>CADEBD010000288.1:4001268-14001268 GCA_902825455.1 Arctia plantaginis
TCGCTAGAGTAGCATTGATATGCACTGTGAAATATTATGTACATTTAATATTATGAAATGTTAGGCAGGTTCACATGGATTTCAAAGGATTATTGTTATATTTTTATGTTTTATTATAAATACTTTAAATTAATTTTTTTATAAAATCAAGATGTGTTTTTATAAACCTGACACTAATAACACTATACTACACATTAATAACTTGATGGTACATTGTTATTAAATCATTAATAGCGATGGAATAAAACCTTTTTAACTGGCATCATAATATATATCAAAAAATTATTGAAAATAGTGACTATGGTAACTGCAAACACTAATCACATTGTCCTTAAACGATATTATTATACTAGTTTATAGTGCACTGTCAGTTTACCGGTTATTGACGTACTTAATGAAATTTATTTTACAGATGAACCTACATCACGTGTTTGGCACGAAACTAATAGTCACTTTTTAATATTTACTTTATCATAGTTTTAGTAACATACTAGTATTTAATTTTTAAACAATCTCTTAGCGACTTCAATGAGCCCACATAATAATACATATTACATTATTATTATTATGACAATATTATTAATACGCTGTATAGTAAGTAGTTATGGTAATAACCCAAGCAAAGATCGCATCATAAAAGTTTTATTTTATTTCTGGAAAAAAGGAAAAGTATTATATAGTATCATAAAGATTTTAATATACAAATAGGAATAGATAACAACGGGGAAAAAGGAAGGCCTTTTCAATTCCCATATTTACGTGTAGTTGACGGGGCACACAGTTAGAGCTAGTGATAATGCAAGTTACTTACAACTTCGGAGAAACAGACCTGTATACTTTTTAGTATGAATCTTTACTGTTTCTCATAGAGATTGACAGTGCCGTACAATTAAAATTTGGCATGGCGTTAATTCCTTAATAAATAAAAAACAGTGGTACTACGGGAGTGCCGACAATAGTGATAACTTAATTATTTTTTTGTTCTTTTCGATTCGAAAAGTTTCGACATGAATATTAATCGTACGTATATACACAATATATGTTTTATTAATATATGTATGTTTATTAATATATATATTGTATGTAGTTATATTATCAATGTATTTGAACCCAAACTCAACTCTCGTATAAACGGGGCCAATATACCGATATGTAGATACTACAACAATGTTACCATCACCGATACCTCTGCATGTCGGTGCCGGTAACAGTATTGCGATTCAATTGTTTTTTCCCATCTCAAAAAAAGAAATAGGGAGAGGTGGTTTGGAACTACGCGAACCTCCGTGATTCCGTGTAAATATTCATGAAAAACTACAAGTTTAATTAATGTGTCAACTTTAATATTCATGCAAAACTACAAGTTTATGTGAACTTTAATGTGTAATTAAATCAAAATATTTACATTAGTGTGTATCTGTTGATTTCGTGTAGGCTTAAGGACATGAAGGCGTTTTAAAATAATGTCCTTTTCCAAGTATACGAACTATGGCCTCGAGTCGCGTGGCCTTAAACGCAACAGTAGTCAAGGCCAGTGGGTGACGTCATCAATATTATAAGATTGTGTTCGGTGGCACTAGCTAGCCACTGTGATATGACAATTTTATTTTGCTTCATATTCTACAGTTTTATCTGAAGTGTTATCGAGTTTTCTAATTCGTAATATAACTAAGCTAGAATGGTTTGACACTCCATTTTCAAAGGTAGGGGTTACTCTCTGCGTAAACTACTAATTAATATCTATGCTAACTTAACATACCTACTTGCAATATTTAACAACGGCGCTTAAACACAACTGTTTAACAGTTCCCACCTTAAACTGTTTGCTAAACTTAATGCATAGTTAAGTTAATTACCCATTTAATTAAAAAAATAATTTAAATATAAAATTGCTAAATAGGAAATGGCAACAGAAATATTCTCCTAACCAAGGATTTTTGAGTTATCCTTTTAAAATCGTAAAAATAATAATAAAATAAGTGTTTCCACCTACAAAAGTAGTCCGTCCACCTACAAAGGGTAAAATACTCTATGCCAATACTTTTATACTTAAATAAAAATATTTTAATTTCAACGCCTTTGTGTAAATGTGACAAAATAACATTTAATTTGAATTTTAGAATTCCTTTAGCAATATCGAAATCAAACTTGTTAATTGCCAATGACGTCCTAATCTGTGTGTAGACCTGTCGATATAGAAAACCAGTTAATACCTATGTTAAGTTTGACATATATAAATTTGATTATATCATTAAAAAAATACATTTAAAATAGCATACATCTTAATAAATCGCATGATTCTTTGCAATGTATCATACATAAAGGAATAGATATAGGTACTTCGTAAATGGTAGTAACACATAGAAAAATATATTAGGTACCTACAAGGTGCCTACATACAATTTTTATTCAATTTTTTGTTACAGGCCTCAATACAATTCTATTCCTTTCAAAACTGCATTAGAGTACCCAAATAGATCGCATTTAGCAATTTCGTACGCGGAAATCGAGAATTTTCCCTCATTTGGGTGTGTGTGTGTTACCATATAACATATGTGTGTATGAGAGAACCGCGTGCAACTATGAGCGAGGTCGCCCACATTCGATCTGTGCAAATTTTCGTTCGGCGGGATCACTGGCCTCGCTCAGGGTCGCGCAGCCGTATCTCTCAATTTTTGTTTGTTAATTATAAAAATAATGCGTTATATAACTTGGTATCCATGTCTCACTCACATGCGTTTGTGTTTGTATATCTCCGTCTCACCGGCCACCAGCGCTGCGCTGCACACATAGTCACTAGCTAGAAAAGTACATCTACAAAATTCAGCAGTGTGTATGTGTGTGTCTGAATGACGTTGTTGTACAATGCGATTACAGGTCCGAATTGGAATTTTATTTATTGTTAACTACGCATTTAGAATGCTTATAAATATTGTTCAAATTTTATACAAGGATTTTAAGATGGCAATTTAGGTTTACTATTGGTTAATTTAACATGTTCGAAAGATATTTACAACTTTGGACAGCAAAAGCTTACATATTCGCCAAATACATTAGAAATTGTGAATATCTAAAATTGAAGCCTTGATTTTGTATTATTTCTGAAAATGCGGTTACTTGACACCGACTGAATAAACATTTACACAACGTACAGGGGTTCACGTGGAGAAGATAGGCATATTTTTTGTTTTGTTAAAATAATTGATAAAAATGGTTTGAAGCCATGTCTGTGCGGTAATATCTACAGACGTGTTATTACTATAGAACTTTTTGTTCAAATTGTAGGCGAGTTGTATCAACACGTGCGTCGTTTATAACTGTTAGCTAAAATGTATTTGTAGGGGTCCAACAAAAATTATATAGGATTACGCAAAATCTTGTAAGCTATAGTAAAGTTATTCTTTTTGGAGAAATGTCATTGTAACATAATGTACCTTATTCACAGAAATTAATAAATATATAAGAAACTAAATTTCACCTTGAGGTATGTATATATAATTTAAACAAAACTCAAATTTACTAATATCTTACATTGACTGTAACTGTATAACTTGACAACCTAGGTACTTGAGGCATGGATTGAGATATAAGATATGGAAAGCTATCGATAAAATGAACTGGCAAGTTTCAAAATAAAAAAAATGATGCTTTTTCACACATAAAATTTCTGCACGGATGGCGTAGTGCGTTAAGAGGTCGCCACGCCTCTTCCTAGTGAGTGCTGTGGGTTCGATCCCTACATGGGACACCACTTTGTGTGATCCACAAATTGTTGTTCTGCGTCTGGGCGGTCTTTGTGTCCGTTTCATGTAGAACAAAGAAAAAACTTAATTATTTTATTAATCTGAACTTCAATATTAAATTGTATTGTATGTATATTAGTTTAAAGCGATATTGAAAAGCGTTACATTAACGTTTTACAATACTAATCGAAAGTGATATACCTAAAACTATATAAATAATTGTTGATTTATTAAATTAGTTATTTAATTCATCATTTGTAAGCGATGTGACGCTTGTATCGTAGTCGATCTGAAGTCCATAAACTACTCAAATGGAATGATAAACAAGAGTTCATGCAATGTTAATTTTCTTATTACAGGAAATTAAAATATTCCGGTCGGAGTATCAAATTCATTTTTTATTAAATACCTTCAGTATTTGGTAGTAGGCTTGAAGTACGAGTATATTAAGCACATTTTATGAATTAGTATGTTAATAATGACAGTATAATGCTAAGTTATACACTAATTACTCCCCATGCTATTTTTCTTTTCTTTCAAAGCAAATTATTTTTTTCTCGTAATACGTACCTACGTACGCATGATCCAACCAATATGCCATGCCATCCTGGGTCTTAGTCGGTTCAGGCCACTTGGCTACCAGCAGTTCTATGTTACACAAAAATGTTACATGTTATATTTGAAACTAAGAAATAAAAGTTCTACAAACATTTTTCTTTTAATAAGGAAGTAAAAGTGCATAGACAAACGCATGTCGAATTCGGCACTGTACTTACACGTGCCGCGGTTTTTGTCCGGGATGCGATCTTTGGCACTCATTGTATGCAGCGAGTATTTGCGCACCGGAGCCTTGACGCGGCGCCCGCACCCCGCACCCCTCCCCGCCTTGCCAACATTACATGCACGCATCGCATGGATAGTGTTTGCTTTGTTTGGTGCGTTTTAATGTTTGGGATGTTCTTAGTTTTTTGGTCTTTCTTTGTTGTCAATGGCGGCTTATATTGCATGGAGTTTTAAATGGTAATATGATTTGGAATAATTTATACTAGACTAGGTCACGTATTTAAGACTTGATCTATGCGGTTTTTTTATTTTAGATTATTTAAAATAGGTACTTCTGAAAGCAAAGGAGGGATAGGTATTTTAAAAGTTAATTAAAACAGGTTAGATTCATGTTGACTAAGTCTAGAGAATATAACAAAGTTAGCTCTCTAAAGAAATTGTCGAAGAGATATCAAAGATGTCAAAATAGAGTATGTAAATAACTATAATAACTAACTAACTGTGTAAGTCCCTTAACGATACGAGTGTTAGAGTAGGTATTGGCATAAAGTAAGTGCGCTAGATGTACTTAGGTGTTTTTTTATGTTAGAAGGGGCAGACGAGCAGACGAGTCACCTGATGGAAGTGACCATCGCCGCGCATGAACGTCTGCAACTCAGGAGTCACAAACGCGTTGCCGTCCTTTTAGGAAATAGCCGCCCCCCGCAGAATACGCGGGGCAGCCCAGACATCAACGCCCAGACGCGTGGCGTTCTAAGCGTGGAGGTTCAGAGGGGTCCCCGGTAAGGTTATGGCCTACTACTATTATTATTATAACTCTTTCAATTGTTAGCGGCGAACTATGTACCTATGTATTGAAACCGTCACTTTTATTTTTAAATATATCTGTGAATAATGAAGATAATTTTTCCTTCTTCCTCCGAGCCTTTTTCCCAAGCTATGTTGGGGTCGGCTTTTAAGTCTACTACGATACCTAAGACCGAACTTCGATTTCATATGCCATCAGACCTCCATAACCCAAGTACCTACCAGGCGATATCGAAGTTCTGTAGAAAGACTGTTGTCGGACTTTTTAGGGCTTCAACTATCCGTAACGATTGCTACAGATGTTCGTATGACAACAAGGACCCGCGAAGACCACGAAGAAGGACCACGGAGGGGTCTCATTGTGCTGAGAATGATCACCCATACATAGACTGACTTAGCTAGGATTACTTTGCAATGTATTAAACTATTCTGTTTTCACTTAGCCACGAGCCTTTAAGAAATATAACAAGAAAATATACGTTTATACTTTCAATATTACGCATCAATAAAGGTTAAGTTTTTATTAAATATATATATATACCTATGTGGTGTGTTACCTGTTCCGTGTGGTAACGGATTAAGAATACAAATTGTCACCACCCCAATTCATCCCGTGGGTGTCGTAAGAGCCGACTAAGGGAGTAAACTAAGCAGGACAACAGCACTGCAAAGAGAAGGAAAACTTGAAACCAACCCTATACCAACCCGTCTGGCCAGCGTGGTATAGTAGGCCAAAACCTCCTTTCTAAGGAGAGGCCTATGTCCAGCAGTGGACTAGTATAGGCTGTTGATGATACGTACCTACTGTAATCTCTCTCTAAAGTATGTCTGGAAGAGATTAATTTTAACGAAAAGACCACCCCATTATAACTACTCACATTTGGAACTGCATATTAAAAATGAATATACGATTAATCATAAATACATCCATTTTAATGAAAACCAACAAAATATTTGTTTTAATTTATTTTATAAAGTCTACCATATTTTCTGCAAAAGTACTTGCTACGAAGCAGCTCTGTATCATTTAACGCGACTGAATTTAGCCCAAAGTATTATACTTACTAAACATTCCTCCCGACATATCGACACCAGATACTAAGCTATATATAACTATAGCATTAAAACTAGTGAATAGGTAGAAAAAGCAAATTTTAAAAGAGTGTTTTAAAGATTTCAAAGATTCGAACGATTATTTTGTCAACATCGAGAACTAAGTTCTATTATTGGATATTTAGTTTTTTGAAAAATTAGGACTATGCTTAACAATACTAAAGTAAGATGAAATAGTTTGACTGTCGATAATTGACATGTACGTCCTTATTTTTAATTTTATATGTTAAATAGATAACTAAAATAAAAACTGAAAAAATAACCAAACATAAAATACTTCACAAAATAAAATTAAAGCGAAAACAAAAAAAAAAACAAACAAATAAAACTCGTTACTTTTAGATGAAAAATTATTTTACCGAATTAATGAAACTGAAATGTGGAACGAAATGGATGACAGAATAATAGTATCATTAAAAAAACCCCGACACAAAAAAATACTCTGAGAAACAACAACTACTCATTGAGACTATTCTAATAAGCCCAAATATGGTGTATATGCTGTAATTTTCTGAGGAGTTGGCTATCCCGCAGACTACTTGATGCAGCAGCAAGTTCCAGGTTACCATGTCGTGGGAATACCATCAAAGTAACAGTATACCAAACTTCAGATCCATCGGACCTGTGGAATTGATGGAGATCCCTTCATCACCTAGGAAGTGAGATGATGATCTTCAAAATTTATAGCTAAGAACCATCTCGATCACATTGCCGTCGGGTGTTAATAAAATACAGAAAAATTTAAAGGATTTTTATAAGTATTCAAAAAAGTATAATGCTGTATTAAAAATAGGATGGTAGCAGGTAGATAGTAACAGCAGTCACCTGGCCTATTATTGAGTCTGTTGCGGATTCTACTTCTAGTTCGGGCAACAATAATACTTGACACCTATCAGTGCCTGGTCAGGCAATGAATTGGTTGGTTTATTATCATGGAACGTGAAAGTTTAATCGTTAATAAAACACAAAGGCTTGTCATCACCTATTTCAATCAGAATTTGAATAAGGTGTCGGAGATCTTCAGAGGATTCCCAGAAACTCATCCAAAAATAACGAACATGATAAAAACTTTGTACCTACAGTTTTTATTTTCATTTAAAATAAAGAATATTCATTATATTTAGAATAACAATGTTGGTATCATGTCTAAAATTATCATCAGTAGGTACAGAAATGCATTGTTTTTCAACTATTTCTCAATGTATATGTGTGCGGGTCCATAATTTACCTACAAATAAATCCAAGTGAATTGAATAAATACTGCGTAGATAGTTGTACTTTGTGCACGAATAAAATTGTTAGAAATAAAAAAACATATTGTTTTTGTAGAAAGTGCTTTTAAATCAATATAAAATTATACTTTTATTTCCTACTTTGGCAAATTTGAAATGATTACATTAAGTAAACATATTTTTGTAGTTAGTGGTACGCTATGGGTGCTCCACTCCTAAGGGTTGCAGCGTGATCTTTAGTCTTTATGTTCCTTCAACTAATGCTTCATCCAATACAAAATAACCTTAAAACGACTGGTGGTTCCAAAAAATCAGAATCTATTTCATATATTTCTGGTCTGTGTGGAGACGGATTAAAAATACGGAATGTCACTACCCCTATTCATACCGTGGGTTTCGTAAGAGTCGACGAAAGGAGCAAACTACGCAGCATAAGGAAAACTTGATAAGGAATCCCTATTCCAACTCGCCTGGCCAGCGTGGTATAGTAGGCCAAACCTTCTTTCTAAGTAGAGGCCTATATCCAGCAGTGTACTATTACCCAAAGGCTGATGATGTGATGACATATTTTGTATCCTTAATTTACTCAAATACATAATTATGGTATCGACATAAAAGCGAGTAGAGCTACTGATAAAAGCCAGTTAATAACTAAATTACTGTTTAAAAATCTAAAAATACACGCTTTTATTTTGTACCTAGCGGAACTAAAAAGTAGGAACAAATTTTCTTTAACTTCAAAAATAAAAATCATTTGATCACAAAAAAGCGTGGGGTGCTAGATCTCAATTGTTGTAAAAATATTTTATCGTCAGATATTTATAAAAGTTATTTTATTATAAAATACCTTGAAAAGCACGCTTTTTTAAGATAAAGTGATTTTTCTTCTTAAAGTTATAGATTATTATTATTTTTTATTATATAGCTTTAAGTCAACATCATATAAAATGGTACGTCGTAATTACGAAGAGATATTGCTCCAATATTGTTTGTTTTCACCCAAAATGCATTTATTGAAAACGTGTTTCGCATTGATAACGACATGGCTGATACGATATTATTGTGTTTTTTAGAAATGTAAAAAATGGTGCAACTTGAACACGTTTCATATTTACATAAACTTTACATTATTATTACCTAAAACGTAATACCTAATCACACATAATTACTGTAATTTAGTATTTGCAGTTTGAATACACAAATGCTTGTAGTGAAACCTACAAAAGGAAAACCACAAAATTTACACAAGATATTTCTGTTCTAGTATATTCATTTCATGAATATTTACGATTTGATTACAGCCAATGCATACGTAATATATACAGTTTGAATATTCAGTTTTATCAGCTTTATTAGATATTTTTCACTTCCGACGAATTGCAAGGCCATCGCAGTATTTACGTACTAGTAATTTGTTTATCACATTTAAAAACACATTTTTATGTAAACAGGATAGATTGCAAAGGCTTAATATCTATGCCTCGTATTTTTATAATGGGTATTCGTTTTATTTACTTTGAGATATAATTTTATGTTTTTTTTTAAATTTGTAAACTTATTTACTTCATCGGTATAAATATTTCTTAATTAATTTGATGTCACGTTTTCATACAGCAAAAAAAAACAGATTTCGATTTCATCTAAGGAAGATATCCCATACAACGAAGGGATTACTGATTCCGCATCGCTTAAATATGTTTTAGCGTAACTATGTGTTTTTTTTACACTAACAATGCTAGGAAATAGTACTTTCAGTACTGTGGTAGCCAGAGTGCTGATAAACATCCTCATATATTTGTAAATACATACAAATTATAAATAAATTACACCCAGGCACAAAAATTGTGTTCATCAAATCCCCAATCATTTTTTTTTTGGACATTGCCACTCAACGCCATCTAGTTTCATGCTAAGCAGAGACATAGGCAGACTAGACTTTGACATTGCTACACTACCAAAATTTTATGTAGTCGATTTTATTTGAACAATTTAGCTATCAGAAACTATTGTTGGATCTCATAGGTATTTTCAAATTCATATCTGAATAGATCACATGTCAAAGAGATTCACAGTACTACCTCAGTATGTGCAGAGACTTCAGAGATCATAAACGACGTAGCTTACTTAATAAGTAATGACTTAGGCGTCGGACTTGCGAGGAAGTGTTTGCAGGTTCAAAACTTTACCCGTACTACGTGAGGTTTCGACACGAACCTTATTTTTAAAGCTTACCCGTATTCTCATTTCAAAAATAGTGAATCGAGAACTTATAGGATCGTATGTAGCTTGCATATATTGAACAATGACAACAAAACTATCCATAAACGGAGCGATTATCCTATTACTTTTGACACCCTAAACGCTCGTTCGCAAAACTAGAAACATAATAACCATATTCTACCAGGAAACGTTCCAAGGCCGAGCAGAAATGACGTCATTCTTGCGCCCTCACCTTCAACCAGGTCATAGGGTTCAAGGCATCCAAAATAGTGCATCGGAAATCGGAATAAATGCTTCGTTGAGTACCTGAGAACTATTTTTTTGTGAACTTTTTTATCGACGTTCTTCTTCCTACATTGTTTCTTTTATTTCACCTGTTTATCTAGCTTTGAAAAGAGGTATATTGTGTTAAGTGAGAGCGATTCGAGCACTTTATAATTTAGGCAATCGTTGTTCATTGAGGCAGAAATTTAAAGAAATAAATATAATGACAGTGGCAAGTCAATATATTTATGAAAATGTAATATATGTTCAGAAAAATAAAGATAGCTTTTTGAAAAAAGTGATGTACATGCCACATCACACACAGTTATAAATACCAGAAATATAAATAAACTTGTTGTACCCGCCTCTAGGCTCCAAAAGATAAACAAGTCATTTCGAGGTCATTGTGTCCGATTTTATAATAAAATCCCAAATAATATTCAGGAGTTGAGTATTAACCAATTTAAATCCGCAATAAAACGTGGCTTGTGCCAGAGGGCCTACTACTCGATTGTGGATAACATGGAGGACAAGAATGCTTGGGATTAATTAGCGCAGGCTATTTCTTTCTTAAGTAAAAATGTGGTTTGGCTAGTATCTTTATTATTTTTTCTATTTTTTATGTTTCACTTCATTTTCTCTTGTATTCGTTTTTTCTTCTTAATCTTGTTTTCTCTTCATTGTCTTTTCACCTTTTAGTCCTTAATAACGGACATACTAGCACACATCAAAACAATGTTGTGATATATTTAATAGTGCCATTGTATCTACCTGTAAATTGCAAAAGAGTGGCCATGAGTCTGTTTGCCCTTTCTTCTCATAAGGCTCAACCCCTTGGAAACGGGCGGTTGTAGATCGGCACAGGCATATCATAGATTTTGTATGGGTTTGATTTTTATTAAATTTATTTGGTTACTATTTGACAAAACAGAGATTGTTGCTTTTGTGTGTGTTGATCTATGACTTAAGAGTCTACATGGAAGACGATTTCAAACAATTTTGGAAATTTTATGAAATAAAGAAAGTTTGAGTTTGAGTTAAATCAATAAACTGTTTTTAAGTTTACAATAAGAAATACAGTAGAATGTCGATTATCCGAACTAATTGTGTTCGGAAAAGCTTTTTGGGATTTGTATTTGAACTGATTTAGCCACACATAATTATGTACAGTTGAATAAAACCGATATGTACATACCTACATATATTTATTTTTAACGACAAATAGTAATCACGCAAAAAAAGTACAGACAGTCTTGTGATAAAACATGTACCTACTAAGTACAATAAACACTTAAAAAATCGTCAAAATTCGTGTGCCGAAGAAAGCCTGCTCGCTTAAGTACGATTTCCACCAACCGGGCCGCGCCGGAGCGCATTTGAGACTGTGTTTTAAGAAATTCAGGCTTCTATACAATATATTAATATTTTATATTGTTGCGTGGCATTTACACTGTTTAGAACTCTGTTGGATCCGCGAGAATGCCGCGTCAGCCGGGTGGCTGCGCTCGGATGCCACGGCAGCGGTCCGGCTCCTCGCGTACTTGGACGACGGCGCGGCGCTCGGCTGCCGTCGCGTCCGATCGGCTCCGCTCGTCTTATCGTCGCGGGCGGCTCGTGTGTTGTCGCCGGCCGGCAAGTTGAATCTTTCAAGTTGTGCGTTGAATTGTAGACTGACATCATTTATTATTTGTTTATTGTTTTTCGGTCAAAATACATTTGAAAATGGATTCAGATGAAAAAATTATCTGTTTAGTAGAGAAATACGAATGCATTTACAAAAGTCATTCACTAGTCGCTAAGGGCATGCGCCCGGGTTCCAACAGATTGTAGCTGTCGGACGGACGCGGTCGGCTACTGGGGCGTGCTCACGCATTCGCTACGACGCGCTGCGCTGCGCTCCTGCGTGATCCGGTTGGTAGAAATCGTCACGTAATCATTTTAAAGACACATATTTGGTACTGGTCCCTTTCAGCTTGTGTCTTAAACCAACGCAAGGCATTATCAAACCAGTAAACACTTTTAGAAGCACCGATCATGTCTGATCTGCATTATTGTAGTCAATGAGGTGTTATCGGTGGCATCAGATTAATGTGGCTGAGGTATAGATTGCAATATGGGTAATTGGTGGCTTTTTTTTTATATTAGAGGGGCCAGACGAGCAGACGGGTCACCCGGTGGAAAGTGACCATCGCCACCCATGAACGTCTGCAACTCAGGAGTCACAAACGCGTTGCCGTCCTTTTAGGAAGGAGTACGCTCTTTTCTTGAAGGTTTGAAGGTCGTATTGGCCCGGCAATACCGCAGACGATAACCCGTTCCACAGCTTGGTTGTGCGGGGTAAAAATTGGCTACTACTAGAATTAGCACAAGCTAAGGCAGTGATACGATCCTAATATCTTTTTTGAAATTGAGCCCAATCTCGTATACATTGTCAATTTCGTCATTGTCTTCCTTTAGTATTGGATTTACTTTTGAATGATATACTACTGCATATGGATCAGCAGACAGTTTTTCTGTCTTTTTCTCAATGTATTTAGAGCTTAGCAATGCCATATCTCGACTTAAATCGTTTTAACCAGCTCGTACTTGCTTGATAACTGGACGGCAATCCATGTTTTTAGTTGAATTTAACTACGTTTTAACAAAAATTGGACCAGAAAAGGTTCTCTATGGGATCTTTTTTGAGTAATCATCATCACGATCATCTAAATCCGTGAATTTGAGGTAAGTTTCATCGTTTTACGAATTTTGGTGTTGTCAGAAGAATCAAGCTAAGATAAAAAGTTACTTATGCTCAGCTTTTTTTAATTTTTATTTCAGTAAACGTTATTTGATTGCAGATTAATCTCCACTAACCATTTATTAATCTCTTATTTATCTTTCATAGAGAAGATAACACGTTTACATTAAGGCATTTTAAAATGAGAGTTTACTTTCTAGAGGCTACGGCTTAGTAACACATGAGTACAACTAACAAGTCGAGACAAGTGTGGGAGCACTTCGAGCACTGCAGCGTTGGAGGAGGTAGCACGAATCGGAGAAGAGAGTCGAGTTTGTATTTCCTATCTATTGGTTTATTTAGTTTACCTATATATATTTCTATAACAATAATTCTTAACAATGGTGACTTAATTAATAATTACATGGCTATAGTATTTCGACGTATTTACTTAAAACTTTAAGGAAAACTGTGTATATGTATTAAAAACGTTTTTGTACAAAATTTTATATAAAAAGACGTGGAATTAGCAATATGAATATTTAATTATAATTAAACAACATAAATATAAGTTTGAAGTGTCTGTAACAATAAATAAATAAATTGTACAAAACCGTTTGTAATATTTATAAAACAAATTGTAATTGGTGTACAAAAAATAATATTCTATTGTATTATATTCTAAAAAGCTTTGGGACTATATATTAATGACATCAGCTAAGAACAACCATTAAAACCCATATTAGTTTCCAAAATACCTTCAAAAACAAAACCGAACGGTTATGTTGTAATCAGATTGAACGGCAATTATCATCATTATCAACATCAACAGCCTATAACAGTCCACTGCTGGACATAGGCCTCTCCTTAGAAAGGAGGTTTTGGCCTACTATACCACGCTGGCCAGACGGGTTGATATAGGGTTTGTTTCAAGTTTTGCTTCTCTTTGCAGTGCTGTTGTCCTGCGTAGTTTGCTCCCTTGGCTCTTACGACACCCACGGGATGATAAGGTTGGTGACATTCCGTATTCTTAATCCGTCACCACACGGCAATTATCATTAAAGCATTATTGACTGGTAATAATGACTCTCTGTCAGGTCCATGTAATAAACTAATGAGAAAAACATAGCACATGTATTATAGCCATTTACTTGCAAAAAATGTAAGAAGCTCACGTGTGTTCCGAGATAGATTGGAAGTAATTCTGCTTTTGAAGTACATATATACACATAATGTGAGCACCTCATGCTCGTAGACATTGGTAGTTGAAAATTTCGATCAAATTTGTTCAACCGTTTATGTGTGATTGAGTATCAAACCTTAACACTCGTAAGCACACAAACTTTTAAATTTTTAATATGATAGTTAAAAGGATGCGACAGGAAAATTTGTACGCATGTTTATAAAACAATTAAGTCTTAGTCTGCTCTATTATTTATTGGTTGTTCTATATTTAGATACGACTATCATATTAATATCAACGTATTTTAATTTGTAGCTTAATTATTTACACGCATTTATGTGAAACTAGGTTTTGCCCGCGGCTGCGCCCGCATGCTTGTGCATTGTTATCGTGGTAAAAAAATAGCCTATGTCCTACCTCAAGAATCAAACTATCTCCATACCAAATTTAATCTAAATCAGTTAGATAGATATATGGACAGACAGACACACACTTTCGCGTTTATGATATTGGTATGGATAAATAAATAATACAATAAAACTGAGAGTTTTTTATTCCAATAGTTATCTAACAGTATCGGTTACATTTATGTCATTCTTATTGTTTTTATTAGTTAGTTATAGACTATCTAATACTTAAAGGCTTCCTAGCCCTTAATCAGTAGAGTAATCTTCAATGTGAGCGAACTTGCGGGGAATGGTTGCATAAAAATAATATTAATTCTTATTTACAAGAAAATGTTTTTTTAAACACAACAAAGCAATTTTGATCGAACACAAAGCATGAATTGCATAGTGAATTAAGTGGTCACCTTCCACCGCGTCAAATGTTGGATTGGATTTTTCGTTCATTAATTGTAATTTTCTAAACTCCTCCGTGACGCAGGTAGTATGTACGAGTATATTTCCTTATATAGAGTTATATCGTATTTGAATTTTACATTCAAATCTTTTTCCTCTTTATTAAATATCAAAATGGTAAGTTCCATAGAAACTTGTTTTAAATTTTTTAAGTTAATTCCGGGTTATAGTCCAATCAATTACTTTTAACGTTAAATTTATATTTAAAAGTTACTACAAAATAATTCGGTGAATTTTTATTTGGATCAATCGAGAAGTAACACCACTTTACCGAGTAAAGTCCTCTCCTATCAATTATTGAAAGGGTACTTAAAAATTGTGAGCATCGGAGGCCACAAGACTTACCTGTCTAACCATCGGACGCTTCATCAGCTTAAGACTAGTACAGGAAAACTAGACGAGAGTTGTTTGTGCCCTGGTACCATATTGTCTAGACCAGAAAATATTTCGGCTGCAATAGTAATATTCATGGTCATAGTATGCTCAAAAGATCAATCTGCCATAGTGTTCTTTCAAAATATTGTTAAAATAGTAATACTAGACATAAATATATTTTTAAACAAATATGGCGCTAGAAGCTTATCATATTTGAAATACTTAATGTTCATTGTTGGAAGAAATGGTTTCCGTGCTTCTTCTACATGTTTTTTTTTTTTGTAATTACATCATGTTTTACTGGAATTAGAATTAAAACGAGACATTCAAAATTCAAAAAGAACTAGCCAGGGAATCTGTCTCTGATAATTATTATTAAAGACGGAAAAAAATTACGGAAATCACTTTACAATAATTTAGTATTTATTACCCACATGAGGAAGCAAAACTTTGTTAAAAACCACGTTGCACAAAATTCTACTAATTTTTATTAACATTTTAAAGTTAAAGTATGATAGTAGGCTCATACTTAAAAAATAAATGTGAGTATGTCAGATCGTTTTAAAAGGGCGTTTTTTTTTGTTTTTATAAAGAAGGCAAAGGTATTTCATCCGTTCGGCAAACAATTAAAAGGAAACGAATAACGATTACGATTCTTCTTATATTTCACGCTTGTTTTCATTTTATATATTCAAATTTAATTGAATTTCGTATGACGTGACCTACTTGAGAAACAAAACTACAGCTGTAAAGCTTTTACTAAGCGGATGTCTAGCAAATGCATTCTACTGTATATTTTTAACTTCGCAGTGGTTAGCTGACATGATATCAGTTAAAAATATTTTGACAACATAAATAAATATGCCAAATGGTATTAAGGAGGAAGAGTTGAATTTATTATTTAAAAATTAAACGACAACACAATTCAATACCATGTGTATTTGGGGAGCACTAAATCTTGATCAAAAAAGTAAACAATAATTTAAAAAGAAATGTTTATTCCAATTTGGTTTCCAATTTTGAAATATATCACATATGTTAATTTTGAACGTTTCCTTTGAATTTCTTACTAACGCAAAATTCGCTGTGATTAATATTGAACTGTAATTTTTAGGTAAACATAACTGTTATTATAATATATAATTACCTAGGTCACCGACGTTTATTTAAATGTCTGCAACTCTAAAAATGCGAAACCTTATCTAAATACAGAATGCCTTTCCCAGTCTATAGCCTTTGCCGAGATAAATCTATGGGCATTTCATTTTGCATTTTGTATAATTGTAATAACAACATAAAATGTGAGATATTTTACTCAAACGATAAGTCAGCGTCAAGTGGAGGTTCGTATGAATATATTGTATATGTAAGTATGAGTTATGCGATAAATTATAATACCTACGTAGTACCTACAAACGTGCCTTAGAGAATTGCCTACTATTTTTCAAAAAAAAAATACACTC
Organism: Arctia plantaginis; assembly: GCA_902825455.1. Lineage (NCBI taxonomy): Eukaryota > Metazoa > Arthropoda > Insecta > Lepidoptera > Erebidae > Arctia > Arctia plantaginis. The sequence continues at coordinate 4,018,031 of CADEBD010000288.1, forward strand.
CACCACTGTGCACTTTCAAGATTTTTTTTGCCTAGTACAAACAATCTGTGGAACAAATTGTCGTCTGTGGTATTTCCGGACTGATACGGCCTTTAAACCTTCAATAAAAGAGCGTAGGTATTCCTCTCTCAAAGGCCGGCAACGCGCTTGTGGCTCCCGAGTTGCAGGCGGCGGTAGTGGCTTTCCATCAGGTGACGCGTCAGCTCGTTTGCTGCCCCTATATCTAAAAAAATAGTTTTAAAATTCTAACTGGTTTAAATTGTGCAAAATTTTGTAAATCACCGTAACATAAATGTTATGCAACTTCGTTAGCAGGCGATTTCCAATTTTTAAGCTTGCGAATTGCCCCTCAAGTGTAAAGAAACGCAATTAGAATAAATTTTTATTGTGGGTTACGATCAATCTATCAAATTAAGAACGAATAAAGAAATAATTATGAGTGTTACGGGGTGCGTTACTAATTTTCAATAAAGTTCTGAAGTAATTAAACTTTTAAAACATGAAGAATAAAATTAAATGTAAGAGTTTTAATCTATGTATTAATAATTTAAGAAGAATAGAACGCACTTAGAAATTTGAAATAGGTTTTCACTATTTGTACTTATGTAGAAAATAATCAGAATGCTGAAATGGCCGCAAACAACTTCAGAAGTTTTGGGTATAATATTTCTTGACCTTTCGTAGTATAGAAAGTCTTTACAGTACTAGTTAAAGTTATACTGGCTGTTGATCCAAATGAGTTTAACATTACAATTCAACCGCCAGGCAATCTCAAAATTTTTTATTTGAAGGTCTTCAAAAATATAATATGTCATATTATCTAGATAATATAACAATATAATTAAATATTCATCTGACACACAACGCCATCTAGTTGCAAACTAAGCAGAGCTCGTACTATGAAAACTAGATTGATTGATTAAATACTTTTTTTTGTAAATACATACATATTATACATAGAAAACACCCAATCAAAAATTTATATCATACACATATTTAGCCTAACCCGGGAATCGAACCCGAGACCTGAGCACAGCAGTCGCATACGTTATACTACCGTTACCCCATAAAATCGCTGAAAAAGAAAGCACATTATAAGTTCTTACGGCGCATTAAAGGTTCCTATGAGGTTCTGCTCATATAAGTATATCAACTGTAGGCGCCGTCAGATAGCATCCAGTATTGTCATATCGATCCCTATGGGGACAATTGTGTCAGTGATTCTCAAATAAATTCTTCTCTGTGTGTGTGTACTTTGTATCCCATAGCTTTATGTTTTAAACGTACCCCGAGGCTTCCCTGCTGATGTAGAATGCTCTAGACGTAGAGTATAGACATTATATATAGAGTATAGAGTATAGACATACTGTAGAGACTCTAGAATAGTAACATAGAATAGTAAATAGTAATTATAATAAATAATAACAGCGCCATACATCCCACACACATGTCTGTCTGATCCCAAACTAGGCAGATCCTGTACCGTTGTGTATTTAAATATTTCTAAATCATAGATAAATCACACCCAGATACAGATCATTGGGATCATGCTGATGACAAAATTATTTGTCCTGGGTGGGAAGCGGACCCACGACCTCTGGCCCTGCAGTCAGTCACTAAGCACCTGACTCCCCCACCACTTAACCAACAGTACAGTCCTTATGTCAGTAATATAAAAATTTTGTGCATATTTATTCTGATGATATTATTGATAATAACATTGAAATTAACTAAAGATTATTTAAAAAAAAAAAGACAACTCCCGCACTAGAAATATCATTCTGTGTCGCAGGTGAATAAATGATGTACTACTAAAAGTAATAAACCTACTTTTTACTGCAATAAACATCAGTTTTGAGATGACAACAGAGTTTCGATGATCCGATTGCGATTTTGAACCCGCACATGAACCGTTGGATAAAAAAAAAACACAGTAAATAAGAATGTTCAGCGCGTGACCTAACTTCTTAACAAAAACAAATGCATTTGGCTTCCGTAGCAAACAAAAAACAATTTTTCTACTTTACTACGCCATTAATTTACTAAAGGTGCAGAGCCACTAAATTTTGCAGACTTACTGTCTCAACAAATATAGAAGAAGTTACGTATAGAAACGTAGACGCATCGTTCGACCCAGTTATTGGAGCGGATTCTATTTCGGAAAAGAGCACAGTAGCTGCATTATTTTTTGGCCAGCCATGGTGACCTGGATTCACGGGGCGCCTCGGGAGTAGATCCTTTGTCTACGTGTAATAAATATCAAGGTACGCGCATTAATACGTATGTGTGTGTACTGGAATGGCGGCAACTATTTTTGTGTTCATCCAGAGGTAGATATATAAGAATGTAGTGACTTCAATTGGATTTTATACTGGGAGAAATTAAACGAAACTAAACTCAAGAAATTTCTTCTCGCTTTTAATATTCATAATGAATCGGGAGGTTTTTCATGTGGGTTGTTTTAGCCTTATACGATGCGTAGACTTATTAATGACTTAGTGAAAGTTCATGAGTTTTGTATTCTACTCTAAAGTTTTATCTAAGTTATTGATAATATATCATGGTCGTTACTATAAAGTTACGTAGTTTTGTGTAAATTTAAAACAATAATTAAGAACTCTTTCGAGCAAATTAACGTAACAGAACAATGAAATGTGGAACACTGAATAAACGATATTATAGGGTACATACTGTAGACCACGTGTCAAGTAAAATCTGTATATTTTCAGTAAAGATTAGGTATTAAGGTTTGATCCATTTTTCCTAGAAATACCTAGACATGACATCATATCTTGATGTTGTTAAATCATTCATTTTTATGTCCATTTAATAATAAATTAAAAACGTTAATTTAAAACCGGACGAAAAATTTCATTCTGTTTTAATCATTTTATTGGTCGATTCGGCGAATCAATTTATTTTGAGACTAGGCTAATATTTTCATTCCTATACATATTATGTTAGTATTAAAACAATACTTTTCTTTAATAATCGACAAAGAAGACAAAGAGGACTACAAATCAAAAGATGGGCGGTTGATTTGACGAAAGGATGGAGAAAGATAGCTCGAGATAGAGATATAGATAAGTTTAAGGAACTAGGGGAAGCCTAAGTCGAAAGACAACCTGACTAAAAGGACACAAAAAAAATAATAAGAACATTGCTTTTGTAAGTAGTATAGAAGTTAAAATCTGTAATATGATCACTGAATAAAGTTTTTTTTTAATAATCGGAAATCAAGGTACTCTGTGTATCTGCACCTGCCAATAGAAAAAAAAATTAGAATAAAACTTGCAATCACATCACACATCACATCAACAGCTTTTAATAGTCCACTGCATGACATAAGCCTCTTGTTAGAAAGGAGGAGGAGGAAAACTTGCAACCAAGTGGTAGCGAATTCAAATTCCACCTGTATTTTGTCAATGTAACTCCACTTCTAACACAAACATTTAGTTTGCTTACGGTAAGTTACAGGAAAATTATATTTAATTGAAGGTCCTAGGTCTTTTTTATGTAGTTGCCATGTCAAAAACTCTTATTTACATAACACATATCGTCATCGTCATCGTAACACATAGTCACTTTTCAATTTATGAATTCCCACGTCATTGGGCTGCATTAAAATGGCACGCAATGGTGTAGCGATAAAAATGTTGGCCGTACACTATAAGTTTGACAACACCGACTTGAGTGCTGATCGAGGTTCAAATATGTTGTCTATTTAATGGTCATAGCTGTGTTTGTTGCTAACTATTATGAAAATGTTAGAACATGTCAGAAATCAAACCTCTTTTTTTGTAATTTAAAAACCTCTGTGGGTTTACAGATCAAAATGAACTTAAATTATATATTTAGAACAAACAATTATTATGAATAATACCAAATAATAAAAAACCTACACACATCTCATTGTGGCTGTAGGCGAGGTAGTACACCTATATGAGTGCGTATCATTCGTGCACGTATTAACATAATTATCTTACGCCAAGGAAAAAAAAACGAGATTCAGATCAGGCCAGTTTGATAAGGCAGTCGTAAGATGATACAAAAGTATAATAACTGTTGGACATAACAGGCGAGACGGACTGACTGCGCGGATGGTGTAGAAGTTTGAGCTGTCACCTCACCGCTTCCTACTGCGCTGAGTGTTGTGGGTTCGATCCTCACATGGAACAAAACTTTGTGTTATCAACAAATTGTTGTTCTGAGTCGGGGTGTTCTTTGTGACCGTTTTATGTATGTATGTAAAAAAAAAGACCGCTAGTTGTTGTATTGAGTTGGGCGTCCGGAAACCTCACTTACTCGGTGAAAGAATATTTTAACACTGGTTTTATTTGAGGTATCATTCTGATCGAGTCGGCCACTATTTTCCAAGGTGGTGCAATAAAAAAGTTTGGATGATATTAACTATGATACTAAATATTTAAAGGTTTTTACACTATGCCACCGAGTAGAGTACTAGCACAGACTACATAGATTAGTCTATAGTTGGAAGGTGCGAAATTTCAATTGCACAGATTATATAAACATACTTTCACACGAAGAATGGCGCTCCCACTATTAAAACATTAAATATGAAATGACGAAGTGTTCGCGTTTGACATCCAACTCACCATAATCTGAAAAGTGTAGATGAAAGGGCAGATTTAACACACCTATCCAAGAAATACTCATTCACTATACTCTTTTAAGATTAATGTGTTTTCTGGGAAAAAAGACGCAGGTAGTTAGCCCTCATCTCTTTTCCCAATGCGAAATGGAAAGTTTTTTAATCGTTCCCTAATTTGTTGGTTGTTATTTGACCCTTTTTAAGTCTGCAATTAGTCATAGCAAATAGAGTACAGTGCTAAGAGTTAATAATAGGTTATTTTAGTAACTCGGTAATATATATATATCTTTATATATATAATTCTTCTGTGAGTGTGTATGTCACTGAACTTCTCTCAAACGACTGGACCGATTTTGATGAAATTTTTTGTGTGTGTTCAAGGGGATCTGGGAATGGTTTAGATTCACAATTTTTTCCGCTGGACAATGTTTTTTTAATTAATTTTTAATTTATTAGTAGTTGTTGATTTTGGAATGTTTTACATTGGATCAGACAGACGGCGCTACCATCGCAGTGTCAAATTTGACAGGACAACGTCTGTCGGGTCCGCTAGTATATATATATATTTAAATTCTGCTGCGCTTTTAAAAAAAATATAAATTATTCTGTACAAAATGCCAAGGACTTTAACACTTATGCATTAACATATTATGTAAATGTTATTACTTAATTCGTGTATTTTTATTTGAATAGGCTGTCATGAACATCCGGAGTATTTCTTGTCATGTAGTAATGAGAGTCACGTTAATAGTATATAATTATATTATTGTTTTCTACACTGAAAATGTCCGTGTGGTGCCGGATTAAGAATACGGAGTGCCCTTTGCATTCCGTGGGTGTTATAAGAGCGGACTAAGGGCGCAAACTACGCAGTAGAACATCACTACAAAGGGAAGGTAAACTTGAACCCAACTTGAGGCCATCGTGGTATAGTAGGCCCAATTCTCCTTTCTGAGGAGAGCTCCATGTCCAGCAGTGTACTATTAAGGCTGTTGATGATGATGATGATTGATGACCGAAAATGTACTTATTTTACTTATACCCGTATCATCGAAGTAGCAAATTAGGTAGCGGCTTATTGAACATCAAGGATGTGTCAACTAAAATTTTGTCTCAATTTAGGGGGGATTACTTTGAGTAGTACTTTGAGAAAAAAAACACAAAAATTGGAAGCAAATTGAAAATAAAAGACAGAAAAGAAAGCATAGGAAGGAAAAAAATAATTATTTATAAGTTTGAATGTTACTTGATTTGATTAGATTGAAATTTACAAATTAAATGTATTGAAAATAACAATCAGAAAATAAAATAACAACGATATCCAGATTTATGCGGCAAATATTTTCTTTAGCGACATCTGGTCCAGTAAATGTGAACTGCTTGATGATCACTTTTTTTTTTTTTTTTTTTTTTAGGCAACTCCCGCTTTAGGAAAATATCCTGTGTCGCGGGGGACTTTACAAACATACATGAAACGGACACAAATAACACCCAGACTTGGAACAACAATTTGTGGATCACACAAAGTGTCGTCCCTGATCCTACATCACACATTAATGATCCTACGAGCACAGACATCTAGCCTGATTAGAAAATTTCACATTTAAAGAGGAGATATTCCTTTGACCTAAAGAAAGATCGAAAAAAGATACTGAAGAGAGACAGAAAAATACTCTTTCATGTTGTTTAATATTGGTGTATAAATATTTATAATAAAATAATAACAATTCTTTAAAAACAGAAAATATGTGATGGACTAGTGAGGTTATTCATTTCAGTTAATAATCATAAAGGCCAATAGGTATACATACTCTTAAGACAATTTTCAGAAGAATTACACTACACTAACACACACACAGGCTGTATTAGCAATACATTGAAACTTATCTTTTTAACTAACAACTTACTAATCACTAAGCTATACTATATACTACACTATATATATACTATCAGTGATTGTGTGTGTATTTTCATAACCACTCCTGGCTATATAGGTTATAAGCTTGTGGCTCATTTTTAATAACTAAAACATGTAGCATCTGACAGAAACAAGCGCAAGTGAGTTTGTTTTAAAATTGACTGAAAGTCCATCATTGTCATATATATATATATATCTCAGCCTATGCTTGTCCACTGCTGGACATAGGCCTCTCCCAATGATTTCCAGCGGGGACGGTTGATTGCGTCATAGAAGTTTTTAACTTAGAGTTACTTCGATTTATGAAAGAAATGATGTTTAATTTCATTCACTCAACGATGCTTTTTATATGGCCTGAACTCTTTAGTAGTAATCACTGAATACGTACGTTAATTAATTACGCAAATGCCGTAGTTTTGGCATTATAATTACCATAGGTTAAGAGTAGTGAAACCTCGCATTGTTCATCACAGGTCATAGGTACATACTATCATAACGGGTAGGTTTTTCTACACCCAATGATCTGTTTTCTTGTAATCCCTACTGGAAATTACGAAAAAATACTGATGTATTTTGTATCAACAAAACGAATATGTTTAAATGTTGGTAGAAGTGGCTAGGAAATATACACCTTTTAAATGAGTTCATCGCTCCTGTCTTGTTTCTATCAGTTTATTTCTGAAGAGGAAAATGTGATGATATATAAATATGCGCACCGGTAGACAGCAGAACACCAGACATATTGTATACAATCAGTTGGGGCCAAAGAAAGGGCCAACAATTTTACAGTTTCCCGAAGTACTCGTAAGATTCATATTTATTTCACATACTTTAAAAATACTACTCTATGATACACCTAAATTCTGCAAATTCGTATTTAAACGACTGGTAATGGGTGGATGGATCAAATAACAGGATCCATGGTGAAATGAAGTATTATTTTCACATGGGCAGGACCAATTATAATACATACTTCCACCCATACTTTTATTATAATGTGAAAGTGAGTTTGTTTGTTTGTTACGCATTCACGATTAAACCACTAAACCGATTTCAAAAATTCTTTAAATTTCATGGAAAGCTACATTATCAACGAGTAAGGCCCGGTGTCACCTATCGGCACGACATGGCAAGGGATCCTATGGCATATGTACGCGCAGACGAACACTGATGACAGTTATTCACCCAGGAGTCCTCCGGCATGGCGAGGTGTGCCTGACAATAAAGAAGAGTTCTCAGGCATGCCGAGGAGTGCTTAGGAATACCGAGGAGTTCTCTAGCACGGCGAGGTCTACTTAGGAATACCGAGGAGTTCTCAAGTACGGCGAGGTCTACTTAGGAATGTTATACAAACATTCGTGTAATTATAGAAGATTAATTAATTTTTCATCTGACATCTTTGCAAAAGTGTCTTCAAGCAAATGGGTGTGCGGTCCGTGGGGTGCGGACGATTCCCAGTTTTGACTCGGTCTCTCGAAGACTGTCGAAACTATCCGAGGGTTGCTTGGGCGTCCTTAGGTATGCCTTACGCTGCCGAAGACCGAGGTATGCCGAGATGTACATTGACAGCCTTGATTTGCCATGCCAGACTACTTTTCACCGCGAGAACTGATATACGCTGGCGGAGCTACGGGCAAAAGCTAGTAGTAAGTCCTCAAGTGACGTCTGGTACTGTATGCAATTAGAAAATAAACTTGGGCTAGAAATGAGGAAACTCGACTTCCTAACAGGTGAAGCGATGCTTTCCCACAAGTTTGGCCAAACATTAATGTGTCTTAGTTCGTCATAAACTATATACACAGCCATTTTAAGTTTAACGTGCGGCTAAGATAAGCGAGGTGAAAACAACATGGTAATAAATCCCTCAAGAGTGTCTATCAAGCTATTTGAAACAGAAAAGTACAATATCGTAGCACCGCGTAGTATTTAGACAACGACTAAACGCGAGGTAAACATTTTAACCAAAACTATGTTCAATTGATTCATCAGCAAACACTACATTGTGTCATTAAATTGATAAACAATTTATAAAAAGAAAAACATTTATGGACAGAAAAATGTTTGACAAACTTACAACACTTTTTAAAGATAAAAAAAAAATCTTTTGAAAATACCAGTTGCTGCTTAGGAGACCATTAGTGAAGGCATTGTGTCCTCACCTAAAGCAGGTGGATAATTGATTGGGCAAACATTCACGGGAATTTATAAAACCGTTACGCAATGCATTTTTTAGGGCCGGCGCCGGTAGTCAGCGCTTTTCAGAAATTACACAGGGCGGTGGGTGGCGGTGCGAACGGTGTGCGGGATATGACGTTCGATTTAAAGGGTAGGTGCGTAGGGTGGGGGTGGCCCTGGCTGGCTGCAGGGCGGCTGTTGACGGGCGCGTGGCGCATGCGTTCTGGTGTCGCAGGCGCCCGCCGCCGCCCGATTTCCGTGCCGATGACAGTTCGCCGGGACTTACTTCCTCGATACCGCGTGTCCGCGGCGTCGCTGCATCCAGGCCGAGCCGAGCCCCGCGCCTGGCGCCGCTATAGCACACCAGCTACGCACCGACTCACCACGTCGATGGCATACTGAACACGCTCATTCCACGTGAGTACCTACAGATGCATTACGACATACGACGCACCACTCCAAGCCAATTAGTGTTCTACGATTTTGGAAATAGGTTACATGTTCGATTTCTACTTCCAATTGATATATGCGCTCATTAAATTTTGAATAGTTTTCGTTTTCAAAAGCGTAGAGCATGATTATTATGTGTTATTTTGAATGGCAAAACTGATTGTGTGTGTTTTTGTGATTGTTTTGTTCTTTAATTTTATTTGGATCATCATTAATTATAAGTGTTGAATGTTACGTGGTTAGATATACGTTTATTTCTTTATCAGGTAAGTTCATTTAAGTCATTAAATCTGTTTTTTTTTTGTGTTTATCTTTGTAAAAATATTTTCGTAAAACGCAACTGGTATTGTTAATTACATTTCTAGTAAAATGTATGTATATTTGGTGTCATTGCTTTGTGCGTTTATTCAATTCCCTGTGATAGGTAGTATTGCTTCAATAATAGAACAAAGTAAATAGTAAATTGAAACCAGATAAAATTCAAAAACCATAAGATAATAAAAGTAAACAACCGAATTATAGAATATGTGTCCTTTTAGTTATATTTAATATTGTTATACATTTAATGGGTATTAATCAAGCCGCTAATACTTTACAGAATATTCAATTGGTTAGTGTAACTTAATTATGTAAATTTAACAACATTAAAAGTACTTATTACGTGTGAGATAACAGGTAGTCAGTTAGTTAGAAAAATATGCAGGTGTATATTTTTCTAAAAACTATTTTTTATATAAACATTGTGTATATTAGGAAGCGCTTAGTTGTTACTTTTTTAACTAAGGTGTGTTTTAACATTGTTTATTATTAAAAATTTAAAAAATATATATATAAAAAATGTATAATAACAATAATTTGAGAACGTAGCACTGAGATTGACATTGGTAAAAAAATAAATAATTATAGTATTTTTTTTACGTAGTGCAGTTACACTCTGTATATAATTTGATTAATTATTTCAATAACATGTAAGTATGACCTAATCCTTCACTTCAACTGTTTAAAAGCTGCCAATTTATCAAGTAAGATGCAAGAGTTTGACATTGAACGGTATATATATGTTTACGCATGCGCAAATATTTATCCAGATGTACAATAAATATACGTACCTATGTATGCTGGTGTAGCAGAAGCTAATTCCGAACGCACCCGTGTTTGTAAATTACAATTTCGAATTTGGAATTTCAAATATCGTCGGCCATTTTATTATTGCTTTTGTTTTATGCGTTTTAGCTTTAGGTTATATGTTTTAATTTTTATTCTAGTTGTTATTTTTGTTCAATTTTATAACAACATAAAAATACTGCCTACTTTACTTTAGAAAAATGCGGTAATTATTAATACGAAACAAGCCGAATGACTGTCACACAAGGCTTGTTTAATTTTAGGTAGATGATTTGATTTATTACCAGCTATTGTAGACCTTAAAAAAAGAGTTAATATTTTTTTGTTTAATCCCTACATTTATCGTAAATCTTTAACAAAACATTGTCTGTTTATTTTTTTTACATAGAATAAATTAAATTATTTATTTTATTTCAAAACGGAATATTTAAAAAAGTAACACACAAAAATGTGTCATGCATTAAGGTTATCATAATGTTTTCATATTACTCAAAAGAAACTGATTTTGAGGGAAGGGCGAAGAATAAAGGGAATTAGTTTTTCTAAATACATTCTTTTTTAAAATTTAACGAACGCTGTGGTTTAATAGACTATTTTAAATCCAGCAATTAGCAGTCTACTAATAAATTCACTTCGCATAATTATTTCATTCCTACCGAAAAAGAAAAGAAAAATAAGTGAAATAACCTTATAACCATAAAATAACACTGTATATATATAACATTGTATATATATTTTAATACCAAATTATTTCATTAAGTTCATTGTGGTTTTTTTTTACAAATGACGTCATCGATACTATAATAAAGCACCAATGGACATGACAAAGCCGAGTGTTAGTTGTGTTAATGAGAACTTAATCTATTTTTTTAAAGATTTTTATGATTAAACTATTGAACTGTGGAGTATCTAAATATTTAATATTTGTTTTTTGGCGCTATACGGAGTTATTAGTAGAGATTTAATAGAATTGTTAGTTGAAAGGTAAACGTTATGGGGTGAAGGCTAAGGGGGCGAGAGGCACGTGTAAGGCTCGCTCCGTGAGGTGAGGGCTGTAAGTAGTATTATAACTGGATCGTTTTAATTATTGTGTTACTGTTAAAAAATAGCATAGTTTGCGCTCTCGCTGTGCTTGTTTTGAGATTGCCTCTTTTCTATCGTTTAAAAAAAACTTGATTTCCTTTCATTGTTGGGAAAACGATTAATCGATTTTACAACATAAAGAAAATTCCATATTTTTATACGTAGAAGTTTCATTAAGACGACCTAATATCAAACTCTTAACTGCATTCTAGAATTTGGTTTATAGAAATTCTTTAAATTTGTATTAGTATGATATGATTTTAAATGAAATGTTTTCAGTGTTATGCATATGCTGACTTTACAACATATTAAACTTTAAATACTACATATATTCGGGACGTTTATTTCAATTTGTGAACGTGGAAGCTCTCGGCATTTGTTTAGGGAGTTGCTAAGGGCGACAATTACCTGTGGAGTTTACCTTTATCAAAATCTACAAATCTCAAACACAAAGAGTTTTTGCGACTGACGGAGGGGTTATATTAAAAAACATTTTGGTGGTCTAAGCTCGACTACTAGTCGATCCTAGGTAAACTTTCCTTACATTTTTATGCTGCTTTTTGAACTGCTATGTAATAGACATTTCGTCCAGTGCCATGTACATCAACATGTGTAGGCAGTATGGGTGAAGCTTTTTATAACCATTTTCGCATATTTAAAAGAAATATATATATATTTTACTTTTTCGTAAACGTAAAGTTACGTATTCCAAATTTCACATTCCCCCGACTTTGCTTAGTCATAGATTTAAATAATTATAGAGATTTTCACATTATTAATACATAGAAATGGAAGTGGATTGAAATTTTATGTAAATTAATACTCACTTGCAAGATTTACATACCTAGAAAGATTCTGACAGATATTCTACCGATAATATAGGATTTCTTTCTGTTAAATTCATGTTTTCAATTTCTATTGAACAATAGGGGTTAAAGTATGAAATTGCCGTTGTATGGCAATAGATACTTTGAATTGACATAAAACGTTCATGACGTGGGATTTTCGTGTGTAACTATTTCTCATGATACCTATGAGGTTCTTCTTTCAAAAAATGTGCAACATTCGATTTCCGACTTTCAATTGTTTTTTTATTCAGCTTATACGTGAAAGCGCTACTAACGCGGCAGAACGGCTCGCAATATCAACGCTGCGTTTAAACGCTTTCGTACTTTAAACTTCGACTTGAACTCATTTGCATCAAATCAATAAGATAAAAGAAATATGAAAAATGGGTGCCTCATGATTTGACTGATCTGGTCTTGCCTTGTTAAATCGATACAGAAATAAACGAATATTAGATCGAGTTGTGACATATGACGAAAAGTGGATTATTTGGCTGACTCTATGTCAAACCCCGCAACAGTGCCCTAAAGCAAAGCTTACCAATAAAAAGGTAATAATAACTGTTTGGTGGTCTCTTCATGATTTTATTCAATATAGCTTTCTCAGGTCTGGTAATAACAGTAGATATTTAATGTGCCGAATTTCTAGCAATGATGGCGAAACTGGCAGTGAAACAGCCCCGACTCGTGAATCGATAATCATCGTAACTGCTCCAAGATAACGCAAGACCTCACACTGCACGAGAAACCGATGTAACTCTATATTAGCTGCAGTTAGAAACCATACATCATCCTCCGTACTCGCCAGACCTTGCTCCGGACGTGTAACGGACTACCATTTTTTTCGTGATTTGGACAATTTTCTACGTGATTTCTTCCCAGGATGCAGTAGAAAATGCTTTCACACAGTTTGGCGAATCTAGATGCATAGAGTTCTATCGTAAAGGCATAAATAAACTTTCGTTTCGATGGCAGCAATGTATAGATAATGAGGGTAAATATTTTGATTAAATAAATATTACATCTTAGAAAAACGAGTTTTAATATTTCAGTACAAATCGGCAATTTCATACTTAAACCCTATTTTTACATAGACCTTTCAAATCAAAGCAAACAGTTTAATTCAATTTATTAAATTCATTCATTACATTTTGTGTGAAACATACTATTACTTTTTTTAAATATTTAAAATACTTTCTAAGCAAATTGAAGGCAATATATATTATTATATCTATTTTTTTTATAGTTTTAAATTTAAGTCGTTGCATCAAAAATTTGAGTAGTGGACTCCTATTTATTGAAATTTTCCATTCTTCTAAGGTGCACAATATATTCCGTCCATAGTTGGAATCCTCCCTTGCACTTAATGACATCGTTCGCCAATTCAAATCCCTACCACTGTTAGCTACAAACGTAAAGGATGAAGAGAGATGCGTTCAGTGTTAAGTAGTCTGTATAAACGGTGTATCACTAATTCATATATTTGTAGTCTCTTTTCTGACAAAGTCCTGAAACTGGAAACAAGAATTATTAAGAAGTTAAATATCCGTGAGATTAAGATAAAAGATCAATTGGCAACCAATAATGTGAAAATGCGAGGAGGAAAGCGAAACATTAAAATTCTAATTGACATAGTGTGGAAATTTGGAATAATATCAGGCCTTTAAGCAAAAAAGTAGGATGTTAATCTATATATACTATTACTAAGCTGAACAGTTAATTAAACTGAATTATAAAGCGCTAATCTCAGAAACTACTGGTCCGATTTGAAAAATTATTTCAGTGTTAGTTCATCCATTTATTGAGGAACGCTATAGGCTATATGAAATCATACTACGGCCAATGGGAACCGTGCATCAATAAAAAATGTTGAAAAAACGGGGAAAATTTACTCTTTTTGAGAGACGCAGACGAAGTTGCGCGGGTCAACTAGTGAATGATAAAGAAATGAGTGAGCACGGTATCGATCTATTTGACATAGTGTAGAACAGGGATTCCCAAAGTGGTGGTAGAAATCGGTTTCCCAGGGGTCGAAATAAAAGAATACTGATTTTGGGAGTCGCCGTCGAAAGTTGATCGCAACTAAATTGCGGCTGAACTTTTATTACGAGAATTAGCCTTCTGGTTGCTTGACAATATCAGGGGCGAGTACTTTCTGATAGTACGAGTAAATATCTAGTTCACTATCGCGATAGAAACAATTTTAACACGCATGATAGGTTTGGCGGTAGTGTACCTACTTACAGTATTTAAACGTGAACACATTTACGCATATATAGACAACTCCTCAACTCACTCAAATATTTCACCACAAATATTTCTGAAAACATTTTTTGTTTTTTAAGAGTAGCTTATTCAAAGCGAGGTATGAGGCAAGATGTGAGGGACACCATTGGGTCCCCGTTCACAATTATGATGAATCGCAAATCGATCTTTAACAATACTGATTTAAATTTATCTAGATCAGCTTCATAAATGAAATTAAAGATTTTACTGGATTAGATTTATTTAAAACCAATTATACTCGTAGCAAGTCTGAAGTGGTTGCTAATTATTAGCGGTTCAAAGCCGTTCCCTCAGTGTATTTGTTTTAGATTTCTCTCCTTTTTTAAAGTAGGTATGCTTTTATTACATACTAGCTGGTAGAATTTGAAAAGTGCTGCTTTGGTTCGATTTCCGGACCGGGCATAATTTTACTTCGTTATTCTGAGAGGAAAAATATGTAATGACTTATTAAACTTATACACAACTGAAGTGTTAAAAATATCTTATTTTTACTTAACCTTTTCACGACTACATATTATAATACTCTAAAGTAAAAGGGAAATAATGATATATATGGGAAATAATAAAGATGGATTTACAAACATATTTTTCATTCATATTATAATTTCTAATCAAACCAATAGAATTTATGCAATTTAATGTCTAATATAACACCACAATATCTCTCGTTATCTTATTTTTGTACTGTATTCATGATAACGATGCAGCGTTCTAATCAATGTGCGTATCTAACACTGATAAAATAAACACGTAAGAATGTGGTACGGCTCATAGAATACAGGCTGATACTAAAATAACAAACGAGTGTGCTTTAGACCACACGACTGAAGTAAAACTTCTTGGCTATGAGAGGAAGAGAGAAAGGAAATGTGTGCTCGCACCTCTCTCTCTTGTCCCTACAGTAATGTACGAAACTTAACTCTCTCTCTTTCTATCTTCACTAACTTATATCTCCCTCTTCACAGAGAGCAGATCACTCTTTTCGTAACTCTCTCGTCACGTATTCACCAGCTTACTCCCCAAGTCAAGGGTGCGTAAAGAAGCTTTACTTTAATTTTAAATTTTAGGAACTCACATAGTCAATGGGGGCTCGTGGCAAAGTAGTAAGCGAGTAGGTTAAGACATTGAACAGTTAAGCAATCCTAGCCAGGTTATATTTATAAATGAGTGACCATTCTTAACACATTGGTTGACCCCTGCGTGCCTTCGTCGGTTCCAGTTATCGTTACGGCAATTGGAGCCCTAAGGAGTCCGACAACAGTCTTTCTACAGAATTTTGATATCGCCTAGTACCTACTTTGGTTTTGGAGGTCTGATAGCAGCCGCTCCGGGTAAGAATGGAGGATCAGCCGTATTGTAGTAGACTTAAACCCGACCCAACCTGGTTTGGGAAAAAGACTCGGAGAAAAAGATTGTCAATAGTCAACATAACCCAGGCGACCAACGTAACTAGCACTGTAGCGAGCATGTTCGGATGAACGCACGCCTGCGCAAGTATGTACGAACACTCACTATCTTATATAGATGAATTTTCTTTTGCTTTAAAAAAAAATGGCGTACGAAAATCTATTAAATTTTGAAATTTAAATTACTACATATAAAATAAGTAGATACAACTATGTATTTTGACCTACCATGATACAAAAGTATTATTTATAAGTAAGTATTTATTTTGATCTATTATGATACAAAGTCTTTACAATAACAGTTACAGTAATACCATCCTACGAAATAAATTAAGACATTCAAAACGGACTAGTTCTTTGAGTTGCACACTGACTGACTTAATCCGAGCTCTACGAGAAACCGTCGATGGAATATCTGCATACAGTCATGCGTACGCATGAATATGAATATACGCGAGGCTGTTGGAGCATTAGTGCGCGTTTTAGAACATTCTCGAGTATCAATCAATCCGCTCAACCTGAGTTGACCTTAATCATAAAATAGTTTAAAATGTGTTTTTCAAAGACATAGAGATTTAAACATTTGAAACACGTTTAATCATTCTTTTATTTATAAATAACTTATTTGCAGATAGTACTTAACTCTTTGGGTATGTTACGATGTTTCGATTGTCCCATAATTAGTTAACAAATAGATGGAAGTCTTCAATGGCAAGTTATATTATTTATTTACCAAAGAAAATCCGTAATGAGAAGAAACGCAATCTGTGATATTTTTTTTGTATTTACAATGGTTCCCAAAAAGTACAACGACAGCCTTAAAAAATAGAAGCGAATAACCTGAAACTTTTTAATTAAAATCAATATTACTGTTATAGTTATTAAGCGTACGTAGTTGCTTGTAATATAGTGGTTTTTGTATCAAAGCTTTTCTCTAAAAAATCTTTGTTTAGAATAACTTCTTGATTCACCGGAGACAGCAATTATTGTAAGCTGTTTCATCAGAACATAGATACTTACTTGTCGTTGTAGATACTATCTTATTATGGCTCCTTTTGCTAAATTGTATTTTTTTCAAAACTGTTAACAACCTTTGTATTCTTGTTCTTCTGCTTGTCTTTTTTAATAATAATCATATATTGCTTTATTGTACACCAGGATAAATATACAATAATTAACTTAAACTAGTTTAGACAAGTACAAGTGGCGGCCTCTGAGCGATGACGATGGGAAACCACTTGAGCTTTTTGCGATATTCAGAAATGTGATCATATTTGCAAAGTCAAATTATGAATCTTATGCAGAGATTTTGCAGTCTCACAAGCTTATTCAATTGGTATTCAGCTAGGTCTAGATTAGGTGTTAGTTTATCGGGAAGAGTTACCGTAGAACCTCGATTTACTCGTATTACCATCAATATAATAAGTTTTTTTTTAATGGTATACGAGCAGATGGGTCATGGTATCATCGTAAATGACTATCGCAGACCAACTGCAACTCAAAGAGTCACAAGTAAGTTGCGGCCTTTTGAGTCCTTCCTCCAGAATTAGGGGGTTTGGACTAACCTCACTAAGTCGGCGAAAAGCAACGAAAAAACTGGTTATCAGTGGTATTCTGCGAGTCCGTGGTATCACTTCGGTCGACTCGACCCATTTGAGTCGAAGCATGGCTCTCACACGGCAAATAAGTCACTCAGATCAGTCGAGTCACATCAGAATAACACTTTAAGAGTATCTTTGTTATATTCTAGCTGACCCAAGCAACTGCGTCTGCTTCTCTCAAAAGTTTGTTTTCGTAACATTTTTCATTGATACTCGGATCCTATTGGTCGTAACATAATGTTAAATAGCCTATATCCTTCCTCAATAAAAAGGCTATACAACACTAAAATAATTTTTCAATTCGAACCAGCCATTCACCAAGGACTATGGGATTCATTTATATATATATATATATATATATATATATAGGTGTATTATATTATATTTTGGTATAAGCTTTATATGTAAGTATACCTGTAGTTTTTTTCTGTAACAATCTTTGGTGTCAAACCCAAAGGTTTGACTGAACAAAATGCCTATGTCATTAAGTCCGCCTTATGCAATGTGTTATATGTCCAGCAGTGGACTAGTAAAGGCTGTTGATGATGATGATGATGATGATGCAATGTGTTTGCAGGAAGAATAAATAAAAAAAAAAGCTAGTGCACTATTCTTATTTAATACGAGTAGTACCTCGAGTGTACTTTTTGTTGTTACTTTTTGTAATTTTCTGAATTCGACTTAAAATATGACATATATTTTCTGAGATGCATTTTACGCGTTAAACATTTGTAAAACTGATTTCAATATTTTGTGAATAGAATTGGTACTCAAACTGTATTTGTAGGAAATATTCTACCTCTGACAGTGGTGAATTACAATTTATCATATTGAAGTGGATGATAAGTTTTTTAAAGTTAAGTAAGTACATACACAAAAATATTTTACAAATGAAGTTCTACTATTAGTTTTATATTATTTATAATAGATTACCTATTACATACGCCCCGTATTCTATCATAATTCTTGTGTCCTTGCCAACTTCTAGTGATAAGGCGCGTGTGTCGATTTTGTTATTACGAGTATTCTAGTTGAGATTACTGCATTTTAGGCATGACATGAAATATATGTATATCTGTGAATTAAAAGCTTTAGTAGTTAAAATATATATTTTAATAATTAAAGCTTTACTTGATAAATAGCTGAGTAACAATGCGCAAGGTAACTTTGATTGACCGTAATACATGGCTACTAGCGGGGGTGGCAGCAACAGCGATCATCCCCTTGCTGATGTGCTATAGGTTATTACGTTGGTGGGAGAACGAGCAGGCTAAGCACCCTGTGGTGAAGGCACTTTTGCTTTATGTGACCCCTGGGATCGATTGGAGGGTTGTAGATGGCAACTTCAATTGTCAATTTAGAAATTAGGTGAAAATTGATTATTATACATTTGCATGTATAATCCCACCCACACGCCCACCACTGTAACTCCTGTACACCAGGATCCACAGCAGTGACCCACGAACACACCGAGTTATGACACTCGGGAAGTCCCAGGAAGAAATTAAACTGTCTTGGAACCCGCAACGAATTTAATCAGAAGAAAATTGGAGGAGTTGGAAATACAGTAAATCCACTTCCCTCCTTAGCAAAGCGGGAGACAAAATGAAGTGAAATAGGCATACACCCTTTTAAACAGGGAAGCACCACGGCCACAAAATATTACGGGTCCTACATGAGCTATATTTGATTTCTATAATATGTATGGCAGAATCGCCTAAACGCACGGAAATTCACCCTAGTTGACACAAGATCCCCATAGTATACCGCCCCAGATGTCACCTGCAAGCTATTCAGCATTATATTACGTTCATTATACCAAAGACTACATTCCCAGAGGATATGATGAGCAGACTGTTCATAATGAGAGTTAGGTGTTGAGCATTGACACAATGGTGACTCGACTAATTTAAATGAATACAACTTGCTCTTAAAGTTACCATGACCCGTAAGAAATTGAGCGACACAGTGATCCACCTCAAGCCATGTCCTCGACAACCGTTCGCGAACAGATGGAAAAAATTGGTAAAGATGGCGCCCCTTGGATGATTCGTCCCAGCGTTGCTGCCATTCGTCTATGAGGTCATTATAGACATCGGACTGCTGTTGAAGCAATCTTGTAATTTTACCGCGATCCCGCGCGCCCAAGAAATCGCATTCCATGTTTTGTCTTGAATAGTACATGGCTGCACGTCTCTGCACCTCGAGATCGACCGGAAGGACACCTGCCAACACCGGCAAAGCCTCAGTGCTAACCGTCCTATATGCCTTGCACAAAAATATCAGTGCAAGTCGTTGGCCTTGTAACAGTTTGCGACGGACAGCGCCTACGGTCGCCCTATCGGCCCACACAGGTGCACCATAGCACATAGAACCTAAATAAGTAGCTCCGTATATGATCTTTAATGTATTAAATGATAGACCCCATGTCGCAGTTGATACCCTTGTCAATGCACAGAAACTCTTTTTAGACTTTTCATTAACTATTTTAATATGTTCGATAAATGAAAAGTTTCTTTCTAAAACTAATCCTAGATAACACACTGTGGTTTTATTTTTTACAGTAACATTGTCAAATCTAATGCTCGGCGGTGATTTGAGGTTACCTTTTAAAAGTAACTGGAAGGTTTTGTTGGGTGCAAAAGTTAAGCGATTACGTTCACCCCATTGAGATATCAAGTTCAAACATCTATTGGCTAATCTCTCAAGCCCCGCCCTAGTATCAGATTCCACCAGTAATAAGCCGTCATCAGCATACGCGTTCAGAGTACATCCGGATGGTATTGGTATCGTAAGAAAATCGTCGAAGCCGATATTCCACAAGCCATACTTGTGGAATATCGGCTTCGACGATTTTCTTACCTAGCACCGATCCCTGAGGACATCCCATTGTAAGCGCCTTCGACACAGAATGATGACCAAGTCTTAGTTTAGTTGTACCTTGTGAAAAGTACGAAGAGATAAGGGAATAAATATTTTTAAAACACCCCCGTGATTTTAATTTCAGCAACAGCATGGGCCACCATGCGTTGTCGAAGGCGCCAGATATATCTAAGAAAATAGCCAGCACGTATTGAAATTTTGACTCTGTGACAAACTTTCTAACCGATATAACAGCGTCAGTTGTCGATTTACCCAACGTAAATCCAAATTGTCTATCATGAAATTTGACTCCACCTGGCAGAAGCCGGGGCACTACAAGACGTTCTAAAAGCTTTCCTAACGATGGTAACAATGTGATTGGTCGGTAGGATTTAGGATCATCCGGTGGCTTGTCGCCACTTTTTGGTATTATACGAATATTACCGCACCGCCATATACGAGGAAATATTCCTTCAGCAATGCAACGTTTAAAGACAGTGAAAATCGTGTCACCCGAAAGTTTACAAGCTTCTTTTATCATTTTGTTAGATATTTTATCATCACCCGAAGCCTTGTTTAGCGGCAAGGATCTAATGATACCGAGAAATTCGTCTGAAGATGGTAAATCAGACATTGGAGACAGTGGTGGTTCGATGGCCCACTGCCTGATCTGTCGGTGATGATCTGTGTCGTTTTCCGGTCGATCGTCAGGTACGAGTGAGTCTAAAAGATATTCTGCTGTTTGTTCTACTCCTGTGGTATATCTGTTATTAATTTTGATGTTCTGTATGTATGCGTGGTCGATTGATCTATTTGCCTTAAATTCGTGATACAAAGGTGACCACGGGCCCTCTCTATCGAGTTTATTAACAAGTTTCTGAATTAAGTTTCCCTTGGATTTTTCCACAGCAGCTCTGTAGTGGGACCTGGCAACTCTAAGAGCAATGAGAGCAATGTTGTACAAATCTCCTGTTACGTTATGTTTTTTAATAGTGTTTAATTTTCTACGAGCTTTCCGGTAGCTTCTACGTAGTTCGGCTAATCTATCATTCCACCAATCACATCTACGAGTGTTAGTGATAGATCCGCGACCAATAGTTACATCAGCGCAGTATGTAAAAGTTTCTGATAGTATTTCTGCGCTTTCCTCAGCTGATAAACTACTGCGACTGAAGTCTTTGGTATGAGTTGCAAAGAGTGAACCAAACAAAGCCCAGTTCGCACCTTTAGTTTTATATCTAAAATTATAGGGAACCCTTTGTGGATCCTGTGCAACCCTTGGTGTGAATTCGTACACGATCAAGCGGTGATCACTACAGGATGCGTCCGGAAGGACACGCCATCCGGATATCGAGACGTCGCCGCGCGTAAGCGTCACGTCAATAGAAGACTCACCCATTGGGTTGCAAAAAGTTGGTGGTGCATCGGGGGTATTGTGAATAATAAGATTCATTTCCGCAATGAAATCTTCAACCGCACAACGTCGAACCGTGTCGGTTGAACGCAACTTGCCATACCATAATGACTTCCCTTCCCTTCGCGGCACCGTGCGACTAACGTGTGACTTCATGTGCTAACAATTTAAATATTGTTTTCTGTTTTTTCTGCGACTAGTTTTCGGCTTGCGGGCGGCTAAAGGTTGTGTATAGTGTTTTAAAGAAAGTCAGTAAGTTTTTATTGTTTTTAAACAGTAATATAGTGCTGAATTATTTTATTACGACTATTGGTGAGTAAATTTATTTTCTTTCTAAAAGTGGGTAGGAGGTATCCTTTGTTTATATTAATTTTTCTCTGCGAGTTATTTATTTTTTAAACCTGTTCCTTTTGAAATTGTTGTTTGGTGTGTCTTTGTTTGGCTATGTCGGTCGTTAGCGAGTTACCGGACCCCGGCGGTACAAGTGAATTTCTAACACCAACCGGGAAAAGGACATTTATCGAAATGTCACCTACGGGTTTCTCGCCGAAAGACAGTAGCCGTAGGCGCGTTATTAATTCGGACTTAAGTGATAATGTTTCGTCTCCTACCGGTCGTGATAACTGTGGGGAGTACAACTACTGTGACTTAGTATCACAGGCCACTGATTATTTGGCAAAAATTAATGAATTAGTCAATGATCAGGGATCTCGGATGAATGTAGGTAATAAAACGGCGATTATGGATATTACTCAACGAATTACCGGTATCGTATCTTTGTTAGCAATAAAATCCTCTAGCAACGAAACGAAGTTAGCGAATTTTGAGCGACAAATGGAGGGTATCGCAACTCAACAAACGAGTTTAACGTACGCGGACAAACTTAAGCTTCGATTACCACCTAAATCTGCTCCGTGCCCGGTACCTACTGAAGCGCGCGTTCCTAGGCCTTGTGTCATTGCCTATCCCACTACGGAACGCTTAGCGGACTATGCGACCTCGTCAGCAACAAAACAAGCTCTCATGAAGGCTATTAAACCGAGCGATGAGGGATTTCAAATTGTAGGCGTTAAAAAAACCTCTAAGGCAGGCGTCGTGTTACGTGTAGCTAACGAACGGCAGCTTAAGAAACTGGAATCTGTGGACGCCATTAAATCAGTAGGGTTGCGCTTAGAAAAACCGAAAGGCCGTAGGCCCCGTATAATTGTAAAAGACGTACCCGGTTCTATGGAAGATCGTGCCTTCCTAACAGCCTTATACCGTCAGAATATCAAGGACGAATTAAAATTAAGTGAGAACGATTTTATTAAGTCAACCAAAATTGTTAGGCATCGTAAACTAGAAAATGGGCGTCAATGGGTAGGCTTAGAATTAGAGGCAGCAGTTCGGAAACATCTAGCCAACACAAAAGATAAACTTTATATAGACTGGGCCACATGTAGATTCATAGACGATATAGAAGTAGTTCGTTGCTTAAATTGTCAGCAATTCGGTCATGTACAAAAGTTTTGCACAATTAAAACCCCTACTTGTGCTAATTGCGCCGCCGCACACGAAACGCGAGCTTGTCCAGATAAAGACACACCAGATTTTAAGCCCACATGCGCACAGTGTAAGCGGTTCAAAAAACCATCTGACCATCGATGCGGCTCATACGACTGTGCCACATACAAATTAAAACTGGAACAGCTAATATTAAATACCAATTACTGAATAGTTTAACTTAGTTTAAAAAAAAAAAAAAAAAAAAAAAAAAAAAAAAAAAAAAAAAGTTTAAAGAGTAACTTACTAAGTAATGAATAATATTTCGATAGGCCAGTTAAATCTTCATAACGATAAAATAGCTACATCAGAATTAGACCGTTTAATTTTAGAACAAAAGTTAGACATTGTCCTTTTACAAGAACAATATCAGAGCGCTCACTTGCGTCGTAATGTAGTACAGCTTGACTGCCGTTCGCAGGCTGGGATATATGTTGCAAGTTCTAATTTTACGGTAACATCTTTGCGTAATCTTATGACGTCACACTGCGCCGTTGCTGAGATCTCATCCTCTACCTGTAAAGTTTACGTAGTGAGCTGCTATTTTCAATATTCACATCCTATTGATCCTCACTTACATCACTTACGTTACGTCTTGCAGTTCCTCGTGGGACATAAAATTATCATTGGCGCTGATGTCAATGCGTCATCTTCATTATGGTATGGCAAGTTGCGTTCAACCGACACGGTTCGACGTTGTGCGGTTGAAGATTTCATTGCGGAAATGAATCTTATTATTCACAATACCCCCGATGCACCACCAACTTTTTGCAACCCAATGGGTGAGTCTTCTATTGACGTTACGCTTACGCGCGGCGACGTCTCGATATCCGGATGGCGTGTCCTTCCAGACGCATCCTGTAGTGATCACCGCTTGATCGTGTACGAATTCATACCAAGGGTTGCACAGGATCCACAAAAGGCTCCCTATAATTTTAGATATAAAACTAAAGGTGCGAACTGGGCTTTGTTTGGTTCACTCTTTGCAACTCATACCAAAGACTTCAGTCGCAGTAGTTTATCAGCTGAGGAAAGCGCAGAAATACTATCAGAAACTTTTACATACTGCGCTGATGTAACTATTGGTCGCGGATCTATCACTAACACTCGTAGATGTGATTGGTGGAATGATAGATTAGCCGAACTACGTAGAAGCTACCGGAAAGCTCGTAGAAAATTAAACACTATTAAAAAACGTAACGTAACAGGAGATTTGTACAACAATGCTCTCATTGCTCTTAGAGTTGCCAGGTCCCACTACAGAGCTGCTGTGGAAAAATCCAAGAGAAACTTAATTCAGAAACTTGTTGATAAACTCGATAGAGAGGGCCCGTGGTCACCTTTGTATCACGAATTTAAGGCAAATAGATCAATCGACCTTGCATACATACAGAACATCAAAATTAATAACAGATATACCACAGGAGTAGAACAAACAGCAGAATATTTTTTAGACTCACTCGTACCTGACGATCGACCGGAAAACGACACTGATCATCACCGACAGATCAGGCAGTGGGCCATCGAACCACCACTATCTCCAATGTCTGATTTACCATCTTCAGACGAATTTCTCGGTATCATTAGATCCTTGCCGCTAAACAAGGCTTCGGGCGATGATAAAATATCTAACAAAATGATAAAAGAAGCTTGTAAACTTTCGGGTGACACGATTCTCACTGTCTTTAAACGTTGCATTGCTGAAGGAATATTTCCTCGTATTTGGCGTTGCGGTAATATTCGTATAATACCAAAAAGTGGCGACAAGCCACCGGATGATCCTAAATCCTACCGACCAATCACATTGTTACCATCGTTGGGAAAGCTTTTAGAACGTCTTGTAGTGCCCCGGCTTCTGCCAGGTGGAGTCAAATTTCATGATAGACAATTTGGATTTACGTTGGGTAAATCGACAACTGACGCTGTTATATCGGTTAGAAAGTTTGTCACAGGGTCAAAATTTCAATACGTGCTGGCTATTTTCTTAGATATATCTGGCGCCTTCGACAACGCATGGTGGCCCATGCTGTTGCTGAAATTAAAATCACGGGGGTGCTTTAAAAATATTTATTCCCTTATCTCTTCGTACTTTTCACAAGGTACAACTAAACTAAGACTTGGTCATCATTCTGTGTCGAAGGAGCTTACAATGGGATGTCCTCAGGGATCGGTGCTAGGTCCATACTTGTGGAATATCGGCTTCGACGATTTTCTTGCGATACCAATACCATCCGGATGTACTCTGAACGCGTATGCTGATGACGGCTTATTACTGGTGGAATCTGATACTAGGGCGGGGCTTGAGAGATTAGCCAATAGATGTTTGAACTTGATATCTCAATGGGGTGAACGTAATCGCTTAACCTTTGCACCCAACAAAACCTTCCAGCTACTTTTAAAAGGTAACCTCAAATCACCGCCGAGCATTAGATTTGACAATGTTACTGTAAAAAATAAAACCGCAGTGTGTTATCTAGGATTAGTTTTAGAAAGAAACTTTTCATTTATCGAACATATTAAAATAGTTAATGAAAAGTCTAAAAAGAGTTTCTGTGCATTGACAAGGATATCAACTGCGACATGGGGTCTATCATTTAATACATTAAAGATCATATACGGAGCTACTTATTTAGGTTCTATGTGCTATGGTGCACCTGTATGGGCCGATAGGGCGACCGTAGGCGCTGTCCGTCGCAAACTGTTACAAGGCCAACGACTTGCACTGATATTCTTGTGTAAGGCATATAGGACGGTTAGCACTGAGGCTTTGCCGGTGTTGGCGGGTGTGCTTCCGGTCGATCTCGAGGTGCAGAGACGTGCAGCCATGTACTATTCAAGACAACAAAACATGGAATGCGATTTTTTGGGCGCGCGGGATCGCGGTAAAATTACAAGATTGCTTCAACAGCAGCCCGATGTCTATAACGACCTCATAGACGAATGGCAACAACGCTGGGATGAATCATCCAAGGGGCGCCATCTTTACCAATTCTTTCCATCTGTTCGCGAACGGTTGTCGAGGATATGGCTTGAGGTGGATCACTGTGTCGCTCAATTTCTTACGGGTCATGGTAACTTTAAGAGCAAGCTTTATTCATTTAAATTAGTCGAGTCACCATTGTGTCAATGCTCAACACCTAACTCTCACTATGAACAGTCTGCTCATCATATCCTCTGGGAATGTAGTCTTTGGTATAATGAACGTAATATAATGTTGAATAGCTTGCAGGTGACATCTGGGGCGGTATACTATGGGGATCTTGTGTCAACTAGGGTGAATTTCCGTGCGTTTAGGCGATTCTGCCATACATATTATAGAAATCAAACATAGCTCACGTAGGACCCGTAATATTT
Organism: Arctia plantaginis; assembly: GCA_902825455.1. Classification (NCBI taxonomy): domain Eukaryota; kingdom Metazoa; phylum Arthropoda; class Insecta; order Lepidoptera; family Erebidae; genus Arctia; species Arctia plantaginis. Next base: position 4,044,704 of record CADEBD010000288.1, read on the forward strand.
GTGGCCGTGGTGCTTCCCTGTTTAAAAGGGTGTATGCCCTTTTTACTTCATTTTGTCTCCCGCTTTGCTAAGGAGGGAAGTGGACTTACTGTATTTCCAACTCCTCCAATTTTCTTCTGATTAATTTCGTTGCGGGTTCCAAGACAGTTTAATTTCTTCCTGGGACTTCCCGAGTGTCATAACTCGGTGTGTTCGTGGGTCACTGCTGTGGATCCTGGTGTACAGGAGTTACAGCGGTGGGCGTGTGGGTGGGATTAGTCCCGTAAAAAAAAATACCATAATGAAGATGACGCATTGACATCAGCGCCAATGATAATTTTATGTCCCACGAGGAACTGCAAGACGTAACGTAAGTGATGTAAGTGAGGATCAATAGGATGTGAATATTGAAAATAGCAGCTCACTACGTAAACCTTACAGGTAGAGGATGAGATCTCAGCAACGGCGCAGTGTGACGTCATAAGATTACGCAAAGATGTTACCGTAAAATTAGAACTTGCAACATATATCCCAGCCTGCGAACGGCAGTCAAGCTGTACTACATTACGACGCAAGTGAGCGCTCTGATATTGTTCTTGTAAAAGGACAATGTCTAACTTTTGTTCTAAAATTAAACGGTCTAATTCTGATGTAGCTATTTTATCGTTATGAAGATTTAACTGGCCTATCGAAATATTATTCATTACTTAGTAAGTTACTCTTTAAACTTTTTTTTTTTTTTTTTTTTTTTTTTAAACTAAGTTAAACTATTCAGTAATTGGTATTTAATATTAGCTGTTCCAGTTTTAATTTGTATGTCGCACAGTCGTATGAGCCGCATCGATGGTCAGATGGTTTTTTGAACCGCTTACACTGTGCGCACGTGGGCTTAAAATCTGGTGTGTCTTTATCTGGACAAGCTCGCGTTTCGTGTGCGGCGGCGCAATTAGCACAAGTAGGGGTTTTAATAGTGCAAAACTTTTGTACATGACCGAATTGCTGACAATTTAAGCAACGAACTACTTCTATATCGTCTATGAATCTACATGTGGCCCAGTCTATATAAAGTTTATCTTTTGTGTTGGCTAGATGTTTCCGAACTGCTGCCTCTAATTCTAAGCCTATCCATTGACGCCCATTTTCTAGTTTACGATGCCTAACAATTTTGGTTGACTTAATAAAATCATTCTCACTTAATTTTAATTCGTCCTTGATATTCTGACGGTATAAAGCTGTTAGGAAGGCACGATCTTCCATAGAACCGGGTACGTCTTTTACAATTATACGGGGCCTACGGCCTTTCGGTTTTTCTAAGCGCAACCCTACTGATTTAATGGCGTCCACAGATTCCAGTTTCTTAAGCTGCCGTTCGTTAGCTACACGTAACACGACGCCCGCCTTAGAGGTTTTTTTAACGCCTACAATTTGAAATCCCTCATCGCTCGGTTTAATAGCCTTCATGAGAGCTTGTTTCGTTGCTGACGAGGTCGCATAGTCCGCTAAGCGTTCCGTAGTGGGATAGGCAATAACACAAGGCCTAGGAACGCGCGCTTCAGTAGGTACCGGGCACGGAGCAGATTTAGGTGGTAATCGAAGCTTAAGTTTGTCCGCGTACGTTAAACTCGTTTGTTGAGTTGCGATACCCTCCATTTGTCGCTCAAAATTCGCTAACTTCGTTTCGTTGCTAGAGGATTTTATTGCTAACAAAGATACGATACCGGTAATTCGTTGAGTAATATCCATAATTGCCGTTTTATTACCTACATTCATCCGAGATCCCTGATCATTAACTAATTCATTGATTTTTGCCAAGTACTCGGTAGCCTGTGAGACTAACTCGCAGTAATTGTATTCCCCACAGTTATCACGACCGTTAAGAGACGAAACATTTCCACTTAAATCCGAATTATTAATTCGTTTACTTCTATTGTCTTTCGGCGAGAAATCCGTAGGTGACATTTCGTTAAATGTCCTTTTCCCGGTTGGTGTTAGAAATTCACTTGTACCGCCGGGGTCCGGCAACTCGCTAACGACCGACATAGCCAAACAAAGACACACCAAACAACAATTTCAAAAGGAACAAGTTTAAAAATAAACAATACGCAGAGAAAAATCAATATAAACAAAGGATACCTCCTACCTACTTTTAGAAAGAAAATAAATTTACTCACCAATAGTCGTAATAAAATAATTCAGCACTATATTTCTGTTTAAAAAACCATAAAAACTTACTGATATTCTTTAAAACACTATACACAACCTTTAGCCGCCCGCAAACCGGGAACTAGTCGCAGAAAAACACAGAAAACAATATTTAAATTGTTAGCATATGAAGTCACACGTTAGTCGCACAGTGCCGCGAAGGGAAGTGCATTTGCATGTATAGTCGACAGCGATGAATAACTGCTTTTTAGGTTAGCTATTAAAGTTATTTTCAGCTAATAGGGTATAAGTTCATACTAGACATCACCCCGGGATCAAATTTTGTCCGTTTTGGAATGCAATATACAAAAAATATTGCAATTTTCAATACAATATAATTTGAAATGTTATTGTTTGGACTTTTTAATTCTGATTTTAATTCGGATACCTTTCAGACTAATATTACAAAAAAAAAGCAATTCAATGAAATGACGTCCGTGTGGTGACGGATTAAGAATACAGAGTGTCACCACCCCTATTCATCCCGTGGGTGTCGTAAGAGGCGACTAAGGAAGCAAACTACGCAGGACAACAGCACTATGTCGGGGCACCAGGGCCTTCCTTTCTAGGGTATACCTGGTTCCCCGGCTATTAGTTAGCTAGTTTTAGTCGGTTCGAGTCCGACATGCCACCGACAGGTGGTATCCGAGGGGATTTCCGCACGGAAAAAAAAAAAAAAAAAAAAAAAAAAAAGGACAACAGCACTGCAGAGAGAAGGAAAACTTGAAACAAACCCTATACCAACCCGTCTGGCCAGCGTGGTATAGTAGGCCAAAACCTCTTTCCTAAGGAGAGGCCTATGTCCAGCAGTGGACTAGTAAAGGCTGTTGATGATGATGATGATGATGAAATGAATGAATGAATTTTTTTATAAAAATAGAATAAAATGATTTAAATTACATAAAATTTTAAGTTTAAGTCGAATAGGTATGTCATTTCACATGAAAAAACCACTCTGCCGTGGCTTTAACGGAACAATTATGACTGCAGTTACGGTGCATCTAATATTCACTCTTATCACTTGAACTTATACTCAAATTTCGCGCCGCGGTGCCACTTATTGCCACTTAATGATTTGGTGATTATTCACTAAACTCGGTGTTCGAATACAATTGAAAGTGCAGTTATGACTAAAACAGCTAGAACCATTGTTATTATAGACTCTCTTTGTTTAAGGCTGCAAATTATTTTTTGGTGGTCTCTTGCACCCTTCAACTTCAATACCTAATTCTTTCTTCGCCACATTTTTCTCATCCCTCTGCATGACATGCCTTTACCAAGATAACCTATTGCTTCTTAACTTTTCATCCAGTGGCGCTACTTTCAGACTCCCTATATATATAGATATACTCATTCCTCATTCTCATTCACTCATTACTCACTCATTACTCATACTCATTCCATGTCCAGCAGTGGACTAGTATAGGCTGTTGATGTGATGATGACTCATTCCTAACCTTTTCCATCCGAGTCACACCATCACATCCATCTCAGCATTCGTATTTCGGCTACGTTGAGGCATCTTTCATCCGTTCTCTAATGGGCTAACTTTCAGAATCATACAGGACGGCAGGTCTGATAATAGTTTTATAAATTTGACTTTTCAGTGTTAAGGGGAAACTAATTTCACAAATTATTCCCTGCCGCCACTTCACCCATCCCGTATTGATTCGATGCTGTACAGTACGATCGATCTCACTATCACATTGTAAGAGGGAGCATAGGTACTTGAAAGCAGACTGGGTCTACTACTCGACTGAGCGCGTAACGAATTATGGGGTACCACAAGGTAGCGTATTGGGACCATTGTTATTTATCATATATATAAATGACCTACCTATAGTAACTAGTAACCGAGTAAATATATTATTATTATTTGCAGATGACAGTACAATCACCATAAAATGCAAAGATGTCTCAACATACGAAGCTGATATCAATGGCTCACTTTTTTCTATACTGAAATGGCTACACAGAAACAATCTCAAAGCAAACTTGACAAAAACGAAAATAATGAACTTTAAACAGCGTATCCCAGGCTCAACTTGTTTGAACGTAGGTTTTGGTAATCAAAATATAAATGAAGTAGAAACGGCTAAATTTCTCGGGCTAATCATTGACTATAAATTGACTTGGAAACCCCATATTGTCTGTCTATGAACTACATGAACTTGCTCAAATAGTTGGCACTAATACTCTTATGACCGCGTATCATGGTATGGTATCCTCAGTAAGTACTGAGGATACCATACCATGATACGCGGTATGGTATGGTGTGATTTTTTGGGTAAATCTACCGACAGGGATATAATATTTAAGATCCAGAAACGATGTATACGAGCGATGTTTGGATTGAAACCTATCGAGACTTGTGTAACTTTTTTCAAAGTACACAATATATTGACGCTGCCGTCGCTCTTTATATACGAGGTAGCTCTGTTTGTAAAACTGAACCCTAATCTGTTTGTTTTGACATCAGCAAAATATATTCGACCACAAAGAGACAAAAGTAGGCTATGTATCACGAAAGCCAATACTGCTTTGATGCATAAAAGCATCTTTCACATGGCTGCAGTAATCTTTAATAAATTGCCTAGCAACTCAAAAGCACAAGATATAAGTACATTTACGTGTCAATTAAAAAAGCTTCTCATTAAAAAATGTTATTATAATGTATTAGATTTTATCTCTGACAATTTGTAGTAAGTGTTTTTTTTATTCTTTATAATTCTTGTTTATTCTTCCTGACATTAATTGATTCTGACTTTAGTTTGACTTCGAATATTTGACATTGTATGTATCACAATCTTTCAATGGTAATCAATGATGCTAATAATATATATATTTAAACTATATATATAATATTGTTTTAACATAATAGCCTATAGGCTATTATGTTTAAACTATATGCACTTATAAATATATAAATTGAAAATTTGCACACCCATAGCGTTAAAACACAGTGAACTTATTTGTGATTTGAATACCATGTAATTAATACCTGTGTTATGCAAATAAACAATTTGAATCTGAAACTGTTATCGCTAAACCATCCATCGAAATGGTTTTAAGACTGAAGAGACCGCCGAAATCGCAGAACATGTACTCAGTTTTGATTCTGCTGATTTTCAAGCCAACATTCTCCAGCTATTGTTGCAATTTTTCCAGTCTGCTCTGGACCTCACTCCCGTCTTCACTGACCAACACAATTTCATCTGTAAACGGCATACACCAAGGTGCCTCCTCCTGTATGTCCGATGTCAGAACATCCATTTTCTAAGAGAGAGGTATGGGCTCAGAGTCGATACCTGATGCAAGCCCACAGAGACACTAAAAAAATAAACAAGGTAATTGTTAAGGATTGAAAACAAAATCAACAATATTATCAACCGTCCTCCATACGAAAATTTCATGAGACTGGTATTTTACATCAGAAAATGTGTCATTAAAGCTATCAATTTCTTGAATATAAATAGTTGATATCTTAAATGTAATGTGTATTCAATAGTGTACTACGTTCAATATATTTTATTGATAATGTGTATTGAACTGAATTACTGGGTTTTCCTTTTGCTTGAATAATAATAAATCTTTCTACGTCCTTTATACGTATAAATCTGGGTTTCCTATCAGGACTTTTTTCTTTTTTCCGTGTGGAGATTCCCGGATACGTAGAGAGGCAGTTCCTACTCATTATTCCTGCCCACTCAGTCTATTTGCAGGATTGCAGAAGCAATTCACTCAAGATGATCAATCACTTTCTCGGTCTATTATTTTTGGCATAGCCTATTTAGCACGTCTAAATGAGCTTAGAATCAATCATACATATTATATATGACTTTACTAATTCTAGAAAATATTCTGAGAAATTGACAAAAGACTAGCTCATGAACTTTATATATTGGTCTACCTTAGGTTACGTGTGTCTACTCATTAAGAGAGAGATGGCCAAAAGACCTACTTACGCAAAATGTCCCCAAACCCCGGTGATTGACACAGGCACAGTGAGGTCTGAAGAAAAAACTGTTACTGCCTAAGTAATTACTAGAAAATACTCTGTTCTATGTATACAAGTATAATATTAAAAATAAAACATAGATTTTAGATTTTCAGGTTGATATGTGCATGGATCTTCTTAGTTTATAAGGCAACTGGTTTTATGTCGTGTGTGAGCATGTGTTGAAAATGTTTTCAGTATGTCAATTAAAATCGTCAGATTATTTTGACAGATTTTTGAGACATGAGAAGATCATTTTTTTAGGATTGTTTTGCTGTTTGCATAGCTAGTTCTAGTTCAACTCATTGCCTTATAAGCTTAATACGGTTTTATAGAGATTTCTGCCGAATTCTGAAAGATTAACAGTGCATTCATATTTAATAATAATAAACTTTGAAGAGTGCTTGCTTATATGATATATACCATCAATTTAAAACGTCAACTGCTTTTAGCTGAACTTTCATGTATTTACCTGTCGGTAAATAATGTAATTCACAAGTTGTAAAAACCAATGCCATCATCATTTTTTTTCCAATTTTTAAAATGTGAAGCAAGAACGAATCTACTTTTAAACTTCCATTTATAACGTTAGAGCCATATTTAGAATGAATTTTATGAGGAAAATCAACAATTATTTTTATTTAAAACTACCGTTTTAAACTAGAACTTGAATAGCTATACTTATAGCACTATAAATTGATTAGTCCAAACCATATTGATAGAGATGGTCCCATAAAAAGTTAAAAGGTTTCATTAGCAACTTTTCAGTTACACAAATGTGGGGTAATAAATAATAATAATAACCTCAAACATCTCACTAACTTGGCAGAGCCTGTACTATGGTAACTATGTAGATCGCTGATAAGCGACGGTAGCCTACTGGTTAAGGCATTTGACTTGCGATCAAGAGGTCGTGGGTTCAAATCCTGACCAGTACACCACCGACGTAAACCCACTCCTAACACATGCAATTTAGCTTAGCAAGAGGCGTTAACTGGAATACTAGTAATTTCAGTTTCAGTAGACATTTAAAAAAAGAAAACACTTAAATATTTCTCTTTCTCTCTTCACATATTTTATATAAATGAATCCAAATTTATTTATTTACCTCTTGTTTTATTAATGCAATAAATAAAAAGGTTCGAAACTCAACCGTTCGACGATCTCTAGTCTTACTAAAGGAGCGGGGATGCAAACTACTTTTAAGTTAACAATTTATTTAACTATGAAAACTTCTTTCTATATTTATGACACAATATACTTACGACAATTTGGTTGGTTGTACTTAAATGTATTTTACCCTGTGTTTATGATATGCATGCTGCGTCATTCTGTCATGTCAATGTTTTGTGTTTTGTAAAACGAAATATTAATAGAAGAAAATTCTTTCCACATGTCCTAACCACCAGCCCGCATAAGGAATGAAAAGGTAAGCTAAAATTTTATTACTTGAACGTACTTTAATTATAAAAAGCGAACAGAGGAATGAATAAATTAAATGATTCTCTTACAACGAAACTTTTAACATGTCATATCGACTAATTTGGCAAAACCCTGATAATATTAATAACAAATAAGGTTTCGTTTGCTTACGAAAATATATTTATTGACATTGGACATAAAAAGAAAGACCGTAGTTAATAATTCTTTCTGAGAGTGAATTCTCTGTGAGAGTTTGTCAGAGACACGCTTAATATTATTTACATACATTAAAGAAAAAACTACTTATCAAAAGGTAGCGCTAAAAAAACTTTCTTTAACTACCAACGACACAAGGAAGAGTACGCATCTATTTTTAAATATTGTTTATACATAAATATTATAAAAGGCATTGGTTAGTATGTAATAAAATATTAGTGATATTTTTTTAGTTGCATAAATATGAAGTTGAACAAACATTGACGGCGAAGTGTCAATAACTCCCTAATTGATAAGATCAAGAATTTACGGGGGAAACTTATACGAACTGGTATAAACTTTTATCCTTGACTAGTTGTTTACTATTTAATATACGTGTTGATAATGCATATAAATAGAAAAAAAATATATATAAATACTGTTTTGATTAATACATATGATTAGTCTATGTTTTTAAAAAATCCATCCACCTATTAATCATATATATTATCACTCTATATGTTAACCTCACACATCTCACACACGGCCGCCTGATCCCAAACTAGGCAGAACCTGTACTATGGTAACCAGACTGCTGATAAACATACTTATAATTTTTTAAATAACAGACACAGAACAAGTGACCGTGCTCATCACACAATATTTGTCCTGGGTGGGAATTGAACCCACGACCTCCGGTTTAGCAATCAGGGTCACTAACCACTAGACCAACTTTATAAGAACTGGATAAAGCTAATATATTATCTGACTGTTATTTAGGTAAGGTTATATTTGTCATATAATGCATAGCTTCTTAAAACGTAAATTTGTACGTTTAGGATTTAACGTGAAAAAAAAAATGGTAGTCCCGGACTTGCACATATACATGCATGCATACAATTCATCATGCGGCAATCATGCGTGCAATAGAACTTTAAACGACGAAGACATACGATTACTTCACTAAATCCTTATCTTCACGTTTGTTATTATTTTTAAAGTTAACCTAAAAAACTTTTCACGATAGCATGACGTCAAAATTATTATAAAGGTACGTTTTTTACATTAAATAGGTAGTAAATAATATGTCTTTAATAATATGTCTTTAAAGTAAACTACAGTATTTCGAAATGGTCACATAATCTGTAGAACATCTTATTCTTAGCTTTTCATGAAGTATCGCTGTATAGATTTAAATTTATAAGTTATTTATTGTATTGCTGACATCTGCTGACGAACGCTTAATAGGTTCACATTAAAATTCACTTTAAATCTTTATTTATTTATTTATTCTTCATTGTACACACTGAACACATACATATATATAAGTAACAAGGAAATGTCATGTTCAAAGTCGAGCTTAACCCAAAACTGAGTTTTCTTCGCGCAAACCTTGAGCGAATAGCGAATATCTTTCCGATAGCTTTCAAAAATTTTTCTTACTTCGTGCTATTTTCAATACAACCGTAAATTATTTCATGATAAATCCTTTAAAAACAATCAAATACAAAGATATTCCAGTGTTTTCAAAAGCGTTATGTTAGACATCTTGGACTTCCCGACAACAGCCAATTCAAGTTATAACTGTGTAACTATGATCTGATTGATAAGAGTTACTTCTCACGTCCATTCATATAAGCGATATCTTTTCTAACATTCTCTTCTTTTCTTATCTAATTTTCCTTTCTTTCTCCTACTTTTCATCCATCCATTCATCTAAATTTAAAGTGTATGGGAATAGTCTTGCCTTTTGTTACATAAATGGAACAAAAGATTTTACACACTTTCTTTTCTTCTGGGACAGGGGCCAAGTGGATGTATTTAAAATAAAAAAAAATTAGTAATAAAAAAAAATATATCATGTCTGATAGTTTAGTGTAATTTTTTTTCTTCCTTTGACGAGATGGCTTCGTTTTAGTTACTATAGCGATTGTTATCCAAATAAACAACAAACGGTGAAAGAACGTGTCACAGAATGCAGTCTCTTAAATATTTTCAGTTGTTTTTTGGGAAGGAGGTTTCTGTCGGGAATGTTATGGCTAGGATGACGGCACTGCGTAGAAGTTGTGATTTCGAACGTGCATATGAACCGACGTAAACCCACTCGTAACATAAGCATTCAGCTCAACTGGAGTAGTTAACGAATACTAAGAATATGTAACCCACTTAACTAATATTATTTTTATTAAAAACGGCGAGACAAAGAAATATTAAAATATATAAATTACTTAATATTAAAAAAGAGATTTTGACTGATTTTTTTAATCAAAATATTTTAGGAAATATTATACATAATAATATAAATATTTTTATATCAGTTATTTGACAAATTTAAAATTAGAAAAATGATACAAAGGCTTCATTTTAAAGTTTTAGCTTTACTTAAATAAATTTATTATATTTGTAGGTTAAATAGCTAATAGGTTAAATAATAATAATTAGTTAATACATGTTTTTTGTAGGAATATTATTTTTGAAGCTAATTGTTTAAATATTAATTTAATCTTATTAAGTTAAAGTAATAAGTTAAAACTGAAATTAATTCTCAAGTTTTTTTAATATCTTTAATATGGCGTCCAAACGATAAAACATACAATATACAATATTCTACAATGGCCTCTGACGATAAAATAGTATCGATTTTTTTAAGGAGATTTATTTATTTTAAAGAGAATAAGACGATAATTAGATCATCAAAATAATCACACAATATTTACTTAATAAACTATCTTATTACAATACAGTGCTGTATTCAAATCAGCTGCTCTGAATAAAGTTAAAACGAAAGAAACGCCACATTCAAACTTGTCGATAAAACATTCGGTGTCAATGTTCTACCAACGCGATACAAGAAGAACCTAGAATACCTACCGCCGCGCTAGACAATGTACAAGGCAAACAATTTCAAAGCAACTAGTTATGTGATGAGCGATAATTGAACGTGAAAAATTCACGAATGCGGCAGCTAGGCGTCGTGGCGTTTGCAGAATCGGCTGCATCACGAGGGCCCCGAGGGGCGCCGCTCTAGCCGTCTTTTTTCATTTTGCGTGCGTCTTTTTTTGGATTAACCTTGGATTTTTTCATAGCGAAGCGCTGCACGTACGCGCGCATGTTGCGGATAGACGTAGAGCGTCCCCCACTTTTCTGCATTTGGCGGGCGTGAAGAGTTTTCGGCGGTCGCATTCGCAATCGAGGCTCCCCACGGCTAGGAGCGAAGCGCGCACCGGCACACACGGCCTGTAGACGGAGCGGTCGGCGCGAGCGCAAACGCGCTATGCAATATGCGGAAGTGATCGCGACCACGACTAAGCGGTGTTAAACTAAACGAGTGTAGTGAACACATTTTCAGTGATACAAACTATGATTTTTGTGCATACCTCGACTTATATCTAATGGTATTCTGTTAACGATACAAGGACTGTGGAATTTGCGACATGGATTCGAGGAAAGTATTGTTTTTACTAGTTATAATAGCATTTATTATCATTTTCCGCTAGTTGAGTTTTTGGGTGTGACGGGGAATTTAAATAGAGTATGGTTCTCAGCCTCATTTGAGAGTTAAACCAGAGTATTTTAAATGTAGGTATCGAAATACCGAGTCATTGATAAATACGTGTTGACATCCCGTGGAATACGATAAATTTTAAGCGCGGAGAGAACGTATAGCAGTTTGCACCTTAAGTTGTTAATGCATGAGAACGTTTTTGCGCAGTTCCAAACCGTCCTCGAAATTTTGCATACACGTGCTGTCGTCTCGGGGCTATTGAACTTGATAATGAGACAACCGTATCTCTACGTTTTTGTTCGACGTTATTGCATCACTAATTCTTTCTGCGAGATCTTAGCTGAATTGTTCCCTTACAATTTTTCCGTAACTTGAGGTGTATATCTCTTAGATGAATCACGAACAATGTTCAACGCTCGCCTACCACTAGTAAGCCACCAGCCTATACCGGCATGTTAATTTGCTATCCGAATCATAGATTCGAATGAGTTTGTAAAAATCCCGTTCTGACATACAAGATTTGGGATTAATAATTTATGGATGCGTATAAATCGCGCTCAAAAGTCGGCCCGGAACCGCTCTGTGAGGCAAAAACTGGTCTCACAACGCATTAACATTTGCATAGAAACTGTCAAAGTGGCCTCGTACGACGGCCGTTCATGGACAAACTATTAGCACCTAGACACCACCGGCCGCGTTCAGCCGCCAGCGTCAAACGAACGCACTGTGTTACATACTTTACGCTTCTGCAAAATGTCGTTTCTAGTTCACGTCATAGATTCACATCTATCTATAACAATAAACCTTATGCCCTTCACTATACAGCTGTGTTTTCCGGCACTCTGCCACCAATGAGCCGTGTGATTGAAATTTTCGGTTAGGGCCTCCGTATTGTGGTCGTGTACAACTTTACTGCATTAATACATTTTAAAAGACGAATTTCGGTTATCTAATTGTCTGAGACTTTCATCTTCGTTGGTGTCTGACTAACGTTTGCTGACTCAATTTTCGTGAAAACATAAAATTCTTAGTACATTTTACTCTGATAATGGCAAAGAAACTGTTCAGGGTAGTCTTTACAAATATTATTTACAGCATACAGAAGCTGTTGAACCAAGCTTCTTCTAATGTTTAACACGAAGCGGAGTTTATCTTAAAAACCTATTATATTAGATTCTAGTTCCAGTTGTAAAATGTGATTAAATTTCTGATAAGACATTTAGGCCGCATCTTTTTTTGGTGATAAATACAATTTGTATAATGTTTGGGTACATAATACATGGTTATTAATCTAAGAGTAAAATTACGGTTAACTTATTTCGTTTTGTAATATCCTACTTTATCGTATCACTGTCATCTAAGCGGATATTAATTGCAGAGGCTTGTTGCGGCAAATTCAAGAAGTCCCTGATGCCATCACAAATCTCTTGATGTACTTCTTACACACGATTGGCGGGCCTCTAGCCTATTTTTAGAAGTATTCCAATCAAGATTGTCCTTTCCTTCTTCAGTTTGTAAGTTTTATCTAGTGTCATTCATTTTTGTGAGTGACTTAACTTGTATTTCCTGTTTTACGCGTAGCTCGCAGTTTTTTAAGACTCGAATAATTGTTTTTATCATCACTTTTTTATCTGATTGTGGAAGTACGGTTGAAACGCATTTACACAAAATACTAATATTACTTTTAAATTTCACTGCTTTTAAGTAGCATTTTTCTGTTTAATGACTTCCTAAATTGAGATTAAATATACCTAGTTATCTCAGGTATAAAACACATGTCTAACTTTTATGTACCCGGAATTGTAAATTCGTTATGTCATCGTTGCATTTTGGAAACAGGTTTTGATTAAAGGTTGCTTCTTAATTATTTAAAAAAGCTAATGATAGAGCTGGATTATGTACTGGTGTCGATTGGACTTTTTAAGAGACTATTCGATATTTACAAATGAACTTCTTTTTTCCCCAGCCGTAGAGTTCATTGACCTGTAGTTGTACACTTAGACTTAGGCCAGTCTACCTACGCTTAAGTGATGTGTTGTTAAACATCTAATACGTAGTTTTATCTATTAGATTATGTATAATCGATAATCAAACGAATTTTGAAAGTATTCACATTCTTATATTTATACTTACTTACTTAGAAACTGCAAACTATGAATTTACACCTAGAATTATTTGGTATTAATTTAAAATAGTAATCTGTTAATTAAATAATATGCGTAAAGGTAGACGTAATTCTTGAAATTAATTTAGCAACACATATATTATATGCTTTAATACACATATTTCCGTGAAGGTCGCACAAATTTTAGATTCAGTTAGCAACAGCCAATGGGAAATGTTTGCAGACCAACGCATCAAAAAAAAAACAAACATTTGAAAGTTGGCTATCGGTGTCACTTTTATTGATTTTCGCGGTAATCTCGAAATTGTTTGATATTTAATTTGTAGTTTTTTTTTGTTTTTAAATAGTGTTGTCAAGTTCACTTAATGTTACTGTTGCCTGCACCCTTAATGATGGATATTTATAAAGAGTAAAAAGGGTCAGTTACTGCACTCGATCCGCATGAGAGACAAGCTGTTGACAGCATTCTTAAAAGAGACCGGAACTCAAAACACAATTTTTTTTTTTTTACTTTCGAGGTACACACCTGACCTCAGTTTATTAAACTATAAAAGCAAAATTGTTTTTTTTTTTAATTTCGATTGCAAGGCAACGAGAACGCTTTGTTTGTGTATTTTTGAAAACACTTGGAGTAATTTTTTTTTGTGTTTTTAATGAATCCCTAAAATTAGATCACTTGCATTTGATTATTGCTAAAGATATTTCGCCAACCAGTGTAACTTGAACTTGTCATTCTAAACACTTTGTATGATGACAAGTAAAAAAAAAATATATATACTGAACTTCTATAGTGTTATGAAGCTATGTTTAATTTTTTTCCTTTGTAGCGTAAATTGTTTGAATTTTATTTTCGAGATATACCTAAACATTAAAGTTTGATATGTTTCTGTGCGCCATATTCATTTACAATGGGTTCATAGAATTTTCTTCACATGTCGTTTATATATGTAGTTATATATATATATTTTTTTTTTTGTGTTACTCTAACGTCACCCACTATACGTATTTACGCTACACTGCCGCGTAGTAACAGGTACTGTGACAAGCCTCTAAAGTATTTATCTAAATAACCAGGGCCACCCGGCAACTTTTAAGATACGGTATCGAGTTTTAATGATTTCGTGATCTAGATACTGCATAATAATGATATACGAGGCATCGTGTTGCAAGCTAGCTGTACCCTGCTATGCTTTGCTGTGGCACATTGTGATTGCATTGTTGAGAAATGAGGATCAAAAGTGACGCGAAAAATATGTAAAAACCATCTTTGAAGCGGGTTGTATGGCGTGTCAAAATTTGAGCTCAATTGGTGCAGAGGTTATTGAGTTTTTAAAGCGTACACAAACCAACTTATCATTTTAAATATATTAATATAGGTATAGATTATGTGCGGGAAATTATGTGTTCACTAAAACATGGTGTAAAAATATTTTTGGTGTTTTGGCAAAGTATAAATTATGTTAATACGTACAGATAAGGGCTTCGAAAGACAGCTTGTATCAATTCACTATCGTAGCATAAAAAACTCTTAAAGTTAACTCTTTTCATGTTGTTAACATGAAAAAATTCAAAGCTACTTTTTTGTTTCCGCAAACTTATTGCAGCAAAGTACAGAACAAGTGTATGTATGTAGTCTTTATTAACATTGATAATAAAATTAACAAGAAATTCCATTCTAATCATGTTATCTCTAACCTTTTGAACTACATAAATGACGGAACAGGAAAAAAAAAATTGTCAGTAGCCATTGTTAACAAATTCACCTGCAACTGTAGTCACTGCTCCGATCCTCGGAGTCTTAGAACGATGTTAAATTGTACAAAATATATATATTCGGTTACTTGTGATTCGACCCTTGGGTCATCCAATCAAATTTACGCTTGTCGTGAGCCCTGACCTCACAAAAATGAGTTAAATGCTATTATAGTATAATGTATATATATTATCTGCATTTTTTCTTTAATCATACAAGTAAGTAGGTAGGTAGATAGTAGGCCGAAATCTCCATTTTAAGGAGAGGCCTAAGTCCAGCAGTGGACTGTTAAGGGCTATTGATGATGATAGAATTTAAAAAATATTTTAATTGTCGAACACACTCCATATATTTTTTGACGGTTGCCAAGCCGTTTAAAAGATCATAAAGGTATTTACATAATAATTAATACTTTGTATCATATGTATATTTCTAGCGCGCGACACTATCATGGACATAGATTTCCCTAATTCATGTTTGCTATCGGGTTAGATATGAAAAATGGCCTCTTTTCAGATAGCTGAGACAGCTGCAGTCGACATGTTCTATCTCTGTCATAGCTCTTACAAGTTATTGACGTGTATTGTCTATTTATCGTTAAACAAGTCACAGTCAAATACTATACAATAGATAATAAAATAATTTGACACTTTTCTTGACAGTTGTCGTACGCCTAAATCTTAAAAATAAGTTATGAGTATCATAAGAAAATTTCTAACAGTGGTTGAAACAATATGTCTAAAATTATTGATTAATGATTTTTTTCTAATGTCAACTTAGAAACAGTTTGTATTATGTACACGTAATATCTTTGCAATGTAGATAACCTCGGCTGAACGCATAGTTGATAACGATGATTAGTTTCAAAAGTCACATATTTACAATACGTCACATGGGTGTCACGCATTAAAAAAACTCATTCGAATTGTTGTGTAATGTAAAACTTAATCTATGAGTAAAAAAACTTAGATTATCTAAAAACTTCTTCACTCTTGTTATCGAATTTATTGATGTCGTCATATAAAATAAGTGAAATCTTAAATATTAAGCGGTAATCTTTTTAAATCGTGTGTGAAAATATACTACAATTTTTTACCTAAATGTGCCAGAAAAAGCAGCAGAGTACGTATATTTCTTTGTTACACTCTGTAGCCTCAACGCCTTGACAGTTTTGGCTTGAGAGGTCATTACATTCATCTTAATTGTGGCCAAATGGCAATATGAAAATTAAAAAAAAAAAGGTTTACATAATTTACGCAGTAGTTTTTTTTAGTAATTAATTATTTACCTCCTGGTTTCAGGTCATATTTGAGATATTTTTATACATGTAATAAATAAAAATGTTATGGGAACTAATGTTCGACGCCTTAAGTGACAACCCTAATGGCATTAGTGTAACTTAAAATGCGTGCCTTGTTTACTTTTCATAATCATGCAAGGTCCGGGTGGGCCGTAACTTAATTTTTATGTTTGTATCTTTATGAACTTGGTAAATACTATGATAACGTTATACAAAAATGTATGGATTTCTCGGTAGACAAATGTATTTTTTCCAAAAAAAATTATACGAGTATGTATGTCATCGCGAATTATGTAATCAGGTAATATGATCGATTAGGACATGTACTGCACCGTCGTTAATGTTGACTTTGACTTTGTAGGAAGGTGTGGTCGTAAGGCAATAATATTTCGTCTTTTTGACTCCTTGAGAAAATATTTTGTCTGAAAAGAATATTTGTAAACACCTCAACGTTCATTTGTGCAGAAATAAAACTATATCCACGCTTTAAAAACTCAAAAAGTTCTGCACGGGCTGAGCTCAAACTTTGACACGATATACAAACCGCTTCAAGGATGGTTTTTATCTATTTTTCAAAATTAATAAGTAAAAAAAAATGCCTCATTCTAAACGACCTCTAATTTTACCTAATATTTGTTTTCAATAGTAAGTGATAGATGTTTCTTTAAAAACTTAATTGAAGCACTCTTACGTTATAGCTTCTTCTTAGAGTCTTCTTCATAAAGTCTCATTGAAATTGGCATTAGTCCCTAGTCGTTGCAGATATAGTGTAGATTAAAATTATTCAGAGGAATTGATTACCTTCCTTTTTAAATTACTTAAAAAGTTGAGAACTTATTTTAAAGTACTCTTTGTAGTTTCAACATTTCTGCGCACTCCAAATGACAGTTCTTTAATACTTTATTCTTTGTTCAATTTATTAACGTCTAAAACAAATGCGATCTTAAAACAAACATTATTCTAGGAATTATGTAATCTATCTAAGCATAAAAACTATTTAATAGCAAGCTCTATAAAAATTACGCTTCACAATATATAAGGTATTTTGCCTATTAATATAATTTTGATCTAACTATGTCACACAACCAATAAATTAACAGCTTGGAGTTTAATATTTCCCTATATTGTATAAATGTGTAACTCTGGGAGGACATGTATTGTTATAATTTTTGAGAGAAGGAAACATCGAAACAAAACACATTCGATATCATGTGACTTGCAAGCATTCATAAGCTGTGGAAACCGCTCTAAATATGTGAGGGCTGTGTGTAATCAATACTTTGGTAGTATGAAAATTCAGTGATTAAAGTCGAGAGATTTACTAACATCGTATATTTTTTATATCAGACTGCACTTGTTAGGATGCATCCTTCTTTTGTTTCGTGAAAACAAGAATTCGTAGTTAAAAAGTGGCTTTTTAGTTATGATATCTGCTATAGTTTAGTTTTTGAACCATTCCATTCCATTCGGGTGACTAGAATTCCAACAGTCTGTTGTACCCTACCTCTCTTATAATTACGCCACAGAATAATTAACAAAAAAAAACATGACCAGATGTCCAAAACTAACATTTATATTGGTTCGCACCTATCATCAGACTTTAAGCGCGCTGTGATGATATTTATAATGCAAGAATTTCTTGGAATAAACGCAACCTTTTTAAAGGCAGTCAAATATTTTTCGATGTATATACTATAGAGTAGGTATAAACAACTATTAAACCACCACCTAATGATTTTCTAATAATGTAACAAATATTATTTTCATTTCCGAACGGCCTTGTCTAGGTTAGGTCCCGGCGGGGTGGGGGTGACGGTAGAAGGTGTAGGAGGGGGCGAGTGCCAAGGACATCCTCCCGAGGACCTTTGGGGCGCGACGCTTACGTAACGTTAGCAACCAAGGCCGTTATGCGTTAGTGCGCGTGCAATGGGTACTCTAGTACTCGTGATAGGTGTGAGCGGGATGGCAAATATTTGAGATTTCTAAACTATTTTTGTTGACGGTACGTTGAATTTAGGCTTAAATAGATACGTTAGAAAAGATCCGCCACCCCGGCCTGCTTCTGCTAAGGTGACAGATGGCCTCACCTGTCACAACCAGGCCTGCGCTTATGGAGGACGGAGGTGTTCTGCGACCTCCGGCGCCTGAGTCGCCTGCGGTACCTGGCCCGTTCCCGGGTGTTGGAGCTGCCCCTTCCCGCGTTGATTGCTTTAATGCGTAAGAGATGCGCGTCATTGATACGCAGGGTGCGGGGCAGCACCAACAGCATTCTGAAAATGATGATTGCGCGACCGTGAACCGGTTTTGCAGACTTTCGGCTGAATTTGCACCATAATACCTACCTATGTACCATGTTAGGTATTTGTTCATCTCATCTCATCGCATTCATTGTGTTTATTATTTAGTAGCACAGCTATAAGTCGAATTGTTACTAACACTATGAGTTTTGTTACTCTCTTTTCTACAAGATTTCAAGATAATTGTGCCGTACCTAGCTTTTCTAATGTGTTGGCTGGCCCTTTATATTTATTTATACAATACTACCGCATACCGACTGAATGTGTTTCAAATTCATTTCCAAGCTTTTTTATCTTGATTTTAAATAAGATATCAATATTTGCGTGTACTGCCGGGCAGAACTTAGCCACATAAAGGTTGATATTTTTAAAACGAAAAGGAGATGAATTTGGTGGTAGCTATACTGGATAACTTAGTTATAAATTATAATACAATGGCTGAACTCGGATATGTCTAAAAAATCAGACGCACGGCGTCCGTGTGGTGACGGATTAAAAATACCGAGTGTCACCCCCGAGTGTCACCACCCCTATTCATCCCGTGAATGTCGTAAGAGCCGACTAAGGGAGCAAATAACACAGGTCAACAGCACTGCAAAGAGAAATAAAACTTGACACAAACCCTGTACCAACCCGTGTAGCCAGCGTTTTTATAGTGTGCCAAAACCTCCTTTCTAAGGAGAGATGCTGTTGATGATGATTTTTTAAAACTCCTCTTGAGTTTCATAAGATTGTACTGCACTTCATATAGGACGGCCAGCATAATAGGAGAACATATTTATTGTAAAACATGGTTCAAATATTCTCACAAAAAGTCACCAATTCAACTTCATTTTTTTATTGAAGAATAAAATTTAAAACAGATCTTTGGCGAATCATATCCGTTCGAAATTTGAACGGTCGAAATGTGAACGAATAGTTCTTAGTGTTTATGTCAATAAGACATAAGTATGACAGATTGATGTGCAGACATGACTTATTGTATGATTATTGACTGTTATTATGTCATTGTTAAACTTAATAAATTTAGAGGCTCCCATTATTTATTCTATCGAGGATTCTAAGACTTTCTTTTAAATTATATTTTTTATTTTATTTTAAAATCTTTGTGTATGGTTAGTGAACAGTTTTAATATATGAGTGCGGATACCAAATAACGTGACTAAAGGATTAGTTAGTGGATTGAACCAAACTAATTGGATTAAATAGGCATCAGTTATGTTGAAGTGAATCTTCTAATACTGTTGTAAAAATGTTTCTTTATTCTTTTTCGAAACAACTAGTCTTTTTGTTTTCCTACTAATCAGAAGGAAAACAAAAAGACTATGGTTCATCTAACTTTCAGTTTTCCTTTCAGAAGGAATCCCTTCTGAAATGAAAACTGAAAGTTAGATTATATTAGACTGGCCTTGCATAAATACGTCGTTACTGGCTTAGTGACGTCAGTGGTTTGTACTATTGAATTAGAATTATAAATAAAATATAGATTGGCTATACAAGGCTTATTTTGGGCTATTATTACCTATATTTATCATTGTGTCGTAAAAAGTCGATAAAATGTAGACGTATTTTTGATATAAAATTTAATACGACGGAGTAAAAAGGAAGTGTATTATAAGGACGCCTTACTAAATCAATATCAATTTAAATCAATATCAAAATTTATAAACCTAGTAGAATTAAAAAAATCGAAAATAGTACAGTAGCCCTTACGTTATACCTGCCCGAATACTTCCAGATTCAATAGGGACCCTAAAGCATCCTGCATCCCAAAGGCTGCAAATCTTATCACCGCAATTTAAAATTACTGCAAGTCGATGGCGAGAAGAGGTCAAATAAAAATCCGTTTAATACATTCCATTTAATAATTCGATACACAGATTTAAGCTTATCTTTTATCAGGGTATTGGATCACTTAATCTTAAGTTCCACTGCTGCATGTTTACACTAGCATTCATGATGGCATGTACTTGTAATCGAGTTTAGATTCGAATGTGAAATCGAAATTGTACTAGAATGTACCCCACTTCCTTAATCGATGTCTCGTCCAATTAAAAGCATCTACGAGTTTTCGCGGAATAATCTATACAAATTTTCGACTGGTACTCAAATGCGACTAATTTACCAAAAAAAACTCACTTTGCATGTGTTTAGTCTTCCTGTCTACCGACGCACTTATGTATTTTATAACGCAATTATACAAGTTTGCACTAATGATACCAATGTTTAAAAATATTTGTCAGGAAAAATATAGTGACAAACATTTATCGGAAGTATCGCATTATTTTTTTAAAACCACTCCCGCACTAGGAATATATTGTGTGTCGCGGGGAACTTTACAAACATACATGAAACTGAATGAGACTCAGAACAACAATTTGTTGATCACAAAAAGTGTTGTTTCATTATAGAATCGAACATACAATACTCAGTGAAGTAGGAAGCGGCGTGGTGCGGACTTCATATTTCATACAGCTCTTCAATCAGTTGTTTACAGGGCTTATTATTATATCTAAAGTGTTTACCTGTTCCACTTTTCATTCTAAGAATGACGCAATTATTGATTACAATGTTATTAATAACCCATGCGAAATACACCTAATGTCTCTGAAAAAAATCAGGTGACCACGTCGTATTGATGTGTAACCCACAGTTTAATAATACAAATACGAGCACTTAACGCTACTGGTCTTTTACAAGGTTGTAGTGGTTGCACAAAGGAATGATAAAGCTAATTTGTATCCTTTGTGCAACCACTACAACCTCAAAAATATTAAGATTTGTATAACGTTCTACGCAATTCTGAGGCGTCCAAATAAAAGTAAAATAAATGTATATGGATTTTCATTAAAGACAATTTTAATACGTTTACCAAAAAAACAAATATAACTTAATTACCTTAACCTTATTCAAATTAAGTACACGGTAAGACGACTTGAATTTGAATTTATTGTGTAATATATTAACCACACATATTATGAAGGTTAAAATTGTCGTCATGTTTATTAAATTCATAAAATACAATATGAAACTGAACATCAAGAAGAAAGTTTTTATTATCTAATACATATAATTCAATTCTGCAGCGAATTCGTACTGTCATTACGTATACCAAAAAAAATTTAGGAACGAAAACTTTCGATGCACATTTAAATTATTTAGTGTGATGGTCTGACAAAGCGTAATCTAACCTGTGTGGGACACTCCCTAAAAAGTATTCCATCTGGTTTTGGAAGTATTCGGGTCAAGGATTATTTCTTTTGTACAAGGGACAGAGGTCCGGTCGTTGCATATTATTTTAGTCACCCTACGCGGAACAGTTGGAACAAGTTATTATTATTGTATAAAATGTTTTATCACCTTGTAAGAAGAAGGGAAGATTAAGTTATACAAATTTGAGATTTTTAAATAAAATAAGAAATATATTTTACATAAATAAATTCGTTGGGTCACGTACATGATTTTTCTAATTTTAAACACTGTTAAATTTCTCTAGATCCAATAAAGTAACGTTTAAAATTCAATTAAACATTAATCTTAGAAACAAATAAAAAGTTACTAAAGGTAGTTACGCACTTCACTACCATAATCGAATTAATATGAATATTACATATTTACTTTAGTGTAAATTGCTCACCGCACATTCGCCTTTTGAATTTGACTTTGAATGTAATTCTGTAATAGCATTTATACATATATATGTAGTACAAATTTAATCATTTTTATGAACTAAGCTTATGCAACTGAACGAAAGCCGTCACCCAAGGAGAGGCGGCGTCACCCAACGAGTTTAGCTACGTAATATTTTATGACTTTCGGTACTTTTAATGGCTTATATTTGATTAATGGCAAGATAATTTCCTCTATTTTATCATAGTGTTGGGTAACATTGGCTAGTTAGTGAGATATATACATAAATATTATGGGAGGTAAACCGTTTATGAGATACTTTAGGAAAGTAACCATTACGTTTCTCTAATTACGAATTACACGTGTCTTGCCGATCTCGAGATCTCACAAGGGCATATAAAGATTACTAACACCTATAACTTCTAGTGCAGATTGACTTATTATTCTCGGTTCTGATCACAATAAGGTTAATAATAATAACTTTGCAGTAATGATAATTGTATATTTATATTAATGGTAAGTGTCCGTGTGGTGACGGATTAAGAATACGAAGTGTTACCAGCCCTATTTATCCCGTGGCTGTCGTAAGAGCCGACTAAGGGACCGAACTACGCAGGACAACAGCACTGCAAAGAGAAGGAAATCTTGAAACAAACCCTATACCCACCCTGCCAGCGTGGTATAGTAGGCCAAAACCTCCTTTCTGAGGAGAGGCCTATGTCCAGCAGTGGACTATTACAGGTTGTTGATGATGATGATGATGAGTAATGATAACATAGGCACGTCAGACCCTGTGATTTTATCTAGATGGGAATTGAACTTATGACTTCAAGATCACTGATCATTAGACTAAAAGGGCTTTATTACTATTATTTGCCTTCGTAAGATATCAGAATACCAAATCTCAGCAGATAAGATTCAAGCTTTTAAGAACAAACGTGCAAGTTTACAACTGCAATATAAATATATGTTTTTAAAAATAACGATTTTTGTTAAATTTATGATTTCACGGGCTGATAGAGCAATTTTACAACCTATCCGTTAAAAAAGTTTCTGATATAGGCTCTTTCTTAAGGATAATTACTATTTTAAGTCTTCCTCAACCAAATCAAATAAAATATATTTATAAGATATAAAACTGTGAGTCGCTTACGTGCTTTTTATTCTAATGCATAATTCCCAAGCGATAGAAAATAATCCATCAAAGCTTTTGTTAAACTTGCTCACGATACGAATAAATTCACTGATGATGGAAGCAAAAATTGGACTGTTTTGACTCAGTAGTTGTAATGACAAAGTTTCTTTGTTCTAGCTTACGTAGTAGAGTAGAGTGTTAGCTTACTCAATAATTCGATGATTGACTTACATTACCTAAAAATCTATTAAACCAATTACATATTCACTACGGTTATTTTTGTCAGCAATCAATCGAAGACTTATTGAGTTTTTTTTAGGATTTATTGAATCAGTCGAGTACTGACTAAAAACCTCGTGCTTGGTTTAGGCCTTACAACCGATTCTGAAAAAGGTAACAGTTGATGAGCAATTAACTTTGTAAAATAGTTACATTTTTTTTTTTTTAATGTAAAAGACAACACCCGCATTAGGCATATATCCTGTGTCGCGGGGGACTTTACAAACATACATGAAACGGACACAAAGAACACCCAGACTTAGAACAACAATTTGTGGATCACACAAAGTGTCGTCCCATGTGGGGTTTGAACCCACAACACTCGACGTAGTAGGAAGCGGCGTGGCGACCGCTTAAACCACTACGCCATCCGTGCAGTCAGTGCAATATTTGGAAACAAGTCTATTTATATTAACACGTAGAAATTATTCCTTTTACCCTTTATTGGGAATATTTAATATTAGTTATGATATTATGTAGAGGTGCAGAAGGTAAAAATTTAAACGTGAAAGTGAAGTTAAAGGGGACAAAGGGGTATATATTTCAATCTGTCGTATTACAAAAGTGTATAAAATGATAACATAAGTTATACTGGACAGTAAGGTATAACACGAGCGTTTTGAATAAACGGCCGAAATTTGTCTGCCAGATTACTTATTATAATGATTTGACCTTGAACGCTTTTTTAAAAACGTCTTCACTATTTCCATGATAGGCAAACACATTTAAAATTTAACTTACAATCAGAGGATGACGTCTTAGTTTTAAACTATTTATTTATTAATTTTTATTAAAAAATTGAAACTCAAATCTCAATGAAATATCCAACCTTGACTTATACAGAAAATCTCATACAAAGTCGTTTAACTGAATAATTTTATCCTGGCACATCATTTCACTCCACCAATTCATAAAGTAGCAAGAAATGTGTTATAACGTAGAAGTTGTAATCGGTTTATAGCTAATATGTAATACATATATTAAAATAAGTACTCAGATAGTAGGCATTTATATTTGTAGATATAATAGATAATAAGGTGCTTTAGTACCAAATATGCCACTATATGTATAAATATACGTTTCTTATGTTTCTTTGGAAAAAAATTTTAATCTTTTCTCAATTCATTTTCGATGCAACATATGATAATGCCTATCTATTCTCAAGAATGGGCCGAGGCTTATTAAAAATAACCACATTTTGCAAAATATAATTTGGTTCAAATTTTGTTCGGCTTACGTTACTTTATAAATTTAAGATGAGAAATTGAGAAGTATATTGAAATGGAGAGGTAGTTAAAAGGTAAAGCAAGAAATATGCGTATTGGAGAGCGTAAGAAATACATAGCTAGAGCAAGTCAAAGTCACTTTCCTGTAACTCGTACCAACTAGACATTTACAGAAAGTCTCGAAGTCAGAAAGTCCGTTTCCGATTACGAGACTTTTAGTATTTTATTTTAGGTATTTTGTTTAATATTATTTGAGATAATAAATTCCTATTTAAAAATACTTAATGAATCTTATTGTGTATAAAATATATGTAACTATGTTTGCATGGTGTAAAATAATTTATTAAGATACGTATTTAAATTTGTTAAAATAACTTAGCGTTTGTATTTTAAAATTAAAAAAAAAACTTACTTTCAAAAAATTTCATTCATAATCGCGTACCGAATAAATTGCGTGAATAGAAGTATAAATTGCGAACAAGATACGAGTTGATAATTTTTGAATATATTATCATAAAACGAGCTTTTTATGTATTTTTTTGTTAAGTCTTTTGCCACGCAGATAATTACTCATGGAAAATAAATTCATTAGTAATCACAGTGATACCGTTGTATAAGAGAAAGGCTTAGCTTTCGTGTGCAGCGAGTGAAAGGCTCAAATATTTCATAATGCACGCACTGGTTTCTGGTTATAGATTTAAGACCACTAGACCAGAATACCACGAACAAAAATGCATCTGAAAAAAAAACTACGTGAACAAAAAAATGTAGCGATTGCACTTATTTAAGAATAAAATATAACAAAGGAACGGAAAAGGACTTTGTGAGGTTGTAAAAGACACATATTTCATAGCATACGCTTAGTAAAGCATTACCGAAATCGTAAAGTCTTCAGATAGGACCAACAGTATATGCAATAGACAGTGACACAGGACTTAATAGTGTGGATTAAGACATAGTAAATAAAAAAAATTTAAAAATTCTTGTTTTGTATAAAAATAAAACATTTTTCAAATCCTCTTGGTCAAGAAGAAGAAAATGGTATTCATCCGTTATTTTTTTGCCGTAGAACTGAGTGGGTCCTTTAAAATAGACAAGTCTTTACGTATAGACAAGTTCGAGGGTTGAAATAAAAATATCATAAATAAAAACGTAATTTTTATTTACATTTTATTATGTAGTATCAAATTATACAAATGCAGATTTTTAGTTAATTACTGTAGACTAGGTTCTATATTGAGGATCTATTCTATATGTTATTGTGTCTACATTC
This sequence comes from Arctia plantaginis, assembly GCA_902825455.1. NCBI lineage: Eukaryota > Metazoa > Arthropoda > Insecta > Lepidoptera > Erebidae > Arctia > Arctia plantaginis. The sequence goes on from CADEBD010000288.1 coordinate 4,071,022, forward strand.
GTAGCTCAGCGCGTGCGTATAATATGCAAACGGGCGATGCTCTTGCGCAGAGATCAGATCTAAGCCTCAATAAAATGTAAAAATTTTTTTTCGTATGTATGTTGTTTTTTGTTACTTGTTTTTTTAATAACAAACGAAGCAATTGTTGTTGTTATATTTACGCATGGTACACAAGAACTGTATAGAAAATTAGTGTAACGAATTCTTAATATCTTGTGTAGATCGTTAGTATTAATTGGTTAGTCTTTTATGATGGCCCGCACTTTATGAGCAGCGTAATATTTACTTTTCTTAAATAGAAAAATATAGTTTGTATTTTCGTTATCGTTTATTATTGTTCTTTAAAAAAACGATCAGAAAATAGAATCATGAGCCCGATTAAGAGGGAGATTTTTCTAACTTTTTTCCTCAGAACTCTGTCATTTATAAATCGATTTGTAAAATTATTTGTGTTTTGGAGGGTATCTTTACATTTGGTTTCATTTAACTTTGAAAAAAAAAATAGCACTCCTAAGAGTGAAAATTAAGGAATGAACAATACAGTTTATTATCAAGTCGGTGAAGTCGGTGACATTTAAAAAATAATAATTTAATAACAATTAAATAAATTCAATTATTTTTTTAAATATAAAAATAGACATTTAAATAAAGCCTACAAATTGTCATACGAGTAAGTAAAGTTTATAAATATAATGTGTGTACATATTTTTTTTTCGGTTTCTTAAATTACTTACATTTATCAGAAATATATTTCTAATCTACACATGAACATCTTGTATTAAGGTTGAAAATTAAGTTTATTATCCTTTGAATTTTTTTTGCGTACTATATTCATTTTGTATTTGTTAGTTTTTTTTGTGACATGAATACATTAAGTAAGATGGGTCTTCGAATATTTGGCTACACATACCCATTGCAGCGCGCGTCATGCAACTTTCTATTTTGACGAGCCTACGGCTTTGTGTCGTAAAACGTTGCATTAGAAAGTTTTTTTTTGTTTGCAATGCAAAGTAACTTACGCTTATTTTACCAATCGTGTCACAGATGGACTTTACGCAAGTAAAGGAGGATATACTCGTATCTATATGTTTTATAACAACATTTAAAAAACTTGACATACGGCCATCTCAGATTGCTAATAGACAGATATTTCTGATTATACAAATTCACTAGATATTACAGATAAATTACACCCGGATATAAAACCACTCGTTATTATCATACAATCATTATGTCGGGATAACTAACCATAAATCTAGGAGCCCGTGATCTTATTGTAATGAGTTTATGGCATTGAAGTAGATAATTAAAACACGATTGACTTTTTTTTTAAACAGAACATCTTCATAAATATGTCTATCACTTTAGGATTTTTTGAATGGAACTGCGGATTAAATGACAGAATAAAGAATAATGTTGAATAAGTTGATATGAACCAGATAAATTATGTACATAAATTAAATGTTCAGTAAAAAATATATTTTCCGAATTTTACGATTGCGATTTTATTTTATGGAGTAAGAAAATTAATCAAGTTATTTAACGACCGTTCTCAGTATCAAGTTCTTTAAATTATTTTTGTTAGTAGCATTTAGCTTGCACTCGATTGGTGCACCTCCACTGCGTGAGAATTTAGAAAACCCGTTCTTGGAGTGCTTACAATTTCGACACTGCTTGCGTAATCTACAAATGTGCGAGTGATCTTAAGGGCTTGGTGCACACCGTTGATGTGCAGATAATATATGCATGATCTGAGCTTAAATCTAAGTTCAAGCCTTTTCAATCTTCGAATGTATCGCTTATTTAAAATCTCAACATTCTTTTAAATGAACCTTTGTTTCACACGCCTTGTAAGTTAATGGATTTTAAAGGTTGTAGGTTAAACTGAAGATTATTTTCCACTTGTATATTTATTTTACTTTCGTAATTCACAAAAATAACTTGCTACCAGTTTACCTCAGGATGTGCAAAAATAAGTGAACAGTTACACTAAATTTAAGTGAGAAAAAGAACTAACTTATCAGTTAGTTCTTTTTTGAGAATCACGGAGTCAAATGCGCATATAAATATGCAACTCAGTATCAATTCGAATTAATAATATAGGTACGTACTACAGTGCAAATATATAGAGGTAATATAATAGTATGCTTATTACGAAACCATAGCTTTATAAGTTACATATATTTAGTACGAATTTCCGGTGTTATCGTTATGGAACTCCTAAAATAATAGCGCTTTACACTTGCGACAAAGGATTCACAAACTTACCTTGTGATGCAGCACGTATAATTATATTATTTAAATGGTGTTTGGGATATCCGGACACCTTTTTTTGATTCTATTACTCACTACTTTTAATATATTAGTCATAGTTTTTTTTTTATTGAATATAAATCAATTTCACAATCCGTATAGAGTTTCGTAATTTAATGTATATAATACGAAAAATGTAGAAGCAATGTTAAAGATTAAACCAAATTGGTTCAATTATTGCGGTAAATCACGAAGCATGGAATATTTTGTATGGTTTATAGATACAGAGGTACTACGATTTAACCGCGGCTCGCTGGTGTGCGCTAAGCGTTACAACAGAATGCATTTTCTACTGTCGCCCGACGATGACCCAGAACTGTTCGACGTTGTATAGGGAAGTCTCAAGTACCTATAATTGTATTCTATACACTGTCACATGGCAGTACAATGTGATGGGATTTTAAATATGCTGTTGGAAAACTTTTTTAGAAGATACAATATTCCTGTATAAGTGTCTCGTATTGGAAGCACTTTTAAAGTGTCCCTAAGATACATGCATCTCTAGTAAGTAGTACTTAACTGCATACTTACTATTTCTGATTTTTATTGATGACTTATTGTAAAATCTCAAGAACATGGTTTGAAGATACAGAAGGAGAAGATATAGAAGGTGGTAAGAACATAGAAATTTTGAGGTATCTCCGAAATAACAAGTTTGAAACAGTTTTTAATGGGCATTTACGATTTTCTCGATAAGATTATGATGTACAGTATACGGTTACGAGTTTAGTTTTTTGACTATACAACCCTAATGTCTTTTGAGCCATTGTTTGCAAGTAACACACAATAAATTACAAACCTATAAGTTGAAAACTTTGGGCACGTTCACTGCGCCTACTATATCTACCTAGCTATAGTAGCTGTGGATAGTAATGATGGTGAAAAGTACGAGTGGAGGGGAAAGGGCGATGGGAACTGAGTGCAATAGTTACGAACTGTTCGATGCAGGCCTTTGTTTAAGCACCGTTATTTCGAGGCCCGCCCGGATAAACATAGAGTAATGATATTATTTATTTTTGAAGTTGAGACCGTTAGAATAGAAATAATCGTTTCAATGTATAAGAACAATCAAAGTCACACACTACAGACAGTACCTACTCTTTGTGATTGAATTGTCATGCTTTTGATGATTTAGATTTGATATTTTAGATATATTTGTATTTTTTTTAATAAAACTTATGAGTTAAGCATTACTTAAGAAGAATGGCTATTGAACATAAGAATTAAGTTCAATCTACCCACGTAAAGAATTTTCTTTCCTTTGTTCCTTACTATTATTTGTGTCCGGTGAGACGATCTGCATCATAACCACAGCATAGATATAACTTTTCTGAATCAATATTTGACATTTCTTTTAAAATTATAAAAATAATTACCCAAAGTTATTTTAAGAATTCAAAAGCGTTTAAGAGGTAGTCACAAGTTTGTTTTGTTTATAACAGTGTAATTTCCCATTATTATTCTGGTGTAATGTGACGTCAATTATTATTACTCTGTGGCTCGGTTGCAGAGTGACCGCTGCGTCAGTTTGCGCAACTCGGTGCAACCGCTCCCCTCGCCACCCGCCCTCTCCTAGCTAGTACGCTTGCGCGTGTACTGCATGCCGGAACCGGGTCGCAGCCGAAATTCCACATGGACCAACATTGCTAGGCCTATACCCCGCTCCCCTCTCAGATAAAATTGCTTCAAAAACGCGGACGCTAATAGAGTCATTGTGGATCATTGTTAACTGGGTATTATACGTGCACGCATGCAAATATACAGTTAGCTTGTAACGGAGCTGATGGGAATCGAATCGATATTGACTGTCGGTGCAGTGTGCGTACCTTCGTTGATTCCCTACCTGATCCAGTTTCATTGCGTCGAGAGAATTATTATGGTAGTGACGGCTCACGTGCTGCATCAGTAATTCTATCATGGTTCGCGCGGTTTTTCGGAAGCCAAGGTAACACACACTATTATAGCATCGTAAGTTAGATGTTTCTGATTTTTTCGTTACAATTTCTATTGTAGTTTATAAATGTATCTATAAATCTGAGTGCATTATTAGAGTAGAATTCAGTTTCTGTTATTTAGCATGAGTGATTGTTGTAACAAGTATTACTTACTAGCACGCGTATAAACAAAGATAGCTCGTAAACGGCCTTTGTGAATAGATAATAAACCTCAAATACATTTGACGTAACGTGTCTAAAGGACGCTAAATGAAAAGGTTTTAAAGAAAAAATAGTTTACTGTTTATGAATGGTTTGTTGCAATAATTCTGTACATATTTGTTTGGTTATTTAAAAAGATCTAATCTAGATTCCATTCCATCTTTTTGGTTTAAATTGCACGTTTTACACAATTATATTAAATTTAGAAATTCTAATGACACCTTCAACTTTTATAAGCATTAAAGAACTTAAGTTAACTTAAAAAATACTTAAATGTTGAGTATTTACGCTTGTATTCAGTTTAAATATGGTATTTAATAATTTGTCCCTCTCTTTTGCCTTGAATTATTCCTCGTAGTTACACTTTTTGGAAATCCTTGTTTTTATTCCTGTTAGACACACTTTTTTAAATCCTGAACGGGTGGGTGTTCCTTACTTTTGGTTGTAGTCATGCACATTTGTTTTTTTGAGAGACTGCTCCCGCACTAGGAGTACAACCTGTATCGCGGGGGACTTTACAAACATTCATGTAACGGACACAAAGAACATCCAGACTCAGAACAACAATTTGTGGATCACACAAAGTGTTGTCCCATGTGGGGATCGAACCCACAACACAGCATAGTAGGAAGCGGCGAGGTGACCGCTCAAACCACTACGCCATCCGTGCCAGTCTATTTTCGTTAAGATGAATTCGTAAAACTGTCTACATGGAACATGTATTTCCGTAGAATATTTTAACAATTATTACAAGGCTATTAAAAAATATTCTAAAAGTAATTGTATTTCTAGAATTTTGAACTTAGTCTTTATTCGCAATAAATTTTTAGTAGCGTACTGATTAGGGCAATTCGCTTTCCATGGAGGGATTGCGTGTACTACAGTTACCCAGTCTAGTGTAGTGCTGATATAAATCACAACAGTAAAGTACAGCCTAATTGGACCTAACTAAGCTGCGTGAACTAAACCACAAGTAATAATTGTTTTTATCAAAAAGTTTTAACAATATCACTTATGCCTGTGCCTTTACTGAGTATTAAAATAATTAGGCATTAGGTTGCTACAGACTCTTAGAAGCAAACGTAATCGAAAACAATTTCCGAAAGTTACAAAGGACATCAGTCTACTAATTGGACTTGTGACAAAAAGCCTAAACTCTTGAATTAAACAACACCATGATTATTTAATTAGAAGACTCAAAGCGCTTACACCACTTACAAAAACAGGTTAACAGGTCAATCGATAGATTCGAAGTTGTTTGCACCTGTTTGTGTATATGCATGCATTTGATACAAATGATACAATAATATAGACTACTACAGTTGATGTTGCCATAAAAATATTTTTAATATTTTAAGTTTAGAATCGTTTATTTCTTAAAGATTACAAATCACATAAGAAATAAATATAATTATAAATAGTAGGTACATTTACACATAGTCCAGAGCTTGTTTACAATAATAAAATATATTGAAGGTAGTTTACAAAAATGAGGCATAAAGGCAATTAGGGACTATTTACACTTTTACTATTTTTTTTCTGCAGTCTTGAACGATGTGACATTTTAATTGTATTAGTCTAACTTTAAAATGATAAATGCGAATATAATATTTTTATTTGATTGAAAAGATTAATTACTTAAACGATTATAATGTAATTTGGTATAAGCCCACGTTGATCGGGAATACAGTAAGGAACAAAAGGGTGCGCGAGAGAAACACAAGGAAAAATTAACTTTCTGAGTATGTAAATAAAATCGGGTTTGACATAACTATTTCCAACCTGGTATAGTAGTCTATACAAATAAATAAAATTGGAGAATCTGTTTGTAATATTAAAATAACCGCTTTTTACTAAATGCATATGTATATTTACACGGTAGATATGCCAAAATAACATTTTTTTCAATTTTTGTCTGTCTGTCTGTCTGTTCCGGGTAATCTCTGGAACGGCTGGACCGATTTCGACGGGACTTTCACAGGCAGATAGCTGATGACATAAGGAGTAACTTAGGCTACTTTTTTAGACTAGCTTCGCCCCGCGGCGTTGCCCGCGGTTATAACAACAAACGCGGGTAACACCGCGGGTCTCAGCTAGTATCTTATTAAAGAGTATTTATTGGGGGTAACTATTCACACTATTAATTCAAGGTTCAGAAGCATTAATGTCGACAGTGCTGGTAATTTTATATGCTCTAAGCTCTTCCATAAGTAGTATACACTTTTCAAAAACCCTGCTTAAACTGAATTTATAAGAGGGTAATCATACATAAATGATGTCCCTTCCCCTATTGGCTTTGACCGATTCCGTTTCTGGTAACAATACACAGTTTTAATAATATAATACAGTCACCCCTGTACATTAAGTATTTTTGGAATAGATGCAAAGAATGTGTTTTAAGCAATGAACGATTTAGTTTATAAAACATGCACCAGGCCCGATTTGATTAAGGTAGCTTAGTATACACAAGCTTCTAAAGGTGTAATGGTACGTAGTTTTTATCGGGTTGTTCATGTTCGTTAGCGAAGAGTTATCCGTGGGTTTCCAGGGTATTACGTATTCAGCCCGGCATCGATCATGCATCGGTTATTCACCCCACGACCTTCAAACCTCAACCCAGTTCATTTCAACAATGGAAATATGAAAAAACAACCCTTTACTTTATTATACTTTTTATATCTTAAGCGTTTAGATCCGCAGTTTGTCGTCACACTTACCTATTGGTTTAATATTTTCTTATGTGATGACTTGATGCCGGAGCCATTTCTTTTAAATGAAAGCTTGTCAACTTAAATTACTCTTGTATTTTATTTAACTTCTTGCAGACTCAATACCTAAGACATTTTCTACCAATCAAACGATTGGGCAATACAGAGAAAGGAGAAGAGATGATGAATTTTTATATAAACCTACTATAAACTATAAACCTCTATGACGTAACTGCTGTCGGAAAAAGATATTAAGGATTATTTGCTTAGTAGAACAAAATTCATTATGTATTCTGTAGAGCCGCTTAGAAGTACTGATTTAGAATTTCTATTACAGGGCAGGTATACGAGGCGGCCCGGGCATGGACTCCCAGCAGCAACAATACTGCCTTAAATGGAACAGCTTTGGTTCAAACCTCGCCACATCGTTTGCGAACCTGTGGAACTCGGAGAGTCTCGCCGACGTCACTCTGTACTGCGAAGGTAGGTGACAAGCACGTATTTTTAGATAGTATATTCGACTTTGACAATGGAATAAATTAAAAATAAAACTAGTCTGGTTCCGTAAGCAAACGATATTATATGTAAATAGTTCGATCATCTCGGGAGTCTCTGTTCGAAGAGTTGAAGGTTATAAGATATTAAACACGTTTTTGGCAGTCGTGTCATGGAATAGAGTAAGAACTTAGAATCTTGAAACTTGGCAAGAAGCCAAGAGTACAAGTAAAGGAACGGAAATTCGAAAAGCATCAATTCCTTATATTACATGAAAAAAAATAGGATTACCACCTTTTTTTCATTTACGCCTTGAAAATTGTTGTGTGAGTGTATGGAAAACTATCTTAGGAACTGGCTTGGGACAAGTGTTTACGGAATTTTCGGTGCGCAATTATTGAGACTCGCAGTTGTCTTGTTCTTAAATTCACTCTGATACAATTTATAAAAATCGTTTTGTGATGAAATGAAATGCTTAAAATATTAATTACCCGAGTCTAAATATAACAATTCCAGACGGGAATAAAGGTTTATTTCTTGTAGTGATACTGATCATCAATTGATTTTAATTAAAAAGAAATGAAATAAATAATCGATCAATAGTCATCGGCTAGTCAACAAGTTTAAAAATATGTTTCTTGATAAAGCACCTAAAAATATGAGCGATGGCTCATTCGATTCGGAATAACGTCTAGAAAAATGTATCGAAAATGTAGCACATAAAAATTGCAATTGTTTAAGTTTGTTTAGCTTTATTAAGAATTAACACGTTTTTGAACTTGTTGACTAGCCTATAAAGCGAGTTATAAAGAGAAACACATGGACACTGGAATTTTATATGTATATATTTGAAAATTTACTCATCTTTGAGTAATTAATTTAAGTAAGAATGGAATAATAATATAACATAATGTGCAAGAATTTATTATTTTAAACAGACGTTTTGTTACCAAATGTGACAAAAATGTCACCGAGTCGCTAATAGTTACAATCTACGTCGAAATGCCACCTCAATTTCTTATGTTCGAAAACGCGCATGTAGAATAGACAATAAATATGTATAAAAAACAAAAAAAATATATTACTAAATAATGTTTTTTTAGACTGACAATTTATATTTGCGCCCGAAGAAAGGCTCGTAGCCTCTATAAAACTACTCGTGTCTGTCACTATTTTTAAGAATAATTTACTTTGACATTGTTAGATAGTACTTTCTCCAATAATTATTTGTGTTAAAAGTTTCGGCTAATTAGAATTAAATGAAAATATTTTCAAAGAAATGGTTGCGTCTTGTTTTCATATGAAATGCGGAAATGGCCGCATTCTAATGCTTATTCAATATTTTCGAGAATGATTCAGGCAAAAGTTTTGGTTTAAATTTTTGTCTGTTTAAAGTAAGTCAGAAGAAGTGATTTTATGCCATTATAAACAAGCCTCCTAGCAAATCATCACATTAATAAATATAAAACCTGTCGATGACTTGTAAGTCGTGTTAAGATATTTTGTCGTAAATCCGTTATTATTGTAAAGAATTCAGTCCTTGACATTTTTAAATGGGAATTTTATTTATGACTTTCTATTTCCATAAATATCGTGAGATATTAAATATGGACACTTTAAAACATATAAAATATGATGTTTTATAATAAATTATAATAGTTGATTGGTATTTAATATCAAATCAGACAAATTTGAAACGTTAAGATTTATGCAGTCCATTACAAACAACATTAAATAAATAAAACGACATATATAGCTTTGATATAATAGCTTTGATTCAAATTTAACCTAGAATTCATATGAGTTTTTTAATATATAAAAAACACACTTTAACTGACTTAAACAATAAATTATAGTTTTAAAAACTAAAGACACGCTTTTCTAACTAGCCGAACTAAAAAGTAGATAATAATTATGTATAAGTAAAAGAAGAAAAATCATTTTCTCGTAAAAATGCGTGGGGTGCTAGATCTCAATTGTTGTAAAAATATTTTATTGACAGATATTGGTATAAGTAAAGTTTTTTATTATTAAATATCTTAAAATGCACCACATGCTTTTTTACAATAAAATGATTTTTGAAACGATAATTTATTTTTGCTTTTTTAGTAATTAATGATGATTATTGTTTCATTAAGACTAAAAAACGTAACAAGTAAGTAAGTCACATATGCTTCACACGCCTCTTAATACGTAGCAAAAGACACTACCGTATTTTTAGGTATGGAAAAGCCGTTAATTCTTGAGATTCTGATCAGAATAATCGGCCAAATTTATCAAATTATTGTATTGTCATCAGTCCTTGATAAGTGTGCGAAGTTTTATTTTAATTCGACGCTTTGAAGTGTGTCTAAATTACGTTTGAATGTTCTGTTACATACATACATAGATACGTACATATTACATACATACGTACTAAGCTAATAAAAGCGTGTTAAAAAGTTTGTAATTGACTTGATTTTTTTGATTTTATTTGTTAGTCGAACAACTAATCTTTAACCAAAACTGATGAGAAGGTAGATACCTTCTCATCAGTTTTGGTTATTTTTATAATAATATTAGAATATTAGAATTTTAAAATATTTTTATAATCTTAATGACAAATTTCTCAGAGCTCCAAAATTATGTATGTTGTGTCATTCGACTAAGGGAACAGAATGCCTGAATTTTGATTCCGACACTTGCTTTAATGCCAATGTCGTCAAGAGTGGTCTTGTCCTTCTTTCCATAGAGCTTTGCCATCATTTCCCAACAGCAGACAGATAGAGACTACGCCACATTGTAAGTGCTGTTAAACTAGCATCGACATTTGGAAAAATATTTTTCGTTGGTCGATTAAACCTTAACTCCCTCTGAAAAAAAAACACGATGACAAGATAAATAAATTTAAAAAAAAATGGAATGAATATTCACAGTACTAAAAACTTTAGGCATTTATTTCTTATCATATCACATTTGACAAGAAATTCCAAAATGTATTCGGCTGGAATAACAAGAACGAATAGCAGACATTTCCAGTGAGAAACGTGATTCACGTACATTGTCATGACATAACTTTGTACCTGCCTCCTCCGACATCGTGTAGTGAAGAGGGTGACTTTATTTTTACACTCGGCCTGAATTTACGTTTTATTATTGTATGAGTATTTTGCTGAGTGACTTCCAATGAAAACAAATTGATGAATGAAAATTTCTGATCCATAAGAAATATTTAGGAAGTAATTTGATTTCATGCTGTTTTAAGTGATCTTTTAAAAGTATCTAATCACCTTCTTATCTTCTTTGACGTATATATGTTTAGTATGAATAAAAAAAATAGCTATAAATATAGTCCTTAGTCATATTTCATATTAAAGATATGCGGTTTTACTCACGTGTGTCTGTGTGTATGTGTGATCTGATACGGGTCCTTTTCAAAGAGTGAAGCGTCTTTTAATAACTTTTAATAAACACGAATACCGCTAATAAAAGTTTTAATACTTAGTCATATTTTACGAAAATTAGCTTAATAGTAATACCCAGTCTACTATTAAAATACTGTGTCATTCAACTGTGATCAAACCTCTGACTAATCCGGCAAGAATTATTGAAGCGTTGGCTGTCCAATGAGAGCAACTAGATTCAAATAAGAGACATTTGATCTTGATACTTGAGAACTGAAATTTTTACTGACTGACTTTTTTATGTTATTACCTAAAGTAGTATTCTATTAGATCGCTTTTGAAAATATAAATGAAATAAAAAAATGGGACTATAAAAGTCCTAAACCAATAGAAGATCAGGAATGTAGGTTACTGTTATGTATGATGTAGTTATAAGCTTCAAGCTTTTCTACAACTACTACTTATACAATAATTAAATATAGGACTTATCAGCTTTAGAAATACATAAGTAACTCTATAAGAAACTGCTACATAGTAGCTTATGTATATGAAAATACGAAACGTAAACGGCATTCTAGCAGAATCGTTGAATCTGGAATATAACTCTTGATACTTGAAGCTATAAGAATTGCTTGGAAAATTTCAAGAATAATGCAAACACTAATATTGCAGTTTAATTTTAATTCCGATACATAACTACCATATTCGATTATAGGAATTACAATTGTTCCACCATCGATGGTAATCGTTTAATACGTGGCTATATATTCGTATACGTACATCCGCGAAATCTTCGGTAAGATAAACGGGTCATTGACACCACAGCGATAATTGGCTGTATAATATTTTTTTGGCAACATTTGCGATACATTATCGTTTTTTTTTTGGTCGCTATCGTCGAATGCATGTTTATTTAATAATATGTTGTGCAAATTGGAGGTTTTGAGTTTGAAGGTTATTTTTTAAGAGGCAGTATTATTATTGTATAATATTTGTCCAATATCTAATAATTATAAAATCTATTTTATAATATTATAAAAAAAAAATTACGACAAGTTGTTGTTGTTGTATTGCTTGAACAACAATTGCTGAGTGAGTGAGGTTACCGGAGCCCAAATCCCCCTGGCTGAATCGAGCGGAAGGGACTCCGAGGGCGGCAATGCATTTGTGACTTTTGAGTTGCAGGTGTCCATGGGCGGCGGTAGTTGCTTACCATCAGGTGACCCATCTGCTGGTTTGCCCCCTTATACCATAAAAAAACAATTTTCTCTCTTAAAACATACATAAATAGGCCAATATTAAGAAAAAATAATATTACGAAGATTACATAATAACTTAAACCAGTATATTCTATCATTAGTCTATAAAAATAATTCTATTATTTATCAAAACTTCAAGGTTTGTTTACATTGTGAGTCGGCTTGAGAAATACGACACAAAAAATTATAGGTGTTTCCAAATCCCTGGTGCAAACCGACTGACTTCATACATCATGAACCAAGTGGATATAATAATTCACCAACATCAGGTCCACACACGTAATTTCACAAACTTGGTGAACATTATTCATATAAACAACAAAGTCGCAACATCAAATCTGCTATGAAGTTTTTTAAATTTCGAGTATGTATTTATCATATGTAGTTCACATAGTAAGAAACTTTATAAATCTTTTAGTGCCTAAAATCACTCACTCACTCACTCACGTAAAACCTCAAAAATATTTACTACAAAAAGCACTATTTAAACGCTTGCCGAATTACTCGTTAATTTCTTAAACCATGTTCCGTTTTCTCCAGGAAGCAAAAAAGAACAGAGACAGTGAAGTCATGTAAATGTCTAAGAACCGACCTGACACGTGTATCATATTAATAATTTTGATAAACGTTTATTGTCAACAAATAAAAGACGAAGATTATTTAAAATAATTTGATGATAATTTTAGCCTCACGTATACATACATATTTAAATGTAAAACATTAGCCAAATTATCGGCTCAATGACTATCATACTGATAAAGTGAGATTGTGCACGCATAGACAGAATAAAAATTCTTAAAATGTACTACACAAGCAATGCATTTATTATTGTGTGCGTAAAATGTTCGGCCTCCAAACTTACACGTGCCGTTCAGATATAATGATCACCGGGTTATCTAATTGTAATATGTTTTTTTAACTGTATGAGAATGCATTTCATATTTATCTTTGTAGGTTGTAAAAACATGCTGGCAATTCTTATTATCTTGATTGTTTATATCATTCACGACACGTGTAAAGTATACGTTTAGACTAAGAACGATTTCAAGCCCTGAAAACCTTTTTTTTCACACAACGCATCTAGTTTTAAACTAAGCAGAGCTTTTACTATGAAAGTTAGATTGACTGATAGAATAGATATTTACTTTTTTTTGTAAATACATACATATTATACATAGAAAACACCCAAACTCCGAAACAAATTTATTCAGATAATACAAAGATTTAGCCGACCCTGGAATCCAACCCGAGACCTCAGCACTGCGCATACGCTACCACTGCCCCACCGAGGCAACATATTTATGTGGAGAAAAATCTATGCACCCCGTTTTTTTTTTAAATGGCGCAAATGGAAGCAAATCATATTTGGAATACTTGATGTTTACACAATACAATAATGTCCTATGAAGTTAAGAATTATGAACAAAACACTACACAAGTCTATGAGGGACCAGTATATACATATATGTTGACTTATCGTGGTATAAAAAGATACAGTGATAGTTTAACTTATACTGATAATATAATTGAATTAAAAGAAGACATTCAGAACGCCAGGCGATCTCTGGTTTTAATTTTTTGAGTAGTATATTATATGAATTAAAATGCTTAATTATTCAAACAGTCGCAACTGAATAATTAACAGTAATTATTTAAAACAGCAATTAATATTAGATAATACGAGTATATTCATCTTATATTATTCATCTTTTATTACGTAAAGTGGCGCTTGGCTAGAAAACCACAATGTGTACTATGTTCGGAATATTGAATAGATGTACAATAAGTTTTTTTTGAATTCCATATCAATACAAGGAAACTATGGTATCAAATTTATTTCATATAACTTGTTTAATGTCCCGTTCACAATTACTAAGGCTAATTGTAAAACATAAATTATCCGTAAGCTGTTGAATATACACAAACACAAATGTATGAGATTCGTCTATGTATGTGTGTGAGGTTTTGTAACAACAATTTAATAAAATATCATTCGGTAACCCTTACCGAAAGTAACGGAGAAGTCGTATCTCGGAGTTGAACCGAATACACCCACACCAGTTTCCATCATAGAAAGAACCTTACGGAAACTCCAGCGGATCTTAGACACCTCTCTATCAGCAAACGACCACACCGTGACTTACAAGGAGCTTTGCTCCTCTATAGATATATTGCCAAACTATTATTATGAAGACGCAGCGTGCTTGCTTATCCTTTTAAGAACTCACCAAAATTATGACTATTTTACCATTTTGTTAAATTTCCACACTGAAAATATTAACATTGTCAGTTCTCTATGGAGTGTAGAGGCAAGGAGAACCATCTCATATGGGGTAGCTGTATACTGAAAATAAAGGCCGCTGGCGTACGAAAAACGACTATGTGTGCTGAGTTAAAATATTATACTCAATACTTTATTGCTTCCATAATGTGAATACATAAGTGACAACAATTCAAGCGGCAACAATTATGGACCCTGTCGGGCGCAGCACAGTTTGTTTGGGAGAGAGGAAGATAACACAACCATATGTACAGTAGAATATTTTGTTTCTAATTAATATAGCAGGATAAAATCATGGTAACTATTCATGTCATGCATTATTATATTATTAATTATGATCTATATTGTTACTAATATTTGTTCATAAATTTAAAATCGATTTAATAGTGTATAATAGAAAATAAAATATTGTCCTTTATTTATTATTTTAATTATTTGATTGATTAATTATAATTATTTTAGTAGACATAAATATATTATATTATTAGAAAATGGAAGAAAAGAGGACTGTTATTTCATCATTCAAATTTTTTTATTTTGCCTAATCTGGTTATAGCAATTATAGAATTTATTATTTTAGAGTATTTTAATAACTTTCTAAATACTCTTTTACGCTGTAGAAACACTTGCTTATTAGGAATAACTTTAATTTATTAACAAAGGTATTAAATTTAGTCTCGTTTTTAATGTCAATTGGTAATTTATTATACACTTTTATAGACATGACCAAAGGACCACGAGAATGCATTATTAGTCTAGGAGGGGGTAGATTTAATCTGTTTTTGTGTCTAAAGGAAAAGTTTGTTTCTTTGTCTTCCCATTTACTATACAGTTCCGGATTTTTTCGGTCAAATTTACTTATTTCTTATATAATATATATATATATACTGGGTAATGTGATGATGCCTAATATCTGGAAATGAGGTTTACAAGTATCTGTTTCTTGTATATTAACTAGAATTCTTACTAACTTTTTTTGTAGGTGAATAAGCTGGATGCGTCTGCACTATTACCCCACAATATTACTCCATAAGATAGCCAAGAAAAGGAAAAGAATCTTATTTATTTTTAAGTCAATATAAATGTATCCTAGGCTATCGCAGTGCCACCTGTCCAAAAAGAATGCGTTTTTACGGACACGTCATACACATAGATGGTTCTTCTTGCCGCTAACCTCCATACAGTTTTCCCTATAAAAATGTCATCTCTGTCTAAATACTGATTTTTGGCTACGGTGTGTTGTTGTAATGTATTTAACTTTTCTACGGTATATGCCTACAATATATTTAATTCATACATTACTTAGATCGATAAGTTAACGCTACAAATTCTTTTAAAAATTAATTATAGTTGAAACTCCTATACTAAACATTCTGTAGTTTCTATTTAAGAGTAAATCATTACTTTTAGATGTTATTACGTATGTTTAGTAGCACATTCATCGAATATTATAAAGCACTTAATCGTATAAGCATTTCATTTAGACCATGATATTACTAATATATTTAATCATTAAAAACTCGTTTAAGGGCTTGGAAAAGGCAAAATTACTGCTAAAAGTACGTTATACTTAGAAAATTTTCATGTGCAGAAGGTGAACTCTATTTTTAGACCCTGAACTTCAGTGGGAAAAAAGAAGATATATATTCAGGAAATAACAGTACGAGAATTAGTATTCTCGTTGCCTAGTGTGGTAGATTGAGCTTTAATATGTGCTTAGAGACAAGACAATTAATGAATACATTATTTTGTAACTAAAATTGTATATTAAATGGCCCTACCCTGATATTATCGGCTTCGACAAAGTAAACCCTCTATAATTAAATAAATCAATAATTGGCCCTTGCATGCCAAGACTTGTAAATGTGCCTTATTAATTTAAGTTTGATCGTTAGCAACTTGTCATTATATAATATGGATGAAAGCATATCCGTGGAGTAGCGAGAGTTGAGAGAGTATAATCTCTCTGTTTTTCTTCTAATTCCATATGTTTTTTTTTGACTCCGGTAACCTCACTCACTCTCTGAAAAGTAACAAGTAACAAAAAGTAAAAACCAACTTTCAGTTACGATGGCATTTCTTATTTGTTTCTCCAGATATAATACGATACGTATAAAAAATATAATTTGCTAGCATTTTTTGCTTTTAATTTTTTTTTACGGTCACCTGATGGTAAGTGACTATGGACACTAGCTTTACACATCTCACTTTTCAGATAGGCACAAACTAGGCAGATCCTGTGCTATGGGAATCAGACTGCTGATAAACATACTTATAATATATCTTCTAAATACATACATTTTATAGATAAATTACACCCAGACACTGAATAAATCATCGTGCTCATTACATAATTATTTGTCTTGGGTGGGAAGCGAACCCACGAGTTCCGGCTGAGCAGTCAGGGTAGCGACCCTGACTGCTACTTATGACGCACTTGTTGCTCTAGTTCTTAGCGAACTAATAGACCAACAGGCTGGTCATAAGTGCGTTGCCGTTTGACTCCGCCCCCAAGAAGCAGGGTAAGGGGAAGCTCCGGTTTCCTCACTCACTCGGATGAAAGCAACGAAAGAATAGTTTAAGATCGGTTTTCTGTGAGGCCGTGGTGTCACTCCTGGCAAGCCGGCCCATTTTGGCCGAAGCAGGGCTATTCCACGGAAAATCACCATTATTAGCAGCCTATCGCAGTCCACTGCTGGACATAGGCCTCACCCATTGCACGCCACTTAGATGGGTTTTAGGCTTCTTGCATCCTGCTCATGTCAGTTATTTTGCGCATATCGTCACTCCACCTGGTGTGGGCGTCCGACACGGTAAATGCTAGTACTAAAATCTTGATATCAAAATAAAACCCGCATCTTCATTCTAATATCCAACCACTATAGAACCCTCCGTTCATCAAAAAAATCTCTTCTGCTATGCCCCACTCATACTTCCGCTTGCGTCCACTCCTCGTTCCTAATCCAATCCGTGATCCTCTATAACGCTCTCCCTCTGGAAATCAGGATGGTATCCAGCCGCCTCTCATTCAAGATGAAAGTTCGAGCTCGCATTCTGGACACCCTAGCAAATTCATTACAACCTTAAAGTTTTAAATATTATCAATATGTAGGTTTATGTATGTATGTAACTAGGTATGTATTTATGTATGTGTATGTCGTATACATACACATACATAAATACTTACCTACGTACGTACGTATGTATGTACGTATGTTTATCTCAGTGTTTCTGTCTAATTTCTCAATAATGTTCTCTTACTTTACATATTAATCTCTAGTGCACCTAGTCACACATTTCAGCACCACCCTAAGGTAGACTGGGAGAAAATGCCTGTGGCATTAAGTCTGCCATTGTACAACCCATACTTGTGCATAAAGTAAATGAGAGAAATAAGTAGAACCATAAATGTTAGATGCAGTGTGTGTTCTACACTGAAAATAAAATAAATATCATCTGTCCTTATCCCAATATCTTTATTGGTTACATCTTAGTAGGTTTAGGTTTAGGTTTAGGCATAAACGTGACTAAACAGATAACTGAGGACTATAAACATGCTAGCCGAGGTCCGGACTTCGATCTTGTACTTCCTCCAATTCCACTACAAACTTTGACTCTGAATTAAGGCTGTACCGTGCTATGCCGTGACAGTTTACCTGCTATCTATAATTACTTTTTTTAATCTACCATTAATAAAATAAATGTTACCCTAAATAAGAAAAAATACTAGTATTTCGAGAACAGCCAAGGACGAGGCTGAAATGTTATAAATATTGTTCTAGAAAAAAGTTAGGACGAAGATTGAATGAAACTTCACGAAGCTTGAAACAGTGACCTTAAACTTCAACAATGGTGGTTTAATTGCAACATATTTTTTGTTGTAATACTTCGGTAACTTGCCAACAGGAATATTAAGTTGTTAGAAATTTATTAAGAAGAACTTTTGTAAAACTTTTTTACAAAAGTTCGTATTCTGTAAATGTGGTATATTAATTTAAGGATTATAGTCGTTCTTATACATTTGAAGAGTTCTTATACATTTTATTTGAAAACGTTTTTTTTTATTTTTAATATTTGAAAAGACAACTCTCACATTAGGAATAAGGATATCCTGTGTCGCGGTGGACTTTACAAATATACATGAAACGGACACAAAGAACACCCAGATTCAAAACAAAAATTTGTGGATCACACAAAGTGTAGTCCCATGTGAGGATCGGACCCACAGCACTTAGCGTAGTAGTAAGCGTCGTGGCGACCGCTTAAACTACTACGCCATCCGTGCAGTCGTTATATTTCGACTTACAGTTGAATCGATACTTTATTTAATCGAGTACTTTGTTATCGATATTACAATTTAGAATGGATATGTTAATTGCTATCAAGGTTCCTTACAATCTTGCTTTATTTAATAACGGTAATAATTAAAGACAACTATGAGGTTATATTAAAAACAACATTTTCATTGCATGTCATTGATTTAGTACTTGTCAAATGTTATTTGGATTAAAAAAGTTTAATTTGGTGTGTTTTTCACACAGCTTTATATATTTAAGTTATTGGAAATAGAGTAGGCTGAAAATACAGTATATCTGAGTATAGTTGTATTTCTTAGTAATTGTTTTGTTACAATTTTTACACACACAACTAACTATCACTCTGAATAATTTTGATTCATCCCAAGGCTGCCTGTAAGAGATGTTATTTTTAGAACTAGGGCCGCCTACTCCCGTATCATCATACCATATTATCCCGTTATATATGTATACTTCTACGGTGAGATAGTAATGTTTTATTTATCTATTTTTCGCAGCTACAATAATCAAAGTTCTTCTCAATATTCTCCACAAAGTATTACAAATCCGAATCCAAAAAATTATCCTAAACGAATGTTTGTGAAGCGAATCCAAAAAATATCCGAAACGAATGTGACCCGTATGTAGTGGAGCAGAAGGATCTTCCTATTTGTAAACCTTTCATTCTTCATTTGAAAATACGCGGGCTTCTCTCGTCTTTCTTTTTTAGAAAAGACAACTCCCGCGCTAACAATATATTCTATGTCGCGAGGGAGTTTACAAGAATTCGTGAAACGGACACAAAGAATACCTATTGTTTGAAACTATGTTTATATTTCTACTTACGAATAACTATATATAATTGACAGAATACTTTTCTGTTTGGTGAGAGGCAATCATTTGAATTACACGTTTAATTCACTAATTATATTATTAACACAATCAGCTATCGGTAATCTATAACTAGTTTCAGCAAATTTTACATATAATTTAGTCCAACTTAAATTCTAAAATTCCTTATACTCTAAGGATAGAAGCAAACACTTTCGAATAAAAATCTAGGGCGCCACCTTCTCTTCTTCACTAATATTAGATGCGACAACTTTAGACCTAAGTTTTCGAGGTCACATCGAACGAAAGCTAGACTATGGAGGCGGGTGGACAGTGGGGTTGGGTTTCCCCGGTTCGTGTGAAGGGGTGGTTAGGAAGTTTGCACTTGTGGCCCTACCAAAAATGAATGCCTACAATTAGTCATACTCATAAAGGCTTTCCAGTGTAAATGTTACCATTTAATTGAACAAATTTAGTTAGATTTCCATGATTGATACATAAATTATACTTTAGCTTTATTGTTATTTGTATTAATTTAATTGGAGTTGAAAAATGAAAATTGTACTGGCACCCGTAAATCAATCGCATGTTTGCAAGTCGCAAAATATACAAGAAAATCAATTGATACACCTTGTTTGCTTATTTATATATAATGTGTTTTTTTTAAAGTTACTTAACTCATCTTTGGGATACTGTCAACATTGGTGTCTATTTAATTAAATATTGAACTCAAAGGTACTGTCACTTTTTAAGTGCTATTCCAAACTTACTATATATTCCATTATATATTTGTGAAATGTGTTTGTACTTCAATTATTTTAATATAGTGTACATAATCTACAATATTATCTAACTAACTCTTACAGTACTAACCATATAAACCGACAATTTTTGATTAGCATTCTAAACAAATTATAGTTTTACGTAATCAAACAAAAGTTATTAGTTAGAGTATGATCTTATCATGGAAAGTTTGAAAATATTCCCTCATTTGGTTGTAGGGTAACACACAATTTTTTTTTCTACTGTATGGTTTTTTTTTCTTTTTATTTTATCGTTTTAATTATATGACCATTAGCTAATAAATATACATAAATAGGTGTATTATTGAGTCGAGATTTGCAATAGGATACTATCAAAGACAAAAAATATTAATAATATCTTGTTAATCTCGAAAGCCAATATACCAGTATATAGAAAGTGCTTCATAAAGCAAGATACATTTATATTACTTTAAAAAAATTAAGTTATTATTTGACCATTATAAACAAGTAACCCTAATAGAGTTTACCCTTTTACACGCAGATAAAGTGTGTCAACAAAACGTACATACATACGTACTATTAATAGAGTAGGCTAGGTGACCACTTATGTAACTAGGCAATCATAAAGTTATAACTAAGTACTGCATTGCATATCGTTGCCTAGGAAACTTTTACTACACACAATAAAATAAAATCCTTATATTGATTTACACCTCATTACTATACATTTTTATTGAAATACCTAACATACATATTCAATATCAGTATTGAATAGTCAAATAAAATGTAAATATATAAAAGTTGCCTGGATTTCTTCAGCCATTTTGAACGAGTTAAGGAAGCTGAATCTCGTTTTCTGCATGCCTGACTCAAAGCGTCGTTATTGCCTGTTCATGTTCCCTTCTCGCTTCAGTAATACTAACAAATAAAATATTGCTTTGACCTCATTGACAATTCAATGACAATTTGAAGTTTCTCTACTGATTTTGATAATAACATATAGAATATGGACAACGATACTAAACTAAATAAATATGTGCCTAAAACGTAATATAATTCTTTAAAAATAAAAAAAGTACATATTAACAAAACTGTTCAGATAAAGTTACATCGTATTACAACGGTTACACAAAAATACAGAAATATAACATCGATGACTTGACATAAAATGTAGCTTAGTATACGATTCACAGGGTGGAAGGTTAGGCGCTAAGCCATCGGCCTTTAGAAGATAAATTTTGTCAGCATTTAAGAAATCCAACATTTCCTTCAATGAATAAAATGTATAATGTGTACCAACAAGAAAATGTTGTTGTCAAAAGACAATGATAATTGATATTGACAAGAAAAATGTCGTTGTTTTTTTTAACAAAAAGTAAGACAAAGCATTCCTTCGAGTAATTCTTGTGATTATAATATTTCTCCTATTTAAACCTTACTTCAAATAAAATTTTCATTTCATTTTAACAGTCGAGTTCACTGCGTTTCCAAAGTCTATGCGGAACGCATCGACTCGGCCCGCTTTCCTTATCGACCGAGCCGGTATGTGTGTCGCGAGGCAACCAACCCCCTAGACACCCCCGGGAACTCCCAACCCCCTGCTGTCTCTGTATTTCAGCTACGAACACAAACTACTGTGTCAGTTTTCCGACTGGACAAGTTTCCAATACTTATTAAGTTGGATGATTGTTACATGTACCAAAGTTTTTGGATGCGAAGGCAGGCAAATAAACCTGAATTTATGTAAAAACGTTTCTTGCTTACATTCTTATTTGGTTCCACTTTTACGACTTCGTTATTAAATAAGGTAGTAATTAAATACAAATTTGTAAACATTTTTTTGATGCAAACAAAATTTTGAAATATTTTCAAAGAGTAGCAAGTCTTCATTGTGTATGGAAATGAAGGGTTGCCGTGATTTCTTTTCCATCATTTTTATGATTTCACCCGCTAGCGTGAATTGTTACTACATTTATTCAAAATTTCAGAAAAAAAAATCTTTTACATTTCGTATCGTCAATACTTTGATTTTACGATTTGACATTACATTACATTTTCCACTTCACTATTTAAAATATATTTTTTAATAATTTAGTAATAAAACTTTAAGCAAAAACTATTTTTTTATGTACAAGGTGATTTATTACGTAACACGTTAACGAAATACTTCGAAAAATGTATTCTTTTAATACAGCGATGTGGCTATTCTTCGTAGTAAATTGTAATTTCAAAATGTGAATCGTAGGTTGTTATTACTTACTGTTTGTACGTTCAATATTCTAGAACCTTTACGTTTCAACTAGAAATCATTTTATTGAAACTATTACTTTCATATTTAATGGAAAATTCCACATTACTGAGTTGTTCTAGAATAGTTCAAAAGTTGGTTTGTAGTTTTTACTTGTTCTGGTAATCTCTCATGTTAATTTTATATTTGAAAGGTATATTCGAATGTTATTCCGTTCCTACAACATTTTTAATATTCATCATTTCAGTTTCAGTTATTTATCGCATTCGAAAGTGTACATTCAGGTGGTAGGCTTAAAACTAGGTAACAATTATGGACCCTGTCGGGCACAGCACTATTAGGAGAGAGGAGGAGCTGCCTAATTATGCTAGTTTTAAAAGTTTCATTTCAATACGATACTATCTGCTTTAATCTAGATAAATTAATTAAACTAAATATTGTTCATAATTTAATAAATTTATTATTGGACAATGTCATCAGAAAATTAGTTTACTAGTTATTAAATTAAAATTTATTGCATAGTTATTAATTATATGGTAATGTATTCATATTTTTATTATCTCAATAATCCTCACAGCGTATATACTATATTTGTTATATAGTTTTGAAAATTGACAACGGTTTTCCTGGTCTGGACTTTTGTTTCCTAATTGAAATGCAACATTTAAGAGCAAAATCTCTGAATATGACTTTACAAACATACATGAAACGGACAAAAAGGACACCCAGACTCAGAACAACAAATTGTTGATCACACAAAGTGTCGTCTCATGTGGAGTTTGAACCCTCAACACTTGGCGCAGTAGAAAGTGGCATGGCACCGCTTAAACCACTACGCCATCCATGCAGTCAAACCATTGAGTGTTAGTCCTCTTTAACCCAAATTAAATGCCTATCTTTAAATCGGTAGTGTAAAATATTTTTTAGTTTTAAACCATATTAAATATGAGTACAATTTCCCAACTGATCTTACGCGTTTATTGGTAGCTGTATAGTTTCGTCTTGTCATTATCATTTTGAATAAAGAAGATCGTATTCGGTCCGAATACGCGAATCCGGACGGGGTTATTATATCCTTTTTTTTCTGAGCTTGATTATGTCGGACTCGAACTGACCAAACACCGCAGCGCGTCTCGCCACCACCGCAGCCTGCTTCTGCTATCGTGAAAAATGGCCTCACCTACCTTATGGAGGACGGAGGTCGTTCTACGCCTGAGTCGTCAGCGGTACCTGGCCTGTTCCCGGGCCTGGCAGGCCGGGAGGGTTCTAAACTTCTCCCGATCCCGCACCTCCATCTCCTTTGCTGCCATAACTTGCTCGCAGAAGGAGACGCACGCACTTTTGCTCCGTGCCATGGCGGTAATCATGTTACTGAGCGAGAGAATTCCCACTCCGATGGCCGCCACGAGGCAACGCCTCTGCTCCCCCGGAGCCGGGCATTCTGCCAGCGTGTGGTGCGCCGTGTCCACGGTCCGGTCACCGCAGTGGTGGCACTTAGGCGTTGGCTCCTTGCGGGTCAGACACAGGTGATCTCCGAAACAACCTTTCCGGTGATCATCTGCGTCAGCCGTTATGAGAGGGTTCCGTGATGATTCTTGAGCCAATTCTCCATAACGGGTCCTACCGCCGCGGTAACGGCGTGCCCTGGGGTTTTTTAACTATGTAAATGAGTTAAAATAAATGTCACATCCAACTCGTAATGCACTTAAGTAAATTATAATTTAATTTAATTTTAATAGAACGACCAATCAAAACACGCATAATTAGCGTTCAGTTGCCTATTATTAGATATTTTAGTGTTGATAGATTATCGAATTTGATCGTAGTTGTATAATATATTCCAGCAACCGGTTTTATGTGACGTCTACGAATATAATGAATGGAAATTACTATATTAAGGAAATTTCTCGATACATCCTTAAAACAGTATTTTTTACTCAATATTACTACATTTTTTTTGTCTAAGCAATGTTTCAAAAATAATTATTAGGAAAGTAATTATTTTTAAGTGGTGTAGGAAAATAGGAAAAGACATATGTATAGTTATAAATGCTGGTGCACCTTATACATAAAAATACAACTTAAAACCATCTAACGCAGGGTCACTAAGCACACATAGTCAATCATAAGCCTGCATTGCGCAATCAAAGTATTTGGATTGATTAATTTGATAAACTTTTCGGACACCTGACACAACGCCATCTAGTTCAAACTAATCAGAGCTTATGCTAGAAAGCTAGATTGACCAATAGAATACTTATTTATCTTTTTTTTTGTATATACATACATATTATACATACAAAACACCCAAACTCCGAAACAAATATTTGCAGATCACACAAACATTTGCTCAATTTATGTATCTATACATGTGTATATATTTTATATATCCAATAAAGTCATGATCACGTCTCGCCTGGTGGCAGAACCCTGTCTTTGTGTTAGAGGGACATGACGCCCATTTAGATCAATAAGTACTACATACTTTTGCATCTTGCTTAAACGTCAGGAAATTCGCAGGCAATTCAATCATTCAAATAATTTGTTTCCCAATTAAATATTTATATACATATCATGGAACCGACGGTTTTAGTTCTTAAAGGTAGGTGTGGAAGCTCATGTTGAGGAATACGGACTAAAGTAGCGACAACAATTCATAAATATATGTGATGGGATGATTACCATAATTAATTATTCATGTTGATAAAAAATACATATTTGGTAAGAAAATGTGTCTGTTTTTTAAATACGTTATAGCGATTTCTAATGTACATTTTTTTTAAGGCGTGTAATAAAAATACATTGCGGCCATAGACAAATTCATTTCATCACTTATATTTTATGTACAAACAGACCATTTTCTTACAAAGCAGAATAATTGAAAAAAATATTGTAAATCGCTACAAATTTATTTAAACTGACTAAAAAATTATTTGAAATTTTAAAATGACTAGAAAAGTATGAGGACTATTTAAGTTAGAATATTTAATTAAGAATAAAATAATTTAAAAAGATCCATATAATATTTTTACATAAAATTCTATCTAAAAACATAGTTTTAGATTTAAAAGCCATTATTCTTTTTAATATTTTTATCGTGAAGGTAATACTGAACAATGGATAGTAAACAGTAATAGTTAACTATTTTATGTTACTAATTGGAGGTCAACTATAAATGATCGGTTCAGATAAATCACGATCATCACAACTCGCAACTTAATTTTTTACACGCAACGTATAAAGTAGGAGCATGTAAGCCGGTTTCGTGCAAATACGACCTTTATTGTAACAAACAGAAATCAACATGCGATTTACTTATAAAAACTAACGGGGCATAGCTCGCACATCGTACAATCTTTGTTTAAAAAATTTTACGACCGAGGTTCGGACGAAAAATCAAGGTGTTGCTGCGGTCGGCCAAACATCAGCGGTGGAGGGTAGATACCCTCCTCCCCTCTTCAATACCGCAGTGGGGGGCCACCCTCGCAGTCTATACTCGAGTGCATTATACACGTAAAACAGACTACCCTCCCTGGAATTCTCCTGTATAGTTGTGCATATTTAGTGTAGGCCTAATTTCTACCCCCTTTGCCCGGGGTGTGCAGAGCCTATTGATTTGCGAGGGATGCCGCAGAAGGGTTAAATTTACCTTTGCCAAATTGTTCAGTCACGATGATTGAGCAGTTTCGGTAATCAAAGCGATCGATCGTGTGCAGTAGGGAAACTTTTTGTTTAATTTTCTGTTCGGCAGGACAATTTCCGTTGCTTTGCGTTTAGGCAATGTGGGTACGAGGTGACAGGTGACACCCAGTTTCCATTTAAATAGACTAATTAGATTTTATTCTAGAAAATGATATATTCATTTTGATCCACATATTTTAGTTCTGTTCCAATTTACATTACCTAATATATGTGATGTTATATCCAAAGATACGAAATTTAATCTATTTCCTAGTTTAAAGAACAATAATTTCAAGTCAATGATTTTTGTGATTATTTATAAACTAGCTTGTAGTATCTAAATATATTAGCCACGTCTAAATTTATCGATTTCCAGACAGAGACAGTGAATAGTCAAGACTTTTATTACCTACTTTTAACGTCTCTAATCAACCTAATTAAATTCTATATTCCGCCAATACTACTATCGATTTAAACACAAACCAAGAACGAGCATAGCGTAAAACACAGCCTGAAACTATAATTACGATGCCATTTACAATCAGTACACGTATAGAAACCGAACGTCCGAAGCGGTTCACCTAGTTTTCCAGCCGCCCCCACTCCGTGCAAGATTGATTTTCTCTCACGCATTTCGCTTGCACTTTCGTTAGGGGTGTGTGTTGCCGTCTCGCTCGACCAAGGCTGTGTGCCTTCCATGTCGACCTTGAATTCGGGTGGCTTACGCCCGCTGGGTGGGATGCGTTGTCATGTATATTCGACACTGTAGGCGTGCGTGTGCGTGCGGGCGGAATGGGGAATGGGGTTAGTCGTACCTCCCCTGATGTCGTTTTCACTTGCATCCGGGCTTTGAAGCTTATATCTATGGTGGGGGAACTCAATTTTCAATTTGATTTCGCATTTACTCCGAATTTAGACTTTCGCTGCCGGCTGTTGAACACGATATGTATTTGTATTTTTCGAAACATGAATAATTTTGTTCCCCTGTGACCAATATTTAATTTAATTCAGCCATTAGAGATGTACTAATAAATATTTGAAAGAGCATACGGTTATTGTATGTTTGTATGGAAGATCAAACAAAGCATTGGATTACGTCATCGAGATACTTTAAACGCCTCAATAAATTTCGTTGTGTAGCTTTAAAACTTCATATTAAAATACACACAAACCATATTTGTCTATATTTGCTAAGTGCAGAAGTAGTTATAATATACGATACGAGGGTGCTATGATAAAAAAATAATAAGATTATTGTAAACAGAATTGTCAAAACTTTGAATTTAAAATTTGAAACATTTAAACTTTTGAGCTGATCGAGCTCTTCAGTCGCTTGATGCAAAACTAACTACCTATCCTGAACCGCCATTAAAGACACGAGATGTGTGTTACAGCTGATGAATGTTAACGGCCTAATAGTTTAAAAAAAAGAACTTTTTACGAAAACGCGTTTACCATAGGTGTGGTACTTATTAAGACTTTGTTAATATTGTATGAGATCTGTTTCTAATAAAACTTACACAGTCCACAGTATGCTGTTGGAAATGTGTTTTATATATATATATATATATATATTAGAATATAATTAGTAATAATAATTTCAAATAATACAAATAGAAATAATTACATCTATTATTTTGTCACACATATTTGTTAAACATGTCATGTTCGTAATATAAATGACAAATTTGATTTGTATTCTCTACGACATTTGACATGTTTGACAAGTACAAGTAGACGTTTTTATCAAATGTATTGCCAAGACCACATTTCACACTGTTTACTGCAAATTCGAAGCCTTCGCAATACTCGACCAAAGTACTAGAAAATCTAGGCATGCTAAGCCTACCGTCTTATCGCCATACTTAAATTTGTGAGGGCTTAGCAAGCGTGTGAGCTGATGTTAAAACTCAAATCTTGGCAAGTCAGGTTACAACAACGCGTCAATTTATAACAAATCATATTACAATGTGTATTTGATAGGATTGGCTTTCTTATCGCACTTAGGCGGCATGTATTGCATTTAAAACCGGTAGACGAACAACAGTGATGAAAAAAATAATTTATTTTAACTTTTCTAGGAATTCTATTGTTCAATCCAACGATGTACAAGTACAATAGCCGACGGAATAGTTTCTTGTTTAGTATACTTGAATACGTATTCTTAAATTAAACTTCAAAGAATTGGCTCTTATGTAACAAACGAAAGAATACAATTACTAGTTTATTCACATAACTATTCAATCAATATCGTTTTGTCATTAAAATCCGTCTATCGTTGAATTTTAAAGGCGTTCTATATAAAAGAAGCATCCTTATAAATAATCTATTCATTCGCCGTTGACCTATATACGAATTGTCGGTCGGTGCAATGTCGAATGGTCGCAGGGCCCTCACTCCGATGAGCATATTTCGCCGTGCTCACCGAAATTAGGACACCACTCAGCATACTACACAGTAGGTCACTGTAGTAATGGAATAAATGTTTAATTTTTGCATAGTAT
The DNA here is from genome assembly GCA_902825455.1 of Arctia plantaginis. Classification (NCBI taxonomy): domain Eukaryota; kingdom Metazoa; phylum Arthropoda; class Insecta; order Lepidoptera; family Erebidae; genus Arctia; species Arctia plantaginis. The sequence continues at coordinate 4,099,940 of CADEBD010000288.1, forward strand.
GTTTTAAAAATTGTAGGTGTATTTTGAATATTTATTTGGTGCCTGATTGTTTTTGTCACTCTTTGATGTTTTTGTTATTAAAGTAAACTTATTTTTAATGTCTTTTTTTTACTAAGTATTGATATCTTGAGCGCTTCAAGAGCTTATAACCTATACATGAATATACTTAGGTACCTACTTACTAAATACTCTTTGATCTCCGAGGTATCATAGATATTCCAAATATAGCAGAGTAGGGTGACTTTTAGTCCTTTCTTAGTCTTATGAACCATTTAAAATAGTTAATAATAATATTTATTTCAAACGTTACAGCTTCGAATTTAAATTTAGGTAAAAAGGATAGAAAGGTGTTTTAGATCAATAAATTAAATAAAAACGTCCAGTATATATTTCAAATATAGCGTTTTAATATGCTACGAGTAAAAGTACCTAATAACAGAGAAAAACCCAAGTACTAAGTGGGTCTCGAACTCACGCTTGCCTTAGTGCAGTTGAACGCCTTAACCACTCGAATATCAAAGTACCTACAAAAATAATAGTACCTAAAACGTTGTTCATTACATTTACCTTCAAATAAAACATTTTTGTATACTAAACGCCACCTAAATACACATTGAAATTATGATAACTAAACCAATTCGAATATAAGGCCCACTGCACACATGTATGATAAGAGTTAACGTTAACTAGGTCTCGAAATGGGGCCAATGTCAGTGGTGGTGTTGCAAGCCGCTTACGAGCCGACCAATGTCGTGCGATCGTCGCTCATTTCCCCGTTAAATAAGCGCGGGCGCATCGAGGGCGTTAGGCGCAGTTGCAACACTGCACTGGTTATACTATGCGTTGACGGAGCTTTTGATGATGATAATAATCACTAAATTCCAAACTAGGCACAGCTGTTACTACAATAATCGGATTATTCATACATATACTTATATCGCCATGATCGTAGAATAATGTCGGTTTTGAAAAAAATACGAAATTCAGTTGTTACCATATTTGGATACTACATTGTCTAAATATTATTAGGTACTACTAAAAAATTATATATATTTTAGATTTTAAATGATTCAGTGTTCGTTTAATAGGTGCTCAAAGTAAAATGTGATTTTTCTAGAAAATTGTATAATTATTACCTAGTTGTTATTTTTATTGCATTTTAAAACAAACCATATTTTACACTTGTATACCAATTTTCATAATTACCGATTTAGAATTAAAAAAGTTAGGTAAAAAAAAACAATTATTTGAAATGGCTGCAAAAAAATTATGTAGACATTTAAAGAAGGTTTCTTTCAGATGACTTCTTTAAATGTCCACATAATTTTTCGTGCATTTATTTGCCACATTTTGTAAAAAATCTAAAATCTAAATATTTTAAACCATCAGATTTAAAATACCCTAATAACATTTTCGTAAAATTTGTGGCTAATATGACAGGAATATCAAGCAGAACCGCCTCTACAAAATCTAATACGCTCGAGTATTTCAAAATGGCGATTTTTCGAACTTGCAGTTTTCATTTTTGATAATTCGCTACCAGCTTGTGTCACTTTAAAATCGTCAGACCTTTCAATGGGAGCATTTTTGGCATCCAAATAACATAACCCTAAAATATCTGATGAGCCCGAATACTTTATTGATTTCTTACCCTTACATTTTTGAAAACCAGTACAAGCTTTTCCCAGCACTGAAAGTGGAAACATTATAAAACTTTTATTCATTCTATTACCTAATCTTTTAATTGCAATAGTTCCCCATGACGCTCGAGTAAATCCCCATTTAGCATCATGGGCCCCCCTACTATAAAGGAAAACAGTGTCCACGTATTATTTGGTTACATTAAGTATACATTAACAAAACAAGGCCGCTTTTATTCAATCGCAACGTTTTAAAATATATACAATGTCATATACACAATACACATATTAACATATTCGTAGGTACGTTATAAGGTGTTCCCTTACAACCATGCTGAATTCTCCAAGGTTAAACCAGGTACATCATTAAATAAATGATTCGTCAATTTACATAAATTTTATATGTTCACGTATAGTCTGTATATAACATAAGCACGTGTTTCCGTGTGTAAATTATATAATTTTTAATATTATATTATGTGTGTGACAGTGTCTTTTGTATATTACTGGATTTTGCCGCCTTGTTTAGCATAGTGAATGCAAAAGTTTATAATAGTGAACGACAGATCGGCCAAACGAAAACGCGGGTAAATATTTTTTTTCTTAATGTATTGGATATGGATTAATACACTTTAAGTTTAAAAGTAGAGTAGTAGTTACAATCTTAATACACAAAAAAAAAGAATAAAGTGATCATTAAATGTTTCTGTTAAATAATTTCTAGGACACTTCCTATCAAAACTACACTTCATAGTTCGTAGCTGCCTTCATTAGCAACAACCTATTAATATTCTACAACACAGGGAAATATAATATAAATAGATGCGTGTACGTGTTCGCGCTGTCGAACGAGTGGCTGTGCAAGAGCCCACACTATACAACTACTGAAAACCCGTTTAAAAAAAACACGTTTTTTTACTTTATTCTTGAATTAAATTGATTAAATCAAACGTTTTTACATAATAGAATATCTCTTCATTTTATAAGACACTGTGGCGCATAGTGGTTAAAAAAAAAATACATAAAAAACCATCTTTGAAGCGTGTTGTATATCGTGACAAAAGAACTCAATTGGTGCAGCACTTTTTGAGTTTTTGAAGCGTACACAAACCAACATAACATTTATATTATATACAGATAATTGAATTTTTACTAAATAATAATAATATATCACAAGCGTATATGTACAAATATATAATATCACATAGGCATAGATATGGATATAAATTTAGTAAGAAAAGTGATTAGTTATAGAAGACACAACTAAACAAGTAGTTTCTATCATATTAATACAGAATACCATAGTGTAGGTATCAACAAGGAAATTGCACTATAATTTACAGAAAATAAATGCATGTGTCATCTCGGTACTCAATTCGAGGTCTACATAGGCGTTATTATACGACTATTATTAAATTGTGCGTAAATGTATATACTTATGCATATAATAGGCAAAACAAATTCTATTGTAACAAAAATAGGTAACAAAATTGATCGAAGAACGAGGAAGTCGTTGAAATAATTCCGTGGGCGGGGTTTTGTAGGAGCGAAACGGTCGTGCAGCGCTGTGCCTCAAAGTAAGGCCGGCTGCATCGATACGATTGATCGCTGATATATGTATACAATATGTAATATCGGCATATGTTATAAGGAAAATTCTTCTTAAATTTAGAATATTTAGGTCACAATACTTTTGAACCAAAATAAACGTATGTGTAGGGTTTATTTTGTTCTACCTCTATCTTCACTTATTAGTTTTTACGTGTCATAACATTAGGACAGTTAGTGAATGGTAAGTTATTAGAATACTTAAGTAATGGTTTATGTTTATTTTATATTTATGGTGACAAATTCTGACTCATTCGCTCATTGTGGCCGTATTTTGACGAGTACTTTTTATAATGTTATTATAAAACAACACGAAAAAAAATTTTAGTAAACATCTTAAAATTACCAACTGTTACTTAAACAATCTAACTAAGAATGAGATTCTTAAATCTAATGTAGCCTATACCAATTATAGCCTATTAGTTCTAAAAAATGTGAAATATTTATGACGTGAGCATGTAAGCTTTTAACTTATCCTAATAAGTGAAATACCGTTAAAATCCAGAAGCTCGAGCTCTAATGTTTGAGCTTAAATCCTTATATTGCTTGATTATAAAGAAAGCCAGGTGTAAACATTCTACTTGTATTTAAATATGTGTATTTCCATTTTGTCATACCAATAATTTTTCATTCCATATTTTCAACTTAGGTTAAAGTATTATATTATTAACATTCTGTGTAGTAGCACCGGTCTTCTCGATGCGTTGAATATTAAGATAAGCACACAAGGCTTTGTTGTCTTCTTTTACGTACTACCACAAATGTAATCCAACAAAAATGTGAAATAAAGTTTACCTGTTAAACTGTGTATTTGTATCTCAAAATTCTAACAAACGAATATCCATTAAATTAAATATTAATTTTAAATAACGTTAACATTACGGTCGAAGGTCGTATATAATGTTAACAGGTTTTGTAAACACTTAAAAACGTCATTTTTATGAATATGTATGGATTTGCTTTGTATTAACTAATATTTTGTAGATTCAAAATTTAGTACACAATGTTTGTACGTCATTATAATAATAATATACCACATTCACATAACGCCATCTAGTCCCAAACTATGCAGAGCTTGTACTATGGGTACTAGACAACTGATACAAATACATAAATACTTTTTTTGTAGATACATACTTCTTATACCTAGAAACACCCAGACCAAATCAAACATTAGAAGTACATAGTACATTAAATTACGGGCTGTTAAACGAGGAGAGAATAGAGTTTATCCCTGATACATATGTAGATATGACCTATTTTTGAAATAATAAAAAAGATTTTAATAATAATACATCTAAATAAACTACTTTTTAGGCCAATATTTACAGAAACCTATTAACACAAATACGTGCCTATACGTATAATGTAAAATAAAACATTTAAATAAGTATATTGTTCAGTCACAGATCACCCCTAATCCTAATTAGGGGTAATCTGTGCGTTTAGTGTCCTGAACTTATAATATTTGCAGCGATGAACAACATTTTGCAAACTTTACGAGTAGTTTAAACACAAATATATTAGAATAAAGATTTAGATAAGTTTCGAAACAAATCTGCCTAAAAGGCAAATTAGGCGTTTTGATTGTCAACATAAATGTTCTAAAAACTAGTATCGTTCCGCCTAATCTTACAGCGTGCGGTCGGCCTTCGGCGGCGCATACGACCGCGGGTCCAAGGCTAACCGTATTTTGTTCCGCGGTTCGTGAGTAATGACGTAATAGATGTAAGTACATTGGCTCTATCTATAGTGCGACTGGCAGATACAACGCGTGGCCTATATCGACACATAGTAGAACACTTTGTTGATAAAGGGCATTATATAACTACATACATACAAGTATAATACATTTATAAAATAGTTCAAATTCCTTGACATTATAAATTAATAAGAAGATTCTTAACCTATAGATACAGTAGGTTTCTGTGTTGTATGAAATATCTATGAAGAGATACCCTTGAGATCAGCCATTAATCTAAAAATATAGTAATTTACTCAACTCTCGGCAATGTAATAAACTCTAGAAAACTGTGAAGAAAAGTGTTGAAAAGTAACAATAGCTTATTAGAAATGTACACTAAAAATCTGTCTGTGTAAAAATTTTAGTAATGATAATATAGGTAGTAGCGCCATCTATGATAATCATAGCGAACTAGCTAGGTATTTACGTTTAATTATTTATTTGAGGACGCTGACTAATAATTGCGAGACAAAAAAGAATAAAAAGGAAAGGAAAAAACATGGGATTGTTCTTTTCTAGTTTGTTCTAGTTACGAGGTCAAAAGTTGATCGGAACTGAATATTGATCCAACTTTTATTACGAGAATTGGCCTTCTGAGTTAAATAGACACTTCTCTAACTTACGTTTCAACGTTTGGGTAAGATTCTAATAAAAGCGAATTAATAAGTACCTATTTGTTGAGCCTGAAATAGTCTGAAATAGCCTGAAATAGTTGAGCATGATACTTTACGTACTTTTATATATTAAAAACAAAATGATCCATTGGTCAGATTCTACAAATGAAAAATGAATGAACGAAATAAATTCTCCATCCAAAACACGCGTAACTCAAGTCGTTCCCCTCTCGTACGCTTCGTAGAATTGCTCCGGGACCATTTACCTTGACTTTTGTTTATTGTTTATTGCATCGCGTGGGCCGTATTCGTATCTTTAATATATTCAAACATATAAAAATAGACAATAGGGTCAACAGGATTAGCCAAGCTCTACAATAAAACGGACTTTTACTATGGTGGTTTCCAGAACCATTGGATTTGGTATTCAATCAATTAATGATTGCACAAGAGACAAATTTAAACAATTATTTACGATATCCAGTATTATCATATATCAAATGAACTCTATTACGTAGTATAAGCATTATATATTTAACAAACAGTTTTTTTTTCATAGGCACCTCTTCTGAATTTTTCCTTTCAGTATTCATATTTGATTTGAGACTTCGATTTTAACAGACATTTCTTGTAAACTTTATGTCGTTGCTTATTGGTTGTTTTTCTCGTTTCAGGTCGCCAATTCAAAGCTCACAAGGTGATACTGGCCGCGTGCAGTAAACATTTCCAAGAACTGTTTGACACGGCACCACCCAGTCATGCGGGTGCTTGCTACGTTATTCTGGAAGCCACCACGGCTGACAATATGCAGGCACTTCTTGAATTCATGTATAAAGGAGAGGTTCACGTCAGCCAGGATGCGCTCTCCAGCTTTCTCAAGAGCGGAGAAAATTTGCAGGTGTGTAATTGATGTCAGTAATTTTTTATAAGTATATGTATCTCCGAGAAAGAGAGTTAAAACTAAATAAAACATTGTAGTCAATTCATATGCGAGTGGCTTTAGACTTTGTCATCACCAGGTGGCAAATCTTTACTGACTTTTCCTATATCTATGGAAACCTTCGTACGTACTACAGTCTTGTGTAACAATAGTATGATTTACTTTTACTATAATCTTATGTTATTCATGACCATTTTCATTTTTTTTCATGCGAACTGCTATGTAAAAACATTAAGTTCAATTTTTAACACTTATCACACCATAGTAATTACTGTAATACAAAAAAAAAACGAATGAGTATGACATTAAACATATTTTATGTTCTCTTACATACTTACAAAAAAAACAAAAATAAATTGTAGGATTATGACGAAAACATCTGTATTTTTATTTTACCATTCACGCCAATATCACAATGTATTCAGGTGTTCACACAATATTATATTTTGAATCTTAATATACATCGACATAATTTGTACAATTACAGGTCAAAGGCCTGTCGATGGAAATGTCGCAAGATGCATGGGTGAAGCAGCAAACCCAGCAGAGTTCCGGAGACCGTCACCAGACTCGTATAAAGACTAGTCCGGTATCAGGATCAGGTAACTGCGAGGTTCAGGAGTCGGTGCCACCGCAGCCACATACAGCGTCCTTTACTCCGATCATGCCACAGTACGGGATGCCAATGCATGGCAGCGGCAGCATGGGGCGGTATGCTCCACCCGCTCACTTGCCAATTCATGCTGGGTCGCACCGCAGACCAGCGCCACCGAAACCATCGCCATCTCCAAGTCCACATGCTAGGAATTATAGGTATGATTATTAAATTCGAAAGAAAAACCATAATTTTTATAATTCATCTACATCACTTATAGTGCGCTAACCTAGCTAAGACAAAAACGATGTATTCCTTCATGCGCTCACATTTGACAACAAAAATGCTACTAATGATTAATTTCTACGATATCCAAAAGAAAAATGTTTTCCGAAAGGTAGAAAAATAGAGCCACTGTCGAAAAATTTATAAATTATTTGAAAACATATGTTACGTGTATACAAAAAAAAACTTGAGGAGCTTCTGCTTTTGTTAGTCGATTAATAACTTGTAACAATTATATAAAAAAAACACTTAGTTCATCGTCTTCAATTTTTGCGTTTAAAGTAAATAACTTCACGATAAAATGTAAGAAAAATATAGTTTATTCCGTGCTATATAGAATTAATTAACCTTGAAAATTAAAAAAAGCGATAAATAACATAGTATAAACTACACAAGGAAGTCATTGAGGACTATAAAACCTGAGAATATGACAGACCCCAACCGAGACTCACTAATGCAGTGGATCCATAAGTCTTGTAGCTTATCATAGTGGAACCAAAATTATTCTTAACACATATTCTATGATTTCAGACAAAGCTCATCCTCATCCCACTGCGGCAGCGTTGCTGATGAACCTGACACCCGTTCTTCACCAGGTGTCGGTACCGGTGGCGGCGGTCGTTATGAGGAAAATCCACCGGACTGCACATCTACCCTCGGCAACCCGACCAAGAATAACGGATATGAACGCAGCGCGTCTGCTAACGATGAAATGATGGAACGCCTTTCTAATGACCAAGGAGCTGAAGGTGAGGAAATGATAATACGTACTGTCTTATAGACGCATGTTTGTGATTGTTACTGTAGATAGAAAACAATGTATTGTGTTAACGCTTGTACTAAATTTCACTACGTACTAAAAACTTTTTAAGTCGTTTTTTTTTAATTTAACCTCCATTTTTTTTTGTTTGTATAACAATTTGTATGGGCTTAAGATACCTGAAAAATATTTATATTAGAATTTATTATTATTATTTTCATTATGCACGTTTGTTTTGTTAAATTAAAAGTATATTAAAGTAATGGATGTACGTGTTTCGTCATAATTGTGTTGAATTTTATATTAAGAATATTTTTTGTAAGTTACATATCTCATCAAAGTCTCATGAAATTGATAGTTCCGTACATACTTGTTGCCAGAGCTATTTGCGGAATATTAATTCATAGATCATACCTGGCTCATTTAAGAAATATTATTATAAATATTATCTATTTAACTACTATCAAAATAACGCCCCAAGTTCAAATACATCTTCGATGATCAAATTACTTAAGAACAGTTTTCTAATTTGTTCTAACATAATCATAGTATTATTATTGTATTATAATATATTCGCAATCATTACTTCCCTAATAATAAATTGAACACAGTGATTCACGTATTTCCAGATTTACGGATAAAAAATGAGAACGACTACCAGCCACCGGTGTACAACAATTCACCGCCGCCAGCGACGTCCCTCCCGAATGCTAACTATCATGACAAGACGATGGAGACGTCGCCCGTGCCACCGAAACCCAGCCCTGACATCTGGCCTGCCAAGCTCATCACTAGCAAGTCTGGTGGTATCGCTACTGCTGACGGTAAGGAAATACAATCTATCTACTTCATATTAATCTTTTTTGTAAATACTCGTAGTAAAGTAGAAATAAAGTCAACAAATCCAATCAAATGTAGCTTTTGATAGTTTTTTTTTCTAACATTATGATAAATGTTTCACATCACATATCACATCCACAGCCTTTACTAGTCCACTGCTGGACATAGGCCTCTCCGTAGAAAGGAGGTTTTGGCCTACTATACTACGCTGGCCAGACGGGTTGGTATAGAGTTTGTTTCAAGTTTTCCTTCTCTCTGCAGTGCTGTTGTCCTGCGTAGTTTGCTTCCTTAGTCGCCTCTTACGACACCCACGGGATGAATAGGGGTGGTGAAACTCTGTATTCTTAATCCGTCACCACACGGACATGTTTATGTTAAATGTTTGTGTTGTTAAATCTACACTTAAGGGAGTATATGGCCAACCCCAAACAAACTTGTGAAAAAGAGAAGAATGTGATGATATGCGTGATTTACACTATGGTTTACTTATGACGCAGTTTAACATGTAACTGTATTTTTTAGTCTGACTAATAAACATGATTTGCAGGTAAAAAGCTAAAATGTCCATACTGCGAGAGACTTTACGGATATGAGACGAACTTGCGCGCACACATTCGACAGCGGCATCAAGGAATTCGCGTGCCGTGCCCTCACTGCTCCCGCACGTTCACACGCAACAACACAGTACGTCGCCACATTGCGCGTGAACATCGCCACCAGGTCACGCCACAACTCCCCCAAGGCACTCTTCATAACCACACGCAGTAAAAAACCCACTTCTCACACATTGCTCTAGATGTTTTCAACCAAACTACCTCTGTTCGTTGGATCGGCCCAGCGACCGGCTCATCTACCTCTGAACGTATCACGAAGATGGCTATCGATTGGATCAATGAGACGGACTAAGTAATATCTATTACGGTCGCTTGGGCTGACTCCTTGTGTATAACACGTACAATAATATACCTCGTCGATGCATATTATGTAATCAATATCTACCTCAGAATTTGATCTTAAGATTTTTAAGGTTTTTGAAAATTGTGCGATAATTGTTACTTAATTTAATAATCATGTGTGACTATGAATGGTTGCTCAGTACTCGTCTCTGCCTGGTACCGTGTTTTAAAAATATTGTACCCATTATTGCACCCTCACTGCGTTAAAGTACCTTAATTATTTTTGCAAACTTTAGTAATATGTCCAGTTGACTGTGAGATGAAGTTACCTTTTATAGACGATTTATTTTGTGCTCTCGGTCGAGTTATGACATAGCTTATATTATAATACCTGAGCTAGGGAATCTTAGAAATGATGTTGAGACTGATGGTCATAGGCTAAGTGTATGTAAATAATAGGAGAATGTTGTAAATTGCCTTGGCCTAGGTTGAAACACATATTTTGGCAAACTGTGGCAAAACTACCTCTGTAATTGTACAAATATATTATTTTTTATTTTCTTATTGATTACACTAACAATGACAATAGACTATATATTACAGTTTAGTTACGCATTCAACATATCTGTGATACAATACAAACAGGCTGTTTTTATTTTTATATTTTACCACAATTGCCACACTGTCGATAATAATACAAAGAGAAATGTGCGAAAATATACGAAAAAGTAAAGTTTCAGCAGGTTTTTACTGTACAGTGAATGAGGATCAGTTTAAGTTTTGTACAAAGTACAATATTTTGCCCTAGATACATAAGTAGTTAGGTAAAAATCATGTTATTAAATGCATGTAAGGTTCGAAGCATGAATGTGTTTACAAATCCATCATTGTCGTTCGTAACAGGCTCGCCTGAACGGATGTTACTATTGAGACCAAATAATTATATGTTTCAGAGGGATGGTGTCGATTTTAACATTCCGTTATATAAACTTTTTATTTTCGTCGTAGTGCATTTATATGAAGGCCACTTACTACTTTTATATTCCTAGTCAATTCAAGTGCAACCAGTTGAGATTTTTTTTTGAAGAAAATAATTATATAAATATAAATGTAGAGCTGTCTGTCGGTGCCATTGTATTATATTTTGTTGAGTTGGCATCGACAGCGCTCAATCGTAATACTTCATATATGTATACGTTCAGCTGCAATAAATGGTTTTAGTTACATAAAGCAGATGGTACAGTGCCAAATATCCTCAATTTTAAGTTCATATCGTATTATTTACTATATTATTTTTGTTAAGTGTGAATGTAGCGACTGTGTGTTATATTCCTGATATTTAGGAATAAGTTGCATTCATATTTATTATTATATTTATATTTTAGGATACACGTCTTATTGCATATATTTATGATGACTATAATTTACTAAGGCTCAGTGACTTTTAAATATTTAGTTTCTGTTATTTTACCATTTGTAAGACAACGTTTTAGTTCTCTTTGAATGGTTACTTCGTTTTTTTTTTAAATTATGAAATGCAAAAATATGTTGAGTTCTATTCAAATATTAGTATCACGAAAGAGGTTTCATAATATTATATCAAAATACGTAAACTTTGTGTGTTTTCTCAAAATTTTGTAAGTTGATCTTCAGAACTTTTCCAAGTGAAAAAATATCCTTCACGAAATGAAATCGCACCGGAACTGCTACGATATAATATATGGATAGAATAAAATTTATTAGTAGTATCAATAGACCGAATAGAAGCTAATTAACAGTGAACTATCTGAATATATATTCAGATTCGAATCGACAGGCTATTTTAAACTCTATACTTAAATTGATATTTTTACTAAAATCTCTTTTACCGAACTAGTAGGGAATTTTCATAAACAATGAGTAAACATAAAGGTAAATCTGTATTGATTTCATATAAATCATCAAGAGATGGATCATGGAAGGGTAATTAAAAGTGGTAAGAGTTCACAGGCGTTGCTTTTTAATAAATCTTAAATTTTCAAATATGGGAGTTGAGAAAAGTAAGCAAATTATTTGATGCGAATGACAGACGGAGCGACAAATATTTTTCCAGAAGGGCATTAGGTACGAAAGACTATTTATTCACTGAGTTTTTGAACAAAATGAACACATATTTTAATAAAATAATTTCTTGACAAAATGAAATATTTTTCGAAATTATCGCACACACAATAGTTTATTTAGTCTGTGACCTCTCGTGGAGTTGTAGGGTGGTATATCGTAATCGGATTAGTTTAGATTGTATACGCGTGATGCTGTTCCGCAGTGTCTCCGTCGAAGCATGCTTGTTCTAAGACAATGATCTAAGTAATTACTCTATTGCGTTAAACATATTTGAACGCAGTGCCTTCAGTAATATCTAGATGAAAACGGTCTCCGAGAGCATTTCGAGGAACCCTATTCTACTACATTTTATGTTACGTTGTCCGATTATTTTGTAATCGTTGTATAGAAAATCTTTCAATATCGGAATTTTTTTTAGTAAGTGTATTATTGTTAAGAAAATGTTTTCGCTATTTCAATTGCAATTGTTAACATTACGTTTTATTATTATTGATGAGGAAAAATATTGTTCTATTTTTATCTTTTCGTTTTTTTCCTCTTATGAATTCAAAATTCATAGTTGTGATTTCTTTTGACATTTAATGTTTTTTGTGATACGTAAAAAAGAATTGCATTAATGCATCACGTTTTTTAGCTTTTTTTTTGTTTAAGAATGATGAAGGATTTGAGTAAGTCTATGGACGGTTGCTTATATTAGCAGTGCACTTGGGGCTCGTTACATTTGAAATCAATATTTCGGTTTGCATCTTTCTAATGGTACAAAGATTACAATAATAAGATTACGTCAATTTAAATTCTGTGAAATTGCCTGAATGTTCAAAAAAAATTTTTTTGTAATTACTTATGAATTTAAGTTCAATTGATGATTGTACAAAATTCGGAATGCATACGGGATATGGATAACACGTCTAAATTAAGTTGTCGCATTGTTAAAGCTAATTAGTGGGCAAGTTATTAGTGGTCCCTAATAGTTGTAATGTTATAATTGATGTGATAGGAAAATTCACATTTAGTCGGTGTATTGCAATCCCTCTTCATAGGACTTGGCCGATCTCCCCAATATTTGTGGCTGTTATTCTCGTAAGAAGGAATGGTCTTGCAACGGTGTGTGTCGTGAAGATCTCATCAAGTGATTACTGGTAGTTGGTAATGTTTGTGAGATTTATACGACATTAGTAATAAGAACGGATCCTACAATTCGCCATACAATAGCTTCTTGCGAGTCAAAATATTTGTTTTTAAGTCATAACAATTGGGTGTAATATTTTATTATCTCGCAGGGGCACTGTTGTTGGATCAAATTTGCATTTAAGTTAAGCACATTAATTGGTTCCGATTTGTGTTTTGTTTCTAAGGTTTTAAGTAATAAGGTTTCGTTTTAGTTTTTTTTTTCTCTTTTGTGTACATAAATCGCGAGATGTCGTGATGGTAAAGCCAAAGATTGTTACGGGTATGGTGACCCTCTGCCGTCACATGGACTATGTGGCGATCTTACATTCAGGCTTTTTCGTTTAGAGAGGGAACTATACTGAAAAAGTAACAGTTGCTGTGTAAAAATCAAGTGTTTTGAATGTAACTTCCTACATAGTCTTATTTAGTATAATGTACGTTTATCTACCTCGAGGATTGTAACTTAGTTCGTAAGTAAGCTTTTAAGTAGATTTTTTATATGAATGAAAGAATATAAAATCTTTAGTGTGTAAGAGTAACGAGAAAAATGAAAAAAAAATAATTAAATAAATTTAAAGTACAAATATGCTACCTCAGGATTCAATTTAGTCATTTTTAAAATTTTATATTAATCGTCATACAGATGTATTTTGTGATGTCTAATAAATATTATTAAATACGTAACAAATTTTTCTAAGTACTTGTTTGGTGATGAGTGCTAGAAATTGCATTTTAAAATTTTATCGAGAATAGTCTATAAAGTGTAAATACGAAAGATAAATTCAGTGAAGTAAAGTGACATGAATACATAGCTAGTGAGCACATTTATTTGAATCTCTGCAAGGTAGTCAGTGCTTTCAACTCAGTGTGTTATGCTCAAAAGAGGATTATACATCGATGTCTGTGTTTAGCGGCTCTGGGTTGGCGGTCTAATTTAGTTTTAAGTGTTAAATAGGTTAGTTGTAATAATCTCATTGATGTACCTCACTTGTAAGCACAACACTATCGGGGGATCGGCCATTAGTCACGTCAGCGTAATCTAATTGTACCTTCCTGCACTCTCCGGAGTATAAATTTTTATTCATAATTTTTATTATTATTAATTTTTCCCAGTTACTTTTTTGTGTTTCATAGATGTTACTATGTTTTAAGGAGATAAAAGAAAAATGGAGAAATTATTGTTTGTTAGGTTTCTGCAAATTAAAAAAAAATGTAACAAAATCATTTTCTTTTGTTTTTATTTTATTTTCCTTTTACTTTTGCTTTTAGTTTCCTTATAATTTTTCTTCGACAAGTTACACCCGTCCATCGTGTTTAATGTTTATTGTAATAAATTTAAGTACATTGTTTAAGGAATTGACGTTTAAGTACCTAATATTCATAAAATAGTTGCACTTAACTGGACAGGAAATATTTAAGTAATCATTGGATGTTTTTATATTTTAAGAGTGCACTTAAATTGAGTCAGTCATACGAATTTGATAATGAATAAAATTTAATGTTCTCTCGCATTTAATGTTATGTAAGAAATAAGATTATGCTCACTCCCTCACTAGATAAAATTCACGAATACTCGGACTGACCTGAATTGGTAAAAGATTTTCGATGCGATGGTATGTTATAAGAGTGCGCGTTTGATCATGGCGTATGTCATCTATTTCACTTTTCGTAATAAGTACTGGTTCTAAATGTATCATCAATGTTCAATAATAATTTGGATGTTTCGAAAGCAGTATAGTCATCCATGACTGTATATAAAACATTTCATTAAAATAATACTTGAATGTTTAAACTTTCATCTCGTTAAGTTCGGATGAGGTAAGTCTCGGTGTCACATAAAATATGTTATTGGTGTCATCTTTGTGTAAGTGTACGAGATGTAATTGTTATTAATACGCAAATAAATTTAAAAATATTAAAAAGCAACGAGCACTATTGTCTGCAACAACTAAAGTACAAATTTCTGAAGTCTTATAGTTACTGCCAGTACAAATTAATTATCGGAAAAAAATGGTATCCGTTTTTTATGTAAATGTTGCCAAAATTGTATTTTTTGGGCATCAGTAAAATAAATTAGCGTAGGTTATTTCGTGAAAAGTACAAAATGGATAACAATGCAGAATTGTACAGCAGCCCGCAGATGATGGATGAAGTGTGGGCGACCCGCGGTTTTGCCTCATTTAGTACTGTTTGTGTAATTCAGTTGCATTTTTGTCATTCGAAAGCGAGGGTATACAATAAGGCCAAGATCTAAGTAAGTGGTCAAAATAGAACGATAGAAATCGATGACTTATCGATTGTAAACCAGCATGGTTGTAAAACTAAGTAGGATTTTGTACGTAGTGTAATGCTTAATGAAAAAAAAAAATGGTCGTCGGTTCGGTGGTCTATGTCTGTAAAGGAAAAGTGATTGTCTGTGATTTTTTTAAGCGACTTTTTTATATATATGGAAGAATATATAATTCTTTAACAGTAAGAATAGCACTACTTGTGATTTTTACAATAGATATTTATTAGTTGACTTCATTTTTTTGTACTATATTATAGGGTAATGTAGCGATTGGTGTAGTGAGAAAGTGCGGGTTGAATGTACATAATATACATACTGTATAAATAAATTTATTGGTATATAATAAACACTCTCATAGTAGGTCATTGCAAAGTGGGTAGTCACATTGTAATTCACCTTAATGTGACGTATATGTTTGTGATCCCCTACTATGGATTCTGTACAAGTATCTGATGTCGGGTAAAGTTTGGCAAATGGTTAGACCACATGCGATGCTTATTTGTTTCAGAGTCACGTGTTTTTCAAAAAGGCCATTTCAAAGGCCATATACGAATTAATTACTGCTATTATGAAGGACCCGCGACTCTTTCTGGTATTGATTAGTAAATTAATTTGTACGTTAATGTCGACGGTAATAAGTTACCGAGTTCTAGCGAATTTTTTAGTGTGGTGTATTTTGTTATATATGTGGTAAACGTAGTAGTTAACTGTTATGTTTGCTTCGGGTGATACGAACATGAGATTGCTGAAGAATTCATCATTTTTTGATACCATTTTCTCTTTAAATATTTAATTTGAAAATAATTCGTGTATATTTATAACGGTAAACCTATGATGCAAGTATTTAAAATCGATCTTATCAGATTAAGGAACTCATTTATAGCGTAATGCGGAACCTAAATATATAATCGATAATATGTTTACTTCTCGTTTGGTATTTTAAATATCGATTTCATTTCCATATTTCTGCATTATCCACACTTTATAGGTATTAAAACAGAGAAAAATATATTTTGAATATTCTAACTCCAATCTTACTGAAAAAAATCGAAATTGCGTGTCATCAAAACTATGTGAAGAGCCGCAAAATTAATTACAGCGGCTGAGTAGTCGCCATATTTGGAGCATTTTCAATAATAAAAAGCATTTACAATGCTTATTTTCCTATATGGTATTTAATTGGTAAAGTGTGTTTAACGACTCCTGTTTCCGTACAAACAAGCATTAACGCATTTCTAATCTGCATCACAACATGTGGTCCTCCACTCGCCCTCTCTCTAGGGCTCTATTGATCTATATCAGGTCGTTAAAAAACCTGACTGAGAGATGTCTTGGTTAACAGATTTGTTACACACTTGTTTCATTTTGTACATAATTATTTGTACTTAAAAACATTCTATAAAATGTCTGTTTTGATTAAACAGTTTCTTAATTCTTCAGCTTTCTAGTTCTGCGTGTAAATAATTTTACTTTCAATTACATGTGCTTATTGAACGCTCAACAACCTTAAATCGATTTACAATATTTACAAAAAAGTTACAATATTTTACTTTACAAAAGATTTAAGAAATATTTTCATGTTTGTCACCACACAAAATTCTTGCATAAACCTGTATATTGCTTAGTGTTCTCTACTAATGCCTACTAACTCTCTCTCACTAAATAAAATACCTACTATAAAATTAAAACGAGTCGGTAATGATTTTAATTTGATGTATATCTAGTTGATTTTACACAACAAGCAATAGCACGGTGATCAATAAGTTATAAGCAAATCTGTAGGCGTCATGGTCGAAGCAGTCAAGGTTTCTTACGAAAACCAGCACATGTAACTGATCGTAAATAAATGTAATTAATAGAATGTCCACCTGGGAAAGTAGCCACACAAATTAACAATAATAAAAAAAACAGTTTGAAATACCAACATTAACCAAAAATTTAAATTTTTGCTATTTCCCCCGGTGAACTACGTGTACGAAGCGGGCTATAGGATTTAATACAGGTATTATAATTGTCCATTTGTGCACTAATTATAAATTTGCGTATAATAGTTATAAAATAAATAAACAGATTCCACGACACAATATCCTACATACAATCTGATATAGGTCTAGATATTATATTGATAAAAAATTTGTTCCATTGTGGAATTCTTAAATTAATAAAAAAATGTTGCTAAAATTATTTGTTGGTGTTTTTTATTTTAGTATAGAGATCCTTTTCTTAATTTTAAGAATAAACGAACGTATTAAGTTCTAACGTGCTTAGTTCACGGGTGTGAAATAGGAGTAGTTCATTGAAATCGAAAGGGGGAAAATAAGCATAATCAAGAAACGTTCAGACATTTCCTTTCAGATACCTGTAAAAAAAAACGAACCAGTGCAAAACTACGAATTTAACTAAGAAAATACCTAGTGCTTCAAATCTCAGGTCTTTTATGGTATTGAAATCACCGTCAATGCTCAGATTTAGTTAGACTCAATTCCTGACGGTTTTCCACAATTAGCCTTAGGCAGCATAGTTATATCTTAGTGTGATGGATGATGATGTCTGATAGATAATGGTATATATTTAAGATTGGCTGGAAGCTTTTAAAGCTGCCAGCCTGAGATCAACTCTCCTTGGAATAATAACTACCTTCAGACGGGACAAAGAAAAAAATGAAATATAGGGTAAAGGAAATGGATAGGGTAAGTTTATAAGGGTTTTAGGGGAACGAGGTTGCAGTAGTTGAGTCCTGGGCGCGTACCCTTGTTTTTGCCCTGTAAATGTAGAGGCTATTAGAACATCATTTTTAGGGGGTACACGAGCAGATGGGTCACCTGATGGTAAGTGATTACCGACGCCCATGGACACTACAACTTGAGAGTCTCAAATACGTTGCCACCCTTTGAGGCCTCCCCCAGAAATAGGCAGAGGGGGAGGATTTTCTCCGGTAGATCAGCGAAAGAATTGTTTAACGGCCCTTTGTGATGCCGACGTATCACTCAGGTTGTCTTGTCACAACTTGACACAATTGTGTCGAAGTATGCATCTCCCACAGGTATCAATTTACTCTTTTTAAAAACTTTCCATTCCATTCCACATTACTGTGGCAACAGTATCTACTAACTTCCTTCTTCCTTTTTCCCAAACTAGGTTGGAATTGCCTTTAAGTCTACTACGCTACGGCTGAATTTCGTTTTTTTACGCTGAGCCAATGCCATCATACCTCCGCAATTGACTGAAAGACTGTTATTGGACTTTTCAGGGCTTCAACGAACCGTAACGATTGTCACAGTGGTTCGTATGGCAACCGGGACCAACAGCTAAGCGTGCTCTCCAATGTACAGAGGGGTCTCAATGTGTTAAGAACAGTCACCCATCCATAGACTAACCTGGCTGGCTATTGCTTAACTCTGCAGTATATTAACCTATTCAGTTATCACTTAGCCACGAGCCCCTCAGTATCTACTTACTATTGTATGCTAATAAGTCTTTGTGGTATATGGTCTACACATTAATTCTGTTTGGTTCGACACCGATAAATGTCAGTAACAAATGTCATTTTCTAATCTGATATCGTGATCATTTAAGATAAATCGTTCGAAACTCCGATGAGGTGGTGTAATAACTATATTAACATATAAATTAAAGACACTTTAAGGTAGTTAAACGTATATTAGATGGCTGCGATGTAGGTATTTTGATCACATTATTGTGGGCAACATGCGTCTATACCAAGTATATACCACAAAATACAGGAGCATGAGTCCTCCGCTTTGATTTGCTTACAAATCCCTATTGATAGGAATAGTGGTTCTTATTTCTATCTATCCCTACCGTTAAGGATCTCTGAAATTTTATATAAATTTTCTGCTGATCAGTTAGACTGCTAAAAATATATTTTTTTAAAGTGCAAAATAAAAACATTTTACTTGTACATCTGAGATCTTTAAAAATAATGAATGTAAGTTGTCGGACAAATACATGTGTTTTTTTTAATGTGTAAGGAACAGAACTTACAATAAACATTTAGGGGTCTCGAGAGGTATGTATATCAGCCTTTGTAATAGTATTCTGGCCAACCCTGTATTGGTTAAAGCACGGATATTGTATACATTAGTGGAATTGTGTCTATGTTAGGTTGTATACGTACTGTCACAGGGCGACGTGGTCACATAGCGACAAAGCCACTTATTAAAAAAAAGTACATGTGCATAAGAAACCATTACTGTAAGACAAATAAACTAACATAAAATGTTTTCTATTAAAGTTCTATTAAAGACAACCATCAATTAAATCGAAATAATTTAAGACATGAAACGAAATATAAGGCACAATTGGTCACATTATTGTAGGCGTTGGTCTCAAGGATACAAATAAATAAGACGCGGAAGCTAGTGAAATGAATACTCGGGAAGTATCACCAGACGGAAGATTGAATTTACTAGATATAATTAACTAAGGTGTCAGGTCACACTTGTAGGCACACGTATCAGTAAGGAAGGAATACTAATTAAGGTAATAAAATATACCGTAAGATAATATATACACAATCATGAGAACTGGAACGAAGATCGAGATAAAGCTAGCCCTTTAAAAAAGACAGATTTGTTATCTGAGACTTGATTTGGCGTTCCCATTACACTTTTGACACGATAATTAAAATATTCTATTATATATCTAAAAGATAAAAAAAAACAATATTAAAATAGATGTAACGGATGTGATGTGACATAGACAGGTAGCAGTGTGAAGCAGGCTTTATAATCGAGTCAACTGGTTGCACATGTATGTTATACTGTATTATTTTAGTGTATTAATTAATAAATTTATATTACCTTACATACTGTGTTCACTAATATCGGAAGAGAGCATGTATGTAATCACAGCGACAGTAATTTTTTTCTGGATAAAGGTTGTTCTTTTTCTGTATTCCTGAGAACGTGTAGGAATGTAAATATTTAAGCATTTTTGTACGACAACAGATTTAAGCCTGCTACTCTAGAAAAATGCCCAGGGATTCTCTATCAGAGCGAGAGTGCGTGGACCTCCGCCGTCTCCTTCTGGGAGCAGGTTATGCTTGCGAAGGAGATTTCGGAGCGAGACCGGGAGAGGTTCAGAACCCTCCCGGCTCGTCAGGCCCGAGAACAGGCCAGGTACCGCATACGGCTTGGGCGCCTGAGGTCGCAGAGCGACCTCCGTCCTCCATAAGCGCAGGCCTGAGGGTGACAAGTGAGGCCATCTGTCACTCTAGCAGAAGCAGGCCGGGCCCTTCGGGGCAGGAAGGGAAGGGTTCCCACACAGAAGGGGTCATCTATAAGCCGTAGATGGCTCGAGGTACATCGGGGTACCAGGGCTTTCCTTTCTAAGGTATACCTGGTTCCCGGTTTTTGGTTTTTGGTCGGTCGGACCCATCTGGTCGGTTTTTGGTCGGTTCGAGTCCGAGGGGAGTTTCGCACAGAAAAAAAAAATGGGCATTCTCTATCAGTCAACCTTAGGGTGGTATAGAAGTCTCAAGATTACTTAATAGATAGTAATCAGTTTTTTATCAATCAATATATTTTACTTATTTAAATATTTAATATTTAAGAAATTATACTTATTAATATAAATGTTTAAAAAATTACTGGCTACTTGTATTCGTACACGTGTTACGAATTCGCAAACACTGTCAAAAAAAGAGACCTTGCTTTGATAGTAAATGCAATGATGTTGATATTTATAACATTGTAGAGAAAAAAATAAAGAGCCCATTATATAAAGAACTAATATTATGTGCTCGGAAATTATATTTTTTGCCCTGATTTAGATTGTAACGACTAATCACTTTACAATCCGCATTTTTGGCAAGTACGTTTGAAACTGGTTTTACATGTTCGTTCCAATTAATATTCACAACATTTATTTTTTAATAAGCACTAGTACTTATATAAATATATTACTTACATCTATGTAGTATATCTTTATATATATAATTCTTCTGTGAGTGTGTATGTAACTGAACTTCTCTCAAACGACTGGACCGATTTTGATGAAGTTTTTTGTGTGTGTTCAAGTGGATCTGGGAATGGTTTAGATTCACAATTTTGTCCGCTGGACAATGTTTTTTTAATTAATTTTTAATTTATTAGTAGTTGTTGATTTTGGAATGTTTTACATTGGATCCGACAGACGGCGCTACCATCGCAGTGTCAAATTTGACAGGACAACGTCTGTCGGGTCCGCTAGTCTGTATTATATTCTTTATAGAGACCATCTATTAGGGTTGTCAGTTCAAATATTACAAAAATCTACAGAGTTTTTTTCTTCACGTTCAAATTATAAGCAGTTAGTGTTCTATGTGTATCATGTACTTAGTGCAAAATAAATATGCCTTCAGTTTTTATGTAATATTAGAGTCTACTTATAGATTATAGTAATTCATATAACGTACTACCTTTTCTTGTATGTTGCGCACTAAATTTGACTTTGACACCCCTGTGATAGCCTGATCCGGCCCAAATCTCAAGTTCGTCAAGTGACCGCTCGTGACAGCCGCAGGACAATCGTCTGTATATAAACCCGCTTTGGTATGTAGCGTGCATCATTCGATCAGTGAAATACTTCAGGATCAGAAATGGCAGCTAAGGTAGGACTATAAGTTTTTTTAATTCAATGTTACCTAAAATGAATTACATTGAATCAATACGAATCAATCGGAAATACGATTGCATTTTAACATACTTTATTCCACACTAGATGCTTCTTCTAGATATTTTTTACTATGCTTATTAATTTAGTTCAAGCTTTAAGCACTTCAACACAAAGCTTCGAAATCTAAAATCTACCGCTTCTAAAATCTCTAACCGTCATTGTGACGGTTAGAGATTTTAGAAGCGGTAACTAAATGAGTGTCTTGTTTTACGGGTGTCTAAATAAACCTACAAAAGATTGGGTCTTGATATTTACTGAGATTGTCATTCTAATTATTATTTTTTGCAGTTCGTAGTTCTTGTCGCCCTCGTGGCCGTGGCCCACTGCTCAGTGGTGCCAGTAGTACAAGTAGACGCTGACTACAACAGTTTCGCGTACGACGTAGCCGACCCTAACACCGGTGACTACAAAAGCCAGGTCGAGTCAAGAGTCGGTGGCAATGTTGTCGGTCAGTACTCTCTGCTCGATGCTGACGGCACCAAACGCACTGTCGACTACACAGCCGATGACGTGAATGGCTTCAATGCTGTCGTACGTAAAGATGCTGCTGTAATCTCATCTGCACCAGCTGTTATCGCAGCCGGACCTGGCGTTGTCGCTGCACGTTCTCTAGTCTCTCCCGCGGTCTTCGGCGCTCCTCGTGTTTATGCTGCTGGTGCTGTACCCTCAGTATACTCTTCCTATGGCGCTCCCGTTGTTTACTATTATTAAACATTAACTACCAACAATATACAAAACTTTCAGTAATGGCGCTTGGTTGTAAATATTATCACCTAAGTAAAACGTGAAACAACAATCTAAGTTTTATTTTCCCCAATTATATATTTACAGAATAAACTGTTAAATTTAGTTACCATATTGAATATAATCCTAAATATTGATAGGAAGATCTTCATCAACATCATCTTAACCAAAAGACGTCCACTGCTCGACGTGGGCATTCCTCAAAGTTCGCCAATATGCCCGCGACATTGACCAGCTCTTCGGACATCCGGAAGACGGAGACAGGAGTATTGAGTTTGGTCATTCAACGTTGTAAAGATAATAAATATAATTTGCATGTTTATAGGTAAATAAATAATAGTACGAATATGTCAGTTAGAAAGTTTATAAAAAATTGCAAGAACCTGCTGGATACTTCTCTTTTACAAACAAACAATTAAAAATTATTAACGTCGTCTCATTTATAATTTTATTTTTCTTATGAGTCTTTTGTACTTGGCTTGTTTATTGCTGACTGTATTTTCACCACATAAGTTGAATTTGTTCCTGCTCTATGTATGTAGAACTAAGCTTTCTAAGAATAGTTCTATATAGGCACTTAGGACCAAATCTGACCCTACGGAACACAGTGTCTCCGTCTCAGCGTGTCTTTGGTGCTACAAAGTAAATTCACTGATAACAAAGGTCTTATGAGTAACAATAAAATGGAACGTCAACGTAAACTATGAGAATACAGATTAGCTCATTATTCACTTCTTACCCCACATAAATATGAGCATGTAGATAAAACCTTCCTAAAATTACATTATTATGTCTACTGATGGTTGTAACGGTTGATGGTGAAATATCACTGCAAAAATTACACCTGGAGATGGAAGGGAAGTATAAAAGATTTTTTGTTACAATTTTACTTACACTCTAAACTAGACAAATACTTCCAGGAGGGCATTAAATTTCAGTAAATAGTAGTCGCCAACGTAACATTATTAAACCATACATAATGAAATTTCAAGTATCTTACGTCTAGTTAACTATATTTTACATTTAGAAATTAAAAACAAAACTATCAATTGTGAAAATAGAAACTCAATACTCCGTGATAAGATGACTGAATGAACACGTATATTCAATATGAAATTGGATGAGATTCTGAGAGAAGTGATGTGCGACGCTGCACTATTCACTAATGGGTAACAATACTCACATCGAAGTTTAGCATTAACCAGAGACATTCAGAATTTCATATTAATGCTTTATGGTAATACGTTGTAAAGGTCACCACGCCGCTTACTACTACGCTGAATACTATTTCTTAGTAAGTCTTAGCAGCGTTAGAATTCACATCGTCCTAAGAAACGAGGAGGTTTAAAATTTGTCGTAATGTTTTTATTT
Source organism: Arctia plantaginis (assembly GCA_902825455.1). Taxonomy (NCBI): domain Eukaryota; kingdom Metazoa; phylum Arthropoda; class Insecta; order Lepidoptera; family Erebidae; genus Arctia; species Arctia plantaginis. The sequence continues at coordinate 4,124,218 of CADEBD010000288.1, forward strand.
TTATCAATGTAGTCTCTTGAAAGCGTAATCTTTTATTAGTCTCATTGTTACTAAGCCACAATTCGATGATGAGACTCTGTAACGATCGATGTAGTTTTTTATACTATTCACCTTATGCCTTAGCTCTTGGATTCATTTGGTGCTAAAGACAATAGATAATCACCGGAACTAGTTGCATAAATGTTATCAGGAATGCGAATCCAGTTTTAATATGGTCTAAAGAAACGTGTGTTCGTCACAGTGCTTAGTGTTTATTATACGGAGAGCTCTTCAACAACGTCCCTGCATTAATAAATAACTACCTGATTCACTCAGAAAGTATACAAAAATAAATAAAAAATATATCTTTAAACTGAACTAGAAAAGTTGGGATGACCATACATCATCCAATACTTTAAGCTGTATTGGATGCTGTATTGGAAGCTTAAATCACACAAACTATAAAATAAATTCAAGCTTGCATTATCAATGTAAAATTATTTCATTGATCCCCCCGCATCTCAATAGCGTGTCAGTGGTATGACAGTGGCTTGGCGTGAACATAAAATAGCAGCATTGCGGCCCTGGCCTTTCGCCAACGTAACATTATTAAACCATACATAATGAAATTTCAAGTATCTTACGTCTAGTTAACTATATTTTGCATTTAGAAATTAAAAACAAAACTATCAATTGTGAAAATAGAAACTCAATACTCCGTGATAAGATGACTGAATGAACAACGTATATTCAATATGAAATTGGATGAGATTCAGAGGGAAGTGATATGCGATGCTACACTATTCACTAATGGGTAACAATACTTCATGAACAATACTCACATCGAAGTTTAGCATTAACCAGAGACATTCAGAATTTCATATTAATGCTTTATGGTAATACATTACTATTATCTTGACTGCACGGATGGCGTAGTGTTGTAAAGGTCACCACGCCGCTTACTACTACGCTGAGTGTTGTGGGTCCGATCCCCTAATTGGGGGCGACACTTTATATGATCTATAAAGTGTTGTTCTGGGTCTGGGTGTTCTTTGTGTCCTTTTTATGTATGTTTGTAAAGTCCCCCGCGACACAGGATATATTTCTAATGCGGAAGGCGTCTTCACCAGGTTCGCCATGCAAGTCAAGGCACACAAGTGTATTGCTGCACTTTTATGGGGTGGGTAAAAAGCATCGTAGGAATTGCTCAATTTTGACGTCATCATTATCACTAATTGCTAATTTATTTGATCCAGAGTAAACGGTGTCCATATACGTATCGTTCAGTGTAGTGACGGATTAAGAAAGAGAGTGTCATCACCCCGATTCATCCTGTCGGTTTTGTAAGAGGTGACTAAGGGAGCACACTACGCAGGGCAACAGCACTGCAAAGAGAAGGAAAACTTGACACAAACCTATATCAACCCGTCTGGTCAGCGAGGTATAGCAGGCCAAAACCTCCTTTATAAGGAGAGGCCTATGTCCGGCAGTGGACTTTTAAAGGCCGTTGATGATGATGATGATGAAACGGTATCCCATCCCGAATTATCCTATTAACTTCTTGCCATTGCAAATGTTTCTGTGGATATAAAAAAATGAGCAAAGTTCATAGACTTTTTGGCAGTGAAAACCGGTCTGTAGGTACCTTTAACTATCTCGTGGTATGAAACCTTAAGTACCAGAATATAGGTTATAATGAAACCATTACGTAGTTATAAGCTGTTGTCATATTTTTAAAACCATACACATGCCTAAAAAACATAAATGTCGAGTGGCAATTAGGAAATAGTTTGAACACATAGATCAATTTAAATTCTTTTAATTACCTACACACAATACAGGTTTCTATTAAACTTGGGAGTCATATAGTGATCGGAAAATGAGTATATAAGCATACTCATATTTGGTATGGCATCATTCAATCAGTGAATCTCTTCAGGATCAGCAATGGCATCTAAGGTAAATTGGTGATCTTACACAAGCAAAATCATTTCTTTTTTAAATTTTGGATTTTATTTTGAACTAACTGAATTCTTACTTTTGAACTGTCAAGTTTCTTGATTATAAGTATAAGCTATTATAATTACGTTTATACGCGGGAGTTAATGTGATCACGTAACAGGTATTAGGTACATACCGTGAATTGTTTGACAATTCAATCAGTGATATCTGTTCCCGTATGTGTACGAGAAAATAATTTGATTGAATTCAATTCGAAATTTGCACATTGACGATGTCATTTACTTTTTAAAATTAATGACAATTATTACTTTTTTGCAGCTCGTAGTTCTTGTCGCTCTCGTAGCCGTGGCCCACTGCTCAGTGGTGCCAGTAGTACAAGTAGACGCTGACTCTTCCAGCTTCAGTTACGACGTAGCCGACCCCAACACCGGTGACTACAAAAGCCAGGTGGAGTCTCGAGTCGGTGGCAATGTTGTCGGTCAGTACTCTCTGCTCGATGCTGACGGCACCAAGCGCACTGTCGACTACACAGCCGATGACGTGAATGGCTTTAACGCTGTCGTACGTAAGGATCCTGCTGTTGTTGCTGCCCCTGTAGTTGTTAGTGCTCCTGTAGTTGCTACTGCTCCAGTAACAGTTGCTGCTGCCGAACCTACTATTGTGGACGCCCGCAGCTTCGCCTCTCCCTTGGTATACTCGGCTGTTGGTCTACCTTCCATTTACCCTGCTGGTGTTGGTGCCCCTGTATACGCTTCGCGTCTGCGTTTCAACTCCCCACTAGTTTATTCTTCATACTGGTAAAATGATTTCATGGTCGATTCGCAGTTCTCTGTAAATGTCTGTAAATGTAAATAATAATAATATAGTGTGTCATTTTTTTGTTAAATAAATTGTGAAACTATCGAATCTTGGTCTTTCATCTTTCTTAACTGAAGTAACTTCACCTACTGCTCACAGTATATTTAAAGTGAAAATCTGCTTGATGTGTTTCATAAAACCACATAAGTTCAGAATAATGGCACTTCTAAGAAATGTTTTTGAAAAAACAAAAAAAATTAAACGTTGACTCGAATGAAAACGATGTTTTCGTTTGTAATCCCCCATAGTAAAAGAAAAAGCCTGTACTAGAATGGATTCTAAGTAGAGTTAAAGAAAGTTGAAGAGAAACATTTATTTTAAATAAGTGTTTAAAAAATAACAAAGAAGCTAAAATTATCTTAAAGCTAAATGATAAATATAGGTAAAAAATAGGTTATTAGCTGAACCTCTAAGTAAGTATGTTGAAGTGAGTGAGACAAGGTACCTCTGCCACATGGAAAAATACATGATACTTATTCTTTTTGACTACTTGTTTACCATCGAAACAAACATGAGTAAGACGGACTTCGTTTTTTACACATTGTAAATTAAAAGCTATAATATAGGCATAACATTGTAAAGGAAGGCTTTGGTAGCCTGTCTTACTTACCTTCCTTGGAAAAAATAAACGTTTTCGGGAGTAAAAAAGCAGAGTAAACAGGCAGAATGATGGAGCCAATGTAAGGAAACCTTGACTGCACTAATGGCGTATTGGATTAAGCGGTCGCCTCGTCGTTGCCTACTGCGCTGTTTATGCAATTGGCATAAGTTCGATCCTCACATGGGGCAACGCTTTGTGTGATTCACAAATTATTTTTCTGAGTCTAGGTGTTCTTTGTGTACGTCTTATGATACCCAAGACACAGGATATATTACTAGTGTTGGAGTTGTCTTACAAAAAATCGCATGGAGAAATGGAACTGAGATTGTCTTATGTTGAATAGGCCAGGTCTAGGGCAAGGATTTCCACTGGTCAAAAGCATTAATTATCTCAAAATCTAATTAATATTAATTTTAAGAAATAGAGTTAGAAATAGTTAGTTAGTAGAACTGCTCTAGTGGTTAGTGACCCTAACGTCACAGGATTGGACGACCGAGTGTGAGATGTGTCAAAATAATTATTTTGAAAAATCAAACATAGCTGAACAAAGTATCAAATTTAATTGTTTTTGTTTGCTTTGTTTCACATCACGTCTACAGCCTTTAATAGTCCACTGCTGGTCATAAGCCTCTCTTTAGAAAGGAGGTTTTGGCCTACTTTACCACGCTGGCCAGGCGGGTTGGTATAGGGTTTGTGTCAAGTTTTCCTTCTTTCTGCAGTGCTGTTGTGCTGCGTAGTTTATACTTTTTGCTGTATATACTATAATATTATTATACATAATAATAAGAATTATTTATTTCAGACCATAGTGCTGCAGTCCATAGTATTAGTGTATTAGTAACAATTTGCTTATAATTAAGTTAGTATTATTAGTATCATTACATTAAATTTATTTTTATAATACACCTATATTGATTTCTAAGGACAGGCCTATGTCCAGCAGTGGGCTTTTAAAAGTTGTCGATGTTGATGATGATACTATATAACTGCCCTTACCCAATGTTTTTGAATAGGGCGGTCGAACGTTGCAGCAATGACTTTCAGAATGCTGTTGTTGGCGTTCCGCAGACGCTGCAAGATGATAGCTATTTTTTTACGAATTATCGCCTTGAACCCGTCACTTGTATACTGCTGAACATAGGCCTCTCGTATTCTTTAATTTCAATATCATTCTTAAAGCATTGTTATACTGAATAAGAAGGGTGTCGTAGGATGAACGCGTATACCTTACCCACAGGCTACTCGAATAGAAGAACTGGCAAAAATGCTTCAAAAAACGTTATCTTATCTTAAATATTCTTATAATAAAGATCATCTGAAGTTTTTTGTTTGTTTTGTTGAAATCAGTAAGTTTCTGAAAATAATAGATAACTTTACATATTTTTCTTTTACATACGATTCCTTGGAGTCGTCGGTGAAAGGAATGGCTAGTGTATATTATAAATAGATCAACTGGTGGAAATTAAAAATATTTAATTTTAAAGGCAAATTTAAAAATTTTAAAGTTTTGGTCCCTTGAAGGACGAAGTTTAATGTTTTATTCTAAATATCATGTGTTATCAAATATTTTATGGGCGAAGTAGGTAGTGCCTAAGGCTCAAATAAGAATGTCCTATAGCAATTAGGAAATGATATAAACTGATAAATTAATTTAAATGGGATTCATTACATACGTTACATAGTTTCGACAAAACCTGCTTTTAAAATACCTTAAGTAAATATATATGTAAGTATATAAACAGACTCTTCTTAGCATAGCGCATCATTCAATCAGTGAATCTCTTCAGGATCAGTAATGACAGTCAAGGTAAGAACTATGGATTCCATCAATCATTATGTACGAACAAGCAGCCTTTTATGCAATTATAACGTAGTTTGGCTTTCATTTTAATATCTTTTCATTTATGTCCTAGTATGGAATTAAAAAAAACGTCCAATTTGAATTGGTAGAGACAAAAAATAGTAGAGTATTTATAATAGAACAGCACACTAAGAATGACAAGACAAAGTATTACTTAACAATTGAGATTGATCAAACACCTTGTAATCTTGTTAACCTGAGTAGATGCAATCTTCTACTGAACAGAGAGACTTTACTAAATAAATCTGCCTAATGCAATACTGTTGTTTTTTATTAATAAAATACTAATATCACTGTTTCCTTACAGTTCGTAGTTCTTGCCGCTCTTGTGGCTGTGGCCCACAGCTCTGTGGTGCCAATAGTGCGAGTAGACGCTGATTCTTCCCACTTTAGTTACGAGGTAGCCAACCCAAACACAGGTGACTTCAAGAGTCAGGCGGAGACTCGCGTCGGCAGTAACGTTGTTGGACAATACTCATTGCTCGATGCTGATGGGACTAGACGTACCGTTGACTATACAGCTGATGACGCGAATGGTTTCAAAGCGATTGTTCGGAAAGATCCAGTTGTTCCTATTGCGCCAGTAGTACCTGCAGTTCGGGCTGAAACTGTATCTCCTGTAGAATCTACAGCTACTGCTGACTCTTCCAGCTTCAGTTACAATGTAGCCGATCCAGCACCCGGCGACTTCAAGGTCAGGTGGAGACTCGCGTCGGCAGTAACATTGTTGGACAATACTCCTTACTCGATGCTGATGGTAACCAAACGTACCGTTGACTATACAGCCAATGATGCGAAATGGATTCAACGCGATTGTTCGTAGGATCCAGCTGTGCCAGTAGTATCTGTAGTTCCCGTTGAACCTGAAAGTCCTGTAGGACCTGCAGTTACCTCTGAACCCATAAGTTCTGTAGAACCTGCAAATTCCGTAAAATCCGCAAGTCCTGTAGGACCTGCAGTTACCGCTGAGCCCATAAGTTCTGTAGAACCTGCAAATTCCGTAAAATCCGCAAGTCCTGTAAAACCTGTGGCATCCGTTGCTCCTGTTAACTTTCGTTGTATCTTCTGAGCCTTCAGTGGTCGACTACCGCAATTATGCTCATATATTCAGACCTTTTGGAATCCCTTCAAATAAATTTTGGGCCAGGCCCCCTTTAACCCTTTTGAAAAATTTCTAATAATTATTTTAATTGTAAGAAATTTTTACTCAAATTTTAAGAAAAAATTTTTTAATATTTAAAAAAGGAAAAAAAGGGATATGCCCTTAAATTTTTTAGAGAATTTACCTGGTTAAAAAGGGGGGCCCCCCGAACCAAGGCCCTAATTTGAAAAAACCATGTTTTTTAAACTTACAAATTTGGTCCTTCCAGGGATTTCCTTGCGGTTGGCTGGCTTACATCTTTTTAAATTTATAATTTTAAGGTGTTTCCACATGGGTCGACACCCCAACCAAAACCCCTTCAAATGGGGACGGCCCAAAAGTTTTGCCAAAAAATTGGGGAATTTTTTTTTAAACCCTGAAAACCAGACCGCCCCCTTTGGTCACCCATTTTTTCGGAAACCATTGTTTAAAATGTTATTTTTTTAGAAAATTTAAACCTTTTTTTGAAAAAATTTTTTTTTTAGAAATTACGTCGGCACTAAAAATTTATTTTGAGGACTTGGATCCCCGGTGTTTCCCCCCTCCTTGGCCTTTCCTTATAAAACAATTTAGTTTCCTCCCCCCTTCCCCCAAAGCTTATTCCCTAAAAACCCTTGATTTGGCTTAATTTTTTAAAATTAAAAACCCAAAACCCCCCCGAAACCGACAATACGTAAATTTCCCCAACCCAAATTTCCAAAAATTAAATCCAAAACCCCCGGCCAAAACCTATTTTTTTGGGCCGGGGGGGGAAAAAATTACCAAAAAAACCGGCTTAAGAACCTTCCCCCAAACGCCCCTTTCCTTTTTGTTTAAAAACCTTCGATATTTTTCCCCTCCCTTTTCAAATCAGGGTTATGTATAAAAATATTTTTAACTAAAAAAATGTTTTGGAAGAAGGGGAAATAAGGGTTTTCCTAAACCCTATTTAAAATTTTAACCAGAATGACCCTTTTTTCCTCGATAAAAATTTTTTAAAAGTTCCCGGTTAGCCCCGGGGGAAAAAAACCCCCAAAAAAAAATAGGTTTGCCCATTTTGGGGGAAACCCCCTTTCTCTTAAAAATTTTGTACTTCAGGGAATTCCAGGTACGGGGACCCTTTCCAGGGGGAAAAAGGGGCCCGGCCCCCCCCCCCTGGACAAAGGTGTTCGACTCCAAAAAACCTAACTTGAACCCCGCCCCCCCTTTATTTAGGGTTTTGAAAAGGGAACGAGGGGTTGTCTTCCCTTTTTCCCGGAAAATTGTTTTGAAACTATTTTTCATTTCGGTTTTTTTGGGGGGGAAAAAAATTTTTATTTTTTGGCCTTTTATATTTCTTAAACTTTTTTATTTTTTTTATCATTTTAAGCATTTTTTTGTATTTTTATTTTTTTTTTTTTTTTTTTTATTTTTTTTGAAAAATTTTTTAAAAATTGTTTTTTAAAAATTTTTAAAGAAGCCCCTTTTAGTTTTGCGGTTTTTTTTTTTTTTTTTTTTTTTTTTATAAAATTTTATTACTTTTTAAATAAAATTTTAAAAAAAAAAAAACATTTAAAAATAAAAAAAAATATAGACCACCGCCCGGGTACAGGGACCAAAACCCGGGGTTTGGGGCTCCCAAAAAAGGAACCCCCTCATATACGAGCCGGAAGGGGGCTTCCCCCAAACCCTTATCCAGTCCCAAGGGTCTGGTTTTCGGGCGGCTAAACCTACAAACGATTCAAAGACAATTTAAACCCCCTATAAATCTTTTAAATCCAAATTTTAAAGTTTTTTTTTTAATTTCCGGTTTCGCATAAAACCTTTTAAAAAAATTCCGGGGTTTAAATCAAACAAATTGGGTTTGGAACTGCCTTCTGTTAAAAATTTATCCCAAAATTTGGGCCATTTGGAAAAAGGGGGGGGCCATCAAAGGGATTTAAAACAAAAGGATTTAAAAAATTTGGTTTAAAGGCTTTTTTTCTGGCAAAATTCCCGTTTCAAACGGAAAACCCCCAAAAAAAAAACCCCCATTTATTCCCAAAATCATCCCGAAGAGTCAAACCCCCCTTTATTTTGAAAATTTTGTTAGTTTTTCGTTGAAATTCGTCCTAAACCCAAAAAAAAACCCTCGTTTTCCCCAAAAACAAAGGAAAAAAAGGGAAAATTTTCCGGCCCTTTAGGGCCCGAAAAACCCAAAAACCCCTTTTTCTTTCCCGCGATCAAACCCGAACGGGGGGCAATTCTTTTGCCAGACGGGGGGGCCCCTAAAATAGGGAATCCCATGTTTTTGAAAAATTTTTAAACAAAACCCCCTTTTTTTTTTTAATGGGGCCCACCCCCAACTTTTGGGGATTTAAATTTAAAAAAGGGGTGGGGGTTTATTTGGGTGGGGCCCGTTTTCATTCCCAAAAAAAAATTAATTGTCTTTTCCCTAAATATAAAAAAACTTTAGCCGGTTTAAACCCAAAAAATGGATCCCCCTTTTCCCCTGATAAAAAATCTTTTTTGGGCCAAAACGTTTTCCCAATTTTTTTTAGTTAGTTCTTATTCCCAACGATTTTTTAAACCCAAAATTTTAAGTTTCATGGGGCAAGATCTTTTTTAAACCAAAAGTTATTCCTTAGTTAACTTCAACCCCTTTTAAAAATTTCGCCCCAAAATTTTTTTAAAACCCCCCTTTTTTAATTCTAAAATTTGCCCCTTTTGTAAAGTCAATTTAATTTTTTGGGGGCTAAAATTTCAAAAAAAAAAAAAGATTGAGTTAATTTATATTTTTTAAAATATGTTGGAACCCCCCCATAAAAATTTAAGATTTTTAAAACCAGACCCACAAGGGGGGTTTCCCTTGAAAAAAGGGGTTTTTTTTTTTGCTAAAAGGTAAACGCTGGGCCGCCCCTGGGAAGGTGCCTTTACCCCAAACAAGAAGAAAGTGCACAGTTACTTTTTTTAACCCCCATTAAAAACCTGGGGTTTGGCCAAAATTTTTTTATAATTTCCCCACGCGCCAAATTTTTCCCAAATTTTGGAAAATTTATGTGGATCATGCCACGGGGCCCCCTCCCATTCGGAAAAAATCCTTTTTGGGAATTTTAAATTAAAATTTAAAAAAATTTTGGTTTAAAGTTTGGTTTTAAAATTGGAAACATTAAAAGCAAATTTTTTTATCCCCCAAAACTTTAAAAAAATTGGGGGAAAAAAAGGAAAAAGGGGAATGCCGTCCAACCCAAAAACCCCCCGCCCTGGTTCAACCACTTTAAACCAAAAAAAATCCCTGGAACAAAAAGGATTTAATTTGGTAATGAAAACCCCAAAAAACCCCCACAATTTTTTAAATTCCCAGGGAAAAAGAAAGAGGGTTAACCCAAACCCATTCCGGGGGTCACACGACCAAGGGACCCAAAATTTATTTTCTTTTTTGGCAAAGAACCCCAACGGGGTTCCCCCCATTTCCTACACCCACTTTATTTTCCGGAAATCCGATTTTGATTTAAAATGGTTTTTTTTCCCCCCCTAAAAAGGAAAATTTTGCTTTAGAAAATTTTCCCTTTACAGTGTTTGGGGGAAAGGATTCCCCAAAAGGGTTTTTCCAAACCCATGGCCGCTATTTTCCCACGGACTTGCTTACGGAGTTTCCTCTAAAAAGATTCAAATTCCAAAAATGGGACGGGGGTTAGCGATTTTGAAAGTTTGAATTTTTCCCCCCTCGCGCTCAAACCCACAAATTTAAAAGGACCCTTTTTTTATTCTTTTGGGAAAAAACCCGGCCCCCCCCGCGCTAAATTTTTTTGAAGGGAAAAAAAAACCGGGGGATTTAATTTAAAAAAACGGTTTGGGCCCCGTTTTTTTCCCGATGGGAACCCGGGTTCCCCTTTTCTCCATGTTTTAAAATTTGTTTGACCAAATTTGGGGGGGGTTTTTGAACCCCCTTTTAAAAAAAGGGGTATTAAACTATTCCCCTTTCGGCTTTTTTAAATTTTCCCTAGAAATTAATTTTTTGTCCAAATCTTGTTAAGTTGAATGGGAAAGTCCAAAAAAAGGATTTGACCTCGGGAGTTTTTTTTTTTCCCCCCCTTTTTCCCCTTTTTTTTTTCCCGTAAATTTTCATTAAAATTTTTATTACCCAAAAAACCACCGGAGCGGGGTTTTGGGGCCAAACCCGGATCCCGCTTCTGGGGGGCCTGTCCCCGGGAGTAAGGGTTTGGGGACCGGGGAAAAACCTCGTCCTTAAATTTAGGGCCCCAACGCCGGAACTTCTGGAACTTCCAAAAAACCCAAACGGAGGGACAAAATGGGGTTTTTTTTTCGGCATGGGTTTAAAATTTTTTCAATTTTTTTTTCTTTTAAAAAATTTTTTTAAAATTTGAATGGCCGTTTCTCTGTTTATAAAAATTTTAAAAAATATTTTTTAAAAAAATTTGGTTTAATTTTTTTAAAAAAGGACCTTTTCAATCATTTTGTTTTAAATTTGGGGTTTAAAATTTTTTAAATTTTTTTTTAATTCCCAAAAGGAAAAACCCCCAAAATTTTTTCTTGGTTTCTTTTATTTTAAAATTATTAATTCATATAATTTTATTTTTTTAATTTGTCAAAACCCCGTCTTTTTGAAATTCCGTTTTTAAGAAAAATTTTTAAAAAAAATTTAAATTAGGCCTTAAAAAAAACAGCCAAAGCTGGCCCCACTTCCGGGGGTCCCACCCAAGCCGGTCGGGGGGGAAAATTTTTTTCCCAAAAAGGGTAAAAAATTTTAAAAATTTCCCCAAATTTTTGAAAAAACTCAGTCGATTAAGTTTTTTTAAAAAATCTGGATTAAATAAATATTTTAAAAAAGGGGAAAAGCAATTTCCCAAAAAAAGAAAACACACGTTACCTTTTTTATTTCAACAAATTTATTTTTTTTCGAAAAAAAAATCTTTGTTTGTAACCAGAAAAAAAAAAATGCTTCTTTTCCCTAAAAGCCTTATAGGATTTTTCAAAACCAAAAAAATTTTATTTGGTTAAAATTAATTTTTCCCCCCTGATTCCAATTAATTTAGTTCAAAATTTTCCCAACAGATTTTGAGTTTTTTGGTAAAAATCTAATTTAAAAAATTTAACTTTCTTCAAAAAATCAGGTTTAACCCCTAAAAGATTTTTTAAAAAATTTTTTGTTTTTAAAATGGGCAAAAGTATTTGGGGCCCTTTTTTCACCCATAAAAAAAAAAAAAGTTTTTTTTGCCTTAGGGTTTTTAGTTTTTCACATTTTTTAAATTTTGAACAAAAAAAAACCCAAAAAAAAAATAAAAATTTTTCATTTTATTTTAAAATTTTTCTTTTTAAAAGATTTTTTCGTGGCACCCCTAAACCAAAAAGTAAAAAGGGGGGGGGGAAAATTTTTTTAAAATCTTTTTAAGAGTTGTGAAACAAAATTTTTAAAATAAATTTTTTTTATTTTAAAAAACACTCTTCATTAAACCCTTTTTTATTGTTGTGTTAAAGGGGGGGGAAAATTTCCCTTTGAAAAGCTTTGTTTTTTTTTAAAAAAATTTTTTTTTTTTTTTTTTTAAATTTTTTAAATTTAAAAAAAATTTTGTAAAATAACAAAAATTTTGTTTTTTTTGGGTTTAAAAAGGGAAAAAAAAAAAAAATTTAAAAAACCCCAATTTCCCAAATTTTGGAATTTTTGAAAAAATTTATTAAAAAAAAAAATTTTGCCCCTTAAAAAAGGTAAAAATTTTAATAAAAGCAAATTTTAAAAATAATTTTATAAAAAAAAAAATTTATTTTTTTAAAAGATACGCCGTTTTAAAAAAATTAAAAAAATAAAAAATTTTAAAAACTAATAAAAGGAATTTTTTTTCCCAGTTTTTTCAAGTTTTTAAAACCAAATTTAAAGGGTTTTTTTAATTTGTTTTACTTTTTTTTTTTTTTAAAAAAAAAAACTAAAAAATTTGTTATTTTTTTTAAAATGAAAAAACAAAAATAATTTTTTTTAAAAAAACTGGCTTTAAAACTGCCGAATTGGGAAAAAATTTTGGGGGGTTCCAAAATTTGTTTCCCTTTTTTCCCCGGGTTCTTTATTTAAACCCTTTCTGTCTAACTTTATTGGGGGGAAATTTTTTTTTTACAAAAAGGGACAATAGAAATTTAAAAAAAGTTTTTTAAAAATTTTTTGCTTTTTTTTTCCTTTTTTTTAAAGGCAAATAAATAGAATGTTTTAAAAGTCATTAACAATTAGAAAAAAATCAAAACCCCCTTTTTTTTTAAAAAATTAAAGGGCCCCTTTTCCCCAATTTTTAAGGGATTCAAAGACTTGAACAAAAAAATTAAAATTTTTCTTTTGTATTAAAATAAAATCACAATATTATCACTATTATAGTTAAATAATTGGACATCTAAACAATATTTATATCATACCTCAAGAATTTTGTTGATTAGGTATACAAGTTAAGAAAGTTAAAAAAAAACGACGAAGTGCTTCAAGATATGGTTGGCAGTGCCCTTGCGCTTGGCTTGACTCGTTTCGGTAGGGTAAAATTTAACCTGGGGGCACTTACGTTTTTTTGTGAGGCCATCTTTCCGAAGTATGACTCTTCCACCGTTAACAATTGTAACCACTTAATTTTATGTAACTGTTAAGTATGTCAAATTTTTTTTCAATACTAATACGTTTTCTAGAAGAAAAAGATTGGGTGAGGAAGCTAGATGAAGGGCTGCCATAAGCCTCGGGATGCGAAACATAACCGAAACTACAGCGGCTAGAGGACGGAGTCACGGTCAATCTCAGGATTGACACCTGGTCGATCTTGCGATTAGACAGGCTAAGACAGGGACAGTAACTGACCAAGTATGATTAAAATATATTAAGGCAATTAAAACCTTAGCAAAAAATACGATCACACAAGAAATTATATAACATAACAAGTAAACCAAACAAAATAAATTATTTGATTGGTTAATTAATAACACAACTTCAATTGACTTGATTGTAAAAGTGACATAGAACTAACAACATGCCAGTACGAAGACTAGTGAGGTATAGTTCAATTTAATAGAGGATATGTAGTATTTACTGAGTTTAGTTTTGTATTTCTGCAACTAGGAAATGAATTAACGATGGTTCCTATATGGGCATGCGCATATATAAGTTCAAACTTTTTCACTATCGCTTTACACACATAAACTTAAAAGACGCACATACCGATATAATAATAGTTTAATGAATCGAAAACAGGATTTGATCTCGAACCAAATAAAAAAGGATAAAATATTTCCGTTTCTAAATCCTGGCTTTCTTATTAAACCTCTGTTTTAAGCCCAACTTTAAGATCTATGGAAATAAATTAAATGAGTCTGACCTTAAAAAGTTTACAAGTGACCACAAAATAGTACCTACCACCATCCATTTCCTGGCTCCGTCATCAGGTTAGCTCCAAGGTGCTAAATAAGTATCTATTGCTTTCCAATCTCTATTTCATCATCAACAGCCCTTTAGAGGCCACTTCTGGACATAGGCCTCGCGTTAGGCAGGACATTTATTTGGATTTAAATATCGTTAGGATAACTAGAAGTTATAACTTATATTATTTTTATAGGTTATAACTAAGTTGAGATTTTCAAAATATCTTTTGAAGTTACGAATAAAATTAATAGATTTTTTCCATCATTTGGCCACAGCATAGAATAGAATTTTAAATGGATATTCAGGGGTTTGTTTAGAGGGTACTTTAGTTTCATTTTCCTTGGTTGACTGAGTTATTTACTTTGTATTCAAAAGTTAGTAAGCAATAATTTTACAGAGAACCACTAAAATAAATATTTCGCGACATCTGCTACTTTTACAAACATATCGCAGAGATAAAGTAAGCTAAAAAGCTCGATTGCAATTGAATCAAAATGTATATAATTAAATTACAATGAAAACTTTACGTATTTTTTTCCACTTGTAATAAATTGTAGTTAAAATGTAAACAAAATTAATTTTCAAAAATTCGTTTTGTTTTTATTCATTTTTATGTACACACTAGTAACAATATTTACATTTCGTTGATAATGAAACACGTTGTGGTGTATAAACTATGGAGCCTAATAAGGCTTTTGAATTCACCAGTAAGATAACGGAGCGGAGTATGCAGAGTAGGCTAGAGGAGAGTTAGCGTAGTAGGCCGGCGCGTAGGCGCGGGCTGCAACAACACCATGGCCAGCAAAAACAGTCGGTGCATTGTAGGCTACTGGACCTCCAAAGGCGCGAACGCTGGGAACAGCGGAAGTGTAGGCTACTGGACCACTAATAGTACGTGCCGCGACCAATGGGGCGCTGGCAGCGTAAACAGCCGGAGCGGCTACAGTACGAGCAGCAATGACAGCGGGAGCTGCAGCAACTACAGTTGGAGCGGCAACGGCATGGGCAGCAACAACAGGGCCAGCGACGAAAGCAGGGTCTTTGCGGACGACTGCATTGAATCCGTTTACGTCATCGGCGGTGTAGTCTACTGTGCGCTTGGTACCGTCGGCATCCAACAAAGAATATTGTCCGGCAACGTTTCCACCAACACGGGTCTCCACCTGGCTCTTGAAGTCACCAGTGTTGGGGTCCGCTACGTCATAGGCAAAGCTGGTGTAATCAGCGTCTACTCGCGCTACTGGCACCACCGAACAGTGAGCCACGGCCACGAAGGCGGCGAGAACTACGAACTATGAACAAAGAGAATTAAATTTTATTAGGTTTTGCTGTGTAATCATTGGGCAGCTTAAATTATTAGTAAGTACACAAGCCAGTTACATGTATCGTCAATTTTGAATGCGATAAGCATAATAAGTAGACTTAAAATTACACATTGAATTACACTAGACTAGACAATACTATTTAAAACCATAGGTGTAGGTTCGCTTATGTTAATCACACACATTCTTTGCAAAGGTCTGATTTATAATATGAATTAACAATAAACATATTTTTTAAGGACAACTCCGGTTCTAGGAGTCGTCTCCTGGGTCGCGAGAGACTTTACAAACACTCATGAAACGGACACAAAAAACACCCAGAATTAGAACAACAATTTGTAGATCACACAAAGTAGGAACAGGCGAGGTGACTACGAATTTCAAAGACTAATTCAATATCAGCCATAATTGTCATATTAACTTGAGTACAACCACACCTAAAAACGCTGAGAATAAAGCAGAAATGCTTGAACAAATTATAAAACGATTAAAAGACCACTATAAAGATTTCCTGATAGCCCTGGCACTGTCACACAATTATCCACTTCACTAGATAATAAAATAATCACTACCTTAGCAGCCATTGCGTTAGATTTGAGGTTTTCTACTCGTCGAATGATACCTGTGGAGTCGGCTAGGAGCTTTTATATGAGCTTCGTAAGCGAGGGCGTGGCATCCGGCCGAGTATGATTACTTGTTGATCTTTAAAAATTAAGGCAAGTATACTACGATACAGAAGCGTGGGTTCAGTAAGAATTATAAATCGTTCATATACGGAGTGTGTAAGGTTATAAAGGACATCATAGTACCTAACATAATAAAGGTTTTTCTCACAGTACATTATTTAATATTTTCTTATAGATTATTGGTATGTAAGAGTCAAAACCATTAGTTGACCAACATTCATAAATGGTGAAGCATATTTTAGTTCAAAAAGTGGAGGCATTTTTTAATTCTTTATATATTTAGTAAAGTATACTGCCGATTTGGTTTATTTCAAATGGAAAGATAAAATACTACTATTTAAGTTTATTACAATTCATCATGTTATAGGTGTATCTATTATAGTCGTTGATATTATTTTTAAGTTCTAAGTATCTGCTTAGCCTTATTACACATTGGTTTACGAGGATACGAGGCTTCAAAAGTAAAGGAATTAAGTACAAGATAGCTATATATTTGACACCATAATAAAATATCCACAAAATTTTGTGTTAAAAAAGGCACTTCAACCAACGTATGTAATTTTACTATAAGTTAAGAATATTTGCGAATATTACAATAATTATTGTGCGTGAACGATCAATGTCTACTGGGGAACTCTAAATACACAAGACAAGCGTAATCACTTTTGTAATGTCGACGGATCCGGAAGAGCAAGGTCGCTCTTGATGAGAATTTGTACGACGAAGAAATGGGTCCGGGGCGTTCCACAAGGTTTAATCTCGGTCCATGCATCACTGCACATTAAACCGATTGTTTCTGAGATGTGGTTTCTTTGTTTGAGCTTTATTGTACTTATACGTCTTTTGTGTAAAAAGGGATACAGCAGAAAATATGCATGCATGATATGTGGAAGTATATAACTTTGTGTATATTTTTTGTCAAAAGATTTTAAGAAAATTATTTTAATATTAAACCTTCCTAAGGAGACGCCTATGTCCATCAGTGGACTAGTAAAGGCTGTTGATGTGATGTGATGTGTGATTTTAATATTTTTTCATAGATAGTCATCTGAACTACAAATATTAAAATTGTACACAAGTGTTGTAAATATAACATACAAAAATATAGCATAAGGAAGTATTGGAAGCTTTTCAAATAAACCTTTTATTGTCTATGTTTTCTGCAAATATTTGTAGTTAATAAAGGTAATTAAAAAACCTGATTTAACCTTACATGCAGAAATATGTGCCTAAGGAATTCCGCAGGATAAATTTAACATGGAGTTATCTTTTTAATGCTAGGACAGATAAACTATTTTATTAATGACGTAGAAACGAGATCCTTATCGCCATACGTTTGCTCTAGCTTCGCAACTCAAGGCAATCTTCACACGAAATGAACAATATTTTGATGCAAGTTTTTACTTGAAGTACAGAAGTAACATGAATATTTTAGATATTACAACTGTATAGTTGTAAGTTACATCATAACAACATCTTAATTAGTATTATGTTGTTCATCTAGGTCAGTGAGTTTTATTATGCCCATTTCTGTAAAAAAATATTAAAACAGGAAGTTACTTGTAAAATGTTTTGTTTGAATATTATTTCATCTTTAGTCCCCCTTTGTTGACATCTTAAGGTTTCTCTACCCTCTTCCCGTCAATCAACATTCATTTTACAAAACAAAAAAATATGCGCTCTATTTATAACATGCATAGCACAGAATAATCTTTATGAGCTGTTTTTTCTGAAATGGGTTTCCTCACACTTACAGGCATTTATATATTGGAATTGTGTATTTTTGTGAATTGTGTATTTTGTATTTTGTCTTCTTTAAATCTTAAATGTAACTCGTAACGTAATATATGCAATAAACATATATTCAATATAAACCTACCTAATATTAATAATATGATATATTACAAAAGCACATACATAACAGAAATAAGAGTATTTAATATGCTCAAGACAGAAATCAAGAAATTAGACGTAAAAATGTTCAAGAACGCTCTAAAAAAATGGTTAATTAAGCTTGCAAGAGTATTTTCTCATACAATAATTTGCATCCTTGTTTAATTCATTGTAATCTTCCATTTTTATTTGTAGTGTACTTTACAATTGCAATGTTCGATTTTGTAACTGTTGAAACTTTACCTCCTACAAAACATCTATATATGTAACACAGTTTTTTGCAATAAATGTCTTTGTCTTTGTCTGAATTTGCGAACTGAGAGAGTTGTGCTTCTGAATCTGGCGGCTCGATCAGAGGTCATGACGGCCTTAAAGATAACCGGTATCAAACGACTCCCCCTTAATTCTTGGACTCTCAAAAAACGACAAAGCTCTTATGGGTCTTGAGTTGCAAGTGTCGGGTCGTTTGCACCATATACCAAAAAACTTTTTGAAATGAAAACTTTTTAGTAGCGTTGGGCATTTGTGAACAACAAACAAGATAATGTATTTTTGAAATGGGAAAAAACTCACGACACTGTTACCGTTACCGACACCTCTGTATATGTCTCTGTTGAGTTTGGGTTGAAATACATTGATAATATAACTATATGTAATACAAACATTATATTGTGTATATACGTATAACATAGATAATATTCACGTCAGAACTTTGCAAATCGAAAAAAAAACAAAAAAAAAACCTGTTATAATCATTTTTTTTTAAATATCCTAATTTTCACTTCTATTGGCACTCCCGAAGTGTCACTAGTTCTTTTCTTTCTATACGTATTAATTCTAAATACAAACAAAAATTGTCTAAACGAATTTAAAAGTAACATAAGAACGTCAATGATATTTAATTTTAAACGTATCAATTGAAATTCCATTTGCATTCAACACATATGACCAAAATAGTAATAAGTGCAAAGTTATATCGATGACATATCGAGTTGGAATTTCTAACAAACTAGTATTCATTCCAATAATATATGACTGTATGAAAATTTATACTAAGTTAAAATTACACTTGGCACTGTCGGTAGGGATAATTAGTTGGGCTAAGTGTAAGTATCGGTTTTAAACAAACTCATGGCAATTCGTCACTCGATTCGAGTGGGTGGGGATTTCACCCAGGACAATTATTATTAATTGTATGAAGTGCATGATCATTTGTACTGTGTCTGGGTTAAATGTATCTGTAATATCTTTGTATTTAGAAATATTTAAATGTGTTTAAAAGCATTCTGGTACTATATTACAGGCTTTGACTGGTTTGGGATCAAACGGCAATATTACCTATCATTATGACATACTAGCTGCGCCCTGTGGTGTTACCCGCGGTTGTTGTTGTACCTTGCTCATCCCAAGAGATCACTATATCTTTCTCTGTGCCATATTTCATCCATATCCGTTTCTCCTTTTTTTTGTGAAATGATAACAAATATCCAAACAACCTTACAAACTTTCGCTTTTATAATATTATTAAGATATAAAAAATGAAAAAAGTTACGCAATGGCCCGTTTTAATCTCTTATCTAGTCGTGTTTTAAATCACACGATACAGACATGCAGGTATGTCTTAGTCTCGTTTTATTATTGACGACCGGATGGCGTAGTGGTTTGTGTGACGGACTGCTATTCCAAAGGTCGCGGGTTCGATTCCCGCTCAAGTCAAACATTTGTGTGCATGAACATTTAATGTTTGATTTGGTCTGAGTGTTTCTATGTATAATATGTATGTATTTTCAAAAAAAAAAGTAAATATGTATTTATATCAGTTGTCAAGTACCCATAATACAAGCTCTGCTTAGTTTGGGACTAGATGGCGTTGTGTGTATGTGGTAGAATATTTTATTATATTATATTATTAGGAAACCAAAACTTAAGATATACCCAAGCTGCTCACTCTATCCATTTTCTTCACCCCAATGTAACTGGCCAAAAACAAACCGAGCCAAAACCCTTGAATTACATATTGCGTTGCCGAAACGATCATGAAACGTAAAAAAAAATGCTGAATATTTTTTTGATTGTTTAAGTACAGAATGGGTATTCATTTTTTTTATTAGGATTATGAGATAATTATAAAATAATGCTAAGATTCTTAGAAATGTAGCAATAACCAACACAAACGTAACTGCGACGCAGATGTAGTATTGTATAAGTCCTCTTGTTAGTTACATTATTAGACATTTTAACGTAACAGCAACTGTGTATCACATTAAAACCAGTCAACCAGGAAGTCGTTTATCTACCAAAAAATTTAATAGTTTAATAGGCTTTAGCATTCAGGTAATGATACTGCCTTTTATTGCATTGCAAATTACATTTAACATGTTTATTGTCTACTGTTTAATGAATTATCGTTACCTTGAACTTTACAACATTTCTTAAATTATTAAACACAAATAGGGTATTATTTATCCGTGAGGCAATGGATTCAGAATACAGAGTGTCAACCCTATTCATCCAGCGGGTGCCGTAAGAGTCGACTAAGGGAGCAAGGACAACAGGATTACAGCACTGCAGGACAACAGCACTGAAGAAGAAGGAAAACTTGAAACAAACCCTATACTAACCCGTCTGGCCAGCGTGGTATAGTAGGCCAAAACCTCCATTGTAGGGAGAGGCCTATGTCCAACAGTGGACTGTTAGGGGCTGTTAATGAAATGGGGTATTGCATATAACTCAATACTCAATCACTTATTGCGTTCCATAATGTACATAAATGGTCTTAAAAATATAAATATAAAGAACCATTATGGACCCTGTCAGGCACAGCATAAGGTTAGGAAAGAGGAAGAGGGCTAAGCGGTATTACCGCTTAGCCCTCTTTCCTAACTAAATATCTATTTGTGCACACAGCTAAGTACTAATTAATATTATTTAACGGGAATTAACGCGAGCTCTTATTTAGGGTATTACCTGTCAGCCTGTCAGTCAGCCTGTGACCACGGCCGGTGCAACCTGGTCGAAACGTCAGGCAAACCAGAGGTATGTAATACCCTAAATAAGAGCTCGCGTTAATTCCCGTTAAATAATATTAATTATCATGGAACGCGAAAGTTTAAAAGTTAGTAAGTACTAATTGTCATATTTTTATATAATGAGTGTAGAGGGACCAATACTGATATCATAATATAATAATATACATATGTGATATTAGTACCATTGAATGAATACCGTGATGAATTAATCGTCCGAGTTGTGACGGATTAAGAATACAAAGTGTCACCACACCCATTCATCCCGTGGGTGTCGTAAGAGCCGACTAAGAGAGCAAACTACGCAGGAAAATAGAACTGCAAAGAGAAGGAAAACTTGACACAAACCCTATTTCAACACGTCTGGCCAACGGTCTCCTTTCTAAGGAGAGGCTTATGTCCTGCAGTGGACTATTAAAGGCTGTTGATGATGATGAATGAATACAGTTAAATATTATGTTTTTGCTTTGGATGGTTAAGATGTAAAAGAATAAAATAATTTTATCATCCTTAATTGAAATTACCTACTGATTGCACTCGTTTAAATACCTAACGAAAAATAAAAGTTGATGACTTTAACAGCAAATCTTGTTTACTTTTATTATTTCTACAGGTTTTTGAGTAAGGATAAATATTATTATTTTTAATAGACTTATATTCGCTTATCCTAAGTAAACAAATTCAATTTAAGTCATAACTATCATAAGATTTTTTTAAGTAAACATATCCGTGTATACAGGTAGTAAATTTTCAAAACGAAGCTTGGTATGTGGTTGGGATGATAATACAAAAATTTTGTTTCTTGGTGTTCATTTGATGATGTATGTAGAAAGTTAGTAATATATTCCCCGAGGCTACAAATTAGAGTATATGTTAGAGATAAAAAGGGTAACAACTCACAGGTTTTTTGAGAATTACTTTAAAACCATAATATTTAGAACAAAAATTAAAAGTATAGTTAAAGTGAAAGTTATTTAATTTTTTAGTAACTTTATTTGTAGATAAACTACAAATAAAGGTACTCAAATTTAACCTGGGCTAGGTTAAATTTACTAGGTTAAGGTTACTTAGATCGCGAATTAAAGTTTTAAAATTCTTGTTTTTGTTCTCCTGTAAAGTGTTGATTTTACTGGTATCACTTATCACAGGAAGAACAGGTGTAATAATATTAATAATATACAAGAATAATTTACACTTTGACTGCATGGATGGCGTAGTTATTTAAACGCTTGTGGGTTCGATCCCCACATGGGACAACACTTTGTGTGGTCCACTATTTGTTGTTGTTCTGAGTCTGGGTGTCCTTTGTGTCCGTTTCATGTATGTTTGTAAAGTTCCCCTCGACACAGGATTTATTCCCTATTCTTTTTATAACATCTATCTATACAAATAAATAAAATTGGAGTGTCTGTTTGTAATATTAAAATAACCGCTTTTTACTAAATGCATATGTATGTTTACATATGCCAAAATAACATTTTTTACAATTTTTGCCTGTCTGTCTGTCTGTCTGTTTGTTCCGGGTAATCTCTGGAACGGCTGGACCGATTTCGACGGGAGTTTCACTGGCAGATAGCTGATGACATAAGGAGTACCTTAGGCTACTTTTTTTAGACTAGCTTCGCCCCGCGGCGTTGCCCGCGGTTATAACAATAAACGCGGGTAACATAGCGGGTCTCAGCTAGTATGATATAATATTTAAAGAAAAAAGTCACTTGCGACAAAACTGGCCTGTTAGTTTAGTATAATGACACTTCAAGAGAATAGCGTTGATATTTTGCTAAAAATAAATGTATATTACAGCAGCAGAGAAATAGACAAAATAACTTGAAAAATAATAAGTAAACTTTAAATTATTATTTACAATTCATATAAAAAGAACAATCTAATCACCACACAATGTATTTACATTGTGTGGTGTCACTTATACATAACTAGCTGACCCGCGCAACTTCGTCTGCGTCTCTCAATAGTAATATTTTTTCTCCGTTTTTGAAACATTCTTCATTGGTGCTCCGCTCCTATTGGTCGTGATGATATATAGCCTATAGCCTTCCTCGATAAATGGGCTATCTAACACTGAAAGAATTTTTCAAATCGGACCAGTAGTTCCTGAGATTAGCGCGTTCAAACAAACAAACAAACAAACAAACAAACAAACTCTTCAGCTTTATAATATTAGTATAGATTTACAAAGAAGTTACTACCACAATTCAGAGGGTAATACAAAATCCCCCTCTATTATATTTAAATATATAATTATATCAATATTAGTATGTTATACTTATCTCTCAATACAGTATATTCAAAGTTGTGGAATGCGTAAATGTACAGTGACAGTAAAATTTCGATGACAGAACACTGTGTCTTATTTCTTTAAAACTTACATTTAAATAATTTGTACTGCCACATATAACATTCTGTGTACTGACGGATTAAAAATACGGAATATCACTACCCCAATTCATCCCATGGGTGTCGTAAGAGCCGACCAAGGGCGCAAAACAACGCAGGATACCAGCAAAGAGAAGGAAAACTTGCACAAACCCTATACCAACCCGTCTGGCCAGCGTGGTATAATAGGCCAAAACCTCCTTTGTAAGGAAAGGCCTATGTCCAGCAGTGGACTATTAAAGGCTGTTGATGTGGTATATCATTCAGCACTGTAAGAAGAAAGTATCTATTCCATTTCTTTTTACATATCTTCTTCTGTTTTAGTTTTAGTTTTCATAGGCCTCTTTAATGTCTTTAAACTTTTGTCTACATTTTGCCAGCAAAGACTCCAAAATCTATAGTTTTATATTTTAATAATAATTCAAATGGAATAAAACACATTTAAGGAATTACCAAACATTACAAAACTACAACAATTCACAGTAACTGAGTACAGAAACTAAACTTGGAGAAGTCGTTCTCATTAGTTTTATAAACTCATTAAGTAATCTTAAGAAACACGTTACCAGAATGAACAACTAAATTTTCCCAGGTGCAGAGATTTTTTGCATTATGTTTCAGATTGTTCTTTGTTGTTTTAATTACTTTTGAGAACATGTTTTTGGTATCGTCTGATTACACAAATACTGATGAGTTATTAGATTCATGTCTTTATTTAGGCCTTCTTCATTATGTGTGTTAATAAGCACATATGCAACCTTTGCCGGAATCACAGGAGATTAAATATGATTGTTTACACGGCCGTTAACTTTGAAAGCCCCCAAAATATAGTAAATACAAACGTTATTTTTCTAAGCTCCTTCAAAATGCGTTCTTGCAACTAGCTCTTTCTAACTCTGAACGAGACCAAGACGACGAATTAAATATAAAACACAAATTTAAATGTTAAAATCTTTTTTTTTGATAATAATATTTTATACATATTTTCCCCTCATTGTTTTTTTCTCTTTAACCTCAGTAAGTTAAGATATTATGAGGTTAATAACTTCTGAGTTTTAACCAACAATTATTAAGTTTATTTGATTTTTATCCAGTCAAGATTATCTTAAAACAAATAACACTCTTTTGGTTTTTTAAACAGGTAAATACATATCTAGACTCTTCTGTCGGCTTAGTGGCTAAGCCAGGGGTTGAGGGTTCGATTCCCACAGAGGACACAGAGTTGTGTGTTAAGCACACTCATTTGTTCTGCGCTTGAAGGTAATAAATCTGTAATAAAAAATATGTGCCCAGTGGACGGTAATAGGCTTGACGGGAATTTCACGTAAGTAAAACTAAAATTACAGTCGACAGTCGACAGTCGACAGTATATATATATAATCTTGACGCTATCTTTAATTAGAACTGATCAAACAAAAAACAAAATTCTCATTTAATTCTAATATTGTCAAGCTGTAGCCAAGTCATTCTAGTTATTTAAGAAAAAAGATGTTTACGAGTAATAATAAAGCAGGTAACCCAAAAAAGTAGATAGTTAACCAAGTAGAAATTTCGTTTGGTCGTGAGATTGGAATTTCGTTTATTGAATCTTGGTGAACGAAATAGAATCTGGGTAAAAGAAAAAAATAGGAACCCTAAAGAGTTATATATTTTTATATACATTGCATTTATATAAAATGTTAACATTATATAAAACTATAAATACAACAATAATACAGTAATTGTAATACTCAATAACTTAAGTTCTAAAAGTTTAAATACGGAAAATGAGTACCGTATCTTTCTAATCATATGTTTTGCGATTGAAAATATTTAATTACAAATAACTTTTTAAAGAAATGTTACATTTTGTGTAATTTTTTTGACAAGTCATCACCGAATTCAAAATATTAATTTAATCGACATCTAAATATGTTGTTAATACTTTAACAAGGCCGATGCTACTAATCTTATCAAAGTTAATTTACATAATGTGTGTTTCAGATTCTAATTAACCTCTGAAAGAGATGATTTCGAAACATTACAAGTGATGTGAGCGCAATGATTTCAAACTATGACCCCCAAAACTACAATGCGGAGACTTTGCGTGAATATAAATATTTGAGAACAACAGGGTTATATCATTCACAAGCCAGAACTGAAGACGAACACAATTCAACATGGCAGCTAAGGTAAAGACAATAATGAAGTAATTAATACAATTTGAACAGAAAATATTAACAAGAAAATATTTTTTAAATCATAAGATTCCATTTATTCTTAACTAACTGTTATTCATATATTTCAATAAAGTAAATTACAACGCAAATGAAAGTGAAAAATCAAATAAATTTCAACCTTTATACATTGTACAAAAATTAACATACTAATTTTTTCCCACAGATTATTGTATTCTCCCTGTTTGTGGCAACTGTATGCGGCAGTGGTGGTTACTCGAGTTTCTCATATGGTGTATCTGACCCTAACACTGGTGATGTCAAGGATCAACATGAGAAACGCGTTGGTGACAGCGTTGTGGGCAAATACTCACTTATAGAATCTGATGGAACCAAAAGAATAGTGGAGTATGAAGCTAATGCCGCTACTGGATTCAATGCTGTTGTTCGGAAAGAACCTGCAGGTGGGGCCCAACTAGCTGGACCCTTAGCCCATGAACCTTTACTTTATCCCTCAAACGGACCCCTTGCACCTGGCCACGCTGCTCAATTTGCTCCTGCAGGATCTCATGGTTACCCTGGCGCTCTTCTCCCGCCTGGTGCCCTTCCTCACCCAGGAGCCCATCCTCACCAGGGAGCCCTTCCTCACCCTGGAGCTCTGCCCCATCCTAGTGGTTTAGGACATCCTGGTACACTGCAACATCCAGGCGCATTCGCTCACCCTGGTGCTCTGGCTCACCAAGCATCTTTGTCACATAATGCTGCTCTTGCTAATCAAGCAGCTTTGGCTCATCGTGGTGCTCTTGGTCACCATGGCGCTCCTTCTCATTCTGGTGATATCGGACCTCTAGCTCACCCTAGTGGTATTGCCCATCCCGGTGCTATAAATCCTCATGTTAACCATTTAGCTGGTAATTACGCTCGTCCCGGATATGCTCCCTTCCCTGGCACAAATGCATACGGCAGTCATGCGTCTGGTCCTCAGGGAGTTCCTGCAGTGTCTCATTATTCTCACTCTGTCGTTCATGAAGCTCCTCGTGCGTACTCTGGACCTTATGCTGGTGGTTACAACGGTGCCTATGGTGGAGCTTACGGCGGTGCCTATGGAGGTTACGGTGGTGCTTACAGAGGACACGGTGCTCACGGCCAACATGGTCCCTTCGATGCTCCTTCGGCGCATGGACCTGCTACCCCCCTTGGCCATGGTCTCGCTGGTCCTCATGGTTTAGCTCATAGTTACAACAGCAACACTCGAGGTGAAGCTTACCCTCACGGATATGGAGGATATGGAGCTCGTTCCAATGGAGCTTACGGTGCCGGTAATGGATCTGGTTTCGGATCTGGACTTGGAGCCGGTCTACCCTGGTAAATACATACGACTGCTGTTGATCTGTGATTTAGTTTTTTCAAATTAATAAATTACGTGTTTATAAGAAATATGATATTTTATTTTAGTACTTAAAATACCTTTTAAAAATTTAATTCTTCTAATGCATTGCAAGTTGTTTTTTTTTTGTACTTAAACAATAGAGAATCATGTTATAAAAACTAAAATAAGTTCTCAGATGTTCATTATAGTTCTATACAAAACCAGATACTTAACAAAATAACAGATTTGCAATGTTCGAATACTTATACTGCAAACAGAAAATAAGCGAAGGAAACGTAAATATTATAGAAAATATGCTTGACAACTCAAACAAATATGACACTAGAAGGCATATCTATATTTGGAGTAATTATTGTTTAGTAGAAGAAGTAAATAAAGCTAAGGTTTTTAAACAATATGTGTTAAGAAGTTAAAATGTCTATAAAAATGGCTACATAAAACTCTAGGGATTCATAATCTGACAAGGTACAAAAGTCCTCGTACAATGACAAGTTTAAGTATGAAATGGAACAAGACTTTTAAATAAGTCGAAGCACCCACAAGGTGATCTCTAGTAATGATAAACAAGCATAGAAGATAATTATTTTTACGATGCATAGAAATAAATGAATGAATGAATGAATACAGTTTGATTGTAAATATTTTGTCTTCAAAGTAGATATACAAGGACAAAATAATAATAAAATAAAAAGAATAATAATATTCTACCACATTCACACAACGCCAACTACTAGACAACTGATGTAAATACATATATACTTTTTATTTTGTAAATACATACTTATTATACATAGAAACACCCAGACCAAATCAAACATTAAATGTTCATGCACACAAATGTTCAGTAAATCACAGTGAACTGTGATTTACTGTATTATATATTTATTGTAGTAATTTTTAATATGTTCTGTAGTATTTTTTATTATTATGCCTACATAATAATAAAAAAATACTACAGTTATTGTTTTAGTATTTTTTATGTAGGCAAAATAGGGTCTTCATCTGAAAAGAGCTTATTGGCAACAACTCGAGAGTAAATAGCAAACCTAACCTACGTAGAAAAATAGAATGATAAATCACAGTTCACTTTGATTTGGTCCGATGTATTTTTTTTTACTCGTAGTAACCCCATCGAAAGTACACCATAGATGTCACTGCCAAGTACTTATACTCTGTTAATTCGTTTATTTTCTTTTTGAAAAGTTGCTTGAGAATATAAGGGCGCTTGTACATCATCAGGACTGATGACGGCGGCAGTGTACAAGCGCCCTTAACGAGAACGTCCTTAGGGTCTAGTTTAAAATGACATGATGGCGATCATACAATCAATCTTGGTGTACATTAGGCATAACGCAATACATTCGACCGTTATAATGACTTTCGTGTGACGGGATGTACAGGTGGCAACAATCATAAATGCGTGTGTGTGTGCTATGTGCTTCGATGTCGTCATCTTGTTCTAGCTGAGACGTCCTGCGAATATATTGGTGGAAGAGCTTACGGGCTGTTCTTGGTATTGATGTAAACAAATTGTTCTACTACATTTATTCGTTTATAGTAATGTATTTCTTTGTATTTGCACTTAATAGCATTATTGTAATTGAAATCCTAGTTAAAACTTGGAGTAACGAATAAAAAAGATGATACGCACGAGATTACATAGCTTTTTGTAATATTAAAAATCAATTCTTTTCTTATCTAAGACGTTACCTAGGTGGAAAATATACTAAACTAGTTGTAACTAAAATAAACTTCAGAACGATAACTACTTGCTCTCTAATAAAATCGATTATTATCTTAAATAAAATATTTTAGTCATTACATAGGCCAACATAAAAAAACCCCGGCAACTATAGTAGAGCACGGTTACTTAATCCAAAAATAGGTAAATTTTTTGCTCTTTTACGTTAAAATATCTCAAAAACCTGACGTGATAGAGCTATTCTGCGGCGAATTTAGATTCAGCGCACCAAAATCCTTTGCGAAAGTATACTCTGGTTTCTGGGAAAGAAACTTTGTAAAATTTTGTTGGACATAACACAGGTATTTATGTAACAGTTAAAAAGAAAATGGTAGTGCGAAATTATGGTCACCATCATCGTGCTCATCACACAATTATTTGTCCTGGATTTTAATCGAACCCACGACCCTCGGTTTACCAGTCAGGGTCACTAACCACTAGACCAACAGTCCGTCAATTGCCTTCCCTTCTTATCTATCTTTAGTTTCTTCTCAATATACTCACAATTTTTCAATGTAATATTTGAAGCTCTTGGTTTATAGCCAAGGTTTATCTCTTGTTACGAACCTAAGTCCGTGTAGTGACGGATTAAGAATACGGAATGTCACCACCCCTATTCATCCCGTGGGTGTCGTAAGAGCCAACTAAGGGAAAAAACTACGCAGGACAACAGCACTGCAGAGAGAAGGAAAACTTGACACAAACCCTATACCAACCCGTCTGGCCAGCGTGGTATAGTAGGCCAAAACCTCTTTTCTAAGGAGAGGCTTATGTCCAGCAGTGGACTATTAAAGGCTGTTGATGATGAATGTCACTACCCCAATTCATCCGTGGGTGTCGTGCCGACTAAGGACGCAAAACAACGCAGGACACCAGCACCTTAAAAAAGAAGGAAAACTTGATATAAACCCTATAGCAACCCGTCTGGCCAGCGTGGTATAGTAGGCCAAAAACTTCTATCTAAGGAGAGGCCTATGTCCAGCAGTGGACTATTAAAAGTTGATGACGTAACTGGGATTAAAATTATAGTTGCTAAATTGTGGGCGTTTAATTCGCCTACCTAGTCTGGGACTGGGCTTTTGGGAATATATTCGTGAGTATTTGTAAGTATGTAATTCACATGCTTCAATCGGTTTGTCTAAGAACGACCATGTTTCCAAAGAGAGTTGTAGTCAGGCATGCGGAGGCATTTAAAAGGAACCAGTCGGGTCCCTTAGAAAGACAAGACATCGTTTATTTCTATGCGTATAATGTATTTTTTATGTCTCTCTATACACTATAATAATTAGTACTAATGCTAACTACTACCTATCACAAATGTTTATTAATGTAAGTTAGTTGGTTTACTTGTTTGTTTGTTACGTGTACTAGCGTTATCATTTAAAAAATCATCAGGAATTAAACATAAAAAAATAAAATTTTACTGTTCAAAAAATATGGAATCTAATAAATATAATTTTATGTTTAATCTTTCAAAACTTTTGTAGGCAAAAGGTAGTATTATATTTTATTATTTATTTTAATTCTTTAATTCGAAATTCGTCTTACTAGATATTAAAAAAAACATTACCTAGTCTTGTTAAACACAGTTCATATTTTTATGCAGATGGTCTTGGCATATTAGATTATCGATAATATCACTGGTGAAAAACTCATGACAAGCTATTTTTTTTAACAACCGAAATAATAGGTACGCCAATAAGGTCCCTCTTTTTATTTTAAGATATGGTTTATTAAATTACGGATTACCTTTCACAGTATATTGACAACTTCCGTTTTTTTTTTTAATTTATGGCAACATTTTGCAATATTCAAATCAACCAATATGCAGGGTAACTGGGTAAGTTGACTTAAATACTTTAAGGGGTTGTAGTTGCCATCATTTCTGATAGATTTCACTTTGAAATACTATATCCCAAAAGTAACCATTTTCAAGATATTGAACATTTAAGATTTTTTTATAAAAATAGCTGAACTTTTATCAAATATATATTTTTGACAAAAGTCCATATCGTGTCGTGTCACCACCGATTTTCTCAGGAACGGGTAGACCTCGCAAGTTAAAATATATACCAGATACTGAGGTCTATGGTACCTATTAGGTTTATAAAAATCAAGGTCCTGAGTCCACATGATAAAAAGATATGGGCAAATTTCGATTTTCTCTAAAACTTATAAGTACCAAAATTTATCTTAATTTTCAACTTTTTTTATTTTTCAGAATGTTTCCTTTACTTGTACTGTAAGACCTTGCTTTCAACCAAAATTGACAATTCTAGGTCAACCGGAAGTACCCTATAGGTTTTGGGTCGAAAACCTATATGGTAGTTCCCGTGGACCTAGAATAACGAAATTTGCCAAAAAGAAACGTCTTACAGCACAACGAAAGGAATAATTCAAAAAAAAAAAATTGAAAATTTAGATAAATTTTGGTACTTACAAATTTTCGCGAAAATCTACGTAAAATCTGGATTGGTACGGAACCCTCGGTGCACGAGTTCGACTCGTACCTGACCGGTTTAAAAAAATAAAGTACGTATTCTATAGCGTATACGTATCTATAGCGTATACGTATCGTATAGCTATCGAACAAGGTGTTATAGTCTAGGATACTATCAGAATTCGTAATAAAAACTTAGTTGAAAGACCGGGTTGTTAAGAACTAGTGTACAACTACGTAACTTATATATATTATATTATATATTATATCCTTTATTTTATACTACGTACTACGTAACGTAGTATAAAATAAAGGATATAATTTCTAAAAACAATTGTTTTAGGCAACATTTAGGCGATTTTAGTAAAAACTTAAAAGTCCAATATCTTGAAAATGGTTATTTTTGGGATATGGTATTTCATAATAAAATCTATCAGAAATAATAGCAACTACAACCCCATTATTTAGGTCGACTTACCCAGTAACCCTGTTTGCACTTATTACATACTTTGTACAGTATTACCATTATTACATTAATAAGAAGGGGTTCCATTGTTTTAATTTTATTTGTTAATACTGTTGCTGCAACTAGTTTAGTTGCTTGTTAATGAACTACTTAAAGATCATCGGCGGTAAGTTTTTAATAAAGTTAATTTTAAGATCATTAGTAATCTGGGTCATATTACACCGCTATTACATCGTTATTTAGACAGAAACTAAGCATTATAACGAGTGAGTGGTTACAGGAGCTCCAAACCTTAATTCTGGAGGGGGCGGGGGGGGGGGAGGGGGCTCAGTACGTCAAATTACTCGTATATTAGAAGGAGGTGACAAAGATCTCAAATGACATGATAAGGAATTGATTTAAGACAGAAGAAAATGACATCATGTAGACATAGGACTGGAATAACAATCTTTGTAAATCAGCATTATAAATCAGTAACTGTACTGGAATTCAGATTAAACCGTTTATTTTTTATGTAATTATCAAACATCTTTTCTTTCTCTTTCCTGCAATCTATAGAAGTGCTTTCGTAAGGTCGTTTCGCACTTTAGCCATTAGCCGTAGGAAGGCTTTCACTTTTTAGTAAACACACTGATTCTCCTGCCACACAACTTTCCAGCTTTGACTTTTCACAACGGAATCCAGGGAAAGTTTTCCTTTTAAGCTTTCAATGTCTTTATCAAATTTTTAAGATAAACGAACTATTGTTAAAATACTTGTAATTTAATATCTAACACCATAAACCTGATTCATTTTAGGTTCCTTGTATGAAACAATACTTACTTAGACAAACGAGTTAATAGCTTCTTATATGCACCACATCTATAAGAAATAATTTCAACACATTAGAACTGATGTGAGCGCAATGATTTCAAACTGTGACCCCTAAAACTACAATGCGGAGACTTTGTGTGAATATAAATATTTGAGAACAAGAATGTTAAATCATTCACAAGCCAAAGCTGAAGACGAATACAATTCAACATGGCAGCTAAGGTAACGATAAGAACAAAAGCCAAAACAGTTTCCTTAACATTGCAATATCTCTCGTTAAGAGAGATTAACAACTCGGATTGACTTTTAAAAATTAATCTGAGATTATATGATGTGAAAAAGCTAAAGAGAGCAGCTAATCAACAATCATAAACAAAGTGAAACAGCGACAAACAGCCTTTTCTACATAAAGCTTTTCTGATAAGTTACGTCAGTCTTATTAAGTCCAAACAATCCACTAAAGTTAAGACTGCCCAAAGCAAATTATATAATTCTGTGACAACTCTTTTCTTTTGATTTTTACATTGTGCTTCTCGACTGATAAAAGAATATTTTTTCAGCAGTTCATCGTGTTCACCCTACTAGTGGCATCTGTATATGGTAGTAGTTACTCGAGTTTCTCTTATGGTGTCGTTGACCCCAACACTGGTGACATCAAGGATCAACATGAGAAACGCGTTGGTGATAGTGTTGTCGGCAAATACTCGCTCCTGGAATCTGATGGAACCAAAAGAATAGTGGAATATGAAGCTAGTGCTGCTACTGGATTTAATGCCATCGTTCGAAAAGAGCCTGGCGGTGAAGGCCAACCATCTGAACCTCTAGGTCTTGAACCTTTACCTGGATCTGCTAATCAATCTATTGCACCTGCTCAACCTTCTCCACTTGCACCCGCTCAAGTTGCTCCAAATACATCTGCCAATGCTACACCGATTGCACCTCCTGCTCATCCGGGACAAATGGGTCAACCTGGTTCTCCTCCGCTTCCTGTTGCTAACTCAGATCTTAGTGGTAAGCCTCATTCCGAAAACCTCTTTACTCCTGCTACTGGTCAAAACCCAGGTGCTTTAGTCCACCCTAGTTCCGAAGTTCAATCCAGTAATTTACCAGTTAAAGGTACCTTAACTCCCTTACCTTGTACTTTGACTCACCAAACGCCTTTGGTTAAATTTTGTGCTGTTTCCCATCAAACCGTTTTTGCCCAACATGGTTTTGGCCAACGCGATATCCTCTCCTATCCTGGTGCAAACGGCCCTCAAACTTACCCTGCTGCTATTAGTAATTCTAGGCCCTTAAACCCTTATGTTAAATCTTTATCTGATAACTTCATTCGTCAGGGATACGCTTCTTTTGCTGGTGCTAACGGATTAGGAAGTCCTATTTCTGGACCTCAAGGAGTTCCCGCTGTATCCCATTTTTCTAATTCTATTGTACATGAAGCTCCCCACGCCTATCCAGGATCTCGCGCTTTCGGTTATAATGGTGCCTATGGTGGACCTTATGGTGGTTCCTACGGTGGCTATGGAGGATTTGGTGCTTACGACCAACACAGTGCTTTGGGCGCTCAATGGTTACGAGGACCTGGTAACTTTCTTGCTCATGGTGTTGGACCTTATGGTGTAGCCCATAGTTACACTAGCCTCACCCGTGGGGAAGCCTACCCTCATGGTTATGGAGGATATGGGGCCCGTTTTAATGGGGCCAGCGGCGCTGATGTAGGAGCTGGTCTACCTTGGAGATAAGTGTGACTGATGTTGAACTGTGATTTATTTTATAAATATTAAATTATGTAGTAATTATATTCTGTTTCATTGTTTGTACTCATTGTATTCTAAATCTAGAATATGAGAGCAATGTCAATATTGTTCTGCTGTGTGTGAGTGAGTAAGATGTAATAATTAATATAAAATAAACAATAATGTTTGTAAAATTATAACAACTAGCCAACAAATAAAAAAACTATAGAATTTGTCCTCTTAACAAGCCTTTCTAAACTAGTTCATACTGAGAGTTTCTTTTAGAAACTATTAATAACAAATTACTAGATTCAAGAATCTGACCACTTTTGCGGAAACCCCATTAGGCTGTCATCAATAGCCGATCACAGTCTAACGCTGGACATCGAATTCGTCTTACAAAGAAGATTCCACGCTGGTCAGATGGGTTGGTTGGTTTATGGCAAGTCTTTCTTCTCAATCCAATACTGTTAACCTGCGTAGTTGGCACCCTTAGTCGACTCTGGGCTGTCAACTTACCGAGCATTACGGTTGGCAGTGTGTATGAATGAAACAGATGAAAATCACACGATGTGCCATACTCCACCAAAAATAGGAGGGATCCGAGAATAGTTACTGTTACTGTAAACAAACAAATTAAATTGAATAAAAACAAAACTATATTATATTTATTCAAACACTATTACAACATAATAGATTTTACTCTCACGGAGACAATGAACAAAGATGCTCGTGAACAAATGAACGTAACAATGATATAATGAACTATACAAATGTATGCATTTCAAAAAACGTGTGGAACACCACGTTGAACACTTTGATGACCTACTGTTCGTTTTAATTAAATTCCATCATACCAACTGAATTTAGGCAATTTCCTATTTTGGTGTTTTAGGTACATCTGATACAATGTGTTGCAAATATTATGTTTTTAGCCAATAAATAGATAATACATGCATTCATACATATATAATCACGCCTTTGGGGTAGGTAGAGGTAACGCAATTGGGCACAGTGCAGATATACATCTCGTGCCTTTTCCACATTCATTATGTAAATAAAATTGTATGTTTATAAATAGCAGTTTAGATCTGGAGGCATGGTAGTAGCGGCCCCGCCTAGACCAGAGAAGTGTAATGCAACCTACCTTCTCTCGAAGTGCTTCGACGCTTGCTGACCCCTCATAACTTAAGTTTGGATACCAGATAAAAAAAAAACTTCGGGATATGATGTCAATAGTGGATTTATTAAACACCTCAAGTTTCAATTGCATAGCTATCATGCTTTAAATATTATTGATATCTAAAAACCTCGATTTCGTCACCGACTCACAGATGATCATCAAAATGCTTAGGGTACTTCCTGAAATCCTAGAAAACGTAAAGTTTCAATTGCTTAGTTTTCATACTTTAGATTTTATTGATATCCAAAACACCTCGATTTCGTACCCGACTCACTCATTGATGATCATCAAAATTCTTAGGGTACTTCCCTGAAGTCCTGGAAATCTGTTAAAAATGAAAATTTGTTATGTAAGCAGTAAGTATTAGTGCACTACCAAAAATAATTTCTAAAACTTAGAACTTTCACCCCTCCAACCCTTCTAACTACGGAATAGAAGTTTGTATGAGAATTTCAGAAATTTTAATGCTGAAGGTCTAAGCAACCTACAAAAACAAGTGAAATCCGACCAAAACATTTTCATATAAAAATTGCCAAGACGAGACCATATGGCTCACACTGACAAAAAAGTTATTAGAACTCATGTAGAGCCAAGCTTCTAACTCTACACGCCCTAACTGTACAAGCCAACAACTTCACAAGCCTTCACAACCTTAGTCAAAATATGTTACATTGCCGTTTCGCTACCATTACATGGGTGTGAAGTGAAATATTTATTCACTGTTCATTATTTTTCTATTACACAGTAGTTCCTCTAGTAACCAAACAGTCAAGCCGCATATTTTAACTAAGATGTAGAGTTTTGTGAAGTTAGGGTGTGTAGATTTGGAAGCTCGGCTCTACATGAGATCTGATAAATTAATGACAGTGCGAGCCACATGGTCTCGTCTTGGCAACATTTTACATGATAATGTTTTTCGCTGGATTCATTATTATTAACATGTATTTCAAAGATAAAGGGTGGTAACGCTCTTGTATCTCTAGAGTTAAAGAAGACTTTTGGCGGCAGTAGTTACTTGCCAATAGGTGACCCGTCAGCTCCTTTGCTTTTCTATACCGTAAAAAAATCTCTCCTCTTCAATATGTGCTAGGTACTTGCTTATATTGTTTGAGGTTTACTAATGATACGTTGAGAATATGTTATCATTTACTCTGTATAAAAAGTTTAAGAAAATTAACACTTCAATTAATTTAATTTTTAATAAGTTTTATAAAAATCCTGAGAACCTGTCAAACAAAGAATGCTTTGAGATTTTTATACTAATAGTTAACTATGGTGGTTTCAAGGCGATTAACTGTTTTTAAACATCTTTGTTAAACCAGAATTCCAAGTATTGGCAACACCAAGTTGCACTCTCCGAGAAACTGATTTTTAACTCTGACCATTTTGAAATTAACTCCAATACATATTCGAGTTAGTCAATGATCATAGTGCCATTGCCGCCTAGTAAAAATAATATTTTGATGAGCACGACGGTTTGTATTCTTGATGGATATAGTTTATCTACAGTATATATGGGTAATAGCGTATACGACTGTTGTGCTGAGGTCTCGGGTTCGATTTCCAGGTCGCACCAAATTTTTGTGTGCTCTGCAAATGTTTGTTTCGGAGTTAGGGTATCGGGGTAGCATAGATTTCCTTTCTAGGGTACACCTGGTTCCCCGGCAACTGGTTTTTGCTCAGTTCGAGTCCGATATGGTTGGTATCCGAGTGGATCTCAGCACAGAAAAAAGGTGTTTTTTATATAGGTATAATATCTATGTATATAAAGTATTGTATTAGTCAATCTGGCTTTCATAATACAAGCTCTGCTTAGTTTGAAACTAGATGGCGTTGTGTGGGGGTCAGAAGGCCTTGGGTAAGATGTGTGAAGTCGTTGTTATTATTATAAGAAGTAACAAATGTTTGTAGATAGGAAATATCATATAAAGAAAGATAAAAAAAAACACTATTGACACATTAATTTATTTGTTGATTTCATTATCCATTCATAATGCTTTCCTACGTCGGTATAGATGACAGCACTTCGACTAATTTCAGGTTGTTTATAGGAGACAAGGCCTATTTGGATGTAGCCGCGAACTACAAGTGCACTTCCTGAATCACCGCTGTAAAAAAACATATATAAGAAAACTAAATAACTCAGAAAATATAAATATTATTATAGTTAATCTGTAGCCAAAATGATAATGTATGACATCAACATATCGAATTGACTTTGATCGAAGTTCGACTGTTTTTATTTCTTGTAAAAACCAGCTGTACCCTGCAACTCTTAGCTGTGGTTGCATTGATAAGAAAGGAAGAACGTAACTGAAACTGACGATCTTTAAAGCCGTTTATAGTGTCAAAATTTGAGCTCAATCAGTGTACACTTTTTGAGTTTACAAAGCTTACAAAAACCAACTTAACAATTTTATATACTTATCTATATATATAAAAGAAAGTCGTGTTAGTTACACTATTTATAACTCAAGAACGGCTTTACAGATATGGCTGAAAATTGATGGCGAGGTAGCTTAGAGCCAGGAGACGGACATAGGATACTATTTATTCCGTTCGACAGTGTTTTTTTTTTGTTTTTTTACGAACATCCATGTTTTTCCCATGGTCAATTATATGTGGCATGTTCACGGGTCGGAAGACTATCTGCGTTGTTTGTTTTTGCGCCTGATAAGAAAACATAAAATGTCGTGTATCACAAGGTACTTAAGTGAAGAGCAACCTATGTACTGAAATGCAGAAACAATAATAAATGATTAATGTACTTAATTTTTTTTTTTCTAAGAAAAAAATTAACTTACTAAATTCTAAAATCGGCTTATTTATTGCCTTTAAGGCGGAACAGAGTTCGCCGGGTCAGCTAGGTGTACACTTTTTGAGTTTACAAAGCTTACAAAAACCAACTTAACAATTTTATATACTTATTATGTATAGATTGTATTTAGGTAATGAGTCATTTTTTCCTTAATTCAAAAATATTCTATTCGGATTTCTTTTGATGATTCTTGTTATTTAAAACTTGAAATGCAACTTCGCAAAAAAAAGTTACATCGCTTTGTTTATCGCATATGAGCAGACGGGTCAGAAACGGGAGAAGTTACAATTAATTATTGTATCGTACGAAAGCTTGACACTAGTGTTTTGTCATGACATGGCAGTGTAAGATAGAGAAGTTCGCAGAGGGTCTTTTAGTAAAGTCACGTGAGTAAACCCTAATATTCTTTATGCCTGTAAATACTTACATACTTAGGTTGTATTTTGTTAAAGCATTATAGCGTGGAAAAGCCAAGCTGCCACACAAATGGGTTGGTTCCATTGTAATACCGCGGCCTCAAAAAAATAAAATAAACTTGGCACTTCGGGAGTGCCTACGGAAGGGAAAACTTGAAAGAAAATTTTATTTTTTTCTAGTCGAAAAGTTTCTACATGAATTTATACCTATGTTGTACGTTTATACACAATATATGTTTATTTTAGATATGGTTATATTATCAATGTATTTCCACCCAAACTGGCCTCGCGTGTAAGCGGGCCAATAAATATAGATACTTATATACAGATGTGTCGGTAACGGGAACAGTGTCGTTAACAAGTTATTGAAGTAGTGACACTTTTACTATTGGTTTTTTTCCCATTTCAAAATATGTGTTTTTTGTTAGACCACAAAATACATTAAATATTTCGTTTGTTGTTCAAAGATGCTCTGCTAAAGAAGTTTACACTTAATAAAACCGGTGTAAAAAAAAGCAAATCTTTCGTTGCTTTTAACCGAGTGAGTGAAATCACCGACGTCCAAATTCCATCTACTCTTAAATGCTAGGGGAGGGAGGGACTCAAAAGGCGACAAGGCACTTGTGTTTTGAGTTGCATATACGAGAGAGAGGAGACAATTCTGATCGTTTGCCTATACCATAAAAATGAAATCTATTAAAAACAAATGTATTTATTACATTTTAATTATTACTAGCATTTGCCCGCGGCTCCGACTGCGTGTGTGTCGGTTATCGCAGTAAAAAATAGCCTATATTACTCGGTGATAATGTAGCTTTACATTGGTGAAAGAATTTTCAAATCGGTTTAGTGGTTAGGGTACTTAGGGTACATCTGGTTCCCCGGCTACTGGTACCCGAGATGTAAGCATTTCGAAATGTTCAAGTATAGTCAATCTGTCTGTTGGGTTCAGACAGAGCCTGCCCGGTTTCAGTCGTTCGTGTGTGTAAAATGTGTGAGGTTTTTATTGTTATAAACATAATTTTGTGACAAGTGAAGTCGAGGACAATACTAGTTAATAAAACCACTATAAACATCTAGTTACTAACAATATTACAGTTAATATTGTCTGCTTACTGTGACATATAACTTGATTTATCCTTATTACTAGCACAAAGAGTTTCTTCTGGAATTTTACGGAATACTCTAACACAATCACTCTTCCTCGCCACGTATTGTTTAGTGAACTTAAGTTTTCGTGTCATTTTTCCCTTCAACTCCTGAAAAAAGAAGATACGATTGAAAAGATACAATACAGTTTATTTCTATAGCATTAGTATCTTTCTATTTTGTGGTAAAAATCTTATCGAAAAAACAGATAGACTTTGACATAATTTATAAAAAGCTATGCACTTTACCTGCTCCTGACCCAAGCAGACGTATTACAAGAAATCTTTTCACCCCAGTGTCTCTTGCCCACACATACACATATGCGTGCATGCACACAAGAACACATATACACTCGCGCACACAAATGTACGCACACGCACGAATACATACACATAACACAAACACACATTTGGATAAAATATGGTCACACCTCCAAAGTTACATGAGTTTATATTATATTAGTACTTACCCTATTAATATAAATTCATGTCTTAGGATATCGGTATGTCATAATTTCATGATTGATTTTTAAAATACAGACATAAGCCTAGTTAGGAACCCAGTTTCAGAACTTTTTGTGCAATACATTATGTTTAGTATCACATGTCTATTCCTGTGAATATATTCTTCGGTGTCAAATAAACATTTTTTTTTCATTAGGTAAATTTAATAATCAGATTGTGCGCACAAGACGGCATTTATGTCAGATGTAATCTCTTCCAAGTAAGGATGGGTCAAAAATAGAGTGGTGTGTCTCGTCAGACATATTTTTGACCCACTGGACGAAGTATCTTGAGTAAAGTAAATCAAGAAGTTAGTTTTAGGGTTCCGTTTTTTAAATAGAAAGGATCAACTCTTTTAGGTATTTCGTTATATGTTTGTATGGTTCAAAAATGTTATGTATCTTAATTATTATTCTTATTATTTTTTATGTTAGAGAGGGCAGACGAGCAGACGGTTCCCCTGGTGGAAAGGGACTATCGTCGCCCATGTTTTTTAAAACATAACATACAAATATGCAGATGTAACAACTACCTAGAGACTGAAAACCTATGAAACTATAAAATAAACATATAGATCAATGCAAACAATAGATTCAGTCATTTGCGACTTATCTATATTTTAGTCAGCTTTAATAAATAGCACTTGATTAAACTTTGATTTTGATTAATTAAAAATTGATTTTGTTATTACAAATTGAAATTTTTGTGCTTGGGCAATTGACTGTGAATTATATTAATCTTACATCGATAGATGTATTTTTAAGGTTTTCTACATACATATTTGTACGGAACCCTTAGGGCGCGAGTGAAGCGTGCACTTGATTTTTTCATGTGCCTTAGATTAGCTTGGGTATAGTAGACTATACAGAGCCCTACAGCGTTAATTACAAAGGCCCAAAATCAATATTTAATAAAATCCAAAAAAATAAAGCATGTATTCATCATCTCCCATACTTCCTCAATTTTCTCATCTATCAATCCTCTTACATTCAGCATAGCAAAAAGACACTCTGACCCTCTGTTTGCCCTATTATTTATAAAACCGTACAGCTCTCTTAAAAAATAAAACTCGATAAAAATGGACTAACAAAAGCTTGAATATTTAAATAAATATTCAACAATGCATTATACTGTAATTAAATAATAAATTCTGCAATTTATTTGTAAAGGTTCATCTGTTTTTATTTATATATAGTTTAGAAATACTTACATCAATTAGTCCCCAGCCGGCTGCAATTGCCTCGTCATGATAAGGTGGATGCTTCATCAACACCACACGTTTAACATGTGAATTAAATTTCAATGGAGTCTTAAGTTTCCCCAAAGCGATATCATGAGTTACCTTTACGTCGTTGTATTTTTCATGAACCACGTAACTTTGAACTGAATGTGATATACCACTATAAATATCCTCGCTCCCAACTGATGCAGTCAAAGACAACGAGCCAGCACATCCACTCAGACAATGGCCTGCTGTTAAAATCATGTGCTGGTTTATGATAGAGGAGCCACAGATACATACTTCTGCGTCTGTGTCTTTCTTTAGTTTGCATGAAATACTAAGGAATGCGGAATGAGGAAACGCCGATATTTTTGCATTTTTACCATGAACAACGAACGCTTGCATCTCACATCTAGCAAGACCTAGAAAATGTGAAATAGTAAAAATGAATTGAATCGGTTTCATATTACTGAAGAACTGATTTGAAATTTGAATTTATGTAGTCATAATAATTTCAGTAATGAAAAAGTACAGTAATCAATTCAATTAACTATTAAATTTCATGCATTTTCTGTAGTAGCTATTAACAGAAAAAACGAATAGTCAATTTGAAACAAGAACTAGGTAAGTGTAAAAACTGTTTGGAAAAAACTTTATTTAAACTCACAATCCCACTGGTTCAAAAAGGTTTTAGAATAGTGGGTATCTGAGGGATATATTTTGAGGAATCAAGGTTCAGCTAGCCGTAGCACTACTGCGAAGACAATAAGTCAAGTGTAGAACATGCCTCGTCAATCGTCACTGAAACTTGGCCTGAGTGGCGTCGTGCTACCTTCTCCTAATCACTGATGTAGGTGACCTGTTTTTAACAGCTATTCCTAGACCCCTTCTACTACAGGCGCAGAGTGTGTATGGTTTTACTCGGTTTGAATCCGACACTTCGCCCCTCCACAAACCCTGATTGAGTGACGGCCCGATTTCGAAACGTACGTACGAGATTATAAGCTTGAATTTCATCACTGTGGTAGTTATCTTAAGAATATAGCACTCTACATCCTAAACGAGCACTGTGACGTCTTTTGTATTTGAATATGCCCTTTGTTAGGACAGGATGATGTCGTTCAGTGGAAGCTAAAGTATCTGTGATCCTGATTCTTTTGAAGTTGCGGGGGGGCAGCTAGTTATAGGATATAATTGATAGAAAAATAACTAGTGTCTTATTATATTGTATTGTATAAATACATATATTAATCCACATAATCAATAAAAATTAAAAGGCAGTTTTTTTTTAATAGCTTCTGGTCTTCTTCAATAATATTTTTATTGGTAATATTATATTAAAAAAAGACATTGTCAATCGTCGCAAAGTAAACGCATAGCGATTTCTATAATCCAATTATAAAAGAATCCTATATCTGTATAGACGATCACTTGCTTGCTCGTCCTAGGCTTTTTGTAGGACACCAGTCCGATTTGAATGTAACCGCGAACGACCAGAGCACTGCCCGAATCACCTCTGTAAAAAAGAGACTGTTAAGTTTTGACGTAAATGTAATAATTATTGTTAGTCATTGTATTGTCTATGTGTATTACGTATGCTTTATTTGGATTATTTTTATTGCTACGAGTATGGTAGTATGGTATAGTCCGTGTGGTGACGGATTAAGAATACAGAGTGTTACCACCCCTATTCATCCCGTGGGTGTCGTAAGAGCCGACTGAGGGAAAAAACTACGCAGAACAAC
The DNA here is from genome assembly GCA_902825455.1 of Arctia plantaginis. NCBI lineage: Eukaryota > Metazoa > Arthropoda > Insecta > Lepidoptera > Erebidae > Arctia > Arctia plantaginis. Next base: position 4,167,058 of record CADEBD010000288.1, read on the forward strand.
AGCGCTGCGGTAGAAGGAAAACTTGACACAAACCCTATACCAACACGTGTGGCCAGCGTGGTATAGTAGGCCAAGACCTCCTTTTTAAGAAGAGGCCTATGTCCAGCAGTGGACTGTTATAGGCTGTTGATGATGATGATGAAGTTTTGACGTAAACGTCTGAGTAATAATTATTGTTAGTCATTGTATTGTCTATGCATATTACGTATGCTTTATTTGAATTATTTTCATTGCTACGAGTATGGTAGTATAATGAAAATGCGTCATATGTAAACAAACATGAGACTATATAATACGTTTGACATTAGCTTGATTCATAGCGTCTGTACGGGTTATGGTTACCGTACAGGAACCTAACGGTATGGTAACCGCAAATACACTGTTTTCATGTAATGGTGAAATAACGTAAATCGAAGTAAATCGCTGACCGCGCGCAACGTGATATAGCGCTGCTTGTGTCTATCCGTGAATCGTACAGCATCTATACAAATAAATAAAATTGAAGTGTTTATTTGTAATGTCAAAATAATAGGATTTTTTTCGTGCTCAGATGGTTATTTGCACGATACCTATCTGTACCTGTCTGTATCTGTTTGTCTGTCTGTCGGTTCCGGGTAATCTTCTAAATTGCTGGACCGATTTTGATAATATTTTACAACAGGTAGCTGTTTATATAAGGAGTAACCTGGACTTAGAACTTACTTACTCCCAGAAAAAACACTTTGAGATTTTGCCCGGTCCGGGAATCGAATCCACTAAGGTAGCGCTTTTCAAATTCCACGCGAACGAGGTCGCGCTTACAAGATTGTTCATTATAAAATAAAATCAACGTCTGCGATTAAAGTTAACATCGCAAAAGTGAATGAAATAGTGACTGAAAATCCTCATTCAACATTCATCTCAGTCGATCCGTACCATTTTAACTAATCATTTGGGTATGAAACATGTTACCGCTCGGTTAGTCTTAAAAGACCTGAGACTCTCAACAAACACCATAGAGCAACCACCCAGCCGACTTCTTTATTTTCCTAAACTCAAATTACCATTTCGTGGCACCCGTTTTCAATCAGTAGAAGACATAAAGGAGAATTCGCGGCGAGAACTGAACTCAATTTCGGAAACAGCTGTTAAAAAATGTTTTGATGATTGGATTATTCATTGGCGTGTATCTTTTCTGAAGGAGCATACTTTGAAGGTGATAAAATGAATTTGGATGAATAACAAACACTTTGTGGATTATTACAGAGTAGTACGTTTCCTGTAAATATATATTATTAGTAGGTCCATAGGCTTTATTAATAGAATTACGTAACGAACTGATAAGTTTCTTACAACTTTGATCCCAAACATTAAACAACCAACCATGATTCGTTTACAATTCAAGTGAAATTGTCTACAATTCTTTTCCATTAATTTGTTTTATTTTATAAATTGTTGACTCCAACAGACACGTGTGTTAAGCTTATTGGTACATTTGAAATCAACGTTACCTAGATGCATAATCTTTTTCATTTTCGCTCCTGCACAAAAAGTACCTCTAGGTATACTCTTTAAGAGTTTCGAGCAATCTGCCAAGTCCCAGACACGTTGATTTATGGATTTGAGCTTCGTTCCAAAAGTATTTGTCTTCTTAAAAGAGAATAAATTTTAAAATTACTACAAGGAAAATAACTTTCAAAAACTTTTTGATAATTTGATGACACACCAAACTAAACTGAATATACTATAAACAACTATAACTGATTGTTTGATATATGGGAAAGTAGTGTTTCACGATTAGTTTTTAATAAAATATCCTAAATATTTCACTGTATATTTCTGATGTCAACTAACTGACAAATGTTTTTATTTTTATGGCAATATGAAAAATCCTGTAGCCATAAAAATCCTTCTATTTTTTTTATCGATTTAGTAAAAAGATACCTTTTATTTATTTATTTATTTGAAACTTAACAGATATGTTACATGTATCATGGGTGAAGTTAAACATTTCAATGGACTCTTAGGCAATAATAAAGTTTCGTGATAAGTAAAAATTGCGTGCACCACTTCAACATAGGCAATACTACTATCACTTATTTGGGTATTTTGGGTATATTGTGCAGAGTGAGAAGTATTCCAAAAGAAAGCAACTTACAAAACAATCTTGATTTGGATTCACAAGAATGATTGAAACCTTTTAGCGACTTATTTTTTAAAGGCACTTTTTGAGAGGTGGAAGATGTCAATATCGTCAAAATTTCGAGTGAGAACTCTGCACCGCACCAATTAGGGTAATAATGCTTCTTACCCTAATTGGTGCAGTGCAGAGGAACACATGTCTAGTACGAGCCTTGGGTGCATTTAAGCTAATATTAGAGAGAAGGTCGATACTATCAATTTAACTTCGAATAATAGCGAATAAAAAGCTCATGTCTAGTAACACACGCCTACGATAGAGGCAGTAAATCATAGTGCTTACAGTTTAATCTTTACATTTTTTTTTGTTTATGTTAGAGGGAGCAGACGAGCAGACGGGTCACCTGATAGAAAGTGACTATCGCCGCCCATAAACGTCTGCAACTCAGGAGTCACAAACGCGTTGGCGGAAGAAGTACGCTCTTTTCTTGAAGGTTTGAAGATCGTATCGGTCCGGAAATACCGCAGACGATAACCATAGCTTATTTAATTTATACCTCTTCATTGTTCACTACTAGAATATTTTTTTGTATAGATATGGATAGACATCTACATTTTAGTATTACAGACAACGTTAACACAGATATTTTCAAATTTGAATTATAGTGTTGCTGTGAAATCAAAAAGTTATTTTAGCAAATCGGTGTCTTCCCTTAATCTTCGGAGAGGGTCCTTTACTTAACTTTTTTTAAAGCAATAATACAAATATTTGTGTTCCAAATTATCATCATCATCATCATCAACATAAACAGCCTTTAATAGTCCACAGCTGGACATAAGCCTCTCCTTAGAAAGGAGGTTTTGGCCTACTATACCACTGCCCAGACGGGTTGGTATAGGGTTTGTTTCAAGTTTTCCTTCTCTCTGCAGTGCGGTTGTTAGTCTTAGTCGCCTCTTACGACACCCACGGGATGAATAGGTGGGGTGGGTCACCACCCACCCCACCTATTCATCCCGTGGTACACACTAATAATACTATACTATACTAGGATAGTATTATTAGTGTGTACCACGGTAACGGAGTGACACAGAGTATCACCATACTCTGTGTCACTCCGTCACCACACGGATGTATACTAGTATAGTATTACTAGTGTGGATTACTGGGTGTCATGTCTCTCAAACACAAAGGGAGGATCCTCCGAAAAGGCGAGGTGATCATGCCAGGCGATCACATTAGTGTGTGTTCTATTCCCATCACACATGTATTTTATTCATAATATGTATGTATATAGATATGCATAAGTATATTTATTAGTTGTTTCGTTATTATAACAATCGACTTACATTGGTGACTCCCCATCCGGCAACCTGGGCTATTACTTTATAAGGCGGTTTATTCATAAGTACAAAACGATTAACATTGATGTTTAAATTAAGAGCAGTTGTAAGCTTCAGTAGGCCGATAATATTGTTCATGAACGAGATAGCTCGATCCTGATGATCGGAATCGGATTTGACGCGCAGCAGTTTTGACGCGCGCGCTGCGCACACTCAACCTCATAGCTGACGATGTGGATATATTTTGTTGTTCTTTGAGTGAATTCACAGTAAAGTACAAGTAAAATTTGTTCCTTAAGTTTGTAATTTAGTTTAGTTTAGCTTAAATTTAATTAATGTAACTACAATATCGCATTTGAAAAATTATTTAAAGATATTGTAAGAAAATAAATAAATAAAAAATAAGTGAATAAAAAATAAATAAATAAATAATCCTTGGATTATCTTAATTCTTAATAATCCTTATATTATCCTGAAGGATTTTTTTTTTTTTTTTAACTTATTTATTTACTGGATATGGTACACTCAGCTAAGCAGTGTGCCGCAGTTAATAACAATCTTTGATTTAAAATTGATGAACTACAAATCCAAGAAACTAAGAGGGAAGGAGCTTTCATCTCACACTGTATTCCCATATATGCGACATGTGGAAATTCTGTAATATTAGGTACTGTGCCACCGAAAATCTTAGCTTTCATTTCACAATCACCGCGTAACCCAGGTAAAAAGTAAGGTAAACATATAAAATGATAAACATTTTAATGTGACTAGACGTGTATTTAGTAACAATTTTCTTTTTAAATCATTGCTTATCAACTAATTAAGCATAGGCTTGATTAAGTCATTATTATTTTATGAACATAGTAATATTTCCTACGAGACTTATTACCTGTCTGAGCAAAAATTTCAAGACATTTTTAATTAATATAGTTCTAGGTTTAAGAGATGTCGTTGTTCTTCTAGTGCTATATTTTTTATGATTAGATGATTGAGTAGCGACAATATGTCATCGTCATCATCATCAACAGCCTTTAGTAGTCCACTGTTGGACATAAGCCTCTCCTTAGAAAGTAGGTTTTGGTTTACTATAACACGCTGGCCAGACGGGTTTGTTTCAAGTTTTCCTTCTCTTTGCAGTGCTGTTGTCCTGCACAGTTTTCTCCTGTGATAGTGCTAAAATCACATAATTATAAAACTTCACTTAAATGTTATTTTAGACAAGTAATGTTAGAAATTTATCTACACGTGCATTTAAGGTCTAGACGAACAAAAAGGAGACCCTAATAAAAAGTGAACTTTATGATCTGAAGTATTGCGAAATGAATGACGGTCCGTTATAAACATACTACATACGAGTACTATACATGAACTAAACTAGATCAAGCTTGATGAGCAAAAGTTAATTATATAATCGTACTAGCTGTCCCGACAGACGTTGTCTGTCAACAGTTTTTTTCATTTAAACCACTCTTAAACCACTTGACCACACACAAAAACTTCATTAAAATCGGTCCAGTCGTTGAGGAGAAGTTCAGTCACATGCACATAAGAATTATTTATATAAATATAACTTTTTTTTTTGTTATACGGTATGGTGGTAATGACGTTTTTCTATTCGGTTGTGTACGGTTCCATGTCTCAGTATTTAAAAAAATGATTTACAATATAGCGTCTGTCTAATTAGAAGACATTTGCTTCGTAAAGGCTGTGAGCATCATGAGCACTAACGATCGTTATGACAGTAGTGGTGTACCGTATACAACTGTCAAGAGGTGGTACTGAGAAAGAAGACAGAGGTAGTTGGATGCAGCAGCATCGGGGTAACCATAAATTATAGGTTATTTGCGGTTTATTCAACGTATTAGCATCGAGATCTACAGTATTCTTACATTGATCAACTTTTCTTTCTTTAAGAACGAAGAGTATGGAAGAATAATCATGAAGAGAAAGGTGGAAGAATAGTCAACCTAAGATAATTAGTCTATAGTTAGACTATGCACTTATATCAAATACTTTTATTATTTCTTTATACATAGCTATAGTAATAGATATTAAAGCGACACCAACAGATTCTTTATAACATCACCGTTTTTTAAATACTGAGACATGGACCCGTATAATGTAGGTGGTTCTGGCAGTAAGGAAATCATTTTACAACTATTATATTAAGATTTTGTTATTCGATCATACTTTACTTAATATTCTCAAATTAAATAAAAATAATTTGCCTTCACAAATATTTTTTTTCGAGTTTTCCTCTATCCAATAACCAAGTAGTAACCAATGTCGGTGTAGACGACAACGCTGTCTCTTATCTCGGGATTTTTGCCGGAGACAATGCCAAGCTGTATGTAGCCCTGAACTACCAGAGCACTTCCCGACTTACTCTGAAAATTTGAAAAGTTTAGTTATTATCACTCCTGATTTCTTCTATCTTTATATATAAAGATATAAAGTACAGACCAAGCAACTTATTATATGCCTTTTTTCATTTTTGTTTGAGAGCTGATTTTCTTGTCTTTTGCTTAGGATATTTGAGCGGTCATCTTTTTTAGGGATGGGGTACATTATAGCTGTCATATATATTCTCAAGACAACGTCAAAAGAGTAGGAGAGCCGAAAAAAGCCCACTTGCCTTATGATAATCGAGAGAAAAGAGTGTTTGCCGCACAAATTTTCGTGCGAATCTAACGTCTCGCACACAGTTATCACACCGCAATATGTCCGGCAGTAACTTCTATCATCCATAGTTGGAATGTACGAAAAGAATTTGCCAAAAAAACATTGTTTTGCCTTAGTGTTAGGGGCCAACGAATTATGACGATAGACACGCGCGTATGTGAGTGTGTGTTCCTGTGTATATGTATGTAAAATAAGTAGTGTGCTTTAAGCCATTCTATTAGGGTCCATCTACAGTCATAGAGTTACATTAGATAGATATTTAGTTTTGCTCTTATTTATTTAGAATTGCTTCCATAATGTGCTGGTCTTTGCATCGCTGCTGTAAATTTAATTAATTATGGTCTAGTTTGACCTTTGGGCTACCATAATTATATATTGTTTTTGTCTGTTCTATAACTCGGAGATAATACAACATAGAAACTACTGAGCGTACAATCGACATGAAATTTGGATACATAACCTGTAATAACATCTGTGGTCGTAATTATAATACTTACAGGGAAGATCATAAATAATTTTAAAACTTTGTTTTTTCGGGACAACAACAACATTAAACAAATTGTTTTAATTCTTTTTTCTAATTATTTTACTCTATAACTCCACATAGTGATTGGACTGTTTTTTGTAAAATGGCCAATTTAAGTGTTCTAAACCATAATATTTCATCGGATTTTTATATACCTAAGTAGGGATGGTTGTTAGATATTTTCATAGAGGTGGAACTCATATGGTATTTAGTGATTAGTGAGAATTTTGCGTATTAACGAACATTTCGGTGAAACAGTACATTTAAGGATCTGTCAGTGAATTAGAAGCGTTTTGATTAATGGCCTTCTTGCTACGCATTAGTAATATTACAAATGGTTCCTTACTGAGCTGCCAAGTTTAAAGTTTGTTTTTATTTTAAGCACAGAAGGTTCCCACTGGCATTCGCCAAATAAGTCAATTTCAATTTATTGCATTCAGGTGGTAGGCTTAAAAGTAGGTAACAATTATGGACCCTGTCGGGCACAGCACTATCAGGAGAGAGGAGGAGCTGCCTAATTATGCTAGTTTTAAAAGCTTCATTTCAATACCAACATTTTCTGTTTTAAACGAGATAAACTAATTAAACCAAATAGTATATTAAACTTGCATGTTCATAATAGGATGTAGTTGTTGATAATTTAATAAATTTATTAATGAACAATGTCAGTACATAATTAGTTTACCATTCATTGTATATCAATTTATTGCATAGTCATTCATTATACGAGTATATTAATATGTATTAAATGTAAATTTATTACATTTTATGTCTATACTCGTATGTGTTTATAATAATTAATGTTAGTTATTTAAAGTTTATAATTTATCTTCTAAGTATTCCTTGACACTGTAGTAGCATTTACTTATTAGAAGTTTTTTTAATTTGTTAACAAAAGTATTGTATTTATTTTCGTTTTTGATTTCGTTTGCTAGCCTATTATATACTTTTACTGACATGACCAATGGTCCAGAGGAGTGAATTGCTAATCTTGAAGTAGGAAGATTTAATCTACTTTTGTGTCTTAGGATCATTTTGGATTTTGGATATCTTCGCGCTTGGTGTAATGTTCTGGATATTTACGAACAAGTTTACATAATTCCAAGATGTAGATGCATGTTAATGTTAGGATTTTGAGTTCTTGAAAGTGTGTTTTACATGTGTCAGAATTTTTATATTGACCAAGACTCTAATCAATGCCTTTTGCTAAGTAAAAACAGCGAGGACGTCCGTACTATTGTCCCACAAAATTACGCCATAGTTGAGCCAAGAATGTGCGTAGGCGTAATAAGTGACAAGTGCAGTAGGTAGATCTGTGGCTTTTTTGACTTCGCGTAGGGCGTTTGTGAAGCTTGATATTTTTGCACTCACCTTTTTTACGTGCGCCCTCCAGTTGATATGCGTGTCTATGGTTAACCCGAGTAAGTTAACCTCATTAACAACTTCTATCTTTGATCCATTAAATGTGAAATTGATGTCTATTGGTGATTTTTGGTGTGGATGGAAAGTTATCAATTTAGTTTTTGAGAAATTTGTTTCCAGATAGTGTTTGTTCATCCAGTCCACCTTTTTTGTGAGTGTTTGGTGAAGATTTTCACAAATATCCACATTAGTTGTACACGAAGTGAACAAAGAGATGTCGTCCGCAAATAAGACACATGGTCCGTTTATTGTTTTGGGTAGCTCGTTTACATAAATTATAAATAATAGGCACCCAATTACGCTACCCTGAGGAATAGAGGCTTTCATATCTTTCCTGTTTGAATGGATTTTTTGTATCTCGGGTGTGTTTTTGTTGAAGAATTCTAGTTCTACAGTTTGTTCCCTACCTGTTAGATATGACTTTAGCCATTCGTAAGCTTTACCCTGGATTCCAATTGCATACAGCCTATTTAATAGAATATTAAATTAAACTTTGTCGTATGCTTTGCTCATGTCTAATAGAATACCTACTGCGTATTGCTTATTATTCAAAATGTTTATGGCTTCTTGGATGTATTTATATACTGCTAAGGTCGTCGATTTATTTTCGCGAAATCCATTCTGGCCCTGATCTAATATTTTATATTTTTAACAGAAGTTATATATTCTATCTGTCATCGCTTTTTCAAAAATCTTGGATATAGTCGGTAACAGGGCGATAGGTCAATAATTGTCTGGGTCGGTTTTGGAGTTTTTCTTATGTATTGGTTTTACCAAGCTATGTTTTAATTGGTCAGGCACGACGCCTTCTTTAAATGACTGATTAACCAATAAATAAAACGGCAAAGTTAGTTCATCTGCACAGTGTCTTAGTAGGGTAGGTGGAAGCTCGTCTATACCACAGCTTTTCTTATTTCTAAGTGTTTTCAGAATTGTGTTAACTTCATGAGGATCCACTGGGTTGAGATATATTTTATTTATTTTCTATTGTGTTGTGGGCTTGTACACCACTTGTATTGCTGAAGAAAGGCTGGTGTAAAGTCTAAGCAATTATTCATATTCAATACATATTGTTTTGTATATCTAATCTGTTCGGTCTTTTTCCTGAAAGTTACAGAGGATTTATTGATTCGTGATTCACTGATAGTTTTCATATAATTAATAATATTGTATATTTTCAACAATTAATTAAATTGTCAAGCGATGTTTTCCCTCTAATCATTTAATTTCCAATTATAAAGTTGTATTTTAGTGATTTTGACAAGTATACTAAAAACCATGGCTATAAATAATTGTTCACAAGATCTTAGATTCTGTTCACGATTGACGTTAATTAGAATTGTTTGATTTTGGAAGTAAGTATGCATTTCATTTTCATTCCACTTTACTTAAATAATTTCAAATTGGATGATCGGATATATCTAGATAGGAATATGAAGACCGACAGTTATTAAAGCAAAAAATGTTCTATTTCAGACGACGTACCTACTGTGTACCTACCTATGTGAGAAGTAAGGGTTTTTACAAAGTCATTTTACAATATTATGTAACTTACAGTAAAGTTATAATTTTGATACTCACATTAATAATTCCCCACCCACCAGAGCCTCTCCTTTGTATGGCGGATGTTTAGGCAGTAGTGCCAAACGATTAAATGTTTCATTAAATTTCAATGGAACCTCGACTCTTACCAACGCAATATCATTACTTAATGTTTCATCATCATAACTTTAATGAATAAGATAGCTATGCGCGGTAGAAACACCATTTTTTATCGTGTATTCCTAGCCAACAGATATTGTTATAAAGGTTTCTTCTAAGCAGCCGTGCACACAATGACCAGCAGTCAATATTATATTTTGATTTATAATAGACGAACCACAAATCCATGATTCACCAAACTCCTTGTCTTCATCAATACATTTAGTTGCAAGGTGCCTCTTCTCCATCGACAATATATGGTGTCATCTTACCTTCTACAATGATTAAGAAGTATGATATAATTGGTAAAAAATGGGTTACTGACATATTACTGTCGTCACTGTTCAATTGAATTGATATCGTTCTAAGTTTTTCATGCTTATCGTATAATTGAAGTTTCCTCACAACGTTTTAATAGCCTAATAAATGTTATCATGTGAGTTTTCTCAGTGATTTTTTAGAATCATTACTTACCTTTTTCAAGTTAATGAAGATTTGATAGGCCTGATTGGGTATGTTTTGTATTTTTAAGAATTTGGTCCAAATGAATTCTTAGTTTATTCTAAAGAGTAACAATAGAATATGTTTGTTTTTAAAAAAAAAGGTTATTAACGCGATTATTTCATTAGTATTTCACGAAACTGAGCAAAATAGAGCGAAATATATGAAAACAGAGTATGGATTGATTTTATTTAAGGTATAGAATATTTAGATAGATTTTTTACGTAGGAGGGGGCAAACGAGCAAACGGGTCACCTGATGGAAAGTGACTATATAATAATTGCCAATGAATGTAAAATAGGTAATAATTACATATAATATATACCTGCCCGTATAATATTTAACGGATCTACAAAAAATATTTTTTAACTATTTAAGCTGTATAAGATACTTAGTTGTTACAAATCTATGATGAAATTTTAGTCAGTTAAAGTCAAAAATATATATCTTTATTTAATAAAAAAAATCGATATCGTCTTCTAAGTAGACCGTAAAGTCATAGATCAACACACATAATAGCAACAATCTGAATGCAACAAAATGAATCAATATGCATAATATGCATGTGCCCCCCGTTTCTAAGATGTTGAGTCATGTGAAAAGAAAGTGTTAGAAATAATATTTTAGTAAAGTCTTATATTAGGTAACTTTAGATCAATAAGCTTAGTGAACTACATGACAGGTTGTTACATAATTAAAACGATGGTTCGTTTACTGATGACCGGAACAGACCCCAGCCTGCGGTCACAGAGTTCTGAGCACAATTGAAGCATTGTTATTTCTATCGCTCAAATGAAACCAAGCCCACATTTAATAAGTTATATTTTCGAAATTGTTGAAGGAGGCATGAGTTACATTTTAACTTCTTTTTTTTTATTTGGTTAGCTAATACAAATACAAATCATGTACATAGAGATAAAACAGAAAATCCGTACATCAATGTCGTCATATGTTACACACGGCAATTATCACAAAATAAAAAAGAAAATGTACCTAGACAAAAACACTAACACAAAAAACATCACAATAATAAATTGAGGGTAGTATAAAAAAATGTGTACACAGTGCGCAATGGTAACATCGCGGTCGATATGACCATTGCGCACTGTGCGAGATCATCAGGGATGAATCCTTTAATATAATTGTGAATACATTTACATTATCTTACTACACTATACAGGTTGTTCCAGGGTTTAAAATGAGCAATATAATTTTGTATTTTTAATTCTGTGTATTAATGTGATTTGGCGAGATGTGTGATTCTGTAAATACGGGGATGATCTTAGGAAGACATGCCTAAAAATCGATATTGTCATAAAGTAAGTCATAGATCAACACACACGTTTAACATGTTCTCTGGATTATTAGAGGGTATAGGTAGGGTAGGTATTATTAGAGGGACATGTACTCGGCAAAATTCCCGGGTACGAAACTACTTATTACCAAAGGTAAAACGATTTTATACTAAACATTTTTACTTGGTACTCTATTTGTACTAAGATTTTCCCAGAACATTTGCTGTGTTGTCGAAATGAACTACTCCGATGGTCTGCTGAAGTAACTTATGTGAATAGAGTCTGTTTTAAATTTATACATCAGATTTCTTATAAAGTACAACTGACACACGGATGTATCAGCAGAAAGAATGGCCACGACATTAGGAGATCGGTAGATAACATGACCAGGAAAGTCTTGGAGCTCAAGTCAGGACGGACACAGCTCGGGAGACCCCGACATATATGGGTTACAGGAAACAGCTTAATTTAAGAATGATATAAAAATTAAATAAAATACCTATTTGGTGACGACCCAGAAAAGGTATCTGTGGAAAAAAGAGATCAGGAGAGCCAACTCCAAATACAGATGGGATGAAGCCAGAAAAATAGAAGATTTGGGAATAAATTAAGTAGTATTTACTCACTACATGATTTCTCACAGTTTCGAAGTATCTTATTTCATAAGCTACATGTAGAAGATCCATACTTCGGCAAATATGGGCCGGTTTAATCGGAATGATACAACGGACTTACAGATAAAGTAGTGTTAAGCAATTCTCAACAACTTTTTTCTGTGAGCACCGGTTTTCAGACATCACCTGTGTCTGATCCGCAAGGAGCCAATGTCTGAATACTACCACTGCTATGGCCGGACCGTGGACACGGGGCTCCACACGCTGGCAGAATGCCCGGCGCGGGCGGAGCAGAGGCGTGTCTTCGTGGCGGCGATCGGGGTGGGGGTTCTCTCGCTTGACGTGACATGACATGTTGCGGAGCAAGAGTGCGTGGAACTCCACTGTCTCCTTCTGCGAGCAGATTATGCTTGCAAAGGAGATTGCGGAGCGGAACCGGGAGAGGTTTAGAACTCTCTCGGCCCGCCAGGCTCGGGCACGGGCCAGGTACCGCAGGACTCAAGCACTGGAGGTCGCAGAACGACCTTCGTCCTCCATAAGAGCAGGCTTGGGTGTGACAGGTGAGGCCATCTGTGACCCTGGCATCTGTGACGGCTTGCAGTTTTTGGTCGGTTCGAGTCCGACATAGCCATCCCATTTCCGCTCAAAAAAAAAAAGGGGGCTAGGGGGAAAGACACTCAAAGGATGATTTCATTTGATCACGCTCTTTAAGCGGCGGGAGTCAGTAATCATCAAGTGACCTGTCTGATCGTCTGCCTACTATAGCATAAAAATATAAGGAGGCAAACGACCAGACGGATTGAGATTACTATGGGCTCTTGTAACTCAGAAAGTCAAAGGTGGCTGGACGGCCTTTATTATTTATTGAACGGAAAAAACTATCTATAGCGCATAGTGCTACAGTAACAATTAAACAAGTGTTGTGAATGGTTGCGTTTTACGATGGTGGAAAGCTGTGGGTGTTATGAGTAAATATTATCTTAGTACAGATGAGCATGAAAGAGACGAGGAACATCATAACTGAGGGGGTTTTCGCGGGCAATGGATGTTAAGTAGCTGGTAGCGCGAAGAGTGATGAACTAAACCAAAAATTCAGTATTTATATTACGCGAAATAATTTAATTATCAATCAAATTCAATATGAGTCACAATTTATTTAAACATTTTCATTGAATAAATAATAGAATTTTGATGAAGTTCAATTTATCAAATATGCTGATCATTTGAAGATCCTTTTTAATACTGAATGAAAAATTAAAACCACTGTTATACACATTTAGTAAAACGGAATGCCACCAAACCGTTAATTATGCAGTGCCGTTTGTAATCGAGGGAATACTGATTATAAATGGAATCAAATGAAATTAAATCTAGAGATAATGTACAAATGTAGTAGAACAAACATTAGCGCCAAATTTGCCTTTGTTGTTCGTTGTTGCTCGTCCATAATATGACAACAATGCATACTTTCGTATATCAGCCACACGGTCTCTAAGACTATGTAAATATAGAAAAGTAAATATGGTTGGGAACACCGAAGACAAGAAAGTGCAATGCTTCATAAACAAAATGGACAGACTAAATGAAAAACTCATTGTCCATCAATTTCTACAGATGCAATTCTGATGCTGACCACAATTCTTAGACATGAGGGACTGACCCCAAAAAGTTACCAAATCATTAATCGTTCAGATAAGATATTGTTTTTAACTTAGGATGACTCCAGTGACACTTCATTTTATACATTTCAAGTCGTTTATTTAAGTACAAATGTAATAAAAAAAATTATACAAAGAAAAATCTGAGCGTATATTATATTTATGTCATCCTTCTATTTGGAAATATTTTTCTTTTTTAAGTATGGTTTTAAATGCCGCGTTTGGCGTTGCTACTTTTCGGTAAGAAAGGTATATTAATTATATAAGTAATTTCTTGATATCATCGCGAGACAGCGGTAGCGAGATGTGAAAAGGTATTACACATGGTTCAGTAAATTTCAGTGCATAAACAATTTTCTTGATGTCACCCAATTACCTGTATAACGAATTTACCCACCCTTATCATGTTATAAAACGTTACCACGTGTTCGAAAGAAACGCTACCATGCACGCGGTTTATGAATTACAAAAAGAAAAAAAATTACAATAAGCCACTTACTTTTTTGAACATATTTACAGACGTTAAAAGAGTTTTCAAATAAGACTGCTACAATTTTATTAATTTTATCCGCTAGCAAAGTTGAATATTTTAATGTAGTTGAAAACGTTGTTTAGAAGCACGTGAAACAGAACTCATTTCTTTACAATGTTATACTACCAAATTATGAAACTAGTTGTGAGAAATCAGAAACATGTAAGGATGATAGATGGAATGTTATTCTTACATCAGAAAAAAACAACCTTGGCGCCATTTTCTTTACAATATTGTTTGTTGCACAATAAGTTTAAAATGACTAATATTATACGCTATTTTAAATATTTACGCATAATAAACAGCCATACTAACCTAGTAACATAACAAAAGGAAGTAACAAAACGATTAAGGTCACGCATTCAAAAATTTACGGAACTTTAATAAATGTTATTTAAAAGTTTTTGTTGTTTATGAATAAACTTTGAATAAATTATACACTGTACTGGATAATGTTCATACTATTTAATCTGAATAAATATGTGCATATTAGGTGTTCCGAGTGAGGTGGAAACCTCAACTAGATTTAGTTTCAAAATATTGGGTTTAGATTTTATGGTGATATTCGAAAAGCGTTCGCAATTAAAAGACCTAGAAAAACTTTTTATGACTGAATATTTATTTAAAAAAAAAAACCGCACTACTCTTGAGGTTCTCTTGTATCGCAGGGGACCCCTATATACCCATCATCCGTGTGGTGACGGATTAAGAACACTGAGTGTCACCACCCCTATTCATTCTGTGGGTATCGTACGAGTCGACTAAGGGAATAAACTACACAGGACAACAGCACTGCAAAGAGAAGAGAAACTTGACACGCGTAGTGTAGTGGGCCAAAACCTCCTTTCTAAGGAGAAGCCTATGTCCAGTAGTGGACTAATAAAGGCTGTTGATGATACTGATGATAATGATATATCCACATAAACATTAGTCAGGGTTCCTTACATGTTTTCGAGTACTAGTGAATGTTAAATGTAGTTTGTGCGAATAGTACGAATTTATTCATTCCAATTTCATTATTTCAACCTAAAGAATGGCTGTAGCCAATGATATATGAATTGGATTCAATAAAAATCATAGCTGTAAAGCTCAGATCACATTTTATTTGTAAAAGCTACGTCTCTCAATAGAAGAACTTTGTGGTCCACTATAGGGTTTGTCTGACAACTATAATATTCGATATATTTTTTTATCTTATAATTTGAAAATCGATGTTTTTGTTTAAAGTTTTAATTCATATAAAGCCTTATTCAATATTTTCGAAATTGATTACAGTTTACTTATAGACTGTCATGTTTCAATGTCCAATATTACTTGGTCCCATGCTAAAATACATTCTTCAACATATTTACCTATTGAGAATTATTAATACGGCATTCAGAGCTGAAAAGATAATTCAGAACTTTTTGTGGCTTAATCACTGTTGATGATGATTAAAAGCAACTTTTATTGCTTTATGTATAAGAAAACAGAAATATAACATATTGATGATGAACTTTACTAACATAATAACATGAACCTTGAAAAATTCCAGTTTAGAAGGGGTTATCAAAATAAAAAAAAAACATAAAGTTTCCATACACACATATTTTTATTTGATCACAGCATTTGTCGTTAGATTTTACAATGAAGTTTTACTTTTATTTAGTAAATGCCACCGTAGAGTCCACGACCTAGACCATAAGCACCGTAACCGGCACCAACCCAGGAGGTGGCGAGGGGGGCGGCATATGCGTTAGAGTAACCGTAGCCGAGGGGAGCGGCAGCAGCGACGACTGGAGCGGCAGCGACGACAGGGGCAACACCCAAGACGGGGTCTTTGCGGACGATGGCGTTGAATCCGCTGTGGCCATCGGCGGCGTAGTCGACCACACGTCTTGTGCCATCAGAGTCGAGGAGTGAGTACTGGCCGACGACGCGGTCACCAAGGCGGGATTCGCTCTGGCTTTTGACGTCACCGGTGTGAGGGTCTGCTACTCCATATGAGTAGCTGTAAGCTGAATTGTCGTAAATGCCGTTGGCTTGAACAGCTGCGACCAGGAGGGCAAGAGCGACGAACTGTAATGAACAATACATTATCACAATTAACTTTAAACTATGAAATTGGTATTCTTATTTAAATCATTTTAGGTTCATATCTCTTTTAATAATAAACTAAACTGCAGTTTGAGTCCCATCCGATACTAGCGGTTAAAAGAAGTTAAAAGGCTAAGAATAAGAATTTGAGCAAGGAAAAGGTTAAGTCCCGTTTAAAAACCATCACACTTCTAAGGGGACCCCCCTTTTAATTGTTGTGGCTATCGAATAATGAAAACAAATTAGAAAAAGAGGAGATGATGATGATTTTGAATATAAATAAAAGAATAACAAAATTTTACAATTATAAAATAGAACAAACCTTAGCGGCCATTTTTAGGTTTTTGTTTGTTGTACAAAGAACTACAAGTGATTAAAAGCAGCTACCAGTTCTCTTTATATACTTTTCAGGCGCAATGCTGAACTGGCCGAAATATTTGATTAATAATACTGATTAAGCGACCAAGGCCACATCCTCGAAAAAATTTGTTACTTCTTTAACATATTTTTACTAAAACACTATTAGTAAAAGGTTTTTTTTTTAATTTATTGCTTTTACGAACTCATCTGACTAACAAAACTAAACGGTAATTCCGGGAGTAAAACGAAGATCACACATCTGACTTCTGAACCTCTGTCGCATTTCAATACAAATTAACACGAATTACATAACAGGTATGGCATGCCTTTGGATTACGTAACATTTTGACCAGATTACACTGGCTGTTGTCAAAGAATAACTGACTGGGAGTCAGCCTATGATATAACAAGGTTAATTCCCGTACGTAGTATATATTTATATTAAGATTTATATTAATACAAACTGAACTAGAAAACTTTGTAAAAATTAAGCGTTAAGGCCTTAATAGCGAGGTATATCGAAGCATCGCGTTAGGCAGTTGGATTAAGGGCCCGATGCAGAAAGCAGTTCTCCTCGATACGGCACGTATTGTGAGGAAGTTTCTGTCTCTGGAGTCCTAAGCACGGATATATTGGTCCCTGTACCCGATACCGTTGGGACACTATTTTTAATATTTTTAAATGTATTTTATTTTTATTTTTGTATATAAAAATATATATGTATATATTTTTTATTTATATGTATATTTAATGAAATAAAGAGAATAATAATAATATATTTATTTGTCAGAATATGGGTATGCAAAGTTGTTAGTAGTTACATTTTAGATGCTAGCCACATTCTACCATTGTCTGGTGAACAAAATGTTAGTAGAGTGAATTCATGTTTTTTTTTATCATTATCATGCATTATAACTATGTCACAATTTTTTATAGTCAAAAAAATCTTGGATACTGTAGAAACATTTATCTAAGAGCAACGTAATTCATTTTCTTTTAAAACATTAATTGTATCTTCCTTAAATCTATTTAGTAACTTGTTATAAATGTGTTTAGCCATACAGTATACATTCTTACTATACATTTATTCTTTGTCTGGGAACTAAGAATTTATGGGTATTTCTGTTTGACCTGATGAATCTTTTCTTTGAATGTCACAACTTCTTTGCGCTGTAATGTCCAAAGCATTCTAGTTGAAAATCAATATGGACTCAATTTTTAATAAGCCATTCAAAATCATAAAATATAAAAATAAAATGAAAAAGGAAATTTAATAAAGAAATAGGTGTCTCATAGTTTCAATGAATAAAAATAAAATCCGAAAATTTAATTCCTAGTACTAACATGCCAGTGAGCCTAAAAAAGTGACACTTCCTTCTATGATGTCTAATGATAATTTTAAGTAATGGCGTCCGCCATTCTAGAATTTTTGTAGATATTTCGTATTCGGTTCACTTTTTGTTTCAAGGTCACATTTAAAAAAAATGAATTAATGAAACCAATGTATTCAAATGTGTAACAACGTCTAATTATAATATTAGATGTACTAAGGGTATTGGTAATGGGCTCATTTCTGCATTTAGACTAATACACAGTCCCTTATACGTTGGGTGAAGTTGGCTAAGTGAGCCTATCTCATTCTAGGAGAGCAGAAGGGTTCTGGGGGGTTTGCAGGCTTCTAGTAGCGATCTTGTATCAGGTTGTATATTTATCTTATTTAGTTTTGTGGCTACTCCCTCACCCTCAGGATAAGGTGGGCAGCCCATAAGTATAGACTATAATTCAGGGCCAGATGTCACGTAAAAGGTCCTGCATTTATACGCAAGAGAAGTCTGTTAAGACTGATTGGTTGGTTAGTCGTTTCGAGATTCCAGTTAGTACCAAGTTGAACTCTCTGTAGCCAGATACGTGGCAGTGTTGTGCTTTACGAGTCCGTTGCCTTACTCAAGAGCGAAAACATAGTGACAGCAATGTGATTGGGTCACCGTTATTCCAGAGCCCTTCCTTGCCAGTTTATCTAAGGCGTTGTTGCGAGAAAGAGAAAGGTTAATCACTTTTCTTCTCTGCATCTCTTTTGATTGGAAACTCTCACGCATTTATAAAAAGTTAATACTAAATTAAAATCAAATTATGTAACAAACAATGATAGAATATACCCATGATACCCAGGTCTGAAACATTTAATAAATCACAAATTTCAATCCAGTTTGATATAAATTAAAACAAAACGGTTACCAAGAGGACACATTCCATGTAAAGTTAAAGTAAATATACCGGTGAGTAGTAGTAATATTCGTTAAGGGTAGTGTTATGTCCAGGGGTTTCTGGTATGTTCAACTAATTTTAGAATTAACATGAGCTTTTGATTCCTTTGATACCGACAATTTATTTTAAAAAAATACTCCCGGTTTTCGCTAATGTAACCTTGATTGCTTAAACATTCTTAAAAAGTCTATTCAGTTCAGTATTATACGCGGAACGTATATAAAGAGAATCGGTTGCAATTATTAATCATTCGCAGTCCACTGTGCAATAACAAAAACAAAATGGCCGCTAAGGTTTGTTCTATTCAATTAATCTATTTATTTTTATTTGATTAATAAGTACGTAAATATTAACATAGTAGTCTAAAAATTAATTGTGATAATGGATTGTTCATTACAGTTCGTCTGTCTTGCCCTCCTGGTCGCGGCTGTTCAAGCCAACGGCATTTACGACAATTCAGCTTACAGCTACTCATACGGAGTAGCAGACCCTCACACCGGCGACGTTAAGAGCCAGAGCGAGTCCCGCCTTGGTGACCGCGTCGTCGGCCAGTACTCGCTCCTCGACTCTGACGGCACAAGGCGTGTGGTCGACTATGCTGCTGATGACCACAGCGGATTCAACGCCATCGTCCGCAAAGACCCCGTCTTAGGTGTTGCCCCTGTCGTCGCTGCCGCTCCTGTCGTTGCTGCTGCCGCTCCCCTCGGCTACGGCTACTCTAACGCATATGCCGCTCCCCTTGCTCGCGGCTACGGTTACACCGCCTCCCTCGCCGCCCCCTGGGTCGGTGCCGGTTACGGTGCTTATGGTTTGGGTCGTGGACTCTACGGTGGCATTTACTAAATAACGTTGGAAAGGAATAATGCTGTGATCCAAATAAATTTTGTAAATTTGTTATATCTGTTTATTGTTTATTATATTATTTTATTCAGTTTCCACCTACCGTGTAAACATAGTGTCACAATATTATAGTACAGCTTCATGAATTTTGTGGATTTTTTCGTCTGTGTTTCATCCCAGGGTTGCTATGGGAGTGAAGTGAATTTATCACAATTTAGGTCAGGTGTGTAAATGATGCTATATTATTTGGCTTATACATTACGGGTGATAAAACACATGGTATGATTCACAAAAAGGGTACAACACCATCTATCGAATTTTAGGGTAAACTTACTTATCAATGCCATTAACAGTCATCTAACGTTATTTTATTGTTTATTTCACTAAATTTAATGTTACCAAAGTTTATGTTCATTATTAGTTTTGTTGTTAATACCTGTAATTGAGCTACATGTATGAGAACAAGAAGAAGATTAATCGCGCAGCCACTTCATCTGGTCGTCAAATAGTGCTTTGGAATTAATTGGAATTGCGCAATAAACTCAAATAACAAGCCGCTATTATTGAGGAAATTGTAGAAGTCCAATAAGTCTATCACATGAACCACGACTTGTAAATAATATTCTACCACATTCACACAACGCCATCTAGTCCCAAACCAAGCAGGGCTTGCACTATGGGTACTAGACAACTGATATAAAAACTTCTTTAGTTTTTTTTTGTAAAAACATTCATATAATACATAAACCACGCAGCCAAATCAAACATTAAACGTTCATGCACAAAAATGTTTGACTTGAGCGAGAATCGAACCCGCGACCTTTGGAATAACAGTCCGTTACACAAACCACTACGCCATCCCGTCGTCCCGTTATGTTCCGTAAATCATTTATAATAGCAACAAAAGTCATTGTATTCATCATTTGACTTTTTTTTAAATAAATGTCGAATGATTTCAATGCTCAGATAGATAGGTAGAAACCCAATTTTACGAAACAAAACGTAAAACATCGATAGAAAAGTATATTTTAAGTAATAATAATTATGTGAACGATACTTCAAACGTGGCATGTTAACTAACACTAACATTGGGTAAATGTTATATGAGCTTGTTTGTAATACAAAATGTATTCTGTTTATTTATTTTTAAAAACATTAAAAAAAAAAAACAAATAATTGAGAAAGAAATAAAAAACACTTAATTAACAATACGAAAATAGTAGTGCTGGCTTTGCCACCGTGGAGGCGCTCCTGCCCGTTATCGTCGAGTGAGCAGGGCGGCAGCATGGGACCCTTTCCTTCCGACTAACGCAGGTGCTTTCCGGGCATGGCTAGTTCGGGAAGTACTAGCACTCGGTCGCTAAGATGGAATTGAGTCACGCCTGTCACCACTGCGATTGCAGTGAGGATTCGGCTCAGCACACGCTGGCAATTTGCCCAGTTTGAGCATCGCTGCGACGGGTCCTTATTGCAGTCAGCGGAGGGGACGGGTCCGGATGTCTTAATAATAGCAGTTCCTGGATCTCTCCTATTACAGGCGCAGAGTCGCACACCGTGCGGCTTTAAGTCTTCTAAGATACGGCTGACTTCCGATTTTTTACGGCAGACCTCCACAACCCAAGTACTCGGTGATATCAAAGTTTTGTAGAAAGACTTTTTAGGGCTTTAACTATCCTTTCACGATTGCCACAGATGTTCGTGTGGCAACCGGGACTGATGGCGTAACGTAATCTATGAGTAGATTTAACTATAGAAACAATAATCACTGTATCCACATTTCACAGACACGGACTGGACAGACACTCGACCAGAATGATACATTCCACCGAATAGGCAATGTTTGTTATATCTGTTTATTGTTTATTATATTATTTTATTCAGTTTCCACCTACCGTGTAAATATAGTGTCTAATATTGTGACAGTGAATATTGTGACAGAATATTGTAATAGTGTCTAATAGTATAGCTTCATGAATTTTGTGGATTTTTTCGTCTGTGTTTGGGATGGGAGTGAAGTGAATGTAGTAATGAAGTATGGCTCAGAAATAAATTAGTAAGAAAACCGGTAGTTGATATAATTTTTTGTTTAGAAGATGTGGGACTTACTTAGATAAGGAGATATTTGTGCTACAGCTGAGATTTTACTGTTTATCTTCAAGTTTCGAACTCCAATTACTGAAATACATCCAGCCTACATTAGGTATATACAATATGCACACATTTTTGACATGTTACTATGTGGCATGTTGCTTTACCCCTTTATCATAATAATTTGCTTAAAAGTACTACCGTAACTTTATTGGCTTGTTTAATTAATGCAATTACTCAATAAGTAAAGAATAATTATTAGGGTTTGTTGCTTTGAGAAAGCGCTCAAGTACTTACGCGATCTAATCCTTCCAGTCCTTAATAATGTGACTTAATTACAGTTGTTAATAATAATACTGGGTAACCTCTACTTTGAGGATAGTCAACTTTAGACTGCAAGTTAAGGTTTTGAATTTCTCGTCTGCACGGATAGTGTTGATGGGTCAGCCGTAAATAATATGCAGTGGACTGTATAACAACTGATATATTATGGCTAACAAAATAAATACATAAAATTTCGGAACGACAATAGACATATGTACTGGTGTGCTATGTAACGAGTTCGGTAGCGTAGTGCCGACCGACGCACTCGCTAGGGCCGATCTCCGATGCGTGACGAAGATGCCCGAACAGATAGTGTAGTGGTTTAAACGGTCACCTCGTTTTTTTTAGTGCGCTGAGTGTTGTGAGTTCCACATAGAATAATACTTTGTGTGCTTCACGAATTGTTTTTCTATATATTTGCAAAGTTTCCCTCGACATAAAGATTTCTTTTCTTAGTTTTAAAAGTCAATTTCACCTCTAGGGATATATGGAGCTGAAGTTGTCTTTTAACAGTAAGAACAGAAACTAAGAAAAGGATTAAGAAGATAATTTAATAGAAGCTACTATTTTCGGCCAAAGGAAAAAAAGCATTTGTGCCGCGTATATCGTTGATTACAAATGATCTGCTTTTTTAATTTAAGCACCTTCAGTTTTTTCTAAAAGTTTGATCATGACAATAAATAAGCCAGAAGTGAAAATTCTGAAATTTGCAGGACTGTTTTTAAAACAGGCAGTTTTTAGTGAATTTTAATGGTATATGCGTATGCGTTTTAATCGTATTTGACTGCACAGATGGAGTAGTGCTTTTGGCGGCCGCCTCGCCGCTTTCTACTGCGCTGAGTAATGTGGGTTCGATCCCCATATGGGACAAAACTTTGTGTGATCCAAAAATTGTTGTTCTGAGTCTAGGTGCTCTTTGTGTCATTTTCATGAATGTTTGTAAAGTCCCTCGCTAGGCCCCGCAGGAGGAAGTATTCCTAATGCGGGAGTTAAAAAAAAAAAAACTATCTGGATGTGATTTATCTGTAATATGTGTATGTTTTTCTGCAGTCTGTTTGTTATAGAAGTAGGTTCTGCCTAGTTTGGGATCAGATGGCCGTATATGAGAATTGTAAAATTATTATTGTCTTACTATGGTGATTACGATTATTATGATCATTTAATAGTAGGCGGGGCTAGATATTAAAGCATTTAAGAGCAGTATCTATATAGAAAGACATACTGCACGTCAGTTTCTAAACTCATACTAAGGGAGAACATAACTAGATACAATATTTATTTATTTATCACTACACAAAATTATACAGGTACGTACTCATGCCTGCTTGAGAGGGTCGTTGGCTCCCTGTTCCCAACGCGAGTGGTGGAGCATACTCCGCCACAGATGGCTCCGCCTCCGGCGCTTGAGGCGCCTAACGTGGATGACGACGACGTGCCTGAGGTCACTGGGGTGGAACTAAGGGTGGCGGTGTTACGGCTTAAAGCCAAAAACACCGCCCCGGGACCCGATGGCATTCCTGGCCGAGCGTGGGTCCTGGCCTTAGTCCTTAGCCCCGACTGCGAGGGTTCTTCAGCGCATGCCTCGAGCGGGGCCAGTTTCCGAAATTGTGGAGGACGGGGAAACTGGTCCTCATCCGAAAGGAGGGGCGCCCGGCGGACTCACCGTCCGCCTACCGGCCCATAGTGTTGCTTGACGAGGTGTGCAAGCTCTTTGAAAGAGTGATTGCAAGGCGCCTCGTCAAGCATCTCGTGATGGTTGGGCCGGATCTGGCGGACAACCAGTACGGTTTCCGTCAGGGGCGCTCCACCGTGGATGCGATCATGCACGTGAAGGCTCTGGCGGAGGAAGCAGTCTCTCGGGGCGAAGTGGTGTTGGCGGTGTCCTTGGACATCGCCAACGCGTTCAACACTATGCCCTGGAGCTGCATCAGGGAGGCGCTCGTGTATCACGAAGTGCCTCTCTACCTCCGCCGCATAGTCGGGGCATATTTGTCGGAGAGAGCCGTCGTCTACCCCAGTGGGACCGGTCTCGGTAGGCGTGAAATGTCGTGCGGTGTTCCGCAGGGGTCGGTGTTAGGGCCACTCTTGTGGAACATCGGCTACGACTGGGTGCTTCGTGGTGCCTTCTTGGATGGTGTCGCCGTCGTGTGCTACGCGGACGACACACTCGTGACGGCGCGCGGCAAGACGCACCACGAGGCAACCCTGAGGGCCACGGCCGGGGTTGCCCAAGTCGTTGAGCGTATCCGGCGGCTGGGTCTCGAGGTGGCTCTGCACAAGTCCGAGGCCCTGTTCTTCCACGGGCTTCGGAGGAAGCCGCCTGAGGGATCTAGCCTCACGGTAGGAGGCACTCGCATCGGCATCGAGCCCTCGATCAGGTATCTGGGGCTCGTACTCGATGGCCGATGGGACTTCGGATATCATTTCCGAGGTCTGGTCCCCAAGTTGGTTGGGGCAGCGCGTGCGTTGGCGCGGCTGCTGCCCAACATGAAGGGACCCGATGACTCCTGCAGGAGACTCTACTCGGGGGTTGTGCGGTCCATGGCCCTTTACGGGTGCCCGGTATGGGCGGGGGCCCTGAAGGCCAGCAACGTCGCGATACTGCAACGACCGCAGCGAATGCTGGCCATCAGGATCATAAGGGGGTACCGCACGATCTCCTTTGAGGCAGCGAGTCTCCTGGCCGGAACTCCACCGTGGGACCTGGAGGCGAGAGCCCTTGCGGCACTGTATTTATTTATTTATGGTTTGCTTCCAGTCGTAACATTGTTACTTAATAATAATAAATTACATGTGGTAGAATTGGCTAATGTACAACCAATTTAAGCAAACACAACATGCATAGTGTTAATAAATGAAAACAGGAAACATTAAAATCCGAAAGCATACGAGCGGGAATCAAAGCGACCTCGCAACAGGCACCACCTCAAATCATACAAACAAGGTTGTTGGCATTATCCGAGGGCACCACACACACCGGACCGCCCGGCACTCCGACAGAGACAGAGGCATGCAACACCAACTACGCGATCGCGCTAACTCCCACCCTTAGACCTAGTTATATATGTATATCATCTTGGCGCGCGAAACTATAAAAATTCAACGTTACTAACATATACAAAAGAAGAATGTTTATTGTGTTCACCAGTTCAATGTTAGATTAATTGTCAATTACGGAGTTAATACATTTTCGGAAATGACACAAGGAATCATTGAATATATCCAACGAGCCGCTGTACTCATTAGCAAGCCTAGTTAGACGACAAATTGGAGAATTTGATCCTAAAACAGTTCTTCGTAGGGGTGGGCAGAAAGGAGTGATTCTTGAACGTGGATATCTCGTTGGAACTCGTAGTTTAATTTTACTAAGAAGCATTGGGCAGTCAATTTTATTCGTTACAATTTTGTAAAAGAATATAAGGTCTAGTACTTTCCTACGCTTTTCGAGTGAGTCAATACCGAAATGCTTCAATTTAAAACGATATGAAGACTTCTTAAGTGTATTTTGCATGCCAGATGTATTTATTAGATGCCACATAAAACGCTTTTGTATGCGTTCAATGCGGAGACTGTGTACGCAATAGTGCGGACGCCATACTACACTGCAGTACTCCAACGTACTCCTAACAAGACAGTTATACAGCAATATTTTAGTTTTTGGATTTCGAAAAACCTTGCTGTTTCTGATCACAAAACCCAGCAGTTTGGAGGCTGCCCTCATTATGTTCTCCATGTGGGGCACCAATGTTAATTTCCTATCCAAAGTTACACCTAAGTCCCTAACACAATCAACCTCTTGCAATTTGGCACCCTGAATGTAATAAGCCGAAGGGATAACTTTATAGTTTCGAGTAAATTTAATGTGATGGCATTTAGATACATTCAGTTGCATTTTATTATTTAAACACCAATTGGATAGTTCATCCAAGTCTGTTTGAAGCATTTTGATATCGTCTAGGCTATTTATTACTTTAAGAATCTTGAGGTCGTCGGCAAACATAAATGGAGTCGAATTTAGGAAACAATTGGGCACATCATTGACGAATATATTAAAGAGAACTGGTCCTAAATGTGACCCTTGCGGAACGCCAGATGTAATCCTATAAGTATCTGATGTATAACCATTCAATACGACATAAAAGATCCGATCCGTTAAATATGATTGTATCCATTTGAGAAAAGTACCCGCTATTCCGTATTGTGATAATTTCTTTAAAAGAATTTCGTGGGAAACCCTGTCGAAGGCCTTACTGAAGTCAGTATATATTACATCCACTTGTTTCTGCTTATCTAAGGCCTCCGACAAAGTCTCCACAAACGTACTAAGATTTGTGCAAGTAGACCGGGCCTTCATAAAACCATGTTGATGATCTGCGAGACTAAGCCTAAAAAAATGCTGCACATGTAAATTCACTACAGACTCGAAAACCTTCGCGAGACTGGACAAAATAGAAATTGGTCTATAGTTCTGAATTAATGCGCTATTGCCTGACTTATGTATGGGTACTACTCTGGCCGCTTTCCAAACGTTTGGGAATATACCGGTACTTAACGATTTATTATAAATCATACAGAGAGGAGTAATTAAACTTTTTGCACATGAAACCAGAAATAAATTAGGAATGCCATCAGGTCCAGCCCCTTTCGATGTGTCTAGATTTTCAAGTTTAGTTAACAATGTATTGGCCGCAATAGTTAATGAAGTAAAACAATTGCTAATTGGCATAACATTCGAAAAGTTTTCATTTAGAGAGGATACATTACTAGAGCAATTTATTTGACTGTCCTGTGTGTAGACTGACGAAAAGTGCGCAGCAAACATGTTACTTATTTTAGTTCCATTATTAGCAACTTCAACTCCATCGCTCATATTAGCCGGATAAATACCTGACCCACCCCTTTTAGCCTTTAAGAATGACCAGAAACTTTTGCAGTCGCTATTCATATTATTCTCTATAGTGTTGATATAATTATTGTAGCATTTCAGGGATAACTTTTTACAATCTGTTCTTAACATTCTGACTTCAATCTCATCGAGAGGGTTCTTAAATATTTTATAACGTTGCCTTAATTTATTTTTCTTTCTTAGTAATTTTATTAGTTGTCTATTAAACCAGACTGGATATCTATTACTCTTTTGTTTACAATATGGAACAAACTCATTAACTACATCATGTATAACATCATAAAATTTCACAAGCATTGTATTAATATCTTCATTATCTAATGACGAAAACCAATCTATCCCATCCAAACGTTTACAAATAGCATAGTAGTCCGATCTGTGAAAGTTCAGCTTACAAGAATGAGTCTGATCCAATTTAGTGTCACCGACTAAGGCAATAGAAATATTAAGTGGTGGATGGTAAGGGTCGATAGAAGACAGAGTATCGCCGGATACACCCACATGACAATCTTGAATATCCGATAAGACTAGATCAAGAACCTTATTATTGTGATTTAGAACATTATTCATCTGTGTGAGACTATTAATGTGTAGAAAATCAACAAATGATTGACAAAGTGACGATAACTTAATATTAGTTACAGATCTGTCATATAATTGAGACCAATTAATGGAGCTAAGATTGAAGTCGCCCATAATACATGTAGAACCATTCCAACTGTCAAAAAACTGATTACAATTTTTTATAAAGTGGTCTAAAGTTGTTTGTTTTACTGGAGGTGGTAAATATACTATACAAATTGCCAATTGACGAACAATTTTCTTATTATCTAGAATATCAAGAGTGATCCACAAGTCCTCACATTTACTTTGCTTTGTTTCTAAACGCTTGGATTTGTACTTTTTAGCAACAGCTATTAATACACCACCACCCTTATATTTGTTACCATCTATACAAATTGCAGAGGTTTCGCGATCTCGCCTATATACATCATAATTTTCATCAAAGAGCTCACAGTCTGAGACACTACCATTCAACCATGTTTCCGTTAATGCTATAATGTCATGGTTACAACAACATAAATTGCTATAAAAACTGTGGGTTTTAGTCCTTAATCCGCGCACATTTTGGTAGTAGGTATATGCTTAAGTTATCGAATTTTGTATAATTTTACTATCAATAACTAAACAAAAAAAAAACAATATTATTACTTAGATCACTTAACTAGTCTCTCTAATGCACTTAAATCGTTGATGAAGATGGACTCTGTGTTTTCTTCTTTCTTTAAGAAAATTCGGCCATGTCGAACCCAAACAAACTTGTAATTCTTCTCCTTTGCTCTCAATCTAGCCGCGGCGTGCAGAGCTTTAGTTGTAGGTGAGAGATGCTCGCAGATAAATACGGGAGATTGAGAGTCAGGGTATCCCAGGTGCCTTGCATTAAGCTTGTCTTTGGGGTGGATCCGGTTATAATTTATACAAGCCGAAAGAAAGCTATCCCTCATCCTCGGTGAAGACAGCTGGAGGACAATCGAGCGCGGTCTATCACTAGCCCGGTTTTGTTTAGCAATGCGCGTACACCTTATAATATCACATTCCTTGACAGGGTAGTTGATTAATTTGCTCAGGCTTGAGACTATGTTGAGTAGGTTTTCATTCGCCTTTTCTGGGACACACTGGATCTCCACGTTACTAGCGCGGGCGTGCTGTTCAAAAAGATTTATTCGTTTTGTTAAATCATGGAGAGATGTTTTCAGTTGTGTATTTTCATTTTCGAGACGTTTGACTAAGTCTTTTGTATGTCCTTGCTCCTTCACAATACTGTCGTATTGGCAACTCATAAACTGAATCGACTCCTTCATTTCCCTTATTTCTTCCTTAATTGTTTTTAACTCTTTATTCAAAATATCCGAGACAGTCCCCATCAAATTACTCATGCAAGTACTAATTTCTTTTGCAACAGCGTTCTGTACTATTTCACTAACCAGAGATGGTGTAAGTTGGTCCCCTGGATTGACGTTTTGAGGTGAATTAGAAGCCTGCCTTTTGCCAGGAATTCCTGTGACATTGGTACTCATTTCTATTACTGAGGAAATTATTTTTTTACTCAAAAAAGAAAATGCTACCAAAGCGCAATTATTTTACTTTTTGGCAACACTGTAAGTTTTACCAAATGTCTCTAAGCAAAAAGACTCGTATCCATATTAAACAGAATGTGTCACTGACTGTCACTTCTCAATGTCAACAACGTTGATTCAATATTCACTGCTGTTGGTTTACCCACATTTAAAAAAAGCAAACCTAAAGGAATCGCGAATCTCACTTTTAATTCTATAGTTTTATAGACTTTATTATGCTTGATTATGTTCACCAACAATGCCACAAGTATTCACAAAGTTCTTCCACACAATCACAGTACTTTTACACTAAAATACCAGTTTTAAACACATAAATTAATTTTAGAACACGGATCACTATAACATAAGTTAACCTGTCATTTACTACTTACCTGTATCAGTGGCGCAAGGAGGCGCAGGAGTTGGGTCGATGCCCCGAGACTCGAGAAATCGATGACCGGAAATCCAAACAAGGAGACGGCGGAGCGGGACCGGGAGAGGTTTAGAACTCTCCCGGCCAGCCAGGCCCGGGCACGGGCCAGGCAGCGCAGGCGACTCAGGCGCCGGAGGTCGCAGAACGACCTCCGTCCTCCATAAGCGCAGGCCTGGGGGTGACAGGTGAGGCCATCTGTCACCCTAGCAGAAGCAGGCCGGGGTGGCGGCGAGCGCGTTGCGAAGCGCTCGCTCGCTTCCAGGGAGCAGAGGGAACATGGGGTTCCCACACGGGGCGGGGGTCGTCTACTCGTCTGTAGATGACCCGAGGTATGTCGGGGCACCAGGGCCTTCCTTTCTAGGGTATACCTGGTTCCCCGGCTATTAGTACCCGGCGAAGGCGTGCGGTTTTAGTCGGTTCGAGTCCGACATGCCACTGACAGGTGGTATCCGAGGGGATTTCTGCACGGAAAAAAAAAAAAAAAAAAAAAAAAAAAAAGGTACGTACTCATGCTTATATTTCCATAGGTGTAAGCAGAATTTGTGAACTACAATTTTAGGTCCACTTACATAATATACAGCAAGCCTATTGAAATATGGAGTTTTAGGGACTGAATGTAATAATTGGATGCATATTGAAGAAAATGTAGATTCTAACAATGCCATAGTAGGAAAGGGATATTGCGTGTAAGGAAAGATTATAGAATATAAGCCACAGCTCAAGCAGGTCAGGGTAAGACCTGCAATTCGACTTGGCTATTGTCGAATTTTATTTTTCGACATTCACACCTCGTTATCTGAACCCAAACTAATCAGAGCTTGTTCTATAGGTACTGGACAACTAATATAAATACATATATAATTTTTTTGTAAATACATACATATTATACATAGAACTCTGAACCCTCTGCAAGTGATAAATAAAATTGTCTTTATAAAGAGATGTTATAATCAGAATAATAAATCTATATCTAATAATATATCTATATATATATCTATAGTAGGCCAAAACCTCCTTTCTCAGGAGAGGCTTATGTCCAGCAGTGGACTATTAAAGGCTGTTGATGATATATATCTATATTATTATTATAAAACTAAAGATTTTGTTTAGTTGAACGCGCTAATCTTAGGAACTACTGACGCAAATTGAAAAAATATTTTTGCATTGGATTGCTTATATATCGGGCAAGGCTATATGACATCACGCTACGTTAATGTGAGTCGATCATCAATAAACAATGTTGCGAAAACGGTGAAAATGTATAGTTAATTTATTACTATGAAATTTAAAATTAGAAAATATTTATGATCAAAATCGTAGCATAAGTGATTAATCTAATAAAAACATTAGAATTTTGTTTAAATCGACAAGAAGGACACTTGAGTTTAGTTGATCCTTCGTTAAACACATAACTGTAGTTTATCAACAAGTGAGTAATTGCTTAGTAGAATAAAGCTCGCGTTATAAGTAAACTTATGATCTTCAATGGCCTCTCTAATCATGGTTACATACTTATCGATCGTTGATTAGATACAATCGATTTAAACCCTTCTCTCACTCCTGACACGATCGTTTTGATGTTGCCACACTTAGTTTCATAATTTCAAAACAATAATATGAATTTCGAAAAATGAACCTTTCACTAAAACTAATTCAGTATTTTTTTTACAAATGTGACCTTATTTGATTGACATTATTATTAAACAAAATGCATATATAAACAGGAACGGTAGCAATTACCAATCATTCGCAGTTCACCGTGCAATAACCAGTAACATAAACAAAATGGCCGCCAAGGTTTGTTCTATTAAGTACTCTAAATGTTATTTTTTTAATTTATGAATAAGTAAATACAAACTTAATAGTTTAAAGTTAATTGTGACAATGTATTGTTACTTACAGTTCGTTGCTCTGGCCTTCCTGGTCGCGGCTGTTCAAGCTAACGGCATTTACGACAATTCAGCGTACAGCTACTCATACGGTGTAGCAGACCCTCACACCGGTGATGTCAAGAGCCAAAGCGAGTCCCGCCTTGGAGACCGCGTCGTCGGCCAGTACTCGCTCTTCGATTCTGACGGCACAAGGCGTGTGGTTGACTACGCCGCTGATGACCACAGCGGATTCAAAGCCATCGTACGCAAAGACCCAGCCTACGGTTATGCTGCCCCCGTCGTCGCTGCTGCTCCAGTCATCGCTGCTGCTCCAGTCGTCGCTGCTACCGCTCCCCTCGCCTACGGCTACTCTAACGCATATGCCGCTCCTCTTGCTCGCGGTTATGGTTACGCCGCTCCTATCTCCGCCCCCTGGGCCTACGGTGGCGGTTACGGTGCTTACGGTTACGGCCGTGGACTCTACGGTGGCATTTATTAAATAAGGTTAAAGTAATAGATTATAAACTTTAATGAATAATGCTGTGATTCAAATAAATTGCGTGAAGTAGTTACTTACGTTTACCATTTATTTAATTTCTATCTATCTGAATGGGACAGCGCTGTAAACTTAGTGTATTAACACTTAGATGCTATTTTTTCATACCAACACATATATTCACGTGTATGCCTCCGGGTACACAGAGTCCTATTAAACGCCAACACTTTTTATTTAATTACTTTTGGAGAAGGCTTACGGACTAATAAATTCATGATTAATAGAAATATGTGTTCATGTTGCTAACAACAAGCCTCCATAGATAATTAACAGTATATGACACTGGTCTAAGTGAAAGGCTATGAGCTTATTTATATCATGTGTGTGTGTACATACATATATATACACACTCAACATGTTTTTATATAAATACGTGCATAAGCAGGCATTCTGGTTCGGTTCAACACCGAGAGGTTAAGATCCCCCAACTGGAAAGCCAAGACATCGTTAAAAGGCACACCGGTCTCGGTCCGAGAGTTCAAGTCGAGTCTTGTCAACACTTCGGTATGAGAGCCGTCTGGACGCAGAATGGTAATGTTGTGTTAAAAGCGCCTGACGGCTGTCAGCCACAAAATCACGTCCATGACAGATCTGCACCCTCTTCTGGGAAACACCCCAAAGCGTCAGGGGAACCTGCAGCTGCACCTAAGAAGGCTGGTAATTCGTCCTCACGCAAACAACAATAATATCTAACCGTCGTTAACGTGGACCACAATACAATAATACAACTTGTCAAAATTGTTTCATGTTTACATCTTACGACGTCTCGTTTCACGCACTAATTGTGACACACAGCCCACTCATTGCGTTGTTTAGCATAGTTAATCGAAATGTTTTGTATACCTGTCTGTCTACGTAATATTCACAGTTGGAGGGTGGTGTAGTTATGCTTCATTTAGTTTATAATTAATTTAACGACCTCCTATTTATATAAATAACTTTTTATTTGATATTATTTATAGAAATATAGGTATATATATTTATATGTATACATATATACTACTTTCTGGCTATATTCTTATACCTAATGACAGAACCGATAAGAAAGCAGTGCTGAGAGTAGTTTATTGTAGCTCCCAACGTAGACTATTTCCCAGGTCTCGAATCGATTCTGGAATCTCTGGGTCTGAGTATACACATCATATCATTATAAGCGATTTTAACACCGACCTCCTTGCCTCCAACTCCCCACGTACTCGTAAACTCTCCGGGGTTATCGAATCAGCTAGTTTGCACATACTTCAGTTGTCAGCCACTCATTACAACGATGGACCCGACATCTGGCTAGACCTTATCCTCATCTCCTCTCCCTCCCTCGTCTGCAATGATGGTCAACACTCAGCCCCTGGTTTTTCGCACCATGACTGCATTTACGTGTCCTACTCCCTAAAACCTCCGAAGCCCAGTCCTAAGGTACTAAACGTTGGCTGTCTCTGAAGGATGGATAAAGCCAAAGTTCGATATAATGCCCCCAAATTAAATTGGAAACCCGTGCTGGAGATGCCAGAAGATGGCAATGTTAACTTGTTCAACACCATTTTAACTAACCGTTATGACCAACACGCCCCAATCACGAAGATCAAATAAATTAATTAATATCGGCAAATCCGAAACCTTCCTTCGACCTTTGATTGATTTGGATGATATTAACCGTAATTTCTCCTCATCATTGCAGTTGGATTATCAAATTTAATGTCGGACGTTACAGTTCCCAGCGGACCTACCCCGTCCCAATATTGAATCTTTTCAGTTTTCTCCAGTAGAACAAGGTGTAGTCAAAAAGACAATCCTCTCAATCAAGATGTGATAACATTAACCGTCGCATGATCATCCCTATCCTCGATCGCCTTCTTCCAGTGCTTACGCATATAACAAATTTTTCTCTTGACTCGGGGACTTATCCCACATCGTGGCGTAAGGCATTTGTCATACCCTTCCCAAGATCCCGAATCCAATACTCCTGAATCACCTACGACCAATCTCAATTCTTCCCTTCCTGTCTAAAGTTCTCGAGGCCTGTGTGAACTAACAACAACTATCACAACATATTTACCATAACAAGTTACTAAGCCCTTTCCAATCGGGGTTCAGGCCCGGGCATAGCACTACTTCCGCACGGCTAAAAGTGATATCCTTCTATTTTTGCCCAGCTTATGATTGCGCCTGATACACTGGATACTTGACTGTGGTGTCCCTCAAGGTGGCATTCTCTCTCTTCTATTATTCTCAATATTTATTAATCTCATCACCCCGAAACTTCAATGTGCGTACCATCTTTATGCCGATGACTTGAAACTCTGTTATCAAGCCCCGACAGACGACATAAATTAGGCCGTTTTTATGTTTAACATTGACCTTTTTTATTGGCTTTTAGCAGTTGGGCTGATGGGTTTGGTTTGGCAGTGAATCCAGCGAAGTGCCAAGAAATCATCATAGGCAGTCAGCGCATGACTGGAAGGATGGATCAAGACAAACTGCCACCCATTACTTATAACAGCGTAGTCATTCCCTTCAGTCCCTCTGTTAAGAACCTAGGCCTATTTATCGACTCCAAGCTCAGCTGGCAAACACAGATCACCAGCGTTAGCCTAAGAGTCACAGGTACGCTACGGGCCTTCTATAGACTTAAAAACTTCCTTCCTTCCGAGACAAAAGCGATCCTAGTACAAACCCTTATTGTCTCTATCTTGGATTATGGTGATGTCTGCTATTATAATCAGAATGCAGATCTCCACAATAAATATGACCACCTTCTGAAAAACTGCATTCGATTCGTCTTTAAACTTCGCAAATACAACCATGTTTCCTCCTCTCGTCGTGAATTGTCGCGATTCGTCAGTGCCGGCAAAAGGCTTTTCCGTAAGTGGGACTAAAATTATATTCGGCTAAATGTAAGCGTATAATACGCCTCTGTGCACCCGGGCATAAAGACGTGAATATATGATATGAAATTTATCATCTAAGTGTTAATACACTAAATTTACAACGCTCGCTAAAACAGATAGTTAAAAATTAAATAAATAATAAACATATGTTACCACTTCACAAAATTTATTTGGATCACAGCATTATTCATTGAACTTTATAAACTATAGCCTTATTTAGTAAATGCCACCGTAGAGTCCACGACCTAAACCATAAGCACCGTAACCGGCACCGATGGCCCAGGGGGCGGCGATGGGAGCGGCGTAACCGCGAGCAAGGGGAGCGGCATATGCGTTAGAGTAGCCGTAGCCGAGGGGAGCGGCAGCAGCGAGGACTGGAGCGGCAGCCACGACAGGGGCAACACCTAAGACGGGGTCTTTGCGGACGATGGCGTTGAATCCGCTGTGGTCATCAGCGGCGTAGTCAACCACACGCCTTGTGCCGTCAGAATCGAGGAGCGAGTACTGGCCGACGACGCGGTCTCCAAGGCGGGACTCGCTCTGGCTCTTGACATCACCGGTGTGAGGGTCTGCTACACCGTATGAGTAGCTGTACGCTGAATTGTCGTAAATGCCGTTAGCTTGAACAGCCGCGACCAGGAGGGCCAGAGCAACGAACTGTAAGTAACAATACATTGTCACAATTAACTTTAAACTATTAAGTTGGTATTTATGTTTTCATAAATTAAAAAAATAACACATTAGAGTAATTAATAGAACAAACCTTGGAGGCCATTTTGTTTATGTTATTGATTACTGCACAGTGAACTGCGAATGATTAGTAATTGCTCCCGCTTCTGTTTATATACCTGCCACGCACAATGCTGAATCAAATGCAAATTTTTTAACACGAATAGTTTAGCAAGTAAGGTCACGCAGAAAAAACCACTTCCATTTTTTTTAATTACTTTTAGTGAAAGGTAATTTTTTTCCAAATTCATAACATCGTTTGAAATTTCAAACTAAGTGTGACAATATCAAAACATTTGTATTAGAAGTGCGAGAAAGTTTTAAATTGGTTAAGAACAAAAAAAATTCAAGCTAATTGCATGAATTAATTATTAACGAATTGGTATTAAAATTCTGGTTAATAAAACAAAAACTATGTAAAAAAGCTTACAAAACGGTTATGGATTATTTAGATGAGAAAAATGGTTGTCACTGGTGCTGCTCATTCCCTCATTTACGTTCCTATCATTGTTGTTATGTCTGAAAGTGATAGAGATTAAATTTATTGTTGTATTTCGTATTTTTTGTCAGTTATTGTAAGTCATAACTAAGGACGCTTCGGTATACCTCTTCAGCTTAATTTTTTAAATTTAAAAAGATAACTCCCGCATTAGGAAAATATCCTGTGTCGCGAGGGACTTTACAAACATTCATGAAACGGACACAAAGAACATCCAAACTAATAACAACAATTTGTGGATCACGCGATGTCGTCCCAAAAAGTGATGTCCCGTGTGGGGATCGGACCCACAACACTCAGCGTATTAGTGAGCGGCGTTCCGACCGCTTAAACCACTACGCCATCCGTGCAGTCCAGCTTTATAATATTAGTATATATATTCTTATTCTTATTATTACATCTCTTTATAAAGACAGGATTACTAAGCTCTCGATAGAGGGCTTGACAGGTCTTACCCTGATCTGCTAAAATTATTGATGACAAATTCCTTCGGAGGTATAGGCATGAGTATGTACGTATGTGCCTATGTAATTTTGTGTATTGATAAATAAATAAATACTATATCTGGTTATGTTCGCCTAAATCTTAGTATGAGTTCTAAACTCTATATCTATCTATCTAACGTGCAGTATGTCCTCGAATACAGAGACTTGTCGGTTGGCGTAGTGGTTAACGATATCCTGTTCTTATTTGCTATAATAACCAGCCACGCCTAGTGCTAGTTGATCATAATGATCATAGTAGGCTGAAAATAATAATTTTACAATTCTCATACACGGCCAAACGGATCCCAAAGTAGGCAGAACCTACTTCTATAGCAAAAAGACTGCAGATAAACATACTTATATTTGTAAATACATGCACATATCATTATCTGCCTACTTACTTACTGATTTTTACATTCTACTCTGTCATGCGTCATCTCACTGTTTACTCTCTTCCTAGCCATATCCTCCCTCAAGCAGTCCATCCACCTTTTCTTCGGTCTGCCTCTTCTCTTGTACCCTTCAACTCCCATACCTAAAACTTTCTTCGCCACATTTTCCTCATCCCTCCGAATGACATGTCCATACCAAGATAACCTATTACTTCTTAACTTTTCATCCA
Source organism: Arctia plantaginis (assembly GCA_902825455.1). Classification (NCBI taxonomy): domain Eukaryota; kingdom Metazoa; phylum Arthropoda; class Insecta; order Lepidoptera; family Erebidae; genus Arctia; species Arctia plantaginis. The sequence continues at coordinate 4,204,504 of CADEBD010000288.1, forward strand.
GTGGCGCTACGGCTGCACATATGTTAGATAAATTACATCCAGATACAGAACAAATGATGATCGTGCTCATCTCACGATTATTTTTCCTTTCAGGGAATTGAACCCACGACCTCCGGCTTACCTGCCAAGGTCTCTAACCACTAGACCAACAGGCCAATCAATGATAATTTTTATGAATTGTTGTCATCCCCAATTTCAAATAAAAATGCATTGTTTACAGCTAGTTTTACAGATTTCACGCAATTAAATTTCAGTGAAATTAGTAAGGCCACCAAGAAATTTACACAAATTTAGATTTAATGGCCCTTGTATTTTATATTATAATTCTATTTTAGCGTTTGTCTTTTCAATTTTATAAATTCTTCTTCCTTAACTTTTGATCAATAAGTAACAATTTGTAAGATCACAGGTTCACCTGACTCTTACATAATATATGCAGGTCTATCCATTATTACCATTATATCATTATTTTCCATTATAATACGCAATTATCACATCATCACATCAACAGCCTATACTAGTCCAATGCATGACATAGGCCTCTCCTTAGAAAGGAGGTTTTGGCCTACTATACCACGCTGGCCAGACGGGTTGGTATAGGGTTTGTTTCAAGTTTTCCTTCTCTTTGCAGTGCTGTTGTCCTGCTTAGTTTGCTCCCTTAGTCGGCTCTTACGACACCCACGGGATGAATTGGGGTGGTGACAATTTGTATTCTTAATCCGTCAACACACGGACCATGCAATTATACCTAACTGATATTACAATTGCAAGTATAGGTTTGTTTCTCATGCCTTTGACATTCACTACTCAACCAAAGAGATTATTTAATTTTGAATTGAAAGATTTAGTCAAATATCGGAGATATGTTTAGTGTAACTTTAACAGAATTTCAAATTGGAAAACTATATTTTTACAATACAGAAGTTAATAGTAACATTAGAATAAAATTGAAGTGTCTGTTTGTAATGTCAAAATAATGTTTTTTTTTTAATGCTCACACGTAATCTTCAAAACAGCTTGATCGCTTTGGATAATATTTTACTACCAAGTAGTTTTCTATATAACAAGTAAGTTAGGCTATTTTTCTCTCAGAAAAACCCTATTAAATGTTGTCCGGTCCGGGAATCTAACCCGAGTCGAACGTACAATAGCACGAAGCATAATAGCACACCAGCTAGTTATAAATAATTAGGAACTTGAGATCACATATCCGCCTTATTATATGAAATGAGTTTTATCTTGAACACCTTGCACAAATTTTTATTTGATGCTCTACGCAAATAGGTATTTTACACATTTAGTACGTTGTCTTAGTTTTTCTGTCTTTGGACCTTAGATGAAAGCCACACCACACCATTCTTGTGTCAAATCAAAGGGACAGTGCTTCCAGATATTACGTTTTTGTGCGGTTTATTCCAATTGATTATTTTATATCCTGTATAGTGTGCATCAGTTAATGGTTCTTCAAATGCTCGCTCAAAACACTTCGAAGCGTATATTTGTGGGTAATAAACTAACTAAAATATTTAGAAAACAAATCGGTGTGGGTTGCCCCAGCACCCCATGTAATTTTGTTGTTCTGGGTATTTGTGTCCTTATCATAAATATCTGTAAAGTCCTGTGTCGCGGACCCATTACTAGTGCGGGAGTTATCACTAAAAAAAATGTAGGGTTTTTTACGAATACTAGCAATGTAATGCCCTCTTCACGAGTACTGTTAAAATGAAAATAAAACTTGTCTTAAATGACCTATCAATTTCGTAGTAAATACTGAGTAAATTATTATTACTGGTAACAAAATAAATGTTACATTCAGATGATCATAAAATAAATTAAAGAAAAAAATTCAAGCAATTATTTACATTTATTTTAATTTGGTTACAGCTTTTTTTTAGAGTTTACAATAAATTACTTTAACATTATTTAGTAAATGCCACCGTAGAGTCCATGAGCACCGTAACCATGAACACCGTAACCACGAGCACCGTAGCCATGAGCACCAATACCGTATCCGTGGGCAACAGAGGTGGAGTATCCGCTGGTCAAGGGGCCGGCATGTCCGTAGCCGCGAGCAAGGGAAGCGCCATAGTAGCCGTTAGAATAGCCATGGGCGAGGGGAGCGGCAGCGATGACAGGAGCGGCATGGGCGACTAGGGGAGCAGCAGCGATGACAGGAGCGGCGTGAGAGATTACGGGAGCGGCATGAATGTAACCTGGCTCTTTGCGTACAATGGCGTTGAATCCGCTGTGGTCATCAGCGGCGTAGTCAACCACACGCCTTGTGCCGTCAGAATCCAGGAGCGAGTACTGGCCAACGACGCGGTCTCCAAGGCGGGACTCGCTCTGGCTCTTGACGTCACCGGTGTGAGGGTCTGCCACTCCGTATGAGTAGCTGTAGCCATTATGGCCATGAATGGCGTTACCTTGGGCAGCCGCGACCAGGAGGGCAAGAGCGAAGAACTGTAATGAACAACAAAATGACACAATTAACTCATCGAGTAACAATTTGTCACATGTGTACGTAGAAAAAGAAAACCACTTAAAGTTGAATCAAAATCACTTTATATTAAATAAATAGAACAAACCTTAGCGGCCATTTTGTTTATGTTATTGTTTGATGCACACTAAACTGCGAATGATTAATAAAGCTACCGATTCAGCTTATATACCTTTCACGTACAGTACTAAACCGAACAAAAATTTTTGTTAGGCAACTAAGGTCACGTTATAATTATTTTTTTGGAAGTTGTATTTCCTTTTTAAATGCTTAGCGAACTAATAATATCCGAGACCCCAGGGTCGCCAGAGGTTACTTATTTTGCAAACTCTGAAGTGTCTGTCAGTAATTAGTGCCGAGAGGAACTATATAGTAATACCCTTTAATTACTAATTTGTTAAGATAATTTTCTTTTAAATTTAAAACCGTTTAAGCTTATACAGCATGTTCTTTTATACGGATGTATAGGTATAACTAAAACAATTATGTATATTTAATAGGAAGTGTAAAAAGTTAAACCAAAATTAACGGTAAGGTATTTTGCTGTTAATTTAGTTTTGATATAAAATTTCTTTAATTTTACAAAAGTGGTATAGTATAATGGGTGGTTTGACATTAGAACCATATCAGTATTGTACCAGTCACAATAACAGATGTTCTGCGCATCTTAAGACCTCACCGTACTTGGTATGTTTCTAGCTCCATCGTAGTGTAAATGTTACAATCAGGTCTTCTAACTTACTGCGACTTCTTTGATAAATCCTGTATTATTAGTATAATACATAAATTTCGTAACTTTTATAATTTACGAACTTTAAATATTGTTAGCTCAGATAATGTTTTTTTCTTATTTTGATCCCTTGCCTTATCTCACTCCTTCTATATATTACTTGCAATTTATAGTATAATATTGTAAAAAAATTGGTTTTCAGGATGTGTAAAAAAGTATGTTTTTTTGTTATATTTGGATCAGTAATGGAATTTTTGAACGTTGCAATTCCAATACCGAAAACGTTTAATTAATTTGTTAAAATCAATTAATCAATTTTATTTGGGCATATGGATATTTATAGATTTATACAGTTTCGTCTTGTGTAACAGGTTGCCAGTCTGCAGCGATTCACAGCGATTTACTTTCTAGGGTAGCCAGGTACTCAGGTTTCCCTGAGGTCTTATAAGAAGATGTAGTGACGGAACGCTGTGTGGTTTTAGTTTGCTTTAGTCTGGTATACCACCTTAATGTTTGGCTTCAGTGAAGTGAAGACTCGTAGGGATTTCTACTTCTATTAAGCAATCTCAGTTTTTAAAATTTTACAAAAAAAGCCTAAAGGTTGAATTTGAGAACTGGTAGTAAAATCAATAATATCGGGGCCTTCAACCCCTTGTCTAATGCTTAACAAATTTAGCAAATTCCTTGATATTTTAAGCTGACAAATTGACTTTGGCAATTGTTTTATAAATTTAAAAAGAAAAAATCAAAATTCATTATATTTCAACCCAAATCATCCATTTGTCGCACGTAATGCTAAAATTTGACTTTACTATTCTACGCTACATTATAGATAGACTTTGGTTACGGTTATACACCTTTACTACTCAAGGGTTTATCATTAAATTTTGAAAACATGTTGTGGTAGGGACACAGAAATTTAACGAAATTTAATGAGAGTGGTAGCTCGACTCTCATTAAATTTCGCCAGCAAAAGGTAATATAATCTCTTCATCTGAAGGTAATATAATCAAACAATAAAATCAATTTAAATAATCAAGTTATTCAATTGAAAAGTAAAAATAAGTGTTTTGTTACTTTAGTTTTTTTTCTTAAATAAACTTAAAAGGAAAGAGTTTGTTTGTCACCAGTTTTATTTTTGAAATTATTAAATTTAAGCACTTTAAAAGGTGACAGCAATTGGTAGACTTGGTCACTTCAACTTTCTTGGTCAAGAAAGTTGAAGTGACCAAGTGGTTGTAGGTACTCATTACATGATTTTAACATCAATCATCATCATCAACAGCCTATAACAGTCCACTGCTGGACATAGGCCTCTCCTTAGAAAGGAGGTTTTGGCCTACTATACCACGCTGGCCAAACGGGTTGGTATAGGGTTTGTTTCAAGTTTTCCTTCTCTTAGCAGTGCTGTTGTCCTGCGTAGTTTGCTCCCTTAGTCGGCTCTTACGACACCCACGGGATGAATCGGGGTGGTGACATTCCGTATTCTTAATCCGTCACCACACGGAGTTTAACAACTAATGTAAAATTGTATGAAAATAGTTGAGGTTAATAATTTTATATTTATCTTCATAAAATAATCAATTCAGAAGATCAGAAAATAAATAAAATCAAATTTTTGGGTAACTATTTATCTTTATTTTGGTTTCAGCATTTTTCGTTCGTGCTATTAATAAATTACTTTTAAAATATTTAGTAAATGGCACCGTAGAGTCCATGAGCACCGTAACCATGACCACCATAACCATGAGCGCCGTAACCACGAGCACCGTAGCCATGAGCACCAATACCGTATCCGTGGGCAACAGAGGTGGAGTATCCGCTGATCAAGGGGGCGGCATGTCCGTAGCCGTGAGCAAGGGAAGCGCCATAGTAGCCGTTAGAATAGCCATGGGCGAGGGGAGCGGCAGCGATGAGAGGAGCAGCGTGACCAACTAGGGGAGCGGCGGCGATGACAGGAGCGGCGTGGGAGACAATGGGAGCGGCGTGAACGTAACCTGGCTCTTTGCGTACGATGGCGTTGAACCCGTTGTGGGCGTCAGCGGCGTAGTCAACAACGCGTTTAGTACCATCAGAGTCGTTGAGCGAGTACTGGCCGACGACGCGGTCACCGATGCGGGGACTCGTGCTGGCTCTTGACATCACCGGTGTGAGGGTCTGCCACTCCGTATGAGTAGCTGTAGCCAGCATTGTGGCCATGAATGGCGCTACCTTGGGCAGCCGCGACCAGGAGGGCAAGAGCGAAGAGCTGTAATAAACAACAAAATGACAAAATTAACTCATCGAGTATCAATTTGTTACATGCGTACTTATTAAAAGGAAAACACTCATATGTTACTGAAACTTCACAAGTATGAAATGGAACAAACCTTAGCGGCCATTTTGTTTAGGTTATTGTTTGTTGCACAGTAAACTGCTACTGATTATCAAAGCTACCGACTCTGTTTATATACCTTTCACGTATAGCACTGAACCGAATAAAATATTTTAATAAGCAGTTAAGGTCACATTCTAAAATTATTTTTTCCTTTAGTAGTATTTGTTTGTTTAAGGCTGTTGTGTTCGGAGTTAAAGAAGAGTTATACATAGATTATAGACTACAGTGTCGTGAGAAAAAAATGCCATCGAATCAAAACTAAATAATACCTTTTTTTTTTTTTTTTTTTTTTTTTTTTTTTTCCGTGCGGAAATCCCCTCGGATACCACCTGTCGGTGGCATGTCGGACTCGAACCGAATAAAACCGCACGCCTTCGCCGGGTACTAATAGCCGAGGAACCAGGTATACCCTAGAAAGGAAGGCCCTGGTGCCCCGACATACCTCGGGTCATCTACAGACGAGTAGACGACCCCCGCCCCGTGTGGGAACCCCATGTTCCCTGTGCTCCCTGGAAGCGAGCGCGCTTCGCAACGCGCTCGCCGCCACCCCGGCCCTGCTTCTGCTAGGGTGACAGATGGCCTCACCTGTCACCCCCAGGCCTGCGCTTATGGAGGACGAAGGTCGTTCTGCGACCTCCGGCGCCTGAGTCGCCTGCGCTGCCTGGCCCGTGCCCGGGCCTGGCGGGCCGGGAGAGTTCTAAACCTCTCCCGGTCCCGCTCCGCCGTCTCCTTCGCGAGCATAACTTGCTCGCAGAAGGAGACGGCAGAGTTCCACGCACTCTCGCTCCGCACGATAGCCGCAATCAGGCTATCGAGCGAGAGAACTCCCCACTCCGATGGCCGCCACGAGGTCTCGCCTCTGCTCAACCCACGCCGGGCACTCTGCCAGCGTGTGGAGAGCCGTGTCCACGGTCCTGGCCATCGCAGTGGTGGCACTCAGGCGTTGGCTCCTTGCGGATCAGACACAGGTGATCTCCGAAACATCCCTTCCCAGTGATCACCTGCGTCAATCGGTATGAGAGGGTCCCGTGACGCCTCTCGAGCCAATCCTCCATAACGGGTCTTACCGCCGCAATGACGGCGTGCCCGGCGCTCGGTTGCCCGAGTCGTTCCCCTCCACTCCCCTATGATGACCTGGCGGAGTTGGATTTCCGGTCATCGATTTCTCGAATCTCGGGGTATCGACCCAACTCCTGCGCCTCCTTGCGCCACTGATACAGTGCTGCAAGGGCTCTCGCCTCCAGGTCCCACGGTGGAGTTCCGGCCAGGAGACTCGCCGCCTCGAAGGAGATCGTGCGGTACCCCCTTATGATCCTGATGGCCAGCATTCGCTGCGGTCGCCGCAGTATCGCGACGTTGCTGGCCTTCAGGGCCCCCGCCCATACTGGGCACCCGTAAAGGGCCATGGACCGCACAACCCCCGAGTAGAGTCTCCGGCAGGAGTCATCGGGTCCCTTCATGTTGGGCAGCAGCCGCGCCAACGCACGCGCTGCCCCAACCAACTTGGGGACCAGACCTCGGAAATGATATCCGAAGTCCCATCGGCCATCGAGTACGAGCCCCAGATACCTGATCGAGGGCTCGATGCCGATGCGAGTGCCTCCTACCGTGAGGCTAGATCCCTCAGGCGGCTTCCTCCGAAGCCCGTGGAAGAACAGGGCCTCGGACTTGTGCAGAGCCACCTCGAGACCCAGCCGCCGGATACGCTCAACGACTTGGGCAACCCCGGCCGTGGCCCTCAGGGTTGCCTCGTGGTGCGTCTTGCCGCGCGCCGTCACGAGTGTGTCGTCCGCGTAGCACACGACGGCGACACCATCCAAGAAGGCACCACGAAGCACCCAGTCGTAGCCGATGTTCCACAAGAGTGGCCCTAACACCGACCCCTGCGGAACACCGCACGACATTTCACGCCTACCGAGACCGGTCCTACTGGGGTAGACGACGGCTCTCTCCGACAAATATGCCCCGACTATGCGGCGGAGGTAGAGAGGCACTTCGTGATACACGAGCGCCTCCCTGATGCAGCTCCAGGGCATAGTGTTGGCGATGTCCAAGGACACCGCCAACACCACTTCGCCCCGGGAGACTGCTTCCTCCGCCAGAGCCTTCACGCGCATGATCGCATCCACGGTGGAGCGCCCCTGACGGAAACCGTACTGGTTGTCCGCCAGATCCGGCCCAACCATCACGAGATGCTTGACGAGGCGCCTTGCAATCACTCTTTCAAAAAGCTTGCACACCTCGTCAAGCAACACTATGGGCCGGTAGGCGGACGGTGAGTCCGCCGGGCGCCCCTCCTTTCGGATGAGGACCAGTTTCCCCGTCCTCCACAATTTCGGAAACTGGCCCCGCTCGAGGCATGCGCTGAAGAACCCTCGCAGTCGGGGCTCGAGAGCCTCGTCGACTAAGGCCAGGACCCACGCTCGGCCAGGAATGCCATCGGGTCCCGGGGCGGTGTTTTTGGCTTTAAGCCGTAACACCGCCACCCTTAGTTCCACCCCAGTGACCTCAGGCACGTCGTCGTCATCCACGTTAGGCGCCTCAAGCGCCGGAGGCGGAGCCATCTGTGGCGGAGTATGCTCCACCACTCGCGTTGGGAACAGGGAGCCAACGACCCTCTCAAGCAGTTCTGGCTGAAGACACCGTGTGAGCGGCGGGGCCCATGGGCGCATCTTGCCCCTAACCATACGGTAGGGGCGTCCCCACGGATCCCGCTCCAGTGTCTCCAGCATCTCGCGGCGGGCCTCGCTCTTGGCCCGCTTTATCGCTGTCTGAAGGGTCCTCTTGGCAACCCTGTAACCCGCTAACAGCTCCGCCTCTCTCGCTGCCGCATCTTCGGGGCGGCGACGCCTCCTGCGGAACCTGGACCACCGGCGGCGCGCGGTCACGCAGGCTTGACGCAGCCGTGCGATCTCCGGCGACCACCAGTAGACCTGGCGCCTTGCAGTATTGGGCTGAGCCCTAGGCATCGCCGCATCGCAGACGCGGGTCATGGCCTCCCGGAACCACTGTGCTTCAGCATCGACGTCGACAGGCCTGTCCGGCGCAGGAGCCCAGGCCTGTACGATGGCGGCTTCCAGGAGGAGGTCGCGATCTAAGCGCTTGAGCGCCCAACGTGGTTCAGGTGGTGCCGGTCTGACCGGCGCGCCATCTGCAGGGGCGGAGACGTCAAACCGAATATATCGGTGATCCGAACCTGTCTCCTCCCCGACAACGACGCGCCAGCCTTGGACACGACGCGCCAGCCTTGGACACGACGCGCTAGCGAGGGGCATGCGAACGAGATGTCCACGATCGAACTACCCCTCGCCGTCACGAACGTGGCCACGGCCCCCCGGTTTAGGAGAACTAGGCCGAATCTTTCAGCCCAGTTCTCCAATGCCCTGCCCCTCGGGTTCGTGCGCAGGGAACCCCAAGCCTGCGAACAGGCGTTGAAGTCCCCCAGCACAAGAACCGGGTGGGGGCGACAGGCATCGACGACGACGGCCAGCTGAGCGAGCCATTGCTCGTACTCAGTTAGGTTTCGGTTCGGCGTGAAATAAGCGGCCACGACCGCTATATCTCCAACTATCGCCGCTACACAGCCCCGTCCCCTTGCAACTACTGCAAGAGGTGGAGTGCCGGCTGCGGTACCGTGCACCAGGGCCGCCGTGCCGTCCAAGTCGGTCTCCCAGGCAGGCCCGAGAAACCGATGGACATATGGCTCGGCGATAGCGGCGATGTTGATGGACCACTGTGCCATGCTCTGGAGCAGAAGATCCTGAGCATCGGCACCGTGGCCTACGTTCACCTGGAGGATGCGGAGATGTGGATCCATCACTGGACTTCCATCCCCGCATCCCGCAGCGAGCTTTGCGGCTGTCCAGCGGCACTCTCCGTCTGGATCAGCGGCTCGGAGGCGGAAGGTCGGCCTCCCGGCTTCGGTCGCGATATCGCCTTGTGACCGGGCTGGCCACAGCGGAAGCATCGGTCACCTACGGTGGCCTCCGCCGTGCAGTGCACCCCTACGTGACCCACCGACAGGCACCTGAAGCACCTTGCCGGTCGGGCCTGCAGGAGCCGTGCCTGCGCCCTCAGGAAACCTCCGACCAGGAGGCTTCGTCCATCGGCGACCTTCTGGGCCGCCGCGATGGGGCAGCTGACAACCGCTGCCCCCTGTCCACCGGGGCCGAAGCGTATTTGCTCCGGCCTTCACGCTGTCCAGAGGGCAGCTTCCCGTCTCCGCCACGGCGAGTCTGAGCTCGTCCGCCGTGACAGAGTCGTCCAGGCCCGTGATGCGGACTTCGGCGCATTTAGTGGGCCTGGACACTCGGACGTCAGCTGCATCCAGTGACTCCCTCAGCTTAGCCGCTAGGGCATCGGCTTTGGGGCCACTGGTAGCGCCGGCTACCTCGAGGAGCCGGGCTCCCGTCCGTGTGTTCTTACACCGGACGCCCGGAATCTCGAGGGCTTTGAGGTCCACGTTGGCCTTGACTTTCGTCAAGACCTCGGCGTACCCCACGCCCCTCTCCGCTGCCTCCGCCGTCAAAGTGATAACGACGGCCGAGGAGCGAGGGGCGCGGAGCTTCCTCGGCGCTCCCTTCGCGGCGGCGGCGGCGTCCCTCCTCGCCTTCTTGGCCGCTTTTTTGGCGGCCTTCCGCCTCTTTTTGTTGTCCCCGACCACCGTCCAGCCCCGCTCCAACGAGCGCTGTGCGGTGTCAGCCGGGGCCGAGACTGGGGCTTAGGTTGGGGCCGCCTTCCCCCTCCCTTTGCCTTCCCTTTCTGGGGCGGGGGGGCTGATGACGGCCCAGCCACCCTAGCTGCTGGCTGGGCTGTTAGGCCCGCCCTGGCAGCGGCCGCATAGGTTGCTCTTGGCGGAGCCAGAGGTGGGCGACAACGGGCGCTCTCTATTGCAGAGATGCGCCTCATAATTCGCTCCTCCATCTCCGCCACGAGTCGGACTAAGTCCGGCTCCTTAGGGGCGGACAACGCCACAGGTGCTGAAGACGCTGGTGTGGCACCAGCGTGGGCACGAGCCTTGGCGAGATCCGCCTCGAGGCGGGCTCTCTCCCTAGCGTGGGCCTTGCTCTCGGCCACGAGGAGTCGTCCCGCCTCGATGATGGAGCGCACGACCGGTACCAACGCCTCCTGTTCGGGACCCCTGGCTACCCCGGACGTCTGGAGCAGGCAATCGGCCACGCCGATTGCCTCCTCGATCTGGTCCACGGGGTTGCCGGTTTTGCCTCGCAGCTCAACGAGGCCAGCACCCCCACCCCCGCTCCCCACATCAGTGGTCGACATCTCGGACGCGACCCCCTCCTCTCTTCTCCGTCCCAGACCCCCATCTTCGGCTCCTCCCAGCGCCGCGGGCTGGACCGCCACCTTTTTCCGGGCCACCATGGCCTTGGGGAGTCGGCCTCCGCCGCGAGCGCCTCTGCGGCTTGTGCCGACTTTGGGAGCCGAGGCCTCATCGCTCGAGGCCGACTCCAATTGCCTCTTCAGGCCCAGGCGAAGCGAGCGCCTTTTGCGCTTTGGAGTACCCTTCTGGTGCTGCTCTGCAGCTGAGACCATCGGGGTACTCGCTCCGCTCCTCTCCGAGGCAGTGTCGGTGTTCGACACTACCTCCAGGTTTTTCGCGTCCTCCGCGATAACGTCGCCGGATTTACTGCAGGTTCGACATTTGGTGCTCCCCCCAGAATACGAGTGGGAGCTGCCGGAGCCGTTTGGCTCCGGGAGGGATTCCCCAGACACTGTGTGTCCGGGACCCTCCTGGGTAGATTTAATAATCCTTGGCCTCATGTCATGTTTTTTAGTTTAACGTCCTTCGACGGGGACGCCTTCGGCACTGGACTCCCTCCAGCGACTCAGCCCCTTGCCAGGCGTCAGAACGTGGGCTTAGAGCATTTTTTATAGAGGTTTACGTCCTCGCGGATCCGAAGATCCACCGGTCCTGTCCATTCAGGATTACGGCTGGGCCGGACGGGGTCTGCACCAGACCGGGTCCGTCCGCCCCAGGGTTTTTTATAGAGGTTGCCTTCCTCGTAGCCCTCGAAGAGCCGTCATTCCTGACTGTTGCCAGTCAGGGTTACGACATGGCCGGACGGTGGTCTGCGTCAGACCAGTGTCCACCACCTCTGGACAGAGCCAGCGGCAGTGGACCCGTCCGCCCCCAGCCCGCTCTCCCCTATGCCCTCTGCCAAACAGAGGGACATGCGGAAAGCAGCCCTCCGAACAGCCCTTGACGGGCCGTTCCCACCTCGGCCGGAATTGGCCGCAGGCGGCAGCGCCTTTCCCACCTAGGGAGAGAGGCGCTGCCGTCTCCGTTGCCCAGGGTGCACCACAAGGAGGTTCCGGACCACGCACCCCAAACTAAATAATACCTGAAAAAAGTATCATTCGCTGTTATATAAATATTTTGGTTTTTAAATAACTGTACTTTATATGTATTATTAATTTTAAATATATTTAGTACTTAAGCCTTTTTAGCTAACGACAATTTATTCAATAGCACTTTCATGTAGCTTGCACTAGCACTTCCAAGTAGCACCTTTAGTTAGGAAAACATTATACCCATAACATATTTTTTTTTACATTCATAATATATTAGTTTTTTTTTTATTAACTATTAATGTCATATTGAAAAATAAGTAGAAGAAAAAAAAACTGAAAAATAGGGAATAAAAGGCCAGATATGGATTAAATCTGTTTAAAATCAAAATATAGATACAAGAAAAAATGTAGACACAGATAAGTATTTAAGTATGTAAGTATGTAAGTTCTATTTGTACTGAAAAATTGAAACTAGTTATTTTCTAAGATGTAACATATTTATTGAATCAAAATATACTCTCATTGTCTATACATTGCTGTCATCTAAACGAAAGTTCATTTATGCCTTTACGATAGAACTCTCGGGATTTAGATTCGACAAATTGTGTGAAAGCATTTTGTACTGCCACATAGAAAAATGTCCAAATCACGAAAAAAAATGTAGTCCGTTGGAGCAATGTCTGGCGAGTACGGAGGATGACGTATGGTTTCTAACTGCAGCTCCTGCAGAGTTACACCGGTTTCTCGTGCAGTGTGCGGTCCGCCATCATGGCACAGTAAACATCTGCTGTTATTTTCTGACCAGACTTGAGAAAACTATAGTGAATAACACCGCGTAGAGACCACCAAACAGTTACCATTACTTTTTTATTGGTAAGCTTTGCTTAAGGGTTTTAAAATCTTGTGTACATCAATATTTATTTGCATTAGTTTTCGTGTTTTTATTTGAGTATTGTCAAAACTATATCTGATTATGTTTATTGTTGTTTTGAAACCACATGGTACTTATTTATTTTGAGCTTAGACATGCCCGAGTAAAACCTGTGTATGTTACAGAAAGTTTTTTCTTTTATGCCCCAATTAGTTCCACAGATTGCGAGAGGCCAAAAGCTTCTTGAAAAGCGATTAATTGAGATTTATTTTGAAAAAGACAACTCTCGCACTAGGAATAAATCCTGTGTCGCGGGGGACTTTACAAACATACATGAAACGGACCCAAAGAACACCCAGACTCAGAACAACAATTTGTGGATCACACAAAGTGTTGTCCCATGTGGGGTTTGAACCCACAACACTCGGCGTAATAGAAAGCGGCGTGGCGACCGCTTAAACCACTACGCCATCCGTGCAGTCGAGATGATTATAATGTTACGTAAAACGATAGCGAAAAACTACGACCAGTAAGAGTCCGAACCATGCCTTGGTGTGGTGTGATCACATTAAAAGTCCTGAAATAGCTAAAAAATTTAAGAACATTTGTGATTAAAACTCATCTACTTATAATAGAAATCTTCTTTTGAAACTGACAAATTGAAAATAGACTAAAAATTTTATTTTTTTCTGAAAGACCAAAAACATGACATGATGGATAAAATTATGAATATGTGTTACCAAGATGTTGATAAACTGTTCTAATGTTTCAAAAAATGTGTGCAGCAGATAAACACATTTGATAATCATATTTGATGTAGAAATGTGCAAATCTCTTAGGTCAGCTATATCATCTATTTGTCAACTATACACAACACCTAAAATTTGACGAAACTTTTCTCTAACATTCTATAGACAAGGCTGATAAAGTCGTACTTAACGACTTTAGATTTCTACAAGTATTTTTAAACTAGCTGACCCGCGCAACTTCGTCTGCGTCTCTCAATAGTAATAAATTTTCTCCGTTTTTGAAACATTCTTCATTGGTGCTCCGCTCCTATTGGTCTTAGCGTGATGATATATAGGCTATAGCCTTCCTCGAAAAATGGGCTATCTAACACTGAAAGAATTTTTCAAATCGGACCAGTAGTTCCTGAGATTAGCGCGTTCAAACAAACAAACAAACTCTTCAGCTTTATAATATTAGTATAGACTAGCTGACCCGCGCAACTTCGTCTGCGTCTATCAATAGTAATAAATATTCTCCGTTTTTGAAACATTCTTCATTGGTGCTCCGCTCCTATTGGTCTTAGCGTGATGATATATAGCCTATAGCCTTCCTCGATAAATGGGCTATCTAACACTGAAAGAATTTTTCAAATCGGACCAGTAGTTCCTGAGATTAGCGCGTTCAAACAAACAAACAAACAAACAAACTCTTCAGCTTTATAATATTAGTATAGATTAATATTGTCTTACACGAAGTTTGTCTCAATGAAATCTGAAGACAATGTTTATCTTGCAAGGGTATTAAAAAAAAGAAAAATATTAATGGAGATGTTGCTATTAATCGTAATTGCTACTATAAATTCAAATGCCAGTTTTTGTTTGTTACGCATAATCTTACCTTCAATTCTCAAACGCAAACCATAAAGTTTTAAATAAACGTTATCAGGAGTACAAAAAATTGCATTTATGAAAAACCTTGAATGGTAGAAAAGTAGAAAAAATACTAAATAAAAATAAAAAGCAAATAGGTGTTTTCTACCGTCAGTGTTTTCATTAGAAAAAATCTGTGAATCTCTTGTACTACAACTTTATTAAAAATTCCCAAGAATATGACAAGCGGAAGTAAAGAAGACATTCAGTTAATATTTACCTCTTTAAAAGAAGGCAGGACAATGACCAAGCAGTTGGACTTGCCACCAGGTGGTTGTGGGTCAAACCTCTCTCACACCTATCAGTGTTTTCTTATTTAGGTGCAGATGTTAATAAGAATATTAGTAAGTATCCCACAGTACCAGTAGTACTACTTGTTAAAAAAAATCTTCAAGAAACCGTTAATTTCAAAGGAAGACAGTGTAATAAAAAAATGTTTTTTTTTAATATAACTTTTTTTATATTACACCGTAAGTTTCCATACAAATGTTCAGTTGAAATAATCAGAACAATAAAATAAAAAAGAAATTGTGTAACTATTTACATTTATTTTGGACTAATCTCAGCATTTTTTCATTCTTCAGCATTTTTGAGTTAACAATAAATTACTTTAACATTATTTAGTAAATGCCACCGTAGAGTCCATGAGCACCGTAACCATGAGCGCCGTAACCACGAGCACCGTAGCCATGAGCACCAATACCGTATCCGTGGGCAACAGAGTTGGAGTATCCGCTGATCAAGGGGGCGGCGTGTCCGTAGCCGTGAGCAAGGGAAGCGCCATAGTAGCCGTTAGAATAGCCATGGGCGAGGGGAGCGGCAGCGATGAGAGGAGCAGCGTGACCGACTAGGGGAGCGGCGGCGATGACAGGAGCGGCGTGGGAGACAATGGGAGCGGCGTGAACGTAACCTGGCTCTTTGCGTACAATAGCGTTGAATCCGCTGTGGTCATCAGCGGCGTAGTCAACCACACGCCTTGTGCCGTCAGAATCCAGGAGCGAGTACTGGCCAACGACGCGGTCTCCAAGGCGTGACTCGCTCTGGCTCTTGACATCACCGGTGTGAGGGTCTGCCACTCCGTATGAGTAGCTGTAGCCATTATGGCCATGAATGGCGTTACCTTGGGCAGCCGCGACCAGGAGGGCAAGAGCGAAGAACTGTAATGAACAACAAAATGACACAATTAACTCATCGAGTATCAATTTGTCTCATGTGTACTTAGAAAAAGAAAACCACTTAAAGTTGAATCAAAATCACTTTATATTAAATAAATAGAACAAACCTTAGCGGCCATTTTGTTTATGTTATTGTTTCATGCACTAAACTGCGAATGATCAAAAGAGCTACCGATTCTGTTTATATACCTTTCACGAACTGTATGTACCGCAAACCAAACAAAATACTTGAAAAAGCAGCTAAGGTCACATTCTAAAAAAACGTTATTTTTCCTACTCGTCTCATTAAAAAACATACCTAACGTTTGTGTAAGAAATCAGAGAAGGGTTTTCCATTTTTTATGTCCTAGTAGAAGGAAGTGTCAATTTATGGAGGACATTTATTTATATTTAAAAACTTTATTTATATTTAAAAGCGCCTTATCTTACCTCTGAGATTAAACCTGAGTATAATGGTAAGTAATAGTAAGTAATTAAACGTACATATTTAATGTATGTATCTTTGAGTATTATTAATCTATTATACTTAGTTTAAATGTATGACCATGTAATAATAATACTAATTACGTCACACATCTCACACACGGCTATCTGGTTCGAAACTAGGCAGAGCCTGTACTATGGTAACCAAATTGCTCATAAACATAATTTTCATTTATATGAATTACACCCTGGTATAGTACAAAAGATCGTGCTCATCACACAATTATATATCCTGGGTGGGAATCGAACCCTCGACAAACTAATGTTAAGTGTATTTCCACTTTGTACACTCAAGCTTTATTCCCATCTCTCTAGATACCCATCTAGAGAGATGGGAATAAAGCTTGAGTGTACAAACGTGTGTAGGCGGAAAAGATAGAATTCAATACCTAACTTGCACCTCTTCAACATTTACTTATTTCTTTGGTATACTAACAGCGAACATACATTACATTTTCATAAATATTGCTAATAATCAATAATATCTAGCATGCATTACAGGTACATACAATATTTACGACAGTAGTAAACACCTAATGTAACAATATTAAATAAAACAGGCTTATAGAAACTCAAAACAACTTAAATCTAATTAGTACATGCAAGTTCTAAGCTTAACCAATTGGCGATTTTTTTTTGTCACATCTTTTAATATCTCATTACAACGTATGTTTAAAAGATGAGCCTATAGTGTTAGGGACTTTTTTTCAGACTTATTACTGAAAAATTTAATGAGACGTTGAAATTAGGTGTCACTAAACATCACGCCGGTGCACGCGGATTAAAAAAAGTTGGAAGCGTTTATTCTTCTGACTTACTTTACACACGTCGATATTTAAGGCTAATTGAGAAGTGTATTCTAACTCTACACTATTATTTGATAAATGTATTTCATCAATCTGGCTTATATATCAAAATAGTTTTCAAATGCGACTCTTACTTTAAAAGATTAGTCCGTTTGTGCAATAAACAAAACACCTAGACCTTTCCTTAGAAAGGAGGTTTGGTCAACTATACTGCGATGGCCAGACCTCGGACCGTATTTTCACTGATTCAGATCGGATTCTAATCGGACGTTGCGCGAAACTGTTCTACAGGAAGGTGTGCTGATAGTTTGCGGTTAGAATTACTGTTAGTAGACAGAATGTTGTTAAAATTTGGCACAATAGACAACAGAAATCTGATTTTTATTGGCCGGCAGTTTTCGTAATAAAGAAGGCTATCAACAGCCTTTACTAGTCCACTGCTGGACATAGGCCTCCCCTTAGGAAGGAGGTTTTGGCCTACTATACCACGGTGGCCAGACGGGTTGGTATAGGGTTTGTTTCAAGTTTTCCTTCTCTCTGCAGTGCTGTTGTCTTGCGTAGTTTCCTTCCTTAGTCGCCTCTTACGACATCCACGAAATTAATAGGGGTGGTGACACTCTGTATTCTAAATCAGTCACCACACGTACTAATAAGAACTAATAAGAATGTAATTACGAGTATTTAATAA
The DNA here is from genome assembly GCA_902825455.1 of Arctia plantaginis. Classification (NCBI taxonomy): domain Eukaryota; kingdom Metazoa; phylum Arthropoda; class Insecta; order Lepidoptera; family Erebidae; genus Arctia; species Arctia plantaginis. Next base: position 4,222,098 of record CADEBD010000288.1, read on the forward strand.
TAGGGAATTTCGACTGCAACACGCAATCCGATTCTAGAGAAATAAGTAAGACCACAAAGATATTCACATAAATTTTGAATTAATGACACAATTAGTTATTAGTGCTGTACCCTTTGGCAGGAAGTTCAAAGTCAGCCGGCAAAAGGATAAAATTATTGAAATATTTGATGAAAATGTTAAAAGATGTGTTCTTACGAGTAGTATGTTAGTTTTTCAACGAATTATTATATTTCCAACTCTTCGAATTTGTTTGTTTGATATGATGTATGATATGATGATATAACGGTACTTGTAATTATTTTTATATATTCAGATTATTACGCTACCGTCAATCTTACTTAGAATTACACTTTAACGTTACGCTTGTGTTTGATGTCGCTCCTTAGGTAAACCTAGAAGTACGACTTAATAAGTCTAGGCTTATCAGAATTTACTTCTGTTAGACAAGATAGTTTAACTTTTCCTGGGACTTCCTGAGTGTCATAACTCGGTATGTTCGTGGGTCACTGCTGTTGATCCGGGTGCACAGGAGTTATAGTACTGAGAAAAAAAAACTGAAATTGGAATAAACTTATAATTTGAAGAGAATACTACACCTTCTTCAAATTATGTTTTATACTCGTATATGTTTTTATGTTCTGTTTTTTTAAACGACCCCAAGTCACAGCTCTGCCAATTCCATCAAGTTTAAAGAGAATAATAAGAATACTACTAGGTGTCCACTTGACTACTCTCATTAAATTGATTAAAAAATATATTTTTCTTCAAGAAACTGTTGATTTCAAAAATCTAAAATTAAAAAATAAGGTGTTAAAACATTAGATTTCTATACGAATATTCGACGAAAAGGATCAGCACGAGAATAAAAAAAAAAATTGGGTAACTATTTACTTATTTATTTTATTTTAGTTTGATCACAGTATTTTTTTGTTGGAGTTAACAATAAATTACTTTAACATTATTTAGTAAATGCCACCGTAGAGTCCATGAGCACCGTAACCATGAGCACCGTAACCACGAGCACCGTAGCCATGAGCACCAATACCGTATCCGTGGGCAACAGAGGTGGAGTATCCGCTGATCAAGGGGGCGGCATGTCCGTAGCCGTGAGCAAGGGGAGCACCATAGCCGTTAGAGTAGCCGTTGGAGTAGCCATAGGCGAGAGGAGCGGCAGCGATGAGAGGAGCGGCGTGACCGACTAGGGGAGCGGCGGCGATGACAGGAGCGGCGTGGGAGACAATGGGAGCGGCGTGAACGTAACCTGGCTCTTTGCGTACGATGGCGTTGAACCCGTTGTGGGCGTCAGCGGCGTAGTCAACAACACGCTTAGTACCATCAGAGTCGTTGAGCGAGTACTGGCCGACGACGCGGTCACCGATGCGGGACTCGTGCTGGCTCTTGACATCACCGGTGTGAGGGTCTGCCACTCCGTATGAGTAGCTGTAGCCAGCATTGTGGCCATGAATGGCGCTACCTTGGGCAGCCACGACCAGGAGGGCAAGAGCGAAGAACTGTAATGAACAACATATTATCACAATTAAATCTGGTTTTCATTTATCACTTGTGTATTTGTAAATAGATAAATACTTATATTTCAATCACTTTACAATAAGTAAATAGAACAAACCTTAGCGGCCATTTTTAGGTTATTGTTTGTTGCTCAGTAAACTACGAATGATTAATAAAGCTACCGATTCTGTTTATATACCTTTCACGTTATGCACGAAGCCGAATAAAATATTGTAATAAGCCACTAAGGTCACATTCTAAAAATCTTTTTCTCTCAAGTACTATTTAGTTTTTACAGACCTATTGAACTGAGCCAGAAGTTTGTGTTAGGAAAATGAGGAGAGTTTTCAATGTTTAGAGATAAATATTATCTATAGGTTAGGTTTAAAGAACTTTATTAATACTCAGGACCGTTATAGTCCACTTATGAAGCATAATATAAAAATAAAAATAAAGTAATAACAAGGAACAGCGATCGTAGGTTCCTAAATAAATGATTTAAAAAAGTTCAGAAAACAGATTGCATTGTCCTATGTACTTTATATTTTAATTATATTTTGTATATTTTTACGTTATGCTTAATCACTACAGTAAGCATTAGATTGCACCATATAAATTAACACTAGTTAATAATATAGTTTGCGCGCACTTTTGCTACTTTATTTCTAGTATCAACCAAAAATGTTTGGTACTTTGTAAATTCTAACTAGATTACGAAGATCGAAGCAAATACACAAAAACCCTCGAGTGAAAATTGTTAGCATTGTATAAAGGAAAGGTTTTATTACGCAAACTTGGAACTTGAAACATTTCAACATATTACGATAAACAACAGCTGTAATCAAGAATTTGAATATTGTTTTAATTAATTTGAACATCAGAATATTTAATTGATAATAGATTTTTTTATTTATTTTTTGTTTGCTTTAAAAACAAAAATAATATTTTTATATTTAGTTTTCTTATAATAATTTTAGAATGAACTAGATAATGTAGTATTACCGTCATTTTCTTTTCTTCTTACCTTATCTTTTGTTTTACAAGTAAAAACTTATATATTTAATTTTAAAAAATCCTCGTCTGTCCAGAAAGGAGTGCAAATGTTATATTTTTTTTAATTAACCCAAAAGAAATACCCACATATAGTAATGTGGCAGTCGTGTTTTTGACTGTTATTATTCTTTTTTTTAATCGAATTAATACCTGAAAATGTTGCATTTAAGTAAAATATAAATAAATATAAATTATGTTAACTTTTTGTTTTAAATTTTAGAACCCATTCCTCGCCTAAAAACTAACTTAAGATCTTTAAAATTGCATGGAAGTGGTTTAAGCGGTCACCTAGCAGCTTCCTGCGCTGAGTGTTATGGGTTCGATCCCCACATGGGACAATATTTTGTGCAATCCACAATTTTTTGTTCTGAATCTAGATATTCTATGTGTTCGTTGCATAAATGTTTGTAAACCCCGCGATACAGGATATATTCCTAGTGCGGAAATTGTCTTTTTAGACAAAAATTATCAAATCCAATAAATACCTACAAAAAGTTGCATTTAGGTAAATTATAGAAAAATATATATTATGTTAATTTCTGTTACATGTTTAAGCCTCCATTCTTCGCGAAAAGTATGAAAAGCCTCCGCCTCCGCCTCCTCAAGGCCTCAAAGTTTAACTTAAGATCTTTAAAACATTTGTTAATCAGTATCTTATTGGTCTTTACTCTCTATCAACTTTAGTAACAGCTTGATTTGTATAAATATGTATAATTTATTTTTTGTTCCTCAATTGTTGTACCTGTACCTCTCAATGTTATGTAAATGGGATATGTTAATGTCATGTGACATGTTAATGGGACATGTTTTAACATTAACGCAAGCTATAGGTACATAATGTTAAATAGTATTCCCCCATTTTTCAAAGTTTATTGGTAGTCCATGGTCGATCTATCTTTATGTGGACTCGATTTAACCGTGAAAATGTAACTAGTATATGAATAAACAAACTTCTTTAAAGAAAATTGTAAGGTTACTTAAATGATAACGTTATACTCACAAATATTATATTAAAAAAAAAAAAAAAACACTTTTTTAAATGATGGAACTGCCTTGCTTAAGATATAAGCTATGGTTTTCTGTATGACAGATAAAAAATTTGGCTGGTGTAAAATAAACTGTGGTGCCCATCATATGTAATTTTATCATCCAAAGCTAATGAGTAAATTCAAAATCGGCAATACCACCTAAAAACTCGATGAGACAGGCTAGACCTAGTGTGGAGTTGATCGCTAAACTTCCCTAATTGCCGGTAAAATTTATAGTTGGAAAAATGCTCGGACATAATAATTTACTTTGGAATTAAGGGAATTTAAAATGTATTCATTTCATGGCAAATAAATGATTTATTATTATTATTATTATTTATTAGCGTGTAGAAGCGATTGGTCCCAATACCTTTTCATAAAAAAAATCGGAAATTGGGATAAACCTAGTTTGAAGAGAATAACCTATCTACACCTTATTCAAATTATAAAAAGAATAGTTTTTTATATTTATTTTTTGTTTTCTTTTTTAAATGAACCTAAGACACAACTCTGCCAATTCCATCAAGTTTAGAGAGAATAATAAGAACACTACTAGGTGTCCCACTGTACTACTCTCATTAAATTTATTAAAAAATATATTTTTATTCAAGAAATTGTTGAATTCTAGATAATGAAAAATAAAAAAAAAGATCTTAAAACAGTAGATTTCTATACGAATATTTGTCGGAAAGGATCAGAAAATCAATAAAATAAAAATTTGGGTATCTATTTACATTTATTTTAGTTTGATCACAGTATTTTTTGTTAGAGTTAACAATTAATTACTTTAACATTATTTAGTAAATGCCACCGTAGAGTCCATGACCACCATAACCATGAGCACCGTAACCACGAGCACCGTAGCCATGAGCACCATAACCGTATCCGTGGGCAACAGAGGTGGAGTATCCGCTGATCAAGGGGGCGGCATGTCCGTAGCCGTGAGCAAGGGAAGCGCCATAGTAGCCGTTAGAATAGCCATGGGCGAGGGGAGCGGCAGCGATGACAGGAGCGGCGTGGGCGACTAGGGGAGCGGCGGCGATGACAGGAGCGGCGTGAGAGATTACGGGAGCGGCATGAATGTAACCTGGCTCTTTGCGTACAATGGCGTTGAATCCGCTGTGGTCATCAGCGGCGTAGTCAACCACACGCCTTGTGCCGTCAGAATCGAGGAGCGAGTACTGGCCAACGACGCGGTCACCAAGGCGGGACTCGCTCTGGCTCTTGACGTCACCGGTGTGAGGGTCTGCGACTCCGTATGAGTAGCTGTAGCCAGCATTGTGGCCATGAATGGCATTACCTTGGGCAGCCGCGACCAGGAGGGCAAGAACGATGAACTGTAATGAACAACATATTATCACAATAAAATCATCTAGTTTTCATTTATCACTTGTGTATTTGTAAAAAGATAAATACGTATGTATGTACTTATATTTCAATCACTTTACAATAAGTAAATAGAACAAACCTTAGCGGCCATTTTTAGATTATTGTTCGTTGCTCAGTAAACTACGAATGATTTATAAAGCTACCGATTCTGTTTATATACCTTTCACGTTCTGTACGAAGCCGAATAAAATATTGTAATAAGCCACTAAGGTCACATTCTAAAAATCTTTCCTCTTAATTACTATTTACTTTTTACAGACCTATTGAACTGAGCCAGAAGTTTGGGTTAGGAAAATGAGGAGGGTTTTCAATTGCTTTTCAACCAAAGTGGTGTTTCAATGTTTAGAGATAAATATTATCCAATCGAATTTAATACCTGAAAAGGTTGCATTTAAATAAATTATAAATGAATACAAATTATGTTATTTTTTTTTGTTTTATATTCTAGAACCCATTCTTCGCCCAAAAACTAACTTAAGATCTTTAAAATTGAATGAATGGCGTATTTTTAAAGCGGTCTCCGAGCAGCTTCCTACAGCGCTGAGTGTTATGGGTTCGATCCCCACATGGGACAATATTTTGTGCGATCCACAAATTTTTGTTCTGAACCTGTTTATTCTTTGTGTTTGTTGCATAATTGTGGTAACACCCGCGATACAAGATATATTCCTAGTGAGTTTTGTTCCTAATTTTTTTTAACCTGTGCCTCTCAATGTTATGTAAATGGAATACGTTAAAACATTTTTTAACACTAACGCAGCTTGCGTTAGTGTATACCTAATACTAAATAGTACTCCCCTGTTTCTTTCAAAATTTCTTAATGGTCGATGATCATTGATAATTTTTGATCATTTTTATGTGGACGTTACATTTTTACGGTTAAATCAATTAACCGTAAAAATGTAACTAGTATATAAATAAACAAACTTTTTGTAAGAAAATTGTAACGTTAATTTAAAATTCACAAAAATTGTGTTTAAAAAAAATAATTAAATGATGGAACTGCCTTGCTTAAGATATTAGGTCCTTACATATGAAATTGGCGTTTTGTACGTGGTTGGAATATAAAGTCATTTTTTTTTAAATATATTTAATTAATCAAGTGTACACCGTTCTTATCTATGCACTTTTGCCTTCTCATAAGTAGTTCATTGATCCCTTTACTAAAAAAACCATGGAGGCGAGAATCAATAAACTCTTTGAAGGCGGTTTGGACTGCCGCATCGGAGTTGAATATTTTTCCTTGTAAGAAGTTTTCCAAATTCCGGAAAAAATTGAAATCTCTTGGAGTCCGGGGAGTACGGTGGATGTCGCAGACATTTCAATTGTAGCTCATCTAACTTAGTGGTTGTTTATTGTGCAGTGTGTGGTCTTGCGTTGTCGTGAAGCAGTGGCTTAGAGCGATTGACCAATCTCGGTTGTTTAGCAGATAGTTCTTATTTCATGGTTTGCAGTTGCTGACAATAAATATTTGCCATAATCGTTTGGCCAGACTTTAGAAAGCTGTAGTAAACGACACCGGTGCTAGTCTACCAAACACTCACAAGTAACTTTTTCTGTGTCAATTTTCGTTTAGGGCAGGATTTGGGTTCAGCCATTGCGACAAGCGCTTCCGATTATCGTACAGTATCCACTTTTTATGACAAGTAATGAATCGATTTAAAATCCCTTCATTATTGTGTCGGTTGAGCAAAGTAACACACACACTCAATTCATGAGGTACCCACCGTTCCAGTTTTTTTACTTCCCGATTTGCTTCAATTGGATTGATACATTTTTGTCACTTACCCCGAAGCCTGCAGCTATCTCTGAAGTGCTTTGTGATGGATCCGCTTCCACAATAGCCTTTATTTCTTCATTTTCCACTTTGGTCTCCGGCCGTCCACGGGGTTGGTTCTGAAGGTCGAAATTTCCAGAACGAAAAAGTTGAAACCAAAAACTTACCGTGCTTTCTTTTGCGACACCAGCGCCGTACACGTCATTAATCCTTCGAGCTGTTTCTGAGGCACTGGTGCCACGGTAGAACTCGTACTCGTAAATATACCAATATTTCATGTTTGCCGTTATGCGGTAATAAGCGACGCCAAAGAAAAAAATAATAAAGAAAAAACAAATGAATGACTGTTTTCAAAACTCAAATGTACCAGCTAAATGAATTTATAAATTTGAATTTGGAATTCTTAACCAAAGAGGAGATATTTCAGATCAAAGTGTTCAGTACGACACAACGCTAATTTCATATGTAAGGACCTAATATAAGCTATGCTTTACTGTATGACATATAAAAATTTGGCTGATGTAAAATAAACATACAAATTCGCAAAAATATTTTTAATTGCAGACAAATTATGAATACTACGAAATATTTTTAAGTAATTGCCTAATTCTTCAACGGTAAAGTTTTGTAATTGTACAATAAATAGTGTAAAATAAAGTCGCTTTTTTGTGTTGTACGCTCAGATCTTGTAAAGTAAGCAATTGATTTTAATGCGGTTTTTACCAATAGACAGTGTTTCAAGAGGAAGATTTATATGTATATGTATATATATGTATATATATTATAGTAGAGAATGTCCGAGAATTTTAAGGATTTTTCGTAAAAAACATGTTTTTGTACGTTTAAATTGCAAACGCTGGCTAAACCTTACGAGATAGACTAAAATAATGTACTACGGCATTGTATATCATAAAAATATCTACAAAAAAGTCCGTGATGGTATATATCTGTCTTCTAAGGATAACCCACAGTTACCATTTTTATCTTTTAAATATTACAAAAACATCATCGGTTATTTGATAAGCTATTTTAAAGAATACATTGTAATTTCTTACCCAATTAAATACTTTAGATACGTTGTGCATTTAATGTAGATTAAAACTGCTGTTTACAGCATATCATTAAAATGAATATTTTAGAAGATATTAGAGATTTAAAATGCGGGGGCCCCACGACCGTTGAGCTGTACGTCCGTCCCGGGTGGCAGCGGCTGCAAGGATCAGAGCATACCTATAAATATTGCATTTAAAGATGTCCTGTAGTATAGTCTCATCATAATATGGTATAATTAATTACTAAACACTGACACCACATTAGTAGCAGTAGTAGTACCTACATTGCACCCGAGCGAAGCCGGGGCGGATCGCTAATAACTAAAAAAAAAGTTTGAAAAGTTTTTAAAAATAAAAGTATTAAAATAAAATTAAACAAAAATTAAAAATACCTTGAATTTAATTTAAAAGTAATAATTAAAAATGATGTCAACAACTGTTTTGAAATACTAATAGATATCATATAAACTTTTTTTTTATTAAATGTTAAATTATTTATTATTTGCACATCGTTATTTGTTATATTCAAGAAATTATTAGTACATATATTAGTAAAAATAAGTTATATGTATTATCAGGAGTACTTGTTCGTTCTAATAAATAGTACAAATATTCACCATTCTCAAACCAATAACCGCCAAAAATAATATGCCTTATAAAAAAATATCAGGCATATTATTTGGCATGCTTGGTAGATGTCAATCGTACCATCTTTAGGATATATATCCGCCGAAAGTTATTTGTCACAATGACTTCGTCCATAATCGCATAGACGCAACCAAGTATCCAGGTTTATACATCAAAAATATCACTGCTGTAGTACTATTTTTACCAATTTTTAACCTTAGTAACTATAATTTATTCTCAGTTTTGTTAGTTCTGTATAAGTTGCCAAAATATTTTTAAAAAGTTTTGGTTTTAATTTTGATCAGTTTGATAGTTCGATATTGTATTCATTACCAGTATTAAAAATAGTAGGCACATACGACAATAGTACGGTAATTAGTCGGTACTTTATAAATGATTTAACACTGCAAGTATTTGAAATAAAGTGGTGATAATAAAATTTATTTAAAGATTTTGATTTTTAAATACATTTATGTGCATGTTATTTTTTACAGTACACTAGCTGTAATTTTCTTTTTAATTCTTAAATTATTGTTTACTTCATAAAAAGTAAATCAGTCAACATTTTTTCTAAATTTTTTAAGTTCACTTCTAACGTTTTTTAAGTTCACTGTATGGAGTGTAGAGGCAAGGAGAGCCATCTCAAAGGGGGAAGTTTAAAATAGAGGTCGCATGCGAACGAAAAACACGATATGAACATAGCTGTTGTAGACGGAGAGAAGAGTCTGAAAGTTATTACACGTTTGTTTATTTTTTGTAAAACTAACTAAACTAGTACATAGTGTCCAATTATTCATCATCATCATCAACAGCCTTTAATAGTCCACTGCTGGACATAAGCCTCTCCTTAGAAAGGAGGTTTATGTTTTTTTTTAGGTCCAATTATTATTTAATCAATATAAATTTATCCTAGGTTAGCTCAGCTTCTACCCTCCATAGTTTGCTGATGGGTTATTTTGGTTCTTTTTATCATATTGCTGACAGCAGGCATAATTACATTGAATTTTATTTCACTTCTAAAATAATTTGTAGTGGGCATTTTATAATTTCCTGTAGATAATGACTAGCACAATTCATTTGAAAATTCTCTTAATTTAGTTCTCTTGGCTAACATTCTATGCATTATACTTACCTTATATCTATAAAAAGTCAAGTTTTAGGAAAAAAAAAATACAATTTATGTTTATCTTTATAACAAACTATATTACATTAGGTTTCAGGAGGTTTCACCAGGGACTTCCTTTCTAGAGTATACCTGGTTCCCCGGCTATTAATACCCGAGACGGCGTGCGGTTTTAGTCGGTTCGAGTCCGACATGCCACCGACAGGTGGTATCCGAGGGGATTTCCGCACGGAAAAAAAAAAAAAAGGAAAAGTCTAGAAATTTGAAGAAATCGCTTTTTTTTGTTTATTTTCAAAGTTTAGTTTAGTTCACCCTTAAGAATAAATTAAACGGATTTTTCAAAATTCTATCTATCTTTATAAATCTTCACGCCAGTATTCCGTCCAATATGTTAAATTAGTTGAACAGACAGCTGAATATATTAGGCAGAAGACTCCCCGAAGGAGTAGGCACAGGCGAGATATATCAATCTGTCAATTTTTGATTTGAATATATCAATAACAGAATCTATGTTTTTATTATATATTAGCCATCTGACTGATTAAATTATTAGTAAGTACCTGAATGTAATAAAACTAAATAAAAAAACACCTGTAATTGTGATTATGTGATTTTATCCGTGTGATTCTTTTTAAACTTTACTGTATAACTATAGGTTTTGAGTTGATGTAGACATAATTAATAATTATATAGTTGTTAATTTACGCCATTGCACGTAGAATACGGAATTGGAAAACTCTATCTTTCTGTCATTACATTTTATTTATAATTAGGCACATGGACTGAGTAATATATAAAGTGACATGGCTGTGACGTTGTCTTATCTGACGTAGTTTCAACATAATTTAATGTCACTTTTACTGACGTAAAAGGGCCACAGTAACACTACATACTTCTGTTTCCTTAACAACGCCTTCTGTGAACTTTTATTAACTGTCCGCTGTCTATAAACATTAAACTATTGAATCTACTATCGTCGCAATTTCTGTGTTTAGCTTCCTAGGCTCTTAAAGTATTTTTCCCTTTCTTTAATCTTTCAAGAGGTTTTTTCGTATTTCATACGAAAACCATTTGCAGCTTTATAAGTCATCAGTAAAAAAGTAAAAAACAATTGAGTTAAGTACTCTGTACTATTTTATTTAGATCACAGTATGATTAAGTTTCGTAAAATAAATTATTTGGTGGTATATTCTTTAGTAGTGAGCGCCATAGAGTCCGTGAGCTCCGTGAAGGCCATGAGCGCCGTAAACGACGGCACCGTGAGCACCATGGAGGCCATGAGCGCCATAAGCAATGGCACCGTGAGAGTATCCAGTGGCAATAGGAGCAGCGTAGCTGTGGGCGAGGGGAGCGGCGTAGCCGGCGGCGTAACCATGAGCGAGGGGAGCGGCAAGGCCATGGACGACTGGAGCGGCGTAAGCGTGAGCTACGGGAGCGGCTACAACAGGGGCAGCGTGGGCGATGACAGGGGCGGCATGAGCGTACAGGGGATCCTTGCGAACGATAGCATTGAAACCATTGTGGGCGTCAGCAGCATAGTCGACAGTACGCTTTGTACCGTCAGAGTCCAAGAGCGAGTATTGGCCCACTACACTGTCACCGACACGGGTTTCGTGTTGGCTCTTGACATCACCGGTGTGAGGATCTGATACGCCATATGAGAAGCTGGTGTAATCAGCGCCATGGCCGTGGATAGCGCTGCCTTGAGCAGCCGCCACCAGGAGAGCAAGTACGACGAACTGTAATTTAAAAAATAAATAGTTAAACAAGAAGATTTTCTTGCCTACTTTACCATAATAGTGCTATTATTCTGATCCTTCTCTGTATAGGGATACAGAGAAGGCAACGTGCATGCCAAATTCCGAGATGATCGGATGATGAAAGTAAGCACGCAAAGTCTAGCATTAAAGAAGTAAAAAAGCTCGTTTTTGCAAAAATTTTCATTAGTGCTCTTTTTCTAATAGTCGTATTATTTCTTCTACTACGAAAAATACGCTACTAACACTATAAGATTCGAATTAGTAGTTCCTAAGATTAGCACCATCAACCAAACAGACATATAATTTTTGATGAGTTAAATAAATATATAAAATGACTAAATCGCTTACATTAATCGAGAACAATATAGATAAAAATATATTTCAAAAAGCTATGCAAGGACAATTCGAATTATAATGTCTTTCATATTTTAATGAATAAATATTAAAAAGTAAATGAATTTATAAATTATTTTCGAAGTTCGTTCAACTTTAGGCTATAACACGAGTTTTGAATATTATAAGTACGTTACTGACCGGAATAATGTTATGGGTATTCAGTACTCTGTTAATATTTCAAAGCCTGCAACAAATGCTGCCATATCAATAAACAGCACAAAGCCTTTTTATTTAGATAATTAGAACATCAGATTAGATAATTACTATGCTCTCATCATAACTGTGTTAAGTATTTTGAGTGTAAATATGAATAAGATTCTAACTTCAAGGAATTGCACTGAACGTTTCCACAAACCATTTCACTTCACAAAGATAAAAATGAAACAAACCTTAGCTGCCATTTTAGTTATGTAATTGTTTGTTGCACAGTGAACTGCGAATGATAAATCTTGGTTACCAATTCTCTTTATATAGTGTTCCCTTACAAACGTAGCCGGACTAATAATAGGAAGTAAGAGACATGCAGCTAAGGTCACGAAGCCGTAGGGTTTTTAGTACAATTTCGTAAACGAGTTATGCGAAACTACAATGCTGACCACTGGGTTTTATTATTTGTGCGTTTTTAGATAAAGGCATAATCCATGACATGTAAAACAGGGTATATAAACAACTTTGCATTATAATTTGTAGGCAATCAAATTAGCAATCTACATGCATTAGGTTTAAAAAATATTAAAAATTCGTTTTGTTCTAGGTTAATTAGGTATGCTAGGAGGGGTTCGGATTTGTTTATAATAGCAGTTCCCGGATCTCTCCTATTACAGGCGCTGAGTGGCACACCATGTTGCTTTAGTTGGTTCGATTTCGACCTACCATCCCGCCGCAAACACAGGTGGGGTGAAGGCCCGATAGGGTTTCTTGGAGGGGTTAATTGGGTGGACGGATCTGTTACTCCTCATACGTATATGATCAGGTGATGTCCCCCCCCCCCAGTGATCTCTTTACTCACATTATGGATGTACAGGTACACGACCCTGGCGTCTTCATGCTTCTGTAGTCTTGGATCCATTTACTCGTCCGAAACTGGCAATATCCCTTACCCAGGTTCCTCTATCCTGTCTGTTTTGCTTATCCCAAATTTATCGTTTCCCTTGGTCCCGTCTGAAGATACATAAAAGAAACCATCTAAACTTGTTTGTAATGTATCTCAAGATATCAACCCCAAATAAAGTTGGGAGAAGTGCCCTTCGGTTTAAAGATGATGATGATGTTAAATATATGTGTGCATAAATTAGTGATGAAGCTATAAAAATGCATCTTCTGGGACCAACGTAAAACGATGGGCTTCACCAAGTTAGATATATATATCATTATATATATTTATATATATGTATTTTGTTCTCTGCGCTCAGATCTATCAATTTGAAATAAACTAGTTATTTGACGTCTTTATTTATTAACAGGATGTATGTTATGTAATTAACGTATCTATGTAATTATTACATGTATGTTTATAGTAATTATACTGTGCACACGTCCGTGAGATATCTTTGGGCTTCAGCTGAAAATCAGCGCTGTGGCCACTTTAAGCACCATAGCAAAGGCTAAGTTGTGGCCCTTTAGTCACACACAGTGATAATTTTATTCTCTTGTAATTGTTTGTTTTGTTAATGTTTGAGCCATTCTTTAGTTTGACAAAGTGTTTCTTTTCTTTTACCTCTATATTTTTATTTTTTTTTGTTGTGTGTGTTTTGTGGCTAATAAACGTATTTTTCTTTTTTCTTCCTAAATAACAAGCAAGACATAAAGTTACAGCGTACATTTAAAAAAAAGTTAGGCTTAGAGCTAATACTCGACCATTTGGAGTTCCGTTACCTTATGCAAACTTTCAAGTGGGATATAAAAGAATCCTTTGCCGTATCCCCAAAGAAAAACGAAAGATCCTGGAAGCACTGTTCCTTTGCGTTCGACACAAGGAGGATGTCCAAGGTCCAGTGACAGAAAAACAAGGACAACATGCCAAAGGTGTAAAATAAGTATTTGCCTAGAGCATCAAATAAAAATTTTGTACAAGTGTTCAAACCAAAACTAATTTTAGTTTATAATTATTTATAATAACATATATTTTCATTAAGTGTGTTTTTATTTAAATAATCAGAGACAGTTTAGTATGAGGTACTCCAGCAGCTTTGAGTAGGAATAACATGTGTTCTAGATAGTAATTCTAGGGTTAAATATTTAAATTTAATATGCATAAATATATTTTTTTAAATATGCAGTATTTGCTAAAAAAAAGAAGCTACTTCTTAGGTAGAAGAAGAAGTAGCCTGTGGTTACTTGGGTCTACTAAAATCTGGCTGTGACCAGTGAATACGTCTCGAAGAAGAAAAAGAAGATGGATCATTACAAGTCAGGATTTTTCTCTAAAGCATTGTATGGAAACAACATCTGCGAGGTAATCACAAATGAATTTCTCGCAAAGTCAATGTAGTTACTCTACCACAAAAGTCATTAGATCTAATTGCTACTTAATTTTAATTAATAATATTTATTTCTGGCATTCTCTACATATTACCTATATTATATTTATGTTTAAAAACAAAGAAAACACATTTTTTTAAGAAATTTACTCCATCTCTGTAAACAAATATCTTACGTTTACTAGTTGATTCTAAGCCACAATAACTCAATCGAATGTATCTATGAGTAGTAATAAAAATCAAGATCTTCCACAAGTTACAAATGCCTTAAACCTCCTTTAAACCAGTCCGGTTACAAAATCTACTTTTAGATGATATGTCCTGTTAATAAAGTACCTCTCTGCATAATTTCAAGCTTCTAGTACAAAACACTCTGGAATTTGCTATTGAATTGTGTAAGGCCTTAGTAGACCTCCTTGATCCAACTTTGTTGTAAATTTCCTATTAAACTTACTTATCCGAGTTATAGAGAACCTATAGATACATTATACGAATTTAGCTTGGAATGTTTTTTTTTATAAAAAATACCATTCTAAGCTCATATGTTTTACCGATATATTGTCTTTCTGCCAAACAAAGAGTCATGATATAGATTGCCTAAAAACTATGTTTAATTTAATTTATTTCACACGATGCGTATCCATTTATGATAATTTAAGCCTTTTTCTAGGAATTTTAGTCGTATATCATGAAGGATAACATATATTTCCGATAACACGTATCTGCCAAAATTAACCAAACTGACCTAACAAATTCGTAAATCGAGCTAAAAAGACCAAATTCAGAACGTGAAATAGATTAAAATAATTGTAAAAGAGTTGGTTAAACATTTTTGGTTATTATTATTAGGATTGATCAGAGTTGTTAATTTACGGCATTGCAAGTAGAATACGGAATTGGAAAATGTCTAGCTTTCTGTGATTACATTATATTTAAAATAAGCACATGGGCTGAGTAATTTACAAAGTGGCGTAGTTCTGACGTTGTCTTATCTGACGTAGTTTCAACATAATTTAGCGTCACTTTTACTGACGTAGGAGGTACAAAGTAACTCTACTTACTTATGCTTCCTTTACAACGTCTTCTGTAAACTTTTAATAACTTTTTTTTATGTTATAGGGGTTAAGACGAGCAGACGGGTCACCTGATGGAAAGGGACCATCGCCGCCCATGAACGTCTGCAACTCAGGAGTCACAAACGTGTTGCCGGCCTTTTAAGAAGGAGTACGCTCTTTTCTTGAAGGCTTGAAGGTCGTATCGGTTCGGCAATACCGCAGACCATTACCCGTCACACAGTTTGGTTGTGCGGGACAAAAAGTGTCCCGAAAAGCGCACAGAAGTGAAGCGCCAACTATCCAGGTAATGAGGATGAAAAATTTGCCTTGTGGAACGATGGCTTAACTGCCCGCTTTTGGGTTGACGCTATGTATAAACATTAGTCTACTGAAGCTACTATAGTTCCAATTTTTACAGATTTTTCTTTCGATAATCTTTCTGGGTTTAGCTTCCTAGGCTCTTAAAGTATTTTTAACTTTTTTAAATCTTTTAAGAGGTTTTTTCTTATTTTATACGAAAACCGCTCGCAGCTTTATAAGTCATCAGGAAAAAAGTAAAAAAAAAACAATTGAGTTAAGTACTTTGTACTATTTTATTTAGATCACAGCATGACTAAGATTTGAAAAATAAATTATTTGGTGGTATATTCTTTAGTAGTGAGCGCCATAGAGTCCGTGAGCTCCGTGAAGGCCATGAGCGCCGTAGACAACGGCACCGTGAGCACCATGGAGGCCATGAGGGCCATAAGCAATGGCACCGTGAGAGTATCCAGTGGCAATAGGAGCAGCGTAGCCGTGGGCGAGGGGAGCGGCGTAGCCGGCGGCGTAACCATGAGCGAGGGGAGCGGCAAGGCCATGGACGACTGGAGCGGCGTAAGCATGAGCTACGGGAGCCGCTACAACAGGGGCAGCGTGGGCGATGACAGGGGCGGCATGAGCGTACAGGGGATCCTTGCGAACGATAGCATTGAAACCATTGTGGGCGTCAGCAGCATAGTCGACAGTACGCTTTGTGCCGTCAGAGTCCAAGAGCGAGTATTGGCCCACTACACTGTCACCGACACGAGTTTCGTGTTGGCTCTTGACATCACCGGTGTGAGGATCTGATACGCCATATGAGAAGCTGGTGTAATCAGCGCCATGGCCGTGGATAGCGCTGCCTTGAGCAGCCGCCACCAGGAGAGCAAGTACGACGAACTGTAATTTAAAACATTAATAGTTTTACAAGAAGATTTTTTTCTAACTTTAATCTCCCTCGGGTATAGTGCTATTATTCTGTGTCCCTGGCAACGTGTATCCCAAATAGCATTAGAGAAGTAAAAAAGAACTCGTTTTATAACATCCTATCAGACAAACTTTTCAGCTTTTTAACATTAATATAGATATGAAGTAAAAAAAAAAAATTCTAATAATATGAGCAGAATTAAATTAATATATACAATAACCACCTCGCTTACACTAATCCAGAATAATATAGATAAAATATATATCAACCTATCGCGACACGAAAAACTATGCAAGGACAATTCGAAATAAAATGTCTTTAATATTTTAATGAACAAAATATTTATAAGTAAATTAATTTATAAATTATGGTCGAAGTTCGTTGAACTTTAGGCTATATATAACACGAGTTTTGAATATTATAAGTACGTTACTGACCGAAATGTTTTATGGGTACTCAGTACTCTGTCAATATTACAAAGCCTGCAACAAATGCGGCCATATCAATAAACAGCACAAAGGCGTTTAATTTCTACAATTAGAACATCAGATTAGATAATTACTATGCTCTCATCATAACTGTGTTAAGTATTTTGAGTGTAAATATGAATAAGATTCTAACTTCAAGGAATTGCACTGAACATTTGCACAAACTATTTCAATTCACAAAGATAAAAATGAAACAAACCTTAGCTGCCATTTTAGTTATGTAATTGTTTGTTGTACAGTGAACTGCGAATGATAAATCTTGGTTACCAATTCTCTTTATATAGTGTTCCCTTACAAACGTAGCCGGACTAATAATAGGAAGTAAGAGACATGCAGCTAAGGTCACGAAGCCGTAGGGTTTTTAGTACAATTTCGTAAACGAGTTATGCGAAACTACAATGCTGACCACTGGGTTTTATTATTTGTACTTTTTAATTTGATTTTAAAGATATATTTGTTTATTTATTTATTTATTAAAAACACTTATAGTGTCTTTACAGGATTTATCCCAAAACGATACTGTAAGTAAAAACAGTAAGTAACAGTTATTTATACATAAAAATCATTTGCACTTCTTTGAAGTTCGGCAGGCTACAGTTGTAGATATCTACTTCTATTGAAATAATATTAATAAGCCTTATGGCGCGTGATATAGGAGCATATCGAAGTAAATTTGTTCGCGTTACTAAAACGCTGAGCGGAGGGGGCTGGCGGCGCACACCCACGTACCCGTATATCAAAGCGTATTACCTTCGTTAGTAAAACTTTTAAGACAAAGGCATAGTCCATGATATTTAAAAGAGGATATAAGCAAACAACTTTGCATTATAATTTGTTGGCAGTCAAATTGGCAATTTCCATACATTAGGTTTAAAAAAGATTAAAAATTGGTTTTGTACTAGGTTAATTGGGTGGACAGAGTTATTACGCTTTGATCTGTTACTCCTCATATGCATATGATCAGTTAATATCCCTATTCTAGTGGTCTCCTCAATCACATAATGGATGTACGGGCACACGATACCGGCCGCTTTGAGCTTCTGCAGTCTAAGATACATTTCCTCGTCCTTAATTTACTCTGTTTACTCTGTCCTGGCTGTTTTGTTTACCCCAAATTTATGTTTTACCTGGGTCTCGTCTAAACACACATAAAAGAAACCATCAAAATATCATATCATAATATAACTCAATACATCAACCCTTAATAAAGTTGCGAGAAGTGCCCTTAGGTTTAAAGATGATCATGATGTTAAATATGTTTACATAAATTAGTGGTAGGCTTCTCCAAATTACACATATGAGCATGTCTTTCACCCTAGAACCCTACATGGGGTGCTGGGGCACAAGTTCCACCATATCTCCGTTACTTTACAACCCACAAATTCGCGGGTCGCAGTACTTTGCGTTGGTGTTGACCGCTCACGATTTTTAAGCACCGTGACGATAACCGCAACATGTGATCACCCGTACAAGAGCTCTGGGGTACGTGTGAGCCCGAGTGTAGGAAAATCTGTCAAAATCAAACAAAACTTTGGCCCATATGTTTATATTATGGGCTAGTGGATGCACGCAAAATCTTTTCTTGGGTCTCTTCAAGTATTTAAAAGTAAATAACACACATAACACAAAGTTTAGTTTACATTTTTGAAAAAAATAAGCTTAGAGGTCATCCTCGAACATTTGGGGGACCGTTACCTGATGTAAACCTTGAGGTGGGGTGATGTAAAAGAATCCTGCGTGATCCTCAAATAAAAGGCATGATCTTTTAAGCACTGTTCCTTCGTGTTCGACACAAGGCAATGTGGTCATTGTCCAAAGTCCAAGGATAGAAAAACTAGGACAACATGCCAAAGGTGTAAAACACCTATTTACTTAAAACATCCAATCAAAATTTGTACAAAGTGTTCAAACTAAAACTCATTTAATTTTATAATTATTTATGATAAAATATATTTGCATTATTATTATTTTTTTTTTAAGAATCAGAGACATTTTAGGAATGGGGTACTGCAGCAACTTTAAGTAGGAATAACATTTGTACTAGATACGAGTAGTAGTTCTAAGGTAAAATATTTAAATTTAAATAGATTTTTTTAAGGATAAACTTTCGTCACTGGTTCACTCTACAATATAAGTTATTATATACCTACCTACCGTCCGTGTGGTGACGGATTAAGAATACAGAGTGTCAACACCCCTATTCATCCCGTGGGTGTCGTAAAAGGCGACTAAGGGAAACTACGCAGAATAACAGCACTGCAGAGAGAAGGAAAACTTGACACAAACCCTATACCAACCCGTCTGGCCAGCGTGGTGTAGTAGGCCAAAACCTCTTTTCTAAGGAGAGGCCTATGTCCAGCAGTGGACTAGTAAAGGCTGTTGATGTGATGTGATGTGATATACCTAAAAAATTCGCTTGACTATTTACAACTCTCTAGTCAAATCACATTAACTTTACCTAATAGAAGTTTGGGGCAACTCAGGGAAAACGAAGTTACAAGATTTACAAAGAGTACAAAACAAAACCATAAAGATATTATTTCGCTATCCATACTTAACACCTACTTATAAAATTTTTGAAGAAACTAAGTTGATGAATATTAGGCAACTTTATATGTATAAAACTTGTATGCTGTTATGGAAGATTTTAGATAAGAAGATTCAAACTAACAAATCATTTACCAAAATTTCGGAGTTACTAAACGTAGTAGGCGTCAACCAAACTTACTTGTATTACCAAGAACTCGTACAAATTATGCTAAAAAAAATATCACTTATGAAGGAGTACATATTTATAATAATTTACAGTCAGATATAAAGAGTGTAAGCTCGTTCGGCGTTTTGAAATCTCGGCTATCTAAATACATTCTCGAAAGTTTTTCTTATACAAAGTTAAAATAATCTGGGTGAGAATAAAAGTGCTGAGCGTAGTGGTGTTGTAAGTGTTTGATTTTTTGTTTTTGTTTTTGATTTTTGATTTTTGATTTATTGAATTTTACTTGTGAAGTCATCTGTTGAGCGTGTGCCTAGATTGTATTACATACTAATTAATTTGTATCTGTATTAAAATTTTCTATATTTGTTTTATAGTATTTAATTTTATTGTACAGATTACTTTACTTTTTAACAACAATATTAAGTTTTTATTGTCATAGCTCAGTTAATCTATGAATTTTAGTTATTGTTTCGGTGACCGGTACTTAATAATTTAACAAAAATGTTATTTTGTGTTCTCACGTAAGTGGCTTTTTTATTGTCTTTTTGAGAATAAATTATTTAAACCAAATTTAATTTCATACGTTTAAATTCAATATCCATAAATATTTTTTTGCAGTTGCTACAAAAAAGAAGCTCCTTCTTAGGTAGAAGAAGAAGTGTGTTCACTTGCGGCTACAACAATCTGGCCATGACCAGTGAATACGTCTCGAAGAAGAAGAAAAAGATCGATTATTACAGTTCAGGATTTTTCTTTAAAAAATTTGCACGGAAACAATATCTGCGAGGTAACCACAAATTGATTTCTTGTGAACCCATGTTGCTATAAACTGCAGTGTTATAATATATACGTATGTACAAACGAATAGTCTGTGCATTGGTAAACTCTGCTATTAGCGCTTTGAAGCAGTCCGGTCATAAACATAACAAATAAAAATCCCATATCTGACAAAGCCAATATAGTTACCCTACTACAAAAGATATGAGATCTAATTGCTGTAATTTGTAAACCGTCAACATAAGGTGGTAACCCGGTTAATGATAGACATATTTATTTCTTTCATTCTCTACATATTACCTAAATTTTATGTTTAAAGCCAAGAAAACAATTTTTTTAACCATTTTACTTAATCCTGTAAACAAATATCTTACGTTTACTAGTTAATTCTAATTTAATGTATCTACGAGTAGTAGTAAAAACCAAGATCTTCCACATATTACAAATGCCTTAAGACTCCTTTTAACCAGTCCGGTTACAAAATCTACTTTTAGATGATATGTCCTGTTAATAAAGTACCTCTTTGCATAATTTCAAGCTTCTAGTACAGAAGACTCTGGAATTTCCTATTGAGTTGTAAGAGGCCTTAGACCTCCTTGATCCAACTTGGTTGTAAATTTTCTATTAAGCTTACTTATGCGAGCTATAGAGAACCTCCCTACCAAATTGCAGATGAAAAACCAAGTACAAGCTTGTAAGAGGCCTTGTTCGGCCATGTGAAAAAATACCATTCTAAGCTCACATGTTTACCGATATATTGCCTTTCTGCCAAATAAAGAGTCATGATATAGATTGCCTAAAAAATATGTTTGATAAATTTATTTCACACGTTGAGTATCCATTTATGATATTTCTACCCTGTTATTAGGAATTATAGTCGTATTTCATGAGCGATAACGTATATTTCCGATAACACGCATGTGGCCAAAATTAACCAAACTGACCTAACAAATTCGTAAATGGAGCTAAAAGAGCAAATAAAAGGCATATCGTTCTTTTCTTGCAAGTATTCCGAACGTTAAATAGATCAAAATAATTATCAAAGAGTTGGTTAAAAAATTCGCTTATTATTATTGGGATTGATCAGAGTTGTTAATTTACGCACTTGTCCGTAGAATACGGAAGTAAAAAAGTCTAGCTTTCTGTGATTACATTATATTTATAAATAGGCACATGGACTGGGTAATATATAAAGTGGCGTAGCTCTGACGTTGTCTTGTCTGACGTAGTTTCAACATAATTTAGCGTCACTTTTACTGATATGGGAGGTCCACAGTAACTCTACTTACTTATGTTTCCTTTACAAAGTCCTCTGTAAACTTTTAGTAACTGTCCACTTTTGGGTTGACGCTAATATGTATAAACATTAGCCTACTGAAGCTACTATAGTCGCAATTTTATATGCATTTTCTTTCGATAATCTTTCTGGGTTTAGCTTCCTAGGCTCTTATAGTATTTTTAACTCTTTTAAATCTTTCAAGAGGTTATTTCTTATTTTACACGAAAATCGCTCGTAGCTTTATAAGTCATCAGGAAAAAAGTAAAAAACAATTGAGTTAAGTACTTTGTACTATTTTATTTAGATCACAGCATGATTAAGATTTGAAAAATAAATTATTTGGTGGTATATTCTTTAGTAGTGAGCGCCATAGAGTCCGTGAGCTCCGTGAAGGCCATGAGCGCCGTAAACGACGGCACCGTGAGCACCATGGAGGCCATGAGCGCCGTAAGCGATGGCACCGTGAGAGTATCCAGTGGCAAGAGGAGCAGCGTAGCCGTGGGCGAGGGGAGCGGCGTAGCCGGCGGCGTAACCATGAGCAAGAGGAGCGGCAAGGCCATGGACGACTGGAGCGGCGTAAGCGTGAGCTACGGGAGCAGCTACAACAGGGGCAGCGTGGGCGATGACAGGGGCGGCATGAGCGTACAGGGGATCCTTGCGAACGATGGCATTGAAACCATTGTGGGCGTCAGCAGCATAGTCGACGGTACGCTTTGTGCCGTCGGAGTCCAAGAGTGAGTATTGGCCCACTACACTGTCACCGACACGGGTTTCGTGCTGGCTCTTGACGTCACCGGTGTGAGGATCTGATACGCCATATGAGAAGCTGGTGTAATCAGCGCCATGGCCGTGGATAGCGCTGCCTTGAGCAGCCGCCACCAGGAGAGCAAGTACGACGAACTGTAATTAAAAAAATTAACAGTTAAACAAATTTTTCAAATTTTACCATCCCTCGAGAATAGTGCTATTATTCTGGTCCTTCTCTGTGTCCCTGGCAACGTGTATGCCAAATTTCATGATGATCGGATGATGGAAGTAAGTACGCAAAGTCTAGCATTAGAGAAGTAAAAAAACAACTCGTTTTATAACATTTTTCATCAATGTTCTTCTTCTAATAGTCGTATTATTTCTTCTACTGCAATAAATTGGCTATCTAACACTATAAGATTTGTTAATTCAAGCCAGCAGTTTCTATGAATAGTATGTGTTATCAACGAATCAGACAAACTTTTCAGCTTTTTAACATTAATATATTATTATGTAGACATGAAGTACAATTTTTTTTTAAATAATATGAGTAGAATTTAATAAATATATACAAAAACCACATCGCTTACACAAATCCAGAATAATATAGATAAAATATATATCAACCTTTCGCGACACGAAAAACTATGCAAGGACAATTCGAATTAAAATGTCTTTAATATTTTAATGAACAAAATATTTATAAGTAAATGAATTTATAAATTATGGTCGAAGTTCGTTGAACTTTAGGCTATATATAACACGAGTTTTGAATATTATAAGTACGTTACTGACCGAAATGTTTTATGGGTACTCAGTACTCTGTTAATATTACAAGGCCTGCAACAAATGCGGCCATATCAATAAACAGCACAAAGGCGTTTAATTTCTACAATTAGAACATCAGATTAGAGAATTACTATGCTCTCATCATAACGGTGTTAAGTATTTTGAGTGTACATATGAATAAGATGCCAACTTCAAGGATTTGCACTGAACATTTCCACAAACCATTCATTCCACATCACAAAGATAAAAATTAAACAAACCTTAGCTGCCATTTTAGTTATGTAATTGTTTGTTGTACAGTGAACTGCGAATGATAAATCTTGGTTACCAATTCTCTTTATATAGTGTTCCCTTACAAACGTAGCCGGACTAATAATAGGAAGTAAGAGACATGCAGCTAAGGTCACGAAGCCGTAGGGTTTTTAGTACAATTTCGTAAACGAGTTATGCGAAACTACAATGCTGACCACTGGGTTGTATTATTTGTACGTATTAATTAGATGTTAAAGGTATATGAATAGATCAAAGCGTATTAAATTCGTCACTAAAACTTTTGAGATAAAGGCATAATACATCAAATTTTAAAGAAGGGGATATAAACAAACAACTTTGCAATATAATTTGTTGGCAGCCAAATTAGCAATCTACATACATTAGGTTTAAAAAAGGTTAATTGGGTGGGCTGGGTGGGGTCCGGATATCTTTATAATAGCAGTTCCCGGATCTCTCCTATTACAGGCTCAGAGCATCACACCGTGTGGCTTTAGTCGATTCCAACCCACCATCCTAGCCGCAAACAACTGTGGGGTGACGACTCGGAGGGGTTAATCGGGTAGACGGATCTGTTACTCCTCATATGCACATCATCAGTTAATGTCCATGTTCTATTGGTCTTTTCAATCACGCTTCTGCAGCGATGGCGCAGTGGTTTAAGCGGTCGCCACGCCGATTCCTACTGCGCCGAGTTTTGTGGGTTCAAACCCCACATGGGACGACACTGTGTGTGATCCACAAATTGTTGTTCTTAGTCTGGGTGTTCTTTGTGTCCGTTTCATGTATGTTTGTAAAGTCCCCCGCGACACAGGATATTTTCCTAATGCGGGAGTTGTCTTTTTTTAATCAAGTGAAATAAATCAATGTACAATTCAATTACATGTAGAGTTTTCAGGTTATTACGTTAACATGGTATACGAACAAGCGTAAGTAAATTAGTAATTAGTACCTACCCACAAAAGTATTAACTTTTTAATATTTTATTCTCTGTAAACAAATATCAATGTACCAGATAGGAAATTTGCGGTCACTTCCTTATTTAGAATGTAAACGAAGAAAATAAAACAATTTGTGATGAATTTAAACTCATTTTAAGAACGAATTTACAACTTAAATATGACACGGTGGAATAAAAGAGTAACTTGTGGAGTTACTACAAATTCTTTAAGAGAATTACCATGTTTTATTATTGTTTACCAATGACTAAAAACATTATTTTTGGAATGTCTGAGATCCATTTCCTCTTCTGAAACTTGCAATATTCCGTACCCTGGTTCCTCTATCCTGTTTGTTTTGCCTGCCCCCAATTTTTCTTTTTCCTTGGTCCTGTCTGAACACGAATAAAAGAAGCCATCCAAAAATCTTAAAATGTTACTGAATTTTTTTTTGGTATTGGTATTGGTTGTGGGCTTCGGTTTCCGTATTTAGACTCAGAGTGGTCCTTTATGCGTCGAGGATTGGTTGACTAGGTGAGCCAGCCAAGCTCCTTCCAGAAGCGCAGAAACCTCCTGGGGCGTTCACAGGCTTCTAGGAGCGACTTTATATCAGGAATGATACTTGCCCGTTGTGTGGCCACTCCCTCGCATTCCAGGACTACGTGGACGGCCGTTTCTTCAGCTTCCAGTCCGTCCGTCAGCTGTTCAGCTGTCCGTCGCATTGATTATGAATAGTTGTCGGTTCAGGGTTGTTCAATGACTCAATGTTACTGAATACATCAACCCTTAATAAAGTTGGGAGAAGTGCTCTTCCGTTTAAAGATGATGTTGATGTCAAATATATGTATACATAAATTAGTGATAAAGTTATAACAATGCATCCTCTGAGACCAACTTAAGAAGATGGGCTTCGCTAAAAACACATATGAGCACAATGGCATATCCCCAAGCAACCCAGACCGATTTGGTTTCTAAATATTTCAGTTAGTTTAATATCTCGGTTAGTTATTTTAGTTTGGTGTTAACTGGTCACGTTTTTTAAGCACCTTGACGATAACCGCGTCATGTGATCACCTGTACAAGAGCTGTGGAGTACGTGTGCACCTCAGTGTAGGAAAATCTGTGCAAAAAAAAAACAAATCTATGGCCCATATGTTTATTTTATGGGCTAGCGAATGCTATGCGAAGTGTTCAAAAGTAAATAACATAAATATTCGTCGTAAATTTTTGAAAAAAATAAGGTTATAGCTCATTCCATAACATTTGGAGGACCGTTACCTGAGGCCAACTTTGAGGTGGGATATAAAAGAATCGTTTACCGTGATATTTCAAAAAACGCAAGATCCCGGCAGCACTGATCGTTGGACACAAGGGCTTTTGTCCAAGATCCAAGGAGAACATGCCAAAGGTTTAAAATACCTATTTGCTTAGAGCAACACATAAAAATTTGTACAAAGTGTTCAAACTACAACTAATTTCATTTTATAATTATTTATAATAACATATTTTTTCATTAATTGTTTTTTCATTTAAGAATCAGAGACATTTTAGTATGGGATGCTCCAGCAGCCTTGAGTAGGAATAACATGTGTACTAGATGGCAGTTCTAGGGTTAAATATTTAAACTTAATTTTGCATATTTAAATTCAATATCCATAAACATTTTTAAATAAAATATGCAGTAGTTACTAAAAAAAGAAGCTACTTTTTAGGTAGAAGAAAAAATAGCTTGTGTTTACTTGAGTCTAAGTTAATCTAGGCGTAATCAGTGAATGTGTCTCGAAGAAGTAGAAATGTTTCCGTACAATGCTTTAGAAAAAAATTCTGACCTCTAATGATTGGCATTAGAGCTCAGAATTTTTTTCTAAAGCATTGTACGGAAACATTATCTGCGATATAATCACAAACGGATTTCTTGTGGGACCATGTTGCTATGAACTGCAGTGTTATAATATATGTACATACAAATAGTCTGTGCACTGGTGAACTCTGCTATTGGCGATTTTAAGCAGTCGTATTACAAAAATATCAAAATAAAAATCTCATGTCTCACAAAGCCAATGTAGTTACTCTATCACAAAAGTTATGAGATCTAAATAGATAATAAATCTACTGTTAGATGATGTATGTCATGTCAATAAGGTACCTTTTTGCATAATTTCAAGCTTCCAGTACAAAAACTCTAGAATTTAATATTTTCTAAGCTGGCATGTTTTATCGATACACTGCCCTTATACTGTAAAATAAAGAGTCATTAAATATATTGCCTAAAAAAATGTGTTTGATAAAATTTATTTCACACGGTGAGTATCCATTTATGATAATTCTACACTTTTACTAGGAATTATAGTCGTACATCATGATGGATAACCTATATTTGCGAAAACACTTTTCTGGCGAAATTTTTCCAAACTAACCTACCAAAGTCGATCTAAAAAAAAGAAAATTAAAGGCATATCGTTCTTTCCTTGAAACTTTTTAAGACGTAATCTAACTTAGTGTAACTTCATCGGTAATAAGTAACTCATGTGATAAGCAAAAAGAGATAAGTAATAAGTGTATTTTCAATAAAATAAGTATATTTTTAAATGTCATTAAATTTAAATATGTCGTAGCAAAGCTATTTAAAATCAAGCGCCTGTAGCCTAGTGGTTAAGGCGTTGGCCTTGTGATCAAGAGATCGTGGGTTAAAATCCTGACCAGTATACTACCGGCGTGAACCCACTCCTAACCCAAGCTTAACGGGAATACTAGTAATTTCTAGTACTAGTCCTTTAAATAAAAAAATCAAGCCAAAGTTTCTTGATTTTGATGCTGCTGTCGTCAACGTGTAATAATAAAAAAATAACTATCAAAAACATCACAAGTAATTCTTACACAGTAAAAAGTTGTCAGATCTAGTCATTACTTACATTATTAAACTCAACATTTTAACGTCGCGATATCAACATTAGACATTTTTATCTCTTAATTAAATAGGTTGATTTTTTAAACGTACAGGACAATGTTTGTGTATGCATTATGGCTCTATCTTCAATTAGGACCATTGAAAACAGTAGTTAACTGTCGTGTAATTATATAAAAGAGTAGTTAATTGTCCTATTGTCATTGCTGTGTATCCAAAGTTATTCTATTTAGAGAAGAAATAAAGTCTGACATGGTCACTTTAAAATGTTGACTTGGGTTTTTCATTTCGTTTTCATCGTTAATAATCAGATTAACAATATATTATGAAAAACCCAAGTCAGTATTGTCCTTACAAGTTCATATTTCCAATACTAAAATTACCAGAGGTCAAAATTGAATCATTAATACATTAGAGTGTTTAAATCTTCAAAATTTAAACCCTATCTAGTGCATAATCGATTTCAATCACAATCAAATAATGCACAAAGGGGATGTTTTATTGTGTCAAAACACAAAAACAAAAAAACAGTATATCAAGTTATTTTGAACTATTTTATTTTGATCACAGCATTGATTGGAGTTGTAGAATAAATTATTAGACCATTACTTAGTACAAATGAGCGCCGTAAAGACCGTGAGCTCCGTGGAGGCCATGTGCACCATGGAGGCCGTGAGCGCCGTAAGCGATGGCACCGTGGGAGTATCCAGTGGCAAGAGGAGCAGCGTAGCCGTGGGCGAGGGGAGCGGCGTAACCAGCGGCATATCCATGAGCAAGGGGAGCGGCGTAACCATGAACGACTGGAGCGGCGTAAGCGTGAGCTACGGGAGCAGCTACAACAGGGGCAGCGTGGGCGATGACAGGGGCGGCATGAGCGTACAGGGGATCCTTGCGAACGATAGCGTTGAAACCATTGTGGGCGTCAGCAGCATAGTCGACGGTACGCTTTGTGCCATCAGAGTCCAAGAGCGAGTATTGGCCCACTACACTGTCACCGACACGGGTTTCGTGTTGGCTCTTGACATCACCGGTGTGAGGATCTGATACGCCATATGAGAAGCTAGTGTAATCAGCGCCATGACCGTGGATAGCACTGCCCTGAGCAGCCGCCACCAAAAACGCAAGTACGACGAACTGTAAATGAAAAAATATAGTTTTCTTTAACTTCATGGAACAAAGAACAATAATTGAAATATTCGCATAAGTTAGGTCTGGTCATGTATTTTCATTAGCAGTGTATACACGATAAAATACGACAGGATATAGACTAAAATAGCTGGCATTAACTGATAATAAGGTTATTGAGTAAGGAGAGGCCTATGTTTAACAGTGGACTAGTATAGGCTGTTGATGATGATGATGAAGGTTATTGAGTACAGATGTATGTGAATGAAACGAACCGTTTCAAAGATAAGGCAAGTTTAGGCACGTCTAAAGTCACTGAAGTACTTTCAATCTTGTTGTCTTTTCTTTGACCACCTAACTTTAAATATTTAAATGAAAACTATATATTTAAATGACCATTGATAATAATATGTTTAGGGCAATGTATTGTTGATGATATTTGATGATTATATTGCTAGTAGAGACTTGAATTGTTATATTATTCTATAAATGGTAGATGTGGAGTTTAAGTCCTTGATAGTTGACTGGTTGAGTAGACTGGTTACTACTTTGTTTCTAAAGCTTATTTGAAAGTTGTTTTTTATTTATCTAAGATAACGTTATTATTAATAAACAAGTATTTTAAATAAGGTTGAACCTAAGTTCATCGAATACCTATATAATTTACATTTTAACTTCAAGGAATTGCACTGAACATTTTCACAAATTATTTCACTTCACAAAGATAAAAATAGAACGAACCTTAGCTGCCATTTTAGTTATGTAATTGTTGCACAGTGAACTGCGAATAATGAATCATTGTTACCAATTCTCTTTATATAGTGTTCTCTTACAAATGTAGCCGGACCAATAATAGGAAGTAAAAGACATACGGCTAAGGTCACGGAGTGTAGGGTTTTTAGTACAATTTCGTAAACGAGTTATGCGGAACTTATAGTTTTGACCAGCAGATTTAGTTAGTATTGAAAATGATATATTTGAGTTACTTGAAGATGAAAAGACGTTAATGAAATCTTTACTCCTTAAATACCTAATAAGATTGGGTGAAAAATTATAATTATAAACAGTTTATTTTCTAGTCTTAACGAATTCTCTAATCACATGGTATTCAGATATGTAACCGAGCTATTGAAGCCTCATTCCTGTATAACACTGGTCTTAAGCACTACCCCGATAAAGAACCTCTTGATCGAGTTTGCGATGTGTTCTCTCTTTTTATAAAAGCTGATATCTCAGTTTGATCTCTTACCACTTTGCTTAGAGTGTAATTGAATATTTAATACTGTCAATTCTCTTAGCCATTTCAGCGAATCCTCTTAATGCAAATTCAAAAACAACATTATCAAAGCATTAATACTTCCAATTTACAAAAAAAAATGTTATAAGCATGTGCGTTTTGTTAAAAGTTAAAACATGCATAAATTAAAAGCCAAGTAATCTTAGCTTTTAACTTATGAATATTTTTAATCGACGTCAATAATAATATAATTATATTTTCTATTTGTTATTACTAAATCTTTATCGCATAATCTTGTGACTCCATGTACAGCTATTCTCGTAATATTTTACTACAACCCATTTTTAAATTACTGTCATCATCATCATCAACCTTTAATAGTCCACTGCTGGACATAGGCCTATTCTTAGAAAGGAGGTTTTGGCCTGCAATACCACGCTGTACTAGCGGGTTGGTACACGATTTGTTATAAGTTAAAGTCATATACTTCGAGGTTGCCTTGCAATGAGCATTTTGAGCATAAGTATTTTGTCTGTTGGGGTTTAAATCAAACACACAATACCCACCTGTATCCCTGAATTGTTAAGTAAAGACCTATTAAACACTCACTTTTTGATCTATAAGTATAATATTTGGTCTCACTCGCAATATAAAGTTCGCTTATTCCTATCAATTTTACTTTTTGGGAATCCAAAATTTGGAGTAATACTCGAGCAGAAAAGGATCACATACCGGTTATTCGAATAAACTTCTGCCAAGAACTCCAAAATAGTTTAGATGTTATTAATAATGCGATATACATAATTATCAGTACCATATTGCTAGGCTCGTGACAAATATGGTTAGGTAGAGGGGGTAACACAGCGGACAGTGGAGGTGAGCGCTGACGCGTCGCAAAGAGTACTCCCTACATCAACTCCTGGGTCGCTATTCGCATGTTTGTTGAATTCATAGAACGCTAAGAAATAGGTCAGGATTAGTTGGTACTACATCCCTAACAATTGTCTAAAGTTTCTTTAATGTGTCTCCAAATGATTTGTTGATATATGCATAGTAAACTTTTTAAATCAAAGGTTTTTAGTCCCGTTACATATTCAGTAAAAACGTCATTTTATTTATATTTTCTTATTTAAATATTTAAAATAAATTACTAATATAATAATAATTCTAGATGGAAATACGATATGGCGTTAATAAAACGATCACTGCAAAAATTGTTAACGTGATAAGTAATTAGATTTCGTAATTTTCGTATTATGCAAAAAAATATAAGAATTAATTCTATGTAGTCAATACCAGTTATTTTTAGTGTGATTTATATAATATACATTTTACTAACACAGTTATTTTATTTAAATTACACTCAATACTTTTTTGTGCTACGAGTAATTCTTAATTTTGCCTGTAGTAATGCAGTGTTAGATACCCAAAATATGTAACTGTTACTCTATTTATGTAAAATATATGTAAAATGATATGTACGTATAATAAATAATGCTCATGTATACATTTAAATTTTACAATAGTTAAGTAAAAAAATAATATAAATAGTTGCGAAAAAAACTATGAAATATAAAAAAATTAGCAATATAAATTGATTACGATAAGTTGTAAACATATTCGAAGGTTGTTCTATTTAGTGTTGTAATAAATTATTTATTAATTTTAGTGAAATTAGATCATTGATAGGGACGCATAAAGTTCATTAAAAGAATTTCGTAAATATATGCAATTTTAGTTTTGAATCTTATTTGTAATTAAGGATCAAAACGTAAAATGAGGGTAAAAACATGTAAAAAAATTACATGCAACTAAGTTATGCGCCAATATATTTTTGTTAAATTTTGACATATTTTGTAGGCCTTTACTTTAACCAAAAGGTAAAAATAAAATGTATTTATTTATTTAACCTATTATAGATTTTTACAAAATAAAATGCCAGTTATATCTTGATGTATAAGTAATTGAATAATTATGTAATGATTTGAAACCTTTATTTACAAATACATAAGAATTTGAATTTTCTTATGTATTTGTAAATAAATGCAAATACATAAGAATTTGGCGATCGTATGATCTTCTGTTATTTTTTATTTTTCTGTTGCATAATACCTGTTCTTTACAAAATGTGGTATAGTTTGAAATTTCGTAAGCTTCGTAAGCTTGAAGCTTACGTATAGAAGTTGTTGAAACCAGATCTTCGAGTTCATTGTGGCAAATATTCTTTACCATTGGTTAGCATTGGGTACCAACCAACTGTTCTCGAAAGTCATTACGAATTCTCGCACGTAGATTTGACGATTTCCGGCCTGAACAAGCCGGTTTCTGAAAAGGCTTTGGCACCATGCCATAGACCACATACGCCGCGGCAGGTTATTCACAAGTCTGAAGAGTATAACCTTGCGCTATGTTTGGCGTTTGTAGATTATGAGAAAGTTTTTGAATTGATCGAAAGTTGGGCTGTGCTACAGTCTGTCTGTCTCTCCAGCGGTGCCAAATCGACTATCGGTAAATGTACCGATTGTCAGTCCATCTACAGGATCAGATCTATCCAATACTATAAAGAAGAATAAATCTATCCAATTACAGCTAAGTTTGAAGCAGGGAGATGTATTATCGCCGAAAATGTTCACCGTGGCACTGGAAGACGTATTCAAGCTTCTGGACTGAAATGGCATCAAAATCAATGGCAAGTGTATTACCCACATTCGATTTACTGATGATATAGTTGTCATAGCTGAAACCATCGTGGACCTTAGAATTTTGCCCGATGACCTCAGTAGGGTCTCTAAACGAGTGGGTCTTTAATAAACTTGGATAAGACAAAAATTATGTTGAAAGCCCACGTCACACGCATTCCAGTTAAAATTCGAGACTCTACGCATTTCCTTAGGACAAACTATCCAGTTAGGTATTTCTAACTTCGAAAAAGAGGTCAAACGTCGACTCCAACTAGGTTGGGCAGCGTTCGAGAAGCTGCGTGACATTTTCTCGTCCAGAATACCGCAGTTTTTCAAGACGAAAGTCTGACTAGTGTTGCATATGGTGCAGTGATAACATATGGTGCAAAGACATGGTCACTCACAATGGGCCTCATTAGATGGATCAAAGTAACCAAAGAGAGTATGGAGAGGGCAATGCTCGGAGTTCTCTGCATGGTCGAATCAGGAATAAGGAGATCCTCAGACGAACCAAGGTCTCTGATATTGCCCGGAGAATTTCCTAACTTAAGTGGTAGTGGGCGGGCTATATTGCTCGCAAAAAGGATGGCCGATGGAGCCACAAAGTTCTCGAGTGGCGACCGCGTACAAGGTGGTCAGACGACCTAGTGAAGGCTGCGAGAAGCCGTTGGATGCGGGCAGCACAGGACCGGTTATTGTGCTGAACCTTGGGGGGGGGGGGACTTTCGGCTGAGATGATGATGAGATGATTGGAAGATAATTTGTGATTTAATCTACATAGTCATATAAATATACTCATGGGTCCCAAACAATTTTTGCTCAGATTTTGATTTTTTACCTGGTGTTTTTGTATTCACCTTCATTTCCTTTTTTATATATATTCTGTTACCGCATAGCAAAAAGGTGACGAAAGAAGAAAAAATAAGATAATTTTATACCAAGAAAAAAACAACTTTTTGTAAGATTTCTTCCAATGGTACTGACTTTCCCTTTAGCCGTGGGAGAGTCATGCTCTGGCATAAATGGGTGGTCTAAGTGATTCCACGGCCTCACAGAAAACTGGTGTTAAGCAGTTTGGTTTGGAGTCGGTTCGAGTGCAACATAACCACCGGTGGGTGGTATCCGAGGGGATTTCCGCACAAAAGAAAGGAGAAGGGACTCAAAGGAGTTGCAAGTGTCCATGGACGGTGATAATTACTTACCATCAGGTGACCCGAATGCTTGTTTGCCTCCTTTATGCTAAAATAAATTAATTAAAAATAAATCTTATCTTTCATACACTTCAATTAAACCACTAATAGTTAAGATAACTCGTGGGTACATGATATTAAACTAACTGAACTAACCATTGTTATAAGTTTTTATGTAAGTAATTGTAACACTCTTGCATTGTATATTATTATGCTACATAACTCATAATTTGCTTTATATTCTTAGTGCCCGCTACTGAACATTGTCTTTATCCGAAGAATTCCAACCAGTGTACCCATGTCGGCTGGATCTAATAGCCACATAGTATATTTGTTAACAAGGAAACAGTCATGGAATAGATGTATACAGAATACAATATTGCACCTTGTTAAAATGCATCTGAAGATGCAGGTTGAGTAAACTTCGATCTTTAAAATAAATCCTTGGGACCAATATTAGGAATTGTAAGGATCTACCTATATTATACTCTCAGTAGAGAGGTTTTCACTTTGCTAAAAATCTTTGTTTTATTTGGTAGGAAAAGAAAGACTATTTAATTCATTAGAACTTTATCATTAAATTCATATAATTTGAAGTAATTTTACATAACAGATATCGTTGTGAGGCCTATTTTTGTGGGTTGCAATTTTTGTCAGTACCGATTCTGTACCTTGATTATTTTATAATAAATATTAGGTGATTTGAACTATAATGTTCCTGACAATTTTGCATGAGGATTACAGTTTTACAAGAATGAATGAATTCAGATCCACTCAAGCAATATGACGTCAATTGCAAATCAAGAATATAAAAAGGCATATATCATTGCATTTGCCCTTACTACTTATGAATTTACTTTGTTTTGGGATCTCATCTTATGACATCATAACTTGTAACACGAATATAATCGTACATTACGGAAATGACATAATAAATACACCTAGATATTTATGTATGCGTTACGTTATTTACGTTGAAACTTTTGACTGAACGGAATAAACTGTTTAATAAACCACCTCAGAGTTAAAATGAGAGTAAATAAAATAAAAATACAACTGTTACTCTTCCTTTAACTTTTCCTTAGTATGGTGTTGTTACTGCCCAACAAAGATGTTGGTTCTATGAGTAAACAAACAACTCATTCCATGCATTATTACCAATAGTACAGGCTGAGATAGTTCAGTTCGAAAAATAATAAACTGAAAGGTTTTTCAACGTGATTAATTTGGGTAAAGTATTAGTTAAAAAACACTTTGAAAAAAATCAGTAGCCGGCAAGTTATTGAAAGTTTGAAAAAACCGGTTTATTGAAAAAAAACAGGGAACATTTTTTTAATGGAAAAAAAAATTGGAGGTTGTAGTGTGAGAAAAAACGAAGAAAATGAGAGCTGCTGAAATCGATTCCGTTTCAAACTTTACGAGAGAACACGCTTTTATCTCTAATAAAATCGTCATTTTGGCCCTTCATTTTCTCAGCCTGTGTGAGTCCTAGATATTCCGTTCGGGGCTTCAATTAATAGTTTTAAATACTGTTGTTTTTTGTAAAAAATAAAATTAAAATGAAAAATATTAAGTTGCCACAAAATTTGCGAAAATCTAAACGTAGGTGCTTCAGAAAAATCGTGCACGGATAAAATATTTTAGATATTGTTTTCATTAAGAGTTGCCCTACAACCGCTGCATAATTATAAATCTCCCAGATACATGACAGAACTGTGAAAACTTAAAAAAAATTCAAGTGATTTTTTCCGCTAGAGATCTCGCTCCTTTTTCCGTGCTGTGGGTGTGGTAAGAGCTGACTAAGGGACAACAGCACTGCAAAGAGAAGGAAAACTTGAAACAAACCCTATAACAACCCGTCTGGCCAGCATGGTATAGTAGGCCAAAACCTTCTTTCTAAGGAGAGGCCTACATCCAGCAGTGGACTAGTAAAGGCTGTTGATGAAGCAATTCTTTAGTTGCTTTTCACCTAGTGAGTGTGGGTACCGCAGCCCAAACTCCTCCTCCCCATATTTCTGGAGGACTCAAAGGGTGGCAACGCACTGATGAGTCTTGAGTAGCCGATGTTCATGAGCCGTGGTGGTTACTCACACGTTTGCTCTGCTATACCACAAAAAAAAAAGATTATATACAAAGGTCAAGGTACAGCATAATGAGAGTGGTTTTTATGTAGAAAAAAAAATGGACGCTCTATAGTACTCCTGTTACATATATGTCCGTCCTATTACATAATCGATTAACCATATTCATCATCATCATCATCAACAGCCTTTAATAGTCCACTGCTGGACATAGGCCACTCCGTAGAAAGGAGGTTTTGGCCTACTATAGCATATTCTAAGCATATTTCATGACAGCATTATATGTAACCAGGAAATAATATTTCGAAAGAGAAGAGAGTTGTACTATTTTTTTTTTGCTAAATGCCTATAAATCGTCTGGAAGCCTTGAATGTAAGACAAATGAGTTTACAACACTTTGTGTGAACGTTTTATTTTAATGGTACATTAAAAATTATAATGAGGTATTATTACTAAACACGGCTGTATGAATTAAGCAGTTCATAATTAATAATTTTGTTGAATGGATGTTAAGAAACAATTAAATAAAGAATCACATTGAACGTACACGATATTTAACGAGTTGGTTAAGGCTTTGTAATATTTAAAACAAAATGAGTTCGTTCCCAATTTGATATATTTTATTAATTAACTTAACTGGCAGTTAGATGGACAAGGTATGACCTAAATAGAAGCAGAACTTGGCAGCGTTGTCTACTACCGACATACATTCTCATCATGTTACAGGTTTTTTGTATGCTTGAATAGTTTCTCCTGCCAGAATCTACAGTGACCATCTTTCGAGATATTAGCATCAGCTATTTTGTAGGGACGAAAGCTTATTCATGCAAGAAACAGACGTGCCTAGTGAGAAAATCAAGCCTAGTTTTCAATATATTTGTTTTTCTTATAGGAAAGTCTAACCCTGTTTCGTGAAATCTAAACTTTGGCTTAAAAAAATGAAAAAAGCGTTTCTAAGACCCCTGTGAGTGGGCGAGTTGGTGCGGGCAGGCCTCAAAAGACATATACTAACCAGATCAACAAAATACTGCAAAAGAGCCTTGATAAACAAACACGTCCAACGAAGACTGATGAAATATGGAAGAAGCGCGAGCTGTCAGGATCGTGGAAAATGGCGTTTTAGTGTCTCTCCCTATTCTTGACGGGAATAAAGCTCTCTATTTCTTCTGGAACGCGATTTTATAGGCAAGAAAATAAGTAGAAAATATAATGTTTCATTTTTTTTTAATCCTGAGATTGAGATACTATGAACATTCTTTGTCATACTAGGACCTTCAAATTTATTATAATTAGCCGGTTACAAAACGTACAGGAATCTGACATGCTTTACAATACTTAAATAAATTACATTGGCAATAGAGTAACATTGACTCTGTCTACGTTTTACCCTTTAGGTGTAAGAGAGCGTGAAGATAAGTCATTCTATAATTATTTTTTTGTTTTATAAATTTTTAATTACTCAACTAACCTTCAAGCAACTGTGTTAGGAAGTTTTCTTTGTTTTGGGGCCAATTAGTTCATATTAAATATTATATTACTATAGTCTAGTCTAGAGCAACAAATTTGGATTTGTAACAAAATTGAATAGATACTTAAAACAGAATAATATATAAATGACCAGAATTTTATATTTTTATTTACAGTACCAATATTTACAAGACAAGGTGTTTTCGTGGTTAGATTCAGTAGTAGCGGGCATATCCGTATGGAGTGGCGTAACCCAAAGATCCAAACTTGGCAAAACCGTAAGGAGCAGCATAAGGGAAGGGAGCAGAAGCGTATGAAATGATGGGAGCAGCGGTGAGGAGCGCGGAATCTTTGCGGACGATGGCGTTGAAGCCTTCAGCGCCAGCAGCGTAGTCCACGGTGCGACGGGTGCCGTCAGACTCCAGGAGCGAGTACTGTCCCTGCACGTTGTTGTTCACTCGGTTTTCGATCTGGTGTTTGAAGTCTCCGGTGTAAGGGTCCGCTACACCGTATGAGAAGCTGGAGATATCGGACGCGCTCACGGCGACAGCCAGGGCGAGGATAGCGACGAACTATAATAAATGAAATCATTTTTTTATAATCTGCATGGATGGCGTTGTGGTTTAAGCGGTCGCCACGCCGCTTCTTACTACGCCGAGTGTTGTGGGTTCAAACCCTACATGGGACGATACTTTGTGTGATCCACAAATTGTTGTTCTGAGTCTGGCTGTTCTTGGTGTCCGTTTCATGAAGATATAGTACTAATGCGGGAGTTGTCTTTAAAAAAATGATAAAAAAAATATACAAGCTAGTCCGAAATTGAGTGCCTTTTGGTAAACGTTACGGGTTAGTTAGCTTAGCTAGTTACTAGAGCAGACCTATGATGTGTCTCTTTTCCAAGTTAGCCAAGAATAGATAGTTAGAAATATGTTTACCTTCACGAACATTTTGTTGGATGGGTGTATTGATGTTGTGACTACGTCGAAAGATCCAATGAATCTGATGTTGTTTACTCAGATGCGACAAGTTTTTATATCATCAGTTAATTGTTCCAGTTCTATTTTAAGCTGATTCTTTTAAAGAGAAATTCAGGAACCGTGTAAAAGTCAAGTTCGAATCAGGGCGATGCACCGAAGAAAAAGGTCTCAACGGCGTTGGTGAGATCAAAAAACTGGTTATGTATTTGTCTTACGTCTTTAGGATGTTCTTGATAAAATTATGAAAAAAAACAAATTCGTTGATATTTTCTTAAAGATAATTGGTGGTTCCATAAAGGAATAAGATATCTGATAAATATATGCGAGCATATAACTGTATAATTTATATCAAATTCAAATGTATAATAGATGTATAAATATATGTATCGATTTATGTAAGTATTATTGACTTTACTTATCGAAATTATGTTGCATTCCTGCTCAAAGTTCCAATAATGTTTTTTTTACAATCACAATAAAACACAAAATTATATAAGGTAAAAGTGTGATAAATGTGTAGTGTTATGGAAATTTAAAAATCACATGAAATGAAGATATTTATAAAAAATCGTTTTTATATGATACTACAATACAACAATACTCTTGAACAGGTGAGAATTGTTATATTAAAAACGAAATTCCTAAAATTTATAATATTCGTTTTAAGAATGGCACGGATGGCGTAGTGGTTTAAGCGGTCGCCACGCCGCTTCCTACTACGCCGAGTGCTGTGGGTTCAAACCCCACATGGGACGACACTTTGTGTGATCCACAAATTGTTGTTCTGAGTCTGGGTGTTCTTTGTGTCCGTTTCATGTGTGTTTGTAAAGTCCCCCGCGACACAGGATTTATTCCTAATGCGGGAGTTGTCTTTTTAATAAAGAAAGTAAAGAACAAAGAAGAAAGTTTCAACCATTAATATTTAAGTACAATGACATTACTTTTAGAGTAGTTTTTTAATGTTAAATTTTATATTTAATATCATTTCTAATCGAATCTCTTGTTTTGTTTGTAATTAGGTTGTTTTCAACATCAATAAAAGAGAAGCTAAAGAAAATTTTACTTTTTTTTCGAACTACCTAGCGTTTAATATCGGATATATTATAGCTGTGCCATACTTATTAAACAACAAACCATGAGAATATTCAAAGTAAGGATTTATTTCAAAATAATACATATAAATAAGCAACATAAACCCAATATATAATTTATAGCGTGCGGTATTAAAGAGTATTTATCGTTTAATTATTCCGGTCGCCGACTCAAATTTCCTTTTCAATAGTGACTTGCATAGTAGCAAGGTGAACGAGATCCGGCCAGCAATTACGTAGATTATCTCTTAGTCATAACTTGTAGAGATTTGAAGCAAACTATTATACAACTTAAAATATAAATGCAAATTAGCGGATTCCATATTCATTCGATGCCGTATCTTGATATTTTTCAGTTTATTCCCAAAGATTGTGACGGTTTCGGGGAGTTGGAACTGGGCCATGTGAAATTGTTTGGACGAAAGAAGATCTAGATACAGCCACTGGTACTGAAGGTGTTGGGTCTGGATGAGGGCCTGTGGATGTTGGCCAGGCTTGGTACGATTGAACTGGCCTCACATTTCCAAAATTCGCTAAACTACCTGGCGAATTAGATTGCCTCTCCACTGCAACGCTATTAATGTTCACATTTGCAGCATGTCCATTAGCTTGTCTTTCTTGATTGTTTACAGTAGCTTGGAATCTTGAATGGTCATCCGCTCTATAATCCACAGTCCTTTGCACACCATCAGGTTGTATTAAAGAATACTGTCCAAGCACGGTCCCTCCTCGTCGACTCTCGTGTTGACTCTTGAAATCTCCAGTATGAGCATTATTTACTTCATATGCAAATTTATAATTAGGATTGGCATCGTAGTAATAATCATGGGGAACTTGGAACGAAGGCTGATGTGATAGCATACACGAAGCAGATAAGACAAGTCCAGAGAGAACGGCAAACTGAAAGCAGATTAAGAATTAAAATTGTTAATTATGATAATTAAAAATAAAACAAAGATAGGTGTTAATTATTTGATGGCTTCTTTTGGAGCAGACTGGCCACCTACTAGTAAGTGATTACTGCCACCTATGAACACCTGAAGCTCAAGATGCACAAATAAGTTGCCAGATGACGTTGCGATTTGGTGAAAAGTAAGAAATATTGCTTAGAACCGATATTCTGTAAGACTGTGACTGTGTGTCGTCACTCAGATCGATCAGACCCATATGTGTTAAAGTATGGCTATTCGACAAAAAAATTAATTACGTCACGATGCATTTTTAA
Source organism: Arctia plantaginis (assembly GCA_902825455.1). Lineage (NCBI taxonomy): Eukaryota > Metazoa > Arthropoda > Insecta > Lepidoptera > Erebidae > Arctia > Arctia plantaginis. Next base: position 4,262,555 of record CADEBD010000288.1, read on the forward strand.
TATCTTAGTTTATTTACGAAATTTACTTTAAAACTTTTAAATATTTTTTACCTTTTGAATCATGGTGGTTCTTTAGTTGTTCTTTCTAAAGTCAGTAAATGTATGATGCTTTATCGGTTTTTGCATAGGATATATATACAATAAATTTGAAAACTAATACGATTTGTGCAACTTGTATCGAATTGCAGTTGTAGACAGTACAGTATTAAAGTATTAAGTGTCAAACTAGTTCTTAGGTAATCGAGATGTCGAGACTTAAAGAAAATCGAGAACGTTAGCCTATAAGCCTTTAAACTTAACCAGATATTAAGTAGGTATATAGCACACGAAGAACATGAAAAGGAGAAAGTAATTTATTTTAAATTTATCTATTATAGATTTCTACCGGAACATTGAGCATCGCAGAATCATTTCTTAAAGACATTAGGAACATATTCCTGTAATGCAGGGGACTATACAAACATACATGAAACGGACACAAAGAACACCCAGACTCAGAACAACAGATTGTCGATCACACAAAGTGTTGTCCCATGTGGGGATCGAACCTTTAAACCGAGTCTACATGAGCGATGACGTCGTTATCCGTGCAGTCAACAATGATACTTCCTGCTAAAACATTAGCCTGTGGAGGAACGGGTGTCATGTCCCTCCAACACAAAGGGAGGGTCCTCCGACCAGGCGAGGTGATCATGCCTGGCGGGGAGCGGCCCAACGGTTGATGTTGGGAAGTTGTATATATGCTAACCGGCGCGGGAATTCTTTATATCGCGATACAGGATTAGCAATTCTTATTTTAGTAGTTACTCCGTAGTTCGGTGTGTCTTCATTAGATGGCGCTGTAGTATGTTTATGTGGGAGTGGCGACTCCCACATAAACATACTACAAGCCATTTCAATTCTTATAACAAGATGGTACACGTAACACAACTAACACATTTTCTTGAAAGTTTGAAATAAGAACTTGTGTCAATAAATAGGAGTCGATTTTTAGACCTCGTTGATCGCCAAAATCAGTTTTTGTTTATACCCCCGAGGAAACCGAGGCCGACCCCAAGAGGTCGATATCGATACATTACATTATTTTATTATTTTATTTATTTGTTTGTTTATTCTCCCATTTTTTTTTATTTGTCTATTAGTTTTGTATTTTGCTTTTAGATTAACGCTGTTGTCTAACAAGTATTAGCGACGTATGTTTATAGTGTGCGCGAGGTCGCTGGTACCCTAAACGCAAGTTGAATCTTATTCTGGGTACCAAAGTTTATCGTAAATACTGTGTATATCGTGTTTGTTACGCTGTTTATGTATTTTTGTGCCATATTGTGAAATAAATCATATTATTATTATTATCATTATTATCGATCACTTTATATAGGTATCCCTTGACAAGACCACATCTTGATGTGAAAATTATTGAAATTGTTATGAAAACGTCGCATAATGCTAATTATATAAGTCTAGTTACAAGACTAGTTTTAATGACATCTAGATGTATATTCGTAATTCGAATAATGCTTCACTGTGGGAAGTTTTTAGATGTTGGTAAGACAATTATTCTCCATGTTGATTATATTGCAGTTCACCTTTCCGCGATGAAATATGTTTTGAAGTATGAAATTTGCTTGACATTTAAATACACGAAGTGGCGTTTAATTATAACACTGCTACTTAAACGTTTATTCTCCAGTTTTTCATGTACTTCTGGAAACACAAACATATTATATACCCAATAATTTTTCCTTCACATCAACAGCCTTTAATAGTCCACTGCTGGACATAGGCCTCTCCTTAGAAAGAAGATTTTATTTTTTTCTTTATCATATTGAATTTTAATTATATAAGTAAAATAACAAGTACTCCTTTAGTATTTAAGGTTTATCTTGACCATCATGCGACCAGTTTGTTTAACATTAATTTACTTGAGTTTAGGTAGGTACTTTAATATGAAAATTACTTATAAATTTATTAAGATAAGATTACATAATTATTTTTAACACAGGTTTTATTTTTTATAATATTAAATAATAAAAAAAATCAAACTTAAAATATATGCAATATCTATTTACAAGCGTCAAAATATTCCTCTGCATCGTCACCTACCGCAAATATGCCAAGGGCTCACCTATTGAGTACAATCTCTGTAACAAAAAGAATTCAACAGCTTATCGTACCCTCTATGAAGTTGCTGTGTAGAACTTAACCTCTTCCTAAATAAAGCAGGTCAACTGCAAGCAGATCTGTGATCTGTTTTTTGTGCCTCTAATCGCTTAGCATCTCACGGCTTCGTGAGAAATTATTATAAGATTAGGGAATACCCTTGTATTCCTTCCACATAGCAAACAAAGACGTTAACAATTCCACTTATTCGCCACTTAACTGCTAATTATAAATAAACAATCATAAAAATTAAATTAAACAAACTCGTTTTCTTGATACAAAAAATCAGATCTCGGATACGCATCATGAACACATCGTTATGTAACTCATCTTGTACAATAATTATATCGAGCGCATTGTTAAAAAAAAGATGCTCATTCCAATTAAGTTTTACGTAATACGACCTCTCAAGTGGCCGACCGTGGCAATGAACCCTGTACTGCACGTTGCGTGAACGCCGAAAACTGACAGATATTGCATAACAATTTTGTGGTACAAGTTATGAACTGTGCTATTAATATTATAACACTATAGAATATAGTAGACTTTATAAAATAATTTATTTGTACACTCTGGTAGACTTGTAACAAATTATTAGCTACAATATGAGCTTTATTATTAAGAGGTTGTGATGTGCAGAAATCTACATGTCATAAAAATTAATGTAGCCGTAAGGGTTTTTATTAGTAATAAACTTTATTACAGCCTATAAATACTTTTAACGCTGAGAACACTTCTTACACGGCGTTTATTTTACAGAAACCTATAAGTTTCATAATAAGTTTCATTGGCAACATAAAGTGTTATAACAAAAATGTTATTTTCCGTATTTTCCATTGACATTTCGGTATGTTTTAATTTTAGTTCAGTTTATCTTTGAATTAGCAAAAAAATAAATTTATCATTTGAAGGAATTGCACCTTACAGAATTTATATGAACGGGTAAATTCGTATTTCAATTAATGTGAAAAGTAATGAAAATTCACGGTTCGTGTGCAATGTGTTACTAACCTCCAAGAGTTTATCACTTAAAACTTAAATAACGGTGAGTGACTGTTCTGTAATCATTTTTCGTCTCAGGTGATGTAACTCAGTGCATATAATTAGATTGTTAATCTAATATGTGGTTTGTTTTATTTCAATGGTGGAACAGCATCTAATATAAAGAAAAGATTTATTTGATGAATGATCTCGTTAAAGTTATTGACAGGTAAAGAATTAGCTATAGTTTTTAAATAATTGAACCCGTTTTATTTTTATTCTTTGGTGGATGTGATGTGAATGTATGAAAGCAATGAACGTTAAGGAATATCTATTTAAATTGTTTAGTATAAGGAATCTGGAAAATTAAACTTGCTACAAAATTATTGTGTATTGTCAATAAACTTAAATTTTAAATGTAAATTCCTACCCTGTATGAGCCGTATCTTTATTAAGTACATAGATATTTAAAAATTGTTATTCAAACTTCAAAATTTTTAAAGAAAGAAAGAAAGAAAGAAAAATCGTTTATTTTGGCAATAATACAACATTTTGAACAATTGCAATTTCGATTACCAACGATGCCAAAAACGGACCCAATTCAGCCTTATGTCAGATGGAAGTCTGACGCTGGTTTTCAATTGGGCCCAAAATGATGCTATGCGTAAACCCTGTTGCAGATCATTAATAACACATGTAGTACACATTGTATACATATATCACAACATTAATAACATATAACAATAATATATAACAAGACAAATTACAGATATGCAGATATTTTATATGTTTCGTATATAGATTCTCCACTTTATGCCAAAAAATAAATTATTACATGAAATATAAAAGCTATGAGAAATTTAATCTCGCCTTCAAACTAATTCTGTACTTGATTCTTGACTGCACGGATGGCGTAGTGGTTTAAGTGGTCGCCACACCGTGTTGTTGATCTGAGTCTGGGTGTTCTTTGTGTCCGTTTCATGTATGTTTGTACCGTCTCTCGCGACACAGTATATTTTCCTAATGCGGGAGTTGTATTTTTAGAAACAAACAAAAAACAAAATTCTGATCTTTTTGACAGATTTTGTACGAGTATCATGTCACTGTGAAGAACGTAAGTTTTTTTTTCAAATGTAATAGTGGATTTGTATGAGAGTTGTAATAAAATAATTGGTCTACGCAGATTCAGAACATAGTTTAATTTGAAATTCACACAAACACACACGCCTATACTTCCAATGGGGTAGGCTGTGGCTTATTGAGTTCTCACACTTTGTCGAGTATAATTTTGGTCCCCCCCACGTAATAGGAGAATAAAACCTTATTTCTATGGAGAGGCATATGTCCAGCAGTGGACTATTAAAGGTTGTTGATGATGATGATGATGATTACCTAATAGGGGCAAGCCTATTACCTTACTTCAGAAAGACTTAGAAGTACTAGTACCGAACGCTTTAGGAATTCTCGTAAATGGGAAAATTGGATGTATTTTAAAAGGAAAGGTAGACGAAGAAGGAAAATATTGATATGAAATCCTTGAGTTGCGACCGCGTGCCAGAAGTTAGGGCGTGGGTAGGTCCCAATAAGGTGGTATGAGATCAGGTGAAGGTCGCGGGAAACCATTTGATGCGGACAGAACAGGCTCAGCAGTAGACTTCTTTCCTCTGAGAAGAAGAAGTGGATATTGCTAAAACGAATGGATTATTTACATTCTCCAGAATGTAAGTAATAACTAAAGCAGGTCAGGGTCCTGTACATCAACCTCCCTGTATCCGTTAGTATTTAAAATTTTAAATCTATTGACTCGGTCACTTGTGCAGGTAAAAAAGAAAAAATATATAAATATATTCCTGATTCATTTAGCCGAGTTGAGTTCTAGTCTCACGAGTTCGTGTTCTTTAATAGACTACAGATATAACGAAACTGTCAATTAAATATGGAGCATGAATAAAAACAGTAATCACTAACATCTCATTTATAAAATCAATTTTAAAATACTTATACAGTTTAATTGGTACCATAAAATAATCGTAGTTTAGAGGTCTATAGGTAATTTATGCAGTTTAGTTATATCAGATTGATTGAAAGCAATTTATTCTATATAAGTATTTCTTTGTTTAGTTTGGCCTTCTGGTTAAGTTACAATTATGTTTCGTACGATTGAATACATGGTTTTACCAGCTGACTGGGCAAACGTTATTTTGGCATATACATTTAAATATTTAGGGGTGGGTCACTCTTATCATTTAGGGGTATGAAAAATAGATGTTGGCCGATTCTCAGACCTACCCGATATGCACACAAAATTTTATAAAAATCGGTCCAGCCGTTTGGAGAAGTTTGGTAACAAACACCGAGATACGAGAATTTTATATATTAGATGATGATGATTACGGTATTATTATTTATTTACTTTTATTTTTTATTTTATTATTATTAACAATATTTGTGTCAATTGTTTAAGTACATAGTCTATTAGATAGAGTAAGATACCTTTAAATATTCTGACATTATGATCAGCCTGTACAGTTTTCATAGGCTGAATTAACCTGTGAGGCATGGCCACGGTCTAGTGCAAACGTCAGGCAATTCAAAAGTATACTAAGCAGGCAATCAATTCCTGTATAGGTACTTATTAGCATGTGGTAATTCACTTAATTTGCGAAATTATAAGCCTCTTTTAACATTAATGGAGGATTAGTTCATAGTCATCCTGCACAGATGGCGTAGTGGTTTAAGCGGTCACCTCGCTGCTTCCTACTGATCTGAGTGTTGTGGGTTCGAGCCTGGATGTTCTTTTTGTCCGACTAGTGCGGCAATGGTCTTTAAACAAGAATAAGAAAATATTTTTAATCATTATCCTGTCTATTTTCGTAACTGATTTTATTTAAATTAACATATATTATGATAATTTTACGACGACGACGACGTTTATAAATACTTTATAACATAAATAAGTGGAAATCGTTGTCCTATTAGACAAGTAAAAAATTTTTTTTTGTTAAATGTAATTATTTTAACTAGACTGTTTTTTTATTATTTTTTTATGTTTATAGATCATCTTTTCTATTTTTAGTTTTTGTATTTTTTTTCTTATTATTTCTTTTCGTTGCCGTCTTTCCTAACATTCAACTGCAAAAGTCTCAAAGGCCTTGCAGTTTTTGCAAATCACGATGACGAGTAACCTTCACAGTAGTTGGACTTGTCGAAATATAAAAAGAAGTTGTTAGTGTGCGGAAATGAGTTTTACACACACTTTAATATCGTATGGACAGTATATGAAAGCTGGTCTGTTTTTATGACGTAAAAAGCTATATAAATGGTAGGTGTAGTAACAGACCGGCCTGTTGTCAGTAGTAATATATTAATTAAGTGTGAATATTAAGCGTTTCTTTGTTTTATTATCGAATTTAAGATCGTTTTACTAAGGTTGTTTATTGTTCTGCAAACATGTATGTTGTTTTCTTGGTTCTACTATTTTAAAATCAAGTTTCAAACAAAATGTAAAACGAAATTTAAAAAATGTGAAAACGGCGATGTCATGCTAATTATTTGAAATAATTGTGCTTTTGATAAAAAATCATTTTTGTTAGGCAATTGTAAAGAGAAGGAAAACTTTATACAAACCATTGATACACCATCACCAGCGTGTTGTAGTAGGCCAAAACTTCCTTTCTAAGGAGAGGACTATGTCCAGCAGTTGACAATTAAAAGCTGTTGATGTGAAAAAAATTGCAAATGGTGTCTCTGATCAATGATAATTTATTATTGTTCGTCCAATCACATTTATTACATTGGTAAATATTACTTCTCATACTTTTTAAATGTTAAATTTATTTTTTCAATATTTCATAATATTACTTTTTAAATATTCAAGTGGTTAGTGACCCTGACTGCTAAGCCGGAGGTCGTGGGTGCGATTCCTACCCAGCACAAACAGTTGTGTGATGAGCACGGTTTTTTCTGTGCCTGAGTGTAATTTATCAATGATATGTATGTATTTAAAAATATATAAGTATGTTTATCAGCAGTCTGGTCACCAAAGCATAGACTGCTTACCTACTACATGGATCAGACGGCTGTGTGAGGTTATGTTATTATTATTTAAATCTAGTAAACAAAACGGCTTTGACGTAGGCAAATATCTATTATCCGCACTGTTCAACTTTCCCACCTACAGGAGTTCTACATTATTACGTCACTAAGATAATTGCATCACTTAAATATTAGTCGCAATATTATAAGGTAGGTAGCAAACAGTCTATATTTAGTTGGAACAAAAACATAAAATTATCAGCAAAATAAATCAGCTTGCGAGTATTATTAAGGCTATTATATCAACACTGTTAATACAATTTATTTGAAGGACTTGTTACTCGTTCAATTCTGATTTCTATACATTAGTTTAATAATGACTCATTTTGAATAGTCAAGACCTATTTCCATTTTATAAATGCAACTACCGGTGCGAATAAAGCTGTTACTACTCTAACTCGGTTTATTAACAACTTTATATCATTTTAATTTTTATAACATTCACTAAATAAACGACTAAGAATTCTTTTTCAAATCTCAAGGTAAGAAACTCAATTTACATAAGCTATTTATTATATGTAATACATATATGTATATTAAATCAACATGCCTTTATAGTACTAGTAATAAAATCGTTGTATGCAACCCAAGTAATTTGTATTTTAATGTATTTGTAATCATATAAGGAAGAAAAATATTTTATTCTTGACGTGTTAAATACTACCTGTATTATTAAAATTTTAGGAGTTCTTGATTGCTTTTTGTAAAGTTATTTTTAGTACTAGCTATATGGTCTTATCTGTCTTCGTAATAGACCACTGTCGTTCCCCGAAGGGATAGGTAGAGCCATATTAAAACATGATCAAAATGTACGTTGTCGCGGGAGACTCTACAAACATACTCGTACATGAAACGGAGACAAAGAACACCCAGACTCAGAACAACAATTTGTGGATTACACAAAGTGTCGTTCTATGTGGGGATCTAACCTACAACACTCGGTATAGTGGAAAGCGCCGTGGTAAGTGAGGTAACCTCGGACCCTCGGACTTCAGTCCTCCGTCGGGAAAGGGAGTGAAAAAGCGGGAACACACTAGAAACTCTTGCGTTGAAGGGTACATGGGCGGCGGTAGTCACTTACGATTAGACCACCAGTCTGTTCGTTTTTGCCCTATGCTATAAAAAAAACCTTTCCGGTCTCTTCGAAGTACTGCTGCACACTGAGTCCCGTTTCCCACCCGAAAGTTGCGGCATCTGTTCCTGTGCCCTACCCATGTTGACTATCGGTAAGAAATTAGTTCTTAAGGATCTGCGTCTGATAGGCGGTTGGCCATAATAGGAAACAAGAAACAACAATTGTCCGTTGACATATAAAATTAGGAAAAGGGCAAGAAATAAATTTATTTAATTCGTTTAAAGATATTTTTTTCATCTTCAAATAATTTAAATAAAATATTACACAGGATTATTTTTGTGAAGTTTGTTGATTTTTAGAGCTTACCGACTTAATGCTTGACCTTCACTCTTCCCAAAACTTAGTGTGATGTTCCTTTTCATATCAAAATTTCACATACAACGTAAAAAAAAACTTAAATTAAAAATAACATCTTCAACAAAATTACTAAAAAGATTGTTCTAGTTAATGTATTCAAATATAGTATAAACATAGATGAGTAATGCGTACTCATCTTGAGTCATCTCCGGTCATTCACATTTGATACATGAAGGTATGAATGAAATATTACGTGGGCTCTTGATGAGATGCGCACGAGTTAGTAGGAAATTAATCAAAGTAGTTTTTTTTTCAATTACGGTTAAACAATTTGTTATTCGATATGAAATTACTTTGTGGTATAACCAAAAAAAAATACCGTTAGCTGTGTCGTAAACTTTAATTTTTAGACGATAATGTCAATACACACACACACACATCATCAGCTTATCGCAGTCCACTGCTGGACATAGGCCTCTCCCATTGCACGCCACTTAGAAATACGATAGAAGAAAAGACAAAAATTTGTGTAACTGTAATTAACGTTTGCTTACTTCGTACCGTTCAATAGTCATACTATATAGACTATGCGTATTATCATTATTGATATAATATGTTGGAACTAAACTAATATAATCCGTGTGGTGACGGATTAAGAATACGGAGTGTCACCTCCCCGATTCGTCCCGCAGGTGTCATAAGTGCCGCATAAGTGAACAAACTACGCATGATAGCCACACTGTAAAGAGAAGAAAACATGAAAAAAAAGCGTGGCATAGTAGGCCTAGATCTCCTTTCTAAGGAGAGGCCTATGTTCAGCACTATTAAAGGTTGTTGATGTGATGATGTGAAACTAATATAATATTTACAATATAAAATATAACATAATTGTGTAATACAACATGGTCTCTTCTCAATATTTTATACAATTTCGACGGTAAGCATAATGAGGTCTGCGTCATGTTCAGTGGCTATCAGTGCCTATGTATATTTGCAACGCCAATAGTGTTATTTTTGTATTACAAACATCAACCGCAATACTCTCCAGCTCTTTTCACCACACAATGGTGTCTGGCGTGCAAAAGTCTAGGAAACGTCTACACGTGCATTAATAAATTCGATACACTGTTTTGGTACTGAAGCCATAGGTAATTTTATCCTTTGATTGGGTCTATGTAGGACATGAAACTGATGAAATATTCCTTTAAAATAAAGTGTGATTTAATGTATTGTACTACGAGTATACCGTACTTGTTGAGAACGTTCTACTTAATTCTGAAATTAATTATTAACACGTTATGAGATTGTTAATCTGATAATGTCAATAACTTTTTAATAACAGAACTACACAACAAACAAGAAATAACTATTGTATATATTGTTATCACCTTATTAAATCTTCTCTCAAGATCAGCTACCGTTAAATTAGCTGCTCATCTTGGGTCGATGACACCTAGATGCGTAATGAATGAAGCTAGGACAGGTTGACGAGGAGTGATAAGCTTCAACTGCTCTATCGGAATGCGGATCAAGAACACTTGTACTGAGTGCAGAAAAATTTACTCATGAATCATGAAATAAGATGAAGTTGGAAAACCTACAGTCTGTTAGCAGTAGAGTAATGCCTTTCTTAGGCTAAGCCAGGCAGAGGTTGTATGTAGATTGCATAAAGTGATTTGGCGTGGATAAATTAAGTAGGTATGAAGAGTAACTGTTGTGGAGTATATCCTGCAGTGGGCGTCCCATGATTCAGAAGTTATCAGCTTTGCTGATTATTTTACTTGATCAGTTTACAACAGAATGAGAGTTTTCGCTATCTTTTTATTAAAAATAAAAATTAAGTTTAAAATTAATTTGTAGTCATAATAAAATAATTGTATTGTGAAATCTTTTTGTTATTTCCTCACAGAATTTACCTTGAAAGCCGTGGCTTTAAAATTTTGCATCAGAACATTGGTTTCAGAGAAGAACTTAATATTAAATGTTCGTTGGTACGCGCGCGGGTAACATTTCCGAAAGTGATTTGCAATCATTTTCAGAAATGTTAAAATAACTTAAAATTTTACAATTTGCTTAAGTTCGCCTTTGCCAAGAGTTTTAATTGGAAGCGAATTAGACTTTTGATTGAAAAACTGACTTAAAAGAACCAAGTAATAAAATCTCTAGCCACGCTAAAGAGATTTTTTAGCATTTTATTTGTAATTTATTTAAAAGAAATTACTGTCAAAATCTTTGAATTCTATTTAATTAATTGATATTTCAAGTAGAAGTTAATATAAAATCTAAATTATCCATACTTATATCATAAATATGAAAGTGAGTTTACTTGTTATGCTTTCACGCCTAAACCAGATTTAAAAAAAAACCGTCGGAAAGCTACATTTTACATATCACATAGGTTACGTTTTACCGCGATAACTGAAATACACGTGAGTGAAACTGCGGGTAAAAGCTAGTATTTAATATTTATATTATAATAAAACGTAGTCTTAGGATTACTACACGTGGGAAACCGAATGTGATTTTGTTGTGTTATTATACGTATTAATATTGAATTACGAGTACATTTCAAAATGGGATTTAATTACGGAACTAACTACCGTAGGTTAAAGCACGTATGTATGTCAAGATACTATTCAAAATATATATTTTAGGAACAACTAGCTCTTGGCAGTGATTTCCCGTCATCATCATCATCAACAGCCTTTAATAGTCCACTGCTGGACATAAGCGTGTCTTTAGAAAGGGGGTTTTGGCCTACTGGTTGGTATACGGTTTGTGTCAAGTTTTCCTTCTCTCTGCAGTACTTTTATTCTGCGTAGTTTTCCTTAGTCGGCTCTTACGACACCCACAGGATGAATAGGGGTGATGACACTCTGTGTTCTTAATCCGTCATCACACACGGACTTTCCGTTTGTAAGCGAAAATATCGACTTTTTTGTTTATTCCTTGGGGACATAACTTTTTTTCGAGATGTTAGATAGGCACCTTATATCTTTTTGCGTACAAATTTATAATAATCGGTTAAGTAGTTTTACATCTAACAAAAAAACTTAGTTTCGCTATTATATGTTTTATTTTTGTTTTTATTGTATAAGAAGGGTTTAGTGCCACTCAAATTGCGCCATCACACTTAGACTCGTTAGCCCCCTATTCTTTAAAAACCGGGCGAGCTCTTCCACGAAAGCGATTTAATATTAGTAGCGATAAAAACGGTTACTTAACTATACCTAAGTTAACAAGACAAAAATAAACTAAGGAAGTTATTTTTACACCGCGAAAGTATGATCTAAAAATAAAACTTTTAACTTTCATGTTGACTGTACTTATGCCGAACAAGTTCTAAATAGTTGCGTCCGCGTCACCGACTCAAGGTCGTCTGTCAACTCTTTGTTCGCTACTTAAGTGAAGTTATTTTTATTTGTTTTTTGTATGACATAATTTTGCGTAATGCTTCGTGTTTGTTAGGTAAAGGATTAGTCAAGGAATTTATCGTAATGATATTATTTTAGTCTAAGACGAAGTGAAACGATTTTTTAGCAATGTTTTTTTTTTTGAAAATCAAAAATCAAATTAGTTTGTGCAAATTAGACGTGATGATTGATAGATTTAAGAAAGCATTGGTTTAATAGACACACTCAGAGAAAAAGGCCGAAACTTCTATCCGATATTGACCTTTTTTTAAACTCACATACGGTCGTCTGATCCCAAAACTAGGCAGAGCCTGTACTATGATAACCAGACTGCTGATGAACATACCTATATATTTTTTAAATACATACATATTATAGATAAATTACACCCAGACACAGAACAAATGACCGTGCTCATCACACAATATTTGTCCTGGGTGGGAATCGAACCCACGACCTCCGGCTTAGCAGTCAGAACCACGGACAACAGGCATCTTAGGGATGAGAGTGATCTTTACCCCCAGCCATTGCTGTAAAACATACAAAGCATACTTTCTCTATTATTACCGACAAAATATTAAGTATTTTTGTCAGTCACTAGATGGGTCTCGTGGCTATATAAGTGGGATCCGAATAGGTTAACATATTGCAAAGTTAAGCAATCCCAGCCAGGTCATTCTATGGATGGGTGACCATTCTTAGCACATTGAGACACCCCCGTGCCTTAGAGAGTACACTAAGGCGTCGGTTCCGGTTGCTATTCGAACATCTGTGGCAACCGTTATGGGGGTAGTTCGAGCCCTAAAAATTTGGAGAACAGTCTTTTTATAAAACTTCGATATCGTGTAGTCCTTGTGTTGTGGAGGTCTGATGGCAGTTGCTTTTAAAAATCCAAATTCAGCCTTATCATAGTAGACTGAAAACCTATTCTAACCTAGCTTGATAAAAAAGCTCGTAGGAAGATTGTCAGTCATTGGCTACCTGCTGCTAGAAACGGGTCCTCTCAATGACTACCTAGAAGATTGGTTGGAAGACCGTAAGGCGTTCTATCCACTATGGTAGTGGACGTCCTACTCTGCATTTTGCTGCGCAAGACCTTTCAGCCTCATCCTCAGCCTCATAATTTTTTTTTTTAAAGACAACTTGCGCGCTAGGAATAAATCCTGTGTCGCGGGGGACTTTACAAACATACATGAAACGGACACAAAGTACACCCAGACTCAGAACAACAATTTGTGGATCACACAAAGTTTTATCCCATGTGGGGCTTGAACCCACAACACTCGGCGCAATAGAAAGCGGCGTGGCGACCGCTTAAACCACTACGCCATCCGTGCAGTCAAATTTGTTTACCACCTTAATAGATAGTCTCATTCAACCTAGGTATATGTCATTGAAAAATAAAGACAACTCGCCCTTTTTATTAGTGACTGATCAAAATCAAAAACAATTCTTTATTGTGCAACAGTAGCTAGCTAGCAGTTTATTCAACTTATATCATAGGTTGACCACTGACATTTAATGTAGGTACTAATTTAGTACTAAAAGCTTTGCAAAGTCATTCGATCAAGGATTATTTAGAAAGTACAAGGAAACCGATCTACTGATTTGCTTTAGATGTTCCATAGTGTTCACAGTGTGTGTGCCTCGGTGGTGGCAAATATTTGTTTTGGAGTTCGGGTGTTTTTTTCTATGTATAATATGTATGTATTTACAAAGAAGTATGTAAGTACATATTCTATCAGTCAATCTAGCTTTGATGAACCTAGATGTCCGAAATATTATATTATTATAAAATAACAAGACTAACAATAAGTAACAAAACTGATTTCTTACTATTTAAAAAAAAGATGTCGTGGGAGAGCCATGCTAAGATACATAATATATAAAGAGAGAGAGTAAGGTTACAGGAACCCAAACCCTCCCTTACTTCTAATTCTGGGGGAGGGATTGAATATTATAATAATAATTAGTTAAAACATCTCATGTACCGCAATCTGACACAAAACTAGGCAGAGCCTGTGCTATGGTAGCCCGACTGCTGATTAACTATATATTCAATAATATATGTATAAGTAGATAAATTACACACATATACAGAACAATCGCTCATCATACAATTATTTGTGATGGGTGGGAATCGAACCCTCAACCTATGGCTTAGCAGTCAAGATCACTAATCACAAGACCGACAGGCTCGTTAAAATTGGTGCTACAGTTTATTTAAAGTTAATTAGAATTATTTGTTGTTACGTTATTGAGACCGTGACAATCACTTGTGCCATGACATCCGTAGGTCGTTTCAAGAGTGAACGTGGGAAATGAAATAATTGATTTATCAATACTTAAATAGTTATACTATGATTTTAAATTACTTGAACTGTATTTAACTAGCTCTAAGTATAGATAAAGGACATCATTCACGCTCCATACAAAAAGTACCCAAAAAAAAAAGTGCCGGCCAACGAAAAAAAATGGTTTTATCGGTTAGAGAATGACATTCTAAGATTTTTTTTTAGACGACTAAGAGCTAAGACCGATTACTTATGAGTTATATGACTTAGAAATAATAAAAAAATGCATTTATACGAGTTCGTCTGAATAATTTTTACTTCATTACTATAGCAAAAATCAAAAATGATGATAAATAATAACTTAATCTCGCTTAATAATAATACAATATGACAGAAAGCCTAATTATATACAAAAATCATTAGGTACCTAAGTACCTACGTAGGTATTTATGTGTAGGTATTAGTGTTATAAAATATATGTAAAGAAAAAGACTTCATTTCGTTACCTACGTGGCTTTATTCATATGTTATAATTCCGCAGGTCTCATTTCGATGGTCTTGCGTTGTTTAGGTTTTTAATTATTCAGAAATAGTTAATTGATACATAAATGTCAATGCTCATTTTATGATTTTCGGAGATCCATTTTGGGTCTAAATGTTGGTCGCAGACGTTTGTAGTTTTATTAAAAAATGTTTAAAAGATCATTTGCCGTAAGATGACACAGTTTTTTTTTTACTGGCCGGCACTTTAATTTTTGGGTACATTTTGAATGATGTCCTTTTCTGTATTTTAATTGGATCTCATTAGTTTAACAGGTTTTATTTTTGTAACTGTTGTTACTCCTCCCCTGGATTATTAAAAGTTTGGTAGCATGAAGATTATGGCATGACATGACATGGCGTTTTAGACACAGGCCCTCCAAAAGGCTAAGTATTAAAATCTTACTTATCCTCTTTAGATGAATTTATAGCTTTACAGCTGTTAAACAACCCGAAAGCCTTGGGTTGGTCAAAAGGATTAGAATAATTAGAGCAAATATGAGTATGTACACCTATGGGTATTAGCGCGATATCGTTAAAGGTGGTCATGGTCAACCTGTGACCATGGTTTGTAGATCAAATCACATCAACAGCCTTTAATAGCCCACTGCTGGATATAGGCTTCTTTTTAGAATGCACGTTTCGGGCTACTATACCACGCTGACCACACGGGTTGGTACAGAATTTGTGTCAAGTTTTCCTTCTCTTTGCAATGCTGTTGTCCTGCGTAGTTTGCTCTCTTAGTCAGTTCCATCACTTCATTGACATAGATATAGATATACGTACGGATACATAAAAATATTTTAATAGATGGTAATATTTTGCGTTATATTCTAATTGAGTTATTTCACGGTATGATTAACACAACATACAACAAACTCTAGTGATTAATAATAACTAGTTTTTGAAGGTTGTTCAAGGCTGTGCGTAAGTGAAAATGTTAATAGTAATCGTAAAAACAAAGGTTTTTTTCTTATCTCCTGACCTTAATAACTTCATGCTTAGATCACAGCTTAACAAGTTATGAATTCCGTTAAAGTCACGCACATTTAATAATGTCTCTATCTAGACCTCGAGGAATACAAGCGTAAGTGTTTCTAAGTATGTAGTTTAATGAAGTTTAAGTACAATAAATCATTCCCACAACTGAAGATGCCACAAGTTCTTTCCAAGAGGAATGCGTTGAAACACTGTTTCTCGTGGTAAGCAATTTTTTTAACAAAAATTAAAAGTAATTAAAAATAATGAACTTTTAAAAAAGGATTGCCGACTTTCGTTTGACTACAAGATGATGAATTGCAATAAACTGTGTTTCTCATTGCTTAAGTTTCTTAAAATATTGGATACAAACCGCAAAACTAGTGGGACCTATAAAGGATACGACGCGACTATCAATACAGAGTCAGCTTTTGAGTACAGTTAGTGTAACCTGCACACGAAGCATCAGGTAATTCAAAGATATGTAAAGTTAACCGCTGTTTTTTAAAGTTGACAAATAATACTATTTTTCCTACCGCGAAAATAGGGCTTTTTATATGTGCAAATTATTCTTTTTGCTACGCGTATGCAAATTTTCTTAATCTTCGGTTGAAAAATTAAGGCTTGAGAGCGTAACAAACAAAGAAATCTCATTCTCGTTTATAATATTTTTTACGAACAGAGTAACATAAAAGAAGGATCACGAAACGCTGTCACAAGGTGTTAGAGTGATAAATGAATCAAAAAAAGACCCGACCAACATAAGAGAAGTAATCTATACCGCCTGTGTTTTTTGCTTATTTATATAGTTTTGTTTACAAAACAAGATGAGGATTCCGTTACTTTAATGCTTTTCTGTTTGGTTTGTGATTTAAAATATGGCTGTTAATACAAAAATTGTACCTTTTGTTCTCTGTATAAGGGGTACTGTGAACAGTTAAATATATGAAATAATAATATACTCGTAGCTATATTAATTAGGTTTTTTATATGAAATTTTAATTGTATTTTAGTAAACATCATAATTTAGATCGATTTTATATAGAAACGAGATTAATAAAATTTTAAAAGAAAAACAATAAAATTTACTTTTTACTTTATATCTTTTTAATTAGTGGTGAAGGGTGTGTTTGCTCGTGTCATAGGGGGACAAAATAAACGTGAGCGTGCCGCGGTAGCGGCCGGCCAAAGCCAGAACCAAACTGCTTGCGATGTAGACTGTAGTATTAGAACCAAATCCACTAGCCTAAAGAAAATGAAACGGTAGTTTAGATTAGCATTGCGACCAACGTCAACAACGAACCACATGCAACTAAAAAAAATGAAAAAGGAAATGATTATTATGTTATTGTCATTGTGTTTTGAAAAGAAAATTGACCACAAAGATTTCTTCATGTTGTTTTATATCTCAGAGAAAGAAGATCAATCATAATCAGATGACTCAAGTTTTTTTAATAATTGATTTTATTTTTCAGGGATAATAAATAGGTTTTTAAGTAAACTTCTTTACATTGTTTGGTGATTCAATTTTAGTGACACATCTACTGGTTCTGCAAAAAATATTATTTATTAGACTCTTGAAAACACATTTATTTGGTGATTCATATAATCATACTCATTTATAATGGGTAAATACACTAGTCGCAGTCGAATGCCCTATAGCCGCGCTACTGAAATCGGCATAACTTTAGAACGTGCTTTAGAAGGTACGTAGCCTAGGTATATATTCATCAAATCAGTTATTTGTCACATACCTTCGTATATGTAGACAAATGTAAGACATTATGTTAAATCAACTGTAAAGTCAATAAAGTTTTATTGCTGGTAGTTGAATGTTAGTCATATAAACTTTTTTTAAACGCTTTCCAAGATGGTGTCACACAGTTTATAGGTTCTTATGGTCGCAGAGTTTTATGTCGCTGGGAATTAATGTTGCGGATGAGTTGTGGTCCGAATAATAGCTAGATAGTAGTAATGGAAAATACACTGAATGGTTTTTAGAAGAGCATTTTAAATGGAAAATATAATTATTTTCCATTTAAATGCTTATAATTTAATTTTCAAATAAATAATCTTATTCCTGCTCTTTTTCCAATCTTATTTGGGGTCAGAAAAGTGTTTATTTTAAACGATTTGTATGGTTTCGTAGAAATAATTTATTATTAATCTATTATAATAAGTTATGGAAGGGCTATACCTCGGTCCAAATGGGCCTGGGGCAATACGTCACAGAAAACCGGTGTTAAGCTAAGTCTTTCTTTGCTTTTCACTGAGTGAGTGAGGTGGTGCCCCAAACTCCTCTTCCCCCTAATTCTAGGGAGAGGAGACTCAAAGGACGGCAATACGTTCCTCTGCGACTCTTGACTTGCTGACGTCCATGGGCGTTGGCAGTTATTTACCATCAGGCGACCTGTGACTTATCTGCATGTTTGCCTCCTTTACCATAAAAATTAATTCCCATTAAAATTAAACCAAACTATTTGACATAATTTGATTAATAAGGTTAAAAACATTTAACGTAAATAACGTAATAACGTAAATTTGATTAATACATCATGAAAATCATAACCTTCTTTTTCTGGAATGAATCTAACTATCTAGCTATCTTAATGACCTCCCAAAAACAAACTCATTTCGTTAATTCAATTAGAACAACCTACATAAAATTGTATCAAAACATAAAATTGTGTGAAAACATCTATAGATAAAAAGCATGTAAGTTTATGGAAAATGCTTTCAATATAATCATCAACAGTTTCTTTTAAGGAGAGGTCTATGTCCAGCACCACTGCTGGACAAAAGGCCTCTCCTTAGAAAGGAGGTTTTGGCCTACTATACCACCCTGGCCAGACGGGTTGGAATAGGATTTATGTCAAGTTTTCATTCTTTTACAGTGCTGTTTTCCTGCGTAGTTTGCTCCCTTAGTCGTCTCTTACACCCACGGGATGAATAAACTCCGTATTCTTAATCCGTCACCTCACGGACGATTTATATTTCAATATAATATGTATGGTGTATGAATAACACTGCCCTTTCCTACACGGAAATATGGCAAGGCCATTTGCACAAATGTCAGGCCTTCTTGTAGATGTGTACACCTGTTGCGTGTCGGCAGCAGTTTGTTTGTACTTCCTAATGTGATTTGAATTATATTTTATAATAAAAAAATGTATCGTGTAAAGTGTCATACATAAACCTTTAAAGATACGTAAACGTTGAGAAATGATTTTATTGGTAATTTCGAACAAGAACAAAAAAGAAATAGAATATTTTTCATTCGCTGTTTAGTTTAAAAGCTGAAAATATTTTTGACCTTCTTGTAATATAGGAATAACTAAAAAAAAACATTAACCTGACCTACAATCTAGGCATTGATATAAGTCTAAGAAATAATTACCAGACTAAAATTGTAACTAAAATAATAAATATAAATTTAAAACATGAATAAAAGAAAACATTTAGTCTTAATAATTATTTCTAAGTTTGTAATAGAAAAATAAAACTCGTTTCTTGTGTATTTGTATATGTGTAGGTAGTGTATGTATACTAATAGTAAAAAGTACAAAGTCATTTATTAAAATAAACTACAAATATTGCTTGATAAATATTAGCGACTTTGAAGATAATTTTTTTATGTAAACGTGTTATTATTAAAATATTATGAGTTTTGAAGACAAAAACAGACGACAAAGACAACAAATCAATCTCACCATAAACACAAGTTTTTTTAAAAGCGCCCCTGGCGGAATAATGTCTAACTAGAATAATAACTCGATAACATAATGTAATCTTTATAGTTGACTCAAATATAATAAAAATTGAGTTCTTTATTCAACTACATTGGACAAGGTATTTTTAAAGTATAATCGGTATATCAAAAACTTTCACAGTGCTTTCTAGGCCATTATAGTTCCATTATGATACTCTAGATGGCATTAAATTAAAATTTTATCTACTAGTAAATTGGGTTTTAAAGGTCTTTGTTTTTTTATTATGTTTATAAATTGTTTTTGTTTTTTATGTTTATACAACTAAAATGAGCTTTTTAAGTAAGCGATAAAATATATTTTGCATTTATTTTGTTCCCCATTAGTATGGATATCAAATAGGTAATAAATGTTATCTAATGGTTCTAAACATTGAAATATTTACTTATGTGATCAATAGTAGTAGTAATCAATAAACGTCGTCGTAAAGAAGGTAGTATGAAACTGTTTAAAAATCTATGAGACACCAGCGCCATAAGTTCTCCCAGTGGCGAAATTATTGAACTTTATGCATATTTTTTCTAATAACTTCTAAGCGTTTTATTTAAATATCTATTATACTTTACATACCTAAATCATTCTAAGAGAATAATTCGAATGTTTTTATTTTATAAATGACTAGACTTTAGAACTATTGGTTTTTTTTTCTGCAACAGAGGTCTCTAATGGCTATCACTGTATCCTTGGAATTTACAAAATTGCTAGCAATTCAAAGAAACGGTTGGAAAGCGCATAAAAGATGAATAAACAATCATTGATTTTTCTCTATAAGAAGTTATACTCGTAGCATTATTCTTACAGCAAAATTCATTTCAAAAACAAATTTAGAATTTAAAAAAGTTCTAAATAAGGCATAGTTTATTTCAAATAACAGAAGTCATCTGGTGCATGTAACATAGCGCCACTCAAATAATTCTAAATTTAAAATCCTAAGCGCCGTACTATTTCCGTTGAACGTGGGAGCTTGTTCTATTTTTGCACCTGTTGTTTCAAACTCCGAGCTCTTTGCTTGTTCTGATTGCCTGGTACTTTCTGGGCGAAAAGTGACTTTTGTGACGTAACAGACATACGCCCGTCACTGTCATCCACCTGTCAAGTTAAACGGGGATAGATGATGGTGTGCTGAACGCTGAAACTGAAACGGGCAGTTGATTGATTATGTTATCCAGCGATTTTTTATCGGGAAGAAATGGGATGGAACTGGTTTTTCTTTCAGACTTTGGGTATTAGGTTTTTTTTTTAATGAGTTTTTTTTTAAAAAAGCTCTTAAAAATCGATATCATTAAATTAAAATCTTTTAATAATATGAGTAAAAAATATATTAGAAATTAAAAGAAACACTTCACAAAATGAATAATCTTAATCATTATATCAAGTTTTAATTTCAATAGATTCAGCGTCACGATTTCAGTAATCAAGGGTTACAGGATTTCCTTGAAATTTCAGGAATAAGGTTAACTGTACCAGGCTTCCAGCGACTACGAAGGACTATTGGAAATGCGAAGTGAAGCACAGACAATCTCTGCATGTGTGCGTAACAAACTTATTGGACACCTGTAACTGAAGTTTGGGAAGTAGTTACACAAGTTTGTTTCAGTATTAAAAGGGATTATATTCAAGTAAAAAAATCAAATCGTCTTGGATCCTAATATCATAGAGCTAGTTATCGTTTTCCTTAGCTCTAAACTGACCATATTGAAATGAAAAGAGTGCGAACACATAACCAACTATTAATTTTATTATCATAAATTTAGGAAATGTAAAATTCATTTACATTTTATTTGTTATATTCAAGAAATCCATATTGAATATATAAAGTAGAAAAAATGTTTGTTGCTAGTTACAAATTTTTGAACTATGTATTTAAACTTTTTTTATAATTTTTTAATGAGACACTCACATTACATTTACATACTCGTATTACATACACGCCCTGGGACTTAATATTATTATTGAGTTCCAGGGCGTTTATTACAATTCTATGAGATCGAAATCAGGCAAAGTAAAGCTATACAATACCTAGTAAATACATGACGAATCCCGTGAGTCATACACATTTTTTTACACTATAGATAAGATATTATCTATTCAATAAATGCTTATATTTATTAACACAGAATGAGAAAAAAAATATTAAGCAAAGAAAAACTCCAACCTTTTTACATCCACATTGTCCGAAATAAATAAATCAAATGAAACAAAAACAAATTGCATCTAATTACGTACTAATCTCCAAACAACTTTAAGAGAAAAAAGTTTGCAAAGTTAACAAATTACATCGGTAGGTGTAAACACACACTACAATCACAGCTAACAGACTGCTTGGCGCTTCCCAAATTAGCCCTATAACCGTCCCTGTTCATCCCTTATTTTTAGAATATCTGCTATCTTTATCGCTCTCGTAGCTTTTCTCGAGCTTTCCCCGACGCCGCGCGGGCATGCGCATTACGTCCCGACGCACGTGCTATAACAGCTCCTAGTGTTTTCTGTGTCCCTGGTATCGGGCGCGCCTTGGGCGGCAGCGTCGCGCCGATGCTGATCGCTGTGGCCGCCCTAACACCTTCCCGCCCGCCCAGAAGCATAGACGAGCGCCTACGATACGGTCCGTTCTCGAGTTGTGGGAAAACGTCGAGCGCACGTGAATAACTTACGCGCGAATTGAAATAATTATATATTTGCGTTAAAACGTTTTAAACAAGTGTTTCTGATTTAATTTAGATTAAAATCCCTTAGTACGGCAATTCCTCTTCCTTTCCCAATTTATAAATTAATTTAGTCCTGTTAAATTATTTTTTTAGCTTTGTAATTTATTGGTGTTGTTTAGACACAGGTGTTTTGTGCAGTGTGTGTGTCTTCGTGTTGCTGTCTGCTGATGCTCTTCGTATCCTGAGGCAGCTACGGGTTCTGTCATAAGTATGAGGCGATACTCAGCAATGCCAGGTAAGAGCATTTTGTATAACAAATTGTAATGAAAGTTTTGTTTGCATTGAGAAGATTGTTTTTTAAATTAACTTAAGAATTCTACTGTTGAAAAGACTAATAAATTTAAAAGAGATTTTTTTCGTTTTGAAATAAATAATCAGGAGAGGGTATTTTTACTGACAAAAATAGGTGGGTATTGCTTAGAATATAGATAAAAGTTAATTACTTTTATGAGTTTCATTTTAGAAATACCGATCTTTATACATTGTAACGAATAGAAATTTCACTCGTAAAATAAAGTACGGTAACGTGGAATGTAATATGACATTTAAAAATGTTTTGTAAGAGAAAAACATAAAATGGACGAAAAAAACATCAAAGACTAAGTTGCTTGGATGTTCTTTTTAACATTTTGTCAAATAAGCGACACATTAAACCGCTTAAGTGCTTATAATAACTTACTCGCTTCTTTTATAAACAGGAATATTTTCCTCATTAAGATCAAAGAAACTTTTTATTTAAAATTTGCATTAAAGGTAAATAAGATTCATGGTTTTGTATTAACGTTATCCTACCTAACAAATGTTCCTACCTAACAATTATTCATTAGCAGAGTGATTAACATAAACTAGAACTGTTAAGTAAAGGTAATGAAAAAAGTAATTAAAAAGCTGAACCAAACACTTTAACAGGTTTTTTTTGTGTAAGTCAGCAAAGTATAGAATGAATTGCTTGCGTTTATTTTTCCACACAATTGTAATCCGGGCACGTTTATGGATAGAGCTAAGTTTTGTTTTTCTGAACAGGACTCACCTGTTCAGAAAAACTCCACCTGTCTCGACTTTATCGCCACTTTACATTAGGTGACTGTAACAAACGTCGGTTCCATTGTTCTATAAAAATGTAGTGTTTAATATTTTAAAACCATTACACACATTCGTTTAACACTAATTAGTAAATTTTTAAGTTGTGAACACACTAATTTAACTTTACAGCCACACCAATGCAATATCTCTTTCCTGCCATAGGCTTTCTAACTTACCGACTTTGCATTTCATATTGAACTCCTAGTTTACCTATCTTATTCCTAAAATGCCCAGGCAGTCTTTTCCTCTATTTGACGGGTGGGATCAAAATTATAGTCGTCACAATTTAAGTGTTTAAAAAGCCTCTGCGATGCTGTAGGTATGTATGGTGTATGTATCTATGCAATCTAAGTTAGAACCATGCTGTTCCACAAATCATCGATTCCAAAAATAAGGAATGAGACATGACATCTCCCTTTCTGACCTTGTAACCCACATAGTCGACATAGACTAGCAGTAGTATATTCGACTGCCGCGTTAAGGTCCATAGTTTTGATTACCCTTCAGTTGAAATATTTTAAGAATGAATATGGTTATTATATGGTTATATATATATACGGACGGATACGGATATTTAATATATCTTTATAAAATATTTATGTTTAAGTATAGAAAAATGTTTCCAAGCATTATTATTCTAAAAGAAATACTACAATCTATAATGTACTTCTGTTATCTTCTAAATGACACTGTGTGATATTTTTAAGAATGTCTCATAAAGAAAAAATCCTCACTCGTTTTCTTTTTTAGTTAAACGGATAGGGGATTTTTTCAGTTGCTTCTTATCTCGTAAGATATCGTTCGTTGGAGTACAGTATGAAAAGCTAAAGCTCCCAAATTAAAGCAAACAATCAAAAAAAATTGTAACAGTTATTTGATCTGAAGTTAGCTTCATTGGATTGCATAATTGTGGAATATGCAATTTTTTTCCAAAATATATAAAAAGTTTCCAAAACTAATGATTTTAGTCATTGGCAAACAAGTATCAAAACATAGTAGTTCTCTTTAAATACTTATAGTAACTCCACAAGTTACTCTTTTATTCCATCGTGCCATATTTAAGTTGTAAATTCGTTCTTAAAATGAGTTTAAATTCAACAAAAAATGTTACATCTTCTTCGTTTACATTCTAAATAAGGAAGTGACCGCAAATTTCCTATCTGGTACATTGTTTTCTTTTACAGAGAATAAAATATCAGAAAGTTAATACTTTTGTGGGTAGGTACTAATTACTAATTTACTTACGCTTGTTCGTATACCATGTTGACGTCATAACCTGAAAACTCTACATGTAATTGAATTGTACATTGATTTATTTCACTTTATTTATAAAAGACAACTCCTTTGATAAAGTTGCCTAGTTATAATTTGATTGCAACTTAAATTTGTAGTTAAATATGTATTCGCCTTTAGAGTAATAATAAAGTGAACTGACAAGTTCAAGTAAACTGATGATAATATTGAGAGACTATACAGAGTGTACAAAAGAGGTCTAAATATAATCCATCATAATAATGTTATTTATTAATAGGAAAATAAGATACAACTGTCACTTACGGATTCACTTAACTGCACGGATGTCGTAGTGGTTTAAGCGGTCGCCACGCCGCTTTCTATTGCGCCGAGTGTTGTGGGTTCAAACCCCACATGGGATAACACTTTGTGTGATCCACAAATTGTTGTTCTGAGTCTGGGTGTACTTTGTGTCCGTTTCATGTATGTTTGTAAAGTCCCCCGCGACACAGGATTTATTCCTAGTGCGGGAATTGTCTTTTTAGTAAAAACGAGAAAAACTTTTTTATGGTATAACGTGGTAAACGAGCAGATGGGTGATTGGATGTTAAATGGCTACCGCCACCCAAGAGCACTCGCAATTTAAGAGTCACAAAAAGCATAGCCACCTTTTAAGTACAGCCCTCTCCTCAGAATCGGCAGCAGTAACTCAGTGAAAAGCAATAAAAATTTGCTTAACCCCTGTCTTCTGTGAGGCCGTGGTATCACTCCCGTCGAGCTGGCCCATCTGTGTGGAAGCACGGCCCACCTACGATTAATGCCATTTATTTGTAAACTTTAGATTCCCCTCTCCAAATGAAGTAGTAGTGAGGCACTTACAAAGTGGCTGCAGATTCAAGTTTTTTAGTCCATTCAAACCACAGTATGTGGTTCGTTGCAAATAAAAATAAAATCCGTCCCCCTTTTCACGTCCCGAGGGCGGTTCAAAAGATGAATTTGACGGCTCTTTGGCTCACATGTTACGTATTGCAAAGCATTTTGTATTTTAAATATCAGAATGTATACCTTACTAAATAAATTTAATACATGTTTTTTTTTATGTACCACACATTTCTTTAAAACTAAAACTGAACTGAACTATGCATATGACAATAAATTGGAGTAGGTACATTGTTGAATTGTTATACCGAGAACTCACCTGATCCAATCCATTTTTAAACATTACTTATAATTTCCGATCGCCCGGTCAAATTTCAACCATTTTTTTTTTCATTTCATGTGTTAGTATAATTCAAACTGTATTAGTATAGACTTAAATACCAGAGACGCGTATAGCTATATGAGCCCTTTTTACGTAGTTCTTAACTGTCTAATACGCATTGTTTATTTGCTTGTTGTTTTTTTTTTTAAAGACAACTCCACTAGGAATAATATATAGTCGCGAGGGACTTTACAAACATACATGAAACGGACACAAGGACACCCAGACTCAGAACAACAATTTGGGAATCACACAAAGTGTCGTCCCATGTGGGGATCGGTCCCACAACACAACGGTTTAATGGTTAGTGAGCCTGAATGCTAAGCCTGATATCAGGTGCAGAAAAAAACTGTCCTATAGTACCTGTTTAGTTTACAATATATTATAACTTCTTTCACTACTGTTAGGCTAGATAATTCCTTATCAGAGCTTTCTTCGCGATTAAAATAGTAAATCTTAAGATATGTTGCCCGACTGTTTCCGAAGAATAAAAGAGAACACAATTGATGTGATTTTTCGAAGCGTAAATACTAAAGCTTAAAGCGTTAAAGGTTGATAGTTATATGTGTTACTAGATAGGCAGTTGAAAATGCAGTAAAGTTCTACATTTCATCATTTTTTCCACCGTGTCGTCTTCATAATTGAAATTACACTTTAAACGAGTTCCGTGTGAGAGCTCTTAATATAACTGGGATAAATATTAAACTTATATTTCGTAGCTCGCAACTGATATGAGATGCACCCTCGTTAAGTGCAAAGCAAACGCGCCTGCATCAAAGTCGTTGAACAGACTGCTTAAATTTGCGTAATATTTTTATTACATACTGTGTTACCGATGACATCGCTTAGTAAAATTAAAAAAAAAACTTTTTATTTTTAGTTTTAGTATGAATTTCACTGCATTCGATATATTATTATAGGGAAATAAGAAGTAAAAAAAAAACAATAAGGTAAAGATGGAGTAAGTACTCAAAAACACAGATTTTATAAAGGTTTTTTTTATATTTGTCAACGAAAATAAAATGATAGACCTAAACTCATCAAGCAAGGAATGTAAAACGAATAAATCTCTGGTGTAATCTCAAGTTAATTAATCTTAAGGAATAATGTTTAAATCTGTCAAATTTTAATATTATTGTAATGTGAGAAAAAAAAAAAGAAATTATGTGTGATATTTTTGGCTGGCTCTTGGTCCATTACCATCCAAAACAAGCATTGTGAGCACTGAGTAAGTATATTTAATTTTAGAAATACACTAGCGGACCGTACACAGTCCGAATTGTGAAAAATGAAAACCTTTCTCAAATCTATTTAAACACACAAATTTTTATATCAAAATCGGTCCAGCCGTTTAGAAGGAGGTCAGTCACATACGGCAATAGTCTTTTAGCAGTCCCATTCTATTCTAGTAATAAAGGGCCCCTATGGGACTAAAATGCTAGACCCCAAATTATCGGCGTTTATTACGCGTGACTTCCCCTACGGGGATAAGTTTATTATATGTAAAGATGTAATATTCCTGATTCTCTCGCTCGTGCACTGTTCATTCCAGTTTGTAGTATGGGTTGATTATTTCACAAATTCTATTAGTTTTTCTACATCTTTATACCAGTGCTTCACAGTGTTAGGGGTCATGCCATCGACATGCCACCGATAGGTGGTATCCGAGGGAATTTAAGCACGGAAAAAAAAAGGAAAGGGATCAGTTTCCTTTTAAACTTATTTTTTTATATTCGTGTAAACCGTCACTGTCCACCAAACAAATTTCAATTCAAGCTAAACTTAACTTGAATCACATTTTATCATTTTAGTGTAACGGAAACCAGATTATACTTATATTAATTCGAACAATGGGAGAATAAAAATCGTGTAAGAGAAAAATATATCATATTTTAAAAATATGTCTGCATTCTCTAACTCGTACATAAGAATACGAAAACACAAATATAGAGACTAGATTCCGTCGGTAGCACGATGCCTTGAGGCTATTCAAAGATTTAAAATTTAAGCCGTTTTAAAGTTTCAGCAATACCACCTCTTGTAACTGGAAGCCTGGTAGAATAAACACAGCATAGTTTGTGTTTATTTGTATAGCTACATTAAAATTGTGTAATTATTGTTCTCTACCGTTGTACTAACTTGAACTTTCGCCTTCCATGATATTTAATTATTCGTTCTGACTATGACCGCAGCTAGTACGATCTAGTCGACATATCAGGTAATTTAAAGGTATGTAATATTGATTACTCGCATAATTTATTATTTATTAATTTATTAAATTCATTAATCTAATACCTTTAAACGAGCAATTCTTGTATATATATATATATATAAATAATATATGCGTATAGTAATCCATGTTCTCTTGCGTTGTAACTGTGAATAGGTAGCGGTAGTCGCTTACCATCAGGAGAGAGTACCATGAAAAAAACTTGATAATTTTCGGTTTCCGTCATGTATAAATTATTAGTACCTGGATGACCGAGCCTAAGATTTTCTAAAAATGAAACCTAGCTAGACATACTAAATTTCATAAAAATCGTTGGAGCCGTTTCCGAGATTCAGATTATTATATACGATGGCATAGTTGTTTAAACGGGCACCTCGCCGCTTCCTACTGTGCTGAGTGTTGTGGATCCGAGTCCCCAAGGGACAACACTTTGTGTGATCATCAAATTGTTGTTCTGAGTATGAGTGTTTTGTGTCCGTTACCATGTATGTTTGTAAAGTTCCCCTCGACACAGGATATATTCCTACTACGGGAGTTTTCTTAAAAAAATACAAGAAACAATAAACAATATATATTATCATACAATATATAAAAAAGACGTGTGGCACTCGGGGACTGCCGCGGTAAAGCTATTGCCTATGCAATAGCTTTACCGCGGCAGTCCCCGAGTTTTGTCCGCGAGTCCCATTTTGTATCAACTTATGCAATTATAATTATTTATTTATTTTATTTATGCAGTATTTCTTTTTCTTTGATATTAATTCAAGTTACACTTTTTGAGCGTGGTGACCGTAAATAAAAATATTGAAGCATATATTACAATTTGTTTTTAAATAAATAAATAAAAAATATTATTATTAAATCAAATTACATATCCATGTAAGATTTTTCTGCATTATGTTGACGAAATTTCCTTTGATGTTCAGCATTTGATTTTGGTACTGTTTTTTGTTTTGTTTTTAGCGTGAGGTTTTTTTTCGTTACGGAATTTCTGGATACGGTCCCCGCGCTCAAGGCCCTCGATAAAAGCTATCCAATAGCTTAAAAATATATATTTTCAAGTAAATTTACCTAAAAATGGCTACGTAAGTCACACGCTTCCAATAGAGTTGTCTTGTTACCTCTATATATACAATACCAGATCAAGTTATACTGACTTAAAATATAAAATAAAAAGTAATCAAATTTTACTCGACATTTGACGATCAGTGACCTCAGTATCATCAACAGCCTTTAATAGTCCACTGCTGGATATAGGCGTTTCTTTAAACAGGAGGTTTTGGCCTACTATCTACTATTGACCTCAGTATGTGTAAAACAAAATAAAAATAGTAAATACTACAGTACTGAATGTAAATACAATGATAAATTTAAATAAAACTTCTATCTTTATCTTCACCAATTCCGATCTAAATAGCTATATTTCACTCAAGTATCATGAAGCATTTGATTGATTACAATGTATATATTATTCGAAGAACACCCTGCCAACGAGGGGTAAACTAAACAAACCAAAAGGGAATTCACTGAGTAAATCTCATCTAATTCAATTAATATGCTACATTTTGGGCAGATCTTTATCGCAAATTGACGTTGGTTAATCCTTCCGGAAATATCCATGTTAGGTGTATTAATATTGTAGCTGAGCTTAGGCCAAATCTTATTTATTTATAGGAATTGTTTTATGATTAGTAAATTAACTATCTATAGGTCTGTTGGACGGTTAGATTATTCAAAGTATGGTTACAGGGTTCGGACCACAGTTAAAAGGCGAGCTTACTATGACGTAGACATTCTTTCAAAGTTGTTAAAAGAAAGTTCGAGTTTTAGGTTTACAATTATTACCTGCTTGAGATATTGCTTATACTTTCTAATCCATTCGTGTCAGCAATATACCTTTTCAACCCTTACCTTTCCTTCTTACTTTTTTTTTCTCTTTGTCATTAAAAAAGTCCATTAAAAAAAGTCTTTTAAAACAAATTTATATCCTGAATTACCGTTTTACGCCACAGACTTGTGTTCCATTACGTAATAATTGGTATTAATACAGAACTGGATTTAAGTTACGGTTGGTAAATGACTTTTTCTACCCTTTCGGAGATAATAAAGACGTGAGTATATGTGTGGCTCTATGATAACTTTCCCCTGGTGTTCCAGAATACATGGTAGCTGTTTTTTACCCGACTTCACCAGAAGAAAGGTTTTGTTTTCGAGTACATATATGTATATTGGTTTGGCACGCTCTATAGCCTAAATGGATGGATTTTGGATTGGGAAGTGTTGTTAGATTCATCTTAGTTGTGAGAATGACAAACAATAAAAACTAAAATCACCGTTTCGTAAATTTTAAGTAAACATTTTCACACAGTAAGTTCTTTTTGGCTTGTTCAAGGACCAAAACAGTAACCAACATAAACATTTTCACTTTTTTATTAGTTACAATATTAAACATATTACGTAACTTACTAACTTACTTATTGATTTAATTTACATTTGACAAAATTTGAGATTACACTTTCTTGTTATTCACAGAAATATTTTTTATGAGTGATGATTGTTAAATAATGTTATTAACATTGACAACAAAGGTAGTGATAACTCATGCAATTATATCTAATCAAACCTAAATCTACTCAGAACAAATATTGAACTAAAGTCCGAGTTCTGATTTAATTACACGGCTCTTACAACCACCCACTCTTTCTATCTATTTTAAGCCTTTTGTAAACACAAAGTAATGAGTTATTAATAACATTTCAAGTAATGAAGCAATTTAATTAAGGGTATTGTAGCCGCGGGTCAATTTGGAGGGAACTATTGTGTTGGTCAATTTAGACCTGTGCACGCGATCTATGTAGACATTCCTTTAGTTATTGTTCTAATAAATAAGAATTTGTTTTAGTCTATTATAAGAAATAAGGACATATCGTCTGGATCAGTGCTGTTAATATTGTATATAGTGACGAAATCGTTGTTTTGTTGTTGTGTGTCAGATGTCTGAAAATATGTCGAATATAAACACCCAAACTCCGTAACAAATATTTGCAGATCATACGAACCTTTGGTCCGACCCGGGAATCGTATCCGAGACCTCAGCACAGCAGTCGCATACGCTACCACCGCACCACTGAGCCATTTCATAAAAGAAGCATTTCGTTTCATGTCTGGTTATTTAAATCTGGCAATACATCATTCATTGCCTGGCTATTGTTCTTAGGAATCAAGATATGTTTAATACACATATGTATGTATAAACTACACCACTGTTACTATTAATTCTGACGGAAAACTCCTCTCGACAGCTGTAAGGTTGACAACTACTTAAATTACTGTCAGAACTCGTTTTCGAGCAAAAGAAAAATAATATGCTTGTTTGCTACCTAAGTTTTATAAAATTATTAGATAAATAAGTAAGTTTGTTACTATTTAACAATTTAAATGATAGGTGATCATGTACATTTTTTTTAACAAAATAATTTAGAAAATCATTAACTATTCCGAAACATCTGCAAAATTCCTTTTCCCTAACCTTAAATGAATACAATCTAAAAATACCCGGGTAAAAATTAAATTATGCGATCCCATAAAGTCTAGCCTTGAACCCAAACTTTTTCATTTTAAAAATTAAGTTTTCTTATTTTACTTACCTAAAATGTAGCTTCATACAGCCCAGACCAAAAGGATCAGTAAAATATAAAAGTATACTAGGATAAGTATAGGAATGAAAATACCAAGAACCCAATAAATTCTGACAACTGAAATAACGAAGGTAACCGAAAGGAAAGGCACTTGCGTATTTGTTCTCCTACACATAAATGACCCGACGAATTATTAGTTTTTTATTGTGAAATGCTACGAAATGCTAGGAAATTCACAAGTTGTTGGAAGAAAATAGTCCTTTTTGGTTCCTCGTAAGTTTGATATTGTCGTAACTTTCGAGCTTCATGGTTCCATATGCAGAGCTTTTTCCAACTTCAGGGTATTAACACAATTTAACCTACAAGACACTAACGACAAAATCTAAACAGCGGAGTAAATTACCACAGCAGCTGCATGAGGCGGCATGAGGTTTGATTTTTACTGTCAAAACACTAACAATTTTAACAAAACGCTTAGACATTGCCTGTTCGGTTCTAGTCGCCAGTTAAGAATGAATTACCTGCACCTACTTTTTCAGATTATCATATATTATAATGCTTGAACTTTTAAGAAAAGAGTGAATAGGTTTCTTAAATAAAATTTTGGAAAAAACCCATTAAAGTCCGAAAGATGATCAGTTCGTCTCTCAATCGCAAAAAATGACCGACAGTGATGAGGCATTAATCCCACCTGTCGTGTTTCGATGATTCCAATTTTTTTTTGATACGTACTTTTGTAAACCCTACCCAGTTCCACTGACGGAAGATTGGAGACGTGATAACTTTTAATTTCATAAGTGACTTTGCACTTCTCTTAAACTACGCTAGTTTACATTGCGTTTTAATCTGCTTTCAAATTTATTTGTAAATAAATTCAACATTTCACCTAGAGAACAATATACTCTTATAGTTGAAAGTTTCTATAATCACATCAGAAATTATTGAGGTTTTTATTCAATTGTGTTTTAATGTTTATTTCATCTAGCCATTTCAATTTCAATATTTCAAGCCAACGCGATATGATTGGCATTTTCAAATTGGTTATGAATCCACGATGATTTAGTATTTATACGACGGCATTAAAATGGACGATTGCATGTATTTATTTATAAATTTGGATTACGTTTGCTCAATTCCATTACATTAAATTTTAAAATTATAATAGATAGGTATAGCAGGTACCTTTAAAAAGCAATCATATTTTTGGTTATAGTATAATAGTTTAAGACAAATTAATTTAAATAACATTTTTTTATTTTAAATAGTAATGTATTAACCATCGCTAAACATAAGGAAACAGAAGGAACTACCTAGGGATTTCTAATTTTCTTAATTTTATTACATGAAAAAAATTAGAAATCCCTAGGTAAAAAAAAAAATTCTAGTTTTATGAAGATACTGATTTACAATAAATACATTATAATTTTTCTGCCCTTTTCCACAAAGACAAAGAAAGATAGGTCAATTGGAGTAATAAAAACGGGTGAGGCAGCTAGGGCTTACCCGAGCTTCCTCGCCATGGTATATCTTAAGATTTCTTCATCAACATCATCAACAGCCTATACTAGTCCACTGCTGGACATAGGCCTCTCCTTAGAAAGGAGGTTTGTTTGTTTACATTTCTTACTCTTAAGAAATCTAAACAAACATTCGAGCATGTACTTAGTCTTTAAGGAGACTTTTAGAAAGCCGTCTCAAATGGGAGACGGTGCTGAGACTAACCGACTAAAAATTTACAGTAAACATTATACACATAAGAAAAAAAAGCTCAGCCAATAAAATTAACATAAAAGGAAAGCATTAATTAAAAATCAATAAATTGATACTTAATTTTCAATTATATTATATTTTTTATTTTATATCTTATTTAATAAATATATGAATATACCATAAAAAGTGATCAAGTAGTTTTAAAGATATGTTTCTCCGAAATCATTTATTACCCGTTCAAATCTAATCACATAAACGTTATTAATCTGAAGGCTGTCAAAGGACGGTCAAAATTGGTTTGTCACAATAGAATATTTAATAGAATTGATAAATTATTGAATTCAAAAGCCAAATCTCAAACTCAATAAATCAATGTTTTGGTCACAGGACTTCTGAAACTGAGACCAACTTGTATTTCAAAAGGTGACAAATTATTGACCGCTCTAGGTCATCAGTAGTGAAACAAATGATGTTTTAATTACAATAGTCACATAGATTAGTGCAATTTGTAAATACAGATTATGACATATATTTAATACGCTTATTTAGCGAGCAGTGAAGGAAAATTCCTACCCTCTACTCTTTCCTTCACCAATTCTATCATATTCCGTTGATCCTTTACTTCAATGATGACCTAATACTTTCAGAAGTAGGCGCTCAGCAGGGCCACTCATCTTTAGCCACGAAATAATTTCCAAGCAAAAATCACCTTTAATCTATATATGATGGCACCTTGAGCGGTATACTTTAAGTGGTTACCCAAGACCTTCTGGCTTTGCTTCCACAGAATTCCAGGTGAATTCGGCAAGGCAAGGCACCAGGGACTTCCTTTCTAGGGTATACCTGGTTCCCCGGCTATTAGTACCCGAGACGGCGTGCGGTTTTAGTCGGTTCGTGTCCGACATGCCACCGACAGGTGGTATCCGAGGGGATTTCCGCACGGGAAAAAAAAAAGGTGAATTCGGCAAAGTTCGAGATTTTTCGTTTGCGGCTCTGAAACTCTTACAACTTCGGCTCTTTGCTGCCCGGCTTCATTGAACTAACTCTCCTATCCTTTTTTACGCTAAGCTTACATTTAATCTATTACGTTATACAGTGCCTCACAAAACAACTTTCGTTTCTTGACTGTGTGAACAAAATTGATTCACATTATCTTTACAATATATTATGATATTATCTAGGTTACATTCCCACATAGTATCTAAGCCTTTCCTCGAAAAATTTCCTGATGTTCTTAATCCCGTAAAAATGAAATGCTATCCAGTGTTAGGTTAGGTTAGTTTAATAGGTGTAATAGTTTAATAAACTTAGTTTTTTAAGAAGATTTGCCCATAAATAGATACCTATTACATAAGCGTATGTTCATAACAATATACGTAGAGATATGAAGCGTGTTGGGACTAACACGTATAAATCTAACATTAATGTCACGTCTGAATACACCCGCATGTAAGAAACTACTGCTCGCTAAAATTTCTATTTCTGTCATATCATTGAGTACGACCGGATATAATTACATCTAGCTATATTTCTTTTATGTCATTTTTAATTTAAAAGCAAAATTAAATGTTTTATTTAATAAAATTGAATAAGGAACACAATGAAAGGAAATTGTTTATGATTAACTTATCATATATGGTTATTACATAATAGTAAAGCTTTCACTTAAGTGAGTGTTCAATGAAGTAAATTCATTTTTCTTTTATTTTATTTGCACGCGGTTTCACTAGAATAAGTTAAAAAAAAAGCATTCACCCGAGAAATGCAAAATGAAAGCCAGGAATAACCAGAAATGAACCGTTTAAACCTTTAAAACCAATGCAATGTATATAACGAGCAAGAAGATAGTATTGGATGAACGGAAAATCTTTAGAGAAATAGTAACACTCCAGACGTTCATGACGTTGCAGACATTCATGGGCGGCGATGGTCACTTTCCATCAGGTGACTCCTCGTCTGCCCCCTCTAACATAAAAAAAACAATATTGTCTAGGTCACAATTCACAGTTTAGAGATTATTTATGTGATACCCGAAATGCTCAATGCAGTTGCAAATCTGCTAGGCAAAATCGCATTCCCTGTGACGATTGAAGGAACATACTTTTCAATATTCTTTCCAACTTTCGATATTTTCGGTATAGATGAGCTTTCTAATTCCTTTTAAAAGAAATATGAACTGAAATTTCGCATCAATCAAATTATTACTCATTAAAATCACAGACGGATCAGCGATTAAATTACGGTAGGTATAGAGTTACACTTTTTCTCAAACAATCTTGTTCTTGATGATTAGTACACAATACATTGTTAGCTTTCTGATTAGTCCTAAAAGCTTTTACATCTCAATTACAGTTTTCTACAATTCTCTTTTATTTTTCTTTCGGTCTAAGTAAAGGAAACTTTGTGTAGTAACAATTTCATTAACATAAGTTTACTTTAGTTAGGATTACCTGATACTGGTGATTCACACCTTTATACAGGTTTTATTTAGACCAATAACAGTTGGAAAAATATCCAATCCAATTCAATATGAGAATAATTTTAAAATTTTAAAGGAAATATCATTGTTACGAGCTATGAAGATAAGTTCTTTTTTTTTCAAAAGTCTTTAAAGAGATTTACTAAAATTAAAAATATACGGTATTCTCTAGATATGATTATCTCTCTATCGCTCATAATAGACTCCTGAGTTGTAGTCGTTTATGGGCGGCGGTAGTCATTTTCCATCAGGTGACCAGTCTGCTCGTCTGTCCCCTTTCCTAGAATAAATTTAGACAATTTAAAATAATAATCCTCGAAAACACCTAATTAGCTGCTGACAACAATTTCACTAATAACATGTTTTGATAATATTTGTTGTATAAGCATTGCTCACTGCGATACTTACGTTCAAGTATTTAATTACAAAGACCTACATTTCGTATTCATTAGTCAAATAGTAGGTTACAGCTAGCTCTTAATAAATTAATATACTACATAAACTATTATGACTGGTTAATTAAACAAACCACGGTTTGTTCTCGCCAGCAGTACTGTAAATTTCATAGCTTGTCAAAGTTCTTTTATTATAACATAGGTTTGTTACTACGCTTGCTTGCTTCAATAGCCTGTCAAACATGCTCACTGCAGTGTATTGAATTATTTGTTAGACTTCTTAATTTCAAAGTTTATAGAGGGCTTTTATAGAGTAGTCACAGCAATAGCTCAACAAAAGAAATAAACACTGTGATACCGTTATACGGAAATCCACAATATTTGATTTATTACGATTACAATTATTTAGTGGTGATCACTCAATTTTGTTTAGTGTGTACTTCTTTTTATGGAATTGGTGGGCTTACGAGCAGAAGGGTCATCTGATAGAAAGTGACTACCGCTGCCCGTGAACGCCTGCAACTCAGGAGTCACAAGTACGCTCTTTTCTGCGACGGTGGCGCTTGAAAAGCGTGATGATGATAAAAAAAATGCCGTTTGGTTGCGGCTGGTATTAGTCCGAAGAATTCCTATGAGCACTCTCTATGATATATATGATAGAGAATGCAGAGTGAAGTTACATCTCTACGTAACGCCAAGGGATCGAACTGATCGGAAATATTTTGGCTATTGACGATTCGAGTCGCTCCTCTTTTTTTCGTTGAATGCGGTTCAGATGGTTCGGATGCGGAAACCTGGTTCTGGGGTGCCCTTGTATAGAGATGAGAACAGGATGAGGCAGTTAGGGAGGTGCTCTCAAACCAAGGTGATAATACAAACGGTATCTTTTTTGCGGTGAACGCGTAAACTCAAACCTGTGTATTTTTTTGGGTTAAAATTGCCTTAATTCAATTGCCTCCTATCTGAAACCTCCGCTAAGAAAGTTTCGATTTCAGACACAATTTTGTTTCGACTCTCAATGACGTTTTCTCGAAAGGCATCTCCGGTAAAATAGAAATTTATGCTACATGTTAGTAACATGTCATTGATATGTAAAAGAAACAGTTTGGGTGATAGCACACAGCCTTGCGAGACACCAACATTTACATTTTTGAAGTCGGAGCATGCACCGTCGATAACGACGTTAATGCTTATGTCTGCAAAGAAACTGGTAACCCAGTTACATAATTTCTCGGAGGCACAATTTCTTCAGCGTCATTTACAGAAGACACGCCAAGCTGTAATAGAGGTAATAAAAGTAATTACTAATCCTGTATTAGGTAATGAAAGTTCTCGTAGTGATTAGTATGTATACAACTTCCCAAGACCTGTTCTGCTGGCACCCACTAAGCATTATCACATCCGACATCAAAACCGACTAATCTACTGACTGACCTAATAGTGAACACTAAAGGGAACTGATACTAACTTTTAATGACCTAGTAATATTTATGTATAATATTGATGTAATTACTATAGTCTACAATAAAAAAATACATTATAAACGACACGTTAACGTATTTTATAGTCCATGTAAAAAGTTTGCTCTAAATTTTTTGCCCTTTTTATAGGACTAACTTGATAAAAGCCATTTATTTATATTTAAACATGTATTTTATTAATCGTTTACAAAACTCGACTCTAATTAATTTGCTACGAAACGCCGTACAGATCACAGAGTCCATGACTGATTATAGTATCCATATCGTAATCTATGATAGTAAACTTATATCTAGAGCATAACACCATAACTAGTGATAAAGATATGCTATATGATCAAGTATTACCTAAACGAGTATGAATAATGTTCACATTTTTAGTACTCATTTAAGTCGTTTAAGTTTTATTCGGTATGTTTTATTCTTTTTTTTAAAGGTAATTACTATTCGAATTGGTCCCTTTCTGAAACGGATAATTACAATAAAAATCAACACCCACAAAATTACTGCAAATGGACAAAATATTACGTACAGAAGTAGTTGATGTCTAAATTATCTATCACTTATATTACGCAAACTGTTTCGAGGAATTGTTAGCACTTATGCATATCATTCAACTAACATGAATAACTGGGCTCCATCACTGTGCTTTTTTTAAGAAACATTTTGACTTGCACATCCAGTTTGTGGAATAAATTGTCACCCGCGGTGTTGCCGGTCTAAAGCCTTAAAGGAATGAGCGTATTCCCATGTCAGAGACCGGAGACAAACATACGACGCTTCAATTTCAGGTGTCCATGGGCTGCGGGAATCTCTTACTATCTATCCATAATATTGTATCTATCTTGACGACCGAATGGCGTAATGGTTTGTGTAACGGACTGCTATTCCAAAGGTCTCGGGTTCGATTCCCGCTCAAGTCAAACATTTGTGTGCATGAACATTTAATGTTTGATTTGGTCTGGGTGTTTTTATGTATAATATGTATGTATTTACAAAAGAAGAAGTATGTATGTATTTATATCAGTTGTCTAGTACCCATAGTACAAGCTCTGCTTAGTTTGGGACTAGATGGCGTTGTGGGAATGTGATACAATATTATTATTATATTATATTATCGTAGGTTTGGCAACGCGTAAATAATTTTATTTGTGATGGAAGGTAATAGTAGACACTGTCAACAACCCTTATAACTTGATCAGGGCAGGCCTAATGTTTGTCTCTAGAAAACATTTGTATATTGAGATCTAAAATTTTGAAGTTATTTAAGTTTAGGCAGCATATTATCAATAAACGACAACAACCTTGAGTCTGATCCATTCTATAAACTTTATATTCATTGTAACATCGACTTTGCGGCGATCATCGTCAATCTGTCTCCACAGTAAATAGCCTTAACTGCGGCACTAAAAGTGTAAGCACCACTGAAATTGATTGCCATACTGCCTTAAATATTTTTATATGGCTTTCGTGTGGCGTATGATGAAATGTTCCGGATAGTATGATGCATATAAGTAATGGTGGATGTTTAAGATATTTTATGTACCCATTAACTGTATAAGTCGTTAACTCTTTTTTGCTTATTGATGTAAGTCTGTAATTCTTAAATATGCAACATATGTTTGTCTTCTAAAATAGTATTTTCAGTATTTCTATATTCTTTCTTTGCCAGTCTATCCGCAGTAACTATCTAAATAGCGCTTTCTGTTCAATAACATTATTTGCATTATAATAGCACCGGAAACCAAGGGAATTGGTATTTTTTTCTGTATGTTATTATTTATTTCTTTACAACGTTATGCACTTGTGTACATCGCTGGACTTAATGCTCTGGGCATTCTTTACCAGCTAACCTTTAGGTGGTGTAGAAATTTGGTAATATTTGAATTAGTCTCGTTCCATACCATTAAACCAATTTTTCATAATTCTAATATTTTTAGTTAAAAATAACATAATTATCTAAATACATTAAATGTGTGTAAGCAAACACTTATATTTTCTATACGATTATACACCCACATTTAAGTGACTATAATTTTAACACAATTTACGTAACAGGAGGCAAGCCAGACACTTTACATTATTTAAGTAAATACGAAAGGAATACTTGGAAAGGTCCGTGTCCGTGTGGTGATGGATAAAGAATACGGAGTGTCACCACCTCTAATCAACCCGTGGGTGTCGTAAGAGGCTAAGGGAGCAAACTACGCCAGTTCAGTCTATGGATGAGTGACCATTCTTAACACATTGAGACCCCTCCGTGCCTCGGCAAGCCTGCTAAGCCGTCGGCCTCGGTTGCTATACAAATATATGTGGCAATAATCTTTACAGATAGTTAAATCCCTAAAAAGCCCGACAACAACCTTTCTACGACTAGAAAAAAAACAGCCGTTCGAAACAGAACTTCGAAATCGCCTAGTAATTAGGTTGTGGGAGGTCTGATGACAGCGTAAAAAAGCGAAGTTCAGCCGTATCGTAGTACACTTAAAGCCGACCCCAAACTAGTTTGGGTAAAGGCTCGAAGGAAGAGCTCAATAGTAAAACTGTTATATAATTTAAAACGAAAATGAGTGTCAACCCAAGTTTAACACAAAGTATAATTTGATAGAAAACGCTAAGGGTCTGGTCCTTTCACACTTCATTTACTATCGTTAACATCACGCCTTACTTTAAATCCATCAGCGCCACTTATTAAACCATTACTTTGGTCGTGTGATTGACACTTTTATAGTTGGAACCCGTTACAAATAAGTATTTGGCCACACTACTTAATCTTTATTACGAATTGTTTATAAATTTTAGAATTTTGGTTAGTTGTTGGTTATTTTAAAAAGCGTTTTTCTGCACTTCTTAAACAATATTTTTTCTGGGTATTAAAAATCCTCTCCTTTTCTGTTTTTAATAATATTAATACCTTACACATCTTAAGCACGGTCGTCTGATTCAAGAGTAGAGTCTGTACCATGGTAACCAGGTTTCTGATAACCAGACTTATGTATTTCTAAACACATAGGTACATGCTATAGAAAAATTACACCCAGGTAAAGAATAAATGATCCTAATCATCACACAGTTATTTCTCCCTGGTGGGAATCGAACCCTCGATCTCGACACTTTTCAGTCATAATCACTAACTAAGCGGTCAGTCAAATAATCTAACGTGTATGCATAAATTCATCATGACTAGTTGAGTAGTTTATGCGTAAAAAGTTAACAAACCTGCAACTTCTGAAACTTATTTTTAATATTAGTAGGATAACAACTAATTTCAGTCAACCTATTTACAGGTACATGAAATGTCATATGCCCATTATTACGATAAGTACATACACGCAATGTGCTATACACGTATTTAATATCGTATCAAGTTACTCACGTTGAATGGTAGATAAGATTAAAAGGTACACCGTATATTTGAGCGTGTTCATTCAAAATCTAAGTACAAATATTATAACTGTGGAGGAACGGGTGTCATGTCC
Source organism: Arctia plantaginis (assembly GCA_902825455.1). NCBI lineage: Eukaryota > Metazoa > Arthropoda > Insecta > Lepidoptera > Erebidae > Arctia > Arctia plantaginis. Next base: position 4,303,906 of record CADEBD010000288.1, read on the forward strand.
CTCCAACACAAAGGGAGGATCCTCCGACCAGGCGAGGTGATCATGCCTGGCGGGCCGCGGCCCAACGGTTGATGTTGGGAAGTTGTATATATGCTAATCGGCGAGGGAATTCTTTATATCGCGATACAGGATTAGCAATTCTTATTTTAGTAGTTACTCCGTAGTTCGGTGTGTCTTCATTAGATGGCGTTGTAGTATGTTTCTGTTTTTTTTTTGTATGTGGGAGTCGCCACTTAACCAAAACAACAAATCTTACATACAAACACTGAAGCAAACATACTCCGGAGACTCGACAGGAAAATATTTCCGTCTCTTTCACTCCTAAATTATTTATACGGTGTATTTATCAGAACCACAGAATCATTACACCGGATTTAATGCGATGCTGCCTTCTCTCATGCGATGTTAAATGACGGACTACCTTTTTCCTCACTATCAAGGGATCTTGGGGATTTGTCCAGAAGGGTTTTACTCGCAACCTTGAACAAATCGTACCGTGAACACTTCCTTTTAGGCGAGATTTCAACATGTTGTTAACATAAATAAAAAGTTTGGCGTCATCCAGTAAATTTAATTTTGGTTCTTAGTATAAAAGTCATCCCAGCAATACCCTCAAGGCTTATTAAGGTACCCAAGCTCTATATCATTTAAATGTTTTTTTTTTATCTACATATTATTCCTAGAACCAGAACTATTCTTAGTTCTCACCACGGTACATGTTTGCATACATACAAGTTATTGTAGACTAAGAAAGACAAATCAGTATACACAATGTTGTGGGAGACTGGTGCATCAGCTAAGCTCTGGGCTTATCTAAGTGGTGTGTGTTTGTGTTTATGTTCATGCGTATGCAGGTGCATACAAATATTATATATGGCAATGTAATAATCAGTATTCTCATAATTTTGAGACTAAAGGCAGTCTGTTAATTTCTTTTAACATGCGTTTATGTTAAAAATATACACATATTTGTGGAAACATATTTTTAGTTTGTTATAGTTTCAAATAATATCTACGTAAAACTATACTCAAGAGCCTTGTTTAAGTAATTTAAAATAAAAAATAAAAAATTGTATAAGTTTTGTAAATCGACCTAAGGTTTGGCTGCAGCATCAGGTCAAGATTACATGCAGAACCTCGTTCAAGTCAGCTTTCAAACAATAAATTTATTACATTACCTCGTATTTAATACATTCGTTTAGGAGCTACGATGCTACAGACAGAAACTACCGCTTATATTTTTCTTTGTAAATTGAAACAATTATACTAAACGAGGCAATTGTATTACGTCTCACTTCAAGCTTCAAGTTTATTTGAATTATTCAATCTAAGTTAAAACCAAGCTTTAAAACTAAGTGTCATTTAAATCACTATGATTGCATTTCATTATGCAAGTTGTCACTTGACCTGAGTTAGATTTGTTTTAACCTGAGTTAAATATGTTCAATATAATCATGGCTTTTGTGCATTAAAAGATAACTCCCGCGCTAGGAATATGTATTGTGTCACGAGGGACTTTACAAACATACACGAAACGGACACAAATTATACCCAAGCTCAGAACAACAATTAGCGGATAAATGGTTTATTTAGTGTAAAATTAACACGGTCAAGTGTTTTGCTCTTCATGTTTCACTTTTTGTATATAAGGTATATTATTGAGGATCTTCAAAATAAACCATAAATTGTTTCCCCGAAAATACAAAGTTCTGTTTTATTTAATACGCCTTTACAATATTACAACAATTATCAAGTTATGACAATTACACTTCTATCTCACCTGAAAATACAAAGAAACGAAATTTAAAGTTCACTAATATCGCTTCCTCAATCGTATCCTTCGGTTTATCTCTCTACAAGTTTTTATAACAATAAAATGCACAAAATAATCTAAGCGTCATCTGCCATTGAATCATAGTTCACATGTCACTTCGATGCGCGAAATTCAAATTAATGAAATGTCATTCATTTCATTACATGTATATAAGAGTAATGATGGCTTTATTCCCACCTTCCGGTACTTTAGCATCTAGTAAATACTGGGTGAATAGTTTTGCTAGACTTTGATGTACTTGCTTAGATAGGGACAGGCATTACATTACATGACTGGATGACCATAGAAGCAGACAAAAAGGTTTAGAAGATTTTGCGAGAGGCCTATTTACAGAAGTGTACCGGATGGGAAGAAGAAGAAGTTTTTTTTATCTGTATAATAGGAGGCAATCTCACTATTATTATGGCAAGGTATAGATTAATTAATGGACAGATGTTTATTAGTTCATCACGCTAAAACGGCTAAACCGAACCAGATAAAGTTGATGTGGTACTGTAAAACACATGGACTGTTAATAACAGAAAAAATATTGTCAATTTCGATTTTGTACCAGTGATTTTATTCTTTATTTGCTTTTAAAAACATGACTCTCGCACTGGAAATATAATATCCTGCAAGTCAAGCTTGCAAAGGAGATGGCGGAGCGGGACCGGGAGAGGCTTAGAACTCTCCCGGCCCGCAAGGCCCAGGAATTGGCCAGCTACCGCAGATGACTCAGGCGCCAGAGGTCGCAGAACGACCTCCGTCCTCCCTAAGGTAGGTGAGGCCATCTGTCACCCTAGCAGAAGCAGACAGGGGGGTAGCGAGTCGCGCTGTATGGGAACATAGGGGTTCCCACACAGGAGGGGGTCATCTACACACCGTAGATGGCCCGAGGTAAGTCGGGGTACCAGGGATTGCCTTTTCAGGGTACACCTGTTTCCCCGGCAACTGTTACCCGAGACGGCGTGCGGTTTTTGGTCGGTTCGAGTCTGACATGTGTTTTGGGACAATGTCCTTAACACACATTCATGAAATGGACAAAAAAATACCAAGACACAAAAAATACTCAACCTCATTTAGTATGTACAAAAGGTTTACATATTTTCTATGACTTATTTGTACTCCACATGTTAAACCTACGTAGGGAAGTCACCTGTGACTAACACCTAAAAAAGTTTTTATCTATACACTGACTAGGAACTAGTTTTATTAATAAATCGATAATAAATTATGTCGGTTACTGTTAAATTGTTTACACATTTTACCACGAGCCTATGTTTTGATAATTATTTGCATATAACAAATTTACTCGTCTACTACTTAAGTGTTTATTCCAGGTGAATTAATTTATTAAATGAAGTGTGGTACTTGATCGCGATTATATCTACATTTCGTTAATTCTGTTTCCTATAAGCCCTATAGGCGAGAAAAGGAAATGAGTTTGAAGATAAGTAAGCTAATGCTGCTTATTTAGATGGAAAGCAAAGTACGCTCAAGTGGTATGGTGAATAAATATTCTCACGTAGCTCAATACATACTGCAAGCAACAAGGTATCAATTATTATGCTAGTCCAGAAATGCTAACATAAGCTTAGATATTCATAAGATATGATACTTTTAGATGTAACTTCGGAAATTTAAATTCACTGCTATATTAAAATCTAGTATATGTTTCATCCCGTGGGTATTGACAACCTGTATAAGCACAGTCGGATCAATCCGTCTGGCCAACGTGGTATAGTAGGCCTACACTTCCTTTATAAGGAGAGGCCATGTCCAGCAGTGAACTATTAAAGGATATTGATGATGATGACACTTTTGGGTGTATCTTCAGAGTATTAAAATTACTCCTGTATAAAAATTAAGTATTTATTTTGAGCTTGATAATTGATCGATGGACGATGTGATGTATAGATTTCTTTCCGTTCTTGGCTTCAGTCCTGGCATTTTTTTAAATAGACGAATTACAGGTTTGGAACCTAGTCCTGCTGGAATTATGGTTTACATTCCCCAAATAATAATAATATTTTAAGACATCGTATACTCGGCCGGATCCCAAACTAGGCAGAGCCTGTACTATGTTAATCAAACTGCTGATAAACATTGTTTTATATTACTAAATATATAAATTATTATAGATAAATTACACCCAGACACAGAATAAATGATCGTGCTCATCACACCGCTCATAACCCTTGTGACGACTGATTAAGAATACGGAGTGTCAATACCCCTATTCATCCATATGTTGTAAGAGCCGACTAAGGGAGCAAATTCCGCAGCATTTTAGCACTGCAAAGAGAAAGAAAACTTGACACAAACAGTATACCAACCCGTCTGACCAGCGTGGTATAGTAGGCCATAGCCTCCTTTCTAAAGAGAGGCCTATGTCCAGCAGTGGACTATTAAAGGCTTTTGAGTGATGTGCCCATCGCACTTTACACATTTGTACTGGTTGGGAATTGAACCCACGACCTCCGGCTTAGCTGTCAGGGGCACTAACCACTGAACCAACAAGCTCCTCGAACTATGTAGCTGGGCAATATCGTTTGTCTACATTTGCTTTTTTCTTTTATATGTTTCCTTTCAATAGATACTAACACTTTGTTCTTTTGTCTCGAAAATCTCAAAGCTTAAGAGATCAAAGACAAAATCATTGACCTGGTTGTTTGATTTGCATCAATTGAATGAAAAAATTGTTGTTGAACTAAAAATAAATATGGAAAATACTGACAGTGAAAACTTTAATATTATTAAACCGGAGGTCGTTGGTTCGATTTATACCCAGGACAAATAATTTTGTGATGATCACGACCATTTTGTTCTGTGTATGGGTGTAATATACATATCTATAATATGTATGTATTTAGAAATATATAAGTATGTTTATAGCCAGTCTAGTTACCATAGTTTCTTTAGTAGCTCTGCTTAGTGTGGAATCAGTCACATGTGTCTAGTTGTTATTATTATTATTAAATGAAAATATAGTAAGAAAGTAAAGCTATTGTTATAATCTTCGTTTATATCCATAATATTTACAGCAATGGTGTATTCAGATTCGTATTTGTATTTCAGAATCGATCTAAAGCATTTCAAATATTTATGTTAGGTTCTAGTGAACTGATTTCCAATACAGCTCCTAGAAATGGACGGGATCTTATCCGTAATTGACTGCAGCGGGCCGCTGAGAGTAGCTGTTTTCATAAACAATGAATAATCCAAGAGTTATAGTGGCAAAGTGGCTAGGCTCTTAACTTGAAAGATACATTAGGTATATTAGTTTAGGATGAAGATTAATTATACAATTATTTGGCCTTTTTATAATAATATAATCTGGCATTCGTCTTACACTTCTAAGTCCTTTTATTTCGGGGACGCACTAGCCAGGAGTACGTGGTGTTGCCACTAAAAACCTGGGGAGGACCCGGACCATGTTATTTCAGGTCCCTCCGGATCGACACCGCGATTAGCCAAGCCCTATCCCAGGGAAATTCCTATTTCCCCGAATTTCAGCCAATCCTTATAATATGTTGAGACCCGATCACATTTTTGCTACCAGGCTGCCATCCTATCACCTGCATCAGCAGTTAATCTGCCACCAAAGCCCCACTCTCTGATAACAGCCTAAGATAAATCCCAAAGAATATTCAACACAGGAAGGGCAAACTTTAATCACTTTGACAAAGATCTGACCATATACGACCGGGACGGCGTATAATTTCATCTAAAAGTTGTATGAATCTGAAAGCATGTGTGATGTTATTTTCCAAATGGATATGGGATTGGCAGGAGCGGATGTCTGTGCGCCACAGTACAGTTATTTTTCAAAGAAACGCGGTTTTACTAAATATTTTGAACTGACAATCTCAGAACCTAATGGATTTGAATGATGGTAAATTCAACGCCCCAACAATAAAGAATCTCGGTAGTTAACCCATAGACTAGTTTGTTAGAATATTTTAAAGCACCAAATGATATTCGTAACAAACAAGATTAATACGTTTTCTTGATTTCCGAGACGTAAATAGACTGTTCTTGTGGCTTAATATATTTTATACTTTGTTATCTCTAACTAGAAATCAATATCTCATACATAACTAATACACTACTCTGAACAAAATATTGTACGGCATATTTATGTGTTCGCCATTTGAAGTGTGTGATGGCATGACAAAGTGTATTAAGAACGTTCAGTTATGTCTTGGTCGGGGTCTAACTCATAAGCTCTGCGAACAAATAAAATCTTTTTTATCCCACTGTAGTGGTATTGGAATATACTCGTAGTCTTGAGAACTAGTGCTAGATGAGATATAAAATTTTAAATATTTTAAGCCATAAATAAGTGTTATATACAGGGGTTATTTTTATGATCGATGTTCATTTTTTGTATCGAACACATAAGAAAAATATACTCGAATGCCATCGAACCACGACAATCTGAACGAATCTAATGTTATGTGTGCAATATGAACATAATATACAACACTACCCATCAGATCCGAGGACCCATCATACGTATTAATTGGACGTGGTTCTCTTGATGAGTTGTTTTCATGATTCTACTCGGTAGATAATGCTGCAGTCAGTTCTATTTTTTGCCCAACTGTTTTAAGCCTAACTGTTTTAAGATTATTATTAACTTGAGGAAATCAGTTATAATATCAAAAATAAACTTTGATAGAAATAAACATATGGAGTCCTGCTATCCTGCTAACGCTTATGCCTTTTGCCGTGGGCAACAAGGTGCTTTATGACTACTGATAAAGTGACAAAGTACATAACATTTGACTATACGATTTTTAACCTTATATCTTAATAATAATGTTTTTACCTCATTTTCAAGTATGAATAAAACACAAATAACTTGGAATCAAATCAAAATATATAAAAGTCTATTGAGTGAGCAATATAACTCAATTCATGGAGTTCGAACTAACTCGGATCTCGTTAGTTGCCTGGGGAGAAATAAATAACAAGGTGAAAATATAAGGGCGATCGTTCGCTTTATTTATGGGCTAAACATCACTTGTGTTTAAAAAATGAATATTTATGGTACGTATTGATAAAGATGATAAAATGTATAGCTCTATATTCATCACCATCATCATCTTAGACGTAAGACGTCCGAGCTTGGTCATAAACCTACCTCAATTACTTCCAAGAACACTGGTTGGAAGCACGTCCACCATTACAGAGTAGTGGTCTCCAACACAGACACTTCCGGCCCTGTCAAGTTCATCTATTATTGCTAAACAGTCTGAAAGTACTTTTATATCTCAGATAATAAATTTTACAGAAGAGAATACAATTAACAGAGTATGTAAAAATAAAAAGGCTTAAAATACAAATACTTACTCATAATACTGATACTTATACACATTTCTTTCTCCATTTAAGAAAAATGGTTTCTTTAAGTACAATCTCAAAATGTAACAAACCATTTAAAGATCAGATGGTTCAAAGTATAAAGTATTAAACGTTTTTTAACGGGATAGTGGTTTAAGCGATCATCTCGCTGCTTCCTACTGCGCTGAGTGTTGCAGGTTCGATTCCCAAGTGGGACTACACTTTGTGTGATCCAAAAATTGTTGTTCTAAGTCTGTGTCCATTTCATGAAAGTATGTAAAGTCCCCTGCGACACAGAATATATTCCTAGTGCGAGAGTTGTCTTTTTAAAGAAGACCTTAGAGCTGAAATTTCATAATCGTTACTTAGAAGACGTGGCCCTTATGTTTACATCTAGCTACACTCAAAATCACCAATTTAAGTGATCAAAATCTTAAATTAAAGATTCGAGTGCCTCAATTAAAATAAGATATATAGAGAAAGAAAACTTTAAAGATACCTTTTGTCTTGCATAACCAATCAGTAGAGCAAGTTATCGTCTGCTGTATTTCCGGATCGATACTACCTTCAAACGTTCAAGAAAAGAGAGTATCCTTCCTCGAAGGCCGGCAACGCGCTTGTGACTTCTGAGTTGCAGGTGTTCATGGGCGGCGGTAGACACTTTCCATCTGGTTACCCGTCTGCTCGTTTGCTCTCTACTGCATAAAAAAGTACAGGAGCAAAACACGTGGAGAAGGGTAAGTGGTAGGTAAATTTTAATGCCTGATGTCAAATCTCCTGTCATTAAAAAAAAAACTAAGCAAAACGGTTACACAGAACAGTCAGTCGAACTTTATACGAATAATTTACGTTTTTTTTATTAAATTGTTTGCTATCATGACTCCATACTGAAAAAATTATAACTTTTTAGTTAGTAGCAAAGTAACTTATTATTCTTGTGTGCACAGAAAAAAGTGCCTATGATTCAAAAGAAATTTGAAAGAAGGAATTCAAATGAATGCGCCAGGATTTCAATTAAAAAAACTTTTATAGTCGGTGTTGAATTCGCTGCGGACTGTTAAAAATATAGAATTCGTTTATGGTCGCAAATGGTATTATTTTCTTTGCGAGAACTTCGCCTTTTTTCATAATGCTGCCCGGTACAAAGTCTAGAAAGTCTAAGTGCTCATTTTACGTATCTTTTGACGGAAAGATTTGAAATTTCGTTCGACTTTGAATTTGAGTTTTAGATTAATGGATAAAATGAAGACCTATCTTTATTTAGATCTAATTATAATTTTATTAATATTATGAATGCAGGTGTGATCTATGTATTTACGTAACTACTTTAGCGACCATATTTTTTTCATAAACACACTTAGGAGTACAGAAAATGATATAAGCCGAAAAAGAATACCACCGACGGAACCAATTACTTTATGCGACTAAAGCTGTGGGCAAAAATTGTAGTCTTTTATATTTTTGACGATATGACTAAGGGCGCAAAACAACGCAGGACACTAGCACTGCAAAAAGAAGGAAAACTCGACACAAACCCTATATCAACCCGTCTGGCCAGCGTGGTATAGTAGGCCAAAACCTCTTTTCTAAGGAGCGGCCTATGTCCAGCAGTGGACTATTAAAGGCTGTTGATGATGATGATGATGATTTGTTATTAACGGCTAAGCAAAGTGCTTTTCACCGAGCGAATTAGATTACCGAAGTCCCAAACCACCCCTCTTCCTACTTCTGGAGGATGGCGGTAGTCGCTTAACATCAGACGACCCGTCTGATCATTTCATTCCATCTATTCCATAAAAAAATTTAAATACCAAATATCTTATAAAACTAAGACTTTTGTGATATATTTTTCGAGAATACAGCAATACCTCTTTGCTTACCATACCTTTACTATAAGGATGCACATTGACAACGCCACCCACAGACTGTTAACTTATACGTTCTAATTCTAAGATTACACTTCCTGAGTAGATCTTAAAAATATGGCAAAAAACTGTTTTTAAGACGATTTGAATTCAAATCCTGTGTTAACTGTGAATAAATTTTATTAGGCAACTATTTCTGTGTTTGTTTGATATGATAGCATATGAAAAAATTTTTCACTCAGCTCGATGATTTTGTTGAATGAAAATATGTAATTATGTTGCTAAGAGTAGTGTGTATCTGCCATCAGATTTATACAGAAAGTGCAGAGTCAACTTCATTTCTTATCTTTGCTGATGCTTTCTATCGATTTGGGGATTCAATGTTTTTTTTATGGAAGAGGATTCAGACGATCAGACGGGTCACCTGATGGAAAGTGACTACCGCTGCCCATGAACCTGCAACTAGAAGGAGTACGCTCTTTCTTGAACGTCGCATCGGTCCCGAAATACCGCAGACGATAACTTGTCGTGTGTCGCACAACTATATTTTATTTCACAAAGAACAGAATCGATACTAGTATTTAGGTCATAAATATTTTACTCTATAATAAATAGACGGTTAAATAAGCGGAATGCTGTATAGGATTAAAGATAAACAGCAATACTACAGTTCAAAGATCACAAATTATAAGTAAAAGCGTGCGTGTTTGGCAAAACGCCATTTACAATTTTTACGCCAGTATTCATACTGAATATGTAAAATATTTATCTAAATATATGGAAATGAAGTTTTTGGCAAAGCAGCCGTTTATTTTTGGTAGTATTTTGTAATACTTCGAATTACATACTTAATAGAAAAAACTATTCCAATACTTTTAGATAGAAAATAATTCACTATTTGACCCACGCTATTTGAATCTGTTTATTTAAATCTGTTTTATTTTGCCCGCGGTTCGCGTATGTCGGTTATCGCTGTAAAAAGTAGCCTATGTTACTCACTGATAATGTAGCTTTCTTTTGTGGAAAGAATTTTTAATATCGGTTTGGTTGTTTAGGCGTAAAATCGTAACACACAAACTTCCACATTTCCATAGTTATATTATAAATTCTTATACTTAAATACTTTTATCATTTTTTTTTAATTCTTTCACCAATGGAAAGCCACATTTTCAGTAAATAAAATAGGCTACTTTTTACCGCGATAACCAACATACGCGCGGGCCCCAGGCAAAAACTAGTATAATATAAATATGAATTTAAAAGAACAATTAACGAGCTAATAATGGTTCATGTATTTAGGGGGATTACATTAATTCTATTACGCGGATAACATAACTTTTTTTTTCGAATCATAACTTATTTCAGATCAAGAAACTTGAATAGACTATTTCAGGGTAGATTATATAATACAATGGTTGCCTCTGACATCGCAAGATAGCAGTCTAACATATCATATCGATTTTATCTGTTTATTTATTAAAGTTAAAAAACAGTTATGTCTAATTCATAAATCATAATCTTTTTTAGACTCCATCTCTATCCGAAATTATTCGAATTTCCCTATCGATTACGGTTTTGAATAGATTTTTATTTCGGATATCCTGTAGTATTGATTACGGCTACGAAGCTCCAGAACATCCCTACTTATAATCTTCCGGCAAATTGAATATCTCGGTACTGGTATTTTTTTCAATTGATTGATCCATTTATACATTCTGATTGGCCTATTATATATTTTTCAGTAACTGTTGCTAAATTTGATGTATTTTAATAAACGGTAATACTTCGTATTGTAAAACGAAAAAATAAACTTTAAGATAATAAATAAATAAGCACGCCCTTCGACTCCAAATTATTTAAAAAGGACACCCATTTTGAAGCCAATATGGCTAGTTTTAAACTTAAAATAGACATTTTAAAACTCTTGTTACGATTTTATAATTTTCGTATTTATATTTTATACCGCCATACATGCGTTCGTTTGAAAATGAAATTGCAAAATAGACAGACAGCTTTAGGCAAAATAAATTTATTGGTTTCGGTCATGTGAGGTTCACATGTTACGTCAGACTAGGTACATATAAGCACTTAGCGCAAACACTCCAATGTTTTTTTAATTTTTAAATGAAATAAAGTAAGCCGTTATTTGAGTAACTTTTTACACAGTTTTTCGAACCAGGACTCCTAAGATGATGACCACTTACTTTCATACAATTGAAAAAAAATGTCGTGGATTTCGTAATGTTTTTAAAATATCTGTATTAAAGTCTAACAGCTTTTGCTGTTAAAGTTAGTTTTCTATCTTTCATAGTTACTATTCTTTTATTGAATTGATTTAGATTTTAATTAAGAAATATTTTTATATTAAGTTGTAGGTATGTCTTTTATAGGCTTTAAGTGTGAAATTAGAATACAATGTAAGTTGTCTATGGATTTATAATAAAATTGAATTCGATGCAAACGACATTTATTCATAAGATTGTGATAAAAACGTGATTTTTCTGGTTCTTAGTTCACAGTACCATTCTAATTGAATCTTAAAATATTTGAGAAAGGAGTAATTTCAAGTAAAACTGTATTTTTTTTTCGGCGAAATCATCAACATCATCAACAGCCTATACTAGTCCACTGCTGGACATAGGCCTCTCCTTAGAAAGGAGGTTTTGGCCTACTATACCACGCTGGCCAGACGGGTTGGTATAGGGTTTGTTTCAAGTTTTCCTTCTCTTTGCAATGCTGTTGTCCTGCTTAGTTTGCTCCCTTAGTCGGCTCTTACGACACCCACGGGATGAATTGGGGTGGTGACAATTTGTATTCTTAATCCGTCACCACACGGACTCGGCGAAATAAACATGTTTAAAATAAGTGCACCTATATTAATGTAATGTTAGAAAATTAAAAAATCAAAATCAATCATGAAATTAAACCGAGGAGGTTGTGGGCTAAGTTGCAGAAAAGAAATTACAAATATTAGAGTCGACTATAGGAGTTAACTATTCAAATAAAAATAAACTGAGAAATAAGGGCAAACGAGCAGATACCTGACTACCGGGGCCCACCTGGGCCTCAATCTGCTATTTTATGTTACCGTCAAGCCGCTGTCATTCCATTGATACGCTATTGAGATGCCATTGACATCAGTCAAAATATCAGTATTCTACTAACATAAATTCAGTGTCAATAGACTGTCGATATATTGTCATACCTGGAAAATTTAATAAATCATTTTCTTACAAATTTAAAATGTATCTACCGTTTACCAAACTGTTACAAAGAAATCGACGACGTTTGTATCAGTGACAAGTCATAGGCCATTGGTCATACATAGTTAGTAGAATAGGAAAAGCGCAAAACTATTTCGACGACATTCCATCGACAGTCTATTCATACAATATTAAAACAGCAGAATTGAGGCCCTGGACACCTGGCAACTCAAGAGTCATAAGTGCGATGACGCCATTTGAGTGCCCTTTGACCTCCTTAATATTAGGAGCAGGGATGGGGTTAACCTATGTTGTGGTGCCTGTCTTTCATGAGAAAAGTAGAGAGTAGAGTGACTGGTTTACCTTAAACATACGTACTCATGGTACGCACCCTATAACTTTAGAAAAATATTCAGTAGTTTTAAATCGGTAAAATGCGTATTTTGGAAAAAAATAATTGGAAAAATTTTTGGATCTAAAATTGGGAGGAATAGAAAATCGAAAAACATTCCGGAACGGAATTAAAAGTTCAGTTTAACTGATATAACTTTTGTTTTAAGACTCAATCACCAGGGCTTATATGTATGTTACTAATACACTTGCTAATTAGCTAGACTTCACATTAATGCCTGTTAATAAACTAAGCTAGGGTAAAGGTTGTCTATTTAATTTGTGGCTTGCTCACCCAGTGTTACTCAGAAATTTACATATCCTTTTGATAAAGGATGCAGCTTAAACTCTGGTTAAAGGTTAAAGGGACTATAGAAGTGAACATTGTCAGTGATTAATTCAGATTATATTTCCTTGGAGACTTATAACCGGGAAGTTCAAATGGGGTTAATTTCTCAAGGGTTTTAAGATAACATGATTCTGTATAAATTAAGGTGTGTTTCTTGGTCCTTCATTTTTGATCAGAACGACTTTACATTCTGTACATGTATACTTAATGTATAAACGAGATATGTCCTTTCTTATTTATCTATTGACTAATCACAAAATCTGATAAAGTCAAGCAGTTTTAGACCCATGAAATTAGGCGGGTTGATAATTACACGTCAGCTAAATATGGATTAAACGACACATTAAACGGTTGGATCAAGAAGGTTAAAGGATTCCCGCAAGTTTGTATTAAAGTACTTAGTTTTTGTACGACAGACCTAGCATTTGTAGGTTGGACACATAGGCTAAGAATTGATATTGTGACCTCTGTGTGTGTGCTGTGCTTTAAGGTTTATTGTCTTCATTATCAGCCTATCGCAGTCCACTGCTGGACATAGGCCTCTCCCATTGCACGCCACTTGGATAGATTTTGGTCGATCGTTCAATGTTCACTTCTATAGTCCGATCAAAATAAATCTAAGTGGTAAAATGGATCTTATCGTCTTGATAACTCCTAAAGTAATTGGTTTTTAGGTTCTACTATGTACATGGGAGTAAATTACTATTTTATATAGAGGATCAGAGAAAACAGGGATTCCAGCGCCATAGAGATGTTTTTATTTGCACTTCCAGTAACTCACGGCCAAAACTGTATTGTAATATTTACTGTATTACGTTTAACATGGATTTAATTTTATCAATTTACCATAATCATATATAATATAAGAGCGTAAATAATTTGTTACCTTTATAATTTGTTACCTTTATTATTTAATTTATCATATCTTCTTTATTTTCCTTTCTCATATTACTTTCATTAAATTATAGTTTACACAGGATCAACAAGCCCTAACTAAATCTAACGTATAACTTACAACGCTCCCTTGTGGCATTATGTGAAGAAGTTACGACTTTACGAGCTCAATGCTAGAAGTAGATAAACATCTGTTTCATTCTGTTTGAAAAATCCGATAACCTTCTTCAGTCAGTTGTACTCGTAGGACAAGACTGTATTTGCCATTTTACACTGTATAATAACTTATATAAAATTAAATTGCATTTGTTTCACAACTATAATCGGCGATTTAAACTAAAAGGATTTACATGAAATCACTTTTTAGATGTAAGCGAGATACTATTGAGTGTTCTTTTCTGAGAAATAGTCTTAAATTAATATCATAACCAATAGTAAGAAAAAACACACAATCTCTTTTACCACTACCCGTAAAATCGAATCAGCCAAGTTCTTCCATTCTGTCTTTTGATACACCTAGAGTATATACTCTTGCAGTCACATAGTCCACCTCTGGCACTGACATGTATGTATACGTACTGTGGCGACTTCTTGATACGGTAAAATGAAGAAACATACTACAGCGCCATCTATCGAAGACACACCGAACTGCTAATCCTGTATCGCGCGACGAAAAATTCTATATATCGACCTTCCCAAAATCAGCCGTTGGGTAGCGGCCCGCTAGGCATGATCATCTCGCCTGCTCGGACGATCCTCCCTTTGTGTTGGAGGGACATGACACCCGTTTCTCCACAGTGGTGACCCTGACGTGATTGAAAGCAGCCTTCAGAGAAGCAGATCAGCAGCAGCATACTCCCACAACGATGAGCAGTAATCTAGCCTCAGCCAGTCTGCAACCTTGGCCTCAACTGGGTTACCACACGCAGGTAGCGACCGCTTCAGCCTGGTTACTCCTACGGCCTAATCAGCGTCTAGGCACAGCATACTGTACCTAAGGTCCCTGTAAGAAGAGCATGTCTCTCCCGTCTTCGCAGCAGCCAGCAACTACGCAGTAACCGAACTGACTCACTGGGGACTTCACCGCAGCACACCGCATGCAATCATTACACTTCAGTTCCGACTCACTGGGACTAGCGGCACTCAGTTCCGACTCACTGGAACTAGCGGCTCTCAGTACAGATTCACGGGAACTGCTCACTACCAGCACTGGCACGCTCTACAACGGAGCATAGAGAGCTGACTCATTAATATATCGACCACCGGTCGGAGGTTGGAGGGAAGCGTACGGTGAAACGAAGAAACATACTATAGCGTCATCTAACGAAGACACACTGATTTAAAGAGTACTTGCTAATTCTGTATCACGATACGAAAAACTCTCACGCCGATTAGCATATTTAGAATTTCACAACATCAAAAATTGGCTTGCCAGGCATGACCACCTCGCCTGGTCGGAGGGTCATCCCTTTGTGTTGGAGGGACATGACACCTGTTCCTTCACACGTACCACCTCCACACCAAATTATTTAATATCTCGTTGTATTCTAATCTTAGACCTAATTTTAATATATTTAGAAAAATGAGTACAGCAAGGTCCTTGCTCATAAAAAAGCTACGACTGGAGATTAACCTAAACTTTATGAGAATATTAAACTTGGAAGTCTAAATAACTTCACTTAGTTTTTTTTCGGCAATTATACTGTCACAGCCAATTTTATATGAATTTTAACTTCGTTAATTAAATTCTACTTTAGTTTTCGGTCATTGTTGTTTTATTACTATTGTGAGTTAAGTAATCAAAACACCGTATATATGATCTGTCATAATTAAAGGAACTGTTTATTAATCATTCGGAATAATTTAAACACTTAGGTAGATCTTCAATATTGTTGTTTGAAATTGAATTATAATAATTTGAATCACAGTACTGCTTGTCTTCGCGATTAAGAAATTTAAAGCCATTATTTACATCCATTCCATCAATCTCAATAGGTTTCTAAACGTCTTCATTAAAATTGGAATTCAATTTAAAGTTAATCGAAGTTTATAATTAACTTTTAATTAATAGGTAATGCTTTTTAACATAGCAACCACATACTTTAGCTTACGTAGAATTGTGTTATTTTGTTATACGTGTTATTTTGCTTTTTGTTTTAGAGTACTGTTGCTAAATAATCTTCTGATCTTTTAGTTAATCATTTAGTTAACTGCACGGATGGCGTAGTCGTTTAAGTGGTCGCCACGTTGCTTACTACTACGCTGCGTGTTGTGAGTCCGATCCCCACATGGGACGACAATTTGTGTGATCCACAAAATGTTGTTCTGAGTATGGGTGTTCTTTGTGTCCGTTTCATGTATGTTTGAAAAGTCCCCCGTGACACAGGATATATTCTAATGCAGGAGATGTATTTTTTAAGAAAAATAAACAAAAGAATTAAATAATTCATAATTTACATCTTTATTATTAGAGTGATATATTCATCATTGCTTGACCAACGAGAGACCATTGTTACCACGGAGAGTGTTACGTAGATTAAAACTCACTTATAAACACGGGACCTTTTTGTTTTGTGTTCTTTTTGTTTCACAAACTTGAACTATAGACATAATAAAAGTTTGGTCATCTAAGTTTCATTTTGTAATGGAGCTTTAGTACCTCTAAATAGAGAGAATCAGCCAAGCTCTTCCATTCTGTGTTTTGATACACCTAGAGTATATACTCTTGCAGTCACATAGTCCACCTCTGGCACTGACATGTATGTATACGTACTGTGGCGACTTCTTGATACGGTAAAATGAAGAAACATACTACAGCGCCATCTATCGAAGACACACCGATGTATAAACGAGTAATACCTATATAATCACTTTTTTCAATCTATAAAAATCATATAATCGTACTGTCTTGTCAAATACTTTAAAATGAGTTAGAAAGGGGAATTCCCACTGACCATAGACACTTCGGCCCTAGGTGCACACATATGAAAGCATATGTGAATGATAATATACAATTCAAAGAATGACACATTTTTACACCCAATTGGTGTAAAAAAAGTTGGGATTTTTAATATATGAAATGGTGTACAAATACAGTTTTTAAGCACGACTGGCACACTACATTGTCACTCGAGACTTGTACCTAATAAGAAATATGCTATAATTATTAGATTTTTTATTATTTTAAGTTAACTCAGTTAAAAGGCCTTTCTGAGAGGAAGAAATGACATGGATTAACTAATTACCTGCCATAGTCAAACTCATTGTTGTATAAGATTTAGAAATTTTGCGTGACATTTACACCACAATTGACACAGCTTTACAGTCCTCTTGATTGAGTTACTGTGGGCTGCGAACAACTTTGGCATGTGTGAAAGCTTTACCAATGGATATCGAGTCCAAGTACGCGCAGGATATATCTTGTGAAGCGGGATCAAGATCCATTGTCGGAGTCCATTTAGAAAGCTTATTAGTTACAATAATAAATTCGCAAGAAAACAAACAAAATATGCAAATGAAGTTGTGATTACAAGTGACAGATCTGTTTTAAGACATTCGATGTTGCCACTTAACAGACATAAAATCGATAATTGATGTCGATTTTATATGAAGTAATAATATTCGAAGGGGGTTTAAACTATGTACGCCTTTAACAATTCATTGCCTTTTAGTTTTGGAACGAAGTTCCTTATCGCGCGTTGTGAAAGGGTGCTAGACGGAAAAAATTCTTACGAAAATTGGTCACGACACTTTTTGCTATAGTAAGCTATTGTAAGCTGTGCGGCGTCGCATGTTTCTCTGTCTGTCTCTCTCTCTCTTATAGAAAGCAAGCCAGATATTTTCATTTCTATCTTTTTATGTCAGTCATTCAGCGCCATCTATCGAATAGATAGGAAATCATTTCTCAAGGAGATTTTACCAATGTATAAATTGTTTTAATTAGAAACCAACTGAAAAATATGTAGGTAATAGCAGCTTTCATAGATGGCGTTGTAATTAAAATGTGCCGAATCAGTTTTACTCGATCGTTACAACTTCGTTCCTATCGGGTGTCCCACGACACCACACGGCTTTTTTATTTAAAGTTGTATCTTTAATTTATTTTTATATTTTCAAAGTAGGTACTTTTAAGAACAGATAAGAATGACAATTAAATTGTACAGTAGCGTTTTTGCACACATGCAACTATCAATGTGCTTGCATTATTATGGTTCCATCATAATAATTCACGAAAGAATGATAAATATTACCAATAAAATAATGACATCATATAAAATCGATTTAGAAATAAGAATCAATTATTTTTGAATTAATTAAGTAATTGGGAACACTTGTTATTTTATTTACAAATGAATGAATTACGGATTAACGTAAATTTATTTTATCTTTTCAATACTTTTTTTCTGCAAACTTGTTTGGATAAATGAATATCGTAATTAATAAACATAAAACAAGATGTTTTTTTATTAAGAAAAGCAAATTATTGGGCGTTTCATGGCCGAATATTGGCCCTTTGTGTAAAGAATATGTTAATGGTAACTTGAAGAAGCTTCCTGTCGGTACTGGTTTTATTATGTTCAGTGAAACAAATTTAAACTCGTTGGGTAATTCAGCTGCTTGAGCGAGCACACTTCAGTAAAATCCTAAATTATAATCAATATGAAACTGGATGTAAGAATTTCAGAAAAACAAAACTCTTTTTGCTTGCAAATGTTTGAATAGTAAAGCATTTCTATGTCCAAGAATTAAATTAGTTAGTTTACACAAGGCCACAAGTATTAAGAATAATGAAAATGCTTCTTCTAAATAAAAACGGTGTAAAATGTTGCTTGGTTTATTTCAGTTCCATTAGCAAAATATTTTAGTACTCTTTATGTTACTACACATTGTGTTGATAAAGGTTTAACTTGAAATACCTCTCCCAGACTATTTGTTTTCAATAGTAATATTACTATTACTATTGACAGTATTAATACGAGTATACATAAATTTGAAGTTCATTACAGTTTATTTAAAGTTGGATTTAGGATAACCATAATAATATTGTGATTTGAGAGATTTAAATTGAGACTTGAGTTAGTGTGGTTGGAGATATGAAAAGTAGCATGTTTTTTTTAGCAAACAACGTGCCTAAGAAATACATTTTATTAAGTGTACAATCGGAAGTGGCACACATACGAATAAGAATTACAATGAAGATATCCTTTGAATATACATAACTGCTTCTAAAAAAATAACAGTCAAAACCTCTAGTACGCTTTGTTTTGTTTTTGGGGACATTGCGCGATTTTGTAAATGAACTTCGATTTCCTCATCAACCAGCAAATCGATCGTTCGAGTTCGAGTTAGTGCTCTGTATTGTTGCATTGAGGGAAATGTTGTTCGAAGTAGATAGAAAAATCGGGGTCCTCCGTTTTTTGTTTATAACTGTAAAGATTTGAATGTATATATAAATAAATAAATATATATATATATATGCATGTATATATATAATATTGCAGTTTTTTAATCAATGTGGCGTCTGTTTATAATTTTATTTAATAATTATACAATATAATTACGAGATGTTACTATTTTTTATTACAAAAAGCTCAATAAAGATCGGAGTCCTTAGAGCTCAACCAGGAGAGATGATGAAGTAAATTTAGCACTAGTTACAGACGGAACATTACCCTTTTATCATTCTTTGTAGTAGCGGTAAACTAAAACAGACTATTGAATCCAATGGACTATACATTGCGTCAAAAAGCATAAAAAAACATGTACATACCTTTGTACTGAAAGTTTTGTCACAAAAGTTTACAAATAAAAAACTGACACTAAACTCAAATTAACCATTACCAGAGCGTAAAATATAAACGTCAAACAGGATCAATCAAAACTATTCGCGAAGAAAAAGCCGGTTTGATGACTGCATTTTGTACCCTCTGACGCGTGAAATGATGTTTTTCTTATTTGTTTCGAACACCACTGTTTAGATTTGGAAACAAATGTCTTAAACGGATTTTCTGTAGGTTTTTGATATAACTCTATTAACAAAGGTGGTTTAGAAGAGGTAACGACTTCATACATGTATAGTTTGGACTTTAAAGCTTGTGTGTATGTTTTAAAGGAGTGATAATGTTCGTAAAAGTAAACTCATTCATCAATGTAACCAAATTAATATAATAAGCTTACTAATTTATCACAATAAAAACTGCATTTTTTGTGTAAATATAAAAATATGCACATTTAATCAAATTTTAAGAGTTTAACTACGGTAAATTAATCACACAAGCTTAAGCAAAAGACATGCAATTACTTACTATGACAGATATATAATTCATTTTCTAGAAAGTTTCTCTTCAGAGTTAAAAGCTATTGAATTACTTGAAATTTTTATCGTAAACTCACAAAGAATAATCATATGCTGATGATTTTCAAGATAGGACATAATCTTTTTTACTGTGATCGTTTTTATGCTGCATTAAATTATAGTTGAGTTCTTTTAAATTGAGGTTATGTCCAAACTAAAAATGCAATTTTACATCCGAATCAGTTAAGAGTAGAATGTAACAAATATTATTCTAATGTCTGATCACCTAAAGCAGATTGACCTTCCAAACGAAATGACTAAAATGTTCCTAGAATAAAATTTCTACAATCTTTCTCCTACCATTTCATATGCTCCTTGCAATTAAACACTAGCTACATGCTTTTGAAAATATTATAAAGAACTTTATTATGCAGATTACCCAACGATATTATACTTCCACAGTTAAATACTTCACTTGTAAAGTGTTGCATTTGTAATACTAATAGCTTAAGCGGTACGAAGACGGCATATCTAAACTACTCGAGTTATATTCCCATTCATACTAACTAATTCCCTGTTTATCCATATTTCGTCCCATGAAGTAGTAGGTGTAAGGGATATTTTGCCAAATGTGGGCGTTCAATATACTGATGTACAACTTCGGGGATATTGTTGTCAGTGTATATATATATGTTTTTAAGTATGTGTGAATCTAATAGTACTACTCTAATAATACTGTCGTATAAAAGATCCTGTTACAAACTAAAAGTAATTTGATTTACACCTGCGAATGTAACAGAAACAACAATGTGTAAAATGGAAAAATAAGAATGAAAATTTCCTACTATTAGAATTTTATATTCATTTCGAATTTGCTGATAAAAATACTTCTTGTCTTGTCATGTCTGCTATATTTTAGATGTCTCGTTTATTATTTCAGTGATACAATGCTTTGCCAAAGACTTGTTTCAAATTGTTTGGCATCGAATTGTACCGGAATTGTCCGTTTTCCAAAAGCAATTATTTCTTGCTCCGCTTTTGCTCGTGCTGCTGTGGCACTGCATAAAAATGATTTCAATGTTGATTAAACGCTTTTTGCATTTTAAATCGAGCTGAATATTTATTGAGCGCATGAAATGCGTTTATTTTATTTCAATGGCCGTTTACTATGTTAATGAAAGTCAAAAAGTTTTTTTTTTGTTTTGAATTGAAAAGCAAAAGGATGTTTCCTTATATAGTACAACTGTCAGGTATAATATTTATTATTTCATGTTGACCTTATGTAAAACCATTGGTCCTTGCTTGTTACACCTAAAGTTATTTCTAATGTTTCGACCAAGTGCCCTAACTGCCTGTGATGATATTCTTTAGTCATAGATCTGATAAATATTTAAAATAACGGTTATCCAGTCTAAAGTCTGTGTTTCAACAACTATGCCTGTTTTTCAAGTTACACTTTAAACTTACTTAAAAATTATGGTGTTTAAAACCATTATCTGGATAAACTCAAGATCTCACGATGTTTTGCTTTTCTTACTTGTAGAGGCTATCATTGCTTAAAAATTTGTTCGTTGTATTTCTTTAAAATACTTTTGGGACTATCTCCATAGAGATGAGAGGCTTTTTAATACACCACAAGAGGTATTGTGATAGGAAAACTTTTTAAGTGGAAAAGATCGTTGCAGAATCTGTGGCCTTTGTGAACTGAACAGTGAATTATTCTTATAGAAATAGTTAGACTTTTACAGTAAAATATCTACCACTTTCTATTCAGATATTTGTGAACTGTTTGGTATATGTTTCGTATAGGGTTCAAACCAGCTGAAGGGTCACCTGTTGGTATTACTTAGCTCAAGTTATACTATAATGTTAAAATTTTAAGACCAAGTTTATATCTTACTTTGCGAGTGCTAAACCTTAGTTGTATCCGAATTAGAAAAAATATCATAATTTCTTCTAGGAGTCTTCAGTATAAAAATAAACTTACAACAGTGAACAAGTAAATTCGGATTAATACTCCGTGTTGATCTAATATGGCAAAATGAACCTATAATGTCTTTATCTCTTTTCTACCTGAGACGGTAATTGACTTTACTATTTTTTAATCGTAGCAGGTTCCATTTTATCAAGACTTAAGGTGTATTATTGTTGACTTTTTGTACTTGACTATTCCTAATAGGTCATTAAGTGAAGTTATGAAGGACAGGGACATGCCAATTAAAGCAAAAAGGAAAGTCTATAATATGTGCATTCTGCCATGTTTAACATATGGCTGTCAAACTTGGACTTTAACAGAAACCTTAACAAATAAAATAAACGTCTGCCAAAATAGCATAGAGAGGAGTGTTATTGAAGTCAAGAGAAGAGATAAAGTTAGACTAACAGAAATTAAAAACAAAACACAATTCAAGCAGGCAAATTCATTATATCGAACACTGAAATGGCAATGGACAGGACATATGTTAAGGGAAAAACAAGAGAAATGGACAAAAATTGTAACGGAGTGGTACCCAAGAGATGGTAAAAGAAACAAAGGGCGACAAACTAAAAGATGGGAGGACGATATAAAAAAGGTGGCTGGTCCAGAATGGTTCCGAGTAGCAAAAGACAGGGCGAAATGGAAATCTTTGGAGGAGGCCTATGTCGAAAGACAAGCTGTTTTTGTACCGAACGTCGATATACGAAGTTAAATATAAGTAGGATAACATTAAAAAAAAAAAAAAAAAAAAAATTTGGTAGTTCATTAAAGTCAATGTCAATGTTATGTAAGTTTAAACAGCAATAAAGGCTAATTTATTTATTTATTCCTAATAGCGTTGAATGTTTTAACAGCATGTTTTTAGATTAGAGACAGCAGTTGATGGCGTTGGGCTTTCTATTACATTATACATAGATACATACATAAAAGACATGGAAACAGTTACACTGAAATTATATATTTCTATAATTGAACAAAGTAATAAGTATAATCCAGGCCGTCTGTCTTATTAAGTCCAAAAAACGTGAGATTAAAATGCCTACAAACTTTTTATCTTGTTAACGAGAGCAGGCGGCTGAAGCTTAGTCTACGTATATTGCTCTTAATATTTAATCCCAAGCAGATTTAATTTTAATTTCATGTCTTTTACTTTATATTTCAACTGGTTTGTTTATTGTTCCCTTTTCAAAGATACGATATTATTTTTAAATTACGTTAGTACTTCTTACTCCAAGAGCTAAAAAAGATATAGATCATATATGAATAAGCAGATCAAGATGGTCCGACGACCCGGTGTAGGTTGCGGGAAGCCGTTGGATGCGGTCAGCACAGGACCGGTTGTTGTGGAGAGCCTTGAGGGAGGCTTATGTCCAACAGAGGACGTCTTTAGGCTGCAAGCTTATAGATAAAAAGATGATGATGAGATTAAGCAAATAAAGACTAATTCTTAATATACTGCTAAATATTCTCATTAACTCAAATACTAACATAGAAACTAAGATAAACGTATTCACACCTTTAATAACGGTCTCAAAATTTAAATTGTGAGAATGATATGAGGTGATGTGATACCTGTATACGTACAGAAGGCATCTAATTTGAAATAAACCAAAAACAATAAAAAATATATATAAACAATAATTATTAATAAGGAATTAATACTATATATTCCACAATAGACACAGAATAAAATAAAAATATAAGTCGAAAAATTCATAAATATTTTTCAATACATTTAGGTTGACGCTAATGTAGCATATATACATAAGGCATTAGTGTTATTAATTTAAAAAGTGGTTTATTTTATCTCATAATATATTTAAGCAGTAGAATATATTACCTACTACTGAAGCTTATTATTGCCAAATTTGATAATTGTATTTAGTAAAACTGTTTTTGTAGTACAGTTACCTGTAAAACGCCAAAATGTAGACTAAGTTATTTTAGAAGGAAATATTTAGCAACTATAAACTTTTATGAAGTTTATACAATATTACATTATTTAAATATTTCTATGATGAATATTGAGGCGTTGATTAATACGAAATGAATAATTTTAAACGCGATACGATTAGCACTGTAAATCATTCTTAATTAAATACTAAATACATATTTGTTATAGGACGTTAGGGCGCAGTAAAATTGTTGGTTGTAGAGAATCTCGTACTTGTAATTTCGGGTAAAGCTGAACACTGACCTAAAATATTTTTAAGAATTAAGCCAACTCGGTCGGTGTAGTGTACTAAGTCAATTTGATCAATCTGTCCCGATCTCTAAAAAAAAAAATTATCAGTTTTTCTATCTTTCTAACCAGCAGACGTTTATTTAGTCATAATTAGAAAATTCGCAAAGTTCTAGACATAGTTGGCTGTCTAGTCATACATTCAAACCTACTATTATTAATATACTTTTTAGCGACAAGCAATGGGTTCAGAATAATTAGGTAATTCAATTTTATAAAATACAGACGAATTGATAACCTCCTCTTTTGTGTTTTTGAATTCGGTTAAAGAGCGTAAAAATCCAATTTCGTGTAGATAAAAAAGGTGCCGTATATGGTTGAAAAAAAAAACATTTACGTATCCCATGAAGTTGTTCATCATTTTGAATTACTGGCTTTCGATATATCTTTGTTTATAGGCAAACTTAACGTGATTGATGATGACAACTGTGGTTTTGAGAACTCGTATAATATTGATGTTTTCAATACTTGAATTTTGTTTGTCATAAAATTTATACTAGATACAAATTAATATTTGATTGCAGTACATTAGATAAGGAATCAAATGCTAAGTAAAATTATATGATACTTATCTGTGTGTATAGCTGTAATAAATTACTTCAAATCGTAAAATACGTATACGTCTTTTATTAACTTTTAGCTTACGTCTGTAGTTTCATTTAGCAGCAGTTTCATTTATTATTGCATATTTAAATGTATTCCAGATTTTTGTATTTTTTTTTTATGGAAGAGGGGGCAAGCAAGCAGACAGGTCACCTGTTGGAAAGTGACTACCCCCGCCCATGAACGCGCTTGTGACGCTAGGAGTCACAAGCGCGTTGCCGGCCTTTGAGTAAGAAGTACGCTCTTTTCTTGAAGGTTTGAAGGTCGTACCTCGTACATTTCGTTTGAAGGTCGTACATTTGAGATTTATCAATGTTTACCATATTTTTTCAATGTTGATACATTCTTGGTATTGCTTAGCAATGATATGACTGTTATATTTAATAGATTTTTATAAACGATGGCAGAAAATAGATAATACTTTATTGCAATCATCTTGAATTCTTTCATGAATACCTCACCTCACATATCTCATACACATATGGTAACTTGACTACTGATTAACATATTTATATATTTTTAAAAACAGTTATTATAGCGTGGGTTGTGGATTAATAATATTTTAGCTAACAATTATAAGTGAGCTTAATTTTTGCATTAGATTTGGTTTCATACGTCGGCAGTATGCTGCGCGATTCGATTCCTTTTTTTTACGTGTGGAAACCCCCTCGAGCCGTCACCCCACCGGGTGGTGTAACGGAATCGGACCGACTAAAACCACACAGTGTGCCACTCTGCGCCTTTGATAGTAGGGATCCGGGAACTGCTGTTATTAAGACATCCAGACAGACAGAGATCGCAGTGGTGACAGGCGGGACTGAATTCTTTCCTAGCAATCGAATGCAGGAAAGGACATGCGCCCGAGCAAATGGCAAAGCCAGCACGTGGAACCTCCAGCCTGAACGATCAAGTAGCCATCGTGGCTCAGCGAACGGCCTCACGCCACTAGTACCTCTTCGGGCGCCACTACCCGCAAGGAACTCAGCAGTCCGGCGATATAGAGTTGCGCGCCGTCTGGAGTTCCAGCCAGCGCTCAAGCCACCTCCGTTGAAACGATGCGGTGACCGCGTATGGCTCTAATTATCTAAATATCCTCTGAGGGCGCCAGCCTAATGCGAGTCCGCATTAGCTTCTCATGGCATTACAAATCTATTAAGTTGACTAAGCTTTTGGTTCAGTGGTTATTATAATTGCAGAGCCGTAGGTCATAAATTTTGAATAGACCACGTTTTTTTTGTCTAAATGTAATTTACTTACTGTCAGTAATTAGTAATATATAAGTATGTTTCTCAGTAGTCTGATTAACATAGGCGCAGGATTTGCCTAACTTGAGATTAGACCATGTGCAAGGTGTTAAAAAAAGTAAAGGAAAAGTTGTTAATTTAAAGTTATAAATTAGGAGAAACGGACTTAATGGAGTAACGAATTATGTGCTATATATTTTATGCAATTAAAGCAGCTCGCCTTACTATGATAACGATAATTTTCACCTTAAGTGCCAACATAGGATGTAATGGAGTGAAATGCCTACGGCGCTTTAAAAATCAAGGTCTTGTTTGTAGTAACGAAAGAAAAAAATGTCACCAACTGGCTATTATTCAATCCGCAATAAACTCAAGAACACCGCCATGTTTATAGCAAAAACTTCCTGCATCTGCAAAACTGGATTATTTTGAAGATACGACTATATATAAACTTGGACATCTAGATCTCGGCATCAGACTTGTTTTGACAGACGTAGTCGCAATAACACAAATCAAAATGTTTGCGAAGGTAAATATGAGTTTTTATAGATTATTTTGATGATTAATAAATTATAACCTAAATCCACTTTCTATTCTGTGTTTTGTATTTGGTATAAAATAAAAATTATAAAATTGAGTTTGACCCAAGGAAGTGGGGATCTTTATTCTTTGAATTGTTAAACAGGTCGCAGTACAATGCTGTTTGTCGTAACGTTCTTATGTATTGTATAAAATAGACATTTGGTATAAAACTGCGTAATGTTAGTTATTTAGTTAATGATTCAAACAAAGTAACAATCTTCTGCCGGAATGTTGTGAACACGACTATACAAATGACGCCTGTTACAATAATCATAGTATTTTTCTTAGCGTTGATATCCAATGTTTATGCTCGGGTTTTTACGTCAGTCGCTTTTTTGTTAGTCTTAAATTAGATATATATATATGTATGTAGAAAGTAATTATGCCTGATATCTAGATGATGAATAATATTAAACTAATGCTAGTATTATCAGTATTAATACAAAGAAAATATTCAGAATTTGCATATTACTATGATAAAAATACAAAAAAATCTTTAAAGATATATAAACTTCTGTTTATTAGATTAATTCTCAATAACAGGCTGTTCTAATATAAATTACAGTTCGTCGCCATCCTTGCCCTGGCCGTCGCCGTAAGCGCCTCCGATATATCCAGCTTCTCATACGGTGTAGCGGACCCTTACACCGGTGACTTCAAACACCAGGTCGAGAATCGAGTGAACAACAACGTACAGGGCCAGTACTCACTCCTGGAGTCTGACGGCACACGACGTACCGTGGACTACGCTGCTGGCGCTGGAGGCTTCAACGCTATTGTCCGGAAAGACCCTGCGCTCCTCGCCGCAGCCCCTATTGTAGCTGCTCCTGCTATCTCTTACGCTGCTCCTGCCATTTCTTACGCCGCAGGTGCTTATCCCTATGCTGCTCCTTACGGCCTTGCCAAGTACGGAGCTTTTGGCTTAAGATCTGCTCTCCCCTACACCGGATTGTACTTTTAAAACTGAACCTGGACTCGTTTTGTAAATAAAATGTTTATCGAATTTTAACTACATTTGTTTTATTTTATTTTTTGTTATCTTTGAACTTGAACTTTTTACTTATTTTACATTATAGTATGTATACCCATTCATACTATAATAGTATACGATAGTGCAATACTACAGTATTGCAGCCTTTCAAGAGTTAACTTTTCTTGTTAGTTTCATTGCCATTACTTTTCAGGTTTTTAAAACAGGCTAGTGTGAAAACTGAACTCATTCTGTTATTCATTACGAATTGAAAAAGTTTTGAGATTATAGCTGTGACATTTCTGTTTTTATTTTGTGTACTCCGTTGTTTTGTAGTTGAAAATATTTATTCTATGACAATATATATAGTTTTTAAATAGATTTTTGATTTATTACTTTATTACAACGGAATTAATATTATTTTTCGAATAACCTAAATGTTTAATTCCACACATTGAAAAACCTCTAAATGAGGGAGATCCATGCTGTCACCCATTTTTCACCGAATCAGTGAGGCTGTCGGAGGACCAACCGCCCTCTCCTTTAAAGCGGCAACGCATTAACGCATTGGTGTCACTTGTTTTGCAGATGTCTATGGGTGGCGGTGGTCACTTACCATGAGGTGACCCATCTGCTTGATTGAATTAAAAAGAATGAGTTTTCTCTTTCAAGAAATCCTTTCTTAAAAAAAGCTCTACAATTAACCAAACCTGAACTTTTAACAGCATTAGATGTCTTCTAGTTTTAGGACTAATTTATTATTTTAGTCATGGAAATATTCCTTTTTTAGTTAAAAGTATCAAAAAAAGAGTCCATATTATTTTAAATAATATTTACAAAATGTATAAATAAATAAATTAGGTAACTTTTTTTACAGTCTAGAGCAAAGTGCGTGGTTCTTCTTTTAGTAAGCCAGCTTGAAATAATTTAGTATTCATGAGTCTTACAATTTTTTATGTTATTATCTCATACGTGGTTTTTAATATTTAGTGTTTCATATCAGACTTCATATAGGAGCGATAAACAATTTTGACACACTTTCATAAAAATATATGACGTGTTTTGACATATTTGTTGATAGCTTTACTTAGCTCATCTGGACTGGAACTAAGTTACTGAAAAGTAGGAAAATAATCGTTGTTTACTTTAGTTACTTAAGTACACTTGTACTTAGTCCAGATTCCTCCTCACTGTTTTTGAACTTTTGCCAATATATTTTTGTTTGTACATATGTTACGCTTTAAAGTTTCACATTTACTGTACGAAGTTTTTTATCTTGCGTATACCAATAAATTTAGTTCGCCCTAGTTGTTAAATTGTGAGCAACTACAAGAAAAACAATTATCAATCTATGTCCAGATTAAAATATTACGACATATATTTGATCAACACTGACTTTATAGACACATAGATAAACAAATTTCTAGTTAAATGTTTTTCTAATCGCTGTTGGAAAATCTATAAATTCATAATGTTAAACTTCTTGAAAATTTAAGGTGATATAAATAAAATAAACAAAAAAGCAGATATGTATAAAATGCCTACATTTACGTCTACCGACTGCTGAGGTATCGGATTTAATTTCCGGGTCGGACCGAATTATTGTATGATCTGCAAAAAAATGTTTTGAAGTTTGGGTGTTTTCTGTGTTTGATATGTAAGTATGTATTTACGAAAAAAGTATTCTATCAGTCAATCTAGCTTTCATAGTACAACCTATGATTAGTTCGAAACTAGATAGCATTGTGTGTCAGATGTCCGAAAATATTATTATCATATATTTCGTATCCTAATTTCGTATCGTAATTCCTAAAGAACCGAATCATCAGCAATCATTAGTAGGTTTTAGTCCACAGGCCTTTAATAGGCCTCTTAAAAATAAGGTTTTGACCTACTATACCACGCCCAGACAGGTTGATATATTGTTTGTTTTAAATCGAGACCTCAGCACAGCAGTCGCATACGCTACCACTGCACCACCGAGGCAGTCAATAATTTCTACCATCAATAAATACAAAGTGTAAGAGCCCTCTTACACTTTGTATTTATTGATGGTAAAAATCCCTTAATTACGTTCAGGGGAGGGGGGAGCGGGTCGTGCTGAATCTCATCTTATGTTACTTGGGGAAAGGGGAGGGTCTTGGCAAATATCACGTAATTTTTTGTCCGCAAGAAACAGAGTAAAGAAAACTGGGTTCAATTAAGTGAAAGATGTTCCTCCACAGAAATGACCAGAACTGCTGCAGCCCACGCCGGAGTACTTTGCATATGAGTCTTCAGGACTGTTTTCGGAACCCTCCATGCCCTATCACATAGGTTGATGGGTGGCCGACGATTCCAGACCCTGAAGAGCATGGCGTAAAGTCATTTGCTCCCTTCTTAATTCGCCACTGCCTACCGATTCAACCTTTTGCACTTCTTTATCAGCACGCCTTATGACCTCTTTTGCCCAAATGTACCTGGTGATTTAGAAACGAGATGCTGCAGTACAAGCGGTATCTACTTTGCATCCATGACAAGAGCTGCAGAGCATAGGGTCACGGATTATCACAAGACGAGCTACTGAGTTTCTGTGCGCAAGTGCCAACGGCTTATAGTAGCTAAATCAGATCGAGATTGAAGGAGCAAATGATTTGACTGAAAACCACATGTTGGTTCCTCTTGAGATCATGCATGAGTCTCAGTGGACTGAAATGGAATAAATATTCTTTCATTAATTTCAGTACTTACGATTTAAGTATTTTGTTGTTTAATTCTCACTGTGATTCTAGCCTACTTTCGAAGCAATCCTCAATACTATAAACATAAAAAATAATATAAATTTTTCTTCTTTATTATTTATGTAACTATTTTCTAGTGTTTATAGCAATACTAGAAAACATATGATGAAAAAGCGATGACTAAAATGTGAGCCTTAAAAAGTACATTACGAATTCTATGATATATTTTGGAACGTCTTGAAACTCATTTGTGAGCGCAGTGTTATTGGTGGTGGAGCGACAGTGTTAGCGATCTTACAATCTTAATATTAAAAAATTAACTTTATTCTGCATTTATAATGTTTAAAAACCAAAATATTTCAAGAATCCGTTAAAAGCCATGTTTAACATAAAACTTTTAACGGATTTTTGAATTATTTTGGTTTATTTATTCTTCTTATTATTTATATATTCTTTATAAGTCTTTTTTTACATTTACTTTACATTACGTTTGTACATTAACATTACCTACGAAGTTATTATTTTGTGTCATTATTTTCCGTCCACCGCTGGACAAAAGCCTTCCTTACAGATTTTCAAACCAGGGTTTTTGCCTGAAAACATTCACACCTAAATTAATTAAAATTCAATACTCGCATTTAAAATTTTGAAAATAACTTTTGTAATTAAATAACTTTCTTAGGTAAATATGGTCCGCTTACAATAGAACCTTGTCTTGTGGAAACTTGGCCCAGTTGTACCATTTTACGTTCCTGTGAGCTTTACGGCCAGTTGGGACTATATTGTCTACTCCGTGAATCTGATAAATAAAAAAAGTTTCTCTATTTGAAACGTTTTTATGAAACGCATTCAAAATACAAGAACAGAAGTATTTTGAACAGTCTTTGTTTTATTATCAACATTGTTTTATTTTTGATTTTCTATAATAACTTTTTCAATGTAAATTAATACTACAAAGCTTGAGTTTCTTTTTTAGAATTGTTTTTAATGTTTTAATTTAAACGTGTTATATTTGCCAAAGCTTCAAACCATTTACAAAAAAAAAACAGAAACAAATGTGTACTATATAACAAAATTACCTACTGCCTGGTATGGTTAGTCTAGTGGTTGGCGACCCTAACTGCTACGCCAGTCGTCGTGTTTTAGAAGAAGAAGTAGAATAGTCGTAGAATTTTAATATATTGACAAATGTCCTCTTCTGTGGTCTCTTTGTTTATGTTGGATATAAACAAGGGGATTTTTACATCAGCCACTTTAAACTTTTCGGAGCATCCGTATACCTTATTGATAGTATTTATTCCGAATAGCAGTATTTTCGTTCAGAACGTTGATAAATCTTAATGGGTTTTATGGGAATATCATCAATTCCATCTCATTGTGTTGTTTCTGCAGAACTCAAAAAATCGATGAACCGATTTGGAAAAATCTTTTTTGTTGAGGATACTTTATGTTTGGTTCTATTCAAATTTGAATATAGAAAACTACCCTAAGGATGGCAAATTAAGGAATGAAGAATACAATTTATTATAATTTATTATGAGGCAGGTGCATAGACGTCGATGCAATTTTTTTAAATTAATTCCACATCAACCAATCTTAAAACAATTAATCCTAATTAAACAGTGATCTTTGTAAGACATTAATTGATTTTTAATTTAGTTTTATTCTCATTCAAACCAAATTAAATCTGGGATACAAAACTTATAGTTATAATTTTAATGAAACATTCAATGATGACAGAAAGTCTAATATAAAATGACGTCATTAATCATTATCCAGATATCAATGTAAGAATTCTTAAGTCACCCTACAAATGTACATCTGGGAACAAAACCAGCTGCAGGTATTAATACTCAGGTAATAAATTATCAGAGCTGTGTCATTATTGGATTGGTAATAACGCCTATAATATTGAACTGATGTTATTGCAAAGTCACACCGACATCAATAAATAGTTTCATAGTTGTGCTTGTACTTTAAAGACTCGCCTAAAACCGTATGGTAACTTCGTTCATTGGTTATTTTCTTCGAAACTGTTGTTTTTTTATGAGACTACTCTGCTTGTAAAATATATTAAATCAGAAAATAATTACGATTTTAGTACAAAACTTTTGTAAATGGTATACATAGATCTATATAAAAAGTAAAATTAGAAGTATTCTATCAGTCAATCTAACTTCCATAGTATAAGCTCTGCTTAGTTTGAAACTAAATGGCTTTGTGTGTGTCGGCAATATTTATTTATTTATTTAATTTATTTGAAGATGTAAGATTTTATTCCAGCGTGTATTTTGGGTTTGCTCAAATAGTTTCCAGAGATGACAGGCAACAACAACTGAAGTGAAAAGTCTACTCCTTGTAAAAGACGCCTGTCCGGTCCAAAACTAGTCATGTATAAATACAATTTAAAAAATCGCAGTTGGGGAATTATGTCGTAACTTAAAGACAATATTTTATTTCTGATATCATCATCATCACCATCAGCAACCTCTAATAGTCCACTGCTGAACAAAGGCCTCTTCTTATAAAAGAGGTTTTGGCCTACTACACCACGCTGGCCAGACGGATTCGTAAAGGGTTTGTGTGTAGTTTTCCTTCTCTTAGCAGTGCTGTTGTTCTGCGTAGTTTTCTCCCTTAGTCGGCTCTTACGATACCCACGGGATCGACAGGAGTGGTGACACTCGATATTCTTAATCCGTCACCACACGAATATATTTTATGAAGGTGACAATGAAGGTCAAAATATAAGACGGTCTATCAAATGGTATTAGTTTTAAATCTTAGAATAGGTTATGTAATTCCTATGAAACTCTGGCGACTATGCCCATTACCTTAAAAAAGTTCGGCACTACGGGAACACCCAAATACTCAAAAATATTTTGTTACGAATTTCGATGTTCCGATTTTATAAAGTCCGAATTTCATGATATCTAAGAATTATGTCTTTTTATTAAAATTCAGGAAATTTATTTTACCGAATGTCGTAAATGCGATGTGTTTGTTTTGCGATCTTTATACGTTCGAATAATCAAATGCTCGATGATTTTCAAATCTTCGAATAAACTGTTAAAATTGAGATTCTGATTCTGATTCAGTTAGTACATATATTTTCAAAAGCTATTAGTAACGTTTAACGTATTTTAACAACGTTTACTTTGTTATTAATATTTGTGTATTATTATTTTTTTGTGTTTTCTTCTTCTTCTTATATTTACCTGCGTCGGGTACCAACTACTGTTGTTGAATTCTGTTTGTTAGGTTAGGTTAGAAATGTGCCGTACCGTGAAACGTGTGCCGGACGTCGCCTAAATAGAGAATGTACCCAAAGGTGGTGCCCGCACCGTTGAGGGCAGGCGCAAGGAGGGGTCCGGAGGTCCTAATAACAGCAGCTCCCGGTTCCCTCCTATTCCAGGCGCAGAGTGGCACACCGTGTGGTTTTAGTCGGTCCGATTCCGATACACCACCCCGCCGCAAACCCCGGTGGGGTGACGGCACGAGGGGGTTTCCACACGTAAAAAAAAAGGTTAGAAATGTGATCAGCGAAAGAAAAAATAGATTTTTTTGATGTTTCGAATTATCATTAAGTCGGACTTTTTGTTATTCGAAACTTAGGAATATTCAAATTTTTGAATTATAGAAATAGGATGAACGATTAATGAGAGTTGTTATGTTAGAAGTTTCAAACCAATCGGTATTTTGAAATTCGTTTGTACCATGTGTACAGCCTATCTATTTAATCAAACTATCGAACAACTGTCGGTCGCTGCATATGCGAGTGAAGTTCGACACAAGCGCACAAACTGAATTCTAATGAACCATTCCCCCACTGTCAATCGATTGCAAAGCAAGTACAGAAGTACTTGTCATCATGCTTCATAAAATAAACAGGCAGTTGACGGGCCTGTTGGTCTGGTGGTTAGTGACACTGACTGCTAAGCCGGTTCGATTCCTATCCAGGACATATATTTGTCTCATGAGGACGACCGCTTGTTCTGTGTCTGGGTGTAATTTATCTATAATATGTATGTATTTGAAAATATATAAATATGTTTATCATCAGTCTGGTTACCATAGTACAGGTTCTGCGTACTTTGAGATCAGAAAGCCTTGTGTGAGATGTGTGATTATACTATGTGAGGCTATTATTATAATCAATAACTCCAGTAGGGGAGATAATCGGAGACCTGCAGCCAGTTTTATAAAACATTTTCATAAGACTGTCTTACTAACTATTAAACTCTTGGGTTTTATAATATTACTAGCTATCTCCCGTGGCTTCGCTCGCATGATTATTTATAATTTTGTGTTTCTAATTTTGCCTCTTTGGGGGGGGTGAACTTCGCAAAAGCCCTTTCATCGGTGCCTATACCAGCTGCCAAAATTTCAAGTTTGTAGCCCCAGTGCCTTATACTCTATATTGATGAATCACCCGTCAGGGCACGTAATTTTACATGTGTAGATAATTATGTTTAACGGAATGAACGCGCTTCCACGCGACCACGGCCAGTGTAACCGAACCGAGTGGTCGAAAGTTAGGCAATCCAAGGGTATGTACCTAATAGCTAACTTGAATACGTTAATCCCCATCAACATCATACAATTTTTGCTATCTTTTTTAGCTTACACCTCCGATTTTTATTTATCTATCTTTATCTATAGTATCTATAGTTCGATCAACGTCATTAGACGATAAAGACTTTAAAACCTCTCTATTAACCAGTTTTCTAAAAATGTCTTTTGCATTAAAATCGTCATATTAATACAAAAATCCTTGTATACTAAATTAGTAAAAACAAAAAACAATTATTTCTTGTTTAAATTTTATAACAAAAAAGTTTAATATGAAAAACATTGTGCTATTGACTTTTAAGCAATCTTATACTAAATTAGGCTTACCTCCACCAGGCCATGACTTTCCATGTGGTCGAGCAAGTTATACTGAAATAGCTCAGAACTAAAATAGAAGTCAGATATCAGGCTCGTAGCCTCTCTGTAACATTATATATTCAGAACTTTTAGTATAACCACATCAACAATCTGTTTGAAGTTCTATAGATTTAAAGGTTGTCGATATTGTGTTTTGTTTAGTTTTTTTTTTTAGGGAATAGGGGCAAACGAGCATACGGGTCACCTGATGGAAAGGGACTACTAGGGACTACTAGTCGCAAGCGCGCTGCCAGCCAATGAGGAAAGAGTACGCTCTTTTCTTGAAGGTTTGAAGGTCGTATCGGTCCGGAAATACCGCAGCCGAATTGTTTTTGGAGAGGCCTAAGTCCAGCAGTGGACTAGTTAAGTCTGTTGATGATGATGATATTGTTTCAGCCCTTATTTATGCAGCCGAGTTATAGAAACGATTTTCTCCCTGTATACAATACATTTCGCAAACAATTGACTATCAGTTGTGATCACATTTTTTTTTAAATGGAAGATATCTTTGTGTCTCGAAAGGTGCTCTACTACTGTGCGTTTTTTGAGACACTTTTTGCCTCGCATACCAATCTGTGGAACGCGTTATTGACTGCGGTATATTCAGTATATTCAAGAAAAGAGCGTACTCCTCCCTAAAGGCCGGCAAGGCGTTTGTGACTCCTGAGTTGTAGACGTTCATGGGTGGCGATGTTCACTTTCCATCAGATGACCCGTCTGCTCGTCTGCCCCCTCTAACATACAAAAAAATGATTTGAGAGAGCCATGCGTTGGCATATATGGCCTCCCTCAACCGGAGTTACGACAGCCTCACAGAAAACTGGAGTTAAGCAGTTCTTTCGTTGATTTACACTGAGTTAGTGAGGTTACCAGTGCACAAACCTTTCCCCCTGAATCTGGGGAAGGCGGGACTCACTCAGTTGTGGCTTTTGAGTTGCAGGTGTTAATGGGTGTTCATCAGGTGATCCGTTTGCTCGTTTGCCACGGTATACCATCATCGTTATCATCATCAGCCTATCGCAGTCCACTGCTGGACATAGGCCTCTCTTATTAACGACCGGATGGAATAGTGGTTTCTGTAACCGACTGCTATTCCAAAGGTCGCGGGTTCGATTCCCGCTCAAGTCAAACATTTGTGTGCCTGAACATTTTAATGTTTACAAAACATTTTACATTTTTATGTATTTACAAAAAAAAAGTATTTATGTATTTATATCAGTTGTCTAGTACCCATAGTACAAGCTCTGCTTAGTTTGGGACTAGATGGCGTTGTGTGAATGTGGTACAATATTATTATATTATTGCACGTCACTTAGATCGATTTTCGACTTCTCGCATCCAGCCATACCATGTCACCACTACGATTAAAAATGTCTGTTCATGTCTAAAATGTGCAAATCATATCACACACATACACGCAGACACATAAGGATATCTTAAAATAATGGAAATTTCCTTTATTGAAAAGAAAAGAGAAGAAAATTGTTTGTTAGATATATTAAAAATTAAGTAAATGAAAGTAGTAAAGTTTCTTGGTTGCTATAAAGTTCCGGACTCATTGCTGTCGAGTTTAAATTATATCAATGTAGACCAAACAATCTTCAAGTTTCAGTAGTACCCACTCCTATTTGTATTGTTATTTCAACAGCGCGGAAGTGTATATTGTAGTAAGTGATATTGGAGTGGGTGCACTTCTCAAAATTTTCTCTTGTATCTCGATATTTCTTTATTTATGTTACTAATACGGGGACAAAGAATAAGCTATACAATGTTGTTAGATTTGAAGAAACTGTTGGAATATTTTAAGTGGTTATTTTGTGTATCAAATCGAAATTGGCTTAATGATTTCTGTTCTTAATTTGGTAAAGCATAAATATGTGTACAGTACAAAGATCAAGTCGTAAGGGGGATTTTCGTACAGTGATATTGATACAGGAAAATATTTATAGACTCATTGAAAGATACTCGAAACTTCGTACATCAAGAGTCCAAAAAATTTCAACCGTAATTGAAATTAAATAAATAGGACTCTTCAATAACAGAACCTGACCTCAGCCTCTTAAAGCTACTACAGTTTTAGTTCCGATTCGCACCCGATCCCTGATGTGTCCCTTATCTCTATTAACCTGTTTACTTTA
The DNA here is from genome assembly GCA_902825455.1 of Arctia plantaginis. NCBI lineage: Eukaryota > Metazoa > Arthropoda > Insecta > Lepidoptera > Erebidae > Arctia > Arctia plantaginis. The sequence continues at coordinate 4,341,467 of CADEBD010000288.1, forward strand.
CCCATCTGAAACGTTTATATTTCCACGAAGAAATAGTATAGACAGGCGGCAGGAATATAAGACAAGCCAATCAAATTGCGCAAACGCTAAATAATAATTGGAAGTGAAAGGTAAAAAGACAATGCTGATGACAATGAACTTAAAGCATACAATATTATTCAATGCCTTAAAAGGAGGAGGTTTTAAGAGTAATATTAACAATACACTGAAGTTCAGTAGGCCAAAACCTCCTTTCTAAGGAGAGGAGGCCTATGTCCAGCAGGGGACCATTGAAGGATGTTGATGTGATGTGATATGACTGAAGTTCAATATCTATATTCTAAATGTTGTCGCTTAAGCCTTTAAAGCACTAGGATTTGTTTTGCAAAACAGTAAAGAGTTTAAAATCCATTTACAAAAAAAAAAACTCTTCCACACACTAGTCCGCCCTATCTTAGAATATAATTCATATATATAATATGGAATCCGCTCTACGAAGTATACACTAAACGAATAGAGATTGTTCAAAAGCGGTTCCTCTATCACCTGTGCTACGGTGATCACTTAGCTAAGCAACTTACGAACTACACTGACAGGTTCAGACACTATAATATGGAAACTTAAGCCAGTTGTAGGAAGAACTTGAACTTCATTATCCTTCACAAGGTACTAAGCGGAGCAATAGATTGCAGTGAGCTTTTGAGCTCATAACCCATTCGAATTCCAACTCTGATCCCCAGGCATAACACTTTTAGTCTATTTTACAGCCCTGGCTCTAACACAAACCTGGGTCATTACGGCGCTGTGCCAAGAGTTTGTAGGCAATATAATATGTTAGCCAAAACTACTGATTTAGAAATATGCCTTTGTTTGGCTAAATATAGGATTAATGCTCAACAGCTTTAATGTAATGTAAGCCTCAACGTTGTTTTTCTTTTTTAATTTTGTATTTTTCAATTTAAACAATTTTATGTTACTTATTTAATTTTTTTAATTAAATTTTTTGTTACTTGGTAATCCCTTAAATACTTGTTAATCCCTTTGTTCGCTTGGTTCATGTTATTTTTTTTTTCACTGTGCTTTCTGTATTCTCATGTGAGTGAAGGAGTACACCGACTTTATATCCCTTCAGTCAATTAGATCCTAATAAATGAATAAAAAACATGCAAAATGTACTAGTAAGCTTTACAGTCAATATTATCAAGGTGTATGTGGATATACCAGTACACTTCTAATGTTTTTCTTTTTTTTTCAAAATTAACACAAAGCACAATAGTGTATGATGTTAAATATATGTATGTAGAACTGTAAGTATATTTTAAACACGTAGAGGCCTGTGATATTGTAGCTGAAAGTAAAGTTTCAAATACATCACAGTGTAACAGAGCGATTGATACTTTTTTTTTGTTGACGGGGTGGAAAATCCCTTCGGATCTCCTGCTCGTCACACGCCCCGCTCGAAAACCCAATTGGGCATCCGACAGATCAGGGCCAACCTCGCTTAAGTGCCGGACGATGTGGGCAGAGAAGACCCTCTCAAACAATTTACCCGCTCGTCGCATGAGCCTGTAGGCATCGACCAAATCGGCAAGCCGTCCCGGCTTCCTCAACAGTCCCACGGACCCCCCTAGATTAGGCCTTTGTAGGGAGCCCGCCACCCTGCATAGCAGACGACATTCAATCCTGGAAGAAGACTGGTCCTCAGTACCGCATCATACTCGAGGTTCCACAGAAGTGGTCCTAAGACCGACCCCTGTGGAACCCCACATGTGGCCTCCCTTCGGCATTCCTCGTCGTCCCGACACATAGAATGATTGATACTACTCGAACATACTCAGTCTTAATTGACGAACTGCACACTATCGTAGAACATAATGTTAGTTCAGGAGACAGATTAATCTTGAACTAAGTTGTTTATTCATAATTAACATATCGGACAAGTTCTGATAAGTTTTGGTTTGATTATACTTAGGTAAGACAAGGATCGTTGGCGATGAATATTTATCATCCATAAGCTATCCAAACTCAAAGCAATTTGTATTAATATTATTTCTTTTATAAAATACAACTCCACATATATACTTTGTCACGGGGGACTTTACAAATATTCGTTCTGTTGCCCACGCCCAGACCCAGAACAACAATTAGTGGATCATACAAAGTGTTCTCCCATAGGGATCGAACCCATAGCACTCAGCGCAGTAGTTACCAGTATAGGGAAATCAACTCGCTTAAGTATTTTGTGTGTGACCCGCGTAACTACGTCTAATCTCTGAAAAACGATTAAATTTTCTCTGTTTTTGCAACAGATTTCATTGACGCTCGGTTTCTATTGATAGTAGCCATAGCGTGATGTTATAGCCTATAGCCTTCCTCTTGATAAATGAACTATCCAACACTAAAATATGTTTTCAATTCCAACCAGTAGTTCCTGAGACCATCGCGTTCTACAAAACAAACAAACAAAAAAAAACTTTTCAGCTTTACAATATTATAGTATGGATATGGCGGTTACAAGTGACTTAAAATGTACGAATACCCATTGTTTTCCGAATATTGTCCATCAGTGTATTCCACCGAAAGCGTTGTCATGTTTTAGTCATCAATTTCCTGTTCTAACGCTGTTTGATAAAGGGTGCCATTAGGCAACACCGTCATGAATAAATTACGCAATTACATTGAGATGGACGAATTAATAATGTTTTAGTAAGTAGATCTCAGCGGTTTACTTGTAAAGAGTCAATTTATATACCATTGTTCATGATTTAGAAAATGTATAAAATATGAAATAAACGATGTAAATGTAACTTAATATTTTTATTTTGACACGACTTTAAGGAGGTTTTTAAAATTAAACTAATTTTTTTTTGTGTGTATATTTTTGTGTGTAAATTAAGTTTATTCAGTGTCAGTCCCATTTAAATTTAAAAAAAATCTACACGTGGAAGATTAACTGATAAATAATAGTAACGTTACATTTTATAGTAATTTATTTTATTTTTAATTTAAGAACATTAAATTTGATGATATTTTATTAAAGTTACGTATTCATTTACTAAGAGACTCAAACCTGAGGGGGTTATACTGGTTTGTTAACTGTAATGATGAAAATAGCCAAGGATGAATCTAAATTTATTGGCATCGACAGGGAAGGCAAACCGGACTCCAACAATAACAAATCATCTGTTTGTTAGGTGTATACGTTTGTGGGTTATTAATTACTAGTAATTTAGTATACTAGTTTATTCTCACAGCTTTTTTGGTACTTTTTTGTTTTTTTTTTCGATTTGAAATTTAGTCCACTTCTAATCTTTACTCCCCACAACCTGTTTTGACAAAGTTCATGACGATCGGTAGAATATTTAAAGCGTAACACATAAACAAAATTGCTTTGGTATTTATTATTAAAATTGGAATCTGTACAAAAGAGAATTCTTTTTATGGCTGTTTTAGGCAAGACATACGGAAATAGACATTAATATAAATTTTTTGAATACTTACTTCATGTGGGTTAGGAGGCTAATATTTCTAAATAAGAATTTGATGTATAGTTTTAAAAAAATGTAAAAAACAGTTCACTTGTATAGTTTTGAACTTCCATGGGATGTCAGTTATAACTAGGTACAGTTCAGCTTATACTAGACGATTAATCAAAATAAATTTTAAAGAATACATTATTACTTAAAAACGCTACGTATAAAATATTTAAACAACCTGGCTACTTGACTACCTTTGAAAATAGTTCTCAACCTACAGACAATCATGTATTTAAAAGATAAAACATTCACGAGGTTTTAAAATTACTGTCTACATTTCTTATAAGCTAATTAGTACTCAGAACTTACTTTATATCAAGAAATTTAGTGTATGAATCTATTTTAGTTTTAAGAACTTAAGTTTTAATTACTTACAGTGACAATAACGTTAAAACAGAGAAACATCGTTTTTATGGACTTTACTGGCAATTAACATACTTTTCGAACATTGTGCGAATTGTTTTATTTACATAAACCTCTATAATAATTGTACCCGTAACAGTATGTGGTTATGACTATTTCAATAATCAGAATCAATGAAAATATAATAATATAGCTTATATTTTTTTCGGATAGTAAAAAATTGTTTTGAAATAGGCATTTGCCTTGTTTCTTCTTCATCAATGCTATCCTTTTGAGAAGGAACCCATTTTTTTTAAATTCAATATTCAGATATAAGGAAACACATTGACATGTAAAAGTAGCTAAAGTTTCTATAAAGATCTACTTATACTTTTTTTTTTCAATCTTATTGTAGAAGTATTTAGGCACTTCGAAAATAGATTATAATCCGCTTTATTAAGACTTAAATTTGGTTGATATAGGGTAGCTTTATATGCCTGTCTATTTCCGAGGGTACATTTTCATAGCCGACATTAAGCGCATTGTAATGTCTCGGAGAAATGGTTGTGAAGTAATCCTGAGCTGCAAAATATACCCACAAAAGCACCGCTATTATTACTGTCATGTGGAGCGATGTTGCACGTTTGTTTGTTCTTCATGTATTTACTTTCCTTTGTTACATGTATGTTTGTATTTAACTGACTGATAGTAATCTAAGGTCAGGTAAAATTAGCTTTATGAGTGTGATTAATGTTTTAAATTGTTGACTTAAACTTGAAACGTACACATGCGTAAAAGCAATTAGTAAATGCCAATTCTAAGTGAAATATTTGAAAAAGGACTAGTTGACCTTGACACGTTATTTATTTAAAAGAGCTACTGACGAGTTAAAGCTACATTTACTCCTTTATTTTTTTTTTTTTTTCCGTGCGGAAATCCCCTCGGATACCACCTGTCGGTGGCATGTCGGACTCGAACCGACTAAAACCGCACGCCGTCGCCGGGTACTAATAGCCGGGGAACCAGGTATACCCTAGAAAGGAAGTCCCTGGTGCCCCGACATACCTCGGGTCATCTACAGACGAGTAGACGACCCCTCCCCCGTGTGGGAACCCCATGTTCCCTGTGGTCCCTGGAAGCGAGCGCGCTTCGCAACGCGCTCGCCGCCACCCCGGCCTGCTTCTGCTAGGGTGACAGATGGCCTCACCTGTCACCCCCAGGCCTGCGCTTATGGAGGACGGAGGTCGTTCTGCGACCTCCGGCGCCTGAGTCGCCTGCGGTACCTGGCCCGTTCCCGGGCCTGGCGGGCCGGGAGAGTTCTAAACCTCTCCCGGTCCCGCTCCGCCGTCTCCATCGCGAGCATAACTTGCTCGCAGAAGGAGACGGCAGAGTTCCACGCACTCTCGCTCCGCACGATAGCCGCAATCAGGCTATCGAGCGAGATAACTCCCACTCCGATGGCCGCCACGAGGTCTCGCCTCTGCTCAACCCACGCCGGGCACTCTGCCAGCGTGTGGAGAGCCGTGTCCACGGTCTGGCCATCGCAGTGGTGGCACTCAGGCGTTGGCTCCTTGTGGATCACACACAGGTGATCTCCGAAACATCCCTTCAGAGTAATCACCTGCGTCAATCGGTATGAGAGGGTCCCGTGACGCCTCTCGAGCCAATCCTCCATAACGGGTCTTACCGCCGCGATGACGGCGTGCCCGGCTACATTTACTCTTACGATTAAATTTAAATAGATTTATTTGATTTGATTTCATTTATTTAGTTCACATCACATCAACAGCCCTTAATAGTCCACTGCTGGACGTAGGCCTCTCCACAGAAAGGAGTTTATGGCCTAGTATACCACGACCAGATCACAAATAAATCAACGATACCTACTACGTGTCAAGAAAGGTGACAACGCTTTAGTTATCAAATTAGAAAAAAATTGTATCCAAATTGATTTGTAAAATCATGAGTAGGTACTTAGTTGATCAAAATTTACAAATAAGAAACTTTTACTTATTGATAACCACAATGATCTGCCACTTCCAGCGTACTCGTCTGACAAATGTTCCCACTAGTCAACTTTCTTAGAAATTTCATATAGTTTAAAAGTTTTTCTAACACATATCGATAGCATTTTCTATTCAGCTTGCGTCCCAAGCTCAGTTCGTTTACTAATCACAAAACTTATTGAATTATTCTCATATATCATCATAATGCAAAACGAGTCACGAAAAAGACATTTGGTCCAAGTCCTCGAGATACTTGAAAAATTTAACAACGATAGTTTTTCATTTTTTGTAACCAAAATTCATAAGGGGATAACACCTAACACCTAAGGGGATAACACCACTAGAAAGAGGAGGAATACTTGACTCAAACTGTATACCAATCCATCTGGATAGCGTGGTATAGTAGGCCTAGAAGGAGATGTTTTAGCAGTGGACTATTAACGGCTGTTGATGCTAATGATAGTGACAATATCTGACAAAGAGGGCTATCTCTATATGTAATTTATTTTTATAATTTATATTTTTTTTTTTATTTTCTCTATTTTTTATTTTATAAGTATCCTACATATAAGTCAATCTAGCTTTTATAGTACAAGCTCTGCTTAGTTTGAATAATAAAATGAACTTATCCGGATCCTATGTTGCCCCAAAATTGATATTTTATACATACACTGCCATTTTGTCCCTGAGGGACGCTTTTCGATAATTTAACATAGTAAATCTCATTACAAACAACCCTTGCTTCAAAGAGATGTACGTGATTTCGCATGAAATGTGAATTAGTCCACTTTAATTTTCAAATATTTGGTTTCATATATCATGTTTGTTTATTTACTTAATGTTGAATATTAAACAAATTACGCTTTAAAAACGTTCCCTAGTCTATATTTGTGCTACTGATAAAATTACCTACAAATAGTGTTAAGGTGACGTTGAAGAGATGTTTATTTTTAGCACTGTCTGTTTCAAAAGCATCGAAGTGAAATTACATTAATATGTGGGTCAAGTGTAAGAAATAAGATAGTAAAATATTTTACTATTAAGTAAGTTTACGTACGGGAATTACAGGTTTGTTGTCTTGACCATAGTATTGGAACTTAGTTGAAACATCATTTAATTCAAAGGTGTTAAAGTGTACAAAGTGTAAAATACCTATCATGTGATTGGTTATTTCTTATACATATACCTACATAAACCGCCTTTACTTTGAAGCATATTCATTGTTTTTAAATATTACTTGTGTTGTGTACTAATACTATACGTGTAGGTATATATATAGAATCACAGATCCTGAAACAAAAAAAAAATCTCGTCATTTTAAATATATACGAGTAGGCCAAAATACAATTCAGTGGTATTTAAAGTATCTGAGCTATACATATTAATAAATGTATACAGATTTAAATTGACTTTAATATTATTAAAGCCGTTTTAATTCATAAAGAGAGCAACAGCCGGTTCTGTCGTAAAATTAAGAATGGAAATCAGAAATCTGTTCTGATTTACTTTTCATTGCCGCACTTCTTCAACTTGAAGAACTTTAGAGAAATCCGGACACTACAACAATAAACCCAATAAAATTTTGTCAGATGAGACAATATAATTATAGGCCGCCGGAACTTTTTAGAATTCTAATGACAAATGTCTACGAAATGAGTTTTCCCACAGATGTTTAAACGGATATTAAAATTCATCTCTATTTGCTTTACGTTTTCTGTTCGGAATATCAAAATGACTTTTTGAAATGTACCTGTATAAGGTCACTTACTAAAAACTAAAAGAGATGTCATAACTAATCCTTTTACTAGCATTTAAAATACCGTTTTTTTAAGAAAAAAATACTTTAAGTACTACTTTAATTACTTTAAGAGGTGCTCCTTAGAGAGAGAGAGAGAGAGAGAGAGAGATCATGCTTTTCACACAATTATTTGTCCTGGGTGGAAATCAAACCCACGACCTCTGGCTCAGCAGTCAAGATAACTAAGTTCTAAAACAATTAGTTTTTTTTTTAATAGAAGTGGGGGCAAACAAGCAGACGTGTCATCTGATGGAAAGCGACTACCGCCGCCCATGAATGGATGCAACTCTAGAGTCACAAGCCTTATATTCCGCCCCTACATCTGAGTCGGCTGTGATTGTTACTGATTTACGTATCTCTCAATAAATAATTTCACTGTCGATCTTTGATATACCTATTTGTCTTTGTTGCCCGTCTCTTTCCAACCTTTTTTCGTAGAATATGAGGTTCTAAAAAGTTGCAAAGAGCTATCAAATTGATATTAACATATTATGTACTATTTCTTGATATTTTTTTTCCTTTTCTTTTTGTTTGCAAGTTCAAAACAGATAAATAAATAAAAAATATTTTTATAATTTTATTGTCATACAATTGCTGTTTAAAGGTGTTTTTATTAAGTAACAGTGAATAGAATAATCTCTGCTCATAATTGTATGAATTGGAAACAGTTTAATCCGAATATTGAATTATGATAAGTAGGTAAATATAGCCACATTCTCTGTTGCTAAAATAATCTTAGTGAGTATATAAAAAAGACTTTAAGTGTTCTAGTATATAATGTGAAAGTTAAAGGCAGTGAAATCAAATGTGAACTATTGTAACCGTGTCAAATCAAACGCTTCTTGATTCGTAGTTGCGAAAGTTTTATTAGCTTTACTTGAAGTGTGTAACAACACACTGTTCCTTACTACTCTCACAAATGTTACTTCTACAAGTCTGGGATTTACGAGTATATCATTGTTTTAGCACGGTATATTCTTATTTGATACCTTTGTTTTTATCAAGGAAACTTACAAGCGAAATAGGTCGACTTATACTATAGTTGACTTTTGCCTTGACTGCACGGATCTAATGTAAAATAACAATGTGCACGCATCTGAGTGCACATTGTTATTATATATTACGTTCATGAGAATTAAAATTGTATTCGAGTGACAAATCAGCAGCTGTTATGTTCCTCCTTAGTCGTACATCTTTCGACGACTACTAAGTAAAACATATACTGCACGGATGGCGTAGTGGTTTAAGCGGTCGCCATGCCGCATACTACTACTACGCCGAGTGTTGTGGGTTCAAACCCCACATGGGACGACACTTTGTGTGATCCACAAATTGTTGTTCTGAGTCTGGGTGTCCTTTGTGTCCGTTTCATGTATGTTTGTAAAGTCCCCCGCGACACAGGATATTTTCCTAATGCGGGAGATGTCTTTATTTAAAAAAAAAAAAAAAAAACAAAAAAAATTAAGCTATCAATTATTAAAATTAGTTCATGACATTTATTTAAACATATATTTTTAAATGAAGTGCTTTGTATTAGCAAGTATTTGAAGCACACGAGAGCACTAATAACTACAATGAATGGAAAAATGGAAAATACCTTTATTAAGTAAACTAAACTAAATCTATGTTGAACTATTTTTCTGTTCTGTTCAGTATTTTAATATTCTCTCTGTTGAAACATCGATTGACATGATTTTTATGGATTCCAACGTCACTAAAGAATCCCCGAACTATTTTTTTTTTATTTTTCTATTCTGTGAAACATAAAATAGTACTATTCGTAACTTCTACTCTATTTTTGAGAAGACTGATCACTTTTTATGTACCGCTCATTTTTCTGAGCGATAATATTCGAATAAAATATTAGTCACTTGGGATGAAAACAAAAAAGTATAATCCTTTATGACAGTTTTATGGCTCCTCAGCTGGTTTGATAAATGACCAGTGACGTTTTTTTGTAGAAATTTTATGTTTTAAACAGAATTTCGGCAAAGCGACATACTGTAATGTTTGTAATTGTTTTTAAATCATAACTTGATGCGAATTTACATAGATTTGTTGAATTTTTTCTACACTGGCAGTAGTCACCAGATATTACGTTGAAATAGAATAGGGCTTTTGAAACTAAATGATTAATGGTAAAACCGCATATTGAATTCAAAATAAATTGATTGTGAATTCCTGAAATAGTCATTTATCTGATGAACAAACTGACAGCCATCCAAAAACTATCTATGCTGCACGTGTAACTTTAATAGTACAGGTAGGTTGTAAATTTATTGGTTAGCAATTTGGCGTATACGATTTTTTTGTTTTTTTATAAGCACAATTTTTTACGTAGTATAAAATCTAAGATACTTTAACTGTTTTTTTAAATTTATTTTTTATGCACTTTATGCACAAGTAAGAGTTGTACAATGGTGCCACAGGCATTTTATCGCAGTCTACCTTAGATTAGGAACGAGGAGCGGAAGCGGACAAGCGGAAGTATGATTTTTTTCTTTATCGTCCTGATCATTATTATCTACATTATTACTACCTATTATATCTACTTTTCCGTTACTCATGCTTCACTAGTAGAACACTTATTTGACGACATAAAACTCAAATTATATTATTATTAATTCAAAGCACATAAATTCAATTACAGCTTAAATTATGTTCTTTACCGGTTCTATCGTTTTAGACAAGGTATTCAACTTGAGAATAGATTTATATTATGAGTGTGTTTATTTTTATGTATATATACACCTATTTATATACATGTATTTGTATCTATGTCTCTTATTTCTTACTACGAAAACCAGAGCTACTTTGAACTATGGGATGACTTTGATCGAAATTTCTATTCCCATAAAAACAAAAATTACGTAAAATGGAACCACTTTTTTGTAGATATTATTTCATGAATAACTGATAGAACACTGATGATAGAACACTGATAACTTTCAAATCCTTTTCTGAAATGGGTTAAGACTACTGTAATGTTTTTATAAAAAAAAGAACAGGTTGACCGATTTTGTTTTCTTCATTGCTTTTGGAATAATAATTGGGACTTAGTACGTTTCAGTTCCATGTTAAAAAACAACGGCAACAAAGCAAACCCGAAATTTATTTTTTTCCTACTTAAATTGTGTTTACTTAGTCTTTCATCTCTGCACCATCCTAAGGTAGACTGGGAGGTAATGCCTGTGGCATTAGGTCCGCTATTATACAATTAAATATTTGCATAAAGTATCAAATAAGTAAATAATAGACTGATAAGACAGTGAAAGTCCAATTAAAATATATGGGATATGTTCCTTCCTCGTTTGAACTTTTTCATTTCTTGACTGAGAACGAATTTAAATCGAATTCGGCTTAAAAAGAACACATTTATTGTACACGGTCACATACACAATAAGTTCTATAAAACACTCCTAAACTTGCTTCCGCTTCATAAAACTAAATTGCGTCCCTAGATCGTACCCTCCACCAAAGTAAGAATAAGATTTTATAGTAGCTTCTTTTGAACTATCAAACAAAAATTTTGGGACTAGATGGCGTAGTGTGAATGTGAAAAAAACTATATTTACATAGATAAAGTCTAAACCAATCATCAAACATTGTGAATGTGTCTTATTGTCTCGTTCGTAATTCTTTGAGAATTTTCATCATATACACTGATGCCTAAACCCCTGTAGGGGTAAGCAGCGGTGCATGAAATACCTACATTATATTCACTATATTTTTAATCCAAGTTATGGGATAGGGGCGAGCCTATTAAGTGTGGTATAGTATGCTAAAACCTCCTTTCTAAGGAGAGGCCCACGTCTAGCCAGTACTAAAGACTGTTGCTGATAGTAACTGGGCACTTTAGAAATTATATGGGGTAATTAGGAGTTCAATATGAAATGGAAAGTTAGTAATCCACTAGGAAGAGCTATCGCTTCCACTTATTATTCTGTGAGTATTACAAATTGTAGCTCAAGTAGGTCAGGATTGCATTTCAGGATTGCGGACACTTAAAGTAGTAATGGTTTTAGTAACTTTTAAATTATCGTGTTCCATAATAGGTAATAGTGTACTCGAAATACGGGAATTTCCAGGCTGACTGTCTGTGAACATGACCACAATTCCCATAATGCGTAGTTCATCATCATAACCATCATCAACAGGCTTTTCTACTGCTGGAAGTAGGACTCTCCTTAAAAAAGTAGTAATAATATTTAAAAACATTGCGTAGTTAATACGTAGTTAAATAGTGTGGTGACTTCCACATACGCTAAAACGAAGAAATATACTACAGCGCCATCTAACGAAGACGCTCCGAACTACGGAGTAACTCCTAAATGAGAATTACTTATCCTGTATCACGATATGAAGAATTCTCTAGCTGATTAGTATAATTTAAACAACTTCCCAAGATCAACCGTAGGGCCGCGGACTGCCAGGCATGATTACCACGCCTGGTCAGAGGATCCTCTCTTTTTGTTGGAGGGACATGACACCCGTTCCTCCACAATAGTATTTATTTTAATTTTTTTTGGAATACGTTCACAAAACCAATATATCTACGTGATCATAAGAAATTAAAACCGTTTAGCACTTTTTCGCATCAACCGTTTTTCTTTTCTTTATTTACTAGCTATTAGTTTGGATTCTATTTTTTCCGAGCCTCGGAGGAGTCCCGAGCCAACTCGGACCTTCTCAAAAAATCAACCACTGTTCAATTAACTGACCTGTAAAACTAGCATAATCAGGAATTAATAGGAAAAATCTTAAAATCTTCATGAAAACTGAACCATAATCTGTTTAACCACAAACTACGAGTAAATTATAACAAAAGTAATTCGATAAATATTTTTCTAATCATCCATATTTATGTTACAGGTAAACCACATTTCAAGCTCCAGTTTAATAAAAGAATCACTAATGTGAGTTAAATGTTATAAAAGCTTTTATTATTATTGTGCTTTTATTAGCTTAAAGTCTTGACTTGTTTTAAGCGCGATTCCAACTTCACAAGCGATTTTGAAACTTTAACCCTAGTTCTACACTCTCCTAATAGTAATACCTACTTTCTGTATTAAATGTGATTTCGATTCTTAATATTCTAAAGAAGCCTCAATAATATGAACGGTCTTATTGGGGAGGGTCTAGTGCTAGTAACTTTGAGTGAAAAATTTTCGTTCTCGCTTCTGGTACGTAAAGGAATCCATAAAAATCGTCGCTAAAAAAATATTAATAATAGTAGGTTTGAATGTATGACTAGACAGCCAACTACACTCGGTTCCAAAAATTACGGGTCAGTCACAAAAATTGAAATACCTCCAGAACTGTATAAGTTAGATCAATGAAATAAAAAACAGAATAAAGACATTTTAGTTGCGCTTCTAATAGCATATTATTTAAACTGGTTTATGAAAAAAACTTCTGGTTATGAAAAACTAACTACTGGTTTATGAAAAATAAAGCAAAAATTTTGTTTTTAAAAAAATGACTATTTTTAAAAACAAAATTTTTGCTTTATTTCATTATGGATGCTTTCCATTTCTATTCTGTCACAAAAAAAATATCGTGAACGTCTTCCACGTGCATAATTATTATTCTGTGAGGTGAAGCATGGCAGTCACGCTAGAGGAATGTACCAGAATCCTAACTTTTTTGGAACTTGGGCGGAGCCAGCGTGAAACAGCCACCTAAACTGGACACTAGACGATTGGTCTAGGGTAATGTTCACGGACGAGTCTAAATTCATGCTTTATAAGCATGATGGTAGGCAGTTGGTGTACAGAAGACCAGGGGAGCGCTTCCATCAAGCGTGTGTGGAGGAAAAAGTGGCGTACGGTGGAGGCTCCGTACAAGTTTGGGCTGGGATTTCTACTGAGGCCCGCACCGAGCTGGTACTCATTCAAAATGGAACTCTAAATGCAGAGAGGTACGTGGAAGAGATCCTCAATGAACATGTAGGTCCTTTCATGGCCAGGATGGACCGGCATGGCATATTAATGCATGATAATGCGCGTCCCCATACCGCCAGAATTGTACATGACTACCTTGAAGAGGTCGGTATCGAGCTCATGCAGTGGCCAGCGCGAAGCCCGGACTTAAACCCCATCGAGCACGCCTGGGACGAGCTTCAGAGATGCGTGAAAGGTCAAAACCCCCCACCAATTACGCTTCCCGAGCTCAAACAAGCACTGGTGGAGGAATGGGAAGGTATTCCTCAGCACCGGCTCCGAAATTTGGTGTACAGCATGCCTAATCGCCTGGAAGCTGTCAGAAGAGCTCGTGTAGCCATAATATGACTACTTTAGTTTTTTTTTAATTTAGAGATAAGTTAAGAGTTAAATTCTCAATTGAACAGTCTTCGTTTCATTAGGATGGCTTACGTAGTTCGGGAGATATTCGGGTTTATGTGACTGACCCGTTATTTTACGAACCGAGTTTATTATATTGTGTGTGTATAATATAACAATATACAAGGTGTAAGGGATGTCGTTACGAATACTGAAATAGTGTATTCAGACCATAATTTGAATCGAAAATAATTGAATCAGAAAATTCCAATGATTTTCGACTCAGAATAATAAAGACTGAGGAAGTTAATGAACTTACAGATGGGCTGATGGTTAGGGTCATCTTTGATACATTATTTACGATTATAAAGATAGTGTTCCCATGTAAAAAAAAAATTTTGGCAGAATACACTGCGTGCGTTACGACGTCCCTTACACCCTGTATATAATAATATATTAAATAGTGTGTGCGTATAATAGAATAGTGAATTTAAAGTATTTATTTAACATATTTTTTAAATCATATAAACTACTCTTTTACATCTTTAATATGAAAAGTGTCAAATGTGATTAAACATCGTTTCTCAATTCTTTGATAAATTAACTTCAAGCTCACGTATTTTGCAAAGGCACAGAAAAAACAATAGGGTCGCAATTTATTGTCTTTTGCAATAACGACTGGTTCCTTACGGAGTAGACTATTAAAAGTCAAATGGCTCATTAGTATCTAGGAAAATTACAAAGACTTAAAGTGCAGTTTGTAGAAATCCTTAGTTTACGTCAGAAAACTGAATCTTGAATTTGATAGCTCTTTTAGACTAGAAAGTTCTTGTTTTATTTATGATACTACCTTTTGCCAGCGTGTATTACGGTTATCGAAAAGAAAATGTCCTTCCTCAAGAATACAACTTTCTCCGTACCAAATTTTATCTAAATCGTTTCAGCGGTTATAGATTCCCAATACAAACTTCCAACTTCCTTTTCACCCTTTAAAAGAAGATTTTTGGGATAAAAACTATCCTGTGTCCTCTCCCGGAACTCAAACTGTCTCCATACAAAACTTCAACAGAATCGGTTCAGCGGTTAGACAAACAGACGGATAGACAGACACACTTTTGCATTTACAATATTGGTATGGATTATAATGTAAGAAAGACTGAGGAAGTTAATGAACTTGCAAATGTAAATCATGTCGTCATCAGGTTAGAGTCACCTTTCATACATTATTTGCGATTATAAATATAATGTTACCATATAATTTTATACCTTTTCTGAAAAATAATTTGATCGTAACACCATAAATAACTATAACCGTTAATCAGAACTTTGTTTAATCGATAAGCAGCACTAAAATAAATTTCAATTTTATATTTCACTCGTAAATTTATGATAACGCTAAACAGACATGGTACTCATTAGCTATGACGTCATATGGATAAAAACGCTGTAGGTAAATTATTACAATTTTAACTAATTTCAAATGAGTTACTATCCTTATGGATGGTGGTGAAGATAGAACAATATATCCTGTGGTTAACAAATTCTGTAATATGGCAGAATAAAAATTGAAATTGAGATTTATGGCAAACAAATTATCTATTATGAAAGAGTTTAGTCTGGACAGATTTGTATTCACTGCTTCTAGGAAAACCATTGTTTAAGTTTTTGACGTGATGATGTACGTTCAAATTTTTTACAGTTGAAACATTTACTTTTAGTTTCTAGGCTAAGCTAAATCAGGCCATAAAATAAATTGGCCCAATCTTAAGCTCTGAGACTTTAAAGCTTTGTTGCTGTCTTTTGTTTGTTCTTTTCTTCTTCTGTAGCCGAAGATACATTATTTTTAATTGTAATGTACAATATTTTGAATTATATGTGTGTTTTGACGGGCCTGTTGGTCCTGTTGGTTGTTCTGAGTCTGAGTTCTGAGTCATGTATGTTTGTGAAGTCCCCCGCGATACAGGATATATTCCTAATGCGGGAGTTATCTTTTAAAAAGTGAAAAAAAAGTGCTTACATAAACATTGTATTAAAGAAAGCAAAGAACAATGAAAGCTTTTCTGTGCTTCTCGACTTTCTTGCTACAAACAGCTGACCTGAAAACATGTAAATGTCTTCTGAAGTATATTTTTATAATAAACTAGTTGTACCCTACCACGATTCGCTATGCCACATTTATAAAGCATTGATGAATGAAAATTGAATAGAAGAACAATCCTTGAATCGGTTTGTATATGGAGTTAAAATTTGAGCGCAATCGGTGCAGAAATTTTTGAATTACCAAGTCGTACGCAAATTAAGTTCATCGTCATAGTGTAGAATATATATGGAGATAATATAAATTAAAATAAATCGGCAATCATTTATAAAGCTTTGAAAACAGAAATCTAAGCATTGTTCTATAAATACAACATAAAATATATAAATTTAAATAAATAATAAAAAAACTAGAAACGGGCTTATTCTTACAACATAAATTGTTACTTTATCACGTAATTGATGCTTAATTATTTTGATTCTATTTAAACATCATCCTTGTACAATCATTTGACGAATATAAAAACAGCAAAATAAAAAACTACTTAATTTGTTATACAGTGAAAAAGTAAATGATTTGAACGTAACATGCGCTCATGATTACTTGTACCAAATAATATATACCTCAGCCTATGCTTGTCCACTGCTGGACATAGGCCTCTCCCAATGATTTCCAGCGGGGACGGTTGATTGCTGCCTGCATCCAACGGTTTCCGGCAACCTTTACCAGGTCGTCCATCCATCGGGTAAGCGGTCGTCCCACACTGCGCTTTCCAGTACGTGGTCTCCATTGGAGAACCTTGCTGCCCCATCGGCCGTTCTCCTTGCAAGATTAGCGCGCTCAAGTGGCAATGGGCAGGGCACATAGCAAGGAGAACTGACCAAATAATGCTGTAAGAATATTTCAAAAGAGAATGCAGTCTAGAGTTGCCAAGCTATTAGTACTTTTTACAAGTTACTCGAGTTAGCCAATTTCCTTGGCAAGAGTAATAACTTACTACCTTGTCAGTTTGTTTCCTCATCTCTATAATTAGATAACTATTAAATATTAAATCTTGAAAAATCTAAGAGCAAGCTTCTAAAATCTTTTAGCTTTGCTTATCAGACAAGTTTATCTGTTTCTAAGTTTTAAAACTTTTTAATATATGATGAAAATTTTCATTCATTTCATTTCAAATTTTTCTTTTCTTCTTAGGGTATCGTAGTTCAAACAAGGAACCCTTTATAGTTTTGCTATGTGTATCTGTCTATCTTGTCCTTTCGACAGCGTTTAATATAATACTATAAAGCTGTATGTATTTATTATAGTTATATTAATTATGCAGTGTGTGCATAATTAATATTATTTGATAAATATACTCTTAAAAACTTTTAAGCAGTCAGTTTTATTAATAGGTTTATTAATAGTCAGTTTTTAAATTATTTATTTATTAAATAATGAAATTATAAAATACTAAACTTTCAGATGCTAATTTTTTTTAGGGTTAAGCCCCCAATGAGCTAAACTGTTGGCTTAAAGAATCTGAAAAACGTCTTGTCCATAGCATTTATTATAAGGGACTAAGAATCAAAGTATCATGACTAAGTCAGCTTTGTTAGTTTAAGAGTGATAGTCAGCCAATTTATGAAATATGGCTACTAACGTTTCGCTCAAAATAGAAAATCCCAAGAAAGAGCTAGATGTGGAACAACAGAGTGCAAGTGCGCAAGTGTGTGGTGATGGATTAAGAATACAGAGTGTCACCACCCCTATTCATCCCATGGGTGCCGTAAGAGCCGACTAAGGGAGAAAACAGAACAATAGCACTGCAGAGAGAAGGAAAACTTGACACAAACCCTATACCAACCCGGCTGGCCTGCGTGGTATTGTAGGCCAAAACCTCCTCTCTAATGAAGTGCGCTAGGCCCGACCAGAACTTGACGATTTTATTGTTGTGTTTAGTTCATTAAGTATAAACCACCCTTAACACAGCTGTAATATTATTTTATCCTGATTACATAGCACCATATGGTAGTCGAGAATGTTTACGTGTGGCCGGCGTGTTTAAACTGATATTTTTTGGGTTTTACGTTTTACATAATTAATCTCGTTTTATGCGAAGGTTGTTGTAGCAGGTGTTTTTTCCCTGACCATTAATATGAGGCAAGGTTTACATTTCTCTGTTAATTGATCTTATATCTTATTCAATATTCATTTTTGTAATATTAAGCAGCTGTGAAACAGATGGTTTCAAATAGTGCATCTTTGCACATGTTCTTGTTAATGTTTTTTGCTAAAACGAGTGGTCAAGACGTGATGTTACCTCGTTGAGTGCATCTCGATAAAGCCAAAGTAATCAATAAAACTTCTTCTAGTTTTCTAATCGGTATATTTTCTCGAAGTGATTCGTCGTTTTCTTTTAACACTCATAACTTGGGATTGGATGACATGATTTCAATGTTGAACTTATTAAAAAATTGCCTAGTTCTTATACTTTAGACTTTATTGGTATCTAGAAAAGACCGATTTCGTCACTGACTCACTGATACTGCTGAATTCTTGGAGAACTGAAATTGGGTATGTAGCCGAGTATTGTACAAACAACACAAAATTCTAAAATTTAGAACTTTTACCTCCAGCTCCTTAAACTAGGGGATGGGAGCTTGTATAAAACTTACGCAAATTTTTTATGCTAGAGGTCTAAGCAACTTACAAAAAGAATTGAAATCCCACCAAAAACATTTTCATGTAAAATGTTGCCAAAATGAGACCATATAGCTCGTACCATCAAAAAGTCATTAGATCTCATGTAGAGCCAAACTTATAATTCTACTCGCCCTAACTTCACAAACTCTACGCCTTAGTCAAAATATGTGGCTTGGCTGTTTCGGTACCGTCGCATGGGTGTCAGGTAAAAATTGTTTTGCTATCGGACAACGAAGTCTAAATTAATTGTATGCAAGTTACATCGACATCATCAGTTATGGATTAAATATCCATTAGGTCAGTAGTTATAGAGTAGGCGTAGTCGTTGTTTATGGTTGGGACTGATCGCATTCACATACCCACCAATGTAACTCCTGTACACCAGGATCCATAGCAGTGACCCACAAATACACCGAGTTATGACACTCGGGAAGTCCCAGGAAGAAATTTAACTGTCTTTGAACCCGCAACGAAATTAATCAGAAGAAAATTGGTTGAGTTGGAAATACAGTAAATCCAATTCCCTCCTTAGCATAGCGGGAGACAAAATGAAGTAAAATAGGCATACACCCTTTTAAAAAGGGAAGCACCACGGCCACAAAATATTACGGGTCCTAGGTGAGCTATATTTGATTTCTATAATATGTATGGCAGAATCGCCTAAACGCACAGAAATTCACCCCAGTTGACACAAAATCCCCATGGTATAACGCCCCAGATGTCACCTGCATGCTATTCAGCATTCTATTACGTTCAATATACCAAAGACTACATTCCCAGAGGATATGATGAGCAGACTGTTCATAGTGAGAGTTAGGTGTTGAGTATTGACACAATGGTGACTCGCCTAATTTAAATGAATAGAGCTTGCTCTTAAAGTTACCATGACCCGTAAGAAATTGAGCGACACAGTGATCCACCTCAAGTCATGTCGATGATGGAAAGAACTGGTAAAGATGGCGCCCCTTGGATGATTCGTCCCAGCGTCCAGCAAAAAATCGCATTCCATGTTTTGTTGTCTTGAAGAGTACATGGCTGCATGTCTCTACACCTCGAGATCGACCGGAAGCACACCCGCCAACACCGGCAAAGCCTCAGTGCTAACCATCCTATGTGCCTGGAACAAGTCAAGTGCAAGTCGTTGGCCTTGTAACAGTTTGCGACGGACAGCACTTACGGACACCATATCGCCCCATACAGGTGTACCATAGCACATAGAACCTTAATAAGTAGCTCCGTATATGATCTTTAATGTATTAAGTGATAAACCCCATGTTGCAGTTGATATCTTTGTCAATGCACAGAAACTCTTTTTAGACTTTTCATTAACTATTTTAAAATGTTCGATAAATGAAGTTTCTTTCTAAAACTAATCCTAAATGACACACTGACGTTGTATTTTTTACAGTCACATTGTCAAATTTAATGCTCGGCGGTGATTTGAGGTTACCTTTTAAAGGTAGCTGGAAGGAAGGTGTTGGTTTCGCAAGAAAATCGTTGAAGCCGACATTTCACAAGTATGGACCTAGCACTGATTCCTGAGGACATCCTATTGTAAGCGCCTTCGACACAGAATGATGACCAAGTCTTAGTTTAGTTGTACCTTGTGAAATGTACGAAGAGATAAGGGAATAAATATTTTTAAATCATCCCCGTGGTTTTAATTTCAGCAACAGCATGGGCTACCATGCGTTGTCGAAGGCGCCAAATATATCTAAGAAAATAGCTAGCACGTATTGAAATTTTGACTCCGTGACAAACTTTCTAACCGATATAATAGCGTCAGTTGTCGATTTCCCAAATCGTCGTTGTATGACACATTAGTAAAACACATGTCTCGTTATAAATTCATCATCATCATCAGCCTATGGCCGTCCACTGCTGAACTAAGGCCTTCCCCAAGAAGCGCTAACCATTCCGGTCCAACAACCAACCTTCAAACGATTTTTTTTTTATCAATTAATATAAATTTTGCATCAGTTAACTAACAGTTAGGTACTCTAGCAACAGCTATAAACAGCTGAGTACTTCCGGTCGCCTGTCAAAGCCTACTGAGAAATCTTTGAAAATTTTACTAATTAAAATTCAATTTCGTTTTAATTTAGGTCGAAAGCATTTAAATTTGTTAATTTAGCTTGTAATCAAATGACTGCTAGAAAACGCCTGTGACGTAATGTCCTTTGCCCATATCGAAAATACAGAATATCTCATTTTCTTTGTTTTTAACATATCCACATTTGATTGAGTTTTAGTTCAAATAACATAGAATTTATTTTAGTCGATGTCAGTGTCTAAAGAATTTAAAACTACTGTTAGCTCGCTGCCGGACCTGTAAAAATAATATGAAATAGAATGTTAGAATGTAAGCGAACTTGTTTAGAACCTCCAGTGTACATTCCGACGACTCCCCCCACCTTGTTTTATACGGTTACTTAAAGAGTGCTATTGGATCCCAATTACTAAGCCTCAGCAATCCATCCGTACATCTGTAAGCGGGCTGCATCTCATAACCAGTAATTTGTAGACAGTAGAAACTTTTACACAAACAACAAAAACAAAATAGCATAAATAAGGAACAAAAGCCATGTGATTTTTCGATAACTCTAGCAAGTACAAGTTTCTTTTTTAAGTTTTCTTATGATGGTCAAAAAATCCGAAGTCACTATCCAGTATCTAGAATGAACATTTTAATATGAGTACCAATCGAGCCGTAAATAGAAATATTCAAATTGCATTTCTGTAACAAAACCAATTTTGGCGTAATCCCAAGAAACCGTGTAACGATCAATCTCCAATTTGTTTTCTTCTTGTGTAAGAAGCTTCCGTATACTTACGGAGGTATAAAACATACTTTGGATTTATCTTATCATATGTTAAACGTTCTTTTCATTTATGTATACATACAATGCACTCTGATAGACGCAGGTTTATATAAAAACTATCTTGTTTTAAAAATCATATTTTATCATGTTAGTGTGAAGCCACTGAACACTAGCAACTTAAGGGTTATTATGCATGCTTAGACGACCGTGTGAAATTTATTTTTGCCATATTTTTATCAAACCCATGCCGTAATATTTTAGGAAAACGAGTGAATATGAGCTTCCGCTGATACTCTGGATCAGAAATTGCAAAATTTATCGGTAATCAAATAAATTTGTGCTGTGTGATAAATATATAATTATGTATATCGAGTATATGTAAGCTACACGGTGTATCTAAGTGGCGTGCAATGGGCGAGGCCTATATCCAGCAGTGGACCGCGATAGGCTAATGATGATGATGACACGAGGCGAAGCTATTCACACAGGAGTACTTTCTAGTACAAACTTCTTATGAAAATCAGTGACAGCCTTACATCTCTAGTATAAAATATATATTGAAGTAATAAAAGATACACCCTGAATTACTACAATTGTTTGTATCAGCTCCTATCCGGTCGATCGCGTGCTCTCTCACCTCAGTAGTTACCGGTAGATATAAACATCCGTGTAGTGATGGATTAAAATGCGGAGTGTCATCACCCCTATTTATTCCTCGGGTGCCGTAAGAATCGACTAAGGGAGCAAACTACGCAAAAGAACACCACTACAAAGAGAAGGAAAACTTGACACAATCCCATACCAACCCATCTGGACATCGATGTATAGTAGGCCAAAACATTATTTCTAAGGAGACGCCTGTGTCCAGTAGCGGACTATTAAAGGAAGTATGACCTTGTGTCTGCTTTGCGCTCCCAATTAAACTGGTTACCTATTCGCCTGCGTCGCCATCAGCGTGCACTTACCTCTCTATTTTCACTCTTAAACTCACCGACCTCACCTACTTACCTCGCTCCCTACCCGCGTTACCTGTCCTCTAATCACGACAGAAATCTTCGCTCAGAAAATAATCTGCTTCTCTTATGTCCCTCCCACAACTCCAACTTCGTGAACTCTTCGTTCTTTGTTCACGCAGTACTACTCTGGAATGCGCTCCCGCTCGAAATCAGGATGTCCACTAACCGTTTTGAATTCAAAAAGAAGGTGCATGATCTCCTTCTTAATAAAATGGCAGAACTACCCAGTCCATAGTATACCTCATATTCCGGTATTGATAGTGTACGAATATAACATGTATACTTATAAAGATATTTATATATATTTATATTTATATATGTATGTGTATGATGTGATGTGTTGTATATGTGTATGTATATGTATGTAGTGAACCGTGTATATTTTTATATATTACATGTCATAATATGTAATCTCTGTGCCCCTACCTTATATGATTTCTACACCACCCAAAGGTTGACTGGAAAAGAATGCCTTGGGCATTAAGTCCGCCGATGTACAAAAGTGCATGAAGTTTGAAATAAATAAATAAATAAAGGATGTTGATAGCTTAAACACCGATACTAGTAGACGTACCACCCCAGTACCTTCTTCCACTAAGCTATAAATAAAACTTGGTGATTCAGAAGTGAGATATAAAATGACTGCAAATTTCATGGGGCTTTAGTGACGTTGATCTGGTATTCAGTCGTAATCAGAAACAATTTTACGCTTATAATGCTTTTTACACGGTTTCCTTCCTCAGTAATTTATAGAGCGGAATTTATTGATCAGCGTCTTTGATGCATAGTATACTAAGAAGCAATAAAACGCCATAATCCCTGACATATGACATCGAATTAAAATTACACGTTGTTAATATTCACGTTACAAATAGAAGCGGTGGGTTATTTCAAACGCCCTTGTCACGATATCTATTGCGCAGACTGGAACGAAATTTTGTAATGAAATTCCAAGTGGATTCATAACCCGTTCCTTGGAAAGTCACTTTCATTCAAAGGGTTGGAATTATTCACTCTTTGTTCCAAAATGTAAGACCTTATTCCTTTCATTCTATTTTATTTTCCTCTTTTAATTTCTGGAGAGTGCTAACGGACTAGACTACTGTATATTTATGTGTTAATTTGATCAAAGTTTTGAAAAAATGTTGGTATAACATATAATTATTTCGAAAGAAAAAAGTTCTGTCAAATAATTATAACGGTTGTGATCATAAACTTGATAGGTACTACACACTTACTACATACATACATAGATGTAACTATTATGTGCTATGAAATATAAATAAATAAACGAAAATAGTATATAATGTTTTTGATACAATATGTTTATTTAGAAGTTGGTAGTGTAAAGAATACTGGTTATAAAATACTTTATGAATAAATAGTATCTAAGAAAGCATAAGGTGCGACGGTAAAAGTCGGAGGTAATATTGTAAGTACTTTGCAAGGTTTTTTTTTTTCTTTATGGCCTTATTGCCACAGGCATTTTCACCCAGTCAACCGTTGAGTAGTGGGGAGATATCTGAGTAGGTGCACTAGTAATTGAGATTCTTGTTTGAAACAGTAATTGTCTATATCAGTAATTCTCAACAATAATTGTCTCTAATACACATTAATGTAATTTAAGAGTACAATATAACCATGGGAGATTCATGCCCACAATCAGGCCGGCTCTCTATTAGTGGGTAGGGGGGGGGGGGGGGGGGGGGGGTAATCAAAGGGCGGCAAAACAGACTCTTGAGTTGCAGGTGTCCATGGACTAAGCTAGTTCGTTGCCATCGGGTGACGAGTTGGCTCGTTTGCACCCTTAGGTTTACCATAAAAAATACACCCAAACTTACCAATAATATTCTTTCACTACCAATATCTGAGACATCAAAACAGCTGTCTATTAGCAGTTAAATGTTTTCACAGTGACGTGCAATTTGTAAAATATACATATAGAAGATACAATGAGGATGACATGTCTAAATAGACAAAAACCCCTTACCAACAACAGATATAAAAAAAAATGCCTATCATAGATATAGACAGATGCCTATCATATATACATAGATGATACTTTGTTTGTACACTATGGTTTTACAGATATTATAAAGTAACTAGCTGACCCGCGCAACTTCGTCTGCGTCTCTCAATAGTAATAAATTTTCTCCGTTTTTGAAACGTCCTTCATTGGTGCTCCGCTCCTATTGGATATGTAGCCTATAGCCTTCCTCGATAAATGGGCTATCTAACACTGAAAGAATTTTTCAAATCGGACCAGTAGTTCCTGAGATTAGCGCGTTCAAACAAACAAACAAACAAACAAACTCTTCAGCTTTATAATATTAGTATAGATTAAACAAATAACAGACGTACGAGTACAAAGGGCGACTTTATCGCTTAAAGCAATTTCTTCCATGCAACCTTTGGATGGACTGGATTCATTTTGAACTGGTGATATTAGAGTAATAAATAAGGTCTTAACCTATAAAACATTTATTATACATAAATCCTACTAATCTATATTTGTATCTTAATACTATACATACATCATTAATATATACATACACTAATTTTCAACTATGAGAGACAGATAATGCTCATACAGCACATTCTTAAAGGTCGTTACGGATTGGGCACGTCTGATAGAAACCGGTGTCATGTTATATTTTATCATCCTTCATCAAACATATTGTTTTCAAAGTTTTAGAACGTTACTCTGAAATCTGATCAACAAATAATTATTAAACCCTGTTTTCAACCCGTGAATCTGAGAAACAAAGTACAGTGTAATTAAAAAGTCCATTTCTTTTTTTATTTTGTCAAAAATATTCCATTCATAAATATCCATGAAACATCACTGAGTTTTATCTAAACGAAAGAAGAATAAAATGCTATTCATAATGTATAAAAGGCTCTTCATTTAAAAAAAAAAAACGGGTTTAATTAATTTTAGTGAGGATTTCAATGTTGATCCAATTTTGAAGGTTAAGTATTGAAGGGAAATGTGACGGAATTGAGATTATTATGAAGTAAAGTTGCGTTAAAAAGAAGTCTAGAATAAATACGTTGAAAATTGTTGTTGTGTTGTTGAATGTTGAAAAAAAAAATACCGAGAATTAGAGATTTCAGATTTGTGAGGAC
This sequence comes from Arctia plantaginis, assembly GCA_902825455.1. Classification (NCBI taxonomy): domain Eukaryota; kingdom Metazoa; phylum Arthropoda; class Insecta; order Lepidoptera; family Erebidae; genus Arctia; species Arctia plantaginis. The sequence continues at coordinate 4,367,099 of CADEBD010000288.1, forward strand.
ATTCATGTATATAATATACCATGTAAAGTAGAGGAATGTTATTGATGTATATACCATATATCGGGAACTCTTAAACAAAAACTATTCTTTATTTAAAATTCATCAAGTGTAGATAAAGTATTTGACGGATAGATTAGCAAATGGAACTGACAACCAACCAACTTCTACGTTCAAAGTAATTGAATCTCATTATGCCAATTAAATATAGATAATAATAATAATATCTTTACACAGCACACACACGGCCTCTCTGATCCCAAACTAGGCAGAGCCTGTGCTATGGTAACCAGACTGCTGATAAACATACTTATATATTTCTAAATACATACATATTATATATAAATTACACCCCGACACGAAACAAAAAATCGTGCTCATCACACAATTATTTGTAATATATATATATCGATATTGAACGATTGCACCTGAAATTCAATTCAATGACGCACAAAGCATCGTTCATAAATTCAATACTCTGCATCCATTCTGTATTCATTCGAATCCAATAGTAGTGTAAAACTACTAGTGTTTACACACTAATTAAATGATTGTATTAATTATTATATACATATTTATATATTTTTATTGAAACATTAAAGCTCAATAGCTACTAATAAAATAAAAAACGAGGTTGACAAACAAAAAATGGTTTTAAAATACTGTGCCTAGTTTTATAGAGATTCTTGTAGAAGTTTATTTATTTGTTAGACTTTATAGTCATTGCCTTCTGCTCTCTAGTATTTGCCTATGCAAATAGTGCATAACAACAGTATTACTAGCGGCCTCGTAAGAATTTGTGAATTAATTATTAGAAATAGAAACAACGATAAAGGATGTAATAATACGTATGATCTGCCAGATTACGAGTATAATAGTGGCTTATAGAATAGAATGACGGTAACTTTCGTACAATAAAATATGAAATATCTTTTCGTCATAAAATAAATTATAGCAATTTTGCAAGCAACTTTGCAAGCGTGGAAATTATTTAGCTATCCCTTGAGAATAATACTTTTTATCTGGATGGAAGGTAACCTCTATCCTTTCCTATGTTGTTCGCAATGTATACCCGAAATATCACGAAGAATATCTTGTAAGTTGTTAACACGTACAGGATAAAAAGAAAGAAAATAAACTTAGCATTTTTACACTTTTGAATTTTAAAATATTTGTTGAAATGATGATACTGACCGACAGTTACGTATAGATTTATGTATATAACTAAATAATTAGTTGGTTCGTGCACGGTTTTAAAACTAAAAAAGTTTCCCACTTATACCATCCGCATCAAATGTTTTTCTTTTTTCTATTTTTAGCGTTAGTTTTGTTCCTCATTTCTCATCAATGCTACCACACTGGGCCACAAAGAAGCGTGACAGGCTAGTATATACACGGTGAAAAGAAAATTTTGAGTTATTTATCAGTAACAGATCTATATATAACGTTAATTTAATAATATATATATATTTTTTATCATCAAAGTCGATATTCATATCGATTACAGAGAAAAGGTGAGAACCAGTAGTAAGGCTTTTCAATCGCAAGTAGGTAAATACTACGAATAGAAATACTACACTCACGCGCAAGGTCAAGGACGTTTAAATTATTATTCGCCGGAGTGTAGTGCGTGCATACCTGGACAATGAGTTTAGTGATCGGTGAATAGGTCGAGGAGGGCACTGGGCCTTGGCCACCTAGAAGCCCGGACTTAACGCCCCTGGATTTTTTCTTATAGTCGGAAATAAAAATACTTGTTTATACACGGGAATATGAAAGCCGTGATAATTTACGCATTGCGATAGTGGACGCTTTTGATAAAGTGAAAAGTGATACCGACAGAAATATTTATACCTACAGTCCGTTGATAAATTGATTTGTTGTGAAAAGAACAATCGTGGTTAATAATCGAAAAGAAGTTTAAATAAAATAGGTATTTCCGACGATCCTAAGCCCGTGTAAAGTATGAAGGACAAATTGGAGTCTATCTACGTAAGTACTCGCTAGCTCGCGCCTATAGGTATACTTTTATCAGCTGCTGTTAGCGTCGGCGGTGCGCAGCGGCCGCCGAAACGCCCACGGACGTGTTTCATTCATTTAAGATAATGAATGAATGATCAGTCCATTACTACTTTCCAAGTCGATCGAGTAAAAATGAATATTAAAACTGAAACTTTTTTTTAGACAACATTACAATTGATTTAATCATTTTTATTGGTACTATAGATGATTCCAAATTAAAATGTTTCGTTTCCAAAACGCCTAAAAAATCACCGTGTGTATATATATTTTTACTAGCTGACCCGGCAAAAGTTGTTTTGCCATACACATTATTTCTAAAAAAAAATAGAGGTGGGTCACCCTTGTTATTTAGGGGTATGAAAAATAGTTGTTGGCCGATTCTCAGACCTACCCTATGTGCACACAAAATTTCATAAAAATCGGTCCAGCCGTTTCGGAAGAGTATGGTAACTAACATTGTGACACGAGAATTTTATATATAAGATATAAAAGAAAAAAACTGACAGACTGATTTACTGAATGATCTATCAACGCACAGCTGAAACTGCTGGATCTAAAAGCATCAAGTTTTGTACAAATGTACCTTGTGTATCCTAGGAGAATTCCTCACAGGAAAAAAAGGTTTTTTTTATGGAATAGGGGTCAAACGAGCAGACGGGTCACCTGATGAACGCCTGCAACTCAGGAGTCACAAGCGCGTTGCCAACCTAGAATAGAACCAACCCTTTTTTTGATCCATTACAATTTAAAAAAAATCTTCCTTAGGATGGCCTAAGGAAGATTTTTTTTTTGCCTTTGAGGTGACGTAGGTATGGCCTACGTCACCTCAAAGGCAAAAAAAAAATATTTTTTAAAATTGTAATGGATCAAAAAAAGGGTTGGTTCTATATGATTTATTTTATATTTATTTTTGGTAGTAGCGTTTTCAAACTCACAGTGAATACTCTTTGTTGAAAGTAATAAAAACATTGTTCATAATTTTTCAAAACTACGCTTAAAAAGGAGCAAGTGCAAGCGAGGTGCAAGTTATTATGGGGATTATACATTTACCTATAATCTTGATTTATTGTATCCTCTACGGTGTCTGATTTCGAGCACCACGCGGACGAAGTCGGTGGCAAAAGCTAGTATTTAATATAATTATGTTTAGGGGAATTAACGTGATCCCGATATGTATTAGGTACATATCTTTAAATTGCCTGACGTTTCGACCAGAAGGCCAAGTCTCGTAATAAAAGTTCGATAACCATTCAGTTCCGATCAACTTTCGATCTCACAATTATCATAAAAGGTATTTTCGTAGTAAAATAGTAAATTATTACTAAAGTTACCAGATTACCGATTCAGTTTTCTGTTACAATACGATATGTTATTAGGAGTGAACTTTTATTAGGAGAATTGGCCTTCAGGTTGCACTGGCCGTGGTCACCACAGGCTGACAGAATTTTACATTTTAGAACGCAATAGCTTAAAGATTAGTATAGAATATATTTTAACTTTCACATAATAGAGAAAAATAAAAAATCTACTTAACAGAATCGCAAATTTAAGGTATGTAGTATTTTATCTAGATATCATCAATCTCTGTCCACGCTCTCACGGGTATTAATGCTTATACGAGTGAGATCAGTAGGTAGGGAACTTTTACGTACAGAAAAGTCACTATTTTTTAGGTTTTCGAATGACCAAATCCTGAGACTGTTCACTTCTTTCATATTATATTTCTGAGTCGCATAAATGTATATAGACTGTAATTGATCCCTTCTCTTACCAATTTGGGATATAAGTAAAGTTGTAAACGAGTGTCTCTTTTGCATGATTGTAAACGCTACAAGAACACAAATTTATATATTGACAGAATATACTTCATTCCACAAATGATTTTATTAATGTATTCAGTTTCAGTCTTCTATGTTTAAATTTAGGACGGACATTACTGATTACAATAAGGAATTGGCCATGATTCATTGTATTAACCACGGTGTTTTATCAAACTATTAGCATTTGTGCTATGTTATAAGCAAACTTTTTGGGTTTTTCATCAACTGCCTACCCTACAGTGCCGGCTTGTTTTCAAGATTCTCTGAAAATTAGACACTCAAACTTGTAGGAGGAACAGGTTATATATCCTTCAACTCAAGGAAGGATCTTCCCATCAGGGAAAACGATAATGTCTTGTGGGCAACGGCCTAACAGCTGATTTTGGGGAGTTGTAAACATGTGGATTGTTAACAAACTCTTAAGTTAAATAAAGATCCTTCTTTGTGACGAAAAACATTTTTCAATCCTCAAACTGGCAAATAAAACAAACCGCGGTGAGAAATTGTCACGTTCTCTTTGTCACAAAGCGCTTTTACGCCTTTGTTCGCCTCTAAAATCGAACTAGACATCAAAACTTCATAACACTATTTCCGCAGAGGGCTCTTCCAATTAGTGAGGTCTTTCTAGTCTCTGCTAATGATGTGTCCAAAGTTGAAGGGTGCTTTTATCACCCTACTAAAACTGACAATTATGTTTAAGAACTATGCTTCACTAGATTTATTGTTACATTCTTACCAAATAATTAATTTCTAAAACCTACATAGGTATACGACATACATTATCCTCATCATTAAAGTTTTTAAGATACTTTCAGAGCAATTTTGTCTTTATGAGGACCAGTTGCCTCGTCTTCCAGAACTTCGGAAACTGGCCCTTTCTCAGGTGGGGCTCAAAAGCTAGGGCCAGGCCCCACGCTCGGACTGGAATGCCATCGAGTCCCAGGGCGGTGTTTTTGGCCCTAAGCCCTCGCACCGCCAACCCAGTTCTGCCCAAGTGACCTCAAGCACGTTGTCGCCATCCACGTTAGGCGCCTCAAGTGCAGGAGGCGGAGTCATCTGTGGTGGAGTTTGCTCTACCACTTGCGATGGGAGCAGGGAGCCGACGACCCTCTTAAGCAGCTCTGGCTGAAGACACCGGAACAGCGGAGGGGCCCATGGGCGCATCGTGCCCCTAACCATACGACAGGGGCGTTCCTACGGATTCCGCTCCAGTGTCTCCAGTGACTCATGGACCGGGAGAGATTTAGAACTCTTTCGGTTCACCAGGCTCGGTAACGGGTCAGTTACTGCAGACGACTCAGGCGCCGAATGTCGCAGAATGACCTCCGTCCTCCATAAGCGCAGACCTGGGGGTGACAGGTGAGGCCATCTGTCACCTTAGCAGAAACAGGCCTTAGCAGACAGGTGGTATCCGAGGGGATTTCCGCACGGAAAAAAAAAAAGGGGGGTCCAGGTAGTTATTGCCTTCTGGACCCCTCCCAGCGCCGGCCCGCTCTCCGATTATCCTCTCTTTAGGCGACGTCCGGCACACGCGGACGCGCCCCCTCGCGGCTGGCCAAACTAATTGGGCAAAAGTCGCCCTAGGGCAGAGGCAGTGTCCACCAACTTTAGACCAAGCTGTCGGAAGTGCTCGACGAAGAGCCACCTACCGTCTAGGACCAGACCCAGGTACCTCATCTGGGCCCGGACCGGTACAAGGACCGACCTGACCTCGATTGAGGCGCCGGCGGGTGGAGCACGACGGGTCCCATGAAATAGTAGGGCCTCCGTCTTGTCCAGGGCCACCCGTAATCCCAACGCCTCAATGCGCCCGACCACCAGGGAAACTCCTGTGGCGGCCAGGCGCGCCTCTTCCTGGAAGTTAGCCCCCCCGGGCCGTGACTAAAGTGTCATCTGCGTGGCAGAGTACACCCAGCCCGAGGGGGAGACAGCAGTCTCCTCTCCTAACGCAGCGTCGATTACGCTGCGTTAGTTCCTCGTCGGAAATCGTAATTTAATTTTCTTTAACGTCTAAGCTGAATTAAAAAAAACAAAGGTCAAAATTCGAATGTTGCACATTTTTTAAAAGAAGAACCTAATAGGTATTACGTGAAAAAAGTTTCACACGAAAATCTTATACCATGAAGGTTTTGTGTCATTTTAAAATATCTATGAGTATACAACGGCAATTTCTTACTTTAACCCCTACTATTAGGAAAGAACTTTCTTTTTTAGATAAATTAAACAATGAAGAAAATATTCTGGCAATTTCAACTTCTACAGTGTTTTATAGAAAGTACGAGATCTCTTTCGAGTATCCAAGTATAGATAACAGTGAATTTAAAAGTTTGGTAAGAAAGTAAAATACTATTTTCGTCCATTGCATTTAACAGCACTTTTACTTACGTTTCTGAATAGCTTTTAATATCCTCATGGCATCCTAAATTTCGGGTGTAGTTGTACTCTTATATTAGGAATCTAACACATTTATTCTTCTTAAATTCCTAAACCTAACATTTATCAAACATCATCAGATGAGTCACGTATCAGTAATCAACAAGACTAAGACAGGAATTCCTAAAAGTTACCTAAGTCAAAAAAGAAATAAAACTTGAGAATAAATTAAAGTGAAAAAAAAATAGAATAGTTTGTACTTCATGTGATTACATTTTGATGGTTTTCAAATAATTTTATTGTTGAGTTAACATGTGCTCGTGTTCTCATTGTCTTCATCATTTAAGCCTATTACAACTAGTTGTCCATAACCTTGAACGTTGAAGTAAATATGTGGAACATTTTTTCTCAAATTCTGAAAGATTTCACTGAGGTAATTCATTTACCTCCAGGAAGTTGACATCTGTTAGAGAAATTGTATGTTAATTAAAATACCAAGATGTTTTTCCAGGCATAACTATGTTTAACATTTTGTTTTCAGCAACAATTTTTTATTCAATTGAAACCTTTCACATCATTTTCAGTGTTAGTAAAGCTAAATTAAAATAAATCCGAATTCTGATTCTGGCTCATAAACAATATTCTTAAATGTTCAGTGCCTGATCCGACTTACTGTTTGAAAATAGAAAATCACGAAAACAATATTTCCTCTCTCGAGGGATATCAAATGATAAATCAAGTGTGATATGTGGTAATATGGGCCACCTAAGGGTCTGATTTCTAGGGAAAGCTATCATAAACATAAAATAGTATTACCTCATTTTATTAAATGCTAAATGATGATCAATGACCTAAAAATATCTTCCCCAATTTAATAATTTACTAACTAACATTATTTCAATACAAAATTCTTTTATGAAATGTTTAAAAATGCAATCCCATTAAAATATTCCGGTTTACAGTAACAGTTATTCGTTGACTTGTCATAGTCCGTAAAGGCACAATATAGACGGACCAGCCACAACGTTGTTTTGTAAAATCGTGGGAAATAAATACGTCTGTTAACATTCATTTAAGAAAAGCCTTGAATCTCTAAAATATTTGGACAAAAGAACCTTTTGAATGCCCTAGAGCATCTGACTTAACCCTTGTTACTGTGCTGTGTTTAAATGAGGATCAGTATCTAAATACGGTACAAAAATAGCTTAAAGCAAAACGTATACTAAAAACAGAATTACAAACAAACATGTACCCTGGGGCTTTATAATATAATAACAATCCACGCCTGTTATCTAAAAAGGTTGGCAGTTATTGTATAAATTTGGAATTTAGTTTAGTTTCGATACTTTTACGTTACTATATTTACTTTTTGCAATGATCTTAAAATTGTAAATGACAACAATTGTATTAAAAGTGTTATGACCCCATTTTCCGAACAGATATTTTTGAAAGACAATACGAATTCAAAGCAGGTAAAACAATAGACCTTTTAGCAGATGGCTTGCCTTTCCGTACTTATTCTTTGAAAAGCAGTTTCATCGACATAAGACACATCGGGATAAGACTTCAAACGATATGTTGATCCTTGAAATTTGTTGATGAAGTTTTATTGGAAATGACTGTAACTTAGTAAAATGAAAAATGATATGTGATATAATAAGCATAATAAAACTGGTCAAGTGTGAGTTGAACTCGTGAGCCGAGGGTTCCGTACCTACCCAGACTTTAATTAGATTTTAGCGAAATTTTGTAAGTAGCAAGGTCTTACAACACAAGTTAAGGGAAAATTCCGATAAATAAAAAAAGTTGAAAATTTTGTTGAATTTTGTTCTAAATTTGTCCATATCTTTTTATCGTGTTGACTCAGGACCTTGATTTTTGTACACCTCATAGGGACTTTAGACCTTAGTATCTGTTATAAATTTCAACTACAGTCTACCCGTTCCTGAGAAAATCGGTGGTGACACACAGATTGACAGACGGACAGACGGACAAGAGAGTGATCTTACAAGGGTTCCTTTATTACCTTTTGAGTTACCGAACCCTAATAATTTAATAGGCTTTTAGTTTAAGTGTGCTTAGATATAGTATGTGATATATTTTTCAATTGGGCCCGTTTGGTCTAGTGGTTAGTGACCCTGACTGCTAAGCCGGAGGTAGTGGGTTCGATTCCCACCCAGGACAAATATTTGTGTGATGAGCACGATCATTTGTTCTGTGTCTGGGTGTAATTTATCTATAATATGTATGTATTTAGAAATATATAACTTTGTTTATTAGCAGTCTGGTTACCATAGTACAGGCTCTGCCTAGTTTGGGATCAGACGGCCCTGTGTGATGTGTAAGGTTATTATTTTAAAAAAAAATGTTATAATGATATCCAAATGAAGTATTGTCTCTTTTCCTATCTCTGCCTGGACCAATCGAAGATTAGATTAAAGGTGATTTAGTACTTATTGTTTTGCAGTATACTAACTGACCCGTGCAACTTTCTCTGCTTTCCTGAAAAGGAATCATTTTTCCCCGTTTCTGCAACATTCTTCATTGATACCCTTCTCCTATTGGTAGAAACATGATGTTATATAACCAATATCCTTTCTCGATAACAAAGCTACCCAACGCTTAAAGAATTTTTAATTCAAACCAGTAGTTCCTGAGTTTGCCCCGAACATACAAACTCACAAACTTTACCTCTTTATAATATTAGTACATATAGTATAGGTAAAGTTTAGTTTAGTTTGGTAAATCTTGATGGAGGCCTATGTCCAGCAGTGGACGTTTTTCAGCTAAGATAATGGTATAAGTTTTCATTTTAATCTTTAAAAGTTTACAATTATCTTTTTGAACAACTACCGGTTACTTCTACTCTCGCACGAGTCTTAGTTGAGTCTGTGTCAAGCTACAAAATGATGTTTAGTCACAAACAATAGATTACCTAATTTATTATTTTAAATTAAAGATAATTGCTCTTCCTGAAAGTCCATCTGTAGACCCCGCCTCGGCAATAATAAGTAAGCTGCTATAAACTGTACATTTAGTTACAACAATTTCAAACGTTGTGTTGAAGTGTTCTAGTGTTACTTCAAAATCAAATTTTAAAGTAACACTAGAACACTTCAAATGACTTCAACTCAATTGGTGTTAAATTTGTGATGGAACAATATCATTTGTACGTCGTCTACAAACGCTATAAATCCTTAGGAACGGGAAATTCGATATCTCGTTAAAATTGTTTATTGTAGATGGAGAGGGAGAGAAAATAAATTTCAAATATTTCGAACATTAATTAAAGGAGATTTTCTTTTTGTAAACTTTACTTACTTTTTTATTTGTTTATTTTATTACTTCACTGCCGAACTTAGACTCTTTTGTAGAACAGTAGCGTCCAATATAAATTGGACATATAGATATACTGTATATAAGTATATATATGTCCAATATATATATATGTCCAATATATACATTACACACTTGCTATGTTTCACTTCTTGTTTTTTTTTAAATTAGGTTTCTTTAAAAAGAATTAACTACTAATAATACTATACTAAAACTTATTTTTGTGATGGTAATTTAATTAATATTTAATATATGGATATGAAGGATATGATAAACAAGTATATAAAAATATCAGTATCGTTTCTAAAGGTTCTCGGCACCCACAAATATTATCTCAGGTTTGAGTATGTTGACCCAACGCAGTAAGTAGTTATTATTTATTAATAGTCGGTGATGTGTGTTAAGTTTACCTTTCATTCGACTTTCTTGAGTAATTTGTTTTATCCGGCTTTGACTTTTTTTGACAACTGACCTATGTCTATTAAGATATCTTTTAACTAAAGATTTTTTGTTAACATAGGTCGTAATAACTGTCCGGAAAATTTATACTTTTTTAAATTGATATCATAAATGTACATCAACATAAGGAGATTTTTGAAATAAACCTACGTCTGGTTCGAAATAATTCGAAGAAATTTTTGGTATTTTAATATATCTAAGGTTATCGTCAAAATATTCGGTTACTGTAAACATTTTTTAGTGGAACCACCACATACTCTTGGCTCCTGAGTCCCCGAGGAACAGGAGATCCGAAAGGATTTTTCATCTAGTCAAAAAAGACAGAAATTTCTAGGTCATTCCTATTTTCATAGGATTTTGGATATTTTATAAAACCGCCTAAATCATTCAAATCACACATGGTTTACATAACCACTTCATCACAAATTGTAGATGTTGAATTAGTTTAAGTAAACTACGTTTGGTTGTATTGGTTGCAGTCTGGTTATGGATTCTCTTTTTGATTTGAGATTAACAACTATAAATGTGCATGTAGCTAAACATATTCGTGATGTTAGAATTTATATGTGAAGTTTCACACGGCAAAATTTTCATCCCCACCACTTAGATAATTGGCACTCCACCACAGTGCGCTTTTCGAGACACTTTTAGCCTCGCACTACCAACCTGTGGAACGGGTTATCGTCTGCGGTATTTCCGGACCGATATGACCTTCAAACCTTCAAGAAAAGAGCATACTCGAGCGAGTTGCAGGCGTTCATGGTCGGTGGTCTCAATCCCTAAATACCACACCACACTAATTTAAAAATCAAAAATGAAATCAAAAGTAGGTAAGTCTTGCCATTTAATTTATTTATATAATTTCTGCAGCATCTATTATTATTTGAGATGTACTAATAGAGCGATTCTTATTTAACTTGACAGTCAATTTCCTTAATTCAAATGCGTAGATGATGGCTGTATCGTAATTACATCTTAGTGGATTCAGTAGTGCTACATACAATGAATAAATACTATCCTTTTAGGTGTAGGTAAGCGCACTAGAGAAAGACAACTGAAATAATGGTCGTTTATCATGACAAGAGTACGTGATACGTAAGGTTTCTAAGAGAGTGGATTTAAATAACAAAAGCTACGAATGTGTATGCTTTTCGTAGTTCTTATTGTGTCTTGAAATAAAAAATGGATTCTCACACGCTCACCATCAACAATGTATTCTGTTCATGTTAAATTATAAAGCTGTTCGATTTTAACTGAGTTGACATTTTATTTGCCCGGGTTTAGTATAAAAATATGGATGACTTCAATATTTCTGCAAAATGTATACGTATGTAAATCGGCAAAAACATATATTTGTTGAGCGTAGGCACTAAATTGGTATGTGATCCCCGATGAATACTTAGCCCGTACTCTGGCTATTTTCTTTTTTACTGTGTATTTAAATATCGGTTGTACAAAAAAACGGTATACTTATTAAAATCGTTGAAAGGACGTACCGAACAAAAATACGTTATTAGGACGAAAGGACGCAAGCATCTAAAAAAAAATTCCTTTAAAGTTATGACAGTTCTTAATACTCAGATGGGATGTTACATATATATGTTATCTTAAAGATATGTTATCTATAAATATGTGTTATCTTAAAGATTTAAACATATTTTTATATTTTGGAAACATCTTTTCCTCGTAGCTCCGTCTGCGTGTCCTTCTTCAAGAATCAAAGTTGCCAAATTTCATTTAACTCGGGTCAGCGGTTTACCCGTGAAACTGTAACAGACAGACGGATAGAATTATTTTCGCATTTATAACTTTAACTAAATTAAATCTATTAATGAGTAAATCAATAAAAACTAACTTAAAAAAATACAGTTGAATTGAGAACCTCCTTTTTTGTGTTTTTAAAGTCAGTTAAAAAAATTACACAATAAATCATAGATAATCGTTGGAAATTAATTTATTTTTCAAACTAAGGCTGCCGGGATTTTTAGCACATTGTCTTATTTAAAAATGAAAAAGACTGGTGATAAGGTAAAAGTGTCAATAGAATTTCATTCAGTACTTAATAATTAACTTTCAAGAAAGTTACGCCGACTAAAATGCGACTACACCGAGACGAATAACCAGAATACTTCATTCCTGAATTGCTTGATTTTTAAAGGGTTTGAATTTTTTTCTTTCAACATGTATGGAACCAAACGGGCTGAATACCTCTTATTTGAAGTTTATTTAAAAATGTAAATAAATCGAGAAATTCTCTAAAAAGATGACCAAATTCAAGTAGACATAACTTCTTAATCCTCTAAATATCATCATCTCGTCCTGTTTTACTGTGGATTTATTGATATTCTTGAATAAAGGAATGGTTTTTTGAAATACTTTTTATCTTTTTTCATCATTTTATATCATACTATCTTATGTTCGTGATCCGTGTGGTGACGGATTAAGAATACAAGATTCGACTAAGGGAGCCGACTATACAGGACAACAGCACTGTAAAGAGAAGGAAAACTTGACACAAACCCTATCCAACTCGTCTGGCCAGCGTGGTATAGTAGGCCAAAACCTCCTTTCTAAGGAGAGGCCTATGTCCAGCAGTGGACTATTAAAGGCTGTTGATGATGATCTTTTGTTCACTTCTCCGCCCGCATGTCAGTTCGATCGAGGTAAAAAGTAGCAAATGTTACTCTCTGATAATGTAGCTTTATATTGGTAAAAATTATAAAATTCGGTTTAGTGTTTGAGGCATGAAAGCGTAACAAACAAGCATTTATAATGGAAGTATGGATTAACCCACAATAATAATATAACATACTTGTTTTTATTTTACCATAGTTAGGAAGAAAAAGGAGAGTTTTATGTTTTAAGACATTTTACTTCTGAGTGACATTGAAAAAATTATAGTAACAATATTCTTAGTATACAAACAATACAAATCTTAATATAACTGTTTGTATACATATATCAAAATAAGTATATGACAAAAACATTAATTTTGTCTAAAATAGTTTACCAACAAATAAATCTTTTATTTAAAACTGAGTATTGTACTGTACTGCCTATTAATGTAAAATATAACGATAATAATTTAAGGTTTTCCCTAATTAGATGTATATTAAAACGAATTGTTAGATATTTTAACAAGTATAAAGTTGTAAAATCTGACTGGCAAAGTTTAAATGTTTTTAATATTAATTATTTTTTATTTCTTTAAGGTTTTTATTATTAGTTCATAAGTTAAGACAAATTGATTTAGTCTATAAATATAAAAAGAAACCTCTCAAAGAAGGCTGTTTCCAGTCACTTTTCCCTGATGATTTAAGATGAGATTACTGATAATAATACCGGTTTCATCACTCCTTTTTTTTTTTTTTTTCCGTGCGGAAATCCCCTCGGATACCTCGAACCGACTAAAACCGCACGCCGTCTCGGGTACTAATAGCCGGGGAACCCGGTATACCCTAGAAAGGAAGTCCCTGGTGCCCCGACATACCTCGGGTCATCTACAGACGAGTAGACGACCCCCCCCCCCCCCCGTGACGAGTCGCCTGCGGTACCTGGCCCGTTCCCGGGCCTGGCGGGCCGGGAGAGTCCTAAACCTCTCCCGGTCCCGCTCCGCCGTCTCCTTCGCGAGCATAACTTGCTCGCAGAAGGAGACGGCAGAGTTCCACGCACTCTCGCTCCGCACGATAGCCGCAATCAGGCTATCGAGCGAGAGAACTCCCACTCCGATGGCCGCCACGAGGTCTCACCTCTGCTCAACCCACGCCGGGCACTCTGCCAGCGTGTGGAGAGCCGTGTCCACGGTCTGGCCATCGCAGTGGTGGCACTCAGGCGTTAGCTCCTTGCGGATCAGACACAGGTGATCCCCGAAACATCCCTTCCCAGTGATCACCTGCGTCAATCGGTATGAGAGGGTCCCGTGACGCCTCTCGAGCCAATCCTCCATAACGGGTCTTACCGCCGCGATGACGGCGTGCCCGGGTTTCATCACTCCTGGTAATTATATTATCAGCCAATCTTTTCTACAATTTAGTGTGCAGTATATCCGAGAGTGATAAATTCTCAAAAATATAAGACTATCAAAAGGATAACGGTATCGTAGAATCTAATACCTAGTTCAGTAAACAATGTCCCGGGTGGGATACAATGTTTATATGATCTGCAAATATTTGTTTCGGAGTTTGGATGTTTATTAAAATATGTTTTGTTATGTATAATATGTATGAATTTATTAAAAGAAAAAAGTTTAAAAGTATTCTATCGTCAATCAAGCTTGCATAATGCAAGTTCTGCTTTGTTTGAAACTAGATGGCGTTGTGTGTCAAATGTCCGAAAATATTATTATTTAACACGATATTCATGTTGTTGTCTTGTCTACAATTTGAAAGTAATATAATTAAGCAACCCTCTCATATAATAAAGCAAGCCCATAAACGTAAACCGGGTACTGTAGGAGTTAGAAGAAAAAAAATGGAGTTTGTAGAAAGCTAATATGTTAAGGGATAAAGGAATATTGCTTATAGGGATGGATTGAGGAGTGGTAGCTATAACTCGAACATTATCGAATACCTGTAACTTGAACTCTGAACAGCACTCTAACAAATGTAATATTTTTGTGTGGCCTTTAAGAACATTTAATTGTTTTTCCTCCAACCTTTTTTTCCCAAACAAGGTTGGGGTCAGCTTTAAGTATATTATGATACGGCTGAACTTTGTTATTCTACGAGGAGCGACAGCCATCAGATCTCCACAACCCAAGTAATAGGTAATATCAAAGTTCTCTAGAAAAACTGTTGTTGGGCTTTTTAGGGCTCCATCTACGCGTAACGGTCGCCAAAGATGTTCGTATGGCAACCTGAACCGACGGCTTTACGTGCTCTCCGCGACACGGAGGGGTCTTAACGTGATTAGAACAGTCACCGTTCCATAGACTAACCTGGCTGGGGTTACCTAACTCTGTAATGCGTTAGCCTACTCGTAAGCCCTACAAACCAGAAGTCTAGCCCAACAAACAAACATTATGGACTACAATCATTTGTTTGTTTGTTCAATGGCTAAACTGGGTCCCTTGTTCGAATTCAATTCTCTCGAGTTTACAAAATACCGCTTGGTTTTGGTTTACACAAAACCGCAGAAAACAATATACAAAAAGGAATCACAAAGAAGCGGACTAAGTGTTTGATTTTCCATGTTTTATTAAAAACACGTTCAAATTAAGGTTTTTGTTTTCATATAAATTCCAATACTCTCAACATTTACAACTTCTAAATTTACATATATTTTTTGTGCTAACTTTGTTAAGTAAGTTAACGAAATGTGCATTAATACCGGTTTCATACTTTGATTAAAAATAGTAACAATAACAAATGAGTTTTTGTACAAATTATTATAGACAGTAGGTATTTGTTAATTGTAATCTAAAAAAATCTAATTTTATAAATATGCTTCCAATAAACTGTTTGTGTGAATTGATCTTAAGTCATGCTTTCTCATAATAAAATTGGTTTTTACGTGTACAAATTTTGAATTTAATTGAACGACTTGAAGTTAAAACTACGTTGAAAGAAGCCGTTACGAAGATAGATACAGCTACAAAAATGTAGCTAAAATGGATTGTATGCCTACGATGGAAATTGGGAGGAGACCGTATCTAGTGGTGGACTACTGACAGTAGACAAATTAATTGATTGAAACACAGGTACAACAAGTAAAATGTAAGCGCGTAGCTAAAATACACGCACACTCTTTACTTTTAATACACATCACCCTTTTTGCGACCCTTACTTCACAAATGCAAGATAATGTAGGGAAAATGATATGGGAAAACTAGAAGTAGGTCTTTAATTCAGAGGTACCTATTAGGTATGAAAATTTCAGTTAAATTTAATAGTTGTTTTTAGTTAAATTAATTAATTAAAAATAACTAATATCTTCAAATAAATTCGTCATTAAATATATATAATACTTACACACCCAAGGTCGTCTACTGGTAGCGTTTACGGAATGATAGCAGAATATAATATTATATATTTATTAATATTTATATTTAATGCTTATTAGATGGCTTTTGGAATTTATCGAGCGCTATAAATGACAGCGTTGAACGAAGAATACTAGAGTTGAAAGAAGAACTTCTTAACTTTTATGATAAATTTAATCCTAAAAATGTAAACCATGTAAGATGGCAGTATAATAGTGTAAATAAATATTGTATTAGGTAAAAGTTAAACACTGAAGTAACAACCCTACAAATTTTGGCTTAAATATTGAAGAACTTGAATAGTGCTGTCTCTGTGGAACGAAATATTTAAATGTATTGCGGACATTGTTGCGGACTCCGCATTGCTGTAGCACATCAACTATATCGCATACACAAATAGCTCTGGCGGCATCTGGCGTACAAGTATTGCGTCACAACTAGTCACCAATGTCTCCTATCACTTACACTGCATTCTTTATAGTTTACATTTCTTGGAAAAGTGGGTCAGAAGTGGGTCTAATGTTGGTCTCGTATATAACCTTATCGAAAGTTTCCAAGAACCTCGGCAGACTTTGGCGACCTCTTGAATAGCTGCTATCCACAGAACTATATAAAACTTTTCTCCATTAATATTATGCAGGTGAAAAGAAATCAAATAAAAATTATTTTAAAGTTAGACAATCAATTATTATCATAATCATATATTATCATCCATAGAAGTAAATAAGTTAGTACAAACATAAAGCTAGCTAATAAACTATTCGCTATAAACGATTCAATACAAACAAAAACTGGCTGGAGAAATGTAAATGTACTTAAAATTTGCAAACTGGCGATTTAAAATTTTATATACTCAATCTCAGGCCAAAATCTTTTTTTTATGTTAGAGGGGCAATTGAGCAGACAAATCTATCAAACCGTTTACTTTAGACTATAGAGCGTGTCAAGGAAATACGAGTATACTTACACACTTGAAAAAATAATTGTTCTTCCGGCGTAGTCGTATAAATAGTGAAACAGAGTACAACACTACTTATTGTTTTCTTGAAAAGTTTTCTTAGAACACAATACCAGTTTAATCTAGTAATGTTTTTTAATGAAAATAATTCCTCGTCCTATCGATTCTGATTATTATAGACTGCTCCTTTCTCACACAATCCTAAAATATCGTTTATGATTCTGTGAAACCTCCTCCCTACAAGTGTCGCCTGACCATCTAGACGAGCCATTCATTCAGAGCCATTAAGTTAGTCGGCCTAACTGATGTACGAGGCTTACGTGCCTTCGAGTTCAGTACATAGATATAAAGCATTAACTAAAAGGGACTTTCATTGATACAATATTATAGCGTATGGTGACGGATCAAGAATTAATAGAATGACCACCCCTGTTTATCTCGTGGGTATCGTAAGAGCTGACTAAGGGACACATGCAGGACAACAGCACTGTAAAGAGAAGGAAAACTTAAAACATTATTAAATAAAAATTATTTAATATTATAATATTATATTACAAAAAAAACAAGAAAAGACAATTATATTCATTATTTTTATCAGATACCTTCGACATTTAAAATGTAATTTGTGCTGCAGATAAAAAGTAGATTAATTTAGTAATCTAGTTTGCTGAGTATTCGATTCATATGGTTGTCTATAAAATAGCCCCAAGGGTTAATATTGTTCTGAGTTGATCCTCATAATTAATTATTTATACTTTATACAAATATCTCTCAAAATAAAAGTAGCCTGTATATTAATATGGGTACTCATCACATACTATTCTAGTCAAGAACTAGCTGCAAAAACTAGAGATTAATTTAAAACATTTCTGTAATATTTTGTTGCCGATAAGGATTAAAAAATCTGTCTAATTCCTAATCCAGATCGAGATACCTATTAAGTGCCTCTTAGAGAATATGGATGAAGATTTTAGAAATGAAATATTTGTTAACATATAGACAATAATAATAATAACCTTACATATTTTACACACGACAATCTGATCCTAACTAAGAAGAGCCTATACTGTGATGCTGCACTGTACCAGACTGCTGATACACATACTAAAATATTACTAAATCTTATATATAAAATTCTCGTGTCACAATGTTCGTTCCCGTACTCCTCCGAAACGGCTTTACCGATTCTCATGAAATTTTGTGTGCACATCGGGTAGGTCTGAGAATCGGCCAACATCTATTTTTCATTCCCCTAAATGGTAAGGGTGACCCATCCCTTATTTTTTTTGTTTTGAAATACAACGTTTGCCGGGTCAGCTAGTACAAACATATAATAGATAAAAACACCCAGAACAGAACAAATGATACTCGTAATTTTATCTTTGTCGAACCCACGACCACGTCTCACTAGTCACTAGACCAACAGACCATTCAAAGGATAAACGTAAGTTTTCGTGTACCAAGTCTTTTTTATTTCTTGATTTTTCTAGTCAGCATACATTCATGTAAATGTCGGTGATATAACAGCCTAATGACGTAGCACTCATGTGAAGTGTCGTTATTATCACGGTGAGGCTGTTAGCTAGCTCAATATCTTTGTCGTAAGCGCCGGCTTAGTGGCTTGTAGTTTTGATCGTTGTACAGGTGCTTTGAAATGTTATATGAACTTCAGGCCACATTTTTAGTTTAAATTCTTTTTTAGAGAATTATTTGATCATCCAGATCAGTCTATTTAAAAATATATGAAATTTTTATATGAGCTATAATAATGTACGAATTTAGCATCAAGTATTGACAATTACCCAAATTTCACCCTTACCGATTTACACTTAAATGCGATATTCCTGTACATCACTTATGTTTTATCTATACAACGTTAAGTTTATGTATTTTAATTGATTTTAAAGAAGGTGCCGGCTCAAATATAATCATTGATACTTCCGTCGCTTTGTTTAATTGTTGTGGCGCTTGTTAAGAGGATATATTGAATTTAAATACTGTGAGCTACTCTTCCCAATCAATTCAAGAATTAATTTAGTCGCCTTTATAAATACATAATTACTATATTTCTCTTTTGGAAAAAGAAAATCTCATAAAATCTATATCTCTCAATGTTCATAAAAGTTGACTTATTTTTCTATCTTTATTATGGACTTTAAAATGAAATATAATATCCAATATAATTAGATTGGTTATTGTTACTCTATGATAACAAGCACACCTTAGAAAAATTGTTTGTGGAGAATGTTACATAAGTGTTTGCACATGTTTTAAATATATAATAGTTTTAAAAACTTAGTGTGTCAAATGTCAACTGTGGTGAATATTTTATGACACATATTAGCAAAAGTAGTTCTCTTATTTTAAAATATCTTAATAAGCACCCATGCTTTTTTACAACAAAATGACTTTTTTCTTAATCACAATTTTTGAACTTGTAGAAAATATTTTTTACTTTTTAGCTCGGCTAGTTACAATTTTTTTTGGGTTTTTTAAACTATTATCATATAATATAATATTCTAACACATCCACACAACGCCATCTAGTCCCAAACTAAGCAGAGCTTGTACTATGGCTACTAGACAACTGATATAAATACATATACACATTCATTTGTAAATACATTATTATACTTATTATACATAGTAACACCTAGACCAAATCAAACATTAAATGTTCATGCACCCAAATGTTTAACTTGAGCGGGAATCGAACCCCCGACCTTTGGAATAGCAGCCCGTTATACAAACCACTACGCCATTCGGTCGTCGGTTATTTATGATTCATCTTTTAGTTTCTTATAATGACTATTTCATCAAGGTGAAGTGGTATATCGGAGTCAATCCTATTAAAATCACAAGGTGTTTCGTCACATGTGACTTTAATGCAAAGGTCTTGAGTATAAACAAATTCCATAAAATACATAAATTTTCTGAACCCATTTCATGCAATAATAAGTTACGTCACGTAAAACAGACTTTATCAGAAATATAACACTATAACAAAAAAACAAACAAAAAAATAATTAATATCTGTTTTTGTTTTCGGCTGCCATGTTAAGGCGATTGGACAACGTGTCGCAAACTTCGCAAAAAAACCATCGTTCTGTCTTACTTACCCTGTCTCCTCATCTCAACTTTTTTGCCGCTGGTAGACACGTCGAAAGACATTTTCGTTATTTCCAATAAAATCATCTACCGAGCTCCTTCAGCTTTCACAGCCTCACTTGGTTTGTCTAAATAATGGTACGTCAATCAGTCAGTGTGAAATAAAAACTAAAAAAATTACTGATACGACAAAATGTCATTATGTAAAGTCTAGTGCTAAAATACACGTTTCTTCCTTTGAAATATTGATATCAAATTATTTGAATCCAAAGTTCATTCAGAAATTTGTGTTCAAATGTGGGTGTAATTTTGCACAATTGAATATAAGGAGAGCATTTTTTATAACTTATATTAAACCCAAATGCGCCAGATTCTATTATTTCCTCTCTAGGGGTCTCTCGAATAAATAATATTCGAATAAAATACTTAATACTTAAGTAAATCATTTACCTAATGATTTTAGGTAGGTGACGAAAAATTATCAGGTAAACAACTTACGTATTTAACTTTTTTCACTGCAAAGCTTTATTTCCGCTTTATAACTGAAAAAAAAACCAGTTTTCAAAGTTACTTTGCAATAAAAAAGTATCTTCCCGAACTCGTCAATTCTAATATTCCCTTCAGACCTTCAGTTTCCGCCAGGTTTCATTAAATTTCGTGCAGAATCGAAATAAAAACTTCTGTCACCCCGAGTAATTTGCTATTAGAGAAAAAACCGCGAAAATTGGTTATTGGTAACTTTTTAAATTTGCCGAACCAAACTTTGAAAATATTTAAATGCGTAATAGAAGGCTAAAAAAGCAGTTTCTATATAACAAAACAAAATTGTTTTCGATTTATAAATTGACATATAGTTTATTTCTATCTATCCAAGCTTAATATTATGATTCCTGTGTGAGTAAGGCTTCGTGTTTCACTTAACCTACTTCTGCCCTCTTTACTCCATCAATCTTTTTGCGTTTAGACAACATGGGTTCTCACATTAGCAATTGGAGAACAATCCATTTCATCCTCTTGGGTTTAGGGCAGATTTGCGCCTTTGTAATGTAGAATTTATTCCCACCTTAGCAATATAGGCTCCGAGCCTTAGTGTTATTGGGCTTCCTCATAATTGTATTTTTTAAATTATTGTGTATATAAATGTGAAATATATCCACAAATTACTATAAATATCATATTAAAATTGTATGAATTAAAGATTTTGAAATGGAATGTTTGAAATGACTGCGATATTGCCACGCCTAGGTGACCATTAATAATAGATAAATAGATAAATTGGTAGATGTAATTCCGTTAGGTATTTTCAATTAAAAGTATTTGT
The DNA here is from genome assembly GCA_902825455.1 of Arctia plantaginis. Lineage (NCBI taxonomy): Eukaryota > Metazoa > Arthropoda > Insecta > Lepidoptera > Erebidae > Arctia > Arctia plantaginis. Next base: position 4,388,473 of record CADEBD010000288.1, read on the forward strand.
ACGGCATATGGCAAAACATATTGTAACAATTCACATAGCCCTATCTACCTATGCATACAAATAAAGCTTTCTGATTCTGGAAAACTTCCCTGCAAGTAGGTATTTTTAACATATTTTTTTAAGAAAAACAATTTTGAATAATATCATTGCTTAAAATACTTTTAATAGATATAATATTAAAAAAATGTTTTAGTCTCTCCGTCGACATTAACAACCAAGTTTATTTTTTAAATCTCAGGTATTATCGCTTAGTTACTGACGGACTATACTACACAAATGTCTCCGAGGGTTTCTATTAAGAAAATATTCTGACAGAATTCATTTAAACAGACTCTAACGATTCAGGTAATCACAAAATATTTGCGATGCATAAATATACTCAAACCTGTATCTGTAAAGGGGTTGGAGCGGTGTATCAAACACCTGATCTATCATCCGGACACTTTGGAGTTTAAAATTTGAAAAACAGAGAAAGGAAAATAATGTAAAGAAATGTGTATTTCTTAAGAGGATTGACTGGGGAGCGCCTTTCAGAATAGTTCGAGTAAGTCAGTATATCATTCCTGTGACATGCCGTTTCGGAGAAGTCCGAGCTCCCTAACATAATGAACAGAAAGCATACGAAAATCCCTCGATGCTTAATTTATGTGGTAAACGCGATCACCCCCTGCTTACAAAAATATTATTATGTCTATAAATACTACTCGCTTTCGTTCGCTTCGTTTCGTTCACCTACACTAGAGATCTTATTCAAGGAAAAAATATTGTACAATATCTTAAAATGTAGAAAAAACAGATCCAACTATATAAACATCCTTTATTTAGTGTTTTTCCCTTTTAACCCAACGTAAAACGATCCGACTATTACCAATCCGAGAGCAATATCCGATGTAAGATCTATACGAGCCCCCGGAAACTTCCAATGGGTTTTGAATAGGGTAAGGCAAGTTTTCCAGTTCGTGTGTATGAAAGTATTGGCATTTACGATTGTTCATACCTCTGTCTGGACATACGATAAGAGAACATAAATTACATAGTTTTAAGTTTTATTAATTTGAAAAATATAAGAAGCCGACAAGTGGTTGATTTGACGTTGTATATTTTACCTTGTTCAGGTATAATTTCAATGGTTCTGAAAAGTGATTAGAAACGGTGTAGAAAAGAAAGAAAACCTTTTTTGTTAATTGTTTTTAACTTCTATCAAAACTTATTTGTTTATCAACTATACATAAAACCCACATACGATACACCTAGTATCGTTCTGTAATCTTATTCAATAAGATATTGTCAGAAAACAATTCAAAGGACACAAAATTTCCCACCATAAATAGCCCCAAGCCAGCGTTGGTTTTTATCTATGGCAATGCAGAGTTCATTACGTGAGAATGAAGTAGGGCGTAAAATCGATGAGCGCCTCGGGGCTCTCGTGGCCGGTAAATGAATTCACCAATATATGTGTGTGATACATCACGACATACGATGGCTTTGCTTGTAGGATACCAGTGCGTTAGAATGTATGGCATCCAATTATGTAAGTTTGTATGGTCCTGTACAGTAATTGCATTATTGCGTAAAATCTAAATTAAAAGCAGAAGAGAAAAGCAGAAAAGAAAAGAAATATTTCTATTCATATATTTAAAAACAAAGGTTTCGTTCTAGTAATAATAGGCATTAATTTAGTTGCACCTGAGGCTGGGCGTCAGGATGGTTTTTAGTGTCATCACTACATACTCCTGGCTCCTGACTTCCTGAGAAGCAGGAGATCCGAAGGGAATTTACACCCCGTCAAAAAAAAACATTAAAAAGGCTGTGTGATGATGTGATTGATTTTATTAAGTATTTAGTTATTAAGTATTTGTTTATATTTATTTGTTATTTTTCCACACTTTAAACTGATTAACCAATGACAATAAAAAACTTATAAATTTACGTAGCATTTTTTAATTAAATTCAGTCCCAAAATAAACCGGAAATTCTCATTTCAAAATCCCATTACAAATAGAGATATTTAAAAAAATCTTTTCGCGTTAGGTTGGTACAACTGTCATTGATTGGCCGTAAAAAACCTAACCTCTGTAATTAACATTTGTGACAAACAATTTTTGTCATCGCGTCATTTTTTACTCTGGCTGATTTTGTTGAGGAACGATCTTATATTAAATTCTGTGTTGCTAATAAATTTATGGTGCCGAAACGCTTAAAAGGGGTTCGAAAATAATTGTATGTCCTAACGAGTTGGATAAATCATTCAAAGAGGGACGTACAGTGGTGTAAGATTTACCACGGCCTGGAAGGAAGAACTTCAAGTGACGACGATCATGTCAATAAAGTGTAGCAAATTGTAATGCAAAAGCGTCATGTGAGTGTGAGAGAGATAGCCAGAGATATCGGAGTACCAAAAAGTACAGTACACGGCATATTTACTAACTCGAGCCAAAAGATCTGAATTTCATTTAAAAACAGCGCAGAATGGACATGGAATTCTGAAGCACGAAATGATTTCACATTTATGAAATGTATTTTAACCGGTGAAGAGACATGGGTACAGTACGACACGGAAACGGAGTAACGAGCATACGAATGGGTCGTTTCAGGTGAGCCGAAACCAAAAAGACTGCGTCAAACCAAGTCAAAAATCACGGCACTTTTGACTGTTTTCTTTGATTAACGGTATGTTGTTCATTATGAGTTCCATCCATAATAGTTAACACGGAGTATTATCTTGAAGTTATGAGGCGTTTGCGCGATACTATTCATCGCAAACGGCTAGATTTGTGGGTGAAAAACACATCGATCTATTCACCAGATATGGCACCATGTAATTATTTTCTCTCTTCTACATTTAAATTGCCGCTTCGCGGAAAGCGTTTCGAGACCATAGAGGCTATGAAAGAAAATATGACGAAGGCGCTGAAAGCTATCCCGATTTCGGCGTATGAAAATTGTTTCGAAGACTGGTTGAAGCGCTTTCGTGAGTGTATTGCCTTCAATGGAAGTTACTTTGAAGGCGAAGAAATACATTTGGATAATTAAAATTACCTCTTGTGTTTCAGGACGATACATAATAAGAATTATCATCAACCTATCGCAGGCCTCTGCTGGACATAGGCCTCTCCCAATAAGAATAAATAAACATAACTAAATAAAAACACTATATAACAATCCCAATTCTTACAATATTTTATTTAAATAAAGTGTCATGTTCCGTTTTACGCTACATCAGACACCCGCAATGTATTCATAAATATAAATGACGTATATACTTAAAAAATAACATGTTCTGTATATACAACTGTCTTGCTTCAAGTTTATCGTGAAACGTTATATTTCATATTTGAAGCCTCTTTTACATGACGCAAACATTTGTGATGAGAATTTGTGAAATGCTCTCTTACTTAGAGAATTCTTAATCATTTGGAGATTTACAAGATTAAAACGTATAGTTTGAATATTTGATGAGATTATTCTTGATGCCTACTCATTAATTACAGTAAAATTTAATTATTGTATAACAGAGACCTAACTTACATAACAGTGATTGCAATTAACTTTACCAATTATCAATGTTTTTTAACAAGTTAAGTCTTTCACAATGTAACAAATAAACATTATTTACGTAAACTATTGGAAAGTTAGGTACTTTGAAAAGTGATGATACCTTGATTATAAATCAATCAGCGCCATCTACTAAAAAGTAATGTAACATTCCCTTTATTTATATTAGCAGCTATTACTAACTTGTTTTGTTTACTTTATTAAAAAATAATTGTTATTTCTAACTATCATCAACATCATCAACAGCCTATAATAGTCCACTGGTGGACATAGGTCTCTCCTTAGAAATGAGGTTTTGGCCTACTATAGCACGCTGGCCGGACGGGTTGGTATAGGGTTTGTTTCAAGTATTCATTCTTTTTGCAGTGCTGTTGTCCTGTGCAGTTTGTTCCCTTAGTCGGCTCTTGCGACACCCATGGGATAAATAGGGGTGGTGACATTTCGTATTCTTAATCCGTCACCACACGGATAAGATTTCTAAGTATAAATAAAATAAATTCGTACGAACTGTTTCTTGAAAATTTTGAAGCACTAGTTGAGAAAATAATTATTATTATGAACTTATGTACATATATTGTGTATGAACTATATAATCGCACTTACTATGACTAAACTACAATTATTATCCTAAAAGGAACATTCATATTTCTAATTTAATTAAAACATTACTCTGTATAACATCTCCTATTGCACGTATTCTCGTATCTCTGGATACCGTACAATGCCAGAACTTTGTTAATTAACTTATGATTAATACTACTTGAAGATAAACTTTGTCAACGTATGTTAAATATTTGTTTAATAACACATTTAGACAATCGAATAACTTGACTGCACGGATGGCGTAGTAGTTTAAGCCGCTTTTTCTACTACGCTGAGTGTTGTGGGTTCAATCCCTACATGGGACGACACTTTGTCGTTCTAAGTCTGGGTGTTCTATGTGTGTGTTTCATGTATGTTTGCAAAGTCCTACCCGGCATAAGATATATTCCTAGTGCAGGCGTTGTCCTTGTTAAAAAAAAAACAATGATACTAACATTTTATAAAATGGTAGCTTTTGCTAGTGGCTTCGCTCGCGGTAATTATATTAATAATTATTATTAAGACGTATGTAATGATTGGAATGATTATTTGATGTGGAATGATTTAGTAAGTAAATGTATGTGATGAACGGCTATATATAGATATACATATATATATCGTAGTTTTATTCATAAATAGGTAGCTATTTATTAATTTACATCTTTAGGCACTTATGTAAATCGGCGTACTTAATGCCCTGGGCATTCTCTACCAGCCAACCTTTGAGTGGTGTAGAAATGTTGTAAGGTAGGTACACAAGGTAGGTATCAGTTTTTGGTAAAATAATATCAGTTAGCATATATATTGTGTGCCAAGATGCTGCACAAAAACTTAACAATAAAATATAAGTTTCTAGCGTGGAAACTATCATAAATCATAGATACACATTACTTTTGTAGTAGGAGACGTAAGATTTATTTCAAGATGTTTTATTATGACTTCGTGAAGAGGACTTCTAATGTTTTACACTACACTGTTTCAAAAAAGTCATGAGCAGATTAAATACTAGTGTCTCAAGAGTGTCTTCGAAATGTTTTTTTATAAATTTTATACTACTTCAAGATAAAAGCATGTCAGCTGTATATGTTTTTTTTTATTTATATGCAGAATATTATCAGTTTATAATATGTATTTGGAACAAAAAACATAATATTTAAAACTTATTTATATTTATTTCCTTCTGTTGTCCTGCGTAGTTGGCTCCCTTAGCCGGCTCTTACGATACCCACGGTATGAATAGCAACAGCACTGCAAAGAGAAGGAAAACTTGACACAAACCTTATACCAACCCGTCTGGCCAGCGTGGTGTAGTAGGCCAAAACCTCCTTTTTAAGGAGACTCCTATGTCCAGCAGTGGACTATTATAGGCTGTTGATATGTTATTTATTTTAATAAAGGTAAATAGGTTAGTTTTCCTTATTTTCAAGTTTTCGCTTCGATGAAAAGAAATACAGGAAGACAAGTCGGATGTATCTCAACTCTTTTCCTGTATTTTAGAAACGTTATCAAAATCTCGCTTCGACTCACTTTTGAAAGTTGTATTTATGTAATTTCGTAACGAAACGTTTATTCATAAATTTACTATTTAATGCATTAGGTGTAACTAATGAATTAAATAGTAATATTATGAATAAAATGAACTTAATATTTGCAAGTGTTGTAAAATATGTATGTTATTCGTAAAATTCGCGACTGGTAACTGGAAAACTGGAAGCTTGCCACATTTGACAGAAATAAATTATGGAATTTAAAACGCCATTTAACACGAACAAAGGTCCATTGTATGTATGGCGAAAACAATCACGTTGGAGTCAATACAGTGCAGCCTAAGGACATTTGTTTATATTAGATGAGTGTTATCGATACCTTGTTAAGTAATTCTTTCGTTGTATTTCACCGAGTGAGTGATGATGCTAGAGGTCAAACCCTGGCCCCCCTCTCAATCATCTTGACGTGGGCACTCAATGGCCGCCGTTAGACTCGATTGCCTTCTAGAGCATAAAAAACATCGATAGTCTAAAAAATCTTTTAATTTGATCTAAAAAGCCTCATATTAAAATCCATGGGTGCCTATGTTTACATTATTTATGAGCATATCATATGCTTGTTTAAAATCTTAACGTAATAAAAACGTACACAACTTTTTTGTAATTTCCTGAATGTTATTTTTACGAGCCATCATTCATTGAATGAAAGCTTTTCAAATTGAATTTTATCAGCGCATCGTATGAAGTGTAATTACTTAAATGGAAACTAGGCAGCAACAAGTTTAAATATATATAGAATTTTGATAAAAAGAACTTAACTTTGTGTTGAATGGAGAAGTCTTCTCGTTTAAAAACTTTCGCGTTCCTTGATAATATAATTAATTATGTAAATGGGACTTCACGCGATCACGTAATTGGTATTACATATCTTTTAATTGCTAGGCGCAATCTTGAGTAAACGGTACGAAGAATCAAATACAGGGAATTAGCTCCCACTAGTCAGCATATTAAAAGATAAGTTCGACTGAAAATTAAAACTTGTTTTCATTTATTTTTGGGATTAAAATTGTGTTGGGAAAGTTTAAATTTATTTGAATTAGTAATAATAAAACTGGAATGAATTGCCATGAAAATAATAACATTTCATAATTTTGAAATGTAGAAAATTTATATAAATATTAATGACATTTTTATCTTAAAGGTAGAAAACTATTTGTAATTATTTAAAATGTTGCATACATGCACAAGAAATTGTAATTTCCTGCTTTGAGCACTTCATAGAGTAGGTGAAAGCGATTTTTAAAACAAATATTTTTATCGAAATTTTAAAGTTGTTTACCCTTTGTTCATTACCTAAGAAAATCACGTTGTTTTAGTTGAATTTTTTTAGGTCAAATTATAATTGACAATCTCCTTGGAAGTGCCCAGATCGGCTTCATCATTAATCTAAAACAAACATCGAGATCGATACGAAACTACTGTTTTTATTCATATGAAATGCTAGAAATATTTCAAAAGTATCAGTCAAGGCGTCATTGTCGAAAATTACTGAAGTGAAACTTGAATTGAGTGGCAACCTGTCTGAGATTCACCTACGCTTTTCAACGTAACAGTTACAAGTGACGTTTATTTGAGCATTTTGTTTACAGACTTCTCATATTTGTACAAATCAAAAAATATTTTTATTTCAAACCTCAATAAAAATCATGTTTGCATTGGAAAATAATAATTTATATTAATTTAATTTTTATACTTTATGCACAAGTGTAAGTACAATGGCGAACTTAATGCCACAGGCATTTTCTCCAAGTCTACCTTCGGGTGGTGCTGAAATGTGTGACTAGGCTCACTAGAGATTGATATATAATATAACATATTTTTTTTAAATTATTTATTGTCTACTATAAAATTCACACATGCATCTTATCCATTGTATACCACACAAACCATCAAGAGTTTATCCGTGGTATACCAGACACATCTCAGTTACAATTTAATTACATATGTATGTGTATAAAGTTGAGTATCAGCTAGACAGTAAATATTTTATGTAAACAGTTTTACAATTTTTTTTATTCATCTTGCTACAGGTTTCGATAGGTATGTTGTTGATTATACGTGGCAGCATGTGTTCCCACCTCCACGTCCCATATACATATTATATATATAACATATTACAAGCATAATGTAAATAATTTAAAAACGTTGGAATGGTGGTGGCTCTATTCCCGCACTGAGTCTTATAAACAGGCCATTTTGCGTGAGGAGAACATTGCAGGTCAGTTAGATTCACTTCTTTCAGAAGCACAAACGCCTCCTGTGGTGTTTGCTGGCTTTTAAGAGTACACAATGGGCAAGTAGAAGCCAGTTCTGGGGCTTCTCTTTTATATCATATTCCAGGATATCGTGGGCCTCTGCGTTGAGACACCCACTACATAGACATTCGACATCTCTCTTTATCCTCTGTTCTGTCTTTTGTTAAATAGCTTTCGGTTCAGAGCCAGATGTTAAGACAAGAACCAATATGTACACCAATAATAAAGCATGAATTTTAGTATAGGTTATAAACACGACGATAAGTATTAGCTTTATTACTATTATATACATTTATCAATGTAAGTACTTGTTAACATAATGAGGTATTTGTTACGAGCGACGGGTTACCTCATGAAAATACCGCCGCCGCCTATAGACGTCTGAAACAGGAGTCATAAGTGCGTTGCTGCCTATAAGTACGCTCTTTTCCTGACGATTATTTTTTAATTAATATGTTTTATTAATGAAATTAATAAAAACATTTTTTATCACAACGCTACTGAAGAAAAAGTGGAGTTGCATAAATATTTCTTGGTCACATTTAAAAATTAAATAAACACGTTCTAGACAAGAATAAATTAATGCTACTCAATTGCTAAAAAACTTTTATACAAGTTGTTGCCAAAAATTACTTTAACATAATCAAAAAGAAACTTAACGATGTCTCTTATAGTAAGTTAGCAGTGCTTGAACATTTGACAGAAACTGATAATAATTTCTAACGGTATCAAATACAACAATATAAAAAAATAATTAATTAACACATAGTAAAAAATATGTTTTAGAATCAAGTATCTTATAATTGGGTCTTAGTTACATAAAATGTTCGTTCTACAGTTGTCAATAAATACACACACATATATATATACCGTCATGTGGGTCTCTGAAGGAAAGATAGAGGCGTATGAATACTACCATTTTAACATTTTGCTGACTGTAATTTGGTCCGCATTTTAAAGGTAGGCCTATTGACTTCAACCGAGAACTTTGGGACTTAAAGATAGGAAAATTAGAAGTGTATAGATAAGGAAAGTTACGCAAGAATGGAAGGCAATTGAGTTAAAATGATATTGCTTTTAGGGAGCGATTGTGGATTGTAAGAATTTGTTCAAATTAACTATAACTCGAACTGACTATCGTTGGAAATCTCGAGCCCGCTATCCGTGTTTTCTTCTCTGACTGACTGCATGGATAGTGTAGTGGTTTAAGTGTTTACCTTACCACCTCAGTGCTGGTGTCCTACTGCGCTGAGTGTTATGGGTTCGATCCCCAAATGGGACAACACAACATCAACAAATTGTTGGTCTGAGTCTGGATGTCCTTTGTGTCCGTTTCATGTATCTATCTTTCTTTCTTAAGATTATTTAATTATTATAATAAAAAATAATAACCAATAACACCGCGCTTTTAACTATAAATTTAAAATAAAAATAAAAATTGTTCTCTATACATTCATTTTTAGCAAAAGAAAACACACATTAGCCACACCAATGTGAATTCGTGCCTTAACTAACAAACATATAAAGTTTATAAGTTTGCATATGAATAAAAAAAATAGTTATAAACTTATGTACTTAACTCAGATATCAAAAAAAATATAAGATATTGCCATTACCCATATGTCAGAAATGTGCAAATATAAATTGAATTATGTGCGTATATTGATATCTCCATTTTCTGCTCCAATTGTCCCATAGGTATATGTGAGGGTACATTTAGTTATATGTGAGATACACGTAAGTTCCCTGTATAGTATATCATCATCATCATCATCACCTCAGCCTATGCTTGTCCACTGCTGGACATAGGCCTCTCCCAAAAAAAAAATAGTGTGTAGTATATAAACCTAATAAATTTAACTACCATCTTCTTGACTTAAAGAACTTTTTTATTTGGTTCGCCAACAATTGCTTATAAAACTGTATTTTGGAGTATAGACTGCATGGAACAATTTCATTGTAAAATGAAATAGTTATAGTTATAGTTTAAAAAAACTAAATATCTAGATTTAATGATAATTTCCATTTGATAAAAATATAAAAAAAATTAATTGTTTGATAAATACTTATCAAATCTTATTTTTACTAACTATTTGGATAGTATTTTTTTTATCATTATGAAGACACCATCCGTTTCAGTTAAAATTATATTGTTTTTTTTTTGTTAACACAGGTATTAATTACATGGTATTCATTCACAAAAGGTTCACTGTGCTTTACCACTATGGGTGTGCAAATTTTCAATTTGTACATTTATAATTGCATATAATTTAAACATAACTTAAAATAACCTATAGGTATATTATTAGCATCATTGATTACTATAATAATAGTGTGATACATACAATGTCAACATTCAAAGTCAAACTATAGTCAAAATAATAAATTAATGTCAGGAAGAAAAAACAATAATTACAAAAATAAAAAAAAAAAACACTACAAATTGTTAGAGATAAAGTCCAATACATTATAATAACATTTTTTAATGAGTAGCTTTTTTAATTGTGACTTAATGTACTTTATAAGTTTAATGGACACAATAGTAAAACATACACTACAAACTCCACACTAGACATCCAGATAATATTTCCATAATCATAGCACTTAAGTAAAAAATTTTCCCGATAAAAATTCTGTTACACTGTAGTAAGTTTTATCTACTAGAAATTTACGTAGTTTACTCTTAAATACAACTGTTCAGAGTTAATACATCACAATTTTATAAATGCAAAAGCATTTTATATATGCAATTGTCAACTATAATACTTATTAACGTTTGATCATCATCAACAGCCTTTAACAGTCCACTGCTGGACTATATCACGCTGACCAGACCGGTTGGTATAGGAGTTGTGTCAAGTTTTCCGTCTCTTTGCAGTATTGTTGTCCTGCGTAGTTTGCTGCCTTAGTCGGCTCTTACGACACCCACGGGACGACTGGGGGTGGTGACAATCCGTATTATTAATCTGTTACCACACGGATCAACCCGTCTGGCCAGCGTGGTATAGGAGGCCAAAACCTCCTTTCTCAGGAGAGGCTTATGTCCAGCAGTGGACTATTAAAGGCTGTTGATGATGATGATGATGATACCTCACGGACCTTTCATAAATAACTTACAGCAGTAAATATTTTACAGAGAACATATTGATATATCGAAACGTTATTGAAGTGATACATTTATTATTTCCTGCACACACGCGTAGAAAGAAGAAAAAAAATACCCATTATGTCTCAAAGAGTTGTAGTCATACAAAATCCAAACCAATATAAAAGTTGAGGTTAACATATTTGCCTTTATTATTAGACAAAAAACCATTAGAGACAAATAATACGAGTAATAATTTCATGCAAAAGCCATAACTTTATCATAATAATATATTAAGTGAAATTCGTAAAAATCTGTGGTGGCGATATAGATCGGCATTTGCGTCTGGGTTATATTCTAACCTGACCTTTACTGATTTTACAACAAAGCTAAAATGTGAAAAATGCAACGTACCGTTGGGATGCTGTGCCAGTGAGTGTGAAAAATGTAAAAAATACTCTTCACAACACTACGCTACTGATATGTATATATGAAGTTTATTTGCAAATATATTTTCTTGATTTTTATTTATAAGCTGAAATGTAATTTTGGTTCACTTACTAGGCCGCAAGAATCCTTAGAGTGGGGGAACTGAGGTCGAGGTCGGCCGGAATATTAAATACCTCGGCTACACCCTGGACAGCCGCTGAAGGTTCGAGGAGCACTTCGAGCGGATGATCACCGATACTGATACTGATAATGGTGGTTATGGACGCGAGGGTCTATGACCAGACTCGCGCGATCCTTAAATAAAATATGTTCTAACACATTGGATTGGCAACGTAGAATTTTAAAGGAACGTTCCTTATCTATAAATACAGTCGAAAATATAGCCTTCCAATTACATAATTCTCACTTAGATTCTTCTAGACTGAATAAAAATGTAGAATGCTCCGAGAAATTGTTCGGATTAGTACGGCCGCAACCTTACACCATCGTTCTACACGGCAAAATTTTCATCCCCATCACCTGGATAATTGTCGCTGTGTGCTTTCGAGACACTTATTCGCAAAAAAATACAGTATTTTTAGGTATGGAAGAAGCCTGAGGATCCTGACTAGGATAATCGGCCAAATTTATCAAATTATTGTATTGTCATCGGTCCTTGATAAGTGGGCGAAGTTACTTATGTAGTTGGAAGTGTCCTACGATCTTGTGAAACAAAATACAGCCTTTATTTAAATGAAAGGCTTTTAGATTCTTAGAGAACGAGTACATAATATATACACTCATTTTCTACCATATTTGATACCCAATTTGTTAGAGATTAGAACTAAAAACTTTTGTACATGTCCCCATGATCTTCAACAGACTTTAACAGTCCACTGCTGGATATAGGCCCCTCCTTAGAAAAGAGTTTTTGGCCTACTATGCCATTCTGGCCAAGACAGGTCGGTATAGGGTTTATTTCAAGTTTTGAGCCCGGTGCCTCGGCCTCATCATTTTCCTCTTCATTTCTGTGGTCTCTCTCTGGGAGTTTTCAAAAAGTTTCCATTCTAAATACATGTGCAATCTTTTCACTGCATAATTAACTATGATTAATTCTAAAATTTGCAGTCTCGGAACCTAGTACCGGTAAAAACAAATAATGCAAGATAAATTGACGTCAACACTGGCGGGTTTACATTCTGGTATACACAAGCTTAAGAGAGAACATACAAAAAAATACAAAACTAACATTATTTATTTTCTTTGAAATGACTAAAGGAAACACAATTTGTACACACATAACAGTTTCCTTTCTTCTCAATATTAGCATTTGTTACGCTTCCTCGATTTGCCCCATCGAAAATATAATACTTTATACATCACCATATACTGCAGAGTTAAAGGCCAACATACGTAACATGATATCAACTCGTTATACGTGAATATTAATAGCAAACCATGAATTAACTTTTTTTACAGCTCGTTAAACCCGTATCATTGTTCAACAGACTAAAAGTCGTATTTAGACTGATTTATAAACGCACTGGGGACAAGATAGCTCAGTGAGTTAAGATACCAATTATTTTTTGTAAAAAAAGTAACGTTCCAAGTAGATATTGCTTTGCCTAACCAGTTATTAAATATACATCTGGAAAAATGGCAACAAAAGCTGGAGACTGTTGGCTTGAAAATCTGCAGTCTCTCCAGTTCTGAAACCATTTCGCTGGATTAGATAGCGATAACAGTCTGCTCAAATTTCAAGGACCTCAGCTCCCTCTGACAATGTGATGTGAGATTAAACGAACTGTACAGCATCAAATCATACGGGATGGATGAAGTGGCGACAGGTAACATGAACAATTTGTGACCCCAGTTTCCCCTTACCACTGAAGGGACAAATTTATAAAACTATCATCAAACCTACCATTCTGTATGGTTCTAAAGTTGGCCCATTAAGAGAACGGATGAGAGACGCCTGCACGTAGCCGAAATGCGAATACTGAGATGGATGCGTGGTGTGAATAGGATAAGTATTTACGATTGAGTCTGAAAGTAGCGCCACTGGATGAAAAGTTAAGAAGTAATAGGTTATCTTGGTATGGACATGTCATGCGAAGGGATGGGAAAATGTGGCGAAGAAAGTTTTAAGTATGAGAGTTGAGGGGTACAAGACAAGAGTAAGGCCGAAGGAAGAAAAAGTGGATGTACTGTGTGAGTGAGGATATGGCTAGGAAGGGAGTGAACAGTGTGATGACGAATTATAGAGTAGAATGGAAGAATCATACTTACTGCGTCCACCCCAAATAAAATTGGGATAAATTGGGTAGGCAGATGATATATATTTATAAATTTTAAGCTAAAAGGTAAAGTACCTTTTCTGAAACCTTGATAATTTGCTCGTAGTTTCTTGGTCATCAGTTGAGTAGTTTAAAGGTAAAGGGAAACAATTTTTATAAACAAACATACTTTATAATATTAGTTAGGGTTAGAATATACCAAATATGGTTTGATTTTATTTATAGCATACGATTCAAACTCCTGAAACTTAAAAGACACATGGTAATTGCCGTACTTTGAATGCCTTTCCTTTTTTTTTCTCCGCCAATCTAACCTCCTGCTGCTAGGGTGATAGATGGCCTCACCTGTCACCCTTAAGCCTGCGCTTATGGAGGACGGAGGTCGTCCTGCGACCTCCAGTGCCAGAGTAGTCTGCGGTACCTGGCCCGTTCGTTCGCCCGTTGGCGGACCGAGAGAGTTCAAAATCTCTCCCGGTCCCGCTCCGCGCTCTCCTTTATAAGCATAACTTGCTCACACAAGGAGACGGTGAATCCCTCCCCCTAGAAACAGGGGGTTTGATTTCCGGTGTCTTCACTCACTTGGTTTAAGGTGACTAATCAGTTGCTTCACTCCGGTCGAGCCGGCCCATTTGGGCCAAAGCATGGCTCTCCCACGGATAGCCTCATGGTTTCTTCATATTTCATGTTTTATTTATTTGGTAATTTATTCATTTACAGCCGCCATACAAAAACGAGAGCGCGTAAATGAGTTTCCTCAATATATGGCTGTTTCTGGTTTCCGTTCTTGATTCTTTATTCGATATTAGATGTTCAAGAATCGATAAACTGTATTTTACGTCTTGCTAATCTGTTTAAGGGATCAATGATCGACCAGAATAAGTTAACGAAGTTAGCGACTTTTTCATCTGAACGTGTCAGTTTTTTTAATGTCCAATACATAAAATTATATCGTATTCAACATAGTAAAATTTAGGTATAGATATTTTTTATTTAACTAAATAAATTGATGTAAAATCGTATTTCTAAACTTTTCTTCATTCTTTAACCAAGTATGCTGTTATGTGACTATGCACAAAGCAAATGTATATACCAATATGTGCGTTACGTTCTTAAATAATCATCATTAGCCTAATGCAACATAAATATTTTACTCCATACGAAATATTTTTTTTAACGACATAAATGTTTTGTGAACCGTTTGGAACACATCTACCTGAACTTGTTAGTTTTAAGCCTTAAATCCAATAAACTAATTGCTAATCTCCACTATGTAGATAAAACGGGAGCTTCATTTTCAATCGCAGCTGTGCCAAATCCGGCTTGCCTCGTTTATTTTTGGTGCTCGTTCAATGAAAACTCTGAACGAAATCGAAAACTAAGTAAAAAGTATCGTATATATTGTGTATGGCGAATTTATTCGGTAATTTCATCAATTACTTTCAATTGTAATATTTTAAAGCGGTGTCTGAGTTTATTTGCAATTTTCATCATCACTATCAAAGCTGTGTTACATTCACTGATAAACACAAGCGTAGACACAAAACTAAAAACTATAAAGTAGAACATAAATTAAAAACGCAGAAACTCTATTTTAATTACCATTAATTAAAATATAAAGTATTTACGTCACAATGAAGGGAGGTGTTAAATTGGTAATCAACAAATCAATAAATTAACTTTTATATTAAGTATATTAAATTGTATCTAGTAACACAACATTAAACTATTTATATTTAAGAGAACTATTTTTAATTGAAATTCAACAATCAACAAACAATTTTTTTTCATGAAACTCTACAAATCATCATGCAAATGGCATGATGTGTTGTGGAGGTGGACGTATTCGTCGACGCACTGCCAAATTAATTGTTGTTTTATTTGTGTTCAATTTAGTGTTAAACTCGCATAGATGCGAGATTCATATAGTGTTACTCTATTAAGCATTATTTGCATTCCTTTAAAATGTTGTGCATTAATCTCAATATAATGGATGCATGCTTTAGTTTTTAGTAAATAAGATAAACTTCTTGCTGTCCAATAACTAAATAAATCATCTGCCCATTCTTCAACCAATTTTATTAGAGGTAGGCGCAACATCTAACATTGCAAAGCTGCCTGTCTGAAATCAGCTTTCCGTGGTAATTCAGTTCGATTTTACACGAGAAGGAAGAAGATAAAACGGGGTAAAAGTAATGGGTAGGGCAAATAAGGTAAGGTCAGAAATACTGCGAAGCTCGAAAGGAGAAACGAACTTGAGACTATAGCCGCCCTAAGAGGCCTTGGTCACATACCTGGAGTTCCTTCTGGGGATTGAAAATGCCACTGGGACAGTGACATTAACTGGCCACAACAGTTCTAAAATAGCACTGATCTTTACTAATTTTATAAAGAGGAAATATTTTGAGATTTTATGTTCCTGGTAATCTCCGGTATTATTGATACGATTTTTAAATTTATTTCACAGTGAGAAAGGTGTGTAATCCCTGATTTCTATATACAAATTTTACAATAACAGACACACACGCGAGCGAAGCCATACACCAAAGTTTTTTTCTTTTCTTTCTTTTTCTTTTAAAAAAGACAACTCCCGCATTCCCCTTCTCAGAACAACAATTTGTGGATCACACAAAGTGGTTTCCCATGTGGTCTTCAGTACTAAAGTCATACAACAAAGTGTTTACTATTTCAGATTTGCGGCTTAGTTTCTCGTTTCCCCTTGTAATAGGATTCACCAAAACGATGAAGATAAGTAAACATATTTTTGCGGGATCTTTATTCAAATGAGATGAGGGTATCTTAATGTAAATAATAGTCGTCTTACTGACGATTGGAGACAACAGCTGCGGTGAATCACTCTTCACTTGTACGTAATATGTAAACAGATATTAGATTCTGGGCAAAATATAGAGTGTACACAACCATACGACCCACTGAAAAATAATACGCGATACTTGTGGTCTGTATAGTCTTTTCAAAGGACTCTAGAGATACCTGTTACTAGCATACTCGTAAGTCAATGAACGAAACATGTTGTATGCCTTTCCTATTTTAACTAACCTGTTTTAACTACATTTTTCGTTCACATAAACAACTGGAATTCAAAACACAGTTATAATCGACCTTTTGTATGTTAATTATCTTATATTTAAGCGTACAACAGGCTTTGAAAATACTAATTCTGTGAAAAAGATAGCAGGTACAATTCTTAGTACCTTTTTCTTTACCTACCTTAGTATATTTCCTTATTTATTTCTAATCATATTGAACTTAGTATTGTGAAAAGCTGAATGGAATCTTAAAAATAAAGTAAAGGATAAAATGGACCTTCATCACATGAGTTGAAACGTCCTCTTACCCGGTCATTTATATAGAGACACCCTCGCATATCGCATCTCACATCTTGGGGTAGCATGTGGTAGTGTCATGTTTCTTACAATGCAAGGTTAACTTCTCTGTCGTTGGCACTCTAAGAGTTTCGGCTACTATAACCGCGTTCTATTGTAGTCATGAGTACGCATTTTTTAGTCATGAATGAGTTTAAGTGTATTATAGTTTTAAATGTTTTGAGGTTTTTAAAACATTTTGACATAGTTGATTAGTAATCTATATCTTTCAAACAAGAAAATGACAGACTGATTCACTGACTGATGGATCAACGATCAAATATTGCACAAATTTTCCTTAGATGACGTAGACTTGCACTTAGAAAAGATTTTAAAAAATTCCACCTCGAAGAGTAAAACTTTTTGGTAGTAGTGTTTCAAACTTACTGAAAATATTTATATATTATTAAAAGTTTAAAAAAATATATCATTTTTTTAAAAACTACCCCTATGGGTGCAAGTTTGTATGGAGAATATACCTATAATCTTTATTCATTGTCCTCTCTCGATGTCTGATTTCGACCACCACGCAGACGAAGTCCCGGGCAAAAGAAGGAGGTAGCATCATTTCATTCTGATTTCTATTGAAGTTTAAACTTTCAGAATATTTTGTTACGACAACTTATTATTTTCTCGTTTCTTGAGTTACTTTCTATCAAGATAACATTCTTTCATAATATCGAATTTGTAATTAGTTAAATCTGCCACACAGTATGTTTATTGTATCTCTTTTTCTTTAGGCGATTATGTTTTTTCCTTTACGACCATACCGATAAATTTGTTTCTTCATTGGACGATTTTTCGAGAATTCTTTTTACTAAGCAATCGAAGGATCAATCGAACCTTTTAGTCAATTGATCCTCTAGGGTATTTTGATAGGACTTATAGCGTCTTCATTATCCTGAATAAGTAAATGCCAACCGGCGAAATGAATAAGCTTTATTTACATTGACATTTCGTTTGCGGTCTGAAAGGTACTAATCCAAAATTTATTTTATCGAAACTAAGAGTTATGTTGCAAAAACTGGGCAATATTATTGAATCATCATTGTCTTGGCGCTACCGAATTAAATTAGTACGTCAATATCATATCTTACAAACAATGTAACCTTGAATTTCTGCGATAAATATTTTTTCCTGAACTTTTGTTCCTTGTGGAGTTTATTTATTTATTAACGCCCAGAGCCCGAAACAAAAGAGAGATGTTATATGATATCCATGTATCTGTGTAGTGAAAAGTTGAAGTGTATCTATGTGACTGTGGGTCTGTCAGTAGCATTACAACTCCTGAGAGTTGGGCCGATGCGATTTTACTTTTCTATCTTTTGTTTAAATGTAAGTTTGGATTAATAGTGTAACCATATTTATAAGAAAATGATTAAGAAAATGTTTAAGTTGGTTTGTGTTGTTTGTTTCTTCAAAAACTCAAATATCTCTGCACCGATTAAGTTCAAATTATGACACGATATACAAACCGCTTTGTATATTGTTTTTATCTTTTTTGATGTTCCTTATTTCTCGTTAATGCAACCACAATGAGCCACAGAAAAACGTGTTCAGGGTATATTATTTATTATTATAGAGTGTTAAGTCGTTAAAAGATCATTCTCTGTTTATAACCAATGAAGAGAATCTTGTCTCGGGGAAATTGTATAGCCAGTTGTAGGTTACTACTCGTCTAGTTTAGTACTAATATTACATACGTCAATAAACTAACTATTATTATGTTAACCAATAAAAAAAGTTGACAAGTATTACAAATATTCGTCATCGAGATCCAATTGTTACTGACAAAAGATCAATTTAAGCTGCATCGAACTCAAACGTTGCAGTACAAATCAAAACAATGACGGATAACTACTCCCTGAGGTGACGATCCAAATAGACAAAGTTCGCTGAAGTTCTATCATCCGAGTCTTGCTGTAGTTAAACCACGTTAAGCCAAGGGGCTGTTAATACTGTTGGTTGATATTATCAAATTTATGATTCTATTTAATTAACATTTATGTCATATACCCGATGACAGATGAGTGATAAGATTTTTAGTCGTCTTTAATATTAAATAGAGCATACATACATATTTACATAATACATATATAAATGTGTTTTTTGGAACGAAGTTCCTTATCGCGCGTTGTGAAAGGGGGCTAGACGGAAAAAAATCTTACGGAAATTGGTCACGACACTTTTTGCTATAGTAAGCTATTGTAAGCTGTGCGGCGTCGCATGTTTCTCTGTCTGTCTCTCTCTCTCTCTCTCTTATAGAAAGCAAGCCAGATATTTTCATTTCTATCTTTTTATGTCAGTCATTCAGCGCCATCTATCGAATAGATAGGAAATCATTTCTCAAGGAGATTTTACCAATGTATAAATTGTTTTAATTAGAAACCAACTGAAAAATATGTGGGTAATAGCCGCTTTCATAGATGGCGTTGTAATTAAAATGTGCCGAATCAGTTTTACTCGATCGTTACAACTTCGTTCCTATCGGGTGTCCCACGACACCACACGGCTTTTTGTTATGATAGAGGGGGCAGACGAGCAGACGGGTCACCTGATGGAAAGTGAAGTCATATCGGTCCGGTAATACCGCAAACGTTAACCCATTCTATAGATTTTTTACTAATTAGTTTTCTTCATTTGACTAGTAAATATATGTAGATTTTTTAGATTCGGACCTACTCGCGGCAGATTGGTTATAGTTATGTAATAATAACAATATCTTTAGAAATATACTAATATTCTGAGTGTGCACTATTTGATTTAAAATATAAATATAGTAAGCTTCACACCTAATGAACCCATAAAGGTAAAATATTTTTCGTAAAATAAAATGTGATAATTAACTTTTAGGAAGGTACAGCCATTCCAACTCAAATTTAAAAAAGAATAACTGAATTCGGCATTGTCTAATGGCGAAGATATTGCGTGATATAAAGAGAAATTAAGTTCATCGAATAGTGCACACTTTTTTAAACCGGCCAAAAACAGTTAGAACACAGCAGAATACCAATTCCAATTTGAAGTCACTGGTTAAAATAAAAATATAGTAAATACAACACAGAAATCATTTTTAGAAACAGCTTGTGTGCAGTAGTTTTTCAACAAGTAGAAAAAAGTGGGCATAAAAAGTATGTAATATTTATTTTATAACCTTGTTACAACACCTTTAACACCTTTTTATTAGGTTATAAAATAAATACTCTCGAGAATATTTGTGTAAATGTGTATCTTATTTGAACAAAACTATCTTGTAAACACTATCAACGTAATAACAAAAACCCAACACAATATAGTAGGACCGATCCAGAATATGATACAACTTGGCATTTATGAGAATGTGCTCCAACATAAGAGGCTGACTATCTAAGTGACGGATTTCCGACAAAAAATACTAAAAGCCAAGACGCGTAAATGTCGCCGTTTAGGATAAAGAACTTTTATTGTGTGGGAATACTTAGATGGTTTTTGCTTTGAGAATATCGTAAAGAAAAATAATGTACTGAGATTTTGCCTGTGCAGTGGTCTGTCTGATTCCACTACATTACTTTAGTAAATAAAAATTAAACTGTCAAAACCTTTTAGAATTTTTCTTATTAAGGATATAGCAAAGTATGGCATTTACAGATTATTACTTATGTCCAGTTTCTTAAGAATAGATTTTGATATTAAGTTGCATTTAGAGTCAAATTTTAAAGTGTATACTCTCTCGAAGGTATCAGAAGTTTGTTTTTAGGTCAATGCAAACGAAGAATACGATCTTTTATGAAACTCATCAAAACAAATAGGGTAATTTTCGATGACCCAGAACCATAAAATTTTGTAAGAACGTAAGTCTCTCAGAGCAAAAGCGAAGAGGGAACCGCGTCATGAGAATATGTTTTAGAATAGTTACTCGTTTGAGTAGATGTTTTTTTTAAATTTAAATATTTTAATAATTTTATAAATTTGAAATAGTACTATTCAATGTATTATATTCTGATCAATACATCTAACTTTATATCTAAACTCTGTTTGGTCTTATTCAAGTTTAAATTATCGTAGTTGAATCAAAATACAAAAATAATAAGGTTATTTTTTTTTTAATGTTAAAATTAATTTTTCCCAGTTAGCTCTTACTGTAACCGAGTAAAGATCTGATAAGAGAATCACAAAAAAGGGGGGGAAATCTTAGAATTAAAAGGCAAAGGGACGTTAAAAGCGTTAAATGTATTTTGCACAGCTGAGGTAGTAATAACAGAGAAAGAAAGAAAGGCAAGACTTCAAACAAGGATTAATTAAAAACACCAAGTTGTTTGCGTTGCTCCGGGGATTCGTTACTCAAAAGTTCACGAGTGGTATCAGGCCTAATTGTCGTTGTTCCAGAGCTTACGAGTAATAATTTAAGCGCTCATGACATTGACAGTCATTGCGGTGATTGTTTGCGCTATATAGAGTACTCATTACTTAACCGTTTTCGAATAATTTCGTTTTCTAGATTTAAATGTCACAATTCTGATTGTTTTGTTTTATGTTATTAAACTTTATATATTGATTCGTTAATATCTTACTACTATTATACTAATACCAAATACCATTTATGTATTCGTAAATGAGGTATTTATACCGATTTATTATTATTTTTTGTTAACATTTGCTTAATTATTGTGTTACGAATCGACGGGCAAAAAAACTCACTTTTTTTATACTCTTTTCTTATCTCAAACCAAGTATAAGAAGGTTTGAGTAAAAAGTCATCTTGACTAAAACCAGAACTGATATTAATGGGAAAGAAGGTTAGATAATTTAGGTTATTTATTTAAAATGAGCTTTGAACTAAATATCGTGAAAATGATTAATTGTCATCCTAATCAGTTTAAAATGCCATTTACTAAAAAATACTAAATTCTGATCTGAAAATGAATTCAATTATGAGGATCATTAAGTGGAGCGGATCTACGCAATTAACGCGGATTGCCAACGGCGAAACAGTGATACAAGATACAAGGACAGTAAAGGAAACCTTTTCAACGACCAAAAAAACGCACACAGTTCAAAATTCCTTGCGTTTGTTCGCCGAATACTCCATGATTCTAAATTTTGATTCATTGACCATGATTGAAAATTTAAATTTACATTTTAGTGAGATATTTGATAACAATATATCAAGTATCTCACTAGATATTAAATTTACATTTCATACTTTTTTACACTTTTTCACACTTTAGCAGGTCCTCTGCATGTTGATGCTGAGAACCTGCTGATGATAATATTATAATGTAATATGTAAGTAGTGGAGGTATATAAGGAATTTTGTGTTATGACTGAATAATTACTATGACTTGATAATTATATTATGCTCAAAATTATATATCTAACTAGAGTTCGTGATTTATAATGGCGACTGTTGTCAACCGGAACTAGTTATATACACTTGTATATCCGGATATTTGACATTGGTAGGCACCATTTATGAAATAATCTTTGTCATCAGTATTTCGTGATTACAACAACTATATTAAAGGTATTTAACCTTTAATTTAGTTGATGCCATTACAGAATGTAGGTAAAAAGTTACAGATATAAGTAAAAAGAAATGTTTAAATGTTTACTGTCCCCGTGTATGATAATAATTATATTGATGCATTTTGTACAATCTTTATATTTGAGGATTCCGCATCAAAATCACATTACAGCCTACGGCTATAGTGGATCGTAGCCTTCAGGCTACGATTCACGACTGTGTGATACTCTTTTAAGATTATCACACAGTCGTAGACCGTAAGTATATAACAATAATTTCTAAAACGGATGGCGTAGGGGTGTAAGCTGTCGCCACGCCGCTTACTTCTACGCTGAGTGTTGTGGGTTCAAACCCCACATGGGACGACACTTTGTGTGATCCACAAATTGTTGTTCTGAGTCTGGGTATTCTTAGTATCCGTTTCATGTATGTTTGTGAAGTTCCCCGCGACACAGGATATATTCCTAATGCGGGAGTTGTCTTTTAAGTAAAAAAAAGTACTGCCTGTATCAAAAATATAGTGAGTAATTTTTTCAAGCTGATACAATTATACTACTTACAATTACTTCTACAGAAATGCTATTACAGCATCAGGGAATACCTAAATGACAAAAACGACTGTAGTTAAACGAACTCGCAACCAGTAAATTAAGTACATATAACTAAAGTATTGTTATTATCATTAATTTGAATTATCTCTCCCTCACTCATCTACTGCTGTAATCTCATATTTGTAAGTTACCACCTAAGCAAAACTTTTGGATTGCAATAAACATATTGAGTACTTATATACCTTTAATTTACCTGATAGTTCTCTTAATTTAAAGAAATAAATTTGTATGACATTAACTACCTTTGAAGAATTTCGGCATGTTATTTAAATCTTAACATCAACAAGCCAATATTCTACCTTGTTAGCCAAATTCCAAAAAGTGGCCTGCTAAAATAGTAGATAACTTTGATGAAGTTTCAAACTGTATTGGTTATTTATGGATCTCTGAAAAGTCAAGTCAAATCTGTTTAGAGAGATCTTGATGTAACAAAAATGAAATGCTAATTTGTGTTGTTCTACGAAGCATAAAAGTAAATGTAAACAACTGTTTGATCAGTAACATCCTTTGTATTATCTGGGCGTAAAATGAAAAGTATGCTTATCATTTAAAGTAATCTGGTTGCTATAGTACAGGTCCTGCCTAGTTTGACGTCAGAGGGGTTTATAAGGTATCTCAACCTATTATATTTTGATTTAATGGTGAATTTCGTCTAATAAAAACGCTTTTATAAGGTCAAAAATTTGTATTGCATTCTCAAAAGACCCGTATATACGAGTTGGAACTCTTCTCTTACTTTAATCGATGTTAAAGTATGTTTAAAAATACAATATAAAAGGAAGATAGAAATAAGGCACTCTTGTTATCTTTTACAGATTTTTTAAATGTAAATCGATGTTGTCAATCCATGAAATGGAAAAACAGTACATATTTTATACCTTTTTCTTTTCTTTTATCTTTTTTACGCTTTGTTACTAACTTTGTGCTAACTTTGTTTGTTACGCTTTTACGGCTAAATCACTTACCCGATTTAAAAAATTCTTTCACCAAAAGGCTACATTATCGGCAAGAAACATAGGGTATTTTTTACCGCGATGACCGACATGTACGCGGGCCAAAAGCTGGGTGTATATTTAGAGGACTGTTTCCAAAAGATAGAGAAATTATTGTCAAGTGAATGAAGCACAACATTTTTTTTTAATCAATAAAAATATCTGTCCTATTTCAAATAATATTTTTTAAAGAAGAATTAATCTTAAAAATGGAGCTTAAAAATTTGCCATTGAAGGTTTTGTTTCTTTTCTTTATTCATAGACAACGTACTAGGTTTAGGTTTAATTGTTTTTTTTTTATACTTTGTTTAATTAATTTTCAGACTACAAACAGACCGATTACTGACATACTGAACATTCCTGTACTGTGGCATTTTACCTTGGTCAAGCAGATAGCGCGAGGCTGTAGCAATCTGTAAATGGAGTCGCATTCGCATTGTGATTTTAAGATCCGTATTTTAAAAGGTGCATCAGTCGTGAATCTAATCTTAAAACTAATTTTAAGTAGAGATTTTGTTATTGTACGTCACTTAAAACGAGATTCACCGATCCATACTCTAGTGAATGATAGCTTATTTTAGAACGATGTTTATGTCGAAATCTTTACTAAGGTAGACAGTTAGTAAGGTAGACAGGTTTGACAGATGTGATCTTTGTTTACGTGAGATAAGCTGTAACTAGTCTCAAACAGTGATTTCTATGGCATCTGAGTGGTTTTTTTTTTTATTTCTTCAAAAAGACAACTCCCGCACTAGGAATAAATCGTGTGTCGCGGGGGACTTTACAAACATACATGAAACGGACACAAAGGAAACCCAGACTCAGAACATCAATTTGTGGATCGCACAAAATGTCGTCCCATGTGGGGATCGGACCCACAACACTCAGCATAGTAGTAAGCGGCGTGGCGACCGCTTAAGCCACGATGATTTGTTTCTGAATAATTTCGCAAGATTTAATTTAGGTACTTCATTTACAAAAGAATTACTTGTCATACATACTCAATTCACATTAATTTGCTTTAAATGATATTAAATTCACTGAAATTCACATTTTACATACACAAAACTTAAACCGCGTTCTATAATAAGATCGATCCTTAAGTTTTGATCTGTACTTAAAACTATTTTCAGGCAATCAGAGTTCAACCGATACTTGAGATGTCTTTTAAAAGAGTCCTAAGAGACAGACCAATGTATTACTGTAGAAATAATTAGTCGTTTTTAGCATTATCCCTTCTGTATTATATAATATAATTAAGATACAATAACATAAGATTAAACGAATCTTGAGAATTAAATGTTTAGTAATAATTAAGTTGGCAATACGACGGTAAGTATACGAGTATGTGGTGCCTGGGTATTCATTCCCAGTGAGTGTTTCACTAATGGCATACTACTGCCTATAATTATTTGTTAGACAAGGCGTCGGAAATAGGGGCGTAGGTTGCTAAAATGCCGGAGCAACATAGTTGATGTAGGTAGCCACGTTAAAACGAAATATACGTAGATAAACATAAGTAGAAATGTTACCTCTGAGTGTATTAACAGATTTTTATTAAATATACTGTTATTTTGTGGTTATTGATTGATACATGCAAACAGAGTGTTATTTGTTTTCCGTTTTTCTTTTGTAAATTCCTTAAAGTTAGGTAACTAATTTCATGAAACAAAGCAATGAATTTAAAATGCTATAATTTTAAAAAAACATAAGAGTTTTAAGAGATTATTGTTTTATAATCCAGAAAGTTGAAAAGTTCTCATTGTTTTGTAGTAAATTTTGAGAAGATATGCGAATTCTAATTATTTCTAACACGTTTTCTCAAACAAGATAGTTTTCCCAGATTATATTTACTCAGTAAACTGGAAGCAAGTTTTTAAGAAAAGAAAGGAATTGTGTTTTTTTTGTCTCTGTCTAATATACGTAAAGGTATATAAATTATTATTTATATAATCTTGACTGACTTGACCTTCGGTTCAAGAAGGTTTAAATATAAGTCAGTGTTCTGACCCCTGCCTCTTTCACTTACATCTTCGAAATTGGAAATGGCAAAGGTTTCTTCCACCATAATCTAATCAGGCAGTTGCCCTATGTAAATTAAGTCCACTTTTCTAGATAACAAAATTTACTCTATTTACGACAAAGTTCATCACTATAGATTGTGTTTTTGCAAATGTGCATGCATCCACTCTTTGCATTTATAATGTTAGTAAAAAAACAACGTTTTTAGGCAAGTTGGTCGCGTATTTGTCAATACAGAGGTATAAAAACCTTTGTTACACTGTAAATATATATTTTTAATTATGAGTCAGGTTCACATTTGGTATAAAAATTGTCTCATCCTAGTATACAGGCGCATAAACGCACCCTTTAATATTAAGCTAATAGAATAAACTATCTATAATAAATTCTAAATTTTAGAATCCAAGTTTACCAGTTGATGTAATTTATTCTTTGAATAAAGCTACCGATTATTTACAAGCACTTCTATCGTATAATGAATTGGTAGATCAAAGTTAAATTTATTTTGGAGCGCGTATTGGTTTAAGGAATTAACTATAGTATAATTTAAAATTGTGGGGTTGTCTATTTAATGAAACTACGAGTCCGAGGGTGGTTATGTGCCTAGTGCGCCACAGAATATTTGAAATAAAATTAAGCGTTAAACTAACATACAGATACGATAACCTGGATTCAAAACCGCAAAATTTCATGCAAGCACGCTTCAAATATAATTTTTATTATTGAGATGGTTTTGTAGCCACAATACAAATTCATTATTTATTTTCAACACCAAGAATGTATCATCAGATTACCGTTATGCTGCAAAAGATATTAAGAATTTTAAAAAAAAGCAAAGAAGTGAAATGAAAAACAATAACACCTGTTCCGAACGGTGATGAGAGTAATTTATTGGTTTCTGTTGAGTTTTTCAGTTCAATAATTTTTAGAGTCTAATTAACCATACCAAAAACAAGTAAACTAAAAAAACCGGCTACGTTGTTTTAATATTGAGTGACATTAATTTAGTAAACCTCTTTTAGTTTAGTAGCAGAAGATTTAAGTGTGGTACTTCCACATTTATAATGTAGGTACACTTGGGTAGTTGTAATCTTGTTCCACCGCAAATTAACTGCATTATTTTAATTAGCAAGATGCGGCGTGCCTGTAACTTAAGGAGGTTAGAGGAAGCTAATAATACCGTGTGCTTGATTCTAATTTAGTTTGGTGTAAGCACTGTGATAAACTTGACTTAATTTCAGCAGGCATTGCAATATTACACACAAAAAATCTGATCAGAGAATATGAATAAGAAAGCAGTAGTGTAATCCTAGTGCTTAGTTAACACACACATATCTTACTAATTTTATAAAGGGGAAAGTTTGTATAGATATTTGTTACTATTTCACGCAAAACCGGCTTAACGGTTCCGGATGAAATTTGGCACAGAGAAATATCATGGTCTGGAAGAACAGATAGGCTACTTTTTATCCAGAAAAAATTAAAAGTTTTCAAGGGATGAGCCAGGTACAACAACAACCGCAAGTAACTCCACGGGGCACAGCTAGTCTATTATATTTATGTTGTATAAGTGGTAGACAGAGTGGTATCAAATGGTCGTCGACTAAAATTGTTGTCGTCAAACAGGCACTTTATTCGATTAAATAGGAAAATTGGGATTAAATGGAATAGAAAGGTAGAAAAAAAGCAGTATTAGGACAGGGATATTGCTAATATGGAAGGATTCGGGATTGTAAACCATAGCAATAGCAAATAAAAGTGAGTGTTTACAGTATTTGTCCGAACAATTACTCGGACTAATACCGGCCGCAACATTCCGCCATCGTAAAATTTTCATCCCACTGTGCGCTTTTCAAGACACTTTTTGCCTTGTACAACCAATCTGTGAAACAAATTATCGTCTGCGATATTTCCGGACTAATACGACCTTCATACCTTCAGAAAAAAGAGCGTGCTCCTTCTTCAAGGCCGGCAACGCGCTCGGGACCCCCGAGTTCATGGGCAGCGTTGGTCACTTTTCATCAGGTGAACCGTCGGCTCATTTGCCTTCTTATACCACAAAAAATAAACATTTGAAATATATTCTGTTTGATTACTTACATTGAAT
This sequence comes from Arctia plantaginis, assembly GCA_902825455.1. Lineage (NCBI taxonomy): Eukaryota > Metazoa > Arthropoda > Insecta > Lepidoptera > Erebidae > Arctia > Arctia plantaginis. Next base: position 4,416,841 of record CADEBD010000288.1, read on the forward strand.
TCACATAAAGCCCAAAAATATCATAATTTACAACACATGTAAAAACATGTTACAAGTAAGAAACTTTTAACTGATTGTGTGTGTACATTGTTAGTGAATTATCTGGCCATATTTTCAAATAATGTTTTCGAAAAACCAAAAACTGTTTTATCAGACTTCTTCAATAAATCAATACCATTATTTATGCATTTGTTTATTGATGAAGTCTGATAAAGCAGTAACCTATTCAATCATGCATGTCTTGGCAAACTGACAGAAATCAGACTCCTTTTAGATTTAGTACTACACAGAAACTCATAAAGATTTTTCCTCTCTTTGACTGAATCCATGTATATAAATCAATTCTATCGTAGTTTATAGACGTATAGACAAAACCGTTAAAGTAAAGTAACCAGACCGCCTTTAAAATAACATTTATTTCTTTAAAACTTAATGCACAAAGTGTATGTTGTACAAAGGCGGACTTAATGTCACAGGACATTCTCTCCCAGTCAACCTTCAGGTGATGTAGGAATATGATGTGGTAGGTAAAAAAATAGAATAATAAATTTGACATCACATCAACAGCCTTTAATAGCCCACTGTTGCACATAGGCAACTCCTTAAAAAGGAAATTTGACACAGACATATGATATATATACACACATACATAAACATACATTTATTATGTATTATTTAAGGATATGACAACTCTATGGTTTTGCAGTTTACTTGGAACAGTACCATTAAAGACTTAAGACTTAGACGACGAAAGTCTCTTTAAATTCTATCAATAGGTCTACCAACCCTGCTCTAACATTAATATACATACATCAATCAAAATTAATTACAACAATTAATCCAATTAACATAACAATAACAAAATGAGTACTTTTTCTAGATCAAGGATAAAACATGTTTATATCAAAATAAAAATCACAGAAATTGATGCATGTATGTCTATTTAAATGGTTAAAATAGAGTAATATGCATTTAAAATGTTGTGTAACCTTGCATAGATGTGGTATGTAAGCTGACGCTGTATGTTATATATATAGTTTTATTTACTTCACTGATTATCTGTTAGGCAGTGATCCCAAAAAAGGCAACACAAAAACAAATTTTATTCTATACTTTTATAATTATCATATTTTTTTAATCCTTCATAACCGTAGTTCGTCTTTTTCAGTACTTTTCGAAATCCTTTTGAGTGCCGTAAAAGCCATATACTGGTATATCAGAAACGCTGTATCTCCGAATAATTTAATTTATTTCTGTGTATATTTGATCACAAGTGGTAATCTGGACGAGTTTGGATGAATTGATAATAAATATGATATAAACTGATCTTTTTAGAGATTCTGTACCTTAGATAATTCTGTACCTCGGTTTTTAGATACGCTCGATGATTTCCTATATTTAATTTACTTACTTTATAAATTACTATTTTGTCAATTAAGAAAAAAAACATATTTCCACAATACCACGTAAAGTAACGTTTGACATAGTAATCTAAAACTCTTAATCTCATAATTAAGCATGCAGAAACAATTGCAGATGGTCAGGATGATGGTATATGAAAGTCACTTTGACCAGACAGACGATGCCAAGAAATGAAATAGATCTTTGATGATCACGCTTATATAATTCTAGCGATACGCCGCGGCTTCGCACGGGTGCCATGTAGTTACTACCGCTCCACTCCTGCTGGCCGCTGACACCCGGGACGGACGTACGCTCCGATGTGGCGATAGCAACGGCCGCTTTACCCTCGCATTTTAAATCTCTGATATCTACTAACATATTCATTTTAATGATATTCTGTAAAAGGAGGAGGAAATTTGATCTAAATTAAATGTACACCATACCTAAGGTATTTATTTGAATAAGAAATAATACTGTAGTGATGAAGATAGCTCTGTAAATTACCCATTATCCTTAAGAGATAGACTAGATAGATCACGGACTTTTTTGTAGATCTTTTTTAAATACAAAATCCCGTAGCACATTATTTTGATCTATCTCGTAAACATTAGCCAGCATTTGCCACTTCACTTCTCACTCGATCGCCACGGTGAGCGCGTTCAGAGCTGTGATTGGTCACTGAAATCTTCACCAATCGCAACAAAGAACGCGCTCGCTGTCGAGAGCGAGTTGATGTGAAATAAACTCGCACTTGGCCCTCGGGTGACCCTTCTGCGTGTCTTGTAATGTTTTCGAAGTAAGTACCCCGATTCCTACATAAACGTCGTTGTGTAGATCCAAAATAAATCAATACTAAGAATAACTTCTACCGCAACTTTATTCATATCTACGGAGTATACCTATGTAGTTGTACTCACGTGTGTGTCGAACGAAACCCACCTAATTTGGAGACCAAAAACCTCAAATATACACGTGGATATAACCTTATAACATTCCTAATTATAAACAAACACATGATTAATTACATTCGACAAATATGTTTTGACTTTACCTAAACATACCCACAGATTAATAAACGTGACTATGTAGGTATTTATAAATACAGAATTAATTATCATTTTCCAGGGACTTTTTATATTATAAATACGAAATACGAAAGTGAGTTTGTTTGTTTATTACGCTTTCACTCCTAAAACATTAAACGAATTTTAAAAATTCTTTCAATAATGCAATTCTTTCAATAATTTTACCGCGAAAAGCGACATACACGCGGACGAAGCAGCGGGCAAAATTTAGTATACATATAATTAATAGCAAACATTAATTGGAAAAAGCTGTTTTTTTTCGCTTTAAAATACAACTCCCGCATTAGGAATATATATCCTGTGTGGCATGGGACTATACAAACATAAAAAAAAACAACATGAAACGGACACAAAGAACACCCAGACTCAAAACAACAAATTGTGGATCACACAAAGTTTTATACCATGTGTGGATCGAACCCACAAAACTCAGGGCAGTAGGAAGCGGCGTGACGACCGCTTAAACCACTACGCCATCTGTGCAGTCTAGTTTGAGAACTTCTTTACGAAATTGTAATTATGGATTGATATCAAGCTCTTTTAATTGACTTTAATGAATTAACCTTCCTTGCAATATTTTTGTCTTGACATTGAACATTTACTTGAATTGAACTTTCACGACGAAAATAGCAATTGAGTGGTCAATAAATTAAATTTTAGCATCCTTACAAACTTTAAACGTTCTTACAAAGTTAATCTGCTACATCGGATTTGCTTGAAATCTGTAGAGCTACCTTTGAAATGTTAGTTGAAATAGTTGGTTACTTAGAATCGGAAAACTGAAAAGTAACAGAAGCGTTTAGCGTTCCTCTATACAACACTAAAGTAATGTCTATTTATGACAGAATAGGTTCTCGCATAGAATTTTACACATTACAGTATATCTCTGGGAATGAGGATAGCACCCACCCGCCTCTCATTTAAGATGAAAGTTCGAGCTCGCGGCAGATTCATTACAACCTTAGTTTTATAAATTATGTACATACTCGTATATGTAGGTTTATGTACGTACGAGTACGTAACTAAGTAAGTATTTATGTATGTATTTGGTACGTTTGTATGTATGTATTTTGCTTTTTTTTTTTTTTACGGGACTAATCCCACCCACACGCCCACCGCTGTAACTCCTGTACACCAGGATCCACAGCAGTGACCCACGAACACACCGAGTTATGACACTCGGGAAGTCCCAGGAAGAAATTAAACTGTCTTGGAACCCGCAACGAAATTAATCAGAAGAAAATTGGAGGAGTTGGAAATACAGTAAGTCCACTTCCCTCCTTAGCAAAGCGGGAGACAAAATGAAGTAAAAAGGGCATACACCCTTTTAAACAGGGAAGCACCACGGCCACAAATATTACGGGTCCTACGTGAGCTATGTTTGATTTCTATAATATGTATGGCAGAATCGCCTAAACGCACGGAAATTCACCCTAGTTGACACAAGATCCCCATAGTATACCGCCCCAGATGTCACCTGCAAGCTATTCAACATTATATTACGTTCATTATACCAAAGACTACATTCCCAGAGGATATGATGAGCAGACTGTTCATAGTGAGAGTTAGGTGTTGAGCATTGACACAATGGTGACTCGACTAATTTAAATGAATAAAGCTTGCTCTTAAAGTTACCATGACCCGTAAGAAATTGAGCGACACAGTGATCCACCTCAAGCCATATCCTCGACAACCGTTCGCGAACAGATGGAAAGAATTGGTAAAGATGGCGCCCCTTGGATGATTCATCCCAGCGTTGTTGCCATTCGTCTATGAGGTCGTTATAGACATCGGGCTGCTGTTGAAGCAATCTTGTAATTTTACCGCGATCCCGCGCGCCCAAAAAATCGCATTCCATGTTTTGTTGTCTTGAATAGTACATGGCTGCACGTCTCTGCACCTCGAGATCGACCGGAAGCACACCCGCCAACACCGGCAAAGCCTCAGTGCTAACCGTCCTATATGCCTTACACAAGAATATCAGTGCAAGTCGTTGGCCTTGTAACAGTTTGCGACGGACAGCGCCTACGGTCGCCCTATCGGCCCATACAGGTGCACCATAGCACATAGAACCTAAATAAGTAGCTCCGTATATGATCTTTAATGTATTAAATGATAGACCCCATGTCGCAGTTGATATCCTTGTCAATGCACAGAAACTCTTTTTAGACTTTTCATTAACTATTTTAATATGTTCGATAAATGAAAAGTTTCTTTCTAAAACTAATCCTAGATAACACACTGCGGTTTTATTTTTTACAGTAACATTGTCAAATCTAATGCTCGGCGGTGATTTGAGGTTACCTTTTAAAAGTAGCTGGAAGGTTTTGTTGGGTGCAAAGGTTAAGCGATTACGTTCACCCCATTGAGATATCAAGTTCAAACATCTATTGGCTAATCTCTCAAGCCCCGCCCTAGTATCAGATTCCACCAGTAATAAGCCGTCATCAGCATACGCGTTCAGAGTACATCCGGATGGTATTGGTATCGCAAGAAAATCGTCGAAGCCGATATTCCACAAGTATGGACCTAGCACCGATCCCTGAGGACATCCCATTGTAAGCTCCTTCGACACAGAATGATGACCAAGTCTTAGTTTAGTTGTACCTTGTGAAAAGTACGAAGAGATAAGGGAATAAATATTTTTAAAGCACCCCCGTGATTTTAATTTCAGCAACAGCATGGGCCACCATGCGTTGTCGAAGGCGCCAGATATATCTAAGAAAATAGCCAGCACGTATTGAAATTTTGACCCTGTGACAAACTTTCTAACCGATATAACAGCGTCAGTTGTCGATTTACCCAACGTAAATCCAAATTGTCTATCATGAAATTTGACTCCACCTGGCAGAAGCCGGGGCACTACAAGACGTTCTAAAAGCTTTCCCAACGATGGTAACAATGTGATTGGTCGGTAGGATTTAGGATCATCCGGTGGCTTGTCGCCACTTTTTGGTATTATACGAATATTACCGCAACGCCAAATACGAGGAAATATTCCTTCAGCAATGCAACGTTTAAAGACAGTGAGAATCGTGTCACCCGAAAGTTTACAAGCTTCTTTTATCATTTTGTTAGATATTTTATCATCGCCCGAAGCCTTGTTTAGCGGCAAGGATCTAATGATACCGAGAAATTCGTCTGAAGATGGTAAATCAGACATTGGAGATAGTGGTGGTTCGATGGCCCACTGCCTGATCTGTCGGTGATGATCAGTGTCGTTTTCCGGTCGATCGTCAGGTACGAGTGAGTCTAAAAAATATTCTGCTGTTTGTTCTACTCCTGTGGTATATCTGTTATTAATTTTGATGTTCTGTATGTATGCAAGGTCGATTGATCTATTTGCCTTAAATTCGTGATACAAAGGTGACCAAGGGCCCTCTCTATCGAGTTTATCAACAAGTTTCTGAATTAAGTTTCTCTTGGATTTTTCCACAGCAGCTCTGTAGTGGGACCTGGCAACTCTAAGAGCAATGAGAGCATTGTTGTACAAATCTCCTGTTACGTTACGTTTTTTAATAGTGTTTAATTTTCTACGAGCTTTCCGGTAGCTTCTACGTAGTTCGGCTAATCTATCATTCCACCAATCACATCTACGAGTGTTAGTGATAGATCCGCGACCAATAGTTACATCAGCGCAGTATGTAAAAGTTTCTGATAGTATTTCTGCGCTTTCCTCAGCTGATAAACTACTGCGACTGAAGTCTTTGGTATGAGTTGCAAAGAGTGAACCAAACAAAGCCCAGTTCGCACCTTTAGTTTTATATCTAAAATTATAGGGAGCCTTTTGTGGATCCTGTGCAACCCTTGGTATGAATTCGTACACGATCAAGCGGTGATCACTACAGGATGCGTCTGGAAGGACACGCCATCCGGATATCGAGACGTCGCCGCGCGTAAGCGTAACGTCAATAGAAGACTCACCCATTGGGTTGCAAAAAGTTGGTGGTGCATCGGGGGTATTGTGAATAATAAGATTCATTTCCGCAATGAAATCTTCAACCGCACAACGTCGAACCGTGTCGGTTGAACGCAACTTGCCATACCATAATGAAGATGACGCATTGACATCAGCGCCAATGATAATTTTATGTCCCACGAGGAACTGCAAGACGTAACGTAAGTGATGTAAGTGAGGATCAATAGGATGTGAATATTGAAAATAGCAGCTCACTACGTAAACTTTACAGGTAGAGGATGAGATCTCAGCAACGGCGCAGTGTGACGTCATAAGATTACGCAAAGATGTTACCGTAAAATTAGAACTTGCAACATATATCCCAGCCTGCGAACGGCAGTCAAGCTGTACTACATTACGACGCAAGTGAGCGCTCTGATATTGTTCTTGTAAAAGGACAATGTCTAACTTTTGTTCTAAAATTAAACGGTCTAATTCTGATGTAGCTATTTTATCGTTATGAAGATTTAACTGGCCTATCGAAATATTATTCATTACTTAGTAAGTTACTCTTTAAACTTTTTTTTTTTTTTTTTTTTTTAAACTAAGTTAAACTATTCAGTAATTGGTATTTAATATTAGCTGTTCCAGTTTTAATTTGTATGTGGCACAGTCGTATGAGCCGCATCGATGGTCAGATGGTTTTTTGAACCGCTTACACTGTGCGCATGTGGGCTTAAAATCTGGTGTGTCTTTATCTGGACAAGCTCGCGTTTCGTGTGCGGCGGCGCAATTAGCACAAGTAGGGGTTTTAATTGTGCAAAACTTTTGTACATGACCGAATTGCTGACAATTTAAGCAACGAACTACTTCTATATCGTCTATGAATCTACATGTGGCCCAGTCTATATAAAGTTTATCTTTTGTGTTGGCTAGATGTTTCCGAACTGCTGCCTCTAATTCTAAGCCTACCCATTGACGCCCATTTTCTAGTTTACGATGCCTAACAATTTTGGTTGACTTAATAAAATCGTTCTCACTTAATTTTAATTCGTCCTTGATATTCTGACGGTATAAGGCTGTTAGGAAGGCACGATCTTCCATAGAACCGGGTACGTCTTTTACAATTATACGGGGCCTACGGCCTTTCGGTTTTTCTAAGCGCAACCCTACTGATTTAATGGCGTCCACAGATTCCAGTTTCTTAAGCTGCCGTTCGTTAGCTACACGTAACACGACGCCTGCCTTAGAGGTTTTTTTAACGCCTACAATTTGAAATCCCTCATCGCTCGGTTTAATAGCCTTCATGAGAGCTTGTTTTGTTGCTGACGAGGTCGCATAGTCCGCTAAGCGTTCCGTAGTGGGATAGGCAATGACACAAGGCCTAGGAACGCGCGCTTCAGTAGGTACCGGGCACGGAGCAGATTTAGGTGGTAATCGAAGCTTAAGTTTGTCCGCGTACGTTAAACTCGTTTGTTGAGTTGCGATACCCTCCATTTGTCGCTCAAAATTCGCTAACTTCGTTTCGTTGCTAGAGGATTTTATTGCTAACAAAGATACGATACCGGTAATTCGTTGAGTAATATCCATAATCGCCGTTTTATTACCTACATTCATCCGAGATCCCTGATCATTGACTAATTCATTAATTTTTGCCAAATAATCAGTGGCCTGTGATACTAAGTCACAGTAGTTGTACTCCCCACAGTTATCACGACCGGTAGGAGACGAAACATTATCACTTAAGTCCGAATTAATAACGCGCCTACGGCTACTGTCTTTCGGCGAGAAACCCGTAGGTGACATTTCGATAAATGTCCTTTTCCCGGTTGGTGTTAGAAATTCACTTGTACCGCCGGGGTCCGGTAACTCGCTAACGACCGACATAGCCAAACAAAGACACACCAGACAGACAACATGTATTTTGCTTATTGTTTCTATCTAACTTCTCAATAATTTTATTTTACTTTACAAATCAATCTCTTGTGCACCTAGTCCACACATTTCAGCACCACCCTAAGGTAGTCTGGATGAAAATACCTATGGCAATAAGTCCGCCATTGTACAACGCACACTTGTTCATGAGAAATTAAAAAAAATTTCAACATTACGAGAGGTATTTAGGAACTAGTACGAGTAGTTCCTGCTACTGAGCTATTACAATTTTGTTTTCTTTATTTTCTAATTTGATTGTATCCTTTTTTTTTTAAATTGGGTACTCACGTTCTAAAATAATCATTTGATTATTTTGATTCTCTTTGTTCAAATACCTATCTTGGCTTATAAAAGTGTTTTCCAAAAATACATTTCTATACGTAGATTAAACGCATTTCTTACAAATTCCCAATTCTGACCATTAAATTCCTCTGACTATAGAATAGAACTATCTATATTAATAGTTTTAGTTTACTTCAGAAGCTTAATCAAAGCAGGGTGCGTCATTATCCTCCCTTCTCTATTTTAAATTATTAACACGTAAATATTTATTTAAAACTGAAATTGGAATGTAAAATGTGAAAGCGTTGCCTTAGTGGTGTAATATGGTATGTGACTGCAGTTCATGGCCTCAGGTTCGATTCCCGGACCGGGCAAAAGTAGGGTAAAAAATATTTAAACTGATTCTTAGGTAAAACGCGTAAAATAAAAACTATTGCTTTGACATTACAAACAGACGCTTCAGTTTTATTTATTTGTATAGATAGGCTGCAAAATCATCACAACATTTCTTATATCTTTTATAATAAACATATTAGGAACGACCTAAACGTATTTCTCATGTAATAACTTCGTTATATTGTCGTGAGTGAAATACCATAATCATAATCCAACGATATTACACAAACGAGGCTTATTATGAAAATAATTTGACGCAAGTTAGCCGAGTCTCACTAGTTTATTAATATGCGTGGCAGATATCCCAATGTCCGTCCGACGAACGACTTTCACTAATGGAAAATTTATTGTGCACGGTATATTGGGAAATTCTTCGCATTCACCGAGAATTGTCTCGATTGGGTGCTCTTAAATTTGGGTGGTGAACGTGCGATAAAACGGCACTTTGAATAAGTATAAGGGTCTTTGAAATTCGGGTATTGTGCAAAAATGATTTGTAAATTATACAGCCAATGTAGTTTTAAACAGTTTATGTTAAGAGAATCTATTGAGGGATAAGGCTTGATAGTTTTTTTGAGTCCTTCAACCATCAGATGAAGAAATGTTTAAGGCGATTTGTAGTCATGTCTATAATATTTAAACTATGTTATACACCTGCATTGATTTAAAAACATTAAATATAAAGTCCCATTTAAGCTTTTTGAAGTAGTAACCCGAATTCCGAAGTTATTATTCGGTACCATTATGTAGTCAGATCAGTATTTTCACTATTTTCATCCTTGACTTCACAAATTTAATGTTAAACAAATTTCTCCGTTCTGACATTTGTCCTATCTAATCGTCCGGTGGACATCATCCCGTGAGACGCCGACGCATCCGTATTGCTCACGACTTCTCCTGACGCCCCGCCTGCTACGAGTACATCACGGGATATTTTAAAGTCGACCTGCGATCGCCGACTATGGCGGCATTCAAATTTTATGACATTCGCCTAATAAGTTTTGATTAATGAGGATGCCTGTTGCTTTGTATTTCGTAAAATACAAGACACTAATACCTCAGGTGACATGTCGGTGAAGGATAGTAGTGGAAGAGTTAATTATTAAATTAACTGTGACCATTATTGGACCATTATTAATATTATCATTATTACTTTAAAAATAGTTTTAAATATGAATAAAGAGTATTGGCGAAAGAGTTAGTCTGTGACAAAAGTTGAGAGACATTGACTTGTATAAACTAACATAATGGTACAAATTAAATGCAATAAACCTAATTACGAGTATATTATGTCCTATATGTTTTTCAATACAGGATTCCAGCCTTCTCGATGATTAATTTACAAGGGGGTCAAAACATCTTGATAGCCTTAAAAAAACGATGTTTTTATTAGTTGATTTAGCTGGTAAATAATTTAAGGAATAACACACACAGAAACACTATCCGAAAGGCATTTACATCAAAGTCAAAAATCTTTTACGAATGAGGTTATTTTTAGGTTATAGAAGATTTTCAGGGACACTAATCTCAGACTGAAACCTTGAGAACCGTTGTCCTTCAATAAATGAGGTTTGTTGGCAATAAGTTTTCGATTTCCTCTCACGTTTTGATCGAAATACGTAGATAATATTAAAGGTTCAACTTTTATTATAATTTGGTATAAAGTCTTATTATAGGAAAATATGTTTTTTTTTTAAAACCACACACCAGCCAGTAATATATTTGTTCGTATGAACAGCAAAATTAAAAAAAACTTATAGTATAACCGGGAACCTTAATTACTAATTAAGGAGATGGTCATAAGGCTCCCTTATAGTTGTCACAAATAATATATCTCCATAATAGGTCATACAGCAGTGTAAATTAAGTCGAAAATAATATAATTAAAAATCTATATTTTAACAGTGCTACCATTTTAACCATGAGACATCTACTGTTCTTATCGGACCTCTCTCAATAATATTGAATAAGTTGAGAGAGCCCCTTTATTGATAGACGTTGTAGGCTGCGCTTACGGTAACGTGGTCTCCGCTAGAGAACCTTGCCGCCCCAACAGTTTTATCTATAGGATTCTTACAGATAGCGATAAGCATCTTAGTTAACGAACTAGTTCTTGAGTAAATTAGGATATATAAACACTGATGTAACCCGGAAATGTACTGTTTTCACTCTCGAAGCATTTCATAAAAAACAAAAAGTAGGTACTTACTAGTATTTTAAATTACTGTTAGCATCTCAAGGCTCTAGAGCCTTCAGCTTTCAAACAGACTAGTCTGTTTGAAAGCTCTGTAGACTTCTGTAGAAGCTGATAATGCACTTTGATAAATTTTTTTGTTGAGATCTCTAGGAATGTGAAGTAATAATGTAATTTTTTTTCTCGAGGTAAACTCAACTTTGAGACAAGAGAAAAATGTGTCTAGTTTTTGAGAATGGTAAAAAAAAATATCAGAGAGGCCAATTAATTTGAATTTTCCTTACATTAAATTCATTGTAATTAGATATTATCTTTCGATTGCCCGATTTTTCCACTTTTATGGGTAATAAAATAACTACTAATCATTATTAGCGAATATTACAAACTGTTGGCAAAACATAAAATGAGAGAATTTTAGGCCTCCGAAAGTCATAAATTTCTTTTGTGTATGTAATCAGTCAATTATTAGTGCTTTTAACTCTAATCAAGAAGTAGAAACAGAATTATTTCACAGAAATAAACCCTAAAATGTCTTTTGAAGTGCGAACAAAAGCATTATCTGAGAGTTATAATAACGCGTAAATATTATGGTGACCGGAAATTACTTCTGACAACCCCTTTTATTTTAAAGGTTTCATAAATTTACGATATTTAATTAAAACCTACCATAAGATCGGATTAGATCGATTTATTTTGTGTTATAGTATAAGAATATTATAAAAGATGTACATCCAATATACTACTACTATATAACACCGCCTCGGTGGCGCAGTGGTTGTGTACGGGACTGCTGTGTTGAGGTCTCGGGTTCGATTCCCGGTTCGGTCTAAATGTTTTTATGATCTGCAAATATTTGTTTCGAAGTTTGGGTGTTTTCTATGTATAATACATATGTATTTAATAAAAAGTAAATAAGTATTCTATAAGTCAATCTAGCTTTCATAGTACTAGCTTTGCTTAGTTTGAAACTAGATAGTTTGTTTGATATCTAAAAAAAATATATTATAATATTATTTTATATTGCTGTTATATGTATGCTTATGTATATTGCTTAACACAAAACTTTCAGTCGATTCTGACATTCAATCACATCGGTCGAAGCTTATAGGAGTCAGCTCTTTATGTATTTTATATTTTCAGCGTTGAAATAAATCTCCTTCGTCTTTCTTATCCTTAATCCAATGCGTGAAGTGATGATAAGCTGAAGTACGACTATCTGATATGTCAATAATATTTCGTATTCGGTTTGGAGCTTTAGGAATCTTTATATTTTTGGTAAATAGAAATATTTTCTTTGCTTGTGTTACTGGATATCTATAAAGTTAAATACTTTAGTATCCAATATCTAGACGGCGATATATTCACTCTCTCAATACCGTAACTAAGAATACATATCTTCAAGTGTAATCTTTACAGGGCTTTTTTTGTAACTCAATTTCCAAAAATATGAAAGTACTGGGTACTTAAAGAGTTGGAATACAATAAATTAAACTTAAAGCTTTTAGATCCGTGTGGTGACGGATTCAGAATACGGAGTGTCACCCCTATTCATCTCGTAAGGGTCGTAAAAGCCGACTAAGGGAAAAAACAACGCAGGACAACAGCATTGCAAAGTGAAGGAAAACTTGAAAGTAACTTGAAACCCTATACCAAACAGTCTGGCCAGCGTGGTGTAGTAGGCCAAAACATTCTTTCTAAGGAGAAGCCTAGTCATCTAACACCTAACGCCATCTAGTTTCAAACAAAGCAGAGCTTGTAAAATGAAACCTAGATTGACTAATAGAATACTTATATACTTTTTGTAAATACATACTTATTATAAATAGATGTTTTCTATTCAACAAACTCCGAACTCCAAACTCCTAAACAAATATTTGTTGAAACGAACATACGAGTATATCTGTGAGGCTGTGCTATTCGGTTGAGCTGATACATATGCGCAGAATCATGACTTTCCCACGATGAATGTAATAGATGCAGTTTTTGAAATATGATTGTCCATCAACAACGTACTTTTAAATTGATTTGTTTTTTAGTATCCGAAAGCGATGGGAGACTGTTTCGCACTTAAAAAGACGATTAGCTGAGTGCCCAATTTTTTCTACCTATGATATTGAACTACTAAGCTTATTACTTTGGTTCCTTATATATTTGGATAACAGAAAGTTTCAATGCTTGTTTCTAACCTTCAAGAAAAGAGTGTACTCTTTTCTAAACGGCCGGCAGTGCGTTAGTGACTCCTGATTTGCAGACGTTCATGGGCACTGGTGGTCACTTTCCATTAGGTAACCCGTCTGCTCGTCTGCCTCCTCTAACATAAAAAAAAAGAAAATGCACTGTGAACGATGTTCCACGTCAGCATATTTTAGTGGCAAGTTATTTTCGTAATTTCTATGCTATAGTATTTTGAACAATCGCGCACATCCTGGAAGTATATATAAAACAAATACTGTCAAAAATTAATCAACATTTTACTGGGTACAAGATATTTTAAGTACAATGATGTTCATAATTGTTTTTGCTTTTACTTTTGTGAACGAAAACGAATTTCTTCTTGACATTATGAGTGAAAATAAACCCCGTGTAGCTTCCATCCTTCAGTAAATGCGCCCCTCTCGTTCTTACATTGTTCACGATAATTATGATTTCATATTACCAACCCTATTTTATTAATATTCTCTGTTGGAGGAAAGTAATTCGGTGGCAAATTTATTGTGATGGTATTTGATACAATGTTTATATGTTAAGATCTATTGCAAATAAGAGTCTTTGGGTTGCTTACTTGTTAATTTAAGTTAATTAAATGTTCCATACATGTTAATATACGAGTAACATCATTAGGTCGTAGATCGAGTCTTGTTATTTTTTTAATTTTCATAAAATACTTGTTGTACCCTGCCTCGATTCGCTATGGCATATAATAGTTGAATAAATGAGAAATAATGAACAAAATTTAATTAGGGAATTTGTACCGAGTGCAGTTTGATAATTGGACGATTGCACGGATTAGTGGTTTAAGCGGTCGCCACGCCGCTTCGTACTACGCTGAGTGTTGTGGGTTCGATCGCCACATGGGACGACACTTTGTGTGATCCACAAATTATTGTTCTGAGTCTGGGTGTTCTTTGTGTCCTTTTCATGTATATTTGTAAAGTCCCCCGCGACACGGAATATATTCCTAATGCGGGAGTTGTCTTTTTAAAAAGGAAAGAAAAGAAAAAGAACCTACCTGAGATCGTATTGCAGATTAAATTCCAAAGGTTTAATAATAGTTGACGACCGGATGGCATAGTGGTTTGTGTAACGGACTGCTATTCCAAAGGTCGCGGGTTCGATTCCCGCTCAAGTCAAACATTTGTGTGCATGAACATTTAATGTTTGATTTGGTCTGGGTGTTTCTATGTATAATATGTATGTATTTACAAAAAAAAGTATATTTGTATTTATATCAGTTGTCTAGTACCCATAGTACAAGCTCTGCTTAGTTTGGGACGAGATGGCGTTGTGTGAATGTAGTAAAATATATTATTATATTATATTATATCAACCAATATTACTAAAATACATATACTCTGTTTGACGTTATTTATAATCAACATTGGGCTTTAAAAGGTATTATTTTCTACAATTTTTGCGCAATTGATTTCTTATTTTTTACATAGGCTTTTCTTACTAGCATTTTTTTAAGTTAGATACACACTTTGTTTAAGCTTTAATAGTCGTCAGCTGTCAGATATTAAAGCAAAGCCTCGTGCCAATTTGATTCTCAAATTTACAGTGACTAATATATGTGTTCACTTCTTAACTTCAAAAAAAAGAAAGACATTCTCAAATCATCTGTATGTTTTGTTACGTTTCTTGTCTCAGGACCCTGTTATTTATGAACAGATATTTAAAATTAATTGAAAGGAAATACGTTTTCTCTTATACAAATTTAAAGAAAATATAGACACTTCTAAGTTGAAAAATTACTTTTTTTTTAAATTGATAATTTAACTTTTGCACTTAAAGTTATCTTGCATAAACATTGTTTAAATTCAATACCTAAGCATTTCAAGTATTGTCGAAGCATATATTGATAATTGTCAATCAAGCCAATTTTTTATCGACGATTTGACCGTTAGTTTAGCAGGTTTAATGGTCAAAACGTGGACATACATATACGATTTCGACTATGCAACAATTTATTCTTAAAAGCTTATCGTTAGCCTAAATACTTTCACTAAAACTTTACGCTAAAACACCCAAGACCGGTATCAACGGGTGTTGTGCGCTATAATTTTGTACACACACATAATAATTTTCAGTTTTGTAGTATCCCAGCATCGTGTGTGGTCCCAAAGTAATTCCGGACAAGGCTGTAAAAAGCTTAAACCTCTACTTATTTAACTTTTTTATTTCCATTTTCATGTCTTCGTTCTCACAAAATGTCATCTGCAGAATTTTCTTTTAAAGAAAATAAAATGAAATGCATTCTTTGTTGCACTGCAATATAAATAGAACATTTTATAAAGTCTTCTAGTGTTCTAGTAGATGTTATATCTACTTAGTACTATACTAGGTAATTACTAATATAAGTTTATTACTCATATCTATATTTACAAGTGGCCATATTTGGAGCAATTTTTTTAGGAGAATATAGATTTTGTGGTAAACTCTAGTTTTGATTTATAAAGTATGCTTTGTAGCAAAACGCATTTTGTTTTAAATGGTTAGTGCCATTGTAACAAAATAAAACTTTTCATCATCATTATCACCAGCCTATCGCAGTCCACTGCTGGACATAGGCCTCTCCCATTGAACGCCACTTAGAACGATTTTGGGCTTCTCGCATCCAGCTCCTGTGCAAATCGTCAACCAAAAACTAAAAAAAAAACTAGTAAAACTTTTAATGTATTATATTATATGACGAAAGAATAGATCCAGTATTGTTTTTAAAAATAGTGACATCAGCTACGCTGATGTCATTATCTTCGTTGGTATTTATATACTCCATGAGGGAAATAATTTAAAGCAGTAAATGCCAATAATCCAACTTTTTATTAAAAATAAATATTACAGATACTACAAGTATTACACAGATACGGATGTTCTCACTACGGACGCCAACAATCGAATGACCGCCCCAGAGCTGGTCTTCACACCGTCCCGCAGGGGACGCTTGGTGGCTGGATCGGGGCTGTAGCCCCCTGAAAGCGATATCTACCGCTACCCCTAAATAGGGGTAGGTCCTGGGCTGTCCTTACGGTAGGTTTTTCGAGTTTGAGGGGCTTCGCTCTTCACGCCGCACACTGTATTATTATCGAGATCTAGCAGAACTTAACTAAAAAATAATACTCTTCTAAATATTAATATAACTACCTTTTTCACACAGGTGTATAACTAAATAACCTATATTTAATAAAATTAATAAGTTGGCAACACCATATAACGCAGGGGAAGTCCCGAAACATAGCTTACGCGTGCTAGCACGTGCTCGTTGTTTAGTTCTGATTTACTGCTGAATGCGAACAGGTCTGTTCTTGTCACTTAAAGTACTATTAAGTGGTCATTTTTATTGATTGTTACATCATCGAGCATACATTGAGGTTGGTTTGAACCTTGTAATATTAAAATAACTTTAGTAAATTACGTTTTTGATGTAGTCCTTGAAAAATATTTTATTTTTTGTATTAGTGTTGACTTTTAAAAATGTATGGAAGTGTATACACCGGGAAATCACTCTTATAGCATTCTACGGTTAATATCCTTTGAAATTTAGTTGAAATCTCTTGCTCCTTTTTGCCCCGCTCATACAATATTTTTGATATATGGTTAAAAGTAGGCAGAAAAGGTCGAAATAACCTTATAATTGAAAAAATTCTAAAAAATTATGACATAGAAGAATGTAATAAACCTCCAAGATCACTTCAAATGTTAATAAGTAGTCTCACCGCAAGAATACAATATAAATGGGAAAAATATAAGCGAAACAAAATAAGATTCTTGGCAGAGAATGCTGATTGGTTAGAAGAAGAGGTGTTGCTCCCATCTGAATTTCTATCTATGGTGCCCTCTTGCAGCGGATCTACAACTCCACCAACCCAGCATAGTGGGCGGCCCGAGAGACCATTTGAAATCTGTCACATAAAAGTTAAAAAAAGGAAATTAAAAGAGTTAGTTACGTCGAAATCTCAAGAAGAATTGACACTTGCAACACAAATGAAACTTGTTTCCTCAGGCAAAAGAGATGCAGCTAATATTGTGAAAGAAATATCTCTTGCTTCTCCTTCACGTGCTACGAAAATAAAGAAGGCAAGAGCTGCATTCACGAAACCTGAACCAAAACTCTCCCCGGAAGCTGCTTTAGGTATCCTTGTTGATGCAAAATTAAGCGTCGAACAATATAAAATTTTGCGAAAAGGAGCAAAAGCTGTAAACTCTAATTTATACCCGGCATATTATTTAGTACAAGAGGCTAAAACCAAGTGTTACCCACCCGAAGATAGTATCGAAGTTACAGACACATATGCGGAGATAAAACTGCAAGCACTACTAAATCTGACTTCACAAAGAATATGTGAAGTACAGCAAGATGTCATTGAGCAGCATTGTACTTCTGAATGTAGTAAAAAATTGCGTCTTATATCGAAATGGGGATGCGATGGGAGTTCAGCACAAAGTCGCTATAAACAAAGGATTTCAGGGGAAGGTTCGGAATACAGTGATGAACATATGTTTTCTGTCTCATTAGTTCCTTTACGTCTCATTCAAGAAGACTCGAATAACATTATTTGGCAAAATCCTCAACCGAATTCTACAAGATTCTGTAGGATGATACGTTTTTCTTATAAAAA
Source organism: Arctia plantaginis (assembly GCA_902825455.1). Classification (NCBI taxonomy): domain Eukaryota; kingdom Metazoa; phylum Arthropoda; class Insecta; order Lepidoptera; family Erebidae; genus Arctia; species Arctia plantaginis. Next base: position 4,434,871 of record CADEBD010000288.1, read on the forward strand.
GGAAACCAAAGAAGTTATCAAATCAGAGGTGAACATAATAAAAACTCAAATTTCCAAATTAGTTCCAAGTCAAATAACTATACATGGCATAAATCTCATTTGCAGCCATGACTTGGTATTTACCATGGTCGATGGGAAAATATGTAGTACCTTATCACAGTACGATTCGACTCAAAAGTGTTACATCTGTGGAAAAACGCCAAAGAAGATGAACACAGATACCACTGATGCAGCAAATGAAGACATGTATTCATTCGGAATATCTCCTTTGCACTCATGGATACGTGCATATGAATGTCTTCTACACATTGCATATAAAAGCGATATAAAAACATGGCAGGCCAGAACCAAAGAAGATAAAGAATCGGTGGCTTCCAGAAAGAAACATATACAGGAGCGCTTCTTCGCTGAAATGGGTTTACTAGTGGATATGCCGAAACAGTCTGCTGGTAATACCAATGACGGTAATACCGCACGTAGATTTTTTCGAAATTCGAAGCTGACAGCAGACATAACTGGGATCAATCTGGATTTAATTAAACGTTTCCACGTTATCTTGGAGGCACTTTCATGCGAATTAGAAATAGATCCTGAAAAGTTCAAGACATATGCCTAAGAGACAAAAAAACTGTATTTAGTACATTATTCCTGGTACTACATGCCTTGCAGCATACACAAAATCCTTGACCACTCAAAAGAAATAATTGAAACATGCGTTTTACCTTTGGGCCAATTAGCAGAAGAAGCTCAAGAAGCAAACAACAAAGAATATCGGAGAAATCGCGAGTATTTCAGCAGAAAAATGAGCAGAATAAACACGAATCGAGATGTACTTAACCGATTCCTCATCGTTTCGGATCCACTTCTATCTTCCAAATCAACAGTGCAAAATAGAAAACGCCATGCTCTTCCTTCTGAAACAATCGCACTGCTGAAGGCACCGAACATGAGAGAAGAAACTTCCTCAACGGAGGAAGATGAGTAGGAGGTATTGCTAATTATTTTTTTAGTCTTTAAGAATGTGTAAAATATATTACCGAATATTTAGTAGGCACTTACCTAGTTACAAACTAAAAAAAACTTTAGAACAAAGTTTCAATTTTTTTTTTAAATAAAAATAAATAAAGAAACTATTTGTTTTTGTTATTTATTTATTTCATTCATTTATTAATTAATTTAGAAAAACGAAATAACATCTAATATTAACATATTCACGCACGATTGAATTAAGTTCTGCCAGATCTCGATAAAATTACAGTGTGCGCCGCCTCGGCGGTCTAGCTCGAGCCAGGTGAGACCCCAGGCAAGCCTGGGGAGGCCCAGCTCCGAGCGACCAGCGACAGAGGCGGCGGCTTGTTGCGAAGTCCCCATTGTGTTATCCGGGATGTGTGGCGCCGTCCGCACCGCGATGCGGTCTGCGGGGCGCCTCGTGTATCGTCCTCTCCCGCGCACGATCCCACGATCCCTGCGCCTACTTGGGCCAAGTAGGCGCAGGTGCTCGCAGGTCAATGGGGGTGGTCGCGGCGACAGCAAGTCCTGTGAACATATAAAAAATTGTGCATTATATGTGGGATGGGAGCGGGTCCGCCCGCGGGCGCCCGAGGCGCGGGCGGGCCCAAGAGGCAGGTGAGGCTGTGTTAAGACCGTCCATACAAGGGGATCGGGGATTGGGGACCGCCTGTCTATCCGGGGCTTTTCTAGTCCACAACCAAGCGCTGTAGCTTCACCGCGGCGTGGCGGAGCTGTATGCTTGTATTTTTATAAAAAAAAAATCTTTATATTCTGGTTTTTTTTTTGTAACCTTCAATTACTCTCAAGCTGTATAAATTCTAGGAGCTGTGTACATCAATATTATGTAAAACTCAATTTAAACACTATTCGGTCTGTATTCTGTAACTGTGCCTTCTATTGATAAATATATACAATTTCCATATGTATTTTGGGCTTACCTAACTTGGATGAAAGTTTGAAATTATTATGGATTTTCTCACTATACATATATAGCTTTAGCTGGTTATAAAGCCAAACATAATCTTCGAAGACTACTTAATAATCAATTTTGGAAATCATTTTCATTAGCATTGCATTAACGTGTATTGGTAAAAAATATCGCTAACACTTAATAGTGTAAACCATTACGTAAGTGCACCCTGCATGGTTTTATAAAATGCGATCATAGAGGCGGGTGGCAGATCGATCATCGATTGGCTAACGAGTGATAGTGGTGTCAAGTACTATACTAAAAGGGGATCCTTGTTTACTTAGAGGGATGGTTCAATCATTTCTAATAATATCTGAAACGCAATCTCAGTTATCAAATAAACATGAATTAATGGTTCATAGAATAGTTTATGCTAAATGTTTTTGTCAAAAATAATGGCATACTTGTAAAATACAAATACAACACGACTTTTAGAGGTTTTTGACTATATGAATTTTCGCCAACCTATGGTAGAATAGGAGTATAATAGAACTGGCAAGCTATTTTTGCATTATTTGAATTATTAATACAAAATATATAGCATCAGCTTAAAAACTTAATCCATAAAAAAGTTTTTTCGCAATAATAAATCAAATAAAATCCGTAAACGACGATAAAAATACAATTTGGCGATGCTAATTGTGTCACTTCTTCTTTCGTTTCGTATCTCTTTTAAGGAAACTGAGCTATGAAAGGAATCCCAAGATGATCACGTCCAACATGGAAGTTGAAATTCAATTGAGTCACATTCAGTGGATTTCAATTTAAATATTTGGGGCGTTAGAATCAATTTCGTTTGCATTCAGACGCGGAATGCCATTTTCTTGATCACAATTGCTTGCGTCAATAGAAGTTAGGAAATTTTATGATCCAGGGATTATTATAAATTCATGGCTTCAAAAGTTTATTGCGTTTGAAATGTAAAGTAAAACTTTTTTCTAAAGTGTTAATAAAAGCCCAACAACTGGAAAAATGCAGGCAAAATGCTCGGCTATCGTATCAAGACATTACAGTCCAAAGTTACATATATATTGCTACATAATAATAGTTACATAGTAATAATTATTTTGACATTTTCACTTCCTGTTGCTCCTTGAAAACAGTTTTTGTGTTGATCCGACTTACATTAGTACTATCATTATCTTCATCAACGATTTCCCTGTCTATCTAGTTTTGTATATGTATGGAGTCTGAGGTGCATTAATATCCATATTCGATGTTGGAACCGATCAAAACAATTGACATGATTAATTAAATTTAATTGTGGCACCAACAGTTCCGTGCACTTTATTAAGGTCAAGAGTTAACGCTAACTGAAATTTATTGTTTTTTTTTGTTCAATTTATTTACCTACAATTAAATGAATCTTTTTTGCACTTTAATAAAGAGGAAGTTACTATTTGCGGGGCTGCTTTTAATTAACACACACGTGTGCTACTCGCAATACCTAACAGCAAAATGTTAAAAGCGTGGTGAAAAAACTCTCATCCTAAAATGTTTTGCGAAAAATTTAGTTCTAAAAATAGAAATAATTTAGCAAACCAAATTAAGAATAAATCATTTAGTGGCTTGGTATATACAAACTTAATTTAAGGCACAAACTTTGTTGAATTTATACTTTCAAAACATTAAGTTTGAAATCCGATTTACTGAACAATTTAATTCGCAGAATTAGATTGAAGTGTTGTACAGATCTTTAGATTTTCGTTTATCGATTTAACTTTTTGTGTTCCTTAACGATCTCCAGTACGTCACTTTGATTGTGTTATAAGTATATTTATTTTGTTTAAGAACCATCTTCAGTTCTTCAAGAGTTGTTATAGCGAATGTAGGTTTTTTATTACTAAGACAAATAATAAAAACTAGTGCTATGTTGTGATTGTATAGTATAATAATCACGTCACGAATTTTGTTAAGTAGTCTTTCTGTGTCTGCCGTAACGCGTCCTTTTTCATTAGAGCGAAAGTACCAATTTTATTTTATTTTATTATTTGATATTTTACAGTGACCACAATGAATTGTTTGTTGTTTTTTTCGCTTAATAAGCATTTCACAGACTTTGAGCGTTACATTATATAAGTTTTAAATCTAAGTAGGTACCTGTAAAAGCAAAAAGATATATTTCTCTCTGTTGGTAACGAATTGAAAAAGAAACCATTTATTTTAAGTTTCTTTTGCTTTTTCAAATTATTACAACTTTTAGAAAATAAATATTCGTGAATATATTATGGTCTTAATGTGAGTTATATCTACACAAGATTCTAAAAGAGTCATTTTTTAATTATCATTTTCAGAGGCACCTACTAAAATTAGTCTTCAATTGTAAGTATGTTATTTAAGAGAGAGAAAGCTGTTTCATCCCTCTCTCTTGATTTATGTGACATCTGAACATTCACAGGGACATGACGCATCGTAAAATGTTCATAGCAATCTCAAACAGGCTCGGTGTATTGCATGTAGAGAAAAGACTCACTTTTTCCACACAATGTAGTAGCATTTTTATTAGCGAAGGATTCCAGACATTCTTACTTTCTTGTATATCAGTTTCAGGCTATAAATAAATTCAGTTTTAAGAACACAAACATGTCTGTCAGTATTGAATACTCAATTTTTAAGATAAACTATCTGTCCATTATTTATTTATGAGTATCATATTTTATAAAATGAACGTTACGAATTTATCCAGTTTATAAAATACGAATCAGTACTTTATAATAAAATATTTTTATTCAGAAACACGTCAAGGTATTTTTAAAAAGACAAAGAAAACTAGATATTGTTTAGCATTAACTATGGAAACATTCCTTCACTCTATTTTCTCTCGCTTATTAAGAAAGAAAGATAGTTGTTTTATATTTCCTACTCCTCCACTATTAATACTAATATACGCGTACCTGCTTGTGATTGTATTCTTCGACTTTAGGACAGTTTAAATTTCCCAAGGACATGCAGGATTTTACACCGCAATGTAATGGTTCAATTTGTAGTCAAAGTGTATCAATATTAGGACAGACAGGAACCTATTATCATGGGTTAACAGAAATAGTCAGAAAGTCAGAAAAATACAGAAAAGTTTTTTAATGTTTAATTAACATTTGTATGTAAAGCCACTCTTTTTCCCTTCGAGGTAAGTAGAGACAAAGTATAAAGAAGGTACATATCTATATATATAAAAGAAAGTCGTGTTAGTTACACTATTTATAACTCAAGAACGGCTTTACCGATATGGCTGAAAATTGGTGAGGAGGTAGCTTAGAGCCAGGAGACGGACATAGGATACTATTTATTCCGAAAAAAAAAAAACAAAGTTTGCACGAACTTTGCTTTACTCGGAGATGCCAAGTTATTATACTTGGAATGCTTCATCGAAGAATTTTCAAAAACGGAAGCAAGACGATGCGGTTCCTGGGTATCCGGATGTGCGTTCTACTGATGTTCTTGGTCGTATGTATACAGTTCATCCAAAGAATGATGAATGTTTCTATTTGCGGTTGTTGTTGGTAAATGTGCGTGGGCCAACGTCATTTGAGACACTACGGACTGTTAATGGTGTAATATTCCCAACATATCGTGCTGCATGTGAAGAACTGAACTTATTAGAAAACGATACCCATTGGGATACGACAATCGCTGAAGCCATTATCTCTGCATCTCCAAGTCAGATACGCACATTATTCGCTATCATAATTTCGACATGCTTTCCATCAAACCCATGTAACCTGTGGCACAAATATAAGGATAATATGTCAGAAGATATTTTACATCAAATTCGTATCACTTCCAGAAATCACGATGTTGAGATGAATGAGGAGATATATAATCGTGCTTTACTCTTGATCGAAGATATGTGTTACCTCATGTGCGGTAGTTTATTTATCAGGTTAGGAATGCCAGCGCCCAATCGTGAAATGAATGACGCATTACATCGAGAATTAGAACGGGGACGTGAATATGATCACCAGGAATTAGATTTAGTAGTTCAAACAAAAGGAAGTTTAGATACTTCAATGAAGGCAATCGATGATGGAAATGGTGGTTTATATTTCCTAGATGCCCCTGGTGGAACAGGTAAGACATTCCTCATGTCAGTAGTTTTAGCCACTGTTCGTGCGAGATCCAACATAGCGGTTGCAGTTGCTTCTTCTGGAATAGCAGCCACATTGTTAGAAGGATGCCGTACGGCTCATTCAGCATTAAAATTACCGTTAAATCTTCAAACTATTGAAGAACCAACGTGTAATATTACGAAAAATTTAGCAATGGCCAAAGTTTTATCGGCATCGAAAATCATCATCTGGGACGAATGCACAATGGCGCATAAACGTGCATTAGAAGCACTTAACCGAACATTTAAAGATTTAAGTAATGACCCGAGATGTTTTGGAGGAGCAATGATTTTACTGTCTGGCGATTTCCGCCAAACACTGCCAGTAATTCCAAGATCTACGGCTGCCGACGAAATAAACGCTTGCCTCAAATCGTCGAATCTATGGCGCTATGTGAAGAAACTGCAGCTGACAACAAACATGAGAGTTGCATTGCTTAATGATACATCTGCTGAAGATTATTGTCTTTAAGGCGGAACAGAGTTCGCCGGGTCAGCTAGTTATTCTATAAAGTTTATGGTGCTTTAAAAAAAAGACAAAACACAAAACAGTTAATATGAAACTATATTGTCTGTCGTCACCATATAAAACCACAGCAAACTTCAACCGAACCAAAAAATATACGCATGAATGTTATGTTTAAAAGCCCGTGAACCGTACATATGCAAATTAACGAAGGGTAACGGTGCAGACACAATAGGAGACAAGTGAAAACGACCTACTGTGTTCTCCTCATTTTTCTTCACCATTTTTACTAAATAGACTGATGAAATGATACTACATTAATCTTGACGAGGAACCTAACGTTTCTCTCAAGTACGTCTTATATACTAATTTTATATTGTATCCGAATGAATAGAATACTAAATATATTTTAAAGTTGTCTTGACACTAAATCATAATTTTATTTTAAATTTAGATGTATTTGTTTACAATTTCTTTAAGTGTCTAATTTCTTAGTACTCTATTTGGTCTAAACTAAGTTTAGGTTCAATACAGTACAGAAATTGATACAGTTATGAGTATCTCCCTTGGCAACTTGTCAACCAAATTTATGTTACCATTCCATGTTACTTAAATAAAAAAAAGGTTCTAAAAACTTATAATGCCAAGTTTATTAAAACTCTAAATTTTTTTTGTCAAGTATGTATATATATATATGTTATTGTTTATTATAAACTTATATTTCATTTTTTAAGTAGCATAAGTGTGTCGTTCGTTTTGCTCTCTTAGATTTAATTCACTCTAATAATTATAGATGAAAACTTCATAATTCGCTTACACATAAAGGTATACACGGATACCGATGTTTTCCATGTATAAACAATGATAATAATTAAAAGGTTAAGTATATGTATATTGTACCAGTTTAATCGCTTCTCATGCATCTTGATTTTGATGTTTTACTGCTTATTAGGCACGTTTATAATACGTCATCGATTACGTCATAAACCTCCTTTCTAAGGAGAGGCTTATGTCCAGCAGTGGACTATTAAAGGCTGTTGATGATGATGATTACGTCATACTGATTCTATAGTAGTATATTTCTATTTTTCTACTAGAATATTCTTACACTAACGCATAAAATGTTTAACGTTGAAATATTGTTGATTGTGTTCGCAGCCTAAGTCTTTTTAAAATAAAATCTAGGTCGAATCAGGGAAAAGAAAATCTGGCAAAAGCATCGATGTCAGAGAGACTAAGAGTGGCAAAAAGCATTATAGATTAAATGAGATTGATCTTGATTTGTGAGCACTAACGAGTGTTTTTTTAAGTGTTTTTTTTTAATACTCAAACGAAATACGATACGTTTCTGCAGTTGCACACTCGATTGCGACATTATATGTAGTGGCTTAGGTTCCCGCTTAGTATTTGCAAAAATAAACCATCCAGGTGGATCCATGGTTACGTGGTTACGTGGACGTATGCCATTTGTATATTACCATCACCTACTAGATTCGTAATTAAAATAATATTTTCCATCTTGTTCTTATTGTATCCTCATTCGTAATTTCAATTGTTATGTTCACCTAGCACAGAAGAAGTAAATGCAATCAGAATTTGCTTGAGATGGGCAATATCTTTTATGTCAATGTATGAATTATTTAGAATAATACCATTTACTAGCCGAAGTAAAAAAACTAGCGGATTACAAAATGCCACCTAATTGATTAGTTATTTTTATTATACTATTCGTAGTACCTGCGGCTAAGAATAAGGTACTAGAATATGTTGCTTATAGTTCATTTTTCCTTTCTGGTAACCGGTTTCCGATGAAAATAGTCTTCTGAAAATATCACGGCAATAGTGCTAGCATTACATATCGATACAATGTTGCCATATTTTAACGTCTAGAGTTGGTGTAAGCTCCCGATAACACTTTCATTGTTGCTGATATCGGGTAATAGTATTTATTTATAGTATCTTTATGTCCTATAAACTGTGATGTGTTCAGTGAACGCTGGTAACTTATTTATTTATTTTATTTAAGGAAAACCAACAGCTATGAGTCACCATTTCAGGCAAAATAATTTCTAACGGAAAGCCAATTAATTACAGGTTTCACGAGTAAAATAACAGGATTATCGATATAAATTCAAGAACACTCAATGCACGAACCTGGCATACAAATGTATTCATTACGGTTCGTTTGAATAAGCTAATTTCCAAAGAAGTTATGATTTACCACTGTAGTGTCCGTGCCACTTTTTATGGTGTAAGGATCCGAATCATATTCTTTGCATAATATATTGAAATCTCTACTTGCTCGAACCATATAAGAATTCTTTCTATGATTTGAAGATGATGGGGCGATTGAAATTAGAGGGTTATGCCTAACATATCTGGAAGGAACGTTGAATTTAAGCTTGTACAATAGTTCCAGCCAATTTCGTTAGAAATTATTTTGGCGAATAATGTACAATCGCTTATCATAAGCGACGATGTTAAGTTAACGGCTGAATGTGAAATTTCTTGCATATTTGGATATAATGTTCAGAGGAGTAGGGTATTCGAAGGCGATGACATAGAAATCTTATAAAACGATTCCGTATTTGAGAGGCATATTCGAGATGGCTTCAGACATAAGTACAGTACAAGATCTACAGCCTTTTAGATTTTATGAAGCATCTGGACAGCCTCATAATAAAACCAAGTGCTTTAGAAGCCTTTGCGAAAATCTCATTGACATTAACAACAAAAAGAAGTTTGGAGTCGTTCTGGACGCCTAAATCACGAACGACCTCACGGTTCTCCAGTACTCGTCCTTTGAGCTCGTACGTCGATGGAACATTGTCACGCTTTCTCCTGTAAGAAATAACATTACATTTAAGTGGGTTTAGGTCTAGGTTGATACGATGGCAATACTCATCCAAACGCAAGGACTTGTTGCAGAGCTTTCACGTCCTCTAAATGTGATTCTGATGAGAAAAATTTCATGTCATCCGCAAAACAGAGTAGTAACTTTTGCTTCCAATCCTAGGACGATTGATAATTGCCTTGATAATTTTACTAATTTATTTTGTAAAAAGACAAGGTACTTGTGATAGTCTAGAGTAGCTTTTGTAAAATTCTAAAGAGGATTCAGGAAGTTACTGAAGCAGCTCTATGCTGGTGCTGGTTAACCCGCTTTTTTTTGTAGACTTTAAGAACTAGGATGTTTCGAGAGCCGACTCGATTAGAAATCAGTACTTTCCTCACCTGACTTCTAAAATAATTTATAACTTGGGATAAAATAATATAAAGTAAATATAATTAACTACGAATATTCAGAATAATTATATTAAAATCTTTTTTACTCCTACGATAAATAAAATCTGAGCTACATCACTCATCGAAATAGAAATCAGACTAAGTAAACAAAACATAAAATACCTTTTATAACGCTGTATAATAAACAAAAAATATTTTATTGTAAAAATACTTAAGGTTTACTTAAACGTGAAATTTCTCAAGTATACCGCTCCAAACTTAAATTAAAAACGAAATACTTGAGAAGCTACAAAACAACCGCAAAACTTAAAACCGGTTTAAGAACCTACTGTAAATAATTCGCTTTGTTTTTTTCATAAACTTAGTGCGTGCCTAGTTAAGTGGGAGAGTCGTTTAAACGATCCCCAATATTCACTATGTTATAATTATTCCAGGCTTCCTCAATTTCCTGCAAATACTATTTTAATTTTTTTTTAATTCAAGGATTTATCATCGTCAGGCAACTTGTTAAGGTAGATACATATTAGAAATATAAACTATCTACAATCACGATTAGTTTAATTCGATTGAAATGTGGAATAATCAAAACGATATAAAATAAACGTTCAATTATAAATCCATCTATGATCTATGTAGTCAATTTAAATAGTGCTCCCACATTTATGCACCTATTTACTTCTTCATTTGATTATCGTTATCATATAGAAAAGAAACGTACTTCAACGTCATCTAGCGGTTACCAGCCAAACTACGCAGTAATTAGATCCTGCATCTCTCAATGAAAGTTTTGCCAAAGTGAGCCATTGAAAGAAATTCCTGAATTGATGATTTGACTAATATCGTCAGGAACACGAAAATTATATTTCGGAATCGAATTTGCCGTTTTTAATAAAATGAAAATACTCATGAATTCGCTTATTTAATTTATAAAGATTAGGCTGTTTTATTTAACAAAATATAAATTTCTTTAAAGGACAAGTTTAATTCAATAGGCAGCACACATGTTCAAACTTACTAAAATTTAAAAATATTTGAAATGATGAATTTACGATATAATAATATCGTACATTTATAGTATATACATATATATAGTATATATATATAAATATATGTATATATATTATTTATATATAATTATAGTATATCTATATATGTATATCGTAGAAATTTTATAATTCTATGTAGAATAAATATAAAATTTTGCTTAAAGCGGAAAGTGACCTCAGTACTTAAATTGGTCGTGGTAGTTAATTAGTTCTAAGCGATAAATCTTGTACTACCTTCGTTATATGTATCTCTAGAGCGCTTTTCCTTTGACTTCTAATCATGTACATCTTATCTATTTCTATTACCTGACCATTTTCAGGTATTTACGTAAAGTTTTGCTTTATGTTTTAGGACAATAGATTTAAAAAGATTTTTCAGATATTTAATGTATAATATCTCAAACTAAACATTCTTCTCCGTCGTCACACTCTTGTCAGAGTGGTCGTGGTCGTCATGACCGGAGCGGTGGCAAGCTTCACAATTTGTCGCCATTCCTCTCGTACCGTTGCTTGCCTCGTGCATTCGTGGAGTGGACCATTTAGAGCGGTTTTGATTTGGTCTGTCCAGCGCATTGGTGCTCTACCGCGCGCCCTCGTGCCCTCTATTTTGCCCTGAACCACGAGTCGCTCCACAGACTTGTCTTCCCGACGCATAATATGACCAAAGAAAGTGAGAATACGACTTTGAACGATGGAAGAAAGACGTTGTTTTATACCCAGTTCTTCGAGGATTGAGACATTGGTTCGGAACTCTGTCCAGGCTATACGAAGCATTCGTCTCCAACACCACATTTCTAAAGCGTCGATCTTCTTTCTCTCACTCTCTTTTAGAGTCCATGTTTCGGCACCATAAAGAAATATGGGAAACACTAGTGCCCTGACAAGTCGCATTTTAGTGGCCTTTGTTATGTCTCTGTTTCTCCATATCTTCCCAAGCCGATCCATGGCAGACCTGGTGATAGCCATGCGCCGTTTGATCTCGTCCGCGCATCCGCCATTATTCGATATCAGTGCTCCAAGGTAGATGTATGACTGAATGACGTCGCAATTCGCAATTTTTGTTACTTCGGGCGAGTTATTGTTGAGTCGATCCACAATCATAATCTTCGTCTTGCTGCGATTTATCTTCAAGCCGAAATCAAGGCTCACTTGTTCCATTTTGGTTAGCAGGGATTCTATGTTGCCGATGCTTGTTGCAAACAGAGTAGTGTCATCTGCGTAACGCAAATTGGAGATTTTATAGCCTCCAATAGTGATTCCGTCTGACCAGTTCTCGAGTGCTATTCTCATGATGAGTTCCGTGTAGATGTTAAACAGAAGTGGCGATAAGATACAGCCTTGACGGACCCCGGCACTTGGATGAAATTCACTCGATAATACGTCGTCTGTTCTTACCGATGCTGTTCCCTCTTCATACAGTCTTTTAAGGAGGTGGACAAGGTGTTTGGGTGTTCCCATAGCCAGGAGAGTTTCCCAAAGTACTGGCCATTTTACCGAATCGAACGCCTTCGAAAAATCAACAAAGCAAATATAGGTCGGCTTGTTAAATTCCCTAGCCTTTTCAATAATCTGGCGCACGCTCAAGATCTGCTCACGGGTACCCTTCCCCCTCACAAAACCAGCCTGTTCTGGAGCTATCTCCCTGGACAGATAGGATTTTAATCTTTCATTAAGAATATGCAGTAGAATTTTACTTGCGTGTGGTATTAAGGCAATTAAGCGGTAATTACTGCATATTTTTGTAGAGCCCTTTTTATGTAGAGGTACAAAGACTGTGTGAGTCCATTCCTGGGGCCAAGTTCCAGTTTCCCAAATTTTGTTACACAGGGTATGAAAAATATCGACACCATACTCTCCTGAAGCCTTGATAGTTTCAATCGGTATGGCATCCCTTCCTGTGGCTTTCCCGCTTTTAAGGCGTTTGATAGCGGCTCGCACTTCATCTCTCAATACAAATGGCTCCTTTTCTTCGGCCCGGGGTTCTGTCGGGAGATAGTTGTGAGCTTGTGGATCTTCAAATAGCGATTGACAGTAGTCCCTCCACGTATCAGATATCGCACCTATCTCGGTCAGTAGCTCGCCCTGTGAGTTTTCTATAGCCCATGTTTTGGAAGAAAGAGTTTTGGTGATTGCTTTGATTTTTTGATGCAAGTCTCCAGTTTCGTGTCTGTCAGCGTGAACTTCAACTTCCGCACACAAGCGTTGCAGATGGTTGTTGCGGTCACGCCTACAAGCTTCCTGTATACGAGCAGATATTACATTTAGCGTCTTCACGTCTGCTCCTCCAGCTTTCATTCTTCTTCTCTCTTCAACAAGGGCAAGAGTCCCATCGGTCATCCAGTGTTGACGTTTGCGAGTCACTGTAGAGGGTTTGGATTCCAACACGGCGTTCTCAAGTAGCTCCCTAGCCTGACCCCACAGTTGGTCCGGGGATGCCAGCCGTGCATCTAGATCAGTCCATTGATGCCATTTTTGGTCAATCGCAGCCAAGAATTTATGACTGTCTATGGGCTGGATTCTTTTCTGGCTTTCAATCTTCCTAGCGGCTTTGAGTTTGAGTTGGACTTTTGCTATTAGTAATTGGTGATCTGATCCACAATCAGCGCCCGGAAGAGTGTGAACATTTCTAATGAAACTTTTCCACCTTGAGCCGATCACAATGTAGTCGATTTGATTTCGATAGTTGCCATCAGGTGAAGTCCATGTATACAGTCTTCTCGGATGATGTTGGAAGAAGCTGTTTGATATCATCAGGTTATTCTCGGTAGCAAATTGAATGAGCCTCTCACCTCTTTCGTTTCGCTCTCCCAGCCCGAATTTTCCTACACATTGGCTGAGCTGATCAGCATGTGCTCCTATCTTTGCATTGAAATCGCCCATTACAATCAGTATCTCCCTACTAGGAATTTTGGCTATGGTTGATTCCAGCTCGGTGTAGAAGTGTTCTATGTCAGTGTCGCTTGCTGCGCTAGTTGGTGCATATAGCTGTATGATATTCACATTGATCGGCTTCGCCTTTAGTTTAATACTTAGCACACGATCGCTCACAGGTGTATATCCTATCACACAGCTACTAGTTTTCCTCGGTATCATAAAGGCAACTCCATTTCTGCTGCTGTCATCGTTTCCAGAGAAGTAGACAGTGTGCGATTCTGTCTGAAAGTGCCCATTTCCTCTCCAATGTGTCTCACTTAGACCACAGATGTTTATTCCGCATCGCTCTATCTCCCTCTCCAGGATATCAAGCTTGCCTGTCTGAAGCATTCCGCGAACATTCCACGTACCTATCTTTTGGACATTTCGCATCTTCATGAAGGGCATTCCAGTAGTCCGATTTCCAGACGATGCCTGGTTTCCTACATCAGCCTGGCCGGTAGTCCATTTCCCACCGTCTGTCCCGGATGCAGGACGGCGCCGGTTGCTAAGCGGATCGCATGGCCACCTCTGTATCTTATTTTTTATTTCGATCATGATGACTTTCTATGGGAATATAGTGCAGTAGTTTCCCATGGCTTTCTGCACCAGACATTTTAGAGGGTATTTGATCCTCAAGGTCGCTGAACCCTCCTCCGACCGGTTTCCCGGCGGGCTTACGGTTATACCGCCATGGTTCGGTCGCCAGAGCCTCGTCCGTTATCTAGCAGGGAGCACCGCGACAGTGTGAGACCATCGCCGTTGGCTATTCATACGAACCACCAACGCGAGCAGGTGAGGTTGACAATTGGGCCGGATATGTTTTTACTACCGCTCTCCCCTTACTCCCCTAACATACAAGTAAATAAATACATAAGTAATTTTATTGTATCGGCACAATCCATGCTTATATTTTTAATGTGAAAGTGAGTTTGTTTATATATTTCCACTACTAAACCACTAAAGCGAATCTAAAAATTTGACTGACTGACCGGACCGACTGACCGACATATACGCGGACGGAGCCGCGGGCAAAAGTTAGTTCATTATAATTGTAGGTAAAAATATTATACATTGTTATAAAGTGACTATCTGAAATTTGTTCCCCAATTATGTACAGTTCAGGAATGTTGGAGTATTTAGAAGGGTTAAATCTATTGGGGTTGTTACAATATGAATTTCAGAAATTACTCATAATAAGTATATGAGAGGGCAACCTCTCGTATATTAGTGGTATAACCCTAAACCGCAGCAGTGAATCGTTATATAGTTGCTAGTTTTATTAGCTACAATAGTTTTGATGATGTTTCGAAATGAAAATTGGTAGATAAATTAAAATAGTTGAAAACAACAGATAGAACTTTGAATTATTGGTTAAAGTTGGAATGAATACATAAAATAAACAAGTAAATAAATATAAAAAAATATATGTTAACTTCGCTCCTAGTAAGTAATGTGATAGAGCGAGGCCAAGGAATAATACCCTTTTTTTTCCGTGCGGAAATCCCCTCGGATACCACCACGGTGGCATGTCGGGCACGAACCGACTAAAACCGCACGGCGCGTCGTCTCGGGTACTAATAGCCGGGGAACCAGCTATGCCCTAGAAAGGAAGTCCCTGGTGCCCCGACATACCTCGGGCCATCTACTGACGAGTAGACGACCCCCCCCCCCCCCTTCCCGTTTGGGAACCCCATGTGGCGAGGCGAGCGCGTTGCGAAGAGAACGCCACCCCGGCCTGCTTCTGCTAGGGTGAAAGATGGCTTCACCTGTCACACCCAGGCCTGCGCTTATGGAGGACGGAGGTCGTTCTGCGACCTCCGGCGCCTGAGTCGCCTGCGGTACCTGGCCCGTTCCCGGGCCGGGCCGGGACCGGGAGAGTTCTAAACCTCTCCCGGTCCCGCTCCGCCGTCTCCTTCGCGAGCATAACTTGCTCGCAGAAGGAGACGGCAGAGTTCCACGCACTCTCGCTCCGCACGATAGCCGCAATCAAGCTATCGAGAGAGAGAACTCCCACTCCGATGGCCGCCACGAGGTCTCGCCTCTGCTCAACCCACGCCGGGCACTCTGACAGCGTGTGGAGAGCCGTGTCCACGGTCTGGCCATCACAGTGGTGGCACTCAGGCGTTGGCTGGTGATCCCCGAAACATCCTTTCCCAGTGATCACCTGCATCAGTCGGTATGAGAGGGTCCCGTGACGCCTCTCGAGCCAATTCTCCATAACGGGTCCTCCCGCTGCGATGACGGCGTGCCCAAGAAATAGTACCCTATAATGTGCGAATGTAAGCTTTTGTTTTTTTGTAAAAAGATATAGTATAATTGATATCATCTACATTAAGTGATGAACAACTTTAAAAAAAGAATGTGAATGCACCTTTAACTCTAGAAAGACACCCGTAGTTCATAAATTCGTCTGCTTTGTTGTCAAAATTGCTTTGAAGTCCTTGTTCTTCACAACAACAACAGGTTTCATTTTTAACGCAGAATTGTTGTGCCTATCAAAATTGAACAATAACAAATAACATTCAACCGTATCTGGCTGTATTAAAATTCAAAATTGAGTGTAGAATTGAATTTTTTACCCGCCAGCTATAATTTCGTAAACAAGCTTGTTATTGTTATAAACAGACAAGTAAGTACGTTATATGAAGACGTAGTATATTAAATTAGGGACATGACGAGGCTTCTAATAATATTGTTTGTGCGAAAAAATATCTGATTTCAAATGATGAGACTGAGATGGGTCTTTGTATATATTATTAAAATATATTTTAATTTTTACTTATTTTTTATAAATTTATATTTTTGAGGTTGCTTGAAAAAGTAATGTCAATTTTATTTTAGAATATAGAAGGTCCAACAAAGGGGAAACAAGTCACTGACTATCTACCAATCAAGATTCAAGACTGTTAACTACTTTATATTTGTCACGTGGTTACCATTGACCTTTTCCTACGCTACTGGCTGCCAGAGAGTTTGCTACTTGTGCAGCCATTACAACTGAAGTTCACAACCAGCATATTGAAGAGATTTTGTACTTTGCATGCAATCTTTAATAGTCACACATACTTATTAATGAATATAATGAGAAATACAGTATTACGCTTCAAAACACAAATCGTAGATGTCACTCATAAAGCCGCCGGATTCAAGCGGGACTGATTTATCGGATCGATTGGATATGATTTACAAGATTTATCTAAAAAAATACTAAAGGTTTGTTTCTGTTTGTTGTTGTTGTATATTTAGTAATACCTACTAACAAATTATATATTTCAATGCATCTATGAGAATATTATATTACAATAATTATTTGCAATCGTGCAATCATGGGACTGAGACTAAAGTCAAAGCTCAATCACTTAATACTCAAGAAATCTCTAATAAATAGGCGTCTAATAAATAGGCGACCACACCGTGGAGTACGGGGAGCCTATGTCCCCTCCAACTCAGAAAGGCGCAGGCGGAGTGATCCTTATTGCTCGCATACTATACATATTTGATTTAACATACAAAAATATAATTATAAAACGAGGAATCCTGATGTAATTTCCTTTGAAATTTTAATAGCATATTTGTGAAGGAATTTTAACGTAACATTTATTAATTCCTTGGAGATCATTAAATAAAAGTACTTTCCAAGGAAAACACCGAAGTAAATATTAAAAATAATACAGAATAAATTTCTAAAAGCTGTTGTGTTATGATTTTTGTGACATATTTGCTTTGACATATAGCTAGTCTGATCTTTTTTTTACAGTATGGGTGGCATACGAGCGGACGGGTCACATGATGGCAAGAGTCAAAAGTGAGAGACCCCCTCTAAACCTCCCGACCCTCCAGAATCATGTAATCTCAATCACTTGGTGAAAAGTTGAATTGCTTAACACGGTTTTCTGTGAGAAGTTTATCACTCCGGTCGAGCATACGTGCCCAAGTATTGCTCTGCTTTGGTAATCCACCCTATGCATGTTAAATGTACATATATTACGGTAGCATTGCATTCCAGTCACAGGACAGACTTCTACGTCTACGCCTAACAGGATTCCCAACTCCCATACTCCATCACACTTAAAATTAAATTTACCTTCTTTCTTCGTCCCATCTGAAAACGATTACATATTCAAAGAGGTTTGGCGTCACACAAGCGGCCGGCCATAAAAAAACCAGGCAGGAAAATGATGACGAATGCATTCAATTTGTGGGCGATCGATTCAATGTTCAGAACTTTTTTTTTTACGCATGAAGCTATTATAGTCCGGCCACAATGACTGGCAAATTGGACTTACAGTTTGATGCAGTATCGAGACCGTACCGACTAAAATGACACGGTGTGGTATTCTGCAAACATAAATAGGAACGAGGACGGAAACTGTAATGGCATGTCTGTAATGCCCTTCCTAGTACCTGAAAATCACGAACACGAACTCTCTTTTTTTTCCTTTACTGTTTAATATGTAATTTTCTATTAAAAGTTATTAATTATAAAATAATAGTAGATTTTATTTTATTAACCTTTTACGTTTAAAAATGCCGCTTTAATCTTTTGCTTGACGCTTTTTCTTTTGCTTGCTTCGCTTGACGTATTAAGTTTGTGAATGTTTTTACATGTTTATGATTTTGTTGACTGGCCTGTTGATTCAGTGGTTAGTGATTCTGACTGCTAAGACGGAGGCCGTGGGTCCCATTCCCACCCAGGACTAACAATATTGTGTGATGAACGCGATCATTTGTTTTGTGTGTGGGTGTGATTTATCTAGCATACATATGGGGTCTACCAATAAGAACGTCCTGGTTAAAAAATTGAATAAAACACTCATTTTTTTATGAAAAATGCATCCGATTGATTTATTTGATAGATAATTTTATGCAATTTATGTTTTAAATAATATATCGGCCAAATGACCGCCGCGGCTCTTTTTTCAGACGGTCACCTGCTTACGCCAATTTTCGATGACGCGGTGCACCATTTTGGCCGGTATGTCGACTATGGCTCGTCGAATGTTGGTTTTTAGGTCACGAATTGTAGCTGGATTATTGCTGTACACTTAAGATTTAACGTAACCCCAAAGAAAATAGTCTAAAGGTGTTAAATCACACGATCTTGGTAACGACTCACCAAACTTTCCACGCAATAATTCCATGTTCACTCGAGTAATGTGAGGTGGTGCACCGTCTTGTTGAAAATAAAGGTCGTCTGCATCAATATTATCAAATTCCGGAAACAAATAGCCATTCACAGTAACAGGGTTTCCTTCGTCACTTTCAAAGAAGTACCAAGCGTTGGTTTAAAGTGAAACGTGACATGATAAAATGGCAACCTTACTGAACACAAATGTCAAGAGACGTCAAAGATCATCCCTATTGGTAGACCCAGTATGTAAATATTTAGAAATATTTAATTATATTTATCAGAAATCTATTTACCATAGCACAGGATTTGCCTTGTTTAGAATCAGACTGCCGTATTTGAGATGTTTAAAGATATTATTATTATTAGAACAAACTTCTACTAAGAAACTTACATAAATTTAGTTACCTTGTATTTCATTTTGCTTTTCAATCTAGTTACCTAAATTCTCTGAAATAATTTATATAAATCTACAAACGAAACACGGGTTAGTTTTGTTTACTTGATCATTCTAGATAGCGATACGCCTAAAAAGAATATTGTCCAAAGATAGACAAAAGTCAACAAAATAAAAAAAGGAATCAAACATCACGAAAGCTTTCAGACCAAGGATCAGATAAAATACTAATACAAAACCTTAGATTGATCTGATGAATCTTTTAATGCTGTTGGTAATGTAACGCACTTGTTGAATAAAGTGGTAAAGTAATTTAACCCTTATATCAGAAAGAGATCGATGCATAGTTTGCGTATATTACGTTACTTGTACAAGTTGTACAAACGGAAATGAAAAAACCAGGAACCGTAATACGGAAATTGCTTATTTGATTGCACATAAACGTATAACCACGCCCCATAAATAGTCGAGAATGGACAGAATTATGTTCACGTGGAATGTCAATAGCTCGAATAGATGGAACTGAAAACGGTTTCACGATATCCATTTGATTATGACTCCTTAACGACTTTGTAGGCTAAAGTTACTAGTTCAGTCTGGTGGCTCAGATTTCATCATACATCGGCTGTTCTTAAACTGATTAGAGGTTAATTACTGACTAATAATTTTGCTTTTCAATGGCAACTTGGGAGCCCAAATGATTAGAACAATGACCAACATGATGAGACATATGTGTTTATTTAATACGATTTTAACTTTGTAAATCCACTGCGGTTATTTTTTTAAGTTTGTTATTGTTGCATATCCCAAGAGTTTTAAACATTCAAAAGTGCCTTTCTCATCCTCAAGTTTCTTAGTCTTTTAAATAACCTATTAATAAATAATAACTAACACTAACACTCACATTTTATTACCTATTGCACACAACATAAAAGAACCCAATACAAAAAGAACTTTTTTGTTTGCGAAATTTCTGCCAATCCTTGTAATGCTACTGTTTTATTCTATATTGCATCGTCCTCATAAAATTGTGCATTGAAGGGATTGTCCTGGACCCTGTCCATTTCAGCAATCCATTTCATCAATATCCCTCACTTTATCAGACACAGTAATAAATCCCTTCTACCATTTTCCTCATACCTCTCTCTATAAAGTTCTTCGACCTGTGCTTGTGTAGAAGTGTCTTCATTCTCTTCTGTTTCAATGTCATTTTTCTCCTTATTGCTGAAAACATTTTATGGGAAATTTCGTCTTATTCTCTGAAACTGTATTATGTTTTATCCGTTACTGCTAGGACATCAATTTTTTCTTTAGTATGTGTTTGGGTTGTGTGGGACAAATTAAACATATACTAAAGAAAAAAAAATAGTTTTGATATTAATATAAAATTTGAGATGGCAATCCAGGCTATTTATGAGTCCGAAATTTTAAGATTGCCTAACTAACCGTAAATAATATACGTATTAAGAACTTTTCGCCTTACAATAAAATATTTTCTATTTTTGTCAATTGTTTTGGCTTCACCAAAAATGTTTCTAGTAGTCAACTAACTCTTATCATTTATACCGCAACTAAAACATAAAATGCTCGTAACGTATTATGTCTTCGCACATCACTTCTCATGAACTTAACACCTCACACAGCACATGGGAAGCACATAAACAAGTCTCATAGCAAAATAACGTCGTAAGATTTGTACAATATTGCCGGGTTATATTACTAGCTTAGGCTTGTGGGGTATAAATACAGTAAAATATCGTTTACATGAAAATAAATAGGCATTCGTATAAGAAAGTTTACTTTACCTTTGACATTTTATATAAAATATATATATTTTAAGACAACTACCGCACTAGGAAAATTTCCGGTGTCGCGGGGGATTTTACAAACATGAAACGGATACAAAGAACACCCAGACTCAGAACGACAATTTGTGGATCACACAACGTGTCGTTCCATGTGGGGATCGAACCCACCACACTCAGAGTAGTAGGAAGCGGTGTGGCGACCGCTTATACCACTACGCCAACCGTGCAGCAAAATTACAATAAAAAGTTAAATAAAATAAAAGTTCAATTATTGTTTAAGAACATATTGATCAATACAATTTCACCTTGTTAATCGCTGTAGTGGTTTTTGATAGGTGGTTACACGTTTGATTACACACTTTCATCATATTAAAAGTTTATCAATATTTTTAATTTCATTGTACACCGAACTTCCGGGCTTGTTAGCCCCTTTAATTTAATAAAAAAAGTATCATTTCCATAAACTTTTATCATTCAGTATGATGTGCTGTCTTCATTCCTTAATTTTCTACGCAAAAAAAAATAGCTGCTGAAGTTGGTTCATAACTGGCAAATATATTTTCTAACAATTGTTAAAAAAAATGGAATTGAGAACATACCTGTTTCAAGTCGGTAAAAAAGCGTCATGCTAATGAGCATAAACATTATATAATAGTCAAAAAAAGGTTAATTCTTTTCAGCGAGCAGCGACTTATTATTGAGTCGTGATTAATAATATATTATTCAGATTTCATAAAAATCGAGTTATTAATAGAAAGAGCCATTGGAGAATTTGAAGTAAGTTCGTGGGTACTTTGGCTTTTTAAATTACGTAGTAAATAGAACTGATAAGGATTTTCTCCAAAAACTTGCAGCAAAACACTAAGCTATCAATTTCACAATACTGTGTTAGTAAAATAATAGAATTAATAAAGATTATTTCTATTATTTTCAGCAGGCGTACTCTTGGGTTATGCATTTGTAATCGCTGACTGTAAGTGGTTCCACAACTTTACGGATCCGGTTTGGGATAACATTTCATGATAGAAATACTTCACTTATCTATGTGGATATTAATAACAAACAAAACAAACAAAAATATAATCATTTATTAAATTAAAGTGTCTAAAATTTTTATCCTCAAGTTTTACGCGAACAACAAATGTTAAAAATCAACAAAAAAAAAACCTTAATAATCAGAGGTCAGAGCAGTTAGTTTCTTTTTAAAGACAATTACCGCACGATGAATGTATCCTGTTTCGTGGCGGACTTAAAAACGTACATAAAACGGACACAAAGAACACCCAGACTCAGAGCAACAATTTGTAGACCACAAAAAGTGTTTTCCCCTTGTGTGGATCGAACCCACAACACTCAGCGCAGTAGGGAGCAGCGATCGCACCGCTTAAACCAATACGCCATCCGTGCACTCAAGAGATTGATTCATTTTGTGTAGTTGCATTGAAATTGCATCATGATGTCTTAAAATGGACATGCCTTTTACGAAACATTACGGTAAAA
The DNA here is from genome assembly GCA_902825455.1 of Arctia plantaginis. NCBI lineage: Eukaryota > Metazoa > Arthropoda > Insecta > Lepidoptera > Erebidae > Arctia > Arctia plantaginis. Next base: position 4,457,464 of record CADEBD010000288.1, read on the forward strand.
AATTAAAAACGATTCTAATACTAAACTATACTGTATTTAAAATAGATAACTTTATTTAAAATAGCCAACTCCCGCATTTGGAATATATCCTGTGTCGTGGGGACTTTACAAACAAACATGAAACGGAAAATGAAACAAACATGAAACAATTTGTGGATTACACAAAGTGTTGTCCCATGTGTGGATCGGACCCACAACACTCAGCGTAGTAGTAAGCGGCGTGGAGACCGCTTAAACCACTACGCCATCCGTGCAGTCAAACTACCACTAATTAGTAGGATTACTATAGGTAAACTACTGCTATTGAAATTTTAAAGAAACTAAACTAAAATATGTTAAATAATTTTTTATTATCTGTTGAATATTAAATGAATATTACTTTTTTTTTAGTTGCTCCCAGATATTCCCATATAATTTATCAGGTTGTTATGACGCTTGGTGGTGGATAGTAGTGTGCAGATAAGTGAAGATTTGTACATACTTTATGTTTCCCAAGACGGAATACTCTATAGTTAACTTGTGATAAATCCACCTTGAAAATAATTAACAACTGGTTTAACTGTGCGTATTGATCTCATCAACTTTTATATCTTTTATTTTCTTCTCAGATAACGTACAAGATACTTGGCCTTCCCAGTCTACTTAATTCATACAGGTTCAATTTAATTATGAAACCAAACATAAATTATAATTATATTGCAAAGTAGTACTTCATGTTCCGAACAGTATCACGACAGTGGTACCGTTCATGCTTCATAGTTTATAAAAAAATACTATAATATTTTGTCCTTGGACTCAGACCACGCGGTCCCTGAAGGTTACTAAAAATATCCTGCTTTGTCACGTCTGCGACCCAAAAGTTGAAGCTCCATAAAAAATATTTTCAATATTTTGTACTTGGTAATAGTCCAATAGTTCATAAACTGTTCACAAAGAATATCCACAACTTTGTATGGGATATCGACAACAAGTTATACAATGTTAAAAACTTTGACCATTTCACACGTTATTGTTTCAAATCAAGACTGAACGTTATTTTGCTTCGATAGCTACAGGTATTTAAAACTCAGCAGCCTAATAAATAATCATAAATGGCAATGATTTTTCAATATATTTTATTCATTTTCTATATCGACTGTTACGGAATATGTATCGAGTAATCATTTCATCAGTAATCGAGTAATCAAAATGAGGAAAAAGGTGGTTTTGTATTTATATTACTTTGATGCATATTTCTTTTCACTTTTTAAAAATTATGAAATTATTTTGCTACTGGCTACCAATTTATATCTAACTAGCTGTACCCTGTCACACTTCACTGTGGCACATTGTGGTTGCATTGACGAGAAAAGAAGAACAAAACTAAATGAAAAACAATCTTTGAAGCGGTTTGTATATCGTGACAAAATTTCAACTCAATCTGTGCAGTACTTTTCGAGTTTTTGAAGCGTAAATATACCAACTTTTTGTTTTTAAACATAATTATAGTCATCATAGTAAACCGCAAGGGCTGTAGGAAGATCACGTAAAGATCCTATATACGAGTACATGTTTTAAGTGAAAACGAGACTCTTTAAATGTCAAGGTCATCTGTTATAGCAGTGAAAGTTTTAATAAATAATATCTGCCCTGTATTCAATTAATAACAGGTCCTATGAAACCTATGAAATTGCCGTTTTGTATGCAATAAGTGAAAGTACTTATTTTTTCAAACTTTTTTATTTCTGTTATTCGAAGTAATCACCCATGCAATCGACGCATCTTTGCCAACGCATTGGCAGTTTATTGATGCCCTTCTTGTAAAAATCAGCTGGACGGGAGGCAACAAACTCTTCAAAGGAATTTTGTACTGCCTCTCGGGAATTGAATTTTGTACCCACTAAAAAGTTGTCTAAATTTTGGAAAAAGTAATAGTCTTGTACTATTGAATTTTTACCTGGACTCGTTGACTGTTAACGGATTTCTTGTTTCTTTTTTTTTGTTTAAATTCGATTCGATTCTTAAAGTATCAGCTATTCCCGAAAACATAAATTATACACAAACCGGCTGTGATTTAAAAAATAAAAAATGTATTTTTTTAGAAAAAAACTAATTAAGAAAACCAAGGTCCTCAACCCGTATTAACTTTTTGTTGAATTTTCTCAGTTCAAATGAAAGACCCTTGTAAAGCAAGTATTCTTAGACTAAAGCTAATGACCTACCTTAATCATAAACAGAGGTATAGAAAAAAAAGAAAGAAAACTATAAAAACACAAGAAATGCACAGAAGGAAATCACATTTCATTGAAACTTGAGAAAGGTGATTGGTAGATGATTACCAATGCTTGATGACAAGTTTGTGTATCAATGCCTTTACAACAAAATATCAGTGAATTGGTTAGAATGAACGACCACACGGGATAGGAATAAATTAATTAATTTAAATACTAACTGTATATAAATTATAACATTTTTTCGTAAGCTATTTCAAACCTAAACTAACTCGTACACATCTTGCAAGATGTAAATATGCTTGTTTTTGTTAAATACTAAATAAGTTTTTTAAACTATATGTTACTAAATTATGAACATTGAAGGAAATTGCCTGACGTTTCAACCAAATTGAATGGTCAAATGAGCCTGATACAATAGCCTAGTGATAGCGATAGCCTGTGACAATTATTTTCGTCTATGTATTCTTTGTTATTTCATTATTAGTATGCATTCGTGAAGTTTTAGTGTATGTTTATAATTATATAACACGTCGCGAAGTCGATTCGAGGGTATCTGAAATGACATGGTCCGGTTCCTTCCCAAAGTAGGTAGCCTGAGGCCGGCTGTCCAGGATGTTGTAAGTGGAAACACTACATACTCCTGGCTCCTACATCAACATGTTGGCACCCCCAGGGAACTAATAAAAAAGTGCTTTAACTAGTTTAATATACTGTGCGTTTTAAGATTTTATTTAATCCAATGTTTGTTTAAATTGTATAATGTTGGTTCAATTCCGACAACATTATATTTTTATGATCACGTGTACCTTATATAAGATTTATTAAGTTCCGTGTGTCTGCAGTTGACCGATTTGATATTGAATTAGAGGTCCAATTACTAATAAATGTCACCATAATATGACGACATTCAGTTGTATTTGAAATGTCATAGGTATGACATTTCTTTCCTTACAACATATTATTTTTAGATGAATCTATTTTTGTGATAAAATTAGAATGTTGAGAAAGAGAGAAAGGAAACTTTGTACACTGTCATTGAAAAGCCAAGAGGCAGATAAGATACAAAAGGTAATAACTTAGAATTAAAAGCTCTAGCAAAAGCAAATTAATCTCAACTCCTTCAAGGCTTAAAAGATAAACTCTCATTTAAAATTTGTTTAAATAAGAAGACATGTCACTTACGTAACGTCGCCTAATTATTCACAAGAGAGACAGCAAAAATATGTCTCGAAGTCAAATTCAGCTCTCACTAACACATTAACACGATCCAAACTAAAAGAGCTATGGCTGTGAATTTCCTCATTCACCATTGTCACCAGAACTTCCTTTAATATTTTTTTTCCGGGTAACTGTTTACGTGGAAAGACACAATACACATAGAACAATTGCCTATAAATCAAAAAAAAAGAACGATAAGTCCGCAAAATTTGAAATACTTAAACATCTATCACTTATTATATACCAGCATAATGCGATATTACATCTACCAGTGGCTCAAAAGAACAAATTTATTGTAGAATAATAATCGTAAGTGGTATTCATATTTAGGGTATCAGGTGTCAAATCGTCACGACGTGACAGGACGCTTCTCTCTATGAAAGAGGGTCCGTATTGGGTCTGAAACTAGCTAAACGTGTCATAAATTCTAATTGGCAAAATAAATAATTACACCAGACTAGTATTCTCTCTACATAGTAAATTGTTTAAGTAAATATTCAACAAAAAATATTACGAGTGATAGCATGGTCTCACAGAAAACTGGTATCAATAGTTTTAGTGCTCCTCATTGTTTTAGTTGCAAACTCCAGCTCTCCGAGATTCTGGGGGGATTGCCCCGATCCTTGTATTGCAGGTGTCAATCGTCGGTATTACTTACTTACCTTCGGGTGACGCATCTGCTTGTTTGTGTTCCTATACGAATCGTCAGTGTCATTCATGTAGATGAAAGAGAAGAAAGAAAACATATTTTTATTTCTAAAATACACGACAGGTTTCAATAAAACACTTTTTTTGTTTACTAGATAATTATTTAACTCGCACCATACCGTATGTGATAAAACCTGGAATCCCACAAGTCACAAACTAAATTTAATTATAAATTCACGTGCGACGGCTAAGGTCAATAAACTTCGTACAGATCGTTATTAAATAAGAACAAGATCCATTACGTCTCTCTACAAATCAAGGTCTTCTGCAATGAAAGTTGGCATTAACAATTAATTATTCAAGTTACGATTAATTCAAGAGTACTATTTTAATAAAACTTTCTGTTTATTCATAATTGGAGAATATTTTAATGCTATGTAAAGGGAAATATCAAGATATCTGTATTTATTAGATTTGAGTTAGACGTAGTCACAAGAACAACCATCCAAATGTTTTGTGAAGGTAAATATTATAAACTATTTCAAAATTCCAAAAACGAACACGAAACTGTCTTTTATGAGGTAGAAATATACTATATGAATGTCATTGTAAAGAGAATAGGGTTGCATTTATAACTTAAAAAAAGAAGTGTCTTACTTCAGTTGTACGTTTTTTTTTTAAGTTTGTTACTTAATAATTGAGACTTCATTTCGATAAAAACGGTTTAAACGGTACGATACTTTTTAAGTAGATATTCGCGCCAGCAAATCAAAAAGGTAAATTTTAAACGTATAGAAGTCGCATTTGCTAAAAACCAAGTTTGTTTTAAAAATCGAATGACATTTATTTTGTTTCTTTTGATTTGAAAGAATTACTAGATTATTATAAAAAATATAAAGTGATATGCAAAAACTGCAATACAGATATCTCTTAAGGATGCAGATTTTACGGTTTAGAGTTTTTAAATTTTAAATAATTCTTCTTTAAAAAGACAACTCCCGCATTAGGAATAAATCCTGTGTCGCGGGGGACTTTACAAACATATATGAAACGGACACAAAGAACACCCAGACTCAGAACAACAATTTGTGGATCACACAAAGTGTCGTCCCATGTGGGGTTTGAACCCACAACACTCGGCGCAGTAGACCTCTTAAACCACTACGCCATTCGTGCAGTCATGTTCATTAAATAATTGTTTCGTAACAGTATTAAAAACATCTTATTTTATAGTTCGTCGCCATCCTTGCCCTGGCCGTCGCCGTAAGCGCGTCTGATATTTCCAGCTCCTCATATGGTGTAGCGGACCCTTACACCGGTGACTTCAAACACCAGGTCGAGAATCGACTGAACAACAACGTGCAGGGACAGTACTTGGTCCTGGAATCTGACGGTACACGCCGCCCCGTAAACTACGCTGCCGGCGCCGGGGGCTTCAACACCATTGTACCAAGGACCTCACGCTTATAGCTGCTCCAGCTATCTCCTACGCAGCTCCAGCTATCTCCTACGCAGCTTCTGCCATCTCTTACGCCGCTGGTGCTTACCTCTATGCTGCCCCTTACGGCTTCTCTAAGTACAGAGCTTTCGGCTTAAAATCTGCCTTGCCCTACCGCGGTTTGTACGATTGAAACTCTACTTGGACTCGTTTTTTAAATAAAATGTTAATTGACTTTTAACCAATTCTTTATTGTTTACTCAAGCCTTATTAGAAAAAAATACTTCAATACATTTTATCAACGAAAATAAATATAGAAGTATTATGAAGTCTAATTACCGATATCCTTTATTTAGTTTTAAACTGTAATATCTGCCACCCAAATAATTCTTAAGTATTATAAAAAAAAAGATATTTAAGCTATTATTAATACTACTATTGCTACCCAAGTGCTTCCGAACATAATACCTAATCCCCTTGCAGCAAATCCCTTTGTGTTATAAGACTGTGTGGTCTTATTAAGTATGTATAAATAAAGCTTTCAAATTCATGTTCGTGTCTTGGCATAAATTAATGTTTTTATTAATCGTAATAATTTTAGATAATCTTAGAAGTAAGTTCTATGGGCCATCGTAAAACAAATAATGGGGTATATTTTGTTAGAACTGAATCATAAGATTCAGAGGTATCGTATGAAGAGTGTAAGAAATTTCTTCAAACGTGAGTTTAAGAAATAAAACGATGAATGATATATTTACACGCTGATGAATTGTTCTTACGCTTTTGGTGATTATCTGCTATTAATACTACTATAAAAATGTTTTTAAAATATTACAAAACGATGTAGGTTAATTTAATTTCCTTTTGTTCCACGTGCTGAACATTGTTTTAATAGTACGCTTTTTTCTTCATCCTAAATAACGTAAAGAAAGTTACATTAACTTTCCTTGGGTAAACCTGAAACGAAAAGGATTGAGAGTGAAACTGTACTTTTTATCTCAACAAAGGGAAGTTCCCGACTTTTCTAAACTAAAAGGACTAACTAATCTCAACAGAACCCGAACCTAAGCTTGAATAAACTTCATTAAATAACGATTCTCAGGGACTTTTCAAAAGTTTGAAAATAAATGATAGTTCTGAATTTAAATTTCAGTGGAAATTAATTTAACAGAAAAAAGTAAATGATATCAGTAAGTTACATTTGTTAATAAAAAGTATATGAATAAGCGAAGATTACTTAACTGAAGTATGGATCTACTAGTAGCGTCACTTAATATAAAAAAAAAACAAAGATCCTCATGCGTATAAAAAAATCTAGGGTAGAACGCCCACAGGCCAGGGGCAGTGACGATTTGTGTAAGAGGGCAAGCAGGAGCTGGATGCAAAAAGCCTAAAATCGATCTAAGTGGCACGCAATGGGAGAGGCCTATGTCCAGCAGTGGACTAGGCTAGGCTGATGATGATGATGAGAAAACTAACGCGTTAAGGTGAATTACTTTTTTTTGTATTACCTACATAGGAATTCACTTTGTAACATAATATTACTTGTGTTACTTTTGGTAGTGCATTTATTTGAAGTGAATTTATATCGTCGATATTGTGCAGGTTACATTTAGTTCAAAATTTACCATCTAATATGCTGTATTTATTTAACACTTTAAGTAGGAAAAAGCTATTCGGTTTAGCAATTGTTCGGTTAGCAATTGATAAACATAACATTTAGCATAAAATCAAAGGTAACATTGTACAATTTTGTAATAAAACTTATGTATTCGGCAGGGTATATCAATAACAATAATTAACTATTTTATATGCGCTCAGTCTCGAGACAATGTAAACATTAGCAGAATACTGTTTAGATTAGTATTAAGCAACAACTTTTTTTTCCTGTGTTAATATCTACAGTCTCTTTTTTATTTTTCAGGTAAGACCTGCAATCTATTTGAGCCAACAGTTTCGACCGGAGTAAGTGTTCTTTCAAAATAGAATGTATTACATACGCATTTTACAACCTAATAGTATATTATAGGTCTAAATATTAATACATGAATACATGAAGAGTTTTTCGTATTTTATATATGTATATATATATATATATATATATATATATATACTAGCGGACCCGACAGACGTTGTCCTGTCAAATTTGACACTGCGATGGTAGCGCCGTCTGTCTGATCCAATGTAAAACATTCCAAAATCAACAACTACTAATAAATTAAAAATTAATTTAAAAAAAAATGTCCAGCGGATAAAATTGTGAATCTAAACCATTCCCAGATCCCCTTGAACACACACAAAAAATTTCATCAAAATCGGTCCAGTCGTTTGAAAGAAGTTCAGTGACATACACACTCACAGAAGAATTATATATATAAAGATATATATATAGCTGAACTTGACTATCTAGAAATAGTACAGAAAACCAAAATATTAAAACGTAAAAAAATATACAAAGAGGGTCAATTTTTATAATGTTCTGCGAAACGCAGATGTCGAGTTTAAATTAAAAATTAAAAACAGTCATACACATCATAGATAAATTACAGCAGACACAGAAAAAAACGATCGTCTTCTTAACACAAATATTCATCCGGGGTGGGAATGGAACCCACGATCTCCGGCTTAGCAGTCAGGGTCACTAACCACTAGATCAACAGACCCAATTAATGTATTGAGGGTTGCAGAGGTACTAAAAAATAAAGCAGCTTATTTATATTAACAACTCTTATATTCTGCCTAGAGGCTGTTGACAATGTTTAGTGTTGTAAACAGTACAAAATATTACAATAAAAGTTAAAGTTAGTTGGGTGTACAATATTAAGCGGCAAACAGCTTTCTCGGATAATTATACGCACTTAAAGTAGTAAGTTACAATACAATTAAAGACAAAAAAATATTTAACACTGAACCAGTTTAAACAAATCTAAAGAAAGAAAAATAAACACTTCACTTAACTTAAAACAGAGCCCGAATGAAAGGGCTGACAAAATCTGATGATACCATAATGTAGAAGAGATTCGTAATGTTCGATAAAATACATTTTGAGCCATCTTACTATATATCGGCTCGGACCGCAACATACTAGAGTACTGAAGCGACGCTTGGAGGCCTCATTACGCGGTTCATTCACTCAGAATGGAGTGGATCCAAAAAAAGGTTTTTAAGCCACCTGGGGTATTCAGCCGGGATATATAACAAAAAATATGTTGTACGCTATACAACTGACACATTTCAAAATAAAATTTATAAGGAACAACGATATTTTTTCATCACTCAGATTTCTCAGAACGTTTTTCAAAATTTAATCGATGAACATTTTGAATAAATTTATCTTCAGTACCAAGTGGCCAAGTGCAGTTTGATATTTTTTTCTCTTTGTTTAATAAAGATATCTCCCGCATTAGGAATACATATATCCTGTGTCTCGGGTAACTTTACAAACATATATGAAACAGACACAAAAAACACCCAGACTCAGAACAATAATTTGTGGATCACACAAAGTGTCGTCCTATGTGGGGATCGAACCCACAACACTCAGGGTAGTAGGAACTTAGGAAGTGGCGTGGCGACCGCCTGAACCACTAATCCGTGCAATCGTCCAATTATCAAACTGCACTCGGTACAAATTCCCTAATTAATTTAATTAGTTCATTATTTCTCATTTATTCAACTATTATATGCCATAGCGAATCGAGGCAGGGTACAACAAGTACTTTATGAAAATTAAAAAAAAAAAACAAGACTCGATCTACGACCTACCAATAATAGTCATGTGCGTTAAAACAATGACAATACAACACCACTGCGATTAAAAAAAAGGTCCTTAAAAAATACGTTTACGTTTCATGAGCAAAGTTATAAAATCAAAGTTACATCACATATACGAGTAGAATAGTGTTCTAAGTTCTGAACTCAGCAACATAATACTAAGCGCCCTTTAATTGGATGCAATTTATTTAAAACAGTATTATCCTTTTAAGAACTTAAACTTTACTTGAAAGTTAAAAGAGTTTTCTTAACATTCCATTGTAAATACTGGAGGTATTTGAAAGTTAAATTTCTGTAGGGAATAATTTACTTTATTTCTCTTTAACTAACTATGACGTTGCTAATAATAAATCTGACTATAACCTACCAACATATTGCTAAACTTGATACTTAACTATCAAATTGTTATGCACAGAAACACATGTTTTAAACATTATTATTATCAATCAAACGTTAAATATTATATATATATACATATTTTGGTGTGTATGTTAGTGAATAGTCTTATTAAATCACACGGTTACGATAGGACGGATTTTGATGAAATTTTAAGGCGGCTTTTAACCTGAACGTTAAATTCATAGACGAAGGCTGTCAGGAATTGAGATCCACGTCAGTAAAAGAGAGATTATTAGATTCGAGACTACAAAGAAACTTAGATATTTGTGTTTTCAATTTATGGAAACAACGTACTCATATGAAATATAGATACTCGTATCCCATACTAATATTATCTGGCTGAAGAGTTTGTTTGGTTGAAAGCGCTAATCTAAGAAACTACTGGTTCGAATTGGAACATATTTTAGTGTTTGATAACATATTTATTGAGAAAGGCCATAAGATATATAACATCACGCTACCACGAATAGAAACCAAGCAGTGCCAAGCAGTGCGAAAACAGGGAAAATTTATTTCTCTTGAGAGATGCAAGCGAATTGCGTGGGCTAGCTGGTAAGCAATTGTATTGAATGGTGCTAATTCTTTTGTTCGAAAACTAAACTAAAAATCAGTTTAGTCCTTTCAAGTAGTAAGTTTTCTGAATAGGAAACTATGTTTGACAGGACTAAACTAATTTTGTAATTTTTAGTTTAGAGAGTTTTCGAACAACAAAATTAGCACCATTGTCTTTAATTGCTGTCTATCTTTTGCTTTCAACATATTCTCAATCAATACCCAAAGAAAAGGCAATTTTGTCAAATAAATTTTATTATAGTGATTAAAATGTGTGTCTTGTACGCCTCTCCTATCCCTTGGGTATGTCCCCTTAATATTGGAACACAAAATAGCACCTGTGAAGTTTCACATATGACGAGCCCGTTGATCTAGTGGTTAGTGACCATTTCGTCGTGGGTTCATTTCCCACCCTGAACAAATATTTCTGTGAAGGGCACCATCATTTGTTCTGTGTCTGGGTGAAATTTATCTACAATATGTATGTACTTAGAAATATATAAGTATGTTTATCAGCAGTCTGGTTACCATAGTACAAGCTCTGCTTAGTTTGGTATCAGACAGCCGTGTGTTTGATGTGCGAGGTTATTATTATTACCAAATCTGTTGGTTATGTTTGAGAAAATCATTCGACTCTCTAATGAACTACTAGCTCTTTTGCTGCTAATTAACTAGTAGCAGTATTAGTAGTATTGGTTAAGGGCAATGTTTTGTAGTCTGATAATACTCCTCCAGCCAGAATGGATCTATTTCAGAACAATATTTTTCTAACACATAATTAACTATAAAATTAAATTCTAATGATATGTGTGTGTGTTTTCTTGGTTATTTTAATAAGAGAATAGTTCCTCTGTAAGTAAACTATACTTACAGAGGAACTATTCTCTTATCTGTAACTTTACTTTCATATGTTGCCTACCGTGACTGTAGATTACTAAAACTAGAGACTCTTTGTGAGTTGAGATTAATGATAAATGACTGATGTAATAGTATGCTATCAGGTGAACTTGGCTCAACTTGGACTCGGTCTTTGCAATAAATGTATTTAAACTATTAAAAACAAAAAGTTCCATGTACCCATAACTTGAAAAGAAACGCTACCATTCACAATCATAATAATAGTTGTTGTGTGACTGTGAATGCACGGATGGCGTAGTGGTTCAAGCGGTCGCCACGCCGCTTACTACTACGCGGATTGTCGTGTACGAACCCACATGCGATGTTTATGACATGTTCCACGACACAAGATATGCGGGAGTAGTCTTTAAGAAAAAAGGTATCATAATTCTTTGAAACTTTAATAACAAAAAAATTATAATGAAATTTAGCAGAGATCTATAAAAGTTTGATAAATTAAGTTTCAAAAATATGATTTCTCGTTTAAAACTACATCTCACGATCGATTGCCCCGTCAAATTCAATTTCCCATCAGAAAATTTTGCTGCAAGCAGCTACACTTTCTGAAATTTAATAATGAATCTGAAATTAAAATATTACTCCTATCAAGGCCAGTATTCCATATAATATCTACCGAATGACGTATGAAGTTTGACAAAATTGATTTTGTTCGTCGTTGTCGGATAATAAATGATGTTCGACGATTTCTAAGGAATTACTCATACTTCTTATAATTGGTGATGCGTGAAATGACGTTTGACAAAATACCTTTTCTCACTTACTTACTAGCAAATGTGCCTAGTAAGTCTTATTTTTCAGAAGACTCATATTATTGCTCGCCGTGTTTACTTAATGTGGAAAGTATCTCGTTATCGGTACAGGGCTCTTCATTCTTGAATGATGATCTATTTTTGACTCTATAATAAACCCCTAGCTGTCACAAGTGCAGTCCAATCAGGCGACCACTTTCGAGTCGGTCGGGAGACTTGACCAATTACAATTATACTATTAAATATATGTTAAATTTGTAGAAAAAATATCCATCTATAATATGTGTTCGCTTATTTTTCAATCCTTAGTTATCAGTTAAAAAACTTTCCCCAACAGTTGTTAAACATACGACTTGATCAAGCAGCATTAATGGTTTCTTAAGAATGTTAGCTAACTTTTTTACGTTATTCATAGAGACGAGAAAAAATATCTAATTAGATTCTAAATATTATATATTTGAAGTATTTACTAATTAATTATAGACAACCAACTACTTATTACTAGGTAATAGAGGTTAAAGTATGAAATTGCCGTTGTATAGTAATAGAATTAACTTAAAACCTTCATGGTGTGACTTTCGTGTGAAACTTTTTTCACATCATACCTCGGCATATTAGATTGAATTGTGACATATGATGATAAGTGGATTATTTACGATAACCTGAAGCGAAAAATGCAATGGCTGACCCCAGGTCAAACGTCGCAAAAGTGTCGAAAAGCAAAGCCTACCGATAAAAAGGTAATGGTAATTGTTTGGTGTTCTCTTCATTGTGTTATTCACTATAGTTTTCTCAGGTCTATTCAGGCAATAGCAGCAGATATTGACTATGCCGAACTTAAAACAATGATGACGAAACTGGCAGTGAAACTGCCCCGACTCGTGAATCGACTTTTACCATTATTGCTTCATGATAACGCTAGACCTCACACTGCCCGAGAAACCGTTGTAACTTTACAGGAGCTGCAGTTAGAGACCATACGTCACCTGCCGTATTTGCCTTTTTTTTTCGTGATTTGGATTGACAGATTCTACTTAATAAAAAACTTCTTCCCAGGAGGCAGTACAAAATACTTTCACACAGTTTATTGAATCTAGATTCCCAGAGTTCTATCGTAAAGGCATAAATGAACTTCCGTTTAGATGGCAGCGATGTATAGATAACAAGGGTAAATTTTTTGAATGAATAAATTTGTTACTTCTTACAAAAAAAGAGTTTCAATTTTTAATAAATCGGCAATTTCATACTTTAACCCCTTTTTTCGGTTCGAAATCCACTCGGATACCACCTGTCGGTGGCATGTCGGACTCGAACCGACTAAAACCGTACGCCGTCTCGAGTACTAATAGCTGGAGAACCAGGTATACCCTAGAAAGGAAGTCCCTGAGGCCCCATACCTCGGGCCATCTACAGACAAGTAGACGACCCCCCCCCCCGTGTGGGAACCCCATGTTGCTTCTGCTCCCTGGAAGAGAGCGCGCTTCGCAACGCGCTCGCCGCCACCCCGGCCTGCTTCTGCTAGGGCGACAGATGGCCTCACCTGTCACCCCCAGGCCGGGAGAGTTCTAAACCTCTTCCGGTCCCGCTCCGCCGTCTCCTTCTGCGAGCAAGTTATGCTCGCGAAGGAGACGGCGGAGCGGGACCGGGACAGAGTTCCACGCACTCTCGCTCCGCACGATAACCTCAATAAGGCTATCGAGCGCGAGAACTCCCACTCCGATGGCAGCCACGAGGTCTCGCCTCTGCTCAACCCACGCCGGGCACTCTGCCAGCGTGTGGAGAGCCGTGTCCACGGTCTGGCCATCGCAGTGGTGGCGCTCGGTTGCCCGAGTCGTTCCCTCCACTCCCCTATGATGACCTGGCGGAGTTGGGATTTCCAGTCATCGATTTCTCGAATCTCGGGACACCGACCCAACTCCCGCGCCTCCTTGCGCCACTGATAAAGAGGCGCAAGGGTCATACTTTAGCCCCTAATATTTCTACACAAGTAATAAAAGTTACATATTATACTACTGATGTTGATTTTTTTAGTTATTAAAAAAAATGATTTTAACACACATTTCAATGCAGCCAATTTAGAAAACATTTTTCGACAGGAAGAATATGCATCTGCGCTACGCTGTATCTGTCAAGTGTAGTCTGTTAGATTTGTTATTGTTGTAAAATATTTCAAGTTTACTGTAGATCAACGTCTATTTTCTATAGTTTAAACTAACAGCTATTTTCATAGTAGAGAGTTAGAAACCACTAGCACTCAACGGATCGACCTTTCTAAATTTAGTAGGTATTTTTAGTTTCTGAGTTTTAGTTTTAGCCAGCCATGACCCTTTTAATACTATGGGGTATAACATAGAAAAACAGGGTTTACGATTGGTATTGTACTTAATTTTTTCAGTTTTATATGTTGAACAGTGGTTATAAATTAACTCTATTCCTCATACATTAATAATGAGACTACTCATACTGAAATACAAATGACATTGGGTATACTTGGTTTATAATGAGTTCAATAACAAATTAAATGGTAAACCCATTTATTTTTTTATATGAATAACTACATTGCAAACAGGTACATCGCGTAACATAATACACAAAAAAAAATACCAATATTAAGTCAAATGAATTCAAATATTTCACTGTTGTCAAAAAAACCTATACTCATCAACTTAACACACACCCGCTTACCTGTGTTTGAAACAAATGTAAAAACCCTTTCATTGTGAGGTAAAACTTTATCATTATACAAATAACAGTAATCTGTTATTAACCACAACAAATTGCTTTTCAAACCGAAATAAAGTTGGCGAATTATTAAGCCTCTGAAATTGCCTATTGTAATTTTGACTAAACTACAAACAATCAAATTAATTTTAGACTCCGAACCGCTCAACTTTAGCACTTTGACAAGTCGAGTCTCCCTTTTAATTTATTTATTGTGTAACTTAAAAGTATTTAATTGTGTCAAACAGTTGAGATGGAGCTTTACGAGTATTTCGTGACAATTTATGGGACTTTCACTGGAGCTTATATACTTTATTCAAACTCTCTAATTTGAATCGCTTATGTGACAATTTTGACCAAAATCGTGAGTATTATCGTGTCATTATTTTTTCATGATCTTTTTGATTTTATTCCCTGATAAAAAAATATTCTTAAAATAAGTTTTAAATTTTTAAAGTGAAACACTTATTACATCGCCTCAAATTTTGTCGCATTATAGCCAAGGCCAATATGGCGGCGCTCGCATCAGCTGACCGTGTAGCATAATTTAAGTTCAAAATGATTCTATGATTTAAATAATTATTGATTGAATTTAAAAGATATAGTTGAATATCTTGTCTACTATTAATTTAGCATTATCATTCCCATTTTCCAATTATTATATATATATATATATATACCTACTATCCGAAAAAAATTTTCAATTGCATCGTGGTTTTATAAAACAGCACCACACTTTTTTATTAATATTTTTTGATTCAAGTGATTTCTAATACAATATAATACATCCAAATAAAAACATAAGACCAAAATGATTTAACTAGATAATTGATTTTGCTTAGTTCAATATTACACTAATGATTTGATTAGATTTTAAGCTTATTTAACAGTGTTGAAGTTTAATTTTCTCAAGCATTGCTCGTTCCGGATATAAAATAGTTGGGTTACCCGCAACGAGGTGAAAAACCATTAGCTGCGGCAGTTTTTAAGGATACTGTCAACTTAGATTCGTGCCAATCGACAGGCTTCAGAAAAGCTAAGTCAGGAATTTCTTATAAATCTTCTTCCTCCAGGTATTTTACCCAAACTACGTTTAGATCGTCTTTAAGTCTACTACGATATGGCTGAATTTCGATTATTACGCGAAGCGACTGCTCTGCTGCTGCTGCTGCTCTTACGTGGGCGTAGTTTTTCCCTCTGTAGTATTTCAAGTTTTTATAATATTTCTAACTCCTTGCCACTTGGTCTCTATATCTATATTACTATAATCTAATTTTGTAAGGTTTTTTTTTAGTTTTCTAAACTGTATCCTACATTATTACTATATTGTACTTAAATATTCTTATCCTTAAGTTTATTGAGATCTTATACATCTTGGTTTAACTTTTCGCCTTTTATTTATACAATATATAAAATAAAATAAAATAATTTATGAACTGTATGTATTTTATATACCAGTGACATGTAGGCATAGTTAATGTGACAGGCATGTTGGTCCAGTGGTTAGTGATTTTGAATGCTAACCAGAGATTGTGGGTTCGATTCCCACCCAGGACGAATAATTCTGTGATAGGCACGATCATTTTCCATGTAGAATGTAGTGCGTATTTTTACTTGCATATAAGTACTACTAATATATTATAATTACTAATATAATATATAACTAGTTAACGAAAGGTGTTGCGGTTCTGCTGCTTCGAATGTGATTTGCGGTTCCTAAAATCACTTACTTGCTGCGTACTACTTAAACCTGGCTTTGTCCAGAGCCTGTCTCATCGTTCGACTGTGCTCTAACAGATACTGCTCAGTCGATCCTCAACGTCTCCCTTTATGAGCGCCAGTAGTTGAAGGAGGCTCTGCCAATAAGAGATGCAGGTCTCAGACTACGTCGTGTGCTGGATGTTGGCTTGCCGGCCTTCCTAGCGTCAGCACATGGGGTTGCGGACCTTGTCGCTGTCACACTAGGCGACATCGACATGGTCTGCCCTCAACACAGGTGAGCCATGTCCACTCACGCTATACGTCCAGCAAGCATTCGTTGGTGCTAAGGGATTGCTTAAGCAAATGTTGGACAGTGCTATGAGTACTACGATTGTATGGCAGTCAGAATTACGGACATAGTTACATGAACTCTCTTAACCTCACCTAGGCACCTTGCTAGACGACGACTCTTTGCGTGTGACAATGGCTTTCCGCTTGGGCCTCAAGGTGTAAACCACATAGATGCACCTGCGGCATCATGGTAGAGGACGATGACCTTCACGCACTGATTACACTCATGCACGCTATACAGCTAATGTGCCCTGCGTGCTGGAGTCACCGGGTCTCAACAGATCTGACTCGAAGCGGCCGGACGGCTTGACTTTGATTAGGTGCAAAACAGCAAGAGATTGATGTGGGATGCTACATACGTACAGTCGCGGCCTCACATCAGAGTCGTACCGTCCTCACTTCAGCAGCGGCGCGGCGGAGAATCTGTTAGTAGGAAGCGATTAAAATATGCCGCAATGGAGACGCATTTTTATTTTGTGCCCATTGCGGTGGAAAGTTACGGCAGCTGGGGGTCGGAAGCTAAAAGTTAAATTGCGGATATTGGTCTCCGAGTTAGGTATAAAGGTGGTGACCTCCGCTCTGACTCGATCGTGGTGCAAAGGATGTCCGTTGCAATCCAGCGAGGCAATGCTGCCAGTATCATGGGCACCCTTGCACCGGACGCGATGCGAGGCGGGTTATATGATTAGAATTGAACTGAGTGTATTGTTGGATAAAGTATTATTGTTATATTGTAAATTTGATGAATGGAAATTTATGTTAAAGAAAGGTATATACGAGTATTTATAATATTAATGACTTGACTAGACTAATTCTTTTAAGGTAAATTATCCAACATGAATTAAGTCATAGTCATATATCTTTCATAAAATATTTAACTTTATTCTCATTTTGCTCCTAAAAATATGTGTACGACTACGTGAAGTTTTATCACATTGAATTTTAATTCTATTATCCTCATTGATATTCAGCTAAGACGATTCACCGCACCCCATTTAATTAATTTTTTTTTTTTTTTTTTTTTTTTTTATTTTTTTTTATTTATTTAAATAAGAAAACAGCATAACATAAAAACATGAAACACCCATAAAACACGTATTGGTTTATCTTGGGTGTGAGTGTACATTCCTCATTCCTTTATGTTTCGTTTGTTTATTCACTATAATAACAATAATTTTAATAGAAATACACTGGTAGCAGTACAATAAATAAATAAAAGGTGCAGGGTAGGTAGGCGTACAAATCTTCCAAGCGTTTGTTGACCGGTATGGTTGTTTACGTTCGATAACAGTATGTTATTCGCACCTACTTTTACTACTACCTACTTTTACGAGTTCGCTTAGAGTCTATATAGGATGATTGGTAACTAGTACTTTTTAAATAATATAAGTGCATTAATTATTTTAAAGGCATATGCATATATTATATATCAGATGTATTTATTTATAAATTATATAAATTGTAAAGGTTCATTTTAGCTTACTGTTTGCAGATAGGTAAATATTTTTGACTATTCGTTTTATGTTGAGTAAATCTATTTTATTCCTTGTTTCTAATGGTAGTTCATTTATAAGTCTTGGTACGAGGTAGTCGTTAGTTCGCTTGCCGTAGTAGTTGTTAGCTGTTTTGGTAGTTAGCATTTTATTTACAATTTGACGGGTCATAATGGGGTGTTTTTTTAGATTACTATTGAATTTAAAATAATTTTCTATAATTATCACCATTTTTACTTTCTCATGAACGGGTATTATTTTACAAAATTGAAACAATTTTTCATCATCATAATTAAATTGTATACGTACTTTTTTGGGTACAATAGCCTTTAACAAACGAAGTTGTAAGGAATGAATTTTTTGCAGATATGATGGAAATGTCCGTCCATAACTACTGAGTCCATATAGTATAATACTCTCCGCTAAGGCTGTATACATATCTAACAAAATAGGGAAAGGTATTTTATATTTAAGTATATAGAATTTTGCTAAAATGGCGCGTAGTTTATCACACACAGTTTCAATTTGAGCAGACCAATTAAACCTATCGTCTATTATTACTCCTAAATACGTGGTTTGAGAAACTTTATTAAGGCGTTCGCAATTACATTGAGTTGTTCTACCATGCAAACAGTCGTGATCATGGGCAATCAATTTAATGTCAGAGCCACTGTACTTTTTATTATAGATCGATGACACATGAAGCAGTTTCGTTATCTGCGCATTCAGGACTAACCCTACATCATGAGACCATTTAAAACTGTTGTACAAAGGCGGACTTAATGCCATGAGGCATTCTCTCCCAGACAACCTTCAGGTGATGTAGAAATATGACGCGGCAGGTGTAACATAAAATATTAAATTGAACACAATTGAAGTCCAGAGATATCCACAATATATAAACACATTTATAAGTAGACATACATAAACCTGCATAAATTTAATAAAATATATAAATACTCAGTCGGGTATTCGCGTTGTGACTGTTCCGCCAATTCACTCCAAACAAGATCACTCACTTTTCTCTTGAATGTAAGGTGGTTTGAGGAGGGCATTGAAGAATTAAAAGAAAGAAGAACTGACTGGACGTAGAAGGAGGAGTTGATGAAGTTGCAGGTGTGACGGGGGCATAGTAGAAGGATATTGTTTATTGACCGAAGATTTCGGTCGTGATTGGAGCATAAGAACCGGAAGTGAGGTATGAGGTATTCAGGTAACGATGGAGAGTTGAGGAAAGAAAAGAGTGAAGTCAGTGCTTGCAAGCTGCGGCGCTGACGAATTGGCAGCCGTTGCAGCTGGGAACGTAAAGCAGACACGTGACAGTCACTTGCGAAGATTGAAAATTAATCGAATGCAGTTATTGAGAAGGCGATCTAGTTTATTGAGAAGGTCTGCATTCAGGTCAACATAACGCATATTACAATAGTCGATAAAGGGAATAATTAAGAACTGCATAAGCGTAGCCTTAGTTTTAGCGGGAAAGAAGTTCTTCAAACGATATGAAGCGCGAAGACATGTAGTGACTTTCTGGCTGACGTGTGTAACTTGTGCCAGTCAAGTGTCGCGTCGAATCTTTACCACTGCAATAAAAGGTATAGTCACATTGTTGTAGACAACTGATGGGATGACCAGCATATCGAACCTACTTATCATTTGTTGGCTCCCCACGACGATCACTTGCCATTGGGTTGGATTTACCGCCAAACCATACGTCGTTGACCACCTCTTTATAAAGAAAGTCCAAGTCTTTGTTGACTTTGTCGATGGCGTATGTTATGTCCTCAACACTTGACTGTGTGTACACTTGTAAGTCATCAGCGTACAGGTGATACGTACACTGAAGGTGTTATGGGAGTTTGGTAAGGTAACGATATGAGATTAATGAATATTGAAAATAGTCAGGGAGACCCGATACTCCTGTAGGTGACTCTCCTCGGGGGTTGTGCGATCCAGGGCCCTTTATGTGGCCCCAGTATGGGCAAGGGGCCCTGAAGAACAGCAACGTCGCTCTACTACTACTGAAAAAAGAATACCTTACTACAATTGGTCTAAATCACCTAATACTTTCATTAGCTATTGTAAGGCCTTTTATTTCATAAATTGTTTCTCTGTAGACTACAGTTATTTAGTTTAGTTAAACCATAATTAAAATAATTTTGTTCAGAATTTGAAAAATTGTTACAAAGACATAATAAAAAAACTTTCACAGTCACAAAATAGCGGCATTATTTACATTTACTTTGAGTTGAGAGATCTGCTACTCATTACAAGAGAACATCCTCTTTATCTATTTAATCGAGATTATACTTCACCTAATGTCTAAAGCATCCATCGTGGCCCATATTCTCTTCAATTATTGCATCCACGCATATGACGGAGTGACTTGATTAAAACAATTAACTCGTTCATTATGTTTGATTGCAGCATCGCTTATCGTGTCGGCAGTTCATTAGCGAATAGTATTCGGTACCTCGTTTAATCTCCGCTTATTAAAACACAAGCACGACCTTCAATTACAAGCTTTGCAAGTGAAGTATGTTTATTATCAATTGTAAATATATACTCGTCTTTTGATGACACAAAATTAGTAATTCTATTTTCAGCCTTTAAAATTTTCTACGTACCTTTTTATTTTAATTAAAGAAAAATAGTATAATTTTTCCGAACAAACATAACATATGGCCTGCCTCCTTGTTAAACTGATTTTCCATAAATGTAAGAGGACTTGGCTATGATTTTTGTCATTAATTCACTTTATTCAATACTGTTTATACTTTGTGCGGCCGCTGCAAGATGAAGAAAACGATGGCATTCATAAAACGTTTTTGTGGCTTTTAAACATGACAATGTTTCAGTTATCTGTACAATAATAGACTTATAGGACGAAGACATGAAGTAACTTTGTTGGTTCTTGGATCTCTCACAAAACCTTACGTATATTTATTTTTTAAAATTTATCCACTAAATATCTATATATATAAAAGAAAGTCTTGTTAGTTACACTATTTATAACCCAAGAACGGCTTAACCGTTTTGGCTGAAAATTGGTGGGGAGATAGCTTAGAACCAGGAGACAGACATAGGATACGTTTTGACATTTTTTTTTACTTTTTTTTTACAAAGTTGTGATCAGAGCGGATAAACGACCTTCTGGGATACACAAACGCATCAGGATGGCAACTTCATCTACTGTTGGAGCGTTAAATGTTAACGCTCCAACAGTAGATGAAGTTGCCATCCTGATTGTTGGTGAAAACTTGGCAACACGCGATATTGTGCTTACACGTCGTTGCCTCTAAGGCGGAACAAAGTTCGCCGGGTCAGCTAGTACAAAATAGATTCGTAAGTACGGGATCTCGCAAAAATATTTCTGTCTGTTTAGATTTAACGAATAATTTGATATAAGTAATTTATTACCTTAAACCACTAGAGCTGTCTAATCCCAACTGTCGTGGTTTAGATTAAACTTTGATCTTAGCAGTCACTCTATAATCTAAGTTTTGAAAACTTGTGGTCTGAGTTCATCTTAAGGGTCGTCACGATCTTGATTACGTTAAACAAGGATTATCATCAATTTAATTTCAACACTTAGTCAAAGTATTAGTGAAAAGTATAATATATTTATGATATATTTTATTATATATTCCATATTCATAAAAAAATGAAAATTATTCCAAGTCTCTCGACCTGGGCCGTATCGTAATCGCTTTGAAAACTGTTTTTTTTTGTGAATGATATTAATTCAAAGTTTTGTCATCAAGTTTTACAGTTTCAATGTTTCTAAAGTTGTACTGAATCGCAATTTCCATCTAAACATTACTTATGTTTCAAAACTCTCTATCTTAATATCTTCAATTTTACTGAGTTTCGCGGGTTGTTTTGGGCAAAGAACACTCTCTAGAATGAGTTCATTCATTTATGCTTTTGCCAAATGGAATTGGGTGTAACCATTCAACTTAATACCGTAATTACATTCTTGTTTCTTTATGAATGTTTTAGGTCACTCCCGCGGTATGTATTATCGTATCAGTCTTTGCCTTACTATTCTGTCTCAAATAGAATCGTAATCTGCAATAAAGTTACTACGTGACTTAGAATAATTCTATGGTTATTTATCTGCACATTTCTAGAACATTGTTAGGCGTGTAAAATGCACCAACATTAAGCCTATTTGAACGTTATGTGGTATTTGGACGTTAACACATTTTTTGCATTAACTCTTGCCACCGGAATTATTATTATTATTATACATCTAAATTGCCGAGATGTACTCAAAATACATTTTAAAACTAAGCAGTGAAAATGAATTTTAAGCCTTTACTAAAAACAAGAAGAAGTTTCAATTAAAATTAAAATTTCAATTAAAATTCGTATTTTCTTATGAAACTATACATTTAAATTCGATTCAATAAGTTAGTTTCTATTTCCCCTTTAGTGACAACGTACTCGTAAGTACAACTGACAGTAAACGAGGGTTATTCTAACCCATTGACTACCTATTGAGTGAATATGAATAAGATCCCAACTTTGATGTCCCATGAAACGGTTTGGTCAAGCGTGAAAGTGGGAGACTTGTCGCTACTTTCATTTTGGGCAACTGGCTAAAATTGGATCAAGACGATTAACGCTTTACAACTACCTTTTTTAGTTTTGTTATTTTTCCCTTATTATAATGTAAATGGTTTAATAGGTAGCTAGATATAACTAACGGGTAGTCTCAATGACAAATCTAAATTCTATAAAAATTCTGAGATACTGAATAATAAAACTAAAAACAATATTCCTAATGATTTTTCTCGAAACATGTATATACATCACATCATCATCATCACCTTTAATAGTCCAGTGCTGGACATAGGCCTCTCCTTAGTAAGGAGGTTTTGGCCTACTATACCACGCTGACCAGACGGGTTGGTATAGGGTGGAGGGGTGCTTCCGAGAGGGGCGTTCGACGATCGATGCCGTGATGCGCCTTAGGGCCGTGACCGAGGAGGCCGTGAGCTGCGGCGGAGTGGTGTTGGCGGTGTCTTTGGACATCGCCAACGCCTTCAATAGTCTGCCATTCAGCTGCATCAGGGAAGCGCTCCGCTACCACGGAGTGCCGGAGTACCTGAGGCGGCTGGTGGCAGACTATCTTGAGGAGCGAACCGTCATGTACGAGGACCGAGATGGCGTCTTGAGACGCAGGGCCATGTCGTGTGGTGTTCCGCAGGGGTCTGTCCTAGGACCTCTCCTGTGGAACATCGGGTACGACTGGGCCCTACGAGGGCGTCTCCCCCCCGGGCTGGGTGTAATCTGCTACGCGGACGACACCTTACTCACGGCCCGGGGGGCTAACTTCCAGGAGGCGGCGCGCCTGGCCGCCACGGGAGTTTCCCTGGTGGTCGGGCGCATTGAGGCGTTGGGTTTGCGAGTGGCCCTGGATAAGACGGAGGCCCTATTATTTCATGGGCCCCGTCGTGGTCCACCCGCCGGCGCCTCAATCGAGGTCGGCTCGGTCCTCGTACCGGTCCGGGCCCAGATGAGGTACCTGGGTCTGGTCCTAGACGGTAGGTGGCTCTTCGACGAGCACTTCCGACAGCTTGGTCCGAAGCTGGTGGACACTGCCTCCGCCCTAGGGCGACTTTTGCCCAATTTGGGTGGGGCCAGTGTTCCCACGAGGCGGCTGTACGCGGGGGTTGTCCGGTCCATGGCGCTTTATGGTGCACCGGTGTGGGTGGCGGCTCTGACCGCCCCGAATAGGGCGCGCCTCTGGCGCCCCCAGAGGATATTGGCGGTCAGAGCCATACGCGGATACCGCACGGTGTCCACCGAGGCGGCTTGCGCCTTGGCCGGAACACCCCCGTGGGATTTGGAGGCGGAAGTGCTCGCCGAAGTTTATCGGCGAGTGGCTGACTTCCGGGCGGAGAGCGGATTTCGCCCTCCGCCCGAAGACGTGCGCGAGTGGCGCGAAGCCGCTCGCCGAGCCACTATGGTGAGATGGTCGTTCCGGCTGGAGACTCCACGCGCTGGCTTCGCCGCCGTGGAGGCTCTCCAGCCGGTCATCGCCGAGTGGGCAGGGCGGCAGCACGGGACCCTTTCCTTCCGGCTGACGCAGGTGCTTTCCGGGCACGGTTGCTTCGGAAAGTACCTGTACTCGGTCGCTAGGAGGGAATCGAGTCCCGCCTGCCACCACTGCGACTGCGGTGAGGATTCGGCCCAGCACACGCTGGCGGTTTGCCCCGCATGGGCGACGCAGCGCCGGGCCCTCACTGCAGTCATCGGAGCAGATCTCTCGCTACCGGCCGTAATTCGCTCCATGGCCGGTAGCGACAGTTGTTTTACCGCGGTCGCAACCTTCTGCGAGGAGGTAATCTCGCAGAAGGAGGCGGCGGAGAAGGCCCGGGAGGATGACCTCCACTCGGACCTGATCCGCCGCCGGCGAACCGGGCGGCGGAGGCGCGCTCACCTGCGCCTCATGCCGCCCTGAGTGTGGCCGCGGGTGGACGGGATGGGTTCTCCCCTCCACCCGCATTAGTTGGCCAGCCGCGCGGGGGCGGCGTCCGCGTGTGCCGGACGCCGCCTAAAGAGAGGGTCCACTGAGACGGAGCCCGCGCCAGGAGCGGGCCGGCGCTGGGAGGGGTCCAGAAGGAGATAGCTACCTGGACCCCTCCTAAATTGGAAGCGTAAAGAGGGCACACCGTGTGGTTTTAGTCGGTTCGAGTCCGACACACCGCCCCGCCGAACGAGAGCCCCGGCGGGGTGACGGTCCGAGGGGATTTCCACACGTAAAAAAAAAAAAAAAAAAAAAAAAAAAAGGGTGGAGGGGTGCTGGCTAGAAAACCTCCTCGTGGTGCACCCTGGAAACGCTGGCGATGGTACTGTTTCCTCCTTGTCCTCTTGGAGGAGAGGATTATCGCCAGCGGCCAATATTCTAGCAGAAGAGGCAGCCGTTCATCGGCTCTCGGGCAAGGCCCGGTCCAGCAGGGTGGGCGTGTCTGCCGGTTGCCCTGCTGGCTCTTCGCTCTTCGGAGCATGGAGGAGGAAACCTCGGTAAAAAACCGGATGGCGGGGCCCTGTAGGGGCCACAGTTTCTCCGCTGACAGCGGTGGAGAAAGGAGGACGGGCTCGGTGTGTACTCACACTACCACCGAGCAGGCAGGGGGACGTAGTCTCCCTGTCAACCGTCGGCATATCGTAATCCCGAGAAGAGCGCTGTGGTTAAGTCTCGCGGCTCTGATCGGGGGCGAGGGTCTTGGCTTAACCGCCCGGACCGCGAGGAAGATAACCTCTCTAAAAAATTCCCCGAATCTCGTGTTCTGGTGCGTGGCCAGGGGATGCATGGCTGATGGGAAGTTCAGTCGCGAGCGCACTCCAAGCCGAGGTACCTGCGGACCCCTCGGTTGGGTTAAAAATTTACGCTTGCCCGGGTAATGGGGGATCTCTGCCCGGGTGGACCTTTAGTTCTCCCCCACTCGTGGGATTTATTATGGAGCATATCACCAAAAATCTAAAGAAACGGCAACCAATAAACAAACAGAAACAGGCAAGCAAAACGGACTCGGAAATAAAAGAGAAGAGGAACAGTGGAGTGGATGGTTCATCCACGGAGGGTGAGATAGCGTCAGGAACGCCTATCTCGATGGGGCTCCCAGAAGTCAGTCTAACGCTGGTCTCTGGGAGCCGAAGAGCATCGGATCGTATTCGTTCCGGATCCGCCGTCTCCTCGGATGGCGCGGAGGCCATGGAGGCGGAGCGAAGCGACAGCCGAAAACGCGGACGCTCAGGGGACGTGGAAACCGACACGTCCGGCGAAATGATGCCACCAAAGGTGGCAAGCAGCCGCCGAGGGAGGGCGCGCAAACCGGCCTCGGCCCCAGTCTTAACCCCGTCAGGCTCCGCGTTCTCAAACGCGGAGTCCTACAGAAATGTACGGGTGGACGGCGAGGCCGTAGCGGAGGAGGAGA
This sequence comes from Arctia plantaginis, assembly GCA_902825455.1. Taxonomy (NCBI): domain Eukaryota; kingdom Metazoa; phylum Arthropoda; class Insecta; order Lepidoptera; family Erebidae; genus Arctia; species Arctia plantaginis. Next base: position 4,483,585 of record CADEBD010000288.1, read on the forward strand.
TCGCGGATCTCCTGCTCAAGGTTCGGGAGCCGGTGGGGGGAAATGCTCCCCAAGCTCCCGTGTCCGTGCAGGAGAGGGCGAAAGCGGCGGTGGCCGTCATTCACAAGGTGGCCACCAAGTCAGTGAACCTTAAGGGCTCGTTTGTGAGGGCCCTTAAGGACTCCTCCTCCGCTTTGTCGGAGGTCGTGGAGGGCCTAGTGGGCGACGTTTCGCGCCTACAGGTGGCCAACGAGAGGCTGACGGAGCGGGTGAATGAGCTGAGTGCTCAGTTCGCCCGCTTCCAGGCGAACCTCCCCGAGCGGGAAGCCCCGTCCGCGTCCCAGCCTGCCCCTACCACCAACTCAGGGGCATTTGACTCCCAACTGCGAGAAATCCTCATCGCAGTTGGGAATATGCTGGACGGACGCCTGGCTGGCCTGGAGGCGAGACTGCCCCCTGCGCCGAGTATGCGCCCCCCGCTCGCGTCGGCACAGCGGCCTAAGGCCGCCGCTCCGACCGCGCTCCCCGTTGTGGGAGGCCGCGTTTCTTACGCGGCGGCGGCGTCTGCCCCTACTCCATCGGCTCCACAAAAGCCGAGGAGGGGGGCCAAGGCACCGGCCCAGACGCCGGCCAAGGCACCGGCTAAGGCGCCGGCCAAGGCACATCCCCAGGCGCCGGCCAAGACGGGGCCTAAAACGGCGCCGAGGAGCGGAGTGGCATTCCCTCCGCTCCCCACTCCGACACCCCTGCCGGGCCCCTCCGCACCTGCCCCCTCCAACGAGGGTTGGCAGGAGGCGAGGGGCTCCAAGAAGTCCCGAAGGCGGGCCAGAAAGGCTGCCCAAAAAGCAGCCCAAGCCCAGCCTTCGCCACCGGTGGCAACGGCCTCAGCAAAGAGGCCGCGGAAGCTGCAGCCGCCCAAAACCGCGGCTGTAGTTGTGACCGTGTCCCCGGAGGCGGCTGACGGCGGGCTGTCCTATGCGGCCGTCTTCAAAAAGGCCCGGGACAGCCTCGCCAACGAGTTTGGGACGGTGGGGGTCAGGATGCGCCTCGCCCAGACGGGAGCTCGAGTTCTCGAGTTCCCTGGGGCTGAAGGCGCAAAGACGGCGGACTCCTTCGCTGAGAAGCTGCGGGGAATATTTGCAGCCACAGATGGTGTCAGGGTCGCCAGGCCTACCAAGTGCGCGGAACTGCGCATCTCGGCCTGGACGACTCAGTGACGGCCGAAGATGTCCGCGCTGTAATCCGGGAGAAGACGGGGTGCAGCGCGGACAACGTGAGGGTCGGCACCATCCGCCCCCGGTCCAGGAGGGCTTGGCGCCGTGTGGGTCAGCTGTCCCGTAGCGTCGGCCAAAGTATTGGCCGACGCCGGCAGGCTGCTCATCGGTTTCGTGAGCGCCAGGATCACAGTCCTGGCGGCGAGACCGATGAGGTGTTTTAAATGCCTGGCCGCGGGACACACGCGCGTCAAGTGCGACAGTTGTTTTGACTGCGGCGGACTGTGTTTCCGCTGCGGTCAACCGGGGCATAAGGCGGCAGAATGCTCTGCCGCCCCTCACTGCCCAGTGTGTGCGGCGGGCAATAAGCCCGCCAATCACCAGATGGGGCAGAGAGGCTGCAAGCCTCCCCGCAGTTCTCGGCAGACGTCGGGGGTTAGTCAGTCGACCCAGGCTGCCTCCGATATAGTTTCGTGCGTCGACGTCGTCGCCCCATGGAGGAGGTTGTAGAGACGATCCAGTAATGGATCAAGTCTCCAACCTCCTGGTCCAGACGAACCTGAACCACTGTGCCGCGGCGCAGGATCTCTTCCTGCAAACCATGGCACAGTGGTCGATAGGTGTTGCCGTAGTCGCGGAGCCCTATTCTGTCCCTCCCCGTCCAAACTGGATGGGTGACTGGGACGGCTCCGTGGCAGTCGTCGGTTCCACGACGGCTCATTCCCCGCCCTTGTCGCTAAGAGACAAGGGCACTGGATATGTTGCCGTCGAGTGGGGGGGGATCACCATATATGGTGTCTATTTCTCCCCCAACCGGAGTTTGAACGACTTCGAGGTTTTCCTGACCAGCTTGGAGACCTCGATACGGCGACTAGCGTCTGGGCACGTCCTTGTGCTGGGGGACTTCAACGCAAAGTCCATTGCGTGGGGTTCCCCCAGGACGGACGCCAGGGGCGAGGCCGTAGAGGAGTGTGGGCGGCCTCGGTGGGCCTCTGTCTTCTAAACAGAGGCTCCACCAACACGTGCGTGCGACAGCAGGGGGGGTCGATAGTGGACCTTTCGTTCGCTACCCCTGCCCTCGCCGCACGAGTAAGGAACTGGTGTGTCCTGGAAGAGGTTGAGACGCTCTCGGATCACCTGTATATCCGATTTGAGCTCTCCCGGACCCAGGACTCCAGTAGGGGTCACGTGGCGCGGCGTTTATCCCGCTTTCCGCGGTGGGCTGTTGCCAGGCTGAACCGGGACCTACTAGAGGAGGCAGCCATAATTCACTCGTGGCTGTCTCCTCAGGCTCCGACCGAGGAGGTCGACGTGGGGGCTGGCCGCTTTCGCGATGCGATTACGCATGTATACGATGCGGCCATGCCCCGCGTTCGAGGTCGTCGGCCTCCAAGGAAGGAGGTCTACTGGTGGTCCCAGGAGCTGGCGGACCTCCGTGCGGCCTGTACACGTGCCCGGAGGTCCTACACGCGCAGTCGGCGGCGTCACCGTGGAGACGGTGAGGAGGACCGGCTTCATGAGGAGTACCGACGGGCGCGGAAAACTCTGAAGCTGGCCATTAGCCGCGCCAAAGAAGAAAAAAGACAGGAGATGCTGGAGGGTCTTAATCGTGACCCCTGGGGTCGCCCTTACCGCGCGGTGCGACAAAAGCTCCGCGCGTCGGGCCCCCCCCCTTACGGAGACTCTCCCAGCCCAGCTTCCTGCGAGAAGTGGTTGAGGGCCTTTTTCCCACAACGAGCGGAACACACTCCCCCGGCGATGGCCTCCTTGGCCGGAGACGACGGGGAGCACGGGGAGGAAAATGTTCCGCCCGTCCGGGATTCGGAGGGTAGGGGCGGCTGTTCTACGGATCCGTTCCAAGAAACACCAGCCCCTGGGCCAGACGGGGTACCGGCCCGAGTGCTGGCCCTGGCCCTCAACCACTTGGCAGACCGCCTCGGGGAGGTGTTCGACGCTAGCTTGGCGTCCGGGGACGCTTCCCTGAGTGCTGGAAGAGCGGGAAGCTGGTCCTATTGAGGAAGCCGGGACGGCCGGCCGATTCGGTCGCGGCCTATAGGCCCATCGTGCTGCTGGACGAGGCGGGCAAATTGTTTGAGAGGGTTCTTTTCTGCCCGCATCGTCCGGCACCTCTGCGAGGTGGGCCCGATCTGTCGGACGCCCAATTTGGTTTTCGGGCGGGGCGTTCGACAGTCGACGCCGTGTTGCGCCTGAGGGCCGTGACCGAAGAGGCCGTGAGCTGTGGCGGCGTTGCTGTTGGCGGTGTCATTAGACATCGCCAACGCATTCAATAGTCTGCCATTCAGCTGCATCAGGGAAGCACTCCACTATCATGGGGTGCCAAAGTACCTGAGGCGGCTGGTGGCAGACCTATTTAGAGGAGCGTACCGTCGTGTACGAGGACCGAGAAGGTTATTTGAGGTGTCGGCCCATGTCGTGCGGTGTTCCACAGGGGTCTGTTCTTGGACCCCTCTTGTGGAACATAGGGTACGACTGGGGCCCTTCGCGCCGATTTCCCCCCCGGGCTGGGTGTAATCTGTTATGCAGACGATACCTTGGTGACAGCCCGGGGGGCAAACTTCCAAGAGGCGGCGCGCCTGGCCACAGGGGGAGTCTCCCTGGTGGTCGGGCGCATTGAGGCGCTGGGCTTACGGGTGGCCCTAGATAAGACGGAGGCCCTGTTATTTCATGGGCCCCGTCCGTGGTCCACCCCCTGGCGCCTCCATCGTGGTCAACTCGGTCCTCGTACCGGTTCGGGCCCAGATGAAATATCTGGGCCTGATCCTCGACGGGAGTGTGGCTCTTCGACGAGCACTTCCGACAGCTTGCTCCAAAGCTGGTCGGCGCTGCGTCTGCCCTAGGGCGACTCTTGCCCAATATGGGTGGACCCAGCGTCGCGACAAGACGGCTGTACACGGGGGTTGTCCGGTCAATGGCGCTGTACGGTGCACCGGTGTGGGCGGCGGCTCTGACCGCCCACAATAGGGTACGCCTCTGGCGCCCTCAGAGGGTAATGGCGGTCAGAGCCATACGCGGTTACCGCACCGTTTCTACGGAGGTGGCATGCGCGTTGGCCGGAACTCCCCCGTGGGATTTGGAGGCGGAAGTGCTCGCCGAAGTTTATCGGCGAGTGGCTGACTTCCGGGCGGAGAGCGGATTTCGCCCTCCGCCCGAGGATGTGCGCGAGTGGCGCGAAGCCGCTAGCCGAGCCACGATGGCTCGTTGGTCGTTCCGGCTGGAGACTCCACGCGCTGGCTTCGCCGCCGTGGAGGCTCTCCAGCCGGTCATCGCCGACGTGGGCAGGGCGGCAGCACGGGACCCTTTCCTTCCGACTGACGCAGGTGCTTTCCGGGCACGGCTGCTTCGGAAAGTACCTGCACACGGTCGCTAGGAGGGAACTGAGTCCCGCCTGCCACCACTGCGACTGCAGTGAGGACTCGGCCCAGCACACGCTGGCGGTCTGCCCCGCATGGGGCGGCGCAGCGGCGGGCCCTCACTGCAGTCATCGGAGTGGATCTCTCGCTACCGGCCGTAGTACGCTCCATGGCCGGTAGCGACAGTTGTTTTACCGCGGTCGCAACCTTCTTGCGAGGTAGTATCTCGCGGAAGGAGGCGGCGGAGAGGGCCCGGGAGGACGACCTCCACTCGGACCCGATCCGCCGCCGGCGAACCGGGCGGCGGAGGCCCGCCTACCACAGCCTCATGCCGCCCTGAGTGTGGCCGCGGGTGGAAGGGGTGGGTTTCCCCTCCACCCGCATTTGTTTGGCAGCCGCGAGGGGGCGGCGTCCGCGTGTGCCTGGACGTCGCCTAAAGAGAGGAACACCATTGAGACGGAGCCCGCCACCAGGAGCGGGCTGGGCGCTAGGAGGGGTCCGGATGTCTTAACAACAGCTGTTCCCGGATCCCTCCTGTTACATGCGCAGAGTGGCACACCGTGTGGTTTTAGTCGGTCCCGAGCCCGACACACACCCCGCCGCAAACCCCGGAGGGGTGACGGTCCGAGGGGATTTCCACACGTTAAAAAAAAAAAAAAAAAAAAGGGTGGTGGACACTTCCGTATTCTTAATCCGTCACCACACATACAGACGCATGTGTATATATATATAAATATATATATTGAGCATGTATTAACAATTAAAGGTACAACTTCCAGGTTTTTCAAGAATTATTTTAAAAGTGTAATATTTACCACAAAAAAATTAAATGTATAGTGAAAGTGATTGTTTTTTATCTATGAAGACAGGCACTCAAATTTACCTAGCCCACTAAGATCGCGAACTAACATTTTTTTAATATTGTTTTTGTTCTCCTGTAAAAATTTAACCCACTATCTATTATCCTCGAAGGGACTCCTGGCCTACACAGTAGGCGCTTTAAAATGGCAAGGGCAAGGCAACTCGTTGTCCTTAATCTTAACACTTGCCCATTACAATCATCGGGGAGCCTATTTATGTAAAGCTGACAAGTGCGTGTAGGACTCGCGCACCGAGGATTGCGTTACAAATTCTAATTTTAAATACTTTTAGTTTCTTGTACTTATAGAATTTGAGCCCAGACACAAGTACAAGTGTGACCAGGTACCCGTCTGCTCGATTTCCTGTATACTATAGAAAAGCAACAAGTTATAACACATATTAAATAAATATACGGCTTTTTTTAAGGATTGATCTTGATCTCATTCTTCTTGAAATCATTTTTCACTAACATTATAAATTATATCCATATTTATATTCCGTAAATTAACTTTCTTTCATTCCATTTAATTTTTTTGTTCCATGGCTATTGACCAATAAAAATGGGGGCCTTAAAGGGGAATGTCGACTGTCTAATTTAAAAAATTGCTCGGATCGTCCCCTTTCCTTTCAGCACAAAAAGGTTAAAAAATCGAATATCGGGGGGCATTTTCCCCCACATTTGAATGGAATACGACAGTTATTGCTAAATGTCAAAGATTATTTTAAATTAAAAAATTGACATAAAGGTTTTTTAAATTTTCATGGAAAATGTTTAAAAATTTGTTTTAAATATAAAACTTAAAAGGCCGTAAATTTTTTTTTTGAATTGCATTTTTTAAGGTTTTTTTATTGGGCTTCAAGGTTTGATATTTATAGACAGACAGACAGAAACGATATGTATATGATATGATAGAAAATAAAATAGACCAACACCGAAGACTGAAAAATTTTTTTTTTAAAAAAAGGGCCCCTTTTTTTTTTAAATAAAACCTAAAAATTTCAGGGTCCCCCGGGAGACGACGGGGAGCACGGGGAGGAAAATGTTCCGCCCGTCCGGGATTCGGAGGTAGGGGCGGCTGTTCTACGGATCCGTTCCAAGAACACCGCCCCTGGGCCAGACGGGGTACCGGCCCGAAGTGCTGGCCCTGGCCCTCAACCACTTGGCAGACCGCCTCGGGGAGGTGTTCGACGCTAGCTTGGCGTCGGGACGCTTCCCTGAGTGCTGGAAGAGCGGGAAGCTGGTCCTATTGAGGAAGCCGGGACGGCCGGCCGATTCGGTCGCGGCCTATAGGCCCATCGTGCTGCTGGACGAGGCGGGCAAATTGTTTGAGAGGGTTCTTTCTGCCCGCATCGTCCGGCACCTCTGCGAGGTGGGCCCCGATCTGTCGGACGCCCAATTTGGTTTTCGGGCGGGGCGTTCGACAGTCGACGCCGTGTTGCGCCTGAGGGCCGTGACCGAAGAGGCCGTGAGCTGTGGCGGCGTGCTGTTGGCGGTGTCATTAGACATCGCCAACGCATTCAATAGTCTGCCATTCAGCTGCATCAGGGAAGCACTCCACTATCATGGGGTGCCAAAGTACCTGAGGCGGCTGGTGGCAGACTATTTAGAGGAGCGTACCGTCGTGTACGAGGACCGAGAAGGTTATTTGAGGTGTCGGCCCATGTCGTGCGGTGTTCCACAGGGGTCTGTTCTTGGACCCCTCTTGTGGAACATAGGGTACGACTGGGCCCTTCGCGCCGATTTCCCCCCCGGGCTGGGTGTAATCTGTTATGCAGACGATACCTTGGTGACAGCCCGGGGGGCAAACTTCCAAGAGGCGGCGCGCCTGGCCACAGGGGGAGTCTCCCTGGTGGTCGGGCGCATTGAGGCGCTGGGCTTACGGGTGGCCCTAGATAAGACGGAGGCCCTGTTATTTCATGGGCCCCGTCGTGGTCCACCCCCTGGCGCCTCCATCGTGGTCAACTCGGTCCTCGTACCGGTTCGGGCCCAGATGAAATATCTGGGCCTGATCCTCGATGGGGAGGTGGCTCTTCGACGAGCACTTCCGACAGCTTGCTCCAAAGCTGGTCGGCGCTGCGTCTGCCCTAGGGCGACTCTTGCCCAATATGGGTGGACCCAGCGTCGCGACAAGACGGCTGTACACGGGGGTTGTCCGGTCAATGGCGCTGTACGGTGCACCGGTGTGGGCGGCGGCTCTGACCGCCCACAATAGGGTACGCCTCTGGCGCCCTCAGAGGGTAATGGCGGTCAGAGCCATACGCGGTTACCGCACCGTTTCTACGGAGGTGGCATGCGCGTTGGCCGGAACTCCCCCGTGGGATTTGGAGGCGGAAGTGCTCGCCGAAGTTTATCGGCGAGTGGCTGACTTCCGGGCGGAGAGCGGATTTCGCCCTCCGCCCGAGGATGTGCGCGAGTGGCGCGAAGCCGCTAGCCGAGCCACGATGGCTCGTTGGTCGTTCCGGCTGGAGACTCCACGCGCTGGCTTCGCCGCCGTGGAGGCTCTCCAGCCGGTCATCGCCGAGTGGGCAGGGCGGCAGCACGGGACCCTTTCCTTCCGACTGACGCAGGTGCTTTCCGGGCACGGCTGCTTCGGAAAGTACCTGCACACGGTCGCTAGGAGGGAACTGAGTCCCGCCTGCCACCACTGCGACTGCAGTGAGGACTCGGCCCAGCACACGCTGGCGGTCTGCCCCGCATGGGCGGCGCAGCGGCGGGCCCTCACTGCAGTCATCGGAGTGGATCTCTCGCTACCGGCCGTAGTACGCTCCATGGCCGGTAGCGACAGTTGTTTTACCGCGGTCGCAACCTTCTGCGAGGTAGTAATCTCGCGGAAGGAGGCGGCGGAGAGGGCCCGGGAGGACGACCTCCACTCGGACCCGATCCGCCGCCGGCGAACCGGGCGGCGGAGGCCCGCCTACCACAGCCTCATGCCGCCCTGAGTGTGGCCGCGGGTGGAAGGGGTGGGTTTCCCCTCCACCCGCATTTGTTTGGCCAGCCGCGAGGGGGCGGCGTCCGCGTGTGCCGGACGTCGCCTAAAGAGAGGAACACCATTGAGACGGAGCCCGCACCAGGAGCGGGCTGGCGCTAGGAGGGGTCCGGATGTCTTAACAACAGCTGTTCCCGGATCCCTCCTGTTACATGCGCAGAGTGGCACACCGTGTGGTTTTAGTCGGTCCGAGCCCGACACACCACCCCGCCGCAAACCCCGGAGGGGTGACGGTCCGAGGGGATTTCCACACGTTAAAAAAAAAAAAAAAAAAAAGGGTGGTGACACTCCGTATTCTTAATCCGTCACCACACAGACGCATGTGTATATATATATAAATATATATATGAGCATGTATTAACAATTAAAAGGTACAACTTCCAGGTTTTTCAAGAATTATTTTAAAAGTGTAATATTTACCACAAAAAATTAAATGTATAGTGAAAGTGATTGTTTTTATCTATGAAAGAAGGCACTCAAATTTACCTAGCCCACTAAGATCGCGAACTAACATTTTTTAATATTGTTTTTGTTCTCCTGTAAAAATTTAACCACTATCTATTATCCTCGAAGGGACTCCTGTGCCTAAACAGTAGGCGCTTTAAAATGGCAAGGGCAAAGGCAACTCGTTGTCATTAATCTTAACACTTGCCCATTACAATCATCGGGGAGCCTATTTATGTAAAGCTGACAAGTGCGTGTAGGACTCGCGCACCGAGGATTGCGTACAAATTCTAATTTTAAATACTTTTAGTTTCTTGTACTTATAGAATTTGAGCCCAGACACAAGTACAAGTGTGACCAGGTTACCCGTCTGCTCGATTTCCTGTATACTATAGAAAAGCAACAAGTTTATAACACATATTAAATAAATATACGGCTTTTTTTAAGGATTGATCTTGATCTCATTCTTCTTGAAATCATTTTCACTAACATTATAAATATATCCATATTTATATTCCGTAAATTAACTTTCTTTCATTCCATTTAATTTTTTTGTTCCATGGCTATTGACAATAAAAATGACCTAGGCGAATGTCGACTGTCTAAGTAATAAATTGCTCGGATCGTCCTTGCCTGCAGCACAAAGGTAGATCGAATATCGGCGGCATTTCCCTACATTAGAATGGAATACGACAGTTATTGCTAAATGTCAAAGATCTAGGTCATTAAGAATTGACATAAAGGTTTTGATTTACATGGAAAGTGTTAAAATTAGTTGAAATATAAAGCTTAAATGGCCGTATCTTTTATTGAATTGCATTTTTTAAGCGTTATTTATAGGGCTTCAAGGCTAGATATTGATAGACAGACAGACAGATCGATATGATGATATGATATGATAGAAAATAAAATAGACCAACACACGAAGACTGAATTGATTCTACAAAAGTACCTTTTTCTTTTAAATAAGCCTAAAATTACAGATATTATTTTGTTCTTATTAAATAAAAAGTATTTGTTATGTGTGCTAGAAGAATATAATAGAATAGAATAATCTTTATTGTACACCAATTCAGGATATTTTACATACAATAGTATTCCAAGTTAATGACCATGTACAAATGGCGGCGTTATCGCTAAAAAACAATCTGTCTGTAACATGTTTCAAAAACATTTATAACGAGTTTGGCGATTTTCAAATTTCTATGCAATAATTCTCAAACTAATTCAAACAAAAATATTAACTGTGTGTTTAGTCCGCTTTTATATAGATTGTTTTCAAGTTAAAATGCTTTTTATTTATAAATGAAGGCCTACACCTAATTAAAAGAAGTCAATAAACGTCTTGCTGTCACTAATAGTGCTCTTAAGTAGACAAAGAATTGTTTTAATCCTAATACCTAACATGGCCTTACGCGTAACTGAATACAGTGTTTAAGTATAGGTTTCCCTTCGTAAGTAGAAGTAATTCAAAGTAATATAACTTAGCGTGGAAGCTTAATGTTACGAATGAAGTAGTTTATGTGTTACGTGAGTGATAGACACGGTGAATATTGTAAATTCTTGAAAACAGATAAAACGTAAAGTACCTTTAAAGTATGTAGGATCTTTGATGTACAGGCTTTATGTTGTTAAACCTGTATGTGTATAATTTTAAACCTTAAGTTTAAAATTAATTTTAAAACAAATTGGAAAAATAAAAATAAAACTTTGGGTTCTTATAGCCGTATAACTTAATTTCCTTTTTAATTAAATCCCATCTGGCCAGCGCGGCATAGTAGGCCAAAATCTCCTTTCAAATGAGAGGCCTATGTCCAGCAGTAGACTATTAAAGGCTGTTGATGATTGTATTGTCATTGGTTAGTATGTATCGGTACTTTAAATATAGTTTAATATAAAGTAGTTCTGATTGGTTTGAAAGTAAGTTTAAAAATAACATTGATATATTTTACTGGTTTGTAAATAGTTAATGAAAGTTTATATATCTATAGTCAGTATGCCATCTTAAAACTATCCAACAAATTTATCTAATTACAAATTTAGTTTAGGTTTAGAATCCAAACATATATTTAAGTAATTGCTGCTTGAATTGTGATGAATTAGTTAAAGGCGTTAATTATTATCCAACGGGCCGGCCTAATGCGGGGCTGTAAACTTCGCAATCCTTTGTTACAATACTGAAGTCCCACGAGTACATAGATACGATAGTTTCCTTTACCATTAAAACGCACACATAAACTTCGAAAATAATAGGCCATAGCCACTGTAATGAGCTGAACCGTACGTAAAACGAACCGGCATGTGAAACTACTACTAAACTACTACTACTAAGTTACAAGTATAATACCTACATATAAACAGAGTATAGAATATAAAAAGAGTGGAGCATAGACAGCTTAAGGCAGTTCAAAATCAGATGAGTTTGGTATTTTTTTCAGCTAAGTGTTAGCTTACAGATTCCAGAAGCTCTATTTATAATATATGTATTTAAGATCTGCATTGTAACAAATAGACCCAAAATACTCGTATGATTTTTCGTTCGGCTCGATCAGAGTGATAACATGGCCTTATAGAATGTTAAGTGATTCTTACACAGAGTTAGTGAAATTACCTGATATCAAATCCCAACTCTAATGCTGGGGCGGGGAACTCACTTGTAACTCTTGAATTGCAGATATTATCATTGGACTTACCAACAGGTGACGTCTCTGCTCCTTTGATCTCTATAAAAAATGAACATCAATTCCCATTATGAAAATAAAATCCATCAAGAGCAGTTCAGAGTAACACTTAATTGTGTACATTTAGTTTAATGTCTGGATAAGTATGACACTAAACCAAGTTGAGCCATATAGATGGTTAATAGTTTGCGTGTAAAAGTTTCAATTAGCAGTAAAACATGGAAGTTGCGCAAGTAATTTTCGAACGGAAACTGTTTACTTCATTAATTTAAAGTATGACGTAGGTAAGGTATTTTTATGATTTATTTTTAGCCCAATTTATTTTAAGTTTAACAAGGAGTTAATCTTTGAATAAAGTAATTGTAGGATTCAAACCTACACCAGATAATATGGTAAGTTAACAAAATTTTAAGATACGCTTCAGCCGGTGACTTAGTTCAGTAGAATAAATAATATAAAGAGACATATATTTCTCAAAGAAACAAAGAGCTGAGAAATCAGAGACTTTAATACTTGGCGAGAAAAGTTAAATTGTTGTGAAACTGGCATCAAATTTAATCTAAAGTAAATTGTTATTCGAGGATTTAGAAATATTATAAATTCACTTTCCTCCTTAGCAAAATGGGAGCATCTAATTAACTAAGATAAATATGGAGAAAGTAACTAAACCACTCCAATCTTCATATTTAAAATTTAAAATAAAGTGTGTGATGAGCGTGTAAAAAAAAAACGTAACATGAAAAAAACGTAACAACGTAACGTAACGTAACGTGTAAACGTGAACATGGTCATGTTTAATATATTATTTGTTACGCTTTAACGCCTCGACTACTCAGATGATTATCATACTATTTTGCATAATTGTAATGGACACATAAAACGACATAGAATACCTCCAATTTAATTTCGATGTTTGCTTTTCAAGTGGTGGATTCACATTACAACTCATCCTACTGTTATGAACGAAATGCAATAGTGCAATTGGGGTATAGGATAATCTAGGAAGAAAAGCTGATATGCTGATTTATCAGTAGGATGAGTGAAACCGCTGGATAACGCTGATAATAAAGATGTCCAATATTCATTCACAATCCTAGGTTACTTTATTAAGTTTTTTTTAAAAGACAACTCCCGGCTTTAGGAATGTATCCTGAATATACAAACATACATGAAACGGACACAAAGAAAACCCAGACTCAGAACAACAATTTGTGGATCACACAAAGTGTCGTTCCATGTGGGGATCGGACTTACAATACACAGCGTAGTAGTGAGCGTAGAGTGACTGCTTAAGCCACTACGCCATCCGTGCAGTCAAGGTGGTAAACTACTAGTACCATTTCGAAATGATCGGATACTTTTGTCACTAAAACCCTAAAACTTTAATTTTACTTAATCATGTTATTATGCCTTGATGAATTACTTCTCGGCCCTAAATACGTTATTAGTATTTCTATTGGGTATTCCTTAGGAATCGGGTAGAAGACAGCTCACAAGAATATAACTGAGTAAGAACTGGCCACTTGATTCCTGAGATTTATGACTTAAGACGAGAACATTTCCTATAGAGTGAAAATATTAACTAAATAAGTTAGTAAAGTTTAAATTTTGCCTGGTCTGCCCGCATGGATGTCGGTTATCGCGGTAAAAAGTTTCCTATGTTACTCGCTTTTAATGTAGCTTTCCATTGGTGAAAGATTTTTTTAAATGGGTGTGGTGGTTAAGGCGTGAAAGTGAAACTTTTGGAGGATTTTGATATGATGTTAGACAATCTCCATAAATTGCCCCTAACGAGTTATAGTAGTATTTGAAGATAATGTCTAAACGTTCAATTGTTATTAACTAAGATGTACACATAGAAATCAAAGTTACTTATTAAATTTTTGGCAAGAATTCAGCACAATAATACAATTGCGGTTTAGGAATGATTCAATTTTATGCACGATTTTGGAACGAAGTTCCTTATCGCGCATTGTGAAAGAGGGCTAGACGGAAAAAATTCGTACGAAAATTTGGAACGACACTTTTTTATTAATATAAATTGACGTCACACTGTGGATACCATACATTAAATTTGCTTTAACCGTCAACGTCCATACCAAGTTGAATACACCGGTTCTCGTCCGATCACCGAAGTTAAGCAACATCGGGCGTGGTTAGTACTTGGATGGGTGACCGCCTGGGAATACCACGTGATGTTGGCTTTTTGCTCTTTATTTTCGTGTCATCTTGTCAGACATTCAGCGCCATCTATCGAATAGATAGGAAATCATTTCGCAAGGAGATTTTACCAATGTATAAATTGTTTTAATTGTTTTTAATATGTAGGTAATAGCCGCTTTCATAGATGGCGTTGTAATTAAAATCGTGTCAAATCAGTTTTACTCGATCGTCACAACTTCGTTCCTATCGGGTGTCCCACGACACCACACGGCTTTTTTATCTTTCAAAATAGTATTTTAGTTTTGAAGAATTTAAGTTTGAAATAAAGATAATGGCAGCTGTTGCCAATCGTAAAGAAAATTTTAATGATTTAATTAGAGACTTACATCTGATATTTTGCATACATAAACTACATAAAACATTTTCATTGAGATTTTCTATTTAAGACAAAAAAGGACCGTTTGAGCATTTTTTTTTTCTGTTATAGCCTGTGACTGCTTCGATCACCTCTAGTATTTTATAGTTTACTAGCTGTCGTGTCTGTTAGTTATTGCGGTAACAGATAACCTATGTTATTTGCTGATAATGTAGCTTTCTATTTATTGAAAGAAATTTTACAATCGATCAACTTATTTAAGCGTGAAAGCGTAACAAACAAACTCGCTTCCACATTAATTACATTATGGGTTAAAGTATGAAATTGCCGATTTGTACTGAAAAAAATAAACTTGTTTTTTTAAAGATGTAACATATTTGTACATGGTTATTAACTAGGAATATTATTGTATGTATAATATCCTGAAATGGTGTACAATAAAGATTATTCTATTCTATTCTATTCTATATTTATTTACTCAAAATATTTACCCTCATTATCTGTACATTTCTGCCATCTATACGAAAGTTCATTTATGCCTTTACGATAAAACTCTTGTGAGGGTCTTCGACGTGGTTTGTTTTACAAGTCCAAGTTTCTATTACAAAAGCGTTTAAACCAAAAACGCACGATGCGTTCCTGAGCTGTCTCCTCTCCAAAAGCAGTGTTGAAATTACGAGCCGTTTCTGCCGCGTTAGTTCGTCGTCGGAACTCGTATTAAAAAATGACTCGGATTTTCAAAGTCACATCTAAGTTGAATAAAAGCAATGGTCAAAAATTGATTGTTGTACATTTTTAAAAAGAAAAATCTCATAAGCATCATGTGAAAAAAAGTTTCTCACGAAAATCACACACCATGAAGATTTTATGTCAATCCAAAGTATCTATTACCATACAACGGCAATTTAATACTTTAACCCCTATTATTATATAAGTATGGATTATTGTTTATTGTTCTCTGGTCAGGAATACGGTTTGTCTCATGAGTAGTGCTCGTTTGTATTTTTTGCAGTTGCATGTTGTGCAACTCTAAGTTATCTATATTTCTGTTTGTTTGCTTTGGCTAATTTTCGAAAAGCGTGAGCCAAGTTCCACGAGACTCGCAGATATCTAGTGCTATAAGGATTAACTTAAACAAGGTTGTTTTGTAAAAGACTAATGAATTCTCGAAAAAATAAAAATATTTAAGTAACAATAAAATATTATATTAGTAAATAATTTAATATGAAATATAACAATAGTGTCTGTTTCTAAAAAAAAGTGTCGTTCAGGCTGCATTTTGTGTACTTCTTAATTATAATTATATCAGAAAATCCAACGTTTAAGACACATCTGGAATTTAATCGTGTGGTGTTACTTCACGTTACTCAATTTCACATATACAAAAACTTTAACATAACATTATTTACGTTGCTCAGATATAATTATTCTAAGCCTGTGTGTACTTTGCCTTCCTCTATTATCATCAGCAGCCTACAATAGTCTACTGCTGTACATAGGCCCCTCCTTAGAAAGAAGGTTTTGGCCTGGTTTGTTTTAAAGTTTGCCTTCTTTTTGCTAGGACCAGCGTAGTTTGCTCCGTTAGTTGGCTCTGCCGACACCCATTAGATGGGTAGCGGCGGTGACACTTCGTATTCTTAATCCATCACCATCACTTCCTTACTTGTATGGGAAGCAATTTATTATACCTATATCACAAGAAGCTTTAGTATGTTAAAAGAAAAATTGAGTATTTTTTACAAATTAATACAATACACTTGCCGATTGAGACGGAGACGTGAGCCGATTATGAAATATTGAGTTAATAAGATTCCACGTATCGTTTTGCAACTCAGGGGTCAGAAGCGCGTTGCCGTAAGTAAATGAGAAATATATATCTAATTTGTAAATTTCTTGTTTGTTCAGTTCCTGTTTTCGAGTACCCTTTGCCCTTTATCCTTTGATCCTATACAATCGTGTCCCTTGTAAGGGTCGACGGCCCATCACAATCCTTTTGGGTTCTACTATGAGTGTGATATTGTGAGTACAAATTTAATAAAACCTAATGAATCGTCTACAAAATACGTAGGAATATTTTTAAAAATAAAATTATTGAAAATGTCTCACATATATACACTTAGACAGGGAAGCAAAAACGTTAATTTTATGAAAACTTCAGTAAAAGCATCAGAGCGTGTAAAAAATAAATAATATTAGACTTTAGCCTACGCGTTTGTGACTCCTGAGTTGAGTTGAGAGTTCGTCTGCTCGTTTGCCATCCTTCCATAAAAAAAAAACAGTTCTCGATATTGTGAATATAAAAAAAGAGAAGATACCGTGGGAGAGTCATGCTTCGGTATATACGAATATGGGTCGGCTAAACTGAAGTGGTAGCATGGGTTTTCAGAAAACCAAACTAATTCCTTCGTTTGGCTTTTCACCGAGTGAGCGCGGGTACCGAAAGTCCAACCCGCCCTTATTCTGGGGCCCAAGAATGGCGTCAGAATACTTCTGTGCCTTAAGTATCGGCTCGATCTCTTTACGTTACGTAGAGATGTGGCTTCATTCAAGAAAAGACCGTACTCCTTCCTAAAAGGCCGCAATGTGTTTGTGACTCTTGAGATGCAGACGTTCATGGGCGGCGATGGTTACTTTCCATCGGGTGACACGTCTGCTCGTCTGCCCCTCTATCATAAAAAAAAATAAAAGTTGCTGGTGTACTGGCAGGTGTTTTGCAGGGCGGTGGTAATAATTAACACTCAGGTGACCCGTTTGTATGTTTGCTGTCAAAAAAGAAAATGGAACAGAAATTATAAAAAGCTAGGTTTACCTACGTGTTATTATGTTAATATATTCGACCATTTTCTTTGATATTGTAACAGCATATGTTTCGAACTCAAATGATCGATAAAAGACCGTAGAGGTCCGTGTTACTTTGATTTCCTTACGGTGAAATTAATAAAAAATTAAAACGCCTAACTAGTAAACAAATTTTATTTTGCCACTCCAAAATACGAGTACCATTAAAGCTGTTAACTGGTATCTAATTTATTAATTTAGTTTGTGGTTTCGAATATCAAGTTAAGTAATTATTTTGCAATTTAATTTATTTGCGAGATTATACTCGAACCATAAGGGTTTTTTTAAAGTTCAAATGCCCAAATGCTGCCCAACCCACCTGAATTCCATTCACCTCGTCCTCGAAGTTGTTCCTACCTAACCGCTTTGTCTATTTGTTTAAATACAGTAACATATATAATAATATTCCGATATCTAGGCTTAACAGAGCTAATTCCTAATAAACCATCGATTACCTTAATGTCTAAGCTACCTATTTAAACTAATGGACTATATCTATGTCTCGCAATTTAACAGACATACCTGAAGCCTTATAAATGGAGATAATCTTTTCGCAAGTTCTCGCTTGGAGTACAAATTACGCCTTCATAAATATCTGGGTATTATAGACTGAGAACGTCATGATAGAAATGTTATCGGTTCTGACAACGTCACGAAACATCTGCCTTGGATAATTTGAAGAAAAATAATAATATAATAATAGTATAATAATAATAATATATCTCACACACTCACACACGGCCGTCTGATCCCAAACTAGGCAGAGCCTGTACTATGGTAACCAGACCGCTGATAAACATACTTATATATTTCTAAATACATACATACTCGTATTATAGATAAATTACACCCAAAATTGATCTGTCAGTACAGTATCAGTGCAGACATGTGACTATCAGAAATTAAAGATCTGATGGGAATGATCGGAAGAAGGTATTAAATTATATTAATCAGTTTAAGATAATAATTGACTGGATTTTTTTTAAGGACGAATCTACGACTATCTTGCCTATTAACATTTTAAGGTAATTCTTTATAATCTATATATAATCTCTTCTAATATCTATAACGTTTTCGATTTCTATTTATATATATAATTAACAGTAAAATATAAATAACGAGTTATTAACTTCATTTAATAACAAAAAATATATAATTACTAGTATAATATATACTAGTATAATTTAATGTTTTTCGATATTTTAAAAATACTCTTAGTTAAATACCAATCATCCAGAAATGCAGTTATTTTTTCAAGTTAATGGTAATTCCAAGTCCATTATCTTAGAGCTCTTGAGGTCTAATCGCCTAAAAGGTAGGATTTACTATAATCCTCAGGCTTCTCAGTAAAACAGTAAAGAATCTGTGAGCGAATAAATACTTTTCGATTTAGCACCCATTTTTAATAGATGCTCATAAACTCAAACTTTTTACTAATAGAATTTAAACGGTTCTTAATCTGCGTTTTATTATTCTAGAAATCTTTCTCATAGGAAGTTGTATTGGAGAGTATTTATAGCTTTTATCTTAATAAAAATATTCCTGTGGAAAATAATTATAGTCTGTTCTTACTTGTATTTTTATACAGACTATAATTATTTTAAACAATAATATTTTTGCAAGATCCTTCTGGCAGACGCAATTCTGTTAAGTGCAAAAATTTACTTAATCGCCTTAGCGCATCTATCTGTATCTCTGTAATTGTTTTCCTTTTTGCTCTAAAGGTAATTTTATCGAAAGTGTTATTATATGGCCGGAACTTCAGGTATGTAAGAATTAATAAATCTGCTTCCACTACGGATTTTTTAATTTATCAGAGACTTGTTTTCAATTCGTCATAGTGCCTACATTTTATATGGGCGTCCTTGACATTGCGTGCTAACTCGACGCGTCCGTTCCGTCGTAGAACTCGTTTAATTTGGATGCTCGGCATAACTTTTTTTTTCATTTTCCAAGTTTCCTAGACAGGATATGCAAAACTGAACAAGTAATGTATATGATTATGAATTATATTCGTGGATTTTTTAAATCCTAGGTATTTAGATTTTCAGTCTCATTTTTTTAACATTACAAAACTCACACATGACCGTCTGATGTCACACTAGGCTGAGCCTGTACTACGATAACCAGACTGCTAATAAACATACATATAAATTTCTAAATACACGCATATTTAGATAAATTACACCCAGACCAGAAAAAATGATCTTGCTCATCACACAAATAGTCGCCTTGGATGGGAATTGAACCCATAACCTCAGGCGTAGCAGTCAGTGTCACTAACCACTAGACTATTTAAATTGATTGAGAAATATTTTGAATTTATTTTTGTTATTGTTACAGGTATTATCCTCAAAGCATGAACCTTGCGAGGAAAATGAAAATGAGACGACGGCTTAAGGAGCCACCTGGTTTCTTTAAATTGGAAGGCAGAAGACCCACAACTAAATCACACACCCACAACTAAAGCGCCAAGTTTGATAAAAGTCAAAATATAATATTACGAAAGATGGAAAAAATTATGATGAGTCCAGATGTACATGGTGTAATCGGTTTATAAGCTATTACGACTCTCTAAAAAATGTTCTAAAAGCGATATCATAATATGAAATGTTTCCATTTAAATTTAGTGTCAGAGGGCTAAGCTGTTGATAATATAAAAGTAAATGGATTTTTTTTCAAGATGCAGGAATCTTACGACCATTTGACGTTATAAAATATATTGTCAGAAACAAATGACGCAGAAAATAGGGATATTGGGATATGTCAATATGGAGGTGACCTATTTTGGTATACTCCTGTCACTATATTGAGACATGTATACAGGTTATATGGATCTATTCAGCCTATTTACGATTTTTGATGATTAGGATGTAATATTTAATGGTTTATTTCCGAAAAAAAAAATTTCGGTTGAAACCTAGATACCTTTTACCCGTTTGAAGAAAAAATATACTACGAATACACTCAGTCTAGTGTAAAATTATAGAATAAAACAACGTTTTTAGACTTCTCCTGAAAATCCGACTTGACGACCAAGAAAAAAGTATATCTTAATTTAAAGAACACAAAAACTACTTCTTAATGTTCCAGCTAGGATATTTGGAGATGGTTTCATCTCAATTCAGAATTTTTTAATCTTCTTTAAAAAGAAGTAAATTAGATAGCATATTTTGCTACGTGACAAATATCTAAGAGGCCATTTATAAACTTACAATTAAAATTGATTATACTCGTTTTTCAAACAGAAGTGCACGATAGGACGAGACTAGGTATTAGTTACTGTTGGGAAAATTGGCTGTATGTTGAGAGTAAAACAAGGTACGACAATGCAATTGCAGCGAAAAGGATATTACTTATAAGGATGGATTGGCGAATTTAAGTGAAAGCGACGACTGGCTGGTTGCTAAATCTAAAAGTATTTATATTAACTAGAGTTTTGAACGGAACTCTGAGTTCTCAAACCTGCTATGTAAATTTATAAAGTTATACTGATAACTTATAAAAGTCCAAAGATGAAAAAAATATCTCATCTGACTCATTCAAACTACAAGCATATATCACACACTATTTCACCAGCATACATCCCATTTTTTAAAACTTCAGTTTTAATACGGCTTTTATGTACCGCTACGAAAACAAAAAAAAATTCACTAGTTTCTACTGGAGGAAAACTTTTGTAACTTGCCACTGTCGTAGAGAGCAAAGGATTTATTGCATTGAAGTGTGTCTTCCTAGAGTGAACTTTATACTAGTTTCTTGCTGAGATCAGTGTCGTGATGGTGACGTGTGTAGTCATTAGGAGCTAAGTGGCTTCTACCTTCTCTTCAGGCTATTTTCTTTAAATAAATGAAGTCACATCCATTTAGAAGCATCAAAGTAGAAATATGTGTATACTGTGATAAATTTATATTGTATACCTGTTTAAAAGGTGCTTTTAAATGTTTTTTGTAACATGAGCGATTTTTGTTGCAGCGATGACGCGTTGGTTTGACATTTTACCTTGTACTACTTCTCTCTTGCATTACATCTTACAAAATTGACTTACGTTTAATAACTTTTCATTGAGTTTGAGCAAATGTACAAACTCTTTAAACATACTGTTTGACTTGTGTGATGAGCAGGATCGTTACTTCTGTATCTGGGTGTCGTTTATCTATAATATGTATCACATCACATCACATCAACAGCCTATACTAGTCCACTGCTGGACATAGGCCTCTCTTTAGAAAGGAGAGGCCTATGTCCAGCAGTGGACAATAATATGTATAATATAATATGTATGTATTTAGAAATTAAAAGTATGTTCATTGACAGTCTGGATACCTTATAACAGGATATGCCTGGTTAAGTATCAGTATCAGGTATCAGTGTGTGATGTGTGAGGTTTTTATTATATAAATACATAAAAACAACAGTTACACAAACGTTTAACTTTAAAATTAAAGAATTTGTACGAGTAGCATTCAAATTATTTTCTATAAAAAAATACATTATGCAGATATGTGAACATAACAAACAAAATCTGTACACAGCATTTTATTTCGCAGCATTCATAAACTTTTTTTCTAAAACTGCCGGGTAAAACAATGTTGCTATGAAGCAAGCAAGGGATCCCACTTGTTTCTTAGCAAAGTAATTGTTTTGCTCACAAGTAACGTTTTCAGTTATGGGAATATGTGGCGAATTTCAATGAAAGTTGGTGGCCAGCCTTTACCAGGTTGACGTAAATATGTTTAACACCACAACAGAAACTCGTTAGTCAGGTGATTCTGAGATATTTTGAAATTGTACCTTAATTTTTATCTTAAGGATTCTTTTTTAAATTTAAAACAATTTTAAGGGAGAGTGGTATATTATATCAGTATCAATGTAATGCAGACACTTTTAAAAATGTTTTAACTTGTCCCTATGTATAAACCCTTATATTGCTGATGGTATTCTAAGCGAAAATTTAAAAAACGATGACGCAAGATTATGCTAAACAGTCATAAATATTCAGTTAGTGCGGTGTACAACTAATTTTCTTCACGTTGCGGGTCAAAACACTGAAATTACAGCTATTTATTTCATGCTGTGTTTTCGCATCTTTAAAATTGCTCGTAGAGTTACAAATTAGAAGGTTACTGGCACTGTTTTATGAATAATAACATTTTGATTGTAATTTTTATTGTATTGCGAGTGGCAAAATAAATTACGGACTGTCAAAATAGTGACCAAGTAATATTGTACACCAAACTAAATAATACGCACCAAATGTTTTGAATACGCTGCAGTGGTTAATTATTTGAAAAGTAACCTTTTAATATCTACAATAATATACGATCTGTGTAATTATCTACAATAAATATTTTTACGGTACTTTTTATATTGAATTTGTTAATGGATTACCCATTTGAAACTGGTTTATGTTATAATTAACATTTAATGAGTTATTCGATACTTTGATCAAGTTATATTTTGGCAGTGGAATTTCTTTTTTGTAATACACTTTCGGATTAGTTCATTCAGATTTAAACTATAATACTTATAGTTTAAGTAGATGTTTACATACAGTAATTAGTTCCTACTTTATTACTATAGTAAAGAGTATTTACATACATTTCCACTAGTAACTATACCATCATCATCATCATCAGCCTATCGCAGTTCACTGCCGGACATAGGCCTCATGTGATAAAGCAAGCGAGCGAGCTGATCGCTAGTTATACTCGTAATAGAATTGTTGACAAAAAAGCTAGTTATATCCTCAATCTGAATCCCATAACAATTTCCGTGGCTCATTAATTGATTATTCATTGATCAGATCACAGACAAAGTCCTTTCATTAACAAAAGTCGTAGTGGTTAAAAATCTTTCCTCATCCGAACACAGTATTGAAGGATTGCGGCCAACTGTATTTATCTTGGAAATTAAAATCTTTGATGGCCTGAAGCACCTTCTGCTTTCACCAAATCCTTTGTTTTATCGTTCAAATTGTTCTTTATTGTCTTTTTTAATTGCATTCAAGAACATGTTTTGCTTTATTAATATTTTTGGTTTTACCAACGGCTTTTACATTTTAAAATACCTAACACGACAAAATTTGAATAGCTACAATTTAATAATTATTTTTTCTAGCTAAAACTATATAATAGGTAAGTGTACATGTATTTGATTCACAAATACTAATTCGAACCATAGAAATAAATGGCTAAGTCAATAAAAGTATTGTCCTTATCAAAATAATCTGTGCTTGATATTACCTAATATTATTTTCCACTACACCAGTACAAGCGGCCCCCTTGGCTACTTATCTATCTGCCTTCCATACTGAGAGTTTCCAAGTAAGCTTTCTTTACAAAATTGTTTTACATCATATTTGAAATATCTTGAAAACAAAATCATTTTTTATAAAATTTGCATTATAGTCAGTTACTATCATCAAAATAGATAGATAGATGATCTCAAACATATTCAGTTTAATGTGATTTATCTACAAATATAGATGTTTACCTAAAAATATTACAAAACATGTAAAAATATTTATTGCCATATTTTCTTAATGGTAGACCATAGTACACTTTTTCTATCTACATATTTTAAGTTAATATATTAATCATAGTTTAGTAGAACTAAAAATACGCTCTTTGATAGCCAGTAAAATTAAAAATAGAATATGAAGACTATCATTAAAAGGCCAGAATGTTGAATTCATTAAAAAAATTATGTCCAAAGTTGTAAGGTGTACTAGAAGCCCCCGAAGAGTTGCACTATCTACCTTCTGGCTTTTTCAATTAACTTTAGTATTGACATCTAAACCACATAAATACAAAGTTATATTTCAAAATAACAGTTAGTCTACTACTAAATAAGATTATTATTTAGTGTGTATACTGATTAAGAATACGGAGTGTCATCACCTATTCATCCTGTGGGTGTGGTAAGACAAGACTAAGGACGAAAACTATGCAGGACAACAACACTGCAAAGACAAGCAAATCTTGAACAAACCCTATTCCAATAGTGATGATATAGTCAGTTACTGACTGACTTTTCATTTGTTTCATTCAAGGCAAATCAAAAGAAGGAAATAAAAAGGAGGGGCTTTACCTTCCGTCTTTTGATTTTGTTCTTTCACTAATAACTGACTGTGGTTTGACTTATGTTAAAAAAATTATAAAGCATAACTTCTCATGTATACCCAACTTCTGATATGATTTCGACCTAGAAAAAGGGTATAATAAAAAAAAACATTAATAGGATCAAATAGACAGAGATTCTGACATAGACTAACTACGTGTAATTCTCTACGACACAAGCCAATATACAATTAGCACTATTGAACAAGACTCGGAGTTGATGAAATTGAAACACATTTAGTGTGGAACTAATATTTGAGTTGCTAGTGTGGAAAACCTTTGTGTACATACATCCCGCTTGTTTGAAATGAGAGCAATATTTGAAACTAATCACATAGAGCCAGTACTTAATTTATGTACAAAGACTACGGCATGTATGTATTTAGTTCGTAGATATGGTTATGTGATCTCATCCTTTAATAATAATATGAATTTGTCCGTCTCATATAGGACAGAGTAGGTAGGTGTCGTTAGAAAATAAATTAAACACGAAAATAATGCTGGATCATGAGCGATAGTCCCTTTAGGTAACTTTGTGACTAGTACTGTCTAATTAAGTTGGTATTCACGCAAACACGGAACAGAATATAGTTTTTCAAACAATTGCACTAGTCTACCTACTGCTGTAAAAAGATTGTACCGGCGGTGTCACATGTTGACTTATAGATCCTGTCCTGCGTTCCATGCTGATTATAATTATGCTGTTAGTCTAGTGGTTAGTGATCCTGACTGCTAAACCGGAGATCGTGGGTTCAACTCCCACCCAGGACATATATTTGTGTGATGAGCACGATTGTTTGTTCTGTGTCTAATTTATTTATACTCGTAATATGTATGAATTTAGAAATATATAAGTATGTTTATCAGCGGTCTGGTTACCATAGTACAGGCTCTGCCTAGTTTGGGATCAGACAGCCGTATGTAAGATATGTCAGGTAAAAAAAAAAAACAAAAAAACAAATCTTTTTAATTTAATCGCAACTTTTGAGAATACTACTATTTATTTTTGATAAACATATTAAATAGCTACATTTTTTATTCTGATAAATACTTTAATCGTATAACATCATTATGTTCAAAACAAAAGCATATTCTAACATCCAAAATAACACGTTGGTGACCAAAGCTTTTGTTAATCTAATAAAATATACCACATGATGCATCAGTTGAGTACATTTTGTGCTGGAGTTGTTCATATTGTGAAAGGGCTTTATGTATGACATATTGTGTTCACAAGAGGAGCTTGGAGACTGTTGGATGAGAAAGCTTTTTATACGCTCTTAGATATATACCTATAGCTTATTCTACTATCTATATATGTTTATATACATAGCTCTGGTTGCTGTATTATGTTTTGAGAAGCGGATCGCAGTATTCTTAGATTGTTATGACGGGCCTGTTGGTCTAGTGGTTAGTGGCCTGACTGCTAAGCCGGAGGTCGTGGATTCGATTCCCATCCAGGAAAAATATTGTGTGATGAGCACTATTATTTGTTCTGTATCTGGGTGTAATTTATTTATAATATGGTATTAGGTATTTATAATATGTGCGGACTATGCGACCTCTTCAGCAACAAAACAAGCTCTCATGAAGGCTATTAAACCGAGCGATGAGGGATTTCAAATTGTAGGCGTTAAAAAAACCTCTAAGGCAGGCGTCGTGTTACGGCAGCTTAAGAAACTGGAATCTGTGGACGCCATTAAATCAGTAGGGTTGCGCTTAGAAAAACCGAAAGGCCGTAGGCCCCGTATAATTGTAAAAGACGTACCCGGTTCTATGGAAGATCGTGCCTTCCTAACATCGTCAGAATATCAAGGACGAATTAAAATTAAGTGAGAACGATTTTATTAAGTCAACCAAAATTGTTAGGCATCGTAAACTAGAAAATGGGCGTCAATGGATAGGCTTAGAATTAGAGGCAGCAGTTCGGAAACATCTAGCCAATACAAAAGATAAACTTTATATAGACTGGGCCACATGTAGATTCATAGACGATATAGAAGTAGTTCGTTGCTTAAATTGTCAGCAATTCGGTCATGTACAAAAGTTTTGCACCATAAAAACCCCTACTTGTGCTAATTGCGCCGCCGCACACGAAACGCGAGCTTGTCCAGATAAAGACACACCAGATTTTAAGCCCACGTGCGCACAGTGTAAGCGGTTCAAAAAACCATCTGACCATCGATGCGGCTCATACGACTGTGCCACATAGAAATTAAAACTGGAACAGCTAATATTAAATACCAATTACTGAATAGTTTAACTTAGTTTAAAAAAAAAAAAAAAAAAAAAAAAAAGAGTAACTTACTAAGTAATGAATAATATTTCGATAGGCCAGTTAAATCTTCATAACGATAAAATAGCTACATCAGAATTAGACCGTTTAATTTTAGAACAAAAGTTAGACATTGTCCTTTTACAAGAACAATATCAGAGCGCTCACTTGCGTCGTAATGTAGTACAGCTTGACTGCCGTTCGCAGGCTGGGATATATGTTGCAAGTTCTAATTTTACGGTAACATCTTTGCGTAATCTTATGACGTCACACTGCTGCGTCAAACTACTGCGACTGAAGTCTTTGGTATGAGTTGCAAAGAGTGAACCAAACAAAGCCCAGTTTGCACCTTTAGTTTTATATCTAAAATTATAGGGAGCTCTTTGTGGATCCTGTGCAACCCTTGGTATGAATTCGTACACGATCAAGCGGTGATCACTACAGGATGCGTCCGGAAGGACACGCCATCCGGATATCGAGACGTCGCCGCGTGTAAGCGTCACGTCAATAGAAGACTCACCCATTGGGTTGCAAAAAGTTGGTGGTGCATCGGGGGTATTGTGAATAATCTCAATGAGATCTTATGACGTCACACTGCTGAGATCTCATCCTCTACCTGTAAGGTTTACGTAGTGAGCTGCTATTTTCAATATTCACATCCTATTGATCCTCACTTACATCACTTACGTTACGTCTTGCAGTTCTTCGTGGGACATAAAATTATCATTGGCGCTGATGTCAATGCGTCATCTTCATTATGGTATGGCAAGTTGCGTTCAACCGACACGGTTCGACGTTGTGCGGTTGAAGATTTCATTGCGGAAATGAATCTTATTATTCACAATACCCCCGATGCACCACCAACTTTTTGCAACCCAATGGGTGAGTCTTCTATTGACGTGACGCTTACACGCGGCGACGTCTCGATATCCGGATGGCGTGTCCTTCCGGACGCATCCTGTAGTGATCACCGCTTGATCGTGTACGAATTCATACCAAGGGTTGCACAGGATCCACAAAGAGCTCCCTATAATTTTAGATATAAAACTAAAGGTGCAAACTGGGCTTTGTTTGGTTCACTCTTTGCAACTCATACCAAAGACTTCAGTCGCAGTAGTTTATCAGCTGAGGAAAGCGCAGAAATACTATCAGAAACTTTTACATACTGCGCTGATGTAACTATTGGTCGCGGATCTATCACTAACACTCGTAGATGTGATTGGTGGAATGATAGATTAGCCGAACTACGTAGAAGCTACCGGAAAGCTCGTAGAAAATTAAACACTATTAAAAAACATAACGTAACAGGAGACTTGTACAACAATGCTCTCATTGCTCTTAGAGTTGCCAGGTCCCACTACAGAGCTGCTGTGGAAAAATCCAAGGGAAACTTGGATGAAGGGAGAGGGCCCGTGGTCACCTTTGTATCACGAATTTAAGGCAAATAGATCAATCGACCTTGCATACATACAGAACATCAAAATTAATAACAGATGTACCACAGGAGTAGAACAAACAGCAGAATATCTTTTAGACTCACTCGTACCTGACGATCGACCGGAAAGCGACACTGATCATCACCGACGGATCAGGCAGTGGGCCATCGAACCACCACTGTCTCCAATGTCTGATTTACCATCTTCAGACGAATTTCTCGGTATCATTAGATCCTTGCCGCTAAACAAGGCTTCGGGCGATGATAAAATATCTAACAAAATGATAAAAGAAGCTTGTAAACTTTCGGGTGACACGATTTTCACTGTCTTTAAACGTTGCATTGCTGAAGGAATATTTCCTCGTATATGGCGGTGCGGTAATATTCGTATAATACTCGTACCAAAAAGTGGCGACAAGCCACCGGATGATCCTAAATCCTACCGACCAATCACATTATTACCATCGTTAGGAAAGCTTTTAGAACGTCTTGTAGTGCCCCGGCTTCTGTCAGGTGGAGTCAAATTTCATGATAGACAATTTGGATTTACGTTGGGTAAATCGACAACTGACGCTGTTATATCGGTTAGAAAGTTTGTCACAGAGTCAAAATTTCAATACGTGCTGGCTATTTTCTTAGATATATCTGGCGTCTTCGACAACGCATGTTGGCCCATGCTGTTGCTGAAATTAAAATCACGGGGGTGCTTTAAAAATTTTTATTCCCTTATCTCTTCGTACTTTTCACAAGGTACAACTAAACTAAGACTTGGTCATCATTCTGTGTCGAAGGCGCTTACAATGGGATGTCCTCAGGGATCGGTGCTAGGGCCACACTTGTGGAATATCGGCTTCGACGATTTTCTTGCGATACCAATACCAATACGCGTTCAGAGTACATCCGGATGGATGTACTCTGAACGCGTATGCTGATGACGGCTTATTACTGGTGGAATCTGATACTAGGGCGGGGCTTGAGAGATTAGCCAATAGATGTTTGAACTTGATATCTCAATGGGGTGAACGTAATCGCTTAACTTTTGCACCCAACAAAACCTTCCAGCTACTTTTTAAAAGGTAACCTCAAATCACCGCCGAGCATTAGATTTGACAATGTTACTGTAAAAAATAAAACTACAGTGTGTTATCTAGGATTAGTTTTAGAAAGAAACTTTTCATTTATCGAACATATTAAAATAGTTAATGAAAAGTCTAAAAAGAGTTTCTGTGCATTGACAAGGATATCAACTGCGACATGGGGTCTATCATTTAATACATTAAAGATCATATACGGAGCTACTTATTTAGGTTCTATGTGCTATGGTGCACCTGTATGGGCCGATAGGGCGACCGTAGGCGCTGTCCGTCGCAAACTGTTCCAAGGCCAACGACTTGCACTGATATTCTTGTGTAAGGCATATAGGACGGTTACCACTGAGGCTTTGCCGGTGTTGGCGGGTGTGCTTCCGGTCGATCTCGAGGTGCAGAGACGTGCAGCCATGTACTATTCAAGACAACAAAACATGGAATGCGATTTTTTGGGCGCGCGGGATCGCGGTAAAATTACAAGATTGCTTCAACAGCAGCCCGATGTCTATAATGACCTCATAGACGAATGGCAACAACGCTGGGATGAATCATCCAAGGGGCGCCATCTTTACCAATTCTTTCCATCTGTTCGCGAACGGTTGTCGAGGATATGGCTTGAGGTGGATCACTGTGTAGCTCAATTTCTTACGGGTCATGGTAACTTTAAGAGCAAGCTTTATTCATTTAAATTAGTCGAGTCACCATTGTGTCAATGTTCAACACCTAACTCTCACTATGAACAGTCTGCTCATCATATCGAATCATCATATAATGAACGTAATATAATGCTGAATAGCTTGCAGGTGACATCTGGGGCGGTATACTATGGGGATCTTGTGTCAACTAGGGTGAATTTCCGTGCGTTTAGGCGATTCTGCCATACATATTATAGAAATCAAGCATAGCTCACGTAGGACCCGTAATATTTGTGGCCGTGGTGCTTCCCTGTTGAAAAGGGTGTATGCCCATTTTACTTCATTTTGTCTCCCGCTTTGCTAAGGAGGGAAGTGGATTTACTGTATTTCCAACTCCTCCAATTTTCTTCTGATTAATTTCGTTGCGGGTTCCAAGACAGTTTAATTTCTTCCTGGGACTTCCCGAGTGTCATAACTCGGTGTGTTCGTGGGTCACTGATGTGGATCCTGGTGTACAGGAGTTACAGTGGTGGGCGTGTGGGTGGGATTAGTCCCAATCAAAAAAAAAAAAAATACGTATGTATTTAAAAATAAATAATTATGTTTATCAGCAGTCTTGTTACCAGCTCTGCCTAGTTTTTGATCAGACGGCCTTTTGGCCTTTTTGGCCTTTTTGTTATTATTATATTATAAAAAGTAAAAAAAAACTCTAAAGAGTCTCTGAAAAAAAATGTACTGTTTTGTGACATTGGAGTTGGTACAATTAGCACCTGTGGGGGGAAAATCACCATACACCCACAATATTTCAAACATCGGTAAAAGTTACTGTTTCAAGAAAATATAATTAAAATAATGCCTATAAAGCAAAATCATTGTTTTAACCACTTAAATTAATTTACCAAATAATTATGAACGTTAGTAAGTTAATTGGGTCACCCTCGAAAACGTATATTAGGCAGAAAAAAAGGCCGGCCCGAAACACCCGAAAGTGTCAAGCCTATGCGAGCCGTGTAATGAGGGTTGTGAACACTCTTGAGGTATATATCAGCAGAAGTAATTTTTAAAAGTCTCTAATTACTCTGGAGAGGTATAATTGCTTATTATTTAGAGATAGAGTTTCTAACTAATAACTGACAAAGAGTTCCAATCCAAATCTATACTAATATTATAAAGCTGAAGAGTTTGTTTGTTTGTTTGTTTGAACGCGCTAATCTCAGAAAGTATTGGTCCGATTTGAAAAATTCTTTCAGTGTTAGATAGCCCATTTATCGAGGAAGGCTATAGGCTATATGTCATCACGCTAAGACCAATAGGAGCGGAGCACCAATGAAGAATGTTTAAAAAACGGAGAAAATTTATTACTATTGAGAGACGCAGACGAAGTTGCGCAGGTCAGCTAGTCCTAAATAAAAGATAAATTTTCTATTTTATAAATGATGGAGTTCTTGTATAAAATACAATGTAATCAAGACAACCATTTTTTTTATTTTAAGTTTAAGTTATTTAACACTTTATGACATGTATAAGTGAGGGACTGAAAAATACATAGGTAATTTTGGTTCAGTACTATGTGATGTATGTGTTCTGAACTAGGTAGAATATCAGTTTTATTATTTATTAGTTTTTAAAAAGACAGCTCTCGCACTAAGAATAAATCCTGTGTCACGGGGAACATACATTAACCAGACACAAAGGACACCTAGACTCAGAACGACAATTTGTGGATCACTCAAAGTATTGTCCCATGTGGGGATCGAAGCCACAATACCTAGCGTAGTAGGACGCGGCGAGTTGACCGCTTAAATCACATCCGTGCACATAATAGCCATCCGTGCAGTCTAATTTGAGAATTCGAAAAAGTCATCAAAACAAACCTGGGGCGATGGCCTGTAAATGTCAACAGTCGCCAGTTAAGTTTCGATTTTATGTTTTTACGGACACAAAGAACACCCAGACTCAGGACAAGAATTTGTTGATTACACAAAGTGGGGATAGAACCCAAAACACTTAGCAAAAGCAGCGAGGTGACCGCTTAAACCACTACGCCATCCGTGCAGTCAAAGCATAAGTCATAAAGTTCGATATTATATTGTACTTACATTTAATCTATACAACATCGGTTTGTTGGTGTAATCGTAATATTTTAACAGATATAAACTAAATTATTAACACAATACACAGAAACTAAGTAGCATAAAGCTCTAAAGCTCAATTTTTTCAATGGAGTCGTACTATAAAACTGTCTGAATAGTTTAAATACTGCATTTGGAGCCCCTAAGGAGGAGCTTAAGCTTTTCTATCGTTCTCTCAAATCGTTTTATGGTTTATTCATTTATAGTTATTTTCAATTTAGGTATTAACTCATGTTAAAAAACAAATCATAAACATATGTTATTAGAAAATACCACCGAATATAATCGATATATGAGGGTTGTCTGAAAAGTTTCCGACCTAACAAAGATACAAGACCTTTTTTCAGTTTTATTTTTATTTTTCAACCTAGTCTCCTTGTAACTTTACATTGTTATCCCAGCGATGCTCCCATCTCAGTAACCCGTCCAAATAGTATTTGGCGTTTTTCTCTGCAAAATAATTGTTCACGAAGGTGATTGCCTCTTCATTTGACGAAAATCTCTATCCTCCAAGCGCAATTTTTCGCTTGGGGCTAGATCTGGTGAGTAAGGCGGATGGTCAAGCAGTTCAAACCGTAATTCGTGGATTTTCGCCATGGCAACCGCTGAGGTGTGAGACGGTGCATTGTCTTGGTGACGCAGGACTTTCTTTTTCTGCAAATATTTGCGCAAGATCTGCCTTCTGCTTGTCAAGTAATGATGCGTAGTATGCTCCTGTAATGGTTTTTCCTTTTTAGAGATAATTGATTAAAATAACTGAATGACTATCCCAAAAACCAGTCGCCATCACTTTCCCAGCAAGAAAAAACAGTTTTTGCCTTTTTTGGAGCCGGTTCCCCCTTTGCAGTCCACTGTTTGGATTGTATTTTTGTTTCAGGCGTATAATGGTGTATCTAAGTTTTAGCTTCAGTAATTAATCGGCGCCAAAACTCGAATTTATTTCGCCTAAACTACGCCAACAGAGCGTTGGAAATGTTCATTCGAAAACGTTGTTGGTCTAACGTGAGCAAACGCGGCACCCAACGCGCGGACAGCTTTTTCATGTCTAAATATTGACTTAATATGTGACAAACACGTTCTTTTGATAATAATAAATAATAATAATATTAATATTGTACCACATTCACACAACGCCATCTAGTCCCAACTAAGCAGAGCTTGTACTATGGGTACTAGACAACTGATATAAATACATTTATACTTCTTTTTTTTGTAAATACATACTTATTATACGTAGAAACACCCAGACCAAATCAAACATTAAATGTTCATGCACACAAATATTTGACTTGAGCGGAAATCGAACCCGCGACCTTTGGAATAGCAGTCCGTTACACAAACCACTACGCCATTCGGTCGTCAAAAACTCACAGGTTCGTCCTCCTCGGATTGCTTCGGTTTGATAATGTTCATAACCTCTGCTATCTCTCTCATTTTAATTCGGCGGTCGTCTAGCATCATTCGGTGAAGTTAGGCGATGTTTTCGTCAGTAGTTGCAGTTTTTGGACCTGTTGCAGGTTTTAAACGTTCATTGTCTCCAAAGCTGTAAGAGCTTTAAATTCAGCTGGCCAAAATTTCACTGTGGTAAATGATGGTGCAGAGTCTCTATACACAGAATTCAACTCATCTTTGAATCGCGTAGGCGTATTGCCTTTCAAAAACAAATATTTAATGACAGCTCGATACTCGATTTTGTCCAGTTTCACACAAACACATTTACATCAACTCACTCAAACGACTGTTTCATAACAACTGCGCGTCCGAAATGGCTGAAACTTTGGCGACTAACTGTCAACAGATGAACAACGAAGTTCACTAGCTTTTATTTACGAGTGTTGCCATCTTCGTGTTGAGGTCGGAAACTTTTCAGACCACCTGTGTAAGTTCATATAATTCATGCCACATTGAATTTCTTTTATTTGCTGTACTTAGAGTCTTATTTTAGTTTTCGCTGTATTCTTATAAGTCTGTTAAAGTTTGGCCTGATCTGGTCTTATCCTATACACGGGTTACTTTTCACAAATTTTTAAAATATCATATGCGTTTAAAAAAGTTAATTGTAGTATTTGATTAATATGCGTATATTCTTACCTACTAAACTTATAAGAAGTAAAAGCCGATACTTACATGAACATAGTTGTGCTAAAAAAGTTTAAGAAAAAAAAAAAACAATACTTGATACGCGCATAAAGTCCCAATTTAACTTTTATTAAAACCACCAGAATATACTCGCAGCCGTAATGAACGTACTAAAACCGACAATATTGAGGTCTGGGTGAAAAATATTTTAGCAAATAAATGTTGATGAGATAATAAACGCATTGTTGTCGTAGCTCAACACTGTTTGGGCTTTAAGATAACTTTCGTTGTTTTCTAAATCTTGTTTTAAAAATTTTAAGTAGTGGTAACGTAAGGCTAAGGTATTACTTCCGATAAAGTAGTTCCGAGCTTCAGCTACTCAAGATACAACCAGTGTGTATCCAAAATTTTTGGCATTCGGCAAACTTTCTCACTTCTTTTTCCCAATGGTTGAAATTATCGAGTGTCTTCTTTTGCCAAGTCTTTGTTTGTGAATTCCGCTCTCTAGCTTTGATATAATACGCGATTTTTTCTCGATGTTAATTTGTTTTCTTTTTCTTTGTTAAAAGTTTTACAATAAACTCAACAGTATGTTTTGGTGCGTCTTGTGTACAGATAAGTAACAAACTGACTGAAGAGATATGAAGAAGCGGGCTTTGATTATAATGCATGCACGTGTATTTTGTTTCTAAGCATTACGAAAGACCCTAAACTCGACATGTTTTGGTTTACTTTTGCAATCTTAATAGTCATTGACCATTATACTATGCCCCAGATGTTGATATTGTTACCTATTCAAATTATAATACAGCTGGTCGTTCTAACAGATATAATTCTCTGAAGATATTAGTTAAATGTAGTCGCTTAATGAGGTATGTCGTAATAAACAATTTTGTAAAAAACAATGTTTTTAATAAGGCGGTCAAATAGCATTCAGCCGGGTCATTTTGGTCGATATAACCGATTTGTTGTTCTAAAGAATGTCGTCATAAACGGTTATAACTGTATTTAAGAAAAAAGAACTGTGAGTGAAATATATACATTAAATTATAGTTTGTTTATAATACAATAAAATCCCCACCTTTAAAAATAAAAGTGGCTTTATATTATTTTTGATATCCTTTATTATAAGGAGGTCAAAAGGTAAATAATATAAAGCTCATAAATAAATGAGGTTCTACGCAAATACATGAATTTGACAACACGTTGGAAGGAAATGTATCTAGACACCAGGCTTGCTGTAACATAAACGACACGACACTTGGGTACTCCGTCATTAAACTGGTATGTCACTGGCAATACCAAAGATATAAAAATACCAGAAAAGTCATACAAGATTATATTGTAGTGTACTATTATTATGCAATGTCAGTGCGCATCTACAATCACCTACCCGAAGAGGACATAGACATTAACCTATAAAAAAGTTTAAGAGAAAACTGTTTAAATGACTTGTTGACAGATGTTTCTACTCTGTTGAAGAATATTTAAATTAAAATAACTTAATAATATACTAAGCATAATTGATCTGTTAGTTAATAATGCTTAGTAATCATAACTACTGAGTCACAGGTCATGGATTCGATTCCCGACCAGATCAAAACATTATATGATGAGCCTGACCATTTGTTCTATAGGATTTAAGTATATTTATCGGCACTCTGGTTACCATAATCTAGACTTTCTCTAGGTTGTCTCTATCTATATTTTCTAGGCTGGGACTAGATAGCCGTGTACAAGGTCTTTTTAGTACTAAGTAATTAGTATTACTAAAACCACTACTAAGGCAAAAGTTTCACATCCATATGTAACGTATTGCCAACCCATTTAATTGATGCAAACTTTTTCCGTAACAACATTTTTTTAACGATGTACGATATTTTCATACATTGAAAATACATGAATTACAAAGGATTACGTCCCAATCGTGGGATTAGTATGCGTATACTAATCCCACGATTTATAAATTACTAGGAGCCCGCCCTTTCACCGGGTTGAACGGTTACCTGAAATACATATGTACAAAGCTTAAAATAATGAATCTCTGACACGGTATTTTTTTTTTAAATAGATGAATCGCTATCATCATAAACCTTACAACTCATAAAATTTTCCCATTTATGGATCATAATAAACTTTTTTGTATATATGTCGTATATTCTCATCTATTCATACGAATTTATTTCGTCAAATATAAAATGTTTTGAATAAAAGCAGCGTTATTCGATTTTTTATTTCTCTTGTTGTATGATTTAAATGGTAAATGCCAACGTTAATACTAAATTTAGCAAACTCCCAAAAAAGTTACTTGAAACATTAAAAAGCAAACAGTTAAGCTAAGGGTTTAGCCTTTCTGTAAATGTTGGAGCAGTTTCAAACAAAACAATAAAACCGACATCGTTAACGGACCGTTTATAAATATAAATGTTAACCTTTAAATTCGTTATTGGATTTTAAACTTTTTGCTTTTTGTTTTTATGAAATTAATTTCAAAAACCAAGTGAGATAAAAATACAGTTCATATCAATGATATTTTAAGGAAGATACGTTATATTCATACTGCACGCACAAAATATTCGCCTCAACACGCCTCAACCGTACATACATCTATTAATGCATTTTCCTTTTATCTTTCTTTACCATTTTGCAGTAATTTGCGCACTTTCGGAATACACAGGAAGGCATTCACACTAAAAAATTTAACCACATTAAAATTTACAATATTAAAATTAGATCGTTTGTGCAATCATTAGCTTGTCTAAAAAAATTAAATATTTTTATCACCTTTTCTTAATAGTACATACTTTGTTTTCCATTCGTGACTCAGTCTCATACTGCATAGTGTACTTCTTTGTGCCCTGAATCACACTTTAACTCAATTTAAGTAAATAGCTAGTCATTTCAAAATTTTGTGAACTATCTTAGTCAAAATCCATTATATTTTAAAATTAAATAACTACAAACTCAAAAAGAGATAAAAAAGTATCAGTAAAATTGTTGCAGCT
Source organism: Arctia plantaginis (assembly GCA_902825455.1). Lineage (NCBI taxonomy): Eukaryota > Metazoa > Arthropoda > Insecta > Lepidoptera > Erebidae > Arctia > Arctia plantaginis. The sequence continues at coordinate 4,520,269 of CADEBD010000288.1, forward strand.
TTACAAATTATTTTTCTTTTAAGGTTTTTGTTGATTTTCTCGCAAAATATATACTTGTAAAATATTATGTTCAATTATTTTTGAGTTGGTTTTAAAATTTGTAAATTACGTGATATCTCCACTATCAAACTGTACTTTAAACAGCTTTTTCTACTGCATATTTTATTTATTTTATGTTTATTTGAAATAAACAATCGATCATGTGTTATCTTGTAAAATTTGCTAATTATTTAACGAAATATATTTTAGGTTGTGTAAATTCTGTTCTAATAGTTTGGATATAACATAAAAGTCAAACGAGAATCATACAAGTATTTACAAAATCGAATTCGAAATGAGGGAATTCTGAGGAATAAACATAAACAAACAACCGAGTGAAGAACCGTCTCCTATTTTTATGGAGACGGTTAAAAAGAGGTAGATGGAGGTATATTCAATATCCATATTTACTGTTTTTATAGAAAGCATCCATCTCACATTACACAATGATGATAAGAGCCTCACTGTTTGTATTCCGTCTTCTTCTATTGTATGACACTATAAATTATTGAACACGTCTAGTTGTTAAACTATGTCAACGTTTTCTACTTGGCAGCATGTCAGGTGCTTGGTACATCAGATCAACACACGTACATTAATAGCTCTAAGTGAATAGCTCACCAGTTGATTAGAGCTTGACGTGCACACACGTATAACGCTGGTCCTTTAGTCAAATGGGGTAGAGCAATTTAGGCTGAATTGTAAATTGTCTCAAAATCATGGCAGCTCTCAGCATAGTAAAGTATTAGTGTATAGTCTAGTATTAAACATGGGAGAACTATGCTTTGGCATATTTAGGGCGTTTCGATATTCTTTTCGTTGCTTTACACACAGTGAGTGAATGTTCTGAGTTTGAATCGTGTAGGTCTGTAAAGTCCCCCTTTTTTTTTTTTTTTTTTTCCGTTCGGAAATCCCTTCGGATACCACCTGTCGGTGGCATGTCGGACTCGAACCGACTAAAACCGCACTCGTCTCGGGTACTAATAGCCGGGGAACCAGGTATACCCTAGAAAGCTGTAAAGTCCCCCGCGACACAGGATCTATTTTTAGTACGGGAGTTGTCTTTTTATTTTAAAGTGAGGTTATCGGATCCAACCTTCCTCTAGTTCTGGAAGGGTGGCACTCAGAGGGTGGCAAAGCGCTGGTGATGCTTAAGATGCAGGTGTCCATGAGCGGTAACTTGCGGCGGCGGTCATCAGATGACCCACTCTATGCATATTTTTTGATTAAAGCTGGAATTATGCGTATTTAGAGTTGAGTTGAGACTGATCAATAGTTATTATATATAAACAGTATTTAATAGTCTGTTGCTGTACATAGGCCTCTCCTTAAAAAGGAGGTTTGGCTTACTATACCTATATCAAAACCATTACACACGGTGATATACTCGTATTAGCTCAGTATTTTCTTTGACAATATAAAACGTCACTTCGAGTAACTTTCACAATCACACGTTGCATCTTGGTGGATGACAGAAGCGCACTCCAGACTTAGGCGTGGCGTATCATTAGCACAGACTATAACAACTTCACTAATTGGGCAAGCTCTCGGCGGAAACTGTCTGCTGCCACGTTTTGATGCCTTGTTCGATATAATAGTTAAGTGAAACAAAAAAAATATGATAAATATTTTCTAAGGATTTCTTTTACACACAATAGATATGTGTTTCTTTATTTTCATTAGTTACGAAGAAAACTTACAGACTAAATGTGAGCTGTATAGGGTATTGGTAATAATTCGTATAGGGCTTGAAATCGACGAAAGACGTCTACTGCTGGACATAGGCCTCCTCCAAGGCTCTGCCGAAAAAATCCGATCGACCAATAAAGATTAAATTCTGAATTCATGAAACAGAAATAATGAATGTCCAAAGACAGGGATTTTACATTACAATTTGAGATTAAATAGGTCTTACAAAAAGTCAAATGATTGTCTACTAGTAGGAGGTACTAGTTATTAGCTCAGGGACCCTGGACGCGATCGGACGCGTACGCTCCTTGTCGGAATAGGTTGTCTGTAGGGGGGAGCGGTGTTGGCTGTCAGTCTTGACATGGTCAACGCCCTTAACTTCCTCCTTCCTATCATTGATGATACCTTTGAATAGACCTTTAATAACAAAACTTGAAATGAAGAAATAGCTTTTCAAAGTAATTAAACAATGCATGGAAAAATAGATAGTAAAAACTCATATTTCACTATCCGGTATTTGTCGACTATTTCATAACTCATAATACTTTATTTGTGGAATATAGGTTAGTTACAGATCTTAAATGTTATGTTAAAGTTCCACTACATCCTACCACATTACGTGGTATACAAATAATAAATAGAGAAAATAATAATTACAATCTAAATACATCACAAAAGAAAGAAGAAAAGACAATTTATGCGTCTACAAATATTGAGTCCAAGTAATTACATAATAATTTTTCTGTATGTCAATTTTTAAATCATTATTAGCATGCCAATATTAAAATAATTCTACATAATAATATATATTACATTATTTTGTCATGGAAATATTCGTCAACAGAGTAATAGGCTTTCATTATTAAAAATTCTTTTAATTTATTTTTAAAGGACTGTATATTGTTTGAATTTAGAATACATTTGGGCAGCTTGTTATAGATTATAGATTTTAGGTGCCATGACAACACGCCGTCATTGCGGCGGTAAGACCCGTTATGGAGGATTGGCTCGAGAGGCGTCACGGGACCCTCTCATACCGATTGACGCAGGTGATCACTGGGAAGGGATGTTTCGGAGATCACCTGTGTCTGATCCGCAAAGAGCCAACGCCTGAGTGCCACCACTGCGATGGCCAGACCGTGGACACGGCTCTCCACACGCTGGCAGAGTGCCCGGCGTGGGTTGAGCAGAGGCGAGACCTCGTGGCGGCCATCGGAGTGGGAGTTCTCTCGCTCGATAGCCTGATTGCGGCTATCGTGCGGAGCGAGAGTGCGTGGAACTCTGCCGTCTCCTTCTGCGAGCAAGTTATGCTCGCGAAGGAGACGGCGGAGCGGGACCGGGAGAGGTTTAGAACTCTCCCGGCCCGCCAGGCCCGGGCACGGGCCAGGCAGCGCAGGCGACTCAGGCGCCGGAGGTCGCAGAACGACCTCCGTCCTCCATAAGCGCAGGCCTGGGGGTGACAGGTGAGGCCATCTGTCACCCTAGCAGAAGCAGGCCGGGGTGGCGCCGAGCGCGTTGCGAAGCGCGCTCGCTTCCAGGGAGCACAGGGAACATGGGGTTCCCACACGGGGCGGGGGTCGTCTACTCGTCTGTAGATGACCCGAGGTATGTCGGGGCACCAGGGCCTTCCTTTCTAGGGTATACCTGGTTCCCCGGCTATTAGTACCCGGCGAAGGCGTGCGGTTTTAGTCGGTTCGAGTCCGACATGCCACCGACAGGTGGTATCCGAGGGGATTTCCGCACGGAAAAAAAAAAAAAAAAAAAAAAAAAAAAGGTGCCATGACAAATATGCTTTTGTGATATAGAGCGGTTTTAGCTTGGACCATATGTAGCTTACCAGCTCTGCGGTTACTTGACACCTTTGAAAATTTTGACCAGTTTCGTCTAACCAAAAGCGCGCTTTCAAAAATTTCATTTAAAAACTTTCATTTATTGATGTAAAAGTGATTGCACTGGTCAAAAAATCACTATAGTTAATCAAATTTATTTAGGCAAAGTTGCAATCTAAAACAAAAATCCTTTTCTGAAAAAAAAAACTTGTTGAAATTGAATTGTTGAATGGAACAAATATATTTTTCAGACCAAAACAGAAGAAAATTGAATGTGGGCTGAATTTACTCCCCATCCCAATGAATTTGTTCCAACCCTTCAAATAAAAGCGGGGTTCCGAGTCGAGGCCATGAATCTACTTGGAATTTCATTACAAAATTGCGTTCAAGGGCTATGTCATCCGTGTCATAAAGAGGACGGTTCACACAAACCATAAACAAAGGTTTCATTAATTTTAAAAATAAAATTCTTCATTATCTTATTTTTAAAGACTGTGGAACTCAAATCTTTAGCATTTGTTTGTTTTTTAAATATTGCATATTTTCGACAAACCTTTTATCTTTCACCAGCGTTTGCAAAAATGTATGATTTTTAAATATTGAATGAAATAGATATGCTAAGTGCTTATCAATATATGTATTTCACATGCACAGTTTATATTTTACACTTTAAAGTAACATACGATATAACGGAGTACCGATGTCTGGGTTGTTTTTAAATAGAGTGACATCAGCAAAGCCGACGTCATTCTTTAGATTGTCATGGTTTTCACTTTTAAAAGCGAATAGTATTAGTAGTAAATAACAACAACAATAGTAAATACCACTAAAGATGTCTACCAAGTTGTTACACACAGTCGTACATACATCCGTACAGTAGTAAATAAAGACAACAGTAAATACAGTTAGATGTATTCCAAGGTCTCACAAGCAGTTGTGCGTAGATCCGAACAGCCCGACGTCTTGAGCGAGAATGACCAAGTATGCGCAATGCAGCTCGTTTTTATAGGCGAAGTAGTGGGGTGATTGTTATGAGTCATTTGTGTACGCTGCTCGGAACACGTGCAAGTGACGTTGTTGGTGTTGCTAGTGTCGAATACTGTTTTGCGCCGATAGATAGGTACTGAAGTCGCTAATTGTTACCATGTCCCATAGTGAGATCGAAGCAACCCTGAATGTTTTCTGTTGTCGTATCGTATTCGGTAATTACCTTCTTGCATTTATCTAATATCCAAAAGGTCGAGACGAGAGATAATTTCACCTTGGTGTACCCTTAAATTAGATAAAATGATCTGACAACCACGAAATGTTTATTTGAGTCTAGTTTTAAAAACAGAGGTAAATGCATGTTCTACGAGTATATTTAAGAGTAATATTTTTATTTCTTCTAATGTATTAGCAGAGTATCGGTGTATTGCAGAAAATAAGAAAACTTAAATGGATCTGGACCGGTCATATAATGAGCAAGGATGGTGGAAAAAAATGGACAAAGGATGTAATGGAATGGTACCCCAGAAATGGGAAAAGACAAAGAGGATGACAAATCAAAAGATGGGAGGATGAGGAGATAAGTGGAAGGAACTGGGGGAGGCCTATGTCGAAAGACAACCTGACTAAGTGGTTGCTAGAGATTTATCAAAAATTTGAGATTTTTTTTTTGTAATTCCCATTATGCCCTAAAAAAGTAGCTTTTATTTATTTATTTATTATTTATTGGCAGTGTAAAGACATGACAGAAAAGTATATGAAAAAAAACGAACCTTTTTATAAATATGGTTGGTGTTAACCCACTTTCATTTTTAAAAACCACTTGGTTATGCAGCGTTTTTACTATATTCTGTCATTACTCAACATATTTCTTCTGCTGCTTCCTTGTTGTCATTTTAAAAGTTTTTAATGTGAAGTTAACATTATGTTGGTTTCTCGCTATTGCGTAATTGACTTAATCTAGGATTTTTTTGTGGTCACCCAAGCGTCATTTCAAGATGTTGTTAAAATTAAAGATCTTATTTTTATACAAGTTTGACAAAAGTCTTTAAAACGTAAAAATGAAAAATCTCAAAGAATTTCACATTAAATAACAATTTTCGGAAATGTCAATCTTATGTTGGAGAGTTCTCAAGAATTTTCGCTATTTTTATATTGATATTTTGTAAAATGAATGCCACAGGCATGACTGAGTGTTTTGTATTTCACTGGTAAAAAAAAGTTTGATACAGACATTGTTTTAGTAATAAAAGAGCTTAAAATTTTTATAATAGACAAAATTCTTTTAATACTTGGATATATCAACGGCGGTATTTATCGTTTAAAGTTGTATTATATTAAAAGAAAATTCAATAAGTTGTTGCAATGCAACCTACAATAGAAATGGTTTCTGCATAGCGGGAGACTTTACAATCATTAAATCAACATGCACAAAAATGTGTCCATGTGGTGACGGATTAAGAATACCTAGTGTAACCACCTCTATTCATCTTTTCGGTGTCATTAAGAGCCGACTGAGGGAGAAAACTACGCAGGACAACAGCACAGCAAAAAGAAGAAAAACGTGAAAAAACTCTATACCAACTCGTCTGGCCAGCTTTGTATAGTAGATCAAAACTTCCTTTCTAAGGAAAGGTCTATGTACAGCAGTGGACTGTTAAAGGCTCATGTTGATAATGATGATGATGAACAAAAATAAGTATTCTTGGTTGCACATTGAGTATGTTTATTTTTACATCGCTTAAGGTCGCTAATGGTCGTATAATCTTCGCGACTGCACTAGCCCGACTGCTACGACATGCAACTCATTTGTAATTTTGCAGAACTTTTAAAAGCACTTTTCATGAAAATATTACTTTAAACTTTTTGTTAATTGTCATATTATAGTCAACACATATAAAAACCAACATATTTGTACTCACATATTAACTACCGCTTACAAAAGGTTAGCACAGCAGATATGAACCACAAAGACATTTTTACCTCACTGGAGCCAGCTTGTGGTTAATTACTGCGCAATCCATCCTTTGTAACATTTACTAAGCTTTCTCTCTCCACAAAGTGTTACAAATTTTTGTACCTGCTAAAAATAGCAACTTACAAATTTTATTTTACCTGTTAATTAGATGGTGTATAAATACATAAATGACATACCAAAAACAATAATAACAGTTACCATACCCTATACAGGTGACTGAGAATATTACTTGGTAGTTTTGGTAGTAGCAAACATTATTTAACCTAAGTTTAAATTGAGTTTTTTCACTAGCACTGCAATTGAAATATATTTCAACTTTAAAAATCAACGCACTTCATATTATAATATTGGTTATAGGTTTACAATAAAATAGATGTAATAATCTGTATATTTTAATAAAATAAGGATACTATACTATACTATACTATACTATTTTAATATTTTTTTTCTAATAAGGGTTCAGTTTGAGTTGAAATGTGAACATCCCCATTTGTTGTTATTACCTTTATTTTTTTACAAACATACATAAAACGGACACAAAGAACACCCAGACTCAGAACAACAATTTGTGAATCACACAAAGTGTCGTCCCATGTGGAGATCGGACCCTCAACACACAGCGCAGTAGTCAGCGGCGTGATGACCGCTTAAACCACTAGGCCATCCGTGCAGTCGGTCAGTGCAATTCTTAAAGTAAAATATAAATATATTCTTGAAATACTATCGCTATCCAATTTTTTCATTGTCCAATTTTCTTACTAGTAAAATCAAATAGAACAATCTAGGAAATGATTGACATAACAAATATTTATCAAACTGAATATCGATTTGCTTGCGAATTTTTTTACTGTCATTGTTTATCTTGTGATTTGGCCTATTTACTTTTGTAATGGAAATTCAACTCGATGATTGGTTTTCCTTCTGTTTGAGGCGAACTTATTGTTTCTCTTCAGACTTCATCGCAAGAATATAGACGATTTATTTTAAGTCTCCTAATTTTTTGTGTTTTCGTTATAAGACGCTTTGTTTGTAGTTCAAATGTTGTTCAGGCTATTGAACTATTTATTCATATATTTAACACAGCATATAATGAAAGAAAAGTAAGTAATTCAATTTAATAATCAAATTATTGTTCCAATAAAGTTACTCGTATATTAGCACGCAGGTGCGCTGCAAGCTTTTGCCAATTTCTTTCGAAGAAAATTTACCATGAAAGTTTTAATAGTCTACTTCGTAACGAGCCACGATCATTATTGCAAAGGACAGGTAATTTAGACTGACCTACTTACATAAATATCGGTTTTAAGTGAAAATATTATATGCCGATAATTTAAAATTGTTGTAGAAGAAGCAAAAATAAGATTGATATTATTGTGATTACTACAAAATGTTTGAGGGTTAAGGATAATTCTTGTGCGCTCAAAATATGATTCAGAAATCCTACTCGGTACTAGAATCACAGATAGTTTTTTATGCGTGAAACACAAACGTAATTAATTTGTACATACACAAGTGATCGTTGAGCTATGTTTTGTTTTTTAATGCACCTTGGATTATAAAAAAAAGTACGAAAATAAATGAAATATTGGACATTGGACGTCTTTATCCTGCGCTGAACCTGAAGTTTTCCCTCATTATTTGTTTTGTTTCTGCATCTAAAATTCGTAATAGTAGTCAAACAAAAGTCTGAAATATCTTCGAATCGCGGTAAATATCAAAAAGTCGCTCTCTGCTAGAGTCCACATATGCTACGTTTGTATACTTTAATAATCGCTCGTCAGCTACATTAGTAGGTACCACAACTCAAAGACAGCAGTATCGACAAGGCAAATAATTATCGTTAAATGCCCAGGAATTTGCAGAATTACCACGTGAAAGTCTTAGCGACAAACCCTTGAAAAACCGTGGTTTTAACATTCTTAACTGAGGTGTTGTCAAAGAATTGGCCCATCAGTAACATTTTAAATAGAAAACAGGTATAAATTACCTTTACTAAAACTACAAGAACACGCTGGAAACTCTAGTACAGTATAAAGTGTAGTACCACGGGAACGTTATAGGGTGATGGAAACGACACGACCATCCATTCTATTTACGTATCTATTCTCTACATATATGATTAGAATGAATTAAAAGGTTTTTAGTCTTCACTTGAGTCTCGATTTCCAAAATACGAATAATACTTCAATACCAATTTTCATTGAAGTACGTAAAGAGGTTTCAAATAAGCTTTAAGAGGAATCTTATTTTGAAATGCACATTTGAAAACTCCCAGCGGCTATGTACGGCTCGTATGTATACCTGTACAAATTCTAATTTTGTGATTTTTTATTTAGCGATTCAGAAAGACTATGATTCTATTGTCTTGTCGGATAAAAATTTATTAGGTTTTATTTATTTTTAAAGTTTATGAGAATTTATTACTGAGTATTAAACCTTTTTAATGTTGACATTTTCATTTAGATTTATTAAAAACCATTTAAAAAACAAAACATAAGAAAATGAGAATCGATAAATTTCATAGCTGTATACATTGAGTTAAAACAACACTAGAGAAGCAAATCTCATTATCACACGTCGAAAAAAGTGTAACCACTTTTGAACCTTGACGACGTAGCTTTGATACCACTAAACATTTGAAAGTAAACATATTTATGTCTCATTTACACGCGAGACAAGAACAATACCATCGCTCGGATTAGACAAAGACAAAGACAACTTTACGATGGTGGGCCAGTGTTGACTACCGTATGAAATTTTACCCATAACAACCAAGAAACAATTTTTTTTTAAAACAATTTTGTAATAAAATAAATTAATTTAAATATTTTAAATAATATATTTCAAATTGAATGGAATAGGTATAAATAATAAAATAACTAGAAATATTTGGTTAAAAGGGTTTATATTCAGTGTAAAATCAAACTCCGCTATGAAGCATCTGTTTTGTATACAATTGTCTTTAAGACTCTTTTTTATAAGTTTGTGTGAATATTTTACTTTCATGATACAATCTTATTTTTACCTATGTATAAATAATGGCATTTAATAGTAAAAGTGAATGATCAACTTGTACTGATAATAAATAATCCCCAGGGTGTATTGCAAATTCATTTAATATTTTAAAATACAAATAAAAAAAAAATATAAAAAATATATATGTATTTTTTTTGTTTTTTAATTTTTTTTATTTATATTTATTTACTTTTTTATTTTATATATATTTTTTTTGTACAATTATTATTTATATTTGATAATTAATTACGAAAAATGAATGAATGAATTAATTAATTCTTTTATACAAAAGTCTCCAGCACTGCGAGCTTGGCAGAAGGTGAACGTTCAATGTGTCCCTAAAAAAAGTGATCGATTCAGCCCTAAGAACTACCGTTCTTCCTATATTTTATTATTATTGACAAAATGTTTAAAAACAGTATAAAGCATATTATTTCATAAATTATAAATTCTCCCACTAATGTGGGAAAACAAAAATGATTTTTTAATGGTAACACTGATTCTAAATTACAATTATCAATGTTTTATTTCAATTATAGCCTTATTTACGATATTATCAATACAAAAACCATAAACTTACACGTGATAAGTAATTCCGCATGATTTATTATGGTTTTGTGACCTTGAATCGCATTCTTTCACTACGCATTTACCCATTTTGGCGATTGTTACTGTCATGTGTCGCTATGTTCAACTCGGTTGACGCCACATTGAACACTGAATTGACGTTTGCTACGCATATGCCTGTGGACAGATGTACAGTAGCAACGATTTTAGGCGGTAATTACTCATCTATGTAAGTATTATATCAATGGCTGTATAGATATTTTAATAGTCCTTCATCAACAGCCTTTAATAGTCCACTGCTGGACATAAGCCTCTCCTTAGAAAGGAGGTTTTGGCCTACTATAGTCTATAATAATAGTCCTTAACCTGCATGTTTATTTTGCAAAAAGGTCCGAAACACTAAGATTGCTCTATGATATAATAAATTCACTATACAAGTCATCCCTATCTGAACAAGCATAGACTATGTCTGTTAGCCGTACTTTCTGACAGATATACTTACAAATCTAATATATTAAATTCTCGTATCGCAGTGTTTGTTACCAATCTCCTCCGAAAAGGCTGAACTTATTTTTATGAAATCTTGTGTACATATCGGGTAGGTCTTAGAATCGGCCAACATCTATTTTTCATACCCATAAATGATATATATATATTTGTATAGGGCAAAACGACGTTTGCCGGGTCAGCTAGTAACATATAAATACAAAATAGTTTAGGTAAAAATAGGCGCTGGACTTTTCTTAATTATTCAAATTATATTTTTAAGTTATATTGAGTCGTTCCTATATATTGGTTAAAATATCTGAAATCTATAATGCAAACTCATATTAGCCCACGTGTTTAAAACAATTTTTAACAATTTTCATTTGCATATACAAAAAAACACACACAAAAATACACACACTGTAGAAGTTTGTAATGAGTTGAAGAACAACTGTTATAATCTAAGACATGCTATAAATGTGCATACCCTAGCCCCATTCCAATATTATATTGTACAATGTCACGTCACCACCAAAGACGTCTTAAATCAAGATAATACCACCCCAATTAAAACATGGCTATAAAACTAAATGATAACATAAAGCTGATATCACGAACTATGCGTAGCACGGGCCGCACATTACCGCTCTAGTCACGTTCGGGCACTGGCCTTTTTCCAGCCAAAGTGGACCCGATCGTAAGCTATGAAATGTTTTAGAGTAAAGGATCAGAATTATACAGATGTACGTCATATTTGCCGCTTTATATACATTATGCATACCTCAACCTCATATTAAACCGTTTATAAATTGAGGTTAAAGATTACTGGTTATGTAGTAGAATATTATTAAATGATTTATATTTTACTCATGATCGCTTCGTCCTATCACTCACAAAATAAAATAAATAAATAATAAATTGAAAGTCGTATTTTTAAATTAAAGTTTTCTCCTTATTCACGTTTTCTCATTACGCTATAACGTTATTGTTTGTTTGTATATTGGAATGCACTGATTCATTTACATATGCACGAGTGCAACGATACTGTTCTCCATAAATAAGCATAAAGAGTATTGCTTTTATCATTGAATATATTCATAAGGACCTATGTGTAAATTTACCATGTATAGTTTTCTTTTTCAAAATAGCCAATCAATACAATTCTAAATTTGAATCAAAGAGAGAAATATTTTTAAATTTACGTACATTCACATCGTACATTTTCACATACATAGGTAATTGTGTACGTGCATACATCTCAAATATTTTAAATACATATATACTTATTCACATAAGTAGTTTTAGAAAATGCTGTATAGGAAAACCGGTCCCTTGGGTCAGTGCCCATAATATGGTCATACTCGTCCCTTACAAAAAAAAATTTAGTCAGTCATATTTACAATTACGCTTCCTGAAAATTTGATACAAAACATCGTTTTTTGTATAATATGTTAGTAAATTTTTCCTTCCATCTTACATTTTCCTTCGATTTTGCGCCAAATTTTCTCAATTAAATCCTAAAGTGCTCAGTTGACAGCAACAGGCATGATCCTTATTAGGTTAGTATGACTAAAATTATATTCTGCAAAATGTGAGCATTTAATACCACCATACTACAAACTAAACATGTCATATGTCATGTTATGCCATGTCCCTTACTGAAGCATCTTAAGGTTGACTGGTATATAAAGCCATGTGACATTCAGTCTGCCTAGCTGTACATGTCACATGGCTTTATAAGTCTGACTCGTGCAAGTTGTAATGTTGAAGTGTAAATAAATAAATAAAACAAATAATACGCTTATAACTTCACGGATATGTAGAAGGATCCGAAAGGATTTATTTATTTAATCATCATTTATTAAGTTGTTTATACGTTGAAAGGATGCTTAGAACCACCGCTGCATAAGTTATGTCTTTATTCCTCCTATATTCCGACAAAACTGATACTCAACTGTATACTCATACATATAACTAAGACCGATAGGTCAGGACAATCCTTAACAATCAATGAATGAATCGAAGTCGAGTCTTTTTCAGTCGAGTCTTTTTCAAGATGGATCAACAGCATACAATTAAATCATTCTGAAGTAAAGAACACAACTTAGCGTGTCTTAGAATAAAAGTCTAGATTAATTTCTAGACATCCTTCCGTTCATTTAGTTAAAACACAAGTTTCAATTTATATAAAACGTCAAAATTGTAATCTAAAATGTCAGATTGCTGTCTTTAATTAGACTAATGTGTCATTTACACAAAATGCTCTTACATTCATAACAACAGAAGTTATTTCATGTCGGAAAATGGTCGTGTAATAAACTCATGATATTCTTCCTTTACGGTCTATTAACATAACTTAAATTATTGCATGACTGAGATTCGAATTTCGATGTGGTGTTGGAACGAATAGTAGAGGTGAATAAATAATCAGAATGAAGCCAATAATTAATTAATATCATTCAGTATTAATTTCTTATTTTCCTCTTTTCTAAAAAAGTTGTTCCTTTTAATTTTTTTGTTCTTCTAAATTTTGTCTTATGCGTTTTCTCATTACAGTTGAGTTTCAAAGCCACGAGAACTAACTAGAAATTTAAAAAAAAACTTTACTAAAACCATCGCAGTGAGATTTCTTACATTTATAGTACCAACTTATTTCATAGTGTGCGGTGTAAACAATTGTGTCACGTGACGTCATGACATGATGTATGTACTCTAAGTGAGACTAATTCCCACAGCAATGGAAAGTTCCAAGTACTAATTGATCTATGTCCTAAGTCAACAATTCACCCTTCGACAGTTTGTTGAATAAACTTCGGAGTGAGCTCAACGTTAATCAGTCATACTGTTCAACTTTGATGTATTGAGCTTTCAAAATGCCTTTTGTTTAAATGTATAAAGATTAGTAATAAAATGTTACTGTCAAAAAGTTCTAACTTCAATGGTAACCGATGAAGTTAGATAGAGATTAAATAAACGTTGCCCTTTGTAAGTTTGAGAACACAGAGAGAGAGAAATAAATCTTCTTGGAATTCAAATTATGATCTCTTGGGAAGTTCTTTAATACGTGAATCCGTTATGATAGATTGACGTGTGACAGAATACCGTGTGGCTTTATTTACCTTAAGACGCGATTAGATGATGGTGCGTAAGCATTTTCACATCAAAATATTTTATGGTACTTAAGTGTTTTTATTTTTGCTGGATTCTAATAAGTAGCGCATGTTTTAACTTGTTAAAATTCTCTGTAGAAAAGTGATTTAGGGCTGGTGGCTATACTGTAGTTTTTTTTTAAATTAATTTAAACTTAGGTACTTCCTGTGGTGATTCTGAATGAACCGACCAGATTGGCTCTTCTGTATATTCCCTGCAAGAGTAAATAGTAATCTGAACGGCCATCTCTTACAAGACCAATCCTGATACTCCAAACCGTCAATCTTTTTAACCAAACTGTCGCGATATAAAGAAATGAATTCATCCAAAGTAAGAGTTCGCTCGTAAAACAGTTGGTTCATGTTAAAAAGCAATTAGGTTTTGATTGCGTAGGAAAATTTAAATTTACTCTGTCATTAGCGCTGTGACACACTTAGTTGAAAATTGGAATTAACTCAAATAAATATCAATGAATTTCATTTCCTTTGGAAAGTTTATATCAGGTTTAGAATTTAACAGGAGTATAGAATTAATTTGAATGTACTTGTTAACGTTGCACTGCTTTTCCACTTCTCTTTTCTTTCCATTTCTAACAGGTCTCATTTTGAATGGTAGTTAAATTATATTACTATTTAATTTTAATATCATGAGGGTCAATAATTGGCAGGCTTTAAGTCAGATCCGTCGGGGCACCAGGGATTTCCTTTCTAGTTTACACGGTCCGACATAATTACCGTACAATTGGCCGGTGGGGGATATCTTAGGGGATTTCTCCACGAAAAAATTTAAATTAAAAAAGGTGGTAGAGTACTTTAAAATATATTGAATATATAAATATCTACGCAGGTAAAATATAATGTATTTACTACGGACCTGAGCACTTAAAACACATGCAATATTATATGCACCAACGACGCGACAGGCCTCTTTACACTATGATTAAGGCTCTCATCGGACTTGAAATTACTTGGGCAACTTCAAAATACATACGTGCTTAAAGTTGCATTTATTTTATTAGTTCACATTAGCTGTAACCTGCCACGTTTCGCTTTGGTAGAATTAGGTTACTTTGATGACAAATAATATACAAAATTGACTTGAAAAGCAGATGGAAACAATCTATAAAGCGGTATGAGCGAATTTGAGCTCAATCGGTGCAGAACTTTTTGAGTTGTAGAATCGTACACAAACCAATACATTTATTTATTCATAGATATAGTCACGAATGTTGTAATTCTAAAATTGAAAACACGCAATGGAAGAAGTATGCAAAGGCAACAATTACAAACATAAATTTAAAATACACCCGACTCAAAAATCTCTTCGTTTACTAATAAAGAGCCGATGATCATTGAATAGCTGAATTTGATTTCATTGAAGAGTAGCTAGAAACACTCCCTATCAAATCCATATTAATATTGTAAATGCGAAAGTGTGCCTGTCTGTCCGTTTGTTACCTCTTCACACATAAACCGTTGAACCCATTTCGTCATAAATTTGGTATAGAGATAGTTCGAATCCCGGGAAAGTACATAGGAATAGTATAAAGTACATACAAGTACTCGTACATAGGTCTTTATCTCAAAAATCATGCTTTAAGAGGGTGAAAAGTAGGGTTAAAGTTTATATGGGAAATCAATAACCGCTAAACCGATTTTGATAAAATTAGTATGGAGATAGTTTGATTCTTGAGGAAGGACATTGGCTTCTTTTTACTGCGATAACTGACATACATGCCTGCGGGGCAAAAGCTAGTGTTTTTTTTTTAAAACAAAAGAAAAGTGAATCCTAATTGGTCTCCTTGTTTTACAGATATGTATCACAGAAAGACAAACAGATACAAAGAACGTGGGTACAAGTTATTGTAAATACATCGTTAAATACTTACTTGCATGAAAAAAGTCTATACAATTATGAGTAAAAGTGTAAAATTGTTAGTTTTAGGACATCGTGAGAAATCTTAGATATTTAAAAATATCAGTGCTAGGTTCCATTATATTTTAAACTTTTTTTAATTATTTATCTATAACAATTTATATTGATATAGATAAATAATTAAAAAAAGTTTATATAAATTTCATTTTCAGGTAATGATGAACGTTGTTGATGTTCTTCTTCTTTTATGAGATTCTCATAGTTTTGAGTATTTTATTCATAATACATTTTATCTTAAACTACTTTATCTTTTGCTTGGTACATGTATAACCATATATATTTAGTATTCTGTTCGTTAGATTGTTACGAAACAAATGTTTCTATGGTAAAGTAGAGTTTATCTTGAGCACGATCTCGTTGAAGCTGACACTGTTTGTGCAGCTGGAGTCCGCACTCCAGATAGCAGAATATTAAGTTTTGTTTGAGTAAGGGACGTGTCTGCATGGTAGTTTATTTTATGAAGCTAATTAAAAATTTGTACATCTGGATAAAAGGATTCATTCAATACCTGTTTAATTATAACATTACTCGTTAACATCTGATATGGAACTAACTCAATTCAACACATTTGTTTATTTATTTTTATATGCTACAGTAAAATTGTTAGTAAGTTATATATAGTGTAGATTTTAGAGAGGAAGACATTTAACCCAAAATAATGTTAGCACTTTAAAGTATTTGGCTAACGGTCACTAAACCGAAAAGGCTTTCTTGTTCTCTTGTTTTAACGACGTATGGTCAGACGGACATGGTGAAATTATTCCGGAGTTCGTAATTAGGGCCCCTAATATTCTGTGCAAAGTCCTTGCTAGAACGTCATAAATCAATGTATGTTTTCATGTACCTCTATGTAAATCTTACTATTACTTTTAAATATTAGCTTTTTTTGGAAGATAGCTTATTTACAAACTGTAATGAAAATATCTATATATCATGTTATTTTACACATGAAAACCTGTAATTGCTTTTATAACTATCTATTGTTATGCCTAAATTGGAGATTCGAAGCTTTTGGTCATCCTTAACTTCAATAAATAAAAACATATATCGCTGCCACACCTTTCATCCGACTGTCGAACATATTTACATACATGTTATCAGGAATATAGAAATATATAAAGTTTTTCTTTTATCCAGAAAAAATACTGTTCTCGAGGTATGGGTAAAATAATTTTGCGCAAACAAAGTTGTAAGCAAAAGCTATAAATATATGTTATATAGAAACATGTTCACATCACATCATCATCACATAGACATCCTTTAATAGTCCACTGCTGGAGATAGGCTTCTTCTTAGAAAGAAGGTTTTAGCCTACTATACCACGCGGGTATAGTAGGCTAAAACCACAGGGTAGGGTTTGTGTCAAGTTTTCCTTCTTTTTGCAGTGCTGGTGCCCTGCGTTGTTTTGCGCCCTTAATCGGCTCTTACGACACCCACGGGATGAATTGGGGTAGTGACATTCCGTATTCTTAATCCGTCACTACACGGGCAGTCACATGACGTACAGAAACATGTTTCAGTCATTTCTATCTAAAATAATTCATTTTCTTTTGGATCATCAATCGCTTGGAGAACGATGATAAGAGTGTATATTTTAACAGTAGTTACAACATTTAGTTTATACAACTAAACTATTTTGTTAATAATGATTCTACTCAATCATATTTAATGACTTAACAACTAACAACTGTTACGGTGCCAATCGATTTACGTTAAACTATGGATTAAGTAATGTAAAGGATTAGTTATTGTGTATATATAACCACAGTTGCTCTGGGTCCCTGTTAAGCTTATTTTACGAGTTATCGACTTCGAACGCGTATGTTGTAGCTTTATGGGACATCTAGACTAAATAGAGTTTAATTTTTAACCGACTTCAAAAACACAAAAGAGGAGGTTATCGATTCTAGAAATTATTTTTGTAATCGAAAGGGTATGCTCCCGAACTGTTCCCATTATCATTAAATCAAGGAAAACCCTCAAATTTTACAGACCCGACAACGTGTTTTAGCTTATTTCTCAAACTTTAAAGGTATTTGCGTTTAGTAGTCGTTACGTCATGTTGCACCATTATTACTTATTGTGCATCGGGCTTGGCACCGACTTCAAACAGACTAGTAGGGACTATTGCTATTATAATGTTACCTGTTATAATATTGAGGGTAGGTACTTATTTTAGTTTTTTAACTTAGATTTGTAATTATTTTTAAAATTTTAGTGCTCTTTGTCAGTATTGTTTCAACTTTTTTTAAAGGATTTATGTAAAATTAATTTTAAAGTTTAACAATAAAAACTGTACTTTAAAGGTACGAGCATAAGTGACTTTTATCACTGTGTGATTGATTTTGCACCTAATGACGTAACAACATGGTGACACTTTTGCTTTCGTCGTACATAGACTCAGGTCTTACGATGCTAGTCGAAGTCTCCAAGAGTCACAATACATGGACTCGAAAGGAAAGGGTCTTGAACCGTATGACCGTACTATAATTAGGTAGGCTTGTAGGAGAGGGACATTACCTCGACTTTCAATACCATATACGTCATGATTCTTTCAATTATTTCAGGTTATAAATTCATTAATTAATCTATTATTATTATTACTTGTACATCACCTTGTACCCACTACATCAAATGTAATGAGAATTAGTCTAGACTATTTCAAATACATTCTTTATCCCTTCCTTCCTTTCCTTCCCTTCCTTCTTTTATCTTAAGAGAAGAAATTTACTTATACTACTTAGGTATTTATTATATTGTGATATAAAAATGTAAGTTATCGCAGTGAAAAGCCATTATTACTCGCTGATAATGTGGCTTTTTATTGGTGAAATAAATTTTTAAAGTTAGTTTAGTGATTTAGGCATGAAAGCGTAACAAACAAACCCACTTTTACATTTAAAATATACTAGTTTTTGTCCGTAGGTCTGCCCGTGAATATGGTTGTTATCGTGATAAAAAGTGACTTATGTTACTCGTTGATAATGTAGATTCCTATAAGTGAAATAATTATTAAACTCGGTTCAGTGGTTAGGCGTGAAAGCGTAACAAACAAACAAACTGAGTTTGTTTGCCCTTTATTCTCATGAGGCTCAACCCCTTGGAAATGGGCGGTTGTAGATCGGCACAGGCATATAAGATATTTTCGATACGATTTATTTAGTTTGCTAAATATTTGACAGAACAGAGATTGATGCTATTGTGTATGTTGATCTATGCCTTAGAGTTTACACAAGAGGCGATTTCAATTATTATTTTTATGAAATAAAGATATTTGAGTTTGAGTTTGGAACTCACTTTATATTTATAATATAAGTATGGAAGCATGGACTAAGAAACATTATTAAAACGATGTGTTAACTGTACATTATATACATATTTTTATTAAGATGCTATTTCCTAAATGGTTTAAGTAAAAATATGTCACTAAGAAACTTTCTTTTATTTATCAGATCTAAGTAGAAGCAATGTTTTACCAACTTTCCGTAGAACTCTGAGAAACGTGAAATGGTACAACCGGCTGAAGTTTAAGCCGGACGTGGTTGCTGTGGGAGCGGGAATGACTTTCAGAGTAATCTATAAATAAATAATAATGTAAGCGAAGTTTTAGTTGGTACAAGAATTATTCAGGCAATTCCGCTTAACAAGCGAGTTAGTATCTGATCTAAATTTTATACGTTTAACTGGCACTTACTAATGCACAAATTAAGTTAAAAGGAAGGAAGTCAGTAGACTTTCTGATTTAATTACTAAACTCCTTGACTAAGTAATCAGATTTTGATGCGCTTTCTTTTACTTTCAATTTACCGAAGATTTCCAATTCATATGTTTACATCGAGGGCGTTTGGAATCTATTTTTTTTACTCCTTTATCTTTTAAATACATAAGATATAGTTTCAAATTCTCATCAGTACGTAAGCTAAACCCTTAACGTACCATCGTTCCAGAGACGTGCTGTGCAGGAACCGGTGAAGAAATATCATCCGTTTCAGATGCAACCTTGATACTGACCATGATAATCAGACCTGAGCGACTGAGCAGAGAGAGATAGGCTAAACGAGAAACATTTCATTGTTGAGTTTGTTTTATCGATTCTTCTCAAGACACAACAATAATCATAAGAATTGTTTAGTCTGATTTTAATCAATAATACATTGTAACGTAAAATGTATTTAAAAAGCGTATCTAATAGACTGTTCATATCTTGGTTCAATGGAAGATTGCCATAAAGATTAGTCACAACTATGGTTTACTTTGATAGTATCGCTGTTACTGTAACCAAACCCGTAACGACACTTGGTTTATGAATAAGTTTGGATATAAAACTGTATCAGTAAAACTCTAAAATATCTACTCTTATTTTATCTTTTATTCTACAGAATAGATACCTCAATAAGACTATGTTCTTAGTAGTTGAGTTTACAACAGTAAAATCACAATATATACGAGAAGAAAAGTGTAAAAATTATTATTAAGTTTGAGAATTGTTTATCTGTTTGTTTTACAGTTCTAAGTTTTAGCAGAAAAGTCTAAGTTATAAACAAACAGTGGTAATTACTGTTTAATACCCAATATGATATCCCAATGTTTCTAGGAAGTGACATAAACCAAACTACACAGCGACTCGAATAAATAAATAAACAGTCTACCGCAATATTACACAGACAAGATAGTGATCACCGACAGCTCTACAAATTAACCATTGTTTATTTATCGTTGAATATGGGTCGTACTGTGTAGTACAATCGGTTGCAAAATATAATAAGTATACAAAAGGTAAATTTCCCTGTTTTTCTATATTGTTCGCGTTGATGTGGACTTTGATAAAATTGACTAGAGGAATATCACATCCTTTGGGAACAGTATATTCTCTGAATGAAAGATATTCCAAGTCTTTCTGTAGTATCTGATCGAAGTGCTACATAACCGCTCGTATGCCCCTGTCATGGCGCCCGCGGCGTCCAGAGTGCCCGCGACTCGCGAGCGAGACCGTCTAGATTGCCCCGGCACAAATACCGACCACCCGTAAAGTGCCCCACTGTTTTTTGCGTTATCGACGCGCGCGCCGTGTTCCACTTAATCGGTTCTTGTGACTAAAGTTTGTATTGAAAGGGTGTCAAGTGTTATATTTATTTAGTTGCCTATGAAATTAGCTAAACAATGTTATCTTTCTATTTACAGATTTCGGCTCTGGTGTTGAGTTACATTGTGTTGAAATTGAGATAACGTCTTTTTAAGCTCGTGTTGCACTTCGAAGCTCATAGTTCAAAAATGAAAGCGATGACCTATGGTTTTTAATGTTTAATTATGTTGTTTAGATAGTAGTTAATATGTTATGAAATAAAACCATATACTCTCCCATACATATTTATTTATTTACAGGCCTCTAAATCCTTACCATTATCGGCCGCCACGCGGCATAATTTATGTAAGATGAAATGACAGAAGTTTTATGACGTATAATTCTTTTTTTTACTAGTGTTTGCATGCTCGACTGAGATTAATACCATAGATAATATATCAGACTATAGAAAAAATATTACTAAAGAGCATTATGTCAATACAATTACTGTCAAATACTAATTAATCTGTGGCAGGAGCCATGTAGACTACCGGTCTACACGGGCACTTTACGGTTTTATTTTTGTAGACTACTAGTCTACACGGGCACTTTCCGTTTTTATTTTTGTAGACTGCTAGTCTACACGGGCACTTTAGGATTTCGTTTTTGTAGACCACTAGTCTACATGGGCATACTAGCGGATAATGGAAAATATTTAAATTGCTCCGTTGACTAGTTGAAACGTGAAACATGTAGAGTATGAAATACAATATAAAACTTCAAAAATAAAAATATTAAAACAATTCGTATACAATTTGAGGATCCTCCCCTATTTTAGGAATCAGTTTTCAAGGAATTAGATTTAGGACCGTATTTCATAAGGTGGTTTTAAGTAGAGATTTTAGTATTGAACGTCACTTAAAACATTTCATATTCAAGTGAATGATAGCTCATTTTAGAACGATGTTTATGTCTAAATCTTTACTCAAGTATAGTAGATATTTGCTTATATGAGACAAGGTAAAACTAGTCTTAAGCAATGATTTCTACGCCATTTTAGAGGAAATGAACGGGTTGTACGATGAATTGTTCCTGTTTTATGTACGAAAGATTTACTTGTCATACATAATCAATTCACTTCAATTTACCTTCATTCATATTCAATTCACTTAAATTCACATTTAATTAGTTCAATTACTTGACAAGCAATAAGCTTGTTGAAGTGTTTACATTGCTATACTAGCCATTAGTATAGTATATACCTGCCTACCTGCGTAACACGGAATTATAATGTCGATCATGCAGAAATGATATCGAGAACAGTCTGTAAGTTCAAATCAGTGCTTGAAATTAGTTTTAACTGAGTAAAACTTAAAACGCGTTCTATAATAGGATCGACGCTTAAGTTTTGATCTGAACTTGAAACTAATTTCAGAAAATCAGAATTCAACAGATACTTAAGACGGTTGTTAAAATACGAGCCTCGCTCGCACCGCGCTGACGTACGGGCGTTTTCGTATCAGCTATGGCGGTTAATACGTTAAAGTGTGTAAACTGCAATATAATAATCAGTGAAGTGCTGGCGTTCATACAGAATAAACATGATGTTATGGATACTGAAAGCCTGATTAGGATATGTGTATCAGCGTTCTCAGCCTCGGAGATCGAAGATGCAAAGAAGCTGTTGTTTGAATCTGTGACTACTAAACGGCGAAATATTTCGCGACGTAAAGACGGAAAAAAGCAAAAAGACCTCGAGGATGTGATCTGTCTAATCAAGGAAATTGATCCTGATAAAATCCCAGTCTTCGTAGCGAGAGATTTACAAAAACTACCACCGATCTCGTTTGATCACGTAGACGTGACAAAACTATTAAAAGATTTGTTAGTTTTGCTTGCGGAGTTAGACGATATTAAAAATAGTTATATTACGAAAGGTGACTTAGAATCAGCTTTTAAAGAAAATAACAAATTATCGGCGAATCAGTTATCAAATCAGATATTTAATTCTAATGTTAATAAAATTAAAAGTGGAGGGTACTCAGACAGCGGGCCATTTGGATTGTCACCGGCACCGCATCTTTCCACACAGGAGATCGATTCTATGACTCACCAACAAACGCACGCGCAGCGAGTAGATGACCGCCCGAAGTATCGTTCTCTCTTTCACGCTCAGGTACGAGAGCTGTCGTATGCGGATGACTTGCCCGCTGCAGTCGCACCGTCTAACTCAACGTTATTAGAAAATAGTATGAATTTGGATGCGAGTCCGGGGCTAACTCAATCTGCATGCCCAAATAAGACTATGGTGGAAGTTTTGATGGAAGGCAAACGGTCTAAAAACAAGACTGAAGATGGTTGGACA
This sequence comes from Arctia plantaginis, assembly GCA_902825455.1. Taxonomy (NCBI): domain Eukaryota; kingdom Metazoa; phylum Arthropoda; class Insecta; order Lepidoptera; family Erebidae; genus Arctia; species Arctia plantaginis. The sequence continues at coordinate 4,543,371 of CADEBD010000288.1, forward strand.
CTTGTTCAAAAAAAAAAAGTTGAGGAATCGTTTCGAAGGAAAAATGGGTACCGCAAGTCCTAATAATAACTTTAAATTTAAGGCAGCAGAGTCGAAAGTTCCTCTTTTTATTACAAATGTGGATAAAGAAACTACGGAAACAGATATATGTGAATACATACAGAATAAGACACAGGAAATAGTTCAACTGGAAAAAATAAATATGAAGTCGGAACGACCCTACAATGCATTTAAACTGTTTGTTTCAAAATATAAATTAAGTACATTCCTGGATGACAAAATATGGCCCGTAGGTATTCAGTTTAGACGGTTTATTTACTTTAAAAAAAAAGAATACACAGATAGTAAATAAACAGGACAGTGATGTAAACACTCCGAAAACATAATGGGTTCAATGTTGAACATCAAACTTTGTACATTTAACTGCAAAAATGTTATTCGATCAGCTGATTGCGTTCGAAGATTATGTAACCAGGTCGACGTGCTAGCATTGCAGGAGACATGGCTCCTGCCCCATGATGTTCCATATCTGGCAACTATTCATGGAGACTTTGCATATACCGGAAAGTCAGCTGTGGACACCTCTGCCGGAGTACTTGTTGGAAGACCATACGGGGGCGTAGCGCTCTTGTGGAAGAAATCGTCGTTTGCGTCGGTGTCGGTCGTACATTGTGTTAGTGATCGAATAGTGTGTATTAAAATAGAGCATGGTAATCGGTCCATGTTAATATTTTGTGTGTATATGCCCACAGACTGTGCTGATAATCTTACCGAGTTTACACAGTGTCTTAGTGAGATTATTTCTGTGATCGAAAGCAGTGGAGTGGAAACGGTATTTATATTGGGAGACTTTAATGCACACCCCGGAACACGGTTTTCAAGTGAGTTACTTAATACCTGTAATGATGAATCATGGTCTTGTATTGATACAGAGCTTTTGCCCTTGGACTCTCATACTTTTATTAGTTCGGCCAACGGATCCCTCCGATGGCTGGATCACTGTGTTGTCACTGACTCCGCTAGACATTTAGTGAATAAGGCATCCATTTTGTATGATGTTTATGCGTCAGACCATGTTCCGTTACTAATAGAATGTAATAATAATTTAATTAAACCTAAAATTGTAAATTCAACTGTTTCCTACAACAAAGTCGTGTGGGGGGAAAGGGATACTGACCAGATAAATAATTATTTTGAATTTTGTAATGATAAGTTAAAACAAATAGAATCTCCATCAGAGTTTCATGAATGTGCTGTTAACATATGTCACAATACCGAACATCGTTTGTTATTAGATAATATGTATGATAGCTTTATTTCTATTTTAAAAGAAGGCGCGGTACGCACGCACTCTATGTCTGTTAAAAGGAATCATAAGGGTAAGCATGTAATAGGGTGGAACAAGCACGTTCGCGAAGCTCACCGTGACGCACGACTGTCGTATCGAATGTGGATGTTGCACAACAAACCCACTAGCGGTTATATTTATGAAAATATGTGTAGGACAAGAAACAATTTTAAATATAAGTTAAAATATTGTTTTTGACAATATTTTAACTTATATTTAAAATTGTTAACCAAGTGCAAATTAAAATGGATATATTAGCCACATGTCATAAAAAAAAACAATTTGATAAATTTTGGAAGCTAACAAACAAATTAAAACATAAGTCGGGAGTACCGGTGAGCGTCGCGGGTGTGACGGAGCCCACAGAAATTGTGAATGCTTTCCTAGATAATTTTAAAGTAAGCTCACCTCTGTCTGACACTAATAATATAGTGTTCAGCGAGGCTGGGACGTCCGTGACTGGGACTCGAATTGTCCAGTTCTCTGCTGAGCAAGTAGCGAAAACTATACAAAATATGGTGCGGGGCAAGTCCCCCGGTCACGACGGCCTCAGCGTCGAACATCTTAAATATTCAGGAGTACATCTACCAAGAGTACTTGCTATGTTTTTCAGCCTGTGTTTAAGTCATGGTTACCTACCTGCTGAACTTACTGAGACGATTGTTGTACCAATTATAAAAAATAAAACTGGGGATGCCTCCGATGTTTCCAACTACAGACCCATCTCGCTGGCAACTGTGACTGCTAAGGTATTGGACAGTCTAATTGATGAAATACTAGCCAAACACATAGTTCTAGAGGATAACCAATTTGGTTTCAGGGCGAATTTATCCACTGAAAGTGCTATCCTAAGTCTCAAGCAGACTGTCCAATATTACACAGATAGAAAGACCCCAATAATTGCTTGTTTTTTGGACTTATCGAAGGCATTCGACTTAGTAAATTACGAATTGCTCTGGTATAAGCTTGCCCACGATACTTCTGTCCCGGGTAATGTCATTTCACTGTTGAGATATTGGTACAGTAATCAAAAAAATAGAGTGAAATGGGCGGGCTCATATTTTGACTTATATGGGTTAGAATGTGGGGTAAGACAGGGTGGGTTGAGTTCCCCTCGTTTGTTTAATCTGTACATCAACAAATTGATAGAGGAGCTTAATAGCACCAGAACAGGTTGTCACGTGGATGGTGTTTGTGTAAACAACATTAGCTACGCTGATGATATGGTGCTGCTGAGCCCGTCTATTAACGCGATGAGGAAATTACTTAAAATCTGCGAAAGTTATGCGGTGGCACACGGGCTCAAGTACAATACCAATAAGAGTGAATGGCTAGTTTTCAAGACGAGTACCTTAACATACCAACAGCTTCCGGAACTCTCACTCTTTGGATCTCCTCTAGGCCGCGTTCAGAGGTTTAAGTATTTGGGCCACTGGGTCACCGATGACTTAAAAGATAATGTGGATATTGATAGGGAACGCAGGTCGTTGGCTGTCCGCTGCAATATGCTGGCCCGTAGGTTTGCACGGTGTTCTAGCAATGTTAAAATAATGCTGTTTAAAGCCTTCTGCCAATCTTTTTACACCTGCAGCCTGTGGACTAAGTTTACGCAGAGGGCATACAACGACCTGCGTGTCCAGTACAATAATGCATTCAGGGTGCTTTTGGGGTCGCCATGGCGATGTAGCGCGTCAGTCATGTTCGCAGAGGCACAGGTCGACGGTTTCACCGCTATAATGCGGAAACGTTGCGCCTCCATGCTGGTGCGTTTGCGCTCCTCCTCCAACCGCATCCTGAATGTTTTTTCAGATAGATGGGACTCTTCCTTTATTCGGAGGTGGATTTCCATTCACGTAAAATAAAAAAAAAATATAATAAACGAATAAATATAATTCAATACTAACACTAGTTTTTAAAACACATTGTTACTAACACTATATGGATGTAATAGTCCGAAATAAATAATTTGAATTTGAATTTGAATTAGTTACAAAGGGTTCTTCAATGTAGGCTGTATAGTCGAGTATCACCGTAATATACATATGAGTAAACCCATATATTAGATCCTTAATAAATATACCTCTCACGAAAGTATTTTTTAATACTCCTGTATGTATAATCTTAGTATGCATTATACAAATTACACATCAATCTGAATATAGCTTATTTTACAATAACAACAAGTTTAATTTTTGCCGGTCATTACATCAACAGCCTTTAATAGTCCACTGCTGGACATAGGCCTCTTCTTAGAAAGGAGGTTTTGGCCTACTATACCACGCACCTGAATATTAGATTTACTGAAATTATTTCTATATTACTTAACTTTCTCTATTTTTATTTAATATTTTGTTATATTTTTCAGGTAAGTCTCATTGAGGTTCAGTAAACTTCCAAACACGTACAGGTGAGTATCTTTATTTTTAAAGTATATAGAGAATTTAAAAATCCATGATGATTTAAAATTTATTGCTCTAATTGTGATAAGATAGCAACCTCCTAAATACACTTTATAGATAATCCTTCAAAAGTATAACATTCTAGGAAAAGGCTTTGATTATTTTTTGATGCCTCATAAAAATTAAAACATTTTTTAGTCATATTTATTTCAATAATATAAATTAAGCCCAGCTACTGGTCTAAATCAAATTTATTATTTTTAAAAGCATACTCCCGCATTAGGACCGTATCGTGGGGGACTTTACACATATACAGGCACAACGAAGACTCAAAACAACAATTTGTAGATCACACAAAGTGTTGTTCCATGTGGAAATCGAACCCACAACACTCAGCGACTTAAAACACAACGCCATCGGTGTAGATTTCATCTTGTTGTGTTTGGCACATTTAAAGTTTTTTTGGGAATGTTATTATTATATTATTATCCAAAATTTTATTTAAGTACTATCACTAATCCTTAAAAAAATATACAATCAAATCTCTTAAATAAATACATTCATTTAAGTTACATTTATTTTTATTTTTTATTCAAGTCAGATCATATAACCCGCCCCGCGTCGCTCCCGGTGCAAAGGTGCCCATGATACTGGCAGCATTGCCTCGCTGAATTGCAACGGACATTCTTTGCACCAGAAACGAGCCGGAGCGGGAGTCACCACTTTTTTCCCTAACTCGGCGACCAATCTCCGCAATTAAGTTTTTAGCTGCCGACCCCCAACTGCCCAAAGTCTCCACCGCAATAGGCACAAAATAATAGTGCGTCTCCATTGCGGCGTATTTTGATCGCTTCCTACTAGCGGCATCCTCCGCCGCCGCCGCCGGGGCTTGGACGGTGCGACTCAGATGTGAGGCCGCGACTGTGCTAACGCATGTAGCGTCCCATACCAAGCACTTGCCGTTTTTCCACGGCACCAAAGTCAAGCCATCCGGCCGCTTCCCGTCAAATCTGCTAAGACCCGATGGCTCCAGCACGCAGGGTACATTGGCGGATATAAGAGCCCTTCGGACTATGTCATTTAGGGCATGGTGTCGCGAAAATCTACCTGCGCAGCGACGACAACTCAGTGCGTGAAGACCATCGGCCTCCACCATGGCACCGCAGGTGCATCTATGTGGTTCGCACACCCTGCAGCCTAGGCGGAGAGCCACTGCCACACGCAAAGAGTCGCCGTCTAGCAAGGTACCCACGTGAGGCGATGGGAGTGCATGTAACCATGCCCCTGACTCTGGCTGCGATACGGCCCTCAGTCTTGCCAGATCGGTATCCCTAGCGGTATCCAACATTTGTTTAAGGAGTCCCTTAGCTCCAATGTCATCCCATGCTCGCTGGACGTGTAGGGTCGCTGGAAAAGGCTCACCTGCGTTGACGGCTGACCATGCCGATACCGCCTCGGACACATAAGGTATGCTCGCCCTATCACCATTTGGAGAAAGTGTGACAGCGACAAGGTCCGCAACCCCATGTGCCGACGCTAGGAAGGCTGGCAAGCCAACATCCAGCACACGCCGCAATCCGAGACCCCCATATCTTATTGGCAGAGCTGCCTGGATCCACTGGTGCTCATCAAGGGAGACGTTAAGGATCGACTCAGCAGTATCTCTCAAAGCACCGTCGAACAAAGAGACAGCCTCCGGACAAAGCCAGGTTGGAGTAGTCCGCAATAAGTACGTGATTTTAGGAACCGCGAAACACATACGAAGCAGCAGAACCGCAACATGAGGAGAAAGATGCTTTAAACGTTCCCGAGTGGCAAGGAGAAGATTTTGACGGGCAGCTATGGCCTCAGGGACTGCCTCAAGGAAAATGGGAGAGCCCAATAGGCTGAAGGTACCTGGTGTGATCTCGCTGAGGCCAGGAAAGAACATTTCAAAGTGTGTAAAGTGTGTGCGAGCTTCAGTACTGCAGGGGAAAAACTCGCACTTTGCTGGATTCACCTCCAAACCTAGCTCCTTGAGGCGTGGGATCAAAACCATAATGTCTTTCGCCACCACCTCAGGCTGTCCGCCAATAGTACCGTCATCTAGGTACCACAGGTTTAGGGGTGACTCCAGCTTGGAAATGATTTTGTGGACGGCAAGGCTAAAGACTATTATTATATTGTATGAGTATGTTTATTGTTTATGTATGTACGTATGTCTATATATCTAGGCTTTGTATATTAGCTCATATATGTAACTGACATCATAATATATATTTTCATTTAAATTCGGCGAGTCACCATTCGGTCAAAACTCAACCCCTGCTGGCTCTATCTGTGAACAGTCTCATCTCATCATATCGTCTGGAATGGTTTTTTTTTTCACAATGAACGAAATATAACTCTGAATAGCTTACCGGTAACATTTGGGTGGTATACTATAGTGTCCATGGTACTTCCCTGTTTTAAAAAGGGTGTATGGCTATTTTTAAATCATTTTGTATCCCGTTTTGATAAAGAGGGAAGTGGATTTATTATTTTTGGAACTCCTCCAATTTTCTTTTAATTAATTCCGATGAAGGTTTCAAGACAGTTTAAGTTTTCCTGGGACTTACCGAGTGTCATAACTCGGTGTGTTCGTGGGTCACTACTGTTAATCTCGATCTATAGTAGTGACAGTCATGGGGGGTATTAGATTCAACAAAAATTGCAGCTGACCTGTGCAACTGAGTCTTCTTTTCTCAAAAGTAATAAATTTGCCCCTTTTTTTGCAATATTTTACATTGATACTGCTCCTATTCAAAAAGAAAAATAATTTTATCGTAAAAAGCGTGGGTAACGTAACTTTACATTTATTAATATCTGTCAATAAATTATTTATATCATAATTGAGATCTAGCACCCCACGCATTTTTACGATAATATGCTTCTTATTTTTGAAACTTATAGAATACAATAATTATACTTTATAGTTATGCTAGTCACAAAAGCGTGTTCTTTAGATTTAGCTAGATAGAACTTATTAATTTATCGACCTACAGAAAATATTTACATTTTTATTGTCATTACGTTAACTTTTATCCTGTATTTAATCATGACTATCGATACCTAACGGTATTTTTGTAGTGAAAAACAAAACTTTATGTTTAAGTTGAAAATGAAAGTGTATGAAAATTGAATTGCGAGGAGTATAGTGACACCAGCACTACAAAAAGAAGGAAAACTTGACACAAACCCTATACCAACCCGTCTGGCCAGCGTGGTATAGTGGGCCATAACCTTCTTTGTAAGGAGAGGCCTATGTCCAGCAGTGGACTATTAAAGGCTGTGGATGTGTAATCTGAAACTTTCGCTTAAGTAACTTCGCTTTTCAAGTTTGTAACTAATGTTTAAATAATTAATAAAAAAATCGTTAATATACAACTTACCTTTGGATCGTTCTATTATGTCATTTAAATATTTCTAAAAGAAGAAAGTAAGAGAAGAATCTATTGCCGAATATAAGATTCGTGGGTTCTCCACGTTCTACTGCCCTCTAGGTATGTCTATCCAATTTTTTGTGCCCCATAATAGTCAGTTTTGCTTAAGCCTACACTTCGCGAGGCTCTTATAATGATACATCAGTAAAAAATTATACTGTCATCTGTAATGAAAATGCTTGCGTAGTCTATGCTTTCTTCTAAGCACCTTCATTTTGCAGAAAAATGTGGCTAATCAGTTACTAGCGAGTATGGCTACGTCTTATCCATCCCCTTACTAAATAGGGTTGCCAACTCGATTAGGTAGGCCGTGTGCCTGATTGCCATCATTTATTTGCAGAAAAAAGTTGCCATTTATTTAAATTGCCTACAGACAGAATATTTTTTTTCTCAAATGAATTCACGATGGCCTATAAAAGAGCAGGTGTAATCGTTTAAAATAGGATTGATCTTACCCAAGCGTTTTATTTCAAGCATTTCATTATATCGTAATTTTGGCGGACAGTGATGTAGGTGGCTTGTGAGCCTCGTACCGTTAAGGGTCATGCCCGTCTGTCGCCTTAAGCATTTACTAATAAACAGGTGAGTGATGAACTGAATTGTGTCAATTATATTTGACATTTAGCGTCATACATACATATTTGAAACCTCGTATATATCGTTTATATCCTCGTATATAAACGATATGCTTTGATAAATTACTAGCTTTATCCTGCCACATATTGTTACATTGATAAAAAGTTAACAACTAAACTGACGCTTAAATTAGATTAAAACAGTCTTTACAGCAGTTTGTATATCGTATAAGACTTTGAACTAAATCGGAGCAATACTTTACACAAACTTAAGTGAAGGCTTCAGCAGAAATCAAACCTATAACCTCCGTCATTGCAGTTGTCCGCCAATACAATACTAATCAAATACTCGTATGTGACCCACCCAAAAAAATGATAATACAACAACTGCTTTAACTTTAAGAAACAGAGCGCAACTACCAGAAAACATATTAAAGTAAAGTTGATCAGAGCTACGACGGTAAAATAAGGGCGAACTTTTATTGGTAAAACATGGTTATTCTCGATTGCCAGCAAAATTAGTACTCCTATTGGAAAAAAGTTTTAAGTATAAAAAGTTAATAATGTTTGTATCAATCGTCGAAGTTGAGGTAATACTAATTTAAATTAAATTTGTTGATATCGCTGAGCTGTCCATTCTCTTCACTCATAACTTTATAATAAGAATAATGATTCTACAGAATTCTGATCTTTACCTGAAAGAAAGAATTAAATTCTCTAAATTAATTACGAGCACTTATATCTATTGTGTGTTTTGTTTAAAACTAGCCTTTCCCAGATATTTTTGTCAATTTGTCAAATATTTTAATTATTTAGCCATTCGAGCAGAGACATTTACAACAAATCATAGATTATAATAATTATTCCAACCATTCGTAGTTATAAATGGTGTAACTTGACTTTGCTTTTTATTTTAAAATTTAAAGACAGTGCCCATACGTTTCAAGACTTTTATAATCTTAGAAATATCTTCAAAAGAAAAAAAAAGTTTTTTAGATTTCTTCACTTTTAGAACAGGATATAAAACTTTAGGGTACTATTTTATCCAACTTTTATCCACTACAACCGCTACTACATTTCTAATATTGTAGCGCCATCTCCATTCTAGAGCTCAAACTAACTTGAACATTACAGAACAAGCAAATCAAAAGTAATACGTTTTATGTATCTTTGTAACATACATATGTGCAGCAACTTTAATAATTATTTTATACTAAATATATGATAATACATTGAACAAACGAAGTTTTATTTATTCCTAATTTTTAATCTTTTACACGACAATGAAGTTCCAAAGCTAGATAGTTCTACGTGAAATTGGTAGATGGCGTTTAAACAAAAGCTAATGACAATTTACTTAGAGAAGTATTTTTGTATTTTTCATGGCATTAATATACAAGGTATTTATGTTTATTAAGTTGCTGTTTTTTTATTACTATCAATTTAATTATATTTATCTGATAAAGTTTGTCTGAAATCTTTCATAGAAGAAGCAAATGCGCATGCGTGAACATGCGCCGCCCTTTCTCCGCCCCCTAAGCACTCTCTCTTTATCTAACCCTAACTTTACTTTGAATATATCTCTTGCTTTAGCTGTTTGCCTGGTACATAGTAGATATTTTCCGCTCTAATCGGGATTTCCAGAATCTATTTTAGCCGTCTACGAATTAGATTTTCGTTTATCCAGTTCCCCCCACCCCCGCTCCTTCATTTTCCCGAGCGGATCCATGGTTATGAAAATTCCTACGATATCCTTATATTTTATGGTAGCCTAGTAAATTTTCCCGTGGAGCAGGAACCTTCCGCTACGCCCCGTCGCTACGAGCTACGGTGTTAGTTCTATGTTTAAACTGTAACACGCGCCATCTAGATCCAAATGTTGTAAAATTTGGACTTACCATCAAGCGCGTAATAACTTAAAAGTATTATTGAAATAAGTCGTGTAGGATGTACGAAACTTCTCTGATCATAAATTGTTTTTATCTCTTTGTCTTAACAATACCAAAAACATGTTATAATATGATTAAAAGTTCTCCTTAAATATCATCATTTTTAATTAATTTCATTTATTAAAATGTAAGTAAGCTCATAAAAATATAATTGTAACTCATGTAACTTTGCTTGTTGTAAATACGGCTATTAACACAAATTATCTGTATCTTATTCATACTAATCTGGTAATGTGATTCAAATTTAGGAAAATAAGTAAGTCATTTTAACAAATTTTCTATTAACATAGATAATGGTGCTAATTCTATTGTTCGAAAACTCTCTAAACTAAATTAAAAATAACTTAAAATTAGTTTAGTCCTCTCAGGTACTTCGTTCTCAGAACATGAAACGTTATTTGACAAGACTAAACTAATTACACGCTTTTTATTTTCACACGCTTTTTAGCTTCACTTGTATGTTTGTTTGTAACCGACTCCTTTGGGTGTGATTTTGACTGACTAAGAATTAAACGGTTAGAATTTGTTCAAACTTTGTAGATATATCGAGGACCGATGACAATACACTAATTAAAAAAAAGTTAAATACAAAAAAAACACGTTTTTTTTAGAAAACCAAACTAAAAAGCGTGGGGTGCTTTTTACTATTGACAACAAGCACCCAACGCTTTTTTTCAAATTTATTCAAATTTATTTTCTATTTTTTAGTTTGGTTTTCTATAAAAAGCTTGTTTTTTAACTATTTTTTTTAGTTTAGTTTAGATAGTTTTCGAATAACAGAATTAACGCCAATATCTCCAATGAACTAAGTAGCCCATTGATTGTAACGTACCTATCAAACTTCTTCCTATAGATAGTAAACCAGAACACGATTTTGATTTTCTACGAAGTCAGTTTTAGTTTACAACCTACATAAATCCCCGGTGAAATTTCGCGTCAGGTCTTTTAGACCCGAGGGTGCAGTGAACGGTTTGATGTCACCAAAAATGGTTTTTGTGACGCCGTTGCCTTTATTGGTTGTGCCGAGTGTACGTGAAACTTACTTGCTGTCATCGCCAGGAGAATAGACTTAATTACTTATTGAATAGTTTCAAGTTTCATTTGCAGTAGTATTTATTTCTTTTTAAATAGTTGTTAGTAAAGGACGTTCTTCATACTGATTCGTAAACAAAGTAAAGTCATACTCCTGTAATTTATTCAAACTATAAAATGTTTAGATCGTCTCATAGAGGTTAGATTGATGAGCAGAGGTTCTGATATGTAATTCGTTTTATAGTTTCAGTTTATGGGTCGGAAAGTATAGATATAGTCTTCGTGGTTTAGCTTATAAGGAACCGCATAAAAATATTTTATTCTTGAATATTCACGGTTTCTTATAGCGATTCACTATAGAGTGGCTTAACAGGTTTTAAATAGTTTTTGGTTTAAAAAAATTAAGTTTAAACTCTGTACCAATGTATGCACATGGTTGTGAAAAATATGTGGTACCTCTGGTATATAAGTTATTGACCTCTCCCTACCTTATTTATAACAAGTAACTTAATATAAAGCTAGAGAAATAAGTTGTTTAATGCAAACATTACAGGTCCCTACATTTTTGTACCGTTACCTTAAGCTTCATGAAAACGGGATTCTGTTCAATATCTACATATTTCATGTTATCCTGGTATTTGGTTGAATGGCGCCGTAGCCTTCCACAAATTTCGTTCGTAACCAGCGCACGGCGTAGCCCGTGTACGACACAAACGTTTGTGTAGCTACGTAGCTAGGAGGCAGTTAGGAGGGCGCTACGAAACGAATTTTGATTTTCATAATTATGTAAATTTTATAATTATATAATTGCCTTTCAAAATGATTGTTTTTGCTATGAATAAATAAATTTACTGTATTTTACTTGACTATGGTTTATAACTACGAATACTACTTCTTTCAACTATCAGTAATAAGTGGCGGGACTCTGTAAATACACTCTTCTAATTAATGGAGTTATTTTTTATCATTAACATAATTGTTGCCCAGTTTCATTTTTCCCAAATTTAGACTATGTGTTGCTATTTTTATCTTTTCAAAATTCACCTACATTTTCTCTATTATTCGTCATTTTATTGTGTACTCTTTTCTAGCTATACCCTGTATGCTACTTAAATTTTTAAATTGTTCTTTTAAATCTTGTGCCTGTCAACTGCCCTTTTTTTTTTTTTTTTTTTTCCGTGCGGAAATCCCCTCGGATACCACCTGTCAGTGGCATGTCAGACTCGAACCGACTAAAACCGCACGCCGTCTCGGGTACTAATAGCCGGGGAACCAGGTATACATTAGAAAGGAAGTCCCTGGTGCCCCGACATGCCTCGGGTTATCTACAGACGAGTAGACGACCCCCCCCCCCCGTGTGGGAACCCCATGTTCCCTGTGCTTCCTGGCCTGTCAACTTCCCTAAGATGTTATCAAAAGATTTAGCTTGGTGTTCTTTTATTATTATTTCTTAACTACGCAGGACAAAAGCACTGCAAAGAGCAGAAAAACTATCGGACTTGTGCTATCCTAGCACTTTTTCAGGCAGGATAAAAACCTACCGCAGAATGTCTCACCTGAAATAGCTGAAATTTTTTTTTTTAGTTATATAGTTATATTAAAACAAATACAACGATTTTTTTAAATTTAAAATTATAACAGTTTATAGAAAGAAACCCTTAAACTGTTTTTAATCATTATGATGATTAATGTAATTTTTTTATATATATATATATACATTTTATTTTATTGATTAACTTTTATCTCTCTTGGTTGATTTTTTTAACAGCTCTTTTAAAACTGACACATGGAAGATACTATATTAATATATCAGATTGATGTAGTATCTTTAATAAAATATATCAAGTATAGTTGATAGAGAAACAGATTATAACAGAGAAACATCTATACTATTATTCACATTTATTTTCCTGTTACCTTATTCTTTATATTTATACCTGTACAATAATAGTAGTTTGTGTCTTATTGGTGCATAGTAAGTATTCTTTCAGTCAAAATTTATGTCCTAATATAGCTTACAGTCTGAATTTGAAAATAGAAGGAATCTACATCTTTTTTATTCCTTATACCCTCCACAGTTAGACGTCAATTTATATTAATAAAATAGTGACGTTCCAAATTTTCGTACGAATTTTTTCCGTCTAGCCCCCTTTCACAACGCGCGATAAGGAACTTCGTTCCAATTATTATTACAACAATAGTCATGATACTCATCAAATACTTTTAAATTTACAATATTTACTGTAGTAAGTGTGTAGTAAATAAATACTCCATCTATCGGCGATACCATTCTCAGAAAGTGATGCCGACGGAAAGTCCATGAAATATCCTAATGTTTCATACTGTCCTAGTACTTTTTCAGGCCGCGTGAAAGCCTTTCGCAGAATGTAGCTACGTCGTCGCTACGGTAGTAGAAGATGGCTGAAAATTACTTTTTTGTTTATGCAGCTAAACAACAAATAAACTATTTTATATTTTTTTAAGTATTTGAAAAAGTACACTTAACACACAGCATTTAAATTTTAATGATAGTTGTAATTTCTATTGTAAATATAAAAGAAAATTTTTCAGTAAAATATATACAAACATTTTCAAAAGTAGGAAGTAAAACGTGTCGATTTGAAATTTTATCAGTAATTATTTGTTACATTTTAAGTATTGATAATTAATCATTTATTAATTAAACGAAACTCATCCTTAAATTATTTTATTAATCTAATATAATATTATTTATTAAAGAAATTCCTTTGATGTAAGGTTTTTCGTAAACTGAAAGTTTTCCATACGCTGCCCTTTCATGTTTTAGATTTTTTTATTTCATATTATCCTAGTACTTTTTCATAAAATGCTGAAATTTCCTACCACATGACGTCGCTACGATTATTCTCAAGAAATGTTTGGGTTTATTAAATGTAAATATTTATCGGCACGACTCGAAGCAAGTTATCGATATTCATAATTTTTTAAGACGTCTGCTTTTTTGGAACTGCATAATATGATTACCATTTTACAGATTTTAGTAGAACTTTCCTTTATTTAACACATTGATTGATTTTAGTTAATAGATATATTAATACTTTTTTATAATCTTTTCTAAAAGAGATATCTTAAAATATCAAATAGAAAACAGAGATTCTTAATCATTGTTTGCATGTTACTTTTGGTAAATTATGTTTAAAATGAAAAATTCAGCAGTCCATATTAAGTAAACATATTTTGCAATTTCTATCATAAATCATAATTTGCTCACATGACTTTTAAAACAATTTGCTCACATGACTTTTATATTCTAAGTGACAATGTTTTAAAAAAATATGAAGAATCAAAGAGTAACAAAAGTTATGTTGATAATTCTGTATAAATAATATTCATACGCCTCATACCACTCTAGTACTTTTTCAGACGCCGCTGAAACCTTTGTCTTTAACAAAAACTGAATCCCAAAATCAATATTTTTCAAAGTAAGTAATTAAAGATTCTAAGATCTTAAGTAGTGAATATATACCTATTGTATACATTTACTCCAAATATTGTGTCGAGTTTATTATCTAATATAAATCTGAGGTACATAGGAAATCAGTTTTAAAAATAATATTCTACTTATAATAAAAAATAGATTTTACATCAAATCGTGACTACCAGAGTATTTAAATTTCTAGTATTATCAATAATAAATTAAAATACTTTCAACGCCATCTATAAACAATACGTTCTACTGAAATGGCATCCTGAAGCATTGTTCATCAAACATTCTTACGTTTCATTTCGTCCTAGTACTTTTCAGGCAGTGCGAAAGGCTTACTGTACAACGCCACTACTAGGCTGAAAGAAAATTTCGAAGTTTCAGAGCCGTGTTAGAATTATCTACATATTTACGAGTAAATCAATCATCTTGAATTAAAGCCACATCTGAGCATGAGCCTATAATAAAGAAACATAAAATAAAACTAATTAATATAAAAAAAAAGACGTGTGGCACTCGGGGACTGCCGCGGTAAAGCTATTGCATAGCATTTTGTATCAACTTATGCAATTATAATTATTTATTTATTTTATTTATGCAGTATTTCTTTTTCTTTGATATTAATTCAAGTTACACTTTTTGAGCGTGGTGACCGATAAGAAAACAATTTTTTTTCTTTTATTAAATAAAAACATTGAAGCATATATTACAATTTGTTTTTAAATAAATAAATAAAAAATATTATTATTAAATCAAATTACATATCCATGTAAGATTTTTCTGCATTATGTTGACGAAATTTCCTTCGACGTTCAGCATTTGATTTTGGTACTGTTTTTTGTTTTGTTTTTAGCGTGAGGTTTTTTTTCGTTACGAAATTTCTGGATTCGGTCCCCGCGCTCAAGGCCCTCGATAGAAGCTATGCAATAGCTTAAAAACATTCAAGTCTTTCAATCAAGAGCGTACTGCCGTCACCTCAATCTTGTCCAAGCAATTGTTGAGTTGCAGGTAACTATGGGCGGCGCCATGTACCTGTCATCAGATCATTCGTCATCTCGATTATCCTCTACATTAAAAAAATGAACAAGTATTTTTTTATCCAAATCTGTAGTAACTTTAACTACATATACTATTCAAAAGATCTGCACCGATTTGGCCACGATGAACAATACACTTGAAAAATGGTCGGAGAGTTTTTCGCTTCACGTTTGTACCTCATTTCTCATTAATGCATCCACAATAAGCCACAGAGAAGCGTGGCAAGGTACAGCTAGTATTCTTATACAAATAGTGATTTATATCTCAATAATTATATTTAATGTTATAAATATTAATTTATTGATAAACATAACTGAAAAAGTAGTTTAAATAATTTTAATGGTTCTGTGATTTCTTTTATCAATGTTTATTCATAAAATCATTGTCGTTTGATAACATTTGCTTTCTTATCAATTTGATATAATAACAATAGTGCAGCTAAAAGAAGTATAGGATTCTGGAGAAATAAATTAAAACATGCATAAATAGTAAAACTAATTAGTCTGCAAGTGCGGAAATAATATTTTCAACGTAGAGGGCGCTACTGAAACTTGCGGCTTGGCCCAAGCCCCCTCTGCGCTAGCTACGAACGAAACTTGTTGGAGGCTAGACGCCCTCGAACTGAGTACTAGGATAGTATGAAATATAGGGGCAAAGTAGGCTTCTCTTTTCATGCAGCTTTTGATGTTTGCACGAAAGGAGCTTAATATACTATGAAAGGCAATTTCAGTCAAATTCTATTTATTCGATTCTCTTAGAAGAAAAGAAATAGCCTGGTATTTTCTAGGCCGAATATTACTTTGCGGAAAATATTACTCAAAACCGTCGTTTGTGGAACTGAATTATTTTATTTTCGTGTAATCGTGAAACGGTGCTACGATGCTACGGCGAAGACTACAGGAATTTATTCCACGGGAATTAAACGGACGTAGTAACGTGTAACATACATATTTAAAGCTTGTTGTATGAGCCTATACATAATCCTTTATATATTTTTTTAATCTATAGACACTTCAACCGTAAAGCATATGGAAATGATAGAATACAATTTAAAAAATGAAAAAGTTAAGGAATTGGTTTAAAAAAAACCGGCTTCTAGATATAAAATGGTTTACAAATACAGTTTTTTAGCACGAGTGACATACAAGTTTCGACTGACACTACATTGTCACTCGAAGCTTGTACCTGATAATAATGATGGCATAATTATTAGATATTTATATTATTTTAAGTTAACTCAGTCAAAATGCATTTCTAAAGAAGAAATGACTTAGGTTATCTATTTACCTACCGAGGTCGTACCCATTGCTGTATAAGATATCAATTTTTTAGTGTCATTTATGTTCAACCATAATTGACACAGCGTGAATGTCCTCTTGATTGAGTTACTGTTGCTGTGATCCATGTTCAGGCTGTGGTCAGTAGGGTAAGAAGAATTCTCACAGTGCATTTAGAAAACTTATTTGTTATAATAAATAAATAAATGAAGTGTTTACTTATTATTTTAATTATGTAAAATATATGTTTTCAAAACATTCGATGTTGCCACTTAACAGACATAAAATCGATAATCGATATCGATTTTTGGTTCAATATAATTTAATATGAAATAATAATCTTCGAGGGGCCTTTAAATCCGCCTTTAAGAATTAATTTCCTTTTAGTATTTTAAATTATAACTTTTATTTATTTTAGTTTATCTTAAAAGTATTTTAAAGAATAGATAAGAATGTCAGTTAAATTGTAAAGTTGCTTTTTAGCATGATTTACATTCACAGCAAATCAACTCAACTCAAATTCGCTTGTATTATTATTGTAACGTCATAATAGTTCACGAAAGAACGAATAATATTACCAATAAAATAATGACATTATATAAAATCGATTGAGAAATAAGAATCATTTATTTTTTTAACCGAATTAAGGAACTTGGAGCACGTGTTATTTTATCCACAAATGAATGAATTACGGATTAACGTAATGTTATTTTACCTTTTTTTTCTGCAAAAAGGTTGCAAACTTATTTGTAAAAGTGAATACCGCAATTAATACTCCATCCAGAGAACTCCATCTATATTTATCTAAAGTTCAGTTAAAAAATATCCCATTAATAAATGTTTTTAAACGATTGATGAGTTGTTGAATGACCGTGATGATTTACTTTGACAGTGACGTTTCCGTACTAACTATAATTTAATTTAATATCTTTGTTTGAGCACTAAACTATTGTTATTAAAATTGCCTGATATTTGACAAACCAATTTGATTGTTATTAATTTATGTACTGCATGTTCTGTAGAAAGTGGCAAAAAAATTTTGCTCGCCTACCGGGTAGAATATGACAATGTTTTTTTTTTAAATAAGAGCAAATTGTTGCCTAATTGGGCATGCCTCTTTGATTAATCCAGATCAATCTAGCTGAGTATTTTCAATTGCATTCCTTTAAATTTGTTCATACGATACTATACAATATTCTTTAAGTATGCACTAAAGTAAAAATACTAAGACCTCTCTTCTCATATTAATGTAAAGATATGCTATAATTGTAATTTCTAACTTGATTTACGATTTTAAGTTTAAGTTTAAATAGTAAGACTTTCTTGAGTTTTTTCAAGTATTGATTCGTCCAGTTATTATTTTATTTCGTTTTTAGTTTAAGAGCCATATAACTTACAGTTGTGTGGCAGCTGTGACGCATCGTGTATTACTGTAGCGAATATACTAGGGTAACTTAAAATAATAAGACGCAATATATTATTAATCTCGCCTCTCTGTCTCAAGGGGTGTAGCTCAAAGTTCATTGATACACCTCCCCTATTCGGATGGGGTGTGTTTTTACTATTACTTCTGTAAGTTTACTATACTGCTCTACTCCTAAATACACACATAAATTCTAAATCAAACACAATGTTTCAGATTAACAGGGAAAACTCTTGATGGGTTCCAGTGAAATATTAAATAATCAGGTGCAACAATATTTTCTGCAAAGTAAATTAAAAATAACTTTTTAAGTTAATTGTGAAATAAAATAAATAAGCATTAATAATAATATAATTACTTTAATATTATTATATAATAGTATTTATATTATCAAAAAGGCCATAAAGTTAGTAAGCGGTTACTTTAAGCGATGAAAATCTCATTCTAGTTTCTGATGCGTTTGACAAAAAAAGTGGAATTATTCCAAGTTTAATATACAAATTAACTACTCTCTTCTATAATTCTGCTAGTCTAGTACCTTTTCACGGAACCTCTGAAACCTTCCGCTACACTTTGTCGCTACGAACGTTGGCGTAGCCACATGCTAGGAGACAGTAGCGCCCTCTGTCCACTGAATTTTTTTTGACTATTTAATAATGATTTTGAAAATCACAATAAACATTGTTTTTCTTGAATATTGGTCGAAAATTATGTGACTTTGGTGACGTGTCTTTTATTTGGTTCTTTAAGTATATAAACTATATTTCAAACATTATAAGTACTTACTTCACTTTTATTCCACCTGCGAATAATCGAATAAATTTCATTTTAAATGGAATATACTCACTATGCGTTTTATGACTCTTATTGTAGAAAAATAATTTTTAATGTTATAATTTGGACATTTCCCTATAAACTTCAAATGTAAATTTCAGCAGTGAGTCACAAACGGCACACACATACACGTTCGCAAATTCAGGCGTTTACTACACTTCTTGCTACACCTTCGGAAAACATACGTGAGAGATATGCATGCGTGTGAATGTCGGTCAACAGTGATGATTCTTTAAATCTATGTGCTGCTGATTTATCAAGTCTAACTTCGTGTGACACCGACATCAACTGTAATGTCGTATTATTTATCAATACATGATGCCCTTTACGTTTAACAATTTTAATCCTTAAAACTTAAGTTTTTTTTTGTTTTATGATAGGATTCGTTACATATGTTATTATAATACTTCTATAATAACATACGAAACGTAATTTAATAAAATGCTGTATTACAAGTTGATTAATTATGACGTAATATATAAGCCATTCCTAGTGTTTTAATTGATTCATTTTCAACCTTAAGAGCGCTAAGCATCGTGTGGAAATGACGACGCGTTGGAATACTAAAGCAAATGTAAATAAAACACAGAAAACATTTTACTTGTCTTCCCTCGCTCTCACTCAATGGACTGAACTAATGGGTCATTGATAAACCTTCCCTCTTTAGCAGGGGTGTGAACTGTGATGTTACTATTTCTACTATACTTTCACGTTTATGGTAGCCTAGTACTCACGTTGATACATAACTCAAATACACCGTTGCCTCGTTAAGAGACTGAATAAATGAAGCAAGGACGCCGCTCACTGCTCAAACGTGCTGGTCAAACAGCGTAACTAAAAAGAATAGTATTTCGTTTCTCTACATTGGACAACTGATTGTAACGCAGTCTATTATTATAACTAGAAGAAAATGGGAAACAGTTTTTTTGTCTAGTTGTGTTTCGACCTCTAAGCGCTTCGTATCGTAGTGAATGATTAAGTAAACTAACTTAATATGAACTCTTATGTCGGTACTTAGTTATGGTTTTATATTTCGTTTTAAGGTCAGTAACAAAACCAGTTGTTTACACTTCGTTAATGTTGATTTAATTCTGTATATTTTGGAAAAGTTCTAATAACGAACTAACGCATAAGCTTTATTTAACCGTTTCTATGTAATTTTTAAAGTTGTTGCCTATAAAATTCAAAAATAATATACTGTTCACGATTGCCAAGTTAAAAATTATCTAATTATTCAAAAAATTAAAGTGTTCAACACGATCATTATGAAATGATGTTAGTTTACAAGTAAGGTAACAGGCAAAAAAAAGTCGTATAGTTGCCTGTCTTTAGCGTATAGTTGTTATTATTTCTTCTTGTTTCAAGATATTTATATCACGAATAGTCCAACTGTCAACAGTTAGACTGTCTATTCTTACAAACGCAATTACATGAAAATCGTAAAGAATAACTATGAAATTATTTCTATATTTAATTTGGCAGAGTATTTTCATGATTTATCTGGTATTTCAAAGTATTCTCTCTCTGACTCTTCTATTATCTGTTATCCTAGTATATTTTCAGTGAAGCGCTGAAACCTTCCGCTACGTGTCGTTGCTACGAACGTTGGCGTAGCTACGCGCTACGTTGTTATAACGCCCTCTATAAATGCCCGTTCATGATAATGGTAAAAGATACTTATTTTATTGTATATATTTGTTAAACAGTTTATCGTATAATTTTGATTTTTATTAGGTCAAATTGTACAAAAGTACAGTCTAGTATATAGTATCACCTTTTCTAATAAGGGAGTTAAGTCACTTTGAGACGGAAATGGTGGTAGGTTCAAAAGTATGTGGAACATATCAAGTATTTAACATAATATATGTATAAAATACTAATAATCTACATAAATTCTTATTCTTATGAATCTGATTCGGTACAACTGTTCCAGAGGCTTCCACATTTGATGACAGTACTCACTGAACAATAAAACTGCGTATTAGACAATTTACACCATGGTCTAAAAATATGCAATTTGTATTTCTTTCATTGTAGAAGAAGAATTCTAGTTATCACGATTTGTTACTTTTTGTGACGTATTGTTTCTATATAAATTATGTTTATAGTTAAAGATATTAAAAATATATATATATCTTAAGAATTAGTTAAAGTAAGTAAGTTAAAGTTATAAATTTAATAAAATCTGAGCAAAATTGTATAACTAGTGTTCGTTACTCCATAGATGTATCACTACCCAGTAATTGTCTCCATCAACTAAAATGTTGTGTTCACTACGAGCTATTTATTAATGACTCAGCGCTTTCTATCCATCAATTTATCAACAATAGTTTTAAAAAATATGACCATATTTTCTCCTTTGTGTCCTTATAAAACACATAGAAAACCAAACGTAAGCGTAATTTTATGCAATAAAGTAATTAAATTATTTGTTGAAAATGTCATGCGAGCTATTTCATTACATTTTTCAAATTAAGAGGGCCACAATATCATGTACTATCATCAATGAAGCAAATGTGCTTTTTGCTTGTACCTCTCTCTATCTCTCACTCTTACAGTCAAGGGAACTTACAGTTCATTGATAAATCTTCCTCCTTCGTCAGGGGTGTGGTTTAACTATTACTACTATATCTTTGTGTTTATGCAATCCTAGTAGTTACGTTGATATGTCCCCCAACACTGTTGCCGCGTTAAGATGGAGAGAAAAAAAGACGTCACTACTGTCGCTTGTTAGCAGCGTATTTGCTAAAACAATTCATTACACATTTTTTCTTCGTTGATCAACTGATCTGATTTCAATGTTCCTTTACTAGTAAAGTCAGTAGTTACAGAAATTTTAATTTGACCTCTGTAGATCATAATTATGTGTTTTATATGCATATAAAATATATAAATTATGTCGTGTTACGTGTAGTTTGCTCGATACAGCTGTATTTATGTAAAAAAAATTACCTGTATTGTTTAAAAAAAACCCTTTAACATTCAAAAGGTAAAAAATAATTATATTTATAAGAAAAGTGAAAATTATCTAATACTTGGGACTTGGTCATTTCGTTACGCGTTGTTACTACCAGCATTTGTGTAGCTACGTCATGAGCTACGTGCTACGAGATAGTGGCGTTCTTGGAACACTGAAAACACTGTGTTTGATGATGAGTTGTGTAAATTCTAAAATAATACTTTTAAGAAATATTGGTTTGATAAATATCCTTTCGTTTATTTCTAATAATGGCTAAGTAAATGAATCTAAATAAAAATGAGAATCATGATTTATTTAAAAAAAAAACACAATATTGTTTAAAAGAAAAAAGACTAATTATTCTGATTAAACACATTTATATGTAGCCTTTAAATGTAAATTTTATAAGTCAAATTGCAGTAATATAGACAAGCCAGCGCTTTTAGAAATTTTATTAATTAGTCAATTTATAACTCTATTTCTTTATGACATCCTAGTAACTTTTCTCTGAAGTTCTGAATCTACCCGACATGCGAGGTCGCTACAGAACAAAGGTTAGTTAGAACTTGAGCGGAGAGAGGGCGTTAAAATAGTTGGTATTTAATTTTAAAGACTTACCGCTCTCTCTACACAAAATGTTTTATCATCTAAAAATATTAAGGAAATTAGTGATTAGTAGTCTTGTTTAATAAATAAATAGTTTCATTAGTTTACAATTTTAATTTTCCATTTATTAAAATAAATGGAAAATTAAAATTGTAAAACTAGTCTTCCCTCTTCCACGGATGTGTCTTCAATTAATTGAAAATTATTAAAAAAAAAATTCTTAAGTATGCTAACTTAGAGTTAGAGAATTCTCTTTTCTTCAAAAGAACATAAAGTTTTCAACAAAACATATAAATTTGTAGTTGAAGTCTAGAGTCACTTATTATATAGAATCACCTATTTTTTAATTAGACTAAACATTACTTAAATTTTGTTATAAGGAGACCATTGGAAATTTTACGTTAACTGGATTTTTTATAAGCTATATTTCTCGGTGAAAAGGATATCAAGGTATCGAGGATTTAGCAGTGCGGTATACGTGATCCTGGAAACTATCGATTATTATTTAAATTAAAAGAAAATTTTATTAAATAAGTGTTCGTGTTAAATATATATTTTGATTGCTTTAATGTTTAACTATTAACTTCTATTTTAAAACATAATATTTCTACCTAAATAAATACAGCAACGTATACTGCTTGAAATCCCTCTCTCTCACTCTCACTAATTGATAAACCGTCTCTCTTTGGCAGGGGTACTATGGACTCTATATCTGCATGTTCATGAAATCCTAATACTTACGTTGATACATCCCCAATACACCCTTGTCGTATTGAGGGAGTTATAGGTTATTGCTACATAATCGTTAAAAACCTTGACCAAAACTAGTACCCTTTTCTCTTTTTTTTTGTCACAAACCTGATTATAATGATAAGAAATGATAAGAATTTGATAAGAATTATTTATTTATTTGTTCAGCTGATACAAATACAAATCATGTATAATAGAGATGTAACATAAATTCAATATATAGATCAAAGTCATCATATGTTACTTACATTCTCTCAAATAACACAAAAAGAAAATACACCTGGAACAAAAACACCAACACAAAATTCATCACTATAATAAAATGAGGGTAGTATACGAAAATATGTACGTAGTGCGCAGTGGTCAGATCGACCGCGCGTCAGTGATGAATCTTCTAATATAATATTGTGCATACATTCATATTATCTTACTACACTAAACAGGTTATTCCATAGTATGAAAAATTGGCGATTCAATTTTGTAAGTGTTGTTTACGGATGTCGTACGGATTTCGGGTATAAATATGAATAACATTCACGATATATTTTAGTTTAGTACCTATTTCCTATTTAGTTTTTATTTATCATACCTTTAAATTAAGTTACGTTGTCTTCTATTTTGTATGTAATTTAAATTTATAAAATGGTAAATAAATAAAATTTTAAGACAATATCTTGAATATCTTTGTACTTAAACCGAGAAATGAATTAACAGCTTATACGACTTGGTAATTGAAACCAATTCTCTAGTTCGTATTCCAAGTTTATTTTCAAAATTATTCTCCCTCTTATATTTTCTGTTAACTTAGTACCTTTTCAGTGAAGCGCTGAAACCTTCCGCTATGCGTTGTTGCCAAACTTTGGCGTAGCTATGAGCTACGAGAGAGTAGCGCCCTCTAAACACTGAACGTGCGCTTGGATTTATGAAATGCGCAGCATTGATGAAAATAGTAGAGCATACTTTTAATTAACTAATATTATTATCCATTTAAATCTTTTAATAGTGAACTTACATTTCGTACAGTAAAGTAAGTACGTTATTCCCTATTTTCAGAAAAAGATATTCATACTAATTTTGGATAAAAATTGTGGTGTACTATAAGTTTAATATCTAATATATACAAGTACAGATTATGGTACGCACTTAGAAACTCTTCAATTGTAGAAAAGTAATTCTTGTTAGTCTGTTTTCAAATATTTCTTCGTATGTTTCAAATGCGACAATTAGCCGTCAGTTATGAATAAAAATCATAGTTCATAGTTCGTGCGTAGCTCATAGTTCATTCCAAAATCATCCCTCTTTACCTGGGAGTGTGGTTTAATTATTACTACTGATTCATGTTTATGGAATCCTAGTTCTTACTTTGAAATATCCACCAACATTCCTTTGCCGTATTGAGGTAGAAATAAGAAAGCGTATGGATAAACTTTAAGCTCTACAAAAGAGCGTTCTTCAGTCTCAAACCCTAGTAACGTACTCGTGAAGAGTTACCAAACCAGTACAATACCTTGTTTTCCTTCGTAGTCGTCGTCATCAACAGAATTGGTTTTTATTACCTGCAATGGCAAGTTGGGTTTAGGTCTTTCAGCGCTCAGTGGTCGCTAAATGAATATCAAAATAATATTCTTAGCGTAGCAAACTGACCTTGTAGCATAATAACTGAGTACGTAGCAAAAGTACGTACGTACGTACGTACGTACGTAGAAAATTTAACGTAGCACCTTCAACAGCTACGATCTCTTTTAGTGCTAAGAACTCAGAATATAATTGGTATCAGTTTTTTACTGTTTCAAACATATAATGAACTATGATTTAATCGAACATTATATAGGGTATACTATTAGAAAAATGAGCACAAAAACGTTTTTTACACCAAACAATACAACAAAAAGTGAATGAGAATAGTAAATTATTTCAGCCTTTTAGCCTTTAGTTGTGAAATTATTCTCTCTCTCTCTTCCTTTTTCTGTTCTCCTAGTACCCTTTCGCTGCAGCGCTGAAGCCTTCCGTCAGGCGTCGTTGCTACAAACTTTGGTGCAGCCGTCTGCTGCGAAGCAGTAGCGACCTCTACAAACCAAAAATATTTTGAATCAAGTTTATATTACAAATTTTACAAATAAATGTTACAAATTTCATTTAAATAATGTAACAAAACATGGTTGTATGTTATAACACTTACTATTAACGATTTTAAAGTCCTCTCTACACTAAAATTTGCCTCATATAAATAAGTATTTTCTTTAAAAAGATTTAGTACCTTTAAATGTAATAAAATTAATACCTGATACACACATACAGTTTTATCTAATAAAAATTACGTGTTTAATAAATAAAAAAATATTAAGAAACCACCCCGTAACTATAAAATAACTATTTAACTATTCGTGTCACCCTCTGCCCTCAAATTCATTGTAAAATAATTATATCATTAAAACTTCAAGATAATAATATAAAATATTGGACACCTAATACACAACGCCGACTAGTTTCAAACTAAGCAGAGCTTGTACTATGAAAGCTAGATTGACTGATAGAGTATTATGTACTTTTTTTTGTAAATAAATACATATTACACATAGAAAACACCCAAACTCCGAAACAAATATTTGCAGATCATACATTCGGTCCGACCCGGGAATTGAACTCGAGACCTTAGCACAGCAGTCGTATACGCTACCACTACACCACCGAGGCACTTTAATTTTCTTGTTTTCAGATGGTTAAGCATGAGGTGTTACCATTATTGTACAAAGTTGCTGGTACTAAATGTTTTATTAATATCAAAAGAACAATTATGAAGCAATACAATTCTTCATAACAACAAAATCTTAAAGTATTTCGTATATTATTATTTTTAGTTAGTCACTGCATTGTGATACAACGGAACGTGTCGAATGTACACAAAACATAGGATATAACGTCATCCTTGTCACTTCTCTCTCTTTCACTCTTGGGGAGTGGCTTATATTTCATTGCTAAACCCTCCCTTTCCAACAAGGGTATGGTTTTACTACCACTGATATATCCACATGTTTATGAGAGCCTAGTACTTACGTTGAGATATCCCCCAACGCTCCGTTGCCGCATTGACGCAAAGTCGTAGTTTTAAACGAGCAATTCTTGTAAAAAATATATTAATCTGATTCTCGGTAACGGCTCCAACGATTTTCAAGAAATTTAGTATTCAGGGGGTTTCGGGGGCGATTAATTGATCTAGCTAGGTTTCATGTTCAAAAAATTGACTAAAAAGAAAATACTGAGCAAACCTCCTGGTAATTTAGTTTTAATAATTTAATACTTTAATAACTTTTCTCCTGTGTTAGTCACAAACTTAAACTTTATTATTATGCTTAGAAAAAAAAGGAAGACAGTTGATTCTTATGATAAAAACTGGTTAGGTGTTGAGTGGTTGCTTGATTAATATCAAATGTACTTATAGAACATTTTTTTAATGACCTGGTGCTTGAATTTCGACCATATTTAATTATGTTTTTAGTACAAATCAACATTTATATAGAACACGTATAGTTTCATCTAATTTTTTACCTATTTTCTTTACAGCCAATGTACTGTTTAAGATGCCAAGGTATTCTAATTATTTGATAAATTAAACTGTGTTTTACGGAACACTGTCACTAGGAAATGGTTTATAAATGCAGATGTATGGATGTTTGTTTTCCAATAACGCCAAAACCAGGTTTAACGCAGTATGACTTATCATTTTTGCAATGTTTGACTAGTTTTGGAACCCACATGAACCCTTGTTTAAATAGAATGTCACAACGAAGTATGACTATTTATCCTTAATAAATATAAATATTACTCAGGACAGTTTTTATTTTTTCCACTTTCTTTTTAATTTTTTACACAATTACCAAGAGTTACTTTACCTACGCGAAAAGACATTTATGAAAATCAAGAAACAAACGCAAGGTTTAAAGGTATAAAGCCTCTTCCTTTACCTTTGTGAAGTCAAACTCTAGTAATCGATTGGTAAATCTTATCTAGGTCCTAGAGCCGTAGATTAAAACAAGCTTACCTTTCCTAAATTGTTCTCTCTCTTCTATTATCTGTTAACCTAGTACATTTTTCAGTGAAGCGCTGAAACCTTCCGCTACGCGTCGTCGCTACGAACAACGGCGTAGAACACAGCTACTCTCTGAGTGTAAAGAGGACGCTACTGTCTCTCTACGTCGAAAATATATTGAAATAAATTTAAATTTTAGGGCTATTAAGCGTTTGATGCATTGTGCATGCAAAATGATTTATTAATCATTATATGATAGCTGCTTTTACTGGTGGTGGCTTCCTCCGATGTCGATTTCAACAATCAATTTTTCCTTGATAAAATGTATTTTCACGTTTATACAATTAATGGGATGAGGGATTACAGTAAAATCTAATTATTCATATTTGGTTGATACTGCCATAGTCTTCAAATGCGAGTATCTGCAGTCAAATATACTCGTAATTGATAGACGTTTTCACTTAGATGGAAATAAATACGAAAAGCTAATTTGCCACACTTAAAAAAATGTTACATAAGTAAAACGAGCCCATGACAACTTAAAACTCTATTTCTCCATGACATCCTAGTACCTTTTCACTGAAGCGCTGAAACCTCCCGACACGCGAAGTCGCTACGGAACAGTCGTTTGTATGAAAACTACCAACAATTTATTGCTTTCTCTTCGTTGAAATATTATTTATCTAGACTTGTCCAATCACGTTAAAATTAACAAAAAAAAATCTTCAAATTAAAATAATTGATTCCGAATGGTTTATAATACAAGAAAACCATTTTGAATTAATACAAAGAAAAAGTATTTTATGACTAGTCTTCGCTTCTCCACCGCTGTCTATTACCCAGGAAATTTTAAAAGTACATGTTTCCAAATATACTTTTAGGAGGAGAGATAATTTGCAAATACTTTCAGTAATGTTAATTTGGATTTGAAATTAATATCCAAGCATTAAATAACCAGGTTAAGTTTATTGACAACAACCTAAATACTGTAAGGTTGTATTGCTTATATAATATTTAAATAACGACCCGCGATAGTTCAGCTTATCATCCGTTAACCATTTTTTTTTACTTTATCGTAGTGTTGTTTAAACTTAATGAAATAATGTTTAAATAAACAATAATAAAATTTAAAAAATATTCATCATACTATTTACTAGACGTATAATAATTCGTTTAGTAAAAACTGTCCTACTAATAGTCTCAAAAAAGTCAATAAAGTAAAACACTTTACTAGAGACGCCTAGAGGAGACTTAAACCACTAGGAGTCCCTTATAAGAGAAACAAACAGATAATAAAGTTGGTAATTTTTTTAAAGACAATTTACTACTTCTACTACTAGACTAATAATTGGATTATATAAAAATACGGTTGAGAAGACTTTTAGTATTCAGACACTATTTATTTATATTTAGTTACATTTCGTCAAAGATTTAACTGCAGTTGTTTTTTGTTATTCTTATTTAGTTTTTCTATAAGAAGAAAGTTGATCGCCAAAAAAAAAGCGCATAATCGAAACTTGTGGCATCGGCGATACAGTGTATAATAAATAACACATAGCCAAGATACTAGCTACATCTAAATAGAATATGGATATTTTGCTTGTCGCACCTCTCTTTCACTCAAGGGGTGGAGTCTCACATAGTTCATCCATTAATTTTCCCTCGCTTCCCTCGCCAGCGAGGGGTTGATTCTACTACCAATATAATATCTTCACGTTTATGGTAGCCTAGTACTTGCATCCCCCAATTCGCCATTGCTGCGTTGAAACAGAGACGCAAGTGGGTCGGGTCGCTACCATCGTTAATTATATAAAATAAATTATTCTCGTATATACGATAATAATTTAATTTAAATTCTACTGACGTAGTAGGTAAAGAGAAAAAGATCAGCATCTTTTTTTCTTAGATTTTTAATAATTTTGTGTCGTGTTCAGTAATTGTTGGCAAACTCTATTAGCTGAGACAGTTATTCGTTTAAATTTCTGATGAAGTTTTATGGTTATTAATATAAATTATGAGTCTTTTAATTCGTTACTATCATACACATATAACTGATTAATAAATTATTCGGTCTGGAGAGCATTTTATTGAAAATATTCGAAGCATAAAATAATATAATGTATAAATATAATACTAATAATATGCATTTCGTATATTTTGACGTATGAAATGAATTCTTATTATTCTGATTGAATACATTTCTCCGTTGACTCGCAATTTTCAAATGTGGAAACGTATAGAAACCATCCAATTGTACTAATTTATGATATCCTAGTTCATTTTCTTCGTAGCGCTGAAACCTCCCGCCACGTGAGGTCGCTACGGAATAATTGGTTTTTCCGTTAACTACCAACAATTTCAACGCCCTCTCTACGCTGAAATTGTCCTTATCCAAGAGTTCTGCTTTATATAGACTTAAGATAAAGAAATAAGCTTTTATTCAGCAAAATACATTATGATGAATAATTGTCTCAAGATTTTGTCTTTAATACAAAAAAGGAAAACAGTTTTAAATTGGGTCATGCAACTTACATTTTACATTTAGTATCAACAAAGAGAACATTTTATACATTTAATGACTATGAATTATATAAAAAGTTCGATTGAATCATCTGAAAGTATTAAAATATAAAAGTTGTACCTCTATGTCAAGCACCGGTGTTGAGTTGGAAGCATTTCACTTACAATTACTTTATTCAATTGCACATGAACACAGAGAACCCTGAGGTGCTACTGCACAAATTTGCTTCGCCTTGCAAAATAATTAACATTTCTCGTAGAATTATATTTATAACGAAACCAATACTAATATTAAGAGAGGAATAAATAGATTTGTAACATTGCAAGAATATAATTAATTATAAAGTAGGTAAAAATGTATATTCTACCTAAACATTAATAAACAAGTAGTATGTAAAACGACAGAACATTTATCTTTTCACGTAACTTATTTTTAATGTTATTTTGTTAACACTTTTTTTAGTTACATTACACGTAGCCGTAATAAAGATTGGTATATACTCGGTCATCTATTCCAAAACTAGATAGAGCCTGTGATTACTAAGACTGCCCAAGTACGTGTACTGAAACTGTGAAAATTAAATTCATATAAAGTTTTAAATTGTTTTTTTTTCATAAACTTAACATAAATGCAAAATTGATAGTCTTTTGAATTTCCAAATACTTGATTAGAAAATAAATATACATTTTCTTCGCATTTTTAATAAAAAAAAATATTTAGACGTAGTTATTTACGTTGTATCAAAAATTGAAGTAAAGTTGTCGTCTGTTTCACCGAAGCGCGCCACTAAATCTTGTGGCAACGATGATACATTCCGGAATATTGTAGCAAATATACTAGGTTTACAGAAAATATAGAATATGATAGTTTACTTGACGTATCTCTCTTTTACTCAAAGGACGAATTCCCTCAACGTTCATTCATAACAATCCCCTTTTGGCAAGGGGTACAATTTTACTACCAATATTTCTTCACGTTTATGGAAGCCTAGTACTTACGTTGAAACATCCCCCAACACACTGTTGTCGTATTTGAAATAGAGCGCAAGTGCGTCGCTACTATCGTTAGTAATATTAGTATTAGTACTTCAATATATTAATACAATTATATTAGTACTTCAATTTAATAAATAGTTTTATTAAAGTGAAGTAGAAGTGCAGACCTGTAAAAAAATGTTTTATAACTCTTACTATTTTAAATATAGGTAAAATTTTAGGTTCATTTATCATATAATTTAATCATTTAATTTAATTTATCATTTATACAGTTTAGTGACCTTAAAGTTGGTTCTCTTTTTTTTTCAAAATTTCATTTATTATATTATTCTACTACTTAGCGCGAACCACCCAAATAGGATAACTTTAATAACTTTCATCTATATTCTATTATCCTAGTTACTTTGTACTGAGTCTCTGAAGCCTTCCGCTACGCCTCATCGCTACGAAAAGTTGCGTAGCCTAGTGCTACGAAGTAGTTACGCCCTTTTCTTTTTGCCCTCCCATTGAAAATGTGTTTATAGTTTCTTTTTCTAAAGCTGTCGCTTGGTACACAGAACCTAATGAGACGACTATGTTTATTCATACGAACATTTTTATTTACCTCTTGCAGAATTTAATGTTAAGTAATTGTATTTTATTTTCATTCACCGAATCGCCTTAAATTAATATAACTTACCCGGTATCTAATATCTGGCATATGAAAAATACTAAAAACAAAAATTATTACACATTATTACATATTTGTCTCTTGTGTTGTTAAAATATAATGAAAAAATATTTTTCTAGAAATTCACTGTCAATTTGATAAAAGTTTCAAGTGTAGTAGCGGTTAGTTTTTCAATATAATAGAATAAAAATATAAAAGCACACATATATAAATGTTAAAACTTACATCAGTTAGAAAGTATACAACTCTATTACTTTATGAGATCCTAGTACCTTTACTCTAATGCGCTGAAGCCTCCCGCCACTCGAGGTCGCTACGGCACTATTGTTTCATGTTAACTATTTTAACGACATGAATGCTCTCTCTAGGCTAAAATTGTAAAATTCTCAGTATTATAAGTATTTTTCTTCAATTATAAGTAAATTCAGCAAATTTTAATGATTAATTATCCTGATATATTGTATTTAATACAATACGAAGGAAAATAAATTATTAATAATAATATTCATTAGATAAATCTTGATTTTAAGTTTATGGAACTAGTTATTTTTTTAATGGTTTACTTACGTCTTGATAATAACTATTGCCTAATTTTGGTCCTATGTGTATATTAAAATTCTAAGTTTCAACATGGCTGAAACTGCTAGAAAGAATTTATTTTTTTAGTTATACTTTGGTTGTGAAATGTATCTAATAATAAAAGCCCTATCACAGAATATTTAAAGTATAAGTATTTAAATAAAACTACAGAAAATTTAATGTCTCATAACGATTGTATTGTTATGGCAGCACCATCTATGGGACTAGCACCAAACTTCAACGTGAGATAACTGTTGAAGAAGGGTTTAATAGTGGACATTTAAGGTTAATTATTTACAGCAAACGTACATTGTGTGTATTTCAAATTCTAAATTAAAAAATTCTAAATTAAACTAAACACTTTTTTTAAATAAGGTTGCTTTTTAAAAACTAAGGTCATTAACGACCACTAAACTTAAACTAATTTGTACACATTAATTAACTTTAAAAACATCAGTGGTTTAACTTATTCGCCTTGATTTAAATAGTCTCGTAAATTATCAGACATATTACAAATCGGTCTTTCGTATCTATAAGTTACACAATCTATCAAAATGTGTAAAACAGTTAAGTCTTGGCCACATTTCGCAATTTAATTATTTATAATAAAATGTTCGGATCTATTCTATTATTGGGAATTATACTAACGTTTAATTTTTAACTTTTTGCACTACGCTTTAAAATACCACCAATTTTATAATAATATTATTAGAGGAGACCGCTCAGTAGTCGGAATTCAACCATAATTCATTAATTTCATGTTTTGTTCTATACCGGTGAGTAGTATAATCTAAATGTAATTCAATAATTTTTGTACAATGACAGATCTACAATGACTGATATAGTGGGCTAAAATTTCCTTTCTAAGGAGAAGCCTACGTCCAGCAGTGGACTGTTAAAGGCTGTTGATGTGTGATGTGATTATGACGATAGATCTACTTATTACTGGACTACCGTAACAATTTTTCATTTACACACTCAAATTGTTAAAAATTCAGGCTAATTGTACTAATACACAATTTAATCATTTAAAACTTTAGTATTTAAAATATCACACACAATTTACATAGAAAATGATATAAAAACAATACCATACTTACATTTTGGAAATCAAATGATACTAAATTTGAAATAATTTACCAAATGTTATTCACAAAAATAATGAGACAGAAATAATTATGTTAAAATACACATCTTCTTGATTTCTGAAGGTCTGATACCTTACAAGTACAAACGAAGCATTTTAAAGCGCCATCTAGCACAACGACAGCTAGTGTCGAACAACGCTTTAAAGTTAAGCCTTTGAAGTACTATGCTTAATGCTACATAACAGGTACTCTTTGAATAACTGTTCTCCTAGTACCTTTTCATCAAACGCTGAAAACTTTAGTCGTAATGGCGTCACCGGTGACGTCATTGAATTGTAGCGAACATGAAGTCTTTGGAAGCTTAGTATGGCTGAACGTAGTGAGCATATTTATTTAATTAAAAATTGTCTAAAAATATTACAAGGATCATTCTGTAAAACAAGAAAGGTAAACTGTATAGATATATTACTTATAAACATATAATTTGAATGTAGCGTATTTAAGTATGTATGTGTACTGTCCCACGTTTTTGTCCATCTTCTCAATTATTTTTTTCTCTTTAAAATATAACCTTTATATGTGGTCAGATATTTCCCCATCACCCAAATGTAGACTGAGAGAAAATAATAATTATTATTAAGTCCTCATTGTACAGCCGTAATTTGTGCATAAAGAATTAAATAATGTAAAAATAAAACATGCTCGTACAATTTGTTATTTGACTTATTTGTCCAAATTCTTTTTTAGATTTAATTATAATTGGAAATCTATCAACGATCGAATATCAACCGTTTTACATAATTCATCATCATCAATAGCATTTAAAAGTCCACTGCTAGACATAGGCCTCTCCTTGGAAAGGAGTTTTGGCCTACTTTTTACATAATTATAATAATAATAATTAGTATTCCATTTACCAGGACAGCTTTATTTTGTATCTCAAACTTTGTCTCTTGACAG
This sequence comes from Arctia plantaginis, assembly GCA_902825455.1. NCBI lineage: Eukaryota > Metazoa > Arthropoda > Insecta > Lepidoptera > Erebidae > Arctia > Arctia plantaginis. The sequence goes on from CADEBD010000288.1 coordinate 4,577,325, forward strand.
TTTAAAATATATACTACTAAGTGCAGAAACATAACTTTTTTAAACACTATGCCCGATAAAGTTAAAAATGACTTTATAACACTAGATTATGGAGTCATTTTTAACTTTATCGGGCATAGTGTTTAAAAACGTTATCTTTCTGCACTTCCTTTATAAATAAACAATACGCATGGCTAATATAATATACTTTCGTGAGCCCAAATAATTTGAAAAATGATACAGAATATTATGAACGTATTACTATTAAAAAAAATGATTGATACACTAAAAATTGTAGTACAAAAAATGGTACTAAAATCTTAATAACACCAAGAAAACAATCGCCAATAATTAATGCCTCTTTAATTCATGTGATCCCAGTACCTTTTCCCTGAACTTCTTAAACCTCCCGCACTGCGTTGTCGCTACGAAGTTACAAACATTGACGTAGCGGGCTACGAAGTTGTAGCGCCCTCTGTGCACAAAAGAAACCTACGATAAAATTTAAATATGTGTTTGAACCACAAACTGAGATCGTGATTTATAAGTTGTATTATTATATAATATACTTTTTAATATACATAATTAATATTAAAACATTTGAGTTTTTTCTTGTTGCTTGCTACAAGAGCAAATTAATGCACGACTGCGATTGTACTACGGATCCCACCTTTAAAATGTAGATTGGATTACCAGATAATGACTATTTAAGTCTTAAAAGTAAACAAAAATAGTTGACTTCTTTTTGAATAAAAACTGTAGGATAACGGACTTGGCCCCTATACTCTATGTTATCCTAATACTTTTTCATGAAGCGCTGAAACCTCCAACTACGTCATCTATGCGTAACACTCGAAAATGGATATTTATCAAACGTATGATAACAGCAAAACAGCGCCATCTATGCTAAATATTTGAAATTTTGACTTCAAATAAGACTCTTAGTTCGTATGAATTAAATTCTGTAACAATACCTTCCTTTTTAACCGAATTTAGTGCAATAATTTTTAAAGTGAATTTTGTTGTACGACTACTGACCAATTGTACTTTTCAGAATCTTTCAGAGTAAAAATAGTAAGACAAAAGAAATGATTTTTTTAATACGGTAGTCAAAACATAGCTTTATAAAGAGGACTTTTTGTACCCTTTTTAAGCAAAGATGACGCACTGATATCATAAGAGTCAGGAATGTGATGTCAAATTCAGCTTACCAATTTATATGAAAATTTAGTTCATCAATCATCATCATCAACAGCTTTTAATAGTCCACTGCTGGACATAGGCCTCTCCTTAGAAAGGAGGTTTTGGCCTACTATACCGCGCTGGCCAGACGGGTTGGTATAGGGTTTGTGTCAAGTTTTCCTTCTTTTTGCAGTGCTGGTATCCTGCGTTATTTTGCGCCCTTAGTCGGCTCTTACGACACCCACGGGATGAATTAGGGTAGTGACATTCCGTATTCTTAATCCGTCACTACACGGACAATTAGTTCAGTAATATACAATTCTTAAAATATATAAAAAAATATGAAGACGGCTCTAAAAATCAGCAAAGACCCCAGGTTGATTCCAGATTCAAAATTTATACCAGGTATAAATGTTGAATCTTCATGATGAGGAACATCCATACAAAGTCAGTGTAAGTTTAATATGATACAAAATATTCATAATTTATGACTTCTTCGCTTATGCTTGCTTCGTATAGAACGCGTTTAAGCTTTTCGTATAGTGTTCACGTGGAGAGGGTTCTAATGAAAATGCGTGCTTATGTGAACGAATGTACTAAACCCAATGCGCGTTAGTATGTAAATGACTTCAACAAAATAAATGTTCTTCTAACGCGCTTCTAATGCGCGAATAATATGCGCGTTCACTGCCTGTGATCTGAATTTTCCTTTAAAAAAAATACGGTCCAAGACAATTCCTGTTAGATTTATGAAGATAAACTTATTAAGAGTCACAATTTTCAGAATATAATACTTGTCTCTACTCATATAGAATATTATACTGCTACATCTCACAGGTGTGCTTTTCTATTTAAAAAAAAGCTGGGCCTGATACACTTAGAAAGCTTAAAGCTTGAGGTTAGTAAGCTCCATGTGTACTGTTAAGAGTAATCGAGTACTTACTTTCACTGCAGGATACAGAGGTCAGCAGTTACTACGTAGTTCAACGTACTGTCCCTAGATGACGCTGAGAAACATTTTGAGAGATGCAGCTTCTGGTACATTTATAGGTGGATACATCAAATGGCTTGAAGCAGTTCGATTTTCAGATAATAGCTTTGTCGTAGTTAATTAAATACAACCTAAATATTTGGTGCCTAAATAAAAGTTAAACGTAAGGTTTCTGTTATCGTTCTGATGTATAATTGTCTCATGTAAAGTTTCGAAAGGTGATGAAGTCATAAGTATTTGGTCGGCTCAAATAGTTAGTAATTTCTGAACTGTAGATAATCTGTACGTGGCATTACTTATGCAACCAAAAGGAAAGTTCTACTCGTATTTGTCAGTTCTACTTTTTTCACTTGGCTTTGAAAGGGTTTGTGCGTGAGTACGTTTTATAACCGTAAGAAATAGTTTTGCCTGCCACTGACAGGTTGTAACTACTAGAAAAAGTTGAGAGCCATAAACGGTTCACGTTGAACCGCAGCAATCTTGTTACAAATCTGAAGACTCGGGTTAGAAGCATTTTATAATGTAGGTAAAACAAAATCTTAATAAGTCACATGAAGTGTTTTAGATATCAGTTTACGTGATTACTCCCCATCAGGGTCATAAGGGGGTACCGCACGGTCTCCTTTGAGGCTGCGCGTCTGTTGGCCGAAACTCAACTGTAGGACCTGGAGGCGAAAGCCTTTGCGGCTCCGTATCGGTGGCACAGGAAAGCGTGTGAGTTAGGAAGCTGAGGCTATCTGAAGAATCTGCATCTCCCTTGCAGAAGCAGGCCATGGAGGAACATGGGGGCTCCCCCACAGAAGACGGTCATCTACTCACCGTGGATGGCACGATGTACGTCGGGGTACAACGGATTTTCTTTCTAGAGTACACCTGGTTCCCCGGCTACTGGTACCCGAGACGGCGTGCGGTTTTTGGTCGGTTCGAGTCCGACATAATCACCGCACCAGTGGGTGATATCCGAGGGGATTTTCACACAGGAAAAATAAACTCATAGCTTCGTGTATGATTTTTAATACCCTATCATGGCGACGTGAATAATAACCCCAGTCTAATAGTGCCTTACAACCTGTCCATAAGAAGTCCTGTCCTTTTCACACTGCATACCGTACAAGCCTTTTCTGTGGCTTTTCCCTACCTTACTAGGTTGTTTTGATCGGGGAGAGTTAATTGAAAGATATACTTTTCTCGTGAGTACATGCATATTTTATATAGAAAATACACAAACTCCGATACAACTTGTGAGTCCTGAGTTGCAATCATTCATGACCATCGGTATTTACTTACCACCAGGTGACCCGTCTGGTCGTTTGCCCGCTTTTCCATAAAAAAAAACAATGCAAAAAAAACAATGCAAAAATGTATGTGTGCGCGCTTGCGCGCGCGCGTTTGTGTATGTGAGTGCTTATGCATATGTATGTGATTAATGACTCGCGCATGCCAGAGTATAAGTATCTCTGAGTATGAGTCTGAGTGGAAAGACTGTGGGGAGTTCCAGTAAACCTATATCTTCACTAACGATTCCTATTCGTCATACGTAATGTAGTTACATCTAATGCGGTTAATTTAATAACACAAGATATATAATAATATAGACTATTACAGAAAATACATCTAGTGGTAATCGATCGAATGATAAGACTCGATGTTTATCAGCAGTCCGGTTACCATAGTACAGGCTCCGCCTAATTTGGGATCAGACGGCCGTGTGTAAGATGGGTCCAGTTATAAGTTATTACTACTAAATCCTCGATGATTTTTTAAAATTCAAAATAAATAAATAAGTTCTAAATATAAGAAACTAAAAAATACCTATTTCGCAACCGAAAGTAATGGCAAGGTAGGCAAGTTTCATAATTATGCTAGGGCTTTATGTTCCCAAAAGTCATGTAATTATATTTCAAATACCAAACTTTGACGCCACTGTGACTCAAACTGGTAAAGACAAACTTTATCACAAACTTCAAGTGACTTCAACTAAGTCCCACCGCCTGCTTACTCGTTGCGGAATTCAGATAATTGAGTTAGAACACATTGAAGTCGATGTTTTCAAATTGCAGCCTCAATTCCGTATTTACAAGTTGTTTGAAGTAATTACATTTGACTTGACAGCAGTAGTCGTCCCGTTATTTCGTCATTTATATAGTTTGTTTTTATACGTTTTACAAAACTAAGTTAAAAAATAAAGATGAGACAATGAGCACTGTGGTAATTGCTTGAGTGTTAATAACTTAACTCCTTCCAATGGGACTTAAGTGACCCTAATCAACAGCATCCTACCTGTCGTAGTCTATGGTCTCGATTTAAAAAGAGAGAGAGAAAGAGAGATAACATAACAAACTGTTTCGCAAAATTGATTGAATGTATGACGAATTGGAAATTATATGGTTACTTAATACCCAGACAAAGTGCTTTTAACATTGTTCAGATCTTTGATGTTATAAAAGATGGAGATAAGCAAAAACACTTTTTAATATTATTACTCAATCTTAGCATTTTAAGACATATTATGTTATAACGTCGAAATATATTCTATGATTAATATGTAGAGGACGCCTTGCGGAATTTCTATCTCCACAGGAATTTGTAATAATCTCATGTTAGGAGATCATATTTTATTACGCAACTTATTTATTGTCTTTCATGGTTTGTTATACTAAAGAATGTCGGCCAAACAAGATTTGGATACTAAGAAAAGTAGACGTCATAAGGGTCTAAAGGGCAGACGGGTCAATTGATGATACTGGTTACCGGCGTCCATGGAGACCTGCGAGTTCTGCAACGCAAGCGACACAAGTGTGTTGTATTTGAGTGCCCTCCTCCAAATCTCGAAATAAGGGGGAAGGCCCCATTTGTGGCAAAGCGTGGCTATCCCTTGAAAATAATAATATGCAGCACGTTTTGGATCTAAAAAAAACTTGAGAGGTGTCAAGGGACACCCGGATGGAACGAAGTTCCTTTCGATTAATTAGTGAAGGAATTGTAATGAAATTTTATTTTTTTTAAGTTATAATTATTATTTTTTATTATTTATTATTCACAAAAAACCTGTATACACTCAACAAAAATAATCGTCGCGACACCACACTGTTCAATGCGAAATAGAAATGAAAATATCTGGCTTGCTTTCTATAAGAGAGAGAGAGAGACAGACAGAGAAATTTACAGACAGACAGAGCTTACAATAGCTTACTATAGCAAAAAGTGTCGAGACCAATTTTCGTAAGAATTTTTTCCGTCTAGCCTCCTTTCACAACGCGCGATAAGGAACTTCGTTCCAAAAATAAAATACTACTTTTATTTCAGGTATCAATCACCCATATTATGTCGCAACTCAGTACACATTCATAATATAATTATTGACATCATTACCCCACTAATAAATCAAATCACATTACGAATTAAAAGAAGATCATTAGTGGCATTTCCATCATCATAACATATACATAAAATAAATAGAGAAAATAGATATTACATATCATATTACTATTATTCAGTTTAATCTTATTATTTGTCTTTACGCCACTGTGACGATTCGAGTTGCTCTTTGTTGTATACGGTCTAGAGGGAGAAGCTGGTATTTTTGACCCTGCATAGAGATGAGAACAGTATTCCATATGCGGCGGAACTTGCACCTTATAGAGTAGGAGGCAGTGGGTTGGAATGAAATACTGCATCGATCTGTTCAGCACACCGATCTTCGATTCCGATACTAGCAGAGACAGTTAGAGCGGTGCTCTTGAAATAAGGCAACCCTACAAACGGTATCTTTTTTTGGGGTGAAAGCGTAAACCTGTCTTTTTTGGGTTAAAATAGACTAGGTTAAGTCGACCTAAATCTGAAACCTCGACTAAGGTAGTTTCAAGTTCAGATAAAAGTTTATTTCCACTCTTCAAGACGATTTAACGAGAAATATTGGGGCGACCGGTATAAAAGGCATCTCCCATGCTACCATCTGCATCGGCATGGATGATACTGGTTAGCTAGGACCCCTTATTCCTGTGATAGGTTACAACCTGTGTTACAGGAAACAGTGTCTAGTCGACAGTTAGTAGCCATGATTTTATTTAAATGTTGAGGTCATTTGTTCAGATTCTATGTGCTATTACCCACACTGTTTCAGACGAAACAGTGTGGGTAATAGCACATAGCCTTGCAAGACACCAGCATTTACAGATTTCAAGTCGGAGCATGCACCATCGATAACGAGCTTAATGCTTCTGTCTCCAAGAAAAATGGTGACCCAGTTCCATAAGTTCTCTGGAAGCCGAAAAATTATGTAACTAACTTACTAAAAATATAATCGATAATTTACCTTTATTAATCTGGAATGCTGATATCTGTTTGACTTTTCTGGAGGTAGTCGATAATCGCCAGGACATAGTTTATAACTAATGTGGTTGTTTTCGAACACAACCAAATTTTGTATACTGGTTTCCTATTCTGATAAAGATTATTACTTATGTATATAACACACTCAGGATGTTATATTTAAATCACATTACATAAACATCATCATCAACAGCCTTAAATAGTAAACTGCTGGACATAGGCCTCTCCATAGAAAAGAGGTTAAACATAATAAAAATAATGATGTTATTTTTGGTTTGGTAGCAATGCATTTTGGGTATTTTGTATGAAATATACTAAACGTATAATCATTTTTAGTGTTAAAAATTACAACTAGACGCAACGGCAACGGCGATGCAATAGACAATAAACAGATCAGAATAAAATATACCTATAGTAAATAGTTTTCATGCGTGTATGTTGGGCATGCTCCGCTAGTTTCGGACACGACAGGGATTACCGTTTTTTCAAGTGAAGCGTCCTGTCACGAGGGTGTCACGGGCAGCACAGGTTTATAAGTACTGATATTTAATTTGGGTTTCGTAACATTAATTTGGAGGTGAAGTCAGACTTAAGTTAAGCTGCACCGCAAATCCTTTTCATTCATTTGAGTATATTTTATTTCAATATGTTTTGGACTCTACATGTAGGTAAGTAACAAGTCTAACAGTATTTTTCATCAAAAAAGACTCGTTAGTTTTACCTACATAGCTAATTCGTGTTCCGAATTCCGATTTATAACTTACACGTTTTAATTCTAAATAAAGACGATGCAACACAGAAATAACGTCGAGGCACTCAGAATAAGTAAATGAGTCCGTGTGACTTATTTCAGAAAGAATTATGAGAGAGAGTCTTGCTAAAATATCTTGTACTTTAGAATAATCAGGATAGAAAAATGTGAGGAGTAACAGAAATCCTAATGTTCAAGCTTTATTGATAAAAATAGAAGCGAAAATTTATTGATACTTTGCCTTTTATTTAAAATGAATGATAAAATATTGTCATAAGCTCAAGAATAGACTATTAAACAACATCGAAATCAGTTTAGTCATTTTAAAATAAATACATATATTAACAATGCAAAAATAGGTGTTTTGGGGGTTTATCTATCGGCATGTTGTATGGGACACAGCGTACCTTTAATCCAGAAATAAGTGTGAGTGACAAATGTTCCCAAGAGATAAAATAATAGCTCTTACCCGAATGAAATCAAAATCAAATCCTATCACCCTCTTCAACCTTATCTCATACCAGAATTACATGATGACATGACGTGTAGTATATTATCATTTGAATGCAGACTTAAGCGGCAAAGAACGTAGATGTATGAAAATTTGGATGCGGTATTACGGCTGTAAATCTAATAGGTTATTTCGAATATTTATATCTCTGTTTATCTAAAATCAAATGCCGGTAAAAAAAATGCTTGAACTTATACACAATTCAAATCTTTTAATACCTCACCGAGGGTTGAGGTTTGAATAACACTAAACAGTGTGCGATATCGCGCCTTAAATGGAAGGGATTTGGAACCAACTTTTATAAGGATATCGATCGCAGTCGAAACCTACTTTTATAAAAAAAATCGCACACCCATCGAGTGCAGCTATCTATTTTAAAATAAATTACTCAAGATGACTTATATTCGGTTTATTTAGTCACCCGAAAGCTTCTCATTTTGCTTGAAATTTCACCTCATTATAAATTACAACACCATCTCCAAGGTGTTTTCAAAATTCAAAGAGGACGATTTTATTTTGGTAAATTAAATTTCATTTCATAACGGCAGAATCTCGCTTAATGTAAATGTTTGTTACACAAAAGGCCTCTCTCCTCCATCCTCTCCGGTACCGAGTTTAAACAGGAAAGTGCGGGCTTACTTACTACATATAAACTGATAATATGACAATGATGGTAACAAATGACATTATTAATTGGTCGTATTTTCTTTTTTCCCCCCAAACTGTCTAAAAACTAAACCTTCATTTAAGATCTTTGTAAATACCTTTATACTCAGTCTAGATTTTAACGACGAAAGAAACCATAAACAAGAAGTAATAAATAATTAAAATAAACAGGACAAAGCCTACATAACCACACTGTCGATAAATATGCCTGTTTATAAATAAATAAATACATACATATTGTAGATATTACTCATTACTTCACGACTAAGCCCCTGGCTTTAACAGCAGGGGCCACTAACGAATAGACCAAAAGATCCGTCAAGAAAAGGTTAGAATTATATATTTTGTTATCACATAACATTATATGCACAATATTACAACAAAAATATATAAATGAGTGTAGGTAGGTAGTTAGTTTTGAAAGCAAGAACAATAAAAGATATTATGCTGGGATAAAAACTTCATCAGAACCACAATTCAAAACGATAGCAAAGTTGAAAGCTGAAACATTTTCCTGTCCAAGGCATTTGTAAAGAAATAAGACGTTATTTTCAGAACAAATAAAGTGCATTTTGAGAAATCGTTGCGCTTTAACGTGATAAAACTGTTACATTTTAAATTACCTTTGGTTGTGGAACGTGATAAGTACAATGAATGTTTATACTGTTGTTTACTATATTTATGTTCACGCTGTGTTTATTTAAATGAATTAAATAAAACTATAAAAGAGATTGTATAATAATTGTACCTCTTCTTTAGTTAGTTTAAACTATTGAGTATATGTATGATATTTAATAACGTGACGGTTGTATCAAGCCCCGCATTCCCTGTAAAAAAGTTGTTATGAAGTTTATAGATATACAGTTCAACTTATACTAGAAATTTGTAGCTTGATTGATATTATAAATAGGTTTAAAATTCAATAAATTACGACCGAAATTCGATGACCTAATCTGTAATATTTATTACTTTTTAAAAATTAACCTGTTTTGCTTGCACCTAATTTTTAATCCTTTAAAACGAATAAAAAACCCAAAATCATACCTGTTTTCAATGTAATATTCAGGCAGGTAAGAAAAGGGTAACAAGACTTTTGAGGCTTAATATTTCTATAAAACTAAGAAATACATGGCAAAAATCTTATTTTGATTTCTAATTTTTTGGATTACGTATTCACTTCCTTAGTTAGTAGCTTTACAGTATCTAAATAAAGATCCTTTATTGAAAGAATTTAAAACCTTTATTGTTAACAATATGCGAATTTCATTTTGCGTCTTTTATTTATCTCTAAGAGCAACATAACTTTTATTGGATCGTTAAACGGGGAATAAAAGCTTTTATTTATACTTAACTTAAAATATTCAGCCTGAAATACTGAGAATATAAATCTTCCAATAATCAACTAGTATCGAATGCCAAATAAATCTTAAATAAAGATGGCAGTAAAATAAGAGGTAATTATATTTATTGCAAGTCTATAATTATTGATTGAGTGGGGTAAGAAAATAACTGTAGTAATAAAATAATAAATAACTAAATTTACAAGTATGTTTATAAATTAACTTTTCAACTTTCCTGTTCCATGTATTTAATCCATGTACGTACGTTATTGCGTGATCTTGTTAATTATAGTCCGTATATAACTGAATTGATATTTTTAAAGACATACCTTTGTATTGCTATCTCCAAATACAGTTACCCTGTAACCATTTGTCGCTATATTAGGCTATTTATACACAGACATTATAGATGTTGATATTATTATAAGTAAAAAAAAATATTAGTTTAATATCATAGGTTTATAGCATTTAACTATTAGTGTACGTTATAAAGGAATAAAGTAGCAACACAATGGAATCACAGATTAATAAAATTAATATGCGCATAATTTCCTAGAATTAGAAGAACAAACTTATAATGTTCTCGCAATACAAGAAAGTACTAACACATAATGCTCGGCAAAACTAGCAACAAGAACTCAAAAGAAATAATTAAGTGGGTATAACAATACTATTACCACTACTAGATTAGTTAGATGGATGGCTCGAACTTTCTCCCACAAATCTCTTTATTTATAAGCCGTAGATGCCCGGGGGTTCATCGGGGTAATAGGGATTACCTTCCTAGGGAACACATGGTTCCCCGGCTACTGGTAAGCGAGACGGCGTGCGGTCTTTAGTGAGTTCGAGTCTGACATAACCACCGGCGGTGGTATCCGAGGGGATTTCCACACAAAATAATAAGGGGCTGGAACTTTCTGGCAGCAGCCAGTTACAGGTGACTTGCTCATTTCATGGCTTACACTTCTTCCGCCTTCCGTACAATCACACTTAACTACATTTTTTTTTAATAATACTTTCAATAACTATACCATCTATATAATTCATAAAACGCTTTGTTGTTTTGTTATGTAAATTAAGGGCGTTCTAGAGACGAAACATCAAATTTTATCTCAATAAACTAAATCAAATACAAAAAAGGTTTTTTTTTTTTAATTCTATGCTAGTTCCATTTATTAGCGCGCTTAAACCAGCAACATACAATTTAAAAAAAATGCGTTATTATTTTACTATAAACAGAATAGAATAAATATACTCTGTATACCTAAGTTTACTGTAGTTCAGTGAAAGTGTATGCACATTTCTAGCAGAACAAAACTTTGAGAGCAGTTGAAAATTCTGGCTACCTAGTGATTCTATACTCTCGTTTTTCACACAAATAGCAATTCTTGTTATCATCTGCAGTTATACTGCGGTTGTGCTTTTGTATCTTTGCCAAAATCTGTTAGTCACTAGCGAAAAACCGTCTTACTTATCAATATACATATAAATGAACAAAAAAACGAACGTAATTTAATGTTACAAGCTCTCAAACTAGTGAGGCTGATTTAAGAATTTGCTTAAAATGGTTGTTTAAACATGTAACCTCGTGAAGCGATCTAATGTGAGTCATTTATAAAATAGGGTCATGTCGAAGCCTATTAATACATTTAGTAATTTTAGATTAAATTTATATAAAGAATAGAATAGAAAAGGTTATGTAGAGAATCCAGCTACAAAGTGGCATATACATAACAATATAAAAAAAAAGCATTATATTCCTAACATCCTGAAATAATTTTCGTCCCCGGTACTGAGAGACTGTCAGTATGATGACGTCAAATAAAACAAACGACTAACTCATTATTTTTTGCGTATTACACTATCTCCGCCTACGAATCTGCATGCCTTTGATCATATCATATATCATTTATTCAAAGCGTACATCCTTACTGTCGGAAACCAGCGTCAATACCAAGACAGGAATGACCGCACCCTGGAAATGGCTTACTAGATTCTCAGTTCAATTTACGAGGTGTCGTTACAGTTCTGGTTTTATAGTGATCATTTGTTAGAATGTAGCGCTTATCTGTAAGTTACTGGATGGGGTGCTACAAAAGCTGTGATTGCAAACAATGTTGCAGTATGAATGAAGAATTGCGTTTGATTTATCTTTCATATTTATACAGACAATAGCAGTAGACAGTAAGAACTTGTTCGGAGTTTTAAACTTTCGCGTTCCATTATGATTCTTTATGTATGGAATGTCTGAAAGAGATATGTATGGAACGCTATAAGTTTATTTTTTTGGAATGAGAAGTAAACGAGCAGAGGAATCATTTGATTGCAGCATTCTAGCAGACAGACATAGCTAGACATAATTTCGAAGCATCTTAGATCCTATTCTAGATTTTTTCATTGATATTTAAATAAAATGTTCTCCACCAAATATATTAACTTTATAAGTTCAGAGTATTACATTTCTATTTATGACAAAAAACAACTCCATAAATATGTGTCTCAAAAAATAAGATATTTAATAAATGTTTTTTTTTGTGTTACATTATATACCAGCTTTATGGAAATGTACTATTGAAGTTGGAGTACTATTGAAGTTGGATCAGTTTCAATGGCTGATATGAAGTTCATAAAATGTACCGAGTTTATTTGTAACGATTCTAGATAGTATCAATAAAGAGCTGTGCGGGCATATTTCTAAACGAAACATTTTAAAGTTCCTGGTAAATTTTTCAAAAACATCTGGTTCATTAAATTTCCTTGTTTGATGCTGAATTCCTATAGCTTTTTTAATATATTACCCTTTCTCTAGTATTACTAATCTATAATACATACTAATACTGTGTCTATATGTAAAGCAAAAGTTGCACACACCAAGGGCTACATTTAGATAACTGGAGATAGAAGTGCCAGCAAAACAGCATTACACCGGATACTTAATAAAAAAATCTACTCAGACTTAATGATCAATGCTCAAATTTGAATTGGCTGAATACTCAAGCGCTTCGGACAATTAATTAGCTGGCATAAAGTTCAGTACTGTCATTGTTACTGTAAAGTAATTAACGACCGAACGAGACTTTCTTTTTGTTGACGGGGTGGAGAATCCCGGTGGTGGTAGTGTTTCCACTAAAAACCACCCCGACAGCCGGTCTCAGGCCCTCTATTCCGAGAAGGATTCGACCATGTTATTTCAAGGACCGAACGAGACTTAATGACATATTATAATTATGCCATTTCAAACTATTTGGCTTTAAGTGCAGTAGGTGTTCCTAGTTCTAACGTACCCAAGCTCCAGTCAATATTTTAATACTTTCTGCAATGGGTAAATAAAAATTGCGGAAACAAATGTACCTAACAGATTTAGTTGAATATTATAATTCATTTATTCGTTGTTTGAATGTCTTACGAACAAATATTGTGTACAGTACAGTAATTTTTGTAAAAATAATAATTTAATATTATTAATATAAATATAATATAATTTAATGATATATTATTCAGTGAATAAGTGGCCATGATATCTTATAAATATACTATCATCAAAATAATTCTGCGAAACGTTGCCTCTATCACTATCAAAGATCTCTTTGCTCAGAACATCTTAAGGTTTTCGGTTTATATCAAACATTTCAAACTTAAATAATAATACATATAATTAATGTTATAAACAAATAAAAGCTCATTAAGAAGATGGTTATAAAACTGAAAGTATATTATTTTACAAAAATTAACAAGAACCAATTTCCTTAGGACTAAATGGAACTAGTCGTCTGCGGTACCTGGCGAACCGGGAGAGTTCGAAATCTCTCCCGGTTCCGTTTCGCCGTCTCCTTCGCAAGCATATATGCTTACAGAAGGAGACAGTGGAGTCCCACGCGCTCTCGGTCATGGCCACAATCATGAGAGCACTCTTACTTCGATGACCGCCACGAGGAGTGACAACCACACTAACTTCGCCAATATATCCAAATTTAATAACTTTTGTTACCTTCACTTTCCACAAGAACATTACTAAAGTAGACCAACTTAAATTCTTTATATGGTAGTATAAATATATGTAAAATAAAATGAAGTACTGCAATAAATTATATCTGCAATACAATATGTCCCTGACATTCCTCGTTCCATAAAGATTGATGATAATTGAAAGCGTGCTTATGAATGCAAACGTTTTTCATTATTTAGTTTATTTGTTTTGTCTTAATAAATAGATACATAGAAACTATTTATTGCATACAAAAAAACTAGAAATAAGAAACAATAAACTGTGCGGTCTTGTTAAAGTCGTTGATCTTTTACAGACAACCTCAGGATAAACCATAACACAGTATAGTAGAACAGTAAAGTTAAATATATAGTTTATATTAATAGCTAATATTTCAGCTTTAGCTATTAATAGCTATTTTAGTTTTAGCCATTAATAGCTAAAGCTAAAATATATGCATTATTAGAAGCCTGTGCCCTAGGAGGCTCACCAGCCAACCTAACTAACAAGCATAAAGAACCATTCATAAGTATGAACGAATTAATGAATGCGTACTTCTCGGGCAGATTTTTCATTTCAAAGGCATGCAGCTTGTACTGACAAAGATTTATCACAAAAAGTTCTGCTATGCTTTTGATATTTCCAACGTTAGATTTTTCTCAAGTATCTATATAATTATTCATATCTTTGAAACGTTTGTTTTTTAGGATTTATAAAATACACTTATGTCTCAAAGTATATAAAAAAAACCGCTTACAACATTCACGATTTTTTAAAAGCTCTAAATTGAGCTACCCGGCTGGTGCGGCACTGTTAGTTTATGTCTTGAGTCAGTAATATAAGAAGCCTCCGAGAGAAGCACAATAAAATACAGGTTTACTACTTACAAGTAAGAATATGAGACTAGTGTCTATAAACATATTTATACATACCAGTACCAGCGAATTTTATTTCAATACAAATCAATTTTAAAAAGAAACACAATATGGCGTGTTTGTTATCACTAATGTGTATATTTGAAACAGCACAATCAATTGTTTTAAATAACTTAAAAAATGCTAAACAAAAATTGGAACCTCCTTTCTAAGGAGAGGACCAGCAGTCCTGATGTCCAGCAGTGGACTGTTAAAGGCTGTTGATGATGATGATAATGAAACGAAAATATTTTTTCTTTCATCTTTATTGTAGCCTATTCTGCAATTTAAACCGAAAATGTTGATGTAGTCTAGCGAACGGAGGGCAAAACCCCGTAATCTCTTGTTCATATTGAGGTACAGCTCAGTAACTCTGAATAAACCCTTTTATCTAAACAATGCAGTGACCAGCGAGATTTATCTAAAAATGTTGAACCTTCATAAAGGGACTATGGCTAAACTTAATGTTAAGAATCTGTTTCTGCATCTAAAGAGAGCGATGCTTAAAAATCTATAATAAAAGTCTAGACAAATATCTTGTGTTTTAAGTATTGCGTTAAAATTGTATTAGTTGTGGTTGTACCCTAATGATGACCACCTTCAAAGAAAAATAAAGCCTGTAACGCGCTTTCGAGTCAAGTGAAAAATACTCTGCCTTTGTTACAATATTCATCTAGTGTTATAATAAAAAAAAAACATTCCTGAACTATTCACCGTGTGGATAGTTCGATTAAATACCTAACTTATATGCTAAAAATCATGTCCATTCTATCGTTTTGTACGTTCGTACTCACTAGAAGCATCCTACATCAACAAATATTAAAACTCTCACACGTTAAATAGTAACGTAAAAGGGTCTGGGTTACGTGTTTCGTATAATGCAATTACCAACTTAAAATATGTAAAATGTTTTGAGATATTATCTAAATCACAGCACCAAGGAAGACATTTATAACAATATTGTTTATAATATACACAGATTCGTCCAATTCTTCATAATCAAAATACACGGCTATCTGCGGAAGGTAAATTTCAGTTATTTATAAGACGTCAGAACCATAAACAAGATTTTCCTATTCAAACCTGTTCTTAACATTCAAAGGATAAGAAATATGATAAATAGTCTGTCAATGTTACAGTAAACTTGAAATGACTGGCTGAATACAATTTTTATTTTTAGAGCCCCGTTTCTCAGTAGGAAGGAAAGGAGGCCTTGTAAGATTACTTCGTTTTCCATTTTTATGTCTATCAGGTATTAAATTAAATAATAATTATTAACTTAAAATATAAAACACTTATCTGTGGTGCCTTAAAGCTATAAAATATTAAGTTTTGTGTCAATAAATTCTGATTGTATTTTAGAATATTAAAGTTGCAGCAAAAAATCTATGAAATAGAGATGTCTTAGATAATAATTTATATGTTATAAATCCTTTTGGACATATTAACAACATACAAGTTTCTAGGCAACTCTCAATACGTGAGTCATAATCGCAGTTGTGTTAATTTTACTAGTTATGTACTTAGGAAGACACCCAGTGGCAGAAGTCCCAGAAGATGGTCAAACCAGGTCGGTCAAACAGCTGGAGATACCAATAAGTATCGCAGAGACAGATAGTTAACAGGATGAAAGAGAGTCACGATCCTCAGCAGTGAGGGAATGAGTACACAATTTATTCCTAAAATGTTATGTGCTCACTTATACCTGTTAGGCTTTTTCTATACTAAAATGACATGTAGTTGTACTGACGACAGTAATCAGCAAAAAACAAAAACAATCTTCTATAAATGTAGACGTTGACATTTGAAATTGCACTGTAAGTAGGCCTACTCAAGTTCTTTTTTTGAGTTAATTTATAATATTAGACATTTAACAGGTCTAAGAAAATAACTATTCACTTGTGGCGACTCCCACAAACAACAAACAGAAACATACTACAACGCCATCTAATGAAGACACACCGAAATACGGAGTAACTACTAAAATAATAAGAATTGCTAATCCTGTATCGCGATATAAAGAATTCCCTCGCCGGTTAGCATATGTACAACTTCCCAACATCAACCGTTGGACCGCGGCCCGCCAGGCATGATCACCTCGCCTGGTCGGAGGATCCTCCCTTTGTGTTGGAGGGACATGACACCCGTTCCTCCACACACTCTTCTATTTTTAAGGCAGCTATTTAATACAATTTTAATTTAAAATACATCTGTACCATTACAGGACAAAGTACCCATCGATGGTAAATAACGAATGAATTTGTCAGATGTCTATTTTCATTACAGTCAGATAACAAACAGAAAGGTTTCACGACACGTTGAACCGGTAGAAGCTTTTTTGATTTACTTTGTTTTCCTCAATTTACGTAAAGCAATCAATCAATGTTGAACGATGTTTACCGATAACCTTTTGTATTTTTCTAATGGCCTATTTTTGTTATAATTTTCTTTTATACTATTAAGTTCACAACCCAACCGATAAGTAGAATACTAATAAAATTAATATTTTATTGCAGTCGGTAAATTTCTCGGATATTAATAAGGGACACAGGGTTTTATTTTGTCGTGCATCAGTGATAGGTTATCATAAGTATCGTTATACTATCATTTCATTCATTCATTTATTTATATCAAGTGTATGACTATGTATGACTGCACAGATGGTTTAAGAGATCACGTCGCCGCTTCTTACCCCGCTAAGTGTTGTGGGTTCGATCCCCACTTTGTGTGATCCAGAAATTATTGTCCTAAGTCTTGGTGTTCTTTGTATGTTTGTAAAGTTCCCTGCGACACAAGATAGATATTCTTAGTGCGGGAGTTGTCTTTAAAAAAAAATAGAAAGAAAGAAAAAGTCAACAGGCCTTGAAAATTAGACATTCTATAAATAGCCCTCTCGAAACTATCGACTTTAGCGATACTATCGATAGTTTCGATATAATTTTAGTATAGAAAGTAGCGACTCCTAGAAATAGTATTTTTTAATATTTGACTGTTTCATTGTTAACCATATAGATAAACCATCCCTATCACAAAAACTCACTTCATATAGGTCCTTCGTTAAGTCCAAAACTGGCATCCCCAAATTAGACAAGCAAATAAAACCCTATGTCCCTAATAAATGTAAATACCACTCACAAATATTTTTATTTCAATTTCCTTCATAAACCTACACCAACGCATCGGGAACATATAGACTTTTATATAGATAATATAGAATTTATTAAATATTTACGTAAATAGATAGGATGTAGAATAACGCCTTTTTTCGTGATTACGCGAGGCTTTTTCTTTTCCCTGAATATAAATACATATATTGTAAGTAGCTGTAAACCTGTTACTTAACGGGCGCTACTTGGTTTTGGAAAATAGAGATAACATTTGGAATAAAATGTAACCTTTATATAATATTAGCTTTCTGCTCGCGTATATGTCGGTTATTAATGTAAAAAGTAGCCTATGGTACTCGCTGATAATGTAGCTTTACATTAATAAAATAATATTTGAAGTCGGTTTAGTGATTTAGGCGTGAAAGCGGCAGAAACAAACGAATAAACAAACTCATTAAGTTGTTTCTTCCACTATTCGATTCCAGTCAAAATTTACGCATATCCTCCACTACACACGTAATTTTATATCAGTGTTAATTGTTTGGATTATAACCGATTCCTATTTAAATAAATATTTAAATATTTTTTTCGGACATCTGACACTCTACGCCATCTAAATTGCAATTAAGCAGAGCTTGTACTATGAAAGCTAGATTGACTGATAGAATATTTAATTATTATTTTTGTTGTTAATACGTACACATTATACATAGAAAACACCCAAACTCCAAAACAAATATTTGCAAATCATTAAAACATTTGGTCTGACCCGGGAATCGAACCCGAGACCGCATACGCTACCACTGCACCACCGAGGCAGTATTCTCTTAGACACCCTTTACGAAAGAACTAAAAATATATTTAAGTATAAGAAAAGTTAGCAATTACAGTAAGATACGTACAATAAATTTGTAAAACACGTTATCATTGATGTGGGATCATCATAATCATCACCAGCCTATCGCAGTTCACTGCTGGACATTGACCTCTCTCATTGCACGATCGATTTTGGGCTTCCCGCATTCAGCTCCTGCCAACAATTGTGCTCAAAGCGTCACTCCATCTGGCCTGTGGGCGTCCTACACTACGTTTGTCGAGCCGCGGTCTCCACTCAAGAACTCGTTTTCCCCAACGGTTGTTGGTTCTGCGGCTAATATGGTCGTCCCACTGCCACTTCAGCTTGCTAATCCGGCTAAAGAGGGATAATACAGATAAATTATTGGTATTCTAATACACAGACACAACCACCGGCAAATTCTTTTATCCAAATATGTTCATTTTTCCACTTAAATACTAAATGAAATAATAGTCCTTCTCAAACATGTTTACATATTTCATTATATCGAGAATCATTTTAATAAAAGTTAATGATAAAATGGCGCACGCAAGACATACTGCAGTACGTGGCCAGACGATATGTTTTATTGCTAAACCCGTAAAAATCCAATAAACGAGGCTGTTATGGTGTCAATAGCGACTTTTTCCTCCAAATGCCAGACGGCATTCCAAACTGTCCTTGTATATGAGTAGTTAATAGTTTAGGTCGCTTATATGATATTTTATTTATAATTATTATTCGTGTAAAAAAGGACTGTAAGCTATCATGTAAGTTAATTCTTCAAAAAACCACCAACATCACTTTAACTATACTATTAAAGCTATACATTATTACCTTTGTAAAGTTATCTTTGTACATTATTATCTTTGTAAAGTTTATTTATGTATTTTAAACTTAATGCACATGTTGTACAAAGGCGGACTTAATGCCATTAGGCATTCTTTTCGTTGAAGATAATAATAATATATTTCACTACATTCACACAACGCCATCTAGTCCCAAACTAAGCAGAGCTTGTACTATGGGTACTAGACAACTGATATAAATTCATGTATACTTTTTTTTTGTAAATACATACTTATTATACGTAGAAACACCCAGACCAAATCAAACATTAAATGTTTGACTTGAGCGGGAATCGAACCCGCGACCTTTGGAATAGCAGTCCGTTACGCAAACCACTACGCCATCCGGTCGTCAAAAAAATATTCGGATAAGAAGATTAATTGATAGTTGATAGATAAATAAATTTCCAGGTGATATTTGCAGGGAACATGGGGTTCCCACACGGGGGGGGGGGGGGGGTCGTTTACTCGTCTGTAGATGACCCGAGGTATGTCGGGGCACCAGGGACTTCCTTTCTAGGGTATACCTGGTTCCTCGGCTATTAGTACCCGAGACGGCGTGCGGTTTTAGTCGGTTCGAGTCCGACATGCCACCGACAGGTGGTATTCGAGGGGATTTCCGCACGGAAAAAAAAAAAAAAAAGGTGATATTTGCAATATTATTATACTCGTAAGCGGTGTAAGAAATAAGTAAAAATATTATGATTGAGCTCGTGTTGTAAGTTCCACACAATATTTGTTTAATGCAAAACAAAATGTTTTGAATACAAATTACAAAGAGTATGAAAATTAATAAAATCTTCTACCTGTAATTTAAGTTTTTTTTGTTGTTAAGGTCTTAATTACCACACATAGAATTAAAAGTTTTTCAAGAAGCTATATCTTGACAAAAATCTAAAATGGTATTACGAGAGCTTTTTTAAGTTTTCATGTTCTAGTTTTTAATGTGTCAACATAACCAACAGATAAAATATACAGGATTTATTTTTAAAACTTAAACATTCTACACTGTATGTTTTATTACATCATAATATATAAATTTAACAAAAAATACTAATACTGCCGAAAAATTAATAAAAACACAACCTGTTTTGATCATTTTGCAAATCAAATCAAATTCTCGTTCGCCGGTTATAAAATGACAGCAGTCTATAAACAGGTTCCAGGTTTCATGTACAGGATATAAAATCAACTGAGAGCCAACAGTTGCCTACGTATCACTTTTCAGCAAAAGCTTTTCTGTAAAACCTTTTTTTTTTTATGTAGACATAAAATTTTATGGCTTTTGTTATAAGCAGTATGTTTTAAATGTAAAGGTTATAAGAATAAATCATAGGAAATTTTGGGATACAGTAAAATACTAGTGTTCTATACCGACTCTTCTTAGCAACTAGAAATTACTACTTAGTGACTTCTCCATCGTCCGTCATCCGAATATTTTTTCTTAAGGGATGGGCCCTTAAAAAAAAAACAGTTAAGTTCTATCATTCTTTTATTTTTGCTCTATACTCTAAGAGGTCAAACTATTGCAGAAACAGAGACCAAAAATATTATGATAAGATGATTTAATTTATATATGTTATAATAGGATTTCATTTCAAATCTAAAAATTCACATTTCACTCGAAGAAAAACAAAATTAAAAAATCCCTGTTTAATTGTTTATCTTTTTTATGACCCATCATACAGCATAAATTGTAATTGCAAATAATTTAAAGTGCCAACTTTAATAATCGATTAAAAAAATCGACAAGAAGACATTTCTATTCAGTTGGCCGTATAATGTCTATCGCCGCCTATATTTTCCGTTTGTGGTTAGCAGCTACAGGAAGGAAATTGTGCGGTGTTGGTCAGTCGCAGTTTAAAGGCGGAGAAGATTTATTTATGATCTGAAAATATTTGTTTCGGAGTTTGCGTGTTTTCTATGTGTAATATGTATTCATTTACAAAAAAAAAAGTATTTAAGTATTCCATCAGTCAATCTTGTTTTCATAGTACAAACTCTGCTTAGTTTGAAACCAGACGGCGTTTTTTGTTTTTGGTTTGATTATTTTGGTCGTTTTATTAATGAGCCAAATATTAGGTCTTTACCTATGAAATTGCCGTTTTGTATGCAATAAGTGAAAGTACTTATTTTTTCAAACTTCTTTATTTCTGTTATTCGAAGTAATCACCCATGCAATACTCGCATCTTTGCCAACGCATTGGCAGTTTATTGATGCCCTTCTTGTAAAAATCAGCTGGACGGGAGGCAACAAACTCTTCAAATGCATTTTGTACTGCCTCTCGGGAATTGCATTTTTTACCCACTAAAAAGTTGTCTAAATTTTGGAAAAAGTAATAGTCGGTAGGTGCAAGGATACTAGGATTATTTTGAATAGCAAATATCGTGTATTTTATAACATACATCGTCATACAAACACGTCATTCTATCAACAACCTTGTCATAGATTATATTGGCAGTTGTAATCTGACTGACTGCAACATACCCTGATCACGGTAATTTTTTTTCGTGATATACATGGGCAAACGAGCAAATGGGTCATCTAATGTAAGTGACCATCGCCGCCCATGGACATCAAGAATGGAACGTGCGTTTGACGCCTTTGAGTTTCCCCTCTCCCAGAATCAGGTGAAGAGTTGATTTGGGCTCCAGAAAAATCACTCAATCGGGGAAAAGTAACTAAAAAAATATGTATAGTATCATCACCGACGAGATTTACATGCACTTATTTATTTTAAACCCAATTTAAATAAAATGTTTACAGTTTACTTAAATGACTTCGGTTTTGTATTTAAAATAACATAAATGGTAAGGTGCTGCTGGTTTCGAATCAAATTAAATTGCCACTTCAGAAGTTTGTTGTAAAGCAGACTATCATCATCTGACGACTGGATGGCGTAGTGGTTTGTGTAACGGACTGCTATTCCAAAGGTCGCGGGTTCGATTCCCGCTCAAGTCAAACATTTGTGTGCATGAACATTTGATGTTTGATTTGGTCTGGGTGTTTCTATGTATAATATGTATGTATTTACAAAAAAAAAAAGTATATATGTATTTATATCAGTTGTCTAGTACCCATAGTACAAGCTCTGCTTAGTTTGGGACTAGATGGCGTTGTGTGTATGTGGTAGAATATTATTATTATTATTATTATCATCATCATCTCAGCAGATAGACGTCCACTGCTGGACATAGGTTCGCCACAACAACCGGTCCTGTTCTGCCTGCATCAAACTGCTTAACTCGGCCTTCACCAGGTTGTGGCCTTCATCACCTTGTGGGGGTCGCCACTCGATAACTTTCGATTCAATCCCCATCGACCATCTTTGCTGCAAGCAACGTACACCGCCCAATACCACTTAAGTTTGGCAATTCTTCGGGCAATGTCGGTGACCTTGGTTCGTCTGCGGATCTGCTCATTCCTGATGCAATCACGCAGAGAAATTCCAAGCATTGCCCTCTCATTTGCTCTTTGGGTAACTTTGAGCCTTCTTATGAGCCTCATTGTGAGCGACCACGTCTCTGCACCATATATCATTACTGGCAACACACACTGGTCCAAGACTTTTGTGTTAAGACACTGCAGCATTTGGGAGGAGAAAATGTCACTCAGATTCCCGAACGCTGCCCTATGTCATACTAAAGTAAAGCAGGCTATACCCTATGGCAAGTGTTATGGTAATGTTGGCTTTGGTAACTCCTAACCGTTCAGACATTCATGTATTTGTATTGTAATATAACGGTATATCTAAAAATTATGTTAGGAAAATAAACAAATCATACGGCAGAATCATGGGGCTCTATAAAAAAGCTATTAATACGTAAGCATGTGTCAAAAGCCATCACATCTAACAGTAAAAGTAAGTAAGAGCCTATTTTGACTGACAATAAATTTTGTGTGTATGTTGTTTGTGATTTCGAGAATTACTGTACAATAACTTTGAGCTTTGTTAACATTCCTACACAGGAATTCATGCTCCAATAAAATATTTCTTTAAAATTTATATACCAAATCAATCAATTCAATCTCGTGATTATTATTAAATGTAATAAATGTTTGACTGCACGGATGGCGTAATGGTTTAAGCAGTCGCCACGTTGCTTACTACTAAGCTGAGTGTTGTGGGTCCGATCCCCACATAGGACAACACTTTGTGTAATCCACAAATTGTTGTTTTGAGTGTGGTCGAACGTGTCCGTTTCATGTATGTTTGTAAAGTAGAAAAAAATGCGTGAGTTGTCTTTTTTAAAAGAAAAAGAAAAAAAAATGGTTTACAAACACAGAAAACAGTCTTGTGACTACCACGGGAGGTAAAGATTTTTATCGAAAAGAAAATAAATTATATATTTACTGTTCCTATGCAATAAAAATAAAACCCTATCTAAATTTTGTTTGATAGTTTGTGGTACATAATCTTTTTAAACTCGAGTCTTTTTTTTCTGATCACAGTGACTGTTTTGATGTTTTCCCTTGTTATTGTGCACAACAAACTAAAGTATTTGTTAAGATGGAATAGTGTAATTTATTTATCACTATTGACGTATGCCATTAATTTACTTTATGTGCATGGTCGGAGTATAAATTTTTGCTAATTGTATATGGTCCAAAGTCTGTATTTCGAACTAGTGTATTATGAATCAGAGATAATTCCGTGCACTAATCCATTTCGTAGTTGTAAGTGTCCGTGTGGTGACGGATTAAGAATACAGAGTGTCACCACCCCTATTCATCCCGTGGGTGTCGAAAGAAGCGTCTAAGGGAGCAAACTACGCGGGACAACAGCACTGCAGAGAGAAGGAAAACTTGAAACAAACCCTTTTTTTTTTTTTTTTTTTTTTTTTTTTTAACGTGTGGAAATCCCCTCGGACCGTCACCCCTCCGGGGTTTGCGGCGGGGTGGTGTGTCGGACTCGGACCGACTAAAACCACACGGTGTGCCACTCTGCGCCTGTAACAGGAGGGATCCGGGAACAGCTGTTGTTAAGACATCCGGACCCCTCCTAGCGCCAGCCCGCTCCTGGTGCGGGCTCCGTCTCAATGTGGATGTTCCTCTCTTTAGGCGACGTCCGGCACACGCGGACGCCGCCCCCTCGCGGCTGGCCAACTAATGCGGGTGGAGGGGAAACCCACCCCGTCCACCCGCGGCCACACTCAGGGCGGCATGAGGCTGTGGTAGGCGGGCCTCCGCCGCCCGGTTCGCCGGCGGCGGATCGGGTCCGAGTGGAGGTCGTCCTCCCGGGCCCTCTCCGCCGCCTCCTTCCGCGAGATTACTACCTCGCAGAAGGTTGCGACCGCGGTAAAACAACTGTCGCTACCGGCCATGGAGCGTACTACGGCCGGTAGCGAGAGATCCACTCCGATGACTGCAGTGAGGGCCCGGCGCTGCGCCGCCCATGCGGGGCAGACCGCCAGCGTGTGCTGGGCCGAGTCCTCACTGCAGTCGCAGTGGTGGCAGGCGGGACTCAGTTCCCTCCTAGCGACCGTGTGCAGGTACTTTCCGAAGCAACCGTGCCCGGAAAGCACCTGCGTCAGTCGGAAGGAAAGGGTCCCGTGCTGCCGCCCTGCCCACTCGGCGATGACCGGCTGGAGAGCCTCCACGGCGGCGAAGCCAGCGCGTGGAGTCTCCAGCCGGAACGACCAACGAGCCATCGTGGCTCGGCGAGCGGCTTCGCGCCACTCGCGCACATCCTCGGGCGGAGGGCGAAATCCGCTCTCCGCCCGGTAGTCAGCCACTCGCCGATAAACTTCGGCGAGCACTTCCGCCTCCAAATCCCACGGGGGAGTTCCGGCCAACGCGCACGCCACATCCGTCGAAACGGTGCGGTAACCGCGTATGGCTCTGACCGCCATTACCCTCTGAGGGCGCCAGAGGCGTACCCTATTCTGGGCGGTCAGAGCCGCCGCCCACACCGGTGCACCGTACAGTGCCATTGACCGGACAACCCCCGTGTACAGCCGTCTTGTCGCGACGCTGGGTCCACCCATATTGGGCAAAAGTCGCCCTAGGGCAGACGCAGCGCCGACCAGCTTTGGAGCAAGCTGTCGGAAGTGCTCGTCGAAGAGCCACCTCCCGTCGAGGATCAGGCCCAGATATTTCATCTGGGCCCGAACCGGTACGAGGACCGAGTTGACCACGATTGAGGCGCCAGGGGGTGGACCACGACGGGGCCCATGGAATAACAGGGCCTCCGTCTTATCTAGGGCCACCCGTAAGCCCAGCGCCTCAATGCGCCCGACCACCAGGGAGACTCCCCCTGTGGCCAGGCGCGCCGCCTCTTGGAAGTTTGCCCCCCGGGCTGTCACGAGGGTATCGTCTGCATAACAGATTACACCCAGCCCGGGGGGGAAATCGGCGCGAAGGGCCCAGTCGTACCCTATGTTCCACAAGAGGGGTCCAAGAACAGACCCCTGTGGAACACCGCACGACATGGGCCGACTCCTCAAATTACCTTCTCGGTCCTCGTACACGACGGTACGCTCCTCTAAATAGTCTGCCACCAGCCGCCTCAGGTACTTTGGCACCCCATGATAGTGGAGTGCTTCCCTGATGCAGCTGAATGGCAGACTATTGAATGCGTTGGCGATGTCCAATGACACCGCCAACAGCACGCCGCCACAGCTCACGGCCTCTTCGGTCACGGCCCTCAGGCGCAACACGGCGTCGACTGTCGAACGCCCCGCCCGAAAACCAAATTGGGCGTCCGACAGATCGGGGCCCACCTCGCAGAGGTGCCGGACGATGCGGGCAGAAAGAACCCTCTCAAACAATTTGCCCGCCTCGTCCAGCAGCACGATGGGCCTATAGGCCGCGACCGAATCGGCAGGCCGTCCCGGCTTCGTCAGTAGGACCAGCTTCCCGCTCTTCCAGCACTCAGGGAAGCGTCCCGACGCCAAGCTAGCGTCGAACACCTCCCCGAGGCGGTCTGCCATGTGGTTGAGGGCCAGGGCCAGCACTCGGGCCGGTACCCCGTCTGGCCCAGGGGCGGTGTTCTTGGAACGGATCCGTAGAACAGCCGCCCCTACCTCCGATTCCCGGACGGGCGGAACATTGTCCTCCCCGTGCTCCCCGTCGTCTCCGGCCAGGGAGGCCATCGACGGGGGAGTGTGTTCCGCCCGTTGTGGGAAAAGGCCCTCAACCACTTCTCGCAGGAAGCTGGGCTGGAGAGTCTCCGTAAGGGGGGGGCCCGACGCGCGGAGCTTTTGTCGCACCGCGCGGTAAGGGCGACCCCAGGGGTCACGATTAAGACCCTCCAGCATCTCCTGTCTTTTTTCCTCTTTGGCGCGGCTAATGGCCAGCTTCAGAGTTTTCCGCGCCCGTCGGTACTCCTCATGAAGCCGGTCCTCCTCACCGTCTCCACGGTGACGCCGCCGACTGCGCGTGTAGGACCTCCGGGCACGTGTACAGGCCGCACGGAGGTCCGCCAGCTCCTGGGACCACCAGTAGACCTCCTTCCTTGGAGGCCGACGACCTCGAACGCGGGGCATGGCCGCATCGCATACATGCGTAATCGCATCGCGAAAGCGGCCAGCCCCCACGTCGACCTCCTCGGTCGGAGCCTGAGGAGACAGCCACGAGTGAATTATGGCTGCCTCCTCTAGTAGGTCCCGGTTCAGCCTGGCAACAGCCCACCGCGGAAAGCGGGATAAACGCCGCGCCACGTGACCCCTACTGGAGTCCTGGGTCCGGGAGAGCTCAAATCGGATATACAGGTGATCCGAGAGCGTCTCAACCTCTTCCAGGACACACCAGTTCCTTACTCGTGCGGCGAGGACAGGGGTAGCGAACGAAAGGTCCACTATCGACCCCCCCTGCTGTCGCACGCACGTGTTGGTGGAGCCTCTGTTTAGAAGACAGAGGCCCACCGAGGCCGCCCACTCCTCTACGGCCTCGCCCCTGGCGTCCGTCCCGGGGGAACCCCACGCAATGGACTTTGCGTTGAAGTCCCCCAGCACAAGGACGTGCCCAGACGCTAGTCGCCGTATCGAGGTCTCCAAGCTGGTTAGGAAAACCTCGAAGTCGTTCAAACTCCGGTTGGGGGAGAAATAGACACCATATATGGTGATCCCCCCCCACTCGACGGCAACATATCCAGTGCCCTTGTCTCTTAGCGACAAGGGCGGGGAATGAGCCGTCGTGGAACCGACGACTGCCACGGAGCCGTCCCAGTCACCCATCCAGTTTGGACGGGGAGGGACAGAATAGGGCTCCGCGACTACGGCAACACCTATCGACCACTGTGCCATGGTTTGCAGGAAGAGATCCTGCGCCGCGGCACAGTGGTTCAGGTTCGTCTGGACCAGGAGGTTGGAGACTTGATCCATTACTGGATCGTCTCTACAACCTCCTCCATGGGCGACGACGTCGACGCACGAACTACATCGGAGGCAGCCTGGGTCGACTGGCTAACCCCCGACGTCTGCCGAGAACTGCGGGGAGGCTTGCAGCCTCTCTGCCCCATCTGGTGATTGGCGGGCTTATTGCCCGCCGCACACGCTGGGCAGTGAGGGGCGGCAGAGCATTCTGCCGCCTTATGCCCCGGTTGACCGCAGCGGAAACACAGTCCGCCGCAGTCAAAACAACTGTCACACCTGACGCGCGTGTGTCCCGCGGCCAGGCATTTGAAACACCTCATCGGTCTCGCCGCCAGGACTGTGATCCTGGCGCTCACGAAACCGATGAGCAGCCTGCCGGCGTCGGCCAATACTTTGGCCGACGCTACGGGACAGCTGACCCACACGGCGCCAAGCCCTCCTGGACCGGGGCGGATGGTGCCGACCCTGACGTTGTCCGCGCTGCACCCCGTCTTCTCCCGGATTACAGCGCGGACATCTTCGGCCGTCACTGAGTCGTCCAGGCCCGAGATGCGCAGTTCCGCGCACTTGGTAGGCCTGGCGACCCTGACACCATCTGTGGCTGCAAATATTCCCCGCAGCTTCTCAGCGAAGGAGTCCGCCGTCTTTGCGCCTTCAGCCCCAGGGAACTCGAGGACTCGAGCTCCCGTCTGGGCGAGGCGCATCCTGACCCCCACCGTTCCAAAGTCGCTAGCGAGGCTGTCCCGGGCCTTTTTAAACACGGCCGCGTAGGACAGCCCGCCGTCCGCCGCCTCCGGGGACACGGTCACCACTACAGCCGCGGTTTTGGGCGGCTGCAGCTTCCGCGGCCTCTTTGTGGAGGCCGTTGCCACCGGTGGCGAAGGCTGGGCCTGGGCTGCTTTTTTGGCAGCCTTTTTGGCCCGCCTTCGGGACTTCTTGGAGCCCCTCGCCTCCTGCCAACCCTCGTTGGAGGGGGCAGGTGCGGAGGGGCCCGGCAGGGGTGTCGGAGTGGGGAGCGGAGGGAATGCCACTCCGCTCCTCGGCGCCGTTTTAGTCCCCGTCTTGGCCGGCGCCTGGGGATGTGCCTTGGCCGGCGCCTTAGCCGGTGCCTTGGCCGGCGCCTGGGCCGGTGCCTTGGCCCCCCTCCTCGGCTTTTGGGGAGCCGATGGAGTCGGGGCAGACGCCGCCGCCGCGTAGGAGACGCGGCCTCCCACTACGGGGAGCGCGGTCGGAGCGGCGGCCTTAGGCCGCTGTGTCGACGCGAGCGGGGGGAAACCCTATACCAACCCGTCTGGCCAGCGTGGTATAGTAGGCCAAAACCTCCTTTCTAAGGAGAGGCCTATGTCCAGCAGTGGACTAGTAAAGGCTGTGGATGGATGATGAGGAGTTGTAAGTTGTCTAAGTATAGTCGATTTGTTCAGTGGATTACTTATACGTGTCACGTAGTCATTTTATGTATGTCTGTGATATGTTTGGGTTTTACATATGTCATTCATTTACACTTTTTTAATAAATTTATCTTTATCTTTTAATACAGAAGATTATCAAGCAACTGCCAATACAGCGCGTGTCCTCGGCTTTGGTTTCGAGAGCTCAATAACAAGGCCAAAACTAGCTTACACGTAACAGCAATATGCTGAGCAAATTCGTCGTCACATTTTAATTAAAATAACAGTTAACCTTAATACAGTATACATATTATGCTTCAATTATACCCTAAAGATGTGCATAATTTTGTAAGAAAGTATTTTCTTTTTTAAATTTGAGTTAATATTATACTGCAGTGAACTATATTATGTACATACTCGGAACAGTATGGTCACTTACTAAGTTATTGTTTAGGAATGTATGTTTCGCTGTAAAAAACACTTTTATATTTCACACTTTTATTCCTATGTTATAACCGTCAAGATCGATTTCAATTTTCATTTACTTGTTATACTTTAAGTGTATAATATTATTGAAATTCACAGCGTTCAACATTTCCTCTCTATATAAAGCATTTGGGTTTATAAATGCATCCAATTCCTTGCGTTTACCGAGTTGGAACGAATCGTTTCACTCCCGGGCCACTCTACAGTAAGGATTATAACTAGTAGGTACCAACTACTGTTATAGTATACTAAGTTTAAGTAGCCATTATCTTACTCTTTAATAATGTAGCTTTCCATTAACGAAAGCATTTTAAAAATGTTTGTTTAGGCGCGAAAGCGTTACAAACAAACAAACTCACTTTCACATTTTTAACATTATGGCAGTATGGATTTACTTCTCGTTACAGATACACAGATTATAAATTATGATTTTGAAATTTCAGAAATTTTTATGTTAGCAATGTTTACCATCATTAAGATTTTAAACGTTAGAAAGGGTAGCCTATCTGTCTAGTGTCTAGTTTTCAATCAAGGATTTTTTCAAATAACCTCTTACCAAAAACACTTTACTTACCTCTCACTTACACTCATAGTATATCTTATATGACTACTTAAATGTTTTCATGATATATCAACCGAAACAAGTGGAAATTTTAACAAAATTATTTACCTTTAGATAACGGAACAAAGTTTCTAAAGCCGGCTTACAGCCGGCTTGGATTGAGTCTACCTCCATTCGATTGAACCTGAATTCGTTTGAAAGTATAAAACTGTTTTCGAAGGCACCTGTTTTACCAGTACCGTATACTTCATTTGATTATAAATACCGCATTTTGATATATCTTAATGTTTATTAGAATTGCCTGGTGGTCGAATCGCAATAATAATTAAATTTTAAATATAGACATTCTGTCAATGACAATCTATAAGAAGCTAATACAAAAACACCACAACCAACTTGCAAGGAATCTAATGAAAGGTAAAGCTGGCATGACTTTCAGAAGATTAAGGAAACAAGCGCCGTAAGATCTATTAGACACGTCATGATACTTTAATTTAGTTGGGCAAATCACTGGATTTGCTCCAAACGCGTCCTTATGCAAACGCTTAAAATCCAGCAAAATGTTGTGTTCTGTACCATGACAGGTCAGAGCTTATATGATTTATATGACAGGTTAAGCCCCTGTCGGATATTTAAACCGTTTTCAAATAATTTATAGTAAATATATTATCATTAAAATTATATCTTTCTACAGATTTTCTGTAAACTTTAAGCGTTTCGAATTTGATAATCCTCCATGCGCAGTATTTACGTAAAAAAGGTATATTTCAATCTTAAATTAATGGCTTAATTTAAAAAAAAATGTCTAAGTTTAAATCTTTTAAAACAATGGCAATATTATTTTTTTATATTTTTTTTTTTTTTTTTTTGTAAAAGACAACGCCCGCATTAGGAATACAGGAGTGTCGCGGGGGACTTTACAAACATACATGAAACGTACACAAAGAACACCCAGACTCAGAACAACAATTTGTGGATCACACAAAGTGTCGTCCCACCGTCCCGGGGTTTGAACCCACAACACTCGGCGTATTAGGAAGCGGCGTGGCGACCGCTTCAACCACTACGCCATCCGTGCAGTCAATAATATGTACTAATAATATATATAATATAGTAATAATAGGCACATATTTTAAAACTTACAATAAAGACACACTTATTAAGTGAAATGTTTATGAGAAGATTGTCCATAGCACTTTCCAAGGAGAAAATATCGCTGTACTCTGTACTGTAAACATAAAGCCCCTTTCAGGCTTACCTGGGCTGGGCAACAATTTATTCACAGTTGTTTAACCGCTTGCAAAGGATTAAGGAAAAAATTGTAGACCACGGTTCCCCTAAAACTTGTAAAATATTACTTTTAAACTAATTTCTGTATTACTACCCCCAAAAATGTAAGATAGAATGTATGATTCAATATTATTTTTTCCTTTACTAACTTTTCAACTACAGCAGGCAATGACATAAAATCATTAATGCGAACATAAGTTTACACTGATTAGGATACACTGTACTCTTCTTGAGAAGCTTACAGTCTAAAATACTTAAAATAGTTCATGTGATAATCATTTTAACGACTACAAGATCAACATCTAAACTGTACGATAAACCTCCTAATAGCTCTACCCTGGGTTTACTTGGAGATTGTAAAGCAAGATTTACATGTTGAAAGTATGTTTTAGTTTTTTGAATATAATCTTTACGTTAATATATTAAACGATAAAAACTGCGAAAAACTTCAACTTAATCAAATACCTGAAATTTAAAATTATAAAGCAGAACTTCAGAAGATAAGGTAAATCGAATTTAACGTTGGCAAGTTCCCAACTACCTTTCTGTACAAAACAAACATTTAACGATTTTACTATGTACACTCGTTACTAAAAGTTTTGCGAGCTGTCAGTTAGCAAACCATTCAATTCAAACCCTAAACTTTATTACTTATCTACCTACAAAACTCTGTATCACAGAAGCCGTACGAATAGAGTAGATGAACAATGTAAAATCAAACTCTCGTAACAACCCTTTGTGACTCGTTTAAATACCCACACTAGCGTGTGCCTAGTAAGCAATTTCTAGACCTCCTTACAGCAATGAATAAGCTGAACATAATTAATGTCCATTAAAGCAAAATCACCGATTTTTTCTTAGAGTAGTTTTAAAAAACCATGATTGTCTGCGGGTGTCTTACAGATACTTTCTGTTAGGTACTTATTGTATTGTCTGTAATATTGCCGCTGCCCGTGTATGGATTACATCCTATGCCATTAAAAAAAAAAGTACTCTTAACGACGTCGTGGCTCAGGTGTAGGTGACACTTGAATGGTCTGGATGTCATAATAACAGCAGTTCCTGGATCCCTCCTATTAGGCGCACCGTGTGGTTTTAGTCGGTTCAATTCTGACACACCACCAACTCCGGTTCTCCACACGTAAAAAAAAGGTGACACTTGAATGACATTTAAAAAAATATATATAATTTTATAATATAAGTGTGGATTGTCTTATATGCCTGAGCATATAAGACAATCCACACTTATATTATAAATTTAAAAATGAGTTTGTTTGTTACGCTTTCACGCCTAAACCACTAAGCCGCTATAAAAAATTCTTTCACCTAAGCTACATTATCAGCTAGTAACATAGGCTCATTTTTACTGTGACAACCAACAAAAACGCGGGCGGAGCCGCGAGCAAAAGCTAGTCATATATAATTACTCAATTACATACAGCATACCATTAATCTCAATGTACGTAGCCCGCATTGTCGCATGTACTTGATCTCTTAAACCCAATAATCTTAATCTTAGTACCAGATATATATATATATATATATCAACAATTAAAACATATACCTTTACTACCCCATATTCATGAGTGATATTTGAATACTTATCTTTATTTCCAAGAAGTTTAATTACTTCACACCCAACTTGAATCTATCAAGCACCGATACTTGACACCGTCGCGTCAGGGCTTCTATCCTTAGTCTGTTGTTGAGTCTTAATCAAGTCGTATCTTGCTTGTAATAAAATTCGATACCTCAATTTAGAAGCTTTTTAAATTTTCAAAGTATTAAAAGGCATTTAGCCTTTTTCTTATTACAAACAAAACCAAGTTAGTCCTTTGTGAGACGGCCAGAAACATTACCCTTTACTATCATTATTAGCTGACTGACTACTCCTTATTCATCAACGAAGAATCTAAACCGCTGTGGCTACAAACTTGAAAATTTAGCAACTGATATTTTTTGTGTTGTAAGCACCCATTAAGAAAGGATGTGAAAATTTCAACCTAAAGGGGATAAAATGAGGTACGAACGATTGTATGGAATTTCTTCATTTTCAGAGTTCATTTTTAGAGTTGGAAACAAGAAAGAATAGCCGCTGGCAAAAGCTAGTCGCAATATAAAAAGTCGATAAGGTGTCGATCCCCATTTTGGTTTCCTAAAACTATAGTTTTAACAATGACATAAATGTATAAAATGGAAATAAAATTAGGTACTAAATACAAGAAGTTCTTTTTTCTTTATATGTTTTATCTCATACGTAATAGTTTTCTTTAGCCATTTTACTACATTATAATAAAGAATTAAAATCAGGAACCATTGACTAAAGCCCGCATTGTCGCAAGTACTTGATCTTTTAACCTAATATTCTAGCTTTTTTTTTAATTTACTGTAAGTGGGACCAAAAAACTTTATTTCGATTTTGAATAAGAATACAACCTTCTGAATAGAAATATATAGTTTACTTCTATTATTTATAAATTGTAAGGGACTGACAGCCAATCAGTGAAGAGTGGAGAGAGAGATGCAAGACCCGCACAATCTTTTTTCTCTCCATATGGTTCCAGGTCGACATACGCCTCTCGTTATATATTATCTCTACGAGTTATACATGAATCAGCGGGGGAACGTGAACCGTCTTCCCCTTTATTCGGGTTGGGGAGAGCAGCTCTGGAATTGCAGATGTGCATGGGCGGCGGTAATCACTTACCATCGGCTGACTCGTCTGTACGTTAGCCACTAGACCAGCAAAAACTGTAATTGATTTGAATAAATACCATGATTTTGTACCACAAATACAATCTTATTACTTTGTATAATTTCTCTAAAGTTTTAACACCAACAAAAAGAATATACTTACTAATTTTATAACAACTTTTCTCGTTACAGCAAATTGATAAATAAAAATTGCTTCTTTGTTTTAAGAATCTTCGCAAGTATTTTAATTAAATGTTAAAAGTTTATCATACTTAAATATTTAAAAATAAATATTAGTTGTTTGTACTTTTAAGGGCAAAGTAATTTTAAAGCCATAAAAGAAATAAATATAAAGTAATAATAAATAAAAATAAATAAATCGATAAAAATGATACTTTAATTATTTAATTAAAAATAGTCCTGTTGGTCTTGTGGTTAGCAACTGCTTGAGAAAAGGTCGTTTTTGCGATTCCTTTTTGGCAATACATAAGTGTGTGATAAACACGGTTATTCGTACCATGCCTTTTTTAATTTATCTAATATATTAAATTAAACTTTACCTTGGTAAAGGTACCAAGGTAAAGTCTAATTTAAAATCAGACGGCATGAGGTATCTTATTATAATTTTGATTATCATTTCATTTTACTTTAATATAAAAGGCTCGTGGCTAAGTGGTGGCCGAGTAGGTTAACACAATGTAAGATGATTCAAATCCTAGTAGTAGGGGAGCCCATGATGCTAAATATGGATTTACTCGAGCGTCATGAGGACCTATTTCATTGGAAAGATTAGGTAATAGAATGAATAAAAGTTTTGTAATGTATCCACTTTCAGCGACTTGAAAAGCTTCTATAGGTTTTCAAAAATGTGGGGAGGAAATCGAATAATAATTTATCGAATAATTAATATTCGGGCACATCAGATATTTTGGGGATATGTTATTTGTTGGGAAAAGGGTAGGCAGATGATGTTATTTGGACGCCAAAAATGCTTCCATTGAATGGTCTAACGATTTTAAAGTGAGACAAACTGGTAGCGAATTAAAGAAAACGTAAACTGCAGAATCGAAAAATCGCCATATCGAAATACCAGAGCTTGTTGGATTTTGTACAGATGGTTCAGCTTGATGTTCCTGTCATACTAGCCAAAACTCTAACGATAATTTTGCAGGGTATTTTAAATCTGACGTTTTGAAATATTTTGATTCATTGCCTTATATAAAATGTGACAAAGGCACGAAAAATTATGTAGACATTTAAAAAAAGGTTTTTTTTTATTGTTAGCTGCAAAATCAATAAAAAAATCAAGTATGTGTTACATACACAATTGACTCAAATTATCTTACACACTCAAGTATTTCTGGCCATTGTTTTTTTTTTTTACTAGTTTGACAGGCTACCCTAGACGATCCAACCAATATCAAGGGCTACTCAACTGGGTGTAAGGTATTCCTCCTATGTTTATCTTCAAAATTTCTACAGAACTTCGATATCGCCTAATACTTAGGTTGTGGAGGTCTGATGGCAGTCGCTCCGCGTAAAAATTCGAAGTGCAGCCGTATCATAATAGACTTAAAGCCGACCTTAACCTAGTTTGGATAAAAAGGCTCGTAAAAAGAAAACTTTATTTTTCCTAATAAAAATGAATGACCACTACATTAATTGTAAAAAAAAAAGATATAGATAAGAATCCAAAAGCCTAGAAAAGAAACGCATGGACATAACTCCACGTGCCGTAATGAGGATAACTGACTGAAGAACTTGCACCGTAAAAACCTGCAATTTCTTAGAAGACGTCACTGAACCTTATCCAGAACACATGCTAATAAATCTACAGCAGGCCTATTTACGCTCAACGACAGGCACTGGTGCAGAGGTGCGCGCGGCTGGAACAGCCGCAGAATGCGTGCCAACGCGGCTGTCGGTGCCGTTCTGCCTAGCCTCGAAGCTTGTGTAGGTAGGGAGGGAGGTTGCGTCACCTACCGACTGGCGCAGGTACTCACTGGGCATGGTTGCTTCAGTGAGTACCTGAATCGAATCGAATCGGAAACGGCACAATGCCAGCACTGCGACACTGCTGCAATACTGTCCCGCATGGACGTCTGAACGCGAGGTCCTGGTCGACCAAATTGGACGAGACATGTCCCCGCCAGCAATCATTGCTGCCATGCTGGCGGGTGAGGAGGGTTGGAGCGCAGTGATCTCTTTCTGTGAAGCTGTATTGCTCCAGAAAGCGTCCGCTGAACGGGATCGGGAGAGGGCCGATCCCAATCGTAGAGGCTTTATCAGCCGTCTACGGGTCTGCAGGGGGACCTGAAATATCATGATCCGGGTCCTCCCCAGGGCACGTCGCCTGAGACCGGCTGTCGGGGTGGTTTTTAGTGGAAACACCATAAACTCCTGGCTCCTGCGTCCACGAAGATCCGGAGATCCGAAAGGACTTTCCACCCCGTTAACAAAAAAAGGGCCTATTTAAACCTTAAATTCTTCTTTTTTCCTTCTTTTGCTTAAAGTTCCTATAAGCGTAGCCGATTAGCACGTTCAAAATCTGTCATCATTTGAATGTCAAATTTATTTATAATAATATAATAATAATAACTTTTTTATTGTATAAATGAGATTGTAGGTTTACACAATTTTACATTTATTATGATGATTTATTTGACTCTGGTTTACATATCTTAAGTATATTTTTTTCTTCCATACCTATAGTTATGGCATCAGAATTTCATCATTCAATACATATGTCAGGTTTGATATTTGTACCATTGAAGACTTCCATCGCTCAGCCAGTCTTCTCAATACAGTAGGTATCTTGGTTGATTGTGACGAACTTTGTACCTAGACTAATGGGTGCAGAATCGAATCATCCTTATCATAAAGATGCATTATTTATGCATAAATTTTGGAAAAAGTAATAGTTGGTAGGTGCAAGGTCTGGTGAGTATGGCGGATGAGGGAGAGCTTCCAACCCCAGCTCTTGCAATACTAACTTTTAAACTAACCCAGCTCTTGCAGCTTGGAGACTGTCTGTTGCGCAGTATGGGGTCGTGAAGGAGCAGTGGGGACGACTGATTGACCAAAGCTGGTTGCAGTGTGTGAATTTCATAGGTAAAGACCTAATATTTGCAGTCTAAAGTTTTTCAAAGCTTTGAAAGAGTTTGAAAATAATTTACACAAATATCGTATAAAAGCATCATTATCATTCCATCATAAAGTATAAAGCATCATTCCATAATTTCTCTAAGTTAAACGTTGTATTTCATTGATTAAAACACAATGTTTAAGTTTTCTTTATAAATTCATCTATTAACTTATACATAAAAAAATCGGCCATCGAGTTGTACGAGTATAGTTAAGGCAATGCTCAATAAGGAAACAGGTGTCTAATGGAATAGCCCGACAGTGTGACCATAATTGTAGACTATTAGAGTAGTTGAGACCAGCATTGCTATATCAGCCTGGCTTGCTATATTACTGCTAGTGCCTATGGGTAAATATAATTAGTAAAGTTTAAAGCACTGCCGTTGCAGTTGTGTATTCATTACCTTTTAATTTTAGGTAGGCGGTGTATTTGTTTTCCAATATAGTTATCGTAAAAATCACTGGAGTTAAATACCCATTCTGTAATAAAAAAACGTGAACCTGTAGACTAACATTCTATACTATGGGCTTTTCTTACAACTGAATGTATGTCGTATGTTTTTAACTATCAAAAATGAGTTAACTAGAAACAAATAAATACTAACACAAGTATAATTGCAATAAGATAAAACAACAAAGAGCACTAAGAACGTAGCAGTAATCGCTGTTGATTTGCTGTCATTTTTTAAAGAGTTCCGTTGTCTGTATCATTCATCGTCAGATCTATATAAAAGTTAAATGGGACCATTTCGGATAAACCACTATCGAACAAAAAATATTTTTTCAAATCCGTCTATATATGACGGAGTTATGACCGAACACACATTAAAAAAATATTTATATGAGAACCTCCTCCTTTCTGAAGTCGGTTAAAAAAATACACTACTGTATCCACCACATCTATTAATAAAGAACTTTACACAAAGCCTGTGTAGTACATTAAATTTCATTCGTGTCATTTGCTTCCTTTCAGATAGCTAAGCTTTTAGTATTATATTGTACTATTCATTTGTACGCGCCACTTTAATTTCAGTAGCTGCTTGGATGGTTACAAAAACTGTTTTGAGATTTTGTTACTTTTGTTTCATAATTTAACCAATTAAATCACTTCATGAAACATCGGTTATCAAAAAGCGAATACTTTTATATAATATACAAATAGAGTTTTATTATTTGTTTACTATTTAGACGTTATGTTCATAGATGTATATGTTATCATTGTGACTTCTTATTCCATAAACTTATCCTAAAGTTTCGTTTATTTGCATATTCAATTTTGATCACATCAACAGCCTTTAATAGTCCACAGCTGGACATGGGCCTCTCTTTAGAAAGGAGGTTTTGGCCTGCTATGCCACGCTAGCCAAACGGGTTGGTTAGAGTTTGTGTCAAGTTCTCCTTCTCTTTGCAGTGCTGTTGTCCTGCGTAGATGGATCCCTTAGTCGCCTCTTACGACACTCATGGGATAAATAGGGGTGGTAAAACTTCGCATTCTTAATTCGTCAAATATTCAATTTTAAAATAAAATAATTGTCTGCTAGGTAATTTTATTATTAAAAAAAAACTGAAGCAGTGCATGATGTAGCTGTACTGAAATTTAAATTTATGTCTAAGAAATCATGCATTGATTATGCATGCTGTTCAGATCATGTAACGCCAATTATTTAATCATTCTGGTCAGATCATACTATCATGATGTGTATATCATGAAACGAACAATATTAAGAGCTAGTCATGATATATACAAAGTAATTAATATTATTAATAAATAATGTCCTGAGCATTGAGTTTTTGCTAATGATTTTAGGAATGCAATAGGCAGTTGTCTGATAATTAAAGTTCATATAAGTCTTCCATAAAGTTCTTATATGTTCTAATATAACTATTAAACTCACAAGAACAAAAAATGAGTTTATAAATGAAATCATTAGTCTGTTCAAGAATACTTTTATCCAAATCTAACATTGAAATAATTATTCTCTTTTTCTTTTATTCATTAACATTCATAAAAAGATTATTCAAGACTGTTCTTAAATCCAGTAGCAGTAATTAAATTCAGCCTTCATTATTATTCCATGTACGTAAAAGCTCAGATCCTCAAGTGTTGCGAAGGAGTACGAATACTTACATTCTTACGAATGTGTACAAGCAGTAATATATTATTAATCATGACTCATTAATAAGTCGCTGCTCGTTGAAAAGAATTAACCTTTGTCGACTATTATATATATAATGTTTGTGCTCATTAGCATGATGCTTTTTTACCGACTTGAAACAGGAATGTTCTCAATTCCATATTTTTTTTTTAACATAAAATATATTTGCCATTTATAAACCAATTTCAGCAGAAAATGAGAGAATAGTGCTATCTCCATTCTCTCATTTTCTGCATTATGATGAATGATAAAAATTCTCTTTTTTTTATTTAAGGGGCTAACAAGCCCGGAAGTTTGGTGTACAATGAAATTAAAAATATTGAGAATCTTTTAATATGATGAAAGTGTGTAATCAAACGTCTAACCACCTATTGAAAACCACTATAGCGATTAACAAGGTGAAATTATATTGATCAATATGTTCTTAAACAATAATTGAACTTTTACATTCCCTCTATGTATTTTTATAAACAATTTTAAACTAAATTTTGAGAAGCTACCTTCTATTTCAGCCAATTGGAACTACAAGTAAACAGATTTTAATTGGAAACTTTTCTAAAATGCATGTGGCACTGATTTGTAAATACAAAATTTTTAAAGCTTTCAGAACGTGAAGTAATTTTATCCATCTTTGATTGTAGTTTTACTGCACGGATGGCGTAGTGGTTTAAGCGGTTTCTACGCCGCTCACTGCTACCCTGAGTGTTGTGGGTTCGATCCCCACACGGGACGACACTTTGTGTGATCCACAAATTGTTGTTCTGAGTCTGGGTGTTCTTTGTGTCTGCTTAATGTATGTTTGTAAAGTCCCCCACGACACAGGTTATTTTCCTAATGCTGAAGTTGTCTTTTTACAGTAAAAAAATAACCCTTTTATATGTCATTCCAACCCCTAAAGTTACACGGAGGTTTTTATATTAAAGCTCTATTTATAAGTCTATATTTATAAACCTTCATTTATGCCTATATTTCTAGAATTAATGTCCCATCTAGATCTGGGAAGGCTACCCTACAAATCTTGATTTGAGATAATAAACAATCTTGAAAGGACTATTGTCCTTCTGTTTCACCACTCCGAGATACGAAGAGACTTAGGGAGAAATATTAGAAGCTTTTATATTTGACAAAGATGAAAGATTGAGCAGATTGTTAATGTAATTGGTTGCCATTACGAAGGGTATCAAATATCCTAAAACAAGGCAAAGTGATACTCTAGAAAGATTAACTGGAAGTGTAAACATTACGAGACACGTTTTCTACTAATTTTTCCACATTGAATACCTAAATACTAATTTTATGATGTTATGAGAAAAGCTACAATAAACAGTGTTTAATTAGTTTATGAATTTTAAAATATTGATATCTAATACCTTTTTCAGAATCTTTATTTACTATTAAAATCGTTGGCACTGATTCTTCTAAACCAAGCTCTTGTTGTGGTCTTATATATTCTCGTATCAAAAAATCATAATGATGCAATTAAAATTTTCAGCCCCATCACTTGTAT
The DNA here is from genome assembly GCA_902825455.1 of Arctia plantaginis. Classification (NCBI taxonomy): domain Eukaryota; kingdom Metazoa; phylum Arthropoda; class Insecta; order Lepidoptera; family Erebidae; genus Arctia; species Arctia plantaginis. The sequence goes on from CADEBD010000288.1 coordinate 4,618,309, forward strand.
AATTGTTACTCCTCTCCACCAATGCGCTTTTCAAGACACTTTTTGACTTCAACAACTAATCTGGGGCACAAAATGATCGTCTGCAGTATTTCCGCACCTATACGACCTACAAAAATTCAAGAAAAGAGCGTACTTTGTTCTCAAAGGCCGGCAACAAGCTTGTGATTCCTGAATTGCAGGCCTTCATGGGCGGCGGTAGTCACTAAAGGTGACCCGTCTGCTCGCTTATATCCTCTATCACATATTTTCAAAAAAAAGCTCTCGTTATGTATAATTAGATTTTTTTATCTTTTATCTTCAAATGCCATTTTACTTTGCATTTAAAATAAAATATTTAATGAATGTCAGGTAGTTTCTCGTTAATCTTTATTAACAAGCTTCATTAATACACATATACACACATTTTACACACTTATTTTTTTTGCGCTTACTTTTGTTCTGTTTTCTTTTCATTACAAATGATGAATTCTCCTGTCTCGTACTGTGATAGATTGGCGAATTAAATATTAATAATGTATTTTTTTCTTACAGGTAATTCATTTTTACATAAGACGAAAGTGACGACGCAAACACTACCAGGTAAGATTAGTAATGAAAACATATCTAGCGATATGTCACTCCAATTTTTTAATGACCACAAATTAATAAATAACTATTGGCCAGTGTCTCAAAGTTTATTATAATTATACTATTACTCGTAATTTTCTACACTCATTATACAAAAACCCGCCATTAAACATTCATCACATCCCTAAAGTTTGATATAAATATATGTATGTATGTAACTCAACAAATATAAATGTATGTGTATCTCAGTATGTATGTATGTATCTTTTCTTTTTTTTTTAACGCTTGCTTCCTTTAATGCTTTTCGCACCATACCCTTCGTTGGGGAAACGCAGGGCGTGTGTGGAACTCCCGGAGAACCGATTTACCTACTAAACCCCGCGGCGGCCTACCTCGGCAGTCAGGAGGAGCTCCAGAAACGCATCGGCGGCTTCTGGAGTCCTCCCTGCCGTACTCCATGTCTGAGGCACATCCCGGGGTGACTGTAGTCACCTTGGGGCGATAGGCTGCCGCGCCTTTCACTGCTCTGTCACAGTGGTTCTGTTCATATAATTAATAATTATTATTTCGTTACATATAAAACTTAATTTCTAGTGCACCTACTCAGACATCTCCCCACAACCTAAAGTTAGACTGGGAGAAAATGCCTGTGGAATTAAGTCCGCCATTGTACAATGAATTGTTGTTTGTGCAAAAATAATAAAAAAAATGAATAAATAAAACAAATAATTTGGCCCATAGACTTGAACACAGATACACCCAGTTTAATATAAGTTACTAAAAGTTATTGAGATAGTAACCATTTTTTGGCAAATGCCAAGTTTATATAAGTTTCGTAATACATGTAAATACATTTTTGGCAAAGAAATATACCGAAAACCACTTAGGATAAGTTCGAAGTGATTTCATTTATTTAATGCTTAAAACTCTGGTACCACGGAGTAAATAATGTTCTATGTATTATTTATTGAAGTAATATCTGTGTTATAGTCATCCTGCACGTGCTCTGATATTTGACCGATTACTCGTAACTCCTGAAAAAGCCGGTTTGTACTTTTAAGAGTTAGTGAGGTATTAATGAGTTTAAGAAATGTAACGACCGCAAATACATTTTAATCAATTTGTAGTTAGTACTTATATAATTAATACATTTCTGAATGTTCTGTCCTTTATAGTGGTGCCACTAGTACTAATGTTTACTATATTAGCCATTGCCATAGACCTTATAAATAAATAAACGGTTAATATTAAGCTACGCACGTTACTTACGTTTTACTTTGCTTACTTAGCCATAAAATATATTTCTATTTAAAATATAACAGGAATATGTATTACGGATATATAAGTACGAGTAATAAATATGCGGTCTAGTATATCAACGTATCAAGTAATTGATATGGTCTGAAAATAAGATGGGGCAATTAAATGATTGAAATAAAATAAAAACAAGAATTAATGTTATCAAATAGGCGAGCTGAATAATGTTTTATTTCAAATAAAACATACATAGCTTTTTTTTTTTCATTCGGCCATTCATTCAATTACTGAAACAAGCTTTTACATTTTTTTCCAAATTGGCCAAAATTTGAATTCTCGATAATAAACTAATTTTCAAAAGCTAACATTTTCTTATAGACGCATAAAGTAAACTAAAGCAAGAACGTTAACTGAAACTAAGTGTGGGACAATTTATCTGAACTAAAAATTAAATTATCTTATAGCATTTCCTTATTTCATTTCTTTCTCTTGTAAATTACAATATTTTGTTAGTAAGCCCAAAAACAAATAATTTATTAAGCAAAGACAAGGATAAGATTATCCTTCAAAGTACGTTACGAGTTTTTACTAATAAAGCCTTTTTGTGTATATATTTAAAATCGCCATGGTGTAGACTAACAATGAAGTCGTTAATACTGTTTAAAAATGAATTATTTTATAAATAAGTCTTGAAAACGCTTATTAACCTGAAAAATGGAAAAAATAAAAAAATAAATTGATAAATTTTCCGGCAGAAAATTTCAATGATTTTCGACTTAGAATCATGGTCTGAAAACGTATATATAATAGGCTGAGGTGATGATGATGATGATGATATATTAAAAAGCGAATACATATGTATATATATAAGACTTATAATATATATTTCAATTTTTACCATTTTTAAAAATAAAGGTACGTGTTATTCAAATTTTATAAAATTTTGACATCTGAATTTTCTATATTTCTGTAACTTTCCTTAAAAAAAAAAGAAAAAGTCTAATACCGAAACATCATAAACTATATCTAATTCATAATAACATTCACTTAACAGTCAGAACAAGGATATAACCGTTACCATTACCAGAATTACAGATGGAAACAAATAACAGGCTAATGTTCATTAGAAAGAAACCCTCACGGATGAAAAAAGCCGTCATTAATACGCCAAAGGGATTCTTGAAACGATTAAATTACCACAAAAGGCGAGGAGAGGCGAATGGGTGCAATAAAGCTGTATTATGGAACGACGCCGCCACTCAAATCTGAACCATTAGGCTGAACGAGTCGACAGTTTTATTAGCTATCTAGTGCGTTTACACTATGAACTAAGAGCTTTTCAATTTGAAGTTCGTGTCGAGCTATTTTGTGTTGTAACCAAAAATAGACCATACAAAATCTTCCATTGGTTGCCAGCAAATAAACTGCAAGGCGAGCGATACGATATATTTGAGAGTGAATACTGAGTATAGAAGTTGCATTGAATTATAAGTTAAATATTGTTATAATAGCTACCTACATTCATGTTAAAACAATATCTTTTTTTTTTTTTTTTTTTTTTTTTTTAATTTACTTTTTAGTAGGTAACTGCTTTATGTACCAAACATTTTTAATAAGCGTTTTCAAGACTTATTTATAAAATAATTAACTTTTAAAAAGTATCAAAGACTTCATTGCTAGTCTACACCATGGCGATTTTTTAAGAGAACTCTCGCACTACCAGTATATCCTGGAGACTTTACAAACATTCATGTAAGGGACCTAGATAACACCTGGACTCAAAAAAATAATTTGTGGATCACACAAAGTGTTGTCCCATGTGGAGATCGAACCTACAATACTCAGCGCTGTATCCAAATTGCGGCGAGGTGACCGTTTAAACCTAGTATGTGACTGCACAATTGCAAAAAACTATTTAATTCATTTCTTTATTTACCTGCCTTTGGACTGATATTTTTTTTTTTGATTGAAATGAGATCAAGCGATCAGTAAACCCACCCAAATAAAAAAAGCCAAATCAGTTTATAAATATATATAAATGGCGGATTTATGCGGTAATAAACATACCATATAACGTAATTGTGGACCTCCTCTTTTTTTAAGTGGTTTAATAAACTCTCCTTGTGTGATAAAAAGAAAACAGGTCGAAGTTTAAAGCAAAGTGCAAGTCAGCGTGATTAACATATTTTCTTAAGCTGTTTAATTAATTTACCATAACAACATTTTGCGCTTGGAATAACTAATAACTAATTGAATTGCAACCAACATGTTTATAATAGTCCATGGATTCAAGTATAATTTCTCCTAAATATTAATTTACTCTATGATAAACTTACTCTTATAAAAATGCCTAACGTTTTAACCAGTTTGCACCGGCACAGTTGTGTAATAGCATTTTGTATCTAAAAGTAGGTAACAAAAAATTAAAAAGATATTTTATTTCAATATTTAATATGTCTATTTACCAGCATAAAAAATCAATTAAAGTTTATCTCATTATGATATTAAAAGTATTCAAATTCTATAATCATTAATCTTCTTACGTAGTCAAGGTTATTTCGATATTACTGACTATTTACATACTATATAATACGTAACAGTTTTTACTAATCAAATCTAAAAGAAAAAATATCTACGCAAGTCGTCTAAAATTTTAAACATACTGTAGGTACACATTGAAAAGTTAATCACTACAAATGTTTTTCATCAGAAGAAAAATGATTCTCCGGAAAACCTAAATAAACTATATCACTGAGAAACAATTTCAAGAGTTTCAAGAGTTATTAATTCCTTGCCAATTATCGCAAACATAGTAGAATAAAAACTAGAATTTAAAACCTACCTTCAATCAATTTCAATTTTCCAAGAACTACTAAATATAAAGAAGTTAATGTAACGCTCACTTGTATCAACAAACCATCGACTTGTGGGTGGAAATAGAAAACAGATTATTAAATACTTTGAGTTAGACGAACTTGAGGCAACCTGGTTTCTGTAACGAATTATAATTCATTTTAGGGTACGCCTACTTAAAGAAACTTACATTTTTTTCATTTAAATATCTGTTTGAACTGTGATCATAAAAGAAGTGGCAATAATGAACCTATTGGGTTTGTACGGGCGCAATGCAGTTAAAGAGGTACTAGTAAGGGAGTTGGCGTGTGGCGAATTCGCCAGACGTTCCGATAACGTTTGAGCGTAAGCACGGCTCGGGAAAATCGCGCGTACGTTACGTAAAAGCGCCGCGGTTTCATGTTACCGGTGTCTTAGTGATAGTACTCTAGTGAAGTTAAACATTCTAACTGTGTTTGTGAACGGAAAATGTGAAGGTTTGTGTTCCTTTTTATCATTAAAATTTAGATATTCAATTTGGAAATTATTTATGTGTAAGTTTTTTAATTATTATTATTTTTTATGGTCTACATGGTATTAATATTCTGAAAATAGATTTTATTTAATATTTCATAAGAAAAGAAGGTTCATTTGGCTTTTGTATTAAAATGATTCGTTTTGGACTAGTTCATACTAAAGTTCTGCATTAATAAATTCGAAAAGTTTTAAAACTATTTAATATTTTTAGAGATGTTTTTGTAAAATGAAATTATCTTATTAAATTTACTTTTAAACTAAAATAAAACCTAAAAATTATATAAAGATTATGTGTATTTTCATTTAAAGTGTGTGTAAGGTTTTGTAGGTTATATATAATAATATATACCGTATATAATGTAAAAATATAGGTATATTGTTTGCAAGCTACACTCCAGTAATGTTAAAAAATATGAAAACTATTCTCTTATTTATAAAATATTGTTAATTATAATTATATTACATTATATTATAATTATACAGAATATAATTTCTAAATTTTATATTCAAGTCTGGGATACAAGATTATTTCAAGAGAAAGCGGTAAGTAAACAGTATTCTATTAACACGTTAAGTCTAAGAGGATTCCACAAATAAAACATTTTAACTATTTGCGTAATATTTTCAATATCGAAAATTATAGTAATAAACTAAAAAATCCAAACTCATTACGAAAATGGAGAATAGTAAAGTTTGGTCCAAAAGTTCGCAACAAAACTATTTAGAGTTGGGGGACGGTGTATTTTTAGTGAATAAAACGGTTACTTTTTAATCCGTCATCAGTTTTAAACCGGTGCATTTCCCTAAAATTATTGGTTTTTTCAAACTAAACAGATTATTAGGTCTTTACCTATAAAGTTAAATATTTGTATAAAAAATGTTGGTATTTTTTAATTTTAGCTAATCAAAGTTATTTATACAATTTTGCCATTTTGATGCCATTTTTGTTACCCCTTTACTGTAGATGTCTGCTGGACGAGAGGCGTTCAGAAAAAGCGTTTTGTACTGCCTCTCGGGTGTTGAATTAATTCCCACTTAAAAATTGTTTCATCATCATCAACAACCTCGAAAAGTCTACTGCTTTACATTGGCCTGCCCTTAGAAATAAGGTTTTCGCTTATTAGTCGCGTTGTAGTGGAGAAAGAGGGGAAGAGCGAATGAAATTTATTTGTATTGCAAATTGCGTGCCAATCCACAGATAATTAAATCTGAAAATTCTGGTTTTAAAAATATACAACTTCGTAGGTTTTTAAACCTTTAATAAAACAAAACAATAACAGTATTTATAATGTGTGCTAACTAAGCGCAATATAAAAATAACATGAAATTAAAGTCATGAGATGAAATATCTCCGAGTCCTCCATAACTCACTTTGGGGCTTACAGTTTATATGTCTGAGAGCGAAATAAACCACCAGATTCAACTATCCACGTCAAGCAAAACGGGTAAGAGATAAGATTGTTGGAACGTGTTTGATAGGAAGGTGAACGCTTAGATAGTGTGAGCTGCTTGTTCAGTGTCCTGAATGTTGCACACGCCATTCAACTTGAATGTACAGTCTTCTACATAAATTTTAACTAACAATTTAAGTTAGGTATTGTATATCCATACTTCTAAACTTTTATATTATAAATGATGATTTTGTTTGTTTGTTACGCTTTCACGGCTAAACCAATTTAAAAAAGAAAAACGCCATTTTAAATCTACATTATTAGCAAGTACTATGGGCTTCTTTTTCCCGATATAACCGACATACATGCAAGTAGTTAAAATTTGAATGAACATGATTGTAATGTTTGAATGATGGGGCAATTGATGTAGGGCGTTTCTTTCTGAAATATGTATTTATATCATTAAGAAAGTATACCAAACAACTATTAAAATACGTATGTAATGAGATTAAATGCCATAATGCTAAATAGTTCCTGTGAATTTTATTAGAAGTCATTGTAAGTTTTAAAATAGGAATATTGTCTACCGGTTTTAACTCTTTAAGGTAATTATCTATAAGGTATTAATTTTTACTTTAAGGTTTTCACAAGGTATAGGGATTGCTTTCTGATCTTTCAAATCTAATTATTATAAGAGGAGGCGATATAAAATGAAAATTACTAGTCCTTACGATTTGTGTTACTTAGTAATTTAAACGTTGGGTGAATATGTGACCTTCTATGCTAACATACTATTGAACGTTGACCTCGAAACATGGAATTTGGCAAAGAGAAAGGTTTTTATATTATGAAGAACCCTCGAAAAAGATATAGACTCTGAAGTAAAAGAAGAAACAGCTTTGAATAAAAGTACTTACTCTCCATATCTTTTGAGTAATCCCTAGAAAGTTAGAACTAAAAAATAGGTATTACAAATGTGAAACCTCGTCCCTATTAATTTTAAAAACCTAACCTATTCTTTTTCTCTTATTTTTTTACAGTGTAAAAATAAACGAATTCATGTTTTACCAAATTTTCAATGTAATTGTACATCAGTCGATCCGTGGAAAGTAAACCATGTAATTTGCATTTAAATGTTGTATCTACACGTGTACTAGTTTAGTGATACAGGATATTAGCATGCCTTCGAAATGTGTATAGAAACTATTCCTATAACTTAACAGCAGCAAAAGCGAAGGTTCTCATTTCCCTTTAAAAAACTACTAACACATTGTACACACATTGATGGCAGCACTGTAGAAATAATAGCTACCATTTGTTTAGACGTTTTAAAAAAACTCGTAATTTGATGGGTTTGGTAAGTAATTACAATATGCCCTAAATTTTAACAGACGTCACGATATTTAACAGTTTTTGGCATGTCACTGTTTACTACAGAGACTCGTTATTCATAGAATAACAATCATTATATCATAATACTTAGCTATACTAGCTTATACTAATACCGTTAGTTTCAACTGAAAATAAAAATACTAACTATTAAAAAGTAAATTGAAGTAGACACAATTCATTATTATATATATCTAGATGGTACAAGCGACTCGATTCCCAGATCGGGCAAAGGGTTTTTTTGAGAGGAAAAATAACCTAAGTTATTCCTTATGAAGACAGAAAAAAATAAACGGGTTTTTAAGCATAGGTATCGTGCAAAGAACCGTGTGCGCTTGAAAAAAACCTATTATTTAAACATTACAAGGAGTCACTTCAATTTGATTTTTTTGTATAGAAGATAGTTTAGATTCATGTAGTAGAATATCAAAAGTATTTGCTGCAGAGCCCTCGTTGCTAAGCTCTCTTGAAAGGTCTAGTCTTAACCCTCTTTAAATTGAATTATATAAATGCCTTTAATTATAGCTTCCCCAAGACTTCACTAAATATCGTATGAAGAAAAGTTAAGTTTATTTACAATTTGTAATTTAAAACGAAGTTTACTGTAAGTTAGTTGAAAAATGTGTGCCACATAGTGAATGTATGACACACAATACAAACTAAATAGTTTGTATTACAAAGTACTAAGGTTTTTAATTATCAACATGCAAATATTTGACTCAAGAGAATTAAAATAACTTACCGACTTATAAATTTACCTATATATACTTTAGGGTTCTGGTATACTTATAAGTTATTAAAATATATTATTATTTTTTTGCTTATTCAGTCCTAACCAATTACATATTCAGAATGCATATATTATTCTTAATGCTGCTACAACTCTTAATCCTATACATGTGAACTTTTTATTAATAATTTAGAAATATCATTGTTAAGACGCATGTCAACCGTTATCACAAAAAAATAGTTTTAGTTGTTTATGTATGTTTATTGAGCTTATTATTTACTTTCATTTGGGAAACACAATACCACACTTTCAAATTACTAATACAATATTACTAGTAATTTATGTTGCATGCTGCTGTCTAGAACTACATTATTGCTGTTTTGAAATTCTCAAATTGATTAGATGCACCATCCCGATGCATTGTCATACATAAGACACCATACGTATATGTGTCTACAAGGGTTATTACACCCCTATTCCCGTCAGAGGAAAGCAATGATAATAGAATGTTAGCAGTGGTGGTTTAAGCGGTCGCCACCCCGCTTCCTACTACGCCGAGTGTTGTGGGTTCAAACCCCACATGGGACGACACTTTGTATGACCCAGAAATTGTTGTCCTGAGTCTCGGTGTTCTTTGTGTCCGTTTCATGTATGTTTGTAACGTCCCCGTTGGGCGACTGGCGTTGTCTTTTTAAACGAAAGAAAGGAAGAATAGAGAATATAGAAGATACAATTTGTCCCTCTTCCACATTTCTTCCTTCTTTGGCATACTTTTGTCGGTTATTTATATAGAAGATCTAAAACTTTACTCATTTTACTGTCGAGAAAATATACTACACAACATTTTCTACATTCCTTCCTATCACATGTCAGTATGAAGATTAACGACCGCTAGTCACCTTTTCCCTTCCACGTGTCAAGCTGTGTCATTATTTTTATACTCTTTTTTAATACCCAATGTATTTCAATATTCGCACATTTTAACTGCAAGATGCTGTACTTGATTTGTAGAGTACTGTAGTATATTTTCCAGTCTCACTTAGTCTAGACAGTAAACTGTCGTTCTGTAATTTGGTTGGTTAAGTAGTATTTAAATTCTATATTAATGATAAGAAAAAACTACGTATATGGAAATTAACGCGATCATAGATCGCATTAATTTCCATGGATCCAGAAAGTTTGTACCTTACTACAGAAATCAATGCTTGCAATAGTAATCTTAATCCGTGTGGTGACGGATTAAGAATACAGAGTGACACCACCCCTGTTCATCCCGAGGCTGTCGTAAGAGCCAACTAAGGGAGTAAACTACGCAGAACAACCACACTGCAAAGAGAAGGAAAACAGCGTGGTATAGGAGGCCAAAACCTCCTTTCTGAGGAGAGGCCTATGTCCAGCAGTAGACTAGTAAAGGCTGTTGATGATGATGATGATGAACAGTAAATAATACTTAAAGGATTTTGTGAAATTAAACATTTTTTCAGAATATATCTATAAAGCTCTTGTCACATTATTTTTATTCTCGACTAAAAGGAAAATGGTAGGGCTTTGATTTTACAACACATCGATCACTAGCAGCAGACAGTCTTTGATAGATGGATTAGGCTTATCTCGTCTTATGTTTTTATTTTTATTCGTATATTTCTTTTGTGAATTGTAATCATCAAGCTTATCCACTATTCTCTTATTCCCTCATATATACTTTCTACTATAAATAGTGTCATCAAAAATATTGATATTTTCAACTTTTTGAGTATACATATTTCTATTTAATCTATCTAATTTATTTGTTTTATAAAATCTGACATAATCCTCGACAGTTTCACTTTATTTATTTATTATAATCAAGACTATTTAAAATGTTATTTTATCATCAATTTGTAATTTGAAAAAAAAATATGAACATAACATAATTTGTTACATAGGAATTTATCCTCTTTTATTTAAATAAAATTCGGACTAATTATTACAACTAAATATATGTATTTATTAGTTTACAAGGTCTACTAATAATTTGGAAGGGATAAAAAAAATAAGATAACATTTCACAAAAATAAACATTATGAAGATTCAAATATTGAGGTTAATTATATTCAATAATTTATTATAACGCGTTACCGTGTAATCATCCTAACCAAAGCTTTAATTATGTCTTCTATAAACATACTTAGATTAATATTGTTTTGTAAATACTATCGTACAAGGAAATACCCAGACAAAAACGAAATAGAAATATTCATGTATGCAGATAGATGTAATTACTTGGTATGTACATAAGCGAAGCAATTTCTGCATAGCGCCGGAGTGGTGCGTGGTATGTCTAACACCAATCGAATTCAATATAATAGAGCCGAGTTAAATTGAGTTGAGCTAAAACTAGTTTAGTATGTGAAGTTTCAGTGACAAATAAACTTTGTGCAGCAGTTTGAAGTGCTCTGCAGTAAATTTTCCATAATTTATAGTAAAAATATCAATAAATTTAGGCGCAGGCTAAAAAATACGCTATACGAAAATATTATTACATGTTATATTATTTACATACATGAATATTTCTATATAATTAATATTTCTATTATATTGTATTCTTCTACATGTATTTATGTAAAAGAATACAATATAATAGAATATATGTAAAAATAAATAAAGAATAGAAATTAACAATTGAAAATTACAGAGGATTAATGATGATAAATCTTGAATAGCAAATATAACGTCTTCAATGTTAAACTTTTTATGTGTGTGAATGTGCTTTTAATGACTTCAAATTTTTTCTTGTACTTGGCTTAGTCTCAAACCTAAACTTTTATTCTGTGTTCTATATGTAACTAAAAAGATATAAAGTAATTTCACATTGAGAAGCTCTGATGTTATGCTTCACCTTGCTTGTTTCAAAATATAGAAATTTACAAAGCTTTTATTTCATTTAGGCATTACTTACAACCATCCTTACAGGCTTAATCGAATACATTGGAAGTAGGATATTGTTTACCACGACAGCTTACACTAACTTATAACTATACTTTCTATCATAAATAAGTAAACTTAAGGTAACTTATACACATATCATGAGCGATCTAGTAATTTTTGATAAGACTAAATGAAACGATAAATGTTATAAAGTAAAATCACCGCTTACAGCCTTCTGTGGCATGATTTTAGGTCATAAATCTGAAAGCACTTTCGAAGCGTCCGAACGATTTCGAACGTCAATCCAATATTTCAATACATTTTGGAATATTTTCTCTAAAAACTATCTTTTACTATTCTGCCGTAATTCATGTTATTGATTAATCGTTTTAGTATTGCCACGAGTGTGGCGAAAATTGATGTTATTTATGTTCTCAGTAGAAAATATAAAATTCAAACGTTCAAATTTCCCACGTTTTTGCCGCATAATACAGTGGAACGTGACCTAAATGTGTTGTTCCCAGTAAAAGAAGAAGAAAGAACTACTGTACTCTGAAATATATATTAATCTAGACCTCAAACCTTCCTAATTTTTTTAACATTAGGGTATAATCTTGTCTCTAGCGGCCATCAGGGAGATTGTAGAAGAAGCCAAAGTTCTTTTTTTAACCAATCCTGTTTTATACTAGTGCTTATATAATAACTCAATAGGTAATATGTTATGATCATTTAGTTAGTATATAAGTTTTGACTTATTTATTCTATTTATTAGTGCAGGAGCAACAAGATTGAACAGCGTAAAATGTTTATAGAGCTAAGCTAACTAATCGTATAAACTAAATTTTACACGTGCAACATAACTAACATCTCAGCCATAAAAATTAGGAACATTTCGTTTCGAATTACACAGGTTAGGTAGAATTTTTCTTTATTTTAGTACCTATAAAAAACCTAAGGTCTTGTCAAAAATAAACAAGGTTTATATTTCAGTAAGCTCGCAGTATAATGGGCTTATAAGGATTTTTTAGTCTTATTTTATAGCATTGTTTCGTGAAATACTAACTACTATTTATTAAGGTACGTGTTTACTACGTACTCGTATAACTTAGGTGGGTCTATTACTCAAACAAAAGTCTTCACTACTCCTTGACACAGTCGTCGTAGTAAAGCCATGCTTCAGTATCTTTTGGCCAGCTCGATCGCAATTCTACCGCAGCCACATAGAAGAACCGATATTTAGCCATTCTTTACTTCAGTGAGATTACCGAAGGACAAAACCTCCTCCTCCTAATTCTGGGAGGGATACTTAATAGGTGGCAACGCACTTTTGACTGACAGAGGCCCAAGAGTGAGCTTGTTTCACATCTACTCGATCGTTACGGTAACCACGTTCGGTGCTGCAATTGGCCCGCACTAAAGTCTGCACCAATCGCAATGCTAAACGCGCTCGCTCTCGAGAGAGAGTAGATGTGAAATGAACTTACACTAGGCTTTTAGGTAACCCGTCTGCACGTTTGCCCCCATATATAATAAAAAAGGTAGTAAGTAATCTTTGACCATATCTTAATTATTCGCCTTTGTACTTGTACGAGTATGTTAAGAGCACAATTTTGTATAATTTGGGACATTGGATCAACAATAGCAACCAAAAACTATATGGAATATGTTTGTTTTACGATAAAATAATCATTCATATTCTTTCATTCATTAATCTTGACAAAAGTTTAAGCTGTTATCTGCGACTTAAATATAACTCCTATATAATGCTGCTTAAAAAATAATAATATACTCGTGTATAAATATAAATAAAAGGTTTCTAGATTACGGCCAGTTGCGGTGTTGTAACAGTTAACCCAAGGGCATACTCGTAGTAATAAAGAGACCCCACAACTTGCAACGGTTTGAAACTCACATAGAATACTGGACGCAAACGTTCTTCGTATAAAACTTAAGCTTAGTTGAACGGCTGAATAATAATACTAGCAGAGCTCGATCAACATCGGTTTATTACATCAAGAAAAAATCTAACGTAACATTAATACCGATTCAATAACAACATATTGGTTAGGTTTTATAGACAAACGCCTATGTTTTCCTAAGAGTTTCAGGGTCTAAGTATCCAACATTCATTACGTTAGGGAATTTTTTGGTGTGGTTACTGAGTTTAAAAAAAAAATTACCTACCATGCGGAATTTGACCCTGGAAACACGTTACCAAATGTCGTTAAACCCCTTCAGCTTACTTGGTCAATTATTGACATTAAAATGTATATCATCTTTAAGTAAAATCTTAAAATAAATCTTAAATGTCAAGACTTAAATAGGTGTGACCAAAAATGCTTTTTTTACGTAAGTGGCATGCAATAGGAGAGGCTTATGTCCACCAGTGGACTGCTATAGCGATGGCTAATGTGATGATGACAATTTCATAAAAAAACAAGACGTCAACAGAACGCACTCTATAGATTGGCTCCTATCATCATTTATTTTTGAAGACAACTGCCGCATTGGTATTATATCCTGTGTCGCGGGGCACAAAATTGAGATAGGGTTTTATTTTTATTGCATAGGAACAGTAAATTTACAATTTATTTTCTTTTCGATAAAGTCTTTACCTCCCGTGGTAGTCATAAGACTGTTTTCTGTGTTTGTAAACCTTTTTTTTTTCTTTTAAAAAAGACAACTCACGCATTTTTTTCGACTTACGACATACATGAAACGGACACGTTCGACTACACTCAGAACAACAATTTGTGGATCACACAAAGTGTCGTCCCATGTGGGGATCGGACCCACAACACTCGCGTAGTAGTAAGCGGCTAGGTGACGGCTCAAACCACTACGCCATCCGTGCAGTCATCAAATATAAATACTTATGTAAGAATACTTATGTATGAAAATAAAACTTTATGTAAGTACGTTGTTTTCAAATGCTTACAATTAAAACCGCATGTGAGTCAATACGATATTGTCATTTGCTGTATAATTTTATGAATTTACAAAGTGTTTATTCCGCTAACGGTGTGCATTACCGGAAATTTTGCAAAAATAGCCTACCGCAATATTATTCTTCAAAAACTAGAAGTTTTAGGTTTAATAGTATTTATAAAGACATTGGTATTAAGCGATCATCTTGTTGAGAAGTAAAATCCTTTTTTAATTTTTTTCTGTTTTACAATTTTAAATCACAATGCTTTGTTTAGAAATGCTAAAGGATGAAAAGTGCCTATTGTCTTGGTTGAAATCTTTGTCTTATTATCTACTTATTTTCATGGATGATTTTATTTTCCAATAATTCTAAAGTATTTTTAAGAAGTACTTAACATTAATAAATTATTTAGTTATGCCTCTTTTGAAGGGATATTCATTCATTCTATTATTTTATTATTGTAATCAGGAAAAAACTTTGTTTTACTTAGTAGTTTTCATTATTGATGTAATATTGGTTTTTTCTTTTTTTTTTTTTTTAAGACATCTCGCGCATCAGAAATATATCCTGTGTCGCGGGGGACTTTACAAACATACGGACACAAAGAACACTCAGACTCACGACGACAATTTTTGGATCACACAAAGTGTCATCCCATGTGGGAATCGGACCCACAACAGTAGTAAGCGGCGTGGCGACCGCTTAAACCACTACGCCATCTGTGCAGTCGATTAATGCATTATATACAGAAAAAACATATTTTATTAAGTTTTTAATGTCTTTTTTTTTTTGTTTTTTATTTCTTTGTTTATATTTGCCTCGGTGGTGCAGTGGTAGCGTATACGACTGCTGTGCGGAGGTCTGGGGTTTGATTCCCGGGTCACTTCACATGTTTGTATGATCTGTTTTTTTTTGTTTCGGAGTTTGGAGGTTTCCTATGTATAATACGTCTGCATTTACAGGGAAAAGTATATAAGCTCTGATTAGTTTGAAACTAGATGGCGTTGCGTGTTTAATATCCGAAATATTATCATATTGATATTATTCCCGTAAAATATAGTGAAAACATTCAACATCACACTTGAAAGACGTCTGCTGCTGCTGGACATAGGTCAAACTATATTTTCCAGGAATAAAAAATATAATAAATACTATTGTCTATGTTTTATATGTATGTATATTAACAATGTTATTTTAGTCTGTGACATCTGCTTGTCACAATAAAACGGTTGTACAGTTCTCAACATTTGGGTTTTCATCTAATCGTTATCAGTAACATTTCTGACCTTCCATTTTTGCAACGAAGTTCCTTGTCACACGTGAAAAAATGTGTAACAATACTTTTTTTCGACACTTCTTGCTATAGCTACAGACGTGAATGAACTATATACATCGCCGCACACAGCTCTCCTACGCGTCGAAATAATTTAATTATCCCATTTTATTCAATGTTTAATTTATATATTAAAAATATTTTTATCATACAATTTTCAATTTAACTCTATTAACTGGATATTTTTAAATAGAAATTATAATGACTGTATAGCAAACGTCTACCAAAAAGCGAAAAGAAATGTGACTCGACTGGGGGTCCATGGACCCCTCATGCCGTTTTTCCATAAAAAAAGTACAGAAACATACAACAGATTATGTAAAACAAATATAAATACACGTTTTGAATCCGATATCCTATTATGTGATGAAGACATGAAGTGTGAAGTGATGAATACAAATACATATACTCATACATAAATAGAGCTTAGAAACAGTGAATACAATAATAACAAAGGCTTTTTTAAGTTAATAAATTTACCATTGATAGATCTGTGCCGTCAACCATTTTGTAATCCCGCTTCTATAGTTGTAATGATATACTTTTCGTAATTGTAATAAATTCCAACAGAATACTGCTCACATGAATGAGTACTATTTTTTCAGTTTTGGAAAATACTCTAAACAGTCTTCAAGACCTGCAGAAACAGTTTCTCGAACCGTTATAGTTTATTTTTGGCTATCGACAAGTAAGCATCCGGACAGATAGAACATTTCAATTTTATTTATATGGTAAATATTTTACGAATAAATGGGAAAGTTTAGAGAAACGTTAGTCTTAAGATTAAATTTAGACAACACAGATTGTTTTTTTTTATAAAAATAGAATTCGTTTTGACTAGAAACTTTTATCAATACTACATTTTTCTCTCGGCCTTGTGAACTAAGAATCAATATATAATTATAATAACATATCTCACACACGGCCGTGTGATCTCAAACTACTAGGTAGAGCCTGTGCTATAGTGAACAGACTGCTAATCAACATACTTAAATGTTTCTGACTACTTACATATTATACAAAAATTACGCCGTCTAGGTGTATTTTATCTAAAATATATGTATATATGTATTTATACAGTGCAAATGAACGTGATTATCACTCAATAGTTTATCTTGGTGGGAATTGAACCTACGACCTCTGGCTTGGCACTCGGTGTCACTAACCACTAGAACCGTCTATATATAAAACGAAGCCTTTATGTATCCCTGAAAGCATATATCAAAAATTCCATGATGATCATTTAAGAAATTAAGGCGTGAACCATAACACACATATGATTTCAGATTTTCATTTATATGGCTTCACATGGGCAGTAGGCCATGTCTCCATTTTCCCTGTTATCTATACCTATGTATGCAATGTTAAGTTGGTTTTTGTACGCTTCGAAAATTTAAAAAGTTCTGCCCCGATTGAGCTCAAATTTTGAAAAGAAATACATCACGCTTTAGAAATGGTGTTTTATTTATTTTTGCAACCATAATGTACCACAAATTTATAAGAAAAATATTAATAAATTTAACAGATAACACATTCCTTATGGATCACTCTAACCATTAGTAAAATTGCAAATGAATATCCGGTACTATTGGAGTTTAACGTTCAGACATTCAGTTAGAAAGAAATACCGAGGTGGCGGTGGACTTTTTTTTATAATATAGGTACATATATTTATGTCTTGCTACGCCTTGTCAACTATAACATTATTTATGCAAGCTTTTGAACGCAAAACAGTGACAAGCTTGTGTAGTGCTCCCACGGTATAATTTAACGTCCATGTTAAATTAAGTGAAAACTGGGGAACTGGGCTTCCTAATACTTGCAATGTCATTTAATAGAGTGGTAACATTGTGATGCTTTGTTGTTGAGAGGTAAATCATTGAAGATCAACAGCGGTAATTATGAGTCTGTTTTTGTTTATAAGATTAATGACAGTCTCATGACATGCTTCTTAAAAATCTCGGTGTTAACGAAATCAAAATTGTTTGGAAGAAATGTTCTTCTTATTTAAGAAGAACATTTCTTCCTAAAAATAAAATAAAAAAAAAGTGGACCAGTATAATTATTTTAACATGAAATAATAAGTGCTTTGATTAAGGCAATAGTTACAGTCGTAACTTTTTAAATACTTTAAATTTTTCTTAAAGGTAATGCGAAATAATAACTGGTATACTTAATTCACCTCGGATTGTACCTTGTTGCTAGCAGTAAGGTCTTAGATTCAGTTACATTGATGATACAGACTGATAAAACTCTGTATTCTCACTGGCCTCTAATTAACTTAACTATGAATATCTTTTACGTATGTGATGACGTACAGAAAATGAACAAAAAGATTTTTTCAATACTTAAAGTATACTACCGACATATACGTAGGTCACTATATTAGTTTTAAGATGCTCGAATTTTAAAAATGGAACGCATCTGTGTCATATAATTAAAAGGCAAATTTATTTGAAAATTGAACACAAAAGGCTATTCACAGCAATTAAAAAGGCTACAGGTTTTGGTGAATGGAAATTTGAATATAGAGAGTGATGAATGTCTTTGAAAAAAATATAATATAAATTGTTAGTATTTATTGTTTACTTTTTGCGTGTCTCAAAATTTATAAATTTAACAGTCAAATATATTTCCGAATGACTAACGGCAATATTTCGGTGTTTATTCCAAAATACAGTTACTTCCACGGTAGGAGTGTAACCGTCTCAAATTATTGCCTCATGTCTATTTAAGTAGGAAAAATTATCACAGATTTGCGAAACTGAAGAAAGGGGAGAAAAGCAATGAATATAAATTAATATCAACGTGTACATAAACTTCCTTTTGTATTTTTTTAAATGGGTATTTATCAAAATCTCTGGTTTTTTTCTTAATGTTATGCCGCTGATCTAACTGGTGTTAAAGCTTATACAATGTGATCTCAGACATTTTACGCCCACATTATTTTTTATGACAAAATGTGTCAAGTTATATAAGTATCCGTGTAAAATATAGATTTCGCTCAACGCATTGTCCGTTTAAACTAGAGAGTTTGAAGTGTTACTAAGCTGTGATAATTCATACCATATATTTTGTATTTGTATTTTTTGTATTGTACAAACAGCCAATGCGTTGAGCGTGCGTCTGATTAAATATTTCTGCACGGATGGCGTAGTGGTTTCCGCGGTCGTCTTCCTACTACTTCGAGCGTTTTGGTTTCAAACCCCACATGGGACGACACTTTGTGTGATCCACAAATTGTTGTTATGAGTCTGGGTGTTCTTTGTGTCCGTTTCGTGTATGTTTGTAACGTCACCCGCGACACAGGATACAGTCCTAATGCGGGAGTTGTCTTAAAAAAATGAAAAAAAAATAGCACGCAAGCATCTTAATGACTTGAACAAAATACTTTGTTATTATCAAAATGCTCGGTTGACGAACATCATATCATGAAAGCGGTCTTAAGTTCAGCTCTAGTTTATTAATAGTACATGTTGACTTAGCAATCCTTATAACCCCTAAATTTAGAGTAATGTTCTATTTCTCAAGGCTATCTAACCGACCTATGAATCAAATCCCATTATAATATTTTACCGCTATGTATAGTTTACTGTTTAGTTTTATGAGATTACTCTATTTTCATTGTTTATTTATAATCTGATTGAATATTTTACGTCCATAGTAGCTATAAATCAATAGATTTAGACCTGAGTACTATTCTTAAATTCGAAGACTATCCAGTACGACTATTCATTACAAGTTTACATTATGATGTATGTCTACATCAGTGTTACATACACAAACACAACTAGAAATACTGACGTAGATTCTACGATAAACAATATGAAACAATGAATTAATTTAATATAAGGTTTTCTTAGTACAGCCACAACTGTTTTGTAGTAATTAATTATTTCAGTCCAATGTAGTTTTTTTTCTGCCATCTATGCTTAGATCAGACAGTCTAAGAAATAATCATTTATACCACCATTTATATATTATATTAATGTAGTAGCGTATTTAAGACTGCAAATAAAATTTGCTATAGTGATGGCAGATGTAAATTAGTAAAATTCTGTATTAAAATGGTTATAACATTAGTTCTAACATAAGGTACATACTGTATGACTGAACGGATTACGTAGCGGTTGAAGCGGTCACCACTCCGCTTACTACTACGCTGAGTGTTGTGGGTCCGATCCCAACATGGGACGACACTTTGTGTGATCCACAAATAGTTGTTTTGAGTCTGGGTGTTCTTTGTGTCTGTTTCATGTATGTTTGTAAAGTCCCCCGCGACACAGGACATATTCCTAATGCGGGAGTTGTCTTTATAAAAAAAATGCGTCTGCAAGGTCTGTATTGATATTTAAAAAAAAACAAAAAAGAGTTATTGCGCCGCACCATCTAGTTATTAATGTTTATCTATACATTACGAATAGCATTTAAATTACTACCAGTAAATGATTCCTGTTGTTTTACATTACATTACATATGTAGAGTAGTAAAATACCTAGAGTTTAACTTATATACAAACAATTAAAAATTGGATCACTGTTAATATTGTCATAATATTAATTTTTGTTTTTTTTTTTGGTTGATCCAGCACAACTCGACGATTAATATCATAAACCAAGCCATTGTAGAATACATTATTTTAAAATTTCACAATTTAATTATTGCTTAGTTACATGGTTTACATTCAGCTGGGTTGAATTTCGAAACTACTTGACGACAAGTAACAACGGCTTTCTGGTTTGGACAGAAAATATCACATAACACTGTCTGCGTTAATAAAATATTACTTACAGTGACGTCACTGAAATTATATCAAACGTCCGAAAATTGCTCAATAAAGCGATGTATTACGAGTAAATATACGCTTGCTAAATTTGATACCCGTGCACTAAGCGTACTATTTCTCAAATAAAATTCAAATAAAATTATTCCAGTCGGTTTAATAGTTCTGATTGGATGAGACTGAGAGCAATGGATAAGAATTTGTAGTGTTTCAGTAATATTACCTTTCTACTAACGAGACGTGTTTGAATAACTATACACTATTTGAAATTTAATAGCTCCCGCACATAATGGCTAGTCTCGACGAACGACCATAAGTGGTCTTCTTGTTAAAGCGTAGTACTCGTATGTAGTATCGGATAGCCAATAGCGTAGTATATCAAAGACAGCTATCCAGTTACGTAGGACCAATCAGCACTTGAAATTATATTTATAAGTACCAAACTATAACCGTAGTTGACGCTTATCTGTTTGAAAATATTTTAAAATTAGAAATAGACATCGTGTAGCCCTCTCACGACGCTATATTAAAGGGCTCTTGTTCCCGTAATTAAACCTGTTTTGGTCCGTTTCGTGGACAGCTTAGTGGTTTAGCTACCGTGTACAACTGTTACATATATCTCCGTTAGATACTAGACTTTATCGTCAAGGTATGTTACCTAATATGTTTAAGCAAAGCTGTTATTTTTCTACGGCTTTTAGTAACACTATAGTGTAAATTGAAATATCTGGTGATAAATACATAGCAAGCAAGACTTGAAGACTTGCTAAATGCTTGAAAAATTCATGTATTTATTTTTAATTATTTTTTCATAATCTTGAATAACAAATCACAGTCTTGTTAAATACATGCGAACTTGTGAACACGAACCATATTAATATACCGCAATATTTACGTCGGGATCTACTTACAACTTGTTATGACGTAAACCATCAAGTTAAACAAAGTAATGAATTATATCGATATGGTCAACGATCTCCTGACTACACATTAAATGATGAAGTGAGAGTACAACTACGGACCATTATCTATCATGACTAGGCCAACATGTAGACGGCAAAGAAATATTTGGTATAAAATATTAAGAATAATAATAATATATCTCACACATCTCACAAACAGCCGTCTGATCCCAAACTAGTCAGAGCCTGTACTATGGTAACCAGACTGCTGATAAACATACTAATATATTTTTAAATAGATACATATTAAAGATGAATTACACCCAGACACAGAACAAATGACCGTGCTCATCACACAATATTTGTCCTGGGTGGGAATCAAACCCACGACTCCGGTTTAGCAGTCAGGGTCACTAACCACAAGACCAACAGGCCCATCCTGTCCGTAATATATATATACATATTATATCTAGAGTGTTACAGAAAGATGTGGATTAAGGTGTTCTAGAAACGTGTAAGTTACCTTACTCAAACGGTACTAAAATACTTCTTAAACCATTTAAAACTTTAAAAACAAATTAAAAATTTTAAATAGAGTAAAATTAAGTGAATAGTTTAAAATTAAGTTAGTGAAGGTTTATTGCTTTAAAACTTAATTTGTTACTTAGTCTTGGTTACTGCTGAGGTGAACTCCTAAATGCTGTTCTATTTAAGTAAGCCGACAGATGAGAGAGAACAACGAGGTTAAAGCGAGTAATTTACCTCTTTAGAATTAAACTTAATTATCGGTTAAGCTGCTAATATTTCTGACAGCATTTAAATTCAAAATTAGAAATTATTGTACATTAAATAACTATTAATAGGTATAGCTTAAAAAAGCAAAATAATTTCGATAGCGCGATGATGTGAAAAGTTATGCATAAATTGTGCTTTAATAGTGCTAGAGGTTTAAATATACATATATACATTGCCTAGACGCCTTGGGTATTCTATACATTGCCTAGGTATTGTATAGAATACCGTATTATACAGATTGTCGGTAACACACATACTTGACATTTTGGAGGAATTTGTGTATTTATGGGCCTCTGTTCGTATGATTTAAGTATATTAGTTATATGTATACTGTAAACGTTTGTAGTAACTTTATATTTTTTATTTACCTATTCGTTATTTTGAATTTATTGTTATAGTAATTAACAGGCTATCTTAATATAAATTTTCACAATATACGTATATCCGTTGTTATGCCGAAATGTATATAATATCTGTACAAATAATACTGGACCGGAATACAATTAAGAGATGAACAAATATATTAAATAAATAAATAAATTATTCGCTTTATTCGGATAAAACCTATCGTTCTAAAAATAAATTCTGTCGTGGCTGCAAAGCTATTGCAGATTTGAGCACGAAATGAAATACAAACAAAGCCTTGTTAACATAACTACGTCCTCAGGGCATTTTTTTCCTGATGTGATAAGTTGGTATATTTATAACACGACCTTTGTCTTTAAGACATTTACCATGATAACTTGAATCGTGTGTGAATTTTAAAATACATGAAAAATAATTAATAACTTAAACACTCTCTTTCGGATAAAATTTTCTTTTTTCTTCTTTTCTATAATATATCCTATCTATAATATATTCTTGTGCCGCGGGGGACTTTACAAACATACATGAAACGGAGACAAAGAACACCCAGACTCAGAACAACAATTTGTGGATCACACAAAGTGTCGTCTCATATGGGATTTGAACCCACAACACTCGGCGTAGCAGGAAGCGGCGTGGCGACTGCTTAAACCACTACGCCATCCGGGCAATTGAAAATTGCACAAATTAAAGTTATACGAACATCCATTTTTTGTCGGTTATTAAAATAAAATATAATAAACAAACATACCAGCACTTATAAACATAATTTACCTATAATATAAGGTTTTATATCCAAAGAAAAACCTATTGCACGACTTTAGTTTAAATAATAATATATTTTGACTTTAATTTTCAGTGACCTTGCAAAAAACCTAGCCATGTTTGACTGTCACGTCTACGGTAAACGACGAATCCTCATTCAGAAACAGAACACGGTCCCTTTTCTGTCCTTATAACAAGCTGCCTTAACCTACGCTAATAGCCTTCTCATTTAAAAAAAATCTCGATAGATTATCTGCAATTTTTTTGCGTCAATGGTTAAAACATAATTCAGTAATTTCTAGTCTAGGCTTCATCTGTTTTTATTTGAGATGACTGCCATCCAACTTCGCACTTGTCCATTACAGTATGTTCTTACAACCTTCCTTTTATAGAGCACAATTCGTATCCTTTTATAAAGCTAAGCGAAATGGATAGTCTTTGGGGAAAAAAGATAAACGTGTCTAGAGCATATTGTAGCCAATAACTTTATTTCCTGATAAATGCTATGTCGTTTGGTACTTTTATTTTCCTGCTACTAAAAATATCTTAGTGTCTACAAATGTAAGATTTTTATAAGTCTCGTGTAAAATATAAACGTTGTAAAACTATATTAGGTATAACATAAAAAGGAATTCGTGATTTGACTTCTTCGATGTTTTCAAATCTTGTCCTGTAAAATAGTGAGACTTTTGACTCACACGTCATGCTCTTAAATGAGTTTTAACTGACCACAGTTAAAACTCATTTATATCATAAAACGTAAATACATCAAGTCAGCCACCAGGATAACTTGATGTATTTACTGTTTTATGTTGTATTGTATATTTTATATATAAGTTGGTTAGGTTTTTTTTAAAGATTTTTAATGTTCGTTCACACAATAATTCTTATATATAATAGTACAACGCAGTATAGTTACAACTTCTTGTATGTTTTTATTTGTAGTCTGAATTCTATTTAATTGAAAATGGTATCTATGGTGATAATGGTATATAATTGATCAAAATCTTTTATTAGGCGTTAGATATTCTATAACAGCGTTAAGATAAAACATTTTTTGTTTCGTTTAGTTTGATTTGAGATTTTTAAATCCGCCGCTTATAAGAATCAGACGACGGCAGTGAGACTAGATATCCTTACGTTGCGCCCTTAAAATAATTATCATGGTTTTATTAATATGTGTCAGGTGGCTTTAATTCAGGATTAAAAAAAGATTTCTATGCGGTTGATAAAATGGAGGACTAAACATCGGAAAAATATTTTTGAGAGAGAGAGAGAGTTTGACATTGAGCATTGACGGGTTTTACTCTTTAATTTAATTTTCACATTTCGAGAATTAAATTCTACTTTATTATTTGAACTCATTCAAATTTGTCATTGAATAATATCACAATAGTACTTCAGTTGTCTATTACCGTTGACTATTACAGCGTTGCAGCGGTGCATTTAACTATCCAAATATAGGAACCATTTAAAATAATTCGCAATTCACGTCATATTGAACTTACAACGTACAACGTATTCACGTCATGTTTACGCAGATAAACGAGTCAGACGAGGTATAGTGATTTCGAACTGTTTTACCTTATATTCAATCTGGTTCTGTTTTATTTCTACTACCAATAAACACACACACTGAAGCTAGTTTATTCCTGAAGTTACGATAGAAACAGATGCAGCTGTCCATTAAACATAGCATTCATGATCAATAGGAATATAATAACTATTATAGGTTTCGCTTTATGATGAAACATCCCTCTATGTAATTATGTCTGTCTTTTATCTCCATCAAACTGACCTAGGATCTAAAATGAAGAGACTGGTGCTTTTGTTGCATTAAGAAATAAAAAGTAACTGTCGAAAATCGTGCTTTCTTATTTGCCTGTTGGTCTAATGGTTACCGATCTTGACTGCTGACCCAGAGGACGGAGTTTGATTTCCATCGAACATAAATTATTGTAACTATTATTTATTACTAGGTTTTCCCCGCGGGTCCGCCCACGTGTATGTCAGTTATCGCGGTAAAAAGTAGCCTATGATTGTGTTTATTTGGAAAAGGAATAATATTATTTGTTTAAAAAAAGACTTTCTCAAATAATAATTACCATAATTTATTATGCTGTCACAGACTTTTTTTAGAACTTTTAAACGCGAACAATTCTGTTAGACACAACAGAAATAGTTTTCCCGTGTTATTGTAATTTTTTTATTAATACTCCGCTCCTATTGGTCGTAGCGTGATTGTATGTAGCCTATAGCCTTACTCCATAAATGGGCTAAGTAACACTGAAAGAATCGTTTTAATCGGACCAGTAGTTCCTGAGTTTAGCGCGTTCAACCAAATAAACAAACAAAATCTTCAGATACATATGTTCGCTTTACTATTATATATCTGTTCTATGTTATTCATCTAAAGTATTATATATATAAACTGGTTACCAAATAATTGTGCGTAGTTGGTATGTGGCAGTGGTGTGTGAGATATTTTAAATTATTATTATACTACCAGGTGATAAGCAGTTAGCTATTATGTCCTGCTCCTCATCATTTGATTTTCAATGTACGCAACATGACTTTCTTTCAAATCTGTTGCCCTAAATTAAGAGCAAAAAATAGTCCTTTTTTATAATCCTTTAATAATTAGTTTTAATGCTAACGATAGCCAATACTTAAGCAGTATATAGCCAATATATAATCATAAGTTTTAATGCTATCGATAGCCAATACTTAAGCAGTATATAGCCAATATACGATCCAAAATCGATTTAAGAATACAATACACGGTCTTATTTATTCACATATACCTAGGGATGGTTTATTATAATTATTTCTAAGTTCCACTTGTTCAAGCATACGAGATTGTACAATAGAGTTACTTAAAGGTCAGTAAATATCTGAAATAAAAAAAAGACGAATCCCAATTTTTTCAAGCTAACAAAAAATACGCTCTACTGAATGGTACTTATTGGAAAACGTAGATATTGTTAAATTATTTTTACTTGTAGAAATCTTTGCGGTAAAGACGTCTAGTATTTATTTATGATGATCGATCTGAAGGATGCAGTTTAGAACAGGATGAATATTATTGTGGCATGTTAAATTTGTAGAATTAATTTGTTTAGAAACACAGGAATATCAATACTGTCTTACTACCAATTCATAGTTACTTACATGCCAAAATTTTGAAATAAAATTTGTTATAAATAATCTGAAAAAAAGTAATTATTAGTCATAATTATGGCTTCTATAAGTTCTAATTTGTCAGTAGTTATAAAGAGATCAATTTCCTCGCTGCTCCCAACCCTGCGTCTTGACCTCAATCTTACTAAGCTGATATATCGTATTACTAGTTCTTGTCGAGTTGTCCGGGATTAATTATTATCTATAATTCGTACAATACGTTAATTTGGAATAATACTTACACACACAAGCGCGTGTATAACCAAAGGGATAGGTAGGTATTTTACCCAAATTTTTCAAACTAAAACTTAACCCCACTCATGGAATAGATGGCAATCCTATTTTAGTTGATAACAAAATGGATAAAAAAAATATTGCAGCATAATTAAGTTCTTGGTTACATTTTGCATATAATTTACATCTTAGATAGATAAATAGATAGTTACTCTTTATTGCACACCATAATTAGGATACATGCGATGATACATACAGAAAAAAAAACAGTGATGCGAAAACAATGGGCGGCCTTATCGCAGCCTGCGATCTCTTCCAGGCATCTTAATGTCATTAGATTCTTATATAAAGCTTATTACTAAAGCTAAACATAAAACTAGTATACCTACATATATTATGACTATTCTAAAATGTGCAGGAGTGAATAGAAAAAAAAGTAAAAACAAAATATTACAAATTCTTTTACAAATGGCATGAGCTATTTCAGCGACCTGTGTTTCAGGCATTGGATGACTTCAGGATGAAAAAAGTTGGCAATAAATTAATTAGGTATGTGTAGCTTACGCTCACATACATTGCATACCTGATCACATACCTCTAACTTGAACTTGATGTAGTTGGGCAGTTCCCGCCCAATTTACTAATGTACCTGTAAAGTAGTGAGACCAAAAAGATTATGATTGGAAACTCAGTAATGATAATACGTTGCTAGTGTTTATAAGTTACTATTGGCTTAACTGTATGAAAATTTTCTTAACCACTTATTAAGTGGTCTCTGTAGGTAGTCGAGACTACTTCCATACGTGTGTAAGTAGATGGCAATGAAAGCCAGCGATGTGTAGAATAAGATTTCATTAAAGTACTTACAGAAGTGAAGGCAGAAAGCAGACTATGTATGTAAAAGTTGCCAAATTTCAAAAAGCTTTACGTAATTTGAGTCTCCGTATGATGTATTCATTGACAATATCATTTATCATCATCATCAACAGCCTTTAATAGTCCACAGTATAGTCAATAGTAGAAAGGAGGTTTGGGCCTACTATACCCCGCTGGCCAGATAGGTTCCAAAAGGGTTTGGGTCAAGTATTCATTCTCTGTGCATTGCAATATTACTACTTGTCATACAATTAGTTGTTTTAATGTAGATCGTAGGTTGTTGTACCATTACGAGTACTTTGTTGATTTCTTCAATATTTATTGGTGTCTGTGTTCATCAAGAACAGGTAACTTTACGCAATCAAGGATTAATGCATCAATGCCAACACCTTCCTAAATGAACTTATCACGAGCCAAGTGTCAGTCAAGTAAACAATTTTTCCTTAAATACGCTAATCAACGTTGTCCAGACAAGTTTTAATAGGTATGAGGTGCAAGCAAGTCTTTCACAAAAGATGTTCAACACAATATGTCCCCAAGTCAAACAGACCTTTATTGTAGAAGCAGGTAGCCTAGTTCAAAATGTTTGAACACTACTCCACCATCTCAATAAATATTTAATTCTCGATTCATTGTAGGCAGAGAGCCTTTTGAATTATTTATATGGGCTCAAATGATATAATTCTACGGGACCTTTCGTTTCCTCGGCACGGACGTTTTGTTAATTTTACTGCGAATGAAAACCCTACTAATTGGAAACTGGAGGGATTAATAAAGTCCTTAAAAGTGGTATTTTAAAAGCCTGGCCAATGAAAAGATATCTGTTTTATTTATTTTTATTCGTGCCGATGTCTTTGGCGCTTTTAAATTCAATTTTGTAAAAATCTATTAAGATTTTTTCGTTTGTGAAAATTGTACAAAGATTCTTAAATGCCATTGTGTGAAATTAAATTTTAAGTTGATACAGATTTTATGTGATAGGTGGAATATTGACCCACAGACCCGAAAAAAAAAACCAGCCTGAGTAGAGGCGCTTCGTGAAAATCAAAGTTCATGACTTTGAAGACCGAAGAGAAAAGCCGAACTTTGTGCGAAACGTGAAGCGCTAAGGCTAAACCACCAGCAGCCATCTCTTATAACTTTGTATGACCTCACATACTGCCAATTCTCGCGCACGTTTACTCACAGGATTGGGTGCTGTAGCCATCAAAGGGCACATGCGAGAGCTGATCATCCTAGCTTCTCTGGGCTATCAGCTGGCAAGGATTATGTTGATATGTGGGTGATTATCGCCGCCCATGAACCTGTAACTGAAGAGTCACACATACATCGCCACCCTTTAAGGGCCTCCATTGGAGTTGAGGTTGAGCCTTAACGTCACTCATTTCGTGAAAAGCTACGAAGAATTTGCTTAACATTGGTCTTCTATGAGTTCATCATTAGGTTTGTGATAATAATAATAATAATAATATAATAATAATTTAATTTCTCACCACAATATAGCATACATTACATTTGAATAAAACAAAAAAATACAAATTATCATTTCCAGAATATTGTGGGAGACTGGTGCCTAAGCTAGGCTCGAGGCCTGTGTTTCAGGACACCAGGTCTCCACCCCGTGTATATTTACATTTTAATATTTTTTTATTTATTTTACACAAGCCAGCACTACAAAGTTGCATGTTTTACTATATTTAATAGTTTATTTCTAGTAGCATAGCATATTAAGTGAGGTACATAAATTATTGTTGCGTGTTGCGTGTGAATGATTGTGTGTGTATGTGTATGTGTGTGAGTGATTAATTGTGTGTGTGTGTTTATGTGAGTGTGCGTGTGTGTGTGTGTTTATGTGAATGTGCGTGTGTGGTGTGTGTGTGTGTGTGTGTGTGTGTGTGTGTGTGTGTGTGTGTGTGTGTGTGTGTGTGTGAGTAGGCGTGAGTATGTGGATGCGTGAGCTTGTGGGCATGGGTTTGTTCATGTGCATTCGTGTCATTAGCAAACTCTAAACTATTACCGAAAGCATCGCTTCAGTATCGTCATAGTTTAACCCCTTCAAATAATTAGTAAGCGTTCGCTTACTCATGGCCTTTGTGAGGTGGAATATCGGTACAACTCTGTTGACCTTATTGTACAGGAAGCCGCCCATGTGGCAAAAGAACCGTTTGGAATGTTTTGTTAAAAGCTTAAGACGTTGTACAGGATTGAATCTTCTTTTGACACTGGAAGGAGTTTGGTTATAGACTAGTAAAGAATGCTGTTTCAGCAGAGTATACAAAATGAACAGCTGACGCACCGTCAAAACTTCAGCCTCCCTGTACAGCAATGCAGTAGGAAAGCGATATGGCTTACAAA
Organism: Arctia plantaginis; assembly: GCA_902825455.1. Taxonomy (NCBI): domain Eukaryota; kingdom Metazoa; phylum Arthropoda; class Insecta; order Lepidoptera; family Erebidae; genus Arctia; species Arctia plantaginis. Next base: position 4,648,437 of record CADEBD010000288.1, read on the forward strand.
GTGCTACCTTCAAGATAGCCCTTTGCGTTCTCTCAAGGTCAATTAATCTAATTTTCGGCGCTCCACCCCATATGGTGATACAATAGGTGAGAACTGACTGAACAAGGGCAAAGTAAACCGCTTTTAGTCGTTGAGTGTCTAAGACGCATCTAATCGTTTTAAAAATATACATTAATTTACGTAACCTACTGTTGAGGGCGTCTATGTGTTCATGAAATCCTAAATTTTTATCTATGATCACACCCAAGTATTTGACGGTATGTGCTTTTTGTAAAGGAGTGCAAGGGCACTGACCTCTGTGCGGTTCAGGACACGTGTGGGCCAGTATTGTATAAGGTGGGGCTTTTGAGGTTGAAGGATTGCCTTTCAGAGAGAATGTGATGTAGTGTGTTTTATCGTTATTCAGGGTCAATAGGTTACTTCTTAGCCATTTAGATACAATATTGAACCCCGATTGAGCACGCTCGTAGACTTCACTCCACGTATTACCACTAAACACAAGAGCAGTGTCGTCAGCAAACATTACCGCCCTGCCTTTAGGTAGAGTGAGCATACCTATATCATTGACATAGATAAGGAAGAGTGTAGGGCCAATTACACTCCCCTGGGGCGTGCCATATGTGAGTACACGCTCATCACTGAGATAATCGCCTATCCTAACTCTCTGTGTACGCTCACTTAAATAATCTTTAAAGAGATCCAGTGGCACACCTCTGATTCCTAGGCTTTCCATCTTTGACATAAGGTTGGGTACGGAAACCGTGTCAAAAACTTTGGCAATATCTAAAAAGATGCCTAAAACCTTTTGTCCACCATCCATTTCTGTGACTATATAGTCGGTGAGTTCATGTACCGCGTCTGAGGTTGATTTACCAGCTCGAAAACCAAACTGTATAGATGAGAGAAGCTGGTTTCCTTCTAGATAAGTAATGAGTCGGTTATTCATTATCCGCTCAATAATTTTTGAAAGGACTGGCAGTACAGCAATCGGTCTATAGTTGTTGACACGGCTTCCGTCGCCACCCTTGAAGATTGGGTGTATGATGGCTTTCTTAAACGCCTTAGGGAATTTTCCTGTAGAGAGTACAAGATTACAAATGTACGTTAAAGGTGACACCACAGCTAGTTCGTGTTTTTTCAAAATTCCACTCGATATTCCATCCCAGCCAGTGGAACAGCCATCACGAAGTGACCTTAAGATCCTAGCAACCTCACCCTCATCAGCAGGCAACAGTACCATAGAATGCGGACTGTTGTTCGCAGTAATTGGCTTAGCGGGTCCGCTCTGAGCAGTCATATTTTTTTCCGCTAGGTGTTTGCCGATGTTTGAGAAATAGTCATTTACGAAGTTTATAGAGGCCTCTGGTGAGGTAAGGGTAGTCAACAACCGGGTCGAAACATTCACTTTACCCTTGGATCTGCCCGTCATATTATTTATGACTGACCACACCTGCTTAGTGTCATTGCCTGCTTTCTCAACCTGTTTCTTTTCGTAGTCCATCTTAATAGTTTTTAAAAGTTTGTTGCAATAGTTTTTATATCTTTTGAACGTTAGTTTTATGATGTCATTATTAGGGGCCAATTTACTTTTTTTATGTAGTTTGTCTCTGTGCCTGATACACCTAAGTAAGCCTGGGGTAATCCATGGCTTTATAGTTTGTTTGCGATTTGGAATTTTGACGATTTTAGAGTTCAAGTCAATAGTATTTTTAATTAAATTAATCATTATCTCTGCTGCATCATTAGGATCCAGCATCTTGTATACCTCACTAAAGTCTAGTCGTTTGAAGTCTGCATCTAATTGCTCATAATTGATGCGATTTACAAACTTTTTTGTTTTGATTTTTGATATTCTGGTTGATAGATATAGTAAGACAGTGTCGTGATCAGTAAGAGATGAGTTAGCGACTAGAGTTGTAGCAGGTTTACGGGTTTTCAATATAATGTGATCAAGGCAAGCATTTTGTCGGGTGGGTAGCGAATGCGCAGGTAGTAAGCCATGTGATGCCAATAAGTTCAGATAATTATGTTTAACTAGGTCCTGGCATTGCTCGTGAATATTAATGTTAATGTCTCCTGCAACAACTATATCGCTAAAATGATCAATCTTAGTCAATATGTCGTTTAGAGAGGCCAAGAAGTTGGTAGCGTCTCTATATCCTGGAGGTCGATATAGGGCAAGTAAACTAGTGTTATTATTAATTGTTACTTGGAGACAGTTTGCATCTAAAAATGGGGGTTCCACCACCGTACATTGTAGGTTTTTGTGAACGTAAACAACCACACCTTCATTCTGTGTAAGGTTGTTGGTAGTGAAAAAGTAGTTGTAGCCGGGTAGGTCGGGGATGTTGTGTGTATTAGGAAGCCAACATTCAGTCAAAACCAGAATGTCCCAGTCAATATTGGTTCGAGCAAGTGTGGTGATAAATCCTGGCATATTCTTTGTAATACTTCTTATATTTTGATTAAGTATTTTAAGACAATGGTGAGGCACGAAGTTAGACGGGGCGCAGTGGTCCAAATCGCAAGTTGCCGACTCAGACACAGAGACAGAGTCTATATTGCTTATTGTATTTTGTACACCATCGAATGTTAAAAAAGAAAAATTTTATAATATTATATTTAGGTTTTAAACCTTCACGAAATTTCAATATTACGTACAAAAACCAAAAAAAGAAATTTGAAACTTGGCGACACGGTGCATACTCATATGATAGTTGACAGTGAATTCTCACCGCACAAAATGTAATAAGTGCAAGTAAGTTTTCAGAGCAGATTGTCAGTAAGGAATGAGTGTAGTGTGTATTCAGTTTTATGAATGTTACTTGTAATATGGAGTGTATATATTTATCAGTATAAAAACATTGTATATTTATGTGTAAAATAGTTGTAAATGTGTAGGTAAGTTGAACATTACAGTGAATTAGAATAGTCACAATAATAGTATTAAAATAAAATAATTTAAAATAAAAAATAGCTGAAAAGTGCAAAACTAGTCACATTCTTCTTCGCAATCCAACAAGATCCTCCTCAGTCCTTATAAGATACTTAGGCCTACCTTCCTTCTCCCGTATATATACTTTACCGTTGGCGGTCCAACATTGTTCGTATTCACTGCTTTTAATAAATTCTCGCGCGAGGTAGTATAGGCGCTTTGTCATAGCAGTGAGTGCCTCAGATACGTATAGCGGTTGCCTAGGCCCTACGTCAGACAGGTGATAGGAGTTAAGGCGATTATCTTTGTGATGAATTATCTATTAATTTAAAAAAATAACGAATACTTGATACAGTTATTAGTAGTGATGTATTACATTTTTTGATAATTTATCACTAATATATTAAATTGACGTCAGGTTTTTTCATTTCTAATGCATTCCTGAATAATCAAAATATAATGAAAAAAATACAGATTCTGGTATTTAGAGTTAGTATTTAAGAAATATGAATATTAATAATTAATATTTTAATATTAAAGGCTTACATATGATATAACGGTCTCGTAATATAATGAATTGATTTCTTTGCCCTCAAAACAGAGTCACGTTGCGCGACTGATTCAGTTTAAAGTGGACGTTAGAGAGATGGTTTACGTTGACCGCATAACTAATTAAATGTGAACAATCAATGTTGTTTGTCTTTTTACAACTGAGCACTTTATACGTAGTCTCTTAGTTTTTTATTTGTACGGGATTCTGTTAAATTCTTATCTAAAAAGTATCTTCTTCACAAAAGCTATAAAATAAATTTTCAAATTTCGATCAAAAATGATTAGCCCGCCTTAATCTTAATCAACTTTTTCCAAAGGCTAGCAATGTTAGGCGTTTTATTTTTAAATGTTTTTATTCATATACTAATGCTAAATATATTTTTATGTGTCACTTGCAATTTATAAGTTAATATTTTATATTACAAAAGCCAATTCAAATATAAATGATATAATAAGAGTAAAGCACGTGTTTATAGTAAAACACGTGCTTTGCTCATACCTCTTGCAAATTGTGTAGTAATCGTTGGAAATGTTCTATAATATTAAATTGTAATTTAAGACAAGCATAATGCCAGCATTGCAATATTTTTATATATTCGATATAACCTCCACTTTTAATCCATTGCTTATTGTTCAGATTGCTCAATACGTAATAGCAAATCGACTCAAACTTGAAATCGCATAAGTGCCTTCATTGGGGTGAAATTTTATCAACATTTCATTGTATTCACATCTCCACTATTTTATCTCTAGCATCGGGAATAGGTTCTGGTTTTATGTGAAACTAGTATTGCTTACAATCTGAAAAGATACATTCTAGGAAAATCGATTTCTAACACTTTATGGATCATCGTGTATTTTTGTATTGCTAATGGTTAGGAAAAATGTTCACCTACAGGAAAAGGTTAAGGTAATGGATTTTATTGAATGGAAGGCTTAATGAAAGAACCTCAAGAAATAATAATCAAGTATTACAGACTAATATTTTCAATAATTATCTTGGCTGTCTGAAATCAAAAACCTTTAATATTTTCTTAGTAATTTGGGTACTAGATTGTAGTAGGTGGGTAGGAGGTACGACCTCAATGTCACGAGAAGGGCTTTCTTTAGCTACGTCGCGGTAACCGCACGTGTGAACGTAGCTAGTATACGGCATGTAATCGACAGAGCTATTAAGAGCAGGCGGGAACATCCCGCTATCTTGGTGAAGCTAGGATGGTGTAGGCTCAGGAGCTAGGCCACATATACAGCGATTAATATTTGTTTTTTAGTTGCGGGTAAGTTCTGTTTTGTCACGTCATCATCATCATCATTATCAACAGCCTTTCATAGTGCACTGCTAGATACAGGCCTCTCCTTAGAAAGGAGGTTTTGGCCAACTATACCACCAAATTATGACTAAAGTGTCTAAATAACTACTGAAAGTTTCTTTAAGTAGGTAAATTATGATCCCGTTGACGCTTTTTATATTACTCTTATATATCTTATTATTTTTATTCAACTATGAATTAGATACTTAAATCTGAGATTTACGATTTTGACTTTAGTTTTTATATACTAATATTAATTTATAGTTGACTTAGCAACTCAAGAACTTCAACACAACAATAAAGGTATTGTAATTATTTAACATATCTTTTATTCAATAACAAATACTTATTTGATTAAAAAAATATGTGTAAAGTCAAAAATTTGATTTGTGTTTAGTTTGTCAATTTCATCAAGCTTGGTTTATTGTAATTTTTCCAATTTTATTACTTCAATTCAAAAAAATATTCAAGCAATTAAACAAAAAATGGATTTGACATAATCCCTTTTAGCTCTTCATAATACAAATGATGTCATTAATTATTTGATCGCTTCCTTTCGTGCCCAATCTGAATCTTTATACGCACACACACGCTTTGCGGAACGGCACTAGACGCCTCCATCCATTACTACTTGAGCTGATTGCTGACAGATAATAAAGAAGAGGCGAAATACCGAACCTCGTTCGCAAGTGATTTTTTTTTATATAATGAAAAATTAAGCTGTCAACAAATTTTCAGACAGACCTAAGTGAATTCTTGTTTTAATAAACTGAGCCTTTATCAAAAGTATCAGCTAGACTTGTTTAACCAAGTTTGTAACAAGAAAATTAAAGTATACTTAGGCATCATTCCTCTCCTCAAATCTGCAAAAAGGTCTTGATATCCTAGTCTCCAGTAGATCAATTTTTTCCCATGTAGATACATAAAACAAACAATCATCATCATCATCATCAACAGCCTTTAATAGTCTACTGCTGGACATAGGCTTCTCCTGAGAAAGGAGGTTTTGGCCTATACTATACAAACAATGTTGACTACAAATTCAAACGTATATGCTTGTTTTGTATAAGATTTGAACAATCTATCATTTTATTTGTTAAGTTAGATCAGGATGCTAACAAACCCTATACAATCGAGTTTAATGTCTATTATACCCGATTATATTAATATGAAATGTTACACTGTTATTGAGAGTATAAATTTACTAACAATAATAGTAATGTATAAATACTCTTTGTTTCATTAACGAATGATCATTATAGTAATTCTATAAATACAATATTTAATGTATACAATAACTGTTCGGAACATGGTCTTATTATTACTATTATAAACTATAAAAAAATCTAGGAAAACGTTGCCACGTACATTTATTTCACACTTCCGTTAAGATTTTTTCAAAGTCATTGTGATACATACTTCACAGACAAAATGACCTCGCGTTAAAGTTTCGTCAGTGAAGTTGATAAATAAAAAAATATCTGACATAGGAAATTGGAATGTTAGCAGAAATGAAAGGACATTTCGAAGATCACACAATTTCGAAGGTATAGATTTTCTATCGAAAATACGACACGAGACCTTTCCGGTGGAAAAATGGCTACGAGGGTGCGATAGAAAAAATGTAGCATCTATTTTATATAGAGTTGAGAAGAATAGAGAAAGAAAATAAGTTCATACACAATTGAAGGGATAGCCATCAATAAAGTAAATTTTAGTCTGACAACCTTCTGGGACATAGATAAATTTAACTATGTTTACTTTTAGTACAAAGAATCAATTTTTTATAACCATTAACCATTTGACGACCGAATGGCGTAGTGGTTTGTGTAACGGACTGCTATTCCAAAGGTCGCGGGTTCGATTCCCGCTCAAGTCAAGCATTTGTGTGCATGAACATTTAATGTTTGATTTGGTCTGGGTGTTTCTATGTATAATATGTATGTATTTACAAAAAAAAAGTATATATGTATTTATATCAGTTGTCTAGTACCCATAGTACAAGCTCTGCTTAGTTTGGGACTAGATGGCGTTGTGTCAATGTGGTAGAATATTATTATTATTATTATTAATCATACTGCATACCTGTAAATATTTGTTATTAATTTTTAAAATAACTGTACAATCAACTTTTATTAAGTCCACTTAGAAATAGACAGTTACTGTAATTGACTTACTCTTACAGCGAAAAACAATATTATATTATAAACGTAACTTAGTTTAGTAATGGTATTGTTCTTTATGAAAAACAAGAGCTAATGCATCGTTGGTAGGCTTTATAGTAAATTTGTTGCTCTACAATATTTCACCTACAGTAAAAGGATAAGGTAAAGGATTTCATTGTTTTTTTTTTTGTGTTTATTGGATGCTTTCTCAAAAAGATACATATCTTCGGTAAAAGAAACTAATTGAACGACTGACTTTACACTCAACCATATTAAGCAAACCTTTGAAATAAAATTAAATATAATAAAACTGAAACCAGAATAAATGCCGTGGATTAGATAACATTACGAACGAAGCACTGCAAAAACACACGTGTCTCTAGCCGCACCATTATCTGAACTGTTTAACATGTTTATGCAAATTTTTGAAACACTGTTCCAATGGTCTGTATCCAATATCACATTAATCTATAAAAAGGCGCACCGAAGGACTTCAATAATCAGCCTTCTACCGGGTCTATACACAATGTTCTTTGCAATTATAAATACAAGAATTAGTGAGCAATACCTTATTAAATGATATTTTTTTTAATGGATAAAAAATATTAACTTAATTAATCTACATTTAATTCGTAGAGTCTTCGGTGCGGGTAAAACTCTTCTTTTAATGGAATTTATTGTGAGTACAGCAAGCCATATAAAATCAAGCTTAAAATTTTACAGGATTGAATATCAAAAACTCAATCTATTAAATTGACGACAGAAATGATATGCAAAAACATTTTGATAACATCATTTAAAATGTAGGAATAAATTTTGTTCATATTATATTATCATTATTATTTGAAAAACAACTCCCACACTAAAAAATCGCGTTAACATTCAAAGACGTGAGAATTATTTTTTTGTCGATCATAATTTTGCCGTACTGAAAGCGAATACGAATTTTTCAACAGTTATTGTGTCTGCAGTATGTATAAGAACAACATTTAAAAGTCTTTTGACAGTGCATTTACACACACACATTAGAAAACCCTCTTATAAATGTTTCTATTTACAGCACCAGTTTCAATTGTCAGATGCATATCCATCATGGATTTGTTTGATTTTTTTCGGATAGTTATGAGCAAAAGCTGATTCTGTTTATATTTACTTATAATATATGATCGAATCAATCGAATCAATATTAACTTTATATATATATTTATATTTAATTATAAATAGCTTTAAATGTGTGTTATTTTTAATAATATTATAAAATATACCCGACCCGCGCAACTTCATCTGCGTCCATCAAAAAGGAATTTTCCCCGTTCTTGCAAATGTTTCCATTGATATACGGCTCTTATTGGTTGTAACGTGATGTTATATTTATAGCCTATAGTCTCCCTTGATAAATGGGCTATCAAAAACTAAAATATTCTTTGATTCGAATCATTAGTTCCTGAGTTTAGCTCGTACAACCAAGCAAGCAAACAGACTCTTCGACAGACGAGGTATATTTTATGCTGCATTAATGATACTGTGGAGGAACGGGTGTCATGTCCCTCCAACACAAAGGGAGGATCCTCCGACCAGACGAGGTGATCATGCCTGGCGGGCTGTGGCCCAACGGTTGATGTTGGGAAGTTGTATATATTTGCTAATCTTCCATTAAATCTTCTAAATTCTTTTTATCGCGATACAGGATTAGCAATTGTCATTCAAGAGTTACTCCGTAGTTCGGTGTGTCTTCGTAAGATGACGCCATAGTATGTTCTGTTTCTTTTCATGTGGAAGGCGCCACAAAACTAAATCATATAAATACATGAAATATAGTGGTTTTGATGGATACTGAGTACGTTTGGGTAAATAAGACTTTAATGACAGGTATTTACGGTTATTAAAGATTTACAGGTTGTAATAAGCTAAGTCGACAAATTGATCATAGCTCACTTTAATTCGTTTTTCTGCTCGATGGGTAGGTTATTGTTTATCGGTAATACAAAAGCTGATCTATTTTTTGATGATGATTAGCCGAACGAAATATTTTAAAATTTTAATTTATACTTGTACTAAGAATAAAAATTGTAATGTAACATTTACAACCCATTACATTTTATTTCCAACAACATTCACAGTTAAGCTTTCATAACTATTACTAGCTTATAATGTGAAAATATTCATTACATATTATGTCGTTAACATATGATTACAAATTTACTTCAAATATGTTTGAAACATTCGAGTATATTTAATGAAACACGTAGTAAATAAGATCACGTCGCATGTTTTGACGTCATCTGTAAATGTAGTCTCAACCTGGAGTCTGAATATTCCTTCAAGAAAAATGGGGTGTTGCTATGACATTCCTAAACTAAGATATTCGGAACATATTGTGTTAACCTCTTGTGAATCTTTCGATAAAGGAGGTGTCAATCCGTTGGATTTGACAGGCAATTTCTTCAGGCTTTCGTATTTGTGTGCTATTGCCGCAACATGTTAGTGGTCAATTAATCATGTATTGATACATTGGTAATTCCAGAGGATTATTAGAAGAAATTATTGTTTTAATAAGTCTTTATAAGCCAGTTGTTGACATTAAAACAAAATTACTTAAAAATTCAGCTATACCATATTTCTATTTAACAGCAATATTAAGTTTTACGTTGTTGTTAAGTTGAAGAACAGGCTTAATAGACTTTACTGTATGCTCAATATTTAAATCAAAAGTTAAAATTTATTCAAATTTTCCTTTCTCAAAACTTAAACTCGACAAAAGTTTTTTAAGATTTATAATCTCTTTGTAAATTGTACGATGCCTACTATAAAATAATTTTCATCATTCGCACGTAAGCGGTATGATTTATTGCCGAAATGTAATCTCTCACCACTTGTCCGTTATTTCATTACTAACTAATATTTATGAAGTAAAAGTAAGTGAAGTAAGTCTCTTGAAAATTTCCAGATCAGAGATACAGAAGAGGACATAGTGTACCTTTTACTTGACTAAATCGTATTCACACAAGCGAATGCTGTGTATAACTGTGAATGAAAAAATTGCTAGCTGTCGCCGAGGGCAAAACCCAATAACGACTTCATTCATAGTTGTTGTTTTATTTATTCTTGTTTTAAAAAAAAGTATCTGGCTATATGTTAGTTTTACAGTTTTTTTAAATATATTGATAATTTAAAAACTTATTAGTACTCGATATGATTGATTACATTAAGACTTTACATTATATTACATCTGAGTTGTGGAAGGCGATAGACCGATGATGATTACGATTTAAAAAAAGTTGTTAATTGAACATAAAAATCGATGTCATACTATTAAACAGGAAAACTACGGAGGAAAACAGTACTGCAAAGTAAAGGAAAACTTCAAACAAACCCTATATAAACCCATCTGGTCGGCGTGGTTTAGCAGGCCAAAACTTACTTCTTAAGGAGAGGCTTACGTCCAGCAGTGAACTATTTAAGGCTGTTGAAGTGATGTAATGATGTTTATTTATTTGCTTTACATATTTGCGTACCATAATTTCATTAAATTGTGACCAACATCATCTAATATCAACATCTGACATCCCACTTACCATGTAATGGCTATTCTAGCACCACGCGCGCTCAGTGGTCGAATCAAATTGCGCGCCGTTGCCTGTTACATATTTCCGTCCTTTTTTCACGAAATTTCTAACCGATTGTAAGAGAACAAGAGAAAAGATGTTACACTTCAAAAAATATAATAGTGAAAAGAATTATCCTTATTCATACCGTGGGTGTCGTTAAAGCCGACTAGGAGAGTAAGTTACGCAGGTCAACAACACTTCAAAGAGAAGGAAAAATTGACACAAACCCTATATATATTAAAGGCTGTTGGTGTGACGTGTGATAGTGAAGTGAAGATATGTGACTTATTTGAGTTGTTATAAAAAAAATCAAATGTAAACTTTAGTATAAAGTTTTGATAAAATGCTAAAAAATTTCAGTGTCCAATAAAATATTTGCAACAATATTTGCTGTTCGATCTTGCGAAATGTCTAACGATGCATCTGAGTAATGCATCTAACACATTTGTATAAGTGTTTGTAATGTGAATAAAGTGTAATGTACTCTCACACTTACTTATGCTCAAACTGGCGGACGTGCTGAACCAGAGTGATAACCCCAAATTAAGAAAACATGTAGGAATTGAAATTTATCTGAACATTAAAATAATTGTATGTAGTTATATCCACTGGCCTCTCCTTCGAAAGGAGGTTTTGGCCTACTATACCACGCGGGCCAGACGAGTTGGTACAAGGTTTGTGTCAAGTTTTTATTCTTTTTGCAGTGTACTTCGTTGTTTTGCGCCCTTCGTCGGCTCTTACGACACCCACTTTTATATAATTTATTAAAATTATTTTGTTTTAGTTGTTTACTAGTCTGGTATCTTATGGAATACTGCTCTGTATATGGCATCCGCATCATGAAGTTCATTCCAATAAAATTCAACGCGTTTAAAAAGATTTTTGTACCACTTATCATATAAATTTAACTTATCAAAGAAGCCAACAAGTTACACACACCAACTACCTCATTTCAACATTACATAATTTAAAAAAGCGGTACAATAATTTAGGTCTATCTTTTTTACACAAGTTAGTCAACGATTATATCAATTGTCCTAATCTGCTACAAAAACTTAACATCACTATCATCCATAAACTTCCACGAGTCAAACTACGACTCATACTAAACTTCCATACTCATTGTCCATACCTAAGCGATCCAAAACTAACCTTGGCTGTTTCTCTCCTTTAAATAGACTCCAGGCAGAATATATTTCTATTAGTAAAATGATATGATATGTTTCGATTAAGATTACCTTCTGTTAAAAAGAAACCGTTATTAAGCTGAGATATACGTATAAGGATTTTTGTTTCTTTTATGTTGTAGAATTTTAAGAAGTTATTTTTGTAAGAAAATGTCTGCTCAAGTTTTTTTTTAAATTATGGGAAGCCTTACGCTCCCAACTCTCTTTTATTATTATGCTTTCCGTGGCAACCTGCAATTAAGGCGGCACTAATGTTTGTATGTGTCTACCATTGTATCACTTACTTTTAAGGTGTGTGTTCTTGTTGGTTGTCCAAATAAATAAAATAAAAATAAGAACTACTGGATAGAAATGGGTTAAAAAAACATTTAAGAATGATATAGTCCTGTAATATCAAAAATAGAAGGAAAAATTAATATTATTTAACGGGAATTAACGCGATCTCTTATTTAGGGTATTACATACCTCTGGTTTGCCTGACGTTTCGACCAGGTTGCACCGGCCGAGTCAGCCTGTGACCACGGCCTATATTCTAAAAGCAATTGTAATAAGCTTTTTTCAATCCTGGATTCGTCTGTTCATAGCCTTGTTACTAACACGTTGGATACACACTTATAAACGGCTTTTGGAACCTGGACTACGAATAACTAATAAACTATTGTGCCCAGATAACTGATAATTTCTTAAAACATCGGATGCAGAACAATGATAATGGTCATCACACAATTATTTAATATTTAATATATATAATAATTTAATAAGATCACTAGTTTAGCAACATTTTCTAAAAAGCTTTAAAGTCCGCTTCTCAACTGTTTCTTTTGCTTTTGTTTACAAAAAGATTCAAGTATTATTATTATTTTGGTCATATCTTAAAATAAACTATAGTAATAGACAGTTATAGATTAGATTGTTGTAAATAGTTTGTGTAATAAATCTGTGTGGAATTTATCTGAACATTTAACAAAACCTTGTATGTACTTATATCATTTGCTAAAATTATTTTGTTTTATTTGTTTTTAATAGTATTTGAGCATTTTATATGTTTAAAAATAATACTACTCATTTAATTCATTATAGTACAGTTATCTTTGTCAACATAAAGGGTCGATTATGCATTGTCAAATATTATTTCACAACTCCTTATTGCAAAACGAGTGCCAGAATAGCATACACTAGTAAGTAATAAATTCGACTCTCGAACTACTCGTAGCACACTTTTACAGTATGTTTAGTGAAATCATCAAGATCTTAGAACCAGTTATAAACATTTACGTATTTAGGATCGTTATTTACGTAATCGTATGCCACAAACGAACTTTTGTTTTATGACTTTACAGAAATAAGAAACATTAACAAAAAACATCATGTCAGTACATTGTGAACGAAGTAAATATACTAGAGAATTTTATGACGTACGAATTAATCAAAGACCAGTATTAGAACTGCCATTGCTACAATACATTGTAATGTTATAGTTATGGAGCTATTTGTGACTTAGTCGCGTATTATTTCTCAACATCTGGGGCGCAATGAAGTGGTTTATTTATGTTTCTTTTGTTGTTTGGATATTTAATTAACCCTGAAATGGAGTTAATTTAGATTTTTCTGTAACAGAAACAAGTTGCTTTTTAGTTAATAAGTAGATGTGTTCTATATTAAATAAATAAATGAAAAGTTGCAAAAGGCTATGGTGTTTGGGGAAAGTAATAAATACTTCCATTATCTTCTTGAGCTTTCCTAAAAATTACACTTCTTGCTAAACAGATACTACAATTAGAGAGCTGCGAAATCTTTTATTTTCGATGCTGACTTGCTTCGAGCTATTATCCATCCCTTACGTTCCATTGCCCTTTTGTGTTTTTTTAATGGAAGAGGGGGAAAACGAAAATTTTGCCGTGTGTATAGATGGCGGAAAGTTGGTCGGTATTAGTCCGAACAATTCCTCGGGGCACTCTCCATGATATATATGATAGACAAAGCTACATCTCTTCGTAACGCCAAGGGATCGAGCCGATCGGAGATCTTTTGTCTACCGACGATTCGAGTCGCTCTTCGTTGGATACTCATCGTTGATACTACTCATGCTATATAAATACTCCGAATTTTCCTATCTTCAATTCTTAATTTACCCAGTAGTCGCAAAAGCAGGCCCTATTGGGTTGGACTAAAGTGTATTTGTCTAATTCTAGATGTTTTAAACACCTCTACTTACGCCTCCAAGATTATAGTCATCAGTGTATGTACGTGAATGTCGTTCACAAATCTAGTTACCATTATTAGTCAGCTTATAAATTTAGCTAACTAAGTTTATTAACCGATTTTGGATGGCCCATACTAATTGCCTAAGATGCCTTCTTGTAAATCTCTGCCTAATGCCTCTTTGTAGCCTCCTATCTTAAATTGTAATCAGAATAAATCACTTAAGAAACTTAGCAGTGCTATATTATTATATTAAACCCAAATCAAATCCAATTTGATCACTTTATTTAAAATATTATTTAAATCATAAGACAACAGTTTGGTTATTTATACTATAATAATAATCAGGCTGAAATGAATATGTGTGTACATCATTGATATACAAAAAACCCAAGATACACAGTCTCGAACTAAAGTAACACTTGAATCTGTCTCCAATCACACTTGAGTAGTTATAGTTATGTTATAAACATATTTTTTTGCAAATTCAACCTTACGCACATGATATAAAGCTCTTTTTACAAAGCAGTGTACAAAAAGCAATAAAATTTTACGACCGAAGTCTGCTGGTAGGACAAGGCATGGAATGGAGACTTCATTATGTTTATACTTTTTATTTTTATACTACGTTCACTTAATATTTTAATAATTTATAAAAATATGTTCTCAACAAGCCTAGAATTTCTTTTCCTTAAGTTGTCAGTTACTTTTTTATTACTAATTAGCCTTCTGCGGCATTTGTGCAGTTCGCTTTTTATAGTAACTTTTCCAAGTGTATCCAAAATTGAGCCTATACTTAGAGAAGTAGTAGGAGATTTGAATTCCTTGTTGTTATCTAAAACGAACATGGTAGGACCAACTTCAGTATCATCGCCATTGTCCGGTTCAATCTGTAAGCAACATTAAAGTGATAAGTAACTATAAGAATACCAAGTAACATTTTATTGTAAAACGGAAATAAAGTTCCGTTCGTTCTTCACTGTAGTTACTTACAATCTTAAGGACTTGAAAAGATATGATTATTAAAAATAATTATTCGAATCAAGAGGTACCTAATAACGATACTAATTCGACAAACTATTTTCTGGGTAACCATAGTAACTTACCGCTACACGAGGAACAGCCGTTTTAAGAACACGTTTTATGCCTTTTGCAGTGACATACATATCTTCGTCCAAAAAATGTTCTGAACAAACTACACTTGATTTATTTGGTTAAAAAAATCTTCACGCCTTTGCTGACTGACGATTGATTTCCACTCTTCACATCGTATTGGGTCACGAGGAAAACTAAAATATTAAAATTAGAAATCATATAGGAGGTATATAGTTGGTACATACCTACAAAAATCAGAAGTCCTAAGTAATAGAAATATACAGAAAATTAAAAAAAAAATAGTCAACATGACTGCCTCTTCAACTTTTGAAAGTCGATTCGAAACTATGTTATATTGTATGATATATAAACATTAGTTACAAATTACACTCAAATAAAGTCAAAACGTGAACAAACTTATAATTCTTATTAATAAAAAAAATAGTTCAATATTAAAAAATCGACTCCATTGGAAACGAACAGGGTCATTTGTATTAAGCGACTAATTTAAAGGACGTTGTAATGCGTTGTTCTTACACTGATACGAACCTATTGAAATGTGCTGTACTATATTGGACCGTTAAGTGAAGATTTTAGATAAAATAAATCAAAATCACATAATACTTCCTATATTTAGTCATGAAAACCAGAAAAGCAAATCAATAAACTATTTTACTTACCGAAAATAAGATATTCCATCCTTTTTTAAAGTTCTTGACGTATTATTTTTGCAATTTTTCATAGAACACTTTGGCATTTTTGTCGTGCGTGCATAAACACGGGCGATGCGAGACTATTTGAAATGAGCGCTCAATTTGGAGTTTAGCGCTCATTTTATGCGGACGGTTTTGATATCCTGACTGTGTATCTTGGGTTTTTTTGTATATCAATGGTGTACATATGTTTTTTTTTTTTAAATCCTATATATATATATATATATATATACTAGCGGACCCGACAGACGTTGTCCTGTCAAATATGACACTGCGATGGTAGCGCCGTCTGTCGGATCCAATGTAAAACATTCCAAAATCAACAACTACTAATAAATTAAAAAATAATTAAAAAAACATTGTCCAGCGGACAAAATTGTGAATCTAAACCATTCCCAGATCCCCTTGAACACACACAAAAAATTTCATCAAAATCGGTCCAGTCGTTTGAGAGAAGTTCAGTGACATACACACTCACAGAAGAATTATATATATAAAGATAGAATATGACGTTACTCAGTAATAAGTAAAATATTTATTTGAGTTTTCATTTCTATATACACATGATTTGGCCCTCAAAGGTCTTTCAAGGTTCACTGGAAGAAAACTTAAGTTTGGCACACGAAGAAATTTTGTATAAAAATATAACATTTCTTCGCTCATAAAAACTATGTTATTTATTGAGTAAATTGAAGAAATAAATTAAACTAAATGAAGGTTTAATAAATATTATAATTATTTTCCATACCATTCTATTAAATAATACTTATTTTAACCTTTTCTTAAATACGCGCGCCTTTCTAAGGTCTCTGGCATATTTTGAATATAATATATACTAATATTATATAATAGTTTCGTAATGTATTGTTATTATGTTTCTATTTTACAACCAAGTAATTTGCTATAATGGAATTACAACAATTCGCTAACGTCACTCTAAAGTCGCTTGGGATCGCGCGAAGCATTAGTCAATTACAATTCTACAAACACATTTTTTTTTAGTAGAAAATGTTACGTTTGTTTAGTGTGGTTTTAAAATTACCATTTCTACAGATACTCTTAAAGCGGGATTCTCTACTCGCTATATACCTGAAAAATTGTTGCTCGTCACGTTTTCACATTTTAATTGCAGCGATTACCGATGATCATAAAATTTAACATAGACTTTTGATAAGGGTACTGAAAAGAATTTGTTTATGGTATAGAGGCAAATGACCAGATGCATCACCAGATAGTAAGTGACTGCCACTATACCCTATAGCCATCTGCAAGTCAAGAATCACAATTAAGTTGGGGGTCTTTGAGTTCCCCTGAGGAATAATGCAAAACGTACGAGAACTTTTATTCGAAAGAAAATACTACTAGCGACTGCTAGAAACGAGGGATAAATTAACATTTTACAAGTTAGCATCAATTCTACTAGAAAAGAGTTTAATAGTACTTTGTATAGTTTTGTAACTAAAAAGTCATGCGATATTGATCGGTACTTTAAAGCGTGGTTGTAGGTGTACCTTATTTGGCAGAAGGCACAAAGTAACGTCACGTCACGTTTTCACATTTTAATTGCAGCGATTACCGATGATCATAAAATTTTAGATAGACTTTCGACAAGGGTACAGAAAAGAATTTGTTGATGGCATAGAGGCAAAGACCAGATGAATCACTAGATAGTAAGTGACTGACACCGGCTATAGTCACCTGCAGCAAGTCAAAAATCACAATAAGGGCCTTTGAGTTTCCCCCAGGAATAGGGCAAAACTTACGAGAACTTTCCTTCGAAAGAAAATACTACTAGCGACTGCTAGAAACGAGGGATAAATTAACATTTTACAAGTTAGCATCAATTCTACTAGAAAAGAGTTTAATAGTACTTTGTATAGTTTTGTAACTAAAAAGTCATGCGATATTGATCGGTACTTTAAAGCGTGGGTGTAGGTGTACCTTATTTGGCAGAAGGCACAAAGTAAGTTTTTGAAATGGTGGACTGAAGCCAAAACGATTGTATTTTACTAGTTGACTTAATCCCGCAACTAGGTCATTACGTTTGATATAACACTTGCGTGAGAGCTTTAAAAGAGAGATAACATAGATGATCATCTTTATTACCATGTTCCGATTATATTTGAGGCCTGCGCAATGAGTACTGCAGCCGATGAACACCTGCAACTTAGAAGTCACGAGTGCAGTGCCACCTTTTATGTTCACCCAAAATTAGTGGGAAGGCAAATGTTTGGGCTCTAGTAATGTGTTGGTAATTAATATATTAACTAATATATTAACCTTAGTTATATACCTGTGGCGACTCCCACATACAAAAAAACGTAAATATACTACAGCGCCGTCTACCGAGAACACGCCGAACTATGGAGTAACTCCTGAATGAGAATTGCTAATCCTGTATCGCGATATAAAGAATTCTCTCGCCGATTAGCATATATACAACTTCCCAACCTTAACCATCTGCCCGCGCCCCGCCAGGCATTATCACCTCGTCTGATCGGAGGATCCTCCCCTTGTGTTGGGGGGGCATTACACCCGTTCCTCCACATACCTTTCTCTACCTTTTTTTTTTGGCTGTCCATATCACACTATTTAGGACACAAACGGTCAGAGAATCATTACCATAGCAAATACTCGTAGATCGCAACGGTACAGATTTATTAAATAACTATTCATTATTATAATTTGAAATAGTTATTTAATACATATGCATCGTTGCAATATGTCAGCTGTGGTACTGATTCCATGACCGTTTGTGTCCTAAGTAGTAAGGTATATTAGTTATTAAGTAGTAACACCGTGGCAATATTGCCATATATTTGTTGGTTTTACAATAAATATATGGCAATACAATAAATTAAAAGTATCGCCAAAAAGTTTTTTCTAGGAATTGAGTACCAAAATTGTGTCTAAAGAGTTCTGTTAAGAATAAGATCAGTTCGAAAAATAATAGTTACCTCACTGAAATGAAAGTTATCGAAAACGGTTAGCTGGTTTGGAATCAGACGGCTGTGTGTGAGATGTATGAAAGTAATAATATTCTCTTTATTTCATTAAATGTACATATAAATTACATTTTTAAATTTGTTTATGATTCATATAAAAAAATACATTTAAAAAAATAGTGTCCCATCGGTATGGGTACAGGGACCAAGATACCGGTGGTTGGGACTCCAGAAATAGAAACCTCTTCATAATACGTTATCATTATTACATTATATTAGATATGTTTTATTATAGTTGACTTTGTATGGATGTATACATTAATTATGGTAATCAACGAAACACAAAATGTGCCTACACCCTATCACATAACGTTTAATTAATACTGTTTCATCATCACGTGTACTGTGTATGGTACCTACGATTTTGAATTACGTCATAGGCACTGTAATCCGCAAACCGATCGTGTTTAAAGATTAGGGTGTTTGCACACTTCATGAATATTGTTAGTTGATATTTTTCTAGTATTGCTATATAAATACCTAGCATATTTGATGTCATCATCATGCTCATTCTACAACTTTCTTTGACATATATTTCACAATGTGAATGCACGCCTGTGGAATACATTCCCAGAAGTTATAAGACGAGCTGAGTCAATCAACGTATAGTGTCTGTGTGTAAACTGTAGTATGTATCTGTACAGTACAATTCATCAAAGGTTATCTGTAAGAGATTTCAGACTGCGATACACCGCCTGTTGTACTGCGACTTAATATTGTATTTCTCACATGGTTCCTATTTCTTGGTGTCCAACAAAGACTATCTATCTATCTAGCATACATATAGATTTAAAATGTCAATTACATTAAGTCAGATGACTATCATAGGACTGTTTCTGAAGAGCTAATAAAAGTTATTGTTACGTAAAGTTGTACAAAGTTATATATAGAAAATATGAGTACTAGACGACAACAAAAACTCCTTTCTAAGGAGAGGCCTATATCCAGCAGTCGACTAGTAAAGGCTGTTGATGATGATGATGAGTACTAGACGGTGCGAAAACATTTTCCTATTAGACTGTTCCATATTTCAGCACCAAACTTTGTATATTTTCCATTCATTTAATCTTCAAATTGAAAAGATTGGTTATTTACTCAGATACAGGAGACTTTAATGATCATGCTGACTTCTTTTTTTCAGATGACGTAGAAAGGATTAATTG
Organism: Arctia plantaginis; assembly: GCA_902825455.1. NCBI lineage: Eukaryota > Metazoa > Arthropoda > Insecta > Lepidoptera > Erebidae > Arctia > Arctia plantaginis. The sequence continues at coordinate 4,668,372 of CADEBD010000288.1, forward strand.
TTTCCGTGTTTGAGGTCGAAACTATGCCAGCTTTTCTGAAATAAACCCGAATGTAACCGTACATATTTAATATATACGGTTACATTCAGTTACGAACATCACTCACGGCAGTTATTATTCTAGTATACAATACTATTATACTATTTGCGGTATAATTAAAAAAAAAGTGAACGAATGTAAACTTGGTACTCAGTATCTATGTCTCGTGATCTACGTGACACATTTTGTAGATATTAAAAATGTTATTCTAATAGGGTAGTCAATAAAATGTCTAGAGATGATAAAGATAGATTTTATAACAATATTCATATAACATACACCTGCCTCTACACAAGGCTGCGGTCGAAATGTTGCACTGAACCTAATTGTAATATACATTAATGTTTTACAAACAAAACAAAAAAATACCACTAACATTAAGTCTTGATTTGTTTGTAAAAGAATAGAGAAACCTTATTTAAAATATTTAAGGAAATAGCAGCCAAGTTGTCTCATAATCGTAAAAAGTGGGAACAAGCGAAATTCTTTGTTGAAATTTGCATATAGATGGGTAAGAGTCACAAGGAAGATAGAACAGCATGACAGGTCAGAGGTCAGACTGAGTATTGATCATATTTAGATAAAGATTTTAGCATAGTAAAGCTCTCAAACCGTGCAGATGACATAATTTTTGTAAAAAACTCTGTGCTGTTAAGGGCATTTGGTTTGCCATTAATTTCCAAATTATTCAATCATGAAGTCATTAATCATATTTAAGAAAAAAATTGAGCTTAATTGGTGCAGAACTTTTTTAAACTTTTGCAGCGTACAAACACCAACCTAAAAAAAATTATATACTTGTGTGGATTAAATTGAAGCAACCTGTAAATTTGAATGCGCTACGTACATTTGATCGCTGCACGTACAACAACTTAAAATGATTTTTGTTGATTAACGTTAAGTGCATTAAAACTAAAAATCATATTTTAAACTCTAAGAGGTAGATTCTTCGTGAATTCTTAATATTTTTGATAAGAACCGTGCAATGCAAGTTGTCATACGCTTCTTACGGAGAATATTTCTACTATGTAGTCTAGAGTATTCTCAGAATTTATTCAGGCTTTCAATAAACAAATAGTAGAAATAGACAGTCCGTGTGGTGACGGATAAAAAATACGAACTGTCACCACCTCTATTCATCCCGTGGGTATCGTAAGAGCTGATTAAGGAAGCAAACTACGCAAGAAAACAGCACTGCAAAGACAAGGAAAACTTGACACAAAACTTATATGAACCCATCTGGCCAGCGTAGTATAGTAGCCTAAAACCTTAGAAAGGTTCTAAGGAGAGACATATGTCCATCAGTGGACAACTAAGAACCGTTGTTGTTCAGACAGTTTAGTCATTTCGCCACGATGTAATTTGAGTACTGCTACTATGCAAATATTTGTATAAGCAATTCAAAACCTTTGTCAAAGCAACCTCAAAAAGCCCAATGTTTCATTCGCACAAATTTCAAGAACATATGAACATAAGAAAAGACCTGTTTTACAACAGTGGGCTTATTTTTTGAATAATGAATAATATGAAAGCGGAGCTTTTATTACCACTTTGTTTTGTGGTTTCCGAATGTAAATGTAATGTTTTCTAAACATTTTTTGCTAGAAGTGTATTTTTGGTTTATATGTCATGTTAAAAATATCATCTTTTGTTTTTCAAACATTTTTGGTTCAGTGATGTTTATGCTTTTTATCAATCAGTTTACCCGTTTGATGTAAAAAAAATACTTTCGTAGTTAATAGAATTAAAAGGTCAATGGCATTAAATAGCGCAAACTATACTTCGTGTTTTACTTTATAGTGTTTCTTTACAAAGTTTTCACTGTCCATTGTTCCGTAATAATTTATTACCAATACACTATGTGAAAACCTTGTCAAGAATCCTGTATTAAATTTAACCTCAATTAAAATCTACATATAACGCTGGTACTGGCATTCGCAGTCAGGGACACATAACTACAAAGGGATTACAGGGCAGGCATTTCAAACTAAGACCTTTACAATGAATTACACCTAAAATCCCTGAGATTATATTATATCAAAGTTTGTTAATAAATATTATATATTAGGACCAGAATTGACAAGGATTATGATACAAACAATATTAATATTCGATTCTAAGTTTGTCATACATGGAACAGATATATAGATCTACAATCCTTTGTCACATACCCACCATTATATATCCACGTGCAAGAAATTTAATGTAAATGGTTCTAGCTAACGCTTTCATTTAATAATATCACTTTAATTGACTGCACGGATGGCGTAGTGGTTTAAACGGTCGCCACGCCGCTTTCTACTGCGCCGAGTGTTGTGGTTTCAAACCCCACATGGGACGACACTTTGTGTGATCCACAAATTGTTGTTCTAAGTCTGGGTGTTCTTTGTGTCCGTTTTACGTATGTTTGTAAAGTCCCCCGCGACACAGGAATGTATTCCTCATGCAGGAGTTGTCTTTTTATTTAAAAAAAAATATAATTATGATTGGACGAAGCTCAGTGTGGTCATCATGTTGTTACCAGTTCGAACTCTAACTACTACCATATTTGAAAGAATTTATTATTAGTACAGTATACTACACGTGTTAAGCAATTATTTCGTTGTTATTGAGGCAATCCTTCCTGATTTTCGGGGATGACTCAAAGAACGCCAACGCACTTGTGTAATTTATTTTTAGGATTTTGGGCACTTGGTAGAACTTTTTGAAATATATTGAGAAATCAAACTAATTTATATTTATTTTATAAATATAAGTAGAAGTACATGGAGATGTAGCTTCACTCTGCATTCTCCATTGTATATATCATGGAGAGTGCTCCGAGGAATTGTTCGGACTAATGTCGGCCGCAAAATTTTCCTCCACATCACTTCGATAATTGGCAACCCGCCACTGTGCGCTTTTCAAGACACTTATTGCCTCGCACACCCAATCTGTGGAATAAGTTATCGTCTGCGGTAATTCTGGACCGATACGACCTTTACGAAAAAAGCGTAGTCGCTACTAAAAGATCGGCAACGCGCTTATGACTCCTGAGTTATAGGCGCTCATTGGCGGAGGTAGTCACTTTCCATCAGGTGACTCAGCCGCTCGCTTTACCCAATATAACATAAAAATTCATTCCTGCCATCAATCAACCTTTAACACATGCATTTAACTTATTTATAGAGGACAGCAAGAACAATTAGTAAATCGTAGTTATCTTTAAAACATTTTCCCTCTTTTAATTTAATTCAGTGAAAAGTGGCGGCATCCACATAATTTATTTTGGTTCGAAAATGTTCAATGAAGGTTTCCACTCCGCCTCCATCATTCGTCCCTAATTTAATTGCCCAAACCACTCCTAATTTCTTTAGAGATTCCTTGTTATTCTTAATTAACCGTGCCTAGACGCAGGAAAATTGAGCTGATTTATAAGGAAACCATTAATTTTGGGTAGAAACGCCAATTTATTTATTAATGTTAACACACGCGGTGATTTGGTTGTAAATTTTTCAATTGATCATTTAAGTGATTGTAAGCGAATGAGTAAAGTATGAGCCGATTAAGGAAGCAAACTACGCAGGTCAACAATTTAAAAGAAATCCTATACCAACCCGTCTGACCAGCGTGGTATAGTAGGCCAAAACCTTCTTTCTAAGAAGAGGCCTATATCCAGCAATGGACTATTAAAGGCTGTTGATGTGATGTAATGATGATGTAAGTGATTATGTGATAAACACTGGACTGAAAGTAATTTGCTCTACATACACTTGACTTACTATCCGACAGTCATACGATCAGGTAACCCATGTGCACTATTTATAACTTTTCGTATATTATCTTATCATCAAAGTCATCTTCCTACCGTTTTACTAAATTAATTTGAGGTCGATGCAATAACTTTGATGCCAACCCTCCTAGCGAATTGTAATCAATACATTAAATAAATTCACGGCTATTTTTAAAGTAAAAAAAAGGTTTTAAGAATTTAATTAACTGAAAATACAAAAAACGAACAAGTGTGTTTTCACTTTCAGTACATTGTAATGTTTCGAAATTGTATACTCTATATATCTCTTTTTTATACTACAGTACAGTTTTTAATAGTGTAATAAAACTAGACAGGTCATGATTAGTGTTTGTTTTAGTAGTTACAGGCCGTTCTTTTACATTTGTAATAATGTTCGCAAGTAATTACCACGGCCAGCAATAACCGCATTTACTAGTTCACCTTAATGTTGTCATAAAATATATTGTTGCTTGCATTGTTTGTGTGTGGATTAGAGAAATGTTTTTCATTGAAATTTTATAAAACTTTTAACTTTTATATTTTTTCTGCTTTGAAGAAAAAAAATGAATTTAAGCTAATTCAATAGCGCCCTTTTAAACTCCATCACTTCAGGTAAGTTTTATTTTAGTTAAAAAGTAACGGGTTTGACCCTCTTTTTTTAATGTGTGAAGACCCCTTTGGGCAGTCACTCTACCGGGGTTCGCGGTCCGAATGTGTGTCGGAATTGGACCGACTACCGGCCATATTATCGGGAAAATTCTCTTAACCACTCAGCTAGAGGTTAACAAGAATACTGGTAAAGACGATAAAATTCATTTATTAATTGATTAAGACTCAAACACATATAGGAGACAAGCGTGAGTGTGACTAAATACTTTCAAAATATATCGTTTTTGCCACATAGACAAATATAATATAAAAATTTTGTTAACATTATTTGAAAAATTAAAAATTAGTTATTAATTATAATGTTAGTTAAAACGAAAAAAGACTAGTTATAGTAAACAAAAATCTGAATAATCTATATTCTATAGAAATAAATAGAATTGAACTGTCTGTTTGAAATGTCAAATAATATGTTTTTTCATGCTCACATGGTTATTTGCATACATTTTTTGACTGTCTGTCTGTCTGTCTACCTATCTATCTGTTTGTTCCGGGTAAACTTGAAACAGTTGGACCGATTTCGATAATATTTTACTACCAGTCTATATAAGGAGTAACTTAGGCTACTTTTCTCTAAAAAACCCTTTAAAATTTTGCCCGGTCCTCGAATCGTACCCACTAAGGCAGCCTTTCCAAATTCTACGTGATTCTACGCGGGCACCAGCTAGTTAAAAGTAAGTATGTATAAAAAGTAAAAAAAACTAACCAAAACATATACCCTAATATGAACTAAGAACATTATCAAACTCTAAGTCATTATTTCTACATTCCAACTATTCCAATTATAAGTTATTTGTCAGCGTGCAAACAGACTGAACTTAAGTTATAGGTTTGCAGTTAATTTCCCTTGACTGCTAGTATGTTCCTCTACTTTGATGTTTGTTCTTTAGTGGTTTGCGATACGTTACGGCTTACAAGTTAAGGGTTTCTTGGAAACGGCTTTGTTACTTCGTAGAGTTCCATTATGATATAATATTAGTGGAGAGAGTGTTTTACCTGTTACACAATTTATGTATTTTTCAACTTATAATTCTGAAATTAGCATGAATTAAAGATTTAGAAACTATAACTGGAGCCCTGAAATGTTACGCGCTGCACTGACCATTTATTTTAGAGCTATTTCTATTAAAAAAAAATACTAGAAAAAAACAATAACCTTTTAGGGCGATATCAAGATATAAAGCTAGCCTTGCGTGTAAACAAATACATCTATTTCTACTGAAATTGTGGATAAGACACTAATTTCTTTTTCTTTTTGCATCACACATACAAATGGAAGTTATATTACTACTTTTATAAACAGTTTTTTTGGTTGTAAACGTTTACATGTACGATTCAAAGAAAACTAAAAGGGCCAGATATTGGATTTACTACTAAAGAGTTACATGTGAGATCCCATGTACACAGTTACAGTATGCATGTAAACCTGCTCCTGACACAAATTCATGAATTCATTTGGTTCTTGTAATCAAATCCTACTAATAGTACCAAATAGTAGTAATATTATAAATGCGAAAGTTAGCCCGTCTCTTTCTGACTGTCTGTTACCTCTTTACTCTTAAACCGCTCAACTGATTTAGATAAAATTTGGCATAAAGATAATTTGAGTCCCGGGAAAGGACATAGGATAAATTTTATCCCAAAAATTATCCTCTAAGGGGGTGAAAATGAGGGTGGAAGTTTGTATCGGGAATCAATAACCGCTGAACCGATTTAGATGAAATTTGGTATTTAGATAGTTTGATTCTTGAGGAAGGATATCGGCTCCTTTTTACCGCAATAACCCACATACATATATAAAATCTAGTTTAATATAAACGATATTTAGGAAAGAATCTAGTTGTAAGTAATCCATTTTTAATGAGCTACTATTTCTGCAATACCCAAAAGTAAATTTTATGTACAAAGTACAAAAGATATTAAAAACACTAACCTTTCTTCCAGTTAGTATCTTAAATGTAATATGTAAAAAAAAACTTCTTTATTACTATGCTTTTGTTATGTCTCTACTTAGGTGATTTAGGTTTTGAAATCGATGCGGAGGAGATAAATTGGAGACTTCATACCTGTTGTATAAACCTACAACTTTCTCCAAAATTAAATGGAAAATAAAACGATATCTTTCAAAAATAACTAACATTTTTGTGTTCATGTACAACTCTATATTTTCAATTTTTTGCAAATCTAAAGTTGACTTTTAAAAATGCTCAACATGTTTTGAATTGTTACGCCTTTAATTTTAACCGTAAAAGGGATTCCTCATACTTTTATTTCAGTTTATGTTGTGTAAACAGGACACACACACGACATGCCAAAATGTGTATTTTATTGACGATAGCATGCAATGTTCACAACTTATGCGTATTTGACACGCAGTGGTGCGGTGCAGGGTACACATAAAACAACAACACAGAAAATAATAATTGTCGTATGTGTTAATGATAATAAAGTACTACAATAGATCTTATAAGAGGTCTATTTGCCAAGTCTAATTCATTATTAGGTGAGGCATTTATGAGTGGACATATAATACAGAACTTTGAAATGTGAGCAGAGCTAATATTAGCGACTATTAGCTCTGCCCACATTTCAAAGTTCTGAGCAGAAGAATTTTATAATTAGTAGGAAAAAACTGATTTTAATTATTGGTATAACAATGTACTTCTGTATCGCCTTTGTAAAAATGATAACCGAATGTTTATTCTAGAAACTGTCATAAGAAAATAATAATAAAACGCATTATTTCTCAGTACCCAAATATTTCATACCCAACCAAATAACCATTTTGCTACAACCTGTTATTTGGTTCCATTAAAATCTGACTAATTCTTTAAAAACAGAAGGTATTACACTATACAAATTATTAAGAAGATAAAACAGAAAATATATTTATTCGTTGTGATACTCGGCTTTATTTGCTAAAAATGTGATATTGGGTCTTAACAGTGTCATTCAATAACTAAACCTACATATTTTCCCCCTCGACTCAATGCCCAACAGCTGGGCCTGCGGGACCATGGCATGTGACATACTATTATGTCATCCACTTAAAAATAATTGTAAGTAATTTTAACATAATTAAATTTTACATTAACATAATTAAACGGTGTTTAGTGTACGTAATTAAATGCTTCTTTACTTTTTCATTTAATTGCCTACTGCTAAAGTCTCAGTAACGTTTTTTATTCATTTTCCTTACCTAAATTTTTGAAAACGGCAAATTCACTAACAGGTTTTGCATCGTTCAAGTGCTCAGCCATGAAAGAAATCAGCCAATACTCTTTGCAAAGAAAAATAAATAAAAATAGGAAGATGGTAAAACGTTAATGACCAAAATACCGAATTGAAATATCAAAAATATACTGGATAGATAGACGTTCTAAACACTCTATATCCGTCTCTGTTGTTTGAAACTTAATTTAAAACTCTCTTGAAATAATGCTCATGCACATAACTGTTTACAAGCTACAACAAATATTTTAGAATCGTAATAACTCTGAGCATATGTTTTTTGCCATGTGCCATCTTCACGCAATTCTTTTTACTTTTTCTTTAGTGAACATAGGGTTGTCATAGGTGGGAGTTTCTGCGCGAGTAATCTGTGACACCAGTATATATATATTTGAGGACTAGATTCTAGAAAAGTTTATCTGTATTTTTATATGGAAATTTATATGAGTCAAAAGTAACACGGGTGTCTTACAGTTATAACGGATTGTCGCAGAACTTATATTTCCCAATTTTTTTTTTTTAAACTAAAATGTTTTTGTTTGTAAGAGACACGAGATCTGTGATGTGTATGTATATATATATAAGCTTCAACTGTGGAACTGCACCCTGCGACCTTTTGTCTCCAAAAATTAAAGACAAACTTAGAGGCACACGTTTTATGAGCCCTGAAACGGCGGTGAATGCGTTCCATAGAGCCATTGAAGAGATCCCTAAGGAATACTGGTTTAAACGCTTTGTACAGTGGTTTCAATGCAAAAATGCATTAATTGCGAGGGAATATACTGAAAAAAAACAATAAATGTATTGTAAGCCTTATATTTAGTCTTATTTATCCGAATCCAGAAACTTACAGTATGGCCTAAGTTTATATTTAGATTTTCAGTCTGGGCATCGTACAGCTTTTTTTCTCATTTGCCAATTTTGCTTTTGCTTTGATCAAGAAAAGGTTTTAAATATTTCAATTATAATTAAAGGCATTTAAATATTTCAATTATATCTTTTTATTATAGTAAGTTTATAATCAGTGTAACTCCGATGCCTTACAGCTGTAGCCGAACGTTATTATACCTATCGAATTTTAATAAGGATGAAACTACCGCAACAGTAAAGCCTGCCGTGAAGTTAGTTAAAAGTTCTTAACTAGACATAGGAGGCAGTTCGCGCATTTCTAAAGTAAGTAAATAGTAGGATTGCCACATATTGCGTAAGTGGTACTAATAATAGAGTGGGCAAAATATGTATTAACACACCTCAGGATGCTACTTCGATGACACGTGCGAGCATGTATGTATGTATGCTTATTCTTTTTATCACACAAATAGAATTAATTATAAAGAATAATGACCTCACGGATGGCGTAGTGGTTTAAGCGGTCGCTACGCCGATTCCTACTACGCAAACGTGTCCGTATTTGTCCGTCAAAGAACACCTAGACTCAAAACGACAATTTGTGGATCACACAAAGTTTTATGTATGCTTGTAAAGTCCCCCACAACACAGGATATATTCCCAGTGCGGGAGTTGTCTTTTATAAAAGAAAGAAAAAGGAAAATTACTTAACGGCCACTAGCTTTGGTGTACTAAATGTAGACACAGCCTGCCAGGGTATAGCGAGCGGTGAGTTGTTGACCTGTTAAAAATTAAACTTCAGGTGTTTTACTTTTATTTTCAAATCGTATTTGCTTACAGTTTTAATGTTGTATTGACTTTTATAATTTTATTTGTTGTGATAACTTAACTGAACAGTTCTTAATTTCGAAATATTGAAGGGAGATTTCGAAAGTTTTATTTTTTCATAGCTTAAGTACTAAAGTCTCGAACTTTACTTTAGGAAAAAGCTTGTTAGCAATAATACTTGTAGGTGTCGATATAAATTCGCAATGGTGTTACTTGAATTTTGACAACCGTAAATTTACGTCTCGGATAATATTATACAACACTGTAACTAAACAATTAATCGCAGTCCCCGACGAACACTATGGTAATCGCTATTACGATAGAATCGGTTTTATTAAATATTCGTTATCTACACACCCTATTACAATCATTGAATTTTTTTTATGATGAATACTTTTGGATTTATCGCTTCAATAATGATCTCTATGTTTTTGTTCAACGTATAACATAAGTGAAAAATTTACACGATCAATAACGCAAAAACCTATTACCAAATCTCAAAAGTCAACATTTTAGAGTAAGCGGCTATTACCATATTGTTCGAGGGAAAAATGACAGAATCTTATTAGTGGAAAGAGTTGGTTAAACGCTTTGATCAACAATAGCAACTATTGCTGTGGTTGATCGTTGGTTAAACGACACCCAAGGCCGAAAAATTCAGTGGTCGAAATTGATGGAGGTGAGAGTTTCTCATTTAAAACCAACAATTTTACAGTATAAGTATGACTTCGACAATGATTCATTCGAGTTGGATACAAAACTTCAACTAAACCAACCAGGAGGGAAACCCGTCCCTGGCCAGGTTGATGTACAAACACTCAAAAATGTTTACAGCCACCCTTTACCTATCACCAAGGCTCTGTTTGCTGACCTGAAGTCTTTGTGTGAAAGTGAGGCCATCCCTAAATGTTATCACAGTTTTTATAGTAATTTAAATTATGTAGATATCAATATTATACCTGAAGAACAACAAGAAGATATAGATAAGTACATACATAAAAAAAAAACATACCAATCGAATTGAGAACCTCCTCCTTTTTGAAGTCGGTTAAAAATTAAATTCATTAATTTTTTTGTTTTAATTTTTGTTTCATATTATAATAATAAAAAGTTGATAATTTTTGCGTTTAATTTGTCACCATTAAAAAGTAAATTTATAATCAACTAGCGTGTACCCGCAACTTCGTCCGCATGGAATAGTGACATTGGGTACCATTTTAGTGAATCCCACTCAACGACGATACTTTCATACAACATTTCAACCCCTATTTCGACCCCTTACAACCCTTTTTTGCATTTAAAAGTAGTATATGTCATTTCTCAGGCTCTAGGGTTTCTGTGTACTAATTTCATGTAAATCGGTTCAGTACTTTTAGCGTGAAAGCTACACAGACAGACAGAGTTACTTTCGCATTTATAAGATTAGTAAGGATTGTATGTCTTGACCAATTGAAAACTCGCTAGATTATAAACTGACAATATTAAAGTTCAATTTACAGTGCTACAAATAACCCTGTAAAATTAATACAATATGCATCAAAACATAAATAGATAAATAATGTCAAATTTAAAGTAATACACATAAAAACTTTATTTATACATAGGTACCGAAATGGTTAATTTTGCTGCTTACCTTTCATAATACCTAAAAATGATCATCGAATAAGCATGTAATTTGTGTTTACCGTAATATTAAAGTCAGTTATATCATCGAATACGATTGCAATGTCATTTTACGAATAGAAAGTATATTCATATTTACCATGGAACAATATCATAATGAACGATTACTACAGCAACACCGATTTGTGATTACAGTCGAACACTATCGTAAAGTTAGTTTGCGTTAATTTTTTCCATATCTTATTTAAGTAATGGTCATTTTCACAATTTTTTTCCTGATAAAGAAAATTTATGATGAAATTTTTGTAAAAATCTAGTGCAAAAAAATATTCCCTATTTTTGATAAAAGAATCATCTTTTTAGTCTTGATAGTATTCAAGATATTCAGTTTTTATTTGCTCCTGTAAAATTGTCATTTTTCTATTACGATTTTGTTCGTCGGGGACTGCGATTTGTCTGCCTCGATGCTGCAGTGGTAGCGTATGCGACTGCTGTGCTGAGGTCTCGGGTTCGATTCCCGGGTCGGACTAAATATTTGTAAGATCTGAAAATATTTGTTTCAGAGTTTGGGTGTTTTCTATGTATAATGTGTATGTATTTACAAAAAGACGTAAATAAGTATTCTATCAGTCAATCTAGTTTTCATAGTACAAGCTCTGCTTAGTGTGAAACAAGATGGCGTTGTGTGTCAGATGTCCGAAAAATATTTTTATTATTAATTTAATTAAACCTGATTACATTTTTATTATATACGTTGTGCACGTCCTGGTACTTAACCGTCATAGTCCGAAAGCTAAACCTGATGTATCATTTGCTACAAAGTGATTGTGATACGTCGCTAATTATCTCAGTATACATGAATCCTAAATCAAATACTGTTTGTAACATTAAAACGAATTACAATTTATTAAAAGTATACATTTTTAAGCAAAGGGTTTTAATTACGAAACTATGCCAATTAAAAGAATATTTCCTGAAGTTTTGAATATTTTAAAAGGTGCCGACTCGAAAAAGTATCCTTAAAGCCGCGACGTTCTCTAATTTAAATTAGCAAAGCAAATCTAGTTGCTGGTGCAACCATTGCATAATTGTCGTCTCGGCGTTCTCATTTAAAAATGTCATACCCAGTTGAATAAACACACAGATATAGCTAGGCTACACCTCGAGTCACCCTATTTTATATACGAGGTATAACGTATTCTAACTTAAAATTTTATTACCAATAACTAATTTATTATGATATCTATGAATACAATAATATGATAAAATTGAAGTGCAGTCTTTATTTTATTTTTAATAAATATGACGTAGTAAATGTCTGCTCAGTAGCATTTTATTGACTATTTACACCCACCTGCTCTCCAACTCAACCAACTTAAGTGCACAAAAGCTAAAATTAAGCAATCTTATTCCAGGGAGTTTGTTAAACCGAAACGAACCTTGTGCCTCGATTATGTCTGGTGTTACAGAAAGAACGCTTGGAAAACATAAGAAATGTAAAGGAGGAAATTAGGTTTAACTATAAATTGAGAGGAAGAATGAATTAAGTCTAGTAATTTCAAATTCTTAATAATAAATCTGTCATCAACACGTTTTCTAACAAAAAAGAAATCGTATACCTAGATAGGTTAGCCTGGCTTGGGAATAGATTAACTCGTTAGTTCTTTTTTAAATAAATAAATATAAATAAAATTCAATATATAGAAATCTTTTTTTAAACTGTGATATATTTGTTTATCGTATTATGATTTTTACTTTGTGATGAAATTTAAATTTATTGTGGCGTATACACTCATACGGTAAGACATAATTTTGATAGATAACATCTGCCTACCATAACAGATAAATAGGCAAACATTCATAATATTATTTAGGTTAGGCAATAAAGGTTTAATATTTTTTTCACTTTCATTTTTTATTATCGTTGACATTAAAGAAACTAAAATAGAATAGCACATACTTCCAAAGTAAATAGTTGAATTTGATTAACAATCCTGATTTTTTATACGAAATGCGTTATTAACTATAGGACACAATAAAACACATCAATCTTATTACTTCAACAGACAACACCAACCAATACAGCTATAACTCATAGCGTATGATCTAAATCATTACCCAAAGCCTACAAAGGCTCTCGAACAAAGCCAGAGCGAGGTATTGTCATAGACTGATGGAAATTTTTAATGATCTCTCCACATAACAAGTACGTCCCTTGAGAGAGAATTATATTATAAACAAAATTTTGCATATTTTCACACAACTGCGCAAAAATTGAGTGTAATACTTTCAGGTTTGTAGCTACATACTTGATACCTACGTGACTTTCTTTATTTCACCCTAACTTCTAAATACTTAAAGAAATTTGGATGTACTCGTATAAGGTAACGTTAGAATTGTTTTCATTCCTATCATTGCGAGCGATAGTGGTATTTAAATTTAAAAAAACGAGCAATTCTTGAAGGAGTCACCTGCGATGCGTAACATCTGACATCTGACGGCCAATTCTGTCACCGAGTGCGCTTATTCGTTAAATCAAATAGCGCGCGTTTTAAGGGACGGAAGTGTGTAACAGAGAGAGGGGTTACACACTTCCGTCCATTTAATAATAATTATAATTTATTTCCATAGCAGGCCATAGTCTTAGTGTGTGTAGTAGCGTTAGTGTTACGAATTTGGATTTTCATTGAAATATTTTGCCTGTAAATGTGGACTACGTTCAGAGGAACATAATTTGTTTATTCTTAATTATTTGCGTTCTCAGTCGTTAAACAAGTTGGATTTTTTGTTTTTACGTTTGACAACACTTTACCTTCACCCTTCCTAATAAATTCGCAATAAGCTTAGTCCAAGTAGGCATAAGTAAATCAAATTTTAGCTTTTACTGTACTCTGCTAGTACTTAAGTAGTACATTAGGTGGAGTGGAAGTAAGTCGCTTGATCTACATATTTTTTTATGATTAAATGTTTTTATGCCTTATACATAGAAATTTTGTATACTAAAGAGATGTGATGTATTTTAATTTAAAAACAATAAGTTGAAATTTATTTGTATAGTTAGAAACCCAGTTTCATAAAATATTGTAATGTGGTTTTTGTCAGTGCTTTTAATATGCTGTATTCAAATTATGTGCACAATCATATACATTTCATTTTCATTCCACTTAAATTACAAACTACCTTGAAATGGTATGGCTATAAAACCTTTGTATTATACTTAGAATGGCTATACAGGAAGGTCTTTAAAGTATTAATGCGACGGACAGTCCTCTTTGCAGAGGACTTCTGAAAACACAAAAAACGGCGGCCCACGTAATCCTGGAATACGAGGGAGTGGCCACACAACGGGAAAATGTCATTCCTGATACAAAATCGCTCCTAGAAGACTGTGAACGCCCCAGATGGCTTTTTTAGCTTCTGCTGTGACCATTCTTGAGTCTGAATGCGGAAACCAGAGCCCACAACCAATACCAGTCGCAACTATTTTCATTACTCTGGTAGGACTGACTGATGAAGTTTTTAAATGATCATCTTTCATAAACCAATTTACAAAGGTTTATGTAAATTTTAAAGTGAAATATTCTGCAACATTTTATTTCATTTTGTATTTTTTGGGTGGCTCAATTATGTACCAAAACTGCCACAAACAATTTTATGATATAAGGGAGCAAACTAGCAGACAGTTGACCTGCAGTGCTATTCTCTAAGTAAACAGATTTGCGTACAACGCTAGGAATCAGGGCGAAAAAGGGTTTGTGCTTTGGTCTGGCTTCATTTACTTGGTAAAAAGCAACGAATTTACTTGACGCCGGTTTTCAGTAATCTCTCCCTTAATTGTTAAATCTTTTACATTATATTCAAAGCAAACATCTTAAATGCCTGTGAGGATGTTTACGATATCCTAAGTATCACTATGGTATCAAAGATCGTTGGATCTTCTTACTTCTAATCTATTGAACTAGATTCAGAAAATCGATAGAAATGGCAAGTGATTTCCAGGGTCCATTTTAAAAATGGGAGTTCCATTTTATATTTATGCAGTATATTCGGGCCACTTTTGTTTTTAATCCATATTAATGACTTCCTTCATGTTGTTAAAAACCACCAGAAAATAGTGTTAGTTTCACATGAGACAGATCTCTTATTTATAGTGAAAAGGAAAAACTACAAACTTTATCGATGTTAATGAAGCTATTTAGAAAATGGGTTCACTGGTTTAAGGTGTAACGATTTACTTCTTAATGTAGACGTGAATAAATCTGTCCAGTTCTGTACTAGAAACGTTAAACAGGCGAAAACCACTGTAACGTCAAAAGAATCGAGTCGAAACTTCTTCCGCTAGTTTTTCTTACAGATAATGTTGTATATAAAAACATGTTTTACAGAAATTCATGACCTTGACTTGATTTGACTCTTAAATTTAAGCTTTTATCATCATCATGAGCATTACACTTAGATCGATTTTGAATCAATTAGTTAAATATTTATCATTTACTATTATATTATATACATACATATATAATATATATATATATATATATATATATATAAAATATATACTCAACTTTGCAGCATACACACTTAAAAATATTCTTAATTTCAAAAAGTCGTTTTAGTTATTTTCATAGTATCATGGTATTCAAGTTGTAAGGAAAAATTCACCGAAATTCGATCTATTTTCAAGCAACAGAAAAGGGTTATCTGAGAAATTTATAGAACACGCATTCGTAGGCGATGCGTGTTAGTATCCTTTAAAAAACTAAATTTACCTTCATAATAAATTGTTTACACTTAAAAATATAAAGTTACTGTTGCCTCCGCTTTAAGACTTCAAGAACTAAAATAAAATCGTTATGATTTCGGTGTGACTAATTAAAAAAAAGTAAAAAGATAATAATATATACAACTATAAAGTCCACTTAACTTTAAATCAGCAATAAATCGACAACTGTGTCTTAAGACTTATTTATTCAGTAGTGGACTATATTATACAAAATTATTATCATTGGGATTGTACCGAATTGGATTTATACACCTATATTTCAAATATTAATTGAACAATTTTATTATACAAAGACTTCAATAGCCGTGCTATGTTAATCACAAGCATAAAAGCAGTTGTATCCATAGTCACAGTGACAATAGCACTTTCGAACACTGATCGAATATTCCTTCCACAAAAGCTCTTTCAAGCAAATTGATACAATCATTGTAGGTATTTGAAATGAAAATTCATATGCAGAACAAGGTTTTTTTTACTTTCAAGTTTTATTCATAAACTCGCATTTAAATATAGTTTAGTTTTCTTGTTTTTAAGAAGACAACACCCGCACTAAGAATACATCCTGTGTCACAGGTAGAGGAGGATCCCGGTCATATTGTAGTCCCGAAATTTTCGGAATCAAATTTAATGAATCCCGGGATTTTCGGGATTGATACATTTTTTACATAAGTCAATAAAAATGTGCGTAAAAAGAAACGCACTTGCCTTGATTTGATGTTTTGACAGCCATCTTGTCTACACAGCTGATTTCATTTGTTTTGCTAATGGCCGGTTCTGGATTATGCGCAAAAGTGTGTAATTTATAAAGTTTCTGGGCAATTTAATTAAAAAATATGAATAGGTTTCTATAAACATTGGTCTCTTAAGCATATAGTTTATCTAAATAAGTTTCATAAATTATTTACCGCAACACAAAATAAAATAGGCACAGTTTGATTATTTTATAAGAAGAAAGTATAATTTTGGATAACCGCCTTTTTGGAGATTTAAAACTTAAATATTCTATGTCCTCACAAAACTAAATGATAAACAAAAAAAAATATTTTGATATCTTTTACTGTCTTTTTGTTACCACTTTCCATTGCCAATACAATCCCGGGACTATCCCGGGATCCCGAGATTAACTGTAGATAATCCCGAAATCCCGGGATTACAAAAATCGACCGGGATCGAATCCTCTAGTCACAGGGGACTTTACAAACATACATGAAATGGACACTCAGAACAACAATTTGTGGATCACACAAAGTGTCGTCCCATGTAGGGATCGAATCGACCACTTAAACCACAACGCCATTCGTGCAGTCAAGTCAAAAAGTGCAGCAAGTCAAAGTTTATTTATTTATTTTTAATTAAAATCAATGCACAACCTTTGTCAATAGCATATTAACGCTCATAGTTTCCATAGAAATACATTATGCATAGTTTTAATTACCTTTTTTTTCTGTACTCTGTTTTCTGAAAATATTTTCAAAGAGTATGCACAAATCCAATCAAGTAGTTTTAGAATCATCCCTAAATATTGAATATTATGTCGTTTGACTTGTGCCTCACTTCTGAATACTCTTTGTACTTCGAATTTGAATGTGTCAGTCCATTTAATAGTTTCTGAACTTTGGCAAAATTAAACGTCTGGTTTGTTCGCGAAATCCTCTCTCAGAATAATGCATATTGTAACGTTGAGCACAAGGCGCTTTGGAGACGAATTTGTTGTTAAAATATTTGTCATTTGAAGTTTGTTTTCTTAGATCTTTTCTAACGTCTGATGTCACAATAAATGATTTATAGTTTGCTTTTAGTCTTCGCGTTACGTCATAGGTCTTGTAATGTTAGAACAATTACGCAAGACATTAATATAATGGATGAGGAGAAAATAAAAGGACCTGTAAAAATAATATTGATTTCTTTGACCTTAGTTCATTCTGGGAGTTTATTTTTTTTCTTATAGCTAAGTGTGCAAGCACATATGTAAGAGTAAGGATTCTGTTTTTTCTCACATAAAAGGTTGTACGGCTTACATGAAATTTATTAAAACATAATAATAATAATATTTTCATACATCGCACACACGGTCTGATCCCAAACTAGGCAGAGCCTGTACTTTGGTAACCACCCAACCCTTTGGTAGCCCCGATCTGTCGGACGCCCAATTTGGTTTTCGGGCGGGGCGTTCGACAGTCGACGCCGTGTTGCGCCTGAGGGCCGTGACCGAAGAGGCCGTGAGCTGTGGCGGCGTGCTGTTGGCGGTGTCATTGGACATCGCCAACGCATTCAATAGTCTGCCATTCAGCTGCATCAGGGAAGCACTCCACTATCATGGGGTGCCAAAGTACCTGAGGCGGCTAGTGGCAGACTATTTAGAGGAGCGTACCGTCGTGTACGAGGACCGAGAAGGTAATCTGAGGTGTCGGCCCATGTCGTGCGGTGTTCCACAGGGGTCTGTTCTTGGACCCCTCTTGTGGAACATAGGGTACGACTGGGCCCTTCGCGCCGATTTCCCCCCGGGCTGGGTGTAATCTGTTACGCAGACGATACCCTCGTGACAGCCCGGGGGGCAAACTTCCAAGAGGCGGCGCGCCTGGCCACAGGGGGAGTCTCCCTGGTGGTCGGGCGCATTGAGGCGCTGGGCTTACGGGTGGCCCTAGATAAGACGGAGGCCCTGTTATTCCATGGGCCCCGTCGTGGTCCACCCCCTGGCGCCTCAATCGTGGTCAACTCGGTCCTCGTACCGGTTCGGGCCCAGATGAAATATCTGGGCCTGATCCTCGACGGGAGGTGGCTCTTCGACGAGCACTTCCGACAGCTTGGTCCTCCAAAGCTGGTCGGCGCTGCGTCTGCCCTAGGGCGACTTTTGCCCAATATGGGTGGACCCAGCGTCGCGACAAGACGGCTGTACACGGGGGTTGTCCGGTCAATGGCACTGTACGGTGCACCGGTGTGGGCGGCGGCTCTGACCGCCCAGAATAGGGTACGCCTCTGGCGCCCTCAGAGGGTAATGGCGGTCAGAGCCATACGCGGTTACCGCACCGTTTCGACGGATGTGGCGTGCGCGTTGGCCGGAACTCCCCCGTGGGATTTGGAGGCGGAAGTGCTCGCCGAAGTTTATCGGCGAGTGGCTGACTACCGGGCGGAGAGCGGATTTCGCCCTCCGCCCGAGGATGTGCGCGAGTGGCGCAAAGCCGCTCGCCGAGCCACGATGGCTCGTTGGTCGTTCCGGCTGGAGACTCCACGCGCTGGCTTCGCCGCCGTGGAGGCTCTCCAGCCGGTCATCGCCGAGTGGGCAGGGCGGCAGCACGGGACCCTTTCCTTCCGACTGACGCAGGTGCTTTCCGGGCACGGTTGCTTCGGAAAGTACCTGCACACGGTCGCTAGGAGGGAACTGAGTCCCGCCTGCCACCACTGCGACTGCAGTGAGGACTCGGCCCAGCACACGCTGGCTGTCTGCCCCGCATGGGCGGCGCAGCGCCGGGCCCTCACTGCAGTCATCGGAGTGGATCTCTCGCTACCGGCCGTAGTACGCTCCATGGCCGGTAGCGACAGTTGTTTTACCGCGGTCGCAACCTTCTGCGAGGTAGTAATCTCGCGGAAGGAGGCGGCGGAAAGGGCCCGGGAGGACGACCTCCACTCGGACCCGATCCGCCGCCGGCGAACCGGGCGGCGGAGGCCCGCCTACCACAGCCTCATGCCGCCCTGAGTGTGGCCGCGGGTGGACGGGGTGGGTTTCCCCTCCACCCGCATTAGTTGGCCAGCCGCGAGGGGGCGGCGTCCGCGTGTGCCGGACGTCGCCTAAAGAGAGGAACATCCACATTGAGACGGAGCCCGCACCAGGAGCGGGCTGGCGCTAGGAGGGGTCCGGATGTCTTAACAACAGCTGTTCCCAGATCCCTCCTGTTACAGGCGCAGAGTGGCACACCGTGTGGTTTTAGTCGGTCCGAGTCCGACACACCACCCCGCCGCAAACCCCGGAGGGGTGACGGTCCGAGGGGATTTCCACACGTTAAAAAAAAAAAAAAAAAAAAGGGTTTGTTTCAAGTTTTCCTTCTCTTTGCGGTGCTGTTGTCCTGTGCAGTTTACTCCTACACACGGGACGAATAGCTGTGGCATTAAATTAAATTATTTAATAGATTTTTGTTCTATACGAACATAACCGTAATGCATTAACTCCTCAATGATTTTGTAAAAATAAAACTTTGAAACAATTGTTTTGTTTTGTTACTCACGTATACTCGTATAAAAGTGTGCAAGCACCATTAAAACCTTTTCGTATACAAAGCTTGATACAAATTAACAAATCAATAAATTAAATAAAATTAAATAAATCAATAACCTTCAGTTATTGTACAAATATTTCTTCTTGGCAAAATTTTATAAGAACCTTTAAAGTTTTAAGCTGCAGAAGATGAACTATACTGTATGTTTTATATTTCATGACGTTCAACAGATTAGTACGCGTATTTAATTGGAAAAGCTTGATCGATGCTTAACGTGACTAGAACGTGGATCTATTTATTGACTAGTACAATAAGATACAATTAGATGTGAAAATGGTTTCAGTCTTTTGTGTGTGTATGTGTGTGACATAAAAACATAATTCGAATAAACTGGGCATTTTAAAAGATGATTAATGCCAGTTAGTTCCGTATTTTTAAATAAAGACTAGTGTTTTTTCCTATGTAACTCATTAAAAACCTTAAAACAATAAAAAAGGTTTAATTATTCACATTACATCACACATCAAAAGCCTTTAATAGTCCACTGCTGGACATAGGCCTCTCCTTAGAAAGGCTTAATTATTATCTGAATAAAAATGTTATCGGATGTCTTACCATTTTTGTTCCTTCAGATTTACCATTTCAAAATAAAAAAATTTGAAAATGTAATCTTTTTTATATTCATTACAAGTGTCACATCCTCTTTACAATAATTTAATATAATGATTGTATTGCAGAAGTACTGAACTCGTTATTTAAGTATTTCGATTCTGAACAATAACATTCAAGCGCACTCTTCAATTCAATTAGTGATGAAATTAAATATGGCCGACGCATTCTATTCAATCGCTCTTTTTACACAATTGACCGGAGCAAAAAGTTTTAGGAACTTTCCATTGTTCTCACCCGACTAGTTTAAATTACTCTTATTCAATGCCTTGTCCAAGTATTCTTTTGATAGAAGTTGTAACTGCCCGACTGTCAGGACTTTTTTAATATTACCAGGGCAAAAATTAACATTCTAGTCACCAATTTAATACATTAATCCTTTGGTATATTTGGTATAGAATGTAATGTTGGTGGGAAGTTTTCCTTTCTACTAGGAGAAAATTTGTTTTTATTCGACGTTTTGTTGTTATGAGATTCAATGTATACACCTATTTAAATAATATTTATTTGCGATATTTTAGTTAATCAAATAATGTACTAAACTTGTACCTCATGCTTGCCCGTAAGAGGTTACCACAAAACGGACACGAATTATATAAACCACATTTTTATTTATTTTACTTATTGAAACTTCTAGAGTTTAATACAAAGGGGACTAGTTAGAAGTTTTATCTAGGTTCTGTAGATTTTAATCTGTTATGCCTTACCTCTTATTATATCAGATATTGATCGCTCTTTTTATATTTTTGTTAATCTATTCCGTTGCTGTGTCTACAAAAGAAATAAATTAAAAAACTCATTTAGAATTATTTAAGCACGTATGTATTACCTATATTGTGTTTAAGATAAGTGTTAACGCTAGAGGAATGAATGTTTTCTTTGCTATTGCCGGCGTGCCAAGGTATTTATTAGTGGAATAAAAATATTTGTGAGTGGTGTAGACTGTTATCAATGGTGTTGATCCTTACAGCTCTGTGACGGTTCACTTCACATCTTGACAAGGAGCCATTATTTTGAACGATTCTAATAGGCAATCACATCTAATACGAGGATATTATTATTTAATATAACATTTAATAAATAGGCTTTGTTAGTTATTAAAATGCGTATACCAAAAAGTGCTTTATATCCTAGTTACGAATTATTATATACTAGCCAAGTATAATAGTACCCGTATTTTAAATTAATAAGGATGAACACAGGGATTGGATTATCTAATCTAAAGTAGATTACTAAAAAGCTACTCCACCTGATTAAGTCGTACAGAACGTGTGCGTTAAGGCGGTGAGGTAACATTTCTAAGACTTCTTTCAAGTTATTGTGAGTCCCCTTTTGTAAGTTAAATCTTTTGTTGGATACTTACAAGGTGCGCGGTATATTAAAAAAGTTTTATTAAAACATGAGAGTATGTTATAATAAAAATGGGTAAAGTAAAGTGAGTAAAATGACATACTCACGTGGTTTTTACACACGGCATATGGAATTTACGTCAAATAGGTCAACATAATGTTGTAAAAATAGATCAAAAACATTAAGAATTCAATAAAGCTATTTGGTTTTTATATTATGCTATATATTATAAACCTGAAACAGTCAGGTCAAGTCCCTGGTAACTCAAAACACTTTTTTATGACTTTGCAAAGTATAGACCTATAAAATAGAGAAGAATATTTTTATAAAAAAGATAAAATAGATATAAATATACGATTAAGAGAATTAGACCAAAGCTTAAAAAATATTCAGTAACAAATCTCAATTTGGTTCATAAGTACGGTATATTTTTTTAAATTTTTTAAAAGGACTCTACAAACATTACATAAACAAACAAAACGAACAGTCATTACAAGTTTTATATTATACATATATTCACATCATAAAGCCTACAATGACGTCATATGCAAGATAATGCCACCTGCATAATAATTCTATTATAGAATCAACAATAGGCGTAATACCTGAACGCGTCGGCTGCCATGTTTCCAATATTGATTTACTTGAAAGCGATGTCATGTTGACTCTAGATAACATTTACTAGTATAGGCTGCACGGATGACGTAGTTGTTTAAGCGGTCACCTCGCTGCTTCCTACTGCGCTGAGTGTTGTGGGTTCGATCCCCACATGGGACAACACTTTATGTGATCCACAAATTGTTGTTCTGAGTCTGGGTATTCATATATGTTTGTTCTTAAAAAAAAACATTACAAAATGAACTCTTTCACAATTCATTTCTTTGCTTTTTTGTAAAAAAAATGATAATATTGTTGCACATTATACCTTGAATAGCGGCTATAGATAGCAAAGAAAAGCGTAGAATATCTTCTTAATAAATATTCAATGGTGGACGATGAGGGTGAACTCACTTACAACAAAATGGTTTGAAACTGGCACAAAACAATTCTTCTTGCCAGTCTTTCGGCTTTCAAAAATAAACTAAATGAAATGACACTAAAAAGTTAACACAATTCGAAACATGTTTTGAATGTTTAAGTAGATTTGGATTACGAACACTTTCGAAAGTGTCCAATTCAGGGAGAACTGCTATGTAAAAGTGTTTAGAAATAATACACAAACAAACACTGTACCCACTCGTATTTTATATACAGTTCCAAATCGATGAGTATCTAAGATAAAAAAAAATAAGTTGTTTCAATATTTCTTTTCGGTACCGTGATCGTTCAGTGAAGTAAGATAATAGATAACGAATGTCCAATAGAAATGTCACGGTCTCCCTAGAAATTAATTCCTTATGAACGATTCGACTTCCTTGTTATACAAACTCAAGATGAACATATATAAATTAATTGTGTTACGTTGAACATAAATGGTTTTTCAGACTTTAACTTTTAACTAATACATTAGTAATGTATTTATGTGTGTGTATTGTACATGTGTAATAATGTATTTGTGTGTTTAAATCACTACTAGTGTACGCCACATTTTACTAGGTAACCTGATAAGGTTACCTGGTAATCAAAATACCACAATCGATCTAAGTGGGAGAGGCCTATGTCTAGCAGTGGACTGCGAAAGGCTGATGATGATGATGATTCAGTAATCTAGATTTAAAATAAAGAAATAAATATTGAAAAATAGTATTGGGATGTGAATTTTTTACAGCCTATAACAAGTTGATCGTTATTCGTATTTGTGTTCAAAATTTTGAGCTGTTAATTAAAAAGGGGTACCGGACTATTTCTCATAGAATGCATCTCCGTCTATTCGATTGAATTTTTCAAATCAAATGTTTATTTGAAGACCATACAATCTAACTTATTATTATTAACTTCAAAGTACATTTTAACAATTTAATATTACTTATAGTATGTTATAAAACTGTAAGTGGTTTATATACAATATGTTACATAACCAAAATTATATCAGACAGCTATCAACACAACTTACTCAAGAAAATTTTAGCCAGTCTTAGTCCGTTAGCGGTAGCTTAAGCTGCTCTAATTTAAGAGTTCAACAAAGATTAGACCTAAATTAGTATTTTATCAGAGTAAATCTGGTCGTTTGAAATAAGATCCTGTATTCAGTTTTGTTCTCGTGGATTTTGATTTGATGATTTATTAATTGTTTTGGCGGAGTGCAGAAAGTTAAAATTTGTATGTGCTATAAAATTAGAGATTAAATGAAAATGGCTAGTGTACGGGTCCAGTATATGTTTTGATTTTCGTGGTACAACAATCTATACAAGGACAGTTCAATTCATACTCAAGATACAACTTCTATTATGTATGGATATGTATATGTATATTATGTAGAAGTTAATTTATTTATTCGTTTGTTCATCGATCATTATATAATTTAGAATAAATTTTGAGAATAAAAGCACATCTGTAATGAAAAAAATATTCTTCCCAGGGGATAAAATGTTAACTTCCAATCCAAAGAAACCTTGCATTATCCAGTTACTATCTCGAAAAAAGTATCTATTAAGTAATAAAATACTTCAAAGAAGGGTCACTGCCCTAAGATCCACGGATTTGGAGATAACCCTCCACATGAACACAGATGAAATTTGCTGACTTGTTTTAATAATATTAGTAAAGACAGCGTTCGAATTCAATTTACAATTTTTCGTATTCATATGTTTACTTTTACAACATTCCTTTTCTTTCTTCTTATTTCGTTATTTTTGTAGATTAAACTTCTAAATTATACTTCTATAAGTACTTAAGTTACTTGCCTGCCTCAGTGGTGCAGTGGTAAAGTATACGACTGCTGTGCTTCGTATGGAGCAAAAGTTTGTATGGTTTGCAAATATTGATTCGTAATTTGAGTATTTTCTATGTATAATATGTATGTTTTTACTAGCTCTGCTTATTTTGAAACTAGATGGCGTTTTGTTAGATGTCCGAAAATATGTATAATATAATGAATTATAGTTGTATCTGATTTTTAGTTGAGCAGTTACAACATCCCCTTTGATCTGTATCTCCACGGTATAATATTATTTATTATTATTATTTATCCATTATTCAATAAAAAAATAATATATTTTAATAAGATAAGATCGAAAATAAGTGTAGGAGAGTGTCCAAAGATATTTTTTATCTCGATCATTACAAGACATAACCTGACTCAAATCATGTTTTCAGTCCCAAATGAAGGCCAATAACTCATCCTTTAGATATAAATAGCTCGCATTATATTCATTCTGTGCCTCCGATTTCACACAGGCACATTCTTCATCGAGCCGCGAATATTTTATGCCCGCCGGAACTCTCCCTGACCATTAGTGCAAACATTTAATAATCGAATTTCAGGTTGAACACCTGAAATGTTTTTTTGTCACTCCAAGAGATAATTTAGAATGTTTTTGATATGATAAGACATATTTAAACTGCTACCAGATTGATTATATTTATTTTTGAATTAATTGAAAAGGTGTCATTATATTCTTAACAATAAGAATTATTCTTAAGAATATAATGACACCTTTTAAGCAACCTTTTTGAAAGTCTTAAATTCCATTCATGTGCATGTTGAAGTCGCGAAAAAAGAAATCTATATCCCACACAATATTCTAACCATGTGTGAATATTTTAAACTTAAATCAACTGTCATAATCGAAATCGAGAAAAAGAAAGTACCCAAAAGTTCATCACTTGCGTTGTGTTTAAAATTTATAAAAATCAATTAATAAAATAAAACCTAATTAGGGGTATATTTTTACCTGGTACATTAACGAAACTTATAGTTTACCTACGGGTAAACTATAAGTTTCTATAACTATTCTATTCTATCTATTCTAACTATAACTTTATGTTACAAAATGTAAAACTGAATTTGTTTTTTTGTTTGTTCGCTTTTACGCCTTAGGCGAATTTAAAAATATCTTTCACCAATAATAGCTACATTATCAGCAAGTAGCATCGCCTACTTTTTACCTCGATAATCGAAATACACGCGGGCAGAGCCACGAGCAAAAACTAGTACTTATGTACTTAGTATTAAAACTAGTATCTATGTGTATGTAAATTAGATTATGCAATACAGACATCGACGCATTACTGGTGTCTTCTCGAAACACATTTGTAGAGGTTATATCCCCCTTTCCCTTCGGTACAAAACGTATTGAATAACATTACAGCTTAGTACGGCTCTAATAAGATACAGTTTATTTGTTTTCTTAATCAAATCACTGCGAATCTATTTTGGTTTATTTAATCTTTGAAAGTAATAAAGGTCTCTTATAGATACGGTAGTCATATAGATACAGTTTATTTGTCTATTCAGAAAACGTCTTGGGACTCTGTACTGCTACTCTAAATTTTTAATAATATTTTTTCAAAAAAAAGGCATTAAAGCGAGGTATGATGGCCATAGGATCAGTTGTAAATTTATTAAATTACAACATTTCCATGTCGTCCATTTTAGATTTCAATTTATATTCAAATATGCGATTATATTATTTTGATTAGGTATACTGAATATTGCGTCTTCTTTGATTACGTCATAGTCTCATATTTATTGTTTGCAATGTCTTTATACGCATTTCTTTATGAAAATGAAGATGATAAACTTATAAGTGACCTAAATATGTATATCTACATTTTGCGTAGTGGTGTGGAGTCATAGTGAAAATATTTCTATTCCTATAACAGTAAGTACTCTGTTATCACGACTGAAGGAAATAGTGTAAATTCAGTAATAGCATTACTTTAAACAATTTAAGAAAAGTATTGTTCATATTCTCTTTCTGCTGTACTATTTCATTTATTAGCAAAAACAAATTTTACCTAATCAAATAGGAATTTTTCTTTCCTCCATAGGATCTATGTTTGTTCCAGGGGTAGCACTTCTCGGCAACAGTTAGTCCCAGTTGCAGGTATGATCCTGACCTACTCAAGTTAGTTACTCCTCGATCCATCAATATAAGCAATATACCTTTCACACAAAGGTCTTCCTGTTGTTATCTTTTTTCCTTTCACTCTCTTAATGTTTGCCATCAATCCTAAATATCAATCAATCCTAAATATTTAGGTAATAACTTCGGTTCCTATTAGTGTGTGACTAAAATTATTGTCAGCAAAATCTGGGCGCTTAATTCGTCTGTGCCTCTGCCTACCTCATCGGGGAAAAGGCATGAGTGTATTATGTAAGTATACATTTTAGTAATATATTCTCTTATACATTCATTTATATAATACAATACGATAAGAATATCGATTATGTAATACAAACGCTTACATTTATGTAGAGGTGCAAAAGGAAAGCAAAGTAATATTAAATAATATTTCGGACATCTGACACACAAAGCCATGTAGTTTCAAACTCAGAGCTTGTACTATGAAAGCTAGATTGACTGATACAATACTCACATCATTATTTTTTGTAAATACACACATATTATACATAGAAAACATCCAAAGTCTAAAACAAATATTTGACCTTAAAATTGAACCCGAGACCTCAGCACAGCATATGCTACCACTGCACCACCGAGGCGGTCAGTACAATTTATTCAGGTGACACTATGTCTTTGTAGTACTCGTATAGTTTCAGCAATTGGCAATAATCTCAATAGTACTAGAGCTATAAATATTACTATAAGATTTTATGTTTAATTGTTAAGTTCCTCAAAAGGTAGAGGATTTTTTGAGATTACTTATATCGGTATTCTATTATATTGTATATTCGCAATACATTCAATTCGCAATATATTTTGATTTCCATATTTGACTTTTTATCCATTTCCTAACACACCAGCTATTTTAATAAATAGCAGGTGTGTTAGGTTAGGTTAGGTTAGTAAATTCATAGGGTAATACCCTATACGTAAGATTGCCCTATATTTATTCCCTGTGAGAGATTGCCTCTGAGCGATAATGCCGCCGTTTGTACTTGTCTAACCTAATTTAAGTTAATTATTGTATATTTATACCTGGTGTATATTAAAGCGATTATATTATTATGATAAATATTATCCTTTTACTTGAATAAGTATTATTAAGAAGAGATCTATGTTCTTAGAATATAAAGACGTTTAATATTAATAGGTAGAACATATATTTTTGTTCTTGCCATAACCCTTTTATAAACAAAAATCTGTATTAGTCAAAGTAATAAGATAGAGAGATGAGAAAACAAAACGCATACAAGAGGTTTACTAACTCCGAGTTATTCGTTTTCTAAATATAATTAATAAGTGTTTTTTATATTGTTTTTAAACAAATATGGCTAACGCAATAATATCGTATTTAGTGTACTTAATGTGTATAAATAAAGCAAGTGTAGAAAGCTACAATCTTTACACAATATGTGCAAGAAAGCTTAAATTGTTCAAAAATTGAAACATAAGTCCAGTGTATAATTTGACCAGCCATAATATAATACTAAGTCTATACAATGACAGCTGAACGTACACTGGTGAATAAAATAAAACAAGATATTCGAAACGGTTGAAATTCCGACTAGTTAAACTGAGTTAAAAGTAAATTTCTTAATATTTGGATATAAATTCAGTTAAATGATGTGTAAATATATTGAAATATACAATAAAATTGTTCACTTCACTCCCAGGTATGGGAAATTACAGTTTGGTATTTCTGTATGAATTTCTCAGAAGCATCACATAAGTTAATAAGTGATACATGCTACTGAAACTACAAACATGTGAATTTATAACACACTATTGTGTACCCTGATTACACAAGGGAAGACAATTTATTTTCTGAATCCCATCTAATTGTCCTATTGGTCAGGTGTGTTAGATCAGATTCCACCGTCATGGTAAGTGTTCCTGACTGCTAAACTAGAGGTCGTAAATTTGATTTCCACCCAGGACAAACAGTTGTGCAAAAAATATGATCGTTTACATTGTGTCTGGATTTCAATAATCTATAGAAGTATACGTATTTATTTAGTTTATCAGCAGTCTGGTTACCATGATGTTCACTACTGAAGCAAGGTTTGTTAAATTTTAAAATAAGGAATTGAAAGGCAAAAGAAAACAACCAATGAATTCTACTAATATTAATACAATTCAAACAGAGACAGATATGTGACAAATAAAATGAGTTTTTAAATCAATAACCAAATATTAAACTAAATGAACTGAATATACCGATAAATTATCAGCCAGATAAGACACCCCGGGAATCCACAACTCGAAGTGAGGCTATGGCCAATTTAAAAGCCTCAGTATTTTATCTAACCAGTATCGAGAATTGAGGACACAGTTTCTTTGAAAAGACTCATAGCTACCTATTTAGATTAATACCGAAATCGTTTTCGAAAACATCAAAATCGTGAGAAAAGAGTAGGTATCTAAATTGTATTGGGAAATTGGAAAACGACGAAGATTATCTCACTCGAGGGCCAATATCGGTTAGGCCCATTAATGTCGGTCTGTAAAAAGGACTTTCATCCTATTTTGCTGTCGCTTGAATCCCGATATTTTTTGTACTTAATTTTTTATAGAGTCACGGTAAGCGAAATCAGTTAGGGAATAATTAATAATTTTTTATTATTCTCGCTATTCATTGCTTCTATTTTATCTTATTTGCATTACAGTAAGTAAAAAAAAATTCTGCTATAAAATTGTTCCATTTCATAGCTAAAAAAACTTTAGAAAATATTATAGACTAGATATCTCTGCTGACAAGTTAGCAAAAAGCATATGTGCCAATGTGCTCTATATTCAACTCATTAACCAGTAGTTATTCTTACATCATATACCGGCAACATAATGATATCAACCATTTGTAATGTTTACTTACTGGTAAACAAAATAATCTTTGTTTTATTTACTTATGCCGTCATCAATGTTTGTTCCTAAAATATCTTTCCCTCAATATAAACAAAACTGTGCCTTAGCGGAGTTAATTGATTCAGTAACTTAATAATGTTGATTATTTTGTCTCTTGTCAATACAGGAGGCACTAAGCCAGATTTAACGCATGTGACGGATCGGAGGCTGTTCTGCTCAGATTGTCAAGACATATATGCATTTATTGTATGTAATTTCTTCGAGCATATGTTGTATAGAATTTTCTAAGTTCTAATGAATTTTGACTCAAAATTTTTATTTACAATAATCTGTGACTACTTCCACTTTTCATAAACTTAATTTATTTATTGAAACTTCCTGCGAACATTACATAAGGCGGATTTAGATTTAACAAAAAAAAGAAAAGACAAAGAAAGCTATGTGTGGCAGGTGTATATTTGGGACAGATAAGGTTGAGACTGAATTAAAGAATCTTACGAAAGGAAAAAAAAATCCTATTGATATATAGATACCAAGATATAGGTATATACTAGGTATACATACATATAGTTTATAAAGGTGTCTCAGTAAGAGCGCACTTTCTCATTTTAACATAAAAACAGAGTTGTGATATTTTTATTGAATTGTAAAGAAGACATGTTCCGATTAAGTATGGAATAAAATATCCGGCAAATGGCCTCCAAGGCTCTGATGACAAGCCATTACTCTTTTCATGAAATTTTCCATGATTTTTACATAGAGATGTGGCTGTGATTTCGCCGATGACACGTTGGATCTCTGATTTGAGCTCAGGAATTGTTTCTGATTTATTCGCATAAACGTTAAATCGCACGATCTTGATGGCCAGTTGACATCAGAATTTCGTGAAATAATGCGTTCTGGAAATCGTTGCTGCAATTAATCGATTGGTTCATGCGCGGTGTGGTAGGTGGCGCCTATTGAAACCACATATTGTCCAGATCCATGCCGTCCAGTTGACGCCACAAGAACTGCGTTATCATATTCCTGTAACGAATGCTGTTCACAGTCACTGCAATTTCGGCTTCATCTTCAAAAAAGTAAGGCCCATTCACGCCGCCTGACCAAAATCCGCACTAGATAGTTGCTCGTTGTTGGTGCATTTATTTCTCATGGATTGCATGAGGATTTTCTGAGCCCCAAATTTGTCAATTTTGTGTATTCACATAGCCATTCAGATTTAAATGCGCTTAATCGGAGAAGATAACTTTTTTCGAAAAATTGGCATAGACTTCACTTTGCTCCATTACCCGTTTAACGAATCGCCGGCGCTTTCTATGGTCTGTTGATTTGAGCTCCTGAGTTAAGTGAATCTTGTACCTATGAAGGTGGAGGTCTTTTGTCAAAATTCCCAATTCCAAAGTAACTTTCCCCATTTTTGTAATATGTTTTCACAATTATAACGTGTTGCTTTTTCGAAAAGCACTCCATTTTTAATAATTGGAATAAACATAGGTGACGCCTGTCAAATTTCAGACTTGCCACTTGCACGAAAAAAAATGAAATTAAATTTAAAAAGTGCACTCTAACTGAGACACCTTTACATATAAATATTAAAATATAATATATATAATACGTAGATAATAAAAATACTCTTTAATTGTTATTTTGATGGCTCCGTCAACAAGTCACTATAGAGCTTCCGTACTTGAATTTTAAAAGTGGATAGGTTTGTTGACATCCTGATTTCTAGTGAGACAGTATTCCGAAGGGCTACAGCTTGAACAAGGATGGAGAAATGAACAATACTAGAAATATGTGAAGGACAAAGATGGAGAAGATTGTTACAAGAGCGAAGAGTGCCGTCATGATTAGATCAGAGATATTGGAAGTGTTGAGAAGTCGGTCTAATTTGTTGAGCACACCTGCATTCAAGCCGATATAACACACATCAACATAGTCGATAAGTGGAAAAATTAAATGCAATTTTTGGCATTTTTTAAGGTGATAGAATATTCGTAACCTTCTGACTAACGCTAGTTACCTGAGTTTGCCAGTATAGAGTTGCATCGATGTGCAGACCTTGACCGATGTACTAACAGGCAAAAAGGTGTCATTAAAGATGATTTCAGTAAAACTATCAGTATCAATTCTGCTTGTCATTAATTCATTGTCTTCTAGGTCATGTCTAAACAATATAAATGTATATTCGATGAATATATCTACTAGGAATATGACCTAATCTGATTATATGAACTTAATCAAAGTGAACAATAAAAATATAAATTTTAATTATACAGGAAGACAGTGTTTGTGTATTATTGGTAGGGTCAGTCGGAATGAAACTTAACACAGCTTAAATGACCAGTAGGGCTGGCGAGATTCCTGAAAATAAAGCACTTATCATATTTTATACATATAAACGTCCTAATTAGCACAACTTTTACGAATGCAATAATCGAATATTTGGAACTGTATTTTTAAGAAAGGATCAATTTTTTATTTTGAATTGAATATGACTTAATATAAACATTTATATATTTAACGAACATGCCCACGTTATTTTAATAAAAGTAATTTATGACAGAAAATGACATCGTTATTTACTAAAAACAATTTGAAATTTAAAAAAAGTAAGGAACTGAACATTTTGGAAACTTTAAATTATAATAATATACTATGAGTCAAACTTAGCTTTATATAAAATCTAGGAACGGAGTTGACTTACCAAAATAGACTATAAATTCATCATTTCGTACTGTAAATTACAACTCTCGACTTCGCGATGTGTACTGAAATTCAGTACTACGATTATTTAACTCTTAATTGTAAGCAGCGAACCATCGTATAGTTGGAAAACGAAGGGAATACACGACATGAATTACTTGATTTATTTACCTAAATAAAGTACATTGAAGACATTAGATTAATAAAATGCCTTGCAAATGATATTCATAAGTTTTTGAAGATGCGTGGCGACTGACAATTGAAGGTCACTTAATCTCTCGATAACGAGGTACCCGTTGAATCTGAAACTCAGACATGACCGCTAGCAGAGACGCTTCTTATACAGAGACTGGGTTCTGTACGTCATTCTATATATTGATTGCTTCTTACATATAGCACTGCGCGTGGACCACATTGGACAAATTATATTTGATGCATTAATGAGCGTGGTAGAAACCGACTTTCTGTTACACATTGCCGTCTCTTTCAACAAAATTATGTGTACCGATTACAGAAAATCGAGACGAAATATGATACATTAGCATTATGTTCTTTTGCTTATTAAACCTTAAGCGTAACCTTCAATCTAAATCATCATTATTATTATCATCAACAGCCTTTAGCTGTCCACTACTGGACATAGGCCCCACCTTAGAAAGGAGATTTTGGTCTACTATATCCAGGTCAGACCGGTTGCTCAGGGTTTATTTCAAGTTTTCCTTCTATCCTTGCAGTGCTGTTGTCCTATGTAGTTTGCTCCCTTAGACGGCTTTTACTCCTACGTGATAATTAGGGGTGGTGAGACTAGGTATTCACAATCCATCACCACACGAATATTATAATCTAAATAACTAAAACAATTTAAATAGATCAGTGTCATCATTCCTGTCAGCGTAAAATAAATTATTGTTCACTTAAAGAGTTTCATGAAACCAATCCTTACACGAAATACGTCGTATTACTCAGCCAGTAACTTACAGAGTTGTGTAAGAATATTGTGCTTGTTCTGTCAAGTTGTCAAATTCAAATTTCTGAAAGCATAACACTCAATGAATGTATACAAACATTTCTAAATATTGAAGAAGTACGAGTAAAAGCAGTACTAACAATAGTCAGTCAGTCAGTCAATCACAGTCAATATAAAATGGATGTGACTATGTGATTCTATTATAACAATCATATTACTCAAATTCATGTGAAGCAAACATCTAAAATCGACTAGCTATCTTAGTAGCCCCATGATATCGATTTAGATGGATGATTACTTTGCCTCTTAAAAATTTTGCTATTTTAAAGTCTGCCTACCTTTCCTCCTAAGATGGCTTTCAAGAGTGATTAAAGTATTCCGAAAAAACTTAATGCTTTTTCACGTCATTTGAATGATCGCTTTAAACACCTAGGTGTTAGGACTAGGAGGTCTGGTTTAGTCCTAGAATCTCAAACATGAATAATTGTCTTGTTAATTTTATTTCAGTAAGTTAGTTTTCATTTATTTATTTATTTATTCATTTTCATTTCATTGATATAGATTTAGTTAAATGAGTCTGTGTTCAATTAGGTATATTTTTTATATACGATCGATAGGTTACTCTAAAAGCCACACTTTCATATCCCATTACTTGAATACCCTGCAAATAAATCTTGGTTGTAAATTTGAACTTTCTGTTAACTGCCGTCACGATATTATACAAAGTATTTATCTTATTTGGATAACTTTGGTAACGTGTATACTAATGAGTTTTACTAAACTGCTTTTAAATGAAAAATAGAATTAAACCAAAAAAAAACATTCCTCAATTACATAATATGATTCTCATAAACACACATTATGGTCATTTATAGAATTTTCAGGACAAACGAAGATGAAAAACGTTTTATAAACAACACTAGTACGCATAATAACTGTATTTATAGAAATGGTAAGTTAAGAAAATAAACATCACATCTGTCGCCAGAGCCGGATGCTTGTCTAATTCGATGCCAACAGATCTCTATCTGAATACTAACATTTCGATACAGTCGGAGGGAAAAATTTACTGATATTACTGTATCAAAAACCAATAAATATATTTCGTAATCGGATATATAAATATAAATGACAGTGACATACTTTTACAGAAACAGAAACGGCATATGTACTTTTCATCCTCTTTTTAACGTTCGTGATATCTGTCAGGTATCTGTGTTAGCACAGTACCAGCGCAACTTCCAAAGTGTTATATCCAATATGTTGAGCTATCGATAATTTTGGAATGCAGAGGTATATCTCGATAGTTGCAAATTTGATGCTTTCGTTGAATTAAAAGCGTTTAAGTTATCTTTTCCACCTATGTATGAGATTTATAGATTGTTTTTTTCTTTCTTTTAATCAGTTCATAACCAAGCGATTATGTTCTCGGTATAAAGTTGTAAATTTTGTTATTATATACTAAGAGTCTAAGGAGACCATTTCTTTATCCCTTTGCTGTAACTTTACATACTAGTAGTGAAAACAGCATATTAAATATTGTTAATTGGTAAAAACTAGAAACTAAAAATCTTCAAAAACGCTGAACAGTAATTAATTGATGTAGCACAGAAACGCAGCTAGAGTCTTCCACTCAAAACTTTGACGATAGAACGCGTTTTGGTGTCCAACATCCGGACATCCCTAGAATTAATTATCCAAGTTTGTCATCGTTGTTCAAGCCCTGAATTTGCTGTAAAGTGAAGAATATGATGTTTTGTTTATACCTAATATGAAACTTGAAACTTTAATGAAATATTCATACAAATTGAATCTTGAAGACCAACAGATATGTTTTAAGATACAGAGTTTCCGTCTGGGCTTGAACACGTATTCTGCTAAAAGGAACTTCGCCAGAAGATGGCAGTATTTTCGACTTTATTTTTTCAGAACAAACTTTTTATCTTCTTTTGATGAAATTTTTACCCAAGTAGAATCTTAATGTGTGCAAATGTCTAAGTTAAATACAAAGTTACTGCCTGGTATAAGGAAAAAATAACCAACTAAAAAGAAATTCGCCCTTGAAAAACATTTTAAAATAACAAAACTTCTTCAAATTTTTATCAAAAATAAATTCGTAAAATAATGCATTAATTACTTGTTATTTATTAAACATCATGCAATTTCATACTATTATTATTATTAACTGATGCCCAATTATATTTTCTATGTTACAAAATTTTATAGAAGTAAATAACTGAACTGGAAGTGAAAAACTAAAAATAACTGTTTTAATATTTGAAAACAACGTAAGAAATATTTCGTGAAATTTTTGTATCTGAGTGTACATACGATAGCCCAATCAATCGTGCGTACGTCAGACACCGACGTTTTGCGTTGATGTGTTATTCAGATTTCACCATGAGTTGAAGTGGTCGTACAGTTCTGGGCCAATGGATCTGTTTTTAAACTAACACAAACAAACAAGAGCAAAGACGACTAGTAAAACGACTTTCTAATTCTGCAACATCATAAAGTTAATGATGGAGAATGGCATTATCCCTTTCTTCTTTACACATAACTTTTCTCTATCTCTCTCTCTCTCTCTTATCTAAAAGATAAAGCAATGCGAGAGAAGATTAATGAAATGAAAAGCCACTCAATCTTTCATCAGTTGTACTAAGAGAGTATGACCAAAATTATAGTTTGTCAAATGTCGGTGTTTAATAACCTAATCTAGTCATATCTTCTAGAATACAGGCATAAGTGTACCAGTATATACTCATGTCTGAACAGATTTGTGGGCCTGGAATGTAAAAAGCGCTGCCTTAGTGGTGTAATACGGTACGCTACTGCAGTCCATGAGGCCTCGGAATCGATTAACGGACCGGGCCAAATATTTTAAGGTTTTTAAAATATTTGGCCCGGAATAAACAGAGAGACAAAAAATATTTAAACTGGATTTTAGGCATAGGTATCGTGCAAATAATATGTCAGCAAGAAAAAACGTATTATTGCCATTGACATTTCGACCAGACACTTTCATCGTATTTATTTGTATAGATTATTTAGAATTGACTTAGTTAGTTTGCATTTATTACATGACATTAAAATTATTTACTACGAAGGTTCAGGCTTATGATTGAAAGTTTCAATTTCATGCAGTATTTTTTTGTTTTTTACTGTAGATAATTCCTCTTTAGACTACTTAAACATAAATATTAGAATTTTGAGTCTTGAATTTATACCAATTTACTTTCCTCAAACTTGTTAAAATAAAATTTCAACTGGAAAACCAGTCTTCAACACCGCTTCGCACTCATAATTGCTTGAATAAATTTCGTAGATTTTCCTCGGAGTAAATGGTAGATTTTGCTGCAAAATATTTTAAAATAGTAGTCTGATATACGTTGTTACAAATGAATGGTAGCAAAGATTTGGATCCAAAGATTGCTTCAGTTAATTTGACTTGACTTCTTAAGTTTCTAATGTTGTCAAAAAATCAAAATAGTAAGAATAAGACAAAATTTTACATTCTAAAAATACTAATAAATCTCATATGTAACTGTAATTACTTATACATACATGTCATAATCAGGAGTAAATGGATCACCATATTTACTTGCAGCATTGTTTCCTCCAAGGGACAATTTTTTTTAAACTTGGTTAAATAAAATCTAGTACTAATTCTCATTACGTCAATTCTCAGTAGGTTTTCGTGCTAAATCAATCAATCATCAATGTCTTACTGCGCACGTCTGGTCATACGTCACAGTGCAGACTGTGAGCGATAAATTGCACCTAACTACTTGTAAGTCCTTTCCGACGGCTTCCAATTAAAAGTAGGTAGTTAAAACTCCGACAACTAGCCTACTTTAAACATACCGATGTAACAACCCGTTACATCATAACTTTTTATATGAAATTAAGTGGCATTATGCAAAAAGTCTGAATAAGGTGCTTGAGGCTTCTTCTCAGTTAACTGCCAGTTAAAAGCCTTAGTAGAAGTATATTACGAATTATTATAGTCATGGGACTATAATAATATTTTTGGTTTAATTTATAACATTTTAAATTTGATGAACACAAGAACAATTTTTGGAAGTTTAGTAATTTTTATAATTTCTATAGAACATTTTATAAGATGAATATGGATATATGGGATACATTTATATGGATAAAGGATATACTTAGAAAAATGTTTAT
Source organism: Arctia plantaginis (assembly GCA_902825455.1). Lineage (NCBI taxonomy): Eukaryota > Metazoa > Arthropoda > Insecta > Lepidoptera > Erebidae > Arctia > Arctia plantaginis. Next base: position 4,706,122 of record CADEBD010000288.1, read on the forward strand.
AGACTTTTCATTGAATATTGACGTTGAAAACTATATATTATGCGGTATATTTCCCGAGGGATTTTGGGCACTGAATCCAAATTCGGTAGCAGAATTGCTCCCTCACGTCAGATTTTTGAGAGATTCTTATGTAAAAGTGCAAAATACGCCATTTTTGAGGGTATGTAACCCTTCAAATTTTATTAAGCCTAAAAAAGTACACAATTTATCTTAAAGTTCAAGTCTTCAGCTTTCAAATATTTTTTAAAGTTTGCTTAAATATCCTTCGGGAAAGTATACTCTAGTTGTTGGGAAAGAAACTTTGTCGAATTCTATTTCTTCTTCCTCTGTATCTATGTATATTCTTCTGTGCAATTCCATATAATGTAATATATTATGTTCAATGTTATACTATACATGTGATGTGTTTTGGCGCTACATCAAAGATAAACTAATATATCCACCGTTTGCGGTACTAGTCAGGCTATGGTTTATGTACGAGTAACTATGTAACTTTGATGTGATAAGATCACAGAATTATAGTGTAGTGGATATGGTAAATATTTATAAACATAATATAATTTTTTTATGTGTGGTTTGTACTAAAATTTTTACTGTTATTATTACCGAGATATAATTTTAATGCATATAAATATATGTTATTAACGCAAGAATTCCCGTAAGGGAAGGTATCATGGAACGCAGAAATTTACATGTAATATATCGTATCGACAGTAATATATGTAGCATAAACAAATACACAAACATTATGACAACATCCTATCTAAATCATGCCTGATAATATACTTACTCTAACTTAAGTCAGTCGTTTTTTCAGAAGAACCACAAAAATAAAGCAAGGTTGTAAAATTTAAAAAAAAAAAGAGTTTGAAAGAGGCCACATTAGACGTAACTTCCTTATTGTAAGGATTCAAAATGTCATCGTCGATCGATGGCATTCTTTCACTAAGGATCCCCCTGTCCGAAATCAGTGCTAAGCACTTATTTCGGGAAGGGGGTTTCATATAAAGGGGGTATACCATAAAAAAAATATAAGTAATACTACTAGTATATAATCCCAGTCCGCAAAGTCACTTCAATAAACAGTGACATTCATTCAAGCAACCTCACCCTTATCCGAAAACCGACGGCCATTAGAATTCTGTAATTCATTTGTTTATTCTCAACATTCTTATTTCAAATGTTGATTGAGTTCAACGTTTCAACTTTGCTGTAGTATTCCAGTGCAAACTGCTTTGGTGCTTAACGAAGTAGTACGTCGTAGTACTTTAACTTGAACGACAGTGAAAGTTTAATTTTCCATTTTTATTTTATTTTATTTTTTTACTTGAGAGTATTCATATATACTACTATACATGAGTATAGAAACGAAACAAGATAGAAATCTACTGTTTGTCAGTTATGAGCTCGTGCTGTAGCAGACATTTTGATTTTTAAGCCACTGATTTATAGTTCAATGAACTTAAAATTACGCAATTGTTGTAAAGAGTTTTGTTGTTGACTGTTCGGAAAATTCATCGCCACGAAAATTTGTTTTTTGAATAATATATATAACATTAAAAAAACCAGTCAAGTGCGAGTCGAACTCGTGCGCCGCGGATTCCGTACCCACATTATACTATTACCATATAATATTTTATTTCACACAATAGCACAATTTTATTTTTTTGACCAGTGCCAATAAAGCTAGTCCTCTGAGTTGTATGGGCACAACTCAGAGGACTTTCCTAATTGGCGTCAACTATGTATGTATGGGGACGACCTTTAATTTCCAACTTTTTTACTTTTTGGAATTTTCCTTTATTTGTGCTGTTAGACCTTGCTTTTTGGCAAATTGAGTGATTATAGGTCAACGGGAACTACCATATAGGTTTTCGATCCAAAACCAATAGGGGGCTTCCGGTTGATCTAGAATTGTCAATTTTGTTTAAAAGCAATGTCTTACAGCACAAGTAAATGGAAAAATAAAAAAAATGAAAATTAAGGTAAATTTTGGTATCCTTCTATCGTGTTGACTCACTACCTTGATTTTTATACATCTAATAGGGACTATAGACCTCAGTATCTGGTATAAATTTCAACTTGCTAGGCACTCCCGTTTCTGAGAAAATTGGTGGTGACACACGGACAGACAGACAGACAGCCGGACAGACAGACGGACGGACAAGGGAGTGATCTTATAAGGGTTCCTTTTTTACTTTTTGAGGTACGCAACTCTAAAAAGAAGTTTTATGGTATAGTATATGGTATCTGATGGTAAAGTAACTGCCTCTGACCATTTACACTATCAGCAACTCAAGAGTCACAAATGGGTTCCCGCTCTTTGAATCAGATCGTTCGTTTAACCCGAGTCCTTGTATTTACTAGTAAGAAAATTCACCAGACCGACTGAGTCGCTAAAATTCAAGAGCTAATTCAAAATTTATACTTAAATCACCACCTTACCTCACTATCACTATTACAAGATTTTTAATTCTGTTAAAACTAAACTGAAATAACAAACGAAACTAGTTAAACCTAAATCCATAAAGTTATTCGTTAGGGATTTAACTTTATTATTTCAGGCTCTAAAAGTTTAACAAAGTGACATTGGTTTACCTTGTCCCGTAAAGTACTTTTTTGGTTAGCTTGCCCCTTTTATTTTTAAATTACTTAAACATTTAGTTGTGATAAGGGTGAGGACGAATTGTTGAAATATTCTAGCGTTTCGTGTTTAAAAATCGAATTGACTAAGATTTTCTCATTTTTAGAAAGTCACTGACTTAGTGTACTTGTAGTAGTAGTAAAGTTTATAAGCCCTAGGAATATTTAGTGTTTACAAATGTTATTACTTCCTATATTTGTAGAAAATCCTTTCATTCTGTAGGTATTTTTTTAATTTAGATAAATAACACAAAACCTATTACTCAAAAACGTGAATAAGTAATTACTTTATGAAAATCTGTAATAACCCACAGAATGTGTAATTTTATTATATTTAACCATCACATAGTAATTACACTAAGTAATCACATAGTAATTAAACCTAGTAAGATACGAGAACTAACACAACTACAGTTTTAAAACTTATACAATTTTCTATTTATAGCCACCTTTACAAAACGTTTAAAATTATATAGTTATTTGAAAATTAAACTCAGCACATCAATCCAAAAAATGAAAATCCTAAATATTGTTTGTGTTCGTAGCATAGTAATGTACAATTTTCGGCAATGCTTTAAACGCAGAAAGTATCTTCTCCAGCTACTCCTTTTTGCCTGTTTAAAGTAATAAATTCTTATTTTTTTAGTTTTATTACGCGTACAAATATCAAGTACATCTATTATATCACTAGCTCAGGTAAAATCAATCACACAGCCATCAGTCAATCACGATTCTTCACAAAAAGGTTTTCCTTTGGGATTATTGTAAAACTTACAAAAGCCTTGTCAGTTACTTCGCAAAATCGTCCGACCCCATGAAGTAAGACAAATAGTTTGGATAAAAGCCGAGTAAACGTTGCTAATGAAATAATAAATGGTTTTTTTTGTACCATAAACGGCGAGTGGAAATGTTGGTGAAAGCTTTGAAGGCCATTAGCCTTAGGTATCGGCTAAAGATACGAGTAGGTATATGTTTGACTGGGACGATCGTTTTACGACAAAATTACGTATTTTAAGTAGCAGAAAAGGGAGACCGTTCTGTTTTCCGAGAACCCATTTTTCTGAGCTATTTAGTGCCCACTTAGTTCAACCTTACAAATCGTTTTTATATTTATTTTGTTCTTTTATTTCTATTTGTGTTTAAGAAGAACTACCGCAGGTTTCGGTGTAACTCTGTCGGGTTTATACCGTGATAAGCGCTTTCAAGAACCTTACAGAATTGTGATTAATATTTTTACTTATGGTATGATATTTTAAAGTTTACCAATATATAATAATTTTTCAATAAACTGTTGGGTACAGCATAGACATTAAAAAGCAATTCATATTTTTAAATACGTTAATACGTTAAGTATGGACCTAGCATTGATCCCTGAAGACATCCCATTGTAAGCGCCTTCGACACAGAATGATGACCATGTCTTAGTTAAATTGTACCTTGTGAAAAGTGCGAAGAGATAAGGGAATAATTATTTTTAAATCACCCTCGTGATTTTAATTTCAGCAACAACATGGGCTACCATGCGTTGTCGAAAGCGCCAGATATATTCAAGAAAATAGCCAACACGTATTGAAACTTTGACGCTGTGACAAACTTCCTAACCGATATAACCGCATCAAATGTCGATTAAACGTAATCAATTTAGCACCAGTTTTACTTTAGAAATACAATCCTTAAACATACAACTGTATACATTTTGGAATACAGTGTGAACAAACTACAAACAATGAAAATGAGTCCCTTTGTAACTGATTAGATGCAGTCACTGATAAGGAAATAGCTTTGCACACGCAAGCCCTAGACTGAGATTCCTTATATTTTCAATCATGTAAAGATTTTCATTTAATGGACGATATTAATGTTAAATACAGTCGATACTATATACGAGTAGATACGTAAGTTGGTATCTAATTTGTTTAATTTTGTAAATTGTTGTTGTTGACACAAATCCTACACCAACCCGTCTGGCCAGCGTGGTATAGTAGGCCAAAACCTCCTCTCTAAAGAGAGGTTAATGTCCAGCAGTGGACTATTAAAGGCTGTTGATGTGATGATGATGGGATTCCTTTGGGCGGAAAACAAATGGTATTTCGTCACATTTTACTTGAAATTAACTTTCTGTAAGAATATATAAACCACAATTCCGAAGCCAACTAGGGATTTGTCTTTCTGATCTAAATCAAAGATTTATCACTGATATCTGATATAACCGCTATTCTTATTCTAATTTAGTTCAAAGAGGTTTAAAAATATCTTTTATGACCTCTTTGAAGCATTGATGATAAACAAAAAAAAATCAAATAAAACTGTGTTAGTATATTACTAAAATTTATAAAACAATTGTTTCTGATAGTTGTTGTTGATAGCTCGAACAAACACACATAGACTGAATAAATTGGAATCAATTTTGCAAAATGTTGTCTACCAAATTGTAACACATTATCCCACACTGACCTTATTTCATTTTATAGATATTTAAACAAAAATTGAGTACATTACATTAAATAGCAATACTGAAATAACTGTTTTTTGTCAGAAAATATTTAAAAAAAATTAGGAAAGATTATTTAAGAAGAGCTCAATACGTAATTACTTTTGTAAACATAGCCGTCGATAACATCAACATTATAATTCTTAAAAATATAACTTTAATCGAAATTTTACATAAACTTGTTAATCTTAAATTAAACTTTATGAGAGTTTTCATGCTATCTTTTGATAGGCAATTTATGTTTTATTCCATTCGTTACCGAGATATACTTCTGTTATTTAGTTTACTCAAAAGATCAAAGTACATGGCTATTGATGTTTCATTAAATGGTTTAGTAGTTACTGAGATTAGTCCCTTTGCAGTAACGAGTTTCTCTGCGGTTACTAGGAAATTACAGAGTAGGTACACACTAGATTAACATATCACGACGGAGGGTCACAGTCATAACACACCTAATAACATTTTGAATGGTTTTTAGGTAGATATTACCTATTCTTAGAATATATCCCAACTCCAAAAATATATACTAACATAAATGAAAACGTTACTATTTATAGAGTATGAAGCCCGGGCAGGCATTTAGTGTTACTATTGTAAAAAGAAATCATACTGATTATTTATGATGTGTTCATAACTTAACCGTAGTTTATAATATTGCAAAAAAGCCAAAATATGCAATAAATATGCTAAATAGTAGGCCAAAACCTCCTTTCTAAGAAGAGGCCTATGTCCAGCAGTGGACTGTTATAGGCTGTTGATGTGATGTGATTTGAAAAAAGCAAAAGAGAATCCGGAGTAAAATATTGCAAAATTATCAACTTTTTTTACATAAGACTTTTACAACCGACATATGCGACGGAACAAGAACTGCAACTTAAATATCTGATTTGATTCAAATGTAGGAAATTTGCATTAAGAGATAAAATACATTTTTTGACTTTATATTTATTGATTATTTATTGACACTGTGTAAGAAAATTTTATTTCTGGAAATTTTTATTTATAGAGCAAACGCAGCAGAATCGTCAAATTCAATTTGTATAACAATATGATTCAATCTTCATCGTAAAAGTAATTTACGAGGATTAACGGTCTTTAAATTTTATTACTACACACACCATTTACAGTTAAGTGTCTTATTTATTAATCAAATGTAGCAAAGGATTTGTTCCATTCCAAGACCTCTTAAAGTTTCACAGATAAAATTGCATGTATTTTGTGTTATTTTCTCATTATCTCTTTGTACAGCAGATTAACAGGAAACTAATGGGGACGTGTATGTTTATACGTTCCTTAGAATCAATATTTGTGTTAGTATTTGTTAGCTATTTATTTAGGTTCAAGGGTAAAGTCAACTTTTTCTTTACTGTTGCGATCTACAATAATATTGGGTATTTGTTTTTGTTTTCTTAAAGATATAAGGGCCAAGATAAAACATTTGTCACTGAAACCACGTGTAGCTCCCAAACATTTTTTTGCCAACAACAAAGTCAGTAAGGAAATAAAAAATGGTTAAGTGATTTATATAAAAAAAAAAACAAACAAGTGCGAGTCGGACTCGCCCACCAATTAATAAATAGTTCCGGAATTGGGTCTCGCAGTTTTTGCCAAGTTTTTCACTAAATTAAGTTTCCAAAACCATAATAATTACTAATATTGATTGATTACGTATTTTAAATAAAGACTATATTTTTTATGATTTTATTACAAATGAAGAGTTTTTAGATTTTCCCTGTACTTGTTGTATAAGACGATGTTACTTGCCAAATTTCATAGTGCTTGGTCTCCGGGAAGTACACTATAAATTTTGATTCCCTTGAGAGTGTCGAAATATGCATTTTTTGCGATATAAACGCCCGTATCTTTTCTATGTTAACATTGTGGGTGGGTTAGATTCCCACCCACGACAAATATTGTGTTACGAGCATGGTCATTTGTTCTGTTTGGGTGTGATTTATCTATTAAATGTATGTATTTAGAAATATATAAGTATGTTTATTAGCAGTCTGGTTACCATATTAAAAATTCTGCCGGAACTGACTGCCGTGTGTGAGATATGTGACGTTATTATATTATTATTTATTATTAAGTAATACTGTTTTAAAATATCTCTATATAATCTCTAATAAAAGTTGTGCTACATGTAAAAGCATTCCTGTTACATCAATAACAAAACCTTTTTAGCTATCAGAACATAAAGGGTACCTACACCTACGTAAATTTCATACTAATTGAATATCAAGTTCCATTAATTTAACCATTAATATCTCGTTTGATCCTAAGTTTTGGGAAAATTTCATGCGTTAATATTGTCTCTTTATTATCAAGAAACATGTTGTACAATATCCAGATATAAATTGGGTAAGAAACTTCTATTATTAGTATGTGAACTAAATGTTGTGGAACAAATTTAGCGCCCTACAAGTTTATCTTGTTAATGTGCTGCGCATGAGGTATCATTACAGAGGTAACGTTTTTATAAACATAACAATGAAACTTTGTGGGTCTATTATCAGTTTCATGCCCAACTACTTCAAGAGTTATTCGTTTTTACGTTACTTTTAGGTAATAATCACAATCCCCATAGTTTTGAAAAACATGTTTAGGAATTATATACTTAAATTTTGGACTTACAGCAAATGAATTTAAGAAATTTTGTATTCCAAATATTCATAAGACATCTAAATTATCTCAAAAAAAATCCTTTGAAATAACGTGAATAACTTGAAAACTTGTACTGTTTCTTAATGAGCTCTTAATTTGGTGTCGATTTGCATACAATAATTTTACCCGTTTTATTTTGTAAAGTATTTTTAAATTTGCATTATCAGTGATAGATATTGATGAATTGTCGTAACTGTACTTTAATAGTACTATAACATACAATAGTAATAAAAAATATAAATAGACTAACTATAAGAATTACTATATCATCTTCTTGACAAATTCAAACTCTTTGTTACACAATCTAACACTGCTGAGGGAGGAGAGGAAATTTATGCTTTATCTGTAAGTACTTAGTATACCGACAAAATAGAGAAAACTTTGGAAGGCGCATTAAAATTCGATCTGAGCAGCTATTGCAGCATTGCCAGTACATTAATATTAGTACTAGATCAAAGCTTTTGATTTTAACGCCGACGAGGTAGAATGAAAATTATACCTATCCAGACGTGTCACAGGCGTTAGGTGTAAATGAATCAACGATGAAACAATTCATTTCAGGAACGCTTTTTTGGTTACTTAAAAATATTAATAAGTTTTTAGCCAGATGTTAAAAAGATGCAACGCTATTGGGTCATAGATAATAAGTGTAGTACGCGATTAATCTTTTACTAAACATTTTAGTCATTCATTCCTAAGCGCTTCGACTAACACCTTTAGGTTTTCACTTTAGGTAACTAGATTAAAGGTCTGGCGATTTTAGTTTTCCTTGTCATGACACGCATAGTGAAGAGGACTGTGTCTCTAGAACCACTATCGTGGCCGTTGTGGTAAATACCGGTGGGAGACACTAACACAATACCAAACCCTGATTAAAGACAAAAAAGTTTTACTAAGGTGAGATCTTACCAGTTTCATCTGTAAATTTGATTGAATTTTAGGATGAGCCTGTTGATCTAATGGCTATTAATATTGACTGCAATTCCGGAGGTCGTGGGTTAGATTCCCAACCCATTACAAATATTTGTGTGATGTGCATGATCATTTGTTCTGTGTCTGTGTGTAATTTATATAATATGTATTTAGAAGTATTTGGAAATATATAAGTATGTTTATCAGTAGTCTGGTTACCATAGTACAGGCTGCACCTAGTTTGGAATCAGACAATCATGTGTGAAGTTATGATTATTATTATTATTTGAGGTTTCTTTGTACGGCAACTTAAATTCGTTCACTGTCTATTGGCATATATATGTGACAAATGAAAAACAATTTGTGTTCTTTTTAGGATATTGTCTTAATGGTTATTTTGTGTTACAGTTCCTCATATATTTATATTTATTACAACGCCTTTTAAAAGTTCAATTACAGCAAAAATTTTCTTCGCCCTATTTTTCTCTGTGTTTATAAAAACAAGTATTTTAGGTTATAAAGGTAAACGTTTTAAAATAAACACTGAAGCAATAATATAGTTCGTATTGTAAACACGCAAATCACTTTCACACAAACAAATCCGTACCGTCAGTCGTAAAAACGTAGTTAGACTGTGTCTACAGTAGTATTATAAATATTTTTATTTTGTAATACCAGTACGTAGATTTCGATATGAAGTGTAAAGCACACATAACATTAAAAGTGTGTATTATACAGCAATAATACTAAAATTCATGCTGTACAAGTTGTTTACCAATTTAAATAACCACAATTATAAATAAACTAGCCTTTGCTCGCGGCTACGCCTGCTTGTATGTCGGATATCGCAGTTAACAGTAGCCTATGTCCTTCTTGAAAAATTAAACTCTCTCATCTCATATGATATATATTAATTTTTTTTTTTTTTTTTGAAGTTTCACTAGAATCAGAAGTGACTAGGAGAACAGTAACAAGTACGAAACGTGTTAACGAATCATTGCGGGAAGTTACTAAAAGCGGCTGTACTGCCAAATGTCGCTTTCAACCGAAACCTGGTCAAATCGGTTACGGTCATTTCAAAACCTCCAATTGCTCCAATAAAAGTGTCTTATAAAGAGATGATGCAGATGGGTGCGGTAATTGTGTCATTATGGATCACCCCAATGGCATTTTTCACTTCGCAGTTATCAATTTGAAGGCAAAGACTACATTATCATATGAAAGCTAAATGAAAATACTGAAATGATTTATTTTGTCATTAAATGTAGTGTCAAAAATACTGAAATGATCTCCATACCAAAATTTCATTGAAATCCTTTAGCGGTTATTGATTCCCCATATAAATTTCTAGCCCCCTTAAAGAATGGTTGCTGGGGATAAAACTATCCTTTGTCCTTTCCCGGGACTCAAACTATCTCTATACCAAATTTGATCTAAATCAGTTCAGCGGTTTAAGCGTAAAGGGATAACAGACAGACACACTTTTGCATTTATAATATTAGTATGGATATTTATTTTTTTGGTATAAAGGGCGAATACGCAGACGGGTCTCAAAGAAACCGGTCCTTTGTTACTAAGACAACTATAAGAAAACGTGTACGCGTATACAATTAAAAGAATAAAAGAAAACCATGATCATTTACGCTATAAACTGCAAATTTAACCGCTATTACACGTGCTACGATTATAAGCAAAAGCAAAATGGTGGTAAAAACTACTCGGATTTCTACCTTTTTTGTATTTGTTCTAACCACTATCATCGTTTTCCAAGATCATAATTGGCTTAGGAATACTAATAGTGATCAAGTGCAAAATATATTTAGAAGTGCTTAAAATTATAACTTACCCTCTTTTGAGAGATTTAATAATATTTTTATATGTAAGAGTTTATACAAAGAGCTAGTAGCATGTTCACTCATTTATCATAAAAATGTCTACCATCAAGTTCACACCAGGCTTGAATTAATATTCACTTCACTTTTTGTTCTGCAAGCGTTTTTATAAAAGGTCATATCATTTAGAATATCGAACAAATAAAACTCAACATTTTAGTTTCAGCTGACCTACCTTCTATTTCTATTCTGTGGTGTACACAGACAAAAATAGAGGAATGCAGTTGGCAATACATAGCGTATAGTTTACAAGAAAAAGCCTCTATCATCACACGTCAATACTGTCGCCATTTTCAGTCTTCGTGAGAACAATCTAATAGCGCTTTATAAATATTTCCATATCTATACAAATACAACAATGCAAGATTTTCAATCTGTGAAACGGGTTATCGTCTGCGGTATTTCCGGACCGATACGACCTTCAAACCTTAAAAAAAGAGCGTACTCCTTCCTAAAAGGGCGGGCTTCCTCCTTCATGGGCGGCGATGGTCACTTTCCATCAGGTGACCCGTCTTCTCGTCTGTCTTCTCTAATATAAAAAAATAGAAAAATAAACGTTTATTTTATTAGAGTTTACCTAAAAATATTAGTAGTAACAAACACTTGAGGATATAAAATGTAATAAATATTAATAAAATTAAGAATAAATCTTAAATTCCCTGATAATCGGGAGATGTATTATACGAATTAAATATTATTAATCGAATACAATTTAATAGTTATACTTTCAACGTAGGTATATTCACTTCTAATACTAAACAACAGTTTTAGTTTGAGAGGTGTACAAAAGTTTACAATCAGTATGCTGCTGCAGACCTTTATGTAAATAATACTGCAATTCCGCAGCAATTCCTGTATTGGTCAGCCATGAATTCTGCTTCGCATTTTGCAAATGCTTCGTAGCGTGCAGAAATTGTAGGAAATAATACGTTACGTGATTACTTGTAAATAGTATTGTGTACAAAGCGTGGAACTGATGTGCAGATACTGCAAAGATTTGTCAAAAAATTGCTGTAGAGAAAAATTTTAGCAAAACGAGCACAGTTTAATTCACTTATAGTGTCTGTGTAAAATATAGTTATTTTATTTAAAAGTGCATTATATTGTATTGTATATTATATTGTAATGTATTATTTTTCGTTCTTTCTTTCTTTCATAAAAGAAAAACGCGTTACATCATCATCAATCATCTACAGCCTTTAATAGTCGACTGCTGGGCACACACCTCTCCTTAGCAAGGAGGTTTTGACCTACTATACCACGCTGGCCAGACGGGTTGGTATAGGGTTTCTGTCAAGTTTTCCTTCTCTTTGCAGTGCTGTTGTCCTGCGTAGTTTGCTCCCTTAGTCAGCTCTTACGACACCCACGGGATGAATAGTGGTGGTGACACCCTGTATTCTTAATCCGTCACCACACGGATATGTATTACATGATTAATTCTTTCATGTGTTACGTGCGTGAGGTTACCAGAGCCACTACCTCCTCTCTCCCTGACTCATAGGTGCCTCACCTATGAGTCTCATAGGTGCCTCACCTATGAGTCTCATAGGACGTCAACGCACTTATGATTCCCGAGTTGTAGGTGTCCATGGGCGGTGGGAGTTATTTACCATCAAGTGACCCGTTTGCTCGTTTGACCCATTTAGCAAAAAAAAACCTATTATGCTCCTTAAGTTAAAACAGTTAAAGCCAAAACTAACGTTTCTTGTGTAGGTTTTAAGTTAGACTGCACGGTCGGCGTAGTGGTTTAAGCGGTCGCCACGCCGCATCAGTGTTGTCGGTTCGATCCACACATGTATACAAGTACACAAGTACACATATTTAAGCAAGTTTTCTAAAATAAGTAAATAATAAATAGGTTTCTAATAAATAAATAAATAACAGGGCGTGAAAGTCATACAAGAATTATCAAAATTCCCTAAGATTTGCCGCAGATAAGATTGGTTCCATTGTCATTATCAAATGGACCAACTTAGTTATTGGATTTACTGTAAAACCTATGTAACTGACTAGAAGTAATGTATTGTTTAAGAAATTGATGCCAAAAGAAGAAAATAAAGAGAGTAATATCGAGTAATAATCTTCATTCCAATTTATAGTTCACTATGTATTTAAGATAGCGTCCGGAATAAAGATTGCTTCATTATCGGATACATGGTGACATAATCTTTGCCGGTTTTATTTCAAGGCTTAATAATAGTCTCTTCATAGCGGGTCGTATAATAATGATAGCCTGGGACATATTACACAGCGTTATTTACTCGAACAAAGCATATATTGTGTTAAGTATGGGTTTTAGAATACAGACGAACACACATACTTCCACATTTTCTTTGCAAATACTTTCTACGTAATACGTAGAATAAAAAAGATTCATACAAAATAAACAAACACATGCAAAAAAACATTGAACATTTCCTTCTTCATTCCTTTCTTTCGCGCCTCGGAGAGCACGTTAAGCCGTCGGTCCCGATTGCCATACGAATATCTGTGGCAATTGTTACGGGTAGTTGGAGGCCTAAAAATTCCGACAAGAGTCTTTCTACAGAATTTCGATATCCTAGGTGATAAATATACTTGGGTTGTGGAGGTTTGATGCCAGACGCTTCGCGTAAAAAATCTAAGTTAAGCCGTATCATAGTAGACTTAAAGCCGACCCCAACCAAGTCGGAGGAAGAAGGAGAGTCCTCTTTCAGCATTGAAGTGGTGCCACGATCTCACAGGAAACCAGTATTATTCAATTATTTCATTGTTTTTTACCAAAGGTGTGAAGTTAATGGAGGCCCAACCAAATGCTCTTTTAAATCTGGGAGGATCGCATCGCACTATGACTCTTGAATTACAAGTCTCCATATGTCATGGTGAAGGTCACGGGAAGCCGTTTGATGCGGGCAGCACATGATTGGTTGTTGTGTTTGGGAAAGCCTACGTCCAACAGTGGACCTCTTCCAGCTGAGATGATGATAATTATGATGATGTGCAGCTTATCGTCGTTTGCTCCCTATACCATAAAAACTAAGCTTGAATCCAAGCTTAATGTTTTCTTGTTGACCCGTGATATATTTAACATTGTAGTCAAAGGCTTAACCCATCGCCGTATATGGTATATGCCGTGAACAATAAATCTTCTGAATCCCACGAACTGTGCAGTGTCCTATCTATATCTATAAAAGAAGTAACTGACAGACTGATTCACTGACTAATCGATCAACGCACAACTGAATCCGTTGGGTCTAGAAGCATGAAATTTTGCACAAATGTTACTTAGGTGATGTAGGTGTGAACTAAGAAAGGTTTTTTAATTAGACCCTTAAGGATGCACAATTGGGGGTTGGAAATTAATATGAAACCTTGATGTTTTTGGTAGTAGCGTTTTGAAACTCACAGTAAATACTCTTTATTAAAAGAAATAAAAAAGTTTGTTACTAATTTTTTTAAACTACGCTTAAGAAAGGGGTAAAAGTTTGTATGGGAAACTATTTTTTTCCCTTATAGATTCCAAACTCTCAGTATAATTATATTTTCTATCAATATTATCCTTTACGATGTCTAATGTCGACCATCACGCGGACCTTCATTAAAACCTAGTTTCAACTAAAACGATCTGCTCTTAATCAATAACTACCCGCATAATAGTGATCATCAGTCGTAGACTAATCTCCATCGCTGAGGCTACTTTCAACCGCAGCAGATTAAAGATAAGCCAGTGTCTTTAACAAAGCATTTAGAAAATTTCGTAAGAGAAAGCTGATAATAAATACACATATTTTTTAATAAGTTGAATAAAGGTTTCATATAAAATACCTTGCATACTCAATAATAGACTTTCAGTATAATTGAATAATACACTTTTTGCTCTTATGCATATTCTGCCGTCGTCCTGGAACAATGGAAAATAATTTGCATGATATTAACGAGACTCTGCTATCGGGTTCGCCTCTATTTTTCCGTATATATACTCGTACGTATATACTATCTCTCCTCACCCGCTCCTTATCTCTCCTCCTGACTCCTTAAAGCAGTGAATTTTAGTACTAGTTAAATTAAGTTGGTTGAATCACGGAAAAAGCAACAGGATTGGATCTGAGGCTACTACAGAAAAAAAACTCGTATGAGCTCTAACTCATTGAATCATACGTGCATTGACTAGCTATGGCTAGCTTAGATTAGCTTTAGTGTATGTATGTAAATATTACACGTGATAACTTTGGATTTATTTAAGACATTAAGAGATTTTTATTATATAGGTCATACAAAGTTCCAGGCGTTTAATTGTGGAAAGGATTGAATAGTCTGAAAACCAGATGGTTTTACATGACATACATATGTAATGTTATTTAACAAAATAAAGAAAACAACAAATAAATGTATACGCAGAATTAGCCAAATAAAACTTCTAGAATGATTTGTATACTATATAAATTATTAGTACCATGTAGAACCCCCTTTTTTTTTCTTTTCCGTGATGTAGAACCCCTGAAAAATAAATAAACGTAAAAAGCTCTTTATTAATTAATCTCGAAATAAGTGTACTTGAGGTAAATTTAATACTATTTTTCTCTCCTTACAGTGACATTGTTTATCTGTGTACGAGTGATGTTTAGTGAACTTTAATCAAAATGGACAAAAACGAGGCCGAAACAACTAAGGGCATATGTGGGCAAGTGCGCCGGTTTCGCGACAAAACCCCAGACTTGTCAACCGATTTGTCGTTCGAGGAGCTGAGAAACAAATTCGATACAAGTGCGCCCCATGCGGCGAGAAGGGAAATCGCTTCGAATCCCGCCACGCACGGTAGCGCCACTCGACAAGTGGTGAGCGGGAAAATCTTCAAGAAGTGTAAAAGTGCGACTTTTCAAATAGATGGCGCTACATATACCATTGGTGAGTAGATGGTTCAATTTATCGCCGCTGTTTTGCGTGGCGCTATTTAGTTATTATTATGGAAGGTCGGTATAGGAAGAATACATTCTCAGCTAAAGCCTATGAATGATAGTTTTTAGAAACAGATTTTTAACCTTTTTAGGGATTTGAATATTCTTTATATACAATTTATTTCTATTAACATTGTTTTCAGTTAGTTAACTCTTAACATTCTAGTTAAATATGGTCTTGTTAACATGACAATAAAATAGATGGTCATGTAAAGCTAAATTCCAACATAAGTCAATATTATGATGCGGCAAAAAAGGACCGATGCGATTACATATTTATAAATTAAATCTTAAGGCAAGACTTTTAAAATGTAATAAATCTTTATTCCGTAAATAAAAAGCGTTACCAAAGTATAATCGCCATAATATGACGACAATAGATACTTAGGCGGTTATGTTGTTCATTGACCGATGAACCGGGCGGCGGAGGCCCGCCTATCACAGCCTCATGCCGCCCTGAGTGTGGCCGCGGGTGGACGGGGTGGGTTTCCCCTCCACCCGCATTAGTTGGCCAGCCGCGAGGGGGCGGCGTCCGCGTGTGCCGGACGTCGCCTAAGAAGAGAGGAAAAACATTGAGACGGAGCCCGCACCAGGAGCGGGCTGGCGCTAGGAGGGGTCCGGATGTCTTAACAACAGCTGTTCCCGGATCCCTCCTGTTACAGGCGCAGAGTGGCACACCGTGTGGTTTTAGTCGGTCCGAGTCCGACACACCACCCCGCCACAAACCCCGGAGGGGTGACGGTCCGAGGGGATTTCCACACGTTAAAAAAAAAAAAAAAAAGGGTTTGTGTCAAGTTTTCCTTCTCTCTGCAGTGCTGTTGTGTTGCGTAGTTTTTTCCCTTAGTCGACTCTTACGACACCCACGGGATGAATAGGGGTGGTGACACTCTGTATTCTTAATCCGTCACCACACGGACCGATATATTTCAAAAAATAAGTTACTACACTTATAATTAGTTTATTTTATAATGCTTGCTATCATACTGAAGTAGAAATACAGAAAGAATAAAATATTTACAAATTTATTTCAATTCAGTTCGGTTTCAGTAAGTTCATATCAAGTTACCAAGAGACAATCACCAATTCTAATTTAAATCAACCTGAAGGTCATAGAGTAAAATACTTCGTTTTGTTCAAATATACTAATATTACAATCTGTTTGAAATACAATCAAATTTTGGAGAAATTCTATACTAAATTATTTTTAGAACAAGAAGAAGCGAAAAACTTTTATTATAAAATTATGAACACAAAAACCATAAATATACATACCTACTAATGCTCAGGCATACACAAAGCCATACATACTCATGCTATTTAATACATATATATGTTATACATAACATAATAATGATGTATATAACATAACATGTCCAATTTAGCATACTGTACAAAGAAAAATTAACAATAAAAACATTTTATACATTTATGCATATATTGAAGGTCACGCTTAAAAAGAGACCGGTTTGAAAAGAAATATGTCACACACATAGATTTCCCAAAGGGTTCTCAATAAACGTCGAAGGGTTTTACCCTTCCGGGTGATTAAATAACCTCCTTCGAAGATAAGGGTTAAACAAATTCCATGCTCATTTTCTTAACGGATTCCTAATTATTTGTAGATCTGCTATCAACGGAGTGACGTATTACTCTTGTTCAGTTTGGTTGGTTTTTCCTTAATTATTGTTTCCCACAACTTAAAAAAAATAGGTTTTGTATTAAACAATGTTGTAATTTCAGGAAACGAACAGTATTTTATACTCAGAGTCCTGATTGAATTATAAATTCTTGTGAATAAGTTTCCTATAGTACGATTCTAAAGGACAATACTTAATAATATTTTACAGTTGTTGTTCGTATGCTAGTGTGCTCACCAATCACAGGACCAATCACAGGATACGTTACCCCGGCTTTTCGAACTACTGTAGTCGCGACCAATCCTTTTTCTTTACTGCAATAAATTTCCTTTTTTGTTTCATCTCTTCCAAAACAATTTCAAATCCAAAATGCATATAAATAATTACAAGAGGATTATAGATGAGAATTGTGGTTAAGACTGTACCTTTGACTGATTATATTCAAATAGAAATTAGTTAACGCAGAAGTATATGTATAAAACTTATTACAGAATATTATAAACATTTACACATATCCTGACAGATGTTGTCATTAATCTTAACCTTTTTTTTCGTTTTATTTTCGCTAGAAAAAGTAGGCTAAGGCTACTAAAGAAGATAGTAGATTTTATCCCTCGTCCCTTTGAGAAAAATTACGTTTTAGCCCCGCGAAATCTAGGAAACTCAATTTGTAATGGTGACTACTAAGTTCAGGGTAGGTAGAGATGATAGAGCGCGATGATACGGCTTCGACACACAGCTTTATATTAATAATCATTGGACTTCTTTTCGACTGTACTTCTAAAATTTTCTTGAACCAATCCAACTAAACTAAACTACGTCTAATGTTACAATTATATTTTTATTAATAAATTCTAATTCCTAATTCTGTGGGAAGGGACACTCGACTAGCGGCAACGCACTTGTGTCTTGCGTCGCAGGGGTCCGTGAGTGGTGGTAGTCACTTACCATCAGGTGACCCGTCTGCTCGATTGCCCATTATTACACTAAATAAGTAGTTATTCAAGTAACACTCGTGCCATGCCGTGTTTTTTTTAATGTATAAGTACAACAAGTTAGTTTCCTTGTAATTAGATGTCATTAATTTGTCATCAATTTCTAGTCTAGTCGTTTTGATTTACATAATATAATCCATACTTATATTATAAATGTGAAAGTAAGTTTGTTTGTTTGTTTGTCACGCCTAAACCACTAACCCGATTTTATAAATTCTTTCCTTAATGGCAAGCTACCTTTTTACCGCTAAAGCCGACACACACGCGGGCGAATCTGCGGGCAAAAGTCAGTTTATTATAATAGGTCTTTACCTATGAAATTGCCGTTTTGTATGCAATAAGTGAAAGTACTTATTTTTTCAAACTTTTTTATTTCCGTTATTCGAAGTAATCACCCATGCAATCGATGCATCTTTGCCAACGCATTGGCAGTTTATTGATGCCCTTCTTGTAAAAATCAGCTGGACGGGAGGCAACAAACTCTTCAAAGGCATTTTGTACTGTCTCTCGGGAATTGAATTTTTTACCCACTAAAAAGTTGTCTAAATTTTGGAAAAAGTAATAGTCGGTAGGTGCAAGGTCTGGTGGTCACATCTGCAACCAGCTTTGGTCAATCGGTCGTCCCCACTGCTCCTACACGACAACGCGCGACCCCATACTGCGTAACAGACAGTCGCCAAGCTGCAAGAGCTGGGGTTGGAAGCTCTCCCTCATCCGCCATACTCACCAGACCTTGCACCTACCGACTATTACTTTTTCCAAAATTTAGACAACTTTTTAGTAGGTAAAAAATTCAATTCCTGAGAGGCAGTACAAAATGCCTTTGAAGAGTTTGTTACCTCCCGTCCAGCTGATTTTTACAAGAAGGGCATCAATAAACTGCCAATGCGTTGGCAAAGATGCGTCGATTGCATGGGTGATTACTTCGAATAACAGAAATATAAAAAGTTTGAAAAAAATAAGTACTTTCACTTATTGCATACAAAACGGCAATTTCATAGGTAAAGACCTAATAAAAATAATAAATTACTCTTAAGTCGGCAAAATCAGGTTATATGCGTGAGTGCATATTTAACATTTAGTTTTAATTTACATCCAACTTTCACAAAGCCCTAAACAACCTTGTATGCGCAGCGTGTTGCTGTTTGACGACACAACCATCCTTGCAATCCAATTACTAAAGTCGAACAAACATGCCTCAAACCTATTTTGTAAAAGTCAAGTAATGGGAAACGTGTTGGGAATTTCGGAAAACGGTTTAGGCTTTTTGTTAAATGCAATAAAAACTTAACTTACCTCTGTATAAACATTGAATTTACTAATAGTCGTTATCAATGCTAGACAGTGTTTCTGATAAATTATGCGTGTAAAAACTAGTATTCCAATTTCTATGTTCGAATCATAACCTAACTCTTTTTTTCTACAAACAAGCCTTTTATTTTATGTCACACTTATGGAATTACCACCATTGGAAAGATCAGCCTCTGCAAAACTTGAAATCAGAAAGCCGCCATTCCTTCAAGACAAAAAGTACGTACTCACCTTTCGTATGTCCTGCCAGACTCATCATAACACACATTCCATATTGTTTATTTATGTATGTAAGTTAACAACTATGCATTTCAAATATCAACTAGTTACTTTTTCTTGCTCAATCTACTTCACGTCATAAATGCCGATGGCGTAAGTCCGCGATTCTACAATTTTATGCATAAAGTTTAAAATAAATAAAAACAAAAGTTAAGTTAAATACTTCTGCGGAGGAAAGTTTTCTGATAACTTCATGTTTTATCCATAAGCGATACGTATAACTCTCAACCTTTTAACCTAGTTTCTTAGAACTCTCATCTTTATATTATTTTCTGTTAAATGTAAAAGAGCTTCTCTGCATGAATTGTATATTAATTATGTTTTATAAGCAGTATATTTTAGTACATATACAAGTACAAATTTATTTCATTTAATTCCTGTTTATTTTTATTTGTTATAATATCACGTGGCAGGCGTAATAATAAAAGTTACTATACGTATATAAACATAAGAAGCATTAATAACAACAGTACTCATCTTTACAATATTCTACCTATATTTATTTTTTTACATCTTTATGCACATATGTATATCGGCGGACTTAATGACCCGGGCATTTTTTTGTTTAAATATATAAAAACTAAACTAAACTTACATATATTATACAATTACACATGTATATAAATAAATAGACAAATAAATGCATATTCTTTATGTTCGTACACTGTGAATACTTGAATTTAATGAGGTGTACTATTGGTTAAGGTACTTTCTAAATCTCGTCGAGAAATTAATTATGTACATTATTTTCAATTGCGCAACGGTTGTTTATGTGATTTTCGAGACAATTTTTGGCCCGCACCGCATCTGCGGTATTTCCGGACCGATACGACCTTCAAACCTTCAAGAAAAGAGCGTACTCCTTCCTAAAAGGCCGGCAACGCGTTTGTAACTCCTGAGTTGCGGACGTTCATGGGCGGCGATGGTCACTTTCCATCAGGTGAACGTCTGGTCTTCTGCCCTCTCTTACATAAAAAAACACTCCTCACAACACTTCTCTACCTAGCTGCTAGCGGTAAACAAAATATTATATTAATAAATAAAAAAAATGGTTAAATGAATCATATGTCGCTCTGAAATTAGTGTCTCATAAGTTTAATTTTAAATAGTTAGTAGTTAGTATTTATGTCGTCTCATAACGCTATGAAGCCAAAATGTTTAAATAGTATGAATATTATTTTACATTATAGATATTATAAAACAATTCGATGTCTAGTAATCAAATTTGGATCAGCGAAGAAAGACATATCAACAGATTTTCAAAATTTTTTTTTTGAATACAACCAAATTTACTCCAATTTATTCATTCAAAAGTTCAAAGTAGAGCTATTCTAAACCAACAGCTCAACATATAATATCTGACAACCTGTCAAATCAAAAACCTAACATTTAGCAATGTCGAAAACGAAAAGACTGTAAATATAAACAATATAACGAAAAACATCGAAAATAAACGTCGGGGAATTTCCACAGTCAAGTTTATCTTGTGCAACGATAAAACAAATTGTTAGCGCAAACCGGCCTGGAATGGCCGACGACACGCGATTTCTGCCTTACTGCCGATCCAATTAACACAAATATAACTCTAGCCCTATGTTACAGATTTGATGAAGTGTTCGAAATGTAACGATTATTTGATATAGAAAAAACATAAAGTTAAAAAAAAAGAAAGAAAAAGAAAAAAAAGAGGAGGTTATCAATTCGGATGTTTATATACATATATATTTTAGCATGTTCGGCATAACTCCGTCATATACTCGTATAAACGGATTTTGTTCGAAAGGAGTTTATTTAACAATTGTCTCATTTAAATTTTATATAGATCTAATAATGAGTTTCGGAGACAGACAACAGAACTCTTCCAAAAAACTTCCAACCACGATTTCTGCTAGAACTTTTACTGCTCTTTGCTCTTTGTTAGTATTGTTTGAAGTCAGTTCAACTTTTTTTAAGAAGGATTTTCTTGTTTAAATTCTATAAACATAAATTAGCCAAATGAGCAGACGCCACCCATGGAAACCTTCAAATCAAGAGTCTAAAGTTTACCGGCTTAGCCCTTCAATATTAGGAATGGATGAATTAAGACGAGGTTGGGCCTGCTGTAACTACACTAACTCGATGTAATGCAACCACAGAATTGCTTAACATTTGAGTGAATACAACATCATACAAATTAATTTTATTCATGATTCTAGTGATGCCCTGTAAATCTAAATCAGTTCCTTCATTTAACAGTTATTCTGGAATAACAAACTGGCATAGATACACAAACCGTCATGAAACCAATTGATAAATATTAAAATGACTTGCTTGAATTTTTCTTTTAACCATATCATTTTTTGTCATAAATAATAACCCAGAACATAAGCTTAGTATAATAATACTTAGGCAACTATACTACATGTATGACCCAAAATGACTAAAAGACATATAAGAAAACGACAAAAGTATGTGAAACAATACTTTTTTTTGACAAACTATAACGAACTATTTCCTTTATTTTTCACGGTCCCCTACAGTTTTTCCGTCGTCCCTAGGGTCCAAGGTCGGGCCCAAACAAAGCGATCACTCAGCTGTAACTATGACGTCACATCTTGTTAACATTTTCTCACTATCCACCTTGTTATAGGATCTAACATTCAACCACTTTTTTGCGTTTAATTTGGTAGTTATCGAGATGATACTACGAATGCTTAGGACTTATCAGTATACAATTCAATGTTGTATATAGCTTTCATTCTAATTTGTTCGAGATTCAGATACTATGTGCGTCGTTTTTATTATTTCGTTTCTTTATAATCTAAGCAACTTCTTAGTGAGCCTTTTGCTACTTTGTTGAAACGATCTAATTTTGCTCCATGCAGTCTAAGCGACTCCACATAGTCTAGCTATGCTATTGCATATGAAATGCAATGGCATAGCTCAAATAAACTAATTATATATTTTTTAAACAACAGTTTTTATTGATTCTGGATATTATCATGTAGCACTAAAGTACTCACCAAGACCAAAACAAATGGTGGGTGGTGGAAGATTCGTGCCAAACAACAATACATGTACTTGTAAAATATAATAGTTGTGAGGGTGTACGCAGGGATTTATATTGTGAATATTTTTCTTTCATTAAAATGTAGGTATTGAATTATTAATACTAAATTATATTAATGAGTTAATATATAACGACAAACATTGTAAATACATCTTGAAACAATAATAATAATATTTCGGACATCGGACATACAACGCCATCGAGTTTCAAACTAAGCAGAGCTTATACCATGAAAGCTAGCCTGACTGATAGAATACTTTTTTTTTGTTAATACATACATATTAAAGATATAAAACACCCAAACTCCGAACCAAACATTTGGTCCGAACCGGGAATCGAACCCGAGATCTGAGCACAGCAGTTTCATACGCTACCACTGCGCCATCGAGGCAGTCATTGAATATTTATTTCAAGTTTATCAAGTGTAATTTTGGATGTGATGCTACTTCAATGTTTTACTTATTTTCTCTAATCCCTACTATTAATATAAATAGTATTTTAAGTAATTAATAGATGTAGCTCTAACATTCATTATCATCATTTCAGCCGAAAGGTGTCCACGTTGCTAGACATAGGCCTCCCCTAAGGTTCTCCAGGACATCAGGTTGTGGTGAAGGTAACGGGAAGACGTTGGATGCGAGCAGCACAGGACCGGTTAGAACCAGTATTAGAATACTGGTTCCTCAAAATCCAGTCCATAAAAAATAATTTGTAGATCGATTCGAGCGGGCATTCACTTTACATATCAGATTTCTAGACGACTGGACCAAACGGGCAACCAATAACTGGGAAAAACACAAACGGGCCGGCTGAACCAGTGATACCACGGCCTCACAGGAAACCAGTTTTAAGCAAATTTTCAATGCCCTTCACCGAGTCAATGCCGTCACCGTAGCCCAAATCACCACTCCTATTCATCCCATGGGTGTCGTAAGAGCCGACTAAGAGAGCAAACTATGCAGGACAACAGCACTGCAAAGAGAAGGTAAACTTGACAGAAACCCTATACCAACCCGTCTGGCCTAAGTGGTATAGTACGCCAAAACCTCATTTCTAAGGAGAGGCCTATGTCCAACAGTGGACTAGTAAAGGCTATTGATGATGATGATGATGATCCGACTGCTCGTTTAGCCTCCTATAACATAAAAAAAAATACCCAGCTAAATTCCACGTTTACACAATATTACCATCGTATTGTGGAATTCCTATCGGTGAGTGTCGTCAGAGCAAGACCTTCAAGAAAAGAGCGTACTCCTTCCTCAAAGGCTGGCAACGCGCTTGTGACTCCTAAGTTGCAAGCGTTAATAGGCGGCAGTAGTCGCTTTCCATCACGTGACCCATCTGCCCCCTCTTTAATAAAAAAAGCCTTCGCAACCTTCGAAATCACCCGATTGAATCTGAAAAAGCTACCAACGCCGTCAAATATTGGTGGGTAACATGGCACATGCCTACTTTGTCAGCTTCAATACATCAGAGAAGCAGTGGCTAGTAAGAGTAAATCGTGCTTATATTGATTCAAATTAGTTAAATGTTATTCACAGAAAACCGCAATTCTTTTTACTCAGTGAGTGAACTATGAGTGCCGACAGAAGTGAAAACTTTTATACTTATATACAGAGGTGTCGGTAACGGTAACAGTGTTGCGAGTTCAATTGTTTTCTCCCATCTCAAAAAATGCCCAACGCACCTAAAAACGTTTTTACGTCAACAGAGATGTCCGTAACGGTAACAATATCGTGAGTTCAATGGTTCAATACATTATTTTGGTTGTTGTTCAAAAATGCTCAACGCCTCTAAAGAAGATTTCACATACGACTATCCTGTTGCCCTAATGACTACTGATTCTGATGACTGATCAGAGGTCATGAGTTCGATATTAAACAAGAACAAATTATTAAGTATGATGAAAGCAATCACTTTTCCTAAGTCAGAAGTTGAAAAGTTAATAGTGATAGGTTTCATTACAATTTGAAATTCATTAAGGTTAATCTAAGTTATCTAATTATAAAGTGCAATCAAATTTTAATCGTTATAAATCGCAATTAAATTCAATATAAAATTTTACCAATAAATTGACGGTATTTTAAATAGATTTTTTTTAATTTGTTTGTTAAATCGGATCAGACATTTATATTAACAAACTTCAAAAAAAGATAAAATAAATGCATAATTAATAAATGTAAGCGTATTAGCAAATAAGCAAATATTTACAAATTGGAGCTTATTTTAGTAAACTGCTAGACATAATTGTGTTAGTTCGCGCTGTAGATAGTAGGTACTCGGTCCTTTTCCGAATCCGGATCTTTCATTTCCAAGGACGCTAGAAGACCTTAATAACACAATATTATCTTTCAAAATTAATTAGGATACATTAAGTTACCTTTTGCTACGGTGAAAATGGCTAATGAAACAATTTCCTTTAGATTACAAAACAAAATTCATTTAGGTTTATTTTAATAACCTTAATGAAGGTACTATATTAAACAAACTGCCATCACAACAACTCTTAAGTACTGAAATGACTACCAGGGAATTATTAATAGTTTTCCGCAAAATAAAACAGATAAAAATCGTTCGTAATAAAATCTTAATACAGCCCTTTGATAATAAATGTTCACGAGAGCTAAAGTATTTATAGAAAAATTAAATAAAGCAAATTGCTCTATACTCAGCGCCCAATGTCCCGGGGATTTGGAATTGTAAGTTTGTGTGCTACGTACTAATGGGGGCTACCTGTGGCGGATCATGTGGAGCGAACGACAGTCGCGCGCAGGCTTCCACGCGGTTCGGTAGCGCTGCGTCATGCCGCTAACCGCTATCCGAACGCTCCGTCCGATAATGTACGAACACTTCTAACGGACCGGCGCGGCATCAACACATTGAATACAAAAATAAAAAATAAATATCAAAAAAATTGCAAGGTCGAATTTCGTAAGTTTCCGAAATTAAAAAAAATACCACCTGTTGGTCGCGATTTGGCTAAGTCTAGTGGACAACATCACAATCTGTTTACAAGAGGGGGGCCACCCCCGATCATAGGCCATGACGCAACGTTTTATGGGCGCCCTGTGTTGCGTTACTATGGCGGAAAAACAACAGTCGTTGCTTCAAAATAGATTTCCGTGTTTCCACCTGCGCTGAACCAAACATTAATTAGACGGTTTCAACGATGTCGGGTAAATTACGGTCTGTTTAGAAGTACCATTCCCTTCACATTGCTATGAAATTTTAAGCAACACAGAATACATACAACGTATTTTTCCATACGACTACTCGTGTATACTTTGTTAATTTGTAGTCAATAAACTCGTATCTAATTGATGAAACAATGATTCCTTTTATAAACAAGGAACTGTTCGAGTATCCTCTATATTACAATTGATAGAAATGAAGTCATTTGTTCAATAAGAACATCCACAAGTTCAAGGTTGGATCAACATCATGTTGATAATTACTTACAGAATGCTAGTAAACCTTAATGTCAAAAACAGCGGAAAAGTTCCCACAAAAAACACCATTTACTAGGGCAACTTATTCAGAGTTTGTTTTCATAATAACAGCTTCAAAAAAATTAAGAAATTTTCTAGTTATTTGTTAAATAAGTACGTAATCCCATCTGCCTAACTTCGCATTTCCCTATATTTGATGTTTATATTTTTAATTCTGGGTAAAATTTCATTCACACGCATGACTTATACGTATTAAAAACTATAGATAAAAAAAGTTGGACTTAAAAAAAACAGTCGTTGTAATATTCAGAAACTTAAAGTTGCCATATCCGAATAAATAACGTCAATAATAAAGATTACAGTTTGTGTAATAATTAACAATTTATTAGTTTTGAGCTGCTGGCGCAATGAATACGTCTAAAGCATTTTTCTAATTTACGTGATTTCTGTACCATATCATAACACTGTGTTAAACAAACATATCCGAATTTTTGAGTGATCGATGGAGTTAAGTGAACTAGAGTGACGTGAAACAGTGACGAAGTGTTTGTGACGGTTTGAGTGTTCAGTGGAGATAGCGTATGATGTGATGATGCGGCGTGGCAAAGTGCTGCTGGAAAGCAGTAGACAGGGCTCTGTCGACGGCAAACCCAACGTTAACAATGACAAAGAACTAGTACACAAATGTCATAGTGATCCTGGTGGCGGAAGGGCTCTTGGAGCTGCTCCTAGAACGCACAGACATCGTTCTGCTTCAGGGGCAACTAGAAAATGTGTTCTCACACTTGATGGATACTCCTATGTCATTGGTGAGTTTGCGGTTACATCAAACGAATCTTTGATACAAGACAATTTCTCACTTTATCAATTAATCTAGCTACAATAGCGGAACTTTTAGTAATTAGTCGTTATTGAACCGACAAACACGAGATTCTTTATAACAGAAGCCGCCTCTTCGGCTTATTGGTGATGTTTTTATAAGAAACAATGTAAAAATTTACAGTTTCACATTAGATGACGCACTTTCATATTTAGTACCAGATGTATGAGGTTACTAAAAATACTTCTATATGTATACAAGTTACCCTTTTTGCTGCTTTTTTAGTTTCTAAGGGAACTATGTCCAATAATAAACTTACGTGCAGCTATTATGTACGGTGATTATGACTACAGAGAATTCTAAGGCAGCTCTGGTTAAGTACTAACATGTTATTAGTTCGACTTTTACGTCAAAGTGTTCCCATTTTGTTTTACAAGCTGCGGGAATAGTGACGGCCCCTTTCTAGAATGTATAACATTTACTTGGTTTTCTTTTGTAAATAACATCGCTTTGCACGTGACAGAATATTGTTGATTAAAAAATAATCAATAAAATGTAAAAATGTTAAGTTGGTTGGCTGTTCTGATTGAGCTCAAATTTTGAATAGAAACACATACCGCTTCACAGATTCTTTTTATCTTTTTTTTTGGAAGACAGGACAAATGAGCAGACGTGTCACCTGATGGAAAGTGACGACCGCCACCCATGAAAGCCTGAAAGCTCAGGAGTCACAGACACAGTCATCAATACAACCACAATAAGCCACGGAGAAACGTACAGCATCTAATTAATATACATAACGAATTATAGCTTTGAGTCGTGTAGCGAGGCATTCATCACATAGAGTCACATTTGTCTCAATCGATTACAAAAAAAAACTGTGTAAAAAAAAACTTACTAACAATGTAGGTAGATCTTATAAAGTACTTTTTTTTGGACACGAAGCATTTTACTTTATTCCTTTGAATAAAAAAATTGAGGTTATTAGATGTTTCCGTTAAATGTCGGATCAGCTAGAACGTGCTGTGGAAACTCAACCTTTCCTACACTTTCAGCACTAAATTGGGTCGTAAAAGCACTTTAGCTTTAGTAAAAAATTTCATCTTTTCAACTCTAATTAATATTCAATGCACAGAATTCCTTAGAGAGGAAAATCCGTTCAGAATATATTAGATCAGGTCCATTTGATACTTAGAATTGATTACTTGGTAAGTTCCATGCAAACTATTATAATCAGAGCTCTGTGTGTTTTTTTAAAATCTGAAGTTAAAGACGACCAGTACGAGTATAATTGAAATGGCGAATTAAGAGAGAAAATATGTTATTAATTTATTGTTCCAAACATTGATAAAAGTATGGGGTAGAATTTTATTTATTTCTAACGGTCACTATTTCAGATGTCATCTTTATATGCTTGCTACTATATTATTATGTAGAGTTTCAAACTCTATGATTGCATTTAAGTGTGTCTTAGCAGGCAAACCCAAAATAAAGTCTGCGTTTGATTGAAGCAATTTTTTTTTGTATCATTTTGAATTATGAAAGATAAATGCAAAAAATATGGCCACATAATAATTCTCTTTTTTTATTTTTTTCAATTATAGCATCGTAGGTCGAACAAGTCAATAGTAATGCGTCATTCAAGAAAGACTTCTTAAAATTTTAGTCAGTTTAATATACTTTTAAGTCATGTTTTTAATGTACTATAATAATACGTACTAAACATATTCGTAAATTAGATCGTATGATAGACATGTAAACCGCTTATGCATAGTTTTATATCGTCTGTAGGTTTTCATATATACATTAAAAGAATAATTAAATTGTATCTGTGGTTTTTCTACTATGCTACTAATAGCAAAACCAAGCCGCATTATCCTGCGGATGTGGTTACGTATGTTTACGAATTTACATAAACTATTAGATAGTGAGTTTGGTTACCGGAGCTTGAACATCCTCTCCAGCGGATTCTGGAGTGGAACTCACACTGGAACTCAAAGAACAGCAAAGTACTTGTGACTCGAGTTGTATTTGCAAGAAAATATATTTTTATATTTGTGACAAGTGCCAAATATATGCATTTTCACCTAGTTAGTAGTGAAAACGGTCATAGGAATGAGTTCTTACATGTTGTCGGACTGACAATATTACTAGGAACGAAAGTAGTTTCCGTTCGGGGTGAAATTCCGATTTGTTTCTCATAACAATTTTGCTATTTGTGTGTTGGATTTTAAAAGCATAATAAGCAGCAAAACATAATAAGTCCTGTACTCTGTAAAATGTATTACGTTCTACAATGACTTCAGTGAAATAAATTTTGATCATTCACCAGTCATTCAAATTCATGATAAACACACAAAATAAAACGCTCAAAACGGCAACACCTACAATTAGCAACGTAACAGACGTAAATTTAATCGGCAAACCTTGGCATTCCGTCTAATTTACATGTTATTCTAAATACATAATTTATCCCTAATTTTACGTATATCTTTATTTGAAACTCTTGAGTACCTAATTTTATCGATATATTTGCGAATATATTACAAAATACTTTTACATTATCTATCGAGGCACAACACTATTATTAGACATCTTTGAACATTCAAGGTCAAGACAGCAGTTTGTTGCGGCCGGTTACTGTTAATAATCTTCTGTTATATTAGAAGGGATTAGCTCCTCTTTCTTATTTCAGAATCCTTCCAAAGCTTCTTTGATACAAAGAACTAACATCCCGTGACTTACCTTACCTTTGTGGACGTTACGACTGAATAATTGCGCCTAGTTTTTGCGTAGTTTAAACCCATGCCTCTATTTTTTATTAGAAAGCTGTAGGTATATTTTCTGTTTTTTTTTCTAATTTAAACTCCTCGTCCACAATGTTCTAACACGGTTTTTAGCATTTAGATTATTTGTTATTCACTTACAAAAAAACAAAATTCAGCATCGTTTCCTTAATCGAAATAGAATACTAAAGAGATAATAGAAATATCCACAGTTGTAGAAGCCAGCAGAAATAAAGACAATATGCGTCCACAACAGAAACGTGTTAAATGGGATAGAAAGAATTAGCAATATGAGCGCACAGTTATTTTCCGTTTGTTTTGCGTTCATCACGGACATTCGTTTGTAGGGAGCTATAAACAATTGTTCTACATTGTTCAATAACGTCTTGGTATAAATATATGGAAGAACGGCTGTAAGCCCCACCAAGTTGAGCAAAAATAATGCAGCATTACACAATTACCGTTGCTGTTTAAACAATTTTTCGTTATTTACACGACACAACGTAAGAGATATTTGTAGGTAGAATATCACAGGATTACGATATTTCCTTTACTATAACTACATATAAAAATCAGCGATGACAGCTTATTAAAAGATAACTTAATATAGAATAAAAACTCAAAGCTCTCAATGTAATTTATTTGAAGCGAAAGGTTGTGAAATCTTATATGTTAACTAACAAAGTTTTCATGTAACACGAAATTCATCATAAAGAAATTAAGATGCATGTATATTGTTACTACAGCCACTTTAAAAAATGTTGTTAGCTTATAAGTTCAATTACATTTTACAACTTTTTGTAGTAGAAGAACTGCATTGCGAGACTTGCTCTTTTTACTTCTTTTTAATTACTTCTTTTTTTTACTTCTTTTTAATTAAAAGTAAATTTTAACTACTAGTTTATATTTCTTTGTTTTCGTTGCTTCCTATTTATATTCCTATATTACAACTTGATTTGTTTTCCTAAATATAATTTACTCCTACCCACTTTAACGTAAATGCTGGTATGAAATCATAAAACTCAATTTTATTGGATAGTTGAATCACTGAGAAGAAAACTGCAAACCATTCAATATATCATTAGGCAATAAACTTTGTCATTAGAGATAATCAGGCACTGTTTTAATATCTTTCTCATTTCATCTTTTTCTTATTTCCTCTTTCTCAATTTCGTAGTATAATTAAAAATATATGTTTTGGTTATTCTATATGGTTATATTCTTATGTTCCCCATGAACATCTATACAATAAAAAAAATAAGTTTCTGTTTATAATGTCAAAATAATAGCTCTTTTTCATACTCACACGGTTATTTACACGATATCTATTCCTAAAAACCAGTTGCAATATTTTATGTCTGTATGTCTGCCAGCCTGACTGTTTGTTCCGGGTAATCTTTAAATCGGTTGGTCAATTTTAATAATATTTTACCTCCAGCTAGCTTTCTATAAAAGGAGTAACTGGGTTATTTTTTCTATCAGAAGAACCCTATCAAATTTTATTCAGTCCGGGAATCGAACCCACTAAGGCAGCGCTTTTCAGAATTCAACAGTTTTAACTCAGTTTAACAATAAAGATAATCATGCTAGGTTAGGTTACATTTTAATTTGCATTTGAATGAAACAATAATATATCAAATTGTTATCTTAATTTAAGCGGTTTAAGCGGTCGCCACGACGCTTAATACTACACCGAGTGTTGTGGGTCCGATCCGCACATAGGACGACACTTTGTGTGATCCACAAATTGTACTTCAGAGTTTGGGTGTTCTTTATGTCCGTTTCATATATATATATTTTTTTTTTTTTTTTTTACATTCACACAACGCCATCTAGTCCCAAACTAAACAGAGCTTGTACTATGGGTACAAGACAACTGATATAAATACATATATACTTTTTTTTTGTAAATACATACATATTATACATAGAAACACCCAGACCAAATCAATATGTTTGTAAAGTCCCCCACGACACAGATGGGAGATGTCTTTAAAAAAAAAGTATCATTTAGTAGTATTTAGGCGTCTAATGTTTGTTAAAGTGTAAAGTAATATTTAAACATACGCAAGTAAACAAAATATAAAATTAACTTTTTATGCTGACGCTAAAATTACAAATTGTGATAAGATCTGATAAACTACACACACAAAAAAGCAAATATACCCATCCATTCATAATAAATGCTTTATCAACATCATTCGATAAACACTTTGTCCGGGCTATTTATAAAACAAATACATTGGTACAACACAGTCCTCATTTAGTTCCAAAAGCTTAAAACATTTACGTTTTAGACAAACAAAAATGTTTTAAAACCGAATACTAAAACTCTTTTAAAACAGCGAATCATTTACAAATTTAAAAACAAATAAAAACACAAAAGGACACAATAAGTTCTCTCTGAAGAGTCATTTTGCTCAATAAACTGTTTCTTAATAGAGACGCAAAACATGTAACAGTGGATTAGTAGATGACAATGGCTTTAATCTTATAATGTGATCAACTTATTAGTGTAATTATCCCCTTAATCTTTTTGAGACGACGAGAATTTTAAGACGTCTTATCGCAGGAAATAAAATATGACGGGTTTTGGTGTAATATTTTGGACCGTTTAAATGATCTTAGCGTTGGGTTGCCAGGTCCTTTTCGTTATTAATAATGTAGTAGATTAGTATATAATTGGAAGATTTATTTATTTCAACTTGCAAATCGACACTCTTGTATTAAATACTTGTGTTAGTATATTTTTTTAACTACTGAATATGGGTGTGGAAAATCACGGATTACCTACATATATTCAAAATACAATTTTATTCGTATTTCGAACTTTTGCAGAGGTCCTTGAACATAGACCGTCTTATACGAGTTTACTCAAGCCTTTTATTCTTGAAAGGATAGAGGCGTATTGATCGCTCACTTTTTGTCGACTATATTATTTTATCATCATTATTATCAACATGGGTTAATAGTCGACAGCTGGACATAGGCCTTTTCCTAGAAAGCAGGGTTGTGGCCTACTATACTATGCTGCTCAGACGGGTATAGGGTGTGTTTCAAGTTTTTTGCAGGATGAATAGGGGTGAAGACACTCCGTTCTCTTAATCCGTCACCACACGGACAATAATTATAACTAGAACTAAAACAATTTTAGTCAGTAACTAAAATTATTTTAGTTTGAATGTAAATTTTAATTTATTTACTTACTTACTTCTTTATTTAAACTATTTATCATGCTACTCTATTGTAATTGTCATTAAATCAGTCCTAACATTTGATTAATGCCTGCATGCACTTAAAATGTAATATAATTAATGAAATATTTATATTTGTTTTGTAATTTATTAATTATGGAAATAATTTTTTTTTAGTTCCACTTACGTAATAGGCAAGCCTATTGATTGGCTGTTGATCGAATTAAGTACTAAATAATCTTAGTCATATATCTATAATCAATTTATTCATTCGATATTTGAAAACTTATTTTTGTCAAGGTTACAATAATATCAGTATCTAATACGATATAAAGGAACACAAATTTTCACCTCATGATTTCAAGTATCCTTTACAAATTATCATATACTTTAACCAGTGTTGAATATAATTTTGTCTCCGGAGCAAACTTTCACCTTCAATTTGCATTTTAGCAGAATAATGTTCGTATAAAGGAAGAGTTTCTTAGTTATCTTGGGGAATTGACTTTTAACCTACATTGGCATAGAATATGGCAGCCGAGAGTGATGACTTTGCAACACTAAAACATTTTAATATAACTTATTGGTAATAAGTGCTTCTAATATTAGAAATAACAATATCTTTATTATCTTTGTTATTTGCATCTTTTATATAATGGATATGATATTTAGTTACTAATATTTTTATTAATTGTTATTTTTATATTTTTAATAATTATTGGTTTGAAGTCTTCCCTGCCCGGTTAAATATGTACATAATAATAATTTTAATATCTTAGAAGAGATTTTTCTCTTGCCAAAAATGTTTTCGACTTCATTAAACATAAAAATGGAAGCGTGATAACTGTTTTATTTAGTTCAGCTTTATATTAAGCTTTATATAAGCTTTTCTTCGTCTAAAACTCAGTGGCACACAACAAATAATGGGTATATAATGATTCAACAAAGATATCAGCACAAGCTCCACTGAAGCTCGCCCAAGTGGCAAGACCTTCTCGAATCGCTGTGGCAATTATCAGAATCTGACATTGTGTCCGCCGTTTCTAACTACGTGATGTTACCACGATGACGTCATGGAGATAAGTGATAACTAAGCGATACCACGTTATCAGATAACCCTGATGTATCACTAATCGAATGTGTTTGTAGTTTTGTTTTACTAACGTGTTGCATGATAATAATGCGTAGTCAATAATATTTGTCAATGGTTCGTATGGAAAGTTCCGTCAGTTAGTAAAGTTTGATGACCTTTGAAGTAGGGAGGTATTAAAGTATTCGAATATAATGTCAAAGGTCGTGGGTTTTTGTATTGTCATACGGACAACTTGTCGTTTTAAGCTTACCGTCTTACGATAAGCAGCGAAATATTGAACTTACCGTACCTATTCACCTATAGCTATTTACTCGTACTTTGTTACAATTGTCAGACCAAGAAGAAGAATCTGGTGCATCTCACGTCTGTAATAACTGCAGCGATTACGGGGACTCTTGATTTAGTTGAGTTTATCACATGCACTATTTGTAGAGTTAATTTATCGCGTGCACTGCATCTAAAGTTTGTTGACAATTGACATCCTTTTATCTTGAGTACAGAAAAAAGGAAATACGTGTTCGTGTAGAGATATGACATTGAATAGATACCACATACTAATGACAAACGACAAAAAGTTTTATACATTAGAAATATTACTAATTTTCGGAAATGAGCTTTTTAAAAATTTTCCTTGACTTAAGGTATTATAATTAAAGGAAAATTTGAATGAAATCGGTATAATGAATTTAGCACTTCAATATTATTTATTTTTTCTCCTTTATTTTCATTTTTTTTAAAGTGTCTTAATACCTAATAACCTGAATACTAGAAATAAGAACCAGCTTGTGCTTTAATAACTACGCTCTTAGATATTATTATTTCATTTAACTTCGTAGGTATACACTTCTGCAAAAAAATCCTAAAACATATTTACGACCTGAACTTGGACACGAACAAAGTCAAAACTGTATTGCAACAAAAACTTTGTTGTAAAACATACTCCAGTGATGCAAATGCATGATGAAAACCCTAGGGATTAAAGTGTATTTTTGACATGAATTCCTTGAATTATTGTTTTCTTTGTTTAATGTAATTATAACAAAGTTAAGTTCAAAGTTAAAATCTGGATAGGCTGATAGGCAGGGCGAAGCCACTGCCCTCCCCTGAAATAGCCTAGTTAGTTGCGGCATCGGTCTGGGGAGGTCCTGAAATCACATGGGCCGGGTTCTACCGAGAGCAGGGCGCCTAAAGCTGGCCGTTGGGGTATTTTTAGTGGTAACACCACATACTCTCGGCTTCTACATCCTCATGGAGCCGGAGATCCGGAGGGATTTTAGACGCCGTCAGCAAAAAATTAAAAAGGCCAAAACCTCCTGTCTAAGAGAGGCCATCAGTAGTCTATTAAAAGCTGTTGATGGATGGATTGGGTAGCAATAGCATGAGAAGGTTAGGGTCGTGTACCTCAACCTGGCTGTTGCCTGTAAGTGTTAGCCATCTAGCTGAAATACTTTATTACATACATTTATTTTAGGCGCTTTGGTTCCACAACTGTAAACTAATTTGTTATCAACAAATAAATAAATTTTGTAAATTATTAAACCAGTATACATATGAGACTAACTAGCGTGTTAAATACATTAATTGACAATTAATTCAGTCAATCATTAGCGTTCAACCAAATTATAACTCATTCCTTTACGTCAAACCTTTTTGAACTTTAATTAACATATCAATTAGTGACAATTGACTATGATTTTTAAATTCAGAAATGAATGATATTATGGTGATATTATGAAATGGATCAATTAAAAACAAACAATATTTGGGACCATAAATATACTTATACATTTTGTATAGGAAATCTTTTACAGATATCGTCTAATATGTATATATTTAAAGAAGCAGTAGTAGTTTAATAAGCCATGTTGTCCCAGAAGATAAATTAAAGTATCTTGTCAGGAAACAAGTGCAAGTCCAACTTTTAACTTCTTATTATTAGGTAATGAGACTCAATAAAATCCTATTAAAAGTTCCCCTGTTCTGCGCCACTGAAAAACATTGCCACCAAGTTTATTTACTAAAATTTGTTCTCCTTTACGAGTTCTGACGTTCTGTAATTTCTCTTAAACACTACTCAGTTTCATACAAAATTTGATAATAGTACTGTAATGTTTATTTAAAAAAAGATTGTCAATTGTTTGGTTCTCCCTGTCTAAATACAATGGAAAGTACGGAATGTGTGCTTTGCACATTTGTATGGACTGTTACAGGTAAATTATCAATGTATAAATAAATGTGTTAATTAAAAACTGAATCCAACCAATGACTGAATGAAACCCCTTAATATTTAGCTCTAACAAAAGATAAGAGCTTTAACTTGAGATTAAATGTAATAAGAATTTGCATATACTAAGAACGGTGCTTTGTAAGTTTTACCAATTAAAAAATGTACTAAACAAACAGACCCTAAGAAGAGTTTATTTCGAACTTGGTGTCTCGCTGTTAAGTTGTTGTATACGGGCGAACCTTCACACGCGATTACATGTTTAAGAGATATTAAAGTAAAAATGTTAAAGAAAAGTGCAACTAAAACTATGATAAGTTATTTCCCATTTGTAAAATTATTATAAGGATATTATTATATTAAGGATGAATATAAAGTTAATGTTAAAAACAAGTACGACTCACGTAGGGTTAGTGAGAACAAACTGGTTCCACCACAAATTAAAAAATATGGTAAAAGGACATCTAAGTGTTTAGTACCTAAAGTGTTTAACAAAATAGATTTATTAAGAGATAAAGATAAAATTAGTGAAGGACATAATATTTTAATATAAAAGTGATGTTAGTATTTAATTCATATAATTAAAGTTACACCCAAAGGTTTTACAAAGGTTAACATAATATATTACTATATTTTATAATTGTGTGTGTTCATTGATATGTAAAAGAGCGCTTCTCGCCTTCAAACGTTAAAGTTTAGCGAGTTTAGAACTAAAACTTAAAAGACTCGAAAGCAATACAGAGTTTTTTCGTTTCAAAAACTTTCTACAGTTGGAAGGAATTTGAGGAAGTTGGAAAGCTTTTTTTTCATGCTTTCACAGACATATATTTTCAATGATCTAAGAACTAAGTGATTAGAAAACATTCTGACAACTAACTCGCAGCGTTTTCTGACTAAGCCTTACAGACCTTAATGGTGATAGAAAAGCAAAATATCTTTAACTGCGATCTCCTATAAAATAGCGGTACTCCAGAGTCCAGCAAATAAAATTCAAGTATGAATCTGTTATTCCTATTTGCTCTATAGATACAAAAACGTTATAAATGTAAACAATTACTTTACTCTTTGATCCATATTAATTATATCGTATTTGCAAAAAAAAAGATTACAACAGCTGGGCTATAAGTTTTACGAAGCCGACATGGAACGTCATATAATGTTCTTATATTACATATGTTTTAAATGTACGATTATGTTAATCACATGACATGATTTATTTCAAACATCGAATTACATATGACGAAACATCCCAGGCATAATTGAGAACGATTTGAAGCAACGTACCATATAAAGAAGTTGGCCCGCCTTCACTTGGCGGCATACAATGTAACTTGTCCTGACGTTCTAATGCAAGAGTCTTATACTTGCCAATGTGAATCTTATAACATAAAACTAGAATATATTCTAGGTCTACTTTTCCACCACTTAAGGACGTAAATTTTAAGTAGTAAGTGAATTCAATTACTTACATACAATCACTGACTGCACGCTCACTACTACGCGGAGTGTTGTAGGTTCGATCCCCACATGGGACGCTTTGTGTGATCCACAAATTGTTGTTCTAAGTCTTCTTTGAGCTTTCTTGCTCCCTTTGATTTTCGGGTGGAGGACTCAAAACGCGGCAATTTACTTGTAACTCTTGAGTTGTAAGTATAAATTGCGATCACTTACCATCAGGTGATCAGGGCCTCAATTCTGTTATTTTATGTTAATGCCAAGCCCCTATCATTCCATTGACACGCTATTGAGATGCCACTGACATCGGTCAAAATATCGGTATTCTACTAACATAAATTCAGTGTCAATAGATTGTCGATTTAGTAATATAGGTAATCATTTGTGATATCAACAACTTTGCCATAATAGAAAATTAAATAAATCATTTTTTAACATATTTAAAATGTACCGTTTACCAAACTATTACAAAGACATCGAAAACATTTGTATCAGTAACAAATCATGGGAAAACCATTGGTTTTACATAGTTAGTAGAATAAGAAAAGTACATAACTATTCCGACGACATTTCAGCGACAGTCTATTGAAACAATATTAAAATAGCAGAATTGAGGCCCTGTCCATTCGTTTGCTATACCATATAAAAAAGTTGTGTTAGAAAAAGGATCATCATCTGCCTACCCTTATCCCAATTTTATTTGGGGTCGGCGCAGTAAGTATGATTCTTCCATTCCACTCTATCATTCGTAATCTCACAGTTTTAGTCTCTGTATGAGACTAAAACTGTGAGATGTGAGTCCATCCATGCATATACACATATATTTAGCACTTTTTTGGACACGTTTTCCTCATCTCTCCGCTTGACATGTCCATACCAAGATAACCTATTACTTCTTAGCTTTTCATCCAGTGGCGCTACTTTCAGACTCCCTCCTTTCTAACTCTACAAAATTTCTTCTACATAAATGACTACGATTATGACAGAGATAATGACTTGTCTCTAAATGAATGAAGAAATGAATTTCGGATAATCTTGACTTATTAAATATTTTGAAAAATTACGTTATTATCGAGTACTAACATGCAACACTCGAGAACAATTATTGTGGATATATAAACTGAATTATTTATTCACTTTATAATATAAAAATACTACATCAAATAAATAATTAAAAAAAAACGCTTTCATATTATGAAAAATATACAAAAATGTCGTATTTGTCATTGAAGTGCTACGTTGTCTTAGGCATCATACTTGATTTATTCACGTTGTGTTCAGAAATAAAAAAGAGCAACCACATACATGCATAACCGATTTCAAAAATACGAAATTCATTACAACATATACAGCGTAATGGGAGTGTGAGAGAAACAGCATGTGTGAAGTGTTCGACCAAACTCTGATTTATGATTTGAGTCACTAATTTATGACTTCCTTTGGCTTTCTCCCTTTGCGTTAACAGGTGGCTCTAGAAGACATCTTATTACACATATTGATTGGTACTTACTTTCATAGGGACTTAAGTAAATATTTACACACCAACTATTTTCATAGCATTAACCTCTTTGCGTCAAGGATTCTAGTATCAAAGTAGGTATTTTTATAACAGTGAAACTATAATAAGAATATTTTGATTATACAGCTGGCTCTAAGAAACTCATCCCAAAATAATTGGTTTCAAGGACAACAACACGAAAACTCAAAGAGCACTACATCATTAAAACAATCATTTAAGATATACCTGTTATGGTTTTACCTAGCATTCCATCAACTTTGTGACATGTTGAAAATATCCAATCTAGCGTACACTATCATGACATCATACAAACAAATAAATCATACGCATCATACAGTAAACGAGTTAAAATTATAGGGCAACGACAATTATAGGGCAACCAGCAATATTCACACAATATTCCTCTAACGAAATCCTCATACAGTTTTGAATTTCAATGATATTAAAGAAAAAACTGGACTGAAAAATGCTGATCAATTTAATGAAATAAAGGCATTTGATTTTCAATCACTAATAATAAAGTATCGTATTCTAGTTGATGAATAAAGGGAATAGAAAACTCTCGTTTAATGTAAAGGAGCATGACGGGCGAAAAGTCTAAACCCTATAAAAGAAAGCTAAATATCATTCTTAATTTTAGTGTTTTAACTACCATAGTTATTACAATATTTAGTAAGGCCTATGACCAGCAGTGGACGGCTTTCGGCTGAAAAGAAAGCAAAAAGCAAGTCATGATTGAGATCCTTCGATGAATTTTGCGGATAGAAAAGGTGAACGCTTTTATTACATTTTATAATAACACTATCTACAATATTTTCTGGAGTTGTAGTAACTGATTATTATTCAAATACTTAATAAGATATAAGTCATGCTTCCTCTTACAGCTAAACAGGTTATTAAAGTACAACTACAATTAACAAACAAACAACAAATTAAACTAGTTCTTACCCAAGCGTATATGAATAGCACGGCAATTTCTAGAGGGCTTTATCAGCAGCAACCACGTGGAAGACCCCTTCAGGCAAATTCTCTGATAACACGAGGGAGTGCGATTCCCCAAGCATGTATAAAACTTAAAATTTCACAAACATGACATATGACAAACTTAAACTCCAACTTGAGATGTCGCATGGGTAAATAAAATTGAGCATCAGACGTGAAAATGTGATTTTGCCTCTCAATTCCCAAACTTCGGAAATTAGGTTGGCAACCTCATCGGCTATTCAAAAACAAATCTCATAGAAACATCGTACGAACTTGTAACGCGACACGGTTTTAAAACAATTTGTTGTTGATCCTGGTACGTCCCTGCAGACTGACGAGGGTTGATTTCATGCGTTTATGATACTAATTTAAAATAAAATAGCTGTTCCAAAGTACGCTATTTAACATAAAGTACATTTTATTTGGCCTTGTTTGAATATTCCAAATCTGTCAAAGAAGTATTTTACGTTTTGGCAAAAATTCAAGTATTTTCAGCAGTGATACCATTTCGCAATTTGATTCTTGCATTATTAAATGAGAATAGCGGTAAAGAATTAAAATTATTTAACGGGAATTAACGCGATCTCTTATTTAGGGTATGCAACCGGCCGGTGCAACCTGGTCGAAACGTCGGGCAAACCAGAGGTATGTAATACCCTAAATAAGAGATCGCGTTAATTCCCGTTAAATAATATTAATTATCATGGAACGCGAAAGTTTAAAAGTTAACG
Organism: Arctia plantaginis; assembly: GCA_902825455.1. Classification (NCBI taxonomy): domain Eukaryota; kingdom Metazoa; phylum Arthropoda; class Insecta; order Lepidoptera; family Erebidae; genus Arctia; species Arctia plantaginis. The sequence goes on from CADEBD010000288.1 coordinate 4,747,184, forward strand.
GTAAAGAAGTACTAAAATAAGAATGTCTCGTAAAATGAATTCTAAGTTTGGAGTACTTTTGTTTTGTAGGTTTTAAGGCGGCTTTACGGTATATGATGAAGTAAATATACCAAAAGATGAAAATTCACATTAAAATTGACTACTCCATCTAATTGCACGTAAAAATAAAAGTCTATGCTCAGCATCATCAGCATAAATATTCATTTAACAATACCATGCAAATATCATACTTAACAAACACAGAATAATTAGGATAAGTAATATAAATAAAAAAACTATAACTTTAAAGCTTGATAAAATCTAAAACATGAAGTCCTTCTAACTCTTAATTTAAAAACAGAAGCCTACAAGTATATCTTTTCTCACACATTTCTCCTTATGCTAACTGACAACCTTTAAATGACAAAGTACCTCCGCAGAGCCAGTTCTTAAGAATGTTACACACAAAGCATAACGCATAATGTGTCACACAAAACAATGGTCTGACGCTGCCGAATGATGTCAAATATAAATGCGATTGTATATTTTAAACTTTGATATTTTGTATTGATATCCTGTTAAATTGCTAGTCAAATCAGTAACAATACTTATCAGTCAACCTTTGAATATTCCTTACCATAATTATGTAAAATAGCAATTCATCTTATGCAAGCCATTTAGATGTCTGAATGTATTACTCGTATACTAGCTTTAACACGCGACTATGAATGTCGGCTATCACGGTAAAAAGTAGTCTATATTCCTCGTTGATAATGTAGCTTTCTATTGGTGAATTTTTTAAATCGATTTAGTAGGTTAGGCGTGAACGCGTAACAAACAAACATGGGGATGTACATACGTCATTGAAATCAATACGGCAATGAATCAAGAAACTAGAATTTGAAATGATGTTAGATCTTTCCTGTGCCTATTTCAAAAAAGGAGAAGGTTCTCTATTAAGATTTTTTTAAGCAAATACAGTAGGAATTACTTTTTTCCGTTCCCGAGCCCGTACCTCTTCCTGTTTGTTGATAATGGATGCTCTGACATCGGACATACTGGACGACCGAATGGTGAAGTGGTTTGTGTAACGGACTGCTATTCCAAAGGTGGCGGCTTCGATTCCCGCTCAAATCAAAAATTTGTGTGCATGAACATTTAATTTTTGATTTGGTCTGGGTATAATATTCTATGTATAATATGCATATTGTTTCTATGTATAAAAATCAAAAATGTGTTTATATCAGTTATCTAGTACCCACAGTCCAAGCTCTGCTTAGTTTGAGATTACATGTGTGAAAATAGTAGAATATTATTATACAGGAGGAGGCACCTTGGTGCATGCTGTTTGCAGATGACATTGTGTTGGTCAGTGAAGACGGGGGTGAGGTCCAGAGCAGACTGGCAAAATGGCAACAAACACTAGAGAATGTTGGCTTGAAAATCAGCAGAACCAAAACTGAGTACATGTTCTGCGATTTTGGCGGTCTCTCCAGTCCTGAAACCATTTCGCTGGATGGGTTATCGATAACAGACTACTCCAATTTCAAGTTCCTCGGCTCCCTCTTACAATGTGATGCTGAGATCTATCAAACTGTACAGCGGCAAATCAATATGGGATGAATAAAGTGATGAGAGACGCCTGAACGTAGCCGAAATGCGAATGCTGAGTTGGATGTGTGGTGTGATTCGAATGGACAAGTTTAGAAATGAGTATATACGAGGGAGTCTGAAAGTAGCGCCACTGGATTAAAAGCTAAGAAGTAATACGTTATCTTGGTATGGACATATCAAGCGGAGAGATGAGGAAAATGTGGCCAAAAAAGTGCTAGGTATGAGAGTTGTAGAGTACAAGAGAAGAGGCAGACCGAAGAAAAGATGGATGGACTGTGTGAGAGAGAATATGGCTAGGAAGGGAGTAAACAGTGATATGACGAATGATATAGTAGAATGGAAGAATCATACTTACTGGGCCGACCCCAAATAATATTGGGCTTATCCCTTATATGGTAAGCAGATGATGAGTAGGAATTGTTTTTTATACTTTTAACAAACCAAAACAAAAATTAAGGTGAAACACATTATAAGTAATTCATTATTAAAAACTCTAGGTATTAGAATGTAACAATGAAGAAATTGTTTAAAGGTCAATAATCTGTTCGTGAATTTCACCTCTGTCTTAGAGAGTTTCGCCTACAACACCCTCTAAGAAAAAGAAATAGAAATATGTGCGCTCATCAGTGCAATACAAGGTTCACACACACTTGGAATTTTCAGATCAAAAAAGACCTTGATTAGAGCTGACGAGTAATTGGAATCGAGCCATGAAAAGAATGAAACCCAACATCTGTAATAACAATCTTTTTCTACAATTAAATACTATGGGTGCTTTAAGACCGAAGCGGTAAATATATTTCTCAAGAAGTTTAATTAAATTAATGAATGCAATCAAAGTAAATTATGCGAAACTGCATTCCTTTACCGTACTATACATTTCAATTGCAAGTAATGAAATTGCTAATAATTTGAATGTTCATGACCAAAACTGAGTTTCATAATATTATCTTCACTGACAAGTGAAGATAATATTACACATAAGATTCTGTACATTTAATTCTGTAGAAAATTTACATAAATTTAAGAGAAATTTTAGGTTTTGGTTTGATGTGATTTGTGCAACAACCATTTATTAAATAACTTCTAAATACGCGTGGAAGATAATTTTTAATATGGACGAAATTGGAGTGGCATTTGAAAGCAATACATCTTCAGAATTCAAAACTTGAGTTTCTTTAATAGAAAATAATAAAAAATATTAACAGACTGTAAGTTAATGGATTGTTAGATAGACTAAAATATGAATAGGTTAGATTACTGTAACTGTGTATTAAAGTTTTCGTTTTAATAATATTATTTTTTATCTCAATGGGGAAAATAATAATTAGAGCAAATTCGAAATTGCTAACACCCAACGCAACCTTAGCTTACCTCACAATAAGATACATAATACACAATATATATAATAAATAATATAGAGATTAGGTCATAATCGAAAAAAAAATACCTAAAAAGATGCTTAAGATTTTCAGAAATCCATTACTAGGCAGTCAATAACCATATATTATGTTAACTGTTGCCTGTCTTAATCTTTTAAAGCATTTGAAATTTTTGTTCAAAGGACTTAGCCACTTTTACTTAGCCATATATAAAAAAAAATGCTAAAAATTGATTGGCAAATATAAATAACGACTATTGTTTGTTTCTTTTAAAGACAACTCCCGTATACAAACATTCATGAAACAGACACAATGAACACTTGGAACAACAATTTGTAGATCACACAAAGTGTCCCATGTTGGGATCGAACCCGCAACACTCAGCGTAGTAGGAAGCGGCGTGGCGACTGCTTAAACCACTACGCCATCCGTGCAGACATTGCATCCAAAGACAACCTATTTTTGTTTACTTATTTAATATTATTTAAAAGCTGTCGTAGATGAATCTTAGTTTTGTAACAGTGTAGAATTAAGAAGAATTATTATTTACATTGCAAATAAAACGTAATAAAACCTAGATTACTTTACTCAAGTCACTTGATTTTAAATTTAACTTGAGTCTGGTAATTTGGGGTTGCCCAAGTCGTTGAGCGGATCCGGCGGCTGGGTGTCGAGGTGGCTCTGCACAAATCCGAGGCCTTGTTCTTTCATGGGCTTCGGAGGAAGCCACCTGAGGGATCCAGCATCACAGTAAGAGGCACTCGCATCGGAATCGAGCCCTCGATAAAGTATCTAGGGTTCGTACTCGATGGTCGATTGGACTTCGGACATCATTTGCGAGGTCTAGTTCCCAAGTTGGTTCCCAAGATACCTAACATGAGAGGACACAATGACTCCTTCGGGCTCTCTCTACTCTAGAGACTCTACTCGGGGGTTGTGCGGTCGGGGCCCCAGTGTGCGCGGGGGGCCTAAAAGCCAGGGACATCGCTCTACTGGGACGACCACAGCGAGTGCTACCTACCTACCTTTAAGGCGGTCAGTCTCCTGGCTGGAACTCCACCGTGGGGCCTTGAGGCGAGAGCCCTTGCGGCTCTGTATCAGTGGCAGAACGACCTCCATCCTCCATAAGCGCAGGCTTGTACGTGACAGGTGAGGCTGTCTGTCACCCTAGCATGCCATGCCCTAGCACGCCATGCCCTAGCATAGATGGCCCGAGGTACGTCGGGGTACCAGGGATTTCCTTTCTAGGGTACACCAGGTTCCCCGGCTACTGGTACCCGAGACGGCGTGTGGTTTTTAGTCGCTTCGAGTCCGACATAGCCACCGGTGGGTGGTATCCGAGGGGATTATAGCACAGAAAAAAAAAGGTATCCTATTTTATATTAATTTTATTAAGATTAGTAAAAGCATTCATACTTCTATTAATATTTTAACTCTATTAAAACAATAATCTAGCATCGTTTTCATTGTAAAAGTGAAACATTGAAATAAAACAATCAAAAAGTTTGAAACTTAATCAGGACAACTTCTTTTAGTTCGTTCTACATAAAATAATCTGTACAATACAGTTTACATGAGAACCAACTTACAGATAAAAAATTTATGAACTCAATATCTTTAAATATTTAACCATTTGTTAATGAAAATTGTATACTTTACAAAATATTAAAGTTTTGAAAATAACCTATAGCTTTGAACGCAACATTTGGTTTTAGTATGTTAATTGGTTAAAAACATACCACATAAGTATCTGATTACAGGCACGTGCGTATTTAGGTGTAAGTTGTTTTCAAAAATTTAATATTTTGTAAAGTTTAGAATTTTTATTTACAAATAGTTAAATATTTAAAGATAATGAGTGTGTCAATCAATCGATACACGTGTATTATAAGAAATGCATCCAATTTATTTTAATTGGCAATACTCAAACGGAACTTACTTACTACTAAGGTGCGTTACTCTTAGGAACTTAAAGAACTACTTTTCTTATTAAATTATGCGCGCTGCAAATCGTTGTTTTGAGCACAACCTGACCTTTTGTTGACATTTTCTACTTGATTTTAGGTCACAACGCTAGATTGTCTATTCCGACAGTCTGTACTCGTACTTCACTATTTATTTGCGGTTTGCATCCTGAACATAGCTTGCAATGTTATATAAGAGTATTTGAATTTACAGCATTTATACTCTGTTAAATTTGAATTGGAACTATTTCAATAGACAAAATGTCAATTTTGAGGTTAATTTAGCAGCTATTAATTAAAGGATTGCATAAAGGCGAATACATCTATGTATATGAAAATGTTAAGTTGGTTTGTGTACGCTTCAAGAAACCCAAAATTTACTTGCTTCAAATATTATTTAACAATTTGTTTTGTTCCTCATTTCATGCAACCACAATATGACACAGCGCCATATAATATGCCATATAATAAACATAGCAGAGTACACCTGTTTTCTAATAAAGATTTTAATTATTTTTTTTTTAAAAATTCATCAACAACGTAAACTGATTTTTTTATAATAAGTTAATATAAAAAACGAAGATTTCTATTATTAACCATTTCATAAAAATTCTATATCCAAATTTACTAAAAATGATCAGTTACAAATGAGCTCAAATTATGTACATTTATGAAATATACTCATAACGATTTTCCATTAACAACTACGTGTTAAAAATAACGTTTTATGAATTTTACAAACATTATGATATTTGAATTGCATAGTTGCTCGTGAATTAGAACTGGTACATGGACGGAAATGCTGAAAATGCAACCTTGAAACTAATTATCAAGATCTTATAGACTATTTTTGATATTTTGTTGAAGATTTTTTTTTTAAATACGAAAGTATGTATGAAAGCTACGTTATTCCAGATGAACATTCAAATAATCAAAAATCAGTCTTAAACGGGCAGGTAGAAAAGCTGCCGACAAAACATAGACACGCGTTTTTTAAAAAGGGTTCACTTCTTGCAGATTGTTTTTCTTTGGCTGGTTTCTTAAAAAATACTATAATATAGAATTTTACAAACTATATTTGAAAATGAGTTATTACTGATGTTAAATTCGTTGTAAAATTCAGAATAGCGGCTACATAAAACTGCATTACTACTTACGTCATTATATTTCATATTATTTGCTCCATTTTCCGAACAATATTCTCCAACACTCGTTGCAAATGGAGACATTTATACGCAGCACGTACTTTCATACCCTCCGTCATTTGACATCGGCTGTCATAACATCGAACACAATCTTATAAATAGACCGCCGGTTCTATATATTCATGTACATGAACGTCGATAATGAAAGCATTTTAGTAAGTGGGACATTTTTATAACCACTTCTATTTATAGACTTAAATAGCTACTGAGGACATACATTTACTTAACCGTTTTTAATAGAATTGAAAATAGAAATAACTCTTTATTTCGAGGAAACAAAAACAACACTTTATTCAACAATATTTGTATAAAAAGTGCACGTAATATTCGCTGCACGCGCTTGTTGAAAATCACATCCATAGAAATATATTAATTAATTATATATTAATATCTAGAAGTTTTGATAGATCTGATCTGAAGATTTAATAGAGAAAATAAATATTAAGTGCAGATTAATTAAAGGATGAAAAGCATGTAAAGCCACACATACTTTTTCTGCTGAAAGGATTTTAAACATTCACATTTTTCCAAGTACACGATGAGGTCTCATATTCACGATGAGGGCAAGCCTGTTGACATTAACCGGACAGTTAGGGAACTAAATATTTGAATATCAGAAGTAAATTTTAAAAAAAGATGAGAAGACAAAGAAATGAAAAATATTTTGCTTATACTTATTGATAAAAATAAGCTATTTTAAAATTGCTTTAGCAGCAGGCAGGCAAAGCAGCTCGGCATCTCGACATAGTTATAGACTCCATAAAGTTGTTATCAAAAAAATCCTCACCTACAGTAAAAATGTAACAATTGCGTCAATTGTCAACGACGATAAAAGTAAAATCAAACTTACAAAAAATGAAATGAATAAATTAGAACTATCTATCTATCTATCAAATCTAATTCAGACTCAACGTACAAAGGCAATTGAACGCTGAATAAGCAATTTTTGGCTTCAATAGGTTATTGAAAAGACTAATGTAAATGTAATTTTCATCAAATAATATAATTGGATCATAGAAAACTTTCATAGAAAACTTTTTGAGAATCAATGTGTAATTTGACTGTCATTTGTTGAATATATTTCACCTCTATTATATACTAGCTGGTGCCCGCGACTTCATTCGCGTGGAATTTTAAGGGTTTTTCTGAGAGAAAAAATAGCCTAAGTTACTTCTTATATAGACAGCTACTTGGTAGTAAAATATCATCAAAATCCGTCCAGCCGTTTTGAAGATTACCTGAAAGAAAGACCCTTATAAGATCACTTTCTTGTACGTCTGTCCGTCTGTCCGTGTGTCACCACCGATTTTCTCAAGAACTGGTAGACTTAGCAAGTTGAAATTTATACCAGATACTGAGATATATGGTCCCTAATAGGTGTATAAAAATCAAGGTCCTGAGTCAACACGATAAAAAGATATGGGCAAATTTAGATTTTCGCGAAAACTTGTAAGTACCAAAATTTCTATTTTTTTTTAATTTTCACAATTTTCTCTTTACTTGTGCTGTAAGACCTTACTTTTCACCAGAATTGACAATTCTAGGTTAACCGGAAGTACCCTATAGGGTTTGGTTCGAAAACCTATATGTTAGTTCCTAGAATTACGAAATATGGCAAAAAGAAACAGCACAAATAAAGGAACAATTCCAAAAACAAAAAAGTTGAAAGTTAAGATAAATTCTGGTACTTACAAATTTTTGCGAAAATCTACGTAAAATCTGGCTAGGCACGGAACCCTCGGCGCACGAGTTAGACTTGTACCTGACCGGTTTTTTTTTAGGCATTGATATCTGCACGATATCCGTAACCGTGTAAGCATGAAAAAAGCCTATTATTTTGACATTACAAACAGACAATTTAATTTTATTCGAGAGCTTCGTAGTAGGCTTAGTAGGCTTTGATTTCTATATTTAGATTTATAATGGTCTGTTAGGCGTATAAATATGGTTGGTAAGCTTAGGTCCTTCTCACAGGCTTCTAGGACCGAGATTGTGTGGAGACCTCTGGTGGCAGATTAGGCGCTGCGTTAGAGGATAAGATGGCGGCCTGATAGTATCAAGACTTATTCGGGACAAATCGTGGTGATTAGCGGGTTTACCCATTAGCGGGAGGAAGCTTGCGGCTTGCTACCCCGGGGGATTGCTTGCTTCGGGGGCCGGGAGAGACCTTGAAATCATATGGCCCTAAAATTTGGAATACTTGAAAGGGTCGGATTCGTTTCAATTGGAAACACCAAATACTTCTGGCATCGCCCCGTAGGTGTCGCTCTAGAGCCGGAGATGTAAGAATTGCGAGGTAGAATTTTCCACCACGTCACCATAAAGAAGAGCGATCTTCATATATATTTGGTCACAATTACGAGTGTTACAGTAGAATATGCTTTCTTCGGATTGAGTCTTTATCCGCCTTATGAAAAACAATATATACAATAATAAAAAAAAATATATATATATATACAAACAATATATAATAGTGATAAAACAACTCCAAGACACCACAGTAACTGTCATATCAATTATGAAAAGAAAACAATTGTTTACACTGTTAGTAATTTTACGCTTGAAGAAGTATTAATCACGTGAGATGCGCACACAGTTCACTATAAATGACGTAAAAGATGACGTACACCATAGAGTTTTCTGTGGTTATAAACAATATTGATAGTAAAAATAAAAATAGAGAACATCGTATTCTCAAAATCAAACATAATTAATTATTTTGAAAGCCTATACATTTGAGAAGTGTTTAACCTATGGCATATTTAAAAAAAAACATAAAACATTGTATTAAACGTAATATAAGTATTATATATTATACCTAGTGTTTGTAATCTTTGTAAATGTGTCTATCGAAACCTGTAGCAAGATGAATAAAAAAAAATGTAAAACTGTTTACATAAAATATTTACTGTCTAGCTGATACTCAACTTTATAAATATACATATGTAATTAAATTGTAACTGAGATGTGTCTGGTATACCACGGATAAACTCTTTATGGTTTGTGTGGTATACGATGGATAAAATGCATGTGTTAATTTTATATTAGACAATAAATAATAAAAAAAAAGAAAAGTTCGCTTTTGATCTTTGACAAATTTTATTTATTAATTGAAATGTTAAGTTCAACAAAATATCGTCAAAAAGCTAATTTGTTCCATATTTTCAAACATTACTCATATACATACGAGTATGTGTATGTGTGTGTAAATAATTGTTTAGTTCCGTCAATACTTTCCAAATGGCTAAATAGTTTTGAACATAAAAAATAAGACGATTTTCTAGCGTTATTTTGGTTTGTCATCAGAGCAGTCATGTTATTTAAGTAACTTATCTTCTTTTGCTTTAGCTTACACTTACTCTAATTCTCATTATAGTTTTACATTACATAGTTTTACGTTACATTAGTTTAACGCAACCAATTTTGGTATTTGCAGCAGTAACTCAGACAGAATAACGCAATTATCTTTGAAACCGCAAGGGTTTCAACAAAATTTACTCACTGGTTTTTACACGAGTTTGAACAAACAAACAATTATCGTTAGTCATATGGAACTCATAGTTTTGGATTCAGAAACATTAATCAGTTAACTCATTGTAGTATTTCTTGAAATTATTTAATACATAGTTTTTTTTTTTATAATCACAACTTTGTTATAATTAGAAATGTTTTATTAAAATCAGAAAGTTATTACATATAATTTAACAGAATTTTCTAAACAAAAAATACCCTATTAAAATTTGTTTCATTTACATTTAAATGTCGTTAGAATATTTATTTGGATTCTAGACGATGGCTTTCACCGTTATGTAGACCCTAAGATGTCATAAGAATAATGTATTAACAAAATCCTAACACAAGGATGACTTCGTTTTAATATTTGAATCTTTAAACGATAACAAAATATACCAGCTAACTTGTTAACTGCACTTGTACTTATACACTCTAAACTTAAGTGAATACAAATCGAAGACCAAAATGCTATTTCGTAAAGTTCAAGAGATAGCCCAAACCTCTCCTCTCCCTGATTCTGCGGTGGGAGAAGATATTGAACACTTATGACTCCTGAGCTGAAGGTGTCTATTGGCGGCGGCAGTAATTGACTATCAGGTACCCAGTCAGCTCATTTATACCCTATGCTATAAAAATGCTATAACATTCTTATAATGTCTGTCTCATATACTGATATTATAAATGCGAAAGTATGTCTGTCTGTCTGTCTATCTATCTGTTTGTCTGTTACCTCTCCACGCTTAAACCGTTGAACCGATTTAGACGAAATTTGGTTTTGAGGTAGTTTGAGTCCCGGGAAAGGACATAGGATAGTTTTTATCAGAGAAATCATCCTTTGGGGGGTGGAAGTTTGTATGGGTAATCAATAACCACTGAACCGATTTAGATCAAATTTGGTCTGGAGATAGTTTTATTCTAGAGAAAGGACAGGCTACTTTTTACCGCGATAAAGAACAAAAGTTAGTAATTTAACATACATGAATATGTTTTGCACCGACCACATTCTGTCGTACGAAACCTGGTATTCCAAGTCTAGCCATCACACGAAAGACCAAGATTAAGAACGCACACAAGAGTGCAATTTCAAAATCCAAGTTTATTACAACGAAATATATTATTAAATCTTATGTCTTATATTTTTACACATAACGTTGTAACACTATTTATTACAACTTGATGCGATTAAACTTTTTCTATTTGCTCTAAATTAGTCTTAAAACTTGTATCAAAAAAGTAGTACATCGTTGCGAATTTTGTATTGCTTATTGGAATTTGGGGTCGTGTTTTTTACCTAAAATTTATTGGACAAACAGGTGCATGATCTAACCGATGGTAGGCTGTTGACCATGCAGGTCAAATATTATGTCAAATATGTATATTATTGTTTGTCTTGTACACACTGTATTACCATTGCACCAAGGACAGCAGCACTGCAATAAGAAGGAAAACTTGACACAAACCCTATACCAACTGCTTTCTAAGGACGGCCTATGTCCAGCAGTGGACTATTAAAGGCTGTTGATGTAATGGATTCATAAGAATTTATAGCTTTAGCTGAATCTATACATATATTATTAGGTGTAATTTATCTATAATATGTATGTATTTAAAAATATATAAGTATGTTTATCAGCAGTCTAGTCACCATAGCACAGGCTTTGCCTAGTTTGGGATCAGACTACCGTGTGTGAAATGTGTGAGGTATATTATATTATTATAATTACTTGTGCTGACTGATCGATACATCAACGCACAGCCAGCCAGCCAGTATGTAGGTACCTACCGGCTTGAATTGTGAAATACTAATGTTTACTATACCAACTCGTCTGGCCAACATAGTAGTAGGCCAAAACCTACTTTATAAGGAGAGACCTATATCCATGAGTGGACTACTAAAGGATGATGACAAATGTTTCTCAACAGTTGTAGGCAAGGACTAAGAAAGGGTTTTTTTTTTCAATAAGGTTCAAAATCTAAGCAGTTGAACATGTAATATCCTATAATAAAATACATAGTATTATAATAAATATATAATAAATAGTATACAGTTTCAGTATTTTCCTCTTTTTTTACTACCTACACCAAGTATTGCTTTCAATTTTATCTATACTAAATTTGATCATTTACAATTTGATCTGTACTAAAACTACTTCACATCGTATAACTCATAACAACGCTTTATATTAGTTTACCTGTTTCTCTGCAAAACAGTAAGGTACAAAGGGGTCCCAACACACAAACTCTCGGCTACCAAAAAACCTTGCCAGTAGTGTTCACTGCTGTCAACTGCAAGCAAATCTGCCGTGCACTTAGTGTTAAAAACTAGGGGAAGATAGCATACCACCGGTCCAACTTTATAAAACCCTGATTGATGAATTATTCTTAGTTACTAAATAAAAATTAAAAAAAAAAGTTTTATCAAACACTATTTGATCCGGTTGTAGAGAATTTTATGACAATCTTATGACAATCAGTTTTTCTTTATTCCTAATGTATTATGTTTTTCACTGAGTCAACAATACGACCCTAAATTAACATACTTTTATGCAATGCGTTGCATAATATACTAATTTTATATTGTACCATATTATGTCTTCAAAACCATTATCAATTATGCGGTAGTCGTATACAATTATGTGTGTCTAGAAAATCATCATCACTTGTTTCGCAGTAAATAACTTTAAGTCGAAGTGACAAGGTTGATTTCTCGCTAGGAAAAGTTTTTCCCAGATCTGGACCAACAACTTTTTTTATCAGTTACATTGACAGTCTTTAGTAGTTCGCTGCTGGACATAGACCTCACCTTAGAAAGGTTTACTTAGTCATCAGTGGAATTTGCACTTTGATAATTTATTTCACCTCTATCAACCTATCTCGATTGTTTTAAAATTTTCGAGATTCTGTACTAATTTTATAAGGCTGAGAGTTTGATAAGTGGCATGCACTAATCGTGTGATCTAAAGTTAACTATCAAAATTCATCCGGCCATTTGGAAGATACGAGGTAATTTAGAAATTTACTAAGAAATATACAAGATACGCGGGAAAAATATAACCCTTCCTTGGCAGTTGGGTAAAAAACAATAACCGTCTATATTAGAAAAAAGGTTTTTCATTACCTAGCGTAATTATATTTAAATATAGAACATAGATGATGTCGTTAATGTTGCCGTAATATTTATTGTCAGTATGATTAAAAACTCACTTCTTGACGCGTTATATCTCTCTGACCACATTTAATTTACCTGACAGATCCATTTTAATACGCGACGTATACAAATGTCATGTCATAGCAAAGCAGGTCTAATCCCTTCGGATTTATACAATACTACGGGGCAAAGAGGATTATTTAAAAAACTGACGCATAATACCCTTTTTGAAATACAAAATCGTTGAAATTTTTTACAGACAAAGATAAAATATTCATCCCATGTAAATTTACGAAAGATATTACATGATTACAAGAAACTGCTTATTGTTAAGTATAGAATAAGAAAAGAATGAAGTTTCCGGAGACCCTAACACACCCTCCTAGGCCCCTATCTATGGACGGTGATAGTCACTTACCATCAGGTGATCCGATACCGTCTGCTTGTTTGCCCCTTCTCCTCCGAGAATTTGACCAAACTAGATCGACATAAAGTATACCACGATACGGATAAACTTCGATTTTTTACGTGGAGCGACTGCCATCAGACCTGCTCAACCTTGAGTACTAGGCGATATCGAAATTCTCTAAACTGTTGTCGGATTTTTTAGGGTTCCAACTACCCGTACCTAAAGATTGTGTTCGTATGGCAAACCGGGCCTGACAGCTTAACTGAGGCACGGAGGGGTCTCAATATGTTAAGAATGGTCACCCATCCATAGACTGACCTGGCAATTGCTAACTTTGCAGTGTGTTAACCTACTCGGTTACCACTTAACCACGAGCCCCTTTGCTCATTTGCCCGTATAAAAAATAATATTCGCATCATATTGACTTGATACAGACCACAGCTTTTAAAAAACACTTCGCATATTACTCAAGCAACATACTGATTGTTATCAAACGATTTATCAACTATTTAAATTGATAAATGATACTGGAACCATTCTCATTTATCATTCAGTTGAAATCACTTAACAACTTGAACACGTACGCAGGTAGGCTTGTTACATAAGTAAATATTTCTTTTTAACACAACTGTAAAAGATACGAACTAGCAGTTTTTCTGTCAAACTGGTGCAACGAGAGTTTTCTTTGTTTCCAAGGAACTACAATATTAACCCCCGATGGGACTTTATTGCGATATACGCTCTGCTATTGAAAACACAGTTTAACTAATGGCTTACCTGTTATATTATTTGTATTGAACGAGAGTTGTTAGCGGTACGTCTCTCAAATTGCAAGGCATTACATTATTTTTAATAATTTTATATGATTAATTTGGTTCCTTAAAGCGCTTGGAATTCACGACAACGGCATACTCGAGCTAAAGCTTTATTTCTCAGTCCATACGTATAGGCAATATGTCTTAGCTATCATTGCCTTCCTTTTCTATCAAGAGCGACTGAATATACTGCAACGCTTTGAGTACACCATCTGCCGAATTAGAGGATTTACTGGAGGAACTACCATTTTTTCGGTTTAGAAATTTTGTTTTTTTAGAATTTTTAAGATTTTTGGTGAAAGGGTGGAAGATCTCCGGATCCTTAATGATAAAGGAGCCAGGAGTATGTAGTGTTTCCACTAAATACCACCCCGACTGCGGGGGCCCTACTCTTAGAATAACTCGGATCATGTGATTTCATGTCAACTCCCCGGATCGACGCCTCACCTAACTAGGTTCTATCCTAGGGGAGACCAAAGGCTTCTCCTGTCTATATGTCTTTCACTAAAATTTGTAGCCCGTTTACATTTTTGGTGTGATCAAACCGCCATCCTAACCCCTACCGCAACAATTAATCTGTCACCAGAAGTCCCTACTCTCTGGCGATCCGCTGGCGGCTCTTACTGCACCGTCCGTGTGGTGACTGATTAAGAATACGTAATATCACCACCTCTATTCATTCCGTGTCCCGGGTGTCGTAAAAGTCGACTAAGGAGGAAAACTACGCAAGACAACAGCACTGCAAAGAGATGGAAAACTTGAAACAAACCATATATCAACCCGGGATACCGTTCAGCGGTCTCTTTCTGGAGCATAACTGCTTCACTATGCCTCCACTGCTCTCCTCACCTGCCAGCATGGCAGTAATGACAGGTGGTGGGGACAGCTCTCGTCCGATTTGGTCGACCAGGACTTCCGGTTCAGACGTCCACGCAGGGCAGTCTTCCAGCGTGTGTTGGACGCAGTCACAGTCAGCTGCGCAGTGCTGGCATTGTGCCGTCTTCTCGCGTCTAGTGCGATTCAGGGATTCACCAAAGCAGCCACGCCCAGATCTAGGTAACTAAAAGTTAAGTGAATTTAACACGGGAAGATATATGATATAATATTTTACGTGATTAAATCGCTCATATTCGAGGGAAGGGTTATATGTGACGTCATCTTATCCGGTCGTAGATGTTGGCAAAGCATTAGTTGATTGACGCTTCCATTAAGTCGAATTACTTTTTACTTAGGTGTATTACTTTTTAATTGCTTTTAATTTCTGATGCCTTGCGAAAAGAAATTACAGTTATATGAAATTGTTTGTCTACTGTTATTGGATAAGTGTTTCAATCATGTTGATTTGATCAAATTTCTTAATAGATTGGTTATCATATTGCTTTCATAGAAAAGAAAAATACTAAGCCTAAACTAACAAATTGTTGTTTTTTGCTTTCAATCAAACCTAGTTTTTGTGTGAAATTATTAATAAAGCCATTTCAAAGCAGCCTTGACTACTTTAAATAATACAAGTGATTTGTTTTTTACGCATGATCTGAAAATTGATTTGAAAGTGTAAATGTCTTATTCATTCGATACAATTTTTATATATAAACTGCTTTTAGTTACATAAATTGTCTATTAAAAATGAGTAATATATTTTTCCAGTTTGAATATAAATAGATTTGGAAACTTGTAATTCAATGGATTTCAGGCATGTTCTCTCACTCTTGTTAGATTTATAATTTTTCATTTTTTTTTATGTTCATAGTAACTTTTAAAGTTTCACGTTTCAAGTGTTTTAATGATACATTATCACATAGCCTGTAACAAAGGCTGTATCTAATGAAATATTTATTTTATTAACGCTAAAAGATAACCCACAATTCACATTTTAATTTTATAATTTTAACATTTTGAAATCGGATATCTGAAACGAGGGTTTTTATAAAAATATCATCTTCATTACATTTGAAAACAGGTTCTTTGTAACAACTTATTATTGGTATGCATACATTTTTAGTATAAGTTCCACTCATACAAAAATAAGTTTTTAATCAATGTCTTATAAATGTCTCAAGCATGTCACTTTACCAACTTAATTATAACATTACGTCATAAGCTATCAGCTCATATCAAAATCATGACCAAACACGCAGAACCAGTTGTTAACGTTTTAATGACATTGCATCAAAGATAAACGGATATTAGAGGCGTGAAAGGTAAATATTAAATGTTTTGCAACGATGAAATGTTGGCAATTAATTTGGGAGTGGAACAGTCCATTGATTGTATATGTTACGAGGCTGTAGAATGTAGATCATGTCTCGTGGGCATTAAGAAGACAAATGGTACTTTTGTGATTGAAATACGTCGAAATAGTGTTTAATATAACCACCTTAGGTGTGATGGAGTTTATTTCTGATATAATCAACGATGTAGTACCGCCAGTGAGATGATTGCTCGCCTCCACAGGTTACATCATCGTAGTTTGCTTCATAGTTTAGTTGTATGTTGTAAAATTGTAAGTAAATTTTTCACTTTAATAATAGAAAATAATCATAATGTATTATTCAAGATAAATGTGTACAACAGTCTAAGACCCAATCTCTCAAACAATATATTTTTTACAAATTTTATAAACACAGTTTGATTTAAAAAACACAAGCTATTTACAAGTCATTATCTTGGTGATCATCCTTGCCCATCTCCCTTTTTAATTTGAAATTGCCACAATGTGCCATTTTGCAAAATGTTTATCATCAGCAAACGAATGCAACTCTCCTTTGAAATGTAATCTCTTTTCTGATGGAACAGTAAGAGAAAATAAATAAAGTGGGGAAAGGGAAAACTGTCATGACAAGGTACCTAAGATATCTAAGAGGTCTAAAGGAACTAAGAGTTCTCTAAGACGTTTTTAACTGTATAGGGTTTTTGTCTGTCAGGCCGTCTGATTCCAGACTTGGCAGAGCCTGTACTATGGTAATCAGACTGCAGATAATCATACTTATATTTACCTAAGTACGTACATATTATGAATAAATTACACCCTGCTAAATTACATCTTCATGACACAAATTATTTTGATCTTTATGGGCATCAAACCCACGATCTCTGGCTTAGCAGTGAAGATAAACAATATCTAGACAATAACTTAAATGCCCGGAAGTGCTTATCCGTAACTATGTCGGTCATGCGCAAGGAGGGGCCGCTAGGACAGACAAATCAACAATAACTAAACTTGATTGAAAATGCATGCACGTACTTAAAATGTACAAACCAATGATTTTAATATAACTCTCACAAATAACCTGTCAGCAGTGGAGCTGTCAAAACATGGAATTCGGGTTACCTGTGGAGCCGGCTACCGGTTCCTCCACTGTCCAGGGTTTAGACTCGACCTAGGCTTAGAAAATCCTGATTTTCTCTAAATCTAATTGGAATCTGGTTTAACTCCAATTAGTTTTATCAATACAATCTATTTCTTTATGTAATTTCCTACACTACACTTGACTTTGAATTGTATTGTAACTGTTCTATGAGAAATAATATGGGTTACCTAGAAGTTAAGTTTTATATTCTGATTAATAAAAAATAAAACGCTTGCTGGATGTAATATTATATATTTTTTATACAATATTATGTATATGATAAAATAAAAATCAAATAGCACATGTTCTAATACATTTTTTTTATACTGCACTTGTTTTTAAACTTTGGAACAAAAAAGGCCCTCTTCAAATGCCACTTAAGTGGGTCGCATATTTCATTTGATAATAATACATTCTTGGCATCAGGAACAAAGCGTGTTTTGTTTACAATAATTTAAGTTTATTCCCAAGCTAGTTTAAACAATGGCACGTTGGTATATTCTACAGATCTTGAGTTTGAATGTTTCAAATATGAGACTCATAATTGGTACAAAAAACAATGTCTCATAAAAACTAAGATTTTGCAAAATATGAGCTTACAAGTGTTATAATAATTAATTATTCAAGATTAACATAGAACTAGGCATTCATTCCACTGAAAATAGCTACATATTTGGAAGAAAAATATCAGAAACCATGTTCATAAACATAGTGAAAAATGTACATGTTTGCTCCATGAAGGCTAAATAGTATGGATGCGACTTATTCAAATAAAAATATTCAATATGATTTGTTTTTTTTTTAACTTATTTTTATTTAAATCAAGTCAAATAAACAGTTGTTTTAATGATTGTGTGCTTGAAAAAAAAGTTTTATAAAAAAAATAGTTACCCAGATACTACCTAGATACACAAACATACATTGAATTTGAATGAGCCATCTATAATGATTGCAAGTTGCATTGGTGACATGACCCTGGTAAGCACAGACAAAAAAAAACGTGTGCGTCTCGGGACGCCCGACAGAAGTGATAACACGCCATGCCGCGTAATCCAAAATTTTTAGTAAATTTTACGGAATAAAGATTTATTTGAATTAGAATTAGAATATAAAGCCTACATGCACAAAAAAAAGTGTATAAAACATACCTACAAATAAATAAAATAAATATCTACCAACACATAATGCAGCATTTTTGTCTAGTACTTCACAACAATATGGATGGTAATAACACCTACCCGACCCAGAGCTTTTTTTAGAGTTATCTTGAACATTAGTGCCCAAATACCCTGTGTGTGTGCAATATAATGATAAAAAAACAGTGTATAGTGTCAGTGTGAAGTGCGGTATGACAGTGTGTGTGTGCAATATAATGATAAAAAAAGTGCGTAGTGTCAGTGTAAATCGTGGTATGGCCCGTAGCAAGTGAAAATACACATTGCCACTTCGCAAGCTGAACAGTAGGTGTATGTACGGGTTTTGCATACTGCACATCGGCGTCTAAGGCGATCCTTTCCTCCTTCCTTAATGAAGGGGTATTGTGCTGGCAAATGTGCAGATGTTCTGATGGTTGGGGTGGGTGCAGGTGTTTTATGTGCTGT
Source organism: Arctia plantaginis (assembly GCA_902825455.1). Classification (NCBI taxonomy): domain Eukaryota; kingdom Metazoa; phylum Arthropoda; class Insecta; order Lepidoptera; family Erebidae; genus Arctia; species Arctia plantaginis. The sequence continues at coordinate 4,766,164 of CADEBD010000288.1, forward strand.
TAATAAATCAGTAATCAACACCTTCCGGAATTGCCGGTGTGTCAAAGACTGATTTTTTAACAAAATGTATGAGTTCAGGACACTAGCATTCAAGAGTCTTCTAAAAAACTTTTTGTACCACACTTTGGTCCTCCTTCTTTCAATGGGGTACAATGCAAGTTGTTGGTCTTTGCGGTCAACTCCGCCCATACAAACATTGTAGTCCTGTACGACTGTCGGTTTCAGTGTATGGCCACACCTGGAAGTTGCAAGACCATGGTATGTTGAGATAAAAGCCACACGGTTTTTATCCCTCCACACCATAAGATCCACATCTCCCGAGGTGCATCCTAACACTTGACCAACAGTCAAGTCCTTTTTTGTGATACTCGCCAATTCAGATGGTACGAATTGGCGGTTTGTACGGAGCGTCCCCACACAGTCAAATCCCCGGATCTTCAGCTCTCTTGCCAGTGCTAAAATATAAAAAAATCAAATAACTAATACATACAACAAAAAATAAATCATTAAAAAAATTGATATGAAATTCAAAAGTCTTATCCATATTTATACAACCGGCAGCCATATCGTCATGCAAAATACTTAGCTGTGGGGGAACCGGCAACCGGTCTGTGAGTGTTTCCGTAACTTTGAGGTCGAAATTTTTGCATTTGCGACTAAAATACACGTATTTTGTAATAATTAGATTGAAGTTCACTATAATAGTTGTCTCATTACACATATTTGTTTGGGTTTTAATAATTTTTCAATGAAATATGACAAAACAAAATTCACCTACAAATTCTTAAAATGACTTGGCTGTTGTTTCAAAGGTTGTTTTTGACTAAAAATGTAAAGAATACGTCCATGTTAGTTTATAAAATGAAATATTACTTACTGTTCCATGTTTTTCCACGTAGAATTACCAAAAACTTACAAAATTACACCACCAAAACTATTGTTGTTCGCAGCAATCGCAGCAAACTCTGACTGAACAGGCCACAGATTGAACAGCGAATTTTTCATTTTTTTTTGTACCACGGATGTAGAACAAATAGATGTAGAGAACGCCCCCGTTCATGGTTTCTACATCTACAGATAATATGTCTACGTAAAAACCATAGTAATCGTAAGATACGTATTTATTTAAGCCTCTGTGGCGCACTCGAACGGAACCGGGAGCCGGTCCCTCCACTGTGAGGGGTGGTGTACCGGGAACCGGTAGCCGGATCCTCCACTGTGGAAGGGTTAAGACAGATCTAACAACACCTCAAATACCAAAATCCATAAAGTTGTTTAGACAACAGAACGTACCAAAGAAATATGCTTACACTCGAAAAACAAAACCTTCCTTTTAGCACAGTCGGGTAATACTAACGGGTTAAGTCGTACTGACGCCTTTGGTATGTCTAAACACAAAAGTTAATAGATAAACGGTACTCGTCGATGGCTTGGTAGCGAATACATATTATTTGAAACCGGTTCCTTTAATAGTGCAACAACATGTATCTAACAGCTCTTATACGAACGTAATTTAAAATGACATCGCACATGATTAAAAATAGTAGATACGCATTTAGGTAAAATAAAATGAAACATGATGAAAAAAGCAGCTCAATGATTGTGTACTTAATGTTACAAAAAGTGGTTCTTTGCGTGCAGCATTAATCATTACGATGTCAGATTAAAACAATAAAAAGAACGTGAAAAATTATTTATTTATTACAGTACAGTTTATTTTTTACCTGGAGTCATGATGGAATTGGAATAGATGGAATTAGCGATGTATTCAACGGTTCAGGTGCTGATATCCTATTTTACATGGTGTATATAGCAAAGTAAACTAAAAAATATATATTACAATTCGTTAAAATCTTGCAAAATTTCATAAACTACTGAATTTTAAGCAAAAAAGTCATAAGAGTACCTATAGCAACAATAAATTTCATGTAACAGACATTCTGAAGTTTGAATTTTTTGTTTGAGCTTGTCGGAACACCTGCAACTTACAAGTATCAGATAACTTTGTATAACCCTCTTAACTAACTAGCAAAATATATATTCTTATAGATTTTATTTACTCAATTAAGTGAAAACATTTAATAAAAGAATTAGGTTGAGATTGCGAATTTAATTAGAATGTTTGGCATTGATAGTCAGCACGATTTTGAAGCGTCATTCTTTCATACATGTATTTAGGAATTACGCTAATCACAAAGACTCAAATTGTATTCACTTCGTGATTTAATAGCACTCGTTGAAAATTATAATAATTACTCGGCAGTTTTACTTTAAATTGTTATTTCGCTCGTGCGGCCTATGCTAGCTTTTCCCTTTTTGTTTCATTTCGTTTAAAATTTTCCACGTTAATTGCACTCGCTTTCATTTTATTTTCACTCAAGCTCACAGATTGTAATTTGAAAATCTTTACAAGGTCCTTGGTTAATTTGTCATCATTAATGCAAAATTTTAATGTAAGGATATTTAGAATGAAATAAGTGCTAACAAGTTCGCATAATAAATAGATTTAAGACTCGGTTAGTGTTGTGCGAGAAGTAGAACCTAAGTAAAATATTTATCAATATTGGACGGTTTAGTTATGCAGCAGTTGTTATACCACCTGTAGATAATTTTTCCCTTAAATAGGCATAGTATTTCTGAAACCCTGTGATTCTAGTTGTTTGCATTAATATGTACCTTTAGATGGACAATGGACGTGACCTCTCTTTCTCTCTTATGAGGTTCAATTTTAAATTTCATGTAAAATAAAAAGTCTTTCGATTTAGAAAGTGTTCGCAGGGAAGATATTCCTTGTGTTAAGAAAACATCTAAGAAAGTATTGTGGTCATGGTAAATTGAACTAATTTTGTGTTTTTCCTTGCGCACAGAAAATGTGGATGTTGAAAAATGAAACATGTTTTCTAATACAGGACAAACTAATATTTTCTTAATTTTTTGGGCATTCGTGTGGTGACGGATTAAGAATACGGATTGACACCATCCCTATTCAACCCGTGGGTGACGTAAGAGCCGACTGAGAGAACAAACTACGAGAGGCCTATGTCTGGCAGTGGACTATTAAAGGCTGTTGATGTGATGATATGATGATGATTTACTCAGAGAGTGTGTAGCACATTAGGCATAAAATAACAAAGAGATTAGATACTGAAACGTGTCGTTGTTCTTTGAGTATTTGCGGTATATGTCATTAGAGTTGGGCAAGTATGGAGGTGTGCGTCGGCGCAAACGTAAGGTGTCGCATTCAATTATTATCGATCGACGATTAACGTTCTTGGAAATAGAATAAATCCTAGTCTGAATAGGTTAAGCAGTATACAATAGAACATTTTGTTTATATTTTATGACTTGGTGTTCATTACCTAAGGACATAAAATAAACATCAATAGTAATTGATGTAATCAAGTTTCATTTAATGACATGACATATTCACTAAAATGTATGTAATTTTCGCATAAATATTAATTAAAGTTATAAAGTTCAGCTATTCATATTTTCAATTTCGGTTTAATTGTTATCAATAGCGTCAGCAGTAGCAGATCACAGACTACGATTCAACATACTCTGTGGGATCCCCTCATTCCATCGGGTGAGAGAGCAATGACCTCTCTCCATACTGGACTGCCTTTTGTTTGCACACTGTATTCCTGTATCCTAACTATATAGGTGCCTCCAATGTGCTACCATGTAAAATGCGTCGAAAGTCAGGTTTATCGAACTATGAGCATCAGTACTTAAATAATAATAATGCTTGTGGGATGTAGTATCGGCGATGATTTTTATTTTATTTATTTATTTCTCTGCCTAAATATTTAAGTTACAATTTTCTTAGAAATAGTACAAGTATATTACACAGCACCCAAAACTAACATGAGAGACTGGTGCCTGATGTAAATCCGTATTACAGGTCACCAGGGACTGTATAAAAGCAATATCTACTTAATCTAAGCAAGGTTGAAATACGAAAATTCCATAAAAATAAAAGGTAAAGTTATGCATGAGGTGAAGTGTTAATAGAGTAATATATTTATCTGCAAGTGAGTTTCTATGCCTGTGTGAATAATTGTGTGCGAGAATGTGTATCCTTACTCATACATATACATATATGAGTGTATTAATTATTACATATATCCCAGCTCCCTGAAGGCGAATAGAAGGTCTAATACTAAATCAGAGGTATTATAAGATTCTCCGTATTATGGTAGTCGAAAGTCTTGAGATATTTAGAGATCATGGTACCGATAGTCATATCAGCCCAAGGATTAATTGCTAAGAGCTTCGACCAACATCTTCAGAGGCTTGCGTTAGGTTTAAAGACCTGATGCAGAAAGTAGTACTTATCGATAGAGCACGTATTGTGAGGAGGGTTCTGTCTATGGAGTCCTAACCACCGGTATCTTGGTCCCTGTACCCGATACCATATGACACTATTTTTTGTTTTATTTTGTATGGGTCATAAATGTATTTAAAAATGTAATTTATATGTATATTTAATGACATAGAAAGAATATAATCATAATAATTTACACATCTCACTCATGGCAGTCTGAGTCCTAATAAGGCAGAACTACGGTAACTAGGTACTACGGTAACCAGGCTGCTGATAAACATACTTTTATATTTTTGAATACTTACATATAATAGATAAATTACACCCAGACATTGAAACAAATTACCGTGCTAAGCAACCAATATTTTTCCTGGGTGGAAATCGAACCCACGACCTCCGCCTTTGCAGTCTTTGTATATTTCCCAAGATCAATCCATTCAAATGAATTAAATAATTTATAATGGCGTATCCGACGGTACCCCATCCTATTTGAGCAACAGTCAAAAATCACCCACACTACTTTACGCGTAGGGTTAATAACGTAATTAATAATTATGGCCATGCAAAATTACACAAGCCTAAGTTGGGCAGACGGAGAGACAGAAGGACACAGTGAAACTATAAATAAGGGTTTATTGTTGAGCCTAATGAAGCCAACACAATTTTACGAGTATATACAGGTAGTACCTACAGGATTTCCTCATAAACACTTTTTTGCTTTTGTCGAATTAGAGTAAAATTTGTTTAATGTTTGGTAATTGTGTCATCATCAAGCAGTTAAAAAAAAAGTCTAAGTATTTTTGGTAAAATCGAGGACTTGATGCTAAAACATGCACTAATTTACAATAAAATAATAGAATTTGCTTGTCTGGGTTGAAAAATTAAGTTATTTGTTTTCACTTTACATAGTAATATTATACCTTAATATAAGTTGCAATAAAAGTATCTGTTAAATATTTTTTTCTCTTTAAAAAAAATTGTATATCATTAAAATAATTTAATCCTGATTATTTTACGCTTCCTCATTAATTTGTGCTTCTACTGATGTTTCATTGACTGAGAAAAAGCCTCAAAGACTACATATAGCAAGAATTGGAGCAGAATAATTATAGGGGCCCGGCTTGAGTAATAACATGGTCACACAGAAAACCTCTGTTAAAGAAATTCATTTGTTGCATTTCACCTAGTGAGTTCTAGTACTAGAGTTACCATTCTCCTTGGATGAAAGGATGCTTACAGGCCGGCATCGTACTTGGGCCTCTTGAATTGAAGATCTCCAATAATGGTGTTTCTCTAACAATCAGGTGACGTGTATGCTCAGTGGCCCGTAATACCATTTTTAAAATTGCATTTGACTTCCATTGTTTTACTATATATTTATATATTCCATTGTTATATATAAATTTGATAACAAATTTATACTGGAAACTATAGAATACTTTGTATAAGACTACATTATTTATATTATAATATTTCCTTTGAAAGAGATTATTCACGACCTTCATGGATAATGAAGAGTAGGTACTCATATGAAGCAGCATATACATTTTTTATACTAACTTAAAATAGTAAACACAAAAAAAGAGCCCTAGTTCACGTTGATTAAGAAAATTGAATTAGCTTTGTGCCTTTTTCTTTAAAATATTTATTAAAATTACGTGCTATCAGCTCTAAATCATTAAATTTTAAAACCAAGGGACGTAAGTTAATGTACATACAAATTTTCATTTTATTTGATTTTGTATAATATTATAATGTATTCAAAAACTTTTCTATTTTATGTTCTTTAATTAATGGCCACGTTTGCTATTACGACTCATCTGCTTAGCGAAAATCATGTTTTTTTCCATTGTTCCCCTTTTCCTGTTTCGAAACTTTTCGTATGTTTCTTGTAAATATCACTGAGTTTCGAAATTTGTAAGATCGGTCTCCTAGGCTACCGCCCGCTGTGAACCAACTCTCGTTAGCCTACACATTACCTACATATTAGTACGGTAAGGTTTATTAAAATAGGTTTTTGCGAACTAACAACAACTTTTTTTTCACAAGTTATTTACACATTATTAGTAATTAACATGTTGAATCACGGCCTTTATATTTACAAATCCCCAAAGAATTTGTGTAATGTAGAAAATTGTTTTAAACGAGATATTTATAAAAAAAATATCTACCACATTCACACAACGCCATCTAATCCATCTAAGCAGAGCTTGTATTGTGGGTACTAGACATCTGATATAAATATATATACTTTTTTATGTAAATACGTACATATTATACATAACACCACCCAAACCAAATCAAACATTAAATGCTCATGCACACAAATGTTTGACTTGAGCGGGAATCGCACCCGCGACCTTTGGAATAGCACTCTGTTATACAAACCACTACGCCATCCGGTAGCCTGTAATGTTTATTTTCGGGAATTAGTCTCCGATATTTCGACACTGTTGCTGTATCAAGTGAAAAATATCATAATATTTTAAATGAATATACCTTGCTAAACTATCCTAAACACAAGTTAGTAGACTATAAAAAAAAAACTACTAAGAAACTGGCATACAAAAGTGTATTATTACTCAAATACTTCAAAAACATAAAATAAAATGTTGCATATTTTAATTAATTAGGTTAAATATATTATCTGATATAATCAGCATGTTAAATTCAGAAATATTACAATTTATGAAATGCGGACACCGAAGTGAATACTCCATCTTGTAACCTCTTCCATAATTGTCACGGCACGCGACGCTTTGACTGTGACATAATAATATCTGTGTGTACTGCATGTTTGATATATGAAACTTTGATGGAAATCAAAGAAATACTCGTTTTGTGTGTTGTGAGAATAAATTGAGATATACTCAGTACTAAGTCTTACTCAATAACAAAGTCAGAAACCCTCATCAGACACGACATACTCCTAAATTATTATTTTTTGTTTTATGTAACAACTCCCGCGTTCGGAATATATTCTGTGTCGCGGATGACTTTAAAAACATACATGACACGGACACAAAGAACACCCAGACTCAGAACAACAATTTTTGAATTACACAAAGTGTCGTCCCATGTGGGGATCGAACCTACAACACTCAGCGTAGTAGTGATCGGCGTGGCGACCGCTTAAATCACTACGCCATCCGTTACATTTATTATCTTGACCCATTTCTTGACCAGTATCATGATCTGAATGTATGCTCCAAATATGTTCTTAGATAAAAAAGGGATTGAACGAAATAGTTCTCTATATCTATTCCGTTTGTTTAATACAAAAATAGACTACTTTTTAGAATGTACCTACCAACGTGAAATACTCAGATTAGAATAAATTATATATAAATGGGACACCTAATGGAGAATTCTTTACTATGCGAACATTTCTTTTTCACTCACAAAAAAGAATAACCTGAAAATATAAAGTAAGAAATATAACCTGATTAATAGAATAATGAGAAATAATGCAAAACGAAAAATCTACCATTTATTGGTCAAAAACTAATTTTAAACCACTATAAGGTTAAAAAGTCAAATCTGTAGATTTTCCTGTCAAAAAAAAGTACTCGTATTTACCTATGGTTACCTAAATTGTAAACTTAATTTCATACTTATTGTACACGAGGACATGAAAAATGTTTCCATTTATTTTCCACAAAATCTTTTTGGTCTCCTTTTAATTAGCTCTTAACAGGGCTCAATTTGTCTTTTTTCGGAGCTTTGCTATTTAAAAACTCTCATTAGTAGCCTGACATTTGAAGCAAAGGACCAAATATTTAAAAGGAGGTGCACTAAACATAATCGGCCCGGTTCTGTGTATGGGCCGCTAAAGCAATTCGATGCTAATATATCTTATGCTGCGTTTGGTATATTTGCGGTAGGTTATTGGTTTACTATTACTAATGTTTATTTAAAATTTATTCAAACAATGTTTTTCATTCGTTTTATACATTTGTAACCTTTTATTACTTTATACCAATCACTACCATGAATAAGCGTAAAAACACAGTTTATATTTGTGTATGTGTGTTAATTCAAGAAATTTTTATTATTACGGCTTTAAACTTTTCATGATCTAAAAAAATTTTTTTAGACTACATTTAATTTTGATAGAGAAGGTTATTCATTACTATACCAAATATAATATTTAACTAGTGTCCTTAAACAGTGATAAGTATGTACCACATTATTATACAGGCTAGATGATTTTGGTTTTTCAGTAATTGAATTTGGCTTCATAATCCAGCCAGGGTTTTGATTGATTGAAAATCTGGAAAATATTTTAAGATACTCTAACTATTTTGTCAAGTAATCATTTCAAATAAAATCTATAAAAGTTTTTTAATATCAATGTTATCACTTACTCACTTATCTTGAATTATACGAGATTTTACGAGATTATACGCATAATAACGAGCGGCATACCGATTTGTTAAGCTTTAACAATGATTAAAGTATTGTAAGTAACGACTAAGCGATAAATTTCTCTTCGTCTTAAAAACTTAATTAAATAAATTATGGATTTTTTCATAGCTGTGCATAAAATAACTCAATTTAATCTGTATCTGTATTCATGAAACAATTGTAGGTAGGTGTAACTCACGATTTTGTATAAATATTTGCTAATAAATTGATGTTTTTCTATAACAAGAGGCACCTGACAATACATGGACTATGTATTGATATTGTATTAAAAAGATGTTTTATATCCGACGTGAAAAAGCTAAAGCGTATGCTTCTAAGCGTATAGAAGTTTGTGCAATTTCATATCTTTACTAATAGTCGCTGCAATAGATATAATTTAATTCAAGAATGCATCCTTATCTACACCTACAATCTTAAAGCACTACAGATTATTTTTATTAAAGCAGTAGAATCCGTATACCCATAAAAGAACCATGCAATCTGGATTGATAGATAGCAAAAATATTTCTATGACATTCTGCCTTTTAGTATCATATCATACCTAACGGCTTAATAAATCAAGTAAACGATTAACTAATAAAAACCAACTGAACTTTTAATGCAACTTAAATACTGCAGGTTCTGTATCTATTTATTGTTCAAATATAAAAAGTGGTATAATCTGGGCTTTTCTTTATTGCCATTAATATCCATTTGTCTTTAAGTAAAATTGAAAAGGACCTAAAGCTCTCAATTAATTTTTCTTTAGTTTTTGGTCCAAGTCTAGCTCAAAAACATTGCATCTTTTTTTCAATAAAAGGTATTCTTTAGTATTCTTAGATAGTTCTTCTGTCATTTGATGCACTTCTAACATCGTGTATGTGAATTTTATAATGTTTGGTAAAATAACTAATTAATATTCTAGTTTATACGAATAGTTATGATTAAATGGCTACCTATGTCCCCGGAGGAATAAGTAGAGGCATATTAAAAGCGTACATGTTGACATTATTTTATAATTTTAGTACCGCTTACGTAGTAGGAGGCAATTATTGCTATGAAACGAACACTCATTATTTCAAAATATAAGAATATATTGGAAGGTAGATGAGACAGTAGGGAATTGGATTAGGTTGAGATTGAAAGGTAGGCAATCACAATCGTTAAACAAGAATTCGCTTAAAAAAGATAACTTTCTTGTTAAAAGAACCGAACTCTAAATATATAAACATCTAAGGCAGCTCCGAATTTGGCTATACGCGTCAATTAGAGTGGGCTTTCCGCGAGAGACCCGTAACGACAGTGTGATAACATCTAAACAAATTCTTGTACAAATCTTACACAGTGTCTCTAAATGGAAATCGAATAGTTGACTAGTATTTATAAAATTGTTATGTTTTGAGCGGATCGGTAATGATTTAAAAATATTTTAAAAAAGCTTAATTTTAGTATGCTGTTTTCGGCGATTTACAGTTTTGATTGATGTGAAAGGCATTCCGTTAACTTTAATGTAAGTAAGTATAAATTCATATCTGTTTTTACTATAATTCTAAGGCTTTATCTTGATGTTAATTCAATCTATATTTTGGTTCTTAAGATATCAAAAATCTCGCAATCCATTTTAATGAAGATGTATTGAGGCATCTATGATTTGACATTGTTAAAAAAACGTAGAACATCATAATAGTATTTATTTAACAATGTTTAAGAAAGGCCTCCTCAAATGATATTAAAACATCTGTATAACCGATTTGCACATTAATTTTAATCGTATTAACTGAATGATTTACAATCAAGTATCTGTTAACATATAGTCTAATATACGTTATCTCTACTGCTTCTGTTAACACAGAAAAGAAATGAAGTTATTCTGTGTCCTTTAATCTTTTCATATTTCACCAATTATTCGGCAAAAATCTCAGAACTTTTTTATCCCTTTCAATATAACCTTTGGGTACGTTGTAAAGCTGTTTCAATCGTATTAGTTCGACTCAGCTAGGAATGTTTTTGTTACTTCTAAAATTATTAACCACAATACAATTACAGTACATTTCATTAATGTGTATTACATCTAGGTAGCCGTATATATATATGAAATATTACAAACACAAAATGACAGTGTTTTAGTGCTTTATCTAGATTTTAGGCAACAAGAATCGACCCCACATCCTACTATTAACATCTGCCCCTACCGTTAAATTACATCAGTGCTGATAACCAATCGCAGTTTTAACACTAATATGTAACGCTGTTATCCCGGACGGGAGCGATCAAAAAAAAAATATCGTCCCTAAGTATTTCCTTCCTTAGTCCGAGCCCTGTCTGCGATTTTTTACGCAGAGCCACTGCCAACAGACCTCCCCGCTGTTGTTGGGCTTCTTAGGGCTCCAATTACCCGTAACGATTAACACAGGTGCAACCTACGGATTAACATGGAGGGGTCTCAACATGTTAAGAATGGTCACCCATCCATATCCATCTTTACTTTGCGATATGTTAACCTACTTGGTTACCACTTAACCAAGAGCCCCACGTAGTTCCCTACTTATTTGCTATTCAAAGTTATAACCTGGTTTCTCATCCCAATGGACACAGGTTATTTTTGTATTTAACGTCATATGACGTGGCCGAGAACCTATTTCTTATTTAAAAGACAAACAAAGCGTAACAAACAAACTTCCTTTACATTTATTATACAAGTACAAGTTTATATACAAAGTTACCGTTTCCTATTTAAACATAAATTTGAGTAGGAAACAGTAACATTAATAATTTGTATGTAGACGATTGAAATTCGACCATAATTTAACAAGCTTTAGTATGTAGCTGCTATGAGTTTACGTACGCTCTGTTTTCATTCTCTCTTTTTTTAAATCTCTAATAAAGACATCATACTCGTTTAAACCAAGATTCATCATCATCATCATCATCATCATCAACAGCCTATACTAGTCCACTGCTGGACATAGGCCTCTCCTTAGAAAGGAGGTTTAAACCAACCACTTACACAAATAAGCTCATCAAAATAACCTCGAATTAAAATTGGCTATTGGGATTTAATTATGTAAGTTTATTATAATAATATATAAACTACACGAACGGAAAAGCAAATTAAACTTAATCGATTTCCTAAACTAGCTAGAACTATCATATCGATCATCACACACATTGACTGAATCTAGCTCCACTATACTTATAGTACTAAACTTTAACAAAACAAGTCATAAATCATACAACACATTACCGTGAAGTAAGCTGTCAGTGTGAAAGGTAGGTCACTTCATTAAGGATCAAAGGTAGCCAGCGTTTGTTTGACCTCTGAATTCTTGATGTCTGAATAATTTATTTCGTTTTGTGAACTACTATACCAGATGAGTCGTATCATAAGGCACGCTCATTTTAACGTTTTATCTATTTTATCAGAACTTGCAATTTAGTGGTGTCTAGATAGAATTGAACACCGAAACAACGATAAAATACAGCAGCTGACAAAATAATGCATGAACTGTTACTAGGGCTTCGTGATAAATGCAATTTATTATATATTGTGCTTCACGGGTTCACCAACAGTGTGTAGATCCTAGAAGAAATTAATTCGCTATACGTTTATTAACATATAAATTGATCGCGGCATAAAAAATTGCGTAATTTATTCCTGGATATGGAAAAGATTCTTGCACCACTCCTGTATTGTAGAGACTTGATAACTCGGAACTTTTAATTATAAGTACCACAAATCTTTTTCAAGGTTAGTGTTTTACATACGGTATCGTATGTAATACACTGACCTTGAATTAAAGTCATTTATCAATATAACCACTTTAAGCATCATGCGTTTTGCACTATTAATATGTAACAGAAGTGGATAAAATTAATTTATTACTGACGCTTTTCTGCAGACACTGAATAAGTATTTTATATTTTATTTAAGAGACCAACAACACACAATTAGTAAATAGGTAAAAAATGTATGGGATTTTATTTCTATCTTTGCGTTTTTCTTAACATTTTACAATTACCATTGGAATTTATAAAAATCAGCTAATGCAAATTTTCGTAGTTATAATTTTTATATATGTTACTAGCTGACCCGGCGAACTCTGTTCCGCCTTAAAGGCAATAAATAAGCCGATTTTCGAATTTAGTAAGTTAATTTATTTCTCAGAAAAAAAAAATGAAGTACATTAATCATTTATTATTGTTTCTGCATTTCAGTACATAGGTTGCTCTTCACTTAAGTACCTTGTGATACACGACATTTTTTGTTTTCTTATCAGGCGCAAAAACAAACAACGCTGATGATCTTCCGACCAATACTCAACGTTGCAATGTGTCTTTAACGTTTTAGAAATAAGTGGCGAATATGGAACAATCCAACTGTTGTCGACAACGAAATCCATTCTTTTCACTTTTGTTGTGACAGTTCCACCGTTGTCATCTGGTGATCGACGCCGATACAAAAAAAAAAACCGAATAAATAGTATCCTATGTCCGTCTCCTGGCTCTAAGCTACCTCCTCACCAATTTTCAGCCATATCGGTAAAGCCGTTCTTGAGTTATAAATAGTGTAACTAACACAACTTTCTTTTATATATATAGATATACATATTATTTAAAAAAAAACAAACGAAATTGATAACCTCCTCTTTTGTGTTTTAAAAGTCGGTTAAAAAGTTGTATTGCTCCTGTACTTTGAGATTGTCCATTCCATACCTAGTAATTAAATCTATGTCTCTATATGTTACTACCGAAATATATAGAAACTTCCAAAAAACACAGTTGACATGTTTAAACAACAAAACAACTATTTTGATATATAAGCGATTTACGACCGTTTGACGAAATGACAAGAATGTTATGTAACATTATTATATCATACTTCTCTCATATAACTATGTAAGTACCCGCAATTCCGAACATCAAAAGCAATACATGTTTATGAAATCATCCTCTAATACCAGGCTAAACCTCAAAGCGACGCCTTTGTTGTCACGATTACCCGCCCGAAACCACACATAGTTATCATACTAGTTCCAATATAAATTCCAACACATATTGTGCAACATTCTTTTTCCCCAAAATTTTATAATCTTCTTCTTCTTTCTTTCTTCTTTTTAAAAAAGACAACTCCCGCATTAGGAATATATCCTGTGTCGCGGGGGACTTTACAAAGATACATGAAACGGACACAGAGAACACCCAGACTCAGAACAACAATTAGTGGATCACACAAAGTGTCGTCCCATGTGGGGTTTGAACCCACAACACTCGGCGTAGTAGGAAGCATGGCGACCGCTTCAACCACTACGCTATTCGTGCAGTCCGTCATAAAAAACATACTCAGTAAATAATTACACACTTAGGTCATCATCATCAACAGCCTCTAGCTGTCTACTGCAGGACATAGGCCTCTCATTAGAAATAAGGTTTGGCCTACTGTACTATGTTGGCGAGACGGGTTGATATAGTGTTTGTTTCAAGTATTCCTTCTCTTTGCAGTGCTGACACCCACGGTATAAATAGGGGTGATGACACTGCGTATTTTTTGTCTGTCACCACACGGACGGACCGTAGCCTATGGATACCACCAACTCAAAAGTCACAAGTGCGTTGCCGCACTTTGAGAACCCTTCCAGAAATAGGGGTAGGAGAAATTTTGAGCACCGCTAACTTCACTACTCGGTGATAAGCCACGAAAAAGTTGCTTAACATGGATTATGCATATACCGACCTAGTAAAGAAAAATACCTTGTATAATTTATCGAAGGGAATTTAACTTTACATTATGTACATGACAACGTTTGCGTTGATTCCATAACAATGCAATTCTAACGACCTACACAGACCAGAGACACGTGCCGAGCTTAAAGTATAAGTAAATAGTTTATCTACACATACTACCTTGAACTTGTCATGCATATACAGTAGTTACTGTGCTTGTTTTGAAGTGAAAACTTCTTCAGGCACGTTGTACATTTTAAACAACAAACAAAATAATGTATTTTATAGGAAAAACCTTTGAACTCGCGACACTGTTACCGTTACCGACAGCTCTGTTGAAGTGAAAACTTTTTTAGGCACGTTGGACATTTTTTGAGATGGGAAAAACAATTGAACTCGCGTAACTGTTACTGTTACCGACACCTCTGACAAGTATCCAATTTTCACTTCCGAATGAAGGTTTTTTTCTACTCGTGAAACTCACTGAAAGAAAACCGAAATGTACTCGAATTTGTAAATGTAAGTACTGTAAATTTCGGAATTTGGATAGATTTATAGCTTTCGTGACTTGTATGTTTACTTTTATGTGCGATAACGAAACAAATTCGGTAAAAAAGGTATGATACCTTATTTTAAAATAGTTAGTTTGTGCTGAAATATTATTTGTAAATGGAAATGAAATCTGATTAGAAGCTAATTGTATCGTTTAAACACTTGACCATTTAAATATGTACTACTGCCACTACCATTCGCTATTACGTAAGTAAAGTTCGCCGAAACAGAACAAAATTAACTTGTTACGACTATATTTTATATAGTTATATTTCAAAACGATTCTTTATTTAAGCTGCATAATATAATCCCTTTACAATATAAAAGGTACAGGAGAATTAAAAATACTTTATTTGGAATTTTTATCTTTATTCGTAATGATGAATGAAATTTAATTCCGTTCATCTTTTTTTTAATTCAGTTTTAGCACAAGACCCTCGTAGCCAACCACTGGCAGAGACGACGCGCTGAATACCTCACTGTGAATATAAATAAAAATATTAGTATCGTATAGTTTTTTTTTCATTTCTACACTTTATAATCAATTTGTGCTCAAAAGATATTACTGCAAGGACACTGTACTCAATACTTTCGTGGAGTGCTCACGTTGAACTTGAGTTGACATCAGGTACTGAGAAGACAAAATCTATCACTGACATTCATAAGCGCATACCTAGACCCAGCGGGTCAAATTGTCCAGGAAAGCTTTCCAGGATAAGAACTGAGACTAAGGTTTTAGTCGGTTCAAATACGACATTCAGTCTCACTGTGAGCTTCGGTAAGGGAATGACATGAGTGATTTTACAATAAAAAGTTTCCAAATCCGTCCTCACCCCTCATTCTTCGGCGATTGAATGCTTCTGAGAACTACACTGACGTCACCAGTTACATTTTCGAAGTAAGATAGATTGATTTCGTGGTCTGTTTCACGCATGTTCACAACCACAAGATAGTTCTCGTTGTTGTACCACCTGCAACAGTTATGAAAATATGTTTAAACTTAAAGTAATGCAGAGATTTAATGGTTAATGTTTCAAAAAAAGTGATAAAGAAACACAAACCTCCTAAATACAAAAACATCTGCGTTCATAGCTAAAGATTCGTAACGTCCATATCTGAAAACCTTTTCTTGGCGAAGTTTAGCCAGCTTTTGGTAAATTTTAAAGTGAGACCTTTCTGCAGCCATTTGTACTTCAGCATTTAGAGTTTCATAACCTTCTGCAACTGGAAGCCAGGTTTTATCAGCCGTAGAGAAACCTGAAATTAAAACAATACTTCAATGAGTTTGTGTTTAACTTTCTTTAACATTAATTTCTTACTTTATCAACTTATGCAAATATGTGGTACCATTCGCAGACTAAAATGTGACATACATACACGTTGCTGGTTTTCCTGGAAGTATTTTACAATTTCAAACCATATCTGTGCCAATACATTTATTGCCGTCTGACCCTTGGATTGAATTTAGAACAAATAACACTTATATAGCGCACAGCAAAAATAATAATAGAAGCCCACCAGCATTTTTTTCAGCATTCCACTGGAACGGTGTTCTTTCCGGGTCTCGAGATGAAGAAACGTAATTTATTGGGTCATTAGTATTACATCCAGAGGGGTCGACCGTATCTTCCCAGCTGACGTACCCATCCACTAAACCGAGTTCTTCACCCTTGAAAAAGAATTTTTGATCATATTTTTACAGCTTAAGACTTAACGATCTTGTACAGGGTAGAATAGAATCCCATGGTACGAATACCGAAAGGTTACTAAAAAAAATTATTAATTAATAATTAAGTTAATTATATATTTAGACTAACATACGTAGTATTTATTTTATTATGTTTTTTTCTCATTGAAGAAAGACTCAAAGTTGAGAGTATTTATTTGTGATAGAAGTAAGATCTCTAATTCATTTACATACCATATATGTTACGCCAACACCCGGAAGTAACAACACAATCATATTGATTCCATCAACTAAAGATGATCCGTATCTTGTTGCCATTCGGCTGTTGTCATGGTTTCCGACCTGCAAAATATTCCATTCAGTTTACACGTGCTTTTAGTTGTAAATTTAGTTTACTTATTATAAACATCTAACTTACCACCCAGTTTGCTTGTTTGTCGAGAGGTTTATAGGTTATAAATTTATCCACAGCTCGTTTGATATCGTAAGCTGATGAAAATTCGTTGACGTCAGTTATTAGATCGAAATTGAACGGCATTTGAGCGCCCTTCTTATCGCCTTCGCCGAAATATTTCATTACATCTTGAACACTAGCATAAACTTCTGTCATCATCACTCTGGTCAGGCCATCAATTGCTTTAAACTCATCAAAAACTTCTCTCCATTCGTAAACCATGTAGTATGTTTCATTTTGATCTTTGGTATAAATATGATTATGGTAATCGTGTGATTCGGGATGAGCATCAATATTGCCTGATAGGGGCTCATCAGGATATCTACCACCGAATAGATTCTTATCAACTTCATATAAGCAGTTAACGGCGTCTACTCTGAATCCTGCCACACCTTTTGCCAACCAAAAGCGAATAATATTCTAAAATAAAATATAAATATAATTAAGTTGCACCTAATCATTTGATTAATAGGATATACATGATTAACGAATAATTATGGTTCAAATTAATATTGTGATTTTTACAATTTCATGACAAATAGACGTTCATGAATATAAGCTATATTGTTTGACGTCGGATTCAGGAGGAACTGCATACACTGACATTTCTATTTTGATCTAAAATATTACCTTCATTTCTTCGACGACATCAGGATTGCGATAGTCTAAGTCGGGCTGACCGACAACGAATTGGTGCAAGTAATATTTCTGAACCTCTTCTCTCCACTCCCAGGCACTACCTCTAAAATGGCTTATCTACAAAGTAAACTATCATTGAAATTAAATCTATAAGGGAAATCTATAAACTTCATTTCATGTTGGAGTTTAAAAGTATCATCTTCATCATTTTAGCCTAAAGACGTTCACTGCTCGACAATATGAAAAGTAATAAAAGTATGAACAAGATGTTTTATTTTAGAATATTATTTAAATTTAGTTTTGTTTTCTTGATCAAGCTTAATTTTTATTAATGTTAATAATCTGGTATAGAAAAGTTAAAAAAATCTGACTTTTATCATTAAAGAATGCTTGTCATATTTATGTTTTGGCTCAATGCTTACCCAATTATTTGGTGGTTGTCTGTTCCCATTTTCATCGATTACTCCATCTTCCCACACAAAATAGTTATAATATTTCTCGTTACCATTAAGAGCCTCTTGGAACCAAACACTTTCGTTGGACGTATGATTTGGCACCAGATCCAAAACTACCTTTATGCCTGTGTAATAAATGACATTTAATTCATTTACTTGTTTTAATATTAGTTCTTTTTTATAATATATTTCGGGCATGAGACACACAGCGCCATCGAGTTTCAAATAAAGCAGAGCTTGTACTATGAAAGCTAGGTTGACTGATACAATAGGTACTTATATACTGTTTTTGGTAAATACATACATATTATACATAGAAAACACCCAAACTCCGAAACAAATATTTGCAGATCATACAAACATTTGGTTCGACCCGGGAATCGAACCCGAGACCTTGGCAAGTACCTAAGTTTTTACTTGTTTGGTCAGAAAGCAAAAACAATTGATATTTCTCTTATACCTGTTTTACAATATTTCCTTTCAGAAACAAAATAATGAGAGCTGGAATTTAGTTATAGTCTGTAGACTTTGGATTAACAAAGATTACAGCTTTCTAAACATTATAATCGAAATCATGAAGCATGAAAATTATAATGCTCACTTTGTACTTGACATTTTATTCCTAAAAGTATACTGTATATATTACGAAATTTCATTTAATAAGCTGTTGGGTACAAACCAAGTTTGTCGGCAGTTTCAATTAAATTTTCAAAATCTTCCATAGTGCCGTACTCATCGTGAACGGCGTAAAAATCAGCAATATCGTATCCGAAATCATACATAGGTGACTGGAACATAGGTGACAACCAAATGGCTCCGACTCCCAATTCTTTGATATAGTCTAATTTTGATGTAATACCTGAAGATATAAAGATATTGTAACTGTTGTACTCACTAAACCTTAGATTCAATGACGTAGTTCAAATTATTAAAAAAAAAACCTTTTAACAGAATCAATTTTAAACTTTGAAACTTTTGAGTTCTTCGAAATATAATTAAATTTGAAGTCTAACACTTTAATCAGGTCACAATAGTTGGAGTCACCACAGTCAGTGCAACTTCAATACCTATTACTTGATTATGTAAACTTTCGTATGTGTACATAAGAATCCATATTTATTACATAAGAACAACAACATAATAACTAAGGTTTAACATTTTTTGAATATCGAGTGAAAACTATACAAAGTTAAACTTAATAAATAATAATCAATTTTTTTTTATGTATATAATTGACAATAGTGTGCCAAAAATAAATAAAAATTATCTGAACCTGATCTGAGATAGGCACCTGCTTCAATTGTTTACTAGAAGCAAATGCCTATCACAAAATAAAATAAAAAGTATCCCTATAAAAATTCTATAAGGACACCTCTTAACTGAGTATAATATTTGGATAGCGGAAGTGGATAGTTTTAAATTAAAACTGTTACAAACGTCTAAGCTTTTTTGTTACTTGTATCATAACTAAAAAAAACTTAATTAAAGTTACCCAACAACATAGGAATATACATACCATTTAGGTCACCAATACCATCTCCATCACTGTCAGCAAAAGAACGAGGATATATCTGGTAGAAAATAGTTGTTTCCCACCAATCCAATTCCCTTTCATCATTGTTTTTTAACACACTACCACTACACAGAACTAATAAAATAGGTAGCAGTAATATACTCTTCATTTTAGCTCCTTCATTGACAATCGGAAAACAACTATGATTTATATATATAGAAGTTCAAGTGACCACACATCGGCAAATCCACTTATTGAAACATTATCGAGGTAGGTGACTTGTCAAAGGGATCGATAATGTCAGATATGAATAAAATTCTGTAGGTTAAAGAAAAGTTACAACTTTGTCACAGTAGGAATTTTACAAGTATCTTGTTGTTGAAAATGTTTTTTTATGATTATTTTTATCTTAAAGTAGACAAGACCATTCTCTAACAGAATGGCCAGCACTTACAGGATGTTGCAGCTGTTCTGTTATTAAAATTTAGCGCTTTACCGGCTTTTTATGAATTTTAGGCTAAAGCGCTACAAATTTTAGGATAATTAGGTGATTTGTAATGTAGTCCTGATGTGAAACTGATATATTATACAGGGACGGTGTAACGAATACTAAAATAGTGTATTTAGATTATCATTCTGAGTCAAAAATCATTAGATTTTTCTGTATAAATCATGATAAACTAACTAACTGATAAGAGAAATCACTAGGATACGAATATGCACTGTCCCTCCTATTCGTATCCTAGTGATTTCTCTAATCAGTAATGCCAGTAGGATACGGATAACAAATACATTTTGGTTTCCCCGAAGTAAAAAAAAACGCAATTAATAATTTTATGCAGACATCTTAGCATTATTTAATTAGTTTATCATTTATCATAGGACGGACATTCCTAATTCAAATATTAAACTGGTGAATAGGGAGTGAAAATTTACTAAAAAAAGGAAAATGAAACTATTATTTAAAGTGCAAAATTTAAAATTTGATATAATCTATTATTTTTTAAGATCATTTTGAGGTTCTCTGGTAGGTCCCTAAGTCTATACATTGAAAAATACGATTGTTAAATAATTTTATGTAATCATAATGCTATATACCTACACTAGGAAAAGCATTTTCATGTTTTTAAACTACAACACTATGTGTCGATTAACAAAACGCTACTTTATGTAACACGCTGTGTAAGCAAAGTAGTTATATGTTTTTATCTTCTAGTTATATTTTGAGATATAGGTTACTTACACAAAGTATCATAGATATACATAAATGTGTATAGGTCGATATCTCCCTTGAAATATCAAATGTTATCATTTACGGCCCTGTTGGTTTAGTGTTAGTGATGCTGACTGCTAAGTCAAAAGTTCGGTTACCACACAAAACAAAATAAACTGTCTGATTAGCACAATCATTTGTTCTGAGTCTGAGTGTTATTTAAATATAATAAGAAATATAGAGGTAGTTTTAACAGCAGTCTAGTTACCATAATGCAGGCTCCGCCTGGTTTGGGATCAGACGGCTGCGTATGAGATGTGTGAGGTTCTTATTATAATTTACACCTACTTAATTGAAAGTATCGTACAGAGCAGTTACCGATCCATAATTAAATTTTACAAAACCATTAACTATAAGCAACTTCAATGCGCTTACGTCCACATTCTACCACAATTCCCTTAAAATACCTACTACAAAAAATTCAACAGGAACATTTTGCACGTCAACAACAAATTTCAGGTATATTTGAAAAATATTTCCGTCCGACGTAGGACCACAATTTAAAGTATTAATTTTATTTGTGTTATGGCTTAGGCAAAGTTTTTTCTAAACGAGCTACTATACCTTCTTCAGTGAGAAGTAGATTTTTTAATAAAAAAGAAAAATAAAAAGAATTAAAATTTTAATTTTTGTGTCTAATATTTAGCTACATAATGTTCCTGCAGAAATATCATTAATATTGTAGTTATCGCAAAACATAAGGTTCACTTTAAATCAAGCACGCAAGATTTTTAAGTTGGTAAGATTGCCCATTAAGAAAAAGAACGAATAATCAGCTATTATGTTACAGTAACATACAATAGGTGCACAATATTCAACGTGAACGTACGTAAATAATTTTTGGATATAATAGGTCTTTACCTATGAAATTGCCGTTTTGTATGCAATAAGTGAAAGTACTTGTTTTTTCAAACTTTTTTATTTCTGTTATTCGAAGTAATCATCCATGCAATCGACGCATCTTTGCCAACGCATTGGCAGTTTATTGAAGCCCTTCTTGTAAAAATCAGCTGGACGGGCGGCAACAAACTCTTCAAAGGCATTTTGTACTGCCTCTCGGGAATAGAATTTTTTACCCACAAAAAAGTTGTCTAAATTTTGGAAAAAGTAATAGTCGGTAGGTGCAAGGTCTGGTGGTCACATCTGCAACCCGCTTTGGTCTCCCTGGTCCTGGCCACACTGCTCCTTCACGACAACGCGCGACCCCAAGCTGCAAGAGCTGGGGTTGGAAGCTCTCCCCCATCCGCCATACTCACCAGAGCTTCACGTTTTAAAATTATCTTCTGTCGTTTTTTTTATGTAGAGGGGGCAGACGAGTCACCTGCTGGAAAGTGACCATCGCCGCCTATAACGTCTGCAACTCATGAGTCACAAACGCGTTGCCAGCCTTTTAGGAAAGAGTAAGCTCTTTTCTTGAAGGTTTGAAGGTCGTATCGGTCCGGAAATACCGCAGACGAACGAAGTAACTTTTGCTAAAATTTCATACATTATTTACTGAAGTTGTATCTGTACATTCTCTCCTTGATATACAATACTTTACAGTGAAATTATTTTACCAAACTTGAACGAATTTAATATAATGTAAAACCAGAAATTGACCGAGGTTTCCTTGGTGCCATGCCATACCTGCGATATGCATTAAAGTATAATGACAGTCCTCACTCATAATACTAAACCTGATTACCAATCACATCTAAATAATAATTTACCTTCTGCAGATAACAATATCTGTATTCATAGCCAAGCCAAATGTAATATTTGTATTCCTGACGTCCATATCTGAAAATCTTATTCTGTAAAAATGTTGCGAATATTTGATAAACTTTGGAAATGAGAATTTGTGTTTAGAATCTAAATTTTTGGCAATCTTCGGCACCTGGAGCACAGGTTTTAAAATTTATTTTTTAATTAGAACAATTTAAAATGTTTTACAAGATATTTTTGCAGAAGAACATCACATGAAATAGATATAATACTAATGACTTCTAGACTAAATTTGAAACTTAAGTAAGTAATTTATGATTAGCTAAACATTTAAACATTTTTTAAAAACAGAAGAGTGGCTGTAACCGTAATATATAATTATGTGTGCCACTACCACTTTTTTATCAGCTTGCCGGTAAAAAGGTATTCTCCCCGAGTCTCGAGATATTCCTACATAATTTATTAGGCCATTAGTATTACACCCAAAAGTCATGGACAGTATCTTCCGTAGCCGTCAACGGTTTCCAGCTCAACACCCTTACATAAAGGTTTTATTATTTCCTACATTTTTTTTTATATTTAAAACATAATTTTTATTTTCTGCCATACTGACTTAAATTTTGAAGTGAAGTGCTTCAAATACAGTTTAAATTATTCTTCAATTCCATTTAAAAATTAAAGTATTAATTTACTTTTAACTGCAAATATTTAATGTCGACAAGTTTAATGAACATTTTCTTTTCTTTGTTTTTGTTAAATAATATGGGAATATGACAATCTAAACGATTTGATGCAAGAAATATTATCCGACCTGTTTATTTCATTTCCAGATGTTGCTACTGCTGCTGCACTTTTTACACTTGTCACAAGATATTAGAAACATAAACAATATCAATCCCTTTCTCTGATATCATCATCAGCCTATCGCAGTCCACTGCTGGACATAGGCCTCTCCCATTGCACGCCATTTAGATCGATTTTGGGCTTCTCGCATCCAGCTCCTGCCAGCCATCTTGCGCAAATCGTCACTCCACCTGGCCTGTGGGCGTCCTACAGTACGTTTGCCGAGACGCGGTCTCCACTCAAGAACTCGTTTTCCCCAACGGTTATCGGTTCTGCGGCTAATATGGCCAGCCCACTGCCACTTCAGCTTGCTGATCCGGTACACTATGTCGGTGACCTTAGTTCTCTGCCGGATCACCTCATTTCTGATGCGATCCCTTAGAGAAACGCCGAGCATAGCCCTTTCCATAGCACGTTGAGCGACTTTGAACTTGTGGACCAGCCGTACCGTAAGTGTCCACGTTTCAGCTCCGTTTCAGGTCTTGTCACCCTTTTTGAAGAACAAGACGACCACACTCCTACTCCACGCTTCTGGAGTTCTCCCTTCAAACAGGACAGCGTTGAATAGCTTTTGGAGCTCCCTTAGTACGGGTTTACCCCCGGCCTTCAGCAGCTCTGTTGTAACGCCATCCTCTCCAGGGGCTTTTCTATTTTTCAGCTGTCTAAGAGCCATCTCGATTTCGTCAATGGTAACTTCTGGCAGGTCTTCGGTGTAGTGACGTGTTAATGTGGCTCTAGAGTCCTCATTTTCGGGATCAGGTCGAGATGCATGCGAAGCGTATAACCGGCCATAGAAGCTTTCCACTTCTCCACTTTCTGTAGTCAACTTTGTCAGGTGGCTTCTTCCAAGAGATCGTACGAACACTTTTGATCCCCGATTTTGCTCGATCGCTCTTTCAATTGAAAGAGTATTGGAGCACCGGAGGTCGTGTCGTACGAGTTTACTGATCTCTCGGTTTAGAGTCCGCTTTGCCGACAAAGTGACAGGTGGGTTTTCACGTCGTTTCTTCATCAGCCCTAGGGTCCTTTCTGAAAGCTTCGACTTCCTGCCCTTACGCTGCATTTCACAAAATCTCATACCTTCTTCTCTGAGGATCTGAACCACATTTTTGAGGTTCTGGTTTACGTCGATTGTGGTTTCCACGGCAGCGAATCGGTTTTCCAGTTTTGACTGGAACGTTTCAGATCCTGTCATGGCTTGGAGCCGAGTTGGTCGGAGCCTGCATTTCATCAAACAGACACGTTCCGCCTTAAAGTTGATATTCAGAGAGCCCCGGACAAGTCGGTGATCACTACCGGTATTAAACCTATTGATCACTGAGACGTCTCTGAATATGTGCTTTCTATCCGTCATGATGAAATCGATCTCATTTCTAGTCATAGCGTCGGGGCTTTGCCACGTCCACTTCCTTTGGGGCTGTTTCTTGAAGAAAGAATTCATCAAAAACAGCCCCTCCCGTTCGAGGAAGTTGACCAGCATTTGCCCCCTATGATTCCTGCTTCCAAATCCATGGGATCCTACTACCGATTCGCCGCAATTCTGTACTCCCACTTTAGCGTTGAAGTCACCCATAACAACGTTGTAGTGGGTCTTAGTTGTGAAGTGGAGGGCCCTCGATATGTCATCGTACATATCCTCCACCTCATCGTCCGAATGTGCCGAGGTCGGTGCGTACACTTGCACAACCTTGAGGCTATACCTCTCGGTGAGCTTGATAATGAGGTACGCTACCCTGTTCGACACACTGGAAATTTCCACAACGTTGTCAGATAGGGACTTATTTACCAGAAACCCAACCCCACCTTGGGATTGTTGGTCTCCCTCGCGGAAGTACATTAGGTGGCCTGACTCGACGGTTATGGTGTCCTCCCCTCTCTTCGGACTTCACATAGCTCTAGGATATGCCACCTAATCTTCCCAAGTTCCACCTCAAGTTGCGCCAGATGCGAGTCTAGCCGTAGCGTGCGTCCGTTGTACGTAGCCAGTAGTACGGGTCAGTCGGTTGTGGTGGCCTCCCGTAGCCCGGAGATTCTTCGCACCCCCTGCCCCGCCTTTACCGTGGTCGCCACCATGACCAGGAATAGCGGGGCCGCCGGGAACTGGGGGCCGTGGCTTTTGTTGCGTCTGCATGGGAGGGGGTTTGCCCATAATCGCCACGCTGGGCAGGCGGGTTGGCGATCGCAGGGCGTAGCTTGTCGCACCGGTAACGCTGCTGCCCGTCACCGGCCTGTTGTATTTAGCTACGCCTATTGGGATGGATATACCGCCATCGGTCCGCCGTCGGTCGCCAGAGCCTCGTTCGTCGTTTAGCAGGATGCACCGCGGGCAGGTGAGGTTGGCTTGGGGCGAAAGATGGTGGTTCGCCCCTCACACCCCTGCAGTTTCTCTGATATAAGCGAACTGAAATGTGTGGGTGTGTGTGAATGTGTGTGTGATTCATAACAATACTGTGTAAGAAGTAAATGAAAAATTATTCCAACGTTGACCAAGACATTTACAAAATGATGGTAATACATTTGTATCTTAAAATAAATTTTCAATAAAATAATTACAAAGTTTTTCAATCTCTATCATTCTGGTAATTAGTAACTTTAGTTAAATGTTAACTAATTAAGACTACTTTTATGACTCTTAAATATTATTGATTTATGGATCATTTTTATAAAATAACAAAGCATAAGTAACATTCATTTCAAAATATTTCTATTGTACTAATTGTATTACAGTATCGACAATTTCAATAGGCACGATTATATGGGATTCGTAGAATGGGAACAATAAGACGTATTTTCCAGCTCTTTTCATAGTGGACAGTACTATTCCGACGCTAACATTTATTAAGTGAGTTGAGACATGCAGTTTTAAATATTCTACAGATTATAAATTGAAGATATAATTATATTCAAATAGGATTTTCTGCTGAATAAAATATTCAAATGTATGCAAAAAAATGTTACAAAAATACTACACAAAAATAACCTGCTTTTTAGTTTATATAAAAAATTGCTATCTGTTGATATGAATACGAGTATAACGATTTTACATTTTTCGTTTAATCTCATTCTGGGTAAAGCGTGATCTAGTTCATATGTAGACACATGCATGGTCCTCGTAATAGCTATACAGTGTAAGACACACAATAAACGCAATAAATTCAGTGCTGCGCTCTATCGGACACGGGTAATCAAACATATTTACTCATCATTACATGGAAACGTGACCAAATAGGTCGCTAATGTGGAGGAAATTAAACCTTCATTGAATCATTATTAGATGCTTTAGCGCTTGGATTTTTGTTACGTTATTTCTTACTACTACGTATAATGTTTGTATTAAACATAATGCAAACCCTATACACCTATTTCAGACTACTGTAGTATTAAAGCATGTCTAAAGAAAAATATATTTACTAATTCTGTAGTTAATTTTTTTCTAAATACTGACTTATCAGATACACAGGTTACATATCCGTGTCTATTGCAGTATGTTTTAGTAAATGCTACTTTCATCGACCGATGACTTTGAGAAGTTCAATAAATGTTTCGTGTGATTAATTATATTTCGATTACAAGATCATGGGACTGAATCAATTATTATAGAAGTCACTGTTTTTTTTTATTACATCAGTATATATCAATACCCTAGGTTGAGTAAGTGTTGTAAAAGATAAATATTTTATTTTGGTTTTCATGAGGCTTTTACAAAGAAAATAGGATAAGGATATAGGTATGTATGTAATGTATTGTGTATCTCAGTATGTATGTAACCTAATTTTAATTTTATGCACCTACTCAGACATTTCCCCACCACCCAAAGGTAGACTGGGAGAAAATGCCTTTGGCATTAAGTCCGCCATTGTACAATGATTTGTTGTTTGTGCAAAAAAGAATTAAATAAGATATAGGTACTTCAACTGCTTATGTTGCTTTTAGACAACCTGATTATATTTTCTAATACCTGATGAAACCTGTAGACAGCTCCTTGTGTACTACACCCACATTTAGTCGGCTATACGTAATGGTTGAATTTATTGCCGTTCTTAAGCTTATTTAATTTATAATTATATATATATATAATTTTTAGTCGTATAATTTTCGTTCCGTAGAAAAGTTGTTATTGTGAGTGAACGTCTAAAGGTTTTTACTGTGGGAGAGCCTTGCTTAGGGACAAATGGGCCGGCTCGACCAGAGGAATGTCACGGCCTCACAGAACATCGGTGTTAAGCTAATCTTTCGTTGTCCTTTACTAACTGGGTGAGTTAACCAGATCCCCAAAACCTCTCCTCGCCCTGATTCTGGAGGGGGATTCATAATATAAAGTTTTATTTTGAAAGAATTATTTGTAAACTTGGATTATACAAAACTATTTTTCTTGTTCGCCAATACAGTTAATTTGAAAGCTTCTATTAGAAATGGGCTCACTGCAGAATGTACTGGACGGAGCTCAAACGACACGACCTCTAATCTCACGCCATAGTTATTACGCTAAATCCTCTTAATTACAGGAATACTGTAAACGAAATAAAACAATATGTGACTAAATATCAAATTTTTAATATTTTGAATGGACCGTACATTTTTTTATTTAAATATATTTAATTATTTTTCAAACCTGCATTCGTAGGACAAGGGCTTCATCTCCAGCTAGATCTAAATAACTGGCTGGTACATTGTCACTGTAAGCACAAAAAACTCATAATTAATATTATGTGAAGGTTCCAATGTTTGTTTCTGCGCCTGTTGGTTTAGTGGTTAGTGGGACTGCTAAGACAGAGGTCGTGGGTTCGATTCCAGGGACAACAAACTGTGTGATGAGCACGATCATTTATTCTGAGTCTGGATGTACTTTATGTATAATTTATATGTATTTAGTGATATGTTTAGGTTACGATAGTACAGGCTCTGCCTTTAGTAAATTTAGTAATGAATGAAATTATTAAAAGTATTAATGCTGTACCCTGCAACTCCGTGCTAATAAGTTGTATATCAGTAATATGTATATATAATGTGTGTGTTGTTAATTAATAATAAAATTTCATAAAATGACTATAACAAGGCACTCGATAAATTTAATATAGGTAAGATTTCTAAAGGATATACGATTTTATACACGTACGCATCTCAGGAGCACTGAAGTGAAATACGCAAATCAGCGCCGGAAACGACCGACACTGAAGCTTTAGCTCTTAATATAGGCCCCACATAAAGTCAAAACAAACATGATTTTTTTTTAATATAATCTACAATGCAAGCGCTCGTTGAGAAAACATGAGACAATTTTGCATCAAAGCTTATTATCGCCTACTATTATTATATTATATTAAATAAGGCTAACTTATTTAATAACATTCTTATAGTCCAAATATGGTCACCTAAGTCATATTTAGTATAACGAAGAGAAAAATATAATAAATACATACCTATAAGTTCTGGAAGACAAAACGCTACTGGCTTCCACTTCTAACTGTCCAAAAACCAGGTCAAAGACAGTCAAGTTAACCACGTGATAAGTTCTGCCAACGTTTATTACGACAATATAGGTATCATCGTTGTACCATCTAAAATAAAAATAAACTTGATTAGTGTTATTAAATATCCAATAGAGGAGGATGTTGTGCACAGCATAGTGCTTGCTGAGTGCAGTGCTTCTATGCTGCTTCAAAATAACCTAAATTTAATCTAAGTCAAAACTTTTATATATTGTTTCAAAATAATTCTAATTTGTATCAATATGAAAAGGGAAAATTAAAAAAAAACTGCCTCCTAATGAAAATATCATTATGAACACTGCAATAATTATAGGAATAACAGGCGATTTGTGAAGAGCTGCATTAAAAATATAATTTATTTATTCACCTTTTGAATGCAAAGACATCATTATTCAACGCCAAAGATTCATATTTCCCAAGTCTAAAAGCTGGTCGTAGTCTCAGACTTGTTAGAGTTCTGTAAACTTGATAATGCGAACGAACAGCAGACCTTTGAGCAGCTACGTTCAGATGCTCAAAACCTTCAGCTACTGGGAGCCACGTAATGTCATTGGTTGAAAATCCTGAAATAAATATCAAAGCTTTAATATTATTTTAAAAATAATTCTTTACCATCTTCATTCTATATTCCACACTAATCTTAACTAAGAAAAAATAACGCTAGTATTTGTCCGTTTGTTTGTAATGCAAACACAAAATGTATTTCATCGATTTTGATAATTACTTTTACTTATATGCTACATTATCAGCAATTAAACTAAAATATATACATGTATTTTTATGAATTAAAAATTAAAAACTACTAAAATCGCCATAAAATAATGAAAGATATTAAAATCCCATAGAAGTTATTTTGACTGCTGTTATGGGCTACAAAATTTAGTACTGATACTCAAAATATTGTACAACATTTTTACATCATGCTTTATTATAATTCACAAAAAAGACTTCGAGACTACATGTCTAACTATCATATTATTATGTAGTTAAGTCACCATTGCGGGTTATATTAAAATAACATCGTAAGTTGGTGCAATGAATGTTATCACATATCGATGTTAATCTTTATCCAACAAAAAGTTTTATAAATCATTATCTAGATTTTGTCGAACGTCCCATAAAATTATTAGAATCTGCTGCAAAGTTACGATGGGTATAAAAATGTAAAGTATAAGGCTGATTTCCCACCACGGGCGAACAGTTCTTTGCTTAGTTTATTAGTTACCAACATATTTTATTTTGGTTAACTAAAAACAATTCAATAGCTTATAATAAATAAAATGTAATAATAATATATGAATATTTGATAGTTACCACTAGAATAACTTAATTTGTTCAATCGTAAGTCGTGAAAATAAACTATATTTCGACAACATTAAAACTCAAATGACACTCCTGCCAAGCCAGCAATAATACCCGGCCGGGGTATTATTATATATACAGCTGTGCACAAAGGAAAACTCTTCTAGATATACAACACTATCAGTATTTATCAAAAACTGTTTATGAAAAAAGAATAATGTTTTGAAACTTCTGCGAATGAAGACGTAGCTAATGGTATAATATTATATTAACATACGTACTAAATGTTATTAATCTATAAATAGAAGTACTTATGTTTCTATCTCAATGAGCATTAGATTCGAATATGTTTTTGTTGTTGTTAGTCAGTCAGACTTATTTCAAAGAGATAATAATTGTCGATATAAACGTTGGAAAAATGTCAGTGTGTTTACTTAAAAAACATTAGCAATCGTGTAAATTTTGTACCTTTTCAGCGCCAGCCGTCCTTCATAAAGTTCAAACTATGTTACAATGTCTCGAATTGGCTTATTAAATGGTAATCATGCGGAAACATAAAGTATTTCAAATGTTGAGTCTGTGATGTTACCTGCGTTTTTTCCATTACTCCATTGGAACGGAGTCCTGACGGGGTCCCGCGACACGTCGATGAAATTAACAGGGTCGTCCGTATTGCAAGCCTGAGGGTCCTTCGTTTCGCTCCAAGGCACAAATCCATTAACCATACCTATTTCTTCACCCTTTAATATATTTATTAATTTATATCTTTATTGTATATACTCAAAAAGAAAATAACAAAAGATGAGTTACAAATAAGTAGACGTAACAATCGGCGGTCTTATCGCTCACAGCGATCTCTTCTAGGCAACCTTAACACGGATTTCAGGTATTTAATAGTTTAGGGTAGTACACATACATGTAACATATTATCATGTGAATATTTAATAATATCAATTAAGACATTCATACTCAAATATACATCTATGCACATTATACATATACAAATACACATACATACATACACACAAACACATACAGATTTAGAATATATAATATATTACGAGTATATAATGAATCTAACAGTGATTATGATGACAGATAAAAATCCTTTAATAGTATTTTAAAACCAGGCAATAGCAGGCAATTAGCTTATAGATAGGATTGTTTCAGGCAAGTTGTTCAAGAGTCTTACTGCTTGCACAGTAAAAGATTTGTCTGCAAATTGGGTGAAAGGATTTGGCATTTTTAGTTTTAAATTATCCGGTGACCTCAGGTCCCTGCAATGTGTGGTGTGCAAGAACTCAAAACGTTTTTTTGAGATAAGAGGGTGTGTGAGGATGAAACAGAACACTGTATAAAAGATAAATAATATGGAGAATCCAGGCAAAGGCGTAATGTCAATTTAAATATCATGTAAAATAAAAGTTTTAATTATTCTGTTTGCTTGTATTGTGAACAGGAAAATATAATTAGAAAAAGAATCGGAGAGAAAATTTGTGGATTACATATGAATACTGATTTCTTATTTGTCAATAAATGAAGGAAGATTTTTGTAAGTTTCAATTAACTTACCATGTACGTGAAAGCGATTCCAGGTAGTAGAAGTACCAACATATTGAAGGCATCAACTAGTTCAGTTCTAAACCGCGATGCCACTCTGCTCTTGTCGTGGTTGCCAGTCTAAAACAAAACAGTCTTAAACATTTTAGTCTATACTTTCACCATATTATGAATTCGCACACTCATTACCACGTAACTATATTATAATGAAGAGATAATAAGGACATTTTACCTACTTGTCAATTTAGTGAACTCTATTATGTAAAAAATCATTGATCTGAAGTCAACTATTTAAAAAACCTGATAGTCTATACCTAACACCTAATAGTGTGGCATTGTAACCCTTGCTTTTTATACACCATTGAAAGTGTTGAGATTTTGCTAAGTTTATAATCATGATTAAATCAATCAAAAGACTTCTAACTGTGGAGCCCAAAGATTCAACTCTATCTTTTTCTCAATTTCTGCGATGCCCACAGTGACATCTACTCTCTTCGACAATCTGTCTACACCGGTGGTTATCAGTTCTATACAGTTGCCATTTTAACCAGCTAAGGAACAAATCTACTTTTGCAGTATTATTTTTAAAATATAAAACGAAAAATAAATTTCATTCGTTGCTCGTTGAAAAAAATACACTAAAATATTGGATGAAATAAAAAACGTCTTCGATAATAATGAAGATGACGTCAGTTGAAATTATTATCATCATCATTCAAACCCTGTTTTAACAAAGTTTTTCTCTCTAAGCGGTATTCTGAAATTCTGGTTATCGTAATTTTTCTATAATTCGATAAATTCTCAGATAATTTTGTAAAATCTTATTATGTATTTACGAATTAAGATAATAATAATAATACTGTGTGCTTACCATCCAGTTAGCATGTGCATGTAAAGGTTTGTACGTAAGCCAATGGTCTATTACAAATTTGAAATCTCTAGCATCAGAATCCTTACTCAAATCATCTACAAGGGCATAATTGAATGGTATTTGAGAACCTGCGTGAACTCCGCCTCCATAATATTTTACAGCATTTTTGACATTAGTGTTGGCTTCCGTCATCATAACTCTATAAATTTAATAAAAAACTTTAGTTTTGATAAAATTACAATTCAATATATGATCTGGAAGATATTTTTACATTTTTTAATGTCAGAGGGAGCGGACGAGTCACCTGTCTGGGTCACCTGAGAGAAAGTGACTATCTCCACTCGTGAACGTCTGCAACTCAGGAGTCATAAACGCGTTGCCCGCATTTTAGGAAGGAGTACGCTCTTTTCTTAGAGGGTTAAAGGTCGTTTCGGTCCAGAAATACCGCAGACGATAACCCGTTCCACAGATTGATTGTGCGAGGCAAAAAATGACTCAAAAAGCGCACAGTAGTGGAGCGCCAACTATCCAGGTGATGGGGCTGAAAAGTTGCCGTGTGGAACGATGGCGTAAAGCTGCGGCCGGTATTAGTCCGAACAATTCCTTGGAGCACTCTCCATGATATATGCGATAGAGAATGCAGGGTGAAGCCACATCTCTACGTAACGCCAAGGGATCGAGCCGATCGGAGATGTTTGGGCTATCGACGATTCGAATCGCTCTTCGTTGGATGCGGTCCAGAGGGAGAAGCTGGTACTGAGGGGCCCCTGCATAGAGATGAGAACAGTGTTCTTTTTGTGTATCTTCTTTGCGGTGAATCCACAGACTTGTGTCTTTTTTGGGTTGTTTAGTCGGCCCCATTCTGAAATCTCCGCTAAGGAAGTTTCAATTTCAGACACAAGTTTGTTTCGACTCTCGATGACGTTTACCCGAGAAATATTGGGTGGCCGGTGTATAGGGCATCACCCGAGCTATCATCATTTTTGCGGTACAAACTTTCTACTATAATCACTCATTTAGTCCAAGTTTAAATTAATTAAAAAAATATTCAGCTACTGTATACTGTGCTATTGTGTACTGACTGTGAAGGCAATTAATTTGACACCAAAACCCTACTTTTCTATGGTCTTTTCAAGCGTAACCAAAGCTGCAAAATAAAAACTTTTACTTGCTTAATTTTGTACTCGTACATAAAACTGAATTCAAAATTAAAAGATTTGTTTGTTTTAAAATCACTCACCTCGTCATGTTATCCCTAATAGTAATCGCATCAAAAATATCCCTCAATTGTGAAACCATTTCATAAGTTTCTTCTTGATCCTTTGTATAGATGTGCTCAAGATATCCATAATCATCTGGACCTAACCCCGGCTTTCCTGTCAAAGGCTCATTAGGATATCTTCCACCGTAAGAATCTTTATCTATTTCAAATAGATAGTTGACAGCATTAATCCTCATACCGGCAACTCCTTTCTCTAGCCAAAATTTTATGGCACTCTGTAATATTCAAATTTGTACAAATCAATCAAAAATTGTCAAAATCAAAAAATGGTATCTATGTATGTAAATCAAAATTTGAGGTATGAGCCACATACTAGGTTCAAAACTAAACTCAAACTTTAAACTCAAACTCAAACTTCCTTTATTTCATAAAATTTTCAAAATTGTTTGAAATCGTCTTTTATGTAGGCTCTAAAGTCATAGATCAACACACACAAAAGCAACAATCTCTGTTTTTTTCAAATAGTAAGCAAATAAATTTAACAAAAATCAAACCAATGCAAAATCTATGATAAGCCTGTGCCGATCTACAACCGCCCGTTTCCAATCGGTTGAGCCTTATGAGAAGAAAGGGCAAACAAACTCATGGCACTAAATACCTAAACCAATGCTAACAGATATATTTGGCAGACAAATGCACTACCTACTGATGTTCTACAAAGGTCATCAAATATCAAGTAGAAAAAAAAAGACTTACTTTCATCTCGTCAACTACAACAGGATTTCGGAAGTTAAAATCTGGTTGCCCGCTTCCAAATTGATGTAAATAATATTGATCTCTGGATGGCATGTAGGTCCAAGCACTTTTTCTGAAGACACTGATCTGAAACCACCAACGTAACAGTTTTAAAAGCAAAGAGAAAGTGCACTGTAGTAACGTCGGGAATCACGTCCACATACTAGTTTCAATAGAAGGGTTAAAGGAGCTATTAATAATATAAAAAAAAAATAGTTTTACTAAAAAATAGAAAAAAAATTGGAAAAATTCGAAAAAAAAAATATATTTTTGGTTTTCTATAAAAAGCGTGTCTTTTAGTTTTTTTAAACTATTTCTTTTTAATTATTTTTTTTAAATTAGTGTCTTGTCATCGGTCCTCGATATATCTACAAAGTTTGAACGAATTCTGACCGTTTAAAGTCAGTCAAAATCACGCCCAAAGCATTTGGTTACAAACAAACATACAAACAAACATACAAATATACAAGTGAAGCTAATATAAAGCGTGTAATTAGATTCACGTTGCCAGTTCTCTTTATTTCATAAAATCATACTAGCACTAATATAACATAGTCATATGACCAAAGGACTTCTTAAATAGTTAAGATGCATTTAATGATGTGATCATAATTGGACCGGTAATTACTATGCATATAAAAAATCACGTTTACATACCCAGTTATTCGGCGGGCTTCTTTGTCCTTTATCATTCATGTGACCGTTCTCCCAAATATACCAATCGCTATAATATTCGTCTCTGTTAGCTGACTTGATGAACCAATCGCTTTCGTTACTGGAGTGATTAATCACAAAGTCTAACACAACCTTTATGTCTGAAATCAATTTAGTCTTATTTAATTTTGAGAACAATATAAACTTCCAATTTGTGAGACATACAATTTTATGTAATTATAACAACACGTGTATTAAAATCGATAAAGTAAAAGGATAATGCAAATACTTTCGTAATCAGAAAATTTACATTTAGAAATGGAAAATGTGTCTATACGCTTCTTTTTTATGTATATTCCCTCAGGACTCCGTGAACTCTCTATGAAGCTATTTGGAAAATATTATTAATTTTAAAGAGTATACTTCCCGTTTTTCCAATTCAAATTTAAAGCAAATCTACCCCTAAGGGTGACAATTTAAGAATGAAATATACAGTTTATAACAATACATCATGATTTAGACGCTATTTTAAAGTAATTTATACCTTTTAAAAAGGGATTACAGAGTCATTGTATTTTAATATTTTAAACACAATTTGGTACAAAAGGTATTTAAAGAGTAACCATACAAACAGCTATAAGTACTGTAAAACCAGCACCATTACCATCTCAGCCCGTTTTACAATTCAACAAAGCAAATAAAATGCAAAAAACCGAGAACAAAGAGGATATCCGTATTTAATAAATGAAAAAAGAACTCTTAAGTTTTTCGTCTCGATGAATTGTTCAGTAACACAAAAACAAATTGTTAAAATTATTCGAACGAGCCAAATTGTACCAACAAATCTTATTAGAAAAGTTTAAAAAACCGATCTACGCCGTTAACCAATATTCGCCAAAGAAATTTCGATAATTCAGTCGTGGGTAGGTAATGCATAAATTTGCTTGATGGATTGAGCAATGAATAATAATAAGACTCACTCAGGTCTGTAGCTTTCTTCAGTAGTTGTTCGAAGTCTTCCATACTACCATATTCTGGTTGAATTGTGTAATAATCTGAGACGTCATAACCAAAATCGTTCATGGGTGATTTGAAAATTGGTGAGAGCCAGGTCGCGTCTACTCCAAGCTCCTTCAAATATTCTAAACGTGATGTTATACCTAGAAAAAACACTTTACTTGATGAATTGTAACTTTATAAAGAACTGGATAGCTTGAAATGAAGCTATAGGAGCTCGTAAATGTATTTTCCAGTTCTTATTCATGGAGGCTGAGTTATTCCTCATGTTTATTTCGATTCAATTTTAATGGTTACTTATTTAAATAATTCAAAGTATCGTTTTAAAGTCGATTACATGTTTTAAGGTAAGTATTTATTTCTAAGGGACCTATTGCATACCTCCCTAAACAACTACCCAACGGAACTGAAAACGAGCGATTTGTGTATAACTTAAATAATCTTATAATTTTACCTAAAAATTCAAAATAACAGGTGTGATACTCGTGTTCCTTTCCTTTTCTGTATTTTCGTTTCAAAAGATTTCACGTTCTTTTGTTTTATAAGGAACATCACGAAGCTACTTCCATTTCGTTATTGTTCAGTTTATAAGGGAAGCGAAAACGCTAAGCGCAGCTTTTTTCAAAGAATTTATTTTTATGTCCTTAAAGTGCGTGCTGTGAAAATTTGAGGAGATAAGAAGCTAAGGCTTAGCATTAGTGGTAGATTAATTAACTTGGATAGCATAAAAAGATAAGTGACAGTCCGCAATGGTCCTTGTCACTGACATTTTAACTCGGAGTGGTAAATGGTCCTGAAGCTTGTTTTATTTTTTAATTTGTCTTGCTTTAAATGCAAATTTGTATTTTTAAAGAATTACAAGAACTAAGCCTACATTAGCATAAAAGAAAATATTTTTACCGTTTAAGTCGCCAATTCCATCTCCATCACTGTCCATAAATGATCGAGGATATATCTGATAGAATACTGCTGTCTCCCACCAATCCTGCTTCACGTTTGAATTCTCATATCGTCCATTTGCCGTTATAACCAAAACACTAATTAGTAAACTTGACCATATTGCTAAAATACGAATTAATTAACGATCAGAATCAGGAACAGATAGGTTCGTAAAAAGCTATGCTTTTATTTCAAGTTTTTAATAACTAAAGTGTTACTTTAACAGTCTTTAAGAGTAAAGATAATTTTGATACACTTATTAAAAACTAAAATAGATACTAACCCAGCTCATCATCCTTCATAGTGAAATTTATAAAACTAATCAAAGGTACTTAAATTAGTGATATTAACCAATGGCACAAAATATTCGGCAATAGTTTCACAAGACTGATAAATACTGATGTTACGGTATTGAATAAAACTTCGAATGTGAAGCGAAACTAGGAAATCTTCGTTTTATAAATAAAAAGTGTTATGAAAAGATGTTTTCACAATATTATTATAGATTCGATTGTACGGTACAATGCAGTACAATATTTTGCAGGTACGGTCACTACCCCATTGTCTTCACATACAAAGCTTGCATTCACTAAAAACACATCATGTGAACCCTTTTTTAGAACAGATACAGATTTAGAACATTAAGGTGCTGCTGTGTAGAGACGACCTAAGATACAGTGACTTCCATTCTAATCGTTTAAACTAGACAAAATTTAGTTTCTCAGAAATATAGAGAATGTTGGATTGATTAGGTTCTACGCCATCTACGCTTTGCTCGTATCGTTTTGGTGAAATACTTATACTCCGCAAGAGGAACTTAAAATAAATCAATGGCAAATGAATGCAGGAAGATGCCATATATTAAGCAGTTATTGCCAGAATATCTGAAACGAGTGCCTACGTACGAGCTAAGGTGTGGAGACAGTATCCGCCAAAATATAGTTCAGAAGGAAATAATGCTTAAAAGTAGACGACTTTGGATATTACTGGCGAAACTAAGTCTCAAGATCCATGCTCAAGTATACTACTCATTGCCGAACAGCTTTAAATTATATAAAGCAGCGTTTATATTCTGTTTAGTGGTGAGCATTCTAGCTTGGATTCCACTATTGAAACCCACTTTGGTTAGTGACAAGAGGTTCTGAAGCAGAAGATGGTCTCTGCGCTATGGTTTGTGTCATTTAAGAACAGGCGGGGGTCTATGGACGCTGCGACTGCACTGCACTTAGCAATATATATTCCTATAATTATGTAAAATAAGATTGTGCTCTGCAAATATAGAATTCGTGCAGAAACGCTTATCATGAATTCAAGAATGGGTTTCAGTGAGAATTTTATTATTGATGGGAATTGCGTTCATTTTTGGTGGGAATATTTTTGGTCATTCTTCATTGAGGATTTTAACATATGACAAAAATAGTAAAAAAAGTCGGCAGTCGAAACAAACTTGTGTCTGAAATTAAAACTTCCTTAGCGTAGGTTTCGGATTGAGGCCAACTAAATCTAGTCAGTTCAACCCAAAAAAAAAACAGGTCTGTGCGTTTACCGTAAAGAAGATACCATTTATCGTATCACCTCGGTTTGTGAGCACCTCCCTAACTGTCTCAGCCAGCATCGGAATCCTAGGTCAACATATCGAGCAAAGTCCAGTTTCGGGAACACTTAGAGGATAAGGTCAAATTGGCCTCAAAAAAGCTCGGTGTGCTGAACAGATCGAGGCAGTATTTCCCTCCGGTCCACCGCCTTTAGCTCTATAAGGCGCAAGTCCAGCCGCATATGGAAGACTGCTCTTATCTCTATACAGGGGCACATCAGTACCAGGTTCTCCCTCTAGACCGCATCCAAGGA
Source organism: Arctia plantaginis (assembly GCA_902825455.1). Lineage (NCBI taxonomy): Eukaryota > Metazoa > Arthropoda > Insecta > Lepidoptera > Erebidae > Arctia > Arctia plantaginis. Next base: position 4,805,436 of record CADEBD010000288.1, read on the forward strand.
AGAACGACTCGTATCGTCGATAGCCCAAACATCTGCGATCGGCTCGATCCCTTGGCGTTACGCAGAGATGTGGCTTACTCTGTATTCTCTATCGCATGTATCATGTAGAGTGAGTTCGGACTAAAACCAGCTGCAACGTTTTTCAGCGGCAAAATTTTCATCCGCATCACCTGGATAGTTGGCGCCTCACTACTATGCGCTTTTCGAGACACTTTTTGCCCCGCAAAACTAATCTATGGAACGGATTATCGTCTGCGGTATTTTGCGGACCGATACGACCTTCAAGAAAAGAGCGTACTCCTTCCTAAAAAGCCGGCAACGCGTTTGTGACTCCTGAGTTGCAGACGTTCATGGGCGGCAATGGTCACTTTCCATCAGTTGACTTGTCTGCTTGTCTGCCCGATTTAACGTAAAAAAGAAGGCAAACACATCATGTTAGTATGCTTTGTATAAGATAGTTAAGATTGTTAATCATAAGAATTTCAGAAAAATATTTCATGTTATTCATGGAATGTCTTACTCAATAGAAAGATTATTTTCATACTAATTTTTTATTTTTCATTTCCAGGTAAGCAGCAAAGCAGTATTTGTAAGTAGACGTTGTTTAAGTTACATGAGATATCATTAATGCTTTGCATCTTGCTGCAGAGTATTAAAACAAAATTCGGTGAGAAAAATCCAGTTTACCCAGTCACTGATACTTTTGCTTTCCTAAAAGGAATGCACCTGATATCTGATTAACTATAGATTGTGGCCCTTACAACATATTTTGGCCTAGTTGTTCAGCCTTTACCAAAACACATGTATTGAACCTTTTTTCTTGAACCCTTACTTTACCTTTTTTAGAATAAATAAAAATAGTAATTTCGTACACTTCTATTTTTAAAATTGAAAGTTACGTCTACGTTTAGTTACGCTAAGTCTTTGTAATAAAAGTTGGCAATCAGTTTTGCATAACTGGTCTTGGTTTAAAGTTAAAATTTAAAATTAGATGTTCTGTTATCGATTTAGAGTGTATTGTATATGTAGATTCCTGTGTCGATTGCTTTAAGTAAAATAACGTGAGTGAATCATGTTTTCCCAGAACTGAACTAGTGTTCCCTACATCTAAGTTCTGTATAATTACCTAAGCCTATACCTTCCATTAATATTTTTTAAGGTCTCTCTTGTCTTACTTTAGAGATTGAGTTTACCCGCGACCTACAATTTTATGTTTCATGGGGTCCTTTGAAACGGTTTTCTTTTCAATGAAACTTTATCTCATTTCCTTTGCAAGTGCATAATGCATAAAACATGGCTTACATACAACTTAGCTCTAATTTCGTAACGGGCAAATTTCCTATAATTATCTGATGGTGCCTCAATTAATACCGCACTAGTACAGCAATTTTAGAACTTTATACTGACTACCTACTTACCATGCTAAGTCATGGTAATGGTAAAAAGTCAAAATACAGTAGTCTGCAGTAGTCAAGATACAGTAAACCTCCTATCTAAGGAGAGGCCTAAGTCCAACAGTGGACTATTAAAAGCTGTTGATGTGATGATGTGACAGTAGTCTCCGTTAATAGTGTGATTTCAGTCAGTATGAAGTTTACAGTAGTTTAAAAAAATGTTCGATCGGAAGAGATTAATTTACATATTATCATGCATACTTATAAAATAGGATGAGACATAGAGAAAATGAAAGGCGTTATTAAGGGACCTAATGTTTTATCTTACGTACATTCTTCTTCCTCATATGCGTTAAGGCCCTTATTCCTAAAAACAAAAATGTGATATAAGTAGCACTTTGACTGCACGGATGGCGTAGTTGTTTAAGCGGTCTCCATGCCGCTTACTACTACGCATAGTGTTGTGGGTCTGATCCCCACATGGGATGACACTTTGTGTGATCCACAAATTGTTTTTCTTAGTCTGGATGTTCTGTGTATCCGTTTCATGTATGTAATGTCCCCCGCGACTCAAGATATATTTCTAACGCGGGGGTCTTAAAAAAAAAGTAGCACTTGTGAATAAGTAGTAACAACTACAGTTACAAAATTACAGCTATAAGTTTCATTTTGATCAATATTTGGCCTTAACTTTCTTAAGCTAAACCAGGACCATTCACATCAACATATAATATTCCTTTTTTAGTTTTAGATTGTCATTATTTTATTTCATTAGTACACTGAAAATTCAGGCTTTAGGTTTTATTTACAACGAAGTTACAGGGGACTTGAAAACATCCTTAATGGCTCCAAGATAGGAATCATCTGAAGATACGATTGTGTATGTTTGTTTAATGCTTGACTTGCTCGGTGAAGGCACACCCAAGTGCATGGCAGTGCCTTCATAGTAGCACGCCCAGTTTAGCAAATCCTGATTATTACTCGCCCATATTTCATTTATATATCTAGAGGCATGACATTATGGCCGTTCCAACCTTTTGTCATTACAACTTTAAGCTACGAGTACATTTAGTAATTTATATTCATTGAATCGCGTATTATATTATTTTAAATCTCCGAAATGGTAAACTTATACGATGCTTTAATGAGCATCGTACAAGGTTACAATTTCAGAGATTTGCTCATATTTCACTAAAATATTTCAAATTCATTCAATCTAATTAGACAATTATAATAATAAAGCTACATTATATCAAAATACCTTTATCTTACTTCACAGTTATTTAAAACCACATCATATTTTATTGTTAGTAAAACCAAAGTTTCAATTAACAAAAGAGTTGAAAAAGATATTTCATAGAATGGGCTACAAAAATTTCATTAATTAACTTAAATAAACACACAATTTTAAATGGCCCATTGATTTAAATTCTGATATGACCCATTTTATAAAAATAAATGGATTTTTAAGGGTTACAAAGCGCATAACAGAGCTAATACAATTTCGTCGTAGGTAAGTGAAGATCAGATCAGAACAAAAGGGTCAAAAGACATTACATAATAAGAGATAAGATTTTATCGATGAAAAGTTGCTGAAAGATTTCTCTGTGAAATTTCCACGGTTTTATCCCAAGAGAGTATACTCGTAGGTGTGTGGGGAATTTGCCTCTAACGGTCAAAAGGGTATCATTTTAACTTTTGTAGAAGAACTGCGAGAATTTATTGTTTGCAAGACTTATTTAAAAAAAATAATTGTTCTTCATAAACCAATTAAATCTAAAATATCCAATTTTAATATTTGATTAGATATTTCCGTGATCTCATAAATGTACTGAGCAGAATTATGCATTTGTTCCCACTGGCACTCCTCTTCCCCAGTCATCATAATCAAGTACTGTAACTACAAATTATATTCTCAGTACTCGGTATAAAAGCTTATGTGTTATGTAAATTAATTTTAAAATATTTCACCCAGTTCGTAATAAAACATCCCGAAACATATCATAATGTGCTTTATTTTCATGCATTCAAATATTTTAAATAAATCTAAACCTAACAATAATTTGGATTGTGCTGTATACACACCTAAAACTACATAGTGGTATCAAAACACTGTTCAACGTTCTATGCGCCTCAATATTTTGAAATTGGAATTAGTCTAGTTTGCAAATGATTTAACCGTCACTTATGTCAATAAAGGTAACAGCTGTAATAAGATCAAACGATCTGACATGACGTACGTAAACATCAGTAGGTTGGACTATTTCGAAACAGTTTCATTAATTCCTACCATATATTGTTGATAGGTCGAGCATGCAAAATTTTTAGGTTACTATAAGCGCACTTAATTTAATATGTTATTGGATTCTACCTGTATTCTATCCGTAACTAAAAGATATATCAGGCATTTATACGTAATTGGTTTGAGCTCTTCGAAATAAAACTATTACAGTTACTGTTAATTATCAGAGCAATTCCAGATAGCTAGGACATTTATAAACTTTTCATTTACTCGCAACTAGAGCCTATGAATAATTCTCACAAAATGTTGGTTGCTTTGTTGTCTTCAAAGTTTTGTACAAAATTATTTTTAAATACCATTACTTGTAAACGTTATATTACAACCGAAAAGTTCTGCACAAGTGAAAGGTAATAAGGTAATTTCTTGTACAAAACTAATACAATAGCAATACCATAACATAACAATGAAGCAATTGGAACACTATCATAGAAAAATAATTAATGAAAATAATAAACTTGAGAAATTCATAAATTAAATGTACAAATTGTAAGTACTACTCGTAGTAAACCTAGCCTGCCATTTCATTCAATGGTAAGAGCGTTCCTCGTGACCGTTTACCGTGGCGATGTAGTATTCTAACCTTAATCATTGCAACTTAGACTGCGTTTAGAGAAAAAAAATCGCTACTAAGGGGGAAATGAAGTAGTAGCGATTTAGTAGCGATTTAGTAACCCCCTTAGTAGCGATTTTTCCTGAATTCCTGATTGTAATGTAATAATCAATTATTCACTTTTATGGATATTGCCGATGTCCATACAAGTGTTTAAAGTAAGCCAGAAGCTTCAACACCAACGAGGACTCCAAAAAAAGGTCAAGAGAGTGCGAAAGACCGTTTTAATATTCTCTAAACGATTTGCTCATAAAAATGCAGCGGAAGAAAGGGTTGTAAACAAGCCACGGCTCATACGGCATGGCAATTCACCTCTCTTTGCACGAACACTTCCTTTCTCTTTAATTAGTGATATAGAGTGGCCAGTATACAGTATGCTCACCAGGATAAGCTAATCATAGCGAGCACACTATATACGAATACTTTTACGAAATTTGAGATATATGACCTTATATTTCTCGTGATGCAAAAGCAAATAAGTTCTCACGCCGTGCCCTGCGTGCAGTAATACTTTTGTAAATCTCTCAGAAAATCACCTTTTTACGTGAATATGCCTAACATCATTTCCTATTATGGTTTTTCTAAATCCCTATATATGTAGAATGACATGATTATAAGACCATAAATGATGATTAATTCTAATTAGGTCCATCTCTTAACTATCCGCCTTAACAGGTAGGAGTTTACTCAATTTTAATAAAAACTATTTAATTGAATTGGTTGAGCCCAAGATTAAGTCAATTTATTCAGTTGCCATTTAAAAAAGGAACCACTGAAATCGGTTCATAAATGCAAAATATGTCATAACGTATACGAAAATTCCTCTAATTGAGAAAATCCAACTTTTTAAAGGCTATGGAGAAGAGAGTCTCTGACGATGGGCCCTTTTAATCAGAAAGTTTCAGTGCTATTGAAGCTATTAACTGAAACAAGACACCGCGGCGCTAAGTGCACCCTGATGCTGACATTTGACGTAGATGTTACATAAGGGGAGCACTGAACTGGCAACTTTGGGAGAATGAAAATGGTCGACGTTATGACTGAATATTGCTTTATTAGGGCCGCTTTAGCCGGGAGCGGGATTTAGGAGCTTTGCACTATTTTGTGATGAAAACCTACCTCTACCCTTTAATATGAATATGATAATATTAAAACAGTTTATTAGATACCAGTTATATTAATGGCTTAATATGCTCAATGATAAATAAAATGTAATTCACCACACAAATACGTGAATCCTGCAGATAATGATTTTTCCACTTAAGATACTGCGCTATGAATAATTAACTAATCCTTGAGGAATTAAGTTTAGTATGTTCTGAGATTTATTGATTTTTTTAAAGTCATTCGATTTTATTTTAAATACAGGTTATACGACAATATCAGCAAGTTTATATATTAAAATCATCCAAACGCAACCATAAGTTTAGTGACATAAGGTTTGTTGCAAACCCCAGAAACATGGCAATATCACATATCTATACCATCTTTACCATTTTACTCTGATTCTTATTTTGAGTTAACAGTATGACGAGATTATTATATAAACAAAAATATGATGGATATTGATAAAGTATTGTTATGTGGTTTTAAGTAAATCCACTTCACATTGTGTTGGTACATGTGAAATATCATGTGAAATATGTATGTGTTATCGGAGTATCTGTAAGATTAGATTAGGATTATTCATTGAGGCACTCTAAAAATCTACGAGATTGCATAATATTGTATTGTTGATGTTGTAATGGCAAATCCCATTTTCTTGCTGTCATCAGATGTAGCGCGACTTGGGTAACATATTTATTTATTTATACTTTCTGCAAATACATTGCATAAAGCGGACTTAATGCCATAGACATTTTCTTCCAGTCAACTTTTTGTTACGCAGAGGTGTGTGTGTCGCAGGTGTATAATTAAAGCAGATGAGATAAATTATAGTAATATAGAGTCTACTCTAACTCTTTGTCTGACGAAATATTAAAAATAAATAATTTTTCAATGTTGTTGTTGAATGGTTTGGTGATAATGTCCAAAATCGACAAAGCTTTAAATAAATAAGACCGCTCTTTGCACTATTTCTAAATATGATTCTAGATTATACATTCTTTTTGTGTGTGGAATAAAGAGTATCAAAACAGAGAGACAATTAAGCAAGCCAGTCCTTAAAACGTATTGTTCCACTCCTTAACACACAGCAGTTTGTTGTTGTTTGTCATAGTCAAAGCAATCGAGGTGTAGTTACGCCACAAAAGCTTTAAATACGACGGAGGTAACACAACAGGAACGTGCACGAAGGGTACTTAATGCAGTCAAACCGATATTTGCATGTTGGCAAACTCCCACAGGAGGCGCATTGCGGGTGCCAGTGCGATACAACTGGTACTATACTAGTTGCAGAATACCTTCACGAAACTGTAATTTTATAACGTTTATTGCAAGGGTGCAATGCACCAGGCTTAAATATTTAAATTTGAAACCACTTAATAGAAAATTTAGCACAAAGACTGAGTACAGTGTTTAGTTTGTTTTGTTGAAATGGTTTTTTGCTTTGATAGTTTAAAAGCTAAATGTTTTTGTGTTTTTATAACGTATACGTATAAGAAACTTTTTAAATAGCATTTATTACTAGGGTTCACAAAATGGCAACACATTGTTGTTTTGTGGTCTGCCTATATTCATTAAAATTATTGTGCTGTTGAAATAATATGTTGACATAAATAAATTTATTGCTTTCCGATAAGTCGAGTAAAATTAGAACATGATAAAATGAATGAAAAACTCGTGCATTTTTATTGTGCAGTGATCTAAATGTCCAATTTACTAATACTAAATAAAAATATATATAATGTATAAAATTTTAAAAGTTCCTTATCTAATAGCAAATGTAATGCCGTAGCCAAAACGCTACAACCTTTTTTTTTTTTTTTTTGTTGACGGAGTGGAAAATCCCTTCGGATCTCCGGCTCCTTGGGGATATAGGAGCCAGGACTATGTGGTGATTCCACTAAAAACCACTCCGACGGCCAGCCTTAGGCGCCCTGCTCTGGGGAGAACCCGGGCCATGTGATTTCAGGTCCCCCAGATCGACGCCGCACCTAGCTAGGTCCCATCTCAGGGAAAGCCAGTGGCTTCTCCCTGCCTCTCAGCCTATCCAGATGTTGCAGCTCGATCACATTTTCAGTGCGATCAGGCTGCCATCCTTTCCCCTACCGCAGCAATTAATCTGCCACCAGAGGTCCCCACTCTCTGGCGGCCCGCGGAAAACGCTACCACCTACCACACAGATCATCTTAGTAACTACTTACCTATTGGAATAACAAAAACTAATCAAACTTTTTTAGAGTTTAAGATAGTTATGTCATATCCATATTTCTTACAATATATATACAAATTACTAGGGGTCCCTGTTGTATTTGACTTGGAGAATATGTTTGTATTGACGTATACTTTATAAATAAGATTAATATTACCAACTATGACTTTCACAAAAACATACTCAATCAAAACTAGACTAATAACTAGCTGAATGTGTAAAATGATCATACTAACCATTTGCCGACCATAATTATAATGTAATCATTAGTTTGTAGAACTCAGTTGATAATGTACAGTCTGACACCATTACTGAGGACTAGTCTACATACCCTGTTAAACCTACAGTAGCGAAAAACACAAATCCTAGCGAAATAAACTAAAATGGAAAAAAAGTCACTCTTGTTTGTCACTTTTTAGTGAAATATTTAAATCAAGAGCAGGCAAATTCGAACAGAAATAAATCCTAATATTGAAATAAGCCAATTATTCTACTGAATTATTTTATTGATGATAGTATCATATCATGGTTTTTAATAAATTTACAAAAGGTAATTTTAACACTAATAAAAAGAAGAAAGAAGCACTCTTAAAGCGAAACCTAGTGGAGCGCCACGAGTTAGATAGCCCGTTGTTCACAAAAGAAAGCCAAAGCGCTTTTTCCTCATTTGCATCTTACTGACATCTTTCGATGTGAACTGTACTCTGTGGTCTAATTTACATATTTTTAATTAAAAAAACTCAAAATTTTACTCAGAAAGTCTTGTACATAAAACAGAGAAATTATATTTAAAAAAAGAATACTTGTTTAGTTTAAAAAAGAAATCAAGTCAAAACAAATTATGCAAGGGATTTGAAATTGCACATTTAAAGAAAGCTTTTTTTGCACGAGTTACACAAAAGAACAGTCTGGCATGCAACGAGATAATTAATGATATTAGACACGCGCTAATGAAAAGTGTGTCTGCATCTATAAGATATACGAATAAGTTAGCAAAATGTTGAAAGCCAACTAATTATTACTAAAGAAAATGCAAGGGAAGTAAGTACTTAGCTCAAAGAGTTCTATATACTAATTTATTTATCATAGAACACAACAATTTTAAGCTCATGTAAGCTCTATTGCAGGTAGTTTTAACAGTCAGGGTTGCTATTATTTTTTATCAAAATACTTTTCAATAAGTGAGAATAGATTCTTGATTCTTGTCCAAGTTAAGTAAGTTCAATTATTAGATATATTTTGAAGAAAATACAGCTGTGCCTTTTTTTTGGACTGTGGGACGGTGGACACCGGTGGACGGTGGGAATCGAACCGACTAAAACTGAGTCCTGAGTCCGAGGATACTGCCACTATTGAAGTCACAAAACAACACAACACGTTCAATTATCAATTTTCTATCAGGGTACCGAGTTTTTGAGATGTTCTATCAAAATACTCTTCTGTTGGCGTTACTATCCGATTTTCTTCAAGAAGAATTCTTTAACAATTTCTAACTTCTGTCTCTACTATAACTTGCTAAACAGTATCACAGCCGTGACTAAATCGTAGTCTAACTCTTATTTCGTGTAATCTCTGTTACCACGTGGCCAAATCTTGTAACCCATTACATGGCTAATTAAATAGTCAAAGCCAAACAAATACTGCTAAAAAAAACTTGTAATAAGTTTGTAGCGACTGAATATAATCTACGTATAAATTTTTGTTGTGTTGAGCAGCTTATCTATAACATACATACGTATTTTACAGATAAAATGTTTTATAGGCATAGAAAAATTTGCTTTTTATGTTGCTACTTTCTTTTACTACGTGATCTGTATGTTTTTTTTTATTTTAGTTTCATCGCATATTTTTTATCATTTACTTTTGAATGTAAAAGAAGAAAAGGTTGTATGTTTATAAATAATACGTAAAAAGATAATCTTAAACCGTTTTTAGGTAAGATGTGAATGTGAAAAAACATGTTCATTCGAATTCTGAGTCACGTGATAAAACATAAAAGATATTAATAATTTTGAAATTTAAACAAGTAACAACCCTGCATTATTATAATTAACTAGAGTGCTACTCTAAAACGGTTGATTATAGTATCACAGCAACTGAATTTGTTTTTGAGCAAGTGTAATGGTTTTGTGACGTAGGTAATATTAATTTTTAATACCATTATATAAGTATTTTAAAATATTTTAATTATAAACTAAGAATGGAAAATATACTATTGGGCCTAAAAGACATTGCACTTTGCTCCCAAATATTAGAGGTACTCGTAAGTAGCAGTACTTATGTTATTCTCTATCTTTTGTTTTCATTCCTTTCATCGCCATTCTAAAACATTTATTAGACTATGTCTACACAAGTGCGAGACAATTAAATGGTCCCAAACTCATGAATATTACAAAGAGGTGTAAAGCGAACCACACATGAAGGATAACAAAACCCTTACTGAGCAGTGTATACCCGCTCTTTGATACTTGCAGATTTACTTAACATAATACGAACTCAGGCTAAATGTTATCACAAAGGCGTATTAGCACCTTCGTCATCTATTATAACAAATATTTCGTGTGAGAAATATACTTACCATGATCTCATGAATGGGTTACTAGTACGTACGTACGTTTTTTGTTTCGTCTTTTTATTTAGTGACGCGATGGAAAATCCCTTCGATCTCCAGCTCCTTGGGGATATAGGGTATGTGGTGTTTCCACTACAAATCACCCCGACAGCTGGTCTTAGGCACCCTACTAAAGAGTTAACACTACAATGCTTTCAAGTTAAGGCATTTTTAAGCCCTTTTCGAGAAAAGATTTGCGTCGTCTTTTAGGAAATGACATTAATTTTAAATAGAACTCTTATTTACAGCAATAATTATTTAAATTTATAAATTCAACTGCTACTTATATTTAAAAGTTTTGGTGTTTTTCTACAAGTGCCAAGCCAAGTATAGTCACTGTCCTTGCGGTCTAAGAAAGCCGACTAAGAAAGCACACTGCGCTGGACGACAGCACTGCAAAGAGAAGGAAAACTTGAAACAAACCCTATACTAACCCGTCTGGCTAGCAGCGGCGTGCACAGGATTATGACACTAGGTATGCGGCAGAGTAGTCGGTCACAAAAACTTTTTCTTTTATAGATTTTTAGCTTAGCCACAGCCACGCGATGGATCTCGGCTCAACTTTCCTTTTCCGTACATCGAGTTTGGGGCTGAAAATTTTTTTCAGGATATATTACACTATTATAAGCACACACGTAAAAGTTTCAACACGCGGAGACGCGTAGTTTTTGAACAAAAAAATATTGAAAATCAATTATTTTTGCAATTCTTTTGTCAATATTACACTATTAATGACAAGCTTTACCATAGATTATATAAAATTCTCATCACGGAACGTTTCGTTTCATCTATGGTTAAGTTGTCATACGTTCCGTAACATTTTATTTTACATAAATTTACGTAAGTAATTAAATTTTGTACTCATTTCAATAGTTTTCATGCACACATATATTTAACAGTTTATATATGATAAATTATAGCATGACAGTACCTGTTAGGGCAGATAACAAATAATTTAGGTTAGGTTCAACTTATGTCACAGAACCGAATTGATTGACCCCGACTCCACGTGGTACGACTCTGTCCTACCCCTAGAGTGTTTTTATAGAACCGGAGGCGCGTAGGGAGAGCAGCCTCCGCCCGCTGTAACAAATCGCCGAAGGCGACCAGCAAGCCGAAGCTGCGGAGGCGAGGACGGATGCCTACGATTTGTTACGCAAGGGCGTAGAGGTTGCATTTCCCGCAGCGCCGGAGACGTTTCAGAAAGTTTTTAAGTTTCGTTCCATTAGTCTGCTACAGACAGTAAACACTACACATTTTATTTTTAATTTTAATAGCTTGTAATGAAAGTAATGCAGTAATTTCACATATAAAAACTTTTAAATATGTGTGCATGAAAACTATTTAAATGAGTACAAAATATAATTATTTACGTAAATTTATTTAAAATAAAATGTTCCTGAACGTATGACAACTCGTTGCAGGACGGAGTTTTACGTTTCGTTCCACAAGTCGGCTAAAGACGGTAAACACTACACATTTTAATAGCTTGTAATGAAAATAATGCTGTAATTTAATATATATAAACTCTTAAATATATGTGTGCATGAAAACTATTTAAATGAGTACAAAATATAATTATTTACGTAAATTTATGTAAAATAAAATGTTACGGAACGTATGACAACTTAACCATAGATGAAACGAAACGTTTCGTGATGAGAATTTTATATAATCTTTGGTAAAGCTTGTCATTAATAGTGTAATATTGACAGAAGAATTGCAAAAATAATTGATTTTCAATATTTTTTTGTTCAAAAATTATGCGTCTCCGCGTGTTGAAACTTTTACGTGTGTGCTTAAAATAGTGTAATATATCCTGAAAAAAAATTTCAGCCCCAAAATCGATGTACGGAAAAGGAAATTTTAGCCTGGATCTCTAAGACGGAAACCATGCCAACAGAACAAGTCTTAGATGTACTACTATTCATGTACATCTTCAACGGGAACACTGACAAAACTGCGATAGATCGGCGATAGATCGCGGCGGAGGAAATTCTAATACTTAAAATAATAAGCTAAAATATTATAACTACTCACCTGGTCATCTTCAATTTTCTGATATTCACATATTCAAGGTTAAGGTTACTTGAGATTACTATATCCCAATGTAAATAAACGCAAGATTTCGGCCACCTCAAATATCTTATCCAAGTGAGTGATAGTTACAGACCTTTAGACACAATTTTAATCTTTTCACTGAATGACAATTGTGAGAACTTGTTATTTTTAATTTAAATTATACACAAATTTTCCACACATACCTCACAATCAAATAACATTTTTAAAAAATCAACGGAACTCAGTAATAAACTGTTAAATGTACACACTTTCAAATAAAACTATAATTATACTGGCGGAAAAAAAATAGTAAACAATGCTTATCACATGAAAAACTCCATATGGCACCCGCGAACAAGAAACATATCTGCTAATTAAACAAATAAAACCTTACCATATTCAAAATTCATAATCCGCATACATGATTCATTATATTTCTGACTATTGTAATTGGGTGGATTTATAGGCAACGAACACTGCCGATTATACCCGAATACTGACGACAACGATTAGCGCGGGAGTCGACAGCCGAAGGCCATCCTGCGGCTGTAGTCGGGCATATAAAATAAATGGGTGTGTGCGTATGCGAACTGTGTACGGACACCAAAATTACTACACACATGCGAACAAATGTCCTGCGCGAGGCGACGGCATGAGTTGCTTTGCGCTTGCTTTTCGGTAAACACCTGGCAAACAATGTTTGTGTGGTGCTATGCTATTTGTAAATAGTACGCGTTTTTAAGTTATTATATTTTGTTTTTTCACTTATTTACTATTAATTAAAGTCATCTAAAACGTACCAACGTTTTATTAAAATGTCTGTGAATAGCAAGTAAAGCATTGCATTTCTGCCTACAAGGAGCGCACGCCCCTGCTGGCTAGCGTGGTATAATAGATCAAAATCCAATTTCTAAAGAGAGGCCCATGTCCAGCGGTGCACTATTAAAGGCTGTTGATGTACTTGGTAATTTTTTCTTTTTCATCTTACTATTTTTTGGTATGGTAAAATTATATAATAAAAAGGAAAAATAAGCAGATTAAGATTAGAGGAGAGAAGAGGAGATTAAGATTAATAAGAGGAAAACAAAAGAATTCTTACTACACATATTTTCGGTCACAATGAGTAACAGCCAGAAACGGCATCTTCATGGGTTATATTCATGGTATCAATGAGGTCCCTTTACAGTGTTATTACTCGTAGTTATTTCTAATCGTTTTGAATTTTAAATAATGTTGTAGATTAAGTTTAACAGAATATTATTAATCGAATGAAATTTTAGTCATTTTTTTTAACGTTAAGAAGAGCTTTGAAATTGTTTTTAATTAAGATTGTAATAAAATAATATTTCATCAAGAGTTATTCCTGTATAAAAATATTTATACTCAGTACGTGGGTTGGTCGTTAAGTAACTTCATACATTGTAACAGCAATCCCACGATACACCTCTCATCATATCCAAATATTCTTACTGGAGTCTTTGGTATTGAGATTTCATAACATTGTTTCTTTTATAGTAATATAAAACTTCTGTGTAGTGCAACTGTAATAGGTAAGTCAAATGTATATTTCTACTTATTATTGGACCTTCTAAATTTAAATGTAATATTATTTAATGTAATATGAATGTATATAATATGATATCAGTTGCGTTTAGAATATTTCTCACTGATATTAAGGGGCCTCCTACCAATAGAACGTTTTATCAATCATAGAGAAAATAATTAAGGATACATTTATGATATGCAGGTTCTCTTACATTATATTCCTTTGCCGTTTTAGTACACATACCTACTTTAGAGCCCAACCCAAACCAAATGTGCAAAATAAAAACAATCTATCACACCTTTTGACTAACTGAAAATATTATTGTCTTTTTTGCGTCATGTTATAAAATAGAGTTTGAATTATATTCAAATAGATTACATGACTTCTTATTTTACATAAGTGCCTGGATTCGCATTATTTCACCCTGTCTCTGTAAAACGCCCGTATGATAACGTACACATATGTATAGAGACTGCTTTAGAATTTCTTAGTTTGAAGAACTAGAACTTTTGCTTTGTTCTCTCCGTAACTTTAGTGAGGGTGGGGTGAGTCCTAATTGAAGCGTGCACTTTAAGAATTTTCTAACGCTTGCTTAAATGTGTTGATCTGCAACTTTTTTTTTTAAATTAGGTATTGAATCCTACATAATTCAAAAATATTTCAAAGAAAACGAAATGAAATGAAATCAAATAATTTTTACTTTTCACACCACGTTTCATGATTTGGCATTTATATAGGCAGATTATAAGTCGTTTAAATCCTGCAAATTACGTGATTCACCACCGAATTGAAGGCACATAGACTTTTAGCCTCATTTTATTAAAAAAGAGTTCGTTGTAGAAGAATAATGTCACAGGTATTTATTACTAAATCGATAAGTCCGGTCGATGCCAGATCGCGCTAAAAATCTAGTGGGGGACAAAAGCCACACGATGTGTTGTAAAGAGTTCCTATATTCCAGTCCCAGGTGTAGATGCCGAAAAGGAAGCTACAAAAATCGAGGCCATTGTTTTCTAATACATTCATTCCCTCTAACACGCGATGCAATACATCAGGTCTCCTATTAATTGCCTACATAGCTGTATACTCAATTCAATTCAGTAGTAGAAGTATACTCGTAAATAACCATTGTACCAATAGCTGCACTATCATACAGGCCATGTCAAACTTGTTTTTACTTTCAACTATTTATTTACAGAGGAGAATGATCACCTTTTGACTGACAACTAAAAAGCGACTCAAAGCTCAGGTTCCAAAACCAAAATTATTGTTATAAATCATAATAAAGTAAAATAAAATCATTATCATAATTTCTTATCTAAATGAAATGTATTAGCGTATAACACTGATAATGATACGATGTTCCACTTGATTATTCAACAACCACATTGAAATAAACCCTCGTGAAAAAATCAAAAAGTATTTAGCCCTTATTTTGCTCGGTCGATTACCTCGGTCACGGTTAGTCGCACTCGACCGCGCCGACTGCGAGTGTTACCGACATCGAATTGAATAAAACATTTCGCTTACTGAACGCTGAAGTAGTGTCAAAAATGGTTTCAATAATAAATGTAATGATGAAAAGGGGGTCGGCAGCGCAGTGACGACCCGTTTATGGGAGTATATAGTTGGGAAACTCATGTCCTTAATAAACTATTTTTGACGCAATTGAGTTGAAAAACGAGCCTATCCAGATTTATGACGTGGTATCTTTTTAATTGAATACAATGTTTGTTTTGCATTGTCAACTCTATCTTGTTTATGAAAAGATGGCAAATCAAGTAGCAACTGACGGGATAACAATGTTTGTGGTAACAATATTCTATCTATCTTACACTAAATAAAACTGATCGATCATCGCTTCCATAGCAGCACTCTTGGAATTGGAAGTTTAATTAACAAGTTCTATTTTAATTCATCAAACCATCAATCAAGTGTAATCTTATGGATTGCTCAAAATCAATCATAAAGCTGGCTATTATTAAATTCTACTATTTACCTCCTGGCTCAAAATTACAGTATTATCATTCGAACAAAGTTTTATTTCTATACGACGACAAGAGTTGTTTTTTTTTGGTTGTTAGTATAGTGACGATTGAAGCTAAAAAAATGTTAATGAGGGTCGTTGTATTAACATTATTATATCAGAAAATTAATCGTCAATTGCAGTAAACCTTTTTTTACTATTTTTCTTCATTGCAATAACAACAGCCGCTTCCACCAACCTATACGTAATGACTTCAACGGATCATTAGACGTAGCAAATTACAATTCAGCATTATTATTATCAATTCCTTTTCGCTGTGAGTGATTAGCCATAACCATATAATAGCAACGATTTGTGAAATTACACCAAGCGTCACACAGTGCTCACAAACTGTGTCAGGCGTTTTGACTACCTATAGTATTAATGTGGTTGGAAATGGTCAGTGAGCGCCATTGCAAATGACATAACTATACATAATCCTAGTGAATTACATTACTTTTAGTCTTTATTCAAAATAGAAGTTATAATTGTTTGGTTTTAAGTTGTTTTGAATTACAGTAATTTTGTTGACCGTTAAGGTTGTACGTTGGCATTGTTGCTGAGTTCATAAAAATATTGCGCAATTTGTTCTGCATTTTTATTTAAATGTTTTTTAAACTATTGCTTTTTAAAAGGTTTTGATTATTTTTTTTAAAGACAACTCCCGCGTTAGGAATATATCCTGTGACGCCGGAGACTTTATAAATATACATGAAACAGATACAAAGAATACCCAGACTCAGAACTACAATTAGTGGATCACACAAAGTGTCGTCCCAAGTGGAGATCGAACCCACAACACTCAGCGTAGTAGTGAGCGGCACGTACCCAAAAAATATTTAGTATATTATTTTGATAATGATTTTATCCCTGTCTTTCTTATCAAGATACAATATAGACACACATCTCATAGCACAATATTAAATTTAAAATAGCTATATTCAGAAGGGACGGACTCAGGGATACAGCTTTAAAAACAATTAGAATACAATTAGAATTTTGAACAAATGTATAATGGTAGGCAAAATATGCTTATAATTAAAGCAAATGAAGAAGATTAGGGCCAGAGGAACAATTTTTTTTGACAACCAGATGGCGTAGTGGTTGGTGTAACGGACTGCTATTCCAAAGGTCGCGGGCTCGATTCCCGCTCAAGTCAAACATTTGTTTGCATGAACATTTAATGTTTGATTTAGTCTGGGTGTTTCTATGTAAAATATGTATGTATTTACAAAAAAAAGTACATATGTATTTATATCTGTTGTCTAGTAGGCATAGTGCCAGCTCTGCTTAGCTTGGGGTTAGATGGTGTTGTGTGAATGTGTTAGAATATAATTATTATTAATATTTAAAAGAAGCTAAGTAAAATTTTAGTTTTCATTACGTTATCACAAATTAAAACATAGTTTACAATTTAATAAATACATTCTTTCTTCATCAGGTATTCTTTTATTTCTAACAAAGAGAGTAGACATTCTTAGAGAAAGGAGTAGTCTATCTGTAGCTAAAATATTTAATTTCCATTACAGCAAAATGTACGAGAAATTTTCAGAACTAATTTGTCTATGAATCTAAAGCTACTTTCTTTGTTAAAGTAACTTGCTTTTATTTCTTAACGGTAGTTATGTTTAAAATAAATGTAATCAGAACTTAACAATAACTTATTAAATACTGGATTGAAAATTTTCGCAGATAATATTCATATTTATAAAGGTTATACTCGTATATGGTTTTAGTCACGTGTGTATTTCTAGGATACCGGCAAGTGCTGCATTTGAAGCAGTCGCGGCATGATTCTTCAAGTTTTGTTAAAGATCCTGTATTCCGTTGATTATATGACTAAATTAAATTGAATACATCGATAGACAAATATTCATTTTTATTCAGATATGCCATTTGAATGAAAATGATGGTAGATGATGGTTCTATTGAAACTACGCAACGTTATTCTTTAGGACGCCAAAATCCTCTTTTGCATTAAAACATTTCCACCGTATTCGTTCAATTTTGTTGATGCAGCTTTTCATGTTCAGAGTGTATCAAGATTAAAACACGTCAGCTGTCAGATACCACGGTGTAAATAGTATAAGAAAAAAGCTCGGCCATTTCTGAAAGAACATTTTTTAAATTTGTTCAGCAAAACAAATTCGTGGTTTATAAAACGTTCAGAAAGATTTATTTGGGTCACGTCAAGTGTACTTTGTCACGACCTGCTGATAACTGCCTTACAAAAGTCCAGGTAGATAGATTAGAAATCCCTTTTGATGTCGCCGATGTAAAGACACTTGAAAATTTTAAGTGCTAAATGGTGCAGCCAAATTGTATTAAAATTGCTTTTTGACTCAAACAACTAAATACACACAGTGTAACTGGTCGAAACGTTAGGCAATTAAATCGGGAATGAATTTGATCAATATCGATTACAAGAATTTGGGCCCCCCCCTTACGGAGACTCTCCAGCCCAGCTTCCTACGAGAAGTGGTTGAGGGCCTTTTCCCACAACGAGCGGAACACACTCCCCCGGCGATGGCCTCCTTGGCCGGAGACGACGGGGAGCACGGGGAGGATAATGTTCCGCCCGTCCGAGATTCGGAGGTAGGGGCGGCTGTTCTACGGATCCGTTCCAAGAACACCGCCCCTGGGCCAGACGGGGTACCGGCAAGTGTGCTGGCCCTGGCCCTCAACCACATGGCAGACCGCCTCGGGGAGGTGTTCGACGCTAGCTTGGCGTCGGGACGCTTCCCTGAGTGCTGGAAGAGCGGGAAGCTGGTCCTATTAAGGAAGCCGGGACGGCCTGCCGATTCGGTGGCGGCCTATAGGCCCATCGTGCTGCTGGACGAGGCGGGTAAATTGTTTGAGAGGGTTCTTTCTGCCCCTGGGTTTTCGGGCGGGGCGTTCGACAGTCGACGCCGTGTTGCGCCTGAGGGCCGTGACCGAAGAGGCCGTGAGCTGTGGCGGCGTGCTGTTGGCGGTGTCATTAGACATCGCCAACGCATTCAATAGTCTGCCATTCAGCTGCATCAGGGAAGCACTCCACTATCATGGGGTGCCAAAGTACCTGAGGCGGCTAGTGGCAGACTATTTAGAGGAGCGTACCGTCGTGTACGAGGACCGAGAAGGTAATTTGAGGTGTCGGCCCATGTCGTGCGGTGTACGACATGGGCCGACACCGTGCATAGGGTACGACTGGGCCCTTCGCGCCGATTTCCCCCCCGGGCTGGATGTAATCTGTTACGCAGACGATACCCTGGTGACAGCCCGGGGGGAAAACTTCCAAGAGGCGGCGCGCCTGGCCACAGGGGGAGTCTCCCTGGTGGTCGGGCGCATTGAGGCGCTGGGCTTACGGGTGGCCCTAGATAAGACGGAGGCCCTGTTATTTCATGGGCCCCGTCGTGGTCCACCCCCTGGCGCCTCAATCGTGGTCAACTCGGTCCTCGTACCGGTTCGGGCCCAGATGAAATATCTGGGCCTGATCCTCGACGGGAGGTGGCTCTTCGACGAGCACTTCCGACAGCTTGCTCCAAAGCTGGTCGGCGCTGCGTCTGCCCTAGGGCGACTTTTGCCCAATATGGGTGGACCCAACGTCGCGACAAGACGGCTGTACACGGGGGTTGTCCGGTCAATGGCACTGTACGGTGCACCGGTGTGGGCGGCGGCTCTGACCGCCCAGAATAGGGCACGCCTCTGGCGCCCTCAGAGGGTAATGGCGGTCAGAGCCATACGCGGTTACCGCACCGTTTCGACGGAGGTGGCATGCGCGTTGGCCGGAACTCCCCCGTAGGATTTGGAGGCGGAAGTGCTCGCCGAAGTTTATCGGCGAGTGGCTGACTCCCGGGCGGAGAGCGGATTTCGCCCTCCGCCTGAGGATGTGCGCGAGTGGCGCGAAGCCGCTCGCCGAGCCACGATGGCTCGTTGGTCGTTCCGGCTGGAGACTCCACGCGCTGGCTTCGCCGCCGTGGAGGCTCTCCAGCCGGTCATCGCCGAGTGGGCAGGGCGGCAGCACGGGACCCTTTCCTTCCGGCTGACGCAGGTGCTTTCCGGGCACGGTTGCTTCGGAAAGTACCTGCACTCGGTCGCTATGAGGGAACTGAGTCCCGCCTGCCACCACTGCGACTGCAGTGAGGACTCGGCCCAGCACACGCTGGCGGTCTGCCCCGTATGGGCGGCGCAGCGCCGGGCCCTCACTGCAGTCATCGGAGTGGATCTCTCGCTACCGGCCGTAGTACGCTCCATGGCCGGTAGCGACAGTTGTTTTACCTCGGTCGCAACCTTCTGCGAGGTAGTAATCTTCCGGAAGGAGGCGGCGGAGAGGGCCCGGGAGAACGACCTCCACTCGGACCCGATCCGGCGCCGGCGAACCGGGCGCCTGAGGCCCGCCTATCACCGCCTCATGCCGCCCTGAGTGTGGCCGCGGGTGGACGGGGTGGGTTTCCCCTCCACCCGCATTAGTTTGGCCAGCCGCGAGGGGGCGGCGTCCGCGTGTGCCGGACGTCGCCCAAAGAGAGGAAAAAAAAAAGAAATTGAGACGGAGCCCGCACCAGGAGCGGGCTGGCGCTAGGAGGGGTCCGGATGTCTTAACAACAGCTGTTCCCGGATCCCTCCTGTTACAGGCGCAGAGTGGCACACCGTGTGGTTTTAGTCGGTCCGAGTCCGACACACCACCCCGCCGCAAACCCCGGAGGGGTGATGGTCCGAGGGGATTTCCACACGTTAAAAAAAAAAAAAAAAGGGTTTGTGTCAAGTTTTCCTTCTCTTTGCAGTTTTGTTATCCTTCATAGTTTGCTCCCTTAGTCGGCTCTTACGACACGCCACGGGATGAATTTGGTGGTGACAATCGCTATTCTTGATACGTCACCACAAAGACTTGGAAGTTTTAAATAACAGAAACAGATTATTTCACTGTATACATATATATTTCTTCAATTATAAATATTTTAACTGATTTAGAAACAACAACACACTTGATTCAAAGAACAAGGGAATGTCAAAGAGGCTTCTTAATCTGTTGCCAATTGGAAGTCTCAGTGGGAGCATAATAAATGAAGAATCAACCGTTTCATTACAATGCCAAAAAAAAAGATTTTTTTTTGAAAAATATTTAGTCATTTAAGTTAAATTATTTTAACTTTACAGCTTTATTTAAGCTCTTTTTATGAAGCTTTATTTCATTTTTGTTTCATGTCTGTTATTATCTAAAAGTTGGCATTGTCTACAATGGCTTTATCTTAATGTTAAAGTATGTAATTTTAACTAGCTTATACTCCTAAATATGCGAAGCTAATATTAATTAAAATGTGTTAACGGTATAGTGACTAAAGTGAACAAGAGCCCAAATCTTTGGCCTAAAATTAAACGTCGCTAAAATTGTCGTATGCCCGTCCCGGTCTCATACTCATTAATGTCAGTTGTAAACCCTATTCACTAGGTAATAATATTCAAATCCTTGATAATCACCTTTTCTATTCAATAAATACAGTCTATTTTAGTATAACGGTGCGTATCTCTGAACCCGTGCGAGCTTTTGGGTCAACGCGAATAAAATCGAGTTAAATAAATGCGCTCTAGAACTTACAAATATTCATTCTCACTATAAATGGTAATGGTATCCCATAAATGTATATATATCTACTTGCGTTCTTCATCTTTATTAAATGTAAATCTATTTTCAGGTATAGGTATTGTAAAAGACTGGACATAAATATTCAATGAATGTACATAGATATACGAGTATGTAATAATAAAATCTTTTTCTTATTTATGTGCAAATATAAATCCTTATAACATTTAGTTTATGTGGTTGTAAAAAAGTCTTTATCTTTTTTCTAATAGATTTTTCACCTGATATAATGTTATATAAATATATTTTAGTATAATCCCATTCTTGAGGGATTTGTGTTATTGAATATACTATATTAATATATATCATTGTTAGCAGCTTGCTAACTTTATTCGCTTATGCCTATGGTTAGAGTTCGCTTTTCCATGTTTAGTAAAATTATTGTTATACATGCATCGAATTCTTTTTTATGATAAAGGATGCAGACGAGCAAACGGATCACCTAATGGAAAGTGACGATCGCCGCCCAAGAACGTCTACAACTCAGGAGTCCCAAACGCGTAGCCGGCCTTTTAAGAAGGAATACGCTCTTTTTTTAAAGGTTTGAAGGTCATATCGGTAGGAAAATACCGCAGAAGATGTTACCCGTTCCAAAGATTGGTTGTGCGAAGCAAAAAGTGTCTCGAAAAGCGAACAGTAGTGCAGCGCTAACTATCCACCTGGACAGTTGGCGCTCCTGGCGCTCGCTGGATAGTCAGTCCATCCTCATTACCTGATGTCCGAACAATTCCTCAGAGTACTCTCCCTGATAAATGCGATAGAGAATGCAGATTGAAGCCACATCTCTGCGTAACACCAAGGGATCGAGCCGATCAGAGATGTTTGGGCTATCGACGATCCAAGTGGAGCAGGAGTTTTAGAGCTGAAGTCGCTGGGCCAGCGTGAAATATTGCCTCGATCTGTTCAGCATACCGAACTTCTTACCGGAGCTTACCATCTAAATGACCCCGAAACTAGACTTCGCTCGATTACTAAAGTGTAAACATGTTAATTTATAAAACAAACATAAATACTTAGAAAACATGAAAAGCATCGCCTTAATGTCCTGAAAAAAAACACGAAGTGACTTGCGTTTTCTTGCCAAAGAAAACGCTTAATCAAATTGTTCCGCATCTTGACTAAGCATTTTCTCAGAAAAAATAGACATAAAATTACTACAATGATACAACTATATTCTTAAAATTACTCCAAACTCATGACTACACTATTTTGTGGAGAGTTTTAGCTTATTACAATTTTCTAATGTGAATTTTGAAACACATTAAGAAAATAATTTGACAACTCCTCAAGCGGTAATATTCGAGTATACCAGCACTACGGAATACTGAAGCAGGTATTTAGCGGACTGCTAAAAGTAATTGAATTCTGATTTCTAAGATCAGAATGCATTTCCTGCAACTGAAGATTCTACACTTAGTGGTGAAAATAGTTGTTGTATCCTGTTCCACCACTTTTTGTGACACTGTTGTGTGATACCACTCTCACTACCACTGATAAGTAAATCAGTAATTTTTAAGACTGATGACTGTAAAAGCTTTAGATATAATTTCTATGAACGCTACTATGTGCTATTTACCGAGAAATAATAAAAACGCTGTCACGTCTATTTAATTGGTATATGTCATATACATTAATATGTCATATGTCAATGTCTCTTTTTTAATTAAAAAAATATAATGTATTTTAAATGTAATCGTTAACATTACTTCTAGTTTCAAATTTGTTTTTAACCAGTCGGTCACTTCGTGTTATTGGAACAAAGTTCCTTATCGCGCGCGTAGGGGGCTAGACGGAAAAAAATCTCACGAAAAGTTGTAACGACACTTTTTATTTTGAATTGTCACTTGTCAGTCATTAAGCGCCATCTATCGAATAGATAGGAAATCATTACTTTTCATCTCAGTAAAATTAAAATTTATGTTCTTAGGTTGAGCAAAAAATATTGTATGCGACATCATTTCTCAAGGAGATTTTACCAATGTATAAATTGTTTTAATTAGAAACCAACTGAAAAATATGTAGGTAATAGCCGCTTTCATAGATGGCGTTGTAATTAAAATCGTGTCGAATCAGTTTTACTCGATCGTCACAACTTCGTTCCTATCGGGTGTCCCACGACACCACACGGCTTTTTTTTTTCTTTTAGCGTTGCGCCTCTGTGTCTGACTCTGGCAGCAGGTCGTTTTAGCATCATTCAATAAGATAGCCTATATATATCTAACCATCTACTAACTTGTGAAGTAAACATTGTTTGGTAGTCTGCATAGTTAGGTAGTAATCATAGCGCTCTTGTAGTTGAAGAAACTTCCAGGTAGTTCGAGGCTAGGAAACTGTAAAGCATGTACTCCTCCCCCCTGGTTGTTGATAAACGGTAATAGTCTCAGTCTATAATTAATTCCAACTTTTTATACACTTTATATTTGGTCTTGAGTGTTTAGATGCTGATTTTGTTATTAGGTATGAACAGAATAATTTATTTTATACCCATACAGTCTGGTTTGATACTTAATAATCGTCACGACATATCATTCGATTAATTTTCTTACACTAAAGCCTCTTCCTTACTCCTTAAAGAGAAAGAATAAGAAAAAATTGAAATACCTGTCATTTCAATTTTTTCTTATTGTTTCTTTTTTTAAAGTTACTTACTTACTGTATTTTTAAAGTTACTGAAAATAATCAAGACGTTCTCCAGCCAGTTCTTTGTGATTTTAAAAGACCGGTCAAAATATTCACAATTTAAATTCATAATAAATCTAGCATTCATAAATTTTTGTATTATGCAGGCAGTGAGAGGTAAAGTCTTACACTTGAAACATTTAAATCCAGTATTTCCATTTTACATCGATACAGACTATATTTTCGTACGGTGGCATCGGTGCCATATTCTGACAAAGCTTACTAAGCTACCATCGCTTAAATAAATGGGTAGAGAAATGTTTTCTCTAGAGTGTTTAATTTAACTGTTATGTTTTATATTTAAAACATATAATTTAGAGATAAGTAGATGGATAGATAGATAGATAGACAAAGATAACATTTTATTTATTGATACATTTTTTTTCTTTTTTTTTACTAGCAACCGAAGTTACTAGAATTCCCGTTAACCCCGCTAAGCTAAATTGCTTGTGTCAAGAGTGGGTTCACGTCGGTAGATTTGAACCTACGACCTCTTGATCGCAAGTCCAACGCCTTAACCACTAGGCTATAAAATTATATTAAATATATCTTATAAAATTGTGTCAACACGTTACGTAAAAAGGGCAGCCTTATTTCTTAAAATAATCTCTACAAGACAGCTCTTGAACGAATCAAAAATATTCGGACAAATATGTACCGTTTACAGTGGGTAGGAAAAAAATTAGTGTACACATTCTATTAGTTTAGATGAAGATAGATTTGGTCCTGACTAACTTAAAATTATATCACGTAAACCATTTTGGTAATCTGTTAGATTATTTCTAATTACTGCCTATGTTACAGATGTTTATACAACTAAAATGGCAAACAAATACAGGATCATCTGTGACTAAGCACTTCTTCTGCCTCTTCCAAGCCTCTCCTTCATTAACTAAAGTTGGTCCTCAACTTTTTATGTTCCTTTTGTGGTCACTTAACAATACCAGTCTACTTAAAGGTATTGTTTCTCCATAATTTTCTTTCACTAAAACAGTAGCAAAACTAATAACGTCACTATCACACATTGTCAACCTGGAAAAAGTTCTCTTCTCGATATTGATAGTGCAAACCAACCACAAGTTTCTAAAGAATACCAAACACTAGCCTGATTTTCAAGTATGACACTAGTACGCGAAGATATCTGACTTAAGCCAGTGAGATGTCTGACTATCTGGCTATGCCCTATAGTTTTTCAGAACAATCCATCTTTCAACCGTCCGTCGGGTCGTTTATAGAACTATTAACAGTTTACGGCAGTTTCAAATTGTCAGATTTTTCAATGGCCTAAGGCTGATTTATTACTGGCCAATGAGATATCTGACAATCTGGCTAGCGGTTGCTATTCTTTAGTGACTTGTGGTTGTTTACACTATTAATAGAGATATCTGGATTATTAAATATTTTTTACCTCGGTAAATAGCGAAAATGATTCCTGAATATCCATAATTTTCAAATACAAATTACACCTAGACTTATAGGCCATTATATTATGTAAATCACAAACAAATACTACATTTTATAAGACGATATATATAGAAGACCAATTAGTCATCTATATGATAGCTTAATATCGATGAAACTTAAAACTATTGTTATTATATGAAACGTCACACACCCAATTAATTTTGGTTAATTGATAGCTTTCATCGAACTAATTGCCTAAATGAAATAGTACGTGCGGTATCGTTTCACTTTGGAATCTATTGTACTGTTTTAACACACACACACACACACATACACACACACATAAGGGTGCACGCATTCATATTTTCAAATGTGCTGCATGTTTATTTTAAAATGAAACTGAAAATAAAATCAATGAATTACTACTTGTTTTTCTACTCATACTAGTACTATATTATCAAAAGCTTGTATACGTTTCTTGAGGTTTTCTTTAAATGACCACGCCTCGCATCGGTATAAATAGGCCAATTTTAAAAACCTATAATAAAATTACAATTTATTAATTTATTTCTTTTATCCACTACTAGCTGACCCTCGCAACTTCGTCTTCACAATCAACAGCCCCTAACAGTCCACTGCTTTACATAGGCCTCTCCTTTTTTTTTTCCTTCTCTTTTCAGTGTTGTTTCTTCGTTCGTGTCGTGTTCGTTCTTCTCAACACCCACGGGATGAATGGGGTTGCTGACACTCTGTATTCTTCTTCTCTTTGACTGCTTCTCAAAAGGAATATATTTTTCCCGCTTTGCTATATTTTTCATTGATGCTCCTCTCCTATTGGTCGTAGCGTGATGGTATATAGCCTATTGCCTGCCTTGATAAATAGGTTATCCAACACAAAAAAATATCAAAATCAAAACAAAAACAAACAAATTCATCAGCTTTATAATCTTAGTACAGAAAACCAGTTGTATTTTTGCACTTTTAATTAAAGTATAGTCAAAGCAATATAATTGGTTATATTTATATTTTGTTCTGATTCATGTAACGGAAACACACACTCCATTAAGTGTCAGACTTGAATTGGAGTGTTATTCATGAGAGCATCGTTCAGAGATTGTAAATGTCGTTTAATAATATTATAACTGTTTTAAAGCATATCGTAGCCTAAAACGTCTGGAAATTCAAACGTGTTGCGTTAATGATTCCCTTAAAAATAATTAAAATAATATATATTTTGATTGCTTTATCTATTTATTTGAATGACTTGCAGTAATCTGTCTTAGTTCTACTAATTAGTTCGCTTTCGTTTCATTATTATTGTCAGCATTCTATAAATTAGTGTTTATTTTATTAAAATATAGATTACAGATTGAGGTATAAATAATATTGTGGTTTAACACATTAACATCATCTCTCAGCCAAAAGATTGAAGAATTGTCCAAGGTTCACCACAATAACCGGTCCTGTGCTGTTGCTGTGTTGTTCTTAGTGGTTATTATTATTTGGTAAATTTGTTGTTTTAACAAGAGTGGGAAAGTAGTGAGATTTATTATTCACTTTTACATTAAAGAAAATTTAAAAAACCTTTAATTTCTCTAAAAAGAAAGCTAGAAAGTCAGTTGATCATACAATTAAAGCAATGCTTGAGACTTGAAACTTACTTCTAAATTTACAATACAACAAAAATAAACTTTTTACGTTTACGTTTACAATTCTTCATATTCATAAATAATAATTTATATAAAACTTATTCAAATTATGAAATAAAAATTCCGTTTTATTATTCTAATTATATGGAACACCTCTCTAAATGCGAGGGCTTTACAGTAATGAGGGTAGTACGATATTCAAATTATTATATAACTGGCACAACTCCAAATGTCTCAGATATACAAAAATTACATGTTCTACAAACGTCTACGCAATCAATGTAAAACATAAAGTTATAGGTAGGTATTAAGAGAAAAGAATATAGTTCGGAACTAGAGTCGTATGAAGTTATAAAACTATATCACAAAAGTTTTTTTAATAACTTATTATTTTTGAAAAATCTATTTGCATTGACAGTCTTGTACCGTGTTGTAGTGACTGTTGGCACGATATCTACACGGAAGCTATAAGCAGGGGTGTGCGCGCGCAAGTTCACTTGTCATTACCATAAAAAGCTATCAAAATGTTATGTGCTCGCTTCTCAGCTCTTTGCGGTAGCTCAACAACACTAGTCATACCACATGTTGCTAATACCATAGTCGTCTATAAGCAAAATCAAATAAAAGAAAAGAAAGTAAAACAAACTTTCTTATTACCATTACCTCTTGAAGAGCTTATGTCAAAAAAAGCAGATTAACAAAATTGTTTCAGATTAGATTAGTTAATCCTCCTTTTTAAATATTCACCTTACTCCACTATCCGGCTTTTAGTTCATACACAGCAGTGTGTTTAGACTGAAGTGTGATGAAGAGTTATGTATTGAAACTAAAAAGTATTTATAATTTTTCTTTTCTAAACAATTTGCAGTACTTCTCCGTGATAGAAACCATCGAATGAGTGACTCTCCCTCTCCACTTAATTATGGAGAAGAGGCACAACCAATAGAGAAGGGGACAACGTAAGTGTGTCCCTTGAATTGCAAAGTCTTCATTGGCAAGTGACTATCACTTAACTCACTTATATATAATTAGGTGACGTCTCTGCTAGCTTTCTTCTCCCACGATGAATAAAATTAACAATAGCAATATTTTCAGTCTTAAAGCTGTGCGAAAGCTTAAATACCTTTACAAATATCTAGCTATATATTTATATGTAAGAATATATTTAATACCAAAACCATGAGTTTATTCGTTCCGCACTTCATACGCAGGTATATTAAAAAAAAACATTTTGAAAATACTTTACCTTTATTAAACCAAAATAGAGATTTACCCATCTGAAAAATGTATAAACAAAATCATTCACTCAATAATAATAATAATATAACCACACATCTCGCATATGGTAGTCTGACCCCAAACCAGGCAGAGCCTGTGCTATGGTAACCAGATTACTGATAAACTTATATATTTCTAAATACATACATGTTATAGATAAATTACAGTTAGACACAGAATATCACACCCACGACCTCCGGCTTAGCAGTGAGGGTAACTAACCACCAGAATAAAAGGCCCTCAATAAATAAACAATATACGAAAAACCAAAAAGCTCTTTTTATATTTATTTCATTGGAAACAATAAACAGTTGTATACACTATTTACAACAGCAGTAGAAATAATAGTATAGTAATTAATGTAAACGACTTGTCTATTAATACAAAAGCATGAAAAACACTGGTGATTTGGATCTAAAGTACATAAATGTAGATCACTAGGCAAAATTCTAACATCTGTTTGTTACTCCCCCCAGAGGAAAATCTATCTCGTTATGTTTTCATCATGAAATTATGTCAACCTACGTCATAACTCGTGCAGAAATAGTTTCCGTTTCCAAAGCAGAACTTCATGGATGAATATATTTATAAATAAGTTCTACTTAAGAATTCTCGGAGGGAACTTTATGACGTCATTTCATCAGTGTTGCAAATTAAGACCATTTTGAGTACTAGGAGAGTAATAAAATGCAAATTAACTCACATTTTGCAACCTGCCGTTAACTATTTAAAAACCTGAACAAAAGCTTTCCACCGTTACGTTTCAGGATGTAAAGAAGTTGTTTTTAAGATTAAGATACAGGTAACTTACTATTCAATGCTTTAACATCTTTAAGCATGTTCTCGTAATATTTTACTTCGGATTTTTCTGAGAAAAGAAATTATGATTTGGATAAGTATTTTAAGTGATTTTAAACTAATTAAAAATTGTGGTTATCAATGAATGTTCATTGTATATAGAACGAATAAAATAATGACATTAATAACAAAATAAATAAAATGAATATACCTTACCTTCTTCACTCCGCATCTCCCCTGCAAAATAGAAAATATTAAAATAAAATCTAAATTTTTATTTACATTTACTTAGATAACTTACGCAACATCTTCTTATAATACTTCTGTTCTAAAATGCCTGAAAACACAAACACAGGTAAAATTGACGTTGATACCCAGTTTTCAATCCTCATTATAGTACAAGATTATTAAAAAAATACTCAAAATAGTTTAATAATAAAAAGGCTATTAAGCACAACATTTCATTCTATGTATACGCACCAACTTTGTTCACGTAACCTTTTATGTCTGTAAGAAAATATGTAACCTAATTAAAACAGATAATAATTAACCTTCAAATAGCTTACAATCCAATTTCAATTTTGACAATATCATCATCATCATCATCATCAACAGCCATTACTAGTCCACTTCTGGACATAGGCCTCTCCTTAGAAAGGAGTTGACAATATAGTAGTTGGTAATTCTAGGGCATTCTAATACAACTTGTGGATGAATAAGTAGTTTCATATTAAATGACTTTTTTAAAACCGGATTTAAGAAAAGAGGAATGCAATAAATTAGAATCATTGATGAGTCTATAAACTTAATACTAACCTTCATCTTCAATGTCTGTGCCTGAGCTTTCACCAGACTCCTTTAGTAATGACACTAGAAGAAAACACAAATGAAATAAAAATATAAAATTATGTACATCAAAAAATAAACTTAGATTTACTTTTATAGTTCAATCACATCAGTTTTCTTACACCACTCTACTGAACATTCATAGTGCTTGTATCAACTGCGGGATTTTATTATTATAATCATATGATTAGTCATAGCTTCATCGTAGCTTTGTCGATTTATACTCGTATATCCCAAAGCCTCCTTTCTAAGGAGAGGCCTATGTCCAGCAGTGGACTATAAAAGGCTGTTGATGATGATGATGATGATCCCAAAATGTGTGGTAAACAAACCCCGCATATACATCAAATACAACTTAAGTTCCACTGGTACGTAACTTTTCCAACAACTTTCATCAATTAGAAAAGAGCTAATAAACTTAAAAGAACTCCACAGATTTTCTTAAATTATAGCTTAAATACCCTTTTTTTTTCTTTTTTTTTCCGTGCGGAAATCCCCTCGGATACCACCTGTCGGTGGCATGTCGGACTCGAACCGACTAAAACCGCACGCCGTCTTGGGTACTAACAGCCGGGGAACCAGGTATACCCGAGAAAGGAAGTCCCTGGTGCCCCGACATACCTCGGGTCATCTACAGACGAGTAGACGACCCCCCCCCCCTCCGTGTGGGAACCCCATGTTCCCTGTGCTCCCTAGAGGCGAGCGCGCTTCGCAACGCGCTTGCCGCCACCCCGGCCTGCTTCTGCTAGGGTGACAGATGGCCTCACCTGTCACCCCCAGGCCTGCGCTTATGGAGGACGGAGGTCGTTCTGCGACCTCCGGCGCCTGAGTCGCCTGCGGTACCTGGCCCGTTCCCGGGCCTGGCGGGCCGGGAGAGTCCTAAACCTCTCCCGGTCCCGCTCCGCCGTCTCCTTCGCGAGCATAACTTGCTCGCAGAAGGAGACGGCAGAGTTCCACGCACTCTCGCTCCCCACGATAGCCGCTATCAGGCTATCGAGCGAGAGAACTCCCACTCCGATGGCCGCCATGAGGTCTCGCCTCTGCTCAACCCACGCCGGGCACTCTGCCAGCGTGTGAAGAGCCGTGTCCACGGTCTGGCCATCGCAGTGGTGGCACTCAGGCGTTGGCTCCTTGCGGATCAGACACAGGTGATCCCCGAAACATCCCTTCCCAGTGATCACCTGCGTCAATCGGTATGAGAGGGTCCCGTTACGCCTCTCGAGCCAATCCTCCATAACGGGTCTTACCGCCGCGACTTACCGCAGCTTAAATACCCTGAATTTAATTATTGTTTAAAACCTGGTAAAGTAAATTAAAAACGGTCCATCACTTTAGAACACGGATTCCCAAACTGGTGGATATCGGTCCCTGGAGGTCCAAATCGGTTTCCCAGTGGTCGACATTAAAGAAAACTGATTTTAGAAGTCGACTAGGTTTAAAAATCGACCCCTATTAATTAACACATGTTCTTTTGTGAATTAAAATTTTACCTCAACGCCTTTCAATTAACTCTCACTTGTATGTGCAGTGCGAGTACGAAATAGGTACAGCCAGGCACTAACTGACAGATTGTAAGGCGCTATTAGACCGGGGACATTATTCACGTAGCTATGATAAATACACAAATCATAAGCAAAGCTATTAGTTTACCACTGGCGAGAGCGGAAAAAGAAATAACAACAAAATGAGAACCAACATCGAGTTTGTAACGGTAGGCTCAACAAAAAAGATTTCACAAAAGTCGTAATTATAAATACCGCAAGTGACTGGACATTATTAGTAGACACGCATGAAAATCATTACAGAATACCGGAGGATATCTATGCCTCAGCGTCCAGACCAGACATATTTATTTATGCAATGTCAATTAAGCGTGTAGTACTAATAGAATTCACGGTGCCGTGAGAAACGAACATCCCTAAAAACCACGCTTTAAAAAGAAACAAGTACTTTGACTTAACCAACGAAATAACTAAAATCCTTATTTCGTTGCCTTGTATGCCGTGAAAGTGGGTGCGAGGGGTATACCAGCTAAATCTCTCTATAACCTGCTTAAAGACCTTGGATTGCCAAGAACTACAGTAAGGTCTTTTCTTGAACGAATATCCAGAGCGGCATTGCTAGACTCGTATTAAATATGGTTTGGTAGAGGTGGTAACACAGCAGACCGTGGAGGTGGAAGGAGTACTCCCTAAACCTATTCCTGGGTCACTATTCCCAAGCGCTGTTGAAGTCGCATGTGTTGCCCCCATCGATCACGTGATGGACCCTTTCATTTCAAGAGATTACAAAAGATTTTACTAAGAGATTTGAGGATCTTTAAATTTACAAGTTACTTAATGGATAAATAAATCCGTACAATGTCACAGCCATCTAAGAAACCAATGTGACAACTCATAAAGAGCTAATCACTAGCACAGACGAAAAGCTGAGCAAGCAGAAGTTCAACCATGGAGTTCTGGTTGCAGACACAATCCTGCATTGTGGAACATTGCTGAAAAATATCTTATCGCTTTTCCATCATCATACCTAGGCTTCAGCTTCAGGCTTCAGTGTGGTTACAAACATTTTGAGAAAACAAAGAAACCGTTTAAAAAACAACGAACGCCGCGATTGAAGGCTGCAGCTCACCAATATTGAACCAGATTTAGCTAGATTGGTAAAAAGTCACTAGTTTCATCAATCAGATTGATTTTTTTATTGCTCTAGCTTTGAAATGCGACATTCATATTTAAAAAAAAAACTAATTAAGTATTTTTATGTAAGTTGTATTAAGAATCATTAATTCCACTTGATATTTACTCCGCCGCATTCAGGATAAGATTGAGTTAATATATTAGCATTATAGATTATTCTATAACTTAACACTAACCTTCATCTGAGCTTTCATCAGATTCCTTTAGTGATGACACTAGAAAACACAAATTAAATAAAACTATTACATTTAGAGGTACATCATTAAATAAACTTAGATTTGCTTTTGTAGTTTAATCACATCAGCTTCCTTACACTAGTCTACTGAACATGCATAGTACTAGTGTCAACTGCGGGATTTTTTATTGTAATCCTTTGATTAGCCATAGTTTCATAGTAGCTTTATCGAACAATATACATAAATAAAATTGATCCATATATATCCCAAAATTCATACTAGATAAACCACGCATATACATGTGTATATGTATACATAATATACGGCGAAGATTGAAATTCCGTGATAAAGTTGCTTATTATAATTCTGATATATTCTAGTTTCAGGTGAAAATGTATTAGATGAGAATCCGAGAACCCTCTTTAAGATAAATATATTCTATTTGACACTGCGTCGTCATTTAAACGCCATATGATCCGTAAAGATCAAACGAAATAAAAACATATTTTTTTTTATGTTTTACTAAACATAACAACTAGGCAGCGTAGTTTTCACAATATGACCTCACTAACGTATCAAAGAAATCCATAGCCAAGTTAGATAACTTGGCTATGGATTTCTACAAAATTATAATTTATACTTACGAATTTTTTGAAGTGCTCCTATGTTAGGACCGATATGATCACTAGAGATCATTTTCGTTACTAAAGTAACCTGAAAAATTAGTTGCTAGTTTATAAAAACTGCCATCAACAAATTATTAAAGAAAGAGAATTCTTACGCAAAATAAAGAGAACATAACGGTTACCTAAGGTTGCTCTGAGAATTAATGTACAACAAATGTATAGAGTCATCTCGCGAATGTCAATTAAACTACTTAGTAAGTACTGATTTCGCATTGTACAGTCAATATTCTTGTGCTGATGATTATATACGAGATCTCCCCGTCTCTCTCTTTTTCTTTATTTAAGTGATATTACACCCGCTCGTCATTATAGATCGGTTCAGTTCTAGTTAGATTCCACTGATTTGATACATTTAATACAACACATGTGGGTAAATGAGACAAAAACCAGCCTACCGCTCCCAGAGGGATGACACTCCTTTGCAAAAGTCACTGAGGCGAAAAATTGTGAAAGTCATATATACGGGCCGATGATACTGTACCGTCATGTTACCTGAGATCCATTTGTTTTACTAAGTTACACAAGCTAGTGTAATTTGTGCTCGATATCACGATATCATTTGTTCCTACCCATGAAACCGAGTGTAAAGCATCATATCCCTTTTTGCTTCAGTGAGCATCCAACAGTATCAATTGTCATGAATATCAGTGACGCAAATATTTCCAATAATCACCCACAAATTGATATTGAATACCTAAGTCAAACGTTATTAGACTATACAGCTATAAAGATAAAAGATAAATAACTTTAAAGAAAAAATATTAAATCTAGAAAAAAGAATTACAGAAATTTTTACAAAAAATAAAAACAGAAACTCACGACAAAATACGCGATGTATATGTTCATTCTGGCGGAGAATGCTACAAATCAACTGGTGAACATGAATAATTGACAGAAACTATAGAAACGGCTGTCGATTTCAATTAATTAGAATGGTTAATTTTATGCGCTTTATTAAACACCGCGCCGTTGTTCCGACAAATTTAATCTGTTTCTGTTTTAATTTGATTGCTTTTGATAATTGAAATCTGAGCATGCATTTTATGACTATTACAGAGTTCTTTTGTTTTTTATTTTATTTTATGCACTTATAAGCGCTTAATGGATTTAAGATTTAAATCAACGATTTTTATTTTATTTTCGATATACCTAATAGTTTAAAAGTCAAAATCAAAATAAAATAGTTTAAAATCATTCGTAATATTCTATGCCATGGTGTCTTACAACAGCATTTGCATGACTGTTTAATAGAACATTTTAATATGCATCTTCAACAAATAAAAATTGGTGGCCTAATCTTATTAACGTTTATCATGAATATACTAAAATACATTTTTTTATACAAAATACATCATCATTAACTTAACTATAGTAGCTTATATGGAAGTTTCTTGCACTCAAAGTGGTTCAGCGCATTTCTTATGCGATTCATAGTACCTCTAGAATAATAATTTAGGTTTTAATAAGTTTTTCGTAAGTTGCTTTTCAGCGATAGGATGCTAAATGTACAGTCATTAATTTGATGTACTCTTATTATTTATCTAGGCTCTATAACCATATATGAATTTTAACAACCTCCCTTTGTAGCATTAAAATTCATTTTCTTATTATTTTTCACTGGTCATATTGCAACTTTTATATTGTTTTCGCGTTAATTAGAGCTCTATTCATAAATCATCTAACAAAGGATCTCATTATTTTTATCACGAGCGACGCTGTGTATGAAGTGGAAAATCAGAGAAATTCTGATTTTCTTATAATTGTTAATGACGTATAACTGTATACCAAATTAGTTATACATTTTTTTGTTTCTGTTTTAACATTAGGTGTGTAATGAAATAAAAGGATGTGAAGGATATTTTTTGAAATATTTTCTATACGTTAAAGTAACTATTTCCGACATTAATTTTCGTAATTTAAAGAAAGACTGACTCACACTCGCAACGTGAACATTAAGTCAAAATTGACACAGACGCAAAAGCGGGACGTTATTATCATGTTATTATCATGTTGTTTTCATGTAATTTTGAATTCTAATAAATATTTATAGTTCAATATCTAATGTACCATTCATAATCCGTATTGAGAATAACTAGAGCTAATTAAATTAAGGATTTATGCTTATTAAGAGTGTTACAGAAATTTTAATTTTATTTGACTATATAAGTCGTTTACATTTAACCAAATAACTTTGCATCCCCAGTTTTAAAAGTTCTATCAATTACTTGTTTATTTCGATATTTATAACTTCGAATGACCTCCTTAAATGCCCGAACTATTATAATATTTCAACCTGTTTAAATTTTTATTGATTCTAATATCATCATCATCAACTTTTAGTAAGTAAAAGCTTGCACTGTTAAGCACCTCTTAAACAGTACCAATTTTCAAATGCTATTTTAGACGATTCCCAGAAGCTCTTAACTAAAAAGGTGCTATATTCAATACAGTGCTATAGAACGTGTGGTAACGGATTAAGAATACGGAATGTCACCACCCCTATTCATCCCGTGGGTGTCGTAAGAGATGACTAAGGGAGCAAACTACGCAGGACAACAGCACTGCAAAGAGAAGGAAACCTGAAACAAACCCTTAATCAACCCGTCTGGCCAGCGTGGTATAGTAGGCCAAAACCTTCTTACTAAGGAGAGGCCTATGTCCAACAGTGGACTATTATAAGCTGATAAATGATATTCAATACTTCGATAATGACGTCACTAATGGTATGAGTATTTATAGGTTTCGGTAATCCCTTACTCTTTGATGTCGAACCCTTGGAGCGATTGTAACCTTTACTCAAATGTATTTGTAATGTATTTGTATTGTGGGAAAATCGTATCATAATCGTACCTTTAATATTATGTTTCTCATTCACTTAAACTACTTATAGAATTTCTACTGTTTAATTCTGTTCTATTTATAGAATAGTACAAACTAATTTTCCCTGCATTAGGTATACCTAATGCAGGGAAAATTAGTTTGTGACACTGATAATATCAAATATTAATTTGAGTAACAGTTGCTTAACAGTTAGTTGAATGATCGGTAGGGGATGCAACAGAATATACTATTATCAAATCTGCAAGGTACTGAAGAAAGGATAGGACAAGTACCTGAAACTGTTGTATCTGCCTAGTCTGAAGGTAGAAAGGCGTGAGCCTATGCTTCTAATGTATGTATTTTAATTTGTGTATGCATTTTAACATAAATTACACATCAAGAATTATTTGCCATACTAACACTTGTTGAGTAAAATCTTAACAAATTATTCATTTTATTGAGCTTATATGTCATGAACAGCGGTGACATGTGACATCCTGGAAAAGTGAGTTTTTATTTTCATAGCATTTTTAATTCATACACTGTAAAATTGAGGAACCAAAATAGCTTCTATATATGCAAAACATTTCGTTAAATTGCATGGTATTGCATTCATTTGAGTGGAATGAAATGTAGTAAAAATATGGAATGAAAATAAAACGAAGGCAAGTTGGGTTTATCACCTGATGTTGTTTTTACGAAAAAGAAATTAATACTAACTAAAGAATAGTTCAACCAATCTGTACTGGAATTAAGTGAATAAACATGTGCCTTGAAGAATGAGATATTGGCTTTAAACACTTATTTATTATTACCTGCCTTTGAGATCGTTCCAATTTTCAGTTTCTTCTTGTTTCTTATAAAACTGGTAAAATGTTGAACGTTTTAAATCAAATAAAATTTTTAATTATCGAACTAATCAATCTATTAATGCCGAAATTCATTTGGAGTTGCCATATCGTCCATTAATATAAATTATATAACATGCATTCATTGGCTTTTTTTTTTGCATTTTAAGAAATATAAACAGTAGCAGAGCAGGTAACATTCTGCAGGCATTTGGTAGTATACTCGTTACAAGTTACTTTGATCCCGTAACGCTAAGGACTCCACTGGACTCTACATATCCTGATCACACAATACATTCAAAATCTGAAGTGCTACTGTTATATTTCTATCGATAGTGTTTTCGATTTTTAAAATAAGCCACAATATATTCCAATTTTTTTTTCAATATTTTTTGTCTAAGTTTTGGCACATAACCAGGCCACTCAGAAACTTTTAATGGGTTTCTTAGACACTTAAGTCTAAGAAGCAAGTTAATCTTTCTACTCCTGTCTCTACTAACTGTTAACGTTTTACTTAGTTATTACCCAAAACATTACTATCACTTTTAGGTGATGTCAAAAATAATTTATTTCTTCTCTTATCTTGACACTTTACTCAACAGTCAATATTTGAAATTTAAGTCAAACAGTCAGTCAGTTTAAAAATTTTGTGTAACTTTTAAGATTCTAATTTTAAGCACCACTTTTCAAATCATCTTTACAATTCTTCTTTGAAGAAATTTAGAACAAATTGGATGGCTTAAAATTATTGCCATTTTATGGTTTCTTTTTATTTCATTTAAAGTCCGCAAAAGTTACAAATGTAGAATTTTATAATTTAATGGGCCTGCAGTCTGCCAGTTATACCTGAATATTCTTATATAAATACCAGTTAAAATGACACCGTCCCCACATTTCAAAACTTATTTCGGTTTCATCCATTTTCTTCGGTTCAGTCAGTGCTTCAAACTTTATTTTAAGTAGGTATTTATTTTTTAATTAGAATTCTATATTGCCGTTTGTGGCTTAAGGACCGCAGTAGCTTCGCTGTCGCTTATTTTATCGTGCAGTTGAAAACGGCTGATCTCAAAATTTTATGTTAAATTTTTAATAAAATTTGTGTTGTGGCACTATCAATATTTTCATTAATTCTATTATTTAATGACTTAGTAATGTTTTTTTCAACATAATACCAAATACCTATTATAATTGTACGATGTTACTATCCTCAGCCTGAGAATGATATAAGCGAAGACACATTTAAACACTGTTCGTCCAATCAGAACATTTAATTTCCCAAGAGCATTGATACATGCGTGTGTTAAGTAAAGTTTATATTGCTTCACTAGAAGTTGTCAACCAATTTATGTTTTCAAATTAATTCTGTAAGCATGTTTACATACACAGTCATCAACACTATGTTGGTACACATCTGTCAATCTTGAAATCATTTATGACTGAAATCTCTTGGCAAGTATTTTTGATCCGCTGAAGTCAATCCTATATTAAATGCCATTCGAATGTTCAATGAAAGTGATCATATTATGGATTAGCATTTTTATTTCTTTGATTGAGACTCTTTTGACCCTTGACAGCTCCTATGTGATATCTATATTTTTACATTTTTCCGAATAATAAAATGTTTTACTTATACAAATTTGTTGATTCCTATTTTCCACTTACTCTCTAATTAAAAAGGTCTTTAGATAAATGTATCTCATATAAAAGATTAATCCTTTTTATAATTACCCAATTAATTGACTTGAGATTGTAAATAGATTAGATTTAGTACAAACTTTATATCATTCTAAGCATCCGAAGGCATCTCGTTTGGTTCAAATATCACAAAGAAAAACACAAGTTAGAATGTAAAAATACCTCGACACCCATTCTGAGTAAATAAAATAAATATCTATCCATTTTCGAGCAAGTTATTATTCTTATGATCTAAGAAAATTGCTTATTTATACTGACGACGGATTAAGAATACATGTCACCAACCCTATTCATCCCGTGAGTGTCGTAAGAGGCGACTAAGAGAGCAAACTACGCAGGACAACAGTACTGCAAAGAGATGGAAAACTTGATACAAACCCTATACCAACCCGCCTGGCCAGCGTGGTGTAGTAGGTCAAAACCTCCTTTCTAAGGGAGAGGCCTATGTCCAGCAGTGGACTAGTAAAGGCTGTTGATGATGATGATGAAGATACATACATCTTTTCTCTGTACAATATTAACATGGTAAAAAAAGCTGTTTTTTGTGTCCGACTTAGAGTACCTACTTTGTGCATCGTAAAATAGACCAATTAAATAAGATAATAAACTTACCAGCGATATCTACAACTACATCTATCAAACGATTTGCTCGAGAAAATTGCGAAACGAGTTTCGCACAGTTCGTTTTATGAACCTACTCGTTCGAAATTGCAGGGTTGTCAAAACACAAGCGATATTTGTGGTGTAGTTCAGAAACTCAATAAAGTATAATCGTCTCAATTTTTACGGTTCATTTAACAGTTTAATGGAAGACTGAAAAACAATGTCTTGATGATCATAATGACCTCAAGGATCAAAAAATATTAGCGGTATAATACGGTAAATACACCAATTCTACAACACTATAATAAACTTATTTTTTACCACGCAGACATCAAGGTTTGACATTTAACAGCCTCTTAATTCAACAGACCGACCCTTATTAACCCGCGGGGTCCCTATAGAGCAATTTATGTAGGAAACGTGCCCAAACTCGATGAAGCTAAGTTACCTGTGTTGTATATACGTACCGGTTATTTTCATAGCTTTAAAACTAGTTATTTTTATTAAAGTTACTATAATGTTGTTTATGTACACTATACTATATTTTTATTTATAATTTAATTGCCTAAAGTAATCATTTATTTTGTTTTGACAAAGGAACTTGGTCACGAGAGTTTAAAAGAAAAAGAAAAAAATTAAATTACAATTAAACATTTTTTTATTGTACTTACTTGCATATTTAAACTAAATATAAAATTATAGGTTGGCAAAATTTATACATACTTAGTTTATAATATTGATAACTCTTTATTTCAGACTATGGAGTTCATTTTGTTAGTAACAATATTCTTAGAAACTAGTGTTGCTACAAACCATAAAACAAAACAAAGAATAATAGACATACTCGTATACACACACAACAATCATTGCTGCGCCATCCCGTACGCAATTGCGCAGCAACGATTGATATAACCACAGTCCAGCCGACCAAAGATCATGTTCAGGATACTGTGGACGCTGCTGCTCACGCTGGGCACCAGAGAAGTTATGTACGGTATGTACCTACGGTCTACGCTACTTTATGTAAAGAAATTTGACTTATCAAATTTATAAATCTTATTTTGCAATATTCTGGGCTGTAAGGGTTCGTCTAGTCCTAACAAGGAATCTTAATAATATCGCTTCAAGTATATTCGTTTATCTATCCATCAAACTTAACGATTTAACGGCTAAGTGAGTATCGTTTCACACACTACTGATATTTTTCATCTACTAATATTGTTAACCTACTAATATTTTTTCAATTCTAATTCTCTGAGAAAATGAAAAGATTTTTATCTACGCTTAAACTTTATAATTATAATATAATATTTTTTAAATTTTTGCTCTAGGTATGTCACGCAATTATCAAATTTGAATTTCAAGAAAACCTTAAACTAGAAGTAATTTATACTAAATATTATTATGACTGATTGACACTCCTATTCAAATTATTTTGCCTTATTTAGCCAATTTAGTACAGTCTATGTTATTTTGCACATAAGGTAAACATGCTTTGTCTGTGTCCTAATTAATTTCTATAACATATAAATTCGTAGTCGGTTATACACCAATTTAAATAACAAAGGAACTACATTCCCTTATGTACAACCAGAAAAATCAAATTCAAATTTCAAAATGCCAGGTGGAAATATACAGCGTAAATAAGCAGGAATTTATCAGAATAGTGGTAATTCTGACCAAAATATTTTAATTTATTCTTAATTTATTTACTTTATTAAATTAAACACCCACAAATCATATATTCGACAAGAAAGCCTACTGTTTTATGTTGAAATATATACTACCTATCCTAGATGATATTTTAATTCCGACTGTTTATCTAATAATTTATCACAATGAAAACGCTGAGCCAATATTGACGAATTTGTTTATTAAGGCTGTATACATGGGCTCCCTTTTTTAATGAAAACGAAACTAAAGAGAGTGAAGGTCTACAAGGTTGAGGATTTCTTTCTGTAAGGGTTGGCGTGTGT
This sequence comes from Arctia plantaginis, assembly GCA_902825455.1. Lineage (NCBI taxonomy): Eukaryota > Metazoa > Arthropoda > Insecta > Lepidoptera > Erebidae > Arctia > Arctia plantaginis. Next base: position 4,847,070 of record CADEBD010000288.1, read on the forward strand.
TAAATGGCCGGCCATCCACTTTTTACGTGGCTGTCACCCCATCGGAGTTTGCGGCGGAGCGGTGTGTCGGAATCAAACTGACTAAAACCACACGGTTTGGAACTCTGCACAGTAACATCTACAATAATAACATCCAGTTATAAAAGAATCCTAAGAGAATATTAAAGTTATCAAGATGATGATGATCATACAGCATCTTTTTAATCCTTTTTGAAAGATAGGTGTAACTATATTAGGTATCTAAATTCGAAAAGGATATCAACGCAACATCACAATTAGCATAATGATAATATTTATTAGACGATACTCATTTCCATAATTTGCAAATCAGAATATTATGTTACTAATTCTATTACCAACCCTTATGACGTCATATTCATTTGACGTACAAATGAATATTCATACCAACGATACATTAACAGTTAATAAATGGTGAGAAACTTTATTATTTATGTCCTAAAAGAAATAGTTTGAATACCAGAAATAGTAAATTTTATAGATAGTTTGACGGGCCTGTTGGTCTAGAGGTTAGTGACCATGGCCGGAGGACGTGGGTTCGATTCCCACACACAACACATATAATTGTGTGACGAGCACGGTCATTTGTTCTGTGTTTGGGTGTAATTTATCCATAATATGTATGTATTTAAAAATATACAAGTATGTTGGCGTAGTGGTTTAAGCGGTCGCCACGCCGCTTCGTACTTCGCTGAGTGTTCACATGGGACTCCACTTTGTGTGATCCCCAAATTGTTGGTCTAAGTCTAGATGTTCTTTGTGTCCGTTTTATATATGTTTTTAAAGTCCCCCGCGACACAGGATATATATTCCTAATGCGGGAGTTGTCTTTAAAAAAAAAGACTATATGTTATGGACATGTGTCCACAATCAATACAAACAAACACTAGAAGAAAGAATCAATCAATCATCAGCCTTCACTAGTCCACTGGTGGACATAAGCCTCTCATTAGAAAGGAGGTTGTGGCCTACTATACCACGCTGGCCAGACGGGCTGGTAAAGGGTTTGTTTCAAGTTTTCTTTCTCTTTGTAGTACTGTTACTTCAAGTCACGTCAAGACTTAGACATTTAATGTATCACACACGCTGTGGCAGTCCATCAAAATCGATTTATGTAGAAATACAAGACCAAGCTTGTCAATCCAATCAAGAAACAGAGTGGTTTAATGAGCCGCACAGAATGAGCATGTGATGTTATAATGAGCAGTAACCAGGTAATGAAATCAAATCCTCAGGAGAAAATAAAATATTACTTTAGCAGTTATTCTTGTAAAAGAGAATATAAATCGAATTACTAGCTCGTGCTCATGAAAATATTCGACAAAATTATATTTTCAACGTTGCCAGCCCGCTAGGCATATATTATGCTATTACGTCTATGTTTCATGTAGTTATCTAATTTACTTTAATATCATATTATATTGTACCTGCTTCTTAGTCCCTGCATGTAGAATGACTATAATTTTCAATAACGACATCACATTATCGCTAAAGATATTACTGTGTTAATAAATGGTGATCTTGACTTCGTAATTCTGATAAGATATTCTTAGTAAATAATTATAATAATGAGAATAATTTACTGTTCTTGTCACGTCAACTGTAATTAACATTAATACATCTTAGCTTTGAGCTAACGTTTCTAGAAGCTTGGTTGTGAGAAACTACGCTTTCAAACAGTGGCCGCTTGACATCTTAATCCCATCTACATCAAAAAGAGAATAAATTAGCTTCTGAGTACTCGATAAGCCATCTTCCTATCGCTATCTCGCTTATCCTCAATTTGCTGGCCAAAATAATGATTTACCAAAAATGTAACGGTCAAATATCATAATATTTAGACACATTCTCACAAAGAACTACCTGATGCGCTAACTAGATGGAGCCTCAAATATTACAGATATGGTAATCTGCAGATTAAGGGTTAACAGGTTAAGATAAATCAAAATCCGGGAACGGAACAAATGTTCGTGCTCATTACAAAAAAAAAAACAGTCTCGGTTTAGATTGAGTTCATGCGTAAATTTGTAGTTCTATTGCAGTTCTTACACATACGTTCTTAAGTATTTATACTCGTACGGACTAGCTAAAACGAAATCGTTATATCGTTTATTCGGTTGCAATTAAATTCCATAAATTGGAACTCAAAGAATATCAAATTTCAAAGCTCGAACTTTCACGTACGTACGTATAGTCCCTGCCGAACATAATCCATTCAATATGGCTCCTCGATAGTAAGGTACTTATTGTTCAATCCCATTGTCTTAGATACAAACGTTTAATTCAGATCTATTGGTATTGTACATGTTCTAGAACTATCTAATATTACGTAAGTGCATCAATATAGAAAATGATTTATATAAGCGACATTTTAAATGGTTTAGACGACATACTTTATTTAAAGTGGTTTAAAGTTATAAACCAGGTATAAAGTTATATACCAACCCGTCTGGCCAGCGTGATATAGTAGGCCAAAACCTCCTTTCTAAGGAGAGGCCTATGTCCAGCAGTGGACTAGTAAAGGCTGTTGATGAAAGTTATAAAAAAATATCCAAGGATGTTTAATCTTATTACGTTTCATTTCATTTGCACATTTATTTAAGTAGTCTATTAGTATCTTAATGGATTGAGACTAGATTTTTGTGAATAAAGAAAAGTTTGGTTGCCATTTCATAACAAACATAGGAAGTGCAGGTAAAACAATGATATTATATACAAACAAGAGGTATACGCCACTAAAGCACAAAACGCGTACTGTAAGTTGGTCCTAATTAGGACCACTGCGAGTCCTAATTAGGACTACTACTAATACTAATTAATAATACTACTAATTAATTTGAGAAAAATCATAAAATGGTAGACTGGGATTAAATGCCAGTTGCATTAAGCCCGCCATTGTACAATGAATTGTTATTTGTGCAAAAATAATTAAATAAAAAATGCCTTCCTGTGTATTCCCAAAAGTGCACAAATCACGACATAAAGTTAGTTACAAATAAAGATAAAGGAATATCCTACCACAGGTATGTTTTGTTCTAAATGCAAATGGAAATAGATGTATGTATAGTGTTATAGAACAAATATTATGTGCATGCAGTATGAATATAACGTATCTTCTTTAAAATATCATTGTCTTATAAGATTTTTTTTCTATGGCATAGGTGGCAAACCAGAAGACGGCAAACGTGATGGTAAGTGACACACAGTCAAAAGTGCTATGACGCCCTTAAATTAATGACTCTCTGACGTACAAAATTTATGTTATATTAAATACCTACATATATATTTACTTCCTAGTATATATTGTATGTTGTACTTACGTTAACATCAACGGCACTTAATTTAAAATTGAATTCTATGAAAAATATTCATTCTGTGTGAGTAAAAAGTTACATTGATATGAATAATGTACTTTTTATAATATATTAAAAGTATATTGAAGTAGCTTCGACGAGTTGATAGATGACAACTTGGCTGGAAATGTACTTATAACTTATATATGCGAATTTTATTTTCAGACTTAACTTTTCACTGTCATATAGTGTTAAATGATAAAATACCGTTTTCAACAGTTTTTAAGAGACTGTCTGAGAATAATGGATGGAACAATTTTTCCAAAGAATTATTTTGTGAAACGTTTCTTTTCGAAGTCAATACTAAAGTTTAATCGGCTAGACGTCTGGGTGACAATCGGAATTCAAACTGTAATACTTTAAGTTTTCATATTGTATTTGTTCAATTATAATACATGGTCGTAAAATTATTTCTATATTTGAGAAGCATTTTACATTTGCTATTCTACTATATTTAAATAAGTACGTAGGTAAATCCATTTATGTGACCTATGTATACAGCACCACCAACATAAGGCTTGTTACCTTGCAAAGTATTTATATTAAGAGTTAGCTGAAACGGCTTGACGATACTATTTCCACTTCGTCAAAGCCCCTATGGTTTCTTTATAAGATCACTCGGATTACACTAAACTACACTAAAGTGTCATAGTGCCACTAAAACTAAAACAGCGGAAGGTATTTGTTTTTAAGCAGGCCAACACATATCTTATGGTTTACAAACGTTGGATAAGTTGCATAGGTATACCTTCAATCTCCATACAAGTGAGATATATATTCACAAACGTCTTTGTTCCTTTGTTTGAGAATGATAACAAGTTTCTTTTGTCGTAAAAAAGGTTAACATCTTCCCAGTGCGGGCTTCCATACAGCTTGTCTAGTTCTAGTGACTATTATTTTCAACCATTACATAACTAAAAAACCTACAAAACATTTTCTTTTGAAGGAATTGAATGAATTTAAAAACTAAATTATAATACGACTGATAGACATAATTTTTTTGGTGCCTTGTTTGACTTATTAGCAATCCAATATATTGAACATGAAGGTTTTAATTTATATCATAGATGAATTAAGAACACTCAATTAATAATGTTCCAAAGGTTTATTTTTTATGGAAGAGGGGGAAGACGAGCAGACGGGTCACCTGATGGAAAGTGACTACCGCCGCCCATGAACGCCTGCAACTCAAGAGTTACAAGCGCGTTGCCGGCCTTTAAGGAAGCAGTATGCTCTTTTCTGAAAGGATTTTGTAAAGTCTTGAACTTGTTGTAAGTATCCCAAATATACCTAACAATGTCGTTTTTTTATAAACCCCATACATTTCTGACGGACTGACAGATTCGCTATCCGCTAGTCTGTATTAGATCAAATTCACTTCCTTTGAATGTATTCGGTAACTTATAAATCTGAGGTGCTCCACCTAGAGCTATGTCTTCTACCCTTACGAAATTTACTTCTGGTCTATTTCAGGTCAAGCTAAGAGTTTGTTCCTGCTAGGGTCTTCTTTCGTATAGCTTCTCAATATTCTAATTAAACTATTAAGTTTATATAGAAGCACTCAAATTGTAGACTCCGCTTTCCAAGCAGACTATTGAATTCTTTATCACTTCTTTACGAAAAGCGAGACACTTAATACGACTTCCATTTTCCGTCAACGAAAAAAAAATATCAGGAACTATCAGCAAATGACAATTATGATAATAAAACATTGTAAAATAGTCTGTAAAAAAGGCATTTGAAATATAAAAGGAATCTCTCTCTGACAATTACACTTAAATAACAAGTTATAGTCGTAATTTATTATTCTGACCTAGAGGAATTGTAGTATATAAATATACTCGGCTACAATATACGGATATTGAAATTCATCCGAGTGTGTTCGACGCCTACGGCTGATGTCCGATCCCAACGCGTCGGGGTGTACGGAACATCGACAGCTTTCATACGCTACATTTGTTCATTGATTCAATAGCGACCCGTGAAATCGTTATCCTCTCACATAAAAGAGTAGAAACATTTTGCACATAACAAGTGTTACTTTCTGACCCGATATTCCGTTCTACGCTGTTCATACAGAGTTTATAAAATGAAACTTTTTGTTTTAATATTCACAGGTGTTGTTTTGGCTAGTTGTTTTACGTAATAGACTTAACAATGACTTGCCAAAATCTCTTGGTTTGGCTTAGTTGGCATTGCTACTGTTAATCTCCTAACTTAAAACCTGAAAGTCTTTACTTCTGTGCATATGAAAAGGAATGGTATACTGTAATACAACTACTCTTTTTTTTTTGATTTTGTTGACGGTGTGGAAAATCCCTTCGGATCTCCTGCTCCTCGGGGACTCAGGAGCCAGGAGTATGTGGTGATGCCACTAAAAACCACCCCGACGGCCGGCCTTAGGTGTCCTACTCTGGGGAGGACCCGGACCATGTTATTTCAGGTCCTCCCCGAATTGACACCACGCCTAATCAGGCCCTATCCCAGGGGAGTAATACAACTACTCTAGAAGACGATAGTTTTATGTTCCAAAAGAATATCTTTGAAAGTGTTTTAGACTCGATAAAGATACTTGTAAACTCTGATGGGAAACTTTATTGACTGTTCGTTTGTTTGCCGTCTTGGTAGTAAAATTTGTTTTTCCCGGGAGTTAGGTTTCTTATTAACTTCTATAGGTAATTCGCATATTAGGTATTAGTCATACTAAATTAAAGCTAAATACCACTGAAAATAAACTAACTTTACTAATACATAATGTAGTGCGAGTGCGCTATGAATCATTTCTGATACCTAGCTAGATCGATTGATCGCCCCGAAACCCCCTGCATACTAAATTTCATGAAAATCGTTGGAGCCGTTTCCGAGATTCAGATTATAGATACAAGAATTATTATATACTAGCTGACCCTGCAAACGTTGTTTTGCTATTTACATTATTAAAAAAAAAAAAAAAAAAATTTCTTAAAATCCGTTCTTAGCTGACCTCTACTCGGTGAATCGTAATGTTCCTACCCAAATTTCAAGTCTTTAGCTCTAATGGTTCCAGAGATATCGTGATGAGTGACTATATACGTGGAAATCTCTTATATATATATATATATATATATATATATATATATATATATATATATATATATATATATATATATATAGATTATTATAAATACAAGAATTGCTCGTCTAAATGTGTTAGATAGGTAATATTATAGAAATAAACTAGAATGAGTATGAAACGAGATGTAACGTAAATTGACAAGATAATGTGGGTGTGGTATATACATTATACAGTGTTGTAGGTATTTTTTTCGAGAAGTAGGACTTGATGCGAGAAGGAACTTGATGCTTATATGTCCAAAAATGTCTATAAAATATCAAAACACACGCATTCTATCTTTTTTTGACAGCATGCTCTTTTTTATGTATAATTTTTTTAGATGTAATAAAGAATTATACTACACTTACTTCTGTTTTGGCGGACTATACCACGCTGGTCAGGCGGGTTGGTATAGAGATAGTATTTATAGAGCAATTATTCCTTACAGAAAACCGGCCTTAAGTAATTCGTTTGTTGCTTTACACCGAGTCTTGCACAGTCTTGTCAGTATGTGATACTTAGGAGTTGCAGGTGTCCATGGGCGGCCGTAGTTACTTACAGTCAGGTGACCGACCGGCCCTTATACCAAAAAATAAATTAGACCATAACAACGAACTATTCTGAAATTATGGGTTAGTGGCAACAATGCCACTAACCCATAATTTCAGAATAGAATTGCATTTTTTTTTCGGAAAACTGGGTAATAATATCCAGTTATAATACTACTTTTGAGAATAATGAATGTGTTATAATGGACTTACAAACACATTAATAAGAGATTTATTAACGAAATTATTGTTATAGCGCTCATGCAGACTTACACAAAATAATCACAGTAGTGTATTAGAATATTATATTAAAATAATTTGTCAAAATCTGTAAAGTATGATAGTTAATCAATAATGATCTAAGGGACTGAAGCCATGCCTTTCTCTTGGGCTTAGTCGGAATATAGTCTGGAGATAGGAAATAGAATTTGAAGAACAAACTGTTATAAAATCATTAAACAGCTTAGTAGTGGTGGTAGATATAGTTATTAAACGATCAGGAAAAGCAGTGCCATAGTATATCCTGAAGTCGCCTGTTATAAATGGTGATCAGGATCTGTCAAGTGTGAGATAATAATATTCATGTTACGTGTGTAATACAGCTTCTTTTGAACAAATCGAAGATATTATGTTGATTTCCTTGTTCACGATAGTTTCTTCAAGTTCAACGCGTAGAATGATTTTGCAAGATCAAAATGAGGAACAAAAAAAACACAGAAACTTAATCGGAATGCAAAATAGGTTGGGAGTCACAGCACGAAAACCTTTAAAACAAGCCTTTAAAGCCTTTAAAACATCTTCAGAATACTCAGATTGACGACTTTGAATAATTAAATAGTATTCAGAACAAATTCAATTAAAACCAAAATTGCCACCAAAATTAAAACTGTTAAAACGTTAAGGGTGTAATATTTTTTCTTTTATTTCACTCTGTACCGAGAAAAATGTTATGTGAATTTAATTTTTAAAAGAACACGATTTCATAGGACCTCTCCATAATTGTTTTCAGCCAGAGCGGTAACAAGAAGATGCTAATTGCTTTCTTAATAATTAAGACATACTTACGTAGTCTCTATGGAGTCATTATGAGCTGGGAATTAATACTTGTAATTTTCTCCCGTCAGCAATAGTTCATAAAGTTAATTACATATCCGAAAATCCAGAAAATAGTTTGACGAGGCGGTTTTGATAAATAATAATAATAATAAACTTTTTATTGCAGACCATTTTGTCCAATTTGTTAGTAACAATAACCTTAGAGATTAGTGTTAGTACAGTACATAAATAAAACTATAAAACAAAACAAAACAAAAAAAAGATAGACATATACACACACACAACAATCATTGCAGCGCCATTCCGTACGCAATTGCGCAGCAACGATTGATATAACCACAGTCCAGCCGACCAGAGATCATGAAGTAACGTTATTGTCATAAAATGGACTGTAAGTTAAAAAATTAAACGGTTATACCGTCGATGGTAAACCGTTCACTGATTTTCCGTAAGTAGTTATCTAATCTTCTTCGTCACTATCAAATTTCAAATTAAGAATTCATTTTCTAAATATCACCCACCCCCTGAATGTGACCTAACAACAAGTCTTCAACTCACTACACAATATAATTCTTAATTTAAAAGGCGCACAGTCCACCCATCATGTTTGTCTTTTAGATACAGCTCACGTAATACGACCGTCACTGTACGTGACACGCCCTCTGTACATATTAGATTTCCCTCTATTACACAGACATATTATGTCCTCTTTCATTGCAGGATTCGGTTAGACTGAAATCATTTGGATGGAGTCTGTCTGTCCAGTTTTGATGAAATGAACATTTTTATTTAACCTTCTTTACAGGGTTGAAATTTCAAACACATAGATAAAGTAATGAAAAGTAAGCGTAAACGCCAGTCATCCTTATTTCATATCCATAAATCATTAGAATTCTTTTATCGGCGTCTTTTAAGGGTATGTTACTTTGTTAATATTAATATAATAATATATCTCGCACATCTCACACACGGCCGTCTGATCCCAAACTAGGCAGAACCTGTACTATGGTAACCAGTTGATAAACATACATATTTTAAATGGATACATATCATAGATAAATTACACCCAGACACAGAACAAATGACCGTGCTCATCATACAATATTTGTCCTTTGTGGAAATCGAAGCCATCGCTAGTCCAATAGGCCCGTCCAATATAAAATTGGTACCGAAGAAGAATTTAAAATGAATACACTCATTGTAACTTAAACACATCTTTTTAATACAGGTGTTAAAAGCTCTTTCTATAGGGAGTCCAGCGATTATCGTCACCAATACTGCACGTATGGCGTAGTGGTTTAAGGGATTACTAAGTCACCCACTGCGCTTAGTGATGTGGGTTTGATCTCCACATGGGACAACATTTTATCTAATTCACAAATAATATTGTTCTGAGTCTGGGTGTTATATATGTCCTTTTCATGAATGAAAAGGACACATATAACACTATTAACTTTTTTTATTTTTTTTCCTTTTCCCCCTCCCATTTATGCCTAGTGCGTTAGTTGTCTTTATAAATTAAAATAATATAACAAATATTACACAACGCTAATAAACTGCGATTGGTGTTGAGTTCTTCAGTAGGTCTTTCGTTCAATCTATTTCGGTTTTAACAGAAATAATCATTATTTTGCCTCCTACGAAATATACATTTTACTATAAAAGCTCAAATGGATCCTAGACATTAAAAGTAAACGTTATTGTACCAAGATTTAACCATACTGAATATTATTTCCTAAACACTCGATTAAATCAGTTTTTTTTTTAATTTCAATACTTGCCTTTTTTATGCTTTTACCTATACCGGTATACGCAACACTATGTTACTTCGACTTTATCAACCCTATCACTTATCTAAAAACAGTTTTAAATTTCAAGTATCAACAAGAAAACTTATTCAGTTATAAAGAATACAAAATGCTGAACCTAAAAACTTACTAAATGACTTACTTTTGTAAACCATCAACGTAATTCGATAACGATTTCCATTCTTATCACTGACATTTGGGATCAAAGCTCTACTATAAAGACGGGTATATAACCTTGAACTCTTTTAGTTACAAATGGTGAAACACTTAAAGCGGTTGACGTTTTAAATGACCCTGTTTAAATTTGCTATCGTGCCCTAGGTAGCACAAGGCAAAATCTTACATTTTTGTCTTTATAATTTTATATGTATAACACTTAAAGTTAATTTCTCATTGTAATATCATTTCCGCTTTTTATGTATAATGTCATGATACTTTAATTTACGTGTCAGTCATCGCAATGACGCCGTGTGACATATTTTCTATTAACTAGTACATTACAACCTGCTCAGAAATTATTCGAACCACTCCTTGTGCTGTCTGAATCGGTCCTAATAGTTCTGTAACATTAAACATTCACATCACATCTGTGCTGACTATCGCGCTTTTTCGATTCTAATGACCTTGGCAGCAGAAAAATAACACTACTATTACTGCTGCTTGAGAGCCATCTTATGAAGGGCGTGACAAGATTAAGTACTTAAAAGGAAAATAACTACTATGTTACTACTACTGTACTACATACTAATATGGCAAATGAAAAAGAAGATGAAACGGATTTTTGTATATTTAAAATTTAATTAAAGTGACGCCACTATCTGTATTAGTAAATGAAATTTTGTTTAACTATAACTAACGTCTTATACGTTTATTTATATTTTTTGGAGATTAATTCCCCCATACTCCCACTACAGTAACTTTTGTACACCAGGATCAACAGCAATGATTATGAGCCACGAACACACGATTTATGACACTCTGAAAACTATCTTACAACCCGAAACCAAATTAATCAAAAGCAAATTAGAGGAGTTGGAAATAAATTAAATTTACTTCCCTCCTTAGCAAAGCGGGAGACCAAAATAAAGTAAAACAGTAGTACTTGTGTAAGCAATGTAAATATTAAAAATGTTATTCTTCTCTCCCTTACCTGTACTTTGTGCTACCGAACTATAAGACGAATCTAGCAACCCAAACACGTCCAAAAAAAAACAACTTTGATACACAACTAAGGAAGGACCTTATTAATTACGCGTTTGATTGTTTAACCTTTTACTTAAGGGTAGTTGGCCTATTCTAATTTTATTAATGAAACTAGAAGAGCAATGAATTTTCACTTATTTATATTTTAAATTGGCAATTTAGTAGAATAATCCCAATGTGCGTTTTTAGGTAGACTATACATAGTCAAATTCAAATTCTATCTCGCCCTACCTCGGAAACAAGTCAGCAGTTTAAAATACATTATGATAACATCAAGAGCTATCATTCATTTTACCTGAAACTTTAAGAGATGAATACCCAGATAGCCTAAAATTTTACGTCCATTGAACACAATTCAAACTGTGATAAACGTACCTATCAATTTTAATTTAAAGTTTAAACGAACTTCTACGGCCGTCTTTTGTTCTGAAGCCTGTAATTAAAAGTTGTTTTCTTAGACGTCGATCATATGATCTTGTCTCTCTCTGTCATCAGGACCACTTTGCATTTGAATGCACATTGATTTAAGACAGAAAGGGACTAATACTCATTTTATACCTGTATCAAAAGGTACGATGTAAATAAAGAACCATACTTCGTTACCTTTTCTGTTACCCTGAAATCATTGCAAGCATTTTTTTTGAGCCAACTCCGCACTAGGCATATATCTAGAGTCGCGGGGAAGTTTACATAGATAAATAAAACGGACACAAAGAACACCGAGACTCTCAGAACAACAATTTGTGGATCAGACAAAGTGTTATCCCATGTGGGGAGCGAACAAAACACAACACTAAGCGCAATAGAAAGCGAGGTGACCGCTTAAACCACTACGCCATACGTGCAGTCAAAACCAATGCCCGAAAACCTCATTTTGTGGTAATTTTACAACTTTTATACAAAGCGTGTTAGTTTTGGTAGTGAGGTAACGTGTAACGAAAATTTAAATAGAATTTCTACTTATGATGGAATAGGCAGACGTGGTAAAACATCGTGTGGTTGTAGTTGGCTTGCTTCTGGTGCAACCAGCTCCGGTGGAATGATAACCTTTGAACACTGCTAATCAATCTTTGTAGTGTTAAACTTTTTAAATTAAAAAAGTGAAATTCAGGTTGTATAAAACATGAGGCTACTTAATTCAATGAATAAAGGTAAAATTAAGTTAGAATATTTACAACATTAACACTATCTACATACAAGCATCAAAAAATTCCTCCGCATCATCGCCTACTGGTAGCGTTCCCAGAAGACTGGCAGCATTGCCACGTTGAATGGCAATGCTAATTCTCTGTGCTAGAAAAAGACCAGTGTAAAACTAAATTAATTATCATCATTTCCCTTTAAAATACAAACAATGAAGGGTGCCTTTTTAAAGATAGGTGAAATTTGTAATCTTTAAACACAAATATTCTTCGTTTCATAAAATGGATCACCGATAATTCGAAATCGTCAATTGTTTTTATTTTTAGAATAAAATTGTGTATATTAATTTGCACAGTATGTTATAAAAATAGTACCGATATATAATATATCAACATGATTTGAGAAAAGCATACTAATATTTAAATTTTCCCGAAACGAGATTGTAACAAGAACCTTATCCATCTAAATAAGCTCATAAGGAAGAGTCTTATAAGACACAAAAGCATCTCTCACACAAATGATGCATCAAGGCAGCTGACGCTACTCGAATAGAGAAATTATGCAATATGATAATATTTAGCTCTATGAACCTTGAAATTAGCTTTACTTCTATCTGCCTATCAAGTTAACGGAATATTTTAAGGGAGTTTTTATAATTATCAAGACGCCACGCTTACAATCAAAAATTGATTTCCATTTTGACTGCACGAATGGCGTAGTGGTTTAGCAGTGGCGTAGTGGCCACTCTGCTTCCTACTGCGCTGAATGATCCCCACATAGGACAACACTTTGCGTGATTCACAAATTATTGTTCTGAGTCTAGGTATTCTTTGTGTCTGTTCCATGTGTGTTTGTAAAGGCCCACGCGACACAGGAATATGTTCCTAATGCGAGAGTTGTCTAAGATTTGTTTTAGTTCTTTCCGTAGGAGAGACATGCTTTGACACACATGGACCGGCTCGACAGAACTGATACCACTGAACCAAAGGTCCTGAACAGCGGTAGGCACTTACTACTCATTTCCCCGCCATACATTTAATATAGCTTTACTGTATTATTATTTGATGAATTTTGCTCACGACAAAATAACAATGAACTGTACTCTAATTAATTTAATCTGCACTATTTCTAGAATCATACCTTCATGGTTAATAACTTTAAACACAATATATCTTTAATTACTGCAAATTAAATCGCAATAAAATCTCAAATAATATTCATTTGCCCATGTAACCTGATACCATAAAACCTTTTCATCTAAATATGTATAAATCTAAATATTTAAAACTTTATGAAATATTAAACGGACAGTAAAAATACTAAATAAAAACACTTGCGTTTAACATTTATGATATATCTTACATTAATTTATAGAAGAGGTCTCTAGAGAGCAACTTTGAAGCAGCTTTAATCTAAATATAAATGAGAAAGATCCACATTTCTCTACGCCTCTTATTACAAATATAATATCCTGTCTTTACCTTCAGCTGCATTTCTGTAGCTCGGGAATAAAAGAAATTGAAAGTATTTTTTAAGCAATTTTCTATTTCACGAGTTCGTATCGACATTTTTTTAAAGGTGTAGATTATTTCACTTCAATTTCAAAGTTTTGACCGCGTCCGATAATATTAGAGATTATAATTGTTCTGGAAAATTTTTAAATTTGAAAATAATTTATTTTAAAAGTATAGAAATATAACAATAATTTATTTCCATTTCGAAACTTAGTAATTAAACCAAATGTATATCCTTTATGGTGAAGTTTTTAAAAGTGTTCCATCTCTTTTACTAGATAGCAAACATCAGACTCAGGTAAGAGTCCGTAATGAGTTCAGACGAAGCAATTAAAGCCGGCAAGTGGGTCGACGGCTCCAATTTGTACCAAGTTATTGCCGACTGAATTAGATTAGGAACATACATTACAGTGTTTGTAGTTCAAATTGAGTAAGAAAACTGTACTATGGCAAAACACTTTTTTCCTTTTTTTTTCGATTTGATTAACTAAAGTGCTAATACACAACTTTCGCTATATTGATACATAATGCTGGACCCTTGCTGGATCGTAATAGAATATTTATCACTGATATATCCGGTGAACCATTCGAGATAATGTTATCAGATCAGAAAATTAAATAGCAACATCATCGTATAAATAACAGTTTTTTTTTTGTTCGGAATACTAACAGCACAAATAACGTAAGGTAAACATTATAATAAAGTAACAACGAAGCTATTCACGGGTATTCGCAAATAGATTCCGAGTGTTAAACAACAGTTCAAATAACTTAAGAAAAAAAAACATAAAAAAGTATATTAAAAAAATTACTTTAGAAAACTTAGACTAAAAAAATGACACGCTCCTGATATTGGGCTTAAAAAAAATTTCAAACATGTATTTTTTTGACATGTGAAGGTCTGGATCTGAAGAGCTCAAACTCGCTACTCAATTTATACATATCATTTACAGATCTACTGGCTCGAATAATAAATTAATTTTTGCGGAAGTAGATATAAGAAATAAAATTAACGATGCAATTTAAATTATAATAAACAATTATTTTTTTTAACGAAAGCTCTATCTAACATCCTATAGTTCGTAGCTTTTTTCGTTCATAAAAAATATTGTGTTATAATTCTCTGTCAATTTTCACTGAGCGTGTTGCTATTTCACTGCTAACAAGGCATTAATTATAAATATGAATTCTAATCTCAGAGAGGAGACATCTTAATAAATTAATATATGTATATTTGCATTAGTCAAGTATCCGAGTAATGTGAATTTTGATCTGCTTTTAGGTGAATAAATATTTTTTGAAGAACTATAATATGTAGATACATATTATAAGCTCTACTTAATTTGAAAATATTATTATATTATTATTATTTTAATTAATTCTTATACACATTACAACTCTTGAACAAAGAAAAATACCTATTCCAGTACATTCGAGGCGATACAAATGATCATACAAGTTCTAACTATATAGCTGGCACACCTTATTGTCAGTGTTATAATATAAGGGTGGGTCCTTGTCACGTACTGTCGAGTAGAAAAGTCTTTTAAGAGAATTGTTTTATTCTTATACGTATTATTCATGGGTCGAATTGTAACTCTTCTGTACAGTAGTACCTAAAATTTTAGTGTAGGTAATGTGTTATACTTTGCATGAAACATTATCGTTTTTAATCACTATCAATTGAACTGAAGTAGTATCTCTATTTTTGTTGATTATAAAAAAAGTACATTTTACGATTACCCTATGTTAAATCAATATCGTTATTTGGTAAAAAAATATCTACAACATACAATTTTATTAATTAATTATTATAAGTTATATTAAGTTTTAAGTTTAGTTACAAAACAAACATAAAATGGATTAACTTTCTGTAGTTGATTTTTCACTTTAATTAATGTTATAAAGAGGATAAAATAGCGATAATAATATTTAGAAATATTTTTATAAAATGAAACAATATCGTGAAACAATTTTTGCGATTTGTAAAAAAACGCTTGAAGAGATGCTCCCTTATCATGATGTTCAAATATCATTATATATTTGTGAAAGAGTTTCAATTTTGATAAATAATTTATTTTATAGTATTTAACAAATAATCTGGAGATAACTTGATATTTTGACATTTCACTATAAAAATGATATATTACACTATTATATTAAATAGTCTTTTATCGTAAATTCAAAGTTACGTCACTCGTTTGATCACGAACTGTCTTGATCACAATCTTTCAGCGGTCGGACTTTAAAATAATAAATAATTTACTCAGTAACACTTTTGTGCGCAGCTGTTTTATTCTATAGTGATGGACATAACAGCGATCCAATTATTTATTTGTTTGATTAACCTTTATGTCATCGAATGCACATCTATGTAATAATTATATATAAATGTTAAGTTGGTTTGTGTACGTTTCAAAAACTAGAAAAGGTCTGCACCGATTAAGCTAAAATTTTGAAAGTTTTCAGTATCTGCATGCCCGACGGCGAGGTAACACATGTTTGTCTATATATTTCTTATATTTAATAAAGAAAGTGTACAAGAACTAGAAAACTTGAGGTTGTTGTGCTCCCTTAAGAAGACATCGATTTTATTATTGTGCTATTGCAAAACTTACATTGACGTTATGTTTATGGTTTTATTTTATCTTTTTTGCAGACCAGGCACATTGTACATATAGTATATGGATAATCTAACTTTATCTAGACACATAATTTATTATTCGTCAGAGCCGTTTTCGAGACTAAATATAAAAGATTTGTCTGTTGAAATTTATTACAAAATACTCTTGAAAAATTCTTAGTTCTCTGTTTAGTTAACAATGAAAATATCCTAATTGTAGTTTTTTAGAACACTAAATATTTAAGTACAAGAGCCTTAATATAACCATGACTACTTATTATTTACCTTTCGTTATGCTGATACTTTTATTAAATTAAATGTTAGGGTTGAAAAACAAAAAAAAATACACCTCATAAAGTTATCAAATCTTCACGGAATTTCATAAATAAAGGAGTTTCTTATTTTTATGGCGTCTACATAGTTCGAATACTCAGTGAGAACGATACCGAGCGTGCTCTGACACCATTCGAGGTTTGTCTTTTTGTTACTTTTCATTTTATTATTTTTATTTTGTATTTTCCTTTGTGTTTTGGTTTGTACCTAACTAATAGGTTTCTATTTATTCTGGAATAGTGTAACTGTTTTCAATTATAAGAGAGGAAGTTAATAAAAATAAAGTTATACTAATATACAGGTATTTAAAATGTTGAAAAAAATTCAATTGAGTTTTCCCACACTTAATTTTTTAGGTTTAGGACTTTACCATTCTACTAAACTACACAATTACGTATTCAATATCGTTAATAATATATCATATTTGCAGTACTTAAATAACTTCAACTACAGCCGAGTTTAAGTTAACTACAAGAGCTTAGAATTCTGGAAACGTAGGCTTAGTAGGTATATGTAGATTATCTGTAAACGGATTATCAGATACTGCTCTTAAGCTCAGTTTGATCGTTCGGGAGAAGTGTACCAAGTGTAGCTTAGAATATCTAATTTAATATATTCTGACCGAGCATCTTATCATCATTCTTCATTATTTACATTTTTCTACATATATAGAACAAGCTTTTAAATACTCGTGCTCAATGGTCTATATTTACTAGTTCGGGAAATAACATAATCAATAAACATTACATATCTTGAAACTGCCTGACATTTCAACTATGTTACACTGGCCGTATCTTATTTAATGTAAGAACTGATCAACAGTGATATTTCACAAGGGTAAAGGAAAATTACTTTCTCCCACAAATGGTTTAATTTCATTTTTTTTTCCAAAAATATCCTGATTTTACCAAAAGTTTTATGATTTGCCAATTTACTGAAAACCAAAAGGTATTTAAATATAGATGACCCATCCCATCCCATAACCACAAAACTTATTTATTAAAAGTAAAACTGTACTGGAACTAACATGCTCTAGTGATTCCGACGAACTTGACTCCTTCTCTATTGAATAAGGGTTCCCGCGAGCTTTAAATATACTCGTATACCTGCTTATTTACATTGTGCTGTGAAATATTAATTATGATAATTTTATTCAACGAAGCAGATACCTCCCCGCTGTATCATAAATCAGAACCTTATCTAATGTGATTAGTCTTAAGTAGATTTATTCGTCGCAGTCTTGCTATTATCCTCAGGTCAACAAACCCACACTATTTGTAACAGAAAATCTACAAACATATTCTTATTACCGATCATATAAACCTCATAAACTCCTATATACATAGCTGTGAGGATGTTATTACGAGCTCGATCGCCCTTTTGTCTTTATGTGCAGATGTGCCAGATACTGGATGGACGCGTCTGGTGTTGGAATGAAGTACCTCTAGATACTATGTTATATATGTACTAATTACCTATTTCAATCTGCGAGGTATGTGGGTAATTACTCATCGATTTTCTATCATAATTATCGATGTATTTCTTTTTTAACCGGCTGACAGCTTGGTATGTGCTTTCTCACAGTTTGATAGCATTAGTAGGTTAATCTCCTCTGATTTAGACCATGTTTTAGGAGTTTTTTATTATATAAATTTACTGCAGACTACCATATATTTACGTAAGTTTAGTTCAAAGGCGTTTGACGATCAAAAAGAGGTTCTCAGTTAATTTTTCAATTCACGTTACTAACACATTTACTTTCATTCATAAAATAAGCAAATCAATTATTACAAAATATTGATACGAATAAATAAATAAAGTGTCTGTTTATAATTTCAAAATAATAGGTTTTTTTATGCTTACACGGTTATTTGCTTAAAATGCCTTGCCTTAAAAGCAGGTGAAATATTTTTGCCTGCCTGTTTGTTTCGGGTAATCTCAAAAGAGAATGAGACTGATTTCTATAATATTTTACTACCAGGGAGCTGTCTGTATAATGAGTTACTTAGGCTATTTTTCCTCTCAGAAAAACACTATAAAATTACTGGCAGAGAATGCCTTAGGCATTAAGTCCGCCGATATATATATTTGTGCATGAAGTCATAAATAAATAAAATTATTTTGTACGGTTCGGGAATCGAACCCGAGGCCTCATGGACTGCAGTCGCGTACCGTATTACACCACTGAGGCAGCGGTTAAATTGACGTATTAAGTCACGGGTACAGCTGGTACCCGTGACTTCATACAATCAATAAATTTTAGTAACTTTGTTTACTAAAAACTAAAACTCGGCCTACACGTAGTTTGCTCTTAAAGTTAATAGTGGAATGGACTTTATTGGATTTAAGGCTTATAGGCCGGGATTGTTTCAAGGAGAATTGTTCTCGATTGTAAACAACGTTTGGGATACATTTTGTAGATATATATTCATAATCAATGTTGAATCTCTGTTAACATTGAATAATTTGAATGTTTATATAACCCAAATTCGTACACTGAGTGCCCCAAAGGGAGAACGGAATACGATTATCTTGAAACTCCTTAAATAAGGAAGTGTTTTGTATTGATTCCATTAAAAAGTTGGGAGTATAAAGCTAGTCTATACTTTACCCTGTAAAGTACAATAATCACTTGTTGACTGTCACACTGGTTTACACCGTGTGTTTAAAAATAAGCTTGATATTTATCTTTTATTTATATCATCATCAACAGCCTTTAATAATCTACTGCTGGACATAGACCTCTCCTTAGTTAGGAGGTTTTGACCTACTAAGTATACCACACTGCCACTGGTTGATATAGGGTTTGTGTCAAGTTTTCCTTCTCTTTGCAGCGCTGTTGTCCTGTGACGTTTGCTCTCTTAGTCGGCTCTTACGATACCCACGGAACGAATAGGGGTAGGTACACTCAGTATTTTATCTCCGCTCCCACACGGACATATTAATCCGTCAACTCACGGAAGATTTGTTTATACGTCCATATTTTATCTTTATACAAATCGAATTCGTAAACAGAGACAAAGAAAGTGAGAGAAAGAAAAGAATGTGTATGAGTATTTACATCCATATCACATCCATGTTACATAAGTAGCGTCATATTTCTCTCTCTAGAAGACGGTCTTGATTTGAAAATCATATTTTTATGGGAGAAATCCTTTGTGGTAGATTTAAATGTTTATATCAATTCTACTATTTAAAGTTAAATGTAAATTAAACTGCTTTCAAAAAGGTAACATGTTCAGATTCTTCGAACGCAATTTCGTAGGTGATTTTAAGTATTGAAACTGACCGTTCTACTCACGTGTGTAATTCGGGGATTCCCGACTGTTTTGAACACGACAAAATTGACTTTTTTCTAGGAACAAAACGCCCTGCCGCATATTTATGTGAAATGATTTCGCTAAGCCAGTATTATGGAGACATTGAAAACTACAATATGTTCATTTTAATGATTTATGATTTCTTTTTAAGTTTTTATTGAATTGTAAACATAATGTTTCAAATTTTGTTCTCCACTGACGTTAAATTAACCATCTTAGATTAGGGGCCCGTATTCTGAAAGTTGTCTGAATCGTGAATCTAGTCTTAAAACTAATTTTACGTAGAGATTTTAATATTGAATGTCACTTAAAATGAGATTCACCGATCCATACTCAAGTAAGTGATAGCTTATTTTAGAACGATGTATATGTCAAAATCTTCACTCAGGTATAGATTTTGACAGGTGTGATCATTGTTTACGTGAGACAAGCCGAAACTATTCTCAAGCAGTGATAAGTGATTACTAAAGTAATATTTTAGTTGATAATGAATATGTTTTACGATGATTTGTTTCTGGACAGTTCCGAAATTCTTTTTAAGTTGGATATTTTTTTATTTTATTTTTTTCAATCCATATGGAAATTACTCACTACTATTATATTCTCAATATTCTCATAAAACATACATTCAATTGTGTACATAAATATATTGCCGTTTTCAATTACACGTTTGTATTTTATTACTCAAAAAACTTTGTTAAATAAAAATAAATAAACGAAAGAAATAAATACAAACCCGTTCACGATGATAAATAAAATAGAGCTTTGAATAACTTTAGAAAATACAAAATGTTAGGCAATAAATTTATTTACAATTCCGATACGTTAGTTACCTACAGTATCCACGATTTAAAATAAAAATTGAATGGTACTGTTTTTTTTAATATTTTCACTTATATTGTGTTTCAGAAGTTCCGTAAATCAGGTGCCTAACAGATTGGTCAAATGCGTTGTGAGTAATAAAAAAAATGAAAAAGAGATCCAACCACTAAACTTATCTAAGACAAAAAAATTGTAAACTAAGTAAAATCTTAAGGTTGATCAGAAACTAGTTTATCATTCGAATCTAAATTTAAAAAGAACAATATCTTTAAACGGTTGAGAACAATACATGCTATCTTAATTCAATATAAAACACGACTGAATCCCTCCTCACACTTAAATCTTAGACACATTGACAAAGCACGTTTCTGCCATACAGCTATTGCGACAGTTGTCAGTCCTATCAAGATATATGGGCCACAAGAGCTGGGGTCGCTGAATGAATGCATGTTCAACACGCACTTGCTAGTATAATGCAGCAAGTTGGTGTACTAAGCTTAGCGTATAGACCTAATAAGTCAAAGTTACAACGTTATTATGTGAGTTGACACTTATAAAACAGATAAGTAATTTTACTTGAAAGTTAAAGTCTCATTTGCTATAAAAATGACACGAAAAATTTGTTGTGAAAGTTAATAAACATTTAATTGCTATAACAATAATTTACTCACAAAATTTTCTTTAATTATATAATATATAAATATATAATGTTAAATTATAGTTTTAGTCATAATTTATTCCATTTTTAGTAATACGATTTTTAAAAGTTAGCAAGTTAAACTAAACCGCGTAGTAACTACAACTGCTTACAGTGAAAGTTCTTACGCCGATTAGAATGTGAAAAGTATATAAATATACCAACATGTATGATCACGTCGTCTGACTTTACCAATAACAAATCAAATATATATTATTGAAAACAGAATGGCCGATCCTCCGATCTTCCAACCAGGAGGATACAAATCATTGATATAATACTTACATAGATGAGTAATTACCGCCTAAAATCGTTGCTACTGCACATCTGTCCACAGGCATATGCGTAGCAAACGTCAATTCAGTGTTCAATGTGGCGTCAACCGAGTTGAACATAGCGACACATGACAGTAACAATCGCCAAAATGGGTAAATGCGTAGTGAAAGAATGCGATTCAAGGTCACAAAACCATAATAAATCATGCGGAATTACTTATCACGTGTAAGTTTATGGTTTTTGTATTGATAATTTCGTAAATAAGGCTATAATTGAAATAAAACATTGATAATTGTAATTTAGAATCAGTGTTACCATTAAAAAATCATTTTGGTTTTCCCACATTAGTGGGAGAATTTATAATTTATGAAATAATATGCTTTATACTGTTTTTAAACATTTTGCCAATAATAATAAAATATAGGAAGAACGGCTGGACCGATCACTTTTTTTAGGGACCCGTTGAACGTTCACCTTCTGCCAAGCTCGCAGTGCTGGATACTTTTGTACAAAAGAATTAATTAATTCATTCATTTATTTTTCTTAATTAATTATCAATTATAAATAATAATTGTACAAAAAAATATATATATAAAATAAAAAAGGAAATAAATATAAATAACAAAAAAATAAAAAAAAAAATAAAAGAATTTGCAATACACCCTGGGGATTATTTATTATCAGTACAAGTTGATCATTCACTTTTATTATGAAATGCCATTATTTATACATAGGTAAAAATAAGATTGTATCATGAAAGTAAAATATCCACACAAACTTATAAAAAAGAGTCTAAAAGACAATTGTATACAAAACTGATGCTTCATAGCGGAGTTTGATTTATAAACCCTTTTAACCAAATATTTCCAGTTATTTTATTTTTTATACCTATTCGATTCAATTCGCAATATATTATTTAAAATATTTAAATTAATTTATTTTATTACAAAATTAAAAGTTAAAAAAAAATTGTTTCTTCGTTGTTATGGGTAAAATTTCATACGGTAGTCAACACTGGCCCACCATCGTAAAGTTATGTCTTTGTCTTTGTCTAATCCTAGCGATGGTATTGTTCTCGTCTCGCGTGTAAATGAGACATAAATATGTTTACTTTCAAATGTTTAGTGGTATCAAAGCTACGTCGTCAAAGTTCAAAAGTGGTTACACTTTTTTTGACGTGTGATAATGAGGTTTGCTTCTCTAGTGTTGTTTTAACTCAATGATACAAATGGACATTTGTATTGAAGTGACAAGACGAATTTCTCAACACTGTTATCTAAACATTTTCTCTTCTTTTATATTCAGGAAGTTTTCATTTAAATTTCTACATTAATATACAATCTATTTCTATCTAATTTTAACTTTTGTACCCTTTTTTTTTTTTTTTTCTCCGTGCGGAAATCCCCTTGGATACCACCTATCGGTGGCATGTCGGACTCGAACCGACTAAAACCGCACGCCGTCTCGGTTACTAAAAGCCGGGGAACCAGGTATACCCTAGAAAGGAAGTCCCTGGTACCCCGACATACCTCGGGTCATCTACAGACGAGTAGACGACCCCACCCCGTGTGGGAACCCCATGTTCCCTGTGCTCCCTGGAAGCAAGCGCGCTTCACAACGCGCTCGCCGCCACCCTGGCCTGGCTAGGGTGACAGATGGCCTCACCTGTCACCCCCAGGCCTGCGCTTATGGAGGACGGAGGTCGTTCTGCGACCTCCGGTGCCTGAGTCGCCTGCGGTACCTGGCCCGTTCCCGGGCCTGGCGGGCAGAGAGAGTCCTAAACCTCTCCCGGTCCCGCTCCGCCGTCTCCTTCGCGAGCATAACTTGCTCGCAGAAGGAGACGCAGAGTTCCACGCACTCTCGCTCCGCACGATAGCCGCAATCAGGCTATCGAGCGAGAGAAAACTTTTGTACCCTTGGATTCTAATATACAATAACACTAAGCCGGAGATCGCAGATTCGAACTGGTGTGAGTACAATCATTTGTTCCATCTCTGTGTCTGAAGTTAATCAACAGTTTAGATACCTACTTGTTTTGCTAAGCTAAATCAGATGGCTCATGTGTTTCATTATATCTTAAGTTATTATGCAACTATTATAAAAGTTTTCATATAAATTTCTACATTAGATTACTTAAAGTGAAATTACAACGATAGCTTGTTATATAAGCAATGAAATTGGAGACTTAATTCGGGTGGAACAAGGTGAAATAAAACTATTTCTTGGATTCAGATCGGGAGTCTTAGATGTTGTAGGTAACAAAAGAAATAAATTTTCCTTTCATTCTTCAAAGTTATCTTTTTAATCTGAACTTTTATTCAATGTTGCTTGCTAGAAGTGAACGACAATAAAATTCAACCCTGTCTCGTAAAGGAATTATTCTTCAAAGAAAAGCCCTAAATAATTATGTACAACCTGTTCTTCAAAGCTACACGACCGTTTGATCACTAAAAATAAATATTAGTATCCTAAATAGAATCATAACTGAAGTATGTTAAACAAGAATAAGTATTTTTATATTCTAAAGACGTAGCTTAAACTCAATTTAGTAGTATAATATCGTCCTTAATTCATTTTTACTCACTTAAATTTACGACATAATACACCCACATATACGATAACTAAATGCAATAATAATTAAGATACGATAGAGAATTAACATATTATTTGAAACATTCTGTAACAGATTATTATATGTGTAGTTGGTTAAAGCTTCTTCTAGAGTTGTTCCATTGGATAAAATATTTTTTTGCTTGAGACTAATGATTTGCAGAGGTGTGAGTGGCCTACATTTATGACACGGTTTCTTTGTAACCCTTTCATTAGCAATTAAATTGATAGATTTGAAGAGAGGAGGAATAAAACATATTCGTTGAAACTGGATTCTATCAAAGTGGCCAACAATGATTTTTTTCATAACCGTAACCCTGACTGAAGAAAGAAACGATTGTTCGTCGAGGCTGTAAGGAAAAAATTAATATGAAAAATACTTAATTGCCTTACGGGTGTTTGCAAGGTATTCAGGTATACGACGCAACGACTGTTTCAGATTATTCAGATCTGATTATAAAGTAGTGATATCAAATATTTGGTTGCAAAGTTTTAAACACTTTTATAAAAGTCTTTGGTAGTGCTTTGAATTTACCAAATACCTACACATTTTCAGAGCCCTGAGTATCATTCACAGAGGCTTGTAACTTGCCAAAAGTAGCACACAAAGACGTCATTCCTCTAGGGTGAGATTCAATCTACACAGAAATATTGCTTACCCTAACCAAATAAAACCTGATACTTGAGCTTGACAGCCGCGTAAAATTAAAAGTGTTTTGCCTTGAGACCTCCTTTAGGGCCACGTGATATGAGTATAACTACAAGTCGTAATAAATATTCCATTTAATGTTATTTCCTACATATTTAAAGCCATGCTCGTAATAAGCAGTAAAGATAACACGAGTTGCCGTATCGTACGTTCGAGCTTCATAAAATTATGCATACAATTTACCAAAGATCAAGGTAAAAGGTACTGTTCTCACGAAATTCCCACGATATTTTCAATAACTCCACGTATATAAGGGAAGAAGCCACTACAGCGGTTAGCCACTACATTCCAACCACCAGTAACCATTTCCTTCTAATACATGGAGTAGGTGTAATTTCCTGTTTGAAAAACTGTATATCACCGGTTGGAAAAGGTCCCCCGTCTAGTCTGAAAATAGTCGAACACCTTCAAACAACGCCTTGAGTAAAACACTCAAATGCTTACACAACATACAAGTATTAAATCTGTAAAAAGCTCTTAAACAAATGCTTCTTATACACCAAACAAAAATCCAGAACTGTTTACGCTCAATTAAGGCGTCACTTATCGGGAAAAAGACGTGCTATCTAGTAAAATATCACACACGCCGTCCATCACTTGGATTCTTAGCAATGCGATAACAAGGTGGTGGGATAAATTTACGAGCGAAGCCTTTTATGGCTTGCTCCGGGCATGATATTTACTAGCTACTTATAAATATGTACATCTATACTGGATAATACAGTTAACGTAATATGTTGTCTTTATAGCTTCAATATATGTGTACCTGTATACGAAAGACGAATTAGAATTACATCGATTAACAGTATTAGACAAAATCTGAAACAATAGATAAGGAGTTTAAAAAAAAATCTAGAATTACTAAATCGATTTTTTGTAAACATACCCCAAATATCATTAAGGGTGAAACGTCTGCTCGTTTGCCCCCTCTTCCCTAAAAAAATAAATATATTTTGTTGAACTTAAAACATTGCTCAGCATGCAGTAACAAGCATAATATTATTATTTATGTGTGGGGAAAATATAAAATCTATTTCTATCTTATTTTAACTTTTGTACTACGGATTCTAATATTATATACAATAACACTAAGCCGGAGATCGCAGATTCGAATTCTACCTAGGGTAAATACTGGTGTGAGTACAATCATTTGTTCCATCTCTGTGTCTGATGTTAATCAACATTCTAGATACCTACATGCCTTGCTTAGCTTGAAATCAGATGGCTCATGTGTTAGATCATATCTCAAGTTATTATGCAACTATTATAAAATATTGATGCAGCTTATTTACACAAAAACATACATGCAAACCCTTCTACAGAGAGTCAATCGCCCCTGTATGGTCTTAAAATGCTGTCGAGTGTTCTACCAAAACGCACAGAGGTCGTCATTTCTATTAATACCCTTTCGATCTCGAAAATTTCGTTTAACTGCAAATCGATTGGACACTAAGTCTCTAATGAAATTAAATTTCGGCCCTAGATCTCATATCGAGACCGTAAAATAAGCGATGTTTGGCGGCTGGAGAACAAAGACTTACATAGTTCAAAACTCTAGGGAACCATTCACAAGCTGAGTACTAAAGTCGAAGAATGAATACGTATGATGTAAGAGAGTGGCGATTTTATACGTCATCAATAATACGTTGATGCGGTCATTATCACCAACATCATCATCTCAGCCGAAGGACGTCTATTGCTGGACATGTTCGCCACAACAACCGGTCCTGTACTGCCGCATCTAACAGCTTCCTGGCAACAATCTATCACTTAGGGCGTCCGTACACCTAGTCTGGTCTAGGTACGCGGTCGCCACTGGAGAACTATATGGCTCCATGGGCTATCTTTTTTTTTTTGCGAGTAATGTGCCCCTCCCACTCGATGCAGTAAATCAACTATTTTGTAATAGTAAAAACAAGTAGCTAAGTGATGACCCTATAGTCCTACACATATAGGGATGGTTTTATCTTTTATCATTTTTATTGGACCGGGTTTTTATAAAATCATATTTTTATAATGCAACATATACCACAGGCAATGATATAATGTATGAAGTGTACTTTTTTGTACGATTTTCTGCAAGTACTGAGCACTTCGAGTAGTAATGAGCATAATTGCCAAAAAAAAATAATTAAATAATTGCGAATTCTAATGTCTTAGCATGTAATTACTAATGCTAATATTATTTGTTATTACTTTTTACATAACTAACTTGTTTTTATTATATTTACTCACTGCGATTTTCGCGATCAAAAGTGGCCGCTATTTTATTTTCGGGGACACTATAAGAGAAATAGTGCAGCATAGGGTTTGTTCGCGATATGCTAGCCTTAGTCAATTCGTCACTTAACAATCTATTAACAAAAAATATCCCTATCTATTTACAAAATACCTATTTGCAACGCACACATCACACTCTTCAAAACTTAAATTATCTATCTATCTATATATAGTATTTGTTAATAAGAAGTTTAATTATAGAGTACTATAGTACCGGGCCACTTGCTAATGCTAAGTCGTAATAAACAACATAAAATATTCGGGAATTAAAAATTCAATGAATGATATTAAAATTATATTTATGCAATAAACAATCCTAAATATGTGCATTTCTTTTAAAATAGACAGTAAAATTCTTTGCACTTTCAGATATAGCATCAATCGCGCCGCGCTTGGTCACTGTTCCAAGCGAAATAGATACTTAAACGTGATCACAGACGGTTCATTTTTCGTTCATTTAGCAATTTAAAAGCCGGCAACGCGTTTGTGACTCCTGAGTTGCAGACGTTCATGGGCGGCGATAGTCACTTTCCATCAGGTGACCCGTCTGCTCGTCTGCCCCCCATAACATAAAAAAATAATAATTTAGCATTAGCAGTTATATTAATATTTTAGCATTAAATTTAGTCTTTGCGTTGATGCGAATGTGAAAGCACGCACTATGTAAATGTGAAGCGCAGTAAACAAATGAACTAAAAAACTTCAAGACTACAATTAATTTGCTAACTGCTAATTAAGAATTCACAATTAAATATGAGCGTGAAGACTATCACTACTATCATCACTACTGACCTCCAATACATCATAACAAAAATGGCTTGTCTGGAAACTGAAATCAAAATAAAGCTGTAAAATTCCGCTAAATCTTACAACATGTGTACTACGGCGTTTATTGGCATTTTTATAGTTGGAGAGCAATCGCGTTCAGCCACGTAAAATAGGATTTGGTTTTCATCTTATTTTATATAAAGTTTGTCGTGGTTTCACGATTCATGATTGGGATCACTTGCGGCTAGCACTGTAGTTTCATATTTATGTGGCGATAAACCAGTCTCTGAGGACACCGATAGGTAGCAATTACTGTAGGGAATGATATTAATATTTTATTCGCAGTGGAGAAAGAGTATCCGCCTGCCTCGAGAATTTTATTTACTTTACGAAGGCAGCAGAGATGAAGGCAGACAGTATTGATGCAATAGTAGTCGGTTAAATCTGACTAGTCTCGTACATGCAAGCCCACCATGCAAGCTCTCCCTCATCCGCCATACTCACCAGACCTTGCACCTACCGACTATTACTTTTTCCAAAATTTAGACAACTTTTTAGAGGGTAAAAAATTCAATTCCCGAGTGGCAGTACAAAATGCCTTTGAAGAGTTTGTTGCCTCCCGTCCAGCTGATTATTACAAGAAGGGCATCAATAAACTGCCAATGCGTTGTCAAAGATGCGTCGATTGCATGGGTGATTACTTCGAATAACAGAAATAAAAAAGTTTGAAAAAATAAATACTTTCACTTATTGCATACAAAACGGCAATTTCATAGGTAAAGACCTATTATTAAAATTTTAAAAGCTGCTTTTCTAATTTATTTGATGCACACACACACACACACATGTGGGATTACAATATGCGGTCATACAGACAACCTTTACACGGATATTGCCAAATCTAGATTAATTTTGGGTAGTCCGTGGTAGACCTTTATAATACTCTAATTAATTAATAAAACATGAACATAAACTTACTACATATGTTTACAGCATAGTAAAGTAAAGAAAGATTATGTGTATTTTCTTCGGAACAATTCAGGAGCATTAGAAAAATTCTAAGAATTTAGACATGAAGTAGAAAACGCTCATGTAAAAATTCTTCGAACCGATAATAGCTTGGAATATATCAATATACTCGTAGGTACTTTCCTCTGACAAGCGATTATGTGTTTATTTGTCTTACTAATTACTTTACTAGTAAATAGGTATCTTAATAATCGACATACGATTTTTTGATGTTTCTAATTACCACTAAGTCGGACTTTTTGTTAATAGTATCTAATTATAAACGTTAGGTATAAATTTTTGAATTATCAAATAATAGGTCTTTACCTATGAAATTGCCGTTTTGTATGCAATAAGTGAAAGTACTAATTTTTTAAATTTTTTTATTTCTGTTATTCAAAGTAATCACCCATGCAATCGACGCATCTTTGCCAACGCATTGGTAGTTTATTGATGCCCTTCTTGTAAAAATCAGCTGGAGGGGAGGCAACAAACTCTTCAAAGGCATTTTGTACTGCCTCTCGGGAATTGAATTTTTTACCCACTAAAAAGTTGTCTAAATTTTGGAAAAAGTAATAGTCGGTAGGTGCAAGGTCAATTTCATAGGAAAACTTTTCTGTGCTTCAGGGGTAGTTTTTGTGATCGATATATACGCATTGGTCAGCGTTGCTGTTCACAAAGCCAGAAGTTTTTTAAAGTAAAGGTTTTTTTTTGTTGTAATATAAGGTTTACTAGCAATCGAAATTACTAGTGTTCCCGTTAACCCCTCCAGCTAGGCTAAATTGCTTGTGTTAGGAGTGGGTAGTGTACTGGTCAGGATTCGAATCCACGACCTCTTGATCGCAATTCCAATGCGTTGATCACTAGGCTACCGCCTTAAAATGAAATAAATTAAAAAATACTCTATGACATAAACTTTAAGTTCAACGCTTATTTCAAAGCACGCGTAAGTAATAAAGCAATTAATTGAAATCGATATGGTTTACACCACACACCCTGTATGTTCAAGCAACGTCACGTGGCCGTGGTCTTGAAATGAACATGCTATCGGTACGTGGTACTAAATCAACCTAGTAATGGGAATCGTGGTGAACTAGACAAGTTGACGATCGTTGCCTAGTAAATGCATTGCATTGCACTTGACCGCAAACTCGTGTACTCGATGTGTTGTAACAATGATTGCATGGACGTAATAGCACAAGGTTTTGGTCAACAATGTTTGCGACTGTGGATGTTATTTTATCGCTCTAATCATTGAAAGCGACTAGACCTAGTTAGAATATACTGCACTAGTGCTAGTAGCACATAGAGAACATACACTCCACTTCCATAGACATAGGTAGACATGGGTAGACATAGGCGCAGAAAATTCCTACGTTATGGTGACTATAACTTAAGTCTCACTTACTTAATAAGGGTCGAGCCAATTGTCGTAATTAGGACAGTAAGAATTAGATAGAAAATTCGATAGTATCATGAATAAAAGAAAAGTAATAGTAGGGAAAGAAATACTACTGATTCGGATGGATAATACTGATGATTGGTGGATTGCTCAGGATTGCTACTTGTACCTGGAGACGGCGGGCGGTTTCTGGTTGGTTCGAGTCCGACATAATGTCGCACAGGAGAATAAAAGGTGGGTCAGAACCCCATACTTGTTGTTGAAATAGCTGTTGTCTGTTACTTTAAACCTCTTATATGAAAATAAAGAAAGATTCTTATATACATACCAATATTTAGGAATCTTTATTCATGGAGTACAGGATGTTTATACTTATGCTAACCTATATAACTGGCACATACGCCATATTATCTAAAATGATAACACCTTTATGTTTATCAGCCAGCTATCGTGAGGTTACTATTTTATAAGAAAGCTTCGTTTATTAGATAAGCACATTAGTAGTAGCAAGTACGAGTATATATATTTGTATATGAGCAAAAACAAAACTTTATTATAAGAGAACTAAATATAGCAAGGATAATCCTCCACATCATAGCTATAAGAAGAAGACTATTATGATCAGATCTGATACCACCTTTTCCTTGAGATTAAGTTTTTACTAATCTTGTTTCCTCATACTTCTTTTAAAAAATTAAGCCTTGAAGGCCCTAAACAATATGAGGATTTACAAATTTACTCCCGAGACTTCTTACGAATGTTTTCTTTTCATAAATAAAGATCAATATTACAGGGAATACGAGGAAGATATGTAAATAGGGCTTTTACAAGAAGGACTTAGAGGAGCGAATCCCCTGTGCACCGAACGAGGTATGAGAAAAGAGGATGAGTTATTCGCTATAAGGACATATTTATACTGAAATTCCATATCATTATCTACGCGCGTTTGTGCCGCTTTGCAAGGTGACGATAAAATGTACTCAAACATGGTAATAACATTCAGTATAAGGAGAATTTATTCTTCATGAACAGTACTCAGATTGGAATGCTCATTGGTTGATTGTGATTTAAAACCTTAGCGATAAATAAACCTAATTATATTTAACCTAATTATATAACTAGTTTTAGAAACACATCATCATCATCAACAACCTTTAACAGTCCACTGCTGGACATAAGCCTCTCCTTAGAAAGGAGGTTTTGAACGCGAACCACGCTGAACAGACGGGTTGGTAAAGGGTTTGTTTCAAGTTTTCCATCTCTCTGCAGTACTGTTGTTCTGCGTAGTTTTTTCCCTTAGTCGGCTCTTACGACACCCACGGGATGAATAGGAGTGGTGACACTCTGTATTCTTAATCCCTCATCACTCGGTTAGGAATCAGAATCATATGTTATAGTTAAACCGCCGTAAGCTTGGCCCTCCTGATGGTTTGCGGGACGCGGGGCGGGTGATGCGCTCGGCTATACATGACACGATGTACTAACTCGATATCTTCAGATTTATTTGTTTGAGAATTAATCTACACACAATGTAATAAAAATCGAATTTATTTCCATGTATTATAATGTCAGTGTATTGTTAGTTTTTATGATTAATTGTAAAATTTAATACTGTAAAATAATTTTAATAAAATCACCTTATCTTCGTCATGTAAATTATATTCAGATACAATTTAAAAATTAAGTAAAATAATAAATATTCTTTATTAGAACTTTAACAGTAGAACCTCTGTAAGCCGAACTTAAAGTTTTTAAATCTTTTTGTGACGCAAAGTTGGCAGATTATCCATGTTGTTGCAAAATAATACCGTGTGTAGCAGTCTTAAGAAAAATAACATGTACAGGCATGCTTTCACGTCAGTCACTGCTGGCGGACAGCGACGCACGAGCTAATTGGTTGAATGCACCCCCGCCCCGCGTCCCCCAAACCATCAGGAGGGCCAAGCTTACGGCGGTTTAAATATAGTGACTATTTCATAATATTTATAAAGATCTAAAAAAGTTAATTACTGTCCTCTGTCTATTGTACAAAATAACGAGAATTGTTTAGAAAACATTTATGTGTATATAACTGATCATCTCTTAATAGGATTATTGTAGTTTTTTCTACAAAGGATTTCCTTATATCAAATATGCATAACATGCATAGCATAACATGCAGATAGTCATGAACAACGTAGTATAATCATTATTTTATTTTATTAAGGGCTCTAAGGACAGTTATACGGAACTTTACGAGGTGATCAGCCTACTGCAACTACTACTGAACGAAGGACTCTTCCAAGGAGCGCGAACATTCTTGGTCTTGGCCAATCCGCATCCATCGACTACCAGCCACTTTCCCCTAATCGTCGGTCCATCGTTCCGCAGGGCGCTCTACTCTACGTTTGTCTAATCACTATAAAAGAAGAATTCGTCTGGACTTTAACCAATGCATTCTACCCGTAATGCCAATTTACTACAAATTAAACAAAGAAATTAATAAGTGATTTACATAAAAAAGTTACCTACAATTTCTCAAAACACATCATTAATTCTTACGACAATGTTGGAAAAAAGCTGGTTTCCCTTTTGTAACATAACAACAGAAAACATGTAATACCTTTGAACAGCCATTTACAAGCAAATTTTTTCCACATAAACCTTTCTTATACCTTTTATAAGTAACGTTTATGTATATTTCTTTTTTGCACCCAATTTTGTTCAGAAATATTCTACTTTCACCTCTCGTAACATGTAGTCCCTCATTTATTAATACAAATATCTTTCACACCTTATTTGTTCAGTAAATGAAAATAATATGTTAGAACTAGTTGCCAGATGCTATGAAGGAGGAAATATATCGTTCAGCGATTAAGAGCAGACAAGTCTAATTTATTACACGAGGCAACGTTAAGGAACATTCTCGGTATTTTTTGGACTTTCGTCCTTTGACCTATTGTGCCCAATTAGTTATCGTGGTCCGAAGTAAAGACCAGCAAAATTTCAATCTGTGTTGGTCATCTGATTGGACTAGTTACTTTACTCCAAAGAAAAGTGCAGGACAACGTTAAGGAAAAAAGCAGCAGCGATGCGATGAGCGACTTATTTGATACCTGAGATCTATAAAACATAACCTACTGAAGGTATTATAAAATCGAGAAGGAGCAAACGCGAACAGTTTGCAAAGTAGTTTATAAAACATTAGTCTTTACGAGTATATAAGTTTCCGTATTGTTTAGTTATCAGTATTTGATTTATTTACAGATTAAGAATATGGAGCGTCACCACCCCTCTTCATCCCGTGGGTGTCTTAAGAGCCGACTAAGGGAGCAAATTACGCAGGACAACAGCACTGCAAAAAGAGACAACTTGACCTTGAATTTAATAGAAGTTACATAAGTTTAGATGGGACCCGTAAGGCGTATCGGAAACCAAAAGTATATCTGAAAGAAAAGATACAATATTAAGTAAGTGAGTGAGTAAATCTCACCTAACAACTAGATGCTTTCACTAAATATCCTAACCTTATTTAACTGAAAAGATTTTGAACGTTTAGTACACAACCAAAATATTGTTTTTTTTTTCACACGAATTTTCGGACCTTAAAACAACAGCAAACCAAATTATATTATTCCTAACTACCAATATGAGTACTACACATTGTAGATTAAAATTACAAAGATAAAAGGATTTTTTAACACGTTATACATTTAATAGGTTTCATCAAAATGTTCTTTAAAAATGGCAAATACACAGCAAATCTTATTATTTCTATGCATAATCTCTATGTGAATGAACTCAATGTTCAAATAAATAAAATAATTT
Organism: Arctia plantaginis; assembly: GCA_902825455.1. Taxonomy (NCBI): domain Eukaryota; kingdom Metazoa; phylum Arthropoda; class Insecta; order Lepidoptera; family Erebidae; genus Arctia; species Arctia plantaginis. The sequence continues at coordinate 4,881,462 of CADEBD010000288.1, forward strand.
GAGGTACATCCCTTAGCGGTAAGGAACAGCCTAACGTTAAAGAAACCAATTTATTTCTTGTTTCGTGTGAAGGAATACCTCTTGTTGCCTATTCACACTCACTAAATGCCTCTTGGCACCTATTTACTCGCACAATAGAATCATTACGGGTCTCACGTCAAATTTCATCATTTTATACGAAATACGTTTCGATTCCATTGACACAGAGTTCTTATAGTATTTTTCAACAATTTAATGAATATGTGGGTACATTTTCTGCTATAATTTATGATGGAAAATATCAATGTATGTTGACTTTTTTTTACTTGTATCGATAATTTGGCTGAATTATTCTGAAAATGGGTCATGATTGTAATTTGTCGATTGTACCTTTGGAGTAAATGAAACTTTTTTAGTATACGGGAGCAAACGAACAGGCAGACTACCTGATGGTGACTACACTTGCCCATGGATACCTGCAACTCTAGAGTCACAAATGCATTGCCTTCCCCCCAAAATCAGGGGTAGGACAACGCACTTGATCGCGCAACACAACAGTGAAAAACAATGCAGCAAAGAACTGCTTAATACCGGTTTTCTGTGAAGCTCTGGTATCACTCCGGTAGAGACTGGCTCAAGTGGCCATGGCTCTCCAACGTATTTCACGCTCTTCCACGTACTCTAGTTGATTACTTATTGCAGTTCATAAATTCGTTTGCCGTCTATTTAGCTAAGCTATCTGATTACCACCGCCTATTCGTTAAAATAATAGATTGAGAACTGCTCATATCTTATCCCTATTCTACAAATTTTGGCAAGCTGATGGTTAGAATTTTTTCTATACTTTATGCACAAATGTGACAAAGGCGGACTTAATGCCATAGGCATTTTCTCCCAGCCGACCTTAGGGCGATGCAGAGCTAAAAAATGGTAGATGCACAGAAATTAAAAATGGGATTTAATGAAAAATATAGCATTAATAGAATATCATATTCCCAGGGTACTTATAAATTAAATTATAATATATAAAAAAAAATACATGTACTAATAATGGTATAGATAGTTCAACTCAGTTGTGCGTGTGGCAGTGACGCGGCAGTCGGACGACGACTGCCACACGAATGAAAGTTGTATATTTACAAGCCCATGCACACATAGGGCCGCGCGCACAACTGAGTTGAACTATCTATACCAATACTGATAAGGAGTTTAAAAGTTTGCCGAGTTTTTGCCTAATTACTTAGTCGTCATTTTCAATTGTGGGCAGCACAGGACCGGTTGAAGACGCTAGGGGAATGCTATGTCAAGCAGTGGACGTCTTTCTCGACGTCTAGTCAGAAATGATGAAGATGTGGATCATGAATTTTCAGTTGATCCATGCGGTCGCCATATTGTATCTCAGAATCGTGAATGTCAAACAGTGGCTATTGCAAAATAATTAATGAGAAATAATTTACTGCGTGGTAACGAATATATATCTGTAGCATAGGAATTGAATGTTGCTATATTATTATATTAACAATTTGTTTTGTTTGTTTCAGGTAAACGTCTGATATTTTGGCGTTGTTTTCATTCGTCAGGAAAGAGGGCTCTGTATTAATGAAACTATAAAGCGAGTTAATTATACTGTTGCTGAAACGAACATAAAGGTTTTATGAAAATATTTCAACACTCGCTATAGTATCCACTTGAAAATGTAATTGAAATGGCACAGTAAACATTGTTTATAAGGTAGACAATATTAATATTACTGTGAAAATATTTTAAAAAGAACACAGCGATTTATGGATCATTACTCAATATATATATAATTTCAAAATAAGTATGTGATGAGTAAATGAATTTACCACATACTAACCTGCAAAATTTGTATTAAAAGACTTGTTAATGCCATATATCGTTCAGCGATTAAGGCCATTGTCATGCCATGATGATGGCATCATGGCATGGCATGACATGCATCTAAAACTTGTAGGTTATCGCAGTAAATAGTAGCCTATTCTTTGAAGAATCCTTCTCTTAAGAATCAAACTATCTAAATACCAAATTTCTACTAAATCGGTTGAGCGGTTATTGATTTCCCAAAACAAGCTTCCACCTTTCTTTTCAGCCCCTTAAAAGATGACTCAAACTATCTACCAAATTTCATCGAAATGGGTTCGGTAGTTTAAGCGTGAAAAGGAAACAGACAGACACACTTTTGCATTTATAACATTAGTAAAGATATAGTATTTAACGGATAAAATTATGCGTCTTCTATGAAGAAACATGAATTAAAGAATGAGCATATTTTAATTTCTTTATTTATAACAAGCAGATAATTAAGAATTTAATCCATCATCTCAAGACTTAATTGCATTTTTAATTATTTAATAAAATAAGATAGTTTCAATAAGCTCAAATATACATTTATACGAGTGCACTCAATAACCAGCTGTTAATCACTACGGATAGATTTTCATGAAACAGTACAATTCATATACACAACGTGATGATTACTATATAGGTGATATGATTATGATATGATATGATTAATAACATCTACATGACACCGATGTTGCGAACATCGTGTTCAATATACCTCCCATACTCGATCTATGCTGAGTTGATTACTTTGACGATGATAGCAGATTAGAAATTAATGCTGTAACTGTTATGAAAGAAGTCGCGAAATTGCAAATACATGAATCTAATTTTATGCTTATATTTTTGTCTTTTAGAGTACAGAATAATTTTAATTAAATCTAGCATTTTTTCTAAGGAACTAATAAAAGAAAATGAAGGAATATTTAACAATAAATTAAGAATTGAAAAAAAAATTATGTTAAAAATAACATAGAACACAACCTCATTAATTACACCGTTACGCTGGGATGATAAGGAACGTCAAAGTGATGTGATAAGATTGACGGCAATATACCATACCTAAACATAATAATTTAGAAAAAAAACAGCTGTAGGGAAGATGTTAAAACTCAGTAATTATGCAAAGATATGGCATTCTCATAAAATTTGGGCTCAAGCAAAGTTATCTACAACAGTCCGAAATAATCAAATGTGAAATATTTTTCGTTCGTTGTTTCTCATTAAAGACATGCTGCCTCTTCACAAAACGTTAATTACTATGATCGAAGACTCAAAGGCAGAGATGAAATGTTAGAAACCCAGATAAACAGACTGACAGAATTTCTGCTCAAAGGGACCTTTGTAGTGTTCTGTCGAATTGTCCTTACAGAACTTCGAATAAGTTCTATTCCCTGTTTGAAATAAATAAAAATAATTTCATAAGTGGCTTTAATATATTTTTTGAGCAAAACTAACCTCGTATTTATTTATTTATACTTTGGCATATTCGTATTTGGCAGAGCCAAAAAAATGGCAGATGCACAGAAATAAAAAATGTGATTTTATGAAAAATATAGCATAAATATAGAATATCATATACCCAGGGAACTTAAATAAATTATATCGTATCAAAATGAATGCACTAATTAATAGCGCTGTTATAAAAATCCCACAAACGATTTACAGTTTTGAATAATGTGACGTTATCGTATATGTAAATGAGGATATTTACGACGTTATGTCACGTGACATTACATAATATTTTTACTCACCCAAACATTAAAACGGGACCCTATTACTAAGACTCCGCTGTCTGTTCGTCTGTCTGTCCGTCTGTCCGTCTGGCACCAGGCTGTGTATCGTGAACCGTGATAGTTAGACAGTTGATATTTTCATAGACGATGTATTTCTGTTGCCGCTATAACAGCAAATACTGAAAACAGAATAAAATAAATATTTAAGGGGGCTCCCATAAAACAAACGTGATTTTTTTGCTCGTCTTTGCTCGATATTGATAACGGCAACAGGGAAACGCTTGAAGTATTCACAGAATAATTAGTTATATATTCACTTTAAAAAAAAAATTAAATCAATATAAAATAAATATTTAAGGGGAGCTCCCATACAACAAAGGTGATTTTTTTGCCGTTATTATAGATAGTGGTACGGAAGTACATTTTGATTAGATGCTATAGAAATATTAATTTCCAAATTCAACTCCAAGTAGTAGGACTAAACAGTGACTAAACTAGGAAGGGAGTAAACAGTGAAATGACGAGTGATAGAGTAGCAGGGAAGAATAAGACACTGCGCCGACCCCAAATAAAAATGGGATAAGAATTGGCAGATGATGATAATGCTGATGATTAAGAATGACAACATGGAAAGTTGTCTATACCTTCTATCTAGAAAATGACTTCTTCCTCTAATAATAAATCAATCACACTATTCACAATCTCACACAAAATAATGGATTCATTTAGTTTTTAATACAGTCGATGGGACTGAAAGATACTCGAGTAAGAACCACGGACCGCAAAGTGCAGCGTAGGATATTTATAATAATAATAATATTAAATCTTTTAACTCAGAAAATGTACCATATTATGTTAACTTATGTTAACTATTTAAACTTAATGCACATGGTGTACAAAGGCGGACTTAATGCTATAGGGCATTTACTACCAGACGGCCTCCGGGTGGTGTAAAAATATGGCGCGGCAGATGCAGAGATAAAACATTAAATTTGACATAAATTTGACTTTAAAGTAAAAGATAAATATACTATCCTATCCCCCAGCTAGGAGGACAGATGATCTTGTAAGGGTCTACAGTAATAGACCAGCTTCTTCAGTAATTAATGCCAGCAATGGACACCCTGACTTGGTGATAATGATGCAATGTTTTGTAATGTTGTAAGCTGATATATGTAACAGTTGAAAAACAAAAGCTGAATAGATTTTACGGTACTTAATTACACCTTAACAATAAAGCAGTACTGGTCGTTAATGGCTCGTATTTCTAAAACTTGAATGGTTTGTTCCAAAGTAGCAAACGAAGATAAACTAAACGAAAACCGAATACCTAAACTGTGGAAAAATAGAAGGAAGGTAACAAAAGCTTAGATCATATGCCAAATAATAAACTTAACTGTAAATGTATTATTTTCATATACATAAAGTTTTCTGATAATATTTTTTAAAACGCTACACCTACATCAAAACAATAAAATAAAATAGAATACTTGTAAAAGTTTCATCCTTTTGTTTTATATAAAGTATTGTTTAGCAACACAAACTCTAAAAAAATAAGAACAGAGGAAAATAAAAAAAAAATTGAACTCGAATTTTGTAGTAATCGCATTATTCATATAACTGTTCCAACTTTCCTATTTATTGACATGGAAATATCAAAGAAACTAATTTCAAACAACTTTATATATTCCATCCAGTCCTGAAACTTCCACGCTACTTGGCCACGAAGGTCGGCCAATTTCCTGCATAAAAAGCCTCTCTGTACTGTTCAAATCGCCATTCTGTTGCATATTTTAATAAATTTGTTTAGAAATTAAATCCGGAATTTTCAAAAAAATACATATACAAGAAATTGTCTAAGATATATGAGTATATCCTCCCCATTATTGATAGGTCCTCCTTCCTGTTATTCGTTATATTTTAATGTACTTAATAACTTTTAGCTTGTTTCTTACGGTTTTAAATGTTACTCGCATAATTTTTCTTAAAGACTGTCTCTTCTTAGAGAGAAAATTGAATAAAAATCTCGCATCCTTCCCTGATTTCTATTCAATTTTTATCCTTTTTTCTTCAAGGTCATCGAATGCCTTACTCACACTTAACGAATAAAATCCTTTCCCAGAACAAATTGAATCCTCTTCAACCTAGCTTTCATCCTATTCACAGCAGCGCTAGTAATCTAGCTTACATCACGAAAGATATTAAATCAGCTATGAAAAACTACTAGCTTACAGTTGTTACTCTTTTGAAATTTAATAATGAATTCAAAATTGTAAACTTTGAGGTTTTGGTAACTTTGTAAATTGCGTTTTTTTATTCTTAAAATACTATCATCAACTACCTATTCAATCGCTGACAACGTATTAGTCTCAAAAGCACAATTTCTTCTTGATGTAAAAGTACATCGGGTATACCAGGGGCAGCGGGCTATTACTCTATATTTCTTTGTTTTTTTATTCAGAGTAAACCTAGGCAAGACTCTGGCCATTGTTGGCGGCAGCTCTAGGTTTATCGTTAAATCTACTTCTCGCTTTTGTAAAGGCACAATAATACAGTTTTCCTTTCATATAAGTTCATTTTGTATAAACCAAAATAGTTGTCTGTAAGAGATTGCCATAGTGCAATAATCCTAACCCTAAAATAGTTTTTTTTTATTATTATACTTTAGTTTGTTTTCTTTTTTTTTTTTCTTAAAAAGACAACTCCCCAATTGTTATGTATTTTTAATATATTAAATGAAACAGACACAAAAAACACCCATACTGAGAACAACAATATGTAGATCACACAATTGTTGTTCTAAGTATGGTGTCCTCCAGACACAACACAAGAACCTCTCAATCCTGTGGCGCAATAATACCTTCTAGTTTGTTCTGTGTATTCCTTTAAATACCAGCATCTGTACATTTTTAAATGAAAGTACCAATTATGACATCTTTTGTGACATTTTCGATAGCGATAAATGAATGATATTAGTTGTATAAGAAATATCTTATACAAATGATAAATTAACTCATAGGTATGTAGGAATACTATCGATTTCATGAAATTTTTTGAAAGCATCGTTACCATTACTGAATGGTTATGTGATCTTAACATAATTTTGTTTTGGCTTTTATTATGATAAATGTATATTTTTTGGCACTAGTTCGCCAAACTCATCAGTAGCTAAGTAATATTAAGTTGTTGATTGATGTTGCAGTGGCGAGTCCACCGGGCGGCGCGGGCGCACCGCGAGAAGAGGCGCCTCGCCCGCCGCCGCCCCCCGCACCTCGCAACGGCACCCCTCCCAGTAAGCACGGTTATAGAACAATGGCGCTTATGGCAATGGTACCCACCTTCATCCAAATTGTTACATCACGTATCCAAAATGTAAACCGACCAATACTGGTCCAGACGATTTATACAACAATAAATTCAAGAATTAAACGAATAAAATATCTTGGAATAATTTAGAAATCATAAAAATCAAATATGAAATAGAAAGTGTATTTTTTTCGTTGACAATAAAGGCTTATCAAGCGATTGATAAACGGCAAGAATATAATTATAGACAAAACAGAATCAATCGAATGAACCTGAATATATGTTTTTAGCTAGTACCGTAGTACTCGTATATATAATACCTTTAAAAAGTCCTTTTATAAAGGAAGAAAGTACTATTCCCGAAGACTGGAAAACTGCATCACATTAAGTTATTGTTGATTTTTAATGGAGATGTAAAAGCATAAACATATTATGGATGTTGTCAAGACTTTAGCTTCATAAATTTTCTATTCTATTTAAACAAACTCCAATAATGTAAGAATGCTCTTAGACTAGACAAATTAATTTTAAACTCAAATTCTAAACTGCTTTAAAATCTCGCAACATCTAACAGACTTTCAAATGATGTTATATTTGTTGAAGCTAGAAATTGAATTTTTAAAAGATAATATTATAGGGGTTTGTGCATTGAAAATACTTATGATGGATGAGACATAAGAATCTCATTAAAATACATAAAAAAGAGAACGTTTTATAAAAGTAAGTACTTACACAGAAAACAATCACAAATATATATTAGCTTTTTAAGTTAATTTTCAATGGTAATAGTTTAATAAATTAGATACTAAATTTCTTTTAAGGTTTTTGTTATACAGGGTGTCCCAAAATTTAACGATAAGCCGTCGTGGTGGACCTGCTTATAACCACTCGAGGTGAAAAAAGAAAAAAAAATTTGAAGTTTTTTAAATTACAATAAAACATTTGTTAACTCTAGAAAATTGATTAGGATATTTAGGATATTTTAAACTGTAATAATCACAGTTTTCAAATAATTCTTTTTTTTGTAATAATAACCTGAATAATACTGCAATCTATCACAATTCTTAAAAATACCAGAATGCCTGTATTCTAGAATCTTGATTAGTTGCGTCAATTTTTTAAAAACTTCCCATAGTAGTGGCCAAACTTTTTTCATACCATGATCACTGAGAGTAGAGTGAAAGTAAAAACCTTTAAAAAATTTATTAAAGAAAGAAAAATTAAGTTATTTTTGTGTTAAAATTATAGTGGAATTTTTAAGAATCGTGATTTATTAGTACTATTTAGAGCGCTATTCAGATTGCCGTTACAAAAAAAAAATGAATTATTTGAAAAACTGTGTTCATGATAGTTTAAAATACCATAAGGGGGTCAATTTTCTAGTTAACAATTTTTTTTCTAATTTAAAAAAAACGAGATGATATTTTTCTTTTTTTCCAAACCGATGACCTTTCGTTTTTTGGTAGACTTTTACTATAGTGTCGGCAAAAGTCTTGTTACACATTTTTCGGCAACGCTCCCATCCGCTCAGAGCGTGTAACGCGTGATAAGGAACTTCGTTCCAATTTATACGTGAAAATAACATAAAATAAACAAAGGTTCTCTAAATAAAAACTGAAGCAATATCGAAATCCGTCATACAATTATATCGTTAAATAATGCCGCTGATACAGATAGTAACAAAATTGCAAAGAGTGATTCATTGCCATAACCGCCATGTCTCGTGCACGTTTCTTTTATTACCGTTTATTTTTAAACTCCTGCGCATCCAGCACATCACGCTTCTGTCATTTTTTATATCCTGTTACAAGACTTAATAATAGTCGAAGCAGACTAAGACTAATTCTACAATCTAATAAGCTTTGACGACTTTATGTTTAGATTTATAGAATCCTATATACCGTAATGTTCTATAATAACCCTTATTTTTTTTCAAATTAACCATTTTAATCGTCACTGCAAAGGAATTTGATATTTATTTTGTTATTGTTAAAAGATAAATCTGCTTTAGACTATAGTCTTGACGTAGTTTTGATGGGATTGTATTTTTACAACTATCTACCCTTTAGTGCTGCAATACAAATAAAGGCCTTCTTAACCGTGTAGGCCATAGTTACCTTTACTGCTTAATCTGTAGTTTAGTCTAGGGTTCTAATGTAGTCTAAACCTAACGTAAAAGATAATGTGTCTTGTGTTATCTTTTCTTTTTTATAAGAATATTCAATTGTTCTGAGTAATACCTGCGTTCACTTTAATATGACTTTAACCCAAAGTTTAAAAAGTTCTTTATAAACCCTAATCTTTACTTTTATCCACCTTTTTTCTATCCCTTATTAATTTATTTTATTAACAATCTTTTTTCATATTCTGCACTTTCTTAAGCATGGAATTTTTTTTATTACACCTTCTAATAGAACTTTTTAACATATCTACTTATATATAAGTCTGTACTAATGACAAAATATACTTCTAGAAACGATCTCAATAAAGATTTAGATCGAGACTATTTCTAACAAACATAAAGACACAATGTATTTAATATCCACTTTAAATCGTTCCATTCCCTAGCGTCTCAGCAATACTGTTATGTTAGAAATCCAAGTAATGTTTCATGTTACGATCATTGTTTATTCAGAAGTTCACAGTCGTAAATAATGAAATACAATGAATAATACCATCAGAATATACGTGTTTATAGGAACGTAAATATATGTACAAAAAACTTTTCAAAAAATCTGTAGCTGATGAATACTTACTCTATAAAACAATGGTTCTTTGATCCTTTCAAATAAATTCTTTCTTCATAAGAATTTTGACAAAAATACCCATCGTGTAGATCTGAATACACTTAATGACAAATCTGTGCTTTGACTGTTGTATTTGTATTCTTTCTTTACTTTTAAAATCTTAATGTATTAGTCTACTTCATAATAATACCATAGATTTTTTTAAATTTTGCATCAAGAAGAAATTTTGCATTGACTTTATGAGTACATTCGCTGGATGGCGGAACGTATTTACCTGTTCTTTAATTCCTGTTGTATTGTGTTGCATGTTGCATTTACCCCGAATATTTACTCTTTCTTATTTTATTATATTTATTAAGTAATGTTTATAAAATGTAAGAACAAATTGATCCCACGCTTTTCAAGTGCTAAGACACGGTATTGTGTAAAACTGGACGATTGAACGGGTGTTTACAAAAATGGATGTGAACCAATAATTACTGATTAACCTAAGGAAACAGAGGATAAAAATAATTATAGAAATAAGTAAGATCGGAATTTTATGTTCATATAAACAAAAAAATCCGATTTTATTTATTTCTATGAATCTTATTGTATCGGAATATACAGGGTAGACACATATGAATAGTAGGACACAAAGAAATTGTTGATGACTCTGTAGTTTCATATACTTTTCGGCAGTCATTTTATACACCATCGTAATAATAAACTAGAAAATAAAATAATGTTCTGTGAACATGTCTATATTAGTAGTTTGATATTATAAACAAAGGGATGTACTACATAGTTTCATAACAGTGTGCATTCCACACGCTCGTGAAAGGGACAATTTCACCAGCTACTTATTGCAAAAAAACTAATTTCCTTTAAATTACCGTTGGTTATAGTATCATTATTGTTATATTTTCAAAGATTGAAGCAACAATAAAACTGTTACACATAGCGAAAGTACAATGATTTATCACTTTTTTCCATTTCCATTAGCATTTTTTCGGTTACACGTGCGTGTGCGAACTTAACTGCGCGCATAATTGCGTTTAAATACGGTTGATAAATAACAACAGTTTGTCACAAACATTAGGTGCCTGGATTCTCTACCATTTGTGATTTTTTGTTAGATAAATACCCACTTATAGTCACCGAAATAGTATTTTACTAGGGATAAAATAATACCAAAGTACAACATTTGAAAATGGCTAATAAATTAACTTTGAGGCAAGAAAAGCAATTTATTTCTTGTTCTGTATACGTATTTAGTATCAGAATAAATTGAATACGTATTTCAGCCGTTAATAACATCTGCCAAATGAAATGAAGCCTTATTTATATTCTTTAAATATTGTGATGCCTTTGAAGTAAGATAGAAATTATCCAGTACCTTAAATTGAAATTTTACTAATTGTGTATGTCTTTCACAACTATTTAACATAAAATGATAAATCAAGTTTGACAAAAACTTAGCGAAATCTGCAGCCCTAACTTCTAACGTTAACAAAATCGCGTAGATAGACTTATAGAAATATATTTAGGGATGTGCAGAAATGTAAATAAATAGACGGATGGATAATTTAATTATTTACTGTAGTGTCAGTTAAATTAAGTATTAAATGAAAATTTATTTATTTATTTATTTATTTATTTATTTATTTTCTTTAAAAACAACTATTTTTACAGGCTTAGCCCAATGCAATAGTGTTATACCATCTACTTATTTATTATAAGAAATAATTCTTAATGCTGTTATTGTGAATTCACTCAGTGAGCAATAAAAAAAATCTACTTCGTCCGCAATTATATTCAGAGTACGTAGTGCGCGCGTCAGCGGTGCTTCTCTCTGCAGGTTGGTGCGCCCGCACGGGACAGCCAGCAGCGGCGGCCGGCGGCGCCGCCACACGTATCTGTCCGGAACACATATGCTGACTCGTCCTAACAAGTCTTCATTATGTATCCCACCCCTAAGTACCCTAAACAGGTACGAGACGAGTGTGAGTTCCCTTCTGACCCTCAGTTCATTGTATCCCACCATACCCAGAATAAATAACGTGGGATACATTAATGGATACAATGGGTATACTCCATAGTATCTGAAGTACAAAAACCTAACAAATTTATTTTGAACTCGCTCCAACATGAGGCTATATTTAGCTTCATGTGGGGCCCAGATGACTGCGTTACTCTCTAGCTGACTTCTTACCAACGCGTTATACAATGCTATAATTGTATTTAGGTTTCTAAAGTCCTTTACTGTTCGTAAAACAAAACCCAAATTCCTATAAGCTTTTTTACAGCATTTCACTATGTGATCACGAAATCTTAGCTCAGTGTTAACACAAACCCCTAAATCCCTAACCTCTGTGACCCTTACCATCTGACTAAAAAAATGACTTACTTTCGTTAGGGTTCTTGGACTGTGAATAGACATGTATACTGAAATACATATATTCTGACAAATGAAAAGTATGTATATCATAAATACATATTAAATAATAACATATTTACAAGTTACAGTGTACAACAAACAGCAACACTTCTTATTTTCCATTTTCATTACTGCAAAACTATATCCTGAAAAATAATATTCAAGTCCGTAATCAAATTAGAATTTCAATTTGCCTCGGCATTGCAATTCTGGATAGACACGCCCCTGGAATGGTTGCCAAGCAACCGCGGTGCAGCAACATAAGGTAATGTACAGACAGATAAGATCTTCGTTTATGGAATAGGGGTTCAAAATGCACTTCGAGGGGAAAGTTATCAACGATAAAAAATATTGTCATCTCTTTAGTTACGTTTTTGCACATTAAATGTGGAATAGAGATCGCCCGGAGTCTGTTTTTTTTTTTTGTGGATTTTACCAACCAGCAACTGTGCGTCGTTAATAGAAATATACCTTTACATAATCTAGACTTTCTGTGTTACTAAATATTAAGTATTTAGATAGTTTTATAATTTTATTTTCTTTGGTCTTCAGCGCGGTCATAAATTCAGACAATGTTGCTTCGATAACTTAGATTTATGAGATATAAGGTTCGGAAAGACTCAGCTTACAGTGAGGTCCCATATAAAAATAAAATATTACTTGGTTAGTTTCATCGTGGCATTATATGGCAGACAATATTCAGCTGCTGGAAACGCGGCTATACGGATCCATGATTACCCGGTTATCCGGTTTCAAGATTGGCCGGGTATCCGGTATAAATAGAAAGTAAAAAAGCTCATTGCATCTCTAATATAGCCTTTTCTGATCGAACTATATTACATCAAGGATAATAAAGTAAAAGATTAAAAATACGTTATAACGTGATTTTGACGCAATCATTCTTATAAAAGATGAGTACCTACTCAAATTTATGTAATATTAGTAATCATTAAGACTTAAATAATATTTCTTTAATTTTTGAATTTATAAGATACTTTTTAATACCGAGATTTGCGTGATTGGCTGTTATTTGTTAAGTTATTAATAAAACATAGAGCAATAAATAATATTTTTAGAAAAATATTACAAGACTACTGTTTAAATATAATGGCTCCGGGACTTTGCTTCTATTTAATTTCGGTATATTTTATATACAAGTAGTGTGATTAACTCAGAGATTTCATAACGGTCTGGGGTAGTTTCATTTTACTAATTCCATTTCATTAGACTAAGAATAGAAGACTAAGAAAATTAATCCATCAAAAGCAAAGATTCTGAAATTATTTCAAAAGCTTAATGCAAAATACACGAAAGTTCTTTCGTCTGTGTTGCACTAGTAGTAACTTTGGATGAATTAAAAAATCGAGAAAAAATTCAATTAGTAAAAGCGACATTCATGACATTGTCAAAAAACCAACTATCCAAGAGGCCCTGGTTATCAATTGTCGACCATAATTCTTTAAGATTTTAACCTTCAAAATCATTATAAAGAAATTCATAGACTTTTCATAGCGTAGCATAATGTATAATGGATGCCGTGTACTTCTGTAGCTGGTTTTTTATTCTAAAAATAATTTAAACACAAAATGTAATCCAAGTAGGTTTGTTATTAATTTATATCACCTCGATGGTGCAGTGGTAGCATATGCGACTGCTGTGCGGAGGTCTAGGGCTCGATTCACGGGTCGAACCAAATGTTAAATGATCTGCAATTTTTTTTCAAAGTTTGGATGTTTTCTTTGTATAATCTGTATTTATTTACGAAAAAGTACTTAGTTTAAAACTAGATGGCCTTGTGTGCTAGACGTCCGAAACTATTATTATTAATATTTAATAATTTATCACGCTTTTACATACTTACATTTTTAAAGGGTTTTAGTATTTTACCTAGAATCTTAAAAGAAAAACAGCATGAAATTTAACCATGGTCTAAATGCACTAAAAAAATTCAAAAATGTCTACGTGAATAACTTCATGCACACGCGTTATGCACACACGTTATGTACTCGTAACAAAACAAAACCCGAAAGGTACCGCAAAACACTGTACACAATGAAGTTTTAAAAAACCCAACTCTGCAATAAAATAAATACTATTCTCGTACACTTACATACAAGGATATATAACGAAATAAAACAAGAGAGATATCACAATGAAGTTTATGAACAATGAGCCTCAAATATACGCCAACGTTGTGTAAACTTTTTATGCATAGTAAAGCCGCTTGCTGTTGAAATAATTCGCGAACAACGAGCTGCCTCATATCATTTACTTATTTCGGGTGCATTTTAGAAAAATAAAAACACTGGAGAACATTGTTATACAGTGCTATAACGGTAACAAATTTATCAAACATAAATTCATCAACATCATCAACAGCCTTTACTAGTCCACTTCTGGGTCGTTCATTCATCGGTCTCTCCTTGGAAGAGGGTTTTTGTCCTACTCTACCGCTGGTCAGACAGGTAGGTTTTGTTTTAAGTTATCCTTCTCTTCTTGAGGGAATACTTACATGAGGACATATTATTGTTAAATATGTACATGACATGTATATTGTCTGAATGTATGTACTTATTCAGACAATAGAGATTCACAGATACAAACAGCAAACAGAATCAGTTAAGCAGTTTGTACCTTAAGACTGTACTAATACATAAGTAGGAACATTGTACCAGCAGGATTAAGATAGTTCTTAACAGAGTTTTGCCAACAACAATTGTAGTAATTTCTTATCCATCAGTCCAGTAGCACTTATCAGACACAATTTACACCTATTTTCTAAAAGGCTAAATAATATTTACAAATCAATCAATATAACTAATCCGATAACAAATCCAATTGCCTTATATAATTTCAGCGAATCTATATATACTTGGTTGGAGATTTGACATACGATAAGTGGATTTTTTCCACTGTTTATTATTTTAAAAACTGAGTGTACAACCCTCCCTCCTCCCCATTTATCTCATGCCTTATGCGATTTCACGTACCGTATCCGCAGTCCAGTTTCAAACTGCATTTACAGTAAAACTAAGTAATTATGCGAATTGCAATAAACCTGAAACCTTAAACTAAAATTTATAAAAGTATGTAAAATCATGTCAATCATCACATCACATCACATACATAGCCTTTAATAGTCCACTGCTGAACATAAGCCTCTCCTAGGAAGGAGGATTTGGTTTGTGTGAAGTTTTCCTTCTCTCTACAGTACTGTTACAGTTGTTCTGCGTAGTTTTCTCCCTTAGTCGGCTCTTACGACACCCACTGGATGAATAGGGGTGGTGACACTCTTTTTTAAATAACTTCCTTCCTTCGAGCCTTTTTCTCGAACTAGGTGAAGTTGGCTTTAAGTCTACTATGATACCGTCATCTATCCATAGACTGACCTGGTTAGAATTTCCTAACTTTGTCGGTTACCACTTAGCCACGAGCCCCTTTAAATAACTATAAATAAAAAACCTCTTCTGTGTGAAATTTATTTATAATCGAGTATAATCATAAATTTTGTAATTAATATAATGTTTGAAGTCAAACTAGGTGTGACAAGTTTGAATACACGAACATAATTCTCCTTAAATTAATGGTCCCATTTACTCCCCGCCGTGAAACGTGTTGAGGTAAACACAAAACATTTATATTATCATTTATAAGGGTTAATATGTTTGGGTTATTATGTTTTTATGGTATATTAAGCGACATTAATAACTCATTTTGTACGAGTATAACAACATTAGAAGTTAAGTAAAAATCAGCAGCTCATTGAATCCCTTTTATTCCCCAGGTCAACACGGAAGTGTAATAGAAAATCGTAAGTATTCACTTAGAATTGGTAAATGTCAAATTAACAAAACAATAATCACACTAATTAACACCAAACTTACCACACCCCACGTAAATGCATGAAGCTTTTAAATTAAAGTAAACGAAACTATAAAATTTTGGTGAATAGTTGATAATCACGCACACAAACACACGCACTAGAAGAATGGATGTTAATAATATCACTAAAAAAAATTTGCACTAAAAGTCGCTACAACTAAATACTAAAAGGTACATGAGATCCATTTATCAAATTAACTGTAACCATGGTATTTAATTCCTAGTAAATGATACTGAATACCGAAATGGAAGCTTCAAGCTCTTTAAGATTGAATGCCAGCCAGTTATCTAAAACTGGATCTTAGTGAAACTATTACTGTAGTGCTTGGTATAACTGTCTTTAGTAAATTATCTGACCTTTGTTCTCATCAAGTACTTCTGTATAGCGTAAAATGTTTAATACCAAGTCACCTAAATTACTCCATTGTGTATTTTTTTATAAACCTTTCCAAAAATGTACCTTTCGAACCATTTGTGTTAACAAAACGAATGTAGCTAACGTTGAGTGTATTTAATATCACAGAATAATAATAAAATTTCTACAGCTTTACTTTACACTCCGATAATCATAATTAGAAAAGTTTTCTTGTAACGTTAATAGCTGAAAATTCATAGAATTTCATCTGAAAGATTACCAAAATTATTTTATTATCAAAGTGTTAATTAAAAAACAAAGCAGCTGTGATCATAATAATTAAAAACTCGTCGGAACTTGTTAAACTGCTAATTCACTTTCAGTTCTCAAGTTAATACAACACTCAGATATTATAATAATTTTTAAGAGCTTTGATATAAACAACGACGTTTCAAGGGCTATGAGACTAATGTTTAACTTAAGGTTGTAGCACAACATCATTAAAATTTATCAATTTTTAAACAAATTTTAAGAGGCTAATTACTTCGTTGCTTAAATTTTGTGTAGTCGTTACTTTATAACATGTGTTAACATAAAACCCTATTCTAAAGTACTATCACTTATTCTTAGACTTATGATGTAGCGCCATATTAAGTGTACATCAGGACTTAAATTTGTTTATTAGAGTTTTTACTATGGGCCAAAATTTGGTCCTAATACTGGTACTCAGCTGGCAACTAGGTTGTTTCATAAATCATAAACTATGCTTAACAAAAACAAAAAAAATACTAAAAAAAAGTATATAGAAACTCGACACTCCTACCTTACAGCAGTTGCCGTCGAGCTCATCAGTCACCTCATGAGTTCTTTTCATAACTTGTAGCCATAATTGTCACAATTAGATATCAAAGGGATCTCTACATTTTAAATCGAAGAAATAATTACTAATAAATTTCTCACTATACTTTGACTGCACTTGTCTTACCTTTAAGTAGAGTGTACACCATAAGTACTCGTATAATACTTTCATACCTTTGTATTTGTAAATATCTATAACCAAAAACTGTCTTCCGTCCCCTACCATTTAATTTATATGAGTATAAGCATGCCCGCATGTTTGGTTCGAATTTGAATCTTAATCTTTTGATACGTTGTAAATTGGTTCTCTAGGAACATCTGCATGTTATAGAATTATCTTTCCTTTGTATGGTATACAAAATTAATTGTGATTTTGGAACGTTTGACGTTTTGGAGTTCTAGATGTTATTTGTATTATTAATTACATGTAATTACAAATGTTCACGTATTTCTACATATGTATGTTTTGACATGTAATTTAAATTAGCAATGTTTCGGAATTTAGTGTTTAGTGCTAATTCTGCATACCACATACCTATATATATGTACAATAATGAAAAACAGAGGAAAAATGCATGAGTTATGAAGTTTCAAGTTATGAAGTTGTGACGGATTAAGAATACGGAGTGTCACCATCACCACCACTACCACCATCATCAACGGCCAGTAATAGTCCACTGCTGGACTCTCCTAAGAAAGAATATTATGGCCTACTATACCACACTGCCCAGACGGGTTGGTATATGGATTGTGTCAAGTTTTCCTTCTCTTTGCAGTGCTTTTGTCCTGTGTAGTTTGTTAGGGAACTTTCGACGCCCACGGTATGAGTATCCCTCAATGTTTTTTATTAAAATAAAAAACCTCGCGTTTAACGCGGAACACAACAACAGAATAAAAGTCACTTACATCATAGTGTACATACCTACTCCTATTAAAACAACTTATCCTAAAACACTGTAAGGGATTACTCAGCATTAATTGAAACAATTGTTTAAAAGCTATTCAAATTTTGCAAAGTATTAGTCAAAGTAATTGTTCTACAATGTAAATGGTTATATTGCTTTAAATAATTCGGGATTGTTCAATAGTAAATGAATTAGAATACCCAAAATTCTGGCTTTGAAAATCAATATCGTTAATTAAATTTTATTAATACCTCTCCCTACCTATCTCTAATATAAGAACCCTTCAGTTGCTTATTTAAGGTACCAGAGACAATGGATGTTGAAGTAGGATTCGTTGTATAAATAGAACATTTTACTTAAAACAGCCAAATGAAGCAAAATTTTATAGGTCCAGTGTTATCAATGTAATTCTCAATTAATAAGTTTGAGTTTCCTTAAAACAGGAACCAACCAAATGATTTATCATTTGGTTGGTTATGTTCTTCCTGTTTTAGGGACATTCATTGATTGTAGGTACATATTTATTTATGGCATTGCGTACGTGAGCTAAAAATATTTTCTATCGTAATGGATGCGGTAGAAAAAAGTGGAGACGTTTACAGCACTGTTCAGAATTTGTAGAATTTCTCCACTCCGTACGAATATCGTCACGAAGTATTGAAAATGCGTCTTTTCACAGCATAAAACTCCATTTGGAGATGCTGACTTACAGCAGCGCATCAAAACGACGAATTCGGTAGGAAATATTCCAAGTGGTTTAAAATATTGTCACCTAAATTATATTAAGTCTTTAAAAGTGTATGATTTGTTAAATGGGTCACGTAAACTATTTTCCGAAACATTGAAAACAATAATACATTAATTTGTCAATATCTTTACAAAATGTATTTTAGGTTCTGTTGACATCTGATTATTTTCGGTACCGTGAAGTGAAGAGAGCGAGTTATATTTTTTACATTTAATTAATATCTTATTCAATTGTTAAATTTATTACTGATAATTTTGTAATACTGTTTAAAAAATATTTATAATATTTTTTGTTCAACGACGCTTTCAATTTCTTCTAAGGGTCGTTTTAAAATTTTACCTCTAATCATTTCACGATGTCCGATCTATGAATCATTATGTATCATGCATGCAGTGCTAATGTCTTTGTGATTGTCAACAGAACAAGGCGCCCTCACAATAGTGCGTCGCTCCTCGAGCCGCAGCAAGGCTGAGTCCTGCTCAACGCCCACTGACGAACAGCTCGACTCCCTTGACTTGGATACCGAGCACTTGCCCGCCGTCGACACGCCCGACGCCTGCGATAAGGCCGCACTTAGGTATGTTATAATACTTTTATCCTTGAATTCTGTCTCTTTTAGCTTTTAGACCGACTTACAAAGTTTGAGAAATACCTAATCTATGCTCATGATCTGATCAGTCTGAAGATGCTGACGATCATTTTAGGCAATCTTGCCTGAATATTTCAGGGTTGGAAGCATCTATGATAGAAAGTAAGGCAAGTACACTCCAGAAATTTGCACATATCGGAACAAGTTTGTGGTATATTTAATGATGCCATTGTATTTTCTGTAAATTGCAAAAGAGTGGCCATGAGTTTGTTTGCTCTTTCTTCTCATAAGGCTCAAGCCCTTGGAAAAGGGCGGAATTTTTCTTATTTTTTTTAATGGATCAAAATAATACATTTTGAATATTTTTATTTTTAAAGACCTGTGTCGTTACAAATATACATGAAACTGACAAAAAGCACAACCAGACTGAGGACAACAATTTGTAGATAATAAAAATGATGTCCCATGTGGGGATCGAATCCACAACACACTAGGAAGCAGCGAGGTGACCGCTATTTTTTAAGATTATTTGGCTGATTAATGTAAAAAAATAAAAATAATGACATGCCAGTGTTGCAAGTCAAGATTAATTAATTAAAATAAAATAAAATGTCAATTTAGCATAAATAATTCATTTTATTAGTATTTAATTACTAGAATATTTGATAATAAGTTTAATTATTTTTTAATTAAATTGAGTGGGTGGTAAATCTTTGAATTTATTGGGTAATTTATAGTATACTTCTATGGTCTTTATTTAATCATTTTTTTTCATATATTTCCAAACTTCATCTGGGACGGTGAATCTTAAATGTCTGCCCACATCTTTAGAATAAGTGCTAAAATACTGCAGTAAATGCACTTTAATAAAAACACAAATTTCCCAGATGTGCATGCAAACCAGCGGAAGGATACAATTTTTTCAGCTATCAGTAAACCAGGGTCTAGAAATAATAAGTTTTACGAAACTTTCAAAGTTTCAATGTATTTGGTTTATAATTTTGGTACCTATTTATTTGTATATATGGTCTATATTTATTTACTACTACCATGAAATCTCCACTAGGAGCGATGTTGTCTTAGAGCAATATTACTAAAATATTATAATCTTTTTGTCCGTATTGACACCTTCCGCTGCCTACTGAGCTGAGGTTGTGGTTTGGATCACATGGGACAACCACTTTGTGTGATCCACGAATTGCTGTTCTGAGTCTGGGTGTTCTTTGTGTCCGTTTCATGTATGTATGGCACGACACAAGATAAATTGCTCTTTGCTCAATGCTCTTTTTAAAAAAGAAAAAAAGTAGTAAATTCAGTGCTCAAAAATTATACAAGACACTTGAGTGCGATAACCTTGTTACTTACTTACTTAATTCTATGACTTAAAAAATATTCAAAATATATTATTCGTAACAAGCGTCGAAATTACGAAAAAATCTGACGTAATTTTAAATCTTTCTACAAACACGTTTTCAGATGCATTGCTTGCTTAGGACTACAGCCAACTTTAAGTCTTTTATTCCTTGAGCAATCACGATTTCTTTAATATTTAGGTTTAAAGGAAAATGTCTTTAGCCAGACTTGTTGATTTTCTTTCCGAAATATTTAAGACTTTAGATAAGTACACGTTTTTGTTACATGCAGTCTATTTTAATCTATTTTCTATGTATATTTATCTAGTTACTTTATGTGTATACTATGTTGCAATAGTAATTAATTGTATCTTTTTACTTTTACTTACAGAAAAACTATTGAAAATTAAGAAAGTTATAGCTTAACCCGATAATTTCGTTTAGAAAAGCCAAAAGTACTGCTTATATTTTATAATTTATTATTATGACATCGGAGATTGACAGCTCTAGATGGTTTTGATAATCACACCTGAAACCTCTGGGTCAGCAGTCAAGAAAGTGGATCTAAATATAAGTTATTCATATCGAATTCACATGTAATAAACAATATTTGTAAATACCGTTGTGCAATAGGATTGAGTGGTTCTTGAGTTGTGTGTGGAAGACAGCGCCATCTAGTACCGAGTGGGTCACAACGCTGCGCATTGAGATTATGGTTCTTAATTCCGATACTTGCTTGCAGTGTCATCTAGTGTCGAATATCGGAAGATCATATAAATTTGTAAATGCCTTATTGTACGTGTTTCTGTCTGGAACATTACATCGGATCTTCGGGATTAGTCTAGTAATTTCGATAGCACTAGTAAAGCGAAGCGTGTTGGCCGTACGGGACAGTATTGTTTTACGACACAACGAATTAATCGAATTTCTTGTTTATAATAGTGAGTGTTGGTAAACACAGTGCAATAAAAGTAATTAGCCGACTACTTTTTTTATAGTATACCGTGCTCGTAACAATATTATCGGTGCAGTGGTAGTATATACGACTGCTGTGCTGAGGTTTCGGGTTTGATTCCCTGGTCGGACTAAATGTTTGTATGATCTGCAAATATATATTTCTATAAGGTAATAATGTTTTATATAAGGAGTCAATTTAGCTTCCATAGTATAAGATCTGCTTAATTTGAAACTAGATGGCGTTGTGGGTTAGATATTCGAAAATATTATTATTATACAGCAACAAAACAAATTCAAAATTTAAATATTCAACGATTAAAACTTTTATATAAGATTAAAAGGAAGGTGTAACGTAAACTGAACCAACAAACTCAACGTCATATGACAGAAGAAAAATAACGGTACTCAATGTTAAGTGAAAGGAGTGGAAATAGAATGAGTAAATACTAGGAACTAAAGACGGAACAGGTAGATTACCTTAACTTCTGTAACTAGCTACAAAGTTAGGTATAAACTACTCGAAGGGTTTCGTATGAATTAACTCGTTTCGAGAGTTTATTTCTGTTTATTAACTTACTTTTTCCCATGGCTATTACTAATCTAAATTATTATTGAAGTAAAACTTCTTTAGCACCGTTTTGATTTTAAACTATCAAAAAGCGATGGTAAAAAGAGACAAACATATTCATAAAAAGAATTTAACCTGCGACAGAATGAGATAGATTACAAGTATACAGTGTTTTCTGTAATCTTCGTCACCTCTATGCTATCACGTGTCTTTGCACCTGCGTACAACGAAGCCTTCAGAAAATGTGTTATAAACAACGTGGTGTATCATTCACGTGTTTTATTATTTTTCCATTTGCGTATTTAAATTCGTTAGTTGATTAATTTATATTAATTATTTAACACATCTGTGTTAATTTAATAAAAAAATATATTTGTATAAATTATCTACAATTGAATTTATTAACATTAGTAAATTATTTGTATTGATTTTATATATACTATAACATTTATAAAATATTTTGACATCGTCAATATTTTTATCTTTTTATTTAATAAATAATAATAATTAATTTGAAGTTTCACACAATAAATTTCACACACACACACACACTTTTTTATTGATTCATTTTTTTGAGGTAAATAGAAGCTATCTCTGCGGATTTCAATCTTAATTATTTTAACCGTTCTGACTTGAAACAAACGAACATCCAAGATTTCATCCTTTTTTTATTGGATGGATGGATGAATGGGACAAACGTGCGGACGGTTCACCTGATGGCAACTGACTACCGACGCCCATAGACACAAGCAACTCAAGAGAGATAAGTGCGTCGCCGACCTTTGAGTGCCCATTCCCCCAGAATGGGAGGTTAAGCTCCGGTAACCTCACGCACTCGGTGAAACGGAACGAAAAGAAAGCTTAACAATCTGTGACGCCGTTGTATCACTATAGTCGAGCCTGTACACGATAATGTGCCGAATCATGACCCTCTCTTGGTTGAAGTAGTAAGAATATCATATACAGTGGTTCATTTATTCGGAGTCGCTTTCTCTTGCCAACTGCCAAAATTTGGTTATGATTTCAACATTTAAGGTTTTTTTTATCCGTCTCGAAAACCCCAAGGTCCTCAGATGGCTTTTTAAAAGAAATCACAAAATTTTTGGCACAAAATGGAAACAGGTGAATAAAAAAATTAACCAAACCTATCGAGTAGGGTATTAAAATCAAGAAAATTAAATGGGGATTATAAAAATATATATACATAAGTTATGTATTTAAATTTATCCAAGCATTATAATTTTGTAATTCTGTAAAAATGAGCCATGTTTGTGCTGTTTCAGTCTTCTTAGTGCATTTAAATTGTCTTTCAGCAGTGGTTTTCTTTTCATTATTACTTGTTACGGACAACACTAAAAAAAAATTATTACTAAAAACTTTTTTGGTCTTGTCTTATGTTTTTAATTACCTTAAGAACTATAGGGTATCCTAAGAACGTGTGTAACATTATGATTAGGGACCAAAATATTATAAAGGTTCTGGTTTTGCTTTTTTCTTTAAACCTATTACTACGAGTTATTATTTCGTAGATTGTTTTTATTTTTATTTTTGTTTTCTTTTATTTGTTAACAAAATGATACTTTATTGTTTATTTTGACAGAAAACAATACCACAGTAACAACTCCTGGTATTCGATTTTCCTGTAAAGCAATTGAATCTGCAAGCTGAATAAAATAAATCATGCGCTTGGAATAATTTGTACACTTGAAAAACCGGCTAAAAGATTAAAAAAAATATCTAAATTGTGGACTGGATAATACATGGACATAGGACAGTCGCATTTGTAAAATCTTTGCAAGTACAATAAGCAAACAGAACTTCAAAATCAACTAATTACTCGGAGTGCAAGCGTTAGTTTCGCATCATTTAAAGTTTGGTGTATTAAACTTTGAATAATGCCAAACAGATAATGAATCCACCTGTTTGAAAGTTTGTATTGTTTTAATATCACAGAGCGTCTATCAACCACAATCTACAGTACAGTCAAGCATACTGCAGTATTTTAGCCATGTCTCTAGACGGAATGGCGACTTCAAAGAGCGAGTGGTAGTGCAGGGAAAGGTGGAGGGAACCAGATTCTATGGCAGAGCACCTATGCGCTAAACCGACCAGGTGAAATCCGCAATAGGAAGCCGCTGTGTCCGACAGTCTGCCAACAGGGAGAGATGGTGGGAGATTGTACGAAGGGCTGTGTCCGCCTCTACCGCCGACGTGGACATCTCAATGTGACTACGACCGAGAGACGACAGAGAAGAAAGATTGTTTATCCTTAAAAGAGCCATGCCTCGTCATAAATTTGCTAGACCGGAGTGATGCTACGGCCTCATGGAAAACCGGTGATAAGCAGCAGAGTTAAGGCAGCTCGAAATCCCTCCTCTCCCTATATCTGGGATGACGTCACTAACTACCATATGACAACATAATAAAGCACAAAACAAAGAACGAAAAAATTCCGCTGGTCGTTAATTTGATGCCATCTTCTTTACATAGTATAGAACAAATCTGTCGGTACATACCGTTAATCTTTCCAAACTACGATTTCGATATTAGTTTTCGCCATTACTTAGATATATTTAAGGAAATTGTACGTATTTATACGTAGTAATTATACGTCGGCTAAACCTTAAGAAATTCTTGAAAATGATGTACTTACACATTTGAAAAGCTGGAGTGGGTCGCTAGTATCGAATGAACATTAGATTGCGATATTGATTTATAACATACCAATTTATGGGATAGTATTATGAGAATGACAAAATTAAGTTTATCTTACTTTGAGAATCGTTTCCTGCGATTGGCTGAGCTATCGATATCTATTTGTATGAAACCCTCGTAGCGGGAGTTAGACTTTTCCAGTTTTCATGTTCTAAAATTCTCAGTAGCAGTTCAAATAAAGAATTGCAAACATATTTTTCTTTTTCAAGGGATATGTGAGAACTATGTTTTAGCTAGATTTTTCTCGAACTCTAGACAGCCGACTAGCTGAGAGCCAAAAGCTTATAACAGGGTACTGGAAACTCATATTGCAATTTCCTTATCTTAACCGTTCAATAAAATTAGTAACGATTCGTTGAACCTTACAGTACAATAGAGTGCACAAGCTCAAAAAAAGTAACTCGTTCGCTAAATATATTGCTTCAACATTCTTTCAAAAATTACTATTGATATTAAATAATAACTGAATTAATGCATTTTATCGTAACACCGAGACCACACTTCAATTATAGTATCTATTAGAAGGAATCTATTCTTCAGGGGTCTAAAACCGTATTTCGTTTATAAAACGATCTGATTATACCACCTTAATACTTACATTTTATTCTTTGTTAAATATTTAGTAGTATAATTTATAAATGCCAATGAAATCTATCAAGCGTTTACACATTAAGTACTTAATGGTGTATCATGAAAATTGTGCATAGATTTATATAAAACGGTAAAACGTAAAAAGAAAAAAATGTTTGAAATCGTCTTTTATGTGGACTCTTAAGTCATAAATTAACACACAATAGCAACAATCTCTGTTTTTTCAAATAGCAAGCAAAAAAATTAATAAAAAATATACTTATACAAAATCAATAACATGCCTGTGCCGATCTTCAACCGCTCGTTTCCAAGGGTTTGAGCCTTATGAGAAGAAAGGGCAAACAAACTCATGGACATCACTCAGGGTTCATCTCAGGGACATGAACCGGCCTCAAAACCTTTCTACTTGTAATGATCTCTTTCGATTTCGGGACGGATGATGGAGAAGGCTCGCGACATTATTTTCTTCAAGATGAGACACACATGAACACACCAACTTATGAAGTCCCAAGCAAAAATTGAATTGTCTTGGAACCCGCAACGAAATTAATTAGAAGAAAATTGGAGGTGTTGGAAATATAATAAAGAGGGGTAGTAAAATAATGATATAGTGGTCTTCCACTTCGCCACTTGGATCTCATTTAAATTTTTAATGAGTATGGCATGTTTTTTTTTTATTTTTAAGTCAATTCTATTGTAATTTAAGCCTAGGCAAATTTATTACAGTCATTAGGTCTCCGGGCTTGAAGGTGAATGCGGGAGACCATCTTAATCTACGTTGTGTTCCAAAAAAATTGTATATACTATAAGCATTAAGCCTCTGAGAACCGGTAAACCTTGGCAGCCGTTTAAATATATACTCTACCTACCCCCTTGCAGCTTAGAGACGAAACACATTTTTCAAGTCTTATGCTTACTTCTGCCCTTTAGTAAGGGGGAGCTTCACATGTTTCTCTCCTGGGCCTCGTGCCTCTTCTTCAGATTGAGAGTTCCAGATCTTCCGTTTCTTTGCCGCTTATTTGGCTGACATCATTTTTTCACAAAATAAAACTTTGGAAACCTTTGCACTTGCCCTTTTCCCCTGGATAGTAGAGTATGGTCTCCAGTTTGAGACTTTCAACGCCAATAGATTTCCAGCATTCATTAAACTACTGAGCACTCCACTAAAGCGGAGAATAAGACAGAATTTAGGTCCCTGTCTCAACGACGTGAGACAGCCGTAAGGCAAAGTCTTATGGGCCTTACTGTTACATTTAAGACGTGATAGCACTTTTATGCTATCGTTTTGGGATAAAGTACAAAAAAGTATTAACGTTTATCGTAAAGACCATAATCTTTGATGGACTATAGCTGTAACCATCCTTGTCATAAATAACTAAGTACCCTTTCCTTAATCGTTCCATTTAAGTTCCATTTGAGCCTTCTTTATACTTCAGAACTTAGGCACCAATCAAAGTAAAAAAACTCGATTTCATGGATGGTGTAGGTTTAAGCGGTCACCTCGCCATTTCCTATTACGCTGAGTGTGGTTTGTTCGATCGTTACGTGGGACAACACTTTGAACTTATTATAAAAGAAAGTCCCCCGCCGCGGTTTTCATCAAGTGACAGGATGATTTATGACGAAGATTTAGGTGTATAATTTTTTAAAGTTTTGTGTAAATTTGTTGAAGTATGACGATAATTGTTGCAAATTTCGGGAAAACTCAAGTCGCCTGGCAACTTTCAGCGAAAATAAATTCTCTTACACAGATGTGGGTCTTACTAGATCCTTGTAACCCCTCTAGCCATAAGCACTTGATTGGAAATCTGGTCTTTATTATGTTATTACTCACAAAACATTAAATAAACGAACTACATGAACAATGTTAATGTTTGTAAAAGGAATAGATAACGAGACCTCTCAGACGATCGCTAGTAGCGAACGGTTGCGTCGCTTGAATGAAATATAAGACTTGGAAAGTCTTTTAAAGCATTTTCTTTGCAGGAGGTTTTTACTTCAGTCAATCTTTTCTTTGTCATTCGCAAAGTTATTTTATTTAATACTTAACAACTTAACGACATAAAAAGAGTTTTTCAAAGGAAATTTAGGGTTTGAACAAATTTGGGAATCAAATAATTAGGTTTTCTTTCTGTTTCACGGATTATTACATTAAAAGAAAAAAAGATTCATTGAGAAAAGAACTCGGCGACTCTGTTCAAATGGAGACATTAAATTTTTGTATCATTATTATACGACTTTAAAATAACAATTCATAAATCATAGTTAAATAGAGCCTGTACTATTAGGTTTAAAACACGTATAAACAGATATAGTTTTTTTTTTTTATAAATAAAGTAAAAGTTGAAGCTATGTTAGAGCATTGCTACATAAATTTATACGAAACATTTATATCTTATAAAATGAAATAGTATGTAAATACTTACGTAAAAATTATTTTATAAACCTACTATTTAAAAAATATTTGAAGAACAATGTAGACTATTTAGATATGAAGGTATTTATAACCTGCAAAAAGATAAATACAAACTATTTTTCTTTAACTATTATTATCATATCTGTGCACTCCAAATAAGGACGATGTATATATATATATATATATATATATATATAAAAGAAACGCACATCGATCGAGTCATATCATCTTCCTCAGCAAAAAGTTTTAAGATCTAATTGTTACCAAATTTCTTAAATAACGTTTTCTTGTGATCGTACCTATATTGTCGACATATTTATTTCTTTATTAAGTAAACTTGGCCATTGTATAACAGCATATTTACGTAAGAAATTCCACCATTTTAAATATGACTAATTTACCATTTTTATGCATACACCAACATATATGAAGAGCGCTGAGCGCTTATATTATTTTAATATTGTTGGTGTATGTAGATTTCGTTGGCGGTTGCGACGTAAAACTTTGCATTTTTACATATTGTGTTTTGATGAGATCTCAATACTTTTTTTAGTAGACATATTAAAGAAAGCATTATTAGTCTGTGAATATGGATCTAAATACAAATTTTATTATCCTATTGTATTGTAGACAAAACTACATTGCTTTATAATCTATTATGAAATGTGTTATGTGTTATATCAGGATTACAAAGTTACTTATTTACAAACAAATGTTTTTTAAATTGAATGTTGAAGTTTTTCAGTAAAGCTTGGCTTTGCCTGCTTAGAGTGTGTCCGCCTGTAATTTGCTGTGGGTAAATTAATATAAATATGTTAGAAGAGGAGGAGGAGCATTCTTTCTTCTCATTAGAAAAAGATATTCTTATGCTGTATCAGTAACTACACCACACACTACTAACTACCTTATACTTGTACCTATATGAAGTTAAATTCCTATTAATTGAGATAATACAAATATAATCAACTTAAACCAAGTAAGCAACCGAAATAGAAAGACAAATAACTATTATTTAGAAAACGTGATAAATGGTTTAAAATCTTTTGTTATTCCATCAATCATTAGTCTCTTGCCACCTCGTTATCTAAGACTAGGGACAGGGAGGATTTCAACATTCAAATATATTTCAAGTTCTTCTGAAAAACAGTAATGAAATTTCGAAATTGCGACATATTATTAGACACTTCTGTGTAGATGCAAGTAACAACAACAATCATTATTTTTTAGATTCCATTGGAATAGATGGAGCCTTTCTTATATTATCTGTAATTTAATAATCCCAGAAAATCGTAAAGAAATAGTTTACACGGGTAAAACTAGCGTCTTTTTACTTGTAAGATCAATTTCCATCCACTCCATCAAACTAGGGCTAACAAAAGGGGTCACAAACAAACAATAGGACTGTTCTATCGACGATCGAGTTATCTAAGATTGCCTATTATCTTATTTTATCACTGTAACAATATCGTAACTGAGTTGTTTTCAGAACAGTACACAGTAGAACAGAAAGTTTGATGAACGTTATTCGTTTATCAAAATATCTATTACTGCTAATTATATTATTATCGATATAACAATATATTTTGCAATGTGTATAGATACGAAAATAAAACTAATTATATGAGAACTTAACTTAGGTTGATTGTTCCAGCGATTTTTCTTAATTCATCCGAATATTTACGAATTTCAAATGATTTTTATAATTGTGAGTTTTACATTTTTGAAAGTTCAATCCTATGTTTCTGCTTGTTTTATTTAAATAATCAATCAAAATTTATTTACTAAATTCAATCATCAAAACTGTACTAAGCCAATGATACGTAACATGAGCAATCTCCGCCTAAATTAATTAAATCGGTCAAAAATATTGCAAAAGGAAAATAATCTATCATAACATCTCAGAAATCCATTATCTATAAGATTTAATTTATCAAACCGAAATAGTGTTGATAAAGAAAGATGCTAGCAAAAAATAAAAATTAATAAAACATCAAATGTCATTTTTGGTACCCGCTTGTAATGGGATGTTCCAAAGACACCGTTTGAAGGCAAAGGCTAAGAATAAAAATAAATCTTAGTTACAGTTTTTATCACTAGCCAATAGTTCTGGAGTCCTTTATCTGAATCAAATAGAAGAGCAATATTAGGTATCGAAAATCTCGGATAAGGGCGTGTAAAGCGTTGAGGCCCCAATCCAATTTATTTCGGGTTGGGTAGTGCGAACTAATATTGGGCAACCCCGAACACACACGGTCGATTGGCCGTGCTTGGCAAGTACTTGTAGTCTAAAATTAGGGTCGTTTTATTAAGATGTTAACACTGCAATTTATAGGCAACATTTTCGGACCTGTTTTATAACAGCCTCAATAGTGCAGTGCTAGCGTATGCGACTGCTGAAGCAGCTAAGGCCTGAGTTTTGCAAATATTTTTTCAGAGTTTTGGTGTTTTCTATGCATAATATGTTTGTTTTTACAACAAAAAAAAAGTATATTGGTATTCTATCAGTCAATCTAGCTTTCATAGTATAAGCTTAGTTGCTTAGTTTGAAACTAGATAGCGTTGTGTGTCAGATGTCCGCAAAAAATATATTGTATTATATGAAATAGAAACCTCCTTTCAAAGGACAGCAGCTATGTCCAGCAGTGGACAATTCTGTTGATGTGATATGAAATAAGTAAAATTTTAGACGTAGATTTTTACGTGTGTTTTTTTTTTTCTATGCGGAAATCCCCTCGAATACCACTCACTGGTGGAATAATTATGTCGGACTCGACAGTGTCCCGCTGATGCTTCGTTCACGGTATTTCATCTTAGATATTACTCAACAGATATGTAATCTTTTCAAATTTAACTTGCCACAAATATAAAAAAATATACAAATTCAAACCAAACCAATTGTTAAATTGATTTAAAGTAATAGATATAAATGTTAAAATCATCTGATATGAGCGCTAGGGTGTTATAGAATAATTTATTACCCAACAACAAACATTCTGGAGCTGGTAACTGAGTTTATGTCGGTAATGTGGTAAATAAGCATATCCTTGATCGTGGGCGATTGTAGTAGGCTATTACCGACCCTATAAAAAGCTTTTTATGGCTTTTCAGAAGAATCCTAATACAGTAGTTTAATACGTGCCCCGGATGTGAATTCTTGATGGAGTTTGCAAGTGATCTGACACGAAAAATAACCAAAGGATCACTTTTATTGCGTCATTTAAATAGTGGGACACACTTGGAAGATGGGATAGCGATGGCTAAGACGCGATTATTAGCTGTTATTGCCGCAAAATACTTTAAAGCTAACAACTTTATCCCATTATTAATTCCGGTATACTGTGTAAAGTTATAATGTAACCACTGTTGTAACTATAACAACACAGTATTAACAAAAGGAAAGCTCGTTATTAAATAAATTAGATGCTTTGTATTGTTGCGGGTTCGAATTACATCCATTACACTACAGAGCCAGAAACCTACCTACAAAATAAGTATTTAACTTAGATATATAACAAATATATAAAGAAAATATAACAATAGCAACTTGAAATACGACACAGACTGCCTTCTGGCAGGCAGAGCTTGTACTATGATAACCAGACTGCTTATAAATATACTTAAATACCTACTACCAAACATATATATATTATAGATAAATTTGACCCAGACTCAGTACAAACAATCGTACTATTCACCTAATTATTTATCCTGGGAATCGTACCCAGGAGCTCGGGCTTTGCAGTCAATATCACTACACACTAGACTAACAGTACCCATGTTACTAGTATTTCTTAAAAATTCTGATAAAACCTTAACAATTAACAATATGTTCTTTTTGTTGACAGATTACGCTATCTTCTAAGACAATTAAATAGAGGTGAAATATCTGCTGAAACACTCCAAAAAAACCTACAATATGCTGCGAAGGTGCTTGAAGCAGTGTACATCGACGAAACCAAGTACGTATTCAGTAAATTGGATTTTATTTTGTCACTGGTGGTGGAGGTGGATGGAATAACTGTAGAGAAAAACCATGCTTTGAGTTATTATTGAACATTTCTAAAAAAGAAATCAAGGAACATTTTGCAAATACCCTGAGGTCGATGTATTTAATTTTTTTCGAAAGAAAATGATCATTTTACTGCCGATTTTTTTAATAAACATGAAGTTCTGTTGTTTAGTTACAAAACTCAAACTCCCTTTTTCCGAAGTCATAATATCAAAAAAATATAAATTTATTGCCAGCAATTATTACTTTTATATTTATATTGGTGTTATTCAAATTCCTTATCTAAGTAACTTATATCAAAATTAACTGTAAATAAATATGCCTTAAGTTAATAATTGGCCTCGTTAATGTTATATTCGATATTTTTTGTGAAAGCTTGAAGCATGGTCTGTCTCTAAAAATATTGTTTATAGTTAAAAACATAATTCTGTGTTTCAGATTTTTGTAGCCGTATTTTTACATCGTGATCATTAATTTTATGCAGAACATATACAATAAATAATATTGATTACACTTTGTGAGGACGTCCAGTTTGCTTCCAAATTCTTTTGTCACCTTCAATATTTTTCTTTTGTGTTGGTGTCGGAACGTTTTCGTTGCTCAATACGGGCATTTAACGGAACAATAACCTTGGTTTTATATTAGACAATAAAAATAATCTATTGTACTCTCTGATAAATGAATTAGTTTAAGCCTTTATTAGAAATAAAGACAAAAGCATAAAATAATGTGTTGTGGCTTATACAGTGAAATTTTAAATACAGACAAATCCAGCGTCAGACGGCATTAAAATGTTTTTTTAGCATAAATAATGCTTACGTATAAAATGCGGCTGAATATTTTATTACGTTTTTTATTTACGCAAAGTCTTTTTACGCAAAAACTTACGCAAAATAAATTTGTGTATTAATTTATCACATTTATAAAATATGTATGGCATCATACTATATATTTAGAGTAGTAGAAAATGGATCATTGTCATAGAGATTTCATTGAATCATTCCAACGTTTGGAATTATCAAGCACTTTAAATAAACTAGAATTCGACTATTTCGATCCGTACATCTGTTTAAAGAAAAACTAATATCGAAATCAAAATGATATACTATAAGCATGATTATAAATTAAATAATGTTCATCTTATAATCTCTTTACATCAAAATGAACAAGTTACCTCAACTAAGCTACTTCAAATTGGTATTTTACCAGAAAATGTAAAAGGAGTAGGTAATAAGATCGCCCTTAATCACGACAAGAGAAACAGGTTAATTAACATTACTTTATAAAATTCAGGGATAAATTTTGTGACGTAATTAGGCTTACAACGACCGACTTATTCCCGGGTGCGTTTTATTTTTAGTGTTCACGAAATTTACTTAACTTTGAGATGGATAACGTTTAGTAGTAAGTACCTACCGGATATCTATATATGAATTCAAAAATATCCAACGGATAAAAGATATCTATTTCAATGTCCTTTTTTTTAGATCTAAACGAAAATAATTCCTATTCATATAGGTATATTTGTAAGAAAATTAGGTAAATGAACCTTAAATTTTACCTCACAATTATGTTTATTAATGATTTGTCTATTCATTTTAATTTATATTTATAATTATTTAACTTTTAGTTAATCTTAAATATAAAATTATCCTGTCACAGTGTTAGTTACCATACTCCTCCGAAACGGCTAGACAGATTTTTAAGAAATTTTGTGTGCACATCGGGTGGGTCTGAGAATGGGCCAACATCTATTTTCATAACCCTAAATGGCTTACCATTTAGGGGTATGAAAATAGAAAAATTAGGGGTGGTTCACCCTTAGGTGACCCACCCCTAATTTTTTTTTTTTGCAAAACAGCTTTTGCCGGGTCAGCTAGTGATTAAATAACATTCAGTATATTCTTTCGTGAGTATAGTTCCTAGTTATTCATGGTTCGATCTAAAATATGCTTTGTGTCAATACTATGTCGTGCTAACGTGTACAAATTCGCACTCGGAGTTAAAAAAGCGTTAGTTTTTCAGTAATCGTTAAATATTAGTAGTTCACTGACTATTGTTAAGCTACTGGTCAATATATAAAGCTCTTGTTTCCATACAGTACTTATAATTTTGGTAGTAAGTGATAAACATGATTAGGACCTTAGATTAGGCAATATCAAGGTCTTTCCTACTTGAAATCAAATCTGTCTTAATCCCGCATGTTTTAATTTTGTTATTATGAAGTTTTAAATATGAATCTTACTTAAACTTACGTTTCGAACATACAAACATAAAAAAACCTTTAAATGATACTTTAAAAGCAACAAATATATTGCAACTATCTTTTATTTGTTCTTTTTCTCTCCTCCTCCCACCGCTTTTGTTTACTCAAAAGGATTCGATATCTAATGTTTCAATGTCATTGGTTTCAAGATCTTTATTCAGGTTCCTTAGTTTCTTGGAAAGGTTTTCAATTTATTTACCATTGTAAAATGTGCAGGAATATTCGTTTACTAGGATTCAGGTTGTCAAGTGCTGTAAGAAGGCTTTTAGAAATTTAGGTTTCATATTACGTACCTCTCGAAATTATGAAAATATTAAAGCAATTGTTGTTTTATACAATGCACTGGTGAGGAGCCAATTAGAATGCAACGCAGTCATATGGGCTCCACATGAAACTAAATATAGTCTCATGGTGGAGCGTGTACAAAATAAATTTATTAGATTTTTATATTTACGTCTATACGGAGTGTATCCCTTCTACCCACTCATGTATCCAACTCTGTTTGTCCTAGGCATGGTTGGATACAGTGAGTTGAGAGTCAGAAGGGAGTTTATGCTAGTAGAATATATATTTAAAATTATTAGAGGTAAGATACACAATGCAGAAATATTGGGTTTGGTAAGGCTATGGGTGCCGGATAGGTACGTCTGGCGCCGGCGCCGGCCCCGGCTGCTGGTGGTGCCAAGAGGGCGTACCAATCTTCTAAATGAGGCGCCTCTGTCTCGGGCGCTCCGCACGCTGAATATCGTTGCGGAGGAGATTGACATATTTCATTGTTCGCTGAGTGAATTCACTAAAGTAACAATATTTACACTATATTATAAAGAAAATTAAAATTTGCTTCGCAATTGCATTGGTTTTGTAACCTGTAAAAATAGATGTAAGTTTGGTTATAAATAAATAAATAAAGAGTAGAGGTGTTGCGACATTATACACTGTGATTGTGGAACTTTCGAGACTTATATTAAACTAGCTTTACTCAGGTTTATGTAGATTTTATCAATGAATTTTCAAGGTTAAAAGTACCTTATGTGTTGTTCTACATTATAATGTATCCAGCCATTCTAGTGTGACGAGTAACGAACGTCCATTCAAACTTACGCACTTTAAGTAAAGACAATTTCTCTCTTCATCACGACTTTAATTCGATTGATTTATTACTTTGTTTCTCAATAAACGCTCTGTTAGTCAAGAAATTTTACTTGAAAACAATATTTCAAAAGGAAAAAATTGGTTGCCTGTAAAGTCGGTATACGGGCGAAAGTTTTACGTGACAACGACTTTGAGTGGTAAAATAATTTTAATGTGAATATTCATTCGTATAGTAGGAAGAAGGATGAAATAATAGTAACAATTTAAAACATTTATTTATACCGGGCTAACCATGCCCAAGTGGAAGGGACGCGTGCCTCTCACTCGCTCTCATTGTGAGCGCATAACGTGAGCGGAGCGTAACGCAGTTTCTTGAAGTGTCACCCGGCAAACCAATTTATAAGACGTTGTCACGTCAAAAATTATCTATGTTTTGGCCTCAAGTAAAGTTTGCAAATCCATTTTATTTATTGGGGAAAATCCAACAATTAATCCATCAATATGGAGATTGAAGATAAACTGAACAATTTTTTTCCAGCACCAAATATGTACTGTCAATACAGTTTTAGAACAATAATAAACCTTTACTATATGAATTAAATTTAGGGCTGGATGAACTTATCTATACTATATATTATGATAAATGATTTTATCATTCTTTCTATTGAGAAATTAAATATTTAGCTCCCTCCATTTTTATGACATACACGTGTCCCAAGGAACTTTACGTATCTTTTCTTTAAAGTAGGTCTTCAAAAAAGTAGGCATAGGTAGTTTTAATAAATTGGTTCTAGGACTAATTACGTTTCTGTAATAATCAAAAAATGTTCATGTGTTCAAAATAACACAACGATAACTATCAATGATAAACCAATAATAATTTTAAAGTTTACAGCGACGGTAGTGTATGGTTAAATCGTTTTGGGTTCGAACCCACCGACCATCGACGTGAACTCATTTAACATAAGTACCTTCTCGTAAGTGTGTGACCGTGAGAATAAATATAAAATACATAGTAAGATAACAAACGATTAACCATACAAATTAATTTAAAATTTGACAAGTTATAACTTAAAAGTTATCAAAATGCTATAATTTAATACCAATAATAGTTATTTTACTGCAAAGTACATTATTAAAACGTACATAGCAATGTTAGCAGTACCGCTAAGTGACGGTTTATCCCGTATAACATGACGCGCACAGATTGAAAATTGCGGTTGCAAACATGGCCGCTGCTGTCGGTACCGGGCAGTGGGCTGTGAAGGCTGTTTATTGGAAAGCTTTTATTTGTATTTGTACACATTCTGTTTACATGGTCACTAATGATTGTATATGTGGATACATTTGTTTTGCTTATACACTGTTTGCCGATTTATATTTGTCATTGTCTATTACTATCGATATCTCGATGAAAACGAATATAGGTATATCTCAAAATACTACAATATGGTTTGCTTTTATTTTTCTCAAAATCATCAACAGCCTCTAGTAGTCCACTGCTGGATATAGGCCTTTCCTAATCGTTATTCTGCTATTCTGACTATCATTATTTCAGTCACTGAACGGGCAATATTTTATTCAAGATAGTAGAGATTACCTGTTCTTATGAAAAAACACCCTATACGAAAACAGCGTGGTATAGTAGGCCTTTCTAAGGCTCTCCTTAGAAAGGATGATAATGGAAAAGCTTGTCATCTCCGTTCAAGTTAGTAGACCCGTTAGAATCCATAAAATTAAATAGCATCTTAATCTGTATGTTGTGTTTGTTGCTGTTCTTCCACGTTCTGAATTAGGGTAACGATACTTGATCACTCCTATTTGCGTATCATTACTCGTACTGTGCTAATATACAGACTATAAAAGAAAGATGTGGTCAAATTGGCGTATAGCAAATCCCCGTGCGTAATGTAAAACGTAATTTTTTTTATGAAAAATTTTACACAAACATTTTGAAACCAGCGTTTTGAATTTTAATTAATAAATTTAAATTTACATATTAAAATCAAATTTATAAAAAAGCAAGATTTCGTGGGCTGGCATTAAGAAACTATGCGTATTTAATATCGAGAATATTAATAGAAATATGATTTCGTTATATTGTTTTGTTTACTTCATACAATTAAAAAAAAACAAAACATTGAATTTGACATAAAATCTACATAGCTTCGTAAAATTCTGTACATTGTAATATCTCTTTTCTCGACAAGCAGTTATAAAAATCTGTGAGAACACTAAGTTATATAAAAATAATAGCTCATAAAAAAGATGTATAAATATCTAAAGAGGTTTGCTATTGCATTAAGTAGAACATTTACAAAATATTTTCTTAATGTTATTACTACAGTGAATGGTACGGAAAATAGATATTGTTTTACGACATTTCACTTCCAAATGGTACCTACATAAAACTTGATGGTTTGGTCTCATTTTAATTCAAATAATTTAAAACACTTTGTAAGCATTATATTTTTTAATTCGTTTTAAATAGACAGGAGCACTTCCGTTCCGTTCGGTGACGCTTAACAATCAGATGTTACCCATACTGATAAACAATTAGAATACCAATGACGTCACTTAATGAGCTACTTGTCTATTCTTCTGCTCATGTAAGTTTATCCGCAATAATGTTAAGAATAATTTACTTTTAAAAAGTATCAACAACTTCATGATGGAGAGTAGTAATAAACTGTATTCTTATTAAATTAATTTTAACATCTCGTGTTTAAATATATGACTTATTACAAAACACCAGTTTACAGCCAGAGGAGTTCTCTAATATTGTTAATTAATAATTTTAATTGAAAATGATCAAATATTATGTTAGAAAGCCACGAAAGTCTGATGAATTTTCACCACAAATTATGAGCAAAATAAACGTAAACAAGAAATTTTATACACATGTATAGAAAAGTTTTTTATTCTCGGCAACGACTACAAACTTCGCCCTCATATACTTTTCAAAGGACGTGTGTGTTTTACAGTGACCTATTATTCTATGTATAGCCAAACAGGCGGTTTTAATAACATTTTACCATATCTTGAATTAAATCGAAAACGGTATATTTCATTAAAATGGGAACGATTTCAATCTTAGCCTACCCTGTAAATAAATTAAATGTAGGTGTTCTTCTGTATCTTGATACGAGCCTTCGATTATAATCGAATGTAATTCGACAAATAAGTATTGTAAAACAGTTTATATTTTGATAAATTATCAAGTTAATATTTTAGATCGTATCATTATTTTTTAATAATAGCAATATATTTCAAAGTAACTTAAATATAGAATAATGATTTCATTTAACATTTTGATTTTTGATTGACGTTTAACATAAAAATCACTGAATACCATATAAACACGATTTCTCGATAGTCTTACCAATTTAAATTTTATTTACAGTTATGTCAAAGCGACGATTTCGGAAAATACTATAATACTAAGTCAATACGATTTTGTGAGTGGATTAAATGTGTATTGCTCTAAAATTTAAACCAGTGTTATTTAAATAAAGATGTAAGGATTCTATTAGGATA
The DNA here is from genome assembly GCA_902825455.1 of Arctia plantaginis. Lineage (NCBI taxonomy): Eukaryota > Metazoa > Arthropoda > Insecta > Lepidoptera > Erebidae > Arctia > Arctia plantaginis. The sequence goes on from CADEBD010000288.1 coordinate 4,920,352, forward strand.
CATCTGAAATTGTTCTGACACTGAGTAATCGCAATAAAAAACTCACATACCAAAACCTTTAATACATTACATTTGTTTTTTAGACTGTCCAAACAGTGTAAAACTAAACGGTCACAAACGTTTCGTTAATGAACTGAAGAATTACCAAGTGCTACGGTGTTCTACTAGATTTGCCTAATATCTTTGCGTAACCTGTTAATAACCCTGTTTGGCTTCCGAATACAGTTTGTAACAAGTTTAATTGAAAGCTGAGGGTTAATTCTTGTAACTTAGTTACATTACACTTCAATAGTTTACTATAGCGGACTCTTAATGAAATTTATAGATCGTCAGCACATACAAGAATGTGTTTACATGATTTCAAAGTTCAAAGATTTTGTATTGCCTTTTTTAGTATACCGGATTTCAGAACTTTATAGTACAATATTTTATATACCTTATTCAACTTTTATTTTAAATCAGGTTCCTAGAATTCCTATAAAAATACATCCAATAAATTTAATTAAAGTGCCAAAAATATGAAAAGGAAGCCGTACACTTAAACATTAAAAATCTCGTATTATTTTACACAGAAAAAATTACGAGATTTTTAATGTTAAAGTGATATGGGATATTGTTTAGTTTTTAATATTAATTCTACGTCAATTACACTTACAAAATCATATTAAAGGACATTCTAAAACATTAAATACAAGAACAAAACCAATTCTCGCTTGTTGAAATCATGATACGCCGTCGCTTACACGTGCCAACGATATAAATAAATCGCTTTAACAAGGATTGTCCATTTGATTTTATCGAGTTAATTTACTTTTTCCAATACTTATTTGAGTGAACTTAAATACGTATTGAAAAAGTCACTTTTGCACATATTTCATCATACGGAAATACTTATATTTATTAAGAGACGAAACTGACCTTTTCTTTTTTATAAATGGGTTCGATTTAATGAGCTTTTCTTCAGGTTTCAATTGCTGACAAATTGGCTTTTACTTTAATCAAAGGTTTTAAATTATTGAAACTTATACTTAGTTACTATATAAACATTAATTTTATTTTGAAACCTTTGCCAAATACGCTAGAGCTGACATCTCCTGGAGAGTGTTCTTCGAATCCCACGTCTGTGATTCAAACTTAAGTTTATTGTATTGTATCCTAATTCTATTCTGTATTTCTATTCCGTGTGGTGACGGATTAAGAATACAAAATGTAACCACCCCTATTCATCCCGTGGGTGTCGTAAGAGCCGACTAAAGGAGAAAAGAGAAGGAAAACAAACAAACCCTATACCAACCCGTCTGGCCAGCGTGGTATGGTAGGCCAAAACCTCCTTTCTAAGGAGAAGCCTACGTCCAGCAGTGGACTGTTATAGGCTGATGATGATGATGATCCTAATTTGACAATTGTAACGTACGGTTCAAAAACTAAGCTATACTCATTTAATTTTTAGGATTCTAAATTACCCTCGAGATTAGACTCTTTATTATAACAATCACAGTATTCGAAAACCAATCAAGCATTGCCACCTCCATTTCCGAGAACAACCTTTGAAACTCACCCGACTAGATTGCGCAGGTTCTGCTTTCTGTACTTATACTGGAAGTTAAATAGACATTGCGTTGGAAAGTCGTTTTATGTTTGTAAAGTATTTTTAAATCTATAAACAACGTAAAATCAGTTTTCTAATGTAGACTTACGTTTGGAAGTAATGTCTTACATATTTTTATTTGAATCTTATATATATTACCTTATATTATATAAAACTTAGATTTACCTTATATTATGTTATATTTATATTTCTCATTCTAGTATTATCTATATAATTCTAAGTATTTAGTTAAAACATATAGTGTTTTATACATCAAGGCTTTTCTTTTTTAGTATTTCGTTTACAAAATTTAAATTTGCTAGATTGGTACTTTATACGGTATTATAAGATAATGTTTGTTTCTGTGTCAGAAATACTAATATTTAGGACTATATAATCATAACTAAGGGTTCGGTGTTCTTCACATTTAAGGGTATTTTGATTTTCGTAAAGGTAACTGTTCCACTAATCTGGAAATCTCGCGGCACAGTTCCTGTTTCGTACATTTTCTCGATCAAGTAGTAGATCTCATCTAACTTCTCGACAACTTCTTTAGAATAATACTAGAGAAAAAAATAGAAGGCAAGAGAAAACGAGGCCGGCTTAGATCAACATACATAGAACAAGTGAAGGAGAATGTGGGAGTCGTGGCCTATCAGGAGATCAAACAGATCGCAGGAAATAGAGAGAAGTAGAGATTGCTCCACCGACAAGGGCTTTCCTCTTAAATTAGGAGAGATATTGAGGCTAAAATAAAGTGCTGAAAATTAGTATTAGGATGTTCCTACAGTATCCCACACTATTTATAAATGCTTATTTAGATCATCTCGAAAAGAAAACTACTTTCTTAAAGAAAAAATACATAATGGCATAAAGCGACATTCATATAAGTGGAGCCAAATAAATTATTAAAAAAAATATACTAAATCGTTATTTTGTGATACTTTAATAAATTTACAAATAGACTTTTAATTATTACTAACTATCCATACCAAAGGAACTTATTTACACTTTACTTAGAAAACAATCAAATCCACATAATCTGTATAATCCTATCTTATCTCTCTGTATAAACTTTAGCAAAAATAGAGGCAGAAAAGTAAATGGAAAGCCTACACAAAACAATTAAGATTTACAGCTAAAACATAGGTAATAAAACACGTCCTCCTAAGCAAGAAATAGAACTAGTATGACTGTTTTATTAAAATTCTTCACAAGAAGAAGTTTCTCTCAGAATAGGTGATTACTTTTACATTCCGACTATTTCGCAACACGAAATTATATATCAGGTCAGTAAAACCATTTGCATATTCTTTTTTCTAAAAAAATCAACTCCCGTGCTAGCAATAAATCCTGTGTCGCGGGGGACTTTACAAACATACATTAAACGGACACAAAGGACACCCAGACTCAGAACAACAATTTGTGGATCACACAAAGTGTTGTCCCATGTGGGGATCGAACCCATAACACCCAGCGAAGTAGGAAGCGGCGAGGTGACCGCTTAAACCACTACGCCATCCGTGCAGACAATATGAATACCTTCTTGCATATTTTGCATATTTATATAATTTTATATTCAAATTGGTTTTTCATTAAATTTCCTAGAGCAAGAATGATTTTTTGATAGTACTTCCAATTGCCAATAACATACTATCATTAAGTTTTAATATTGACTATAAGATCTGATTATCCTTCTTAGTTGATATTATAAATAGAAAACTTACAGGTTCACATGACTGAAGAGTTATTTTATAAAGGCCTACATTACCATGAAAGAATCTTCTGAAAGCCTAAATACTTCTTTTTGTTTATATTTGGTAGAAATAAAGAATATCATTCTATTATTCAATATGATTATAAATCTTACACAATTGTATCACTTGTGAACTGATTGCAGCAAACGGCGCTTAAATTAAAACTTTGAAGGTTTTAATATCTTCAAGTTGCAGTTAAAATGAAACTTTACAAAATTTGATTCTATTAAAATTAACTAGAAACCAAGAAAATGCTATAGTGAACGCAATAATTCACATGTCTTGAAAACAAAACGTTCCGACATCAATAGATTAAATTGCTTCGTCATTTTATTCAAATCCATTCAAAAACTATTCAATGTTACTATAAATATTTTGCTTATGTACTCGATGATGTTTTGCTCCAAGGTCTAAAAATTCTAGGATGTATATAACATTAGCTGGACGTGCGGATGTATCGTCGCGCCGCCAGTGATTATGTCTAACGCAGGGATAGGAGAGTGGCGGAGCAGCCGCGTGCGCAGCAGGCCACACTACACATGCGACGCCTGCGCACCCCGTGCTGGGCGAGGTGCTCAGTAGAGAAACCGAACGAAGCAAAGTTAATACCGTTACAACAACGCCGACAATGGCCAAGTAGTCGCGCCTCCCTTCTGTCCAATCTGTGCGATTAGGTCTTTCTGTTCTGTTCAAGCTTCTGTTACATGGATATCTCTCAATTCCTGACCTCCTGTTAGTTTAGACTTTTTATCTGAATTACTTTTGCTATTTTTAATCAGTTTGGATATTAATCCAAACTGGTATTTTCTTTTTTTAGGTAACTTGTTTCTGTGTAAACAAATTGGGTGAACAAGATACGGGAACTATAATAAGCACTCAGATAATTCGCGTATCTTGTTCTCAGTAGCATAGCACTTTATCTTCGTCTTTATTAGAAATGGAATTTAGACCAGTGTGCCGTTTGGACCCTATGTGACTCGTCTTTGTGATTGTCCTGTCTTCAGTCTCCGTCTTTGTTTCTCCTTCCTTAGGCATGTTAAAATCATTTTGTGTCTGGGTGACCCCTGCGTAGCATCATTTTATTAAGCTTGACTTTTATGATTTAAAAAATAGTTTTCTTTCTTTACAATATACTCTTACATGTGGTTATAGTCCTTTCATACCCTTAATATTTTTTTTAATTAATAGTTTTGTACACGACCTTCATTACTATTAATTGTAATGTAGCTGCTACCACCGCTTTCATCATATTTTATACAATAAAATATGTTTGTTGGGTAATTAAAATGAATAGCTTTTATTTTTACAAGTTTATATTGTACTTGTTGTTTTAATTGTTATATTGTATACATTACAGGTTTATTGTTGTGAAATAATTATCTAGTGTGTTCATTATTTCCGAAGAGGTCTCGAAGTTTAATGCAATGTTAACCACTTTTTACTTACTTTACAAATTAATGAAGGAAATACTGAACAACCGATATCCGTCGAACTGAATACATTTGCGATTCTTCCTATCCTTGTATTCATCCCTGACTCTGTCCCAATGACGGCGTGTTTTATTTTAGACCGGCAGTGGCGCGCCAGCAGTCGGCCCCAACCCTGGTGTTTAGGTGTGTCGATGTTATCACTTATTATGCCACTCACAATACTTGAATCAAACCAGAATTCAACCATTATTTGAATCTTTAAAGCAACTTCATCAAAACGAGTTTCGGACATTTTCACAATTCTCGTTTCATTCAAGTTCTAATGATAATACGACCCCAAATTAACCTTGTGAGCCTCCTAAGATTTGCTTGTTCTGTCCTGTGTCTATATTGTGTGCTGTGTTGCTTTCCACTGTTATAATGTCTGCTTCTATACTGTAAAAATATTTAAAAAAAGATTGTTAAAGAATTATACCATAACTAATGATATATCAATATATATTTTTATCGTGTGGACAAGAAGAAAAAATATGTTTCGTAAACCAATTCGTATTAAAAAAAGTTGAACGATTTTACTTACTTCTATATTTTGGATGAATGAATAGATAATAATAATAAATATTGAGGATGCCCTGACACTGAAGTACGGCACATGAGTGCAGGGTCTAACATCGACATGAAAGATCGAACCTTGATTATGGTCAAAACTCAAAAGGATCCAAAGTCCAGATCCAGGTCAGGATCCAGTTGAGCATCCTATCTTGGGAGCATCCCAAAAGCCAATGGAAAGCAATATTTCAGTATCACAATATCTTGAGCACGTTGCATGCAATATAGTCCTCTCCTAGTAAATTAGGGTACTCATACCCAAGGCAGCATGCTAGATACCTACTTTATCACACTAGTTTAACACTTCTGTTTTCAATACTTGAAGTCTGAAAATACCTGTTCGTCATTCATTTCAGGAACTATTTCTTTTTATTTGATCTCATACGTCGCAACAAAATTATTATTATATTTCTTATTATATATTAATTATGTATCTTAAAACACGAGAGATTTGAGTACAATCTTGGTATATTATCCTACCAAGCCTCATTAACAGGATTGTCAGTATTTTGGCCTTTATTAGTAAGAGTGTCTTGACTTTGGAATTTCGTAATCACCGTTTTTGATCACAACTTTTATACATAATGTTTTAATGTAGCAAGAAGAGTCACTTAATTTTTATTTTTAACATTAGTATAATTTATTAAAATTCACAAATTCATACTAACAAAATAGATATAAAGTTTATTAATAGATGTAGCTGTTAGAGAATTAATTAAAATTATATAACGGTATAGACCAACAATGTACACCATTATTTAGTTTATAATAATTAGATTTAAAAGGTTAGTTTAGAGATAGTTATAGGAATCAAGAAATAAACAATCTTTTACGAAGTGTAACTAAGCAAGTTTGTTAATAATGATTTGTACATTAGGATCAGAAGGTAACTTGTTTTAATTAATCCAAATTATAATGTGTAGAAATATATTTCTTAAGACGAATAATTGGAATATATTCAAGATGCAGTGGCTAATTGAATTTAATTGGCATATATACATAACAGCTATTACAAATTATCTAAACTACAAAATTGAATGGCATTAATAATACCATAGCAGCTTCAAAGCTTTCGATGGCAAAAGAAATTCATAAGATTTTTAATCGTTTTTACAGAACTCGAAGCCAGCCCTACATATACTCGTATGGTGAAGCTTATGCGTTTAGCCCGTGTATTGTGGTTTTAAAATTCTAATTCTTGTTTTGGGTTGTGTACAGGAGGTTAGCTGACGAAGATGACGAGCTCTCGGAGGTACAACCAGATGCGGTGCCTCCTGAAGTGCGGGAGTGGCTCGCGTCGACCTTCACGAGGCAGCTGGCAACGGCAAAGCGGAAGTCTGATGAGAAGCCCAAGTTTCGGTCGGTGGCTCACGCTATTCGTGCAGGGATTTTCGTGGACAGAATCTACAGGAGGGTTACTAGTACTGCGCTCATGCAGTTCCCTCAGGATGTCATTAGAGTGCTTAAGGTCAGTAGACAATAAAATCTTATTCTACTAACTGTTGATTTTTGTATCGTATTCAAAGAATTTAGATTGATAGAAACACCTGTCGTAAAAATATTCAACTATAACTCAAATAGAAAACTACCAATACGAGTACAGAGAAAATAGTTGTTTAATATTTAAGTTGCAGGTGTCCATGGGCGACAGTTGTTGCTTACCATCAGGTGACCCGTCTACTCGTTTGCCCCCTTATACCATAAAAAAAAGATCTACGTCTACTTGATCCATCTTTCAAATAATCTAAATAGATCAAATTTTAAGTTGGACCTGCCAAGACAACTTTTAAAATCGTATATTAATGACACTTTAGTGTGGTAAACAGTTGGACCGTACTGCCTGGTTTTATTCCTATCATCTTCAAACAGCATTTTTTAGGATATTTAAATTACAGTCTAAAGCGAAATGCTAAGTAAAAGTATCAAACTAGATGCTTTCCTTGCGTTAATCAGTTTATTTTGAATCATTAAGTCAAAACTATAACTATTACACTTCCTACTCACATACGCCAACAGTATTTGATGTATATCGCAATAAATACAGTATAAACTATTTATTGCGCACACTTTGTCGCTCAGCTCGGCTGGAAACCAACAAACACACCTTAATATTAATTAACACTTTGAGTTATTAGTTTTATGATAGCTTTATTTGTTGATATTTATTTTATATATTGTTTTGTTATGTTTATGTTTGTTTGGGTCCCGACGACCTCACTCACTCGGTGAAACAAAAGAATTGCTTTTACTCGTTTTCGGTACCACGGCCTTGTGAGGCCCAGAGGCATCTCATTAGAGCTATAGCATGGGTCTGCCACGAAGCCTTCGTTCATAGACGTCTATAGGCTGATAATGATGGGCCTGCCACGACAAAATGATTTTATGGGTTTAAAATCTATCTTATTATGCCATCATAACCCTTCAAAATAGACCCAGTAGTTAAAGTGGTGCAGTGAATATAATTTTTAAAACATAAAGAGACAGTTAAAACTTCTTCACTTGTTTCTGTAGTAGGTTAAAAATGATTACTGTTTGTGTATTATCTCATAACCTACTAAGGTTGCAATTTATATTTATAATACACACATAAAATAATACGAACAGGTATATCTCTGAGGACCCGTCGTCCATGAAGCTGATGGTACGGTACTAACCAAGAACGATAATAGAATATTTTAGTGCCCTTTTTGTGCCAAATACTCAGTATATATTATATTGTAACCGAGACCATAATGTATGATCGTCTCTGATTGTATAAATAAATAAATTTATTGTTAGTAAATATATATATATATATATCCGTTAAACAGAAAATGAACTTAAATATGCGTACTTACTTACATAAATGTTTGTAACACTATTAATTCTGATTGACCAATAAGTAATTTATTTATTTATTTATATCTTTATAATTTTAGTTATTACTGATCAGTTTTGACATCAAACGTAATTAATGCCGAATCATTTCATTCCAACAATCAAATACTTGAAGACTGTTAAACGTGTATTTCAATCAAAGAAAACTACTCCATAATGTTTGTGTCAGACTCAGAAAGTATTAAAATGGTTGGATTTGTGAATATTCATTGACTATATAAAACTAACTATTCAAACATAAATTTGAATATCTACCTGATTTGTTTATTTATAACTTTATGCACTTTTGTACATCGGTGGACTTCATGCCCAAGGCATTCTCTCAATATCAACCTTTAGGTAGTGTAGAAATCGTGAGTGGTAGGCGCATATAGATTATAACACTAATCAGCAAGTTATACACTACACTACACAACACACGTAATTTTATACACAAGCAAATACACATATTTACACACATACTTACACACACATATACATACATATATATGTATATCAATACACATACATACACTATACTACACTATTTGTCTATCATGTAACCTTAACTGGACGTAGTTACACAAAAAGGAACCAATCCACAAAAATACCAAAATTGAGTTAAGTATGCCAAAAAGTCCGTGAAGGTCGATACTTTCATGCAGTAAAAAGATTCCAGTGAAATACGAAACAATGTCATTGTTATCAACACAAGGTACCAGTCCACATGTATGGCGGGCATTTGTTTTGAAGCAACTAAAACAATCCAATCTTCTTGGATCATTAGTAAGAAAAAGTGTTTATTGGTACTTATTTAAAATATATAATCTTAAAAGAGATACAATTCACGTGGATCATTTCCGATAATTATAATTATTTAAAAAATCTATACATAGTAACACACACTAACGATCCAAAACACTTGGAACCTTTCTGATGAACATTATCAATAACTCATAAAATAGTGTTGAAAAACATAAAAAGAATCCAAAGCACAAGAGTTACTTCTGAAATATTTATTTGCATTGTTATTACATTTAATTAAAATATCTAAAGGAAAATAAAACAAACATTTAACACAACCGATTACAATATTCTATTGTCGTTGCCATTACGCCCTATGTCTCCTAGTACATTGGAGCTTCTACAAACTTTGCCTGACAAAGTCCATCAGAAATAAATATAGTTGACAATTTTTCCGAAAACAACGAACACAATTCTGAAGTTACAGAAACTGATTGTTTTATTACACCAATAAGTGACTTCAATCGTGATACGGACTCAGATTTTATACCAAATAGTGACGAAAATGCGAGTGATGAAGAAGACTTAGGTTCATCGAGACAACTGAGTGTTGTTGCTTTAGTGCATAGTTCAAAGAAACAAAGAATTGTTAATGACATATCACGCACACTGACGACCATTAATACCAATGTTGAAGTTATAGATAACAGTGATATGATAGAATGTGAATCGAATAATGAAACTCGAAATGATGCTACTACACAACAAGAAATAGAGAATTTATCTTCAGAAGGTCTACCAAAAAAGGTAGAAAATAAATATATCCAAATCACACTGTTGCTCAAACTAAACAACGGAGATATTTAAACTTACCATATTATTCAAAGAAAAAATATATTCCGCCAAAAAAATTTCAAAATTTTACCTGTAATATCAAACAATGTAACCAGTTAATTACAAGAGAAAAAAGAGAAGAAGAATTCCAAAAATTTGGGCTCTTATGAAGCCCAATTATTATATATAGTAAATAATGTAGAAGAAAGACCCAAAACAAGATCTTATACAGTCACTAAAGAAAATAAAACAAATAAGAAAAAACCCAGAGAATACTCAAGAAAATACACTATATGTGGGGTTGAAGTTTGTAAACCCATGTTTTTGAATAATTTTCAAATAACAACTAAAAAGATTGATGTTTCTCTACGAAAAAATCGATATGAGTACATGATTAAAGACAGAAGAGGACTTTCACAAGGTGATTGGAATAAAACTCAGATGGTAGATATTGAGTTCGTTAAGGATATCATAAGCTCATTACCTAAATATCAATCGCATTATAGAAGAGAACAAAGTAATGGTGTTATGTATTTCAAATTAGGAATGACGATACAAAAAATATATGAGTTATACTTGGAAAAATTTGGGCTACGGTAAAACGCATATTTTATAAATATTTTAATTTACGCTGCAAGACACTAAAAAAGGACACTTGCACAAGGTGTGATACTTTCACTAATAAAAATAAATTGTTTGTTAGATGAAGAGAAAGAAAAGTTACAACATGAAAAAGACATTCAACTAAAAAAAGCAGAAGATTTGAAAAAATATATGAACGAAGATATAGCACAGGCAAAAACTGACGAAGAATTTGAATGCTTAACATTCGACTTAGATAAAACACTTCCATTCCCACGTATACCAACCAGCATTATTTTTTATAAAAGGCAATTGTGGTTGTATAACTGTGGCATCCACGCCGGCTCTAACAATACTGGTCATTGATACATATGGATCGAAGGAGAAGCTGGTCGAGGGGCCCAAGAAGTCGGGTCATGTTTGATCAATTTCATAAAGTACAAACTTGACCCAAAAGTAAAACACTTAGTGTTATGGAGTGATTGCTGTGGCGGACAAAACCGCAATATAAAAATCGTAATGATGTTGAAGGTAATGTTAAACTCGCACCATACTCTGAGGACAATAGATTTCAAATACCTTGAATCAGGTCATACTTTCCTGCCCAATGATACTGATTTTTCCAAAATTGAAAGCCAATTAAAATTTCATCAACGAATTTACACTGCTGACGAGTATATGCAAGTCATTAGGAGTTCCAAAAGAAAGACTCCGCTCGAAGTTAAAAAAATGGTTAAAGAGGACTTCCTGAGCTCAAAAAATATTGAAAAAAATATAGTAAACAGAAAAACTTTTGCAAACAAGCAGAAAACTAATTGGCTACAAACAAAAGTGATTTCATTAAAGAAAGAAGAGAAATATATTATTTTTATGAAGAGTGAATAAATAATGACCTTAATATACCTTAAATAGTGAACTTAATATACAGAAGAAAGTGAAAGGCAAATCTTTAGAATTTTCTGAAAACTACTTTATCATGTTGTGGCCTACAGGCAAAAAAATCGCTCAACCTAAACTGGATGATCTGAAGTCAATGTTCCACTTAATTCCGAAAGACTGTTTAGACTTTTACAAGTCTCTTCAAGGGGATAAAAATATAGAGGATGATCTTGAAGGATTCAGCGGTCAGCTTGATTTTCAGATTGAAAATGAAAGTCAGGCAGAATGAGCATTATAATGACTATGCAGAGTTTTGTTTTGATTACAGTTTAATTATGTTATCAACAGTATTGATTTCATTTTTTATCCATTGTTTTTTTTTAACTTGATAGGTATGTTATAAGAATAATACAGTTTTAGGTATGTATTTATTAGTTATTTTATTTATTTTTAAAGATTTCGTTAGCAGTTGATGCAGTGGAGCTTTACTGCGAAACTATCATTTTATGCTGGTCTTATTGAGAATACTATATATCAAAAAGGATCCAAGCCCCTATTTTCTTGAATATTATTGAAAATATGAAATCAAACTTAGTGAATTTGATTTATAGTTAAAATATAACAAGATTTCCTACTAATTTTAATAAAACCCACAAATTTATGGTACCGCATCATAGAAGAATTACGACCTAAACTTTAAAGTTAAATATCTCAAAACTAGCGTCATGTGGATTGGATCCCTATCGTGTAACTACGTCCAACTGAGCTCAGCCTATATAGCTAACACATCCCGAGGATTATCGTTGTCAGCCGGCAGTTTCTGGTAGTTTACTGATAACACCACAAATGAAACATGACAGTAATCTAAATACCAAGTGTCTGAATATAACATGTTATTAGGAAAAGGTATTTTATGAAAATAACTTTTACTTGATTTATATTCTCCATCCAAATATCGACTTACTCAATTAAGATTTTTTTTAGTATAAGCAAAAAAACCGTGGGCCACCTTATGGTAAGTGACTACCGCTCCTCATAAAGACCTGTAACTCTAAAGACATAAGTGCGTTGACGTTTTTGGATTGTCCATCCCTTCCAGAATAAGGGGAGGGTGGTGTGCCTATTAAGCAGGTTTATTCCGTTAGTTAAGAATGATTACATCATTATGGAACCCAAAAGTTTCAAAGTGACTAAATAAAGTAACTAAATAAAGTGACTAACTAAAAAAAAAAGACTTTACGGACAGCGTTGTTGTTTAAGCGGACACCTCGCCGCTGCTGTAGGTCCGATCCCCACATGGAACGATACTTTGTGTGATCTACAAATTGTGGTTCTGAGTCTGGGTGTTCTTTGTGTCCTTTTCATGTATGTTTGTAAAGTACCCCGCGACAAAGGATGCATTCCTAATGTTGTCTTTTAAAAACAAAAGAAAAACAAATGTTGTTCATTTCAAAATTAGGATTAGAAAACACAGATACAGACACAGACTTATACTATCTGATTTTTGTATAAACAAACTAATCAACGACCACAATTTTAACGAACACAACGTAAGTTAATCAAGCCAGGATCCCGTTTATCTTTCTCAAGGGCCATCAAAGATTCATGATCATGGCCATATAACAACGACCCATTTCTGTTCCCTGCAAAGTCCGGACGAACTAAACTACAATAAAATCGTAATTAATTTCTACTTGCACTCATTCATCTTAATTTACCTGCATTAAATCAGTGAACGTATTAAAGGAAAAGTACATATTTTGAAGTATTCATTTCAATGGCTCAATAAAATGTAGATTATAGCTGTTTAAAAATATAAACTGGACAGCAAATAAACCGAGCCACCCGCTACCTAGGCACTCTAATTCGATTTTCTCAAAAACTAAAAAACCTACAATTAACAAAGTTGTACCTACAGAAAGTGCGTTTCATGGTGATTAAAATGAAAGGAAACTCATTGGGTTTAATCAATATTTCAGTGTTTATTAAGGATTTTACAAAGAAGAGTCGTTTTCCAGTCGTGACAATCGTTAGTAATGATAAAGTGAAAAAAAAAATTAAAGCCAAAAACAAAGATAAAATCAAAAAAAGTTTTTGATCAATATTCCGTATTCCCTCCCCTTGCTCGGATAACTGCCAGCATCCTTGTATTCATCGACCTTACGAGCCTGACGATAAAATCTTGAGGAATTGTATTCCACTCCTCTTCAATTGCGATTCGCAGCTCTGGAAGCCTTGTTGGAGCAGGTACCCGGGCTCGAACCCGACGTTTCAGCTCATCCCATAAGTGTTCTATCGGATTCAAGTCCGGGCTTCGAGCTGGCCAGTCCATCGTACGATACTGGGTCACCACATGAGCAACATGAGGCCGTGCATTATCATGCATCAATTGCATATCCTGTCCGATATATCCTGCGTAAGGTACCACATGGTCTGCGAGGATTTCAGTAATGTAGCGATGAGAAGTCAGTCCACGTGTACGGCCCGTCGGTTCGATGAAAACTAACGCTGTATGTGCTGTTAACGAGATGCCGCCCCAGACCATTACAGATCCTCCTCCATAAGCAACAGTTTCCTCGATGCCACACTGAGAATAACGTTCTCCAGGGCGACGATATACTCTCTGACGTCGATCACTTCCATGTAGACTCACCCTGGTCTCATCAGTGAAGAGTACATTACTCGACTGCTCTAATGTCCAATCCCTATGCTCTCGAGCAAATTCAAACCGTGCTCGACGGTGTGCTACCGTTAATGCTGGGCCTGTTGCAGCTCTTTTTGGGGTCAGGTTCCGTTCAGCAAGTCTCCTTCTGACGGTATCTGAACTTATGACCACTTGGCGTTCGTCACGCAGACTTTGTTGGACTTGAACTGTGTTGAGGTGGCGATTTCGCAGAACAGTAAGGTGGATATAACGATCATCTGCTGCTGATGTAGCCCTAGGTCTGCCCGTACCTGGACGGCGATCGAATGCTCCAGTCTCTAGGTATCGTCTGTAAACTCGTTGCACTGAAGATCTGCTGATTCGAAGCCTTCGAGCGACTTCACGTTGCGCAATGCCTGCTTGAAGTAATGCTACAGCTTGAGCTGCTTCCTGAGGTGTTGTATCCATTATTAATCGAAAAAAGTAGCAAAAACACACGCGTCTGAGCAAACGATGGACAAAAACTAAAGAAATGATAAGAAATATCCGACTACCCTCATTGTAGAGAAAAAGAACGCTAATTTCAAACTCTGGTGAAAACAGAGCAAATCGTTAGCATTGTGTTTGTTGCTTGATTACAATGTGAGTTGACGGTACTTTCGAATTAATTTTTAGTCATTTTAATCACTGTAAGTTGTAAGTTTTATACTTTTTGAGAAAATCGAATCAGAGTTCCTAGGTAGCGGGTGGCTCGGTTTATTTGCTGACCAGTATAGTATTAAGCTGTTTTTAGGTAACGACGGTTTTACACTAAGTTATAGTGCACTTTCTTCTTTTTGTTACGAGTGTTGGAATCTACCCAGAAACTGAATTTTTTTATTTATTTCAACATACTTAAGCCATGCAAATTACCTGAAATTACATGAAGGAATGAAAATTCTTATTGTTTTATTTTTAAGATACTTTACCTCAGTAAAATCCTGTACTGTTCAGGATCTATATATTTTTTTCCTATTTCAGACGCTAGACGAATGGTCGTTTGACGTGTTCACGTTGCACGAAGCTTCATGCGGTGCACCTGTCAAATACCTAGGATATGAGCTGCTGAACAGATATGGCATGATACATAAGTTTAAGGTAAGAATGAACTATTACTAACTTCCGAAAGAATCAACCGTGTCTGAACTAATACGACGATATTACGAAACCGCAATCGAAACGGACAGCTTTTTTATTAGTGTATTTCTACTTCTTAATTTTATATGTACACGCGGCTTTCTCTTGTTGTTTAGCGATATCCTCTATTCACTCATAAGGTTTGTTGGAAGAGAACTCAATTATGAGTTGAACTCATCTTGGACATACCATTCTCTTTATGAATACCATAATATTTATGTTATAAATCTTTTTTGTGTGCAAAAAAGCAAATTTAATAGGTACGAGTATGTCAGTTAATTATTTCAATTTGAATGCAGTAGTTGTCTACTCCGGTCTGACACTACTGTTTAATCTTGTTGATGTCAAGAACTAAATTAGTTACTTAAGGCTTCGTGTGTGGGTTTCTTGTGTTCGAATAAAATATACATTATTGAGTTCTTGGAAAATCTTATATATAAAATTCTCGTGTCACAATGTTCGTTCCCGTACTCGCCTCCGAAACGGCTTGACCGATTCTCATAAAATTTTGTGTGCACATCGGGTAGGTCTGAGAATCGGCCAAAATCTATTTTTCATACCCCTAAATGGTAAGGGTGACCCATCCCTAATTTTTTTTGTTTTGTAATACTACGTTTGCCGGGTCAGCTAGTATATTTTTTAAACCATCTTACGAAAGATGAACAACGAATGATTAAAACATTACGAATGTATTTCGTTACTCTTTTCTTAGTTACGCTTTTGAATTACTACGGCACAAAAATAAATTATAATGCATACTTCCACATTTATATTATAAACTAGCTTTTGCCCGCGGTTCCACCCGCGTGTATGTCGGTTATCCCGGTTAAACCTTGTCTTTAGCACTCAGGGATAATAAACCTTTCTAACAGTGAAAGAATTTTCATAATCAGATCAACCGTACCGGAGTTTACCCATACAAATTCACAAACTTTACGTCTTTATAATATTAGTATACCTAGATGTGAAAGTGAGTTTGTTTGTTACGCTTTCACGCCTAAACCACTAAACCGATTTTAAAAATTCTTCACCGATGGAAAGCTACGTTATCAGTGAGAGAGTAGGATTGGGCTACTTTTTAACTCAATAACCCAAATTTGTTGTAAACACGTGTAATCATACACATTAATCATTATCTATGAACACATTCTATAACTCAGCTCGCAAATCCATCAATTCGCAATTTGCAACGTAATCAATCAATTTATAGGACACCTGATTATGCTTTATACTCGTATATGTTATTATTACCTTCTTTAACATTACGCTGATGTAATGGTTCTGTAAAGTGTATTTATATCCACGCTTTGTCGCCTACTTTTAAAGTATTTAACTACAGTGGTTAGGAGTTATAGACAGGGATACAGGATTAAATCAATTTACTCCGTCCGTACTGTCCGTATGGTGACGGATTAAGAATACGTAGTGTCACCACCTCTATTAATTCCATGGGAGTGAAAAGAGCCGACTAAGGGAGCAAACTATGCATTACAACAGCACTGCAAAGAGAAGGAAAACTTAAAACAAACCCTATATCAACCCGTCTGGCCAGTGTGCTATAGTAGGCCAAAATCTCCTTTCTAAGGAGAGGTCGATGTCCAGTAGTGTTCTATTAAATGCTGTTGATGATGATGATTAATGTACTCCATCATTCATACTAAATTTTAAATAGCGACAACACTCATTCAAAACAAATTTAGTGTTGTCCTAATGGAAACTAAATTTAGTTCTAAGTAACAACAGAAACAGAACAGCGTAGTTTTAATGTCTTACAATTGAGAGAAGAGAACTTTGGGGCAAATTTAATTTACCGAAGTAATCAATAGAATCGGCATCACGTTAGCTGAAAATATTGAAATCTTTTAATAATGTATACTACCCACATTTAATTATTTATGTTATACATAAGAATTACTAATGGGACTGAGGACAAAATCGAATCTAAATTTAAATTTAGTCATAATTTTAAGTGTAATACATAGTTTTATCAAATAATTATATAATCTATATTTGTCCTTAAGCGCGTTTTTAAGTACAACTTTAGGTACAAACTCTTACACAGTTACGTTATCAACAACTTGTCAAAAAGAAAATCAATTAATGGACAACGTATGATAATATTTTTATGAGTAATATCTTCATAGATAAATAGAGATGGTAACACAAGAAATAACTATTTTTACGATTAATTTCTGCTGTATGCTGGATTATTCACTACTTTTATAAAAAAATGTTTTCTTTGAAAATGTATTAAAATAAAATTTAAAAACATCAAAGGCTAAATTGTTTAGTGACCTTTTGTTTAAATCTGATGATTACAGATAATAACGGACTTCGTCAAAGCCCTTCCAGTTAGAACTAAATAAGGATGTGAGACTAACAAGAATAATCCTATTGCCTTTACAAGTCCCTTTTTTTTTACGTGTGGAAACCCCCTCGGGCCGTCACTCCACCGGGGTTTACGGCGGGGTGGTGTGTCGAAATCGGACCGACTAAAACCACACGGTATGCCACTCTGCGCCTGTAATAGGAGGGATCCGGGAACAGCTGTTATTAAGACATCCGGACCCCTCCTAGCGCCGGCCCGCTCCTGTTGCGGGCTCCGTCTCAAAAATTTTCCTCTCTTTAGGCGACGTCCGGCACACGCGGACGCCGCCCCCTCGCGGCTGGCCAAACTAAACCTACAACCTTTCCTTTGAGTGTAACATGAGAGTTTATACTTTAATGGACATATATCCATGTATGATTTTAATATAGAGAATGGTTAGGTATTGTATAAGTTAAACAACTGTTTTATTTTTTTTGCATTTCTTTAAATAATAAAAACATCTAAGTAACGTTCTGATTTAACAATATGTTATAACTAAGTAACTAATTCTGATAAAAAAAAATGTATAAACCGCATACAGCACGAAGTCACGTCCAATTATGGTTTTAGGATCTTTTCATACATGAAGGATATTCACGGGATAGCAAGTAAAGTGCATTATGCCTATCGCTTTAAGTCTATTTAGTCCATGTTTAGTCCTTGATGTTTGGAGAGTGAAATAAGCAAATATTGTTTTTAATGTCGTCCTACCATTTCATTGTTTGAGTTTATCTAGAATTGCAGATACGTATAAGCGGGAGCATAAGGTACTTTCCATAGGATTCTTTCGCAAAAAAACTCTTAATTCTTAGGGTATTCTCTAAACTACAAACTAAGACAGCGAGAGCTGCACATAACTTACGTTGTTAAGTATGGCACTCAGGCTACAATTTTTTAATCAGATAGTTAACCCAGTCGTGATTGCGCTTAGGTGAAATATCTACACAGGACTAATTAAAATCCAACCGACCATTGGACCATAGGGTTAGACGCATTGTAGCTACTTCAATTGAAAACATATATCTCACCCTTTCACCTGCAATAACTCTGAATTGCTTATACAGATCAGTCTATCTTCTTGTTACCAGATCAAACTTTAAAGTTTATAATTAAAATTATTAATTGTTCCAACTTATACCCAACATCCAAGTGACTTAGAACACCCGGCTAAGATACTTTAAGTTATTTAATATTTGTACCCAAATTTAAATATTGTGCAATATTTTTTTTTTAAATTTTAAAGATAGAACATCGATCTTTTATTACGTCATTCATTTGATACGGATACACCTAAATATTAAATTGCATTTATACTAAATTATATTAATTAATATTGATACGGATACACCTAAATTTTAAATTGTATTTATACTAAATTATATTAATTTAACAGAATAATATTTTGTTAGTCCTAAAGAGACAATTCCAATCTTGTAAAGCAATCGACAGCATCCAATTTCATTAAAATTGTTTCAAGTCAACGTTTCATTCTAAAAGACATTAATCTAATTTGTCGGTTTGTTACTTCCGCGAAAAGTTTGCCGACATTTCTTTTATTACTTACTTTTTAGTGAATTGAATTGAAGGTTTCATGATATTTTATCTATACAAACACATAAAATTGAAGTGTCTGTTTGTAATATAAAAAAAAATAGTTTCATGCTCACATGGTTATTTGCACGATACCTATGCCTAAAAACCAGTTAATTTTTTTTTGTCTATCTGCCCATCTGTTTGTTCCGGGTAATCTTCTAAACGGCAGGACCGATTTTCATAATATTTTATTACTAGGTACCTATCTATATAAGGAGTAACTTAGGCTATTTTCCCTCTTAGAAAAACCCGGGAATCGAACCAACTAAGGCAGTTCTTTTCAAGTTCCACGAACGAAGTCGCGGGTACCAGCCAGTTGTATATAAATCAGCTATAAATCTATGTGTTTTAGTGAAGTTACAGTTACATGTATAAGTAAAATTATCCTTTAAAAACATGTTTGTATCAAATATCTTTTTAAAACATAGAAAGTACCATAGGTTTAAAAGAGCAGAGGCCCAAGTGTGAATTTATTTCACTTCTACTCGATCTTCATGGTGACTGCGTTCGGCGATGTGATTTTTCCGCACTGAAATCTCCGCCAATCGCAACGCCAAACGCCATCGCCGTCGACAGCTAGTTGATGTGAAATAAACGCACGTTTGGGCCTCAGACAGGTCACATGATTTTAAATGACTAGTACTGCCAATGAACACCTACAACTTTAGACGTAATTGTGTTGCCGTCCTTTAAATGTAACTAAGAGGGAAGTTTTCAAGGGATTAGGCCTCTAGTTACCTCACTCACTCGATGAAAAGCAACAAAACGATTACATAACACCGGTTTTCTGTAAAGCCGTATTATCACAAAAGTCGAGCCGTCCTGTACGTGCCGAAGTATGCCTCTCCCACTGTATTATATGAAAAATGCATCATCTGATCATCATCGCTGTCACTAAAGAACTATTGATGACTGACTGATGTCAATCTACCGCCAAAGTATGCCTCTCCCACTGTAGTATATAAAAATGCGTCATCTGGTCATCATCACTGTCACTAAGGAACTATTGATGACTGACTAATTTCAATCTACCGCCGAAGTATGCCTCTCCCACTGTATTATATGAAAAATGCATCATCTGATCATCATCGCTATCACTAATTAACCATTGATGACTGACTGATGTCAATCTACCGCCAAAGTATGCCTCTCCCACTGTAGTATATGAAAATGCGTCATCTGATCATCATCGCTGTCACTAAGGAACTATTGATGACTGACTGATTTCAATCTACCCCCGAAGTATGCCTCTACCACTATATTAGATGAAAAACGCATCATCTGATCATCATCGCTGTCACTAAAGAACTATTGACGACTGACTGATTTCAATCTAGCGCCAAAGTATGCCTCTCCCACTGTAGTATATGAAAATGCGTCATCTGATCATCATCGCTGTCACTAAGGAACTATTGATGACTGACTGATTTCAATCTAACCCCGAAGTATGCCTCTCCCACTGTATTATATGAAAAATGCATCATCTGATCATCATCGCTGTCACTAAGGAACTATTGATGGCTGACTGAATTCAATCTACCCCCGAAGTATGCCTCTCCCACTGTATTATATGAAAAATGCATCATCTGATCATTATCGCTGTCACTAAGGAACTATTGATGGCTGACTGAATTCAATCTACCCCCGAAGTATGCCTCTCCCACTGTATTATATGAAAAATGCATCATCTGATCATCATCGCTGTCACTAAGGAACTATTGATGGCTGACTGAATTCAATCTACCCCCGAAGTATGCCTCTCCCACTGTATTATATGAAAAATGCATCATCTGATCATCATCACTGTCACTAAGGAACTATTGATGACTGACTGATTTCAATCTACCGCCGAAGTATGCCTCTCCCACTGTATTATATGAAAAATGCATCATCTGATCATCATCACTGTCACTAAGGAACTATTGATGACTGACTGATTTCAATCTACCGCCGAAGTATGCCTCTCCCACTGTATTATATGAAAAATGCATCATCTGATCATCATCGCTGTCACTAAGGAACCATTGATGGCTGTCTGATTTCAATCTACCCCCGAAGTGTGCCTCTCCCACTGTATTATATGAAAAATGCATCATCTGATCATCATCACTGTCACTAAGGAACTATTGATGACTGACTGATTTCAATCTACCGCCGAAGTATGCCTCTCCCACTGTATTATATGAAAAATGCAGTATCTGATCATCATCGCTGTCACTAATTAACCATTGATGACTGACTGAAATCAATCTACCCCCGAAGTATGCCTCTCCCACTGTATTATATGAAACATGCATCATCTGATCATCATCACTGTCACTAAGAAACTATTGATGACTGACTGATTTCAATCTACCCCCCAAAGTATCTCTCTCCCACTGTATTATATGAAAAATGCATTATCTTATTATCCAGTAATGATGATAAGATGAGGGACAATGGTTTCAATCTATTAAGTAATTACTACGTTATATTACAAAAACAATTACAACCCGCATTGAAACAAAACTTAGTATTAATAAAAAAATACTCAAATGGAACGCCCCATAAAGTTTTATTTCCTTTTGTATAACGAACTATTGAAGTTGCTGAAAACGTAGACACTTATTTCCTTTTCTTTTGCCAAAACCCACGATTGAATTCGAATAGGTAATATGGCACACTTGAAACTTGTTCAGAAACTTTCGATGTTAATGTACTTGTTGCTTGGAAATATATGTAGAAGATATTATATTGAAATACCTCAGAAAGGTATTTCCAATTTCTGATTACTTGATAAACGACTTATGTAATCGTAGAGAACGGGAATTGGATGCGATGATGAAACACAAATGTTAGTTGGTGTAATACTCGTCTATCATAAAATAGAGTACATCTCGACCTATTAGAAATCTATCAATCTTATATTTATTAGTTGGTGATTGCTTTTAAGATTTTTTCTATTCTTTGGGAAGGAGTACACTCCTTTCTTAGTGACCTTTTTCTTTGGTTAGTTACCTTGACTGCTAGGCTAGAGGTCGTGGGTTCGATTTCCAACCAGGACATATAATTTTGTGTTGAGCACGGACATTTGTTCTGTGTCTGGGTGTACTTTATCTATAATATTTTTGTATTTAGAGATATATAAGTATGTTTATCAGCAGTCTGGTTACCATTATACAGGCTCTGCCTACGTATAAAAGCGTAACAAACAAACTCACTAGCATTTTGATATAGTGAGGTGGTAGAATAAAGTATCTAAAATTCGAGTAACTACAAAAACATCATTGTATAATGCCTTTAAAATATTCGTTGTTACTTCCAAGCGACAATAAAGGCACAAAAAATTCAAAAAACCTGCTCTTAAAAACCTTACAAGAGCTCGATGAAAAAGTTCAGTGGACAGCATTTTAATGATGAAATTCAGTTCAAAGGACCGTAGAATTAAATTTTGTCACGCGCTTTAGACGAAATTTTCATGTTCCGAACTTATTGCATCATCATTTTTATTTAAATACATGAACATCATTTAATAAATTTCCAAAAAATACTTTAATTTATAATTTCGGGTAAATGATTTATACTAAACAATAAGCAACCAATTAATTTACATTGATTATTTTTATTGTAAAGTATTGTAATTAGGTTAGATAAGACGGGACTTTTTTAATTTTTTTTGATGAATTAAATCACTAAGAAAGGCAACAAATATTGTTGGAGAGAGAATGGTGTTGCATTTTAACTGTGTTACTGCGATAAAAGTTTATTTTTGAGGGTATCAAAATGATAGGCTGTTATCGCGGCGGTAAGACACGTTATGAAGGATTAGCTTGAGAGGCATCACGGAACACACTTATAAATCACATCACCGGGAAAGGATGCTTCGGAAATCACCTGTGTCTGATCCGTGGGGAGCCAACGCCTGAGTGCCACCACTGCGGTGTCCGGACCGTGGACACGGCACTCCACACGCTGGCAGAATGCCCGGCGTGGGTGGAGCAGAGGCGTTGCCTCGTGGATGCCATCGGAGTGCGATTTTATTCGCTCGGTAACATGATTGCCGCCATGTTACTATGGGACTCCGCCGCCTCTTTCTGCGAGCAAGTTATGCTTGGATAGGAGATGGCGGAACGGGACCGGGAGAGTTATAGAACTCTCCTGGCCCGCCAGGTACGGCGGACGACTCAGGCGCCGGAGGTCGCAGAACGACCTTCGTCCTCCATAAGCGCAGGCCTGGGGGTGGTAGGTGAGGCCATCCATCACCCTAGCAGAAGCAGGATGGGGTGGTGGCGAGATACGCTGCGGAGCGCGCGCGGGGTGCTTAAGCACAAAGGGGACATATGGGTTCCCACACAGGAGGGGGTCATTTACACGCCGTAGATGGCCCGATGGCCCGTCGGAGTATCAGGGATTGCCTTCCTATGGAACACCTGGTTCCCCCGCAACTCGTACCCGAGACGACGTGCGGTTTTTGGTCGTTTCGAGTCCGACGTAACTACCGGTGGGTGGTATCCGAGGGAATTTCCGCACAGAAAAAAAAAGGTACCCAAAATGAACTATTACTTGCGTGGCATTAAAAATTTGCATCTCTAATCACATTTCCTGCAAGTGTTATACCTATGACTTTTAGGTGCGTACTGCAAACTAAAAACCTGGCCATAAGTAAGAAGTACCTGTGATTTTAATAAATTATTTCTAAAGAAATTTAAACTTATAACCCAAAATATATAATTTAAAATAATAATATCTTGCAAATGTATGAGTGAATAAAAGAGTTATTTAAAATTTACACACATGTAAACTTGACCAGCGCTTTCGTTTGCCACGTAAGAAGACGAATTTTCATCTCTATAATAAATTAATACTGCTGCTTTGTCAACAATAACTCAATTACAATGTTTTACTCCTCCAGGTGCCGCCAACTATTTTGGAGAACTTCCTCGGCAGGATAGAAGACGGTTACTGCAAGTTTAACAATCCGTACCACAACAATTTGCACGCAGCCGACGTTGCACAGACTGTGCATTACATGTTGTGTCAAACTGGACTCATGGTAAGCAAACCTTCGACATTTAAACAGTAAATATATTTTAGTTAAACTATCTGTTTTTAATATTGGACATTCTTGAATTACCTGGATTAACCGGAAATTGATCCAACGCTGCGTCCAGTGTTTCTAATACCATGACATAAATTATATTCCTTTTTCTTTTTTAGGGTTCCGTACCTCAAAAGGTAAAAAAGGAACCCTTATAAGATCACTGTCTTGTCCGTCTGTCCGTCTATCCGTGTGTCACCATCGATTTTCTCAGGAACGAGTAGACCTAGCAAGTTGAAATTTATACCAGATACTGAGGTCTATGGTCCCTATTAGGTGTATAAAAATCAAGATCTTGAATCAACACGATAAAAAGCCATATCTTTTTATCGTGTTGATTCAAGATCTTGATTTTTGCGAAAACTTGTAAGTACCAAAATTTACCTTAATTTTCAACTTTTTTTATTTTGCAGAATTTTCTCTTCACTTGTGCTATAAGACCTTGCTTTCAACCAAAATTGACAATTCTAGGTCAACCGGAAGTACCCTATAGGTTTTGGGTCGAAAACCTGACCTAGAATCACGAAATTTGGCAAAAAGAAACGTCTTACAGCACAAATAAAGGAATAATTCCAGAAAATAAGAAAAAGGTGAAAATTAATATAAATTTTGGTATTTACAAATTTTCGCGAAAATCTATGTAAAATCTGGGTAGGTACGGAACCCTCGGCGCACGAATTCAACTCGTACCTGACCGGTTTTTTTTTAATACTGATAGATGATAAATTTAATTCGCAACAACATTCGTTTATAAAGTACAAATGATTTAAATGAGTAAACAGTAGATCAGCTGGACAATTAGACACAATCTAATTCATTAAATTTACACTTAAATAAGAGCATGTACCTTGACCTTTAAACATGTTTAATTATTATAAGGTAAACAGCGTGACTCATAAAGTTATAAAATTGTCCCAGAAACTTCCATCCCAGAATATTTATAATTTGTATCAAATTACGTAAACATACTTATTTTTTGTAAATACGTAACATATTTTACTTAACTTGTATCAACTTACATATGATGTGTATGTATCTACAAAAAAAAGTAAATATGTATTTATATCAGTTGTCTAGTACCCACAGTACAAGCTCTACGTAGTTTGGGACTGATGGCGTTGTGTGAATGGGGTAGAATTTTATTATAAACGTTCATTTTTACCCAATGTTTACTTTCTTGTATTTTAATGGGACACCTAACTGTACTTATTCCTTTACTCATAAAATGAGGACAACTGCTAAACTACAGTCACGTACTTAGTGTAGTGAACCTTAGCGTGAAAACTAATTTAACGACGTTACATTTTAGATGCGGTTTAAAATTCTGATAGTTAAAAATTTACTTTAGATTGGAGGATACGTCACGATAACTAAAATCATTTTGGAAGATATGTACATACAAACTGAAATTTTCCGAATATGAGTTGGAACGCGTGAAGAGATTTTCCTACATCGATTATATGTATTTAATTCTTTTTTTTAAGTACCAAGAATTTATCTCTCTCATACAATTCATTATTTTTTTCACCACTAAAAAGAGATTTGGCTTTTGCCATAGTATTCTATAAATTATAAATAAAGACCTATTTTTTATTTAAACAGTTGAATTCTTAATCTTAATAATAATAACTTCAAAACTACTTTTCATTTGATAAGTCAAACGGTGTTGTTTGCATTTGTTGTTAATATTTCTAATTTAGTTCCCAAATAGACCTCCTTTATTCCCTTTTTTTACATTTGATTTGATTGATATCACCCACCAGTGGGGTGGTTATGTCGGACTCGACCCGACCAAAAACTGCACGCCATTCCGGGTACCAGTAGCCGGGGAACCAGGTATACCCTAGAAACCAAAGCCCTGGTACCCTGACGTCCTCTTGCCATCTACGGTGTTGTCTCCGATGTTCCATTCCTGCCCCGAAGGGCGTACGCGCTTCGAAGGGCGTACGCGCTTCGTCCACCCACTCCGGCCTGCTTTTGCTAGGATGACAGATGACTTTTCCAGTCACCCTCAGACCTGTCCCCTAATGTGTATGTCTGGTTTACGATACACATCATTTTCATATTAGTCCTAATTATTATTACTTCCTAACTAATATTGCAAATGCAAAAGTGTATTTGTTAGCATGTTTCTTCGTTCACCATAAGTAATTCGACCAACGACCATCATGAATTTTTTTATTCATGTTACCAGAGAAACAGACAAGGTCGTAGTGTACCTTTCATACAGCAAAACTGTCGTCTCTGATATCCTATTTTTTATGATATAGGGGCAAAAGATCAGACGGGTCACCAGATAGTAAGCGACTACCACCACACATGAACCTTAACATTACAAAGAATCATCAGAATATTCTCTCAATTCCAAAGCTAGACCTTGTAATTAATAATTGAGTAATTTGAATTGAATTTTTCTAACAGAATTGGCTGTCTGACTTGGAGATCTTTGCGACGCTGGTAGCAGCAGTGGTGCACGACTTCGAACACACCGGTACTACGAATAACTTTCACGTCATGTCCGGTTCTGATACGGCGTTGCTGTATAACGATCGTGCTGTGCTCGAGAATCATCACATAAGTTCTGCTTTTAGGTAAGTACCATATAACGCTATGGCATTGCTAAATAAATAAATAAAGTATATTTTTTTAGTTTTTCTATTTATCTTACACAAAGAATAATTCGGTTTATCCTTGGTTTATCAGCACCAAGGTTTATTCTTGTAATATCTTTAGTCTGTCTATATTATATATACAAATCAAAAACATATATAGATAACAAATAGATAACTAAAACAATATACCAACAAAGTACCTACCTAATACATTATACTTTCGTATCATATCGTTTCAAAATAACCCTCACTCAAACGGAGCGGAGTTAGTATGAATAATCCACAATATTATCCCCTTGAAGTCGCTAGGTCAATATTGTGCCAATATTAAAACATGAAGCTAATACAACCTTCCGAAGGCTTGTATTGTGAAAGCGTCTCATATACGATTTACTTTTGATCAAATAGCTTTTTGGATATTGTGGGAGACGTTTATTTGAAGGAAAGAATTGCATATTGTAGGGATATAACCGCGTTCAAAGATGAATAACAGAAAAAATAAATAAAAGACGTAAGACGATTTATTTTGGGATTGCAAACTTTGAGGTAGTTTTCGGATCGTAGAAAATATAGTTTAAATAATTGCACACATCATCAGCCTATCACCATCCACTGCTGAATGAGGTCCACCCCTACGGAGCACCAACTATCGCGATCTTGGGAAGTCCACACCCTTTCGCTGCCAGCCACTTTCCTCAAGTCGTCGGTATATCGTGCCGCAAAGTGTCCTACACCACGATTACCTAATCATAGCTCCAGCGACCATCAGTCGGCCTGGAGACATAACCGGCCCACGGCAATGTCGGTTACTATAGTTTTCTGTAGACCACTTTCGTTTCAAATTTTATAAATTATCGACTAGAGAAATACCCAGCATGGGCCAGTTCAACGGTGAGTATCCACGTCTTGGCTCCTTAAGTCATTACGGGTAGGACACGCTGGTTAAACGCTTTAGTTTTTAGCGAGTATGGGATCGGTGACTCGAAGGTATGTCTTAGCTTCCCTTATGCCGCCTAACCTAAATAAATATTTCTATCGGCCGATCGGATATCGGATCGAAGTTTTGTCGGCCGAATTGCATATTTTGGCTAGGTACTTAAAGGTATTCTTGCGCAACGTCGATGGCTGCGCCATTTACGGCCACGGAACTCGGGGATACATGCCTATTATACATGATCTTGGTCTCACCAATGTTAATCTCAAGCCCACTCGTCCAGACTGTCAAGCATTTCATCCAGATCACGCATTGCATGATCTACTTCATTAAAATTAATCATAATGTTATGAAAATTGCTTATGAGTCATGGATACCAAATGTTTTACTGTAAAATAATTATTTTGAAAAATGTTTTGAACATTTTAATTATTTTATCAACAAACTGATATGACTGCGACTGATACTGATATTAATAAACATAATTATACAATACTGTTACTGTATTTTTTAAATAATATTTTTAACATTTTTAAAACAAAAGCTTTTATACAACAGCAAAATAACTTTTTAAACAATCACGAAAAACTTTCTTTACATAATTAAATAATATAAAATAATTTACATACTTATTTTCTAATTTAAATTTTACATAACCGAATAAGGAGCTCAAAGAAGGTGGGAACTCATTCAAATTCTTAATAATTTCCCTCGGCAAAGGAATGTACGGTATTCCTTACTAAGTGTGTACACAAAAGTAAGTATATCGCCTTGAGTATGCAATAGGAAGTTATAAAATACAGGATATATCTCCTCTCGTAAACAGTGTAATAAACACTGTTTAAGAGGATTAGTTTGCTTTTACGCATTGTCGTAAATTTAGTATATTCGTGTTGCAGCTGTTAAGACTATCTTAATTGTGTATTATCACACTAATAATATAAAGGCGAAAATTTGTGAGTATATGTGTTTGCATGTGTGTTATTTTTTCATACTTAAATGGCTAGACTAATTTTGATAAAATTAGGTGTGGACGTAGCTGAAACCTTGGATTAACACATAGGCGAAAAAAAATGTGTTTCTGTGGTATGAGCAAGGAATTGAATTATATTTGATAAACTGGGGGTAGCACCGTGGGGCACCGCTAGTTCTTGTAAAAACTAGGGAAAATTCTACAATCTAAGGTATTTCATAACAAAGGAAACAAAATTGATAAATGTTCCTATAATAACCTAAAGCTATTTTATTACTCGTGATGATAATCGAAAGACATGAAAAATCTATATCATATTTCAAAATATATAACCAAGATTACCGGAAATCATATTAAGATTAACAAAAATTATTTATAAAGGAAAAAAAGATAGCAACACCGACATTCCAAACTATCCATATCCCAAACTTAACTATTTCCAAGATATCGGACTGTTAGATTTTGTTTTAAATTGCCAAAATTTTGCGTACCATATTTTTTTACAACTACATTGTTTTATAATTTCCATTATAAAAATTGGAGTTAACAAACTGGGCCGAAGTATATGTTTTATAATAGCAAAAGAAATAAATTTGTAAACACTTTTTTTATTTTGACGAATATTCAACAAAACTATGACCGTAAAGTTACATATTTGTAAAAAGAGATCTTCGTGTTGTCAGCTATCTAACAAGGTAAAAAAGTCTGGGATAGTAGGTTAGAATTCATAGAAACAACTTAGACGAAAGACAGATTAAGAATTAGCGTACAACCCGGTAGTTTCTAGTTGAAAACTTGGCTTTTATTTTTGAACTGTTTCGTTTTCTATTCGTGACTAAATATTGCTAACCAGGCTTTGATTTGTGCTTCTACATTTGTGATACTATACTAAATTTAGCGTTAACATGGTCATCAAGTTGTTATTGGTATAACCTCCAGTTTTTCAAGTTGTATACCGTTTAAAGTGTAACTAAATTGACTGACATTTTTCTTTTTAGTGAAAGTGATAGATTTACATTTATTAACACTTAACGCAAGTTTATTCTTAATTTAGTATGCAGTGAAATGGTCAAGATCTTGCTGAATTTTGTAATGATCATCTTGCTGTTCAATTTTGTGATAAATCTTTAAGTCTTAATCTCTCCTTAATCTCTAAAATATTGCTAAATTTCAAATAGGATGTAACGTCATTTATAAAAAGAGTAAACAGAGGCGGACCTAAAATTGAGCCTTGAGGATCGCTAGAACTGAACAGCAGTATAATCGGATTCATGACCGTTCAAGACTATTTTTTGTGTGCGATTGGTGATGTAAGATTTGAACCAACGCAACAAGTTGCCGCGTATACCATTAAAGGCCAATTTCTCTAATAGTAGTTTATGATCCACCCTGTCAAATGGCTTCCGAAAATCAGTATTAATGCTGTCACACTGTTTATTTTCATCCATACTTTCAAATAAATATGATGTATAAATTATTAAATTTGTATTAGTAGTGCGTTTATTTAAAAAACCGTGTTGTCCGTTATAGATGGATGAATGTTATTATACACTAACCTTTTAAAAGAATTCGACTGAGTGGTTAAGCTGGATATGGGCTGATAGTCCTCTATGTTGGATTTATCTCCACCTTTGGAAACTGGTACAATACGGGCTGCTTTGAATATTGACGGAAAACACCCTCCTTGAGACACGAATTAAATATAAGACATACATGAATAGTTTGAGCAGTAGCTTTCCAAAAAATTGGTGGTATGTTGTCCACTTTGAGCCCTTTTGTAATGTCTAGATTTTTTTTACTCCCGGAGTATTGCATCGCTAGACAACTGGACATGATTAAAGAAAATATCAGATGCAGGGTTGCAATTTGGCCTATCGTCAACATCAAAATTATCAATAACACATGAGGGTTCAAAAACTGATTCGAAAAATGACGAGACCAGAGATCACGGCTCGTCTGGGTTATAGACTGTGGTATTTTTATACGTCATCTTACAATGGCATGTCCATTTTATTCCTCCCATTTTCGACGAAAGACCAAAAACATCTTATATGCTTTTGAATATTATGTTGCATTGATTGATGCACGTTTAAATCTTTTATTCAATAAAGAAAAAAATGCATAGTCCGATTTATTTCAACATTTTTTTGGAAAAAATATATAAAAAGGTGGATGCTTAGAGATACCGTAGGTTGTATAAATTTGAAAATTGGGACATAAAATGCCTTCAAAAATTGACGATTTGAATTGTTTATAAATATGATATGCCTAGTGTTATTCTCACAATAAAGGCGAATGTAACGACAAAAAATACACATACATACACTGGAAAACTTTTCTGGCGCAATCAGATAATAATACTGTGCATGCACTGTCTTCTAAAGTGATTCATTACGACCTTTATATGGAGACGACAATATAAAATAATATTAACACCAATACAATACAAGAACAACGTCGCCGACATCCTTTAATTATATATACGAGTACATGAGACCTCGTTTATATTTATACAAGAATCTGTGGCATTGTTGAGAAAACCGCCTTTATAAAAAAAAAAAAACAATGTAGGTGTTTCTAATGATCACACTACCTTGACGGCTGATTTAACAATATATTTTCTTCAAATATTAGCTGAGTTCGGGGACAAAGGTCTACTCATATAAGTATAGATACTAATGATATAAAAGTTAAGAAACTAGGACGACCCTTCAGTTCGCCAACCCTTTTACGCACTACAAAGAGTGTTTCTGATAGATTAAATGTTTTATGTACGTAGTATAGTTTTATTTCACAACGTTAAAGTTAAAAGGCTTAAAAGAAATTGTCGTGTCTTATATACTTACCGTTTAGAAAAACTCTACTAGTGCTAGTACAAGTTTACAAATAATCTGCGATTTTAGAGAAGACCACGCAATAAAATCTTAAGATCTCAGTTAGTCTAGAGTTCTCAAAATGCTTGTAGAAGCAAACGAAATTTGACTTTCCAGATTGTTATTTGTTATTTTTTTAAATGATTACAATTACTTATATTATTACTGTAGATTAACAGTAACATCATCAACATCAACAGCCTATAGTCCACTGCTGGAAATAGGCCTCTCCTTAGAAAGGAGGTCTTGGCATACTATTCCACGCTGGCCAGACGAGTTGATATAGGGTTTGTTTCAAGTTATCCTGCTCTTTGCAGTGCGGCTCTTACGACACCCACGGGATGAATAGAGGTGGTGACATTCCGTATTCTTAATCCGTCACCACACGGATTAATAATAATGAAAGTATCATAATAATCAATAAAATATTTTTTTAATTTTATGCCACACTCATATTTATTTTTGTAAGTTTATTGTGACACGAATCTATCAATCACTAGCTGTACTTTGGCACGCTTCGCTGTATCACATTGTGGTTGTATAGATGAGAAATGAGGAATAAAACTAAAGCGGAAAATTGATACAAGTAAAAACCACCTTCAAAGCGAGTTGTTGAAATTTGAGCCCAATCGGTGCAGAACTGTTAGTTTTTGAAGCGTACACAAACTATGTTGACATTTTTATAAATAGATTAGTGTTTTAAGCTCTTTAAGTAAAGTTGCGTGGGATTTATATTTTTCTTTTAGAAGGAATACTTGGTTACAAGTAGGCAAAGGAGTGGATTAGCCGTTAGGCTAGTGCGTACATAGATAAAGTAACTAGTCACACATATTACTAGTATTCTTATTAACCGCTCGAGCTATGCTAACTGTTTATGTAGGAGTTCATGTCAGTAGTGGGTGTCTAAATGATGGAGGTTGGGATTTGGAACTGGTACCACTTGATTACAAGTCTATATCTGCTGCATCTAAACAAGAGAGATAAGCATGTCGAAATAGAAGACATTTTGTATTGCGTCTACCATGCCATAAAATAAATAAAGACATAACCAAATTAAATAATTAATGTTTCCATGGTGGAAAACCTATTTTGTATACCATTTCATTCTTTTTTTTCCAATATCTAAAAAAATCATTCCAACAGCTGTTTTTCCAGCCTACGAAGCGTCACATACAAAAATTTGCAAGAGTGACGTTTTCGCTCATCAATCATTGTGACGCGCGAAGATAAAGTATCTTTTTTGTATAAAAATAGCTGGCGATAAGTATCCTGTAAGCATAGCGAACGTTTCCTGTAAATATTACCTCTTTGTTCTCCATTCTATAAGCTTCACCAGAATGCTTTCTTAAATAGAGTACTCATAACGTATGTGTCATACAATAGTTAGATTTTTTTGAAAAAAATGTTATATGTATAAAGTTTTATAAATAATATTACAAATATTTCTTGTGCCTCAATTTGTTACATACATACATTTAACGAATTTTAAAATTTGACCATTCAATTGGAGTTTGTATTTTAAGAAGTGCTTAATACAAAGTTTGTAAGGGCATTTAGTACGGTTTTTTTTCATTGGTAGGAGCTAGACCATCTTGAAAAAAGTTATCTCTTGGGTACAGTAAACACGAAGAAAAGCTCGAGGATAATAGATAACAGTGTAAAGAAATAGTTCTGTGTTATCGTGTATGCTTTTTGCACACATTGAAGCATTAATTCACGTTAAAATTGTGGTTTATTTTAAATCTAAAGTGAATCAATATTGTCCTAAGCTAACGTAAAATTTGAACTTACATTAATTCAAAGCGACCAAATACACATTGAGACTTGCAACAAAATTTTAAATTTAGCCACTTAGACTCTTAACTAGCATAAAAATATATGATTTACATCTATCATTCAGAAATCAAGTAAGATTTTTGGCCTTACGCCCCGATAGTATATTGATTACAATACTCTAATGGATGTTCCCCCTTATACCTCACACCATTACCCTATTGTTGTAAGCCGAAGATTGAGACTGATTATAACAGCTCTTAAATTAAACCGCAACTATACATCTCGATAGTAAGGCCCAAACATCTTCCATTAGAGCCACAATGTTAGTATACTATTTTTTAGGTAAATGTAGGGTTATGAGGTAAGTTTAAAACAGTCGTTACAGAAAAATCTTTGGCCAGCTGAGTCGTACGGAATATTAAAAGAAAAAGGTTTTTTTCCCCCTTTAAACTAAGTCGTTGTTTACTAAACTCTTATTAGAGTAACTATTATATTAATAAAATTGTTGTTCTCGAGGACGCCCTACCTTCCTTGCGTTCCTTGCAATAGACTCATATCGCTACCGCCCACAGCAAACTTGGCGACGCACTGTCACAGATGAGGTGATGGGAAGCTCAGAACCAAACGCGATGGAAGACCAGTAGTCTTCCATAGACGCCCTCTGTCCCATCTTGTCAAGATGATTCGTGGAATATACAATTCGTAAAAAACGCAAAGTGCAAAGAAATAACATTTTGAAATACTGATTTGTGTAGAACAAACACACAGTAGGCTGCCTATTGACACAATGTGAAAGTTCTATAAGTATACTCTAAAGAATCGTTAAAAAAAAATACTGCCAAACATTACACAACAGATTGTGTCACCTCGGGGAAATCAAAATAATTCTGTTGACCACAGTACTTTAACAATATAAAGGTAACGAATGATATAATTTTTCTGAACGAATGGTAAGAAGTAACTGTACCTTGTGGAGATATGAAACGCCGAAACGCAAAAAATTCTTTAATTTTCTATATTATTTTAAATTATTTTTTTGTTTGAATTATATGTTACTTAAGCGGATTAACATATATGTACATTAGTTATGTTATGATTAGTTTAAGTTTTTTTGTTTTTTTTTTATTGTTACACAAATGTGTGAAGCGCTTTGCGCCGTGATATTAATTACGTCATCATAATAACATAAATTTATGAATATTTAATACTTAACTGCGTTTGCTTAAATAAAAAGATTTTTGTTAATGCACCAAACACCTATTTAACATAAGTTCTTTCATGATAGGTTTTTTTGTAATAAACTAAGATTCTGTGGGAGTTGTTCTGCCATCTCCATTACCCAATAAATATAAGATTTTTAATTCAAAAGAATTGCATTATTTTTTTTTAATACACGCTCGAAAACTTTAAATGTAAAATTAATGTGCAGTCCTTATGATCAAAAATACTTTTGGAAAAATACCCAATCTCTGATAACATCTCTACCCCTGTCTTATTTCTCAGAGAATACATTAAGGCAAATACTTAAGCCATATGAATACTGAATTAGATGATCTATTATTCGTCTTTTGTCTTTTGGGCGTATTTAATAAACACTCCAGTAATCCGGCCCTTAGGATATAGTAAGCTTTTGTTACTTACTGAGGAGCTATTTTAATTGTGATGTGTACTTGTTGATAGTTTTGACCGCAGACACTGGATAATACCGGGTGTTGCAAGGTCATTAATAAAGATTAAACCCCCATTTTACATTTAGGAATAAGTACAATAATCTAACAGCAACTATGTATCTTACGTCTATGATAAATACGAAGGTTTGGGTGGTGGGTTATTTGTTACTCGATCGCATCAAAAGGGTTGAACGAATCTAAATAAACTTGGCACAGAGATAAATTACGCTCTGGGATAGCACATACTTTTTATCCTGTCAAAAAATACTGCCTAAATCAACATTAACGATATCAAAGCCTCGAGCCAAAACTAGTTAATTTTTGTAATCAGGAAAGTACTTCAAATGAGAATTATGCATACAAATAATAATGATGACTGTTATTGAAGAAAATTTGGAAATTTTGAAACACGGTGATTGTTGCTTATTTCTTCAAATTTAAAAATTGAACTCACATTCATTCACAGCAGCTTTTAGTTGGTATCATATGGTATGGTTGAACATGGGCATTAACTTGGAATACTATTGTATGTATAATATCCTGAATTGGTGTACAATAAAGATTATTCTATTCTATTCCATTCCATTCCTTTCCATTCCATTCTATTCTATTCTATTCTAACTGAACATGAACGATATACATATACCCACCGGGTATTTAATTAGTTTATACAGCGTGTTTATTTCTAACTATATAACAAAGAAGTTAAAAACAATGCTCAACAATTTTTAAAAGTGGCTAATAACATTTTATTAAACTTAACTAGGAGGACTTTGCTGAGATGAATATATAAACTAAATGTAACTATAGTGAGTAAGTGATACTTATATCAACAGCCTTTACTGGTCCACTGCTGGACATATACCTCTCCTTAGAAAAGAAGGTTTTGGCCTACTATACCACGCTGGCCAGACGGGTTATTATATAGGGTTTGTGTCAAGTTTTCCTTCTGTTTGCAGTGCTGTATTCCTGCGTAGTTTGCTCCCTTAGCCGGCTCTTACGTCACCCATGGGAGGAGTGATACTAGCTGAAAGGCAATCCTTATTTTCTTTATGTAAATTCTGTATATCTGTTTGTCAGTAAATTTGTCCAAATCGCTTTTATAATCATTTGTATTTGGGAGTGCGTGGATCGATCAAAAGTTTGACCTTTGATACATACTCGTAATTGGAAACAGTAGGTTACGCTGTAATCAGGTTCTTATTTCAATTTTGAAAGAAAATAATTATATTTTTTATAGCTTAATTATTAGGTAACATTAACGACTTCATCATCATCATCATCATAATTATCATATAATCATTTAATAGTCCACTGCTGGACATAGGCCTCTCCCTGGAAAGGAGGTTTTGGTGTACTATACCACGCTGGCCAGACGGGTTGGTATAGGGTCTGTTTCAAGTTTGCCTTCTCTTTGCAGTGATGTTGTCCTGCACAGTTTTATTAACGACTTACTTTAAAAAAATAAAAGGCCTAAAGCGTACATACTTTATAAGTATAAGTTTCCGACATATTAAAATTATATTTACCGTTTCATTATTCTCAACACAAAAAACATCAACTGCTTTATATTTAAAGTAAATCCTGGATGTATGCCCGGAGGAATAGACATCTAAATACAAGTATGTTAAATGCGAAAACAAAAAATTGTATCATTAAGAGGAAGAAACAGGCCCTTTGGGTGGTTTAACATGTGATTAATAGACTAGTATAATTCGTATTTGAAGAAATAAAATTGCAGACACATGCAATACAATAGGATATCGAGTACTTTTAAGACGACATCACCTTTCCATGATTATTTCATCCATTATCTACTAGTATCAGTTCTAAATTAGTTAAAAGTGTTTTTTAGTTAACCCACAACACTCAGCGTAGTACTAAGCGGCGTGGCGTCAGCTTAAACCACTACGCCATCCGTGCGCCATCTGAAGCAAAGACATAGATAATGCAATGAAAAGTTCGGGTTTTCGTGCCCCGTTTAGTCCACGCTTGAACAATTTCACTGTTATTAATCCAATTTTCCTACGCATTACCTGCTTATCTACCTGAATTTCAATTTCCCATCTAATCTAACTTTCAACCTGACACTTTTTGGTTGAACCAATAGCTTGTCTTTGTCTCTCTTATTACATAAGTGGGACTATGTTTTTGCCAAATTTGTATGTTTAGAACGTCTCTGCCTGTCCTTTCAGAGATATACGTAATAGGAGTGGGCAACAACATACATCACTTATCTCTTTAAAATTAATCAAATATAAATAACATTTTAACGATTGATTTCTCAACTTCGTTACGAACAAAATATTGTAACCATTTCTGAGTTAAAATTCATTGAGCGTTCCGCTGTCAATTACTGCCAATCATTGTGAGAAACGCCATAGCTATATTGGAACAAATAATGATTAAAACTAGGATTTGTATTATGCTGGTAGCAAACAGACTTGTATGTAATAGTAACTTTCATAATAAACGGATTTGCCGTAAACTGTAGTACCTATATAATGCTATCTGCCTTTAAAGCCAGTTTTAAGCAGTAAGAATGTTGGTGTTAGAGCGGTTGCGCACTACGTACGATCCGATTCCTATCCGAACCCGTGAAAATACGGGTCTAGAAATCTCGGACTGAATTCGTATATTGTTTACGCACTTTTAAGAAGTAGAAAATTCTGGATGCATTCATACAAATAATAGTATGACTACTTTGGTCCGTCAATAATCTTCGCCTGAATGGAGAGTCACTGATGACAATTGGAAGACAGAAGTAGGATCTAGTGCTTAAACTAATATAGAAATAGTTTTACGACTATTTCAGACCGTATTTTTACGGGTTCGGGTCGGAATCGATCGGACGTAGTGCAAACCCGCTCTTAGTAGGTCAGTAACAGTGAATACAAAGTGAAATAAGAAATTATTTGTTTACAACAATGAAACCATCAAATAATCCGTTTGCATTTAAATTGTCAAGTAATACTTTTACGTCAAATCATCATCATCACGTCAACTGCCTTTAATAGCAAACTGCTGGGCATAGGCCTCTAGTTAGAAAGGTTTCGCCTACTATACCACGCTGGCCAGACGGAAAGGGAACAAAGAAGGAAAACTTGAAACAGATCCTATACCAATAGGGTCTGTTTCAAATTTTCCTTCTCTTTGCAGTGCTGATTTCAAGATTTCTAATCATTATAGCAAAAATATGTTTATCTAGAAAGAGCTAAAAGAATATAAATCATTTCTTAACCGACTTCAAAAGGAAGTAGTTATCAATTCGGATGTTTATATTTTTTATGTATATTCGGGTTCAACTCCGTCATATATAGACGGATTTTCATAATTCTTTTTTGTTCCAAAGGGGTTTAGTCCAAATTGGATTCATTTAAATTTCATGTAGATCTAATGATGAGTTTCGGAGACAGACAACGGAACTCTTCAAAAAATGACAGCAAATGAATTGCTGCTAGGTTTTTAGAGCTCTTTGTTTGTATTATTTGAAGTCGGTTCAACTTAAAAAAAAAAACTAAAATTGTTATATCCGGTTATATTATAGTGTGTGGTTTTGTCGGTAGGTAATTATTATACTTTAGCATCAATTCTTCGTTATTAGCCAGGTTGAGGATTGGACTTTCCTACACACGACATAGAGCAACTAACTGCACTAGACTGCACTTATGAATTTAATTTCCGATCAAGTTCTTTTTATCCTTATTTCAATGAGTTTAGAAATTATGTTATGTTTTCGCGGGACGCCGCAGCATGTCGTGTCATGCGGTTTCGTTCAGCCCAGGCTGCACCCTATTTGCCAACAACACCGCCACATTCGGCTTAAACCTTATTACAATTTGTTTGGCTGTCGTATACCAAGACGTGGCGCGGTGTCGTTTTATCGGAAAGGTAAAAGTAAAATAATATGAATTCTAAACACATTGAAATATGGATAAAAGAACTTGATCAGAAATAAAATCCTTTACCAAGGACTTACACGGTACGGCCGTGTCGCGACGTCAGTCAGCGCCGGCTGTATTGAGTGTCTAGGCTTTCTGGGCGGTATGCTTTGAAATGCTGCTTCATACCATAGCATCCTTCGGCTGCCGAAGAATAACTTGCCGTGTCGTGCCCTGCCGCGACGTTAGTTAGCGCCGGCCTTGGCGATGGCGCGGCACCGCACGCCGCGCCATCTCGGGCAGTAGTTGGGCAACCATCTTTAAATTAGATAGGAAATCCCTGGTACCCTGACGGGCTCCTAGTCATTTACGGCTTTCGGATGATCTCCTGATTTGTAGTAACCACGGTTTCCCCTCAATGCCCGTAAAGGAGATCATTCAGCGGCCACCAGCGCTTAAGCCGCCTGCATTACCTGGTCCAATCCCGGGCCTGGTAAGCAGGGAGAATGTTCTAAATCCTTCCCAGTCCAACTTCGCCTCACAAGAGGAATTAGTCGCAATCAGTCACGAGATCATGCCTCTGCTCCATACACGCTTGACATTCTGGCAGCGTGTTAACGCCATGACCACACTCTGGCCATCATAGTTGGAACAACACGGCTGGTAGTTGGCTCTTTGCGGATCAGACACAAGGGACCTCCAAAGCGTCCATTGCGTCAGCTAATATCAGAGGGTCCCGTGTTTCCTATTGAGCCAATCCTCCATAAGGTGTCTTATCGTCCCAATAACATCGTGTCAGAATTAAGCCGCCCCATAATCTTCCGAACGTAAAACTTTCTACTCGTATAGTTAGGTATACGTATAGGATATTTGGGAACCCCGCGCCCGCATCTTGAGTGATTCAAATTATAGATACTTACGTTTAATAAAATATTTCGATTTCGATTATAAACATTTGCATTTATTTTCGTACGCTGGTCAATAGATGGTACTATGATGAGATGAAAATACATTAGACATGCCAATTATGAAAGAGTTACGTTATCGTTTCGATTTCTGTTTTTGCCGCCCCCATGAAAATTCCGCCTGTGTGCGATGCACGCTCTGCAGTACCGTACCCGGCGGCCTTAAGACAGCGCAAACGTTCCAAACTCCATGCGAACGAAGTCGCGGGTACCAGCTAGTTGTTCAATAATAATAATAACTTTATCTCTCTCATAGAGTACAGTACCATAATACCAATACATGTTTTAAAATAAAATAAGATAAAGTGCCCTAGTGAGAGCTAAAGTCTATACTACCGAGAAATATCATTTACGAATAAATTAACAACAGTGTTTCTGCGCCTACAAATAAAATATAAACTATGGTAATTCTATTAATTCGTTGCTTACCGTGTCATTTAAGGCACACCATATATAGTATAATACACTTATAAAACCGCATGTAGACTACTTAGTAGAAGTATGAGGTGCAGCTGCTAAAAGCAATCTAACAACCCTACAAACAGCACAAAATAAACTAATAAAGAAATTATTACATTTCGATTTTCTCACATCAATTAATAAATCTACAATTAAACCAAAACCATGACTGTTATACACATGTACAATTATAATTCTATACTTAGAAAACTACTACTTAAGAAAAATACTAACTAATAATATACATAGTCAAATAAAATTTACTAAAAAAAAAGGATGTGTATAGAATCGGTCTTAGAAGTAAGAATGATATACTTTTGTTAAAATCACGATCAATTCTGGAAAGAGGTATATTATGTATGAAGGTACTAAAATCTATAATCAGCTGCCTAATGTGGTAAAAGATGCGAAAAATATGCAAACCTTAAAAAAAATATTAAATTATCACATCATCGATAAATAATACAAGCATAAATACACTTTTATAAATCATACTGTTTTTAGCCCCGACGGATATTCTTTGGTTATTTATTAGGTTCATAGGTAGTTGAATATGTAATTTATTATTGCCACAGCTAAGTATATCTTCGAGAAAGAAATAGGCACGTAAGAAAGTGCTATGAAAACTGATACTCCATTGTTTATTTATGACCGACTTTGCGAAAGATCAACTCTATTATAAAAAGCTTTTTTTTACGTTTATTATCGATCGTTACATAATCTGGTTATGTAATTATGTTATCCTTTTTGGATTAAGTTTAACCGTCATGGTATTTCCAAAAAGAATTTAGCTCTTTATCGTTTATAAATAATTTAATATATAATGATACCATATGCACTAATGCTAATATATTTATCCGTGTGGTGACCTAGTAAGAATACGTAATGTCACCACCCCTATTCATCCCGTGGGTGTCGTAAGAGCCAACTAAGGGAGCAAACTACGCATGACAACAGCACTGCAAAGAGAAGGAAAACTTGAAACAAACCCTATACCAACCCGTCTGGCCAGCGTGGTATAGTAGGCCAAAACCTCCTTTCTAAGGAGAGGCCTATGTCCAGCAGTGGACTGTTATAGGCTGTTGATGATGAATATATTAATAAATTTAACCATCAATTTAAATCAATCAACGCAATAAAAGAAAAATACAATGTTAAAAAATAAGATACACAATATAATAAATAATCAACAAAATATGTACTAAGTAAACTGTATTAATAAATTTTATACTTAAATTTACTATCATTACTAACAAATAATAGTTTTCATTTTGCAAAATATGTAAAAATAAATTGTAGTGTGTACAAACCGTTTTGTCCATTTTGCGCACGCACGGTAACGTGGTTAAACAAATATTTGGAATGCATGTTTTTAAATTACCCTCACTTTATTTGTGTAAG
The DNA here is from genome assembly GCA_902825455.1 of Arctia plantaginis. Lineage (NCBI taxonomy): Eukaryota > Metazoa > Arthropoda > Insecta > Lepidoptera > Erebidae > Arctia > Arctia plantaginis. The sequence goes on from CADEBD010000288.1 coordinate 4,962,033, forward strand.
AATTGTTTGTTGTTATTTTGTTTCAATTATCAACGTGGGCTCTTGTTTTCAGTATCACAGCTAAGTCCATGAAACTGTAATTTATTTGTATTTTTTCTCATGTAAGTGAATTGTCAATGCTATTCTTTGTGATAAAGAAATGATCCTAAACTTGAATATTAATTAAGATCTAAGGTAATTGTGTGTGTGTGTGTGTGCGTGTGTGTGTGGATGTGTACTTACACTCTACACACGGGTGTGTGTAGAGTGTAAGTGAGTGAGTGAACAAATACACCTTTAACATGAAAATAAATAGCGGATATCGTATGACGCGGTTATTTGTTTCAAACAATACATGAGATAAGATAACTATCGATAGTGTTAGATAACGATAAACAATAAAAAGTATTAGTTAATATTGTTGTAATCCCTCAATCTACAACTGTTTATCATGTCATTTGAAAAAACAAATTAAAAATGTACGTTTTTACCGTCACGAAGACGTCCGCGTCTGCTTACAAATGAATAAAAGTTAAAAAGATATCTATACAAAGAAATAAAATTGAAGAGTCTGTTTGTAATATCAAAATAATAGGTTTTTTTATGATCACACGTTTTTTAGGCTGTTTTTAGGTATCGTTCAAATAGAACGATACCTAAAAACAGCCTAAAAAACAGTTTAAATATTTTTTGTCTTTTTTTTATTCTTCTAAACGGCTAGACCGATTTCGATAATATTTTGACAACCAGGTAGCTGTCTATACAAGAAGTAACTTAGGCTATTTTTCCTCTCAGAAAAACCCTATAAAAAAATTCCCGGTCAAATTTCCGAAGTCGTAGGCATCAGCTAGTAGTATATAACATAAGTAGTTATGGGTAGTATTTCCCTAAAAGCCGGCAACGCGCCCCTGCAACTCCTGAGTTGCAAGCTGTCATGGGCGTCGGCCACTCAAGAGTCAAAGCTAGATTCAACTCAGGAGTCAAAAGACTACCGACATAGTCGCTTTCCATCAGGTGGCCCGTCTGCTTGTTTGCACCCTATATCATAAAAAAATGCATGTATATAAATATCCTTACATACGGGAATTAATGCGACCACTAACTAACTAGTTCTAACTAGTTGGAACGAAGTTCCTTATCGCGTGTTGTGAAAGGGGGCTAGACGGAAAAATTCTCACGAAAAGTTGTAACGACACTTTTTATTTTGAATTGTCACTTGTCAGTCATTCAGCGCCATCTATCGAATAGATAGGAAATCATTACTTTTTATCTCAGTAAAATTAAAATTTATGTTCTTAGGTTGAGCAAAAAATAATGTTTTCGACATCATTTCTCAAGGAGATTTTACCAATGTATAAATTGTTTTAATTAGAAACCAACTGAAAAATATGTAGGTAATAGCCGCTTTCATAGATGACGTTGTAATTAAAATCGTGTCGAATCAGTTTTACTCGATCGTCACAACTTCGTTCCTATCGGGTGTCCCACGACACCACACGGCTTTTTTACATATCTTTTGAGTTACCTGATGCTTCGTCCATAACTGGCTGGTCATCTTTTACCCTCATGATTCTTTTCTTCGTGGTGTGTATTCTATTATAATATACAATATCATGAAAAACCTCCGGCATTCTCTTTTCACGTAATACAAATTTACTTGTAACAGATAGTCAGTTTTATCTAAGGATTTATGAACATAGCAAAACCATTTGGTTTAATGTACTAATTGATTTTTACAACATAAAAGATAACCCTGTACCAAAAATAGTGAAGCACATTCACTTCCTACATTAGATTATTACAGTATTATACAGTGTTCGAATTTGATCCTAAAGCATTAAATAAGTATCCTGATACAATGACATTAAGGAAATGTTATACTATAAACATTGTCAAATAAACTGAAATTAACCGAAAAAAACAAGCACCTACGAGTATTTATCGTTTCAATCCTGTCTAAGCGCAATTTTTAAAATTTACTCTTCTCTTATCTCTTCTTCGTGGAGTGACGATTTGCGCAAGATGGCTGGCAGGAGCTGAATGCGAGAAGCCCAAAATCGATCTAAGTGGCGTGCAATGGGAGAGGCCTATGTCCAGCAGTGGACTGCGATAGGCTGATGATGATGATGATGATGATCTCTTCTTCTTGAGGCCTGTTGGTCCAGTGTTAGAGACCCTGACTACTGAGGCAGAGGTCATGGGTTCGATTCGCACCCAGGACAAATATTGTGGTATGCGTACCATCGTTAATTGTTCTGTGTCTGAGTGTTAATTATTTTTGTAACTTTACATATCTCACCGGCCGCTCAAATAGGCAGAGATTGCATTATGGTAACCAAACTGCGACTAAACTATTTAAATATATTTTTAAATACATGCATATTATAGATAAATTACACTCAGATATAGAACAAATTAATGATCGTTCACGTCACACAATTTTTTGTCCTGGGTGGAATAGAATCCACGATCACTGGCTTCGCAATCAAGATCGCTTACTATGCTAATGTTTAACTAATGATTTAACTATTAAAATACGACAAAAAAAAACACAGCAATATACCTACAGTAAATGAAGGCTGACGAGTTTCCTAAAGTAAAAATTAATCTCTATAATTAAAATGAAGCCTATACTAATAATGCAAACAGGTTTACAGCCTATAACCACTAGTTTAGAGGCAAGCAATAATGTCATGTAATTAGGACACGCCTGTGAAATATATATATACATATATTGACTCCATTTGTGGCTAATTAAACATACAAAGTCCTAAATTACTCCTACTATCGACATAAGCTTCTCAAATACTTAATAAGAATGTTAAGCAGATCCGAAAAGTTGGAATTGGGCTAATTGAAAACAAATTAACAGCCTTTTGTTTCCGATATACTGAAAGTAGCACAGCAAATTAATATTTTTTTAAATTGAATATTTATTTATTATTTGAATATCTCTAGACTATATAAAGACTATATCTTAAAGAAGATCTATGCATCACTTTCGAGAACTGTAATACTTGTCTGACTCAAGTCAAGAAGATCTATGCCTAGAATTTGAGTCTCTCATTGCTCTTATTAGATCTTTCTAGTTCACCGTGCCTGTTGTTTGACGCAGAATACATCGATTCTAACACGTGATTTGGGTCACGGTTAGATTCGCTAGGAGGGGTTCGGATGTCTTAATAAATCTGTTTCTAGATCACTCCTATTTAAGGCGCAGAGTGGCACGCAGTGGGGTTTTAGTCGGTTCGATGCCGACACACTGCCACTACCACCTCCGTAGAGTGACGGCCCGAGGGGGTTACCACACTTAAAAAACAAGCTACAGTTTGATTGAAGCTTCCTTTCTACTATTTTAATTTGAAACAAACAATTTAGAGATTCTTAAACTTATTTCAGGTTGTTGCGTGATGAAGAATGCAACATACTCCAGAACTTGTCAAGGGAGGAGTTTCGAGAGTTCCGTACACTAGTCATCGACATGGTGCTCGCTACTGACATGTCGTTCCACTTCCAGCAGCTGAAGAATATGAGGTCATTGCTGACACTTGCTGAACCCACTGTAGATAAGTCCAAGGCAGCATCTTTGATACTACATTGCTGTGATATCTCCCATCCAGCTAAGGTGAGTTAGTTATGGATGTCGGTTGAATAAATATGGTGTGTAGAGAATTAGTTAAATTGTACTAGACTGGCCTTTTGGTCTCGGGGCCTATGTCCAGCAGTGGACTATTAAAGGCTGTTGATGTGATGTGATGCACGTAATTAGAGATATTTAAGTATGTATATTAGTAGTTTGATAACTACTAGGCTCTGCCTAGTTCGGTATCAGGTAAGGAAGGATCAGAATGTTTGTGAATTCTGAAATTTAAAAAAAGTAATAGATTATGACTACGTATGTGAATATTCTGTCCCGGCTTTAGATCTCAGTCGATTGATATATTTTGTACAATTGTAGTAACAAACAAGCTCACCTACCATCTAGTGGTAGTCGGTTACAGTAGCGCCAGTAACATGTGCGTTGACAACACAATGGAATATCATCGCTGCTGATAATTGTGCTAACTCCTGCATTAGATTTCAGGCCTGACCTATTCTATTTGTTAAATGTTTCATTTGTTATAGGACTTAAGAAAGATCATTCTAAAATTAAAATTAAAAGAAAATATAGATAAAAGCTGTGCTTGACTATTACTTTTAATGACTTAGTTATTATAAAGCTAGTATACAGATAAAGTATGTTAATAATAATTTATTTTAATCCCAATTGTGTGATAAAAATGTAAAAAAAACATGAAAAACTGCCAAAAATTCTACTTTTTCTTCAAAACATTCCAGAGATGGGACCTACATCACAGGTGGACGATGAGTCTCCTAGACGAGTTCTTCCTGCAAGGAGATAAGGAACGAGATTTAGGCCTTCCCTTCAGCCCGTTGTGTGACAGGAACAATACTTTGGTAGCAGAGTCCCAGATTGGTTTCATCGAATTTATCGTTGAACCTAGCATGGGAGTATGCGCTGATATGCTTGAATGTGTATTAGGACCTATGCATTCCAGCAACAAGACTACCAATAGTTCAGCCCAACCTATCAATGAAGAGAATACGGGTGAGTCAATAGACACTTTATTCATTGTAATAGCAAAAATTAAAAATGTAGATTTTTTAAACTCTCTTAGAATTTTGTATATATTATACTGTGCAAACAGGAGATCACACTAGATAAATCATGGACTAAGTTCAAACAAACTCAAATCTCTAAATTATAATAATATCATGCATATAATTATTAACAAATCGCGTACCTATCCGATTTGTTAATGTGAAGACTGAATTAGCAAAAAAAACAAAACAGTTAATTCTTAGATCACATAAGTACAATGTATTAAACGATATTTCAGGTAACGAGAACAGTGTCAAGTTTAAAATCCGAAAGCCTTGGGTGGCTTGCCTTAGTGACAATAAGAAGATATGGAAAGAGCAGGCTGCTAAAGGTTTGTTAAATATGTTCTACATAATCAATCAAATAATTTATAACTTTTACTCTAGATAAATTTTCTGTCACTGTCGATGGTGATATAATTCTTGTGTCTTCACGATCAAGGTCAGAAATATAAATCCCTTCGCACACTGTAATCCATTCGCGTTAAGAAAATAGTGACGCATCAATCACATCACGCCCCACCCCCCGAACAATTATCAGTCTTGTTACCATAGTACAGGCTCTGCCTAGTTTGGGATCAGACAGCCGTGTGTGAGGTTATTATAATCAGGTTCCAAGAAACTATCTTTTCGTACTTGAAACGTAATTAGTCAGGGTGTGGGGCTTGACCGATGTCTCACTATTTTCTTAAGGCCAATGGCCTAAACAAGTTTAAAATAGAGCTGATGCAATTTTAAAATGGTATTTCATGGACATACTTTCCTGAACAATATGGAATAATTGTCGAATGTTTAAAAATAAGTGACATGAAATTAGACAACACTGTTAATTATGTTTAATATAAAAATATTATTAAACAATGTGATGTTTTTAAATAATTTAATTTGAAAAATCAAAAATAATATTTCCAGATGCTGAGGCTCGAGCTAAACAGGAGGAGGAGAGCGTCAGCGTGCCGCTCACTACAGAAGAATAATATTTAGCCACATTTGTAAATAGCGTTAGATCTAGGTGTTGCAACATGTTCAATTCATTGTTGAAAAAAAGCTAAAGCATACTCAAGTTATTCATAAGTGTACCAGCTTCATATATGTTGCTAATTTATTAAGATGTGTGTAACGCACAAACATATGACATGTAAGCACAATGCAAAAAAATAATCTGGATGTATAAAGTTTCTCTATGTGGAAGACAACATAGTGAGCTAATTCGAAACGGCAGCAGACCGCATTGCGGTGCGCCAATAGTGTAAATGATTTACCTGTTATTATTCGCTGCTAAGATTTTAACCTAGCGTAAAATTAAGTATTTATGGCTTTGAATATTTCTCATGTTACCAAAAGTCTATTGCGGGGATAACTTCAGACTAGGAGCCAGTAGTGCTCCTTGTAGAACTCCTAAAATATAATCTATGACTCGCAGTATAAACTTTGGCTGTATGTTTGAGAATATATCAATAGATGACACTGTTTTCTACTCGTAAAAACTAAAATATTGTATAAAACTGTACTGAACTCATTTCAAATATAGTCCTTAAGCTAAATATATCTGTAAGTAACTATCAAATGCTGGTGACGGAGCAAACAACATTATGTTATAAACCTAATCATAAACACATGTGCACTTCTCTTCAATCAAACACTTAACTATAACTTATGTCTATGTAGCTTAATATTAGTGTTAAATTTAACCGATATGATGAATACGCTTATTAATTTTAATGTTTCCGATTAAATTGGAGTCTTGATATTCTTGACCAAATGTTATTTAATATGAAATTATTTTCTAAATGGTAAACGGCATCTCAAATTCTAGTAAATATGTAGATAGTACATTAGTACCTATACTTCACTATACAACATAGCTAATAATAATGTAGTACATCTCAAATATTTATCTAAATATTTAAAGCTCGTGCTCAAATCACATAGAGTCGATCAGCTTTCTTTAAAACCAACTACCTATTAGATTATTAGACTGAATGGCAAGGGCGTCACAGCCTGGGGACAAACAGGAAATACTTAGGTAGGTATTAGAAATCAACTTAAACTGCTTTTTGAAGGAACCAAAGTAAATGTACCGTCCTTCAAGTAGAATATCTATTAATGAAGGAGAAAACAAATTGAATTTATTATTGTGAAAAATATTAAAAGATTTTAGGCCAAGTGTTTACTCACGGATGCCAAATTTTCATCCTAAATCTGTACTGAACCGTTAATAATAGTTTTATTATATCCACTCAAAGGAGGTGTAAATCCAGTAATGTTTTGGAAGTTTATCTCAGGCCTAGTTTTCCTGGTAGGTACGTGGGACCATTCTCATTGAATATCAAATCAAATGAAACCATAATCATAATAAACTAGGTCCCTATTTGATTTCGGGATGGTTAGGATAGATTATAAACCAACTGGTGACGCTTATTGTAGACAAATTTAACAATAGATTTTTTTATATATTTATCATCTATTTTAATCAATAGAAATTTATGAAATTCTGTATATTGTGCATTTAGTGTACCTATTAATAGTTTGTAGGTACTTAAAGTGTAAGAGTAATCGACATAGGAACTTACTTAATTTGACATGTAGTCTAGTAATGCCATTCAGATTGGGGATATAGCTTTATAAATTGTAGATTCTAGCATTACTGAGCCTTATGTACAAGATTATTAATTATTGTTCTTGTATTATAGCTTCGGTCAGTACAAAGGCCTTCATCGACAAACATAATCTTTCTCAGCAAACAATTTAATAGAAACTTTTATACAAAATACAAATGCTTTTAGGTGTGACATTACAACATTCCGAATGTGTTAAGTTTTGAGTGTTATTTAGCTTATCAAAGACCTGCTACATTTAAGGTAGTACCGTCAACGGTGTTAGATAATTTTACACAATATTCTGCTTTATGTATGTAAATGTCACCGATTTAATATTTCTACTCCATTTTACATGCAAATATTATAAAAAATAATTCAAACGTATTAAATGTTTATCTTTTCGAAAAAAAAAAGTTCTAAACTAATGTTATCATCACATTTTCTTATGCAAAATAAACAGGAAGAATCTTTTTAAATAGAATATGCATGGTTTTGCAACCATTCATAATAATTACCCATGTTTTTTCTATCACAATAATTTAATATAAGCCACACAGTGATCTTTGTAATAAAGTGCATTTTCTCTCTAATAAAATGAAATTTCTAACTCATAGGTATTTTTTTTATCAACTTAATATTCTTTTCTACATGTGTAAATAGATGTAAAACACCTTTTAGTTATGTGTAAATTATATATGTAAAATTAAATAAACATTTTCGTAGAAAACCGTTTTCTTTTATTACCTATCCTCAAACAACTAACAATTCTATGCACAAGCTTTCATAAGGTGTGAGGCGAAGTCATATTCCAGGGGGTTTAGCTGGCATTAAGTTATTAATTTTCGAAACAATGTTTTTTTAAATTGTTTTATGAAAAGTGTTTACCAAGACTTAGATAATCGAACTTTTCCAAAATAAAACAAAATATTTTAGGGATCCTAATAAAGATTGGTAATAAATAACTTGAGACACACAAACAAGTGTTCATTTGATCCAAAACACTGCAAAGTTTGTACTTAGTTTCAGTTTCTTAAATCAGAGACGATATAATTTTGCCATACTTCGAAATAATTTCTTATATATACATCGTATAAAATGACAAAGGTCAGCACTAGATTGTCCTCAATCATTGCAGATGGTGACTGGTATACCTTCCAGCTAACCTGTTCAATCTTTAAGGTACGTCGCTGTGACTTTTCACCCCACGCATTTCTATAACTGGACACGGGATACGGACCCGTCGCTTTCTCGGTTCCAACGTCTTTACTAGCTCTCTAAGTAACGTTTTTGACACGAGAGCAGTCAACACGTGTTAGTGAAGACCCTGGATAAGTACTGTCATGGCATGCGCCTTAGTCAACCTGTTCGTCTTCATAACGGCTTCAAACCATATCTTATAAGCCGACCAAGAAGGCATCACATAAAACCATAACACCTCAAAGGCGCGCTACAGAAGCACCTTCCACTATAGCAGTTTCAAGATTCAGGTCTCTTAAGGCAAACAGCATTTTATTGTATTGCAAAGCGTATTCAGAAGATCCTTCATAATTAACATTTGCTCCTTTCACTAGCAAATCTACTCTTCCTGGCTTGTTAAAAATGCTCCTGCAACTGACGTCCTCTTGGTGATTGGCCTGCTTCATTTTATCCCACTGCGACTCTGGCAACTGACATGTTTGTTCCATCGGGTAACGAGTTTGCTCCTCTTAACCACGGTACAAATCCTGCATTAATTAACACGGCAAGGTTCAGCGCCACTGAAATCGAGGGAATCGGGAATGAGCCAACCGTCTCTGTTCCATCTTGCTGCCATTGTCCTCTTATCTGAAAGCCATCCGTATTCTCGTCTGGTAACACCAGCAACGACACCTTTTTTAAGAACTGAAGTTCGATATAAGATCTGTACACTAATTTACACAATTTCACTGCTAATCATTTGGGCTTGTTGTCCTTTGCACTTGTTCACTAGCAATATCACTGGTTTAGAAATATCCCACAACGTCTTAAACTATTCAAGCCGGGCTTATAGTAGGTACACACGCCCGAAAAATCACATTAATAAACTTCTAGAACATCGTGGAATATTTTAGAATGTTCGCACTTTTTCGAAAGGCGACGACTATAACAATATGCTCAAATTTGCAATATGCATGGTTTATTTTATTAAGATGTTTATATAATTTATTTATAAATTTGAGCATAAACACAACAGACTGATTTCGTTAGACTGACTCGGTCCTTACTATTATGCGATACTAAAAAAACATTAATACCTGTTTTTAGCCAATAAAATACTAAATAACACATTCATAAAAAGGTATTAAAGTTCTTAAGCCTTATATAGGTATTTTATCATTATTACTAATAAAAAAAAAATATTTACTAAATTGCAACATGCAATTGATAGCCGTATCATATATAACCAATATCGTTTATTGTCTTATCTAGACACAAAATGTTCCTCTCTAACAAGATTGAGGATACCGTGGTCAGTTAATAAAGAGCACGCTTGTGTTTATTCGATTTCATTCAGTCTGTTTAATTACCAATGCGCGTGCTATCGTATATGTGTTCCGCAAAATAAAACTCCTAAAAATATCTTCTCATTAGAATACTTTCAATATTTATTGCTAATTGGTATCACGACAAGATGTGAATGTTGTTTTAAATTTATTAATTTTCATTTTTAGCGGTATCTTTGTTCATATTTTGTTTTAAAATGATTACAACAAGTGTGTTCAGGTTAAATGTTTTGCTCATATTTAACTTATGGGTAGTGAGCAGCGCTGTATCTCTTAAGGATGAAAAACATGAATTAGAAATGACCCAAAATTTGAACCTGGCCCGTCAGGATCGGATACAAGATGTTTGTGACCGTTATCCACCAAAGATTGGATTGAATGAGCTACCTCAGAGTGAACTGGACCATATTATAATAGACGACGAACGTAAACTTCTTTATTGCTATGTTCCTAAGGTAAGTCTAAATTGTGCGTTAAATTAATAGTATAATCATTTTAATTGCGTTTTTTAATTTCAACAATGGAAACTGCTCATAAACAATAGCGCGCACTTTTATCGAGCTTAGGATCAGAAAAAGGTTTTGGTTGTAGGTACTTATTGTGAAATCAACCTGTAGGTTGTTGTTGTTGTATGTTATTTTCTCTCGTGAACTCTATTTTTTGTACACTACCTACTAACGAAAATGTAACTGATGATTTAGGTCACAGAGTACTGTAATTCATTTACGTTTTATTTAGTAACTCTTTAGGGAAATCCTATTTTGTATTGTTAGACTAATACACGTTTAAAGGACCTTAAAAAAAAATTAAAGCGTAATGTGTGTTTTATACGAATTATCTTATTTTTGACTCCCTCTATAGTAAAAGAGCAACTTAATATACTAAAAAATTAAATTCATATGCCTGAAAGTCATTCTTATAACACAATTAGAAGATACAGTGAGTTTTTCAAGCAATTGATTAACAGATTTTTGTTGTTGTGATTTAGGTAGCATGCACAAACTGGAAAAGGCTTTTGATGATCTTGGCTGGGAAGTGGAATGGAACAGATATATTGGCCGTACCGGGCCATTTGGCCCAAGCTCCTGGAGTGTTCCGAGAGTTAAGCAACGTGACCAGAGAAGAAAGAGATTATATGTTAGAGAATTATAACAAGATGATCATAGTCAGGAATCCATTTGAAAGATTACTGTCTGCCTATAGAAATAAGTTCGAGGGGACTACACCCAGCGCAAAATATTTCCAGGTAAGCAGGTTTTAAATTCACTAAGAACTATAGATAGAAAATAACATAAAACTCGCCTTATGGTAAGTAGTTCCTTTATAGGGATAGTTTTCGTATCTTTTGGTGTCCACCTTAGTTTTGCCTAAGGATTCATCATCATCATCACCAGTCTTTAACAGTCCACTGCTGGACATAGCCCTCTCCTTAGAAAGGACAACAAGGCAACCTGCAAACTGCAGAGAGAAGGAAAACTTGACACAAACCCTATACTAACTCGTCTGGCCAGCGTGAGGAGAGGCTTATGTCCAGCAGTGGACTATTAAAGGCTGTTGATGTGATGAAGGACAGTTGTATTATTTTGTTCACTTTTTAAGCAGATTGTAAATTATCCTAATTTCTTAAACTACATATTGCTGAAAACTTCTCAGTATTTTTAGTACCTTGACACTTGGAACCTGTATTATGAAAATCAGACTAATAACTGCTAATAAATATGTTTAAATATTTCACAATTAAATTATTATTATTAAAAATTACACCCATTACATAGATAATGATGATGTTGACTGCACTGGGTAACTCTGGGTGTTCTTTGTGTCCGTTTCATGTATGTTTGTTAGTCCAACGCGACATAGGATTATGTTCCTAGTGTGGGAGATGTATTTTCATCATCATCATCATCATCAGCCTATCGCAGTTCACTGCTGGACATAGGCCTCTCCCATTGCAGGGCACTTAGATCGATTTTAGTCTTCTCGCATCCTTGTCTTTTAAAAAGAAAGAAAGAAGAAGAAAGATTAATCATGTTCATCACGAGACTATTTGTCCTGGGGTGGGAATTGATTCCGTGGACTATGGATTACCAGTCAGGATCACTAAACAGTAGAATACTTAAAAAAATAAAACGGTGATTAGCTACATTTCAAGTCAGTATCTTGTGTATTAATGTAATTAAGATACATTTTCCAAGACAAACACTGCGTTACTTAATTCCTTTCCGATAAGATTACTTTTGATTGCGGATATGACAGTAACATGAACTATTACAAGATACCAGTAAATAGCTCTCCTTTTACTTTTTATTAAATACTGGTATATAATTGAAACGGGCTTGTTGTATAATCTTATTTTTAAAAAGACAACTAAGGCGGTTTTAAGATTTCAATTTCAAATTGTCTGGACAAATCATTTAGGAAGGACACTGTTCTTTTAAGTATTAAAATAGAACGCAACCATATGATGTAACGTGTCACCGACTGAAAGGAATCATTTCAAAATATTTGTCTCTGACCGCATCTGTTCCATATCCACAACGAATGATTACTTTTTTTTCGTGACTCGACTTCACAAATCGAAATGCACAAGCTCGGCACTCGCAATGTTCAATAGTTAAATTCATTTTGATAGCGACACACAATTTTCGAAAGGACGTCACAATGAAAAAACAAATGACAGTCTCGCAAATGACTAAGCAACATGTTCCATTTTCGGATTCCATATGTTTTTTTTTGTTATTTTATTATAAGTGGCCAGATTCAGAAACTTTCAGTATGCCCCACGTACACACCTAATCTAGTAACGGGTTTTCATCATCATCAAAAGCCATTAATAGTCCACTGCTGGACATAGGCCTCTCCTTAGAAAATAGGTTTTGGCCTACTATACCACGCTGGCCAAACGCTATAGGGTTTGTGTCAAGTTTTCCTTCGCTGCCTGAATAGGGGTGGTGACACTCTGGATTCCTAATCCGTCCCCACACGGAATAACAGTTTTTGTCACAAACTGATGACTAATATCGACATATTCAGCGATAATCTTAATTATTTTACTTTTTTTAGGAACGTGCTGGGAAACTTATAATCAAAGCATTCCGTGAAAATCCAACGGCAGAATCGTTGAATAACGGTGACGACGTGACATTCAAAGAGTTTGCGTTGTTCGTATTGAACAAATCTGAGAACCTCAATAATATGGTAAATAACGAGCATTGGACGCCCATCACGAAGTTATGTCATCCATGCCTTATCAACTACACTTTAGTCGGTAGGTGTAAATTTTACCCTCTACACTTTATAATTAGTGTCAACGCCATCAACCATCACCACATCCAAAACCAACAACACACCTATACAGCAAAAATATTTGTCTGATCTTACATTGTGTTGTTCTATTGCTAAGTAAATGTATACTATAGGTAAATGGTAAAGTTTGGATGAAAGGATGTTTGTTACTCAATCATACCAAATCGGCAGAACAGATCTGTATGAAATTTAAAGGGAAATACTCTACTACACTATAAATATACCTACTAGAGATAGTATAGTTAGTCCTAGTTTAGCTGAAAGCAATAGTAAGTTATAGTTTAGTTTTTATTGTAGTTCTCATAGTATAGTCGTAAATTATAATTTTCCAACTTTAACGATCTTAGGATTCTCCCATTGTGTGGATAGGTCATAACATCTTCGTTCTTTCACAGCGAAACTGACATGTTTATTTTTTTTTATTGACGATGGATAATGTTGTAAATGGCAAACAGCGTTACTAACAGATGTCATAGTTTTCAGGTTTCCTTAATCATTTAAGTTCTATATCACTATTAGACATAATTGAACGACTGACAAAGTACCTAACACAACGTTTGAGCATATGCTGATTATATACGTAATATGTATAGGGGCTTGTCAACTTAATACGGACAATTTGTAGCCATTATTTTATTTCAGGTAAATATGAGACCTTACACGACGATGCTCAACTGGCATTAAAGACGATTAACGTTACAAACATTCAGCTACCACACTTGAGCCGGACGTCAGGAACTGCAGAAAAACTCCATAGCTACTTCTCACAGCTCGACCTACCGCTCATAAGAGAGCTCTATAAACTTTTTGAAAATGACTACAGAATGTTTGATTATAATTTAAATAATATCGTTGGATTTGATTTAGGGTAGATTGCCGTATTACCTATATATATCACCATGGATTACCGAAATATAGTTTTACACAAAAATATTCATTGAATCGTAATAAAATAGTACATATTTAATAAAAGATACTGGCATTGTGTAGGTCTTTTACTTTTTCCGTAACATAGATACCTACCTACTCGAATTCTCTTCGTTTATGCTTTCATAACTGCAGTTTGAGAGAATGAAATAGGATGGGATTGGTATTGGTTTGGGCTTCGGTTTCCACATTTAGACTCAAGCGTGGTCCTTTATGCATCGAGGACTGGTTAGCTAGGTGAGCCAACCAAGCTCCTTCCAGAAGCGAAAAAGGATGTAACTAGGTACCTACTGTGTAAATACTTATGCTACTTAATATTATAAAGATGATGATTATTTAAATTTTGCACCTGTTAGGTTATTTGAACGGCTTTACCCGGGATCTACCCCTCTGAATAAGGAAAGGAGAAAGGAACGTTTATTGAGATAGATCATAGCTGTCTTACATTACGCTATACATAACCTATAAAAGCAGAGCAATGAACGTAAATGTCTACACATTTAATAAACGACCTCCTGCCTCAGGGATAGCTTCGGGGTAGAGGGAGTAGAGCGCTCGCTAATGCGCCAGATGGTAAATGATACCAACAGGTAAAATTTAAAGTACGATGACGGTGATGGCATTTAATTTGTTATTGCAATACCTACATTGAATACAATAGATACTTGATATGTAAATGTAAATAAAATGTAAAGAAATTAGGTAGAATAGGTAGGTTGGTAACCTACCTATTCTACATAATTTTTATAGAAAAAAAATTTAAGATGCCTGCCTCGGCGCTTAGCCCACATCGGCGCTCCGTAGATGGCCATGGATCGTATCACCACACAGTATAGGCGGCAAATTCCCACGGCTCCCTAGATTAGACATTAGCCTCTAGAGGGAGCCTGCTACCCCGACAAGTCAAAGTATAATCCACGCAAAATGTTCCTCGAAGCTCCAGAGACAGTCCAGGGTGAGGCCGAAATACTTGTTAAGCCGTTTGACCTTGACCTCTGTTTACCCCACGCTAATGAGCGTGCGGGTAGGAGCTGCACCTTCGCGTTTTCTTACGCGTTATATTCTGTCTTATGGCTAACCGTTAGGCCCAGACCGCTGATTTTTTGAGTGACACAAACTACCCCTAACTCGGCTAGCTCCGAGTCTTCCATAGCGTAACAGACAATATTTACTTCTAGGGAAAGACTAGCTCTTGGACCTGCATTATGCGCGAGGTTCTAAGACCAACGCCTGGGGAACCCTACTTGTAAGGGAAGAGGGGTCGTGAAAATAAGCACTGAAGACGTCTGTAAGAACAGTTTCCGCAAAAAGAAGTATTTCAAAGTTATAATGATTAAAACTACTAAAGAAACAGTATCAAGTGGGTCCGACTACCTGCTATAGCAATACTTTCCATCGAAGCAGATTTAGCTGCAAAAATTAATTACAAGTCTTTCGTAAAGCAAAAAGCCGAAGAAAATACTTTGGTAAGAAATTGAATCACGCAAATTACAAAATAAAACCTTTTTTCAAATCTGTATACTTTCTAATATTTTGCCGTCTCGCATTTTTTTTTTCACTGTCATGAGTAGGTATATCGTGTCTAAGCATGTTTGGTAAAATAGATGTAGTGGGCACCTATGACTTGGGAACGAAAGAAAGGGGCCTCGCTGATGCGACTTTGCCCACGCCTATATTAGTCCACGCTACGCCTCTGCTCTTTTACTCCTGTAAACAAAATGGAATAAAGAAAGAAAAAGCTTATAGAAAATATAATTACTTTAATAATCCTTAACATATGGTACAGTTGTACAAGTTAGGCAGAAAGCATGTCCTTATATACCTAAGACATAGACAACCAGGTTCTAACAGATTCTTATAAAATGTAGCCAATTAGAAAACCTTCAATGTTTTCAAAAATTTACTTACATGAACTAAAATATCCCACTCCATTATTTGTAACAAATAATATCATGTCAACATACAATTTTATAAAAACAAAATTTTACTCTTGTTCGTAATTAAGTAGTGTACGCTTTTAAAACTCTACAGTTCGATATTATAGCATTATATGCACCACACTTATACATTCATAGTACGTATACATCGCACTGCAGAATATACAAGAGAGCATACAACTTAGAAATATTAAAAGCATCTTCATACGATCCTGCATTTTACTTATCTGTAATAGATACAATTATCATCATTTCGGGCCTGCGAGGTCATGACCTTAACCTCGCACAATACTAAACATGGGCTTCCAAAAACATTTGATCGATTGGATGATTAAAAGTATATAGTATAATAGAGGTATAAAAAAGGTTTTAGCTCTGAAATTGAAGTGAAGCAATGAAGTTAGAAAAAAACTATGATGATCAAGAAATAACTATGGCCTTTAAGGAAACATTACCTACCACAAAATATAGTACATACTGATTAGATCATGATAGATTAATGCATGCATGTTGCATGATATTGTATAAATGTGAGTGAGAACATACCTAATGCACTTTTACTACATGCAGACAATAGATTGAATTATAAAAAAATCATTTCTACCTAGTGTTTAACCTCACTTCAAGGACCTTCCAAAGTTTCTGTCATTTGTCAAGTATTTGATTTCTCAGGAATATCACAATATATAAGTGATAATTATTACTAAGTAAATGAATTCCAATATTACTCATCCTATGGAATCAAACCATCTCCGTCATTGGAGTACTTAATTACTAAGTTTATTATAATTGTTGAACACAATATCTGACTGATAAAGTATCTCAGTTGCCTAAATTTAATGTTTTTACAAAAAAAACATTCTTAAAAAACTATCCTGCTATATTTTAAATCTATATCTCAGTTATATATGAACACTATGCATTATAAGTAATGAAAATTGTATAATCAAGGATAATAACAATACTTGTCTTATCCACAGTTATATAATTTTTATTAATACTCTGGATGAAACAAAAATATATGATCAATTCTGTCAGTTCAAGATCATTGTCAGTAAAACATAGGGTATTGGAGTGTGCACCAGGGACTTCCTTTCTAGGGTATACCTGGTTCCCCGGCTATTAGTGCGCGAGACGGCGTGCGGATTTAGTCGGTTCGAGTCCGACATGCCACCGACAGGTGGTATCCGAGGGGATTTCCGCACGGAAAAAAAAAAGGGTATTGGAGTGAATTATTACTAACCATAATAAGAAGGCTTAATTGACATGTTAGATAATCTGTCTCATATGATCTCACATTTTGTTGCAATTGGGAAGCATAAGTATAGATTTGATCATAATCAAACTAAAGACAGACAGATAGTCAACACATTTACAAACTAATAATAGAACTTTTTTGACTTTATCATTCTGTTCAAACGATTTTAAAAAAGTTGAAAAGAACTCAAAGTATGATTAAGACACATACATTCTTGTAATACTGACACAATTGTTTACATATTTATATATTTGTTACAGAGCAACATTTGATGAAAAAACATATTGTATTGCATTGATTGCATTGCAACTATGATGACATCATCACAAAGCTTAATTTAAAATGTACAATTCATACAAATATTACATAAGTTCTTAGCTAAGAATATATTTATGACTTTTACCAAATATATTTATTTGAACGGACAAAGCTCTAACGTCTGTTTTCTGACGATTACAAATGATAGTACCTTCAATAACATCTCCCTGTTTAACCTCTTTACAATCTCTGAAATAGAAAATAGTTTGCTTCCAATGAGTTGGTGCTGTGTGGGGCCCGGTAGAAAACTCAACGGAATTAGGCAGATCAAAAAATGTATCAAAATAACCTACAAGAGATGTCAATACACCATCTCTTACAATTGGAAGTTTAAATTTTGATGTAAAGTCCATTACATCAATATTACAAGTGTTGATATCGATTTCTTTAATAATGTACGGTTTTGAAATTACATGTTTAGATCCAACTATGTCAATACTAGCTTCTCTCACTACTTCAGACTTCATGCAATTCATTTTATAACCGTAGACATCAGACCAGAATTCAATTAACCGTTTATGTGTGTCTATGTCTCCATTAGCTACAAGGCTTATGTTGCACCTATTTGGTAAGAGAAGGCCACTAGGTTTAAGACAATGGTTTCTTGCATATATTACACTATCTAACATTCCCTCAAACAGCAAAAAATATCCCATCCATTCGGAAACAATAATATCAACCCTTTCATCTAATTTAGTATCTTCTAATCTACCTTTAACTGTTTTTATAACATTATGTAAATTATTTTCTCTTATAATATCCATAGCGTGATAGATTATTTCAGACTGGTCCAAAGCATAAACCTTCTTGGCTCCAGCGGTTGCGGCAAACATAGATAAAATTCCTGTACCACAACCAAGGTCTAAAATAACTTTATCTTTAATTGTTTCCTTGTTGTTCAGTATTGCATTTCTATATGTTTCTGTACGAACCTTGTCTGAGAGCATATCGTAATGAATTCCAAAGTGGGCATATGTACTAAAATACCCTTCATCACTTTCTAGAGGTACACTTGAAACACAATTTACAATCACAGATGAACCATTATTCAGATTTGAGTTTCCACCTTCAACTATAGATTTCATCGACTGTTGCATAGTATTTATATCCTCCTTCGCCAGTTGTAAACGAGTCTGATTGTCGTTTAATTGTTGTGTCAAAGTTTGAATAGTCCTTTGAAGTTCTAGAAAGTGAGCTTGTGACAATGTTACTAATCCATTTTCGACATTAGCATGGTAAGTCTTGGGAGAGCTAGGTTTGTCAGTTAGTGACTCAAAATCGTACGTCAACCAATCATCATTTTCTACTGGCTTCAAGTACTTCTCCTCATCCCAAAGAACGGTCGTACTATTTGTTATAACCTCTGCGGCGGGTTTATGTGTTTTAATAAAGTTTATCATTTTTATGTACGAATAGCAGTCCATATTAAATTTTGTTTTCAGATTATTCAAATAAAAGTTATGTACGCTCTCACAATGAGAAAATCCATCTTCTATATTTGACAGAGTGTTATTACAAAATAGGCATGTTACCATTGTGTTGGTGCTCTCCATTTCCTGCCATTCTTCATCTTCGAAATGCTCTTCGTCACTGCTGAGGTCTGGCACGTCAGACATAATGTCTTTAACTTATGTACTTTACAGTAAATAACATACAAATACTTAGAAATCACGAAAGTATCTCCATGCAAAATATGAACATGTGAGAGGTGACAGTTTGACAAATTGACAAATTACACTACTACGTCTTGATAAGAATTTGACGTTTACTGACAAAAACATTGTCGTTCTGTAATTTCAACATTTTCTAAATTATTAATATTTACTTACTTTTGTTTTATGTAGATTGGGTATATCAGTTGTATTTTGTACAATCTGAATGTCTATTATTAACAAACATTTAAACAAAATAAAGAGGGATTTGGTTAATATAACATAATCATGAATTTTTTTTCATGCAACACATGGAGGCGCGAAAATTTGATTCATCGTCTATCGTTGCTATGCCAACGATTCCTCATATTTAAAAAACAAACAGTGAAACAGGAACACTTAATTATGAAATTAAAAACATCAAACTTTAAAGAACCAAAACATGTGGGAGTGGTGATTTGTGTTAATTGGAATAATACAGAAGATGTATTTTCATGTGGGTAAGTCTTGGTAATCTTAACATACGACTAAAAAGCAACAATCGAACTTACTGCGCATAATATGATGACGTGTTCATGTACTTGAACCTGGATAGTGTAAGTGTCAGGTCAAGCAGGTTTTTTTCCATTAGTTTAATTTTGTCCGTGTCTTTAACTTGGTTCGCGCCGTGCGGGGCAACCCTCGAAGTGAATTTCAGGCACAAAGCCAGTTCAGAAACCTCTAATCTTACCTATGAAATATAACTGTGTGAGGAACATGATCTTTGCTCAGGTCTCGGTGTTTTTATGCATAATAATAATATATTTTATGTATATATAATAGTCTGAATGCCATAGCAGTAACCCTTCCTACTTCGGGATCAGACACCTGTGTGTTTCGAGTTTTTTTTTTCTTGCGTTAAGGTATCTAATCCTATGTATACGTATATTTCAGAGATGATCATAAACTTTTAAAATGGAATCTTGTAAACAGCGAATGTATGGTGGTAACAACATTCCCAGATGATTTTTATCCAACTGGAATGCATTTGTTTCCGAAGATAAATATTGGTGGTGGTAATAAACACCAACACGATGTCATATTAATCTCGACAGCGGATGGCAAGTTAGTGATGTGAATTGATAACGTTATTAACAACAGAACTTACTTTACTTGAAATTTTATACTTTTACACTCTGATTTTCTTTAGGTTTCACATTGTGAATCATAACGGTCGCATAGAAAAAACTGTAAGTGCTCATCAAGGCGCTTGTCTTGCGGCTCAGTGGAGCCCAGACGGGGCTGGACTTTTAACAGGTATGATACTAGCTCCCGTTATGAAAACTAGGTATATACACAATTACCAACACATTCTATTAAATTAATAATTTATTTTTATAGCTGGCGAGGACGGTTTTGTTAAAGTCTGGTCTCGAAACGGACTTCTCCGATCCACAATCGTTCAGTCCGATGTGCCATGTTTCAATGCTGTGTGGAGTCCAGAGAGTAATGCTATTTTATATACAAAGGAAAACATTTTGGTTATAAAGTATCTTAATTCAAGTAATAAAATTACGAAAGTAAGTCATTTATAATTAGCTATTAAAAGTGCATGGAGTGAAACTTTTATTCATATATGATAAAGAAAATTAAAAAGAAACGAGAAAAGGGTGTGACTGTCTCGCTGCCTGTTCCGTAAACAAAGTTGTGTGTGTAGAATCAGTCAGATTCCCGACATTAACAAACTCGTCGATGTCAGGCCCCTCTTTCCCACTGGGCACTCTGGGCACGTGCCCAGGGCCCTTCGATCGATAGGGGCCCGATTCCTGCCAGATCACCAATCGAAAATCAATATTTATCACCAAAAAAATATTTATTTTGAAAAATTCATTTGTAATGACTAACTACAATACTTTTTTTTCTATTCTAACAAAATAGTGCTCAGCTAAGTTCGTAGGGGCCCAATTAAGCTAATTTGTCACGGGCCTCCAATAGGCTAGAGACGGGCCTGGTCGATGTCGCGAATCAATTGTCGAACATTGCCCGAATTTTTGGCGAAAAACAATCAAACAAGTAAAGGACATGGCAGGTGCACATGTATTATGTAAAAAGAAGAGAAGCTATGGAAATATAACATTAATTTGAAAATACTATTTAAAATACATAAACGAATACATAAATAAATATTATATATACGGAATAAAATAAATACAATAATGTCTGAGATGACGAAATCATGAGAATATTTTTGCTAGCTGTTTCCTGCAGAATTCTCGGACTTTAGCTTTGAAAGTATAAATGTAACGTATAAATGTATTTCCAACATTATGTTCGTCAAATAATTTGATTGACATACACGGTCTACAACCAAACATGATAATTTATCTCTAAATAATTTCAAATTTATTACATGTCAAAATCTACTGTTAATTGGTACCGCAATTTTGATTACCAAATACAAAGTGTTTAAGAGCTGTGACCTTCCAGCCTTGATCTATGAGATCTGTATGCTTTGTGTGCAGTGTGTGTGTAAAAAATATAGACATTTTCCTGGTGTCTACTTTCAAAACTATAATTTATGACTTATAAACTTTTTGGACAATAATTCGGCCTGAAGCATACTTTTCTGATAGAAAATTGATAAAAAGTAAAATTGTTCCTTATTTGGCAGATAATAAATTATATAGAGGGACTCGTGACGAAGCTGTAACCGAGTAGGTTATCCCATTGCAAAGTTAAGCAATCCTACCCAGGTCAGCCTATGGATGGGTGACCATTCTTAACATATTAAGACCCCTCCGTGCCTCGCAGAGCACGTTAAGTCGTCGGTCCCGGTTGCCTGGCAATATAGCGGATATAATCGTAGTTGGTGCCCTAAAATCGAAAACAATGTATTTACAGAACTTCGGTATCGCCTAGTATTTGGGTTGTGGACGTTTGATGGCATTCGTTTCTTGGAAAAAATTGAAGTTAAGCCGTACGTAGTACGAAAGCCGACCTGAACCGAGTTTGAGAAAAGGCTCAGAGGATAATGATTAATAAATTTGAACGAAATAGACGTAACCTTGAATGAGCGGCCGTAAATGTTACAGCCAGTAATTTAGTTTTAATTATTAAGATAGATTCCTTAAGTAACCTACCTACTTACTAGTCAAATTAATACCATCAATTATCTGTATTCCTATTAAAAAAAAAAACTTATCTACGTAATTCTGATAAAAAAGGGTTTCTTATCATTATAATAGGTAATGGTTAGTATACAAGATAATTCTTTGTCGTGTTTGATTTGTCGATTAAATCGTTTCTTCACATCTCATTTCAAATGTATAACATATACCTGCATTTTATCGGTGTTATTTTTACAGTGGAAAGCGCACGAAGGCCTCATTTTATGTATAGCTTGGAATGCTAATAACAATATGATACTGTCGGGTTCCGAAGATGGATTTTCCAAGGTACAATTCAGTCCTAACTAATATTATGAATGTGTTTGTCCGTTTCTTTGTTACGTTTTCGAGCATTAACTATGTACCTACTAAATTGATTTTCATAAAATGAAAGAACATGGTGTATCTTTCAAAACACTTTTCCGGATAAAAAGCTAAATAACTAACAAATCTATTTTATAACGAGTGCAGCCGTATGCAAGTATTTTTTGAATAGTTATACTCATTTTTATTAACGTTCATATATATTTCGTTTGTTTGTTCATATTTTATTCGGTGTATCCGTATCCCTAATCGCTTCATCCGATGATCATGAATTTCATTCACATAAGCAAATTACAGAGAGAACCTGTCACAAATACAGAAATATTGATCCCGTGTGAAGGAAACACTACTTTTACGTAAGTGAGGCCGCGCGTGAAAGTAGTTTATATAAATTTTATTGTAGACACTGTCGATAATTATACATTTTCTATTATCAAAATCATGCTGTAATTGTGCCATAATTTTGTCGTAAGTTTGGCGTGATGATCTAATTATATTTAAATAATGTTGTCAGATTTGGGACACTTTTGGACAGCAAATATCGGTTAGCGTTAAACACGATCAACCTATAACCAGTGTTAGTTGGTCGCCTGCTGGAGACATGTTCGTTTTAGGTAGCTTCAACCTCATACGACTCTGTAGCTCTAATGGGGTAAGTTTAGATTTTTTTTAATGTCTTAGTTAAAGCCGTCGCGTTTCATGAAAAATAATTTTTAACTCGGAGGGTTAACGCGTAGATCGCGTTAATCCTCTAAGCTGAAAATTATTGCAGGTACATTTGTGTGGGTTATATCTTTAAATTGACTAGGTTGCACTGACCATGGTCGTAAGATGATTCAGCCGATACCAATTATTTTCGATTCGATTTATTAATTTTCGTATTACTAATTAAATATCTTAATTATATGTGTGATTTACTTCACAATACGGTTGTGCTTTTGGTAAGTTTTGGTAATTTTTTGCCCTATTTCGCCACGCCCAATAAGGTTTTTTTTTGCAAAAACTGTTTTATTGCATTATTTTGCTAATATGGTAAAATCTCTATTCAGTAGCATATTCGCAAGAAAAAGAAGCAGATATTTACGAGTATGACATGGGCCCCATTAAGGCAACCAACCTCAGCCTAGCCAACTTAAAACATTTAATTACTTGATAAAATATTGGTATGAACTATGTATATATCTATACATGTTTCCTTTTTTATGTGATAACGTAAAAAGAACGTTTTGACTTAAATGTATTTTTTATTGTTTTGATTAATTGAATATCACTATTAACTTAGTTATTTTCGATATCATCATCATTATCAATTATAGTATGACGTGAAACGCTCTTACTTTGCTTTTTACTTTCTTTAAAAATATTGCTATATTTGGCCCATTGTGGACATGATCAACCTACATATAACTACCTTTTATATGTAAGGAAAGTTTGTGACTGGCAATAACCCTTTTCCTCATTCACCAATAACCCTATTGCTCATTCACCAATAACCCTATTGCTCATTTACCAATAACCCTATTTCTCATTCACCAATAATGCTATTGCTCATTCACCAATAACACCTTGCTCATTCACCAATAAACTGTTCCTAATTGCCCAATAACCCTATTCCTCATCCACCAGCCGTAGGCCGTGTACGTTGTTGCTAACCTGTTGCTAAATTTGTATTTTAGTGGTCTCATTGTCTAGATCGACCAACGACAGGCAGTATTTACAACATAGCGTGGTCTTCAGACGGTACCCAACTGGCAGCAGCATGCGCAAATGGACATGTTCTCTTTGGACATATTATTGATCGGTAATGATATTCACTTATTTTAACTTATTATTTTCTAAGATTCTAATGCAAATCAACATTTTAAATAATTAAACATAAGTCAATTTAGTTTCGTTTTACTATAATAAAAGTTTGTTACAAAAGTTTCCTATCGTTGAATTTTCAACAATAAGCAAGTATAAACACGACGATAAAAATAACACAAGATAACAAATAATTTATAAAAACAAGTTTTAAATTTAAACGAATTTATTTTTTACATGAAAGAAGTGTTCCTACATGATTTTAGGTTCCATGTAGGTATTTGAATTTTTTATTCCACCATAGTAACATCTAAATGCCTAAACAGTATTAGAACAATGCTGCATCTTAAGAAGCCTATCGCATCTCGAATGATTAATTCTAATTTTAAAAAAATGGCAGTTGTTAAACTTCGGTTTTAGCATTATAGTTATTCCGAAATATTTAAAATTATTACGTATTTTAAGTTTTATATGTAGTTATGACATTTATTTCCACGAACTCTTTAAAGTACTGTCATGAAACGATATAACGATACGGTAAAAGTACATCTATTTTCGTATGTTTTACAGAGAATACACTTGGAAAAACTACTCGTGCACACAAATAGGACGGAAAGTGATATATATAAAAGACATTATAACGGACCAGAATGACCAATTGGACTACCCAGATAGGGTTATACAAATAGCACTGGGGTTCAACCATTTGGTGATAGCGACGGTGAAACAGTGCTTCATACATAAGCTTACCTCGTGGAATACGCCGGTAACGTTTGATCTGAAAGAAGGAACTATAAGCATGATATTGTTGGCTGAAAGGTCCGTTGTATTTAATTGTTTTTTAACAAGCCTTTTTTTTAGTTTAACTTGTATATGCAAATAATAAAATCTAAAATAAATAATTAATAAATCATGGAAATAAATTTAAGCCTACTTCTAATATCTGTATCGAAATTAATATAATGATGACAATACTATAATTTGGCGTCTATCTCGAGGTTGATAAATGGAACCCTTCTGCGACTACTGGTGTACCCCTCAAGTTTCTGCTTACATGTTTCGTTTTAAATAAATAAATATTTATTCACAATCACTGTGACATTGATTGTGAAAATTTATTTATTATTTTTGTGAAAACTTTTATTATTATTTACACAGATGTCTCTGTATAGTAGAAAGAGCAGGTCTCTCAGTATACAGCTATATGGGTCGTTTACTCGCAAGTCCTCGGTGGGGCGCTAGACCTGAATCTTTGGGTCGAGCGGCTATTTCACTAGGACCTGATGCTCTAGCAGCCATAGACCAGGGTGACAGAAAGTGTAAGTCTTCAATATACATGGTCTGTACCTACCTTTATTACGACCATTCATACAATGTTTTGTTGAATAGCTTGTTTTTTTAATGAACTATTTTAGTTTAAGTCGTAAGAGCCGACTAAGGGAGCAAACTACGCATGACAGCGGTACTGTAAAGAGAACAAAAACTTGAAACAAACCCTTTCCCTACCCGTCTAGCCAGTGTGGTAGATATAGTAGGCCGAAACCTGCTTTCTAAGGAGAGAACTATGTCCAACAGTGGACTTCTAAAGGCTGTTGATGATAGTGAATAGACCTCACAACCCCTTCAACTAAATTAAAGGTTCAAGGTTTGTAAGGGAGACATTTTACCCGGATGAAGACGCAGGCAGCTGGTTGGTGGCACTAGTGTGGCGACTGTCACTGTATTTAGTTTAGGAAATCTTTGATCTAACGAAGACACTCCAAAGTACTCAAACTATCTATTTTAGTTGTTAGGATGTTTACGTAGTACCCTTGACTCGTCACTATTATAAATGCGAAAATTACTTTGTTTCTTATGATTTCACGGCTTAACTACTTTAACCGCTCATTATTAAACTTTGCATTACTAATTTTCAAACACTAAAAACATCTAAAATTAAAATGCCTCTACTGTATTATTAGTTTATTTTATTTGATATGTGTTATTTCATGATATGTGTAAATGGTTTCCAAATTCCCATTTTACATTAGGACTTATCAATTTTGTATTTTGCTACCAGTGATTCATGTATTCGATCTTCCAACTGGACTTATTGTTCGAAGTTCAGCTGATAATACAGTCACAAAATTGACCCACAAGATGACGGTGTCAAGCATAGCACTCAGTCAAACAGGGCTTATTAATGAGAGACAATTGGCTTTGTTGGACTATAACAGAGATCTCTACGTGGTCACCGTGAAGGATACCAAGCCAAAGTTTATTAAATTGGGTAAGATATCAATAAAATTATGTTTTTACTTGTGAGATTCTATAGAGATAACAATATCGCCTTTCAAATTCACAAACAAACAATCATACTTTAGCGCCATCTAACGAAAACAAGACGAACTATAATGATAAAATGACAGTGACAAGGAACTGGTAATCCTGTATCGCGCAATTAAGTTTTCTTGCCATTTGAGACTCCATGTCTCAAAAAAAATTATTGTCCAGGTACATTCAGATCTCCACTGTGTCTTTTAAATACGTTTCAGGGTCACAAATTCTCAGCATAGCGTGGAGTTACGAGACAGAGTTACTCGTTGGATTACGAGCTAGTTCAGTGGTGGCGTGGTGTTGTCCTAGAGCTGCCACACAACCCGACTGGCTAGCTTTGACAACGGTTAGCAAGGATGTGGCGTGAGTTAATAATTTTCAAGTATACATTCCTGCAAAACATTCCTACATAACAGAGAGCCTTCTTTCCTTCTATTCTCTTTTGCAATTTGTTGCCCGGGTGGCCCGCTCTGGGGGTGGTGGGGTACGGCAGGGAGGCCTCTAGAAGCCGCCGATGCGTTCCTGGAAATTCTCCCGACTGCCGAGGTAGGCCCCCGCGGGGTTTAGTGGGTATACCGGTTCTCCGGGAGTCCCACACACTTCTTCCATTTCCCCAACAGAGGGTATGATGCGAAAAGCATTCCCCGCGTTAAAAAATAGATAGCTATGAGAGTAGAGGAGAGGAGACGATGTATCGTGGAACAAGAATTCTATGCAAATTCGTCTCTCTATTAAAACTCTCTAGCTTAGTCTTCAAGATGTGTTTAAAGGCCTTTTTCGGCAACATGTGTCCTCGTCCCAGTCTGGTCCCAGATTTGATGGGATACCTAAGCAAATTTTTGCCCTATCCCTTGACCACATGAAGAACCTCCTGAGGGAGCTGTTCTAGATTTTCTTTTTGTCTGACGAATTCCTTATAATATTAGAATTCAAAATTTCTAAAAAAAGTGATGATTGATGTGATGTGATGTGTGAAAAAAAGTCTGTTTTTATATAATTCTGGTATACTTATAGGGATTTAGGGAGAAATCCAACTATTTTGGCCATAGAAGATGGAGTGGCACGAGTCTGCCGCGGCAACGGCTCTATTCTACATTTATCTATCGCCGCTTTTCCTGAAAAACTTTTAAAACACGTTTCTGCTAATTTGTGGCAAGCCGCTCTTCAGGTATTTTCATATGTTTTACATACAATTACAGTTACAAAAAAGCTTGTACTACTAATCTAAGATCTTGTTCCAGCTTTGTCGTACGGTGGAAGATGAAACACTATGGGCTTGCTTAGCCGTTCTAGCATGGCAGCATCATCAATTACCGGTGGCTGAAGAAGCATTTGCATTGATACGTCAGTACCACCAAGTTTATTACATACAACATCTCAGGGTGAGTAGTAAGAAATGTAGTAGATGTTTTTAGAAAAAATACTTATATTTATTACAAACTAGCTTTTTCCCGCGGCTCCGCCCTTGTTAATGTCGGTTATCGCGGTAAAAACTAAATCGGTTCAGCGGTTATTGCTTTTCCATACAAACTTATACCATCCTTTTCACCCCTCTCTTCCTTTCCCCTCTTCCTTTCCCGGGACTCGGACTATCTCTATGCCAAATTTTATCTAAATCGTTTCAGCCGTTTAAGCGAGAAGAGGTAACAGACAGACACACTTTCGCATTTATTAGTATGGATACGCGGTTTTACTCCCTGTGTATTTTGACGTATACCGTCGCTGCAGAACGCTTTACTCCACTTACTGTACGGATGGCGCAATGGTTTAAGCGGTCACCTCGTCTTTAACTACGGCACTGAGTGTTGTGGGTTTGATCCCCACATGGGACAACTGTGTGATCCACAAATTGTTGTTCTGAGTCTGGGTGTTCTTTGTTTCCGTTGTATGTTTGTAATGTCCTCCGCGATACAGGATATATTCATAGTGCCGGCATTGTCTTTAAACTCCTTAAAAAGGGCCCCTGACGCGTCGGAAACTAGTTTGCACCATTGAAATGCACAAGTGGTTAAAACCACATGTCTCTAGTAAATAAGAAATATGTTTTAGTAACTTGTCTTGTGTTTACAATATATCTACATATAGCTTGCCTTTCTTTGATCTATTTCAGAGTAACATACCGGAGAAATTGATTACTTAAGAAGCTGGTTGGAAATTATGGATTTATGTTTATCTATATGAGTATTTTATAATACATAATAGAGTAACATTAGAAACCTAATATAATTAATGTACCTACTTATAATGTAAGATTTCTTTGATAATAAAATGCACAAATAATAATTTGTTTTTTTTTTTTATGCGGGGTAAGTAGATAAATTACTAAATGTAACTTGACCCAAAAATGTACAAAATCAACTAATTAAATTCGTATATTTAACTTTGAATTTTCTGATTTTAAAGTATTCCCCGGAATAAGGGTCTTCGATACTTTTTCTGCCACCAGACGGCGCTTCGTATGCGTCAGGTCCAAACAGCTGTCAGATAGTAAAGATTCTTACCGAACGTATAATATTTTAGTAAAATTCTATGAATTTGTAAGTGTTATTGAGTTTATTATAGATTACGGCCTGAGAAAGGTTGCCGAACTGAAGATTGAGCTCAAAAAGAGAGGCGCAAAAGTTTTATTTGCACACATAGGCACTGCACAACACTGTGGAATTTTAGAAATCAGTATTCCTTTTGTAACGTTTTTAAGAATGAATAAACCAAAAAAATGATCGAAAAATACAAATCGTGCATGTTTGTATCTCTCATTGTTTGTATTACACACCCACTAGCACATTGATACCTATTTTAACACTGTCTTAATATTATTCTATACCAAAAATAATGATGAAATAAAGAAAGCTTGATTTTCCTACCAAACTAATTTACTCGTTAGGAGTTAATTTGTCAATTCATATTTAACGTACATCTGCTAGTGCTATAGTA
Source organism: Arctia plantaginis (assembly GCA_902825455.1). Classification (NCBI taxonomy): domain Eukaryota; kingdom Metazoa; phylum Arthropoda; class Insecta; order Lepidoptera; family Erebidae; genus Arctia; species Arctia plantaginis. The sequence goes on from CADEBD010000288.1 coordinate 4,991,717, forward strand.
TACTGATGTCATCCTTCATTACCCTAAAGCAATGGGAAAATTAACGAAGAAAAATTAATTGCCCCCCCCCCCCCTCCCCCGGTCGGTCGAGTCAGTGCGAGTCGGTGAAAAGGAACTAAATAATAATTATTAACACATTTTCTGTGAGACCGTGGTATCACTCCGGTCCATTTGTACCGATGCATGGCTCTCCCACTAATCGATCTCATATAATATGTTATAATAATTACTTTTAAACGTATTTTAGATTTTTTGGTAAACAAAAATTTGCGTACGTCCTAAACCGTCATACTTTTGTAATTAAAACATATTTCAGTCAAGTACTTTTAATTTGGGAATATTAAACTTACGGCTAACATTAAAAGAATTAATATACAATAGAAAAATTTCAAAACAATTAGATTTTATCATATTGAGTACTTTTTAGAAACATCAAATTTATGGGTAAATAAAGATACGGATACGGGTAAAATATCACCAGAACGTGGCAACATTCCATATAAATTTCATTCATTCAATACATTCAGTGTTCATGTCTACTTGGATTGTAGTGCACGCGCACAGCATTGCTTTCATGTTATATCGTAATTAATTTCGATACAAATTTATTTAATTTTTAATTTGTACAATGAAAGTTAACATCATTATTAAAAAGTAACTGAGATATTCACTTTAGGTTATATATTAAATAACATTCTATAAACGAAGCGCTTAGTTGCGTGCCCTACATTAAAAACTTAGGTTAAAGTTTTTCAAAAGAAAGTTCGTTTTGTTGTATGATGTGAAATGTGGAAAATGAGTGTATTAAAGTTGCAATTAGTGTTGATTTTGAACTTGTGGTTGGTCAGTGGAGATGTTCATGATAATGAAGTTAGTGAACACTCGTTAGAGTTGACCCAGTCCTTGAACTTAGCGAGACAAGAATTAATTCAAGAAACTTGTAGAAGGTTTCCTCCAAGGTATGGCATAGATCAATTACCGAAGAGCCTATTGGAACATATACTGATAGACGAGGAACGCAAACTATTGTACTGCTACGTGCCAAAGGTGAGTCTTCAAGGTAAACCGGATGGTCGTACCGAAAAATTTAAGTTATTACGTGCTAATGATTAATAAGCTTCGGTAACTCGTAAAAACTTACGCAATTTGATAAACTTTAATTAATAACTTGAATTCGTATTTTGTATTTAGAACCTATGTTATGTTAATACATATAATTTTGATTCTCATGAACAATGATCAAAATAATGATAGAGAAGAAATTATAATTTTTAAATAAATACTTATGACAAATATAAGTATTTAGTAGAACTATAGGTGATTCCAGGACTTAAATAAATTCATAAAAAAATATTTAGTAAAACTACATTAAGTAAATATTTATTCATCAAAATTTTTTTTTTTACACAAATTTTAAATTCAAATTTAGAATTGTAATTAAATAGTTACAGTTGAGTATTTATAATACTAAATTATTCTGTTTTATGGTCTTCAAATTACAGTAAACACTTTTTTTTCAGGTAGCATGTACAAATTGGAAAAGAGTTTTAATGATCCTGACTGGTAAATGGAACGGTACGGATGTGTTATCTATACCAGGTAATTTGGTCCATGCCCCTGGAGTGTTCCCAAACCTAAGCTCAGTAAACCGCCGGGATAGAGATTATATGTTAGAGAATTATCACAAGATGATTATAGTAAGAAACCCATTTGAGAGACTGCTGTCTGCGTATAGAAATAAGTTGGAAGGAAAAACACCAAGTGCTAAGTATTTCCAGGTGAGTCAGAATTTCCAGCCATTTATATTGGTCAACTTGACCACCTCTCAGCTTACCTAATATTCCACATAATATTGCACAACCTTTTAGTCATGGTTTGCTCACATCATACAAAATAAATAATGCTTTAACATTTCATTGACAATGATAGCCAGTTTTGGGCTTACATATTAAGACCAAGTTTAGTTGTAACACAAAAATTATGTGACAGGTATTAAAACTTACTTTTAACTTAACTAACTTTAACTGCAACTTTGAACACAAAGATGTTTGACAAGTAACAGGTTAAATATCTAAAGTTAAGTTAAAAAAAACTTATCAACACTGAAGCCTCATGGGTTAATTTTTTTTATAAACCTCTGATAACCTTGATAAAAAAACTATCACAAGTATAGCTTATTTGTAATTGGTAACAAAATTATAAAGCTTAATATTAGATTTAGATCTTAAGATTTTTGAATACTTTATAAAACTAATATTTATACCTACATTTGGCATACCTGCTTGTACTTTTTTGGTATAAACCAGAACTGAGAGCTCTAAAAATCTAATGGTACTTAGTATCTTTGCTGTGTTCAGACTTAGACAGACAGTAACTGTGTTTAGACTTTCACTTCTTCACATCTCATTATCAAAAACCCCAAGATTATGATATAAATGAAAACTAACATGAATTTAACAATTAAAATAGATTTATGGTGTTGAACATTACTGAAGTCGGCTTGTTTCTTTAAAAGTGTTTGTTAAATTAATATAAAATGAACAATTGAGTTTAATATTTAAGTTACTATCAAAGTATCTACTTATGAAAAAGTATCAAAATTAAAACAAATGCCTAAATGTTGAATTCTTCTAATGTTCTTCTTATACCACCTTCATTAACATAATCGTCACCGTAAAAATCATTACTATATTATTTATTTATTTTTAGCCTGTATTGTCCCACTGCAGGGCATAGGCCTTCCTCTCTCCCTGCCACGTCTCTCTGTCGTGTGCTAGTTCGGAAGCAGTCGAGATCGTACTGCCATCGTCGCCTGGTCCTACCACGTTGTCGTTTTGCACCTTGTGGGACCTGGATCTGTCGCCATGCTGCAAACGTGTCCGTCCCACTTGAATGTGGCTTGTGGATTTGTGTTTTGGAGCGTAATATTGTATGTCGCGCTGAATTCTCTAGGTACAGCTTCTCAGCTGTACCTAGAGAATTCTGCGCGGGCTTCTGTTGTCCAATCAAACACCAAGTTTGTGCACCATACTTGAGAATGGGGAGGATGCACATATCCACGAGCTTACGCTTATGGCATAAGGGAAGGTTACCTTTTATGAAGTACTTCATCGACCAATAGGTCTTCCAGGCGTTTTCGATGCGGCGCGAGATTTCTTTGTCCTATCTTGCCTGGAAAGAAACTATTTGGCTGAGATATAAATATTCGTGGACACACACACGGCAGTCTGGTCCCAAACTAGGCAGAGCCCGTACTATGGTACTAAGACTGCTGCTAAACATCACAAGCTACTTTATCTATAATTTGTATATATTTCTAAATATATACAAATTATAGATAAAGTACACCCAAGTATAATCAAACATACGACGTTCAAAACTGTCACAAATTCGTCTATCGCCATATCAAACATGGCAATAAAATTGTGTAATAGAAATAGTATTCTTCCGAATCTTATTTAAATTCTTTTTTTTTGTGTTAATGTAGAATGAATTAGGTTTTTTTTTAGGAATACGTCAACAAAACGGTAAAAGTAATTATAATTTCAAATGTTTGTAACTGATTTAATTTCGTAACAACAGCTTCTAACTTCTCATTTGTTTTTTATAGAGACCATTTTGTTAGCCAAACATAGAAGACTAAAACATAAATGTTATTCTGGCAAGCTGATGGTGGCACTTTGCCGGCACGTAATGCATTTATTTAGATTCTAAGACGGCTGCGAGTGCGAGCCAGTTAGCTTCTTAAAACATGAGCTGTGTAAACTTTTACTTTGTATTGTGTAGAAAGCACCGATCAGTCTTAAGACTAGCTTTATAGTTCTTAATTGTTTTGGAATCGAACGTACTAAAATGATGTCTCAGACATATTCAATGGTAAAAGTAATCATGAGTGTCAAGTCAGATATGGTAGGCTTGATTTCCAACCGGGACGAATAATCATGATGAGCACAATTTTCTGAATTTTATTTAATTTTGATATTTAAGTATACTATTTTTTTTAAATCTCTGGTTACCATAGTACAGGCTCCGCTTAGTTTAGTCGAATCGATACGCAACTATATAAATCAAAATCAAGTGTTGACTAACTTCGGTTAATATTCTAACATTAATATTACACTTTCATAAAATGCCATCGCTGCTTCGTAATTAGTACAAATACAATAAGATTAAAAACACAGAGTGATTATTAATAGGCGGTAATCTCAGTGTTTGCAGATGCTCTCGGAGAATAAGACGAACTCATGGACCGATCCATCGATTTTTTAGTAAAATCGACTTGGTTGACATATTAATCAAATACAAGGAATCTCGCCTATAATAATTACTATTATAAATTATTTATAAATCAATTAAGAAAGGAAAGTTGACATTCTAGATTTGAAAATGGATTTAGTTTACGTTATCAGAAGTATGATAACTTCTAAAATAATACGCGAATGTTTGACATCTAATTTATTATTCACAAGCTTTAAACATTTTCACTACCATTATTTAAAAATAGATTTTATTTTCCATACGAGTCAATCGGACTTAATGCCTAAAAGTGGTACAGGCAGCGAATGTCTTATTGTCTGCCAGTCAACCTTAGGGTGAAATAAAATAAAATTTGACGTTTAAATTATTATTAATAGACAGTTTTGTAGATATCACATAAAATAAAGACTAAATTAAAAAATGTATTAAAAACCTTTACTCGCCATCAAAATCGCCGTCTACAAATAATGGTTCATACAAATACCACGGTCGTGTTCGTCCGATCGTGTCAAGTTCAGCGCGATAGGGCCGGCCGCCGCTTCAAAAATAACTCAAGTTTAGTTTTGCTTTTTTGTTAGTCTCCTTTTACATTTCGTGCTCCACTTTTCCGTTCAAACAAAATGTAATATGTATAAAGATTAGTTGACATTCTCTTGGTGCATCTTTTATAGTTTTATAGTCAGTTACTTCAATTCATTTTCTAGATTGTAATGGCTGCTCGTGCCTGATGCTTATCAGCTGATGTACATCAGTCGCCTCATCCAAGACAAAGCAGACGTGCCTGTAGCTAGCTATGCGTAATGAATGGTTATTATCCCGCTGGTTGTTATACTGCCTTTGCATCTTACAATTACATTCATTAATAGTACCTATCTTAGTAATACATTCCGTTTTCTTTTGTTAACTAAGAACACGGACCGATGTTTTATATCTCAAAACAACAACAACCTTAAGGGTTGTTGTTGTTTACTACAAAAAATCTAACATGTACTTAATAGTTTCCAACTTACTGCTAATCTGTAGGTACTCAAGTCCGGAGGCAGCTTTCAAATCTTTCGTCCGTCCGTGATTAAAGCCACGCTACTGTTTGAGTTGAACATAACCAATATACTTAATAGAAGGCGAAACTTAAAGTTTCAGAAGTCTAGCCAAAATCACAAGCTCACACATCGCTTTATAACTCGATTTGATGACGCATGTGCTAATTTTTACGTGTGGTCAAAAATTCCATTGGCCTTGCAGATTTTTTTTCTAGTTGATAACAATTTATTCGTCGTCAGAGCTAGTTGACTTTTTGACGGTGATCATTCATTGATAGTAATAATTATGAAATAGGTATGTCTCAAGTCACTCCGTTCAATATGACATTGTCTTAATTTATCTAGAGAGTTTTTAAAATACGAGTATTAGCCACTATTTCATTCTTCAGTTATGTGACTAAGAAGGAAAACCGACAAAGCGCCAAAACTTTTACAGTGTGTCTACAGTTTTAAGCTTTGGATAGAGCTAGGGATTTTCTTAGGATTTCCGCACGAAAAAAAAAGGGTCCACTTGGTTCCCCGGCAACTAGTATCCGAGACAGTTCGTGCAGTTTTTGGTCGGTTCTAGTGGCATCCAAGGAGATTACCGCACAGAAAAAAAGGATAACTTCGGTCTATTCTGGCATGGGTGGCTTGTGGGTCTTTGCGCTTAAAGTCACCAGGATCTGCTTCGTCAATGGTGACTCTCGCGACCTCCATTGAAACTTGTCACGCGTTAACGCGACATCCGCTTATATCCGCATTCCTTGGAGATAAGCGCTAGGAGAAGCAAATAAAATGTCACTATAATTATGTGCTGACGGTAGGCGTACAAATGCCTTCTTCTTAATACAGAACAGACTAGGTTCGATTTTGTTTTTCTTTCCACAATGTCGCACCTCATTGCATATATTACTTATAGAAAATCAAATGTCGGTTACTACGATAATATAATCGAAATGTTAGTATGACTAGTGTCGGAAACCAGTTTTGACATAGTGCATTTCACACTTGTTTAGGAAAGAGAATAAGTTATCAAAACGTTAAAATCATAATACAATTTACAAACGCAGGAGAGAGAACTATCATAAGAAGTTCCTGTGTGGCAGTAAACAGTAATACATTAAGTGACACACACATATAAGATTGTTTGTATTATACGAGAGTATTAATTTAGCGAGATGAATAAAGCCGATGCATTGTATAGGAAATGATTACTCAAATGTGTCGTTCAGTAAACACTCAGTGTTTATAACTTCACCGCAAAGAGGCAACGCTGAGTTCAAAGCAGCGGCCAATTAGCAATCTCTTGCCAAACTCGATAGATAATTACAGCAATTATGGTTATTTAGTGTAACGGTATAAAGGAGTGTTCCATAACTCCTTGTACATACTGAGCAGTTAACGACCTACCAACCTATTCCGTTTTTATAATCCTTTTTACATATTGTAAGTAGATAAGAGTTGAAAATTTTGTAAATATAATCATTTAGACTAGGTGCGAAAGGATCAATGTACTCGAAATTTCGGTACTTTCAAGTGACTAATAACTTTTTTCAAATTTAAAAATATATATTTCTTGCAGTGCTTGAATTTAGTTTAGTTGTCTTGGGTAAGCACTGGATCGTTGAGGACATACCGCCGCAGCACCAATGGTTCACTTATTTCAAGCGCAGTATGGCACACCGTGTGGTTTTAGTCGGTATGAGTCCGACATACGGTAGTCCTGTTGAGGTAGAAGGGCTTCCACACGAAAAACAGTGACTTGCTGTTACGTGTTGTAAGGTGCTATCTGCGATAAGAGCTTGACCGCACGCAGACCTTGGCTTGTATATCGAATTTGGAACTTTTTGAGACTTCGTTTACACAAGACTTGTTTGATCTTTTATAAAATGTTTCACTACCCAGGGATTAGCATTATTATGGATATAGAGATTAGTATTTATTTATTTACACTGCTAATTAACGTAGTTCCAAAACAGTGTCATGTGTTTTTTTAAGTAGCATTTATTGAATTATGAAAATAGATAATTAAAATCCATTTTTAAGTTGAAGTATATTTTTCTTAATACTAATAGATATTAATAAAATAGTAGTTACTACTTTAATTAAACATACAAATAAAGTAAACATCCACAAGTAAATCCATGAAAGTAAACATTAAAAAATGCCGTTATATTCCGGGAAGAATGTAGTAGGTAATGTTCATGTTGTAGGTTCATAAAAATTGCTTATATTGCTATTTTATGATTCAATATCTAAAGAATTAACCTAATTTGTTATCCTACATAACGTCGGTCATACATCGCTTACGGCCTGGCCGCGGGACATTCGCTGCCTCGGTAATTCGCGTGGGGCGAAAGATTCACATGCCCATTTATTTGTAACCAGAAGTTGGTGTATGAAGTTTCGCGTTTTTGACTTTGAAAATGACGAACTTCTATACAACCTTCTACCCCTTATTTTACCCCCTTAGGGGGTGAATTTCCAAAAATCCCTCAAAAGTGCACATCTACGTTACCTAAGGAACATTTGTGCAAAATGTCATGCCTCTAGGACCCCAGCGGTTTTATCTGTGCGTTGATCGATCAATCAGTGAATCAGTTTCTTTTATATATATAGATTATCTTATAACGTTATGGTCATTTTGTATTTTCCTTTTATTGATTTTATTCGAAGTATCCATTTTGAAGGACATTGAAACATGTTGTGCGTGTCTTTTAGAAACTAAATTAGGTTGCGTTCATAAAAGTATTAAAACGACTAAAAGTGTTACCTATTGTATTTTTATTCAATAGCAAGGCCTTGATATTAATCTAGTTTATATGATAATGTTGAATAGATGTCTAGGCTATTTTAGGGATGGCTTTGTCATTAATGTAATTACCTACAGCTTTTTTCGTGAATAGTCATTATGACCATCCTGAGTTAATGTCAGACATATTTTTTATTGTGATGGACGATATTATTGTAATGGATATTCGATTTCGATAAATATCACGCGATCGATTCTCCATTTTTTCTTAGTAAAGTATGATCTGTTATTGATCTTTTTTTTAATTATTTAATTATTTTTGACCAAACAACAATTCATTGTACAATGGCGGACTTAATGCCACAGGCATTTTCTCCCAGTCTTCCTTTGGGTAGTAGGGAAATGTCTGAGTAAGCGCACTAGAAATTAAGTTTTATATGTAACGAGATAATAGTAATTAAGGATATGGACAGAACCAGTCTGACGGATATACATACATACATAATGAGATACACATACGTACATACTGAGATACACATACATAAATACTTGCTGAGTTACATACATATATATACACATAATATACTATATAAAACTTTAGGGATGTGATGAGTCTGCTTCAGTGTCGAGAATTCGAGCTCGGACTTTCGTCTTAAATGAGTCTTCATTTTTACCTTATAATTTTAATGACATCCCTTTTCTTCGTTCGTTTTTGGTCCTGCGTCTTTGCTTGATCGATTGACGTTTTTGTTTTAATCAGGTGTAATAGAAGATAAATCAAGTATTAGTAGGGCTTTTCATTTATAACTTTTTGTGCGTATACACTTTTATGTTTTTTTTTTAAACTCAACTGTTCAACTGTCTCTGCGTGCATGACGTTGACCTAATGCGGGACGAATTCTCAGATCTCTTGATCATACTTTCCTTAGCCTTTTAAATAAATGATAATAATTAACTTTTTAAAACATATTATGTTTCAAAAGTTAGTGTCTTTATCGAACATTTATAAAAGTTTTTTTAATGGATTCTTAAAAACACAATTTTCATCCACGCAGTCTATTCAGTCACATTAAATTTCTTAGTATTTAGACTATTTAGTTAATGTATATCTTAACTAAAATTATAAAGCTAAATACTGCTTGTTTGGTTAAACTCGCTATTCTTAGGTACTCCTGATTCGAATTGAATAATTCTAGTGTGTACTCTTTTTTTTACTGAAGAGGGGGCAGACGAGCAAACTAGTCATCTAATGGAAAGTGACTACCGCCTAAGTGTAGTGTAGGAATTCAGTGTTGGATAGCCCATTTATCTAGAAAGGCGAAAATGTCGTTCGTTTTGAGAGATCGCAGATCAAATTGCACGGTTCAGTTAGTTTGTTATAAAAGACAATGTCCTTAGTATCGGATTTTACTACAGGCGGAGATCTCTTACTCCCATTTACAAAAAAAAAAGCTGACTGCACGGATGGCGTAGTGGTTTAAGCGGTTTACGCCGCTTCCTACTACTCTGTGTGTTGTGGGTTCGATCCCCACATGGGACGACACTTTGTGTGATCCACAAATTGTTGTTCTGAGTCTGGGTGTTTTTGTGTCCGTTTTATGTATGTTTGTTAAGTCCCCCGCGACACAGGATATATTCCTAACTAGCTAGTGCCCGCGACTTCGTTCGTGTGGAATTTGAAAAGCGCTGCCTTAGTGGGTACGATTACCGAACCGGGCAAAATTTTATAGGGTTTTCCTGAGAGAAAAAAAATAGCCTTAGTTACTCCTTATATACACAGCTGCTTGGTAATAAAATATCAAAATCGGTCCAGCCTTTTTGAGACCCGGAACAAACAGACACGCAGAAAGACAAACAGACAAAAATTAAAAAGCATTTTTTTTTAAATTTAAATTTAAAATAACCATATTACTAGTCCATTATCTATTTCTAAAAAGCAATTCTTTTCAGAATCGAGTAGGAAGAAGAATAATCAAGGCGTACCGCGAGAAACCGTCAAATGAATCTCTTGAGTACGGCCACGACGTTACATTCAAGGAGTTCGCGCTGTTTCTTACAAACAGATCTGCGGAGTTGGCTGATGTGGTGAACAATGAACACTGGCAGCCTATCACCAACTTATGCCACCCATGTCTTATCAAGTACACTTTAGTAGGTAAGTGATATAACTTTTAAAATTACTAAAATTTGGTTGCTGGTTTCAAGACAGCTTAATTTCTTCCTGGGACTTCCCGAGTAATAACTCGGTGTGTTCGTGGGTCACTGCTATTGATCCTGGTGTACAACTCCTGTACACAGTGGTGGGTGTGGGAGGGATTAGTCCCATTAAAAGTGATATAACTTGACTTGTTGTTGGATTAAAGATCACCCCCAAATAACAAGAAGGAAGAGGGCCAAACAAAAGAAGCAAAAGGGCCTTTGTGACATTAGATATTAAAACAATATTAACTATGTTAATTAATTTATGGATGACCTTTTGTTATCCAAAAATTACGTGACAGGGTAATATTTTTTGATAACTTGATATCGTAGGCTCAAAAACAAAAATCTTAGCTAATGTCAAGTACTGACATAAAGACCTAATTAAAAGGCTCCCTTTTAATTAAATGATATATTCCTCAGTCTTCTGTGCCCCTAATGGGTGAAGTTATTTTCTTAACTGTGTGACTGTATATTTGACTCAATGACGCTAGTGCGAGTGTTCGCCATGTTACTTTTTAAAGTATTTTTGGTCCCTAATGTGGCACATGGAAATTATTATTCACTCAGATATAATTATTAATCAAAAATGTATATGATATAAATGTAATAAGTGTAGGTAAAGGTAACCTATAACATCTCTACTTAATCTATGTACTGCTGTTGGCTGTTTAATCAAAACAGAAACATACATATAATACAAAAAAAACTATGAAGTAAAATTAATTTCAAAAGCAAGTTTTATGTATGCTGTTATGCTCTTTAATGTTTGAGTGCATATTATAAATTTGAGTAAAACAACGTGAGAAAACTAGAGAGTTCAACTCGTGCCTCATATTTGTAAACAAATTACTAAGGCCTCGATTGATAACATAATCGTGGTTGAATTTTTTAGTTAGTGAACTATCTAGTAAATAAAAATAAAAGTAGTAATAAAAATACATGTGTTTATGACTAAGAAGAGAGTAAAAGTGTATGATGCTGTCAAAAGGAGTTAAATGCTCTGTCTACCTCGTCTCTGGTTTTCGTCATTTCGATGTTATTTTTTAATAGACGGCGACACGCCCCGCGACTTTCAACCCGGTTAACTTTTAAGTAACTTACGCACCAACCGCTCTAGATGATTGTAGTTAACAAGTGAGTGCAACAATCATAACGCAAAACTTTGTTTCTTCTTTAAGACCGCGGCATGTAGGTTTATGGGATGCGAGTTCCAAAAAAACTCAAGAAAGTCTGAGAATGAATCATGCAGTAAGAAATAAATACGGTATATAACCATAGCGGCTTATTTATGTATAAATAATCTCTGTTCTCGAAGATTTTTGTTTACAGACCCGTTTTGGTTTACATTGTAGATTTGATTCTATTTTTGACACTATTATTGTACTGTTACAAAAACAAATCTGCGTCAGCATTGTAATATGAGCCTGTTTAATTGTAAAGTGCTGTTCAAGTTTGAATCGATAGCAATATAAATGTAACACGTGTTTATTGACCTTAATTTCCTATTGACAGGTTATGATATGTCTAAAGAGTTGTTTATCTTTACTTTAATTATCACCAAGCATGTCTAATAGTTCTAATATTACAAATAGATGAAACAAACATTGCATTGTGAACGGTCACGTAACAGATCGGCTTACCTGCGATCATGATAAGCGGAATCATTTTTGTTTCTCACGATCAAATAAAATGTACTTTTAACAGTTACCAGTTATCACTTTGAAACAAGTGCCATAATTGTATTGGAGATATTCTTACTAACCCTTTGAGTATTATAGACACACCTATGTATCATAATACCTAGTAAGTAAAGAAATCAAAAAGTAATTTTGGCATTATGTAACATACATTATGACATAATAACGAAATTACTTTTTAATTTTCTCATTTGTTTCCTTGTCCCAACTATTTTTTATTAAATTAAATAATTCATAACTTTGTAAGACATTTGTTAAATTCAAATGAGTGGTCATTTAGTATATAGCTATACAAAACAGGTATTATAATATGCTCATTAACATTGAATAGATGTGGTTGAGGATGATATAATGATGATACTACACATCACATTTTCACACACAGTAAGAATATCTGGTCACTTAGAAACTAAATAAACAATTTGAAAAAGTCCACAATTAGTATACTTTATTTATAAACAAAATTGAACGATAGTTTCTATTAAGTAGTTCAATTTATACCTTTAGTTTTCGACAGTTTATGAAAAAGAACTTCAATTGGACCTTCGACTTAGACACCATGTTTTTAATCAACCAACATGCTTAGTTTGTTCTTCTATATTTAGCCACGGAGCCTTGAGGTGGTATCTCATTTATCATCTTGCAGAACAAAGACTATGTTACGAAATCGACCGAGGTAACGCAGGTACAAACAGGCTTACGAGTAAAATGCAATGACATAACAGACCGTTTGATGTGTCACGTTAATTTAACTATCGACCTCTGCCAAACGGAATTCCCTGACACTCGATGTTTTAAGTAATAAGGTGTTAATATGACAACACTTGTATTTTTGTATTATGATCGATTAAGTTACAAACGTCAATTGACCAAGACTTGGATTACCTAATTATAGATACCATACACGTTCGAATCCAGATAGTATGTACCACAAAATTTATGCCCAAATATTTAATAAAACTATCCGAATAATAAGTTGGACTGTATAATAAATGTCCCTGTAAATATGTACATAATACGATCAAAGGACCGAGAGTAAAAATTCACATAGACGTAAGGTCAAGTAAAAAACTAATGTTATTGTAGGTATAAGTCAAATCTTGTGAGTGTGTCATGTGCTCCTGCTCTACCTAATACCTTTTTTAGAGGGGTATGGGTTACGGTTTAGTATCTGACCGCATGATTGCAGAGTAGAGGAGGAGGGGGGAGTGGTTAAATGGCATCCTTATTTATTGTAGGGGTGCTAACCGAGCAAACAACTATACTGCCAAAACAAAGCCAATGAGAGCAATTAGGCTAATAGGCCACGACTCCCACTTTCTCCTTCACTTGCTGTTTGTATGTTTATCTAGGAATAATACTGGAAGGAAAAATAGAAGGCAAGAGAAAACGAGGACGGCCTAGATCAACACATACAGCAATAAGTATACCTATCGCGAATTGGAGGAGTGCGGCAATCTAACCTAACCTATCCGAGTGAACAACTATACTGCCAAAACAAAGCTAATGAGAGCAATTAGAATACCTATCGCGAATTGTAGGGGTGCGGGCATCTAACCTAACCGAGCAAACAACTATACTGTCATAGTGTTGTATGTATTATAAACTATACTGCTTGTATATTATATCTGTGAAAGTGTGTGTACGTAAGTAAAATAAAAATACTTAAATTAGTGGTAGTTCAATTATGGTCTTACACACACCATAAAATCGTTTATGGATCCTACAAATGTGCGTGTCAGTAACTTGGTTCACTTCTGATTACCTCTCAGTTATAAAAGCTAGATTCTAATAAATACGCGGACTAGTACTAGTATAGTAAGTAGTACGCGGATAAATGGACACAGTTACATAAAAAAATCAAACACGTCAACACAAAATTGTTGTGTAAAAAAATAGATGATCAATACCTATTATTTATTATTTTTCTTAAAGAAGTAAATATATATTTTTAATGTTGGAACATTTACTGTCTCTCAGGTACTAGTCACGCAAAACTGTAGAACATCGAACAAATTCACCGTATTCTATGACGTTGACAGATCTGAGAAAAGTTCTCATATTTACAGCGGTCAGTAAACACAGCTATGAAACAAAGATAGTCCCCACTCCCCATGTTGACACCACAGCGATTCTGCATACTTACCTACCCCTATACTTCCACGTACATAATTTAAGGATAACTGCTCTTTTTAGCCAGTTATCGAACTTAAACATACTTCATTTGGTCAGATTTTCCAGTGATATTTTCTATTTCGTGACGCAAAGTCAAGCTTTCAAACCGGTCCTTAAAAATATTTATTGTATGCTTTTTATCACCCGAAGCACACATACGTCATTCCATTGCCGATGGTCTTCAAAACTTGTTACTGGTGACGCAAACTAATCATAAGCAATTATACGAACAAATTCAATGCCAGAAGTATTTGTTCCCCATCAAAATCAAGCCACCGTTTTGCTATATATGTTATTAAAATATAGCATCCATAGATGCCTTATTGTTAGAAAGGTCGGTCTCCAAGTTTATGAAGTTTTATACATCTATTTTTGGCAAATGACGTCGTCAACACAATTCTCGGTAAGCATAAACTTGGAACGCTGCACAAATTGTTTCAGTAAACATCCATATTATAAACATATAATCTGTGTGTATTGAGCTTTTTGTGTCGCTTGTTTGAAAATCACTGTGTAAATTTTGTTAAATAATTAGTATCATCTTGGTAAAATCATTCATTCAACTCTATTTATTCAGACATGTGCATGTTTGGCAGGATATAGACTGACCCACATTGATATAAAGTAGAATCATTTAATTTGTTAATGGATAATGGTTAACCCCCGTAGTTTGTATAATTTCGTTTTATAATAAGACATTTTCTGTTTGGTAAACGAATTTTGAAGTTTAAAATAAAATTTTAAAATTTTCTCTTTGTTTTTTAACTTTGGTGTCAAGGTCATCTAATTATAAGATATAAGTTTAGATTGATGTAATCTAAAATTACGTTTCGGCCTTTGCTTACACAACGGACGCATTCTATGCATTGAGATTTATGTTCTTAACCTTAAAAACATAAACGTGATATGGAGTTAAAGGTATAACAGATTACAAGCTGACAGGTATTTCATTGTTGAAATATCCAAATTATTAATATTATATCAGAATTAAACACTCACATACACTAAAAGAGAATATAACACAATAGCTATTTGTGCTGTAGTCGGACTTTGTTTATAAACTTTTAGAATTTACAGAATACTCTCCCTTTTATTATTTATACGCGAATAGTATTGCAATAGGAAATATGGAGAAACCATTGGTTTTTTTTGTCACTTCACACACAATCACCTTTATAAAAAGAGTCATCGACTTCAATGACGACTTGAAATAAATTGTTTTTTTTTTTTTCAAATTGTATTCTTAATTACTTAATTTTTCACCCTTGTGGTACATCCATACTTATATTATAATTATGAATGTGAAAGTGAGTTTGTTTGTTTGTTACGCTTACCCGCTTAGCCACTAAACTGATGTTAAAAACTCTTTCACCAATGGAAAGCGAGTCATCGAGATATCATCGAGTAACTTTTAACTCGATAACCGACTATACGCGGGCGGAGCCGCGGGAAAAAGCTAGTTAAAAATAATTCCAAATCGGTTTATAAAATACGGAGTTTTGAGGTAGAAAACATAATAGGAGTCCGACTTAATATCTGTGATCTGATTTACTTACAGAAATAAATATCATTTAATCATTTAATAAAATAAACCAGAATAAAGAGCCCTTTTTTTAAGTTGATTATATCTATGTGTAGTTTACTGCAGTTTCGTGCAGTGTTATTAAAAAGAAATAGTTTTGATGTCTCTGGTCTAAATTTTAGACGTCAGCAAGTCAGCATTCATTTTTCTGTTTGTATTGCAAGAAAAATCGACAAAGCAAGTTATGAACGATTCCTATAAACTTATTTTAAAATGCATAATAATTATGTGTTCATTGTAGGTATCAGGCAAGATTACCGATCACCTCTTTCTTGGCCGTTCAGCTACATTTACTTATTTATTACATTACATTAAATGTAATAATAGCATACCAGTGATGGTTTACAAACGGATCTAGTGAACTTGGAGAATCAACGGATTTCCTCAAACTGCCAATGAAACGACCTCAGTGTATGGAAGCTTACGTTTTTACTTATCATTATCTGATATCACAATTGTTATACATTGTAAGGTAAATAAGTTGTTAACTCTAATGTAAAAAGTATCAAATCATTTAGTACTATTTAAGTTCCGACTCTTAATACATAATCAAAGGCAAAAGATCGCGCAGTCGTCAAATGAAAGACCCTCTTACCCACAATTTTAACACGGTCCTAAGAGACGCGTTAGGCACGAACCGGCAGAGAGATTGTCTCCGGCCTGAAGACCGGTTTTTACCGTGAGTGGAACGGACCCGTTAAGGGCTCTATTTAACTCGCAAAAGTAAACTGCATACTTGTATTCCCATCAACAAATAGTCGCCTCGAAGGACTGAACGAGCAGAATGAGCTTAAATGAACTTGCTCAGTTCTGGGGAATGAAGCAGCGTAATTACCGATTCCTCCATAAGCGCAGGCCTGGGGGTGACAGGTGAAATGCCATTTGTCGCCCTAGCACAAGCAGGTCGGGGTGTCGTCGAGACGCGCTGCGAAGCGCGCGCGCTCTACAGATCATACGCGTACCAGGGATTTCCTTTCTATGTTACATCTGGTTCTCCGGCTATAGATACCCAAGACGGCGGCGTTTTTAATTGGTTCCCGGTTCACCGGTAGGTGGTACCCGAGGGGATTACCGCACAGAAAAAAAAGGCGGACTACTCGGGGCTTTCCTTCCCAGTCGACCTTCGGTTGATGTAGCAATATGATGCTATAGATGCAAAAGAATACATTATTTATAATAAATTGTTTAATTAAAGAGAAACCTACATTAGGCATAATATACATAAATAGCTCTATTTATAGCAACATAAATGTATTTATATATAACAGTCTAGAAGTATACACACACACAATATATAAACATATACATGAGTAAATAAATATTAAAATATACAGTCGGTCAGTACTGTCATATCTATTTACCTGTCACACTGGTCCATATTCTCAATTTCTCAATCATTTCAAAAGTATATTATTTAGCATCAAACGCAGCTTAATGTGTAGTATTTTGTTTTGTGCACCGTTTAAATTATGTTACGTCATTCGACACATCGATGGACGAATGTGATTGGTCCTACAACATCACACGATTTTGAAGTTCGCTTGTTTTTAACTTTGCACCATATTTTGTTATTATTACAACATACGTTCGTTCTAAAAGTTGGTGTGCAAAATGCTAGTTTACTTAACTAATTAATTGGTATAAAAGTGAGCTTTTTTATAACTTTTAATAAGTATTATATTTTGAATTAAATCAGAAATAGCCGTTTTGAATGCGTCGATTGTGTTTAGCAGTTTAAGTCACGGTCACATAGCTCTTGATCGCTGCTTCATTGATGTTATTAGAACTTGTCTTAGACTTGTATTCTAAAGGGTTAATCAGAAGGATTAAACACGTTCACGATCACATTAAGACTGAACTACGTTTTTATGTAAAATGTAGTTCAGTCACTTTTACGTAACTATGAATTAAATATAGAAAAAAAATTGAATGGAAAAGGTAATAAAAAGAGAAGGCTATCCTCCTCCGTTAGGATTGGAAGTGGTCAGATTCAGGGTCCTATAACTGGCACAGTTTGAGCCCCCTAACATGAAGTTTTAATACAAAAAAGGTATTAAAAAGTAGCGAAGTAATCTCTTCTCAGTATCTCTTACATCAGAAATCTTATACAATTCTGTATTTATTTGTTATTAATAAACTGCCGTACCATTCATCCGTACCGTTCGTCATAAAATTTGGGTTCACGTTGCAACGGATACAGCAAAGACCTTTTATTCAGAAAGTAAAAGGAAGGAAAAATTACTTACACTCGGCCGAATTCTTGACAATTGACAATCTTGTAAAAAAATGAATTTGAAATAGAACTGGGCTATACTTCTTTAATTCGTTTTACTCCTGCGACCAGAAAGGCAAATGTACATCCGATGGCTAGTGTAACCCATTGTGGCCATATTTAATATTTTTATAATTAACTTTGGAAAAACGCGATCCGCTTGATGATAATTAATAGCTATTATAAGTTTTTTTTTACCAAAAAATTTGCCTTGTCATTTGTCTCTAGTGTTGCCACTTCAAATTTCTGGACGAAAAATGGAGGAACGTTTAGTTTTAAATCTAATAGGCTAAGATTGTCTGATTGCCTGTCTCGTGACGTGGGAACGGATTTCGATATTTTGAAATCGGATTTTCGGTGTAGGTTCAAGCTTTTCCTAGCATTTTTCGCAGACGTTCCTGTACTCTCTGTTTAACTTGATTTTTTACCTGTCACAATATTCTTAAAAGAAACTGTAATCAGTAACGTTTGGTGAATATTTTTCTTCAGTTTATGATGATCTGTAATTTATTTTAAATGCTGCCTGAGAGTTTTAGCTCTGCTATCTGTCAGCACCAGAGATGCTAAAGGCGGAATCTGTCAACGTTACCATTTAGTGGTAAAGACAAAAGTTTTTTTTTCCAAACCAATACCTGCAATAACCTCTAATAAAGAATAATACTAATAACAATACTGTATTAAGACTAATAAAAATAATTAGTATTAACACTGTATTGTAGTTTTCATAAGATTTTGTTTCCAATGTTAACGACATCTGTAGTTATGAAGCAATTTGTTTAAAAGTCTTGTCAAAATGAACGATGATAAACGATAGGTAATTCAATTAAATTGGTACATTACAAAATGTTGGATCAACTACCAAGGTTAATTTTAAGAGTTTGGGTTTGTTCACACTGGTTCATTGTCAGACATAAAGTACCTTAATTATTCAAAATATGACTCCATATTAAGTATACTTAATATACGTAAGTTGACAATAAAATAAGCTAATTTATTTTAATAGAGCTATGAATTTCGGCTAGACTGTCGTCAGGCATATCTCATATTTTGAGTTTATATAAGCGATATAGCCAGTAATAATTACTGGCTATATTATTTTAAGTTAAAATTTAAACTAAATTAATTACTGAATAATTATTAATTAATTTTAAAATAATTAAAATTATTTTAACTAGCCCCTTTTGCACATATATAAAAGCTGTTCCATTTGTTTCTGTGTTTATTTTTTGCATATTGTTAACACAATAGGTGTGCAGTTCTAATGTTTTGTGACTGGGTCTTCTAATCCTATTAATCCTAGTTTAAAATAATCATAATTAGTCACTGTTGTTTATTAGTCTTATCAGTATCTTAATTTAGTTTGCACACTTTCGTTTTAAATGCAAGCTTTATTTAAAAAAATCCACATTTTATAATGTGAGCTAAAACGATGTGATGTAATTACATTTTCTATGAAAAATATGGTAAAATTTAATTAATAAAAAAAGTATCAATAGACTGTCGATGGAATATCGTCGGATAATTTTGCACTTTCTGATTCTACTTACTATGTAAGACCAATGGATGACTTGTCACCGATACAAATGTCGTCGATGTCTTTGTAATGGTTTGTTAAACCGTACATTTTAAATTAGTAAGAAAATGAAATTTTCCAGGTATGGCAATGTTGTTGATATCACAGTCAGACAGTCTATTGACACTTTGAATTTATGTTAGTAGAATACCGATATTTTGACTGATGTCAATGGCATCTCAATAGCTGTCAATAGAATGACAGTGTCATGGCGTTCACATAAAATAACAGAATTGAGGTTCACCTGATGGTAAGCAACTACCGCCGCCCGTAGACAGTTAACTCTAGAGTCACAAGTGCATTGACGATTTTTAAGTCCCTCAGAATGAAACGGTTTGGATCTCGGTTACTCAATCTATCGACGAAAAGCAACGAAAGATTTGCTTCAAACCGGTTTTCTGTGAGGCCGCAGTAGCACTCCGGTGGAGCCGGGCCCATGTGTATAAACCCCTTAATAATTTCCTAAAAAGTAATTTGAAAATTGGTGTAAACTAACATTTCAAGTGCCGTTATTAACAATCCAATGCAACAAACTGATTTTTAAATTCAAGATTAGTTTTTATAATATTTTTTTAACGCAAATTGAAAAGACTACCTATTTGTTTTTGTCGCTATGCCGGCTGAAGCTAAAGTGGTAAAACGCCTTAAGCTATAGTCTGATAAACTTTGAGCAATTAACTGGCGAATAGATGTAGGATAATCGAACCAATTATACATCCACACATAACAATTTTACTCTACGAAGTTAGAAAAAAAACATAGTAAAAAATATTTACAACTACAATCAGACAAGTAATGCGTATCGAAACTAGTTTTATTATACTTTAATATTTTGTTATTAGGTATGTTTATTTTTATTATTGGCCTAAAACATAAATGTAACCGCATAGTAAGAAGTACCTAATGACGTACCTACACGAAATTAAGTTGTTTCTGGTAACGCCCGAAAAAATACTGTGTAGGAACGGTTTTATAGAAGTTTAATTATCGAATATAATTCACATAACATCACATCAACATCCATTAATAGTCTACTTTTGGACATGGGGCTCTCCTTAGAATGGAGGTTTGGTCCTACTCTACACATACCACCCTGGCCAGACGGGTTGGTATAGGGTTTGTGTCAAGTTTTCCTTCTCTTTCAATTCTTTTTTGCTTTTTTGTTTTATAATAATTATAGAAGTTAAATTATCTATACACCAATAACTTAATTACGTTATTTTCTAGTTGTATCACTTAACGACGCAGCCGCGCAGTTGGTACGTCATTAGGGCTATCTTAAGGTGTGAGCGGATATTGTACTATACATATATGTACTATACATATATGTACTATATATGTGTATAATGCCTTTTTTGGTGTAGAACAAACATCACCATTATTAAATATACTTATCATATTTTTGAAAACAAATGTTCAGATATCTGATTCGCCTTTGTCTATGGAATTAAAATTGATCTGAGAATTTTGGTTATTTATGGTTCTATTATTTTATTCGTGCCGACAAACGATCAAGCAGCCTGCGTGAATATACCTACATTAGCGATTTTTGGTACTCGAAGCGGATTAATTATTTTGGTAAAAAAAAATTGTTTACCATAGAAATCACATACTTAGTTATAAAAGGTAATTAAATATAGCTAAGGCAGTGGCAAAAAGGTTATTTATGGCAGTAACTACCATATAAATTTAGAAATTAAATTTTATAAATTAATTTCACTTTTTTATCTGTTCTTTTTCTCAGATATAACATGACATCATCATGTCAAGCATTGATAGTTAATTTAAATCAAACATGTAAGAACGGGTTTTTGTAACGGCAGAAAGTACAAATCTAGCATAAAACTCTAGCATTAAAATTTCTAAACATCAATAGGTATATGATGTTTTAATCTTCAACATTATTTATCTTCATAAGCATAGTAACGCATTTCAAAGTTGATAAAACTGCAATAATTTATAGTTAGTACCCATATGACGTCACGAAGAAAAAGTAATATGGCTGTTAGCGATTCTATCAATTGAAATGTGTTGTACATGTTAAATCTTATCGATTTATTTAATAAAATTTTCCTATTCTGTTTCAAAAAATTGGACCTACATACGTAAGTTACACGCATTAAAATTTATACGTATATAAAAAGCGTGTAGGACTCATAATTATGAATAAATTAAACCGAACTCGCACTTACCATTTATTTTTTGTCGAATTTACCCACAGAGAGGTTTAATATATATTATTATGAGACAATAATTGTATCCTACACGTATTGCCTCGAAGATTGCGTCATGAGTCTCATAAATATAAAAAAATGAAGATTAGTTTTCGCATTCTACGACTTGTATTTCCGTATCTTAATTTAGACATGACTTTAAATACAGACTTCTATAATCGCAATGTATTTTTAAATTTTAACGATCTCTTAGAAAACCAAACCCTAATTTACTGTTACAGATAGTAAGTAACCTTAGTTTTAAACTCGTCCAGAATGTGGACTAGCTTTAAAACTTTTTACTAGTACTATTAAAAAAAATTGTCAAGTAGGCAGCATAATAATTATGGTCATTGTGCTCTTTATCCGAATAGTCCAACGTATTATGGACGTTCATAAAGTAAGAATTATCAAATGTTTGTTTTTACTTTTAGGCTTTTTTTAAGTTATAACATTAATACCTACTAAGAATATTCTCAAATTTATTAACCTTTACAGCAATTTGGTTAGCAAAAAACAACTTATGCTATCGATTACCTCTGTAATATAGATTATTCAAAGCTTTATTAACGGCCTTTGTAAACTTAATTGCGTAGTCTTTAAATTATTTTAAACCAATTGACCATAGGTTAAATTTCAGAGAAATATTTTAGAAAGTGGTATTTACTCGTATAGTAGTTGTTGATTGTTGAGTTGATTGTTGTAAGATATTAAGTAAAGACTTAATATCTTACAACAATCAGTATATACGACTTTTTTCTCAACTCTTACGTATGTACTCTTTAACTGTATTCTGCTTGTCAAATCCCGATAGACGACTCCAAATTTGAACGTAGAACCTATTACACCATTTTAAGACAGCCCGGCGCAATAAATCCTGGTGTACACGGTCATGATGATCGAAGAGTACTTAAGTACTTACTTGGCCTGCACGTGTAACACATTTGTGATATTGTGTATTATGACATTTATTTACGAAGAACGTCGTAATTGGAAAGAAAATTTGTATTCGGGTTAAAAAATCGTTACGACGTATCTGCCGTAATAGGTTAAATATCTTTTTCTACGTCAACATTCAACCCGCCTAATTGTAAGCTAAACTGTGGTCCAAAGATTGAAAGCCATCATAATAGATACTAAAAATGTTTGACCTATTGAACAGTCAATTTAACCAACTATAGGTTGTGGGCGTAACGATCCGATATTTATCTATACTAATATTATAAAGCTGAAGAGTTTGTTTGTTTGTTTGTTTGTTTGAACGCGCTAATCTCAGGAACTACTGGTCCGATTTGAAAAATTCTTTCAGTGTTAGATAGCCCATTTATCGAGGAAGGCTATAGGCTATATATCATCACGCTAAGACCAATAGGAGCGGAGCACCAATGAAGAATGTTTCAAAAACGGAGAAAATTTATTACTATTGAGAGACGCAGACGAAGTTGCGCGGGTCAGCTAGTAATTAATAATTGTGTCATGTAACGATTCTAACTATTAGTGTTACATATAAATACTAAAACATTTATTGTTTCTTTATTTTTGTTCAATTGCCAAGTAATTGTGATACATATTATTTTGTGAACCGACACCAATGTATCTGTTGTATTGGTACTATAAAAGTATTTAGTACAACTCTAAATGGCATCCGTATTTCTTAGAAGCCATCTTTTATAGATTAGGAGAAATGGTAGTTATTTCACAGATTCCATTCTTCGCAGGGATACCTCTAAACACGTAATATATAATATTCTGCTGCTAGGATGTTACATATGGACAGTAGTATGGTTCGGTCCCATGTGTTATGTTTAAGATACGGGTTCTCAGCAAAAGCAACGATTTTTAAAGTATTTACACCCCGACAGTGACTACTTGCGTTAACCAAGTGCCAACTTACTATTTAAAGCGTAGTTGTTCGAAGAACCAATTGCTCATAAAGTATTATTGTTATTTCAGGTAAATACGAGACGCTATTAGACGATGCGCTACTAGCATTGCACACAATCAACGCATCTCAAGTTCAGTTTCCCCGTTTGAGCCGCACTTCGGGAACTGCCGAGAAACTTCACAAGTACTACTCTCAACTCGACCTGCCACTCATCAGGCAACTGTACAAATTATACAAGCACGACTATAGAATATTCAATTATGATTTAGACAATATTGTTGGATTTGATCTTGGTTAGATTAGATTAGTAGATCTTGTTTGTAGAAGGTACTTTCTTTATTGTTATTGGCGAAGGTGTTGCGGTGACTGCGAGGGATTCAGACTACTTTTGTATTTTTTAATACCTATACCTCTACTCGACGACCCTGAAGTTTCGCTTAGGTTGTTTTCATCCTATAAATATTTAATCAGTTGTTTAAAGTACAAAACTTTGGTATTTTTTTGAAATTTAATATATTTTCCCTTATTTTACCATTTATTATATTACTCATTATTATTATTGTTTCTCCCCATATTAATCCACGTTCATGGTATTGGGAATATATTCAAGTCTCTAATGTGCTCGACAGAGTTCAAACCTTAGGTATAGGTTCTGGGTTATACCTACAAGCGTAGTAAAATAATTATAAGTACAAGTTTTTTTTTTGTAACAACTTAAAGTGGTAGAATCCCCGATCGCCTTACCTCAGTGGCCTTGTACAAGTAATAGAATAATCGTATAAAGAGTGAAGTATAAGATAGCTGTGTACTTAGAAAGCGTGAAACTTTTTTATATTCTTGTCCATATTATGGCATTGTCCGTGAAAGCAAGGTACACTTTAAATTTATATGTGCACAATCTCGTACCTATTAAAGAAATTAACTCGGTTTAGCCATTACTATTTTTACTACGCTAATCTTTTCTTTAATTTCAATATGCCTTTTACCATATTTTATAGACTCTCTCCCTAGTTCTTATCTATTTATTTTAATGTCCTTGCGTGACGGATTGAGTTAAGGTGATAAAGTAAACAATAATGAAGTTGCTGAACACACACAAATTCACAAAAAACCTGCATAAGTATACACTTAAAGTTTAATTGAAATTTAAATTCGTAAAACTAAAACGTCTGCTCAGTCTTGAATCATTCCCGTTTTATCAAACTTTATTGTTCTTTCTTATAGTTTGTTTTGTTTTGAACATTGATTTTCTAGATACGTGCTATTATATATTTTAATTTCTTTTCACATCCCACCTCGTTGAAAAATGATATTATATTATTGCGTACGGATACTTAAGTTATTTAACAACATAATTTAACTTAACAATCAACAACATGGTGCCGATATGGTTCTGCCGTTTACGCACTATTTTAATGATTAATTTACTTTACAAAAACATCATCGATTTCCATTCGCCTAGATCATGATAAACTGTCATCAGCTGTATTCCTCATTCCATAATTTTCCATGTTTTTTTTTGCTTGTACTTATATTGTGAATGCTGTTTGTGAATTCAAAAAAATGTGCAGTGGATTACATAGAAATTATGCTCCGATTTGACGTTCAAATCGGAATAACGAAGCAACAACTGATCACTAAATTGGTGTATTAAGAAAATGTTTGTTAAGAACTATACATTATGAATTTATACCTAAATGTAATTTAATACCAAACGTGCTGTCTGTCTACCGTACGGCACATTAACCTGACGTTGAAGTTGCACAATTAATTTTGCTAGATCCGTTGTACAACATTAAATACCGTAACTCTGTTATCTTTCAAAATCGGATATACGGTGTCTTGTACGGAATGCTTGGCGAGATATATCCACCAGCGTACTCAAGCACTAAGTCGGCTAAATAACCGCAGAATACTACATATTGAAAACGCTGTGAACTATTTAGGTATTCACATAATTGATTATATCTATTGATATATATTATACTGATATTTATACTTAATATTATAGAGTTTGTTTGTTTGTTTGCTTGAACTTGCTAGTCTCAGGACTACTGGTTCGATTAGAAAAAATCTTTCAGTGTTAGATAGACCATTTACCAAGGAAGGCTATATATCATCACGCTAAGACCAATAGGAGCGTAGCACCAATGAAGAATGTTGCAAAAATGGGGAAAATTTATTCCTTTTGAAAGGCATAGACGAAGTTGCGCTGGTCAGCTAGTATATATATATAGGTATGTGCAGTTGATAAAGAGATCAAGGTACAATAATAATAATATAATAATAGCTTTATTTTCAGACATATACAGTCCATAGGTTGTTTGGTAATGGGTTAGAAACAGAAAGTATAATACACTCAAAATATCATAAGTTTTAATGAATACAACAAGTGTTAATTTTCGGTGTTTAGTTAGACCCTATTTATTGTTTTATGCACATTCAACACATTGTAGATGCATGTCGTTGACCTCAGGTTACTTTAAATTCTATTTTACGTTACAGATCAATTGATAGTTTGTATAAAATAAGTTAAAAGAATTGAAAAGCATCAAAAACCGTAGGTATGTTTTGAAAAACTTTGTGTTTAATTGAATAGTTATAGCTTCTGATGATAGTAGTTTTGTCCCACAGATCTAAATACTTTGTTTGTCAACAAGTTATTAAGCGACAAGTATGGTACCTATTGCAGTTTTATAATATAATTGCCTATGTCCAGCAGTGGACTAGTTAAGGCTGTTGATGATGATGATAATAATAATTAATTGCACATACCAGAATTGCGATTTTTTTCTGACGTAATAAACGCACGGGTTCAAATTACAACTGTTTATGTTTCGTTAACTTTGATAATGTTAGCAAAAATTAACCAAATTGGTCTTGAGGTATTTCAGTGACAGATAATAAAAATAAAATTTGTAACATTTCAACAATCAATTTTTAATTATAAATCAAGTATTTATTCAACGCACAGCTGCGATGTTGAACAGGAAGTGCTGATGGTGATAGGCAGTGCTGATGGTGATAGGCAGTGCATTCGCTTTCAATATTCTTATATAATTACACATAGGTATAGTCAAGTAATATCAGCAATGAAATATCGAAGCCTATTGTTCTAACTACAGTAGTATAGCAATCAAAAGTGGCCTATCAGATTTCAATGACTTTTGATATTACAGATTACAGTAACAGAAACATTTTATGAAATACTATAAAATTTTACTCTTTTATTAATCTTTATATCTTAAACTATTCCCGTTTCTGACAATATTATGTTCATATATACATGTTCCGCATTGTTCAGCGAGGCGAAGTGGAATGCCGTTACAATGGAACCTGCTTCAAAGCAGAAGATAGGTGTTTGTTAAATTATCTTATTGACTGGAGCGCATTAACGGTTGAAACTAAACTATTGACGATATGAGACATCAAAAATTATTTTACCTAAACTAGATTTTTAAAGCAAAAATAAGGCCCTAAATATCTAATGTATCGCCTATCGAATAACACCGCCCGAGTCTTTTCGACTGTGTTTGCTAGGCAGTGAAAAACCTGCTGCCTGCAGTAAAAAAATATTAATTTCAGGAGTTTATGACTTCGTTTTGTTTATTGTAGTGATGTCACCATAATGAGGGAAAAGTAGCTTTATCCAATGACATTCAAAAGTAAAAACCGTCAATTTTCCACTAGACAGTTTTGTTCGGAAAGCGATCAAATGTGCGTTTTTTTTTGCAAAGATTTTAGGCTTTAAGTACTAAACTTTTCGTCGTGAAATTTCGCTCACACTTTGTCAAGAGTTCAGATAAAGTCCAAATGTACTTTCATCCAGAATGGAAATACTGATCGCGAAGATTATAAAGGATATTTTCACGTAGCGTAGCTATAGGTATTTTACTTGTAAATTGCGCTTCGCGAAAAGTTAACTTTTTAGTCTTAGTCTTCAGTATAAACTTTTATATTCATGCATTTTTATACTTCATATCCTGTATAAATGAAATAATATTAAAAAAATATACAAACCATAAATTAAAACTGTACTGAAAACGAGTTTAATTAAAAGGGTATTACATAAGAGAATGAACGTTATTCAAATTTGAAAACGTTTTGTTTTTATTTCTTTATCGTTGAAGTCGGTTAACTTCAAAAACACAAGACGAGGTTATCAATTCGTCTGGTTTTTTTTTGTCAAAATGGTAATTACTTAGTGATACTAATGTCTTATATTTACTAATCATCCTTTTTTATTGTTGACGAATTAGAATATTTAACCAAGTGAAGTTCACATTAATTGTTGTAATGTTGTTGTTAGGTATATACACATTATTTTGTTACAATATCGGTACAAAATAGTTACATTGATTTTACTTTATATAAACGTACTTCTAACTCTAGGGTACGTCTAACGAGTTAGTTGTAACATTGCAATTTGTCCGTAGAACAAAAACATAAATAGGTGCTTTGGTGTGTGATTTAACTTTAAGACGTAATTATTTTTTATACATTTTAAACAAGTTCCTGTATTAGCTGTAATGATAACAGTATACGGCGTGTTGTACATAAGTCTTTGATTAAGGAAATTTACAATACATATATTCTGTGTAGTATTTCACCGGAGCGCTTAGGTAATGACAATTCGGTAAAGATCTAACTTGTTTATAAACCACAAGGGCCTTATTAGGTCAACCCACTTAAAACCACTTATGCCTAGAACGGTGACGGCTGTTGGTTTTACATCCGTCGATTAACGTACGTCTTTATTTAAAATCTTAGTGGTAACTTGTCAGACCAGAAGCAGATAGCAACTAATTGTATAAAAAAACATAAATAAAAAAATAATCGTTTAACTTGTATTAATTAATTATAAAATATCACTCGTAACATTTTATTACCAATTCGATTATGTAATAAACATAAGTTTTATGTATCAGTTTGATTTTAAACATATCGATAGGTATGACATGTATAACGTCTGATGACCTATAATCTTAGTAATAAAGAAAATCGATAAGGTAATCCTTTGTAAACGAGTGATAAGATGATAAGGTAAAACACTGGCGTATAGCTAGTCTCTTGATTTATCGTTATATATGTTAAGAATGGTTACGCTCTCCATAATTACTTAATCTTTTTATTCTAAGGGCTAGACAGGGCGCCTTTCTGTATAATAATTTGGTTCCTTTCTCCAAGAAAAAGAAAAACTGTGTGTGCTGTGGAAACATGAGTTTTTAAATCCCTCCTACGTAAAATGTAGGTTCTGACCAGGTTTGATCAGGCTAGGTGATCGCGTATTACCAATTGATTTGGGAAGTTGATAACAAATGTTATGTTATAGCGCTGCTCAATACTGCGGGGTACTTTTATTGTGCTATTCAGTATCGGTAAGCAGTCCTTCGTTAGTGATATTAAATGGTTATGGTGTAAGTGGAAGTCCCACACTTATCAGCTATCGAAATGATATTAACTTGACAAAAAATTGTTCCTATTGTCCTGTTGTATATTCTTATAACTGTTACGGTTTAACTGTACTAAACCATACTATAGTCATACTGAAACTGACAAGAAAGAGCAGAATGTTTTCTATCATTATTATAGAAATTGAACAATACTCTTACACTATTCCTAGAATAAATGTAGTACATACTTATTGTCTAAATGATGGGCCCAAAATCTATGAATACAGAAAATGTTTATATTTCAGTCTTAAGCATTAATTGATACAATTATACATTGACATACAACGGCAAATGTTTTCAAGTAAATATAAATCAGACCTTAACCGATCTTACTAAATATTTTTACCCTACTTTGAAGTAATTTCTGACCCTTTGTAATTGCACTCATTGAAAGTTAACTTCATTACATTGTTATGATTGTATGTGCGATATGATTAATTATATTATAAACGCAATCACAACAGGTATTTTCGTAGTAAAATAGTACTAAGACTAGCAGATAACCTATTCAACTGTCGGTCACAATACAATATTATCACATTACGGTCAACGTTGGATATTTAATACTTTACTACGAAAATACTAAATATTCGATCGGTCAAAATTCAGTGCCGAGCGTAGATCAGCACTAAACTTTGACCGAACTTATATTACGAGAATTGGCCTTCAGTGCAATTTGTTATGTTAACTAAAACTTGCGATAAAACTTATTAATATTTTAATTAACAGATTCGTTATGATAAAGGGAATAGCCTAATAGTTAAGTCATTAAAAATGTATGATTGAACTAACATTCCATAATTGTATTCCAAAGCTCCCTGTGATAAACGGTACAGTAGCTTATTGACGTTTGATAACAATACACTAATGATATTGGCATTACAGATAAATATTTAATGAACTTACGACATTGTTGCGCATAAAAATATTATTCGTTGAGTTTCCATGCAGTTTGCGATAATTAATTATAAATAACATGATTTTGGATGTATTCGAGAATTATATAATTCGTGTGTTTTGTTCTTAAACTTTATCTATAATGTAATATTGTTGCATATTGTTATTGGTTGTTCATAGATAATATAAATACTTATGTAAATTAATTTTAAATTTATTGAAATGTAATTGTAGCATCTTAGTGCCTTTGATCTGAATTCAAAATATAGTAAGCGTGATGTGATTTGTTTTTTTTTTCTTTATTGTATTCTTCAGCAGGAAAAAGAACAAAAGAAGGGTAGTACTGTTCAACTGTAAATATTTTTGGCTAGTAACGACAGAAATCTTCTCTCTCCTATCTTTTACTGAGAAAAAACCATTGAACTGACAAAAATCTTACTATCCGACATCTTATATCAGGCTTTTTGATAAATTTTGGATTCGCTTATCGACTTTTAGCTGACACAGTAGTGCTTGTAATCAAAGTTCAGCCTTTCTATGTCATATTACGTCATCATGTTATTGACTTAATGAATGACAACCCGCACATATTTTACTTGTTTACTAGCTGTTTACAACCTATTTCGTAATGTTCAAAGTCTGCAGTTTCATTATGCCCATAAGTGCCTTCTAGAGACTTAAATATTTTTAACACGAAAAAAATTGCAAGGTTAAATTTATCTATTAAAAAGATAATACCCATATAATGTTATCATTTTTGATAGTGTCTCCTAGTGTCAAATAAATGACTTAAGAGATAAATTTATAGGTTATATCAGTTAGTGGTTAGTGATCCTCTCAAGGTTTGAAGGCCGCACCAGTTTGCAAATAACGTAGGCGTGACAATTTTTTCTATAGATCTATTTTGCCAGGCAAAACATTTTTTTATATAAGCGTGGGCAGACGATACGACGGGTCACCTGATGGAAAGTGTCTACCTCCCCCCATGAACGCCTGAAACTCAGGAGTCACAAACGCGTTGCCGGCCTTTTAAAAAGGAGTACGCTCTTTTCTTAAAGGTCGTATCTGATCTGAAATACCACAGACCATAACTTGTTCCACAGATTAGTTGTGCGAGAAAAAAGTGTCTTGAAAAGCGCATTGGTCTAGCGCCAATTATCCAAGTTTCGGCCGGTACTTGACCGAACAATTCCTTGGGATCAAATTCAAGGGATCGAGCTGATCGGAGATCTTTGGGCTATCAACGATTCGAGTCGCTAATCGTTGGATGCGGTCCAGAGATAGAAGTTGCTACTGAGGTGCCACCGCATAGAGATGAGAGCAGTATTCCATATGCGGCCGAACTTTCACCTTATAGAGCTGAAGGCGGTGGGTCGGAGTGAAATCTGTTCAGCACACCGAGCTTCTTTGAGGCCAATTTGACCTTACTCTCTGTAGTATTCCATATGCGGCCATATATTTAATATCTTGAATTGGGCACATTGGTAGAGCGCCAATTATCCAATTGATGCGGATGGAACTTTTATCTTGTAGTTCTAAATCATTAAACTTTAATCACATTGAACACTGTCTGATGAACGGACGGATGAACACAATCTTTTGCTCTGTGCTGTATGTTATTAATTCATAAGTTACTGACCTGGGAACGACAACAACGAAATTAATCAGAAGTAAATTGTAGTAGTAGGAAATATAAAAAAAAGCAACTTCTCTCTTAACCAATAGTGCTTCACTTTTTACATAATGATAGTGAACTTAACGCATTATAATAAACAAACACACATCTCTGATTTTTATTTTAGTATGTATTTAATAATAATAACAGAAAACCGCCCTCCTCATGGATGGCCGAATTAGCCATTGATTTACTTTTGCCAAAATGTATAAGAAAATTTATTGAGAACATGTTTAACCCAAAATATGTGGAGGATTAGGTACTATGTACTCTAAAGTATTATCAAATCAATAGAAAATTGTTTTGTATTAAAACTTTAATCTCTTGTCTAGATATAACAAAGTTTTTTTTCATTGTTAGAGTCATAGTGCAATACATGTCTAATTCGAGCCTCCATATAGCACATATTTTGTTTTAAGATTTCCAGTTAAGGTTACTAATAAATTTACATAAATGTTTTATCTAAACACAAAGAGATCTCGTGAATAAATATCGTGAAGTCTAAGTTCTTATGTTAGAATAGGCCTTAAATAGTTTTGTCCGATGACGTCGGCAGGTAGCTTGCATGACTTCCAAGGATCAGAATGAATCGTGAACGGACCGCGCCCAGGTAATAAAGCTGGAATTACAAATAAAACACGTTACTGGGATTTGTGTCTCTTGAGTCGGTGTTCAAGAGGGGAAGGTAGTCATTCACATCAGATGATCCCCGTTAGCTTGTTGTTCTATAAGAAAACTTACCTGTAATTCCGGGTGCCAACACGATGTTGTATTTTGTATCGTGTAGAACGAGTGGCCAACTGTCATCTACTGATATGACGCTCAACTTGGTGCTGTTTGGCTGGATTTCTAATGTCAGGTTTGAACCCAAATACTTTATACCTGTAATAAAGACAAGTATTTACGAGATGAGTACGAATGGAGAATTTTTTGTACGGATTTTTATAGAAATGGGAACTTTGAAATAATTCGAGATAATCTCTGAGCGTAGAAGTAGTGTAAATAGCTAAAATTTAAGAAAAAAGTGCTATAGAGTTCATACTAATAATTAGGTATGTAAAAATGACTACATAAACCTATGGAATAAAAATAAATGGTATTGCGACCGCCAGACGATTTCCAGTTTCTATAAAACTAGATTAGTCCCTCGTGCAACTCCGACTTCGTGAGTTCTTCGTTCTTTGTTCAAGCAGTACTACTCTGGAATGCGCTCCCGCTCGAAGTCAGGATGTCCACAAACCGCTCTATATTTAAAAAAAAGGTACATGATCTCCTTCTCAACGAGATGGCAGAACTATCTAATCCATAGTATACCTCATATTCCCGTATTCATAGTGTGCGAATATAATATGTCTATGTATCTATATAAATATAATTGAATATATATGTATGTGTGTAATTGTATATATCTATGTGTATGTATGGGTTTATATGTGTAGCGAACCGTTACATATACTTTCACTTACTACTTAATATATTAAGTCCGCCGATGTACAATAGTGCATAAAGTTAAATAAATAAATAAATTAGTTCATATATCGTGTTATCCACTAAGGTTCCCCGTAAATATAGATCAATCTTATACCTACTTTCACTTACGTAGTTCATTTTGGTATTTATTGTATCTCATCTGTATATAAGTACAAATTTTTAACGATTAGGCTCTTATTGAATAGTCAAATACAACATAAATTTATTATGAAATCACTGAACTGCTAATTAAATTACAAATTTATGTTTAATATTAGAGCGCACTTGAAAATACAGGACGATTACTTTTATTTATACTTTAAATTAGATGTTTAACTACGTTGTTCATTTATGTACCTCTAATCGTAAATTTATTCACGTTGGGTGGCAGACGAGCTTCATTAATCTCCAGTCTGTCCAAGTGTATACTGATACCAGCGTACCCAAAGATCAGTGTCTGAAGGAAACCGCCCATTCCAGTGAAAAAGTTTGTTGCCCCTATGTCCGGTCGTCGAAGTTCTGACCATACCTGAAATTAGTAAAACTATTGTTATGTCTTTAATTGTTTAAGTTCGTTGTGTATAGTTATTAGCGCAATTTTTATAGTGGTCAGACGCAGGTCAAATTCACTTGTCGACCTTAGAAACTTTCTAGTCTATACTCCAGGCTAAACTAGTTCTCGGGCATGAATAAACATTCCAAAATCAGTAACACTTTATGACTTTCTAGATTAAGCGTTGTTTCTTGTATTCATTTTAAGCGATATCTTTGCTAATTGTTTACCGAACTTTTTTTAAATTTAATTTATAATAGGCACTAAAGGTTTAAAAAGGAAAATTTACGTAAAGGATATATTAAGGATTAAGGATATATTACAACATTATATATATTACATACGATTATAATTTACTTTTTATATTATATACTTCTAAAAAAAATACTGCGCTGTTAAATTACCACTATTAGCTTAATTGCCTGTGGGCTATCGACTCTTCTACGAGTACTTACTCGTAGAGTAGAGTCGATAGCCCACAGGGATTACAAGGATTAGTATCGACAAGCTTCCGTAAGTGAATATAAAATAAAAATGTTACGTAATAGTTTTTTTTAAAGTAAATTAAGTAACAAGGTACCTTAAAGGGTTCTCTAACAAAACCTTCGTAGCTTTTATTGAAACTGATGTCAGCTTTTCCATCGTCCATTTGCAAATGTCCGATTGTGTGCATGCTCCATGTCATAGCGGGACCACTGCTTCGAGTTACCGACTCATAGTAATCCAGATCGTTCTGCCGAGTGGAGCTGAGAAAATGAAAAAGAATTTCTATTTATTGAAACAACAACTGATTAGAGTTCATCAATTGTGATTTTAAAAAGTCCTGCGTTCTCCTTGAAACATCAACTTTAAATAATTTTAAATAAATTTAAGAGAAAAATTGTATATGCTAAGAACTCTCACCAAGCTATATTGATTGCGGTTTTCCATACGGTGGATATTTACTCTATCGTGTGCTTCGAATTTTCGATTGGCCTAGATTCATACATATTTGTAGATTTACTTTGTTAACTCATGAGAGGAGAAAGGAAACCTCACTTTTAAATTCTCAGTCGTCACGGATGATAGGGACTTAAGGTAATTCTTTAAAATAAAACTTATTAACAACCGCTTCATTATTACTAAATACTCACGAGTTCATAGTATACTGCAGAGGAAAGCCCAATAGAACGACATCAGCTTGTTTGATCTCCTCCCCTCTTGTATATCCTGTAAACTGAGGATGGTAGTCGTGCTCAGAGTCATAGGGCAACGCCAGACTCCATGCGATGTCGGCCCAGTGGTCCGGCTCTTTTGCCATGTAGTAGGATTTACAGAGGCAGGCAACATATCTGAAATGTTGTAGTAGCCTCTTTAATAGGTAGTACAAGACAGAATTTTAGATGTTTGTATTACTTTTGCGATGCATGGCATTCCCACTTTACTTTGACTGGTTCCAGACAGTTGTCTGCTATTGATTAACATGTTTTAATATGTCAACTAATTCAAATGGTATGTGCGAATTTCGTCATTAAAGCTATAATATATGTTGTTCTTGTGCGTATTTATTTCAGTAATACAAAAAGACGAGTGCGGCTTGAAGAGTAAGCATTTTAGTTGTAGGTATTTTACACATTTGTAAATTACGTCAATACATCGTAAAATAACCAGTCTAATACTAGTTTGGTATGAGATTCAATTCAGAGCTACAGAGACAATTAACTCTAAAATTATTTATATAATTATTATTCAGACTCACATCTATATAATAATAATAATAATAATAATTTATTTTCAGACTAAGTCCATATAATTTACATTACATTTTACAGTAAGTTAATATAAGTATATTAACTTACTGTGCTAGGTAAAGCGAGTATCCAGCAACAACGTTGGTAAATGCAGAGTTGTTAACGTTTCTGTGGTCTTCATCTGGGCCCATGACATCTGTACAGTTCAACAATCACTTAACTAAAGTCGCCTAGCTAAACGCTTAGGATTTAGTTTTTAAAGAACAGTTAAATGTTACATAATTGCTTAAGTTATGACTTTTAATGAACTATTTGCGGCTAGTATGTTAAAAAATATTCTCATTCAAGTCTAATTTTAGTAATATTCAAGGCAAGGGTGCGTAATTTCAGTCTGTAAAAACTACGTACGTAGTTTTTCCAGACTGAAACTGGACTGAAGTTTAACTATAACTTTTGAACTACTTTGAAAGGAGTCTTTTGAAGTTGCTTTAACAGTGCCGTGAAGTATCACCTTACTGGAACAGCAAAAGCTTGCTTAGCATATCACAAATACAGCTTCTTATTTGAATGAATCGGAATTATTGTTTGGCAAAGGCCTTCAACGCGTTTGTGACTCCTGAGTTGCAGACGTTCATGGGCGGCGATGGTCACTTTCCATCAGGTGACCCGTCTGCACGTCTGCCCCCTCTAACATAAAAAAAATACTACCTGTTAGATTACTGCGGGGAATAGGTAGTGAAATTCCCTCATCCATGTCCGTGTTGATTACATTAGGACTTACTTGAAATATCGTACAATCCGGTGTTGTAATTGATGACAGCGCGAGACGCCCAGAAGTCCGCTATATTTGTCACAATGTCGCAACCGCCATGCTGGAAAACACGTTGAAATTAAATCAATCAAAAGATTCATTACTCTAATAAATTTTATAATGTTACTTTGTAACTGTCAAAAAAAGGTAATTGATAACAGCAAATTATGACGTCACAAACTATTGCATGATTGTCTGTACAAACTTGCAATGGTTTGTGACGTCATAATTCGTTTGTAAAGAAACGTTTGAACAACGGGTACCTAATAGATATATGTATAGTGATATATGAAATATTGTTCACAACCTTTAACCATTCCTCATCTCTGGTCGTAGCGAGATACTGTCTGACTGCAAACGATATACAGCCACTGACATGCTGCTCATATGTGGCGACGTCGGGGCAACATGGCTGCGTCACTTCAACTCCTGTGTAGGCACTCTCCCAAGGGAATCTAAAAAATTAATATCTATACGTAGGCTATATTTAGCTTCATGTAAGGTAAAAAAGCTTAAGATAACACTCTGGGGGTTTTTGTAAAAAAAATAGTGATTTTACAGATCCAAGACAAAATACATTGCTTGCATTGCATTCAATATTAATTTATTCAATTTTACATATTTTGCGCAGCGCTTGAAAATAAGTAGAATTTAATGTTTTGTCAAATGTTTACTTCAAAACTGTCCATTTAGAGGAATAACACGAGTTTGCTGGATTTTATGTGTTTTTTCCTAGGTTTTCTCTTTGCCTTTTCTTGCTTATAGCTTACTTTAATTATTAACATGTCTCTTCAATGTAAATGTTAATTCAGTGTTAAATTAAAATTATTTAAAAAACCCTAGTCCAGCATTGTATTTTTTAATCTTCAAATTTAGGTATGTAACATCAGTAGTTACACTGCTTATCTCATCTGCTTTCATGAAGAAACGTAGTCTGTTATTGTACCTAAGTTACTATTACTGATTTAAGGTACGTTGTAATACATTACCTATAACCTTTATGGCCTGTGGTCTTGGCGAGTTCTGCGGCCACGTATGCCTTATCAAGGCGGTATTGTAATAATTCGTTTGCGTATCGAGGATACAACAATAAGATAGGCGGGAACATCCAAGTTTCTGTATCCCAGAAATTATGACCTAAAAAGTAGAAAGAATTTAAGATGCAAAAAGTATGCAATGTCCGGGAGGTTAAGGTTGTATACAGAGGAGGGGGAGGGGCCTGACACAATTTTATTTATACTTGAAAGAAGGACTCACGATTTTGATGATGAATACGTAATGTCTGAAATAAACATTTACATAAAAACAAATAAGCCGCCATGTGCTGATTTCATTTAAATATTTTACAATAGTTAGAAAAACAGAAAGTTTTCATGTTTCTTTTTTTCATCTATATAGATTTCATACGTATGTAAGACAAAATGTTTTAGGAAAACCAAAAAAATATCCTAGGTACTTACCCGTGAGAGGCAATGACTAAAACAATTATCTGTAATAACCCTTTTACCTTTCCTGTTCTGTACCTACTTAAAATTGCAGAATAATGAATCTATGACAGTTTAAACCTTACCTTCATAATCCTCAAAAGTTCCTCCTCTAGCAAGACCAGTAGGACTAAGTCCATAATATTTGTCGAGAGGGTAGTGCGACTCTTCCGAAGGCAGAGAACTCAAGAAGTAGTACCATATGCCGTTTACTATCTTCGCCTGAAATAAAATAGCTTTGTAACTATCAAAACCTAGAATCTTTATGACCGACTTTTAGGTTACTTATGCAGCATATTGCAGAATCGCATTAATATGTAGAGTCAGTTGGTTATCTTCGACGTCATCAGAGGTTCAAGCCTTTGTCAAAAATGGAAAATTTGATCTATAATCTTAAACTCTTTGTCTTTAAAAACCCCGAGGTTTTCAATTTAAGATCATTAAAAATAAAATAGACCATATGTCGCAAATGCCTTTAAAGTATCTTTGGTTACTATAACTAAATATATTACAAACTCAACAATTTGAAATATTTAATAAGAGATTCCATTGCTTGCCACGTCAATGTGCAATGGTCTATTTAAACTATGAACATTTCTCTTTACAATGCCAATTTATGGAATATAGGCTAATTTAACAATAATCTAATCAAAGTAGCCAAAGAGGTAACGTCCGTGTGGTGACGGATTAAGAAAATTCATCCCGTGGGTGTCGTAAGAGCCGACTAAGGGAGCAAACTACGCAGGACAACGGCACTGCAGCGAGAAGGAAAACTTAACACAAACCTATACCAACCCGTCTGGCCAGCGTGGTATAGTAGGCCAAAACCTTTCTAAGCAGAGGCCTATGTCCAGCAGTGGACTATTATAGGCTGTTGATGTGATGA
Source organism: Arctia plantaginis (assembly GCA_902825455.1). Lineage (NCBI taxonomy): Eukaryota > Metazoa > Arthropoda > Insecta > Lepidoptera > Erebidae > Arctia > Arctia plantaginis. The sequence goes on from CADEBD010000288.1 coordinate 5,030,306, forward strand.
AAGAGGTAACTCACCAAATCTAGGTTTCCTTCAATATCAATGCCACCTTGGTCATAGAGTTTGCGCCATTCTTCCACGTGTTTCTGAAACAGCACTTCGCCGTCCTCCTGCAAAACTATGTAACGGTGTAACTTTACCATTGTGTAGAAACAATGAAACTCACAGAAATTGTGCTGTAAATGACTTAACGAGGTTATTCAATATACGAAGAAGTACCTACATTTCTGGATGTTGCCGTTGAAATTGGTATCGGTCAAAAGTAAAAGAATTTGATTCTGACATTAAGCTGACTTATTAAAAAGTGGATATGTTGCTGGAACATCACCTGTATACACTGATTTTGTTATAATCAGCTTGAATAGAATTGCCACCTATTTTGAAAGCAAAATTCAGGTCAAAATGCTGTGTGAAACTCTTATATTTAACACGAGTTCTTATTTAAAACTTTCAAGATACTGGATTACGTATGCTACGTGTACCAACTTGTTATAAGAATGACTAATGTTTTAGTAGGAAGTATCATTGTTGTCCTCAACTCAACAGATCGATAAGCGTACAGTAATTTGGTTATGGAAGTCTGAGGTTTCAGTTCATTTTAGAAAAGGGGTATCTTGCCCAAAATAGTTTGGTTGTATCTTGTTGATGACAATGTACTCCAGCTGATTGATTAAAAGTCTGGCATCAAATAAATAATTTTGAAAGCAAAGTATACAGGAAGATTTATAGGATTTCCAGAGCATAGTTAATTCATGAATTGATGAAAGACAAATCAATATTCACACAACTACAATCACCTTTGACTAGCTCTTCTTTTGCTGTCGTCTTATTCTTATCCGCTGTCATAGCGAAAGTAAAAACTCTGGATCCATGCTGGGGTACCACCAGGTGATCTGGCGCCGAGGTCCAGTAAGCGCAAACATCCACGGGAAGAGGTTGATATGTCAAATCTTCGGACTCCCTGGTCTTGCCACAAGAATGCCAAATCGTTCGACCTCCGATGATTTCAGGTATTGGATCATTAAAATCGATGTCTTTGCTGGTTTCACCCGGCATTAATTTAATCGCTATCCAGATCTCCTTGTTGACGAAGTTGGGATCTGAAATGTGACACACACACTGAATAAACTAAGGATTATTATTAAAAGACGCTGGACTGGGAACACTTTAAGCGGTTCTAAATTAACAAATGGTGAAGACTATATACCTACTCTATCTGACCTCATCAAGTCTGAGTATGAAGTGCATGATAAGATACCAAGTTGTAAAAATCTGAGTACAGTTTAATAAAATTGTACTCAGATGTTTCACTCTGCGAGTGTCAGCAAACGTAAACAAACGCCTACCAAAATTATTTTAGCAATATTCAAATTTGACATTTGCTGAGAAACATATCAAATAAATCATAATATGAAAGTAGCAGAATCAAAAACTTTATAAAACCCCAGCAGCATAGTTGTTAGTCATTGATTATAGAAATATTATATATAGCCTGTTCTTTTGCTTATAAATAGGGATTAGCTTATTAAAAGGGGAGGACTTATTTAAAAAAAAACTGTGGTTGCTTCTAAACTGTCACAGTGACGCATACACAATATTATTAAAATAAGGTTAGTGTGTAATGCGTGATGCATTACACCCTAACCTTATTTAACGCTTTTGGCGATATAATATGGGGAAAGCTATAACGTACCATAATGCGTCTTAGAATCGACTTGAATCTGGTTCACAATCGCTCTCGTGTAAAACTTATGAGCGTAAATCCTCTGGGTCACTACAGACCTATCTCTGTCCACTCTTACTTTAAATACTCCTTCCCTCGTATCAAGGCTATACACTGGACTATATGGATGATGTGTCAATGTTGAATTCAGTCTAATGTTTGCCCAGGCAGGGATTCTTGCCCGGTGACTGTGGCCTGCTGGTCCGCTATACAGACCGTTGATGTAAACTGTGTCACTGAAGATGTTAGTGGCTATGTGTCCATTCCCGATAGATGGCATAAACTTGTCGTTTGCTGGGAGGCTGAAATAATACATTTTTGTTAATATAAAAAAAAAACTATCGTTCAAATTAATTTAAAGATTTATGTCGATACAGCAATTACCTACAAGTGGGTTAAAATTGATTTTCAGTTTAGATAACCTAGTAAGTTAATTATAAGTGAAACTGGTAAAAGAATATTAGAAAAAAATAAACGACAACCTGAAATATCCACTACATGAGGAGATTAAAATAATTTTGAGCATAGGAAACTTGAACATAAATATATCAAGTTCAATGACATTTTCCCAAATAAGCTTATATTCTATTCAAGTGACGACCTGGGTTAGTTAGTTATTTATAAGTTATTTTTGTTCCTATCATCATTTTTATTTAATCACCAATGCATGTATAACTAAACCTACTACAAATGCTGCCGAGCAGAATGTCCCTGACGTTTTTGAGGAAAGCTTTGTTGAAGAGGCTACGTACAAGAGTGTAACTTTTGAACGTTGCAGTGATAGTCGCGTCAGGCGTTCACATTACCGGTTTTATGTTGTTAAACCGATTTTGTTTTAATATATCAGCAACCAGTTCAAAGATTTATATTAGAACTGATTCATTGCTAGGGGTGACATTTAGAAATATTCGTAACGAGGCTATATTTATCTTGAATTTATTATTATTCCAACTCCTCCAATTTTATTCTGATTAATTTCGTTGCGGTTTCCAAGTTTCCTGTGACTTCCCGGCTGTCATAACTGGTTGTGTTCGTGGGTCACTGTTGTTTATCTTGGTGTATAGGAGTGGTGGGCGTGTTGAAAGGATGAGTCTAATTATCTTGGAAAGCACGTTCGTTAAAATTCGACACCATAATCGTTTAAAGAATAATGTATTAAAATTTCATTTTGGAATCTTATTATATAGGGTAAAAAATTTCGTGTAAATCCATTAACATATGAATATCTTACTTGTAAGTTGAGAAAATATGAGCTGCAGGGCTAATATCTTCAGTCTCGTCCATTCCATGGTTGGCCAGTGCATGGGAGACGCCCTTCGTGGTGAGAATAATAGTCACCACGGCGGCTACCGATAGTAAGCCTAGCATTGCTGCGGCTTGTTTGTTGCGCGCCAAAAAATTCCACATCCACGCAAGAAACGATGTATATAAAACAAAAAGAAAGAAACACTAGGTTTTTTATTTGAACTGTAACTGACAAACGTGTCTCGGACACAATTAAAAAAAAGCACTGTCAAACTAGGCCATGAAAAAAAAAGAAAATTTTCGTAGCTGTTAGATATTTTTTAGAGAGTCTGCGTTTGTAGGACGCGCTCGTGCGACGCGCTCAACTTCAATATGTTGATTACGCGACCTGCGACCTATGTAGGTACATGACACATATTATTGTTCTAATAGAGATAAAATTGATTAGGGTCATCTCATTGTTTTAATTTACGACACTAGTTAGTTTAATGGTGATTTAAATACATTGTTATGAATTGACTTTAGGTTAACAATAACACGTTTGGGTTTTAGGTTTAATCTTAACTATTTTATTTTCATTTATGTGGAAGTTAGAAATTAAGTAAGAATAGTATAAATTAATGAGAAAACCAAAATGTTATTGTGAAAAAGTAAGAGGTATTCGATATTTATTCTATTTCTATAAAAACATATTTATAACTTTTTAGTTTATCATTTTAAAGGGTTTTTTGACATTATTTTATGTTTGCCTAATGACATCTGTTGGTGATATTTGGTGTGTGTTAGTGGTAAACGGTGATTTGACAACCCTACGCATAGACAGGCCAACCAACACTAATTCAATTGCCACTTCCTTATTACTAGATACTATCCATAGTATAATCATCTTAAGACGGGATTAATTGCCCCAATGAAGATTTTATATTTCTCTGTGTTCACTCTCTCTGATGCTACTTGAAACCAGAATAACCAAGTACCTACGAGTATATGATGAGTGGACGAGCATCAAACATGTAAATATATTCTCCTCGTCCACAGGCGGATGAAAATATGTTTAGTATACGTAACCCTCTTTAATAACACAGACGCATTATGTAATCATATCCAATTGATTTCAATATCTCTCCTTCTCATGCGCCTTTTAGTCAAATATGCGTGTATAAAATTGATTCCGTTTTTTTCTTTAGTCAAAGCAACTCCTTTTTGCTTGATGCTAACACTCTATGATATCAATTTAGAGGCAGAGGCATTATAGTTTTATTTGTATGATCTCTTAATTTTTCTGTTGACTCATGTACGAGTATATACTATACCATGTGCCAGGTATAGACACCATCTATAGGTACTGTTAATTAAAAAATAATTATTTTATTGAAACGTAAAATCTTAGAACGCCGTTCCGGAGGATAGCTCCAGGGCAGCAAAAATGTTTTATGCGTTCGTCTTTACGACTGATAACAATTACTTCATATCACCCAATTTAAATAGAACTCATTTATACTTCTTAAGCCCTCCCAACCCTCCTGTGGTCTTTTCAATTCTCCAGGATCTATCCGGAATATACGAGTATTTAGGGCCGGCTGTAGGGTTTGCTGCAGATACTTAGTAAATATGCGTCCCCTGACTTATGCGATGTTTTTTCAGAGAATGACCAGTCACTAGTATGGTAGTCATTCTAGGCATCAAATTAATTTTTGCTTCGGATGATGTGTACTGGTATAAATGTCAACAATAAGTGCATACTGTTTGTACAATTACTCGTACTTTACCGTTTGAGCTGACCTAAGAAACAACTAATTTTAAGTAGGTAGGTAATAAGATAATTCTACAGAGCTACTTGAAGAAGTCGTTATAATTTAAATACGAGTCAGATCTTTATTTAACAATATATACGATGCAGTGTAGTATCTTGTAGAAATGACGCTTTCAAGTTTTACACAACATAACGATGATAACATTAATGTACGCGCTGTAAAAGACAATCCCCCATTTCTGTTCTGTTAAATGTTGCAGTCACTTCGTGTATTTTGTGTTAAATGGAGTCGGAGGTTTATGTAAGAGTCGTGTCTATAGGTACTTATTTACAAGTTCGACCTAACGTTAGTTAAAAGAATTAATAGGCTGCGAACGATTAACTAAAATTCTTATTTGTCTGTACATCAAAGATTATTTATTTATTCTGGACAATAGTACACACATATTCGATAATAGCTAATATTATTATTAAGTACAAACGTGCTAATTGTACTACCAACAGCATTATCCACTTATTATTATACACAATGTTATACTAATATAATATAATCTAAATATGATATATGTCTAAAATAGACATAAAATAATGCTTAATTATGGAAATTCGGTACCGGACCTGGAAGCAGTTTTATCATTTAAGGATTCTATTAAACATTTTCTATATTGGATTGCTGAATGCATGAAGATATTTCCAGATTCTAAAGTTTGGTGATGTTTTCTGGGGCAATTCTACTGATAAGAAAACTGCATTCAAGGCGCAGAAGAAACGCATGCCTGCCATATTTAGTATTAAAAGTACAGATAGTTGTAAATCATATTTTTTCAATATTAAAATTCTAACGCTACCATGCATTTATATTTTGGAAACTGTCGTGTTTGTGCGAAAAAATATAAATGTATTTAAAAACCTAAATAGTAAGAGGCCTGACATGGAAATATGCATGCCCATAAAACATCCTTGTTCAATAAGAGAGGACTATAAATGGCTGTTCGATTATACAATCATTTACCAAAATCTGTACTCGGTATCTCAAACAGTGTATTTCTATTTAAAAAAAATCAAGGAAATATTAGTTGAAAAAGGTTATTATTATGTGAACGATTATTTAATTGATAGTAAATTGCAGTGTCGGATTAACCCTAAGGAAAAGTAAGCACATGCCTAGGGGTGCGAGATTACAAAGGGGCGCGCTCGCAGAATTTTTTTTTGTCTAGCCGGTCATCGCTGCCACCCTGCTCACTAGACGATGCATCGTCTAGTGAGCGGGGTGGCAGCTCTCCTCCCGACTCTTTCCTTCCGACTAACGCAGGTCTTTTATGGTTTTAGTCGGTTTGATTCCGATACAATACACCGTCTGACCGCAAACCCCGGTGACTGCCCATGTACTCACGTAGCCACACGTGAAGCTAAACTTTGAAGTCATCACTATCACACATATGGGCGCTACAGAGGAGCAGCGGGGCAGGGGAGGGGGCGGGCGGGATTGAGGGAAGGTATAGTGGTCGTGGACGAGATGCTTGCCTAGGGCGCTCTTGATTCTTAATCCGCCTCTGGTAAATTTGTGTAAACATATCACATGTGTATATCCAATTATTAATGATCAATGTTTAATTTATATTACATTGATAACTATATAAACATCATTTATTTTTGACTTTCCTCAATTCCAATCTTCATATTAATTTATTATTCATTGTATAAATTGTTCATGCTGCTGTGACAGCAGAATATGATGAAACTGATATCGTTGTAACAACTTTGTGAATTCAAATGAATGCTACTGTAAAATGGCCAGAAATTTAGTTTGTAAATCTTTTTTTTTGTTAATAAAAAGTAAAATAAGTAATTTTTTATATTATTTATTAGGTAAGATTAGGTAGAAAGTAATATTAAATCAAATGCATTTAAAATGTATAAAAAATCTGTGGATACTTTTGGGAATCTAAATTAAGCAGAAGTTGATCAACAATCGAATTTTAATCTTAAAAAGAAAAATGTTGTGCTTTTGTGTGATGATATTATAAAAATATTAATGTCATTTATAGAGCGTTCGTGGTTTGCGCAGGCGCATCAGACCGTGTACCCTCTAGTTCCACTCTGTTACTTTCAATGCTCTTTTGTGTCATTTTTAGTAACGATTCGGTGACTACTTGATGGAGGTGTGATACAATGTAACAGTGATTAGCCTTGGAAGACTGCGGTTTTGAGTCAGTGAGGTGATTCAAATTTGTATAAACTTTTAAATTGAGAGATAAGAGTGCTTGTATACCCAACATCAGAGGTTATAGGCTATTTTGCCAACAAAGTATCCTATCTCAGGTCCTTTTTAGAAAGGATTTCGAAGTACCGCATTATAACTCACTTATGGAATCACTACCAGTTTCTAAACGGATATAAAGAAAGATTCTTAAAAGTAATTTACACAAGTCAACAAAACACATATTACCTAGATGAAAAAACTCCTATCTAAGAATTTATTCAAGAACATATATGTTGAGTGTTGGTACTCTTTCAAGTTAGTCAAAAATTTTTCAAACTAACATCAAAAAGAAGAGATTCTTAATTCGATTGATTTTTTAATCATTCTTTTTTTTCTTGAGTTAGTTAATATTTAACTCATTTACATTAAAAAAAAAGACCTTTGAAGGTTCAAAGTTAAGATTTTGGACTCATTAAGTTTTGTGATACTTTTCAAAAGTTAATTAAAGAAATGAGCGGCCATTCCAGTAAAACAACGGAAAGCATAATGGTAATTGTCTTTCAGTATATCATTATGTAAGGTGTAACGCATTACTGATTAAACTTGTTATTCACCTCATTTCGTTTATTTGGCTACAAATAATGATATTATTTCCGATACACTTATGCGTCTTGTACTTTTATGACATGGAAATGGTTTCGTACAACTGTGATCCGGAGTAAGATTTTATAACATAGGATGTAAAGATATAACCACCGCGACAAATAAATATTTGTTTACCATACTAGGTCTTGATTAAGGATGCAACTTAGCTATCTGGCAACATAAAATGCTTCGTCTTATATAATTTAAACTTATTTTATTATTGCATAAGCCTTACCTTACCACCTATAGTTGATTTGATTTTCATTTTTAATTAATATAAAATTAATTATTAATTAATATAGTTATTAATTCATAATTTATTAAATGTTAGGTGATGATGATGATTCGGCCGGTTACCGCCATGGCGACTGTAAGCTTTAGGTATAAGGTCTCCAAATTGTCCAATGACTCTCAGGTTTAAAAATAAACCACCTGTTCATTTAGTAAAATATCTTTGTTTAGTATCTGATCACCGTAATATGCAGAGTTATTTGAAGAAAATTTATCTACCCCTCACTACCTTCCTCACCCTGCTTTTATCTCGGGACAGGAAGTACTCGCTTAAGTTAAGCAAAAAATAACACCACAGTACAGCTGTAATATTTATTCTCAAATTAGCTTAGAATGTTTTTGATTCACTGTAGTTTCGTTGTTGATTGAACTAAAAACCTCACTAAAAGCTAATCCTAGTCAAAGTGCCGTAATTTTTTTACTGACATACTCACTAACCAATTATCATAATTCATAAATGTTAAGTATTTCTAAATTAATATAAACAAAAACTGTTTGACTATAGTTAATTACACTAAAAAACTTCAAGTTGTTGAAATTTAAGTTTTAACTTAAACTAATTAACAGGTTTTTTGATCACTTTCAAATTCTCAAACAAAATGTAGTGCACCTTTTTATTCATTTCCACACCACCCTACGGTAAACTGGTAGAGAATGCTTATAGCATTAGGTCCGCCATACACTTTGTGCATAAAGTTATTAAATAAATAATCTTTATATTGTATAAAATAAAGTCGCTCTTTTAGCGACAAAGTCCTTATAATATTAAAGGGAAAAGAAAAAAAAAGTCGCTGTTTTGTGTTGTACGCTTAGATCTTTTAAACTAAGCAACGGATTTTAATACATTTTTCACCAATAGAGAGGGATCAGATTCAGATTCTAGAAGAAGGTTTAAATGTATAATACATGCATACTCGTATTATAGTAGAGACTATCGGATAATTTCAAAGATTTGTCGTAAACTACAGGTTGTGTGTGCGTACATTGCAAACGCTGGCTAAACCTTAAGAGAGACCAAAATAATGTACAGAATTGTATATCTTAATAAGATCTACAAAAAAGTCCGCGATGGTATATGTCTTATCTACTAAAGATAATCCACAGTAACCATTTTTTTCTTTTAAATATTACAAAAAACAATGGGTTATTTACGAAGCTATTTTAAAGAAAACATTATTATTCCTTATACAATTAAATACGTTAGATGAGTTCTGCATTTAATTTAGATTAAAATTGATATTCATTAAAATGAATATTTTAGAAGATTTTAGAAGATATATTTGTATATTTTATTATGCACTTTGACGATGCAACTGGTTTGTGATAGGCTGATGATGATATGAAACTGAACATATTAAACTATGATTAGGATAATCTTTAGGTTAATACTAGGGGCTCATACTTTCCCCTGGGATAGGGCCTGACTAGGCATGGTGTCCTGAAATAACATGGTCCAGGTCCTCCCAGAGTAGGGCACCTGAGGCCGGCCGTCGGGGTGGTTTTTAGTGGAATCACCACATACTCCTAGCTCCTAGCCCCGAGGAGCAGGAGATCCGAAGGGATTTTCCACCCCGTCAACAAAAAAAAAACAAAGGGGCTCATACTTGGTAAGTACTTTCCAGAGGCACCTAGCAACTAGTTTTTGTGTCAGATCCAAAAAAAATACTTCATTTTTTTGACCTATCATAATAGTCCTATCATATTAGACTACTATTATGATAGGACTATTAGGGTGGGATTATAATTAATTTATCCACACATCACATTAGTACTATTAGTAGTATCTACATTGCACCCGTGCTAAGCCGGTGCGGATCGCTAGTTAACAAATAAAAGGAACACGCTGAATTTCTCACTTGTCATTTTTTGTAAAATGAATAATCGATTTTATTTTGAATCGAATTGACAATATTTTTGAACTGTAAAAAAATTATAGACAGAGTACATATTCAAAAAATAAATAATAATATTAGCACTATGGGCACCTACGGGGTATGCATAAATTTTGTCCGTTAGCGCTATAATTTAATTAGGACTATTTAAAGTACTCGTGGTAGAATATTTTTATGTGGTTACGTTGCTAAGCAATACTCAAGTTTTTTAATTTATTGTTATTTTTTTTTTGTTTTAGGAAATAAAAATATATTTAACATTAAATACGATCAAAATTATTAGGTAACCACCTAATTAAGTACCTACTAATTAGATCTCACGACTATTTATAGTATGAGAACTGCGTTTCGAGTTCTTAATATTTTTACATGTGATACCATTGCAGTGATCCGAGGACACCTAATAGTGGGTCACTGGTTATTCCTTACTGAATGTACAACAAAAAAGTTCAACTATTTGAGGATTTATTTAGCAAAGCACTAATGCATGCGTCCTATGACCGGCTTATGCGGTCTAAGTAACAAGCTTAATCACACAATCTGGTAATTTTTTATCCAATCTGAGTACGATAAAAGTTTTATTAAAATCTTTGCTGTGCCAGACAAGTTATTAAACCAGGTGGGCGGTATCACGGAAGACCACGAGACCGCCCACATAGGCGTTGTAGGTTGAAGGTTAGTGCGAACGCAGTCCAATCGAGACATCTATTAGCAACTACTCTACTGAAATACCTATAGATATAAATAACCATTCGTACGCATACATGATTATGTAGTTTTTTATCACCGGGGCATTAGTCATTCTTCTCGGAATTCGAACAAAACAAGCCTGGTTCAACAGCGTTATCGAAGGTCAAACTTGAACTAAATGGAATATTATTTATTTGTTTGAATTGAAAATAGTGATAATTAATATTCATTATCATCACCATCAGTATTTAGTAATAGACTTCTGCATATAGAAAGTAGGCGAAAATCTCCTTTCTAAGGAGAGCTTTCGCCTTCTTTACCACGCTGGCCAGATGGGTTGGTATAGGGTCTGTGTCAAGTTTCGGCTCTGACCGCCCAGAATAGGGCGCGCCTCTGGCGTCCCCAGAGGATATTAGCGGTCAGAGCAATACGCGGATACCGCACGGTGTCCACCGAGGCGGCTTGCGCCTTGGCCGGAATACCCCCGTGGGATTTGGAGGCGGAAGTGCTTGCCGAAGTCTATCGGCGAGTGGCTGACTTCCGGGCGGAGAGCGGATTTCGCCCTCCGCCCGAAGACGTGCGCGAGTGGTGCGAAGCCGCGCGCCGAGCCACCATGGTCAGATGGTCATTCCGGCTGGAGACTCCACGAGCTGGCTTCGCCGCCGTGGAGGCTCTCTAGCCGGTCATCGCCGAGTGGGCGGGGCTGCAGCACGGGACCCTTTCCCTCCTGGCGATCGAGTGCAGGTGCTTTCCGGGCACGGTTGCTTCGGAAAGTACCTGCACTCGGTCGCCAGGAGGGAATTGAGTCCCGCCTGCCACCACTGCGACTGCAGTGACGACTCGGACCAGCACACGCTGGCGGTCTGCCCCGCATGGGCGACGCAGCGCCGGGCCCTCACTGCAGTCATCGGAGTAGATCTGTCGCTATCGGCCGTAGTACGCTCCATGGCCGGTAGCGACAGTTGTTTTACCGCGGTCGCAACCTTCTGCGAGGAAGTAATCTCGCAGAAGGAGGCGGCGGAGAAGGCCCGGGAGGACGACCTCCACTCGGACCCGATCCGCCGCCGGCGAACCGGGCGGCGGAGGCGCGCTCACCTGCGCCTCATGCCGCCCTGAGTGTGGCCGCGGGTGGACGGGATGGGTTTTCCCCTCCACCCGCATTAGTTTACCCGGACGTCGCCTATAAAGAGAGGAGAATTTGAGACGGAGCCCGCACCAGGAGCGAGCCGGCGCTGGGAGGGGTCCAGAAGGCGATAACTACCTGGACCCCCCCTAAAATAGAAGCGCAAAGAGGGCACACCGTGTGGTTTTAGTCGGTTCGAGTCCGACACACCGCCCCGCCGAACAGAGAACCCCGGCGGGGTGACGGTCCGAGGGGATTTCCACACGTTAAAAAAAAAAGGGTTTGTGTCAAGTTTACCTTCTCTTTGTAGTGCTGTTGTCCTTCTTAGTTTTCTCCCTTATTCGGCTCATTCACACCCACGGGATGTAAAGGGATGGAGACACTCAGTATTCTGAATCCGTCACCACACGGACAATACTAGATATTAGTAAACAATAATAAAAAAAATGTTCATTTTTTCGTGTCCGCAGATACCCGATTTTCTTGCGAGTAAATATTGGAGTTGGTATTATTCCTTTTCATTTTGTGTTATACTTTAGAATTTGACTGCACGGATGGCGTAGTGGTTTAATGGTTACCGCGCTGCTTGCTACTAAATGTTGTGGATTCGATCCCCACATGTGACAACACTGTATGATTCAAAAATTGTTGTTCCGAGGCTGGGTGTTCTTTGTGTCTTATTTGTCTAAAAATTAAAAAATGTATGATTTTATAGAACAGTGGCACAACCAGATATTTTTTATTTATAGCTGTTTATCGTATTTTTTTATATTCTGAAGATTGCTTAGAGAAACGCTGAGCATAGCCCTTTCCATAGCACGTTGAGCGACTTAGAACTTGTGGACCAGCCGTACCGTAAGTGTCTACATTTCGGCTCCGTATGTCATGACGGGTAGGACGCACTCATTGAAGACTTTCGTCTTAAGGCACTGCGGGATCAACGATGAGAAAACTCGCAGTTCCGCAGACGGCGTCGCCACCCGTGTGTCACAGTCAGTGGTTACATGAATCAAACAAGAGGTATAGACAGAGACTGCTTTATTCTGTTCTCCATATCGGTCGCCTCCAATCATCATTCTTGCCTACCCACATTATAAATATATATTATGACAGAGGATGCGGCAGCCCGAGAGGCGGAGTTGTTAGCGGAATACAGGGTTGCCAAAAGGACCCTTCAGGCAGCGATAAATCGGGCCAAAGGCGAGGCCCGCCGCGAGTTACTGGAGGGGTTGTGCAGTCCATGGGCCTTTATGGGGCCCCAGTATGGGCGGGGGCCCTGAAGGCCAGCAACATCACACTACTGCGACGACCGCAACGGGTGCTGGCCATCAGGGTCATAAGGGGGTACCGCACGATCTCCTTTGAGGCGGCGAGTCTCCTAGCTGGAACTCCACCATGGGACCTGGAGGCGAGAGCCCTTGCGGCTCTGTATCAGTGGCGCAAGGAGGCGCGGGAGCTGGGACGGAGTCCTGAGTCTCGAGAAATGGAGGATCAGAAATCCCAGCTCCGCCAGGTCCTCGTGGAGGAGTGGAAGGAACGACTTGGGCAACCGAGCGCTGGGCACGCTGTTATCGCGGCGGTAAGACCCGTTATGGAGGATTGGCTCGAGACGCATCACGGGACCCTCTCATACCGGTTGACTTAAACTTACTGATCTCGTGGTTAAGAGTCCGCTTTGCTGACAAAGGGACATGTGGTTATTCACGTCGTTAAAATAATTAGGCATTTTTTAATTCTATAATAATTAGGCATTTATCAACAGAAGCAATTATTTTATTCCAGGTATTATAACAAAATACTTACAATGTATACGCTTTTAATACAACATAACAAAACTAAATTTATATAAAGAGATATAAATAATATTATTTATTTTTATATATTAAGATGACAGCAGCAACGTAAAATAGAGGTTATGTTATGTTAAGTTTAACAATGTTGCAGCAATCAAATTGCAGCAAAGTAATGAGCTTAGCCCCCCCCATCGTTGCGGTGCGCTTCTAAAAAGCGATTTAATCTTAGGTCACTGATGCTTAACGTACTAACTTATCAAGTGTTCTATGACTATTACCCGCTTCCTATTAAAATGTATACCCTCGTATGCAGCATTACGACTATAATTTAAATAATTAGCCTATGCCTAACTAATTTTATAAATCTTAAAGTGAGTTTCTTGTTTTTTTAAGCTTTATAACCTTAACTACGTAACAGATTTTAATGAAATTTTGCCTGCATATAATTATATTCAAACCGCCGTAAGCTTGGCTCTCCCGATGGTTTGCGGGACGCGGGGCGGGTGATGCGCTCGGCTATACACGACACGATGTACTGACGCGATGTCTTCAGATTTATTTGTTTGAGATTTAATGGAATAAAATAATAAAATATTATAATTTCAGTATATATTGTAAGTTTTTATGATTAATTGTAAAACTTGAATACTTTTAAAATGATTTTAATAAAATAACCTTATCTTTATCCTGTAAATTATATTCCGATACAATTTAATAATGAAGTAAAATAATAAATATTCTTTATCAGAACTTTAAACAGTAGAAACTCTGTAAGACGAACTGCAAGGGAGACGCCAAATTATTCGAGTTATACAGTTTAAGACTTACGGAGGTATTCGTCTTAGGCAAGACAAGTCGAATATTTTCTTACAATATACGTAAGAAAATATTCGACTTGTAAAGGATTCTTTCTTTGAACATTTTAAATTTTTTCAGGACGTTTGTCTCGTTTTCAAATATTGTTAAGAGTACTCTTTGGTAGGCCTAAATTTTAAATTTTAATTTCATCAATAAATATTGGAAATGGAATAAATTTTGTTGTACACAGCTTTATTTTTTGTGTTTTTACAAGAGTATAAAAAATCATGACAATGTTAAAATTGCGGCCTTGTCGCTAAACAGCAACCAGCAACAAAGCGTTTCTTACATGCAACCTGTTAATGATGGATAATTTTGCTGTGAAAAAATGTGAAAGAAACTAAAATTATACAAATTTAACATTTAATTTCGATAAAATTAAAAAATAAATCTACATTAAAGCGACCGAACTCAAAGATAGAAAGTAGCGCAGTACTATACATAGAAACTATATCCTTCAATTCATATCTTACTATTTCCATAGACATCTATTTCTAAGATTTATTTGACGCCACGAAGTTTATTAACCCATCATATTCTTACACCGGAACCCCTCTAAGTAACGAACCACACCGGTGATAGTAACCATTGTTTTAATTACTCAACAGTGAGATATGATTGGCTCAAGATCCAATGTCATTATCCTGGCGAGGCGAGATGCGGCCGACCGTGGAGCCCTCCGCCGCGCTCCGCTTCCTCGGTCACCCACCTCAAGTAAAGATGCCAACAGGTGATTCTGGCGTGGTAATGGCTTGCTCATGAATGAGGATTCGGTGATTAAGTTTCCAAGTGTGTTTTAAAAAAAAGGTTTTGCTTTTATCTTTGAATTTTTGGTAACGTTTAGAGTTCTTAGGACCACGCAAGAAATAAAATATTCTAAACACAAATAATATCGAAGTTGCGAAAAAAATTCACTTGTTGCTAAACCAGGAATATGCATTAACAGTGGTTTTTGACTCAATAGTCAATAGAAGGTCAATAACCGTGGTTACAAGTCATAAGCTACGGTATCTGTTGATTGAGCCACCTTATCAAGACATTGTGCTTGCAAAATATACAAAAATGTACAGACACGTTTACTTCTGTTTTTTATACAGGGCCCAGTTTTTCTCTTGTTATTTCTCAAATACTGTTTTATTCGTTACGTTTTTATTCTTTTCTGTAACACTTCTTAACTTGTCATTATCCTATGAATGCACCTCCGACTAGTGTAGGTAGATAGCCAGCTCTGCATACTTATTCTTCTTCGCGATTCAAAAAATATATGCAGCAATCACAATTTCCGCCCTTTCACGGATATTGCGTAGCCAGTACTTTTCCTTTCTTTCGAGATATACAACTTTTGTCTTTTTTAAGTTTTCAAAAATTGTCTAAAGATTGAAAATATAAATGTATGTACACAATTGAATCGTCGTAATAAATGTTCTTTTTGCCCAATTAGATAGGTATCTATACCTACATAAATTTAATTAATTAAAAAAAATAACAGCAGTAAAGCAATCTTGTATAATTAATTATTCAGTTAGTAATCAATGTAACTTTTCATAATAACTGGAGTACAGAAAGCATTGCCTAATCTACTGCTGCGAATAGTAATTAAATTTGATTGACGCGTAATAAGAGCTTTAATTATAATTTACTGTAGTTATTTTAAAATAACTTATATTTTTATTCTTAAACTTATCTTAACAAATTCGATTGGGTTTTCCAAAACTTAAGCTTCAGTGTTAAAATTTCACTGCTAAATGTAATTATACTAACTTCCAGAATTAAAATTATGTAAAAACTGTATGTGAATTGCATATTCATTTATTTATCATCATTTTCTGCCTTCCTCGCGCCAAATTTTCCTTTTCTTTCAGCCTTATGTCAGACGTAGACGTAGTTAACATTGCACCCGTTGTCAACTTCATATTATCTTTCCACTCAACCGGCTGGAGTGAGCAGATAGCTTACTGTGCGTCTACCTTTACATATTTACGGCAACACGGCCTGCACATTTTGCATACAATGTCTTTATCCTCTTCTCTTAGGTGTCGAATTATAAAGTCCGTCGAAGATTGTAATCGAAGTTATAGTCCAATACATTTGCAGAAGTTGCAGCAAAACAAACATAAAACTGATATCTTCGACTTTATCATATTTGATTAGAGATTTTACAATATTTCAGTATTTTTCTTTCTTTTTAATCCTCTTTTTTGCGAAGTGACTTTCAGTAACAGTAATCTCTCAGCCTCGTTATAGCCACACTAGGAGATGGTTCAACACCTACAATATTGAAAAAAAAAAACATCAGCTTCGGTAGTCAAACCAGTGAAGATTTCAAATCACAATTGTATCTGCGTAAAGAAATCATATGCCACATATAATTTTTAAATCAAAATGGGATATTCAGTATGTATTTAACTACTTAACAGCGGTCGCGGCTGGCTGGTTGCCATGCTCGACGGACCATGCCGAACTCAACAGGTGCAATACTTGGGCTAGTTCATAATTGGTCGTTATTTAGTTCTTGACGTTTGAACTTAAAGCCCTCAATTCTGTGACAGATATAATTGTTTTAAAACGTTTTATGAATCAGACAAGTGGTGCGTTATGTTGTCTTCTATTATCCAGATCTACAGTTTAACTATTGTATTCACAGGATGTGGAGAATAATAAGGCAAATATTGTAATAAAATAATATTTGTATATGTGTTTATTGACTGATTGTATTAAAAACTGAAATACTTTTTTTTTACTTAAGTTTTGCTTACCACGATTAGGTGTGCACGATTTGCAATTTGCACGATTCCAGAATCAACCAAACAGTTACCTATTTCTTAGTGTTTTTTTTTGTTTTCTTTAATATAAAGTTCTGTGGGGGAATTAGTAGCTGCACGGTATGTTGAAATTTTTTTGGATGTATCTTTGGACGTTCTGTTCTGTTACATAAGTTTAATAATGGCGTAGAAACATATATCATCATCCGATACTCCTCGGGACTAGGCCTTCCGTTAGGAAGGAGGTTTTGGCCTACTTATACCACGCTGGCCAGACGGGTATATAGTTTGTGTCAAGTTTTCCTTCTCTTTGCTGTGTTGTTGTCTTGCTTTCCTGCATAGTTTGCTCTCTTAGTCGGCTCTTACGACACCCATGGAATAAATACTAGTGGTGACACTTCGTATTCTTACACCAAACGTGTCACCACTACCGCAAAGATATATCGCTGGAAATGAAAACACGTCATATGTAATTTTTTTATATAAAAGCCAACAGAGTTGATAAACGGTCAACAATCATAATGGAAATAAAATTAGTCGAATACTACATATACGGTAGTTAATTCAACACCTACTTGCATTTATAACGAGGGTATGACAGTGCACATTGACGCCATGGTGGGCGAACATTACCCATTAGTCAGTTGACCACCCACTCCTAAGCATTAGTACAATTTGTTATGCGTCATCCAATTTAATCCTGGAGTTACGGTACTCTTCCATGAAAAAATATGTGTTATGGCAGAAACAAATTGTCTTACATAGTTAATAATATATCCGTGCGGAAATCCCCTCGGATACCACCTATCGGTGGCATGTCGGACTCGAACCGACTAAAACCGCACGCCGTCTCGGGTACTAATAGCCTGGTAACAAGTATACCCTAGAAAGGAAGCCCCTGGTGCCCCGACATACCTCGGGCCATCTACAGACGAGTAGATGACCCCCCCGTGTGGGAACCCCATGTTCCCTCTGCTCTCTGGAAGCGAGCGCTCTTCGCAACGCGCTCGCCGCCACCCCGACCCCGGCCTGCTTCTGCTAGGGTGACAGATGGAATATATAAAGTACATGGATGACCGAGCTTTGGTCCGTATTTTTTTTTTTGCTAAATTTTCTATAAATGGAACATAGCTAGATCGATTAATCGCCCCCGAAACTCTGCATGCTAAATTTGTTGTTGTACATTGTTGGAGCCGTTTCCCAGATTCAGATTATATATATACAAGAAGAAGAAGACGCCTCCTCGGTGTAGGGTTAGGCGCTGTTTATAGGGTTGTCCTGAGAAGAATAGTCTAAGTTACTCCTTACATAGACAGCTACCTGGTAGTAAAATATTATCATAATCGGCCCAGTCGTTTTGAAGATTACCCGGAACAAACAGACAGACAAAAAATATTTAAACTTTGTTTTTGTACAAATAACAGTATGAGCATGAAAAAAATATATTGACCTTACAAACAGATGCTTCAATTTTATTTATTTGTATAGACAATGTCCCGTCTGGTGACGGCGGACTGTTCTCTGTCTGACCTTGCAATAGAGATATATGTTAAATTTGTTTATGTGCCTCTTATGACCTTCCACAGGTCATCAGGGTCATCTCATCTCTATTGTTCTAGTGTATCTTATTTTAATATGTAATTAATTTGTATACTTTTTACAATAACAACAATTGTGTCACAGTGTTTTGTTCAGATTACTATCGAGTTAATTATCTGCTCTTTTAACTCCTACATACTATACCAAATACAGGGTTCGATTACAATAACTTGTTGGATTAATGCGTTTCTAATAGCTTAATTAAAATAAGTAATGTTTTTGAAATAATGGTATAAAAATTCTTGAACTTTTTCCAAAGCTGAGAAAAGAGTACTATTACATCAGTACTATAAATACATAATGGATAGGTACGCTACCTATCTAAGTGAATGCGGAGGTCCGAGGGCTATGGCTCTCGTTGGGACAGGCTTATCTTTAGCAGTAGGACGCAGTAGGCTATTGTTTGATTGATTGACACTACTTACCTGTGTCCTGTCAGTACCTATAAGATGTATAAATCTAAAGAAATACGTCTACAGAATTACCACTTATACAGGCGTTATCTGTAAATTTTTTGGGTGTGCTTTGCTCTTTTCACTGGATAATAGTAAGTTATAATTGGTATTTTTAAAAAACCAGTTAGAATGACAGAACTATCACTAGTTTATTAAAAAAAATACCTTTTGCAGCTCATCATAAATTCAATCATGTTTTGAAAAAAATTAAAAATATAAGAGTTTCAGCAAAACAATGTTAGGTCTGGGTATTTTAAGAAACGACTTTAATTAGTTTTCTTCTTTGCTTTTTATTCTTGTTACTGCACCATCAGTACTTAGGTCAGGCCTACTTAAGCTTGGCTATTCTACTTCTAACCGCGCCGCAATCAATAAACTGTCACCACAACCATATCCGTTACATTCTGATCTGCGGCATACGGCAACAAGAAAAGTCACATCACGTCACAAATTATAGCAATACGAGCTGTAAACCGAGACTTCGCAAGCGAAATTATATATTTTTTTTAATTAATTAGGTAATACGCAATTTATTTATTTTTTGTACGAAAGGTATCTTCTGCCTTTCATCTGTTTTACGCCTGACAAAGTTAGTGCGAAATTTATTCATAAATCGATTGAGTATTTATGTGTGGAAGTGTAGCAAACAAACTTTCACGTTTATGCCTATTACATTAATAGGATTTTAATGGCGATACCAACGAGATCTCGATATAAATAGGTAATGCAACGTTTCCCCCATTACTATAGGCGTGTTTTCAAGAAGAAAATCAATAATTACTGCGCAGCTGACCACAATTGCATGACTGTGTTACTATTCCATGCAGAGTACTCAGTGCTTAAATTATGATTTTTTACACCGATGCGTAATTTTCCTTCTTTTATCATTTTCCATAACTGCAAGCTTGGTGAATGAAATATAGGCAAGGAAGGGACAACATGCTTTTAAAGATAATCAAAAATTTGAACTATGTATATGAACCTAACTAATCAACAGTAGATTATGGGACGAGACAACTTTTTGAGGGGATGTCTCCGCTTTGGGTTCACTTCGGTAACTATTTAATTAGGCATATAATAAGACTAATTATAACGTTATAACGGCTCTACTGCCAAAAAGTTAACAAAATGTGTAGTGTAACATAGTTTAAGATACATACTCGTACATGTTGTATATATACATGTTGTATATAACATTTTTATCTTAAACTATGTTACCGAGGACTTGAAGTAAGACTGTTCGTGCTAGCTGGTCTTCTAGTATTACATAATCTGGTAGTTAAAGTTGTATTACAAAAAACAAGAAAACAACTACTATACTGGGAAAACTACGTTTGTTACTTAAATGTTCCGCATTTAACAATTATTGTACAACATCAAAAACAAGGTTAGTAAGATGTTTTCGAAAAAAGCATGACGTATTTCTTATTTCGTTTTTCTAAGAAAATGTATCCATAAGGTCACACTACTCTACCTAACATGGTTTTGGTGCTTAATTAGTAATAGGATAGGATAATCATCAACAGCCCCTAACAGTCCACTGCTGGCATAGGCCTCTCCTTACAATGGTGGTTTTGGCCTACTATAGCACGATGGCCAGACGGGTTGGTATGGGGTTTGTTTCAAGTTTTCCTTCTTTTTGCAGTGCTGCTATTCTGCAGAGTTTGCTCCCTTCGTCACGTTCTCACGACACCCACGGGACGAATAGGGGTGGTGACATTCTGTATTCTTAATCCGTCACAACACGGATAGAATAATAATAATCTTTAATAATAATAATCTTTATTGTAACAATAAGTGGATTACAAACATTATACAGCCCTGATTCCGAAACTAGCGCGAGCTGTGTGTAGGGAGTCAGTTCCTTCTCAAAGACAAGGTGAACAAATAGTTACCATAGTAGACACAATTTAGTTAAGTTTGTTTAATTAGATATGTTTGTGTGTGGGTGTGTGTATATGTTTGTGAGGGTGTGTGTGTATGTGTGAGGGTAATAAACTAAATGTAACGATAATTTAAAAGGTAACAAGTAAAACCTACTATAGGTATTTGTTCGGATCCTTATATAAATAGATTTGACAGTATTTAATTGTTAAAATGGTTTGAAATTACATAGTTAGAATTAATAAATAGAACAACCGCAAGTATGACTTTTACAGACATTTATTTGTACCTTACCTTGTTACCTATCATTGTCATTAGTGTTATATTAAAATCATCACTAATTGACATGAAAGAAGACACAAAATTTATTGATAGATCGTCCAAATTTTATAACGAATACAAGTTTAGTTAATTATTACCTCAATTCCAATAATTAGAGAGATGACACGAAAACTATCACTAAGCTTCCTACACATTGCCCATGGCGCACTTGAAATTATCACACTGAATATTGTTTTATATGTCTCAATGCTACGCTTCGGTGTGACTCGTGGATGTTTTAATACATTGCAGCACGTGGCTAGCGCGCTCGTTAGGGCCAAGTAATGAGCGCCTATACTTACGAGCCCACCTTATACCACACGTCTTAGCCCCATAATTTACGACACTACTATCGATTACTTTGCATAATCGATGTATCTATTTGATGAGCAGCCTCGAAGATAATACTTCGATTAACTAGATGTTTGTAAATTACAGTATGTTTGTAGTTTTATAAAGGTGAGTAACGGCACGCAAAATATTACGCTAATAAAGAACAAAATCAGTGAAGTTGCTTTTCAGTCAGATGGCTTTGATTTAAGTAGAAATGTGTTGTCTCTTCTGCTTGAACAGCTTAAAACAAATCTGTAAACTGTCAATATATTTGAAAACGACGAAATAATCTGTCTGTGACTTAACCGAAGGTTTTGAACAGTTCAGTGAATAGTTAGAAAAACCGCCAATAACTAGAATACACAAGTAATTTTCTTTAAATCTCTTCTTTTTCTCCTAAAGATCACTTAAGATTACGATAATAATAATTATTATTATTAATTAATAAAATAATACTTCTTCAAATGTTAAGTTGGTTTGTGTTCGCTTCAAAAACTCAAAATGTTCTGCAGCGAATGAGCTCTAGTTCTGACACGATCTACAACACGCTTCAAAAATGGTTACTGGCGTCACTTTTGTTCCTCATGTCTCGTAAATGTCACCATAACGTACCACTGCAAAATGTAAAAGGGTACACCTAGTTAAGTATAAATAAATAAGCACTAACTTTAGTGAAAAATATTAATATAAAACGACATTTACGTTTAGTATAATTTACATATACTTACACCTAACATCAGATAATTACCTTGATACCGATCTGAGGACCTAGGTAATTGTAATATCTTTGGCCATTTTACGTCTACACTTTTATGTTCATGCATAGGCGGAATAGGTAATGGACACAAAAAAGAAATGACAACAGTTGGCTAAAATCTTTGTATTTTTATAGAAACAATTAAAAAATAATAACTGCCTTTTAAAAAAGGATCGTGATGAATCGTAATAAACAGTTATTCTTAAGGGTGTAATGGAAACAAAAATTAAGTTAACTAAACAAGGAGTATACCATTTTATGTAAAAAAATAATTTTCCAAATAGGTACAAAAATGACCGAGTTCTGCGGTAACACATGAAAAAAACACATCTGAATTGAGAATCTGCACCTTTTTTAAAGTTGGTTAATTAACCGAAAATTAAGTATACGGATTAAAATTCACAAATAACATGTACCTAAAAGGAAATCGTAAAAGTGTATTTTGCTCTAGGCGTTAAAAGAAAACTTTGTTTCAAAATGCACATCTATTCGACTATCACACACAGACACATCGCACGTGACTCGGGTTAAACACATTATGCAATGTGTTTCACTTAAGTAAGTTCATATTTTAGAATGTCAAGTTATGTTTACTCGTTAAATTTGACTTAGCCTAGAAACAAATGGTTATGAAGTGTTATTCGTATACATTCTGGTCATAATGTTTTATTTGTATGCATTCCTAAACAACGTTACATCAATTTTCAGTAATTTTTCTGTAACTATAGACATTAAGTAAACATCTCTTGTTTTAAATATGTTTCTATAGTTTTATTGATATCAGTTTGTTTTCATACAAATCAAAATTTAAAGTTTTTATTTTAATATTCCTTCATTTGGTAGGGCTTTAGGGGTTGTGTTTTGTAAGTTAAAACATTCCCGAAATTGTTGAAACTTTACAGGATCTACTATAAGATCAAAAAATGATTTATTATTTAAAATACTACCGCAATAGGAATTAATTCTGTATTACCTCATAAATATTGAAGCAACGGACACAAAGAACACCTAAGTGTCTTAAATAGTCCGGATCGATTGATCCGAAATTTTATGTGATTACATAAAATTTGTCCCATGTGAGAATCGAACCCAAAACGTTTGGCACAGCATTGTAGCAAAGCGATCCCTTTAACCAATGCGAGGATGATGATGCAAATGTAAACGTCTTGAATAACAGTATGTGTAGTAGTTCCTGTTGTTCCAGAGGCGTGCGAAATCTAATATTTTTGTCCTGAGTGCGAATCGAATCAAAGACCTGTATGATTACTGACCTTAGTGTCACAAGCCTGACGTAATCATAGCAATTGAGGCATAGTTAGTTTGTAAATGCGACTACTAATAATCTATCCCATTAGTCTAATCGATTTTGACAAAACAGTATTGTATTTTAAATACTATTTAAAAGTCAGCCATTTTTCGAAACTTTATGAATATAAACACTAATCACTCAAAGTGATACTTTTCGGACTACAGGACTACGGGCCAAGACGTTTTCTTGACAATTGATACAATTTACACGCATTTTCCTAAGAAAGTGGAAGAAAAGATAACATCGGTCACTGTTTTTAATATCGGGACTGGATCTCTGCTCCAGGACTAGAATTGTAAGCAGGTAAGATAAAATCTCCCGGACAAGTGAGGCGACAAATCAGTGTTAGGTATCACTTACTTCAAAGAACTGTCCACTTCCATTGTAAATAAATTGTTTAATTCACTGCAATCGATAAACATTAGTGCTTATAATTATTTTCTAAATTATTTTGTCGATATTTATTTTTTATCATCGTACCATAGTTGCAAACCCAAGCTCAGCATTGGACAACTGTGTGAAAAAGAGCCCTTATGAACAAAATACTTACAATATGTTTATAAGAATTGTGTATAGAATACATACATACCGACGTCACTCACGCCTGTTGGCAGAGGCGCAAGGAGCTCACATTTTAGTCCGCTAATTTAGTCCTACTAACCTAATAACCCCTTATATTTACCCCCTATTAGGTCAGATATTTGGGAAATTAAAACGGAAAGTAAGGAAGGAAAAGGATATTGCTTATACAGATGGATCGGGAAGTGTCAGAATGCACGTCAAGCACGACGAGCACGTCAGATTATGGCGACCTGACGCGCTCGAACTGACGGACTCCAACTCGCTGTTACCGGGAATTCCGAGGCCTCTAGCCGGAATACAAAATGTGTGAATATTTCAGTAAATTTAATATTAAAGATTACATAAGATAGTTCTTAATAAGAAGATAAGATGAATATACAAGAGAATAAAAATAAGCTGACATGGGCTAATTTGGTTAAGTTTTCCAATTTTGGTCGTGTTATAGGTACTAAAATTTGAGATTGACAGGATATGAATAAAAGTTTAGTGATTTTTAGTCTCGTTTAGAGACTTTTATAATGACATAGTTAGCACAAATGGCGATTATATTTGTTTGTTTATCAAACAGTAAAAATTAATAAGTATTAACTAAAATATAATTCCTGTATTTTTTCTCACTATCTGTATTAAAATTGTAGAAATAGGTTATAATAAGCATACAACAACTATCTTAGTTATTAGTAAATCAAATAATAATTAATAAGTATTCCGTTGAATTTAAATTGCTTTAAGATTACTTACAGACCAGAATCATGCGTTTGTCTATTGCAACTTGTGTAAAACATCTTATTTTCTTATAATATCTGATTTAAAATCTCACGTTTCATTAGACACATTCCTTTGGCATCGAAGAAAATTTACTACATTCAATCCTATAGACACGCAAACCGAATATGCCATTACATCAGATTAATGTTCAGTTACATTATAAATTATTTCACGAAAATTTACATTCATTCACACTGCTATAATGTTACTTTGTTTTGGTGTGAGTTTTTACTCACGTAAATCGTCATTTGGCGAAGATGTGGCCAGGGTGATAGGCTTGCGCTGTGATAGGGCAAAAACAATTTTACGTATTTAAAACTCCGACTTTACAGTCCTATGGGTCTCATATATCTATGGAAGTCATATGGGTTCATAATGGCATCTCCCATAACTCTTCTAGAATCTTCCAATAGAAAATACACACGGGCATAGAAATTTGATTTATTGATGGATGGTGTTGTTATTGTTCATTGAGTTTCACAGGAAAATGGGTGAGTTCTATCGTCGAACCGTAAATAATTTTGTCACGTCGTCGGCATTATTTGTCTATCACGATATTATTCACAAAGTTGTATTGTTTTTTCGAATGAATTAAATTAAAGATACAATTGACGCATAATACCTATACTAGATCATCTTATATCTCATATATTATGATGTGTGATGACGGATTAAGAATACGGAGTATCATCACACCTATTCATCCTGTGGGTGTCGTAAGAGCCGATTAAGGGAGCAAACTACGTACGACAGCAGCACAGCAAAGAGAAGTAAAACTTGAAACAAACCCTATGCCAGACGGGTTGGCATACAACCCGTCTGGCCAGCGTGGTATAGTAGACCAAAACCTCATTTCTAAGGAGAGGCTTATTTCCAGCAGTGGACTACTAGAGGCTCTTAATAATAATACTAGACCAAACTAAATTAAATAAATAAAAAAAGAATTTAATCCATGAAGAATTTATATCATTATACAATGTAATAGCAGTGTACTCGATAAGTCAAAGTGCCTTTCGTTTATAGATAGTAAGCGAAGCCAAGAGTAAGAGCCATGTTTATAGTCTTAAAGTACCAACAAGATCTACTATAACATAACCATAACGCCCACAGTAGAACATTCACTATTAAAGTGGCTTGTTTGCATTATACTTATGTAATGGGACCACCGTAGTTACAGTGGTCCTATGGGTATTTACAGATTACAGTTAATTACAATGTGTACTCTATAAACTGCAATCTGATTGGAGTAAAAACTGTGGTTGCTACAGTATTAATCGCTTGGTTATGTAAGCGATGAGATCAAAGGTTTTATCCGACAGGTTACTTTAAGCGTTAAAGAGAAATATTTATATGATACTGCTATCTTAAGTGACACTGACACAATACACAAAAAAGCAGATACCTATGTTACTAAATAGCGGTTTGAAAACGTGAACACCAATGTGACAATGAGGACAATTACTGTTATTCAGTGTAAGTATACTTTGCCGTGGGAGAGCCATGCTTCAGCACAAATAGGGGCTCGACCAGAATGATACTACGGCCTGACATTCCGTTGCTTTTTATCGAGTGAGTGAGGATGCTGGAGCCCGAAGCCTTTGATGTTGGGGGAAGCAACTCAAAGGGGGAACGCAATTGTGACTCTTGCTTTGCCAGTGTTCATGGCCTCCGGTCATCACTTACCATCAAGAGATCCATATGTTTTTTTGCCCCAAGTACTATAAAAAAAGAGCTTTCGCTCTTTTGCACTTCCCTTCTTCAGCTTTTACATGCGCGGTGCTAGTGTTGGTCGTCAGGAGGTTCCATACCTGTAAGGTATCATACCATTACTGTAAGGCTTTGAAATGCCTCGGTGGTTAAAATCATTGTGCCAAAGGAATATTTTTGTGATATAAAAGAAAAAATATTGAAAGTTTTTAGTCAAATTCTGCTTTTGAAAAAAATAGTTGGCAACCTCCTCGATAACATACCTCACTAAAATACAAAATATTCCAAATCAAAGAGCATTAAAAATGTAGCAATTAAAATTATAAATTTGTACGAACATGACAGAAACTCGGTTGAAAGCCGGCGATGTATTTTATAATTGGCGGCTCACTGAAGCAAATGTTTCACAATCCGAGAATTTTCACAAAAATATTACATTTGAACGGTTTCGCGAGATCAATTATTTGATCGAGTGTATTTAAGTATTAAATTAATTTATGGCGTTATTCACTTTGTGTCCTGGATATGTAATTTAAGATTAGTTCTACCAACATATTTTAAGCTGGTTTTTGTTGTGAATGACAAAGTCTTGACATGCTTTGTTTAAAAGAAACTCATTCTAGTCCTTGCTTTCAGTTTTTGTACCCTACCCTTAACAAGTAATAAAGCATATAAAAAAAAAACTAAACTGCAAACAAAATTATTTTTTAGTTTTTTACTTCCTAAGATCTTTGGACATCTTTCATCTTATTTTGAAGACACAACATTAGTCACTTACATTAGCAAAGTTGCAATGAATAATTAATGATATTTGTTTTGTTTAATTTTGTTGTTCGTCAGTCAAATATTGATAGGCTTTACTTTGACATCTTGCTATCAAATGTTTCTATTCGTGATTAATATCAGAAGTGTTAAAGGGGATCGTTTTTATAATTGACTGTTTGCAGTAGGTACGGTCAAAGTCAGAATAACCAAAGTGACCCTACGATGTACTTAAGATCTCCTAGTTATCAGGTACTTAATACTCAGCAATAAGAAGTAAAAACGGGCACGACGCACGATGGTTAATGAAGCCAAAGAGTACTTGAATGGAGACCATGGTCTAGAGGCGCAGGACCGATAATAATTTAGGAAACTTAGGAACTTCGTAAATGCCGGCCTTCTAGCTGTAAAGTCCGACTTGTACAAATATCTGAAAAGATTTACTTGCAGATATAAATTTCATTCAACCGGTCGTTTTAGAAGTAGATCGTATCGATTTCTAGAAGGGGCCTGATCATAATCAGTGCCTAATATATACATAATGTATTTAAAATTGCATGACAATTTAAATTGAAGTACAAAGCACTGTAGTTATGAATTACAGCTCAATTAGTGCCTAATTAATTAGTTAAACAGACCGTAAAGTACATTGTCGACGATTCGATATGAAAATATTATTCAATTGTACAATAAGTCCTTATGGCTGTAGTCAATATAAATTTGTCCTTGCTCAGTCACTTGTCTGAAATCGACTAAACCGGAATTACTTACTTTGACAACAATGTCAAAGTAAGTAATTCCGGTTTAGTCGATTTTTTTAGTCGACACTCAATCTGTTTACAGGAAATAGAGAAATCTAAACACTTTAAAACAAGTGCAAAGAACATTCTGTAGAACAGCCTTAATTTATACAGGCTGACAACGTAAATTATATGTAGCTAAATACTATGCTTTCGTGTCGTTGACAGGTCATTACCAATCGTCCTCAAGGATGTAAGTAAAAGTGCGAAAGAATCGTAAACCAAATAAAAGATATACTGTAAATTGGAATTCAAAGCCACACATAATGTGTTATACGATTATTTTCAAGACAGATCAGTTCACAAACAGCTCAAGAGCATTAAGTATAATAAACCCTGGTATCGTGGGTAGATTGATGAAATAAAGCCTCTAGAAGCATTTTGTCAACATCATAATATTAGATATATTGGCTGTTATATGTTACCAAACTTTTAATGTCACCTGGTTGTTGACAATTGAATTCGTGTCGCAACACGAACATAAATCCACCTTGTACCAGTCAGTATTTCATGCAAATGAGTAAGGGTGTTCTAAACATTATGTCGGCGTAAAATAGAAGGTGTATACTTACATATATGTTTACAATTAAATCATTTTCAAATTGTATACATTTAAGTTTACGTGGTAACGGGTAAGAATACGAATTGTCACCACCTCTATTCATCCCGTGGGTGTCGTAAGAGCCGACTAAGGGAGAAAACTACTCAGGACAACAGCACTACCAGTAGAAGAAAAACTTGAAACAAACCCTATACCAACCCGTCTGACCAGTGTGGTATAGTAGGCCAAAACCTCCTTGCTAAGGTGAAGCCTATGTCCTGCAGTGGACTATAAAAGGATGTCGATGACGATGAATGGAATAGATGATGACGTAATAGTGAATATTTATCCTAGTATACTTTCATAGATTTCCTGATTCTAAACTGTGACAATAAAATATAGAAATGGAGGGATCGGACGTCCCGGCACTATCTATTCGAGTAAGGTGTGCGACCCTGACCTCAAGCTACTTACATTACCCGGTCTACGGGTATAAGCAATATTCTTTTCCTTTCATTCTCATTGCCTTTCTTAAATGCTTTTAGTTTTTAAGATACTCTCAATTTTTGCATTGTTAAGTCTCAAGTCTCAAAGTCTTAAGGAATTGACAATTGGGCTCGACGGGGCCATTGACCTACCTCCAATTCAGTTGGTTGGACCAGATCAGATGTGGGTGTTTAATACGTCTATGCCTTTTGGGCTTCGGTCAAAATTTGTCAGAGCGTCACCACCTCTATTCATCTCGAGCAAACTATGCAGGACAACAGCACTTCAAAAAAAAGCATAACTTTATATAAACCCTATTCCAACACCTTTTTCCCAGCGTGGTATGGTAGGCCAAAACCTCTTTTCTGAGGAGAAGCCTATGTCCATCAGTGGACTATTAGAGGCTGTTGATGATGATGTAAAATTTAAAAAGCCTCTATCTATGTCTTTAATGTACTACTAAACAATTTACTTCTGTAACCTTTTCGACATTAATAGTAAGAGTATTGTCTAACAAACTTTAGTTAGGTGGAGAGATTTAACTGTTCACTTTTGCCGTACCATCTCCGATTTAGTTGTAAGTCATAACAAAATCTAGGATGAATAAACAGTCTTTAAAAATCTTGTAGAACTAATTCAAATTAGTAGATACTAAAACTTATACAAGCTCAGAAATGCAGTTTTTCTCACCATGTTTACCTAATAGTTACTCTGGTATCATTGAAAATCAATCACTACCACAGAAATCTTGTGAGAGATCAGATTTTTTTTTAATAAATAATAATAAAAGTGAAAACCTTTCCGACACTTACATTATGCACCCAAACAGATGTTTTACCACAGCGTTATGGTAATGTACCATATCGGTTACGGCACAGTATTAAGTCGCCATAAATCTGTCGCAATATGGCGCCCGGCGGTCTTGTGCGTCGGCGCCTGCGCATGTCGTGTCACGTGGCCCGGCAAATATCGAGAAACTAACGACTTGTTTACGTGAAACTTGCATTGATATTGTAAACACTGAATATTCTAGATATGTTTTTGATGATTTCTTAGTCGAATATGTGCTGAAAGCGGATAAAACAAAACAAGAACTCAAAATTATGCAACAGGGGCGTTAATTAACGGGTACTTCATAGTAAAACTCTTGATGAACTGCTTAAGTTAATATCACTCAACAAAGTTTCAAACTAACGGCGAATAAGAGTATGTAGCGATGCAAAAGAGTGTTCGACTAATATGGCAAAGGTTGGGGTTTGATTCCCGCTCCATGCAAATACAGTACCTCCCATTTTATACGATTTCTCTCATAATACGCCACTTCACGTCAATCCCTGCAGCTAGAGGCATGTTTTGATAGCCTTTATCAAGCTTGCATGATGTGATAAGTCGAAGATTTTGATGAAGATATGAACAATATACCAAAATAGACCCTTAGTGATGATGATGAAGATGAAAGGAAGTTACCATTGAGCTTGTCTAACGTGCTATGTATCTTCTTTGGAAAGATGATACATAGCACGTTATAACAAATTCTTTGAAAACTTTGAAAACGAAGATGCCCTGTAAAAGTTACATTACATTGAAATTGTTGTAATTTAATCAAATGTCTTTGTACGAGTAAAACCATCTCAAATGATTATTCTAAGTACTAAAGAAGTGAAAAGTAACACAGTATGGCCTGATGTTATATAAAAATACAAACAAACAATACCAAAAGAAAATTAGAACTAAGAAAAAGGATATGTTTCTATCCCGCAAAATAAGCTTCTCGCAAAGGCCAAGTCTCGTAAAATCTTAAACGGGTTTTAGTTGTATCAATGAACAATATGTGTGTTTCTATGTATGCTTCATTTCTATTTAGAAATGAAATGAAATCATGTACTATTTATGTTCTAATAAGATTTATAAGACAAATATAGTCTGCATAAGAATATACACCCCAAAATTATAAAAATCTCATTTTTTTAATGAAAACCCATAAAACTGCTTAGAATAAAACCAATGCGACCT
Source organism: Arctia plantaginis (assembly GCA_902825455.1). Lineage (NCBI taxonomy): Eukaryota > Metazoa > Arthropoda > Insecta > Lepidoptera > Erebidae > Arctia > Arctia plantaginis. The sequence goes on from CADEBD010000288.1 coordinate 5,061,598, forward strand.
ATTTCTCGTCTATAAGCCTGTAACTCCTCGTAGACAACATCAGCGTGTGTTGACTCGTGAAAGCCGCACGGGCGTAGGACACAAATCATGGCAGACAACGCCCCACGGTTACACAACGGCGGAGCTAAGAAACTGGTCTGACACGTATAAAAACTTTTGCTAGATAGGTATAGGTTTTCGTGTTAATACCTACCTAGAAAACAGACAAATGGATAAAGTTTAATTTTAAAAGACACACACAGACACACACACACATTGTTGTTAACAATGATGGATGAACGACTGCCTCGTAGAGGTAGCGTATGCGACTGCTGTGCTGAGGTCTCGGGTTCTATTCCCTGGTCGAACGACCAAATGTATGACCAATTTGTATGATTTGCAAGTATTTGTTTCGGGGTTTTGGTGTTTTCTATGTACTACATGTATGTATTTACAAAAAAAGTATATAAGTATTCTATCAATTTAGTGTTCATAGTACAAGCTTTGCTTAGTTTGAAACTAGATGACGTTGTGTGATGTCCGAAATATTTTTATTACTAATAAAAATATCGTATTCTTGTTATTTTTAGACACGAATGAAAGAAATTTATTCTTAGTTAAACAGCACCCTCGAATATTTTACCAAAATGTAATAAACGAAAATAGTAACGTGATAAGGAATGGATAGTGTAAAAGTCGAAAATGTATGTAGAATTGGTTTTATATATTTCCTAGTATCATGTCGGAATTACCTACAATTTCTAGGAAATGTATAGATAGTTGGCACTCCTTAGGGGAGACTTTCTTTCTGCAGTGAACAATTGTGTATATACAGAATCTTTTAAACACATGTCTTAAATAGGATTGGAATTTTATTGTGTATTTTAGTTTTATACATTACCGGTAAGATATACATACATTCCTATATTCACGCGCATATCTAAGAAGAGGAAAGAAAAGGTGTATTTAAAAATGTTCAAACACTAAATGAGACATGTTACCGCAAATATTAGGTACCCGTACAATTATTAATAACACACCGGCAAATCTATGGACTATATATGGTGTGAAATCAATCGATATTACTTTTATTATATTAAATGTTTACCCACATTCTAACTTTACCCATAAACCTAATATGGAGATTGAAGGATGTACATAAAACAATTTACTTGTTGTAACACCGCTCGGGGCGAAAGTGAATGGTTTTAACAACTCGTTGTTTCACTGTTTATTGTGAGAAATTCAGTGCAGCCTCGGCACGGGAGGTATTGGAATGCAATAGATCAAGAACTGCGTTTATTAAAGGTATAATATGTAATAGAATAAGAACGCTGAAATGGTAAGCAATAAACTCTATAAAGTTACATAAATAATGTTAAATTATTAGCACTAAAAATGATATAGAACTACAAATGTCCTCACGAATCATAGGACAAATCAGCCTCCGGCCTCTTCGAGCTACTATAATTTTAGCCCCAGTAAATAAGGAAATGGGATTTAAATGATTCCGATCAATTTTATTTACCTTAATTTACCTTCTTACTTTGTCCCCAAAAAGAGTTAGCGTCAGGCAAAGTGGGCTTTAAAAGAAACCAGCCCTTCATTTTGCAATATTGTACATACATCTCAAATAGAATTAAGAAGGCAAAAAAATAATTATTATTACCATGACAAACTACCATGTAAATAAATATAACCTACTGTATATCTGGGAATTTTGTTTTTTCAAATTTCGGTAAATATGTATTTGATAAAATACACTTTTATCACTTATACACAACACAAGCTTTTTTTTTTAATTTAATAAAAAGAGAATAAACCACTTACAGTTTTTTTAGGTGTATCATTTCTCTTGTTGTTTTTTTTTTGCAATGGTGGAAGCGATTTCGAGATAAGGGACGAAAGACGGTGTAACACAACGGAAGTGTGAAGGAATCTGGGGATGCACGCGTTATTTGTTTTTACTAAAGAGCGCGCGTGATACTCGAATTGGATGTCAGTTCATTACAAAAAAAAATATTTTTTATCATATAAGGTTAATTTTGAATTTCAAATAAATTCAAAATTTAAAAAACTAATTCGATTGTTAAACATGCCTACCTGTATATACTTATTTCAACTTCCCCAACCGATGTATCCATTTTCAGGTTTATTCCATCTGTCCCTAAAGGTAGGAATACTTGAAAGTTTTATATCCATTTTTCTTTATTAAGTAGAAGTACCTTTCCAAAAAAAATTTACCTAACCCTACCAGTACCAGGATAGATCGGCATTGAAAGTTGGAAAAAGCGCCTTAATCATCATCAATTGCTTCTCAATTAATGCAGTTATTCAAGCCTTTTTTTGTTTGTTGCCTGTAATATTTAGTATGAAATTTGATTACGTGACTGATAACAATGTACTACACAAGTTTATTTCAAACGTAGTAGGTTAAAGTCGCACGCAATTAAATAATTAACTTCAATAAAGACTGTAATGCACTATTAATCTATTTCGAAAATAAAATTACCTAGCAAATAAGACATGATGCTTATCGTGACTAATCTAGTTATTATATCGACATTTATTTGGTATGAATTTCTTACGAAAGTATTTCTGAATGGATAGATCAAATTATCAGATATTATTTGAATAGGAAACGCGACTTCCTTCGACTCTCGGTTTGTTGATAGCATTAAAATGCTATAACTGACTTTTGTAATTTCTATTTGGTTTCCTCGAGAGTGATACTAAATTTGAAAAAAAATAACTAACTAAAAAGTATCGCTGTCATCAATGCACCTACATTTTTTTAAAGATATAAGGGGGGTCACCTGATTTTAAGCAACTATCGCCGCCCATAGACACCTGCAACTCAAAAGTCACTGCCCTTGGAGTCACTCCCGCTCGAGGGACTCCGGGAATAGAGCTCCGTTAACCTCACTCACTCAGTGAAAAGCAAGAAAAGAATTGCTTAACACCGGTTTGCTGTGAGGCCGCGGTATCACTCCGGTCGAGCCGGCCCATTCGTGCCGAAACATGGCTCTCCACGTTGAATTGTAATAAGCTGTATTCTGCATTCTGTATGTTCTTTCCATCCTTATGGTGGAATTTTTCTTCAAATTTGAATGAGGCCAAACGAAAAGAAAGAATTTTCCAAGTGGATTCATAAATGATAGAGTTATGATAACCTACATGAAAAAATAGCCGAGCTGACAACTTCCCAATCTGAAGTCTTTTTTTGATCTAGTCATAGCTTGAAACTTATCATGAAATGATGGGTAGACATAAAGTACGCCTGTAACTCTCGCTAACGTTTTTGTCTATTACTTAAAGCTAGAAGAAAAGTAAATTACAGAATATTCTTGTGTATGTATGTATTATTCTGCTTCACATATACACTCACATTCATATATCCGGATTGACAGATACGTAAAATATTATCGTTTTAAGATTTAGACGAGAAAATTGCGACTATGTTAAAAGGAAAGGTCTAAATGGGAATACAATGGTAGAAAAGCTATACTAAAATTTTTTCGTCACACACACACAATGTCATCAAACCTAAGCAAAGCTTTTACTATGAAAACTAGATTGACTGATAGAATACTATTGTTTTTTTGTAGATGCATACTTATTATACATAGAAAACACCCAAAGTCCTAAACAAATATTCACCCGACCGACCCAGGAACTGAACCCGAGACATCATTACAGCAGTCGCTGACTTGAGTTTAAACTTGAGCAGATTAAGGTCGCACACCTGTATTCAAACTACTTCTTGAGCCTTCTAACTGTGTTCTTCTTCAAATCAAATGATCGTGGTAGAGCCATGCCCCAGCACACGTGGGCAGGCTCGGTCGGAGAGCAAGTCTTTTGTAGCTTTGCACCAAGTGAAGTCATCAGACCCTACACCACCTATCCCTGATCAACGATAGTATATACATACAAGAGTTAGTTACACATCTAACGCAGAAATTGCAAGGGTCCTAATAAGTACCACAAAAAAAACTTATAAAATGCACTCTGTCGCTGTACTGATGACAAATAGATGGCTCTTTCACTCTTATGCTTGCCCTATTTCCTATTGCACTTATTTTGCGCGTATGTTTTGTTCTGAAATATATTAATAGATGTATGTATAATATTAGGGAACAAATATTTTGTGCAAACATAACGTATCTTCCTTAAAGTATTATTGCCCCTGATTCTAAGGGGATTGATTTAAAAGGCAACAACGCACTTGTGACTCTTGAATTGTTGGTGTCGACGGGCGGCGGTATTTATGAGCCGTCTGCTCGTTTCTTTTGCATACTTCGCTAATGTTCGACTAGTTTCGAACCGGGTAGGTATTTTCGAAATATCCGTTTGTTTTTAAATAAATATGAATACCACTCATCGCCAACCCATCTAAAATTTAGATAACCTAAACTGTTTTAAATTTGAAATTCATCACAACCTAAATCTAATATTCAAATATGTACAATTATTCACCGATTCCACGAGAGATTACATTTTAAAGCTTGTGAGTTATACTTTGATGTAAATTCTGTGTGCAAAACAATAAAAGGCCAGGTAGAACGAAGCAATCAAAGCTTGCAAGAGAACGCTAGGAACCGGAACACGACAGTTATTCCGCTCTTCTCTAGGTAACGGTCCCACCATTTGCAGTACTTTTTCTTTGTGCTCGACTACCGTGAACCCTACTACGGTATTATGATACAACTCATATTATTTTCGATCAATATTACATTCAACGAATTCTAACTTATCAGTCTGAGCAATTTCTTTATTACAGGCCTAGAGATGACATTCTCATTAAAATTTTCAGCTACATTTTATCTATCGTATTTTCCGTGAAACATATTTTTACTCTTAAATGATTAGATACAATATAGATAAAAAGAGTATACGCATTTAAGATAAGCACATTTAGATTTTGGACAGTCACAGGGGCAGAAACAATTTAACTATTTTAAACTTGACCAACTTTTAGACGCCACATAGACAAGGGACGAATACTTCTCACATTTTAATTTCATGCATGAGTAAATCCTAAAGAGTAGTGGTAACTCGGCGGGTGCATTCACCACATCGCGCTACCTTTTGCTTCTGTAGTTTAGATATTTTGGATTACGTTCCACTTACAATGTGTTGAACTCTGATGACATTTATTTTTGAATTCTGTTTTGGATTTCATTTATTTTTTCTTACTTTACATGAACTCAAGATAGGTTTACGAGTAAGCAAGCTTTAAGGCGATTTTATTACCTTAAAATCGTGTTTAATGGGTATGTGCTCTGTATCTTGCCTTGCCTTTATACGAGTACAGTTATCACTCAACTATATTCGTAACTCATATAATAGTGATTGATATATAAGAATAAGTTTAATGGAATTAAAACACAAGTGTCTTCGTCTAAACATATTTTTCTATTAGTTTTGTGTAGGTAATCGTTAAACAAAAACATTTTCTATTTTGGTTACTCAGCTAAGATCCCCTCTTGTGTGGTAGTCGGGCTACTACAATTTTTAATCTTATATAACAATAATAATAACAATATTTTAACACATTTCACACACGGCAGTCTGGTCCCAAACTAGGCAGAGCCTGTGTTATGTATGTATGTAGTGTGTCTGTGTATCTCTCTATCAATATTTATACACATATTGATAACAAGTGACATCAGAGCTCCTAAACAGATGGATTGATTTTGATGTACTTTTATTGTCTGAAAAGCGACTATAGTTCTTAACACACAAGAAAGTGTATTAAACCATTCGAAGACTATCCAGTATTTCTAATTGTTGAAGAGATTCTTTGGTCATGTCATGTTACAAAAATCTGTTCAGATTCTCCTGTTACGACTATTCTAACAGAACCGAAGTACGCTTAACCTAAACATAGAATTAAGTTATTATAAAGGTGTTTACTTTAAGTATCGCAGTTATAGCTAGGACTCGGGGCGGCCGATACCAAGCTTATAAATCTGAAGCGTATCATGTAATCTGCAATAACCACCGGCAGACTACCGACGAACCGTTACTTGCCTAGATCTAGGATAGTGCCAACATTGTGGACAAAAATTACGACGGTTCTTAGTTGATTGACCAAGTCGATATTTCAGGTTAAGGAGAGAGCAATTCACTGCTCGAAAATATACCGACCAGGTACCAGTTGAACTTTAATACTTAGGATTCTACGAGGTAAGTTTAAACTAGTATGGTACGGTTTTATCACAACAGTTCTTTAGGTACAAGAAGCTGTTAATCGACGGAGTTTCCTCGAAGCTCGAACCTTTCCATGCTTAGGGATTGAATTATAAGAACAATTTAGCAGTAGCCGCTCAAAGAAAACATTTTATATATATTTAAATATATATGTTCTTTATAAATAGGTTGTAGGATGGATAGATATAACTAACTGTGTCTGTTACTTGTGTGTGTGTCTGTTACTGTGAAATTTGGGTAATAATTGGGACTAACTGTATTTGTGATATTCTGGATGTACGACTTGTATCAATAGATTTGATTTATACGATATATTTCTATAATTGTAATATACATCTTACAATGTGCCCATAATTTTCGTAGAATCATTATTCAGTGTAATTTTTTTTTTTAACTGAAAGTTTATATTCTAAACTTTTCATAAAATTGTTAAAGTTTGAACTAAATATTATCTGTAACTTAATAATCTAATAGTAATATTGTATAAAATAAAGAAAAAGATTGATTTCTATTAAAAAACTGATTAATTAACAATCGAGCCCCTCTTAAAGAAAAGAAATTATAGGCATTCAATAAAGGCCTATATTATATTATATATTGTTTGGACTTTAACGGGAAAACTTGCGGTTATCAAATAATATTCTACTATTGAGCCGCAGTCCTGTAATATTGGATACGCAATAGTTGACTATGCAAAGTAAGTGGTCATAAAAAAACGACTAAACTTCATTAATCAGACGATAAGGTGGCAATATAATCCATTCGGCTAGTATACAAACAGTTATAATGCAAGTTACTACTTTTATTTTACTAGCTTGCGTGGCTTTGAGTGAATGTGAAATGGAACCATTCGTGGTTGGTGGTGGACGAGCCGATATTCACGACTTTCCATATATCGCCTACCTTGGGATAAAATGTAGCCAGGATGATGATGACGGTGAATTATATTTTTGTGGCTCGTCTATCATAAATCAGCGCATAACATTGACAGCGGCACACTGTCTATTCTATTGCACAGAAAATTCTTCAATAACAGTAGCTGTTGGTAACGCACACGTCAACGGGGGCGTGCTTTCAACTGCCCGTAGTTTCCTCATTCATGAACATTATTCTCAACAAACAGTAGATAATGATATTGCTTTGGTGTTGGTGACCACGGCATTCATATTTAGTGATTCTGTTAGCCGTGTGGCTTTGATGCCGAGACCACCGCATAATGAATTGGCGCGATTAGCTGGCTGGGGTTTGCGAGATGTGAGTTTTTCAATGTTTTTCGAAATAGTCTTTAAGGAAAATTTAAATAGAATGATTACGAATCAAATGAACTAAGCATGCTACCTTTAAATTAATGGCTGTTAGCTTAACATATTCTACGGTTAACATTGAATCCTGTAAACATCATATCATAATTTTGGTACTTGTATCATAATTCATCGTATCGCCAGTATAACTGTATTTTTTTATAAAAGGCTGCCTCATCTGATGATACCTTTCACTCATTTAAGACAACACTAACTATATTTAGAATAATAAAAAAATAAGTTATAAAACATAAACACCATCATTTTGTTTTTATCTTGAATCTAAATGAAATAATGCGCTTTATGTTAAAGGTCATTATTTCACTAAAATCATGACAGGTCTGAAAAAGTTGTAGAGTGATGTAGCATAAATGAACTCACACACATGTTTATTAACAGTAAGACATTTTTAAGCAATTTGCAAATTATTTACATGTATATATATAAATGCATATTTCCTGTATCTCGGCAACGGCTGAACAATTGGATCAATTTTGTTTTAAGATGCCTAGCCTATTTATGACTAACAAAGCTTTAAATGTGAAGATTTAAAAAACATTAAAGAATATATTATTTTAGTTTAAACACTATTTGCACAATTATGTGAAGTGAAAGTAAATAAAATATATACACATGGTGGTAATCCATAATTATTCTCGTATCATAAATGTGAAAGTGAGTTTGTTTGTTTGTTACGCCTTTTTTTTCCGTGCGTGAATCCCCTCGGATACCACCTATCGGTGGCATGTCGGACTCGAACCGACTAAAACCGCGCGCCGTCTCGGGTACTAATAGCCGGGGAACCAGGTATACCCTAGAAAGGAAGTCCCTGGTGCAAGAAAGGAAGTCCCTGGTGCGTTTGTTACGCCTAAGCCTCTAAACTGATTTTAAAAATCCTTTCACCAAAGGACACCTACATAATCAGCGAGTAACAGTCTACTTTTCACCACAATAACTAACATACATACGAGCGGAGCCGTTCGCAAAAGCTAGTGTTATATATTTGTAAAGCAAATTATTTTATGATACGAATGAAACTGTTTTTCGATCTTAATTGTAGTCTATAAAAAAGGGGTGATGCGCCCTAGGACTGCACGAATGGCGTAGTGGTTAAAGCGGTCGCCACGCCGCTTTCTACTACGCCGAGTGTTGTGGGTTCAAACCCCACATGGACCAACACTTTGTGTGATCCACAAATTGTTGTTCTGAGTCTGGGTGTACTTTGTGTCCGTTTCATGTATGTTTGTAAAGTCCCCCGCGACACAGGATTTATTCCTAGTGCGGGAGTTGTCTAAAAAAAAAAAAAAAAAAAGAAAAAAAAGAAAAGAAAAAAGAATGCCATATGTTTTGTAGATCCCTTTTATTTGTTTTAAGGTTAAGTATTCATTTGAAAACAATTGGTTGACAAACTTGTTTCTTTTTAGGAACAAAAAGAAAAATCTACATCAAATCTTCTATACACGGAGCAGAAAGTGGTGGAATTGCCGCAATGTGAAGTCTTACTGAATAAAATACCCAATGGCACATTCTGTGGCAGCAGTACGACATTACGTGGCTACGCTTCAATGTAACATTTTTTGATAATTACTTTATTCTATTCATCCCGTGGGTGTCGTATGAGGCGACTAAGGGAGCAAACTAAACTTGAAACAAACCGTATACCAACCCGTCTGGCCAGCGTGGTATAGTAGGCCAAAACCACCTTTCCAAGGAGAGGCCCATGTCATACAGAAGACTACTAAAGGCTGTTGATTATGATGATGATCATGACTTTACTCGTAATATTTTAATAGGTCACGTTAAACAGACACAAAGATCCCCCAGACTCAGAACAACAAGTGTCGTCCCATGTGGCGACCACTTAAACCACTACGCCATCTGTGCAGTCTACCTTGTGATTGTGAACAACTTGTTTTAACTGTAAGAGAGCCAGGCTTCGACACTTATACTCTTGGTTGAAGTCAGAATGCCGAAAAACCGTTCGGTATTTAAAGTGAAGGTCCTTCTAACTGAAACGACAGAATCATCGAATCGATAGTGCCAACCAATACACTCATGGTGTACGAATATAAAGCGAATATACGTTAATGCATGTATTGATTTGAGAGAACAATTTAGCAATAGCCGCTCAAAGAAAGCAATAATATATTTATGTATATATTCTTTATAATGTGATGTAGGATAGATAGACATAACTAACTGTGCCCCTCACTTCATACGCGTAAAATTTAGGTAACAATGGGGACTAACTGTATTTGTGATATTCTGGATGTACGACTGGCCTTGTCTCAATAGATTTCATTTATACGATATATCTCTATATTTGTAATATGCATCTAACTTACAATCAGCTGTCAAAGGCAAAGGTATTCCCCGTAGGTATCGCTTAAAAGTAATAAGTACATGTGTATTCCGTGCAAACAGTCTACGCACACTAACATAAGTTGGCGGCCGGACTGAAGACCCCGCGCACTTCGACTGTTTGATTAATTACATTGTAGTTTATAACCGTATGCGTTTACTCATTGTGATATCATTTTTAACCAAAAAAAAATGCAAAATTATAAAACAAAAAATGAATATATATATATATACATCGGATATATATATATATATATATATATATATATATATATATATAGTTTGTATATGTAGTATGTAATAACAGGATGAATAAAAATCTAATAAAAGTAAATACTTATATGTCCTCGTACTTACCTAAAACGATAGAGGTGATTTACATAATTTATATCGAAAATAAATGTGACTTCCATTCAAACGGGCTATTTCTCTTCAATATTTTTTTTTAGTATACGGGGCTTCTGGGCCTACTAACAATTTTTTTTAATCAATTGTGTCTCCTTAACTAAATTACAATTCGTATTAGTGAGTCTACACAAAATCGCAATAGTGAAGGCCAAAAGAAAAAAAAAATCCTTTGCAAAACATTCGGGTTATATTTTTTTTATATACTTTACCTAAACTGTTGTTTTAAATACCTATATAGTCAATTAATTATAATCACCTTTGTAATTGTGGAACTGTGCGCCTATAATGATATGTTTATAGAGAAATATGACCTAGACCTTACTACTCGTATATCAAGATTTTTTGGTCTGTAAATTTTTCCTAATATTATCATTAGTTAAACTAAAAAAATAAAACCTTAGAGTGAAATAAAGATCTTTACTATCGTTAAAGTCTTATGACTATATTTTTTAAAGGTGTTTTTGCAATCTGTTCTGCTGAAAACTTAGTTATTGTTAAAAAAAAATATATTGTCCTGGAGGGCAGTCAGTCCAGCGACATGTGCCCTGTATATTAATTAACTTGATTTTTTTTTGTTTATATTTGTTGATGTTCTGTATTTGGTTGCACGGCTAATCCCTTCCAACTTTAGAGGACCTTCTCTTCTCAATCTTTTGAACGTCGTTACGACTCGTTTTTCTTTTGTTATGCTACTGAGGTTTCCATCTGGTAACTGACTGAAAAGAAGCCTTAAGAAACTCAGTCAGACTAAATTCATAACTATTCAATATTGTATTACAATCGAAGTAAAATTCGTCATTTATTAATGACATCAAGCAATTAATGTCACTGCGTAAAAGTGAACACGTTCTGTTATTATTTTACTTTTCCATGACAGTCAGGATGAGGTTACGTCTACTGTTGTAAAAGAAAGGGATTGAGGCAGTGTAATGTTTTATTTTATATTTTACTATTTCAGAGGTGACTCGGGCAGCCCTCTTGTTGTAAAAAAAATCATCCAGATTGGCATCGTGTCCTTCAAGAAACCAAATGTTAATCGGGCCTTGGTAATCTACACCGATACAGGTTACTTCTATGAATGGATAACATCAAACGTAAAAAGAATGATATGCGGTGTAAATTAAACTTTATGTATCTCTTAACTGCCTTATTTTTTTATGTTAGAAGGGGTAGACGAGCAGACGGTTCACCTTGGTTGGTTTGGCGAGGCTTGGCTTTTACTCTTTAACAACTGACTGGCATAAAACGATAGATATAGGAATCAGGAATACCTAATTTATTAAAATTTATCAACAATATTTAACTACGGAGTCCCTTGCTGATATCAAAATAATAGACCATGACGACGTACGAATAACGGTGTAACTATTTTGACATACCTTGACAGACTGACAAATATTGAAGAGTACCAGAGTCAGCGACAATCAAGTCTTTCCAAAGTTCATAAGAAATCTATACCAAAAAATGAATCAGCTCGTCACTGTTTTTACTATATACGGCAGCGATTCGGCCGCCCATCGAAGCGATGTAGATTAGGTGGTTTCTTTAACTTCTCTTACTTGTTAGGATTCCGTACCCAAAGGGTTTACCCTATTACTAAGACTCCGCTGTACGTCCGTCTGTCTGTCCGACTGTCACCAGGCTGTGTCTCATGAACCGTAATAGTTAGACAGTTGAAATTTTTATAGATCATGTATTTCTGTTGCCGCTATAACAACAAATACTAAAACAAACGCGTTTTTTTTTGCCATTTTTATAGATTACGGTACAGAACCCATTGTGCGTGAGTCCGACTCGCACATGTCCGGTTTTTTTATTTACTTTTTAAAATAACTGAATAAAGTGTAAGTGACGATTATGAAAAGCAACCAGGTTGCCGACTTCGACACCTGCCCTCTTAGCTACAGAATAAACTCGCTTCTGGTAGAATCTAGCCAAGTGCCTGTTACCTATCATTTTAGTCTTTACATTACATTATATTTGTATTAACTTACAATTAGTTGGCATAATTTAGAAAAACGATTGTTTTTATGTATGTAGATACAAACTTAAGTAGGTTGTTTTTAAATACATCGTGTTTGTCTTTCAAACATTGAAAAGCACATAAACAACTTTCGACATTTGTGAATATTAAGCATAGGAGTATCCTTAAACCGTCCTTTGGTTATATTATTACCGCTTATTACTAACAAACATAGAGAATGAGAATGAAATTATTATTATTACGCAGCTGACGTCATACAATCTCTTCTATATTTACCTGCGTTTCTTCTATGACCATAAAACTGATACACCTTTCTGCTTCACTTTCTCTTTATGTAAGAATTATTTCTTTTACATCTGTGAAGCTGTTTCAAGGTAATGGATCGTTCATCTAAGCTCTATCGCTGTTCAGTACTTGTTTGAACATCTAAAGCTCCGTTAATGCCCGGTTTAAACAACGATGGACCGGCAAAGGTATCATAAAATTTTAGATTGAACAGGTATACTGCGTTGTTGTACAACAGTTTTATTGCGAAGCTAGTTTTTAGGTATACATTTTAGATGTAATCTGATAGTACAGTTTGAAGGAAATATTACTAAAATCAGCTCCTTGTACTAATCATTAAATAGGCTAGATAATTTTCGAATCAAATCAGAAATTAATCGAAAAACGCGAAAACTGTAGATTTGAGTAATAAAAAAACAAGCAGAACAACAAATATTTTGCCTTGTTAGCCAATTCAATATGTAATAAATATACTACTAATTCAAATATATTACTAGAACTTGTATAGTACGATAACTTTATTCTGAAAAGCACTTCTGATCTTGTGTAGATCAACTTTTTTATTTGGAAATTGCCCAAAAACTGCCATTCGCACTCGTTCCGATTTAAATCACAATGTGAGGAGAGGCATAATACTTTTCACTCGTACTCGACAACTCTATGTTACTCACTGATAATGTGGCTTTCCATTGTTGAAAGATTTTTTTTTAAATAACCTGATTCTAAAAATTCTTGTTCTACAAAAATAAGTATTATATATATATCATATTTCTAAAATAAGTATTTAAGTATGGATGTTTTCCTGAATTAACTCTCAGAAGTTTCTTCATCCACTCACACTTCTTCGATGTTATTGAAAGTATTATTGAAGGAACAAATATCAATAATATCGAAGTAGTGCGGGTGGATAAAGACACTTCTAGCTTACGGAGTCAGCGGCGGAGGGCGCACACCGCTGCACCAATCAGCTTATGACCATGACTAGTGCAACCTGGTCGAAACGTCAGGCAGTTTACCTACTTAATACCTATCGTGAGCGGGTTAATTCCTATAAACATAATTAAATAGAAAGCATTCCTTGCTTGCACACTTACTAAACACTCTTAGTTCATGACTATATTCAAAATAGACATATTCGCGTTTTAGATATTATGTAGGAATAGTAACTAATTAAGTGCGTTGCTGGCCATTCTAGTGAGAGATCTTAAAAGCCATTTGTGACTCTTGAAGTCTCCCAGTGTCTCACTCACTATGAATTGGTCTCTTCTTGAGACTTGCAATGTCTACCTCGGTAGGCATTTACTACCTGGGGACCTGCTTGCTCGTTTTGCTCTGTCTTAATAAGATGTTGTATTGTTTATTCGGCAAAACTTAAAGAAAACATTGAAATTCTTTGCAACTTCACTGTTGACTTATATTGTCAGATACAGTTAGTTCTGACTGCTAAGTCAAAGGTCGTGGGTTCGATTCCCACCCAGGACAAACATTGTATGATGGCCAATACAGAAAATATGATCTTCATATGTTCTATATTGGCCAAACGCAATATCAAGACATGACTTAAGCCAGTTTTGATATTGGTCTTGCGTCAATGCACCTGTTCTTGGTTTTTTTTATGTTAGAGGGGGCAGACGAGCAGACGGGTCACCTGATGGAAAGTGACCATCGCCGCCCATGAACGTCTGCAACTCAGGAGTCAGAAACGCGTTGCCGGCCTTGGTCTTGGTATTGCGTTCTCAGTCTTGAACTCTTGGTCTCAGTCTTTGTCTCGGTCTTGCAATTACCTAGCCTATAGCTATTTATTTAAAAAAAAAACAGACGTGACACCAGCTGAAGTGATACTACCTATTGTGTGCCCAGTTGCCTACGTGACAATAAAATGTAGGAACTTGAATAAAGTTGTATGTATTGTGTTCCTCTTTTGATGAAATTTCTTCTTTTTATTCTTCATTCATTTAATTAAACATACTTAAGTACGTTGTCCGCGCTGTATTTATTTAATAATAATAAACATGAATATTTGTACAGTCTAATATACACATACAATTAAACCACACACACACACACAAACCACTGCGCCATCCGGCCGTTCAATATATATTGAACGGCCGGATGGCACAGTGGTTTGTGTAACGGACAGCTATTCCAAAGGTCGCGGGTTCGATTCCCGCTCCAAAAAAACATTTGTGTGCATGAACATTTAATGTTTGATTTGGTCTGGGTGTTTGGATGTATAATATGTATTCATTTACAAAAAAAAGTATATATGTATATATATCAGGTGTCTAGTACCCATAGTACAAGCTCTGCTTAGTTTGTGTATTATATATAAACAGGGTTACTGGGTAATTTAACCTAAATACTTTAAGGGGTTGTAGTTGCCATCATTTCTGATAGATTTTACTATGAAATACCATAATCCAAACCTTACCATTTTGAAATATTAGACTAAGAGTTTTTCTAAAAATCACCGAAATTTTGGCTAATACAATTTTTTTATAATTCATTTGCTTTTTTATGATTTTTTTACTGTTTTTGTTTACGAACCGTACACTTATCGCACAGTTTTTTTAATACAATATCTTAATCGGTAAATTATGTTATCAAATAAATAATGATGAACACGATCTCAATCGACTGTGCTGAGGTCTGTTGGATCCCAGAATGTTTGCATGATCTGCAAATATTTGTTTCGGAGTTTGGGTGTTTTCTATGTATAATAGGCAAATATATATTTACAGAAAAGTGTTTAGGTAAGTATTCTATCAGTCAATATAGCTTTGAACTAGATGGTGTTGTGTTTTAGATGCCCGAAATACACACATAAAAAAGTCTAAGCAACATGTACGGTTTTAAACGATTTTTACTATTTTACTATTTATAGTTTTTTTATAAATAATAGCTGAGCATTCTTTGATGCATTAGTGACTAAAGCAACAATTTTTTTTACTCAATCGTTCATTTAATCATAATAATTTACATCATATAGTTCCATCTTTGAATTTCATAATTGTTTTTATATTCTTTTGTGTGGGTGGCCAGATCCAGAGACTTTCAGTATGCCCCTCGTAGTAAAACTCGAATTGAATTCGATTGACGCTAAAATCTATCTTATCCCTGGACCGATATGATTGCCTCAGTGGTGTAGTGATAGCATATGCGACTGGTGTGCTGAGGTCTTGGATTCGATTCCTTGGTCGGACAAAATGTTTGTACAACTAACAAATCTGCAGATTATCCGATCGAGTCCGATAAAGTTAAACAAATTATTACAGTTCTTACATTAACTAGGTAATCTGAAGACTTCCTAGGTAAGCTGCAGACTAATGGCTTTACGGACTAACATACGGTAAAGTTAAATTTGCGTTAGGTTAGAACAGAACCATTTAAAAGCGAAGGCGAGCAAGCGAAGCAAGCAGCAATGTCGAGCGTCAGAGGGCCAAGTGCGAGTTTATTTCACACTAAGATAAAGAAATACCATTATTTATTTATCTTATTTATTATTTCTTTATGTAAGATTTCACATCTACTCGTTCGTCACAGTGACCGCGTTCGACGTTGCTTGTCCCGCACTGAAATCTCCACCAATCACAACGTTAAACGCGCTCAAGAGCGACTAGATGTGAAATAAACTTACACTAGTGTGCCAAGTGCGAGTTGTCTAAAAATGCTCGCATGACTGTCACCGTGAATAACGAGTAAACTTTACGAACGTCGAGAACCGAAGGAAGGTGAGTTTGAGTTAAAGTGAAGCTAACCGTTCGACAGGCGCTTACGCACCGTGAATGGTGAATTACTATTTAGTTAAGTTGGTACTACTTGATATCGTGTGATAAATTAAACTTTCAAAATTCAATAATATTTTTGATAAATAATTTGTAGTTTTATTAAATCAAATATGATAAGAAAAAAAAAATTTGGCAGCCATATTTGATTGTCTTGTCAGACAAAAACTTTCAACTTTGTATTGTTTACAAAAAAAATTATAAAGAAGTTGTGATCTTTGGTTGTTATTTTTATACATACGACCAAAATGAAGACAAGTTCATCACAATTTGAATTAATGGTGACGTTTATGGAGCAGTAAGTAGTATTTACGTTATTTAGTGTTTAATAAACATAAAATGAAGTTCAGTAAACAAGACTTATTAATTTTATTGCGTTTTAGGCATGGAAATCTCAGAAAACTTTTATGTAATCGGCTGTTCAACAGTGATGGCAGTGGATGTACCAAGACTACTGAAAAGTGGAAGAAAGTTTGTATAAATGTTTGTACTGAAAATGTTGTATGTTGTACCTATTTTAGTTAAAAGCATGTTGTAATTATCTTATTTTGTATGCTTATTTGCATGGTTTTAGGTATGGACTGATTTTAAGAACAATACTAAAAAAAAGCTGCCCACTTGCACAGATCAGCTAATGCGACTGGTGGTGGCCCTGCCATGTTTACCAAGCTAACATACTTGAAGCAGAGAGGGTTAAAAATCACTTGTGTGCAAGCAGCTACTGGCTTAGCAGTGAAGGAGGCTGGGGTACCCCAGGTTTTAACATCTTTCATTAATCCAGCTACTGTATTGTTTCAGTTTTTTTATGTTATATATAAATTATATTTCTCTTACAGGTCAATAACACTCACCTGGATAGCGTTGAGCATATTGTCTCAACTCCACATCCACATCTATTTATAGAAGGTTAATGATGATCATTGTATATGACAGAACAGAATTAATCAATAAGTTTTAGTAAGCAGTATTTAGTTATAAAATACTTACATAGTTATCTGTATTTCAGTACCAGTTGTACCCCTACGGGGGTCGTCTACTCGTCTGTAGATGGCCCGAGGTATGTCGGGGCACCAGGGACTTCCTTTCTAGGGTATACCTGGTTACCCGAGACGGCGTGCGGTTTTAGTCGGTTCGAGTCCGACATGCCTGTGGTATCCGAGGGGATTGCCGCACGAAAAAAAAAAAAAAAATTGTACCCCTGTATTGTTTGTGAATCATTTCGGGTTAGATGAGGTTATAACAGTATAATTTTGCGGTCAAAAGTATTTTTTACTGATTTTTCATAAGGGGCATTTTTTAGAAGGTATTTTAGGAATTGAGTGAACATGTTGTGGATAAAATACAGCAGGTAGCTTCTTTGTAGCGGCATAGATACCCACGATGCATGTAGGGGTATTAAATGATTTGGTTACTGAAGGAAATCACCATTGGGGGCAAATTTTGCATAGTGCTATACACAGCGATTATCGTTTTCCCCCAAATTGTGTGTCCCGAAGTTTCGTACACTTATAATGTTCAGAATTTACATTTCATTGTAATTTGGAATGCGTTTGTAAGTTACGAAAAGCCTATTGGAAAAGCGCCAAGCCATAAAATTACTTTTAATATGACTTTCAATGTGATTATGATTGTTACATCATTTTAAGTAACCTGGTGTACGTCATAATGTTAATACATAAAACTTTAACGACCGCACTTAATCACTATATTGGACGTCATTTAATCATTTAGCTTCGTGCCACAGCAAAAATGCTAGTACCTTTAATTATTTGTGCCGTTTTATATCCGATGGTTAATGGAAAATTCCAACCGGAGCCTAAGGTTGTCAATGGCCGATATATAAACATAACAGAAGTTCCACATTCTGTATCCCTCCAAGTGAAATGTCTGCAACAAAATAACATTGAGACGTATGTTCAATGTGGATCATCAATCGTCAATCAGCGTTTGTTGTTAACTGCAGCGCATTGCGCGTTTTTCTGCGGAGAACATTCTTATTTCTTAGCGTATGTGGGTAGCAATAATAAAGTTAGCCCAAACGTCTATTCCGCTGTAAGTTATATTATTCACAAAGATTATAATCATACAACTTTTGCTAATGATATAGCGTTAATAAGAATGAAAAATGAAATTAAATTTAACTCGGCTGTGAGTCGGGTAGCCTTAATGAAGAATCCACCATACACGGAAAAAGCGCTGCTAGCAGGCTGGGGTTATATTGATGTAAGTAGCTTTGCTTTTCTGTGTATCTAGAAAAATGAAATGAATTAAAATTGAAAATGTTATTTTTAAACTATTTTGATTTGTGATGTTCTCAATATACATCGCAAACTTTCTTTTACTTTCCTTGATTCTGGTGTGATCTGAACGTTTAATTCAACTTAAAAATACACATAACGGAAAAATCCACACAACACAACGGGTTTTTTATTTTAAGGAAAGGAATCTCATAATAAGTTGTCCAAGAAAAACTGGAAGAATAATGTACGCAAATTAGTACGGCAGAGCAATTTAATAATAGTATATTTATATTATTTATGTTAAAACTTCAGATCATTTGATGCCACATTAGTCTAATGACTTATCTACGTGTGAGATGAGATTTATCTACGTGTGCACGTAGCACACTTATTCATTTTAAAGTTAAGTAAAGTACATTATTATCTATTTAAATTTTAGAAGCAAGAAATCTAGAAGTAATAAATTCTATTCTCAGTTCACCTCAATACTTTGGTATACGCACCATACCAAATCTATTTATAAAAGTCAAACCATACATGAACTAGGTACCAGGCAGGTTTAATTTATGTACCCATTATGACTCATTGTAAAATTTAGTCGTTTTAATCTAATAAATAAAATCTTTCAGGAGGTTAAATCGATATCAGGAAAAAAACTTAAAGCTGTGGATCAACTTGTCTGGCAAACTGCAGATTGTAATAAAATATTGAAAGCCAAACATGAAGGTCTACTTTGTGTATCTAGTCTCGACAAACAAGAACATGCCTCAAAGTAAGAATAGTTAAATTACATATTAGGGTTGAGAAAGAACATAATGACGGCACATTCATTTTTATACAACTTAAGGGACAGGCAAAGAATGCCCCTCGCATTAAGTTGTGGTTCCACTTACATAGTACAGTTACATAGTAACAGCTTCAAAACATCAGCAAAGATTGTAAATATTTTGGCAATTCTTGTTAAAAGGGGTCTGCTGCATAGTGGAGATGTTGCACTCTTGCAAACAATTCTCAAAACTTGATTTATGTTACCGCCAGTAGGGCTGCAGAAAAACGGCACATACCAGAATTAGGACGGCGTCCCTGAATGCGTCTCATTCTAACAAGCACAAAATTTACTTATTGAATAACGAAAATTGAAAATTGGAATGTAAATCTAAACTTTGTGTATTGTGTGTAATGTATTAAGAATAGATCCGTGTGGTGACGGATTCAGAATACAGAGTGTCACCGCCCCTATTCATCCGGTGGGTGTCGTATGATGAGTATTGGTATTGGTATTGGTTGTGGGCCTCGGTTTCCGCATTTAGACTCAGAGTGGTCCTTTATGCGTCGGGGATTGGTTGACTAGGTGAGCCAGCCAAGCTCCTTCCAGAAGCGCAGAAGCCTCCTGGGGCGTTCACAGGCTTCTAGGAGCGACTTTATATCAGGAATGATATTTGCCCGTTGTGTGGCCACTCCCTCGCATTCCAGGACTACGTGGGCGGCCGTTTCTTCAGCTTCCAGACACCCCCTGCACAGGGGGCTGTCCGTCGCATTGACTATGAATAGTTGTCGGTTCAGGGCTAGATGTCCTGTAATAGTTCCGACAACCATTCTGATTTCCGGTCTGCTAAGACTGATCAGTCTGCAGGTTAGTCGTGGCGTGACTTGATTCAGCACCAGTTTGGACTGTCTGCAGCCGGGTGAGTTTTTCCACCTCCGGTTGTGTGCTTCACAGGTCCGTTGCCTGACCCAGCATCGTATTTGGTTAAACGATATGGGCAGGAGTGGGGTTGGGCCAGAGGTTGGGGTTGCCGAGCCCCTCCTTGCCAACTCATCTGCGGCATCGTTCCCGTGTGAGTTACTGTGCCCTTTAATCCATTGGAGGAGTACCCCATTGAATATAGCGAGCTGTTCCAGTGCTTGGTGGCATTCGAGGACAATACCAGAGGTCATTGTGTTGCCCTCCAATGCCTTTAAGACGGCCATGCTGTCGGATATTATTCGGATGTTGTAGTCCTTGATACCCCTTGACATGGCCGTTGTGGCGGCGTAAGTTATTGCCACACATTCACATTGAAATATGGAGCTGTGTTGGCCTAACGCTAGTGATATGTTTATATTTAGGTCTTGCGAGAAAACTCCGGCTCCAGTTCCTGACCTAGTCTTGGAACCGTCCGTGTAAATTCGGACTTCGTTAATGCCGGATTGATCTCGGTCATTTCCATGTATCTGGATGTAGTATCTTCTTGTGAAGATATGGTGTTTTGGGATTCTATCGCATGGAGCTGCTATCAGTGGTTCGTATTCCACCAATTGATCCCATAATTTTGAGTGCGATCCCTCCCTTTTGTGCCATAGACCCAGGTGTTTGAGTCTAATGATCGCCATGGCGGCCTCCTGCTGTATGAATAGATCCAGGGGTGGCAGACCAAGAGCCACCTCCAGTGCGGCAGTAGGCGTTGTGCGCATACAGCCAGTGACCGCGGAGCATGGGAGTCGCTGGAATTGCTGCAGTTTGTTTATGACGGTGCTTAGCTCTGTTCTCTGCCACCAGACAACAGCACCGTAAGTGATTATTGGTCTTATGACTGTCCTGTATAGCCATAAAGTAATTTTGGGTGATAGTCCCCAGCTTTTGCCGAGTAGCCGCTTGCATTGGCAGAAAATAATGCAGGCTTTATTCAGTTTTTCATCGAGGTGCTTATTCCACAGGAGTTTACTGTCCAGTATTACTCCTAGGTATTTGACCTCTTTGGTAAGAGTAAGTTGTGTTCCAAATAGCTTGGGAAGTCTGAGATTTCCTAGGCTGCGTTTGTTTGTGAACATGATCATCACTGTTTTGGAGGGTTCACTGTCAGGTTGTGTGCTGCGCACCATTGTTCCACGATCTTCAGTGCAAGTCTCATTTGATCGCATGTAATGCTCTCAAAAGGACCGCTGATGAGAATGGTAAGATCGTCTGCATAGCCTATTGTGAGGAATCTTTGGTCATTAAGTTGTGCGATGAGCTCATCCACAACAATGTTCCATAGAAGGGGGGAGAGTACACCGCCCTGGGGGCAACCTCTAGCCACCACTCCTCTAGTCACTTCGCTCACAGTGAATTGTATAGCTCTATATCTTAGCATGCTGTCGATCCACCATGAGATTGTGGAATCAACACCATGCCTAGACAGAGCTTGGCTAATGCTGGTGAAGTTGGTCTTGTCAAAGGCTCCCTCGATATCGATAAAGGTGGCCAGTGTTGACCTTTTGTGATTTAGATTGTCTTCTATATATGAAACAACTCGATGTAGGGCAGGTTCTGTTGATTTACCCATCGAGTATGCGTGTTGATTGAGGTGTAGAGGATGACTGACTAACGCAGTTTCCCTGATTTCCCTATCTATTAGCCTCTCAAGAACCTTTAGTAGGAAAGATGTGAGACTAATAGGTCGGTGTGATTTGGGTTGTGTGTAGTCACCTTTACCAGGTTTGGGGATGAAGACTACTTTAACTTCTCTCCATTTCAAGGGGATGTACTGATGCGCCAGGCAGCCCCTATAGATTTTTATAAGATGGTCCAGTAATGTCGTATCACACCATCTCAGTAGGCCTGGGAAGACACCATCTAGTCCTGGCGCCTTGAATGGTAGGAAGCTGTTAATTGCCCATCTTAGTTTGTCGTGGGTGACAACTTTGCGGGCCGTATCCCAGTCTGTATCATCTGGTGGTTTTTCCCATCTGTCTTCCCATTTTTCCATCACATCTGATATGCGACATCCAGGGAAGTGTGTTTTTAATAACAGCTCTGAGGCTTCCGAGTCTGTTTTGGTATACTCACCATCAGGCTTCTTCAGTGAGCCAAGATTGTGTTCGCCTCTACTACACAGTATGCTTTTGACTCTATTGGCCTGGTTGTTGTTCTCTATGTTAGTACAGAAGTTTCTCCAGCACTCAGTTTTCCTGGTTCTGATTCTCTTCTTATATTGTTGTCGGGCCTGCGTGTAGGCATCCCAATGTTGGTCTAATCGCGAGTTTTTTGCTTTATTGAACAACTTTCTCACTTTACGACGTAGTCTTTCCAGTTCCGGACCCCACCATTGGTGTTTGTTCTGTGGTCCAGTTCTGGGTGTGGAAAGTGGGCATGTTTGTTCAAAGCAATCGATCAGTGTCTGTGTAAGGTTGACAACATGACTGTCAATGTCCTTAACAGTCCCCGTAGCGTATGTTGGGTTGATGCTTCGCAGATTCTCCGCAGTAAGATGTTCATACCGTTTCCGGTCCATCGTGCGGGGATTCCGTCGGGGATCGGGTAGTTTAAGTTTCATTTCAAAGTTAAATTTGATCCAGCGATGGTCTGAGCACGATGCTTCGTTCGAAACATGCCAGTTCGATATGTGTTGCGATGCGTGCTCACTTGCTAATGTAAGATCAATTATAGTTTGGGCCCTGGACGTGACAAATGTCGGCTCCGAGCCCACGTTGATAATGTTAAGGTTAGTTGATAATAGGAACGATACAAATTCCTCACCTCTCCGGTTGTTGCTCCTGCTGCCCCACAGCGCATGGTGCGCGTTGGTGTCGGCAGAGATGATCAGCTCCAGACCCTCGCGCTCGCAGTGGTGTGCCAGCGCAGCCAGCTCCGGAGTGGGGATGTCAGCATCGCCCGGCAAGTAGGCTGATGCTATCACCACGTCAGGCAGGTTTGATGAGGGTTCCTTTAACCTAATAGAGGTAAGGTCTCTGGAACAGAACTCGGTCATTAAGGTAGTACACGCATGTTTTGGTGTATAAATACAAGTGCGCGGGTTATCAATGGTAGTGTTGAGAAGTATCTTACCTCCAATATTATTTAGACCGCAGATCCTGCCCTTCCTAATCCACGGCTCCTGGATTAGGGCTACGGTGTTGGTTTTTACCTCCAGCTCTCTGCGTAGGGTAGCCGTTGCTGTATAGCTGTGCTGGAGGTTGGTTTGGATGGCTATAAGGGTGTTATGGGGGGGTGCAGACAGCGCCATCATCGCTGTTCAGCATATCCTCTATGTCGTCGAGGTCACTCTCGCCCACCGGTAGGTCCTCCAACTCCTCAGGAGGTGGACCCCGGCAGGCTGTCTCCTCAACGGGTCTCAGAGGATCCCCTCCATTGCCGTCCTTAGGGTGTTGTAGGGCCGATTCTCCTCCTCCCTCGAATGGCTCCTCGTTTGGGTTGGTTGGTGGGGCGGGACGTTCATCAAGGAAGCGAACGTAGAGGTTACCCAGTTTGTAGTATACTCTACGCTCGCTAGCCTTGAGCTTCACGACGTCCTCTTCTGGGATGCCGAGCACTAGGAAGAGACATTTCTTTTCCTCCTGCGCCTCGGCATGGTAGAGGGCCCAGTTGGCCACATTGTACTGGCTATTCTGGTACTTTAGCCTCGTTTGAATACGGACCAGTGTGTCATCTGGTCCGATTTGTGGTACCAGGAGTCCAGCCTTGATCCTTTTCGGGATCTCAGACTGCCTCCTGACGACCAGTTTGGTGCCTTCACGTGGTGATGGGATCCTTACCAGGGATCGGCGAAGCCACTGTAGGGCATATTCGTCGTTGCACCACATCTTAAGGGCGCCCTCACTGTAGAAGGCCTTGCCCCTAAACTGTGGCGCAGCGACGGGTGCGCTTGACGTGCCGGGCGAGAAGATCTCCTCATCTAGCACGCCCTGCAGCTGGCCCTCGATGTCCTCTGCCTGTGCCTTAGTGAGGTCGTGGTAAGGCTCCAGCATGACCGCGACGCAAAGGTCATTCGCCTTTAGTGCGTCGGAGTAACTCGTGGAGCCGGTCTTTGGCAGCGGTTTGAATCGCTTGCCACTGCCCTGGGGAGTGCGAGACTTGTCCGGGCGAGTTCTTTTGACGGGCTTTGTATCACTTGAAGGTTTCCCTCCACGTGTCGCTCGCCTCGCCCGTTTACCCTGTCCAGGTTGACCCTGCCTAGAGGGTACTTTGGCCGCTACAGGCGTCTTGGCAGGTGGCGCCCCCACAGGAGTACACTTCCCCGTGGCTTGACTTTCGTCTTCGCCTCGGGGCAGCACGTCACTGGCGGGGGCAACGTGGGCCCCTTCGGGCCCTTCAGCGACTTCAAGCCGCTTACTTCCACCCGAGGTCAGACACCGTGCTTGCCTTTCCACTCGGGCTTTCGCCCTGTTGGCGTTACGGGTCTTCTTGGACGTGTTTGGTTTTTTCGACGCTCTCTTCTTTGTCCTTACCAGGCTCCAGCCGGTTTCTTCCAGGCCGGGTCCCGCAGGTACGGGCATTGCTGCCCTCAAAGAGGAGAGGTCGATGGTCGACACTGGCTCCGTATTCTGGTTAGACACCAGAGGTGTCGCCAGAGTCGTGGATGGCGCTGCGGTCGGGTTGTTTGCCTGAGCAGCAGCCAATGGTGTATTTGCCGGATTCACCCTTGGGTTGTTCACCCTGGGGTCAGCCGATTGGTGGTTTAGCCTGGCACTTGGGTTGTTCACCCTCGGTACCGGCTTGGTGGTTTTTTTATTAGTTGGTTTTTTAGTATCCATAGTTTTTTTGGTATACTATTCATCTCCTTGTCCTTCCACCCTCCTTGGAGCCCTCAAGTGGGGACGCCGCGGCAGAAGGCACACGACGCCAGAAGTGACAAGGAAATATAGAGCTCCCTCCCTGGCAGAAGGCAGGCCGAACTAGGTAGGAAGACTTGGTCGTCCCACCCGTCGTCCATCCCCACCAAGGAAGAGCTCTCGCCCAGCAGCCCTCTGACGGGATACTACAGCCGATTGACCAAAGGTGGCTAGCCTTCAGCCTCCCGTGTAAAGAGAAATCCAGGCCAAAGCAGTGTGTTGCCTTTCAGCTCAACTACCAGGATCCCTTCATCCTCCCTTACGGGTCCCCGCACACGGCACAAACATGCGGGTGGTTGCCCCCCCTCCCCCTCACTCTCAGTCTTTGTTGATAGTGAGGCCGCAGGCACCAACCACTTAGTGTCCGCAGTAGGTGTGGATGGGATAGAAAATGGGAAGGGATAGGTTTTGTGGGATGGGATTGCGTCTGGGTGTTTCTGTTATATCTGTTTCGTAGGGAATCAGACCTAAAACAGGCGGCAACCACGGGAAGGATGACACCCAGACTTGCCATGGGGATCTACACGACTGTTGCGCTCTCCCCCATGACCATTCGCCGTGTACGCCCTCCGGACAGGAGGGCGTACCAGGATTGGATCTGCTCCAGGCGATCTTGGCCTTTTGGAGCACACCCAACCCCGCCCTCGTATGATGAGTATATATATAAGGAAAAATTACACAGAACAACAACACTGCACAGGGAAGGAAAACTTGACACAAACCCTATGCCAATCCGTCTGGCCAACGTGGTATAGTAAGGCCAAAACCTCCTTTCTAAGGAGAGGCCTATGTCCAGCAGTGGACTATTAAAGGCTGCTGATGTGTGAAGAATAGATGTACACACTCTCTAACTGTCTGTTGCATTGTACCACTTAAACCATTTTATTGAATTTTGGTATACATACCAAAATAAAAAAAAATATACAGATGAGAATCTAAAGAAATTGGCACGGGTCTTTCTTTTCACAAAAGTAAAACTTGAAGGTAGTGCAATACGAGATGATTTTTTGAGCAGGGAGAGATATGCTCTCATAAAGCAAAAGGATACTTCTCGCCCTGTAGCTATATACGTTACACGTCCAGTGATGAGTTCCACTCGTCAATTAACAGTGTACCGAATATTCGTATTTGCTTTCGTGAATATTCGTCTCTTCATTATCAGTGGCAATTTACCTATGAAATTTGATTTTAAATTCTTTACCAATAAAAACTAATAGAATTCCTTGTATTAGCTTGGGTTTGAGTTAATAAATGCATATTTTAGTCGCTATATTTACTATACAATAATATAATTAGTAGTATTGTAGTACAATTCGAGTTACGGGTATGGGATCCTGATCTCCTCGAGCTATAGGAACTTATATTTTCTAACCCTTCGGTGAAAGCTATACTCGTATGTATCTAACCCTGTTTCCTTCTTTACAATTGTCCTATCACCTAAAGTGCTCGATTGATAGCAACAGGATTGCCCGCTGTTATGTAAGTGAAGTTAAAATTATAGTTTGCACATTATAGTTAACACAAGTGCTTAGAACGTCTCTGGCTCGCCTTCGGGGACTTAGTTGACCGGATGGCATAGTGGTTTGTGTAACGAACTGCTATTCCAAAGGTCGCGGGTTCGATTCCCGCTCAAGTCAAACATTTGTGTGCTTGAACATTTAATGTTTGATTTGGTCTGGGTGTTTCAATGTATTTACAAAAAAAAAAGTATATATGTATTTATATCAGTTGTCTAGTAGCCATAGTACAAGCTCTGCTTAGTTTGGGACTAGATGGCGTTGTTTGAATGTGGTACAATATTATTATTATTATAGTTGCCTATTATTCTTTGTGTTTATTTTATAATATATTCTTTTACAGGGGCGACTCCGGCAGTGCTCTTATCGTTAGAAACTACATTCAAATAGGTTTGGTGTCCTTCAAAACAGTACAAAGACCAATAGTCTATTACTCGGACACAGGATACTATTACGACTGGATTAAACAAGCTGCAAATTTTATTTTTTGTGGTCACCCTGAGGGAAGATTTTTTTTCTGAATTTATATCACTCACTCAATCTCACTCGAGTTTAATTACCATGGTGCGACAAAAAATTTTTGGACAGTAGGCACAAGCACATACAAGCACCAGCCCTGGACATCTCACTGTTACTTTTATACATAGATACGACTCCCTAATGCCTTATTGAAATACTTATTTTGAGTATAAGTTATCAATACGTTAGCAGTTTCATTTTTTTTCTACTACGACTACTAAGACTACGCCCGCATTAGAAATATATCCTGTGTCGCGGGGGGACTTTACAAACATACATGAAACGGACCCAAAGAACACCCAGACTCAGAACAACAATTTGTGGGTCATACAAAGTGTCGTCCCATGTGGGGTTTGAACCAGCAACACTCGGCGTAGTAGGAAGCGGCGTGGCGACCGCTTAAAAAACTACGCCAACCGTGCAGTCAATTTATTTCTAACGTATTTGCGCCGAGGGATGTGATTTTATAGAAAGAAGCATATATTAAATTTTAGATGGATATTGTCTCATGTGTCAAATTTACAAAATAATTGCCATCGATTCTCATTAATCTATACCAGAGGTTGTCTTGTGGTCAAATGCCGATCTTTTTATATTTTGGGTTTATTACGAAAGCCAGTATAACTTGATCTGTATATAATATGGCGGGTCAATATATATGAACATATACGAGTATACTGGATAGGTGCACTGGATATCATAGTCTTGAAAATAAATCCATCCTGTATTTAAACTTTAAATACTTTAACTGCATGATCCTTTATTTGATAAATTACATGATAATACTTTAAAAAGCGTACACTAGTTTAAAACTTATGTATTAGAAGATGTACCTATTGTGACAGGTTAATTATAATGCGCCTTGCTTTCAGTCTTTATGTACCTAATTAAAATACAGAAAATGTCAAATAACTTCTAGGTAACAGGTTTTCTCCGAAATATTTCAAGATGTCTTCCCATTAACGTCCAATACACAATCTACAACTAAATGGTGAAACCTTATATTGATTAATTAATAGAGGTGTGGGGATCGGCTGCTAAAACACATCTTAATATGCTGCAAAAGCCTCAAAATAAATTGATTAAAGTTCTGTTTCACTACAAGTATTTAACTCCAATCGTTAACGTATATAAAGAGACAAAATTACTTAATGTTTCCTAAATGTATCATTACAACACGTCTATTTTAATAAGGTAAATCTTCGTCAGTAAAATCCTTTTCTTGGCCTCTTTCAATCTATTTTTCCTGTTACTCCGCAGGCCTTCGAAAGTTTTACGGTTATTCCCACTTCATGTAAAATTGGCACATTTATATTGTGAGCCGTTAAACTATTCGTAGTAATAGGGGTTAAAGTATGAAATTGCCTTTGTTTAGTAAAAGATACTTTCAATTGACATAAAACGTTCATGGTGTGAGATTTATAAAACTTTTTTTTACATGATACCTATGAGGTTCTTCTTTAAAAAAAATTACATTTGTATTCGACTTTTGAGAGGAGACTGCTAATGAACGCACCGTGCGTTTTTGGTTTAAACGCTTTCGTAATGGAAACATCGACTTGAAGAACGAACCACGTGGAAGACCGCCCACACAGGTGAATAACGCTGAATTGAAGGAGATGGCGGAAGGATTCGAGTCAAACTACCCAGGAAATAGCGGCATGGATTAACGTTACTAGGGTAACGTTAATCCATGCCGCCTACAATATTGAGTCATTTACATCAAATCTTTAAGATAAAAAATATGAAAAAATGGGTGTCTCTTGATTTGATTAATCTGCAGAAAGAAATGTGTGTTGAAACTTGTGGTGCCTTGTTGAATGGATACAGAAATGAAGGAATATTGGATCTAATTGTGACATGTGACAAAAAGTGGATTGTTTACGATAACCGTAAGCAAAAACTGCAATGACTGACCCCAGGTCAAACGCCGCGACAGTGCCCTATAGCAAAGCTTACCAATAAAAAGGTAATGGTAACTGGGGACCATGTAGAAATCATTTTACATGGTGTTATTCACTATAGCTTTCAGGTCTGGTCCGGCAATAACAGAAGATGTTTCCTGTACCGAACTTCGAACAATGATGGCAAAACTGGCAGCGACACAGCCCCGACTCGTGAATCGACCTTCACCACTATTCCTCCATGATAACGCAAGACCTCACACAGTACAAGAAACCGTCGTAACTCTATAGGAGCTGCAGATAGAAACCATACATCATTTCCCGTACTCGCCAGACCTTGCTCCAACGGACTACCATTTTTTTCTTGATTTGGACAATTTTCTACGTGATGTAAAATGTTCTTCCAAGGAGGCAGTACAAAATGCTTTCACACAGTTTTCCCCAGAGTTCTATCGTAATTGCATAAATGTCCTTCCGTTTAGATGAGAGCAATGTATAGATAATGAAAGTAAATATTTTATATCTTAGAAAAAAACGAGTCCCAATTTTTTTAAGTACAAATCGGTTATTTCATACTTTAACCCCTAATATTCTTAGAACACGACTGTCCCCACAAGGAAAAGTTTAGTCTTTATAAAGTTTTTTTTTTGTATAAGAGGGGCAAACGAGCAGACGCCACAGATTTTACTCAATTGAGTCATTGCGGTTTTCACCATATCGATGCATCTCCGAATGTTGAATTTGTATGAATGGCTCAGACAAATTCTATTTTTTTTCTAGTGTTACACAGATATAATTGTTTTTCCAAATATTGGAGGCCAAAACTCAATCTGACCTCCAATTGTTTAGTGCGATCCATGATTTTAGTATGGGATTTGTTGATAGAGAGGCCAAGTTCTGCGCTCACTCGTCTCATACGTCCATTCCATCTCCAGCTTGAGTTTTAGTGTAGTATCATCGTAGAGCAAATTGATGAAATCCGTTGATAAAGACTCCGACGATTCTTCAAGAATACAATTTTTGTAGGCAAACACACAGTCAGTCACAGTCCTATGTGATTATGCTGTGTACGCATAGTTGGGGACTTATTTTTTTATGATGAAGGTAGAGCAGACGCTCGTTTGCCGTCTGGGTCACTTGATGGAAAACGACTACCATCACCTATAAACGCCTGTGACGCACAGACGTGGAGTTCCAATTAACCAAGTGATAGATTTGTATAGGGTTTGTTAGGGCTCCGTATCTGAAAAGGTAAAAAAGGAACCCTTATAAGATCACTTTCTTATCCATCTGTCCGTCTGTCCGTATGTCACCACCGATTTTCTTAGGAAGGGTAGACCTAGCAAGTTGAAATTTATACCAGATACTGAGGTCTAAGGTCCCTATTAGGTGTATAAAATCAAGGTCCTGAGTCAACACGACAAAAAAATATGGGCTAATTTCGATTTCGCAGAAAACTTGTAAGTACCAAAATTTACCTTAATTTTCATATTTTTTTATTTTTCAGAATTTTCTCAAGAAAGAATTTTCTCAAAAATAAACGTCTTACAGCACAAATAAAGAAAAATTGCAAAAAAATAAAAACAGTTGAAAATTTGATCTTAATTTTCAACTTTTTTTGGTACTTACAAATTTTCGCGAAAATCTACTTAAAATCTGCATAACCATAACCATAACCAAATCATTCAATACACCTATTGAATGATTTGGTTACTGAAGGAGTGCCATTGGGGGCAATTTTTTATCACTGTTCATAGTGCTATAGAAAAGCGATAACCGATTAGCCCCCACCCCCCTATATGTGTCCCGAAGTTACTTACATTTATGATGTTTAGAATTTACATATCATTGTAATTTGGAATGTAACTGGTATAGCCTATCGGATAAGCGCCAAGCAAAAATCCTTTCAACGTGACGTTCAATGTGATTACTACATCATTTTAAGAAACCTCGTGTACTTCAGAATGTTTATACATAAAACTTTAACGGCCGCACTTAATAGAAAGTATTAGACGACATTAAATCATTTAGCTTCGTGCAGCAGCAGAAGCTATGCTAGTACCTTTATTTATTTGTACCGTTTTATACCGGATAGTTAACGGCAAATTCCACCCAGAGCCTAAAATTTTCGGTGGTACGTATATAAATATAACGGATGTTCCACATTCTGCAGCCCTTAAAGTCAGATGTTTAAAAGAAAGAAACGATGTAAAGTATTGGCTTTGTGAATCATCAATCCTGAATCAGTATTTGTTATTAACTGCAGCACATTGCGCGAGTTACTGTCTACCTCACCCTTATATCGTAGCGCATGTGGGTGACAATAATAAACATAATCCTAACGTCTATTCCGCTCATAGCTATCTTATGCATGAAAAATATAATCTGTAGTAAGTGAGAATGAAAAACTCATTTAAATTTACCTCGGCTGTGGGTCGAGTAGCATTAATGAAGAATCCACCATATTAGGAAAAAGCGATGTTAGCAGGCTGGGGTTATATTGATGTAAGTAGCTTTGCTATTCTTTGGCTCAAGAAAAGAAAAAAAATCTAAGCTGTTTTGATTTGTCGCGTTCTCAATATACATCGCAAACCTTTTTTTACTTTCCTTTGCTTCCTTGATTCTGACATGATCTGTGCTTTCAAAAAAATGAATTGAAAAATACACACAACGGAATTTTCCTTTCAATGAACAAATTTCATGACAAGTTGTTCAAGAAAAACTAGAAGAATAATGTACACAAATTAGTATGGCAGTGCAATTTAAGATATTAATGTTGAAACTTCAAATCATTTGATGCCGAATTAGTCTGATTTGTGGTGTGAGATTTTACCAATTAAATTCTTATTCCTAACTAAATATTTTAGATCTATTCAGATTTATCTATGTACATCATTATTTACTTAAAGTTTAGAAGTAAGAAATCTATAAGTAACAAATTTGATTCTCAGTTTACTGCAATATTTCGGTAGGTATACAATACGCACCATGCTTATTAAAGTCAATGCGAATTACAGTGACTTCCAAAGACAGGATAATCGGAATTGTTCAAAAAGTCAAACAAGAACTAGGTACCGTGCTTTTAATTTCTTTACCATTCGTGGCCTATCAAAATAAAATTTATTCATTGTAATTTTGAAAATTTTTCCTTGCAGGAGGTTAATCAGGTATCAGGTACTTAAAGCTGTGGATCAATCTGTTTGGAATACTGTAGATTGTAAAAGATCAATGAAACGTATACATATAGGTATTCTCTGCGCATCTGGTGCCAATAATAAGGAATTTCCCTCAACGTAAGAACAGTTTACTTACAGTTTACAGTGAGAACAAAATAACGTCACTTAATTTTTTTTACTACTAAATATAGGTAGGAAAATAGCGCCTCTCGCAGTAACTGGTAACAACAGCTTTGCACCATCAGCAAAGAGTGTATATATAGGTAATTATTGTTAAAAGCGGACTATTCTCTAAATTTAATTCGTTTTATCGTCAGTAGAGCTGCATAAATAACGGTACATACCGGTAACGGTAGCAGTCTCAATACTGTCTGGGTACCAGGGATTTCATTTCTAAGATACACCTAGTTCCCCGGCTACTGGTACCTGAGACGGCGTGTGGTTTTTGATCGGTTCGAGTCCGACATAACCACCGGTAATAAAGGAAAAGGAGGAATATAAGGTATTCCTCCTTTTCCTTTATTACCTTTACACGATGGTTAGAAATGCTTGAGCGTGTAAGATTAAGATAAGGTGGGTTAATAACGTGCTGAAAAGTCTGCATTTCAATAATCTGACATAATTTTTTTTTTTTTATATTTCACACACATCTCACACACGGCGGCGGTCTGATCCCAAACTAGGCAGAGCCTGTACTATGGTAATCAGACTGCTGATAAACATACTTATATATTTCTAAATACATACATATTATAGATAAAGTACACCGCGACACAGAACAAATGACCGTGCTCATCACACAATTATTTGTTCTGGGTGGGAATCGAACCCACGACTTCTGGCGTAGCAGTCAAGGTCACTAACCACTAGACCAACAGGCCCGTCTTATAATAATACAATATTTCTACCACATTAACACAACACCATCTAGTCCCAAACTAAGCAGAGCTTGTACTATGGGATATATGTATTTGGAATAGTAGTCCATTAAACAAGCCACTACGCCGTCCGGTCATCTGTGGAGGGAGAGGATTGGTAGAAATATGCAAAAATATGAGTGACTTTGATATTCTCAGGAAGAAATAATGCAAGAAAGACGGAAAAAATATAATCTGCTGATTCATTAGATCCCTAAGCTGAAGAACATCATATTGATGATTTTTGCAATCGTGAATTTGATGTACCGAGTGCTAGTAGCGTAAAGCATGTATATCGTACTTATACCTCATTCTGGCTCTCTTGCACCATCACCGCATTATTTCTCGTTGCCATGACGCCAGTACAGCTGATCATATTTCTTTCACAGTATCCAACAGCCCCATTCCCTCCTACAATAGATAAAATCAACTTTACAAGTATTTCAACCGGATAGGCTGCATCTTCAGAAATAGCAAACAGCTTATCGAACGCTATGTACCTACGCTAGCACTTTCTTACGAGATCAATTCATAACATAATATAAATTCAGATTTCCACCAAACAAAAACAGAAATTTGTAAGATCAAAGAAGAAGTAATAATAATAATGATTATAATATAATTATGATTGTAATATTATTGATTTAGTAGTAATAGTATTGATAACTGGTCAAAAGGTGAGGTGAGGCCATTCGTTGACCTTTATCGCAAAAAAAACAACATGTACAAAAAATTCAAGTTACATTTAATTATCATATTTTTGTTGTTTTTAAATAGCTACATAATTTTTCGTCTTTTTTGTCACAATTCTTAATTGAAAAAAACAACAAGAAAAGATATTTTTAAGGGTCAGATAATTAGATAACCCATAAATCAATGTCAGATTTTTGGCTAGCATGACACACTGACACACTCGATTATTTTCAAGTAGCGATTTTTACACATTTTCGAAAATTTGAAACTAGCGACTCTTTCATATCAGTCTTTTGAATGGGAGCACTTTTAGGGTTCAATTAACATCTTCTCTGAATATCTGGTTGCGCTGATTATTCTAGGATAATATCTGTCATATCATGATCGAGTATTTCCATGTAACTGTATTTATTTACATTTTTCAAATCCTGTAGACGCTTCCCCATCACTACTTTTGTTCATGATATCATCAAATTTTTCACCATGAATGAGAAAGTCAGGCCAGCGTGGTATAGTAGGCCTAATCCTACTTCCTAAGGAGAGTCCAGCAGTGGACTACTTATATTATCGGGGGCTATATCTATTTTATAGCTATATTATGATAAGTTCGCTTCATTAATTAGTGGTGTATGGTGCATACATTGAGATTGATTGTGACAGACAACCTATGAAATTTGATTTTAAATTTACAGTTAAAAATAAAAAACAAAAGTAGTTTTTTAGAAGATATTAACTGATGCAAAGTAATAGAATTTCTTATATTGACTTGGAATTGAGATAATAGATGCACATTTTAGTCGTCTTATAACACGATAATATAATAATATTGGATTGAATGCTTGAATGAATCTTGGATTAGAGGACAATAGCCAATTCAATTTACGGGTATGGGATTCTGACCTGCTCGAGGTATAGATACTTATATTCTCCAACCCATCGATGTAAGCAACACCCCCTTTTCCCTTTTTACCGTTGCCTTTCCTTCTGACTTCCTCCCAATTTTACTATCAAAAGGACCAGGTTGAAAGCAATACGATAGCACTGTTACGTAAGTGGGACTAAGATTATTGTTGTCAAAGCACAGGCGTTAAAAACGTCTGTGGCTCCCCTTAAGTTTGTTTGTTTGCGTACCGAACGATTGTTAAATTACGATCATGAAGTTACCTATATCTTATTTATTTATTTTATATTATGTTATTTTACAGAGGCGACTCCGGCAGTGCTCTAATCGTTAAGGATTACATTCAAATAGGTTTGGTGTCCTTCAGAAGAAAAAAATTAGCTGTAATATATTATACAGATATAGGATACTTTTACGACTGGATTAAAAAAGGCACTGATTTAATTTTTTGTGATCACCATGCACCGATAATTTTGTTGTCAATTTATATCAGTAACTCGGTCTCACAAAATTTTACCATGGTTGGACAAACAATAGACAATACGCTGGTATTTGGCAAATTTACTGTTAATGTTATAAATAGGTATATAAGCCTAAATGAAATACTTATTGAACTACGTATTATTTATAATTACGTCAGCAATTTATTTCCAGCGTGTTTGCAACGACGGAATGATTTTATAGAAGGAGTCAGATATCATATTTTAGATGGAAATTGTCTGACCTGTGTTTAAATACACAATAATGATTATAAATTCTCATTTCTGTACACTAGCGGTTGTCTGTTGATCAAATTTCGATCATTATGCATATTTCATGTAGAGTTTATTTTAAAGGGCAATATAAGTTAAACTAAAATAAAGACATGATATAACCGGTCAACATATCGGATAAGTGCACTGGATAGCACATTGTTAAATAAAAATGCCTTTTGCCTTCTATATTTAAACCTTAAGTGCTCCAGACTGCATGCAAAAACATTATTTTGAGTTATTTATATGTTTATACCTATGTATATGAAGATGTACCTGCCTATTGTGACATCATTCATCTAGTCTTTAATCATAATCTTGCTTTCGGTTTTAACGTAATTCAAATAATAAGAAATAGATGCTAGTTAAAGATTTCTTTACCCTGGAATGAGTATTTCATTCTTAGTTCGTAGTAGGTATCCTTGTGGTGACGGATTAAGAATACAAATTGTCACCACCCCAATTCATTCCGTGGGTGTCGTAAGAGCCGACTAAGGGAGCAAACTAAGCAGGACACGAGCACTGCAAAGAGAAGGAAAACTTGAAACAAACCCTATACCAACCCGTCTGGCTAGCGTGGTATAGTAGGCCAAAACCTCCTTTCTAAGGAGTAGGAGTAGGACTTTCGTAATTAGAGGCCTATGTCCAGCAGTGGACTATTATAGGCTGTTGATGATGATGATAATGATCATAGTCGGTATAAGTAAGTTCATAGTAAGTATTGCCCAAAATTATTGGATAAATAACATGTGTTGTATAAAAATCAATTATCATCTGTGTTTATAATATAGCATATGTATAGACACCAGTATGCTAGTTTTTAAAATGCTTTTTTCAAAAAATTGTTCAAGTTGAAGTATTCGTTTTCCGTTTATAAATATTAAAGTTGTAAGAGGATTTAATCGATACCTAGATAGCATCCTTCCTTTCAGCAAGCAAATATCTGCACTGAAAATATTTCTTGTTATTAAGTAAAAGATTTATTGATACTGTAAATACTTCTAATACAATTGAGTAATGGCATCTTACACACTCCTTTAAGAGCCACTAAATTTATCTCTCACTTCATTCAGAGTATGCTTGATTGATTAACGGTTTATAAGAAAGTTATACAAATTAGAATAGAATACAATTTACAACTTAAAGTTCCATTATCAGCCTATCGCCATCTACTAGGCCTATGTCCAGCAGTGTTTAACAACACACAACTCCCGCATTAGGAATATATTCTGTGTCGCGAGGGACTTTACAAACATACATGAAACGGTCACAAAAGCTATTTATGATGATGATGATCTATAGTTTTAACAATATTTTATGAAATAAAGAATTTGCAAAAGAAATGGCACTCAATATTTATCCTCCTCCTTCCAAGTGGCGCGTTCGTCATTGCTGAGAGCCGCGACCTCTACAAATTAAATTCGGGACGATTGCTATTGACTTGTTACGGTCGTCGGCAGTATGAATGTGTTTGTGAATTTTTGTATGTATATGACGCATGCGCTTTCTGTTTCTAAGCCGCTTTCCTTATTTTTTCCTGTTACCAGGAGAGTTTCTAAGAGACTCCGCAGGCCGATCGTCGAAAGTCTTACGGTGATTCCCAATTCATGCAGAGTTGATGGTGAGCCGTCCCATGTATTGACCTCTAACACATCTTGAACGTGTCAATACGAGCTTGATAAGATTTTTTGAGAGGGAAATCGTAGTCTTTATTGAGGTCGCTCTATCTGCCCAGATCTTTCTGCGGTGCGATTGCGGTTTCGCCATACCGGTGGATCTCCGAATGACGAATTAGCAAGAGCCATCGTTCCATGCGTTCCAACAGTGGTCCCAATTCCAATTTGTTAGCTTTAATAAGTGTGGTATCATAACGAAAATTTGTAACTTTCACGCCAGATGCAGATAGTCCTAGACTTCATATAGATAGTCCCCCAGTATAGTCGATTCTGTCTAGGTCCTTTTCCATCCCCCATTTGTCCAGACGTAATTGCAGATCTTGTGCATAATATGAATGCACTCAAAGCTTTCAGAATCAGGTCAGTGCCAGTAACTTTTCAGTTTTTCAACTAGTTGATGGGCGCTGTAACCTCAGATTTTAGAATTGTTAGTTTGATATCAAAAGTTAGTGTAAGTGTTGAAAGTTGATGGTATAGCTCCTTGCAGTATTTGCTCTGTGTTTTGTGATAGAGTGTATATCGTGTAAGGGTTTGCAAAATATATCATCAATGACCCACGCATTGGTATCGAATTCGCAGCTGAAGATACGAACCTTCTTGAAAAGATCATGCGTTTGACTTTTGATGTCTGCTCTTCAATCAATATCTTTACATATACCCAAACTTAGTTGTTACCGCTTCTTAAATAAGTTGCTTATTTTAGAGTATTTCTGTACTCTTGGCTGGGTTATATAAAATCCTGAATGAATGATATTCAGTCTTGCAGAAAGTACCCTTCTTAGTAATCGAACATGGTGTTGTTATTAACCACCTTATCAGGAATCGTATCTTGATACACTTTAACACCTTTTTTTACAAAAATATGGCTCAGTCACTCCATGATAGTTAATACCCTACCCTACCTCTGTTGATTAATTAGGCAGCTTCTATAGAGCTTTGAGCATAAACTCGGGTTATTCTGCTTGTTAAAATGTTATTGAATAGTAAAAATGATCTCGTCGGTACACTATTTTTTACTGTGACTCTTTGCGTACCGCTTAAGAAGTTGTTTTGATTTTACCACTCTATTAATTTTTAAATTATCTGTTAAATAATGACCTGTGTGTGTTTTCTAAACCGCAAGTTCTATGTCATCTTTTAAAATATGCGACATGGTTCTAGGTCCTATTTTTATTTCCCTAGATATAATGATTTGCTTTCGGACAGGATTTCTTTGAATTATTTCCTTCATTGCTTTGATAGCCTTTTACGCATGAACGTGAAAGACCAAATCTTTTTCTGTCACAAACATAGGAGGTATGATTGTACCTAATTATATCTTTGTACACAAAAATTCGACTACTATAAGCGACAAGCGAATGGCGAGTTTCAAAAATTGCATTAGGCTTCATAGCTACTTTGTGTAACGCTTTCAAAGCAATCGGTTCTCTTTAGTAGGGTGACACACTCAATTTAAAATAACAAAATATTTAACACGGATTGGCGCGAAAATGAGAAAAATGAAAGATTACAAATTCAAAAGTACCTAATTTTTTTTTATCGTAACAGTATTTATAGCCAAACTAAGTATATATACATATATACAATAAAATAAAATAAGTGAAAAAATTGTAAAAAGCGCGGTGTCCTATATTTTCATCACCTAAAAAAGATTACTTAAATTCGCTTGTGCCTAAACCATTAGTATATAAAACGTTAAGTCACACGCTTATTACGTAAACAACAGAGACTCACATACTAACTTAGTTAAGCAGGTGCAGTTCCTGTTAACGTTGGCCCTAACATCCTTTCATGGCGATACTCATTATGTGCTATATTTGTCACTCTCCAGAGACATCCGACCATGGGGATAGAGAGGAAGCTGGTCTTATTTTGGAGTGAAACAACTCCATAGATATGGATACGAACTTGACAGGTTTGGACCCAGTGGGTGTACAACACAAGCATATGCCGAAGAATGCTAGATGCAAGATTGCACTTTGCAGGCTTAATTTGAATTGGTGTAGTTTATTTGTCATCAACTGTGATTATAAGGTCTTCGGCCGAGGTACTATTTTGTAACCGATTTAAAAAAAAAGGACTAGGATTTTTTGTTTGTTACCTTAGAACTCTATCTGATTAATTAATAAACTGTAAATGGGCAGGCAAAAAACGTGTGAAATTATTCAAAGTAAAATTTTATTGAAATAAAATTAGAAGTTTTCAAGCAAAGATTAATTTATCTGTTTTTACATTAAATTTTTACTATGATGATTAAATATAACAAAGAAATAAGTAATAATAATAATGCACCACCGAGGCAATCAAATAAATATATGTTATATGTATCTATGTATGTATGTGTATCCAGTTTTAGTACGTACCTTTGTGACTATTATACAACACGATTTTTGTTTAAGATTCTGTTAGTATTTTTGTTAGTTAGTTTTGTTGTTAGTATTCAGTACTGCACCTTTTAATTGTGAATTTAATTGCAATAGGCGTGGGTCTTGCCTGTCAATGTACCCATCCTCTTCTACACGTATAAAGTGTAAATATAAATAAAATGTTAATAATATTGTACCACAATGTCCACAATCACGGAACACCATCTAGTCCAAAACTAAGCAGAGCTTGTACTATGGGTACTAGACAACTGATATAAATACATAAACTTATACTTTTTTCTGTAAATACATACATATTATACATCCAGATTTACATGTTCATGCACACAAATGTTTGACTTGAGCATTAATCGAACCCGCGAACTTTGGAATAGCAGTTCGTTACACAAACCACTATGCCATCCGGTCGTACCTTATATCTACAATTAAATGTTATTTTAAAAATAAAAAAAATAAGAGATTAAGATATCACAGCTACTTATAGATCAGTAAATAAAGAGTACTTCAATATTTCTCCAATACCGTTTAATCTTCATTTAGAATTCCAGAAATTCAAGCTGTCCATGTACCCATGCAATAAAGCAACGAATTTCCATTAAATTTAACAATACAACATAGATCCAACAAAACGATCAATGAATATACCTCGGCTATCTAATAAACAACATTGCCGAAGTTACCATCGACGCACCATAAATAAAGTCTTATCAAACGTCGCTACAGGCCTACTTGTTAACACGTGTCCAGTCGATCGATAAAACGGTGATCGATAGGAACGCCCGCGAAAGTCGATAGTCAAAGACAGCCAAAGCCTCAGTCTCGGTTGGACTTTCTAGTCCCGTGTCGGTCGATACGTCAGTCCCTTACCGCTGTCACAGATTGTACTTAATAAGGATTAACTAATAGCTTTTGTGTGTGATTGTTTATCGATTTATAATTAAGGGTTGGACGAATATTTACTGCGAGACCTTCTTATTGTAACGTGTTTTGAATTATGCTTGTTTCTGTCTTACTCTTAAACTTAGCTTGGATCTGCATTTGAACTTGTAAACTTTGGGTACTAGATTTAAATAAAAAAGTATAACGAGTTGATCGTCCCTTCATAAATAACTTAATGAGGCTTATATATAGCACTATATACATGAGGTTAATGATTGTCTGAGCAATCGGCAGGAGCTGAATGGCAGCACGGGACCCTTTAATTCCAACGCAGGTCCTTTTGGGAAGGATGCATGTTCTTCCCAATACTCTTCCTCGGTCATCTGAGCACTTGCTGGCGGTTTACTCCGCTTGCGCAACGAAGCGTCGGGTCTGGATGTCACCTAAATGAGAGATTATCCGAAGGTAGCGTGAGGGCCGAGGAGATGTCCGGATATTTTAATTAAAGCTGTTCTTGGATCCCTTTATTTAAGTCGCACTCCATATGGTTTTAGTCGGTTCAATTCACCGCCCAACCGCAAATACCTGTGAAAGTACCGAGAAAGTTTATTTCGAAAAACTTAATAACTTGCCAGGAACTCTAAACGAGTAAACAGTGAGCCTAAGAACCCCTAGACTCATTGTATAATCGTATATATACGTATACTAGTTACCTTCACTCATTAAATATACAAATCCTATTGTAAAATCTCTTGTTAAATATAAATTGAGTTCTTCATCAAATCATTAACAGCGCTGGCAAATTTTTCAGATACCCGAATGTAGTTTGTTTATATTTTTTTATCAACGTTTCAGAAACGATTTAAATCAGCCCGTTGAAACCGGGTGTTTGTGTATAGGATCGTACACATACATATGTACACGACATGTTGTTTATTATCACATACAAGGTACGGAACGTATACTCAAAGTGGCACCTGTAACCTTTTATTATGAGGTCGTTAGTACGTTTTTTGAAAACTTGTTACACCAAAGGACCAAAATAGTGGATCACCCGTTGACTACTCTACTTGGAGACTTTAATATTTATTGTATTTGACACACATATGTGCTTAATGTGCAGTCAATATTAAATTTAACATAATTGAAGTCCAGAGACATACACAATATATAAACACACATACATACATAAACGTACATAAATTTAATAAAATATATAAATACTCAGTCGGGTGCTAGCGTTGTGACTGTTCCCAATTCATTTTGTCAATAGAAAGATGATTTTTCTTTTTTTTGCTGTCTACGTCTGAGATACTGTTACTATAAATATAAAAGATGCCTATACAAATTATCGCAAAGTTACATATTATTATTATTATTAATGACGTATTATTTTAATGTTTTAATGATTCCATCAAATAATACTGTAACGTAATATTTATTTGAAATTAGGAAAACATATTTGCGTAAAAATACTTTTGTGTTTTATATATAGTCCCACCTATCTCCAAGGCGATAGGTAGAGGTAAATTACACAAGCCTCAAGCATCTAATAGGAACCCATAGGTGTCTCTAGGAGTCTATAGCCATCTATCGAGTACGTTTACAGACTCGGGTGTTGCTGCAGTAAATTTTTAACAGAATTTTGCAGTAGTATTGGAACGAAGTTCCTTATCGCGCGTTGTGAAAGGGGGCTAGACGGAAAAAAATCTCACGAAAAGTTGTAACGACACTTTTTATGTCAGTCATTCAGCGCCATCTATCGAATAGATAGGAAATCATTACTTTTCATCTCAGTATTTATTTTGAATTGTCACTTGTCAGTCATTCAGCGCCATCTATCGAATAGATAGGAAATCATTTCTCAAGGAGATTTTACCAATGTATAAATTGTTTTAATTAGAAACCAACTGAAAAATATGTAGGTAATAGCCGCTTTCATAGATGGCGTTGTAATTAAAATCGTGTCGAATCAGTTTTACTAGATAGTCACAACTTCGTTCCTATCGGGTGTCCCACGACACCACACGGCTTTTTTTAAGGTTTTTTATTGATTTTGTTTCCATTGACTCCCTTAAAGATCGGTAAGATTTAATCCTAGCGGCAGACGATAGAATACGTTGCACGTTCATTATATTAAGAAAAAAAATAGTATCATATGCATATATTTCCTTCCTTATCCTTAGCAAAACCTGGAAATTACAAATTTTAATGCCGTGAGAATCAAGTACCAGTATAAACATCTCAGGACGGGAATCGCTTTACTCGCCCAATCGTAGGCTTGACCACTAACCCCTGTAGCTTCAACAGAACTAATGTTAGACAGCGTTATCTCCATACCTTATAAGAACACGGGTATGTAAGCGTCACTACGACATAGTGAGAAATTTATTTCAAGCGCACCATGAAGACATGTTGTTTATTATCACATACAAGGTACGATGCATGAAGGTAAGAGGATAGCGAATGAAAATATCTATTATTAAAGTACAAACATTTGTATTTAACTTTACTAGATATCGGTATTTTGTTTTCAAAATCTTAAGCTTTTTCATTGACCAGTAAAAGTTGAACTACCACTGTATAGATTTTGGTACCACAATAGTACATAATAAACAC
Source organism: Arctia plantaginis (assembly GCA_902825455.1). NCBI lineage: Eukaryota > Metazoa > Arthropoda > Insecta > Lepidoptera > Erebidae > Arctia > Arctia plantaginis. Next base: position 5,104,685 of record CADEBD010000288.1, read on the forward strand.
TGGACGTATATAGTTTTATGTCGGTTACATCTTTATATGATACTAGCTGGTGCACGCGACTTCGACGTGGAATTTGAATAGCGCTACTTTAGTGGGTTCGATTCGGGGACCGAGCAAAATCTTAAAGGGTATTTTTGAAAGGAAAAATAGCTTAAGACTCTCCTTGTATAGACAGCTACCTGGTATTAAAATAATATCAAAATCGGTCCAGCCGTTATAAATATGACAGACAAAAAATATTTAAACTGGTTTTTTGGCATAGGTATCGTGCAAATGACCGTGTGAGTATGAAAAAACTTATTATTTTGACATTACAAACAGACACTTCCAATTTTATTTACATGTAATATTTTTTGAAACGTTTAAGCTTTCTGCACTTGCTCTACATATAGGTATTATGGTGAGCTTCCATGCGCTTTATTTGTTAAAAAAGGGACACAAAGAGTTTCTTCACGTATTAATATATGTATATTAGTATACTGTTATGTGGATTAAGAATACGGAGTGTCACCCCTATTCATCCCGTGGGTATCGTAAGAACCGACTAAAGGAGCTATGCAAGAAACAACAGCACTGTTGTTCTGCATAGTTTGGCCGGCGTGGTATAATAGGCCAAAACCTTTTTTTTAAGAGGAGGCATATGTTTAGCAGTGAACTGTTATAGGCTGTTGAAATAATGATTAATATATGGCTTTTGCACTTTATTTTATCTGTACGTCGACCTATATTGTCTAAAAATCAACTGTGTGTTTTGAAGTTGTTGTTTTATTGACCAGCACAACTTGAGCTGTCTTGCATGCAATTATATAGAATTTGTGCCATTTCAGTTCAAAATATATAATTATAGGTGTCTAGTACCCTAATAATTTTATATTTTATGTATTTATTTACAAAAAAAAAAATGTAAAGTATTCTATCAGTCAATTATCAGAAACTAGATGGCGTTGTGTGTCAATATCCGAAAATATTATTATTATTAGGTGTTTCTACATAATTTCAACTATTATGGCTATATTTATATATACTTAAAAATTAAATGTTTTCTGTACTTCTGAGAAACATCGTCGTCCTCGTCGGTCCCGGATGTGATCTTGATTGAGGGTTAATATTTCTATTATTAACATGTTACCACATATACACATACCACAAAGACACAATTCACTTAGACTTTTTTAAACACATAATTTAAAACAGTCCAAGTAGTAAGTCTCTGATCTACTATAACGTTATCAGTAAATCATATCATAAGATATGCTTGGCTTTATTTTCTCTTTTTAAAAAGACAACTCTCGCATTAGGAATATATCCTGTGTAACGGGGGACTTTACAAACATACATGAAACGGACACAAAGAACTTCCAGACTCAGAACAACAATCCGTAGATCACACAAAGTGACGTCCCATGTGGGGACCGAACCCACAACACTCAGCGTAGTAGTAGGCGGCGAGTTTAGTTCCTTTAGTGCTTTGTTATACATTATTATACAATTTTTCAGCTATTACATGACATGTTGCAAAGATTTCCATTGAACGAAAGTTTAATTTATTTATCATCAAAGTTAACTCGTTAAACTTCCATTTACAATCTGATCTAGTATGAAAGTCGGTACTTACAATGTTTCTACATAAAAGAAATGGATCAAGCAATAAAAACTTATGAACCGACTCTTAACAAAGCAAGTAACGGTGTCTAAAAACTAAGTATCAATCGCTTCATTGAATCATGTTGATTTTAAGAAAGATCTTATTCGGATCGATTTCTCTGACACACAAAAAGTAATCGACTGAGCGAAAAATTCGACTCAGTTTTGTTCAGTGCCGCGTCATTAACCTCGGTTAAATGTCAAAAAAAAAACCTATTTAAAGTGAAAATGTAACGGTACGTGAATCAAAATATGTGTTTTAGTATTTTAGGACATACAAATGATATTTCTACTTACGATATGCGTATCTAATTGCCTTTTAACCAATGTGTGATTTTAATTTTAATATTTACTTCTAGTGTAATAATCACTAAAGCGAAAAAACTAATAATTTTTTTACTATTGTTCTAAGTACCAATATGTGTCTGTTTATTTTGCTACGCAAATGAAAAAAAAAATATTCTGAAATTACTATTGGAACAAACAACAATTAAATAATATTTATGCTTAACAAAAATTTGTTTCTCAAGTCACGTAACCATTTGTTTTTAAATTATTGAAGGTAGTTTTTTAGGGTGTAAGGGGGCAAACAAGCAGACGGATCACCTGATGTTAAGTAACTATCGCTTCTCCAAAACACCTGCAACTCAAGAGACAGAGAGAGAGAGTAGAGGGGAGTTGGTGCTCCAATAACCTCATTCGCTCGGTGAAAAGTGTTGTAACATCCCTACTTTGGTAAGTTATAGTACATTGCATTATGTACATACTTACGAGTCAAGAAGATATTTTATTTGTAACCACAATCCAAAGTCGTGGAAGAATACAACTAAAAGCAAGGAAACAACTTACTTACTCAACGCAGTTTTCTGTGAGGCCGTGGTATGGCTTCGATCGAGCCAGCCCATTCGTGCAGAAGCCAAATCGATCGATCCATCGATTTTCAGTCAATAGGAGATTGACAGAAAATCGATAGATCGATCGTATCATAGTGTTATTATTGTTATAATCTCTTTTGTAATTGAAAATCACACAGCCACAATTATAAGATTAGGATGTTGAATTCTATGCAGACAGACGTCTCGAGTCACCTAGACAAAAGCGTGTTTTTTTAAACTATAATTTATTTTGGCTTTCAGTCATTAATGATAACTATTTTCTCATTAAAGACCAAAAAAGTGACATGGAAGTGAGTCACATATGCTTCAGTACACGCCTTAGTACGTGGCACGAGATACTACCGTATTTTTAGATATGGAAAAACCCGCTAATCCTGATGATTCTGACCAGGATAATTGGACAAATTTATGAAATTATTGTATTATCATCGGTCATTGATAGGTGTGCTAAGTTTCAATTCAATCAAAAATCACGTTCAAAGATTCGGTTACATACTTAGATACCAAGCTAATAAAAGTGTGTTAAAATACAAATATTTTCAAATATATATTAAATACAAAAACACAAATATAATTCAATCACTAAAGAAAGTAAGTAAGTATTTTTTATTGTATTTCTAAATATAGAAACATAATGTGAACAATTAGTGTGCTTATCACAAAAGTCAATAACAGGCAACCTTTGTATTGACAGAAGTTTGCTATGATTTAATGTGGGTAGTTCCGTTTTAATTGCTTAATTAAAGAAAAACAAATTGAAATGTTTAATTAATCACTATTAATCAAAACTTACAACATTTGCTTAACTATAGCGAATTTTAATGGGTAGGTACAGGGTTCGATACCCCCTCAACACTTCTTGGCATTAATATGTAAAGTGCGGATTAACAAAAAATGTGTATCTTGTACATTTATTCAAAGTACAGGTTGTACTTAGCTTGGACCTGAGAAGCGTGAAAAATTCCCAGAGTTAAATATTGCTCTTTAAGTACCTACTCAGAACAAAAATAACTCCAAATTTTACAATACTATTAATACAAAGAATGAGCAAAAAACTAAGAAGAAAAGGATGTAGTTTTTTTCTATAATTTCATTACTTTTGCCTTGAGCATTTATACGGTCTACATTTATATATTATGTATTTAGTAATATATGTCTAAGTATGTTTATCAGTGCCTCGAGCACGAAAAATCTTCGAATGCGTATCGTAAACGTATCGAGTCCTTGATACGTTAACGGAGTTTTACGATAGGCGGTAGCACGAAGCACTAACGTTAAGGTATCGAGATCTCGATACGATTACGTTAGCGACGTCATCCTAACGTAAATAAGGATGAGCACTTAAGAACGAATTCAACATCTTTTTGAATGAACTATGCGTTCGAAAACATAATGAAATAATGAACTTTTTATTACTTTCGGTACCTATTTATTGACAAGTAAAACAAAATATACTTATATAAACACATAGTAAATCTTAAATGAGGTATGGGACATTTTAAAATGTAGTATATTTGGAGAATTAAAATAATTATTTTGTCATTTCTTTCGGTTTCTGAAAAACACGTCTCCACTTGACAATTTATTGACATGGCTACGACGCTATGTCAATAAATTGTTTATTATTTTTATTGTAATTTCAGCACCAAGTTTAAGATTATTTATAAACCTTTGAAACTTTAAGAAGCATTTTATAGAAAATATTATGTATTATTACGTCGTGTTGGCTGTCGATTATGACAAAAATTCAAGCTTCCAATAATAGCAAGTCCTATACCACTAGATCGTTGTGTTATGTGAAAAGAAATTGATAAAAATTTCTTAAAAATAAACCACAGTAAGTCGTGCCACAATAAATCGAACTGTTGAACAGCACAGACGAAAACGTGTTTCATCATCTTCTGCGCCAAAAATCCCAACATCATAAAAGTCATAGTGCTAACAAGCCATTTACAATACGTAGCTATGGTGGAATTCTGGAAAGGTGAGTGTATATTAAATGTACTATTTGCAATATTGAATGTACTTTAATGTAAAATAACGATGGGATGTTTGAGAATATGATAAATTTCTGACGTTATTACTTATAATTCAATTTCTCGTTGTTATGAGACTTACACTGCTACTTGAAATTAAAATAAAGTTTCAATTGTAAATATAGATAACATCTATCACTTTATAAATGTTACTTGAACACCACCACAGCAATCCTACAGATAAACATACCAGGGACTACTAATGTCTCATATCAGTCAATCTAGGTTTCATAGTACAAGTTCTTCTTTGACAGTTTGAAACTAGGTGGTGTTGTGTGTCAGATGTCTGAAAATATTATCTTCGTTATTATATAAGTAATAAATGTTGAAATATTTTGTTGTAGATTGGAATACTGCGGGCTCAAGCAGCCAACCGACTGTGGCTCCTCCTTTACCAGCATCTGAGGTTCATTCTCAGTCTTCTCCAGTCACCGCAGTGGCGAGGAGTGGAAGTCTCCTGAAGAAAAATAAACTCAAAACAACCAATGATATTTTAACCGTTAATAGAATCGAAATTGTGTGAAATAAAATTTAAATTATTAACTAGACATATAACCTTTTCAAAGTAAATAATGTTCTCTGTAAATAACATGTAGGTACATGTGTATGTAATGTATAAAAACCAACTCTGTATAATTCATTTTGAAATTATGGTAAATAAAAAATATTCATACTAGCTCATTTTATGCCTTTCATCCCTGTCTGCTGGGTAACCCCCTCTATCTAACCTAATTTGGTACGAGCCTAGCAATGCCGCTTTGGATATTTGTTCAAGGAAAAAGCTTACTGAGCAATCCAAGGTCATTAAACAGGTTATAGAGGGATTTAGCTCTTATACCCCTCGCACCCACTTCCACGGCATACAATGCAACGAAATAACCATTTTTAGTTATTTCGTTGGTTAAGTCAAACTACTTCTTAGCTTAAAGCGATATATTTTGAATTTCGTTGTCATTTATATTTAAAGGACTAGCTGGTGTCCGAAACATCGTTTGCGTAGAATTTGAACAGCGCTGCCTTAGTGGGTTCGATTCCCGTACCGGGCAAATTTTTTAGCCTAAATTACTCCTTATATAGACAGCTACCTGGTAGTAATATATTATATTAAATATTATCAAAATCGGTCCAGCCGTTTTGAAGATTACCCGAACCCAAAAAATATTTAGACTTTTTTTTTAGGTATAGGTATCTTGCAAAAAAACCGTGTGAGCATGAAAAAAACCTATTATTTTATATTACAAACAGACAGATTTTTCTTCACTTTTGTCTTTCTTTGTTAATGTCTTCGCCTTATTTCACTAAAAAAATATTAATTAAATTAATATATATAGGTACATACTAAGTATACTACATTTTATTAATATAGTAGAAGTTTCTTCAAATGTTTCTGACAAATATTTAGTTTACACTTTATAGATAAAACAAGATTTGCTTACCTCGAATCTAGTTGTTGAATACCCTTATTTTCAATTAAACTTGCGACAAGAACATACATAGGACTAAAGCGGCGGTCTTTGCATTTTATCTATACAAAAAATTAACCGTTAATACTTGAAAATAATAGTTTTAAAAGAAATTGATTGTTTCGAAACTTTTCTCACCGTCAAATCTTTAGTGAATAAACATTCGACTAAGCTCGACAGGTGCTCGATAGCCAGCCTTCGAACGTACGTCAAAATTTCATTCGTGCTGCCAATTTTCTTTATAAAGTGTAACGTATCGAATGCTTGACGATACGTTTACGATACGACAGTAAATTCGAAACGTTCGTGCTGCCTAAATTAGTTACTTTTACGCACGATAGGGGCGCTGCACAAATGTCATACAAATTTTGTCGAAGACGATACGAATACTTTTTCGCAAGTTATTCGTGCTCGGGGCACAGTAGTCTTAGCAACAAAGAACCGACTCTGCCTAGTTTAGGATCAGACAGCCGTCTCTATTTTTTTTCATTATTATTATTATATTAAATATAAATAAAGAGAATGATAACATAATAACTTAGTATTATCTTGTTATCATTTTTTATTAAAAAATAATATCCTGACCCTGTGTTTACAATTTCAAATAAAGTCTAAAATCATCCCATTCAAAAACAAATATTTAATTCGTATAATATTTTTAACAGCTTTAAAAATATTTAAAATGGTGGCTGCGTGCAAAAATGATGCCGCTTTCTACACGTACATAGGTGTGGCAGTGATAGCTCAGGTAATAATGGATATAATTGAAGAAATCTGTGCAACCGCAACAATTGTATTTGAGGTTTGCGAGCGCGTCCGTGAGAGTTCCACTGAATCAAATAGAAGGCAATAAGGACGAGTTTTGTGGAACTGTTGGATTCAAAGTTTGACCTGATCTGGCATCTGATTACATTAATGTTGTGGTGGTTTTCTAAATATTTGATCAAAATTTTCATTCACAAACTGCGTTCGATTGTATAGATGATGCCATGATTTATTGTTACAACATCCGAATAGTTTTAATGTTTGTATAAATTTCAAGTAATTGCAAATATCTTTTTAAAGTATTAAATATATTTTACCATTAAATACTTATGCATCTATCGTAAGATGACGAGAAATTTTCTCATATAAAAGGTGTCCTTTAAATGAGCACTTACATAACGTAAATCAGAAAAAGAGGTACAGTAAAGACAGGACATTACATTAGAAATAAAAGAATCGGTATAGTAATAACATTATGTGTCATAAGACGTCCCTTCATAGACAGAACAGTTTTACAGAGTCTCCCTCTCTTAACATCGGAGTCCAACGCGTCCGTATTCTTCAAATTAGCGAGTTTCACTTTAAAGCTAGCATGATAGTGAGCAAGAACGATAGAACTGCATGGGAGTTGGACTCATTAGAGCTGGATACAACAATTATATTTCGAGTTGGTGGTATCCGATAGGATTGACTCCCAGAAAAAAAGGGGTATCACAATTCTCAACCCATCAGGCCTTCTGATATTATACACAAAATCTTAGTCTTATCGTAGTCTCGTGGATGATCATTATAAAAACTGTGTTTAGCCAATTTAACAGGTGATGTATTTTATATATCTTCGTCTGACAGAACATGTTTTCTCACTTATTTCACTTTAATAGCGTTAAAGACTTACTGTACTGTACTGTCAATAATATAACGTTTCTTGTTTGCAAATACTTTTAAAGTTATTTCAGTTTATAGTTTTAATAGGCGTCTAAGTTGCTATAATTATTTGTAAATAAGTATATACATGAAGTTAAAATCATCAAGATATCCACCTGGAATCTGCAAGCAGAAGAGGCAAGGTAGAACTACTCTGTTTAGATCTAATCAACTTTATATATTTTATCACTCAAATACAAACTACCGTATCTAAGAAACGATGTTTATGTTTATATGTTTATGTTTTTAAATACATATTATAGAAACAGCACGCTCACGTTCATTACATATATTTTCAATTACTAGTTATAAAGTTGTAGATAAAATAGGAAAGATAAAGTTGGACATTAATCTCTTGTCATTATGCCTAAAAAATACAGTTAATTTAATACTTAATTTTCAAGAAAAACTTCATTAGTACATAAGAGGCGACACAATAGCATTTTCCCACTGTAAAACCATAAAATAATTTAAGTATGAACATTTACTGCTTTCATTTAAACTATAAATTTCTATAATTACTAATGGCATTACTTCTAGACGCACCTTAATTAGGCGTGCCTATTTATAACTGTGCCTGTTATTATTGTATGAAACAATGTCTAAATAATTATATCATTTTTATCTGACTTTAGAAAAAGAGGCGGTTTACAATACAATTGTATTTCTTTTCTTTTTATTATATTTACTACTTTTGTTCCATCATCGACAGCTTTTAACAGTTCATTGCACATAGGCCTCTCCTTATAAAAGAGGTTTTGCCCTACTATACCACGCTGGCCAAACGGGTTGGGATACTTTTGTTCAGAAATCTTTTATTTATAAACACACATAAAAAAGAACCTTTATTGACAAGTTCTTTTTTTATGGCAACGTGTACTCTGATCTAATTTTAATTTGGAGAAAAAATAGTAGATACCCCTGAGTATAGATCTACTTTTCTTAATATAGAAAATACTTTGATCTAATTTGAAGAAAAGATAGTGGGTTCTCTTGCGTGCCCACATTATGCCTGGTCCTCGAAGACATTCCTTTAATTTCCTTTTCAATATTTTCATTCAGTATGAGCACATTAATGTATTGAACTAATCAAATATTTCTCCATTCAAATGACTCCTAACGTAATTTAAGTGAATGTTCCATAAAAGGCTGTTTTATTTATGGCCTTATTTCTTTATGGTTATGACTTTTTTTAAAGAATTTTATTTGTTTTGTTTACTCTCATACCATGCTCTGATATGCCGAGGAACATGTCGTGTTTTGTTTTTTACATTATGTTTTTCATATTACATTGGTTTCAGTAAATAGAATATCTACTTTTATGACTTACGCAGTAATGCGCGTTTCTTTACATGTAATCTCTACGTACTGATTATTGAAAAAAATGGTTGAATGGTGGTTATTTTTAAGAGTAATTAGCAGGTAAGTACTTATGACGACGTCGCTTGGAGTGTAACATATTACTTTTATAGATTTTACTATTTAAAATAAATTTAATCATCTGCCTATCTTTATCCCAATTTTATATGGGGTCGGCGCAGTAAGTATGATTCTTCTATTCTTCTCTATCATTTATCATCTCACTGTTCCTAGCCATATCCGCGGTTACACAGTCCATTAACCTTTTCTTTGGCCTTCTTTTTCTCTTGTACTCTTCAACTCCCATACCTAACACTTTCTTGGCCACATTTTCCACATCCTTCCGAATGACATGTCTATCAAGATAACGTATTATTTTTTAACTTTTCACCCAGTTTTGCTAGTAGTAAATTTAATAAAATTCTTTATTTAAGTAAATCTGTATAAAAGTAATATTGATAATAAAGTGCCTTCGTGCCTTCGATAAGACAAAGACCATAGTGCAAAAATAATTTTACGATATTAATCGAAAAAAGCAATTTAAGACGGTACTCCTGTAAAATTAGACAAAGTACAATTATGTCTCTGTCTCGCTCAAGGTGCTTGACCAAGTAAATAAATTTACTTTTAATCATTTTTTTTACTGTAGTATTTATATCAATATGTGCAAGATCTAATCAACTTATAATAAGATTTTTTAAGGTTCAAATTAATATTTTCGTTTGGTCAAACAAAAATCGAAATACGTTTAGTATTTTACGAATAAAATTAATAAATAAGGTCTTCATAAAAACATTAACTATTCATTTAATTTTCTTACCTTCAACGATTATTATATTATTATCATAATGGTTATATTCCTAGATGCATTGTGTTCCTGTGTCTTGTTTCATTCGGCCATCAATTACACACATTAATAACATCAACCACTAACTCAATGATCGCAACTATGTTTCAGAATAAGTATAAAATTCTATAACTAAATTGTGTACTGTACAGTCGATCTAAACAAACTTGCAAACATACAACATTTTTCGGCTTATAAGTGTACCAAAAACAATATTTTATATGTAAACTTAACAGCAGTTAACAAAGAACTTAAATTTCTGAAACTGATAACAAAATTTTCCTGCAGAATACATTGAATATTGATACACATATTAAACACAATTATACACAACAACTTCATTCATCAGCAAAATTAATCCTTCCTCTTATTTTCTTGCAGTCCTATAGTAATGCAGTAGAATCGCCCAGCACTAGTGATGCCACTAAGAGACCACGGGAGTAACATAATGTAACCCGTGAATTCTTCCAGTGCCATTGCCTGTGCATGGTGCGAGTTCTTCTCTTCTTTTTTTCTTTATATCTTCTGTTCTTCTTTCTCCAATTTAATGTTTGTTGTTTTATCTCTTCTACACGATAAAATATGCCGTATTAATTATTACATGTTATAAAGTAAAGAAATTTACTGAAAGGTATTAAAAAACATTTGTGGTCGATAGCAAATATTGTGGTAATCATAACATGTCAGTTAATATATTATAACAATCTTAATCCAACTTTTTTGTACGGTTTTGATAGAGGCTCACATTATATTCAAACAAAAAGTGCACAGATCAAATAACATGCTAACAAATTATCTCTCTTAAGTCCAGAAGTGCCAAAGGAGTAAGATATATAGGTAAATATATCTTGCTCTATTATACATTGTATATATACCCTGTCTTAATAAATTCAATCATAGATTATTTTTATAAATTGTATTTTTATTGCTAAATAGCAGGGTGGTGCAAACATATATAAAAGAGAATAAGGGTAATAGGTAAAGTTAAGGTATGTACGTACTGAAAAAAAAGGTATCTACAACACAACACTTACGACCAAAACAAACTTAGTTTAAAATACGAAATTTAATATTTAACTTAAAGTAATTTTCAAAAGTTTCTTAAGTGTGAATATTGGTACCTTTTTATTAAAAGAGTCTTCAGGCGCGATGGTGTTCAGAATGCTGAAGTGATGACAGATATAGTGCAGACAGCCGTAACTTATGGCGTAGCCCATCAGAAGAGCCGAAGCGTGTCTCCCCCACCACAAATAACCTGCAACTGGTAAATAAAGAAAAGTAATCTAAGTCTTTCTAGAATAGAAAATAGTCTGGTATAGAAAAAGAAACTACTATCCTATTTTATTATTATAGCATAGAGTATAGGTTATGTCCACATGACAACCAGATTTTTTTCATTTTATTTTAATACAACCCAAATAAAAACTGCTTAATTAAAGTCTCAGAAATCCAAAAAGTTTTCAACTGGCTATACTACTGTCTATGTACCTGGCCTAAGAGATCGCTATCTGGCGCGCGCGTAGCCGCAATTAAAATTAATGAATGGTACAAGTGTCGCTGTAGGTTACGTAGTTCGTACCACAGACAAGTGTACAACTACATATAACATGTTCGTACACCTGTTTTATATGATTCATGAAGCAATTAGATACACGCTGTTGACGAATTAATCGAGATAAACTAGTGTTTCGTTCGATTATTACTTCTTGTAACATACTGCATACAATCGATTAAATCATTTTCTTTGCGATATAATTAACGCAGTCTGTATTCACTAAACGCTTTATTGAATATTTTTTTTAGAAAACCATCTGTCTGTTAAAATTTAACACTAAATGGGATTTGATAGCAAAGAGCCATGTTTTTCCATTTGCCAATATGATTATGAAACTTATTTCAATGAGTTTAAATTTAGAATTTGAATGTAAAATTTATTGATATCCATTTCTCAATTCATATTATATCATTGTTAGTTCATTCTAACCTCCGAAAGGCTCAAATTTCAGAGCAGTTAAAACATTGCAAATGTATAACACAGATGAATACCATTTTGTCTCGTATGTAACTTCTTCATCCGCGTGTATAGAAAACGCCAGGTGTTTTCTCATAAATCGATGCAAAACGCGATAAACCGAATGGACGATACTTAAAATACCGACACGCGAGCAGAAAACTTTATATCTACGGATTCATGTTGTATCTAAATTGAATCTTGATATCTTACAGCTGTCTATTACTTATTAGATTTATGTGTTCACATACACCGATGTTGATTAGGAGATATTAAATTAAGTGCAACTTGGCCAAGCAAAATATTAACGTTATTAATATATATTTTAATTATCTTCACAGATCCTATTAAATATACAAGATCTGTGAAAATTCCAAAGCCTTAGAACTTATATATAGTCCGAAATGCTTTTTAGTTTGTATCTTAACATGCGTCTGAGTCCGATTAACTGTGACATGCGTCACAAGCGCTTAAAGATATAGTAACTCTTAATTAACATAATAATAATAACTTTATTTCTCCTCACAATGTTTACGATTTTGGATTTATTACATTTGACTTCCGTCATTTATTTCACTTATGTAGGTACTAGTAGGTAGGTATACATTTACGTAGAATATTTATCTCTGTGGTAACATGTGAGGAGCTGGTGTCTGAGATAGGCATGGATATGCCTGTAATACAGATCACCAGGTCCCCACCCCATGAATACAAATAACATTACAGTAAAATTCCAGATACGTTCATGTTGCTAATTATAAAGTTAATAAAACATACTAATAATGTTATATAACAGTTATTATTTTAACTAATTAAAAATATAAATAAATAAATAAACATAAAACATACTCAATAACTTGTAACTTGATAAATAAATACTTTAGTCTCCTTAGCAAGCACATCAGAGAACTCTAACTCTAACCATCAGAAGTATATACTTGCTTGCCATTTTTGTAACATAATAATATTGACTAGAAAATTTAAAGAAAAACATTATACTTATTACAAGTATTAAATGATAGGTCGGATAACATCAGAGAGTTAAAATCATAGAAGCGAGTAAGCGCATAATAATAAATCCCAACACAATGGCGTTTATGTATATGAATGGTGCTGAACTATTTAAATTAAATCCATTATCGTTATCACGTTTATACAACAAATCTCTGTTATAAATCTATCGCTAATCTTAGAATAATGAACATTGATTTGTTATCTAGGTATTCCAAACCTATCTATCTTTAGCTAAGTACAGGTCGGAGCAAATCCGTCCACGTCAATACTTGGAGGTTGTTTATCAATAAAGCGTTCTAAATCAGTGTTGAGTACTCCGAGTATCTGAAAACGGATCTCTAAGACCTATAATTTACCCTCTCTTCACTATATTTATGTAATAATACGTGTATTCTCTCTAACAAGATTGGAGATATGTAAGGCAAATAAATGGAAACAGAGCGTGGTCGTAAAAGTAAATAGGTATAATTCAATAAATTGAAAATTATTTATTAGTGCTTGATATAGGCTGTTATTTGGCATCATGTTATTTAATTAGTAGACTATTATGAAGCTTATTTTAAAAATAAAACTAACAACTATCTAGTTTGAATGCAGATTAATTAAAGGTAAAATTGGAAGACTTCTCTCAACATCTAAAGGAAATGAATGCAATGTCAGGTAAATATAGGATGGAAAATCATGAAATGCGGTAGTTGACTGACCAATTATCTGATTTGACTTGTCAGTCACTAATTACTGAACGTAAAAAAGGAACGTTTTATTTAAATATGCATAATTTAACAATTTTATCGTCAAACTTAATTGTCGTCAAATCATTTTTTTTTTACATCTAAAGGTTCATGATTACTTTTTAAACAAATTACTATCCAAAACATCGATAACAAAACATAAAACGATCATCTACAATTATATATCGTTCCAATTAAAACAAACGACATCGATTAAATCAATTCAAATCGAGTCCATGGGAATCGTGAATGCATTTCCCAGCGGATTAGCTCCTCTCGGTCTACACTTGGTGTACCGCGCGGGTAACAGTCATGCTGAGATTTAATGCTCTGGTTACGATGAGAGACTCACGAACCGCAAACTCTAGTCCCTAACACACACTGACTCGTTTAAGTTAAGTCAGAACAGACACCACAATACTATTCTAACGCAAACGCGATCCGTCGAGATGCAAAATTGTTACTGGACTAACGAGCGCTGGGAAAAGAAAATTGGCAGTGAATTGAATAGCAATAACTAAGTGCGAATTTGCATTGTCCATAGCAGGTTGTCTCCGATCGTTATAAATAGATCTGTGGCAATAAATAAACGTTTTATCTTATCGTTAAACGGCCGGCGATAAATCTCAGTATATCAGATATGGTGGTTTATTTATCTACACCTTAATCATATTTCTATCATTCATTTTTATACCACCGTTTTGTATACGAATTAATAGGGTAATATTTAATTCGTGTAATATATTGGCATCGGTTAATCGTCCGACCTGATGTTCTAGTGGGTAGTGATCTTTCTCAGTAGTGAGGATGTTTTTCTGTGTCTGGGTGTAATTGACAATTATAGTATGTGTGTATGTATTTGGAAGTATATAAGTTATGTTTACTTTATCAGCAGCCTTAATACCTTGTACTAAGGTACTCAAGCTGCGCTGTGGGTTAGGGTTTATTATTGTTATTATCTGCTTTTCATAAAATAATATTTTATTATCTTAATAAACGAAAAGAATCTGAAATGATCACAGAAGTCAACGTGTAAGCAAAATGGCATAATAGAAATTAGCGATAGAGCAAAATTCTAAACGGCATCCGGATATAAAAAGCTCAAGTTACAAAATAATCTGCCAATGCAGATTATTTTGTAACTTGAGCTTTTTATATCCAATGCCAATGCACTTTCATTAAAATACTTGATCGACTTAAATATAATTTATATTAGGATATTCAATTATGTGTGTCAAAAGCCATATAAACAAGAGAGGATATCCCTTATTGCCAATACCATAATGAATAAAGTCGTAACATATCTGATAAACACATCAAAAATGGCAATATTAAGTTATATAAATTTTATGTGCGGTCATTTTAACTTAAAAATCTGCCAACGCTAAAGCATCTAATACACAAGTCACCACCTAACAATAGATTTATCTCATTACGGATTTAACCGCTCCCGACAGTGGTTGTCACTGAAGTAAAATATTTCCATTGTAAACCTTCCGTTTTCTGATATGTCTGGTAAATTATACGCACTGTTTGGTTGTAAAGTCTAGGTGAAATTGCGCACGCGCCGCGGGAGGCTTCTCTTACGAACCTACATGCAAACTGAACAGGTCAGTTGAATTTCGAATTAATATACAAAATAGGAATAAAGTTCTAAACAAATTTACATGAAAATTAAAAAGCGGTAATGTAACGCTTCCATGTATTGAATTTCCGAGATAGTTGCTTTCTATTCTATAATTGAATGTACAAAAAAATAATCGAATAGGATGAAATGATTTTACATATAAAATTTAAAAGTAGCTTTCAACAAACAATAACAAATGTTTACAAATTAATAAATATATTATTAACAATCTCTAGATACTGGATCAGCATTATTATTCGTGTTTTGACTCTCAGATCTAGTCATCGATCGAATGATTGAGAACGAAAAGAAAACCCGTTCCGACACTTATTTTGGTAATCACCATTCACCAATCACTATTTAAGGTAGTTACTCGTTTTTACCATACCATACAAGGAGGTATATCCAATAATGTAATGTAATTTAGATTTTTATAAATTAATGTAGCTTAAAAAACACTTCATTCGTTGTATAATTTTTTCAAAGTTTTGAGTAAAAATAATTGATACAAGTTCTATGACTTTATAGAACTTGTATCAATTATTTTTAAGACTTCTTAAAAAGGTGTATTTTTAGCACCGGACTGGTAATAACTTAATACTGTTTTCAAATATTTTTGGTCTATAAATTTTTACCTGAAACATTTTAAACACTTTCATTTGTCTTTTTTTAACACCCAAACATTAATTCTAAATATCTATTAAATTACAATAAGGTTTATATGATCTAGAGCCTTTTTTTATTGATGAAGATAATATTTTCTATTCCTATCTTTTTGGTTCTTTTACATTTGTTCTTTTTTCAAAAGTTTTGAAATACTTCAATTGAAGATTCAAAATTTGAACGTGAAGAAAAACGATTCTATTTTCACAATGAGAATTAATTTATTCACATTGAATGTACCTCCAACTCTTCCCATTAAAGTGCGTGCACAAATAAGCCAATGCGGTGTAGCAATATTTTTCAATCAAAGCTCATAACTATTAGCCCGAGGACGGAACGGCCATAAAATTGAATTATGAATGACTAGCTCCTGGTCCAAGGTTTAACGATTAGCTCCCGAGTCCCCTTAAGGTAAGGTACTAACCCAGCTTTCTCATTAGTGTTTTGCCATTATTTATTTCCACAATACTTCCATGTCTAGTTATATACTGACTTCCATAAATAAAATAAAATGACTTTCTAGTATAGTTTTCTTTGTAGTATTATGCATAAAGTATACTTATGTAGTTTAATAGTTTTCTATAAAAGTTAATAAATCGTGAATGTCAATAAGAGAAACTTTAATCTCTGAGCCATAAAGACTTACCTACAGGAGTTAATACTTGTTTCTATCACTTAAAAACTAAATCTGAGACGGAAGCTCTACCACAATCAGTAAAAAAAACTTAAAAACTTCGTGAACATTGCCTTGCAGGCTTTTTAGACGCAGCGTAAGTCTCGGAGGTACATCTTTTTTTTTTCCGTGCGGAAATCCCGAAATAGCGGACCGTCTCGGGTAAGTACCCGAGACGGCCCGCTATAAGTATAGCCGGGAAACCAGGTATACCCTAGAAAGGAAGTCCCTGGTGCCCCGACATACCTCGGGTCATCTACAACAAGGCCTGCTTCTGCTAGGGTGACAGATGGCCTCACCTGTCACAAGTTCTCCCAAATGTTATATTTATAAGAAGCAAGGAACCTAGTCACTAGTGGAATTAAATCGAGCCTTTTCATTAGACGTTTCCTTATTCGTCCTCTATTATTAAACTTTATTGAATGAATGCTTCAGTAAAAAAAGCAGATTAGAAATTGAATCAACCAGTTTATATCAATATAATTTATGGCACAATGGCAAAGAAACTGCGACTGTCTGGACTCGTAAACAGAAGCCATTTCTTTTATCTCGGTAATATTACGAGACTGGTGAGTCATGAATGATATGTATTATCAAGGATGACAAAGCTTCATAAACTAATCTTGAGAACTTGTACGTAGTTAAAATTGTTTGCTTTGTCATGTAAAGGGGAAAAGGGCAGGCGCGTATATGACTATCGCCGCCCATTGACACCTGCAGCACCCAGCCACAAGACGTGTGTTGCAGGCCTTTTGGTGATAGTTTGCTCTTTTCTTGAAGGTTTAAAGGTCGTATCGGTCCAGAAATACTGCATGCAATCATTTATTCCACAGATTAATTTTGGGAGGATAAAAGTTTTATTGAAAAGCGCACAGTTTTGGAAATCTGCGGTTGGTCCGAAAAAATGTTGTTGTACTTTTTTTAAATACAACGCATAGAAATCATATTATTGTGTCTATGGTTCAATTCATAAATGACAGCACAGTCGTCTAAAATACTTATTTATACACATGTCGTGTTTTATAAATTCTACTATTTTAGACAGAAGTGTAAACACTATTAAGTGCTAAGTATAGTAATTTGAATGTTCATTTTAGCTACTGTCACTGCGTAAAATATTTTTCCTGCTATTCTAGTCTATAATAATCGACATATGTCTGTGACAAATGTTGAATGGATCTGTTATTCATCCGCTCTCACAAATTTTCATATTTATAATATATATATATATATAATACATAAATAAATAAGATTTACAACAGCTTCTACGGCTTCTTAAAATCTTAAAAAGCCTTCCTCTTAAGTCATCTCCATCATCATGACATATCGGTATACTCGCTTATGTAAAGTTTAAAGCTACGCAAATCCTATCTTAAATTGTGGTCTAGTAATATAGTCAGTTATAAACATATAAAGTACAGCTGTATATAAAGTTTATCATTTATCAAACAATCACGATTTATACGACCAATACAAACTCAATTCGAATGAGTCAGACAACAGTAATAGGTATTTTAACTTAGAAATGTTAGGTGAGTGCTGATTTTAAGGAGTTGATTTTCGATTGGGTGAGATAGCTGAAGAATTTTGGAATAGCATAAGGTTGTGAGTACTTAGTATGATCACATGGTACGCTAGTAATAACATTACATAATACTCAACCTAATATTCTACAATGAGTATTAAGTAGGAGTTTTTTTAAGTACACCTGGTTTACTATGATGGAGGACATTGATCTAAACTTTTTTAATTATTTAAAAATCTTTGATCTCTCTGATCTTCTTATTATTAAACTATTATGAAAAGAAAGATTTTTATTCAATAAGTTTTGTTTTGACAAAGATAAAAATATATAAATTTATTGAACAAAATTGTTTATATCAAGTAGCTTTATTACATATAATATTTTTTTACTAAGAATTACTTTTCAAAGTTATTGCACTATATTTAAAGATCTCATTGCTCTAAAAGTCACAAATAAGACCGTAAAACATCCAATGCATGTATAATTTATTAGCACACACATGTTAAGTGACAATGACAATAAGTAAGTAAGTGTGGCGTGGAAGCCCCCCCATAGTTCATCATCTCACCTACACTGCGTTCTACGTGCGACTAAGGAACCTAGTATACCCAAAGCAAGAATTCCATCCATGCCAAACATTGGGTCTAATATTTTCTTTCTGAATATTTAAAAAATCTTAAGTAAAAAGTTGTAAAAGCTACTAATAGAGCAGGATACTTTAATAGTTATTTAGTATAAATATGACCCTCCGTCGTAGGATGTAATAAATGTTTTAGGTTCATCAACAAAATGTATGTGTGAAAAGCTTGTTTGGACTACCCATCACAAGTACCACTAAAAAGGCTTGCATTGGTTTACAGACAAGTCATGTAAACATACAAGTATATTATGTTAAATATTGAGTGGGTATTTCGAATTTCACTTCACGATAACTGCACATGTTTTAAGTTGGATTTGTGAATAGAAGAGGTTTTTTTTTTTTATCATAGATGTTATTTAAAGAATACCGTTCAACTGTAATAAATATGTATAATTGAAATGATGTTAACGTTTAATTGTCTTGATTTGTAGGTTTTTAGAGAACGTAACTAAATAAAATTACAAATACTACACAGTTTTAAATCTGCTGATGCCATGAATTATTTACATTTTAACTTAGTTATACATATTATAACTTATTGAACACGTGCCTATTCAGAAATTATGTAAACTGGGAATTAATGAACTACAATCTTTTTCCTATATATAACTGTATGTTTCGTTACTAGTAACTGAAAAAGTTACTATCGCCAAATAATCGTAATTCATCAATCGCATTGTCGCATCCAGTTATTCCAAGTGTGCGTTGCTCGCGCAGGTCGACGAGACGAGTTCCACAGGTTGTATGAAACTGGTTTTGAATATTCATAGAGTACGAGAGCCAACGGCCGCACCACTATGCCGATGACATAATGGACCCGAATAGATTTATTGGACCCATTCGATACCGACTTTGTTGTGAGTGTTGAGATCAACGCTCAACTTGCTAATAAAAAGACATCACAAATCATTCTATTAGCTTTGCTTCATTTCAATTTTTGTTTTAAGTATTAGTTTTACAATTTATGGCATTCGGGAGTTGAGTTTTGAGTCTGCAATTTATTAGATTAATGAAACACCTTGTGGAGTTTAAATATATATATGTATTATGCCATTATATTTAAGTTAACATTTTGAGAATTCCAATAGGCCATGTCGAGCAGATAGCAGCTTTAAAAGTTAATCTCCAAAACCTACCTATTACTGCTTTATTTTGATAAACATTAAAATTTCAAGAATTGCAAGAACCCACTCGGTTCGATAAACCGAATAATACTTGGATGCTTAACCGGTTACTCGGTATAATTTTGTACTCGACGTTCCCTACCAAATGTACATTTGATGGGACTTTTATGTTCGCACACTGCCGTCAAGTGCCAGTTTGTGTACACAACCACGTGATTTATAGTGGAACTTGAATGTTCATGTCTTACAAACATATACATTTCATTTTTTGTCTTCTACAAATCATTTGACAACTTCTGCAAAGGTGTTTTAAACAATCGTCCTTGTAACTTTAACTAAATATTTAATTAACTTAACTAACCTAATTTTAATCTTATCGAACTGAGTACTAATCAATTATGTAGCTAGGTAATAACTATGTTTCATGACTTCATTGTTCCACAAAGACAGATAGGTTGTTAATAGTTGAATCAATAAGTTACGTCATCATGTATGTAAATTTATTTAAATAACATTAACCGAATTGTCTTTCGTGTCATCAATTACCCGTGAAGATAGAAGACTATTATTTTGACGTGTAGCCACAAAAATACACTATCTATGGGTGTCCAGTGGGATAGTCCCCCTGAATATAGTAAAATGGCCGTAACTTTTTTAAATCTAAAAATTATATAATTTTATAACATAACCTAACAAAAGTCATCAAATCAAATCAAATACTAATCAATTAATTGCCACATAAGACGGATCGTTTTTTGGCGGGTCTGTGTCAGGTGCGACCGGTTTCGCGAAATTACATGAGCGAGGATACGAATATGACTCACGCGCACATGGCCGGTACTACGAACGAATTCGTACAGATAAATTATTCTCTTCATCAAGATCAAGGACTACACTCGTCAACTTCGTCAACATGTGGAAGTGTTAATTGCTGGCAATTTACAAAATGTTTTGTAATTTATTAGTTTATCTATGTACTAATTAACTTGTTTTTATCACGATCATTGAGTAACTTAAATATTTATTACGAATAATAATATGAAACAATGACTGTGTCTTATCACAAATACTCATATCATCTCATCTTCCTGTACCATAGATACTAATACTATAGAATTATAATAATACTATCATAATAATACTTTACCATAGAATCTGCGAGCCCAGTAGGGTCGCAGATTCTATCGTTTTCTTTGTGCTACGAGGATATATACACTATAATTCGCCAATTTAAGAATGAAACTAACACTGGTTACAAAGATCTCCTATAGAATTTAAACGACTTAAACCGAAATAAAAATATTGTAATGTAGATGAAAGACAGTGGTGCTAATTCTGTTGCTCAAAAACTCTCTAAACTAAACTAAAAATCACTAAAAATTAGTTTGAAACTGTCAAGTACTACGTTTTCAGAATACGAAACGTTATTTGACAGGAATAAACAATTTTTTTGTGATTTTTATTTTAGAGTTTTCGAACTTCAGAATTAGCACCAGTACCTACATTTACATTTGGCAATGATTATTTAAAACCAAAGAAAATATATAAAAAAAGAATAAATCCTCTTACTTACAAGTTAAAATACCCAGCACGTCATTATTAAAAATACATGGATCCATATTTGTTTGATAAAACTAAGTCTTGTTTACACTTATGTCAGAGAGCAATACTCTTTTTTTTCCTGTGCGGAAATCCGCTCGCATACCACCCACCGGTGGTTATGTCGGACTCGAACCGACCAAAATCCGCACAACGTCTCAACTAATACACCGTCTATAGAGTCAAGCATTAAAATAATAACCACCATAGCAATAAATGAATCTCAATGTTATGATAATGCACTTCCATTCGAGGTAAGCCAACAAATAGCTATATATGGATTGATAACCAATGCAAAACTGGAATTTGCTGAACCGAACAATGAATAAACATAATGATTCACGCAGGTACACTATTGCAAGTAATTTCAAAATGTATACACGTTCTTACACGTCAAAGTTAAATCTTACCGAGCAGGATTACTCTAAATTAAAAAAGAAAACACAAATAATATTGTCAGATGGCCTCCATAGAGTTATTACTCAGTGAGCTGTCGCTACAGGTTATGCGAGTTCGTTTCCCTCCCGGACGCAAAACGAGTCGGTTTAGGGATCCCTCGGATGGCTGGTAAAACGGCGGGAAATTGTCGCGTAAATCCTATCGAAGGAGACACGCGAGCTGTATCATTTTCTCAGATTTTTTTGCCTTAACTGCTGTGTCTGTCTACATTTTTTTTAACTTGTCGTTTGTAGTTTGTAGTTTTAGTGAAGTTATGACTAAGTATATACAGGCATGTATATATAGTCGAAGGCCCTATACTCGTATGTATAATTAACACAGGTATTATCCGTGAACAGATCTGTAATGTTATCATGATTTTTGGAAAAATAGAATCACAAAGAATGCCTGCTTTTTGCGAAGGTATACCCCCAAGGAGACGCTAGGTTTTACACTAGTCGCTGGTTTGTCTAATAAAGTCTACAGTTCTCGGTAGACTTCTATTCCTAATTATGTAATAGAAGAATTCAATAGCAATTTACTTAGGTAAATGAAAGGAACGCAGGGTTTCGCGTCGCAAATTTATAAGACTGGGCCAACAGTGCGTCACTGTTCATTTCTAAAAAATATACATATATTATAGTATTTATTATACATATATTATAGTATTTATTATACATATATTATAGTTTAGATACATAAAAAACTAAATCCTGTCTTTAATAGATTGTAAACAGCGGTACGATGAATACATCTTTAAGATATACCAGCTTATTAGCATAATCCAACATTATTAATATCGGAACAAATAATAGACTTGTGTCGAATATAACGATACGTCGACTAGGAATCAGTAAAAAATTCCTACCGTTAAACAGTTGATATATCGATATTATAAATTAGATACGCTTCTTGATAAGTGAAAGTTATTTACTGTTAGAATAATGACTGTTTTATACTTTATTTGCTGCAGTAAGCTACGTGGAATATCCGTGTTTTTCACAACTAATTTACCAACTACACTAGACGCTAGACACAATAAACAGTGTGTTTAAAGTAGTGTTACTTGTAAATAAAAATTGTAGTCTAAAAACCATTGTTCAAGATATGATAAAAGTAAAGGATGCGGGCCTGATAACGACAACAAACGTGACAGAAGCATAGCCTTCAAATTACTAAAGGTTCGTTAGTAACACAAAACCGTGTAGTTCGTATTATACATGAAAACGCAAAACGGTTTTAATGGATTGATGGCATAAGACTATAAAACATGTCATTTTTATAAGTTGTCGTTGTTCTTTAATTTTAAAATCTTCTTGATACGTTTCGGTCTTATAATTTCGCCATTTTATAAAACAATTATTAAAATTGTATGCCCTAATTAGGAAAAAGTTGGTTGCGAAACTAGTCCACTAAAAAGTAATTTCAGTTCATGGATAGGGCTAGGAAAACTAACTAACTAACCTATGAAAATAATATTTATTAGGATCTCATTTTGCTCTTTAACATAAAAAATTTGTCAAAATCTCTTACATTTGACTCGAAGATGCTCAGGCCTCAGTTAACTGTTTTATTTATGTACGGATGGATTTTGCTAATCGAAAAATCCGTCCGTCTATCTGAACCTTGTTTACTTCACCAGAATATTGATATTACCACTATCTTAAATAAGAATAAAGTTTTAATATTTATCTACCTATACTTTCCCTCACGCCTGTTTTAAATACGGTATGAAAATACTTGTTTGGTTTTCAGTTAACAAAGTCAAAAGAACTTTTGAAAGTAAATAAATTTAAATCAAATCAAATTTCGAACTCAATTTGATTACATTAAGTATAAGGAAGATAGAACCCTTCGAGATAGATTGAGCCTGCCCTCATAAATTTGTCGATCGTTTTCATGAATCGTCCGTAATAAACGACATTTTGTAATTAGCAATAAACGATGACAGAGATCTTCTGTCACTCGGTTTTATAGCCAACAGTGATAAATGAAAGGTAGCTAAATATACTTTGATTCTATTGTTCATTGAATTTATTTGGGTTTAATTTACGTCCCCGTAATTAAAATCCCTAATATTTCTCTATTCCCTGGTATATAAAATCTAAAACTCACAATGGGGTATTCTAATGGTATTTAAACTATAAAACCATTGTTTACGAATTTGGAACCTTCTTTCGAAATATTTTTTCTGTTATAAAACTAGACCATAATAAACGTCACATTAAAAGTTTAGTCACTTACCGTTTAGTAGGACCGACTTCAGAGTATAACGGCTATCGATATTTTATTTATAACACTTCGTTTTTGCGAAATGAAAAAAAAAACATTTTATTGTACTCATAGCCTACTTTACTTAAAGGTAAATAATCTAAAGAGGATCTATGATCACTAAAGACAAATTTATTTATATTTATATTGGATATCACTGGGAACACAATATTAGATTTTTTCAAATTCGCTTGAAATAAATTAGAAAAAATAATAAGGTTGTGTTCGTATGGTTGAGAAAGTAAGTAGTAGTAGTTTTTGCTTAGCCATTATTCTGAGGAATGTTAAAAAAAAAACTAACCTGATCGGTAAATTGTTTAAAGTCAGTTTGAAAGCAATGTAATGTAAATTTTGATGGGGTAAACAGTTCCTTATAAATTTTTCTATGTAACTCTTAAGAATTTATTTTACTATTTTTTATTAAATTTAAATTGTGAATACTTTTTAACAAAAGTATGTTCCTACGGATGATCATTTAAGTAATAATGTCATTACTTTTAAAATTAGAATGCCCTAAAGGTATGAACGAGTTCCAGTCACGTGCAAAGATAACATGCTAAGCAGGTCGGTTCAAAAGCAATAAAACTAACGCATTTCACGTGTAGTGTTGACTCTAATGAACTGAAACATTAGCGTTTTTGGGGAACACATTGGGCCGAATGCACGTAATGATAATGGCCCAGCGTGAGGCGTGAGAATAACCGCTAACAGACACATTACTGATTATCTACAGAGCATTAATGTGCACCGTTCACATTTTATTTTACCCACAATTAATTTAAAATAAACTTTAAGTGATATCGGTTGCTTTCATCGTTTTAACATATTTTTTAACAAACCTTGCTTAATATTTATGTGCAGAATAATAGTCGTTCAACGTTTGTGAAACACGATCAACACCCGGCATTTAAATGGGTTAATATTATTTTTAGAATGTTTATCAATAAATCTATTTATATGGACATTATAGGCTAGAACTTTAGCCTGACTTACAATAAGCTTCTCTGATAGTTCTGTAGAAAATACAACAGTTTTAAATTACAGTACAAAAATTATCAACAAACTAATTTAACTGTATATTAAAGATAAAATAACTTACACACTATACAGCTAGAAAACAATTAATATTACCTTAAGATATATTTACTTTCACTTTTTGACACTGATAATACTGTCTAATAATATTTAAAACATTAAATTCGCATAGAATGGCTAATTAGCTTTTCAATTCGAAAAAAGTTGCTCATAAGGAAATGCCTAGTATCTATGTAGCAGACCGTGTTAATTTGTAACTAGCCAGTCCCTGCATTATACTAGAGGCGTGACTCGAAAGTCACCTCCGGAAATCATGAACTTGAAGACAAGTATGACCGGTGTAGCAGGACGACTTACCCGTTTAAAACGGAACGAACAATTTCAAACGCCCGGTATCGATATCCTCTATATCCTCTATAGGTCTTTCCGTTATATATCAATTTAAATAGAACCTTTTTGGTAGATTTCTAAAATATAAGTTTTAGTTTATGTCATTGAAATGTGCGTTATCAAAAGAATTTGACGTTGCCAAAGAAATTCAAAATTCTGAACTTGATTAAAAATAGCGCACGTTTTAAATGTAAACACTAACACTACCTTTACTATTACAGTGCTATCAGAATCAAACTAAGCATAATAATGTACCTCCTACTATCGGTTCTAGAATTTATAAATACGATTAACTATTTTTCGTAAATACATAAATCCATATTATAGCAACAAATAAAAAGAAATAATCATCAGTTTCTTTAAAACTTGACCCGCTAGTAAGAGGTTACCGTTAGCCAGCTCACTTAAAAATAAACCTAATAAAAGAAGTTCATAATGAAATGTTTAAAAAAGATAAAAACATCTAAAAATAAAAATATGACACAGTATGATATTTTATACATATACAGATACAAAGTGCTGTCTAATCATCAATTTCATTCAAACAACCAATCAATTTCTAAACTTCTTTTTTATTCATTTTTCATTCTCATCACCATGACTGACCTCATCATCGAATTTTCACACGGCCACATGATTACGAGGACAGCGTGGGCTGAGTAATTGGTGTGCCTGTGCCCACGACTTTTTTGTTTGTGTGACCCGACCTTTCTTGCCAACGATCAGAATTGAATATGCCTTATTTATTACGGTATGGCAACATTATGATGACTGTATTTTAAGATTTAAGGAGCTACCATCTTGTGGCTATATTACTCATTAAATCGTTTATTTTAAAAATCTGTCATTTTCAAGCTTCAGTTCACTTTTTGCATTTAAAAGAGTTCGGAATACCCCTAACATTTTTATTTTATGTTTTCTGTCTTCGTCTTTCTGGCTTATTTACACTGACATCGATCTTCGATCAATGTTTGGCCCTTTCTCAATAATAATCACTATCTTAGTCTGTAATTATGTTGGTATTGTTAGCCATTTTATATCAAATTACAAAATTCAAAAACGAAGAAGTAAATTATTCAATTTTAACAGCAACTGGCATTGTATAGATATATTTAAATGTGACAATAATAATTCAAAGGTCTATTGAAATAAACTATTTTTCATGCTCACTACATTCACTACCTTCACAATAAATGCTAATAATCTTTTCTAATATTAACAGTTATGATATCCTTTCTCACAAATAAAATTTAAAAGCACAAAAGAAATTTTAAAATAACTAACCGCGTGTGAATTAATGTTTTACGACAATAAAAATGATTACAATTATAATAGTTTCCTGGAACAGTGCAACATTAGTGTGCTGGTTAATTCCCACGTGTGCGCGAGCGCATACATACGAGTTAAAATGCGCGGGTCGTGAACTCGCGCCACCGGCGACACACTTGCGGCTGTTAGCGGTATTCTACTTACATATGCACATACATTTGTATTTTGTATATTACTAGCGATAAATGTATTCACGATATGCATGTTTCCTGCACACTATTAGAAGGTAGATAACAGCTTTGCTACATTACTACTAGTGTCATAGTAATAGTGACGCTTATTTTTACCAGCTTGGTACCACGCTGCTAAGTGCATGACAAAGTGTTTATATTAGAACCAAAAGGAATAAACAATAGTGTGTCTTCTGCGTACAACCTGTAACCGGCTAACCGATGTATTGTCACAAGCCCATTCATTAGGGAGAAGGTCAACTTCTTTCTAAATGCTTTGTCTCTTCTAACCTGCTTATCCGGCTATCACTCGACAGTAAGATTTCGATCCTACTACGCCCAAACATAACAGCATTAATATTAATGCCCTGTAATTGGCTATTATTTAATTACTAGATGAATCAATTTATTAAAAGTATCACCTTACTTCTGTTAACTTATAAAAATAAATGTTTATCATCATCGTCATCAACAGCCTCTAACAGTCCACTGCTGGACGTAGGCCTCTCCTAATATAAGAGACTTTATTTCCTGTTTAATCACGACGGAATGGAGATGCATGTGTTGTAGTATAGAATGCAGTATTCAGAAGACCCTTGTCTGACAAAATATTGCCTAAAATTACCGACAACGTTTAAAAACGAGTGTTTCTTTCTTTGTGAAGTAAGTTTCAAAGTGGGAAGTAATTTAATAAATATAATGAGGCTGTGTCGACGGGCCTGTTGGTCTAGTGGTTAGTGACCCTGACTGCTAAGCCGGAGGTCGTGGGTTCGATTCCCACCCAGGACAAATAATTGTGTGATGAGCACGATCATTTGTTCTGTGTCTGGGTGTAATTTATCTATATTATGTATGTATTTAGAAATATATAAGTATGTTTATCAGCAGTCTGATTATCATAGTACAGGCTCTGGCCTAGTTTGGGATCAGACGGCCCTGTGTAAGATGTGTAAAATTATTATTTATTATTATTATTTGTGTATGGCAAAACAAAGAATAGCCAGTCTTCGACAATAGCCAACAGCTATGCATACTCACCCATTCCCGTGCAATTTTTTCAGTGCAGAGTTATACATATCTGAAACAATAAAGGCATTTATTAGATAGTGTAAACGTAAATTTTATGTTTTTACTGTTCTAGTTAAAACATTTTACTCGGTCGCTCAACTAGGAAACTTTTTTCATGGAGTTGCAAGTCTATTGTTAGATGTGTCCCTAGAAAAATTTAATTTAATGACAAAGAAAGAAAATCTTTTTTCTTTATTATCAGATTTTCTCATCGAAGCAAGTAAACAAGTAATCGTTTACATGTTTTTACAACACATTTAATAGTACCTATGAATGAGTTGGCAACACAAGTTGCCTCTTTTGACCGCTAAATAATTAAAGGTTTATTCACCTCAAATACTGTATATTAATCCACAATAAAGACGTGAGATGGTTGTGTGCTTATTATTTGTTTTTTTTTATTTGTTTTTATCTGTCTAATATCATATATTTTTAATCTATGGATGTGATAAACACATAGCACCTTTGACAGTTATCGCTTTAAAATCTACCATCTTTTTATGCCGTTTGGCATTTAAATTAAGAGGAATTTAGATAGATATTATGGCAGACCGATACAGTATTATACTTCAAAATAACAAGTGTTAGCGTGAATAGCACAAAACTTTTTGTTATACCAGTCACGTTCTCCAGTTTCGGCGTGTTTTTGGTCACTAGTACACTTAAGCGTACTTATAGATGACTTTTCTAATCTTTTCTAAGGTTTTCTAAAACAAATGAAATTATAATCCAAGTGATAGTAGAGATTATTCCGTTCTATAAAAATATAATAGATTTAATGATCAAAAATACAAGCCAATCTAGAATATAATGTATAAATTTCTAACTTTTATTAACTTTTAAGTAGGTAATTACAGAATACTTCAAATAAAGTGTAGCTCCAAATCACGTACACAATTGGAAAATGTCCGATATCTATAAATAATAAAACGATTTCATTCCATTAAACTTTCTCTAATGAAACATGAAATTATTCGAAATAGTTTTCTCTAATCCAACTATTGCAGTGTAATCATTGCAATAAAAAAGAAATCGTCAAACATACAATGTAATAACGCTTTTGCAGCATACTAAATGTATTATTAATGTGTTACACGACGAAGCTAAAGAATTCTTTGTCTGAATATTTCTTTGCTAAATTGATTTAATTTCTGAAAAAGTAATCTCTGCAATGATCCGTCACATTTGAATAATTTTAATCGGACAGATTTTTTTCTTTGAAAAGACAATTCCGCACTAGGCATAAATCCTGTGTCGCGGGGGACTTACAAACATACATGAAACGGACACAAAAACCATGACCATGACACCGTCCCATGTGGGAATCGGACCCACAGCACTCAGCGTAGTAGTGAGCGGCGTCGCGACCGCCTTAATCACTACGCCAATCCGTGCAGTCACGGTCAGATTATGTTTTGAGTTATATTACCTTAATTAACAGAAGAGTGACACAAAGCGGGTGAAACTACAATACATCGCTTTCATATTTTATTTTATTCTATTCTCTTTTTATTCATATAATATATAACATTTAACATTTAGACGGTAGAGCGGAGACGGTAAATCTTTACTGGGCGAAGGCATTAAGTTCAGTTTTTACCTTTACTAAGAAATGGGCTGGTACCCGCGACTTCGAAAAGCGCTGCCGTAGTGGTGAAGTATGGTACGCGACTGCAGTCCATGAGGCCTCGGCTTCGATTCCCCGACCGGGCAAAATTTTATAGGGTTTTTTTAAACAAACAGACAGATAAAGAGACAAAAATATTTAAACGGGTTTTTAGGCATAGGTATCGTGCAAATAACCGTGTGAGCATGAAAAAAATATATTATTTTGACAGTAAAAATAGACACTTCCATTTTATTTATTTGTATAAACTACTGAGGAGTTGTATATGCCGAATATTCTAATAATAGTGTTAGAAAAAAAAATGTTTTTAAATAGAAACTAAGAAAAGAAATATGTAAACGAAATTGAACACAATACTGTAATTACTTAGGACTTAAATTAAGTTGACAAAACATAGCTGCGCAATAGCACATCGAACATACTAAAACCACACAATATTCTATTACGATGCCTGGCTGGCCTCAAGTCAGTGTAACCGTAATATAATTAACACAAACTAGTATACAAACAAATGTTTCTACGCCCCAATAAACCTATTAACAGCTACTTACAAAAAAGTAATTGAACCAACATCGGATTACATTATCAAATTAAGTCCGATACTTGTTTTGATCATTACATGACTGAACATTAAAAAACCTGTCAATAAACAGGCTTATACAGGTTATAGTACTCCGCTGGACACGCAATGAAAACAAAGTATGTTTTTAAGAAATAGGGATTAAATGAACAGATCGGTCATTTGATGGGAAGTGTCTACCGCCTCTCAATGACATCTGCAACCCAAAAGAAACTAGTGCGTTGAACCCCTCCCGCCTTAAGGCCTTAAAGCAAGGGTCGGGGGCTGTTGAGCTCCGGTAACCTCACTCACTCAGTAAAGAGCAACAACAGAAATGCTAAACACCTGTCGAGCCAGGCCCAATGTGCTGAAGCATGGTTTTCCCACGATGGGTCGTGAAAATATCTAACAGTATTCATGGAATGTAATAATAATAATAATATTACTGATAGTGCAATAGCTTTGAAGTGGTTGCAAGTTCGAATCCCAACTTAGGACACTACTCATCGATTTTATTAAATGAGGCATCAATTGGCACACGGGCTGAATATTGACTATTCATGCTCTTAACTAGCTCATCTAAAAACCGCCCATTTTAGTTATTACGGTATTTTATGTATATATGTTTTACTATATTTATGACCGCAACTAGAAAATTACTAAATTAATTCAAATTCTGCGAGATGAAAACGTTATAAAGGAATAAAGAAGAAAAGCTGTGATCTTGTTTTGTTTTTATTTCGGCTCATCATCAGTCAAATAACTCGTTGGAAAAATATCAATTCACTTTACTGTTTTTACCATTATCTAAATTAGAATACTTTATCAATAATTTAGTAAGATTATATAAATTTTAAAATCAAATCAGTTAATCTTCAATCACGATTTGAATTTAGGACATTAAAAAAATAAAATAAAAATTCTTTATTTAAAACTAAAACTAACTAACTAACTAAAACATTTTAAAGCTATATAAGTATTCATGGTGTTTAAACATTAACTAATAAAAAAGAGCTGAATATGCAGTAAAAAAATAGGGCACACAAGTAAATAATGGTGTATTGTGTAAGCTGGTAACACAATGCCACCATGTTGCCAACTTTATAAAAACCTGATAATTTCATGCTTCAGGTTAGGGGCAGTCAAATCTCTAGCAATATAAAAGAAAGACACTTATTAATAAATTCTGGTGATTTTACTAAAACATGCTGCATGAACTTATTTCTGATGTAATTGTGACAAAAACATAACTGTTCAATAAAATTACTGAATGACTTAATGATGTTTGCATATTATTCAGTATTCCTCTTGACAGCAAAGTTCATTGATATCATGTCTTTAGCATAATGTATACGACGCCCAAACACATGTAATACCTTAGAAAAAGAGTTTATTGTGGGCGTCAAGCAAGCACCTAACTTATATTAAACGTTAATTAAATATTCCTTAGCAATATGATTATAAATAAGTACAGTTTTGGAAATGTTGAGATTTTTTCTGGTAAACAGTAGCAGTTTTGGTGGTCATTGATATGGTTAAACGCTCTAGTTAAGCGAAATATTTTAGATGGCTAAGACTTAAACAGATTAGAGCTGATCTTTTTTTTCTATTTTTTGTTGTTTCTTTAGGACGATTGTATCATTCAGGCGTTTCGACCCCGTAATGTCCTTTTTGTAGAACCTTATGCAGTGGTTATTTTAATCTAGAACATAGTAAATGGTAATAACCATAGCCTGGATTCCTTTATTTATTTAATATCATCAACTCGAGACTTAAATAGTTATATCCAACAGTACTTCAGAACCAATGAGTGTCAAATGAAAGACGGAAAACGAATCCCTTGACCTCTAATCTCCAATGTTAATTGAAAAAACAGTAATGGGATTGTCTATATTTTTGTCAGTGTTGCTAGGGCACAAAACAATTACAAACTAAATTGTATTCATTATTAAAATGCTGTAAAGAAGATGAAGATACGATTTGTCTGATGAATTATTGCTAGCCTCACTCATATCGTTATTATGTGCAGATAATAACTGTTAGTAACCGTTGTATGAGACCATAGACAATGAATGAACTTTTTAGCGTCAAAAGCTTCACGAGAAAGACAAAAGTATAATCCGTTCATTTCGAGTTCCGTGCACATTCTGACGATCAATCACACGGCTTGAAACTACTTGGCGGTAATCTTCCCCACACCGTGTGAATGCGGTCACGATGCTGCTTGGAGGCACTCTATATTTTATGGGTGGTGTTGCACAACTCTATGGGAAACGTACCAAAACGATGAATGATTAGAACGTTTGGCGATTCTAATATCAAATTTAGCTATTGCTGAATGCGCCTTTAGGAACAAACGCTTAGTGTACTTGTAAATAAACTGTGTGTTTCTGAATATGTGAACTAAAAGCTTAAGATAGGTCATAATGTACAGAAGAGTTCGGGAAGAAAATCGTGAATATTATGTGAAAACTACAATATTTCGTCATAATTACTCTTTTATACAATCTTTTAACATTTTATCCGATTTAAAAAATGTAAACTTTTTAAGTAAGAGACAGTAATTGATAATTTATAACATAAATTGATAAAAAAATATTAAAAATTAGTTTATAACCATCCAATTAATTGCGTTAAAGTCTTACTGATGTAAATTTTTAATCATTTTCCAAACCCGAAATATAATTAACAGGAAACCGCAAATATATCCGTATGGTCCAAAATAAAATAAAAAAACCTTTTATGATCTTAATTTGAAATGGAAATTGTACAGCTATAAACCTATACTTGTTTATACTCGTATGAGGTGCTAAATAGCTTTGAATAATAAAGTTGACAGCAGATGACAGCGGCAACAGCGCTGTCAATTCATATAAAATTAATCAGCGCTAAAGTATTCATAAGTTAAAATCAGTGTGTAGGCATACAGGTTGATAAATGATTGGATCATTTGTCAAAAGAGCGTGGCCCTTAATGGTTTATTAGACATTTGTGAATGGAGGAGTTGCCCGTCTGCATCCCAAATGTCGTCTTAGATATCCGTAGCCAGGCTGGCTGATGTACGAGACAGTCCGCCATAGATGTACGACGCGAGGCGAGAAAACACTACATCTAGCACGCGAGGACTGCATACGCAGAGACGGATTTGAATTGGTAAGAAGTGCATTAGTTACATCAATTTTCTATATGCCTTAGAAACGGCGGTGAGATAAGAATGAATAAGTTTTATTTGAAAATGCTCCAAGCCTCTACAGTTTAATCACATATATTTTACAAAGTCTACATTCTTTATAAAAAAAATGCTTAAAATATGTAATACTGGCTTCTACCCGAGGCTTTGTACCTGCTCTCTTTTTTGTGAATTTAATCAATGAATGCACAGATATTGGTGCTAATTCTTCTCGAAAACTCTCTAAACTAAACTAAAAATCACAAAAAATTAGTTCAGTCCTATCAAAAAACGTTTCCTATTCTGAAAACGTTGTCTTTGACAGGACTAAACAAATTTTTAGTGATTTTTAGTTAGGTTTAGAGAGATTTCAAGGAACAGAATAAGTACCATTGTCAGTTACCTAATTTTTTAAGAACTTTTTTTGAGAATAAAGCACCCTATGAAACTTTTCTATGGTTCTGATCACATTCAGATAAATTTTTATCGTGATCGACTGAGTATCTATGGCGTAAAAACAAAACCAAGAAAGAGACAAACAAACTCACTAAGTAATGATTAAGATTGTTTTTAAAACTTAATTACGATCGACGACAAAGTACTGATGTACGTTTAATTATTATATCTGCAGTAGGCATAATGATTATATATAAACGGGTAAAAATAGCAACTGCCAATATTGTTTACTAGCATTAGCGACTTATTCATTACACAAAAAAACATGCTCAAAGCTCTTAGGTTTATAACCTGAATAAATCTCAATAAATATAACCTTCACTATTTTAAATGAAGCTGTCTTATCTTGCGTCGAAGGACATCAAATAGACGTTGCAATGTCATTCTTCAGGCTGCATCCGGCATGCACTTCGCGCACGTCTGAGTGCGGCCCTGGCAGTCACGTCCATAGACGTACGAGCTCGCAAACGCGATTGAGAGAGCATTTTGACTCCTAAATGAGGTCGTTCACACGGCACGAGTTCACGGTCGACTGTCTCGGCTTAGGGTTCTAATGTAGGAAGTGTTTGAGGCTTTATAAAGGCCATTAGTGTCATATTTATGATGATAATTAGTTCATTGTTATGTTTTTATTTCAATGCAACACATCTGAAATGACTAGAAGGCAAACGATGATGACGGCAAGGGGACTATGATAAAAATGAACAGTTTTCCAAATTACAGTGTGTATTTTATTTTTAAGTAACTTTAATCCCCTTTTTACTTGTTCTTGTATGAAAATTGACTATTTGAATGATATAGAATGCATAATTGTATTTAAGACAAAAACATCAAAAAATAAGGTTGCAAGGGTACCTAGTGTTAATACGCACAAGTAAACCATCAAGGCGTGTGTTAAATTACTAACCAAACAAGTTACTAACAGAGCTATTAACTAAAAACCAGGTACGCAGAGCTCATTTTTCATACATATTTTATTCAAAAACATGACATAACAAGCCTAATAACCAACCAATTATAAAAATGCGTCATTCATTGCATTTTGCAAACGTGATATGCTGCATCAAAGGTGGACCCAGTAGCGGTCCCGTTTAATTTACATAAAGACACGTTATTGCCAAATATCGTCACGTCCCTCGTCGAGAGTGTTTAAACGGTCGATACTGTACAGCATAAATATCAGTTCCAGCTAACTACATTTGGAACTGATTTTTATGCTGATAACATTATTGCTTTACAGCCATATACAGATATGTAGTTTATAAATTGACAGGTTTGCAGTTTTTTTTAATATAGTGTAAAACAAGAGTCACATTTTTCATACTATTATTGACGTACATAGTATAAGTTACCGTCTTCTATAAAAACCTTTTCCAAATCACGAAATTTAAATTCGAGCACAAGCCTGCTATGTCCTTTATCGCTAGTTATAGAACCTGTAAGAAGGTTCATTTTTTTTCTTTTTAATCAAATAATACTTCAATCAAAACGCATCCTTCAAATAAGGTTCTTATTTTTTAAAGTTTTATTAACTTGAAATGTCGACATCTTTTTTAATTTGTTTGCGTTTTTAAAAATATTCAATTTTTGAAAGACAATAATTTAAATTACAATGTTGCCATTATCTACGATGCATGATTGTATCGAAATTGTCTGCATGTACTTGCTGTGCTCCCACGGTTTCTCACTGTAGTTATTAAAGTGGGGAGAGCACTTCGCATTGTGAACTTTTCCCACAACCTAGCTACACATGACAACTTAAAACTTATTATCTTATTATTATGCATTTTCCACTATATTAATATAAAGATATAAGATGTGTCAGATCAGCCATCGTACCGGGTTATTAATATTTATTTTAAATAAAATCTGTTTTCATTTGTCTTGTACTTCAATTTTGTATTATTACACCTCTATTCATTGTAAAACAAAATGTAAGCAACTTACATAACTATCTTATTCAGTATTTTATGTATTCTATCGGACTATAAGCTTCGGTCCATTAGCTTGATGATAATGTATGAATCGTATAACTAAAATTTCCTTAGAAGATAAAAAAATTAACACTAAACAGTACCTACAATATTGACTCTAATCTTATGTCGTGATGTCGAAATTAACCAACATAAGAACCTTCTAGAATCTAGAGTCACAAAACAATCTGTATGATTATGCATTGCTAGGTACATATACATAGATTATAATAATACTAGTCTTCGACATAGGAAGTAACTGAAAACAAGTTAGTCACACTATAAAATTTTAGAGTTACACAAAATGCACATGGCATGACATGATTTGCTTCATTGCATGAATATAGTAATAGGGTTTCTATTACTATATTCACGCAATGACTTCTGTCTTGAAAACAAATACATACATGAATATGACTATACTATCATGACAAAACGCGATAGTCAAGAATAATGTGTCTATTGGATTTTGGGCTGGAAAAAATATATATTTACGATCAAATTAAACAAAATTAAAATTGAATGTAAAAAAGAAGCATATAGGCGGCTTTTATCAAAAACGGATGTGAAGTCCAAATTTATATATGTACCAATATATTAACCAAAATCACATATACCAGGTTTTATACCTGAGTGCATATTGTTTGTTGGAAATACGAGTAAAAATAAAATGTAATGACAAACTATAAAATGCATAGTAAACTTTTACAGTTTACATAAACAGTTTACATAACATGTATTTGTAAACGGTAAAAGATTCAGGTAGATTGTATTACGGAACCTATACTTTGTAAGACCGACTCGCACTAGGCGGATTTTTTATTAACTTATTGTCCGTTTATTTATCAAAACCGGGTACGTCATTGCCAATTCGTTTTTGTGATTGGTACAGTTTTAAAATAGAATTGCGGTAGCAGTATATTAGTAGAAAGAGGTAATATACCAAAAAATACCATAATTTAGATGTGTCTTCAGATCAAAAGATTAGAAAGACACATTTGAATGTCCCCCTTTCTTATCTACTGTTTTTTTTACTTAACATTTGAAGGTCAGGATGATATACACACCGAAACATTATGAGTATACCTAAAGGCATTAGACGACAAATAAATTAGATCATTAATTTCTGCTATTACACTATCGTAATACAAACATCGACCACTAAAAAGAGCCAGATAGAAGTGTTAACTGTTTTGTAAACTCAAAATGAAACAAGAATACAATGTTATTTACCAACCAATTTCAGCTTTATTACAAAGAAATAGATGGTCATTTGGAATGAAAACGTAAGTTTGCATTCCGTGGACTAGTAAACAGCGCTGAAAAGCAAATACGGCATTGTATGGATTCGCTGTTCAAACATTCACATCCACGGGGAGAATGTATGGTATTTGACCGAAATATCCCACATAATTGCATAACAATAAAACTATTGCGTCCACCTTCACATTCCTGGACGGATTCTCGGGTTTCCTAACTCGGTTCCCACATTAACAAATTCTTGTTTTAGCAAGGGGATAAATTTTGTTAGTCTTAATTATATGTACACTATTACATTATATGTCTGTTCTGAAATGTCACTATGTGACTATGTTACTCCACAGCAGTCAAAAGATCATTTTTCTAACTCGTTCCGACTACCAAACCCATTCTGGCTTACGATACCTGGTTTTTCCACAGTACTTTCTCACACTGAATAAGTACTTAAAGCCTTTACTGGCTAGTTGACAATATTTGCTTCAAATAAATAAACTAAATAGCTTGCCAAGCATTGAACAAGGTATCTTCATTATTATGTTGGAGTGCTATATCTAACAGGTTTATGTAGTTAATTGTCAACCAGGCGTCGTGTGGAGGTGGTCCAAATCAACAATTTTGTCACGTAAACGTCTAGTGACTTACTGGAATGTATTATGTCGTAATATGGAATAGTCATATATCTTTGAAATTATATTCAAAAGAAGCTAAATATTACTATTTCTTTTAATACTCTTATTAATTAATTATGTGGTACTTGGTTGACATTTAAGCATACTGGCCGCTTATTTGGGTTCCCGTGCCTGGTAACACCTATGTCCATAGTCTACATATCTCGCAACTCTACAGTTATTTAACTTTTCATAAATGCCCCCGTCCTATCTTCAGAATTATCGTCAAATAGTATATTATTTTGTTATTTATGCCACACTCAATCATTCCACATTCTCAAACCAAATAAGATATACAAACATTTTTCTAAAGACGATATAATTCTATAATAAGATAAGCAAAATCGTTTGTTTTCCCTAAATACAGAGAAATAGCTTTTAATTCACTATAATTTGCCCTAGTACTTTTACATACACATAGTTTAGTTTAGAGTTTTCGAACAACACAATTAGTACCAAAATCTAAATATTGTTGTAAATAAAAATATGTCGATCATATTTTCTCTGCGGCTTCAATAAAGTATCTAAATTATATATCATGTATCCGGCGACATACTAGCTTACTATCGGGTATCCGGCCGGATAGTAAATTAAGGCCAGGTAGACCGGATACCGGATAGGCGCTACCGGATCTCTAGCCTTAGTCTTATCTACCTCATTACGAAACTATGGCAACCCTATACATTAACCAAGACTCTGCAAGATGGTTTCTATGGTTCTATAGTCATAAGATACTGAATTTGAATTGCGAATCCTATTTTGCGGTTATCATATAGATTACAAAACTAGAGAGGTTAAAACTGGTTTTGAACACACCGCATCTACAAGTTTTTCCTTTTTCGTTGTATCGTTTTGTATTTGAATTTTATTATATTTTTTACTATTTTACTTTTCTCATATATTAGGCATAAAATGGAAGGAACTTTTTTTTTATTTTAGAGGAGGCCGACGAGCAGACGGCTCACCTGATGGAAAGTGACCATCGCCGCCCACGAACGTCTGCATCTCAAGAGTCACAAATGCGTTGCTGGCCTTTTACGCTCTACTTTAGAACTTTGTCGTCTCTATGGTTGTTGGTTTTAAAAATAGTAAGTTTGTACTAATTTTATGTTCTTGTGTTGGCTAACCTTTCCCTGTTGAAAATAACTTAAGTATGCAATAGATAGTTTTTATTGATTTTATTTAATCCAGGCTAAGTCGAAGTAGGCTGCTGGTGTGTAATGGCGATTTAATAATCGCGTTTATTCTTACACACGTACACATTCATAATTAAATACATTTAATTTTATTTAAAAATATTAAATGTGAAAATAGCGATGATGTTTCTTGCAATAAGATTAATTTACTGGAAAAATAATCGATCATCGTGTTTTAAAAAACATCTTAACATGTTGATACTACGATCTTTTATGTAATGGGGAGAAGCAGTTGGTTGGCGGGTGCGCTCACGCAGGTGTACGGGCACATGTTGTATTCCGACAGTTGCGCACGCGCGGCCCGACACACAATCTATCGATTTTTTTTCTTTAATTCATAACGGATCTGACACATCCTGTAGTTTATAGACAGATCTGCAAATGGTTTTAGTCAATTCTCTTCTGAATATTTTTTTTAACCACTTTTTATTTAGGTATACCTTTATTTAAGCCTAATACTTGCGCGGTAAATTTATTATACAATAGATGTCTTGCGCACGTGT
This sequence comes from Arctia plantaginis, assembly GCA_902825455.1. NCBI lineage: Eukaryota > Metazoa > Arthropoda > Insecta > Lepidoptera > Erebidae > Arctia > Arctia plantaginis. The sequence continues at coordinate 5,144,338 of CADEBD010000288.1, forward strand.
GAATGTCTGAACGGTGTTGCCAACTACATTTTTAAAGGGTCTTCCAAGGTTATGTATTGAATACTAAAATACACTGGGATACAAACCCTTGAATGTAATCACAATGAAAGTTTTTGTTATGACATCAGCTATTATAATCCTATAAATGTACATAAACGTAAATATTCGGAGATGTTAATCTTGTACGATGATCTGTTCTTGTTCCGTATTAATGACAATCTAACACCTGGCGTTATTGACAACGCCGATAACATTACCATTATAGAGATATGCTATTTGCGAAGGTCATTATAAAGTCTCGCCTGCTTATCGTTTTATATAGGATTCACTTTGATGAGTATGCGATATGTGACACTAGATGCAGACACAAATTCCATGGTTTTATTGTCGACACACCAAAAAATTTAGATTTTTTAATCGAGTGCCCAGTCTAAAATGACCTGCCAGCCAATATTTATTTTTCCTTACTAATATAAGCAGTCCTGGAAAGTTTTAAAACAGAATCTTTCATAGATAGGCATGTTTTGCCTTCTTCATTTGTTCACTGATCAATGCAGGCTTCGCTCATCGATGTCTGCAACCGGTGTTAACGGTTCTTGATGTTCAGTTGATTGATTTGTTTGCAACCTTGAAGTGTTCTTATATAACACACACATATTATTCACACATATTAGTACGTAGGCAGTTTTGACCTTTTTTAAATTCCTTCAGTAATTGCAGTGAAACTATAATATTTTTTTCTGTTGCATAATTTTTTCGTACAATAAGGGATGAATTTAAATGGTAACCCAAAATCGAATAGCAAGATGGAAAATTATCGCCATGACAACGTTTTCCTGAGATATTAATTACTAATTCTAATTATATAGTAATTCTCTAAACACTGTAGTGTGGCGTTTCCATATCTAATATTGTTATATTTAAAATGATCGGTCGAAAGTATATCATATCTACGTACAAATTATCGCTAGGCTTAGTATATATGTATATGCATTGAGCAAATCCAAATTCAATTGAAATATGAACTTACAAACTCTTTCTCAACAAACTTATTATTTATAACTGTAAAATAAGTTTTAACAAAACGCTCACATTACAGCAAAAATAATCATCAACAGTATAAACACCTTAGGTAGGTTGTAAAATTAGCGATATTTTCCATTTAAAATCTCGTAATCAACATTTATATTATGTTTAAGTACGGTATTTTAACACCAACTTGAATATGGCAGGCAATAAATGTACAAGAAAACCACGTACACAATTTTAAATCTGTAAATTGAATTGGAAAATTATGGAACCCAAAGCTGGCAAAAATTGAGCCAAAATTAGTAAAAATCAAAATTCATAAATTAATGATTGGATACCATACCTATAGGGTTATATTTCTAAAATAATAGAGACAGCATGCATTTATAGATGAGCCATCGACCTCACGCAAGTCAATCCGAGAACGGGATCAAATATCGAATGTCGGCCGAGTTCGATCGCCGCCGAAGATATTAATTTACTTTTAAGCTTTCCTTATTAACTTTGCTGGAGTATTATATAACCTTTATGCTTGTTGAAAATCATTCTAGAATATTTTAAATTTTGTTCTTTAATTTAAAAAATATTGTTAATAGTACTATGGTTTTTGTAATGAAAAATGCCCACCACAGATATAAAATTTCATGTGAACATCTTTTTTCCACACGACCCAAAGTGTAATTCACGATTTTATTATTTTCAAGATTTTTTTTTGTAGATATGAATCGATACGATCAAATGAAAACAATTTTACCTTACATGAAAACGTTTAGTACAAAATGAATCGAAATCAAAATGAATAAATAAAAATGAAAAAAATGCTTCATCATAACGATTAAAGTAAATAAAGTACAAATACATCGTACGATACACAAAATTGTACTTAACATAAAACAAATCAGTAAAACTCTAAATTAACTGGATTTTCAAGCTTCATGGTAGCCTAATTATTCAATTTAAAAAAATGTGTCGTCATAGTTTGTATGGCAACGAAAGTCAGAAGCCAGCTTAAAACAAAACGCTAACAGCTTTAAAAAACTGTTTCGTCTCTTTCTGCTTGACACCTTTTTCTTTTCGCTTCATTCTGGATAAATTTAAAAAGTTATTACAAGCTTGATGTGTTAACTAAATATTTTATTTAGTATTTCAACACGAATTTCGCTGACTAAACTTTTTGTGTACTTTCAATCGACATACTTTTAAATATGATTAGGTAATCGTCATATAAAATGTAAGTGACCTCTGTACATTACGAGTACGAAAAATATGTGCAACGTGTACATATTAAATGCTTATCCATAAATATTATTATAATTGAATATATTTGTAACAACAGCGTTTTGAATATAATCTTTGCACTTATGGTAAGTTTGCCGTTTGGCCGTGAATCGAGTCATATAACTATAAATATATAGTACCTATACGACTTCACCAACCAAAATTTTACAATCGACGGAAGCCAAGAAGAAGCCAGAAGCGACGATCAAGAGGTCTATGTACGATTTTTACCAGTGTTTCAACTTAGTCTAAACTCTATAGTAGTTGTTAATCAGTAGATAATTTTCAACGAAATATTAGAAAAGAAAAATAGTTGTAAAATCTGTTCACACCTAATTTTAAAATGTTTAGTCATTAGCAATGAATGAAATTTTATTACATATTTTAATATATATTCACGTGTAAACATGTACCTACTTATCTAAAATGCTATGAAACAAAAGAACTGCGGGTGATTTAAACTACCTATTTACTATCCAATGCTTAAACAAAACATTGAAAAAGATTATTTTATTTTAGTTTCTAATGAAAATTGTAATCCTACTTTGCCTACGTATTTCGTAGCAATTGCTACGCTAAGTAACTCCTGTCTTCGTCGGATGGACAAGGCATTAATAAATACGAAAAAACACGAACCTTTAAGTTAGCTTTCCTAAATTAAAAAAAAAAAACATTCCAGCCACTACTACCAAAACCCTAAAAAATATTTAAACTACGAGTATTTACTAAAGAAAAACTTTCTTTAGTAAATACTCGATTTTTAGCCTAGGCCTAAAGAAGAATTAAATTATGTTTTTGAAAAATTATGAAATAGTGCCATCTGCTCTATCTTTGTTAATATTATCTTGATTCGTAAAAATATTCAAGTATTCGAAAATTACTTACCTACATAAACCGAAATAAACAGCAGCGAGACCTTGGACTTCGATTAGACTGCCACAACCTGCACTGTGTCCACAACACTATACAAATAATATTGCAATCCATTGCGGCACGAGTTAACACTATGCACTGACAAGAACGACTGATCTTGTCTATGTACGATGAAAAAGTAAACGAGATCGCTACGGAATGTAACTTGAAAGTATCGTGGTAGGGGCAAGCATCGTTGCGTGACGACTAGGTACGTTCGGATACACGTCACGGCAATTACCATGTCCCTCGATTATCATTCTTGGCGAAGCGTTATTAGTCTATCCGAGCATTTTGGTTATAAACTTAAAACCATGCTTTGAGCATGGAATTCGTTTGGAATTCGAATTTGAAAGTTTTTCGCTGCATCCTACCTATGCACACTTGAAATTGTGTGTTCTAATTTTAAATAATTTAAGTAAAAATGCCTACAGACGGGCGGAGAGTGGTCTGAAACAGGACTAAAATACGCCGGCCGTCTTAAAATTACCTTAGCGTCAAACATACTACTTTTCTGCTTTTTAAATAATTCATAAACGATATAGCCCAAATTTTTAATACATATTGCAAAAAAATTAAGATAAAAAAAAGTTGTCTTAAATGATAAATTATATTTATTTCTGTAAGTAAATCTTTTCTGATATTTTTACAAGTCGGCCTTTATAGCTAGAAGGAGCCGGAGGAGTCTTCTATAGTTACTTTGCCATTAAAGTAAACCATTTGCAATTCGGTCTTTCCTAATGCTATATCTAAATTACATGATTTTAAGCATCCTCAAATAACAATGAGTAACTATGACTATGGATCTAATTCACGTAAAGAGCGGAAGTGTGACACTATGGTAATGAGATCATAATGTCACACCTGCGCTACCTGTAATTACTTGTAAATGTTGTCATCTTTGAAATTAGCGCTGGTATCTTTGATACTTCTTATGATATTTCAAACGTTGACAGTTATTTATTTCAAATCTAAATGACACGAAATAATAAGCAATTTGTGTTCTCATTTTAAACATACGTCATCGTATGATTTAAAATGAGAACTTTTTTTTTTTTTTCAATTGTTAGTGGCCAGCGTGACAAAAAACTTAATGGTTGTAGAATCATATAAATGTAATAGGATTGAATGACACATTTGTTTATTAAAAACATAAGTTTTTAATAAGCTTTATTATTCTTACATGAAAATAGTTGCAATAAAAAATAATTTGATAAAACTTACTTTATTCAATTTGATTTTTTTCAGTAGCTCAGGCAAAGATATCCACGGATCTGTAACAAAACAACATAATGTTAGTCAAGACGATAGTTTCTACTTAAATTCAAAAATTAGTTGTACTTCATATTTTTATATATTAAGCATACTGCATACTGGTATTCTTATATTTAAAATTTAAAATTCGCTTATTCGTATTTAAGCCGTACTGTTCATGCAATCATCAGGAACTTTTAAATACACGTTAATAGTGATATGGAGCCCAGTTTTTTTTTCCGAAGGATTTGAAAATTATGCGAGTGAAGTCCCAGGTAAAGGCCTCTTAATCAATATATATCATTCGGTATACTTTTACACTTATCTTTTTTAATAAATCGATTATAGTTGCTGTGTAGGCTTTTATTCTACAAATCCTTAACTCCAACAATTGAAAAAACTGACTGACAATTAAAAAAACATGACTCCAGAATAGTCTGTTAAGCTGTTATCATCGTTTTAATCAGTTCATATTTAGAACTAAAATTGTTTAGAAATAGGTTTATATTTCCTTTCCTTTTTCCTCCTACACACTTTCAATATAGCGCCACGCGTCTCTATGTAAATATTTAACTTGGAGGCTCATTGTTTTATAAATGAATTCATATAGTTATGTAAATTTTAAAACCTATAGAGAAATTGTAACTTTGTATAAAAGCAAACATCACATATGTATTTAATGAATTAAGAATCACATTTAAGAATGACATAGTTTAAATGATAAATAAATAAATGTAAAATATTTTTATTACAAATTTTAATCAAATATTATTGAGTCCACTTAATGGTATCCGGCTAAGATTACGAAAGATTACAACGTATCGCTGCGCAGGAGAACAGCACTGCAAAGAGAAGGAAAACTTGAAACAAACCCTATACCAATCCGTCATCGCGGTATAGTAGGAGAAAACCTCCTGGCCTATGTCCAGCTGTGGACTATTAAAGGCTGTTAATGATGAAGGTGACAATGTATCGAAAACCTGCTCCTACATATAAATTATACTCACTACGGTAAAACTTTAAGAAAATCTTTAAATATTATATTTTTACTGGTAACATAAACGGTCATTGAACTGTAAATTTTAAATTTTCCGAGCGCTTCCTTATATTGAAAATTAGTACTTCCTTACTCCAAAGAATTGTCATGTCTCCATAAGGAATCCTTCTTTCATTGCTCGACTGTTTTAGGTTTCCGTACCCAAAGGGTGTCAACGGAAACCTATGACTAAGCCACCGTTATTCAACTATCTGTCAGCTGGCTGTTTCTCATGTACCGTAATAGGCAAACCGTTGAAATTTTAGAAAACTTATAGAATATATGACGCTATTGCAATAAATATAAAATCAAATAAACTTAAAGGGCTCTCCCCTATATAAGAAACACGATTTTTGCCAGCGTCTTATATACCGTATATCGTAGGCGTATATCTCATGTACCGCAACAGGTAACAATTTGCAAAAAGATCTTTGATGTTTTCATTTAACTTAATAATGGTATTTAATAGTTTATTTTTTATTTTCTACGGTCGTCAAAATATGAACGGAAAGTTAAATTAAGATTCGTTTATAATTTAAAATAAAGCCTAGCTAACTATTCTTGAACAAAATCCATTAATAGTCCACATTCCAGATTAGTAAATATTGTAAACTTAATAGTAAACACATTCCAATTGTTATTTATGGAGCATTTAACAATTTTAAATAACGAACAAAGGCGCGAAACTGCTGGTTAAACGTCATTAATTCAAAATTGAAATTTATCGCTCCATTATCGTTGTGTCTGACGGTAGGCGCTATTGTGATGCAGTCGCCACCTCATACAGCCTATTGTGCGCATCTGATATCTGTCTGCAAGAGCTTTATTACAGACTGTCTAGCGTTCTGCATTGTCTTGCTAGATATTAAGTTTTTCATGTTTTATTTAGGAAATCATTTTATTTTTTAACATAAGGACACATTTTATACTATTGCCTACAAAAGCTGAGAGTCTGCACGGTGGGGCTTTAAAACATTCTCCTCGGGCATTGCCTGTGAATTCCATTGTGTTATGATGACTGTTTTCGAGTCGGTGTAGATCGTAAATTGTATGGTACATGGTATTATATAACACAATTTGTATTTTCTATGGACGTGCAACTGTAGTTGTAGTTTACAGTTATATCAAGCGCGGCAATGTTTTAGTGTTGTTTCTTAAACCAATATAATTATTTTTTTTATACAGCAACGAAATATGCTTTTTTCTTTCAACTTACCTGATGGAGAGTGATAAAAATAGAAATGTTACATGTCTATCCAATAGAAAACTATTAACTTTAGAAACTTATATAGGTTTCAGTATTATAATATTCGAGGAAAACAGATGCAGCCAGTTATTTCAAGAATTTGGCGATTCTAACCAATAATGAACTCTCATAACGTTTAGTTCGGCTTTAAGTTGTTGCGACAAGGAAAGGATCTCCGACTAGTATTTTAAAAAAAGATTATAGTATATATACGGTTAAGAATAAAGTCAAAATCAGGAAATCGCTGCAATTAAAGAGCTGAGCTGAGTGAAATAGGCAAACCAAATGTATGACGTATAGATCAAAATAAAAAACAAACAAATTTACAAATCGATATATCATGCAGTTTATACTCGATTTTGGAAAAAAACACTGAACTAATGTTTAATTTCTTTTTTAAAGGCACAAGTTCTCGTGTGACCTTTTCGCGCTTGCTTCCGAACAGCCGGCTTTTTTGCACAAAATTGAATGGCGGCGGGGGATAGAAATCTTTCTCACGCCACACCATGGGAAGTGAATTAAAGTGACGCTCCTTATTATGCCATAAACACTTCTTGCTACAACATGTTACTGGAAAATTTTATTTGGAAAATTTAATTAAAGGCAGAATTATTTTAATTTTAAATGGAGAATTATAACCAAGAAAATATTCGTCCTTATTAATCCATTATTTATCTGCTTTATTGTTCTTCTGCAGAAATATAATCCAACGGTGAAGATTGCCCTGTTTTTTGTTTTTAATATTCTGTGTTTATTATTAACATTTTTTTTGGATTGTTGTGTAGCTAATAACGTCTTGGAAGTAAAAATAGTGTGAAGTATTACAAATATATTTAATCTTTGCAATATTTACCATAATTTTTTGACAGACAGTCTCTTTCTAATGCTCTGATTACTTTTTAATATTTCAAACGTCAACATGACTTACAAAACAGTAACAAATTATACATGCAGTGTTCGTTCACGTTTTATTTTCATGAAAGTGTACTAACCGCGTAAATTAGTACTAGAGTGGGGATAAGATAATTAGGGTGGTGGTGGAGCGAGATCATTGACCGCAGAGCCTCTATTCCGTCAACAGATGCCGTCACCGACACAACAGTTCAATAAATCTTAAGGTTGTTTTACTGCCATCCATAGTCTAACGTTTAATTTCTATTTGTGGGTAATATTAACAATACTTTTCAAATATTCATTAAGAACATATTTTTATTTGAACAAAGTTTATGATTGTCAATTTTAGTCATGCTGCACTAAAATATATGGGTAGATAACCATTTATTTTTAATACATAGTAAGTACTTTATTTGTTATCGAACATTGACCGTAGTGAAAGGTCAAAAAAGCCACTACAAAGGCAAAGAAAAACATATATAATAGTTCTATCAAACGCTACAGTTGGTATCACAGAAGTTGATTGCTCATCATCTTCTGACGCAAAAGTTACAAAGACGGCAATTTTTTTTCGAAAATAGTTGATTGTTTCGTACACAACAAAACTTTATATCAAAACAATTACACATCTATTGTATGTTCTCAATAACATTAACGTCATTCTGACTACAAAAGCTACTTGGCAATCGATAATTGTAACCGTCAGCATAAATCGATAACAGCCGTTTCCAAAGTGCCTGTAACTCTCTTTGATTATGAGTACGGCTCTTATTATGGCAATTATTAGAGGATACGGATATCATCTATTGTATCGCCAATTAGCATGTGATTACATCACACGTACCACAGACAGACGTGGGAAAGTTGTTAATAAAGAAATGACAGAAGAATTATTGTTGATTTTTGATTAAACAGTTGATGATACAAGTATGCGGTCATAAAAAATATGTAATTAGTAGCTCTTTTGATATCATTTCCGTTTTCATAATATTTAAATTACTTTTTGGGGTTGTCTTAATATAATTTAATTAGACGTCGATGTTCTGTTCTCACTATATCGACAAATACTTTACTAAATTATATTGTGGCCAAAATAACTTCTTTGAATATTAGAATACTAGCTGAAGTGTTTATTTTCATTAAGAAACATAAATATACTTTTGATATTGGCTGGAATGCATACAGAAAACTTGATATAACAGCTTCAACATAACGATATGTTATTCGGCCTATGATCATTAAGTCACCAGGTATAAAAACAAACAATTTAGTGTCTTATAGTTAATGTATTCTTCAGTGTAGTAACACTGTGACGTGTTGCTAACAATTTTATCCCCTTTAAGTCTATTATTGACATCAGATGACTTTATATCATCGAAATATATGTGTCCTTAATGACAGCCGATGTGGTCACCGCAGGCTGTTCATGTAATGTTCATTTAATTGCGTGGAAATATTTTGTGACCACAAAAGCAACTATCTTTGTTAGCCAAATTGCAGTGATTAAGTCAGATTTACCTACCGCATATACGACAACACATACACGACCAAATATGAACAGTAAACAAAATAAGTGTGTTTGTGTCCACTTTGTGACGGTATAAGGTTATTAGCATATGTGGAATGTGGGCTATTATTGCAGCCTGTATTCTGTACTTATAAGATCCAAGGCATGATTTGTAGATTGTTAAATTTGGGCTTCTTAAAATTCTGACTTTGACTTATGTTTAAAATGTAGACGTTCGAAATATAAACCAAAATAAATCATCTACAAAGAATATCATACCTTTTAATTCAACTTACACTTCTTAAAATATATGTAATTACATAGTAGGAAATTTACTACATCTCTACTAGTAGTTATATATCTACATTGGAAAACAGTTTCAAGATGTTTATGGCGAAAGGGAGTGACAGTGCGTGTTTGAAGCTTTAAGTTATTTACCACACTAAGATGGAATATTGCGATGGAAATTGTGACTACAAATGGAATAAAGATCACCAGTAAAACCGAGTGCTATAATAGTCATAATCATAACTCATTACAACACAAAAGAACAAAACACAAAAGAAAATGTTGTATTCGATTAATATTTTATTAACCATATGCATTTTTGAAAACCGAACTACTTTTTTTAATCAACTTTTGATTGTTTAAATGAAGAATTTACCTCTTCTTTTTATTCCACAAGGTAAATTCATAAACTATAGCGTTGCTTTATGAGTAGGTACCATAGACGCTCTGTCATTCGTCTAACGGTACATCGAATGGATACTATGACTGTGCATGATTCTTTTATAATTGAGAACCACTCTACGGAGATTTTACCGTGTAGTCATGTACAATTTACTTTTGAACATCACGAGAGGTATTATCGGGAATAATATGTTTAGATAGGTGGTTGTGCCTTTCCATTAAAAATTCTGCATTACTATTTAAAGCACTCCTCTAAAATATAAGTACACATCTATAACAATATTAATTTAGTTCAAGTATTCAAATAGTTTTAGTAACAGAGACCCTTGAGTTTATATTCTTGCTATTATTTCCTTTTAAGAAGTTTAGCGGAAATATTACACAAGTTAGTGCAACTAGTAAAACATGGGACGGCCTGAACTCCAATAAAACTGCACAGGACATGGGAAAGGCTGTAAAAGCCCAAGGCTAATATTGTTCTACCGCCCGTGCCGTGACAGACTATCCTATAAAACAGACTGACATTAATGGAGGACATTTATGTTATTAATCAGAATGAATGGTCTAAGAAAATTTTAATATCTAAATAATATATAGCACTGTTTTTTTAATAAATTATTTATTAACTTTAAGAAAAAAGATATCAAAATCGATCAGACTTATGAAATGGAATACTATTCTTTCAAAATACTACTACTACTACTAGTGTTCTAGTTTACTCTCAACTTTTTTGATTTTGATATCTAAAATAAATAGACAATATGTTATATAAAGAAAAATTTACAATCAAAGGTTAACGGAAATGTTACAATCTGAATTAATAGTCTTAACATAAAAGTATTTTATCATATTTTTCTATGTTAAATGACATAAAAATATTTTAAATATGGCTAATAATACGTCTATAGTCCACGAACATACTTAGACGGATACTTAGACGGTCATCAAAAATTTTTCATACGAAAACGATTAGCTTCCACCAACCGTGTTTAATGTAACCGGCGACTAAAAAGAACCTGTTTAGAATCAACTGAAGTATTGTATAACACCGTGAGAGCTGTTCGTTTCCGTCCGGTCACAGTCAAGGTTGGTTAACCCGGCCGTGTGGAACGGCCACTGTTATTTAAATTTTTGTTCATAGACAACGACCACCACTATCTAGTCGAGTAATATGCTGAATCACGGTGTACAAAACTGAATTCACGCTCATTACTGAGCTTGGTACAAGACTTGTCAGAGTTGCTTAAGTTTTTAAAAATTACGAAAATACAGTAGTGAATAAAACTTTACTTATGAAAGCAGCCTGTACCGCTATAAAACTTTATGCATCTAAACTTAGTAATAAAATTCTAAAACTGAAACGCTTGCTTAGCATAAATTTTATTAGAAAGATTTTTTTAAATTATTTTCTTTTTAATTTCGAATTAAAATTTCAAATAGCAGCTAGCTTAGCCGTAAACGAAAATATAACAAGAGAACTATGATAAATAGAAATGATATCGGTCATGAAATCTAAATATCTAGGTAAGGTATTTTATTTTTATGAGAGAAATGTTTGACGTGAAATTTATAAATATTATTTTTATCCATCATGTGTATGTCGTAAAAAAATACATTATATGTGATGCGAAAGGGGGAATAGATAGTAGATCTAATATGTAACCTTATTTTTAGCTTTACACCTTGTGTTCGGTACTTATATTTATTTTACCAATCCCAGCCTTAATCATTTTTGGTCTATTTAAAATTAGTAAATCCATTTTATGATATTCTGTGTCGTAAATTTCTTATAATTACTTTAATTACAGTTAAAGGTCATGAATTTTATGTCGGTAATTATAAACGTTAATTATAGACATAAAATTCATGACCCTAATCAGAGCTTGGACTCGATATAATTTAACATGAGAAAAAAGATAACAGAAGAATATTAAAAAAGCTACTTATTACACTGTACTTAACTGCACATGCATTTTAAGTGCGTTACAGGCGTCGAATGCGAAATTGAAATGCACAAAAATATTTTTCTTTAGAATCGTTGTGATTTGAAACTCGAGGAAATGAAAATGCGTCACGATAAAGAAACAAACATACATGTTTATGATTAAGTTGGCGAGAGAATGAGATAGAATACCTTACATATTATTTTTAATATAAAATTTTGACAGTGTAAATATTTTTATCTATTTATTTAATACTAGCTGGTAACCGAGACTTCGTTCGCATTTAATTTGAAAAACGCTGCCTTAGTGGGTTTGATTCCAGGGCCCGGTCAAAATTTTATAGGGCTTTTCTGAGATTAAAAAAATATATATATTTTTGGAAGTTTAACTTCTGCATTTGTGAATTGCACACACATACTTTTTTAAATATGAATCAACATTATGTATACATGTAAATGTAAGGCATATGCATAGGCATGTGTGAAAATAGGCTGAAATCACAAAAATAATTGAAAATAGGCAACTACTGTCAACAAATAGTTAGTTCCCACATAATATACATACACTTGAATCAAATCAAAGTATCAATTTTCGAGTATCTTCTGGTGTACAAATAAAAATCGATCGATCGATTTTTATTTTTAGTAGAAATATATGCAGAAGTATCTGGCTGATACTTGATATTCTGTCATAATTTTTATGAAGAACTCGTTAAAACCAGTTACAAATGGCTGATGTAATTACAATTAGGCCATGCACACACGACCAGCGCACGCGCAGTTACCAGCTCCGTTAAAACGGCAACGATAACCGTTTCGTTGCACGGTAAAGCGATACAGTTGGTAGTTCGACGATGCAATGCTTACGGGAATGGCCACTGTAGTTTTATTACAACGATAAACTATCTCTTTGAAATATAGATTTACGTGTATTTTTTAAGAAACGATTGTTCATAATGTGCAATTATAATCATTATTATTATTATATTTATAATATAAAAATTGTTAGGTATGTTTGTGTACGCTTCAGAAACTCAAAAAGTAATATACCGATTGAGCTCAAATTTAGACACGGTATACAACCTCCTTCAAAGATGGTTTTATCTATTTTTCACGTCTCGTTCCTCATTGCTGATCAATGTAACCATATGTGCACACCACAGTGAAGCGTGGCAGGGTACAGTCAGTACAATATAAATAAAACATACTAGAACTTTATTCAGAGAATAATGAAAATGTAACCTAAAATTTAACCTATAGTTATGTTTAGAAAATATACAGAGCTGTAATAAGCCTAAACTTTAGTCAAGTATTGGACTAGAATGCCAGTTTACGAGTGGAAGTAACGTAATATAAGAAATGTTGAAACCATCACTCGCAATAGAAATAATACTTTTGCGTTACACAAAGCGCTGCAGCGCACAGGAGAAGAGTAGGAACTATAAAAGTCACCTTTTAAAATAAATCACATTGAATGTTGATAAATATAAATACCGAAGAAGAATATAAAAGCTTTGATTATGACACATCGTAATAGATTTCCATTTGATGCATTGTTAGTCAAGTAAAACCGAAATAGCCCCTCTGCCTATAAATCTAGTATAAAATGAAATCCCAGTACTAAAAATCGATTAGCAATCGCCTACGCGGTTCATGTTACATCAATAAAAGCGAATAACGAGCGCGTGCGCTCATAAATCACTATCGGAGTTCCGATCAATCGCTTAGTTTTAACACGCTAGAACCAGTGACAGATATCTGTATTAGGGCACAGGCCTACTGACTTGCGACGTGTGAGATATCGATGTGTGTGGTGACGAGTTTACAAGTTCGTAGCAGTCGACATAAATATTTGATTAAATGTGTGATCATAGAAGTCATATATCAATGCATTTATGTGTATACTAAGAATTATCGATCGAAAATGACATTGCTTCTTTCTTTTTTATTGGTTTTTTAATTAATAATAAATTACGTAACGTTAACAACATGCTATCACTCATAATGTCACTCACCAAATAGAAATACTGTTTAAACGTCAGTTATTAGCGAGTACGTTCATTTCGAAACATAAAAATTAAGAGTTAAGGGAACAAGTCGTCATGGTCCCGTGGTATGTAAAACACCACTTAGTAGTGTAATGTTACCAGTGAATACTTTGAAGAGACAAAACTTTTGCATACTAACTAGTGTCAATAGTTAAAAATAGAAAAATGTAGGCTAAAATGCCGACTAAAATTTTGTTTCTCTTACTTAGGTATAGTGTCTACAAGTGGAAGATTAAACGGTTGATGTAATTTTAAACAAGCCTTTATAGGATTTTAACCTTCCTGTAAAGATAATACATACTACCATAATTAATTAAGTTATAATGAAATTTATGAGATCTGTTTAAACGATAACTTTAATTAAAGGGATATAATTATTTCTAAATAATTTAATTGAAAGTAAACTAAAAAGTTACGAGCATAAAAAAGGTTTACTAATTAATTATTTACATTAATTAAATAACATTCCTTAAATATTATATCCGAAATAATACAAATTTCGAGAATTTTATTTAAAAAAAAAACAATTAATTCGAACGTTCTTCTGTAAAAGAAGTATAGTTACCTTAAAAACAAACATGTAAATAAAGGCAAAGTTGATCATTGCAGATATTTTTTTCTGAAATTACAGGCGAGAATGTGCATTTTTGCCTACAAACTCCCCAATGAACAAGTTAGCTAACACTTCTCGGGGTACTGTAATTATTAGACTTGCAACGAATATTCGGTTACTATTCGGTATTCGGCATATTCGGCTGCTTTTATTATATTCGGCCGAATACCGAATATCTACATATTATTCGGCCGAATACCGAATACTTAAATAATATATTTTGTCATTGAGAAATAATTGGTAAAATGAAAAATTAAAATCGATTGATTACGTATATATTCATATTTTCATTTCTGTTATAATCATTTAAGTAGTCATTGGTGCATAACACAGGTACATAATCATCTTCTGAATTGGAAAAATGGAGGATTCTATGTATTTGAATTATTGTGGTAATCAAAATTTAGAAGGGTAAGGTTCTCATTTCTTTTATAATCATTTATTAAGTAGTCATTGGTACATAAAACAGGTACATAATTTAATTCACGTCTGTACAAGTTTTTGGCGCTAAAATCCAGCCGAATACTTTTGCCTAATATTCGGCTATTCGGTCAGGGGCCTCGCCGAATATTCGGTATTCGGTATACTGCCGAATATACTATTCGTTGCAAGTCTAGTAATTATCGTTTTACAGCAAAAAAAAATCGAAATAATATAAATCATGATGTTATAAAATTGATATAGACGTAACACACAATCATAAGGTGGTTTCTAAAGAATCATTTAATGAGTGGATTTGTAATTAATTTCATTGCGATCATTTACGACAGTCGTTCCAGTTTGTTGCATTTGAGTCTGCTGTGAAATAATGTGTGGTGAGCAGAGCGTCCATTTTATTGTTATCGTGATTAGTAAGCTGGTAACCCGGATATATATTATTCTCTATGATATATATTATATATATTAAGTAACATTTGTAGGTTTATTATGCAGTTAAATTATGATTACTTAGATTTCTTTCACTTGAATAATAATTAATGGATCATTCTGGATTCTTTCAAGAACACATTTAAACAATAATAAATAAATTCGTAGCAGCGGGGAAAAAGCATGCACAGCTTACGAAAGATACGTATGTCCCTTCCGTTACAAAAGTTTATAAAAGAGTTGCAAGAACTTTGAACGTTTATTTTTGTTGCATCCACGCATGAAAGGCACGCTAGGAATTGCAACAAAGTGCGTAAAGAGGCTTATTGAAACTCATTTGACATAATTTTTTGCTTTTCAATTAATAAACTATGAAACAAAAAAAAACACAACAAAGAAAGTTTGTCTGGAAGAAGTTACCGTGGGCGATAAGACCGCCAATTCTCATATGTGAGTAATCATAACATATTTGTACATTAATATTTGAAACAATGCAACAAAGATATAAATGAAAAAAATGATTCAGATTTATCTATAAACATCTGTAGGTTTTCGATACATAACGTTGTTGTTTCAATAATATTTCAAAGATAAACTACAATAGTAAATATTGGCAGTCGTGACTCAGTACAGCCGTTTTAGATTCATCATAAATATGAAAGTATAAGATCTGAAGCATTGTAACCGAACAACACCCCACTGGCTTTTGATAGTTCCAGTTTCTTTTTCTACTTCATTTTTCATAAGATGCACTTATTCTCAGTAACTCCACACCACGAAAGAAAAAAATAAAGCATTGACCATTTCACAAAGTACGCATAAGCTAAAGCCACAATTGTTCACATTTATAGATACTGAGATATATCATATTCACAGAATTTCTAACATATGCACAATACTTAAAGCTGAGTAGAGATCGATCAAAAAATATAATTACACCCCGCGAAAGTGGTATACGCAATATCCGCTAAGGAAATATCGAACATCGCTCAAACAATCGTTGATCAGACAAAAGGGCCGATACAGTTATAAGATGTGTTGCAACAGACCGAACAACGAGCATGTCATTATAGAGCAACAATTTAATTTTGACCTTCCACGCCTCTCTAAGATGCTCAGATTAGGTCCCGGAGACGTAGATAGACGAATTTACAAAGGTCTCTGTCAGTTGGACGAGAACGAATCTTAAGCATTTGTGGTGGCCGAGTAGTTTCTCCCAATTACACCGTCTCTAGCCGGCGATTGGCCGCACCACGAGGAATCCGGCCTGTCGTGACTGTGATAAAAAAAAACTGACGCAAATTGCCGATACGCCTCGTGCACACAATTTCATGCTCCGACTTCTCAAAGAATAGTCTAGATTCGTCATATTTCTAGTAACAATACGAGCACATGAAACTCGATTCTGGTGCGAATCTTCATTATATTCCATTAATTAATTGCTCAAAAGCTAAAGTTAATGACTGCTTAATGCGTGTCGGTAAAAAACATCGGATCCTTTTCTACGTGAACAAGGTCTATTCAATTGTGTTGTTCTAATTGATGTTTTTGTCGACATTTTTCATGACGAGGCTGGAGGCATTATGGCACAGTGATTTTTGAGTTGTTGTAACCTCTTTGGGGGTTATGAGAACCAAACGCAGGGATAATATGAATGTGATGAATTATTTTTCATTAGATAAATTTTATTTCGGTTATACTACTGAGAGAGTGAGCACATCACTTCGTTTCTGTGTATTTGCTGTATATGATAAATTTTGACATCCAGTCTTTAAATTTAACTTCTTATGTTGGTATACAAAACAAGATTAGGGTTTATCAGTGGACAATTAATATGAGATACCATTCATACAAAACAGAAAACATTCAGATCATCCAATAATCTTATTTTTATCTATAGACATGTGATAAGATCAATGATTAGTGAACAAAGTAGAGGGTTAACACATTTAATGACATTACGAGTTAGTTGTGCCCATATTACTTTTCAGACGGCAATTCTTCTGGATATTTATGTTTAAAATTACGTTCTTCGTAAGTCTTTTTTATCACAAATAAACCAAATGAGTTATTTATTTTTCTGGTAAATCGTGATTGTTTATTGCTGTTGACACCACACCGTTAATCATTATTTTCTAAACAATTATATCAAATATTTGAGTAACTTACACAACGTGTTGGTTTCAACTAATCAATAAATGACTGGATACCGTTTTTATAGCCCTTAAGCGTATAGGTGTGGCAGTGGGTTGGGTTATAATAAATTGGCTGCAATTTTAACAAACATAACATAGTTTGAAAGGTCTAGACTAGACATGATTTTGTACCATAAAATGATTACACGTAAAACAATTTTGTTCTGCTTTCCTTCGTTTTCAATGAAACAAGCACTAACTTCAAATATCTTCACTTCAATTTTCGAATTTCTGTTTAAAAAAAAGTTAACATCAAAAAATACAGAAAAAACATTGCAGAAATAGTTTTGGTGTGTAATGAAAAGGAAGGCTTCAGCTTTATCCTAAACATCGAAAGTAACTTGTAGATCAGATTTTGACTATTTTCTTCCAATTAGTTGTGGCAACAGCTAGGCGATGCTTATCTGTACAATTCGTTCCGGCCGGGGAGCCACGCGTGACGCCGACGATTAGAAATCTGGTCTCGGACAGCGTCTTGCTGCCGAACGGTCTCTATTAAATGTTCGTGTTTCCATTGGGCGGTTTTATTCAGTTTTTTGGGTAGATCTGGGTACGCTTCGCTTTTGTGCTCATGTTAAGTCACTGTCTATTCAATTTATGAAAGAAATTGTTTTCGAAAAAGATTTAGAAATTGTTGGTGACTAGCTTTAAAACAGCATCTTTGAGACTAAACTTTTAAGCCTACTTCCATTTTTTAGTTGTACGAGTAGTTCAGTTTTAGTGTTAGTCAAAAAATCTTCTTTGAAGTTTTATTTCAATCTAATACCTGGTGGAGATATAGATACAAAGTAGGAAAAAAAATTATATAAATAATTTTGTCTGCCAAGTAACATTTAATTAATCAAAATTAACTTTACATTAAAATTTAAAGGTTCAAAGTTTCAATTCGTAGTTTTGCCCAATCGAAACAGTCGAGGAATACAAAATAGTTGAGCACGTGGATAAGTCTGTACCTATAACTTGATTAAATCATCTCTCGACAGTCATGAATACGTGTTTGTCTTTTACTGTCGAGAGGACTAGTTTATGTTTTTTTTATATATTTGTCATTTTACCCAGATTCTCACTTTATTTTTGCCAATGACTCGGTATATGAAAGTGTTGATACATATACATCATCGCTTTAGTTAAAAATAGGTTAGTCTAAATATTCTGTTTATAAATAATTAAAGACAAAAAATACAGCAAACTGCATTACTATACTAATTGGTATTATTAAGGCAGAATCTGTTCCTCTTCATTTGAAAATAATTGAAAACAATCTCAGCTCTACATTACAGAGCTTTTTGCTATCGTTGATTACCAAAGTTATTGTTTAATTTTAGCTTCGCGTCGTCTAAATCTTATCGTTATCTAGTTTACACAACGTAGACAATTGCATTACATTTTTTTATTTAAAATGAAATCATGACTGAAACGTCCATACAATTGTAATCGCAACGAAAACTATTGTTTAGCCTTCCTTTTATCAAATTTTATTGTCACTTAATTCGTGGGTGACAGAGCGTAGCGACAGGAAAAACCTATTCGTTTCGAAATAGTCACACCACGAGTAATAAGATAATGAACGTATCGGTGTGCACCGTAGATGCTCCTTCATAAGCCATAAAGGTAATATCAGACACGTGGTTTTGTTAGGCAAAGCGTTAAAGAAATATGTATGAATTTACGAAGTTGTATAAACTTCGTAAATTCAAGACGTTCAAACAAGTTGGCAACAGATTACTCAATTAAACTTAGTTTCGCCATTAAGTTTGTTCAATCTTAGATCCTCGCTCAGGTGTAGTATGGTGTCTGTAATCGATTTTTAAATCGATTCTTCATTATTGGCTTACCTGCAATATCGCCATGAGAATTAAATGCCACCCATTCTCTCGTAGCCATGGTTACTTCTCTTTTACTTCAGGTTATTTTAGAGATTCGTTCCCGCACACGATGTATAATCGATTTGATACGATTGTAAATCGACTTTTAACACCTGTATAGATCCTCTATAAATACATTATAAGATTGTACTCTAGTACAAGACTATCCATGCATTTCGGAGTTGTGAGTTTCTGCTTATAAGTATGAATATTTTACTGAATCGCACAGGTGTTAGGTACGACAAGACAAATATATTTTTTGCTTGTACATTAGTAAAGTAGCCGAGTTTTTGTTGCTTTTTGTTACACGGTCGGTAACGACCATCACGAAACAATTCGAAACTTTGTACAAATTATTACAAAGGTCAATTTTTAACAGTGCTTACCTTCAAAATTCAGTCGAGAGTGAATTTTATTATATTACAATTGTAGATTATTACAGATGGAGAAATTCCACATTTAGGGAGAAACCAACATTATGAAACAACAGTGTACGAATTACAAAAGAACAATGACCCAGATCCGCCCAAAGATAACCATCGAAATGACGCATGTGTGGAATCGATAACAGTAGTGTACACGCACGCACTCGCGGACGTTATCGAACTAATATTTACTCAGGTAACAGAAACACGCGAAACGTTGCGACCGTGTGAACGCGCCAGACTTTTACACTTCACTAAATGTGTTGTAGAGCCCTTAGACAACATGAAAGGGTGTGCTATTCAACTCAACTTTAAGGCGTAATCAAAAAAAAAATATGATACCTACCTATTCACCGACCAACAGCTGTACCAAAACGGAACGGCAGATGCGCGTGAGCAACCGACGCTGTTATTATAGAAACGACAAAAAGTGGCAGCCAGTTTTAAAGTAGGTTTTGATTTTTCACAGAAATAAAATAGAAAAACTTACCATTGGTGTCACGGAGGCAGTGCAGTGGCAGCGCCGGCGCACTCACAAACAGCACACGTGCACGAACGCCGCGGGCGCGCACCTGTCGCGGAATGACTGGCTATTTCCATATTAGATAGTATTTATGAACGGGCGAGGCGCTCGCGCAGCTCGACGCGCCGAGGTGAACTGACTACCGCCGCGCGCGCTACCTGCGCCCACCTGTCCCCCCTGCCCCACCACCAGGAACCGGATGGTACTCCAAAACAAAACGGCCAACAAAGGACGTGCCGCGAATGTTCGCGCCACTGGTCCGCTCCATATATTGACGAGGGACGGCGGCTCGTCGGACGACGACCAGCCCTCCGTCTGTTTACTCGCGACACCTGACTCACGCGCCGAAAACTTAGCCCCCGTTCGTCGGAAGGAAGATTTATTGAGAGGCATATGATGGTTCAATTGTTACTCTGACGTTATTATCGTAGTAATATGAAAAAAAGAGGTAAAATAAAGATGCATGCACTAAAGTAATTGTTGTAATATGAAGCCATGCTCAATCGACAGCTGAATTCGCACAATCAGAAAGAATGATTGCTTAACTGATTGTAGTTCTTGTAAACACAAACAATTGTTTTAGGTAGAACGGCAGCGTTATGAATGTGTAGAGTCGGTTTCATTTGTTTATAATATTGATTCTTTAATCAGTTCAGTTTCTTTAAATTAATATATTTAATAATTCTTTATCCTATCGTTTATGTATATGTATGTAAGTATGTATTTGCTTTAATGACTTAGTATTATCAAATAAAACAATCTTTAAAAAAATACTGTATACTCTTCACTTCTACTTTGAAGTTTGAATGCTTTGAAAGCGCCGTTATTTTTTGGTGATCCCAATTTTACTACCAACCATTAAATTCCCATCATCTTTCTTGGTTTTGTTGTCACGCTGAGAGTGTAGGTAGATGTGACCTCAACCATTTTGTCTCATAATTACGATACCTGCCCTACTTGCCACTAATCGACTCATTTTTCTTTGCATTTTTATTTAAAGTATACTGCATTTTGCTTTCTAATACTGATCTATCATAATGAATTTTAGAAAATAAACAAAACAATAACTTGTATCTGTTGAATAGTTTGGAAACGAGAGAGACATGGAATCTTGAAAAGATAACTCTGATGAGAAGTTCAGTGACCTGTATTGTTAGTTCAGTCTCTTCCCATGCCGTTGTGAATCTTCCCAGGCATTAAGAGTCTTGTGGGTACCATATCACAGCCAGACTGAGCAGATGATTGTACCATGTTTGCATTCTTTAAACATTGTTGGCATATGACCATTGAATTGAAATCAAAACCTTACGCTAATCAACCAAATCAGAGTTTTAAAGTACGTGAATTTATTCACCAAACACATGACATGTTGATAAGGATTTAAATGTTTGGAGATTTTTAAATAGACTAGTGATATTAAAAAACAAGGTGTAGCTAAAATTACACATATTATTTATTATAAACTCCTGGTAACCACTTACCAAGATCATCATCATCATCATCAACAGCCTTTAATAGTCGACTGCTAGACGTATGCTCTCCTTAGAAAGGAGGTTTTGGCCTCCTATACACCCTGGCCAGACGGGTTGGTATATGGTTAGTTTCAAGTTTTCCTTCTCTTTTCAGTGCTGTTCCGATACCCACGGAATGAATATGGGTGGTGACACTCCGTATTTTTAATCTATCACTACACGAATCCTTACCGTACCAAGATGCTGGTTATATATGTATCTGTTGGCGGGTTACGAACTCAGCCTGGTATACAATAAATTGCAGTATCAAAATAGAATTTCAAATTCTGGTAAACGTAGACAGGCTACAATCCCTAATTACTAAGTTTAGTCACAGCCGAGTTTTAGAATACAAACAGTATTTTTTCTAAAGATTTACAAGTAATTCGCTTAACATGCAGTTCCGGCGATAACCTGTGTAGGCGCACGATAGCGCACCACGTCACCGCACCTGCTGATAACACTAGCTGAAACTGAATTTAACGCACTTTCTAAAGAAAATACTACACCATCATATAAATTTAACTCAACTTTAGTTTTAAAGAAATTGTTTATAGAAGTTTCTAATCAACGACGGCTGACAGAAAAGTTATTTTCTTACGAAGACAACATATTGATCACTTTTTTTTTAAATTACTACAACTCATATTTATTTTAAAAGATAAAGAATACAGAAAATAGGCCACAAATTTTAGTCCATTTATCCCCGAATTTCATATTCGTGATTTAAATAATTTCAGTTCATTTACTTTTCTTTTTTTTTGTTGTGAGCAATCGGCTAGGTTTAAAAAGAAATGACTACGTAGGCTATCAACTATTTGAATCGTATACGATGCATCGCCAATTTGTGTGGTCTTTCATACTAACACTTGTTTACAAAAAGTCTGAAAAATATCATCACATCATCATACACATAGGCCTCTTTTTAAAAAAGAGGTTTTGGTCTACTATACTCGTACCACACTGGCTAGTTTTCCTTCTCTTTGCAGTGCTGTTGTCCTGCGTAGTTTTCCCCACAGTCAGCTCTTCCGACATCTACGCGATGAATAGGGGTTGGGGACACTCCGTATTCTTAATAAGTCACCACATTTCCAATATCGCATTTCATAATATCAAGGATACATTTATTTTGTAATTTTGTGTAATATAATAAAATATGTGTGTATTTAAAAATTTATACGTATGTTTATATTGAAATATGTATGTCCGGTCGAATAAGAGTATACCAACAAGTTAACAAAGGGGTGTATCAATACAAGGTGCGAATGCTGTTTTTATCTGTTGTATTTTTTCTGCAGGTACTATATATATAGTAATTCTGCCTAGAAGAGAGAGTAAGAAAGTAAATGTTTTCGGAATATTTCGAATATTTCACTTTTTTTTTGCTGCTGAGGATACTGCTAAAAGGCACTTTTTAGAAATTTGGTTTCACCGGAACCTCATTATTAAGTCAATATCAAATCATATATCATGTCAAATCAGATAGTTAATTTTTTTATAGAATAGCTATTTCTGTAAAGTCTTTTTGTGTTTTTAATCCTATTCTTTTTGTATCGTTGTTACAAAAAGCTTCTGATAAGAAGTCCTACTTGCACCTGTCTTTTTAAGATGACACTAATTAGCGTGAATTTCCAGAAATATTATGAGTATATTTATATAATCTCTCAATGATAGTATAACTAAAACTAAAATGAAATAAAACTAAACTAAAATATAAAAAAGTAAACCTAAGTTGAAGATATTTCTATTACATAGCATTATATTTAATAATGCCTTTTTTTACAGGCCAATTAGAATAAAACCTGTGTTGCGGGGGACTTTACAAAAATTCTTAAAACGGACATAAAGAGCACCCAGACTCAGAACAACAATTTGTGGATTACACAAATCGATCGGGATCGGACCCACAACATTCTGAATAAAACCTGAAGTGATTGATATTTATAGATGAGGAAGGGCCCGTGATAAAAGTCAGCCACTAAATTTAAAACGCCAATTTAAAAAAAATGTATAAAATAACTTTCCTAAAAACAGTTCAATTATTTTTTCAGTAAGTATACTCGTATATATTTATTTCACTGTACAAGAACTCTTATTTCCATCAGAACCCAGACGTATCACAATACCGTTTAAAACTGATATCCTGCCCCTTGCATAGCTAACCAGTTTTTTAATCCTATAATGCTCATCAAGCCGTCCCAATGAACCGGAGACAGGAAGCATTCGTCCGGGTCCGCACAAAAACTGTATACAGCCTCCGGGACTCTTGATATTGCCAAGGAAATAATAGATTTTATCATGTACTATAAAAAGTTATTAGTATACCGTTTGAACTACACGCAACGGAGAGTGCAGTTTTAGTAGTTTGATTTTCTAATAGTAATTGTAGTCCTTCGTAGTTAGATTAGAGAATTTAATACAGAATGTGTCATCCGAATCGTTGATTCCTGACAGTGGAGTCAAATGATCGGCAATTAAAATTGCAACTCACTCATTTACATTTGTTAAAATGCCAACTCCTACCAACTCAGTGCTGTTTTTCTGCTGGTTTTCTTTATTACAATTTTACACTTTGACTGGTCACCCGATCAACATGAAATTAATTTTGTCAGGGATACAGGAAAGACTTGAGAAATCGAGGACCAGAAATCCCAACTGCACCGGGTCCTCGTAGAGGAGTGGAAGGAACGACTTGGGCAACCGAGCTGAGGGCACGCCGTTGTTGCGGCGGTAAGACCCATTATGAAGGATTGGCTCGAGAGGCGTCACAGAACCCTTTCCTACCGGCTGACGCAGGTGATCTTCGTTAAAGGTTGTTTTGGAGATCACCTGTGTCGGATCCGCAAGGAGCCAACGCCTGAGTGCCACCACTGCGATGGCCGGACCGTGGACACGGCCCTCCACACGTTGGCAGAATGCCCGGCGTGCCAGGTACCGCAGACCTCCGTCCACCATAGGCGCAGGCCTGGGGGTGACAGGTGAGGCCATCTGTCACCCTAGCAGAAGCAGGCCGGGGTGGAGGCGAGACGAGGTTCGGAGCGCGCGTGCCCAAAAGGGGAGAGAGGAGCACCAAGGGACCATGGGGGTTCCCACACAGGAGGGGGTCATCTACCCGCCGTAGATGCCCCGGGGTACGTCGGAGTACCAGGTATTTCTTTTCTAGGGTACTCCTGGTTCCCCGGCTACTGGTACCCGAGATGGCGTGCGGTTTTTAGTCGGTTCGAGTCCGACATAGCCAACGGTAGGTGGAATCCGAGGGGATTTCCGGGAGGGAAATAAAAAAGAGACACAGGAAAGGTCATAGCTACCCTATATCGTTTCCTGTATCCCTGACAAAGTAAACTACGACTACTTTGTTTATAAATATTTTCAGTCAGAAAAAAACTTGGAAACAAACCCTATACCAACCCGTCAGGCCAGCATGCTATAGTAGGCCAAAATCTCAAGCAGTGGATTACTAAAGGCTGTTCATGTGATGTGATGATGAACTCGAGCGGCCAACGCTTTTATTTGTCAAATTTCAGATGAGTATAAAAAGCCTAGTAAACAAATCAATCAAATACCGACGTCGTTATCAACTTTCCGATATCACTTTTATCGTATCTTTCTACGTGACAGCAATTTATTTCGAAATTATTTCGCGGAATTTCGTACAAAAAAAATACTTGGTAGGTAGCAATGCTACGAGCGCGACAACGACGTTCACATTTATTGTAAATACTTCGACTTGCAATATTTATAGAAAAATAAAACAATTTCTTGATTTTCATTAGACATACATCTCAACAGATATGTAGCTGGCGCATTCGATACAGAAACAAATAAAACATTCTACTTTCAACAGCTAGTTGCATTTACTTTAGTCATTCTTATCTTACAAATACTAATAGTAATAACTTGACACATCTCACCCACGGCCGTGAGAGTAATCTATCCCATCTGAATCATTGCTATAGCGTTAATATGCGTACGTAGAGCGTTTGTAAGGCGAGCACACCAAGTTGAATGTAGTTCTTAAGAATGAGCTTGCCATTGAAGTGCAGGTTTGCGAAGCGCGTTATGCGAGCGGCGGGGGGAGGTGCTTCCGCGTCTAACTCAGGCCCCAACTGCAGTTACTGTATCTGTGTACTGTATAATGTATATGATTTAGCCACTCTATAAAATGATATGTTTTCGTGGCAGAGGGGTTTCCCCTTATACAAGATAAAGGGAACCTCTCTGTAAAGATAATATAATAATGTAATGGATTTACTAAAAAAAAAGATTTTTATACCTGAATAATTGACTCTGTATAAAAAACACTGTCCTGTCCAACACTGTCCTGTCAAATGCCTTCATATGTAATAATAAACCAAACAATTAATGCATGCATAAATGTTGTCTTGAGCTAAATTTTTTTTTTACCTTAGGTTATTAACACACTTAGAGCATTAATAATGCTATAAGGTAACATATTTATTAATAATAAATCATTCATTTGTGAAAATATTACTTACATGAATTTATTTTACCCACGTACCTCAACTTATTACCTTTTCAAAACGTAACACAGTTGCAAAATTCGTTTTTTTAAATGGATTTTATCACACTAATATTCATCAGAACGGAAATTCTAAAAATACTAATAATGTTGATAACTTATGGATTTAAGGTTTTATTTAGATTTTTAGTGTATTAGGTTTTTGCTTTTTGGAATTCTTGATCTTTATCATCTACAGATATTTAGAAAAAAAAATGAATATGCACAATTTCATTGACACTAAACTATACTTACCTACTAAGTTATCATCAAAGAGCTTATAAATGTCAGAGTAAGCGAACAAGGCGCTATCGCAAACGGTTGGTAGAGAGAGAAATATATTGTTTTGGTCTTGCATCTCTCTCTGCTCTTGTGACTGATCGGCTATTTTAAATACCCTCTTCAGTATAGCAGTCTTTTTATCCTCAATTTTTTTATGTTAAGCGAGAATTAAAGTTAAAATCGGTAAGTCGGACGCCTGCTGCACTGCAACACCGGTACATATTTCTAACTAATTCTCCCTCTATAAAAACTATTACTATATACATGGTAAAGCAGCAGCCAATCAGTGCAGAGAACAAAGAGAGATGAAAGAAAAAACAGTCTTCTTTCTCTGTCTCCCGGCCGTACACTGCCACTTACAGAGGAATTACAGTTTCTTCTATTTATATTATCTCTATGGTTACCATTGCTTCTAAGGCTTGACAGCACCTGATATGTAACTTTTCTGCTTTTGGTTTTAAGTACCTACCTTTTGAACAAAGTCGTTTGTATTTCTTGAAAATAAAATTGAATTGAAACAAAGCAAGTTTATATACAAGAATTTAGAAGATAATACAAAAATATTAGTAGCATGGCAACTAATAATGGTTATAATTAAATAAAATAATAGTAGAGAATTGTTAAGAAATTGTAAAGAGTCGAAGCAAATAAAACATAAATCGTTCAAAGACTTTCTTGAATACATTATAATAAATTTGTTCTTCAAGCAAGTATTTCGTTTTTAATTAAACTCTGATTTCGACTTTTGTATTTTTTTTTATCGTTTCTACAAAAATAGTTACAATCACTTATATAATAATACCAACTAAAAAACACCAAGGTTGATACTTGTGCTATCTTGAGTCTGTGTATAGTATACATACAAAGCTATCAAGAATTATTATAACATATAATAGCGTATGCTTGAAAATTAGCTTAGTTTAGAAATATATGTAAGTACTACCCAGTAATTTATCGTGTTTTCTTTTAACAGTAGCAGATAACAATTTTGGATTGAGATCGGCTGTTAAAGTCGATAATGCCTTTTTAAACTCATAAATTCTCATAAACTTCTGTTGCATTTGTACTGCCTACAACCATCACAAGCTCCAATGCATTATAAGGATATTTTTTGTCTGCATTCATTGTTCCGCACGCGTAAAGTGATGAATTACCTTCAATATATGGAATACTTTTAATTAGTCATGCATCAAGAGTTATGCGACAGCATAAGCGTAAAAACACGTATAATATTATCTTCATTACTTTATGCTAAAAATATCATAGGGAGAAGTTATAGCCAATAGTAAAACTGTCAATGACACTTTGTAATGTGTAAATTACAATAGATAATTGGGTAGTTATAGGTTTATCACTATATTTCGAAGAGCGTTATATTGACACATAAAGACACTGGTAATATTTGATACTACTTTATCGGTTGGACAGCCATGCTTCGGGCCGACTCAACCAGAGTAATACCACGGCCTCACAGAAAGCAATCCTTTATTTTTAGTTGATTAATTATTTGACAATAATAGCAATTACCAAACTGTTGGTGTAGTGGTTAATCATTCTGGCTGCTGAGCTAGATTTAAAACCCAGGGCAAATTACTATCTACCTATCAATTGCATCAATTGAAATCAATATTTAAGTATGGTATAGTCGGTATGGTGATGGATTAAAAATACGGATTATCACACTTCTATTCATCCCGTGGCTGTCGTAAGAGTCGACGAAGGGAGTAAACTACACAGCAAAGAGAAGAATCTTAAAACAAACTCTATCCCAACCCGTCTATCTAGCGTGGCATAGTAGGCCAAAACCTCCTTTCTAAAGAGAGCCCTAGGCCGAGCAGTGGACTATAAAAGGCAGTTGACGTGTGATGATGATGATGATTTAAGTATGTTTCATCAAGTATGTATGTTTACTTTAGGATCAGACGACCTTATAAGGACGTATCTAACGTATCTATCATGTCACATAACATTATCAAAGCCACTTTTACGATCCTGCCGTTTTAATGTTAATTAAGATCTCTATTTAACTACAAGACATACTTTTGAATTTTCAAAAGTAATATAAGTGTATTAAAGTAAAGCATTACTATACCTTGTTCATTTTATCGAAACTAACATTGTAGCCGAACAACAACACCTTGCGTTCAATAACAGGCACTTGGGGACACGGCTCGAGCTAATGTTCACTACCCTTATTCAAAAGGAAGTGTACATCTGCTACCTGCATAGTTTTACAGTTCTACACCTAATTAAACTTAAAAGGTACACATTTACATATATTTATAGATCTTTAGAAATGTTCATCTGTTTAGAGGGAGTTGTTAGTCGTTATACCATTTAATTATTAAAAACTTAGCGCTTAGCATTATTAACCACTTTCAGTCTTTAGGGTATGTACATATATTTCATAAAACTTGGGCTTGTTGAGTGATTTTTTTATCACTTTTAAGTCTATTCGTTTATCTGCTGGCTCCAAACTATTTTCCTAACTTATTTCGTCGCAAAAACGGACGATCTCATGACTTTCTTTTTGGAAGAATTTTGAAAAGTTTTTTTTTATAGCAATCATATGAATAACTATAGAATTTACATTGTCGAAACCCTCTCCTGCGTGTCCACATACAAAAGTGCTGTTTATTATATCTCTAGGTTGTTTTCTATATTGTCTATTTTAACTTACCTAAAATTAAAGTCAATAATATAGGACGCTGAGGTCTGTACTTTTGTAGAGGTCGTCGCAATAGCCATTACACAATTTATAACTTTACTAACAAAGATCAAGAATTTTCCAGAAAATATATAACTCTTGTGGTCATCTCTTAGCAGTAAGAGTAAAATCAAATCAAATCAAAACTTTATTTTGTAGAACATGAGTACATATAAAAGTTCTTACAACGATATCAAATTTATTATATTCTGCTGTCACAGCAGCATGTCAAATTATACAACAGACTATAAATTAATATAAGGATTAGAATTGAGGAAAGTCACAAATACATGATGTTTTTATAATTATCCCTAGAATATAAATTAATCATAAAATGTAAGTTAAAATATCCATGGTTTGCATTTTGCTTGAATACTGAAACGAACATTTTATGAAAGTATCTCCTATAAGCAATCACACGAACATTTATAAAGAATTTATATCGTCAAAACCCTCTCCTAAACCATCCAGATACAAAAGTACTGTTTGTTATAGCTCTACGTTATTTTCTATCTTCACGGTGTGATAGAGATTAAGAGTCTGATGTAGAAGGCAGTTCTCCTTGACAGGGCTCGTGTTGTAGGGAGGTCCTGTCTTTGGAGTCCTAACCACCGGAGTCTTGGTCCCTGTACCCGATGTCGATGGTCTACTATTTTTTAAATGTATTTTTTTTCTTTTGGAATATATTTAATAAGGTAATCAAAGTGTTTATATTATGTAATAAAGATAATAATAATGATTTATTTCATAAGAAAAATTAAGTAATAAATAAAATAATACCTACTGTTAGTATTATCTGTGTACTTTGTCTAAAATCTTTCATCATGTCTAAGAATTGGCAAATCTGGTTAGTAGATTTGTTTTTGTTTTTCGGCTTGCATTTGATATTTTTTTCCTTTCTAATGCCATTTCATTTAAATATTTACGAGTAAGAGAAGATGTTAGGGTCTCTTTGTACACTATTTAGACAAGTACGATATGGAAAACTCGACATAAGTAAGCATGATGTTAAATCTTAACATATAATATAATATTTTCGTACATCTGACTAGACTAAACTAGATTGACTGATAGAATACTTAGATACATTTTTTTTAAATACTTACATATTATACATAGAAAACACACAAACCCTGAAACAAATCTTTGCAGATCATACAAATATTTATTTCGACCCGGGAATAGAACCCGAGACCTCAGCACAGCAGTCGCATACACTACCACTGCACCCTTTGCTCAAATTTATTTGGGGTCGGTTCAATGTGTTTTCTTCTTCCATTCGCCTTTATCACTCATCATCCTCCTTCATGCAAACCTTCTTTTCTTTGATTTTTTTTTCCCGTTTTGTCTTTTATGGCCGACCGTCTGCTTGACGCCAACCATCCTTGTGTGTCAAATCAAAACAAAAAAAATAAACGTGTTTTTTTTAAATTTGGTTTTAAGTATAAATTTAATTAAACACGCCGTTTACAAAAAGCGATCTTGAAGGCGCTCGGCATTATGAACGAACCTATATAATTCTCCTGCGCAGGAGTGGTCCACACATACGTGTGGGCACATCTGCTCTGCGCAGCTGTCCTTCGCACGCGCCGGACGTAATGTTGAAAGGACAACTTTTTTTAAATAAAAGCCGGTTCTAAGAAACTGGGCTGAAAAAACTGATATAGGACAAGAAACATAATTTCTTGTAATTGGCAATTGTATCTCAGTGTAGTAACTAACTTAAAATGAAACGACGAAACGAGCTTTGCAATAGTCGCATATGAGATAAGGGGACTAATCCCTCCCACACGCTGTAACTCCTGTACACCAGGATCAACAGCAGTGACCAACGAACACACCAAGTTATGACACCCAGGAAGTCAAAGGAGAAATTAAACTGTCTTGGAAAATGCAACAAAATTAATCAGAAGAAAATTGAAGAACTTGGAAAGATAATAAATCCACTTTCCTCCTAAGCAAAGCGGGAGACAAAATGAAGTAAAAATAGGCATAAACTATTTTATACAGGAAAGCACTACGGCGACAAAATATTATGGGTCCTAAGTGATGTAACATTTGACTTCTCACCTACTAAAAGGCCAAATCTATCATCTTGCGTACACTGTAAGAAAAACCTTAAATTCCGAAAATTAAGTTCCATAAATATGTAAAACATTAGCAATCGGTAAAGCACCTTTAGAATTGATTTCAACATCGATTCCTAGGGTCAAAATAATTCACTACTATATAGCCATGATAATTTACTCCATATAATGTATAATTTACTATCTGTACCCTGCCACGCTTCGCTGTGGCCTATTTAGGTTGCATTAATAAGAAATGAGGAACAAAATTAATGCGAAAAATACTCGTAGATAAAAACAATCCTTGGAGCGGTTTGTATATTGTGCCAAAATTTGAGTTCAATCGATGCAAAACTTTTTGAGTTTTTGAAGCGTACACAAACGAACTTAATATTTTTATATATTTATAGATTATGTTTATTATTATAGTTTACATCACATTACATACAAGTTTAGATATTTACGAGAGCTGATATCTATTCTATATCATAAAGTTGAAGAGTTCGTTTGTTTGGTTGAAACCGCTAATCTCAGGAACTACTGGTCCGAATTGAAAAATAACTTTAGTGGTGGATAGCCCATTAAGCAAGAAAGGCTGTAGGCTATATATCATTGAAAAGTTTTGCGAAAACAGGGCAAATTTATTCCTTTTGAGAGACGCAATGAAAGTTGCCCGGGTAAGCTAGTCTATACAAATAAATAAAATTGAAATGTCTGTTTGTAATGTCAAAATAATAGAATTTTTTCATGATCACACGGTTATTTGCACGATACCTATGCCTAAAAACCAGTTTAATTATTTTTTGTCTATCTGTATGTCTTTCTTTTTGTTCGGGGCAATCTTCAAAATATTTTACTACCTGGTAGCTGTCTATATTAGAAGTAACTTAAGCTTTTGCCTCTCAAAAAAACTCAATAAAATTTTGCCCGGTCCGGGTATTGAACCCGAGGCCTCATGGACTGCAGTCGCGTAACGTACCACACAACTAAGAGCTTTTCAAATTCCACGTGAACAAAGGCGCGGGTACCAGCTTGTCACCAATATATCTAATTCAAATCTTTAGTAAATACTTGCTTTTGACTGAGGATTCGATTAGTAGTCATTTTTCATAACATACTCATAGTAACCGTACTTTCAACTCCTATGAACCATAACATGGTATTGTAAAACTTTACCTATGTTAATAAACAGAAGACTATTAATGTCTTGCAGCTTAATGTCAAACAGTTATTTTAATCTTCAGACCCCATTTTAATGTTAAATAGTATTCATTAATTTGACAAAGGAAAGAAAAAATAATATTCAATACTAAGCGTTTTAAGAGCCTTAAACTTAGGCGTTTAGTTCTGATGTATGTACAACTTATGATTAACTAATAAAAAGTTATCGCCGAGTTCAATAAGCCTGTTTTATAATAATTCATTGTAATAAACCATTTTCGTCGTTCCTTAATTTTCTACCAATAGAAACGGCATTTTTTCTTAAAATTGGAATGAGGCCAAACGAGACGTATACCTGCCTAAATAAAAGAAAAAAAATTCTAATCTGTTCTCATTTGACGGAGCTCAGCGGTAACAAACATACAAAAACACCGAATTATAAACCGCCACCTTTTTTTTCAAGTCTCTTAAAAATAGAGGTTTGTATTATTAACATCTTGAACAATACAAAGACCTGAACGAAACTCAAAAATATTACACATAAAAATTTATGTTATTAACTTTCTAATTGTAGATGAATTACTTTATTGGTTGTTTCAAACACAACTTACGTAATAGATGAAACCTGCAATCAAAATTGTAAATCCTAATTGTGGCACCATATTTTTTCCATCCGTTAGATGCACTAATAGCCCTTCAGTAATTACCTTATTACTGTTATTATGATTGTGGGGCTTTTACAATATAAAATAAGAGTGTTGCGAAATAGTCATGAATTGACGTTTAAAACGAAATGAAAGCTATTAATACTGAATATAGAATGACTTAACAGATAACGTGTGAATTACTGATTCAATCCCATCCCCATTGGAATTCCCATTGCCCTTGGAACAGTGCTTTATCAGGTTATAAGACCTCCAGCTCCGTCATATTGTAACCGGCTTCCAAAAAAAGGTGTTTTATTCGACTGTATTTTTATTATACGTTAGTTAGGCAGTTTTGCCGTTAATTTTGGACCGATTATCAACATTCTTTTTATCGAAACGGCATACTCCCGACGTGTTCCTCTGACTGGTATTCAAAGTTTGAGTAATGATTGGTTAAATAAAATGTAACAACCAAGAAAACTCGTATTCGTACTTATACTTAATACGAGTATCCGTTAAGATAGTTCTACCTAATGTATTTTGTTTTGTAAAACGGCTACTCCCGCATTAGGAATATATCCTGTGTCGACTTAATAAACATACATGAAACGGACACAAATAACACCCAGACTCAGAACAACAATTTGTGGATCACACAAAGTGTCGTCGCATGTGGGGATCGAACTCACAACACTCAGCGTAGTAGTAAGCAGCGTGGCGACCGCTTAAACCACTACGCCATCCGTGCAGTCTATTACAGCAGCAGTATATAAAACGAACGATGACTGCAATCTAACAAAAAATCCGATCAAATAGTGTCATCTAAAGAAAGGAAGTTCTGTTTTTTTCCCAGAACATTCTGGAACTTTACATCTTCTGTAGGATTAATGAAAATCATAGCAAGAAATAGGAATAAAATAACTGGTGGCAGTGAAATAAGTTCCCTCGCACTCAGTGATTAAGCACATATTAGATTGCGATTAAGACACTTTATTTTAATTTATCTGGTAGTAGCGTGTTTGCACACCATCGATATTGAACTTTATTCATTATTTAAATGTCTAGTTTAAGTAAATCATTAATAATTAGAACAATATTAATTTATGTCTATGCTGTATTCAAATGTCTTTTAACAGTTTTAATACGCGTTAGAGTTAATTAATATAAATTATGATAATTATTTAAAATGAAAAGTGAGACTCGATGAAGGAGTACATAACAGTAAAGTAATAATAAATTGAGAGGTAATAATGAGTATAAAGATGTCTACCGTGGGAGAGTCATGGTTCGGTACAAATGGTACGACTCGACCGGAATTCTATCACAGCCTCAAAATAAAACCAGTGTTAAACTATACTTTCATGGTTTTTTACCGAGCGAACGAAGTTCCCGGGGGCCCACTCCCCCAGCCCCTCATTCCTTAATTCGAATGGGGGAGGGGGGAGCGAATTAAAGGTGGCAACGCATTTGCATCTCTTGAGTAGCAGGCGTTCTTTGGTGGCGGTGGTCACTTCTCATCACGTGACCCGTCTGCTCGTTTGCCCCTTCTGTTCTCAGTCATATGCTTCATTGCTGAAGGTCGTGTACATTCTGAAATGTTTTGGTGACCTCAGCCACCTTCTGTCTCCACACTGTCCGGCCATCGGCTCTTCTGAGAGCAGCAGTTAATGGTAGTCTTGTCAGTGTTGTGATCTGATCAAACCATCGGGTAGGTGCGACGTCTTTTTCTTTCCACTCTTCCAACTATCACTAGTTTGTCAAGATTATCCGGCTGGCTTCGGCCTGTATGGCCAAAGTAGCCTAACACTCGCTGGTCGCAAGTTGTTGACAGTCTGATCCACAGATTAGTATAATGTAACAAGTCTGATCTACACGTCGAATTGTTTCAGGATTGATGCGTTTGTTCTCTTGGCTGTCCACGGTTTATGGAGCATCCTTCTCCAACACGATATCTCGAAGGCGTCAATCTTTTTCCGTTCATAGGAACGAATTGTCCAGGATTTCGCTCCTTAAAGGAAAATAGAGAAGACCACAGCTTGAACAAGTCTCTTAAAGGTGTTATTCGAGAGTTTTCTGTTCTGCCAGATTCGGGTTCATTTACTCGTCACAGCTTTGGCCATTTGGATTCTCCGTCGGATTTCCTTTTCGCAGCCTCCCTGGTCAGTTAGCAACAATCCTAGTAAACAAACTCGCTATCAAATTCCAGGTCAGTTAGTTCGCCTGTTCTAGCATGTGTCCACAACCTATCTATGATCATCACTTCGGTCTTGGAATTGTTTATTAAAAGCCCACCAAATGGCTTTCTTTCTCAACCCTTTTGAATAGTCTAGAAATCTGATGTTGCTGATTCTAACCCCGCCTATCCAGATGCCACCTTCCCAATCCTCCAACGCCCTTCTCATGATGTATTCCATATATTTAGCAAACAAGTAGTACTTTGTACCTTATTTCAAACTATAATTTGGAAATATATTTCCGTCTAGCGAGCACCTTAGAAATTTTAGATTAGGTATATTCATATAGATATATGTATATATACTAGCTGACCCGATACGTTGTTTTGCCACATAAATTATTTCTAGAAAATATTTAAAAAAAAATAGGCGTGGTTCACCCTTGTCATTTAGGGGTATGAAAAATAGATGTTGGCCAAATCTCAGACCTACCCGATGTGCACACAAAATTTCATAAAAATCGGTCAAGCCGATTCGGAGGAGTATGGTAACTAACATTGTGACACGAGAATTTTATATATAAGATATATTTTTATATAAATATATATTTATATTTTAAGACAGGTTAAGCAGGTCAGGCATATCTTCCTGTAAACAGAATTGGTTGTTTATATAATTATAAAAGTCCCAATTATTTTAATTTTATCGAGTAACATTAAGCGAGTTTTAAAATACCAGAAAACTATAATTTCCAAAAAGAAGCGGAAAAAATAATGTTTTATGAATAAAACCGTTGTCCCCTTCTATTTTTCTAATTTGATATAACTTAAACGATAAATTCCATTTCCATAATTGTGTTACCAGTCAAGCCTGCATCCTCCTTAAGAATGAAACCCACCGGACGTACAGACAAACGGACGTACCAACTATAATAACAATGATTCAGTCATTATTGTTTGCTGTGATGCAGGAAAGTGTACTCCATATTATTTATTTACACTTAATCATTATAAACATGTAAATTTACTACGATACCTAAGGTAATTACTGTGAAACAGTTGTATCTATTGCTTTTAACTTCCCTCCGAAGCGACAAATGTGGCACCGTTTCGTTTTAATTATGTTTCCATGTATTAGACATATGTTACTGTTTCTTTTGGCCTAATTTTTACAATAGGCCTTTATTCTATTCTAAATGCATATACCCACGTCTTATTCCCATAGGGGTAGACGATAAATGCCTATTAAACACCCACATTCTGCCAACTATGACTTTGGTCCCACAAGTAGATTTCGGGGCAAGCCTATTGCCGATCATCGGGCTAGTAATTTCTGAATAAAGACATTTTTTATAGATAAAATTACACGCAGACACAGAACAAATGATCGTGTTCGTGGCACAATATATGTCCTGGGTCCCACCCAAGACATATTATATATTGTTTCGATCGATTCTAATTTTTAACTATTATAATAAAACTTGAGATACATGAAATCCACTGTTAGATACAGGCCTCTCCTAACTTGCATCATAGTACACAATCCTCAGCCTTCTGCATACAGTCCATCTCAGGTACTTTCTCTCTGTCGTCAGTCCATTTTGCTAAAGGGCGTCCCGGCTTTTGCTTTCTTTGCCGCTACTTCAAGGCAAGGTGGCAAGGCAAGTAATAATAATAATAATAATAATAAACCTTTATTAATTCTTGTTTTACAATAGTTGGTAAATATAATATTACAGTAAACACAAATTTGGTTTTAGTAGTAAGTTAGCTTAAATTAGATTAGTAATAGAAGTATGTGTTTAAAATATTTATAAATTAACAGGAATCCCGGTTTGGGTAAAGGCCTCCTCCAAAGATGTCCATTTTTGTCGATCTTGTGCTACGGAGCACCAGTTTATGCCAGCTACTCTTTTCAGATCGTCTTCCCAGCGGGCTAAGGGTCTCCCCTTCCCCCTCTTGCCTGGTGGTCCTTTCCACTGTGTAACTCGTGTAGTCCACCTTCCGTCAGACATTCTTGCTACATGGCCAGCCCAGTGCCATTTCATTTTTAGAGCAAAGGTCAAAGCGTTTGTGACTTTAGTGATGTCTCTTATCTTTGTGTGTCTTATTTTGTCCATTCTCTTTATGTTTAGCATACTTCGCTCTAAACCTCTTTGACATGTATTAATTTTGTTGATAACTTGTGTAGAGAATTTCCAGGTCTGGCTTCCATAGGTTAAGCTTGGTAGTAGACATGAGTTCATAACTTTAGCTTTGAGAGTTATTGGTAGGTTATTTTTAAATATTTCTTTTAAGCTCCAGTATTTATTCCAGGTTTGTTGAACCCTTCTCTCTATTTCTATGGTGTTGCTGTTTTTCTCGAAACTTATTCTTTTCCCCAGGTAGATATAATTTTCCACATATTCTAAGGGGTTACCGTTAATAGTAATAGGTCTTATTCGTTAGATTCATTTCCAATCCAACTTTCGCACTCGCTTGATGTAGAGATTCTATCATGTTTTCCATCTCGTTGGCTGTCTCTGATAGAAGAATCAGGTCATCAGCGAACCTCAGATGACTTAGGTAGGCGCCTTTTATGTAGAGTCCTGTTTTACTCCAATTCAACTTTTGAATGATGTTTTCGAGGATGGCTATGAAAATAGTGGGTGAGAGCGGGTCCCCTTGTCTTACGCCTCTTTCTATATGGAAAGCGGGGCCTGAGGTTTCGAGCCTGATTCTTCCTTTGTTGTTATTGTATATACTTTTAATCACATTTATGTATTTATTTGGCACCTCTTGTTCTTTTAAACTTTCCCATATACTTGTATGTGTGACCGAATCGAAGGCTTTTTGGTAATCAATAAAAGTGATGTAAAGAGGTCTTTGAAACTCATGATATTTCTCTATAATTAACTCGATGGTGTGGATGTGGTCGATAGTAGAGTACCCTTTCCTGAAGCCTGCTTGTTCTACAGGTTGTTTTGCTTCTATTATCGGGCTTATTCTACTATTTATAATCGATGAAAAAAGTTTGTATATATTTGGTAACAAACTAATTGGTCTATAGTTGCTAATATTTTTTGGATCGCCCTTTTTTCGCAAGGCAAGTATAATAATCTAATTTTCCAGCTCACGCAATATTTTTACCCTATAACGTAACTAGGAAAATTGGAAGTATATCGAAAAAAAGGTAGGAAAGGGATATCGCTTATATAGATCGTAGTGTATGTAGATCAGTTAGTAATATATACATATACATATGAAGGTTCTATACCTATCTCGAGCACATATAACGCGCAGAAACTATAGAGGAGTCTATAGTACCTCGTTGGGGAGGCGTGAAAAAGTATTAAGATGTGTAAGGGCGAGCCAGTGTGAAGGAATAAAACAAATAAAGACACAACTAGTACCTACATTACATGGATGGTTTCGGGAATGTAAGTAATAGCTTAAACAGGTCAGGGCAGTATAAAACTCGAATGGGCTTTTGCAGGAAACCAAAGTCACAAAAAGAAAATGTTGACCCCTTTTTCTTGTTCTCTCTTGTTGATACATGTATTTTTCTAAACGGCGGTGGTTGTCTACGGTGTTGCTCTACTAAAAATTAAGATAAAATCCCCTTAGAATAAACATAAAGTAAGTATCGTATAATCATACGAGTACAATTGTACATAAATTTAAAGTTGACTGTTTCTTTTACTCCATAAATTGCTGTACAACCGCGGTGAATGATCTCGAATTTTCACGGATCTTGAGCATGCTTAATTACATATAAAACCAAGTGCTCTATGGCGGCTCTTGGTAAGCAGCTATTAGAATTACTTATAACTACGTATATGGTATTTTAATAAACGAATTATGAATGAAAAAAATCTAAATAGTCAAAGATAAAGATCTTAATTAGTATTTTATTTAACGTTTCGGTTCAGATATCCTAAAGCTGGAATAGAATGACTGATTCTGAAATGTTTTATTATCCGTTTGTTAACCTGTTATCAATTTATTTTTCTTTTCTTTTTTGGTTTCTTTTTATTTGAAAAGTTCACGCATTCTTATTGTAGAGTGTCACATATATGTTTAATGAATGATTCAAGTTGTGGGATAATAAACATTATTAAATTCCCTCGATAGGGCCTGGTTGGGCACGCAGTCAATTGAGAAAAGACCTGAAATCACATGATCCCGCTCCTCCTCAGAGCAGTAGTCGTGGTGGTTTTTAGTACCGCATACTCCTGGCTGTGGTCAAAGAGCAGGAGAGCCGAAGGGATTTTTCAGTACGTTCCCAAAAAAGGGGGTCCTGTAGTATAACACTATTTGGTGTTGGCCCTACGATGTATCTATTAGAGTGCTTGAGCAATGTCGCACTGACCAAATCGTTCCGGAACCCCTAACTCTATATGAACACAGGCCTTCTCATTTCAAAATGTTTTTAAATGATCATTAACACCATCACTCCAGTCCATCTTATAGCCATTTGCCCAGTTTAATTAAGCGTCAGCGTAAAGATTATCAGCCGGTTCTAATATGGACTGCCACACGCCTGGGCAAGTAATATTTTTTAGACGAAAGAAAAGATGTAGGAAAGTTGGGTTAATGAAAACTTATAGATAAAGGAAGCTAGGGTAAGTGTCAAGTCTTGGATGAAACACTACTGATACTGCAGTAGCTCGAAAAGGCCGGATTGTTGATTTAATGTTCAGTCATTCTTTAGTTCCTTTTCACCGTGTCGGTGAGGTTACAGGAGCCCCAAAACCACTCCTCCGGCTAATTCTTACTATGCCAGGTATCCACTGGCGATGGTAGTCACTTACCATCAGATGACCCGTCTACTCACTTGACTCCCTATGCCATTAAAAACAAGTCACTGCGAACAGCATCTGCATTCATAATTTTCTAAATGTACAAAATTCTGGAATATTACTTACCAGTATAGTTTAGATACTTACTTCATAATTTTATGGCTGAGATTAAAATTTTAAATTTATGATATCGTAACTAGCAGTAGGCACGCGTGGACAGCTCTTGTAGCTTTTTTAATATTATACAACTTTTTATGTTCTGTTTATTATGACCGCAAGTCTATGGCGAAGAAGTAATTAAGTAGATCTACAACCAACTTAAATCATGAAATATATGACCATAACCTACATAGTATTTGCTAACCGGAGGGGCGAATACCCAGGGGAAGAGTCCTGCGTCTTTGGAAGTTCGAACAGATATTAACAGCAAGCTGTCTCTCTAATTTATACCACTCACAATTTCAATATTTCTATCGTACTTTTCTTAGGACTGCAGACTCTTCAAGCAGAATTATGATCTGTTTATCATTATTACAGTAGGGGTCATTACCTTCTAACAATACTTAAAAACGTTACTTACATAATTCAGTAATATTATAGTTGTATTTTTATCTATTTGAAATAAAATCTATACAACATAACCTAAAAATACTTAAGAACACAAGATTTTCTGATCTGGTTTTGTATTTCTACCCTATTAACTTATTTTTTTATCTTTTTTAACCTAAACTTTTATAAGCGATAGAGAATCGCTCGTGCTTTATGGGCGATAGTGTTATGAAGATTTTGAATGCTAAAATTATTACGAACCTGCATTAAGACAGAGAGCATGCTTTTTAGGAAGTAAAAATCTACTAGCTTTAACTATGACTTTCTTGGTCTCTGTACTCATCACTGTTAAAAATCAATTTAAAACAACTTTAGCATACGTTAAAAGGTACATTATTCTTAGCTTTACTAAGAAGATACTTATTTGTCCTAATATTTTGCTCCGTTTACTTTTTAAAAACATGGTAATCCTTCAAGTTAGTTTCTGAAGTTAGTTAGTTTCCTTCAATTCTTTTAATCAGTGCTGGGTTCGATTTCTTTATCATATAATTGGAATATTAGGTTTTTTGGATGGTGTTCTTCATTAACACTCAGCAGTAAAGATGTTACCTGACTTCTTCACTGCGTAGAACCGAGATATTATAAATTTTAATATGCGCCTCAGGCTTTACCTGCTCATTACTCCTTGACTGACCTTGCTAGTCTGTTATGATTTGTATAATAAACATTTTTCTTACCGTTAATGTCAAACAAATACATTTATTTTACCATGAAAAAGAAAGACCCACCTTTTCTTAAAAAATACACACATATTTTTAGGTGTTCGACGCAAGCTTGGTGTCCGGATGTTTCCCTGAGTGCTGAAGAGCGAGAAGCTGGTCCGAAGAATCCGGCCTAACGGCCGATCGTGTTGCTGGACGAGGCGGGTAAATTGTTTGAGAGTCTACGGTCTCTACACGCATCGTCCGGCACTTGTGCGAGGTGGACCCCAATCTGTCGGACGCCCAATTCGGTTTACAAACGGGGCGTTCGACGGTTGTCGCTGTGTTGCGCCTCAGGACCGTGGCTGAACCTAGGTGGTTACTGTTGGCGGTGTCATTGGACATTGTCAACGCATTTAATAGTCTGCCATTCAGTTGCATCAGGGAAGCACTCCATATCACAGGGTACCCCTGAGGCTGCTAATAGCTCACTACTTAGAGGAGTGTACCGTCATGTACGAGGACCGAGAGGGTGTTTTGAGGTGTCGGAAAATGTCCTGCGTTATTCCGCAGGGGTCTGTTCTCGGACCAGCTTGCTCCAAAGCTTGCCCTTTGGTGATTTTTGCCTAATCTGGGTGGATCCGGCGTTGCATAAGATGGCTATACACGGGGTTTGTCTGTTAGCATAGTCGTTTCAGACGGCCATGTGTTAAGATGTGTGAGGTTATTA
This sequence comes from Arctia plantaginis, assembly GCA_902825455.1. Taxonomy (NCBI): domain Eukaryota; kingdom Metazoa; phylum Arthropoda; class Insecta; order Lepidoptera; family Erebidae; genus Arctia; species Arctia plantaginis. The sequence continues at coordinate 5,186,489 of CADEBD010000288.1, forward strand.
TTATAATGTCTAAGGTGACCGATTGAATAATAGACTTAGAACAATAGAAAATTAAGGCTTTTGCACGCCTCTACTTGTCCCTTTTCGCCGATATCCTCACAAAAACGCGTTTTATAGTATCTTTTACTTAGTTAATGGAACTTTGAAATCGCAATTGATGTATCTGAAATTAAAGTTTTAATATGTGTTAAACCTTATCTGGTCCCAGGGTTAGGTTTCTCTTAATGAATACTTTTTAATTGAGTTAGTTTACGGTCATTGTGACTGTGTTTGGGCTTTTATGGGTTATTGGCGCGCCTTCAATGGAAACTTAGTTATTTACAGTAAAAGTGTACTAATACACAGGTGTTAAACCCTAAAAATTCTAGTAGCTCCCACAGCTATTTGTTCCATAGCAGCAATGATTTAACTTATAGAGAGTTAAGTAACACACGCGGCTAAACAGCGTGGTTCATTCGCAAAACGGTTTTTACTACAAAATTACGTAAAGTAAACACAAAAACCTCTAAATCTAAGTTAGTTTTTATGTAACTTTTTATTTTTTTCCGACTTCAAAAAAAGGAGGAGGTTGTCAATTCGACTGTATTTTTTTTTTTATGTTTCTTACCTCAGTACTTTTGACTAGGTGAACCGATTTTGATGAATCTTTTTTTATTAGAAAGCTGGTGCTGGTGTGGTCCCATTTGGTTCAAACGTAAGGGCCGACTAAGGGAGCAAACTACGCAGGACAACAGCACTGCAAAGAGAAGGAAAACTTGAAACAAACCCTATATCAACTAGTCTGACCAGCGTGGTATAGTAGGCCAAAACGTTATTTTTAAGGAGAGGCCTATGTCCAGCAGTGGACTGTTATAGGCTGTTGGTGATGATGATGATGATGATGTTAATCTACCTACCTGTTAACCTACCTTTCCTATAAAGTGAGTTTTGAGAAGACTCATTACAAAGACAAATTATATTCATTATTATTTGTTGTTAAATATGCAATTATAATCATTATTATTTTTATATTTATAAAAATGTTAAGTTGGTTTCTGTACTCAAAAAGTTCTGCACTGATTAAGCTCAAATTGTGTCGATATACAACTTACTTCAAAGATTGTTTTTATCTATTTTTCATGTCAGTTTTGTTCTTAATTTCCCGTCACTGCAACCATTATGTGTCACAGTAAAGCGTGGCAGGGTACAGCTAGTTGATTATAATTTTCAGCTCTTTTAAAACAATAATTACATTTAAACTTTCAAAACTTGTTTATTATATTATATTATATCATCAACAGCCTATAATAGTCCACTGCTGGACATAGGCCTCTCCTTAGAACGGAGGTTTTGGCCTACTATTATATTTCTATGCTATACTAGTTTATTGTACACTTATAGGGAATATAGTCCACCCTTGTCTATACAATCAATGGTAGTAATTAAAAAGTCATTGCTTCTTAAAAAAAACACCGTAATTAAGTATCTTTTTATTTGTTTAAAAAAATATTTACTCTAATTAGTTGAAACAATCTTTAGCTAATTAGGAAATAGTTTATAATAAATTTTAATACTAAATAACACTTCAGAATATTACGTTGTACATACTTAAATAGTACGGACACAATCCACCGAAGACAGAACAATAAAGAAGAAAAAAGACTTGTTTCCATTACGCACCCTCTTGAAGACCAAAAAAATTATGAATCTCGGCTACACTTGCCAAAAGGGCCTGTAAAGTTTTTTTTTTTTTTAATACATTAATTAAAGATACACTTTGGTTGGTGTGGTGACGGAATAAGAATACGAAGTGTCATTGCCTATTCATCCCGTGGGTGTCGTACCGACTAGGGGAGCAAACTACGTCAGAATACAGCACTCCAAAAAAAAGAAAAACTTCCAACAAACTCTATACCAAACCATCTGACCGGCGTGGTATAGGAGGCCAAAACTTTATTTCTAAGGAGAGGCCTATGTCCAACAGTGGACTATTAAAGGCTCTTGATGATGATTTCGTTGGGGGAAGACATAAATTGACACTGCGATGCGGGCTTCCATCTTTTTACAAAATAACTATTTATATGTTAAATGTTTCTACCGCGAATAAACCGTGCGTTCACGGTTGTTAACTGTCTATATTTTTATAGATTATTAACTTTTCATTCATCTATCACAATAGCGACGGCAAGTCAATTTAATGGTAAAATGGTATTTAGGAAATGTAATTTACAATTTTCCCTGTTACCATTGATGCATGATTAAAACTTGAAGCTTAACACTTTATTATTAAACGTTAAAATTCAAGATAACCTATACGTAATTTCGCCAAAGTGCATACATCCATACTTATTTTTTAAATGTGAAAGCGAGTTTGTTTGTTTGTTTCTTACGCTTTTACGCTTAAATCACGGAACTGATTTAAAAAATTCATTCACCAAATGAAAGCTACAGTTTCAGCAAGTAACATAGGCTACTTTTTTAGCCTGATAACCGAGGGTCAAGTGCGAGATTATTTCACATCTTAGATAGAGCGATACAGAACTAGAAGCTATTTCTTAATATAGTATATCTTGGTGAGATGACATTAAAGTATTTAGTTGTAGGTATGTGGAGGTAACCACTTAATTAAACCATCATTTTTTATCTTGTAAAAAGACTCGCAAGTAAATAAGTCGACGGTTGCTTAGCATTTGCTAGAATCAAGCCCTACCACTGGACCACAGCAACCACAAGACCTCTCCACCGACCATCACTATTACTACAAAATAGTTAATTTCCAAAATAGATATGACTCGGCAGCACTCAAAGTACGCCGTAATTGTGATCTGTCAAATTGACGCTAATACTAATGAAAATAAAATTAATGAAGACATAGTAAGGGTAGTCGTAACAATTGACACTATACGAAGGTGTCACTGAAATCTCATCAGTCCACTTGTCATCACGATCGTATGGTAACTAAACGAGGTACCTTGTAATTATTATCGCGGGTAAGTCCCGATTTACATAGACACAATTACACATACATTATTTTGTTATAAGATGTAAAACGTTTAGCTTTAAGGGTAGTTCAAACTTCTTTGACATCATTTTTCTTAGTCACGCTTAACGGTGTCCATAAATTAATATGAGTTCATAGGTAACGCACGTAATAGTTGGATGATCCTTAAAGTTGTCGGTAATTACTGCTATTTAATATTAATTAAAGCAAGATGTCTGAAGTGGTTAATTAGTACTTTCAATAATGACAGTGATGACTCTGTACTTTGTATACTTGAGATTGATGAGCTTTCTAATTGTGATGACGTCATTTCCCACTAATGTTACTAGTTACCACTTACCGCAGGTGCATATAGGATTTATATAACGTTCTAGCTAATTTAATACAAGCATAAAATATGTTAACAATGTAAAATGAAACACGGATCCAACTACCTCCTTCGATGTAAATTTGCATTCGCTTAAATCCTTTGATTCAATTTATCTTCGATTTTTCATTGATAATAAAACGCCAAGTTTTCGATACTGTGCGATAGAAAATACATAAAAATAGCACTCTTAAATAAGCTTTTAAAAGAATTTTGTGAGCTCTTTCATTGGTTAAGTGCAATTATAAACTCTGAACTTACTTACAACTTAAAATTATCCTTCGTAGAAATACCCACACATGTTACACTATATGTAACATACGTACAATTGCGTAATTTTGTGTATGTGTTTGTGAGTAGGGTTGCGAAAGTAAATAAACAAAGAAATATGATTTCAGTCTTGTGTCATTGTGTGCTTTTGAATAGTGATAGTACTTGTAGGTTCTTGTAATCGATTAAGAACACGAGAACGAATTTTCATACACTAAATGTTATGTAAAAAACCGGCTAAATACGTGTGTGTTCCACAACACGCATTTGGCAGATTTCATGTAAGTATTTTTTTTAAGTGTTTTGTACGAAGTAAATAAGTTCAACCAACTTATACACATATACTTATTGACCTTAAACTAAATGTGATAGTTATGCCATTGTAGTTTTTCATTTTGCTCCATTATTTTTATATATTATTATTCGTATGGTGACGGATTAAAAATACGGAGTATCACCACCCCTATTCATCATCTAGGAAGGGAGCAAACTACGCAGGACAACAGCACTGCAAAGAGAAGGAAGCCTATATCAACCCATCAGGTCAGCGTGGTATAATAGGCCAAAACCTCCTTTCCAAGGACGGGCCCATGTCCAGCAGTGGCCTTTCAAAGGCTCTTGATATGATGATGTGATATGTATATATAACCTATATATATAGAACCTTCATCATTTTGTAAACATTTTTCAAACCAACAGTAAAACATGCAGGGGTCCCCACTCTATACCCGTTGGCTTGAAAAATCTTGGGGAAAGCTTTAGGGATGACAACATTGATATTTATTTAAATAACAAATTGAGGACTTTAACATTTATATAATACTTAATACGATTTTATATCAATACTATAATAATTACTCTAATCAAACTTAACTGTCAATGCATCACAGTAATTACTATTCTAATTAAATTTCTATTAGCTTAATGTTATAATAATCATTATTAATAACGAATTATAATTAGTTATTAATCGATCCGATTACTCGAGTGAGGTTGTTTGAAATAGCTATCATGATGACCATCGCCATCATGATCTTCCCCTATGATTAAATTTGTTTATTATTGGCGCAGCGTATAAAATTGCTCTTTTGGCTGGTTGGTAAGGTAAGGTACATCGGGAAGAGTAATAGAGATGAATACCGCAAATCTGGGACGGAAAAATCAGATTGAGACTGTTCGAAGACGCCGGAATCGAATAGGTACCCCCGTAAGCTCTATTAGAAAGTATGATATATTTAGTACATACTGACTGTGTGTGTTGACAACCTAATTCCACAAAGCTGCTATAGAGAAAGCTGCTACAAAAGGACAGTCCTGCCTTAGGAGTAGTTTCTGAGCACAGTCACATGTGGGTTGCATGTACTGGACTGAATCGGGTTTTAAGGGGAACAGAATTTTATCTTGCTCTACCTTTTTTTTTTCACGCGGGGAATGCTTCTCGCACCGTTGGGGAAACGTAGGGCGTGTGTGGGACTCCCGGAGAACCGGTCTACCCACTAAACCCCGCTGCGGCCTACCTCGGCAGTCGGGAGGAGCTCCAGGAACGTATCAGCGACTTCTGGAGGTCTCCCTGCCGTACCTCATGTCTGAGGCACATCCCGGAGTGATCGTAGTCACCCTGGGGCAGGTCGCTACCGCGCCTCTCACTGTTCTACAGAGTAAAAGGCGCAACAGCATCCCGCCTTAGACGACAGCTCCCGGCCGCACCGGAGTGTCATCTGTCTCGGGTCGTTTACAGCGGTCACATCGCTGCAAGATGTGGCCGCAGCGACCCTTAGGCGGCGATTGGCTTAAAAACATTAAATTTATTTAAACTTTATTTTGTTATAAGCCCAAACCTATTTTGGTAATTCAACGTAAAACGTTTTATAAGTAATTATGCAAAAAACAAGAATATATAAACCGAAGTTGGTTCTGAATTGGCCAAATCCAGGCGCCAATCACTTAAATACCGCTCGAAGCTGCCGTGACACATCGCGTTTCGTGAAACAATCCAGCGTTGTGCCGAATCAACGCGAAATGGACAATTTCTAACAAGCCCGTGTGAATGAACTCGATGATGATGCAACCTGCAGACACAATTAGCTGCACGATTTTGTAACGATATTGTTCAAGTTTTGAGTTATAGTTCCTGTGCAATCGTTGCTGGAACTTCCTTTTTATATACCTGTAAGGTTAACCATAAAGAGACTTATAGTCCCGTGTCACTGAACACGGTAGTAGCTTTTTATGTCTACTCGTAGTTTCTTTTGGTTCACAGTTCTTAAACGATAGTTTTAAAACAAAATATTAGACTACAGCCTGGAACTCCTTGGAGGGTTGGCAACACGGAGGACCTAGTTTTATCCAACTATATCTGTATTTATTTATTTCATTTTATTTACACATCATGCACATTTGGTGCATTGGCGGACTTAACGCCCAAGGCATTCTCTACCAGTCAACCATTTCATCTTTACCATGATGAATTTATAGACCTTTAGTAAATTTCACCACGTAAATGTCACACAGTGCCATCTAGTCCCAAACTAAACAGAGCTTGTACTATAGGTACAAGACAACTAATATAAATACATATATGCTTTTTTTTAGTAAATACATACATATTATACATAGAAACACCCAGACCAAATCAAACATTAAATGTTCATGCATATGTTTGACTTGAGCAGAAATCGAACCTAACCTTTGAGGTAGCAATTCGTTACACACACCACTACGCTATCTGGGCGTCAAATAGATATAAAGAAATGGAAAATCTAGACAATTTCCGACGTGCCCAGATATATAGTGTCAATAGTGTTGGTTTTTTTAACCGCTTTGTAGTTATTGTTACAGCTTCATAGATATTTTTAAGATACTTACAGTCTAAAAGTAAATAAGCTTAGATTTGTTAGATCATAGCTAACCTTTTAAATTTCAGTAGCAAAATACGTGTGCACGTGATTGTACGAACGAAATAACCGTGAAGACGAATTCTTTGAAAACCCACCTATTCTCGTAAGAAATCAGGTATGTCTGGATTCCTTTTCTAAAGCATTTTACGGTTCCCATCGTCATTATAAATTGAACATGAAATATAAAACAAGAATCTTAAATTTCTAAGTAAATATCTGACGTTACCAACCGGGGCCTTGACCCCACGACCCTGCCACTGTCGGATAAACAACTGCTAAAGCTAAACGAGTCAAAACAATTAGTTTCATGTAGTTAACTACACACAGAAGGTCACAGAATAAATTAAAAGTACAGAAGGTTCTTTTTTATTAACAACTCTTTTGACTACGTGATAAAAAGCAATCTAGCTCGCATAGAGGTATTGGGAAAGTTATAAGGGTTGCCTGATTAATAAATTAATTTACAATATACAATATTTAAAAAAATAACTGTGTTACGGCAGTAGTGCACTCTATTCCTTCAGTACCCTGAAGGAATAGAGTATTAAACGATATTATTAAACGCATATAATATATAGTTTGTAAATATACTTTTAGAGTAGTTAATGTACATTTAATGCAAAAATTTCAGTTATAATTCAATCATTTCATTTAAATTTAATTTTTGCAGTTGGTAGCTTATTACCCATTAATGACGACAACGTGACCGTTCTTGAAAAAGTATGAATTTTCTTCGAAAAAAGTTCAAGAAAGAACATTTTATTTCTTGCACTATTTTATTTGGTTGCTACTTTTCTTACATACACATATACATAAATAATATGGTACATGTTACTTAACTTCGAATCAAGAACTAAGTCACCTGTAAATACCGGCTATTTTAACAACTAATACCAAATTAAGAGTTCACAAGTATCGAGAAAAAACGTCATCATTGGTTCGGAAACTGTTCAAAAATTTCAATCCGTGCCGAAACTCTTTAAGCGTCAAAATGTGGCGTAAAAGATAAAAATCGTGCGGTCGATGCACTTGGGCTGAAGATTGAACCGCTGGAGCACAGTTACGTTCACGGTAGTTTTGTACGGCTTTGAATATTCTAGCCGTTCAATGTACAATTATTTTATAATTGTGATGAATAAATTGTGGCCTTTTGATAAATATTTCCAAGATTTGCCGCGACTTAGCCTTCTTATTGGCACCGTCTTCCTTCAGTGTCAAATCTTTTTTTGTATTTTCAATTTTATTAAGGATTTCTTGTAAAAGTTTACAATAAACTTAATCTTTAAATAGGTTTTAAAACGACCCAAATAATGAAGGCTTAAAATCCTAATTTTAGTAATAGGATTCTTCAGGAAGTTAGGGTGGGTAGAATAGTTTTTATTACCACCATTATAAACACGCGCTTTGATGCAGAGTTGCGGAAAACAGTCCGTGTCAACATAATTTAACCTATCAATTTTGTTTTCAAGAATAACAAACTTATGCGACTACTACTTTTTTGCGACTGAGAAATGACAAGTTTAATAGTTTTTGCCCGTAAAAAACTTTTTGTACGAATCGCTGATCGGATGCGAAATACCATACAATTATAATTTATTTGACTTACATTTTAATAACAGTTTATATATTCACCTGTTTTTATGATTACTACTCCGCATTTAAGAGGCGTAGCGTAATGTGTAATATTCTATATTAATCCTCAATAAACATCACTACCAATCCAAAAATAATCATGTCAATCTGAATGATAATTATAGAGTTAAGCAAATTAAAAATTAGTTAGTGTCACAAAGACGAAAACGACGAACGCAAAAATTTAAAAATAATCTGTTATTTTTATATTAATGTGATACCTTACAACTCTAACAAAAGTAATTGTAATTTAAAAACAAATGTCATAACACAAAATAATTACACTTGTTCCGAGTAGTGCAATGCTCTGCGTGTCGCGTTATTCAACTGCGCACTTTAGGTACAGGGTTGCTGGAAGGAATGGTTCCTCGTAATATTTTGATATGCATCATTGTTGTTGTTCCCCAAAATCTATAATAATATTAAGAAAGGGAAAATGTATTTGGTTGTATTTTGTTGTATTCGATAAACTCTAAAAGTACAAAACTAATTTTAATTATACTTTCATCATTGGAAAGATACATTATTCATAAGTAATATAGGCTACATGTAGTAGGAGATATAGCTTAATTCGGCCAGTCGACAGAACAGCTCGTGTAAACTCGCGAATCAATAGACATCTTAACACCAAACGTCAATTACAGCTGTGTACGTACTGTACGTCTTAAGAAAACAAGAAGGGAAAAACATGACGGCTGAATAAGACAATGCTTATTACCAAGTATTGCAGCAATATCGCCCAGGTGTTGGCTAAAAAGAAGCCAATTACATACAAAAATGTGGTTTGTCAACCCTACAAGAATCACTTGAAATAAAAATAAAGAGGTTGAAACATTTTGGATTAATTGGCGAGTGGCGACGTCTGGCCGTTCCCACGGATTGCACCGATTCTGAGGGGAACGAGACACATTCACTTGGATCTCGCCGAAGTAGCTTAATCTTCAACGAAATTAGAATTTTAGGAATTGGATGTGCCGTATTTTTTTTCCTATCTGTAATTGCGTGACTAGGTTTTAATTTAAATAATAACAGAAAAAAATAATAAAAATAAAAATTTGAAGCATAGAATTTCAAGGTTTGATTCAAACAAATATTAGCACAAAGTGAATATTTATATGTTGATATTACATAAATATATATTTACAAAAAAATTGTAGAGTAATGTGTATGCATGCTAATTTTATAGTACCCGCTGTGACTTAGCATGGTTCTAGATTATTACCTAGAACCGTAACCGCACCGTATTCGGTGCACGATTTCTCAAAACATTATTTAAATTTAAACATCAACAAGATCAATTTTAGTTAATAATAAGTTCACTACATTTATTTGTTCAAACACCTTGTTGTCTCAAAACTCAAAATACATGGCAAAAAAGTGATACTCAAAATAAATGTTATATTGTTTACAACATCCGTGTGGTGACGGATTAAGAATGCGGAGTGTCACCACCCCTGTGGGTGTCGTAAGAGCCAACTAAGCACTGCAAAGAGAAGGAAAACTTTCATATTACTTTATATATATATATATATAAAATATTAGGCCAAAGCTCTCTAAAGAGAAGCCTATGTCACATGTCTATAACCATATGTCTATGTCCTATGTCATATAATCACATTTACTTAGAAGGTCTTTGAGTTGCTTGTTGACTATTTAAAGATTTTCACTTATAGCACCAATTCGGATACTCAAAATGGCCCGATAAAAATAATTTAGCTACTAGTAAAATAAAATCTAATAATAAGATATAATAACTAAAACATCAAATCAAAGAAAACATAAACGTAGAACATGAACGCTATTATAATGTAAACATAAACAGCCAATAGTTCAATAACGAGTTTACGGTAAACGAAACTGCAAAACTTTATCAATATACAAGTTTATTATGCTATTACTGACACGATCTCTAGAAATTTTCTAACTCATTTGCTTAGTGATGACAATCATTCAATATTTTTATTACAATTGGAGTAATAATTTAGTTAATAAATTGGTGTGAAAGTTATGTTATATTAACGTATTATAATACATGAAAAAAATACTTGGTACTAAACGGTGAGTTTTAATTATATTTTAAATATTTAGATTTTTTTTTAAGAACGTGTCTACAAGACCTTAAGATTTACTGAGGCTATGGTGGTAGAAGTTTAGAATGAACGATGATCACGAAACATTTGCACTAAATGATAATCTTAGAATTTATCTGAAACTCTTCCGAGTACCGTAGGTATGCGGATCGGATCAGGCCTTCTAGATACATGCATACATACTCACTCTAATTTCATTCAAGGCAAGCAGGCATATTAAACTTCTTGCCCACAATAACATACATACATACATACATCCATATTATATTATAAATGTAAAATTGAGTTTGTTTGTTTGTTTATTTGTTACGATTTGACGCCTAAACCACTAAAACGATTTTAAAAATCCTTTTACCAATGGAAAGCTACATTATCAGCAAGTAACATAGGCTACTTTTTATCACGGTAACAGACTAATATGCGGGTGGAGTCGCGGTCAAAAGCAAAATATTATACAGGGTGTAAAGGACGTCGTAACGAATACTGAAATAGTGTATTCAGACCATCAATCTGAGTAGAAAATAAAAAAAAAGGTTTTTGTTAATTTTCTGTTTTTTTTATGAATAATGCTAACACAAGCCACCATCTTGTGTTAGTGGGCGTAGACTGTTTGCACATAAACCAAATATAGTTATTACTTTTGTGCGATATATACGGGGAATGCCCTAAACCTTTGATAGCTGATTGCATAAAAAGTTTAGTTTTCCGGCAGAAAATTCCAATGATTTTCGACCCACCTGTAGAAGTACTCTCACACCCTGTAGAAGTAACAGACGTCTAAACCAAAACAAATGGCGTGCCCACCGGCAGGTCCGCCAGATTCCTACAGAATAGTTCATTATTTTCTTCAGTGCGGTGCTCCAGAACGGAATACCAGTGATCCGTTCCGCTCACCGCCGTCTCCAAAAAACACCTCCATGGCTACGTAGGAATGTCATTTACGCAATGCTGAGCCCATTCAGTACAGTTGTAGGGGTGTCACTAACTGATGAGCTATGCGAGGTATTAGATATAATCTGGGAAACAGTTCATTTCATTTTGAGATTTTGTTTCAGGTTTCATTTTAATAAATTTAATTTATCTTGAAACATTATTTTTTCAAATTATTTTCAAAATACATTTGCACATATGCATCTACGCATTGCGTGAGTTGTATTAACATTGAAAATATTCTAAATTAATTAGTTGGTAGATATAAAAAACAAATATTGAACACCACCACCTAAAGATACACAAAGAAAATTAATTTGCTTATCAAAATTACTGCAGTTACAATGCATACAAAAAAAAACAAAATAAATCCGATTAATATTTAAATGATCCCTTTTTTTTTTTGCAACACGGTGATGTAACATTCGTACGTACGGTTTGCATGTGGGACTACACATGTTAAAATAGTTTTACAACTAGCCTTTTTCATTTAATATATACAAATAAGAAATTATTTGTGGTGGAAATGATTTAGGCGCCACCAACCTCGTTGTAGGAAATGCAAAAATACTGTCTATTACTGGGCCAACCAAATACAGCTTGCTGCACACACGGTTTTCAGTTAGTGCTAATGTATTAAAACCACTCGGTATTCCGTTCCAAGGAGGTCTATTGCATGAAGCGTACAAAAACCCTTTCAGAGATTGACTTTTTGTCCGTAGACGGAGTATGTGAGGCATTCTCTCTAGTCAGACCAACTTTTGCAAAGTTAACTATTAAAACATGTACTAGCAAACCAATCTTCAAGAAGAGAGCTTACTCCCAGCTCAAATACTGTTAACACTCTTATAACTATTTGCAGTTGGAGTTGCAGGTAGACATGGTATTGTATTTTTGTTCGTGCCTCTCCCTCAAAAATCCGATTAAACTGCCCCTGTGAATTTAATTACAATAAAAATCCATTGACAACCCTGAGAGCTTGGCCAATTGCTGATGGAATGTCTATGTCTAATCCACATTGTGGCTCACGGCATCAAACAAAATAACACAAATAGAGGCGTCAGACTGTTTTATATGAACGCGCTGGTACAGGCGTCACTTCAAACGATACTTATAAGATAAATACTAAATTACTCTCTTCCTCCTATTACTACTGTGTTCTAATTTATGTAATTATGATACGAATGTAAAAATATATTATTACGGTTAAAGAATAGATGAAGAAAGGCATCAGTATGTAACGGTCAAATGTAAGTAGAATTTAAAAGTAGCTTTGATGCATTTCATACATTCCTCATTTACGAATAAAACAAACGAGCAGGGTCTCAATTTTGCTTTTTAAGTTACTGCCAAGCCACTGTCATTCCATTGACACACTATTGAGATGCCATTGACATCGGTCAAAATGCGATGGTCGGGAACCATGTCGCAATCGTACAGGCTGGAGTGTGGGTGAGGCAAGGAGGGTTATCCTCGCCAACCTTATTTAACCACTCAGCAGCACACGTGTGGGCTGTCACATAGATGGAATTAATGTTAACAATATAAGCTACGTGTGGGTTCAAGAAACTGCTTACAATTTGTGCAGCATACGTCGAACATTGTGGATATAATCGAGAAGAAGATATAATCCAATAAAAAGTGAAGTTATGGTCTTTAAGGCCAGAGGAAGCAGTGGGTGCAAGAAACTGCTTACAATTTGTGAAGCATACGTCGAACATTGTGGATATAATCGAGAAGAAGATATAATCCAATAAAAAGTAAAGTTATGGTCTTTGAGGCCAGAGGAAGCAGTACAGGTAAGGAGTTTCCTTTTCCTAATCTAACGCTCAATGGTGCAGTATTGCGTAGGGTACATAAATTTAAGTACTTAGGACATGTGCTGACCTCTGACCTCAAGGACAATGATGACATAGAGAGGGAAAGGAGGGCGCTGTCAGTGAGGGCGAACATGATAGCTCGCAGGTTTGCACGTTGCTCGACAGCATTCAAACTTACATTTTTCAGATCGTATTGCACTTCATTTTACACGTGCAGCCTGTGGGCTGACTATACTCAAGCATCGTTCAGTGCCCTCCGAGTCCAATACAATAACGCCTTTAGGGTACTACTACTGGGGCTGCAGCGTTTTTGTAGTGCATCAGGGATGTTTGCACAAAAGATGCATATCTCTGGTGCACTGGGTGCGCGGCAGCGTCAACAGTATCCTGAACATGATCTCTGGTCGGCTGGACTGTGGTTACATCAATCGTTGCTGCGCAATTGCGTACGGATTGGCGCAGCAAGGATTGTTCTATCTTTCTTTGTTTTGTTTTGTTTTATGGTTTGTTTTCTTTATGTACTGTACTAACACTAGTCTCTAAGAATATTGTTACTAACGAATTAGACCACTGGTGATCACTGGGAAAGGATGTTTCGGGGATCACCTGTGTCTGATCCGCAAGGAGCCAACGCTTGAGTGCCACCACTGCGATGGTCGGACCGTGGACACGGCATTCCACATGCTGGCAGAATGCCCGGCGTGGTACCGCAGAAAACTCAGGCGCCGGAGGCCGCAGAACGACCTCCGTCCTCCATAAGCCCAGGCCAAGGGGTTACAGGTGAGGCCATCTGTCACCCTAGCAGAAGCAGGCTGGGGTGGCGGCGAGCGCGCTGCGAGGCGCGCGCGCCCTTCCGGGATTCCAAAACAGGGGGGATCGTCTACCCGCCGTAGATGGCCCGAGGTATGTTGGGGCACCAGGGATTTCCTTTCTAGGGTACACCTGGTTCCCTGACTACTGGTACCTGAGACGGCGTGCGGTTTTAGTCGGTTCGAGTCCGACATTGCCACCGGTAAGGGGTATCCGAGAGGATTTCCACACAGAAAAAAAAAAGAAAGGTGTCTTACACAGTTAGTAGAATAAGAAAAGTGCAAAACGTGGCCTTCCTTTGAGTCCGCCAATAACCCCCACCCCCCCGCCTAATTAAAATATTAGGTAATGTAGGGTGATAGTTTATCAGTAGAATTGAAAAGGTATTCGTGGTGGCTGTTGTTACAGAGACATTGGTATGTGGTGGCTGTTGTAATCGATAAAGTGCTCTAGCCTTCCGTAGACAATTAAGATAAAAATTAACTAATGTAAGAATAGTCAAGAAGCAGTTGCAAATCCTGAAAAGTCCCAGAAGCCCCGGCAAGCCGATTCAGGTATACAGGTTTAGTCTTAATTAAATCTCTCTTGACTGAATTGACATTTTCCTTTATTGGGTTTTGCAAGGTATTTATTATTAAATCCTGCAATTGCAAATGAATTATTAACATAAAAAATAAAGAAAATACTGACTTCAAGATACACCGGCTTTGCATCAATAACCTCCTCTGTAGCTGAATTGATATCCAACTTCTATAACCAGTATCTAGATTTAATTTTTCGAATGTTCCAAAGTGATATTTATAACTATATTAAGCAACAAATACACTTTCCCATTAAATTTAAAAAACATTGGAGGATACTGCTTGTAGTTCTCACACACTTCTTAACGTAGATCACTAAATTACGCGCAGGCCCGCTGTCCCACGGTGCGCGTGAGTCGATTTCGAGCTCATTTCGTTGGACGCCTATGTAGCCACGACATTATCGCGATATTGACACGTTCCACGGCATTAGCGACCACTCAGCTCTCTCAACCATGTCCAATTTTTATGTGGATTTTATATATTAAATTGTAGAGACAATTTGTAGTTTTCACCACAACATTTTTTTTATGTGCGTTTGAAATGTTCAGTGACATTCCAATGATTACTTGTTACGAAAACGAAAAATAATATTTTTATTATAATTATTTTTGTATTTTGTTTTGTGTTATTTATTTACACTTCCTGTATTACAAATTGCACGGATTGGCTGACTTAATGCCATATAGCCTTATCAACCAGTAAACCTTTAGATGGTTCAATAAGGGACATGGCAGGTGCACATGTACAATGAAAAAGAAAAGAAAAGATGAACTATAAACAGTAAAATATACAGTACAGTATAATTAATAATGCTATAAAGGGATTCGTGGCTAACCGAGTAAGTTAACACATTGCAAAGTTAAGCAATCCTAGCCAGCTCCGTCTTTGGATGGGTGACCATTCTTAACTATTTGAAACCCCTTCGTGCCTCGGAGAGCAAGTAAATTTTATAATTAAATTAAACTAACAAAAATATCGTCACTAATTAATACTAACATTTTTCATTATAATAAATATCGCACTGTGAAAAGTTACAACATAAATAAAATTTGTATTAAAAACCTAATATGTCATTTATAAATTACAGTTGGAAAAAAAGACCGAAGTCCGGTGCACCAACCGTTATCGCAAAAAAATACGTTAAAACCGCCAAGTGATCTAAATAACAAAACCAAAAAGCTTTTAATCAATCAAAACTAATCAAATTTTGAATAAAATTTCCAACTACATCATTTAGCAATTAATCTTACAACGTTATAAAGATAAGTGCACGCTTTCCGTCCTCTTACAGTTATGGTCAATAAAAGTTTAAAAAAATGAATGAACCACTTTCTATAAGGTAAATGTTACCACGGTTTAAATAATTTTATGTGTGCGTATAGGTGCGTAGGTCACAAATATCCTTTTTCGTAGAGTACTGAGTAAGTACTACGGTAAATAAATATGGCCTAAACGGCAAGTTATCATGAAAATAACCCAAATCTATCTGGTATTGACAAAATATTGATCGGATCAGGGTACAGTCAGAGTATTTCGGCATGAAATAAAAAACTTTGCTTTTCTTTTTAACAAAACTGAATTTTTAACGTTTTAATTGTACTTTTTTAGTGAAATATCTTGAATTATAGCATAATTACCATATTTGTGAAACCCAACCTTATAACTAATACTTAATATAAATTCTCTTAAAGAAGATCTTAATTGAGCATTTTATATTACATTACGTGATCTCTGCTACGGTTGAGAAGCAAGTTTGAATAATTTAAATTGCTATTAAGTAAGTCAAGTCTTTTCACAGTTTTATTACAGTAACTTAATAGATTTTTAAAAAACTATCATCAAAAACAACATTTTCCAAAATATTTCCCTGCCTTTGAAAGAACACTTCCTCAAAATAGGTTGAGAATAATACAGACAATCGGACCGGTGTATGTTATCATATTGACATTCCGCAAATAATGATACTACCTACTGGATTTACGCCGACTCAAATCAATTTCGGGCTGGTGATTTATCTGTCAATGAACTTGAATTCCGTTATAAAACCAGTTAGATAAAACCTATACTCCTGGGAATATAATCTGCAGTCCATCTAGGAAGAAAGCAAGTATTCACATCTTCTAGAAAAAAGTGCTTCCGTTGCTTTATAATCTATTAAGAAGATTTACTTAGGATTCCCTGTTTAAAAACAGGTGTATGATGCCTACTTTAATTTATTTTGTCTCCCGCTTTGCTAAGGAGGGAAGTGGATTTATCTTACTTCCAAGTCCTCCAAATTTCTTCTGATTAAGTTCGTTACGAGTTCCAGACAGTTTATTTTTTTCTCTGGGACTTCCCGAGTGTCATAACTCTGTGTGTTCGTGGTGTCCTGGTGTACAGGAGTTACAGTGTGGGAGGGATTAGTCCCTTTAAAAAAAAGGCTCGGGTGGTAATTGAAACTATGGAGAGTAGAGGCAAGAAGAACCACCTCATACGGGGGGAAAGTTGAAACACTGTCAGCTGTATACTAAAATAGAGTTCGCTGGCGTAAGAAAAACTGTTTTGAACATAGCTGTTGTAGACGGAGTGAAGTGTGCTGAGTTAAAATATTATAATAATTCTATTGTCGGAAATATATTACACGTTTATCTATTGTCTGTAAAACTCATTGACTATTTTTGCAGTCTAGTACATAGTGTCTAATTATTATTTAAGATGTATAAATTTATCCTTAGCTACCGCTGTGCCACCTTTATTGGACGCGTTTTTACGTACACTTTTCGTCAAAAATGGTTTCACTGACCTTAGGGATTCGCCATGAGTTCTGTAATATACATATGTTACAGAACTCATGGAACTAGAAAATGTGAAGGAAAGTGGAGTTTTTTCATTTAAAGATTATTCGCACATTTTAGTAAGTTTTATATTATCTGTGCTAGACCATAACTTTTTTTATTTATGTGTATCCATTACAGACCTACTCATTACTAGCAAAGCAAAAGCTTTAAGACTATATACAGCTAGATTTTTTAAGCTACTTAATTTGTTTACTTAATGTGTGGTGCATTAAGTAAGCGACTTATGAAACTTATAAGATGACAATAATGAACATATTAACTTCTAGTTTTTGCCTCTTGCATTAATCTGTTTTACCAGGACGAAAGTGTGTTTTATCCAAACCTCTTCAGCCGTTCCAAAGTGACAAACAAAACGAAATAACAAGTACACAATATTTATAGTATTAGTGAGATTGCATTAAAAAATATTAGTTTAACTGAAACTTTATCTGGTGGACCAAAAATAACCAGCAAAAAGTCTAGGCGTTAGGTATTCAACGAGGTCATTGCACTAGAGATGATGCGTCCACTAGTCTCCTCGACGAATCGATTCTGAATCGAATAGTTAGAGAGATCAATTCGACGCGAATCGATATTATACGATGTTAAATTAGAAATATTTAGAATTACTTTGTGTATAATTGTGTTTCGACATCTATAAATTTTTACTGAATTTTGACACGTTTTCCGTTACACTTAAGTTGCCTCATAGAACTATGATAATTTTATTTTTATTAATCACAGAAAAGTCAATGAGTAGTGTATACAATCCACACTTTGCTTTTGGCCTCCTTACGAACAGAATTATATTATATATTTTTCTTTTATTTATGTTATAGAATTCAAAGGGACATACAGTTTACGTACGATGCTAAAATATGCCCACGGACACCTGCTACTCAAAAGACAGTCCGCTGCCGTCCTTTGAACCCCTTTAGGCCTTTCGCCCTAATTAGGAGAGTGATTGGGCTTTCGTCAAAAGCATGGCTTACACACAGCACGGCTTCTACTTTTAGAATCAAACCGATCAATCGAATCATCATCGAATAATAAACACAAGCTTATAAATGCTAGTTTATTCAGTAGCATATATAAGCTTGTGTTTCGACGAAATCCATCAAAAATATTAAAAAATGTATATAAATGTTTTTATTGCTATAAAATTCTAATTCATTTTAATAATTAGGCTAAACTAACTTATATTATGTAGATTGTGGATGAATTCTGCAACATTTTTTTATAATTTTATTAATATTCTGGTTAATTTTAAATTTAAACTGTTAAAATCTCTTATTAACTTGTTAAAATATTCACTTTACTTTTGTTATTTTATTAAGTGCTAGGCGTTCCTATTTTAACCGTACGTTTATAACTATATAGTTTATACCGTAACGTTTTGTTACATATTCTTCCTTTATGAATACTCTATTTAATACAAAAAGAAATATTCAAATCGAACTAATGATTTCAGAGATTAAACATGCATACAATCATATAAGTACAAAACTCTTCAACATATCATATTAGCCTAGATAACTACAGTGACTTGTCTGGAGATTTTCAGTGATTTACGAAGATTAGTGTTTTATTCGGCTGTTTTAAATTTTAGTCTTGTCAGAGGATTTTAAATATTTCAAAAATCGTATTCCATTCAAAGCAAAATGGATTTATAAGAGGGATGGATAATGGATTAAGAAGGAATTAGCAAGTGGGTTGATGTCTCCAACCCCTTGTTTACCAGGCAGGCGCCCAGCCTTCTTGCTATTGATTTGCCCACGTTACAAAACTTTTTTAAAGCAACGCACTTTTAAACATTATTTTAAAGTAAGTATACCGTAAATAATGACTGACTGATTGGCCCACTGGTCTCGTGATTAGTGATACTGAATACTAAGCCAGAGGTAGTGAGTTCGATTCTCACAAATACAAATAATTGCAGATGATTATTTTCTCCGTCTTTGCAATTTATCTATCACCATCATCATTAACAGCTTTTAATAGTCCACTGATGGAAATAGGCCGCTCCTTAGAAAGGAGGTATTTGGCCTTTCTTTAAATATATCTATAAATGTGTTTATCAACTGTCTGGTTCCCATAGTACAGACTGTGCCATGTTAACTGAAAACTCATTTGCTTATAATGTTAATTAATTATTTTATTATTTTTTAGTTATTTTATTATAATTCTGTGACGTTACTACACACTAGACTCTGCCACATCTTTAGACATATATACATATCCTAACAAGCCCGTGACCACTGATTTAATTTATTATATGAATGTGAATGCTACTAAAATAGATTAAAGTATAATGTACAGAGTTATAGCATTTCTAGCTCTAGGAAGAGATGGCTGTCATGTATATTAGTGAATTCCCCAACGATGTAGGTTATAATCGAACAATATCGACCGTGATGACAGCTTGACCGCTTCCTGTAGAATTATTACACAATAAGCTATAAATAGGTAATGCTATTGTGAGCTATGCTATATTGTTTACTTTCCGAATATCTTAAAGAACGTTCTCGTAATTTAGTTCTTCTGTGACACAGATTTTGTGGATGCTCGGAATAGTCTTTGATTGTGGGAAAGCATTATTTCGGGACTTAAGAGCCAGCTCGGTCGGAATTTTCTGACAGAAAACCTAGCCTATTGTTTCGTTGCTCTACAACGAATACGTTAGGATACTGCAGGCTCAATCCTCACTCTTCCTCTTAATTCTGAGGTTAGGCTCTTAAAGGACTGCAATGAGGACGTTTCTATGGGCGCGGCGGTAGTTACTCGCCATCAGAAAACCTGTTTGATTGTTTGCCCCCTATGTCATAAAAATTAAGTTTTTATAGAATTTTGGGATCGAAATAAAAACCAAAGTTTTTGTACATTTATGACCTGAAAACAGATTTGTATTTGAGAAAATCAAAATAATTAGTAAAATTACATTAGACAATTTGTAGTTGGTTGACAAAATGGCAGTTATAGGTTATGAAAGATTTGATTGTTAGCAATGATTGTAAAGCTATATTTACCAAGTTCTACAACGCTATTCATTCAGCTAAAGGAAGTAGAATTCCAGAAGACGGAGCATGGGTAGGCCCCCACAAGGTGATCCGAGGATATGATAAAGTTCATGGCAAGCCATAGGAAACGGGCAGCACCCCGGACCGGTTATTGTCCAACAGTGGACGTCTTTCGGCAGAGATGATGATGATGATAAAGTAGAGTTCGTTTTTAAACAAATAAAACCAATTTCAAATTGTAAAATGAAAATTCAGGCACTTCGGTATATAAAAGTACTATAAAACATAGCTACATGTGTGTTACAATCACGCGATAAACGGAATGCGCGGTGCGCACCTTCACTTATGTGATCTTCGGATATGTTCGAGCAGCGGTTGCCATTGCCATTACTTATGGTATGTGGCGGGAAATGCGATCGGTAATGTGTCGAAAGCTTAAAATGTGATGATGGACGGTGGACGTATGATATTAGTTCTATTGAGGTATGCTCGCATTCCGTAGCGCAAATTATAAAGTAGGCTTTGAAACGTTACATTCAATTATTTCTAATGCTGATTACATCTACGAATTGCAATAGCACGTGTTATGCTGATGTAAATGTGACTAAAGTAGGTTGAATAAAGTTCGGACGTCGCCTAAATAGAGAATTCGCCAAAGGTTGCGCTATTGCGGGCACCAACGGCCAGCTCCTGTCTTCATATCAGCTGTTCCCGGATCCCTCCATTCTCAGGCGTGGAGTTGCACACCGTGTGGTTTTAGTCGGTTCGATTCCAACACACGACCTTGACGCAAACCCCGGTGGCGTGCCGGCCCGAGGTGATTCGTCCCAAAAAAGGTTGAATAATGTTCCGATAGTTCCTACAAAATACTTATTTTTATTAGCGACTTCGCTAAGTTTAACGAGGACTATAATTGTGGATAAAAACGGCGTGAGGGGCCTATCTACCCCTGATCGGAATAAAGTTCCTTTCGCTTTTTGGAAGACTTTTGCTATATATATGAAATATGAAAAATATGTGAGCGTCGACACGCCAACTGAAGTGTCGGAAAAAGTATTTGATACACATTTTTCGGCCTCGCTCAAGTCCACTCAGAGCGTGTAACGCGCGATAAGGAACTTCATTTTCGATCTTCTTCAGCCTATTGCCGTCTACTGCTGAACGAAAACCTCCCCCAAGAAGCGCCAACCATGTTTTTCGATACCTATGAACAAATATGTGAAAAGTTTTATGTTGATCGCTTGATTAAGGTTATTAGATTATGTTAATTAAGGTGTGAAATGTTTACAAACAGATATACATTCTCATTTATAATATTGACTAAGATGTTACTTATTACTTGTACATAAGCAATAAGTAACATCTTAGTCAATATTAATTAATTACTAATTCTATATTCAGTAGTACAGTTACTAACTTTACTACAAAGAAAATCTCGATTAAGAATTAATAATTGAGCTGTGGAGTTATATTATGTAACGGGCTATTTACTGCTGCTACTACTAGCCCCATAAAGGCGAAATAGCCGCTTAATACCAGGAGAATCGTGTGCTTGCTTTCTAAGTTTATAGTATAAAATATATTCTTTAAATAATATATTTTATACTATAAACTTGGAAAACCTAGTAAAACTACACTTATAATGATGACAAGCACGTTCTTAAACCCCTTAATTTTTTTAAATTGTGCACAATAACAACAAAACTAATAAAAATTTTGAAAGTCAAACTTTTTAAGGTCTAATTTAACAACTTGGCACCTTCATGTTGAATCTTAAAAAAAAGAAAATACTCTCACGTTCCTTTTTTGAATTCCTCTTTCAATGCAGATTTTTAAATTTTGCTTTAAGTGTAAGCATGAGAAAGAATTCAGAATTCTTTAAGATAACTCTTGTTCTAATTAAATAACCAAATTTCAAAAATTAAAATAACTATTGAAAATAATACTTGAAATATATACTTACTTAATTTATTACTTGTATAAATAACTAAGTATAATAAATAGTTTTGGTCATCATTTTAAGCTACAAAGGTTTTAGATATATTATTGCTTGCTATTTAAATTATTTCTGGACAGACACCTAGTCAAAATCTACTAATTAAATTTAAGCTATCTCTAGCGTAGTATTATAAACACAGATACTAATTTAACTTATAAATGTAAATAGATAAGATCGGTAATATTCTGGACCACATAACACAGCGCTAATCTTGGTCATGTGTCGGCGCAACCTTTACAATTATAAACAATTATAACATAGAATGTACTAGAGATAATGCTTTGGATTGACAGTTCTCGTATCATACTTGGCTATTTTTTAAACCACTGACAGTATTCGAACAGTGCTGGTCCATCGGACTTTTGAGCAGGGACAATGTCGTTCGTTGCACTCCCCATTTAGTGGTCATATCCTAAGAAACTTCTCACCTCTACAGCTGTCGATTGATTATAAACTGTTTAATACCAAAAGCTTAACTAGAAACTAGGCTATGATGATTATTTGGCACTTACAAATCAAAAGAACGAATTTTTTTTTTTACCTTTTTACATATACTATAAACTATAAACACAGAAAACTTATTTAACTTAGAAATGTATATAAATAGGAACGGTAATATTGCGGACCACATAACAGCGCTAATCTTGGTCATGTATCTGCGCAACGACTTTACAATTATAAAGATGTTGCACATAGAATGTGCTAGAGATAATGCTTTGGATTGGCAGTTTTCGTATCATACTTGGCTATTTATTGAACCACTCACAGTATACAAATAGGGCTCATCGCAACAAGCACCAGTGCAATCTGAAATTAGCTTCAAATCTGTGGTTATTCTACACTGCTAAGTGTGTCAAGGTTGTCCCTAATATATGAGTTTTATCCCTGGGATGAGTGTTAACAGAAACCATTATCTTAGTTCAAGCTACCGGTACGGTGTCTCACTCTCAGCGATACAGCGTTTACTGGTGAATATAACCCTAAATGATTTGACGATGATGAGTATTCCGTCAGCTCAATTCAGAGATGATCTGCCAGTTTAATTGGACCATCGGACTTTTGGGCAGGAAGAATGTCCCACGCTGCATTCCTAATTCAGTGACCATCTCCTAAAAACCGTCCTACCTCTACAGCTATCGATTATTCACAACTAAAGCTTTACTAAAAAGTATGTTAATTATCTATTTCTTTCAAATTAAAAGAGCAATTTTTTTTACCTTATTGATAAAACCGAAATGTGTCCATTAGTATGTCATATCGAAATAAGTGAAAAAATGTTAGACAGAAATTTGAGACGGCTTAAATACGATTACCTGAAACAACCTGAAACAAATTAAATAAAAAAAATTAGCTTACATACCCATAATAGGAAAAAGGCGCAACAGCGTTTTTGTTTTTTATTGTATGATTGCAAATGTAGTCTATTAAATGTATGCTTTCCAGTAAAGTAATAAGTCTAATAAGAGCATGTAGAGCGTAAATCTTCATTAACAGTAATTTCTCTGCCACGGACACTGAGTGATGCGATCTCTTGGGTGTAACAAGCGATGTACTATCCACAATTACATTTTATATAATACAATGTTCTATCTAATTTTGTAACTAAACGTATTCAGACTTAGATTGAGTATAATGTGGTCATTTGACTGTACGAATGGCGTAGTGGTTTAAGCGGTCACCTCGCCATTTCCTACTACGCTAAGTGTTGTGGGTTCGATCTCCACATGGGAGATCACTTTACCATACCACGGTTCGCAGAAAAGCGGTGTTAGGTAATTTAATAAAATATGTTCTATACCATAAAATGTAATCACAAAAATTGTTTTAAAAGAATATTTGTGATTTTTATATTATAATGAATTGGATTTACTACACTTTTACGCCTAAGTGCAATACAAACATCATCACCAGCCACAAAGAAGAAGATGTTGTTTCTACAAAATATACGTATATTTTAGACTATCCTTTGGTTTTTGTATTTCTAAAGTCTCGGACAAAAGCTAGTTACAAATAAAGTTATCAAATCCTTAAAACTAGCAAAAAGAGCTTTACAAAGTAAGTAAGTAAGCGGCGCGTGACGCCCCTATCCACTCATCTACTGAGGTAATAAGCGCGTTATGAACACATCTCTTGCCGATTATCATACGTTTTTAAATCCTCGGACTCATTGCCGTGAACGTTATAAGACTAGTTTCGCTCGCCGCCTCACTCGCTTTAACTCGATTTTGTCATAAAATCTATGTATTCCTCCTGGACAGTGTGTACATCTGACAAAAACTTTACTACTAATTTATTATAGTAGTTGGGAAACTAGTTAAGATGTTGATGTCTCCGTGATGTTCCAACGAAAGCCGTAAAGTTAGTGATATTTTTTTATTAGTGCTCGAAATTATTTTTTCGGAATTGTCTCTATATATGTTTATTTTTTCTTGATTATATTTTGTGATGGGTTAGTTCCAAAACTGACTGAAAAAATACATGGCACAAAAAGATGTTGTTATCTTTACATAGTAAAAAATATATATATATATAGTTTTAAAAAACAAAAAGAACACGCTTTCTATAAAAAACCAAACTTGAAAAATAGAAAATAAATTTTAAAAAAAAGCGTTGGGTGCCTGTTGTCAATAGTAAAAAAAGCACCCCACGCTTTTCTTTTGAAACTAGATATTTTTTTTATTTTTATTTTTTTAAATTAGTGTATTGTCATCGATCCTCGATATATCTACAAAGTTTGAACGAATTTTGACCGTTTAAAGTCAGTCAAAATCACGCCCAAAGGAGTCGGTTACAAACATACAAACTAACATACAAGTGAAGCTAATATAATATATAAAGCGTGTAATAAAACTAAGTCGCTTCCCGCCGTGTCGTCTGTACGCTTAGATCTTTGAAACTACTCAACGGAGTTTAATGTGGTTATATCTGGCAATAGAGAGAGTGATTCGAGAAGAAGGATTATATGTATAACTAGTTGGTTTCCGCGACTTCGTTTGAAAAGCGCTACGTTAGTGGGTTCGATTCCCGGACCGTGCAAAATTTTTTAGGGGTTTTCTGACAGAAAAAATAGCCTAAGTTACTCCTTATAAAGACGGCTACCTGGTAGTAAAATATTATAAATATCGGTCCAGCCGTTATGAAAATTACCCGGAATAAATAGACAGACAGACAGATAGACAGACATACAAAAAATATTTAAACTGGTTTTTAGGCATAGGTATGGTGCAAATATATGTGTGAGCATGAAAAAACCCTATTATTTTGACATTACATACTGACGCTTCAATTTTATTTATTTGTATAGATATGTGCATATTATGGTAGAGCCAAACCGAGAATTTCAAAGATTTGTAATTGTGTACTGACTGACACTACATTAGTATTTACATTACACACACTATAATATATTTAAAGGTCAAATAAGCCTGGTAATTTATAAGTAATAATAACACATAAAGCCCTGCTTGATAAACATAAATAAATTATTAAAACTCTCCTCTATTCTGAGAAACTTCTGAAGTATAAATGGGCCTGCTTAAAACAGGTTATTTTACCTGACAAGTACAGGCGTTACAGTAAACTTGAACATCTACATAATTCCTCTCTGCTCATGACTAGTCAACGTCACAAGAGCACAAAGTTCCCACCATTTTAGAATAACGTTATAATTAAACTGGTTTAATATTTAAAACTAGATTATTATTATTTTGTGAATAAGATTATGTCTTAAGATATACGTCATAGCTTTTACAGTTTTCAGATTTTTACCAATACGAGAGTATATTTCTTCACTTGATAATATTAGCTATAAACTCTCAAAAGGTACTCTAAGCCAATTCGTCGCTTCTTGAATAGCTCAGGCGGAAAAATTCTCACCCACCCATGTGCAGAACCCACCATGTGTAATCCTTAGTTGTTTTTGAAACTATCATTACATGCCTAGTTATGAACTCCATTGTCAACTTCGACACAGAATCGACGCATACACATTTAAGCAAATGTAAAATTATCATTATGTGGGTGTTGTTGTGCTGGCAACACCTACATAGGATAAAATATAATAGCCGGCACAGCAAATTGTTATTGGATTCTTCCGTTGAAATGATTCTATGGATAAGCATTGGTGCATAAAAATTATAGTGGGTAGAGGTAATTCAAACCATCTCTGTGTATGAAAAAGTGTCCGTCAAAAAGCTTCAAATAATGGTGGCCCAACGATAGCAAGTTGTTAGAGTAGCATAGTGAACTAAATATGGGTAGCAAAATTATCACTTTATAATGGCGCAGGCAAACGTCGATATTCTGGTCGTTTTTAGATATTTTTCGGTTTGCCGTCAATACAAGATAGTGCTCCTTTCTTTTTTCTTTCTTTTCTTTTTTTAAAAAGACAACTCCAGCATTGGGAATCTATTCTTGTATCATTGGGGACTTTGCAAACATACATGAAACAGATACAAAGAACACCCAGACTCAGAACATCAATTTAAGGATCAGACAAAGTGTTGTTCCATGCGGGGATCGAGCCCACAACAACATTTAGCGCAGTAGGAAGCGGCGAGGTAACCGATACGCCATCCGTGCAGTCATTACAGTTTCACATTGCAGTCCTTACCTTTACCCTCCATAATGGAAATGTTATGGCAATGTTATGAATGTATATGGAGAAGGTGGGTATAATAGATCACCAATCTTTTTGTCTCATTAACTGTTGAACTTACTTTTTTTATTGACATTTTTGTAATGAGTTTAACAAGCTCTAGTGATTGGCACAAACGGTTTTCTTGTTCGTTGAGGTTGGTTGATTGTTTACCACGTGGCGTTTCATTTCAGTGGTCAGCTATAATGATTAGTAACACCTGCGTGCTTAATCACTCTTCCGACCTTTCAGACTCTGTGCTGTTATAAACTACTACTAAGAGACTTCTAAATCAATTGACTAGCAAAGAGTAAGAATTTTAAACTTGGATTCTTACATTTAAGGATTACAAATACAAATTTCAATACAAAGTTTAGGTAATACATGGTCATTATGTTGTGATGCAAATATTTTGACAGTTTAACATTTTGCAAATGGTGGTTTGAGCTAAATCTGCGTCCATTTGTTAAAACTTGTCCTATTTTCTTCATCATATATTGAAATTTGTAATTCTAACTAGAAGGTAAGGTAGATAGATAGATAGATAAACTCTTTATTGTACACTTAAATTCAGCCATGCAGCCATTGCATAGTAGGCGAGGTTGATGAACACTATAGGGGTTGCAGTGTAAGGTTACTTCGTATTTGTGATTAATAAGTCTAGCCAATACTAAAATTGACAATGCGACATTTATACCTTAAACCTAATTATCTTCTATAGCAGAAGTTCCCCAACCTGTAGTCTGGGAGTCACTGATTGGGAAGCGAACACTCTAGCACTTACGTCGTATTAAACCATTGATTACATTGGGTGCACTTGTAAACGCAGCAAACATCCCAAAGATACAAACACATGGCAATACGGACGAGCTTAACTAAGAATTGTGTATTGAGGTTTTGTTTTTGCCTTGCACAATCTTTGAATAAATAGTAGAATTACAGTGTAATTTGCCACTTATCCATGTATTAAACAAGAGTTTTACAATTGTGCAAGCACAAGGGTATTGTTTTATGAAAAGTTAATGCCTGTGTCACGGGTTGTTGATTTGGTACTTGCTGGACTTTCTTTTTCTGCGCGTCAGCGATCACACTCAAACCTATAGGTCAAACTTTTTTTATAAAAGGATAGTACAGTTTGCACTTTCATCAGGCACAAAGGCACTTTCATCAGCCGTTAGTTTCTTTTGCTACGCTCTAAACGGAAAATTGAGTCCGACATTTTACCCGTTTCAATTCCTTATGTTACGCTTCATGAGCTGATAACAAACAATTAAAGGAAAGAAACCATCACTATCGGTGCATGTCAGTAACCGCAACTTTCCGGCCGCACTCGACTGTGGACGAGAACTATGCTCGGGTACAGTCTATGAGCCTAAATGTCAACGACTTTCGAAATATCTCTACCCACGAAATAACCCACATTTGAAATCGTCTCGGAAGTAATGGTTATTCGTTTTCAATTTATTTTTAAATTACTGTTTAAATTGTGGATTTTATTTTATGGATTTATTAAATAAGATATTAAGAAATCGAAAACGACAATTGCTGTGAAGTATGCTTTGGCAAAATTTAAAAACCTGTACTGTTTTACTGATGTCTTGTAGTACTACCCCGGCGGAGTGCGTGTGGAGCGACCCCATTTAAAGAAGCTGCAGCATTTTTTTCAAACTGTTTTCTCTTTAGTTTTTGCCGAAGGCACTTTTATTAAAGTAACTGTTTTACAAATACTTGAAAATCACTTGTTGTCAACATAAAAAAACAAAGAAGTTGATTTTTTCTTCTGAAGATTGTTATCTCCTTAACATTCAGAGCAAAAATCATAAGAAAAAACAATTTAAGATCAATGTTTTACACAGCTATATAAACAGACACGTCCGTTTACATGGTTCATAATTTTAATTTTCCAAACATAATCTCGCTGAGTCGCTGAGGTTCTCTAAACGGAGTCCGTTACGCTCCACGGATCGGCCGAAGACCTGAGCTGCGACAGTTTTTTCGACATCTCAAGAAAAAGTCAAAATGAATAAAAGCCACCGCTTACGAAATCACGAAAACTCGTGTCGGCAAAATTGCTTCTAAAACAAAATTGTTTCTTCATCTCAAATACTAAAAATGATTCAAATTTGATATCTATGTGGACGTGTTATGGCTGCGAGTTTTTTAAGAAATAGGCAATCATGTTATGTCTGGTGTACTCCAGCGGCCACAAATAAATTGCCTCCATTACGCGACAGCTACACGCATAGAAATCTGTCCGTAATCCCAAACGGTTAGTAACACTTCTTTTCATAAAGGGCTTTGATGTTAGCGCAATATCGACAACAAATGATACATAATGCCCACTTATTGTCTATTATATATGAAAACGAGCTCAGATATTTTTTAGTACAAAAATATTCAAGTAAATAATGAAATTAGGCATTACGAGACAGTGATTTATAGAGAAACTCTATTAGTTGCCAGATGAAAAGTGATGATAAACACAACAAACCTCTCAATAGGTTTAAAAGGCTTTTTTTGTACCTCTGAAAATCCCCTAGCCATCCCCTAGAGCTCTGCTAGAGCGGAAAGGGGTGTTCAAACATTATTTGACTTTATTAACATTAAAGTTTCCTTGATTTATTATTTTATATTCATTTGATTATCCAAATTTTTACCTACTTAGGGACTCGTGTAAAATACTCGATCTTTCAAATTAACGTACAAAACATCATGACAAAAACAACTAAATTGTTAAATTAATTAATTGTATAAATCTGAAGTTTCATTAATTTAATAGTTTACATTAAAAAATTCTATACATCTACAATCAAACCAATAGTAAATTAAATATCTATAATTAAGTTTGACTGCACGGATGGCGTAGTGGTTTAAGCGGTCGCCACGGCGCTTCCTACTACGCCGAGTGTTGTGGGTTCAAACCCCACATGGGACGACACTTTGTGTGATCCACGAATTGGGTTTTCTTTGTGTCCGTTTCATGTATGTTTGTAAAGTCCCCCGCGACACAGGATATATTCCTAATGCGGGAGTCGTCTTTGAAAAAAAATAGATAAAGCATGTTTGTGATACCGAAGGTTAACTGAAAGCCTCATTCGAAAGATTTTCACAATACGCACGTGGGCACGTGACGAAAGCTTTATCCATTTTGGCAATAGATTTCTCGTTTCACCCGAGATCAAACATTTTTCCTAGTTTTTATAAAACACTTCTTTACTTGAATGCCAACTAAAGCTATTCTTTACAAAAATATCGTTCGTGGAGAGTCTTCGCGGTCATCAACCGCGTCTCCGTCATGGGCGAGTGCCCACACTCCTGCGCAGCTCTGTCATGATACGCCACGTTTATAATACATTATTATTCATATTTGTGGATTAAGGATATGTATGAACCGGATTCTTTTAATTATAACATAAAATAATGTGAAGTTGTTTGAACAATGTTTCCTGAGGATCGTTTTAATTGCTTTAAAAAATGATACAACAATTACAGGCAAATGTTTCTTGTTAGTTCGAAAGTTATAAATAAGTATAATATACAGTTTTAGTTTTTTCCTTTAAAGTTAAGCACTTAATTATTCATATTGAATTAAACTTTTTACACTTAATACGCTTACAAACGTGATACGTGGCAAACGCATAAGAAAGATGAAGTTAATCTGCTCAAGTATCGGCCAGGCTCAATCCAATAAGCCATTCTCCTCTCTCATAATTATTAGAAAATGGTTACAGCTTCATAAACTTCAATGTAGTAACTATCTCTGCACTCACAACATTGTGTTTTAATTATTGCAAATTGAAATACACAATAAAACATTGATCGCTCTTAAAAGCGTGTGTACGCCTCAGGAGGTTTCTGCGCTTCTGGAAGAAGCTTGGTTGGCCACCTAGCCAATCTATCCTCGACGCATATAGGACCATTCTTGAGTCTAAATTAGGAAATCGGAGACCAATACCAATGAATCCATAAATATGGAATAATAATCTCAAAGCACTTGAAATTGGTGAAATTAGAAAACAACGTATCATATTTAAATACTTTCAAATTAGTATCACTAACTTCAATACGATTGCGACATTGTGATGAATTGAAATAAACTGCATTCTTCATTCATCGTCATCATCATCAACAACCCTTAATAGTCCACTGCTGGACATAGGCCTCTCCTTACAATGTAGGTTTTGCTTTTTTTCTTCATTCATCAATGTTCAAATTTTTCTTTCAAGTTTCAGTTCAATTATTCTGCAATATTATTAATCGGTTGGTTGTCGGATGATTATTAAACAACATTTTATAGTGTTCGTGTCAATAATGAAACATCCTTGTGTTTTTAATACATAGAAAAACTTGACCATCGCACCGAAAATAATAATTCGGCTTTAGAATTCGAAAGTACCAACCAGCTTTAAACATCAGCTCAAGCATTGATGGCAGTCGTATTATATAAATCCTACAACGGAGCTCTCGAATCAATGAAGATTAGAAGATACCCCAGGTTTGTTAAACTTTCTAATCAACTAAATGGTAATGATAGTGTGTCTACGAAGAAACTATTTTCATTCCAAATGGGAATTTTACAAATTTCAAGACATCATAATATTAACTCCGATATTTTAAATAAACATTAATGAAACTACAAGAAAAATAACCACTGTTAGTAATTTAGTAACAAAAAATGCCCAGTGCCATTCGTATTAATGTATAAATGCCAATAACCTGGTGTATGGCGCTGAAGCGGTTACCGAGGTGGAACACATTATGCACCCTCGCGGAACAGTACCTAATTAGCAATAACCTTTACGGTGTTGCTGGAGATAGTAACTGGTTATCTACCGCTTCTTTGAATATATATACTGTATTCGCCAGAATTACTTTAAAAAAAATTCGGTAGTTGCCTGTGCAATGTACATACTTCATGTCTGTTTATCAGCATCACATATAAAGTCAAATAAAAACAGGATTAAGAGATATCGTTCACTTTAAATTACTTTCCAAAGCAGTGCTTCTCCAGTTTATCCACGTCTTTTTCATATTCTCTGTCTACAAACCTTTTCTTTTTTTTTACGTGTGGAAACCCCCTCGGGCCGTCACCCCACCGGGGTTTACGACGGGGTGGTGTGTCGGAATCGGACCGACTAAAACCACACGGTGTACCACTCTGGGCCTGTAATAGGAGGGATCCGGGAACTGCTGTTATTATCTACAAACCTGGGGTATCTCCTAATCTTCATTGATTCGAGATCTTCACTGTAGGGCTTGTATAATACGACTGCCATCAATGCTTCGGCTGATGTTTAAAGCTGGTTGATACTTTCGAATTATTCTAAAGCTGAATTATTCTTTTAGGTGCGATGGTCAAGTTTCTCTATTTATTAAAAACACAAGGATGTTTCATATTGACACGAACACTATAAAATCGTTAATCGATGAATAATATTGCAGAAAAATTGAACTGAAACTTGAGTGCAGTTGCAAGACTTGGATTCTATACTTATATTAGGTCCGTACATATGAAATTAGCGTTTTGTCGTACTGACCACTTTGATCTGAAATATCTCCTCTTTGGTTAAGAATTCCAAATTGAAATTTAAAAATTCATTTAGCTGGTACATTTGAGTTTTGAAAACAGTCATTCATTTGTTTTTTCCTCA
This sequence comes from Arctia plantaginis, assembly GCA_902825455.1. Lineage (NCBI taxonomy): Eukaryota > Metazoa > Arthropoda > Insecta > Lepidoptera > Erebidae > Arctia > Arctia plantaginis. The sequence continues at coordinate 5,218,988 of CADEBD010000288.1, forward strand.
TTATTTTTTTCTTTGGCGTCGCTTATTACCGCACAATAGAAAACATGAAATATCGGTATATTTACGAGTACGAGTTCTACCGTGGCACCAGTGCTGCATAAACAGCTCGAAGGATTAATGATGTGTACGGCATTGGTGTCGCAAAAGAAAGCACGGTACGTATTTAGTTTCAACATTTTCGTTCTAGAAATTGCGACCTTCAGAACCAACACTCTGGACGGCCAGAGGCCAAAGTGGACAATGAAGAATTAAAGGCTTTTGTGGAAGCGACTTCATCACAAAGCACTTCAGAGATAGCTGCAGGCTTCGGGGTAAGTGATAAAACTGTCACTGTAAGTGATAAAAATCCACTTGAAATAAATCGTGAAGTAACAAAACTTAAACGATGGGTACCTCATGAATTGAGTAAATCGAACTTGCAAACACGCGTCGACTGCTGTGTTACTTTGCTCAACCGACACAATAATGAAGGGTTTTTAAATCGAATCATTACTTGTGATGAAAAGTGGATACTGGACGATAATCTGAAGCACTCATCGCAACGCATCGTCAACGTCAAAAAAATGTCTAAATTTTGGAAAAAGTCGGTAGGTTCAAGGTCTGGTGGTCACATCTGCAACCAGCTTTGGTCAATCGGTCGTCCCCACTGCTCCTTAACGACAACGCGCGACCCCATACTGCGCAACAGACAGTCTCCAAGCTGCAAGAGCTGGGGTTGGAAGCTCTCCCTCATCCGCCATACTCACCAGACCTTGCACCTACCGACTCCAAAATTTAGACAACTTTTTAATGGGTAAAAAATTCAGTTCCCGAGAGGCAGTACAAAATGCCTTTGAAGAGTTTGTTGCCTCCCGTCCAGCTGATTTTTACAAGAAGGGCATCAATAAACTGCCAATGCGTTGGCAGAGATGCGTCGATTGCATGGGTGATTACTTCGAATAACAGAAATAAAAAAGTTTGAAAAAAATAAGTACTTTCACTTATTGCATACAAAACGGCAATTTCATAGGTAAAGACCTAATATTTTACAAAAGAAAATCACTTAATATTCCACCCGTACAAAACGCCAATTTCATATGTAAGAACCTAATATTATAAAGAGGTTCAAGTTTGTGAGTTTCTATGTTCGGGGTAATCTCCGGTATTGATTATCCAATTTTGATAATTATTTTACTGTTAGACAGGTATATTACCCCTGAGTGCTATGGACTACTTTTTACCGCGATAACCGACATACATGGAGACAATAGCTAGTATGTTATATTTTTGATGGGATTGATACAAGCTACAATTGTATAAGCTACTTACTGCTAAAATCTTATCAAAGTCTACGCTTAGGTTTACTTTGGCAGTGTAATGGAATGGGATAAAAATAAAACCTGTTTCTTAAGTCGTTTTACCTAAACTTTATATACATATGATAGGTATTTGAAGAAATGTGTCCTACAGAGCACTTCCTTCCAGAATAATTCCAGAACAAACCCGCAACTCCAGAACTAAAACCACACGGTGCCACTCTGCGCCTGAAATAAAAGGGATCCGGAACTGCTGTTATTAAGACATCCGGACCCAAATCCTAAGGACCCTACAATTATCCTTTCACCATGCTTATTTCTTAGCGAGTTTTCTCATTGGTCGTAATATATGTTAACCATGTTAACTTGACAAGTTGTTTCGTGAAGTACATTTAAAAATTCAAACACAAAAATGTTCCGCCGAATCAATTAAGTACTCACAATAATTTCTTTACAAAAATAAAAATTAAACATTTCAAAATTACATAAATAATAGAATAGAAAAACTAATACATAAAATGTAAAGGATATAAGCAATTACAGAAATGAATAACAATAGCAGCAAGGATGAGCCTTGTGTGTTCAGGAGCGTCGACCGGCCACGCGCCAGCGCACCCGCGCGGGTCTCGCGCGCAGCCACCGTGCGAGAAACGAGGTGCATGACACCGAGCAGGTGGACCAACACCTGCTTTTGAAGACACACTGCTGACCTTTATGACGTGCAACCTTACATAAGGGCAAGTAACCGTTGTGGCCCGGTGTTTCTAAATAACTATGTTGTTTTTGCTATTTTAGAAAAGAATGCAGTTCCTACAGATTAGTAACATCTACAAATATAAGTATTCTCTTATAGTGTGAGGAGATGAAAGGAACATTAATACCTATATTATGTAGCAAATGTTACTATCAGCGCTTTAAAATTTATTCAAAATCTAATAATCATAAACAGCCTTTAACAGTCCACTGCTGGACATAGGCCTCTCCTTAGAAAGAAGGTTTTGGCCTACTATACCACGCTGGCCAGACGGGTTGGTATAGGGTTTGTGTCAAGTTTTCCTTCTTTTTGCAGTGCTGGTGTCCTGCGTTGTTTTGCGCCCTTAGTCGGCTCTTACGACACCCACGGGATGAATTGGGGTAGTGACATTCCGTATTCTTAATCCGTCACTACACGCAAAATCTAATAATAAGGGCACTTAACTATTCGTAGCAAATATTGTGTATTTGCATTTATTAGGAGTAAAACCAGGAGTAAATAAACTATAATAAAAAAATTAAAAAAAAATTACTACATTCACACAACGCCATCTAGTCCCAAACTAAGCAGAGCTTGTACTATGGCTACTAGACAACTGATATAAATACATATATACTTTTTTTTGTAAATACATACATATTATACATAGAAACACCCAGACCAAATCAAACATTAAATGTTCATGCACACAAATGTTTGACTTGAGCGGGAATCGAACCCGCGACCTTTGGAATAGCAGTCCGTTACACAAACCACTATGCCATCCGGTCATCAAAACTGACTAAACTGACTTTACTCTTTAAGTTTCTAACCTCTTTTCTAATGAGAGGTCTGTCTAGCAGTGGAATATTAGAGGCTATTGATGATGATGATGATATCTTTAAGTTTTTATCTTATAGTATATATCTTCGTATTCCTTTAACACTGGCAACAGCACAATGATGTATCACATGAAGGTGCTTTCTCTGGTTTTTATATTTTTCCCGCTTTACTAAAGAGGCGAATTTATTACGGCCGCGCAATAAGCCGGTAGCAGAAGTAGGGGTGGGATGACTAACAAATCAAACAAATCATTAAACCCGCTAATTACGATGACGATAAAGCTAATATCATACGAGCGTTTAGATTAGTAAGGTTTACAATAATACTAGTTATCCGTGAACTACTCTTGTCATGCAACTTTGATAAATTTTTAGGGAGGGCATGCTATGCCAGCCATCGGAATGATCCCACTGCCTTACAGAAAAGCGACGTTGAGTAAATTTTTCGTCTTTCGTTGTAATCCACTGAAAGATTGAAGGTGCCAAAGCCCTAATTCTGTCGGGTGCACTCAAAAGCAGGCAAATTGTGACTTTACGAGTCTCTGTGAGTTGCAACACTCTATGAGCGCCGGTACTCACTTACCATCAGGTGACCCGTCTGCTTAATTGCCCTGTACACCTAAAAAACTATTTTAAAGCTGAGTCACAAATATACGAATTTTAACAGTTACAATGCTTTTTACTGATCTAAGCAAAGATATTCGCTAAGAATGAAACTAACTTACGAACTCACACGTAAGCATAAACTGCAAGACACACACAAATATTTCAATAAAACAATGAAAGGGTTCAACGTTCGCGAATATCTTCAATAATTCTGCACACATAAACAAGTCCAGCAAGAATTCAACTAAAATACATCACTAAACTCTAATACATACTAATATTTAATAATATACCTACTCGGAGTACTCCAACGCTAGTAGAGCAACGCTATGTTCAAGATTTATTACACAAATGAATTCAGTTCCCTCCGATTGTTTAGCATAACGTCCTGGAGGTCAACCCTACGGTCATATGCTAATTCCGCAACTTACATAACTATATATTTAATAGGTTAATACTAGTGTTGGCCTCTGTCAGTACTTGTCTAATATTCGTTGTTATTCAGAGCAGGAACATAAAACTGGTTTATAAAATTTTTAACTCATTATAACCATGTCAAGAGAATATTATAATGAGACAAGCAAATGTACAAACCATTATCATCATCCTTCACAGCCTTTAATAGTCCACTGCTATACACAGGCCTCTCCTTAGAAAGGAGGTTTTGACCTCCTGTACAACACTAGAAAAACTGGTTGGTATAAGGTTTTGTCAAGTTTTCCTTCTCTTTGCAGTTCTATTGTTTCTGCGTTGTTTGTTCCTTCTAGTTTGTTCTTAAGACACCCATGGGATGAATCGGTGTGGTGCCACTCCATATTCTTAATCCGTCACCACATGGACAAAGAAACAAAATTATACATTTAACAAAAATATGCTTTAGCGACATTCACTTTTAACAAAAATATGCTTTAGCTCCGTCTAATCCTGTACTGTACTCGTTTTAGGAATAAGGTCTTTTGAAACAGCCTAATTAGATAAGAAACAAGGTGTGTGCTGCATCAACATTCGCCCTTATTATTTATATGAACTACAACTGTAGCTTATCTAAATAATATTAACTAATATGATAACTTACTTAACCACCGTTTCACCGGGAGCGGAAAATGTGGCGGATTCAATAACACTCGTCCTAGAAGTAAACTGTTAAAAGATTGTAAATTATTATTAGTAACCGTACGAGAAGGAATAAGTTCGTAAGTGAGCCCACTTCTGTAAATACGTATAGGTAGAACAGTACTATGCTAATAATATTGTCTAAACGTAGTAGAAGTGATAAATTCAACAATTTGAATTCGAGGGGATATCCGATATTTCGTGTCTGATCAAACAGGGTTATGTGACGATGACAATTATGAAAACTATGCTCTTAACCTTTTTTATTAAAAAGAGGCTTTCTGCAACCGAGCGTAAAGTATTATTTAAATCTGTTTATATCAAGACCAACGCATATTAACATTTCTGAATAAGGGGCATTCAAAGCCGATGTAACAACATTTTGAAAATGAGCATTTCGGATATGCAATTTCATCATCATCATCATCAACAGCCTTTAACAGTCCACTGCTGGACATAAGCCTCTCCTTAGAAAGGAGGTTTTGGCCTACTATGTGCAATTTCAAAACCTAGCAAAGGACATGACATACATTTCACAGGAGAGCCAAGAAACGAGTTGCGTTGAGAGCTTGCTTGGCATTTGCTAGGCTTTTAATTTTAAAAGTCCTGCTTCTAAAGCTGTGTTAGACAATTTGACTCTGCGAATCTTTAGATACGTTTTTCCTGTCAGGTGTCCCTTACTCGGGCATGTCGTTGCTGCGGCGGTAAGATTGGTTATGGAAGATTGGCTTGAGAGACAACACGGGACCCTTTCATACCAGCTGACGCAGGTGATCACTGGGAAAGGATGCTTCGGATATCACCTGTGTTAGGCAACGCTTGAGTGCCACTAGTGCTATGACCGGACCGTGGACAAGGCGCTCCGCACGCTAGCAGAATGCCCGGCGTGGGTAGAGCAGAGGCGTGACCTCGTGGCGTCCATCGGAAAGGGAATTCTCTCGCTCGGTAATATGATAGCAGCCATGGTACGGAGTGCGCATGGAACTTCGCCGTCTCCGGTTGATCGGGACCGAGACACGTTTAAAACTCTCCCGAGCCAGGAAGCCGGTTGGGGTGGGTGGTGACACGACACCGCTACGGAGCGCGCACGCCCTTCGGGGGCAGAAAATGAACAACGGGGATCCCACATAGGCGGGGGTCATTTGTAAGCTGTAGATGGTCCGTTTATTATATTTCCAGTATATATATATATATATATATATATATGTGGAAAAATAGTAAATGGTAAAAAAGCAGTAATAAATTTATGTTGACGGATGAATTCTTGGCCCTGCAAGGTTAACATAAGCTCAACGTACATCAGCTATTGACTAGGCTAGTTAACTTAGACATAAATCAATCACCGAGGCCGTCAGTTATTTTACACTACTGTAGCTGACATGCATAGTAAATTTATTCCCAATAGAATAGTCTCTCACAATAAGTCCAAACTGATTTCTAATATGGCACAGAAACACGTGTGCGACACGTGTTTCTGTGCCATATCGCTGCTTCATACTAAAGCATCCTTCGGATTGCCGATGAACACCCTGCCATCACGTGCCTGACATGACTGGTAAGGTGTTTCCTATAATTAGTACCTAGATATGATTTAGATAATCCGCCTTCTATTAAATACTGAAATTGATTATATTACACAATCTACAATAAAGGTAAATTAAAGCTAAGAAAGTACACTAAAAAATAATTTAATGAAAATTTTGGTACCTATAACATATGGGTTGGTAGGTACGAAACACATAAACGCAGTTGGCATAAACTTTTGTTAAAAAAACAACCTTATAGAATGTCAGGTCAAGATACACTAAGTATATCAGAGGCTGATCAACTAAACTAACGAGCTCTACTGTATCTAATGGATGTTCTTGTATTTAAAGACATTTCCATGTTGATAGGCCATGCTATTGGCATATCGGTAGTCTCTGCCATTACGCGAATGACATCATAATAACATTTCAAAGTTGAACGTTCCTAGCTTAATAGGTACACACCGTTTAGGAGGTAATCTCACAGGCTGGTTGTCGACCTAACGGATTTTTTGTATTATTTACTGCATTTGGGTCGAGACTCCAACACATTATAATATGTAATGTTTCGTAGGCTAAATTATAACGATCATAAAGAGATTTTCTACTTGCCTTTTATACAATAGAAAGGAATGTTCAACTCTGTACTCTTTAATAATATTACGGATTTCACATGTTGGTTAATAATGATAATGTATGCTAATATTATGAAACTGAAGAGTTGGTTTGGTTGAGTTTGTTCATCAATTTTTAGTGTTGGATAGCCCAAATATTGAGAAAGGCTATAGGCTATAAAAACATCCAAAAAGGCCAGCAACGCACTTGTGACTCCTGAGTTGCAAGCGTTTGCGGGCGACAGTAGTCGCTTTCCATCAGGTGACCTGTCTGTTCGTTTGCCACTCTTCCATAAAAGAAAACATCTGGCACCAACCAATAGAAGCCGCGAAACAGTGAAACGTTTAGTAAAAATGGGGAAAACTTATTCCTTGTGAGAGACGCAGTTAGAGAATAATAAAAATGGTACAAAATTAATCTTTAAGTGCCAATTAGTAATCCGCTCTCAGACCCACGACATTGACGCTGTAATGACACATCTATCATTTAATTAAAATAAAGAGGCAATGAAGTTATCACTATAGATGTGTATGTGTACTTTATTTTTTCAAATTGCTAGATGGATAGTATATCTTCAGTTTTTCTTTCTGTTTAAAAAGGCTACCGACGATGACCATAACAATGTAATGTAATGAATGAATTGTAGGCATAAAAAGTCGTACGGAAATACTTATTTTCCCTATCAACGCAGCAGACAATTTTATACCCGTAAAAATAGAAGCTGGTTTTTATCAAACAGGCCCGGCTGCCGTAAAACGTTCACTGTTGTTTAATACCTGTGCATTACCAAGATACGCAAGCTGCAAGCGCCCCTGGAAACATTCAATACTTTTTAAATACTGCATTGTTGCAGTCATATTAATTTCGTACTACACACTATTTTACCTTTAACTAACAGCAATGGGTTACTGTAACGATAGCTATTTCTTTTAAACCATTAATATTTCAAGAGTTTACCAATATCTTCTTCAATTCCTATTATATGTGGTATCGATTTAGGTGTTTTTATACAAAGTATGAATATGGCTCAAGACTAAGAGTTGCCATACAATTATCAATAAAGCGCAGTATTCAATAACAGCGAATCAGTTAACAAGCGGCCGGTTAACCAGCATGTCCGGTAAGCATGAAACGATCACAGCTATGCATAATATCCGATGAAATTGTGCATAACTAGTCAATGACTTATGACGAACTGAACTTGAGTAATAACATTTATACAACAACTCACCGCGCTCAAGCCTTGGTAATTAGTCAGATAGATATAATTAAAATTTATCGCGGGTTTCATTAGGAGCCTGAGCACGCTGCGTGGCGAGTCAGCGGAGCGAGTGGCTTTGTCTTGCTTTCTTGCACCTCGCCTTTTACATTCACTATCAACGGTAAATCTTGCCACCATATTGTTCAATTTATCTAATAACCATCTTTCCAAGTCGTTGTTATGATATAAATGTACCGGCTGAATCTTTAATTCTTTGTTTGAGAGTCTACTGGTTTGTATAGGGTGTACACTTACTTATATTAAGTCGTAAAACTAAGTAACAAGAAGAAGAAAAAGTTATATACTTTCGTCGGTCCTGATCTGGATCGTCTTATCGATGGATGGATCAGCTTGTATGTACTTAATATGTACCTTATACCCATTATTTTTTTGCTAGCATAAATAATAGAATAGAACTTGAGAGTACATTCTTAAGAGTGGAACTGCAGGGATGGGGTAGTGGTGTAAGCGGTCACCTCGCCGCTTCCTACTGCACTGAGTGTTGTGGGTTCGATCCTCACATGTGACAACACTTTGTGTGATCCGCAAATTTTTGTTCTGAGTCAGGGTGTTCTTTGTGTCCGTTTCAATTATGCCTGTAAAATTCCCCACGGCACAGGGTATATTTCTAGTACGGAAGTTGTCTTTTATAAAAGAGAAAACAACAACGGATAGCTGTAGCCAACCGCGAGGTCAGATAGCTGGATATTAGGCAAATTCTTAAAATTGCATTACCTGTTGCTTTCTAAAAAAATAGAAAAAGGTTAAAGGTTAGCCATTTCGCCAGAAAGCCATCCTAAATGTATTGATGGTTCTTTTCACGGGACATCATCATCATCAACAGCCTACAATAGTCATGGGCTGGAATTAGGCCTCTCTTTAGAAAGGAAGTTTTGGCCTACTATACCACGCTGGCCAGACGAGTTGGTATAGGGTTTGTTTCAAGTTTTCCTTTTCTTGACAGTGTTGTTATACTACTGTTTACTCCCTTTATTCGGCTCTTACGACACCAACGGGATGAATACGGGTGTTGGCACTCCCCACGGGACAAAAATATTTAAAAAGTATGATTCACAAATACTTAGTTGTCCCACCGAGTGTGCATGTTTGCCAACACAGTAGTATATAAAATACTTTCATGTTTTTTTATTTTTTTATTCAACATATTACAAAGCAATTTACAATTATTGATTATAATAGTGTATTTGAAAACCACTGAGGTTTGTAAAAATGCAACAGATGTGACATCAAGCGAAGTTGATAAAAATTAACACCATACAGTACTGTCCACTTCTTCTTGACTCAAATCAGATAATATATATATACTTATTTTGTCAATTAAGAGCAACTAAAAATACAGAAACAAAAGGAAAAGATAGGAATGTAGTTGAGAATAAACTAGGAATATTGTGATATATCTTACGTTAACACCGACTAAACGAAACAACATTACAACTAACATTTAAAATAAATAAATTACGGTAAACAGACCATTATAAGTTTTGTATATTATAAATATAATACTGAAAATTCCCCATGTTCAGTATAATATTTGGTAAGCGGTCTCCACTAGAAGATTAGCGACATACAAAATGGTGGCCAACGACCTAGCCGACGTAATTTTTATCGTACTAAAACACTATTCGTATTTCGCACAGTTTTATTTTCAACGGATGTTCAGAAAATAAACGGACGATTAAGGTTAGTGACATCCTGAGATCCATTATGTACCGTGCTGGCTTACGTAGTTGCGGCGTAAACTACAATCACGGCGGGGGCGCTCGAAAAATGCAAAGGCTACTGACTTATCATTACAGTAACCGCACGATTTTCTCGAGAAGGAAGTGGGCATTGAGCTAACGCCTGACATAATTGACGAGCGAGGTATCATATCTGCCGCGCTTATGATAAACGCACTAACTAGGGTTTAGGATTTGCCGATACGAAGTTATTATTTTGTTTTTATCTCTGAAACTAAATAAGATACGAACATAAATGTTGTTTAAAGTATTATAAAGTACACCACAGACTACCTAAAATCAGATTTAACAAAATCAAAGTCAAAATCAAAAAAAAAGTGTAAAGGTTGTCTGTAAGGGATCGCCGTAAGCGATAAGACCTCCTATTGTAATACCAAATGTAGATGTCCATCCATGTCTGTGCAATATATACTGTAGCGGTGTACAATAAAGATGTATAAACAAATAAAAAAAATAAAAGTTGTTTCGCAAGAAATGGGTAAGTATGTGTGTGTATTTTATGATTGTTTGTAATTCAGTAAATACATACACATGTACATACGCGTATATAGTCCAGTTAGGTATTTTGAATTACCTATCGGTCTATTGGTATCTAATTAAATAAATAAGCACGATCTTTTTTTGTCTGGGTTTAATTTATTTATCTATAATATGTATGTCTTTAGATAGTATTTAGTAGATATATTTATGTATTGTAGTGTATTTATCTGGTGACCATAGTACACTCTACGTCAAGATTGGGAGGGTAGAGGTGAGGAGAACCGTCTCTGTGCATAAAAAGTGTCCGTCAAAATGCGTTAAATTAGAGGCGCTACAGGAGCATCAGGATATTTTTATAAAGAAACCGGCAAAAGTTGTTAGAGTAAAACATTATGTAAATTTTTTATAGGCTTGAATAAAAATTAGACACTAGACTGCGAAAATAGTCAATGAGTTTTAGGGACAATAAATAAACGTGTATTAATTTTCTTTCAGTAAAAGTATTTTAACTAATATTTTAACACAGCAAACATCATTCCGTCTACAATTGCTGGCTAGGTGTGAGTTTATTTCACATCAACTTGCTCTTGACAGCGAGCGCGTTCGGCTTTGCGAAAAGACACTAACCACGCGCTGAACGTAGAGTTGTGTAGACCAATCACAGCGCCGAAAGCGGTCACCGTGACAATCGAGTAGAAACGATATAAACTTGCACTTGGCCCTCTGTTCATGTCATTCCCTTTAGCTATAACAGCGTCATTCTGGTCGGTTTTAAAACTATTATTTACTGTTTATAGTGGGACACCTTTTTTACTTTCCCCCCATATGAACCTTACCTTACCCTCCTTATCTCTACCCTCCATAACCGGCGTGTATGAAAACTTGGAAGTTAATTTTATTTATTTATTTAGATACATTCACAATATTCTTACATGAATACTCCCAAGGCAATATTGCAAGCTTATAACTACTTATCTTAATGTCTAAAAATCTAAATTAAATTATTATATAAATGATTTTAAGCAAATTAATATCAATAGAAATAATGAATATAAATTGTCTATATGTCAGAAATAACGCAATTTTGCCATACTTCTGTGAATTTCGGCAGGCTACAATTATAAATATCTACATTTGTCGCAATAACGTTAAAAATGCGTATTAACGTTATTGCGATACGTAATCTATACTAATATTATAAAGCTGAAGAGTTTGTTTGTTTGTTTGTTTGAACGCGCTAATTTTAGGAACTACTGGTCCGATTTGAAAAATTCTTTCAGTGTTAGATAGCCCTTTTATCGAGGACGGCTATAGGCTATATATCATTACGCTAGGAAGAATTTTTCAAAAACGGAGAAAATTTATGACTATTGAGAGACGCAGACGAAGTTGCGCGGGTCAGCTAGTTTATAATAAACAAGTACTTATCGCTAGTAGCTTCTGGTATTATTAAACCACGTTTACCCACTACTTAGTCATATCTACTTGATCAAAAGAGATCAAAAGAGGTAATCAAACATTTATACGTAGTACAGTTAGTAAACTTTAATCTCAATCAATCAAGATTTTAGTGCCTCAACTTCCTTACATAGTACAAAATAACATTATTAGGTTTAACTGTAATGTCTATAATTGAGTAGCTGTTTATTTCACATCGACTCGCTCTCGACGGTGAGCGCGTTTAGCGTTGCGATTGGTAGAGATTTCAGTGCCGATTGAATAGAAGAGATGTTAAGTGAAAACCGTCTCCCAAGGACACCTGCAACTCACGAGTCACAAATGTGTTCACTTCTTCAAGCCCTCCCTATAAAAATATTGATAACTAGCTTTTGCCCGCGGCTCCGCCCACATGTATGTCGGTTATCGCGGTAAAAAATATGCCAATGTCCTTTCTCAAGAATTAAACTTTCCCCATACCATTTCATCTAAATCGGTTCAGCGGTTATTGATTCCCGATAGAAACTTCCACCACCCTTTTCACCCCCTTAAAGGATGATTCCTGGGATAAAAACTATCCCATTGACGGGACAACAAAAAATAACACGATACAATATCTTTCTTCTCTCCCAACTCTAGACTCTCCTACATTTGTCTTTAGTCAATTTTCCGATTGTGATGTTAGGAAGAGCATACTCTCTATTAACTCCAACGCAGTTGGTAGCGATGGTATCAGCCGTGATATGATCCTGCCTATCCTAGAAGAAATCATTCCTGTCCATGTTCACTTATTTAACTTCTCCATCGCAACCGGAAACTTTCCAACTGCTTGGAAAGAAGCATTAGTAACTCCATTACCTAAGAAATCAAATCCATCCAGTTTCGCCGATTATCGTCCGATTTCTATTCTACCCTTCCTATCTAAAACTCTCGAACGTCTTGTCTACAATCAAATTAATCCCTATCTTTATAAAAATTCCCTTCTAAATTCCCTCCAATCTGGTTTTCGTCCTGGACATAGCACCACCACCGCACTGGTTCATATCACGGACGATATACGGTCAGGCTTTGAGGATGGCAAGCTAACTGTGCTGGCGCTGCTAGACTTTAGTAACGACTTTAACACTGTTGACTTTGACGTCTTGCTTGCCATAATGTGCTCTCTTAACATATCTCCGACGGTTGTTGACTGGTTTCGTAACTACCTGTTCGGGCGTCGGCAGCGTATTCGAATCGATGAAAGACTCTCTGGTTGGTGCACTACAACTGCTGGCGTACCACAGGGTGGCGTTTTATCTCCCTTGCTCTTCGCGGTTTTTATAAACTCTATTTCCAATAACTTAGCTTCATCTTACCACCTTTATGCAGACGATTTGCAGATCTATGCTCAAGCACCCGTGGAACAACTACTTTTATTGTATAACTTTTTTATTGTATAAATGAGATTGTAGGTTTACACAATTTTACATTTATTATGATGAGTTTGTGTTACAATTAGAAGTCTACAATAATATCGTGGTTGAGTGCTGTTTTCCCAGCTAGGCTACATAATAGCCTGTGTTAGGGATAATACAGTCCTGAACTAGGAGCAGCGATCTCGATTATTAACCGGGATATAGAGCAGATTTGTACGTGGAGCAGGCAACACGGGTTAATAGTGAATCCATCTAAAACTCAAACAATCATTATCGGTGGCACTAGGACATTATCAAAAGTCGATTGGTCACATCAGCCCCAAATATACTGCGATGGGGCCTTAGTTCCGATCTCGAACACCATTAAAAATCTGGGAATTCACCTCGATAAAAACTTGTCCTGGGGTCCGCAACTACAAGAAGTCAGTAGGAAACTGTTTGCTTCTGTTGGATCTCTGAGAAGGCTGCGTAACTTTTTACCAATTACGACCAAAATTGCGCTTGCAGAATCCCCTCTTCTCCCAATCCTTGACTACGCAGATACCAGCTATCCCGATCTCACCGAAGACCAACTTAATAAGGTTGAGCGGCTCCAAAACTTTTGCATAAGGTTCATCTTTGGATTGCGCAAATTTGACCATATTTCTGAATTTCGGAATAAGCTTAACTGGTTACCCATTCGTCTTCGCCGGAATATTCATATCCTTTCACTATTATACAATATTCTCCTTAATCCCAACACTCCCCTTTATTTAAAGGAACGCTTCAGATTCCTACGTGATACGCATTCAAAGTCCTTAAGATCGTCAGAGAGCTTGACTTTGGAAATGCCGAAGCACACCTCGACTTTTATGGACAAGTCATTTACAGTGCAGTCTATACGCTTGTGGAATGCATTGCCACTGCCCATCAGACGAGCAAAAACACTGCCCTGTTTCAAAAGGTTGCTGAAGGAGCATTTCCGAAGCTGCTAAGCGAGGGTCCCTTCACTCAGTCAGAAATCTTTTATTTATCTCTCTTACTTCTATAGTCTCTGTTAAATGTATTTTTTTTTTTTTTTTATTGTGTTGTGATGTGTGTATGTGTTTAGTGTATATGTTTGAATTAGTTTGTATAATCAAATAGTCTTAATTTACAAAAAACTCCGATCTACAAACTGCAACCCCCTATCTCACTCCTATTCTCCTTCTCCATCCAGTGGTTGCCTGGAAGAGATCGCAAAACGCGATAAGGCCGCCAATTGTACAAATTTTAACATTTTACTCTCCATGTTACATTAATTTAAGTTTAGATATAAGACACACTATGTATACAAACTGATTTCTTCTTTTTATTATGTTTTTTTTTGTACAATAAAGAGTTATCTATCTATCTATCTATCTATCCCATGTAATTTCCCGGGACTCAAACTATCTCTATACCAAATTTCATCTGAATCGGTTCATCGGTTTAAGCGTGAAGAGGTGACAGACAGACATTTTAAATTCAATTTCGCATTTATAATATTAGTATGGATATAGGATGAAGTTTGGAAGCGAAGACCCCTGTGTAGCTATATCTGTGAGGCAAAGATCAAAGCACTGGAGATACCATTGCAATAAGAGTATCTACAAATCAAGGCAAAACGGTCCCATCTCGACAGGTGATGCTAAAGTTTTGACCTCAATGCTTGATGAAGGTGTCCATGAAAGACGGTAGTCACTTATCGTCAGGTGACGCGTCTGCTCGTTACGTCTTCGATACCATAAAAACAAAGTAAATTGATGCTTAGTTTTTAAGTTCATCCGTTTATTAATAATTCCACAAATAGATATTAAGATACACCTGTTACGCAAAATATACAAAACTAACCCTTAAATATAACTACACCTGTCTGTAATATCTTGTAATATTTAATCAATTGTTTTATGGTTACATAATTACTAACAGGTTTTTAAATTACCTGTTTTTACACGCTTTATATTAGCTTTACTTGTATGTTTGTTTGTATGTTTGTAACCGACTCCTTTGGGCGTGATTTTGACTGACTTTAAATGGTCATAATTCGTTCAAACTTTGTAGATATATCGAGGACCGATAACAATACACTAATTAAAAAAAAATAGTTTTAAAAAACTAAAAAACACGCTTTCTATAGAAAACCAAACTAAAAAATAGAAAATAAATTTGAAAAAAAGCGTGGGTTGCTTTTTACTATTGACAACAGGCAACAGGCAACAATTATAATACAATTAAAATAATAACATTAAATAATGTGTATGCTGTAAACTAAAACAAAATCTATAGGATCAATCATTCCCACTGATTTAAAATTCTGAAATTTGGCAAGGCAAGAAAAAATCTCATGGAAAAAAATGTAGTCGTTCATTTATTTTATATACATAAATAAATGAGAGAACAGACTTTTTTACTAATTTGAAAATTGCATTGAATTTTTTTTGTTAAATTTCATTCGGGATGCAATGAAATAGTTGCCAACGACTTGATGGCGGAGTAGGCCCAGTGCAGGGCACGCCGCTAGAGCGGCGGTAAGACCCATCCTACGAGAGTGGCTGGAGAGGAAACACGGAACTCTCATCATCCGGACGACGCAGATGCTTTCCGGACACGGTTGCTTCGGCAAGTACCTATGTCGGATCGGCCGTAAGCCGACGTCAGACTGCCATCGTCGCAACGGGTGACGGGTCCAAGCCTATTGGGGGTGCCGAAAGACCGCAATAGCGATGATGTTACAACATTCACTTGCTTACAATCTCGACTAATTTATTAAATACATTTTTAACTAACATTACAGTTTTTAACTGAGTGTGATAAAACCTAAAGTACAAAATTATATCAAATATGGATTACATACAGGATACACCGAGGTGATTCAGGCGTGTTTTGTGCACTACAAAATAATACAAGACATTATTATGAAAATATTTTATTTAACCAGTTCAACAATAACTATTTACAAACATAATACAAGTACAATACAATACAGTGAAAGTAAGTGAACTATCATAATTTATCCTAGGTATATATACAGTGTTATGGTGAAAAGCGATGACATTGGACCCAGCTTCTACGTCGATGATGAGCGTTTTTATCTACAAATATGATGGAACCCATAACGTATCGGACTTAACACATTAGTCCAAATTTCCCAAAATACCCAACTCTGTTACTAAAAATGTATAAATCTCATAAGAGAAACTCCCTTCACTACTTAGACCTTCGTGAATATATAAAGAAATAGCGAAGCAGAGTTCTGGTATATGTAATAAGCTTTGGTTTTTTTTATTGCTTAGCTGGCTGGTTCGTTTATTTTTAGAATAAAAGTATTCTGCGATAGGAGTTTTAGTGAGTATTTCGAATCTTTCTCTTTCTTTCTTACATACAAATTTTATGGAACCTGGCTTTGAGGTCATGTGTACATTCGTAAAAAATTAGTTCTATTACCAAGTGGCATTAAGTCTAAATTTGTCGCAAGAGCACATGCGTGTATTAGGTGTCCACGATATTTTAGGCACAATTATTAATCTGGAGGTTTCTTAAACATTCAGTCATCATTTAATAGTACAACACAGAGGTGCTGAGCAACACCACCATACCTACGCTAGTCATGTACTGGGTAAAGGGTTGCTTTCTTTAACCCGATCATGTTACGAATTTAAAAATACACGGCTCTCCTGTTGAATACGTTTTCAAAATCAATATCCTGAACATGTAACCCGATAACTAAAAATATTTTATGAAAAATTATATTTGAAGGTATTTAAAAATTCAATAGTTTCTACAGATGCAATAGAAGTTATAAACATCGTTAGTTTTTTTCGTTTTAAGATTATCTGCTGGAATAAATGGTCATCTGCAACCATGTTTTTTTTCTTTAAAGCATAGATATTTTAATTTTACAATATTTAGCTTTTACAGACTGTTTAATCACTCAGAGACACACATTAGCTTCTATCAAAATGTCTATATACAAATATTGGAAAAAAGACATGATTAAGATTTGATTTTATGTATGCCCAACATTTGTGAACCAATAATACACATGGAATGACTTAAGAACTACAACATGACATAAACTTGTAAAGTATATTTACAATGATTATAACAAATTACATAACCATATTGTTATTTAATTTGTTATATTACAAATTCACTATTTACACCTTAGTACACATGATGATACCATAATTTACATTTAAAATAACAACTGTACAGATAATTTTGATCACAGATCAATTTGTTTTAATATCCTCGGGCTTTGACATTAATTTTACGCCACATAAAACAAACAATTTACTTAGCTACCTTTAATTTTAAAACTATGGTATAACCTGACTAAAAAGATTAGATCCCTTTTTATAAAAAATGTCTTAAAAGAGTGTACATTTTAAAATTGTTAGCCTTTTATGCGTTTCTTTTTAATTCTGATTACGATAGACATATATTAATGATACTTACAGGACTTACCGCTGAGCCACACGCTGAGCACATAATCTTATATACTTATATCATATAGCACTTATAATTACATCGTAGAATCGCTAAAACGCGATACTACGTACTCCATTTCTACAGCGATTGAATGTAAAAAGCTTCTGTGTAGTGTGTAGTAGCGTGTGCTGTGGCTGTAATTAGTCCCAAATCAAATAATGATTTTACATTAAGCTCAATTAAACTTACATATCTCTTCTAACTTAGTGAAATTAGTGATTATCACTAATATGATGGACTATAGAGTAATCACCTGCTTAAACAAATGATTAGAGAATGCAATTAGGATTATAAGATTTCCCTTGTAAACTACTGTCCCTATTTGATAAGAATAATTTAAACTACATATTTCACTATTCACACATACATAGGCGGGTTTTTGACAAGACAATCTCTTATCAAAAAAAGAATACCAATCACCTGGCTGAATTAATGACTACATTGCATAAAAAAGATTTAATATATTATTCTTCTAAATATACTTTAGTTGGACACTCTTACTCTTAGAAACAACCTCGTTTGCATTTATTTAAGTATCAAAATATTGTTAGCATGAAAATGTTAGCTCTTACCTTAACTTTTAACTGTCTATGATTCATTAGATATATATATCACATGATAGTTATTGATGTGCGTTATCCCAGTCCTAAAAACAGTTTGTCCTGTAACTTAGGTGTATAATGTGTTCAATGGAGACAGGATTTTCTTTAAATTAAAAGCTTAGATAAAGCTTTTATCATGTTGCAAGTACCCCTTTCTGATATTAGAATGTCTTAAGTCCTTTGGATTCGAATGAGAGTACTTGCACTTTGCTACCAAATGACTACAAGTTTTATTTTTACACAATATTATAATGTATTATTATAATACCTGGCCTTTTGAGTACCAGTATTTTGGTGTAGTGTTGTGTTTTGTAGTAGCGGCTCTGTATAGTGTGGTATGTCGAGCAATATGTAACATCTCCATTAATATAATATAGTTTTAGATTCAACATATTCAGATAACTATATCTAATACTTGAAATGCGACTCCATTGACGACTACTTCTTTATATGATGACACTCTTTCCCATGAGGAGACTTCAATATATTGGTTCAGCCTGAAATGGAAATTCAGAGAACTACAAAATCTATTTTTGTATCAATACTTGACGCACATTGACTCAGTATAATTATTCAGCACACCACAGTTTTGCAATCCTGACAGAAATCTTTCAGCAGATAAAATATTAGACATCACCCATTTTAAAGCTCAATAACTCAGCGACGCATTCAGTCGTCGCTGTCTTCGTCCTAGCTGTCGATATGGTCTGGTTCCATCTTTGGACTAGGCCTCAGTACCTTGTCTTCGCTGTCGGCTTCCTGATGAGTAGTCTCAATGGTCAGCATCATCTTCTCGTCACAACTGTCGTCGCCTGAGTCCGAGTACATAGACTGTGTTGATGTCGCTACCTCCTGTAAAAAAAGAATTGTTTATCTTTGTAACATTTCAACAGTTATCACATTCAGGTGTCTTTTTGATTGATTGAAAGATTTGAACCTAAAATTTATGTTATCGTTCTAGTATCGAGAAAGTTAATAATGTCTCTCAATATGGGTATTAATACTTTTTGAGAAGGGTCGATTAGGCAATCTATGTGGCACATCGGGAGCTTGAAACTCTGCCAACTTAGTTTAAAAAAAAGTTATTGTAAATACTATCTTGTGTGGTTAACAGAGAGTTGATTGCTAATAAGTCTTAGTTATGTTTCTAATATTATTATTACTTACCGTAATCCTATTTTTTGTGTGTATGCGTACATGCTTGGCGAGGTGGTCGGATCGCATAAATCGTTTCCTGCACTCGGGACACTCGAACCGCTTCTCACCCGTGTGCGTGCGACGATGCCTCTGTAGCTCATCTGATCTTGTGAACCTGGAGGACAAATTCAGGTTTAAAAATACACTAGATATCATATATGAAAAAGAAAATAATGTCAGATGCTGTATTTATTACATGCTAATTATACGCTCACAGCCATTTCCAATGACAAATTGCTATGATATTACATGAGGAAGCAAAATGACGTATGCATTTCCACAAAATAATTCCATCCTATCCATTTTGCATGTGTAACCAATATAGTTTATATAGAAACAAGCAGTGTCGTGAAAATATAAATAAAGTGTACCTCTTCCCACAGAACAGCCAGTTACAAAGGAATGGTCTCTCCCCAGAATGCCACCGGAGATGCGCTCGAAGATGTGAGGTCTTGCCGTACACCTTGTTGCAGCCCGGGATGTGACATACATGCTGCTTCTTACGATCCATCAACCTACTAGATCAGTAAAATATATTAACAAATTATGAAAAAAAAAAAGTTTCCTTGTTAGGCACTGTCTCATATGCTTTATAAGGTTTGGGATTCTGATAACTAAAATAATCTAAGTCAGAATATCTTTATTTCATAAAAAAAAAAAACTATTTATTTGTGACTGCAAGCACAAATATATACATCGGCGGACTTAATGCCTAAGGCATTCTCTGCCAGTCTCTCTAATGTAGACTTTAAAGTCATAGATCAAGACACACAATAGCAACAATCTGTTTTGTTCAATAATTAGTAAAATAAAATCCATTATATACCTGTGCCGATCAACAACCGCCCGTTTCCAAGGGGTTGAGCCTTATTAGAAGAAAGGGCACACAAACTCACAGCCACTCTTTTTTAATTAACAGATTGATCAGTAGCATCATTAAATATTGTGTACTGATTAACAGTTATACCTTTTATTTTTTGATACCATTGTAGAAAAGCACAAGATCCATCAGTCCACATTTCAATATCATATATTGCCACTCAATGATGTTGTGACTGCTACCTCAGTAAAGGGATTTAAAAAAATAACTTGACCAATGGTTACGGGTTAATAAACTGTGTAATTTAAGAACAAATCTAATGTATTGACTTGGAACTTAAGCTATAAGCTTTTTTTTTAAATTTAATTTTTCAATATGTCAGAAAGAATTTTGGCTAAGCGAGTGGTAGAGTTAGATACCATCGGTTGCGATGACAACTGAGTTACTGATACATAAAATGCAATGCAATGTGGAATACATTACAATATTTTTGGTTAAACAAATTAAATTCCACTACGTAACAACATATACCACAATTAAATGCATGATGTGAACTGAAAACATAGCCGAACCCGGCAAATGGTTGGTTATCAAAAAGTTGCTTTTCATTAAACTAGTCTGAGCAGAAAAAATATTTCGACATTACTACTAGTTAATTAGAAATATATAATAAACAAAAATGTCTGACATTTCGACCAGATTGCACGGAGTCGTGGTGGCGGCCGCAGACTGACTCTATCACCCTGTGACAAACACCGACACAGCCAGTGAAACGTCGTAGAAAAATCACGCATTTCAAAGGTTTGTGTGTGTGTGTTTATGTACAGTTATCGTGACCGCGTTTATTCTTGTAAACATAATTATACGCTTGATTGCCATAGCGTTACCATTGGGAGTCAGATAATGCAATCTCAGTTAATTGCAGAGAGCAACTTCTATATAGTCAAAACTGTTGGGACACTTAAATTTATATAAATGAGATGATGATTGATAACATAATAGATTACATGTCATCTTTTTCTGTACCCTTGACAAGATTGCAAAATTTAACAATGAGCTGTTGAGAAGATAGGGTGTAGAACCATATCACACAAAACACATAAATTAATAATATAACAACCACTTAGTCAGTTTGTCATCATCAACAGCCTTTGATAGTCCACTGCTGGACATAGGCCTTTCCTTAGACAAGAGGTTGCTCTCTGTAAATAATAAAATTATTAAAATAGCAACCACTCAGTCAACCTGTAATTGCCACATTTTTAGCCCTTTGTTGCAGGAATAATGATCCCAAAATGCGGATCATCTATATACATATATAAACTTACTTGCTCTATACTACTACCTAATATCAATACTACTATATATATAAACTGACTGATTCATCAATGCAGTCTAAACCGCTGGGGCTACAAACTTGAAATTTTGCCAGCTGATTCTTTTTATGTTGTAAGCACCCACACACAGAACACTAGTGAGGTGCCTCATAGCTAACATCTTTAAAAAGTTTAAGATGGTTCTAAAGTTATAGTTGCATGAAAACATTGTAAAAAAAGAACTCACTTCTCTCCTTGGTCACAATTTGGACAAGTGCAAGCTACTCTTTTCATGAGTCTCTTGCCGCTGGGACTTGTAGGTCTGTGCTTAGCTGCCTCACACTCCTGCGGCACTGGTGTAGTAGATGTAGTGCCATTGCCGTTAGACGCACTTACACTTACAACTTGCCATTTACCTGGCTCATTGGGGTCTTGTTGAATTTGCTGACCTATAAATAAATTGTTGTCATATGTGAACATAAGAAACTTAACTATTTTCTGTATGGTGATGGATTAAGATATGGAGTGTCACCACCCCGGTTCGGTTACCATAAGAGCTAAGGGAGCAAACTATGCAGAACAATAGCACTGCAAAGAGAAGAAAAACTTGGAACAAACTCTATACCAACCCATCTGGCCAGTGTGGTATAGTAGGCCAAAAGTAGACTATTAAGCAGTGGACTATTCAGGGTTTTTTATGTGATGATGATATGTAAACAATAACTTTGTTATATTTTATCATGTGATAATCTGTAAGAAATCTTACAAGTATAAAGAAAGAAAGACATATAATGGAGTGGCAGAAAGAAAGATTCTGCCACTCCATTATATTTTAATAACATTAAAATAAATCAATGTATAGCAGTTTTGTTTCATCATCTCTATTACATTAAAATGTACAATTATTCATCAAACAAACATATTGAGATGAAATAGGTCAAAAGGATAGACAGCGAAATCAGTTTCCAACATCCAAAATTATCAAATTAGTAATCATGTCTTAGACTACTACGCTAAGACAAATATAAACAAAATGTAAAATAAAAGAAATGACACAGAAAAACTAAAATTGGTTGAAAACTTAAACATTGGTGTGTTAAAACTTAAAAAGTTCCAGGACAGAATTTAAACATGCCTATATTTAAATTCTGTTCTGGAACTTTTACTACAACACGGTCATTGAGATTATGAGATAAGATACTTGGCTTACCAATAAAATCGTCAATAAAACTACAAAATAATGATTTCAGTTGAGAAACATTTGTAATTTATATAAATAAACAACAATTTTTATATTAAAACTGTAACAACAAACAAATTGTCATATTAAGATTTTAGGTTATGTTTCACATTAGATATCAATAACAAATTAAAGTCCAATAAGACGGAAGAAGCAGAATGAATATTTATATAAAATTTCCCAAAAATCGCTTTACCTACGGAATATCCTACGGAAACTAAAAACCGAGAGTCTGACATTACTAAAACATACAATAAACACAACACAAACACTAAAAAACTACACATAAAATTGTGTTGCCAGCCTAAAATCATAAAAAAATCTAAATAAAGTAAGTGGTAATCCTACCACTTAACACTATCCCAGTGTGTCAATACGATATACAGGGTTACTGGGTAAGTCGACTTAAATACTTTAAGGGGTGGTAGTTACCATCATTTTATTTGCGAATACCTGTAAATAGCTTCGTTGTAACTTTACTCTAATGTTTACCTTGCGTTATTTGTGCTGTTGGTATTCCGAACAAAATAAAAAATAATAAAAAAAAACTGACAGATTTCACTATGAAATACCATATCCCAAAAATAACCATTTTCAAGATATTGGACTTTTATAAAAATCGCCGAAATTTTGCCTAATACAGTTTATTTTAGAACATGTGTTTTTTATGTTTTTCACTGTTTTTGTGTAGTTGATAAATTGTTTTATAATTTCAATTACTAAAATTGTAGTAAACTTAACAAACTAGGCCAAAAGTAGATGGTTAATAATAGGAAAAAAAATGAAAAAAAAATCTTTGCTTAAAATTAGCAAAAAAAAACAGACAATGACAGTTAAAATGCAGATTTGTTAAAAACATGTACGTATTTTCAGCTATCCAACAAGGTTTTTATACCTAGGATAGTATCAGAATTCATAAAAAAAAACTTACGATGAAAGTCCGGGGGTGTTATGAATTGGCGTACAACCCGGTAGTAACTTGTTAAAAACTTGCCCATATAATAATAGGTATATTTAATAGTGTTTAAGACACCATAGTTAAAGCTATGGTTACGCTGAGTTTAGATAAGACGTAAATTACAGAGATAATTATTTCTTGTTTTTATCTATATGTTTAACTTTACCATAAAGAAATAATGTTTAGTAGCCTGTTTCCAACTTACCGATAAGTGGTTGAGCTGACTGTTGCTGTGGCTGCTGCAGTTGCGCTAATTGTACTCCTGGTAACCCTAAGGCTGGGACTAGTTGAACTGCGCCGCCTAAACCGCCTACACCAAGTGTAGGCACCTGTAAAAGAAGATTCTTGTAAAAAAAAACGAAAGTTTTATTACGTTACTAGCTGTAGCATGTCACGCTTCGCTGTGGCACAGTGTGGTTGCATCGATGAGAAATGACATGTATGAGGAACAAAACTTAGAGGTCAATCGGTGCAGAACTTTGGATTTTTAAAGCGTACACAAACCAACTTAACATTTTTGGCAAACTAAATTCTTAAGAACATTTTTATCACATTTAAAGTTGTGAACTTGTTTGGATTTGAATTCAACAACGGATAACGCCCGGATATAATTACATTTTGTGCAAAGATGTTCTAATAGGTGAAATATACTTTTATTTTTCAAAAATACACATTTCAAAACTGTGTATACTGTGTGTATAGTCTATACTGTGTGTAAGCTACATAATACCCAAATCGAATGTCTCCTAATTAAAAATGGATTAATTTGAATAAATTATATATTATTGTTATTATATTTTTACAAAGTCATTTGTTCGATATAAATAAAGCACAATAATTACTAACAATTTATGTATGCGAAGATTTATTTACAAAACCACCGTCGGTAGTGTAGGTACTACGGGTCCCATGAGTCTCACGTGTAGTACTGTAACTAACTCATTTATTTCACGATAACCCACTTGAAAACATGTTCCAATCCATTTCAAACACAATATATACACATGACAACAACTAAGGTTACGTTACAGGAATATTCGTTACAATGGTGAAGATTCCTGAACGCAATACCTGTACAGCATTCGCGGTCCGTACATTGCTCGCAGCAGGTATGACAGTAACTTGTTGTCCAGTGGGTGTGCTCGTAATGATCGTCTGCGAAGGTTGCTGCTGTTGGATATTACCTGAGTCCGCTTGCATGGGACTCGATACCGCCTTGTCCAAGCAGCGTGATAGACATAAATATGTTTTATTAGGATCTAACCGTGTTTTTATGGTACTTTTATTTAAAACGTATTTTAAATGGTTTATCATTAATTTCAAACAAGGATATTGACAAAATATCAATATATCTACAATATTGAGAATTTTTAAATAATACCTACTACATATTTAACATTTCACACAATTCTTATTACACAACATTACCTTATAGTAGATTAGTAGCTTCACGAGTGCAAATCTACCAAATGATCTTTAGCTCCTAATTTTACATAATTTATGGCTGTTACAGGATAACCTCACCTGTAGGGTAATGGTGGCCGGTGTAGCTGTCGAACTTGATGCTGTCTGCGTACCACCACCCTGCTACCAAACCAAGCCCAGCATATATTTACAGCTTTTATTATATAATTTAAATACTAACTATCATTCGGGCACACAATTAGAACGTGTCAAAAAAAGGGAAATAAGAATCCTACACCCCGATTGAAACGCCATTTACCAAGCCCAAATTGTAAATCTAAACTATCCAGCAAATCGACAGGGACTCCCTAGAATAAAAACACTGCATTTGCATAAAAATCCATCTATTTCATTTTTTTTATGAAACATGTGACGTGTGTCCGATTTCACATAAGTAATGAAAGTCAATACCTAGTACATTACTACGAACTTTTCCGTTGGTTTTTAAAATTTTCTTTTACTCCTGTCCTGTCAATTACGAAATTAAAAAAAGAACTCGTGCTCTATATACGTAGCTGATGAATCGTCTATATCAGTCTTACCTGCATATTCGCCAATGAAGCTATTTGTATCTGTTGTATCTGTCCGGACGGCGTTAGTACATTCGCCATTTGAGGTTGGGCTTGCATCTAGAACAAATTTTATAATTTAAATAAAAGGAACTAGACAACGCGTGTGACCTTCGTTTACGTAAAGTCTACTAAAACAAGTAGACGTCAATTTATATGTCCAGATGGAATGTCGCACTATAAAACAAACGGGTCACAGCTACAGCGAGAAAAAACTTAGTGGCCAACAGTTAGACACAATTTTTATGAGTACTTTCACAGCGTTGACAGTCTAAAACTGGACATTTCATTGCACTAAGGTAATGAAAATCACTACGCTTTTCTACTTATAAGAATTGGCCGATATTTTTCCAAGATTGCCTGTCTTTTATTATTATTTATTTTTAGGTTGTTTTGTCCCACTGCAGGGCAAGGGCCTCTCTCCCTTCCACATCTCTCTATTAGTTCGGACCAGTCTTTTCGGAAGCCGTCGAGATCGTCCCGCCATCGTCGCCTGGGCCTACCACGTTGTCGTTTAGCGCCTTGTGGGACCCAAGTGGTGCTAATTTCTGTCCATAGATCCGTAGGCCCAGTCCAATTTGAGTGCGGCGGCTTTATGAGTGACATTTGCGATTTGTGTTAGTAACAAAAAATATTTTTTGTAGTAAATTAATCCTACACGGGCATGGCCTCTACACATCAGTAGTCAATTATGTCCTACTATATTTTGCAAGTGCCTTTACTTGAGCTAATGTCGATTTATAATCGTAGTAAGATGTATACGTACGCGCCCTACCCCCATTATCTCTCTTGGATAATAAAACAAGTAAGCCATTTACCACAGGTTCCAACTTCGTTCTTCGGAGGTTCCTTGACACCAACTTATGGTGGAATATATCATACCACTTCACCGCTGAGATGATGACACGGGACTGGTTGGAGCTACACAATACAAAAATACACATCTCACCTGCTGCAACTGTGGTATGATCTGTAGATGTTGGGGCGCGTGAACGGGCAGGTGTACGGTCTGATACACCGTGTGTCCGTTCGCCATGCTAACTGGCACTTGGACCGGCACCATGCCTACACCCCCCACGCCACCTCGAACTGCCACTCCACCACCTAAATACCAATTTTCAGTCATTTATAAGGATTTAAAATATCGCTACAAATATTCACTTACTCAGGTATTACGCAATTTCCAGTTTCAGAGAAATTTGATTAGCAATTAAGAACTCTGTTATTTAAATAAATAGTGACTTATTTCACTTAATAAGATGAAAATATAAAATATAAACAACAAGAAGTATTCGTAGTCTATTGAATCGCCGTACTCTGTACCCAGCCTTATTCACGACATAGGGTTGTCATTTGACGACATAAGTTTGTCTTTTGACGATTATAACTTGTGCATTGGTGCTAGTACTTTGGCGCAAGCACTCGATATAACACACACATATAAAAAATAAAAGCTAATGTGACAGAAAATTGAGCAGGTCCTTTTCATAGCTGATGAAATTGTTTATAAAACTACGACTTTAAATTCCTACTATCAAAATAATAATAATAATATAATTTAAGCTTTATTCAAATAAGCAACCTTCATGAAATATTTATATAAAAAAACAGCATTGATATTTCTATTAAAATGAGCAGTTTTAACAGATGCAGCACCTGGCAAAACCACTTCTATCTCTATTAGCGTTTACATAAAGTTAACATAAAATCTATGGTGATAGTGATTATGATAGCGATGGTGCGTTAAAAATAAACATCAAAAAGCAACATAAATATAACTGCAAGATAATGACCAAAAGCATAGGACATGAAACTCCAGGAATTTGTGGATAGAAATAATGTTTAGATATCCAATCCAATCCTTCAGTTAAAAAACGGCAACATTTTCAAAATATACAAATAAAAATTCAAATAATGTTTTTAAATCTTGATGTAATAACTGTAGGGCTTGACCGTGACCAACCTTGTCCCTGCGGGCTGGTCGACTCCTTGCTGTCTTTGGCGGCGGTGGTCTTGGATTCAGTTCCCGCGAGACTCACGGTTGCGCCCACGCTGGACGAGCTACACGGGATCGTTATCGTCTGGCTGGTCGGGACTTGAATCCCAGAAGGGATGGTAATGTTTGTCCCGGGTATTGTGATCATTTGGTTCCCGGTCAAAGCGCTCAGGGGGAAGGATATGTTAGTGCCCGGGATGGTCACGCTGGCCTGCTGTTCTGTTAGCGGGAGTCAGTGAGGAGCAGGGAGAAAGCGGAAAAACACAGATTAGTATGAAAATAGTACGAGTTAGAAGCAAATTAACACATGCAATGGTAAATGAGTGATTGCGACGCTTTTGACTTAGATGTAAAAGTTTGTCATAGATTATGATATTAACACATGGTAGTTACATATGCATATCATGTATGTAGAAGAAACACTAATACCCAAGTCACAGGACGAAACCTATTTTAGGACCCAGGGGACCCAAATATTGTACCCAGAGGGGATTTAAATATTGTAAAAATCCAATTAACATGTGTAAATAAAATTCTGTGTAAACTTTAAATTTAATAACTTGATAGCTTTTATAATATTATTAGCTTTCTTTCAGAAAATGACTACAATATTGCAGATTCTTTTGTTTAATTTCTATGAGATTAAATCATAATTTGAAAAAAAAAAGAGATAGAGCAAAAACTTAAATATCTACAATCAGTATTTTTGGTGAGCCACTTAGAAATAAGTTGACTGTATCCGACTTAGAACAAAATTAAGCTTTTCTTGAAATGTCTTTAAATGTATCTTAACATCCGGTTAAAAACTATGAATACCGTGAGCATGTAAAACACATTTGAAATACAATAAAACATATGAACGATTGAATTATAATATATTAAGCTAGTTCAGATTTAAAGAAGGTTTGTATTTAGAAGAAACGAATATATTTTAATGTTTAATCATGCATTACACACTTGACTTTTTATGTATATATTACTCGATAAAACAAAAAAATACTTTAAAAATTACGAGGTAACTGTGTTTTAGGAAGGAAACACGATATTACAGTATGTAGGTTGTATCTGGAATAAAATAATCCAAAATGTTTTTAGTTCGTAAAGCAAGCTGTTGATCGGAAAATTAATCCCAAAGCAATCCCGAAGCTTGTGTGAGTTTAGTAAAACCTACTGTGATGCCTAACAGAAATAATACTTATTTTAAATAGAAATATCTATAAGAATTCCCTGCAGGAGAAAAACTAGATATGTATTAACATTTTAACATTACAATTATTGAATTCTATAAGGTTTTCTGTAAATGTCTCATGGAAACGATAAACTGATAAGAATATTAATGAAGGGTATAGAAGGACCTTAAATATGAGTGAAATTGATGACAGCTAACTGATTTATAATTAAACTTCAATGTCAAGCAATTGTAGTAGCAAAACATAAAACGGTTTTTTTTTTAAAGACAACTCCCGCATTAGGAATACGTTGTGTGTCGCGGGGTACTTTACAAATATAATGAAACGGACACAAAGAACACCCAGACTCAGAAGAAAAATTTGTAGATCACACAAAGTGTCGCCCCATGTGGCGATCGGACCCACAACACTCAGCGTGCAGTAGTAAGCGACGTGTCGAACGCTTAAACCACTAAGCCATCCGTACAGTCATAAAACAGTAAGTATTATTAGATATATCTGTGTGTAATTTATCCATAATAATATGTATGTATCTTTGATGACAATATTCTAATCTCAGAATTTTAAAGGCGATAGCCTCCAGTCTCTAAAGCATTAATTTCAAATAATTTATTTTATAATTTATTTAACTTTCTTTCATGAGTCAGCATATCATGCGGTTATGGTGCAAAAAGTATTTAAATAAAAGAAATATATGTTAGAAATTTCAGATATTAGTATTTACAACATGTGATTGTAATCATGAAAGTTATGTAAATACATAGCTAACCTTAAAAATGTCCTTAACATATTGTCACCTGAATAAGGATTCAGAACAGAACCAGAAAAGTTCGACAATGTTATCAGAGTTTTTCTCCTGCAGTAAATAATAATTAAACTGTTTAGAAGATGGTTCTAGTACATACCGGTTGGTAAATGCATAACGTTTTGTAGAAAGCCGGCAGGGAGTACTGGCGTTCTCACTAGCTGCCCGTTGACCAAGCTAACTTGACCCATGCCAGAGAAATTCTGGAAAACAAATTAAATGAACATTATATTGAATATTTATTATTATGATCTACATGATATTTTGAAACCAAATCCTAAAAAAAATTGTTCGAGTAAACTGTACCAACGTTTACAAAAAAAAACTTTACTACAGAATATAACATGTTCAGTAAATGTTCAGTGTTGTTATACTGCACTCAGGCCCGTCTTTAGCCTGTTGGAGGCCCTGGGCAAATTATCATAACTGGGCCCTACGAAATTAGCTGAGCAAAATTAGTATTTAGTTTTTCGGTGAAATATTGATTTTCGATTGGTGATCTGGCAGGAATCGAGCTCCTATCGATCAAGGGGCCCTGGGCACGTGCCCAGAGTGCCCAGTGGGAATGAGGGGCTTGACTGCACTACCGGTGTCAACTGACCTGAGCGTGTTGTGCTGGTATGAAGAGTGCGTCCTGTCCGTCCACAGTGACGGCCTGCATGGGCGCCACTCCCCCCATGCCTCCCACCAGACAACTGCCGTACACGCCTCCGGCTTGTTGCTGCAATATAGAATACTAGTTCGTCAATCGTCAACACAAAAACATAAATAATAAAACATCATACTTCCTTAAAGTTCCGTACATTTTTTTGGTAGAGAGTATAAAACATAGCAAACTATTTACCCTGATAACCAAAATACACGCAGGCGGAGCCGCGGGCAAAAGCTAGTGCATTGTATACATTAAATGCAATATATTTTTATCTTGATGTATCAATGTATGTGAGATTGTACATCAGCTTAGAAAATTATATATATTTTTTAAGAAAAACTGGCCTGTTGGTGTAGTGGTTAGTGACCCTGACTGCTACACCAAAGGTCGTGGGTTCGATTCCCACCCAGGACAAATAATTGTGTGATGAGCACGATCGCTTGTTCTGTGTCTGGGTGTAATTTATCTATATTATGTATGTATTTAGAAATATATATGTATGTTTATCAGCGGTCTGGTTACCATAGTACAGGCTCTGCCTAGTTTGGGATCAGACAGCTGTGAGATGTGTGAAACTATTATTTTTATTTTTAAAGAAAGATCAAACTTACTACCTGCAATAACTGAGGGTGTATCTGCAACAGTTGCTGTGGCGAGTTCTGATACGTGGCTCCCTCTCCCGACACAACTCCACCACCGAGCAACGACTGCAGTTGTTGCATCGATATCACCTGTAACAAAATAACAGTTGTAACCGATTTTAATTCCTGTGTACATTCAGACATACGAGAAAGTGCCTTTTTACCACAACATAGCATATTAAAGAGGCCGGATTTTCAGGCAATAGCCAGTTTGGGTTGCAGCCATAAAAATCTGACCTGACACATCGACCAATTGGTTACAATACCCATCCCATTTATATATATCGTTATGATCGTAGAATAATGTCGGTTTTGAAAAAATACGAAATTCAGTTTTCACCATATCTGGATACTACATTGTCTAATTATTATCACATCATTAAAGAAAAATTATATGCTTTTAGATTTTAAATTATTCAGTGTTTGTTTGATACACGCTCAAAGTAAAATGAAGCATGATTTTTATAGAAAATTGTATAATTATTAGTTGTTATTTTTATTGCATTTTAAAACAAATTCTATTCTTCATTTGTATGCGAATTTTCATAATTACAGTTACAAGTTACAAAAAAAGTTTTGTCAAAAAATTAACATAATTATTTGAAATGGCTACCCTGTAAAGTGCCTACATTTATTGAAAATGTCAGATCCGAGACTATTCTACGACTATGACGATATGCAAAATAAGCGCATACAATAAACAGTTTTAAGAAAATGGTTCAAGAATTTTATGAATTTTAATTAAGTCAGTCATGATGTGATTTTTTTTTTGTATGTGATATACTTAATTAGTTATGTATGTAGGTATTTACATATATTTGTTAGTATTTATAAATATGTGTTTTAAGTGTAAATATTAATCCAATTTTACCTTTTTTATATTCATTAGTAATTAACCTGTCAAAACTCATTGCACCTTCAAGTACTACTGTCTCTCCGAAACATTTTGCTCCATCCTAAGGTTGCACGGAAGAGATTGCTCTTAGCAACAAGACTGTCATTTGTACATTACATGTCTGACATTTTTATGTACCATAATAAGTATTATGGTACATAAAAATAAAACTCTTTATTTTTACACTGTTTTACAAGTAGTAAAAATAAAGAGTTTAATATATCTATCTATATATGCAATATTCACTTCTTTCTATTGCTTGCTGTCTTTTCTGCATTTTCCTTTTCTTAAATTCCATTCCCATTTTTTCCCAAGTGCCCGGTTCACGGTGACAGATTTTCCCACTTGTTCCCTATTACTATTCTTAGTTTATTTATGTAAGCATCTTGTATATTTAATATCCTTCCAAAACCTAAACACCTGATAAGCATAAGATCACAGCTTGTTTTATATACATCTGATTCAACTTAATACTGGCAGCAATTAATGAAATCAAAATGTTAAGTCAGTATGATATTACTGATTTTAAAAACAAACTTTCGAAGGGGAGGTACAGAATACAGTTCATGCTTATAAAAAAATTCCACCTTTTAAGTTTTAATAGGCTACTACTAGGCTTTGCTACTTCACTGATTAATCACATAACACAAATGGCGTCTTAATGAGTAGTGTGTAATGTGCTATTATAAATGATTACTCAGTCAATTCAATACTAATTTTAAAACGTTATTTAAAGTGTGTGAAGAATTAATTTATGACGAAGTTGTCATTGAGTGTAGATGTAGGACATATAGCAGTTACTTTAATGGAAGTGAGCTGTAGCAGGACAAAGTACTCATTAAAACGAATACAAATATATTTAAATTGTAACTATTCATTATTTGAATACAGATTTTTTATAGGTGCAAGTGTCAAACATGTCAGTAATAAAGTCAAGGGATGGTTTATTTTAAAACTAACTTGATTGGTATTTGTTTAAAGAAACTCATAATTTTTCCGTGTTTATTTTTAAATTAAAATTGTATAGCCACTGTTATGATGTCAGCTTGGCATTTGCAGCCAGCCCAGCATAGTCTTAGTATATTAATCTCTCAAGAGGTATGTTGGTTATAATACATTTACATTATAATAATCCTGTATGGAATAACTAGTATGTATTAACTTCACAGATCTAACACACGGCAGTGTGGTCCCAAACTGGACAGAGTCTGTATTACAAAAATAAATATTATAGATAAATTACTCCCAGACACATACAATGTCGTGCTCATCACACAATATTTGTTCTGGGTGGGAATCGAACCCATGACCTCCCCCGCTCAGCAGTCAGGGTCACTAACCACTAGACCAACAGGCCTGCCTGTGGTTTTGTGAATTGTGAGTATACTGAATAATATATGTATAATGAATAATAATCACAAAATGTCTTTAAGCGACTGTAACTCAGAGGTCTGATCCTACCAATACAGGATCAGGACCAATACAGCTCTAAGGTTTCTGTTAATAACAGTATCAGCTGCTCTTTTTTCTAACCAAATTAATGTAGCTCTAACGACCTTACGTGAGCAACAAAAATGATACAATTTAATAATTACCTGTGGCTGTTGTACTTGTATTCCATTTGGTACAGAATTTGCAGCATTGACAATTGCCGCTGACAACTCATTACCCTGTAACATTAAAATGTATGTTCACTTAGCTTCTGTCTGCGGTTTAGTTCACCTTAATATATATTTTTAAAGCAATTGGTGAATGTAATTTTCTGGATGAAAGATACAGTTTTCTGTGGTCCTGAAAACATCTATAGAATCATAGAGATTTGTTCAGTAGTGATTTGTGGTTAATATTTTAATCGTTTTCAAAAACCAAACACTTAAATACTAAAACAATTTAATTCTTTTACAACATCATTTGACACTACTAGCTTCATCACACATTGTGATATTTTCCTTGGTCATACTAATAAACGACTCTGGTATTTACATTATACTATATTAAATGGCTCGAAAAAATTGAATCTTAAAAACGTTTGCCTATCTATATTTGTTGCAGCTAAGATATTGTTTTGAATAATCGAATATTTATACACCACAATAGAGATTTACTTAGTAGTGGATCGTGGACTTGTTTTCTTATACTGTAATATATTTGTAACTTACCGATAGTCCCTGTGCTCTCAGCTGCTGCACTACAGCAGCACTGATGACTCTAAGTTGCGGCTGTTGTTGCTGCTGTTGCAAGTACTGTTGCTGTATTGCAGCAATCGTTGCCGCATCTGCGCCTTGCACCTGTTGCTGTATTAATTGCGCCTGTTGCTGCTGAGCTTGTTGCTGCGCCTGTTGCTGCTGAGCTTGTTGCTGTGCCTGTTGTTGTTGGGCCTGTTGTTGTTGGGCTTGTTGTTGTTGGGCTTGTTGTTGGGCTTGTTGTTGTTGCTGAGCCTGCTGTTGTTGCTGGGGGCCTGGATACAATTTATGAATATAATACTGTAATATATTTTTGGATGAATGTTAACCTGGCCAGAAGTAAAAGTTTTTACAGGTTTACCGTTTAGACTAAGTATTAGCTTCAGATTTAATTATTGTATGGATGTGCAGTGGTTTAAGGATTTGTCGTTTAAAGACTATCAATCTGAGTCTGGCTTAGTTTGTATGCATTACTTTTATGTTTGTATAGACCTTGGAGCCCTTACAAAAAAAGAACAATAAATACTGACAACATAAACAACTAGTGACTATGCAGCAACATTACACTAGTGACATATACAGGCTCAATTGTGTCTTAAATTGTACTTGTTGGAATTCCTTTTCTTCTTTTGCTTCCTTTCAGCTCTCCGGTTAAACTGAAATAAATCTTAGTCATGCTTATAATACTAACTGAAATGCTGCTGCTCCTTGCTATCCTGCTGCTCAGGACCCATGGTGGCGGCGCCGAGCCGGCTGCACGTCGCCGCCAAAAGTGCAAGGGGCGACTGCGTACCGCTGCCCTCCTGAAATTAAAATATAATTGTCACTCTTTCTCACTAATATTATAATAATGATTTATATATCACAGATACACAGAAGCGGAGTATGTCTCATATTTTGTTTTTTTTTTAATTAGAGGTACTAATCTGCCAACCAGCTTTAACAGGTATAGTATTATTATTATTATTTTATTGTTATTTTTTCTCAGCTCAAGTCTGGTTTTAATTGTATTTACAGGACAAAACCAAGTAAATACAGTGAGGTGTGTGTTTTGGTTATGTAGATGGTGGTTGCTCAGTGTCTTGTGCTGTTTCATTTTCGTCAATATCCATGAACTGTCTTACTGTTTGGCATGTGTTTAATGTTGTTGCTCTCTTTTATCATTATAAACAACAGTTGAAACAACTGGTAAAAGCCTGTATCCTAAGAGATTTGTATTAGGTATTATTTATTGCAACAGGATTTTTAGAAAATATGTCTAAGTAAGTTACTAAGTTGTAAGATAAGGTCATGTCTCAAGAAATACCATACATAGCTATATATCATGACACGCAAGAGTTAAAAAAGTTATTCTATTTATTTAAATGAACTTAATTACCTCTATTGTAAATAAATACACAAAAAGTTTATACTTGTTTCTTATTATGTACAGACTGATAATGATCGAGCTTATTCATTTGCTTCCTTAAAGCCACAAACGCTTAATATTTTTGGTGCCTTTTTACAATTGTGCTAATATTCATGAAAGAACAGTTTGAAATATTTTTTCTAAACAAAGTATATGGCTTCCAGTATATGGCTCATAATCAGATATAAAAATGATTGCAAATACTTTTAAATAATAAATATAAACAATAACACAATTATTTAACCACTATATAAGTTAGAAAAAAGTCTGAAAAGGATAATAAGCCTGAATAGATAAAACATGAACACAATGTATCTATGTTTTTATTCTTTTACCTTAAGAAATAGTATGTGAGCATTCCTTACTTACGTGAGGATTACTGCTTGTAATCCATAATTTAACAATGTACTAATATGAACCAGTTGCATAATGAATTACTTAGTTTAGCAGTAACAATATAATAATTGAAGCTTTACCTTGCTGGGTTTTCATTCACATATTACAGAAGGTGAGTCAACTAATTACTAAAAATGGCTATGTCAGGGCTAGACTTAAGGTCATCATGAATTTCTTTTATAAAAATATTAAGGTAAACAAACAGTAATATGTACTTCATCCTGAATTGACTGTCAAAATAATTGATATTTACGTGTTGCCAGATTTCTTTTTCTTTCAATTTATACTAAAATTAGCTTGAAAAATATTTAAATACCACAGAAGCAATTCTTAAATAAATATTTAAAAAAATGAAAAAATAGTAAAAACGCAATGATTTATGTAACATTATTTATAGTGTACTAAATAGCATTAGAGTTTAAAAAATTATCTATGCTAAACCAAAATGGTGTCCAAAGATTCCTGAGAAGCCACGTTGGAAAGTAATTTTTTACAATTTGAAATTTAGTCAGAGGTAAACTATGTTAAATTTCGATTTCATTAGTCTGTCTAGTCTATTTCTTAATTAGGTTTATAAATATTATTAGAGCGATAGAAGAAGAAGCCCACATATTACAATATGCATAAAAATTAAAATGACGTTTAGTCTCTTCAGTGATCTGGTTTTTCAATTGGCGCGCTTGGCGGGAATAAAGAAAAATTCAAATTTCCGCTTTAAAAAAGAGGTACGCTGACGTTTTATGATATTACCTACCTGAAATCCCTTGCTCAACCGCTTTATGTGCATGCAATTTATATCATTTAAAAGGTCCAAAAGTTTAAACTAGAATTAGATATTTTTTTAGTAATATGTCCTGTTATTTTAAGCAATGGAGTGAGTGATCTCCTTTTACGTCGTATATTTTTATTTCTGCTTGGTATTTTTATTATTGTGCATTATGTATTGTTTATGTACAAGTAAAGTTTCCACGTTGCAACAGTTAGCGAAGTTTTATATATCGTAATAGTTGTGAGTCGACACGCCTTTTCCTAACAAGTGCCGGGAGTCGTCGCACCAAGGCCACAGCGCCGCCGCCCTTTGATCCACCCACCTCAAATCGCGTGACTGATTTTTATGCAGCTGCTATGTAGGCTATGACAACAACATATCGGACACGTTAGTTTTAAGCGTGTAAACAAGTTTCCTTTAAACGTTGATTCTTGCATGGAATATCTTTTGAATTTTTATTATTAGAGTTCCCGTACATCCTTGACATTAAACACTTGCTATAATATTAGT
Source organism: Arctia plantaginis (assembly GCA_902825455.1). NCBI lineage: Eukaryota > Metazoa > Arthropoda > Insecta > Lepidoptera > Erebidae > Arctia > Arctia plantaginis. The sequence goes on from CADEBD010000288.1 coordinate 5,256,173, forward strand.
TGCCATTCTCGATTGTGTGACTAGTGCTACCGATCCCGTATTTAGTAATTGAAATAGATATATGTGGCAATAACTAAAAACGCGGAACTGGAGGAGGACGCTGATGCTGTTTCGACAAGGGAGTTACTTGCAACACGGTCACAACCTCCTGCGTGTGGCCTGGCGGGCCCCACACGGCCGGGGCCGCACTCGCCCCGCCCTCCCCCTGCGCCGACCGACACGAGACCGCTGCCCGCTGGCGTCCGATCTGTTACACAATAACACTGCATCCTTTCACTTTGCACTCTTTACCTTGCTAGTTTTGTCCTCGGTTATGTATTCCACCTTCACTTTGGTAGGCTCAGGCGACATTATCTACTCTACACTTGCAAACAATAATTTTTCTTTGTTCACGAACAGAAAACACCATTCTCACGACCGGCCGCCAAACTGTGGCGAGCAAACTGACGATCCGCGTCGTGTATACTCGGGAATTTTCGGAGATCCGCCTCCTATCGCTTTCGGATTTACTTCGTTTATTCACTGTGTTGACAGATATTTTAGTGTCTTGGCGATCTGGAATTACTTCAAGAGTTTTATAATTAATCTAGGATAGTCCTAGTTGTCTGCAGTAAGTGCAGTGCAAGGAAATCTTTACAAAAGTACATATTTCCCGTTAGCTGCCGCTATTTCTGTCTCACTCTTTTGGAGACAGGTCTTGATTATTGGTAGGCAGGCAGCAGCTGCGCCTCTCTCCACCTCCCCGTCGCGGGAGCGGCGCCGCCGCCCGATAATAATAATTGAAAGTAGGAAGGACGTAATAATGGGTGTATAACCTCGCGCCCGCGGCCTCCTTGGGCGGGCAAAAAATGCACACATGTCGTGCCGGTCGACGCGCCAGCCGTGTAACAAGACGTGGCCTGTAAACAAACGATAAGCGTACCCGCACTGTTGCACTAACGATTCTTTGTTCACGTGAATCCCTGGCGTGTGTTAGAATACAACACTGGCACCTATCTGAGAAACTGTTATCAGTGTTGGATCAAGTTCACCCATTGTATTAAGCTATTACTTAGTAGAATATAATTCTTAATGTAGTAGGTTACGGACATCAGCTATGGGTAGATACTTAGTCGGTTTACTATCTACCTACGATTAAACATACCTATGAACGTGGTAAGTTTTTTACACGTCATAATTTTTCAATTATGTAAATTTGCTTAAGACAACATTTTTTTATATTGCTAATGGTCCAAACACTTAGCATAGTCAGACGTCATTAAGTTCTCAAATATTTAAACCTAGGTAGGTACTTAATGGTGTACTTATTACGACGGAAATCTAAGTCATTTTCATTAGTAATCTGCAAATTTCATTAGGTGCCAACTAATGCCTTTTACAAATTACTATGCATGTTATGACGACCCCATTATTTATAGGTTTATACAGGTTTTGATCGAGAGTGAAAGTCGAGGCGCGTTTTGTCAAGCGTCAGTCGCGTCGCATTGCCCCGAGCCCATTATGCACGAATGAACAACCGCCCCGAGAGAGCGTGTGTCTCCTGCTTAATTATCTTACCTATGTACCGGCCTATTACCGACCTAATCTTTTGTGACTTAAAGCTGAAACTGCCACACAAATAGATACGTAGACTTGCATGTCAAAGTACGCAGTTTTCTAATCTGATGAGTTTTCATTTTATACTCTGAGAAAAGGCAGTAAAGTTCAATTTAATTTGCTCACGATGGAAAACCTACGTCGTTGTTACATTTTCATAATTCTATTATGGGTGTACCTTGTCGGCGTGGCACGGCATGCGGTAGCCGAGTGACGTGATGCTGTTTGCGTATAACCACTTAATTAGTTGATGAATATCATTGATGAAATCATCGCCATTCATTGTTTTCGGACGATTGTTCGTTTTGGAATATTGTATAGAAGCATACCTAATTAGAACCGACAGTATTCACAGTAGGTACCTATACTTACTACTAAACTTAGTTTAGTATTATTTTAAAGTAAAGTTAAAGTACTTATAAATTTGAGAGCAACTTAAAACGAGTTTAAGTAGGTAGTATCCACAAGATTGTAATCAAGATTAATGGTTTCCTCTCCAGGGCCAAGCCCCTATATTTCGTAAGCAATGTATATAAGTACCAATATATGCATATCACTATTCAGCCAGGTAATAACACGTTACGTAAATGGCTAGCAGCATAAGTAATATGCAAATTCAGGCCACGAAGGAATGGCAGTCTTAGGAAGGTAGTCATAAGTATGCAGCTATTTAGCGAATGCAATTCACATTCCAAATATCTATCACAGTTGTTAGCAGAAATTTTCAAGTTAGTATGGTAGGTACCTATTTGTCTATATTTATAAACTATCTTTTGCCTGCGGGTCCGCCCGAGTGTATGGCGGTTATCCCGGTAACACATGTCCTTCCTCAATAATCAAACTATCTCCATACCAAATTTCGTCTAAATCGGTTTAGCGGATATTGATTTCCTTTACAAATTTGCACCCCTCTTTTTACCTCATTAAAGGATGATTTTGTTGAATAAAAACTATCATATGTTATACCTTATTTCATATAAATCGGCTCAACGGTTTAAGCGTGGAGAGGTAATAGAGAGAATAACAGATGACAGACAGACACACTTTCGCATCAATAACAAGTATATACCTTTATTTCGTCTAGTACCTAAAGTGCATACCTAATGGTTGTCTCACTGTGAATCATGGCGAACCTATGGTAGAATACAGATTAGAAGCTTATCGCATAGGTGCTTACTATTGAAAAACGTCTAATAAGTAGAAAGTCATTACTAACTTCCTAACCCATATTAGCAGTAAGTAGATTAATGTTATAGCACTTATAAGTATTGTTAACTATTTACCTAAAGATGTTAACTCAATTTTTTTTTAATTTAGGTACCAAATGAAGACAACAAAGTAGAATGATTGACGCGCTTCAACTTTCCACTTAACTTGTTTTTTTTTTCAGGAATATTATTGTTGTGTAATAGTATTGTATTATTATTATGTTTGAATTACTGCCAATTAGTAACCTCTACAGTCTTGCTTTCATTACTGTGACTTATCAAAATACCCTTTGAATTTTGATTTTTTCCGTTTTTGTTTTTATTATTGTCTGATTTAACTGCAGTTAAATTATCCACCTCGTTGTGATACCTACGTACCTATACATACTACGTGGTAGAGTAAGTACTTTGAAATACAGTCTTAAGGGTAATTTTGACACTCTTAACCTATAAGTCCAGTCCAGTCTTTAGTAGATGTTTTAAAATAAGTCCTATCTTTAAAATTAATTTACAATCGAGAGTTTACAAATGAGAGCTACAAAATCGATTGAAGGGCTCTCCGTGTACTAGATTAAATTCTGTCTAGCCCTCGATCAAAGAGAGGGTAGTCCCCCAATCGTTCCCCATAGCAACGTGCGTGCACTGCGATCTCTTTTGAGTCTCGTTTGTAGGGCGATTCTTATTGACTAAGGGATTAAAACTGAACTAGCCCAAAGTTTTTTTACTGCATCATTATTTTCCTGCTCTGAATACAAGTAGGTATTTACTTAGATCTAATAGGAATGTATCTACTTATAGAATATAATGAGAATAAAAATCGATGAGGGTAGTTTGATTTTGCCTTCAAAGGGACATTAACCCAACACATAGTGGGTTTTATTAGTAAGTAGTTCTTATACGTGCTAAGAATATTCTAAAACATTTAATGATGTTAATAAAACTGTCCGCTACAACGCCCAAATAGGAACAGATATTTGTATAAAATGTGTAAAACGAAACCCCTCCTCCGAAGTTACGCCCATGTCCAGTGAAATAAAACATAAACAATAATTTCGTCAACGTCCATACAAAAATATAGTCAGTACATATTTCAATGGCTGAAGGTTCTTATAATTAAATAAACTGTTCCAATTGATACCACGCAGTCTTTGTTACGAGCATTTTTTTCATTGGTAGTTGCATAGCAGATTGATAGATATGCTTTAAGACAGAAAGCTGGTAAAGGTGAAATCTCTTAGTTGGAACGAATATCCATTAACCCCTATACAGGTCCTCACCAGGACTTCACACCAAACGTAGAAAAAATTAATCGCAAATTTTACTACTAATTGGGTTTGCTTGGCAATTCTTTCGTATCTTTTACACTGAGTAGTTAAGTGATGTTGTCAAGGGTCCAAATCTACCCACCAGCCAACTGTGTCTCAAGTTGCAGGTGTCTATGGTCAACTGACTTGCCATCGGGTGACCCGTCTGCTCATGTTCCTTCCATACCATCAAAAAGTAAAGTAGCCCAACAAAGGTCTACACTTCTTCTTAGCTTAAACATGTGCCTTCTTAGATAGATTAGATTTCCTTAGTCGCGCCTAACGTTGTGGTTTACCGTCAAACAACCAGGTTTAACGTCAAACAACGATAAATTCCATGAGAATACGAATGCTATGACAGCTAAATGTTTTCTTTCCATCATGCAGCTTTAGCAGTATCTACAGCAGTATCATCTACTACATACCTTAAATTTTGAAAGTTTAAGGAACACCGCCTAAGAATGAAAAAATACTTAATCTCTGTTTGTGATAACTTTAAAATTTTATTTAACAAAGGGAATTATCTCTATAAAACAGTTTTCTCATGCCTATGACGAAATTGTCGGTACTGCTTAAGTAGAGGAATTTAATTTTATGTTTGTTACAGAGTAACATATTAAACGATTAAACCATTCCACCAAAAATATGTTCATGTAAAATGTTGCCAAGACGAGACCATATAGCTTTCACTGTCAAAAATTTATGAGATATCATGTAGAGCCAAGGTTCTAACTCTACACACCATAACTCTACAAGCCCTAACTTCACAAACTCTACACCTTAGTCAAAATACGTGGCTTGGTAGTTTCTACAAGAACTATTGTAAGTAGGTATCACAGAAAAGTATCAAAATGCAAACAGATTTGAACCGAGCTAGTTTGTAGGACTTGTGATTTGAGACGCTATTAGGACATGGACATTAACTGAACATTGTTTCTTTATCTACAATCTATTATTGAAGTAAAAACAGTAATAGCAAACAACTAATTTAACAAATCTGTATGTAATTATCTATTTTGTGTCAAATCAATCACTCAGTCACCCTATTGCAGTCCACTGTTAAACTAAGGCCTCAATGTACGCCATAGTTCTCGATTCTCCACCTTTTGCGTCCAGTCTTTTTTTTCTAACTTGTGGAAATCCCCTCGGGCCGTCACCCCTCCGGAGTTTACGGCGGGGTGGTGCGTCCAATCTACCCCAGCTACTTTTCTCAAGTCGTCAGAACATTTGGCTGGAGGGCTTCCTACCTTTCGTTTACAGATCCGCGGTCTCTACTTCTAAGACAAGGTGTCGTCATACCTGTTTAAGAACACAACGGTAAAGTGATGGATGGAGTTTCCCTCATGGTCACGTGCTGGTTATTGAATGTCATTCGCTGAAGAATGACGGACTGATAGTAAAAGGCTTGAGTAATTTTTGCTAATTATCTGTATATATATAGATATACCTTTTTTTTTTTTTTTTATATAGATATACCTACTTATACATACCTAGGTAAGTTTACCTACCTACCTACCTAATATTAGACCCCAAACACATGTAAGTAGCCTAGGTCTGGTTGTTAAAAATCTTTCCAATTTTATGATTTCTTCATTAATAACACAGATGTTTAAAGTCAATACCCTAACTAATGAACGTAATCAAACTACTTAAATAGATTTAATTTGTTTGCATGTTGGTACTCACAGACTAATTACCTAGATATTTAACTGCATGCAACGCTGCAATGGCCTACACTTAATAGAAAAAGAAAGATTTTAAATGAATGATTATGTGTTGATATGATCTTATACTCAGTGAAACGGTTAATCAGAATCTCAGTAAGTACGATGTTGTGGAATTCTATCGGGTCCTGTCTTGCCTGTCATATTCATCAACAGCCTTTAATAGTCCACTGCTGGACATAAGCCTCTCCGTAGAAAGGAGGTTTCATAGGTCATATTAAACTGTCTTTGTATTTGTATGACCATCTGTTTCTCGTACTAGCTTCAGTTGCGTGATTGGTTCTTATTGGAACGAAGTTCCTTATCGCGCGTTACACGCTCTGAGCGGATGGGAGCGAGACCGAAAAATGTGTAACCAGACTTTTTCCCGACACTTCATGTCCCAGACCATTTAGTGTTTAATTTATCATTATTTATTTTATACATAATAAATATATTTTATCAAAAAAAAAATTAATTTAACTCCACTAACTTGATACTTATTTTATAATATAAATTATAATGACTGCATAGGAAACGTCTACCAAAAAGCGAAAGGAACTTCGTTCCCACTGGGGGTTCATAGACCCCTCAAGCCATTATTTTCGTGTTTGTAACTTTGAAAATGACGAACTTCCATACAACCGTTCGTAATTATTTTACCCCTTTAGGAGTGACATTTCCAAAAACCCTTTATTAGGAGGTGCTTACAACATAAAAATCATCATCTGCCAAAATTTCAAGTTTGTAGTCCCAGCGGTTTAGGCTTGCGTTGAAGAATCGGTCAGTCGGTCAGAGTTATTTTATAAGAATGTATAGATTGAAAGTAGTATGACACAATAGAAATGTGTATAACATAATAGTTGAACATCGACAGTTCGATGGACAATGAACAATTAATAGGTGGCTAATACAACGACCTCCGTCCTCCATAAGCGCAGGCTTGGAGGTGACAGGTGTGGCCATCTGTCACCCTAGCAGAAGCGTTGCGAAGCGCGCTCGCTTCCAGGGAGCAGAGGGAACATGGGGTTCCCACACGGGGGGGGGGGGTCGTCTACTTGTTGTAGATGGCCCGAGGTATGTCGGGGCACCAGGGACTTCCTTTCTAGGGTATACCTGGTTCCCCGGCTATTAGTACGGTGACCCCCCCGAGACGGTGTGCGGTTTTAGTCGGTTCGAGTCCGACATGCCACCGATAGGTGGTATCCGACGGGATTTCCGCACGGAAAAAAAAAGGTGGCTAATACAGAACGATGTTTCATTGATTTGGCGGACTCGCCATAGGTACAGGCGAACCGTTGCACTCATTGTAGAGCCATATTTTATGCAGGTTGATTATTTTTTCTGCTGCAATGCAATCCTGAGATATTGTCCTTTATGGATTTTCAAGGACCGTAGGGTTTATGGGCATACGGAAGCGGAAGTATCGGTGGGCGGTCCGGACCGCCCGCGCCACCCGCCCCCGCGCCCAGACACGCCCTAGCTCTCATGAGTCAGTTGCATCTCGGTTAATTAATACTTCAAGAATATATGATAAAGTATTTTATTAGAAATAGTAATGCAGTACATTTAAGGTGTAGCCACAAAAAGGCACGTGGGCGCGTAACTCCCCACCCACACAGCGATGGTTCAATGCACGATGCTATCGTGCCATTAATCTTTGTGTTTGTGTGCCTATTTGAACAGCGACACGTAATTGTTTTAATGCAATGATTCTTTAATAAATATAGTGTGAAAGTATGTTGGCATCGCTTTACTCATTGTTGTGGGCACCAAGCACCAGTACTTTAATATACGTAGGTACATAGGTACCTACTATACCTGGGTACGTGGTTGTCTAATGTCACATAGTGCAGGTTTTACCTAAGGCGCGACTAAAATAACTAGTAGTATCTACTTCTTAAAGATAGGGAAGTGTCATTGAGTTTTCCTTAAGAGGGTAAGATACGTGAAATACCTACTTACTTAGGTACAGTCATCTTGGGTAACTTTGAACACTTTTGTAGATTTTTTATACAATCACAATTATTTTTATTTGAACGTTATATTATTTTATATCATGTTGAATGTTCAAATATACTTGTCTATGGATTGCTAAGGTTTTTATAAAGATTTATTGGATAGTTCATTAGTAATTTGCAAAAATGTAGTGATTCAATGTTACCACGAACTTTGGGTAACATTGAATGGTGTTTTCCACATCATACAAATTCTTATACTGTGTCCTTAATTTGATTATTTGGGTAACTTTGAGGGTATATTTTAATTAACAAAATAAAATCTGATATTAGTGACAGTTTTCGTTCAAAAACTAACTATATATTAGGTAGCCACCATAAGTGATTCATAATTTGCAGTGAAAAGGATAGCCCAAAAAAAATTTTTTCACATGTTTGTATTAATTGAATTAGCAAGATATTAGTAAATAAAAAGCAAGCATCAAATTATTTATTTATTTAGCTTTAAAATGAGATCAAATTCAAATAAGTCTGAAAAAAAATGTCATACAAAAATTTCAAATCCAAAATCTACTCTCCCCATTCCATAAACAAAATGTCGTCATTAATTTTAAATTTACTGCCACTTCTAATAATCTGGTCATCATTCAACATATGTATAATTTCTTTTTTATCTATTTGATGAATATCAATTTTTGATGGCCATGTCCAACCCCCAGAAATTTTTTTTTGTGGGAGACTGAGAGTAATTTGGCAATCAGTAATCTTGGTAATGCGACCTGGAAACAAACTGCCTTCGACGTTGAATACACAATAAGAACCCTCCAATGGCTGGTTGTCATTTTGGTTGCTAGTTTGGTTTGCTGCTTTTATCAATGTGTCATCTAAATGCACTATAAAGTCCTCCACTACATCTGGTGATGAATGAGGTTCTATAGTGATCTCATCGCCCAGTTCCAAGAAGTGATCTTCCGTTAGTGGGTATTCCTCCACGGTTTCTGTTATTACTGGTGCATGCAACTTATTTATATCATGGCTTTTTTCTGTATCTAAATTTATGGAAATATCTTCTAGGTTTTTAGACTCTTTTATTCTTGATTCATATTGATGTATCTCAGCACAGACAACTTGATCCCGTCTTTCAGTTTTCTGTAGCTCACTCTCAATACCATTATTAGCAGAGTCAACATTCTGTGCACTATTTGAAGCTTCTTGTTCTGATACTTTAGCTTTTTTGTTAACTTTACCTTTATTTGTAGATCCCTTAGGCCTGCCTCTTTTTTTGCCCTCAGTCACTGGTTTTCCTTTATTTTCTTTTTCTCTATTTTTCTGATACTCTTCCACTTCTTCGGCTGAAACGCTTTTTCCTGCTGTCACAGGCAACTGAAATTTTCTTGCTTTCCCTAGCACATTTAGATCAGATTGCCTGACTTCTTCTATAAAGTTAACAAAACTTTCGGCTACTGATTCTCGTACTTCTGTTTGAGATGTATATGTAGGCAGTTTGCTTAAAACGGTTTGTGGAGAAAAAGGGTACAACCCACAGCTCCTAAAACCTGCTTTCATGTTTTCAGCTGAAGTGACTTTGATATTTTCCAAAGTAGTTTTTATAAGCTGTGCAAACAGAGACTTTGGCAAAGCTAATACTTTTTTCCCTCTACTTGTATTACGATAGCTATCTAACACTTTACGCCATGCAGTTTTAAGGGGAGAAAAATAGCCCACATCCAGAGGTTGTAGTAAATGAGTAGAGTTAGGAATCAGGCATATAAAAGCTACATTATGAGCTTCACACAAACGCAATGCTTTCGGAGAAATATGTGCACTCAAGTTATCGCAGAGCAATATTTTTTTACCGTCATCCTTGTCAACGTAAGGCAAAAAGTGGTTTTCCAGCCAATCCTCGAAAATTGATTGATCAATCCATCCAGATTGTGAAACTGACATTCTGGAACCAGATGGAGCTTGAAATAACCAGTCCGACCATAACTTTTTGCCTTTGAAAACAAAAAATGGTGGCATCATATCACCATTGGCATTGCCGCAAAATATGACAGTGTAGCAGGATTTCGATGAGTTTTTAACTATCTCAGGATTGCGACAATCCCTATGAAATAATAGCTTCTTCTTACCTGGATCGTCGTGAAAACCTGTTTCGTCCATATTATAAATATTGTTAGGTGCAACTCCTTCTATTTCTGCTTTAATATTGCGAAAAAACTCGTCAATTTGTTCTCGATTTACTTGGGCTCTCTTTCTAGGAATTTTATGTCCTACTTTTTCTTTTATCTCAGGATGTCTCTCTAAAAATAATGTACCCCATTCATAGCCCGGCATGTTATCCTTAAATTGAGGTACAATTTTGTTGTTCTTTGTCAAATAATTACGTACAATTACTCGAAAATCTAACATACTGCAAGGAATACCCAAATCGGCCATCATGAGAAGATGTGAAACAAAAGTGTTTTCTTCTTCATCAGTAAATATTTTAGGTCTACCCACATTATTATCATGCTTTTCTTTTAATTTATAAAATAATGTCACAGGGGGTATTTTATATAATTTGGCTGCACCTACTCGCGATATGGCTCCTGATTTTATTTTTTCAATAGCTTCTTGAAGAATCTCAGGCGTGTAATTACTTTTCTTTCCATATTTCCTCACACCAGGCTTTACTTTTTCAGATTTTCTCGGCATTTTTCACCCTAAAAAATAAATTCACTTTTATTCAAAGTTACCCTAACAAAAAAGTTTAAGTTTCGGGTAACATTGAACGATTCAAAGTTACCCAATATTCATATCTTTTGAAAGCACATTAGAAATTACGATTTCAATTCAAAAACCTAAAGTTAAAGTCACATCTTTTATAATAAAATTGAAGGCGAAAACATAAACAACAAGAAAAGTCAAAATCTCACCTGTTTTAAACAGCTTTCCTAATTATTTTTTACAAATTTATCTCTGCAACGTACACCCGATAAAAAGCGTATTCAGAAAGGGCGGCTAAAATTTAAGTTTTATTTTGACAGATATCACTTTTTTTTTTTAAGTTGCTTCCTTAGTATTATGTCGTTCCGTTTCACTTAATAATTTGGATATCTTTCAACATTTTTGCCAAGAAAAAAATAAGTGATGTACGCGAAAGGTTTTATTCAAAGTTGGACTTAAATTCAAAGTTACCCAAGATGACTGTACATAAAATCCGCTCAAGGATGAGTTGAAATTGTTTTTTACTCCTTATAAAAAACTCCTTTTTGTCTTTTTTTAGTTAGACTATTATTTTGACCTCTCAAACGGGTTGTCAGTAGAGCATTCGACTGGATCGTCAGAAGTCGCAGGTTCGATACAAATATCCTAGAAGTTTTTATGTAGGAAGATACAATGTGCTTATTAGATGCCATTATAGTCTAGCGCTGTTTATAATGTGTCATATTATGTATTATAAAGTGGGTTTTGTGTCCACTACACACGGACAATCAGCATGTACAACGATAACTACCAAGGTACCTTTTTTTTTGTTGAGGGGGGTGGAAAATCAGTTCGGATCTCCGTCACCTCGGGGACGAAAAAGCCAGAAGTAGGTATGTAAGCCGTCGGCGGCGGTATGAGCGGTATTCTTCGCTCGGGCTAGACCCTTTCCTGACCCCGTTCAGCGATCTCTTTCTTTAGCATTAGGTACCAACAGCTTCACAGTGAGAGACCAAGGTACCTAGATAGGCAAGTAGGTAGGTAACTGGTGTTCTGTGAAATTGCAAATACCACAACATTTTAAATTAAACTCATTCTTCCAAAGCTACAAGTAACTTGCAGGTTATTTTCAATTCAGGAAATCATTTAGGTAGTAGGTGTAAATTTTGCCTTCAAGGTAATATAATCCACGTACCTATAGGTACCTGAACTTCTACTACAGGTATCATTTAGTTAGTTAGCTCAAAACTGGTAAAGGCAAAGAAGTTGCACATGCGATCCAGTGGTTTCGTTGCTGGAACCACAATCAGTACCTACAATACTTAACAAGTCTTTCTCCCATGTGCAATTAGGTTTGTAGTAGTATCTCTCTAAGATTATTTTTTAAGCTTTTGCTTAAAAATGATCTCATTACAAAATTTAATTATACCTTTAAGTGTAACATAAAATAAAAACAAGATGTCTCGTATAGGTAAATGTACATACAAAACTCTTTAATACTTAAATTTAAAACACTATAGGTACTCACACTATCTAGTATCTAGTGTACTTAAAACACTATCTAATAAAAAAAACAATACTAAAACAGCATACTATTCAAATCCTTGACTTCCGTTTAATTTCAAAGTCAAATAAAATGAAGTTCCCAGCAACCCTTCTTTGAGTAACCTTGGTTTTATATATTCATGAGAACGCGGAAGAGACGCGCCCACCCACCGCCCGCCCGCGAGAACGTCGGCCGCGGGGGCGTAACCGCCGCCCTACACCGCGGCTGGGGCTAAAGAACTTTTTCCCGCCAATTAATTTTGAAAGTAACCAGAGACAACGTTTCGACGCCGTACATGTTTAATATTCTATGGTTTGGTTTGGATATTTTTTTTTTGCTAAGTACTTAAATTATCTACCTATAGAGAGAATATAAGCGGAGCCGTTCACGAAATAGCAGAGTATAGAATATTGCAAATTATAAAACAAAGATGAAAGAAATCAAATTATTTGTGATAATTTACCGAGTTACTCTGATGACACAAGTCAGCTGTTCCCGTCATTCCAAATAGCAACTAGATACCAACATGTTACATTTATAGCTTCTTTTTAGGAATTGTGCAATACATTGTTTGTGTTCCTTAAAATAAATAGATAAATAAAAGCAAAAAAAAAAAGTAATTCCTCAGTTTTTTACAAAGAAAGACACACACACTACCTACCTATTTGTGAAATTATGACGAAAAGCGGAATTGGCTATCTAAACGTGACCTTTAAACCCAGAAGGTAGATATGAACGATAGGTACCCACATAGTTTAATGAGTGTCTTGAGCTTGATAAACATACATTAAGTCAAAAAAGTATCGGGAATGGATGATTTGTTTTTGGTTCTAAAATCAAGTTTTTTTTTTTTGTTGTTGTTGATTGGCACAACTGTTTTCCTTTTGGCGCGTAGTTTGAGTTGCATCTTTAATTTATATTAGATACGGTGCTGTTCAGTTATATCATATCTAGTGTGTATTGCGAATTTCATAAAGGACAAAAACATCGAACAAAGAGTTTGTCTTAAATTTTGCATCGCCAATGGAATTTCGTGTTCGGAGTCACTGAAAATGTTACAGAAGGCTTACGGTGAATCGACTTTATCAAAAAAACGTGCTTATGAGTGGTACAAAGCATTCAAAAGCGGTTGAGATGTGATGGAAGATTTGCCTCGCTCTGGTAAGCCATCAACGTCTGCAACTGAAGTTAACATCGCAAAAGTGAAGGAAATAGTGACTGAAAATCCTCATTCAACTTTGAGAGAGATAGCCGCCGTACTTTCTGTATCTCACGAGTCGATCCGTACCATTTTAACTAATCATTTGGGTATGAAACATGTTATCGCTCGGCTAGTCCCAAAAGACCTAAATTTTCTCCAAAAACTCAATCGCATGAGAGTCGCTGAGGACATGCTAGAACGAGTCAATTCCGACTCAACATTCATGAAACTCATTGTTACTGGTGACGAGACGTGGGTTTACGAGTTCGACATGCAGACTAGTCAACAAGCTTCGGAGTCTCGCCTTCCAACTGAACGGAAACCGAAAAAACCACGCCAAACTCGATCAAAAGTCAAAGTCATGTTTACTGTTTTCTTTGACAATCGCGGTTTTGTGCACTCGGAATTCTTGCCGGAAGGGAATTCTTCTTCTTACTTCAAACGGTAAATAAAGAATATTATTTGAGCGCTATGCGGCATTTAAGAGAGCAAACTCGACGAAAAAGGCCAAATTTGTGGAAAGAAAATTCTTGGAATTTTGCACCACGATAATGCGCCTTCGCACAAGGCCATCATTGTGAACGAATTTTTGACCAAACACTCAACAAATACCATGGTCTTTTTTTAAACTCAAATTACCACTTCGTGGCACCCGTTATCAATCAGTACAAGACATAATGGAAAATGTGCGGCGAGAACTGAACTCAATTCCGGAAACAGCGTGTAAAAAATGTTTTGAAGATTGGATTATTTGTTGGCGTAAGTGTATCGTTTCTGACGGAGCATACTTTGAAGGTGATAAAATAAATTTGGATGACTAACAATCATTTTGTGTATTATTGATCCTTTCCCGGTACTTTCTTGACAGAGTAGTACTTTACCGCTCAATTAGGTAGGTAAGTTTGATCGGAGCCATTCGGAGTGATGAATAGACACTTTACTTTGCACTTGTTTATTACTTATGTAGATAAGTAGGTACAAAAGCCGTTACCTGTAAGTTACCTTGCTAGCATAGCTAGACTACAACCCTAAGTGTTTACCACAAGAAACACGTATCTTTAGTGCATAAACAAACTAATAATAATACCCACTTAATTGGTTTTGTTCCTAATTTTAATATTGTCAAATTTCATTAGGTAGTCATTAATTTGGTACTTACTACCTTGTTGTTTTACCTGTTGGTAGTTGTAGATGGTTTTTGTATTTTATGTAAGTACCTACATAACACGAGTCTATTTCTAAGTATAGGAAAAGGTTTCCAGGTGTTTGTTTGTAAGTATCAGTTATTACCGATACTTACCTGATACATATAAGAATTACTAACGTGTAAATTTAGTGACAGCCAATCGGGCGCAAGCGGTAGATCCAGCTGGCATTCAGGTTTTGTCATTTATGTGCCCAATCAGGACTCACGACCACCTCCAATTTGATCACTTACGTAAAATCTTACTAAAATACCAGTTCAATACTCGTGACCCCCCGATGGTAGATACGTGTGGTGACGGATTAAAAATACGCAATGTCACTACCTCTATTTATCAAGCAGGTGTCGTAAGACTAAGGGTGCAAACTCTGCAGGACAACAGCACTGCAAAAAGAGAAGGAAAACTTGAAACAAACCCTATATCAACCTGTCTGGCCAGAGGGGTATAGTAGGCCCAAATCTCCTTTCTAAGGAGAGGACTGTCCAGCAGTGACCTACTAAAAGCTGTTGATTGATCGATCCCTTTTTCCCGATTCCCTTCGGATCTTTAGGTACTTTTTGGCTACTAAGCAGGTACCTATACCGTACACTGGACAGTAGCCACTTTCAAATATTTTATCAGTCTTGGAAGCTATATTTAGCTAAATTCTTAGTTGTGTTTATATTTACGCACCAAAAATATCCAAAAAAAAATTAACAGCCAATAATTAACTCCTAATCGTTTACTCATCATCACTTTATGATTAGAAGTTTTTTTCGCTTGGGGAGTTAGGGAATACGAATCCATATTAATCGTCCATTTATCGTTTATCCAATTAAGTATTTTTTATTCTACACTTAACCCTCTCAGAGTCCATTGACATTGACATAGACCAAATGACAATATTAAAAATACCCTACCCGAGACGGCGTGCGGTTTAAGTCGGTTCGAGTCCGACATGCCACCGATAGGTGGTATCCGAGGGGATTTCGCAAGGAAAAAAAAAAGGTGCATTGCAGGAAATAAAAAAGGCAGTAGATAATTCAAAATCGTTTTATTAGATAATATAAACATCAAGGACTAAAGTACACCTGCGTAGGTACGTACAATATAAATTGTAGATGTTATTCAATAGCAAAACGCTCTCAGCAATGTGAAAAAAGGGCTTACCCACATTTTTGAGATTTATTATAGCCAAGGGTTGCGCCCTCGGACACTGTTGTAGATTTATAGATAAAAGGCAACGCTTTCGGTTTCAGTACATTTATTTATATCACTAAGGTGGCTGAGAAGCAAAAAAACATTTCTTGTAAAAAAAAAAGTAAAACCTTGGTGAGTAGAAAGTGATGTTTGTCCTGAATTTCTTTTTACACTTCATTGGAACATCAACATACAAAGGTACAAATAACAATAAAATTGTAATAAATTAGGATTCAACAAATCAGTATATTTAATAAATAATTCTTCGTAAAATTATAAATAAATGTAACAAATAAATTGTTCTTAAAATTAAGTTACAAGAATCCAAATGTTTAAAAAGTTTTGAAAAAAAAAACACCAGGTAAATGTTATGAGTACCTATTAAGTACATCATAAATTACACGGTAACGTCTTTTACGTGATATAATTACCTATAATAGATATGTTCACAGACGTGACAGGTGCAGCAGGTTACAATGATGTTATACTTAGGTACATTTTGTATTTTTTATAGAAAAAGGCCATAGAGAGGCTCTGTTTATGTCAATAACACTTAGATCACACACATGTGAGTAAAAAATTTAACTACAATATTTATGAATTCGAATGATCACATGAACATGGACAGGAACGTGATTCGAATGACATTGAACTGCAATCGTGAGTAGCGGTGTTTTTTTTTTATGTTTTAACTATTTACATACGCAAAACTGCAATAAATTATAATCTAGAGTTGTGAAATAATACTTGTGAATGCGTAACTTTACTTTACTGAGTTTTGGACATCTGAAACAGAAACGAATAAATTAATTCTCGAAAAAAAGAACTCTTTTTAGGTATTTACCAATAATACTCTTCTTAGGTAATACCAGAAACTCAATTTTAAGAGTTTCTTTGGAAAAGTATTAACAAACTCGACTGCTCGAGCCTATGCGCGCGGTTTTTTTCTCGCAGTCGCAGATTTGCATGAATGAGGAATACATACGACTTTCAGCTCTATCCTAATGGTATAAAATGTATACTTTATTTACCTTTAAAATGCATTTTGCAGCTCAATAGATCTCAATGATCAAGATCATAATGGCCGCTAAATTACAACATTTCAAAATACTCGTAACAGGTTTCTACATTTAATACTTACACTAGTTAATGGTAAAACATTTATAGAGGACTTATAAGGGATTATAATTTATAGTACCTACCTACCTAATCGATATGAGATTTTTTAAATTAATCTAGTACAGAGTTCCTACTCAAACATTGACTGTTATTTATTACCTTAATGAATAGTTAATAGTTCAGTATGAATTTGAATAAAGTACTAATAAAGTACCTTATCGTTTTTTGTCTACAAGCCACCGCCACTTCTCTCAACAGAGATCTTCTTAGCAAGCTTCTCTTTCTCGTGGTGTTCCTCTTCCATCTCAGCCATGCGAGCGAACCGTGAATATGCCACGTGACCAGACTTGATCGCAGACATCATCTGCGTGGATAGGAGTTGATCAATAACGGTATAACGGTTCGATGCTTTATGGTCATGGTCAAATTCAATCAGTAGAGTTATTCTTAATATGGACAAATAAAACAATAAAAGACAATCACAGACTAACTCTTTGTTAAGGTCACGACAAATTACCTTGCTAAACTAAAATTGATTTCACATAAAAAGTTTTTTTTTTTTTGAGATTAACATCGTCTAATACAAGACTCAAAATCATGCTCCAAAAGAATTTAAATGACTGGTTATGAAGAACGTTAGTAGGTATATCTTCTTAATTTATGCTCTGCAAAGAACCATTGAAGTTGGTATAGTTTTCTTAGTTTTCTTACCTTATATTAATGACAAAAGCCAACACATATAATGTGATGAAGATGTGTAAATGAAAACATAAAAAACCAGCAAAAAAAAAGGAAGGCAAAGCGAATCGCTTAAATACCGCACTACATGCAGAAAACCATTCCAAAAAGTATTTTGGCTTTAATTAATACTGTGTTAAAAAAAAATAGGTAGAGACTAATTTTTTAATTTCTACACTGACAGTATGTAGTTGTTTTCTAAATCTATTTTTAAAATTTAAATCAAGTTATTCACAATGTGTTGAATGTCTTTGTTTAAAATAGGTAGGTATCGTGAAATGAAAACAATTGTCTTCAGACATCTAATTTTAAAAGCTAATAAGTTGAAGTGGTGCCAAAAAATAAGACCAGACCAGCAATTTAAATGTACTTCGCACGTATATATTATAGGTATAAGTAGACAGTTTTTTTTAACCTACTTAGCGCCAGAAGAGCCTCATTACGATCTGCTATGTTTTTTTTACTAAACAATATATGTCAGTACGTTCGTTCATTAGTTCAAAATAATACCGTTTAACAACAGGAATTAACTAAAGCCACACATGACAAAGTATAGACCTGAAGATATTCGTCGAGCTCGACTTGTCCATTCATGTTAGTGTCGATCTCTTTCAATATTTCGTGCAATTGTTCTCCGGTCACCTCCTCGCCGTAGTTCTGTGAAAAACTATGACGTCAAAAAGCGTTCACAATGGACATGACATGAATAAAGTAGTTTGTAAGATTTTTGTCAAAGACAAGCCACGTAGGATATTTTTTTGACAATACTATTTTTGACATCCAATATAAAAAAGCCCGCACATTTTTGCCGTTACATTTTGTCTATGACAATTGAAAATTCAAACTACTTTTTTTATATTTCTAACATTAGGCACGTTAGACGAGGCGCTGGAGCGTCAGGCGTTAGAGTGCATAATATCACAAATAGTTCCCCTTTTCCATACGAGACGTGGACCACGATAGCATGATTGGTATCCCAGCTACACCAAATTCCCACTTTTTCGTAGGATATTTCTACCTGTAGGTAGTCCTGAAGCTCCAGTTGGCCGTGGTACGTGAGATCAATCTCTGACAATAAGTAGCGTATTTCATCATC
Source organism: Arctia plantaginis (assembly GCA_902825455.1). Classification (NCBI taxonomy): domain Eukaryota; kingdom Metazoa; phylum Arthropoda; class Insecta; order Lepidoptera; family Erebidae; genus Arctia; species Arctia plantaginis. The sequence continues at coordinate 5,274,714 of CADEBD010000288.1, forward strand.
CGTAGGTTTCACACCCATACTCTAGAACCCGCAGTGTCAGTTGAAAACATGTCATACATTAACACCTAGTAAATTGTCTATTAAAAAAAGATAATAATAAAATATAATAATAATAAGCAATCAATCATCAATCAAAGGATTATCTAAAATCCAAAGATTTTATATTGATAATTAAATCTATGATGGATTTTCTTTAAATTAAAGTTATTCTATTAGCTACTACCTAACATATTTACTAGACTTGCAACGAATAGTATATTCGGCAGTATACCGAATATTCGGCGAGGCCCCTGACCGAATAGCCGAATATTAGGCAAAAGTATTCGGCTGGATTTTAGCGCCAAAAACTTGTACAGACGTGAATTAAATTATGTACCTGTTTTATGTACCAATGACTACTTAATAAATGATTATAAAAGAAATGAGAACCTTACCCTTCTAAATTTTGATTACCACAATAATTCAAATACATAGAATCCTCCATTTTTCCAATTCAGAAGATGATTATGTACCTGTGTTATGCACCAATGACTACTTAAATGATTATAACAGAAATGAAAATATGAATATATACGTAATCAATCGATTTTAATTTTTCATTTTACCAATTATTTCTCAATGACAAAATATATTATTTAAGTATTCGGTATTCGGCCGAATAATATGTAGATATTCGGTATTCGGCCGAATATAATAAAAGCAGCCGAATAGGCCGAATACCGAATAGTAACCGAATATTCGTTGCAAGTCTAATATTTACTATTTACTTTTTGTACTTCTTTTTTTATTCTAGGATTATCCCATTCTTTAAAAAAACTCATTCTAAGACAGGGGACCCTCTCGACTACGAATGTTTAACTTAAGTTTAATAGTTTAGATCTGTATTTGTTTATTCAAAACAAGTAGGTGGATAGATAATCTGCTTATAGAGAAACATAGAAAATAGAAATATAGATAAGTATACCTTGAGACTTCTTCTAATATCGTTGATAGATACGAAGCCCTTCCTGTCTTTATCGATAATTTGGAATCGTTTGATGTATGTCTGTATCTCGTCTTTGCTCAGGTTGATTGGAATTTTGTCGCGGCTAGCGCGGTTCACCATCTGGCCCATCTCGTTGGCTAAGAAGTCACCAGCGTCTTTTATTTGTTTCTGTAATATGAATTATAAGTAGGTATTCTAACTTATCGTCTCATTTGGCTAGGTACTCTTTTTTTTTTGGTATAGGAGGGCAAACAGGCAGAAGGTCATGGTAAGTGACTACCGCCCATGGTTACCTGCAATTCAGGAGCCACAGGTCACATAAAAAAAGGAAGGGGGAGGGGGCCTAATCTTCGGGCCTCTCATGATCACGATGATCACCGTCACTACGGTCCGGAGTTGGCTCATTTATTCCCAAACATGGCTCATCCAAAATAAATGGTTCTAACTGACATACTGAAGAGGGCACCATAAATACTTATGTCACATATCAGTTTTTAAGTATTTTCGAATGAAATGAATGAATATCACAACAAAAACTTAAGTAAAATTTCTACTCAGTCAAAAAAAGGCTACCTTTTTCTCGGCGTCGGTCCAGTTGAGTTCCTCGGCCATGATGTCGACGATGGCGGGCAGCGCCTCGGCGGCGGCCTGCACGTTGAGGAAGGCGAGGCGCAGGCGCCGCGCTATCATATCCACCGCCGTGCACGCGTACTCGCGCACGCCGTACCTACCATACAACACTTTTGATATAACGTCCGTTGATTTAGAGCCTTTCAAGTATTGTTTATATCAAAGTCATAAAACTAATTTCCAAAGAAAAAAGTTATAGTTTCAAAATTTTCTTTTTAAGGCGCGCTGAAAAGTATAGGTACATTTTTTTATCCGTCAGATACGTACTTATGGGTTTGGATAGAGATAAGTATTGATTGATTGTTATGTATCATATTTTGTTCGGACTATTTATACATGGTAGTAATAGCTGGTATACTGTTCTAACATAAATAAATGATTTACCTTATTTCAGCATCAATGTACGGGAACTCGGGATGGACCTTCTTGCCGATGATCGGCCACCGCTTGCCGGTCATAGCCGCCATCTTCGCAACAGCAAATGCTCGATCTCCATAGGACTTTGCCAGATGTTGAGCCACCTGAAATTAAGTAGATATGTGTTACGAGAAAATTCATCGATTTTTAGACTGAAATGACAAAGATTGCGAGATCGATAATCCCTCAGCTCAAATATGCATCGCTTAGTTCCGCGTTCCCGCGGATTTATGTAACTACTTATGTTTATTTCTGTCCTTTCGAAAGGATCGAAATCGAAAAAAACATTTTCTACAAGTCCTCAGTTCCTAATAACTACCTATGGGGGTTGTGGCACAGCAAGTAAATTTATATTAGAACAGTATAGGTACGTTACGTAAGTTAAAGTACAATCTGAAGGTAAATACTACACTCACTTCCATCTCCAGACCAAAATCTTGCACTAATCTAATGTACATTGTAGGGGTCCAGCCGTGGGCTCCTTCTATTAAGAAGCCGTCTGTTTGACATTCCCGGAATAGTGGCTTTAGGTTGGCACCTGAAAAATAGGTAATACAACAATGTTTGAGTATAGGTATCCTTTCTAGATACCTACCTACGTATTTTTTTTTATTTTATGAACATAAAATAAAATAATAAAAATAAAATTCAGGATTTTTGGTATGTAACATGTTTCCTTTCGCTTTCCTACAATCTGAGGAACTGATTTAGTGAAAAGAAACTATAGTAGTTTCTTTCTTTCTTTCTTGTCCTCGTTATAAAAAGTCCAGAGAACTTGTTTTCCTAAAATTGTAATTGATCCTTTTAGATAAGGTTTTATTTTGTGAAAAGAGTTCAAAAACTAGCTGCAGAGTCTTACGTAACCAAAATACAGATTGATAACATATTTCACACCAGTTGTAAGATTATAATACTACACTCACTCTCAATAGCAGCGTCAATGGTTTCAGCAGCCATAGATCTGTATGTGGTCCACTTGCCACCAGCGATGGTGACGAGACCGGACGTGGACACGTGCACGATGTGGTTACGGGCGAGAGACTGTGTGTCTGGCTTGTTCGGGTCGGAGACTAGAGGTCTGATGCCGGACCAAGCCGAGAGGACATCACCGCGGCGTACTGAAAAGTCATTGAAATTTAAGGTCGGGTTCACTAGCCACAAAGATTTGAAATCGACTTCAAAAAAATTTGCAATTCGCTTGTTTTTTTATGTTATACCTCAGAATACCTTTGATTACGTAATCTCATCACGTAATATTTCTATAGCTCAATGAGTGAATTCGTTGAGGTCGTTTTCGACGCCCAAGAAAAAAGTAAGTTCTTGTTTTAAATAATCGACTTTTGAAAGCAATGTTTGCTTTCAAAAGTCGATTATTTAAAACATTCATTGATTTCAACTCTCCGTTAAAGCCAAAGGTTTATTATGAACCAGATTATACTAGAAGACGGAATCTGTCTCGTGTGGTTTGGATAAGATTAGATAAGACAAAAAAAAACTACTGATGATTTCGAAACATTGGTTTGATTGATTTAAGACATAATATCCGTTTTGTTTAATAATTTAATTTAATGAATTAGATTAGCCTTACTAGAACTTCGATACTGCCTTGTACTTTAGTTGTTTAGTTCCGATGTTAAAATCGAAATTCAGTACCGTACCGTAGTAGACCTAAAGCCGACCCCAACCTAGGTTTAAATAATAATAGTTTAAAAAAGCTAATAATCACGCTTTTTATGGAAAACCAAACTAAAAACTACAAAATAAATTGGAAAAAAGCGTTGGGTGCATGTCAATAGTAAAAAGCATTCCACGCTTTTTTTTCAAATTTATTAAAATTTATTTTCTATTTTTTAGTTTGCTTTTTTATAAAAAGCGTGGTTTTTAGTTTTTTTAAACAATTTTTTCATTATTTTAACATTATTAATTTTTTTTTTATTTTAAATTAGTGTATTGTCTTCGGTCATCGATATTTCTACAAAGTTTGAACGAATTCTGACCGTTTAAAGTCAATCAAAATCACGCCCAAAGGAGTCGGTTACAAACAAACAAACTGTGAAGCTAAAAAAAGGCTCGGAGGAAAGAAGAAAGATTCATTTCTGTGAAAAATATTATACACTATTACACTTTTAGAAAAAGGTGGGTACAATTGTATATAACTGTTCTATGCTTATTGTGAGCACAGATCAGCTCTTACTACCTGTGTCGTGGGTCCTAGCGTTTCTTTGTGTAATGCCGAGCGGTAACACTGCAACCGTCACAAAGTAGGACGTACCTTGATTTAGGGTCCACAATAGAAGGTATCGAAACCAGCTGTTAAGCGCAGTCAACTTAGTTTTGAGTTACTACGTTTTGAAAATTTATACCTAACAAAGTGGTTTAAGCAAGACTAGTACCTAGTACGGGTAAGTGTGTCCAGCAGATTTTATTATTGTGTTTTAATTTTTATAGACCAGTTCAGTATAGTTCGTCTGACACGCTAAATTCGTCCAGGTCGAAACTGCATACCACGGACTCAGTCTTAGTCGTCATTTTTACTATCCTATGTACTTGAATAATAATTACTGAATGACTTGCCTTCAACATCAGGATTCAAATAATTTTTAACTTCAGTTAGGATAAAGACAATTTCATCTTCAGTGGGTTTAGGGTTGCGCGTGACGTCGCAGGGCATGTCCGTTGTGCCAGCGATGGTCCCTTTCAGCCAAGGCAGGAAGAAGATGACGCGACCGTCCGAAGTCGCTGGGTCGAGCAGACCCATATGTTCGGGACTGGAAATAATAATAATAACTCATAATAACTTTACAAATCTCACACACACGGACGTTGCTGCTAAGCCAGAGGTAGTGGGTTCGATTCGCACCCAGGACAAATATTGTGTGATGATCATGATCACTAGTTCTGTGTCTGGATGCAATTTATCTATTATATGTATGTATTTAGAAATATGTGTATCGGCGGTCTGATTACCACAGTAACCTCACCTCTAGGCAATAGGCAGACCTAGTTTGGGATCAGACGGCCGTGAAGTTATTATCATTATTATTATATATAGGTAGACTTTAGATTCACCTAATTATTTTGACAATAAAATTTCGAGTTCACAACTTCCTTCCGTAAGTTTCTACGAGTATCTAGATATTGCCAACACTACATAAATTGCGTAGGTACGTAAATAAGTGTCGTTCATGGCCGCAGCGCTCTGATACACAATTCAAATTAATAACGGTGCCTATTTTTAGTACCGCACTAGAGTATTAATTAACTAGCCATTTTGCCTAGTACCATTGTATTACGACATTACTATAGTGATCACAACAACTTCTATTTACTGATATTCGCCGCAGAGACCACTACTTAATTCTCAGGAGACACAATAAACTTATATTGACTGTACTAATCACAGAAATCGTTATCATTACGATTTTTATGGTACTAATTTAGTGATGGCTTTAAAGTTGGACTGGTAAAGAAGTGGTTGTAGATTTGAATACGGTACTTACTTTAAGCTGTTTCTAAAACAAGCATTTAATTTAACTAACTTTTTTAGAGGTACACCGGACTACGATCTCCAGGTTTAGGGACTTCCTTAAACATAATAATAAGAAGACGTTTCTAAAAATACTCATTTATGTACCTACCAGCTATCCTTGTAATAAGTGATGCACTATGTTTTGTCATTTGTACTACAATATAAAATCGATTGTTCTTTACCTGTAATATCCAGGTAATACAATATGGACTCCTGATGAGGGACAGCAAATCTCCTTTATCGTTGTGTCGTCCATCTTTCTAATACTGTCGGTGAAGGGGCCGGTCGCATTGATAATGCATTTCGCTTTGACGTCCCATTCCTTGCCAGATAGTTCATCCTGGAGCAATCAGAAAAGCCATGGCATATAAATCAGTGCTGAGGTTTTCTATATTTCCATGGGATAATGAAAACAGAGCACCTAAACAGTAAAAGCATAGAATAACGTAGCAGAAAAAGCATAAATTTTTAACGCGTTAACATTTAAAAATTTTCTATGCATGCTAACTATATATTATACAGTAGTCGCGTGTGTTAAATGCATCGAAGGTGAAGGTGAAGGGCGGGAGCACCTCACACCTCAAGCAAAGTTAACATTGCGTCACCCTTGAACCTCGGGGCACACTAACAATGTAGGCACTAGGGATTCCTGAGTTTTCTTCGCGCACCCTTACCTTACTGAAATGTATGAAACTAAATCTGCCTTTAATTATTCAAACAATTATTCAATTCTAATTATAACCAATTGTTCAACGGAATGTTTGAAGAATCCGTTACCAATATACTTAATCTTTAAAAAATATTACTTAAGTAGCCTTGAATACAATCTAATTTTTAATCTATTGCCATTATAACAATAAAGATTAGCAACCACTATTTAACTATTATTTTATTGTTTGACCAAATACTAATAAATTATGTCGATTTTTGGGAGCATTACTCTTTCGCCACTATTTTCAGCACCTAAGCTACTCCACTTACAGCACTAATAGATATAGGTATTAGCTTGGTGCTCTGTGTAACAAAAAAAATTATTAAATTTTTGTTTTTCATTCGGTGATAGGATGCCTATGCGCACAAAGTTCTTAAATAAAACTTGTCGATAAAAATCTGTAATCAATACTTATAGTAGGGGAACCCTAGAAGGGATTTCGGGATTTACTCGAGCGTGTAAGTTTAAGGTAAGTTGAGTCAATTAAATATACATTATTGTGTATTTAAAAAAATCTGACGATTTGACAGAAAGCAGTGGGAGGGTCACAAAGTTCCAAAAAAAAAAAACACATGACCATTTTTTATTTTGAAGCAAACAATGAAAGAAACCTTCTTTAAATGTCTATATAAATTTTCGTGCCTTTATTTGTCACATTTTATAAAAAAAAACAAATATTTGAAATATTTGTTTTTTTTTGCCCTGCAAAATTATCGACAGATTTTTGGCTAGTATGACAGGAACATCAAGCTGAACCGTCTGTATAAAATCTAACACGCTCGGGTATTTGGACAATTTTTCGAACTTGCAGTTTGTATTTTCGATAATTCGCTACCAGCTTATGTCACTTTAAAATCATCAGACCCTTAAATGGGAGCATTTTTGGCGTCTATGTTATGCGCCAAATATTTTATATTTTATTTCCTTCCCTTACATTTTCGAAAACCTGTAGAAGCTTTTCCTACCACTGAAAGTGGAAACATTATGTGACTTTTATGAATTCTATCACCTAATCTTTCAAATGCAATAGGTCCTAATGACGCAAGAGTAAATCCCCATTTAGCATCATGGGCTCCCCTGCTTTTATTAATCATCCCATAACTAGAAACTATCTTACCGTAGGTGCTAAATGAGGAATAAAATTTGATAAAAATTTTTGTTCCATAATGAGCACTAAGCTAATACCTATTGGTGTTGTAAGAGGAATACTCAGATTTTTGTAATTTGAACCTGAATCAAGTGTCAATCATCTGACTACACAATTAAAAAATGTATGTACCTTAACCCTGGCGCCACTAAGCTTGCCAGAAGTCTTATGGAGCTTGGTGACTTTGACGTGATTAGCAATAGTAGCTCCATGTCGAGCAGCCGTTAACGCTATCGCCAAGTTCATACGAGCGTCATCTTGTTGACCTGGTTAGCAAAGTCTCATATTTATCTATCGTGATAGCAAGATCACCTACCTTCTGGAACAGGGTCGAGAGAAGAGGTTCGTAGCACGTAACGGACTTAATCTACTTATTTCTAACCTTTACCCAGGGTGCAGTATTTCTTATGTTAGTACACATATTTGATCTGATTGTGATTTTTATTTGTCGACGGTACTGCAATAATGATTTTTATGCATTATTTATAAGTATAATGGGCCTGCCACACACTCGACGACTAGCATTTGAAGTAGCGAGGAAAGGAGGCACACACGTGGTGTAGCAAAATTACTCGTATTGCCGTACGCCATGCTCCTCGTCGTGCCCACCGCTCCCTAATTTGTCGGTTTTTAAGCGCTAGTCAAAGGACCGGCAATATGAGAGTGGCTGCCCACAATCGCGCGGTCGCAGTCCGCATCGAGACCTCACGCAAGACGTCATTTTTAAAACAGATTTTAAAGCCTCTTTCCTATCTAATAGTACTTACATCGTTCTGTTGCGATGAATAAGTGTCATCCACCATGTCTCCGTTGGCGAGGACGACGACGACGATGTATATTTCTTTGCATGGCATTGACATAATTAGCTATACCAAAAATGCATAGTGTGCACGCTGCCACAGTTTCATCGTCCATTGTATAGCAAAGACAAGTGGGGAGCGTCGCGATTATTTTCGCGAGTAGAGCTGTGTGGGCAGAGAGGGCAATATCGCGGTAGCGCGAGAAGCATAGCGATGAGCAGGAGCATAGTTTGGCAGGCCCATAACAGAATAGTTTTTCCGTACAGAAGCTTTCGGTATAAATTGAAGACACTTAAATAAATACTAATCACGCAAATACTGCGAGAAAGAAAAGAATAAGTAAAACAAACAATCCAGACAATTTATTTTAGTAATCTTTTATTTTATTACACTATTCTAGAGGTATTGGCATCAGTGCCAAAACATGAGGCTTTGAATAGTCGCGACGTGTTACCCGTGCGTATTTGTTATCTCGAGTGGAGGAAGGGGGGAATAAGACTACTGTAATACACGGTAGGGATTGAATAGATCACAATCACTTGTGATAAATCGTATCATCACAACTGTATATGATTTACTAAACCACTGCGACTTCATTATTATTATTACGTTAGCGCAAACTCGCGAAAGGTCTAAATAAAAAAAAATGACGTTCTTTGTCTACGACGAAATCACAGTCACATGTGAAATCGCTGTGGCTAAAAACAATAATTTCATCAAGTGAATATGATTTACAAGTAGCAATAATTTCCATGTCTGATACACGGGGCCGCCTGTTAATCGGGCACGGAGGTCCGAAGTCTACAGGGATATAAATGAAGAGTGTAATAACTTACCGTCATAATACACGATACCGCCACAGAGATTGTCTGATTTTAACATAGGGAACAATTCGAGAGTATTCTTCTTGGATAGGTAATACGAATTTTTCACGTTCCTATCGCCTGCCACTAAGTCGTACATTTTGATGCCGAACCAGTAATAGGGGACTTGCCACCATCTGCAATTAGAAGAAAAATTGGGGTCTCATTGTCATTTCTTGTTGTTCAGTATTTAATTGTCTCAATGCTTCATTGAATTCGATTTAAGAAATATGTAAGAATAAAAAATTTATTAATCTAAACTCGGTTCCAAAAATAACGGGTCAGTCACATAAACCCGAATATCTCCCGAACTACGTATGCCATCCTAATGAAACGAAGACTGTTCAATTGAGAATTTAATTATACAGATAAAAAAAAACTTAAATCTAAACTCTCTAACTCTTAACTTATCTGTAAATTAAAAAAAAAAACTAAAGTAGTCATATTTTTCTTAAGATTACATTTTATTATGATTGTTTTTTTGCTGTTTTTCATCACTTTCTTCATTTAATACTTTGTATTGCCTCCACGAGCTCTTCTGACAGCTTCCAGGCGATTAGGCATGCTGTACACCAAATTTCGGAGCCGGTGCTGAGGAATACCTTCCCATTCCTCCACCAGTGCTTGTTTGAGCTCGGGAAGCGTGATTGGTGGGGGGTTTCGACCTTTCACGTATTTCTGAAGCTCGTCCCAGCCGTGCTCGATGGGGTTTAAGTCCGGGCTTCGCGCTGGCCACTGCATGAGTTCGATACCGACCTCTTCAAGGTAGTCATGTACAATTCTGGCGGTATGGGGACGCGCATTATCATGCATTAATATGCCATGCCGGTCTATCCTGGCCATGAAAGGACCTACATGTTCATTGAGGATCTATTCCACGTACCTCTCTGCATTGAGAGTTGCATTTTGAATGAGTACCAGCTCGGTGCGGGCCTCAGTAGAAATCCCAGCCCAAACTTGTACGGAGTCTCCACCGTACGCCACTTTTTCCTCCACACACGCTTGATGGAAGCGCTCCCCTGGTCTTCTGTACACCAACTGCCTACCATCATGCTTATAAAGCATGAATTTAGACTCGTCCGTGAACATTACCCTAGACCAATCGTCTAGTGTCCAGTTTAGGTACTCGCGCACGTATCTCTGTCTTGCAATTCGATGTCCCCGTTCCAGTTTGGGGCCATTTGCGGGCCTCAATGGTTTCAAATTTGCTTCAGCAAGACCTCTTCTTACTGTTTGAGCGCTTAAATTGCCACCTCCAAAGCGAATAAAATGAGTTTTTAGACCAACAGCAGTTTGAAAACGATTTCGGAGCATTGTAGCCACCAGTTGTCTGTCTTCCCTGGCCGTTGTGCATCTTGGTCTGCCATGTCCTGGTCTTCTAAGGTGTGATCCGGTCTCTTGGTACCGCTGGACTTCCCGCTGAACAGTCGACAAAGATACACCAATGTTTCTGGCTGTTTCACGCTGGCTCCGCCCAAGTTCCAAAAAAGTTAGGATTCTGGTACATTCCTCTAGCGTGACTGCCATGCTTCACCTCACAGAATAATAATTATGCACGTGGACTGCCATGCTTCACCTCACAGAATAATAATTATGCACGTGGAAGACGTTCACGATATTTTTTTTTGTGACAGAATAGAAATGGAAAGCATCTATAATGAAATGAAACAAACATTTTGTTTTTAAAAATAGTCATTTTTTTAAATTTTATTTTTCTAATGAAGTTTTTTTCATCAACCAGTTTAAATAATATGCTATTAGAAGCGCAACTAAAAAGTCTTTATTCTGTTATTTATTTCATTGATTTAACTTTTACAGTTCTGGAGGTATTTCAATTTTTGTGACTGACCCGTAATTTTTGGAACCGAGTGTAGTAGATGGAGTACACACGAAACAGTTATTATTAATATTTCTTTTCACATTTATACGATATATAACATATAGATGGTATAAGAAAGGAAACTTAAAACTCACTTATAAACTGGCAGTAAAATTGGCAACGGCCTTGTCAAATGTGGCGCCACCTCCAACATATTGGCTCTTTCGTGTAGCGCTTCTTTCACCATTTTGTACTGGTCATAGTCCAGTTGCATTATAGCCTTCTGAAGGTAACGAACACCACCGTGAATTAACTTTGTGCTGCGGCTTGAAGTGCCACTGGCAAAGTCGTCAGCCTCAACCATAGCGGTACGAAGACCTAAGGATAAAAATGTTTTAAGCTTAGTAATGTAAATTTGGGAGGGCCATGCTTCGTTACCTATAGGTCTGCATCATAGGAGTGATACCATGACCTCTAAAAAAATCGGTATTAAGCAGTTCTTCTCTTGTTATTCACAGAGTGAGTGAGCTTGCCCAAAGCACAATCTCCTCTTAACTCTGAGGGGTGCATCGTGCGTCAATGCACTTACCTCCTGAGTTGCAGACGGCCATGGGCAGCGGAAGTCACTTACTATCAGGTGGCCCTTGAGCTCGTTTGCCCCTTTACCATAAAAAAGATGCTTCTTTGCAGGTGTATTTTTAAAATTGCTTATCCAATCCGTTTTAGTTTCTTGGACCTTCGCAAGTAACGGCACATCAAAATATTTTAATAATCTGTTTATGTGACGTAATTCTATGTAGATAAGATCTGCTGTCGTTTACCTCTTGTGCAAGCATCGAGAGCACAACCCGCCCCAGTGGCACCGCCTCCAATGATGAGGATATCGTATGTGTGTCCAGCTTGCAGACTTGCTATCTGGTCGGCTCTTGTGGGTAGAGGGCGCTTCTTACGCTCGGTTTTGGCTGACAGTCTTGGTGGTTTGTACCATTGCTAATGAAGAAAAAATAAATCTATAAAAATCTATAGGTATCTACGCCAAGTTTAATTGGGAGCTTTAAACTCTTCACCTAGTTTAATTAGGAGCTTTAAACTAAGAATTATTTAACAGTTACAGTACTCGCTGATGATTACAACTAGGTTTAAACTAGAGATTTTTCAAATCCTACCCGCCCAAAAATTTCTTGTGCTGCATTTTGAGCAAACGGAACAACGCAATGACTTTATTGAAGAGAAAACTTCTTTAGGCGCGTTGGGCATTTTTTAACAACAAACAAAAGAATGTATTTTCTGGTTTAACAAAAGACTTATTTTTGAGATGGGAAAAACACATTCAAACTCGCGAAACTGTTAACGTTACCGACATCTCTGTATATACGTTAAATATAATCCGTTTATGGCAAGCGTTTCCGACTCTTGGAGTAATAAATTTTGTAGTGTAGTATATTATTCGTTCGGTATAGTCGTCCAAACGATAAGCAGAAATATTGCCGATTCATAATTGTCTTATGAGTACAATTCAAGATATTAAGCGGTATTTACAAACGACATATCACACGGTAAGTATAAAGGGAAATCATTATCTACGCACTGCAGTGTCCCCTAGCAGATAATCAAGAGTTTCCTCAACTGATATAGATACGCACCACTGGTGAGTCATCTGCCGCTATCGCCCACGCGGCGACTGCTGCGCCTGCGACGCCTGCCGCGCCTCCGATCAATAACCTTCTTCGTGACATGTTTTCTGGAATATAGAACTTGGCATTAATAAGAACCAAATAAATATCTTTGTGTAATGTGCTTATTTAAAAAAATATATCCTAAATCATATAGGAACAAAACGAATACAAGTCTTTAAGTCAATTTGATAATTAAGAAGCAATAAGTACAGTTTTCTTTTTATTAGCTTTTATTAGCTTCACTTGTAACTAATTTTAGGTAAATCCTAATCGTCGAATCGAAAGGAAACTTCGTATGCGTATCTACCTACTTATATAATATGTAGTATGTTCAGATGACAATGCTATAAATTGCAATCTTGGAGCTAACACACTTTTTGCTTTTTAATTTCATTTATTATCGCTATTATCTACAGCTTTTATTAGATACGCTCTGTCGACGAGGTTAATAATGTGTGAATTACGAGTATAAGGTATACTAGTTAAATCGATAATTTAAACTTTTGGGCATGCCGCAATCGATAGATAAACATATCAACTTGACCTTAGTTGGCGCGTAAAATGACGACAATCATCACATATACACTGGTAACAGCCGGTTTTATTAATACCTAAGTAGTACTAAGATCGTGAAATAAGATCTGTCTGTTAAAGGAGTTCTCCATCTTCGCCTATTCAAACTTCCGTAAACCATGGGTATACTTACATTATACATAGGGTCTAGGGTAACCAGGGTTTATTTATTTTAGAACCAACAATCACTTAGGTGGACCTTTTAAATGAAACCATAAATAAAAAACCGAGTCTCCAATTTGCCGAGAGTGCGCGCAATAAATTTTCTCCTAATCTACTTACGTAATATCTTTTATATAATTCGTCATTTCCCTGCTCTTTAGGTACATACATCCGTATCCTCTTTAACGGTAAAGAAGGTTACTTGTCAAAAATAAATATATTTTATCAAAAGGTGAGACCACAAGAGACAAGGTGCAGAACTTTTCAGTTCTCGAAGCGTACACAAACCAACTTAACATTTTGTGTTTTCGCATCTAAAAATCTATTAGAAATTACAATCTACATCAAATATCAAATCATTATGTGAGCACGATTCAAACACGCTTGTATACCTATATCTACAAGTATGTAAAAATATCTGGTTAAGACAGTGACGTCACTATTTGTAACGTTATCAGATATATCAAGGTTACTATCACACACATTTCATATCTGTCGTTCTTTGAATGGAATCACGTTTGAAATTAATTTTATAGAAATAAGTTTAGTATTTCGTCGAAACAATCTTTGCTTGAGAATATCAGGCATGTTGTCTCCTAGCGTCCCTTTGAACCGTAAAGTAGCGGCGTTGCTGTAAACAAACCAGTGTTTGGCAATTTTGATTATTACACACGGAAGTAGTATTATGATGACCTTGTGTAACGTCCTTACGTCATTTACTAGAAAAAATGATAGTGTTCATGTAATTGTCTGAAGTTATTCTCATCGTAGTTACTTATATTGGTTTTTATATAAATCGTAAAACATATTTATACGTTCCAGTTATCGCTTCCTATAGACACTTGACAAGCTAAGTGATACAAATAAGGCCTACCTTATTTCAAACACTCATATCTAGATAAATATTTGAAGGAAATGATAAATAAAAGGTAAGGTATTATTTTATGGTTTATAAATAATTAAGAAAAAACACTCTTTTTAAAAATCACAAAGAGGTAAGACTTTCTTAGCCTGTGGCCTTATTAAAACATAGTGAAAAAATAGCTAATTAATACTCAACATTTCTCAAAAATATTACAAAGTAATTAAAAATTCAATAAACTTTGATAGAACAACCAAGAATTAAATTAAAGGTAACTAACTTATAATTGAGAGACATAGTTATCTTTTTAATGAGCTATATTGCGATCTATATTCATTGCTTGAAACAAAATTTTATAATATGTAAACGTATTAAAACTCGATAGAAACCACGATGAATTAATAACGCGCTACAAAAACACCCGTCACCTTGAATTGTTGCTGTGAATGAGAGATGACCTCTTGCGCACGTTTGCCGATCAGCGGAGCTGTCGTCTATGTATGTGAGAAGTATTTTTGAAGTAAATAAGTATGTAAATATATTTTGAATGACTATTCGGCACGCCTTAATTGAGTACAGGACTTATTTGCGTCAGGTACCTTAGATTACAATTGACAGCATTATTAAAGGTGACGGAAAACTTTAGTAATTCTATCAAAATTGAATTTGGTGTAGACAAGTATGCAGTCTTGTATGTCAAGAAGGGCGTATGTGATAGTGGAATCTGAAGGAACAGAGCTTTCAGATTCAACAAAACTCAGATCTCTGTCTGTCACTAAAACTTACAAGTATCTGGGTATATCACAGTCGTTGGGAATACCAGAATCTGACATGAAACAGATGTTGCAGGAACGCTTTTTTGGCAGCTTGGCTACTTAAAAGTCTTTTATCAGGGGGCAATAAGGTGAGATCCTGCAATGGTTGGGTCATGCCGGTTCTGATGTATTCCTTTGGTATACTTAGATGGACTCAGACCGAATTAGGTGCTCTTGACAGGAGAGTCCGAACATGGTGCATTCGGAATGCTGACTGCATTCCGAATGCACCATCCACGTTCATCGGTTATGAGATCGTATATCCCGCGAAAGCTTGGAGGTCGCGGTATATTAAACATCAAGACCGTAGATACCGGATTCACCCCGCTCGCTCTAGCTAAAGAGAATTGGCGCAAACCTGTAGTACTTAGTACTAATGATCGCAGGTAAGTATGGGAGTTTGACCTTCTAGAGCTCCATGGTCGGTATTATCGAGCCCATTTAGGGTCCGATATAGACTTAAAAGCATCTACGACTTGGCTACGGTATGGTGATTTCTTCGGAGAAACTTAAGGTTTTGTTTGTGTGATTATGGACGAAGTTATCATAACAAATAACTATCGCAAATATATCCTGAAAGATGGTAAGGTTGACATCTGTCGGGCATGCCACCGTCCTGGAGAATCAATCAGGCATATTATTTCTGGTTGTTCTCGTCTCGCTAACGGTGAATAGGCACAGGCACAACCAAGTAGCCAGGATCGTACACCAACAGCTTGCCCTAAAATACCAACTTGAAAATCTAGAGGTGCCATACTACAGGTATGTGCCCGACCCAGTTCTCGAGAATGGTCGGGCCACGTTGTATTGGGATCGATCTATTATCACAAAAAGGACTATTGTTGCCAATAATCCTGATATTGTAGTCGAGTCTGAGTATCGATTGTAGTGATTGATATTGTATTGATATCGCCGTTCCTCATGACGAGAATCTCGTGAAAGTTGAAAAAGAAAAACAGATCAAATATTTGGATTTATCTCACGAGATTGTCGATATGTGGAATGTCGATTCAGTGATCCTTGTTCAGATAGTCGTATCTGCTCATGGATTGATAGCCAAGAGCCTCGACCAACACCTTAAGAGGCTCACGTTGGACGGCTGGATCAAGGGTCTGATGCAGAAGGCAGTCCTCCTTGACACGGCTCGTATAGTGAGGAGGTTCCTATGTTTGGAATACCGGTGGGTATTTTGGGGACCCGATGTCGGTGGTCTACTCTTTTTTTTTGTATTTTTAAATGTTTTTTTTTCTTTTGTAATATATTTAAAAATGTAATGAATATGTATTTATAATTTAATAAAGAGAATAATAATAATATTAATCTTTATTTACTTCAATTCTTATATTTACACTTAGCTTAAACACAGCACCTACATACATATACCTTTTTTTTTTTTTTTTTTTTTTTTTTTTTTTTTTTTTCCGTGCGGAAATCCCCTCGGATACCACCGGATACCACCGGTGGCATGTCGGACTCGAACCGACTAAAACCGCACGCCTTCGCCGGGTACTAATAGCCGGGGAACCAGGTATACCCTAGAAAGGAAGGCCCTGGTGCCCGCTTCTAAATAGAACGCGAAAAATATAAGAGGGCGCGCGCGTTTCGTGTGTGACACGCACGCACAACACACACGCCACCCCCTCAACATTCTCACACTCGTATTCCCGCGAGACGACGATCGTGTCACGTCGTACTGCAAACGGGCGAGCTACATACATATACCTACATAATATGCACAGGTATAACAGAGCTTAAGTAGTAATATGATCACAAATACCTACCGGTCAGTTACGACAGACTCCTAAACTAGGTAAGAAACCTGTATCTTAGGCGTTGTGTTTCTAGATAACAATTTATACAATAACAATAAGTAGAAATCTGGTTTGCCTCATTTATAATTTGTCAAGATTATAAAAATAATTTCTTTGAGTAGGTACAATATTTAATAAAATACGTTACTCGTAACTCCTGTATGTAAACTGAAACAATGCTGGCCATTTGAGGTCTTACTCATTGTTCAAGTGAAAGTAATTACCGTAAAGTAATTACCTATTGTCTTATGTCTTACTCGTAATATATGAATATAAGGCCATGCCCTCGCCACAGTATAGGTATGAAGCTACAGGTACGTGGTGGCCTCGACTTGTGGGGGCATTGAGTCAAAACAACACTAGAGAAGCAAACCTCATTATCACACGTCGAAAAAAGTGTAACCACTTTTGAACTTTGACGACGTAGCTTTGATACCACGAAACATTTGAAAGTAAACATATTTATGTCTCATTTACACGCGAGACAAGAACAATACCATCGCTCGGATTAGACAAAGACAAAGACATAACTTTACGATGGTGGGCCAGTGTTGACTACCGTATGAAATTTTACCCATAACAATGAAGAAACAATTTTTTTTTTAAACAATTTGTTTTAAAATAAATTAATTTAAATATTTTAAATAATATATTTCGAATTGAATGAAATAGGTATAAATAATAAAATAACTAGAAATATTTGGTTAAAAGGGTTTATATTCAGTGTAAAATCAAACTCCGCTATGAAGCATCAGTTTTGTATACAATTGTCTTTTAGACTCTTTTTTATAAGTCTGTGTGAATATTTTACTTTCATGATACAATCTTATTTTTACCTATGTATAAATAATGGCATTTAATAGTAAAAGTGAATGATCAACTTGTACTGATAATAAATAATCCCCAGGGTGTATTGCAAATTCTTTTAATATTTTAAAATACAAATAAAAAAAATAATATAAAAAATATATCTATATATTTTTTTGTTTTTTAATTTTTTTTATTTATATTTATTTACTTTTTTATTTTATATATATATATATTTTTGTACAATTGTTATTTATCTTTGATAATTAATTAAGAAAAATGAATGAATGAATGAATTAATTATTTTATACAAAAGTCTCCAGCACTGCGAGCTTGGCAGAAGGTGAACGTTCAACGGGTCCCTAAAAAAAGTGATCGATTCAGCCCTAACAACTACCGTTCTTCCTATATTTTATTATTATTGACAAAATGTTTAAAAACAGTATAAAGCATATTATTTCATAAATTATAAATTCTCCCACTAATGTGGGAAAACAAAAATGATTTTTTAATGGTAACACTGATTCTAAATTACAATTATTAATGTTTTATTTCAATTATAGCCTTATTTACGATATTATCAATACAAAAACCATAAACTTACACGTGATAAGTAATTCCGCATGATTTATTATGGTTTTGTGACCTTGAATCGCATTCTTTCACTACGCATTTACCCATTTTGGCGATTGTTACTGTCATGTGTCGCTATGTTCAACTCGGTTGACGCCACATTGAACACTGAATTGACGTTTGCTACGCATATGCCTGTGGACAGATGTGCAGTAGCAACGATTTTAGGCGGTAATTACTCATCTATGTATGTATTATATCAATGTGTGGGGGTAAATTCAGCAGACAGTGATGCGCCGCGTCTTGCGTCACGTTGTCTAATAGATATTACTTAACTACATTAAAGGCATGAACTCGTTAAGCCACGATTTAGACAGTTCCTGAGAACATACCCATTGTATGCAATGCAATAATGTAACCCAAATATCATTAGAAGAGTAACTTCTAGGACTATCTATGTCTACGACAGTAGTGGATTAGCACGGTGCAACCTGAATAGCACTTCAGTTTTCAAAGAAAGAGTCGCCATTTGTTTAACAGAGTTTTGCGTATTGGGATTTTACTACAGACGTCACAGAATACATAATAGTTAATGTATTCTGTGAGAATACACGTCTTAAAAGTATAAACATAGTAAAACTACTGCTAATTTTTAAAAGAATTTACGCTCTACCTAGTGGTCAAAAGTAAATTTTGCCCTATATCTAGGTACCGGTACTGGACGTAAATGTAGACGTAACATGTAGTCTCTCAATGTAATCTTTTCCTTTATAAAGCAATTGTAGCTAACCACGAATGAATGTACTTATAGTTTGCAATCGTGGTATGACTGCAGGTCATTATACAAAATGCCTTAATGCCTATTGCACTGATACAGTGATAGGCGACTCATGAATGATACCATGCAGTTTTATAAATCCTACCTATGACTTTGAAATGTGTAAAATCTCCGAAACAATAAATACAGTACAAAAATAAAACAAAATAATATGCTTGAAGACTGTAATCAAACAGATTGAACAATAAATTAAAATAAAATAAACATTACTGAAACGAATTCCTGACACAAGAAAAATCATTACATATACCTACCTAGGTACGCATTAGGACATGTCACTATGGTTTTAAAAAAAATACAATTTAATTCTTACTCACATTTGTATGTATTGTTAGCATGTCAACTTTTACCGAAGTAGAACTGCAGCTGATTGTTTGGGTTCTACCAACATTAATTTGTTTATCACGTGCGGATCTACCTATTTAGGCACAACTAATAAACGTTGATTTCCTTATGTCGTAAGTAATAGGGGTTAAAGTATGAAATTGCCGTTGTATAGTAAATAGATACTTTGAGTTGACACAAAACTTTCATGGTGTGAGATTTTCGTGTGAAACTTTTTTCACATGATACCTATGAGGTCCTTCTTTTAAAAAATGCACAACATTCAATTATCGACTTTTAATTGTTTTTTAAAATTCAACTTAGACGTGAAAGACGGATACTTCGAAAATCCGCGTCATTTTTTAATACGACGACGCGGTACTAACGCGGCAGAAACGGTTCGCAATATCAATGCTGCGTTTGGAGAACAGACTGCTAATGAACGCACCGTGCGTTTTTGGTTTAAACGCTTTCATAATAGAAACTTCGACTTGAAGGAAGACCACCCACACAGGAGAATAACGGTGAATTGAAGAATCCAATCACATTGAAACCCAATTTTAAGTTGCAAAAATTAGTTCAGTAGTATCACGAAATAACAGCTAATCCGAGATTCGATATTTAGCGGTTTTAAATGAACTTTCCCCTTTGTCAAATAACGTGTTAACGAACAAAGAAAAGAAACGGAGTGATACTCCTTTTATCATCTTATGAATTTGGCCTATTTGTCTGACTGACTGACTGTTAACCTTACACTAAATAAAACTTCACAAATTGATAATTTTAAAACAAAAACACACGTAATAACGTAGGTAACCGTTGGAAAACCATGCTTGAGCACGAATAGGCCGGTTAGACCGAAGGGTTATACCATGGCCTCACAGAAAACCGTGTTTAAAAATTATTTCGTTGCTTAATCGGTAATCACTTCCCATAAAGTGACCCGTCTGATTTTTTGTCCTGAATTTCATAAAAGAGTTCCTCATTAATCGATCTTACGAATTAGATACGACTTCAACTTATGTAAGACTTCCATTGCATTTTTTAAACAAAAAGTCATAAAATAACGTTAGTACTATAAAAAAGTAATCTCTATGTACTACTACGTAGCAATGTTAATTACAGCTGTTAATTACATATATGATCAATCTTCCTTATCCACTACGTGATAACTGATAACAGATAACAGAAGGCCAGACATGTTTATGTTATCTTTTTATAGACAGACGACTCCCTCGTGCATAGTAACTATTCTCACATTGTTTTTACATCACAGTAATCAACTAATTGGTATGACATATTTACATAACACGGTAGCGACTGCCTAGCCTATATTTCTTTAACTAACTATAAATTTATGACATTAACCACGTAGGTTTTTAAACTTCGTAAATTTTGATTTCCGTTAATTATAATGCATTAGATAATACAGTATCTTTTTAATCGTCAGAACGGTTTCTGATTACGCTAAAGACATGTTGCTAGCAATTATATAATACACGCTCTTATAACACGCAATGACAATGCCAGCAATATGTCTGAGCAGTATCTTTAGAGTTATTACGAAATGAATGGGTACTTTTTTACTGCATGACAAATCCGGCCGGATCCCGCTTTACCTGCTTTAATTAAGTCATATAAAAAAACACTACCGTCATATAATTCCTTTATCGTGGTAGAGCCATTCTATGAGAGCTTCGTGGGGAGGCACAAATAGGCCGGCACGACAGGCCTCATAGAAAACCAGTGTTAAGTAGGGTTAGCCCGTTTTCAAGATAAATTGCTCAAGAACTTACCTATCTAAAGCACTTTAATAAATTCGATTAGAAACTGCATTAACCGACCAGTGTGTGTTCAATCTTGGTAAAATATAGTTCAAACCACTTTTCAATTCCTTTTTACAAGATGTTTTTGGATTTTTTTGCTAAATACTATGTTTATCTCTTTTTTAAACAAGGCACCTAACGACCTATACAGTCTTTAGAGATGCGCAAATTAAATAGTTTTGAAGTCATTATCGTAGCCCGATGAGCTAAATTGTTCATTGTGATAGTGAATAATTTAGCTAATATAATACCTAATTCTGGTTGCCTCTATTATGTTCAATCTTTTTATAAATGGCCCATATCAATTTTTTTGGTGATCAGTGTAGTGCAACTAATTTTATTTTAGCCTGAATGAAATCTATCGAAATAATAAAAGCGTTGATACTTCACGCAACCGTGTTACTTAACTTTTGGTCTGGATGAATTCCAATTCAATATTTAGATACTAAATGCTGCATATCTATGCAGAAAAAAATTGTGTGTGGCACAAAATCACGTAATACCTCAGTGACTATTTCGTGTGACTAGTCAGAAATGCCAGACCGTAATTTGATTCTGTGTAAAAATAAAATACTTAGAATTATTTATCTTGTCTTCGTTCCTAGAGTTCTAGATCAGAGCATTTAAGAAATGTGTTGGATTAAGACAACCTAATGATATAGGTACATATGTAGGTATATTAGATATTCTTATTTAATTCTAATTATTTATTAATATGTGTCTTTACCTAGTGTCGGTCCCATGAAACAATCCTTTATACAAGTTATTGTGTAAACATCGCGTTGGCCGTAAACGAAACAAAATGTACCTTGGTTTCGCCGAACGAAAAGTAAATAACAAAATCCTTAGAAAAAAATAAAACTTGTTTTAAACGAGAGCTTACAAACAGTGGCGGACTAGCCACGTAGCAAGAGTAGCAAATGCTACGGGCCCCGCTCACCAACGCATTCTGGCCGTAAAAAGTATCAACTTAATTCGATCAAAGTGTGAAAATGTTTTTTCAAATCAATATAGCCACAATTCTTATCACGAAATAATAGCATCTAACTATAATTTAAAATTTTAATAAATTATTAAAAGTGAGCGTTGGTTGGACCCAACGCCGCGACGCCCAAGCCGGGCAAATTAACAGCATGTGCTGAGCCGAGTCCTCACTGCAATCGCAGTGATGACAGACGGGACTTAATTCTCTCCTAGTGACCGAGTGCAGAATCAGCCGTGACCGGAAAGGACTGCGTCAGTCGGAAGGAATGCCGCTCTGCCCACTCGACTATGACGCGCTGGAGCGACTGTAAGGCGTCAAAGCCAGCACGTGGAGCCTCCAGCAGGGAGCAAATATAAAACAAACCCTGTAGGGTTTGTTTTATGTTTGACTAGTATAACCAACCGGTCTGGCCAGCGTGGTATAATAGGCAAAAACCTCCTTTCCAAGGAGAGGCCTATGTTCAGAGGTAGACTACTATAGGGTTCTGATGATGATGATGAATACTATAAACCAGATAACCTAAAAGAACCCAAGGGCCCCTTGCTAGAATTGCTACAGGCCCCGCACGGTCTTAATCCGGCACTGCTTACAAACAAAAAAAAATTGCGTTGCCCGACACGTGCGAAATACGTGTACTTACAGTTTTACCCTATACCTATAGTTATTTGGCAGCTCAAAAACTTTTTTTAGACATAACCTGACATGACTAGAATAGTTTTATAAAATGTAAATAAGTAATCGCAGCAAGAGACGGAACCGTCTGGTTGTTGGCAAAACGGTTTCATGGACGGAATACGTTGCATTCTTATTCAATTTATTTAAAACCTCGTAATTATGCCGGCATTCTGTGTTTTCTTTACTTTTTTATATAAACTGTAAACCCTGTCGGCCTGTATAGCAACTAAGTTTCGCAACCAGTTGTGTAAGAGGATTTAATCTTCTTTCTTAACAAACAGTTGCGATAGAAGATTTATATTCTTAAGCTGTCGCATGTATGCAATTTGCCAGTTGACTATGATTGGTTTAGTGTTTAGGACGTAAAAGTATTACCAACAAAAATATAGTTGGACTGGTAGCATGTTAATATACATATAATTGTACAATGAATCGATATTTTTCACACCCCTATTATAAGGACCCACTATCCATCCTCTAAGGACCCTTCGCTATTAATGAATATGTATTACCTATAGAGATGTGATACACCATAATCGACTTCAAAAAGGGGACACCTTTCTCAATTTGGTTGCAATTTTATGGAGTGATTTGGGATAAAAAAAATATGGGAGGATATATTTCCTGTTTAATCCTATCTATTTAAAGAATAAAATTAATATAAAAAATAAAACAAACTTAATGATGGAAAATTAAGAAATGTAGAATACGTTTCATTATAATTCATCATAATTTAGGAGTATTTTACAAAATATGTGCTTCAAAAATATAATTTGATACGCAACAACCCTTTCAAATCGTCTAGCGAAAAGCATACGAGAACAGTAGCGCGCAAAGGGGAGAATTACCAGCTGTGAGAGGTCATTGACCGATCAGCCACCGAATTATGCAATATTCGGCCGGCATTTCAAGGGCAGTCACGATATTTGCTCTAGTGTATTTTGCACTATACACACATTGTAAAGATTACATGCGGCATGGGTGACTCGCGTTGAGACTCAAGCCAGAACTAAAATAGCATCAGCTTGTGAAATAATCGGTGTCGTATGGTTTAATAGATTCACACGTGAAGTCAGCTGACTTACATTCGCCCAGAGCATGTACCTAGTTCTAAATAATGAAACATTATCTTACAAGAAAATCCCAAGTGTTTAATCCTGTACTGAAATTACTATGCAGATTAGTGTTATTCAGTCTTACTTATTTAAATAGGGTTATTATTAATTTTTATTTACGGTGCTAACCATTGCTATTGAGGCACCATAATATATAGGTACCGTGATTTTTACAAAAACAGCAACTAAATTATTTATGCTAGAGTGGTAAATACCACATTAAATATTAAACAACATTTTCTATTTTCCTCTTCTTCTATATAGAAAAACTAACATGTTTATTAAGTAATAAATGTTTAGTAATTATACGTTGCAAAGCTGTTGTCACAACATAATGACCTCGACGAAGCCTACACTTCCTATTCAACTTTAAGCTCATCTTTTAAATTATTGATTTATGCTTAATTACAAAAGAACGCTTACAAACGATTAGGGTAAAATCTCTCTCTGTTCACATAGAAACGTAACTAATTGGAATCATACATATATTTTATTTTCCTATCAAATACATACCATACAGGAAAATAAAATATAAAACGACTGAAATACTATTAAATTTATAGTGAACTATGTTTCTACACAAAACAGAGAAATATTAATGAGAAATATACTTGTATATGACTAATAAATAACTAAAAAAAGATAAATAACCGGAGTACCACAGGGAAATTTAAAACACAATCAATTTACTTACCTTAAAATA
Source organism: Arctia plantaginis (assembly GCA_902825455.1). Classification (NCBI taxonomy): domain Eukaryota; kingdom Metazoa; phylum Arthropoda; class Insecta; order Lepidoptera; family Erebidae; genus Arctia; species Arctia plantaginis. Next base: position 5,299,361 of record CADEBD010000288.1, read on the forward strand.
TAGGGCCAAGGGAAACTACGGAGAATACATGTAATCTATTTTAAGTAATTTTAATATGTTTTGCGAATTAAATTTTATATTGAAAAAAATTGAGCGGTTTTCACAGAATCACATCACTATTAGATACGAATTTAATATAAAAGTCTATGCACTCAGATGTTACTTATGTATAGAACATACTGACTAATTGCGAATGATCTACGCCTCACAGGCGGCGCGCGACCTACTGACTGGCCGCAGCACATTCGATTCGAGCTTGTCCGTGAGTCATTGTTAATTTGACATTGGAACACCGCTACTTCACGTCCAATGAAAGGAAAACGCGGCCAAAATAAAACCTACCGCACGTTGAACGCTACTCCACAAACGTCGGGATTATCAACTCTATTAAAGCTACAGATTTAGTTCGTGAAAATGCCGCAACATGGCGGCTAGCATTTTCTTTGGTTACATTACACCGACAGAAAAGCCATCTGTTGGTATTGTATGAAAACTTACTTTTTATAGTTGTTTTTAAATTGCTGCGTAAATGACTTCACTTGTTTTAAATTTACCTATTACCGGCATTGAAAGAATTGAAATCTTAGTTTAATTTTCGAAGTTAAAGGAAGTACTACATTGCAGCAATTCCTCAACTGGCCTACACTGGTCAAGCCATCCTTAGAAAAAATCACGATATTTCACCGCACGCTTTTTCGCAATATTCTGTGACACATGCGATCTATATAGGACTATTCTCACTGGCGAAATAGAATTCACGCGAAAAAAATATATGTGATTTGATGCAAGTTGAACGCGATACGGTGTCTATTTATTAAAAAAAAAACCTTGCGGTGAAATATCGCTGTGCGGACGGGCCCTAAAACTGCAAATGTATTATTGAGGCCCTGTTGATCTAGTGGTTAGTGTTCTGACTGCTAAATCCGAGGAAGTGGGTTTGATTGCCACCTATTAAAAATAATTGTGTGATGGGTGGTTTAATTTATCTGTAATAGGTATGTATGATGAAATGTATAAATATGTTTTTTAGGAGTCTGGTTACCATTGTACAGGCTCTTCCTAGTTTGGGATCAGATGGCTGCGTGTGAGATGTGTGAGGTTACTGTTATTTTCATTGTGAAAAAAAATGGTCGTATTGTGAATTTGTGAAGATAAGTGGCGTGCTGGCTAAGTAGTTTGAACATTTAAAGTTAAAAGTATTACATTTTTCTTGAAGGTGAGGTAACTGGTATTGCGCTTCTCTATTAATATCGTCCCATTAACTTGTATCTTAGGGTGTGTGTGGAACTATATTTTACTTTTTAGAAAAAAAATATACTTTAGAAAATATCTTGGGCACTTGCTTGAAATGTTCTGAAAAAAAAATTTGCCCATTTCAATTCAATGGAATAGAAATCATCGAACAAACAAACCAAGGTCATATAAAAAGACAAAAAAAATAATACGACATTCGTTTATTAAGATAATATAATTTTATAACAATGTCAGACCCTAAGAGATATCAGAATCATTTCTCTTTTTTCTCTGAGGATAGAGAGTTGTAAATTTTGTTGACCTCGTTGAGGACGAGGGACATGACGATGGTGCCGTTGGTGTCAATGAAGTTGGCGAATGACTTGGTGATTGAGGCCTCCCGCGACTTGCCAGATGAGTCTCGCATCACAAGAATCAGGTTGTACTTATCGTCGTGCCTGTTGAAAAATAAATTTGTAAGCATAACTATACTACGATTATTATTACAAAGACCCTAAAAATTCGTATAATATTGTGCAGACCATTTCACTTATCAGAGATACAGACCTAAAAATAAAGTAGAACAGTATTGAGTAGAATTGATAACATATTAAATCGTAACACGCTTTTATAATACTGTTCTAGGCAATTAGCATAACATGGCATATTTCGTTCTTTAGTTTAATGGAATGGAAAGAAACAAAACTGAATGGCATCTTAACATAGTATAAAATAAAGTCGCTTTTCTGTGTTGTACGCTTAGATATTTTAAGCTAAGCAACGGATTTTAATACGGTTTTCTCTCGAGAATTTTGAAGATTTATCGTTAAAAACATGTTTTTGTGCGCTTACATTGCAAATGCTGGCTAAACCTCAAGAGATAGATCAAAATAATGTCCTACGGAATGGTATATCTTAAAAAGATCTACGAAAAATTCTGCGATGGTATATGTCTATCTCCTAAGGATAACCCACAGTAATCATTTTTATCTTTTAAATATTACAAAAAATAATGGGTTTATTACGAAGCTATTTTAAACAATTCACTATTATTCTTTATCCAAGTAAATACGTTAGAAACGTTGCGCGTTTAATGTAGATTAAAATTGCTCTTTTAAAATGATATCTTAGAAGATATTAGAGGTTTAAAAATGCGGGAGTCCAACGGCCGTTGAGCTGTACGTCATAGAGATATAACCATAGAGAGAACACGTGGTACAGCTGCCTGTAAGTGGAAGCGATACAGGCAACGAGAGAGATGGGTGCCCGATATTTCCCTCTGTTTAGCTAAGCTGCGATTAGCTACTTAGCTTAACATATTCCCCAGCCAACCACAGAGCTTGGCTAGAAAAAGATAGAGGTGACTAACTATTCTGAATCTGTCTCGTTGCCTATATTGCGAGATTGGGGCTAATCCTATCAAAATAATAGTATAATTAATTACTCCACACTAACACCTCATTAATAGTATGTACATTGTACCCGTGCAAAGCCTGGGTGGAGCGCTAATAGGACATAATATAAAAATACTTTACTACCACAAAATACAGATTTTTTTTTTATTTAGAGCATTGTTGCATGCAACCACTGCTTGCTATCTAGATTTTTTTTTTCAATATTTTTAGAGTATAATTGGACCTGTAGTGTTTGTTTTGGGATTTTATTTGTATAACAAAAAAAAAATTAAAAATATGTGGAAACAGGTTATCTTTTATGTTTATAGCCAATTTTGAACATAATGACTGTTGACTTTTCAACACAATGATCAAGCTACAGAATCCCTATTTTGACCCACATTTAAAAAAATTGCAGTATTATGCTAAAACTTACTTCTTGACATAGGAGCTGGCTTCCCACACCCTATTGTTATTTCCAACCTTTTCCTTAGCAACAACAAATACTCCTTTTTCCTTGAATGTTGTGTAGAGTGTGAGGATACCCATAAGTATGAAATATGACGACACACAGATAATAAGAACCAATCTGTAACACATTTAAAATATTATAAATCAGCAGATCACCCACCACAAGCTTTATGGTACATTTTGATTATGTAATTTACTAAAATAAAACTAAAATGAACAGAAATTCAATGATGCAAATGACTAAATTCAATCTTATCTTCTAACACACCCCTACAAACAATTCTATAATTTATTATAAAATCATAATGTTTATCTAAGAAACTTACATTAAATCGAATTTTTTTATCATTTCACTATATAACAATGGTAAACTACTTTTAAACACATAACATTACAATGATTTTAAGGATATTAAACACATCAAACTCTTACCTTGATTGAGGGAAAGGATATAGATAATCCCAAAGTAGAGCATAGAGAGCCACTCCAACAGCTAACGCACATAGGAACAGCCGGCCATCAATTAGAGCAAAACTCTCTTTACATTTCAGGTCACCTGTCAAAACCTGAAATAACATTTTATTGATAGTGACAGCATAATATTTACAAATAAGTTTCTTATACACACCCTTTAAGTTTCCAATATTAGAGCATTTCTTTTATACTTGCTAAGACACAGTTATATACCAATAACAAGTATCTATACTAATATTATAAAGCTGAAAGGTTTGTTTATTTGGTTGTCAGTGCTAATCTCAGGAACTACTGGTAATTTATTTTGGTGTTGGATAGCCCATTTTTTAAGGAAGGTTATGTAACATTACACTATGTACAATAAGCATCAATGAATATTTTTCAAAAAGGGGGGAAAAAGGGGGTAAATTTATTCCTTTAGAGAGATGCAAACAAAGTTGTGCAAGTTACCTAGTGTGATATATACATACAGCCTTACTAATAAACTTTTACACACAGCATATACTAGGGTTATAAAAGATTTTAATGTTAATATTTTTATAAGTAGATATTTAATTTGTCTGATTTTATATATTATTCATTAAACAAGTGGTCACTGATACTACTCCATAGGCATTATAATATAATAATTTTAATAAAGCTTTTATTTGCCGAAATAATAACATATATTTTATATATAGGCACTATCTGTGTAGTGACGGATTAAGAATACAGAGTGTCACCACCCCTACTCATCCCATGGGTGTTGTAAGAGCCGACTAAGGGAGCAAACTACTTAGGACAACAGCACTGTAAATAGAAGGAAAACTTGACACAAACCCTATACCAACCGGTTTGGCAAGCATGGTATGGTAGGCTAAAGCCTCCTTTCTAAGAAGACGCCTATGTCCAGCTGTGGACTATTAAAGTGTTGATGTGTGTGTGATATATAGGCACTAGGGCACTGCTAAAAACTTGTAAAATGATTGCAAATCTAATGTATGTTGTAGCATGTATGAATCTTGTTCACTTAGTAATTGTTCAACAACTTGTAGCAGCACACATTTCTCAGATAATCTTTAATATTACTGATGGCTATTAACTAGTATTAAGTCTCTATATAAATTTATACTAAAGATCAAGATACTTAAGTACCATTAAGTGTTTATGACTGTATTTGTAACTTTAACCCCTGATATGCCATCCATCGGTGAGCTCTGTAAAGAGTAGCGGCATATCAGAGGTTAAACTTTCTATGTCATTCATAGCTCTATTTCATAAAGCAATACTGTTAAAGGATAGGTGATAAATAGATATTAACCTCTCTGATAGCATCATCAATAGCATTTTTGGCCGCAGCACCATCCCACTTATTGATTTTAACATTCTGAAAAAAAAAACATATTGTCGATGGTAATAAGCAAAGTTTATTTTCCGTATATAGACTACTATTATTTAGGCTATGTTGTGATATGTAGAATATAAAGTAGTACTAGCTTTTACCACTGGCTTAGTTTGCGTTATTATCGAAATTGACGAGCAATTTAATTTATCTCTGTACCAAATTTAATTCAGATCCGTTCAGGTATCGGGGCTTGAGTAATAAACATTCGTACATCCATCCTCACAAACCTTTCGGTGTTTAAAATGAATAATGGGATAAAATAAACAGTACTTTCAAACCCATGCATAAAAAGTAGTCAAACAGTGACGTGTCTTCTGTTGACGAAGTACAGTGCTAAATTACAACTTATAGTGAAGAACAAAAATTACCTCTGTTGTTTCAGTCATCTTTGGAAAGTCTTACTTATGTGAAAGATAAACAACTTGGTGTCACCCTTATTCAGTTTTCCAATTTTCGCCGAAGTAAAGCCGACGGCTGGAAACTGAAACAATTTGACTCGTAGGTGAATTTGACTTTGACGTTTGTTTTGTGTATGAGTTGGTGGATATTGATTAGAGATGGGACGTTAAAATCAATTTTATGAAAACTCCAATAAGATAATTTTTATTATGTAAGCTAATTAAACTTGACACAAACCCTATACCAACATATGTATTTATATCGGTTGTCTAGTACCCATACCACAAGCTCTGCTTAGTTTAAGACGAGATGTCATTGTGTGAATGTGGTAGAATATTATATTATACTTATCATCAGGAGACCCACCTGCTAGTCAAAGCCCATATCATAGAAAATATGCACAGGCCTGCTTACATTACTTCATTGAATTTGTTTAAAGTTTTACATGATTATGTACACGTATGTAATTATGTATCAATTGAACCTGCTTGTTTAGACTGTGTATATTAGACAACTTTGAATTCAAAGTTATCCAATACCTAAAATGTGATCGCGTTAATTCAAGTACATATGCCTTATGACAAATGTACTAATAATAATAAATCAATTATTGGAGTAACTAAGACTCAAAGATGTTAGTAACAATTTGAACGTAAACGTAAAAAAGAACATAAAAACCGTTTAAAAGTAATGCAAACGTCATCCTTCCCATAAATATTTTTTCTTTTTCAGTTTTGCTTTAACTTTAATTTTAAAGTTTAGTTGATATACCACCCTTTAAGTCGATAAATTGTTTAAGTTTTTAATGGGATCTCATTATTATTCTTGTGGCGACTCCTACACTCTATGTAAGTGGCTGAAAATTGCATGAACCGCAAAAGTCACTTTGTAATCTTACAACTATTTTATAGAATTGCAACATTACTTATGCAATTAGTAAATCATATGGATATGCAATGATAGAACGCGTTACGGCGTTCCACAACCCAACTAGTTTAACAGAGACGGAATTGTCAACGAACATGGTGGAATCAATTGAAGATCTAGAAGGCCTATCGAGTAGGAATTAAAACGTATTTAGCATGGCTACGCTTGGGTGACGATGCGTCGTCCAAGCGCAGAAAACCGTCAGTTCATGATATTAAACATCATTTATTAGGCTTTAATGGTTTTATTTCCTTGTTTCAATTGCCCTGGATGAAAGATATGTGTGTTTAGATCTAACTTTTTTTTTATGACGTAGCAGCCATACAAACGGACGGAAACTTGATAGTAAGTGACTGCTGAAGTACAATGGACATATGGTACTTAAGAATCACCAGTGCATTGTCAGTCTTTGAGGCCAAAGTATACTCTTTTCTTGAAGGTTTGAAAATTGTATTGGTCCGGAAATACTGTGGGTATTATTTTTTTTCCAACGATTCCTTGTAAGGTACAAAAAAATCCTGAAAAGAAAGCGCACAGTTGTGGAGTGCTAATTATCCAAGATGAGTATGAATGTTTTGTCTCTTTACACGATGGCGGAAAGCAGTTGACGGTATAAGTTCGCAGCACTCCGCATAATACAAGTGACAAGGAATGCAGAGTTGGTCTACAACGCATTATTGACTTAACATCACTTAACATATTACTAAGATGGCATCAATCTATTAGCCTCGAAACGAAAAACAGGTGTACCTGAAACTTACCCTTACAAAGTATTCCGGTCAAGTACACTAGTAACTTATTCATTTTATTGCATTAATAACTATTCGATTTATTTATAGCACTATCCAATTAATCATCAACAGAGATCACTTGAGATTACAGTATTTAGTATGTTATTTTTAATCTGTATACCTTAAAAAATTTACATGCAAAATGTATAATTTCTGTCTATGGCACGGATGGCAACAAAAAAAAGCAATGAAATAATGTGAAAAATGGAATTAAGCTTGTTAAATATTTCTTATAATTGGTGAAAGAGTCTTATGGTTTTGTATATAATGCTTCTTGTAAACAAGTGCCCAGAATTAATTTAAATATAAAAAGTAATGGTATGTAGCCAATTTAAGGGTCCTGCAATGTTATTGCTCTACCACCAACAGTAACCGGTGGCTTCACACATATATATTCTGTAACAGTGTCATTTCACTTATAAAATCTCTGAATTATCATCACTTAATGTAATCTTGTAAGTTTTATGTATTATTTTTGTCTTACAACCATGTGCTATGTTAACAGTAATGCGAAACAATAATGATCGAAAGAGGTCACTGTATGTTCAACCAAATTTTGAATTTCTTATCTAAAGGTAATTGCGTTTTCAGGTTGTATGTTGCTACACTGACTTATTACTATGGCGAAGAGAAAGAAAGCAGCAGCAAAACAAACACCAACTCGTCGTACTACTCGAAGCGCCAAACAACAGGCGAACGCTGAAGCCTCGGCGTCCATGGATGGCGAGACCTCCAATGCTACCCAGCCCACAGAATCCAAAAGTAATCAAAATGACCCTGAAAATGTTCCAAATGAAGAAGCAAGTACCCCTGCACCACCATCATCAGAAACAAGTGAACTAACAAAATCCTCTCTGGTCCCTGTTGTAGCACTGCACAAGAAATTTGGTAAATACCGTTGTTTGTTAAACAATGATGAGACCTTTACTAAAAAGTATGATTTAGGCAGTGACAGTGAAACAAATAGTAGTGTGGAGATAAGAGTTGTTGATCCTTGTGCAAGCTCTGAATCTGATTCCAATGCAGCTTTAGAAACACAATTGGACAACACTTCTATTAGACCTCACTTGAGTCCTGTCTACAATACAATAAATACTCATAGCCAATTGAGGAATATTTCTCCTTTACGGGTAGTAACCGATGAAGTACCATCATGTAATAAAATTCCATTGAACAGATCCAACGAAACAAAAGAATATAAGTCATTATCACTAGAAATAGTTGATCTGACTGAAACTGATTCAAAGGCCAGTTCAACAGAACAAATGATGTCAACTTCAGAACAGACATTTGTTGTTGAGGATTCTACAAGTAACAATAAACCAGATGCTACAGATGTCCAAAACATTCCATTTGAAACTGAACAATTGGAATTTGGTGGTGATGATGATGATGACGATGAAGTCATCACTGTTGTTCAAATTGTTGAGGATGATAATCCAGAATTGTATTATAATATCAAGATTGATAGCCCAAAAGCAAACCTAGTTGAACAGCACACTATAGAGGAAAGTGAGAACACTTCTAAAAATCATGACTTCCAATCTCATTTTGAAAAGTTGAATCTTACATCTGATGATCCTCGGTCTCCTATGGATTGTTCAGATTCTATTGATTTGGAAACAACATCTTGTGGCACTCCAGATTTACAATTTACAAAAGAAAATTTAAATGATGGAATAACAAGACCAGATCCTAGTATCACACCTAGTTCTACACTCTCTGATGACAGTAACTCATCAAGGGTTACAGAGCACAATCAAAATAATTCTAATGATTCTGCTGAGTCTTCCCCAACTGGTGTTCGACGTTCCAACCGAATAAAGACAATTAGTAACTTGAAGCAAAAGACGAAAGGATATGGCTTGGTGAAGACACCATTAAAAAAAGCTTTAATCACACAGACTAAATTGAAGCTAGAAGAAATTGGATCTGACAGTCAAGACAAATCACTAGAATCATTACCAAGTACAATGCCCAACTCCCCATCATTCCCTGTGCCCTCCGAAATGCCTGTAAAAGTAAAGTCTCGCTGGCGACGTTCATCCGAATTAGAGATGGGAGCAAACTCACCGGCTAATTCTCCATTAGCCAGCCCAAGTCTGCCACAGCAACGCTTACCTACTGTGGCAGAAAGCTTTAGTCTTCCAGAAGAAGAACCAATTCCTTTAAGCAAGGAGGCATATGAGAAAATTATTGAAGAAAGGATGAACCAGTACCAACATTTAGATGAAAATGAGTATATGTGTGAGAGAATGATTAGTAAGGAGACTAAGAAAATGACTTGTGACTGCTTTATGACCAAAGAGGAGTTAGAGAGAGGGGAATTGGCTTGTGGAGAAGATTGCCTTAATAGACTGCTTATGATTGAATGGTAATATTTTTAATACCTTTTTTGTAAATATATATACTAGCTTTTGCCTGCGGTTCCGCCCGCGGAAATGTCGGTTATCGCGGTAAAAAGCCAATAACTGTAAAATAACAATAATATTGAGATATTTATGAAAAATGCACGAAAGTTCATATGCCACTATTATGTTCCAGTAATTCCCGATGTCCAGTAGGAGACCGCTGTACTAATAGACGGTTCCAGAAAAGAGAGAATGGTCCTCTAAGGGTGTTCTATGCTGATAAAAAAGGCTGTGGAGTAGAAGCCAGTGAAGATATTCCACCGTAAGTAATACTATAATTATAATGATGTCATAAAAAAGTACTTCATGAGCTATGCAATTGTTTTATCTTAATGTAAGATGCCTAAGATGATACCTAGTTAGAAAACAATAGATAAATGTATACTCTAATTCTTAGAAATAAGCAACTTATCTCTTTGTAAGGACTAATTTAAAAGAACTAATTATTTTTATATTTAAAATGATCTAGCTATTATGTGGTTTTTTTTCTTACTTGCAAGGATAGTGAAAAGCAAGCATTTAATAAAATTGCAGGGGTAAATAATCATTAAATTTTCAAAATGGTTGTGTCTTGTCAACTCTAATGTTTGTCTGTTAGCATAGTTGCGACTGATTGAGCCTGGTGAGCTTAAGGTTAGAATGGAACATGAACTAATAAGTGGGTGTAATAATACATTCTCTGATTATAGATATTGACTGACATACATACAGTCTTATTTGTGTCATCACGCCTTCTTCATTTTTTTTCTGTTTACTATTAGCTTCAAATAACCTCACTTTCTTATAAACAAGTGAATAAAAATACTTGTAAAATATTTATCGTAAATATATTAATATACGGTTTTAAGGATATAGTTAAGGTTATGATGAAAATATAACAGAGCTATGCACGGTCATGAATAGATTGCAGCAATTCCAGTGACTCCCATGCTCTGCGGTCACTCTTTGTAAGCGCACGACGCCAACTGCCACACTAAAGGCTCTTGGGTTGCCCCCACTGGACTTGTTCCTAAAGCAGAAGGCACCCATTGCGATCATTAGACTTGACATCTAGGTCTGTGGCACAAAGACGAGGGATGGCAATCCAAATTATGGGATCAATTAGTGGAATATGAAACATTATTAGCAGCCCCATGCGACAGAAAATCTTCACACAATGATGAATGTGTCCCCTTTTATTGTGACTGCAAATGTTTAAAAAGCAGTGAGGGTCTGAATGAGCTCTTGGAAAGCTTGTTTTTGGTTACACTGGACAGTGCATAACCTGAGATACTTTTTATGTACTTTAACAAACAAACATATTTGTATCTAAACACAGTGTGTTTTAGCTATTGTATTTAGTGTGTCTATTTAGACATGACCCATGTGGACCTTTCTATGCGACGAAACACAGCCAATAGTTAATCAATCTACTAATCGTTTTAGTAGAATTAGTAGTACATTGTGATTTTGATGAAATTCAAGAACAATGCTGATTTTTTTACTTTTCTCTTATTTTTTCTAGAACAAGTTTCGAAATATTGTCTTCAAACCAAAACACGTGTTAATAGCGTCTGTTTTCGCCTTGTTGACTAATCCACATTCTACTTCCTATAATTGCATTTATTGCATGTTCTAATCATATTATGATACATTCAGGTTTACTTAGAGGAAGGCAAATAGTAATATTAATACTGAGTAAAAATATTATCTCATCCTATCAACATTGGACCAGTGCACTACTTAAGATACATGCTTAATGAACATAGTGCAATAGGAAATATAACTTTTGCCCTTTTATAAGTAGTAGAGTGACTGAACTGTCCTTTTTTAGCAGCTTGGCTTACTAACTGATGGGATGCTTTTTGTGTAGTTATTAAGTTTGCCTACTAAACTTAATTCTAACAATGCCATTAAAATGCTACTATTTTAAGCATATAATGTAACTGTATGCAAACTCAGTATACACAAAAGCAATTAATAAAAAAAACCTAATTCAGTGAACAAATCTTATTAGGTTTATTATGATAAGAATTTTGAATTTGAATCTTTTCATTCGTTTTTAAAACAGCAAATGTATGGAGTATTGCAAATAACAGATGTAAAGATTTTGCCTACTGCCATGGTGTAGGCAAAATATCAGAAGTAAAGATGATTCTGAAACTATAAAGTTGTCTAGAGTGCAAAGCACGTCTTTATCAGGACACCTTTTTCTTTGCAGGGGCGAGTTCCTAATGGAGTATGTAGGAGAAGTCCTGGACTACGAGCAATTCTACAAACGCGCCCAGGCCTACTCTGACGATAACAACCTTCATCATTATTTCATGTCGCTGAAAGGTGACACGGTTATCGATGCAACACTCAAAGGAAATATATCAAGATTTATCAACCATTCATGTGATCCGATTGCTGAGACACAAAAATGGACCGTCAATGGAGAACTTAGGATCGGGTTTTTCAGTAAAAGGGAAATCAAAGCTGGTGAAGAAATCACATTTGATTACCAGTTTCAAAGGTTTGGGTAAGTCACATATTTTTATATATATTACACATAAATTATTAAATTATTAATTTATCACACTGCTATATTACATAAGATTTCTTTAAATTCGCATTTAATACGATGGTAAACGTCATTCATAACATGAATTATGGTAAATACCAAAACTGCTGCTATCTTACCAAAAATCTATCATTTGGTTCTATGTCAACTGTCATTTAATTAACAGACAACTACAAAACATGAGTTTAGTTTATCATCACTTTAAAATGATTTGTTCAAGTGTATTGACGCTCAAAATTCCAGTCGGTGTTGTGCTACCAACAGTAACAGAGATGTGTTGTTTACTGCAGAAAGGTGGCCCAGCGATGCTACTGTGGAGCCAGCAACTGTCGCGGTTGGATCGGTGGTGAACCGGACAGCGAAGATGAAGATGACGAAGAGGTATTTGTAGACAAAGGACATTTGTATCCTTAACAGTTTCATTACAATTGAATTGTTCTCAAAGTCCGAAAAACAAGTTTTATTTCACTCTAAATGTTGGTTGGTACGAAAATTCACAATTTTATGTTTCAGGAGGACGAAGACGTCTCCACGTCTAAGACTGGACTTACAGAATCTACAGAGGAGTCTTTGGCTACACCTAATGATCCACCGCGTCCGCGGTTGCGCCGCCCCAAGAAGGATCGCGCGTACAAACCTAAAGCACCCGACTTGGTTCAAGACGCTGATGTAAGAGACTTGTTTATTTTCAAAACTGAATTTAAATTGTGTTTCTTACGCAAAAATGAATTTAAATGGTGTTTTCACGAATTCTGTCCTGAACAATGTTAAAAAATTCTCTATCCGTATTTGCAGTTGTTAGTGAGTCTTAATAGTTTGAACAAATTATAAAGACTACATGTATATCTTCCGTTGAGTTATTCGCAAGTTATATTTGTATTGAATTTCAATAAAGTGAATTGTTATTGAGAGTTAGATAAGGGTATATACTCAGTATATTTGAATTTTATTAAAACAAATCCTATTTGGTATTCAGTAGAAATAAATTTATATTAAGTTAGGTCACATATTAGACCTTAATTTACATTAGATTTTTTCTGATATCTTACTTAATAAGGTGCAAGTTATAGTGTTTTACAACGAATAATCATACGACTGTCATAAAATTTGTCAACGAAACAAAATAATTTCAATTACATGATTGTTTTTACATAGATCGAGGAAGACCTAGAGGCCTTGGGTCGTACTGGCGTCAAGAATCAAAGCCATACCCTGCGCCTGTCGCGAACGGTGGTCCGCGCCAAGACCCGGCGAGCGCAGTGCTCGCTGCTGCGCCTGCTGCGGGACGCCGACCTGCCGTGCCGCAGGCTGTTCCTCGACTACCGGGGCCTACGCCTGCTCGCGCCTTGGTGCACTGACGCCCCTCTCGATTTCAAGTACGTACACATTTTTTAATTTAAGATGATCAGAAATATAAATTGATAAAAAATATATATATAACTATCACATTAATCTTTCCATATATGTATATATGAAATTACCTATTTACAGTCTATTTGTTCATCCAAAGGTTGCCTGTAAGATATTGCTTTTTAGCGATAAGGCCGCTATTTGTACACGGTCATTGACTTGTAATACTATTGTATGTAAAATATCCTGAATTGGTGTACAATAAAGATTATTCTATTCTATTCTATATATTAACGAGACTGATAATTAATATTATCTCTTGGAAAGTTATTGAGAGCTTTATGATTTAATTATAATCTACAGGCTAGAAATGTTACTGACCGTGGACCGTCTACCAATACCAAACAAGACAATGGTACAAGAGAGTCGCTTCTTCACGATCGTAGAGCGGTGGCTAAGCGCCGCCGACCAGCCGCAGGATAACGTGTTCATTGATGAGGCGACTGGTAAGGAACTTATTATACTTGGTAATCTGTTATGATCTTAAATCAAGTGTCTAAATATTTAATCAATAAGTGAACTGAATAGTTTCTGCAAAGAACATCGTTTTCAAGTATCACAAGAAAGAAATAAATACAAACGTTTACACTTGGAGACTGTTACTCTTCAAAATTAATACAATCGTACACATGCAAACTTAATACTTGGAATAATATTTAATTACAATAGATTATGATAACTAATACTTGAAATGGTTTTGAACATATTAAAAATTGCCAAAAATGAATTGCGACCCTGCCAGGATTCGAACCTGGAATCTTCTGATCCGTAGTCAGACGCGTTATCCGTTGCGCCACAGGGCCTGTTATCTAGTGCTTCGAAAAATACAATCAAGTGACTGGTACAAGAATTCCTGAAGGTCAAATTTCGATTGTTTTGTCGTTTTAATTCATGAACCAGTATATCTTGAAATGTCATTGTACGGACTTTTGTAGCATGAATGGTCAAAATTTATGTATACTGGACCTCTATAGTTTAATGTAGCTGGGATATCAGAACGCAATGTGTTTTTAATTTTAGTTAGTGTAAATGTTTTTTAATACGATTATTATTTTTATTATGTCAATTTTATGTAAAATTAGTTAGGAATTGTATAAAGAGATGAGAATGTTAAGATGTACCTAACATTTGTTAAAAAAGAATATTTTTTTTGTTTAAAATTCTCTTACAGAATCATCTTATTTGATTTTCCTACACCGAATCAATAAGAGTATTAAAAATAGAACAGAATATATTACGGCTTTAAAAGCATGTCAAACCTAGGCTGTCAACAACACCTGAAGATAAAAAACGATTTAAATGTTATTTTATTTAACAGGTTTGCCAGTAGAACTGCCTAACACTGGTAACCCAGAAGATGTTCCTGGTTCCGAGAAGGCTAAAGATACTGTTTCGGTCCTGGAGAAAATAAAAGATCTCTCTAAACAATTATTGGAACGTTGGTCCAGTTTGAAGGTATAGTGTATATTTAATCAATGATTGTAGGCCTTCGAGAAAGCGTTCAAGCAAACCTTCAAGAAAAGAGCGTACTCCTTCCTCAAAGGCTGGCAACTAGTTGATATATGTATATGTTCTAAATGATGTCTCCAATCATAAAACGGATATAAGGGTACGTGATCCCGGCTCCTTCGAGCTTCTGCGATCTCAGTCCCGTGACTGAAGCCGACAGTTGCGGTGTCCTTTATTCTAGCTTCATCAAACTATTAGTTTCCTTTCTTTAATCCCGTCTAAAAATGGTAACACTCTTAAGGAGGGTAAGCGTCAGGCAAGCAGCCGGCCAAAAACAAACAAAAAAAATATTATTACACATAACGCTGACCTCTAAAAAAAATTGGATGAGAAAATTCTATTTGTCTTCTTAGTTACAATGCTTTTGCTCTTTCTTTTTCTCCGGCATATATGTCTATATTGTTTTTGCAGGAGGTTTTCAAAATTCCAAAGAAAGAACGGATACAACAGATGAAAGAACATGAAAGACAAGCCAACGTTGAACGACGGGCGGCAGACTCGAGCGGCTCACGGGACCGGGACAGGGAACGCCGAGAAGAGCGGGAGAGGCGAGACGAACGGGAACGAGATCGTGAACGTGAGAAAGATAGAGAAAGAGAGCGCGATCGAGATCGAGAAAGAGATCGGGAGCGCGATAGAGCCGACAGAGACAGAGATAGATATAGGGAACGGGAAAAGGACAAAGACCGAGACAGGGATAAAGACGACAGAGATAGAAGAAAAAGAAGGAGTAGTCCGGAAGGCAGGAGGAGTATAAGGTAAGATTTCTTTATTAGCTCAGGATTTACAACATTTTGATCGCTGTCTCGTTAAATAAAAGTGATGTTTGTATCCCTCGGGTACGGGAACATTACCTTTCTGTGTACACTCGCCAACACATTCGTGTAAGCAATAGTTTGTAATGATTTAGAACACAATGTATGTGTGCAGGTTAAGCGAGCGCGTGCTGGCGGCCGTGCCCCCCATGAGCAAGGAGGAGCGGCGGCGCGCGTTCGCCGAGGCGGCGGCCGCGGCCGACGAGTCGCGGCGTCAGCGCGCGCGAGACCCGCCGCCCTGGCCCTACTGGCACCAGCACGACGCCTTCCAACAGGTACGTACGCTACTTGGCTACAGGCGTTCACTGCAAACGTGGTATTACAAATTCACTTGCGTCACCAGTCTAACACACGACCTGATCTGATCCCAAACTAGACAGAGCCGTACTATGATAACCACACTGCTGGTAAACATATATATATGTATATCTAAATACATACACACATATTGTAGATAAATTAAACATTAATACAGAACAAACGACCGTGCCCATCGCATAATTATTTGTCCTATGTGGAAATGGAACCCACGAGCAGTCAGGATTACTAATCACATTCATTACATAGAAAACAAGACACACAATAACATAAAATGTACAGAGAAAAGATTTAAAATCCAAATTAAATAACACGTGATAACACGTAAATGACTGCACGGATGGCGTAGTGGTTTAAGCGTTCGCCACGCCGCTTCCTACTACGCTGAGTGTTGTGGGTTCGATCCCATATGGGACCACACTTTATGTGATTCACAAATGGTTGTTCTAAGTCTGAGTGTTCTTTGTGTCCGTTTCATGTATGTTTGTAAAGTCCCGCTCTACACAAGAATATCCTAATGCGGGCGTTGTCTTTAAAAAAAAAAAATAACAAGCTAGTTGTCCTGCCGAGATAGTGCTATTGTAACGAGTTTTAACTTAATACCTTGCCGATACTTTTAGGAATAAAAACGCATGACGTTACTCCGTTGATATGATAATTTTGAACCAGAAAAACTGTGTGGAAGTTACTGTAATACAATAAACTATGGTTGATAAATGCACATCAAAATGAATAAAAATTTAAACAAAATCAATATATAGATGTTTAATGAAATATATTGTGGTACAGCAAATGTTCCCGGGGAGCATGGTGGGCGGTGTAGTGTGCGGCGTCCCGGGTCTGGTCCCAGAAATGCCTCCTGACTGGATGCCGCCTCACCCTGGACACCCGGAATTCCAAACCCCTCCTTTCTGCCCACCATTTCCCGGAGCACAGCCTTTCTGTATGCCTCAGCCAAAGTAAGTATAAAGAATAAACAAAAAACCTATTTAAATGAAAAATATTTCACTTTTATTTTGTGAAGATATATTCTAACTTGTATTTTAAAAGACATGTTTGTTACATGTAATGTTCCCAAACTATAAAAATCCAACTTATAATAAAGCAAATGCAATATTGTTCCTCTGTAAAGCTGTCTGTAACTTCCTTACAGTTTGATGGGTATGAGCGGATTCAGCATGGGTGGGTTTATGTTTGGTCAGCAAGTGCCAGGTGGCCCTTCCTTCCCACCGCACGCACAACCACAACCTGCACAACCGTCGTCTGAAGCTGCACAACCGGTATGTTGTTTAAATTAACTTCATTTGAGGCTATGTAACGTTATGCGTAATATTTGTGTGTGCATTAAAACTAAGGGTTATCCATTTTAATGGGACTAATCCCACCCACACGCCCACCACTGTAACTCCTGTACACCAGGATCCACAGCAGTGACCCACAAACACACCGAGTTATGACACTCGGGAAGTCCCAGGAAGAAATTAAACTGTCTTGGAAAATTGGAGGAGTTGGAAATACAGTAAATCCACTTCCCTCCTTAGCAAAGCGGGAGACAAAATGAAGTAAAATGGGCCTACACCCTTTTAAACAGGGAAGCACCACGGCCACGAAATATTACGGGTCCTACTTGAGCTATATTTGATTAAGGGTTATCCATTGTGACAAGCCGGTAATCTTCAAAAGTAACAGTATTTATTGACAGGTTGTTTTAAATAGTGATGTACTGAATCGTTAAGCATTACAGCTAAGCCAAGTTTTCTCTTAGTTATGCGTAATCTTTAAACGGCAGTTGAGAATCAGATTTGAATAATGTGACATATTTTGAATTGCATATTTTGACACATTACATAGATTACTGGTTTGATGTAGAAATAAAGATAGTCAAAGTTATGACTGGAAACAATCTAAATATTCCACCACACTATACATTTAATGTTATAACATATAATGTAAAAGATCCGTTTAAGATCCACCATAAACGAATGCGAAATCTTTTTCACTCTCGGATGTTCGCGGATACTTATACTCATTAAAACTTAATGACAAAAAATTAGATTTTGATGTACTACAAGTTTGACGATTTTCATATTGGTAAATACATTAAAGATTTATAAAAACTTAAAATAGGCTCCTGCCGGTCGTGCGCAAGAAGCCAAGAAGGTGGTGCTGCCGTCGCTGTGGCGCAGCGCGGAGGACGAGCGCGGCCGCACCTACTACTACCACGTCAAGCTGCGCCAGCCGCAGTGGCTGCCGCCGCCCGCGCCGCCCGACAGAGGTGCGTGCACTGCCTCACTCACTCACGCGCTCGCTCACTCACTCAATCACTCACTCACTCAATCACTCACTCACTCACTCACTCACTCACTCACTCACTCGCTCGCTCGCTCCACCACGCTCATGATGCGCTGCTTCGCTGTCTTTTCTTTCTTATAATACATTCTGTAGAAATGTGTCAAGCGAGGATTTATGACGACGTACCCCGCTATTACAAACAATTTGCTTTTAATACTAGCCTTTACAATATGACACTTATTTTTCAAAACACCATTTCATTATTAACTATAACCACAAACAACTATACTAGAATCCACTATAGTAAGTCAGACAGAATTATCTCCATTAGAATGACCCTTATCCAGACCTGTTTACTTAAACGCATTAGTCCATATATTTTCTCGAAGCGGATAAAACACCGACTTCTACTAACTATTATTTGTTCCCACTCATGTATGAGCCAAGTCTTTTTAGGAGATGAGGGTGATAAAATTAGAAGTATATTAGCAGGAAAATTATGTCCAAAGAAAAGTAATTGATGGAAAATGATAGTGTGTGTACAA
Source organism: Arctia plantaginis (assembly GCA_902825455.1). Lineage (NCBI taxonomy): Eukaryota > Metazoa > Arthropoda > Insecta > Lepidoptera > Erebidae > Arctia > Arctia plantaginis. Next base: position 5,318,276 of record CADEBD010000288.1, read on the forward strand.
ATCAATGAAACGTGTATGCAATAGCTTAAGCAGATCAGACTAAAATATCTATGACTCGGACTAACTGTGACCAGGGAGTCAGAGCCATCTTATACTTGGATAAAATAACAGAAACCAGTCTACGTTTTGCAAGAGTAAACGTATAGCGTTTAATTTTGTTTATGATGTAATCTCGACCAAACACATACAATATGTCCGTACAAACTTATCCTATCCTATAATAACATGTTCTATGCTTGTTTATAGAGGATAGTTCGTCAGACGATGAAGAGGAACAAGTTAACGCAGGATTGGATAGTCCTCTAATTAGGCGACAGACGAAAGGAAAAGTTGTTGAAGGTGTCAATGGTATTTACGAAGGTGAGGACTTGAGAAACATTTAATAAAATAAATATACACACGTTTTTTTTTCAAGTCAGTGTGTGTAACAGTTGCAAGTAATAACACGTAAAAAAACCTAACGCCTATGTGAATACTAGTTATACATACACTCGCGGTTAAATGTCCGAATAGCTCACCCCCGGAGGATTATTAAACGCCCTCATATTTCGACTATAATTTTAATCCCACTTACGTAATTACGTAAAAGAGGGCAACCACATTACCACCCCTATTCAACCCGTGGGTGTCGGAAGAGCCGAGTAAAGGAGCAAACTACGCAGGACAACAGCACTGTAAAGAGAAGCAAAACTTTTCTTGATATAAACCCTTTTTTTTTTTTTTTTTTTTTTAACGTGTGGAAATCCCCTCGGACCGTCACCCCTCCGGGGTTTGCGGCGGGGTGGTGTGTCGGACTCGGACCGACTAAAACCACACGGTGTGCCACTCTGCGCCTGTAACAGGAGGGATCCGGGAACAGCTGTTGTTAAGACATCCGGACCCCTCCTAGCGCCAGCCCGCTCCTGGTGCGGGCTCCGTCTCATTGTAGATGTTCCTCTCTTTAGGCGACGTCCGGCACACGCGGACGCCGCCCCCTCGCGGCTGGCCAACTAATGCGGGTGGAGGGGAAACCCACCCCGTCCACCCGCGGCCACACTCAGGGCGGCATGAGGCTGTGGTAGGCGGGCCTCCGCCGCCCGGTTCGCCGGCGGCGGATCGGGTCCGAGTGGAGGTCGTCCTCCCGGGCCCTCTCCGCCGCCTCCTTCCGCGAGATTACTACCTCGCAGAAGGTTGCGACCGCGGTAAAACAACTGTCGCTACCGGCCATGGAGCGTACTACGGCCGGTAGCGAGAGATCCACTCCGATGACTGCAGTGAGGGCCCGGCGCTGCGACGCCCAAGCGGGGCAGACCGCCAGCGTGTGCTGGGCCGAGTCCTCACTGCAGTCGCAGTGGTGGCAGGCGGGACTCAGTTCCCTCCTAGCGACCGTGTGCAGGTACTTTCCGAAGCAACCGTGCCCGGAAAGCACCTGCGTCAGTCGGAAGGAAAGGGTCCCGTGCTGCCGCCCTGCCCACTCGGCGATGACCGGCTGGAGAGCCTCCACGGCGGCGAAGCCAGCGCGTGGAGTCTCCAGCCGGAACGACCAACGAGCCATCGTGGCTCGGCGAGCGGCTTCGCGCCACTCGCGCACATCCTCGGGCGGAGGGCGAAATCCGCTCTCCGCCCGGTAGTCAGCCACTCGCCGATAAACTTCGGCGAGCACTTCCGCCTCCAAATCCCACGGGGGAGTTCCGGCCAATGCGCATGCCACCTCCGTCGAAACGGTGCGGTAACCGCGTATGGCTCTGACCGCCATTACCCTCTGAGGGCGCCAGAGGCGTACCCTATTCTGGGCGGTCAGAGCCGCCGCCCACACCGGTGCACCGTACAGTGCCATTGACCGGACAACCCCCGTGAACAGCCGTCTTGTCGCGACGCTGGGTCCACCCATATTGGGCAAAAGTCGCCCTAGGGCAGACGCAGCGCCGACCAGCTTTGGAGCAAGCTGTCGGAAGTGCTCGTCGAAGAGCCACCTCCCGTCGAGGATCAGGCCCAGATATTTCATCTGGGCCCGAACCGGTACGAGGACCGAGTTGACCACGATTGAGGCGCCAGGGGGTGGACCACGACGGGGCCCATGGAATAACAGGGCCTCCGTCTTATCTAGGGCCACCCGTAAGCCCAGCGCCTCAATGCGCCCGACCACCAGGGAGACTCCCCCTGTGGCCAGGCGCGCCGCCTCTTGGAAGTTTGCCCCCCGGGCTGTCACGAGGGTATCGTCTGCGTAACAGATTACACCCAGCCCGGGGGGGAAATCGGCGCGAAGGGCCCAGTCGTACCCTATGTTCCACAAGAGGGGTCCAAGAACAGACCCCTGTGGAACACCGCACGACATGGGCCGACACCTCAGATTACCTTCTCGGTCCTCGTACACGACGGTACGCTCCTCTAAATAGTCTGCCACCAGCCGCCTCAGGTACTTTGGCACCCCATGATAGTGGAGTGCTTCCCTGATGCAGCTGAATGGCAGACTATTGAATGCGTTGGCGATGTCCAGTGACACCGCCAACAGCACGCCGCCACAGCTCACGGCCTCTTCGGTCACGGCCCTCAGGCGCAACACGGCGTCGACCGTCGAACGCCCCGCCCGAAAACCAAATTGGGCGTCCGACAGATCGGGGCCCACCTCGCAGAGGTGCCGGACGATGCGGGCAGAAAGAACCCTCTCAAACAATTTGCCCGCCTCGTCCAGCAGCACGATGGGCCTATAGGCCGCGACCGAATCGGCAGGCCGTCCCGGCTTCCTCAATAGGACCAGCTTCCCGCTCTTCCAGCACTCAGGGAAGCGTCCCGACGCCAAGCTAGCGTCGAACACCTCCCCGAGGCGGTCTGCCATGTGGTTGAAGCGTCGAACACCTCCCCGAGGCGGTCTGCCATGTGGTTGAGGGCCAGAGCCAGCACTCGGGCCGGTACCCCGTCTGGCCCAGGGGCGGTGTTCTTGGAACGGATCCGTAGAACAGCCGCCCCTACCTCCGATTCCCGGACGGGCGGAACATTGTCCTCCCCGTGCTCCCCGTCGTCTCCGGCCAAGGAGGCCATCGACGGGGGAGTGTGTTCCGCCCGTTGTGGGAAAAGGCCCTCAACCACTTCTCGCAGGAAGCTGGGCTGGAGAGTCTCCGTAAGGGGGGGGCCCGACGCGCGGAGCTTTTGTCGCACCGCGCGGTAAGGGCGACCCCAGGGGTCACGATTAAGACCCTCCAGCATCTCCTGTCTTTTTTCTTCTTTGGCGCGGCTAATGGCCAGCTTCAGAGTTTTCCGCGCCCGTCGGTACTCCTCATGAAGCCGGTCCTCCTCACCGTCTCCACGGTGACGCCGCCGACTGCGCGTGTAGGACCTCCGGGCACGTGTACAGGCCGCACGGAGGTCCGCCAGCTCCTGGGACCACCAGTAGACCTCCTTCCTTGGAGGCCGACGACCTCGAACGCGGGGCATGGCCGCATCGCATACATGCGTAATCGCATCGCGAAAGCGGCCAGCCCCCACGTCGACCTCCTCGGTCGGAGCCTGAGGAGACAGCCACGAGTGAATTATGGCTGCCTCCTCTAGTAGGTCCCGGTTCAGCCTGGCAACAGCCCACCGCGGAAAGCGGGATAAACGCCGCGCCACGTGACCCCTACTGGAGTCCTGGGTCCGGGAGAGCTCAAATCGGATGTACAGGTGATCCGAGAGCGTCTCAACCTCTTCCAGGACACGCCAGTTCCTTACTCGTGCGGCGAGGGCAGGGGTAGCGAACGAGAGGTCCACTATCGACCCCCCCTGCTGTCGCACGCACGTGTTGGTGGAGCCTCTGTTTAGAAGACAGAGGCCCACCGAGGCCGCCCACTCCTCTACGGCCTCGCCCCTGGCGTCCGTCCTGGGGGAACCCCACGCAATGGACTTTGCGTTGAAGTCCCCCAGCACAAGGACGTGCCCAGACGCTAGTCGCCGTATCGAGGTCTCCAAGCTGGTCAGGAAAACCTCGAAGTCGTTCAAACTCCGGTTGGGGGAGAAATAGACACCATATATGGTGATCCCCCCCCACTCGACGGCAACATATCCAGTGCCCTTGTCTCTTAGCGACAAGGGCGGGGAATGAGCCGTCGTGGAACCGACGACTGCCACGGAGCCGTCCCAGTCACCCATCCAGTTTGGACGGGGAGGGACAGAATAGGGCTCCGCGACTACGGCAACACCTATCGACCACTGTGCCATGGTTTGCAGGAAGAGATCCTGCGCCGCGGCACAGTGGTTCAGGTTCGTCTGGACCAGGAGGTTGGAGACTTGATCCATTACTGGATCGTCTCTACAACCTCCTCCATGGGCGACGACGTCGACGCACGAACTACATCGGAGGCAGCCTGGGTCGACTGGCTAACCCCCGACGTCTGCCGAGAACTGCGGGGAGGCTTGCAGCCTCTCTGCCCCATCTGGTGATTGGCGGGCTTATTGCCCGCCGCACACACTGGGCAGTGAGGGGCGGCAGAGCATTCTGCCGCCTTATGCCCCGGTTGACCGCAGCGGAAACACAGTCCGCCGCAGTCAAAACAACTGTCGCACTTGACGCGCGTGTGTCCCGTGGCCAGGCATTTAAAACACCTCATCGGTCTCGCCGCCAGGACTGTGATCCTGGCGCTCACGAAACCGATGAGCAGCCTGCCGGCGTCGGCCAATACTTTGGCCGACGCTACGGGACAGCTGACCCACACGGCGCCAAGCCCTCCTGGACCGGGGCGGATGGTGCCGACCCTGACGTTGTCCGCGCTGCACCCCGTCTTCTCCCGGATTACAGCGCGGACATCTTCGGCCGTCACAGAGTCGTCCAGGCCCGAGATGCGCAGTTCCGCGCACTTGGTAGGCCTGGCGACCCTGACACCATCAGTGGCCGCAAATATTCCCCGCAGCCTCTCGGCGAAGGAGTCCGCCGTCTTTGCGCCTTCAGCCCCAGGGAACTCGAGGACTCGAGCTCCCGTCTGGGCGAGGCGCATCCTGACCCCCACCGTTCCAAAGTCGTTAGCGAGGCTGTCCCGGGCCTTTTTAAACACGGCCGCGTAGGACAGCCCGCCGTCCGCCGCCTCCGGGGACACGGTCACCACTACAGCCGCGGTTTTGGGCGGCTGCAGCTTCCGCGGCCTCTTTGTGGAGGCCGTTGCCACCGGTGGCGAAGGCTGGGCCTGGGCTGCTTTTTTGGCAGCCTTTTTGGCCCGCCTTCGGGACTTCTTGGAGCCCCTCGCCTCCTGCCAGCCCTCGTTGGAGGGGGCAGGTGCGGAGGGGCCCGGCAGGGGTGTCGGAGTGGGGAGCGGAGGGAATGCCACTCCGCTCCTCGGCGCCGTTTTAGGCCCCGTCTTGGCCGGCACTTTGGCCTGCGCCTTGGCCGGCGCCTGGGACGGTGCCTTGGCCGGCGCCTGGGCCGGTGCCTTGGCCCCCCTCCTCGGCTTTTGGGGAGCCGATGGAGTCGGGGCAGACGCCGCCGCCGCGTAGGAGACGCGGCCTCCCACTACGGGGAGCGCGGTCGGAGCGGCGGCCTTAGGCCGCTGTGCCGACGCGAGCGGGGGGCGCATGATCGGCGCAGGGGGCAGTCTCGCCTCCAGGCCAGCCAGGCGTCCGTCCAGCATATTCCCAACTGCGATGAGGATTTCTCGCAGTTGGGAGTCAAATGCCCCTGAGTTGGTGGTAGGGGCAGGCTGGGACGCGGACGGGGCTTCCCGCTCGGGGAGGTTCGCCTGGAAGCGGGCGAACTGAGCGCTCAGCTCGTTCACCCGCTCCGTCAGCTTCTCGTTGGCCACCTGCAGGCGAGAGGACGTCGCCCGCTAGGCCCTCCACGACCTCCGACAAAGCGGAGGAGGAGTCCTTAAGGGCCCTCACAAACGAGCCCTTAAGGTTCACGGATTTGGTGGCCACCTTGTCGATGACGGCCACCGCCGCTTTCGCCCTCTCCTGCACGGACACGGGAGCCTGGGGGGCATTTCCCCCCACCGGCTCCCGAACCTTGAGCAGGAGATCCGCGATCTCCTCCTCCGCTACGGCCTCGCCGTCCACTCGCACGCTCCTGTAGGACTCCGCGTTTGAGAACGCGGAGCCTGACGGGGTCGAGACCGAGGCCGGTTTACGCGCCCTCCCTCGGCGGCTGCTTGCCACCTTTGGTGGCATCATTTCGCCGGACGTGTCGGTCCCCTCCTCCCTGGAGCGTCCGCGTTTCCTGCTGTCGCTTCGTTCCGCCTCCATGGCCTCCGCGCCATCCGAGGAGACGGCGGATCCGGAACGAATACGATCCGATGCTCTTCGGCTCCCAGAGACCAGAGTCAGACTGACCTCTGGGAGCCCCATCGAGATAGGCGTTCCCGACGCCACCTCACCCTCAGTGGACGACCCATCCACTCCACTGTTCCTCCTCTTCGTCTCATTGTCCGTTAGGCTTGCCTTTGTCTGTTGTGTGTTTTTCTTTCCGATCGTTTTCTTTTTAGTTAAATTAATATTTTCCATAATAATCCCACGAGTGGGGGAGAACTAAAGGTCCACCCGGGCAGAGATCCCCCATTACCCGGGCAAGCGTAAGTTTTTAACCCAACCGAGGGGTCCGCAGGTACCTCGGCTTGGAGTGCGCTCGCGACTGAACTTCCCATCAGCCATGCATCCCCTGGCCACGCACCAGAACACGGGATTCGGGGAATTTTTTAGAGAGGTTATCTTCCTCGCGGTCCGGGCGGTTAAGCCAAGACCCTCGCCCCCGATCAGAGCCGCGAGACTTAACCACAGCGCTCTTCTCGGGATTACGATATGCCGACGGTTGACAGGGAGACTACGTCCCCCTGCCTGCTCGGTGGTAGTGTGAGTACACGCCGAGCCCGTCCTCCTTTCTCCACCGCTGTCAGCGGAGAAACTGTGGCCCCTACAGGGCCCCGCCATCAGGTTTTTTACCGAGGTTTCCTCCTCCATGCTCCGAAGAGCGAAGAGCCAGCAGGGCAACCGGCAGACACGCCCACCCTGCTGGACCAGGCCTTGCCCGAGAGCCGATGAACGGCTGCCTCTTCTGCTAGAATATTGGCCGCTGGCGATAATCCTCTCCTCCAAGAGGACAAGGAGGGAACAGTACCATCGCCAGCGTTTCCAGGGTGCACCACGAGGAGGTTTTCTAGCCCAGCACCCCAAACCCTATACCAACCTGTTTGGCCAGCGTGGTATAGTAGGCCAAAACCTCCCTTCTAAGGACTATTAAAGGCTGTTTATGTGACGTGATATTACCGTCACCCGGGTATTATAAGAATTAGATGGGAACATTGGGTGCTCAATATCGTGCCATTTATATTAAATGACTCCAAGAGAGTCACTCAGAGATAAGTTTAAAGAAATTTATCAGACATTACGTCGGTGTTATTCCCGTGTCTCTTTTTTTTTAAATTTGATTATAATTGTACTACGACATTTGAAAGTGCTGTAATAAGTCCTACTCAATAAAGAACATTTGAGTTGAAAGAAAAATTTGCCGTAACCGTAACTCTAACAGTATATAGATATACCTACTCAAATGTTCCGCTGACGAATCCAGACTATAACGGTTAGGTTATACAATGGCTGGGTACATATGCCGTATGGACAGGCCGACTCTAAACTATGGTCGTTACTTCAAAAGGCCAATCCAGACCCATAATACTCACAAAGTTCTCTTTAACGCACTTAAAAATAAAAGACACCTCTGTGTCACGATATTTCGGCGTTGTTTCTTCCCAGAGTGAGTCTTAGAAAATGCCGGCGCCTTCTAGCTGTAAAGTCCGACTTGTAAAAATATCTGAAAAGATTTACTTGCAGAAATAAACCTACCTTTTGTATATATATATATATATGGTTACAACTTATATTTCATTTACATCTATACTTTGTTCGATACATCAAATTAATGTACCCGTATTTTTATTACAGTAATTAAGGACGAAACACATAATGGTTTAATACCTGACCACGCTTTAGTCAACATGAAGCCCAGAAAACGGCGACCTGGATTAGTTTCTGAACGACCAATTAGCGTAAGTTGTACGGTGACAATTTTCATTAAACAATCTCCATAAAACTGTTTTTATTATTTTATTTTTATATCACCCATGTCACGTTTTTTCAAATTAACCTAATTTATGAACAAATAGTGTTGGTAATGAGGTGTGTTGACACAAGGATATGTTGTACTCTTAACTTTCTTTTAACTGCTAACTTATTTTATGCATAAATGTATGCGTTAGAATGGATTGTAATACTCTATGCAATTACAGTTTTCTAATATTGTAGCGATTTGCATTTCACACCCGTAAATGATTAATAAAAAGAAAAAAAAATGATTTTTTTTTAAATATGAAAACCACATTAGGCACTTGGATATTCAAAGTCGACTGTCATATTTGAAAAATACATTCCAGTACCGCTTTAATTTAAAACAATAAACAGCACAGGATTAAGTTAAAAATGTGAATATTTTATTGTAGGCCACTTAACAAACAATAAATACATTTATCTCTAAATATATTCATAATTTCTTTTGTTTGTGGTAATAATAATGTTAAATATTTACATTTACGGTGTAGCCTCGCACCGAGGAGGACAAGTTGGCGGGAAGGTTAGAAGTGAAACGGTACAAGCAGACCAAAGAGAAACTGCGGCGTCGCAGAGAGAAGTTGATACAGAAGGTGCGCCTCCTCGCCGCCAGCAAACAGCGCAAGATCAAGGGCAGCGTTCTGGACCTTAAGGTAATTCTAATTGTAGAAACTCTGAGACCATTAAGATTGACTTACTTTCATGGCAGTAGAATCTTCGGTAGTCTTAATGATCTTATGGTTTTTTCTTTATTTTTAACAAACGACTCCCACACTAGGAATATATCCTATGTCACGGGGACTTTCCAAACATACATGAAACGGACACAAAGAATACCCAGACTCAGAACGATAATTTGTGGATCACAATGTGTCGTCCCATGTGGGGGTCTGACCCACAACACCACATGTTTGTAAAGTCCCCCGCGACACTGGATATATTCCTCATGCGGGAGTTGTCTTTTTTAAAAGAAAAAGAAAGTTATAACAAGTTAACTTATTGTCTATCGTTTTACTTCTCGATGTAAAAACCTTACACTATTTAAGCACGGTTTAAATTAAAGGTTTACAAACGTCTGATATTACGTATGTGTAAAATAGAAGGTTCTAATCCTAAATTTTCTAATTCATGCTTACCGTAAAAGAAAAAGAAAAAGGAGGAGAACAAAGAAGTATGTATTGCAACTGTTATTATTATTTAGAGCTTACATCTATACTAACGTAAAAATCAGTGAGACAGACCTATCGTCTGTTCCACCGATTTTTCCGTTACGTTATGTTATTTAGATATTTGGCTAAAAGTCGCGGTAAAAACAAATATAAATTATGTGTAGAAAGGACAATGGCAGGTCCCCATACATAATTTTATTTGAAATGAAATGTTAGCGTTTAAATATCAAAAAATCCTTAACACTTGAGAATTTATTCTTGACCATTCTCATATCAAAATTACTTGCGAAAGAAGTCTAGGAAAAAAGATATTGGATTTTGAATGTTTCGAGGTTAAGTACTAACATATTGTTAATGTTTTGTTTGAAACTAGATGGCGTTGTGTGTCAGATAGCCGAAAATATTATTTTCATTATTATTACAGTATATGAAAAAATAAAATAAAAGCATAACATCTATTCGAGTTTAACACTAAATTAAACAAAAATAAAATAACAAACGTGGTGTGTCCGGAACTTGACAGGATCTAAACCACAGATTAAGAGATATGTACTAAACGACGACGTATCGACATTTTGAAAATATCGATGTATGTCTATTTATGTGCCGTTATCAAAGACAATGTATTTTTCTCATCACACTGTGTAGTGGAAAATACCGTAACTATATTCTATTTCTTTAGTGTGTTTAAAATCGTTTAAAGAGAGTCAAAAATATTTTAAATCATTTGTAATTATGTTGATTCAGTCACTCTACCGTACGAGTGAAGACGTGGGCAGAAGCAAAGTCATAATCATAATAGTGAACCTTCGGTAAATATTTCAGCCAAAGCTATAAGAATCGATTATCGATAAATTGTTCCATAATATAATATTGCCACCACGCATCTCTAGTCAGTTATACGTGATGGCGAATCTGACATTACGTACTTAGGTCAAATAAAATCTTCAAAAATATCTTATCTCTTATAAGACTTATACAACACATGGTGGTGTAATGATAAATCATAGAAAAAATTTTGATTAAGTTTACTGTGACTCGATTTTTTAAACGCTTAAGTTTTAGGTAAATATGTTTCTGCCATTGTTCTTTGACAACTTGTGCAAGTCAACGTTGGGCAAAACTTTTATATTTGTATTTTACTTAAGCTATTTTTTACACTTAATTTCACAAGTTAATGTTTTAAATTGGTTTTAAAGATTCACTGAAATTTACTATCTTATGTGACTCATTACGTCAAATCTTATGTTAAATCTATATAAATATATTTGCAGCAAATGGTGGAGCTTGTGGACTCAGAAACAGATTCGGAAGACGATTCTGTCGAAGAACTTCCAGTTGAGAAGCCAGGAAGTTCTTCGCCTCCCGTTGATCCGGAGCCTGAGGCTGAGCCAGAAGCCTTTGAACCAGAGAACGCCATAAGCAATGACGAGAGGGACAGGAAGATAAAGGAGCTGTTTCGCAGCACCATGGCGAGAGTGATGGTGCAGCATCTCAATCCGTATAGGAGCTCCAGTGCACCCGCTGCCCGAATCACTTCCACCGCTGATTTCAAGCATTTGGCTAGGAAGGTAAAGCATCTGGTCCTTAAAATCTACTTGATATCCTAGGTGGATAGGCGTAGACCGTTCGTTAATTCTCATCTGAGGTTAGGTTTACGCTCTTATTTGTGCATGCTTTTTGGAGTACAAAACGAGCAAAACTTTTCTCTAGGACTGAATAAATTATGGATTATGACTACGTCATCTCGACATCGCTTTCTCATATAGGGGCAAACCGGCTTATCCTCGGCATGCGTCGCCACTTTATATGATAGTATATGCAACATGTGAAGCGGCGTGGCGACACGTCGCCATGTGCAAGTGACTCTAAGACAAATCTAAATATTATATTTTTAATGTGCTATATTTATTATTACCTTTCATGAGCTATTCCTGTTATACTCATTATTTCATTTACAAAATATTTTTCAGATCTCTCTTTTTTTTTAATAAAATGTCATAATCCTCATCACTTTTATTTCAGCTAACTCACTTTGTGATGCTGAAGGAACTCAAACATTGCCGGTCGGTCGAAGAACTCGTTGTCACCGACTCGGTACGGTCCAAAGCGAAGATGTTCGTGAAAAAGTACATGGCGAAGTTTGGTCCCGTGTACAAGCGACCGCCCGAGGAGGCCGACTAGCGCCCCCCCACCTCCCCACCCCACTTGCTCAGGGAGCGGGCGCATAAACAGTGTAGTGATTGAGTGCAGTGTTGTGCCGGTGTAGACCGTAAGTGCAGTCATATGTCAACGATTATAGTCTGAGCCTCAGTATGATCATAAAACTGTATATCGGCTACTCCAATACTGAGAGTGCTTAATTACATTTAATTATTACTATAAATATTGTGAGTGAGAGTTTAAAATCTCCTTTTAATGTGTAATTTAGTATTAAAATATGAAATTCAATAGATTCGACATGAAGTTAAGGACAATTACGAGAGTGCTACGACTAATATCAGTTTTCCAGTCCAATTTAGACCTTGTGTCTAGGTTAATTCCTTCAAACATGTTATTCTTACCATCCTTGCGGCGAGTTTATTTTACCCATTTCGAATCATTCTGTCCTATAAAGAATTACAACATTCTCAATTCGTTGAATAGCGAAAGAAAATCTATTTACCTAAACATAGTGTACTCTGATAAGATAATAAAATTAAAAGTAACTTCATGCCTATGAATCTCACTGTAACTCACTCAGTCTTAAGTCATTATCACAACTTTGGGACTGACTACTGTGCTCAACCTTTGGGACTGACTACAAGCTCAGCTTATTGACCTTTAAAAATGTTTTAACACCATGCCAAAGGTCATTTTAATATTCAGATAATTAATAGTGGTTATATTAATAGTGGTATAAATAAGACAGATCCAACTACAGATTTCTGGGTTAAGTAGACTTACAGTCATGTTAGCAAAAGAATTAAATTTGTTTTTGTTTGAGCTTATCTTTTGAATTTGATTTGAACTACTGTAGCCGACAGTGGTATAAAATTGTCTATAATAAAAGTCTTGTCCACATTATTTCATACCTGCTCTCCAAGCACTCACGATTCACGAAAGTTCCAAATAGAACTTCCGTTTATAATATATTTTTTGCTGTAATGTCTAAATGTCTATTGGTTCATAAAATATATATGTGAAATAAGAACTACTGTTTTAATGAAGTAAACTTCAACCTTCAAGAGTTTATGAAAACTAAAATGTAAATATATTTATAAGAACACAGCTGTATATTATTTTAAGTTGTTCCTTAGAATATACTGTATTATAGTAAATGATTAAATGTTCTTTAGAAAAGTTTTAGAATAGATGTTCGGGTAAATGCAAGGATGGCGTAGTGGTTTAAGCGGTCGCCACGCCGCTTCCTACTACGCCGAGTGTTGTGGGTTCAAACCCCACATGGGACGACACTTTGTGTGATCCACAAATTGTTGTTCTGAGTCTGGGTGTTCTTTGTGTCCGTTTCATGTATGTTTGTAAAGTCCCCCGCGACACAGGATTTATTCCTAATGCGGGAGTTGTCTTTTATAAAAGAGGAAAGAGAAAAGAGAGGAGTATTTATTAACGTACTATGATCTCGAGACAGTTTCGATATAATGAACGCGACTCGAATATGAACTGCAAGTTTAAGTACAGTATTAAATGTTTATGGTATGTGCAGTTTTTACCTACATGAGTGATTACAGAGAACATTGTTTGATGTCTAATCGATTTCCTAAGTATTTTGATATATTATTGAGCTCGTATGATTATGAATTTAGTTTTTAATTATATGTACAGTAAGGTTGAAATCTGTACAATTATAAGGATACGAATTGTTTTTTATATAAATAGTGAATTCATGTGTGTACTTTTTGTAACGGTAGGATAATTTTTAAATTGACATAATACGCCTTTTTGTGTTTCAATGAACAAGATTGGGCGGACGTAACTGAAACTCACAAGCATCTTTTTTGCTTAAGCTACATTTAGCCTAATTTTGCTGGTATCTCAATAAAATTTGTTAGTAGACCAACTCCTTGTTCACAGATTTCAGCCTAAACTTCACCGCTTACATTATATTTAATTATGTGATTATATTGGCAATGACGACAAGCCCGTATATGTTTTTAATTCAAGCAAAATCAATGAGACTAAATATCTTTGACAATTATTGTTGGTACTTCAACAAATACATATGTAATGAACGCTTTCGCTTATTGTATGAGGTTTTGCAGTGCAAATATTTTTTCATCGATACTTGACTATATTACTAGGTAAGTTTAATTTAAATTTCGTTGCGATATTGCGACAACAAACCAAACAGTTTGATCCATTAGTAAGATGATATGAAATTATGTCTGTATAAATCTCTGATTTTGAGATGTTTTATGTGTAAATATATATGTACATAAGAGTGACGTAGCATGTTGGTTGTTCGAGTTAATAAAATGAGCGATATTATTTTTGTGGTATGGTCGTGTGTGCTGTTGTCACGCATCGTGGCGACGCGTGCGTTTCCTAACTGGGCGATCAGATCGAAGCCGTTGGAACAAATTAAATGTTATTTCTTTTAATTTCTAGTTTTATTTGTGATGTTAAAACTCTAATATACATTTTATTAAGAGAAGCTGTTGCAGACAAACATCCAATTGCCGATAATCTTAATTAGAATTAGAAGTTGGTAAGTAGGCATACTACAATACATATTTATTATAAGAAAGTTAACAGCAATAAAGGTCATTTAATTTATTTATTTATTATACATTCTATAGTCCTGTATTACACGGTCAAGGTACACAAGGTACATATATAGTAATGGTATTTTGCAACTGAGCTATCTCCCACTTCTACAATATATTTTCGAAAGTAATTTATCTCAGTGTTAATTCACACCACGTGCGATTAGAACGCGTTCTCAGTGGTTAACAAATATGGTAATCAACTAACCGGTTTCTTATCGCTCGGCAGCGAGATTGGCGCCCGACAGTCTATAGCGTGAAGTTAATATGAACCTTATTCTGAATGGCTAGCGGACGTGTTTACAATGACTGCGATGATTATTCCATAGTTAACCAGCTCGGTGAGACTGACCAGACAAGGCGCAGAACTAAAAACTTGGGAAATTGACTTCTGCTATTGGATCATCATAGATACTTATATGTAGATGTGGAACTATTAGAGGCGGAGCTCATAAAATGTATTCGGGCTGATAAAGACCTTGTGACCGCTAAACGGATGAATAGGAGAACGGAGGAAGGGTGGACTCCGAGTGAAACCGTGAGAATTTATAATTCTTTACCAAGTCATATTTATTAAATAGGCCTACGAATTGCTGTCTCTTTTTGTTCCCTGTGACACAATGCTCACGATGCTTGAGGTTCGGTCGTACATCGAAGATGTGCCCCTCCAACAAGCCTCTCTGCCCGAAATCTGGCAAAAATGATTATGCAAACTGTGGTATACCTTGTGACACAGATAAAAACAACACAAAGATAAAAAAGACTCACAAAAAATAAAACAAAAGTTCCGTTCCATCTGTCCGATAATGTTATAGTGGTTATGTCTGTCACTGACTAACCCCAAAGATTCAGCTGACCTTCACGATCCTCAAATGACATAACCTGCTCCATGTATTCCAACACAACGGGTTGAAATACATAGAACTAATTCTGCTTTAGAATTAATTCATATAAAATTATTAAATTGCAATCAATTATAACATTTAATTGACATCCACGGTGCTCCGGAATCGTTGACAAATCCTCAGACGTGAGACTGTTTGTTTTCTATGGCAAACAGAAAGTCGCTTAAATTAGGCGATTTTAATGGACACCATTCAAACTGGTCTTATTAAACATATGCGAGGGGAAACGGGCGGCGGGGATAAGTTGGGTTATACATATATATTTCTTTCCTAAGAAGTCGTTTAGACTACGGTAGCTTTTTATACGCTGACAACAGCGAACCGGGTGTGGATGGGCTATATAGATTTTCCAAAAATCTAAAATATGATAGAGATTACATAAACAAGCCTAAACAGCAATATGAGACATCCGTTTTAAGAGACTTGTGTTTTAATTATATTGATACTCGGTTTCCGAATTACTACCAGATTTTTACCGATGGATCGAAAGAAAAAGGTGGCGCGGGGGGCCGCCCTCTTCGATCCTCAGCAAAATACATTCGCTCGCTATAGAGACTATAGAGTTAGTGTAAAATTGTCGATCATGCATATTGAATTAATAGCAATTAGTGAAGCGTTATCTTACACTCATTCTATTGACCACGACAAGTTCGGTTTTTTTACTGACGCTAACGCATGTAGCATACACAATTATCAATCAAATTGTAGAGTTAGAACGAAGCGATAAAACAGTACACCTTCAGTGAATTCCATCACGCATAGGCACACCTGGGAACGAAATGGTTGACACACTTGAAAAACAGGCTTTTTCTGAAGGTATATCTTTTTCAATACTGCTTTATATTTCAGACTGCCTACATAAGTATCGTAAAACACATACAACACAACAACACACACAACTACATGAGTAGCGTACTTTCCAAGGAGAGGCCAATGTGTGGACTGTTAGAGGATGATGATAATAAAACAATAATAAAGTAATTTATTTAGAACCAGTTTACTTCTGCACTAATTAAGTTGAGACAATATGGCTCCTGGTCTTATTGCATTTCTTAGATTTCTTTTGTGCCAAATACTTGTCACATTTCGGGTCACAAGTTTTAACGTCTCTGCCCAACTTGCGGCACATAGATGGTGATTTATTGTACCTGGGACATTTCTGGAAAGAAAATTTAAAAAATTAAGTAATTGAAATACAATGTCGGTAGTTACTTAATTTGCCAGTATCAAAAATTGAGTAACATTATAGAAGGAAAGGTTTTAAGAAGTGAAAAGAGTTTTAAATGTTTGGGAGAGTTTAGGTAAAAGTAAGACCGACCAGCATCTTAACCACTTCGATTACACACATTATCTCGCATATATGTATGTAAGTACATTGACTGTACGTGGGGGAGTCATTCTTCGTTATAGGGGCTGGCTCAACCGGAGTGTTACAGAAAACTTCGTTGCTTTTCACCGAGTGATGGACATTACCAGTGACGGGCATGTTGGTCTAGTTTCGAGGTTCGAGGTCGCGAGTTCGATTCCCACGCAGGACGAATAACTGTGTAATGAGCACGGTAATTTGTTGTGTCTGGGTGTAATTTATCTATAATATGTATCTATTTAGAAATATATAAGTAAGTTTATCTGCAGTCTGGTTACCATAGCACAGGCTCTGCCTAGTTTGCAATCAGACGGCCGTGTGTGAGTTTGTAAAGATTATTATTGGTTTATTGGTTATTAGTATTAAGATATTATTATTGGTTGCATGTGTCCACGAACGTCTTTAGTCTCTTACCCATCAGATGACCCATCTACTTGCCCCTATATCTACCAAAAAATAAAAATATGTAGGTACTTACACGTAAATAACTAACGTAGGCGCACGTCATGTACTGCAAAACTTCACATTTAGGGTCGTACGATGTGACATATCGTTTGTATCCATGCTTTTTAATGCATTCCTCTCTTATCATTTGGTTCATATCTTTAGTTAGAGGCTGTTCAGCGTCCAATCTTTCAAGCAACGCGTAACAACTGGTGATGTTGATTTTGCCATTTTGTGATATGTGATATTTTTCTTCAGTTACGCAGTTTGCTAATTCACACTGTAAAACGTACAACAACGTAACGTAGGTATAGTTACCGCAATAGCGAATAAAGAGTATCTAATCTGAGAGCAGTTATCTATCGCACAGATCACTTAGACACAGAGACAACTACTGCAGTATTGGCCTGTAGTAGGTATTGTGTGAAATAATCTCAAACTTTTTGGTATATTATATATATATATATATATATATATATATATATATATATATATATATATATATATATATATATATATTATGTAGTCTCCGTGGAATAAAACAAATTATATAGTATTCTTCTCAATAAAAACTTCCTAAATGGATATTTTTAAAATTTCTTTTTCACATTGCAAGTTTTATCCTGATGAGCCCCGTAGAGGGTAAGACAAGAGTTGTATCAGTATTTACGGAGTACATTGTTTCCGATATCAGAACTGTATTAAAATTTCCAGAAGCGATGTTTCGTTTCAATGGTCTGGATAATTACTAAGCTGGACAAAAGTTTGTGTCAAAAGAAGTACCTATAGACTACTTGAAACAAATTCAGAAGTTTCTTGATCATGTCCGAGTCAATCTTGATTATAGTAGGAGAGCCCATGATGCTAAATGGGGATTTACTCAAGCGTCATGGAGGTCTCCTACTATAATCAAGATTGACTCGGACATGATCAAGAAACTTCTTATTGCATTTAAAAGATTACGTAATAGAAGGAATAAAATTTTTATAATGTTTCCACTTTTAAGCGGTGGAAAAAGCTTCTAGAGGTTTTCAAAACTGTAAGGGAAGGAAATCGAAATAAAAATATTCGGGGCGCATCAGACATTTTGGGGATATGTTAATTGGACGCCAAAAATACTCCCATCGAAAGTTCTGACGATTTTAAAGTGGCACAAGTTTGTAGCGAATTATCGAAAATGCAAACTGCAAATTCGAAAAATCGCCATTTTGAAATACCCAAGCGTGTTAGATTTTACACAAACGGTTCAGCTCGATGTTCCTGTCATACTAGCCAAAAATCTGTCAATAATTTTGCAGGGTATTTTAAATCTGACGGTTTGAAATATTTTGATTTTTTATAAAATAGGACAAATAAGGACACGAAAAATAATGTAGACACTTAAAGAATTTTTCTTTCATTGTTTGCTTAAAAAATAATAATTGCAAGATCATGTGTTCTTTTTTGGAACTTTGTGACCCTCCCACTGCTTTATCGAATCGTCAGTTTTTTTTAAATATAAACTAATGTGTATGTTATTGACTTAACTTACCTTATTCTTACACGCTCGGGTAAATAACGATGGCCAAAAATACTCATTTTTGGCTATCGTTTTTTTACTAATCATCAAATGAGTAGATTAGATTAGGTCTGCCCTAGATGATCCCCCTATGTGTAGGGCTTATGTATGGTGTAGGTACTTAACGGGGTGTAAGGTATTCCTCCTATGTTAGGTAATCTGCCACGCTCGAGTAAATCCCGAAATCCCTTCTAGGACTCCCCTATTATTATGTACGTCCGTCTAAATACTGATAATTTACAATTTATTATTATTTAAATGCTTTAAGTTAATACTCTGTGTTGTGTCACCACCCCTATTCATCCCGATGGTATCATAGGAGCCAACTAAGAGAGTAAACGACGCAGGACAACAGCACTGCAAAGAGAAGGAAAACTTGAAACAAACCCTATACCAACCAGTCCGGCTAGCGTAGTACCTATATTAGGCCAAAACCGCCTTTTTAAGGAGAGGTCTATGCCCAGCAGTGGACTAGTAAAGGCTGTTGATGAAGCTAATACGATGAATTTTCCTTTCCTTTTCTTTAAGTTTTTTATCAAAAGTAGTACGGAAGCTAGTTAAGGAAAGGCTGATCAATACAAACAACTGGTTACTTTAATATTTAATATCGCCGAATCCACAGAATGCAGAATTTCTTACCGTTAGTTCTGTTGTTTCCATTTCTTTATAACAGGCTCTAATCCTGCTAACGAATGCTTTCATTGGATCACAGCACGTAGCTGACATTGCCTGTAATAAAATTGGTTTAGGTGACTACTCAACTACAAAAATCTTGGACGGTCGAGAAGCCACCTTAAAAAAAAAAGTCGAGCCGTCCACTCGACCGCGCAAGCCACAAAATTCCTAGCCTATCCTCAGGTCAAATAAAAAAAATATATCCTGAGGCGACCTCCTGCAATAGGGACACATAATTTAAGCAAAATGAATCTTTATGTTTCTTTTTGAATATAAAAGAGTCCCATTATGTACTAAACTCAGAAGTGGCCACTAGACATCTGTTTAGATCTACATTATTTATCCTTATAAGTAAAGATAAACATGTAATGTACAGTCCTTCAATCAGATTTACCGTTCATTAAAAGTCCAAAACCAAATTTTGCACTATTACTAATTCGACAAAAATCGTTGTTCGGAGAACTGTGTCTTTTTTTTAAACATTATAACGCTCAAAAGGAAGTTATAAGCATTTTAATTAATCATGAATGTCGTGGTTTCGCATCAATAAAATATTGACGCTCTGAGGATTTGTTGCCAAATTTTTAAACTTGTGATAGCCAATCCTATATAAAATTAGAAACGGTGTATTCGATTGTTAGAAAGACACTAAAAAAATAACTTAAAATAACTAGGCAGGTAGGTAAATGTTACCGGTACATGATGTAAAACAGAAATCCAGAGAAAATACTGAACTTCAGACGGTTCCAGTATCGACTAAGTCTTAAAGGAAGCCATCATCATCATCAACAGCCTATACTAGTCCACTGCTGGACATAGGCCTCACCTTACAGGAAAAAGGAAGCCATACATTCGCAAAATTAGCTCAGAAAGGAGTGAATAAAATTCTATAGAAGAAGAGTGGGAGCAGGGTTATAGTTTTGTCATCCACTTTAGCAAAGAAGAGTGTTTAGGTGGTGGCTGTGTCAGCATAAGACGATAGGTACAGGGTGATAGCACAATCTCATCATAAATGTTTTGAATAAAAATTACTCACTTTTTCGCTAAATACATAATCACATGCTTTTTTCGTTGAATCATCTAAACACGCTGTAAACGCCTGTAAATCAATTTATACATAAAAATAATTTTAGTCCTCAATCACTTTATGGTTACCGGTCATTTATATATTATATGCGCCTAATCAGAATAAGTTCCAACTTGTTTTAGTTAGCCATGCCTTTACCTTTAAATTGTGCTGCCCGGAGCACCAGCTTTGGTCTTTGCATGTGCGTGGGTTCCACACATGTGGGGGGCATCTTTAAGCCGTAGATGGCCCAAGGTCCGTCAGGGTACCACTGTACTAGGAATTTCCTTTCTAGGTTGCATATTGCGGTTGTAGTCGATTCGAGTCCGACATAACCACCCAACCTGCCGGGTTCGGTGGGTGGTATCCGAGGGGATTGCCGCACGAAAAGAAAAAGGGACTAAATATAATTTATTTATAAATGCTCACCGAGGTAACTGAAACAATTAGAATGAGATACGCATGAATCATTTTCGCTTTTAGAAACTAACTTTAGAATGCCCCATTCCTTATGAGACGACAATAACTTCTGAATATGTATTTAAAATAATGCTTATTTGGACTCTTTTATTGACTTCGTGTGTTTTGTTGCATTAATTTGCGTACTTCGATTGTCACGTAACACAAATTATCGTTTTAGAAATATTAAATTTATTGTCATCGTGATTTACACTGTTTTGTAGCTATATTTGGTATTTATGGTTGTTTTAAAAGCACTTTTAACACGCTTTTATTAGTTTCGTCTGTAACTACTTAACTAAATATGTTTAGAAGTCATGGAATTTAATTTTAACTATACTTCAAATCTGTCCTTCTCCTATCGAAATGAAACTTGGTATGTGTACGTACTTTGGATGAAAATACTACTTATAATTTGGCATCTTGGAGTTTATGATTTAGCCTGAAGGTGCATACTGGAACTTTCAGTACTACTACAGAATACTAGTAAACTCCACTATTTGGATGCATGATCCATACTTTTTTATTATAAATATGAAAGTGAGTTTGTTAGCTTGTTTGTTGCGCTTTCACGCCTTTAAAAATCCAACCGATTTTAAAATTCTTTCAACAATGGGAAGCTACACTATCAGCGAGTAACATAGGCTACTTTTTATCGCGATAACCGACATTCACGCAGGCGGAGCCGAGGGTCAATGGTAGTCGCAGAACAACCTCCGTCCTCTATAAGCACAGGCCCGGGGGTGACAGGTGAGGCCATCTGTCACCCTAGCAGAAGCAGGCCGGGGTGGCGGCGAGCGCGTTGCGAAGCGCGCTCGCTTCCAGGGAGCAGAGGGAACATGGGGTTCCCACACGGGGGGGGGGAGGTCGTCTACTCGTCTGTAGATGGCCCGAGGTATGTCGGGGCACCAGGGACTTCCTTTCTAGGGTATACTTGTTTCCCCGACTATTAGTACTTGTTTCCCCGAGACGGCGTGTGGTTTTAGTCGGTTCGACTCCAACATGCCACCGATAGGTGGTAACCCAGGGGATTTCCGCACGGAAAAAAAGGGTCAATGGTAGTGTGATATAAAGAATGCCTTTTAATGGTGCCAGGATGTGTGCATACTGATACTCTCTTCTACTTTTTAATTTAGTTCTATATTAAAGTGTGAATTTTTAGTTCACTTAAAACGGAATTTATTTCGATTAACTAATTCATAACACGGAAAAGTAAATCACTTATTGTTAGGTAAAAACTCATAATAATTATAGCTACAGCTCAATTACTTATGATAACTTCTAAGAAGTTTGAAGTACTCGTTGACTATACTCGGCCAGTACAGTCTATAGTCAGTAGATCTAAGTAGGTTTGTGTTGTTAATTTATTTGATTTTATATTTTACATCAATACACCACAGTTTGTAGCTAATCCTTAAAAAGTCTATTTAGAATCCAACGAGTGCCTAAAATTAAAAGTAATTTAGTTGCTTCCATTATTCTACTGCTGCTGCCTCCAAAACTCCTCTCGATTCTCTAGAAATCTGATAGCTTCTTCAGCTTGTCTGAGAACGATGTCGTTTTTCTTATCGGCTATAGCCAGATCTGGGTTCTTCAATAAATTTTCCAAGTAGACCTTGTCGGAATTAAGCTGTCCTAACACGGGTCTGGCCGATTTAGATCTCTGTCTTCCATTCTTCTTCTTTACTGATTTTACAGCACCGATTGTATTTTCAATAGCTTCCTGAAAAGTGTTTAATTAAATATTTAGGCGTATTATTCTCTTTGTGACTCATATTTTGTTAAAGTTAAAGTAGGTTACTCATATAGTGTTTAAAAAAAAAAGTAAATAAGGTTAAAGGAAACAATAGTCTTATATTTTTATTTATCGAAATATTCAGTTGAAGTAAATATAAAGTAAGATATAGGACGACCTTTTATGTTAAAAAGTATTTCATATACCTACCTAATTACAAAATAAATAAAAGATTGTGGGAGAGCCATGGCTGCATAAATAGGCTAGCTCGACTATAGTGATACATCACGGCCTCACGGAAACCAGTGTTAAGTAATTCTTTAATTGATTTTGACCTAGTGGTTTTGTAAATCTGTCGCAGGTGTGCTGATGATTAATAAATCATATGATTTATTACTTGCAATTGTGATTTTATTCTATCCCTAGTGACAATACACTTGTAGTACATGTTGAGTTGCAGGTGTCAATGGGTCGAGATCGTTACTTACCATCAGATAACGGGACTGTCCTTTTGCCCCCTTATATCGTAAAAAACTTGAATGAATGAATCGTGATAAAAAATTTAAACCATACCTGAGCTTTTTGGACTCCAAGCCTGAAATCATTTAGATCCGGTCTTGCTCGTAATCCCCGATGATAATGAACGAGGCTCATCTCGAATTCACCACAATAGTACAGAGCTTCCGCTTTACGGAGCAGTGCCTTTGCGTTTTTGGGGTCGAGCTTCAAAGCAGCTTCTGCATCCGTCAGAGCTGAACGGGGCTCACCCAGAAGTAGGTAGCATTTGCTTCGGGCCACATATGCCTGCTTCTCATCAGGAGCTAATTCAATTGCCTGAAATTGAAGACAGAGTACCATTAAAGTGAGATGGAAATACAGATTAGTTGACAGCCTGTGGTATTTCTCATACAGGATTCTTCATTTGTTGTAAGAAGTTCTGAATAAACATATGGCCTGCTGGTTGGTAAGTGCTTACCAGTGCCTAAAAATACTAGCCTACAAATAACAGCAGCGTAACTCACTCATTTTTAACCTGATTGCCCTATTCATGGAGTGGATTATAAATATGCTTGAATAATGATAATATACTTAAATATTGTTGATTATTTCCTAGTACCTAGTCGTTTCAATTACAGTATTGGCATATGTAAAATTATATACCTTATTGACAAATAAAACAGCAGTGCGGTACCGTTCTCTCATCATTTCAGCTCTAGCTAATGCTAGAAGTGTACCGGCGTCGGCTTCCACAGGTAACTGCAGGGCGTTACTTCTTTCGGCTTTGTCTTTTAGGTTAAGAGATTGTTTAATATCCTTGGAACCCATCACTACAGCTGCAGCCCGGTCTTTATCTGTGTACAATTCTTCTTCTCGCCTCCTCCTTTCTCGTTTTTGCTTCCGTTTCCATTTCTTCTTCGGCTTGGCCGACTCCTTTCTCTCCTTTGCAGAACTTTTTTCAACTTCAATGTCAGGTGCAGGCTCTTTCCCAGCGGATGCTGGACCTCTCTTACTTATCGAGGCTTTCTGCACTGGGGTTTCGTCTTCCTCGTCGCCTACGCCGACACGGACGAAGCTTGCTAAGAACTCAGCATCTTTGGTTGGTCCGAGGATAGACCGAGCCTGTGCTTGGATGTCCATAGCGTATGTTACAATGTGGCGTATGTAACCGTGAAGTTACGTAATAGAGTGGTGTGTGGTAAGGCGTTAGTATCGACGCCTCAGCTGTTGTCGTCATGGTGACACAATGTGTTTTAGCACCCACTTCTAACACACTAGTCGCGCGTGGAGCGTGCCGTGAAGTGGCTGTCTCCCATAGATAAAACACTGTCTCCTCGACCAATGAATGTTACAACTTGTATGATGTTTGAACATTCCTAATATTAATTCACCTTAAAATTATTACCTACTTACATATTACCTTTACTCTTATGTTCTTTAATTAACTTAAACATACATGCAAACAACATTTAAGAAGCGTTAAACTGGTGTAACATAATGGTAGCACCTTTAAAAATTTTTTTTAGTAAATAACATAGTCATATAGCACATTCATAACAAACTGTGTGCCGCGGTGGTTAAATATTTTGCTGTACCATCAGAGATCGCAGGTTTGATTACCGGTCAGTAATGTCATTTTCTTGTCAACAGCAAGATGAGATGTTAATTGCTCACATATATGTGCTCATTTATTATAGGTTTACAACAAACTTTGAAGGTAAATAGCAATTTGAAAATCTGATAATCATAGCACTATGGTATTTAAATCTTATCAATACAGAGACCCCAATTAGTAGTCACTATAAATTTGCGTGTGTATAGTGTATAGTAACGCTATCGCTAGAAAACTTCCTTCCTATTGTTACAAGAATAATAATAGGAACTTTTTTGATTTCTTGGACTACTCATAGAGGGCAGTACTTTTAAGTTTCAAACATTCTTAGTTTATTTAAGGTCGACTAAGAATAGGATATATATTTAAATTTATACTTATTTATAGTACTCTATTGGTAGAATTATAAACAAACATACTTACATGACAAACATTTATGAAATTAGTCGTACTAGTCCAGTAATTTTTACCCTTTAATCTTAAAAAAGTAAACATTACGTTAGTGTGTATACTACAATGGCAGTGTGTGTGCACTAAGCAACCCCTACCCTTACGTCGCGGCGTACAAACCCCATGGTATTGAACAACTTCCGTATTTTATGCTCGCCTAGTACCACAACACCATAAGGGTAGAAATTCTATTGTTAACAATTTGTGACGTTACCATACTACAACCGTAATATCCCATAGCTGTAGAAAGAGATATTACTCAATGCTAGAATGAGATAGCAATAAGTTATCAAGTCGTAAGCTTCGTTTTTTATATCATGAGTTTGTATTCGTTATAAAAACGAATATTGGCTATTTGTACGATCCTCGCTGACATCATTGTGAAGGACACGAAAAGCCAGGGTACCAGGCTCACAGAGACTATACAGAGATCGGCTGATGGCGAGATTGAATGTCCATGGTAAACAATGGGGACAACGTGTCATTATTTTACCATTGCCAAGATACAGATGCCTTTAAACTTATATTACTCTATGGTTGGATTGGATTGAATATGAATTATGAATATAACAACCGTACGAGTACAATATGCATCCACATTAACGGAATAAAATATAATTGAGTTGAAATAAATCAAAACATTTATTAAACCAGGTAATAACTAGTAAGGTATGTTATTAGATAGTCAATAAGTTATTATTACCATCTTTTGAATAATGTATAACCGACTTCAACGCAGTTTACGAGTATATCTCATAATTTTCACCCATTTTTTCTACAATAATGTAACTAACTTTGGGGTTCCACAATGTAATATAGAAAGAACTAATTGAAACCGGTTCACAATTAGCGAAGATGTGTCACACACAAAAATTTATCAGCGGAATTGGGAAAATCAGGTAAATTTAAATTAATTATTGACATACCAAAATATATACCTAAATTTTTACAGAGGTTATTTTGGTACTTGTTTTAATTATGACGATTATTCTAAGCCAACAACGTCATTGCTATGTCGTTAAGACTGTTAATTTTAAAAATCTATTTTGGTTACGATGCTCTGTATAAATGCACCCTAGCATTTCCTGAAACTACAAAATATTGTGACGACTATTATTATGTTAATATTAGTGAGATTACTTTCGTGACAAAAACATATAATGGCGAACTGCCTTTTTGTTATTAAAAATAAGCTCATCAATTCTGAATTTATGAGGGTAAACATAGAAAGTATATTGGTATCTAAATGTTTAAAAAGTACAAGTCTAAACTTTTAACTTGTGCTGTTGTTTTTTCTTTATTTCAGTCTGTCTAGGTGACTTTAAGCAATATTTTCACAATGATGATTCTAGCGGATTGCGAGGTATAGATCCAGTGACATATCCTCCTATAGTAAATACTGAGGTACTCCCTTCTTTAGTCTCCGAGTACTTGGAAATTGATCATCCATAAGGTGGTGAGCAAGTATATTTGGGTGTAGCTGCAGTCTTTCACTATCTGTTTTGACTTTATTCTTTATTTCTTCTTTTCTGTTTTGATACCAAGTTCGCGGTGAAGTCACTCGTTAGTGACGAACCATGGTGCATCTACAATTATCCTCAACATTTTTGACCTAAACCTTTTGCAGTATTTCAATTTTTGAATTTGCTCCAGTGCCCCATAGTTCTATACCGTGTGTCCAGATGGGTTTTATTAGACATTTATATAACAAGAGTTTATTTTCTATTGTGAGTTGCCTATTTTTATTTAACAGTCAACACATTTTGCTTAATTGCTGTCCCATTGCTAGACGTTTAGTAAAGATGTGCTTTTTCCAAGTTAGGCATCGGTCCAGGTACATGCCAAGATATTTTATTTCATCAGATTGCGGTATTTATACACCATTTAGTGGTGGGCAGGTCTGTCGCCTGGTAGTAAATGTGACTTAAACTGATTTTGATGCGCCAGTCTTTCAACCACGCCGTGATTTTATTTAAACTATTTTGTAGTTTAATAGTGCCTAGATTTGGCGCGTCATCAAGGGCCATGACTGCTGTATCATCGGCAAAAGCTCCCATAAAACATCATCAGATATCGACAGGTCTGCGGTATAGAGTAGGTGCAGTGTAGGTCCCATTACACTACCCAGTGGAACTCCTGCTTTGACTTCTTTAAGTTCTGTAGTTTCCTCTCCTTTACTGATAAAGAAGTGCCTACCAATCGAGTAGGATCTAATTAAATCTTGAAGAATATTTTAATATCAAAATAATTTAATAATTAAATTATAATGGTTACTAGGCAATATCTTCTTTGTGCTGATGTACAGCAATATTAATGAGATATGTTTTTGTTAGTGATGTGCCGGATATCCGTATCCGTATCCGTATCCGCGGATATCCAAGGGAGAAGAGAGATCCGTAACCGTATCCGTATCCGTGACTTTTTTGGCGGATCTTTCAATACATATTACATAGATGAAATTCTATATAGGTGATTTTGTATTTACTGTAAAACTCTTAGGTATGTGTTTGTAACACTATAAACAGCAACTTTTTTTCTGGCCAAATTTTTCTCCATTCAAATGACCAATCAAATGTTGTTAGTTTGTATGGAGAAACAATTATTTTTTTTCGTTTTCGGTGTTAGTCCAGAAGAAAAGTTGTTGTTTATAATGTTACTAATATGCACTTCAGAGGTTTTCAGTAAATTTAAAATAACCCTGAATAATGGTTATTAGGTAGCTATGAAAAACTATTGAATTCTGTTCAGATTATTTTTTATTTCTTAAAACAAATATTTGGCACCTTTGTATTGCAATCATTTATCGTACTACACTGAATCAACTAGGCAGGTTGTAGGTACTGAAAGAGCTATCTTTATAATGAGATCAATCAAACATCTTTGTATTAGCTTATTAAAATAATGAAATATTTAAATATCAACGGCAAAGCGTCAAGTGGCGACAACTATCAAGGTTACGGGCTCCGATTGAGCAAGAAACTTAAGATCCGTATCCGTATCCGTATCCGCGGATCTTGACACCAAATATCCGTATTCGGATCCGTATCCGCGGATATACTTTGTTAACGATCCGGCACATCACTAGTTTTTGTTAACATTGCTAGAAACATGAATTAATCATTTAGCTTTTTTTTGTTGTTACCCCAACCTCATTTATTTTAATATTTGAAAGTCAGGAAAAAAAAACAGAAAATAAAATTGACGAAGCCGCTTTAGCTTATAATCCTTTTTCATAAAAATACACTAGAGCCGGTTCTGGAAGTATTTGTTGAGATATATAGAATGAAGAGAATTTACAATAATTATATTCATTTAGAACATAGCTTTTGTTGCAATTACTAATTTTATAATTTTGCTCTTAAATATCAGCACTATTTTTAACTGTTTAAATATTTTAAAATCTTCTCAATAAAAAAATCTTAGTATTACTCTTAGATTTTTCGTCCTCAACTTCTTTAAACAGATTTCTGGCTACGCATTTATTAGCGAACACACTCTCACTCTTACACTGTTGAGATTTTCATATCAAATTTTAGAAACATTGCATGCAATAAATTATGTAACATAAGTCCAAATAATAAGGTTATAATTTTACTAGATACTCACATTTAACTAATCGCTACGCTAAATGACACGATCTGATCTTAAGAACAAATAGTCTACCTTAGCAAGTGAAACAAGAGCACGATCATAATTTCCATTTTTGAGATGTCCCGTTGCCTCGTCACGATGTTTTTTCGCTTCGATTGGATTTGTGATCGGCAGTTCCGGCTCCTTGTTACGCCCCATCGCGTCGAGTTACAGGATCTACGGCTGAAATTTGAATAAGCATTGATCTTAGTTATCGCTGAAGATCATCATCCACATTTGTTACTAATAAACTTTATAGAATAATGATCTAGTTTCTGCAGTATAATCTAAAATTCGTAAAACACATCACTGTACCATCGAGCAAAGAATTTCGAGTCAGTTAAGAACAGACAGAAACTCCATTGTGGAAATAAAAAATAACAAAATTATATTCCATTTGATAAAAAGACTTTATAATAAATTCATGTACTTAAATAATTTTTATACGTGTTAGTGTTTAAGTGTTAATGTAGCCAATCTGTGGTACACGATCGACCCACAAATCAAATTTCTTAGCAAATGAACGTATAATTCAAGTTTTAAACGTCCAGTGTTGTCGTAGTCATAAGTACACAACAATTTATCCTATGGAGTTAGGAGCAAAATGGAATTATGTTATAAATAATCGAATTCTTATACATATATTCATTCAAAGACAATGTTGAACGGGGTCCTCTCCGGCATAAAAAGATTTCATCTTATTTCATTCTTAGATGCAAAAAAATATAAATTAATATTAATGTCTTTAAAAGTGCCAAGTAACTAATACAATCTTTCTCTTTAGTTTTTTGTTATATCATTGAGTCACGCCCAATTCGGTAACACGCTCATTAACGCTGATGGGCAACGTTACGTAACCTTACAAAAATATGATTAATTTGTTAGTACATGTCAGATATTCAGGTAGGTACACGCAAAGGTCGAACAAAGATATCGTTTTACAGAAAATATATTGAAATTGCCCCGAAGTACTCGTCCAATATTTACGTAGAACCGATAGCTGTTATAACAGAGCACGCAAATGTTTATATACCTATTTACCAAACTAGACCAAGACGGATGATGTGGTTGCCCGAGGTAAAAGCGATGTCGTAATAAATCTTTCTATTTCTACCGCCTATTTGTGTTTGTTTCTAATCAGATAATTTTTGGTGTTGGTCTATTAGGTAAGCGAACGATATCATCAAGTAAGCGTATCCCCCAATATTAGCTACAAACTACGAATAATAAATTATTATTCGTAGGCTGCAAACAACTGTGATATATTAAGTTAAAGAATTTAGTATGGATTAATGATGATGGTTAAGGAAATAAAGTGTTTTCTAGTAACTTTTTTAATGGTTTATTGATGGAAAATCAGATGTTACACATTATGCGATTATTGTACGACTCGCTTTTTTTTTTCTTTAATGTGTTTTAGTGTTTAATGTGTAAGCTATTTCAGGTTCTCAAAATAATATGATACTTCTTGCTAATAAGTTAAATATTAAATTCTGGATACAGAGACAAGGAAAATCAAGAAACAATAAATGATATCGCTTCCTTTGTAGCCATTCTAGCAAATATCGTACGCGGTATCGCTTCCGTGATGAGGGTCTATATCTCTTTGCTTATCGTCCCATCTCCCTTCAATGTCATCATTGCCATTACCTGTGTTATTTGCTTAACTTATGGAGTATTAATATTATTTTTTATCAAACATGAATATACGTATTAAATGTGAACTTTGTTTTCTTTTCCAGGCTATATCCTCAGTAAGCTATTCGTCATGAGACTTTAAATTTAGAAAACCGACGTTAATCAAGGCGGCATCGCTTTATATTCCACGTTCAAAGAATAAACAATGGTATTTTTTTGGAATAATAATAAATACAAGCAACTGAAACCGAAGATGCCTATAGGTATTAAACTATTATTTGTTTTCTTTTGTATTAAAGATACTAAAAAGACTATATAAGCCTATAGTAAGTAACAATAACATTGCTATCAAAAGAAATAAGCATTGTTGGTTAATAAGTTTTTATTCTTCAGAAAATTGCAAGTTCTCAATTTTCTTTTCAGCAAGAAAAATGAAACCCAAACCGAAAGTATCTGTATTTGTTTATTTACATTTTTCGCCTTTTTAAAGCGAATTAGCGTGACGTCTCCCAATTACCTTTCGAAAATGAGTTGACGTAAACGATTTTTACAAAACTGAAAAGCTATGAAGTCTTTAAACTTGGATCGCTAACCTGTACCTGTACTAACTAAGTACTTAACTGAAAAACCAGCTATATGTATAATAGTTGGCTTGAGGCTTTTCGTAGAGTAATTTTACGTAATCGCATTTACGCGGGTACTTGAATTAGTAAAACAAAACCATGTAAGCTTGTTTGGTCACAAGTTTTAAGAAATATTATGTTTCACTTTATTAATTTTTACATCAGTTTTACATAAAATTTTGTTAGTATCATAACCTTACATTACAATACCAAGAATTATATTTCATCATCAAAATGAACAGTCTTTAATAGTTCACTGCTGGACATAGGCCTCTCCTTAAATAGGAGGTTTTGACCTTCTGTACCACGCTCGCCAGGCGGGTTTATATAGGGTTTGTGTCGCGTTTTCCTTCTCTTTGCAGTGCTGTTGTCCTCTAGTAGTTTGTTCCCTTAGTCGGCTCTTACGACACCCACGGGATGAATAGGGGTGGTGACATTCCGTATTCTTTTACGAACGTCTATTAGGTTTTGATCTTTTATGAACCTCTACATAATTTTTTACTAAATAAATCCGTGTAGTGACGGATTAAGAATACGGAGTGTCACTATCCCTATTGATCCCGTAGGTGTTGTAAGAGCAATGGGAAACAAACTACGCAGAACAACAGCACTGCAAAGAGAAGGAAAACCCGACACAAAAGTTGAAACAAACTCTATATCAACCCACCTGGCCCACGTGGTATAGTAGGCCAAAACCTCCTTTCTAAGGAGAGGCCTATGTCCAGCAATAGGCTGTTATAGGCGGTTGATGATGATGATGATTTCTTGACGGTTAGAGTTATGAGCCGTGCAAATGAACATCTTATTCGCCCGTCCAGTTATATGGCCCTTGCTTTGAACTTGACTTTTAAAAAAAGACGACCGACTTTATTGAGCCTAATTTTTAAGCACTTCTTCGCCCGAGACACAGTTTCAATCTAGCTAGAGCAAAAAATCAACAACCAACCATTTATTATAAATTGGCCGACATCTATTTTTCATACCCCTAAATGACAAGGGTGAACCCCAAATTTGTTTTTTCAATATTTCCTAGAAATGTATATGGCAAAACAACGTTTGCCGGGCCAGCTAGTTAGTATATATAAATATATTAGTATTTTAAATAGTTCAGGAATCGAGCCTCCTATAAGAGCTCCGTTTTCTCCTTTTAAGGTACGGCACCTTAAAAACTACAGCAGAATTGAGAATGTCCTTTTTTTTCAAGCCGCTTAAGAATCCAGAACTTTTGTACAGGATTGCTGATTACTGTCTGATCCTACTTGGCCATGGCTAGTTTTAACTGATCAAATATCAGATCAGACCGTTGATCGGAAGCGAATACTTCTACCATAAAGAAAATAAGTCAATTATTTTATATACCTGCTACATCTACCTCTTTATTATAATAGCCACGTTCTTAAAGATAAAATATCTATTGTAATATCATTTATGTAAGGTAACTCGTAAATAATTGCATAACAGGCGCAACGCGGGCTGTCATAACTTTGGCATTGGTTCTTGCTTATTATCGTCAAAATTATTCATGCAAGCGCTAACTCACGACATGCCATAATATAATGCAGGAGAACCAAATGCAATGATACCGAATACCAAGCCATTGCCTAGCTAATTAAATTTCACTTAATTGTTGAATTAAACATTTGTAAAACTTATTTTGTGAGAAGTGAAAGTGAAAAAAATACATGTAAATTAGATATTTCGTTCGAATTTCGCAAAATGTAGATACAATAACCTCTTCAGTAGTTTTAAAGTACATGAATCTTAAATATAATACACATTGTAATATTTACCTATAAGTACTAGTATAGTGTGAACAATAGAATAACATTGTAAGCTATAAATAGTTAGCAGGAATAGAAAACAACTTATAATGTTTTTTTTTTAATTTCAAACGGTTGTCTTGTTGAATATGAACACTATTTATTTACCTTTGTTGGGAAAGCAATAATAGTTTACATGGATACAACTCTTGATTGTATTGGATTGGATTGTAAAATGTTCCTAGAATCTAGGAACATTGTCCTAGACCAATTCAAATTTGATTCGTTTAAAGAATTCTCTTTTCTCAATATCTAGTAATATACTGTTATAAATAATACTTAAGACGCTATTGCTTAAGTAAATTAAATTACAAACTATTTCGGAAGACAATCTGCTCGCTATTCTGCCGTCAGTGGGAGCGATTTTGTGAAAAGGGACTGAAATGTGTAACAAGTCGGAAGTCGGTAAAACTAAAAAAATGATGACATGCATTATTTAACGAATACTAACAGGTCGGAGATGATTAACCACGACCCGTTGATCGAGATTAGTGATCACCACCCCGACGGTCAGCCTCAGGCGCTCTACTCTGAGAGGACCCGGACCATGTTATTTTAGGTCCTCCCAGAGTCGACACCATGCCTAATCAGGCCCTATCCCATGGGAAAACACCCCCCTCAATCGCGGCCTGGCGACCCGATTGCGTCTTAATGCGACCAGGCCGCCGATTGGTGATCAAGCACCCGATCACAAGCACGATGTAACCATCGTTCAGGTCAATCTTATCGAAGGAGCCGAACGACCCAACACATTCAATTCGCATCACGTGTAGGCGAGCAGGACTTAATACAAAAAGAATTGTTCAAATCTGATCGCACATCACCACGTTTAAATGAAACAAACAATCAAACAAAAACTCTTCAAAATGATTACATTACCTAGTATAGATTACAGTTTTTGTATTTCTATGCTATAGAATCGTGAAGCACGCAATCCCACATTATAGCAGCTTTTACGACCACAAAAATAATGAAATTAGAGATTATTTGGCCTGAAAACTGTTTTACGACATCCGTCGTGAAACTCTAGGCGATCGAACTAGATAGGTACCATTCATAGATTGTAGATATGTTCGCTTTCGGTTTAGAACGCAAACGAACTACATCATTTTAACAAGACAACTGATTCAAGAGCTGTAATTTTTTGAATAGGTATATTTTATGAGCATTGTTCGACTAGTATAATATAATCTATAGATACATACTACTATTATACGACAAACAAACTCATCAGATTTATAATACTAGTACGAGTATAGATATATTAGTATAAATAATAATCTCAATCGAAATTATTCATAAATCGTCATCAAAAGTCGAGCGCTTTGAGGTAACTTAAAAAGCATATAATAGGCATCGATATATCGAGCGAAGTCCAGTTTCGGGGTCACTTAGAGCGGAAGGTCAAATTGGCCTAGAAGAAGCTCGGTGTGCTGAACAGATCGAGGCAGTATTTCACTCCGACCCACCGCCTTCAGCTCTATAAGGTGCAAGTCCGGCCACATATGGAATACTGTTCTTATCTCTATGCAGGGACACCTCAGTACCAGCTTCTCCCTCTGGACCGCATCCAACGAAGAGCGACTCGAATCGTCGATAGCTCAAACATCTCCGATCGGCTCCGATCCCTTGGCGTTACGTAGAGATGTTGCTTCACTCTGCATTCTCTATCGCATATATCATGGAGAGTGATCCGAGGAATTGTTAGGACTAATACCGGCCGCAACCTTCAGCCATCGTTCCACACGGCAAAATTTTCATCCCCACCACAGAGAGCCACAGAGAGTTGCAGACGTTTATGGGCGGCGGTAGTCGCTTTCCATCAGGTGACCCGTCTGCTCGTTTGCCCACTATTCCAAAAAAGAAATACAACCGCAGGCTACAGCTACTATCACATATTCTTAGATCACATCACCAAGATAAAAGCATTTGTGACAACATTGCGGTTATACCTACATATATATAAACTCGATATGTCTAGGAATACTATGTTTTAATTATTGATTAATTGATTACTGACTTTATTATACTCGTAAGTATTAAAAGTAAAATATTGTATTAATGAGTTCTTGCTCTAAATAAAAGTTAAAAAATACTTTACCTTATATTTTAAATTTAGATCACATCTAAATTTCTTAATCCTTATTAACTATTATTCACGAATTTATTGCACAATTCTGGGATGTACCTCAGTCAGACACAGTTAGTTGCCGACTGAGCTGGTACCACTAGTTGATAGGACTCGACTTTCCTTGATTAAAGGGTTGTTTACATAATACGATACGGCACACGATTCTTATTCACCTGATAGATAATTATTTTAGTTTGGTGATGGTTTAACATTTATCTTTTCTTTAAATCAGGAGTCAGTATTTAAATATTGTAAATGGTATATTAATCAAAAAACCCGTAATATAGATAATAAGAAATATTTATTATCTATTTTTATCTGTTAGTCTTCGATAAGTAAAAGATTTAACCATAGGTTATTGTTGTACATTTTCAGATTATCTCTCGGTGGTTTTAATCGTGGGAGAACCATGTTCTGGAAGATAAGTACCAGACTCTGGCTGACTCTCTCGACCGGTGTGATACCTCGACGTCACAAAAAACCGTTGTTAAGCAGCTTTTTTGCTGATGTCCATAGGCGAAAGTTGAACAATATTGAATCTTTTAATAATAATAATTTTCTCTCACACAGCCGTCTATTCCCAAACTAGACAGAGCATGTGCTATTATTATACATATAAATAATATCCATACACAGAACAAATAATCGTGCTCATCACACAAATATTTGTTCTGGGCGGGCATCGAACCCACGACCTCTGGTGTAGCATTCTGCATCACTAAGCACTAGAACAACAGGCCTGCCTGTAATCCATATATTATCTTGAATAGTTAGATTAGTGTTTGCGCCAGTAACGGCGTCAGCTATAGTGTGCATTATCCGAACCAACCTTGTTCCCTTTAGATCTCCAGTGTTGATACACTGTTGAAAAACTTAAAAAAAAACTTTTTTTAAAGGTTTTTGTGAATATCTCAAATATTCACCAAAATGTTAGATAAAATTATACCTAAGTTTGTAACAGAACTATTTTATGGTTAAGGCAAGTTTTAAAACACTCTAGGATAGTAATCTTTCGTTGAAACCTTTTAACTTCTCCATTTTAGGTAAAACTTTGAAACCGTAAAATAATTTATGAAGTTAAGTAAAATGAGGTTTTTGTTTACATTTTTGTGACATTGCGAGTTAGTTCGCTACGTGTTTATTTCAATAAAGAAATGAGAAAGGACACGCAACGTCGATAATGATTCCTGTAATCTGTTACCTTCGGTATTCCACGTAAAAACTTTCTGCTGGGGCAAATAAAATTTTGCGTACAGTTAAATATCTATATTTAGAGGTTTTGTGTGTAGATTGATACTATTCGTGGTTGATTTATATTTTGTTTTCTTATTTAAATATTTACACAATCAATTAAGTGTTGTATTGTAAACAAGTGAGATAAACGTGGTAAACACATAGATCGTACCTACATATAGATGAGTAGAAAAAGTAAGTTGATTATTTAGTTGTAGAAGAATATGCATTTATTTTTTTACTTTTTAGTGCACATTAATTTGTTTTGGAATAGTGGTTATTGAAGTCGGTTTTTTTTGTTAAAATTTTTGTTTATTTTTTTATTTTTAGTGAATCTGAAGTACACTTACTAATTTGTCTGAATATGGGTAGACCTAATAAACGTGCTGCTCAAATGAGACAGCGCCGTTTGAATGAAACAAACGAAGTCTGGGAGAAACGCCTATCTCAACAGAGGCAATCTACCTCGAGAACAATTTCAAAAGAGGGATCATTATATTCGACTACGACAATTACTTCCGTTACTGTCCCTGTGGTGACGGATTAAGAATACAGAATGGCACCACTCCTTTTAATCCCATGGCTGACTTAAGAG
This sequence comes from Arctia plantaginis, assembly GCA_902825455.1. NCBI lineage: Eukaryota > Metazoa > Arthropoda > Insecta > Lepidoptera > Erebidae > Arctia > Arctia plantaginis. The sequence continues at coordinate 5,354,683 of CADEBD010000288.1, forward strand.
TCGACTGAGGAAGCCAACTACGCAGGACAACAGCACTGCAAAGAGAAGGAAAACTTGACCACAACGACGTTACTGTAGGTGACTTAAATATCCGGATAGCCTATAAAAGATTCAGCCGAGTATCGTTATTTTGCTCCTAAGAATTGAAGAGTTCCGTTACTTTGTCGTGGATCCCATGATCAGAATCCAACCAAACTCTTATCAAAGTACCCTTAAAGTACATCCATTCCAATAAAAAAAGAATTATCGAAATCGGTTTGCGTGATATTGAGTTATTCGTCTATTTGTCGCGAACATACTGAGAAAACCATATGTCTTAAATTTACTTTAAGACTTATATGGTTTTCTCATGGGTACCATTATCAGAACTAAACCAAATTTAAATGGGACCACGCGGGAAGCTTTCAAATAAAAAAGAATCATCAAAATCGGTTCACCTAGTCAAAAGTTCTGAGGTAACAAACATAAAAACAAATACAGTCGAATTGAGCCTCCTCCTTTTTTTGAAGTCGGTTAAAAAATAATCACATTGAGGAAGAAAACAAAAAATCGTTTGAACCTACCTATTTGATTTTACTTCTGTTTTTTTACTTCGATTCATATCATCACACATCAACAGCCTTTAATAGTCCACTGCTGGACATGGCCCTCTCCTTAGAAAGGAGGTTATGGCCAACTATACCACGCTGGCCAGACGGGTTGGTATAGTTCGATTACCTATTATTATTTGCATTATGATAATATACAATAAGATCAAAGTATCTCTATTTATTTAATAAAGTGTTTTACATCATACATGCTTTTACAAATTTTATTTTAGTTATAAATGGTATCATCAACAGCCATTAATAGTCTACTGCTGGACATAGGCCTCTCCTTAGAAATAAATAAATAGGGGTGGTGACACTTCGTATTTTTAATCTGCCACCAAAATCACTAAAGGTTGGAAAGGAGAAAGGAGAAGATTGAAAAGGATAGGGAAACTTTAGCTGTTTTTACTTAGACTAAAACAGATAAAACTCGCATTAGATAAGGTTATTAATGCCTTCACCTATTTATGGCCACTTTCAGTTGTTTTATATTAACACACAAAATAGGTGATGTAACAGTAATTGAAACAAAAAGTCAGGTTTTATTTATTATATATATTTTTATTCAGTGGATTTTGTTCATATTCAGTAGCTTGACTTCATATTTTTTCAATAGAAAATGAGTTAACAAGAAAATATTCATTGGAATCCTTGTATTCGTTGTGAACCTACTGCTCTTTTCTTTGTTTCTTATTTTGTAACAATAAAGATTACTTTAGAATAAAATAAAAAATAATGCTCATTACAGACACAAATCTTTCAAAACGTAAATGGCTGAAAGCAAGACTTCAATTTTTACTTACATGGAAGGTTTTATTAATCATTCCTAATGGTTGATTAAATTCGCTGTAATCAAATGGAACTAAAATCCGGTTAAAAATACCGAACAATACTGAAAAAACTGCAGCAGCTAGCGTCGTAACTTTCTATTAACTTTTAACCAGCTTTTTTTTCCCCTCAATTACGTCGTAATGCCATGATATAAAGTTGAATTTCCTGTAAATCTGTAGCATAAAGTATTTGGTAGATTGTTCTCTTGTCACCGCTCGATGCACGCAAGCTCGACATAATAAAGTTAATCAGTTTGTCAAGGAAGTCAGCGTTTAACTTAATGATTTGCTCGAAAAGTGAAAAATACGAAATTTCTAGAGAAAACTTAATTACAGCGAGTCAGTTCTATTAGTAGCAACGTAGCAATAGCATGCAACGCTGTTAAGAAAAAGAAAAATAATTTTTCAGAATTGTAATTTGATTTTCCTTTGGGTGAGATCAAATTATAGAAGTAAAAATGGATTTGGGTTACTTGTTTTCTATCACAGGAAGCCTCGGTGAGTTTAAACTCAAACTGAAAATATATTTATTTAATAAAAAAACACATATTTGAAACCGTCTTAGACTTTAAAGTCATAGATAAACACACACAATAGCAGCAATCTGTTTTGTCAAATATTTGTGTGTTTATGTTAATCATGGACGAATACATTATATATAAAGGCCAAAAGGTTTTAATCACGTGTGTATATTAACCTAACCCTGACGCAGAAGTTCATTTCACCCTTTGATAAAGATCGTGTTATAAACTATTCGGGCATTCGTTATTAAATGTTAAAGTTGGATGCGTAAATTAAAGTAGACCTAATAAATATTATAAATTCATGTGAAAACTAAAGTAGGACTAATAAATATTTTAAATTAATGTCTGGTAGTTCGGCATTGGAGTTTACCGCAAGTCTTTTGGAAGAGGATATTCTGTCCCCTTTATATTACACGATAAATAGGTACAGCTATGTTTTTTTGGGTGTTTGTGTTTAGGCTTTGAACGATACAGATAATTAGAGCCCTATGTTATAATGTATTGTATGTATAAATTGTATAAATTAAAATGTATTGTATTGTATAAATGTGCCCAACTTCTTAAATATGTGCCCGCTTCACAGTTATTCAAGAACATAAGATTTTGCTGGAGTAATGTTACTCTAGCAAAACAAAAAAAAAATCGCGTCAACTTATCTGGATTCAAAATTCGTGCCCTTTATGATGTCCATGATAATTAAGTTTTTGCTGGGGACTAGATCTGGAAAACTATTGTGTGCACTATTATAATTTTCTGTACACAAGTAGTCTTCCGTGTGGTGACGGATTAAGAATACAGAGTGTCACCACCCCTATTCATCCCGAGGGTGTCGTAAGAGCCGACTAAGGGAGTAAACTACGTAGAACAACAACACTGCAAAGAGAAGGAAAACCTAAAACAAACCCTATACGAACCCGTTTGGCCAGCGTGGTATAGTAGGCCAAAAGCCTCCTTTCTGAGGAGAGGCCTATGTCCAGCAGTGGACTAGTAAAGGCTGTTGATGATGATGATGATGAACACAAGTAGACACTATTTGTGTCTCTTTATAAGGCAAGTGAGACGAGCGGGATCTCGGCAATTTTATCATAGCGTATATTTTTCCGCAAGCGCACCTACGTGCAGTCTACATGCTCCAGCTACACCATGGGATCAGAATCTAGACGGTGTTCAGAGTTTTTGACAGTCCATGGAGGGTCGTACTATGCATCAGAACGCATAGTGCGACCCTCCATGGACTGTAAAAAAAAACTCAAAATATATTTACTTCATAACTAACTTTAAAAAAATTGTTTGAAATCGTCTTAGACTCTAAACTCATAGAATATCACACACACACCCACAACAGCAACATTCTGTTTTGTAAAATGTTTAGAAAAATGAAGTTAATCCATTAAATATCTATGCCTCCTTTCTAAGGAGAGGTATACCTCTCAACAGCCGTTGAGAGCGGCTCAACGGCTGTTGATGTGATGATGATTGTCTGTGCCGATCTACAACCGCCCGTTTCCAAGGAGTTAAGCCTTATTAGAAGAAAGGGCTAAAAAACTCACGGCCACTTTTTTTTGCTATTACAGCTAGATGACGGATGAGTTTTTTTTTACAGTCCATGGAGGGTCGCACTATGCGTTCTGATGCATAGTACGACCCTCCATGGACTGTCAAAAACTTTGAACACCACGGCCACTTTTTTTTGCTATTACAGCTAGATGACGTATGTCATGCGTGCGCCAGAATGTCAGTTGTTAAGTAGGTACTAAAAGGGAAAAACAATGAAAAGAAAACAAGATAAAGTAATAAGAATGGAATATTTTTACACATCTCACACACGGCCGTCTGATTCCAAACTAGGCAGAGCCTGTACTATGGTAACCAGACTGCTGATAAACATACATATATATTTCTAAATACATACATATTATGATAAAGTACACCCAGACAGAACAAATGACCGTGCTCATCACACAATTATTTGTCCTGGGTGGGAATCGAACCCACGACCTCTGGCGTAGCAGTCAGGGTCATTAACCACTTGACCAACAGGCCAGTCTAGAATAGAATCGAAAGTGCAGTAAAACATAAAAAATGAAAGAATAAAATAAAAAACACACTAGCCCACACTACATTTCCACTTAAGAAATAGCCTGTTGAGGTGACACGTTGAGCTACTGAGCTGTATCGTACAAATTACTATTGCAACTTAAAAAAAGTGAGTGATGTGGAACTTTGTTTCTGTGGTCACCCTATTTGCCTTCTGGCAGGAGTACAAGAGAAAATTATTTGAGTGTTACATTGTTACCTGTGTGTTGATCACTTTTATTTTGTAATTATTTATATCCGAGTGATCGAACAGCTACTGAAGAAGAAAACATATTTATAGTAAAATGTTGTCAGACATTTATGATAATGTCGAGAAGGCAAACATAAATTGCCAAAATGCCCTTGTAAGGACTGTTTTAATTAGATTACTGCTTCAACAGCAACTATCAAACAAATAAAAAATAGCAGAAAATTTAATGGTAAATTAGTATAGTCATATCTAATGTAGGTTTATCGCTCATTTACTAAACTATCATGAACTACCACAAATTTAACACTTTATCTTTGCACTTACCGTATCATATTTATACACCACCTAAAGGTCGACTGGGAGAGAATGCCTCAGGGCATGAAGTCCGCCTTTGTACAACATGTGCATTAAGTTTTAAATAAATAAATAATCAAGGACGTAGGTTTCAATTGGACGAAATAAAAGTCAATATTTAAATCACATTTATATTTCCGAAACATACAATTCTTTTTTAATTTAATTATAGGATTTTTTTAAATAAGAATATTCTAAAAAATAGACATGGTTTGAGCTAATTTTGACATTATTAATAAACCAATTGATATTCGTTTATAAAACTCCCGTAAAAAATATTCGTTATTCACAAGTAAAATGAGACGCAGCCTTGTATGATATTCAGTCAAGTTGTATAGTCCTTCCATTAATATTTATTATAAGAACAGAAATACTTTCTATATAAAATTGAACAGTTTTATGATTGGAACAATATTCTGAAAAACACTCACATTTTTCCAATTATAATATGAATGGGACCCCATAATAATTGGAAAAATATAGATGCTCACGTAGGGGCAACCTTGTTACGGGAAACAGGCACCTTTGGAATTTAAAATTGGAAAATATATTGTAATAGTACCCTACCCTAATTTAAATTTGACAATATCCGTATAAAGGTTGTCTGTAAGAGATCGTCGTGAGCAATAAGACCGCCTATTGTTATATTATTATATCTAAATATATATCTGTACAAATACCGCAGTGGTGTACAATAAAGAAATAAATATATTTAAAGAAAACATGGGAAGGCTATAGAAGTAAAAGGATATTGGATTGTGTGGTGTGAGCAAATACCTCGAGAAAATCAGGGCAAATGCCCGGAAGTACGGCCCTTTAACACGACACATACGAGTATAATAAAAGTTTCGACAAAACAAAGATCTAATAAATCACTTTATAGAATTTAAACGAAGTTAAGTTTATTTATTGCTTAAAATCCGGTAGATATTTCGGTAGGTACAATTTAGAAGTACGGTATTGTCAATTCAATTCTATTTTATTAAACATCAAAACCATCATTGCCGAGTACGGTACTCGGTGATGACATAACATAATAAGTAAAAACACGCAATAATAATAACTCTTTCTTAAAACAGCCTAAAAAGAGTAAAAAAAGCTGATTGCTGCGTCTCATTTTGTTCGGGACATATACTATATCTTACTCTAATGATAGTAATGATGCAATGACGCGTGGTTGAGGCTATGTTTAGACAATGATCTTTGAGTGAGCATTAACAAGTACACGAGTTTTTTTGTGTAACAGACAAACGTGCAGATGGGTAACGTGATGGTAAGTGACTATGACCACCCACGGACACCTGCACCTCAAGCGACCCTCCCCTTTCCGCAGAATTAGGAGGAGAGGAAGTTCTGGGTCTACGGTAACCTCAGTCCCTGGCTAAAAAGGTACGAATAAATTGCTTAAAATCGGTTTCCGGTTTAAAGTGTCTGACATCTTCAATGATAATTCCTGTACTTGTTAAGGCACGTTATATATATTCGCGACTAACGGCCGTGGTCTGAACATAGCATAAAGTTATTTATATAAAAATGCATTAAATAGCGAGTTGTGACGTCATCGTTTACTATAGTCAAATCAGTGCCTAGGTCTTGGGTTAAGAATAAATATACTGTACTTTTTATTTGTCCCTTTTTCCTCTGTATTTACGATGTCCATTATATTTATAATAAAACATGGAATGACATATAAGCTTATAGATTGCAATAACACTACTTGTGTTATGCGCGGGAAAATCCTCATGGCCAAAATACTTTGGCCAAATATACCACATATTTACACGAGCCGTGTTGACTAGTTTTGAGCCTCTAACTCAAGATGGTTTAAAACGATAGAAATTATATTTTTTATGGGGCACATTTTTATCTACATTTAAGGGCCACATTAAATCATTTACAATATAATTATGTACATATATATATATTATTTATTTTTAACGACAAAGAACTTGCCTTTATAATCATAAACATAGTAATAAATGCAATTATTTCATGTATTTTTACTTGTTTTTTTTGTTTTCGTATACACGGCATATTATGAAGCGTTGGGGGTGTTCAGTCGCCGGATAACACGATCTTGGGTAACGGTGTTCGAGCCCCGCCGCATGCTGATACTAAAGAAGGTCGTGATGATGGCTGAGAACAAAAGCTAGCATTAGAGTTGTAAAATGTATTACCGTCGTCGCTCATGAAAGAAACCAGCCTGAACCTATTTTAAGAAATAAAATAATTCAAGTATTTTTCATGGTGTGGGGGTGGGGGACGTGATATATGCACAACAACGAAAGTCATGTGAACGTAAAAATTAAAGAAAATGTAAATATACACAAAAAATTTACAGAAATGAACAAAATAACTTAATATCATGCAAAGAAAATAATATTTAACATAAGTTTACTCATTATACAATAATAATTTTCAGACGGGATGGAAAAAAATAATTTTACTAATAAGCTAATTCAAATTATACTAATATTATAAAGGTGAAATTGTGTGTGTCTGTCTGTCATCTTTTCATACTTAAACCGCTGAACCGATTTAAATGAAATTTTGGTATGGAGATAGTTTGAGTCTCGGGAACTGCCATAGAATAGTTTTTAAAACCGTTTAAGTTGGTGTAAATAGGGGTTGAAATTTGTATGGGCAATCAATAGCCGCTAAACCGATTTAGATAAAATTTGGTATGGAGATAGTGTGATTCTTGCCGAAGGACATAGGCAACTTTTTAATGCTAGTAAGTAAATAAATCAATAAAAGAATACCTTATTAACTTCAGAGACGGCAGACAGCCTCCTTCTTGACAGAGCGCTGGCCGAACGCGGCCTTTTCCCGTCCACAGCTAAACTTCCACTGGATGCAGAAGATCTTCTTCTTCTGGCCGTGGAGCTGCTGTCTGTCTGAATGCTCAGCTGTTTGTTTTCGGACTTTATCCGTTGCTTGGCTGACCTCGCTGCATTCTCTCGAATGATCTGGTCAGCTCTTATACGTAATACTTGGGCAGCTTCCTTGTGGTGTTTCAAAGCTGCGTCGAGATCATTCTTGGACAGAGCGAAGAGGCTCGAGTAGCCCCGTGATCTACCATGAGATGATTTTAATTAATGCACTAAAGTAGAATTTTACTAATGGGAGGCTCAAAGAAGAGATATTTTAATTGTTTCGCAAGCTGTGAGTCGCAAAAAGAAATAGTATATTTGTTTCGCAGGCTTTGAGCCCAAAAAAGAGATATTATAGTTGTTTCGTAGACTTTGGTCTGACATGACTGATGGTAGTTTTAATTGTCATATGCCTTTCAGTTTTCTCGAAAGTAATAAAATTTATCTAAATTTACCAGCAATGTAATGTATTATGACAGTTTACTGAGTGAAAACTATTTTAAATATAAATCATGTTGAATCAATGCTTGAATTCAGCGGACAAAGGAAGAAATATGTTTTAATGAATAAAGACTTATTTCGCCGAAAATACTAATGTGTCTTACAAATTTTTGTATTTTAATTTTGGCGCCCAACATGGGACTTCACATTTCACGATTTCTCTATTTTTAGGTTACCTTAAATAAAAATAATAATTACCTATATTGGTATCATATTTTGGTAGTCTATTAAAGTGATATTAAAAGTAAATTAATACTTATTAGTAGTAGTTACCTCACAGTGGCAGTTCTTCGTCTTAGTCCATCAATACCAAGCAAACTTATTTCACCAAAGACACAGCCCTCTCGCAACGTAGCTAATACCTCATTCTCGTCCTGTGACATCACCTGAAATATGATATGTATTATAATATAATGCAATATAAAATAACATAGTCTGCAAGTAAATTAAGTAAGGTGGGTAATCTAGAGACGTGTTAGGCAGATATAAGTTAATACGTGGCGGATGGATGCCGTAGTGGTTTAAACGCCACGCCGCTTCCTACTACGCCGAGTGTTGTGGGTTCGGGTTTGAATCCACAACACTCGGTTTAAGTAACACATGGGACGGATATTATTATTATTATTATATTTTTTTTATTATATCTTAGCAGCACTTTTAACGATCTTTTCCCTTTATCACATTCTTTTTGACAACTCTCTCTGATGACAGCTAGTTTACGTTCAGAAACATATGTAAGTAAAGTAGGCGATACAAAATAAAAATTAAAAAATATGCAACACCCGATATATACATATATATCCGACATATATACAGTTATATATATATATATATATTAGTAGACATAGTATTGTAGAATACAATATGTTATATACAAATATGTTATATGTTGTTTATTAATACATATATATTAATAAACAACATATAACATATTTTATATAAATAATGCAAAAATTCAGGTAATTCTAACAAGAAACAACTGTAAAGTTGACGCACTTTTGATTTGAAAGTCTAACTGGCAATGGACATTATTCTTTGATTTGATCATATGTCCATTTAATATCGGACCAAGCCTACTGTTTTAGTCACCTCAAACAAATGCTTTAAATCACTGTAAATTTATTAGAGACTAGCTGGTACCCACGACTCTGTTCGCGTGGAATATAAAAAGCGCTGCCTTAGTGGTGTAGTACGGTACGCGTCTGCAGTACATGAGGCCTCGGGTTCGATTGCATGACCGGTCAACATTTTTAGGGTTTTTCTGAAAAATAGCCTAAGTTACACCTTATATAACAGCTATCTAGTGGTAAAATATTAACATCATTCCAGATGTTTTGAAGATTACCCTGACCAAACCGACAAACAGACAAATAAGATTTAAACCGGATTTTAGGCATATGTATCGTGCAAATAACCGCGTGAGCATAAAAACCTATTATTTTGTCATTACAAACAGACACTTCAATTTTTTTTACTTATTAGAGATATATAATACAAAAAATTGACGTACAAAACATTCTCCCGAGCTAATGATGTACATCTCGTGGCCGACATCGCCTTTGCGCGTGACTATGTCTCCCGGTAGAAAGGACACGGGACGCAGCTGTAGCACTAGGTCACGGAGCAATGAGTCCGAACAGTTTTGGAACAGTTGTACCTGAAATACAATACATTTAATAATGACTTGTACAACACGTAAGGTTCACGTGCGTAAGACCATAACTGACATACAATAGGGTTACACTTTTCTGTAAAGGTAAATTATAATAGATTTAAACATTTTTTTAATAGACAGTTTAATAAGACTAAAAAAATTGGATAAAATTAGTTAGTAGTCGAAGACTATCATATCAGATTATATACATACACTCCAAAACCCTCACTCATCCCTTCTTCTGGTGTAGTCGGGTAAAAATTCATAATGGACTCTTAGAAAAATAGCAGACCAATGTAATATTCTAGTTCCTTACAAAACATCACTCACTCACATATATTGCATAAGGTTAGAATGCCTAAAAGACATAATCAAGATTAGAAGTCGTCAATTTAGAGCTTAAAGAGGAGACGCAAGCATGTGTGTTGTGTGTGTTAGTGAGTACACATAATTGACACTACACCACTGTGCGTTTTTCGAGATACTTTTTGTCTACCAATCTGTGGAATGGGTTATCGTCTGCGATTTTTTCAGGACCCATACGACCTTTAAACCTTCAAGAAAAGAGCGTACGCCTTCCTCAAAGGCCGGCAACGCGTTTGCGACTCCTGAGTTGAAAGCGTTCATGGGCGGCGGTAGTCGCTTTCCATCAGGTGACCCGTCTGCTCGTTTGCCCCCTATTTCATAAAATAAAAAAACCTTTCAGGAATGCATTCCTTTCAATTCAATTCTATAGTAACACGAGTAGTATTACCTTGCTCAACGTTGACATGTGTACTGCAAGTGCTACATCACGTTTCATGTTGAACGGTAGTGAGTTCAGAATTTTAGATTCATCTGTAAGTACATAAACAAGTGATTTTTATTTAAAAAAATGAATTCAAAATGATTTTAAGAATAGAATACTTGGATAAAACGTTTCAAGAATTTGAGAGAAATTTATGGGGTCAGTAAATTGAAGTAAGTAAGAAAACTTATTGGAGAAAGAGTATATAATAGTGTAGAATAGCAATGGCCATATATAAGACATTTTCCATGTTTTTTGTTTATATTTGACTTTCTACAAAAACTATTACAGATCGCGTACCTATATTCTTTTTCTGCAAACATATCAATGGGCCCACAGCTATCTCCTTAAAGGCTATTCAAGTCACAAGCTGAGATTTCAGAAAATTAATACATGTGAGTAGTTTGATAAATACTATCGGGCTTAACTAATTGTGGCAAGCAAGTTTATTTTCTACCTCACTTTACTCATAACGCAGACGACCCTCTGATGGTAGGTAGTGGTTACTATCAGTTCTATAAAGTAGCAACACCGGTGCCTGTGCCAAAACTCTCGTTATAGCAACACTCAACTGACTACCGTCAGCAATAAAAAAAATCTCGATTGATTTTGTATACCTTCAGAAGCTATTTCCTCAGGCAAATGATTTATTTTCAGGATTTACTTTTTTACTTGTCCTATCAAAGAAAATCTACCAGTTGTTATAAAGCTCTAATACAAAAATACATGCTGATTTACAGATATGTGGTCTGCTCGAGTTAATAAGAACTACCCGTTTTTTTTCGATTCTCTTCAGTTTTTATTACATTTGCTACATATTATATATTATAGTACAAATTGTACTTTTATCCCAAAATGCCCCGTTGGCAGCAGTAGGCTTGCCTTTTCTACGCGAATGGAACCAAATTACAATAAAATGTGTTGTTTAATACCCTTCTGCCTATCCCTTTTGCGAAAGCAGGTGTTAGTAAATAATGTAAAATCCACTCGTTAACAGTGTTAATATCACTTATACGTATAAATAAACAAATAATATAAGTACGTACCGAAGCATCGTTGTTTGCTCCAGGTGTAGTTGAACCAGAGCGCGACTCGCCTTTGGAGCGTGTTGGGCATGTTCAAGCGCCGGAGGTAGCGCGCGCACCCATCCAGTGTTTTACGGTACTCAGTCTTTGGAAGAAAATAATTTTACTTTATCATTATAACCAACACCAAAACCTCCTTTCTAAGGAGAGACCGATGTCCAGCAGTGGACTAATAACGGTGTTGATGATGATGATGATTTTAACCAACATATAGCGACACCATTAAATTTTGAAAAAACCTGATTTATATATATTTGATTTTATAGCGTTAAGTTAAATAAATAGTAATAATAAGATCTCAGACATGGCCGTCTGATCCCAAACTTAGCAGAGCATGTACTATGGCAACCACACTGCTGATAAACATACTCATATATTTCTAAATACATACATATTATGTCCGTGTGGTGACGGATTAAGAATACGGAATGTCACCACCCCTATTCACACCGTGGGTGTCGTAAGAGCCAACTAAGGGAGCAAACTACGCATGACAACAGCACTGCAAAAAGAGAAGGAAAACTTGAAACAAACCCTATATCAACCCGTCTGGCCAGCGTGGTATAGTAGGCCAAAACCTCCTTTCTAAGGAGAGGCCCAAGTCCAGCAGTGGACTGTTATAGGCTGTTGATAATTATTGATGATACATATTATAGATAAATTACAGCCAGACACAGAACAAATGATCACGCTCATCACACAATATTTGTTGTAATGGCAAGATAGCCAAGTATTTATGTGATACGTCAAATTATTTCTCATTTATATAATTAAATAATTTTACTTTATAAGTGTGTTCATGACTTTAGCGAGTAATATTTGTATTCATTTAGGATGTATGGTTTTACTTAATTACACATCGATATAGTTATAGTTTGAAATAGCATATAAGCCACTTTTAACCCGAAAAATGTAGTGTTTCCATGGAATGAGCAAGCTAGGAGGGTACGTATGTCTTAATAAGTAATAATAATAATAATATTGTACCACATTCACACAATGCCATCTAGTTCAAAACTAAGCAGCTTGTACTATGCTATACTAGACAACTGATATAATACATTTGTTTTGTAAATACATACATATTATACATAGAAACACCCAGACTAAATCAAACATCAAATGTTCATGCACACAAATGTTTGACTTAAGCGGGAATCGAACCCGCTGCTTTTGGAATGGCAGTCCGTTACACAAACCACTACGCCATCCGGTCGTCAAAACTTGTACAAAAACAGATAACAAATATGTATGAGAAATAAAATAAAGAGGAATTCTTAACTAAATCTTGACTGAGACTGACTTCAAGCGCAAAAGAAGGAAAGATATAATAATTGAAAATTATCCAACTATACATACATAGAAACAGTACACTACAATACTACTTACCCTTGCTCTCGTAGCCGTCGCAATAATATCCCTGATCTGTCCAATGAGCAACGCAAACACAAAAACTCCCATGAGCCAGGCGGCCGTCATAAACAGATACTCCTTAGTGTCCTCAGGTTTAGGGTTCTTCCCAATCGAAGTAGCGGTTTTGGTCGCGAAGTAAAAGCACCTGATGTAGGCATTGCCTTGGTTGTCATAGACCCAGCCGTTGGAACCCAAGCCGATGTATTTACTCATGGCATAATAAGCACAAGCATTTAAATGAATCAGGTAGAAGATGTAGAAAAGTGTCTTGCCAATTCTGACCTACAACAGGAAAATAAAAGTTCTACTTCTGATTCACGAAAATTGTTATTGGATATTTCTGTTAGAAAATTCTTAGCAGCAACACGGAGTCTGAAAATTTGCATAGAAGAAGGCAATAGCAATAGGTTTTGCCATAATAACACTGCTCAAAAATGTGTAATAGGTGAAACAAGAAACCATACCTCTACGTAGCCATGGGAATGATACAAGCATTAGATATCCATACTTTCACACTTATAAATGTGAAAGTGAGTTTGTTTGTTTGTTACGCTTTCACGCCTTTTTTTTTTTTTTTTTTTTTTTCCGTGCGGAAATCCCCTCGGATACCTGTCGGTGGCATGTCGGACTCGAACCGACTAAAACCGCACGCCGTCTCGGGTACTAATAGCCGGGGAACCAGGTATACCCTAGAAAGGAAGTCCCTGGTGCTCCGACATACCTCGGGTCATCTACAGACGAGTAGACGACCCCCATGGGAACCCCATGTTCCCTGTGCTCCATGGAAGCGAGCGCGCTTCGCAACGCGCTCGCCGCCACCCCGGCCTGCTTCTGCTAGGGTGACAGATGCCTCACCTGTCACCCCCAGGCCTGCGCTTATGGAGGACGGAGGTCGTTCTGCGACCTCCGGCGCCTGAGTCGCCTGCGGTACCTGGCCCGTTTCCGGGCTGGCGGGCCGGGAGAGTCCTAAACCTCTCCCGGTCCCGCTCCGCCGTCTCCTTCGCGACCATAACTTGCTCGCAGAAGGAGACGGCAGAGTTCCACACACTCTCGCTCCGCACGATAGCCGCAATCAGGCTATCGAGCGAGAGAACTCCCACTCCGATGGCACGCTTTCACGCCTAAAACATTAAACCGATTTTGAAAATTCTTTCACATATCGAAAGCTACATTATCAGCGAGTAACATCGGCTAATATTTACCGCGATAACCGATATACATGGGGCGGAGCCGCGGGCAAAAGCTAGGTTCTTATAATGTGAAAGTAAGTTTTTTCTGCTTTCATGCCTCAACGCCTAAAACACTAAAGCGATTTTAAATATTCCTTCACCAAACGGAAGCTACTTTATCAGCGAGTAACTAAGGCTACTTTTTATCGTGATAACCGATGTGCACGCGGGCGGAGCCGCGGGCAAAGGCTAGTAAAAGAATACTCGTAAAAACTAGATACTCAATTAGATTGTTCGAAGTTTAACAACCGAGTGAGGATATCTAATCTCTAAATATAGTTCACTTACCACGTATGGGGACGAGAGTACCCTATCCATTGCCTGGTGGAACTCCCAAAAGGTCTGCAACTTTAACAGCCTGGGCCAGCGGAGGATTACCATATGGGTGCCAAAGTAGATATAAAGCAAGTCCAGTGGGAGTAAGGATACTACATCAAACTGCAACAAGACATTAGGAAAACACTTTAAATGATGATTGCAACAAATTGAATACGTGGGAGAGCCACGCTACGGTACAAACGGCAGGCTCGACCGGAGTTTTTTTTGAGGACTATTTGACAGCTGACACGTAGTATCGTAACATAGTAAGTGTATTTTGCAGTTTCTCCGAATCTTTAATTACGGGATATTGTCAATGTTTCTTTTACCCAAAACTATCATCCGGAATATTTTAAACAAATTTCTGTTGTTTTTTTTACATCATTTTAAGTATGTTTGTTAAGTATGGCTGTTTGTCCTCCAATGCCTTTTTTTCTCTTTCTTTATTTAGGGGCTATTTATTGGATAAGTGAATCTCGTTACTTCAAATGTTGGAAAATGCTTATTTAAACATTAATATTTACGGGTGCAAAATCATTGAATAAGAAGTATCATATTTTTAAACCACTAACTTAGCCACTTCAGAACTTGGGTCTGCTAAGATGCTAAAAGACATTTTGATCATCTCTATTAACATTGAATTTATGTAGCAATGGCTCTCTCACCCCCTGATACAGTACAGAGTACAGTATAGAAGACAATCCCAGCTTTGACAAATGAAGCACAAAACAAGACCTTGAAGAATCAAACCAATCTATCAAAACTTAAAGACTTATTCAAATTAGCAACTCCGACGTCGTTTCCAGAAATGAACGAAACTATTTTTAAATTATCCCGTTTAATGTTATAATCCTCAAAAAGCTTTCGAAACTAGATTGTCCTGCACTCACCTTATACTGTAGTTTCTTCTTATAATTCTTCTTCGTCTCTTCTGTATCATCGACCCAGAATCCATCGTGGAGGAACATAAGTCTAGGCTTCACCAGCGCTACATCTAACAGGTATACGATATCGCATAAGTAGTCAGCAGTCATCCACAGGGGTGTGTTCTCAGGGGTCTGGTAAGGGAAAGTTGCGCGGAGTGCGATACACCAAGCATTATAGCTGTAGCAAAATGTTACTAGTAGGAGCCAACTGATGTATACTCGACCTAAAACCATCGTCGTATAAAATTATTATGTCGATAAACAAAGCTTGAGTACTCATTTGAATGAAATGAAAAAAAAAAGAATGAAACGGAGAATGAAAAATAATGATATTTTGTGAGCAGAGGCACAAAGTCATTAAAATATAATATACGACTATATTCACTTAATGGAAAAGAAATGCAATTGAAAATGACACGTTTAATCTGTTAATAGCAATATCTTAAAGACGAATGTCATTCAGAGTATTGCAAATGTTTTTATATTTAATAAACAGCTACATGCTGATACAAAATTTGGGGTGAGACGTATTTCATAAGTTTTATTGTTGCTCTTAAGAGTTTTCTTAATGTCTCAGTAATGATAAAATATTAAGACATTTAAAACTGAAATTGAATCTATTAAACTCAATGTCGATTTGATTATCTTAGAAAAGACGTAATGTTTCTTTAACAACTGTCTCGGCACTTAATTGGCGCCCAACAGGGGCCAGCTATTTTACCAATTTAAAAACAATTTACCGCTTACCTTGAGGGTCTATGGGCATGAAAGGTTCGCAAATAGAATAGTATTTTAAAAAGCCTTTGCATTTTTTTCTAATGTTAGGAGATATTGGCACTGGACTTTGCGGTGCTTCAACTATTGAGTCGGATTTTTCGTCTGACGATGTTTCTCTGAAAATAGTGGTATTTTGTTCATTTTTTTTGTTCATGTTTGGAATAAGTTAGTCTAATGTCTAAAGTATATTCGTAAACTTCATCGCTTTCATTTAGGCAACAAAAGTTTTAAATACAAGCTGCCCTTTATACTTACTTTTCCGGTGAATTTTTGTCCGATTTTGGCTTAAAATCTTTAAGTTCAGTATCAGCTTCTGTTATATCATTAATAGAAATGTATTGGGGCGGTGGACTTGATGAAAATAGCTTCACTTTTTGAAGATGAATGACAATGCTGAAAATCATTAAACGCAATCTTTTTAAATTATTTCAATGGAATACTCTGTAGCACTTAATTTATTAAAGTTTATAATGGCTGGGGCAGACAGCGGGCAGGGCAAGACGTTGACCCGTCATGAGATGGTTGTAGTGAGTACTCTACAGAAAATATCACACAGCTGCGTTGCGGTCAGCGCTCACCGCTATTACATATAATCGCAGTCCAAACCCTCCCGTTGTAGAGTCAGCATTATGCCCGTCCTAAATACTCTATTCGAAAAAGAGGATGCTATATAGCTTGACTGCTGTTTACCTATTCACTTCAACGTTATCACTGGCTTTGGTTTATAAAATAAAATTATATGCCCGATCTTCCTATATTTGCTGTTGGCTTAAAATTTGTATATGAATTGGTATGATTAAATTGGTTATGATTACTTTTTGCTGGATTCGCCAATAGGATAGATTCCTAGGTTTAAAATAAATTATTTCACATGCATCATGTAATGTAACACTTTAAAGTACAGCTTGAATTGTCCTCTATTATCAATTTGATGGTTTTATTAATTTCATATCTTAAAATGAAGATTAAATATTTATAAATGATTTGAAATTAGGTGGGTATGACGTCACGCCAAAGTATTTCATACAAAAACCGACGTACCGCGTATATCGTTTTGATGTTTAAATGAAAAGATACTGATTTGATTTGAAAGTTATATATTGTCATGATATAAACTCTAGTAAACAATACTCATAAAAGTTCACCTACCTTTCTTTATTTTGTTTTGCATCTTCTTGTAAATTTGTTTTTGTCTCGATATTCGAATTCGTTTGTGTTAATCTGTAATCATGTGTAAAATTAGTCATGTAAACAATTATTAATCTTTTTTATTTAATATCTTGGATAAGTAATAGTAATAAATTCTTTCTTTGTTTTTTTTTTCTTTTAAAAAAGACAACCGCATTAGGAATATATCCTGTGTCACGAAGAACTTTACAAACATACATAAAACGAACACAAAGAACGCCCAGACTCAGAACGACAATTTGTGGATCACATAATCACACATGTGGCCATGTGGGGATCGAACCCACAACACTCAGCGTAATAGGAAGCGGCATGGCGACCGCTTAAACCACTACGCCACAATCGTTTAAGAGGCGCAAATTACACATTTATGTAATTATCTGAACGTGAAAATATTTGGGTTGCTTTATACTAGATTCTTCTAAAAGCGACTAAATTTAAGTCTTATTACGAGTGATGTTTGTAAGCTACATAAAATATTATTGTATTTAAAATAATAAAAAAGAAAAAAAGGTCAACGAGGAGGAAAATAAGTATAACAATTATTTTTATTTCCTTACACATTATGGGCTGGTGTAGCTTCGGGCGTACACCAAGAGCCGCAATGTCCCTTTCCAATAGGAGTTTTCTTTATTTCCTTGATACCAGAAGAACACGGGTGCACCGTGTGCTGCAAATACTTAAGATATTACTTCAGGATTTTAACACTAGAATTAAGCCCTGAGAGAGTAAGGATGTATTCGCCTGCTAAAGATGTATTCACATCATTACACATCAACAGCCTTTAATAGTCCACTGCTGGACATAAGAGGCTTATGTCCAGCAGTGGACTCCTTAGAAAGGAGGTTTTGGCATACTATACCACGCAGGCCAGACGGGTTGATATAGGGTTTGTGTCAAGTTTTCCTTCTCACCAATGGGTTTTCCTTCTTATTCTTTAAATTTTTTATGTTTTAATTCACTTTCATTTCAATTACATCTTTTTTCTTTATCTCGTTACTAGCGGTGCAATATTAAAATAAAAAGTAGTCTAAGTATTTAATGATGCCATTGTATCTATCTGGTAATTAAAAAAGAGTGGCCGTGAGTTTGTTTGCCTATCTTCTCATAAGGTTCGACCCCATGGCAACGGGTGGTTGTAGATCGGCACGGGTATATAATAAATTTACTATAGGTATACATTTATATTGCTAAATGTTTGACAAACAAATTGGTGCTATTGTGTATGTTGATCTATGACTTAGAGTACACATAAGAGACGACTGAAAATAATAAAAAAATGAAATGGAGATATTTTGATTTTGACAATGTATGCACATAGCTAATCAAGACTATTTTTCTTAAAAACTTCTCATACCTAGGCGTCATACAGCGCAATATTTCTTATATTTATAAGTAAACCAACTTAACCCTTATATAGAGTTGCATATTACACAATTCAATTTTATAAAAATTACTACGAGTATAAAAGTTCGTATAGCGTTTGACGTGGAAACGTCTAAAGTATACCACCTCCTCTAGAATCAAAGTATCGACACCAGCCCAGCTGTAGAATTATAAGCAGAAGCTTACAGGCTGGCCATAGTCTGATGTCCCATCAATTTATTTAAGACTACATAGTTAAACGTTAACCATATCATAGATTTTGCTCGACGAGGCAAGAGCCACAATTGTTTGACGGATCTGCCATTTTTTGCGTAAGTTTTAGTTAATTGATAATACCCTTGTAGGATATTTTTAAATTTGGTTAAAAAATAGGTTTTAAAAGTAGTACATTATACACATAAATAAATCATTAATTTTGGTGTTAACGTACCTGTGACGCAATATGGACATTCTCTTTTATATTAAGCTTATTTAAAAAAAAAATGCAGTACCTATATATAATTGCTTTCCTATATAAAATCAAAGGTCTATCGTCTAATCGTCGTCGTACCGTATCGTCATCATTAGTGCTATCCTCTGTCTTCACTGTCGGGAACGTTTCCCTAACACTGTGTATACATGCTTGATATACATTTAGGTACGTGATGTGTAGAAGATCACTGACGATGATATAAAACGGTCAAGTTTAGTATTACCGTTAAAGTCGTATAACTCGTAAACGATGTCCTATCGTGTCCACTTCTCATGCCAAATTTATTGTACGTTCGTAGCTATTATTATCAAATTAATATAATAATCTTTTTATATCCAACAATCTGAAACCATTGGTTCTCAACTAGTTTTTATGACTATTTGCCAGCACAATCTCATTCGAGTGTCACTGCTTACTTTTATTTAAAATTTATAAAATATTAGCCGTACCTTGCCACACTTCGCTGTGGAACATTGTGGTTGTATTGATGAGAAATGAGAAATAAAATTGACTTAAAAAAGAGGGTCAAAATTTGAGCTCAATCGGTGAAGAACTTTTTGAAGTGTTCACAAACTAGCTTAACTCTTCCATTAGATTGAAATTCTTGCCGCGGTTACTGTGATTAAGATTTTTTAATGCTATTTCTATAGTAATTGTAAACGTCTATTATTCGATCAAATTGATAGAAGCATTTATCACATTTCAATAACTATAGATACTACGAGTGTAAAATTATCCCTGGTTTAGAAAGACGATTTACCTACTATGAGTTAGTTTTTCAGTAATAACTTTAATACAATATATTTTACAGAAATGTGGAGAGAAAGAGAAGGATGTACGTAACACTAAAAAAATTATGTGCTAAGCCTTAAACTGAGTTTCTCTTTTAACAAAATTATTAACAGTTTTGAAATTATACGTCATTTTGGAAAAATACCCTCTTGTTACATTTTTGTTATATGATACCTGCATAAATAAATATCGAAATAATATTCTTCTGCGTATAGGTACATATGTATGGATAGTCAGTATTTACGATCAGTCCACGCGTCGTTAAGACGTCTGGATGTTAATAGTTCTATACAATAAAGCTATCAATTCATTACGGAGTCTCGACTATAATATTTCATTGTTTACTGGTACAGTAAGAAAGCACTTAATGGCTTTTTTGTATTCAAATCACAGTGAGGTGTGCTGAGGCTAATGGCGCCGGCCTCGGGTAATCGACATTGCGATACCGATCGAACACAGTATGAGTCAAATACGGGTTATAAATTTTAACTTTACACTATGAGGCTACGTGTTACATCTATGTTACTATGTATAGCAATAAATAGAGACCGCCAAGGCGTTTGCAGTCTAAATGGGTTTTATCAGTGCAGCAATGCACTCGGACAACTCGGAAATATTATCACATATCAAGTAGATGTAGTGAACCTTCAACAATTCTAGTTATTAAAATATATATTTTTCACAATTTAGGTATTCATCTGTTATTAAACAAAAAGAACAGGATAAAAATTTAATATATTTACGAGCATATAAAGACGCTTCTTGCCTAGCCTGTCTTGAACTGCATTTACAGTAGAAGCCGCTGGTACACAATTATAAGTTTACATTATAGTGTCCTGAATTTACGGTTCATA
Source organism: Arctia plantaginis (assembly GCA_902825455.1). Classification (NCBI taxonomy): domain Eukaryota; kingdom Metazoa; phylum Arthropoda; class Insecta; order Lepidoptera; family Erebidae; genus Arctia; species Arctia plantaginis. The sequence goes on from CADEBD010000288.1 coordinate 5,375,523, forward strand.
ATTAGTTAAAGGTCGGTTAAAGGAGGTGTTACCATAAATGGCATGACAGGTACTGGGCAGCAGTCACAAGCACTTACATCCGGTAGCAACACACCTGTATGTTAAGTTATTCTATTATTGTTTACGTTGCAACTATGAACCTACCTTGTTTTTTTTTTAACTCCTACCTTGAAAACATATGTATATTATGGGATTGGTTATTAGTTGATTGCGCTCAAAGAGAGTACAGCTAATAAATCACTCTCATGCACAGACCACCCCAAGCAGGCTCTAGACTGGAACCCATAGGAAAACCCATAAGCGTGGTTGTCCAAGGCTAACTTGGCGACGAACAGTGGCAGATAAGCCGAGGAACAATGGCAAGACGTAAAGCGAAATTAAGCACGAAGTTCACAACTGGTCAAGATGGAGACTTGCTGTGGACGCCCTCTGCCCCATCAAGTGGACATAGGACATTAAAGAAAATCAGACCAGTGTATCTTGACACATTCATCTGTGGATCATAACATTAGGAGTAGTTTTTTGTATGATTAATTTATTGGAAGTAATTATGAATAAATCAAATTTATATTTGGTCCCGCTATATGATGCAGCGAATATTAAATTATATTCAAGGTTGTATGCACGTTTAATATGAAGTGGTATAGCCTTGGTCATGTATAACATATAATCTTCTCAGATTTCTCTCTTCGTTACAACCTGTTTTAAACCGACTTCAGAAGAAGGAGATTTATGATTCGTTTGTATTGTTTTAACCAGCTTAATAAAGGAGTTTTTTTTGTTTGTTACCTCTGAACTCACGTCATTTATGAACTATTATATGTCTATTTTTAATATTTGATTTTGATACTACACCTAAGTGTGGACAATTAAGCCATGAAGAAAACTTAATGTTACAATTTGTCATGATGTAGGCGCAATGAAGTCTGTAATACCTACTTGTTTAAAAGTTCATAATGCTTTTTTTGATGAAGATCTCGTTTATACGTTCCTTATATCTCTTAAACATTAAGTATTAAAATAAAATAGAAGTCAACTCTCTCAGAAACACTTAAGAGACCCTTAATTGTATAACGTAATTGTTTGGCACTATTTTGTTTTTGTATTTCAATTGTATCATTTTCAATCTCAATATTTTCTATTTAGAAAGATTAAGGGATGAAAGGTTGTATAAATGTATGTTCAAAAATTCAAAAACACGCAACACGCGAGTCACGACTAGTCCTTAATAAATGAACACAAACTGCCTATATATGCCTATGCCTTACAGAATACACACTTTTAGAGTAATTTATTTTTTAACCAAGTTCTAACTAAGAACAGAACAAATAACAACCAAAAAGACAAATCCATTCATCAATCGTAGGTAGTCGTGTTGTCTCTTTCGGAGAATTCTGATAAAAATATAATCAGCAAGTAGTTAAAGTAATTGAAGAGGCGTGGTGTATTAACGAACTTATCTATAATTTTGATATGAGCAGGCTTGCGTGTATATCACCGGACAGTAAAAAGTATTGATAAATATAGGTTCGGTTTCGTAATTTCATGTCAATATTTTGTATGGGTTGCCAGTTAAACTGACAGCAGTTTGACTGATCAATTTCGAATGAGAATGTCCTACCTACCAATGTATTTTTAAAGATCTCAATGTTAAATCAATTAAACGGTCAAAGTTACTGGGTTAAGGCTGTGTGGAAAAGAGCTCCTGTATAGACAAGTATTGTTTTTTTTCCTCGTGCTAGGTACCCAATGATATGGAAGAAGGAAGTAAGTATTAGTATGTTAAGAAGTACATTAAGCACAAGGTGTTTCAATAAGTTTATCTAGGTATGAACATATTATTTCTTTATTTAATATTTATGCACATTTGTGGACATGTTGAGGTCATGCATGACAGAAAGAAGTATAGTGCTTATGGCAAATATATGGCATGGCTATATGGCTATGGCAAAATATAACATATCAAGTTTGATTTATTTTTAAAATATGATAAAGCCTCAATTGTAGTTCTATGAATATACTAAATATTATTAATGCAAGTAATTGCAAACCAGTAAGAAAGTAGTTATAAACAACATTTCTTGTTTTTTTTTTTTAACACAGAAACGGCATGACTAATAAATTTAATTTTGGCGATTTGAATATGCGTTTCTAGATCTGTTCTAATGACAAAAGATAAAAAGCGTTAAGATAAGTTGAAAAGCAATTTCCGCCCTACCATTCTTAATCCCATTTACATGTTCTTTGAGATAAGTTTATGTTTAGGCGAATATACAGAAAAGGACGCTACAATTTAGGAAGGCATGCGTGGCCGATATGGTCGTTTAAAAATAATTTTGATTTCTTTTTGTTTTGTGAATATAATATAATGTATATAATGTTTATTATAAGGTATATTACATTTTTGCTTTTGCTTTGAAATGCTTTTCCTAGTTCCTGAAAATTATTCAAGAGCACTTTATAATTTTTTAGAAAATTTCGTGACCTATAAACGTCCTTGTCTTTATTTACCCATAATTAATAGATGTAAACATTCTTTTTAACAAAATACGCTTTATCGGTGAATTTTCAAGAACAAATCGAACTATTGAAGTTAAGACTTCTTTCTGTATTCAAAAGTATGATTTATTCTATTTACATCACAATTTATTCGCGGATTCTAAAATTTGTTATAACTTTCTGTATCATCCTGATAAATGAAGATTTCCTGACACCTTCTATCAAAGCGTTGATAGTCCGTAAAGGTATTAGGTACCCTTGAAGTTAACTGAAGAAAATTATTTTATTGATAAGAAGATGAATACGCCAGTGCCGCTTACTCCTATTATATTTACCTATTTAACAACTTTTTCATATATTTATAAATTAAAAAAGGTAATAGTATAAGTTGTAATAGGTAGTATAAATGTAAAGGTTTGTTTTCTTAAAGTAGATTGTGGAAAACAAAGTTAACTTTACTTGAAATCGGATAGGTAATGAAAGTAAAAATTATTTAATTATTAATAAAAGTAAAGGAGATCTAAAAACGGTTTAGTTATGGTAACAACTTCAATTATTTTTAATTTTAATGTGCTATCTAATTTGTTTGTATTTTAATTACCTAGTAGAAGATTCAGTAGTAGCACTTAAGTATATGTTAAAAAATACTACCTATCTACAACTTCTTGACTTACCACATCAACTGTTATTTCCATTTTACAATAAAAACAATTGACAAATAAAGTCTTCACATTATTTTGGTAAATTTAAAACTTCGATAAGGTAAGGAAAATCGAAAGGAATTTTCCGGAAAACGACACACGCGACCGCCGCGAAGGCCTTCAGGCGACTGTATAAACATGCTGCATGCTTGAAGTTCGTATTACGATAACTACGTTTGAAGGAACTGATATTAAGGCCAATAGGGTATTAAAATTCTAGCCCCTTCCCCTCTTGTGTGGATGTTGACTTAGGGCGAGTTTCAACACTAGAGCTACACACGTAATAGCTTGCTATGCTTGAAAGCAGATCAATCAATATTGGCATGCAATGCTTTGTAATCTGACATATTCATAATATTATCCAGTAATTTATATGCCGTCGTATTAAATTCGAATTTTAATATAGATTTTTTATTTAATATAGATACCAAAATAAGGTTCAAAGAAGGTGTTACCATAAATGGTACCATAGTACCAATGGTACCATGAATGGTATAATACCAAAAAAAAAACATTTTTTTTACGTTTCAGAACATTAAAAAAGGTTTATTTTAATTTTAGGGAGTATGTAAAACTGACTGGGTCAGTAGCTGAATTTGTACTAGAAGTAACAATGTTGTACAAAATGAGCACAAAAGTGATTAATCATTTGTGTTGTTGTTGTTGTTACACCATATTTTCTATTTTTGGAGAATCATTTTTTTAAATTATAATATCTTCGCACATCTCACACACGTCAGTCTGGTCCCAAATTAGGCATAGCCTGCCGGCTAATAAACATACTTATATATTTGTAAAAATACATACATACACATATTATAGATAAATTACATCATTTTTAATATATTTTCGTAAATCGAACCAACTACCTCCGGCTACTAAACTAGCAGTTAGGGTCACTAACCACTAGACTCGCGGTTCGTAAAATTGTAGAAAGTGAACGAAAGTGATACCTATCGTGATTACATTACGTGGATCCCTTGACAAATTTAATCTTAGCTTCAAGTAATTATTTAATATTTTGTGAAAAAGTTACTACAGAAGACTGGTAAAGAAAATATATTTATTTATTGTCAGTGCTAAAGAAGACATTCCGGAGTCTACGAGGCTTGGAATTTACAGTAAAATAGAGACCAAAATGATTCTCTTAACTGTATCTGTGTTATTAATAAACACCGTATTACAATTGTACCGTATTGTACTGTGAGTATACAGCTCTGTTGCCGCTTGATATAAAAACAATATTTAAAAAGATTGCCCAATATTTTTAAAATATTTTTCCACGGCCCGTTGATATATAGTGATTAGCGATCCTGACTGCTAAGCTCGATTCCCACCCAGAACAAATATTGTGTGATGAGCACGATGATTTGTTCTGTGTCGGTGTGTAATCTTTCAATATGTATGTATTTACAAACACATAAGTAACTTAATTAGAAATAAATGTACCTAGTTGACTGCAATGGGTTTGCCTCCTTTCCACAACCCTTCATTCACTTACAAGGAGCTGATAATCTTCGATTAGGTAAAAGGAGCCCCGAGGATCGCATCGCCAAAGGGCCCCGAAATGGCTAATCCGCCCTGATTGTATCTATGTATGTAGTCTATGGAAAGTATTAAGAAAATCCAAAATATGGATTATTTTGTGGTTATATACCAGTGTAATATTTTGTGTTTTTAATTGGAGTAAGTTCATATTTTAATGAGACTACGTTATAAACAATTTGTTTTAGTATGGGGTACCTATTCATGTTCTAAACTAAAACGATACATAACATTCTTAAATTATTTACTAAAAAAGGATTAATACCCATATTATGCAGATAAATATACTCGTAAAACGTGTTTTATTTGTACTTAGGCACATCCACATTAAACTACAACCTTATTGAAACCAGTCAGTGTATTTCAAAAATTATCATCAATAATCATCATGTATGTAAGACCTAATCAAATAAACGCATAAATAAACAAGTATGTAAACAAGTATATACCTACCTACTTATTGGGTTAGCGACACGAAATAGTAAAAATAGAAAATAGGTAACTATTTTCTATTTTTCACATATTTTACACATGAAAATAACTTACTTTATATTTTTTTGTTTAATAATGTATTACGGTATTTAATAGACACACATTATTTAATAGACTCCCACTACATTTTACAACTTAAACTTAAATAGTACGACGATATCTATTGGTAAAATGAAATGTCGACTAACAAAGTGTAAACAAACCTTGTTTACGTCTTTATATTACCTGACGTAAAATAATACGTACCTTTTTAAATATCTACCTATATTAATTTTTTCGATTCTGATTTACTATAAATTATGAATAATAAGTACCTACAGAGTAGAATACATAAAACTAGTTACTATTTAACAATGTCACAAATCAAAGAGTAAATAGGACAATAGGATACACATATAACAAGGACGCAACTGTCGCACAATACACGCCGGTAATAATGGCCACGCAATCACAACATATCCCTCATTCGTATATTTGAAAAAATATAATATAAGGGACACCTTGGCCGATTGGGTTCATCGAAAAAAATCAATAAGACAAGATAACGTAAGACTACATACTTATTAGGTAGGTTCGTACCTATCACTAACCTGAAAGCTCTGAAATGTCAAAGTTAAAAATATGTAAAAGCATCTTATTGTTGAGATCTTTAACGTATCATCAAGGTGACTAACAATATAATATTTGGTACCTACATCAATAAAAATTAATCCTATTTTTTCCTTTTATTATGCACTTATATCATTAATTTAAATAAAATATAAACTTACCCTTCTCAGCAATTTCAAAGTTTCCAATACCATTTTATTTCGTTTTAAAGGAAGTCCAACATAAATGTTATTACCGTTTTCATTATCGCAAGAGCTTTTTAAAGCTTAGTGACGAAGCCGGAAAAATTGGGAAACCTCTGTCGATATATCACTTGTCAATTTTACGACTTGAAAGATTTTTATGCTACCAATTTAAATATTACACTTCACCAGAACATTTTTTTAGGGTGTAAGACACTTTTAATTCATTCGCTTAACCATGTATTTGGGCGGGAAGTAAATATTTACCGAGATGACATTGTTGTTTGCCTTCTAAAAGCTTAGCCGTTTCAGCGCTTTTTGAACTTAGGCCTTCATTTTGATTTGATAGTATCAATATCCCATTAATTGTCAGTTGTATATATTTTGTTATATGATTATATTTCAATCATCATTCAATAAAACATACTTCACTAAAATTAATGAAGGAACAAGATAAATGAGTGATAATATTTTAATGTTTTGTAATTACCTGTCTAGGATCTAATTTTCTACAGTGGCAATTAGATCCCGTCATTTATTGGCTTAATGTTTCGGCTGTCAATCGAAAAATTTTCTTCTTTGTTTACAATCTGATTATATTTTAAGATTTTTTGTGATGAAAGCGCTGAAAGGTTTTGCTATTGCGATAATTAGCCCACTAAAATGCGCGCGCATTTTGTTTTACGCGCATGTGTGGTTGTCGGTAAAACAGTTTCACGAAAATGTTGAATATCTTGGTGATCGATATGGTTTTCGAGACGACATCAAACCGATAATAATATGAAATATATTTTATTTTATTCGAATGTGTATAAAATTTTACTTTACCTAAAGAAACAAAAACTTATTTGGTGTCTCATCTCGATGATTTAAAAAGTCGGAGCATTTATAAGTTTTGTTCAAGATGGATACAGGCAAGCCTTTTTTTATTGCATCGTTAGTTCACATATACACATACACAGAATAACGTGTTAATTATAATAATAATAGTTAATAATAAAATCTATTATAACAAAATGATGTTCTAAACACTGGATTTCTTTTTTCTATGATAAATTATTAAAAACTCTTTGGTCATACTATTAAATTATTTAATTACGAGACATATTATTTAAAAAATATACTAGTATATTGTAGACTGTATAAGGATTTCGTAGATATTAGATATATTATATGAATTTTAATTAATTCTGAAAAACAAAGTTTAATAATGATATTGTATATTTTTTTTAAGATTCTAAAAGAAGGCAAGTCAATTTAGACCAGCTAACATCTCTGTTAGACTTCCTTAAAGAACACCAGGAGCTGGCAAAAGGACTTACCAGAGGACGCCGAGGTAAATTCCATACATTAAAAATTTGGAACCTCTGCGCTAAGAAAATGAATGCTGTGAAGGATGGAGCTATTAAAGATGGGAAGGGTTGGTCTAAGGTATATCAATGGTCAATACATTTTCAGTATACTTTATAAATCAAAGAAATTAATTTAGATTCCAGATTGAATAGTGAAAATTACAAATAAACTTCACTTTTCAATATGGAACTGTAGTAACTTTACTAAACCGTATTAACAGACATGCAATACTCAAGAAACACATGATTTCAATTATCATGAGTTTCTTGTGGAGTCTGTAAATATGTTGAGACTCGAAGGAATTTATTATAAATTATATGTTATGTGTTACTTGCAAGTCTTTTTTTATTATTATGATGGTATTATATGTTGGCTACCCTGGAGTACATAGTAATTATTCTGAAGTAATTTATATAAATATTCTGAAGTAATTTATAGTTCTTGCCTAGTAATAAGTCTAGGTCTCTTATTTTCAGTTTTTAATATTGCGAACAATGTGCATCTTCTAGTAATTCACACTTAACATCCCCAGTGAAATATGAAACTTAAGAGATGGTGCTGCACCACTAACTATTTATATACAAATATATGTTGCCATTGTTGGAGATTGAAAAAAAAACTTAACGGGCATAACTGCCATTTGGATTAACATAACACTTGGATTAACTAATTTATAATTTAAATTCTAGTATTGGTGTGATTGGAAGTATCGTGTCCGGAGACGTGCCTTAGAGTTAAAAGCAGCTAAAGACAACAATAGACCACCACCCGATGGAGTTATTCCCTTGTCTCCAATGGAAGAAACCATATTAAGTATTATCGGTGAAAATGCAGTTGACAGTGTAGTGATCAAGAGTGATCCACTGGCAGATGGGGTTTGTTGATTTCTCATTTTGTCAACTACTATTGTCATTTTTAAAGCTGATCAACAAGAATGTTACCCTCAACTTTCAATATTATAATAATGTTATTTGTAAAACTAAATAAATAAAAATTATGTAAATTTTTTCATACACATATTATTTCAGGATTCTGAAGAAGAGGAAGAAGACAATAATGGCCATCATGATGATGTATCTATTAATCAGTATTACAGTAAGTAGATATTTATAAATATGATCACATTTAAAAAAATGGTAATCGTAACTTCTTGCACTTGATTCTGACTTGGTAAAAAAAATTTATCTTGGGTGTAATTTATCTATATAATATGTATGAATTTAGAAATATATAATAATGTTTATCAGCAGTCTGGTTACCATAGCACAGGCGAATCAGACGGCTGTGTGTAAGATGTATGAAACCATTATTATTAAGCTATACTTAACTTCTTTCTATACTTAATTATTTGTATTATAGTAGTTATATTCTAAATATGTACTTCATTGTTTTCAGTATGTAAACTTTTTTTAATTTCATTGAACGGTTACATATTGCAATAACATTCAAGAATAAATTTACAAACAATTATAATTTGTAAATCTATTTTGTATTTTTATGGTATACGGGGACCAACAGGCCAACACATCACTTGATAGTTTGTGAGAGTAAAAAATATATAAACGTATGTCGTGTAAAAAAAAAACAATTTAAATATATTGAATTGTTATTTGTATATATTCAATTGTTATTTCAAACAAAAGAAAAATTTAGCTGAATTGAGAACCTTTTCCTGTGTGTAAAGTCAGTTAAAAATCTTTAAATGGTTTTAAAATATATATATATATAAACGTAATTTTTATCATTATGGTTACAGGTGCACCCTCTCGTCCCAGTAGACATAAAAGGCGTCATTCAAAAGATCACATGGTAGACCTGGACGATCACGGTGGACCTAGTACCCCACTTGAGAAGAAGCATAAAACAGCTGATAAAAATGGTCAATTTGACGACTCAGGTAAATTATAATATTCCTATTATACAGCGCTATCTAAACACAACCAACAGCTCTAAACAGAGCTTCACCGGATTCAAATTCCACAATGTTCCACAGCTTGCATATGAAACGATATTTTTTTGCAACCAGAAGACAAATTCTCGTAATAAAAGTTCGATCACAATTCAGTTCCGATCAATTTTCGATCTCACAACTGTCACAAAAGATATTTTCGTAATAAAATAGTAGAGTATTACTCAGCCTAGCAGATTATCGATTCAATTTTCAGTTACAATACGATATGATCATACTACAGTCAACGTTGGATGTTTAATACTTTACTACGAAAATACATTTGCGCCACTATTTTCTTAACGCGGATAGACTTTAGTTAAATTTGAATGACGTGGTATCTCGCGATGGTGCGCACAACCGCTAAAACTTGAGCTGACTATTTTGTTAATATTATCATGCTCTTTGAAACAATAGAAAATATTTAATACAAGATGTTTTTTTTAAACTTTCAGATCACGATGATGAAGCGTCAGAGTTTCTGCGTCTGGAAAGAGAAAAGTTAGAAAATAGTAAACGTATGGTGGATTCGTTGCAAACAATACGTTCAGAGATCACAAGGCTTGCAGACGTGATGGGCCATATCAGAGATATTTTAGCTAATAATAGAATAAATATATAGATTTTTTTGGATTTTAATGTACAATCATCCCCACCCCTTCTCCATTTATAGTAATAATAATAAGGCTGAAGTTTGATTAAAAGTGTTGAAGTCTACGACCACTACGTCCGATTAGAATCCGATTCGAATCCGTGAAAATACGGTCCGAAGTAGTCGTAGAACTATTTCTTTGGTAGCTCCGACGCACTAATCGAATGACTAAAGTCGGTTTAGTCATTCGCTTCGTCAGTCTTTCCGTTACTCGTGAATCTCCATTTCGGACAAAATATTGACGGACCAAAGTAGCCATACTATTATTTGTATGAACGCACTCAAAATTCTTTACTTCTTCCGTGTCGTTCCTACGTACAATAGCATTGCCAGAAGCTGACGATGATCGAAAGAACTAATCAAAGCAAATAACGCAATAGTTCGTAAACAATATACGAATTCAGTCAGTTAGTCAGCCTTCGAAACTCAAAATCACGGATTCCGATCGGACGTAGTGCGGAACCGCTCTTAGTCTGGAGCTATGAATTATTCTTTTTGTTGTTGTCTATTGAAGGACATAGAATTTTTGCTATGTAACATTATTAATTATAAGTGAACTGACTTTTTATTTCCTATATTTTTAATTTAAATTGTATTTAAACAAGCACAAAAACTTTACTTACACACACGCACACACACACACACACTCAAACGCACCACAATACATCGACTAACTTAACCTCTCGGGTATGAATCCTGAAGTCCTGAAATACAGGTATTGACCTAGTTTAGGCTCCAGTCCACCTCAAACTACAACTTTTATTTTTGCACTAATCTTTGTAATTCACTGTACATTATATCGTTTGTGGTGGAAATAAACATATTTTTATTTATTTATTATTTAATTGTTTGTGTTAATTTGACTTATAGCTGGCAACCCAGAATTTCTGGTCCCTATGCTTTCTGTGTCTATGGTGTGTGTACCCGTATCCCTTGTGCAGCCATTGTGGCGCGTGACTGTAAGTTTAGAAATAAAGAAGTGTTTGAACGAAGCAGAAAAGCTGTTTTCATTCACCAGAATCTCCCCGGTATACACAACAGTTTGTTAACACAATGAAATTGTACGCATATAACGCATGTTGTGGATGTACCTACTGCTATTTTATAATACCTGTAACAAACACTGACTACTGTACGGATGGGTAGTGGTTTAAGCCGTCACCTTGCCGCTTCCTTCTACGCTGAATTTTATTGGTTCGATCCCCACATGGGACAACACTGTGTGTTCAACAGTTTGGTGCTCTGAGTCTACGTGTTCTTTTTCGTGCCATGTTTGTGCCCATTTCTATGAATGTTTGTAAAGTCTCCCAGGACACATGAAATAGGTATTCCAAGATAGGTGCAGGAGTTATCTTTTATAGAAAAAGGAAATTAGTCGATTAGATAATACAGGAATGAACTTGGACTTCTAATAAAAAAAAGGAGGTGAACTAATGATAATAATTTATTTGCCATATCATTTTAGAATCCAGGTGAACATGTTTCTAGGTATCATAAACACCACATTATTTCATTGAACTCTGGTACCCAAGGTAAAATTAAACTTGTGGAATGGGTAACCAGATCTCTTGCATAAACATATACAAAAGAAGTAAAATACTATATTAGCGACTGGCGAACTCTGATAAGTAGGTACTTTTCGTATCATCTTTCTTGTTTTTTTACCTTTAACAGGGTTACATAAATTACCTACTTAACACTTAGTAGTAATATTTCACCCTTCACGATCTTTTGGTATTATACTGACGAAATATTTATAGCAATCATTTACTAAAGTAAGTTTAGGATAAATTAAAAGAATAGGAAAACAATAAAACACCTATATGTTCTTTTACTTGTATACTTATGCGTCGTATATTGACTGCACGAATGGCGTAGTGTTTTAAGCTGTCGCCACGCCGCTTCCTACTACGCTGAGTGTTGTGTGTTCGATTCCCACATGGGACGACACTTAGTGCGATCCACAAATTGTTGTTCTGAGTCTGGGTGTTTTTTGTGTCAGTTTGATAGTATGTTTGTAAAGTCCCCCGCGACACAGGATATATTCCTAGTCCGGGAGTTGTCTTTTTTTAAAGAAAAAAAGTTATATCTCTTTCTCCGAGCATTTTTCCCAAACTACGTTGTGGTCGGCATTAAGCTACTAGGTACTATACGGCTGAACTGCCATCAGTTCTCCACGACCTAAATACTTAGTGTTATCGAAGTTCTGTAGAGTGACTTACATGTAATGTAATAAATATACTTGGTTCCACCAAGCTCATGTGTAATTGAATGAATGATCGCTACAAACCTTATGTCATTATGGGGGACCATAATGACATAAGGTTTGTAGCGATCCCCGTTTTGTGCTTTTTGCTTTTATTTTGTATGCATTCGATTCAATTTTTTTTCTCCGTCTCTTTTCTATTATTTAACTTTTCGCATAAATTGTATACCCTGCAATAACCATTGTGCCTCTAATTAAGGTATGCACTGACTACTAAGATACAGGTTAATCAACCAAGTTTAGGAAACAGAGCACTGTACAAAATGTAACTTTGATGGTTCAATAAACTTGTTTGTTTGTGTCGTAGCTGGTCGCATTTGTGAGTATTCTCTATGTTTGTGAGACCCCCTCCATAGTGTGACTTCATATATTTCGCAATTTTACATCTAGAAATTATTAAAGGGAAACAAATTAGTTCTAAAATTAGTTTTGTTTTAATTTTTTTAAATAAAATCACTTAAACAGTCACAGTTACGAAACTTAGGATCCTTCCCACTCCTTGTCACACATTGTCGACGCCCCCCCTCCCTGACTTAATTTATGGATGGCCCCTGGTCAAAAATTTTATGGCAGTTCTTCACATGAAAATGGAATTGTTTTTGTAACAATTTGAAAAATGTTAACAAATCTTGTGAATCATTTGTAATCTGTATGTGTTGACCATGTAGGTTTACTAACGCAGATTAGCTACTTCCTTTTTGACTGCTCGAAACGAAGCCCGTGATCGTTCTTCATCAAATGGTATCAAAACGCTAAAACTGAAAAAAGACGATATGCTTTTGGAAAGAAGTTTTGGAACGAAGTTCCTTATCGCGCGTTACACTCTCTGAGCGGATAGGAGCGAGACTGAAAAATGCGTAAGGCGATTTTAGCCGATACTACAGCAAACGTTTATCAAAAAGCGAGAGGAACTTCGTTCCGACCGGGGTCCATAGACCTTTCACGCCGTTTTGTTTTCCTCTGTTTACTTGAAACACACGTTTAGACATGTGTTTATACAGTATAAGTAGTGGAAGATCATATATTTAACTTATATTACCTACTCATCTTTTATAATATATTATTTAATATTTTAGAACGAAGTTCCTTATCGCGCGTTACACGCTCTGAGGGAGGGAGCGAGAGCGAAAAATGTGTAACGATACTTTTTTCCCACATTTCTTGCGGAACTTCGTTCCGACCGGGGGTCCGTAGACCGTTGATTTTTATATTATAAATGTGAGGGTGAGTTTGTTTGTTACGCTTTCACGCCTAAACCACTAAACCGATTATGCACAATGTGCCACAGCGAAGCGTGACAGGGTACAACTACCTACCAATTACTGTATAGTTAAGTAATGTAAGATTGTAAGAAGTTAGTATCAATTGTGATAATACTGTATGATAGCTAATCGTAATCTAAATCCTAAAATGAATGCGTTTGTACGTTTGCTAACCGTTTGTTTACTTACGGCCGTTTTCAATAACCTATCTCCAGTTAAGGATAGATCGCTATCTTCGATTTGCAGCCTGATCTTATCTATCCCTGACTTGCGTTTCACAATCGAGGATAAGTGCTATCTATCTGTCACAAACGAAGGATAGCTTTTTCCCTCTTGAAACGTTTAGTGCTTTGCTAATCAAATGTTTAATGTTAAAAACAAATATTAACTATTTATTTATGTTTATTAAAAGTTCTTATTGTGTATATTATTTTATACATTTTATGGTGAATCAACATTAACTTGATTTTTTTAATTTGTTTACTAAATTGTATCATGAAATAAAACGTTTTGACATATCGCATTGTATTGAAGACATTAGAATTTGTTTGTGCGCGTATCTTGTGTTAAATATCATAAAATTAATTAAAAATGAATCCTGTAAGTATTTACATTGATGATAATTTTTACATTCCATCCGTTCAATCTTCTAAAGATTATTTTTTTCAGTCAAGCAAAGCGGCGCCAATGACAAAAGATGAGACGATGCTCCTCGTGCAGCTTGTGGCGGCAAGTGCATTTATAAATAACAAAGCAACAAATGCCACTAATAACAAACTCAAGGACCAGGCTTGGCAAACATTAGCTATTGAATTTAATTCGTCAGTTTCAAGTTACCAAAGAACTCCAGCGCAGCTACGTTTAAAATGGGATAACTTGAAGAAGGCCGCTCGTAAACGCTGCGCAAACATGAGAATCAGCCGTAATAAGGTCAGTTAGGGATTATGATTCACAACAGTAAGTAGTAAGTTAAAATAATATTTTTCAGTACTCCTTTTTTTTACAGACTGGAGGAGGGAATGACTACTTTCCACCTGACGAAGTCCTGGACAAAGTGGCATCTTTATTAGGCAACACATGCACAGGTTTTTCTGTGGAGTTTGGTGGGGATGCCACCATTCCAAACGTTTCTTTGGTGATGGCTGAAATAGAGAATGATGTAGAGGTGATATGTAATGAAACGCTAGATGATGCTGATGGTACTTATGGTGGAGGTGGTGATAAGAGGGAGGTGTTGAAAGAAACACAATTACTTGAGACACCTCCCCCCCCTAAACATAAAAATTTTTACTTAAGTAAAGCTAGTGGCAGTGGTGCATTGGGTGGGTGGCTGAAATTTTTGTTTTAATGCTATTTTCCATTACATACTTATTCTCTGAAACATGCTAACTGTGGACTATGACACACATTGAAACCATATAATAACTACTATATCTTACTTTACTTTATTTTTATAGCCAAGCGGAAACAAAGGATGGAAGAGTTCAGCATACTGCTTGCCTAGAATATTGTCTCACTGTTCTTTTAGTTGTAATTTAATTTATTAGTTTTAATATTTTATGTTTTGGCTTCAACTTTTATTTTTTTACATTTTTGCTGTGACAAAGTCTGGGCAATTTTTATTAAAATCAAAATTGCATACGTGGTTAACATTAATTGGTTTCACCTGATTGTAGAAATTTAAATTGTAATATTTATTTTTAAGGACTGTTGTTAACCCTAATAAAAAAAAAAAAAAAAAAAAAAAAAAAAAAAAAAAAAAATGAAAATGCTCTTACCGAATATTTAGTTGTTAAGAAAAGAAAAATCGAATTAGAAAATGAGGAAAAGGAGTTACATATAGCTAAACTTAAGTTAGAATTAGATAAGGCTAGATTAGAAAATTAATGAGGTAAAATGTTTTAAATTTTTTGATTGTAATTTTTAATCTTCATATATATCTATTAAAAAACATTGGGTAAAGGAACTTATAAGTATAAAATGAAATTAAATTAATGTAATGATACTAATAATACTAACTTAATTATAAGCAAATTGTTACTAACACACTAACACTATGGACTGCATCACTACGGTCTGAAATAAATGATTATTATAGGCATGTGCTTTGTTTACCTCAATAATCCACCATTGGTACATTGTATTCTGATGTCAAATTTGTAAATGAAAATAAAAATGTACATAAAACATGAATTAATGTTTAAAATAATTATTTATTGGTAATTGCCGTTCTGACTAACTTAATTATAAGCAAATTATTACTAATACACTAACACTATGGACTGCATCAGTACGGTCTGAAATAAATGATTATTATAGGCATGTGCTTTGTTTACCTCAATAATCCACCACTGGTACATTGTATTCTGATGTCAAATTTGTAAAAGAAAA
Source organism: Arctia plantaginis (assembly GCA_902825455.1). Taxonomy (NCBI): domain Eukaryota; kingdom Metazoa; phylum Arthropoda; class Insecta; order Lepidoptera; family Erebidae; genus Arctia; species Arctia plantaginis. The sequence goes on from CADEBD010000288.1 coordinate 5,391,423, forward strand.
TAAAAATGTACATAAAACATGAATTAATATTATTTATTTTACACATTAAAATAATTATTTATTAGTAATTGCCGTTCTGACATGTTTGAAATTGGAGAATTATCATTGACAATTACATTTTCCTCCTGTGTTGTTTCTGGAATCGATATTTCTGGCTCAATTTCATCCAAATTCATAGTTCTGGCAATATTGTGTAACACAGCAGTGGCTATAATAACGGATTGCATATTTTCTAATTTTAGCCTCATTTTCAAGGATAATATGGGGAATCTTCTTTTCCAAACTCCAATGCATCTGCAATTACAGTAGTTATTAATAAATTGTGTATTTAAACCATGTACACTGAATCTAGTATTTACTAAACAAAATAAACCTCTCTATAGTATTTCTTGTTTTAATGTGTGCTTCATTATAAGATTGCTCTGATGGAGTATTTGGGTTGAGTAGAGGTGTCAATAGATAGGGTGTGCATGGATAGCCACTATCACCAAGCAGCCAGCGATTTCCAAGTCTACCTTGTTCACAATAATCTGCAAGTTTATATTATATATTAGACTTTTAAGCAATAGGAACAGTGTACTTAACATTTATAGAATAAGCAACTAACTAAATCAGTAACCTTTTAAATCAGAATGGTTAAATATAGTTGCATCATGAGTGGATCCTGGCCATCGGGCAACAACATTTAGGAACACTAATTTACAATTACACACAACTTGTACATTAATAGAGAATGTTCCTTTCCTGTTTCTGAATTCTTCTCCCACATTTGAGTCTGTAAACAAAAGAATTATGGTATGAAAACATCATAAAAAGTGAAGTTAGACCGGGACCTAAATAGAAGTATTAAATAGTTCAATATGAGGTGAGATGAGGTACTTACTTGGTGATTGTATTAATATATGGGTGCCATCTATGACACCATGTACTCTGGGAAATCTAGCAATATTATAAAACTCTTGTTGAGTGTGATTTTGTAACACAACAAAGTTTGAGTATAATCTTGCTATGGCTTTGGATACATCAGAGACAATACGACTAGCAGATGCTATAGATACTCCGATAAAATCTGCAACAGACACTAGCATAGTACCCAATGCATAGAATCGTAGAGCCAAAAGTATCTGATGGAGGGTGGATATGCCGTGATTTCTGGAAAAAAATAAGAACTGTTATAACCTGATGACAAACCTGAACCTTTGCTATAATAGCAATACTAGCCCCAGTAAGAGCCTACACTTGAGCCAAACCCAATAAATAAAATATAATACACTTGCTTGTAATTGTCAAATTAAAGAATGGTTTAATCGTTGTTGTTTATGATTATAATATATTTTTTATCAAATTTGGTTAAAGGATGGAGATAGGACTAAAAATGATAACGTAAAACCTTACCTTTTAGATGTTACACTTAAATATGGTTGTATCCAATTTATTAATTGATTCACAGCACTCTTATTTAATCTAAATCTATATGCAAATTCGTAGTCATTTAATTTAGTCATATAATTCACACGTGGTTTATATTCCTTCTGTACAGGTATGTTATCATCAGTATCACTGTCACTGCTTTCATCATAATCCATTATAATTCCAAATAATTCCATATCGCTATCATCACTGCTAAAACCTTCCATTATTTTATATTTAATATGAAGTTATTTATTATCGAAATTCTATCTGCCCGCGTAACTGGCCGATGTTGACAGATAAACAAAAACGTTACTAATAGTTAGCTGCGCCTACCGGAGAGTAACTCGAAACTTATATTGAAATACAAGTTAGTCAGATTACTATGCGAGTTCCTATCTCTAGTTGACTATCCGTCCTCCCAAAGGTAGATAGATAACTCCGATAGGAAATGCTATCTGCCGGTAGGTTATTGAAACGTAAGTTACGGTAAAAGGATAGATTTGTTTAACTGTAGTAATGAGAACTAAGGATAGATAGGTTATTGAAAACGGCCGTTAACCGATCACGATCACCACATTTAAAATAAAAAACCGTTGCCGGTTATCGCGGTTAAAAGTAACGTATTGCTCACTGATAACGTAGCTTTCCATTGGTGAATGAATTTTTAAAACGGTTTATAGGATTAGGCTTGAAATTGTATTATTAGCTTTTGCCCGCGGCTCCGCCCGCGTGTATGTCGGTCATCGCGGAATATAGTAGCCTATGTTACTCGCTGATAATGTAGCTTTTCATTGTTGAAAGAATTCTTAAAATTGGTTTTAAAAAAACAAGGTGAAAAACAAATAAACTCACTTTCACATCAATGGTATAAGTATGGATTGGTACAATAACCGTTGTCGAATAGCCGTTCGTTGTAACTTCTTAGCTTATGTACCTAATAATGTTGCTGATAATAAACTAAACTAAGTGCCCAATGAATGTGACATAGAACAGTTATGCATATAGATTATGACGCGATCAAAATTATTCACCACTACGTTTTTTAAATGTATACTTGACTACTACATAAATGGAACACAATATTCTTGTTAACTGCTTAAGCTAAGTTAAATGTCTGTGTAAGATGAGGATCCAGGAATAACCCTCCACCCGCAAGGAGGCGACATCTGCATGTGTCTGGACGTCGCGTAATTGTAAACGCCGAAGGTGATGCCTGTGCTTTGGGAGGGCCATACAGTTTTAATCGATGTGATTCCAATACACAACCCGAAATCTAAACTGACAACCTCCGTGGGTGAAGGCTCGACGGAAATTCACGCACACCATAAAAAGAGAGCATAGACGTTCAGTTTTTAAAAATATATAAAAATGTACAAATATTTATCCGTGTGGATGTGTATTAAAAATACTCGTATATAATAATGTACAAATATTTATCCGGATTAAGAATACGGAGTGTCACCACCCCTTTTCATCCCATGAGTGACGTAAGAGCCCACTAAATTGTGATGTATGTATGATATGACGGTACTTGTAATTATTTTTATATACATTGTGTTTTATTTTGCTCCTTATTTAAACCGAAGTACGACTTAACAAGTCTAGACTCTAGACGAGGTAGTGCATCGTTCACGTGTGCAAACGGTTTTAATTTTATTGTGTTTCGACAGTAATTAGGACGCCGTTAGACGTGAGTAAGGACAATTGGCGGTCATACGTGAAAAGGCTGGAACAATATTTTGTAGCTAATGACGTGAAAGAAGCAATAAAAGTGGCTACATTAATTACTGTCATATATAGCATGCTCATGAGTTAATGGTGAATCTGTGTACTTACACCTGAGGGGCCGCGTACAAAAACCTTTAGTCAGTAAACGTTATGCAAAATCATTTGCAACCACAAGCTGGTGTGTAAGCGGAGCGTTATAAATTCTGTCAGCGTAAATAGAGTAAAGACGAGACAATTGCTGAATATGTGACGGAACTGAAAAGGCTATCGAAAACGTGCAATTTTAGTGAGTCATTACGTGATAACCTAAGAGATCAGTAAGTGTGCGGCATACTTAACGAGATAACTAGACAGCGGTTATTTGCGGAGGATGATTTAGAGCTTTCATTCGAAAAGGCATAAAAGCTAGCAGTGACAATAGAGGCAGCTAAGGCAGGTGCAGATTTGGTTGAAGGACCCCTACCCACCCCTATGTGAAACATCGGAAACCGGCATCTGTGCACCCAGCTACAGTAGGAGTCAGGCGAACGGGAAATTATAAACAGTACAGTAACCGCGGAGCTACATCGGCGCTGGCGAAGTGGCCGAGAGGGTCCACGCCAAGTGCGCGCCGTGCAAGGCAGTCGGTTGAGCCAGGCGGGCCCGCACGAGGTGATGGCGGCACTAGCGAGGAAGGAGACGACATAAACAGGGCAGAGAGACAGCAGCAGTGGAATGTGAGCGATTTGGAGGCGGGCATAACACGAAGACACATAACCTAATACATTCGATGTGTCTTCATTTTTTGACATGGCGAGATATGTACTATGTTTAAAATGTATTATTCTGAACGAAGCAAGCAAACAACGAAATAAATAACTGGACCTACCTATACGAGTAGTAGGGCCCTCTTAGGATGTTTAAACAACAATCTTGAATTGTTGAAAGAATCGGGTTATTGGTGGGTTTGATTTTTTGTTCTTTTTCTTTCTTTCTTTTTCTTTTAAAAAGGACAACTCCCGCATTAGGACTTAACTTAGGACTTAATTAGGACTTAACAAACATAAATGAAACGGACACAAAGGACACCCAGACTCAGAATGATAATTTGTCGTGTCGTCCCATGTGGGGATCGCACCCACAACACTCAGCCTAGTAGTGAGCGACGCGACGTGGCGAGCGCTTTAACCACTACGCCATCCGTGCATATATATTACTACTAGTATTTACTTAGTGTCCGCGTGGTGAAGGATTAAGAATACGGAATGTCAACATCCCTATTTATCCCATGGGTGTTGCCAGAGCCGACTAAGGGAAAAAAATACACAGGACAAAAGCCCTGCAAAAAAAAAAGGAAAACTTGACTCAAACCCTATACCAACCCGTCTGGCTAGCGTGTTATAGTAGGCCAAAACCTCCTTTCTAAGGAGAGGCCTACGTCCAGCCATGCACTATTAAAGGCTGTTGATGATGATGATGATTTACTTAGTGTATGATTTACGTAGTTAAGTATGCCGGGCATTTATTAACATTTTCTTATCAATTTTATTTGTAAAGGAATCAATGTACCTAATTAAAAGAAACAATTATGAACGTACATAATATCATCAGCCTTGCCCAGTATCACGTATCAGTGAACCGTAGGACAACCTACGCTTCCAAAAAGTAGATAAATTGATCTACGACATTAGTAGGTAGGTAATTATATTCGTAAGTGGCCGTATTTTTTACAAATTGTTACTTGATTTTTCGAGAAGTTCTCAGAAAAGTTTAGGCGCTTCCACTTGGCCTTTTTAAGTCTTCTTACATATATATACACATACAGTCATGGTACTTTCTACTTCTAGGTAAGAAGGGAATACAATGGTGGGTAAGATTTAGGTACATTTCCGTATTATGAGATGGATTGGGAAGTGTAAGAAGGAGCTCGAGTAGATTGGGGTTGTATAGATAGAACTCAAACTGGTTGTTAGTGGACAATTCGAGCTCAAACCTAATTTATATTATTTTTTCTGGAACTGCCCGAACGAAATAACTTGGTCAGTTCGTGATCCTGGTGTACAAGAGTTTCAGAAGTGGGCGTGTGGGAGGTATTACTTTTAGTAAGTAGATATAAATAAAGTGGTAATTTCCTTTGACCTCCTCTCCGAGAGTCTTACCAACCATTAGCTCAGCTTAGTAAGAGTTAATATCTTACAGGCCCTTGCGCTATGGCCGGTTTATCTTGTTGCCTCACACTTTATCTTTGCTTCGTGATCTTTGCGGGCTTCATCCGTAATCATTAACAAGAAATAGGTAAAGCCCATGCGATTTTTAAGTATTTAGTATTTGCGATAAAACGAGCTAAGATTAGAACTCAATGAAAACATGATAAACGTAACATATGCGCCGTTTACAGATCGACAAGTGAATTTCAATGGTCGTGTATCAACGTTTCGGGATCAAATAGTTCAAATGATAATGAAAATGGGCGACGTTGTAACGTATGACAGTTTAGTACTTCGTTAACCATGTGTGAATTATATCACGTATAACATATTAATTAATTTACCTAGCCATAATGAAGTATTTGTTTTTTTTTATTTTGTGCGTAATAAGGTAAGTTTTTTTCTGTAACCTGTTGGGATTTGCGAGGTTACTAAAATGTTTTCATTGATGTTTGATTGGAATTAGATATGTTATAATAATATGTTAATCTTTACCTTCATTGACTTAAGTTCTAGTTACTATCGTGAATTCCGTATTCTATACGAGGGTCATGTACAAAAATTAGGCGATTACTTAACATTTTGTAGTAACCTCGACTTTGTGTTCGACTTCTATGTGTAAAGTGAATCAAAGCTTCCATTTCTTAAATCTAGTTTCACAAACACTTATATTATTGTGCCCCAATCCAGGATTAGCCACAGTTGCAAACCATGTTCGTTGGTTTCTTCTATATTCTTCTGCCTTACGTTAACCCTCAGTAGGAATGTAATAGTTTTTAGATGGGACGAAGAAAGAAGGAAAACTGATAGGACAAAAGAGTCAGGATGTGGACTGACCTGTAGGTCTGAGACTGAACATATATCGCAATAGATCGACGAGGTCCGGATCGCATATTCATAATCTATATGATACAGAGGTCACTAAATAAATACGTAGTTTATATATATTTCAATTTTTATTCATGTAAAATACTGGTTACTTCTGGACGTTTCGCGACACTGCATGCTGGAGCCTGAGTTCTCCTTATATTCCACTTCCTCAGCCTCCGTACTCATTCGGTTAGATTTTTCGGTTCATTGATCTTGTTGGCTTAAGGTATCATACTTTCATCAATCCCATCAATGATAGTCCACCATGATACAGCCTATGATATTCCACTGCTGGACATAGGCCTCTCCTCTGAAAGGAGGTTTTGGCCTACTGTACCTCGCTGGCCAGACGGGTTGGCATAGGGTTTGTTTCAAGTTTTCCTTCTCTTTGCAGTGCTGTTGTCCTGCGTAATTTTCTCCCTTAGTCGACTTCCACGACACCCACGGGATGAATAAATCATACTTTACGTTTATTGTATCGTGGTCTTAAGATAGGCCAGAAAAGTAGTACTTGATTTCAATTATGCCAACATGCCACTTAATTCCATTATTCTGTAAACTGCGTCTTTAACAGGGTCAGTTAATGGCGTAGTAGTTAATACTTTTCCACCAAGCACCATTATCACTGTTACAAATTTAATATTTTACCTTTTTGAGGTTTATCTAATTTCTACCCAAAGAGTGTGTAAGGTATTTTTTTTATATATTTATCTTCTATATATCGATCCATTGCCAAAGAATGTAAATCAGATTATTATATCATACGTTAGGTACAATTTATAAATTACAACAGAGGCAGAATTATTCATCTGCGTTATGTGCAATATTTCATTTGAATTGTATATTTAGTGATAAAAACAAAACTAGGAATATCATTCATCATAACATAATAAACGATGTTAATTACTATAGCATTTTAATGAAACGATTACTCAACATTAAATTGTTTTCAGTGCGAATGGAAGACTCACTATACGTAATAAAGATAAAGTTAGTAATTTAATATTAGATATAAAGCCAGTTTCAACAGTGAAAACTATTGTCAATGATTTGATTGAGAAAACTAACGCTAGTGACAATTTAATCACTTTGGACTTGAATAAAGAAAATGTTTCAAATTCTTCAGAGAGCAAGCAACCAAATTGCACCACAGAAAAAGATGTATTTAATAATTTATTAAATCCAAACTACAATTTCACTTATGTTATGGATAATTTATGTAAACTGAATGCAACAAACGATGAAAGTAAAATTGACAATGGTACAGCGTTAATGCTATCAAAGTATTTAAAAGAAGGAAGAACGAAAGAGGCTCGAACGGCGTGTAAAGTTGATTCAGAGGTTTTTCTGGGCATCAAGAGTTACTCTGGTTTCTTTACTGTGAACGAGACATATAACTCGAATATATTCTTTTGGTACTTCCCCGTACTAAATAAACCAGTGAGTGAGAGTCCATTAATTATCTGGCTGCAAGGAGGACCCGGAGCATCAAGTATGACTGGACTTTTTGATGAAATCGGACCTTTTACTGTACTTAACAGCACATTGAGACGTAAGTATAAATTTAGTGCTTGCATGTTTTAAAGTGCTTACCTGTGAAATAAAAAGAAGGTTAATGGGCTGTTCAAAATCACATAATTTAAGTACATTTTTTAGTAGGACTAGGTCCAAAAAAGTAACTTATTCAAGCACTTTTAGAATAAGATTCAATATTATGTAAACATTTTGAAATAAAAACAAGATCTTAATGTACAATTTCATACATAGTCAACGATGTCCGCAGATGGAAAGTTTTTTATGTCTTAGTTCTCGTTTTAATCAATGAGTCTTCACAATTATATTTTTCTTTTATCTGTCTGTTTTTTGGGGTCCCAATCTTATCACAAATACGATAATTCATGTATTGAGTCATTCATCTTTTCGAAATTTACTGCAATTGACACCGTTGTGAATGTAGACGAACAACACACTTTCAGATGGCCACTGTCTAATTTTAACCGTCAATTAAAAACTAGCTTTACCAATTTCAATCACATCCCAAGTAAATAAAAATATATGTAAATATGACTGTATTTGTTACGCTTTTACCCATAATGTGTCAAAAGAATACGAAGTACCTTTATTTGTTTTTATAGTTATTAGTTTTAAATAATGATAAATGATAGGCATTGATTTCAAAATACTTTAGTATTTTGATGACCCACTCTTAATTAGCAGTTGCTCAAACAGCTTGAAACATTTATCATATAAGAAGAATCTTTAGTGATATGACACGAATTAAAAACCATTCTAATAAATCTGCAATTATTATGTAAAAAAAAACATAAAATCAGATTAGTGAGTTTTTGTGATCCTTTTTTTTAAGTTTATTATGTCGCGATAAGAATGATGGAAAGTATTGTAATATGTCTCGTTAGAGCATAGAAAGGTCCTTTCCAACTAGAAACTTCTAAGAATTGTGCTTTTCATTTCATAGGCACTGAGTATTACCCTTGCTTACGTTCTGAGTGAGTACTATTACCTACGGATGTTCCAATTGTCCTTAAGCATACATGAATACTAAATCCAATTTCTATTGGTAGTATGTGTTCAAGTATTTCTATTGGTAGTGTGTGGTTCAATTCTGCATTATAGATAATGCGATTATCCAATTGTTTTAGTTTGGGAAAAAACCACGCCTGCTTTCTAGTTAGTTTAACAAGATTGTTCTCACTTAATCAATAAGCTCATATGCAAAAATCACAATTAAGTTAATGTTGCAGAAAAATTACACATTAAAAACTAATACAATATAGAATATTATTTTTACTTTAGTATAATCAGTATAATGTCTTCTAGAAGTTGTCGCGGCTATCACCACATAGTGCTATTTACTAAGCAACGACAGTCGTGAATAACCATTTGGAATAGATACGAGATCCGTATATCTTTTATGGATTCTAGTGTTATTTTAATGTTTGTATGAGTAAGACTAATGGGAGTTAACATTGTATTAAAATACGAACGTGTAATCTATTTTTTTTGTGGCATTTATCGTTCATCTAAATCAACTTACTTTGCAGTCTTGTATATTCCTCTCTCTCATTAACTCCCTCTATTTTTTCCCTCTAGAAAAGAAACGTGAGGGACTTTTCCTCCTAAAAATTGAGCAAATAATACGACTTAATGTTTATTTCAGGGAATCCATACACATGGCTGCAGAACCACTCCCTCATATTCATTGACAATCCCGTTGGGACAGGGTACAGCTTTACGGACCATGAAGATGGATACATTACAGATATGACCGGGGTAAGGCGATATTTTTATTTCGTGTTAAAAAGAACATGTACGAGTATTTCTTATTTAAATCAGGTAATTAGTCAGTTGTTAGTGAACGGAATGTTAGAGACAAATTGCAGAGAAGAAAATATTATGAATTGTTTTTATTTCTGGTGTAATGTTATGAACTAGGTAGTTTCAATTATTAATAAAATGTAATTTTAAATAAACTTAAAGATAAAATAAAAGATTAGATATTTGTTTTTAAGCATTCACTTCTAGTCTCGTCATATCATGATCTATTTGTACATTATACAGTTTTCTCACTTGCAAGAATTGTAAAACTTATTGGCGACAAAGACACACGTTTCTTCCTCCGAGTCTTTTTTTCCCAAACTAGGTCGGGGTCGGCTTTAAGTCTACTACGATATGGTTGAACTTCGATGTTTTGCGACTGCCATCAGACCTTTACAACTCAAGTAGCGACTAGGCGATATCGAAGTTTTGTAGGAAGACTGTTGTCGGACTTCTTTTAGGCCTCCAACTACCCTTAACAATTGCCACACACACACGTTAATTTAACTTATAAAACGTAATTTGTATTTAATACACATGTATTAATGGGCTTACGGACTATTTATTTTAACATATGAGTAATAATGTTGATGATAGTTCCACATATTAAGGTGAATATAATTAACTTTTTTAAAGCGTCACCGACTGCAATGGCGACATAGTGATGTTGTAACAACTGTTTCTTTGGACTGTTTTCTTGATTCATTCATTTTGCACTCTTGAAGGTGGTAATTGTTCTTCAAAATTCAATATGTAAAAAATAAAAGTACCTACCACTTGCGGTGTGTGATCCAAGTAAAAACAATTTTTTCACAGCGGTTTATGAATGACAGAGTTCTGATGTAAGAAACATGAAAATATACAGCCGGATTGTGAACCTCCTCTTTTAGTCGGTTAAAATACTTATTTAAATCATTCAAGACAGACGGCAAAGGTTTTTTAAACTAACCGCGTACCTAGGACCTAGATACTTCAAAGCGCTCTCTATTTATAAAAGTAATTATCATCGTGAGAAATGTAGTTAATTACTCTGAAATTATATCTATGTAATTAAACTATTTACATATAGCAATTAGTTATAGTTTGTGATTTTCTAGTAATTAAAAACAAAACTTGAAGAGTTAAAGTAACTACTTGTTTCTTATTCACACTTTTGCACTACTCTTATATTGTACCTATGCCGTTTCAATTGATCAAGAAAATGTAGATGTGGGCTACTGACTGTATTTACTGTAAGCTGTTGTTAATTAAGTTTAGTACTATTAATAATATATCACTTTATTGTACACCAATTATAAATATACAATAAATACCTTAAACTAGGTTATACTAGTACAAGTGGCGGCCTTATCGCTCAGAGGCAATCTCTTACAGGCAACCGTGGTATGGAGAGAAAACATAAAGGAGGAGAGGTACCTATAGGGTAGTAGCTGGTATGTTAGCAAATAGAAAAGGAAATCAAACTAGTATATATAATTTATAAAAAAAATGATAATTACACAATTATCTATTTGTTCGTCATAGGTATTCACCTATGACGAACAAATAGATAATTGAACAAATTATCCCTCTAGTATGTTATATATTCTATAACATACTAGAGGGAATATACTATGTGCTGAATACGGCTAGTGGTGTTATTAGATACATTAATGATAACTAGGAGATTGCCTAGCGGTCAAATTTCAACCATGTACTCCAATGACTTGTCTCATATTACGTAGGTAAAACTAGTATAACGAAAACCAGAAAGCCAATTCTCGATCGATGAACTCTTGATCTTACAAATGTCATAATAGGTATTTTCGTAGTAAAGTATCCAACGTTGACTGTAATGTGATTCTATCGTATTGTGAACGAAACTGTAATCGGTAATCTGCTAGTCTTAGCACTACTTTACTATTTTACTACGAAAATACCTTTTATGACAGTTGCGAGATCGAGAGTAAATCGGAACTGAATTTAGACCGAATTTTTATTACGAGAATTGAACTTCAGATGAGTATAACTTGTACTGTTGTGTACAGACTTTTGTGCCATGACACACACTTGATATTCCAATTTTAAGTTTGTGTTTGTTTTAAAAAAGAAAACAATTTGGCACATAACTCTCTTGTAAAATCCTTTCAATTGAATTAAATATTTTTTTTATGTGTGTTACTAGCCTAGAGCCAACCTAGAGATACTGTAACGGATTTTTTTTATCGTCACAGCCAAATTTGTTATTTTAGATTTTCTCACATTTTAATTATTGTTTCAGTATACTGACCATCTATACAGTACATTAAAACAGTTCTTCCAAGTATTCCCTGAGCTGAAAACAGTGCCGCTATTTGTGGCTGGAGAATCATACGCCGGAAAATATGTACCGGCCTTGGCCATGGAGATACATAAAAGAAACCAGAACCCAGAAAACCCTAGTATTAATCTTCAGGTATTATTTTCCCGAAATTATTATTACTAACGTAATACTCTGGAGAGTGCTTCGACGATTCAGACTTGTGTTTACAGGCAGCTGGTTTCTGCCATCATTCAACGAGACGAAAATTCCATTCCCCGTATTTAGCTAACATGAACTCCACCCGTGTGCGCATTTTAAAAAACTTACTTACATAACTAATCTGTGAAACAAAATAGTCGCCTACTGTATTTTCAGCCTGATATAACTTTCGAACCCTAGAGAAAAGAGCGTACTCTCACTTTAAAGACTGGCTACGCACTTGCGACGGTCGAGTATTAGGTCATTCGGCATTGGTAGTTAAATATAATTATTTAATGGGAATTTTAACTACCCTTTGTTTTGTATGTACTATTTCTTAGTACATTACATTGGTACAAATGTAACAGAATTACGATGCTCATGGTTGATAAGAGACACAGTTGTTTGAGTAAGTATATATGTGTAATGATTTGTTATGACAAGAATGGGGACTATAAAATACGCTCGATAAAAAATTCATATGGTGTCTGATGTATATTATAATTTTTATTTCATTCTAGGGCATGATAATTGGAAACGCGTACGTAGATCCAGATATGATAGCACATTTGGTATGGCCGTTCTACTACTTTGGTCTCTTGGAGAAAGAACAGATTAAGATAGTGCAGCCGTTGGTGGACTCATTCCACGAGGATATCAAAGCTAACAGGAGTGTAGAAGCTAAACAAGTGCGTATATTCCTCCGGTCATTCTTTTTTAAAGTGGTTACCGTTATACATAAGGCTGGTAAGGCGTAAACCGTGTTGCCACTGCTAACTCCTTATATTCCATCCTTCTTAGTTAAAAAATCTAGAGAAGCTGACTTTTTAAACGAAACTAAAATTAGTTGTTTAGTTAAAAGTACCACGGAGTCAGAGTATTTATATAAGGTAACGCGTAAGTGTAAGTTACTTTTGTTTGGTGTCACTTAGTCACAATTGGTATTAATCAAAACGTTAAATGCCAATAGTTATAAATAATATTGTCTTTTGTAATTTTCTAGTGTATAATAATGAATTACCCAATTATATCTTTCACAGAAATGGAACAGTTTAATAACAATCTTACTGTTCTTGACACATCAACGACACGCCTACAATTTCCTCCGCGATGACCTCTCTGTGGGTAAATACATTAGTTTCCTGAGATCGTCCAAGGTCAAGAAAGCAATTCACGTGGGCGAAATCAAGTTTGGCTTCGTGAATATCACCGTGAACTCAAAACTAGCACCGGACTTTTTGAGTACAACAAAACCGTTGTTTGAACAATTGTTAGAGAATTACAGAGTGCTTGCATACTGGTAAGTGCATTTTACTATTTATATTAAACTGGGTGTTAAGTAGGCGTTAAGTAGGTAGTACAAAGGCTGAAAAAAGGTTTCAACTTTGTATCCATTCGATATAATGTAAACTAAACTTATAAACTTAATCCTACAGCTGAGCTATCAGACTTAGTTTTACTATGGGTAGTTTGACTTCTTAAATTTACGAAAAATAATAAGATGTAGTTAAATGTATTATTTATGCATAATACAAACGCTTAAGTAGGTATGTAAAAGAAATTACAAATACAGTATATTTAAATTCTCACCCATTTCCGCGAAACACTGCAATAAAAGGGTAATTATGTCTATTCATTGTCTTGAAATGACATCATAACAAATAATCATTATCAGGTAGATATCATTTATTTATAAAATTACACGTTCTTTTTAGCATACAATACACTAACATCTTGCATAAATGTATTAAATTAAACTTAGTAAGTGAATCACAACTCAATAACAACCACAGAACAGTTAAAGGAGATCCTCTTAAAGAAAAAACCTCTTTTAACTGTCATGTAATAACAACCATAATAACTTACGGCTTGTCATAACAATTCGTTAAGAGTTGTTGTAAGGAAGGTTGTGGAAGAGTAAACTCAATAATAGTAAGCAGCAAGCAAAAAAAAATAGCCAAGTGATTAAACGTCAAACTTGGCGGGACCATTTGCAGCACATGTTTTTTAATGAAAAGTAGGTTACTTGTTTCTTAAAAAAGCAGAAAAATTAGATACAAATAAAACTACTTAATTACGGTTTTTATATGTTGTTGTATTATTATTTATTCGAATGCTCCTATTTCGGTGGGAAAACTGACACCCAACAGTGTTTGACTTTACTCACACAAACTCTATCAATAAGTATAGACCATAAATACTGTTTTATCTATGGTGACCAATTAAGTCAGCCGGCCATAAGTAGGAGCGATTGCAACCGTCATTCTAGAAGCAGAATAAGATTTTAAGGGCAATTTTAGCCACACCTTGGGTGCGAGGCAGCTCTTTTATTAGTATTTGTTATACCTCAATAAATAAGAGATTTCATTACAGAGATATAGCTATATAGATGCTTTATTAGTTTTAGGGAGGAGGCATTTTATTAGAGCTATTTAACTTACTTTTTCTTGACAGTGGACAGTTGGACCAGATGCTACCATGTGTCTACACGTCAGAGAACTATCGTACATGGAAGTGGAACGGGACTGAAGAGTTCATAAAAGCTTCTAGGCTACCATATATTTATAACAATGTATTAGCTGGGTGAGTTTAATATTTTAATTACGATTTTTTATTCTATTTATTAATATAGCGTTTACGAATTAGTGCAATTTAGTATCATCAAATACACTTTTAATTTCTGTGAAACTAGTTATTCATTTATAGTTGATAAAAGTAAATCAAATTGGTAATTTGCTAACAGTAAGTATCTCTTCTTGATGAATTGTTTCCTCTCTATTGAAGATGATGACTCTTAGATAGTGCAATATTAATAACATTATAGTGGAGGGAAGGACACTTCGGCACCATATGGCCTGTTGGTCTAGTGGTTAGTGACCATGACTGCTAAACCAGAGGTCGTGTGTTCGATTCCCACCCAGGACAAATACACGTAATTTTGTAATGCGTACGATCATTTGTTCTGTGTCTGGGTGTAATTTATCTATAATATGTATGAATTTAAAAATATATACGTAAGTATCAGCAGTCGGGTTACTATAGTGCAGGCTCTGCCTAGTTTGGGACCAGACGGCCGTGTGTGAGATGTGTGAGTTTTTTACTATTATTATTATATGGGCCGGCTCGACCGGATTGATGCCACGACCTCACAGAAAACCGGTGTTAGGTATTTCGTTCGTTGGTCTTCACTGAGTTAAGGAAGCTACAGCTTATATAAGAGCCCAATCACTAATTCTAAGAATTCTGGGGGAACAGCACTTTAAAGGCAGCAACGCTTTTGTGCATCTTGAGTTGCGTCTGTTTATGGGCGGCGCTAGTCACTTACCATCAGAGGGCCAAGTGCGAGTTTATTTCATTTCTACTCGATCGTCACGGTAACTGCGTTCGGTGCTACGATTGGCTTGCGCTGAAATCTCTACCAATCGCAACGCTAAAGGCGCATTTATTTATTTTAATATTAATTTAATTTAAGATATTCATACTAATATTATAAATGCGAAAGTGTGTCTGTCGGTCTATCTGTCTGTTATTTTATGTCTAAACCGCTGAACCGATTTTGATGAAATTTGGTATAGAGATAGTTCGAGTCCCGGGAAAGGACACAGGATGGTTTTTATCCCAGAAATCACCCTTTAAGGGGGTAAAAAGGAAGGTGGAAGTTTTTATGGGAAAACAATAACAATTAGATGAAATTTGGTATGGAGATAGTTTGATTGTTCAGAAAGGGCGTTGGTTACTTCTTACGTCGAAAACCGACATACACGCGACGGAGCCGCAGGCAAAAGCTAGTATTTACATAAAAATACGTTCTATTTTGGGAGTGCAATTTTTTTTTTTTAAAGACATCCCGCACTGGAGGTCCTGTGTCCTGGGGGACTTCACAAAAAAAATTATCATACGGACACAAAGAACATTTAGACTCAGAACAACAATTTGTGGATCACACAAAGTATTGTCCTATGTGGGGATCGAACCCACGACACTCAGTAGGCCGAGTGACCGCTTAAACCACTACGCCATCCAGTTCTGATCTAACTGTTAAGATTCACGTCCTTATCTGATCGAGAACATTTATATAATAATATATAAAAGTTAATGTGTGCATACATTAAAAAACTCGACACATTAATAAAGCCAAGGTAGATGCTAACCAATGCTGTAATAACAGGCAAATAGGACGCTTGAGGCCGCCATTTCTACGTGTTTATTGTGTTTTAAGTGCGTTGCCGCCACAGATTACCCGGGTTGCCGCCCTTTGAGTCAACCGCAGAATCAGCGGGATCAGTTTTGGCTCCGGTCACTTCATTTAGTCTGTAAAAAGCAACAAAAAATTGCTTTATGCTGGTTTTCTGTTAGGCCGTGTAATCGTAATCAATCCGGTCGAACTGGCTTATTTGTGGAGAAGCATTTCTCTCTCACAATTAAAACTCGATCAAGGCAAGATATTTTTGTACGAAAAATATGGCGTAAAAGTATTGACATTCATTCTGGATATTGTTTGCATTAACTTCGCATAAGTTACATTCTAAGTAGTCATCAGAGATAAAAATAACTTCTTGTGTTCTTGAAATGTTTTGTAGAAACATGAAACACAAGTTTATCTATTTATAAAGATTCATCCGACTATTTGATATTTATTTATTTATTTAGTCGATGCGATACTGCTAATCAGTGAATATGCGTTAAAAATGTAATAACTTCTCCTTAGTTAAATAAACTTCAATAATATAAAATCACAGTTAAGCAATTTAGATTTTACGTCGTTAATCCTATCCGTAAGACACAGATGCACTTCTTCCATTTTTGTTAGTAGGACTCGATAGTTAATAATAACTAATAAACTTTATTGATTCTTTACATTCTGTTATATAAACAGGGGGTCTCCTTTTAACTTTTAAATACTTGAGAACTGGGACTCCATCTGATAGCTTTATTTACTGTAGATTATGTTCGTGATTTGTTAAATTGTCTATGAATAATCTACGATTATGTACCTATAACATTTAAAGTTACTTTAAATATATGTGTTTGACTTATCTTGAACCGGCTTTAAAAGAGAGGAATTTCTCAATCTGAATGTATTTTTTGTCATTGATATGTATGCGTCGATACTTTCGTTGATACTTTTTTTAAGGTTAATTATGTACAGTACAATAAACAGTATATATTAAATGTATGTATGTAAACATATATTACTATCCACAAATTAAATATCAGCAGGAATATGAATATGATTAGGAATCAGCAGTTCATTGCTACCGTCATTAACAGGAATATAATAATGCATGTATTTGCTCGTATGGGAGCGTCCATTAATTACGTGAGGGAATTTCGGCCATTTTCTGACCCCCCCCCCCCCACCCCCTGGTGAGATGTCGTGAGATTTGATTCAACCCCTCCCCCATCCCCCAATCTCAGATTTTTATAAATGTGTTTTTAGTGTAAAGGCGGTGTTAAGGCTGGCGGTGGGGCGTAAACAAACAACTTGCTACTGTGCAACTTCGCGGCACTCGCAACACCATGATAAATATTATTGAATAAGACTTGGCCATATTTCTATTATTTTTAATGTAACCCATTTTTCTCGCCATTTTAATCTGTTTCTTGCTTATAAAACATTACGTGATATTTGCCGAGCCCCCCCTCTCCTCAAAGTAAGATTAGATGAGATTCGGCTCGATCCCCTCCACCCTCCTGAACGCCTCACGTAATTAATGGACGCCCCCTAAAGGAAATATCCACGTATAAAAATTAATTATGTACGTGTACTTAACGCCTGTATCTACTTGTACGATCAGTGGATTATTTATTGCTTATAATTCTACCTTTGTATGATGTATGATACTTAGTTAGTCTAAAATACAAGGACACAAAATAGAGAATGAAGTTAATTTAATAATATGGCAATTTCCGAGGGACCTACCAATAATGCGTCTTAAGCAAGAAACTTCATTTCAGTACATTTAAAGACTATGGTCCATTCGAGTTAAGGAAATAGTGACGCATCGATCAAGCCCCGCCCCCTGATCAATCAGATGCTTTCGTACGTAACAATAATTTCTTTGCCAGTTTCTTTTAAAGGCGACCACCGGCGCCCCCACCGGCAATTCTCCTTAGGGATGTAATCAATTTTAGATGGGACAAGGAAAAAAGGTAAATGTTTATAACGAAATCGTATAGAGCGAGGGATACTGTAAGTCTCGGATGAGAAACAGGACTGTGACTGCAATGGCTCGTGGCTCGTAAATTACTTAACCTTCTTTCCGAACCGTTTGGAGAGAACACTAAGTGATTGGAATCAACCAGCCCTCAAGACATCAACACAAAAAAATATGTTTTATGTAAATTCCTTTCTTTACAGGTATCACAAAAGCGGAGGTCACTTTACAGAAGTTGTCTTTCGAGGAGCTGGCCACATGGTGCCACTAGACAAGCCCGCTCCTGTACAGAACCTCGTGGCCAGGTGGACGCATGACAAGTCACTAAGCGTCCGCTACGGGCTTCTCGAAGGCTCCTTCGTTCAGGAGTTTGTTAAGAACAACTCGATGACTGTCTACCTTTAATGTTGTATTATTGTTTACGTGTAATAAAAAATCTACTACCTAGTCCCAATGTGGCCATTAGAACTCAGCGCTGGGGTGTTATTTGAAAAAATAAACAACATTTATTCTATTTGATGCCTATCTTTTCGTAAACCCTGGTGTTTGATGACAGACAAATGCCGGTTGCTATTAACGCCTTAAGTATCAAAAATCAGTCTTTATTATATGGCACTCATCGATGCCTTAGAATAGCGGGCACTAACTTTAATACTAACTACCCCTATGTACTTATTGGTAAACTTATTTTCCTTCCATTTGATTAAGAAGATTTTTTTTCACATCCATTGCGAATATGCGGATTCGCAATTTTTCGCAAACTTCACAGATGTTGAGGACTTTTTGTGCGGCCGTGAAGAGATCCCATACACGTAGCAGGGGTGCATTGAAATTGTGCAACGTTAGTGCACCCTGGGAAAGAATTGCAATAGACGTAGCGGGACCTTTTCCTGGAAGTAAAAGCGGAAACAAGTACTTCATGGTTGCAATGGACTATTTCACTAAGTGGCCAGAAGTCTTCGCCATTCCCAACCAAGGGGCTTCAACAGTTGCAGATAAATAAGCGTAAGCGTTTTGAAGTGGTACTCAAGATTTGCGCAAAAAGATGAATGACATTTATGAGCATGTCAGACAATCGGGTCAACAAACGTCTGAGAAGATGAAAACCCGTTATGAGCGGCAAGTGAACAATAAGGGCTTCGAAGAGAATTCATTAGCATGGCTGCATAATCCAGTAAAGGAAGATCGCCGAATCTACAAGCCAAATGGGATGGACCATACCGAGTGGTGACAAAAATCAATGATGTGATGACAAAACTCATATTTTTAATAGGTATAACTAAAGATTAACAATATTTTTGTATTTGTGATGTTTTAACTACATATGTTATAATGTAGTAAAGAGATACATCTGGCTTTACTCTCGTGTGTACTTCGTGTACTTTTGATGGTTTTGATTGAATTTGAAAAATTTCAACGGATATAGACCTTCTCCTTTGATGATTTGACTAACCACTAGTAAAAAGATCGACATACGCACAGATAAAAAAATAATGCCGTATGGCTTCCGATTGTAAATTTTTGAAAATGGAGTACAAAAAAAAAAACTAGTAACGAGGTACGTACTTATATTACATTTTTTAATTTTGGATTTTTGTTATTAATTAACTTTTTGTGATAGGTATTATTTTATATTAATTTCAACACAATTATTATATTGTTTAAAAATTAACAAATGAATAAACAAACATCATGAAATATCATTATCATAAACAACTTTTGTTCATCTTGCCTTCTGCATGGATGTACCTAACAAACATTTTGTTATATAAAGTCTTCAAACCCACTTTTTCATAGTATAGGTAATTTAACTAATTTGATGGATATTAATTGTAGGTTGCGAGTTTTTTTTTAATCAGGATACTGCCATCAGACCTTCTGCATCAGAACATCAGATGGTCAAATAGATTGAATTCTAATTGGTAGTTGTTGTTCAAGCCTCTCAGTCCGGTTCTCGTGCTCGAGCGAAGCGCGCATGCCTTCGCAGCTCTCAAAGTTCCTAAACGTACAATTGAAACATTTCATAGAATTTATATACGTTTTTATATATGATATAGCAAGTTATTTGTGTTTAAAATGCAAGTGTTCATTGGATTGTTCTTAATTATCAGGTAAGGTATGAATTACATACTTAATCAAGTAAATTGTGTACGATGTGATAACGAAGTTGATAATGGGCTTCTTAGACATTTTAAATTAAACGTTTACAAAATATAAAAATGATTGTTAAGGTGATAGGTAATTTATGTATTGCACTACGGCAGATTTCAATGTCAAGTTTCAAATGAATGCTGATAATATGCAAATCTCTGTATAATACAGATATAGTTAATGGGATATCTAGTTCCTGACTACTTATTACAATGTCAGGCGTGTAGTTTCATTTGACACTACTCAGGGAAAAAAGAGAATAAGGTAGTTTTATTGTTTTTTACTTTAGGCCAAAATATTATACCTAAGTAAGTGGAGAATATAAATGACGAAAGAAGGCTATCATGAGCTACTTCATACTCGCCAACCATATATCGATATTTTTACTAGTAGGTACAATAGAATCATCAAAGGAGAAGGTCTATGGATGTCCTCGAGATTTTAATTATTTTTTTCAATATATTTTTTAATTCAGTTGACTAATGTTATACAACATATTATGTTAAACAAAGTTATACATAATTTAGAACTTGATCTGATTTTGATTTAATGTTTAAATAACACACCATAGTATCATTCAGAAGGATCTGGCGATCAGCGGCCGCTGCCACGGTACGCTCGCCTTCGCGCGTAAATGGTTACTGTTCTAAATTAAAACCTAAAAAAAACCTGTATAATATTATATTACTAAATATTATTATTCGTGTTATTTTTGGCTTGGCACCGACTTCAAACAGATTTTAGGTACCTAGAACACATTATAATAATATTTTATTTAAATTAATAGATAATTAGGTTTAGAACAGAATTGTCACATTGTAATTTTGTAAATAAATCATTATAAATTTGTAAATACATATAGCTTGATTGCTTTGTAAAATAATATTGTAAATAGGCTCATTTAGAATTTTATTGAGAATAGGTAAGATATAGTTACTAGGTGCAGTTTTTGATTTAATTAGTTAGAAAAACTAGTACGTTTTTTATTAATGTAAATAATCCAGTTTATTTTTCGCTTTTTAGTTTTTTTAGGTAGGGAGTTTTTGTTTGATGTTTTTTAAGTCGGTTCAATTGTTTTTTTATAAAATTGTTTATTTTTTTCTTTTTAAGTGTAAATAATCATAGGTACGAAGTAGGTTGAACTAGTTCATATTAGTCGCGAGAGGTAGCAACCCACGAAAAACGCCACCCTACAAATGTTATTCCTGCTGATGTCAATAACTGTGGTGGTTTGATGTACGCACGTACGTGAAACATAGAAATACGCGCGAGAGTTATGTTGAGACGCATCATTTCTGTACATAAAGGCCTGGTTCAAGTTGCCTGATAGACCTATCAGGCTGCTAATCCTCATTAAGGCGGTCACGGTGCATAAACTCCAGAGAACTACTCTAAAATTCGAAAAGGTAATGTTTTGGTGGTGTTGCTCTTTGCTACCTAAATCCACACAAAGCCAAAAAAAAAAACAACTAATCCAACCCTCAGCTTTGCATGTCTTTTCTTTCCTGTATATTACAGGTTACTACGAGTATTATCTAACTCCTAAGGAGTTTTACTTTCCATCATCAGCTCATCTGAATGACTTGAAAGAATACAACTAAAAGTCTAAACATACACATGGTATTTAAAGAACTATCCTCCCACTCCTAACCGTTTAGGAGTTGTACCTTCCATCACCAGCTCATCAACACAAGATAATGACTACTAGACGCAAATACCGACAAACATGGGCATGTTCAAGCAGTACTACTCTGGAATGCGCTCCCGCTCGAAGTCAGGATGTCCACAAACCACCGTATTTTTAAAAAGAAGGTGCATGATCTCCTTCTTAACGAAATGACAGAACTATCTAATCGATAGTATACCTCATATTCCGGTATTCATAGTGTGCGAATATAATATGTCTATATATCTATATTAATATAATTAAATATAAATGTATGTGTATGATTGTATATGTATGTATTTATGATGTGTTGTGTTGTATATGAGTATGTATAAGTTTTTGTATGTAGCGAACCGTTATATATATTTCATTACTTACTTAATATATTAAGAAGTAAGTGAGTGAAATCTGTGACTCTAAAAAATCCTTCGATACAATACTCGTACATACAACAATATACATACACTGACTATAGCCTCGAAGGGGTAAATGAAGGCGTGTTAAATGGTAGCAAGAAATATTGCTTAGATGAATGGACTGGGGATTGTAGGCTAAAATACCTAGAGTAGATCAGAGTCGCATACGTGAAACTGGAACTGCAATTGCCCGTTAATAAATTAATTTTCTATTTGCTTTTGACAACTTCCGCAGTAGGAATATATCCTGCGTCGCGTTGGACTTTACTAAATTCTTGAAGGGACACAAATGACATCCAGACTCTGAACAACAATTTGTGGATCACACAAAGGATTGTCCCATGTCGGGATCGAATCCACGACATTCAGCGCAGTAGGAAGTGGCGAGGTGACCGCTCAAACCACTACCCGTGCAGTCAATGATTAATACTATAATATACTATACTATGATTAAGACTATAATAATAAAATGTGTATTCGTTTCTTATTTTTATTTCCGACAAGCCTTGCAATATGCAATACCTAAGCGTTTGGCTGTCACCAATCCATTAATGTCGTGACTTACCTTTTTAATATACATATATGTTGCCGGAACCTTAATATTTTTATTGAGAAACCAGTTTCTTGATACTGTTGCAAACTTTTGGGCAATTTAACAGAGCAATTTTGCTGTAAGTTAGTAGATATTTTAAAATACAACCTAATTTATGACATAAGTTTATATTATTCGTTTTCAAATAGTTATTGAAATGAGTTACGAATGAAAAATATGTGGGTAATATTGCAAAAGGAGTCGGTGGACAAAAGTTCTGATACTAATAGGAAAAATAATAAATTAAGAAACAAGATAGGTATTTCTTGTTTTATTATAACCGATATCCAGTATTAAATTGCTTGAAGTAATAACTTTAAAAGATAAATATTAGGAATTTATTACGACTTTGATTGACGTTGTCAAAAAAACTTGAATCAGAAGGCCAATTTTCGCAATAAAAGTTCTGTCCCAATTCTATTCCGATCAACTTTCGATCTGTGTTCTTTCGATTTGTTCTGTGTCTGGGTGTACTTTATCAAAAATATATATTTATTTAGAAATATATAAGTATGTTTATCAGCAGTCTGGTTACCATAGTACAGGCTCTGCCTAGTTTGGGATCAGACGGCCGTGTGCAAGATGTGTGAAAATATTATTATTATTATCATAGATATTTATAAGATTACATATATTCTTAACTATCGAAAGTTACAAAAAAAAGATTTATATACATAGGTAATTTTCGCTGAGATTAGGGAAGTCCCTATTACACATACATTCATTATCGAAACTTCTGAACAAAGTCTAGTCTCTAAAGTGTGAAAATTTTGTTACGTTTAATAAATATTGGTAGTTGTGACTAAGCGTATATTTCAAGATTTTTTTCTTTCTAAAACAAATGGGCAGAGGAAATCGTTCCCAAAACCTTAACTAAAGAAGAATTTACTTAAATAAAATAGGCTTAGGACACCGTCTCTTTTAGGCTTAAAAGATACAATAATTTTAATTTTATCTGGGTTTGAAAGTTCCATTCCTTTTTAATATAATAGTTTAGTAAACGACCGAGACATGCGCAATTTATTACATTCTCAATTGAAATTTCAATTGCTATTCGTTTAAAGCTCACGCTATCATTGCTCATCAAATTACTCTTTTATTTCACCACAAGCAATTAAACGAGTTTGAGGCATTTACAACAATATTAAGCATACTTTAAATATGATATATATATTATATACATATATTTATGTGATGTGTTTAATAAAGCTCATGTAGGTACGTTATCGTTTTCTACCTTTACCGCGGAAGTAGAAATATTAATATTTATTGTATTCCACAACTGATAAGTCCTATTGTCTACGATGTTCCTCCTTTGGACGTTTATTGAAAGCTTAAGTTATATTCTATCGTGTAATAAATATAAATGAGTGGCAACTAAGAACCTGTTGCAGGAAAATGGCCCTTGGTTAACTGTGATTTGTTACGATCATAATATTACTGTAATAAATACGCTTAAATTTATTGGCTATTTCGTTATACGCTTTTTAACTTGATTTGTGAGAAAGGTTTTATTATTGTCGTTAATGTACTAGACACTATCCAATTAATATTCGTGCAAATTAACAACGAAAGTACACGATAATTATGTTGTATGATTAAGCTTATGATTAAGCTTTAGGTAGAATAGGTAGGGTGCTCTACTTGAATGCTAAATTATAAGGCATGTTTAGTGCAGTTAAACTTCTCAAATGATAAACACCCAAACAAATAGATTGGCAAATACAACATAACATATTGTTTTACTCGTATAATATTAGAGATAAAGGAATAGGAGACAAAGGAAAAACCGGCAACACATATTATAATGTTGTAATTTTGGAATAAGTAATAATCTATAACCCATTTTCAGTAAACTGTTTAAGGTTTTAAATTTATAAATTCGGTGAATGGATTGTGGACATTTTAATTTCGGTTTTCCTTTTACAATAATGATTTAACGATATAAAATATTTTTTCATTGTTTTAGTCAGTTTTATAGGGTAGCTGTTACTTATTTGACCTGCAAAACGGTCTATCTATCTAGTTATAGTAGCATATACGGGGTATGTGATGGTAAGTCTGTATATCTATGTATATCTATATTAGCATATTAATGTCATGATTATGCGTTATCAGTTCCATCTCGTTCTATCCTTTCCAAGCATTTGAACTTCATAACAAAAGTTGTCCTGACGTTGTTAACGGCAAAATAAGTACAATTTAATTATGTGGGAAAATGGTAGTTTTCTTGTGATAGCCATTTAGAAATAGCTTACAAATTTTTGAGATTTCATACCATCTATTTCTTGACGGCTGGGTTTATTGGTTAGTGACCCTGACTGCTAAGCGGGAGATCATAGGTTCGATTCCCACTCAGAACAAATATTGCGTGATGAGCACGATCATTTGATCCGTGTCTGGGTGTAATTTATCTACGAGTAAAATATGTATGTATTTAGAAATATTTAAGTATATTTATTAGCAGGTTGGTTACCATAGTACAGCCACTGCCTAGTTTGGGAGCAGACTGCCGTGTGTGAGATGAGTGAAGTTATTTTTTTTATTTTGTCTAAAATTAATAGTTAGTAATGACTAGAAGGCCAATTCTCGTAATAAAAATTCGTTCTCAATTCAGCTCCGATCAACTTTCGATCTCACAACTGTCATAACGGGTATTTTTGTAGCAGGAGAAGAATTGTGTGATGAGCACGGCAAATCACACAATTCTTTGTCCTAGGTGGGAATCGAACCCACGACCTCTGGCGTAGCAGTCAGGGTCACTAACCACTAGACCAATAGGCCAGTCATGATGAAATAATAATAATAATATAAAATATCTATTTATATAGCCACTTTTATTAACTGAATGATAGTTATTTAAAGCTTGTTAAAATAAAAGAACGTAAAAAACTTACATTTTAATAACTGTGAGAAACATTTTAAATGTTAATAACATTTAAAATGTTTCTCACAGTTATACACATCTAGTCCAAAAATAGTACTTAAAACTTTTCTTAATGTAGTACTACTATGTTTAATGGCATTACGTAGGTACCAATTGAAAATTGGGAATCGTTTCCATTACAATCATCTGGCAATGTTTAAATTTCGACCCAGGAAATATAAACACGACGTAATAGTTTTACAATAAAATTACAATTACGAGCGCACGTAATCCCTGTGTACGGACGGTGTAAATACCTATATTATGAACGATAATTAAACTACAATTTTACAGCATTGGTCGTACACCAAAATCCTGCCCATCTTGTCTTTTAAGTCACAAGCTTATTTAACATAGGTTAAGGTTGCGTTTCGTTCACGGTAGTAACCGACCTGCTTGATAGGCTGTGTTATCAAAGACATTTCTTGACTACTCAACAGTGACGTGAGAGAGTGACAATACCTAATTAGGAGCATAGCGGAGAGCATTTTCTCAAGACACTCGAAAATAAACTTTGAAATTAGTTAAAAAAAGTGCATACATGTTTGAACTTAAAAAAAATGCTTGCCTTGGACTATGTGTATGCACTTTATAGTAATAGATTTAAAGCTTATTTTCGAGTGCCTTAAAAAATCCTCTCCGTTGCGCTCCTCTCGGTCGGCGCTGGCCCTTAGAGACAGATTTTGTGTGAAATTAAAATTACTTAATAAATTCAATTTTAAGTACGTACGAGGGCTGCTATTTATGTATCCGGAATAACAAAGTTAAACAAACATATAGCATTTATTATAGTTTTATTGCTTTTCAAAATATTCGCCGTGATGATCGATGCACTTTTGCATACGTTGGAACCAATTTTCGTAGCACTTTTTCTATTCTGATTGTGGTATCTTCAAAACGTGCATTTTGAACGCATCAACAGCCTCTTCACTCCTCGAATAACGTTGACCACGTAATTTATTCTTCACGGTTGGGTATAAATAGAAGTCGTTCAGAGCCAAGTCAGGATTGTGCGGCGAATGACCCGTTAATTCGATCCTTTGATCTTCCAAATACTGACTTGTTTCGGGCGATGTGTGGCAGCTAACATTGTCATGATGAAGAAAGATTCTGCGTAGTCGGTTATTCTTTCTTATTTACTCAAAGACTTCTGGCAAACAAATGGTCGTATAACGATCTTGAAGTGGCACTGTAGCCAAATGTCCATTTATACAAAAAAACAAGTAAGAATTTTTGGACGAATGACTTTTGATGGATTCGGCTCATCTTGGAACACCCAAACCGTTGATTGTTGTTTAGTTTCAGAATCATACGCATATATCCAAAATTCATCACCTGTGCAGATATTATAGACAGCTTTTGACGCACTGTGATTGTACTTCTGTAACATCTTTTTATACTAATCGAAACGAGCCCGGTTTTGGTCAATTCTCAAGTTGTGCGGAATCCAATGTGTTTTTTTTTACAGCTAAATGTTCGTAATATATTATATATTTTTCTCGCCATACTTATTCCCAGAGACGCCTCTTGAGACACAACATTTTGATTTTGAGGCACTTCATTTAATTCGCTCATCCCTAACTCGGCGCCATCTGATATTAGTGGCCTGATGCCTCACAATCTACTATCTCTATACATAGGTCTATGATTCAAGATTCAATAATTAAATCATGTTTGTCATAACTTTACACTTATGTAGGTAACAATTTAGGGCAATTGTTCACTATTCAGAGAGTTCACGACAACAACCAGGCTATAGAGACTCAAAGCTTGTTTTTTTTTGATATTTTTGTTTGTTAACTTATGGGAAATTCGAAGGGCGATTTTGACTTCAAATTCTTGAACTCGATTGGCGAATTATCAACAATTTATTTTTTTGCAGCTTAACATCAATTTTGGCGAGCACACCGGCATTGATTCTCACACGACTTATTGAGAAGAATTTAACTGATCAAGCGAGGAAACTGTCAGCTGTAAACCCCACTCTCTTCTTAAACAGAACCACATATTCTGGCTACTTAACTGTCGATGAGAAACACAATTCAAATCTTTTCTTTTGGTATATCGAAGCGGAGAACCATCGGCCTGACACTCCGTGGATACTGTGGTTGCAAGGAGGTCCTGGCGCCTCCAGTCTTGCGGGTCTATTCGATGAGATTGGACCCTTCGAATATGCGGATTCAAAGTTAAAAGGTAAGTGGATTTTGCTCCAAAATCATTTCGAATATAAATTTAATAGGTTTTTGTTTTTTTAATGTAAGAGGGGGCAGACGATCAGACGGGTCACCTGATGGAAAGTGACTATTGCCGCCCGTGAACGTTTGCAACTCGGGAGTCACAAACGCGTGAATTAGTTGTCACTGTCAATTTATATTTATGTACCCGTTCGAAAATATGTCTACAGTGTGTTTTGGTAGTTATTTTAATTTTGAAATTGTTAATATCAGGACCAGATTTACAAATAAGTTATGTATTAATTTAGACAGCAGACAGGATCTATCTTGAAATTGTATAGATAATCGATGTAATAAAGAAACGATTAGATTATTCAGGTTTTATTAGATTTTTTGTTAAAGTTTTAATATCATAGGTAGACATAGGTAGTTATTTTTTTTTCTCGTCAATCCCGTGGTGTGCAATGTTGTTGGACAGGGGGAAACTCTGCAGTGATGGGAAAACTGTTTTGCGATTTACTGTGCCTTCATAACATACCAGTTTTTGTATGTCACTTAGGGATAATACGAGTATACCATCCTTACAGTGTGTGTGAAAGAATTTTTATAAAAGGATTTGAAGAGAAGAAAAATAGGATTTGGAGTAATACAAACTCACAAAATTCACCTCTTTATAATATTAGTATAGATTATAGTTGTATGTACTTTTATTAAAGCATGTGTCTCCCTTTCCACCCTTAAAAAAATACATAATACCACCCGTTTTTATTGTACAATTTGAATGAGACCAAAAGGGTAGGGCACTCTTCAGGTCTCCGTTTCCAAGACGGTTCATAAATGACTAAGTTCTGAGGAAATAAACTACTTGACTTCTTTCTTTGAAGCGGCTAAAAATATATTTAATTGCATATTTTTCAGTTCTTACCTATATTATTATTTATAGATAAAAATGTTAAGAAAATACATAAAGTGTATGTACACATAGGTATATTCTCTCAAAAATACTGATAGCATTTATTTTTATTTATTTATTTATTGAAAAACAACAGGGATACAATTATTTTATAGCTTAATAACAGATAGTTTGGCTAATAACAGTCAGTAGATCATTATGATCATAATATTTTTAATCTCAAAGCCATCGTGTTAATTGATTGATATCTCGCACATAGTAGGTAGGTAGCCTTCAGTGCTTCAACGCATCATTTTCGAGTATTTATTGTCAGTAGATTTTCCTAATATCAGGATGCAAATATTAAAAGTCAGAAAACAGTTTGGGTAGATGTATTTTTTTATTATATGGAATACTTAATACAAAAAGTATAACAAGCATTGTGGCTTCTGTGTAAGTATATTCCAATAGTCATAACGTACAAGGTTCTAAAATTTTACAAACTGGCCTGACCACAATTAACTAACATTGAATATAAATTAAATAAAATGTACAACGTTTAGTATAAGTACCATAACATACGTATGGATTTCATATTCAAGGTTAATCCGTGATCACATATCTTTTAATTGCCTAACATTGAACCTGCATCATCATCATCATCATCAACAACCTTTAGAAGTCTACTGCTGCACATTGGCCTCTCCTTAGAAAGAAGGTTTTCGCCTACAATACCGCGCTAGCCAGACGGGTTGGTATAGGGTTTGTTTCAAGTCTCGCAGAAAGAGGCGGCGGAGAAGGCCCGGGAGGACGACCTCCACTCGGACCCGATCCGCCGCCGGCTAACCGGGCGGCGGAGGCGCGCTTATCATCGCCTCATGCCGCCCTGAGTGTGGGTGGACGGGGTGGGTTTCCCCTCCACCCGCATTAGTTTGGCCAGCCGCGAGGGGGCGGCGTCCGCGTGTGCCGGACGTCGCCTAAAGAGAGGAAAATTTTGAGACGGAGCCCGCAACTGGAGCGGGCCGGCGCTAGGAGGGGTCCCTCCTTAATAACAGCTGTTCCCGGATCCCTCCTGTTACAGGCGCAGAGTGGCACACCGTGTGGTTTTAGTCGGTCCGAGTCCGACACACCACCCCGCCGCAAACCCCGGTGGGGTGACGGTCCGAGGGAATTTCCACATGTTAAAAAAAAAAAAAAAGGGTTTGTTTCAAGTTTTCCTTCATAGTTTGCTCATAGTTTGCTCTTTAGTCGGCTCTTACGGCACCCATGGTAAGAATAGGGGTGGCGACTCCTATTCTTAATCCGTCACCACACTGATAGCTGCTGCAAATGGCAAGTGATATCTGTTATGTGATGGCTGGTTCTCGTGAATGAACATAATTACATAAAGCAAGAAAGGTTAAAAATTAGTACAGAGTAATTGATACATATACACGATTGATACATCTCGTCTGCAACGAATAATAATTATTAACATCGACATTGGGTTATGGATAAAAATTTGAATTAGATCATACATATAAATAATCTCAGATCTAGAACATGCAAACTTACAAGTATTTTCTAAAAAATATATAAATTTAAGAGACCAAGAAAATATAATTTCTCAAACTTTATGTCAATCTACAGCGATTTATGGCATTACCGATTGAGGTAGTACGTGTAAAAGTAGTCCTATATAAAGAACCCACTGCTCTATTCTAAAGCATAAGCAGTTTAAATACCCTACTTCGAAACTACTCATATAAAGTGTTTATACCTGAAAACATTTCATTAAAAGCATTGTGCTAAAACCATAAATATAAAACAATAACCAAAGACATGCTAAGAAATGCACTAGAAGATCTCAAAAGTCTTATGAAGTTCCAAATTGAAATTCAGCCTTTCAGTCATAAGGGTCACAAAAATACATTATATTCCTATTGTAAAGCCTAACATATACCAGTCTACCGTCACCAGACTAATACTATAGCTATGCAGGTTCGTAACGCGACTTATCAGAGAATCCTGCAAGAAAAACTGAATGCAACGTCACTCAGCAACGGCGTTTATAAACCATTGTCCTTACAGCTTCTAGTATAGTTCTCTCATTTAAGACCAATTTTTCTTAATGTTTGGCGTACTATTTTTCTTTATAATCGTTTAGATAAAGTAATACCTTTAAAAAAGGTCCCATTTTTGTTTTCTAATATGTGATTAGCAAATACTTATACAATACATATGCTTATCTTTGTATGTGTAACAACAAATAAAAAATTCTATGCAACCATTGGAGGTAAACCACATAATTACTTCGTTATGTACGTGAGAAAAGTCACTATTATCCTTAAAGCTTAATATTTCTTTGAAACGGGTTTAATAACACATATTTATTAATAAAACTCTGTTAAAAGCAGTAAACCGTATATTTGCCGTATCTACATTCTCTAATAGTATTCGCGGTGCTGAGGATATCCCAGACTAACTAATGTTTAATAAATGGCGTGGTATCACTTGAAACTACGTTCTCTTGTGTGTAATCATTGTAGCTTAATAACCATTGAACAGTGTATTCAGTTATTTTCTAAGGTACTGTTGTTGTTCGTGCTTAATTTTTAAGCAAGTACCTACGTTTGTTTCATCAGCTTTTATAAGTAAATATATTGAAGTCCCCATAATCCATGTGAACACTGTATGAAGTTCTGTTATGAAAAACTACCGTTGTTCGTAGTTCTAATTTTCAAATAAGGAAAACTGCTTGTTCTTCACAGGGTCAGTGTTTTCGCGTGGCACTGTTACTTATCAATAACGCTTTATTATTTAAGCTAAAAATATAGAAAAGAAGAGCTGTTCTGATTGAACTCAATATAATTGGTTAAATTAGCAAAAGCAGGGATTTTTGATCGAATTCGAGTGCCCGGTTTCGGAACAAACGAACAGGACAAATCCCCCCCATACGCCCACCACTGTTACTCCTGTAGAACGGAATCAACAGCAATGCCCCAGGAACATACCGAGTAATGATACTCGGGAAGTCCCAGGAAAACTGTCTTAGAACCCGCAACGAAATTAATCAGAAGTAAATTGGATGAGTTGGAAATTAAAAAATACAAGAAACGATCAGGAGTCGGTTACTTCAAGTTCTATGATAGGATGATACAATAAGCTTGTGAACCGAAAACCATTTACTGATTTACTTGTTTTAAAAAATAAAAAATTACTTTAGTAAAAATACATCAACGGGGATTCCCGCGTCTTTACCTTTGTTAGAGTGACATTGATAACTAATTGTTATATAATTGTTGCATATATCAGAATGTAAAAATACAAAAACGTGAATTTCAATTCGTTAAACATAATATTGTGGCCTTAAATAATAACGTAATGGATCGCTTGAAATTGATTCTTAATTTTCATTGCCGCAGCATATCACGTCAGGGTTGCCAGTCTATAGATATTATTTAAATACATAATTAAATTGATTAATTAAATTAATAAAATAATATAAATAAATAATTATTTAAAATCCTACCAATTTTGAAAGTATTGATCTAAATTTTTTAAATGATGTAAATTTAAATGTGATTGATTTGGTTTAATTTTTTTTGTGAAATAAATTCTAAAATGTAAATAACCTTAAAAATTAAACAACAATCACTTAAATAAAATCTCAATTTTTTTTTATGTTTAGAAAAGACAACTCCCGAATTAGGACTGTCCTGTTTCGCGGGGGACTTTACAAACATACTATCAAACTGACACAAAGAACACCCAGACTCAGAACAATAATTTCTGGATCACACAAAGTCTCGTACCATGTGGGGGTCGGACCCATAACACTCAGCGTAGTAGTAACCGGCGTGGCGACCGCTTTTAAACTACTACGCCATCCGTGGAGTCTTGCAGAAATATATGTCTTTTCATGTTCTGTTATATTTTTATTGAATAACATTTAATATAATATGTTTAATAACATTTTATTTATTTAAACAAAGTAAGTGAACAACCCTATTTGAAGTACCAATATACATACAATTGGTTTGATAATAGTGACGCATAGATTCAAGGTTTTTTTTCACGAAGTACCGGTTCATGGGAAGTGCCGACTTAACCGAATTTAAATAAATCAACTTTTATCAAAAACTGGTCTCTCCAAACTATGTCTTGGATTTAAACAGTTAAAGTTTTGTGATATAATTGTTCTTCGGAATAAATTGTGTATTGTTTTACATTACGATCGAAGAGTAAAATCTGACTGAGAAAATTTATATCTGGGGTGAAATATACGTCCAAAAGGTACCTCCACCCCATGGAGCAACTCCACCCTATAGGAAACCTCTGGCAATATATACTATTAGTATTTCACTGTCTTTATGTATAGTATAGATCCACCAAAGTTCTGTAGGAGAAGAAAAAAATGTTGGCGAAGTTGTCTTTCCTTTGAGATATAGAGGGCCATATCTTAAAAGTCACTCATGGCAGAAGTGAAATTTCCGTTTTCTTTTTATCTCAGAAAAATCCTATAAAATTTTGACCGGCCCGGGAATCGACCCATTAAGGCAGCGTTTTTCAAATTCCACGCGAACTAGGTCGCGGGTACCAGCTAATATTAAATAAAAAGATAAAAAAAATATTGAGACGGTCAAAATATTACATTAAAAATAATTTGTAATTTATTCTGTCTCATTCTCTCGCCGACTTAATCCTACACATTTATGTATTTGTTTCTTTATCGTGACGCATTTTCGTTTCATCGAGTTTCAAATCAAAGCGATTCTGAAGATGTTGCACTTCAAAAATTTAAACTTAAACCATACTTCATTTTAACACAGAAAGGCCGTCTGATCCCAAACTAGGCAGAGCTTGTACCAGACTGCTGATAATCATACCTATAAGTTTCTAAATACGTACATATTATAGATACATTACACCCAGACACAATAAATAATCATACTCATCACACAATTATTTGTCCTGGGTGGGAATCGAACCTACGACCTCTGATATTACAGTCAGGACCACAAGACCAACAGGACCGTCAAAAAAGAATAATAAAAAGAAAAAGCACATCTTATTATATTTACGAGTAGAATTATAGAAAATTTGGTGTAAAAATTGAGCAGTGTCACATGTCATATTTTTTATAACAATATAACATACATAATATGCGAGCGCTTATTTTCTCGTAGTCCCGTGAAGCGCATAGGTAGGCTGAAAATATAAAACCGTGAAATAATCAAAAAACATAGAGACAACATTATGGTATAAAATATTGATTTGTTCTTATAGTTTTCTTACTGAGTTCGCATCGATAGAAATGTTCTTGAATATAAATATTAATAAAATAATACCTGCAATATGTTTACAGAAAAGTGTCAATTGTGATGACCTGGTATTCTAAAATGTTGGTTGTTTCATAAGTGGGAAAAGAACACGCAGCGTCAGCAGGCGACTGAGACTTTGTTATTGCAAGCAAAATAAAGTGTCAAAAGCTGATTTAGATGTACATTTTATTATTTATTAGATAAGTCTCTGAATTGTACCATACTTTACCATATTCTATATAACACTATACTATAAATCAAGTAGTATATAGTACATATAGATTACTAGTTTCTTTTTTTTTTAAAGACAACTACCGCATTTAGTAAAATATCCTGTGTCGCGGGGAACTTTACAAACGTACATAAAACGGACACAAAGAACACCCAGACTCAGAACAACAATTTGTGTATTACACAAAGTGTCGTCCCATGTTGGGATCTGACGCACAACACTCAGCGTAGTAGTAAGCAGCGTGGCGACCGCTTAAACCACTTCGCCATCCGTGCAGTCAACGTTTGTTAATTATACATTACTTATAATAAATTTAATAAGTAGTTTCTCTTTTCTGGAAGACATCTCCACTATGGAACTTATTTTTGTGTATGTTATTTTCCTTCTTGTAATATGTATAGACACATTATTTATTTATTTAATAGTTCCTGCAAAAACATTGCATAAGGCGGACTTAATGCCATTGGCATTTTCTTCCAGTTAACCTTTGGGTGACACAGAAATTAATGTGTGTGGCAGGTGTATAATTATATGTTCATTATAACTAGCTAACCTGGCAAAAGTTGTTCTGCCACATACCCATACTACTAAAATTGCGGTTAAAAAATGGGGGGTGGGGGTAGAAGGGTGAAGAATACTTTACAACCTATTCTCATACCTACCAAATATACAAAACAATATCATTAAAATCCGTTGGGCCGTTCCGGAAGAGTGACCACAAACACCGTGATACAAGATATTTATATATTAGTAGATAATTTAAACATATATATATAACATATACTATTGTACCATCGCGTAGTTTAAAGTCCCTAAGCTCAAAAACGAGGTCGAGGTGTCTATTAGTAGCCACTGAACAGTTGCACCCTACTCCAAGTCGCATTATTATTATTATTATTTATTAGACTGCCTCGGTGATGCATCGTCGATTTCCGGGTCGGACCAAATGTTTGTATGATCTGCAAATATTTGTTCCGCACTTTGGGTGTTTTCTATCTATAATAGGTATGTATTTACAAAAAAATATTATATTATATTAAAATTATTATATTCAAACTCAAACTCTCTTTATTTCATAAAATTTTCAAAATTGTTTGAAATCGTCTTTTATGTGGACTCTAAAGTCATAGATCAACACACACAAAAGCAACAGTCTCTGTTTTGTCAAATAGGAAGCAAATAAATTTAACAAAAATCAAACCCATACAAAATCTATGATATGCCTGTGCCGATCTACAACCGCCCGTTTCCAAGGGGTTGAGCCGTATGAGAAGAAAGGGCAAACAAATTCATGGCCACTCTTTTGCAATTCACAGGTAGATACAATGGCACTATTAAATATACCACAACATTGTTTTGATGTGTGCTAGTATGTCCGTTATTAAGAACTAAAAGGTAAAAAGACAATGAAGAGAAAACAAGATCAAGAAAAAAAACGAATACAAGAGAAAATGAAGTGAAACATAAAAAACAGAAAAAATAAAAAACACACTAGCCACACCACATTTTTACTTAAGAAAGAAATAGCCTGGTCTAATTAATCCCAAGTATTCTTGTCCTCCATGTAATCCTAAATCGAGTAGTAGGCCTTCTGGCACAAGCCACGTTTTATTGCGGATTTAAATTTGTTAATTAACTCTTGAATATATCGGCATAAACTCGGTAAATCGGTATAAAATCGGCACATTGACCTCGAAAAGACTTGTTTATCTTTTGGAGCCTAGAGGCGGGAACTACAAGTTTATTTTTATTTCTGGTATTTATGGCATGTACATCACTTTTTTTCAAAAAGCTATCTTTGTTTTTATGAACATATATTACATTTTCATAAATATATTGATTTGCCACTGTCATTATATTTATTTCTTAAAATTTCTGCCTCAATGAACAACGATTGCCTATTCTATCGGTCAATCTAACGATATGGCGTTGTGTATTAAATGTCCAAAAATATTTATTTATTTATTAGTATTGTCGTCCAAACTATGTATTTTTATTTTAGTTTTCTTTTCTATACGACAATTAGAACACCGTCAAATTTCATTTCCGAGATTTGTTTATATAGTAAGTTGCAAATAAAGTAATAATAGTGTGGTAATAAAAGTCATCAACGGCTTTAATTAATGAAATTTATTGATCATCATCCCAAATGTTAATCTCTTTAATGCAATTCTATGGAATAGTCACAAGTATAGTACAATGTATTACAATATATTTAAATTAGTCCACGCCCGGCTTCACACAGATAGTAGAGCACATATTATTATGCCTACATGTTTTTTTATTCTTTCTAATATGTGGATTACTGTAACATTATGACTACAAAGAAAGATGAAAATTCCCAGGCGGCTTGATTTTTTTCAAAATTTTAAAACATTATCGTTCAATTTCAATTTACACAAAACCTTTACAAATTATATAACCAAACCTTCCTCATGAATAACTATCGATCGGTTAAAAACCACATTGAAAACCGTTAAGCAGTTTTTGAGTTTATCGCGATTTAACAGGCAGACAGAGACGCCACGTAGCCTTAAAGGACCTTGTTTTATAATATGTAAAGATATATATAGGTACATACACATATTGTATACAACGTACTACCAGGTTTATTTAACCCACATTAGAAATCCCATTTTGTGTAATGCAAGGTAATCCAGCCTGCACATAACTAACAAGTACAAAACCGCAACCACAAGTACAAAGTAACCAGTGCCCTTTTTTAACGTGTGTAGGTACCTACAGTTTTTCGTGACGAAGAGATAAAGCGAACCACCGAACCGTTTAGGTAAAGTCAAAAGTAAACAATACATGGCGAGTCGCAGGACAGGATAGCCCCCTCCTGGAAGCCGCCATCGTACAGGCCTGGGCTCCTGCGCCGGACAGGCCTGTCGACGTCGATGATGAGGCACAGTGGTTCCGGGAGGCCATGACCCGCGTCTGCGATGCGGCGATGCCTAGGGCTCAGCCCAATACTGCGAGGCGCCAGGTCTACTGGTGGTCGCCGGAGATCGCACGGCTGCGTCAAGCCTGCGTGACCGCGCGCCGCCAGTGGTCCAGGTTCCGCAGGAGGCGTCGCCGCCCCGAAGATGCGGCAGCGAGAGAGGCGGAGCTGTTAGCGGGTTACAGGGTTGCCAAGAGGACCCTACAGGCAGCGATAAAGCGGGCCAAGAGCGAGGCCCGCCGCGAGATGCTGGAGACACTGGAGCGGGATCCGTGGGGACGCCCCTACCGTATGGTTAGGGGCAAGATGCGCCCATGGGCCCCGCCGCTCACACGGTGTCTTCAGCCAGAGCTGCTTGAGAGGGTCGTTGGCTCCCTGTTCCCAACGCGAGTGGTGGAGCATACTCCGCCACAGATGGCTCCGCCTCCGGCGCTTGAGGCGCCTAACGTGGATGACGACGACGTGCCTGAGGTCACTGGGGTGGAACTAAGGGTGGCGGTGTTACGGCTTAAAGCCAAAAACACCGCCCCGGGACCCGATGGCATTCCTGGCCGAGCGTGGGTCCTGGCCTTAGTCGACGAGGCTCTCGAGCCCCGACTGCGAGGGTTCTTCAGCGCATGCCTCGAGCGGGGCCAGTTTCCGAAATTGTGGAGGACGGGGAAACTGGTCCTCATCCGAAAGGAGGGGCGCCCGGCGGACTCACCGTCCGCCTACCGGCCCATAGTGTTGCTTGACGAGGTGTGCAAGCTCTTTGAAAGAGTGATTGCAAGGCGCCTCGTCAAGCATCTCGTGATGGTTGGGCCGGATCTGGCGGACAACCAGTACGGTTTCCGTCAGGGGCGCTCCACCGTGGATGCGATCATGCGCGTGAAGGCTCTGGCGGAGGAAGCAGTCTCCCGGGGCGAAGTGGTGTTGGCGGTGTCCTTGGACATCGCCAACGCGTTCAACACTATGCCCTGGAGCTGCATCAGGGAGGCGCTCGTGTATCACGAAGTGCCTCTCTACCTCCGCCGCATAGTCGGGGCATATTTGTCGGAGAGAGCCGTCGTCTACCCCAGTAGGACCGGTCTCGGTAGGCGTGAAATGTCGTGCGGTGTTCCGCAGGGGTCGGTGTTAGGGCCACTCTTGTGGAACATCGGCTACGACTGGGTGCTTCGTGGTGCCTTCTTGGATGGTGTCGCCGTCGTGTGCTACGCGGACGACACACTCGTGACGGCGCGCGGCAAGACGCACCACGAGGCAACCCTGAGGGCCACGGCCGGGGTTGCCCAAGTCGTTGAGCGTATCCGGCGGCTGGGTCTCGAGGTGGCTCTGCACAAGTCCGAGGCCCTATTCTTTCACGGGCTTCGGAGGAAGCCGCCTGAGGGATCTAGCCTCACGGTAGGAGGCACTCGCATCGGCATCGAGCCCTCGATCAGGTATCTGGGGCTCGTACTCGATGGCCGATGGGACTTCGGATATCATTTCCGAGGTCTGGTCCCCAAGTTGGTTGGGGCAGCGCGTGCGTTGGCGCGGCTGCTGCCCAACATGAAGGGACCCGATGACTCCTGCCGGAGACTCTACTCGGGGGTTGTGCGGTCCATGGCCCTTTACGGGTGCCCAGTATGGGCGGGGGCCCTGAAGGCCAGCAACGTCGCGATACTGCGGCGACCGCAGCGAATGCTGGCCATCAGGATCATAAGGGGGTACCGCACGATCTCCTTCGAGGCGGCGAGTCTCCTGGCCGGAACTCCACCGTGGGACCTGGAGGCGAGAGCCCTTGCAGCACTGTATCAGTGGCGCAAGGAGGCGCAGGAGTTGGGTCGATACCCCGAGATTCGAGAAATCGATGACCGGAAATCCCAACTCCGCCAGGTCATCATAGGGGAGTGGAGGGAACGACTCGGGCAACCGAGCGCCGGGCACGCCGTCATTGCGGCGGTAAGACCCGTTATGGAGGATTGGCTCGAGAGGCGTCACGGGACCCTCTCATACCGATTGACGCAGGTGATCACTGGGAAGGGATGTTTCGGAGATCACCTGTGTCTGATCCGCAAGGAGCCAACGCCTGAGTGCCACCACTGCGATGGCCAGACCGTGGACACGGCTCTCCACACGCTGGCAGAGTGAGCAGAGGCGAGACCTCGTGGCGGCCATCGGAGTGGGAGTTCTCTCGCTCGATAGCCTGATTGCGGCTATCGTGCGGAGCGAGAGTGCGTGGAACTCTGCCGTCTCCTTCTGCGAGCAAGTTATGCTCGCGAAGGAGACGGCGGAGCGGGACCGGGAGAGGTTTAGAACTCTCCCGGCCCGCCAGGCCCGGGCACGGGCCAGGCAGCGCAGGCGACTCAGGCGCCGGAGGTCGCAGAACGACCTCCGTCCTCCATAAGCGCAGGCCTGGGGGTGACAGGTGAGGCCATCTGTCACCCTAGCAGAAGCAGGCCGGGGTGGCGGCGAGCGCGTTGCGAAGCGCGCTCGCTTCCAGGGAGCACAGGGAACATGGGGTTCCCACACGGGGCGGGGGTCGTCTACTCGTCTGTAGATGACCCGAGGTATGTCGGGGCACCAGGGCCTTCCTTTCTAGGGTATACCTGGTTCCCCGGCTATTAGTACCCGGCGAAGGCGTGCGGTTTTAGTCGGTTCGAGTCCGACATGCCACCGACAGGTGGTATCCGAGGGGATTTCCGCACGGAAAAAAAAAAAAAAAAAAAAAAAAAAAAAAAAAAAAAAGAGGACAGGATAGCCGTGTCATACAACACTTGTAATGCTGTAATAATGTTGTAATGCTCTAATCTATCTATTTTTAATACATACATATATTACTCTAACTCAAAATACCTTTATTTCATAAAATTGTTTGAAATCGTCTTTTATGTAGACTTTAAAGTCATAGATCAACAGACACATAATAGCAACAATCTATGTTCTGTCAAATATTTAGCAAAATAAATATAATAAAAGTTATACCTATCGAAAATCTATTATATGCCTGTTCCGATTTATAACCGCCGCTTACTACTATCGCGTTCCATAATATACAATAAAGTTTACGGGGACTAACGCGCTCACGCCTCTCAGCCTGTGACCACAGCCAGTGCAACCTGGTCGAAATGTTAGGCATATCCTCAGCGCGTTAATTCCCGTAAACATAATTATATTTATGTGTGTATAACTGTTCTTTAGCAATTAACGACGATTTGAAAAGCTTCCTTTGAAAAGAAGTCCTAATATGATTCGTTCGAATACGTAAAAACTGAATTTGTAGCGTAATATTTAAACTGTTTTGTACTCTTTTCTTAAAGGTCGTATCGGTCCGGAAATAAAGTAGACGATAACTTAACCATTGTATTGTATCTATATCTAGTCTTTAAAATCACTTCTAACATCGAAGTTCATGTTAATAAATTACTAAATTAAAAACTCAAGCTATAATTCCTTTCTACGCTCAGGACAGTTCAGATTCAACTATTGTACGTACCGGAGTGTCTTAGATGATAGAGTTAGTCAAAGAATTATAACCTGATAGGTGTTTTAATCAACCCAAGTATTAGTAAGCTGGATCATAACGAGGTTTACCAGTGACATAAGCGATGAAAATTGACTTCCGAATCGGTCACCATATCAAACACATGCCTGTTTGACATACACTACACAGTCTGTATAGAAGATTGATGGAATAAGTGTATTTTTTCTGTTTTGAAACCTTAAACAGTGGCTCGTTTTTTCCTAAACCAAAAGTTTGCGCTGCACTCGAAATAATTTATTTTAGCAATAGAGCAATATAGTCATTACACAGAAGCTTTTTTTGTGGCGTGTAAACTTAACACGAACAAACTATATGTTTGTATAATGATCTACTTATGCATAAATAGTGTTGAACAAGCAGTTAAAAGTATGGCCTTTTTTTATTTTTTCACGCTTGGTATGCGGAAACGCAGGGCGTGTGTGGGACTCCCGGAGAACCGGTCTACCCACTAAACCCCGCGGTGACCTACCTCGGCAGTCGGGAGGAGCTCCAGGAATGCATCGGCGACTTCTGGAGTCCTCCCAGCCGTACCCTATTTCTAAGGCACATCCCGGGGCGACCGTAGTCACCCTGGGGCAGGTGTGTGTCTCACTGCTCTACAGAGTATAAGGCGCAACAGCGTCCCGCCTTAGACGACACCCCCCGGCCGCTCCGGAGTGTCATCTGTCTCGGGTCGTTTACAGCGGTCACATGGCCCTGAGATGTGGCCGCAGCGACCCTTAGGCGGTGATTGGGGAGTCAGCGACCTCTTCCGATCCCGCTCTGCGGCCTCCTTTTGGAGCATAACGTCCTCGCAGAGGGAGACCGCGGCTGCCCATCCCTCACCACTCGCGATCAATGCTGGCGGTGACAGGTTTCGTCCGATCTGTCCGACCAAGACTCGACGTTCGGACTCCCATGCACTGCAGTTCTCCAGTGTGTGCTGGGCGGAGTTCCGGTCGGACCCGCAATGGTGGCATTGTGCCGTAACCTTCCGTTCAGTTCGATTCAGATACTCACCGAAGCAACCGTGCCCGGTAAGCATCTGAGTCAGTCGGTAGGTGACACAGTCGTTCCTCCCTACTCACGCTTCGAAACTCTACAGAACGGCTCCGACGGCGCGTTGGCTAGCACAGCCCT
Source organism: Arctia plantaginis (assembly GCA_902825455.1). Lineage (NCBI taxonomy): Eukaryota > Metazoa > Arthropoda > Insecta > Lepidoptera > Erebidae > Arctia > Arctia plantaginis. The sequence continues at coordinate 5,433,510 of CADEBD010000288.1, forward strand.
GGATTTCAAGCCGTGCCTGCCTCGCCCGCAGAGCCTGCATATGCGCGTTCCGCTGTAGCATTCCGGGCTCATGATCCATCGCGGCCTCCTCACCATTCCGCCGACAGAGCGAACTTGGTCATAGACCATCGCGTCCATGTCGGTCAGAATGTCGAAGGGTGGATATTGCGCCAGGACCGTCGCCGCCTCAAACGAGATCGTACGATAGTCCCTTACGACCCGTATGGCCATCAACCGCTTCAGGATTCTGAGTAGAGTCTTACAGCGGGAAGCATCCGCCAAGTCATTAGACCAGACGGGTGCCCCATAGAGGCCCATGGATCGCACGATGCCAATGTAGAGACGGCAAACTTCTTCCCGTGGTCCCCCGAGATTGGGCAGCAGGCGATGCACTGGACAGGACACTCGGGGGACTAATCGCTCGAAATGCTCTTCGAAGCTCCACCGACTGTCCAGGATGAGGCCTAAGTACTTCATGTACCAGACCACCTGGACTTCAGCGTCACCCATCCGGAGGCATGAGCTGAGTGGTTCCTAGCGCTTACGTAGGCCATGGAACCATATTGCCTCAGTTTTCTGAAGCGTCACCCTCAGACCCAGTCAGCATAGCAGACGACACTAAGGCAAGAGGGCAGACTGGTGCGAAGGACCACATCATATATATATATAGACTGGCCTGTTGGACTAGTGGTTAGTGACCCTGACTGCTACGCCAGAGGTCGTGGATGCGATTCCCACCCAGAACAAATAATGTGTGATGAGCACGGTCATTTGTTCTGTGTCTGGGTGTACTTTATCTATAATATGTTAGTATTTAGAAATATATATGTATGTTTATGAGCAGTCTGGTTACCATAGTACAGGCTCTGCCTAGTTTGGGATCAGACCGCCGTGTGTGAGATGTGTGTGAAACATTTATTTATTTATTTAGTATGCGATGTTTCACAACAAAGGGCGTAAAACAGAGCCATGGGGAACCCTGCTCAAAAGCTATGGCCTACTGAATAGTCTTCAGAATAGGTTGTCTTTGCTTCCGTACTTATATCTGCTAGAGTTTTTATCCCAAAATAAAGTAGGTGTATTGTAAAGCATTAAAAGTGTAAAACCATATTGACATTTGGTGATTGTTCCTTCTTAGATATTCTTCTTTTCAATAAAACTTAAAATTTGTCAGTTTGTCCTAAAATGAATAATGTAAGGGTACATATACATACATACCTATAATCTAAAAATATTTATTTATTTAGTCCCGATCGCGTAAGCATTTTAGTATCGGTTTGTTCTTGGTACGAACATGAGTTTACAAATTAGGATTGGTCATCATTTTGTAAGCGTATTTTTCACGTGTGTTGGCATAGAGTATAGAGTTACGCGGTATGCCGGTTTCTGGACCACTTTTATGTCTTTCATCAACAGCCTTTAATAGTCCACTGCTGGACATAAGCCTCTCCTTAGAAAGGAGGTTTTGGCCTACTATACCACGCTGGCCAGACGGGTTGGTATAGGGTTTGTGTCAAGTTTTCCTTCTCTCTGCAGTGCTGTTGTTCCGCGTAGTTTTCTCCCTTAGTCGTCTCTTACGACACCCACGGGATGAATAGGGGTGGTGACACTCTGTATTCTTAATCCGTCACCACACGGTTTTATGTGTTTGTTTTTGCATATTTATACTTCATTACTCGGTGTTTTTTAATCATTTACTATGAATGGCGGCAGAATTCCAATTAAAATTTGTAAAAAACAGTAGGCATGCGAGTCTTATTATTGTATGTACATATATAGCTGTACCCTGTCTCTTTAAAGCGGGTTGTATACCTGTCAAAATTTAAGCTCAATTGGTGCAGAACTTTTGAAGTTATTTTAGGCGTGCACAAACCAACAACCTATTTTTAGATCTAGAGATTAATGATTAAACTTTAATTTTCTAATGTGAAATAGTTAACACTTTATTTTCGTGATATTCGTTAAGTAATTCAGTTTAATCAAGAGTTATTATAATGTAAATATATATATGAACGAATGGCAATGAAATTAATAAATTCCTATTCCCGGTAATGATATAATCTCAAGTAGTATTATTACTATTTGTTTCAGCACGAAAATGGACATGGGCCAAAGACCACTCGTTATTGTTCATCGACAACCCGGTGGGCACCGGATTCAGTTTCACGGACAGTCCAAAAGGATTCATACAAGATATGGCTACGGTAAGGCACACTATCAATAAAAAAAACTACTAGCACAAGTAACACGTACAAAATTAATTATTTTTAGTTGCAATTGCAAAAATGAGTAAAGGAGAGTTTTTATATCTTAAAGTTATGCCATTAACATTAAAATATGAGGTGTCAATGTCAGCGCAGTTAACAACAGAAGTATTAAAAATCACTCGCAACAAAAACGCGAGCTGCGTTGCGTAAATTTGTAGAACAGATAAATACTGAAAATTTTGAAATGAGTCATAAAATGTTTTATCTAAATTTGGGTCAAAATGATAATGTCATGGTAAGTTTGTATTGCGTAAATTTGTAGAACTGATAAAAATATTGAAAATTGTTTTAAGTTGTTAAATTTTACTGAAATTAACATTTTTCGACTGCCCACACCCAACCTAAACTTAGAATACCAATTTATAAATCACACAAATTGTTGTCCCATGAGGATCGAACCCGCAACACTCAGTGCTGTACCTAGGCAGCGGCGAAAGGTGACCGTTTAAACCACTACTCTATCCATGCAGTCGACTATGTTATTTTAATGTTATTGATTATTTTAATTATATGATAAAATACTCTATTGATACCTACCCACCTAATATACCATAATCACAACTATCTTCTCATTTTTACATTTTCACTTGTTGATGTTACTTCGTTCTTATGTTGTGGACGTGTATACCAAACTCATCTTTCAACAAAATAAGAAATTATGGACGACAGACATTTATGTAAGTTGTAAAACAAGCCTGCAGCCAGTTTGATAGTAACCGGTTACAGGCCTCTATACCACTCGGAGCTCCTTAAATCTGATTGAATATAAGAAAAGGAGCCAAGATCACTAACGACTTGACCAACAGGCTAGTCAAATATTATTATTTAATGTCAAACAAAAGTTATTTATATAATGTCAAACTGACATCTTTGCGAGTTCCTTTAAAACACAGACATTTTACTATTAAAATTAAATATTTAATTTACTGTATAAAAATGTTAATTAAGGTAAATTTACGCAATCACGTGATAGACTTCAGTCTGTGACCACGGCCAGTGCAATCGATCGAAACGTCAGGTCAACGGTAAAAACCTTAATCACGTTATACCCCGTTCATTAATAATAATGATATACTGTAATGAAATTTACTATTTTAATTTGTTTAAGAAAGATCCATCTCTTATCCAAATTCTGACATTTTGAAAGTGAGATTTTATATCGTGAAATGAAATTATTTACTTATCCAATGGCAATTTTCGAGTTGGCAATTCGATCTCGACAATTCGACAGCTTAAACTCGACAGCGTGTTTTAGTTGTCGAATAGTTAGGAAATAAGATTTTTTTACTTTTTACAAATAATTCTTACGGGCTATTTAGTACTAATACATATTATAATATAAAAATAAATCTATACCAACAATTATCAATGTTATTGCATACAAGAACATCTGTCATTGATACTTCTGTCAGCCATTTTTTTTTGCTTTTAAGTCATTGAAGCAGGTCTGAAAACAGCCGGGTTTGTATACATTCTGATTAGGTAAGTGTAACATACCTACTGCTAATCTTTTGTATGTGAAATATTTTATTACTTTGAAATACAATTTAAAAAAGTATTTTTTTGGAGTGCGATTTTGAGCGACAAGGAGATTTCAGGTTACGTTATGAATTTTCTGATAGTAATAAAACTGTGTTTCTATAACATACATTTTCGTATACGTATGTATGTAATACTCGTATCTATGTACATATCTGTTCCTCCTGTGATAAGTGATACAACTAAAAAATCAACACTTTACAGGAGAACAAAAGCAAGATTTAAAACATTCTAGTTCACGATATTAGTGGGATTTAAGGTTAAATTTGAGTACCTCACTGTACATATAATTTTTTGTGGTAAACATTAGTGTGCAGCAATCATTTTTAGAGGTTACAACTTGAAATACATCTAGGTTCACGACATTTAGCAAAATCCTGCCAGTTATATCACTTTACACAATATTATCTCCTTAACTATAGAAGTTAATCGAACGTAGTTAAACAAAAAAAAAACACCTTTTTTTTCTGAAAATTTATATGCAAAAATCACAAAAAAGGTACAACTCGACTTAAATCACTCATCACAGGAGGCGCAGTTATTAACTAAATCCTAATCCTCACTTATATCTACTTCACCTAAAAGTTGACTGGCAGAGAATGCTTCCAATATTATGTAACAAATTAAAAAAATATACAAATATTTTTATTTGTAACGATTTATGGTAATTATCATAATATTTCCTTGGACTTCAAAACGCAGCGATGCCTCGATCTTGACCTAGCTGCGAATCCAAACGAGCTTGTCTACCCTATGCCATCAACGCATACGAATACACCCGTATTTCAGACATACAGTTCGTAACGGGGCGATAGAAACCTAGAGCAAGTGATTGTGCTTGGGAACACCAAGGACCAAAGATAGCACGTTCGTGCACCAACAAAATGGATCGACCAAGTGAATGAACAATGGCCCTCCAATTTCTCAAAGGTCTTGAGAGATGCGCTGGACAGTAACCGGTGGAAATAGATTATCCACTTCTGATGTTGCCTTACAGCTGCTCAGACATGAGGGGCCAACCCCAGATAGAGGTAAAGATCATAATAGACTTTGTGAGTATAAAAGGTATGCTACTGACGTATTAATCAGGAAAACCATAGCGACAATGTCTTTCGACCCTTGAAATGATTCCAACCTCTTACTTGATTGCACGCAATTGATTACCAAGAGACAAACGAGGCAGTCAATGAATAATCGCTTGTATGATACAAATTAACACATTATTGATCATTTACATATTGTGTGTAGAAATTATAATTTCTACGAAAAACAACGATTAAATCGAATTAGATTGAACTCAAGGAAATATTGTTTGTTAAAATTAATGTCAGCGCTCACAGCTCCTGTCTAGGTCAGTGATAGGGCAATTGCCATTATTTACAGCTACAACGGGTATCAAGATGCATATTGCCACACATTTTCCTTAACAAATGCCAGATTGTTCTCATAGTCCGAGAGTAAATCACGAGCTGTCTTTGAAGCTCTTTCGCAATAAGTCCTAGCAGCGTTTGATAAAACATTACATTTACATTGGCTTGGTAACTTTACACATAATTATCCTTTGTAATATTATACGCATCTATAGTGTAATAAGTTTGTTTATTTGTTTCGTTTTCATATCTTAACCTTACTTAACTGATCTTTATAAAAAAATTGCATTCATATAGGAGTACACGGTATTTCATGTGGTGACGGATTAAGCATACGGAGTGTCACTACCCCTATTCATGCCGCGGATGTCATAAGAGCCGATTAAGGGAGCAGACTACGCGGTACGAGGGCTGCTATTTGTGTGTCCGGAACTGGCCAGTTACAGAACAATATTAGAATAGTAATTATAACATTTAAAAATGGAACTCTTTGGCTGAAGAATACAATTTGAGTACAATTTCTGAAAATTGCGTGGCTTTATCGTGCTATAATTTATTAAGATTTTTAGCGAGGGCTAACTAAAAAAACACTGCATCGATCAACTAAACAACAATCAACGGTTTGGGTGTTCTAAGATGAGCCGAACCCATCAAAAGTCATTCGTTCAAAAAGCACTTTGTATGGTCGCTTGTTTTTTTTTGGTATAAATGGACATGTGGCTACAGTGGCACTAGAGACTCGTAAAACGGTTAATTATGAATGGTACACGATCATTTGTTTGCCAGAAGTCTTTGAAGAAATAAGAAAGAATAACCGACAGAATCCTTCTTCATCATGATTCACAATGCTGGCTGCCTCACATCGGCCGAAACAATTTAGTATTTGGAAGATCAAAGGATCGAATTAACGGGAATTAACGGGACTTGGCCCCCAACGACTTCTATACATTCCCAACCGTAAAGAATAAATTACGTTGTCAACGTTTTTCGAGCCGTAAAGAGGCTGTTGATGCGTTCAATGACGTTTTGAAGATATGGATAAGATACATCAGAATGGCAAAAGTGCTACGAAAATTGGTTCCAATGTATGCAAAATTAACTACTTTTGTAAATAGGCTGTAATAGTTAACTAGCGTTAAGTAATGGTAGACTTGTCAACCTTGTAATTTTTATCGATCTCACATCCGTGTTCCTATCTACTAGGTTTTAAATATTATTAGGCTACGACAATATTCTGTGCTTGATTTTTTAACAGTAATAATAAAATAGAACAACGAAATCATTGACCTACACACGTAACCTACATTGAAAATTATTGTTGTAAGCAAAATTTAATTTCGGTACAAATGCAATTCACTCTAAGCTCTAATTATATGTACCTATGTAATGGTTATTAATAATAACCAGATATTTACTATAATAATAACCGATAGATACTATAATAAATCTTCATATTCCTAATTACCATTTTTTCATAAATATACAATATATGGCTATAAGTTACAATACAACCACCCCTTAACTTTTTTAACGTTAGACGTTAGACAGAAACATGAAACGAATTTAGTGGTATAGTAGGCCAAACCCCCTTTCTAAGGCCTAAGTCCAGCAGTGGACTATCAAAGGCAAATGTCACAAAATAAAATTGTGTGACAGTAACAAAACACCTAGCGACGCAGAGTCGGTCAGAGATTTTATTACTAACGCTAACTAAATTGCTTTGCACTTTAATAAAACAACTTTTCTAGTCTTCTTCTTGTCCTAATGGCGTAGTGGTTTAAGCGGTCACCACGTCGCTTATTACTTTGTGTGATCCACGAATTGTTGTTCTGAGTCTCTTGTTCTTTATGTCCGTTTCATGTATGTTTGTAAAGTCCCCCGCGACACAGGATATAATCCTAATGCTGGCGTTGTCTTTTTGTAAAAATAAAAAAACTGTTATATTTATTAGCGATAAAGCACAGTTTATCGCCAATTTTATTGGCGATAAACTGTGCTTTATCGGATTGGATAAATTTATTATTGTATTTTTTACAAAACGTTTTGTAGTTCGAATTTATTGTATTACCTATTATCTATTCAACTCAGTCTAGTACATGTATGTTCATCATTTTACAGTGTACGCTATTTATTTTACCACCCACCCTTTCTGATAATACAAATTTAACTACGCACGAATTTAATTACTGTACATAAAACAGGTTATCAGTTAACGAATGGATATACTAATTATGTTGTTATGTTATGTCACAAAAAATGACTATATTGTAGCACAGAATACAATGTAATACAGCAAAGTCATTCTCACGCATAGGTTTGGTTTGCAAAGATTGTCATCAAACAGCTGAGATTCTGGGACTCCTAGAGAAATGTAAGTTAGTTCTATTGTGTGTGAATTTAGATCAGTCAGAATAAACAACAGTTTCCATCACATGGAAAATCTGACTTGGGGCGTACGTAATCCAACTTGTCACTTGTAGAAAAACTAGCGATGCGTATTCTTAACGCGCTAGGAGAGGTTGGCGAGGCAAGCCATCGAAGCTCCTTCCAGAAGCGCAAAAGGCTCCTGGGACGTTCACAGGCTTTTAGGAGCGATTTCGTACCAGGTATAATACTTGCCCATTGTGTGACCACTCCCTCGTATTCCAGGATTACGTGGGCAGCCATTTCTTCTGCTTTTAGGCATCCTCTGCACAGATAACTGTCCTTCGCAGTGATGTTGAATAGTTGTCGGTTAAGGGGTAAGTGTAGTTCCTGCAACTATTCGGATATCCAGTCTGCTAAGACTAATCAGTCTGCAAGTAAGTTGTGGTGGGACTTCAATCAGCACCAGTTAGAACTGTTTCTGGGTGAGTTTTTACCCCTTCGTCGTGCGCATCACGAGTAACTGTTCGAAGTTAATTAAAAGGCAGTGGCAGGAGTGTGATTTGGCCCACCGGCCAAATCACACTCCTGCCACTGCCTTTTAATTAACTTCTCTGGCCTGGGTTGCCGAGCCCCTCCTTACAAGCTCATCTGCGAATTCATTCTGTCATTCCCGTGTGAATAACTGTGCCTTTTAATCCATTGGAGGAGTACCCCATTTGTTGTGGTAAGCTCCATTGCTTGAGTGCATTCGAAGACAATACCAGAGGTCATTGTGTTGCCCTACAGTGCCTTTAGGACGTCCATGCTGTCTAAAAGTATTCGGGTGTTAAAGTCCTTAATACCCTTTGAAATGGCCGTTGTGGCGGCGTAAGTTATTGTCACACATTCGCATTGGATTATGAAACTGTGTTGGCCTAACGCTAGCGATATGTTTATGTTTAGGTTTTGTGAAAAAACTCCGGCTCCAGTTCCTGACCCAGTCTTGGAACCGTCTGTGTAAATTCGGACTTCGTTTAGGCCAGATTGATCTCGGTACTTTTCGTGTGTCTAAATGTGGTATCTCTTTGTGAAGATGTGATGTTTTGGGATCCTGTCACCTGGGGCTGCTATTAGTGGTTCGTATTCCACTAATTGATCCCATAATTTGGAGGGCGATCCCTTGCCTTGGTGCCACAAACCCAGGTGTCTGAGTCTAATGATTGCCATGGCTGCCTCCTGCTGTATGAACCAGTCCAGTGGGGGGCAGATCAAGAGCCACCTCTAGTGCGGCAGTTGGCGTTGTGCACATAGTGACCGCAGAGTATGGGAGTCGTTAGAATTGCTGCAATCTAATTATGACGGTGCTTAGACCTGTTCCCTGCCACCAGGCAACGACACCGTACGTGCTTATTGGTCGTATGACTGTTCTGTAAAGGCATAGTGTGATCTTTGGTGATAGTCCACAGCTTTTGCCGAGTAGCCATTGTCTTCTGCCATTGCAACCTTGAAATAGTTTAGGAAGTTTGAGATTTCCTAGACTACGTTTGTTTGTCAACATGATCATCTCTGTTTTTGATGGGTTCACTGTCTGGCAGTGGCGGTGCCGGTAGCTAATTAAATGTACATACACATTCGATCACTGTGAAACTCATAATAAAGTCTGTGTGACTTTATTATGAGTTACAGAGATATCGTTGAGTATACAAAACCAATTACTGAAAATTTCTTATCGGCTGAAAATTTCTTTCTTTTTATTCGTATTAATTCGCAAACGATCAAAAACGTTGTCTTACGTTGCCATGTTATTACACGTGTGCAAATTGTATTAATAGGTGTAAATACGTTCGGATACGTTTAAAAACTGATAAAATCTTTTTTTTTTGCAGTGTTCGACCCACCTGTATATTGCCCTACGACAGTTTTTAATGGTATTTCCCGAGCTCCGTAAAGCACCATTTTACCTCGCAGGAGAGTCTTATGCAGGAAGATACATCCCAGCTCTTGGAGTTAAGATCCTGGAGCAAGATCGAACCATCGGCATTCTAGATGTTAATTTACAGGTAAAATTTTGTTTACATCAGTCACGGATTATATTAATATTTTTGATTGATAAACATATAAGTGAAATGATATCGTTTTCATCTGCCCTCTTTTATTTATCTCTGCTCATTTAAATTATATCTTTTTTAATTTTCATTATCCATACTTTCAATGCTTAGGTTTGTTTTATGATATTGAGGGGGCAAACAAGCAGACGGTATACCTGAAGGCCAATTCTCGTAATAACAGTGCGGTCTCATTTCAGTTCCGATCAACTTACGATCTCACAACTGTCATGAAAGATGTTTTCGTAGTAAAATAGTAAAGTATTACTAAGGGTCTTAGATTACCGCTTCAATTTCAAGTTACAATACGATTTAATCACATAACAGTCAACGTTGGATGTTTAATACTTTATTACGAAAATAACTTTTATGAAAGATGTGAGATGGAGAGTTGATCTGAACTGAATTGAGGCCGAACGTTTATTACGTGCGTTGGCCTTCTGGTGGTAACTGACTACCGCCGCCTATGGACATCTTCTCTCTGGACTTACAAGTGCGAAACCTTTTGAGTCCCTACGCTCAGATTCAGTTTGGGAGGGCTCTGGTAACCCTAAGTCAAAAAAAGCAAAAAAAAAATGGCTTAACACTTGTTAAGTCTGTGAGGCCGTGGTATTACTCCGGTCGAGGTAGTTAAATTTGTAGTTAGAACTTTTAGTACGTTAATTTGAATCTTAATGACATACGAGTACGATAAAATTTACTGCATTACGTTATTTCACAAAGTGAAATACCGGTTGCCATACGAACAACTGTGGCAATCGTTACGGGTAGTTGGATCCCTAAAAAAAACTTTCTACAGAACTTCGATATCGCCTACTTGGGTTGTGGAGGTCTGATGGCAGCCGCTTCGCGTAAAAAATCAAAGTGCCGCCGTATCGTAGTAGACAAGTCTATCCCAACCTAGATTGGGAAAAAGCCTAGGTGGAAGACATTATTTCACAAGTATTATTAAATTATCTGATGATATTAAAGAGTGGCTGTAGTTTGTTCCATCGATTTCTTCTCACAAGGCTCAACTACCTCGAAACAGGCGGTTTTCAGATCTTACTTATTTTGCAACACGTAAACATTTTTTTTTACTTTCAAATTCAGTTACTTTATTTTATTTACTACTCTATTTTAATTATTTTATTCGACAATACTATTTGTTTGTCTGTTAATTGTTGTAGTAACAATATGTTAATCTATATTTTTTAGAAAAAAAAAACTATTTCGAGTGTTTTTAATTAATTATATTCTAGAGAAATTTGACTTTGACATACTTTTGTAATATAAGACATTGAAACGCGAGTTTGTCTTAAATAGCATTTTATAAATACTAATGTAAGTTATCAAGATTTAAAAAATCTCATATTTCGTGAACGACTAATTACTACTAAATATTTACGTACCCCTCTGTTACTACAATAAAATACACTGTTTAGGTACAAATTGCAGTGTCAAATGTGATCCAATTTGAGCGAAATTAAATGAAGAATATAGCAAACTAATAGTTTAGAATTATTTGAAAAAATTACCGTTTCCCCATTTCATTTATCTCCAAAACCGCTGAGCCTGATATTTTGAAAAAAAAAAAAACTTCTTATTATAAAAGATTATAGGAAAGAAGTGTGGAGGCAACTTTTGTAGTTGGAATGAATGGAAGAACATGCTTTTCAAGTATTTGATATTTACATAAACAAGATTAAAACATATGAGCGAGTTTATACAGACCTCATTAGACGTTCAGTATCTGATAAGAGATCTAGATATTCAAGTAGCTCTTACAAAATTAAAGGATTACCTGAAGTCACAAGGTCCGGGCCCTGCCCGGAGTAGGGCGCCTAAGGCCGGCTTTCGGGATAGTATTTAGTGGAAACACCACATACTGATGGTCAGTGGTGGTGCCTCCCGGGAGCCGGAGGTCCAAAGGAATTTACCACGTTTATGTGACGATTCAAAGGTCAATGGACGAAGTATGTTGTAATGTAGAAAATGTCACACCGACGAATACATGTCAACCGCAACCGCGCGTCTTCTATCTGCATTATCGTCTTCTTTAGTATGTAAATATTTTTGTTCAAATCTATAACCTTCATGCATAAGTTGACCGATATAATTATACATCCGATTCATATTAATGAACAAAAATATTAAAATATACATATGATCGACAAACAAGGTCATATCAATAGTCATTTTGTGAATCGGATCCGTGAAATAGCTCCTAATAATATGGATGTGCAAATTGTTCGCTGCTCTAAACTATAATTTAAATGGTTTGTGCCATAATGTGTGTATTCAGATTACGAGTACTTGGCTCTATAATCTCACTCTACTTTCATAACTGGTTAAAACTAAAATTCATTTTTAAAAAAGGATTTCCTATTTATCTTAATAAGGTTGTATTTTTCTTTTTTTGTTGCCTCAGAACTCTGTCATTTTCTTTTTCTTTTTTTTTTTTTTTTCTTAAAAAAGACAACTCCCGCATTAGGAATATATCCTGTGTCGCGGGGGACTTTACAAACATACATGAAACGGACACAAAGAACACCCAGACTCAGAACAACAATTTGTGGATCACACAAAGTGTCGTCCCATGTGGGGTTTGAACCCACAACACTCGGCGTGGTAGGAAGCGGCGTGGCGACCGCTTAAACCACTACGCCATCCGTGCAGCATTAATGAACCGATTTGAAAAAATATTTTTTTATTTAGGAGTGTATACTTTCGTTTGGTCCCATTCAAATTAAAAATATTCTTACTTCAAGGATAGAAAGTTAAGACATGACGTAAAAATCCAGTTAAGTACAATACCTTTAAAAGTCAGTGATATTTGCTTTAAAGTTATTTACTATTGTAATTGTTTACTTGTTTAACACAGTTATTAAACTCGAGAACTATCAGCCAAAATCGAATAATTTATTTCTGTTTTGAATAGGGTTTTCAATTAGGAAGGTTCTAAGCTATGTAACAGGCAGGCAAAAAATAAATGAAGAGACGTCATTAGCCGTCTACCAAAATTCTTAAAAATATGAAACAATGTGAATTAAACAGTAAACAGTTCTTCGTTTCTGTATTTGTGTGTGTCTGTATGGGTGCGTTTCGCGATCATCAACCTTCAGAGGTCTTCACTATGCAAGGTTATCGGTTATTCTAAAATTTACTAATTGCGCTTAGGTATGTCTAAATTGTTTTTAATGAATAGCCGAGTTAAACAAATTAATGTTTTATAATGAAACTTCAAATGAACCCAAGCGTTTAGGTGGATAGATTAACTAGAATATGCACTTTTGTTAGCTATTTGTTTTCGCTTTTCATAATGTATTTTATTGTCTTACATTGTATACATACTTTTACCCGCACATTCGCTGGCGTAACTAAATGTGGGTTACCCAATCAATTACTACTTGATAAATGGCCCGTGTGTTTTTCCAGACTATAATCTGAATTAATCTGTCTCTGTGACAATTAATTTAATCCAGATCTGTTAAGCCTTGATTGAATAAAAAACATCACTACGTCCATCCTCATAAATTTTCTATAATATTAATGGGATTTAAGTTTTAAAATAAATATGTTGTTAGAATTTATGTGTATAATTTTATGTTATAAAAAACCTGTTATCATAATCATTCTAAATTGGAACACATATGTTGTGACAATGTTTTGACCTAGCTAGCCATCAAGTCTATAAGCTGTAACAGGGTCACCTCTGTAGGGTATCCATCCGTTTTTGATACCTTAAAACTTGAAAACTTAACTAATATATTGCAGCAAGTTTGGAACTTAGATAAATTAAGAAAGAAAAGTCCCGCTTGTAGTGAAGAGAGATTGAGAATGAGACATTCGATGTGTTCGGATCAGGCATTCTGTAGTGCAATGTTTAAACGAACTGCTGCTCACTCTACTGGTGAAGTTTATTCTGGAAAAGCTAACCAAAAGCTTAAACACAAAATTTTGACGTGGCCTTATTGTACTAAGAGTTGTACTATTTTTTTTATTTTTTTTTTAACGTGTGGAAATCCCCTCGGACCGTCAACCCACCGGTGTTTGCGGCGGGGTGGTGTGTCGGACTCGAACCGACTAAAACCACACGGTGTGCCCTCTTTGCGCTTCCAGTTTAGGAGGGGTCCAGGTAGTTATCGCCTTCTGGACCCCTCCTAGCGCCGGCCCGCTCCTATTGCGGGCCCCGTCTCAAAATTTTCCTCTCTTTAGGCGACGTCCGGCACACGCGGACGCCGCCCCCTCGCGGCTGGCCAAACTAATGCGGGTGGAGGGGAAACCCACCCCGTCCACCCGCGGCCACACTCAGGGCGGCATGAGGCGCAGGTAAGCGCGCCTCCGCCGCCCGGTTCGCCGGCGGCGGATCAGGTCCGAGTGGAGGTCGTCCTCCCGGGCCTTCTCCGCCGCCTCCTTTTGCGAGATTACCTCCTCGCAGAAGGTTGCGACCGCGGTAAAACAACTGTCGCTACCGGCCATGGAGCGAATTACGGCCGGTAGCGAGAGATCTGCTCCGATGACTGCAGTGAGGGCCCGGCGCTGCGTCGCCCATGCGGGGCAGACCGCCAGCGTGTGCTGGGCCGAGTCCTCACTGCAGTCGCAGTGGTGGCAGGCGGGACTCAGTTCCCTCCTAGCGACCGAGTGCAGGTACTCTAATCTAACATCACTAAGAGTTGTACTACTCTAACCTCGTCAAAATTTTGACAGCCAAGACAGGTTGCTTCACATGATTCTGCCACGGCAATTGAGTTGCAGGAATAGGTGTTTTGTAGTCAAATTTTCATTTTATTTGGTTATTTTATCCAAAGTAAAAGCCTATGTCTTTATTAATGGTCAATCTAAAATTAATATTTATAGTTGATACAATTTATAACATGGAGGCAATTTTATTCGTAACCATATTTGGATTAAACCTGAGTGGAACACACTATCGGGTGTGATTAGATAAAAAATATCGCAGTACAATATGCTAAATGGAAGTATTAGAATCTTTGCTCTTTTTGAGAACTTTGAGAGGATATATTGGTGCTAATATTCTGTGGAAACATCAGTGGTCTGCGTGTATTTTCGTTTTCCTTCTGATGAGAATAGGATAAAGGGGAGAAACGGTGAAGAAATTATTTATTTTCATCTGTATCATCAACAGCCTATAACAGTCCACTGCTAGACATAGGCCTCTCCTTAGAAAGGAGGTTATGGCCTACTATACCACTTTGGCCAGACGGGTTGGTATAGGGTTTGTTTCAAGTTTTCCTTCTCTTTGCAGTGCTGTTGTCCTGCGTAGTTTTTGCCCTTAGTCGGCTCTTACGACACCCACGGGATGAATGGGGGTGGTGACATTACGTATTCTTATTCCGTCACCACACGGACAGCATTCATCTGTATAGACTGTTTTTAACTTTGTGTGGATCAGTACATACTGATACATTCGTACGTAAACTTCGGTTTACAACTAATCGTAACTGTATTCTGGTGAAGTAATCTATACTAATATAAGAAAGCTGAAGAGTTTGTTTGTTTGCTTAAACGCACTAATATTAGGAACTACTGGTTCGCATTAAAAAAATATTTTAGTGTTGGATAGCACATTTATTGAGGTAAGTATCAATCAAAATGTTGCAAAAACAGGGAAAATTTATTCCTTTCTAGGGACACAGACAAAGTTGCGCAGCTAGTTATAATATAATAGTAATCTAAAACCGTTTCGTACATACATACCTACACTAAACTTAGAACCAGTTACCGGGTACTTGTCATATTTGACATATGATTTAGTTTGAAGTAGGTAGCTACTTATAACGTGTTGACTTTTAAACAGCACTTGAATAAAAAAAATAATTATATAATGTTCTATCAAACACTCAGTAGGAGTGGTGCGTATCTCACCTACAAAAACAATTTCAACTGGTGTCTATATTGGAGGGACATCATACCCATTCCACCACTGTTGGAAGGTTATCTTTTATCGATACATTTTTTTTATCGTATAGGGCACTCAACCACTGTGCGTTTTTAAGACACTTTTTGCCTCGCGCAACTAATCTGAGGAACAAATTATTGTCTGCGGTATTCCCGGACCGATACGACCTCCAACTCCTTAAGTACAGAGCAGTACAGAGGGTACTCCTTTCTCAAAGGCCGGAAATGCGCTTGAGACTCCTGAGTTGTGTCCCGAGCAGAGTGACCCGTCTGCTCGTTTGCTCCCTCTTTCATAAAAAAAACGAGTTGACGAGTCTTCTGATGGTAAATGATTACCTGCAACGACCCCCCAAGAGAGATTTGGAGGTGGGGGAAGGGTCCTCCGGTTACCTAGACCTAATTTAATCTTTGAAAAGTAATAAATTGATTGTTTAACATCGCCAAGGTTCTGTAAAGTCGTGGTATCCACTGCAATCTAGTCGAATAACAATCTAATTATTATCCTGAACATCACATCAACAGCCTTTAATAGTCCACTGCTGGACATAGGCCACTCCTTAGAAAGGAGGTTTTGGCTTAGTTTACCACGCTGGGCAAACGGTTTGGTATAGGGTTTGTGTCAAAATTTCCTTCTCTTTGCAGTGCTCTTTTTCATTTGAGCAAACAACGCGGGGCAACAGACTAAAGAGTCGGCACTTAGGATACCCACGGGATGAATAGGGGTGGTGATGATTAATCCGTCACCACACGGATAATTATTCTGAACATTGTATGGCTAACAAGCCTTTCAATTAAGGTACCCATATTTCGAAGGTAGTTAAAAATGCAATTAGCACACGAATAATACACGGTTTTGCTTATTTCAGGGTATAATCTTAGGAAATCCTGTTTTAAGTCGCGAGAGCATAGCTGACTATAGCAGCATCTACTTCCAGTGGGGACTGGTGGACAGTCAAGGCGTTCTCGCTGTCAAGCCCCTGCAGGACGCCTACAATAAAGCTTTAAAGAATGATGACTCCGACAAAGCTATGCTCGTAAGTAAGAATTTACGTCATAAGAATACGCAAATGGTAATCGAGTTATTAATAATAAACTTATTTTTTTAAAGGACTTTTCCTTACCGACCGTTAAACTTAGGATACAAGGAGTGTTAGTTATAACTTAATAATAAACATCCTAAGTTTGTTGTAAAAAAACTAGAGTTTTAAATCACCAGAAATTGTCAGTTTTATACCAAAAGCCAAGTGTACAAACCTTTTTTTGACTTAAGGAGTTTGTGTTGTAGCAATACATTTAAGGCAAGAATTATTAACAAAATAATTAATTAAATTGAAGATCTTATAAAAATACGTTATTAAAATCTGCTCACTTTTAATCATCTTTTTTAATTAATAAATAATTTAGTGGTTATTTTAAACTTTGTCGTTTCTTTGTTCATGTAAAAGACATATTACTAATCACGCTTATTTTCTTCCAGTTCCTAAATTTACTTCTAGTTAAAACGAGCAAACACAAACTATTAAGCGCAGTTAAAAATATATTTTTTATACTTTTGAACATAACTCTAAGAATTATATTGGTTGATGTCTAAAGATTCATTGATTTATTAAAGCTTCGTGAAGAACTTCTCACGAGACTTGACGACATATCGATGCAGCAACAAACTTTCAACATTCTGAGTGACAATATCTCCCACCTGGACGAGTTCACTGTCTACTTACGCCAACCAATTGTAAGGCAAGCTCTGCACGTTGGCGACATAAAGTTCAACTTCTTCAATAGCACTGTGCACAAGAGTCTTACTCCAGACTTCCTAAGCGAAATTAAGTCCAAGGTTGAAATGATGTTGAATCATTATAAAATGCTCATTTATTGGTAAGTCTATTAAGTCTCAAAGTTATTATTATTTAATTTATATATGAAAATATTAAGTTTAAAAACTCATTAAATTTCGTCACTTTTTAAACTTCTTCACACTGCTGTTTCATGTTGGGTATTGGTGTGTGCATATCATATTAATCACTTGGTTCATAACAGTGACCTGTCAAGTCAAGTTTTTTTTATTTAAACTTTAAATATTTGGCATCATAAATATTATTATCAGAGAAATTTTGAAACTATGTTCTGCAGTTTTTTTGTGTTACTATATTTTTACTTATATAGTAGGCCAAAACCTCCTTTCTAAGGAGAGGCCTATGTCCAGTAGTGGACTATTAAAGGCTGTTGATGTGATGATGATGTGATGATGACTAAATTTTTAAAAATGGATTGCACCAAAGACTGAAGATGAATTAATATAATTAGGAATTGATTGAATTTCAGTGGCCAAATGGACCTGACAGCTCCTTGTGTGCCTAATGCGCAGGCGCGACGAAGGCATTGGCATTGGAACTACCGCGATCAATTCCTTAACGCCTCTCGGAAACCATGGTGGTTCAACAATAAAGTTGCTGGGTAAATAAATTGTAATATTAGAACTTATTGTTTATGGATTTTCAGGAAATTTACTAACAGTTTTTTTTTTTAACAATTTTACTTAAATTTACACTAAGAAGTAAAAATCAAACATCTTTGCTAATTTAGACGTAGGGTTAATTCTTTATATTAAAACATACCTTTCTTTAGTTCAGCTTATGCATTTTAGCCCGATTAGCTATTAGATGTTTTAGAAAATAATAAAGTTTCCCTACAAGAAAAAATTGTGTGCACCAGTTAAAATACAGGTAATTATTAATATTTATTATATACTATTTCTAACTTAGGTATATTGTGCAGAGTAAGAAGTATTCCAATAGAAAGTAACTTACAAAACAATCTTGATTTAGATTTACAAATATGATTGAAAGTTTTTAGTAGTAATAGTTAGGTAAGCGAGTTAAAATAGCATTCTTACCAAAATTAGTGCGGTGCAGAGAAACACTGAACAGGCGCGTATGTCTAGTACGAGCCTTGGGTGCATTCAAACTAATATTAGAGAAAAAGTCGATACTTTAAATTTCACCTCGAATAATAGTAAATAAAAAACTCATGTCTAGTAATACACGCCTACTAGATAGACGCAGTAGATCATAGTGCTTACAGTCGTCAAGATATGTTAATGTTGTAATTTAGATGTCATAAGAAACGTTTTTGAATCCAATCTACTTTTTCTATGTATGTAAAATATTGGGGAGACCAAACAGGACTGCCATAGTCAAGTACACTTTGCACGTATGCGCGGTAAACTGTTTTCAGTACGCATAACGAAACCTAGATTTCTGAACGCCTTACTGGTATATACGGCGAGATTAAAGCATCTTAGAATCAAACACTACCCCCAGGTCTCTTACATGATCTATCCTAGCGATAACATTATCACCGAATTTTTATGTGAAATTACTGAAAGTGCGATCCAACAAGTACTTTGGTTTAATTTGCATGATACAAAAATTGTATGGTAGACCGAATATTGAAATCAAAATCTTTTCTTTACAGGTACGTCAAAAGTGGCGGTTATCTTACAGAAGTTTTGGTCCGGGGAGCGGGCCACTTAGTACCCATGGACAAGCCAGCAGAGACCACAGAGCTGATCAGCTACTTCATACGGGGCTTAGACATGAAACTGCCCCCAAACTACCAAGTATTAGCTCAAGATACCCCTCCATATGTTAACGATGAATTCGAAGGGATCTCAAAGACAATTTACGAATTTCCAGAGGGACATTCTTCTTCTGGGACTAAAGTTGCCATGGTTATAAGCGTAGTTTTAAACGTTTTGCTAGTTTTAGGTATAGTATGTGGTGTTGTCTATGCGCTGAGGTGGAAGAGACGGAATGAAACGTATATGTACAATACTATGGAAGAGAACAATATTGTTTCTACGATGTTTTAGAATTTAAAAAAAAATTGTTTTGTGCAGTGAGTGCTTTAATAAAACTGTAATTGGAACTGATGAATACTGAAGACAAAATAGACGCTGAGACCTATCACGAGTCATTTTCTTTATAAATGTAATGGTTACTATTCGCATTATTAGAAATATCATAGTAATTTTAGGTTTGTATATATAAGGGCAGTTATGGGGGAACCCTCACCACTGCCTTCTGGATCAGGCCTTGATAGAAAGACATTTTTAAAAGTTTGTCATTTTTATGAGTTTACAATCACAGTATTAGATGTATGTATATTACCTTGTACTCGCAGAGAAAAATAATATTTACCATTTCCCCTTATTAAATGTGTTCAAATAAGTACATACAGGTTAGGTACGCGTCTGTCAACAATTATTTATTGAGTACATACCCGGCGCGTCAGGTCTTACGGGGCGACTGTCTACTCGCAGTTCGTAATCTTCACCTACCTTATCTACCTATTTATTTCTTATATATGTAATTATGAATTTATTTTTGTAAATTTAATTAGCCTCAGTTTAATTAATCGTAATATCACACAACACTCTATAACTATTAGTGAAATATTTGAAACTTAAAATATTTAAAATTCAATATAAAATTATTCCACAAAAGAGACTCGATTGATCATGTAAGAATGATTTTTTCAAAAATTCTCAATATACCTTAAAAAATAATATAATGCAATTTGATTTATTATGTCGCAAAAATAATATTATTTTAGGGAATCTCCTGTACAGAACCGTTTCCTTACAATACAGATTAGTTTATATAATTTTATAGAAGTTTTACACATAGTATAAATGTATTAATATTTAAGGATATTTTTATAAAAGTCATAAGTTTAATTTATATAATTATATATGTGTATAATAGAACGTATAAAAAAGATGTAAATGGAATTTATTAAAATTGAACTTAATTTATGTTAAAAATAAAATCATATTTTTAATTAATGATGGGACATTAAATTTTGCTTAATACCTACATATTAAGCAAAATTTAATGACCCGAAACTAGTGGATCATTAAAAAGAGATCTCCTTTTTTAGAAGAGATAATGCTTCTTTAAGAGTTGATAATTACGTATCATAATTATTGTATGTAATAAATTCATTGGACCGTTTAAAGTAGGCTAAAATTGCCTATTGACAGTTATTCGCTTTAGTAAGGATTAAACACAGTTAAACTTTCTTACTGACCTACGAGTAGTCTTCACTATCTACTGATAGTCATTGTTTCTCATTAGCTCAATTCTATCTTTCAGAAATAGATTGGAGACAGGTTAGAGTGTTTAGCTGAAAAATAGTCTACAATATTTCGATATATTCGGTTAGAATATGTGTGTTGTTCCACAAATAGTTGTAAGGGATAGAGTAAAATGTGAGTTATTAAAAAAAATGGAGTTTTAAACTATCACTATCACTCTACAGAAACCCCTGCTAATTAGCCACACCAGAGCTAAAGCCTCCTTAGAAAGGAGGTTTTAGCCTACTATACCACGCTGGCCAGACAGGTTGATATAGGGTTTGTGTCAAGTTTTCCTTCTCTTTGCAGTGCTGTTGTCCTGCGTAGTTTGTTCCTTTAGTGGGCTCTTACGACACCCACTTGATAATTACGGGTGGCAACATTCCGTATTCTTAATCCGTTACCATAGTGATAAAAAGGCGTTCCAAACGTGTATACATTTTCTAATTTAAAAAAATGTCTAATGACAATGACATTTGTTGTAAACAGCAAATCAAGTTTTCCTTTATTAATAATATCTAGCACAATACTTGTATCTTATTAGACTTATCTAAAGGCGAACAAAAACGCATTAAGACTTGTGCCTTATAACGTGTACTTTTTATATATTATATATACGTTTAAATAATAAACAATAGCAATAGATAAAAAGGTATTTTATTTAAACTCGTCTATGAACACATCAATGATAAACTTCGCGACTTCAGGTTGGTCTGCTGGCACCAAATGTCCAGCTCCACGAACAAGAATATCAATGAAATTGCCCCCTGCCTTTTTATATCTGAAATTATTTAAAAACGTAAAACAATATTTTATAAATAAGTTGTGGTTTCCGTTCGATTCAAACATAACAAGCACTGTGTACATTAATGATCGTGTTATAAGCTGGTTGAAGTGTATAAAAATGAAAGAGTTAAAAAAAATTAAGAACTAGAACCCGCTTTTTTTAAAATGTGGAATTGTAGAGATTTTTCTACTTCTTTTTGTTTTCTAGCTTATAAAAAGCAACACAGTTTCAAGTATTTTGTCGACTATGTTCGACACGACGAACTGACGAGTGACGGCCTATGCCCATTCTCTGGATACTGCTGCTCTGTAAGTTGAGGTTCAATTACTGAAATAAGTGAATGAGTGTAATAGTTTCATAATCTAAAATCGCAGGTACCACGGCTATTTAGATTGGCCATGTTAGTGGTCTTCGGGTGCATCAGCGTCATCAAGCCAACTAGGAGTCAAAATAGTTGGCCGTTTCTACTTCATAGCATCTTTTTTCTGGACTCCTCAATTTTTGTATTAGTATGTTTGTTTATTGAATTAAGTATTTAAAAATAACATTTCATACCCAACAACGGCTCCGTTAGTATGCCGGCGCAAGCGCCGTCGACTTGCATGTAGGTACTGTTCGCGTCGGGACCAATTAAGCGTTTCATACATGTACTTGGATAAACTATATGGTAATATCAAATCCAACTGACCACTAGAAGATAAAAAAAAACATAATTTATTTAAGTTTTATAATACGTGACACTAAAATTATATAGGTATTTGAAATACATGTATTTGTAAATAAAAAAATTAGCCAGTCAGGACGGGTCTCAAAATATATACTTACATAAGTTACTAAACTAACATCACTGTACTAAAAGAAAAAGTGTCTCGTAAAGATAATAAAGGCCAATATTTACATGTTACTGTTCTAGTTCTGTGAGCCTTGCCTTTTTTTATTGTTTTAACTCATCGATGAATTAAATGATTACCAATTGTCTCTCAACAACAACTCTATAAATGTGTATAGATGAGTCTACTTCTATACTATACCTGGATATAATATCTTAGTATATACCTATAACTTAGGACACCATAATATTCAAGAAGGTCTTCAACAAATGGCTTTGTGCTATTGGCGAAATCCGGCAACATCTTGTAATAAACATGCTGGTTGTTGTAGTGAAACGACGAGTCGCCAACATGGATCAGTTCTCTGACATCTGGTCTTGTAATATAAGCCTCGAAAGCAGGAGCTTTTTTTGTCGGATCTTTTAAGAAGTTATATATACTTATCCCACTCTTTTTCTTGATATATTCAATGGTTTCGTTGAATTTCTGTAACAGGTTAAGTAAATGTAAAGACGTTTTTGTAATAGGTAGTACCTGCAAATAGCACATATATTCATACGAGCTGACCCTGCAAACGTTGTTTTGCTATTTACATTATTTAAGTTATTATTATTTTTTTGAATTTCTGAAAAACCGTTCTTAGCTGACCTCTACTCGGTGAAAAGAATATTCCTACCAAATTTCAAGTCTTTAGCTCTAACGGTTCCAGAGATATCGTGATGAGTGACTATATACGTGGAAATCTCTTATATATATACATATAGACTAGTAGGTAGTATTTAAGCAAGGATTGGCCAAAACTGCTGGCAGTACCCACGCTCTTATCTATGTATTAGCATTTGCCGGCCACGTAAGAAGTATGCCCTTTCTCAAACTATAAGTAAAGCCTATGT
The DNA here is from genome assembly GCA_902825455.1 of Arctia plantaginis. Taxonomy (NCBI): domain Eukaryota; kingdom Metazoa; phylum Arthropoda; class Insecta; order Lepidoptera; family Erebidae; genus Arctia; species Arctia plantaginis. Next base: position 5,456,685 of record CADEBD010000288.1, read on the forward strand.
CTTTTCTCAAGAATCAAACTATCCTGCAAATCAAACTTTTATCCTCATCCCCATTTTATCCCTTTAAAGGATGATTTCTTTGATAAAAACTATCCTATGTCCTTTCCCGGGACTCAAACTATCTCTATAACAAATTTCATTAAAATTGCTTTAGAGGTTTAAGCTTAAACAGGTAATAGACAGATAGACCGACACACTTTCGCTTTTATAACATTAGTATGGATATGGAAAATAAGCTGTTAAATTTCTAATAATAAATAAATAAATAAAAATGAATAAGTAACAAGGGAGATTGACTGAAGGATTTGTCTGCACAGATGGCGTAGTGGTTTAAGCGGTCACCTCGCCGCTTCCTACTGCGGCGAGTGTTGTGGGTCCGATCCCCTCATGGGACAACATTTTGTGTGATTCACAAATTGTTGTTCTGAGTCTGGGTGTTCTTTGTGTCCATTTAATGTATGTTTGTAAAGTCCCCCTTCGACACAGGATATATTCCTAGTAAGGAAGTTGTCTTTATAAGAAAAAGAGCATGCTTCGGCACATATGAGATTACGGTCTCACGGAAAACAGTTAAGCAGTTCTTTTCTGGCTTTTTAGCGAATGAATGATCAGTCCTCCCTGGTGGTGGGTGGGACTGAAAGGGTAACAACGCACTTATGCCTCTTAAGTTGCAGGTGTCCATGGGCAGCGGTAGTCACTTACCATCAGAGGGCCAAGTGCAAGTTTATTTCGCTTATACTCACTGAAATCTCCACCAATCGCTATGCTTAACACGCTCGCGGTCGAGAGCGAGTCGATGTGAAATAAACTTGCACTCGGCCCCCAGGTGACCAATCTGCTTGTTTGCCTCTCTATATACATATATACTTTGAGCATACACATAACGATTATTATTTCTACAAAGTTGTACAAACTATTGTAATAATCAGTTTGTTGTACAATTATGTATTAAAAAACTATTATTTTTCATCATATCTGCTATGAACATACTATCATATCTACTATGAAACAATGCAACATAAATGACACAAAGTTTTTGTATATCAGTACACTAACTGACCCGCGCACCTTCGTCTACGTCTCTCATAAGGAATTATTTGGCCCGTTTTTGCATCATTTTTCATTGATGACGGTTAAAATGGTCGTGAAAACGTAACGGTCGTAACGTATGTTCCTTCCTCAATATATGGGCTATCCAAATCTAAAAGTTTTTTTTCTTAACCTGTAGTTGCTGAGATTAGCGCGTTTAACCAAACAAACTCCTTAGCTTTTTAATATTAATATAGATTTTTTTAAGAAACTGGCAGCTATTTCGTAAAAACGAACAGTTTTTCAAATTATTAAAATTCCCACTGGCGTTTGTCATCAATAAATGCTAACATAAATATAATATCATCATGATCATCATTAGCCTATCGCAGTCCACTGCTGGACATAGTCCTCTCCAATAATATAATATTAATAAATATTTATTTATCTAAATAACTTTTAACAATTTGTACTTAATACTATTTAACATAAGAGAGAACGAAGTCTTAAACCTAATACAAAATATAAAAACAACTTTAAATCAAGTTAGTAACAGAGTCAAGCTCACATTTGCTGCATCCACCATCTTTCTATTGTCAATAAAATGCACAACCTCTTCTTCCAGCGTTTCTAAACGAGATAACTCATTCCCGTCGAGAATACCAAGGTCCCGACACAGATCGCTGTAGTGCATCATATTCCGCAGTTCAACGAGACCATTGCCAATGGCTATACCCTGTGAATAGATGAGTCTTTATAACAAATTAAGAACTACCGAAGTCTTACTTACTTGGTGAGCAATTTTTTTTCGAAAAGTAACTTTCGTCTTACTAGTACAACATTGTTAAAATAACACGCAGGGCTTAATAGCGAATGTCTAAACATTTTACACTTTCGTTTGTTAACAGTGTAAACTATTTAAAACATCATATATAACGTAACGTATATTACGTAATACAATACGACTAATATTATGTTATAAACCACAATATTTAAGGTAATGTAAACGTTTTGTAAAATTTCTTATCACCAATTACCGCAACCGTGTTATTCTATAGAGATATGGCAATCTTTCTACAACTTTCAAGACTAGAGTGATTATGTTTTTCTTGGACAGGCGTGTACCTTTACGATGTATGTATGGCTTTGGAGAGCCTAGTATGAGTTTATTTTACTTCAACTCGATCGTCATGGTGACTACGTAAAGTTCTGAAGGCTTAGTGCGAGGTTATTTCAGAAGAAGATCCTCACGTTCGGCGTTGTGATTGGCCCGCACTGAAATCTTTACCAATCGCAAAACCACACACGCTCGCCGTTGAGAGCGAATTGATGTGAAAAAAACTCAAATGATGCCCTCTGAATGTCAATTCTCGTAATAAAAATTCGTTCAAAATTCAGTGCCGATGTACTCTCAATGTCACAAATGATATAAAATGTATTCAGGTAGTACAGTAATAGGGATTAAAGTAAGAAATTACTGTTGATAGATACTTTTTGATATAAAACCTTGATGGTGTGAGATTTTCGTGTGACACTTTTTTTACATGATACCTATGTGGTTCTTCTTTTAAAAAATGTGCAACATTAGATTTCCAATTGTCTTTTTTATTCAGCTTAGACGTGAAAGGTGGATACTTCCGAGAACTTGGAAAATCCGAGTCATTTTTGAAGACGAGTTAACGCGGCAGAAACGGCTCACAATATCAACTGAGGAGACTGCTAATGAACACATCGTGCGTTTTTGGTTTAAACGCTTTCGTAATCGAAACTTCCACTTGAAGAACGAACCACTTGGAAGACCGCCCACAGGTGAATAACGCTGAATTGAAGATGTTGGTGGAAGCCGACCCAAGTCAAACTACTAAGGAATTAGCGCTATGGTTTAACAATACCCTACCTACAAGAGAGAAAAAATTGAAAATGGGTGCCTCATGATTTTACTGATCTGCAGACAGAAATGTGTGTTGACACTTGTGTTGCCTTGTCTAATCGGTACAGAAATGAAGGAATATTGGATCGAATTGTGACATGTGACAAAAAGTGATTTGTTTACGATAACCGTAGGCGAAAAATGCAATGGCTGATCCCAGGTCAAACACCGCAACAGTGTCCTAAAGCAAACACTGCTGGAGAAACCGTTGTAACTCTACAGGAGCTGCAGTTAGAAACCATACATCCTTCGTACTCGCCAGACCTTACTTGCCGATTTAGAGAATTTTCTATGTAAAAAAAAATCTTCACAGGAGGCAGTACAAAATACTTTCACACATTTTGTCGAATCTAGATCCCCAGAATTCCATTTTAAAGGAATAAATAAACTTCCGTTTAGATGGCAGCAATGTATAGATAGTGAGGGTAAATATTTCATTAAAAAAATGTATTAAATAAATGTACCGTGTAATTTTACAACTGCGGTAAATTACAAATTTTTACACTTTAAACGAGTTACGTAAATATATGTATAGTAAGTTTATAGGTTTGCGATTCTTGCTCCCATGACCATTGGCAAGAAGAGGAACACCGAGATGGTTTTTAGTCGGTAAGAGTCCGACAGACCCCTTCGTCATCCCCCACTGGGCGAAGGACATCCATGAGGATCTTAAACCTCGTTAACAAAAAAAAGAAAAAAAAAAACAGTTTATAGGTTTATATACAAATACTCAGAAAGAGAGTAAATACAGCAAAGGCCTAGACCGAATAGTTTGCAATTCGTTAGTTATTTTTTCTAGTACCTGGGAACCAAAACTATTTCAAAACACTCGTTGTTTTTTGAAAACATGAAAACCTAGAAAAATTTGCAACAGTGCCGCTTTGTTCGTCACAAGAAGACAAGATATAGACCAGTCGCTAGAGCTTTTTGATTAGTTACATACTGGTAAGTTTTATATTTACCTATGTAATTTTCCGAGATACGAAATTGCCGCTTTCTGTCGTCGATATACACATGTTGTCCGTGAACATTGAAATTAAATGTGCAATGTTCATGCTCACTTGGTCATGGTCGATTACCATGACCAAGTCAATCTATGCGTTTAAATATTTATATTTTTAATAGTTATTAACCATGTTTTCACGATGTCATATTTTTGTTATTCAACTTTGCCGGGTAAAAAGTAGCATACCGGCTAGTACAAATTGTAATCTACTAGCTTTTGCCCTTGACTCCGACCGCGTAAAAGTTGCCTATGTCTTTCCTCAAAATCCAAAGTTTCTTCATGCCAAAATTCATTAAAATCGGTTGAGCGGTTATTGATTTCCCATACGAACTTCCACTCCCCTTTTCACTCCCTTAAAGGATGTTTTCTGGGATAAAAACTCCTATGTCCTTTCCCGGGACTCAAACGATCTCTATATCAAATTGTATCTAAATTGGTTCAGTAACAGACAGACAGACGCACTTTCGGATTTATAATATTAGTGTGAAAGTCTGTACCAAATTGAAAGTTGCCGAAGATACCGAAGACCCTGCCGCCCTCTACCCTATAAATTTAAAGTGTATCCCGACTTTATGACTCTTGACTTTCTGTAGTCCATGCGCGACAGTATCGCGTAACACCAGGTGACCGATCTGCTCGTTTATGTTTTAAAAAATAAAATTAAAACCTAAATAAAAATATACTTACTCGCAAATTAATGATGAGTCTCTCATCATTATCATTGCGACTTATATCAGTATTATATCGATGGATCTGTATCCCTAAAGCTGGTACATACTTCCCGGCGTACGATTGCCCAGCGATAAAGAGTGGCGCCGATCGTAGCTCCGGGAACATCTCTAAAAATTGGAGCAAAAACTGCAGCATTTGATCGCCAATCTGCAATTGAAAAGGAAATTCCCAATACCACCAACATAAACATACCTTTTGTATAATTCTTTCAGGTTTTTAAAGGTCATATAAAAATATTAAAAATAAAATAACTACTTCTACGTCGTCTGTGTACTGCGTACGTTTGTATGTGAATCGTAGTCAGAGATCGTATACAATAATTATTCATAGTTAAATAAACTAAAATGACACATAAATTGGTCATTGTACTTTTTTTACTAAATAAGACATAGAATAGTTATTTATCCTTGAATGAATATATGTTTAAGTATGTTACAAGGATTTGATAGGCATTAATTACCACGAATGTGTAGTAGGAGAGACAATAAACCGATCTACTTATAGATTCCTAGTTTAAACCTTATTACTTGTTAAAGCATTGTTAAAAAGTGTTAAATACCTACTACCAAATAAGTAAAAAAAAAGGCAAAATTTCACATTCGCTGTTTTTAATACCGATCGACTGTATATAACGGTGGGCAATGCGCTACTGTAAACATTTTCTCATTTTTTTCTTAATATTACTTAATAATTCTACTTAGATGTGTCAGAAAAGTAATGGCAATAGTACTATTGTATTTAATTTCTGTTATGAAATACCTATATTTATTCACCTTATCTTAGCTTACTATAACTGTAATCTTAATTTACATGCAACATTAAAGTTAAATGACAAAAATAAAGTAAAATAAATGAAGCAATAATATTTTTAAATTTATAAAAAGACATGTTGAAATATTTACTTCTAAGTTTGACACCCAGAACTTTTCAATTTTAGCACGATTTTTTTATATTACGTATCCATAATGTACTTTCAAACATTAAATGAATAATTAAAAAAAAAATGTGTATCATCTTTACGTTTTTTTCTAATCTAACCTTCGACGAATCAGTAATATATTTAACTTTAAAAATGTCTGGGGGCGATGCATTATGACCTTTTAAAGACTAAACACTTTTTACTTAAGTTTTTAAGATGATAGATGTTCAACTGGTTTATTAGCATTTATACTGATTATATAAGAACTTACGAACTTACTATCTTAGAACGACAGCAAAGATTTGCATAATACATTATAAGTTGTTAGTTTGGCGCCACAAGACTATTTATTTGTAGCCATCTGAATTTATATGCTATAAATTAGCTGGTTACGGTCCTAAGCTTGCAAAATTTTAACACCTTAATTTCTTTATTATTATTTTTTTTGTTATTAATAGTAAAACTAGTATTACATGAATTGTACCTATCATTGGCAACAGTCTTATATGCGGATAGACATTTAATGCCCATAGATAGATATTTATATATCATAGATATTTAAAATGGGTATAAGTGGGCTAGACGAACATTTACGACAACATTTCTCGTAACTGTTGGACTAATCAAGTTGCGATCATGTGACATCAATGTGGGATGATGTATTTCCATTTTAACGATGACTTAGTTCAAGAAGATGATGTAAATATTTTTATTTATAATAACAGAGTATTTTTCTGCTGTTACATATTGAACAGTCCTCGAAAGTAAGCATAATTTGTATTATGTTTGTAGAATAAATAAATAGACAATATTTCGAGATTTATATGCAATTAAGACCATACATATAATAACCATACAAATAAACAACCATACATGCGAGTATTTATTTCAAAATTTATGATCACACCTTTGAATTGTTCTCTTTCATTTGAATTCTAATCATAATTTTATAGTATTAGGCACCAGACCGCACATATAAGCAATGGAATATGTGTCAGATGTAATAGATTTTCAACCGTTAAAAATTACACAATTTATAAGATAGGTACGCTGTTGCCAGCGGCTTCCCTTGTTCTAATATAGATTTTATATTTGACAGAAACAGTATAATATTCTAATGATATTCTATTCTACCAAATTCACACAACGCTATCTAGTAGGTACCAAACTAAGCAGAGCTCGTACTATAGGTACTAGACAACTGATATACATACATACATATTTAGTTTTTTTTGAAAATACGTACATAATAAACATAGGAACACCCAGACCAAATCAGGCCAGGCCTTTTGCGTAGCTCTAACAACGAATGCAAAATTATATCAATAATCATAAAAGTACTCACATCGTCTTCATTGTTTGGATATCCACGATCATCATCAGTAAAACTAAATCCAGCACCCACAGGGTTGTCCAGAAACAGTAGGGAATAATCGCTCGCCCATGTCACTTTTCTCTCTTTCACTATAACATTAAAGTTATGGTTATAATTTGAGATCAAACTTCACAAAAAACTACAGATGATATTTTTGACAAAACAGAGATTGTTGCTTCTGTGTGTGTTGATCTATGATTTTGGAGTCTACATAAAAGACTATAAAGAGAGTGATAGAAAGAGTATAAGGAGAGTTTGAGTTTAATTCATATTATTATATTTTAGTATACATCTTAAATTGGTAAGTTAATTCCTCAAAAAACTGAGGACGAAGTATTTTTTTTTATGTGTACATCTGTACTCTAGCTTTTTTGACGAGATGAAAAGAGACGGAAGTGTGTAACAAAATACTGTAGAAGCGAGCGCCATTTTATTAGACCAATAAGTACTAGAGTCGGTCGTCAGATGTTACTAGCCAATTTTCAAAGAGATTCCGGATTACGCTAAAATCTTGTATTACCTGGTATAGTAATACTTAGTTTGAAGACACAATTATTATATATATATATATATAGAAGTGTGACATTACCTTGCCCATCCTCAATTTTTATAGGTCCTATAATGTCAAATAGACCCAACATTGATGACACTCCAGGACCACCTTGCAGCCATATAATCCATGGCGTTTGAGCCAACGGTGTTACCGCGGGAAAGAACCAGAAGAAGAGATTGTTATTATACTTCTCTTCTACAGTCATGAAGCCCGAATGACTTTTAATGTCAAAGAATTTTGTAGAATTGACTTCTGACAGTTTTCTTGCTTCTGTTGCTTGCCCATTTTTTATATAACGTGTTAGAATGAGACGGTCGTTGCTTAATACAACATGATTGAATGCACTGCTGAAAATCAAAAACATGTTTATTCGAAAATTTAGACGGGGATGTGTAGACTATCATGTATTAGACACCTGCAACCTATGAGACAAAGTGTGTTTTCGACCTTTGAATTGGAGGGGTAGGGCAAAATTAGGAGGGACTCAAAAGTTTCGTAGTTATTTCGGCCTCTACTAACTTCACTCACGTAGTGAAAAGCAACAAGAGAACCCTTCCTAGTCCAACACTGATGTGAGCGAACTATTCACAAAACATTTAATATAAATAATAATTTAATATATTATAATAATTTAATGATAAAATTTAATAGACGTTGAAAAATGGCTAAATATAAAAAATCTATTTCTTCATGTGAACCATTATCCTACTTTATATGTTCAACAAGTAATATTTTTTAAATATATAAAGCGAGTTTTCTTGTTTCCTAGGTTGTTAATTATCAGCACCTAAACTACAAAAAATTAAGTGATCATCAATTAAGGAGTGTAAAACTAAAAAAACATAACGAGTGATGCTTGAGTCAGATTTTTTTTAAACAATTATGTTGCTTCAATGCTTAAAAAAATTATATTGCCAGTTTTCATTGAAATACGCGGTCCGTTTTGGTCTAAGAAGACTTGGTGTGACGAGATCTTTGATTTCTACCGTCTTTGCTTTTAAATTGGTTGAGGTGGAGGAAAGCTAATGTCGAATTTCAACTTAAACATATTGCTGCGAAGCAACATCTGTCCTCTTTGTTTTCATTAAACTGTAATCTGAATAAAATATGGACGTGATATTTTTACTTATACCTACTACAATCAATACATTTCGGCAGTTGTCTGCATTTAACTACCAGTATTACTTATTCAGTCAACTGCCAAAAATGTATGGACTCATCAAATACCGAAATGATTGCAAAATCGAATATTTCGAGTAAAAATAAGTTTGACGTTAAAGAAGAAATGGAAAACCCATTTCTTCTTTAACGTCAAACTTATTTTCTTTTGCTATCATATTTGCTTTCATTTTTCATATTAATTTGACCATGAATATAAAAATATGAATAATATATAATCAGCTAATAGCTGCAGTGGATCCTATGTTCAGGAGTGGACTTCGATAGGCTGATGATGATAAAGAAACACTTGACACACAATTAAGTTTTGTCTTAAAATATTGAAGGTAAAATTAAACTTAATATTTCAATTTCAAATTATTGAAACTAAAAAGTCAAGAGAATGAAATCTTATCATATTTTTTCTTTCATGCTGAGACTACGAGTATTAACATAACTGAAAACACACTTTAACTCCACATCAAGAAAAAACATGTTTTACACTACGTTCTGTGAAGCAAAATTTAAACGAAGTTAACTAACCACAACACCAGAGCCACAATTATGAGCTCCATGACCGACTGTAGTGCGAACAAATCTTGAAATGAACTAGTAGTTAGTACCGTGACTACTGTTTTAAAAAGCATAAAAATCGGTGACGAATGACTTACCTATTGTGTTAGTCACTACAACAATTCACTCACCCTTCCATTTCTTCCCGCTCTGAACATAGATGATGAGATCGATGATGTAATATTATTTACAAAGTGTACACCAGATGAATGGGAATCTACGTTACGTGGACAATCATAATGTACTACCGAAATGGCCCAGAGAATTTTACAAATGAAATGTGTAAGTTGATTACTTTTGAAATCTTTGTTAAAAGTTTGCTACAGGTCTTTAGAAAAATTGAAGTTCCTACTCTAGCTAGGAGGACTTCAGGCGTCGAAAGCATTCTGGTAGTGAGTCCATCCTACTGGTATGGAGTTATCCGGCCAATACCACCTTATGGCCGGTATAGACGGACTCGCTCAAAGATTAACCTACATGGGGTGCTTGCTTTTGCGGTGGCGAGGGCCTTTAATATTATTGTACCGTTTATACCGATATAGTATAGGCCAAGACCTCCTTTCTGAGGAGAGGCATATGTCCAGTAGTGGACTATTAAAGGCTGTTGATGATGATGATGATGATGATGTTTATACCGACCCTGCGGAATTAAGAGGCGTATGTTAACTGTATTTTATCAGTGCGCAACAAAGTTTCAGGTGGATAATCGCAATCGCTCCCAGATTGGATATGCAAATGGCATGAGCTAACCTAACATATGACAAAAGAAAGACGTAATAACGTGTCACGCGAAGCAGGCGGATCTGGAAAGAAGTTTGGTTCAAGACATTATGTGTGTAAATCAGCTCATAACTGCAGTGGATTCTATGTCGTTACTTTATTTCAATCATATTTAGTTTATCGCCCTTCTTTATTTATCCAACATCGTTGGGTATAGATGGACTAAGGTATACGAGTATATTTTCCTTGATAAAGGTAACTTGTGGTTTAAGGCAGGGATAATATATTTCTTTCATGCACGTATTTTTCACAAGTGATCTAAATCTGTTACGTCATCAATGCAATTTTCCGATATATCAACCTTAACAATCATAAAAAATGAGCTCATATGAAAATCCTTGAGATGTTTCTGCGGTTTCTTCATCACTGTGATATTTGTCACAAATGATGTGTTTCTTTAGAGAGTAGGAAAACTTTACACCAACCCTTTACCAACCCGTTTGGCCAGCTTGGTATAGTAAGCCAAAGCCTCCTTTCTAAGGAGAGGCCTATGTCCAACAGTGGACTTTTAAAGGCTGTTGTTGGTTATGTATTACACGAAAACTCAGTAGAAACATTGAACAGCAAGTTAAGATTAAAATTAAGCATTATTGTTACTTAAATAGATTTGGGACTAAATTCGTATCAATTGAGTAAAAATGTACACTACAATCTTATTGCATTTGCTATAATATGTTAAGTATGTTTATCAGCAGCCTGTGCTATGGTAACCCGTATGGTTACCTTCTTTTTTTTTAAACCCCCTCGGGCCGTCACCCCACCGGGGTTTGCAACGGGGGAGTGTGTGAGAATCGAACCGACTAAAACCACACGGTGTGACACTACGCGCCTGAGATAGGAAGGGTCCGGGAACAGACATCCAGACCCCTCCCAGTGCCTGCCCGCAACAGCGCGGGCACCACCTTTGGGTAAACTCTCGATTTAGGCAACGTCCGGCACATGGGGACGTCGCCTCCTCGCGGCTGGCCACTATAGCGGATGGAGGAGAAAACCCGTTACTTCCACCCGCAGCCACACTCAAGGTGGCATGAGGCGCTGGCAAGCGCGCCTACGCGAATTGGGTCCGAGTGGAGGTCCTCCTCTCGGCCCTCCCTGCGGGCTCCTTCTGCGAGATGACGTCTTCGCAGAAAGACGCTACCGTGTTGAATCATCTGTCACTACCGGCCATGGAGCGTATAACGACCGGTAGCGAGAGATCCCCACCGATGACTGCAATGAGGACCTAGCGCCGTGTGCTGAGCCGAGTCCTCACTGCAATCGCAGTGGTGACAGGCGGGACTCAATTCCCTCCTAGTGACCGAGTGCAAGTACTTCCCAAAGCAGCCGTGCCCGGAAAGGACCTGCGTGAGACATTTTTAAACAGATCTTACATTTAATACTTTTTTTTTAAATAAAAAATAGTAGATCACCGACATCGGGTACAGAAACCAAGACAGCGGTGGTTAGGGCCCAAAGACAGGTACCACCTCACTAAACGGGCCGTGTCGAGGAGAACTGGCTTGTGTATCAGACCCTTGATGCAGCCGTTCAACGTGAATCTCTTAAGGTGTTGGTCGAGGCTCAAATATTTTATTTGATTTTCTTTTTCAACTTGCACGAGATTCTCGTCTTGCGCTACAACAATTATTGCGCGACACTAATCGATCTATCACCATAATATCAGACTTATACCGTAACAATGTACCGTCTGTGATATTAGAACGATCCCAATACAACGTGGCCTGATATTATTATTCTTCTTTACCAGTTGAAAAGCGCATTTCATGCAAAGCTTAACTAGTACTTTTATTCTGAGATGGTACCATATAATTATCAATGTTTTTCTAGTTTTGATTAAGTCTCGGTAGATAATTATGTAATTCTCACAATAATGTTCGCCAGTCATTAATAGGTTTATAAGCAAAACTTAATTGCTTTTTTTCAACTATGTTCATAAATAGTAAGTAATATATTGACTTCAATACCTAGTACTCTTTAGGTGACTATACTACTGAGTTAAAAAAAAAAGAGAGGCTCAAAAAAGTGGCACAACTCGATTAAGTTTACAAATATGAGAGTGAGTTAAATATTTTTCAGACTTGTTTCAGTTTATGTTTTATAGAATTATTATGAAAAAAGAAATCTACAAAGAAATACATGAAATAAGTTGAAGATGAAAATGTTAAAATGTATACAACAATCAAACAGTTTAGTTAATTAATTAAGTTTTCAAAGACCAAGCAACGAATTCACATTCGTTACGAAGCACTTCTTTTATTTTTTAATCCAAAAATGTTACTTGCCAAAAATTTGCATTTAATCAGTTTAGTTAGTTAGTTTTTATAATACACTTACGACTTAAGATAAATTATTTCTAATTGTACATATTGAATTATTAAATGCATGATGTATTTAATATTTTAACATTTACAAATCACAATACACGTATAATCAAGATAGGTGTCTATTATAATTTTCACGTGAAGAATCTTTACGATAATTTAGTTAGACGTAAAAAATATGTTATAACTACTTGAAGTATAGTAGAAAATCTAAAGTAGCAAGTGCGAAATTTATAAAAGTAACAGATCAAAATTTTATAATATATATTATTTAATAAATAAACAAATACAGTTAAGTTTAATATTAAAGCTGCTTCACTTGAAGAAACATTGTTAAACCCTCACATGATTTGACCTTTCTTATAATTGTTTTTGAATTCGTCTTATTTTATAAGTAGTTAACTAATTTGAATTGTTTCTAATTTTCTATTAAGCTTTAATAAGTAAATACTAAATGTCCTGTACCTATTGATGAAGAGGGCGTGGGAATTAATTGGGTTCCCTCTCCAACACAACTAAAATGAACCGAATCGTCGATGACTCATTCCAGCTACACGATTGGTTTGAATATATTAACATAGGCTTAATAACCAAAGCTTTTTTTTAAGAACTGCTTTGAAAATAAGTAGTGTTGGGAAAAAACCCTGTGAAACTTAACCAGTTTTACGATCGTGAGAAAATCAGTTATCACTACAATCGTATCAGATGATTCGTAATACGCTATTAGGTATTATTTCCACGTTTTTAAATGTATCGCATCGATGTTTGTTTTACTACGAATATCCTAAATATAGAGCAAATCACTTCGGAGAGCGTGCAAGAATCTATCGCAAATAACCGACCGTGGGAGCGTCTTTATGCTAAACAGGTCATTGGTACCCAGCGCTGGTACGCGGTAAATACAGGCTGTTCCGATATCGAAGCGGAACAATAACATCCACTATCTGATTTTGATTCTCTAGACCTGAAATGTTATGGACTGATTTAACTATCACTTTCGTTATTAAGTCTTTCCCCTTTAAGCTACTCAGATATGTGCAATAAATATCATTTCTTTTATAAAGGAAAATATAGCAACTTATACTAAAATTTAAAAAAAAAATCTTTTTTACAACAGTTGTAATTTAGATATCCATACATGAATAACCGGACTTAGTATGGGTATTTCTAATTTACTTTAAGTGAAAAAAAAATATGAAGCTCGAACTACAGCCATAAAACTATCTGTCACCGTTAAAATCCTAATCTTTCTAGGTGTAATTAAATTTAAAAAAAACTGATAAAAAATACAAAAAAGAAAGAACCAGTTTGTTTTTAATACAAATAATGCTAATAAATTATTCACATCAAAGTTGTTTTTTCCTTAAATTAGCAACAGAAAAATATCAACACAAGAGATGACGCTATAAATATTCCCTTCTTAAGCTACATTCTGATTAATGAATAAAACCCTTAAATGTGTAGTCTCCAGTTTTTGTACTACACTTCACCTCACTAATTAATTTCAATGGAAGATTTTTTTTGTATTCTCCCATAATTTGTAGGCTCTTATCATATATTCATCTAATCTCATAAAATTGAAGAAGTTTGTTTTATTTTTATTATCTTTTTTTTTGTTAACAGGGTGGTAAATCCCTTCGGATTTCCTGCCCCTCGGCGACTCACGAGAAAGTCATATGGCAATCAGGTTCATGTCGAACTAAGTGAAAAAATATAAGTTTACCAGAGTTAATATCAACGTTACTTTTGATAAATAGATGCACACTCCGGCAAATTGGGTACCGTGAGCATTCATCGAACAATAAGTCAGCTTGCTTGATAACAAAATATATTTTCCATTGTCCACTCATGTCGTTAACCTATGTCTAAATGTTAAATTTTGTTGTTATTCTATTCTTTAAACTTGATTACCAATTTTCTACATCTACTTGAGGCCTTTTACTGTTATTAACTATAGTAGAAAGACGTAAAAATCGATTTGTGGGATTAAAATGTCATGGATCTAATATGTATTAAAACTATATTAATCCAAACCTCATTATTATATATTATTAAGAAAGTAACTAACATTGCTCAAATTCTGCATAATGCTTATTAAGTCTACCTATTTGATGAACGAAAAAAGTCTTTGCCCTGGGTACAGAGAAGGCACTGAAGATACTCGATTTCTTACTCTTTTTCCAACTCACTTTTTTACGAGTACATCTTGATTACAGAGCTTAAACTTTAACTTGAATTGAAATATTGTATGTATAAATTGTCGAAAATAAAACAATAAAATATAATATTATCTCGACAAAATCGTAATTATAACAATTGAGATTAATAAGAAATAATTTTACCTATATCAGCTTTCCAGATATTTGCGAGTGTCATAAAAGCACTTATATCATCAACAGCCTAGAATAGTCCACTGCTGGACATAGGCCTCTCCTTAGATAGGAGGTTTTGGCACTTATATAGCACTTATATAGTAGAGTGATATCAATTAGTCAACTAAATCTGATTACTATTCAAATCTTTCCCTTTTTAAGGTTCCAATACTAAAGTGTATTCTTCCAAAACAAACCAAAATCAATAATTTATTTTCTGCAAACAAAAAATGTGACACGTCCTGTATAACAGATCGAGATAAATCCAAGTTCAAGACGCAAGTGCACGGTGAGAACTGGCTGACTATACAAGGTTCCTGAGGCTAGGACTTACAGCCCATTCCGCTGAGAAGGACCAAACGAACAGCACCCCTTTGGGACCACGCTAGTGTAACTACAACATGTTTATGTTTTGGACCTTTATTTTGATGGCGTAAGTTTATTTTTAATTGTGTATGTAACGAAAGGTTTTCCATAAGTGTTTAGTATTGAAAATTTTCTGCTTATCTTTGTTACTATCGTCATGTTATAAATGAATTTAATATGACTAGTGGTAACTCTTTAAACTTTTAAGTGTCTTGTTAACCCTTTCAACTTCTGTTATGATTAGGTTCAATTTCCTTAAATCGCAAGTATTAGACATTAAGTCGCTACCTTATAGCGTAGATTACCGCTGATTAAATGAATATGTTCAATATTTTATGTAAATTTAATATGCATATATTAACAGTTAATACGCGTCTTAATAAAAATCACGGTTTCTTCTCACTTTTTTGTCTAATTGAACGTAAACTTTACTAAGACGGCGAAATGAAATTCACATTCTTACTTTTCTTTTTCAAGTTGCTTAATTGAAATTGTGATATACGTGCTACTATTTGAATCCAAAACCAGCGTGAACTCTTCTGTCTATGGACTTACAAGCTGATATCTTCATTTTGGCCATCATTTCTTTGTAGTTTGAGACTGTACTTAGTACCTGTCTAGTTAATTTTTATTGTTTTATTTTTAATAATGGATAACATATGTTTACATTTAATAACAAGCTCTGTAGTTCATTATGCCTAATAAAAAAAGCAGTAGATACTGATTTATTTTTTTATAAATAAAAACTGTGTGTCCAAAGCCTATGGCTTCACCAATGTTTAGGATTACCTGTCACTGAAAATAAATATAGCCCTTGTTACTTCTTATAATTTCAGAGTATTTTGAATCAAACAAACTTACATTACCTGTACACAATGAAACAGACATATGTAAATATTGAACAATTGAAATATTTAACGTAGCTTCATTATAAGTTAAAAGCTAAAAGCCAAGATTAACTTAATAATAATAATAATTAACGTATCATTTGCACAGATATTGCATTTGCTAATAAACACATCGGTATGTAAAATTAGCCACTACACTAAGGCCTCCATCTCCGAAAGATTATGCAGAGATATATTAAATAAAGTATAGTTTAAAGAACTAAAGAAAACACGCTTTTATAGCTAGCCGGACTAAATAGTGGGAAATAATTTTCTATTAGTTCAAAAAGATTCATTTCCATAATACATCCCATGTATTAATGTAATGGAAAACTAGTGCCTATAAGAAAACCTTAATATTAACAATGATAACAAAAATAACTCATGATTTTGTTCTCAGATGTGTCCACAAAGCAGTATGTTTAGACAGTTCACCATTACCAAGCCTACCACCTGGAGAGGCTCCTGAGCCAATTCTTACGTTCATGGAAAAGACCTACAAGCCTGGTAGGATGAGGGCCACCTTTGACGCGGGTTCCCCTCTCCTCCTTACTCCTTACATTGAAGAGAATCGACTAGAGGAGGGCAGAAAAGCTGCGTATGTTGACCCCGCGTATTTGCTGCCTGGTATGGATAGTTATGCCGGATATTTAACGGTAAGGTTCATTTGTAATTTAGCTTTAATTATAGCAATCGCCCACATGTATTATTGAGGTGATCAGTGACTTTCTAATCTAAAAATTTAATTGTGTAAAATTTGCACAATTTTACAAATTAAATAAGCCCGGTGTCCCAAATATATAAATAAATGTATGAAAGATATATACGAAATTTATTTTAATTTTTTTTGATATTAAATTTTGTTTACCTTATTTAGAAAAAAAAAATAACAAATTTTTTGAGTGGTTATTGTCGTTCTAACTAATTTTCCTTCGATCCTATTGTTAGCTAATGTAGTTCAGGTACATGCTACTCGTACTTGCGTGCAGGCTGCATGAAAATTACTTTTTTCAATATCTTCTGTTTTGTAATAGGTAAAAATAAATAGGTGATGAATAAGTTCAAGGTAATAGCGCTAATAGCTTTCAAAGTTAATTACCAAAGTTGGAGTAATTTTATTCAAAATCAGAAATATAGAAACCAAATCAGAAAATAGATATAATATCAACGGAACTATTAATTGTAGATAACTTTTATACCTACCT
This sequence comes from Arctia plantaginis, assembly GCA_902825455.1. Classification (NCBI taxonomy): domain Eukaryota; kingdom Metazoa; phylum Arthropoda; class Insecta; order Lepidoptera; family Erebidae; genus Arctia; species Arctia plantaginis. Next base: position 5,473,891 of record CADEBD010000288.1, read on the forward strand.
ATCTGTTTTGGCGCCATTTGAATTTTGAAGTGGTATAACAACATTTATTATGAGCTCATTTTACCTTTACGTGAGTATATAATACTGTACGTAATATTGGAATAACAGGCTATAGAAATACTATTAACTACTAAAAATGTCCCACAAAACTTGTTTCAAAACTCGCGAACCGGCAAATCATAAATTGTATCATTGACAATAATGTGTGGGTAATTAGAACATTAATATGTTTTTAACTTCTTATTACACTGTCATACTTATATAATAGTTTTAAGATTTTTTTGCTATTTTTTTTTTCTTATAATATGGTACATATCTATAATATTAACAGTCATTCGAATTCAAATATGGCAATTATTAAAATTATTGACTTTTGATTGCTTATTTTTTTTGTTGACGGGGTGGAAAATCCCTTCGGATCTCCGACTTTTCGGGGACGCAGGAGGTGTTTCCACTAAAAACCACCCCGACAGCCGGTCTCTTGGGGAGGACCCGGACCATGTTATTTCTGGTCCCCCACGGGTTTATTATTAGTGCAAAGTAGGTGTTTTCTAATACACCTATTTTGCGTGCATCGGCATAAAACAGTCAAACCCTCGGTCTCGATCGCCTAGATCGAGACCAAGGGTGAGACTTCTGCAGTTAGCTTGGCATGACATAGCAATGACATTCGATCGGGTCTGGCATAAGACGCTTCTCTCGAAGCTCCTTTCCTATGGGCTTCCCGATAAATTATGTATAATTTCTTCTTAATAAGTCCATAATTTCTTGGTCACCGGTTTCCTTTCAGACAGAAGCATTAAGGTCGTTATCGACGGTGCATGCTCCGACTTTAACTCTGTGAATACGGGTGGGATACCAGTAACTGCAAAGCTGTGTGTTTATCACTTACACTGTTTCTTCTGCATAACAATAACATCTTGCAAACTACTAGCATCCATTGCAATGCAGTATATGCCTTTTATACAGGCCGCCCATGTATTTCTTAGGAAAACGTAGAAAACAAACTTGTCTGAAATTCTGAAATTAAATTTCCTTAGCGTCGGTTTCAGATTGGGTAGACTGAATTTAGACGATTTAGACCCAAAAAAGACAAAGACTAGGATACACCTCCCTAACTGCCTCAGCCAGTATCGGAATCCCAAGTACAGTTTTTGGGATACATTTTTTTTATGGAAGAGGGTGCAAACCTTGCCTCGCACAACCAATCTATGGAACAAATTATCGTCTGCGTTATTGCCGGACCGATACGACCTTCAATTAAAGAACGTAATCCTTCCATAAAGGCTGGCAAGGCGCTTGTGACTCCTGATTGCAGGCGTTCATAGGCCGCGGTAGTCATTTTGCATCACCGTGACCGTGACCCGTCTGCTCGTTTGCTGGAGGCATATACTTCAATACAAAATAAAACTAAGTATTAACAACAACAGCTTAAATTTATTGCGATCTATCTACACATTGTTTTGTTTTCAGGTTTACAAAGAATACAATGCGAATCTCTTTTTCTGGTATTTCCCTGTGTCGGGTAAATCGATTGAAGATACACCTTGGATCATTTGGCTTCAAGGAGGGCCTGGCGCGTCTTCCCTCTATGGGTTATTTACAGAAATCGGCCCTTTCTATGTAACTGAAAATAATAACTTGGAAGGTGAGGGACTTAAGAGAAAAATCTTAGAATGTACGTTTACGCTTTAGCTATGTATTTAATAAAAATATTAGTGTCTGAAAATGACAGAAATGCGTTTCAAGCATCGACCGCACTCTTGAGCGGTGTGTTACATCGTGTTTGAAGAAGTAGAGCTTTAAATTTTTATCAGATTTCGTCACCCAACAGAAATCAAGATACTTAAAATAGCCCTATTGTTTTACACTAGTCTTTGCAGTTCTAGGTTACAGTGGTCCTATTTTTTTACAGATAGACGTTACTTAATGATAACACTTAATTACTTTTCCAGAAATGCAGTATTCATGGGGCAAGAACCACTCGCTGCTCTTCATCGATAATCCCGTCGGCACTGGGTTCAGTTTTACTGATGACGACAGAGGATATGCAACTAACCAGACTACGGTAAAGATACTTACAAAAAAATTAAACACTTGCTTTAGAGATACGTATAATGATCCCGCAGTTGTTGCAAACTAGACGAAAGTTAATTAATGTCTTAAAATTTTCTTTTATTAGTAGGTAACTAATCTATGTTACAACCCCGTCGTGTAAGCAACACATTTCACCAACTTCGATTTTAGTCCCATTACTTGATTGATGGGAAAATTGGGAGTATTTTGACGGGGCTATTGGTCTAGTGTTTAGTAACTCGATTCCCGCCCAGGACAAATAATTGTGTGATGAACACAATCATTTGTTTTTTGTCATCATTGTCTGGGTGTAATTTATGTATAATACTCATATGTATGTATTTAGAAATATATAATTACATACGCTTATCATCACTCTGGTTACCGTAGTATGGGCTCTGCCTAGTAAGAGATCAGACGGCCTCAGTTTAATGTTCATATTATAACTCGCACTATAATTCGAATTGGCTTTTACCAGGTAGTTCCCCCCCCCCCCCCCCCCCCGATAGGACCCCTTATTGAAACGGCAAGTTGTTGTAATATGTAATTTTAACATGATTTAACTTCAACTTTTAGATCGGAGAAAACCTCTACGCAGCTTTACAGCAATTCTTGACATTGTTCCCCGATCTCCGCAAGGCGCCGCTTACAATCGCTGGTGAATCATATGCTGGTAAACACATACCTTCACTTGGCATTCAAATTCTATCTCACAAGAGTGAGGATGAGCCCATTAATCTCCACGTAAGTTCCTTCTACTACTATTTACTCAAAAATGCTTTCATTCGTACACCTATCCGTATCGTAATGATATGATAGGCACTCTGTTTTCAACTTAAGTACATAATGTTTTAATTAAATTTTGCACTCACTTTGCTGGCAAATAATTTCTCTAAATGAGTGACAAATAATGTAGGTATATAATGACAAACTATTTTTTATGTTTATCTTTACAAGGAGGGAGGACAAAGCAAATTTTAAAAGCTTGTAATCATATAGTGCTGCAAATTGCAGTCACTGCAGTCAAATATGTGCAATGTGTGACTACTTGTGACTCTGTTGGAGTTGCCATAAAAATAATTGTTTATTAAATTATTTTTCTTTCTTCTTGTTTTCAGGGTTTAGCTATCGGAAACGGTTTCATAGATCCTTTATCACTTCAGAAGTACAGCCATTTTGTTCGTGAAATCGGGCTTGTTGATGACCGTATAGCAAACTCGATGAACCACCTCGAAACAGCTGTCACTCAGTTCATCAATAATGGAGAGATGGTTAAGGCTTATGCTGTAAGTATGCTCACACATTTCTATAGAATATATTTGGAAACGTTACACGATCGCTATTATTATACGACCCGAGTATTAATCGGATTAGCTGGTAAAGCCACTGAAGAAACTATAATTTATTTATTAATTTCAGTATTACAACTACCTACTCCAGTTGTTCTTGTCGGAATCACATCTTTGGAACTTATATAACTATCTAAGAGACGATATTGATTTGGACGGCGCCTATATGGATTACATCCAGAACAGTGAGGTACGGAAGGCGTTGCACGTCGGTAACACGAATTTTACATCTATAGGAGTCGTATACAGGAAATTGGTACCTGATTTTATGGGCAGCTCTAAATCGTGGCTAGAAGAGCTGTTAGAAAATTATAAGGTTATGCTGTACAAGTAAGTATATATTACTTTTGATTAAAACTTCAAGATTATATTGGCACATAGCAACGTACATATTTTCTTAATTTTCATTTATTTTGCAGCGGTCATCTCGACATTATTGTGGCATACCATCCTTCTGTCAATACATACAATTCTCTATCATTCTCCGGAACACAAGAATTTAATAAAACGAAACGCTTACCCTGGTACCACGATGGCAAATTAGCTGGGTAAGTACTAAGTACGACTTTATACATTTCTTTAATGCCTACGAGAGTCAGCACTGCTCCAAGATATCACCTGTCTATCACGAGGAATTTTTGTAAACATGAACCGAACAGATGCTTACGATGTAACACGTGCTTGTTTTCTGTTTAATACTAATAGGACATCTCCTTGGACATTCTACAAAAAGAAAAACTCAATCTGAAAATCAAAATTTATTACAATTTTAAAACACTTGTAAGTTTGTAACTGTAACTCAGAATTTTTCTTGTTTGGCTTTTAGGTACTATAAAGTAGCTGCCAATCTCACAGAGGTAATGATCCGAGGTGCAGGACACATGGTACCAGCGGACAAACCAGCAGAGGCCCTTGGACTCATCTCAGCGTTTGCCCGAGGAATCACACTGGATGATGATACTGGCAGTCTTGTAGAATCAGAAAAAAACTCAGTACGACGACGTCAGCTGCCCCTCGTGTAATGAACGTGAATGTCCATATGCTTCATCTGTATGTTCTGACTGGAATGTTAGTTGTGTGATAGCTATTTTGTAACTAAATAAAAAAAATCTACTGCTATGTTTTTTATCTTCTTCCGTGAAGTGGTTCATCAAGGACACACCGATGAATATTCTGATAGAATAACATCTTGGAAACATCTTCTTGTACTTGTTAGGTACCTATAAAGTTACCGGAATTTAGTGACAAATAGGGATATCAGAGTTCGTTGTGTAGTATTGGGGAAATTTTATTCAACACATTATTCTACAATTAGGTATCCGACTTATCTCTTTACTTTTATAGTCACTACTCCATTTCATCGCATCGCAGTATGATGTTTTATAATTTCTCAATAAACCTAGGTAATAGTTGTCTTTCTATACTGGAAAATTAAAAGCCCACGGTCCAACTCATTTGGCATGAGAACTACCACATTCCTAATTTTGAACAGTTCAGACGTATTTATATAGTATATAATAAAATGACGGTATTAAAAAATTATATCACGCCATGGTTTCCATAAGAGGTATGTAAAATAATAACAAATTGTTGGGATGACTGGGACTTCTTGCTAAGATGTACGGGACATCTCATTAACTCAAGTATAATATTTGAGATATGTAACAAATTAATTAGGCTGGACCAATCTGGAGTCATCGTCATCATGATCATGATCATCAGTCTGGAGAAATACCAAGCTAAGGAAGTAGAATAACTAAAAATAGGTAAGTACGCACTTACCTATTTTTAAGATTACGATCTTACCTATTTATTATGACTTGTACTTTTTGGTAGAGGTCTGAAGTAGGTACATTCTACCTTAGGTACACCTCTACTAAGTTTTGAGACATACCTTTTTTTTAAAAACGGTGTTACCTTAGCTTAAAAAATATGACGCATTAGTATCTTTTCGTACAATATTTTTTTAGATAAATATGAAATTCTTTACTTTCTTTACATATGTAATTTATTTATTTATTTTATACTTTATGCACAAATGTGACACAGGCGGACTTAATGCCGTAGGCATTTTCTACCAGTCGACCTTAGGGCGATGCAGAGTTAAAAAAAATGGTAGATGCACAGAAATTAGAAATGTGATTTAAAAGAAAAAAAAATAGTATAAATAGAATATCATATGCACAGGGTACTTAAATAAATAAACAGAATATATTTTAATAAAAGAGATACATACATATATAATAGGTAATATAATAGGCAAATAATACATAAGTATTTATGTTTACATAATAATATACATTTATACATACATATACCTATACATATTATATATATATATATATATATATACATATACATACATACACACAATAAATTTTAGAAGAGAGAGGTATCAAGGTAGATCTGATAAGGAGTTTAAGAGATGTTTCCGCAACAGGTATTTAAAAGTTTGCCGAGTTTTTGTCATCCTGATCTCGCGAGGCAGCGCGTTCCATAACAGGACGGATTGTACCAGAAAGGTAGAATGTACGAAGTCAGAGCGGTGAGTGGGACAGTGAAGAAGGAGGTTGCTTGAAGATTTAAGGTTTTTATCATGGTTTGCCCCTAAATATTGAAGTTGAGTAGTTAAGTAGGAAGGAGAACTAGGAGAAAAAAGTAAAGAATATAGGGTAGTTAATGCTCGTGTCTCTCTGCGTTGGCGAATTGGAAGCCACCCCAAATGGGAGCGATGCTGCGACACGTGATCATATTTGCGTAAATTGAAAACGAATCGAATGCAATTGTTGAGAAGACGGTCAAGCTTATTGAGCAGATCTGCATTCAGGTCAAAGTAGCACACATCACCATAGTCGATTATAGGGATTATAAGGGTCTGGGCAAGCATTACTTTAGTTTTTATTGGCAGAAAGTTCTTAAGCCTATAGAGGGCCCGCAACGAGCCTGTGACTTTCTGGCACACAGATGCAACTTATTTTCGCCAGCTAAGAGTCGTGTCAATATACAATCCGAGGTCCTTCACACTTTCACAGAATGGAATAACCATGCCATCGTAGATAAGTGGCGGTAGTGAAGCAAGGTCGAGCTGACTCATACGACGGTTACTTCCGATGATAATACCTTGGCATTTATTCGGGTTCACCGATACGCCAAACATATCTTACCAGTGTTTAATGGCCGCCAGGTCACTATTTAGAATCGAGACCGCGGACGATACATCGCACAACTCAGTTTGATAGTATAACTGCAAGTCATCAGCATAGAGATGATAGGAACACTGAAGTCTTGGGGTGATGAGGTTAATGAAGATAGAAAATAGAAGAGGTGAAAGAATACCGCCTTGTGGGACGTCAGCAGAAAGACCGCGCCAGCCAGAGGAAGAATCTTCCGTCCTGACTGACTGCTGACGATCCTGAAGGTAAGAGGAGAACCAGTCCAGTGCTTCTTGAGAGACCAAGAAATGGGATAGGACAGCAAGGAGGAGTTCATGACTGACGGTATTGAAGGCATTGGAAAAATAGACCAGTACCAAGGTAGTAACCTTAGCATTCTCCATCGCCACCTTAATATCACCAGTCACTTTAAGAAGAGCAGTAACCGTGCTATGGCCCGGTCGAAACCCCGACTGAAGAGGACTCAATAAATTGTTACCATAAATAAAGTGGGAGAACTGTTTGATATACAGTGTAATGATATACCTATACATGATATGTTAAAATCTCAGATAGGATAGGACGACTGTGGTACCTATTAGATGTTATAATGACTTTGTTTATTTGTTTTGTAAATTTCTAGCCACAAAAAATGGGTATAAGACATCCACAAGATTAAGGCAAAGTTCGCTGTTTTGCAAGGATTTCGACGTAATTCAAAATTCGAATTATTTGAACTAAGTAATAATCCATAAAGTTTATCTATATTTGAAAATAAAAATATCATGAAAAGAGATATAACACCGTCTTCAAACAGAAGTTCATTAGAAAAAGACTTCGTTTTTTCTCCTAAAATCTATGTACTTGTAATCTGTCATACTTGTAAAGTTTAAAATATTATACAACTAGGATAGTAGTAGTAAAAATAACTGTTAATGAATATAATCGCATCGAATTCTAAAAATGTCGCAGAAGCTAAAATTACCCGACAATGCGGAATAGAAAATTCGTTCAGAAATAAATTGAAAAAAGTCAAGAGCTGAGAACACTGTAATATTTTCCGATACGACAACATTATTAGTGGTGACGTTTCCGATCGTGCAGGCTAAAAGAATATTTATCGAAATAAAATTAGACTATCCAAATAAACGACTCATAATAACTAATAAGTTCTCCATGGAAATGATTATGTAGTTTCTAGCTATACCAGTTACTGTGTATTATCATATTGGTTTATTATTTTAGCCACGGAAGTCCTCGAATAACATCGTCATGTCGTTACACTTGTATATGGTTTGCGCATTGCTGGTTTTGCCGACTATTTATACGTTTTATTTACCCGGATTGGCTCCAGTGAATTATTGTATAGCATCTGAAGAAACAAGCAAGTCGTGCAAGGTAACCAATCATTGTCTCTTAAAGGTTTTGTGTTTATAGTCATAATTATGCGATGCCGACATAACTCTCACATTCCATTGACATCGCATTGCGAAGATACACAAAGCTTTAATGTGAATGCAAACATTGGTTGCTATCGAATAAATATGAATCAGTTAATTCAGTGATTTCCATACAATTGTGCGTCCGTTCTTGATTAGAAATCATATGAAAACTCATAAAACCCGATAAGGGCCCCTTAATCGTTATTTTAACTGGAATATTTTGCAATAATTTCAGACAGAAATCCCACTCTTTGTAAATAGATTAAACACAGAAGAATCGGTGCTTCCGTTTGAGTATCATCATTTTGATTTCTGCACTACCGATGAGAGTGAGTCACCAGTCGAGAATCTTGGCCAAGTTGTGTTCGGTGAGCGGATACGACCGAGCCCTTACAAGCTTGAATTTCTCAAAAATGTGGACTGTAAAGTGGTCTGCACTAAAACATACAAGAACTCCGATACTGATTCTATTAAACGGTTGAATCTGATGAAAATGGGCATGGCACTGTCTTATCAGCACCATTGGATTCTGGATAACATGCCAGTGACTTGGTGTTACTTGGTCAATGAAGGAGGGAAAACTTACTGCAGTACAGGATTCCCGATGGGTTGTCAAGTCCGCAAGGATATGGTAAGTAGTATTCCCTCATGTAAATTGTACATGTAGTATAATCTATACTGGCTAACCTTATAATACATTCACAAGTACACTTTTTGTTATCAAAGAAATAATTAATGCAGCTTTATTGTTCATTAATTAAAATTTCACACTGATTGTGTAAACATAGGTTGGGTTACAAAAATGAACATTTTAGAGATATTTTTATTACAATACCATCTACCAGGTCTAAATGGTGAATTAAAGCCATCCCACACAAAGAACATCAAAATGGGCTTAGTGATTTAAGTTTTTCGGTGACATACACATAAAATAATTTAAATACACTCTAAGTTATAGTTGATTTATTTTTGTCTTAAGTTTTCATAAAGCTATCGAAATCCTTTATATTCCCTGAAGACCTATTCTCGTAATAAAAGTTCAGTCACAATTCAGTTTCAATTCAACTATGGAACTCACAACTGTCAAAAAAGGTATTTTCATAGTAATTTTGAGTGTTTAACCAACCTTGTGATTAATATTTTATTGTAACCATATTGGCCTTCTGGTGTTTATGAGTAGCAAAGTAACACTTGTAAAAGTTTCCATCTCAAGAATCATCAACAGCCTTTAATAGTCCACTGCTGGACATAAGCCTCTCCTTAGAAAGGAGGTTTTGGCCTACTATGCCACGCTGGCCAGACGGGTTGGTATAGGGTTTGTGTCAAGTTTTCCTTCTCTCTGCAGTGCTGTTGTCCTACGTAGTTTTTCCCTTAGTCGGCTCTTAGGACACCCACGGGATGAATAGGGGTGGTGACACTCTGTATTCTTAATCCGTCACCACACGGAAAAATACAGGAAAAATTCCATCTCAAGAATACAGGCTTCTATTTTGATATTAGATACAAGAACTAAAAGCGCCATTGACCACACAAAATAAACAATCAATCAAATTGATGGTTTAAAACATTAAGTTAAGTTGTAGGCACATGCTAGTTATGAATTTAAAAAATTAAATGTATGTATATACATTACAGGAAGAAGATATTTGTTTTCTCTTTAAAAAATATAGAGCCTTGGATTTTAGAACTCAGAGAATTGACATTAAGTGATGGCACTACATCTTCATCATCAAAATAATTCTATAAGTCATATGATTTTGAATTTTTATAATTTTTTAATGGTTTCATAGTTGCTACTGACTTATTGACACACACTTATTATTCTCCTTAGAACTTAGAAGCCTAACCTTTAAAACTTTTAAAGTTATATTAGTAATGTTAATGTGTTTGTAAGTTAGAAGTTATTTGTCAAATACATTAATCAGTTTCCTGTATAATGATAAAAATCTTTTTCTTCAGCACTTATGAAGTGTAATAACCATTCAATGTAACTAAAGATAAGTGCATATTGGATTCATTAGTCTTATCACTTTATCTCAAAAATCTTGATATAGTCCTAATGGTGAATTCTTCTGATTACTAGTTTGTCACTTGTAGTTGATAAAGGAACAGCATTTTCATTCAGTATCTATGTTGTTACTATGTAAGCATGCAATGGATTAATGCAATCATAATTAATTGTATCCAAACAATGTCTGATATTTGGCACCACGTGGAAGAAGTTGTGACCAAAAGCTAGTCACTTCATAAATAACAGAGTTCTTAGATAACAATAATTAAAAATAACTTATTTTTTTTAAGTTAACCTTAAAAAAGGTTAAAAAACTGAAGAGCATTTTGCTGGTGACGATATGTTACAACATGATATGTAACGATTATTCTGTTGAAGTACAAATATTTTTTTCTTCCATTTATTTAACACTTAAATAATGTAGGTACATAACATTTTTGGTTTTTGGTACTGTAAAACCACTATAGTTTTATAGTAAGTAGTTAGTTCATGTGCAGAAAATAGTCAATACATAGTATTTAAGTGATACATTTCGATATTTTATGCAATAGATGTTCATAAATAAAAACATTTGGGGCAAAATAAAATGGTTTGTACCAATATGTTCAAGACATTGGTACAAACCATTTTATGTAGTACTTTACTTTATTAGTATGTTAAAGAATGTTAACATCACATCAAAAGTGTGTCTTAATGCCTTAGCTGCTATATGGAACTAAACAGTACAAAATCCCAAACAACACAAATAGGCAGTTTTATCATTTCCTGTTCGCTATCAGAGGAAAAAGTGATAAATATAGTAGAAATATTATGTTAGAAGCGTAATTCTTTGTTTTATTTTATATACAACATGTCACTCTATATATTATAAAATGAAATCCCCTCCTTCGTTTGTCTATCTAACTGCCATTAAAATACAAAAGTATAGAGCCGATTTTTATACAATATTCACAAATTTATAGTGAATGTGAGTCAACAGTTCTGTTTAAAATTTGCTTAAATATAACAATGGCTAGTTAATTATACTTTTACTTTGAGTCACAAGTATGTGATGCTGACCTGCCTCCAGCTTTTGCCTGCATTCCCTAGTCCATCCATGTAAGAAATTCCTTTCCTACCACTGCCTTAACTTCTAGTTTACTTTTCCTATCAGTGTACTCTCAATTGTGCCACTTGGTTGCTAGCAATTGTAATCAAAATTAGAATTGGCAAAATGTGGTATGTATGCCAATGATAGCATACTACACGATATGTTATCATCTTTAATCTAATCAGGCTAATTTTATGTAGCAGTGAAAGAAAGCGAAAAGCGTATAGAATTATAGACCATCAGATCTGTCACTACTAAAAAGCATTAATTTTATGAAAGTTAACTAGACATGTACACTACAATAAAATAAATATCAAGATAGTACTAATCATTTTCCTGTTAACATTATAGTAGTCAACTGGGTTGATTACTGACATAAAATATGCACAAAATGAGTTTTTACAGACAGCTGATTTTTAGTCAACCTCTAATGTTATGAAGTCTATGGTTGGGATAAACCTCTCAACACTAGCATTGACTGCTACACTGCTGATGAATGAGTTCATCACATTTTTAATACCCAGTAAGTGTTGTCCTGAGCCAGACAGTGGATTTGCCAGCTTATATTATATATGAACTAAAATTTGTGTAATAATAATAACATATAGAAAGTTTAGAAAAATGAAAGCATTAATACAATGCCTTTGAGAAAAAGCTATTGATTTTTGATACAGAATATAGTTTGTGGGCTAACATATTTTTGCTCTGATCTGGCAGTAGTCACTTTCCATCAGGTGACCCGTCTGCTCATTTGGACCCTATTTTATAAAAAAATAGAATTCTATACCACAGATTAAATAATATCACTTGTAAGCTATGATTGTCATTTGTTGAGTGTGCGTTTTTATGAATACTGTTATTGTCAGTGGTCTCAATGTATTAAAAATGGTCACCCATCCATAGACTGACCTGGCTAGGATTGCTTAACTTTGCAATGTGTTAACCTACTCGGTTACCACTTAGCGAGCTATTATGATTATTATACCGACAGAGTGCTGATGGCCCGTGATCGTATGCCTCCTCCATTAGAGGTAGTTTACCTAACTATAATTATATTCTATGGCATTACAATAAATCCACTTATACGTAGGTGTATAACAATAGGAAGCGATGTGGTATACATAATGTCATAAATAGAACATTAATAACTAGCCGTTTTCTACACACTGTGGCGGAATACATCCAATCTATTTTCTGAATATCACCAAATCAATTTAAATCTATAAGTAAAATGCCTATGTATTGAATGATAAATACGAAATTGTTTGTAGATAAGAATGTCAGTCAAGAATATTACTTTGTTTCTTCGCTTTTAAAGCGTGTTAACGTAGTTGGGTTTTAAGTTTTTAATAAATAAAATAATTATTATAATGTAATTTGAAATAAGAATCCAGATCAAAAAGATTACTAAATAAAGAAGTTTCATACGGATAAAAAAAAAACTAAATGGAAAAAACTGGAAAAAAACTCGTATCAATATGATGACAATACCTTCATAATTTGTATGAACAAGAATGACGCTGCAACTAATGTCTCACTTGTGGACAAATGTTATTAGCAAAAACGGATCTATATCAAGGCAGTTTGCAAAAATTATAAGTTAAAGAACTTAATTTGAAAAAGAAAACGAAAAACCCAACTGCCCTTTTAGGCAGTTAAGTTGTTAAGGTGCTTATAATTTACAACATGCGGTTTTAATTTTTATCATTTTCATATACCCAGAGTCACTCACAATCGAATAAGACGAATCTAACGACACTTCCCAATAGTTACCAATCCAAATCCTTCAAGCCGGTTCAGCTACAGAACGCTTAGGAAATAAAGTAATTGTATTTTCGGACACACAACGCCATCTAGTTTCAAACTAAGCAGAGCTTGTTCTATGAAAGCTAGATTGACTAATAGAATACTTATATGCTTTTTGAAAATACATAGAAAACACCCAAACTCCGAAACCAATAATAGCAAATCATACAAAAACTCAGGGAATCGGACCCGAGACCTTAGCACAGCAGTCGCATACGCTACCACTGCACACCACCAAGGCAGTCAAATATACATAAATACACTCGAAAATTTAACTCTCTTTATAGCCACTCCGTTAAAAAAATATATATTGTATCGCCTTCACTACTACATCATCATCAACAGCCTTTAATAGTCCACTCCTGGTCATAAGCCTCTCCTTAGAAAGGAGGTTTTGGCCTACTATACCACGCTGGCCAGACGGGTTGGTATAGGGTTTGTGTCAAGTTTTCCTTCTCTCTGCAGTGCTGTTGTCCTGCGTAGTTTTTTCCCTTAGTCGGCTCTTACGACACCCACGGGATGAATAGGGGTGGCGACACTCTGTATTCTTAATCCGTCACCACACGGACACACTACTACATAAGTGTTTTAAATTCTAACTCCCAATCTGTTTCAGGACACCTGCACGCCCATAGTGAATGGTCGCACGAGTCGAATTGGCGCTTACTATTTGTTCAATCACGTTGATTTGGAGATTACTTATCATAGCGGCGGCAAAGAAGAATGGGGGGTAGCATTTGGAGAAAACAGTGGACGTATCATTTCTGCTAAGGTAATATTTCAATTCTTTTTCCCATTCTTATTTGCCAATGTATGCAAACCTCATTCGTGCCTTAAAATAAATGAACTTATGTTTGTGTGTAATCTTGATGTTTTAAACAATTTGTCTGACAAATTGTTTATGGTATAAGTTGTTACAATTGGCAATAATAAATAGCATGGAGGTTAGAAATATTTTCCTCTTTTAACCTATAATTTAGAATTGGACTAGATAGAATAGATAAGACTTTATACTTTATATACATACATAACAGGAAATTAATTAATATACAAACTACTACAAAAATTTTAAATTTTCAGGTGAAACCAGCCAGCATTAGGCATAACAATCCGAACAACCCCGATTGCAAAGCGCGCAATGTCGAAATGGAAATCCCCATGCAAGCCGATAAAACCTTCAACGTCACGTATACGTACAGCGTAACTTTTATAAAGAACAACACAATTAAATGGTCCTCAAGGTGGGATTACATACTGGAGTCAATGCCTCAGACAAATATCCAATGGTTTTCGATATTAAACTCCTTGGTAATTGTACTGTTCCTAAGCGGTATGGTTGCTATGATTCTGCTTAGGACACTTTATAAAGACATAGCGAGATATAACCAAATGGAATGTGGAGAAGATGCTCAAGTAAGACTTATTTTTAGCAACTGTAGATAAATAATAATCGTACATATGTAGGTAAACATAAATTACTCTTGAGGAAAAAAGTAGTAGAGTTTTTGAATGGATGTCATCTACTTACAAAATATGCCAAAACTGTATGAAAATGAGGCATTTGTCAATAGACTCACATTAGCACAGTGCTAATGCAGGACTGCTGCAACTAAGATTAGTCGTAGCAACGGCTAGGATTAGTTGCGGCCACTATTAACTGTTGCAGTTTAGTGCGTTAGTATTCACAAGTATTATTGTGCTAATTCCTACAAATTCTTGTCGGACCTGCAAGTCTAAATTTTCTCTTTGTTACAACAGGAGATTTTTTTGTTTGATTGAAATCACATTTAATCCAACCTCATGACTTGTATTCGCGTGTAATGTACTAGACTAAAGGATTATTCACATTATACCACAATGAGTGCGAGGATCAGATGTGTTTGTGGCCAACTTGTACGTCGATTGTATGTGTTGTAATATTAATGCTTGTAAAGTGTTTATAACATTTTCAATCCATTCTCCTACGAGCAATCCAAGTCATGCTTAAAATAACATTTACAGGAGGAGTTTGGGTGGAAACTTGTACACGGTGATGTATTCAGACCTCCACGCCGTGGTATGCTGCTTGCTGTGTTCTTAGGATCTGGATCACAGGTAAACATAAGTACTATCAACCCATTAATTACTTCTTTGGGTACACAGTAATTTTTTCGGTATAAATCATAAAAAGCCTCGTGGGTTAATCCGTAAGGGTGTCATCAAATACCTCCATACCAAATTTTATCAAAATTAGTCCAGCCGTTTGAGTCGAGCCATACCGTTAAAACTTATTTTATACTAAAGTTAAATTAGATTAAGATGTTACTCTGTCTATGTTAAGGTGTTCGGCATGACGCTAGTGACTTTGGCGTTCGCGTGTCTGGGCTTCCTGTCCCCCGCCAACCGCGGCGCGCTGATGACGTGCGCGCTCGTCGCGTGGGTGCTGCTCGGGGCCGCCGCCGGCTACGTCAGCGCCAGGATCTACAAGAGCTTCGGCGGACGGAGGTGGAAGAGCAATATTCTGCTCACTTCGATGGTGTGTCCCGGGTATGTCATCTTGTAATTAAATTTTTGGTGTTGATAAATGAATATGCAGTATTATAGTCCTACGCCTTGTACATAAACTCTCGCTTTCCTTCTTCAAAGAGAGAGATACCCACCACTTATTTCTATCATCGCGTACTTCACGAGCTATTTTTAGCTGTAGCCTTTCAATAGTTCTGACTGGTCCTTTCTTCAGGACGCCCCTAATTTGATCAGCTGATCTCGATCTCTGAGAACATCCTTTGCGTGGTATATATAAAGTCAATCTCGTCGTGTTTTTTACTTCTGTTTAATAATAAAAGCAATTTAAAATTAGGTTTACGTTGTTTCAGTGTTGTGTTTGGACTGTTCTTCATAATGAATCTGGTTTTATGGGGTGAGGGCTCGTCTGCTGCGATTCCGTTCTCTACCCTAGTAGCACTGCTAGCTCTTTGGTTTGGAGTTTCCGTGCCTCTCACTTTTATCGGCGCTTACTTCGGATTTAGGAAGAGGGTATGATATATTATTATTCCTTAAATATTAATTAACAAATTACTAAACGTGCCTGATGATTTTTAGCTCTATGATAATTATCCTGCAATAAGTTTAAATTATAAAAAAAATCTCTATGAAGATGCCGTAGAAGAACCTTTTATTTGTTATCACGTTTTAAACCATTGTTTGTTGAGTGGTATAGGGGCAATCGAGCTCTCTGCTCGACTTGATTTCTTTTTTCTTTTAAAAAAGACCTCCCGCAATAGAAATATATCCTGTCCATGTATGAAACAACACAAAGAACACCCAGACTCAGAAAAAAATTGTGGATCACACAAGTCGATGTTCCATGCGGGGATCGAACACACAGCGCAGTAAGAAGCGGCGAGGTGACCGCTTAAACTACTACGCCATCCGTGCAATCGAATCGAACTCGAACTTGATGGTAAGGGACTACCGCTGCCTGGACACATACAAGTCAAGAGACACGTCTGCACTGCCTGACTTGAGTGCCCATTTTCCCCTAAATTTAGGGAGGGGAGGATTGATCTTCGGTAGCCTCACCCATATGGTGAAAGGAACAAAAGAATTGCCTAACAGTAGTTTTCTATGAGGTGCGATCACTTCGAACGAGCTGGACTCTCAAAAACCGACATACAGCCAACTATACACGTATTTTTGTATTCTAAATGTTAAACAAGCTTGTGTATTTCTAGATCTTGGACCACCCTGTGCGCACGAACCAAATCCCCCGCCAGATCCCGGAACAGTCTTTGTACACACAGCCAGTACCTGGTATCATTATGGGAGGAGTTTTGCCCTTTGGATGCATCTTCATTCAGCTCTTCTTCATTCTCAACTCACTGTGGTCTAGTCAGGTATGATTTCATATTAAATTTCCAAAAATAGTACAATAAAACTTTTTATGCCAGTAAGGTGGCAAATATAACTCTTATACTTGTAGTGAAACGCTTTTTATGTTTTCGGGGAAACTTCGACAAAAAGTGTCATTTCACAGTTTCAGATGCTTATTTTCAGTTTAAATGTAAAATTAAGAGGGGGGGCAGAGACCAGCAGACGGTTCACCTGGTGGAAAGTGACTACCGCCGCCCATGAACGCTGCAACTCAGTAAAGTGTCTGTATAAAGGCTAAGCGGTTCTATAGCGCCTAGATTTGTCTTTACTTTGTTATATCATTTGCTTTAGAACTAAATAGGACTAGCAATTTACTGTTTAGGCAGTAAAATTTACTTTAATGGTTTACATACATTGATTGATTGTACTACATTGATTACTACATACATGTGAATAAGTCATGTCACTAAAAACTAACATTCCTAATTATTCAATTCTTTCGATGTTTTTTTAATCGCATGAAATGGAAGCATCTGAACCATTTTCTACCAAAAAGTGAACAATTATTTACGAAATATATACTGATGAATAAGGACTCTCCTTCTTTGAATTCGTATAAAAAACACTAAGGACTGTACATTAAAATTATTATTTTTACAACTGTTTTCAGATGTACTACATGTTTGGTTTCTTGTTCCTTGTATTTGTAATCCTGGTGATCACATGTTCGGAGACAACAATCCTGCTTTGCTACTTCCACCTGTGTGCGGAGGACTACCACTGGTGGTGGCGAGCCTTCCTCAGTTCGGGCTCTACGGCCGGATACCTGTTCATCTACTGCTGCCACTACTTCGTCACCAAGCTCAACATCGAGGGCGCTGCTTCCACCTTCCTGTACTTCGGCTACACTTTCATTATGGTATTCTTGTTCTTCCTCCTCACCGGCACTATTGGCTTCATGGCGTGCTTTTGGTTCGTTAGAAAAATCTACAGTGTCGTTAAAGTAGATTAGTTTAGTGTGGTTAGGTTAAGCGAGAGTTGGTACAGCGGTTGATGTGTCCTTTATGATGGCTATTGTTGTGTAGTAGAACGAGAAACCAGCTCGATGCTGTTGCGTGGATATCCGCCTGGTTCAAGTATGATAACGCTTTTTATATCAGAAAACGCAATACTTGTATTGTAATAGATTATAATCGCAGATGCGTTTTGTGTTATAAGAAAGGTTCAAACATGTGTAAATTATTCAATTGCGCTTGACTAGAAAACCTGAGCAAAGTAACGGACTAATCCTTTACTTTACTAAACTATTCTGTGTGTTACTGTAGTAATGGACATTTGAAATATGCCATCACGTTTTGTAACATCTAATCAGTGTATTGCAGGAACGACAAACAAGAGACTGCTGTACACAATGTGATTAATTGTATAAAAGTTTATATTGCAAATAAATTGATAGTTTCCATGTGGTCTTTTAATCCATTTGTTTATTTTTAATCGTTGATTTAATGTTTAGGTCGTATACATGTTTGTCACATGTATAATCTTACGGCCAATAGTGCAAGCTATACACATTGTCTTACGTAGTTTATTTACTACATTTTTTTTGCTTTTTTCAATGTGTATCGTCTTAGTCGCTAGATATATAAGTCGTTTTTGTGTATGACAAGTAATGCTTATTTTATTTATTACTTATGAACGGCAAATTATCACCATTCAGCACAACTAGCACTAGATAAATTAATAAATCACAATTAAAGATTGGTTACATCTAGTACTTAACAGTCTAATACTATTCGAATGAAATAGTGAATGTTAATATTAATCTTGTGATAATAAGTGATTTGATACTTTAATTTGTAATACATTAGGTGCAATTTGGTTACTGGAAATTAAGTGAGAATGATGCATTTGACAAATATTTAAGATTGTTACATAAATTTTCTTTAACAGAAGTATTTAATCTTTATCTAAAACGAATTGAATCCAATTTTTTAATATTACATACAACTAAATGATGTATTATCCGATAGTCATCTGACTATCGGATAATTGGATAACTCTATTAAACAGAAATCGGAAAACTTTATCAAACAAAATTTATTTGCTATATGTTTACATATAATTTATGAATACAGTGAATTGTTCTAGGTGTTTGACTCAACGCAATACAACTTGCCATTAGTATGAGTTAATTATGAAATAACGTAAAATCTTCATACATAACCTCATACAAACCTATAGATCGAATTGACTCTCTCAATCGATTAAGTTTACTTGAAGTATTAGTGTCGCAACGATTTTGTGTTGTGCAAATCTCTCGTAGCATTTGACGAAGCGAAATCAGGTCACTAAAACATTGTATTATGTATGTAAATGGTCACTTATCGCATTTCCTCTCCGACTACGAATACGATGATAAATATTTGCATCTTGGGTAGAACAAGAGTATAAATGAATTTATTTATCAAAAGTATTTAAAAATAGTTCTTATAGTTGAGGAACATGACTTGTATTAGTTTCTACTTAAGTGCCACCAGAAGGCGTTAGTGCATAGGCGTAACAAAATAACACGACATTGAATGTTACAGTGTATTTAAAATAGCTCGCCTGTGAAATTATAAAAAATGCAGTTACGCACTTGTCTTACGACATGTGAGATGATTATGACCAATTGCGTTCGTGCAATCATTGTACGAGAGACGTGAAAATGTAATAATTACCTCTATGATATGAAGAATCGCCACCTAATTATTGCAATCGACATTTGCGTATGTGTTCCTCTATCTGTGTATAACATTTTTGTATTGCGTTTTGTTGAGAAGAGTATCAAGCAAAGTCGTATTATGATTGTATCGAATATTGTTATTTGGTAACATTAAATAATCACGGTGCATAACTTAGTAGTCATAATTACATTTGTCATTCAAGAACTTTAACGTTACACCTTTTGTTTTAATTTTAGAAGCTCTTTCATTAAACACATACGTTATATCGTGAGCATATTATGCAATTATTGTAACATGATTTATCATTATTTTTAACTGTGCTTAGTTAATTAAAACAGTTGAATGTAAATAATAAAATTACTATTTTATAAATGCATTTCATTTTATTGTTAAAAACATAATACCTAAATTAATCACTGTCACTCTCTGAGAGTTCAGCCTTATCTTTTGGTTGCAACGCCTTTTTCTTGAATACCTTCCTTTTCTTATCTAATTTAGTTTTTCTAAATAACTCTATAGCCTTAAGTTTATTTTCCAGTAGACTTTGTTTGTCCTTTTCCCTCTGTGGAATAATTTCTTGGCAACGATCTGTCTTTCGAATCCTAATTTCAAGCTCAGATTTACCATCTTCCTTTAATAATGAGACAACTTTCACACCTTGCTTCATAAGTACATTATTTTCATTAATCTTCTTTTGCTTACTAACGGAAGGTCCAGCCGAACTTTGTGCAGCTGATTTAGCCTTGCGTTTAACACTTTGTTTAACTTTCTCAATGGTTTTATTATTTTCTACATTCACACTGCTAAGTTCTGCTGTTTCTGGCCCCATTCTTTGAACAGCGGCTTTCACTCTTTTACTCATTTGTTCATCTAAAGGTTGGAATTGTATTTTCCTTTTGAAGAAGTCTTGCATGGACTTCTGTGTTTTACGTTCAATTACTCGTTTTAGAACTGGCTTAATAATTTCATCTAATTTGCTTTGAGACCATCCAAACTTGGTCTTAGTGTAATCTCTGAGAATTGTGACATCTAAGTCGCCCCATGTAAACTTATCTTCGTTTTTTTCTACATTAGGTTCTAAATAAGCTTGGACCACCTAAAAAATTTAATACACTGGTTACCTTCTGTTATCAAAAATGAGTAAGTACATATTAGGAATACTTTAGAAGGAATTATATCTACCACACCAGGTTTGTTAAAGAAGACATACAAGTTTGTTTTCTGTGAACTACCTAACTAAATAATACTAAACTAAAATATCTAATACTAACATTTATTTCTTAATTGGAGAGGTTGAATAAAATCATCATCAACAGCCTTTATTAGTCCACTGCTGGACATAGGCCTCTCCTTAGAAAGGGACGTTATAAAAATACTAATGCGCAATATGCATATCCAACATTGTTACTTAACGAAAGTAAATCTGTATAAATCTCAGAACTTTTAATTTAAGTCCACTTAAGGGTATTCAATTAATTTTAATTTAAAAAAAAATAGACAATTCTTAGGCCCGTTTTCTACCAAAACAGAGAAGAAACGAGATGTGCGGTAACGAGCGGCATAGCGGGCAGGTTATTTCCACTAAAGCAGACAGAGCGGGGATTTGCGGAAACGAGTATCGTAAGGTGCAAAGCGGAAGTGAGCTTAGTGTAAGTTTATTTCACATCAAATCGATTGTCACGGTGAACGCGTTCGACGCTGTGATTGGCCTGCACTGAAATCTGCAGTAATCGCAACGCGGAACGCGCTCGCTGTTGAGAGCGAGTTGCTGTGAAATAAATTTGCGCTAAGCCCTCAGGGCTGAATACGAGTTGTGTGTGCGTGCGACAGTTCGTGGAGTCACGAGCTGAACAGCGCCCCGAAGATCTCCGTTCCGTTCCGACCGCTAGTGCGACGTATTTTGTATGTAAACACCGCACATTTTTTCTCCGCTGTGCTCAATCTTTTCGAGTGAAGCTGAGCGGAGACGTGTAAATAACGAAATTTCATTAGTTGCTAATTACACATCTCATTTTCGTTTCTCCTCTGCTTTGATGGAAAACGGAAACCTTTTGTAGCGACATGAACCAATGACAGAATTCTGAACTATATTTATTGACGGCCGGATGGCGTAGTCGTTTGTGTATCGGACTGTTACGCCAAGGTCGCAGGTTCAATTCCCGCTCAAGTCAAACATATGTGTGATTTACCATGTAAATTTCGATTAGGTCAAACATTATACTTTTAATTTTGTATGTATTTACAAAAAAAGGAATTAATGTAGGAATTTACAAAAAAAAGTATATTTATATTTTATATCAGTTGTATAGTACCATAGTACAAGATCTGCTTAGTTTGGGACTAGATGGTCTTGTATGAATGAGGTTATTATAATTAATTATAAAATATTTTTTATTTATATCACATTTTAAAATTATAATATTATGTTATATTTATATCACATGTACTACATTTAACAAAACAGTGTCTTTATATGCCTTATGTGATATTAATTAACAAGCCAACAAATTAACTTACTCGAGTACTTGGAAAGTCTTCAGTCAATGTAACATTTTTTAATTTTTTCTTAAGACTAATGTTATCAGTTCTTTTACCAGCCTTTACCCATTGCTTAAACTCTTGCAGGCCTTTTATCATTTGCGCACATCGACCTAGTTTTGTAGTTTCATTAAGGAGTTGTCGTTTATTGATAGGAAAAGAGGCTAAAATTTCCAAAGCAGTAACCGGCCCAACGCCAGTGACTCCTGTGGTATAATCACTACCCACTAGTAGTGCTAACAGTACTAATTGCTCTCTATTTAAATCTGAAAGTGCACATCACAATAAGTATCAAAATATTTAAAAAGACATAAATAAATAAAAAAAGTAGATACTCACTAAATGAAGCCTCAATTCTCTCAGCTTGAAACTGCAACACATGCTTTTTCTGGTTGAAAAAATTCTTATACACAGTTCTTCCGCCGAATAACCAAATATCGCTATCATCTGTTATGGTTCCATCTGTTAATTTTGCAGTTTCAAGAAATGCGCACTGAGCTTCTGCTTCCATAGGAGCAACAATGTAAGGAATCCCGAATATTTGAAGCAGTTCTTGAGCTTCTTTCGTCATTTGTTCTGTAATATTTCGACCAACGCGATCCAAGCGCCCCTTCTCTTGGATTAAGTCTTGTTCCTTATTCTGCATTTCTTCTACCATAGAATTAAGTGTTTCTGTGTTTATAACTTCTTTTGCGGAATTGCTATCATCTCTAGTAATGTTAAATCTATGAGCAATGATTGCATCATCATTAGGTGATCTATGTTTCAAGGAATCATCATATACATCATTTGCCTCGCTAATTTGTTGTACATGATTAGGTAAATCATCAGCACGTTTTTTTTCATCTTCACCCTCAATTTTATTCATGACTTGTACTTTTAAGTTACTTGCAAAATCTGGTATCTTGATATTTTTCATTGGAGCTACATTTAGGATTTCTTCTGACACTTGGACACTTGTTTCAGATTCACTATTTTTAGACTCAGTTTTCAGTTTCTTTTCATTTGTAGATTGAACTATCTCATTTTGATTTTTTTTATCAGTAAACACATCTTCAAAAATGTCATCGTCAGGTGCAGTGCCTACATTTAACGTTAATTCTATAACAGGCTTTGTAGCTTCTAATACTGTATCAGGTACTTCTTCAAAATCACTGTCTGAATCTGTGTCTTCTTTACTTTCAATACTTGCAATTTCATCAAATTCATTTTCACTTAAGTTAGGCTCTTTCTTAACTTCACATATCTTGGCATCACTTTCAGTATAATCAATTTTTTCTGTACTACTATCAAGGCTTATGATATCGGATGTTGGATTCTCGACACAGATTACTGATGTTTGGGTAGCATTTACACTTTTATCAAAATTCTCAGAGTCTAATACTGTGTCGAAATCAACACTCACTTCACTAATTTTTTCGTTACTTCTATATACTCTATCTTCTTGGACACATTCCTCATCACTAGACGATATGTTTACGTTATCGACAATTATTGATTTCTCTTTGTTAAGCTCATCTATTATTTCGTCAGCTTTAGGGAGCTTTTGTTTAATTCTATCTTTGCCTTTTTTTGTCACTAGTTCATCAATAGCTTTATGAGTTAAGTCACTGTACTGCATAATGTAAGCTTTGGCACAAGAAATATCTGATTGTTCAAAGCCATCACCTTCTTCAGAATCAGTTCCAGAATACTCTGAATCAGTATCTGTCATGCACGATGTCCATGAGTCATCTTTTTTAGAACTAGTACTGTCATTTGGTTTATCAGCACATTCTAAGGACATTTTGATTGCTTTTTGTAAATCGTCTTCAAGCTCATCAATTTTTTCTGATTTACTTTCAGTTGAACCAGTTCCTTGAACTGCAGCAATGCTCGGTCCTGGTTTATTTTCTTCTCTATCCTGTTTCTTTTTAGCATCAGCTAAAGCCTGTTTAACATCCTTGATAAGTAAAAATCTAGATGTGACATTGGATGCAATCCTTCTGGTGGGCAATGTTTCAATTTTTGTGTCAATACCCTCCTCATTTAATAAACATTCTAAATCATTAAGTGACATTCCACAATCACCCATTTCTTTTTCAGTCTCTTCTATACATTCTTGAACTTTTCTTCGTTTTAGTAGCCGTTGCATCTGTAATTTTTCATAATAAATTACCATAATGGTATTATAGTAAAGAACTTATTTTGTAACTATTTAATATTACATTGATACTTACTTGAAAATCAGAAAAGTTATCACTTTTTTTAGGTAACTCATGAAGTTTACCCCAGGAACTTTGTTTTCGTGTCTCTTTCAAGTCCATTAGGATATCATACTTCTCCTTCACTGGTAAACTTTTGAAGGATTCTGATTCAATATTAACAGTGTGGAGATCAATGCTAGAATTGCTTGAATCTTTTTCATCTTCAGATCTACAACAAATAATGTTGATACATGTTAATTATAACAACAAAAATTATTATTTATAGTATTTGGCCTACATATTTATTAGCGATTCCATGACAGAGTTCTGATATAACAAAAATATAGGTAGATTGAGAACTTCCTTTTTTTTTGAAGTCAGTTAAAAACTAAATAAGGCACCAGTTTGGCAAAAAGACTAAGTCCCACCTAATAAACTATGGAGACAAATACAAGTTTAAGCCTAATTTTTAGCTCAGGTAGGTTTTGATTAAATACTAATGATGTCAGATCCATGTTAAAATTGAAGTAATATTGTAATGTTCATCATGGGTTACATATCAGATATATCAAATATTTTTCCTGCATAGTTTATTAAAGGCCCTTGCTATGTCAGACGAGGTTTTCCTTAAGCAGTTAACTCATTCTAAATTTATTCACTTACTCTGACTCACTCTCTTTCTCTCTTTGAGGCAATGCTGGTAATTTGAACAAGTCATCACTGTTTGACGAAGATATCTGTTGATTGCTTGGGGATACATTTTGATTTTGTTTACTTGGAGAAATATCTTTGCCCAACAAACTCTTAATAGCAGTTTTCTTGCTCAGTAGCAAAGCAAGTTCCCTCTTAATGCGTTCTGATTCAGAGTTATATTTTGCTTTGTTATCTTGCCTTCTTGCCTAAAATGTGTGTCATGAAAATTAATCAATAAAGGTCTGTTTTTTAATAGTAAAATAAGGCAACTTAAAATCAATAACAATGTATCTTAAGGGTTTTGAAAAACAAAAACGACTTACAATAGTTTCTTTCTTGAGTTCAGGAAATGCACCATCAAAGACAAATACTGGTTTTATTCTAAAGTACAATAGTTTACACAAGCGTTGGAAAAGTCCCATGAGATGTGCATTTGGCAATGGTGCGCCTTTTGCATCTTGGTAACCTTTCACCATCTGATGCAACCATATTGAAATATCTGTTAAAGTTGTGTAAGAATGTTAAATGTAGTAGTTACTTAAATGATTTTTTATTATAAAATATTTATTGTTATTGTTATGCACTGTGAGCTCACCTACGGCTAAGACTTTGTTCTCCAAAGTCTCTACCGGTACAGGCTTGCCTGCCGGCTCTATTAACCGCCACAGTCCAGTGACTCCCATAGCATGCGATTAAATTCCAGAATAGATTTTTTGTTTATACTAATGTATATATGAGTGTACATAACAAAGGTCGTTTCCCACGATATCTCCGGTCAATCGTCGGTCTCTTCCTCACACATCGCAACGATTTCGCTTCATGAGCTCAATGTACTGTACTCGAGCGCGACGCACACATTCACACGCCAAAACGTCTGCTACTGGCGCACCGCGTACGTAAATATGTGTTCGGTTCACTACAACATATCAAATGTTTTACTACGCCGCGAACGCCCACTCTTTCCCACACTTTATTTTCTCACGCCCCATGCGTAACCCCACATCCTACGACCGACCGTCTGTCAGTCGGCGCGTTACGGGTCTAGCCTAGCCTAGCCTCATCGACTCGACTCGATTCTGTCGATTCGCGCGCGTGTAGTCGACAACACGCCTGTAAGCAGCTCTGTGTCTATGGTCAATCTTTGACAGCTCGCGCATCTGGCGTTGTCGTATTTATACACGAATAAACAGAAGTTTAGTTTACGTTTTGTGAAAATAAATCATAAACCGAACAACTACTTTGTGAAAGACCAGGAGAAGTGAACCCCGGTTGCAAGTGGCGTCTAATAACACAGGGTCCAAACTCGTCTGAAAATTCCGTCGATGAACAGGTGTCTTGAACGAAATGTGTGCCAGTTCCCAGCGTAATTAACTGACGAGGGGCGTGAATAATACATAAGTGTATCGATCCACGAGATAATCGGACCCAGAGGGCGACAACGGCTCGTGTAAAGTAACACGGGGGGCGCGCGCCCGCTAATTGTGACTATAGGACGACGCTCGAGCTGTTAGAACAGCCGGCGATGCCCCTTCGGGTCTGCGGCTGCAGTTAGACACAGTGCCAAGGCATCAGCGCGAGCGCGCGCTATGTGGGTGGCGGCGAGGTGAGGCGGAGCCGTGGCGAGCATGCCGCACCAGTTCGGTGGCGCGGCGGGCGCGGGCGCGCTGGCGGGCGGCGCCTCGCCACCGGCGCAGCACGCAGCGCTTTTCCCGCGCTATGCGGGTGCAGCAGGACCCGGCGCCGGCGCCTACCGTCCCGACGAGCGCCGCCTTACGAGGGAAGCCATGGAGCGGTACCTACGGGACCGCAGTGACATGGTCGTGGTTATATTACATGCTAAAGTCGCCCAGAAGTCGTATGGCAACGAGAAAAGGTTTTTCTGTCCCCCGCCATGCATTTACCTGTTTGGTGACGGCTGGCGACTGCGTCGTGAACGTATGTTGCGTGAGGGTGAGACTGAGCAGGCGGCACAGCTGTGTGCTTTCATAGGTATCGGTAACTCAGATCAGGACATGCAACAGCTGGACTTGAATAATGGCAAACAGTATTGTGCGGCCAAAACTCTGTACATATCTGATTCTGATAAGAGAAAGCATTTCATGTTATCCGTGAAAATGTTTTATGGTAATGGTCATGATATAGGTATTTTCAATAGTAAGAGAATAAAAGTGATATCAAAACCCTCCAAGAAGAAGCAGTCCTTAAAAAATGCAGATTTGTGTATAGCTAGTGGAACGAAGGTAGCTTTATTCAACCGCTTGAGGTCACAGACTGTATCTACGCGATACCTTCATGTGGAGAATGGTAATTTTCATGCATCCTCCACTCAATGGGGAGCATTCACTATCCACCTATTGGATGACAATGAGAGTGAATCTGAAGAGTTTGCAGTGAGAGATGGATATGTCCATTATGGCTCTACAGTTAAATTAGTTTGCTCAGTTACGGGTATGGCACTACCCAGACTAATAATAAGAAAGGTAAGCTAATTGAAAAAGCAACAAATTGTATCTGTTAATCTGGCTTCACCCTAATAACTCACTTAATAGTATTATCATCCCTTCAGTTCAAACTCAAACTTAAAATATCTTTATTTCATAGAGTTATAAGTATATAAGTTCAATTATTGGTAATTCAAATTATAATTTTTCAAATCTTTATCTTTTTCTACTTTTACCATTCTAAATATAAAAAATATCATTCCAAAAGCTAATTTTGTGTAATATGATGCAAAGCAACTATATTGTTTATTTTTTTAATTGTTTTTTTAATAACATGTTACTAATTATCAGAAAACAAAAATGTATATTATATTTTTTGTTAGGAAATAAACACTCATATTAATTCCAATTTTTAAACTTTGATGTTACTCAAATCTGAATCATAGTTTCATTGTAATATTTCCTTTATTGATATTACTTTACTGATATTTAATTATTTAACTTCTTTTAATTTTATTCAGGTTTTCATTACGTAATTAAACACAATTTTATGAAAATAATAACTAATATTGCAAAAAATATTTTTATTTATATTCTAATAATTAAATTATAGTACACAGGTGTTACTTAGTTCTAAACTCATCAAACTTTTACATTTAAAGGCGAGATGCACTCTTTTACATAACAATGAACCACCTTATAAACACTTAATAATACACAATTATATAATATAGTAATATACATATAAATCTATGACATTGTTATTTGTTAACTATTTAGATTTCTGTTATCTAACTTTTGAAAGGAAAATGTTGACCGGTGATAATATAGAAAGGTATAGGACAGTATAGAAAATTTCTAAAGAGAGGCCTAGATTTTTTTTATTGATGTTTTTATGATATTTCATAAAATGCAAAAACAAAAATTTAACTGATGTTAAGTTAGCATTCCAAGTCGAAATCCATCCTATTGCCCGATTAGGTCCCTATACCTTAACACAGATAGCATTCAGCTAATATATTTTTTATCGCACAGGTGGACAAACAAATGGCTCTCCTAGAAGCAGATGATCCAGTGTCTCAACTGCATAAGTGTGCATTTTATATGAAAGACACAGAACGCATGTACCTGTGTCTGTCACAGGAACGCATCATACAGTTCCAAGCAACTCCATGTCCAAAGGAGCCTAATAAAGAAATGATCAATGATGGAGCTTGCTGGACTATTATATCTACTGATAAGGCAGAGTACCAATTTTATGAAGGAATGGGACCAGTAAGGTAATTCCCTTTTAATTTTTGTATTGCTCCTTAATATATTTATCACCCTAAGTTTTAATGGGCACCTTATATATGCAGACTAAGCCCTAACAGTTGTCCTTAATCATGAGTATACATTATATGAAAAATGGCCTGTGTTATACACCTCTCTCTACTTTTACCTGTGGCTTCACTTGAATATATGTCGACTTTATCAATCATTTTTTCTTTGATGAATAATATTCTATTTGCTTTTTAGACTATAATCTGTGTGCCAAATTTCTGTTAAACTGTTCTGGCTCAATTGAGTAGCCATACATCCATTCTCACACACTTTATAATCATGTATATAGTTAATTACTGTTTAATTACATTTTGTACCCCTATTTTACTATTTTTAACCGTCTACAAAACTTATACTACGTGTCATCTTCAGCTTCGTAACTTTAACTATGAGAAAACGCGTATAGTCCGTTTAAATTACCTAGTCAGTCAATTTAGACAGGTGAATTTCTAGTATTTAGTAGCTACGTATTTTTTATGTACCTACCTAAATACATTTTCTCTTATTTAGAATTGATGCCGTGTGTCTACCTTATTACAGTGTTTGTAGGTGGTATGTAGGTATAATCAGTAAAAGGATAAAAATACACTAGAAATTTTAAAATGATGGTGTGAGTTTCGGGTTCGGCTGATGTGCCTAAATGTGCCTAAAGACGGCCTTTTTTATCATAAAAATGGGATAAACAACATAAATAATAATTTTATACCAATATTACTAATTAGCCACTATTTAATACAGGTACAATACATTACGTTAAATACATTTATTCTCATTTATCTATGTTACGTTTTTTGACTTGGATAATATTAGAAAAGCAGGTCTTTTCCTTAGTTTCTTCGTGTTGATTGCCCGATTCTAAATGGCGTAGCGAAATGTTTTATAGTTCAAAACCTTTCTTAACTAATAAACTAACCAGCATAAGGTTTTTTTAACTGCTAGTTTAGATTAAATATTAGCGCGTTTAAATAAATAGACAGATAAAATAATCTCAGCTTTATTCTATTTGTATATATTGGTTATTGGTTTAATACTGACGATGAGCAACTTTGAAAATACCGATAAGCATATGTAGAGACTACACCGACAAAAGATTAAGAGCCGAAAACTAATATATCTATACTGTTACGTCTATGCAATAACGAGGATTTTCCTAATTTTTTACCAGATTGAAACTTTAACTTAAAGTGTTTAGAACTCCAATTCAATTTTATAATAATTATTATATTAAAAATATTAAAATCACCAGCTACCTAAGTTATGTGGTTTTCGCATTAGAAATCCCTGGGAACTCCGTTAGTTATTCAGAATACCTGGTACTGATATCAAATTATATGAAGTGTTACGAAAGTGTTTATCTACACTCATATAGACGGTATTTATCATAATATAGATAATCATGTCATTAAGTGCCTTCTTATCTGGAAATACGTGTCTAATCACAAATGAACCGCTTATAGTTCTATAAATTTAAAGTGACCCACGCGCACGAAAAAATAACAATAAAAGAAAGCTCAGACTTCCCGACAACAGCCAGTTGACATCACGGATGGCGTAGTGGTTTAAGCGGTCACCTCGATGCGATGCGATTCCTACTACGCTAAGTGTTGTGGATTCGATCCCCACAATTTGTGTAATCCTCAGATTGTTTTTCTGAGTCTGGGTGTTCTTTGTGTCCGTTTCATGAACATTTGAAGTCCTCCGCGTCATAGGATATATTCCTAGTGCGGAACCTGTCTTTTCATAAAAGTTTCAGTTACGCGACCCTGACCTGCACAATCAGACAATATCCCTTTCCTACCAATCCCTTTCCTTCTTATCTACATTTCCTTTCAATAATCTACCAATTTTTCTCAACTAATTCCCAGCACCGGGCACCGGTTGATGGCAATATGCTTGCCCTCTTTTACGTAACTGAGATTAACGAGTAGGCAAAATTTAGGTATTCAATAATCCTCTGTTTATTAAAACCAACCACATAGTGGTGCCAATGCGGGTCTATAACACAGTGTATTACTATCATAAAATAAAAATATTCTCTGTTGGGGTTTCTACTGAGTTTGATTAGCAACCCCACAAACAGATAAAATTAAAGACTGCATGTTCAGAAATTACACAGGCAAATCATTGGAGCTGTAAACATCCTTTTTTATGCATGCATTTTCTTATTAAAGTCAGAAATAATAAACGCAACGAAAAGATCCTTTCTGTTGTTAGAAATAAAATATGTTTTCTTTCTTTCTTTCTTTTTCAAACTCCAAAACTTTTTTAATAATTTCACATTCTCAGATAATAGGATCATAGGATAAAATAGTAAAATATTTCATTTTAAAAATATTGCATAATTCCTGCTGCTGTTAAATTCGTCCGTGAACACAGACCGCCCTCGATTAAACTCACTAAACCAGTGATACACAGTTGTTTTTAATGGTGCTTCGTCCCTAAAAGTCGAAGTCGATGCACTGTTTTTGAGTTAAAATTTTCACGAGTTAAATCCATAGTAATAGAGACATGCAATTTTCAAAATGACGCCAGAAGGATAAACATATGAAAGCTACAAATTGTATTATTCAGCCAAAGAGTTCCATTTTTAAATGTTAAAATTACATTTTTAATATTGTTCTGTAACTGGCCAGTTTCGAAAACATAAATAGCAGCCCTTGTAATAATGTATGTATGTATTTCACAAAATATTTTTATATGTGTTTATTTTGCGGTGATCATTTTAATTACAGATATGATAAAAGTTGTTGCTTATATACTCTTATCAGTTGTATTATTATTAATATTTTTCGCATTACTACCGTGAGAATTGATTTAATAAATTTGTCTCATATTTTTTACACAAGTTAACAAATCCAATAAATGTACTTCTTTTCTCTTCCGTGTGGAAACCTCCACGGGTCATAACCTCAACGGTTCTCACGGTGAACTGGTATGTCGGCACGAACCGACCAAAACCACACGGTGTTCCGACTCGAGTATACCCTAGGAAGAAAGTTACCGAGAACCCCGGCAGACCTTGGCCGCCATAGGCCTAATCTAACCAATCCTATAAATATAAAAAGTATCGCCAACTTCAATGAAATGTAATAACTGTTGGTATTTTTCATTCCTTAATTTTTCACCTTCAGGGATTGATTTTTTTACAAAATTGAAAGGGACCAAACGAGAAATATACCAATATAAATTCCCAATCAGAAAAAGGTTTTCCACATTGATTCATAAATAACGAGTTCTAATATAACAAACATTTATAAAATACATCCAAGCTGATAACCAATTTTTTTGTTAAATCGGATAATGAATTTGTTTGCTTATGTACCGGGACTGCCGCGAACTATGCTATCAAATAATAAGCTCAAAATAAAAAATTACTATCAGCATCAGTTGCAAATATTTACTATTGCAAATAGTGAAAAAAAAAAACCATTCCTCACCAGTATAATGTAAATAAGCTCAAACAAACAAGATTTCAGGATTCAAACTTACAGTACCGATAAACGTTAGCAGTACATCAACATCTGAACGCATAGTGCAGGATCCCCTATCTCTTGGCTAAGCCTACTACGGATAGTCATGGTGCAACTATAGTTGCCTTACCAATGAACTCTAAAAACTCAAACGTTTAATTTCTAATAGATACCTAAATAATTTCAGAGCTAATGTTAAATTTTATTCCAAAATCCCAAGAAATAAAAAAGTAATGGAATTTTAAGATGAATAAGACCGTTTCGTTTTATATGCCGTTTGGGCTGTTAGTAAGAACCCAGGGCATAATCCAGCCATATCGCGTTCTCTCTTTTTCACTTTAGTTTCGTAGTTAGTTTCTATTGAAACTAACTACGAAACTAAATCAACATCAGAATATTACGGCTAATAAGTACTCCATAATTAGCACTCCATATTCTAGTAGCATATTTATTATCATTGAATAAGATGCCTAGAGTATCCTACGCCAAACGACATATATAAGACCATAGAACTTGTAAGTCTGGTAACCGTTTAACAGCACGCTGGCCGTCTGCTTGCTTACCAAGTCAGTTGTGTTTAAACAAAAAGCAAAGAAATAATTTCGGTTTGCCTTGCCGCATCATGTTATAATATAGCTATCATAATCATCATTGTAATCCGAAGAGTTGTGTCTATCTGCAAGTTTGATTAGAAAATGTTTCTCTAAATAGATTAGAGCCACTTGGGTGTCACCTAATCGTGTTGTTAGCGTTCCCACAGTGCGCGTTGAGGCGACCGTCCCTGTCCTTGTTGGCTATTTACAGCTAGTTTAATCTATCTTATACGCAACATGTCTTGTTTGAACCTATCTATCGTTAAGCATTTTACGTACATTTGCATCTAGCGTTAATCAGCGCTTCTCGCCTTCAAACGTAAAAGTTTGGCGAGTTTAGAACTAAGTAACAGCTCTGTACTATACAATTTAATTATCAGAATTAAAAAAAACTTGCGTTAGTAAACTTAATAAAACCAAGACGGGTTAGTTATAGCATTTATCGACTAGACCGAATTTTATATTTTTGAATTTGTCTCCGCACAAAAATAGCAAAAAAATATGGAGAAAATTCATTTTCTTATATATTGTGTATAAAACCTTAAACACGGATGAAAAGTAGAGCTGTGACTAAAGGCAAGTGAAACTGCGAAACTACTAACAACCACATAAAATGCTATTTTAAAATTAAGCGAGGTCTATAAAGCTTTTACAGATTACAGATGGAATAAGCGCAGTTGCGCTTATTCCATTATCGTAGTGATGAAAGGTTTGATGCGTTTTAGGTTTCTATATTTTTCCAGGTTTCTGCATTTTTCGGGACACAGTGTAGTTGAAGTCCTAAAGTTTCAAATCATGTCCGACAAATTGTAATAATATGCTCGCTGTCTATTGCATGTTGTTAAATGTAGTAAAACTGGCGTAACATAGGCGCTTTATATCTTCTAAAAAACGTGGAACCTACTAAGATGCATAAAGTATATGTATTTATGTATGTACGTGTGTAATTGTATACGTTAGTTTTATATATTTTTGGATAAACTGTAACCTCAGTGCACCTTACTAGATTTCTACACCACCCAAAGGTTGGTTGGTAGAGAATGCCCAGGGCATTGAGTCCGCCGATGTACATAAGTACATAATTTTTTATTTGTTTATTTATTTATATAGGACAACTTACAAAACAATAATACATAATTTACAAACATGTTTTATAAATATTTTCTGAGTGTTGTCTTACTTACAAGTTGCCACGGCATGGTAAGGGACAGTTGCATCTAAGATTACAATGCAATATCTATAATAATACACAAAACATACAGAAAATCATCGAAATTAATTAAAGACAGTGATGATCTAAGAAGGTCCAAATGACGCAAAAACTTTACTTTTAAATTTTGGAAGACTGTTTGAGAAGATGTCTACATCAATTTTACGATTTTTCGTCAGCTTGTTATACTGGCTTTGTAGTCTATTTATAGTAGCGTTCTGACCCAAGTTGGTTATAGAAGTTTTAATAGAAAAAGGAGCGTATTTATTGGCACGGAGAGACCTTGAGGGAGCATATATATTTTTGTTCTCAACAAATTGGGGCAGTCTAAGTCACCGTTAACTAATTTGTAAAGCAAAATCTAATCCAATAACTGCCTACGATCGGACAAACTGTGGAGATTAAAATGTTTTAAACGACTTTCATACGTCGGCAGCAGTTTTACTTTATTGCACTGGTATGAAAGGTGCCAAAGAAAAGTTGTAAATAAAGAATATAAAGTTGCAATTATTGCAATTGTATATTTCCTTATATGTGTTCACTTCATATGACCATAATGATCATATGAAGACAACACAGCTTGTCTATAGAGACTTAATATGACACGATTACCAGACTTTAATAGAATTTTTTTATGCCTAACCTAACACTACAGTAATCTGAGGCTGGGAGAACGTTATACTATTTCAATAGCTGCGGTAGGAAATTCCTGTTAAACAAATAGATATTAAAGTGTGCGGGTTAACACTTTGTTTATAGCGAGTAGTTTAGGTGCCAAATGATTTCAGACAGAAACAACATCACCCATTTTTTTCCCCTTTCAACCTAGTTGTATTAATATAACTACGAAATGGTTTAATTTCTGTTCATCGTAAATATATATATATAACCGACAACACGCGGGCGAAGCCTCAGGCAAAAGCTAGCATTCTATAAGAATCAAAGTATCTCCATGCCAAATTTGATTTAAATCGATTCCGCGGTTTAGCCGTGAAAGCGCACAGACAGACAGAGTTACTTTCGCATTTATATATTAGCAAGGATATATCAAAGTAGTTTTATACGTTACAAGTTTCCTTTTTTCTATGTAAATATTTTACACATATTAGTAATGCTATCACTTATACACAAATATTGGTATGATAAAGGGTAGAAAACAATTGCCTAGTCAAAATGCCTTAGACTGTTATAAGTACAGTATACTGTTACAGTATAATACTCTTTAGAATTACTCAGCTTGTAGGTTACGGGCGGTTTGAGCTAGAATTCTTTTACTTAAAAAAAGCAAATCCCGCATTACTCGTAGGAATATGTACTGCGTCGCGGGGGATTTTACAAACAAATATGAAACGGACACAAAGAACACTCATACTCAAAACAACAATTTGTGAATCACACAGTGATGTCCCATGTGAGGATCAAACCCACAACACTCGCAGTAGTAGTCCGTGGAGTCAATTCTACTAACTGTTAACAGCTGTTTCGTTTCCAGAACTACAAAATAGAATACTTCCTCAACAGGTCTCCAGTCACGCCAGTACCTCTTGTCCACTCACTAAACCTAAATGGTGGAGGGGACGTTGCAATGCTAGAGCTGGCAGGGGATAACTTCACGCCTTCATTGCAAGTATGGTTCGGCGACGTGGAAGCTGAGACTATGTACCGATGTGCTGAGTCTATGTTGTGTGTTGTACCAGATATCTCGCAGTTTAGAGGACAATGGCTATGGGTTCGTCAGCCAACGCAGGTAACGTAACTATACTATGTGTAATTTGTTCAATACTGACATAGGAAAATGAACCAAACGACTGAAATATGTATCTTCAGAGAAAAATGTGTATCGAAAAATTTCAGTATTAAGGTGATTTGTACATTTATATATACTAGAGATCCCTGGCGGTAGAGTTTCAACCGTTTTGAATGTCTCTTTTTATTTTATTGACCAGTATAACTTGACCTGTCATTATGTAGACTTTGTATCATGACAGATCGAAAGATATACTGGAGCCCTATAACTTTGTGCAACCGTTTTTACGTAATTTTAAACTTAAACAATAACTTAAACTTTGTAAACATTAAATATACAAAATATAAGATGAATCCGTGCGCCACATTGGCTTAAAAAGAAGGATCATAGAATCTTTGTACGTATTAATGTGGTTTCAGTAACTTTATTTTATAAAATAACTATCACTTAAATTGGTCACATTTTATATTAGATGTATTTTTGTTAATGCTGCAAAAACATTTCGGTTCCATTAAGCATGTCACTTTGGGTCCCAGTGGACGACCGACGAACATAAACCACGCAGTAGTGTTAAAAACAACGTTATCTCCCTTCATCCTATTTGCTTATTACTATTTTTTTCAGATACAAGCTTATTTAAAACAATAATATACAAATATACAAAATCGTGTCACTCAATTCCCATGTATATTTTATTAAAAAAATTGTGTACCGGATATTTTGTTATCGTTATAACAAGCATGATATCTAAAACAAATACCGTGTGAAACAATTTGATAGCATTCGGTCACACGCCTGAAGTCTCTTAGATCCCATGAAAAATTGGACATAACAACAATTTGATACAGCAACATTATGAGAATCAAAATATTTTTAGGATTGCATTCCAATGATTCACATACAGGTATCAAAATACTGAAAGCAGCATAGATTGAGTTAAAAAAAAAATGTTTTTTTATTAAAAATTTGAATTTAGAATGCATAAATAGAATCAAAAGTTTTAAAGCAAAACGTGCCTGTATTGTAAACGATAAGGAAGTTTAAAAAAATCTTCATCAATCCCTATGGCACTTTACTGTAGTGATCCGATTATTACCCTCGATCATAGGCTTGGGGTCACCGTGGTAAAGTATCATCTAATAGATCAAGATCATTTCAATTGTGTATATAGCATAGCAGTATAGCACTTCGGTTTCGATCAATAGCAAAAAACATTGTTAGAATTACTAATCGAGCAATGTTAGGAAGGAACTTTAATGTTTATTTTTCTTCTAAATCTTACAATTATTATGATTCGGATATTCTTAAACTCATTTTGGGTTTGCATACTATTGAATTGACACCGAGACGTGAGATACCTATACTGATTAGTAAGGTATCTAACAAAAACCAGTACCATTCATTCACCATCGTCTATATATCTAGTTTCATACTTTTCCGAGCAACGATGCCACAGACAGACGGACCTATAAACAAACCTTATAAAAGTAAATATGTCTGTGTTTGCTTCGGAGTTTAACAATAAATCGATGTGTTCAGTTAAGTATTTATATTTAACTCGACCGATATTGTTTAGATAATTTTCATGAAGGTTTAGTTCAAACATGTAGCTAGTAACTTAGAGTAATTAGACATTTTAAATACTAGCTATGCATTATGTACCTTTTGTCTTTTTGAGACTTGGGTTAATCACGAAGCTAAATATCAAAATATGATAACAGCGAAGCTTTACATGTTATTTTGCACATCGCAAATAAAATGTATAGAAGAATCATACCCGTCATTTGTTATTTTAGGTGATCAATCTTACTGTATCTCACTCATACACCAGATTATTTATGTCTTCGATATTTAGTAGCAAATACCGAAGTCCAAAATGATCTTATGCTTCATGACTGCACAGGTTCTGTGATATGCAAGTGTTGCAAAATGTTCATGAAATAGTTATCTTTTATTCTAGCTAGTATTCTATTCTAGTATTATTGATGAAAAATTATCATACTTAGGAAACTTTTCAACACGCACACAAACTTCAATATTATGATAAATTCAATTGGTTGGTTCAATCATTTTAACTTGTTTCAAATGTTTCCTTACTTTAAAAAGTTACGAAACCGTGCAAAATTATGAAATGTAAAAGTCTAGTCTTATTTATTCAATCGTCAATGGATAGACTTGATTTAAAAGTAGTAAAAAAATCGACATCCTCACGCCATCCTTACGTCCAACCACCGAAATCAGGATAGGTATCATATAGTATCATGCATGGTTTATTTTAATACATATTAAATAATAGACTCTACCATCTAATTAGTTGTAGAAAAAAATCTTGGAATAAAAGTTTATTATACAATTATTATTTTTTACATTAAATAGGGGGCAATCAAGTTTCATACAAAATATATAAGCGGTTATTTAAACCTAATATAATTTAACCGTGGGGGAGCCATTGTCTGTGTGGCGACGGATTAAGAACCCCCAGTTTCAGGACCCCAATTCATCCCGTGGGTGTCGTAAGAGATGACTAAAGGAGCAAACTCTGCTTTACAACATCACTACAAAGAGAAGGAAAACTTGAGACAACACCCTAACCAACCTGTCTGACCAGCGTGGTACAGACAGTAGACCAGAACCACCTTCCTAAGGAGAGGCCTATGTCCAGCAGTGGGTTATTAAAGGCTGTTGATGATGATGAGAACCATGCTTCGACACAAATAGACCGGCTTGACCGGAGTAGGTACTAAATACCACGATCTTTCATATATTTACTAGTAGTATTAGTAGTCACTTACCATCAGGTGATTCATTTCCTCGTTTGTCCCTATATCATAAAAAAAATATATATCCTCGGCCTCGAGTTGTAGCGGCGAACTCTTATAACCTTTTTACCCATTTACTATATGCATTCCTGTTTGGCGTCTCATCATCTCCATGCGTTTCTCATTCGGTTTATTACCTATTATTATTAACCTGCGTATAGATCAAAATAGTTTAGGTAAATTTATCAAAAAAGTTATCTTCTGCCATAAAAAAAAAAACAAATCAAAATAGATCATTCTAAAAATAAACTCTGTTTAACCGATATGACGTAAGTATAATCAAAGCTAGTCATAGTCGTATGCGCTAACGTGTGAATATATAATGCAATGAAAATTGCATAATCACCTGATAAATTATTCTTGCAGCCTTTCGTTTGTACGACTTTCTTGTCTAAAAGTAATATCTGACGTAAAATCGCACTATTTTAAGTACTTACAATTTAAATCTACAATTTGATCTTAAATGTTTGGACTGTAGTTGAAAAAGCAGGACATTTAATAATATTTAAGTTTACACATAAATGTGAGACGACTAAGGGAGAAAACTACGCAGAACAACAGCACTGCAGAGAGAAGGAAAACTTGACACAAACCCTATACCAACCCGTCTGGCCAGCGTGGTATAGTAGGCCAAAACCTCCTTTCTAAGGAGAGGCTTATGTCCAGCAGTGGACTATTAAAGGCTGTTGATGATGATGATAAATGTGAAGTAAACCTTCTAAAATAGAGTTGCTAACTCAAATTGACAGATCTTTCCTCCGCTTCAGGTGCCTGTATCATTGGTGAGAAACGACGGTATAATATATGCGACGGGGCTTACGTTTACGTATACACCAGAGCCGGGCCCTCGACCCGTCTGCCCACCGGTCGACGACGTCATGCGGCCCGACCAGTCCGCAAGCTGGCACCATGAACACAACGCTCACAGGCTACCGGACAATACTCTCCAATAGCCAATGGACTGCAGGCTGGAAGATGACAGTCTGCAGTAACTCGGCAACTCATAAACTTTGTGATGTGTGACTCCAAAGAAGACGTCTGACAAGTGACTTTCCAGTCAATAGATTAGAAAGACGTTCGGTGAGTGATTCAAAGACATTTTGTAATTGTATAATTTCAATAGTGCCTAATTTCTATACATCGTACCGTGATCTAAGATAATTTCCTATGTATATAAGGAATTAGGGACATGAAGTGATCTAGATTTCAAATAATTTTCATTTTACTGAGTCAGTCAGTGATTTCGCTTCTTTGTAGGCAATATAATCGACTTTATTTCTATGCCACTGACTTCTTTAAAACTATTACGATTTTTCATATCTCTGATTCTACTGATGATACATTTGTGTTCGAATGTTATTTAATTGGGCAATTTATAAACTCTAGCCTTTGGTTAATAAATGAGCGTGAAATATTTTTACAACTAATATTTAGTTAAAAAGGAGGCATTCTATTGCATATGCTTAGCTTATGAATTTAACGCCGAAATTATACATTTTAACATTAATTATGTACTGGCGATATTTTCACAAGGGGGAAGTGATCAATCTCGTGATGTATGTGCAATATAAAAACCCAAAGGTTCTGGGTTATCATATTAATACTTATTATGTAGCGGTATCAATAAGTTTTATATAAGTGTCGTCCTATATTATGACGTTTTAAAGATCATGTTAGTGGTATATCATAGAAGATATAGTGACCATAGTAGTCGATCGCTTTGTTCAAAAAGCTTGAGACTGCCTGGTATGATTGGGCACGAATTCGTTGGCCTAATATATTGTATGTACATCTAGGAGATTATGACACCAAAACTATAAATGAGAATGAATTACCGTTAGAAAAAAATGTAGCACTTTGCTGCGCAGACTGGATAGAGTACACCAAATAACAGCGCATCTTTTGTATAGGTTATTTTCAGAAATTCGATTTTATTGTAATTATTATCATCGCATTTTAATACATATTGAGATTATATAAATACTTTACTTAATGGGGCTTTACATACAATAGTGTATACAAGCCTACTTCACCCGTTTTACAATCAACAGTTCCAAAGTTAGCTGATTGAAATTACTTTGAATTCGTTAATAATTTTAATGATATGCTAATTATTAGCTTAAAATTATTTTCAGTAATTTATATGGTAGATAGACAGATATTTATACTGCACACTATACATTTTTGGATTTGTAATGGTACCACATGGTATATTTTTTTAAACAGCAACATCTAGCCGGCTAACGTGTTGCTCTCATTAATAATTTGTAAATGTTATTAAATTATAACGTTAATTGCTAGTCTATAAAATAAAATGGTTTCATAAAATTTTCAATCGATTCAATGTGCTACAGAAGCCGCTATTTGCAGTAATTGCCAACCATGTCAATAAGAATGTTGGTATACTGACGTAGATATACAGGGAAGTAGTTCCTACTCCGGCATTTAATACACCAATATTAAAATTAGTTTGCTCATCATCCTCGTCATATGCCTCTACCATACATTGGCTTACCCGTAAAAATAAACAAAAAAAAAAGGCATAAACCGTAACAATTACTTTACATATATAGTTATTTAAACTGTGTATTATAATAAATCATGTTATTTTCTCATTTCTGAGGTACGATTCATATCGAAAGTTAAAACTAACAAAAAAACATTTGATTTAATGCAAAAAAAAAATATGATGACAAAATACCCAAAATACTATTGCGTTGAGCCTAATCGTGCATACACATCCTGTTTTGTTGAACATATTAGAACAGTAGTTAGTCCGGATAACATTAGCTTTCCTAACACAATGTGTGGAGGAGGCAATTAAATAAGATCTCTCTGCTCTTAGAATTGTTTCCTTGGGGCCAAATAATTGTAATATCCATGACAAGTCATTGCGTTTATACTATAATACTTTAAAAACATAAGTTTTAAATACATTTAGGGACAAGGAGGTTGAACTCTATGAGATTGTTTTAGGCGTGATTTTTATTTTATTGATTTGTATAAATTAAGTATCCTAGAGAATTAATCTTACAAATACGTTAGAGAAGAGCCAAATAAGTTCACTTAATTATCTGAGTAATTGTAATTAATTTAATAAAAACGTAAACAATTGTTTGCCTTTTTCGGAAAACAGATAATTGTACATAAATTCTATTACTTTATACATCATTTACATACCGCAAGCTTGGGTTGCATTGACCTTAAGGGATTTGAATCAAATTGTCAGTTCTTTTATTTTCACAATAAACTGAGCGCCATCAAATTATTGTGCTGACAGATGCATCTGTTATTAAATTTCTCTACCCTATTAGCGAGAAAGTATTTATATGGATTTTAGACATTCGATTTGAATTGATCGAATTCACACATATATTATTAGATATGTAGCACCTTAAGTGTCAATGTATTCCAACCTAATAAGTCACTTTAAAAGTTATGAATTTTTAACATCTAAGTCTGTAAAAATCACAAACAATTGTTTTCAATTTTATTAAATTTGTTCTAAACAGAGCACAGTATTTCTCTGTCATACATAAACTTTTATAAACCTGCTTGTTTGCTTTTGTAAGTGAAAGTCAATCCGTCTCAATGTATATGCACAATTTATCTAATCGCTACATCGTTAGTGACGATTGTAATAATTAATTCACATTAAAGACACTCGGATGTCACTGTACGTATGTATATTTACGGAGATTTTAAACGAACAATACACGTAGTTATTAGTTAGAATTAGTCCATAGCAGTTTTATCTGCACATCAAATGCGCTATGATATTACAAAATGGCTGCTATGTAATATTTATACATAATATACCTATTATACCGAAATCTCAATCAATGATTAGGAATTGTTCTAAGCTATAATGTCGTCTACAATAATAGTAAGTTCGTTGCTTAGTCTACAAAACTATTTTGTAAAAAAAATATGACGTAAAATTGATTGAGAATCAAATATCGTTTGTTTAATATGCGATGGTAAACATGTATTATAAGTATATGATTTATTAAAAGGTTCATTTCACATTGTTCATTTGAAACGTAATATCTTAGCGCTACATTGTAAAACATTTGATGTGTTGATTTCGCCTAAAATACTGTTAAAGAAATAAAAAAATTATTTATTATATGCCAATCTGATTTTTGTTCAAAAAGGATTGTTAAAAAAAGGATTTGATGTGTATTTTTAATGAAACGTGTGATTTCGAACATTCCATGTGGAAAGTGTAATAAGAAGTACAAAAAAATATCAATATTTTTGTAGCAAATCAAATTACGATATAATCTTAATGGAATTGGTAAAGTTACAGTATTACAAGGACATTAGTATTAATCTCGACGAATGAATAGACAGTAATATTGTCGTCAATTTTTGTAAAAAGAAACTTTAAATATAATGTAAATGATTTGTCATTTTAAAAACTGTTTACTCCTTTTTATCATTTTACATTTGGTATTTCTATATTTGGAAATTGTCATATTGATGCGGTGACTGCTCGGCAAATATTGTGAGCGTAAGCGTGCAACTTAAAAAGATATACCGAGCAGTGAAACTGAAATATGAGTAAATATTTTTTAATAAAATTGAATTGAAATAACAAAGATTTTTATTAATTAATTTCCCTACACCAGCCGAAAGATTATAAAAAAAAGGTGAGGATGTATATCTCTACACGTTCGGATTTTAATTTTGTTTACGAAAGTCTTTCATGTTATGCAGCCTAAGTTACAGCTTAGCACTAGTCTACAGGTTAGCAAAACATTTACCAATATATAGATTTTCTTCTGTTTTTAATGGTACAATGTATTGGTTATATTTTAAGAGTACAACAAGTTTTATTCATAACGTCAACACTTAGCGCGTCACTGACGGCTCTTATAAAATTGTTCCCACCACTGATAGTCTACAAATATGCATAATGTGTTTAATGATACAAACATAACATTCTTTTTTACCTCGTTTTAGACATAAACTTCTCACAGTAGAGCAGTTTTGCGTTAAACTGATTTCATTACCTTATTTCTCATTGTTTTAATTAAAACGGAGGGTTCAAGTGTAATTATCTACTTATGAATCAGTGTTAATCGAGGAATCAGTGCTCCGCTCAGTCTGTGGGAACGTCTTCAAAAAATCTTCACATGATATTAACAAGTGTCTTCCCCTACATACCGTTCCGCAACGCTGGCTCTGACGGTCTGACCTCAGATATAATTATCACAAGTTTATACTCATTCCGCCATTGTTCGATGCTGAGATTCACTGCTTTATATTTTATGACATGTTTTCGAGTATAACTTCGGTTGTCATACCATAAATTGGTAGGTAATTGAGGCAATTGATCTTCGATTTAAAGGGCACGTCAGCACTAAGTCACTACAGTGCAAAAGCAAACCGTATTATGCAGTGATGACGAGAATCTCTAACTCCATAGTCCATAAAATAATATGTACATGCAAGTAACGACATAAGAGATTGTTCAATAGCGACTAATCGACATGAAAACTGAATGAAGAACTACGGATTAGATGAATCCAATAATCACTAGTTTTACCCACATCCTGTTTGTTTCTGTCTTCCAATTAGTTCTGATAATACCATCGCAAATATATCAGTAGTCGCGGGTCATTTTTATTATTATCATATCAAACAGGATCTCAGTAATTTAATTTAACATTCTTTAGTTCCAGTATTCTTATGGCAGGTAAATATTACGAAAAGACCTTCGTATAAAAATAATTAATGATCTGGTTGACCTGAAATAGACAAACAGCTGAAGTACCTTCATGTGCGTGTGCACTGCAATAGAATTTGACACTAGACGTTCTATTCTTTGCGGAGCTGACTCCGAGCTGATGAGATGGTTTCACTACCAAACGTCTCTGAGTGACCTTAGTATAAATGCGGCACAAAACCACGTACTATCGATGTAATTGTTGGTAAAAGTCTTAGCTTCTTAAATAACTATAATGGAATCTGAATAATTAATCAAAATATTAAGCCACAAGACTTCAACCTCATCAGTTAGAAAAAGTATCGTAGAAAATATAAAGGCTTAATTATATTTTTCGTCACG
The DNA here is from genome assembly GCA_902825455.1 of Arctia plantaginis. Classification (NCBI taxonomy): domain Eukaryota; kingdom Metazoa; phylum Arthropoda; class Insecta; order Lepidoptera; family Erebidae; genus Arctia; species Arctia plantaginis. Next base: position 5,518,491 of record CADEBD010000288.1, read on the forward strand.
GATGAAGACCAAACATTTAAACTCACCTTTATGATACAAAAACACTATATTATTAACATGTTAGAACAACCTTTTGCGTGACTACAGACATTATTTACCAATCGGTGACGCGCGCAAGAAATTATGACGTTACACATTAGAGGCACGTAACCATTCATTCGTGCAAACAAAAAATGACATTGTATTGAAAACTGTCAGGAATCTGTATATCCTGGTTAGGGGAATTATAATTAGGGGAAACTACACGTTGTTTTAAGGATGTACTACAGTGACATCCTTTTTTCGGTTCAATTGTAGCCCGAACATTGATTGGTCATTTACCTGCACCAATTAACCGTATGACGATTATATCTATGCGGGGACTGTGAGAAATCTGTGTGCACACAATTGAATCATTGTCTGCCTTTTTACATTCTGCCAGGTTGATCTATGGTGCCAAGATATGCAGAGTGTGGGAAATATTGCCAGTACCGCTGAACGAGTATTTTCCAACATGTCATCTCCGACCGTGGGAATAACATCTGGAAACCGACGAATTTTATACTTATTAGCAATTATAATAATATTTTAATTTTCAATTGTTTTAAATCAATGTGGTATTAAAAGTGACTTGACGTACCTACTTCTGAGATAATTATTTTAAATTAGATATTGTTATAAGAATAAAAACAAGATACCAACAGATTTAAGATAAATTTAATTTTAATTAGGCAATTTGGTTTTCTTGTACATGTCTGTGAGTTAGATACATATACAGTAAAGGTAACAGTGCAAAGGTGTCAAGCATAAACGCATGTCTCATATTAATTATAATAATAATATTCTACCACATTCACACAAAGCCATCTAGTCCCAATTTAAGCAGAGCTTGTACTATGGGTAACTAGACAACTGATACAACTACATAGATACTTTTTTTTTGTAAATACATACATATTATACCTACATAGAAACACCCAGACGAAATCAAACATTAAAATGTTCATAAACAGAAATGTTTGACTTGGGCGGTAATCGAACCCGCAACCTTTGGCTTTAGAAGTCCGTTACACAAACCACTACGCCATCCCGCCGTCTAATCAGTAGACGAATATCACTGGAGCCGCTCAAGTTAAAGAATCAGGAAGCACAAAATAAGTAACCGTCTCCATTCTACATGTAAACTTTAAAGGACATACCAAACATCGAAACAGTACAAGTTAATTAATAGACTTTCTTATGAATACTCCTTGAGAAAGAAATATTATTTCATTGAATGAACAGTATGGTTCATCTGAGCGAAAGCAGGCCGCAAGGCCAAAATCTCGTATTCTCGGCAAAGTCACTGTTACATCTCCAGTATCATTTATTATCTCTCACTCTCTCTTCAGCCTGTATCGACCCTTCGGGTGCAGGCCTCCTTCAACGTACGCCACTCGTCGCGATCTTGAGCGATTTGGAGCCACTTCCTACTGTCCTCTTGGTATCGTCATCCCAAGGCATCTGTGGTCTTCCTGGTGGTCATTTTTAACCCCATGGTCACAAACTTGAGATTGTACGTCTGGTGATTTCATTCGCTTGATTCTTATTACCGGTAACTATCTCCTGACCCAGTTATACATTTTTGTGTACCCTTTCGAAGGTAGTATGGTTAGCCTTGTTGGTGGGGTTTAAGATCTGTGTTTGTCATAACTTTGGTTTCGTCACAATTCATTTCCAGGCCAAATCGGTTAGAGGCATCGCTGAGTTCTTGGATCATGCATTGTAGTCTGGGTTATTTGCTAGCAAAACGATGTTATCGGCAAAATGCAAATTATTTAAGTAAATTATTTATCATATTGTTTTAAATTGTGAGAAGCACACGTTGAGTTTATTATCTACAGAAGAAGCGTCACCAACTTGTTTGCTATAACGGTCGGAAGACTAATAACAGCCATTAATGAGTCCAATATTACGCCTCTTGCCTCTTATACCTCTGGGTAACTGAAGCAAAAGTGTACCTATAATTGAAGGTAGATAAGAATGGTTATACTGTCATCACTGCTTCTCCATAGCTACCTTAGTGCTTGAAATCTAATTTTATGACTTGTAAGAACTCTTCTCGAGACATCAGCATGTAGTATTGCATGTAGTGCTTAAATGTAAGCAGTAACCTAAATCAGTATTCTTAATCCGTCACCACACGGAACCATCCGTGTCCGTGAACCTGAGTGTCATTACCCCAACTCATCCCGTGGGTGTCGTAAGAGCTAACTAAGGTAGCAAACTACGGAGGACAACAACACTGCAAATAGAAGGAAAACTTGACACAAGCCCTGTACCACCTGGCCAGCGTAGTATAGTAGGCCAAAACCTCCTTTCTAAGGAGAGGTCTATGTCCAGATGTAGACTATAAAAGGCTGTGGATGTGACGATGTGATGTGAACCTAAATCGCCCATATAATATAACACTGGCAACATTTAAGTAAATTATGCCGGATCTCCTCACATAAAGGCAGACTTGATCCAACTTAACCAAAATTAATCGAATTCAGAATCCTATTTAAGTCGTTACGTTGGTAAAATATAAAAATACGCTTTTTGGGTTTGAAATTTAATCGGAAGACTTGTAATACATAAAATATATAAGTGATTCTACTATTAGTATTTTATGTATAATCCTCCACTATGATTACTTGTCTAAGCTTCCTTCATATGAATGAGAAATCATTGTTGTTTAGTAATTATAGCTAATTCGCGTGACGCAAACTTGATGTACTTACCTACAGCGTGCGGAAGCAGGTAGATATTATTTATCTGTAAAATGATTGGAGACATCTGACCGTAGAATTACGAATAGAATCATGATACTAAAATTTTCCAGACAATTATCTAAGTTAAAATTTAGTTAACTGCTTCTCGTCTCAATGCAATATGACCTAAAACATATTGGTAGTCGTCATGTTAACCCCTCCAACCGAAAGTTTTTGTTAAGTGATATTTGCTTTAATTGTTATGGTGTAGCCGTTTTTTTTATGGAATAATTGGCAAAGCGGACAGATGGGCCACCATAGGTGAAAGATACTACCGTCTGAACCTCTGCAACTTAAGATACACAAGTGCGTTGCCGTTCTGTTAGTGCTGTTATTAGAGAGGGGGGAGGTCTGGTTATCCACCGGTAATCTCACTCGTTCGGTGAAAAGCAACTATAGAATAACTTAATAGCGGTTTCCTCTGAGGTTTTGGTAGGTATACCTTGTGGACATATAGGCCGGCCCAAATGTGCAGAAGGAAGGCTCTCTCATGAATACAAATTGTTCAAGATTGATATAAACAGATAAACTTTGTTAAGATTTATGTTCTATTAGCGATGAAATGTAAGGAAGAGCCATTCTTCGGCCTATTTGGGCCAAGCTTGACCGGAGTGATACCGAACTCCCGGCAACCGGTGTTAAGCAGTTCTTTCGTTACTTTTCACAGAGTGAGTGAGGTTACCGGAGCCTTGTTCTTCTCCCTCCCCCTGATTCTGGGGTCTAGGGACTGCAAAGGCGGCAATACACTTGTGACTCTTGAGTTGCAGCTGTCCATCAGCGGTGGTAATCACTTACCATCAGGTGACCCGCCTGCTCGTTTGCCCCCAATGCCATAAAAAAGAAAAATAAAGAGCTCCGGTTCGGCTAATGTACAATAAAGATTATCTACCCGTGGTACCTTGTTGGCGGCTATTTGCTACTAAGTTCAGGAATGTACCTACTCACCTATTATTTCATCACCAGCCTTTAAAAGAAAGGAGGTTTTGACCTACTACACCACCTGGCCAGACGGGTTGGTATAGGGTTTGTGTCAAGATTTTCTTCTTTTTGCAGTGCTGTTGTCCTGCGTAGTTTGCTCCCTTAGTCCAATTTTATAACAATCACTAGCTGAATAGGGATGGTGACATTCCGTATTCGTAATCCGTCGCAACACGGATAATTCAAATAAATCAAATTATTTAAGCTTAGTTTAGTTATTAGGTTGTCTTTCCGTCAATTTGAAGATCCACCTGCAGGTTAATTTTAGAAGAACCCATTTAACCAATGTTGTATTTTATTTTGACTATATTCGTAAAATCATGAAAGTTTCATTTAGAATGGTACTATATAAGTGTTGCTATAGCTTGTTTACTAGCACAGTGGTACAAAAAATATCACTGCTTTATCTAGCTTATTTGTTTATAATAGCTATTATAAAAACACTAGACACAACAGATTACTAATACATTTCATTTGATTACAACGGGTTACTTTTTTTATTGAATCCTTTAATTACTTATTGGAATGCGTGTATTATTTTCTGCTCAATAAACAAGAATATAATTATACTATCGCACTGACCCTCTGGTAAGTAACATTTCCAACTAGACATATTTAGATTAATTTCAAAAAACTAACTTACTGATATGTATTTACCTTATGGTAGAATTAAGTGAAAACTCATGGCGACTATGGTGGCTGGTAGTACACTATCTCGCTGAATAAAAATCTCATTGAAATAACTGATAAATCTAACCGTGTAAAAGTATGTTATTTCTATCAACATCAACTATGTAAGTATATATTTAGTGGAAATAGTGTGTTACATTTCAATAAACGTTTCATGCAGTCCGTAGGTTTCGAATGATAAACCTATGGACATCCCAGTTTGGTCTTGGTAATTTTAAATATACTTATGTACCTACATATTTTTAAGAAGGGAATCCAACAAGTAAAATTAAGTTTCTTATCCTAAACTAAACATAATAAGATATAATAGGCGTTAATCTGATTTAACTTTAATTTCTTTAAAGTTAGTCTTAAGTCAAACGTTATTTACATATTTGAGGTGAAAATGTAAAGATCTAAAGTAGGTATAGAAGAGAATAGGTAGAATTGATAGTCTAATATTAAAGTAGACAGTATTCTGACTTTATCACAAAAATTGTTAAACATAAGATTTTATCTACCACTTATTATAAGAGCTGCCAGAAACGTCAAACAAGTAGGTAATCAAATAGCGCTTAGTCATTCGTTGAGTTGTTTGACATTTCACGTAGGTACCGCTGCGTCACCAAAATTGCACACATTGGGATGAGAAATCAGACTTGAAATTGCTCTAAACACTCATATTCTTGATGTTAGATAAATGACTTCCTGCTGCTGCCACAATGGAAGCATCATTATTCCACAGGCCCCATGAATAGGCCGCGCTGCCGTGGGAGTCTCTCACGACTTTATTGCGGATACATATTTTTTGTTTGTTCTAATTAACAGTTTTTCTAATAGTATGCTTTTACTTTAATTGTTCTTGTTCATTCAAGACCGTGTTTTAAGTAATTTTCGGCGAATTTATGCTGTCTAATGATAGAGCATTGACGTCGTAAGCATCTTGAAACACGGCTACCGTTATTATTGCGAGTTCTGCTATATTTAGTATAATTATCAAAATTGCACATGATTATTGGTCATAAAAGTTTTTCATATTCTGTAAACATGTTTGTAATAATAACTTTAACGTTTTTAGAACAATGACAGCACCAACCAGTCGCTAGTTGCGTTGTGTAAACAAAGCTAACAAAAATCTAAATTAAATGTTATTGTCAAAACTTCATGAAAACATATAGCTTCCATTATTGAGGTAATATCTTAGGATCTTGTATTAATACTTTGTAGGGACACAAACTTTGATGAGACGTAAATCTTTATTCCAATGTTTTAGGATTTTAACCAGTTTATAAATCGCAAATTCATCAATTGTCTCGATGTTAGTTTAGTGGCATCAAAAGAAAATAAACTTTTCTTAGTGTTTTCGCGTGGCCTATTAATATATTTCGAAATCATATCTATTCACCGAGATAGTATTCCATTTTCTCGACTTCCACATACACGAAAAATACGAATTATCTAGTAATCCTGCAGCGTACAATGAAAGTTCTCGCGCCTATTATAGTGGGTAAGTATACAGATTTCCAACATCAACAGTTGGGTTGCGGCCCGCCAGGCAGAACAACGCGGCCTAGTGGGAAGATCATCTGTTTGTGTTGTAGGGGTATAACACACGCTCCTCCACGCCGTCTTAATGTCTACGGAACATGAGCATATCGTTTTGACCGTCCGTCATTTAAAGAAAACCAATAAGTGAACGTGGGTTTCTTCTAGAGCTCCATACTCATGGCAATCCATAAGTGCATACCGCTTCTTGGTAACTGGCCAAAAACAATTAAAATATTAATGACTTACATTTAAAAAATAAAACACAAAATTTCATTGTGACTCATGTTTACAACCACGCACAAATGCAACTTTTAACTTTAAAGCGAAATTAATAAAACAATTATAATGTAATTGTCACCGAACTCATGGCATTGCTGACAATCACTACTTACAATACTCCTTTACCTAAAATAAATACAATTGTGTTAACTATGTATTGTATTTCATATATAAATCATATTTAAAATATACATCTTGTAATGGATGGTTACTTTTTTAACTCATTAGATTTAACTGGAATCCAGTTGATTGGGTTTAAAATAAATAGAACTGATACAAAATATACTTTTTAAAGTAAATATAAAATCTCGCTGCCTTTTAATATTTTCTTTAATGGCAAATATATGTCGGACGCACTTACAGGCTTTCAGTCGATAAGAATCTTTCATATTCATTTTTTCAATTACAAAAATAGTAGCCAAGTTTAGAATCAACAAAAACTTCTAGGTATTTTTTTTTATTTTAAATTAAGTATAGCTGCACTAATAACTATTAGTAATAGATGCTTATGAAGGGCACTTATGGTAATATTATATAAAGCCATATCATTGTATAACATGCTATTACATTGCACACCTAACAATAATAATAGATAACAAATATTTTTCACACATCATGCTTAAGTATGTATATCAAAGTAAATATATATATAGAAAATATATTGATTAAGATTGAAATATGATTTTAATAAATATATCTTACACCTATGTTACCTGATAGTATCTAAGAAATACGTATTAGTTAGCTTTTTTACTTTCACTTAACAGCACAGTCGGAATGAAAAATACATTGACCGTTGTACTTAATAACTAGCCATAATAGAGGATTTGGAATAGCAAGTAACTTCTTTAATTATATTAAAAAACGATTGGTAAAAATAATTTTAAGGACGGATGTTGTAATCAGATGATATATTTTTATACTATGATCGCTAAACCGCGTGGGATGTTGCATGCGCGTACACACCGTTGACATGCATTGTTGTTTCTAGCGCTGCGGCAATAATGAGCCAGGAAACCCTATAATGCAGCCATAAACTATATTTGTATTGTGCAGTAAATTTCACTTTAAACATTATACAACACTTGTGATGTATTAATACGCAATTTGTTATATTTCTAAGCTTTATGTTTAAAAAAAATACCTCTAGGAAGCGTGGACATTAAAAAAATAATAATTTCGCATTTGCGTACTAATTGGAAAATGAAACCCTACATACATTTTATCATATCTGGGTTTATAATAGAAACTTTAAAAGTTCCTTTATAACTAATATAAATATGTTTGTAATTAGTCATGTCTCGCGTTATACAAAAATGTAGTTAACGAGCTAATGCCTTAAGTAACAAACATGTTTTTACACATCTTAGAAACAAGTTTGTATAATTTACATAAAATTTGATTCCATTGTATTCTTTAAACTTTAATATATATTTGACTAAGTTATCTAAGGTCATTTGACGCGTACAGAACGTTGTTTATTCATATTAGTGAGCATGAGCGAGATGTATGACGTCAGCAGATCGTCCATCTTGTACCCCAAGGAGGTTTCACAAAGGAGTTTGGAACCTCGTACCAAGTTACCAATTGTCATGTGGAAATATGTGTTACCGGATGACCAGTTTGATATTCTTGTAAATGGGTGTGTTACTAGGATATCCTGAAATAAACAGAAATGAATATTTTTAGTAACTGTATTTTGTGTAATCGGGTCTTAAGACAGAGCCAATTAGGTATACCGACCCCGACCAATTATGACTATTTAAGTCGGATTCAAGTGTCAAATTCTCTTGTCTTACGAGTATTTAATTTTACAGGGCTACATTTTACTTTTTAGGAGTAATAGATCTTCTGCATAAATGAATGAAATGCATGAATGAAAGGCAGAAGTGATCCATACAAAGTTGTACTAAGGTCAAATTATACTTCGTATCCATTAAATATACATTTGTGAAGTCGTTTACATGGGGTAATTTAGTATTTATTTATTCTTAAATGATTTACGTCTGTCAAACTATTTTGAATTTGATTTGATGGTTTAGAAAATCAAATAACTAGTTTTTGTTTGTTAGTTCATAAGGAATGGCTGAATCGCCTAAGATAACTTTAAGACTTTTTGAGAAAATGAAGGTAATACAGGTAACATTGCGATGATAATTATCTTACCTTTGACTGTGGGTGTATCAAACTAACTCCATGCTTGTTTATAGCAATCAACAAAAGCTCAGGATAATTTGGTTCCGTGGTCTGCTTGACTTCGAAGAAGGCAGAGCCAAATGTAGGCCACCGGTAAATGACCTTTAGGAAGGTGATTTTGGCATCTTCAGGGGTCATGCCTGCATCTTGATTGTATGAAGCTACTATAGCTCGCTTCCAATCAGCTGAGCTTTGGAGTTTGATGAGGTCGGCTGGTATTAGCTCTCGCAGCATTTGACTAAAATTTAATTAGAAAATAAACTACTATACAAATACGTATTATTGGGAATCTACAAAATTATTATCAATGATTATGTTCATGGCCGCGACCGTTAATATTTACGGACGAAATTATGCTTTTAATACGTAAAAGACATGTAATATGACCAAGAGCTCTCACCTATATCAAAAGTAATAGTAATAGTAACAGCAACAGTGTAATATACAATAATGTGTATGTCAGCTACAACATTTTGTAATTGTTTGTGTTTTAAATGTAGCTATCGTAATAATCAAGAAGAAGAAGCTTTTTAACAGTTTTTTTAATGATATTGCTCATCACATTATTTATCCTGAGTAGGACTCGAGGCCTCTACCTGTGGCTCGTGGCTAGCATACTGTTTAAAGTAACACTTACGGTATAGCCTGCAATTCTTGTTTGTTGTCCCCAAATCTTGCTCGATAGGCCAGTGCCGCTAATCTAGCCCCCTCCTCACGCCCACACCGGTGGTACCCGCGGAGGAGTTTAGGTAACTCTTGATGGAAGTGGAAGATGACGTCTGCTGCGCGGTCTTTACCAGGGACTGTGTTCGTCCAGAGCTTCTTCATGAAAAACACCTGTTAGAAAGAAAGATTACTTGCAAAACCATGTGACAATGTATGGAACGTAATATTTTTACGGAATGGTGAATGCCAAAGAAGGTTGACTGCGCGGCGACATCAAGATAAATTACAACTACACCAACCCCAAAGCTACACCAACTATAAAGATTAAGATACATTTTTAGTAACCTTTGTTGTAACAAATTTCGCAAGGTTGTTTTGTTTGATCGAACTGATTATTGAATTTGTAAAATATGAGTTAAATAATTAATTTAAATTAAATTTACACAAAGCAGGACATGAAATCGTTGTCAAATATCTTAAGGATTTCTTACTTACGGAGCTAAAAAGCGGTGAGCAATTAGCAAGTCAACTTCAGAATACCTATGATTTTGAATTCATTCCAGACTAAATTAAACATAACGTTCGACTATTCGAGGAATACTTTAGGTACCTATTACGTAATTGGGTTTTAACGGTTAAAGCATTTATGTAGCCTTAATTTAAAAATCGAACCTGGTAGGTAAATTGTGGTGTGATTCCATCTCGAGTTGGCCGTGCTTTCTTGATCCAATCCGTAAGGTGCCGCACAAAATCGAAGAAGAAATCGCCCTCAGGAACAGATATAACCTTATCAGCTATCTTAACGAATAAACTAAAACCTTCACTAGATCTGAGATTCAGTCTCTGAGCGATATTCTGACAGAAGTCCTTGGCACGGGTAGATGAGTCCACTTCAAAAGCTTCGTCGGTATCATCAGGGAAATATACTTTATGAAATATTTGCGTGGTCTTATGCTGAATAGCTTCAACCTCCACTTGATGCGGAGGATATTTTCTCTGGCCATTTCGTAAGGTTTTTTGTAGTCTCTGTAAGGAATCCTGTGCTATTGGATATCTCCTAGTCCTTAGGAATAATGTTAATTCTCTTAGTAGTCCTTGACTACATGTGAACAGACCTGAAGCTAACCACATTAACTCCCATCCCCTTTCCTCTGACATTCTATTTCTATTGTCAGTTAGTTGCTTCATTATTTGACAATAAATCTCGTCTCGTAATATCTCATGTTTTAATGGCCCATCGAAAATGTGATCTGTGTACTCATTGCCGATACGTGGTCGTTTTGATGGGAGATCTCCCATGTACTTGAGCATAGCAGTAAAAGCAAAACAGGCCTCTTCGGCCAATTCTTCTTTAGCTTGTAGTTTCTTCAGAAGCGGTTGTTTTATTGGCTCTCTAGAATGTCGCCAAAGTTCTTCCGTGCCTCCTCTTTTAGCTGTCGATAACGTTAATGCTTTAGACACAGTTCGTTTTGGGGGTAGTCGGAAATGATCCATAGCATATTCTAATAAAGTATGAGGCTTATCTCGGGTCTCTGTGCCATTGTAAGTTGCAGTTGGAGGGCGACGGCCGTGCTGTGCTCCTTCTTGACAGAAAAGAGTTAATATATCCGGTGGTGGTTTAGTAAGTGCAGGTAATACGTACACCGTTTCCGAAGGGAAGTCACCTCTTTCCATGGTTCTTTCACAGCGCCCGATACACCAACCATTATTCAACACAGATTCTCCAGTGCTATCTTCTTCTAAAATTATCAGGTCGCCTTTCAGGAATGTTAAGAAACTGGATCCCTCTCCAGGAGCTTTATAATCTTGAAGTGCAATTACATGTTTGGACCTCTTTTTTAGTCCTTCTAAGAAGTACACTACAAGATCTCGAATGTCCTCAGCGTTGGGGCTTTGGAATGTAAATTCTTCTCCCCTTACTGTTGCGAGACTGAAAGTTTGTGTAAATACTTTATTCGTTTTCTGACTGGAAACTGTTGTAATTTCTGGGAATGATAGTTCCAGGAGAACTTGCTCTTGATCATCAACGACGTACACACCAGTCCAATTGACAGCTATAATAACATCATTCTTAGGTAAATTTGGACCAGAATTTCTATAGGCTTCGTAGAATCTTGAGAATAATAACGGCCACTTGAATTTTGCATAACTAACTACGTCCTCTTTTACTCTATAAGCGGGCACTTTTTCTTTTACATAATAACTCTTTTTATATGCTTGCACTACCAATGCACCCCAACGATCAACTGCTTTTTCAACGCCAGTTAAACAGTAGTCTGGTATATAATTTGGCAGCAAAGTATAAAGTCTTTCCGAATTCATGTCTTGACTGTATTCAATATAATACTGTTGAGCGGCTATCATAGCTAAGTCTTCTTCTTTGTCACATCTATACTCACCAAATTTCACACCTCTTACTACTTGTTGATAAATAAGATTTGTGGCAACTTGATCTTCAGTGGGATCATGCCATGGAGCAAATATTTCTTTTCTGAAGAACAATCTCCATGGAGCATTTCTTTCTTGGGCACCTTGTTCTTTAGCGTACTGTTCGCACTGCGATATTGCATCCATTACGTGATCTCCACCACTACCAAGGGAGCTAACCTTATCAAATAACGCAATGTATAGTGAGAAACCAAACTGATCTTTCAAACCAATTTTGTCAGATAACTGATTACAGAGTTCTCTTGCTGTTGTCGCTGAATCCGCTAACAAAGTTTTTGTATTACCATCCATAAATGTTATTGGTAACATGATTGGCTTTTTTGACTTCGTTGCTTGCAGCTCTAGCCATGATGGTGGTTGATTTCTGGTACCATTATTAAATGTTCGTTTCAAGCGATCTTCGCAATAGGGTGCGTAACCAGGTGGTCCTTCCCTTATGAAGGCGCGTAGGTAGTTAACAAACTTTTCACTAGGAGCGAAGCATCCCACACACAGTGAGAGCAAAATCCATCCTCTAGCATGAGAGGATTTCGAAGGATTATTGCTCAGTTGTTTGCATATCTGACAGTAGATTTCATCTCTAAGCTCAGCCCGCAAAATTCCGTGGCCAATAATAAAATGTAACTTTTCTAAGTTTGATGTTGGGCGTGATTCTAGCCATGACTGGTAACTATCTGCTGTATATTCTTCGTCCTGAAAAATATTCGAGAATGTCATTAAGAAATGCCTCTACAAAGCAGTTTGTCATAATAATTTAAAGTGGGTTACAAACCTGTAATTTTCTTCTAACATCTTCACCAAGCTTGTTCTTTCTCTTTAATGTCAGAGAAACCAGCTTGTGCCTAATGGACCTAGGTTTCTGTTTGTTAAGATACGCATCAGGATCTACTCCCATCATTTGAGCTTCCTGGAATTCTTTTGATCTGATAAAGTTTCTGCCAAGAGTTGCGGTTACTTTAGACATAACAGATGTGTTGTCTCTATCCATGGTGTGATACCTTGGTTCCGGCAGATCTCCAGTGAACCGTAATATTGTGATCCATAGTGCTTGGGCAGCCTGTAATGTACATATTTTGATTACTTTAGACAAAATGTAATCGACGGCCATAATTAGGGACATTAAACGTGTAAAGGCTGATCAAGCCTTTCCTGGAATGTTTCTATAATGAAGGTCTTCACGTAAAACTTAATTGGTTGACTTGAGTGGTTTTCATTCATTTCTTTAATACAAAGTTATTTGGAAAAGTAATTAACAGGATTAACTATTTTTCCACAAAATTTTGTATTAAACATAATACATTAGTAATCTAATTTTTTAAATTCAAAGCTCTTTTCACATCTTATCGTGATATACCTACTCGTATATGCATCTGAGATAATAGCACATAAATAATGTTAATTAACATATTATCTGTCTGTCTATCTACTCTTTGTCACCATTTAAAATACCGCTAATCGTTATTAAACACTGTGTAAAATATTGTCACTGAATAGACATCCAAAACTTTGTAAGAATGAGGCACAATTAGCAAACAACTACAGTAGAACTACTTCATAATTAATAATAATTGTAGAGAAAATTACGACCAATCCAGGATGGCTTTCCAGGATGCTGAATTGGTCGTATAAAGAGTTGCCAGCAAGGTATTTAAACTTTGCTCACTGAACCAATAAATAGTCGGGCGTAGTCGGTACGGAGTTATACAAATTAACAATTTGATGACAATTTAAGTTGTTTTACATAAATTACTGAGACCGTCTTTTTACAGATGGCCGTAGTCTTTTATGATACCAGGATTCAAGATTTTAGCCACATAAACTAGCTTCACCGCCTATGGTGTGGGTATTATACTCACTAACTGATCTCCTTGCGTATGTAGAGGTAGTAGCGGATGCTTGAGTGGTTTCCTGGAATACTGATGTGTGACATTGCCTTGGAAGTATGTGGCTGCAAACTTTTGAAATTTAAACTCCGACAAATCCTCTTCATCTTCTGAGGTTGTTTGCATCGGTGTCACCATCTAAACGAAACATAGATTTGTCATATAAAATTACACGATAAAATTATCGTGGTCGTAATTTCAATCTAGAACATTCTTACAAATTAAAATACCCACATGAATATTGAATTGATTGATTCGAAAATAAGACCAAGATACATATTTCTTTCCGCGATGTAATCTAACACCCATCAGAGATTGCACATCGCTACGATGACGTATTCTGATTCGCATATTTATTGTTTTACGATATGCACGATAACACTACAGTAACAGTGACTGCTAAACCCACGACTGACTACATAATACACGCTTAGTTTACTTTTGCTACACTTGTCGACAAATACTAAACATAAACAGTATTGATACAAATATGACTACTAAGTACTCGTATCTTTGGGAAGGTAAACAATGAATCTAAACACGGTACCACTATTTAAAACATTTAGTTTTAAAATATAACAGCCTTATTCTTTATAACATGAAATAACTTCAATATCGAGTCCCCTGAAGGCTCCGACGTTTTATTGAACAGACTTTATATATAAGATAGGATCAAGTATTACTATTTTGTGAGGCAACTGCGTTACCAACCAACTTGAAATATACTAATATTTAGAGATACTATTTCCCAACAGAAAGAGTTGACATTATAATGATGTTTACCTCTTGTTGATCAGCTCTCTGTTGCGGGAGGTCGCTGAAGACAGACGTGTCTTTAGGCGCAGGGGCCTCACTGCTCGAGTCCGGTAAGAAGTCGAACATGGCTTCAACTAATTTGCTGTCATCTACAGGCTCGTCTTGCTTACGTGCCGCCTCTTGAAGAAGGGTGCGCTTGGCTTCTAATTGGCGTTTCTCTTCTAATGCCAGTTCTGCATCTCGACGTTCCAGTTCATACATGCGCTCCTGGTATAAAAAGGTTTAAAAAATTTAACATATTGGGAAATAAATTTTTATTGCTTTTATAATGCTAAATATAAAATGTGCATATAATTAGAATCATCTGTAATTCTTCTAATATACAAGAAGTGTAATTTATAATGGGGACACAACAACAACAAATCGATTTTATTTTAAATTTAAATACATACAATTTAATTGATTAAGTATCAAGATTGGGTGCAAACATGCTTGGTACAAATAATTATCGTCATTGCCAAACCTTAGTTAAATAAAAATATGCCAGAATTTACATAAAACACAGGCTTTTTGCGTTGCTTTAGTTGTGTTGCTGTTTTTTAACATAGTTGTGACTTCAAACAAATAAAAAAAAAAAAAATTTGTTTGAAGTCACAACATAGGAAGTTCTCAATTCGGTCACAAATAAAAAAGATTTTACCAAGTCGATTCATAAATGTCAGAGTTGAGGTAACAAACATAAAAAAAAACTTTTTAAAGTCAGTTAAAGATATGTAATTAACCGAGAGCAATTTTCTTGATATGAAACTACAAAAATATCTTATACTCAAATTCTTGAAGTTTACTAAAGATCGTCAATCGTGTCATAATTTCGGACAAAACACCTGAATTCAGATTGTTGGAATTCGATACCTACATCTATTTCCTACTCATTACACATTACCTTTGATAAAACTATATATCCATATCCTTAATTATTATTATCTCCTTACATATAAAATGGTATTAAGTCCGCATTGTACAATGTATTGTTGTTTGTGCAAAAAGAATAAAATAAAAGAAAAAATAATAAAAAGTACTATACGTAAGTATATCTTATATATAAAATTCTCGTGTCACAATGTTCGTTCCCGTACTCCTCCGAAACGGCTTGACCGATTCTCATGAAATTTTGTGTGCACATCGGGTAGGTCTGAGAATCGGCCAACATCTATTTTTCATACCCCTAAATGGTAAGTGTGACCCATCCCTAAATTTTTTTTTAGGCAAAGCAACGTTTGCCGGGTCAGCTAGTATAATATACTATTCTATTGATATGTTATATATATATATTCGTGATAATAGAATAGATAGATTCTATTCTAATATTACTGCCGTAATTTCAAAAAGTATGATGACGTATCCGTAATAGACAATGAAATTATAAACAAACAAAAGGTAGATGAGCTACCAACGCACAAAACGCGAGGGTCCTAATTAGGACCACTATGAGTGAGCGCACGTATTAATTAATTCGAGAAAATTTATAAAATGCCTTTGCATATTCCGAAAGTACAAAAATACAACAAAAAGGTAAATAAATGTAAAGGAATATTGTACCACAGGTAAGTGTACGATTTCTTGTAAAATGCGTTAATAGATGTGCGGTTACGGAACAAATATTTTGTGCGTGGAGTATGAATATAACGTAGCTGTCTTAAAATATCATTGGTTATTACCAATGATATTTTAAGACAGCTAATTACAACTAAGATAAGCTACACTAAGCTTACAACTAAGATATTTTAAGGCTATTGCCTTAAAACTGACGTTCTAACAAGCGTTAATACTAAATATTTAAAATTCAATTTGTATACATTTTTATTTATAAATTAAAAACTCACTTTAAAACTACTTTTGTATACTAGATTAATATGACGTAAATCCAACACGAAGTTTTGAAAGACACACTCGATCCAGAAGTTCATATTAATACAATACAAGACCGCACGTCTGCTACCGACGAGGTTCGGTCCGTATTACAGGTGCATTACACAGGCCGATTATTCAAGCACGACCGGATTGTAGATACTACGGTCTATTGTGTAATATGGGCACGCTCTGTTGGACAATATATCGTTTTTCAATTACACAAAAGTATCACTAATATAACACCTGTAAAGTGATTATTAATGATCTGCACATAAATAATGTAAAAATGTAATGTGCTAATAAAGTGTTACGGTTGCTTTTATGGAGAATATGTACAAAGTGGTACCATTGCCTTTGCGTGTAAAAATAGTTAATTGTCTCAAAACGGCTTAATATAGTTTACGCTATAGACAAATAAGGTAGAATTCTGGCTTGTAAGACCTTTACAAGTAATATGAAATTGGCAAAAAACTATAACATTTACAATTTACAATATTTGAATTCTATTTAACAATGATCAAGCAACAAGTTGTTGCGATGATTTCGATTCATCTGTAATCGAGTCAAATCAACTTTCGATTGATACATTTTACTGAATCAAGATATTGAGATATTTGTTTTACATTATAAATCGTTTCATAGTGTACTCTAATCCTGTGACCGATCGTAATGACCATCGATGCAATTTCGTCGAAACGGCCGGTAGCGAAAATAGTATCATTTAACACACACACACACACATTTAACAGTGTAAGTAGTCGCGGAAAAGGATCATCTCTATGCCTACTCTAACGAAATTCGGGTATGCGTTTCTTCTTTCGAGCAATATTAGAATTAAAAATAATTTACTTTTTCTTCTGTTCTTACTTTCTCGGTTTGCCGTTCTTAAAAGCAGTGCTCATAGAATAAAAATGGAACCTTATATGTTACATCCTAATTACGTTCTAAGTAGTAAGGAATCATATCGTCGATACTATCGATTGATTCTCGATGCTAGAACAGATAACAGGATTAAGTACAGTTATAAAATATTGGTAAACAAAATATGTCTTTTATGGATAGAAAGATTTTGTTTTAGTCCGGTATGAAAAGGTATAACTAGTAAGGGCGATCAATAATATCACGTGGAAATTTAGTTTCATAATATATTTTTTATGGCATAGGAGGGCAAACGAGCAGACGGGTCACATGTGGGCCTTGTGTAAGTTCGTTTAGCGGTGACCGCGTTTAGCGTTGCGAATAGTGGAGATTTCCGTGCGGACCAATGGCATCGCCAAACACGGTCACCGTGACGATCGAGTAGATGTGAAATAAATTCGCTCTTGGGCCTCTGATGGTAAGTAACTACCGCCGCCCGCGCAACTCACGAGCCACAAATGCGTTGCCACCTTTTGAATCCTCGAATCAGAATTCAGGGTGAGGAGAGGTTTGGGCTCCGGTAACCTTACAAACTCGGTGAAGGCAGTTGCATCACTCTGGCCGAGCCAGACCATTTGCTCTCCCATGGTTAAATATGATGTATAATAATAATATGGGCTATATAACAAAAATCAATGATAGTATGCTTATCCTCAACGCGTTTCTAAACTACTGATTAAATTATAATGAAACTTTGGAACTTTGGTAAGGTCTCCTGAGAGAACCCGCAAGAGTTTATTTTACAAGCTTTTTATTAACTTGCAATGTATGTAACTATGTTTGTTCGCGTGGAATCTTGCAACTCAATTTTTAAGCAGATATCCTCAACCGATTGATTTGAAATTTTGCATACACGTTTAGTTTGGATGACAATGCATGATTAGCTGTATAACTTCATTCTAAATCCAACATGGCGGAACACCCAAGATGGCGGACTAGTTATTTTTAAAGCACTCCTACAATGTGGGTATCAAATGAAATGCATTGCTGAGAAAACTCAAAAAAAGCTTGTTTTTAAAAAGGTTTGTTTACTTTCAATTTTTTATATTTAGAATTAGACTTTGATAACATAAAATAAAAATAGTGATGTTTTTTTTATTTATTAATGAAAAAGTAGGTAGGTATATCAAACATTTTTTCCTTGTGATGAAACTTGTGTCAGATGCCTGCTAGGTAAAGGTTATTTCAAATACATGTTAAGGACTTTATCTGTGGATTGATAACGGTTAAAAATCATTACCATCAAGATAATTAAATACTAGTTTAATTAATTGGCCAGTCTAAATCAAACTAAAAAATATCGTACTTTAGGACTTTAGAACAAGGCCTGTCTTTAATAAGGTATAAAATCTATGTTGAACCAAAAATATCAGGAATTCAATATCGGCGTCGTATCCACTCCTTTTCATCCCATGGGTATCGTAATAGACGACCAAGGGGGCAAGCTACGCGGGTCAAAAGTACTGCATAAAAAAGTAAACTTGAAACAAACCCTTTTTTTTTTTTTTTTAACGTGTGGAAATCCCCTCGGACCGTCACCCCTCCGGGGTTTGCGGCGGGGTGGTGTGTCGGACTCGGACCGACTAAAACCACACGGTGTGCCACTCTGCGCCTGTAACAGGAGGGATCCGGGAACAGCTGTTGTTAAGACATCCGGACCCCTCCTAGCGCCAGCCCGCTCCTGGTGCGGGCTCCGTCTCCATGCCCATGAAATAACAGGGCCTCCGTCTTATCCAGGGCCACCCGTAAGCCCAGCGCCTCAATGCGCCCGACCACCAGGGAGACTCCCCCTGTGGCCAGGCGCGCCGCCTCTTGGAAGTTTGCCCCCCGGGCTGTCACGAGGGTATCGTCTGCGTAACAGATTACACCCAGCCCGGGGGGGAAATCGGCGCGAAGGGCCCAGTCGTACCCTATGTTCCACAAGAGGGGTCCAAGAACAGACACCTGTGGAACACCGCACGACATGGGCCGACACCTCAGATTACCTTCTCGGTCCTCGTACACGACGGTACGCTCCTCTAAATAGTCTGCCACTAGCCGCCTCAGGTACTTTGGCACCCCATGGTAGTGGAGTGCTTCCCTGATGCAGCTGAATGGCAGACTATTGAATGCGTTGGCGATGTCCAATGACACCGCCAACAGCACGCCGCCACAGCTCACGGCCTCTTCGGTCACGGCCCTCAGGCGCAACACGGCGTCGACTGTCGAACGCCCCGCCCGAAAACCAAATTGGGCGTCCGACAGATCGGGGCCCACCTCGCAGAGGTGCCGGACGATGCGGGCAGAAAGAACCCTCTCAAACAATTTGCCCGCCTCGTCCAGCAGCACGATGGGCCTATAGGCCGCGACCGAATCGGCAGGCCGTCCCGGCTTCCTCAATAGGACCAGCTTCCCGCTCTTCCAGCACTCAGGGAAGCGTCCCGACGCCAAGCTAGCGTCGAACACCTCCCCGAGGCGGTCTGCCATGTGGTTGAGGGCCAGGGCCAGCACTCGGGCCGGTACCCCGTCTGGCCCAGGGGCGGTGTTCTTGGAACGGATCCGTAGAACAGCCGCCCCTACCTCCGATTCCCGGACGGGCGGAACATTATCCTCCCCGTGCTCCCCGTCGTCTCCGGCCAAGGAGGCCATCGCAGGGGGAGTGTGTTCCGCTCGTTGTGGGAAAAGGCCCTCAACCACTTCTCGCAGGAAGCTGGGCTGGAGAGTCTCCGTAAGGGGGGGGCCCGACGCGCGGAGCTTTTGTCGCACCGCGCGGTAAGGGCGACCCCAGGGGTCACGATTAAGACCCTCCAGCATCTCCTGTCTCTTTTCTTCTTTGGCGCGGCTAATGGCCAGCTTCAGAGTTTTCCGCGCCCGTCGGTACTCCTCATGAAGCCGGTCCTCCTCACCGTCTCCACGGTGACGCCGCCGACTGCGCGTGTAGGACCTCCGGGCACGTGTACAGGCCGCACGGAGGTCCGCCAGCTCCTGGGACCACCAGTAGACCTCCTTCCTTGGAGGCCGACGACCTCGAATGCGGGGCATGGCCGCATCGCAGATATGCGTAATCGCATCGCGAAAGCGGCCAGCGCCCACGTCGACCTCCTCGGTCGGAGCCTGAGGAGACAGCCACGAGTGAATTATGGCTGCCTCCTCTAGTATAGTATAGTATAGTATAGGTCCCGGTTCAGTCTGGCAACAGCCCACCGCGGAAAGCGGGATAAACGCCGCGCCACGTGACCCCTACTGGAGTCCTGGGTCCGGGAGAGCTCAAATCGGATATACAGGTGATCCGAGAGCGTCTCAACCTCTTCCAGGACACGCCAGTTCCTTACTCGTGCGGCGAGGGCAGGGGTAGCGAACGAAAGGTCCACTATCGACCCCCCCCTGCTGTCGACCCCCCCCTGCTGTCGCACGCACGTGTTGGTGGAGCCTCTGTTGAGGAGACAGAGGTCCACCGAGGCCGCCCACTCCTCTACGGCCTCGCCCCTTGCGTCCGTCCTGGGGGAACCCCACGCAATGGACTTTGCGTTGAAGTCCCCCAGCACAAGGACGTGCCCAGACGCTAGTCGCCGTATCGAGGTCTCCAAGCTGGTTAGGAAAACCTCGAAGTCGTTCAAACTCCGGTTGGGGGAGAAATAGACACCATATATGGTGATCCCCCCCCACTCGACGGCAACATATCCAGTGCCCTTGTCTCTTAGCGACAAGGGCGGGGAATGAGCCGTCGTGGAACCGACGACTGCCACGGAGAAAGCCTATACCAACCCGTCTGGCCAGCATGGTATAGTAGGCCAAAACCACCTTTCTAAGGAGAGGCTTATGTCCAGTAGTAGACTGTTATAGGCTGTTGATGCTGATTTTAGGCGTAATAGTATTTACACCTTATGCACACGAATTAAGTAGTATTTATTTTTAAATTAATTAGTATAATGTAATAGAATATTATATAATAGAAGCCCAAAATCGATCTAAGTGGCGTGCAATGGGAGAGGCCTATGTCCAGCAGTGGACTGCGATAGGCTGATGATGATGATGATAATATAATAATAATTTGAAAATATTGTCTAGATATCAGCACTTATGGCACATATGACCGGCCTGTTGGTCTAGTGCTTAGTTAGTGACCCTGACACCTAATCCAAGCCAGAGGTAGTGGCTTCGATTCCCATCCAGGACAAATATTTGTATGATTGTGTCTGAGTTTAATTCATCTATATTATGTATGTTTTCAGAAATATATAAATATGTTTATCAGCGGTCTGGTTATTACCATATTCCGGGATCTGCCTAGTTTGGAATCAGATGGCCGTTATTAGCATCTATCACATCATTGTCTCAAACACGATTAAAATGAGATTTAAAATATCCATAAAGCTCATAAAACACGCACCTGACGCAAGTGTACCAAATAGAAAAGCTCCTCTTCCTAAGCACAAACACTTTTACAGACAATTTTTTTTTTTTCACGAACTTGCCAATCACAAACTTGAAAAACGTCTCAAATTCTTAAAATTTATTCTACACTTTTCAAATCATTCAAACAATTTAGAAAGTGAAAAGGGAATTATTTATTCTTCGCAAAGGGAATTATTTATTTGCCATTTTTAGGCAACTTAATTTTTTTTAAGTTAATGGCCACGGCAAATAACCAAACAATTTTGCCGAAAACCATTCAACTTCTAAGTTGCAATAACGAAAAAATAAGTATATTAATATTACTAGAAAATTATTAAAACAACTGCTGATTATCAGTCTGATATAATATAGCAGCTTTTAATGTGATTTATTGATCATTTTAATTTGACTATCTTTCATCAATATAGATAAGTAACGTCGATAAGGTTTCAAACTGAGTAATTGTTTATAAACTACGAAATTCATTTTAGGGTGTAGTGCAGTTTGTTATATATCACTTATTTCATAATAAGATCAGCAGGCCCCTCTCTCCCACTGGGCACTCTGGGCACGTGCCCAGAGCCCCTCGATCGATAGGGGCCCGACCCTGCCAGATCACCAATCGAAAATCAATATTTATCACCGAAGAACATAATTATTTCCAAAAATCCATTTGTAAAGACTGACTACAATACTTTTTTGGTCTATTCTCACAAAATAGTGCTCAGCTCAGTTCATATGCTAATTTGCCCAGGGCCTCCAACAGGCTAGAGACGGGCCTGAAGATAGGTAGGTAGGTATTTATAACGATCAAATATGATTTGAGCAATTTACTGTCCGTACAATATTTTTTTATATACCACATGTGAACAAAGAGGTGGTAATCAATAATTATGTGAATCTTTAAATTAAAGTTGCGTATTTAAACTGGCATGAAAATAAAATTCAGTCAGCAACACGTAATATAACTTAAAATTGAAAAAAAAAAAACGTTTAGCGTATTCTAAGTTCATGTACCGCTCGAACCCAGCTATTAACTTGACTATTAAATCATATGTCGTATAATATACATTTCATAATGTCAATATAAAAAGCCAACGGCGGGTTGTCAGCGCGCTTGCCGCCATCTTACAACTTCGAGTTGTTAGGCTGTGCCGTTACGGTGCCGTGGCCTTAAGTCTGCAGGAATTCTCAGTGGCTTCCTTATTAGGGTACCCCGGTTCTCCTGAAATATGCTCACTTGTGACGGAACACCGTGTGATTTTAGTCGATTCGACTCCGACATACATTTTTCGAACCGAGAACTTTTCGAGCATTTCATTCTTCTAACTTATAAAAATCGGCAAACAAACGAATCGCATTTATGACTTTCGGTAAAATAAATTTCGTGAATTTTAATAGTAGAAATTATAATTCTTGGGTATTATGAAATTCAGACTTTTGAAAATCGGAACATCGTAATTCGGAATAAAATATTTCGGAGTGTTGGGGTGTTCCCCTGTATACTGCCACACCTTATCGATATTATCTATGAAGCACCTACCTAACCACATTTAATCAATCATCTATATAAATGCATTATAACGTATTAAATTAGTAACTATCTGTTCAGTGAATTTTTATGAGGACTGGTCCAAACTTTAAATATGAGTGACATAAAAGTAAACTTACAATTTCTTGACGTTGCTTTACTATTTACATTATTTAGAAGTTTAGAACAATTAATAGTAAATAAGTAGTACATCAATAGTCAAGGAATGATTAAATAATGTCGAAAGCACGATATTACTAAAAATATAAAATTGATAGTTGTAAAGAAGTCTTGTGCATTTAATGAAAACTAACAATATTGTGAAAGGCGATGATTCAGTGATGTAATTGGTAAGCAAAGTAAAATATATCAAAACTTAACTTGAACTAAGTTTACGATTACGAAAATATACAAATCTAGAGTTTTCACGTTTATTAATATTCAATATACACATTGATTAAACATTAATTGCATGTAATCTGGATACATTAGATATCAATGTATAAATTAACGATTTCGATTGACAGTTAGTTCGATAAGATACAGGTTTGAATCGCTTTCAATCACAGTTTAAATTGCCGTTCAGCCAATAGAACTTTAACCTTAAGGCAAGACACAGCAAAAGACAATAAAACTTTGGAAATGAATGCACAAGAAATTTAAGGGATATTAAAGAGAATCTGTTATATGTAAGTTACTTCGCTTTGTTTACCTATTTA
The DNA here is from genome assembly GCA_902825455.1 of Arctia plantaginis. Classification (NCBI taxonomy): domain Eukaryota; kingdom Metazoa; phylum Arthropoda; class Insecta; order Lepidoptera; family Erebidae; genus Arctia; species Arctia plantaginis. The sequence continues at coordinate 5,542,138 of CADEBD010000288.1, forward strand.
TTGATTTGCCCAGGGATCCTAATAAAATACAGGAGTTTACAGCCCGGTGTTCAGTTCTATTCAGACATACCGCGACTTGAAAACAACAATTTGTTGCCATTTTATCTTGAACTTGCAAAAGAATCAATTTATTAAAAAATATGTTTTATTATCGTCATTAAAATAATTATCCAATTAGATAATCTTCTTGATATGTGTATATGATTCATATCCATGTATTTTGACAGGCGCTAGAGCTCTCGGCGCCCATTTAACTGTTAAGAACTTTTTAAAATAAACTACAAAACAAGTCGGCTCAGATAAATGTATATTCACATTTCTAACATTTGCTAACATTTCAGCACTGATGATATTTACTTTGATATTACGTCTTTAGTTTATAATATCTAGTTTAAACTGCTGTTGGTCTGTCATAAGGGTATCTTTCATTGAATTATCAACATTTGTTGGATTCGAATAAAAAAACTGTAAATAGTATTCACATTCACGGTCAAGGTACCTCCTTCGGTGTATCCATATAGAAAAAAAGGCTTAAAATTTTACTAACCCTATAATTCTGTTCGGCGATCTCTTTAGCTCTGGAGTTGCCTTGGTGATGCAGTCGCAGTTCCTCCTGGTTTCTCAATCTTAATGCCTCCGTGATAGCCCGCGTTTCTTGTTTCAATCGTTTTACGCGACGTATAGCTATCAATCGACGAACGTGTGCTTGAATCTTGACGATGGCCCACATCTTATGACCATAGGAACGACGCACTAAGTAACCGCGAGCGGCTGCCTGAGGATGTAATTCAAATATTATAATAATAGTTGACATTATTTTTTGTTCTTTATGCCTTACAGTCACCAAATCAATTGGTAAACTGACTAATGGTTTTGACTTTAAGCATATTTGATTATGCATGCCGCATAGTTTACAAATGATGGTTAATTAACTGACTATTATTAGTTATGCAATTGCCCAGAATTGCTTCAACTTCATAAAAAAGGAATTATATTTAAAACTAGCTGAGACCCGCGGTGTTACCCGCGTTTGTTGTTATAACCGCGGGCAACGCCGCGGGGCGAAGCTAGTCTAAAAAAAGTAGCCTAAGTTACTCCTTATGTCATCAGCTATCTGTCAGTGAAAGTACCGTCGAAATTGCTTTAGCCGTTCCAGAGATTACCCGGAACAAACAGACAGACAAAAATTGAAAAAAATGTTATTTTGGCATATGTACCGTGTAAACATACATATGCATTTAGTAAAAAGCGGTTATTTCAATTTTACAAACAGACACTCCAATTTTATTTATTTGTATAGATAATACTAACAACCTGTTACGAATATGCTTGTGAACCCCATTTGTGTTTGAACTTCACACCGTTAGTACTAACTATGGTTTTAACAATTACATCGTATTATATCGTAAATGTATTTAATTATTTAAAGTAATAAGTCAGATTGTGAAATAAAGATAAGCAAAGATAACTTTAATCTGTTTATTGACAGTCTATGTTGTTGAGTTATGTCATTAGACACACAGACAAAACATTATAAAAATAAGGAAGCGAGGGTTTCACATCCAACGCGGATATGACTAAGGCTGATTTAACTAGTTAAAAAAGTAATCGTGTATAACAATGCTACTTTCAAACGGCCTAGTTTACTTATGAATATTTTTACTTATTGAATAATCTTTTTAATAGTAAACTTACCTGTAGAGACACGATATGTCCACGAAGATGCCTAAACCTGTGTGCTAAAACTCTTGCACGAATCAACGCTTGTAATCTTGCATATCCTACTCTCATCTTATTATACCTAATTCTCTGTAACTTCCCTCGCCAATGGCGCTGGATTAGAATAGCTGCTGCACGCATCTTCAAGAACCTCCTTCGATATACCCAACCTCTGATAGAGCGTTGCAGAATCAGTATCTTCCTTGTGAGAACTCTGTCTCGTTCTTGCTCAAGGAATAAGTCATGAGCATCCTTTAGAAAAACTTTGGTATGTCCTAACTGGTAATCAGATTTACCAAGAACTTGAGCACAGATTTTGGCAGTAGCATTACGGCAATCAGTCTTGTGAGCAGGAGGTACTCCAGAAATTAAGAATCTGTATCTCTCAACAAATTCTTTGAAGCTGTGTCTAATCGGGTATCCAGCTCTTCTAATTCTGATTGTCTCCATCATGCCAGAGTACCTAAGTTGCCTACAACAAAGTCCGCGGTCAAACATCATTGGTTTCTTGAATTCGTTTGGTTTTATACAACGTATGAAAAACGGCTGGCATGTTCCTAAGGTTCTCATCAGGAGGTCTAAAGACTTTTTGAACTGTGTCGAAAGTGTTGGAGTACGTTTCCGAGTTTCTGACCCCATAGCAATGTCTTCTTGGAAAATGTGCTGTAAAAATTTATTCGTTGAAATATGGATAAGTTGAAGTAAGTCAGCACTAAATGTATCTCGATTCTTTTCCAGGAACCCGCGAGTGTCGTAAAATACAATACCAGCAAAGTGGTTTAATCCAAAACTGGTATTTATGTCAGATTTTGGTTTGAGGTAGTTTCTGTGAAGACCATGAGTTTTGTGTAGTTTTGCTAACATAGTTTGGTCTGTGCCCTTAGGAAACTTAGACTCTTCATCTATCAGTGCCATAATGTTTAACTGTTTTAGTGCTATTAGATCTAAAGCGTCTTGGTTATCAACGAATTCAATGTGTTGCCAGTTGATACCCTCGTGGTTATATTCTTCTTGCTCCAATTTGAAAATATGTCTAACAAAAAATTGTTGTAGGTTTTCGTTTGCAAAATTTATACAGAATTGTTCGAAGCTGTTCTGATCAAAGTTTTCAAATCCAAATATATCAAGGACTCCAATGGCCGTTCGCATGGTAGACTTTGGTCTGTAAATTGCAGAGTTAATTTTGCGTACGATTGTGACGAATAATCTTCCGTAAATGCCTTTGACAAAAGCATCTCGGATATCGACGGATTGGTCTCTGCTTAAAGTAGAAATGACGGTTTCCCCATGAGCAAATAACGTTTTTCTGGTGAGTGCTCCTATGAGCGACTGCATAGGAACTCCGAGTAAAGTTGCAACTCTTCTAACATTAGCCTGTTCTATAATTTCTGTAGCGTCTAAGTTATCAACGACAGTTGCCTCGTATTTAATGTTTCCACAGTGTAGAACTGCAGCTAACAACTTCAATATTTCCCAAATTTCGGGCTCAGTGAATAGTAGTACTTTCATAGCTGATCGTATGTCTTGGAACTCAGCAGCATCGTCTCTACCTTCACAAGTCAAGCTTCCTCCCTGCAATGAAATACGTTAAAAATTATAACAACATTGTTAACAAACTGGCTTAACGGCCTAGTTATTCTCTCGATTCGAGTTTTTGTTTTATTTTCTTTACGATAAATTGAATGGTTCTTGATAGATTTGGGAACATTGTCAATCGTATTTTGTGGTAGCTATAGTAAATAAGATTTAGTTATTTATTATTAGCCATACTATAGATTATTATCCATATTTAGATGTTATGTATCCATCTTAAAAAACCCTAATTTAAAATACGTAAATAAATATACATTAAATTATATTCATAACACGTTGACATAAAGTAGGCCTGCACTATTAGTAATGGCTAATTACGTTTTTATAATTCACAGTCCTGGTTTTTTTAATACTTACATAATTGCAGTTAAAATTATGCTTCATTTTATATCTAAATTAATTTATAAACAAGATGCCCATAACATACCCCAGACAAATATCTGTAGTCCGAAGGTTCAGTCAGCTCTAACTTCTTCTTCTCCTCTTTGTTCAAACCTGCCAAAAGGCAATAGAACACGTGGTAGTTCCTCTCTTCAGCTCCCTGAGATACAATCCTTGATTTTTCTAGAAGATATTGCTCAATTTTGGCCCCTTCGATAACACCTCCATTGTTGAAGTGAATGTCGATGTATTTCCCAAAACGGGATGAATTGTCGTTCCTGACTGTTTTGGCATTTCCAAACGCTTCAAGGATGGGATTTGCCTCCAATATCTGAAAGAAAATATTTCAGTTATTTTACTTCAGTATAATTTTAGTAAATAAGCCTCTCCTTTCTAAGGAGAGGCTTATGTCCAGCAGTGGCTTAAAGGCTGTTGATGATGATGATGATGATAATTTTAGTTAATGCAGGGCAGGAACGCACTGCGATGTATCGGTGCTGTCATATACTTATTAAATGCTTGGTGCATTTATGCTCGACCGCACCGCAATGTTATAACGTGTTAATCTCTGGAAAAAACTGTCGAATCAGATTTTTTGTCCAATTTACATAATATATGATAGACAAATTGCATTAGGCTTGAACTGTGTGGAACCACAGAAATCAGAATAAGACCTTTAACATTTAACCCGGGTCCACAAAATTTAAAAGAAAACATATTCCCATTAATTAAATAGGATAGGTTGATTATAAAATTAATTGTAATGTAGTTAAAGCTATATGTTTTATAATCTTGTACAGAAGAAAATAACGCCCTCTCTACTTACATGCGACATAGATCTACGTATATCGGATTAATCAAAAAATTACCACCGAATCTTGGAATACCCGCACATTTTCCGTCCTTTTTCCATTGAGTACTTATAGTTTATGATCTTATTTCTAAAATATTAAATAAAAAAAAATATGTTTAAGATGAGTGCCGGTACATACTTGCTGTTCAATCCAGGAATGCTTTCCGCTAATAGCAGCTAAGTATTGAAGAATCAGTTTAGTGGATTCAGTCTTGCCCGCACCTGACTCCCCGCTGATAACAATGCACTGGTCCTGTTTGTATCGTCGCATATGCGCATACGCATTGTCTCCGATGGCGAAAATGTGCGGTGGCAGTTCGCCAATCTTCCGTTCTTTGTATAATTTGATCTGATCCGCCGTGTAGATTGGCAGTATCTGGTAAGGGTTCACCGCTACCAATATTGACCCGGTGTAAGTCTGCAATATTTATTAAATGAACTCATTTTCTTTCTTTTTCTGGTTTAAGGTAGATAGATGGTTGTTTTTAAGAGATGAAATGTATGTTTTATAAATGTATATTATATTTTAATTTCTTTGTATTTTGTTGTTGACACATTTGGATTATATTTACGCAGTCTTATAATTGTAGCTTTTAAGTCTTTTTTATTATTATTTATATTTGGGCTCTGCCTGAAAGTCCCTTTTACCGTAAGTATATTAGTGCCACGAGTTCATTAGGTTTTTTATTACACTTAAGTTTTCTCTACAGTATTACGTTTTTTTTGGCTTTACATATAAATTACTAAAGTAAATTTTACTATTAACAGTAAATACATGGCATGGTTTGTCTCAAAACTCATTTTGTGTTTTAGTGTTCAGAATAAAAGTAGAATCTGAATGAAAGAGTTATATAGCTATGATTATTAATCGTAACTGCTGAATAAGAACCACTTATGAAGAAATGTGTTGATAAGCACGATCATTTTTCGTGTGTCTGGGTGATCGTGAATTCATAGATCGTATTAAGTATTTAGAAATGTTTATGTACTCGTAGGTTTATCAATAGTCTGGTTACCATAGTACATGCTCTTCCTAGTTTGCGATCAGACGGCTACCGACCGTACGGGCATGAAATGAGAAGAAAAAAATATTAAAAGAAAAGAAGAAGTATTTTGTCTTATATTAAAGCGCACCATGTTTTTAGAGTAGAGAAATTAAGAGGTGGAGCTTGAGAACATAATAAATATCTTATTAAAGAAGAACTTTGTACAAAAAACATCGATACCTGATCTAATAATCTAATTGATTAGTAAATCGTTTATAGGAGGTAATTTTTTTGGGGTTGATTTTTTTGTATTAATTTAGTTAATCATTAATCTGTGAAACTGCTTTTACTCTCGCCAAAAATATTAAGATAATTATAATAGGTAGTTACTAAAAGGCGGTACCGGTAATTGAAATATATTGATATTATTTGCATAAGAATTTCAATAATAATTTAATAAAAAACTGGAAATACTAATATAAACCAATAGTTATACAACAACAAATCAAACATACTTTAACCAGTCAAACGTGAGATATCAGTTTTTTTATAATGAGTGATTAGGTAATCAAAATCTTCTTTTTCCAAATAAATTAAGATTTCTGATCTTTTAGTACATTGATTTGTCCTTGTCAAAACCGGATTTTTATTTAACAATTCAAATGACAGCAATAGGTGGACATTTTATTAACAAATTAACGATTCAACTATGGTACCGCAAATTACAGACTTTTTCTAGATATTTTAACACCTTAATGACAGTAAAATTGGTAATCTAGAAATCATTAAGTCTCAAAATAAATTTCTACAGTACTTATCTCACATAATGACATCATAGCGATCTTTATATTTTTTTCATGTAGCGCGAAATATACTTAAATTAGTTGCAACAAAGAAATTGCTATCAATTATTGTTTACTGTGAGGTTCTAATACTGTCTTTAATTTAATATGTAGGTGGAGTAAGAAAGGAAATAAGACCAAACAGATACCGCATAACCAACACCCAACCAACCTTTTTTACCGATGATACAATAAATGTTGTGAGCGGTGTTTAGGGTTTTTGTCAACTCGAAACGTTAAACAACACACGGAATGTGATAACACTACTCGTTTAAACAGCATATATCTATAATTATTGTTATTTCTAAGAACGTTTATAATACCCAATTTTATTTTAACATTCGCTGGGACTTTCATGATAAAATTCGGATCGAAAAAACTTCGTATACCATAGTATTCGAGATAGCTCTTGTCATTATCACGATGAAGGAGTAATTGGATTCATATCACCCTCGATGGGGAAGAAAGGAAAGGTGCTCACTCAGGACTCTGAAGCAAATGGCTTAACCAAGTAGTAATATTTCCCGTTCACCAAAACTACATTATAACAATGCTTTTGTCGAATGGATGATATCAATTTTAGCTATCATGATCTTGTTTAATTCTAAAATTAATAAAATAATTGTTACTTTAGTATTGAACGGAAATCAACAACAAACTTCAACTTTAGACGACAAGTGATACTGGATTTTGTTACATTAAGGAAATGGATAGCTTAAAATACATATAGTGTATTACACTATATATATCTGGTCATCAATATCACTTTAAGTAAAATTCTTAAATGATATTGATGACCAATATCACTTTAAGAAACAAGCTATTATAAAAATGCTAGCAAACAAAATACACTTACATAAATAAGATTCTCATTATATCTGATCAACAGATTCCTTAATATGCCAGCTTCATGAAGATCACCTAGCGAGATCATATCCTCGACTCCATGTACGGAGGTGGCGTGCATAGCCTTGATCCGTCGCTCCGGTGGCAGCCATTGCTCTTGTCCGTCGTCGTCGCGGACGCGTATGCGCCGGCCCTCGGCGGCCAGTACTCGTGCGCCGATCGCGACGTCGAACTCCCGCCCCGACACTGGCTCGATCCATATGTAATCGCCCTGGAAAATATAACAATATATTATAAATAAAAAAGCGTATGAGAAGATTTAAGCAGGGCAGAGACATCTGCAGATATTCTCACTACTCAACAAGATATTTAATTTTGAACCAAGAAACTTGTAGAAATAGCCATATAACTATCTAATTGCATAGTTAGGTCCTAATTTTTCTCTACAATTAATTCAACGGTAAAATCCACATACCCCTTAAGTTTTATGTAGTTAATATTTAGAATTATTCTAAAAAACATATTTTGTATCTGTAATCTCAGATGCCTTATTTAGAAGTATCATCTAACTTACAACGTCTAACTTATACAGATACTACAGAACGAATATCAAAAGCGGCATTGCTAGGCTCGTATCAAATATGGTTATGTAGAGGGGGCAACACAGCAGACAGTAGAGGTGAGCGCTGACGCGTCGCAAGGAGTACTCCCTAAACCTATTCCTGGGTCGCAATTCCCAGGCGCTGTCGAAGTCGCATGTGTTGCCCCCATCTATCACGCGATGGACCCGGCACCCGCATGGTGAATCCATGGAACGCTAAGAAATAGGTCTATGATGTATTTTGTGCATCTCTGGTGGCAGACATGTCATGTAGTTAGAACAATGGCCTAGAGAAAGTGATAGCAAGCTGTTAGATAAAGATATAGCAAGTCACTCCTTGTCTTGGCAGTCCTCGTGGGAAAGCTGGTTTTTTAACTTTATGAATTGATGCAACGATAACAATGGATACGAAACGAACATAAATGAATGGTCTGACCATTGATTGATGTTCACTTTACTAATTAGAACTCAACAAAACTTTATTGGCAGTATTCTGAGAACATCAACAGCCTTTAATAGTCCACTGCTGGACATAGACCTTTCCTTCGAAAGGAGGTTTTGGCCTACTATGCCACGACTGGTTTGGTCTAGGGTTTGTTTCAAGCTTTATTTTTCTTTGCAATGCTGTTGTCCTGTACTCCCTTAGTCTCTTACGCCAATCCCGGGATTAAAAGGGGTGGTGACACTCGGTATTCTTAATCCGTCACCACACGGACCAGTCTGAGAACGTTAGTTGGTAATAATAATATCGACGTAATTCATCTATTTCTATAGATTTTTCGAACTATTGCAGTTCTGTTTCCCCATCCAACATTTGCATTAACTTTTAGCTTCTTTGCTCTATACGTGTACATTACAACGAATTTACCTTCTGCCTTAAAACTTTGGTTTAGCGTCAACCAAGCCGCTCATAGAAGATACCATCTTGAACTCTTTACAACACATTGCGCGGACCCCTAACAGACTTGGTTGAATAAGCCGATGATGTAGTTAGTACTTTAGGTCATTGACCGAGTCTACTTTAAGACTATACTTTTCTATTAAATCTCATCCATAAATGTGAAAGTTAGAATTTACAAATGACATATAGACAAATTTCTATTCATCTCGGTCTATTGTGTACTGTTTAATATTTCTTTTATTATCATAGTTTTATTGATTAAGTATCTTAAGTATGTGTGCGTCTATAACATTAATGACAGCTACGAATAAAAAAGTTAACAACGATCTGTAGCCTCTTTTGATATGAAAAGAGAATGACGAATTGAAGAACAGTAACCGTTTAACAACAATTTAACGAATGGCGAGAAATAAGGTTTGAAATATTAATTGATCTATACTAGTACTAAAAATAAAATAAACGTGGCATTGGGAACCAACCAACTCTTGTCCGAATTGCAGAAAGTCGGATAAACTGTTTTAGACTCTGGTTGAAGACTGAAAAAAGTTAACTCCAACGGTGAGTTGTACATTAATTTTAATGTACAACTCACCGTTGGATTTAACTTAGTTGCCATTAACTAACTAAAGATGGTTGTATTGTACTTTATCAATTTGAACAGTGACTCAAGAAAGTAGATTTAGGCCCGTATTTTAAAACACGTCTCAAGTGTCGGTTGATCTCTGATTGCCTGAAACTAGTTTTAAGTGCAGATCAAATCTTAAGTATCGATCTTATTATAGAACGCGTTTTAAGTTTTACTCAGTTGAAACTAGTTTCAGGTATTGATTTGAACTTACAGTCTGTTCTCAATTACGTTTCCGCGTGATTGACACTATTATTCCACATTACGCAGCTAATTATTTAAAAAATAATTTTCTTTTACAAAAATAATTTCTGTGAATTTGTATATAATATACTATTGCCTAGTGTAGCAATGTTAACATATTAACAAGGTTGTTGTTCGTTCAAAATAAAGTATAATAAATATTAAAATAAAAATGACTAGCTGTATGAATAGGCTATAACGGAACGTTCAAGTTATTTATCAACACTTCTCATGTTGAAATGTCAAACGATGTTTTTATTTGATATTTCTAAAATTTAAATTACTATACTTTTAACATAAACCAAAAGGTTGTGGTAATTTAAACTGGTATTGTGAGAGTAAAATGTGAATTTTGGTGAATTTCATATCAATTAAGGTAAATGAAAGTGAAATTGATGATAGTATGCCAAGTAATTCTTTCGTAAATAAAGTAAAGTAAATCTTTCGTAATTATTCAAAAAGAAATCATCGTGAAACACATTCATTTCCCCTAAATGCCCTAGAAATCACCGCTTGAGACTAGTTTCAGCTTGTCTCACGTAAACAAAGATCACAGCTGTCAAAATCTATACCTGAGTAATGATTTCGACATAAACATCGTTCTAAAATAAGCTATCACTCACTTGAGTATGGATCGGTGAATCTCGTTTTAAGTGACGTTCAATAATAAAATCTCTACTTAAAATTAGTTTTAAGACTAGATTCACGACTGAGACACCTTTTAAAATACGGGCCTTAAACTTGTTCTACCTTAAATGAAATGAAACATAAAATAAACGCAAAACTTTATAAATACAATTAAACTAACAAAGTTCCAGTTTAAACTGTCTAAAAACAGATATTTTCGGGCCTTTTTGTACTTAAATGATAGTTGAAGTTTATTTATAGTGTAACTTATAGTAATAAAAATACCTGCGAATTTAGAATTAATGAGTGGATTGCGGTGCGTCGCGATTGAACAAAGATTGAGCTATTTATCTCTTTTACAAAACAAATAAAAAGGCGTCAATTACCTCAAAGTAAAATGTTTCCATAACGACACATCACAGTTGAAAATCAGCCGTATAAACAAATTTAAAGGAAGTAAGGTTAACTAAAGATGTACATGATCGATAAGTTTATCAGAAATACTGACCGCGGGACTGTCAGGTCGTTCATTACTGACCAATATATTCAGTTATCAATGTACATTCATTCAAATATAGATTGTGACGTTATTTTATTCTTTACTTACTATTCGTATAATTTGTAATAACTTTTCTATTACCGTAACTTATTACTTATACTTATGGTGACGGATTAAGAATACGGAATGTCAGCACCCTTATTCATCACGTGGGTAGAGAAGTAAAACTTGAAACAAACCCTATACCAACCCGTCTGGTAGTAGTAGTCTGCCAGCGCGGTTTGTAGGCCAATCTCCTTTCTAAAAAAATATGATAATTACACAACTAACGAAATAGTTTACAATCTGGTTGGATTTTGATGATCTCGACAAGGGTCAGTTTAAACTTCAAGTTGTCATGCAACTTTAGTGCAACGTCAGTTTTAGACGAGTTTGTTATATTTAAAGGTTAATCTGATCATTACCTACTCAGTAATAAATTTTGAAGAATCTAGTTTCATTGGTGTTCAAACAAAACTAACTTTTATATTGAAAGTTAAAGAACTCAAGATGCAAAAAGTGTTTTTGTCCTACGACATTTCTACAAATGACGCAATTTAATCAACGTGATGGATCTACATCTATTTAACGTTTGAATGTTTGTTCAGTTGTTACATAACCGAGTAAATGTACTGTTTATGCCAATGATAAGTGTCGTCAGCGGGTCGGGAACACAGTTACTGTCTACGTAAACTGTAAAATCTTATACTTAGAGCACAGATATAATTTATATAATATTATGTAGATAATTGTGTTATCTGTGTCTAGGTAAAGAAAAGGATAATGTGTTGCGAGGTACATCACTAGCTACTGGAAGTAATTTTAGTTATTAGGTTGTGTGATCCTGCACCGCGTAATTAATGTTTTTACACTGACAATAAAAGGCATAATCACTTCGCCTAGAGGATTCTCGCTTTGTGAGGAAGGAACATCAGACTAGACCTAGACGGTTTAGACGGAGCGTTTTCTAGAGATACGTAGTTTAAAACATTCTTACCGAAACAATGCAGAACAGACCCTTGACTGGACTACATTTATATGAATGCAGAATATAATTTTACTAAATCAACACTGGAATTATACACGTATTCACACGAGGATACATGTGTACAGCTCGGGTTATAGCTCTTTTATAGTTCTTTTATAACACAACAGCTGACGCTTATTGATTGTACATCTTCTATAACTTGAAATTTTTACCAATGTAATGTGCGTCCGATGCAAATTATAGACGGCATTCCTATTTTGGGCACTTTCTGTACCGGTTACAAATACTTTCTAAATAATGCTTTACCGCTTGTGTTTTTTATGATGCAGAAGCATCTAATATAAATTAGCAGAACACGTTTATAAAAAATAAATATTCATTTTGTCGCTATATACACCTAAAGGTTAAAGTTTAATTACATGCCTTTGATAATATTCCATAAAAAAACTTATAAACCTACGCACACTCGTCTGGAAAAGTCATATTGTAGGTTCTTGAGCGCATCATATCGCACGATGTTCTGTCATATATATAAATCTATTGCAAGGGACTCCATCTGCTAGGACGATTGGTACTGGTGAGCGATGAGCAGGACTCATCACTTTCACGCAAAATAAGGGAGTGAAGCTCCATTGGACCAAGCATAGCGCTACCCGGGCTTAGAGCGAGACACACTAATATGGCCAAGTTTAGTAATGTTTAGTTCATGTAGTGACAGATTAGAATACGAAGTGACAGCACCTCTAGTCATAGCGTAGCATAGAGCCAACCTAAGGAGCGCACTACGCAGGTGCAACAGCACTCCAAAGAGAAGGAAAACTTGAAACAAACCCTATACTAACACATCTGGCCAGCTTGGTATAGTAGACCAAAAACTTCTTTCTAAGGAGAGGCCTATGTCTAGCAGGGCTGTTGATGATGATATATGTTTAGTTTACTTCGTGTATCTTAAGTTACAATAAATCCTAAATAAGTTAACAATTAAAATAAAGTCTAGTAAAATATAGTTCTAGGAACGCACAGTTATAAAATAATTGTACACTAGATACTTAGTCAACTTTTATAACAGCCGTAGTAACTTTAAAAATATTTCTGACCGTTTTATCTGTTATTGTTATCTTGATCAAACTAGAAATGTCATAAGTATTTTGAATTTTCAATTCGAGTTTAGGAGGCTACCGGTTACGAAACTTCAATCCTAAAAAGTTCTGATTAGAAGATTAGACTTTTTAGTTCTCGTTCGCCCACTAAAATGGCCAAACCCCAAACAGGTTTGTTCGGTTCTACTGGAACTCCAATGGTTATTTGCGAAAGCAAAACAAAAGTATTTGGAATTAATTGCACAGTCATTGTGACATTAGGCCGTTACACAATGCAACTATTCAAAGAAGACAATAAATTCTTTAAGAAGGCAATAAAAGACATAAATAATATGCGTAGATGTATTGTACTTATGTGTTACAAGTACTTGTATTGTTGAGTATCGAGAATAGATAGAAAATAATGACCTCAGTATTTTTCATGATTCATCGCTTTCCTATTTAAATGATGTACTTAAAAATAGTAGTAATCACCTCAAAAACATTACTAAAAGGTGGGTAAAATTATACGATTATGAATATCTTTATTAAGGACTACAGTTTTTTAGGATTAACTCCATGTCTCATTACGAAACGAAATATAACCCATGTTTTTTTGTTATTGTTAGAATGGTTTAAACCTGTAGCAAGTATAAGCTATTTGCGCATGATGATAGCAGTATTAGATATAACAGAAAATTGTTTATGATTCGTTGCCAGTTAAAATATAGTGGATGCTCAAAGGATGTAACAACATTCTTATACTGGATAATAAACGTATGCCTTTTTTTATCGATTGACATCTTATTTTTTTAAATTATATTTTTATAATTAGTATTAAAAACTCCAAAATGATTCTCTTTTTTTATAAATCATAACCTCACTAACTTTTACTGAGATATTCAAACTAAGAACATGAAATAGTACCTACTGTAGTCCAGTGAATGATAAATTGAAGTTCATTATCTGGCAATTTGCGAAATTGTTGAAAATCCCATAATTTGTTTGATCATCAACATGTATGCTCTATTAAGTAGGTACCAAAAGATTCCAGCTTAACTTCCACTTATAGCGGTTTACGATTCATTATACGATTGCTTCCACTCTCGCTCTCATTTTGGCTATCGCGGCCAAAGACAAATTGCATACATAAACTACTACTGTCCACAACCACCTACACATAAAATGATTCAATCTTTATTGCTTTTGTTTGATAATCTGAATATGGTTCTGGTCTATAATAATGGTTAGCTTTCGTCATATTCTGAAGAATCTTTATAAGCATAGTGGGATGGATGCGAGAAGCCGAAAATCGATTTAAGTGGCGTGCAATGGGAGAGGCCTATGTCAAGCAGTAGACTGCGAAGGGCTGATGATGATAGTGAGATGTGCCCTAATCTTCCAAATACTACGTCGTTTCGGTTGGGTCTTGACCAAAACATTAAAAGGCTTTAAAACCTTATATTTTCTTGATTTTTTTAAAGAAATTTTATCAAGCATATTTTACAATTATCATAACGGACTTTACACAAGCAGACCATAACTTATATGTTATAATTAACGCGATACTAAACTAACAAATAATCTTTTAAAATTTCTTATCTCATGTGGGTATAAAGAATTACCAACTCTATCATAGATGTAAGGGACACAGATTGTTACGGAATATTTTAGCCATGATTTCCAGAAATTACATTATAATTAGATATAATCCTACTAATGGTATCTTTGTGTGTTATATACATGAATGTATTGGTCAGCGAGGTGAACGCCCTCAGAGTGCTGGATTCTGTGGCGGGCTGACGGAATGTGTTGCCAAACGCACTGATCGGAACTCGCTGAGAATGTACCGCTTTGGGAACAAGTAGGCAGCTCACACTGCGTCACCGGCAACCACAGACGATACACACCTTTTTTCATTCATATGCAGTAATTATAACTTTTGACAGCTAACCTCTTTATTTTATGAATGCTGTGTATGATGCTAGATTCAAAATTATCATATTAATACATGTTTTACACGACTTTTGTGATTTTAAAAACGTTTGTGTTAAGGGAACTGAAATTGTTCCTTTCGTCAGGTTTTCTAAACATTGATATGGCATGTGCAGTAATAGCTAAGCAAGTGAATCGTTTGGACATCAATTATTTACATGTAACCAATGAAAATTGAATGACTCGGCAGATTTTTTTTTTCTTGTGAATCGCATTCTTAACTTGAATAATAATTAAGTGTATATAGAATGGATAAGACAATCAATTATAAATATGAGCATCTTCGATAATTTATATGAATAGAGAAATTAAACCATTTATGAGTTACAGGTCAATTCTCCGGTATGTCAGGATAAGTATTGAGTAAGTTTAATAAGTTATACGAATAAACAAAACAAATCTTAATAATATCAACACACTTAGGGTAGACCAAAAATAAATACCTTTACCTACTAATAAAATAATATGCAAAAATGCTTTAAAATTTTAATCGAAGCAATTAAAATATTAAACAGAAATATTCGTAAAAAGCCCGGTTCTTTGCTTCCGCTTCAGACATGATAAGACGGAAGGCTTAAAGAGGTAGAATGGGTAAAGACTATAAATGACTAAAGACTTAAAATACTCTACTTCTATTTTATAGTCACTGCAACGAGCCCGATAATATTATTTCTGTATGATTATTCTACATTTCTAACGGCTTGGCTCAATGTTTTTGTTCTTTAGTCTCTTTATCAAACAGAAAATCGTATTTATGTAAAGCATAGGTACATATATGTACGTATACGTTTAGTAATACAAATAATTAAATAGTATACAATACTTTAATAGTTTTTTACAAATACAATCGTTCGATTCTTAAGTTCATTAATTGGTTCTGTCATTGTTTTCGCGTTGAACTCTGTCAATAGATTAATTCATAGTTAACATTAAAGTAATGGGTCCCTCGTCCTTATCATATACGACCCAGAAACACCTATAATTTCTGCCTTAATTTGGAAACAAGTAAAAAGTTTGCACGCGCTTTCCGTCACAGATAAATCAGTACAACAACTTTTTATCTTATGGACCTTTTTTTTTTTTTTTTTTTAACGTGTGGAAATCCCCTCGGACCGTCACCCCTCCGGGGTTTGCGGCGGGGTGGTGTGTCGGACTCGGACCGACTAAAACCACACGGTGTGCCACTCTGCGCCTGTAACAGGAGGGATCCGGGAACAGCTGTTGTTAAGACATCCGGACCCCTCCTAGCGCCAGCCCGCTCCTGGTGCGGGCTCCGTCTCGATGTAGATGTTCCTCTCTTTAGGCGACGTCCGGCACACGCGGACGCCGCCCCCCTCGCGGCTGGCCAACTAATGCGGGTGGAGGGGAAACCCACCCCGTCCACCCGCGGCCACACTCAGGGCGGCATGAGGCTGTGATAGCCGGGCCTCCGCCGCCCGGTTCGCCGGCGGCGGATCGGGTCCGAGTGGAGGTCGTCCTCCCGGGCCCTCTCCGCCGCCTCCTTCCGCGAGATTACTACCTCGCAGAAGGTTGCGACCGCGGTAAAACAACTGTCGCTACCGGCCATGGAGCGTACTACGGCCGGTAGCGAGAGATCCACTCCGATGACTGCAGTGAGGGCCCGGCGCTGCGCCGCCCATGCGGGGCAGACCGCCAGCGTGTGCTGGGCCGTGTCCTCACTGCAGTCGCAGTGGTGGCAGGCGGGACTCAGTTCCCTCCTAGCGACCGAGTGCAGGTACTTCCCGAAGCAACCGTGCCCGGAAAGCACCTGCGTCAGCCGGAAGGAAAGGGTCCCGTGCTGCCGCCCTGCCCACTCGGCGATGACCGGCTGGAGAGCCTCCACGGCGGCGAAGCCAGCGCGTGGAGTCTCCAGCCGGAACGACCAACGAGCCATCGTGGCTCGGCGAGCGGCTTCGCGCCACTCGCGCACATCCTCGGGCGGAGGGCGAAATCCGCTCTCCGCCCGGTAGTCAGCCACTCGCCGATAAACCTCGGCGAGCACTTCCGCCTCCAAATCCCACGGGGGAGTTCCGGCCAACGCGCACGCCACCTCCGTCGAAACGGTGCGGTAACCGCGTATGGCTCTGACCGCCATTACCCTCTGAGGGCGCCAGAGGCGTACCCTATTCTGGGCGGTCAGAGCCGCCGCCCACACCGGTGCACCGTACAGTGCCATTGACCGGACAACCCCCGTGTACAGCCGTCTTGTCGCGACGCTGGGTCCACCCATATTGGGCAGAAGTCGCCCTAGGGCGGACGCAGCGCCGACCAGCTTTGGAGCAAGCTGTCGGAAGTGCTCGTCGAAGAGCCACCTCCCGTCGAGGATCAGGCCCAGATATTTCATCTGGGCCCGAACCGGTACGAGGACCGAGTTGACCACTATTGAGGCGCCAGGGGGTGGACCACGACGGGGCCCATGGAATAACAGGAATTATCTTATGGACCTTCTCTAACCCCGCTTTTTACTCTAGTAGTTAGGTAGATGGATAGTACCTCTTTATTGCACACCGTGGTTAAGAAACACAACGTACAAAACAAAAAAAAAACAGTAGTACAAGGAGGGGCCTTAACACAGTCTATTTATTTATTTATTTGGAAACTTAACAGCTATATAACATTTCTCATGGGTAAAGTTAAACATTGCAAAGGACTCTTAGCTAATAACAAAGTTGACCGACAAGTAAAATTGCGTGCACCACTTAAGACATAGGTAATTATAAATGTGATATACTATTTCTAATTTAGGTATTTTGTGCAGAGAGAGAAGTTTTCGAACAGAAAGATAGACCAATCTGATTTAGATTTACAAGTATGATTGCAACCTTTTAGTGATTTGTTATTTGAAAATACTTATTGAGATGTTAACTTTGTAATTGAAAACTTTTCACATAATCCTAAAACCTACTTTTAATTTTATAAACCGTAGAGAGAGAACTGACCGAGACTCTGGACAATTACAAACACAAAAAATTAATGTGCTATTCATGCCTTGATAATCATGATAAAATTTATAGTCACGGGTAGCGGTATCTGGCGTGTTTATTTGTATAACTATACTTATGAGGTGCGATTATGTTTATGTGAGTCACAAAACTAGTAGCTGTAATCAACGGCTTTCTAAAGATTTCGACTTGAGAACACCATAATTGTGAGCAAGGTGTGGTGTATTCTTACGTTGAGCTGTTTGTCTCGGGTCAACTTAACCTAAAGGTTTCTTATAAGTTTTAATGTTGCCAAGGACTGCGCAGATTAGAACTTACTTCTAGCGTTTGGATCTCCGAACGAACTACTATTTCCTATTAATGTGAATTTATTATTTATTTTTGTGTGACGACATGATCATTTCTTGTGTCTGTTTGTAATTTATGTATAATATTATGTATGTGTTATATAATGTATAATATTATGTAGAAATATATAAGTATGTCTACGCAGGACAACAGCACTGCAAAGAGGAGGAAAACTTGAAACGAATCCTATACATAGCCGTCTGGCCAGCGTGGTATAGTAGGCCAAGACCTCCTTTCTAAGGAGAGGCCTATGTCCAGCAGTGGACTATTAAAGGCTGTTGATGCTATAGTATGTCTAACATCAGTCTGATTACATAGCACAGGCTCTGCCTAGTTTCAAATGGAAACTGAGATTTAAAGAACTTCAAAAGAGGAGGACCCCATAAATTCGTCAACAGAGTAAGTGGTCGGCAAGAGATGGATTTAGAAAATTTAAATATCTCTCTATTCTTTAAACGTTTATTTTCTACAAACCCTTGTGTATTTTCTATAAACTATGTGAAATGGATTAAATGAAGCTTCAGAACTTATGCTATGTGACAAAATGTACATCCTTCTATCTCTGATAATATTAGTCACTTTATAGTTACTAATTACAGGTGCACCTGAGCGTTTCTTAAAATTTATTTAAGGCTAGAAATGGTTGGTGTTTAGGCGCTTTTTAATTGCTCTAGTCATGAGCCTGTGCTGAACTAATTCGTGCAAGCGTTTTTTCATTTTCATTAAAATAATACTACTCACTAATTTAATAAAACAAGTTTGCATCTTTTCTTCTTTTTTTTTAGAGTATTACACATAGAATATTGATTTGTGAATAATTTGTCTGTGTGTGATTTACCTAAGGACATGAAGAAATTTTAAACATAGACATGACACGACATTTTCACTAAATCATTAAGAAAATATGATGGATATGTTTAGATGAGAGAATAATAGAATGGACGCATTGTTTTAATTTTACGTAATGCAATTAAAAGTTAGGCAATTTTTTTGTAACTTTTTATAATATGTAATAATAACTTCATACGTCTCACACAAGGCCGTCTGATTCCAAACTAGGCAGAGTCTGTACTATAGTAACTAGACTGCTGATAAACATACATATATATTTTTAAATACCTACATATTATAGATAAATTACACAACAAATGACCGTGCTCATCACACAATATTTGTTCTGGGTGGGAATCGAACCCACGACCTCCGGCTTAGCAGTCAGTGTCACACACGTAGAGCAACTAATTTTAATGATATAGGACGGCAAAGGAGCAAACGGGTCACCTGATGGTACCCGTACAACTACCGCCACCCATGGGCAGCTGCAACTCAAGACTGCGGATGGCGTAATGGTTTAAGCGGTCACCTCGCCGCTTCCTATTGCGCTGAGTGATATTTGTATGGACCGCACTTCATTCCACAAATCGTTGTTCTGAGTCTGATTATTCTTTGTCTCCGTATCATGTATGTTTGTAAAGTCCCCCGCGACAAAGGGTTTTTTTCTTTTTTTATTTCTGGTGCGGGAGTTGTCTTTTCGAAAAAGAAAGCAGTGCCACTCCGGAAGTGCCAACAGAAGTGAAAACTTTTTTTTTTTTTTATTATAACAGGACTTTTTTGTTTTTTCGATTCTAAAAGTTGCGACATGAATATGTCATTCACACATCTATGTCGAACGTATATAAACACTATATGTTTTTATTGTATATAGTTATATTATCAATGTATTTCAACCCTAACTCAACTCTCGTGTGAACGGGGCCAATATAATATATAGATACTTATATACAGAGGTGTCGGTAACGGTAACAGTGCCGCGAGTTCAATGGTTTTACCTATCTGAAAAAATACGTTCTTTTGTTTATTGTTCAATAATGTCCAACGCGCCTAAAGAAGTTTTATATAGAGGACGTGATATCACTCTGTTTGAGCCAGCCCATTTGAACCAACGCATGACTGTTGGCACATAGATAACTTTTCGAATTGAAAAAAAAAACAAAAAAAAACCTGTTATAATCAACATTTTTTAAATATTCAAGTTTTCACTTCTGTCGGCACTCCCGGAGTGCCAATGTTTTTTTTGCTACTGTTAGACGTCTGTAACACTTATTTCTTCTTTTGTTTACAGCAGAAGTCCCCCTTCCCCCCAACGAGATCGTCTCGAAATATATTAATAATAAGGAAGTAATCTGTAACGGAAGCAAATTTGATAGTTCCTCATCTTAAATAGGAAAAAAAACCACACACCCACAATTCAGGCTGGTGACTAGAATAAACTTTACCCTCGCTCTACTCTAGGCTCCAGCACTGCGTATATGCTACTATCAGTTTGCTACATTTAAACTAAAGGCTTCAAAATATTTAATAAGGAAAACACACATACCCTGGTAACGATCACCATGATGACGGCGGCATGTGGTCACCGGCTCGATCTGTAACAACACAGCATCACTAAGTCTCGTACAACCAGTCGTCGTAATAACAGTCATCACACACTCAAGTGTCTTGGAAAATACACTACGGTGCAAGTTATTATTTGTAGCACAGATGAATAAAAACAAAAAAATCTATTTTAAAGTGAACTTAAAACTATAGAATTTATAATTTACCAGTATTTTATGGATTAAGTCAGTTTGTTTTCATTTATTAAAAAAAAAACTAATACGCATTTTTAGATGATAAACAAAACATGTTCAAGAAAAAAATATTTTTTCATTAAAATGGCGTCTCTATTACTTAGTAACGCCATTCTAAATTGCGCCGCGACCACCTCAACTTCATCAATATATGCTGTAGCACCGATCATTGTCAGAACTTTGCACCTTGTTAAAATTATTTAAATATTCCATAAATAAACAACAGCAAGTACAGCTTACAAATTGTTTTAGTATCGTGCTGGTAATAACAATTCATAGGTAAAAATTTAAGAGAGAATGAATATTAACTTAACTTACTTAACAGTCGCAACATAGTCTGGCAGTGCCGTCATATTTAGAATGATACATCCGTGTGCTTACGCGTTGAATACACATCAGTGGATTCAGTCTATGGACCAATATATCAAGCATGGTGTCGCCGGGTAATAGTCAATATGTTATGTTATATGGGGTAACCTCCTTTGTAAGGAGAGTCCTATGTCCAGCAGTGTATAAATAAAGGCTGTCGATGTGTTGTGATGGTATGGGGTAAACGAGCACACTATAGGCAAGTAACTAAGGATGGAATAAAATCCTAAATATCTGAGATCATCATCAACAGCCTTTAACAGTCCACTGCTGGACATAAGCCTCTCCTTAGAAAGGAGGTTACCCCATATAACATAACATATTGACTATTACCCGGCGACACCATGCTTGATCGCGAAAGGTCTAAAATAAATAGTAATCTTTAATAAAAATATTTTTGATTGATTTGGATGGCAATTATCTTTGTCTATAGCCGAATCGCAATCACAGGTGAAATCTCCGTTGTAAGAGCAATAATTTCATCATTACGAATATGATTTAAAATTAGCAATAATTTACATGTCTACAAGGAACTATCACCGCCCATGAACGTATGTATGAACGTATAACATTCCCCATAAATTTGATTAACTTAATTCACTCTTTTGAAAGCAACGAAAGAATTACTGAGCACCAATTATATACATACAAGAGGTAGATACGCCACCAATGCATGAAACGTCGGGGTCCTAATTAAAACGACAAAAAGCGCGCGCACGTAATAATTAATTTGAAAAAACCTATGATTTTGATATTACAAACAGACACTTAAATTTTATGTATTTGTATAGAGTATGGATGCTCTTACATTTCCTTGTATAAGTTTTGTTTGATTTATTAATTATCTTATGTTGCGTAAATGGCCTTGCCTACATTAAGATCTAGGAAGTAATACCACACAGGCGTTTTGGATTTAGGATGCAATAGCTATGTGAATTTATTAGAAGTACCTGCTTGATGTCTTGCAATTGCAATATGCAGTGAAGCGAATAATTACATCATTGTAACCTTCGAGACGATGCCTTTTCTAAACCTATTAGTTATTGCAGACGTTTAAAAATAAACTTTTTAGCTGTAGCGAGCTATCGATGGTTACATGAGTAGACGTCCGTGTGGTGACGGATTAAGAATACAGTGTGTCACCACCCCGTGTTCAGCCCGTGGGTGTCGTAAGAGCCGACTGAAGGAGTCAACTACGCTTGACAACAGCACTGCAAAGGAAACTTGACACAAACCCTATACCGACCCGTCTGGCCAGCGTTGTAGAGTAGGCCAAAACCTCCTTCCTAAGGAGAGACCCATGTCCAGCAGTGTACTGTTAAAGGCTGTTGATTCTGATGATGATGATGGCATAAAGAGATAGTTTTATTTTATTTGGAAAAAAAACAGTATTATCAACTTATGGATAAGAACAAATAATACAGCTATTTACCAATTACATGCTTCGCATATTAAAAATAATCAAGAGCTTGTTTGTGAAAATAATTGACAACAATAATCATTGTAATACTCCATCACACATACATGTTACCGAGTAGAACAGGATTTTAATGTAAAAATTAATTCAAACTCATTATAAATTAGATGTTAAATAAGTTTTAACACATGAGAAGCAGTAAGTCTTCAGCAGAACGACCTCAACGAGACGAAAGTGAAGGAGTTTCGTAATTGGCGTAATGTCTTTAATGAACTACATCTTCATCTTCCGTACATTTGAAAATATATTTAACAATGGACAATTAAATAATCGTGGTCTCTTACAAGAAAATGCGGAACTATTAACAGCTTTATGTAATGATATCATATAATATCAAAATTAAATATACAGTATTCAAATTGGAAGATATATTTGTTACGCAGGATTACATAATTCAACCCACACAAAGGGAATCTAAATATAATACAATATAAATGGTTGATCATTTTGCAAATTTAACTTAAAGATTAAGAGCGAGTGACTTTTGATCTTTAAAAAAACAGTACAAGGTCATAATCGTATGTGTGTATTCGTATTTAACGTACATTTTAATGTGTTTGATGATTGGAAAATCGTTATTTGAACATCTCTATAGTTAGTAAATAAATGTTTATTTATTAGTTGAAGAATGAAGTTATTAAAATATTTACTACACAGTGTACACAAAGAAAGAAAAAAATAAAAAATAATAGTGTCTCTTTTATATGTGTGAGATAAATGAAGTAGGTTAATAAAACGAAACAGATGACACTCCGGTGCGGCCGGGGGGTGTTGTCCATGGTGGGGCGCTGTTGCGCCTCCTACTGTATAGAGCAGTGAAAGGCGCTGCAGCCTCCCGCCCCAGGGTAACCACAGTCACCCCGGGATGTGCCTCGGACATGGGGTACGGCAGGGAGGACTCCAGAAGCAGCCGATGCGTTCCTGGAGCTCCTCCTGACTGCCGAGGTAGGCCGCCGCGGGGTTTAGTGGGTAAACCGGTTCTCCGGGAGTCCCACACACGCCCTGCGTTTCCCCAACGGAGGGTTTGGTTCGAAAAGCATTCCCCGCGTTAAAAAAGAAAGAAAAAGAAGTCTCGAATTCGTAAAAAAAAAAGAATGTATTCAAAATTAGAACTCGATCAGACTCATAATGTTACTAATAACGACTTGACATACGATAGAAGAATTTATCAACTAAATAGACTATTTTTATGGTATACGTGTCTAAAAATTAAGAAATAACTCCTTGGACCACTTCATTGGGCTAGTGAGCAAATCTTTTAAATTCCTCTGATACGAGTATTAAAGGTATACTATCTTAAAAGTGGTGGTAAGTCTTATCTTCTTGTCTAGTTCTACATTAAATACGTTCATATCAGAATCATCTCGTTTCGTAAAAACTTCTTTCTCATCTTTCTCACTACTTGTTTTTAGTAAATCCTAGCCTTAGTGATTTCGTTTGCTGTTATTTTTTTATAAAATTCGTCACCATAGTCCTCTGCCGCGGATTTTCGTACTGGTATTTTTTCCCTCCACTATTCGATAGATGTAATTGTTCTGTTTTAACTAATTCCGTAATTCTGTTGTAACTGTTGCCACCATACCTTTTTAAAGGTTTCTTAATTTGCACTTCAGTCTGTGGGCTAGCCTTCCCTGCCTTCTAGCCTTGAAACAGCGTTTTATTATTTCCACCACACCACTGATTTATTTTTTGAATCCTAAAATTATTCTACTAAGTTGAAACAATTTCAAATATGATCTAGTCCACATTAATCTCTAAAGTATAATTCAATGCGATTACCAATAGTATAAAATTCTTTACCATAATTTAATAAAATAATTATAAAAAAGCTGCAAGGCTACTTTTTCTACAAATTGCAGAATGTCTTCTACTTCGTGAAGCCGACACAATCTGCTGTAAGGCGTTCCCGAGAGGATCCTTACATTAAACGAACCGACAACGTCGTATTTTAGCAATATCACTGTTTCATGGTGGTGACGGACTGTGTGGTGACGGATTAAGAATACAGAGTATCACCACCCCTATTCATCCCGTGACTAAGGAAGCAAACTACGCAGGACAACAGCACTGCAGAGAGAAGGAAAACTTGAAACAAACCCTATACCAACCCGTCTGGCCAGCGTGGTATAGTAGGCCAAAACCTCCTTCCTAAGGAGAGGCCTATGTCCAGCAGTAGACTAGTAAAGGCTGTTGATGACTGTTTCATGGTTGTACGCCATGGGGGTATACCTATACTGAAACGTCCTTAAAGGCTCCTAATTTTTTTGAAAAACATAAGCACTCTAAAATACTTATTATTGAATCAAGGATTTGAATATTGGAAACAGATATTGTGTTACTAACACTGTCTTAGACTCGAATTTTAACATTCTATCGCATTGGAAGTTGCAAGAACGTATCGCTCTTATCAGTTATCAGTAACTCACGACGTAGGTACTATTATTTTTTTTGATTTCGCAATCATCTCCATTGTTCGACGTAGTGGTATGATGCTCTTATTAAGTGCATTGTTCGAAGTATTTTGCATACATAGTGTGGAGGGCAGCTCAATGCAACGAATGTTGTATGCTCATAACCGGTTTTCGTGTTCGTATGTAGATAAATTGCTCATTTTGTGTTCTTCATCCAAGCAGACAAGTTCTCATAAAATACATCTTTCTTACCTTCAGAAATGGTACTTTTTTCTGAATGACCTATGTGTGTTTTTTTGTGTATCCCTCGTGAATTCTATGCAAAATTTTATGATGAACGGCTGAGGAGTTAAGGCGTGACAGACTAACAAAGATGCCTGCAACCATTTTTAGAAATGTATTATTTTATTATTTACAAAGCATGGCATTTATCAAATTGGCAAATGTAAATTTATTAGATATTTATTTAGTCTTGTTGTTCGACTGGCATTTACGAAAATAAATATTACTTAACGAAACTTCCCTCTCATCGTGCAGTTTATCAACATTATAATGTTGTTAAAGATTAAGAAAGTAAGCAAACGAGAAGAATTATTATCGGTTCGATCCCGGCCGGGAAACACATTTTTCTTGCTTATAATAGAAATTATTTCTTTGGACTTTTTATTTCTTTTTTATTTTAGTTATGACAAATGAAGAAGCATAACAAACCTGGGATTAAGGTGCAGGTGCAGTGAGGTTATGCATTGTTCTGTTATTACTGTACGTATTGTTTACAGGTACTTGTGGACTTTATAGTCTTAAATTTGGGCGTAGCGCTCAAAAGCTAAACCAGTTTGACCGGCGATGTGTGATTGAGAGCGAAAAATTATTTCTCTTAACACGTCGTACTGAAATTTTATAATTTTAGTCCAAAGTTAACATAGATATTGAGCCATCTTATTGTAAAGGCCTTTTAATAAAGAGTAATGTTTTAATTGTTTTTATAGACAGTGATCAGTTGAGAGCTATAGTCAAATACAATAAACACGAGATAACGCAGAAATTGTTAAGAATATTCGTGATTTCATACCGATAAATTAAACCAGTGGTTTGATCGAAGCAAAAGTTATGGTAAATGTAGTCTATTCTAAACTACAATGACTATTACTAAGAATGTTAATGTAATGCTGGGATTCCTACGAACTATGTAATTTAACAAAACACTGCAATTATGCATTATCAACCAGTCAAACCTACAAATACAGTTAAAATTGGCATACCACAATAAACTACCACAAAATTTTCTTCATTTTGTCTCCCGCTTTGCTAAGGAGGGAAGTGGATTTACTGTATTTCCAACTCTTCCAATTTTCTTCTGATTAATTTCGTTGCGGGTTCCAAGACAGTTTAATTTTTTACTGGGACTGCCCGAGTGTCATAACTCGGTGTGTTCGTGGGTCACTCAAACTCAAACTTTCTTTATTTCATAAAATTTCCAAAATTGTTTGAAATCGTCTTCCATGTAGACTCTAAAGTCATAGATCAACACACACAAAAGCAACAATCTCTGTTTTGTCAAATAGTAACCAAATAAATTTAACAAAAATCAAACCCATACAAAATCTATGATATGCCTGTGCCGATCTACAACCGCCCGTTTCCAAGGGGTTGAGCCTTATGAGAAGAAAGGGCAAACAAACTCATGGCCACTCTTTTGCAATTCACAAGTAGATACAATGGCACTATTAAATATATCACAACATTGTTTTGATGTGTGCTAGTATGTCCGTTATTAAGGACTTAAAGGTGAAAAAACAACGAAGAGAAAACAAGATTAAGAAGAACAAACGAATACAAGAGAAAATGAAGTGAAACATAAAAAATAGAAAAAATAATAATAATAAAAAACATACTAGCCACACCACATTTTTACTTAAGAAAGAAATAGCCTGCGCTAATTAATCCCAAGCATGCTTGTCCTCCATGTAATCCACAATCGAGTAGTAGGCCCTCTGGCACAAGCCACGTTTTATTGCGGATTTAAATTTGTTAATACTCAACTCCTGAATATTATTTACACTGCTGTGGATCCTGTTGTACAGGAGTTACAGTGGGGGGCGTGTGGGTAGGATTAGTCCCTATTAAAAAAATACCACAATAAACGCCCAAAGTGTGCCAGAGAAACGCAAAATCCTTATGTTACAATTAGTCAGTGAAGTTTTAACAGTGGGTCAATTATTTATTTTCAATGAAGAAGTATCACGCGCTTTCGTTCGACCTGATAGAAAATATATAACTAACCAATAGTGCCACAATTTTTTTAATAAAACTGGCACTGAGAAGCTAAACACACATGAAATTAACCACTATTGCTTACGAGTACGAATTCGGTTTTATCGAAAGGGCATGTTTGTCTAGTTTAGTGGTTAAGGACCCTGACTGCTAAGCCGGAGGTCGTGGCTTCGATTCCCACCCAGGACAAATAATTGTGTGATGATCTTTAATATACGAGTATATGCATTTAGAAACATAAAAATATGTTAACAGCAGGCTGGTTGCAACAGTACAGGCTCTCCCTGGTTTGGGATCAGACTGCCGTGTGTGAGATATGTGTCATCATCATTATCATCATCATCAACAGCCTCTAATAGTCTACTGCTGGACATAAGCCTCTCCTTAGAAAGGAGGTTTTGGCCTACTATACCATGCTGGCCAGACGGGTTGGTATAGGGTTTGTGTCAAGTTTTCCTTCTCTCTCCAGTGTTGTTGTTCTGTGTAGTTTTTTCCCTTAGTTGACTCTTACAACACCCACGGGATGAATAGGGGTGGTGACAATCTGTATTCTTAATCCGTCACCACACGGACGGAGATATATGTGTAGTAATTATAAAAAAAAATTGGTAACCTGTTCACAAAATGAACGATGAGATTTGATGACATTTTCTTCTAACATCCTGTTAAAAAAATTATTAAATAGTTTTATCGTTATGTGTAGAACGGTCGCAAAACTTTGTATCCCTTTTCAGTGTAATAGTTTCATTACCCTTCCTACGTGGACCTTTTTTATTTACTCGCTATTAGAACTTCATTAATGAAATATATATTTGCGTTTCGTCCATGTAAGTCTAGTATAAACCTATTAGACACACTTACAAATAATTAGACTTAAAAAATCTTTAAGATGGCATTATAATACGTTGATCGTAATCGACTCTTGCGCAGCCTGCTAAGTACGCAGTGCGTGCGCGCGCATCTCTAACAACATCGTACACTCACAGCACACGTGTACTAAATGAACAGCGGAACTAAACACCGGAAGTCCTTTATCTACCGGCCGTTCATCTCTGAGGGCAACATCATTGACATCGAGACTAAGAGACAATGTTCGGCGGAATTTTCGTGGAATTAGATCGTGGGTATAATTTAATTATTGCGTAATTGCATGTTAACTACATAATGGACAATGACCAAGTAATTAAGTTCAGCGACGAGATATAATATATTTTATCTAGTCGACAAACTCTTTCCATTATTTTGTAAGTCCGTAATTAAAAGTCCGTAGACCGACTTCCTGTCACTGTGACCAGGTTGGTCACAGTAACAGGAAGTTATAATTGGGGAAAGACATGTGCCACTCATGACAGCAGACAAGAAGTGGTAGTAAATTTAGCAGAAATAGATATACGTTTGAATATAAAAAATAGTGCTAAGTACTGTAACAAAAAGAAATCTAAGTTCCAAGAACCACATTACACGTTTGATCACTGTACATTTCGCTCGAACATGTACTGCTTACCTCTTTAAGCAACCAGTTCAGAGATTTCTCAGAATCTTAAGTACAAAACAGTCGATAGTAAAATACGTAACCAAGGTACAACCGTACCATGTTTGTCACATAGAGACCGCTATGCAGACATAACGGGTATCTTGCGAGTACTCAATCTGAGATTGCACAAAGTTTAAAAGTACGCAGTTGCTACTCGTAGTAGATATTGGTTCTGGATTAGACAGAACACTTCTAAGTGAGAAGATAACTAATACATACACTAAGAGATTTTAATCGTTTTTTTTTTTGGAAAGAGAATGAGACAAAGAGAGTTGTATTATAAATACTTGTGTAATAGCAGCAAAGATGATAAAGCTTCGTTCACTTAAAACTTTCATGAAACACGTATAACACCCATCTGTAACCTTACCTAGATCCCAGACCTGACAGTGAAGACATACACTCGACCAAACGCACCCACACCATATAAGGATAGGTTAACAGTATGATGAGGGATTAAGAATACGAAGTGTTTCCATCCTTATTCATCCCGTGGGTGTCGTAAGGAAGCAAACTAGGCACGCCAACAGCACTGCAAAGAGAAGGAAAACTTGAAACCAGCCAAAAAAGCCAGCGTGGTACAGTAGGCCGAAACCTCGTTTCTAAGGAAGGGCCTATGCATAGCAGTGGACTACTAACGGCTGTTAATGATGATGTTGATGTGACAGAACTGTGACTGAGGATCCAAGGTTTATTCCGGAGCTGTGTTATAATGATTACTAAATACGATTTTCTAACGTTACAAGGTTATAAAGTTTAAAGCTAACGGGTGTGGTGTGTACGCAATGTTACGGTTAAGTGCGGGTCACCGTCGAAGTAGAGAAATAGCTACCTGCGCATGCACATTCTATACCACTAATGTATAGTTAATTGTGTGTTAAACGCTTTTTCTTGAAAATAATTAGTAATCTAGGAACTATAATATTTCCATTTATTAATTATTCCTTTTGGTCGTACAAGTTTACAATGACAATTTTTTTATGTATATAATTATATTTTTATTTAATTATGATGATGAAAATGTATAATTACGAGATATGAACAACATTTGAAAGCCACCTTAAATGCTTAGAATATTAAATTATTTACAGAATTATCACTTCAATTTTGCTTCAATAGAATAATTAAAAAATTATGCAGTAATTTTATTAAATACCAAGTTTGTATCTATATCTTTTCAATTTATTATGTTCTGCGATTAAATATCCATAGTTGCCGATATGAAAAGCACGCAATGTACTTTAAACATATACAACACGTAGCATTTGTGTGCGTAATGTTTACCTACAGAGTCGCGTTTGTAAAAGAACCATGACCCACCACCTGCCGGCCACGGGTGACTGACGCCATTCTTTGTACTACCTTAGGGTGAGGCCAGACGTGTATGATATGCGAGACAGTATTTATATAGCTGCATAATGTTATATTGCAATCAACAAAACAAATTCATCTATATCCTTTGAAATTAGTCAATAATAGGTTCAATTATTTTACGGCACAATGAAGCATAGCCTTCGACAGTATATGCAACGCAGACGATTGTTGTAAAAACAGCAATTGTAGCTGACGTGAAAGGTAGATGTAGTTGCGACCGAATGAACTGTGTTCTAGAGTTATCTAAGTTATCATAAATACTTCAGGACCAGTTCAATGAGCTTATTTTAACTTGCAGCCAAATTCGAAAAAGCCTATGTGATGATAATTCATAAGGGCATCAGTCTGGGGGTCTAGTGCGACCCCTTCATAAACGGTTTCAACACGTTAGATGCGCAACTAATATATGAAAACTGCATCCGAATAATGGAATTTACAATATCTTTATTCTCAACATTATATACCATTTATTTACGTATGTAAGAAACCAGTGTAAACACACCTTTAATATGAGTAATTAGCTCACCTTAATCAAGAATGTCGGTATCACAATATCTACATTTTTCTGGTAAAGTCCTAAATATACCTACCATCTATAGATTTATCAGCTTTCTATATTTCAAAACGTCAATTTAAATATATTTTCGTTAAACCGTAGTCAATATATTTAATACTAGTTTGACCTTGTTGAGCACAAGAACAAGTTACCTTCAACTAATATGAACGTTTTCAAGTAGGAAACATTAAATTTTAACATATTTGTTTATTAATATTTGTTTTTTTTTTTACTGAAACCTAGAGTTATATTGTTAAACATCAATAATCATTACTTAATATCGCCTTAATAACATGTACCTAACGGTTTTCTTTTATGGTAGCCCAAAATCTCCTTTCTAAGGAGAGGGTTATGTCCAACAGTGGACTACTAAAGGCTGTTGATGATGATGATGATGAAAGATTTTTTTAAAGCGGGTTTCTTAATTTGTGGGTTATCTTCTGATTCGTATGAATTCAGTTACCCAAATTTTGTTCTTAGTCAGTAACAGAGACAATAGACCGACAGTAATTGGAGCGTGAGTACGCGAGATTAATTATTGATAACAAGAAGCCAAAGATTCAAAACATATTCTGTAAACAGTGTAAACATTACCAGTTTATGTATTCATCCTATCATGAATTCAATGTTGCTTCCTGCTGGTCGGTCGTGAGGAAATGCGCTCATTGAAGCGTGTGAACAGGATACCAAACCCCTCTGTAGCGATGTAGCAATCACTCGAACTAATATCGATTACCGAAAATTATATTAAGAAAATTTATTATGGAGAGAGTCAGTTATCAGTCTAAAGAACTCAATCATGATGAAATCGAAATACTGGATAGTTATTCAGTAACCGGTTCAAATTATTCCAGTAGCTTACAGTCTAGCGATCGAAAATAGCGCTGGAATGACACGGGAAAAATGGAAACCAGTCCTGTGATTAGTTAAATAGTCTACTTTTAATAGCGGTTTAAAAGATGAACTGTGAATACGCATTTTTATTTCTTAGGAACAGGAAATGTTGTTATTTCATAATTCCAAACAATGAATTTCGCTTAAAACCAAATTCTTCAGTTTGTTTCTACATACGAAAGAAAAGTGTGTGTGTGTGTGGTATATTACATCAATCATCAACATCAAAAGGTATTCACCGCTCTGCATCGCATGAAATTTGTGTGGAGATAGATGCCTTAAGAAGGTTTCACAGACAAACCTGAAATACGAGTATACATTGAAAATTATGCAATGAACATTTTAAATTAATCAAGT
Source organism: Arctia plantaginis (assembly GCA_902825455.1). NCBI lineage: Eukaryota > Metazoa > Arthropoda > Insecta > Lepidoptera > Erebidae > Arctia > Arctia plantaginis. The sequence continues at coordinate 5,574,121 of CADEBD010000288.1, forward strand.
TGAAAAAAAGTTACGCTAGTTATTGCACAATTTCAAATTAATATTCGACATTGATACTTTTCTTGTAGTTAGTAGGTGCAGCAACTTAGGTGAATATGCTCCTCAAATAATTAAAAAGTCAATACTTTCACAACTAACAAGCCTATGAGTAGACCAGTCTTCGTCAGTGATACCTTTATGCATATTCTATGTCACCACTGCATCCATAACGACATATTATTATACCTTATGTCGTATAGAAAGTGTCTTTCTCCTATTTATTTTATTTATTTCCACATTTAGAAACTGTAAACATTTTTATATTGTAAGACAAAATCATAATGTTTACAAATAATCATAGATTATTTACAGATAAAGGTTATTTACAATTACTATGTCCAATAGATGAGGGATGAGATGATGAAATATAATAGGTAATAGGCTGTCATTTCGTCAAGTCCAACCGACTAGACTTAGTAACTATGATCTGATCAAACGCAAAATTTAACTACCTGATTACAAGTGCAACTTGACTCACTTGACTAAGTAAAGACGTAGATATTATTTAAATATATCTGTATAACCATTCGTAGATCATGGACACTTTTCTAGGTAATGAGTATTTTTTGTTTATTCTTAGGTTTAATTCTAAAACAAGGTTATTTTTCAATAAAATGAATATTTTACTGTTATAGAAAAATAGTTTTATTTATAACTTCTTAATTTTTTCTTGAGCGTACTTTCCTAAGACACTTATTAGTGGTCCCAGTACTACAAAAATACGAGTAATGATTGTATCTATAGAGGAATTCGGGACCGCGGTCCCGGTACCAAATTCCTTTAAGATTTACCAAGTACTTGGCAAACAAGTACAAAGCCCTATGCAAGATAAACCCCCCCTCCCCTCCCCCCACTCAGTAGCAAATAAAGCTGTACGCCGATAGTACGATCAAACATCAGTCTTTTAAAGGACGAGGATACTGCTTCGATCAAACAAACTTTTGATCTAAGGGTTACTGGCTATATAACATACATGTATATCATGTATCTCTGCTTTGAGCATTTTCTGGACCATACCTGCATAAAAATCCGGTACTATGGTTGTCTTTGTTTGATTGCGCATGCTTTTAATTAGTTAAGATCTGGTGACCTACATTATAGTATACTTTACATTCTTATCTCAAACGTGATAAAAGCAGGCGAGCAACTCAAATTCTTCTCATCTATATCAAGATAACACAACTACAACATTGGCATGCCTAGTTAAACAATGGTTCATGTTATGTATATTATATACTCAAATCTATTTTGTAAAAGATCTTTTGAAACAATCACTATTGCTTTTATTTTGCATTCCTTTCATTGACACAGGCGTACACTTGCTACGGCAATTTAAGACACACATAGTTGGTCTTCTAGAGATTGAGCAGAAATCAGCTACGACTTACGAGGGGAGCATCACAATTCAAAATAAACAGATACAAAATCTTCGACTGCGTTTAGAGTTCTGTTCTTGAAGGGTTGCCACCTTTTTTTTTTTTTCTTAAAAAACTTTTACTAAGCCTCCGCAGTCCATATGTATGTGTTACTGTTTTACTACTTTTGTGTTACTATGTGTTACATCTGGTGTATGTGTTAGGGCACGGAGGGTTCTATGGTATGGAACCCTCCGTGCCCTATTTAAACTCGCACTTGGAAGGTTTTTTTTGTTGGTTGTTAAAAAAAGGTAAATGAGAAATTTGATTACCTACTCTAAGAATAATAAGTTACCTAATCTGGTTGCATATTATCTACAATCTTTGGTCTTCAGTAGTTATTTACTACTGAGTAATCATGATTACTAAACCAGAGGTCGTGAGTACGATTCCCATCGGTTTCATTCGATCACAGAACAAGATAATCGGACTCATAATACAAATAATTGTATCACTAGCACGATCATTTTGTGTCTGGGTGTAACATATCTATAATTATGTAGTTACAAATATGTAAGTATGTTTATTAGCAGTCTGGTTACACCGGCTCTACCTAATTTGGGATCAGATGACCATAACTTGTCAATTTATTATTATATTATAAGTTATTATATTTTTTGTCTGTATACAACTATTGTCATTTTAAAATAGAGCAACGAGGTGTTAGGATTTTTGAAAATAAATTTGGATAATTAATTTTCCCAAAATATGGGGTCTACCAATAAGAACGTCCTGGTTTAAAAATTGAATAAAACACCATTTTTTATGAAAGATGCATCCGATTGATTGATTTATTTGATAGATAATTTTATGCAATTTATGTTTTAAATAATATATCGGCCAAATGACCGCCGCGGCTCTTTTTGCAGACGGTCATCCGCTCACGCCAATTTTCGATGACGCGGTGCACCATTTCGGCCGGTATGTCGGCTATAGCTCGTGGAATGTTGGTTTTATTTCACGAATTGTAGCTGGATTATTGCTGTACAATTTAGATTTAACGTAACTCCAAAGAAAATACTCTAAAGGTCTTAAATCACACGATCGTGGTGGCCAACTGATCGGTCCATTTCTCGAAATTAACGACTCACCAAATTTTCCACGCAATAATTCCATGTTCACTCGAGTAATGTGAGGTGGTGCACCGTCTTGTTGAAAATAAAGGTCGTCTGCATCAATATCATCAAATGCCGGAAAGAAATATTAGGTTTTGCGCGAAGCGCTCTTACTGTAGCGGTAGGAGAACGCGAATTTGCTTAATAATTTTGGACAATTTCCAAGCGTTGGTTTAAAGTGAAACGTGACATGATAAAATGGCAAACCTTACTGAACACAAATGTCAAGAGACGTCAAAGATCCATCATCAAACATGGCCGCTATGAGCTGTCAAAACCATGTCACCCCTATTGGTAGACCCAGTAAATACCCAATTTTAAGTGTAAATAGAGGCAAGTAGTGGTTCAAAGGGTCATATTTGTAGCTCTGATTCGCCGCCGTACATCGCAGGTGTTGGCCTATTGTCTGGGTTCGGAGCAAAATTAAATACCTTCTATCAACAAGACTAAATCAAGCAATTCTGTGTACTTTCAATAGGAATAGCTGATTGTACAACACTCAAAAAAGAGGAGACTGTGCATGCGACTAAACAGTGTGTATTAAACGTTACGCGATATCGTCGTCGTTGTGAACAGACTCTATGATTCAGTCTTTCATTTTAGTTGTAAGAAAACATTACACCTTTAACGATGGATTATTATGAAAACACTCTAACTTTATTGTAATTAAGGCACATCAAAGTCGATAAGTAAACGATTTAAACAAGTGCACATAGTGTATTAGAATTTTCAGTTATTAGTACCTAGATAGTTGGTTACACCGTTCTATTTACAGATTTTAATATTTTAAATGGGAATAAATGAAACTACGACCCTCAAATCTCACCTCTGGTTATCCAACGATTGTACTGCAATTAAAAAGCATGCAATAAAAAAATAATAATTGATTATAGTATTTTGACTACTGAACATATTTTTGTATGCTTATAAAGCTCACCATTATAATCTTGTCTCAAAAAAATATTGTACGCGCAATCTCGTCAACATATGTATAAGAATTTTGAAACTACATATATAATTTAACGACATCTAATAAATAATAAGAGAAATGCATTAAAAAAATACACCAGCCGCATTTCCAAACACAAAGTCAAACATGGCTGTATATCTGATAAGCACCAAATTTCGCTCTAAACCCGCGCACGCGCAGAGGAAAGTGGTTAATATGCGACACAATGGCCGCGCAGTCGCACTCTTATTTGTATATGCGACGCACATTACCTGACCCAGATTAAAACGTGATTGCGTTCAAAAATTCACAAGTAAATTGAGTTTTTTTCTCAAGAACCATATTTTTTATGACCGGAAGAAGGCGACAGACACTTGTAATGCAAGTCTTGTTTACAAATCATGTTTCCTTCATTCTTTTTTGTTTTAAACTCACTTTCATTTGTACATGTTTTGAGTACTGACATTTTCGGACAATTAAAATGTTAACATGTAATTTATATAAGTCCTCTGACACTTTAGCGGAGCTATAACTCTGATACGTGATTTCTCACATATAAATATACTTTACACATTACAAGGTATACTAAAGCGTTAAAGTGAAAACTATTCTCTACGACATGACTATGCCTCGCACGTCTGTAGAATGAAGCCATTTTACAAATAGCAAAGATAAACATATTCTTAACACACCGAGAACGAGACTCTGTGAGCATTTCTTATCGCGTCGCAAAATATAGAGAATGGAATCTGTCAATAATCTAAAAGCCAGACTCTTAAGTAGGAGACATCGATGTGCTGAGTAATGATTTGTGGTTTTGCCTTAAAGACTACTTCAAAGTAAGTTTACTTCAATCATTGGAACATACTTATAAGAATCGTACTTTTCCAGTGATGAGAAATCCCACTAATCCACATAGTGTGATTTTGTCACCTTTTTTACGTTCAAATCCTTTTAAATCACGGATAACGCGAATTAAACATTTACTGGGCTTCACAAGTAAGTAGTTACGAGCAAGTTTCTGATGTAGACCTTGTCTTTAAGCAGTGTATTAACACTATTGTTAAATGTGTGCATTGTAATCTTTAACTAAAATTATTAAATATGTTTGTATTTGGAACTGTACATATCAATGCAAAATTTACTGACACTTATGCATTACAGACATTGTATGATCAAAAGACTAGCCCAGCTAAGCCAGGCGATCTTATATATATCAATGATGGAGCTACTGATTAAATGTACTGTGCATGTGAGACTCGAGTTACAAAACATAATACTCAGGCGAGACAAACTAATTATCGTCAAAGAATGTGACTGAACAAGCTCTGCAGAACATTCGTGACGCATTTATAAAAGGGACATTTTGTCACAAATGTTGAAATATGCTACTCACGTTTTTCTTTGCACTTCTCTTGGTAAAAATTGTAAAAAATGATATATGTAAAACTGTTTTAACAAAGTAGCTTTTATTACCTTAATGTGTGAAAAAATTGGTTAAAGCTTTTCTTCCAAAATTATCTAAAAACCGGAGAATTTGTTGTTACTAGGAAACCGTCAATAACCTCCATGACAGAGTAATATGCGGAAGGAGAAAATCCAATCTTGAAACTTGGAAAGTAATTAGATTAAATGGTCAATTTTGTTACGTTCAGAAGGAAGGGATTCTCGTAAAAAAAAACAGTTCCGATCTACATTCGATCTCACAAAATATGTCATTCGTAAAAGGTATTCTCGCAGTAAAGCATTAAAAATCCAACGAATTTTTATTACGAGAATAGACCTTCTGGATTTACAATAAACTATCGAAATAAACACACGTTTATTACACAAGTAATGACCATAACAATATAGGTGTCCTAGTAGATACTTGTAGTTTATCGATCGAATAGGTATTAGGTAAGTCAGTCTTAAGGCTTCACTGTATCTTTATGTTATAATAACACTGTACAGGGTATATTCATAAGCAAGACGACTTGCACTACATAACTTGAGAATAGCTTCTTAAACATTAAAAACAATGATGTAGACTCAACATTTATACAAATATAACAAAATCCAGCTCCCAACGAGACGCTTTAAATCGGGACCGTCTAATGAAGAATGATTTTCAATATAAAGTATCATTCATAATCGAGTTACCAAATAGCCGTTTGAAATCATATCTATATGATGAAGAATGCTTATAAATATTAATTAATGCATTTATGTTATAAATATTAACTCTTTGTTTGATTAAAAGATAGATAATATAACGTAGTAAACCGAACAAAGTCACTACTTCAAGATCAAGCTACGTGCTCATCGTTGGCATAGTCATCGTTGACATTACAAGTTTTCTAAGAAATAATATTATTATTAAGATCAAAATAGTTAAAAGGAAAAAAGTATGTTTATGTTTCTACAAAAGTGCATTAGTGAATTATTTCAATAGGCTTAAAATGTTAGGTAGCGAAAGCGGATACAGTAATCGCTTGTCCAAATATACAGGTCTTTTAGATGAATGTACATATAATTATCTATGACTGACTTCAACATCCTAGGACTTCTTATATATCTCGTATTTAAGTATTTAAAAATCTGTATTTAGACATAGGCATATGTATATAAGAAGACATATTGCTTAAATTATATTATTTCATCAAGTCAAGTAAATCGGCTCTCTAGATTGTAATTTCCGTAACCGTAATCTTCCTGGTGGTTAATAATAATACACATATGGATAGGTGGAATAAACAGTCGATTGAACACTAGGTTTATCATCGAAGATAGATTAGAAAAGGTATTCGATAACTACGATTTGCTCGATCATAGTTAAATCCGATTTAATATATATAAAACTTATTGAATTACCGGGAAAAAAAAAGCTTGTGATCAGAAAAAATTGCCAGACCAGGAAACGATAGTTTCCCTAGGTTAATTAATAGTACAATAATATTCACATACATGCCGAACCAACGACATAGTTTTGCATATTTGTATAACTTTGTAATAAAATTCCAATATACTGAAGAGTTTTGATACAAGTCACGTCGAGCCGATATTGAACAAAACAAATTGTCGTCCTACCGCCTGCAATAATGGCGTCCGTGTTCCAGTGAAAGTCGAAACATAAACAAAAACTTATTTTACGATGCCGACCGCGTGCAGCCCACTGTTTTTAAATTGGGACATTTCGACCAACATACCTGCAGGTATGGCCAGTAGCTACTGTTTCCTGTGGACAATGCTGAATGTTTTATGACTTTCCAAGGGCTGTAATTATATTTACGAGCATTATTGAAATCGTGTAATAAGTATTAAATACCTCTGCTGACTCTAATCCGATTTGCGCAAGATGGCTTTCAGGAGCTGGTTGCGAGAAGCCCAAAATCGATCTAAGTCGCATGCAATGGAAGAGGCCTGCCTGTCCAGCAGTGGTCTGCGACAGGCTGATGATGATGATGATATTTATTTTTAAAATAATTGAAATAAATATATAAAAACAAATTAATTACTCAAACAAAAAACCTTTTGTCTTTCTTCTGTTTATCGATTTAATGAGCTCTAAAACCAATTGCTAAAGCCATTGCTATTTTTTGTTTCTATACATTACAAGGTTTAAAATGCAAGTTGCCAGTAAGAATATTATTAAACGTAAAGTTCTTTAAAGACTACTGTCAATAAAAATCGTATGAGTATGAGAAATTGATTGATTAATATTGAGAATACTTGATTACGAGTATATCAGGATCACGCCGCTAGTTTCTTAGAAGTAGGTAAGTATTTGGCGGATTATAACGATTTATTACATTACTTGCTACCCGGTCGCGGTTGAGTGCTTTAAATACTCGTAAATTACCTCTCTAGTTTCTCGAAAATATTAAGCAGATTATAATCATTTATTAAACATACTGTAATAAATTTATCGAGAGTCAACTTTTACTAGAAAACTAAAGAATGAACATATAGAATGGAATGATAAAATAAAATAAATGATTGGAGCATTAAGAGAATTAAGTTTGAGTTCAAAAGTTATTAAGGGCCTTCAATTATTTTATATTTTTAAATAATTGTTTCAAGTCTGAAAATACTTTCTCGGAGCTAAAAACACAGATTTTATAGTATTTTCAAAGAATTGAAAAAAGAATATATGACGACCTATTTGTCTAGTTATTTTGAAAGATGTAAATCAGTCTATGACCACGACCAATTAAAAAGTATGTAATGCAGTTTTTAAGCATATATATACATCTGGAACGCAAAAAAAAGTACTTTTTAACCGACTTCAAAAAGGAGGAGGTTCTCAATTCGATTGGTATGTTTTTTTTTTATGTATGTACACCGATTACTCTGAGATTTATGATCCGATTTACGTGATTCTTCTTTAGTTTGATGCGGAATAGTTGCCATTTGGTCACATAAAAATTTAACATAGTTAGGCCCAGTAGTTTTCATTTTATGAACATTTTTAATGAATATTATTGTTTACTTGGATGATATAATTTTAGTTTGTGTACGGCCTTTTTAGGAGTTTACATTTAAGTTGATTATATTTTATTTTATGAACATTTTTTAGGAGTTTTCATTTAAGTTGATTATATATTATTTTATGAACATTTTTAATGAATATTATTGTTTACTTGGATGATATAATTTTAGTTTGTGTACGGCCTTTTTAGGAGTTTTCATTTAAGTTGATTATATATTACTATTAACCCGTGTCCCGATAAGTGGGTCTTAGCCTACCTGTCATTGAAGCGGAGCGAGCTTGCGGAGTAGAGAAATTGAGAAATATTATAACCAATACGATTGCATATAAAATCTCGGAACGAAGAAATAAATTAGAGGGAAATTTTAAAAATAAGTAAAAAAAATAATCTAGATTTAACTGTCTTAATTGTTGCATTTCCTGTAGTGCTTTGTCATCATGTGGTTTGTGTAATAATTTAGATGGTTCCAAATCACTTAATGCCGCGCCATCTAAATTCTTCACTCGACTTAAAGCCACATATATCTGACCTTTTGCAATTATTTTTTTCCGAGGTTTATCACCGCCCTCTCCAATGTCGTACCTTGGAGCTTGTGAACGGTGACAGCCCAACTTAAAATTAGTGGCAGCATTAATCTCTCGACATCACCGTAACCTTTATTGGCCTGAAAAGTTGCAGATGTTGATGCGATTGAAACTCCGCATCTTTTACCCTAGTGCCTACCGACTCGTCATCAAATTTAATCAATACTGCTTCGGGCAGTTCTCCTGCTTCTAGTTGGTCACGGCCAAGGGCTGGCCACTTGATTTTTTTTATTGCTTTATTGCTGACTAATCCATCAAAGACCGCCATATTTCTTCTCAGTATCACCCTAGAGCCTATCCCTATTTTAACGCTGTGTAACAATCCACCACAGTTGTTAACATCTACAGAAATGACACTATGCGGAGGCCGTTTACCATTTCAGACGTCTCTTTAGCAAGACGTTCTTGAATCTTAGCGAGTCTAGACATACTGTTCAAGAGTTTCTTGACGTGAACGTAATTTTATATAATTTTTCATAGCTAACAAACGTTCTTCACGATCTATCTCTGTCTCACAAGAACGTGAAATAGAGTTTCAAACAGCATTTTTTCGGAGTCGATTCCTTTTTTCCGTTCCCGTTTCTTGGGATCTATATTGTTTAAGGCGCGCTGCACCTTTCGTAGGCGTACCCATAGCTACTTACTATTTGAAAACTAAAAAAAATACTATTAGATATATGACAATAAAAAGCAACGAAATGTTATAGTTTACCTGATGTAATCTAGAAAAATCCTACTGTAGTTAACAGAACAACCTATTTCAGACACTAAAAAGTAAAAAATAAAAAAACTACGTTTAAAAAAACCGACTTCAAAAACTAAAAAGTATAAAATAACTTAATAAAGATTAAATTTAATACACCTCTTATGCAAACCTTTAATATTAATAAAATACTATTGTTTGTATGTGCTACCTATTGATAGGTTTGAAGTCGGTGCCAAGCCCTAAACAAAATAAAACTTAATATTATATACAACTTACTTACTGTGATGAAATTTCTACACTAAAGATTAACCTACGTAAATAAACCTAAAGAACAATGTGAATTAATGTGAAACAGATGAATACTTTATTATAAAGATATATATAATATGAATACCTGGATGAGTAACTATAGCTATATTAAACCTATATTATTCGTATATATGAATATATTTGTGGCCCTGAAAAGGACCTTTTGTTTTGCGTATTGTGTGACGAGCACACAATACGTTAAGTAATAATGAATACTTACAATTATGAAAACAACTTGTATAGAGCTTCGTGCAAGAGATAAATTATACAAATCTATCAATTAGGTAATAACGCATCAAAATTTTACTTTATTTCGAGACGACCGTCAACGACGTCTGCCCGCTTGGTTTGTTTTGTTCTAGACGAAGCTATCCTGCTCAAAGTCACGCGCGACGAGTGTAGGCACCTTCTATTACATTTGGCTTGGCACCGAGTTGAAACCTATCAATAGGTAGCACATACAAACAATAGTATTTTATTAATATTAAAGGTTTGCATAAGAGGTGTATTAAATTTAATCTTTATTAAGTTATTTTATACTTTTTAGTTTTTGAAGTCGGTTTTTTTAAACGTAGTTTTTTTTATTTTTAAATATTTAGTTCCAGAATATACTTATATATACTGTTTACGTCAACAGTCAACGGATCACAGAAGACGACTCGCAAGGGTCTCGTATACGAATCTCAAGACGGCGTCATTACTATTGGTTATTAAACTTTTTTCATCAGTTTCTAAGCAATAAAATTAATAATTATGATATGGCCAGTATTACTACTACCTATATAACCTATATTGATAATTTCTACGATAACTTCATAGTACGTATATTTTTATATTACAAATATTATTTGTAGCCGTTACCCTGGATTTTACCCGCTTCTGTAATCACTGTGCGACGGATAGATCGAAGGGTCGCCTGTCGTCTCGGTGTCACACAATGTTACACAGCCTATAACATAGTAGGTCAAAACAAAACACTATATGAAACAAATGACTGAATTTTAAATAAAATTACATGGCTTTAGAATAAAATTTATTTGAATTACTAATTGCGCCAATCCACAGATAGTTGAATCTGAAACCGCTGTCAGCAAATATTCTATCCTATACAAAAATCATATTTTATCCAACAAGCAACTGCAAGAGTTAGCTACTAATTAATTTTTAAAATAGGACGAAGGTACATTTTTATAAAACGTTAACGACAGAAGAACATGAAATTATAATCAGATGTCTATTTTAATGCGTTTACTAAAAAGAAAACATTTATTTATACGTACAAAATAAAAACCTGCTCGGTAAATTGTAAAAAGAAATTGTTGTAAAAATTTGCAATAGATTATCTTTAGAAATAATGTAAAATAACCAGTTAATAAACATGATTTTATTTGAAATAGAAATTCTCGATGACATAAAATAATAAATTCATTCAAAATTGAAATAAATTATTGTAATACATACGTAAAAATATGCAATTATTGCTGTATTTTGTTAACTGCACACAGATAAAAAAAGATTGCCAATTTTTTATAGGTAATAGAAATAAAATGTAAATAATTTTATTATGACCAACTTATGACCAACATAATTACAAATTATTTTACGATATTTAGGATATTTTGATCACATTTTGTTTTTGTGTTCTAAAAATTTGTTATATACATGCGTAGATATTTAAATAACATTATGAATTGAATTCATTTTTATTCAACGTATAATATAACCATTATTGATGTAAACATCATTCCTACAACCTGTGAGCATAATTTATCGAAAAGAACGGAACAAAGGGACGGAAGTCGGGACGCGCTGGCTTGTCGTAAACAAGCCAGCGCGTGCTATTCGATTTGACCAATAAGCGCACGCAGTGTTAGAGTTGGCCAGAAGGCCAATTCTCCTAATAAAAGTTCAGTCTCAATTCAGTTCCGATCAACTTTCGATCTCACAACTGTCATAAAAGGTATTTTTGTAGTAGAATATTAAAGTATTACTAAGACTAGCAGAGGTTAAAGTACCACATTACAGTCAACGTTGGATATTTAAAACTTTACCACGAAATTGAAATACCTTTAATGACAGCTGTGAGATCGAAAGTTAATCGGAACTGAATTGAGACCGAACTTTTATTACGAGAATTGGGCTTCAGGTAGTAAATTAGAGATGTCAGTTGTTACACATCAAATGCGATTACTGTGAGGCTCGTTCGTTTTTTTATATTAAACGCAATAAGAACGTATTTTTATAACCAAATTAGCAAAGTAAATGTGAATGTACTCTTAACGATGATATCTAACTGAATTGTAAAAATATTTTCAAATTCATATAACATTAGCATAGTAAAATATTCATGTTTATTTTATTAACCAACAAAAAGAAGTAGACGTTACCTCACCAGTCGTTGAAGTCTTTTATAAGTGATGTAACCAGCGAAGGTCACTTACAAGAATCGACTTTGACCAATAAGATCGATGAGTTTGTTATTCCCTCTCATAATGAGAAGGGTTTTTTTTTAAAAGAAAGGTGAAGATAACGAAATTATCAACACTGATTTTTTTTTGTTTCTTGAAATGCAATTGAAATGGGGGCACCGCTGTCTGATCCCATACTAGACAGAACCTGTTATAGTAACCAGACTGCTTATAAACATCTCTACAAATAATCGTGCTCGTCAAATCATTATTTACTCTTTGCTGTGTTCCAACCCATAAATTTTGGTTCAGCAGTCGGAATTCCTAACCACCAGAACAACATACCAGGCGAGTCAATTTAGACGTTTGATTTTCGGGTTATTATAAAAAAAAACTAAATAAAAAATGCATCACTGCCTCACCCAGAAATTCATTGTCAATATAAAACAATTTCTCTTTATAAAACGTAAATACCGTCCATACTGTATGAACTTGTAAAGAAAAACCACTTGTGGCTTCATACGCTGTTATCTTCAAATCAATAACTTTTGTTATTTGGTTAGTTAGTTAAACACTAATGAAAGATAACAACAATAGTAGTGATTTTTTACCTTATATGTATATCATTTAAACAATGCAGTGTAACTTAAGGAAACCATTATTCAAATAATGGGTAGTTCAGTAGTCTACCTATAAAGGTTGTAAAGGTTAAGTGTGGCTAAAAGATTCATCATCATCATCAACAGCCTGTAAGTGTCCACTGCTGTATACAGACCTCTCTTTGGAGAGGAGGTATTGGTCTACTATACCACGTTCGGCTAAAAGGTTATATCGTAAATTTTAAACATTTAGCGATATAATAGAAGAAATAAAATAGAATCTACATTATTTAATGCATAAAATTATATGAGGATGATGTGGTTGGCATTTGTACTTCAGAGGCACTCATACATTTATTACGGTTTATTTATTAAGTACTTAGATGAATTTAACGGTATTGTAATAAAAAAATATTGCATTTATTAAATGAACACTTCAAATGTTACAATTGTCTCGAAGTAGCTTAAAATGTTGTCGTTAAAACGCGTAACTGTAAAACAGTAATTTATACTTTGTAAATGTGTGAGTGTGATAAAGTATAAATTCTGGACCAAGCAGAAATTTTATCACTTTTAAGTTTTTATCTACATATATTTTATCTACATATATTTAAAATTGACAAGTAATCGTTTAGAGTCAAATAAAGTTTTTTTTTCAGAACACACACATTTCATTTTATGCATAAAGCGATGCAGATTTCATATCACTTTTAAATTTTGCATTATATGTATTTTATACTGACGAAATAATCGTTTAGACTAGACTTGCAACGAATAGTATATTCGGCAGTATACCGAATACCGAATATTCGGCGAGGCCCCTGACCGAATAGCCGAATATTAGGCAAAAGTATTCGGCTGGATTTTAGCGCCAAAAACTTGTACAGACGTGAATTAAATTATGTACCTGTTTTATGTACCAATAACTACTTAATAAATGATTATAAAAGAAATGAGAACCTTACCCTTCTAAATTTTGATTCCCACAATAATTCAAATACATAGAATCCTCCATTTTTCCTATTCAGAAGATGATTATGTACCTGTGTTATGCACCAATGACTACTTAAATGATTATAACAGAAATGAAAATATGAATATATACGTAATCAATCGATTTTAATTTTTCATTTTTTTCTCAATGACAAAATATATTATTTAAGTATTCGGTATTCGGCCGAATAATATGTAGATATTCGGTATTCGGCCGAATATAATAAAAGCAGCCGAATAGGCCGAATACCGAATAATAACCGAATATTCGTTGCAAGTCTAGTTTAGACTCATTCAATTATTTTTTTCTTTCACCAATTTTATGTCAGCGTCCTAGCTGTAAGATTCGTTGGTTTTTCCAAAAGTTAGCGTACAATTAGCAAAGCTAGAAGCTAGTTTTATCACTTCATAGACTTATTTTGCTTAATAAAATACGATACTATATAACAGTATAACTAAAGTATGTCGTACACAATGTAAGCTTTTCACACTTCTCGTAATATAGAGAAAGTTGCCATCAACTTTTCCCATGAAATATTTAACTTAAATATAAAGTTTAATGTTCATGTATTAAAAAATGAAATTGTTCATGTATTAAAAATTTAACACGAATGTGAGAAATAGTTCCACTGATAAGAAGTGAAATCTAACCTTTTTAAACATATTCATTTTTAGATGTTGTATTGTTAGTAAATACGAGTTTGAAACCAGGAGCAACATTTTTGGTATTTCTTCTACTTCACTGCAGTGACGTAACAAATACTATTTGCCCCCGCTTCAATTTCTTTTTTGAACAAGACAACTCCCGCCTCAGGAATATACCCTGTGTCGACTGACTATACCCTGTGACTTTACAAAAAAACATAAAACGGACACAAAGAACACCTAGACTCGAACTAGATCACTCGATCGTAGATCACACAAAGTATTGTCCCCAGTGGGGATCGAACCCACAACACTCAGCGCAATAGGAAGCGCAGTCATCCGTGCAGTCAAATTGCGCCTATCAAAAATAATTCTCTTTGATTAGATATTTATGACAGTGGCGAATACCTACGTTCGACCGCAGAACTGTAGTGCTAAGAAGTTTTGCCACAGGTTGGTTGATTAATCACTGAATTTGTTGTACGATTGTTCAAGTGAAGAGTAAACAATTGGAAGGTGTACGGATTCATACATCATTTCCAGAACAGTAGTCAAAAAATCATTAATGAAAATAAACAGAATTCAGTATTACATACATCAATGAGATATCTATTGAATTAGGATTGATCATCATTCTTTTTCACCGAAATATAATACGTGAATCTACACTTGAACCACTTGTCAATGTGGGTAATATTAGGTATACGTATATAAGATAATATTTAAAATTGACAAAGCCTTGTAATACCCTCAAGTATATTTACAAACCAACTAACGATACGTACAAGATACACTTAGAAATTCGAACGAATAAATAATATATAGGATTACATGGTCATCCCCTCAGTATATGAAAAGTTACATCATACCACAAAACTCGATTTATTTTCAATATTCGTTCACATCATCAAAATGCGCTTATCAAAAATAATTCTCTTAGATTAGGTATTTATGACAGTGGTGAATACTCGTACGTTCGACCGCAGAACTGTAGTGCTAAGAAGTTTTGCCACAGGTTGGTTGATTAATCACTCAATTTGTTGTACGATTGTTCAAGTAAAGAGTAAACAATTGGAAGGTGTACGGATTCATACATCATTTCAAAAACAGTAGTCAAAAAATCATTAATGAAAATAAACAGAAATAGATATATTTTAAATTTTCATTTTGCAACACACCAGACGAAACATCAAGAAGAAATTGCATTTTGTAAAAATAACGAGAATTTAGTTCATTTATTAAATCCCAAGCGATTTTTTTCTTCAAATATTTCTGTTTATCAGTTTTTAAAGAAATTGTGCCAGAAGATTTTCTTTAAACTAGATATTAGTTCTAAAGTCAATGTTCTGCGTCACATCGTGATAGGAAATGACTACTTAATTACAATATACACGAACAAACGTGACAAAGGTGGTTAATGCCGTAGGTATTTTCTCCCAGTCAATCTTTGGGCGCTGCAGAGCTAATCATGGTAGATGCACAGAAATTAAAAAGTCCTTACCGTATATCTGAAAATGGAATCTTCTAGAAATTAACTGTCAGGAATTGCATTTCCATTCAATGCTTAAAGTAACGAAAGTAGGGAAATAGATTTAACTAACGTTTTCGCCTCCCTTAATTATCAGTATTATCACTTCAATACATACTTTAAGGTCTTTTATTCAAAAATCGTACCTACCTAGTACCTAGTATGCATACATATATATAACACTCTGATAAAAAAAAGAATGACAAAGATTTTGTAACTTAGGTAAAACAACTATTCAAATAAGAATCTTACGTCATATTACACTGTCTGTTTAGTTATATCATTCAATGTGACACTTACAAAACTGTCAAAACACAATTTACACAAAACACCGTGACAATAACATTAGTACGGCGGCGTAAACATCACAAGAATTGATTTAGCGTAAATTATCGTGTAACAATGCACGTGAAAACGTTTATATCATATAAATATTCATAAGCTTAAGTACTGAAAGATAAATAACTAGTAATACTGACGTACATAGCTCACGTAATTGCCATAATTTTTCGACGCCATGTTTCCGAAAAGAGAGTAGGACATGTATTTCCTTATATTGAGACACTAGACATTACGTTAAGGTTATATGTAGGTACAATTATTTGTAATTTATTTATTTATTTGGAAACTTAACAGCTATGTTACATATATCATGGGTGAAGTTAAACATTTATTTAGACTCTTAGCCAATAATAAAGTTTCGCGACAAGTAAAATAAAATTGCGTGCACCACTTAAACATGGTCAATTGTACATATTATATACTATCTATAATTTAGTTATATTAGGTATATTGTGCAGAGTGAGAAGTATTCCAAAAGAAAGTAACTTACAAAAACAATCTTAATTTGGATTCACAAGTATGAATGCAACTTTTTAGTTATTTGTCTTTTAAAGGCACTTTTTGAGAGGTGGAAGATGACAATCACGTCAAAATTAATATTGTAACAGCTAGGCAAACGAGTGAGAACAGAATTCTTAGCATAATTGGTGCGGTGCAGATGAATACTGAACAAGCGCGTATGTCTAGTACGAGCCCCGGGTGCATTCAAGCTAATATTAGAAAGAGGTTCGATACTATCAATTTCACCTCGAATGATAGCGAACAAAAAGCTCATGTCTAGTAACACACGCCTACTAGATAAAGGCAGTAGATCATAGTGCTTGCAGTCGTCAAGATATGATAAATGTCATCTCCTTGTTTTAAAACTTAGATGTCTCACGAAACGTTTTTGAATTCTCTCAATTTTATCTGTGTATGTATCATTTTGGGGACACCAAACAGGACTGCCATAGTCAAGTACAATTTGCAAGTATGCGCGGTAAACAGTTTTCATCATCATCATCATCAACAGCCTTTAATAGTCCACTGCTGGACATAAGCCTCTCCTTGGAAAGGAGGTTTTGGCCTACTATACCACGCTGGCCAGACGGGTTGGTATAGGGTTTGTGTCAAGTTTTCCTTCTCTCTGCAGTGCTGTTGTTCTGCGTAATTTTTTCCCTTAGTCGTCTCTTACGACACCCACGGGATGAATAGGGGTGCTGACACTCTGTATTCTTAATCCGTCACCACACGGACATACAGTTTTAAGGCAGTTGATATTCCTAAATTTAGCGCACGTACGCATAACGAAGCCTAGATTTCTAAATGCCTTACTGGTAATGGTGTCTATATGACGAAAAAAAAGCATTTTAATAAAATCTATGATATTTTGTGTCGAAAGCATTCAACTGCAATTTCGAGGTATCATTTTGATTCCTTCAGAGCCAATTGTTCTAGATCCTTTATAATATATTTACAAAATATTATGTATCTAACTAGAGTTATCTGTTTGACCTCTCTTCTCTCACTTGAAAAGTCAATAGACACATCAAAAGTAGGTGACAATTATTGTGACGCTTTAACTGCGATACCCTACATCACAAGATCAATTTTGAAGTTATGTACATTACCCAAATCGAGTCTAAACAATCTAAATTTTAGTGAATTTATAATCAAATTTAAGTCACATTGGTGCTAATTCTGTTGTTGACATCACTAAACTAAAAATTCTCTAAAATTCTCTTATTTTAGTCAAGCGATGTTCAAAATGCTATTCTGTTGTTAGGTCGAACTAAATTTGGTGTTCATTTTGACAGCATTAAATTTGAATCTGACATCACTAAAAATTAAAATGGAAATGTTACCTTTGTTTAAAAATTAGGAATGAATGATATAGAGAAAGATTTAGAGTGAATTCATAAATCTTTTGAAACGATATTTTTAGGATTTTAGAATGCCTGTAAATGATTATTAATGCATATTATAGATCAAATAGTAAACAAAATGTTGTATTTTACAGTTATAACGAAGTAAATACAGTTTTACTTAGTTCACATAACTGGCAACCCGTGGTAAACCTTTTTTGTTACCTATGTACGAAAGTTATGATTTCTGAATCTGTGCAGGTCAATTTGACATGACAGTATAGTTTTATTGTAATTAGAATATATTTTTTTATTATATATATTTTATTTAATAGTAATGGACGATAGGAAAAAGAGGGCCAACAAGAGGCAGCAGGAGCTGCTGGTTGAGCGCCTCCATAACAACCTAGAAGTGGCGAGAGGTGAGAATTATTCAGTGTTTCAGTTTCTAAGGAATATCATTTTTACTATGTTAATTTTAGCTGTATTTTCATCACATTAATGTTGTTTTTTTAGGCAATCAGGCAGATCCAAGTAATATGGAATTTTAGACCAATTTATCAAACGAGCTTAACAGTTTGGGCTGTAATAGAACTGTACAGCAGTGGCAGCATGTAAGTATCTTATAGAAGACCCGTGTTTTTACTCATTCAAACGGTATCTTTTGTTTTGTACTTTCTTGTAATACTAAAGTCGTGAAGATCGTCTGACGTATATTTAACTTACGAAGCCAGTGATACCTAATGTAAAAACCTTCAATCTCAGTAACATTCAATAGAATTTATACTGTAGTAGTTAAAGCAGTCACCAGCGGTCAAAGAATTTGCATAGAAAGCATCTCTCACCCTTACAAACTACTAATTTTATCATTCTGCTACTTACTGGTTTTGTGCTGGGAAATGTATACCATAGCAACTTATTATTTATTTATATCGTCTTTACTTATGCCTGTTTAATTATTTTTGTTTAGGTTTGGAGTGTATGGGTGGCCAAAGTTAAGACTAAGGCGCGCAAAATTAATGACTCCATAAGGGCAACAGGAGGAGGACCAGCTATATCTGAGCTCTCAGATATTGAGAAAAAAATTTTAGATGTAGTTGGGATTGCCTCCATTCAAGGATTTGCCAGTCTTGAAGTGGTAAAATATTGTTTAATCTTAAAACATACTATCACCTAATGCTGTATAGCGAAACACAATACATACTTATTTTATTACAAGACCTTTAGAGGAACTCACATACACTGTTGGTCTAGTGGTTAGTGCCCTGACTGTTAAGCTTGAGGTTGTGGATTCGATTCCCACCCAGAAAAAATTTAATGTGATGAGCACGGTCATTTGTTTGGTGTCTGGGTGTAAGTTATTATGCTGGAAGAGCACTGTTGCCATGATACAGGTGTTAAGCCACATACACACATACAGACTTCTTACTGAATAAATTCATTGTTATTATTTTAATTCTAGGGAATAACACCTTCTTTTGCGCGCGTCTCGCCACCTGCACCAGTATTGCTGCCCTCTGTGCAGTCTCCGCAGGAGCCCCAGGAGGAACAGGAGCAACCGCAGCCTATATCCGGTGTCTCGGCAGTACCCGGCCCAATTCGTCGTCGGATTGTGCCAAGACGCCGCATTACGCCTAGGCCTTCACGTCCTCCTGCCTACGACAACCTGTTACGTTCTTTGCAAGAAAGCAGTAACAGTTTACAAGAAACCATTAGACATAGTGCTGAAGTGATTGCTGCTGCTTTGAGAGACAGCAGTGCTTCTACATTGCGTGCTGCTGAGATCTTAGCATCAGCAATTACTTCAACACATAATTCAAGTCATAGCAACAATATTAACCAATAGTAAAGTATCAACTTTATTATTGGTTTATGTTATTGCTATGGTTGTATTTTTCGTAAACTGCTACTACTTTCTGCAAGAATAGCTCGTTTGATAACTTTGTCTAATCCATTTTATTTTATTTGTCCCTTTGTTTTTATTTTGTTGATTTTTTTACATGTTATTTTAAATTATTATTTGTTTAAGTGATTTTTATGATGATTGTTGATTATATAAATAATAAAAAACAGAGCTTTAATTAAACAATATAATAAAACTAATAATTAAAATGAGTTTGTATTAATTCTTCCCGAATCTGTCTTGCCTCTATCAAAAAATCTTGGTTTTCTTCCTCAACCACAATATTTACATCTTGTATTTCCACATCATAATGATTATCATCTGGAAATGAAGAACAGAACAGTAAAATGTGTTAAGTACAGACATGTATATATATGTGTGTATATAAATATTGGGGTAGACAGAAGTATGATATTTAACTGAATGCTGTGGAAATGAGAAGTCTGTGAAGTATAGCTAGAGTGACACTTGAATACCTTTATAAGGGAATGTTGCGGTATGGATATATAAAAGATGTAGTGATCAAGGTAAAGAAAGGGATACTTATATGGTTTGTTAGAGAGAGGTAAGAATATTGACAAAATAGATTTGAGGCAAGAGCAAACTGGTAAGTTTTGAGTCAGATGTGATCAAATTGAAGGATTTTGAAAAAGGGCCAGATCAATAGTATCCACAATTAGCGCATATGTATGAAAACATTTATGAAACTGAAAGGGGTGAAAGATGTATGCCAGGATCATAGCGAGTGGCGAGCTGTGATCTCTGCCTACCTCAATTGGAGAGAGGCTTGGAAATACAAATGTAGAAAGGAAATGTATGTATGTGCAAAGAATAATTTATAAGTTCATTTTACCATTTAATGCATCTATAAACCGGTTGTAGAGTGTGCAGCATGCCAGAATTATTTTTGCAGCTCTTTCTGGTTTATAATGCAAGCAACGATGACGATGTAAACATCGAAATTTATTTTTGAGCCTTCCATTGCACATTTCCACAACATTTCTTGCTCTTGCGTGACAGTTGTTGTATGCCCTTTCTGCCTCCGTTGTTGGTGCCATTAGTGGTGTCATAAGCCATGGTTGCAGGGGGTATCCTTTGTCACCTGTTATAAGTAAATATATTATATACTGCCAACAAATAAATAAAACAATCAATAAATGAGTACAAACTTATTACCTAAAAGCCATTGGTTTCTCTCTCCAGACAAAAAATTACTTTTTAAAAAATGATTTATAGTTGATGCTCTCCAGATAGCAGCATCATGTGTTGAGCCAGGAAAATTTGGATTGAGCCCAATAATTTTCCCTTTTGCACTACACACCTAAAAGACAATTAGTATTTAAAATCTACACAAAATAATATAAGTAAATTAATGTTAAATATGCAAAACCTAACTCAAATTAAAACTCTTTGTCCTGATTCATATACATTTGTATGGGTTTTTTAAAAATCTAAAATGACTAAATTAAATAAATGAAATTAATGTTGTTTTATAATCTTTGCATTAGAAAATAATAAACATTTTGTGAATGCTGTTGGAAGTTATAAAGAGTATGTATGTATATTTAGTATAATAATAGAGTATGGATGGAGTATGATACTCACAATCTGACAGTTAATACTGTAGAATCCTTTTCTATTATAGAAAAGATTTCCAGGTGCAGTAGGGTGATTAATAGATGGCTTTGCTATTGAAATATGTGTCCCATCTACTGCACCTAAGGTGTTAGGCATATTAAACAGCTCTTGAAATCTGAAAAGGTGAACACTATAAGTATTTCATAGATCTTATGATACTTAAGATGTAGAAATTGATGATTATCACCAAAACAATAATATATGGCTGTTAACTTACTCTGTCATTGCAATCAGTTTTTCACTCTCAGTCATGGGAAATTTTATACAATTAGGTAAAAGCTTCTCCACTATTAAATCTGCTGTTATTTTAATGCACCTGCTAACAGAAGGTTGGCTAAGTGCAATGAAATTGTCTTGCCCTACAGCAGCTTGGTAACTCCCTTGAGCAAAAAATTGAAGTGCAGATAAAACCTGAAAAATGAGTTCAATATGAAGAGTAGGTACAAGATAGAAACAGTGGATTTATATTGTGCTCAATGTAATAAAGCAGACCTTTAGGTGTTTAGGTATGAAGCCTTCATCCAGGCGTTGATCATCGAGATCGCTGACTAATTGAAAAGCAGCAGATCTAGGAAGCCTGAATAGTTTCTGAAATTTTTCCTCTGCCAAGTCAAACGGATTGGAGTTATCTCGCATACGTTCTAAGCGTATTCGTTCTTGATAGTTTCTAAAAATAATACATAAGTATGTTTGTTTTAATAATTCAGATAAGGCTCATAATTATTTGTGATTTATGATGAATAATATTATGCACATACCTTTCCGCTGAACTGACCAAAACCATAATCACGTAATCACTTATCATTTTAAACAATTAATTCGCTAAAATTTTAAATTTTATACTTAAAAACTCTAATTATTAGGTTAGTCGGGATGTATTTAGCTAGCGTCTAATTTTAGTGTGACGTTTTTAATTTTAGTCAATTTTTGACGTTTAGAAAGTACAACAGAATAACAAATGAGCAAAAAAGGACTAAGTTGAGTAACTTAACTAATTTTGGTTGTGTCAAACTAAATATAGTTAAGTTCTACGTTGTCAGAATACGAAACGTTGTTTGACAGGACTAAACTAAATTTTAGTGATTTTTAGTTTAGTTTAGAGAGTTTACGAACAACAGAATTAGCACCAATATCTCAAAAATTACCATATACTATATTTTATTATTCTTGTGATAAAGCAATATTGGTGACTACCAACAGTACTCAACTCAACTCAATAGTACTCGTACTAACCGTGACTCAACTCAAAGTTTTCAATGGCCAGTAATTTAACTTTTACATATTTCTAACTATAATAGTTAATAAATCCCTAAGGATTACATCCAAAAGGAGGCGTCAGGCAGCCAACCAGCCATGAAAGAAAAGAAAGATTTCGTGTCGAGTGATCAAGGAGAATGGAAGAAGAAAACTCATTGCACAGACCACAAATAAATTTGTGAATGGTAGGGAGATGATAATGATGTTTTTTTCCTTAAAAGACAACAATATATACAACAATGTATCCTGTGTCGCTGGGGACCCCACAAACACACACGAAATGGACCCAAAGAACATCTAGACTCAAAACTACAACTTGTGGATCACTCAAAGTGTCGAAGTGGGGATCGAACCCGCAACCTTCAGCGCAGTAGGAAGCGGCGAGGTGACCGCTCAAACCACTACGCCACCCACGCAGTGAAATGATGAATTAATTAATCCTTAAGGCACACGACTGTTTAACATCGAATTGTTAACTATTTAATACAGAAACAAATGAAAAAATCATATTAGGTAACTAACGAACAATGATTATCATTTAAATTGTGTATGTTGTTTAAATATATATTTTTTGTCAGTCAAGTTTATTTAACGGAACGGTGTTATACTGGTTTCGTTTCGTTATTTTTTTGCGTATTAAGTTACATTTAAGTATTTTACGATGGTGTAATATCGTTAACTCATCAGGAAGACGAGACACCTGTTGTAAACACATTTTAATAGTTACCATGCCACCATATCGGAGTAAATCATCAACAACAGATGGATATTAGAGATTAATACTGTTTATAACTTTCTATGGGAATCTTTTGCGGCATTGTTAGTTTGAGAGTATTTATTGACTACATCTCCTACAAAAAGTAACGGGCACAATTGTATACGACAAGTTTCATTTTCAATTGTTAAGAAAATTATTAGCAACCCATAACAGTATTGCTGAAGGTCAGAAGTTACTTGATTGTCAAGTAAAGATCTTTATGACGCCATTTGGGATTAGTCTACAGTTGAAATGTTAGTATCATACAATGAAAGAGTTTTTTTTACATTGATAAGTAGTTAAATTCGTTTTCTTAACAATAAACATATTTCTGGTGACGGCATAATTCTCCTCGCCTTTTTATTCAGATAATTTGGCAAAAACTAGATTTAGAGAAGGATTTTCACCAAAGAATTGTTTGATTGAATTTAATTTTTAACAAAATTAAACAACACATCAATAGCTTAATTTATTAATCAATCAACGATCATCGGATATTTTATCATTTACTTATTTAACAGATTTCCCTCTATTTAGCAAACCTGCTTTACCGCATTCGACTGTACCTGAATATCTCAAAAATACCTATTAACCATTCGCAAATTACGTACGCTTTTGTTAAAGAGCCTTCGCCTCCTTTACAAGAGAAGATATATTCCAAGATAATCTAAACAGATTTTATATTAGATCAGTGTAGTTTATGAGTCAGTCACGAAAACAGAATAAAAATATTCACTCGTTATAAATGCAGGCTCTTACGAAGTGAATATAACGGTTCTACGGCTCATTTTGAGGTGGAAATCTTCTAAATATACAAGTTAGCTGTATAACGGATGCATTACTGTTGTGAAATTTCAATAGTCATCTACAAGTGCACTCGGCTAGCAATGAACATGGATTTTAAAATCGTAAAGAAGAAGATACGTATAGATTGTTAATTAGCGTGATTGCGTATTTAATAGTTGTCTACAATAATCTAATAAGAATCTCATGCGATCGAATCGATTAAAATTTTGACCTACTAATTTGTTGATAATACTTTCTTCGTCATCTTTATCGTTAAGATTTTCTTTAGAGAAATAGTGTGTAAGTTTTAAAATCTATAGAACGTACTTAACATCGGTAAACGCGAACTCATCCGATACAGGTGTCATAATTCACGTGTAAACACCGCTACGGGCTACGTGGAAGAAATCCAGATTTCAAATGTAGAACAATGCGCAGGCGCATGCACTCCACTTGAAATAATACCGCCCATTAATATAATATCAATTTAAATAAATATCGTTACACCGTCACCTGACTAGTAAACACCCAGGTCATATTGTCACGTTTGATGAAATTTACCGTTAAGATCCGCTGCTAAGTGGTGCTCGGTCAAATTCTGAAGCTGGTCTTCGTCATATCACAGGCACAAGCACTAGTTGTTGAACTATCACTACAATATGATCACTTCACACGATCACCGATGGTCACCGTACATTTCGTTGGTCGCGGTTCGAGTGGTTGTATGCGTGGGCCGCGTCGTGCGCATAGGACCAGCAAATGCGACAGACCGTGAATCTTAACCTACCTGTTGCGCTTGCGTGTCGCCCGACGACGGCCCGCCACCCGCCGGTACGGCCACCCTGCTGCACCGACACTAACTGCCGCCATGTTTTATACAACCTCTCTGCAACTAATTTTCCATACCAAGTTGTTCACATCTCAAAGCAATTGTCCTGAAATTGATCCTGAAATATGAACAAAGACAAATAGTTTTGTGATCATCAACATACACCCGTAAATCAACGTAAAGATAAGCGTAAAAGCCTTAATCTGCTTTACCGACTTATTGTGCTGCCATCTATATCCATACCTGTGAACTATGTCTAGTTTACTTAACATTTTCATTAATTAAGTTATCACGAAACATCCGCGATGGAAAACGAAGGCATCTAGATATTGAATTTCACAACAAATGTAACTATATTAGATTAAATTAGATTATAAAACATAGTAAAGAATTCAATGTTTATTAGGAGATGATGTACCTAAACCTGATCATTGCCAAGAAGGTGTAGTAGTTATTAAGTGTAGGCATAGATGGAGCCTCTTGAAAATAGAACCTTCCATTCAACTTGTAAGGCTTTAACATCTTGCAAAGTACCAATATGTGCGATGAAGAAGCGATATATTATATAGATATTATATTGATCGAGGCATAAATTATTATTTTCTAACTAATATTAAAAAGTTGAACGCACATTTATTTGCACTATTTCGCACTTTTCTCACATTTATCTTTGGGACACATATACGCTTCATCTACTCAACTAATCACCATGAAGTATTCCATACTCGCTTTAAGAGATGAAAAAAGGACATAGAATACCTTTCATCTTTAAACTAAGCACCATTCCTCAGTGCTAAAAAATTACCTTTAACGGAACCGAAACTGCGGGCAATATATTTATTTTATATTAACTTCATTTTCAAATAAATCGGTATGGCCAGACAAAATGTTTGCGCAGGAAACCTACGAGTTCCTAGATTGCAATCTCAAAGTTGGCAACTTTTATTTGCTTTACATAAATATCTCTGCCTTAAATGTGACAATCCTGAATATATACAGGGTTATTGGTAATTTGACCTGATCCTTTTAAGAGATTTTAACCCCAAAATGTAGTATCCAAAAGTTGATAGGTTTCGTAATAATTGAATTTATGTTTTTCTTAGAAAACCCAGTTAAAAATTTACCAATAACCCTGTATATCATTAGTACTACTCCTTCAATTAGATTAAAGGTATATCTATATAAAAATACGTGAGAGAGTTGTGTTAATCCAAAAGTATTTTGTTTAAGACATCTCCCGTTGCTCGAGAATTTTAGTGCGTCGCTGGATTTCACAAAAAAATATTTTACGGATACAATGTTATACCTTACGTCTTCGTTTATACTAATCTTTATCATTTTAGGGTATAAAAATCCCCTAATCTATTAAGAGCTATGTCAATTAAATAAATAGCGTATTTATCGATCCTTTTCTGTCTATGTAATTTCTGCGTTGACTTTATATATTATAAAATGAAGTAGTAGACCTTTCCAACTACGGAACGGATTTTAATACGGTTTTCACAATTTAAAAGTGATCCACGAGGCGGGTTTACTGTATAATACATGCATATTATAGTAAAGGAAATCCTAGAATTAAAAAAAAAATGGTTTGTCATTTTTTTAATTCTAGGACAAACTAAACATTGCAAACGCTGGCTCAACCTTACCCTAAAAAGATCTGCAAACAAGTCTGCTATGGTATATGTCTATCTATTAAGGATAAACCACAGTAACCATTTTTACAAAAAAGAATCAGAGGACGTGAATAGGGAATACTCAATCCCGGCCTCTCGGCTCTCAGCCCTCAGTTTCTGATCTATGGCCCGCAGCATCTCTTATCCTACTATCCATGTAGTATATTCACATATTTTTCCTGTGTGCCGTCTGAAAAACAATACATTCCCAGGCAGCTTTGGCGTTTGGTAGTCAGCAAGAAATAAGACTATGATAAAAATGGCGATTTCAACCTACCTTCGACTTTGTAGTATCTTTTTAAGTACCTACATCAATACGAATTATATCCCACCCGTGGTTACTCTATTCAGAATGTGTCAGAATCAATCCGGAATATCCAAAAATATGTTAAAATGATTAATATAAACAGGTCCCGAAAACTTGATTTTAGCTATCTCTGTACTTAATAGAAAATTAATTATTATTTACCAATAGTGTCGTTCGTGCATCATAAGTCATAACCTAAATAGAAGGTAGACCGCCCGGCGACTTTTGCGACACTAAAACAGGTACGTGTACAACATTATTATAAAAATAAAACGTCAAAAAACCAAAACTTGATTATATGACGCGACTAAATGACCAACATAAAGTTTCTCAAAATCTAATCAAATCAACACATTCATGTCCACTATTTTACAAACATTTCGATAAAATATTTGCATTAATTTTCTTCTTCTTAATTTTAATTTTCTTAAACAAACGAGTTTGGTCACCATTTTTTTTTTTGTTTGAGTACCGAACTAAGCTAACAATAAACAAACGAGTTTGGTCACCATTTTTTTTTTGTTTGAGTACCGAACTAAGCTAACAATAACTAAGTTAAGCTAAACTTATTGTGTAGTATGGTTAGTCGTCTGACTAACCATAGTAACCATACCAGCTAGTGTATAGCTTTTATTTAATTCTAAGCCGTGAGTGACCATGCCAGTAGCACATGAAAACGCTAGAGCCGGACTTAACTCCATTCGTTTTCGTCTTTCATTAACAGTCCACCGTTGGACATAGGCATCTCCTTAGAAATGAAGTTTTGGCCTACTAAACCACGCTGGGCAGACGGGTTGGAATAGGGTTTGTTTGTTCTGCGTAGTTTGCTCCCTTGGTCGGTGCTCCCGACACCCACGGGATGAATAGGTGTGATACTCCGTTTTCTTAATCCGTCACCACAACTTCCTCTTTAGGTTCTAAAAAAAAATTCTAAATCCGCGGCAAAAACGTGTCACATGCCAGTCACCTAGTCAAGGGCAAGCGGGGGAGGGGGGTCAAGGCCCCAAGATCATCATCATCAGCCTATCGCAGTCCACTGCTGGACATGGGCCTCTCCCATTGCACGCCACTTAGATCGATTTTGGGCTTCTCGCATCCAGCTCCTTCCAGCCATCTTGCGCAAATCGTCACTCCACCTGGCCTGTGGGCGTCCTACACTACGTTTACCGAGACGCGGTCTTCACTCAAGAACTCGTTTTCCCCAACGGTTGTCGGTTCTGCGGCTAATATGGCCAGCCCACTGCCACTTCAGCTTGCTGATCCGGGAGGCTATGTCGGTGACCTTGGTTCTCTGCCGGATCACCTCATTTCTGATGCGATCCCTTAGAGAAACGCCGAGCATAGCCCTTTCCATAGCACGTTGAGCGACTCTGAACTTGTGGACCAGCCGTACCGTAATTGTCCACGTTTCAGCTCCGTATGTCATGACGGGTAGGACGCACTCATTAAAGACTTTCGTCTTAAGGCACTGTGGGATCGACGATGAGAAGACTCGACGTAGCTTCCCAAACGCTGCCCAACCCAACCGAATTCTTCTGTTCACCTCGTCCTCGAAGTTGTTTCTACCTAACTGCAATGTTTGCCCGAGGTACACATAATTTTGAACAACTTCGAGAACGGCACCGTGTACCGCAATCGGTTCCGGTAGTACATGTTCGTTGAAAATGACCTTGGTTTTATCCAAGTTCATCCGTAGGCCGATGCGTACAGAAGCGTCAGCTAGGTCATTCAGCATTTGCTGTAGGTCCTGCAACGTCTCTGCCATGATGGCGATGTCGTCTGCAAATCGCAAGTGAGAGATGTATTCGCCATTGATATTGATGCCACGCCCTTTCCAGTGCAGCGTCTTGAACATGTCCTTCATTGCATTTATGAACAATTTCGGGGAAATAACGTCCCCTTGTCTCACTCCTCGATGCAATGGTACGGGCCTTGTTTGCTGATTCTGAACTTGGACGGACATGGTGGCGGCTTTGTAGAGACATCTCATCACTTGGATGTATCGCCAATCTACTTGGCAACGTTGCAGGGACTCCAGAACAGACCAGATCTCGATCGAGTCAAAGGCTTTCTCATAGTCCACGAATGCTAGACACAGGGGCTGATTATATTCTTCGGTCTTCTGTATAATCTGCCGCACTGTGTGGATGTGGTCTATGGTGCCATATCCGCTCAGAAAACCCAGCTTGCTCCGGTGGTTGGAATTCGTCGAGTCTTTGCGCAAAACGGTTCGTGATGACTCTCGAAAACAGCTTGTAGATGTGGCTTAGAAGGGATATGGGTCGATAGTTCTTCAACCTGGTCTTGTCACCCTTTTTGAAGAACAAGACGACCACACTCCTACTCCACGCTTCCGGAGTTCTCCCTTCAAACAGGACAGCGTTGAAGAGCTTTTGGAGCTCCCTTAGTACAGGTTTACCCCCGGCCTTTAGCAGCTCTGTTGTAACGCCATCCTCTTCAGGGGCTTTTCCATTTTTCAGCTGTCCAAGAGCCATCTCGATTTTGTCAATGCTAACTTCTGGCAGGTCTTCGGCTCTAGAGTCCTCATTTTCGGGATCAGGTCGAGATCATGACGTAACGTAATTGACATTAGATCAAATGGTGTATAAATGGTGTGTAGTGTCAAAATGTAAAAATACATCTACAACTACTCCAAACAAAATATTTGTTTCTGTGTCAACGGATCCCAAAAGACGAAAACTGTGGTTACAATTAGCAATTAGCGATATTTGTTGGTATAAATATGGCTAATTGCTAATCTTCTTTCTGAATTTATTAGAAAATAGTTTTACAAATAACTAAAACACTTAGAAAACATAAAAATGCGCACTTAAAATCGGTCGAAGGAATCCACAAATTGAGATTGTTTGTTTTGTTCACTTCATATATTTTAAACTATGGTTCACTTTTAACAATTATGACTATTGTGGTGTCGTCACGGACTTGTGTCATATCATTGGACGTTCCCCGTTCAAGATAAAATTAATGCAAAAAAATTACATTAGCCTGAAATAAAGTAAATTATGCTTTTCTATCCTATTATCTAATAGGATGGCCATCATTTAGAGAATATTTTCAATATTGTCAAATAGCCTACTAGACGCCAATTTCTAGGCCCAGGCTTTTTAAAAAACGACTCTGCGCCTGCTGAATAAATAACACGGGCGACCGAGCGCAGAGCACGCTCTAATCGTGGCGGTAAGATTCGTCATGGATTGATAAGTGCACGAAGGATGGGTCACCCCTCAACAGTCCCTAGGACGAAGATTAAATTAATATAATATCAAACGTCGTGATTTATAGCGTTTTGAAGTTTCCATTAGATTATAAAAAATCATTTTTTTTAAAGAATGAGTCATGTTTGTGTTGATATCTTGTTATAGGTACGAGTATATCAGTATACAACAAACTATGAAGGTAGGTAGTTTGTAACAGTGTTAGACTTTTTTAAACGATTGAGTAGTATAATCAATCATTTTTCCTAAAATTGCCAGATGATTCTTTTTACACCAACTCTGAAATAGAGGTTTTAAAGTTCTAGTCTTACCTATAAATTCGCAGTTTTGGACGAAGCTTTGTATACCGACGCGACATAGAAATTGTGAGCATAATTTGCATTTAGTGAGTAAGAACTTTACATTATTTATTTATAAGATAGACTTCGTTTTCTGATCTTGATGCCTATCTGATAAATAAATTATTTTCATAAAACAATTAATTTAAACGTTTATGCTCAAGGTACTACAATGTAGGATAAATAATTCTAGAAGTCCCACGGAGCTATTTATAAAGTTCAAGTTCATACAGCAAACGGACAACGGTTCATTCATGCAATTACGAGTAGCCTGCAATAAGCTGTTAAGTACAGAACGTTTTCAATTAACTGTCTTGAATAGTCTTGATAAATATTCATGTGCCGCAATAGCTACTCGACTCCAATATCAATAGTTCTATGCCACTGAATGATGAACGGCCCAGTGTTTCGTGGGTTCGATTCCCTCATTAACAACTTTTCATTTCACCTTATGTTCTTCAGACAATGAAGTTCGTTAAATGAACCACTCATTCATGTTACAAGTTATGATGCTTATAATGGCTTTCATGCTACTTACAAAAAAAAAGCTTGTGGTGTGTAGTGGCTCCCGTGTATTGACAGATAAAGAATAGTGTCAACACACCCATGCATCTCGTAGGTTTCGTAGGAGCCGACTAAGGAAGTAAACTACGTAGGACAACAGCATTGCAAAGAGAAGGAAAACTTGAAACAAACCCTATACCAACCTTTCTGGCCAGCGTGGTATAGTAGGCCAAAACCTCCTTTCTAAGGAGAGGTTTATGTCCAGGAGTGGACTATTAAAGGCTGTTGATGATGATGACGAGGAGAACAAAAAAGTTAGAAGTTTTGATTATTTCTCTATGTTGAATTTTCTATGGAACTGCAGCAGCACTTCGTGTGCATACGGTAGGTCAGGTACAGATAATACGTCCTGTGATTATATTATTGTAACGTGACGAAAAATGATAAAATTATAACATTATGTTTATGTCTGATTCTACTAATGTAGGCTTAAGTTTAAAAAAAATCGAAACTAATGCCTGGGGCCTGGAGACGTATAATAACGAGAATTTGTATAAAATATTTTATAGATCTTATTTCATTACCCAACTGAACCAAACAGCAGGACGAAGAGGACATTTTAGTTATTTCATTTCTTTTCAATTATCTCTGCCTTGGTGGTGCAGTGGTAGCGTATGTGACTACTGTGCTGAGGTCTCAGGTTCAATTTGTTTTCTGCAAATTGCAAAATTTATTTCGGAAGTTGATTGTTATTTATGTATCTACAAAAAAAAGGATAAAAGTATTTTATCAGTCAATCTAGCTTTCATAGTACAAGCTCTACCTAGTTTGAAACTAGTTGGCGTTGTGTGTCAGATGTCCGAAATATTATTATTAAAGTTATTCAAGAATCAAATTCGAATATTTTTATCTGCATAAGCGATATAATTTAAATAAGTTACCTCTGTATACAAAATCGCTAACCGGTAATCTGGTGACGAAGAAAACGGATGTTGCCGTTAAATAAATACCTACTTAAGCACTTCAACAAGTGTATATTATGGATTGCGTGACTAGAAACTAATATAACTATGTGGTATAATTGTGAAAAAAATGCAATTACATTCCAAGTTGGTAACCGGATATTTCAAGAATAGGATGTCTGTTCATAGCGCAGTTTTTTAACTACAAAAGTAGCAAAAAGCCTACTAATCACAAAACAACAGGAATACGAGTACACTCGCCGGCCTGATCCTGTACTATTCCCAATCCTGGATCTAAAGTGGGGCAAACCGGGGCACCCGTCCTGGTTGGAAGTTTCATGGGGGCGCTAAGATCATAATTTACCTATGAAATTGCCGTTTTGTATGCAATAAGTGAAAGTACTTATTTTTTCAAACTTTTTTATTTCTGTTATTCGAAGTAATCACCCATGCAATCGACGCATCGACGATCACACAGCCATAAAAGTCGACTTTTATACATAGTTTAGTTTTTTTTCAAAAAACGAAGTTTAAATGGTTTAAATTACTATGTTCACGAGTTGATTCGATTTCTGTAGAGTTACGACGGCTGCTTTTTATGTATCCGGAATAACAAAGTGAAACAAACCAATAGCATTTATTGCTTCTCAAAATATTCGCCGTGATGATCGATGCACTTTTGCATACGTTGGATATAATTTTAGTAGCACTTTTTCCATTCTGATTGTGGTATCTCCAAAACGTGCATTTGAACGCATCAACAGCCTCTTCACGGCTGGAAAAAAGTTGACCACGTAATTTATTCTTCACGGTTGGGAATAAATAGAAGTCGTTGGGGGGCAAGTCAGGGTTGTACGGCTGATGACCCGTTAATTCGATCTTTTGATCTTCCAAATACTGAGTTGTTTCGGCCGATGTGTGGCAGATAGCATTGTCATGAAGAAAAATAATTCTGCGTTGTCGGTTATTCTTTCTTATTTCTTCAAAGACTTCTGGCAAACAAATGGTCGTGTACCATCCAGAATTGACCGTTTTAGGATCCTCTAGTGGCACTGTAGCCACATGTCCATTTATACCAAAAAACCAAGCGCCCATTTGCTTCAAAGTGCTTCTTGAACGATTGTCTTTTGTTGGCTTTCTTCTATAGATGTGAAACAACCGATTTAAAACGTTTTAAACAAAATGTTGCCGTTAAAACCCCAAATAAATCGTTTTAAACGCCTCGCCAAAAACTCGCCTACAAAAATATAAGAACTTTGTGGGCAATTTTGGTCCAAAAAATGGTTATTTATTAACACAGAGTTTTTAACTTATCACTAGTATTTTTATAACTTAGGTAGGTAATACCTACACTTGGTCTGACGGACCAACTAGAACTAAACCCGCTAAGTATATCAATATCAGTATGTCATACATATAAAATATATTTTCATAGTTTATAGGTACTCCGTCATATCCTTATCATAGTAAAATCAAGAAAATGTAGTTAAAATTAAGAAAAACATAATCATCAACACCAACCGTTAATAATCGAAAAAATGATTTTAAACGGTTTTTTTTTCGTTTTAAACGGACGGTTTAATTTAACGGTTTTAACGGATGGTTTAATTGGTTTTAAACCGGCCTTACATCTATAGGTTTGGCATCTTGGAACAACCAAACCATTGATTGTTGTTTAGTTTCAGGATCATACGCATATATCCAAGATTCATTACCGTTTATTCGTTACAGTGGATATTATAGACAGCTTTTGACGCACCCTGATTGTGCTATTGTAACATTTTTTACATCAATCGACACGAGCCCGTTTTTGGTGAATCCTCTAGTTGTGCGGAATCCAACGTGAACAATTTTTTTTTACAGCTAAATGTTCGTGTAATCTTTTATATATACTCTTCATACTTATTTCCGGAGACGCCGATCTCGCGATATGTAACATGACAGTCTTGCATTATTAGTTCCCGCACAGCATCAATATTTTGAGGTACAAAAACCGATTTCTTTAAATTCTTCCGTGAGCACGGACCGCCCTTCTTACTAAACCAGTGATACACAGCCCAAAATCTTTAACAATCATAGCATGAATTTTCACGAGTTGAATCCATAGTGATAAAGACATATAATTTTCAAAATGAAGCGACATAGGATAAACAAATGACTGATTGTATTCTTCAGCCAAAGAGTTTCATTTTTAAATATTATAATTAGGTACTATTTTAATGTTGTTCTGTAACTGACCAGTTCCGGACACATAAATAGCAGCCCTCGTATAATCGTCAAAAAAAACGTTTAGAATATAAAAATCGTTTCGAATTATTTTAATAACTTACTGAAGTCCAAACTCTGCTATAAAAGGTTTATAGTTACCTACTTGCTATATTAACTCACACCAGGATGTAACAGAATAACAAATAAATTACAAATAAATATACATATAAAACATATTTATGTAAACATTGGCTCGATTCATAAATTCAAATTCTTAATTGATTGTGTGAAAACTTGATAAAAGATTAGGTAT
This sequence comes from Arctia plantaginis, assembly GCA_902825455.1. Classification (NCBI taxonomy): domain Eukaryota; kingdom Metazoa; phylum Arthropoda; class Insecta; order Lepidoptera; family Erebidae; genus Arctia; species Arctia plantaginis. The sequence goes on from CADEBD010000288.1 coordinate 5,608,783, forward strand.
TTTTTAATATAAATATGTAATATAAATATCATAACTCCATCTTTGCTTGCTATTTGAGGTCATGTGACTCCACTTTGAAATACGTACGTTATCATAGTCATCACGAAATCGTTCAAATTGTCGTTACTAGTTGACTAATTGATTATATTTTTACTGACACAATCACAGGTAGCCTTATACAGCAGGGTCATAGATAAGTCTTGTCGCCATCGTACCCGTTCTCTGTCAATGGTAGGGAACTGCTTGTTCAATCGTTACCTTTTACAGACACAAACCAACTACGTACAATAGACTTGTTCTGATGTAAGCTGCATGAAAGGCTTTTTTAAAATATTTTTTCTATTACTACTTAGATTTCACAATTCGCTATATTTACAAGCTGTTACAGAAACACAGGAAGGTGGGTTGCAAAAGTCTTAGAGCTATATGTAGGATTGGTCACTCTGGTATGAAAGAAAGAAACGTTGTCAACGTCAATTCTAATAATAAGACATTGTTGTAAAGAATAAGACGAGAGAAGAAAACGAGCGAGAAGAGAGAAGAATAAAAGAAAAGTTGACAAAAGATATTTCTTTGCCCGCTCACAGGCTTTGAAGTTTAAGATTTTTAAGGCATACACGTCTTACTCAAAATTGTTCTATGAAAACTATATTAAAATGAACATATTTAAAATGAAGTTAAAAATAAGATCAAATAAAAATAGATAGAAAGTCAAAAAAATATTTGTTTCTTGCAAAAAAGAAAATGGAAATGAATTTTGACAATACTTCTTTTAAATTTTATGTCTCAAAGCAACTGAGTTGTATCTCAGTAATGATTTAAAAGTTCCTTGGAAGTTTTACCGTAACATAAACCTTCTTCATAATGGCTGTAATGACCATAAACTTGGTAGTGTTGGGCTTGATCATCATGTTAATCGCTAACAGCTGTTTCATAGACTTATAAATTATGTGGGACTGGATTTTGATTCTCTGGTATAGGCCGCGTTAGCATAAACTTTGATAATTAATTTTATTATGCACTTAAAGCCCAAAATCGATCTAAATGGCGTGCAATGGGAGAGGCCTATGTCCAGACGTGAACTGCGATAGGCTGTTGATGATGCACTTTCTAGTTTTGTATATATGTGACTTTGTATTTTAATTATAAAAAGAAGCATTTTCAGCTTTACTTCATTTTAGAAAGTTCAAAAGAATTAAGCCAATTTTTCTAACACTATAGATCTTATGCTGACCAATAGGAACTACTATTGTCAATGTACGGCGTAGAAAGAGACTTGTTGTAAATAACCGATAGAGGAAGAGCTGTGTAAGAAGAGCAATTAAACAAAAAGATTGGAAGAATCTCATCTGGGCCAGCACCTTTACGATAATCCAGAGACTTAAGACTATTTAACATAGTCTCTTGCTCAATGACAGGAACTGTCAAAGGCTGTTTTTTAAGTTTGGGATACCTTTTGCCGCTTCTTGATCGTTAAAAGAAGACTAAAAATGAGTAGTAAATATCTATCTTCAAATAGCTCCGCGCTTAGGACAGAACTGTACAGCCATGTCACCGTTAGGATTATGATATCGTATGTTTCTCAAGTTTATAATTGTTCAAGAGTGGTGACTGTTCCATCCTCAATGCCTGTCGACTTTTTGGTATTATTGTTTTCATGACAGGATACGTTTTTCGAATTCTGTTCCTGTTTTGTGAAAAGGGATATAATATGAAATATTTTTTTTTTAATAAGATCATTTATTTATACCATTATTTACCTTTAAAACAAACCAAACTTGGAAAGTAAAGATATTTAAGTAAAAGACTTCGTAAACCATTTTGATTGCTTATACAATTAGTTTTTGTTTTTTTATAGAGGTTTATAGCTTAATTTGTTCATTTTCTCAAGGAAAAGAAGATTGAAACTTTACCTCTATGTTATCATAAACTAACTAATAAGTTAGTCTAGTCATAGGCAGATCATAGAATTTTTACGTGAAAATGGCTTTATTGATGACTTTGATATGTTGTCATATAGTATGGCATCGTTATGACATAGTAATGACCTAAAATTATTCATAATTGTGAGTTAATTATTACATAAATAATATTATAAATATATATTTTTAGTAAAAGATTTCCAAAGAAGAAGATATTGTAGTCCTGTGTTAATTAAACGAAATTTATTGTTGAATAGACTATAATTCGTTCATATTCATACCGAATAACTAAGAGTGAGAGTTTTTATAAGTCATAACGATGTCACAATCTACGTCAGGATGCGGGGAAATTATGAGTCATATATCTTACCTAAATCATTACGTGGCATGACGTCATTGACATCAGTTTGACATAATTGTGTTTACTGGGGTATGACATCAATTGTTATCAATACAACTAAACAGACGTTGACGCATTGAGGCCACTAAACCCCATACTTTTTCTATAGGGCTTAGATTAGGGGATGCTAAACGAAATACTTTAACAAATCGCACCTTTAAAGACAAACCGTTTCTAAACGAAAATATACAATTTTACACAGGAGCTAAAATAAGAAAAATGCAGGACCTTTTTGCAATAGCATTTAAGATCATGGTGGTTTGAGCCATTCTTTATGGTCATAATGATGGATATTTATTTACACTATAACATTAAATTCAGAAAAGCTATTTTTTTTAAATAGAACATTGTTAATTACGATTTTAAATTTTTATAGTAACACTTTTCCATTATTATTTTTTCAATTATGATTAATTATTGTAAAATCCCCATATAAATTATGTAACAAAATATAAAAATACTTGAAAACCCATTATAATAATGATTTTACAATACTACTAAATTGAAAATATTATAATTAGCATTCGCTCAAATTGTAACTGGTCAGATAAATAAAATAACACATTCTAATCAATGTTTTATTCTCATTTAATACATTTCTTTGACATTATGGCACTTAAATCTTTAGCATTGCTAAGATGTCTTAATAATCAGCCTTTATTCAGTATCTAGTTTTAAACCACAGCAAGTTGTCACTAAACTTCCGTCATCACTCTTTAACGAATAATTCACAATTAGTATAGACACGATATTGCATTTAGCAAGCAAATCTTATTTAGTTTTGTAACGGTCAAAACCGACACCATCTATGTCTAAAATTGGATTTTTTTGAACAGTGTCAAACTCATCGTATAGTTTACGTAGTTTTAAGAAAGATGGTATTAATAACTCAATTCTCCAAAAATTTCGTTTAGTAACGGTTTGTCTTTAAAGGTGCGAAATGTCTTCCAAGTTCCACGGGATAAATATTGTTTACACAGTAGGTAGCATTACGTCGTTCAAAACCTCGACTTAATTGGGATTTAGTTTGTACGAAACCATTTGTGTCATATTCCTCATATTTTCATGTTTACATTCATGTTGTTTTTACTCAACGTCTCTTAGCTATCACTAAAAGTAATAATTTTCATGACACATTTGAACCCAAGAGTTGAAAGATTATAAAATGAAATAATCCACACAACGATTTTTGAATACTGACATTTAATATAAACATCACTAATAACAATAACTGATTTTACACACCGACGTTATAACAACTTTGTTACAGCCAGTAAATTAATATTGTTTCAAATCTACCCTCAATTTTTAGTGAGTACTAGTTAAAAATATTGAATCAACGATTTTGTTTTCTTTGACGTTCAATTAGTTACTATAATCATATGCATGTAGTTTGTGTATGTTTGTGTGATATATGTTTATAGAAGAAGGTCGTAACTCCAACCAGTTATAATGCTACTGGACTTATGACCGCGACCGTACCTCACTGTAATTACTATAAATAAAGATAATCAATTAGAAAATCCCTGCGCTGTGACACTGTACGTCTCCTATCCTATTATAACAGTAGCTTTTAAAACTAAGGTTTCTTTAGCTGTTCGACATAGAAAAATATGTACAAAATCTTTCTACGAACAGACATGCAAAAGACCACCTTACTTTGATAGATCAAAAATCTTCGAATATATCACTTTACTTACGTAGCATTTTATCTGTGTTCATAACTATTGTAGTTACTAATATTTGCATCGATAACAACACAGTTTTTCTACTTGTTTGAATTTAACCACTAACCACACGGTGGTCAATGAACTTAACCTTAAAGAAACATCGATGATTAGTATCGTCAACTGTAAAAGTCAAACTTATAAAAGAAGTTAAATGCTTATTATACACGTTGAATTATACATTATTTAAAAATTAAAAGAGGAATCGTAACAAAAAATTATCATTTATGATTAATATCGTTTAAAAAACTTTGATTATTTTACGTTAATATCTATTGAAATGATGTATTTTAGTTATTTTTAACTGTTTATTATTTTTAATCCATATTCACAAAAAAAATCTATAACGATAAAGGCACGCAGAGGGTTGGACTTTAAAAACCAAGCTGATGAACCTAAGGCAACAGTGGTTGAAACGTTGCTCCTTTTTATTAAGGGAAGAATTTCTACCTCCGGTTAAGAGACAGGTTTGAGTGAGGAAACTCTATTTATTTCTCTGTGATCCTCAGATCACAGAATTCGTAATTGTGACTCAAATTACATAAAGTACGAGTACTAGCTGTGCCCGGCCACGCTTCGTTGTGGCACATTGTGATTGCATTGATGAGAAATCAGTAACAAAATTGAAGCGAAAAATAGACAAGTACTTACAATCTTTGAAGTACGTTGTATATCGTTTCAAAATCTGAGCTCAATCGGTGAAAAACTTTTTGAGTTTTTGAAGCAAACATAAACCAACTTAATATTTTTATATATCTAAATTATGCTTTTTTACTGAGAGATAAATGTAGGTACACTTGCAGAAGATTGTTTAAACTGTAAAAGAGACGATAATCCCTAAGTTTGTTTCGTCCTTTCCTCTCAGGACTACTTCAGTTAGCAAAAACCGAACTTATCTGCTCTAAAAAGTTTGACAAGTGATCCTGTAACCTATTTGCAGAATAAACGATTTTAGTTAATTTTAAACACTTACCGTTGAAGTATCTTCTTCGGATCCAGCTTGTAACTCAGATGTAGATTATTTTTGTATTAGGAGGGGATCGTGACTCCCACGACAAGCCTCGGATCCACACTTGAGCTACTTCCTAAAAAAACTTGTGGTCCTGTTGATAAATAACAACTAAACAACGCGAAACAGTTGTCACAAAAGTTATACATTTCCAATGTATTAATTTATTCAAAATACACAAAAATAATGTCATTTAGCATTCCAAAATAGTGATTCGTGATAGAGCGGGTAGCCGATCACGATGAAGTAAATGTTAGGTATGTTTCCGCATAATTGTGGCACAAGAGAAGTCAGTAGGCACTTCCTCTTGACTTTTTCTTTCGTAGTGTTAGCACGAGCACCGCGGATTGAAAGCATCTGGCCTATCACCACTTTAGAGTCATGGCGAGTCATGTCCTTGTTTCATAAGAGTTACTTTCTTACCAAAATAAATAGATATATATAACAGATATATTTGGTTAATTGGCTTTATTAGACAAGCACTTTTAACTCACGCTTAGTGCATAACGGTGTAATAAGCCATTACGGAAGTTATGCATAATGGTCCGAATCATTTACTACGATCAAGATTGAATACGCCTTCGATCACATGACTCGATTTATGGTTGTTATTATATGACTAACGCAAAGGAATTAAGTTACATAGTTTTATCATGATTTTAATTAAATACCAGATTAAAGGCTTGACGCACAATGTTCTTGTGAGACTCTTATTATGTCAAGATTGGTAAAAATATGCATTTATATTATTTTATTTCATTTTAACCATGACTGACTGACCATATTAAACTGAGAATCATTCGATAAAACGAACTAGTGAAAGATCTTAGGTGAGGCTGACACGATTGTATTGACCACTTTTTTTGTGTCTATATAGATAGATATAGATCTATATAGACACAAAGATCTTCCTTATCCAAATAAGAAAACTGTTGCTCCATGGAATTGAATATCCCAAAAGAATCGAATTAATATTTAAAGAGAAGAACTATGAAAACTAATACTTAGGTTATTGTAAAAAAAAAAAATTAGCAAAATATTCAAAAATTATTGTATGTGCTAACCTTTATAGTTGTTCATACAAGTTCCGGCTAGCAGCGAGCTTCTAATTATGTTAAACGAAAAAAATGTGCTACGACCACATGTGTTCTCTTAGAATATCTACCATTTTACTAAATCTCTGTGTCGTTGACGTCAGAAGGTATATCCGGCTCGGTTGCGCTGCGGAAGCAATACTCAGCAAAATGACTCAGTTTAAACAGACACTTACTTATAAGTGCTGGGATTATATTCACTGGCATATTTCATACTTTGCAATAGAGTAGAAAGATAAAAATTAAATAAAAACGGCTACGTAAAATTATAAAGGTTCAAGATATATTTTAACCTGTCATGGTACAAAAGTCTACATGATGACAAGTCAAGTTGTACTGGTCAATGAAGTAAAACAAGAGATCCGCCATGCGATATATTAAAAAAAACCTTAATTCTTTTGTCGTAAGAGAACGTATTCTACGAATGTATTTCTGGCAGGGCACTTAATTTAAAGCAGAGGAGGAGTACAGCTGTGCTAATTCTACTCCACAGTGGTCCCAGTATTCTTTCGGTGAAATGCTGTTACTATTGAGGTAAACACGCAGTCTTCTGCGGAGTTAAGCAGCCCCTGGCACGCCGTTGGTTCCTGGCGTTATAGGGTTGCTTCGTTCGGCGATCAGTTGGATCTGCCAATGTGGAGAGGGCGTTAAGCTCGCAATCCGTGTGGGAAAAAGCATCGCGGCAGAGAGTTCAGTACCCACCAGCAGGTTTCGTTATAGTTTCATACTACCAGACAGGTTACAGGACTTTGAAGTGGGCAAAACCTATTATATGCAAAGTTGCCTCTTTAACTCTTGTTAGATGAGCTTGCCTTGCCACCATTACGCAAAAATAAGAAGGTACATAAATAGCTATACTATACTCAGAATTTTAATCATTCGCACAATTTTTACTATTATATAATATATTTAAAATAATACAGCTTAATAGTTTTTTGTCTGATTATTCGTTTGTTTAAATTTGGCTAATCTCGGGAACCAACTGTCAGATTTGAATAAGTATTGTTTTTGTTTTGGATAGAGTATATTCGTTGAATAATTTAGAAGCAACGCAGTGACTGTTAACCCAGATCCTCCTCCTCCTAGCCTTTTTTCCATACTAGGTTAGGTCAGCTTTAAGTCTACTACGACACGGCTGAACTTCGATTTTGTACGTGAAGCGACTGCCAAAAGACCTCCACAACCCAAGTACCAGGCGATGTCGAAGTTCTGTAGGGAGTCTGTTGTCTTTTTAGGGCTCCAACTACCTGTAATGTGATTATCCACACATATTCTTGCGGCAACCGGGACCGATAGCATGGAGGGGTCAAGAATTGTGGGTGTTAATAATAGTCACTCATCCACAGACTGACCTGGTTAGAATTGCTTAATGCTTTGCAATATGTTAACCCACCCGGTTACCACTTAGATACAGCAGGAAACTGGTAATATAGTTAATAATGTGGTAAAAAAACAGCATTTCTCACTTTATTTTACCGTGTTTAGTAATAAAATACTCGTATCTTTAATTATTTAAATTCGTTTTCTATCGTTTTTATTGCTCCTTAGTATTAAAAAAGTACATACCTAAAAAGTCACACCAGATATTTGCAGTAAAAATGTCATTGACATAAACAGAATAAAGTCAAAACTTTGGTTGATAACTTCTGCATAACCTGAATTCATACAAGCTACTTTTTCGCACAAGATTAGTAAATACAATTGAAGAACAAAAAATTTGACACAATATACAAGGTTCTTATTTACATATTTGTCGCATTATCGTAACTAAACGTAAACGGATGTATTTATATAACTGAAAATGAGTAGTATTTGAATAAAATCAAGAATTTAAAACAACTGGAATGTTTCAAGTAACTCATAACATTATTCCATCGTCACTAGCCGTCCAACACATACGTACAATCATAATTAGTTTCGTTCAATTTAATTATTCGGGATCTACCCGATCTAGCATAAGTGAGTGCACTTAGTCTAGTAGATGAGTAGTGTAAGATTATAATGAGAAACTCTAAAGATAATAGACGTGAACCAGACTTGACATCTAATGAATTCTGATATTTGTTTGTATTAGACATATCTAATGTAAAAATAGCTAAATTTATCCTCATGAGCGTGTGAAGATCTGGTGTCTGGATCGTGTGATCTTGCATAACACAGCCTACACTGCTTCGGTTCTATTCTCTTCTGAAGCGGTTTAATCGGATTCAAGACGCCGAATCAACTACATGAGGTCTATTATAGAGACAGCGGTCCGAGGATAGGACTAAAAACTAGCATTAGCAAAATGCTTTTATTAGACATAGCAGTCCTCTCAGGTTCTCTGATCAGTGGCATTCCATAGTCACCGTGTAATGTAAAGACATCACGCAGAATTCGTTATATGTGGTTATAATCAAATGATTTAATTTTTGACATACAATTTTTTTTTTCGAAAGACGCTCGTTGTATGACTGTGTGAACGCACAGTACCATCTTTTTTTAATGGTATGTTGATCAGGAGCTTCATAAGAGCTTTAATAGGATTTGCAACATACAAATGACATTGACATTGGTGTTGCAAAAGTTAGTCAACACTCTTGAGCTTGTTTACCGAAATACTTCAAAGAAATATACATTCATGACATAGGCAAAAACTTTGGCAAACCATGAACTAACCAAGATACTGCATTACCCTTTTCAGAATCGAATCGACTAAAAGAAAATATTGCTCTTGTATTGAGCCTAAAATAAAAGGGAAACGGCTATGCTACAGCAAATCAGTGCCTTTGCCCGTAAAACACCGGCACTTTCTCCGTACAGTACATAAGAGATTACGCATGCGCAGCCTTTTTATATATATATATTTTTTTAAGTTACCGTTTTTAACCTCTTCATAACCGCTTTGGGAAAGGCCTAGAGGTAACGTATTAAAAAAAAACAACCACAAACATTCATTCTTTAGGCCATTCAACTCAAAAATAAGAACAAATAATTCTCTTAAGGAATTCATTGCCTAAAGATAATCGGTGAAATCACTTCAGGAACTCATTGTTCCATTATCCGTAGCGCCTTTGTACATAGCCTTTAAAAGCAGGACCAATAGATAAATAGCATGATATTCAACAGACCTTGAACGCTTTTACTAGTTTTAACCCGGATAAATGCTGCTATAATGTAAAGTTAGGCACTTCAGCCGGAAAGAGACTTAGCAACTAGTTTGCACGTTATATAATAATAATGAAAATATTATTACAACAATACAATAAAACTAATCATACAGCTAATTTGATGCAGATGCAGTACCCATATGATAGTAAATGTAATTTTTCCGATTAATTTTCCCTCTACTATGAAGCTCTGGTAAAAAAATTCAAAATCAGAACAGAAATGTTAGGTGCTGTCAAGTTGAAGGTACAGGGTATATTCAAGCTTAAAGGTATATTCGTGTTTAACAATTTTTTTAAAAATACTACGGATACATTTGATTCTCTCGTTCGATAGGTAGCTGTGAGTTTGAAGCAAACTCTTTGCCTAACGTGGCAACAGTATCGGAGACAGAACAACGGTTAGATTATAAATGCGTAAAAAACACAGGATCCGCGTTAAGTTCATCATCTTTAACATTAAATGAATTTTAAATATATGTTCGGTTGGCTATATTTAGCTTTGCCTAAACCAAAAAAAATGAAAAATGAAAAAAGAAGTAGGAAGCATCTACCATTTAAGTTCCGTCATTTTTTAACTGCATTTAAATTGAGCATCAAGAGTCTAAATATCGTGAAACCATATATAGGTAAATGGTTATTTCGCAGTAGCCATTATCTGATTCATTTGGTATTTAATATTCATTAATCTATTTCTAATGGGTAAGATGGTAAATACGTTACTACACGTGTCGGAATATTTTAACTAGTAGCAAATAAATAAACTGTCAATTAAATATAGTAACAAACAAATACAACCGGCTATAGATAAATATAGTATAGGTATAATTAGCCAACATCGTTCACTACATAACCACGTACATAATTATTGTATTGATTAGAATTTTTGAGTCGGTAAAAGTTTTATAAATAGTATAAAAGACTTTAGTCATTATTATACAACTGGCAATACTTTGTAGCGAATAAAAATAATTTAAGTTAATTTATGTCGCAACTTACGATATTACGACTACAAGCACGAGTAACAGATATTTCGAATAGAAATATTTTTTAAACAAAATTAGCAATAAAAAATGTACTTTGTTTAAATGATTAGAAACAAGCTTTTATTCGCGGCTCCGCCGCCATAAATTTCGGTTTTCACGGTAAAAAGTAGCATAATTATGTCTTTCCTCAAGAATCAAAGTATCAACATACCAAATTTCATCTAAATCTCGATTCCCCATACAAACCCCCCCTTTTTTTGTGATAAAAATTACCCTATGTCCTTTCCCGGGACTCTGACTATCTCTTTACTAAGTTTCATTTAATCGGTTCAACGGTTCATCGAGGTGGAGGGAGGGAGAGAGAGAGGAGGAACATACAGACAGACAGACATACTTTTGCATTTATAATATTAGTATGGATTTAGATATTGTATAATATTCGAATTATTTTTCTTAAAATTCTAATAATTGACTGGTTCCTCCACTAACGAACCGCATTTTGATGTAGTAAGATAGTCGGTTACCGAATTACTACTGTGTCAGTCTTCCCAGTCATATCACTTACTATTAAATACTAAGTGATCTGACTGGGAAACCAATTTTAAGAAAAATAGGTTTTCCTTGGCACATGTTTTTAAATATAGTAGTTAATATAGTTCAGTTTACTGATCTTCAATGATTTTTAGCTGTGTGAACTTTGTAAGGAAACTGAGTTTTTATTCAGCGGAGTTAATGAATTCTATCACATTACTCATTAAACACATTTTATACGACCTGCCTAAATGTACGAGTCATACAATGTCCTTGTGTGCAGATGATTATACTGTTTTTATGCAATCTAAAACACCAGACAGATATCAGAACGATATAAATGAATGTATGTCATCGATTATTGATTGGTTGGCCCGGAATAACCTCAAAATTATTCTTAACAAAACACAAGTCATGCATGTTAGTCAAAGACCCCAGGTGCACAATCCGATTATGATCAGTCACGATAATCATGCGTAAGAAGTATTTCTTTACGAAATTCTTAGATTTGGTCATTGTTGACAGTTAAATTGAAAAGAACAACTATGCAAAAGGATCAGTAGTTCTGCATACGTGCTTTACAAATTATTGGAAATTGTTGATACTGATACTGTCCTTACTGCCTATCACGGTGTAGCTGAGTCAGTGTTACGATATGGCATCGTTTTGAATTCAACAAATAGCCCAATGGTTTTCAAGACTCAAAAGCATTGCGTGCGAGCCATGATTGGTTTGAAATCGACTGACAGTTGTAGGCCGTATTTTGTCCGGTATAGCGTCCTGACACTTCTTTCACTATAATTATGTGCTAGAGGTTCATTCAGGTGGCTTCATTCATACACAAAAATCCCTAACTATTTCAGCGCCTATCTGATGTTCTAAAAAGAAATAGGCGGATCGATAATAGATTGTGCTTACACAGCGCTAAAAAAAGGATGATGAGTAAAAGTTTGCTATGTATTGTGCCAAAAATTTATAACAAACTGCCATCTTGCATAAAAAAAAAATATAGACTATATAAAATATAGTTTTATTAATATAAAATAGTTTTATAAATTAAATATAGATATAGTAAAAAATATAAATATAGTTTTATAAATTTAAGAAATAGGTACTTGTTTTGACATGAAATTTTTGACATTTGTATACTTTACTAATATTATTACTTCATACATTGACGACGCATATTTAATTTAACCTTTTAATTCAATTGAAATAATATACCTATATTTTGTTTTAATATGTTTTGTTGTATAAACTTATTAAAATGTAAATATTTTTTGTATGCCTTGAAGAAGAATGTGGCTGCTCGTTGTTATACTCCTAATTAACACCTTTATATGTGCACATGAATGTGTAAAGAAATTATTTGATTTTATTTAGATTCAAATCATGTCATTAAGTCCATTAATTGTTAAAATAATCAGACATTCGTCGTATCAATCTATCAATCGTAAAAAACGTGACAGAACCATTTCGTTACATCTAAAAGATAACACTTAATATGTAGAAATGGAGAGAGCTAAAAAATTTAATCCAAATGTGTCAAAAGTTAAAAAAAAACAATAATGGCTAGAAAAGGCTACGTAAGTCGAATAAATGTTGACTTGTACGAATAGTGAATGACACTTGAAGTTATAATAGACTAAAATCCATATTTCTTTCTATAGTTCAAATAGAAGTCGCTTTTTTTTATTGTACGCTTAGATCTTTCAAACTATGCAACGGATTGTAATGCGGTTTTCACCAGCCAACCCGTCTGACCAGCGTGATATAGGAGGGAAACCTCCTTTCTAAGGAGAGGCTTATAATAATAATAATAAGAATCCAAGTAGAATTTGCTACAGGCCCGGCGCTGGCTTAATCTGGCACTGGAGAGAGTGATTCAAGAAGCGAGGTCATGTCGAAAGTGTCAGAAAACAGCAGCGGAGGCCGGATTGGACCTATAAATAAATATTGCATATAAAGATGTCCTGTAGTATAGTCTTATCATGTATAGTCTTATATTATAAATGTTAAAGTGAGTGTGAGTGAGAGTCTTTCACCAATGGAAAGCAACATTATCAGCGACTAACAGGCTATTTTTATACTATTACTATTTAATACTGCACGGATGGCGTAGTGGTTTAAGCGGTCGCCACGCCGCTTCCTACTACGCCGAGTGTTGTAGGTTCAAACCCAACATGGGACGACACTTTGTGTGATCCACAAATTGTTGTCCCGAGTCTGGGTGTTCTTTGTGTCCGTTTCATGTATGTTTGTAAAGTCCCCCGCGACACAGGATATTTTCCTAATGCGGGAGTTGTCTTTTTTAAAACAAACAAACATATTTTTTACTCATACACGCGGGCGGAGCCGCAGGCAAAAGCTAGTATATTATAAATGTGAAAGTGAGTTTGCTTGTTTGTTTGTTAGGCTTTCACGCCCAAGCCATTAAACCGCTTATAAAAATTCTTTCACCAATGGAAAGCTACATTATCAAAACGTAGGTACCTTTTTATCGCGGTAACCGACGAACGGAGGCGGAGCCGCTGGCAAAAACTAGTATAAAATAATTAATACAGTTAAAGTTTATGAATTATGGTCCAAATTTGATCACCAAGCGTTATATACTTGCTATACTGGTACTACACCAGTATAGCAAGTATAAATGGCTTTTGCCAGTGGCGCTTTCGTTCGTATCGGTTTTTTCAATCAACTCAGGTTTTCTACTACCTTTTAGTTAGTAACTATTTGTAAAATCACTTTGTATCCCAGATAACGTGTTAGTATTTCATCTGTTGTATTGTGGAAGCGTGAAAGCGTAAGAAACAAACAAATGCACATTCACATTTGAAATGATATTTATTTTATAAAGTAAATCTTTTCAGATATTTTTATAAGTTTGACTTTACAGCTAGAAGGAGCCGCCTAAGACCCACACTTGGAAGAAACGCCAAAACAAACTACAAAGGACCTCTTCGGTCCGTAAACAAAGTTAAATATTATAAAACTGTGCGAGTACAGTATAGGGTCTGAGTAGGCCTTATGAAGAAAGGAGCATAGTTTTGAGTCGGCCTGTCCATACAGACGGCATACACGCCCCAGCCATCGTGTAGCCTAATCGATATTGGTCAAGCTCAACAACCCGAAGCACGACACTACCGCTAGCAAGACATTTGGGTAGGCCGTGGAAAAACTAAAAACAACCAGAAAGACCACCAGAAACCAAAGAAACCACAAAAAATAAGCCTACACTATACTCACAGTTACTATTTATTTACTTAAAATAAGAATGGAAAACGAATTTTTAAATATAGCTTATTCCACCAATACTTACAAAAATACTTTTATAGCTAAGTATAGACACATAGCTATTTTTTTTAACTTCGTAAATTTAATCTTTACAAGTTTAATTATTATTTAAATAGATACGCAATTAACTAGATACCTACACTCAAACAATGGTAGGCAAGTACACAACATATGTACAATTAGTTACCGTTTCAACTACCCACTCAAATGAATAAGACGATTTTTTTGTTTTATTTTTTTGTTTTTTTCCAATTTTTAGTTCATATCTATGTGGTGTAAAAATGGATTACAATTATCGTTTTCTATAAGGTCATTCTAGGCCTAATTTTTTTACCCTATTTTCTTTTTAACCGACGAAAAAAAAAGATTGTTCTCAAATCTGTTGACGTGCATTTTTTTTACAGATCATAAGATGTTGATAATTCTTTTCATCGATTAGTTATATTTTAAAGTTGATCCAGTACATATAACTATTTATTCTTATTACTTATTGTTCATAGAATTATGTATTAAATTTTTTAACCTAATTCGTTGATTTAAAAAAAATAGGATTAAAAAATGGGAAATTTATAATAATGGTTCACAGTGCAAAATCAGTAGGCATAAGAGTGTTTTATGTGACTCCTTTTTGTTGGAATTTGGCACACGTACATATGTTTTTCGTCTAACAAGATGACCTTTTTTTTTTTCCGTGCGGAAATCCCCTCGGATACCACCTGGCATGTCGGACTCGAACCGACTAAAACCGCACGCCTTCGCCGGGTACTAATAGCCGGGGAACCAGGTATACCCTAGAAAGGAAGTCCCTGGTGCCTCGTACACCACACCTCGGGTCATCTACAGACGAGTAGACGACCCCTCCCCCGTGTGGGAACCCCATGTTCCCTGTGCTCCCTGGAAGCGAGCGCGCTTCGCAACGCGCTCGCCGCCACCCCGGCCTGCTTCTGCTAGGGTGACAGATGGCCTCACCTGTCACCCCCAGTCCTGCGCTTATGGAGGACGGAGGTCGTTCTGCGACCTCCGGCGCCTGAGTCGCCTACGCTGCCTAGCCCGTGCCCGGGCCTGGCGGGCCGGGAGAGTTCTAAACCTCTCCCGGTCCCGCTCCGCCGTCTCCTTCGCGAGCATAACTTGCTCGCAGAAGGAGACGGCAGAGTTCCACGCACTCTCGCTCCGCACGATAGCCGCAATCAGACTATCGAGCGAGAGAACTCCCACTCCGATGGCCGCCACAAGGTCTCGCCTCTGCTCAACCCACGCCGGGCACTCTGCCAGCGTGTGGAGAGCCGTGTCCACGGTCTGGCCATCGCAGTGGTGGCACTCAGGCGTTGGCTCCTTGCGGATCAGACACAGGTGATCTCCGAAACATCCCTTCCCAGTGATCACCTGCGTCAATCGGTATGAGAGGGTCCCGTGACGCCTCTCGAGCCAATCCTCCATAACGGGTCTTACCGCCGCAATCACGGCGTGCCCGTCTAACAAGATGACCTGTAGTTGAACTGATGATATAGATCGGAAATAGTCGAATGACCTCTTCAACAGTTTACAGTAGCTACCTCGTGTTTGAGCTTATTTATTGTTTTGCAAAACCAATAAGAACTTTACAGTCAATAAAATATTGTTTCAATGTAATAATACTTAGTTATGTATATCGCGTTGATTAACAATTATTTACGCATTCAGGTAACGAGTTTATTTCTTCATATTGTTTTTCAATTTACATTTCTTTTTCAAAGACATCGGTTAAATTTCTATTACCATTTACTGCCACGATTAGATTTTTCCTAAATTGCCCTTATTTGTCACAATAATTAAAAAGTAGGTACCATGACTTGAAGGTAGCAAGGGAATCTGAGGTAATAGTTGGAGTGATGCGAAATAAACAGATTCGACTGGTCTACTTGGAGCTACAGAGATGAATTGCGTTTCTTAATTTAATTAGCTTAATGTTTTGATGAGTAAAATTTAATACTTCTGTTTTAATATTTTGTTATGACAATAATTAATCAAAGTTATTATCTATTATATTATGTATCACGATAGTCTGAAGATTTTCAATTAGTTTTACACAGTGGATGTATAATTCTAATCATAAATAAAGACGGTCCTTTGGGGTTTTGAGACTCATGTTGCTCACACCTTTAAAGGTATTTGAGTTACGGTATACCGTGTACCGTACGAGTTACTACGAGTATAGGTCTTTTTTGGTCATTTACGTCCAGAAAACGACGAAGAATTGCCCCAAAAGCAGCTTGGACTGAAGACCTACTTACTCAATGTATAGGAGGTATAACAAAAAGAAACGCAACGGAAACATAGCATTATGTATACCTATATATATGAAATTTGAAACTAAATAGCTAAATCATTGTTATTTCGAGTAATTTTAAAGTTCCTGAAGATGTCACTATAAAATTTAAACCGATTTTCCTTAAATTAACAGCATTATCCGGGTTTTACCACCAATTGAATCTGAAAGAAATTTGAAACTGAACAGCTGAATCATTGTTATTTTGGGTAATTTTTAAGGAAAGATTTCACTAAACAATTTTTAAGGATTTTCCTAAGTTAACGGCCTTCCCCCGGGTTTCACCGCCAATTGAATCAACATAGTCAAGTATGTGTGTTTTATAATGATTGACAAAAACTCCAATAAAGAATAGCTCAACGGCAAAAAGCCTCTCATTGAAATTGAATTGATCAGACATGAAAAATAATTATTGCTTTGAATGGTTTAGGAGGCAAAATGGCAGACGTGTTATCTGATGGTAAGTGACTACTTATGTCGATGGATATCTGAAATTTGAGACACAAGTGCATTACCACTCTTGAGTGATTGAAAATTGATCTCCCACATCTAAGAAAATAACGAAATTTAAAAGACTTACCTATGATCAATCTTACGCGCTGGATAATCCAGCACATCGTCATTTTTCAGTGATAATTGCAACTTCCATTAAACATAATTGCATTGTTCTGAACCCAAAACGTTTTTATTACCCACTCTAATACCTAGATCCGCCAATCATTGCAAGTCAACAGTAGTGTTCTTGACCGATTGAATGATACCTACGCCGAAAACAAATAAATATTGTCCAATAAACTTTTTGAACTTTGTTATGTATATGAATAAATATTAGGCAAAACTAAAAAAATTCTCAATTTCCGGCAATACATTGTCCTTAGTATAAAACGCCTACAGGCCAGATGGTGACGATCTGCGCAAGATGGCTGGCAGGAACTAGACGCGAGAAGCCGAAAATCGATCTTGTATTCTTTCGAATATTATAATAATTTAATGAAACATAACGGAAAGTAAGTATAACCTCTCAAATAAAAAAATAGAAATTTCCAAATGGGTTCATAAAATAATGGAATTCTGACAACAAACAACTGATTCAACAAATATAAAAAAAACGTCACGTTGCTTGATTAACTTCAATCAGTCATGAGATCAAAAATATTTGCCTCAATAAAGTTGAAAAAATACATTGATACATTAGGCCACCTTTAACGATTTCCCATAGCAAACCGTTGAGACATCCGTGTAGGTAATTCGATGAAAATTCAATACCGTAATCCGTATTGTATTCTACATTCAAAATATAACAAGAAGCTATAAACAATGTTTTAAGTGAGTAAGGCCGGTCTTTGCTTTACTTATGGCCATATTTAAGGTTTCCATTTTGCATTAAACTGCGACCGATTATTTTAAAATTATTACTTCTAGTTGCTTTGATGTCAATTCATTGTCTGACAATTTGGAGGAATGTACCCACCTATTTATTTGTATTATTTTTTCATACTATTTTTGGAGAATTCATCCAGATATGGCTTTTGACCTGAGAGGGCGGGGGCAAAATTTATATTTGTCGGTCCAGGTAAGCCAAAAAAATTGAGTTAAAATTACTGTTATAATCTTAACATTCAGCAAAAGTACCGTTATCCTCCTCCGAAGCTCCCCCTTTATCTATAAAAGTCCAATCTTATATCCTCCGTGAACTCCGGACCTGCAAGTTGCCCATACTTGCCCTTGTGTACCTATAAGATTACAAGAGAAACTTACATACAGCGGATGACTCGCAGAGTTATGTACCCGTCAATGTTATTAACTTGTATTCCTCAATTTCTTATCACTAACATAGCCTTTTAACATATTGGCAATAACGCAATTCATAGAAACAAGATGAGATTTAGTGTTCAATTTCGTAACAGTAAGCTCTTCTAAATGACACGTACATTTTACAAAAACAGATAAAATAAGCTTGCACTTCTAATCAAATTATCATAATCGCACTGATGTTGAAATCGAATACATAATATAAAATATTACGTAGTTATCTTACTAACTTCAACGTGATTCGTAAGCATATACGGATTCTTAGAGATTCCGGCTCACCACTGAGAATTTACCGCATATCGACACGATCGAAGTTTATTTTTTCTATGATGTTATTTATTACATTTTCTCACGGGTACAACGGCAGAATGGCGATTCATCTGATTATACAAATGGAAGACGTGATTTAAGACCTTGTGAACAAAACATTGAGTAAGGTTAAATAAACAAAGTCCTTTATATGGAAGCTAACCTACCTTTTTGTAATATTATTCCTGCGAATACCATATGACCTGGTATTGTTTAAATACAAGACAAAAGCGAAAAGTTTACAACTATGTGCGCTAATAACTCATTTTTTGCTGTTCATTCATCCAATATGTCTCACAGTAGTTACATAAGAAAACAAAGTTCACGGTCAACGAGCTACATCGTCGGTCATTTTCACTAGATCACCAGGCTCTCGATAAACAAGGCGTGTCTAGATTCTTAACTCGGAGGCTGCATCCGGGCCACAGCAGGGATCAAGTTACTTTGGGGCGCGCGAATGTCAAGGAACCCTAGTGTAGTGAGTAGCGCCGAGGGTCCGCGCGTCCGCGTCGGGCTCAGGCGTCAGTCGCAGCCGATATGTCTGCGTGTGCGGCTGCTTCTCGGGTGACCACTGTCACAGTTTGCGCGCTATTCGTGGTCAGACACATCGTCAGTAAGTATTACTAGACACTAAATTAATAAAGACCTGTATAAACCGTTCACAAAAACTGAAATTTTATATTTGATCTCGTGGGAAATAACAGTATATGATACAAAACAATCTTTTGTTTAACATTTTAATAAAAAAGCGTGCAAGCATTTTTGAAATAAGAACTTTAAAATGTTTTTAATTAAGACTTGTTATTACAACTATTTTCAGGTGTTAAAGCCGAATTCGATTGTCGCAGGGATGGTCTACACACAGATTATGACAGAGAATGCCGGGAGTACGTAAGATGCAGCGGTGGCATCGTCACCGGCCGGTACTCGTGTCCCCCGGAGCGGGTGTTCAGTGAAGCCGATACCGCGTGCGTGCCTCGCGGACGTCGCCCGTGCGCCCGACGGGAATGCGCATCCACAGATACAATGGCATATGCATCTCCGGGAACCGCTTGCCGTCAATATTACCGTTGTGAAAACGGCACATCCATAGAGCGAATTTGTCCTCCCCGTGCATGGTTTGACCTGGAGAGACAAGCGTGTACTCGAGGTGCCGGCACATGTTTTGAGCCTGTGTGCGCCGGTCTGCCTGACGGCGACTATCCTGATGCATCCCACGAATGTCAGCGTGTGCTTCAGTGCCGTGGTGGCGAGTTACGGAGCCTTAAATCATGCGATTCCAAATGTGCTCCACATTGCCCACCACCACGCATCGCTGCTGTTCCCTTACCAGTTGGTGATGCTGATTTTTGCTCGGATGAAGCCTGTTCCTCCTTATGCCGCGATACAAGTGATGGTGCTTACGCAGATCGAACAGCGGGATGCAGAGAATATTTCGTTTGCGAATCACATCGCGTAATACGTCGAGGAGTATGCGAGCCTGGCCGGTTGTTTTCTGATGGAGCCTGTGAACCGGCAGTACGCGCGATCTGTCTACCACCTGCACTTAGCCCGTGCTTCAACCGACATGATGGGACACACCGAGACTGGCGTGATTGTGCCTCGTGGTTCGAGTGTCGACGTGAACGTGTGATCTCCCGCGGTTCCTGTGCCCCAGGACTAACGTTTGACGGAAACAAATGTGTGTCGGCAAGTGAGTTTTTATGTGACGGACCGGCAATTGCTATCGAGTGTCAAGGACTGCCGAGTGGTATGTACCAAGATTTATCTTCTAACTGTACTCGGTACTTCCATTGTGAGGGGGCCCTCCGCACGACTTTAGCTTGTTCGCCGGGACGAGTATACGACGGTGCCGGATGTAAACTGGCTTCAAACTACCTTTGTCCAAGTTTGGATCGCGAATCATGCTTTAGACGTCCAGATGGTCGATACCGTGCTGCCGATACGGGATGCCGTGGGTACTACGAGTGCGTTCGTGGCGTGAAGGCGACATACGCATGCTCCGTGGATCGAGTATTCGACGGCGAAAAATGTGTTCCAGCCCGTGATGATCTATGTGTACGGGCAGATTATTCATGCGAGGGGCTAGCAGACGGTTATCACCCTGAGATCAAATCTGGATGTAGGAGGTACAATTTTTAGTATTCTATTGACCATATCTACTAATTCATGCCAATCAGTATCAAATACAGTCTCCCTGAAAGTTTTATTTTGTCTTTGGCATTAAGTTTAAAAAAATCTTATTTTTAAACTTAAAAGCTTTTAAGCTTAAAAGTTATTACCGAAAATTTTCAGATATTATCGCTCTCGTTTCTCATAAAAACAGGTAAAATGTGTAGAGTTTAACATGGATAATAAAATCCATTAAAAGCATTTCAAAAACATTGCATGATTTTTTAATTCGGTTTTGTGGATTTTCTCAATAATGGATAGCATAATTCCAATATAAAAAAAAACATATGTTCGATTCAAAATCTTTAATTTAATACGTTCCATCTGCTTTTATGAGAATCGGTGTTGATTATTTATGAAAACTGAAATGGTCATAACTTTTAAATAAAAAAGGTTTCGTAAATGCATGCTAAAGTAATTTCTTTCAGTGATTTTTTAAGTGTTCTATTTATTTGTACACCCAATATACAGTAGAAGTAATCTTTCTCCTAAAACCACAGAATACATAATAATTTTACAAAACTACCTCTACTTTTGTGCCTAAATAACGTTTCGAAAAAATCTTGGGCTAGGTACTAACTCGATAGTCTAGATTTTAGATGAAATGTCATAGCAGGGAGACAGAATGACAGTAGAGGTGTGAGTATGGAAATAGACGACGGGCCCGTTGTTCTACTGGTTAGTGACCCTGACTGCTGTATCGGAGGTCGTGGGTTCGATTCCCATCCAGGACAAATATTTGTGTGATGAGCGCGGTCATTCGTTATGTGTCTGGGTGTAATTTATCTGTAATATGTATGTATTTAAAAGTATGTTTATCAGCAGTCTGGTTATCATAGTGCAGGCTCTGCCTGTTTGGAATCAGACTAATTATAAAAGAATAATTATTATTTGAGCCCACCGTACTTGTTGCTTCATGCCGAATAGGCCCAAAATCTGGTTAGAGACAATACTATCATATATTTTTTTCAGATATTTCTATTGTGAGCGTGGGGACCGCTTGGCTACTCTCACATGCCAGGGTGAGAAGATATTCGACGGACGTACGTGCATAAACAATTCTCAACATATATGTGGAGCTCCTCCCATAGACACGGTGGAGAACGATGGCAAAAAGTGTGAGCGAGACGGGTTCTTCGTACAACAAGGTACTGACTGCAAACGGTATTATTTCTGTGTGAGCGGGACAAGAACGTTTCTCACTTGTCCTATAGGTCAGATTTTCAATGGCCAAATTTGTGTGGCAAGCACTAAATATACTTGTCCAGGATGAGACAGAAAAAGAAGTATGAAAGAGCTAACTCTCTGGTCTTCATTACACTGTCCGAAAACGAAGAAATCTGGAGAATCGTGATGTACCTGATTACCTTTATAAGGCTGTGAATTAGTTATATTTGAAAGATTGTTCGTGTGATAATACAGTGTGTATTATAGGATCACTAAAGCACTAAACCTAATAGATAGTAGTACTAATAATAGCTGGATTTACACAAGGCCGTCTAATTCCTAACTGCTGATGAGCATACTTATGTATTTCTAAATTTACACATTACACACAGATACAAAAAAAAAGATAGATCGTGCTCATCAAATTGTAATTATCCTGGGTTCGAACCCACGGCCTCTGGCCAATGGATCAATAACAACTTGACCAACAGGCATACTAATATTGCTATAATGAGTTTACGAAAAGAAATAGAAAGCCTAAATAAATAATATAAAAACTTAAGAAGTAAAGTGTATGCAAATAGTAGCTGTCATTACTCAACTATTTAATAGGTGTATATAAAAGTATTGCCTCGATAGTCGTGATTTCACATAGATTGAAATTGTAGCGATTGTGTAGAACTGTTTCTAGTAGAGTAATACTGTGAGTACGTATATTGTATAATTATTTTGAGTAGGGATATATGTACTAATATATGGTATAATAATGTTAAATACAACCCGGCAATCTCGTGCGCGACCGACCCGCGGGGTGACAGACAGTGGCGGGAGCGAGGTAGCGCGTCATTCTAGCACACGGCTACACACGAAGAGAAGTGTTTCCCTTCCCCGCTGACATTTTGAGTACCTCGTAACCGCCACCATCTGTCACCCCGCAGGACGGTCGCGCACGACGTTGATGGGCTATACCTGCCTGATACATCACAATAATACACGATTACTTCTTACATTTTATTGGCATAGAAACTTTGAAGCGACCTAAATACTTTCTATTAGTAATTACACATTGACTATATCTTACAATACCTATTACTTTACAAAACCAATAGTGAGCTCCGTGAATATAAAAATAAAATCTCTTTTTAACGACATAAAAGAATAATAAATTTTATTTATTTTTTAATATAGATATTTATCGACTTTATGTTAATACAAATGATAAGCAAGACAGTTTACAAAATTCAATATTATGTTAATACCTGTCATTAAAAATTAAATAATAATATACAATTTAGGCCCTCGGACGATTCGATGGAAATTCTTATGTTAATAAGCGGTGGCTAGAACAGGCCACATAACAAAGAATGTTGATTACAGGATATTATATTGGACGACGTTATGTATTACGACTCGTCTTTGGAAGGCCTTACAGAAATATTTTTTCAATCTAATAATATGACAAGTATTATCATATCAACATATTAATATTTAAAATAACTGTAGTTCAATCTTATTCGTAAACAACATGCATTATACGTAAATAATAATAATATATCAATACAAACTTTTTAACAATTTTGGCAATATTCGTTACTAGTACAGCAAGACATATATAAATAATTTACATATATTTACGTACCTAATAAATAAACGGTTCAAGTAAATTTTCGTTTAGTTTCCATATATTTTTATTTATAAGGCAACCCCTGACTACATTAGACAATGGGAGTTGGTGCGAACAAAAAGGAGCGGAGCCGGTGATTTTAGTTGTAGGGGATCTCATCAATGAGCCAAATAGTTATATAGTACTGTCTGTTCGGTATAGTTCTTCTTTACATACATTGTACCTCCCACTATTTCGTAGTACAGAGACTGACAAATACCTCTAAAAGTTTATACATTTTATACAACATCTGGTTACATGTCAAAGGACCTCAACAAACAGACCTAGTCGGACACACGTTACGACAGATTATCTACATTTATAAAAAAATATTAAATATTAGTTTACATTGGTCCACGCCGAAATTTTATTAATCGATTATAAATTAGTTTTATTAGCTTGGTGAGGTTACGGGCGCGACCAATCAGTACCTTCAAAGAAGGATCTTTTGTATTAAGCTTTCAAACATTTTTTAAACAATATTAAGTAGTTGCTAACTAGACATTACATATAGCACCTTAGAAAATAGCAGATAAAATTTCAGATTAAATAATAAAATTTCCACAATGTCGACAAAAGGTGCACACTATTTGTTGGTAGACATCACTATTTTAGGCAATAGAGTATAAGTAATAATATTTATTGTCAGATTCAATGAAAATTACAAACATTTTTTTTAAATTGAAACATTGACTTCACAACTGGACTTCATTCAAATACTTCTCTATAAGAATATTTAAATATTAAAAATCGAAGTAAATATAATTTGAAAATTAAACTTTAAAAATGTAAATTATCTGATACCGAATATTAATAAAATAACACGTTAGATAAGTATTGAAGTTAGAAATACAATCAGTTACACATTATTTGATAAGTTAGTGGCCTAATCAATATTGGAATCCAAATTTTTAATTATAACATATTTAAAACATTAACTTAATATTTTTGACAGAGTTAGATACTATCTATCGTAAATGTACACGTTAAAATTATGTATGTTTTGGACACTTCCCGTTAGACAAAGTTTATGACAATATAAAAATCAATATTGTGGGTCTTAACTTATAATGGGTCATCCATAAATTACGTGACATGAAATCCATTGTTTTTTCTTTTATTAAGACTGACACTCACGTCACAATATTTTTCTGTGTATTTTTTAATATTAATTATTTAGTATGTTAATTATTTAAGTTTTTAATTTATCTGCTTTTGGGAAATAATAAGTTCTGAGTGGAAATGTTCGTGTACTACAGTGAGTTTGTATTCTATAAGAAAATTACAATAAATATCGCATCATATCATGACCGTCGGACGACGGTCAGGAAGATATCGTATCTTGGTAAAGAACTCAATCAGTTTTAAATTTAATTTGACTTTTATTGTAATCAATTTTAAATCTTCCATAAATATCATCTTTTATTTTTTACTATTACATAAAGTCATGGCTTAAACCATACCTATATAGAAAAATAAGTACACAGGATAAATAATTAAAAACTATAAATGCGATGGTGAATATTTCGCTTACTCTATAGGCTCAATCTTCTGCAAATATGACAGTAAATAATTGGTGTTCATGTTTGTTCGTCTTTTATATGGTCCCAGCACATCCTAGTGTAAAACGGCACAGTAAGCAAAGACCTTTATCTAATTCGTAAAGTGTCCGATTAAGACCAGAGCTAAGGACGATACTTCATATAAAATATCGTTGAGATCCATGTCTCACACACATTTTTGTATATTAAACCCCATCTACTACAAATACCGATACAGGCCTAAGATAAGGAGAGTCTCAGTCTTACCTCACGCTTAGCGACAGAAAGCAAAACTTATGTTGGACCATCCATAACGAAAATATATTAGATACATTAAAAATTAATAATATAATGTAACGACTATAACATTGGTGCAAACAGCCCGATGACAACATTTTTTTTAAACAATTTTACGGCTCACATAACGTAGGAAGGTGTCCCAATACACGATCATTTCACCCTATAAATAAAAAATAAAAGCTTTGTTAGTATTTCGTTTTATTTCAACTTAGTCTTCTTGTGATCGACTGTATTAAAATATTATGAAAATTCCTATTTTGCCATAAAATACTTTTTAAGTACTTAAGGAAATAATCAGTAAGAATATAGTCCGGGGGTATTATTTTCACATGTGGTCATAAATAATCTAGTAAATATTTTACTTTATATTATTTTTTATGGATTTTAGGTAAGAAGGTCATTGATAAAATTTAAAAACTAGTAATATATTATGTTTAGCAAGATGTATATAGCACATGCCATCTAAGCAACTAAAATATTTAAATTAAAAAGACAATCTATTTCGCTTCGACGAGAAATAAACGGTTTAAATATATTTGCAAGTTTTCATTTCGTGACCAACCGTTTCTTTACTGAATTATATTTCTACCAAGTTTGAGAGACGAAAAGTTCGGTAAGCAGGAGCGGATTCAGCTTTTAACTCAGGATTGATAATTGTTTACGCAGGACTCAGGACAAGCCTCAGTTTGATTACCTACTTAAAATACATACGAACTAGACCAAGTCTAGTGGAGGGTTATAACCTCCAACACCTAATCCCTTCTCCCGCTTTCAATCTACTCTTGTCAGTTAGAGTTAACGAAAAAGAAGTAGGGCAGGAGCGATTACCTGGCGGCAGCTACTGGTCGCTGGGCGTGGGCTGCGGCTGCGGCGCGAGCAGCACGCCCACGTCCCACACCTTGATGACGCGGTCCTTGCCCGCCGTGCACATGCGCCCCGTCGCCTCGTCCATGTACAGCGACACCACGGCGTGCTTCATGTCGTGGAACGACGCTAGAGATTCGCGACTGAAATTCAACATAC
Source organism: Arctia plantaginis (assembly GCA_902825455.1). Classification (NCBI taxonomy): domain Eukaryota; kingdom Metazoa; phylum Arthropoda; class Insecta; order Lepidoptera; family Erebidae; genus Arctia; species Arctia plantaginis. The sequence continues at coordinate 5,635,184 of CADEBD010000288.1, forward strand.
ACGGTGATTTTGAAAGCGTTTTGGAAAAGAAAATTTTGAATTATTTATCAATAACAGAAGCTATATATAACGTTAATTTAATAAAATATTTATATTTTTTTTCATCAAAGTCGATATTCATATCGTTTACAGAGAAAAAGTAAGAACCTGTAGTAGGGGTATTCAATCACACGTAGTTAAATACTACAAATAGAAATACTATGAGTTTTAATATCGTATTCGCCAATGAAAACAAAGCTACCGAGTTGCGCCGGAGTCGTCCAACCAATGACGGCACTGCCCGTAGGCGCATGCGCGGTACTCATCTGTCATCGCGAGGCGTCTTTCCTTTTCAGTCGGTCAGTAATACCATAACATCGTGACGGCACGCTACATTGATTAGCGCTAAAATGAGTCGACAGTACGAATTTGCAAACGTGGAATACTTGGCAATGGTACAGCTGTACGCTACTGCCAACTACAACTTGGAAGAGGCTCGGCGTTTGTATTCCCAGCCGGAGCATTTAAATGCACTACGGCTACGTGGAATTGAAAGCCCTCAAATTCCCTCCACACCTACCATCTTGGCTGCAACCCAACGTCTTCTCGACCACGGACAATTTCGTGCGCCTACTCATGCGCAAGGTCAAGGACGTTTTAATTATTATTCGCACGAGTTTGAAGAAGATGTTTATGAGTACTTCGAGCGCGATCCCCGGCGGAGCACAAGAATGGCAGCACGAGAATTCGATGTTAGCCAAAACTTCGTATGGAAGATACTACGTACACAAGGATTACATCCGTATCATTTTCGCAAGGCTCACGTAATAAACAACACTGACGCACCGGCAAGAATCGCCTTTTGCCAGTGGTTGTTAAATAATACAAACGCCAACATACTCTGGACGGACGAGTCACTGTTTACTCGAGTGGGACTATACAATGTGCACAATGAGCATTACTGGGCTCTAATTAACCCCCACTTGATACGAGAAAACCATCACCAGGTTCGTTTCAGTGTGAACGTTTGGGCCGGTATTATTAACGACCAATTAATAGGGCCTATTTTTATTGAAGGTCATCTAACCGGCAACTCGTACTTAGAGATGTTAAGGACAGTAATATCTGAGTTAGTAGACGATGTGCCGTTAGCTTACTCGAGAGGTATGTACTACCAACACGACGGCTGTCCCGCTCATTACGCGAGTGTAGTGCGTGCATACCTGGACAATGAGTTTAGTGATCGGTGGATAGGTCGAGGAGGGCCTGTGCCTTGGCCAGCTAGAAGCCCGGACTTAACGCCCCTGGATTTTTTCCTATGGTCGGAAATAAAAAGACTTGTTTATACACGGGAATATGAAAGCCGTGATGATTTACGCATTGCGATAGTGGACGCTTTTGATAAAGTGAAAAGTGATAGGGACACGTTAAGAAAATTAAAAAACAATTGCATTAAACGTGGACGTTTGTGTATTGAACGCAGCGGACTCCATTTTGAGCAGTTGCTTCGATACAGAGAAGTGTAAATAAACTGTAAATAGGTATGTAAGTTAATTATTCTGTAGATAGCTCCGATTTTTTAAATACGCCTGAAATATTTATACCTACAGTCCGTTGATAAATTGATTTGTTGTAAAAAGAACAATCGTGGTTAATAATCGAAAAGAAGTTTAAATAAAATAGGTATTTCCGACGGTCCTAAGCCCGTGTAAAGTATGAAGGACAAATTGGAGTCTATCTACGTAAGTACTCGCTAGCTCGCGCCTATAGGTATACTTTTGTCAGCTGCTGTTAGCGTCGGCGGTGCGCAGCGGCCGCCGAAACGCCCACGGACGTGTTTCATTCATATAAGATAATGAATGAACGATCAGTCCATTACTACTTTCCAAGTCGATCGAGTAAAAATGAATATTAAAACTGAAACTTTTTTTTAGACAACATTACAATTGATTTAATCATTTTTATTGGTACTATAGATGATTCCAAATTCAAATATTTCGTTTCCAAAACGCTTTCAAAATCACCGTGTATTACTTGACCGAGTTACATCTAATCTTATAACTTAATATTCACCACACAGACATGCGTACCAGAATACGCGCTTATACTCATTATTTGTTATCGCTTTATTCTACATCTATGTATTTTTTCTTTTCATTTGAAAACTCCACGGAAAAAAGAGTGAATGTTAAAAAATTATTAGTGAGAGAAATACAACTATTTATAGTTAGAAAGTCTGAATCTCTTTAAATTTTATACCATTCTTAAGCGATATATTTTAATATTTAAATTTCTAATTGGCTCAAATAAGAATCGGAATAAAAAAAAAGTAATGAATTGTATGAAACGAAGTAAGTTAATAAATAATAAACTAAATATGACCAGATTTTTACCAGTATATAGATAAAAACATCATCATCGTCATCAAATTCCTACGATTTTGCCAAATTTCATCGATTCTCTTTGATGACTCTAACATCCTCTTTCACGTTTTTTCATTAAATGGTTTTAGCTTTTTCTTTTATGGCCGGCCGTGTATCGCCCACTCTCCTTAGGTATGTATGATGATGAGAGAAAATAAATACAGATACTCACGGCTCATGCCTTAAGGTATCGTAGCAGGCAGTGCACACCCTCTGCGGGAACTCGAAGCCCATGATGGGCAGCGGCAGGCGGTGCGGCGAGCACGTGGCGCACACGGCCGCGCCGCACCACCGGCAGTGGTGCTGCCGCAGACCTAGCGTGGGGAAAACCTCTTTAGTGCACATGCTCTGCTGGAACTCGGACACTTTCATACCGAAAACTGTCTGCACGGATGCCGTAGTGGTTTAAACGGTCGCCACGCCGCTTCCTACTACGATGAGTGTTGTGGGTTCGATACCCACATGGGACGACACTTTGTTTAATCCACAAGTTGTCGTTCTGAGTCTAGGTGTTATTTGTGTCCGTTTCATGTGTGTTTGTTAAGTTCCTAGTGCGGAAGTTGAAACAAGGAGAAAGAAAAAAAAAGATGAAAAGCCAGACAGGTCACCTCATCAGGGCTAAACGGTAAAGTATACACGGCCTACGGTGTACTCTCCTAAGAAAATTTCTGTGAGCCCTGTGAAAAACTTAGCCGTCTGGTGAATTCCGTTGTTGTATTTTTTTATGGAAATCGAATCGTGTTTCTATATTTATTGTTTTAGCTAAAATAATTTAATCTGACTCCGGTCAAGTCGATCCATATTTACCGTAGCAATTCTCTACCGGTCAATAGAATAAATATAAGAATAATTTTATGTATAAAAAAATGGAAGGCATATTAGAATAAAATATTTCACCTAGTTGTTTCTTTTCCATCATTGCCCTAACATTCCATATGAAGGGCGCGCGGCATATCTGACATAGGTCAGACTCTTTCCACGCCGGGGTCTCTCTGCGCCGAACTCCCATCTCCCATACACCGAGGGCGCCGTCTTCCCCGGCAGAAAGGAGACGCTCGCAGCTGCTCACGTACCACAAGCCTGTTACTTTGTTACTGTAAAAATGTCTTATCATCATTGAAATGTAGATTATGGATCTTTTGTCAGAAGTCTTCCAGGAAAGTTTGATCAGATATAATACAGGGTGTAAGGGACATCGTAACGAATACTGAAATAGTGTATTCAGACCATGATTCTGAATCGAACATCAATGGAATGTTCTGCCGTATTTGCACACTATTTCAGTATTCGTTACGATGTCCCTTAGACCGTATATAGTTTGAGATATTTATTTGTACATCTGTACTGCTAATACATATCAGATAAGACAGTAACTGAACTTCTAATCTTGTTGATTTTAGGTGTAAAATTGAAAAAAAAACATACAAATGGGTAGCAGGTGTGAAAATATATAAGTATATATGTTTATCAGTAAGGGAAAACTTTTTAGAAAACCGACAAATATACATTTTGTCGCCATGACCTAAAAAGTAAGCAACAGTCTGATAAAAGATCATTAATTCATTCCATTAGTCCAAATAAACAAAATTACTATATACGTCCTTAGAGGGTGATTAGTTAAAAATTCACTACGTAGTTATATTTAACTCACCTATGACCTTGTAGTTCGTACGCTGTACCCTTCTGTCCACCTATGTCCCACACTATTATTGTTTGATCAAAGGACCCACTGAACAATAGCTGGGGTAGAGGTGCCCAATTAAGTACCCTTACGGAACTGGAATAATAAAATAATGAAATTATCATTTATACAAATAAATAAAACTGAACCGTCTGTTTGTAATGTTAAAATAATATGTTGTTTTCTATGCCTAAAATCCCGTTTAAATATTTTATGTCTGTCTGTCTGTTTCTGACGGGTATCTTTACTACCAGGTAGTTGTCTATATAAGGAGTAACTTAGGATATTTTTCACATGAGACAAACCCTTTAAAATTTTGTCCGGTCCAGGAATCGAACCCGAGGCCTCTTGGATTGTAGTCGCGTACCGTACTTCACCACTTAGACAGCACTTTTGAACTTCCACGCGAACGAAGTCGCGGGTACCAGCTAGTTTGAAATAAATCTCTACGATACGATATCAATGTCCCTAATATTGATATATGAATTTTGTTACGTCACTAACCGATAAACAAGCATATAGCAGTATGATTAACATTGCAATACCAACTGACAACTGCCAGATTTAAAATCGGTCAACGCAGTAATGGACCTTACCGTGTAAGTCACGTGATAAATAATATGCCTTTATTAATTAATTTTAGTATTATTATAGGTTTTTAAAAAATGAGATTCTAGAGTTTTTGAACAACACTACTAATCACTTAGTTACAACGTAACATAAGTTAGTGGCTATAGTTAACATCCCTACCAGATTTAAAATAGAATATAGTTATATACATATGTATCATTATTATTACATTATTACATATGTATTATTATCATTTAAAGAGGGGAAAAGTTGGTGTTTATCATTTATGTTTTAATAGGCAAACTACTACTCATTTAAAACTGTATGAAAGTAGGTTGAGAAAAACACACCCACCCTATTCAGAACGGTTAACCAACGCTATTAGTATGATAGTAGGATAGTAGTGTATGGGGGTAATAGGACTGACAAAACGCGAACGATGGCATCAATGTTCTAATTGATTACTCGTGCCGGTAACTACGGTAGGTGGGCCGTGAGTTTATTTGTCGATTGCCGTTCAATTTTATTGTTTCAAACTCATCCTTGATAAGCGGATATCTCATAGTTTCTTCTAAAATTAAATATAAAAACTTCTTAGTTTTATAACAATATTATTCAATACATTTAGGTTAAATAATTATCTCCATTACACCAGTGTACAAAACTCGTATGAGTTTGTCTGCTCATTATTACAACAGGTTTTATGTTCATACACATGATTCTGAAGCGAACAATTAATTACGTTCAAGTTTCAAGGTAATTGGGGTATGTTTATCATTGCTGTTATTTTAGCTAATCGCTGTGTTGTTTTTTAATTAATTAACATGACAACAATTTCTTGAACAATTTCTTGTTTACGAAATAATAATATAGTAGACGCTAGAGATTAATACTGTTAAACGACTGAAAATACTAAAAAGGACACGGCCTTGTAGCTGGCGACGCATCGCAGCACGGCATACGTCGTCACGTTATGTGATGGTGTATGTAACATGCAATATGGTGTGGCGACGCCTCGCCAAGCGTAAGTGACAACAAAATAATTTCAATACTTCACATCTGCCAGACGTCCTCCGAATTTCTTTCAGAGTCAAAATGGGAACTTTCCCAATCGGTTGACTTCAATTCAATCAGCACTACATAGTGCTCGTCAGTGTCATTAACTAGGAAACACTTATTGCTTTTACACATAGAAACACGGTGGTTTATAGTCTGTGACGAAACAACAGTGACATCCTTTAAGCCGTGTTGCTGCTGATAGTCATTTAGCTCAAGGTAATTATAAAGAGAATACTACATATTTTAACTTCTATTTTACAACTCAATTAGCAAACCAAGCCGCTTAGCGATGGGTGGTTTCCTTCCGGTGTTATAAAAAACTTGTTGTTTCATTCGACCGCTCTGTTTCAGCTTCCATGAAGCTTTTGCTAGTCTACGCCCTATCAGAACACGACATCCCTCTTGGTATTTATTACTATTATTTATAATCGAGCTAACCGCATGTTATCTTTCGTGCTCCGGAATGTAAAACCTTTTAGGCAAATCAGTTTACTGAGGAATTTATACATAAATTACACCCAGACACAGAACAAATCACCGTGCTCATCACACAATATTTGTCCTGGTTGGGAATCGCACCCATTGACCTTCGGCTTAGCAGCCAGGTTCACTAACTACTAGACAAACAGGCCCGTCGGAACTTTAATTTGGGCAGGTATAGATTTATATCCAAACAGCCTAATTAACTTAAAGGTATACCACAGGTAATCCTAATGCGCATTTGGTAATTTCGATTGACCTAAAAAGATTGACAGCCAAGAACAGGTGTTGTAGTTTACTCTGTAGTTTGTATGGGAAAAGGAAACTGTAGTTTTTAACAAATTTTTTCTCTCCATAAAAACCTTCCGTGTACAAATATGACAAAAAATAGCCGATATGGTCGAGCAGTTCTCGAGTTTTGCGCTTAGCGCTTAGATTATAATAATTATTAAACACAGTCACTGTAATAAAATTAATAATAAACTATCATAGACAACACTGAAACAGCCATTGGCCTAAAAGATCTGTAAGATGTTTTGTTTAAAGCTACTACAGGCGCACGGCCACGCAGACCGCTACCCTATTCTTAAATATTGAAGTAGGACGAATGGCGTAGTGGTTTAAGCGGTCGCCACGCCGCTTCCTACTACGCTGAGTGTTGTGGGTTCGATCGCCACATGGGACGATACTTTTTGTGAGCCACAAATTATTGTTCTGAGTCTGGGTGTTCTATGTCTCCGTTTCATGTGTTTGTAAAATACCCCGCGACACGAGATTCCTAATGCGGGAGATGTCTTTAAAAAAAAAGTATAAATTCCATTTAATCATCCACCCTTTCACTTACCCGGTATGTCCTTTCAACGTAGTGACCAGCGTAGCGCTATTGTTATCTAGCTTAAGCATAGTTATCTGGCCACTGTAGTCACCCACGAATGCATACTTCGATTGCGAGTCAAATCTGTTTCGACATTCAGGAAACTGGTTTTTGATAAATTTACTTATCTCTAATTGAACTTCTCCAATTGTGAATGACATATTACTACAACGTTAGAAAAAGCTAGTGGTTTGGTCTTTTAATTTGATTGATGGAATTCGCGTATTTAATATATTAATAATCGGTTGTATAAAAAATGAAACTAAAACTTTTTCTAAACTGATTTTACTTTTAAAACATCGGTCAGTCTGACAGTGGACCTTTGAAGACTCATATAACATAGCGTCTACCTTGCATCTATTGCTATTCATTTGCTTATTTCATACGACTTGCGTTTTTAAACATATTAATTAATAGCAAATTTATTTTATAAACTATATTACTGCTAAAAGAGTAATAAACATACTAATTCCCTACTTATTGCAGTTAAAAGTGTAGTTTAGAATGTAAAAGTATAATATGGTAGGTACACTAACCATCCTTGTCTACGATGTTATATTTTTATTATTGTATAAAATGACTATTATAAAAGGATACTGCAATGAGGTGCACCAAGCTTCGAAGGAGTACCCGCCGATTCTCCGGCCGGTCTCACTGCAGTGATACGCGAAGAATTTATCTCGACTCACAGATAGTACCCACTCGCAACTGAGCGAGAAGACCACAGCAGTGACGCGTGCCGTGTGTGCTAAGTACTCTCGGACCTAAAGAAAAGAAATTTAAATTTCATGTGAGGCGCAATTTACATAAATGGTTTTGACATGTTTTATCAAAACCATTTATGTAAATTGAAATACTCGTTACATTCCAATACCTTAATTGGCAAAACAAGGCAACTCCACTTTACGTCAAAACAAACACTTAACTCTAAAAATTGAGGTGTAAAGTTTTTGTAAATTATCAGTGCAGTGTTAGATGACTTTATTATCAAAGGAGAGCCATGGGAAGGGTTGAGCGGAGCCGGATCCAACAGCCAAAAGCCTAAGAAAACCGGTTAAGCAATTCTTTCATAGCTTTCACCGAGTGAGTGAAGTTTCCAGATCCCTACCTCCCCTCTCTGGGATTTTGGAGGGGTGTACTTAAGTTGTAGGTGTCCCTGTACTGCAGAAGTTACCTAACATCAGGTGATCTGTCTGTTTGTTTGCTATAGAGTGGTACTGATAAGTAAAGAGACGTCTATGCCATAAAAATGCCAATGATTTACATAAAATTATTTCTATAAGTAGTCTACACAAAAAATAAAGTCATGTGTCCTAAAAAAATACTGAAAGAGAATAAGCAGAATTGTTAATTAAGGTATTGATTTATGATAAGATACACATATGTGTGATATGAACTGTCATTGGTAATGTTACATTAAAATTGTTTCTATATGAAATGTATGGTAAAGATAAGGATAGCCATAAACAATTTCTATAAAAGAATTTCATGTTGTTTACACAGAATAAAAATAACATAAGTAAGTAGTAAGTATATATCATACATTGTGTACTGTTTATTTGTTTATTTATTTACTATTAGCTGAAAAATATTAACAATAAAAGCAGTTATGAAACTTCCAGAAAAATTGGTTGTATTGGTTAAACAATATCAGTCATATCTGCAAATACAAAACTTTCTGAAATACTTACAGGATTTATTCTGTTACAGTCATGTGCCAATATGAACTCGGAAACTGTGCCATTCTCTTGACCAATAAACAACTGTCTTGTCTCTGGTGTATAGAACATTGAAGTGCAGCCAGAAGGCATGTACTGGCAGATTGACGGCCAATACTGTCCTGAATCGCGCTTCAGCCATACTCGAATTGTCCTAAATTTCAATAATGGTTTATTAATTAGGATCTAAAACGAAGGATATACACAAGTGCAAACAATAATTAATTAAAGGGGTAGGTTAGGTAGGGGTATTAAGTTGGTGTACTCCTTCACTAACATGAGACCTCAGCAAGCATGATCAAGAAAATAACATCACCCAAGTTTAGACTTTATGTATGCTTATACATATATTTTTGTGGAAAGCCATGCTTTAGCAGATAAGCACTAACTGAATCTGATTCATACCACATGCAAATGGTTTTAAGTATTTCTTTCATTACTTTCATAATGATTGAGATTAATAGAGGGCCAAACCACACCATCCCCCCTTATTCCAGGGGATTGGAACTCAAAACTCTCGAGTGGCAGGTGTCTAGGGGTAGCAGTAGTCATTTACCACTGGGTGACAAGTCTGCCTGTTTGACCATAAACATTGTCTTGAGTCTAAAAACCATATTGTACAACAGGGTGGTCTCACTAACGAGGGACTCTAACTACTGAGCCAAGACGAATATTGGGAATTTGCTTGTCAGATATTATCATCATTATCATCAACAGCTCTAAATAGTCCACTGATGGACATGGAGGCTTTTCCTCATATTGGAGGTGTTGGCCTACTGCCCTAAACCCTGTGCCTACCAGCTAGCCAGACAAGTTGGTTTAGGGTTTGTTTCAAGATTTCCTTCTCTTTGCAGTATTATTGTCCTGCCCCTTAGTTTGCTTCCTTAGTTGGCTCTTACAACATCCACGGCACAAATGGGGGTGTTGACACTTGTCAGATACATGTTTGAAAATATATATATATATATATATAGATGTTGCTCTATTTCTATATACATATAACTTTAATAAATTAAAATAAATGTTGAAATACTAATATCTAACAAATAAACTAACTAAATCATACATTTGCAGATATTGAAAACTAGCCATTTTCTGCAGTTTGCTCCTGCATTTATGGTCACTTTTCTGCTGCCAAGACTAGTAGTACAATGTTTTATAGCAAACATTATCCCTCAAGAAATAGTAATTTCAATTCAATAATAAGATTGCAATCAGACTGATAATTGAAATGAATGAAAGTACTAACAACCCTCAAAAGCAATAACTTTAGAAAAAGACTAGGAGTGCTTTTAAAACAAGCAGAGATTTTAAAGAAAATTAAAATCATGGTTTTTCAATTTTAAATTTGGTTTAGTTATCTGAGGTAACTAACAATAGATTTGTGTCTCACAGTCTTGAATTTGGTAAAACATGGCAAATACAGTCTTAAATGTGGTAAAACATGGATAATACAGAGTCTTTAATGTGGTTACAGAGACACCTATTATAGATATAAAAGATTTTGATATGCATAGATAGTAAATAATGTAGTACTAAGTGCAGGATCATGCCTTAGAGATAGACACTTTGCAAATAGTATTAAGTGCAGGTCTGTATTCAACAAGTAAGTAAATTTAAAAAAAAGATAAACCTACAAGGTAGACAACATCCATTGTAAGGAACTGCAAATAAATAATTCATCTGTATTCTCCTTAAAGACAAACAAATAAGAGTAATACATATGAAAAAAATAATCCCATATGTGTTTGTAGTTGGTAATCGTGCGTGTAAAAGGTGGTGATATCAGACTTGTTGACAGTTTGTTGAGGGTATATTTAGTTAAAAATTTAGAGACAGCGGATACATTTTAGTAGTCTGTTATCAATTAATGGCTGAAATATGAAACAAAAGTCTTACTTATCATCACAAACACTAATTACACCGTCCTCGCCAGGTATAACGACCGCTGCGTTTACATCGTCGGTGCAACCTTCCAATTTGCTTAATAGAGCGGGTTTCTTTGTAGTACAAAACCTATCATTGGGAGTCCTCGGTGCGGGCTTGATTTCAGCAGCCATATTTCAGTTCTTATACACCAGTAATTCTAAATAAACACGATTATTCGACACTAATTCTTTCAGCGAAAAGAAAAACGTCATAATAATTTTGACATTTCGGTTTGGTGTTCCATTACTAAAATTTTATTCTGGTAATAAGTGTACAAATACTAACAAAAATATCATTTTAATACAAAGTATCTCTTCTGATTATTTAGATTGTACACTTAAATGATTATTTTTAGTGACTTTTGTATTTATTTTGTGTTTACTTGTAAGTACTTGTAACTAATATTATTTTATCAAATATTAATATATTTATATTAAAACTGTGTTGTCTCAACCTTTTTTATTTGCATTCCAAAGGTGGGAGAATTTTTAGCTAATTCAATACGAGGTTTGCTGGTCAAGGTCCGAGACCCCCTAAACTTGGGGGCCCCGGTGCGCAGCACCACCTAGCCTTACGGTTTAGGTGGTTTGTAGGTATAGGCACATAAATAGCTAAAAATAACACTAGATTTCAGTATACAATCGAAATTATAAAATTATATCTGAGTTTCTGAGCTGAGTGAAACAAGGGCCGTAACCGAACGGTTCGACTACGGCTTGTTTCGGTCGGACACTAGTTATTTTAATGATTCATATTAAAAGTCATAGTTTTATATAAGGGTTTTATTGGGTTAATTTGATTACAAGCCTTAATCTAAATAAATATAGAACACGTCTAAATAGTGTGTCCGAATAATATTTACACTAAATAAAATAGACTTCAACCAATGATCGAAACTTGCACCACATTGTTTAGGTTTAAAAAAGCAATCGCTTCTGACAGATGTTAAACATCGAAATTATTTCATTGAAAATGAGTTGATAAGGATACCTTATGAAAGTAAATAATAAATATAGCACAATTAAAAATAAAATTGCGCATGGCAACTCGTCGCGACACCTTATTACATGTTTTAAATACTATAACATATCGTGGCTACGCGTCGCCGGTCTATTCCTCCGCATTACACGTTTTACATTTAAAGTATCATTGAATAAAAGTAATATCAATTTTTTAAACAATTATTCACTATTGTAGTATCTATTAAGAGATTATGTCTTCATTAGCGACCTTAAATTCATTCTGAAAACACTATACTGGAAGCGCTCGGGAATCAGCATGATAACAAAAAGAAACCATGGCCGCTCTGTTTCCAGAGCGTTTCAAGAATGACTCTAAGATCGCGAGGGAATTGCCATTAAAACTCGCGAAGTAGAAGCGTTTAAATAATTTAAAGTATCTGTATTTTTGAAGTGGCGTCATAAGTCCTAAATCTTTGCCAATTTGCATGAAGGTGAACATTTCTATTTCATTTGTGATCTTATTAGATTTATCTGTGTTCTTTGTGCTTAAGTCGATTTTAAGTAGTAATTATACGAAATTAAACCAATGCATAAAAACCTCCTTTCTAGGGAGAGGCCTATGCCCAGCAGTGGACTATTAAGGCTCTTGATGTGAAACCAATGCATGTATACCATCATCAATCATTATCAACAGCCTTTAGTATTCCACTGGCTAAACATAGGACTTGTCCTTAGAAAGAAATAAAAGTCAGTTGGAGTTATAAAAGTGAAATAATATAATATATATAGATATCTATATAAAAATAAAATAAAATAAAATACTAAAATAGAAAGATTTGCGACAAAATGCGAAAAATAGAAAGAAACCTGATTTAAAAAAAAATATATCCTAGACCTAAATTAAAAAATTTAATATTACTACTAATTAATTTCAAGGGTTAACAAAAATATGCGGACTAGTTTTTTTAGTATTAAATAGGGCCTTACAGAAAACCGGTTTTAAGTAAATTCATTAGTTGTTTTTGACCGAATGAGTAAAGTTACTGGAGCCCAACTCCTCGTCCTCTCTGAATATGAGGGGAGGACTCAGAGAGCAGTACGCACCTGGCACTCTTGAGTTACAGGTGTCTAAGCACGGCGGTAGTCACTTACCAAAAAAAAGCATTTCTATAATGTTAAAATTGATAAATAAACAAGTCTATTAAAAATAGATCCAGGACGTATTGTTGTTGTTTTCTAAAATATTGTTAGGATCTATCAGTGTTTTAAGGGAAGAAAAAATTGAACATAATTTGCGGTACATTATTATTTGGGATTAGACATGTCATAGATGTAACAAAATACATTACTCAACATCCCTTATCAGTGACCTATTATGTTATGTTCACTGATTACTTCGTCCTTGTACGTTCTGAATGACAACTTAATCCGTACAAAGAAGTGTTAATACTATACATACTCAAGCACATCTATTGATTGATATAAAAAGTAGGCACCCGATGTTCTTTGACGGTAATTTTTTAACAAATAATTATGTTTGCTTTTGGATTCTGTTGCTTTGATGTTTGAATTTTTAAATCATTAAGTAGAGAAAATGATATCGAACAAGTGGCCGCTGCCAGAATTTATGACAATACGGTCCCGATTTATGGCGTCTTCCATCACTTTTGCCAAAACTTCCGGCGATAAGTTCCCGCATTTCTGACGGAAATTCTTTTGACCTTTCGAACCTCACAAAAAGAAATCTGAAACGGTTAAATCGGGTGCTCTTGCCGGCCAGTGCAAATCATCAAAACGAGAGATTAGGTGACCAGGAAGACTTCAGAATTTCGGTTGTGGGAAAATCGTTGAGCATGGCTCTGTAGCGCTCACTGTTCACAGTAGTCATTTGGCCCATTTTTGAAAAGACAACGCCCGATGACACCTCTAGTGTAAACACCACACAATACAGTAACTGTGAGTGAGTGTAATAGTGCCATACTCTTCTAGGCGAGCAGCTAAACGTCGTATTGTTTGCCCAGTTGGCGTCGGACGGCAGCGAAATCTACCTCTAAATGCTACGCCAACACCACCGACGAATTATTACGTAAGAATATCGAAACAATTATTTCGCGTTCTTGAGGAGTGAAGCGATATACGACTTATTGACGTGTATTTTGAATCTTTTTACTTTACAATTGTCAAAGCAGAACTGAGATTTACGGAAATTTGCAAAAATTATAGTATAAAATTATCTTACGATATATATATAACTTTTGCACCACCTAGTATTTACTGATTGAGAAAAATCATCTTCTTTGTGGCCCGTTCCAATACCTCGAGGCCCGTTCCAATAACTAGACTTTCAAGGAAAAGACATGGCGTCTTCTCTTTTTATACCTGCTTGCCATCACCTCTGTATTCAGTTTTTTCTAGTCCATATTTTCTACGAATTTTTTTAATAGTTGAATTGTCCTTTTAACACTAGCGGGAGTTTTCGTCTGTGAGGCTAGGGTCATGATCATGGTATTATTTACTGATAACTCATCTTATTCCTCCTTATCCTATTGCATTTTGTTTAATCAATAGACTGAGGAGCTTTGGTTGTCCGAGGCCATGAAAACAGGCCAGATATTACCGTTTACCATGACCCATAACGCAATTAATCAGAAGAAAATTGGAAGAGTTGGAAATATCATAAATCCACTCCTCAAATATAATAAATCCTTAGCAAAGCGGAGAACTAAATCAAGTAAAAATTAGACGTACACCGCCGGCGCCGGCGCGGCGCGAAAGCTTCTTAGCCCGTCACACTGCCAACGACCTTCGTGTCAGATGGCCTCACCTGACACCCAGACCTGCGCCTTATGGAGGACGGAGGTCGTTCATTGGCCTCCAGCGCGCCTTAGCCGCCTGCCGTAAATGGCTCGTTCCCGGGCCTGGCGGAACAGGAGAGTTCTAAACCTCTCGCGGTTCCAGCATAACTGTCGCTCCGTACCATGGCCGCAATCATGGTATCATGCGAGAGAATTACCCTTAACCTCCTCGAGGGATGGTTTACTCGATAAATTTAGATCCCCAAGACATAAATTGTCAGGAAATAAGATGTATAGCCGAAGTATGAAGGACCAGAGCCTAAAACACATCAGAGTTATTTATATACCTTCCAATAAAAAAATAACCGATGCTACAAACGAGGTTGTTTCTTAAATTATTTCATTATTTACTGGCTAGATTTACAGAAGATCTTTTTGAGAACATTGGCGTGAAATTAATAAACAACTGTCACTAAGTTGGAAATGTCCATCAGCTTGTGTTATTTTATTTAAAATCATAGCCAGTTCTTAACAAAAAATACTATGGAGTTTACTATTATGTAATAGTTAAAAATAATGAATTAAGTAGGCTCATCATACAATTCTTGTCATAATCCTGTTTCCTTTCTGCCAATGTAAATCTTACGTTCCTCTGCTGTAAGTATGTGATGATGAAAAACTTATAATAGCTTAATTACTAATAATTTTTATTTGTTTTATTACTTTACATTTTTTAATATTGTGATTCTTTTAGTCATACTAATACAACTTATACAATCATAGACTCAAACTGTTACTTTTTTCTATGTCATTCAGCTATAACTAGCTCATATTATACAGTACCCACATAATATTGGCTAATTACAGCGGAGTGTGCTAGTTACACACACATAGCGTCATTAATATCGGACGAGTACTAAGTATTTCCAAAAGTAACGTATGTATGCTGCGATTGTACTAATTAGTGAATAATTAAAAATATTTTGTAATAATATCTTTTTGGATTCGATTCGACGGCCTGTTGGTCTAGTGGTTAGTGAACCTGAATGTTAAGCCGGAGCTCGTGGGTTCGATTCGCACCCAGGCCATATAATTGTGTGATGAGCACGATTATTTGTTCTGTGTCTTAGTTATATAAGCTCTCGAACTACACTGTGGTAATTTGTTTAACTAATATAATTTGTATGTATTTACAAAATATGTTGTATGTTATGTATAATGTGTATGTATTTACAAAAAAAGTATATAGGTACGTATTCTATCAGTCAATCATAGTACAAGCTCGCTTAGTTTGAAACTAGATGGCGTTGTGTCAGATGTCAAAAAATATTATTATATAGTCATCATCACATCATCATCAACAGCCTTTAATAGTCCACTGCTGGACATAAGCCTCTCCTTAGAAAGGAGGTTTTGGCCTACTATATATTATATAGTATAAAAGTTATAGAATCCTCTTTTTCGAAATCATTTTTACGCTTTTTAACCGACTTACAGCACACAAAAGCGGAGGTTCTCAATTCGGCTGTATTTTTTTTGTGTGTTTGTTACGCAATATCTCCGTAAATAGGGAATATGCATATATATTTTTTTTTTTAAACGATTCTACTAGTTATTACATTACCAAAAATAAATATAACACATCCGAAATATAAACCGTTAAGCAAAAAAAAAATTATTGAAATCACTATCATTTTGGGGCAATTTGAACACGTCCATTTTAGCACGCTTTTTTTGTGACGTCAGATTACACTTTCAGACGAATTCGATGTCAACAACGGAGTGAAGTAAACAAAGTTTGTAAAAGTTCAAAAAGTGAGTGATAAAAATTAACTTATTACCATGGAAAGCCAATAAAAACTTATTATAAATATTGTGCCGTTCCTTTGTGCCCAAATAATATCAAAACTGCACCTGACAAAGTATATTCAGTCATTGTGTTGAGTCTTTCTACACGGGAATTTAATAATTTAACACTGAAAACATATTAGTTATTAACTTAAAATGAAACAAATAATCACCAGAAACCAAATATTATAAATACACACAACTTGTTGACACTCTTGACAGTGTACGTTGACGTCACGTTTTATTCAACCAATAGCGTTGCGTTTTAGAAATTAGCGAGGGAATCTTAAAAAAGCCAATTTTTGATGATTAAATATCACTATTAAATCATAATAAATTTCAAAAATAATTGTATGGGTATCTTTTTTTAGCAATAAAAATTACAAATAAAAATATTTTGTTCTTTTTGGTGTCACGTGCATATTCCCGATTGTGGACCGATTTTAAAATCAGCATCTGATGATGGGCTCCTAGAGAAATCATGGGAATCCCTCAAATATTACAGCCCGATAACGTGTTTTTTTCTTTAGCTTTATTATAGGTTTTTGCTTTTAGTAGTCATTATGTCATGTTGCTTAGCTGATGATGGAGGGATCCTTGACCTTTAGGAGTTAGAAGATAACTCTTTCAGAAATCTAATCATGTATTGACCTTGTTTTATTGTTTCAAGATATTTGTTGGGTGTTAGTGTTGGGTTACAGAGATATGTGCACAAGAGAGTACCTAATAAATGAGATTACAAAAAAATAGACAGAAAACAAAATTTGTTTCGCAATTGTTTTCATGTATTTATGTTCTAAAACTCTTTCATTTGTAAACCGATTTGGAGAATTATTTTTTATTGAATGGACCCAAAGGGTTAATATTTACCCCTTTGGCTCCATTAAAATGTGAAGAAAAAATTCCACTCATCGTGGTAGAAAATAAAGTCGAAATGTCGAAAACAATATATTTTTGGGTTCAAATGTAACATCTCATTACCTTATATCTAAATATAGTAACGGACTTATGAAACTAAATTTAATATAATAAAACATACTACAGTTTGGTAATATACATACATTACAGAAAGTACGTAGTGTTTTAAAATTGGTACTAATCTACTCATTACAAAAATATCTTATACTAAACACAATACTAGTAAAGAGCAATAAAAATAAAAAATAAAATTACAAATCTAAGTGAAAAATCTAACTTAAGTGTGACTCTTTATACATATAACGGCTAACAGTTAAATAGCAATAGATACCTTCTAGTCTGTTTGAAGTCTAATTTGAAGGCTTAATTGAAGTAATACTGTTCTATGTTAGCTTTATATTAAAAAACAATTCAATATTATTCTAATGAAACATTTAGTTAATTAATAAAGGCTAACCCGATCAATTACGTACGCAAACTTATCTGCTACTTAAGCATTCAAAATAATAATAGATATCATTTGTGATGTTCACAACCCTCTATGGCTCGTTTAGTACGTTTTGTGCAGCACAAGGACTCTTGCAGCCGCCGCGCCACCTGTTTGGCTTGGCACCGACTTCAAACAGCATGCAAGATATGCAAGATCACTAGAAGGTATATATTGCTACCTGTTTATTGAGGGTCGCACTTATTTTAGTTTTTTTTAAAGGATTTATTCCAGGTTCAATAATAATAACTACTGTTTATTTCAGGGCACCATGGTCCATTTTGTTAGTAACAATATTCTTAGAGACTAGTGTTAGTACAGTACATATCGAAAACAAAGAAATATAGACATACACACACACACAACAATCATTGCTGCACCATTCCGTACGCAATTGAGCAACAACGATTGATGTAACTACAGTCCAGCCGACTAGAGATCATGTTTAGAATACTGTTGACGCCACCACACACCCTGCGCATCAGAGATGTGCATCTTTTACGCATCGTAGCATAAAAGCAATCTACGCGATGTTCAGCAGACATCCCCGATGCACTACAGAAACACTGCAGCTTCCTCAAGGCCTTATCATATTGGACTCGGAGGGCACTGTACGACGCTTGAGTATAGTCAGCCCACAGGCTTCACGTGTAAAATGAAGTGAAATACGATCTAAAAAGTGTAAGTGTGACTGCTGTCGAGCAACGTGCAAACCTGCGAGCCTCGCCCTCGCTGACAGCGCCCTCCGTTCCTTCTCTATGTCATCATTGTCCTTAAGGTCAGAGGTGCACGTGTGCTGCTGAGTGCACCGATCAGGTGATTCATATACAGGTTAAATAAGGTTGGCCATAACCCTCCTTGCCTCACCCCCACATACCAACCATATCAGTACATGGAGATGTTAATGTTAGAAGGACGTCCCTGAAATTGTTTTTTTTTTACTCGAAGAGTACTTAACTGAGATTTTATTTCATTGTGTTTACCTTAGAATAATAACGCGTTATTATTCTAAGGTGTTTACTATAACGCCACTTAGGCGTTCTCAATGTTTTAGGATATCTACGCAACGGAGGAGTACAATTATGCGGCATTAAATATTTCGAAGCATAGGGCTATCTATCTCTAACAAGTCTTGCTCATCAGGACCAGAAAGAACTCACGAATGACCTTTTATGACATTGGTGTTTGTTACGTTTGTTACGACGTTTCACTACACAGTGTTACTACAAAAAGCTAGTTTCCCAAAATAATTTGGTAACACATTTCAAAGAGTTACAAAACAATGTAAAAAATGAACTCCTTTCATAAAGTTCTTCCATATAAATAATGTAATTTTATATATAGAATTTAGCTAACATTATGGTGATACCTTCTGTAGAATTATTTCTTTATTGTTGAGGATTTTTAGATAAATATTGGAGATTGTGAAACTTATGACATGACACTTGACATATTAAATTAATTGGCAGATAAGACCAGTGAGTGAGAACAGTTGGGTCGGTTGCAGCAAAGCAGTTCCGCTTAGTATAATAGTTCATTCTTTAATTATTCGTAGCCGATATCGGATACATATGAAATGTCTCAGTCACTGAAAAAACTTTCTGTGCAAGTGCTAAAAAATAAACATGGAGAAGCTATCATCAGTAACTTTCTCAGAGCTAACAGGTAAACCGGCAGATAACTGCTTTACGTAATAGAACTTTATGTTATTAAATAAAAGCATGGTCAACTTGATGACGTTAAAATTTAACACAACCAAGTTCTTTAAGAACCAGTTTTTTTTAATGACTTGAAGTTTCTACACAAAGTCCTTAGCTAATAGTAATAACTTTTATAAAATGATTTAAAAAAAAAACTTTTTGTTAACTTTCATGTATTATAGGGAATGTTGTCACCCAAGGAAACTTAGGAAAGAATTCAGAACAATATGAATTGAATACAATTTAATCCTCTGATTAAAGGATAGTTTTGTGCACTATGCCCACCTAAGTTTTTTGTAGCTAGAAATTTTTGTACATTAATTCTAATTTAATTTTTTCTTTTAGATATAGTTCAATAATTTGTGATAGAGAATGCCCAACCAGGTTATGGACTTTTTATTGTGTTTGTTTGTGTTTGTTTAATTATCATTGTGTTTAGTATAATAATATATTTTCTTCACACAGTACATGGTGGGGTCACATTCAAATGGGCCCCCCTGATGCCATCCTTGGTATAACTGAAGCTTTCAAAAAAGACACAGACCCGAAGAAGGCTAACCTTGGAGTTGGTGCTTACAGAGACGATGATGGTAAACCATACATTCTACCATCTGTCAGAAAGGTAAGTTTTTAAAAAAACGTATTTATATGTTGAAAAAAATTAAACTTATCACCATTTATTTGTTTTGTAACTAACTTCAGGTTTTCATTTTCAAACTCCATCATTCTCTTTTATGAACCAATTTGGGAAGTTTATTTAAAGGAATTCCTGTTTCCATTTAAATTTGAAGGTAAAATTATACCCCTAAGTATAGCAAACATGTTTTAGTTGGTTATATTGTTTTAAAAATGCGTTGTAACTTATACTAAGGTAGCTTACTATTAGTTATATATAAATATAGCTTAGTATAAGTTGACACTGAAATGAATTATAATTTAAATAACAAATACTATTAACAACTGATAAGTTGTTGATTATTTAACACCAAGAAATTCTGATGAATTTGTTGGTGATAAATAACCAACTTCTGATAAGTTGTTTTTGGAGTTGAATTCGGAATTTGTGAGTATAGCCAATAAACTATGCTCATAAAATCTGATATATGTATAATTCTAAAACAATGTCAAATGATGCAGTACATTGCACAATACATTCTAAGAAGAAAACCTAAAATTTATTTAAATTAAAAAATATCTTCTTGTTTCATACTTTTCTTCAGTGAGACTTTACTATTTTAATAAAAAAGCTAATTTAAAAACTTCCTTATAAGTTTTTATTTAATTTAAAAATAATAAACATAATAATAATATTATTTTCTTGTATATAGGCTGAACAAATCCTCTTCAATGCTGCCTTAAATCATGAATATGCACCTATCTCTGGGGATCCTGAGTACACAGCAGCAGTTGCTAAACTTGCGTTTGGGGAAAATAGCAAAGTCCTAGAGGAAAAGTCAAATTGCACTGTGCAGGTAAGAATACCATTGGAGTTGTGCAAGTGGAAGCATTTAGCCCAGTTATCACTTAGAACTTTTTTTTAATATATTACTAAATTTTTAAGCTTTTAAAATTCTAGGGTAGGGATGTATAATTATTATTTATTATATTAAGGATTGAGGGGAAATTCTTGTCTCTGGGAGAACCATTTTTCGGCACTTACGGGCTGGCTCGACCGGCCCACGGGTGATACTACAGCCTTACAGAAAGCCGGTGTTAATCAAATCTTTTGTTGTTTTTCATCGAGTACATGAAGTTTCCAGAAGCCTAATACCCCACGCATTTTGGTGAGGAGAGAGCACACAAAGGCTGGCAACACACATGTTTCTCTTCGCTATTATGAGTCCTTGTGGTAGTCACTTAACATTAGGTAACCTGTCTGGTCGTTTCGGCTACACCATAAAAAAGCTATTTAATCGCAATTAGTCGAACTTCAATTTCTGGATTTCACACAACAAAGATTTAGAAAATAACAAATTTTTTTTTTAGACATTGTCCGGTACTGGAGCTTTACGTCTTGGCTTGGAGTTCGTCATGAAACACTATGCCAAGAATAAAGAGATCTGGCTTCCCAACCCCACATGGGGTAATCACCATCAGATCTGTAATATGATCAATTTGCCATTCAAGAAATACCGCTACTTCGATCCGAAGACGAACGGTTTCGATATCGAGGGCGCAAAGGCTGATATCTGCGTAAGTACTTTTTATGCAATCTTATCGCGGCTGTATGTATTCACGGTGTCCACCGATTATCAGTTTACCTGAGCTGGAGGTGAAGTCGTATATCAGACTGGCTGATCCACGCAACTTCGTCTGCTTCTACCAAAAGAAATGGATTTTCCATTTTTATTGATGCTCTTTTAGTTACCTATAGTCTTCCTTGATAAGTGGGCTATCCAAATGGAATTTTTCGATCGGGACTAGTAGATCCTGAATTTAGCGCGTTCAACCAAACAAACAAGCTCTTCAGCTTTACAATATTAGTGTAGATTCGAATCGACTAAAACTATGGTGTTCCGACTCCGCTTCTAAAGTATAACATTGGTCATTCGAAAAGCAGCTTTGCCCAGTGAGTACCATAGCAGCCGGTAGGAGAGGCTGTCGTGTCGATCGCCACAATCCTGCCGAGAAACATTTAGCCTGTTGAGAAGCGAATGCCTTACTAAAATAAGCAAATCATGAAATGTTTTACATATCTACATGTTGCGAGGTATACAAAACAATGTGTCGAAAGAATCTAAAAACTACGGTTGCGGTACTTTATGAATTACCTCTACAGTGTCCTTTATTTTAACAAGCTATTGCCTGCGACATTAACAAGAGTTAATAAACCACTGATTATATACACTCAAATCACTTTAATCCCAAAAACCACCACCAACCACTTTCCATCAGGTAACCCGTCGGCTCGTTTACCTCCCTATATTACAAAAAAGTACAAATATTGATGCCCTCATGTCACTTTTACATAAGAATACCGCTTTTACAAAACTTAACATAAGAATACCGCTTTTACAAAACCTTACGAGTCGTTTACTCTCGTCGCGCAGGCGGAGGGTGAGGTAGAAATACGATATTTTTAAGATGTACACTGAATTTTATTGACAGAGATGTGATTCGATATCGATATTTAGTCAGAAATAGTAATACACCGAATAGTAAATCTACACAGAAAAAGCCGGGCAAAGGAGAGAAACTAAATTTCAATTCATCATTCTAAAAAATCGAAAATCATTTCTAGTTACAATCTATTCATTAAAGTTACTCCTAATTATATTCATATAGTATAAATCACTTAGTAACTAACAAAAGTATTAAATAAATGGTAAATACTTTCGGGCTTGTAAAAATATCTGAAAAGATTTACTTACAAAAATATCATTTATTTAACGTAAGTTTTCTATTACTGTCTATATAACTGACCACAGTTATATTGAATGTTTTTGGCCAACAGGCTTGCCCGGTTTATTTCTGTACAAAAATAAACACAGAGGCTAAAATTATATTACGCCGGAGCTCACACAATAACGGTTTATGTAAAGATATGCGCCTTATCATTTACATTTTATTTCCCTTGTGGTAAAGAAAATCGTCTGAATATAGTAATTCTTTGATGCTTGGTTCTTTTTTTAAATGTTGTAAAAAAGTAGGTATGTTTAGAATTTTCTACTGTTTGCTACTCATCGATGCAGTAAAACATAAAGACAGTCCAGTTGCATTATATTATTGTTTATCAACGTGTGATAAGGCAGCAGCGAAATTGGGAGGGGAATAAATTCATCAATATTCGTTTAATTCACATTGTATAATATTAACACCAAATTTATTAGATAATAAAGATATAGTGGAATTTGATGGCAAATATGTTATGTTACATGTTGTTGATAGTTATTGATAGCGTCAGTGATATAGACTTACTATCTGCCGACTGGTAGATACTGGATCGCAACGTAAACACGTATATAATGTGTGATAGATATTATGATATTACTTAGACTGGCTCTCCCTTGCGACTTCGTTTGTAAAAATTAGAATGGAAAGGGGGGAAGGAGTCTTGGCGTATACTACAGGTCACACTGATCACCGATGGGGGCGGAGGTAAAAAATGGGTCGCTCTCCAGAAGAATTTAGATATATGGGGATATAGGATAGTACCTCATAGGACTGTTTTCTGGATGGAATGGTACACTTCCTTTGTATGTGTAGCCCGCTGCGTTCTGTAGAATAAAAATATAAAAATAATAATTGAAGTAAACATAAGTCAAGGAATGAACAATTTAATTAAACAATTATTTAGCTGAAAATAATAATAATAATTTATTTATGCGTACTTTCCATTATAGTATTGCTAACTTCTTACTATGAAAACTTTAAACAGTGGATGTATAATCTTGACATAGTATAAAATAATGTCGTTTTTGTGTGTTGACGCTTAGATCTTTTAAACTAAGCAATGACTTTTATTGCGGTTGCCACCAATAGAGAGAGTTTCGAGAGGAAGGTTTACATGTATAATACATGCATATTATAGTAGAGAAAATCTGAGAATTGCAAAGATTTGTTATAAAAAACATGTTTTTGTGCGCTTACATTGCAAACGCTTGCTAAACCTTACGAGATAAACCAAAACTACAGAATTGTGTAACTTAAAAAGATGTACAAAACAGTCCGCGATGGTATACATATATCTATCTTGTAAGGATAACCCACAGTAACCATTTTTATCTTTTAAATATTAAAACAAAATAATGGGTTATTTACGGAGCTATTTGAAACAATACATTTTTTTTCCTTATCCAAATAAATACGTTAGATACGTTGTGTATTTAATGTAGATTTAAATTCTCTTTACGGCATATCATTAAAATGAATATTTTAGAACATAGTAAAGGTTTAAAATGGGGCCCAAAGACTGTCGAGCCGTACGTCCGTCCGTCCCGGGTGGCAGCGACCGGCAGTATCAGAGCGGGCCTATAGTCTCCACACTGACACCACATTAGTAGTATTAGTATTATCTACATTACACTCCTGCCAAGCCGGGGCGGATCGTTGGTTAATGAATAAAAGCCTGTACTTCTAGAAATAGTAAATAGCGATTATATAAGTGTAAAGTAAGGTTTAAGCGGTCTTTGCTGATATTTTACCAATATCGAATAAATAGAACAATTGCTATGCGATCTTTGTGAGAAACTTTATTCATATATTATACAAAAAATATACAATAATAATAAAGAGGCTCACGTTGCGGGGGAGGGAGACTAGATTAAGAACCTTATGCAGAAAGCAGTCCTTTTCAATATGGCACGCATAAGTACCCTAACCACTGATGCTTGGTCCCTGTACCCGAAACTGGTAGAACACTACTTTTTAAATTTAATTCTCAATAATTTTTTACATGTTTAGGCATTTGACGTTTTATAATGTATTGAAACTATAAAAACACTATGACATAAAAATAAATTCTCTGTAATTCTTCTAATTTGGTCGGAATTTTTATTAAATATTTTTTTCTATTTCATAGAAAATACCGGAGGGATCAATTATTTTGCTACATGCATGTGCACACAACCCTACCGGTGTTGACCCAAGTATGGACCAGTGGAGACAACTATCCGAGGTAAGTAAGCAACTTTATCTATATACATATCAATACTTGAAAGAGATTTCTTTGTAAGCATTTTGAGCCAATTTACCTCAATTACAAATGTAAATGTGTTGGTATACTGAACGATTGCAGGTAGAAGTGCAGCAAAAGCTACAATTTTGTATCAAATATGTTATATTTATGGTATAAATGTTAACCTTCATAGTGCAACAAGTCTATACAAAAATAGTTATACTTGTCAATGATGTAAAAATAGACAGGTAGACATTAAGAATTGCGTTCTAAATTCGAGCACTAAGCGGTGTCTAGTATTTTTTAATACTCTAGTGATATATTTGTTGTTTTCTACTTACTGATACTGAGTACTTCAGTCAGTCGGTCAATTTATTTATTAAGGCGTATTAATAGAATCAGAAGTCAATAAAAAAAGTAATAAGAAAAATATGTCGAAAATAGAACGCCGATCAAAAAATGTAACAGGATTGCTGGCTCTTATTAAGAGATATACGAATACAATATTTAGACATTAAATGGTTACTATGGTTATTAAATGGTTACTTAAATTAAAAACTGCTATAAAAATACGATCTCAAATAGTTTTGATTAAATTCAAATATAGCGCCAGTTTATTTTAAACAAAAATAATGTTGCAAAATAGGTATGGTGATAATATGAGTCACACTAAACAGTTTACTGGAAATGACGAAAATTTCCATTTACATTGGTCTGCAACTTAATACGGGTGTACTTATTCGTACATGTGTACGTACGTACGTACGAATACATACGTATGTACTTATATGCACATAGGTACTTATACCTGCGTATTTATACGCATATCAATGCGAGTTTTTCATACATTCTTATTTTTCTAAGCGTAATCATAGACTACTTCTTTAATCATAACAATTTCATTAATACAGTCAAAACAGCTTTTTTTTTTCATTTGGTTGTAATTAGTCATAGTCACATAGTATACTTAAAGTATTTATTTATCCATTAAGTTTCAAAGCACCTTAAATCAAACATATTCTATGGTATTTAAGAAGTAATAATATAATATTCTAGATCATACAATTTAAGAAGTTACTACCATTTTTCGACATGGCGTACCAAGGGTTCGCTACCGGAAATGTGGACGGTGACGCGGCAGCTGTACGCTTGTTCGTAGAGGACGGTCATCAGGTTGTACTTTGCCAGAGTTTCGCCAAAAATATGGGTACGTTGAAGTGAATTGTACTTTAACTCATTAATAATACAACTGAATAATTTCGACGGCAGAAGAGTTTATATTTTGTACATATACTCGCTTATGTCCTCACTCGCTCTGTCACAATGTTGTGGATACCTTTTTATTGTTCGTTTATGGAACAAACGAGCAGACGGGCCTGATGGTAATTGACTTCCGTCGCCCATGGACACCTGTAACTCAAAGGTCATAAGTGATTTGCCACCCTTTGACTCTTCCACCCAGAATCAGGGAAAAGAGGATCTGGGGTCCGGTAAATTCACTCATTCGGTAAAAAATAACGAAACTATTGCTTGAAACCAGTTCAAGAGGTCACTCCGGTCGTAGCGACCCATTTGTTCCGATGCGTGGCTCTCCTACAGTAAATTAATCCTTAACATTAAAAATTGGTTGCCTGTAAAGTCGGTATACGGGCGAAAGTTTTACGTGACAACGACTTTGAGTGGTAAAATAATTTTAATGTGAATATTCATTCGTATAGTAGGAAGAAGGATGAAATAATAGTAACAATTTAAAACATTTATTTATACAAAGAATTATATTTAAAAAAGGGACGCGTGCCTTTCACTTTTTATGTCTGTCTCTCTCGCTCTTAGGCGGGCTAACCATGCCCGAGTGGAAGGGACGCGTGCCTCTCACTCGCTCTCATTGTGAGCGCATAACGTGAGCGGAGCGTAACGCAGTTTCTTGAAGTGTCACCCGGCAAACCAATTTATAAGACGTTGTCACGTCAAAATAACTCCTCTACTCTTCTTAACATTTAAAATAGCATAAGGCGAACTGCAGTATGATCCTCAAGACAGTGTACGCTTTAACTGAATATATGTGTTCATACCATTTCATGTTCACGGCAACATTATATCTAAAACATAACAAAATCTAATGATTTTGTTAAAATAATTAAAAACTACAATACTAAAAAAATATAATAATAATGGTGTTGTATTAACCACTAATAACATGGTGTTGTATTACTGCGGAAGCTCAACAATGTCTGCAATGTCTGTCTTGTTTATGTATGTCTTGATTAAGAAATATAATAGACAAATAAGAAAGCCATGGAAGGGAGTTTCCAAGGTGTTGCGCAAATTTTATTGCCTTTTTGCCCAGGTCGTTGGTCGATCTGGTGATCTTTCTACGATACCCTGAACCGGTTTGGCTCAGTAGTTCAAATAATAAAACTGATTAGGTTCCTTACTTGATGTCGTCATGCATTGTTTACGACATGCAATCTTGACCTTTTTATCTTATCTACGTTTTTTTATTACGTCAATTAGGTTAGTTAGTTTTATTTTGTTTATCATGAATGTGTCATGTAGAAGACCTAGGTAGACGACGCAACTGCAAACACTTTGCCGTCAATAATACATGTTTTTCTCGTTTCCTGCACATTAAATTTACTTCGGAAATAGAACAATTCTCAGTTCGATTTTTTTTCTTTGTTAATTCAGATAGTTAATTCAAATAGAATTTTCCAAATCGGTTAATTAATGAGGGAGCTCCTTAATTAACCCATTTGGAAAATTATATTTTATTCAAATTCGAAAAATTACAAATACCATCACACAATGCCGTCTGTTTGTCCATCCTCGAGATTAGAGACTGTTACTATTAACAAACTTTAATTTTGCTTATATGTATGTATATTAATCAAGCCGAAAGTGGTAAATTATATCTTAAATTTTTAGGTGAGGTTTTTTTATTTCTTGTATATCTCATATGGTATCGCGTTGATAGTTCTTTCCGAAACATTAAGAGATTTTGAAAATTGTTTGTAAGATTCAAATTGGAAATGTAAATAATAATTGGAAATAATAATTTAATTTCTCACCACAATATAGTATACATTACATTTGAATAAAACAAAAAAATACAAATTATCATTTCCAGAATATTGTGGGAGACTGGTGCCTAAGCTAGGCTCGAGGCCTGCGTTTCAGGACACCAGGTCTCCACCCCGTGTATATTTACATTTTAATATTTTTTTATTTATTTTACACAAGTCGGCACTACAAAGTTGCATGTTTTACTATATTTAATAGTTTATTTCTAGTAGCATAGCATATTAAGTGAGGTACATAAATTATTGTTGTGTGTCGCGTGTGAATGATTATGTGTGTATGTGTATGTGTGTGAGTGATTAATTGTGTGTGTGTGTGTGTTTATGTGAGTGTGCGTGTGTTTATGTGAATGTGCGTGCGTGTGTGTGTGTGTGTGTGTGTGTGTGTGTGTGTGTGTGTGTGTGTGAGTAGGCGTGAGTATGTGGATGCGTGAGCTTGTGGGTATGGGTTTGTTCATGTGCATTCGTGTCATTAGCAAACTCTAAACTATTACCGAAAGCATCGCTTCAGTATCGTCATAGTTTAACCCCTTCAAATAATTAGTAAGCGTTCGCTTATTCATGGCCTTTGTGAGGTGGAATATCGGTACAACTCTGTTGACCTTATTGTACAGGAAGCCGCCCATGTGGCAAAAGAACCGTTTGGAATGTTTTGTTAAAAGCTTAAGACGTTGTACGGGATTGACTCTTCTTTTGACACTGGAAGGAGTTTGGTTATAGACTAGTAAAGAATGCTGTTTCAGCAGAGTATACAAAATGAACAGCTGACGCACCGTCAAAACTTCAGCCTCCCTGTACAGCAATGCAGTAGGAAAGTGATATGGCTTACAAAGTGCCACCTTCAAGATAGCCCTTTGCGTTCTCTCAAGGTCAATTAATCTAATTTTCGGCGCTCCACCCCATATGGTGATACAATAGGTGAGAACTGACTGAACAAGGGCAAAGTAAACCGCTTTTAGTCGTTGAGTGTCTAAGACGCATCTAATCGTTTTAAAAATATACATTAATTTACGTAACCTACTGTTGAGGGCGTCTATGTGTTCATGAAATCCTAAATTTTTATCTATGATCACACCCAAGTATTTGACGGTATGTGCTTTATGTAAAGGAGTGCAAGGGCACTGACCTCTGTGCGGTTCAGGACACGTGTGGGCCAGTATTGTATAAGGTGAGGCTTTTGAGGTTGAAGGATTGCCTTTCAGAGAGAATGTGATGTAGTGTGTTTTATCGTTATTCAGGGTCAATAGGTTACTTCTTAGCCATTTAGATACAATATTGAACCCCGATTGAGCACGCTCGTAGACTTCACTCCACGTATTACCACTAAACACAAGAGCAGTGTCGTCAGCAAACATTACCGCCCTGCCTTTAGGTAGAGTGAGCATACCTATATCATTGACATAGATAAGGAAGAGTGTAGGGCCAATTACACTCCCCTGGGGCGTGCCATATGTGAGTACACGCTCATCACTGAGATAATCGCCTATCCTAACTCTCTGTGTACGCTCACTTAAATAATCTTTAAAGAGATCCAGTGGCACACCTCTGATTCCTAGGCTTTCCATCTTTGACATAAGGTTGGGTACGGAAACCGTGTCAAATGCTTTGGCAATATCTAAAAAGATGCCTAAAACCTTTTGTCCACCATCCATTTCTGTGACTATATAGTCGGTGAGTTCATGTACCGCGTCTGAGGTTGATTTACCAGCTCGAAAACCAAACTGTATAGATGAGAGAAGCTGGTTTCCTTCTAGATAAGTAATGAGTCGGTTATTCATTACCCGCTCAATAATTTTTGAAAGGACTGGCAGTACAGCAATCGGTCTATAGTTGTTGACACGGCTTCCGTCGCCACCCTTGACGATTGGGTGTATGATGGCTTTCTTAAACGCCTTAGGGAATTTTCCTGTAGAGAGTACAAGATTACAAATGTACGTTAAAGGTGACACCACAGCTAGTTCGTGTTTTTTCAAAATTCCACTCGATATTCCATCCCAGCCAGTGGAACAGCCATCACGAAGTGACCTTAAGATCCTAGCAACCTCACCCTCATCAGCAGGCAACAGTACCATAGAATGCGGACTGTTGTTCGCAGTAATTGGCTTAGCGGGTCCGCTCTGAGCAGTCATATTTTTTTCCGCTAGGTGTTTGCCGATGTTTGAGAAATAGTCATTTACGAAGTTTATAGAGGCCTCTGGTGAGGTAAGGGTAGTCAACAACCGGGTCGAAACATTCACTTTACCCTTGGATCTGCCCGTCATATTATTTATGACCGACCACACCTGCTTAGTGTCATTGCCTGCTTTCTCAACCTGTTTCTTTTCGTAGTCCATCTTAATAGTTTTTAAAAGTTTGTTGCAATAGTTTTTATATCTTTTGAACGTAAGTTTTATGATGTCATTATTAGGGGCCAATTTACTTTTTTTATGTAGGTTGTCTCTGTGCCTAATACACCTAAGTAAGCCTGGGGTAATCCATGGCTTTATAGTTTGTTTGCGATTTGGAATTTTGACGATTTTAGAGTTCAAGTCAATAGTATTTTTAATTAAATTAATCATTATCTCTGCTGCATCATTAGGATCCAGCATCTTGTATACCTCACTAAAGTCTAGATGTTTGAAGTCTGCATCTAATTGCTCATAATTGATGCGATTTACAAACTTTTTTGTTTTGATTTTTGATATTCTGGTTGATAGATATAGTAAGACAGTGTCGTGATCAGTAAGAGATGAGTTAGCGACTAGAGTTGTAGCAGGTTTACGGGTTTTCAATATAATGTGATCAAGGCAAGCATTTTGTCGGGTGGGTAGCGAATGCGCAGGTAGTAAGCCATGTGATGCCAATAAGTTCAGATAATTATGTTTAACTAGGTCCTGGCATTGCTCGTGAATATTAATGTTAATGTCTCCTGCAACAACTATATCGCTAAAATGGTCAATCCTAGTCAATATGTCGTTTAGAGAGGCCAAGAAGTTGGTAGCGTCTCTATATCCTGGAGGTCGATATAGGGCAAGTAAACTAGTGTTATTATTAATTGTTACTTGGAGACAGTTTGCATCTAAAAATGGGGGTTCCACCACCGTACATTGTAGGTTTTTGTGAACGTAAACAACCACACCTTCATTCTGTGTAAGGTTGTTGGTAGTGAAAAAGTAGTTGTAGCCGGGTAGGTCGGGGATGTTGTGTGTATTAGGAAGCCAACATTCAGTCAAAACCAGAATGTCCCAGTCAATATTGGTTCGAGCAAGTGTGGTGATAAATCCTGGCATATTCTTTGTAATACTTCTTATATTTTGATTAAGTATTTTAAGACAATGGTGAGGCACGAAGTTAGACGGGGCGCAGCGGTCCAAATCGCAAGTTGCCGACTCAGACACAGAGACAGAGTCTATATTGCTTATTGTATTTTGTACACCATCGAATGTTAAAAAAGAAAAATTTTATAATATTATATTTAGGTTTTAAACCTTCACGAAATTTCAATATTACGTACAAAAACCAAAAAAAGAAATTTGAAACTTGGCGACACGGTGCATACTCATATGATAGTTGACAGTGAATTCTCACCGCACAAAATGTAATAAGTGCAAGTAAGTTTTCAGAGCAGATTGTCAGTAAGGAATGAGTGTAGTGTGTATTCAGTTTTATGAATGTTACTTGTAATATGGAGTATATATATTTATCAGTATAAAAACATTGTATATTTATGTGTAAAATAGTTGTAAATGTGTAGGTAAGTTGAACATTACAGTGAATTAGAATAGTCACAATAATAGTATTAAAATAAAATAATTTAAAATAAAAAATAGCTGAAAAGTGCAAAACTAGTCACATTCTTCTTCGCAACCCAACAAAATCCTCCTCAGTCCTTATAAGATACTTAGGCCTACCTTCCTTCTCCCGTATATATACTTTACCGTTGGCGGTCCAACATTGTTCGTATTCACTGCTTTTAATAAATTCTCGCGCGAGGTAGTATAGGCGCTTTGTCATAGCAGTGAGTGCCTCAGATACGTATAGCGGTTGCCTAGGCCCTACGTCAGACAGGTGATAGGAGTTAAGGCGATTATCTTTGTTTTGTTTGTTGTAGTACTTAGCCGAACCCAGGAAGCGCTCCTTAAGCATTTCTGTCGAGAACTCCACCATAACTGTTCCTGGTGAACCCATCTTTCCCTTCAAACGAAATATATTCTTTATGTTTTCGTCAGTTACCGGCTGGTTGATGACGTCACCCAATTTTTTAATTGACTCAGTAAGTGTTTCACGAGTTTCAGGTATTGAGGGCGGTAGATTTTTAAATTCAAGGGACGCAGATTTGATATGTTTTTCCAAGTAATCCACCTTTGATTCCAATGCTTTTACTGTTTTTTTATTGTTATTACACTCCTCTTTTAAGTTACTTATTTGCAACAGGGCATCATCGTACCTTTCTGACAAGAATATAACAGTCTTTTGGATTTCATCGTTTTGCTGACGAATTTCTACATTCTGTTTTCGTATAACAGAGTTTTGAGATCTTATTTCATCAAGAGCAGAGTGCAAAGAGTCTATTTTCTCGTTTTGCTGGTTTTGTTGTATTACTAACTGAGAGAACATGCCCTTCATCTCATTCATCATTTGTTCCATCCGTTCCCAGTCGTTCTCACTACGCTTTCGTTTTCTCTGAGCAATTTTTTTATTACTATCATTAACGTTCTCCTTGACATTCACTGACAAGTTAGGTTCAGAAGCGTAAAGGGTACTCGCTGACTTATTTGGTGGGGTTCGCGTGAGAGAAGTGGTCATCTTTGTTTTTAGCTAATAGTGTAATAATGGTATAAGGTTAATGTAGGGTAGGTTAATAGATATTGTGGTTATTAATCTCAGCAGCAGTCAAACTTCTTGTTTATATTGCGATGAGAAACAAAACAGTAGTACTCACACAGCGGTGTTTACAGTGATGATACTTTAGTGCGCAGGAGTAATAATAGTGCCCGTATAACGCAATAGAAGCACTGCCGAGCGTAGCCGATAACGTACCGAGGATACGTCCTTGAGGCACGAAGTTTGCCGAGCCGGTCGGACGTTGCTCGAGTTCGCTGCTTTGATTGCCGATGACTCATACGCCGCCGTGTTGAATTCAAATATGCTTGTGGCCGTTGTTGTTGAATTTGAATAATTCCGTGATATCTTCGTTGTTTATTGATGAATTTAGAAACTGTTTAGTTCACCGTAAAGTCAACACAATAGGTCACACAACAATACAGTGTAATAAACTAAAAACAACTCATTACACTAGTTATGATCTTTTATATAGGAGTGCAAAAAAAGTACGTGTTATCGCCCTCAGAGCCGGGGGGGGAGAGATCATGATGGTAGTAACATGTTATTGGAATTAATCAAACTACTCGATTTTCATACAGATCGTGTTATCTTGGTATTATGTTATCAATGTAGAATTAAAGGATAATAATTTTTATCTCGTATTGTATAAAAGATATATGAATGAGAGAATTGTCGATAAATCTTTGTATCATCAGCAGCAAATAACGTGATTATGACGCACGCAAATATAAATTCGTCTTGTATGTTATGTTACAATGTTACAAATTTTAATTGACGTATTTGTGACTTTTAGAGACACATGTGTGTTCGTTGTATGTCGCAATGCGAACATAGTCGAATTTGTAATTTATGATTCCACATTATATTAAAAAAAAAAGATTTATAACAGAGTGTGCGAAAGATAAGAAACGGCAATGGCAAGTTTACGAGGATGTATGAATGTTTCTAGTTTGCGATTACTAATCAAAGCGAATTCACATTTGAACATACATAAAGCGAAAGCATTATGGAAGAAGATTATTAGCCACAGGATGATTTAACCACACACAAAACCACAGCGCGAAATTAATTACAGTTTCCTTAGAACATTTTCTAAGTTGGCTTTTCAGTTTGTTTTATTTCAAATATGGTATTCTACATAGGTGTCACAATACAAGTAGAGGGTGTTATATATTTGGTTTTCCATTGATATGTAATTATCTAACCTAATGAAATTCGTCTCAAATGAATTGACATTACGCGTATATTATTTTTATTTAATACTAAAATATATTAAGTAAGTGTTACATTTTGATTCTAGGCTTATATGGCGAGCGCGCTGGTGCATTAACCTTGTGCTGCGGCACCGCCGAAGCGGCTGCAAAAACGATGTCTCAGGTCAAGATAATGATCCGGACGATGTACTCCAACCCTCCGTTATACGGTGCTCGTCTAGTAAAGACCATCCTCACAAATGACGAGCTTAGAAGCCAATGGTGGGTTAATTAAACTAAGAGGTTTAAATAGTGACCCATAGTTTTTACATGTTATTATAATGATCAAAGAGTTTCAATATCTGACACTTGAGATAGTATACAAATCTCAAAGGGTTTCCGATAGCGGGAAAAACTGAAGGTATTTTTTCGATAAAAATGAACTTTTGACAAGTTACAGGTTGACTTGTCAAAAGTTCATTTTTTTTATTTTATTTCGGCTTCGAGTCAGCTTATAATATACTCAGATATAAATCCGCGTAATGGATAAGGAAAGCATCGACTATTTTATATTGTCTGCCAAATAAAAATACCTAAAATATGTTAGTGAATGTCATCAATCAATGTTATTTCATCTGACCTTTTTAACCGACTTCGAGAAAAAGGAGGCTCTTCTCAATTCGGCAATTTTTTTTTATGTTGGTTGCCCCAGAAATCCGTCAAATATTGACTGATTTGGAAAATTTATTA
The DNA here is from genome assembly GCA_902825455.1 of Arctia plantaginis. Lineage (NCBI taxonomy): Eukaryota > Metazoa > Arthropoda > Insecta > Lepidoptera > Erebidae > Arctia > Arctia plantaginis. The sequence continues at coordinate 5,670,068 of CADEBD010000288.1, forward strand.
TTTATTTTATTTTAAAAGGTATTCTTACTTCTCTTTTAGACCAATTTTAATTTAAAAAAACCTCTGCTAAGAGTAGAAATTGAGGATTGCAGATTGTTACAGTTAATACAACTTAAATGTAATTTGTTTTACTTGAAGGTTATGTGATGTGAAATTGATGGCAAATCGTATCATCACTATGCGGCAGAAACTGCGTGAGGGCATCGAAAGCGCCGGCAACAAGCATTCGTGGCGGCACATTACGGACCAGATCGGCATGTTCTGTTACACGGGACTTAAACCTGAACAGGTAACAAGTGCTTGTACTCTTACCATGTCATTTGGCAAGAAATGGTGTCTTCACAAGTAGAGAAAAAAATTGAACTTGCAGTCATGTCTGATAGAAAATTATTTTCACATATTGCCCCAAGAATTACGGATTAAGAATACGGAATGTCACCACCTCTATTCATCCGTGAGTGTCGTAAGAGCCGACTAAGGGAATATACTATGCAGGACAACACACTGCAAAGAGAAGGAAAACTTGAAACAAACCCTATACCAACCCGTCTGGCCAGCGTGGTATAGTAGGCCAAACCCTTCTAAGGAGAGGCCTATGTCCAGCAGTGGAATAATAAAGGCTGTTGATGATGATGCCCCAAGATACTTTCTTCAGATCTATATATAATTATGTTTACGTAAATTAACGGACTCATGATAGGTATTAAGTACATTTACGTTTGAATTGCCTGACGGTTCGACCAGGTTGCATTTGCCATGATCGTAGGCTAACTAGTTCAGCGGTGCGCGCTCTCCGCCGTCTAGTCCGTGGGGTAGAAGTTATCTACCTGCATTTCTTTGATATTATTAATATTTTATTTTCATCACATACGCGAAACTGTGATGTTATCAAATTAATGACAGTCTAAAATAGCAGATTCATTGTTTAACAAAACTGTGTATCGTTTCCAGGTGGAACGTTTGACCAAGGAGTTCCATGTCTACTTGACAAAGGATGGTCGTATCTCAGTCGCTGGTGTTACTTCGAAGAACGTCGCCCACATTGCAGCTGGCATACACAAGGTCTCCTCTTAATCAATCCATCAAATAAAATGTAAACATTTTTGTAACTTCCCTAAGCATAGTACTAGCTTGTTTATTTAAGAGTTACTAATGTACAGGAGGAACAGTATTTATGTGAAACAAAAAAAAAATGTTTTTACCGAAAATCATCAAAGAATATAACTACTTTTTTATTTAATCTTTAGCAGTTTGTATGTGTAACGTACAGCGCTGTATGTTAAAAATAAACGTATCTAAAGTTGAAATTCTTGTAAGTTTCCATTATGTTTAAACAAACCTTTATATATAAACACATTTAGATCATACTATTCCAGTATAGATATCTTGACTGATACAAACACTTCACATCTAAGCGAATAACTGCAAATAAGCTTGTAAAAATAAAACGTTCCACTTTATAACTCCTCCCTTTTACGAGTTTTGTACTTGTACGTGCGATAACTTCATACTATACCTCTACCATTTCGTTGTGTGGACGACAAAAAACCCGCAAAAAAAAACAGATAAGAAAACACCCTTACGATTTAAATTTTATTCGTTAAAATAAGTAGATAAAATAAACTTGCCAAAAACACAAAATTATATCAACATGTTTTGATTCTACCACGGTACTAGGCAATCTACGCAAATATATACAGCTGACAAAACAAATGAACATCTTATTCTATGTTTAAAGAAAAACTGATGCAGGTCAATCGTTAACATTGCCTTTAAAGTTTAAACAAGACTTTGTATAATACAATAGATAATCCTTTGAGGACAGATGCCTTACATATAAAGGGAACACATTTTACCCACAAAGTGGTAACAATCTTAAACATATTCACCTGCATCCATTTCAAATCGTCCTAAGTCTAACATTTTACTATACTAAATCAGTTATCGTAGGATATACACAAGACATCCAAAATGCTTTTCGTACATTATTATGGTACAAAACATACTAATACATTGTTTATAAGTTGACAGTCTGTCAATGATATTTTCATTAAAAATAGTAAATGTTTATTATTATATGTACAATTTGTCATAGAACAACAAATGGCTACTCATGGCACAATTTCTTTAGAATGTTCACACATTCATTTTAAAGCAAGAAATATGTACCATTTCAATATACATACGTCTTTGAAGGGTATATTTACTGTATTGTTATTATTTTTTTATTTATTTTACATATTAACGGCCTATTGAATATGAAAAAATTTAACAATAGTTTTCTAAAACATACGTCAGGCAAATGAGGGCTCTACATTACTAAAATTATTTCTCTCGTAAACAGTAAGTTAAGGTAGTTGCAGTAATAATATCATCGTATTCGAAATATGAATACTCAAATTTTCTTTTTTTTTTATTGTCCGCCATATTTTCAACCATAGAGCAATGTATGTTTATTGATTTACAGTGAGTAATTTTTCGAATTAGTGCTACATAAATAGCTAAATAAATGTGGACTTTTGGTAAGGTTTTGTACATAGGTTATAAATAACCCTCTTCTTCTAACTTCTCTAAACTTCGGTTTCATTCACTCCTAAAAGTGCACCATACGCTATTGCAAGAATGAATTATTTTCTAGTCGTCATTTATTGTCTATTTTATTATGAACTTTATTATTTGATCTCCAATGTCAGTGTAGAATTTAAATTTCGAACTGCAAACACCTGCTGCTACCTATTAAAATTATTATTAAAACAATAATACTAGACATTATCGCTATACATTTTTAGCCAGTAGTATATGTAATACCCTAGTGTAGTAATGGTGTTCTATCGTCTCTGCTTATCATGAGTAAGGCGGGTCTCTATGTACTTATGTAATATTTACTCGAAAAACAAGCATATTGTTAAATTTTATTATGTATTAAATCTTTAACCATCACATACAGATACTATCCACATTGTTTAAGGTATTGTGGGTTACAGGATTCTCCTAATTGCTATGCTATGCTTTTGTTTTCCATATTATAAGGGACCCGGCATAAAAATAATATTTCTTTAATAATATTTCACAATATCAAAAATGCTTCGATGATAGGAAAGTTTCAGTATCACGTAGAGCCTCTATACAACCTGGATTTGAGGCTGAATTACCTTACAAAATCTAATAAACGACGGCAAGTTATAACACAAATTATATAACAAAGATTTCCGATATTACTTTGAGTAATGTTTTGGTCATCTTCGAATGGAATTTTAGCTTGCTTTTAATTATAAGAGAACTTAAAAACTGAAGAATTCTGGAAATGTGATAATACTCCTATCAGGAGCACTATCACATTTCGTTAATGTAGATTTGATTTTTTGATTTTATTTTCACAGACACATCCTTACGTCAAATGATGAGATTCTTCGTTACCATTTCTATGAATTAATAGTGCAAATAAATGGTTTACTTTAACAATACAAAAAGTTTTACAATTATCAACTTTGAAATCGCGTGCAGACTGATGTTGACTTATTAAAACAAATACATTTCCGACGCTCGTCGTATACTAAAAAGTTCTAAACTTAATGCTCCGAAACATTAAACTGAATGCTTCAGATACTAAGCTAGAGATGTGATCTAAATACATGTTTTTAAAATACAGGTACGAGATACAGAATACGTCCTTTTTTATATTCTTTATCTTGTATTTAAATACAATTTTTTGGTATTTTAGTATTTTTTAAATACTTTGTTAGCTCGCATACTTTTATTTGCCACCTATCTACAAATTTTTCCGTTACAGTTTTACTAAGCTAAACCAAACGCTCTTATTAATAAAATAATAATAATAAGCCCTTTTATTCTGAATTAACTAAATACATTATTAAACATTTCATAAGATTAGTCTATAAAATATCTCGCAATTCAGAGTGCCTCTTGGCATAGGCCTCCTCTAGCACTTTCCATTGGGTTCTGTCTTGCGCTACCCTTCTCCAGTGGTGTCCAGCTGTTAGCCTCAGGTCATCTGCCCATCTCGCTTGTTGGCGTCCACTATTACGTTTGCCATCCCTGGGGTACCAGTCACAGATAGTCGTACTCCATTTGCCATGCCTGTCTCTAATTATGTGTCCGGCCCATCTCCACTTCATCTGGTCTATTCGAGCGAGAATGTCAGTAACTTTAGTTTTTTCTCTTATTTCACTACTTCTTATTTTGTCCATCCTCCTTGTTCCTGTCATGCTTCTCTCCATGGCCCTTTGACAACGTTCCAGTTTAGCTCTGTGGAGTTTGGTGAGTGCCCATGTTTCACAGCCATAGGTAATGACAGGAAGTATGCAGGTGTTGAAAGCCTTTCTTTTAGTAGACATGTTTAGCTCGTTTGACTTCATAATTTCTTTCAGCGACCAGTAATTTTTCCATCCATTTGCTATTCTTCTATTTATTTCTTTAGTTGTTTGTTCTTCGTGAGAGATTTTTTGTCCTAGGTAGATATATTCCTGTACATATTCTAGTGGTTGGTTGTTCAATTTCTATAGGTGTTACTTTAGAAGTTTGTGAGCAATTTTGTTTTACTCATGTTCATGGACAGGCCCACCTTCCTACTCTTCCTCATTAAGTGATTTTATCATTTCTTGGAGGTGCATCGGATCCTTCTTCAAACAGGATTATATCGTCCGCAAATCTTAGGTGGTTTAGTTTAACACCGTGTATGTTTAGGCCGAAGCCATCCCAGTTCAATTTGCGGAAGATACTTTCTAAAACCGCTGAGAAGAGTTTCGGTGACAGAGGGTCTCTCTGCCTTAGGACCCCTCATGATCTTGAACTTTTTACCTAGGGTTTCTAGTTGTAGTCTAGCTTCGGTGTTTGAGTAAATGTTCTTGATGATTTGAATGTAACTTTGGCGAGACCCCTTGTTGTTCCAGGCTCTCCCATATTGCTTTGTGATAAACACTGTCGAAAGCTTTAGAGTAGTCGATGAATGCCATATATAGGTGTTTATTATATTCGTTGTATTTCTATACTATTTGTTTCACCGTGTGTATATGGTCCAGGGTCGAAAAGATTCGTCTGAAGCCGGCTTGTTCTCGTGGTTGGTTTTCATCGAGCGTTTTGCTTATTCTTTGCAGGATGACTTTGGAATGTAATGTAGTATGGGCAATAGTTCTTCAAGAGTGCCTTTAAGGAGTTCGTTCATAATTTTGTCTGGCCCTGGAGCTTTCTCCATCTTCTGACTATAAATAGCTTTCTCTATTTCGCTAGGTAGTATTTTTGGAAGAATTTCATCGCTGAGGTGGCTTCATCCTTGGTCGTCCCATCGATACAGTTCATTTTCTGGGTTGGAGTACAAATCCTGGTAGAACTTTGTGGCTGTTTCGTTTATGTCCTTTCTGCTTGTAGATACAGGTCTTTTTTTTGTTAAGTTTTGGTATCCATTCTCTTCTCACCTCTCTCAGTTCCCTTAGTGCCTTCTTTATCCCTCCTGTTCTTTGTATGTGTTTTTCTAGTGTTTGTAGCCTCTTATTTTTTAAATCTTTTCTGATGTTTTTTCTAATTTCTTTATTCAAAGCGTTAATTACTTTTAGGTTTTCTTTCCTCGGCATGATTTGCTAAGCAGGATTTTTTCTTTTCTCTGTAAGTTGGAGTGTAGTGTCGGTTAGTTTGTATTTGTTTTCCCTATTGTGCCCAGTTTTAACCAAAGTCAGTTGTTTAACAAGCTTTCCATATTTTATAAGAACATCGGTGTTCCCTTCCGTCCTTGTAATTTCTTCTCTTTTTTTCGCTTGGAGACTTGGCAATTGCTTTCACATTGGTGTCACAATTTTGGTCTGTTTTTTGTCCAGCTATGTACTTCCTATCAGCTTTTGGTGGTTCTATCTTTAGGGAACTTCTGACCATGCGGTGGTTCGTGTGAAAGTTGAATTTTGAGAGTACCGACGTATCCGTAAAGGCTTTCGGATAGTTTGTTGCTATGTAGTCAATCTCGTTTTTGTATCTGCCGTCGGGGGATAACCAGGTCCACTTTTTCTTCTTGTTCTTCTTGTACATACTGTTCAGAAGTGAAAGGTTGTGTTCCAGTAGTAGTTCAACAAGCAGTTCACCATTTTTGCTTCTTTTCCCTTGTCCAAATTTCCCAATAACATATTCATCCTTATTTAGTTTTTCGCCGACTTGAGCATTGAAGTCGCCCATCAGTATAATGTGGTTGTGTGCATACTTAGTTAGTGTTTGTGATAATTTGTCATAGAAGGGCTTTGTTTCTGCTTTTTTGTCTTGTTCTGTAGGTGCGTATGCTTGGATAATTGACCATGGTTTGCGGTATCCTGGTATGTTGAAGTTGAGCACGGCCAGACGATCGGATATTCCAAAGAGGTCTTGAATGTGTTGTTTTATTTCTTTTTTAATAAGGAATCCTACGCCTCTTTGGCCAGGTATTTTGCCCTTGTGGAATAGGATGTAGTCATCACGCTCTTCAATCTTCTCTCCAAGTCGTCGCACCTCGCTTATACCCAGGATATCCCACTTTATGTCGTCTAAGGCTTTTCCTAATTCGTGCAGGCTTTCTTCTGTTCTGAGGGTCCAAGCATTAAGTGTTGCAATTTTAAGGGTTTTGATTCTTCTTTTTGCTAAAGGGTAGTGGTCTTCTTCCCCCACGGTGACCAGCCGGCTTGGGGTGTTTGCTTCGAAGGTTAGTGTGTGTGGAGTTGTTGTATTAGGTTTTATTTGTTTCCAGTTGCCGGCGGTCGTTACAATTTTTTTGGAGTCTCTGGCAGTGAGGCTGGTCTAGCTCGTTCGATAAAGTTGAGGAGTATGTTGGGTTTTATGATATCTTTTGGTGTAGCTTTAGCAAGTGGATAAGTTGAATTTATTTTTGAGTTTACTTTTTTAAGATTTGTCGAGTTTGGTGACCCCGATTCTTCCCTCTTCCTTTTGTCTCTGGGTTTGTCTGCTTGGTATCTTTACTATTATTTTATCGTATTTTAAAAAGGCTATGTTTCCCTTCTTCTTTTCTTCCTCCACTTGGATTTGTAGTTGCTTCCTCTTTTCGAGTATTTCTTTACGCTCTTATTATATTAACCTATTAAAATATAGATATGACAAGGGCCCTGTCCTAGCGAGCGCCAGAATACGGTTATTTTATAAATAAGAACAAATGTAAATGTATACTTATTTAAATTTCAAATCACAATATTGCAAAATGTTCTCAAAATTTTGTGCGTCACTGATAATTTCTAAATTGAAGACTTCCTTCGTTAGGGATATGTTCATTTGTCTTGATTTTTAGTACACTTACGTTTTGCTAAAGATCTATTTTTATTATATTAGCAATTCTTCTACTTCAAGAAGGTCGCATAAATTATAAAAAATATTTAAATTTGTTAAATTATTTGAAGCGTTATAGAAAATAAAGGTAGGTACATATGAAGATCATCTGTAATATATTTTTGCTCCGTTAAATAAGTCAATGTCACAGTTAACGTATCGCGATTTGTCGAGTTATTATTATATTATATATGTATGTCATAGCTATTATTGGTATACAGTATGTTTCATGAGGAATAACCATCATCTAACTCAGTATAGTCGGTGCTACTTATCTAGCGATTCACGATCCGAGAGCGCATCAAAAATATAGGTACAGTTAAGTAAATATTCAACAAATAACTTACAATCAAATAGAGAGACTTTTGAAGCCTATTGCATAATCCATCCACACTATTTTACATGACCTTCAAGTTAAAGAAGCTTGCATGCTGTTAATACCGCAGAAAATCACCTTACATAACTTCTATATTAACATGTGACGCAAATTGAAATTATTATAACAACATAAAATTTAAATCCAAAAAAAATACTGGATATAGAATAAGAAATAAAGAACGGTAAACATGGCAGTTATAAAGTTTCGGTCTAAAAGGACAATGGTTGTAGCTAATAAAGAAGCAAGTATATTTAAGCGAAAAAGAAAATTCATTGCAAGATGGTACGTTGTTCGCCGCAATTAATTAAGTATCTAAAAAATCATCAAACCTCCTGCATTGACACTAGGTGGTTTTATGATACAACATTTTTTAGGCCGTACTGTTAACTGTGTAACTTCACGGTGTTTCGTCTCAAATGAGACTACTTCACGGGACCCGTATATAAGGAACCCTTCGGTGAATAAATAATTAGTTTTTTGAAAGTATTTTATTTAAAAATGTACTTGGATATTACGTATTTTGTATCTAACATTTCGAATGTTAATACCAACAACAACTTGTATTCGCAACAGGTACTTTTTACCGAGGTATTCTAGTTAACTTGAAGGGTATTGAAGTAGGTAGGTACGTATAAGGGTATCAGTAAGGAAGGAGTTTCATTTAAATGAGGGTACATTAGTTCACTAGTTGGTTCTATCGAATTTAATACGAGTATAAAACTCTTATTTTACCCATCGAAATAAATTGTTCGCTAAATACATTGGGTAAATATTATTACGTCAAACGCATTGTCGATTTGTTTTCGATGCCAAATTTGAGTCACCGACATCCGAGGTGGGCGACCTCCCCGGTCACCTTGTCTTTGCCGTTGTCCCTTTGTCGAGTTCACTACACAATACTAATTGTGTAGTGAACTCGACAAAATAAATAAGTTTTTTTTTAAAATTAAACGACAAATTGACGTAAAGTAGAAAAAAAAGGATAGAAGACTATTGAAGTAAAATCTTTTTTATTTGTCACTTCAATGTTAATTTTTAACTAAACCACAAGAAAACCATTCTCGTATGTTTAATCTTTGTGTCAGGTTCTCAATTCCCGAAGATAGTAGGAATGTTCAAAATAGAATAACCTGAATATAAATGGTCACAAATGCGATATGGACACTTGCTACAATACAAAGGCTTTCTTAGATTACTTATCGTGTTCAATGTTACATATTTTACACATTCTATTTTCAAATATATAATTATATAAAAAATAATGCTACATTATGTAACGAAAAGTTTAAAAATATAAACATGCAATTAAACCATATAATAACATTAAACAACGAGAATAGGGTAGTATTATGTATGTTCTTAGTTAAACAGGTGTGACAAATACTTTATCGTAGTGTTTGTAATAACTCTATATCATAAAGATATCCAAAAAAATACACTGTTGAACTTAAGATTGGAATTTAAAACTCATTTTACTATCTAAACATGAAAATTATTTCAATACAATTATTGTTGAAAATGAATATAGAATTTAAAAGAGAGACTTATAATTGGGTGATCTAACCCTCTCACCGACATACCCCTCAGCCGTCGGAGATGGCAATCATCGTCAAGCGACAAATTATTTCAATGTTTTAAAATAATTCTAACGGTTTGAATTTGATGAAACATTGTTCCAATTCAGCCTTTGCTTGTTGACCTTTGAAACTTTTCATCATCAGCAGCCTTTGATAGTCCACTGCTGGACATAGGCCTCTCCTTAGAAAGGAGGTTTTGGCCTACTATTGAAGCTTTTATGACTACTTTAATGGGTATATTAAAACTTACTGACCTCTGCAGTGGGATTTAGGACATTTATTTTTGGAGATCAAACTACTCACTCCTTACATTGCTGTACTTATATTTGTCATCACTGGTCTCACCTAATCGCTCATAATTTCACTGACGTTTAAACTCTCGTCAGCGATCCTTGCTTCGTCTTCCATTTAATTTGTAGAGGGCCTAGTGAGTGTATTTCACATCAACTCGATCGTCACGGTGTCCGCGTATGCCCTCAGAACATTGTGCTCACACTTCATGTTCATAACAAGCGCCAACCGTGATTGGAATCTTAGTAACATACGTAACCCACGTTACGTTATGGTAGTAGATGTAGGTAAGTAGTGTGTATCGTACACTATTAGATTTACTGAAGTTTGAAAAAATAGTTGGTGAATATAGTGGATTTGTATAGAAATGAAATGTTGTGATAATAAGTTATTTTTTAAGTGATAACTTCTTATGGGAGGGTAAACCGCTTCGTTACGTAACGCGTTACGGCGCAAGTCGGTCTGGCTTCCCTTTCTCTCACGCATACGGCAGCGGTTGGCAGGCTCCACCTCTCTCACTCATCCCCATAGCGCTAGCTGTATTTCGGACAGACGCTTTACATAAAATTTAAGTAATAACCTAAGCTTTTCTTAACTTAAACAATTTCAATATTAAATAGTTCAACTTAGATTATTTTAAATTATCACTTCTGTCGGGCGTCCCGAGACGCACACGTTTTTTTTAAATTACACCGACTAGGATTTTACGTTTTAAATGTTACTAAAACAACGTATGTGGTGAACGTATTTCTGTTAATGTATAGATACTATGTGCTATAATATGTCCTTATTCTTAGAAATAATTTAGACAAATGTGTTTTCCATAACAGTGATATCACAAATCCTGCAGACTAGGCTTTAATGTTGCTGGACCCGAGTACGGATATTGGACATGTAAACTAAAACTACTACCAGAGTATTCTTTTTATTCTCAAGTCAGGGCCTAGTTTTGTACCCTACAGTACACATTAGTTGCGATTCACCTGTTTCGGATTTATACTCTGTAAAAACTATTTCAGCATGCATGAATTATTACCTTTTTATTCGTTACATAGCGCAACATAAATTGAATTATATATTTTTTCTCAACTGTCGGGACAAAAATATAAGTCAAAACTGTGACAACGCGGCACAGCTTACCGGATCAGATAGCAAAACTGTCTCTGCTATGTACATTTACAAGCATTACAAGTATTGCAAGCTTTTGGTTCGATTTCCACCAAAGCAAATAATTTTGTGAGCAGGATTATTTGTTCCGTATCTGGGTATAAGTTATCTTTAATAGGTATTTAGAAATTTGTGTATAAGTGTGTTTATCAGCAGTCTCCTACCATAGTCACTATCTCTGCATATTATTAGAAAAGACGGCCCGGTTTTAGATTATTATTATTATTTCGAAAGTCTGATTAACTCTTATACACTGCTATTACCGAGTTCCCAAAGAAAAGTACAAAAAAATGATCATACTATTCACAAACAATGTGAACCGATTTCTTTCAAATATTCGAAAATTTGATGTCATTGCCGTACTATAACTTGATTTTTTTTACATATTTGTCTAGACATGCAAAATATTCCAATTATACTAAAGAAGGCCTCATAAGTTTAGTCATTTTGCACACTGTTCTAAACGAATAGCCACTCCCTATATGTGGACCCATTATTACCTATTACCTCACAAAAACAATAAAAATACCTAAAAATGCAATTTAACATTCATATATAGTACTTTCTACTAAGTAAATGTATTATAATAATTTAAGCATTTACATCTGTAACTACAGTGAACTTTTTGCTAATATGTAATCAGTGCAAAGCAGTTGTTACACACAAACAATAGATGAAGTATCGTTTTTATGTTATGTTATAACATATATATATATATATATAACAGTAACTTCTTACGTAAACTACTTTAAAATACTCAAAGAACACATATTTATATAACTTAAACATGTTTTAATTAAATACAAAGTCAGAATAAACAATCTTAGAAACAAAACTTCAGCATAAAGGATGAAATAAAATTAATTAAGAAGATATTTGCGGAGTCATTGCATTCAAAGTCAATGGTAAGTAACATTAGCTATACATAAAATAAAATTCATAATCATGTAACTAAAACCTATAAATAACTTGTGCATTATAGTGTAAATAGGTACTTTATGACAAAGTTGCCTTAAACTAAATCTATGAGAGGTTTCATTAGAATATGTTACACAAACACTGGGACCACACATAAGCACCAAATTTTACATTTATGTAATGGCAACACAGGTGATTCAATACCTCGCTACTGTATTCACTTAAAATCGAGTCTTCACACACATAATGACTCAACTATATACCATAAAACTTACATTATTGAAGTATGCATTGATTGTACGTCAACATAGCATGCACTTTTCACTTCAGTATGAACATTTTCCTATTTTACATGAATGTATTTATTATTTTTTCATGACCCCTAAATCTATCATTTGAAAATCTCTTATTTGAGCATCAATTTACGTGTCAAACGTTTTGGAAGAAAATTAAAATTTTAGGTTAGATCTATCGTGACAATAGATTAGTGAAAAAGTTTATAATTGAATAGCATTCTTACAAAGCCGCTGCAAATAGAACTGTTATTTTTGTAGATGAAACTTAAATGGCACCAAATTAATAAGCTGTCTAATTCGGTTAGCCTCTTTACTATTAAGGGAAATATGTAACATTTTTATATAATTTATATACATATATAGGATACAAACACCTTACAAAACTGTATATTTTAACCGAACAAACGCAACAACACTATGAACACGTCTTAACCGAGAACCAACTGTCGCCACTTTACACTTCACATTATATGTCCGAGCTTAATCTAACTTCATTACCATTTATTTATCTGCCACAAGTTCAGTTATTAAAACTACTTTATTGCTCATTATTTATTTAAAGGCATACTTTCACTTACAGTTTGTGAGTCAGTCGAGTTGGCCGAGTCCTCGCCTAATAATCGGCTTAGCTGGTCGTCAAGCGTGTCCGCCCGCCGAGACTCGCGCTTGGACTCTTCCGTAGCGAACACGTCGTCCCCAGCCATCATTCCCTCGTCAAGATACGAGAACGAGTCCAAGTTTATGTCAGAAGTTGTGATTGCCGTGCTATATATGTCTATTCGCTTCCGTTGTGATATAGCTTCAGCTACCTTTTCAGACAGTTTTTCTTTCGCTTTCGTCAATGCTTCGCACTCAGACTTATCAAGTTTAGAGTCGTTCTCTTTTAATTTTTCACAAATTTTAGTTTTAAGGGCAAAAGAAGAATCGTTGCTCGATGAGCCATCGTCCTGCAGCTGACTGAGCAACGTTCGCGTCGCGAGGGACATGGCGCTCGAACTGCTGTACATGTCGCTGGCCTCACCTGAACAAATATTTACGTTTTCTTACAAATTAACCGTGTGAAAGAAAATAAAATAAATGTCAAAAGCAAAATTTACCACTTGGCGTCGCTCGCTGCATAGCTTCTTGTGATGAGTGTTTATTTTTCGACTTATGACTAGGCATGTATTCACTGTCGCTATCGCTTGACATACCTAAGTCTAAATGTAGTGAATTCAGTTTGTCCTCGTCTTTTCCTTTTCGCGATACAGTGTCTAGTTCCATTTCCCAATCCGTGACACTCGACGAGTCCTTGACACCTTCGTTTTCTTTCGTATAATTAGTTTTTCTGTCACCTTTTTCGATTAATGACAAACTCGTGTGTTCCATAGGAACCATTTCTCCTATACTAGCCGTAGAATCTAAGCTGCTCGCATTACACGTTTCTACCGTCATTTGACTATCGAATAACACTGGAGTATCTGGTGTGATTTGAGATAACTTTTTACCTTCATCGGCCACTCGCGGCATGTTACTCACTCGACTATCCAATATTTCTGACATTGTTGTAGTTCGTCCCGTCTGTTCATTGTTCAGTTCCAAAACAATAACGTTACCAGCACATTTAGAGGCATCTGTTTGGTCAGATTTCGACGCTTGTAAAAGTTGATTAACATTTTTGCCCATTATAACTTTAGACATATCGTTGCCATTTTTTGTAAATGTTAAAGCTTTGCTAAGTGTCGTCCCTTTCTGTACAACTATGACGCTGCCTTTAGCACTGGACGGTCTAACGATAGGATTGGTTATTTTAGGTGTAGTTACGGGTGCTAACCCTTTAACAGGCACGATGTCGGCTAAATTTGCAGTTTTGATTGGTTCTACGCCAACTATTTTGGCATTGGATGGGATTGAACTAACTGTAGCTGGTTTAGACATCACTGTCATTGCAGGCGATTTCGTGATTTGTGGCATCGACTGCGAACTAACTGGTACTAATTTCATTGCAGTGGGTATGCCTTTGAAATGTATTAACGGTATTTGTCCCTCATTACCGGGTTTCGTTCTTGCTTTAGCTGGTAATACAACCATCTTTTGGCCTGATTTAGGATTTAAAACTACTGCTTTAGCTGAGACTTTTAAGTCAGTCGCTGGAATACCTTTAGGTGTGAGTGTTTCTGTTAATTTGTTTGATATACTGTTTGTACTAATTGGCGGACCATCCCGGAGAGGCGTGCTGATGGCTGAAGTGATTATTACTTTTGAGTTTGGCAAGCTTTTATTGTCTGATGATGGCTTAGACACTACAATCATTTTATCTGTCATTAGCGGTGTGTGAGGATTACGATTCTTCGGTATTGAGCCGATTACTTTCGTCGTAACTAGCTTGCCAGGTGTGTTTAAAGCTTTCTGAGCAGAGCTAGGAGCAACAACTACTTGTCTATTAGACAAAAGCTTTATGCCCTCTGAGGGCTTCTGTAGTATTTTTAGTTCTGACATTTGTACTTTTTTATCTGTGCTCAATTCACCGCGGTTCTTTATTATAAATTGGCACGGTTTTCCAGTTATGGCTTGTTTAGTAACAGGCGTGCCTTGCGCCTGTAAGGACGTAGGGTCGTCAGGATGCGCATTTTCTGAAACTTCGAGTTCGTGTGGTACGGTCGCTGGTTGTGTAAGTAGCTGCATGGTTGGTGAATCTGTCACCATTCCCGGAGAAGATAGGACCTTAGGTTTTATCTCATCCATATAATCGGGCTTCGTTTTATTACCTAATATAGATTGAGCATAACTAGCTTGAAAAGTGTTTGGAGGGCCAGAATACTCCAATTGTAAGGTAGAAGGATTGTATTGCTTATTAGGAGACATTGGCAATTCTTGTTGCTTTTTCATCTGAGATTTAGAAATAACGGCATGTGAACTCTTAGAACTTTTGTGAGGTCGGCTCTTATGTGGGTGAGAACGTGGGTGACCATGACTTGGTTTACTAGTAGATACTTTGCTTACTTGATTATATGAATGTTTTGACTGTCCTGAAGGTTTACCTGTGCAGAAAAATAATAATTGATGATTATTAATTAATGAAATTCATTATTTCAGAATCATAAATATGGATTTTTTTTTTCATAGTTATATTTTCTTATACAATGTATATAAGAAAAACATAATAAACTTACTTGAGGCAGGTTGTGAGAATTTAGAATAGATCTGTGACAGATTGAGATGCTTTTGATTCATATTAACAGGTATGTTTCGCATGTTTTTCATTGGAATAGTTGAATCATCTGGTATTACACCTCCTTCTGGGATTTTTCTCTTTCGACTAACAAGTTCAGACTCCCATATCTAAAATACGAATTACAAAAAAAAAAATTATATGTATAGTACCACAGGACAAACCATAGACATTCTAAGATTACCAGCAGTAACTAGTTCTAATACATTACAACAGATACAAATAAACAAGAAGTCAAGAAAGTTCATAGTTTTTTATCCTGTTATGTTTAAAACACTTTTATTTACTTGCATTTGTCACTATGTAAGCAAATATAAAAAATAAATTTTAGCCTTCTTCTAAAATTGTAAAATGAAACTATGTGTACTTTGTTTGGATAATATTTATACTGTAATTTAGCATCTTGGAGCTGATATAATGGTGGGGGCATGCAGTAAATGATAAAACTCTTCAACGGCTACTAGGAGACTTGGTAATAACTGCCTAATGATGCAGTCCAAAAATGGGTAGTGGATCTTTTTTAAAATGCATCTAAGACTAAAAAGTCCAGTAGTATCATTTGTGCAATGATACTACTGCAATTGTGAGCCTGAAGTATGTCTGTTGCATCCTATCACTTACTCAACATTAAGGTTACCTACACAGGTAGGAACTCACTTTAGTAGTCTGGTCTTCCGTAGCCAGTGGTGGATATAAATTCTCATTAGCTGCATCATTTGTGTTAAGGGCACTTTCAGCTGTTTGACCTTCAGCATCTGGCATTTCCTCTTCATTGGATTTAGGCGCTACAAGTCTTTCAGCTTCAAGCCTCTTTTGAATTTCTTTATTTTCAGCAGCTGCAGCCTCAGCAGCTTTATCCGCAATCTCTGTATACATAGTCTGAGCGATACCTCTTGGTATCAGAGGCACTCTTCTCCGACCCTCGCTGATCCATCCTAGCCCTGTGTTTGGACCCGACAACCTATTTTGTAAAACATATAAGTACTTCATTGAAACAGAAAATAATACCAGCACACTAGAAATTCATTTATGCAATATGTAAAAATTTAAAACAGTTAAAATTAAATAATTTATACTGCTATCACAAGTTTTAAGATATATGATTATATTTTATTTTAATCTTACACATACATTTACTAAATATTAAAAATATCTATTTTGCTTGAATAAACTTTATTATTTAATACTTAATTTATCTAAAATATTTTTTTCAAAAAATAATTTATCTTAAAACTGAGACTTCTTAATGAGAGAAATAATTATTAAAAAAAATAATTTGACATTACAAAAATATTTAGGTTATCTGTCAAAATATCAATATTGGAAATTACTATCAAAAGCATACAATTTCACAATTAAAGTAAATAAAGCCTTTAATAAAACAGTAGCCAACTCACTCTGACAAGTAAAACACATATCTACAAGGCTGAGACTGAATATATAATAAAAAAATTGTATCTAAGAAGTTAAATATCATCAAGTTTTAAAACAATATTTTATGAATATACATCATAGATTCAATTATCAAAGGTAATCATCTAACCAAATACTCTAATACCTTTGACTTTTGGTTACTCTCAGCCATCTTTGACTTTGTCCAATAGTGTTTAAAAATAAATCAACATTCTTATTCAATAACATTACATTTCAACTTACTGATCTGCAATTGTTGCTAATAGCTCGTCATTGGACACGCGGCGCGCCTCAGCGCTATGCCGATCATTGCTTATATGCAAAACGGCGCGCAGTTCTTCCAATAGCTTTTTTCTGTTGTCTTCCAATGCTCCTTGTGCTCTGAACACACTGATCATATTCGAGTAGGCTTCTAATTCTATAAACAAACGAACAAACTATAAGTAGCCAATATAATGAGCACAATTATCAACAAATTAGCCATAACGCGTCGGGTATAATTCAAGAAAACCATAGGAGGGAAAATGAAAGCCATTTATAGGACTAAATTTATACCGAGTCTACGAAGTGTAAGGCGACATTCGTCCTGTGTCATGTTAAGGAGCATCGGCCACATTTTAAACGATTTTATTTGACACTAAAAGTTAACTCTTAATTATATGATTTTGAACATATTTTATAAAATAGTCAATTGGCAAATATCCATACTGTTTACTTCAAACGACAATTCGTTCATTTTGACACTTTAAATAAGAGAAGCGAAAATATAAAGCGTGTTGTCTATGATATAAGGGGATGCCTCAACTCTTTTTTTAAATACCCATAAACACCATGTGTAAAATAATGTAGATACATTTAGTTCGTACGTTATAACTTTAAGTGAAACATCTGATGTTGACATACATATGCTTGTCGTCGGTCAATTCACTGCCTATGTAGTCACAATGAAAAATTAGTAGTTCGTTTCGTTTTATTTCTATTTTAATAGAATTTTATTCATGAAAAAGATTAACATTAAATATTTCTAGTTTATGAACTCTACAAACCCTGTTAATTGTTGTGAATCGTTAACTAGAAACAGTTCTGTAATCAGTTATTGTTTGACTGGGATCAGCCTTATTCACTCTTAGGTGATAGTGATTAAGCACATAATATGGGTTTATCGTTGTTTCTCACCCAGTGAGTGTAATTACTGATGGCCCAACACTTTGTGAGGACGGGCTCACAAAGTATCAATGTACTTATGCCTCTTGAGTTTCAGGTGTCCGGTGGTAGAAGTCACTTACCATCAAGTGACTCGTTAACTCGTTCCACTATTAAAAACAAACGAAAATATTTGAACACGAAGTCAAGCTTCTAAATATTTAAGAAGCAAGAAAGGAATCGTAATTTAACCTTGCTCTTTTAACCAGAATATTAAACATCAAGAATAACGATAAAATATATTTTTTTATTATATTCAATTGAATTTCCCAATTTTAGTGATGTTATTCAAAGTCTTGCAACATTTTACCTAATGTGTCATAGACAAAAATGCATTCAATGATAGTTTATAAAGTAGGCTATAATTAAATTTTTTAGCACCTTTACTTTCAACAACCTTTTAGTATTATGAATAACTTAAATAAATAAAAATTTTGGTAATGTCAGAAAAGTTCAGAATATTCTTGACGTATAAATGTTGAATACATTGATTATATTAATAAAAATAATTATTACAATATTTTACTGACTTCCTTTAAAATAATTATCCAAACGTCTTTTTCTCAAAGATGTCAAAATTGTAATTAACACACACTTTATAAACAGTCATAATAACAAGATTGAATATATTATATGATTTATTTTATAAGTTCCGTACAAAACAAACTGAAATTCAACACAACAAAACAAACTGAATACAAAACAAACTGAAAACAAACAAATAGAATTTACTAGGTGTTTAGATCGAATTTAATATAAATTTTCAATGCAATCAACTCTATCTCTTTTTACTTACTAACCGTTTCTTTAAAACTTTACTCCTTACTCAGCCATAGGTATAAAAAATATTTCAGATAACAGCGTCGATAGGCTTGTACCTAATTCCAAAGCAACGTCTTTATATGAAAAGGGTATATTTTTTAATAAAAGCAGGTCAGAAAATGACCGTAGGACAAAAAATGGTACCTTTTACGTTTGGTTTCACAAACATTAATAAGAAATGGGAATATTAAATCTGATTCTTCAATTTAAATGCATCTTTTGAACCTTGGGGGGAGTTCTTGCTTTTAATTGCTTATTAGCCCTTTATGGCAATCTTTATTTTTGTGAATGCCTATTAAAGATGAATAGGGTAATGCAAAAAAAACATTTTTGAAAAGTGTCTGGATTAGATACCTAATAAAGTGCTAATAAACCACTAAAAAACCTCAACAAGCACAAATTGTGCATTCAACTGACATATTTTGCTTACACAGCCGTATGACGTAATTACATATCGGATACTATTTCACGGTGTTAGGAAATAGATTAAAAAGCGTAAAGTCTTTAAATTGAACTTCATAATTTATTTTGTTCTTTAATGAACTGAAATTAACACTTTCCTACTGCTTTTGCTTAAGTTAACTCCGATATATATTTTAATTTTTTTTCGGCTCGTTTCTGGTGCAAAGAATGTCCGTTGCAATTCAGCGAGGCAATGCTGCCAGTATCATGGGCACCTTTGCATCGGGAGCGACGCGGGGCGGGTTATATGATCTGACTTAAAAAAAAAATATATATATAATTGTAACTTAAATGTATGTATTTTAAATTTTTATTAATTAATACATTATGAAAATTTATTTTTTTTCTAGGGAGAAAAGAATTAAACTTCTTTTTTTTTTTTAATTTAATTCAACGAGTCAACCAAAGAGTATTTTTATTTACATTAATTTGTTATACTCATTTACAGTCTGTGGTCTCATATTGTTGTCGTTATTTAGGTCATGTTACTCTATGGTCGTTATGCTAGTCTCTAATAAATAACGATCTTTGAGTTTGAATTTTTAGAAGTTTTATTATAGTAAATAGTTATTTACTGACTGTAATAGTAAGAAATCAATATTCAATATGAGTGACGTGGATGAGATAATTGATTATATAAAATCCCTAAAGAAGGGCTTTGACAAGGACTTATTTCAGAATAAAATTGACGAATTAACATACGCAATTGATACAACTGGAATAAACTACAATGATTTTCACATTTTATTTAAAGTTTGGCTAAATTTATCTATACGTAAGTCTATTTCAACTAATCTACAACAATTTTATTCCAGAGATTATTTTTATACATGGATAAACATATATTTTGTAAAATTTTGTAGCAATAACAAAATGGGTGAGTTTGGGTACTTGTTTGGTGCCCCAGGATAGCGTAGAGGAGCGTACTGTGGAATATGCGCTGAGCTGGCTACTTTCTAATTATGATGACCCATCGACTTTTTCAAGAATAGCCTTTTTGCTGGACTGGCTCACAGGTTTGTACTATTTGTCACAGTGTAAACAAACATTGAGTCTAAATGAATTATTGATTCGTTAGAGTTAATACAATTATTTCTTTGGAGTTATTGATGACACTATACAATTAATACTGACTTAACTCAGCCTTATGGTGTTCAATGAATGTTCCCTGACACTGGTTTCAAATTTCTATAATTTATATTTGTAAACTTAATTTTATTGAACCCATGAATTTGAACTCAACCCAACCCAACCCGGATAAGATTCTTGGTCATATTTCGATCTTTTTAACATTTCTTATACTTTTTGTCAAATCGGTTAGATTTGAAAATATTCTTGATTAAATTTTCATACATTTAACTTTACTGTAAGTACATAAATGAAAATATTTGACTATTTTTAATTTTAGCTGCCATGGAGTGTGCAAATATTGATATGGACAAATTGGACTTGGGATATGATGTTTTTTATATAAGTTTGACATATGAAGCATTGGTAAGTAGTCTTTGTGTTAAGAAAACTTTACAACATATTAATATTACTGACATAGCTTGTTTAACAACCCTACATTATTTATCATGTGTAATAAAATCAATTTAGGGCTGTGCCAAATGTGTATCTGTTATGTTTACAGACACCTCATGCAATGAAATTAGTCTACACATTAACAAAACCGAGTGATGTAACAAGAAGAAGAGTTCTTGAACTGTTAGATTATGCTAAAAAAAGGGAGGCTAAAAAGGTATATATTTACAAATTTTAAATCCCTATTATAATACTTAACAAGACATTATTTAACAACAGCTTTTAATAGTCCACTGCTGGACATGGGCCTCTCCTTAGAAAGGAGGTTTTGGCCTACTGTACAGTGCTGCTCAGAAGGGTTGGTATAGGGTTTGTGTCAAGTTTACCCTCTCTTTGCAGTACTTTGTCCTGCGTAGTTAGCTCTCTTAGTCGCCTCTTACGATACCCACAGGATGAATAGGGTGGTGACCTTCAAATTTTTGATACATCACCACACAGCCTGAGATGGCGAGACATTGCTATATCTTTATAATACTATGGCAGGCTTGTTAGTAGTGATCCACCAGTAAAACAAATGGGTGAATGTCTTACAGATCTGCTTTAAAATTTAACAGCCTATTTTAAGGTAAACATAGTAATAACATCTACATTTGTAATTACCAGACACTGACATAGCTCAAGCTTCTGCACATATAAGATATGTTTATGATAAACCCTTAATTATTAAATGTTTCTTGAGTGTCTTTTTCTTGACTTCATTAGCAGAAAATTAAAATGTGCATGTGTTACTGTCACTCACATTGAACTAGCAATTTACCGGTGTAAGTACCTCAGAATAATATTGTTGTACTTTAAAAGGTCTAAATTCTGTTATAAGACTTTCTTTTGTAGACTTTTATGGTTAAAAAAGGAAAAATAGGCTAATAGTAACTAAGAAAATGTTTGATATTTATTGTAGTCCTTATTAATAATATTACAGAGCATGTACAGACAACTTCAAGTGTTACTGGGTTTGTTCAAGTCTTACAAACCAGAGTGTGTGCCGGAGGATGTGCCAGCTATCTCAATACATACAGCCTTCAAAAAAATCAATGCAAACCTCCTTGCTAGATTTAAAAGGAATCAGGTATGATTTGGAACAACACCTCTTTGGTCTAAATATGACTCTTAATAACAACTGTTTTTGATAGTTTTTGTTGATAATTTAGTTGAAAATATTTCAATTGTTTTATTTGTGAAGACTACTAAGTATTTAAGTTTAAAATTAGTAATAAAATAAAGGATGTGTATAATACCTACTTTGTTTTGCACATAATGAGGTGTCATTTCCAGATTGATTAAATGTAATATATGACCTTAAAATTTAAAAGTGGTATATTAATCCTTAACTACTCTAGTTAAAAGTCTTGCATGAGTGACTTAAATTTGTTGGCAGACAACAATATTATACTCATCAATATACAAAAGTGTACAAAATGGTGTAGACCAGAAGACCACATAGTAAACAGTTTTTTTTTTGCAGGAACGCAGAGATACATTATGTAAAGAGAAAATTCATTTAACCTGGATAAATCCTTTAAATACTGTAAGTATTTTTTGAATATTTTATAATATGCTTTAATGAAATAAAGAACAAATTGAAATTGAAACAAAAGTGAAGTAGAAAGTAAAAAAAGAGTTTCACTGTCCATCTCCTTGCTTCATTTGAAATAGAATCAGATTATTGTTCCCAAGCCTAATCTGTAAGACTCTTCAAAACATATCATCGCTAACTTAGATGGTTTATTAGTAGCTACTGAAGACTTCACCATTCATTTCCTGGCCTCCTCCTCCTGCATCAGATCAGTTACAAGATTTCAAGTTATAGTATTGTCATCCACATTATAGATACAACAATTAGAAGTAGGTTAAAAATGGTCTGTTGATGTCCCTTTCCTAGTGGGGTTTATTGCCCCTCCAGACGTCCGGCGAGAGATAGCTTGTGCAGTAGAGAACCAAAACGAAGAAAACGATCCCCGTCACACACTGTACGATCAGAAGATAGCTCCTGCGCGCTTAAAAAGCCGAAGAAACTTTCTGAGATCAACTCACAATATTTCGAATAGTACTCCTCCACAACGAGCAAGAGAGTAAATGCCACATTTGCTTTCTTGTCCACTGTGCCAGGGCCCTTTCGTCACCGGGGCCCCGAAAAGCGAATACGTAGAGCAATATATTCGCTTACATTGTACTTTTTTTTTTTCTATTTTGGGTCGATATAATCGGACGAAAAAATTATATGTAAATGATGGCTTAGTTAGCGACTTTGAAGTAAACCTTAGGCATTGATAAACCAATGACATTGCAGAATGCCACAGAAAATGTGGCATTGCCAATTTTTCCAGATAGGAAATGGTTAGTTCCCTGTTTCGCCACCATCTAAAGTTTTTGAACTGTAAAATCGCCTTACTAATAGCCTGGTTTTTTCATTTTCAGTAACTGGGTATTTATATAATTACCTTCAGCTTAGCAAATTTGTTTGTAAAATTGATAATATAATAGTTATGAGAGATACCTAAAAACTACCTAGTAAGTTTTTTAAGTTGGGGCATGTAGGTTGCGTTCCAGGAACACCTCAGAAATGAGGATAAACTAGCAATAAAATATGTATGTCATAACAGAAAATAAATTTCAGTATTCAGAATATTATATAAATTTAAAGTGTTGAAATTGGCCGAGTTAATAAGGGATTCGATTGTGTTTTGTTTTCATCAAAATAAAATTTATTATTTATATATGGGTCATTTTTTATGTCATGTAGTGACGCCATTTGACTCCTAATGAAATGAAAAAAGCTGTAGGAATGCCACAAGCGGAAAGAAATCAGTCCTTGGCATTTTGATGTCAATAGGAGCGTCCTTCGTCGTCTTTGGCAGCGTTATGTTAATACAGGAATCCTGCTGAACAGCACCCAGGACGTTTAAAAAGAAGTTTAAAGCTACATTCTCAAGCAGTGTTGTTGTTAGATAACAAACCGTGAGTTATAGGCTGCCTGAATACGGCCTACGGGCACGACGCCCTATTAGGTGCCTACCTACACCCCATGGGAATCACGCCGGTCGAAACTAATGGTGCAGGAAACACTTGACATGGACCCAGGAGCAATGGGTTTGAGCGTTTATTGCCGTGGCCAGCACAATCACCAGAGCTCAATCCCATCGAGCACGCATGGGATATGCTCCAGAGACGTGTTCTAGAGAACCTTGACGGAGTGTCGACAACCCAAAAACTAAAGGACTTGTTGAAATTCCATAGGGAGTGATTGCCGCAGGATCATAGAAAAATCACACTTTGTACTGAATTACCAAATAATTTTAAGAAATGTCATTATTTAATTTTGTAAAACATGAAAAGTTTAATTTTATTTTAACTTTATTTTATACTACGTATTTTACGGTAGACATTGTTAGCTATTGTGAGTAAATGAACATTTGAATATAGGATTTTATTGCTTTAGACACTAATGTATCAATGAATGCTTAGTTATTATTTATAACAGAAAAATATATATTACAATAGTAAAAATCGTTCAAAAGTTCAAAACCGTAAATGTTGTTTAGTTTTTTTTGTTTTTTTTGGTGAGTATATTTGTATCTGTCCAACAGGGCGCCATATTGTGGGGCAGTGGCATGGCTTAAGAGGGCCTTGCCACCAATAGTATATGCCAAGAGGCCTCCTCCTCCCCTACTAATTTACAAAAGTATATCTAAATTTTACCTACCTACCTTTTTACTTTGTTGCGTTTGAAAACGACTACATTTTCAATTTCCAATAAGGGTGTGTGTCAGCCCATCCCCCCTCCATAAAGTGTCTGGACAAAACTCATAGCAATAACCAAGTCCAGATAAAAATATTTGTATTAATTTAAAAAAAACGCAGCTTCATTCATGTGTCGTGTATGATCAGATGGTTAAATTCTTAATAATTTCAAATTAATTACATAATAACAACATTTATTGCAGAAGCGTGGTAGAAATGCTAAGGCAGATCCGTTAGTACCAAACATGGCGTTCCTCAACATTGGCTCTAGGCAAAGTGCTGACAAGGAACCAAAAAAGAACTTCCTAGATTTCACAGAGTAAGTTGATATATGTTCGTATATAATAGTAAAGTAATATAATATTTATATGTAAATATGTAAAGTAATATAATATGTAGACAAAGTTTCTTAATACTAATGTGAGTTTATGCGGTTACTTACGGTGGACGACGCAGCCGCGGTCATTCGGTATTCCTATACTCTGCATACAGTATTTATTGGTATTTAGTGTTATTTATGCTACATTGTCCTCATGTTGTTTTATTTCACTTAGAAACAATGGAACCAAAAATTTAGTAAAACAACTGGGGCAAAAAATATTTTTAATAGCATTTACGTGCAATATAAGTGTTAAGTAGTGAATGCTACTATAATGTCACTATAATGTTCTAGACACTCATTAGCATTGTCATATGTTTTAAGTCCAGTGTCGGTGGTGCAGTGTGGGCTGCAGAAGTCGTCGTGTCGGCCGGCACGTCTGCGAGCACTGCTGTGCAACGCGACCGGTGTTGCGCTGTTAGCTGTCGCCTCACACGCTGATCACGCCTTTCTCTCCTATGACTTGCACCATCTTCTAAATACCTGTAAGTATTCATATGGTTTGATAGTGTCAGTATTTCTGTTGGTCTAGTGGTTATGGCCCTGACTGCTAGTCCGGAGGTCGTGGGTTTAATTCCCACACAAGTAATTGTGTGATGAGCACGATCATTTGTTTTAACCGGGTGTAATATATATATAATATGTATGTATTATTTAAGTATGTTTATCAGCAGGCTGGTTAAAAAAGCTCAGGCTCTGCCCTGCCTTTGATCAGACGGCTGTGTGTTTTTTGTATTTTGTTTTAATATTTTATTCCTTTATCAGTCATGTTCCATTCTAAGTGCTGCGATAAAATATTTATCAATGTTCGTACTGTTAAAAATTACACAAAATTTGACAATACTTAATTTAACTATGTTTGCGCCATTTGGGCTGAGTATAAAAACTGATATCGTAGGATTTATCGACCTTGTGATTGTTGTATTGTAGTAGGGTATCTGGTTATTTGCCTCGTATCGCTGGATCTGGTCGTATCGCTGTAAAAAGTCTATATCCTTTCTCCAGAATCAAAGTATCTGCATACCAAATTTCATCTAAATCGGTTCAGCGGTTATTGAT
Organism: Arctia plantaginis; assembly: GCA_902825455.1. Lineage (NCBI taxonomy): Eukaryota > Metazoa > Arthropoda > Insecta > Lepidoptera > Erebidae > Arctia > Arctia plantaginis. Next base: position 5,695,875 of record CADEBD010000288.1, read on the forward strand.
TCCCCATACAAACTTCCACCCCCTCTTTCACCGCCTTAAAGGGTGATTTCTGGGATAAAAACTATTATATGTCCTTTCCTGCTGCTCAAATTATCTCTATTCCAAATTTCATCTCAATCAGTTCAGTGGTAACAGACAGACAGACACACTTTCGAATTTATAATATTAGAATGGATTCGCTTCTGGCCAGCGTGGTAAAGTAGGCCGCAACCTCCTTTCTAAGAAGGGGCCTTATGTTCAGCCATTAAATACTGTTGTAAGAGTGCACTTTTTCATTTTAAAATAAAAACACGTATTTTATGAAAGAGTTGTGATATTTTTATTGGATTGTAAAGAAGATATGTTACGATTAAGTATGGAACAAAATATCCGGCAAATGGCCCCTACGGCTCTGATGACAGACCATTACTCTTTTCATGAAATTTTCCACACCGATGATGTGTTGCATCTCTGATTTGAGCTTAGGAATTTCACATAACTCTAAAGAAAAAAATATGTCACAATTATACTCAATGTTAAAATAAATTAATATGTGTCACTTGCAGGTTTCCTAGATATTTCGCCACACAGCTATATGGAGAAACAAGATCTACTACACCGACTGGCAGTACTGCAGCATACACTGATGCAAGGGATACCTGTCATTACTAGGTTTCTTGCCCAGTATCTACCTTTATGGAACGAAAAGGATTACTTCGCTGAGGTACTATCATTATCATCATCATCAAGAGCCTTTAATAGTCCACTGTTGGTCATAGGCCTCTCCTTAGAAAGTCGGCTTTGGCCTGTTATACCATGCTGGCTAGACAGGTTGGTATAGTGTTTGTTTTAAGTTATCCTTCTCTTTACAGTGCTGAGGTACTATATTCCATTTAAATTATATGAGTTGAGGGTTTAGGCTTCATTTTAGGGTTGGTCCTTGTCTTAATAACAGCTCTTCATGCTATTGGAGTCGCAGAGTGGCACCGTGTAGTTTCAGTCGGTTCGATTCTGACACACTTCCCAGGCGCAAAAACTGGTCCCACCAGTTTTTGCGCGGACGACCCGAGGGGGTCACGTAAAAAAAAGGTATTCGACTTCCTTTGTCACTTAACTTACGATGAACTTGCTATTTTTCAGATAATGGAGCTTGCACAGTGGTTGAGTGTGGATTCAGTTGAGCATACCATGTTTGTAGTGGAGCCTTTGATACGGATATACCACAGATCTCAGCCAATCGAACAGTGTGCCATACTCAAGTGTTTGACCAACATGTATTCTAACCTAGTAAGTTTGAACAAATAATTGCGTGTGGTGTGTTCATAAGTATGCTGCTATTGGTAATGAAATGTTAACTAGTCCGTTTATTTACAGATACTTAATTTGAATTAGAAAGTCTTTCAGATACTCTTATAGATGGGTCGGGTAGATCTTGTAGCAATCAGTAGACTATTTGACAGAAAAGATGACAAATATATTATTTTTTCTAGGTGTTGAGCAGTACGCGGTCCCGCCAACACTTCATGGGAGCGGCACCCCCGCAAAACTACACGGAGCTGCTGCCGCGGGTCGCGGCCGCCATCAGCGAAATGAGCAACAAAGCCCTGCAAGTTACACCTGGTATGAGTCCCCACTTTATATTTGTATCGTAGGCTGATCGAGTTATGCCTGAATACTTAATGAAAACAAGTGTTTAAGTGAACACCCACCCACCAGAATCAGTCCCTTTTTACACGCTTTATATTAGCTTCACTTGTATGTTTGTTTGTATGTTTGTAAGACTCCTTTGGGCGTGATTTTGACTGACTTTTAAACGGTCAGAATTCCTTCAAACTTTGTAGATATATCGAGGACCGATGACAATACACTAATTTAAAAAAAAAAAATAGACAAAAATTTAGTTTTTAAAAACTAAAAAACATGCTTTCTATGAAAGCGTGTTATATAGTTTTTTTAAATTATAATTTTTAAAATGTCAAATTGTCAAATGTAAATTTTTACGAAATGGCGAGTATTGGATAGGCATATCGAGACTTGCCATATGATCAAGCAGATCCCGATAGCTACGCTATACAATTGACCTCTATGTGTGTTGTAACAATTGCCTACATATCATGCATATCGGCAATATTGATTGTTGTTGTTTTGCATATTTTTATTTTACTTTAGTTGCATTAAATCCGCCAAAGAACTTGTTTATCTAATAATTTATCAGAACACAATCTCAACAGTATGACTTATACAAAGAATATTGAGGAGATCAAAATTTTTCACTTTCTTGACTCTTACCGGAATACGGAGCGTGGGTAGGCTCCCCCACAAGGTGGTCCGACGACCTGGTGAAGGTAGTGAAGAGCCTGTGGATGCGGGTAGTACGGCACCGGTTGTTGTGGAGAGCCTTGGGGAAGGGCTTATGTCTAGATGTCTTTCGGTTGAGATGATGATGATCTCTTGGAACTTCGAAGGAGTCTCGTCGTGCGATGAACTGTAATAATAATATTTATTTAGATAATGAGTACAATAGTTTATAATAAATGGTTTTCTAATTTATAAATAAAATACATGTGGTGACGGATTAAGAATACGGAGTGTAGCCACCACTATTCATCCCGTGGGTGTCGTAAGAGGCGACTAAGGGCAAACTACGCAGGACAACAGCACTGCAAAGAGAAGGAAAACTTGACATAAACCCTATACCAACCCGTCTGGCCAGCGTGGCATAGTAGGCCAAAACCTCCTTTCTAAGGAGAGGCCTATGTCCAGCAGTGGACTGTTAAAGGCTGTTGATGATGATGATTGTTTGCACGAACTAGATTGAACCTGGCCTTGGGCGAAGAAGTGCAAACAAACTATTTTATCAATATAAATCTACATAAGTATAATTAAGTACTAAAATTTTAGTAATAGCCTACATAAGCACCTAACAGTACCAGTGATAAGTGGGTCAAAAATAATGCATTAAGACCGTTCAGCCAATTTTTATTTACATATTTCAAGTAACTGCTCAGTTTGCTGATATGACAAAATTTGTAAGTAATTATGTAACGTGTTTTTACAGCTAACATAATTTAATTTATAAATACTTAGCCCACTATTTAATCTATTATATAGAACTTAACTTTGAGCCTGATCGTGGGGCACAGACTATATTTTCTACGTATGGATGAAACGCCATAGTCGAACACTAATGCTGTGGAAGTCGGTGCACCCATTACTAAACTTACTATTATTTAACATTACTAAAAATTCGTTTCGAAATAATTTGTCTCATGGGTCTTTTTCTTGCAGACGACATGCGAGTCCTGTGCAGTGTCGTGCGTAGCGCGGAGCGGCGCGCTCGCAGCTGCGTGCGCGCGCGCGCGGTGCCCGCCGCCCTGCAGCCCGTCGCGCCGCTCGCCCTGGCGCTGCCGCTCGTCTCCGTCTCCGCTTGTCTCATAGACACTGTCGCCTCGCTCATGATATTGTAAGTGCCACCACCCGGTGTTGGACCGACCCTTCGATTGGGAGCATGACTATATTCGCCTACCATCTAGTGACAGAAATGCTCTTTTGCCACCTATAGCACAAGAAAGTGTTATTCCTGATCCAAAACTTGATGTAATTTCAAATTAGTGTTGACTAAATTGTTTCGCAGTCGTTACGACTCATGCTGTAGGTGCTGCAAAAGACATCGAACACTGACATCGATGAAAATTAAAATATGCCAAAATAATTTGAACGGCAGCTTATTCACTATTTAATAATAAACTTTACTGCTTCCATACTAATTGACTCGCTAACTATTTCAGGTACAGAAAGATATTCTCGTTACTGAAAACATCAAACGATCTCAAAAAAGATGACGATGCATATTCAGAACAAATGCAAGTTCTTCAAGCCTACACCTCAGATTTGATCAACTGTTTGTACAGCGAAGAAATATTGAGCGCACGAAAGACAGGTTTCGTCTTCGAGAAACTTCACCCACAGCTTGTGGACAAACTTGGGTCTCTGATGCCTGACGTAGATTCTAAATTAAGCATAAGGAACAGTATAGCTTTCTCACCTTACACCTACATACAGCTAGACGCTATTGATTATAGAGATGCAGATAATAAACTGTGGTTTAATGCAGTTATAGATCAGGAGTTCACTAACCTCAGTAGATTCCTAAAGAAAGCATTGCCCGAGTTGCGGTATAACTAATACTAAGATTGAGGAAGGTGGCAAGTGCCTTTTTCTGTTAGCACATTAATATAAACAATCACAAAAGCAATGTACTATACTAGGGCATAATAAGATTTACAAAGAGTTTGACTGTAAAATCGTGATGAAATTATTAATAACCAGTTTTTAGAGCTATCTTTTGAATTTACAGTCACAATCATGACTGTCTTTTCTTTCTTTTTTTTGTTGACGGGGTGGAAAATCCTTTCGGATCTTCTGCTCTTCGGGGACTCTGGAGCCTGGAGTATATCGTGATTCCACTAAAAACCGTCCCGACGGCCGGCCTCATGTGCCCTACTCTGATAGGACCCGGATGTCTTAACCTTAGATTACATAAATCTTTTTTATATTACAATAAAAATGCTATTTAACCTTTTATAGGGGGTAGTTTATCACATTCGAATCCATCAGTATGTAGACCGATTTTGATCCAAGTTCATAGAGGTTTTTATTTTTGCTGTATTTGCTAAGTAGAGTTTATCGGAATGTTAAAAGCCGACGACCATTGATGAAAGAAAAACAATTATACAAAAGTTCAGTAGGATCCATCGCTCATAATAGCAAGAATCGATACGTAGTCGAGGCGCGGACGCACAAGTGATGCCACGCTTCTAAACGTTTTCTTAAAGAACAAATGACAGGTAGCCTCCCATATTGGAATCGCAGCACGGGCGAGGCGAGGGTGCCTGCCCGGCTACATCGCTACTCCGCTACTCCGCTGTCATTTCGTTCCGTGTGTTGCTGCTGCGTTTAGTCGTGAAAATGAAGATTTTAAAACCAATATGAAATTAAAAACAAGTAGGTCTTCAGCCCCCGTTCTACATAGAGAAAATGCCTAGATCGAGCCCCGTTGCCACCGTGACTATGCTTGGACTTACCAATGAGCGACGCCCCTTAGAAACATTGATTGCTCAATGGTAGGAGTGGAGAGGAGAAAAGCTATTTTGGATTTTTTTTATCTTTAAGCGGTCGCCACGCCACTTCCTACTACGCTGTGTTGTGGGTTCGATTCCCACGTGGGACCACACTTTGTGTGATCTACAAATTGTTTTTTCGAGTCAGGGTGTTCTTTGTGTCCGTTTTATGTATGTTTGTAAAGTCCCCCGCGACACAGGAGATGTCTGTTCAGATGTCGTCTTAAAAAAAAGCAACTAGTAATCTATAGTTGTATATACTTTTTTAAAGAAAAAAATTTACATAGGAAGTAATTGGTCTGAACGCGCTTTGTGATTAGTTAATATCGACTTTCAACCTAGTCGACTAACCTAAACTAGACATCTTAACTTGTATTTTCTTCTTGAACCACATTTATATTATTAAATATCATTCTTAAGTTTTAAACTATATTTTGGTACCTGCTTTGTATGCAACTTTTTAATAATGTTAAATAGATATATAATTGGCATCACTGCCTAATAAACTGTAAAATATATTAAGTTTAGCATCCCACCATTTTTAAAGGAAAGTTAATAAATAAGCATTTAATAATTTTGCTTCTTATTTTATTACCCTATGGTTAGAATAAGACATAGTACATAGTACGGACTGGCCTATTGATGTAGTGGTAAGGGATCCTGACTAATTGCGAGATCCAAATCCTTATCCTGATTGCTAAGACAGAGGTTGTGGTATCGCAGGGTGTTACTGCCTGTGTCAACTTTCTCCTGATGTCATGTACATTGCGTACATATTGTTATGAGTGCCAGTTACGTACATTGGTACAAGAAGATATATTTTGGTCTTATTATGAAGTACTACATTACTTATACTAATTTTACTAATTTCTCTAATAAACTTTAATCAAAATCAAATTATGCTAGTTATACTAATATAATATATTTTTCTTTCTGATGAGAACATGGCTATTATAAATATTGAGTGTTCATCGTCACAAGGATAACAACATAATAAATAGTTGATGGTAATACATACGTTGTCGAGTACAGGTGTCCGTCCAACACACGCACAAACAACAATAGTTACACCAAGTTAACATGCTAACACATCATCATCATCAACAGCCTTTAGTAGTCCACTGCTGGACATAGGCATCGCCTTAGAAAGCTAACACATTATATAATACTATGACAAAGATTTGTTTTCAATGATAAATTGAAGCAGGTTGCCTTTAAATGTGTTGAACGACGTGATATTTTTATAGGTGTGGGTATTTTGTTGTAAAAGCGCGCTCCTTCACACGTAGTCATCATTTTAGTTCGTGCGAGTTCTTGGCAGAGCGAGATAGCTAGCGCGGCGCGTGCGAGTCCCGGGGTTAGCAACCTTTTATGGTTTGTGAAATTCGTGGTGGTATGTGAAAGGTGGTATGAATATTTTTGTTAATTGCTTTGCGTATAAAAATGCAACTGTTGTAGGTGTATAATTGTTTGATTGTCATTAGCTTTGTTTCATTGTAAATTTTGTTAAATTTTGTGCGATAATGATAATTAAAAAAAGTTTTAATGATTTTGTTTTGTAATATTTGTAGTTAAGCTATTCTTGTTTTGGCTGCACTGCCCCAGATTCAATTAAGTAAATTAATTGTGGTTTTACGGGTACATTTTAAATTGTATAGCGTAGTTTAGTTGGTATACATAGCACAATATGGCGAAGGGTGCCACAGAGTTTCACTAATTTCGTTTTAATTAAATCATAATGGGTTTTTTATGTTAATTGGGTGTCCATATGTAGACTGAGATATTTTTCATGGTGTTTTTGTTGCAATGGGATATATAGTGAGTGGTGTGTGCGTCGGCACGGACTCGTTTCTTTGCTTTGCAACAATGTAACAAATCGTAGCAAAATTTATACTTAGAAGGTAATAATGTCTAGATCTTGTTGAGCACGCGAAATTATATCATTCATTGACGAACCGAAGTGAAACAAACATGTATCATCCGCTTATAGAGTTATGTATCCTTTTAAAACTAATTCGTGCATGTTGTTTACATACACCGTGAAGAGCAAAGGGCCTAAAATTGATCCTTGAGGAATGCACAAGTTATTGAAAGTGGGTTAATTTGGGTATAATTGTCTATTTTAACGATTTGAGATCTGTTTTTGAGGTAGGACTCGAATATGTGTAACGCTTTGCCTAATATGTGTAAAGCAGTTTATGACTTATGCTATCGAAAGCTTTTTTAAGGTCGATGAATATATCCATTCATATATTATAGTTAATATTATGGCTTATTTTAGTTATGAGAACAATAGTAGCAGTGTGTTACTTTTCGGTCTAAACCCATATCGCAGTCCCCGACGAACAAAATCGTAATAGGAAAATAACAATTTTACAGGAGCAAATAAAAACTGAATATCTTGAATACTATCAAGACTAAAAAGAAGATTATTTTATCAAAAATAAGGAAATATTTTTTTGCACTAGATTTTTACTAAATTTTTATCATAAATTTTCTTTATCAGTAAGAAAATTGTGAAAATGTCCATTACTGAAATAAGCTATGGAAAAAATTAACGCAAACTAACTTTACGATAGTGTTCGACTGTAATCACAAATCGGTGTTGCTGTAGTAATCGTTCATTATGATATTGTTCCATGGTAAATATGAATATACTTTATATTCGTAAAATGACATTGCAATCGTATTCGATGATATAACTGACTTTAATATTACGGTAAACATAAATTACATGTTTATTCGATGATCATTTTTAGGTGTTATAACTATTTCGGTACCTATGTATAAATTCTGATTCTGATTCTGTCGTTTTTCCCTCGAACAATATGGTAATAGCCGCTTACTCTAAAATGTTGACTTTTGAGATTTGGTAATAGGTTTTTGCGTTATTGATCGTGTAAATTTTTCACTTATGTTATACGTTGAACAAAAACATAAAGATCATTATTGAATGGATAAATCCAAAAGTATTCATCGCCCGATCATAAAAAAAAATCAATGATTGTAATAGGGTGTGTAGATAACGAATATCTAATAAACCCGATTCTATCGTAATAGCGATTACCATAGTGTTCGTCGGGGACTGCGATATTGACGTTTGAGTATGCAACTAATGGATGTCAAGTAGTTTTCTACGTTTGTGTAAGTAATACTTTTTCAAGGATTTTTTACAATACGGGCAACACAGAAATAGGTCGCTAGTTACCGGGATCTGTTCGTGCCTGATTTAACTTTTGCAATTTTAGTGAGTCCGGGAAAACCGTCCGTTCAACAAGAGATTGTTAAAGCATTTTATTAGGCTATCCATAATCAAGGGTTTGAGATATTTTATCATTTTTGTGTTAATACCATCCTACCCGATACTGCAATTGACGTTTAACTCACTAAAGTATGCATTTGAGACTTTACTGTGAGTGAGTGCGGCAGAGCACGGTCACCGCACTCAATACGTGAAAAGCATGAAAGAATTGATTAACATTGGTTTTCTGTGAGACTGTGGTAGCGAGCGCGAGCCAGCCCATGTGTGTCATTGAGATGTGTCAAATTATAAAATATCAAATAAAATCCTATACCTATCTACTATGCAGACGGAAATACACAATGACATTATTTCTGGGGGCCTAGTGCAAGTTTATTTAATATCGACTCGCTCTCGACGATGACCGCGTTTAGCGTTGCGATTGAAGAAGAGTTCAGAGGGCCTAGTGTCAGTTTATTTCACATCTACTTTCTCTCGGCTCTATGCTACTTGTTATTTTCGTATTGTTAACAAGTTGAGAGTTACCAAAAATACTCTGCTTAATAACAATGATTCAACAATTTCAAATTTACATAAAAACAAGGCTATTTAATATGTCTTAATATTCTTTAAAACTGAGGGTTTAAAACTGTGACCATGTTTAGAGCATTTAGGTACATAACTGATGGAAATATTAGTAAATATACACACAATAATAAAACAAACAACGGACAACTAAGGATCACACAAATATTTGATACCGATTGAATTGTCGCTAAGGTGACGAGTTACTACCCTCACATTGTTCAAATTCATCTAAGTACCTACCTTGCTATGAATAGTATAGTGTAATAACTTTAATCTGTTCATTCATTCCGCGTGTGAGATATGTGAAGTTATTATTATTATTCGCTTATTTACGTTTTCAAACTTGCTGAAAAAGGTAACTGTGCCAGTTTGTATAATTAACTTTAAAAAAAGTATCGCCGACTTCAATAGGTACGCCTACATGAACTTACCATGATTAGGGGTGGTATTTATTCTTCGATTTACAAACGGGAATAACTACTGTTTGGTCCCATTTTCAAAATCAATTGACCGTTGATCGAACTGTAAAAAGAGAATAACTTTGTGGACAGGGTAGACTACTGTTTTTTGTTACATCTGTGTGCTTACCTTCCAATGGTCACAACTTATACCTACATAAAATACCGACCGATACTCATGACCTATTGTTTAAGAAAAAAATATGCATTCCAATATGCCGAGAGCATGTATAAAACCCTTACATGAGTCTAAATTATTTGCAGAATAATCTTGTTAAAAGTTAAAAGTGATTGCGTACAGCAAAGTTCGTAGCGTTGAGTGAGCAAAAACCTGAAAAGCCTGAAAGCTCCAAAAAGTAATTAGCGATAAACATTGAAGCAATAAAATTGTTTTAATTGAATTCGTTGAAAAAGCATGTGCATGTTAACATAAACAGTTTTCGACAAAGGTACTTTTCCATTTCCTCCTCTAACTTGTGCTCATTTATTTTTCGTGGTCCGCTCGAAAGCATAAATTATGGACACCGTGGCTGCTACGTGGCGGGGTGTCGTACCCGGGTCGGGGGCCGCCCCCGACCGTTCGCCGCCCGCGCGCTTCAATGAGAAATGTTTCAGGGCCTTTTGTCCCCTTATGCCCCTTTTTTGCGAGCGACGTCTTCAAGGATACTGTGTTAATCGGACCCTGCGTTACTTTTTGTGAATTCCGCCTACGGAAGTTGACTGGAAAAACTGTTTTTTTCTCGTATTCGTTCGACCTCGTTTCCTTTTGATTGTTGTTTGCTTGCCGGGGCATTATACCTATATTAGACTTTTTATTTTAATATTACTTATTCTAGATATTTTTTGAATCCCTTTGTCCCAAATGCGATGTGCGATTTTTACTTTTATCGTTTAAGCTCTTACTGTTTACTTCTTATTGGAAATTGAAGTCTGTTTAATGTTATTGTAGGTAGGTTATAAAAAGTCGGAAATTCTGTTTTTCAGGTTTCAATGTATTTTCTTTTGAACAAGAAATGGCAAAATGTGGAAGAAAGGGAAAAAAAAATGTCTAAAGAAATGTCTAAACTCAGATACGAAAAAGACGTGGGTATTTTAAATATGATATGGGAGATGGATTATTTAAAAAGTAGCTAGCTGTACTTGTTGTTAGGCAGCAGTATCATTAAGGTGAAGCTACGTTCTGCAATCAACACGTCTACACCGCGATTTGGTGATTATGGGCAATAACGACCATACAAAATTAGAAGCGGCTTCCAGTTCGCAATAGGTCGACTATTCTTGGCCGAGTCGGCGGCCATCTAATTTCGGGGCAGGAAATGCTGTGAATCTCTGGTTTGGTACAGTGAAAAGGACTCTATATGAGAAAATGGTGAGTATGTACGGTGCGACCTTGGGTCTTCTAACACAAGTGGGATTAAATTTGAACGCCGCTGTTTAGCGGAATAGGGAGTCCAAATTCTTTGTCAACTAACTTAGTCCCAACCTATCTCAATCCTGAGCCACACCTGTTTTCAAGGGTCATTCTAAATCTCCTAGCAAGTAGACTTGACTTGATGAGGACTTTCAGCAGACGGGTTTTGTTTAGATTTGATACCATTAGCCACATACACATAAAAGGAAGGCAATACGAAACACTAATAAGTAAAACCTGTGCCTTCTCTTTGTAGGCTATGAGAAAGTCTTTGATTTAGTTGCAACCTGGGTATTTTGGAGTATTACCAGCGTTACTAAGTGGACTGTAAGTATATTGATGTTTTGAGATGTATCCATACCGCCACGATTAGGAGTATTCTACTACACGATCTGGATAGGAAATATATCCCATTACGATGGGAGAGAGACAGAGGAATATAAAATCTTGGCAACTATTCATGGTGTTTCGAGGATATTATTTACTGCACTTAAGATTCACATCATCAATCATCAACAGCCTTTAATACTCCATTGCAGGACTTAGACCTCTCCTTAGAAAGGAGGTTCTGGCCTACTATACCACGCTAGCCAGACGGGTTGGTATAGGGTTTGTGTCAAGTTTTCCTTCTCTTTGCAGTGCTGTTGTCCTGCGTAGTTTGCTCCCTTAATCGGCTCTTACGACACCCACGCGATGAATTGGGTTGGCGACATTCCGTATTCTTAATTCGTCACTACACGGACTTAAGATTAGTTGACGATATTGCTTTAAAGGCTTATTCAATGTAAGACTTGCAAGAGATGTTGTTCGGATTAACTGAACCATACGCATCAGCCTCAGAATAAATTTCGATAAGACGAAAATTATGATCAATAGTCTTCTGAAGTTAGGGCCGACAGCCGGGAAGTTGTTCAAGAGTAAGTACGTGCGCCTGAGGCGGATCTTGTAACTTTGTGAGAACAACCTCGAGGCGGTAGTCAATACAAAAGTTCTTATTTCAGTGTATCCTACTTCTAATGATATATGGTTCTGGAAGTGTACTCGCGTGTGTAACCATGTATTGTGACCAAATAAAACAAAGATTTGAAGAACGGCAGAGAGAACTTGGTGAGTATCATCATCATTATTTCAGCCGAAAGACGGTCACGGTTAGACACAGACTTTGGGCTTAAAGATTTTTGTTCTCTCATACTTACAGTTAGTTCACTTATAATGAAATACATAGTAATTAACTTATGACTAATACAATATTTACCTCTTAGCGTATTGGATGCTGCAATTTACATACATGTTTCTTAAGCCCGCTTTTAAGTGCATTTATGCTATCACAATCCTTTAATTCTTTCGACAGTCTATCATACAGCCAAAGTTCCCTACAACAACCAGTCCTGGGCCTCAATTCTGCTATTTTATGTTTACGCCAAGCCCCTGTCATACCACTGACACGCTATTGAGATGCTATCGAGTGGCCATTGGCATCGGTATAAATATCGGTAGTCTACACTAACTACCTAACTCAGTGTCTTTACAGTGGCGATAAGGAATTATAAGGAAGGACTTGAAGGAAGGAATTGAGGCCCTGTTATGATGAGGATAGTTGACGATAAAGCTAATTGACGCAAATCAGAAGAAGCTCATCTCCAGAAGAACATGAAAGGCGTACGGTGATGATTATGATGACTTGTTTTATGACTTCTGATTCACGTGATTTGTAAGAAAAAAATGTTTTTCGTCTTCAAAATTGACAACTTTATCTAAAAATAGCAAACATTTTCTGCTGTATTTTAAGATCTTTAAACTGAAATGGTGAAGTGTAAAGTATAATGTGCATGTTAGTGCCTTTTATGTTGACGAAATAATAATGGTTTTCTTGTAGTTATATTTAAAAAAATTCTTATCAATCAAACTATCTCTATACCAAATTTCATCTACATTGGTTCAGCGGTTATTGATTCTCCATACAAACTTCCACCCCCCTTTTCACCCCTTTCAAAGATGATTTCTGGGATAAAAATCTTATCCTATGTCCTTCCCGGGACTCAAACTATCTCTATACCAAATGTCATCTAAATCGGTTCAGCGGTTTAAGCGTGAAGAGGTAACAGACAGACAAATAGACAGATCGACACTTTCGCATTTAAAATGTTAGTATGGATTTCTAAGCATCCTAAGTAGGTACTTTAGTTATAAAAGTAATAGTTACAGAAATTACAGAATATTCATAAGATACATACGTCTATGGATGCAGTACTAGTAGTTTTGTTTTGGTATATTCTATTTCTCATCATGAAAGAAATAACAAAATACTTTTCTGTTAACATTCCTTTTAAACACTTCGTGGTATCATGGCTACAATGCTAATAAATATTTATACAAAGACGAAGCGAATGTTTCATAAGTCTTGAGAGCGCAAATTCTCGTGTGATTTAGCACAAAATACGGCACGCTCTCACGGCTCCCAGCGGGTCGTGTTTGCGGATAAAAATATGCGCAACTGGTAACAATTGATAGGGGTGGTGGCGAGAAGGGTGCACTAGTTCATATCTCGCATTGAGAACCCTTTGCAACCCCACTTTCCTTTTTATCCCTACTCAAAAATCGCTCCGGGATACATGCTCTCGTTGCGGAGTAACTATTGCTCTCATTTTTGCCAAATTTTTGTTTGGGGTACAATTTATTACGTCGTTACTGTGTTACGCTTTATTCGTATATAAAATTTGAAAACTAACTAATTTGCTTCCTTTTTTAAAGAAAATTTTGAATAAAAGTGGCGTGGAGAGCACAGATTTATATTAAATGGATTAATTACCACCGTACCTATACTGAATACGCTTACAAATAGCTAAACGTATGGTAGACAATTCGCGATCAATAAATGCGTAATGAGCATGATTCACTCAGCAGTTAGACAGTAAAGCTTAAATTTAATTCATGAAAAAACTATTTTCATCCTTGAAACCTCTAAACGCATCCATACCTATATCGCAAATGCGAAAGTGTGTCTGTCTGTCTTTTACCGCTTTACGCTTAAACCGCTGAACCGATTTAGATGATATTTGGTACAGAGCTAGGCCGAGTCCCGAAAAAGGACAAAAGGTAGTATTTATTCCAGAAATCATACTTAAAGGGGGTGAAAAGGGGGGTGGAAGTTTGTATGGGGAATCAAGAACCGCTAAACCGATTTAGAAGAAATTTGGTACTGAGATACTTTGATTCTTTAGGAAAGACATGTGCTACTTTTTACAGCGATAACCGACATTTACGCGGGCGGAGCCGTGGGCCAAAGCTAGTACTTTTTATAAGTTACATTGTTAGGCACCGTCACCGATCTACGAGTATGTACAAATTACATGAAAATTATTTCTTAAAAAGATAGCTGGCTAAAGCTTTTAGACAATGTAGTAATTTTAAAACAATAATACATTAAACTATAGGTACATGCCACATACTACAATAGTCGTTACATAGGACTTTAGGGGACTAGTATACCCACCAGGGACTTCCTTTCTAGGGTATACCTAGTTCCCCGGCTATTAAAAAAAAATAAAAAAAAAATGTAACCATTGTTTCCATCCACACCTGTAAAAAAATTGCTAACCGTATTGTTCTGTTCCAATGCAAACAGATATCTGCATCATCGTTGTACTAAGACATTTAATAAATAGCTTATGATACATGTGCGTACCTACACCCGATGTTAATAGTTCAACACCGTTTTTATTCTTGGAGCCACTTTCTTTGAAATAATAAAGAACCAAAACTAGCCTTTCAGAACTAATTCACATACTATATCCAGAAAGTTCTTTATGAAACATGTACAAGGAACCAAATACGATAAAAGACATTTGGACCGCGAAGCACGTAGGTATTGAAACGTTTTGTGGTGTGTGCTGACTACTCTGGTTGCCGTATAGATATACTTATAAACAGCGTACGTGTTTCCAAATGTCAAAGCCCTTATAAACCTCTGAGATCTGCAAACACGGGCGTTGAATCGTGTTAGTGTAGGCGAAAGCTCACCCGGCTGCTGTCTGTACCCGAATCGATAAAATTCGGGTCCGCGCCCCCATGCGTTGCCATGGCAACGCGCCCGAGTCCCCTCCTAGCTCAGCTTCCACCCCGCCGCATCCCCGAGAACACCGATGTTGACTTAGACGGATAGGGTAAGAGGCTTATTAATGGTTTTATGTTACTCCAATGTTATACAACTTATCATAGAAAAAAAACAATACTTTTGAGTATTTTTTATTATTATTTTTATAAAAATAATCGGAGGATTTACTCACGCTATCACATCCATTTTTCCTATCGTAAGTGGGTGGAAAATTGAAAGCGAAATAGCCGGCAGCAGGCAAATAATAGTGGTACATTTGTAGAGCGCCGCCATCTTGCCAGACCGCGTGACGCCATTACAGATCGAGTGCGTTCATGTCGCGGGTCGACGGGTTCTTCGGTGATATTTTCAAATGGATTCACATTATACATATATGTCTGAGCAGCTAATGTAATTTCTTCTTGCAGAGATGCTATAGTTTTTTGTTTAAAATAAATATTTAAATGGATAAACAGTCTGAAACATGAAATATCAGACACCGATACGTAATGCGACCCGACACCTTTATATTTTATTCTTAATGTACCCACATTTTAATTTTAATTTTAGTTATGTGATTTAGTACAATGCTTGGTGACACCGTCAAATGCGCTCGTAGATTATAAGTTTACTTTTAAGTTCATAATTTGTAAATCTCAATATAAGTGAATTGTATTCTTTTGAGTAATAAATATCTTAAACCAGAAATAATATTTGGATATCAAAAGATTTATGTTTGTCATAGTTTTTACTAACCCAAAAGATGTGAAGATGTGACAATTACCCAAATAAGAGAATGGCACGATCCTGTAATACAAGTAGCGGCTGCGAGGTAGCAATGTAATTCTGGGCGCGTGTTTCCCCCGGACCGGCTGAGCACTCATGTTCGCTGGTAGCCCACGTCCAAGGAGCGAGAGTGGGCAAACTTTCTCTCCGACCCATAAAACTCTGTTTACTCAGTACGGGCGTATACATTTCTTTGCGGGTCAGGATTACTTAGCGATGAATAAGTAAATTGCATTTAAAACGAAATCGTTTTCGTACTTACCTAACGCTTTCTTCGTAGAACGTGCGTCGCATTTCGCATCGTAGCTATAGGAATTTTAAAATGAACGTGGACGCAGATACTTACCTACTGCAGCGCGAGATAAATTCTTATTAATATTCCCGAGGCGCAGTTTTACTTCTTTTGTCTCGCGCGGCTCGAGCAGGCAATAAAGAGGTAGACGCCTGGAAATGTGCTGCATTTATACAGGTCTCAGACGTCGACCGGTGTAGCGTTCCTGCTTTATTTTCTTCACTCGACGTTCCTTTGCACGGTTTTGTTATTGCTTGCAGCTAAGACTAACAAGGTTTTTAATTATTTCCTTTTAATGCCACTTTCAGCGAAGCGACATACACAGAGCTTTGTTGTTCTAACGTTCTACATGCTTGCAACCGGAGCTGGCTCTCGTATATCGTATTTGAAAGCTTTGCGCTTCACGGAATTTAAATAAGGATTTGTTTTTGTTCGATAATGTTTTATATTTCTTGATTTTTATCTAGTTGTTGAATAATCAGGTAGGTACTGTTGGAGTATACGCAGTTTACGTATAGCATTGGCAAACTACAAGTGACACTTCTGTTCTTATGTTTTACAGATATCACTAACCTGTTATCTTGATAATATGCGGTTAGCAACGATAATTTGATGTTGTGAAACCCATTTTCCTAACAAAAGATCTGTTTTTTTTGGGTCATCCCAAATGTTTGTATGATCTGCAAATATTTGTTTCGTAGTTAGTTTGTTTTCTACGTATGTATTTACAAAATGTATACGAGTATAAACTGTATTCTATAAGTCAATCTACCTTTTATAGTAGATCTGCTTAGTTTAAAACTAGATGGCGTTGTGTGTCCGATGTCCGAAAATATTATTATATTAGGGGTTAAAGTATGAAATTGACAATTTGTACTGAAAACTCTTTTTTTTTCTAAGATGTAACATATTTATTTAATCAAAATATTTACCCTCATTATCTATACATTGCTGCCACCTAATCAGAAGTTCATTTATGCCTTTACAATAGAACTCTGGGGATCTAGATCAGACAAACTGTGTGAAAGCATATTGTACTGCCTCCTGGGAAGATTATTTTTATCATGTATAAAATTATCCAAATCACGAAAAAAACGGTAGTCCGTTAGAGCAAGGTCTGTCAAGTACGGAGGATGACGTATGATTTCTAACTGCCACTACGGTAGAGTTCCAAGGGTTTCTCGTGCATTGTGAGGTCTTGCGTTATCATGCAGCAATAATGGTAAGCTCGATTCACGAGTCGGGGCTTTTTCACTGCGAGTTTCGCCATCATTGTTCGGCACAGTAAACATCTGTTGATTTTGCCTGACCAAAACTGTTGAATGACTAAATCAATATACTTAAAATACTAATACTAAAAATACTTAAAACTAAATGTTTTACTAGCAACCCAGATTTAAAACTAAATATAAAAGTTTATTCTAACTATTACTAAAACTTGCCACCGTTTGAATGCCCCAATGAAAGAAGAAGCTTAATACGTTCATTATATCTTTTGGAACATTTCACACATTTCTTTACCAGCCTCGGATGTTAGGAGTGGGTACCTAACCTAGTATAAAATCTAGTCGCTTTTTTTTCTTGTGCGCTTAGATCTTACAAACTACGCAACGGATTTTAATGTACCAACAGAGAGAGTGATTCAAGAGGCATATTACAGTGGAAGAAATTTGAGAACTTCAAAGCTTTGTAATGTGAAGTCGTAAAAAACATGTTTTTGTGCGTCTACATTGCAAACGCTGGCTAAACCACGAGATAGTGATTACAAATTTAAATTAACCTATAAGTTAACATATCTGGACTACATAATATGGTGATATCCCACAGGTGGTGGACACTAGTATTACAATGTTTAGACTTAGGACTATTATCTCCTACACGCCCACTATTGTAACTCCAGGATCAACAGCAACACAGAAACACGCCCCAGGAACAGTTAAGGTATCTTGAAATATAATAATGTTTAGACTAAAGTCTAAACATCACAAGTCACGAGTAAAACTAGCCAAGGCATGGGATGCTGTATTATGATCCTGAAATGCAATAGTCAGTTGTTTGGTGTTGTGGCGGAGTACGAGTCATCTGTTATATTGTCCCTACTCGTCGGGTTTCATGTCACGCTATGAAATATTGTCGCTCGTAAAACACCCACGCCTGTGAACTACGAATTTGATATATTGTTCTGCGTTTTGGTATCTGTCCAAAATGCTGAAACTACCTATGTTTTGTAAGGTCCTATTATACGACATTATTACGAGTATCCATACCAAATAAAACTTTTGCTTGGCACTTGAGAACATAACTCAATAATATTTTCCTTATCAATGATTTGGCTTAATACTTTTAAACGATTTTTAAAAAGGGCGGAAGCGGTATTTGTTAGGTTTGCTACCTCATAATTCCATTATATATTAACCGATTTGGAAAATTATTTTTTACTTACGATTCTTTCCGTTTAGACCTATTTGAATTTAAAGCAAGAATATTAATCTGCACCATCATCTTTATCAACAGTATTCAATTGTATTTACTGTTGTTATTTACTACAACTTTAATGAACAAAAATTATGTCAGCTGTGCTGAGGTCTTTCTTTTTAAAACAACCTAGACATGGGTCCTCCGTCATATATATGAAAACTTAGTATATATAAAGAAAAATATTCATTGATCTTCAAAGTTTAGTGACATTAATAAAATAAACACTAGAAATAAAGATAAACTCGTGTTACCAATCACTAGACTAAAAAAAGTAAGCAAGTCTTTTAATGAATTAAGTTTTAACAAATTTAAATCTTTAGTAAAATAAAAGCTATGTGAAGAGGCTTACTACACGATTACAGATTATTTTGACGTCAAATTTGCCTAGTATTAATTCTGCTCACTCCCACAATTACGTTCCTATCATTGTTGTTATGTTTGAAAGTGCTGGACATTTATTTTTTGTTGTATTACGTATTTTGTTTGTTTATTTTTCGTTGAATTTGAATTATATAGTTTTTTTTTGTGTAAGTTTGTAAATGTGAGTATAGTGGTATAGGCTTGTAATGTTAGTTCATATTTTTAGTAACTTTCTGATGGTTTTGAGTGTTTCCACGGCCTACCCAAATGTCCTGCTGGCGGTAGTGTCATGCTTCGAGTCGTTGATCTTGACCAATATCGGAAGGCTACACGTTGGCCTGTTTGCCGTCTGTATGGATAGGCCGATTCGAAACTCCTTTCTTCAAAAGGCCTACCCAGACCCTATACTGTACTCGCACAGTTTTCTTTAATTTTGTTAATGGACTAAAAAAAGACACCTCTATGGTTCGATTCGGTGTTTCTTCTCAGAGTGAGTCTTAGGAAATGCCGGCTCCTTCTAGCTGTAAAGTCCAACTTGTAAAGATATCTGAAAAGATTTACTTACAGAAATAAATATCATTTATCATTTACATTAATAACACATTTACATAGGTAATTAGGAGCACTAACGACAAATAAAATATTTTTTATGTTGAAATGCGCCAGTTGCTGTTGATAAATGTTGCATCTATATTCAGTCCATTTAATTATTTCCTCTTAATTGTCCTCACACAAAAGAGCTTAAAAATTCGAAACGTATGTTAAATATTCACTTCAAACATCACATCAACAGCCATTGTTCGACATAGGCCTCTCCTTTGAAATGACGTTTTGGCTTAAATAGTCACTCATGGAATTTGACAAATTTTCAAAATTTTACATCTTAGGCCGAAGTTACTTTTCACTGGGTGGACTAATATGCTTGCGTTTTTGACAGCCTCAAATGACCGCATCCAAAAGCATGACTGCACGAATGGCGTAGTGGATTAAGCGGTCACCTCGTGGCTTCCTACAGCGCTAAGTGTTGTCGGTTCGATCCTCACATGGGACATGTGTGATTATGTGATCCACAAATTTTTGTCCTGAGTCTGGGTGTTTTTTGTGTCCGTTTCATGTATGTTTCTAAATGCACCCTTGACACAGGATTATATAGCTAGTACGGGAGCTGTCTTTTTAAAAGAAAAAAGAGTAAGAGATTTGATGTTAAATCCAAATTGATACGGTACGATATAGACGGACAAAAAATTATTCTATGAAGGTTTGACAAATATAAAGGAACTTTAATGAAAATATCGTCTAAATACTTATACAAAGTAGTTTACAGACATATCACAACTCCCCTTTATGCAACACAACGCAACGATTTTCCAAATGTCGTGATTAGGGCTCTGTCCCCTTGTCTGGCTGTCTGCTTGTCGAATGCGGAATGTCTATCACAAAGGTAGCATTAATTAACGAATCCAATATTGAATCCTGTTTGATGCTCGGTCGAGTCGAGGCTATAGTGTCTGTATGCCTGTATTGAGTGTATTAGTGTGTGAGGGATTTTCTGTATAACTGTGTGAGACTGTAGGTAATGTATCGTGCACCTGTGAGAGTGTATACCTATATATGTACTTTATGTGTCTACACCCAATGTAATTACTCGCCACCGACGCCATATGTACGCTGTACGCTGAATGCACTTATTTAGGGAGTATAAAAGCTGCGAGGGCTGTTCAGATGTTATTCCGGAACGCGCCACAGACTACATATTCGCTCTTTAATTATGGTTTTGAATTTTTAATACGTTGATGTATTGACAGGTTGATATTTCCGTAGCTTTCAGTTGTCTAGTCCAGCTTTAGTTAAAATTTACAGCCGGAATTCGTTGAGATATTGACGTGATAGTAAAGATACGTAAAGGTGATAATAATTACAAAACCAACATTCAAAAGCATTTAATTGCGTCACTTTATGTGTCACGTCATTACAGGAGTGTCATCCTTTATAATTTAGCTGTTTTGTAATGTTAGAACAGTGTAACACTAAATAAACATTGTAATTTTTAAGACTAAAGTACTACTATCTTAAAAAAATAACTTAAAAGTTATGCTTCAGCCACTGACTTTGGAGCTTTTGCCCTCGCCATCGCTCGCTCAGAGTTAGAAGTTTGAAAGGAACGATGATCATCATAAAATGGAAAAAATGTAACGTTACGTTTACGTTTCATTTTTCTAACATTAGGTACGTAAAGTTAGTTATAGAAACTGGTAGTTTTAAGAAGCACGTTAATAACACTCCGCCCAAGTGTATAATACTTTGCCTATGACTTGTAACAAGATGTTATATAATATCAACGTGAAATTTCTATAATTTGATTACAGGGATAATCACAGATTATTTAAAGTCTATCAAATTTTGTAATTTGTAAATTGTAATTGTAAATGCTAACTGATTGCGAAGGCTGATAAATTAAAATGCATTATGTAACTACCAACATATACTGTGCGAGTAGATGACAGATCTTAAAGGTTTTTTCAAAACCAAGTAAAGGAAAAAATCGTTCTAACAAGTAGGTATATAGCATGCATACAAATAAATCTATTTTTTTTCATTTACAAGAACGTTAGGTATATTTCTAATGTAACGTTAAATATGACAAAGAACTAAAAAAATATTAAATTTGAAAATATTTTCATGCTGTTAGTTACCCTACTGTGGTTAAGCCTGTCCCGTGGGATACTGAGAATCAGGTAGCATTGAGGTGCAATTCACCTAGAAGCAGAGGTGGCAGGGGTTAGCGAGCTATTATCAACCGTATTGCTAAACGTTTTACGGTGATAATTGGTTGTACTTGCGCCGTAGCCCGGGTAGAGCTGATGCAAGCGACCCTGTCGGTTGCCAATGGTTACATTCGGATCGCCGAAGTCCACTCTCGTTATATTCATTTAATATTTGACTAGGGATGTTCGCAATATTTATATTGCATGACTACCTCGCTGCTTTCCCCGGGGATGAAAAATCAATAAACTAATATACCTTTGCTGAATGTTGATGAAAACCTGCGTTTTATATGATTGGAGTTTTACGATTGCCTAATTATCAATGTGATTTGGCTGCACCAATTCAGTTAGTTTAAGTGGCTAGCGGTTATTGTTCGTCGCTCAGACAATACAACGGTATTTTGGTTGAGATTTTCATTAGCCTCGACGAAATATTCTGATATAAATGTCGATAAACTGAATCATATACAGCTGGATTACCTTTTAACCGATTCGATATTTTCTAAATAGCGTAGTTTCTGTTTGTTTCAATAAATTTAATTTGCCTCAGTGCTCTACGTTACCCTGATCACTTCAATCGAATCTCATTGTGTGGCCATGTGTGAATGCGTCTGTAAATCTGTAGTATGCCACTTACTCTGTCAAGCAACGATTTAAGGAATTTAGTAAATGCAACATATCCTTTGTGAGAGATGGTTAATTTTGTGAGCGGCCCTCACTTGTTCTATTATTAAATAATATTGGGTGAACATAGTTTATGTGGTTTTAATTTGAGTGTTTTAGTAAAGTAATGCATTTAACGATTCCTTTTAATTTCTTAGTAAGTGCCCAACATTACTCATAAATTTAATCACTTGATTCATACGTAACTGTGAGTGTCTGAGAGCAACTGAACATTTTAATCGAAGTAACTTAAAATAAAAATGAAATGTTGCCGCGCCTTAAAATCAAATCAAGGAGTTGAGTGTAAAGTTTATGGCAGAAAGTATTATACTGACGCAGTACCTTGCCTTCGCTCAAACATAAAACTCAAAATTAAATAAAACCTACATTAGTGAATATATACGTACGTCGCACAAAAGTTAAGGAAATTACAATTTGGCGAACTTGGCCGCCAGCTGTCAGGATGATGGGTGGAGCTGGCCGCCATTACTGTGAGGTAAATGAGCCTTGAAGCCGTCGATCGAGATACGCCGCCCGGTGCTAGCTCAGAGAAAAGACGCTATAAACTTGATTGAATATTTTCTCTTCCGCGTTAAACTCCTGTCCGCCGAGACTGACAGAGTTATCGGAGTGGCTGTAATGTACCGTTCGCTCTTTTATGAAAGAATAAAGGAAATATGTTTTTCCTTAATTCTGAGCTTTTATAGAAAAATACTTTTTGTTAATTTATTCCTTGAACGTTGTACATACCAGGAAAATAGGTCCTATATATGAATACATTTTTTTTAAGAATATACCAAATATGTTTTTGAACCTAGGTGTCCTTATATATATAAGCTACAGCTATAACTCAACGCTGCTAAAATCAAGATACAGATAGATACAGATACAGAGAAAAACATACCTATACAGATGCCAAGAAGACTAAGACATCGTAAAAGATGTGCTATCCCTTTTAATTCAGGAAACCCAAAATTACAAATAACTAAGACTAAACACTAGACTGCCCTAGACTAAAAACTAAGAATAAATAAATAAAAAAGATGAAAGATACGATAGGTAAAACTGACAATTTAATTGAAAATTTTTAAACTGAAAATTTTAATTGCCTAATTTATATCAAACATTCATCAACAGCCTTTAATAGCCCACTGCTGGACACAAGCCTCTCCTCAGAAAGGAGGCCATGTCAAGAGTCATAAGAATTATATCAAGAATAATACATAACTATTATATTGATATTTAGGTAAATCTTGTGTTCTCTAATGGCAGGTGTCTATATGATTCTTATTCTTATTTTAATATTAATACCAAGGCAAATACCACAATGCAAGAACCAAAAGCCATACTTCGTAGAAACTTAAATAAATTTTGCATACCTCCGTCGGTGAGTGAAGGGGTACTTTTAACGGATGACGCATTTCCCTTAAGCCTGTCTGCGTTATCTGGCAGCGAACATTCCAGGGGCGGGAGGGTTATAAATCTGACCAAGACATGTTCCAACATCGAGATCCGTGATGAAGGGAGATCCGTAAGGTTTTTTCTTGTGGCGACTTACATTTTTTATGAAATGAATTTACACTACTTATGAATGCATGATAGTGATTGGTGATAATATCTTTGATCAGATTTGCCTTATTTCTACGTCCAATACTATAATCGGACGACTTTTATTTTATTTGTTTGGCTCCACAACAATTGAATATGCTGATACAATTATTTGAGAAACATTCCATAAGCTTAAATCCTAGTGTAACAATATAATTATGCGTTACTTATTTCCGGAGCAAATGTTACTCTGATATATCAGCGTAGTCAGGTGAATAATGGTTTAATGAATTTTATGCTGATAGTTTGTTTAAAGACCGAAGTAACCCTAATTATTTCTGATAAAATCGCTACACATGGATCAATGTTATTGTTGGATATGGATTTCTGTCGGTTTTAAACTAATAACATAATGTCACATTTTTATATTAATAGAATGTATGGTGTTAGCTGTATCACCTGCTTACATTCTTTCATATCCGCATTCCATCAAGCACATCGTTTGCTTGATAGTCATATAATTGCAAAAGATAATTCTATAGACGTAACTAAGCTATTCAACTTATAAGCAGGTACATAAAACTAGTCAACATATTTTTCAACCATGATCCCCAGTAAACAGAAATATTTAAAAGGAAATGTTGGCATAATATGCGAAAGACAACAGCAGTAAAACCAGAACTAAATAGCATAATAAAATTTCAACAATGCTATGTTCACAACCATTTTAAAAGGCAACGCAACGTTTCAAAGTGTTCAGAGAAACAACGGAGACTTAGACTGCTATTGCATTAAAATTCGCTTGTTATGAAATTGAAAGTTTTACTTGAGATTTTTCTAACATTGTGATGCTTTAGGAAAAGAGTTACGTGCGCTTTTTAAAGAAATTGGTGCATAAAAACCATTATAAACTAATAATAATGAAAATGAACGAGAGAGCCATATTGTGGCATAAATGAGTTGGTTCGACTGGGGTGATAACACGGTCTTAATCTTTACAGAAAACTGGTGTGAAGTAATTCTTTCACTGCTACTCACCAAGCGATTAATGATACTGAAATCCTAACGGCACCGACCCGGTGGCAACCCATTCGTGTCTCTTGAGATGCAGGCGTCCACAGGCGGCGATAGCGATTCATTATCAGAGGCCCAAGTGTGAGTTTATTACACATCTACACGATCGTCACGGTGACGCGTTTAGCGCTGCGATTGGCCTACAATAAAATCTTCACCAATCACAACGCCGAACGCGTTCGCTGTCGAGAGCGAGTTGATGTAAAATAAACTTGTACTAAGCCCTCAGGACACGATTGCTCGTTTGACTCCTATACGATCCATATGAATACTATGAATGTGAAAGGTTTTTTTTTTATGATAGAGGGGCCGGACGAGCAGACCATGAACGTCTGCAACTCAGGAGTCAAAAACGCGTTGCCTGCACTTTAGACAGGAGTACGCTCTTTTCTCGAAGGTTTGAAGGTCGTATCGGTCCGGAAATACCGCAGACGATAACCCGTCCCACACACACACAAACCCCACGTCACAAACGTGTAGATTGGTTATGCGAGGCAAAAAGTGTCTCGAGAAGCGCACAGTAGTGGAGCGCCAACTATCCAGTTGATGGGGATGAAAATTTGGCTTGTGGAACGATTTCGAAAAGTTGCGGCCAGTATTAATCTGAACAATTCATCGGAAAACTCTCCATGATATATGCGATAGAGAATGCAGAATTAAAATAAGTTAAGTAAAGTAAAGCTAAAATTAACATTAATCACACTAATCAGATAGCATGTAATATCGTTGATATATGAAATGCGATCCAGTGATAAAGCATCGGATTATTCCACCTGTTATACAATGTGTTCAGGGCGCCGCGCTGTAGGAGCTGTCAGGTGCTCCAAGAAATATTGAGGGATATCATGACAAATCGTTCAATCCTCAGTTAAGCAAAGTATACCTCACCTCAGACTATATTGTGTAGATTAAATGAGGCTTACTACTACTACTACTACTACTACTACTACTACTACTACTACTACTACTACTACTACTTAGCTGAGACTTAGGCAGTGACATATTTTTAATTTAAAAAAACCTATGCACTACAGTAACACAGGCCAAACTGTTACAAGGTAAAATTCAGTTATAGAATTTAAAAAAAATTAACGAAATGAATAGGTTGATTATATAAATAAAAGAAATTAAAAAAAAAGAATGATTTCTCTATTTCGCGGTAAGCGGTATAAAAATAAAATATTTACCATCACAGATTACACTACTAATTTTTTTTCTGTTCTGTTGTATCTGTTGTATGTATTTATCTGTTGTTAATATCATCTCCATTGTATAATACCTGATTAAATGAATGCTTTACACAGAGGAATACACATGTACTACCAACATAATATGTATAAATAAGAAAAATCTTTGAAATAAAAACAGAGATCGATTACAAAAGTTAGATTACATGATGGGGAAACCTCATGACGGCTGCCAGTAAAACATAGAACATCAAACAAGAACAAAGTACCTTCCTCTCAACTCTTGAAGTTATTGTTCGGATGTATACGAGATTAAATTTACCTTTTACGGCTTGCTCCGCAGTTGAGTGACGTGATCAATGTAAGTTGTCAAACTTACCTTTGATTATTTACCTTTTTGTTTTTAGAAAAAGAGAACACATTCGTTTAGGCCTCTTATGTCAAATCAGTTTATTTATTTGTCAAAAACGTTTGCGTAGAAATTTGTTTGAAGTATGTAGTGGTTAGTGATTTAATTATTGTTTGACTAAAAGTATGTAATGGAAACTCTTCTTCTAGTAAAAGTCTTTGTTGTTTTCAATAACGGAGAATTTTTCTAATCAGCTTACAGAATCTTCAAAATTTCTTGCGTAACAAGGCTTCTTTTAACAATAGTACGAACCCAACAATCTTCCACAATAGAGTATTTTTAAATCTTTTGTAGTCATTTTTTCAAGTAGAAACACAGACAGTGGTCTTTGTACAAGTGACAATAACAATGATCTATGTAGCAGTAAGTACATAAGTATAAGACTAACTTTTATTATTTTTATGTAGATTGTACCAATCAATTTAGGTATTTCTCGCGTATTTCTCTCATTTTCATTTGCAATGGTTTTATTTGCTGCTGACTTTATTAATAATTATTAATAACTTAGTGGATAGACATGAATTGTTTTCACATTGATAATATTAGTATACAATTGATAGAATATGTAACAATAAACATATTTACTTATATTTATTATTATTCCCACTATTGTGACCTATAGATTAGTATCAACTATAGTCATTAAACATAATTCTGTAGCACCAAAAGGCTGACTCTTAGGAAAAGTTAAGCTGTATTGGAATCTCATTATATCTACAGACTTCAAAAGTTTGTTAATTTGACTGAATATTGGTGTTGCGTGTATGTAACGTGATTTTCTCCATT
This sequence comes from Arctia plantaginis, assembly GCA_902825455.1. Taxonomy (NCBI): domain Eukaryota; kingdom Metazoa; phylum Arthropoda; class Insecta; order Lepidoptera; family Erebidae; genus Arctia; species Arctia plantaginis. The sequence goes on from CADEBD010000288.1 coordinate 5,723,113, forward strand.
TATGAACCGATTTCAATCATTCTCTATTTAATTAAATTTGTTGTATTCAAATTTGGTCCCATCAATCAAATCATCTTCATCAAATCATTAATTTTAAGAAAATATTTCACCTACTCGTACATGCGTGGCCAATGGACGGCGTTAATTTTTTTTCTGCTGTCAATTATTCCTCTCATATTAGTTGAACTTCATTTTATGGAACCATTATGATGACGTGATGACTTAGATGTTTTACTTACTTAATCTTCTTGATTATGTACAGTTTTTTTATTAGCATACAGTCTCCTACTAGAACGAAATTTAGCACTTCCATTTATTTTAAAATAAAGTGTTGAAATTGTGTTGAGCCAATTCTTTGGGTTAAAAAAATAAAATGTAAGCAAAAAGTAAGTCAATTGCTTGAGAACTTAATACAATTGAAACAACCATTATTCTAGCCAGCCGGCAGTCCGTTAAAGCAACTCCAAATAATATTCTGTATCTTCCGGCTCCCAAGAGCGTCGACGCCGTGGTTCCCAGAGTTTATCCGTCCCGACGGCTATTGCTATGATTCACAAATAGTTATTCTGAATCTTTTTGTGTTATCTGAATATTGTTATAGGTATTGTTTCCGCACAAACAAATTATTTGCTGATGTCAAAAACATGATTCGGAAGATTTTCAAAACGTAGCGGAAGAGGTAATACATTTTAAGAGTAAACTGATGTTATTGCATCACGACTTAGCTGCCACTATATACTTTCTTTCAAGAGTATAATATAAAAATAATTTTCCTCTGAGAGTTTTCTAAAGGAATCCGTACTTACGTACTTCACGGAGTATTTGAAACATGAAGCCAGACCGTTTTTAATAACTTTCAACAATTTCAAACGTTTAGAAGAACTTTTGGGCGTTTCTGCAATATGCTTTATAAAAGGGGAGGTTGTCGAGGGCATGTTGCATTCGATTGATGATGGCATCCAAAAAATATGCAGCATAACTTGCTCAGAGATGTCCCCGTGTTTGGTTTACCCGGTATTTGCTGTAGATATTGCAATGAAAAAGATCAAAAATATGTTGAGACGTTTTAAAGAAGGCGGGCCTCTGCCCGAAAAAAAAAAAACAATATATTGTATCGGTAAGCGCTCATTTTCATTTCCAGAATCGTGTATTTCCATACACAACCTTTTTCTTTGGGTTTGAAGACTAGTATATTATTTCATTACGTTTTCTTGATACGATATACAACCCATTAAGAACACAATAGAGAACTTTTGTTGGTTTGTCCGTTGTTTACACCCTCGCCGCTGTTGGAAGACACCTAACATTACACCAATCAGCTATTGAAATAACTCTACAACTAATCAAACACATCTAGAACCTAAAGCGCTCTACACATGTCTATTTTAAATGAAAACTGCATGCATGCAATACATGTTTTGATTTCCTATTTAACAGTAAATAGACTGGTAAAGCTTAGCTTAGTAAAAGACTAGACTAGAAGAGAAAATAAAAATTAAATTCAAAACGAGTTAATGATTACTTTTTCTGGTTCTGTACACAAGGCTCCTTTATCAAAAACTTAATATTACTTAAAAACAGCTTAAAATTCATGTCTTAAGCAAACCGTTCAAAGTGCTTTCGAGTTCTCCTAGCGGATAATCTTTTCTACGGAGTGATTAAATTTACTTAGATATCTCATGTATCGATTTTATATTTTTAAAACTTTAGTAAAGAAACTCTTTTATGGTTAGTATAGAAGTAAAATGATTGGATCGGTTTCCAGTTCATGTTCGTTATTTGAGAGCCTTTATTGTCACTTCTTTGATCTAATCAATCTCCACGCTTTGTTACTTTATCTTGATCATAACCGTAAGCTTGTCGGTTTTCTTCTCTTAGTAGAGAAGGTAACCGAAACCGGAAGAGATTTTCCTTTGGGGTTATCTTAAAATCACATGGTCTGGGTCCTCCTCAAGGTAAGGCGCTAAAGGTTGTCGTGGTTAATTTTTAAGCTAACGATCATTGTCGCACCATTTTAACATCTGCTCTGCAGAACAGTGCCTAGATGAAACAACGTTCTTAAAAATGGAAATAATGCAGGTTAATAAAAGGGGAAATTAAATATAATTATGTTATTGATTTCACTACTATAAGATTACAACGTTATGTTACGTTATTACGGCGAGGACATAATATATCTTTTATAGGATTTCGGAACAAAGGTGTAATTTAAAATTGAGCCCAATTTTATCTCGCTAAACTTTGCGAGCCGCATTGTAACGAGACTAATAGCATCATAATCTTCCACACTGAAAACCTACAGTGTTGAATCGAATTGAATCATCTCCTCAGAGATTACATCAAAACGGTCTCACCTAGAGTTCAAACAAAAAACTTGTTCCCGGTGCGAGGGTTGGCTGTGCTGCCATCTCGCGCGTTGCTAGGAGACGCACCGATCAATACAGCCTCCGCCGGGCCGCCTAATTACTCTCTATCCCGCTCCGATCCCGCACCCCGCAACCGTGCGCTACCACCCATACCATCGCGCCACCCACCCGCCCACGCCTGAGGAAACTTCTCGCCGTCCGCCCAACCGCACCGCCGCTACTGCTGGATTTAAATATCGAATGATAGAATTCAAATTCAAATATTTCTCGCTTTGGGCCTTTGTTTGTTTTGACGAAAGCTTTTATTTTTTATAATTACCTTTTTCGAGTACTTTCGAGACAGCTAACATATATATAACTTCTAATAAATATTTTTTATCTAAATCGTTGGCACGAGTATTCGGCACGTGTATAAATTATGTTTGAGAAGTACCTCTTATTACCTTTATAAGGACGGATTTGCTGATAATTATGTAGCGTTCTTGGAAAATATATTTCAGTTGCCTTTTAAGGAAAGACCTTTAATGAAATTATTAGGTAAGTCTGTTCAAACGAGACAGGTCGTAGAAGTAATTTGTAGCTTTTGATAAAAATGTTCAAAAAGAAAGAAACATTTTAGTATTTGCTTTTGGATTGCGGTATAAGTATGTTAACTTAAGTCGGGGCGGGACGTCAACTATTCGAAATTTTAAAATTCAAGCTTTTAGCTTTACAGTTCAATTATCTGTTGTAGGTACGTCTTATCGCGTAATACCTATCTGATAAAATCAACTTTACACATAAGTCGATTTATTAAGTCTTTTCAAGTTTAACACGTAAATTATCAAAGGTTTACAATTTAATAGAAACGATTTAAAAGAAAAACTCTAATTATTTTATTCTAATATTATATAGTATTCAAATTCTAATTTTAATACCTCTGCTGATCCTAATTTAATATTACGAACCTTTTTGAATTTATTTTTAAGAAGATTTGAACAACGTTGAAAACAAAAGCTTGTGAGTAACAGGCGTATTATCCATCCGACGCATACTTTCATAATGCGACAGCATTTTGATATATTAGAATATGATATCACCCCCGCATCTCGTGAGCTTACCAAAGAAGACGTCGTCGTATGGCTTCCCATTTTTCTTATTCAATTTCCGCAAAGTTCTTGGAATAGCTGTGTGTATAACGGCATACATGTTTCATGTATGCATTCTATAAATTCAGGCTCGATCACATCCTTTGTTCGTTAGTGTCCTTTGAGCGAATCGACTTCCTGCCATGCTCTTTGATTAATTTCAACCGGCAGTAGAAGTCATATAGAACGAGCGGTAGAGAAGGAAATAAAAGAATATAGACTGTACGGGCTTTGAGTTTAGTTTTTTATTCTGTTCGTTATTTCCATCGAGATTTCTATCATTTGTAATTTTATACAACAGATTGCCTGATTTTTTGTTTTATTGTGGAGCCAGTTATTTTGAATTATGACTTGGTTTTTCTATCAGTATATTCTAGGTATACGAAGGAGGGATTGTACATTTATACTAATATTATAAATGCGAAAGTGTATCTGTTTGTCTGATTACCTCTTCACACTTTTAAACCACTCAACCAATTTAGATAAAATTTGGTATACAGAAAGTTTAAGTGCCGGGAAAGTACTTTTTCATCCCAGAAATCATTCTTCAAAAGGGGATAAAAAGGTGATGGAAGTTTTTATGGGGTATCAATAACCGCTGAACCGATTTAAATGAAATTTGGTATGAAGCTAGTGTATAATAAATCTGTATTTGAATGTTTGGAGTTTGAATTTTGTATCGTCACAAGCGCATTTATAGACGTAAGCTTATTCTTAGAACAAGTATATTAGATTTTTTATCTCTTTAAAGACAATGCCAGTGACTAATAAAATAATACTAGTCTCTCAAGTTTATAGTACCTTGTTGTTAATGTAGTATTGTTGCAAGTATAGAAAAATATTGTGAATGATGCTTTAATACCAAAGCCACACCGCGTTTTCGACACCACTCTCATTGAGAGAAGAAGTAGTTAGTATGGAGCCTGACCTGGCCTTAACATATCCCCCGTTCGTCGTCCCTTAATGTTATTACCTGAATTAAATATGTATATATGTACACCCAGGTCTAACTTAAGATAGAGTCGCATTTGGGACCTGAAATCACACGGGTCCTCCCTAGAGTAGGGTATTTAGCGGAAACACCACTCCTCAAGGAGCCGGAGATCCGAAGTGATTTTCTATCCCGTCAAAAAAAAGATAGAAGCGCATTTAATATCCACGTTATCTTTTCATAGTATTAAATGAAGTCCTTTTTTTCTTTTAAACTAAGCAACGGATTTAATTGCCGTTTTCACCAATAGTGAGAGTGTTCTAAGAGGATGGTTTATATGTATAAAACATACAAATTATAGTAGTGAAAATCCGATAATTTCAAGGATTTGTCGTACAAAACACGTTTTTGTGCGCTTACATAGCAAACGCCGACTAAACCTTATGTTACGAGATAGATAAAAATGTTGTACTACGGAATTGTATATCTTAAAAGGATCTACAAAAAAGTTAGTTATGTCTATCTCCTGAGGTTAACCCACAATAATTAACATTTAAAAAAAATACAAAAAATAATGGGTCATTTGAAAGGTTATTTTGAACAATACAGTATTATTCCTTATCCAAATAAATACGTTACGTACGTTGCACGTAAGTTACGTACGTAGATCCGGACTGACTGACGCCTGTTGCAGCATATGATTAAAGTAAATATCTTAGAAGATATCAGAGATTTAAAATTTCACCGCGTGTCAATGCTGAAATAAGAAAAAGATCTCGTACTAGGCACAAAATGATTTGATTCAACCAATGCTGGTTGTGTCGGTCAATCACGGTATATAGAAGAATCTACTGATCTCATCTGTATATTCGTGCAGGTAGGGTCAGTGGATAGAGAGAGGTATTTTTTGGTAAGCTTCGTTTGCGTTTCATGATATAAGTTTGTTACGAGTATGTAGGGTGAATTTCTTTTCGGTTTCATTTTATTCGGTCTGAATTTATGCGTCACTGGTTTAAGTAATCTATTTTTCAAATTACACCGCCTCGATTTTTCTGTATTTTTGGTGTCAGTTTAGTTTATAAGTATGATTTGATTTCCACTGTCCAGTACTGTTGGTGTGATCTTTGTAAATAGTCACCTATCCATTAATTGCCCTGTGGTAACATACCGACACCGTACCTACTGATTGTAATTGGATCGACCAATATGTTATCTTCTGTACCTATATCACTCATGATATTACTTCATCAAATCTTAACATACAGAAAGGGTCTGGAACATTAGAAATTAACTTAACGTTCCCCTGGTTACATGTCAGTGCTGTCAAACGAAGAATTTTGGGTGAGTTTCATTATGAATATAATATGAGCAGGGCAATATGAGTTTGAAGCCTGGGTGAAATTGTTTTTCGTTAGTAAAAGTGTGTTTATATCTGAGTTATTTGTTTATTCATTGCTAATAGTTGTTACATTTATTTTAATTAAATGTTAAAAACACGCATTAATTTTATTTACTTATTCATTCACTTTAAGGAATATAAATATGCTTTAATGACTAATATGTCTTAGGTTTAGATCTAGTGCACACAAAATAATATGTTTCCACAGTCATTTTAAATTAATTGAGATGATATGGCTTGAGAGAAATAATCAGACACTTGTTATCAAACGTCAAACGATTCGTTCCAAGAAATGTGTATTTTGATGCAAAATGTGCGAAAACCGAAGCCCACAACCAATACCCCCGTGATCAGCCGTCTTGTCACGACGCTGGCACCCAGATCGTGCAAAAGTCGCCCAAGGGCAGACACAGCGCCGACCAGCTTCGGAGCAAGCTGTCGGAATTGCTCGTCGAAGAGCCACCTCCCCTCGAGGATTAGTTCCAAACACTTCACCTGGGCCTGAACCGGTACGAGGAACGAGTTGACCACGATTGAGGCTCTAGGGGGAGGACCACGACGGGGCGTATGGAACAAGAGGGCCTCCGTCTTCTCTAGGGCCACCCGCAAGCCCAGCGCCTCAATGCGACCAATCACCAGAGAATGTCATGTCGAACTTCAAACTAACTAAGTTTGAAATTCGACGCTGTGTCAGCGCTGTAGCGTCGAATTTCAAACAAACTTAGTTCGAAGTTCTTTCGATGCTTTGGCAGCGCTGTATGCAAGGCTGTTTCCTTAGATAATAGCACTAAAGGAGGAATGAGAGGGTTTAGGCACCGGTAACCTAACTTATTCGGCGAAAACCTGCTTAACACCGGTTTTCTGGAGGCTTTGGTATAACTCCGGTCGAGCTTGGCTCATATATTATTATGTTATGCTGTAGTATGGCTCTCCCACCATTATACGTATTATGTAAAGTAAACAGTATTTAACAAAGGTATTTTTTTAGGAAAGTCCGAATGAATTATAATTGTTATGAAACGCTGCTTTAAAAATATGTTTTTGTGCTAATAAAAATAACCGCTATTGTTGTTCTAACTTCATTCATGTGGGCCTTATCGTACTTACTTTATTTTTGTTGCCGCATATCTGTTTTTTGGGGTTCGTGGTTGTTATGAGAGAGGCTTAAACCTAATACCAGCCAACACTTTAGCCACTGTGTTGATTTTTTCTATTTCAAATTATTTCGAAGCTTATCATTTTTTTAAAGACGATTTCCTTCTATTGAACAGGTTGGATTGAAAAACATTTTTTCTGATTTAACATTGTTTCACTCTAAAATAGGTGATAAAGATCCACGTCGACACAGTTAAGGTGTTTCTACAGTAGCTGGAGCGGGCAAAGACGCCGGTTACTTGCGTCAGTGGAATGCACGAGCTACTTGCACGTTTGGATGATATTATGTGTATGCTGCTCGCGCGGGTTATATACGAGTATATGCTTTTTTTTCGTTTCAGATTTGACACAGTTCAGTACCAGGAAGTAGCTGTCTGTACCTGAGCAAGTAACTCGCGTGTGTCGCTGAACCCGCAAAGTCTTTTTCGCGAAGCATATAACCTGCGCAAGTGTCTCAACATGCGCAAGCTACTTGCTACCTTGCTACTACCTCAAACATCTCACACACGGCAGTCTGATCCAAAACCAGGCAGAGCCTGTACTATTTTAACCTTCTTCTGACTTCTGACAAACATACTTATATATTTTCAAATACATATCTAAATATATAAAAAATTAATTCCTATTTCCCTTGGTCACGGCATCACGCGTAAATAGCTGGTTCGAATTGAAAAAATATTTTAGTGTTGGATAGCCCTTTTATCGATGAAGGATATAGCCTGTCTAACATCATGCTACGTCCTACGACCAATAGGATAGGATAGGTCAGCCACACATCCTATTCCCGCAGCGGGCGGAGCACACACCCCCGTCGATGGCTGCATCAGCCGGAGACGACGGGGGCAGCGAGGCTGATGTTCCGCCCGTCAGGGAATCGGAGTTGGGGGCGGCTGTTCTACGGATTAGATCCAAGAACACTGCCCCCGGGCCGGACGGGGTTCCAGCCCGAGTGATGGCCCGAGCCCTCGACTACATGTCGGACCACCTCAGGGGGGTGTTGGACGCTAGCCTGACGTCCGGACGCTTCCCTGAGCGCTGGAAATGCGGGAAGCTGGTCCTGCTGCAGAAGCCGGGACGGCCTGCCGAATCGGTCGCGGCCTATAGGCCTATCGTGTTGCTGGACGAGGCGGGTAAACTTTTTGAGAGGGTGCTTTCTGCCCGCATCGTCCGGCACCTTTGCGAGGTTGGCCCCGATCTGTCGGACGCCCAATTCGGTTTCCGAGCGGGGCGTTCGACGATCGATGCCGTAATGCGCCTTAGGGCCGTGACCGAGGAGGCCGTGAGCTGCGGCGGAGTGGTGTTGGCGGTGTCCCTGGACATCGCCAACGCCTTCAATAGTCTGCCATTCAGCTGCATCAGGGAAGCGCTCCGCTACTACGGAGTGCCGGAGTACCTGAGGCAGCTGGTGGCAGACTACCTTGAGGAGCGAACCGTCATGTACGAGGACCGAGATGGCGTCTTGAGACGCAGGGCCATGTCGTGCGGTGTTCCGCAGGGGTCTGTCCTAGGACCACTCCTGTGGAACATTGGATACGACTGGGCCCTACGAGGGCGTCTCCCCCCCCGGGCTGGGTGTACTCTGCTACGCAGATGACACTTTAGTCACGGCCCGGGGGGCTAACTTCTAGGAGGCGGCGCGCCTGGCCGCCACGGGAGTTTCCCAGGTGGTCGGGCGCATTGAGGCGTTGGGATTACGGGTGGCCCTGGATAAGACGGAGGCCCTATTATTTCATGGGCCCCGTCGTGGTCCACCCGCCGGCGCCTCAATCGAGGTCGGCTCGGTCCTCGTACCGGTCCGGGCCCAGATGAGGTACCTGGGTCTGGTCCTAGACGGTAGGTGGCTCTTCGACGAGCACTTCCGACAGCTTGGTCCGAAGCTGGTGGACACTGCCTCCGCCCTAGGGCGACTTTTGCCCAATTTGGGCGGGGCCAGTGTTCCCACGAGGCGGCTGTACGCGGGGGTTGTCCGGTCCATGGCGCTTTATGGTGCACCGGTGTGGGTGGCGGCTCTGACCGCCCCGAATAGGGCGCGCCTCTGGCGCCCCCAGAGGATATTGGCGGTCAGAGCCATACGCGGATACCGCACGGTGTCCACCGAGGCGGCTTGCGCCTTGGCCGGAACACCCCCGTGGGATTTGGAGGCGGAAGTGCTCGCCGAAGTTTATCGGCGAGTGGCTGACTTCCGGGCGGAGAGCGGATTTCGCCCTCCGCCCGAAGACGTGCGCGAGTGGCGCGAAGCCGCTCGCCGAGCCACCATGGTTAGATGGTCGTTCCGGCTGGAGACTCCACGCGCTGGCTTCGCCGCCGTGGAGGCTCTCCAGCCGGTCATAGCCGAGTGGGCAGGGCGGCAGCACGGGGCCCTTTCCTTCCGGCTGACGCAGGTGCTTTCCGGGCACGGTTGCTTCGGAAAGTACCTGCACTCGGTCGCTAGGAGGGAACTGAGTCCCGCCTGCCACCACTGCGACTGCAGTGAGGACTCGGCCCAGCACACGCTGGCGGTCTGCCCCGCATGGGCGACGCAGCGCCGGGCCCTCACTGCAGTCATCGGAGCAGATCTCTCGCTACCGGCCGTAATTCGCTCCATGGCCTGTAGCGACAGTTGTTTTACCGCGGTCGCAACCTTCTGCGAGGAGGTAATCTCGCAGAAGGAGGCGGCGGAGAAGGCCCGGGAGGACGACCTCCACTCGGACCTGATCCGCCGCCGGCGAACCGGGCGGCGGAGGCGCGCTTACCTGCGCCTCATGCCGCCCTGAGTGTGGCCGCGGGTGGACGGGGTGGGTTTCCCCTCCACCCGCATTAGTTGGCCAGCCGCGAGGGGGCGGCGTCCGCGTGTGCCGGACGTCGCCTAAAGAGAGGATAATTGAAGACGGAGCCCGCACCAGGAGCGGGCCGGCGCTGGGAGGGGTCCAGAAGGCGATAACTACCTGGACCCCTCCTAAACTGGAAGCGCAAAGAGGGCACACCGTGTGGTTTTAGTCGGTTCGAGTCCGACACACCACCCCGCCGCAAACCCCGGTGGGGTGACGGTCCGAGGGGATTTCCACACGTTAAAAAAAAAAAAAAAAAAAAGGTCAGCCACACATCGCACAATTCTTTGTCCTAGGTGGGAATCGAACCCACGGCCTAAAAAAGGAGATTTAATTATTTAAATTTTTATATACAACTGGATTGCTCTTGTGTCTGTTATTTAAGAGTATTATCATATTTGACTATGAAATACAATAAAAGATGGTAGGACAAATGAAAACGGCTAATCAAAATAGATTGTCATATAATAATAATACTCGTTTTGTACCACATACACACCATCTAGTCCCAGACGCTAGACAACCAATTTAAAAACTTTTTATTTTGTAAATACATACGTAGTATGTATAGAATGTACGAGTATTATAATATGAATTTACTAACCGATTTCGGTCGGGAGAAAGATTTCTGTCCATTTGATTCTATTTCCTTTAAAATGTCTTGTAACTTAGTATCTTTGTAATTTCTTTTATTAATCGTGTCTGTTATTTGTTATTTTCTAACATTTTAATCCTGTAATATAATTTCTTTCGCAAAAAAGAAAAATCTGTACTTAATTTAAAAAAACATTTAAGTTAATTTTCCAACCATTTAAGCTTAAAACGGATAAACTTGGGTATTACCAATAACCTAGTTAAGTTGGTAACCCTCTCTACCACTGAATTACAAACAATCTTATGAAAAACAAAGATATCAAAAGCTTCTAATCCTCGCAATTTATAGAACTAACTAAAAGAACGCTGTTCTCATTAGTTCTTGTTTACTGTGGACTAGAAATCCATCACAGTGTTTACACAATCGCACCGAGATTTCTTTTTAATGCGAAAAGGGCAAGGCGGTATTTGCGATAAGCGTGGGCGCTTAGCACTTATTTTGTAAGGGATTTGTAATTAATTATGAGACGAAAATTCCTACTTAACGAACCTGTTAAAAAAAAGTGATCACCACGTGTAAGTAAAAATAACTCTGTATTCAAGACGAAGTTATCAATATATATATTTTTAAAGTTACATCATGCATAAGGTTTTATATAGGTACCAATATATTCCTCATATTTATTTATTTAATTATTCTTAGAGAGACTAACAGACATATAACAATTTTGTATAATTACAATTAAATAATCTTATTGCTAATTACAAGTCTCTGCATATAGGTACTCTAAGGAGAACTGTCGACTTAAAATGAGGAGAAGTGTAAGCCTTGGCAGGGATATACATAACACATAAATAATATACACATAGATGCATATCCACGTATCAGCACATACACATGCGCACACCCCCATGTGTACACATACATACACACACATACAAATACTAACACACTGAGATGCCGATACATAGATGTGCTAAAAAATAAATAAAGAAAGAACAAAAGAAAATCAAATAGAGAAACAGAGTAGTACAGTTTGAGTGCCACTTTAAGATTCAAAAAATGATTGAGCTAATACCCTTCTAATCGTGTTCACATTAGTACAAAACAAGTCTATATCGAGATTCCGTGTAAGTTGATTAAAACTATTTGCACTTCTTAGAGTAAAAGCATTACGCCTATAGTTCGTTGTTGCAAAAGGTATATTTAATAGAGGTCGTTGTCGAAAACCAATTCTATTCACACTTAACTCCACCTTAGCAACCAGTTCGGGGCAATCGATGGAGCCTTGAGCTACGTTTATTAAATAACAGATGTCACTGATACAACGTCTTTGCTCAAGCGGTAGAAAATGGAACCTTCTGCAACTGTGACCATAATCATTTGACCACTGCTGCGCTTTGAAACTCAGAAATCGGAGAAATTTCACCTGAACACCCTCAATTCGTGACTTATAAATATCATATTGGGGATTCCAAACTTGAGATGCATATTCTAAGTGGCTGCGTACTAATGAACAATATAGAACTTTCATTGGCTTAATAGATTTGAAGCAAGCTGTTGTTCTAATTATGAATCCAAGTGCTTTTGAGGCCTTTTTAACAATATCATTAACGTGCTGGTCATACAGAAGTTTGCTATCTTGTATAATTCCTAAATCCATTATACTATGAACTTTGCTGATTAACTGGTTACTAATTGTATAACCCGTACTTATTATAGATTTCTGGCGGGTGAAGGTTACATGAAAACATTTAGATACGTTTAGCTGAAGTTTATTATGTCTACAATATGTCTCAAATCTCTTGAGATCGTCTTGCAGTTCATATGTGTCAGATACACTTCGCACAACTTTATGAACCTTCATATCATCAGCGTATAAAAGTATGTATGAGTGTTTAAAGCAGTATTTAATGTCGGCAATGCACAAAATAAACAAGAGAGGTTCCAAAATTGACCCCTGAGGAACTCCGGAAGGTATGTAACTCCAACTGGAAGTATATCCCTGCAGCACAACAGCTTGCGATCTATTTTCAATATAAGATGAGAACCACCTATACAGATCCCCATGAATACCTGCCGTGTATAACTTTTTTAGGAGTACTAGATGGTCTATACGGTCAAAACATTTACTGTAATCAGTATATATGACGTCTACTTGTCCTTCGTGTTCCATTCCCTGTGAAACAAATTCCTGTGACAAAATCAAATTTGACGTAGTAGAACGATTCCTTAAAAAGCCATGTTGCTCCTCGCCAAAGTTACCCTGCAATGCCGCATATACGTCAGTGTAGACTAGCCGTTCTAAAATTTTTGAAAAAAGACATATCTTAGATATGGGGCGGTAGTTTTCAATATCGGATTTTTTTCCTTTTTTGAAGATTGGCGTAACAAAAGCTGATTTCCATATTTTTGGAACTATCCCTTCCGACAGAGAGCGCTTAAAGAGAAGGCACAGAGGTACAGTTAAACTTTTCGAACAACTGACTATAAAAATCGGAGGTATAAAATCAGGTCCTCCTGATTTAGATACGTCTAGGTTTTTCAGCAGTGTCAACAGCCGAGACTCACATATTTCAATCGTGCTAATTCCCGTTAGACTATCACTGATGCAATGTTCGCTGCTCATTCTATGTGTATGAGAGTCAATTAGCGTATGGTCTGGTTGTTGAAAAGTCGAATAAAAATATTTGCCGAATAAGTTACTGATATCTACACCCGTGCTAGCTGTAATGTCCTTAAAATGCATTAAATTAGGGTATGTATTACTTTGTCGTCTACTCTTAATATACGACCAAAATGACTTGGGATTTTTAATAATGGAGGATTCAATTTTATCCATATAAGTGTCAAAACAAGATTTTTCCAATTCAGTTACTCGTCTACGAAGTAATGTAAAAGAGTGATAATCCGATGAATTGCCATATTTTTTATATTTTTGATGATATTTGTATTTTTTTTTAACATTTTAATTAGAGCCGTATTGTACCATGGAGGATGAGATCAACGTTTTACAGTTTTTAATGGAATATATTTATCTCTTAGTTCATACAATTTGTCGTAAAATTTAGTGACAGCATTCTCTAAGGACTCCGCCAATAGAAAGTCATACCAGTTTATTCGATTCAGTTCAGAATTGATAGCTTCATAGTCTCCCCTTGAAAAAAGATACCGAGATGTTAATTTTTCACTTAGTTTATTAAGTTCTACATAACTAGTTTGGATAAGCAAAGGTTTGTGGTGCGCATCCACAGGTATAGACAAGGGATCGATGCTTTCATTAACTTTAACGTAGTCATTAGATAAAACCAAGTCAAGTAATCTACCGTTTAAGTTACGTATTCCATTGTACTGAGATAGATTCAAAGTTTGAACGTTGTCGAAAAATTCCACTATTTGTTGACATGCAATATGATTTGGGATTAAGTCTTCATTATTAATACTATTGCTGGACCAAGTTACGTCATTACCAAAATTAAAATCACCTATTATCATAAATTTATCCGTTGCGTTGGTCAACATTAACTGGCTCAGTTTAACACTGAAATTATTCAATTGAGTATAATATGAGTTCCCTAAGTTTTGTTTGCAGAGATACAGTGCACAAATATGTAAATTATATGTTACCTGGGGCCTTGACCTCTTTATAATGAGTGACACCCATAAGTCTTCGGCAGAACTACGCCACTCAGGTCTCTCGACTACTGTAAAACCACACCTTACCGCGATCAAAACACCGCCTCCTCGCTTTTGTGCGGTACAAGAATAATCTCTATCTCGCCTCCAGACAATATACCGGCCATCAAATAGTTCACTAGTGTAGAAGCTGTCGTCTAACCATGTTTCTGTAAACACTATCACATCATGGGAGTTGAAACACACGCGGTTAAACACATTATTTGTTTTCGTATGCGAACCACGAACATTCTGATAATATATACTAAGTGTAGCCATTTCTCAATTTAACTATTACATTATAGACTACAAAATAACGGTAAAGAAATAAAATTATTAGAATATTTAGATAATTAAAATTGTACGAACTTATGACACAATAATCAATAATTCCGAGGGTAGACCACAATAACTTAACTAAATCTCGTAAACACAGCAACGCACGGTGTCTAATTATGGATGAGTTTGAACACCATTTATGAGTGTAAATAAAATACGGGCACACAAACGACATCAGTGGCCAATGACAATAATTCTTAAGGCAAAGTAAGCTGCAATAGAAATTGTGTTTAATTGTACGTGTTAAAAGACTTATAAGGCTTACATCTATTGAAGACCGATAGGTTGCACGAATCAAAGATTTATTTAAATGCACTGTGAACACATATTGGGATAGTAGGAAAACACGGGTAGCACAATGCAGTTTGCGGTTCTCAAACTGTAATACTTTGTTGGACGTAATTCTATAAGAATATAATTGACATTTTAAACCAATTAAACCATTTTTGCTATATCTCTTTCCGAATTCACAATAAACACAGGGGACATTTTTCTGACATGTATTTTTGCGTATTTCACCCATACATATTGAAAATTCTTTTCCGCCGCGGCCTTCTTGGTTTTGGATAATAAGGACTTGTTTTTTAAAGTTAAGTGATCGTTGACGTAGATTTTGTGATTTTCTTGTAGTCCTATTTTGGCTGTTGACAGGGGAGAAGTCTTCGATTCTAGCCTCGCCGCGGCTACAAATTTTTTCCTTTACATAGCGGTTACAAAAATTTACTACAATTGGTTTCAAATGGTCATTTTGCAGAGATGGAACTCTAGTTATAAAATTTATTTGTTGTTTTGTAATTTTGTAGTTAATCTTTTCACCGAGTTTGGACACAATTTCAAACAGGTTTTCATTTTTTGCTTGCGGTATGCCTTTTATTTCCGTGTTGTTCATTCGTGACCATTGGTCCTTTTTATCGGATTCCTCTTCTAAATTATCCATCCGTGATTGCAGCCGGTCCACTTGATCTTGAACCTTTTCCATATGCCCAATGCGCTGTTCCATTTTGTTTAGCTTTACACTAAATTCCTTAACGGTATCATTGAACTCTTTGGTGAGGGAGGACCTTAAATCAGCAAACTCGCTTTTCAAAGTCATGATTTCTTCCTTTAATCCCTCTAACGGAGCCAACTTAGTCGATAAAGCTCGAATTTCGCTCGCTATCTCTGTCTCAGGTTCTGGTCTCGAAGCTCTCGGTGAGCTTGTTAGCTGGGTGATGCCAGACAGTTTGCATTGCGAGCAACGCCATGTAAGCTTTCTATCTCCCAGCCTCCTATGGCCAGCCTCGGTAATTCCCGCACAGTGGAAATGCAAAGTCTGTTTGCATGCTGTGCAATGAGCACCTTCAGACATCGCTTCATCACAGGCACCGCACTTATGTGAACTCATCTCGATACAATATCCAGCAGACACACTCGACAAAAAAAAGAGAATGAATAACTAAATATTTATATAGGTTTAGTTATTAGCAAGAAATTGTTTTGTATTAGTTTTACATTAGTATAATTTTACATAGTCAATAACTTAATAGTAACAAAAAAATTGAACGTTCTTCAAGGGGATAATTCGGGTAAAAGTATTAGTTTAAAAAAAGTATTTTGGAAAAAATCAAACAGGTGGGAAAATACCGATTTATTGAAAAAATACAAATTTAAACGGAAAAACAAAAAATTGCTGAGAAAACGAAGGGCAAGAAATCGCGATTTTTTATATATGTTTTATGAATCAGCAGAACTAAAACTGAATATATGTTCTGCAACCCAAATGATAGCGCTAGCAACTACTAGCACGACAATAATGCACTACCAAGAGCAAAATCCTTCAAATACTTAGGATCACTGCTCTCAGATGATGGATCAATTGAAGCGGACGTAACTCATAGGACAACGGCAGGGTGGAATAAGTGGCGTATCTTGATTGGAATGTTGTGTGACACTAGAATGCCAATAAGAATTAAGGGCAAGTTCTTTAAAAAGGCTGTTAGAGCTGCGCTACTTTATGGTAGCGAAGCCTGGGCATCAAAAAAGACGCATGAGCAAAAGCTCGACACAACAGAATTGCGTATGCTACGATAGCAGGAGGAGTCACACTCAAACACAAGGTTCGCAATGAGTACATCAAGGGGAGCTTCAAAGTTACAAAGATAACGGACAAACTGAGCGAGTCCAGGCTGAGATGGTACGGTAACGTAATGCGTAGGACCGAGGATCCTCATAAAGTCGTAATGTAATATTAGAAGTATTATAACTCTCCTCATGAATTCTCATATTATGTACATATGTGTAATATAACCCTTCTCGCCCTGAACACTATCGACCTATTTCCATACTCCCCTTTCTCTCAAAAGTGCTTGAGGCTTGTGTACATAAGCAGCTATCGCAGTTTGTGTACCAGCAGGAGCTTCTTTACCAGCAGAAGCCATTTACAATCTGGATTCAGACCTGGTCATAGCACAATTACCTCTCTCCTAAAAGTGACTGGCGATATTAGGGAGGGTATGGAGGACACCAAAGTCACAGTGCTGGCTTTGATTGATTTCTCGAATGCCTTTAATACCGTCATTCACGATGTTCTGCTATCCATCCTTTCCTATCTTATGATCTCCTCGGAAGCCCTGGAATGGTTTTCCTCCTATCTTCAGGGACGACAACAGTGTGTTCGTATTGACGATTTGTCATCGAGTTGGTGCGATCTTTTCACTGGCGTCCCTCAAGGCGGTATATTATCTCCGTTATTATTTTCAATATTTATTAATCTCGTAACCCAACACCTTCAGTAAGGACGAAAGTTATAAAAAGCCTATCGTAAGTTGAAATAAGATCTATTAAAGTATGGTTTATTAGATCAGTTTTCAACGGTTATACAGTCAAAGAATGATGATGATAAATGGTGATTGTTAAACCTAACAACATCCATGATGTTACGTGGGTGTTGCTAGTCTTATTATTATTAGATAGTCTTTCTCACTTCTGTGGAGCTCTAGTGACGCAAGAGAAGGAAAAAGGGTACTACGTTCTAACTGCGGACTTCTGTAAACAATGATATTTTCATACAATATTAGATGTTTTCACACCAGACTTAACTGGTTTGGTTTAATCAAGTCTGGAGAAAATTTTAATATTTTTTATTTAAGTATGCCCTAGCAAGAAATATACCGAGGCAGTTAAAGGACGTATGCCATGTACATGTACACAAAACAAATATTCGGATGCAAGTTCCATACGAATACTGTTATAATTATGTATTACCATTCTTAAGGTGTAATTGATGTATAGAATAAATTTTTCGATTTTTTAATTGAAAATGAAGCCAATGGTTCGATTACGTTTAATGATACTTCCATAAAACATCTACATCATTCAGTTTACACTAGAATAAGCTAGTCTAACGGACTATTCGTTTGAAATCTCAAGTCACGTCGTTATAGAGTGTAACATAAATAAAAAGCCAGACTTCTTGTTAGTTTGCGTTAGCAGAACTCGAAGTGCGCTGTTGAATCGGTAGCGCGGAAACGGACCGCCGCGCCGTCGCTCCATACTACTTTAAGCGCCTTTGAGGAGGCAAACATCAATATAATTGGATTGCTATAGAATTTTAATATAAACCTGCACTTTGGAGACTACACTGAAGACTTGTTTGAAGAGCTTCTGTTCACTGAAAGACTGCGATTTGTCTCCATTTTTCAGCTCAGCAAGCTTTTATATTTTAAACTTATTTTAAGTGAAGTAAAAAGAAAATGTTAGAGGTTAAATAGGCGAATACCCGTATGATTAAAATTACAACCCACGATTTATATTACGTCATTCAATAAGTAACAATGATCGAAACTGATCTCTCGATTATCTTTTTGAGTATTGTAGAAAGATATTTTTTGAAATTATCAACGGGACACCGGTTTACGAAAGAGAATTCGTTTTGGAGTTGTCTAAATACGAGTATGTATATGCGCTCACGGGCTTACGGGTATAAAAAGGCTTCTTTAGGCTACAGTAGTTTCAGTCCTATTTCCTTCTACTCACCTTTACCTTTTTTCAGACCATTACTTCTGAAATGACATTTGATATCAGGCGGCTTGCTAGAAAGAAACCAGCCAAAATCCTTAGCATATTGCACTCACCAAAAAATAAAAGTGGGAAAAGAGCAGGAACATGATGATGATAATGAGGAGTACAGTATATAAAGGAAATACGTTGAAAAGCTGTCTGTCACTGAAGAGCAATTATCGTAACTCGTAAAGTAGAACTTGTAGAATAGAAAAATAGTAACAATGCATCTGAGCTAGACGTAATAGCACTCTAAGTCTGACTATGCACGAAATATGCACGCGTCTGGTGAGCCTGTCCCTTTGGACTGATCTGACTCGGTAGTGTTTGTCGCATGGTCCTTGCTATCTTTAGGTGGCTTTATGTTACAGGAGTGTACTAGCGTGATAATAATATTAATCTTTATTCACTTTCAAAGAAAGTGGCTATTAATTTACCTCTTCTTTTCTTTTTTACTCTGTGCTGTTAAAAGACTACAGAAAAGGGAAATATAAACAGCATTTTTAGTTCCCGAATGTCTATAAAGTTCACAAGAAAAATATCGGTACAAGATCGTACCGAAACTTCAAACTTTTCCACATAAAGCTTTGCCGGTGCCAAAGTTCTTTTTGCCTTCTTTATTATCGATGTAGTGGAAAAGCGAGGTAGGTTGGCACCAACGTCCGGAATAAAATCTCATTGGCTGTCGAATATTTTCTATTCGGTTGAAATATAAAAGCCTTCTCTCAGGTAAAGCATTACAGTTACAGATATTTCTTGAAGCACGTCGATAAAATATGGACATAGAATTCTCTTTAGGTTGCTTACACGAGTTTTTATTAATTATTTTTTAAGTATAAAAGTAGACAATGTGCTATTTCAGACGATAATCTATGTCTGTGCTTAATGTCATTTGAATCCGTTTAGTCATTTTGGAGTGATTGAGTTACAAACATGCATCTAAATTTACATATTTGTAGTATACGTGAAATAACCCAAAGGAATGGAAAAGACATAAACTGCGCGTGAAAAGTAGCAAAAGTAGTAAAGGCTGTTGATGATGAAGATCTTATTCATCATCAACAACCTTTAGTAGTCCACTGCTGGAAATAGGCCTCTCCTTAGAAAGGAGGTTTTGGCCTACTGTATCACGATCGCTAGATGGGTTGCTATAGGGTTTGTGTCAAGTTTTTCTTCTCTTTGCAGTGCTGTTGTCCTGCGTACTTTGCTCTCTGAGTCGGCTCTTACGATACCCCGACAACCGTGTTCTTAATCCGACACTACATGGAATCGTATTATGGGATCTATATTATTATATCTATATTTTATGATGTGAGAGTTCTTTGGTGGCTTTTAAATCTTTACGAAGCAGTGGGTGTTTCTATAGGCAAGAAGTCAAGGCTGTATATTTTACCAAACGCCTTCTTAATATACCAAAGGATCAGAATTGACGTAACGTCTGTAACGTTTTTTACCATTTTTTTATTATTTTTATTTTTATTTGACGCGCAGTCAACCAGGTCTTGTACGGGTGATACATTAATAGATCTATTTGCACTTTTCTAGTTTTATTTTATATATATAATTGTACAGTATATGGAAGCTCACTTATTATAACTTCTTTACATAGTATACAATAAAGTCGCTTTATTGTACGCTTAGATCTTTTAAAGCACGCAACATATTTTAATGAGTTTTTGAGAGAGTGATTTAAGAAGAAGGTTGAAATGTATAATACATGCGTATAATACTAGAGAAAATCCGAGAATTTCAAACATTTGTCTTAAAAAACAGGGTTTTGCGCGCTTACATTGCAAACGCTAGCTAATCCTAAAAAGAGAGACAAATTTAATGTACTACGTAATTGTATGTCTTAAAAAGATCTACAAGAAAGTTCGCAATGGTACATGTCTATCTCCTAAGGATAACCCATAGTAACCATTTTTATCTTTTGAATATTGCAATAATTGCAATAATTGATATTAACTATATATATATATTATCATATCAAGCAAATATACAGACGATTTCTGTAAGATAATTAATTCTTTTTGCCTTCTTTATTTTTCCTTATACCTAATGAAACAAATCCTTAGAAAACAGGCTACTAATATAGAAAGATAATAATTAAATAAACGAGCTGGAGATTAGAAGCGAACTCTGCAAAAGTATTGATAATTGAATGAATTGGAAATATTACGCTTAGATATTTACTCACCTAAAATAAATCTCCTCGTGTAATGTAAGCATGAAAAAGCCTTTTAAGTATTTAATTTTTGAACAGGAAGCAATAAGAATTTCATCTTCAATGTTAATCAAAAGCTTTTAAACGAGAAAGTTAAAAGGAAGTCTGTATAATGTAGCTATAAGACGTTTTTCTCGTTTTCGCAATAGGTACCTATTTTGATAAGATTATTTTCTTTCAAAGGAGCCTTTCATAAGTTGTTTTTGCTTTTCTCGCGTCGCCGCGTCGGTGCCGTAAATTGGCTTTCTAACAACTATAAACTAAATAATAAAATACGTTTTACCAAGGCACACTGTAGGTAATGTCATAGCAAAGTACGCGAGCGTCGGCAGCATACGTCCAATGCAATTTTCAAAGGAAATGCGGCTACAGCTTTATGTACATATGTACGTTAGCAATTTTAATTTGCAGTTTTCCTTTTCATACCGGTAACTAATCAAATAAAGCGTGTATGGAGTACAGTAATGCCTTTGAATGAATGTTTTCGTTTTAGATGTCTTGTAGAAAAACTCACTCAATGGTGAGGTGACGACGCGACATTAGGATTTTTACCCAACACATAATGAGTCGGCTGCAATTGATTTGGTATCATGTATGATACTTGTCCGTTGTGTGGCCACTCCCTCGCATTCCAGGATTACGCGGGCGGCTGTTTTATTCTGCCTTCAGGTAGTTCCAGCAAAGAGCTGGTCGTCGCATTAATGGTTTATAGTTGTCGGTTCAGGGCTAGGTGTCCTGTTATAGTGCCTAGAACTATTGGAATGTCTAGTCTGCTAAGACTGATCAATTTGCAGGTGAGTCGTGAAAGGTAGTGGCAGGAGAGTGGTTGGGTCGCTAACCGAGGTTACCGAGTCATTCCTTGACTTCCTAATCTGCAGCGTCGTTCCCGTGTGAGTTATTGTGCCTTTTAATCCATTGGAAGAGTACCCCATTTAATGTGGCCAGCTGCTTCAATGCTTGATGTAATTCGAAGACAATACCAGAGGTCAAAATGTTGCCCGCCAGTGCCTTCAGGACGGTCTAGCTGTCTGACAGTATTATAGTCCTTAATACCCCTTAACATGGCCGTTGTGGCAGCGTTAGTTATTGCTACACATTAGCATTGGAATATGGAACTGTGTTGGCCTAACGCTGGTGATATGTTCATTTGTCTCATCTCATCATGTCTCTAATACATGATCACGCATCTTTATCCTGCTGCGTGGCCACATCACAAGCCGTTGGGTCGTTGCTTGCTGCCCAACATACGTTGCAGACCAATTTCTATTTTAAAAAAATAATACAAATAATAAAAATATAATATTCCATAACATTCACACAACGCCATCTAGTCCCAAACTAAGCGGAGCTATAATATCTATAGCTCCGCTTAGTTTGGGACTAGATGGCGTTGTGTTGCAGATGCTATAGATATCGAAGTTCAAGCGTATTGTAGTAGACTCAAAGCCGCCCCAACATAGTTTGGTATAAGAGGTCGGAGGATGATAATGAAGAATAAAGGCAGTAAAAACAGTTTTAGTTAGTTTAAGGTAGTTAAGCGAAGCTTTTTAAATTTAATGTCTTAGCCCTTATATTCAATATACTAACCCAAACAGCATTGGTACAGTGTCATGTCATGTTTATGTCAAATATAATTTGCTGATGATAAAAAAAAATTGACAGTCAAAACTTAGTGTTATACCAAAGTATTATTGTAACCTCTGTAATGTAGGTGTAGAACCTTACTCTGAAATAAATAAATACTAAATTTATTAACAATTCATTCGTTCAGTTACTAGCAAAAATGTTAAATTATAGTTACCTAATCTATATAATATTAGTTTGAAACTAAATGGCGTTGTGTGACAGATGTCCATAAATATTTATTTATTTCAAATAAAGTTACAGCCTTTGATCAATTTGATTATTTTATTTTTTGTACAAATTTACATAAATCGAAATATTGTTTGATATTAAAATCTTTTTTTAACTATTACAATTGTATAAAGAAATTACAATATACAGCATTTTTAAAACTTGACTTACTCTTTTAAATACAGCATCCTACTACTCGCTTTACAACCCAAGATCGGGAGCAATAGATAACTGACGTCAGCTTTGACTCGTTACATTAAGTCCTAATGCTCTTATCGCAAACTGTAGGGTTGGGTCGTACACCTCAAACCGTCTTCAGCGAATTATAGATAGAATGTAAATGGCTCTAAAGTATTAACCTTATCTGTTTTCTCCTGTTACAGATTCTATAGCAATTGTTACACTGAATTTTTTTCTAATGGCTCGTGTTGCTTATTGACACTTATAAGTAGGTACGTAGACGGCCATTTTTATTTTTCAATTTCGAATGCCTTTCAGAAACATTTGATATTTAACGTTCAATTCAAATTAATGCCATAGAAACTATGATTTATACAAAAACGGTCCTCATAGTGATTTTCCAATTTGAGTAAAAAAGATTGAGGTAAAGTAAAAAAGCTATGGTAAAGTGACATATACGATAATTTGTTCTGTATCTGGGTGTAATTTAACTATTATATGTATGTATTTAGAACTGTATAAGTATGTTTATCAGCAGTTTGGTTACCATACTCGTAGTACTGGCTCTGCCTAGTTTGGAATCGGACTGTCGTGTGTGAGATGTGCCCAGTTATTATTTTTTATACTTGAATACTTTATTAATAATACTATTCTTGTAGTATGGTAAATAAGATATGTTCACATTTGGAGAAAATTATGCCTAATTTACACAAAAAATAGTCGAATGTTTCAGTATTTTTCGAGTTCTGTCATTTAATACTTAGTTATTCATTACAATACTATATTGTAATTCATGGATAATGTTTTGAGGCTTTTCTAAAGTTTGAATTATTTCTGATATTAGTTATTGTATTACGATAGAGGTCTCTCAGAGGAAGTTCTTTGGGAATCAAGTAATTGTAATTTTTTATTATTAGGAGTGAAAAGGAGACTGTGACCTAATATTCTACTAAATATACTTTAGTGGAATATTAAGTCACAATATAAGCTACTTAACCACTACCACTAAATCTGCTTACCGTTTCTGTAACAGATTGTATCATAGTTATTGTGGGTATTTTATTTGCTTATTTCTTTAACTTAGGTACACAAAACACAAATAAATTAGTTCGGTAACAATTGCGATAGGTCTAGCACACTAAGTGCTGTTAAGATCTTTCTGTTTACTTATTTAACCTTCATGCACATTACCTATGTATCTATCCATGGCATAGATACATGGCAGGCTTCAAAATAATTGCAATATAATACCGTGGATTCGATTCCCACCCAGGACAGATATTGTTATTATCATCTTTTCTGTAGAAAGGAGGTTAAACAACAAGTAGAACCAAGCATAACTCATTAGAGCATAATAGGATTTTTTATTTTTTCGATAGGTTTTCGAACTTGTCGCCAAAAACAGGAAATGAATGATCAAACTAGATACACATAACTATATAGTAGTTAGTACACACATAAGTATGTAGTTACTATATACTATAACGATATTAGTTCTGATTAAATCACAAGATGATGGAGATTCGGCTTTAATCAGATGATGTAGAACGAAGCTAGCTGAGAGAACGTCTTAAAAACTTACAACAGTATTCTCTCGTTTAAAACAAGAGAAAATACCTTTTAATGTTAATGAGAACTTTAAGTAAAATAAATATAGTCGTTTAAATATTTATAAAAGCTTAAGTAGGTAATTATACCTACTAAATATTAAGTACCTTTTACCTAGCTACCTACTTATAAATATAATAATAAATGTATAAATTTACTTTTAACGCAATAAAATTTTTTAACTAAAAATTAAGCTGATTTAATAGTTAAGAAACTAGAAATCGAAAAGTAATAAACTTGTTGGGCTAACTAAACTCTAAAGTTAATGTTAATATGTAAAAAGGTATAAGAAAACGTAAAATATATACAGTATATTTTCACTTTTCAGCTCCTTTCTTCCTTCTTCGTTTTTTTTTTCATCTTTCTTTTATAGTAACAGCTAAATAATGTCTTCAAAAGCCCAGAAATTCATATTATTCAAAGCAATGTACACAGTTTAAAATGAGTACTCTGAATAGATATTATAACTTTCATTCATTTCTAAAGCGTTGAAGCACTTTCGTGCATGGATACCACATCTCATATTTACTTGATACTCGTCTGTGGGAGGTAGCGTGCTCTTACGATCGTTTTCCGGGCACCTCGCTCTCAGCTCAAGCGTTCAACCAACGGAGCTAACTGCTAAATGCACTGACCTGTTAACTCAGCATTCGATGAATTTTACATCTATATATATATATATTTTGTATTATTATACATCCATCTAATACATTATTCTGAGGAAGGAAGCATATAACGGAAGTAAAAGTAGTTTTGATGTTTTAGAGGTGAGGATGGCGTATAGTTTAATCTTTATACCAGATGTTAAACTGGGACACGCTCCAATTCATGGCAAGCAGTTACCGGTGTCACCACTAATATCTTTCTTTATATGTTTATAATAATTTGACAAAATGTTAAAACTTTGGGAATGTGTTACATTTGTTAAAGTTAGATTTAAATTGGGAAATAATTTGTTTGTAAGGTTTAACAAAATGGTACCGAGTATAATCAAAAGAAGTGAAAAGAATTTATATACACATCAAATCACACCAACAGCCTTTTATAGTCCACTGGCTTACCTGAAAGGAGGTTTTGACCTACTATACCAAGCTGGCCAGACGGGTTGGTATAGTGTTTGTGTCAAGTTTTCCTTCTCATTGCAGTGCTGTTGTCCTGCGTAGTCCTGCTCCTTTAGTCGGCTCTTACGACACCCACAGGATGAATGGGGTGGTGACATTCTGTATTCTGAATCTGTCACCGGTAAGGAATTTGTAATAAGCATAATAATAAACGTTTATTTTTATTTAGGGTTACACAATTGTAACATTAACTATGATAGCCGCAGGCTAACACTAGGCACAGCTTGTATCGTAGCTATTGGTTAATGCGATTGACTTACACCTAGGACTTAAACTAGTACTTTTACATTACATTACATACATACATACATACACTGATATAAAAAAGATAATTACATTGTTAGCCTACTTCAGAAAACGAGAAGATTCACAATTAGGCTTTATTTTTTATGTTTGTCACCTCGGAACTCCTCTATGAAGTGACTTGAAAAAATTCTTTTAAAGTGGGATGGTATACAAACTTCCCGATTAATTCCATTTAAATTGAAGAAGAAATACCCTCCTTGAGAGAGGAAAATTAATTAATTTTCACTGGCCTGTAGGTTTAGTGGATAGTGATTCTAACTGCTTAGAGGTCATGGGTTTTGATTCCCACCAAGGACAAATATTGTGTGATGAGCACGATCATTTGTTCTGTGTCATCTAATTTATCTATAAAATGTATGTATTTAGAAATATAAAAGTATGTTTATCAGCAGCCTGGTTACCATAGCAGAGGCTCTACCCAGTTTGGGATCAGACGGCCGTGTGTGCGATGTGTCAAGATTTTATTTAAAAAAAAATACAAAGAATAGGTGGCAAACGAGCAGACGGGTCATTTAATGGAAAGTGACTTCTACCACCCATGAACGCCTGCAACTCAGGAGTCACAAGCGCGTTGCCGGCCTCTCAGGAAGCTCGTATCGGAATACCGGAAATACCACAGACGATAACTTGTTACACAGATGGGTTGTACGAGGCAAAAATTGTCTTGAAGAGCGCACAGGAGTGGAGTACCAATTATCCAAATGATGGGTGATGATGCAATAGCCTTACATGTGTCGGAACACACATGGGGTTGTGTGGTTTTAGTTCGTTCGACTCTGACATACCACTTCAGAGTGAACCCCGGTGAGGTGATGACCCGTGGAGGTTTCCATACGAAGAAAATGAGTAAAAATTGAAAGATAACCACAGTTACGAATTATGTGGTTAATAATTATTTAAAATAATATACTGTCTCCTGAATAAAGTTATCCATGTAAACCTAAACCTCCAATTTTGGGGTACGGTGAACTAAAAAATGAAAAGAACTACGAATAGTAAGAAGCTGTAAATACTTGCACCAAATATTTTTATCAAAGGTTTATATGCCATATATACTTAAATTGTCTATAGTAATTAAGTGATATTTTATCTGTCTAATGAATTATTAATAGAACCAGCTAAACCAGTATTCGTTTTGAGATTAAAATATTATCAATCTTAATTTTACAAAAAGGCATTTGTAAAATAAATATTTGTAAATTGTTTTTTCTGTTAAACGACAAATATTTGTGTAAAATTAATGTATGCTACTCATCCATCGTATTTACGGAACTCTATTATAAACAAGTTAATAATTGAAAAAAAAAAACAAACAACCCGAATGCGTTGAAACGTATACCAATTAAAATTTACAAACCGGTGATTTTAATTTTGTCACTCACTCATAATTACGACGAATCTAATTCCTAAGAAAAAACTTCCGCATTACTGACTTACATTTACACTAATCTTTTATTCTTACAACCCAGAACACAGTAAAAATAGAACTAAAAATGTATTAATTTATAATTAAAAACATAAGGTGTTTGTAGATGTAAAAAAATCCAAAATATGATTTTTAAATTTTTTGTCTTTCTTTAAAATTGGTGTGTAATTTTGTAAGTTATTAAATTATTTTTTTAATGACTGGAACCGCATTTAGAAGTAAAAAAGGTTAAACATTGAATACCTTATTTGCGTATGGGAATTCTTAACAATTATCGGAGTTTCTTGTTGTAAGGTTGCAGATGATTTACGGGCGCTCGTCTACAGAAAGGTACAACACCGTAGAATAGCGTACTTCCATATGGGTCATTCGATTCTCGAACCACATCCTCATTACAGAACAGTTACAGAATGGTAGTCTAAACATTAAAAGTGGCTAATACTTTTGACTTTTGTTTTAGCGATGAAACAACCAATTTCACAAGAGCGATGTGTAGAAAGATAATCACTAATTAACACATTGCTAAGATAGATATAGTAATTAAATTAGAGTAGCATGACTCGGGCAATATCCTACCTACCGGGCAATACCTGACCTGAGACTACAATTGAGGTAACTAGGAAGGAATCTGTGCCTTTAACCTAGAGAAACTATTGCTGCGCTGACGACAGTGTGTTAACTATATCCTGCTAGACTAAGGCCCAAGTATCGTTCACGTCCGTAAAGTAACAAGCTCTAGTGTTGCAAGATCCGATCTGGTGGTATTAAAGTTATGCATGTTAGTCATTCTTATATTTCTTAAAATATTTTTTCAGGGTTAGGACTTCCTGACAATAACAAGTTTGGCTTACACCTATATGAACCTAACCTTTCTGAGCTGTTGCTAACACTCATTGACTAGCTGTTGCTTGGCTTCCTTTGTTGCCGATCTTGCCTTTTTAGTATAATCCCAATTCTTGATTTATAATTCTCGTAACTCTGTGTAATTCTGTAAAAGGCTTGAAAGTAGTAATAAATTGAAAAATAAAAAATTGTGGGTTTTCCATTCGCTTCTGTCTGCACTTCCGAGGATATAGAATTTTACTTATGTATATCAACCTACCTAGTTATATAAATACTTCATTGGGTGATAGGTATTTGGTATCGTTCTTTACTCTCGGTTGAAGGATCACTTTTATCCCTTGAATCTTTGTTAGCATTTCATTTCTTATATATTTGTAAGCTGTCAACGTATGATAAGGGACATGTTAACTAACTCGTATTTCAAACCGAACCAGATACCCATAGGTCGAGTGTATAATATAATTTCATTCAAATGAACATGCATTGTTTTATATTTTGAGATTAATTTTAGAGTACAGAGTACTTTGTATTTAATAGCTACTGATCATAGATGGTCGGTAAATACATGTTATGAAAAGGCTTCGTTGAATTTTAGACAGATTACAGCGCACCCCGTTGATGAGACACGATGTGAATTGTTAGAATTCGATGTTTTTAATTCGGAATATATGGTATGAGTTTTGCTGTTGGTTCTACTCTTACAGAGAGTTAGAATTTTCTAATTATGTACTATTAGTTAGCCTTTGTAACTTATTTTAGGTAAATTATCCTGGTGGCTATGCACGATTTCCTAGTTTAGTGACTGTATGATATAAATTTAACAGCAATTTGAGAATTAAAACAATACTTACATTAATACTAATCGATGAGTAGCCCGGAGTGAGTGCATTTTACTTTACTACAACTTACTTTGTTTGAAGAAAGTGAAAACTAAAAGTAAGAATATCAATTTAAACAATATTTAAATTTTCAAATTTATAATCACATAATTTGTTTTAACTAAGTACATATGAATATATTACAATTTCAATTAAAATAAATCTCAAAATAACAACAGTTTGGCATACAGTTTTATCGATTGATTAATAATTTCTTTAAAAACCAACAACATATAATATTTTGAGACCTAAATAAATAAACATTTTGCTATTTTGAACTAAGTTTAAGAGATCAAAACTTGAATCAGGTAACGATAATATAATTATAACTAATTTGGTACAGCGGGATTTATACTGACAATATTATAGGTTTTTTGTTATGCGTTTAAACATTAGAACGATCAAAATAAAACAAGCCAATCCCTCGAATATCACGAACCCATCCCTTTATCACAATAGTAAGAAAGTATATACGTATTATTCTTATACAAAAGTGTTGTGTATGATGCACAATGTAGATGGAAAACAAGTAACATCAGTGTGTCTAATTGTTGCTGACGCGTCTGTTATCGGCAATTATTAGGGGCAACTGTTCCGTAACTGGTCGCGGACATTGCGGTGAACAACTATGTACGTCCAATCCTCAAGTCATTTGCTAACACGCTTGCTTCAACGAATTTCAAATAAAAATTTTGCTGTTCACTACACGATATGGTTTTGAAATCATCTATTGTTGGCTATTTGTGATGGAATTTATTAAATTTTGCAAGTGTGGATTAGTCGTGAGCAGCAAAAATAAATTTAATGTTTGTTTTTTGTGTCGCATTATATTATGCAAATTAAGGCCATGCCATTCAAACTATTTTACGTAAACTTTATATTTTGTTTTAATATCTATGAATATAGTATTCTTCTAAACTTGCATATGGAATATGATGTAGTAATTACTTACAGCATAAAATATTGTTAGCTGAATTTATATTATTTCTAATTATTAGTTTAGGATGTACATGAAATAGGTCAATTTATTACAGACATAGGAAATTTTGCAAGTGAATTCTCCGTTACATTGTTGCATTATCGGCGTGGACACGTCACGGAACATCTAGACTCTCCATTAACTGTATTCATTTGCGCTAATAAATTCTAAAATTATATTAAATATCAGATACCGTCTTTGTAAATAGATACATCACCTCAATAGATATGTTCCACAAAAATACACCTTTCTCTGTTATCACAGCCCTTAATTTAGCAAGTTATGTTTTAGTACCATTAAATAACAAAATTTAAACTATAAATCAGATACAACTATAAACTTCGTAAGTACTCCTTAAGTACAAAACCTCCAATACCAATCTTAGCTCTGAATATTAACAAAATTAAATATCTAATTAAATTATAATCAAGACAAAATATCAAAGGTATCGTCGCTATTTGGAGCTTGGCTCCTTGAAAAATTTGTAATTGGACATGATAATATAAAATTTAAAAATTTCAAAAAGTCTACCTACTGCACCGTCCAACATGTGGATACAAATGCCGAGAGGTTGAATGTTAAATTTGTTTGGATTACGAATATGGTGTTGAGCAATCTCTCAAAACTCTGATTACAAAAGTGGGCATACAGTATACACAGGTCGGAGCTACACATGTCATACATTAATCATGAGGCTCTCTTGGGGGCGAACTCGACCTTTTTACTTACATCTAGTTTTAATGTACTAAATAACGAGTCATCATGACAGTTGACACATAAAATGATAGAACTGATCAAAGTTCACAGGCTCCAAGCCACACTCCGGATCAGACTTGTCTAGCAGTTCTGGGTTTCGTTTCAAAAAGTTCCTGACCCAATCTTCGCCAGCCATCCTAGCGTTTACATCAAAAGGATGATTTAGGTTGTTGTCTTCAGCATACTGAAAGGCCAATTCTCGAATATCACGTCTGGAGACCCCCATGAAATACTTCTCCATGCTCTTGATATAGCCAACTAAATCTTTTTCCTGACTATCTGTGAAAACTCTTCTGTAATGGCCCATTAACGGTTTAGGGTCATCAGGTTGCTGGTAGCGGATCTTACTAGCGCGTCTCTGCAGTGTAGAACGTGGGATGTGAAATGTTCTAGCAGCCAACTTGTATCCCATTTTACCAGAGACGACAGCCGCTACTGCCCTGGCCATATCATCTTCGTTCCAGGACTGACGACCACTCATTCTTTCGTATCTTCTGACCATTGCCGTCTGGAAATTTCAAGATTACCCATGAATATTTAATAATATTAAGCTGGTTTTATCATGCTAAAAATATCATCGGTTCGAGCAAGAACTACGTTGTTTTGACACACTCTTGTAGTCAAAACAATCATATCAGTTTATAATTTTTTGATTGGTAAAATGATTTTAGAGGCACTTCAGTGTTGTACATGATTCTGTTCTAATTAAAATATAATTATTAAAATAATATAATTGTTTTGGAAGTAGTGGTTTCGTTAAATATTATAGTCAGTAGTTAGGCACATATGAACGCTCGGCGAAGGGTAACCGCAGCCTTACCGGTTTTGTGGACCACGATCAATGCCAACTCGAGGTGAAAAAAATATGTCTAAAGACGTTCTATGTAGAAGGCAACGTTGAATAAATAATTATCATTGAAATATCTTGAGGTGGCCAACGGGTCGCTTCTGTTACGAAGCGATTTTGTATGTGTGCCTAACCATTATAACAGATACAAGGTCTTTTTAAGTTATTGCTTATCTTGTCACAATATTAACTTTGTAATATTTGAGTACAAGTTAATTAAAGCCTTATCTGTTTATCGAGCAAGGCCCGGAAATCAAGCGGGGCAAGTTTTGAAGAAAAGTGGTTCAGAACGAAGTTACTTTCAATTTCGAAATCACCTTTACTTTTAGGCAACCTTATTCACTTAACTTTGATATATAGCTTTATAAATTACTTCACATTTAAAGGGCTTAAAATAGTAAGATATTCTTTGTTGTATAGTTTAACGAGTTAATACACTAAATATAAGATCTAAAGGCGTACAATAAATTTGATTGCGCGTAACGAGTCCTTTAGAGAGTACCTATTGGCTGTATGTTATGGAGGTCGTAACGTGCTGATAGCGAACAACACACGATAAGGTATGGCGTGTTTTTCCAACGCGATAACTCGGGAGAACATCGGGGCCCCAGCGACTATTCAAACCGCAACACTTGGCATCATACCTATTTAGTATGTGTTTATGATTATTGTAAACAATTTCTTCTTTTTCACAAGTTATACTACTATTATTTTTAAAAATATTTGATTATCATTTTCATATTATATTGACAGTTCGAAAACGGGAAATACAACTCGTCAGTGGTCGACCGTCCTTGAATGACCGCGTCATATTTTTTATCTGTCCAAAAAAGAACCACGTCGTCAGCAGTCAGCTGTTTGTGTTAGTTCCATAGCGCGTCTATCAACAGCTCCCCCTACAATGATAACAACTGCTATGAGTCTTTATCTATCAGTAATATATACATTACCGGCTCCTATGGAATAGGCGTCTTAACATTTTAGGCACAGCGCGCAATGGAATACGATCAACATCGGCCCATCGTGATATTACGATAGTATCAGTGGAAAAGATAGTAGCGGTGCGAGTACGGCGTGAGTCGAGGTTATTCTGACGCGTGACTTGCAAGGTCCCCGCTGCATTGCACGATGCGCCAAGGTTGACTCGCTTCTCCGTACTAATATAACCTAGGTCCCAATAATAAATAAAATAAAAAGTGAAGCAAAATAATTAAAATGAAATAAATTTAATTAATTTTTAAATCTTCCCGCCCTCTATGCAAAAGTGAAATCTACATCGGATGTTATCGCGGTGCATCGCTGCAGTTAGACAATAGCTTTCAACACGTATGTAATATAAATATAATAAGGTCGCATATTGTTTACTCACGAGTGAATGTGTAGTTCAGGATCGCGTAGGCAGCGGGGCGGGGGGTTGGTGGAGGCGCTGAGGCGGCAGGCGGTGGAGGCGGCTGGTGGCTGGCAGCTGACTACAGGCTCGGTAGGTGGCGTGCGACCGGGCTGACGGCGCGCGCGACACTGGCGCGGGGCCCGTCTTGCCCCGCCGCCGGCCCTGGCGCGCTGACGTCACCTGGCCCAGGGCCCGACTGCGACGACTATTTTTGTCCGCAACTAATTATCTAGATCCTGCCTTTGTCCGGCGGTGTAACACTGACGAGGAAACCTGGTTTTATCTGTAAAACCTGTTGTGTTCGCTCGTTGCTAATTATTTTAACACGTCACTCTTGTCAATCGTCAATTTATTTATTTTTCGACAAACGTACACTAAGATACTACTGTGAGTCATTGTACTTGAAATTGTGTACTTCTATTTATCGTCAGTAGTAATGGTAAATTATACCTTTATTATTTTCAACGTTTAATCTTATAATAGTTTTGTAAGCAAATTGTAGTAATACGTTTAATTAGCAAGAACGGAAAGAAACACAGACAATTAAAATTTAAACATTCACCAAAATTGAAAATCTACCTATATGTAACTGTGCATGTTTCTTCACGACGCGCACTAACGTTAAACAAAGTATGCTAATAGTTTACTAATATAGCGTAGGTACTATTACCATTAATTTTTGTACATAAGGTAAGTACCAACATTACCATTATGACAATTAAAAGTGTTTATCCCAATTTAAATGTTATTTTGTGAAAGAAATGGTATCAATTAATCATAATTTAAAGTTTTCCAAACACACAAAATCAGAGAAGAAAATACAACGAAGTGTTTTGGTTATGTTACGTTACGTTTAAAAAAGTATATATATACAGATATATATATATATATATATAATATATCTTATGTTAAATATAACAACGATCATCAGTTTCCTTTTTTATCATTCTAGTTCTTCATATAGTCCACTGATAGATATAAATTTGATGATAAGACCATCCTTTGTACTTTATCATTATGGTTACACAATATATATATATATATATATATATATATATATATATATGTATTAAATTGTGATCAAACACTTCAAATGACACAATTGATGACAAATTAGAGATAATCCACTAACAGAAACACAAATTACATATCTTCGCATTAAGTACCTACGTTCGTGTTTAATTTTGCTACTTTACACCAAATACATAATAACTAACATTATGTATGATCAACGCCTAGTAAGTTATTCACATCTGATACAGATTTCTAATAAATTACATATACCCTATTGACATCAATATAAAGTAATATTGAAACACTTATTGTTTTTAATTTCGTATAGTTGAATTGAATGGTAGCCAAATGTTAGCGTGTGTAACAAAGGAGAAATTCCCCTGAGATAAAACTGTGGCCAACATTTAATGAGTCATCTGGTTTGTACGTTCTCAGTTGAGCTGGTATTCTCCCGGCGCGACTAAATAGGACAAAGTATGTACTACGTCATACCTCACTAGGTACGTACATAATATACCTCTATCTCTGCCACTACTCGTGTTTAATGCTTATAATACACAATTATATTTATTTGTCGTCCGTAATTTCGTTTGCAGCGCAATATTAATTGGTGATCTGTGATAATTTCCAGTGGGGCAAAAAGCGCAAATTGTGCACATTTTATTAAAATCTGTTTAGTGATGCATTTCTATGTCAACAACAGATGACAAATAAAAGACAACAGTCTATTGTTTTGCTAACTTTTATTATTTTTTACTGTCTCATGTTATTGTAAATGTTATTTATTAGTTGTTCCCCGCAGTTTCTTCTGCGTTTATGCTCTTTGCTCCATCCTTAAGGGTCGTGGCATGATTTTACTTAGTCCATTACCTATACAAAACAAAAATTATTATTTATATTTCAAAGATACTTTCGGAGATAGCGCTTTTAAACAAAAACGAACAATAACCTTTTCAGCTTATTATATAATAAAGCTGAAAAGGTCATTATATAAGTTTATAGTGATAATCATCGTCGTTTTCGACTCTCACCTCACTCATTCAAGCTAACAAAATTCTATGATTTTTAAGTTTCATGCACCTTTACCATTTTGAAAACAATTTTTTGTAATAATATAGATCAAAAACACTCTATACAAGGCAGATCTAAGTTATTTCCTAAACAAATAACTAACCTAATTATTGTTGTCAAAAAATGCTTCTACTCACAGTAGGTACCAGGCGCGGTTGCAGAGTGGAATTTGTGGAATTTTGGATGGGTCACAAATGATATGACAAGTAAATCACACTTTATTTAAAAACAAATGGAATTTTTGATTTTTTATTGAAAAATCGAGTGATAATATTTGACGTATGGAGTCATCTCAGGACGAAAATTAAGAAGAGAAACCTCTTAGTGTGTGCCTCTCTTCTAACATGTTCTTGCTCTTGAACTCTTGTTGGTTGAACCAAGTCTTCAGTTTGACGATTTTGGGGAGGGGGGACTAAATCCTGTAGCCCTGTATAGGGAACCTGCTAGGTACAAGTAAATTAGCAAAATATCAATCCCATATCCTATAATCTACAACCAATCTATTAAATCAATTACAACCAATATATAAATTCGATTGAAGGATTGTGTATTCTGAGTTGCGTTGTACATATTACATAATAGTACGACATAAAGTAAACTGAGTATTTCTGAAGACGTTATATCAAAAGATGTCGGTGACCGCTTAACTTGACGCGGTGTGTAAATAAGTAAAAAACATAATTTAAAAAACTAATATATATATCCTCGACTCAAAAAATATATGGAAAAAATAGCTAATAAGCCGATAATCAAATCAAAATCGGCTGAATAAATTTTATTGAACTATGACTGAGAAAACTCTTGCTTAACTGTAATGAAAGGCGTAAGGGACAAACATATTGAGACCTCACTATATTCAGGATGACCTTGAAAGTTTGTTTTCGAGTCATATCTCACCACAGGGGACATCACACACGAGGCTGTAGTGGTTGTGACTTGGATTCCAATGTCTAAATTATACAATAAAAATAAAACTGGTTTCCTTAAAACAACATACTGCTTCTCAGATCATAAGTTACGTACAGTAATCATGTACAGAATAAGATCGAATTGCAATAAATTGTTAATAATCACGCAAGTGAGAGTCTTACCGACGGATCATGCAAGCCAACCGAACTAAATTGTGTCAAAGAAATCTCATAAAAATCAGTTTTACTGTTAGCAAACCAAAGTGCGTTTTGAAAATACGCCTTCACATTTAACTGTTGATATCATTACTACAAAGATCATCATTACTGATACTATAGCGTTTATCATTTATAATAGTATGAGTATACACGGCCTCACAGAAAACCGGTGTTAAGCAATTCTTTCGTTGCCTTTCATTGAGTGAGTGAGGTTACCGGAGCCGAAATCCCCTCTCGACTGACTCGAGCGGAAGGGACTCCAAGGGCGGCAATGTACTTGTGATTTTGGAGTTGTAGGTGTCCATG
The DNA here is from genome assembly GCA_902825455.1 of Arctia plantaginis. NCBI lineage: Eukaryota > Metazoa > Arthropoda > Insecta > Lepidoptera > Erebidae > Arctia > Arctia plantaginis. Next base: position 5,759,475 of record CADEBD010000288.1, read on the forward strand.
GGCGGCGGTAGTTGCTTACCATCAGGTGACCCGTCTGCTCCTTTGCCTCCTTATACCATACAAAAAGAGTATAAATGCGACTCTAACTTTTATACATAGGTCAACTATGTATCAGATATTGACCCTAATATTTATAGGGATTATTGATGAAGTTGTAGAACTATGTACCTATTAAGTACTAGTATTTTTAAGGGTACTTATTAATTTCTTCTTCTCTGTTCTAATGTTGTTATTTCGACAAGAAACAACGACATGAAAAGTATACCTTTGTTAATAGTCAATAGCAATTATATCAAACATGATACGTTTATGTGTCCTTAATATTCTTTGTCAATGATAACCAAAACAGGTAATCCCGTTGTGTCATCTCATGCATACGTTATCGTTGACAGTGTGGGACGAAAAAAAAACTGTATCTCACTCCGTGGCTTCCAGATAATGTTAAGGTTCGTTATAAAATATACAGAGAATATTATTATATTTACTTTTTGACATTTAGAACAGCTTACCACCATAACACCAGATGTAGCTCTCCAAATACGCGTATGAACTAAATATTTACGATTTAAAATATTGTGTTCAAAATAAATACTGCTTTTAAGTAGGACATTAAGTCTTGATCAAATGTTTTAAATCGCCAGTAGTGTAAGTCGTCTCACTGGCGATCGTATTATTATATGTTCTACAACCAACAAGAAAACTCCACTAATGAACCCATTTTAACATTTTATAAGGATCATACGTAGGACCACTCGTACATCTTTCTTACTGTCTATCACAGCAGTGTAATTTACTAATTTACATCTTCTATTCACGCTCCGCACATGCATGCACCTTCGCCATACGAACCAACTTCTTCTCAACTAGCACTCGGCAGGTTTTTCTTCCTGTAAACCTGAAGAATCACGAAATACAGTAAATACAATAAAACCTAGTGACTCGTAGATTTCTAAAGTCAGGCGCCTCGTCGATTAACAAGTTTTGGAAGAGCCAGCTGTCTTTATTGTGTCCAAGTCCTGTAAGATAAGGTATTGTTCGAGGTTCTTGGCAATTCGTGGAAACTTATTATTATGTAGGTATGCTTATGTCACAAATAAAATATCTGTTAAAACGAAAAACCTTCATTTAATTGGAGACTCGGAAATCATTCTAGTCCATTATATAAATATATTTTTATAGCTTTTGCCTCAATTATTATTATTATTTGAAACAATGAGGCTGTCGAATTTATGTTTATTAAAATTGCTAACCGATAGTAAAAAAACACTATTAAACTAAATAATAGAAAGGGCAAGAACCTAATGTAACTCATTTCATAAATAGGTTCATAACAACTTACTAAAGCTAATTTAATTAAGTTTTCATTACAATACAATTAGGTGATGTAAAGGTTATTTGGTTCTAATGACAGTACTTATGATAAAAATCAATTGCGCTTAGGCGTGATAGATACATAATATATCGCATAGTGACTCACTTTGCCTGCGGTAATTGTTACTTCTTTTCAGTAGATCAGCTGTAACAGCGTAACAAACAGTCGAACAAACGAGACTTCAGGGCCTCAATTCTGCTATTTTAATATTGTATCAATAGATTGTCGATAGAATGTCATCGGAATAGTTTTGCACTTTTCTTATTCTACTATGTAAACATTATTCGTGAATGGCGTCCCGATGAATTGTCACTGATGATCGTCGATGTCTTTGTAAAAGTTTGGTAAACCTTACATTTTAAATTTGTAAGAATATGATATATTAATGTTTCCAGATATGGCAATGTTGTTGATATCACCACTGATGTCCTATATTACTATATCGACAGTCTATTGACACTGAATTTATGTTAGTATAATACCAATATTTTGACCGCTGTCAATGGCATTTTAATAGCGTGCCAATGGAATGACAGTGGCTTGGCGTTAACACCCAATGGCAGAATTGAGACCCTGATCTTAAAATTTATAATATAACAGAAAAATGCAACTGTAGCAAAAATGCAGTAATATTTAAATGTGTTTGTGTTTACATTTTTTATGGTAAAAGGAGGGCAAACGAGCAGACACGTCACCTGATGGTAAGTAACTACCGAAACCCATGGACACCTGCAACTGCACGGATGGCGTAGTGGTTTAAGCGGTCCCAACGCCGCTTACTACTACGCTGAGTGTTGTAGGTTCGATCCCCATATGGGACGACACTTTTGTGTGATCCACAAATTGTGGGTGGACGGGATGGGTTTTCCCCTCCACCCGTCATAACAGCCAGCCGCGAGCCGTCTCATAAATAGAGAATATACCCGAAGGTGGTGCCCGCGCCGTTGCGGGCAGGCGTTAGGAGGGGTCATCCGGACCCTTAATAACATCAGTTGGGACTAATCCCACCCACACGCCCAGCACTGTAACTCCTGTACACCAGGATCCACAGCAGTGACCCACGAACACACCGAGTTATGACACTCGGGAAGTCCCAGGAAGAAATTAAACTGTCTTGGAACCCGCAACGAAATTAATCAGAAGAAAATTGGAGGAGTTGGAAATACAGTAAATCCACTTCCCTCCTTAGCAAAGCGGGAGACAAAATGAAGTAAAATGGGCATACACCCTTTTAAACAGGGAAGCACCACGGCCACAAATATTACGGGTCCTACGTGAGCTATGTTTGATTTCTATAATATGTATGGCAGAATCGCCTAAACGCACGGAAATTCACCCTAGTTGACACAAGATCCCCATAGTATACCGCCCCAGATGTCACCTGCAAGCTATTCAGCATTATATTACGTTCATTACGTGCATTATATTAATAACATCAGTTCCCGGATCCCTCCTATTACAGGCGCAGAGTGGCACTCCGTGTGGTTTTAGTCGGTCCGATTCCGACACACCACCCCGCCGTAAACCCCGGTGGGGTCACGGCCCGAGGGGGTTTCCACACGAAAAAAAAAGGGTTTGTTTCAAGTTATCCTTCGCTTTGCAGTGCTGTTGTCCTGAATGACTTTTTTGTAAGTATTTCAAATACACTTAAACGTATGTATATAGTATGATATAGGGTATTAGCATATTGAGGACAACTGCTGTAGCAGGAATTACTGGGGATAATGGGGGGTTTTTATAAAAGCTAACAAAGCAATAATAAACATAAGATATGGAAATAAAATTGGGTCAGACTTGGGTCTGATATATTTCTACGTACTATGCCTTATACATATATGTCGTTATCCTTTATTAACCCATAAACTTACCTTCTTTCTAAGGAGAGGCCTATGTCCAGCGTGATGTGTGTGATGTGATGTGAAACTTACCTATTTTCCTTTTTATTCTATAAGATCACCATTTAGTAAAATTACGATTGCTTTATTTATTTATTTGTAGTTAATGAAAAACTCTCCAAAATGTACACATATGTATTTACATTAAAATTAAAAATGTCTCATTATTTCAAGTGTTTGGATCTAGGCTGAACTTGTAACCATTGTGTAAACTTTCTTCTGTATCAAAAGAACACCTAAATTTAAGAATAATGTTTTTTTTAACAATATTTTATTAAAGTATTGTTAAAAAAAACATTAGTACTTTTATTTCGGTTCCAAGACAGGTTTTTAATTTTTGGAATGGTTAACTCTTAATGAAAATGGCTAAATATGATACTTATTGATTTTTTATCCTCATTTGATGAGCCTACAATCCATATATACGATGTACGATATACGTCACCGCTTTGAATAGTACGTTAAATACCAGTTCTAATACAGTTTACGTCATTATCTGTATTCATTTTCCTCACCTCCTCTGGGCTACAAGCGAAAGATATAAAATAAAATGAAAATTACTTTTTTATTATTGTCTTTTGTTTTCACATAAATACAATTGTCAATAGAAGTAAGAGGGTTTGTTAAACATAATTGTATAGAGCAAAACTGTTCCAGAATATAATTGATCAATCATGTTCAAAAAGAGCGTAATGTCCATTAAATTACAAATGCTATACACCCTTTGACCCTTTGTGAGAGTATGTGAATATGTGCGTGAATTATAAATGATTATTGAACACTATATAAAACCAACCATAACCTTTTCATAAACCTGAGAAGGATTTTAACAAAAGTGTGGCCATCTTAAACAAACAATTTACCAAAGTCATCACTAGTCATATGAAGCAGGTCTATTTAAATCCGCATCGTCTATTTAAAAACAGGCAATTCCTTTATTGTTCCTATCATTAACGTTACTCTATATTTATAATCCCTAAAAATGTATTAAAGCCCTACTCATTTGAGGCTAAATTTTAAAGAATAGAATACGTTCTTAGAAGTTTAGTCTACTTGCGAACAGATTTTGTTTTTATTCCAAAGGCTTCAAAGAGTTAATTAAAATAACGTGGCCCTCAAAAGGTAGGGTATCATAATTAGAAATGCCAGTCAAAAGAGAAATGTAAAAAGAAAATTTAATATAAAAATCTTGTTTCTTGTGAGGCTGATGAAGTTAGTCTGAAACAACTTTGATGAAAGCATGTACAGTATATGCCCATGTACATATATTGAAATATATGTACTCGTATATACATATAAACCAGTATATAAACGTGTATTTTTATTTATATGTTAAATTGATGATTGTTGTAGGATCATCAGAACTGAGTTCATAACTGTTTTTAAAATAAGATGAATTTTAATATAATTGTCATTATGTTCATGGTCAGGGCCCTTCCAAGGCAACAACAGATCACGTGGATTAAAACATCCAAATTAAGGAAATAAAATTCATTCTGAGTGTTGTCATTAACTATGGAACAAATTATCGTCTGCGGTATTTCCGGACCGATACGACCTTCAAACCTTCAAGAAAAGAGCGTACTCCTTCCTAAGAGGCCGGCAACGCGTTGCACTCCTGACTCCTGACGTTGACTCCTGAGCTGCAGACGTTTATGGGCGGCGATAGACACTTTTCATCAGGTGACCCGTCTCCTCGTCTGTCCCTAACATAAAATAAATACCTTATGAAAAATTAACTTCACGAATCGCTGACTTGTGAACTGTGTAACATATATCCGGGGATTTTATTGTGGAAGAGCCATACTGCGGCTTAAATTTGATCACCGGTCTTCCGCAATTATTTCATTACTTTTCACTAAGTGAGAGAAGATACCAGAGCCCAAACCTCCCTTCTCCTTCTTGATCCTGGAGGGAGGGCACTCAAAAGCTGGCAATACATTTGTGACTCTTGAGTTGTACGTGACCATAAAACATTATCTATTCATAACTGATTTAATCTATGTGAAAGTAAATCTGTACTATTTGCTCGGATCAAATAGTAAAGTTAAGATTCTCTATAAACAAAGGAGTGAGGTTTATTAAAACTACACCTGTTCATACATAATTACACGCACCCATGTACAGCGAAACTACGCCTTTTCAGTCGAAACGTCAACAATATTTACAAGTAAAAATGCCGAATTGTGTTGTGAAAGAGTGTAAAATCAAAATACAAGAAACAGATAGGAGGATGGAATCGCATTTCACACAAATAAGCGCAGAAACCAATATTTTCAATGAAATAAAATTGTGAGGTCAGCACCGGCCAACGCACACACGTTGTAAGATCGAAGTAATTAATTTAATCTGAGACTATTTTTTAGTCTTTCACTATAAAACAATTTTGATTGACATTATTTTTTTATCAAAATTCATTTTTTTAGATAAAATTTCGCTTTGAGATACGAATGTTAGAGGTGAGGAGCTCGTGGCTAAGTGGTAACCGAGTAGGTTAGGACATTGCAAAGTTAAGCAATCCCACTCCGATCAGTCTATGGATGAGTGACCATTCGTAGCACATTGAGACCCCTTCGTGCCTCGGAGAGCACGTTAAATCGTTGATCCCGGTTGCCATACGAATATCTGTGGCAATCGTTACGGGTAGTTGGAGCTCTAAAACGTCCAATAACAGTCTATGTACAGAATTTCGATATCGCCTTGTACTCTTACTTTGGTTGTAAAGGGCTGATAGCAGTCGCTCCACGTAAAAAAGCCGAACACGAAGTTCAGCCGTGTCATAGTAGACTGAACCGGAGCCGTCCCCCACTTGACTCGTAGGATGAATCTTAGAGGCGAGTAAATTATGGCTCGACACAACACAGGTCGAATTGATTGCCGCCTAAATTCAAATTTCAATTTAGTTGTAAAACTATATTCTACTAATCCTTTTTATCGGCCACGATATAAGTATTATTAGTAATACATTTGCATACATGACACCGATATAAAATCGCCATATGATTCGGAAATGAATGAGGCAAAAATAGATAACTTTAAAGAAAAGAGAAGGGTCTTCCCCGTCTGTCGTGTCACCGGTGCTTAAAAAATGAAAACCAAACTGGAACATGTTACCTAATAATTAAATGTATTATTGACGGTGCTATATAAGGTGTAACGTAAAAAATGTGGTCATTAAATTGAGTCGCATAGTAGACCCAGAGCATAAACAAAGTTAAAAGTTAAAAATAAGCTAAAAGTTTTAGGAACTTTTGTAAAGGCAAACAAATGGTAAAAAAACATTTTGAATTGAAAACTCTAAAACAAATTTTGATTATTTATCAATAAAGTTTATAGTTGTAAGTTTGAGTGAAAACGATTGACTTTATTAAACGCTAAGCATTTTGGTCAGAAATAATTTCAAGAAAAAACAAGAACATTATTAAAAAAAAAATAGAAATAGTAAGCTACAGGATAGTAGTTTTCTAATTTTAAAAATTGAAAGTTATTTTTTTTTACCCTGCCTTAACTATTTGCTATACATAACATGTCTATATTATTGTATATTATTCTATCCGTGGGAGTCGCAACACTTCGACGCAAATGGTACAGCTCGACCGGAGTGATACAATGGCTTCACAGAAAACCGGCGATTAAGCAATTTCTTCGTTACCTTTCATCGAGTTAGTAGGGTGATCGGTGGTCGGACCCAACCCCCTTCATTCGGGGGGGGGGGGGGGGAAGGGGGACTCGTAGCGTTTGTCACACTTGAGTGCAGGTGTCATTGGGTGTAGACAGAAGTGAAAACTTATATACAGAGGTGTCAGTAACGGTAACGGAAGTAATAGTGTCGCGAGTTCTATTGTTTTTTCATATCTCAAAAAATGCCCAACACGCTTAAAGAAGTTTTTACTTCAACAGAGGTTTTTTTTCTATAAAATATATTATTTTGTTTGTTGTTCAAAAATATCCAACGCGCCTAAAGAAGTTTTCATATCAAAAAATAACCTCACCTTTTTGTTATCCGCTCTATATTTAGACATCTACAATACGTTACCGTACTTATTCGATTCGGTATTTTGTATACATCTTGATCAAACACACACATCTAGACGACGGCAATTTTTGTATGAATAATTAAACACCAATTTACGACGTAAGGGGGACATTACTACAGATACTTGTATGTAAATGAATGTCATTCGATGATACTGTTTTATGCTATAAGGTGATACAAATAAGGCTTTGATTATATATAACGTTACTTAAATAAATATTGTAAGTATAGCAATATATATTATAACTCACACACATCAAAAGAATTATATATCATGCATGAATATCAAGATTTTGATAATATATTTATAGCAGTGGACACCATCCATCGTTTAATTACTGAGTGACTGAGTGACCACGACCATAACCCACTTTAAGAAAGAAGGTTCTTAGTTTGTCTATACATATAGGTATGTTCTTCATCTATATGTTAGATTTTAACGTATTTAACCATTCCAAGAATAGAATGAAAAAATGAAGAATGTTTTGTATTCATAAACTTGCGATTTTTAAGTTTTATTACTGGCACATACATATATTATTTTAATATATTATAATATCTAAAACATTAGAGGCTAATCAAAAATTGAAACGCATGTAACTAGCACGATAAGATTAAACCGGCTGCCATATTTCCGGACTGATACCACTTCAAAACTTTAAGAAAAGGCCTTACTCCCAACTCAATGGCTAGCAACGTGGTCATGATCAGAGGTAGTCACATGCTATCAGGGACCTGTTTGCCTTCTATGTGGTCGAGCCACGCAATTTCATATGCGTCTTTCAAAAGGGTAAAAAAAATCTCCTATTGGTCGTAGCGTGATGTTATACAGTTTTCCTCGATAAATGGGCTATCCACCACTAAAATAGCTTTTTAATTAGAACCAGTAGTTCTTGAGATCAGAGCGTTAAACCTAGCAAACAACCAACCAAACTCAAACTCAACGCTTTATAATATTATTAGTAAGTATAGAAAATAAACAGAAACCTAAAGAATACCGAACTAGGTTTAAACTGAGATTGATAAATAATACTTGAAACCTTATTTTTTGTTAGTCCATTTTTTGTAATAAGACTGCAAAATGGTTTGAAACAACTCGATTTTAAAATCGAAATCTGACGCTTTAAAACAATTAAATCGACAAACCTTACGACAGTAACAGTAATGTCTTCTTTGTTAAGTGTGGATAATGGATCTGTGTATCAACACGTTTTGTGGAGCCGCAGATAAGATAAATATAACAGTCGCATTACTTTATAGCTTTGTTATTGTCTGTTGAGATATCATTGACACGAGTGGCTCAGGTATCTAGTGATAAATTATAAGTCTTACACTCATATATGTGCCTACACTGTACCTACACATGTGTATATGTGTACGCAGATCATTTATAATGGATATTTTTTTTTTCGAATTTTTTGTTTGAATCGTCAATACGTGCTTATTTAGAATACTAATTAATCGATGATAATTACTCATCAGTAGGTCATCTTTCTGGCAGACTGAGTTGACATACTTACCAACTTTTTTACTACCAACAGTAATGTACATGTAACGTGACTGTACGTCTCGTTTTCAACGGGACTTTCCTGTATGTCAGTACTCAGTCCCGGTGTCTCCGAGAAGTGTCGGGACGCAAAACTGACCCGTTTTTCCGATAGTCTAGCCTAGCCAATTATTGAAAGGTAGTGGGCCAGCAGGTCGCGTATATTTTATATTTTAATCAACTATAATATGTAATGTCTGCCTGTCACAAATGCACTAGCACAACAGGTGTTTTTTCTAATGAACAAGTTGTGGACAACTGAAAAATATAAAAATAGTTAAGCATTTATGTTTCTGTACTCGTTTAATTCATATAATGTAAAAATAAAAGTGTGTTCTATGTAAATAAACCGACGACACGTTATGTATACGTATACTAAAGGCGTATTAACGTGATCACGTAATGGATATTACAAACCTTTAAATTGCCTGATGTTTCGACCAGGTAGCAATGGCCATTGTCAAATCATAATATTTTTCGTTTACTACGATCGTAAATAAAACAAAGACATCCGAGATACATAGAATTAGTTTGCATCCGTGTGTGACGGAGTAACGGACGGTGACGGATAAATAATACGGAGTGTCACCACCCCTATTCGTCCCGTGGGTGTCGTAGGAGCCGACTAAGAGTGCGGACTATGCAGGACAGCAGCACTGCAAAGAGAAGGAAAACTTGAAACAAACCCTATACCAACCCGTCTGGCCAGCGTGGTATAGAAGGCCAAAGCCTCCTTTCTAAGAAGAGGCCCATGTCAAGCAGTTGACTAGTAAAGGCTGTTGATGATGATGATGATACACATGTTTATATATAATAAGTCGTATAATAATAAATACTTAAAAAAAAGTTAAACCGACTTTAAACAATACCAACAAAGAGCACTAAAAACCTAGCAGCAATCGCGGTTGATTCGCTGTTATTTTTTGAAGAGTTCCGTTATCTGTCTCCGAAACTCATCATCAGATCTATATGAAATTTAAATGAGATCACATCGGAATTTACCTTTATAACAAAAAATAGTTTTGCAAATCCGGAGTTATGACCGAACAAACATAAAAATATAAACCGCCGATTTGATAACCTCCTCCTTTTTGAAGTCGGTTAAAAAGCTTAAACGCTAAGTGTTTAAAGAATTTATTATACACAAATTTTAAATTTTATTTTTTATTCTGTAAATCGTTTGCCTGCGTCTAGTAAAAATACAGTTACCCACACCAATACTTACATTATCAATGTAAATAATCTAAACCATTAGAAAGCTTTCAATTGTATTTTTTGACTTTCTATAGCACTAGGTTTCAATGCAAATTAGGTAATTTATCTCATGAAGACTAAAAAGTGTTTTTAACGCTACAATTCTTATAAAATCTATATTTTTGAAAAAATCGAGTACATTACGTATATTCATTACAACAGTCTAGGACTGGTACATCTTTTGTAAATCAATTCAAATAGCATAGATGAAAAATAATCATTGTTTTTTACCCTCATCCATAGTTTTATATCGACCAAGTCATGTAAGCAAGTAGCAAATTCCGTTAAATGATAGATCCAAAATTAAATGATAGATCGTGAGGCAATACGTCAACCAGTTATGTTTGAAGTTTTACCAGACCTTCATGATGAGTTGTGTCCATTTTTTGTGCCCAATAACTATGTTCATATACTTATGTGAATATCGTAAGGACTTGGAAATCATCGCCACATATCGATAGACGCGTCACATCACGTTTAGTTTTTGGTAAGTGTAACCAATAAATTAATCCATACTGATGTTTGCTTGTTATGCTTTCACGTGTAAACCACCTAAACGATTTTTAAAATTATTTCACCAATGGAAAGCTACACTATTAGCGAGGAACGTACACGCATACGTAGTCGCGAGCAAAAGGTAGTAAATAATAAAAACCTCTTTGTATGAAAGTAACCATTTGTTTTCTCAATGAGAATTGAAACAGATTTAATGAGAAAAACAATCACTTTCCTTTTGATTGTGATAACTGGAACAGACACAAACATATTTTAACGTATGTTACCTTGCTTTGGGACATAGTATTCTTAACGGCAAACTGCTACAAGACAAATAGTTATTTCCTATTAACGAATATATACTACAATGAGTTGTATATGTTCGTTAAGAGGAAACAAAGTTACTGCCTCTAAAGTTACAGACATTGCCCAATTTAGGAGATAGGGTTTAATTACAAAAGACACTAAACAAAACCATAATACACAGGTAACGAGATAAAAGCAAGAAATAAATAAACACTTAAGAAAACAGATCTCGGTGTTGTCATTTGTTAGTTAAATTAAAATCACAGACTGTTCATACAGTTTTGCTGTTATGGCGACTTTATTTTCAGCTAGCAAGTTGGTTAAAATTTTATTTTGATTTCTTCTAAAATGTTATGTTTGACACGTAATTCCAATCATATTTCCCATAGGGGTAACGTAGGAAAGGCCATAAAAATTCTAAGTTCCATTGTTACAAATAGTCATCTTGATGTGCTTTGTAGAACGGACAAATCTTTGGTTTATTTTCGAGTTGACGTCCGTTAGCCGCTGGAGTAATTACTAGTACTAGGTCCTTTAAGAAATCTAGTTTTTCGCAACGCAGATTGAGTTTCTCGAATCTATTAGATTACGTTGGGAATCGTTTTTGTTACAACATTTAAGTAAAGTTACGAGGTTTTCAGTTGTAACATTAACTTTTTTAGTTCTATGCTTCACTTGAAGATACACAGGCATCACAGATACAGTATTAATACGAATATAATGCACACAATTTAAAAAAAGTGAAATAACGACTTCAATAACTGTCCAACTGATTCCAACAAATTACCAAATGAATAAAAAATAATGTTACTAACTTAAATTCTTACGTAAGATCCAAGTTCTTCGCTCGCATTGGATAGATAAAGATATGAGGTGAATATTTATATACGATCTTTGTTGTTCTTGAGTGCTTCTCCAGTGCGACAAATAGTTTTGAATAAGGTCTTCTAAGCTTTTAAAACAATGACAAAAAAAATTAAGACATCTAAATTACCTTACATTATCAGGCTGAAAGCAAACATCTGCCTTTTCTTTTTTCTATCAAAGGCGTCGAATAGATGTGAAGACTAGTTTCTATGATAGGCTGCCTTTCAAGAATGTATCGTAGATTGTTAACCCAGAAGCATTTTTTTGTGTAGAAGTTGTTGCTTGTTTGTATAGTATTCTTAAAAGACGGGAGTAGCCAATAATATTTTCATTTCAGCTAAGTTTGTACCTTTTATACATATTAATGAAATATTTTTGTTTTTATAACACTAAGCTGTAATTATTATATTTAATTAGTCTTGGTAATTCTTAGCGCAGGTAACAGGTGACTTCAAGGTGGCTTCGAGAATGTATCTTCTCAAGAACGCATGTTTCAGTAAAAAACTGTTAATCGACTTGTTTTTATCGATCAATTATTGATGTCTCAATCTCTAACAATACAGCCTTTCTAGGCAGAGGTAAAAAAATGAAAACGGCGTCAAACTCTTGTCTGTAAAAAAATAAGTGCACCCCTGGCATAGCACATTTCGTATACTTACCCTACTACCTTTATTACTTAAGTTCGGAGTCGGAAAAGTAAATAAGATTAAGATAAGGGAAAAAAGGGGATTACAAAACTGTATTAGTCGCAAGGTATTAGGAACGAGGTCTTTTTCATGGGACTAATCCCTCCCATAGGCCGACTAATCTAACTCCAGTGCACCAGGATCAACAGTAGTGATCCACAAACACACGACAGGAGGGCTTGTGGTTGTTGGTGGCAGAAGTGGTCGCGAAGTATATTTTTAAGGCAAGATATCTTTTCTGCCATTACCTTCGCATACTCCACATTCTCAAATTGGATGGCATCAGAATCAAATTATTCTCGTTCTGGACAAACAGTTCCTGCAAACTGCTCATCCACATTTTATTTCCTACATTTTTATATAATTAACTTAGCAGTGACTATTAGCATTTATAAGTAGCACTTTGTAATTTAAAGTAGTCACTAATTAGAATGTATATTAGAATTAAACATCCACAATTATTTACAATTCAAATATTTAAGAATAAAATAAAAAAGCGAGATTAAGTATAAACTGTTTTATAGTTGTTTCCACTTTATTAGTAATGACAATGTCTTTGTGTAATAAAATAGAACCACTACGTTTCCTTTGTTGCAAAGCTAGAAAATTTTGTAAAGCTAGTTTTAATTAAAATTTTGGAACAATGTTGCACAAAAAAAAATACATAAAAAAAAGAGGGCTGAATCAGCTAAGTGGTATTACTGGTACTAATAAGATTGATTTTAATAAACTTAACTGATAAAAATAGAGCCTAGTAGATAACGAAATTATGGCTACTTTTAAATCATATTTATTTAATGAAATGATTAGTTAACGTCCTTTTTTTAGATTTAGACTTTTCGCGTGTGTGTTTGTAAATTGGTGACAGGTGTGATTATATTATTTTTAAATCATATGAATTATCACATGTTATTGTGACTTTATTCCATCTCTAGAGCCTAGGCCTAGTATTTCCCTTTTCAGAAGAATAGTATTTTGTATCAGCTTATTTCAACACATCAGATTTTGACTGACTGCGGCCACTTCTACTGTAAAGGACGTGTAAAAAATTGCAGTGTTTTGTAAAAGAAAATTACATGTTGTTTTCTACTTCGTTCAATTGATTGATTGATTGTTAATTGATAAACACCAATGGTGTAAAACTTTTACAATACGAATTTTACGATTACTGTTAAAGTACTGCTAGTGCAGAAAACAGTTTGATACGCTGGTTTAATATTAAAATCATTGTTTTAAATTTTATGTGGAGTGTGTCATAGAAACATGGAAATCAAATTATTAAAACTTTTATGCCAGATAAATACGAAGCCGAAATCATTTGACTGAAAAATGTATTTTTTTTATATTATTTATTAAATGCACAAAACATATTACAGTCAATAATAATATGTGTATACAAATAACAATAATAATATACAAATATTATCTAAGATTCATAATAGCTAATATTGTAAATAATGTAACAATGAGTAATAATATAAACAAGTAGGTAATGTAATAGGTTTAGATAAGGATGCCTTTGCCGAGGTGAGAACCATGCAAAACCAACTCAAAATGGAGGATGTGTATCACTAATTTATTATCTGGTATAATTATGCTCAAAAACGTCTAGTAGGTACCTAATTTAATGATTTTTTAGGCTCAAAGTTTTTGTCATATCATTGTATTGACGGGCAGTTCTTGTTAATAGATTATTATAGGAAATATTATTACTTTTAAATACTTTCTTGACATTTGACTGACATCAAATGTCAGTCAAATGTCATTGGGATGATTAATAACTAACCTGTTTGTCACGTTGTTAGTGATTCTAAGAGCTAGGCCAGAGATCGTGAGTTAGTACACCTAGGTCAAAGAATTGTGTGATGAGCATTTTTTTTTTCCCTGGGTGTAATTTATTTACAATATGTATGTATTTGATAAATTATGTATATCTATGTTTATCTACAGATAGATTACCAAAGTACAATTTTGCCTTGTTTGGTGTCAGAAGGCCGCGTTTGAAATGTATGGAGTTATTATTATTATTATTATTATTTGTGGTGTAGATATGATCATGCAGTTTAATTCAGTATTTCTTTGTAAAGATGGTTTATAATTATCCTTTGTAGTAATTACATTGTATGTCCTAAACGTGTGTATATCGGGTAAGTATATTGTATAAGACCTGGTGATAAAACGATTGAACTAAGTCACGTAGAGAACGTGACAGTAAAATATAATATCATTGTAGTATGTTGTTAATTTTGAAACTTAGAATTTAACATATTATTTGCAAAACTGACATACTGTTTTTTTTTTTAAGACAACTCCGCATTACGAATATATCCTGTGTCACGGGGGACTTTACAAACACACACGAAACGGACACAGAGAACATCCAGATTCAGAACGACGATTTGTGGATCACACAAAGGTCGCATTTGTTGACCGAACCCACAACATTCAGCGTAGTAGGAATAGGCGTGGCGACCGCTTAAACCACTACGCCATCCGTGCATTATAAGTCCATCAGATGTAGTGTACATTTTATGGGACCAAAAAACCGTTTCTTATCGTTATGGAACATGGAAGAACAATGTTTCGGCACAATTTGGCCGGCTGGGCCGGAGTTATTCCACGGCCTTACAAAAAACAGGTGTTAAGCAAGTGTTTCGTTGCTTTTCACTAAGTCAGTAAGGTCACTGGAGCCCATAAAACCTCCTCCTGATCATACGGAGGGGACTGAAGGCAGCAACGCACTCGAGACTCCTGAGTAGCAGGTGTCCATGGGCGGCGGTGATCACTTACCATCAGGTGACCTGTCTGATCGCTAACCCCTATACCATTTTTTTTTGGATTGCTGTACTCCGCAATTGGTCCAAGTCACAAAATGTGTTGGTGAAACTAAAATCTAATACTAAGCTACATATTTCAATTTTGATTTTCCGGTCACTCTGGTCAGTAGTAACAAAAATTATATTCTACCACATTCACAAAACGCTATCTAATCCCAAACTAAGCAGAGCTTGTGCTATGGGACTAGACAACTGATATAAATACATATAATAATATTCTTATTCTTTGAAAGAAATAACTAGTAACCAACACTACAGGCTTAATTCTTAGACGATAACTCTAACAGATTGACGATAAGGCTCGTCCTTATCGTCATTCTGTTTCTTCACTTCCCCCTATTATAAGCAGAAATTTCACTAGCAAGACTGTGCATACAGATTAGTTTTCTGTACCTGCCGGAGCGCTAGACATAATGAAACAGTATTTCTTTCAGACCATGACATGCAGTTTGGGTAATTTGGAGCTTTGGGGCTACAACGAGGCTGTGACCTTAAAAATATGATAAACTGGGAAAGAGATTATTTTTTTCTGGAGAAGTTTTTTTTTTGTTTAAGATTTCTTTATTTGATTAATGAAACAACCGGGAATTAGTTTTCTATTAGTTCTATTGATAGAACAACCTAGCATTGATTGTACTACCTATTCTATTAGTAGAACAAACGGTAGAACCTACGGCAACGACTTTTCCTACGGTACACAGCTGTGAAGGGAACCTAAGTCGATGCGAGCTCAAGAAATGGTAAATGGCAACAAATACCGGTACTTGGGTATGCGGGGATAAGATGTCTAGGGTAAATTCTCATTATGTGTGTCTACGTGCTACGTTAACAAAGTGTAAAAAGTGTGTACTTCAATGCGTCTTCATTATGATGTAATAAACTGTATTTTTCATCCTTTAATTTTTTCTCCTTTAAGGGTGATATTTCTTCTTTAAATTTTAAAGAGACCAAAAGAATTTGCCAAATAGGCTCATAAATTACAGAGTTTTGATTGTAACAAACATACAAAAAATACAACGTAACTGAGAAATTCCTACTTATTTGAAGTCGGTTACAATTTACTAACTAACGTGCACATACATACTCACAAACTTTCTTATTTATAATAGTTTATCTCAGTGGGATTTTCAGCTATTACTATTGTAAAGAACACACAATTCCGTAATAAAACACTGCAACGTGTACAAAAAGTAAATCATTTTACGGTAAAAAGCATTCACTTCATGTATGACTATGACTTAATTAAAGAGAGAAGAACTAATTGTTTCGAAACATTGTTGCAACTGTTAACGGTGTGATACCAGACGTATATTTCGTGCACTGAATGTTGATGTCATACTTTATTATTAGATATAATAAATGTATAATTAACTGAGGTTCAACTTAATAGAAATAAAAAAGAAACTTTCTTTAAGTTCAATACCTACATGGCCGCTTTACTTGTTTTCTTTCGGGTTCCATGCCCTAACTGGGCAGATGTATTTCGTACAAAGTTTCTTTCGGATATTTGCAAGACACTAATAAGATTAAAAAAGGACATTTTTATATTTATGTCGCCATGACAATTGATTACAGAAAATTAATCTTGATCTGTAACTAGAAAAAAAACTTCGTGTATTTTATTACTTACTAGCTGAGCCTGCAAACGTTGTTTTGCTGTAAATAGCAAAACAACGTTTGTTGTTTAATTTTTTTTTTTTATTTAAATTTAATTTCTTAAAATCCGTTCTTAGCTGACCTCTACTCGGTGAAAATAATATTCCTACCAAATTTCAAGTCTTTAGCTCTAATGGTTCCAGAGATATCGTGATGAGTGACTATATACGTGGAAATCTCTTATATATATATATATATATATATATATATATATATATATATATATATATATAGATTTGTTATCTAGAGAATATCCTTTTTGTAGAGAATGAATTTATTTTTATTTAAAAAAAAATATTCTATCTAAACATGAAACCGTAAAGTCATGAGTGTACCTAGTGACGTGGTTAACATATGCATGAATATATTTTTGTTTTACACAGCTGATTGCATGAACAAATCTTTTTTATGTTGGAGGGGGCAATCAGTTTTGATGTTAGAGCAGACGGGTTGCCTCATGGAAAGTGACCATTGCCGCCCCTGTATGTCTGCAACTCAGAAGTCATAAACGTATTGCCGGCCTGTTAGGAAGGAGTACGCTCTTTTCTTAAAGGTTTGAACGTCGTATTGGTCCAGAAATTGCGTAGACGATAACCCGTTCCACAGATTGGTTGTGCGGGGTAAAAGTGTCTCGAAAAGCGCAACAGTAGTGGAGCGTCAACTATCCAGGTGATGAGGATGAAAATTTTGCCGTGTGGAACGATGGCGAAAAGTTGCGGCTGGTATTATTCCGAACAATTCCTCGAAGCACTCTCCATGATATATGCGATAGAGAATGTAGAGTGAAGCCACTTCTCTACGTCTACGTCAAGAGATCGAGCCTTCGAGATGTTTGGTCTAACGATTCGAGTCGCTCTTCGTTGGATGCGGTCCATAGGGAGAAGCTATGAAAGCTATAATCTATCTATTAGAATTAATTAATATGAATCAGTTTGTTGCTGATATGCCCATTATCTATGAACCTACGAGTACAGTGAACAATTATACTATGACACGTGTAACTAAGTTATCAACTGTCTATGTAACATTACTTTTAATGTGTAGTCATTATTTAAAGAAGACAGTGAACGAGAAGCAGCATATGTTGTTGTTAAAGTTTTGTTTTTTTTCAAAAAAAATTACAGATATAGCTTCTTTTAAATAGTATTACTATAATTTAAATTATATTAAGTTAAAATTACTGTTGACACACTTCGGCCATTTTTTATTTTTTTTTTGTGCAGTGATTATTTGTTATTCAACAGGTTACATTAGTGGATCAGAAAAATATGTCATAAGCATTGAGAGTACATATGTATGTATTTCTGCTTGACAGAATATGCAAATTACACTTTCGCCAATTTAAGGTTGAACATGAGTATATGTTCAGTCTGTAATGTTCGGTAAGGATACGCGTTATTACGTAGATTTTGTATATTTTGAGATCCATTATAATTTTTTAAATTTGTTACAATTCTTTATCAGTAGGCCAATTTTCAATATCTTTTATGACAGTTGCGAGACTGACTTTTGACAAAACTTTTACGAGAATTGGCATTTAGAGCTTTTGCTTTAGATATGTAGAAAATGAAAGGTCTCTTTTCAGAAATATACAGATAGAAGAATGTTTTTGTACGTTTGTTATCGCCATGCACAACTCTTACTTATTAATATTATTGTATTAATTAATTATTAGTGTGTGTTTACTAACATATAATGGGAAAACTATAACAACCTATAGTAATCTACAATAATTAAAACAATATACGTAGACATAGTTTATGACGTAATAAAGTAGTCTTACAAGCATTAGTGTGACTATTAGTGGAGCTACGCCATTGGCTCATCGAAAAATGATGTGTAATGGCGATGAAAGAAGGAGATAAAAACTTTTTAAGTATTTGAGTGCACTGATACATTTGATTTTCATTTGATAACATACTAATTACAAACTTATTTTTTTAGTTTTTTTACTCATAGCAGATGTTAATTAAGTGAGTTGATTCCGGAGTGTGCGGGAGACTCAAAAGGCGTAAACTGAGTCTGACTCTTGTGTTGCAGATGTCCATGGGCGGTGGTCGTCACTTACCAGCAGGTTACCTTTCTGCTCTTTTGCCTCTATGCCATATAAAAACTACGAAAAATCAAAGCTATGATTTATTTTCCAATTATGTGAATGTGCGACGTAACAGCATTCGTTACAAACTGACGCGTATTGTTATGTTGTATACGTCAGTGTAATTTATTTATTCAAGTGTTACGTGTTACAAATGTGCACTTTGCACCACGACAGTAAACAATTTCTAAGGAGATACGTCATGACATTCTAGCCATAATCGTCTGATTTATAAGCAACGCGTAAACAACAACCTCTGATCTAAGTTAGTACTAACTAGTTGACATAATCATAAAATAAACAACGTAAAGTTACATTTAAATAAGCATTATACGCAACAAATAAAAACTTTTTACGTTAAAATCATTTAACTTAATAGTTAATTGATTTTTACGTAAAAAGTTTTGGTAATAATGAAGGTATAAAACTATATCATTATTTGACTTTGAGGATTTCATTACATGTAAGGGCCTATAATAATTTAATAGATATTGCGTTATAAATAGTAAAGTGAGCAAATGGCTATCATTACACTTGTGTTCAAATTTCGTGATGGCGGGCATAAGTACTATGGTATACGTTACAAGTAGGTTTGCTAGAAAACCTATACTTTACCTCGTCTCAAACATCTGTATGAGGAATTTTATTCGTCAGCAATAACTCAGACTGTTGTTGTCTCTAAGTAGTTAATTTTGAAACGTTTTTTTTTTAAATAAGACCATCGTCTGTGTTAGGGCGTAAAAGTGTTAATACGGCAAGTTTTAATCGCTATATTAATTCGTACAGCAAGTGATGTGAGCCATATACTACACAGCCTTGTAATAACAGATGTGCAGAAGGGGACAGCTGCAGCGTGGTCCTTTTATAATACCGAGTCTTTTTAGCAGTAAGTACAGTCATTATAATCTGAATATACTTTGGCCACTATTTGTAAGTCTAAGTTTGGCTTCTTAGAATTGTGCAAGAATCTTATTGTATCGCTTTGCATCATAATGATATACACGAATTACAGAAATTAAATAAATCGCATTCTTTGTTAGGTATTCCAAGCCTGGGAAAAACCAGTTGGATCGTTTTGGAATATTGTGGAAGTAAGTCAATGATAGATATTATTGGGACAAAGTCTGATTAATAAACATTGATATCATGTCGTTCTGGTTCTACTTAATAACTTTGTTGTTGTGTTTAGATATCTTATAAATAAAGATGCTCAGGCTGACGCTAAGAAACTTCCTGTTAGAATTTTTTTCTATTGAGAAAATATATATTGAAAATACTCAATTATAGCGAATAAAGAAGAATTATCAGAGAAAAAATGAATCTTGGAAACTAAACAATACTTTCAATACAAAACCGGGTAAGAGTTGTGAGGAAGAATTAGTTAAGGATACGACAAAGTATGTAGCCACCATGTTAACTCATAGGCTTATTTGATAACAGCTTTACTTACTATTAGCCGATTCTAGAAGGAAGAGTTTGAACAAAAGACGAATGTGTGTAAATAAAAATACTATTTAACTTTAATTATTTTTAACAAGTACTTCTTCGTAATATATGAAAATCTAATTTCCAGGACTAGACAGCCAGATGTGGCAGAAACCCTGTTATATTTTTGCGTAATTGTTCGTGTTAGCACCAACAGCTATTTTAATTATGTAAAATATTACACAAAAAAGTAATTTGTATTTTAATTACCTATTGTCTTTTTGTTTATTTAAATTATAATCTTTTACAACTGGAATAAGACAAATAGCCATTACGCTATTCCTGTAAACGATTTGAGAAGAATGCACTTCCATATCACTAGATGTTTGCACGAGCTTAGTCATTTTAGAATTTTCTAGTACTTGTTCTACCTAAGTAATTTGACATGTTATGAACTGAATCTTACTGCATAAGTTATTAAGTAGACATGAATAAGTCTTGTCTTTAAAAATTGATATTTCATAAATTATTTTTATAAATTAAATAAGTTACACAGTTAAAATAAATGTTGGTGTACTAATTATGTTAGTAAGTTATATTATAGCACTTAAGTAAGTTATATTGACACTGTTTCGTTTATAACCGCGAGTGAGAGAACTAGGGATGGATTAATCACAATCACCTGTGATACGATTTACGAATCATATAATCACACCTGTCACTAGTTTACAAAACCATTGCGACTTATAATTACCCTAGCACCGGACTCACAAATGATCTAAAAAAAAAATGTCGGAATCTTCGATAAAAATAAATTTGATTGATCTTTGTCTATGACGGAATCGCAATCACAAGTAAAGTCACAGTGACTAAAATCAATGATGTCCTCATATGATTGTGATGTGAAAGTAATTTTTTTTTATGTTCAGATTTCTAGAAAGTGAATTGTTTTTCTTTATTTCTGAAGTGAAAACTTCTTTAGGCGCATTGGGCATTTTTAAACAACAAACAAAATAATGTTGTTTTTTGACATGGGAAAAAACCATTGAACTCGTGACACTGTTACCATTACCGATACCTCTGTATATAAGAATCTACATATATTGGCCCCGTTCAAGTTTTCCCTTTTGTCGACACTCCCGAATTGACACAGCTTTTTTTAAAAAACAACTGCCACACTTGGTATATTTCCTGTGTCGTGGGGGACTTTACAGACATATATGAAACGGTCACAAAAACAAGCACCCAGACTCAGAACAACATTTTTTGGATCAAACAAAGTGTGTTCATGACAATCAGCGCTTTAGGAGGCGGCGAGGAGACCGCTTTAACCACCATGCCATCATGCTATGGCAGAATTGAATTCTCCTTCGTATTGATATACCTAGAAACTTAATTTTAAGAATTATATTTCATACAGAATTCACATTACAACATTCGTGTTATTCCTTTTTCTGTCTTGAATCTTGACTCGGAGTTAGAGTCCGCTCTTGGCATTCACCGCGTGCCTTATGAACGTTAAATTACACATAATGGCCCCGGCAGTGAATGCGAGGAGGAGGATTCTTTAATTTCTTCTTCTTCCCATCTTCTTTCTTCACATGTTCAAATGTGCTTATAAAAAATAATCATAGTGCCTTTTATCTGTTACCTTTTAAACGTCTATCAAACAATTGCTATAAAATGTTCAGCAGGCGCTGACTAGAATTTGTTTGATTAAAGCTTATTATGTATTGCTTTAGAAGCGTAAATGGTATAAAAATTAGCGAACTTCAAAATATATACAAAACCATGAAACAGATGAAAGGTTAATGAAATTAATTTAAGAGCAAGCATCGAGGTATAAGAACTAGTACTTAGGTATATCTCGATGAGAGCAAGCAATGGTTTTTATGGATAGCCAACTTATAGTTTAATTAAAAATCTGGCAGCTAACTCTGTGTAAATTCTACACAGATTTAGCTGCCATTAGGATTAATTTATATTAATGCTTCTAAAGTGAGAAATTAATGACATTACTTATATTACTTACTGATAACTGAGGTCACTGTTTATGTTGAAATATATTTTCAAATATATTTCACGTAAGTAATTATACCACTTCACGAAATATTTTTGTAAACTGTAGCAAATTCTGTATTAAGAAATTTTCATTGACACATGTAATGGGTATCGTCGTTCTTGACTATCCTCTTCACTGTCATACCTGACAAAATTGGCGTTGGTCTTTAAAATGTAGCAAACTTTTTTGTACAATATCAATTTATTTAGAATTGGACAGAAAATTTGATAATGTATAAAATAGATTATTGGTTTTGCAAATGAATCTGACAAAACTTACTGATAAACTTCCCGGGATGAGTGACGATATGACAAGTGTATTGTGTTAACGAAAGCTCATGGTATCACAAAAATGAACTATTAAGCGATTTAAGCATTTAAGTGCCTGTTAACTACTACTGCATGATAGATGGATGGTTCAATCCGCGAAAGAGTTTAATCAGTTGTTCAATTCAGGTTTACATTTGGAAGAATCACACATGGGTCAAATGTATATCATCAATATCAACAGCCCTTAATAGTCCATTGCTGGACACAGGCATCTCCTTAGAAAGGAGGCCCCGACCTACTATACCACGCTGGCCAGACGAGTTGGTTTGTGTCAAGTTTTCCTTCTTTTTGCAGTGTTGTTGTCCTGCGTAGTTTGCTCCCTTAGTCGGATCTTACGACACCCACGAGTTGGATAGGGGTGATGACATTCCATATTCTGAATCCGCCACCACACGGTCATCTGTACATACTGTCAGTTTTTCTCCCTTCACAGAACATCACTATGGATTACATCGTAGGGCTGTTAAGCGCTAGATGCATAGTTGCGTGGGTACCACACTTTTACTGAGGGATATATCAGGGGTGCAGCAACAACACAATAGGTGCAGGGATGCAGCTGGCACCCTATTGTTACGCTAGAACCGAGGGGTGGTGACAAGCGGACAGTCCTAGCGTTACTACACGGTGTAATTAATATTTCTTTGATAAAATTTCATAACTAGGACGTTGTATTACTATATCGATACTGTAATATATAAATTTATGTATATTTAAACATATTTTTTTATATTATGCTTTAAGCAATAAACTTTTAACATAGTAGATTAAAAACTCAACTATACAAGGGTGACATTAATGTTTTCGAAATAAAAATGTCGAAATGTTGACATAAAAATGTTTTCGAAATAAATTTTACAATAAGGATTCGTATGCGCTTTCTGAACCGACAAAGAGAAAAAAATAAGGTTTTAAATGCTTAGGAAATTATATGATGTATTATTCAGTGATTAGGTATTTATTTATTTATTATTTGCTTTACAAAATTATTCTTTAGCAGAAAAAAGCCTTAAATGGTCATGATGATCATCATTTAAAAGAGCTTTTCTTAGGAGCTGGAATGCGTTATGGACACTCGGCGACTAATTATATTTTTATTATAACTATTTATCGTCATCATTAATCCAGAATTGGACATCGGGCTCGAGTTACTTTGTTTTAGAACAGAGGTTCTCTAATGGCTGAATATTGCGACAAAGAATCGGACGAACTAGCTCTCTCTTTAAAACTGCTTAGCCTAATACCATATCCTAAGTACGGCCTAAGCTTCAATTCTGAAGACTGTTAAATTGTTAGGTAAGTGAAGTAGACGAAATGCGGTGATAGATTAAAACATATTACCGACTGACTAACCTACAAGTAACAGTTTTGTATAACACATTAATATTACAGAAACAGATGACTCTATAAACGATATTACAAAACAGCTATGTACCTAACACGTGGTTCGTCAACAGATAGCCTGAACCAAAATAGCACCCACGTGAAACTATGATCGCATTCATTCGTTGTATGAATCATATATCGATCGAACTTGATAATATCTAAGCGTGTACGGTCGTTCACTCACAGATCATACCACGTCGTTTGACAAACAAAATATAAACAAAATAACATGAACTATCGTCCTCCATTATTATAGAAGTACAATGGGTGTATATTTTTCTAGATTGGATAGTGATATAACTAGTAAAGTAATTTTGTATTCACCTTTAGTTTTGGTTTTTACACTTCAGGTCAAATATTGGTATCATTAATTTCATTCAACTTCAACTGATACTTGAAATATGAATCATGATTTATTATTTCCTTTCATGATCAAATATATATTTTTATAACAGTTAACGATAAGAGCTCCGATTTTCATAAAAGTTCCTGCTAACGTTTTTTAATAATACGACTTAGCCAGTATTAGCAGGAAAGACTCAAAAATAATATTTAAAGCGATTGTGTCATTAAATTTATATTATAGCAAAAAATAAGAAATAAAAACCTACAGGCCTGAATGCCAAAAACTTCATTAAACAGCCGCAACTCTAATTGGCCAGGATTATTTACGGAACAACATTTGACAGCACAATGTGTTTGTATGGGTATTTCTGTTAAGATTGTAGACATATGACACGTTACTGTCTTACGAAAATTATATAAATACCATCTTCGTTTGGTAGGCAATATGATTATGTGACTCTGAGTTATTAGGAGAGCTAATAAAAGAACTAAGAATCAATGTTGCTACGGATTAGTGGACTGGTGGTGCCTACCACGGAGGTGCGTTGACGTCTGTAATACGACTCGCGGCGACGGCACTACGTCACTCAGCGAAGGGGCCATATCAATCATTTTCCTGCCCTTGAAGTATTGGCAACATAACTGGGCACTGAATTCTTCCGTATGATAAGGTTTGGCAACTTGATTAAAGATGGGAAACTATAGATATGAGTTTTAGGACTACCAATCTCAGATTGTGTTGGAATGATGTCAATGTTGGAATCAGATCAGAAGAAATGAAATTCATATGCAACGAATTCAACAGATACTTCAAACGTAACGCAATGTGTAAAAATATACCAGAGTCATTTATTAATAGATTTGGTTATTAATAACATGTATATTACGAGTATTTGTAAGACAGTCAGTCCTCAGATAATAAAGACATTTTTCCCTATTTTTATGAACCGATTTTCATTAAATATTGTTAATTAGCAATTGACTAGTTTGTGATAAAAAAGTTCTTTTCCTAATTTAAAATAATATGATCCTAAAAGATGTACTCAAAAAAATGACAGAATAACTTGTCTTTAGTGCTGACCTAAATTACTTATAGATTATCATTATAAATAAATAAAATTAAAATAGATCACCATTAACCGTGTTTAATAACAGTAATATAAAAAGTTTTGTTACTACGAAGTAGGTAAATAAAAAGTAAGTGCCATACAAAAACATCCATTTTCCCCTCGTTTGCTTATGAACTCGTTGCTCAAACAATAGTAGGTGTACAATTATAGGCGTGTATCAGCCCTTAGTACAAGATTAGAGGTTTTGATTGATCGCGCCGTGAACTGTGGTATTGTGAGTAACGTTCCTGCACTCTCCATGGTGAAGGAATGTAAACATTAGATTTCACCTGCCCGCCTCATATACAACATCTACCCTATGAATATACATTATAGATATACAATCTATATACATACAATTGTAATAGCAATTTGTAGTTTTACGTTAGTTTAATTTTGAAGTCATTTGGAAGTCGTTCATTGAAGTCGATTTTTTGTTGTAGAAGTTTATTACGTTTTTATTTTGATGCTCTAGTTTTTGTTAATTACTGGCCAGTTAAATTGTATCAGTAATATTACGTTTTCTGTTTTAAAATTGCTTCCGTTATGATTTGTAAAATTAAAATTTTGTTTAAAATAATAATATTTATCTGTAAGAAAGGATAATATTCGAACCGAGGGAGACCTATAATCGTGTGTCCAGGCAGTGAGTATGGGGAAAAACCGGTTTTACAACTGTTATTTAGTATACATTTAAGAAAAGTAATATTGCTTAATTCTTAATTAAAGTGATAAAACTGAATTAAAGAAGCGAGTACAACGATCTACTCATTCGTGCCATGTCAAGGGTTTTAGGTACTTGTGACGTCAACGGAAGCGTCCGTCGAGGGGCTTCCCTCTCAACCCTCCTCACACTTAGCGGCGTCTGTTAAATGACACGGCTATATTATAATCACCACTTTGCCTCAGCCTATTTACATACAACCACTAGCTAAATTAACGAGGAAATTGTCTGTGAGAATTGTTGCCATTAATGCTGGAAGTGGAGTAATGGTTTTATTTATGTGTCTTTACTTTTAATTGCTGCAGACAATTTGCTCTCTGAGTTTTATGCTTGAAAAATGCCTACATTATTAAGACGGAACGGAACATAGGACGGAAGTGGTTGTGTCTTTTCAAGTGACAGCCATTTCTAATCTTATTACACGCTGTATACATTAAAGTGTATATGGCGTTTAAAATTTTTAGCATCATGTGAAAAAATATTAAATAAGTAATATTCAACTGGTAACCTTTTTTAAGTCAATTGAGCGAGAGATACAGTATATGCATACACTTATCACTATAATAAAAATAATATAAAAATATTTTTTTACTATAATAAAAATACCGCTTTCTGTTCTGGACGAAGCATAAGCAGATAATAATGAAAACTGCTTTAAGACCTATAGACACTTAATAAATATTTACTTAACCATTCATAGTATTTTAAACATAAAAAACATGTATTCAGTTGAAAATATTAAGTTTCCTTCTTAGAATTACGACGGGGACGGGGTAGACAGCTAATATTAATCCTAATATTTAATAAAGCCCTTTGCTTATTTATTTAAAAGTGTCTATTTGTTGCTTCATCTCCGGCATAACGATTTAATTTGGACTACTTTACATTAGACCGAATAATTCGACTTTGACTTTGATAATTTTTGTGCACTAGCATCGTCATCAGAAGAGCTATTAATTGATCTTCTTCAGAGTGTGGTATTTTATTATAAGATTAAAGTTCGATCGTATTTAAAATCGAAAAGAAGGGTTCATTGTCCTGGTGCCACGCGACATGCACCCCATCGTTTACAACCGTTATTATTACCATAAAAAACGATCCAAAGTGTGCTAAGGTCGTCCGGTTTTAAACAATACAACCCTTTGCACTCTTTCTAAACAGTTTTGTATAAAATAGGTGGGATGTACATTTTATTGGGTGGCAATTCGATATGGGGTTCTATTGAATTATTTCGCGAGGGTGTCTCTCTGACTTTGAATAGGTATATATATTATTACTATTTGATTATATGTGGATTTATAAATGCTAAAAGTAGATGAGGTCAGCTTAATTTTAAAAATGTTAATTTTATAATTGTGGTTATATATTTACATTGGGCAAATTTAGTCTTTGCTCATTTTTTTATTCTCCAGAGTATTGAGCATAGAAAAAATCGTAAAATAAGTTTCGACCAATTAGAATATATTTCTTCTTAATACGTGTAGTGTAGGTATTTTTCCACTTTATATTTCTTATTAATAACTTAACACATTACTGAAAACGGATCCAGTTGAAGTCAAAGGGATTGTCACCATTCCCAGTAGATACTTGAGTCAGAACTGTGGTCGCTAGGAGACCATATTTTCATAAACATTTATGGGGAATTCCTTTACCCCGACAAGCTTTCCCATAGTCGCGTCATAAGATTGACGATTATAATCATATTTTTTAAATGCTGTAAAGCTATTTTGCCACCTTAACATTAGTTTACATTCTGCTCACATGCAAATGATGCACAGAACAGATCTTAGTATGGTCAAGCCAAATTTCTCGATGGCAACAGAGTAACTTTTCTATGCTGTGAAGGAAGAAAGTACATGTGGTGACGGATTAAGGATACGGATTGTCACTACCCCTATTCATCCCGTGAGTGTCGTAGAGCAAACTACGCAGGTAAACAGAACTGCAAAGAAAAGATAAACTTTACACAAACCCTATACTACCCCGTCTGGCCAGCGTGGTATAGTAGGCCACCTATAGTAACCTCCTTTCTAAGTATTTCTAGGTCCAGCAGTGGACCATTTAATACTGTTTGTGTGATGTGATGTGAAGGAATGAAATCCTCCAGTCAGGTAAAGATCCGAAGAATCCGGCTTAAGATCATCAACTTAGAGAAGGCAGTTTGTGACTTAAGCACATTTCTCAAGGGTATTTTGCTCCGCTACCTGGACGGGCTTTACAGAAATGATAGCAAACACCTTTCAGTATTGCTAGCTTTGTCACTTCTTGCCATCGATATCTTTGATGTCGAAACCGAAAGGTCGTATCTTCAATTGACTCTGACATAATCACCTCATCGTGCCTGAGGCCGGTTTGTGCTGATTTTTATATAAAAATAAGTTTTTATATAACTTTAGATAGTAGAAAGATATTTTTATGCAAAATGCGAACATGCAACACAACATAAATATACATGTAAAGAAGGAGCTAAATTACATTAGTTTTCTCGTTTTTATCATTTGAAACTTGTTTTTAACACGAAGTATTATAGTATCAACCTTTTTTTTTTAAATCCTTGTAAATTTTTAATAAATATTTTACGGCCTACAAACATTCTAAGTATTACTTACAATATCAAATTTAAAAAAAAACAAATAACTGCACTATCTCATACTTTACCGCGAAACAAGTTAGAGGGGTTCAATCAACTATCCAAAACTGGTATTTGGACTATTCTAATGTGATCCTAGTCGAAATTTGGACATGGGAGCGCAAGGGTGCAGGGGACCGTGGGAGATGAGACCCTGTCACAATTCTTCGCAGCCCTACCCTGCGCAGCTGTCGCGATAACTTTTGGATTCGATGAATCGATTTTTTGATTCACGACTCTTTATTGTTCCTATTCGATTGTTTGCCGATGCCAGCCTTTTTGTTACGGTGACTTATGTGAACGCGACGTATCAGGGAGTAGTATTATTAGCCGACGACAGAACCGTTAATGGGTGTCGATTTTAACTCCCCATGTCGAAGTGAAAATTATAGCCTAAATTGGTATAAAATAATATATTCTGTACGAAACATTTCAGTAGGGTAAGGAGTAATGTACTAAAACAAATATTTTTCAATACTTATTTGAAAATAACTAACATTATATTTAATTATTATGCGGTTAAATTTATAAGCAGCTTCAATTTTTTACGCAATAGGGTTGTAAGAGTTTTTGTGAAAGTAAATCTGTCCCTGTTATTATTAAACTTTTGTTATAAAATAAATAAAATATTGAGTGCGAGTAGTATAGAACAATCGATCTGAAAAGGTGGCAATTTACTAAAATATCGTTGCCTTAAATTTGACTTTTAGTTTTTTAAACTGTATGAGTTAATTTTTTTAAGACTGCAAGGGTTGAAATTAAGCCGGATAATTACAATATAAATTACACGTAAAGTTTCTGCAACCAGTTGGGAATTACACGCTTTACGAGCGGTTTGCATATGTTTAAGCCAACACAACAGAATTATTTTAATGTACTCTATTCACTATGCAAATAGGTTGCGCGTGCAAATAATGCATGAGAGTATTAATCCTAGACAAAGCGGGTTGGATTAATAATTTCAAACATGGGGTGTTTTTTCGGTTGTTCTATGGTTTGGCCAGGGCTAGGGGTCATTGAACGCAGCTGCGCGGTCGCGAATCAAATTGATACGTCCGAGTGCATATGTCGCGGGCAACGACACGCGGCGACGTGCGCGTGCGACGCCAACGTCAGGCAATGTGCAAGAGCCGGCCGCCGGCTGCACAACCATTGTCATGGTTTGCTTTCCTATTCTTATGAATAATGTAATTATACATTTTTGTAATTAATAATGGAACTATATGATTAAATTAAAATATTATTGTAAGCAAAATTATTTTTAGAAACAATGTTATACTTTCTATTAAATTATTATTTATTATTTCATAATTATTACTATTTAGTTAACATTTTCAAATGTAATATCTTAGCGAAGTTATTAGTAGTTTTATTATTCCAAAAACACCTAAATCCTGAAACACTTGGATTTGTAAATCCCCATTAGATTATTTTGTAACTATTACAGGAATATAAACCTCTATCAAATGCGAGTAACGAATACTAAATTATCAATCTGGTATGAATTAAGTCCGGATCGACTAGGATGATTCTAAAATACTGTAAGAAACTGGAGACCGAGTTACAAGATCTAACTCTATAAATATCATCACAAATATCACAGTTTTACAATCAAATACAAATATGCTGCTAAAACCCCTTATCACAATTATCAAATGTCAAGAGTTATGCAGGAGTACAAAATTTTTATTCTGCCATACAGTATGGCCGTAAGCTCTGGAGGGCAACTCTTTGGATTCCGCCTTTGAATTTCCTTTATCCTCAGCCAATAAAGTATTCTTTAAATAGTTGAAAGGGTATAGTATTTTAAATGGAAACGACGCCGCCGCCGTCAAATTCACTTACCAACTTCACTCTTGGGTAAGAAAACGGACTCGTGTACTTACTCCCAGCCAGGTGGCTGCAGTTCAAACTGGCGCTGAAGGAGGTCTTATCATATTTAACTTTCAGACTGCTCAATCTAAACTCATCCGACATCCGAATATTTGTATTACGAGAAATTTGGCCGTGGAAAGCACCATCAATGGCTTGAATGCTTCTATTGAGAGATTGTCATAACGCGTAGGTAATAGTCGCCCATGTTCGAATAGAAATGGCCACACAGTGAGCTGTCTCTCTATTGCAGGCTTTTGTGTTCCTTCTAATGAAATTAGCTTAGCCAAATATCCTTATAGCCATTCATTGCATACAGGGATCTGTTATCTAATCGAACGTTCAATTGATACGAGTGATAAGCGAACGGGTGCTGTTCACCCTCTTTAGCCAGTCGATAACCACAACTCATCGTAGCTATTTACATTCCTGTTTTTAACAGCTGTTGTTTGTGACATAGCGCCTTGCTATACAACATTCGATGGGTAAATTGAAACGCGAATGTCAATGCCGAAGATTGTAGGACTTGTAGTACTGACTAATAGAATAACGCCGTGAAGAAGCACTACTGGTGTATTTAGCTGTGACAGGCCTCTGGATCTAGTTTAGAAAGATTTGATTCCCATCCAAGACAAAAAGTTATATGACCAGACACACAAATTATATAAATATATTTATCATCTCTCTGATTACTACAGAAGGGACTCTGCCTAGTTTGGGACGGGATAGCTGTTTTTGAGGTATCATATGATATTTTATATATGAATACTTGTGCAGAGCATAATGGTCGCAATATACTTCAAGTTCGTTATTAGTGACTGATTTGAAAAGGTTTTACTTCTAGATTTGGTATTCGTTTAGTATAAGGCGGTAATTTACTTATAAAAAATAAAAGATGAAATACTTCTGATGCAACATGTCTAATTTTAAAATTAATTAATATAACGTTTTTTGCAAATACAGAATTTTGCTAAAAGTTAAAAGTATGGGCTTTTGAATTTATTGAAGCTTTTGCGGTTTCTAAGTATATTTATGGATATAGACATGTCGACATATAATATTGATAGCAAAACATTGACCACATCGTAATTATAACTACCATAGATTAATTAATTAAATGGCTAATTGAATGACTGAACTTTTAAAATTGTTTTATTTGTCTAGCTTTGAAAATAGAATGCAAAATTTTATCAACGAAAATAAATGATTCTCTTCTTATTTTTTATTAGCTAGAATTTGTAAAGAAAACTAGAAACTATAAGCTTATTTTGTTTTAATCAAAAATAACCAAGTAATTTAAATTGTGTACTATGTATATTACAATACTATCACGACAGTTATTTTGTTTATAATATTCTTATAATTTTTCTAATGTTTCATTTTTACGGATTTTAAAATAAAAACAAATTATATGAAATATCAATCATTTTTTTCATTTTAATTTAATTTTATATTATTTGTTTTATTTAGCGATAATACGCTACTTTAGGGAATTCTTTGTAATAGTTTTTTGAAGTACATGTAAGTAGTCTTTTTAAACAACAGATTTTGCTATTTGGTACCTGTTGTAAACCTGTATATTGATTGAAGCCTGTGGAGTTTCTGATAACACGAATCGCTATCACTATCGAGAGATATCATCAAACGCGTCAGTTGATCAATAATTTGTTGATGTACAAAGTACTATAAATTTATTAGTACAGATTTTATGATCTGTAATGAAACATTTCGACGCAGAAGACAATAAAGGGTTAATACATTAAAATGTTACATAGTATATTTACACCTTTACTGGCTCATTAGTTGGATTGTTTGTAAAGGTTTATTATTTATTGTTTTTTTTTATATTAATAGGAGTTTATTAACAAGGGTTATTAGTTTATATACGGTTGTCATAAGGGGTAGCTTTTGTCACAAATACAAAGCAATGCACGCACAGCGATATCTATTATCCGGAGAAGCGACCACTATATAAATATACTAGCATTTGCTGCGCCTGCGGTTATCGCGTTAGAAAGAAGCCTACGTCCTACCTCACGAATAACATCTCCATACCGAATTTCATATAAATCGGTTCAGCAGTTATTGATTCCCCATAAAAACTTCCACCCCCCTTTTCACCCCCTTAAAGGACGATTTCTGGGATAAAAGCTACCCTATGTCCTTTCCCGAAACTCAAACTATCTCTATTGCAAATTTCTTCTGAATCGCTTCTGTGGTTTAAGCGTAAAGAGTTAACAGACAGACGTATAGACAGACGGATAGACAGACAGACAGACACACTTTCGCATTTAAAACATTAGTATGGATACAACTCAAATCTATGTAAATCTGAAAACGCACCAGTATTATTTATTAGATAATCCCAAATGATGATTATTTAAAAAACATGTACATATTATGACGAATCATAAAAGTGGATTATTAAATTAGCATTTAATTTCAACATATGCAGATGAACGTTTAAATTTTAGCGTTCCATCTAATATTATTTATTATGTTAACCTTGGCAAATCCCAGTCTCAATTTTCTTTTTAATTTTCTGCAAATGAATATATTCAATTTTCCAATTTTTTTGATAAACTTAGATCAATTGTCATCTTTAGGAGTTGTCATATAGAAGAAAATCAAAAAAATACAACTTAAATAAGAAAGGCCCTAGGTTTGTTTTTTAAGGCTCGTCGAAATTGATAATTCTCTACCACTGGGTGTACCATAAGATGAGTAATCGTGAATAAGTTAGGATAATAGTTCGCAAAAACTTTTAAGTATTAGTGTAATTAATTAATTATACATTGGGAACTTTAGATAATAAATCGTTATCCTTTTGATAACTAGTAGTTATCATTATAATAATGAATTGTCCTGTTATTTTGTAAAATTTCTAAATAAATTCTTTTAACCTTAAAATATAAAGTTTTTAACGTAGTGTCATTTTGGAACCGTTATTTAATGTTTTTTTTTAGTTATTGTTAAGTTAGTTTAAATGTTTATCAAAATAAAGGTCTGTTTTTAATTCAATAAACCTTAAATTAATTATGTACGTCGGTAATTAGTTATTTAAATGAAAATGATTATTTACGTAATTTGAATCATGTTTATTCTTACCAATTTTTTCTTCGTACACCTATGTATTTGTGTTTAATTACCGCTTTATTAATAATTTATTAAACACTGATGATAATTTATTTAAAAACTTTTTTTTAATATTTTTTGGATTTTTTATTTAATAATTATAAGTTTTATTGCAGTTCTTTAAAATAATGTTTAATTTATTTTTAAGTTATTGCTAAGTTGGATGTTCATTTATGGTAATATTATTTACGATAATGTAATAAATTGCGACAGTCGGTAATCGTAGGCGGGATTAATTCTACAACCGAACGACCGCGACCGACCGACCGGGCGGAGAAGGCGGGCGTCTACGGTGCCGTTATCGTAGCGACTGTACGCTCTACGAGCTACGACCTACGCGCAAACATTATCGACTTTATTATCGCACGCACCATTATAATTATCCTTTACACTCGTTGATATTTTATGAATGATAAGTTTATTCCCTTATAAAACTTAAGATATAGTTACCTTATTATTCATCGTTTTAAATTGTTATTGAAATTATAAAATATACCTTCGATAGGCCTAAATTCCTTGAACGAAGTATTTTCAAACCACCAAAGTACTTGTACTCAAATAAAAATATAATTTACTAAAGCATTTGTGTTGACGATCATTAAGAGGCTTCATATTTTTGTATGTAGACGTGTATTACGTCATAAAAAGAAACCGCAGAACAATAAAATACGGAACAGAAACGTGAAGTTTAACATGAAATACGTTATTCGTATCGTAAATCGGATGTTACAAGGGAGTGAGGTAGTTGTGGGTGGATAGAGGGTGGGGTAGAAGCTGGCACAGCGCCAGCCGACAAGGTGAAGTGGCGACGCCAGTGAAAGTCCTCGCCCTCAGAACCATCTCGTACCCTCCCGACATCTCGCCGTGAGCCATACACATTTATGTACTATGTAGGCATATATAGATAGCACGATATTTCGTGTAGAAAACCATTTCGAGATTATGCGTAGGATCTTTTTAATTACAAAATTACATTCTTTGATTTAATTATTATTTTGATTTTGGAAATTGTAATATCTAGATGGATCAGATACATTGAAAATGTTAAAGTGGATGTCTCTGTACGAGGAAAATAAGTATTAATATTTCTTTAAATACATAGACGAGAGAACTAAAGAGAGGAATTGAAGATTTTTTAGAGGGTGGACAATAACATGGCATTTTATCGAGATATAAAGGATGAAGAAAAATGCCTGTTTGTAAGGAAAATTGTATTCATGGAGCGATTTTCTAAATTTAATTTTCTATTTTCTGAATGAAAACTGTAATTAATATGACTTTTAACATTACACAAAGATAATAAAATTGGGGATTTGACAAAAAAATACTGAAGTCCGCGTTAATTTTTTATTAAACACTTATTATATTAAAACATTTAAAGCGCAGACAATCCGCAGATATAAGACATGCAACACAGAAGCATTGTAGGAATACATTTAAATTACAATTTGGAAAAATAACATCATGATTTTAATAATTATTAAAAACGTTTGAAATAAAAAACATTTAACACGACAAGTAATAATAAAATAAAACTTTAAATTAAATTTGAACGTGAAAATTACCCGATTCATAACAACTTTTCAAATTTGATTGCGTCGGAAATCAGCATCAGTAACGACCCGGTTGAATTTTTGGATTCACTTTTAATTAATGCTAGTCACGGAAACGAAGTATTAAAGTTGAAGTGAGTCTGCATCGGGAACATTTAATGGTAAAACGTGTAATAAAAAGTTGCGGCGGTGGATGCGAGGTGCTGGCATGCCTACGTACCTGGGCTGGTGATGCCACCGGAGCAGGCCACGGACGGCAGCGTCACGGTTCACTCACAGCACGACTGACACTCGCGGAGCGCGCGCCAAGAACGGTACGTTACGTGCAAACACCAAAAGCGAAATGAACATACCTGAGGGTGGCGGCTGGTACGGGGCGCGCTCGCTACTTGAATGAGCTCCCCGGGCAAAGCGGCGCGCGCAGGGGGCGCGGCCAGCCCGCGTGGCTCCGGTTCGCAACCCCCGCACCCCTCCCCGCCTGCACCGCTCAGCTGAGCCCTGATTAGCCCCCGGCCGGGCTATTCAATTAAGGGTTGTTCGGTGCATCGCCGATGTGGGCCTGGCCGCCCGGGCTCGCCGTGCGATGCCGCCTTTGAGTACCTCTTCATTAAAACCTCTCTATCACTGTTATTCTTATTGGGCCCCCGGATTGAGCTTCCCTCGCTACCAGACTGTTACGGCTGAAAATTACAATTTTCCTAACAAAGAACCTTTTGCTAAGTATTGCACTCAGCGTATGTTGAATATGTAGTAGATAGTCAACTATTAGGAAGGCACACGTACTATGTACACACGTACATTTATAGTATCAGTACGAAGAAAGGTTCCATAAGGAGGTTCTATAAGAAAATAAATAGGTTACAATCTTTATTTCTACTGTACTGAGATGAATTACCTACCTTTAACTAATGTTAATTATTATTATAGGCCAATAAGAAAAATGTTAAGGTTTCTGTAAATGAACTGTCAAGAGATTTATGGTTATTTGTTTCATTTATTCGACATGAAGACTTAAAAAAGTTTGTTTTGAAAATATGTAGTATGTCGGGCATACAAACTGAAAATAATAAAAGTGTAGAAATAATAGTAATTACTATCATCTGTCATCCGCTAACCCTAATTATTATTAACTTTATAAAAAAGGTAAAATAGTTTATAGGCAATAAACTAGGCGACTACTGAACTGATTTTAAATAATTTTAATAATTTCCTGGGACAAACTACATATCTCTAGATCCAAATTAAGCACAGAAAAACAGACATAGATAGTTTTTTTGTAAATGCATGCAAATACACATGTGCACACAAATATCTGCACTGAGCGGATATCAATTCTGGCCTGATCGTCAAATTCAATTCCGCCTACCATTAGAACGCCGCAATATTTAAAATTAGACTATTTTAATTTGAATAATAGACAAAGAGTCATAGAGTGCATATGTAAGTTTTATTTAATTTTTATTTCAAACCTGGTAGCGCAATACAGGACGCTATTATCCATACAACGAAAATTGTTATTAAAACAGGAGTAGGGAACAATGTTAGCAGAAGCAGTCCCAGGGGTGCGAAGCGGCGACTCGTTACAAGTCCCTGCGACTCTTGCCAAGAACCGTATTATCGTTTAATTCTATCCAAACGGTAATTGCATCAAGTGTTACACAGCGTTCTTGGCTAGTCTATTTTAGTTTTAGTATTTAAAATATAATGTAGGTAGTGATGGGTGTACATTCACATGCAGTTTTAACTTTAGTAGGAGAGTACAGTTTTAAGCTTGAACGACAATAAATTATGCTGTATTTCATCTAAAAAGCACATTTTAATAGCAAACCAACCTAAATAGCGGTCCACATAAAGCTAATTTTAAATTTGTCAACAGTTAAAGTAATAATAAATAATAGGGAAACAAATTATTAATTTGATTATAAGAAGCGTTTTAAAATAGTTCTACTTTGATAAATAGCCACTAATGAACTATGTGATATTTGATGTTAAATTCTACTTGAGATAGTAGATATTTGACTGCCTCCGTGGCGCAGTCGTAGTTTATGCGACTGACCTTTTCGGACCAAATGTTTGTGTGATCTGCAATTCTTTTTTCGGAGTTTGTGTGTTGACTATGTAAAATATGTATGTATTTACATAAAAAGTATATAAGTATTCTATCAGTCAATCTAGCTTTCATAGTACAAGCTCTGTTTAGTTTGATACTAGGTGACGTTGTGTCAGATGTCTAAAATATTATCTGAATATTATAATTACTTCTACTTATTAGTTTATGCAAATTATGAATAATAAACTTCATATATGCAGTTCAGTTTCTGAGACAATTTCTAATATCTCCAGTGATCGTCACATATTGTTGGTATATAGTATTATCATCAAATATTCTGTTGTAGTTTTTATTATCGTACTTTATATATTTTTGTAATTATTAAGTAATAATTTTATTACATTTTCTATGTTACTTTGTTTGTTGGTATTTTTGATTTTGTTTCTTTTTATATTTATTGGCAAATACGAGTACATTTTCAAAATTCGAAAACACCTTCAACTACAACTGTCTCTCCGAAACATTTTGATCTATCCTAAGGTTGCCTGGAAGAGATTGCACTTAGCATTGAGGCCGCCATTTGTACATTACATATCTGACATTAGTATGTATGATACTACTCTTGTAAAGATGGCGTACCTAAATATAGTTTTCTATCTATCTGAAACACATTCAACTACTTAATTAATCATCATGAATGGAGATGTGCAAACCTGCCATGCATATTCGGATTGCAGCGACCACTAATGAAATGAAATTTGTTGTGAAGATAAATATAAATTCTATTATTATATAACATTATTTTTAACTAAACCTTGTAGATTTATAGATAGATTTTAATTATGTTGCACATAATTACCTTACGACTATAAACCGGGATGACAGAGGTTATTGTCTACAGTAAATTACAATATGCTAACTACAATTAATTTTTATAGTAAAATAAATGTAATCATGCTTACAGTCAGCAATATGACAAAAAAAATAAAAATGACAAATAACTCATCAGTAACCATAAACGCGCAAACAGTGATAGCCATTAGAGAAGTAGAGACGTGAAAGTCGGTGAAAAAGAAAAATATGTTTCTGTTTTGGAAATATCATAATTATATTAATTAGATTGATTCGTGAATTACTTTTAATGAAGTAATCAATAATAAGATCAGAATCAATAAAAATAAATAATTACAACCAGCAACAAAAAACGTATTTAAAGAAATCCAAACTTATAAATTAAGATCTTTTGTTAAGTCAAAAATGACAACAAATTTGTAATAAACCACATATTTTTAAATATTATCAACTTTGTGGCTGCTTCTAGGCCTAATTTTGCACTACTCCTTTTGTAAACTTTGCATACAAGTTCTTGAAAACTAACTTAAGAGAGCAAAAGTGAAATCGATGGCGAAAATTAGTAAAAAATATATAGAATATTTTAACAGACAGTCAAGATGATGAAAAAGCTCTTAACCTTTTTTGGGGGCGAAATTCCCTTTGGATTTCGAGTTCCTTAGGGATATAGGAGTGAGGAGCATGTGGTATGTGGTGTTTCCACTAAAAACTATGCGATCTCTTAGCACTAGTGTTTCTCATAATGAATTGCTGGGGTCCAAAAGATTTCAAAGCAGAAGAATGGATTACGTTAACCAAGCAAGTGATACAGATGATTTGTCGAATAATAATAGGTACTTATAATCGTCCCATGTACTTTTGATCACTTTTATTTTAATCAAAAAGGGAAAAAAGTTTATGAACTAAAATCACTACATTTCGTTATTTTGAATTCTTAAAACTTCTATTATGTGTAGGGCAAGGCCACATCATCGTCTGCAGTATAAAAATACTGGCTATTTTCTAAATACATGATGAAGAAGTATTATGGTACGCAATTTAAAAACTTTTGTAGTATAAGTATAAGCGATAACTCGCTTTAGTGAGTTGAAGAAGCGTGCTCTCTATTGTTTATATATTTATATGTTCTTATAGTTTTTGCATTAGACAACTATCTCTGAACCCTGAGTGTACACAGTCCCTAAGTGTACACAGTGCACCTTCGCAAAAACTCAGATTATAATGTATCTAAATCGCATATATGTCCTACGTAGGTATTAAAAACAAAACTAGATGGATTGGCAGTTACCGCTGCTTAAACCAATACACTAATTTTGCAATCACTACATGAAATGATAATATCATAGCAGAAAGTACGAATTCAATCATATGGAGCCGTGGACTTTTTGAATTTTTTTGATGGAATGTGATTTTATTACAACAAGTTATTTAGAAACAAAGTATGAGCGGAACAACGAGCCACGGACACTCATAAACAGGCCATTAAGTGAACTCAACTGTTCTTAATTATCAGGCTCTAGCGCTCGGTGGAACAATGTCGTTACCGCGATGCACTCGTATCTGTTGAAGTAGTCTCGATAAATACACTTATAGTTGCGACTTTGTTTCATTTAATTTCAAACTTGTAGTCTATGCCTTCAACATATAATACATTTGGGACTCGGACTTCAAAATCGCTATTTTAATATACAAAATACGAGTATTGTAATATTTTATCCACTCCGTTTATAGGGTAGTAACAAAATGTAATAGGAAAAGGAATTTTGCATCTGGAACCAAGACAATACGATTAAGCCCTTTAAATTCCCAGAAAATAATGAAAAATGAAGATATCTAAAATTTTAAAATTTCTTTTCCTGTAACATTTTGTTACTACCCTATAAACCGTGTAAATATTTCCGGATAGAGATTCCGCTCTGTTTACTTTAGGCACGTGGTAGAGCCTAGCAATCTGTCTACACTACCCTCAGGCACGGCACCAAAATGTGTTCCTTCTCTCTTAGAACTTATTATTATATCCAACACTGAGCATGTGACCAATCATGTCCGATGCTCCACGGATGAGTTTTCCCATCATGATTTAATCTAACTGTCCTACGCCCTTCGACCTACTAAATCAAAACCGAAAATTGTGATGCTGCACAGTTTTGGTAGCATGGATTGGTAGCGGGAAACGCTATGTGCAGTTATTAGAAGCATCGATTGGCAATTGTTGGCAATTGTATTGATACAAAAGTAAACATTTTAAATGAAAACTTAATTAATGTATATGATATCATGTACTTCTTCGTACTGTTAAAGTAAAGCATTTGCCTGCTCCATGGCTCACCAATGAAATACGCCATCATATCGAAAAAGATAGTGGCCAAGACGAGTTACAAGCGTCAACCTACTCAAACTAACTTACGAACTTACTCAAATTAAGGACAAATATGTGACTATAAGAAATTACTGTAATATGGTGTGTAGAGAAGCGCAATGCCGACATATAGATAAATCTGTAGAAAACAACGATCCGGTGAAGATCTGGAAATTTCTGAAAACATTACCACGGACCAAAACCATATTTCCAAAGATTTAAATCTTGATTCACTTGACAAGCATTTTTTATCCTCTTCTGATTATAATAAGACAACAAAATCTAAAACTTTCATTTCACTTTATTATCCTTTCATTTTCAATCGATTGACAGCTTATGATGTTAAGAAGAGCATACTTTCAATCTCATTTGATGCGGTAAGAAGTAACTACCTAAGTAAAAAAAAGATTGTCCCCATCGTTGATGATATTCTCCCTGTCCTATGTAACATTTTTTAGCATTCCTTTTCCTAGGGCGTCCGTGCAGGACATAGTACAGTGTCAGCATTAGTCCACATTACATATGACATTAGAGAAAACATGGACAGTGGCATCGAACGGTATTATCCGATACCCTATGCTACCTGTATACTGATGATTTGCAGATAGACACCCATTCACCTGTCAGTATGTTGTCGACTGCGCTTAATTTAATTAATTCAGATTTACAGCACATAAGTGCTTGGAGTAACGACTATGAACTCAAAATTAATTACACAAAATCAATGTATACGTCATTGGGAGTCCCATAATATCTGCCAAAATTAATTGGTCACATTTACCTCCGGTTCAAATTAACAATACCATTATACCGATCAGCAGCAAAGTCAAAAACTTGGAAATTTTAGTCGATAGCACCTTCTCATTATTGAATATTTAAAATACTACCGAGTACTATATTATTAAACCGGAACGATCAAGAACGAAATTTTGTGCTTAAAACGCTACTGTATAATAGGGTTTTTTTTATGAATAAGTGCACTAAACACATGACAGTAATCAAAAGCACACTTCTCCTAAGAACGCAGTTTCATCATATACTTATGCAAATACTTTCATATAACCGCCTACAAGAAGAAGACAAAGCAAAATTTAAAATTTAAATTGTGTTTTCGTAAAAAGTAGTTAGTTTCAAGCAAAATAAATAAATGCTTACTTTTTTTGGCTGAAGACTATATCGTCCAACTTAAATTAGTTCTGCCTACCGGCAACTGCTGACTGAGATATTTTATATTTCTATCTGTACCTACTTCCCTATAGTACGGGACTATATCAAATTTGAATAGTGCCGCATAGAGTGTTACTGATTTCATTGTTAATTGGAAGTGCAAATTAATGAAGTGGAATCTGATGCAAGAGAACGTTAACGTTAAGAAATATAAATAACACAACATATAATAATAATTGTTGTTAAGCTATTACGATAATGAGTTGCAAGAGATTTTTTTTCTGATTTAGGATATATACCGTGAGGATACTGTTAAATTTTATTCTAGCATTTCCAACATTTTTCACCTAAGAAAACG
Organism: Arctia plantaginis; assembly: GCA_902825455.1. Classification (NCBI taxonomy): domain Eukaryota; kingdom Metazoa; phylum Arthropoda; class Insecta; order Lepidoptera; family Erebidae; genus Arctia; species Arctia plantaginis. Next base: position 5,801,872 of record CADEBD010000288.1, read on the forward strand.
TTACCAAATTCTTTATTTTTTAATATTTTGCTTAAAAGTGAAATGGAACTTTCTAATTGATTATATAAAAATTGGTTGATTAAGAAAGATTGTTGTATACGAAACCTAACTATGCTAAAAAAACAGGATAATCAAAAGAACTTTTCGCAAGGAAAGAGAAGATTGTCATATTAATATAATTACAAAGGTTTGAAATGGCTCATTAATTCTATTCAATTATAATGCAGTTGTCTTTTTATGAATCAAGAAATTTTTGTTACATCGTAATAATGATGTAATAGTTATAACATAATAGTAAAATTGCTTTTCTAAATAGTCCTCAGTGTATTTTAAAACTTATTGCCTGACCAAGTGAGTTCAAGCAAGGATGTAGCTGAGATGCAGCTTTAGGTATCAGAGTATTGGAACAGTGCCAATGTTTGCCAACGACCTTCTTAACATTTCCCGATAACTACATTCATAGTAAGTCGAGCGTATAAAGGAAGTTTCCACCAACCTGCGCAAGAAAGCTCAGCCGCCGCCCTTAACACGAAGCGCGATGACTCGTGAACTTATGCGAATCGAATTTTTACATTGGAAATCTTTACAGAATCCGGAAACGAGCGGCGAATGAAATGTCTAAAATGGCAGAAAACCTGAGGCTACGCGATACCCGAGGTGACTGCTCCGCTTCCGATGCAGTTACATTTGGCCGCAGACGGGTTTAACGAGTGTTGCCCGGGCCGATGCCCGGGACGCAGCACCTCGCATCCTCGCTGTCGCTTTACTATATTCTACGCCATAATGAAAAGCTACATGACTGATATTGGAATAATAATAGATATTGAACTTTCCGAATGCCGCTATAAGGTCGATAACTATAAATAACGGGGAGATGCAACCCTGTACCGTGTGCATACGAGCGTGTAATGTTGTCGGTGTGCGTCGCGCTTCAGCCAGGTGAGACTGTGTCTGAGTGTGCAGCCCACGCCTGCGTGTGGGTGAGACAGGTGAATTAGCGGCACGTCCTGGCTTCCCAGGGCGGCACGAGGCCCGGGCGAGCTCGTCGCCATAGCTACAGCCGGAATCTAATATACAGATAGAAGCGCGCAAATAAAAGCAAAATATACATTTATACATATACATGTATATTATAAAGAACGCTTGCTACAGACCACCTACACAACTTTTAATTATAATGTTCGAGAGTTTTTAGGTGTCCTTTATTTTTTATTATCTAAACATAAAACAGAAACCTTTTAATAGAATTAATGACGTCTTTTAAAATATTATGTACTTCAAATAAGATAAATTGTTTTAAGTTTAAGAGAAGAATTTTACCTTGATACGGTATTAGGCATCGATTTTCAGAGTAGGATATTAGTTTTTTCCGTCTGTTTAAAAGTAGTCAAAGATACCGATAGTGCAATCAGTGGTTAATATTTACTAAAGTTAGTGATTTTCAAATTAATAGTGGTACATTAGAATGTGTCTACACATTTGACACATGTCTTTTGTGTCTACAAGCCCTTTTTAATTCGATACGATCTTTATCATTCAAGATATATGATGTCAAAAATAAGACAGTTATAACATTTTTTTAATAATTTGTTTATTCATTCATTGTTTTATGAAAATGTGTGATCAACCTTTTTACCAGTGATTTGCGTCTATATAAATATTTTTAGTTACCAATAATTCAATAAACAGCTGTACAGTATAGAATACAAAGGCTTGCAAGACTAATGGTACATGATATTATAATATATAAGAGTGCGGTGCCCAGTTATAGCTTTTTGATGACATATCTGAAGAACTTTGATGTAGCCTTACAGAAACGTGGCAAAATTACTTTTAAACCGATCGCAAGAAGGATTCGTTTCTCAGATCGGCTTTTTTGTATGTTACACAATACTTGCGACATTGTATAGATAATGTTTAATGATTTTATTGTATTCGAGGTTGGTCGCATTTCAATTTGAAGAAAATATTCCACCTTGAAGGGTTAGAGATTAATGAGATGAGGCAGACAGCTTATTACGTTATGTCATGACTAAGGCACATGGACACTTAACTATTGTGAAGATAGGTCGTCCTCCTTTTCATATTCAAATTGTAAATGTCAATAGTATTATCTCAAACATTTTCATCATGAAGGTATAAATTCATGCAATAAGATAGAACTACGTTAAATTATAGCGACATGTACCTACGCCCAGAGTAATAAATGATCGATAGAGCGACGTGCTATATCTCCGCCCAAGCTCTGCCCGGGCGAGCCGGGTCGCGCCTCCCACCCCAAACACTACACTGCACTTTTATCCTATAACATAATACCATTTTTTAAAAGCATTAATACTCTCTCTGTGAGCTTTTAAAATATTAATATTGATGGCAGATATGGATGATTGGATTTATCAGGGGTGCTTGTGTACCCACAAGAGTTAAATTTAGTTTTTAAATAAGTAGGTAGAAATTAAATTGGCAAAAATGCTCACTATAGACCTAATAATAATTCATTAATTACTTTTTGGTGTCCATAAATACCTTAAAGCTTTTGTGCGACTTGGAAGACGCTATGTCTTACACCTTCTCTAACACACCAAAGAAATAAAACAGTGCATTATTGTTAGTAATAATGGATAGCAAACATTTTTGGTTGGTCTAAACTATGACACACTCTCTCCCTGTTTGTGTTACCATCCTATCCTATTAATTTCATCAACCACGGCATTTTACTACAATTATATAGGGTGTAAGGGACTTCGTAACGCATACTGAAATAGACTGCATTCACACCATCATTCTTGGTCAAAAATCTTTGGAATTTTCTGCTGGAAAATTAAACGTTTTATGCAATCGGCTGTCAAAATTTAAGGTAATTCCCCTTTGGTATCGCTCAAAAGTAATAACAACTTTCGTATTCTGTGCAATCTACGCACACTAACACAAGTTGGCGGCCGGGAAGGATACCCCGCGCGGCCGTTTGATTAATTACATTGCAGTTTTTGACCGTTTGCGGTATTTATTAAATTGTTTTCGGCAAAATGTCCTGTTTACTCATTGCGATATAATTTTTAACGTTGAATAATTTTCGACTGATGGTCTCAATACACTATTTCAGTATTCATTACGATGTCCCTTACACCCTGTATGCGTAGCCTTTTTTTTTCCAACAAGATGTTAGACTTTTTTTGCTGTTCAGGTACTCGAATAACAGAAAAAAAATCAAAAATTTTAAGGCCGGCAACGCGTTTGTGACTCCTGAGTTGCAGACGTTCATGGGCGGCGATAGTCCCTTTCCATCAGGTGACACGTCTGCTCGTCTGCCCCCTCTAACATTAAAAAAAAACCAAGCATACTGTGTACTGAATAATCTCCGCCAATATATAAACAATGAACATAATTTAAAATTTTGATACCCATGACTCAAGTTTAATCTTACAAAAGCTCGACTGCTTTGTTTTTAATAATGTTGTTGTGATGATGATGACTATACCTCTTGTCTGTATCAATAAATTATTATTACATTATGTTATAGTTTGTGTAGAAAATCAAGTTTTAATTTCCCCCTGAGAGTGTAAAGCGCTATATATGGCAGGTATATAATCCTGTACCAGTGATTTTCTATGCAGTGAAATAACTGGGCCAGTCTGATAACCTAAAAAATACTTATCACTACAGAACTTGTAGGGGTCAGCTAGGAGTACTTTACTGGTGTAACGAGGGTATATTGGTACCGAAAATTATTTACTATGAGGAGGGCTAGGTCACTATTTTTACAGAATTTTATGAAACTGACAAGTCATGGTTTCTTAAATCTTTTATTAAATCTGTGTAAATAAAGTCCAAAGAGCTCAGTAACTTTATATCCCATTTAATCGTGACCGGTCTGGTCACCCTGACGGCTTAACTGAAGGTCGTGGATTCGATTCCAACCCAAGACAAATGATTATGTGATAAGCACGATCATTTGTTCTGTGTCTGGGTGTAATTTATCTAGTATGTTTTTATCATTATCGTCATCAACAGCCTTTAATAGTCCACTGCTGGATATAGGCCTCTCTTTAGAAAAGAGGTTTACTAGTATGTTTAAATTATGTATGTATTAATAATATTTAAGTATGTTTATCAGCAGTCTGGTTATCATGGGCTCTGACTAGTATGGGATTATATGGGATTTATTATTATAAGTTATGAAGTGATCTTATTAATTTTATTTTTTAAAGAATCACTGTCATATTTCGACTTCTGAGTAACACCTAATTTTTGAAAGAACACTGGTAAGAAAAATTAAATTATGGTTTTGATTTACAAGATGACAGTTTAAATTAGATTAACCTATTTAGGCAGTCACCTTATTAACAACTTTATTAAATTTCGTGAACAATATCTTAAAAAGAAAATTTAATGTGACGGAAATAAGACATTGTCTTTTAATATTTCTGTTTCAAAGTAATACTAGGTGATTTATTGTACGATAAATTTATATTTGTTATGAAAAAGCCTCCGTCGGATACGAAACTAGTCGGACATGCCCGAAATGTAGGCGAAATACTAATGGCTAAGAACCAATATTATCTGAGTTATCTATACAAATAATATCAAACTATTTAATTTATGAAATTACCTTCTAACACTCACAATCCCATTTCATATCTTCTGGATTACTAACCTCTTTTTCGATTATATAGAATCCTTTCATCATCAACTGGTGGGCCGTGGAAAAACACCGAACGATATATAGATAGATATATCTATTATTCTAACCCAATAACAAGACACCGCTGGAAGAAACTTGACAGGTGGGGGTACAACGTACAATGGGCGGTCTTATCGCTATAAGCGAAAATCTCTAAGAGACAGCCTTTGGAGAGGGATAACGAGAAGATTACAATAAAGAGCAGCTGATGGTTTATTGTAATAAAATATAAGGCCTCAGGCTAAGAGTGAACATATAACTTTACATAAATACATTCACATGAAATAAAACACAGACCGCAACGCACTGTTGTGCGCTGTGAAATGAACACTTATGAACAATAGAGTGTACGAAACCGCAGAGAAATAATAAAGCTTTCAATCATTTTCACTTCGAAGACCCTGTGATGTCTTCACTTTGTTTCCATTATAATAGAGAAAAATGTGATTGAAATCAGATATCTATCTTTATTATTATCTGATATCAATTATATAGTATTAGACCTTATTTTACTTGCGTAATTTATGTATACCAGTATATACTCGTATATCGACCTGTCATTGCACAGAAAGTCTATTCCAAAATCGTCATTATTATCAACCGCCTTTAATAGTCCACTGCTTTACACTGGCCTGTCCTTGGAAAGGAGGTTTTAGCCTACTATACCACGCTGAACAGACGGGTTGGTTTTACTCCTCTTTGCAGTGCTGTTGCTCTGCGTAGCTTGGTAGCGTAATAGCAAAAGCCGTTGGACTTGCGATCAATTGTTATGGGTTTAAATACACAGTGCACTATCGACTTTAAATAAATTCCTAAAACGTGAGCATTCTGGTAAAATCTAAAAAAAAACTGGCACACTTTTTACCTTTAAAAATTATCAATCCCATGTAATGTAAAGGGAAGGGGAATCAAAGGAAGGCAAAATGTAAGACGATAATTAACAAAACAGCTCTTATTTTAATAAATATGTGATATGTTATAAATGAAGATCATAATTTGAAACGTACCGCTTTGTATCATATTATTTATTCAACCGAAGTGTGTCGGAAAACTTGAGAGCCTCGGTCCATTTGTAGTTATGGTTAATGGGTAGCGGAAAAATTATATTTATCTTCCACCTTTATAGCAATTAAAATAGGACAGAAACGGCGATTTCAGCATAAAAATGTTTGACAGTTTTTTTTTCTAAAGAAAAAGTACCTGAATGACCGAGCTTTGCTCGGTATTTTTTTTGTATAACTAACTACGATATATTGTTAAAAAGTTAAGATTATTGCTGAGGATGAATAACACAAAGGGTTTATATAAAAATTTATGTTTTAGGTATTCGGGTTTTTCGCGCTGTGGACATTGTCGGACTTAAAATGATAATATACTTGCTTGCCACTTAACATTGGCAAAGCACACTTATACATGTTGTGTATGTGTATGTTTAGTGATATAAATTTAATGAAAAGATGTAGTAGCTACGATAATACTACTTGTTACTGTAAATTTAGTTTATTGTGAGGCATATAATTATATATGCATATACCTACGGCTAAAGTTACAACGTTCAACGTTGAGAAAAATTGTTGTCTGTTGCTTTTGAAATCGTGCCTCTCAAAAGCAATCTTATTAGTCTGCGGCAAAAGAGTCTTCAATAATGAGGATGAGGTTTAGTGCGTATAATATGATTGAATTTTCTAAGATGATATTTTTAAATTAGACAATACTATAGCCTGTACACTGTGTCCTTGTCAAGTAGATCGAGATTACAATAATTTAACGAATCCCTAAAGATAATGCTCACTATCCCTTATCAATAATGATCAAATAAAAACTTAATTTCAGTGTTTTGAAATATATTAAATTAAAGTCATTACTTTTACTTTTCTCCACGAAACTTGGTTTTCAAGTGCCTATGAATTCACCCTCAGCAAAATTCACAGTTTTCCTAATGGTTAGGAAAATTGAGACATCTAAATTTGTGACATCTGTTTGCAATTACGTGTTTTTTCAAAAAATTTTGATAGCAAAACTTAATCAAAATGTACGATGCGTACTTACTCTGTAAAATTCATAACTAAAGAGGTCGATGGCGGTGGGTGTAGAAAGGTGTGGAAAAAAATTGGGGACGTGAGTAAGTGCATTTTTGACACTAAATGAGAAACGCTAACACAAGTAGTGCCCGCTGCCAACCGTGACGTGGAAAGTTTATGAAAAATGAATGGATTCGATATAAAAATTAACGATATAAAAATGAGTGAGTGGATTCTTAAATAAAAAAGACAAGAATTTAAATTACAATAGATTTTAAAAGGATTGTGATCATTTTTTTTCGGCGAACGTTTCGATGGAGTTTTGTTGTGGGGTTTTTCGAATCGTACAATTATCATTATGAAACTTCAGGATTGTTTATTGTGTAATCCCTAAAAATTGTTGCGTTATCTAATAAACGTTGTTTGGTCAGCCTCAGAGAGGCAGACCGTGAAATGCGTGTGTTCATCCGATAAACGCCAAAAGCTATCCGCCGCAGCGGTGTCGCAGCGTCACTGGCAAGCAAACCTCCGCGCCACCCGCAGCGCGTACTTCACCCCGGGTACATCCACCCTCCTACGCGTTAAAAATAATAATTAGGTACATCAAAAACCACTGGTAAAGTCTAAAGAGGATAAAGTATTTTACTTAACGAGATTGAACATCAGTTTCTTTATTAGGGTCAGTTATGACATAAAAGTCTGTTAGATTGTTAGGTTACTATTATCATATCGAGGTTGTTTGTCTTCCTAAGCAACAGTAAGTGGCATGCTACAAGCGTGTATATTAGAGATCATAAAAAAAGAGAACCTCCAAACTTAGTAGCTGTTTCTACAAATTTAGCGCATGATAACTAATTATATAGTGTTTCTATGATATAGCACCTACAATATTGTTTGCTGTATACGCATCATTCATGGAGGATTATCACAGCAATTGTATTTGTCCTTCTAAAACTTGGTACCGGTTGGTGAACCATACTTCTGATACTAGATAAGGAACGTTGCGTTTAAATTTATTCATTAAATAAAGTATAGCTATGACGTTACAGTTTGTAAGACTGTTTGTTAAAAGCGGATTGTGGAATTTGGATTATCGTAGTGAGGATGTTTGCCTTCCTACAATACGACGAGTTTTCCTCAAAGAGATTTGTATAAGGATCATTCATAAATTACGTAAATGAAAAACATTTATTTAAAATATACTAATCTGATTCTTAACATGGTATACCAGCTACGATGTAACAGTCTATGGCCATATCAGCAAAGATTTTTCATGTAATACTGTAAGGGAGTACTCATTACGAAAAATGTAAGGGATAAAATTGAGTTGATGTTTCAGCGGTATATGTTTAGTGGGGTTAGAGTATCACTATCAGGATAGGAATATAATCATGGAAGAATCACCCTTTAGCACAAATAGGGAGCGGCTCGACCGGAGTAATACCGTTGTTAAGCCCTTCTTTTGTTGCTTTTATTCGAGAGTCTGGTCACTAGAAGGACAGACCTCCCCCCCCTTCCGTTCTGCTAATTGTGGAGGCCTCGAAGAGTGGCACGCACTGGTGTTTCTTGAGTTACAGGTATTCATGGGAGTTATTAATCAAAATTGATCAAAATTGATTTGTTTTGATATAAAGAAACTGACAGACTGATTCCCTGTAAAAAAAAAACTGACTGATCGATCAGCGCACAGCTAAAACCGCTGTGTAGAAGCATGAAATTTTGCACAAATATTTATCATGTGACGTAGGTGTGCACTAAGAAAGGGTTTCTAAAAATTTCCACCCCTGAGAGAGCAAAATGGGTTCTGAAATGTTATAGGAAACATTGTTTTTTTTGGTAGTAATGTTTTCAAACTCACAATTAATACTCTTTCTTAAAAGTAATAAAAATGTTGTTAATAATTTTTCAAAACTACCCTTGAAAGGGGATGTTAGTTTGTATGAACATTTTCTTTAAATAACGATTCTAAACTCACAGTATAATTTTATTTTTTAACAAAATTAGTAATAATTAGACACTTTGTTTTACTTTTCAAAACATAAGTAAGTTTGTTACTTCAATCACACCAAAACGGGTTTCCGGATCTGGATGAGATTTGGCACATAGATAGATTATAGTCTAGAACAGCACAAAGGTTACTCTTTATTCCGGTCAATTTTTTTGACAGAATTGACATTTACGCGAGCGAAGCCGTGGGCAAAAGCTAGTCCTTATATAAAAATGCCGTGGAACTCTGAGCTCCTTTTTCATGATTAAGAGAAGGTAGAATTATGTTAGTTGTGATGTAAAACAGCAGCCAGTTCCTGATCGTAATATAGGTACTGTATAAGTCTGTAAGTTCTAATTAGATCAGAAAATCTTTGAACTACTATTATTTGACTTGTAACAAGTTCAGCTCAACTCCTTTATATTATTCACTTACAAAGTTATTGATCGAAAGGTCGTCCATAGTAAGTATTACCTATTCGTAATCGGCTTGTGTCAATTAGCAGGTTATGACGTACAGACCAGTTGTGTTATTGGGTATAAGAGGAAGCGAGAGTAGGAATACTCATAAATTCTGTTTATATACATATCTGACGCAATTCAATTGGTCGGATTAGAAGTATATTTAACTTTGTTACATTTAATTTTGATAGGTTGATGACAATATTAAGAGAGATACTAATATCAATGTACTTAATTTGTAATAGATATTTGGTGTCTGAGTTAACCGGTCACAGTTAGATTTGCAATCATCATTTGAACATAGGCCTCTCCTTAGAAAAGAGAATTTGGCCTACTATACCACGCTGGCCGGACGGGTTGGCATAGGGTTTGTTTCAAGTTTGGGGTGCTGGGCTAGAAAACCTCCTCGTGGTGCACCCTGGAAACGCTGGCGATGGTACTGTTCCCTCCTTGTCCTCTTGGAGGAGAGGATTATCGCCAGCGGCCAATATTCTAGCAGAAGAGGCAGCCGTTCATCGGCTCTCGGGCAAGGCCTGGTCCAGCAAGGTGGGCGTGTCTGCCGGTTGCCCTGCTGGCTCTTCGCTCTTCGGAGCATGGAGGAGGAAACCTCGGTAAAAAACCTGATGGCGGGGCCCTGTAGGGGCCACAGTTTCTCCGCTGACAGCGGTGGAGAAAGGAGGACGGGCTCGGCGTGTACTCACACTACCACCGAGCAGGCAGGGGGACGTAGTCTCCCTGTCAACCGTCGGCATATCGTAATCCCGAGAAGAGCGCTGTGGTTAAGTCTCGCGGCTCTGATCGGGGGCGAGGGTCTTGGCTTAACCGCCCGGACCGCGAGGAAGATAACCTCTCTAAAAAATTCCCCGAATCCCGTGTTCTGGTGCGTGGCCAGGGGATGCATGGCTGATGGGAAGTTCAGTCGCGAGCGCACTCCAAGCCGAGGTACCTGCGGACCCCTCGGTTGGGTTAAAAACTTACGCTTGCCCGGGTAATGGGGGATCTCTGCCCGGGTGGACCTTTAGTTCTCCCCCACTCGTGGGATTTATAATGGATAAAATTCAAAACTCAAACCAAAAGAAAACGATCGGAAATAACCAACAACAGAAGGCAAGTCTAACGGAAACGAAAAAAACGAAGGGAAGGAAGGAGAAACAGAACAGTGGAGCGGATGGGTCGTCCACTGAGGGTGAGGTGGCGTCGGGGACGCCTATCTCGATGGGGCTCCCAGAAGTCAGTCTGACGCTGGTCTCTGGGAGCCGAAGAGCATCAGATCGGCTGCGTTCAGGATCTGCCGTTTCATCAGATGGCGCGGAGGCCATGGAAGCGGAGCGGAGCGACAGCCGGAAACGCGGACGCTCAGGGGACGTGGAAACCGACACGTCCGGCGAAATGATGCCACCAAAGGTGGCAAGTAGCCGCCGAGGGAGGGCACGCAAAACGGCCTCGGTCTCGACCCCGTCAGGCTCCGCGTTCTCAAACGCGGAGTCGTATAGAAGCGTACGGGTGGACGGCGAGGCCGTAGCGGAGGAGGAGATCGCGGATCTCCTGCTCAAGGTTCGGGAGCCGGTGGGGGGAAATGCCCCCCAGGCTCCCGTGTCTGTGCAGGAGAGGGCGAAAGCGGCGGTGGCCGTCATCCAAAAGGTGGCCACCAAGTCCGTAAACCTAAAGGGCTCGTTTGTGAGGGCCCTTAAGGACTCCTCCTCCGCTTTGTCGGAGGTCGTGGAGGGCCTGGTGGGCGATGTCTCTCGCCTACAGTTGGCCAACGAGAGACTCACGGAGCGGGTGAACGAGCTGAGTGCTCAGTTCGCCCGCTTCCAGGCGAACCTCCCCGAGCGGGAGGCCCCGTCCGCGCCCCCCCCTGTCCCTATCGCGACCTCAGGGGTACCTGACGCCCAACTGCGGTCAATTCTCGACGCAGTTGGGCGTATGCTGGACGGCCGTCTGGCCGGCCTGGAGGCGAGACTGCCCCCTGCGCCGGTCGTGCGCCCCCCGCTCGCGTCATCGCAGCGGCCTAAGGCCGCTGCGCCAACCGCGCTCCCTGTGGTGGGAGGCCGCGTCTCCTACGCGGCGGCGGCGTCGGCCCCGACTCCACCGGCTCCCCAGGGGCCGAGGAGAGGGGCCAAGGCACCGGCCCAGGCGCCAGTCAAGGCGCCGGCCAAGGCGCCGGCCAAGGCGCCGGCCCAGATGCCGGCCAAGACGAGGCCTAAAGCGGCGCCGAGGAGCGGAGTGGCTTTCCCTCCGCTCCCTGCTCCGACATCCCTGCCGGGCCCCTCCGCACCTGCCCCCTCCAACGAAGGTTGGCAGCAGGCGAGGGGCTCAAAGAAGTCCCGAAGGCGGGCTAGAAGGGCTGCTCAGAAAGCAGCCCAAGCCCAGCCTTCGCCACCGGTGGCAACGGCCTCAAAAAAGAGGCCGCGGAAACTGCAGCCGCCCAAAACCGCGGCTGTAGTCGTGACGCTGTCGCCGGAGGCGGCCAGTGGCGGGCTCACGTATGCGGCCCTCTTCAAGGGGGCCCGGCCCGGTCTCGCCACTGAGTTCGGGGAGGCGGGGATGAGGCTGCGCCGCGCCCAGACGGGAGCTCGGGTTTTCGAGTTCCCTGGGGCTGAAGGCGCGGCGACGGCCGACAAATTCGCCGAGAAGTTGCGGGGAATTTTCGCCGCCACGGACGGTGTTAAGATCGCCAGGCCCACCAAATGCGCGGAACTGCGTATCTCGGGCCTGGACGACTCTATAACGTCGGAGGATGTCCGCGATGCAGTCATGGAGAAGACTGGGTGCACCGCGGACACCATCAGAGTCGGCACCGTCCGTCCGGGTCCGGGAGGCCTCGGTGCGGTGTGGGTCAGCTGTCCCGTGGCGTCGGCCAAAGCGTTGGGCGACGCCGGAAGCATGCTCGTCGGCTTCGTTAATGCCAGAATCACGGTTCTGGCCGCGAGGCCGATGAGGTGCTTCAAGTGCCTAGCCGCGGGACACACTCGCACCAGGTGCGAGAGCTGTTTTGACTGCAGCGGTCTATGCTTCCGCTGCGGTCAACCCGGGCACAAGGCGGCAGAGTGCTCTGCCGCCCCTCACTGCCCCGTGTGTGCGGCGGCTAAAAAGCCTGCCAATCACCAGATGGGGCAGGGGGGCTGCAAGCCTCCCCGCGCTTCTCGGCAAACGCCGGGGGCTAGCCTGCCGACCCAGGCTACCTCCGACGTCAATCTTGCGTCGACGCCGACGCCCATGGAGGAGGTTGTAGAGACGATCCAGTAATGGATCAAGTCTCCAACCTCCTGGTCCAGACGAATCTGAACCACTGTGCTGCGGCGCAGGATCTCTTCCTGCAAACCATGGCACAGTGGTCTATAGGTGTTGCCGTAGTCGCGGAGCCCTATTTTGTCCCTCCCCGTCCAAACTGGATGGGTGACCGGGACGGCTCCGTGGCAGTCGTCGGCTCCACGGCGGCTCATTCCCCGCCCTTGTCGCTAAGAGACAAGGGTACTGGATATGTTGCCGCCGATTGGGGGGGAATCACCATTTATGGTGTATATTTCTCCCCCAACCGGAGTTTGAACGACTTCGAGGTCTTCCTTAACAACTTGGAGGCCTCGATGCGGCGACTAGTGTCTGGGCACGTCCTCGTGCTGGGGGACTTCAACGCAAAGTCCATTGCGTGGGGTTCCCCTGCGACGGACGCCAGGGGCGAAGCCGTTGAGGAGTGGGCGGCGTCGGTGGGCCTCTGTTTGCTGAACAGAGGCTCCACCAACACGTGCGTGCGACAGCAGGGGGGGTCGATAGTGGACCTTTCGTTCGCTACCCCTGCAGTCGCCGCACGAGTAAGGAACTGGTGTGTCCTGGAAGAGGTCGAGACGCTCTCGGATCATTTGTACATCCGATTCGAGCTCTCCCGGTCCCAGGACCCCAGTAGGGGTCACGCGGCGCGGCGCCCTTCCCGCTTTCCGCGGTGGGCTATCGCCAAGCTCGACAGGGACCTACTAGAGGAGGCGGCCATTATTCACTCTTGGCTGTCTCCGCAGGCCCCGACCGAGGAGGTCGACATGGGGGCTGGTCGCTTCTGCGATGCGATTACGCAGATTTGCGATGCGGCCATGCCCCGCGTTCGTGGTTGTCGGCCTCCAAGGAAGGAGGTCTACTGGTGGTCCCAGGAGTTGGCGGACCTCCGTGCGGCCTGTGTACGTGCCCGGAGGTCCCTCACCCGTAGTCGGCGACGTCACCGCGGGGTCGGTGAGGAGGTGGACCGGTTTCATGAGGAGTACCGAGAAGCTCGGAAAACTCTGAGGCTGGCCATCTGCCGCGCCAAGGATGTCAGTAGAGAGGAGATGCTGGAGAGTCTCGAGCGTGACCCCTGGGGTCGCCCTTATCGTGCGGTGCGTCAAAAGCTCCGCACGTCGGGCCCCCCCCCTTACGGAGACTCTCCAGCCCAGCTTCCTGCAGGAAGTGGTCGAGGGCCTATTCCCGCAGCGGGCGGAGCACACACCCCCGTCGATGGCTGCATCAGCCGGAGACGACGGGGGCAGCGAGGCTGATGTTCCGCCCGTCAGGGAATCGGAGTTGGGGGCGGCTGTTCTACGGATTAGATCCAAGAACACTGCCCCCGGGCCGGACGGGGTTCCAGCCCGAGTGATGGCCCGAGCCCTCGACTACATGTCGGACCACCTCAGGGGGGTGTTGGACGCTAGCCTGGCGTCCGGACGCTTCCCTGAGCGCTGGAAATGCGGGAAGCTGGTCCTGCTGCAGAAGCCGGGACGGCCTGCCGAATCGGTCGCGGCCTATAGGCCTATCGTGTTGCTGGACGAGGCGGGTAAACTTTTTGAGAGGGTGCTTTCTGCCCGCATCGTCCGGCACCTTTGCGAGGTTGGCCCCGATCTGTCGGACGCCCAATTCGGTTTCCGAGCGGGGCGTTCGACGATCGATGCCGTAATGCGCCTTAGGGCCGTGACCGAGGAGGCCGTGAGCTGCGGCGGAGTGGTGTTGGCGGTGTCCTTGGACATCGCCAACGCCTTCAATAGTCTGCCATTCAGCTGCATCAGGGAAGCGCTCCGCTACCACGGAGTGCCGGAGTACCTGAGGCGGCTGGTGGCAGACTACCTTGAGGAGCGAACCGTCATGTACGAGGACCGAGATGGCGTCTTGAGACGCAGGGCCATGTCGTGCGGTGTTCCGCAGGGGTCTGTCCTAGGACCACTCCTGTGGAACATTGGATACGACTGGGCCCTACGAGGGCGTCTCCCCCCCGGGCTGGGTGTACTCTGCTACGCAGATGACACTTTAGTCACGGCCCGGGGGGCTAACTTCCAGGAGGCGGCGCGCCTGGCCGCCACGGGAGTTTCCCAGGTGGTCGGGCGCATTGAGGCGTTGGGATTACGGGTGGCCCTGGATAAGACGGAGGCCCTATTATTTCATGGGCCCCGTCGTGGTCCACCCGCCGGCGCCTCAATCGAGGTCGGCTCGGTCCTCGTACCGGTCCGGGCCCAGATGAGGTACCTGGGTCTGGTCCTAGACGGTAGGTGGCTCTTCGACGAGCACTTCCGACAGCTTGGTCCGAAGCTGGTGGACACTGCCTCCGCCCTAGGGCGACTTTTGCCCAATTTGGGCGGGGCCAGTGTTCCCACGAGGCGGCTGTACGCGGGGGTTGTCCGGTCAATGGCACTATACGGTGCACCGGTGTGGACGGCGGCTCTGATCGCCCAGAATAGGGCACGCCTCTGGCGCCCTCAGAGGGTAATGGCGGTCAGAGCCATACGCGGTTACCGCACCGTGTCGACGGAGGTGGCGTGCGCGTTGGCCGGAACTCCCCCGTGGGATTAGGAGGCGGAAGTGCTCGCCGAAGTTTATCGGCGAGTGGCTGACTCCCGGGCGGAGAGCGGATTTCGCCCTCCGCCCGAGGATGTGCGCGAGTGGCGCGAAGCCGCTCGCCGAGCAACGATGGCTCGTTGGTCGTTACGGCTGGAGACTCCACGCGCTGGCTTCGCCGCCGTGGAGGCTCTCCAGCCGGTCATCGCCGAGTGGGCAGGGCGGCAGCACGGGACCCTTTCCTTCCGGCTGACGCAGGTGCTTTCCGGGCACGGTTGCTTCGGAAAGTACCTGCACTCGGTCGCTAGGAGGGAACTGAGTCCCGCCTGCCACCACTGCGACTGCAGTGAGGATTCGGCCCAGCACACGCTAGCGGTCTGCCCCGTATGGGCGATGCAGCGCCGGGCCCTCACTGCAGTCATCGGAGTGGATCTCTCGCTACCGGCCGTAGTACGCTCAATGGCCGGTAGCGACAGTTGTTTTACCGCGGTCGCAACCTTCTGCGAGGAAGTAATCTCGCAGAAGGAGGCGGCGGAGAAGGCCCGGGAGGACGACCTCCACTCGGACCCGATCCGCCGCCGGCGCACCGGGCGGCGGAGGCGCGCCTATCACCGCCTCATGCCGCCTTGAGTGTGGCCGCGGGTGGACGGGTGGGTTTCCCCTCCACCCGCATTAGTTTGGCCAGCCGCGAGGGGGTGGCGTCCGCGTGTGCCGGACGTCGCCTAAAGAGAGGAAAATATTGAGACGGAGCCCGCACCAGGAGCGGGCTGGCGCTAGGAGGGGTCCGGATGTCTTAACAACAGCTGTTCCCGGATCCCTCCTGTTACAGGCGCAGAGTGGCACACCGTGTGGTTTTAGTCGGTCCGAGTCCAAAACACCACCCCGCCGCAAACCCCGGTGGGGTGACGGTCCGAGGGGATTTCCACACGTTAAAAAAAAAAAAGAAAAAGGGTTTGTTTCAAGTTTTCATTCTCTTTGCAGTTCTAATTGCAGTGCATTAGTCTGATCAGGAACTGTAAATACCTGGATATAATAATTTCGATAAAATCTACCCAAGATTTTTCCCTAGAAACCTGAAGAGAAATAATAATAACATTACTGACTATTGTTGTTCAGCATTAAAGCTTAGACAGCCGGTACATGTTGGACTGTCTTCACAGTCTTCGAACTCGTTTAACTTCTACGTACAGACCTGTTCCCCTTGGATAATTGTTTTAGAGAATTTTCGTCGTAGTCTCGAACTCACTGCCATTCTGCCCTTTCTGTCCGCTACTAATCAGAGAAACACCTTGACACGTGGAGGACTATGTCAGTTGTTCCTACTGCATCTGAACGAGTTCTAATAAGCGAATGTGCCAGCTCCGACAACGTAATATTTCACAGGCTTAATCCATAGAACTACTTTCCTTTCAGTCAACTGTTTCCAGTATAATAATAACCTTTATTTCACAATCTTACGTACTAAAAATTCCTTAAGTACTAATTTTCAACAATTGACACCAGCTCCACGAAGATTGTATTGCTTCCCAGCATAGGCCTCCCCTAAAGTCTGCCATAGTATGCGGTCATGTGTCTTTCTTCTCTACGTAATTCCTGCTATTCTTTTGAAGTCGTCCTTCCATCGACGACGCTGTCCCCCTCTTCTTCTTTTGTACTGTCTCGGACATCGCTCAGTAACATCCTTTTTTGTTCTTTTTTGTTCCTCATAATGTGACTTGTCCATCTCAACTCAGTTGTAGCATATAACCGGGATAGTTGAAGTTGATTGTATGTGATTTCGGAGGCTGATGTTTAAAACAGCGATTCTGGCTGATATTCCTACTCCATTTTTGTGGTATAGTATGTATTTTTCGTGTTCTGCGATTTTCTCTTCCGCTCTTCGTGTATCAGTCAATCCCACAATATCCCAGTTTGATGTTTCTAAAGTTCTCGTGTTCTTGTTCTAATAGAGATTCCTGAGATTTTATTGATCTTGTAAAATAACATAAAAACTGAAAAAATAATTCGAAGAAAATATTACCCTCGAATGATTCGAGGGTAATATTTTCTTCGAATTATTTTTCCATATTTCAGTATACACGAAACTAAATAATAAACGAACATAATAAACATTCCTTTGCATGCAATTTCCACCAAAGCCATGCATATCTCAAACAAAGCTAGTGACAAAACTGACAGTAACGATACTGTCAGTTTTGTCACTAGCTTTGTTTGAGATATATATATCAGAACATTAATAGGCTCACTTAATTATTACATATATAATCACTAGTCGACGGAGATTGTATTCAACGTCTAGACATATAATCGTGTCTACGCATGTGTGTAATACCTACTCGTATTTAATAATAGGTTTTGTTTATTCCAGAAATTTCTTCCAAATTTACTCTTTGTCATGAACATTTTGCCTTTTACCAATATACATTTTGTGATTTTTTTGTAATTTACTAACACTGTTTTCAATATGAACACAGTGTGAAGTTTTCATACTAGAGAATACTTATTCTTTTGAAGAAAAATTGGGACAGTTTAAAATCTTTTTCATAAGGGCACCGAAAATGTCTTGCGTCTTAACCTTTTTTCATGGTCGATATCTACTGAATAACTCTTCCGTGTTATAACGGTATTTATGTGACACGTTTGTCGTTTAAGCACTTCCTATTATTTAATGCAAATGAAATAGATATGTACAACAATATACCATGAGATACTTCCGTAGGATCTCTTTATTAGAAGAATATGAACATTTACACGCTTCCATGGAAACTGGAAGCCCAAATCACTGAATATTTACAAAAATATTTCTTATTGCGTTTACTTTGTTTTTAAGTACATATATGTACTTATATTGAATTAAATCACGTGTTTACATATCATTCCACAATATTTATTTTATAAAATATGGCCGGTTTCACCTCACGGCATTTTCAAAGGTTTTGAAAGTGTAGCAAGTTAAGTTAGGTTCTACTAGGTAAGTGTCATCCATCAACGGTATAAATAGTGTAAAAATATATGTACTGAAATTTAACAAAATACACATAACAAAACTAGTAAACAGTAACCAGCATATTGCAGTCCTTTGATCAGGGACAATGTAATAAAACATCACCATAATTTTCTATGCTTCGGCCAGAATTTAAACAAATTGCTCCGAGCTGTTACAAATACCAGTATTCAGTTCCCTTATGATCGCTCATCTACGTGCTGCCTATCAAATAGTCAATGTGATGACCTAGGGACGACAAATTTAATAATTTAATTGTAATATAATTTGTTTGGTATTTAACAATAATACATATAATATTATTAGATGTAAAAAAGAAAAGCAATCTTTAAAAATCTTCAGCATACCTTTTCATGACTTTTGTGGCAGAAATAGATATATTTGATTGGATGTATATTGAATCGAATGGGTCGATTAAAACTGACCTCGAGTTACTTGTGAGGAACATAGTAAAATATTGAGATCAGTTCCTTAACCAACAAAATTTGCCTGTCTGTCAATTTGTCTCTGAAGTGACTTTTTCCAACGTCACTTCAGGGACCATATTGGTCTCTGAAGTGAATTGTTCTATAGTTGTTGTATCGAAACTGTCGTCAAGGGTATAAACTTACTAAAGTCGAACTCCAAACAGCCATTAAATTTAAGTCACGTTTTCAAGTTTTCAAACAAAAATATCCCATTATCCTAAATCAGTCGAATAAAGTGTGTAAGGAAACAATTCCAGTTTTGAATTGGGTCATCACAGAAACAAATATGTAATTTGACACCTTGTTTTGTCGGAAAATCTCTCTTTTTTTGTAAACAATTTGCTCAAAATTCGGCGTTAACTATTTTTTTCTTCCTGAGAGACATAGTGTACATATGTGACGCTCAGTAAATTCAAGTTCAAATAAGATTAATTATGACATTAAGCCAGGTAGAATGTAGCTTTTTCATCCGGAAAATTCATATTACAGTGAAAATGTTTTTTATTAACGATTCAAATATCAGGAATTGATTGCAATAAAAATGATAACAAAATACTGTCAGTTAAGGTGCCAAAAAAATGTCAAAAATAGTAAAAATTAGTTTTTCGCGTCTGGAGCAAAAACTAAAGCTCCTATGAAAAAAAAGTTGAATGTGACAAATGGGCGCAATAAAAAAACAAAGAGAATGAACCCGCGGAGAGGAAAATCGGACCATCAAATCGCCCGAAATGTGCAAGAAACTACGTTTTCTTAGCAAAACTTGGCAAATTGATAACTCGCGTACGGAAAGTGATAGAGAGCTGAAATTTGTATATGTTGTCAGTATGATAGTTCTGTAACTACACTTAAATTTTCAGATCAAAATGTTGTAAGCTTTTTGCAAACCGTGACCTTTTTTCATGTGATTTTAAGGGGTTTTAATTTTCGAGAAAGTTATAATTTCGGCATATTAAGAAGGATTTTAAATAAAAAAACCAAATTTTCTGATTTTTCAGGGACCAGCACGAGGTTACAAAAAGGCGCGCGAGTGCAGAATTTTTAAAAATGAAAAAATATGTATATGCCTAACATAATAAGAACTGTGTCGGTTAATATGCACATACTTACACAATATAAACAATCCTTAAATTCTATAGATATGTTTAAGGTTGACATCTAGGGTGTCTTATAATACGTAATTGCCACTACTTCTATGATTTCCTGTTCTGATAGCTAGGAAGATTAAGGCTAGTACGTGTACACAAAAATGAATTTGCTACAACTGCAGTTGTAGTTGAGATTACTCTATGAGTTGTAGTAAAAGACCAATTTTGTACAGTCAATGGCACTATATGGTGCACCGTTGTGGGCGGAAGCCCTGATCAGACCTGGTTCGGGATCCATTGTCTAGAGAAAGGGATCAGAAATCCCAAATCCGCTGGGTCCTCGTGAAGGAGTGGAGGGAAGGACTTGGGCAACCAAGTCCCTGGCACGCCACTTTAAAGCCGGTAAGACACTTTGTGGAGGATAATATAAATAAAACAGTTATAGTAAAGAAATGACAACTATTTGGAGTTATCACTATCACACATTTAGTAACAACAACTAGTATATAAAATAAATATGGTATGGGCGATGTAGAGATACGCGGGGCGCCGATGATGGATTAATTAAAATATTGGTATATACACATGTCCATTTTCTTAGAAGTATGTTCTAAACCTACACGGACGCAATTGCAGACTTTTAGGTAGGTAGGTAGGTAAGGTGTGTGATAGTAATGTATACTTAATGTACAGATTAACAGTTTTATATCATAGTGACAGTTTAAAGAAGTTGTTGCAATTTTATCACCAACCCCGTTATTTAAATGAATTGAAAATCAAAGATTTGTTAGCATTAATTAAAGACAATGTATACATTCTTTCAAATCTTTTGAATCATATGTAAATACAAAAATTTTAATACAAAAATAATCCAAATATCGTCGCTCATTGACAGCACTCAGATCTCTAAAATCATAGAGACGACGACTATGCTATTAAGGTTGAATGACGTATTCATATAAGTTAACAGTTTGTAATATTGCTGAACAAAATTTCAACGTTATTTGGTTTGTTGCACCGTTTGAGGGAGGCTTTATGTTCGTACATTGATCGTGTCGCGCGTGGAGCTCTGCGCTGATGGGGCACGCGGCCATTCGAACAGCGGATAATGTTATAATTAATCCTTGCTTCCTTGAGAGCGAGAATGTAAGTTTATTTTTTTACACGTTAGCTAGTCAACCAATTATACTCGTAAATATATGTACTAGTTGACATTAGTGTAGAGAAAATTGCCGGTCCTGCCACATAAAAGAAAAAAATAGACGGAGCGTAGCTGCAGTCTGTTTTTTTATTTAAATAAAATGTTAAATATCGATTCTAAATAACAAAAAAGATTACATTTAAATTGACTCTGTATAATATTATTTGATCCATAGTACTTAATAAACTGTCGTTGTCCGATATGAACACAACACGACTTCCTGGTTATACTCTTGGATTGGATTATTATTATAATTTATGTTTAGTTTAGTATATAGTTTAACACACGATGGATGTGGTGGACACAATGATGGATATAGGTATGCCGTACAGCATGTTGGTGACAACCTCAGTTACCACATCATTTATACCTTTTTAAACTTCGTATGGTGACAAAGTTGATACATCAGCAGTTAAATGTCAAATGTTATTTTTTTTTTAAATTTATGTAAATCGCCTATCAGTATTTAGTACGTCTTATCACTTAACATCATGTATTAAGCATCACAATACTAAATACTGTAAGAATATTGTTATTTATAAAGGCGATCAGATGGTCATCAGAAAATAAACAGTGTAATAATAATAAAAATAATGAAAATAAAATGTGTAATCACATTTATGTGTAGTTATAGTTATTCCATTCTAACATAAATATCTTTGTTTGCAAAGGCACGTCTAAATTCATGAAACTTTTGTAGTTCACTGCTTAACGGATGCACACGAGAGGACCGGTAATCTGCGATTTACATCCAACCTATGTCAGTTATGTTCCTCAGGTCACCAGTCTAAATAAATAAGTTAGACAGGCAAATAGGTGGTGTGGGCTCTGTCTTTCATTTACCGCTTCGCTGTGCCCACTCTATGACATATTTGCCTCAGCGGATATCAATTTTCTGGTAGATGTAACCATCATTGTTCTTGTATGCTGTTGGTAATTTTGGTTCAAAGCTCCAAGCTCCGTTCTAAGTGTATCTTCTAATTAATTCTTTCTCAAAGTTTATTTTTACTGAACTGCTACATTACCTGCCCAAGGTATAACGCCTAAATATTCTTTAAAAAACTTCGGTTTACCTGCGATATGTTGACTGCACGTATGGCGTAGTGGTTTAAGCGGTCACCTACTCAGTTCCTACTGCGCTGAGTGTTGTGGGTTCGATTTCCACACGGGACAACACGTTGTGTGATTTATAAATTGTTTTGGACTCTGGTTCTGACTCTAGGTGTTCTTTATAAAGTTTGTAAATGATTATAAAGATATATTTCTAGTACGGCAGTTATTTGAAAATAAGGGAAAACGAAAAAAAAAATATAACGTTGGTTTTTATATTAACAAGACAGTCTTTGTATTATATCATTTTTAAATTGCGTCGAGATGATCCGTTCAGACAACGCAGCATCTCATCTATTTGCTCTAGCGGCTCTGCTTCTAGAACGACGTACGAGTACATTTATGTTTAACACACTATAAAAATATAATCACATTTTCATCGTAATCAAATCAAATTTTATTAGACTGATGACGTAATGTGCGTGTACGTGTAACGTAAAGTATTATTGACAAATCATTACACAAACATTTACTAGATACGATACGATACACACGTTTAGACTTTATTTTATCCCCTGGTCAAGATCTGTCCCATGCCAAGCTATGAATGCAAAAATAATAAAAAATGCGTGTTCGGTTCGCACAAATTTTACAAAACCAAAAATTCGACATCGTAAATATTAGAAAATGTACTGTTATCCCGCTTTTACTATGGCCACATACTAATAGAGACGTTTTGCTTAATAATATAGCTCGTAGCGCACCCGTCAGTCTGTAGCTGTTGCTGACATGCCGCGGAAAATCACTGAAATGCTAAAATTGTTCGCGCGGAAACCTCCCCATGCAAACTACACATATTTTACGACATGTGATATAATGAATTTTGAAATGTATGCTTTAACCTTGTTCATGTGTCATGTATAATGTTACTTACACTTTAACGCAACTTTTTGCGTTTATGATTTGAACTTTATGTCAGATCGATGTAAGTATACTGATTCTGTTCAAATTTAATATAATTAATTCATTTCTTATTAATACCTAGAATAATTTATGGAAAAAGTACGTTACAGGTATAAGTAGCATAATAGTAGATATATTTCTATAAATAGTAGATATATAATACTATATAATAGAAATACAAAATCTTCATTAAATATAATACTTTTGTATAAGGTTTGCGAAAAATAAATATCAGATTATATAAAACAAGGATTTATGTTACTAATTCTCTTTTAAAACAATCTTGCTCCATAAAACTTTTTGAAAAATAAAAAGATTATAATTACACAAAAAAAGCAATGAATGTAAACATAGATCACAGGAGAGCTTATTTATTGTTATATACTTTAGATAAGAGTACAAAGTTAAGTACACAACCGAATATACATAGTTCAAGAGTGGTGTGAAGTGTGTATAGGCTAGCATATTCCCCAGCTACGCGGAAGTTCTTTGTGTAAAGAAGCGAGCGGTGTCAGGTGCCACGTAACATGGTACATAATATAAAACGTGCACTAAAGTTGTCGTGGAACGAGCTCTCGCTCGGCTATAACTCCCAACTCAGCTGGTTAAGCCACCGGATACCGAGCACCGAATAACTTTTCTCCACTCTCGTGTACGTACGAAAAAGTTCCATTTAACATGCACACTTGTTTTTTATTCGTAAGTTTGTAAACAACACCCTTAAGGTGAAACGTGACTAGGAGTTTGAAAACATATATAGTTTTCTTTGTATTGTTTATTACTCGTTGTAATGTGTTTTGTGAAGGAATAATTTTGAGAGTAGGTACTACCTTAGTTTTATTTTAAATAAATTGTTATTATGTTTAGACTCAGAATTTATTGTACGAATAAATTAGTTGTCATTCAAAAAATGCTATGGTCCCCTTTCAAAATGTTTATCTATGTAATTATATTACAGCTATAAAGAGTTTGTCGAAAATATTTAATATCGTAAATTAGTCAAAGTCGGAATGTCGGAGGGTAACATCGGTAATATGGCGAGGGCCGGCGGCGGTCCGGCGGCAGTCGGACGGTAGCATACAAAAGTTGACGGACGTCCGGCGTGATTGAGTGGATCCCTTCGATACAGGCTCTAATGGGTCTCTCGGTGACATGCGGCGGGGTGAACGCGGGGGGCGACGGGGCGTGACAGCCTCCGCCGGGTGGCTCGTTGTAAATAGCGCCCGGGGATAGCTTGATTGCGAAATTAGTTATAGTTCAGATAAAAATATATACTCACGGGGAGGCATTGCGCACTAATTGTTTTCCTTTCAGTCCACCCCCTATCTGTCTGTACAAAGCCGACAAAGGATTATAAGGGGAGAGACCACCAATGTTTTGACGGATTCAATTTGATACTTTTCTATTACCAATTAATATTTGAAATCTTTATTTAAAGAGTTGTATTTACGCAATCCCGTATGCATTTTACATATATTATTACTTTGTTATAGTTGACTGAAAACGAGGAATTATTTATCTAAGCTTGGCCTGTTCTTGGTTAGTGGTTGTGCAATAGAAATTGGTGTATGTGTTGTTCCAATTCACTCTGCTTATATTCTCTAAGTGGACAATCAAATCAATTTTACTCTAGTCTTAAGTCGTTCTAAATATTTTTGATTTTACTTTGCATCTCCTTTTGTAACTACCGTTTGTATCAAACTCAGGGCATTTTTTTCATTATGAGTAAATCAAAATTAAGCACATTATTATCATGGATTCATAATGAAGAAGTCATTTAGAAAACTTAAACAGTGTAAAATAACACGGATGAAAGGGAGGGCCTCGCAATCACTTGTTTTTCTTAAACTTTAGCTTGATCAGTCAGTTTAATCTTGTAGTGGCTTTAAAATGTAAAGTTGGATAATGTACAGATGAATAAAAGAAAGAGACCAATCAATAACAAGAAGCTATATCAGGCGAGCAATAAGAAATCAACTTGTAAGAAAAAGTATGGCATTTTCGTGTAAGAGTTACAGGAATAGAATTTATAAGTGTATGCTTCGTCGGGATCGCAACGTGTGGAAGGCATAATGTTGTAGGAGGACCGTAAATGTAGGATTTGAAATAACAACACATAGAAATTTTGAGGTATTATGTTCAATATAACTAAAAATATTTTAGGAGTAAATTAGTATACATAATTAAAAAAACGTTAGACCAAATGTACTCAAGTGATATTAAACCGATTTAAATTGCATCACGGTTAGTTACTTCATTCATCTTATTTGTTGTCAAATCTATGTATGTCTCTGTGTGATTTCTTTATTAAAAATGGACAATAGAATACTCTATATTTCGATATAACATAATATTCTTCTAAAAACATTCTTTAGTCGACTTAAGCGGGCATTTTGACCTTCAAATGCACTGTCATTTTATGCTTTCATTTCAAAATTTAAGTCAGAACCAATATTCATGAAACACAATAAGAGGCTAACACAGTAATATTTCGGTGTAGCGTTCGGGAAGGCGGACGGGCGGAGACGAGAACGGCGTGTAAGCGAGTCAGTGTTTCGCCAAGCACTTTGAGCATATCCACAATAAAGCTTGGCGCTTGCTCGTTTTGCTCCACGATGAAATTAAAAACAAGAGGACGCCGGCTGAGAACTCGTTCCCCCAATTTTTAACAGCACATTGGCTTCTCTTAAAGGCTCTCGACTTGCGTTTTTATTTCATACACGTTTGAATATTCTCCCCCTGCATAAAAAGAGGTTACCCGTGTTATCGTGCCCATGTTATTACTTTTTGGATAAATCAGAACGCTAAATAGGTTCTAACAAGTACCTATGAGTTAGATTACTTAAACAAGTTATAAAAAAAATATTAAATTATTATTACTCACTTTCCTTGTAACTTATAATAAAAAAGTGCAAGAGGTAATAACCATTCAATCAAAGAATTAAGAGTTTATTTAATCTATTTAACAAATTAGTTTTTACGACTCTTCCTACACTACATACAAACATGATATTATACGAGTATTACTTATAAGGATGTTTATAAACAAAGTAAACTAAGACTTACATTTACTTTAAAACAAAATTGTTTCTTTTAGGAATAGTATTTTAATAATAATGTTTTTTGGGATATCTAACACACAACGCCATCTAGTTTTAAACTAAACAGAGTTTGTACTATGTAAGTTAGATTGACTGATAGATTACTTAGATACTTTTTTACATATTATACATAGAAAACATTCACACAAATATTTGCAAATCATACAATTCGGATCGGACATCTGGGAATCGAACTCGAAATGTCAACACAGCAGTCGCATACGCTACCACTGCACCACCGAGGCAATCTATATAATAAATGTTAGAGAGGTGTTCACTTAAATCTATTACAATTAGGTTCCTAATAAAACTGGAAAAAAATAATACATTAAAAAAGCAATAAAAGCACAACCCGATTTTTTAACAAATACATGACTAACTAATACTGACAACCTGCTTTCTTCCTTTACCAATTATTTCGCAGTTTAAAAGCTATAATCGACATCTTCAACATCATTTTTATCTCATGCGTCATAAATATGTGAATAGATAACCCTCCAAATAATAGGGCATTGACCTTGTGCTTGTTTGCCAACTTGAAAATAAATAAAGTGCATAGATAATAGAAATGGTAAAGTGAAAGTTTAAATTAAAAATGTTATTATAAAAATGTGCATATAAATCTTATGTAACACACGTCACGTACAAGTTGGTCATAATAACACGTTGCGTTGCATGATATATTTTAGGGGCAAACGGAGCTGGGTGTCGCGGTCAGCTCTCTGGCTCAAAGGAAATCTCATTTCGCGAGTCTCCCTTTACCACCCGCCGCCACCTACAGGGCCGCGTTCGTCCGGACATCTATTAAAATTATTTGAGAAAACCCAACACTTGGCCGGGGTAGATCCTCTCCCATCGAGCGCTCGCTCCAATTTATACCATGTTTTATACTTCATAGCTCTTTTGTTGTTCGATATCGACGGTATAATTGGAAAAGGCCTCTGAAGTGGCATGTTTTTTACGTAATTATTTTTCCTCTTATATTTTTTTCTAACTTGTACCGTTTCTTTTAAGTTAAATTAGATCCTTTACCGAGTTCGCTATGTAAATATGTTTGATGTAATTAGCATATTCATGTAATTAACAAAGCAGACAACAAGTATGTACATATATTAGCAGAAAAGTTTAGGTATTTGTTTTACATAGTAATTGGGAGGGACATATGCTGTACTGTATATATACCTACATTAAGAAATAATTATTTTAATTTATCAAGTATATTTTAAATAGTTTAGTAGAAAAATACATTATTATTGTATAGTCCTACACTTTATATCTTACCTACTAAAGTTTTGGAGTAAGCATTTTCCAGTGATAGCTAAGGGTTAAAGCTTACAAAACACATAAATTGTATCTTTGATTAACAAGTAGACACATATTACTGAGAACAAAACAGGCACAAACCTATGAGTAAAAACTTTTACAAACAACAAAAAATAAGATATAGACCTCTATCGACATTAACGTAATTATTTTTAATAAGAAAACCATATGGTGTGTACAACTTTTATCATCGATCTAATTAAGTGCTTAATTCGATTTGCAATAACTTTGAGCGCTCAATCATAGCTCATTCATTTAATTTGGTAAATGAACGAGAAAAGAACTTCTGCCTACCATGTAATTCTATTGATAAAGTATTTCCCTATTTCTAATTATTTGCTCATCGTTCATATAAAGCCCTTGTTTGAAGTAGGATTATATTCAAGTACTTATTTATAATATACATGGAATTCTAATGGCTCCTCTTATAATAATATGAACCGCTACAGATTTGCTACGCCGTAGTCGGTAGCACTTGTAGATTCATGCTCCACAGAATTTTCATTAGTTCATTCAATTAGTTCCACTGAACTCAATATCCAAGATGAAATATTGATATTTGATATAACTACTGTTATGTATTATTTGCACATCTCTGATTAACTGACAGACAATATAATAGTTACATAATGCTATGAATAGATTGCTTTGTGTCGAGGGTCTACTTCACTATAGACAATCCTAATTATGTCTTATATGTATTTAATTAGATGTTGATGAATTCAAAATTGTGGGTTTAAGTAAATATAAAATATTACATAATTATAAAGACAACAGTTTTACTAAATTAAAAAAAAAAACTTGAGCTTTCTAAAATAAGATTCTTTCTCCTAGGTCGCAGCTAGGATTTAATATAGGTACCATCTATTTTCAAAATATGTCACTATGCTTTTCAACTTTAAACTAGGGCACATAAGGTTTTTTTTTATTAAATTCATATCAGTAAGTTTTAATATACAAACTCTAACTTGGTTTTTGAAGTTTAAATTAGGTTGAGCAGAATAAGAGTTAAGTTTCATGTTTACAAGTTTTGGATAATTCGGAAATGATTTTTTGTAAAAATATAGTATAAACAAGGTGTAGGGGACATCGTAGCGAAATTTTCCGGCAGAAAATTCCAATGATTTTCGACTCAGAATGATGGTCTGAATACACTATTTCAGTATTCGTTACAACGTCCCTTACACCCTGTATAGTCGTTTAAATGCTCCTCTTGATTACTTTATTTAATCAAATAATTTTATTCTGCTGGATTATGTATGATTGATTGCTGAAGAATTACCAGCTTTAATAACTAAATATAAAAATAAACTCATCTGTAAGGCACGAGATGGTTTTCTATTTAATTCTTTTTAAGCGGTTTTTTTTTTCCACTCGATGAGTGTCAACAGTAGCTTACCCTACTGTTACATAATTTGATAAATGACAATTGTATAAGTGTCCCTTTCTGCCTATGTACCTCAGTGATCAATCAAATTCGCACCGTTTGACGACCACCATTATTCGACGGCCGCGAAACAAATGATTACAAATGAATCGGGTATCGGGGCGCGGGCGCGGGAGCGTTGCCATAGAGACGGGAGACGATCGATGCTCGCCAGCTCCGCCCGCGCTCCTCCCACACCCCTCAATTAAACAATGATTCACACGTTAAGCGATGAGATGACGAATAACGAACCTTATTGTCATTATATTCTAATGATGATAAAGCAAGTAATTATAACAAAAAACGTATCATTTGTGTGGGTTCATATTAATTTAATGTTATAAAAATTTGTAGTAATAAAATAATATGGTTGTTTTTGAGTTGAGTTTGTCCAGTAAATTTCAGAGCCTTTTTTCGTTGACACTAAACTGTACACTTATCAGAATATCTTAGTCTTAAGAGAAGTAGCATTAGTAGTAATTATATTACATAGCAAACAGAAAAATCGTATAATTTATGTAACTATACCTTGTGAAATAAAAGTATTTTAATACTCGGTAACTTTGTTTGTACGTGAGTGGAAAAAATAACAACTAGATACAAAAAAGATTCCTCACTACAATTATAGCACAAAAACATGTTGATATAAATTTATTACTCAACAGTAATAAAGGTACAAATGTATAACATAATGTGTAAGTAGGTGCATGTACGTGTTTTCATCTAGCGTACTAATTAAGAACCGTGTCCAACTCTGTCAACGAAGCGAACATACAGCTTCGTATAACTTCTAGTTGGAAGTTTGCAATGTACGTAATGACTTACCGACTTTGTACAGGATTCATGAGCTGAACTATTGACAACTGTGACACAAACTACGTAGAGAGTTCAAAGACAAGAGTTCTGTGGTGAATATTTTTGTTCATTAATAAACTATGAAACGATATAACTGATAAGAATGGAGATTATAAAAAGAAAGTGTGAATGAATTGGCAACAAATCGTACTTTTTTAAGCAACTTTTTATAACGAAAGAATTTAAACTTAAAAGAATAAAGCTACTTTTAGACAAAACGATATTTGCATATATGTCAAAAATAGATAGACTTGTAAAACTGTTCGTCGTCGATCTCTAATGAACCTATGCCCTACATAAGCTTCAAGACTAGGTTGCTCAAAAATAGAAGCCGTGACACAGAGAAAGGGTTAGTTTTTTATGAAATTCAAATACCAAGATTTTTATATTCCACGTAAAATTCCAAAAGGCAATAAAAGTTTTAATAAATATAAATCGCTTTATCGTGTATCTAAAAACATAATTTTAACATTCAAGTTTGAGTACATTGCTTATTTCAAATTTTCAGATATTGAAGGAAAAAGGAATTAGAATCACGGAACATCAAAGAACCTACATCAATTTATTGTAACGTAAAAATCTCTTTTCTATTTGATCAAAAATTTCCGTCTTCACTAACGAACAATCATTTGCTTTTTCAACCGTGCATTCAGTTATTAACAGGACGAGGAATAAAATAATATGCAAAATATAATTAAATGTCCAATTAACGAATAATTCTACAACTCATGTAAAGTATTATGGAACCGCAGTTACAGGCAATTTTCAGTCTGAACGAGCTTTTTAATTACAGCAGATCAACCACAACTCTCGTTACACAATTAAAAAGTTACATTTATCCGAAATTGGATCGCGGAGCGGGTGTTTGAACTAGTAGCGAGCGGCGGCGGCGGAGGCGAGTGCACAGAATTAATTTGCCTCGGTTAAATAACATTAAAATTGGAACTACAACTGCCCGAAAGGCTTTTACCCCTCGCTTCCAATCCCAATAAGCGATTGGCTTTTGAGCCCTGTGCAACGATATCGACCAGTGCTATAGTTACATGCTGCCTTAAATAGCTCGTTTAAATACAAATTCGGATCAGACAGTCTAGCCTTCTCCTTTTACCAATTAACAGGTTTATGTAGTAGGTAAAACTTCAACAAGGTTGTTATCTGTATATAATGAATATAATATGATGTTTGAATTCATTAATAAGTACATGTATACATCATATAATTAAAAAGGGACCAGCCATTTCATTTACAAAATGTAAGCAGATACGGGACATCCGACGCGTGCGAGATGGCAAAATTGCCGGTGGGCACATCAGGTCTGCATTTTAATTAAATTTTCAATGCGTAGGTAGTGAGGAAAGTAGGTAATCGAAAATATATAGCTACTCGGTTTTTTCTATCAGTATACTCGCGTCAGTACAGAAACCCTGTAGAATAACAACGCCTCTCTTGTAATTATGATAATACTTGCTACGCCTGCGTTTAAGTACAACAGGCTTCCATCTCAGACGCTGGCAATGTTTGTCATTTGGACAAAAGTACATATGAAAATTCAACTCTCTGTTTTTTAAATTTCCCCCTCCCGCTGACTCGAGCGGGAGGGACTCCAAGGGCAGCATCGCACTTGTGACTTTTGAGTTGCAGGTGTCCATGGGCGGCGGTAATTGCTTACCATCAGGTGACCCGTCTGCTCGTTTGCCCCCTTATACCATAAAAAAAATAAGTTTTCGATGCCGTAAATGATATGCAAGTATTGTATGTACAACACATGCATAGACCAATAACCTTCCATTAGACAACCATGAAATATATTTAATTTATTAGAATAGATAAGTTAGATAAGCAGCTCTTTGGGAGTCTGTAGATATTTAATAATTTCATATGCCATTGCATCGAAATGGATTTGACTCGAGAAAATTTTCGTTCAATGATTTATTACGACTTTCGTTGCAGTCTTACTTAACAACAAGGTTATGATAGACTTCGATTGGAATTTTATTACAAAGCAAAGCCATGTGGCGTTTACAACTGGTTACAACTGGTTTAATAAGTTTAAACGAGGTCGAAGCAAACTCACTTCTCGAGAAGGGCGTCCTTCTACAGCGCCTACTGAAGATAACGTGAGTTCTATACAGCTTATAGTAAAAAATAATAGAAGGGGACATATCAACAGTTTCAAGTACGAAAATTCTTACATGAACATTTAGGCGTCATATGGCTTTTATCTAGAAGGATACCTCATTATTTGACCGCAGATCAATATGCTGTTGTTTGATTAGTGCCGCATTAAGCATTGAACTTGAAAAATATGACGAAAGAGACTCGAATGCTGTAGATGACATTGTCACAGGTGATGATAGCTAGATATACTGATACGAACCCGAAACCAAAAGACAATCTGCGCAATGGATGATTCCATTAGGTGATTTGCCGACAAAAGTAAAAAATAGCAGAAGATGAATGATTGCCTCGTTCTTTGGACTTACGCGTCATTTCACAACAATCGTTCTAGAAGATAAAAGGACTGTTATTACACATGTATGTCTACAAGTCTTGGAAAATGATAGCAAAATGTTAAGAAAATGTGGGGCATGTCATAAGTCATTGTTATATCTACCAATACGCTGATAATACGTGTCTCGCAGCTGGTAAAAATCTGTCTGAGGCTGAACAGCGTTTACAAAATGATTTTAACAACATATGTAAATAGTCGCACATCTATATGCATTTAGCACTAGGCCAACACCTAGTGCTAAATGCATATAAAACTAAAATTATTCATGTAAGGTTTAACCGCTTACTTAATTACGGCAAAACAAGCGAAACAGTAGCACATTGCCACCGATACTTGCATAAAATGAAATCTAACAATGTAACTGTGAATTATATGAAAGTATGTAACTATAAATACCTAGGTCTAGTAGTGGATGACAGATTTAACTGACGTTACCATATCGAAACAATTTGTGACAAACTGAGAGCAATATAAGCTAAACTCGCAATTTATTTATTTACAAAAGGTACAGTTGCAGAATGTACGTTAATGTTGTTCGACGGGCCTGTTGGTCTAGTGGTTAGTGACTTTGACTGCTAAACCGGAGGTCGTGGGTTCGATTCCCACCCAGGACAAATATTGTGTGATGAGCACGGTTATTTGTTCTGTGTCTGGGTGTAATCTATCTATAATATGTATCTATTAAAAAAAAAATAATAAGTATGTTTATCAGCAGTCTGGTTACCATAGTACAGGTTCTGCCTAGTTTGGGATGAGACGGCCGTGTGTGAGATGTGTGAGAAATATTAATTTTAAATAATTTTTAATTTTTTAAATGTTAATAGATTGCTCAAAAGTTACTCAACGACCAGATAAACCTGTTATGGTTTTGTCATGTTTTATGGCTAACATATGTATGTTTTGTGTCAATGTAAAAAAAAGGAAGTGAGTCATCTTTTTACAGTCCCTGTACCTGGTATCCTGTGGCTTTTAATTATTTCCAAAAATATAAAATAAACTTAGAAGAATTCGGACCGCTAAAGATGCCGTGACTGCGAAAAAGGCGTAGAAGAGATCCCTAAAGAAGAGTGGGCTCACTGCCAGGTGATCATAAACGGATAATTAGTGTAATGTTTTACCGTGCGAATGTTTAACATAATTTTGTAGAGATATGTTAGCCCTGTACATATTATACATTTTTATATTGGCACAACAGTTTAGAAAACACGAAGCAAACATTTGCAGTATAAGTCCAACATCATAATAATTCGATAGGACGTCAAGTTTCCGACGGGTAGCAGGCTTAGTGATACTTATATACAGACCGTGTCTCTCACCATAACAACGCGGAAATTGGACAATGAAACCTGTGAGCCAACAGGCGGCACCTGTCTGGGGGGTGAAGGACGAGGGTGGTGCTCTATGAAAATAAATAATATTATAAGCCGATTACAAAAAATATCTTCGAAAATTTTTATGTACAAATAATGTGTAAGGCCGTAGCAGGCGGGGAAAATAAATAACGACATTAAGCCTTATTTGTTAATTTTGTAACAAAACAATTAACTACATTTAAGTATTGTAAAAGCTAGTCTAGTCAGATAAAAGAATTTATTTTTCAGAGTGTCACTTTCAAACTTCACGATCAGGATATTTCGATTAAAATGTAGTGAAAACAAAAAAAGTATCGTATGTAGGTAATAAATCTCACCGCCTTGAATTAGATAACTTGTGTGAATAGTATTTGCATACAACTACTCGCATATTCAAAAGTGTCTTTTTAAATTACTACGTTGTGAAACTAACACAAATATCGAATACGAGTATTACCATTTTCCTTTTCAGACATCTTCAAACCTCTCCGAACTTGTTCAGAGTAATGAGCTTGTCGATTCACTTGTCAAAGGTATCTGCAACATAGGAGATACTTACCTACGAAATATGTACGTATTTGGGCTTATTATTCGGTTCAGAATCGCGAAACAAAATCTACATCGCCAGACATGGAATAATTTTCCATCTTTGGCAATTTAAATTTTTTGAAGATTTTATGAAATACTTTTATAGCAACGACTTTTCAGTTTCTTAGGGCTGGGAAACTATTTACGCTTTATATATTTGAAGCAGATGGGAGGTCCTTATATTACACCTAGGTACTTTCTAGGTACTCAATACACGGGCACGCCGTCATTGCGGCGGTAAGACCCGTTATGGAGGATTGGCGCGAGAGGCGTCCCGGGACCCTCTCATACCGATTGACGCAGGTGATCACTGGGAAGGGATGTTTCGGAGATCACCTGTGTCTGATCCGCAAGGAGCCAACGCCTGAGTGCCACCACTGTGATGGCCAGACCGTGGACACGGCTCTCCACACGCTGGCAGAGTGCCCGGCGTGGGTTGCGCAGAGGCGAGACCTCGTGGCGGCCATCGGAGTGGGAGTTCTCTCGCTCGATAGCCTTATTGCGGCTATCGTGCGGAGCGAGAGTGCGTGGAACTCTGCCGTCTACTTCTGCGAGCAAGTTATGCTCGTGAAGGAGACGGCGGAGCGGGACCGGGAGAGGTTTAGAACTCTCCCGGCCCGCCAGGCCCGGGCACGGGCCAGGCAGCGCAGGCGACTCAGGCGCCGGATGTCGCAGAACGACCTCCGTCCTCCATAAGCGCAGGCCTGGGGGTGACAGGTGAGGCCATCTGTCACCCTAGCAGAAGCAGGCCGGGGTGGCGGCGAGCGCGTTGCGAAGCGCTCGCTTCCAGGGAGCACAGGGAACATGGGGTTCCCACACGGGGCGGGGGTCGTCTACTCGTCTGTAGATGACCCGAGGTATGTCGGGGCACCAGGGACTTCCTTTCTAGGGTATACCTGGTTCCCCGGCTATTAGTACCCGGCGAAGGCGTGCGGTTTTAGTCGGTTCGAGTCCGACATGCCACCGACAGGTGGTATCCGAGGGGATTTCCGCACGGAAAAAAAAAAAAAAAAAAAAGGTACTCAATACAGCCTTGACATTGTTTAAAACATAAAGGACAATTTATAACTGTCTACTCATGCCTCAACCGAGTTCCGAGCATAAAACAGGCGGGTTTCACTGCATGCAGCGCTCGCTCTCGTCGTAAATTACCACATTTTCCACTAGTGCCATGCGTACGTACTCTGTACCACCGTACCTACTCTCTTTCCGACAGATTCAATTAACTGGAAAGTTTCGTGATTAACGTTCGTTACGTTAAACGTTAAATTCCATAACGTTCTCGTATACGATAAAAATACTTTCTCATGAAATAAGGTGATGAAAGGAAATCTCTACATTACATACAAATACAATAATTTAATTTATTTGTTTGTCAATATTTTAACTTAAAAAGTTTCGTTATAGTAATACAACGTATTAATTAGAGCTTAGAGAGTTTTAAGAGGTCTTATTAAGGCAATGCTCGTTTTAGCCGTTATATACCTAAAAGTGTATTACGTACTTCGAAAAGTAAACCACGATATTCACACTGAATTTATGAGAACACAAAAGACAGACATTATTTGTGATTTGTAAATTTATAATTATTAATGCAATGGTACGAAACAACTGGGTGCAAAAATTCAAAAACGGGTAAAGACCTTTAACGTAGTCACTACCCTTCTAATTTGACCCTCCCCTTAATTACCTCTTATTCATTCATGAAATTTGGCTAAGTGTTTACGAACGTGTACGGTCGCAAGTTTAGGAATATCAGAGTTAGAAAGTTACGATTATAAAACATAAGTGAAATTTCTCCATTGGATAACGTGGAGTATGTAGTGCGAAATGTAATAAGTATTTGTAGGGGGTGGGATGCGGTGTGGGAAGATGGTGGCGGTGGTCGAGCGGCAGAATCAAGGGCGACGGGGCGAAGGGGCGCCGGCGCGTGAGGGGAGTGCGGCCGGGAGGGATGCTGCGCGGGGTAGGACGCGCAGATCAATATCTCGCGTCGCCCCGGCAACGCCGCGCCAGACCGAGTGCCTTCTGTACTATAACCCCCTCGCCCGGCCGCTTCGACGACCCCAGCCCCCTGCCCACTACTCGCTTATTTAATACATATCGTATCAGGGATGCGAACTTTTTCGTACTAAATAGGCCAACGTATTAACGTTGAATCGCCAAGTCACCACTCTCATATTATGTTCGCACCGTATCTATAGCCGTGGTTCCCTTGGTTGAACATAAAACCATGGTAACAATGACATTGACCTACAGAAAGAAAACATTCATTTACATCCGGGTTCAATTTATTGCCTAAACAAGAACATACATATATGTAGCTGAGCAATGCTTGATATTCTACACGTTTAGTTGACGAACATAAATACAAGTTATATTGTAATAAAGCTTCGTAAGCATATAAACGAGAAAATCGTGTTCAAGACAAAGGATTCGTAACAAAGAAATGTGGGTTTTCATGTCGTTTCAAGATCTATTATCTTGAGTAGCTTTGAGATAAAAGTTTACGACGATAATATCCCGATTCCACGATGTGTGTGATAAAAAAACCCTTTAAAAATGGTTTTAGATGAAATCGGATTCTTATTAGATATCTAGTATATTATTATAATAAATGATCGTACTCATCACACAATACGATTTGTTCTGGGTGGGAATCGAATTCACGACCTCTGGCTTAGCAGTCAGGGTCACTAACTACTAAACCAACAGGCCAGTTATAAAGCTTTGTCTGCTGCTCATTTGAATAACACTATTTTTTACGTTTTATCTATCTTACTACTATTAAGTACGGGACAACGTCATCAAAAGTTTATAATATATGATACAAGATAAAAGTACTGTTAATGACTTTTCAAGGCAAAACTAATACCAAGATTCGTCCATTATATAAGAAATCTATGATTAGGCGTCTGCTTAAAGTACATTTTGTAAGTATTTTTTTCGTTTCCAAACTTTTTCGCATTCCGTACTAACTATTTTACTTATTATGGTTTTTACAAATTATTCTAAAACACTTACGCTTCGTATTTATCGTATCGTAATTATATTTCTAAAACACTTACACTTACTAAAACGTACTAGGGCCACAGGGTTAACAGATGCTATTGAAACAATGATAGCTGAATGAAAACTAATTTAATATTACAACACTTTACCTCGAGCTTATTGCTAAGTCTACGTTACTATAGAATTATTTTCAACGTAATAGCCGAGTCTAATGCCTTATGTAATACAGGGCGTTTCGTTCACACAAAGGGCTGAATCCTGGGCTTCAATAATGCTCACAAAACAATGACAACGAGAGCTTTGTCTGCTACTTCATTTGAATAACAAATGGCGACGTTTGATGTTTCTTACTACTGTTATATACGGGATAATGTTATCAAAAGTTTATATTTTGCGACCTGATATACTTTAAAATACTTAGTTTTTGGATCAGGTTAATATGTAATTACGTACGTATTTCGTGAAATCCACTTATCGCCGAGAAGCGTACGGATTTCTTTATAGCAGTAGATGTAATAATACGAGTATCAACATAGTATTATATTACTTACTTTGGTTATCCCAAATTGGAAATCTTATCGGTAACAGACAAGAATTGACCACCATGGCAAGGATCTAGCCTGACAAAAAATCTCTCTCTATTGTTTTAGTCAGCTACATCAGAAAACTTCTTTGTCGTGATTTTATTAATATTTTACACTTTTTACGCTTACTACTTTTTATCAAGTATCAAAGCCTACGTTACTTAAATACCCCACAAGTGTTGTAAATGTTGTCTTTTCTAAAGAAAAAAAAAATTATTATTACTACAGACTGGTTTAGTAAAATTTTGAACTGATGGAAGGCCAGGTAGCTGGGAACACTCAAATACTCCGAAATATTTAATTCCGAATTATGATGTACCGATTTTCAAAAGTCCGAATTTCATAATATCTAATTATTACCTATAATGAATTTTATTAAAATCCATGATAGTTAATTTATAGAAAGACGTAAATGGGATTTGTTTGTTTTTCGATTTTTATACGTTCAAAGAATCAAATGTTATGATGATAATGCGATGATATGCCGATTTTTAATACTTCTAATAAATTGCTAAAATTACGATTCTAATTCTGATTCAGTTAGTATAATATTCAGTTACACATATATTTTCAAAATCGTTCATTATATTAAAACATTACTTATACGTTTAATGTTATTTAAGAACGTCTACTTTATTACTGTTACTGATTTTTTTGTGGTTTCTTCTTCTTCTTATACCTGTGTCGCGTATCATCTACTATTTGTGAATTCTTTGGGTTAGGTTAGAACAGTGGCGATTAACGCCAGACACTCTCTAGTATTGGTAAATCATTTGGGTTAGGTTAGGTAAGAAAAAATTAAATTTTTGAATCATAATAATAGAATGAATGATAAATCGGAATTGTTATACCTATTCGGAATTTTTAACCATTCGGAATTATGAAAATCGCTGTTTTGAAATTCGTATTTGTGACTGACGGAATCTGTCTGTTCTTCTGTTCTGTTGTTCTGTCGGATTTGGATTATACATTCGTTACCGTATTATCCATAGCTTTAATTTTTTTTAAATAACGTGTAAAGTGATGCAGTTTATTTTAATTTATATATTAAACAACTTATTATTTGTTGCCTTTTTTTATTTCATCCAATCATAGTTAGATAACAGATTACGAGAATATGTGAGAATAAATTACTTCAATTTTTTTGATAACTAGGACTAGGAGTTATTACCTACTGCATAAAATTAGACGGGTTATTGCTGCGGCGCCGACGGCTATTAACCCACTATTAAGAGCATATCGGAGTATCTAAATTTTATATGATGAACCTGTTTTAAGTACCAAAGCAACAAATTTCTCTACGGCCGACGAGAACTCATGGGGAGTCAATTTTAATAAAACCCACATGCGTAATAAACATTTA
Organism: Arctia plantaginis; assembly: GCA_902825455.1. Classification (NCBI taxonomy): domain Eukaryota; kingdom Metazoa; phylum Arthropoda; class Insecta; order Lepidoptera; family Erebidae; genus Arctia; species Arctia plantaginis. The sequence continues at coordinate 5,840,698 of CADEBD010000288.1, forward strand.
CTTCTTTATTAGAATAAAATAATAATTAAAACTAATGGGTCACATAAAGTTATGAATAATACAAAATAAAACTTAATTTTTAACATAAATTAATACGAAGTAACTATATAGAGATGCGGACACCTTCAACTGTAATCATCATATAACATTGATAACCAATCTAAAATGAAATCTGAACGTGGTATGATTTTGTACGTCTACATGTGAGATCAGGACGCTCAAGACTTTACATACATTATTTTATTTTGCCACCCTTATTAATAGGATAATTGACGAAAGAAGAGGGAGTATAGGGAGGGATATTTCAAGGATGATGTTCGTAAAACTAAGCCGTAACAACTTATACTAGTCACGAGTACAGAAGTATTCAAAGACATTTTAAAATCAGTGTTTTAATATTTAAGTACACACATGACGTACTCTAATACTTTCTACAATGTTTAACATCTACCAAGGGGTAAATAATGAGGTATTTGCTTTACAAAGTCAATAGATTATTGACTTTGTTGTTGTCTTTTCATTTCTTTTTTTATAAATAGCAATTATTGATGCCCAAATACATACTATCCGACTATCCGATAAAATACTATTTAAATTGATACGACTTGAAAAAGTTAATTTTAGTTAAAAATACCAAAGTTTTTTTTTCTATGTTAGAGGGACGGACGAGCAGACCTTATGGAAAGAGACCATCGCCGCCTATGAACGTCTGCAACGCAGGAGTCACAAACGCGTTGCCGGCCCTTTAGGAAGGTGTACGCTCTTTTCTTAAAGGTCTTCTTTTTCTCTTTTCTAGTTATTTAACAAAATATATTACCTACGCAGTTTACTATATTACAAATAATAATTTATTATTAATCTTAGAAAAGACTAAAATAACAAATCTAGTGTGTATTATCTTTTATTTGTTTAAGTCTGTTCTTATCTTTTATTTGTTCAATCCCGAATTGCAATATTTTTGTATAATAATCAAATGCATATAACGATATTGATAACGAGATTTAAGATTTTATTTATATCGAAGCACAGCTGTTATGGTCTCGAGTATCTGTCAAAAAGAAAAAGAATGGACACAATATAAGCGATTACACACTTCATTTGTTTCCCAAACTATAAAAAGGAATGGTTGCCTGGAGTAAAATTGATATTTATGTAAGTGAAGCCGTCACAGTATTATTTATATAATATGGTCAATCTTGAGACTAGTGTGTTTACGTACCTATACATTAAACTTCTTACATGACAAATGACAGAATGGATTCGGTAGGCATACAATACGTAACTGTTTGCTTACTAAATTAAAATAAACATAGAATATTAGATATATTTTCAAGCAGCTAACTCAGAAAAGTAACACATTTGTTAATGTGAAATATACGTATGTGTGTAAAGTATCTCTTTATTTTTCTTTGGTATTCACCCTAATAGTCAATACCAAAGTGAAATCATATGTAATGTTCATATAATTATATTGTACCGAACAGATTTTTAATTTCAACCCGATATTATTAAATAGAATATATATAATTCAAAACCATGATCTATGTCGTAAAGCGAAACGTATGTATAATAACAAGTAATTCTAAAACCTATTTTGAAAACGATACAGCGATTTTGTTAAACCAACTTGTCGTTAAACATAGGCATCTTAGAATAAAAAGGCTATCAAATCAGCGATAAAATATTGGTAAAAATCTACTATCAACTATGATAGCAATTTGTGACATAAATATAAATACTAGGGGTTATTCAGAGTAATATATATATAGTATTAGGTTATATAGTAGTAGAACACAAGACAAAGCAGAAGGGTATTGGTATTGGCTTTAGATTATAGAGATGATATGAAATATTGCATTATTTCCTAGTGTATTGCCCAAGCAAGAGCTAAAAAATAAATTGTACTACTAATATATTTACAAACAGCGTAGTCAAAACTCCGTCTGTGTGGTGACGGATTAAGAGTACGGAGTGTCACCACCACTATTCATCCCGTGGGTGTCGTAAGAGGCGACTAAGGGAGCTAACGTAGGATAACCAGCACTGCAAAGAGAAGGAAAACTTGACACAAACCCTATACCAACCCGTCTGGCCAGCGTGGTATAATAGGCCAAAACCTCCTTTCCAAGGAGAGGCCCATGTCCAGCAGTGGACTATTAAAGGCTGTTGATGTGATGATGTGATGTGATGTAGTCAAAACTTATACATACAACCAAACTGATGGTAAAGTGATTACAGGTGACAAAATTTTAATATTAAAATGTATTTCCAATCTCACAATGTCACGCTTTCTTTCTTTATGCGATTGACTTATTTCAATTAACATCACATTGATGGAAATACATTACGAACATCTCTAGAGTAATTTATTTAGCGTCCTATGTAAGCTAGTCAAATAGAGTCTGTAACTAATTTTTAAACAATCGCAAACAAACATAGATAATATCTATGTTTGTTCAACAATTATTTATATTATATATATTTGTTGAACTGTGTTTCTGCCGTATACATATGACATTGAGCAATCTAGAAAGGTAGCTGTGTCAGTAGCGCAACACCTCTCATGATCCAATGATCAGGTGTTTCCTCTGTAGGCAGGCGCATGAACAGGATATAGTTAGTGGAGTGACCGGTAGTGGACAACACACCGCGTCGATCGCCGGTTTTATATAGAGGACAGTTGTAAAATATATCCTTAGGAATGTCAACAGTCTTCAATGGTATCAACCACACCTGAAATAAATACAAGCTCTGTGTAAATAAACCAATAATTTTTCAACAATAATGTTCATAAGACATTCATATATAAATCATAGACAAATTCGATACTTGGAATATTAGTATCGCTTAAGCCGTAGACTTTTCTTAATACGGATTATTTACAGATAAAATAACTGCTTTAATGTATGAAACGTGAAATTAGTATTTTGTATACTTTAGAAGTCAGTTTGCTAACATATAGAAGAGTTAATTTCAAAAGTGTTATTCATGTTTAATGGAATAGTAAAACTTAAAATACACAAATATTCACCAGAATGTATCTTTGTTGTATATTTACAATGTTTGGAGTTTTATAGTTTATTTTTAAAATTGTTATCTAAGATACAGTTTTTAAAGTATTACGTACCGGTGGGAATTCATCGTAAAGTACTTTAGGGTGGGACTCGTCGACGCACATTATATCCATGTTCCAGCGCGCACCTTCCATGAACAGACCATTAATATACACGCCTTCTTCAGGTACTTCTTTGATATTCCACTCTTTTTGAACCTGTATGATCATTATTAAATGCATTTCAATTTACTACATGATTTTCATGGCATAACTCGACGGGGGAGCGGTGCAGCGCCTGACACCGACGCGGAAGGTCGCGTCGCGTCACTCCCTTAAATGGTTTTCCGTCGAGTCCGAAACTCAGACACTCGAGTAAAACCACTTATCTTTTGTAAATATGAATACCACTCTCAAAAGTTTTTGTTGGATTGTAAAATTTAGTACTATTAAGTGAAAACCCTATTTGAGCGACAACTGTTGTTTACAATCACTAATTGAATCAGTAAGTATATTTTTATAATGAAATATCACGATTAATATAAGTACGAATATAAGTAATATTATAATGAAGCAAATAACAAAGAGTGGCCATTAAATGTTGTTAACATAAGAAATAACATATATTTCTTTAAATCAACCATCTTTTTCGCAAGTCAACTTCCATTAGGTATAGGTACCTAGGTTTGGTAATTTTAGACATAATAATAATAATTTCACATCTCGCCTGTGCTGTGGTAGCACACATCTCACACACACACACACACACACACACACACACACACACACACACACACACACACACACACACACACACACACACACACACACACACACATCTCGCCTGTGCTGTGGTAGCAAGACTGCTGATAAACGTTCTTATATATTTTTAAATATATTTCGATTATATGTAAATAACACCCAGATACAGATGAATCGAATGAATGAATGAGTCGTGCTTATCATATAATTACTGGCTGGGTAATGTATTTTGTTTTTAAAATGATATATATATAAACATTACAGCGTAGTGGAAGGCGAGCTGATCTATAGGTATCTTGTACTTGCGGGCGTAGCTCTGCTGCGCCGCCGTTAGGAACGCTTGTGGGAAGTAGAAGCCCGACAGCCAGAATACCACAGGAGGACCATTTGTGTGCCAGTGCTATAATATAAAACAATTTTTCTTAAATTTAACTAACTTTCTATGATACGCTTCTAACATTGTCAATATCAACCAAAATGCTTACTATATGAGACAACGAGTCCTACTTAGAATTAATACTACGACTTTTCAAACTCTCAAATATAAGGCATTATGGTCCATCTAATCTAAGAGGTACCGTTTGACAGTTCTGACAGATTGAAGATTAAGGAGGGGGTCAAAGAAATGGATAGCTACCATATCCGATTCTTATGAGATATCAATATAATTTTTTTGTATTTACAAATCGATTCCAGTTTTACACATTTATACATATACTAGCTGACCCGCGCAACTACGTCTGCGTCTCGCAATAGTAAAACAAAATTCTCCGTTTTTGAAACATTCTTCGTTGGTGCTCCGCTCCTATTAGTCTTAGCGTGATGATATATAGCCTATAGCATTCCTCGATAAATGGGCTATCTAACACTGAAAGAATTTTTCAAATCGGACCAGTAGTTCCTGAGATTAGCGCGTTCAAACAAACAAACAAACTCTTCAGATTTATAATATTAGTATAGATATACATGTGTAAAACTGTAATCGATACTTTACTGTATAAGCCCGTATATAATTATGTCTTAAGCTTTACTAGTAAATCTATATAATAAATGTCGACATTACAATGTAAATGATGATCGGTAAAAACAAATGAACTTCTATAAAAAAACAACCACAAACCTAGTAAAGACAAATAAATAACACAAGGCCTAGTTTTAGGAACAATTGATTGTCAACAATGGGCATTAGATAAACTTATTATATTAATAAATAATTTACGCAAAAAATAAATAAAATGTAGTTTCATCCCCAGTACGCTACGTACGTTTTTGCGAGAGTACCTGAGCAACATTCGATTTGCAGCTAACTTAATTGGTGCAGACTGCTAGTGTATGGCGCGTATTGTAAATACTAAAAGATGTCTGGATTGAAAATGGCAGGTTATTAATAAGTTCGATTATTCTTACATTTTAACGATCATTGGTATACAAGTGTGTTTGAATAGTCACAACACTACGGTAAAGGACCTAACTACGTGACTTTGAAACGAAGTTAAAAAAAAATATCTATTGTTTATATTGTTTTTTTTTTTTGCTGTTTAAAATAATAATAAATCCATGTTTTTTTTTAATTATTTGAGTTACGCCAATACAAATTTGTTTCGACTTGAAAAGTATGAAACGTCAAACGGTACCTCTTAGATTAGATGGAATATAAGTGTGGAAGTTGAATATCCAGCGTACCTGTAAAAACGCTAATCTCGCAAGAAGGTCATCAAAGTAAGCAGCAAGCGGCTTGAGCGACGGGTAGCTCTTGCCAGCCCACAGCGAAGGAATACGACCGCGGACCATGCTTTGCAGAACCTCTTCAGTTATATCGTTTAACACGCTTACACCTAAAGACAAGTCAAGAATTGTGTGCCATTAAATAAACTTCACCGAATTTTCATTTATATTTAACATATAAAGCTAACAATACGGTAAAGGATCTAGATAATGTAGCTAGTTCCTGTATCGCGCAGATTAACTTTTTTCGTACAATGAAAAGTTCCATCTGTATATTATATTCAATACATTTAATGAATAGGATTACATTTATTTACTAGTGAAATAGTACAAACTTACCTTGTACGGCTCCAATGACGGCTACTGCGCTGGATCTTACAACTTTGACGAGACGGTCATATCTGGCGGCCTCTTGAATGACTACAATAGACATTGGGGTCATGTCGGCAGGCTTTATGTCGCCCTCATGCGAAGGCCCCGTTAGGATCTCTTTCGGTAGACGAGCAAGTACATCTTCAGCTATCGCCATGGCTTGCTCTTCTGGAGTAGCTCCCGCTGCTCCAGCAGTCATAGTATCCTATTTAATAGTAATAAACAGAGTTGTAATCATAAGTTGTTATTAATTTCATTTAATTTTTAATATTCCTTTTAAGATTTAAATCCATATACAAACCAAGACAGTGTAACTTAACTCCAGCAACTTATAGCAATAAGAAGGTAAAGTTAATTATTTTATTACACCACTGTAGTGTGTAAGTATAGTGTGTTGCATTTGTACGTATTTGCGTAATTTTAATATCTTATTCTATTTGTGATACTAATAAATGGCAACTTTAACAAACTTGACGTGTTCTTTCTATCGAACCTCTGACCGCGTATCTACACCAAAATACAACACACCATACACATCCATAACCACTTAACGGGACTATAACTCTAAGATGCTAAAAAACAAACAGATACACAGAAACGCAGGCACAAAAAACACAGATATACAGATCGAGACACACAAACAAAAACAGAAAAAACCCACTTTGGTTTTGGGTTTAACAATATATGATAATAACATGCTCAGTACACATACAGTAACCACTATTGTTTTCAAAAAAGACGGCAATATGAAAGATCAAATATTCGCATTGTTGATATTAGCAGTAAAGTAATGGCATAGTTGTGGTATAAGTGATGCTTTTGATTTTAAAAACACACACACACCTACAAGTAATACGAAGAAACGCAAACGCAAAATTTCACAGGCGACAGAAAAACAAAAGCACATATATGTCTTTAGGATGAATGGATCAGCCGATAATTTACTTACCAAATGTTGTCTATAGAGATCCTTAAAGCATAAAAAATTAAAAAAGTTGTATTAATTGAAGATTAATCGATATACAATACAACCATATCATTAAATGTCTACTTACCCTTCGGTCCTACGAATGTCCGGTGTGAATGATGAGTGAAACAAAAAATACTGCATTAGGTACTACACTAATAAATCTGCTAATGATGGTCAGTCTACACATCTAATTTATTTTTCTCTCAAATATTGCATGTCAAAATATATTAGTAAATGTCAAAATATATTTGCGCGAGTTCATACCGAAGATAGTTTATTATCGAGTAATTAGATTGCACGCTTAGTGTTTTACGAAAAAAAAACCATTCTAAAATCAATGAATCAAATCAAAATAACTATCTAATCATGAATGAAAATACTATAAAAATACAAAACCCTAATCACTGACGAACCACCTAGCGTAATCAAACTCAACAATAGTTGATTTTGGTACATTACTAAACTGGTCATTTGAAACTAAATAAATCATGATCTAAACAAAAATTGACGAAAAAAAAATGGTATGTAGGTGTGATATTTATTTTTCAATGTCTACGAAATTTTCAAATTTTTTGCGTGATGCGTCCGGTCTGAGTCTAAATATCAACCTTTAGTCTTAATATTGAATAGGTTGTACTTTTTCAAATATATCAAACCTATGCCTATGACATGTGTAGTAGTACAAAATAAACTGTATAATAATTTATTAAAATAAAATAGAAACTGCGCAAATTTTTTACTTTATTTCATTTAATTTATGTTACCTGTGTCAGTATAGCCGTACTTAACAATTCTTCTGCCTCTCGGTAATGCTTGGTTATATCCGCGTTAGAGTGGAACCCAAACACAGAGGGTGGAGTTTGCGCTGGTAGTGACCGTGCGAAATGTATGAAGTCTGAATGTTCCTTTAGGTTTGGTATGTAGTATATACCTGGCGTTGTGTAATCAAAATGTTATCATTAAGTTACCAATATAAACTACTTCTTGAATTTTAGAAAGTTATTAAATTACATTAAGAACTTTCACATCACATCACACATCAACAGCCTTTAATAGTCCACTGCTGGACAGAGGAAGAACTCCTCTCCTATTATCCCTCCTTATTATTATTTTTTAATTAAGGCGAGATCTGTGGATCTGAGGATCGCATATTAAAGTCGGATGAAGTGAATTATTTTTTTTATTTTTAACTTTAAATCAATACTAGCTGACCCGGCGAACTCTGTTCCGCCTTAAAGGCAATAAATAAGCCGATTTTCGAATTTAGTAACTTAATTTATTTCTTAGAAAAAAAAATGAAGTACATTAATCATTTGCATTTCAGTACATAGGTTGCTCTTCACTTAAGTACCTTGTGATACACGACATTTTTGTTTTCTTATCAGGCGCAAAAATAAACAACGCAGATGATCTTCCGACCAATACTCAACGTTGCAATGTGTCTTTAACGTTTTAGAAATAAGTGGCGAATATGGAACAATCCAAATGTTGTCGACAACGAAATCCATTCTTTTCACCTTTGTTGTGACAGTTCCACCGTTGTCATCTGGTGATCGACGCCGATACAAATAAAAAACGGAATAAATAGTATCCTATGTCCATCTCCTGGCTCTAAGCTACCTCCTCACCAATTTTCAGCCATATCGGTAAAGCCGTTCTTGAGTTATAAATAGTGTAACTAACACGACTTTCTTTTATATATATAGATTAACAAGATCACACTTGCCTGATGGATCCAGTGGGTATTTATCTTCGTCCGTAGTTCTTGGGTTGTAGAACTTGTAGAGTATAGTATTAAGACACCTTCTATCCCAATCATCTGTGACTCGTCCACCGTAATTACATTCGCCAGTAAGATAACGAAGCGCCACAAATTGGATATCCTGATAGATACATACACAAATAAAACGTTTACGAACATATACATACAATACAAAAAAAAAGAGTGGCACTCCGGGAGTGAAAACATAAGTGAAAACTTGACAGTTAATTTTTTTTGGTCTTTTGAAAAAAAATGATTTTTTCGATTTAAAAAGTTCCGACATGAATATAACTAACTCACTCGTTCAGAAGCAACGAAAGAATTGCTTAATACCAGTTTTCTGTCAGGCCGTGGTATCACTACAGTCGAGTCAGCTCATTTATACCGGTTCAATTGTAATTTGTATGTGAAAATTGTATAGTCTTGTATCATCCGTAGCAACAAATATATTCTGAGACATTAATTGTATTTTCTGGGTTTGCACTACCGCGTATCGAAACCTGGCGTGATTTTAATAATTTTAAAAATAACCTGGTTTTTCACAATAGTCATCAAAGTAACTCCTCAAGTTCTTAAACAACATTGTAGCCTAGAGGAATAAACTTGTTTTCTTTTACACCTACCTCATATTCATTCAGGAACATATAAAGTTGCGTGACACTTATCCGCAAGTCGGTCTCATTAAACTCGTAACGAATGTTCCAACCGAGTGGTCCGAACTGTCGTCTTTCTTGCACCACAGCGTGGAAAAAGCACAGGGCAAATAATAGTTTCTTGAACTTCTCACTTTGGTTGTTGCCTTCAAACCATTCTGCATCGTTGATCGGATCGCTTTGGTACGAACGCGCAATGTTTGATCTAAGACCTAGATAATTAAATCATTATTATTTATATCCAAAAGAGTCGAAATAGAGAAAAAAGAAAAAGGACTCTAGGAAGAAACACACGTATTTCTAATCTGCAAATTCCAATTCCACACGCTGGCAGAGTGCCCGGCGTAGATGTAGGCTGTAGATGGCCCGAGGTATGTGTGTGGTATGGGCACCAGGGAATTCCTTTCTAGGGTATATCTGGTTCCTTGGCTATTAGTACCCGAGACGGCGTGCGGTTTTAGTCGGTTCGAGTCCGACATGCCACCGATAGGTGGTATCCGAGGGGATTTCCACACGGAAAAAAAAAAGAAGGAGGGCCTTCTCTGAAATTTTGCTGATTATTGAAATCGTATAATGTCTAGCTTTTCATTATTACATTATTATCCCATCACTTTCCTTATCCCAATATACTATCTAAAAACGAATAAATTCCCAAGTAAGGCTGGCTCATAAAAGAAGTAAGGTCAAATCTATTCCAATATTACTCATTCTACTGATCCGAAGCAAAATTTGGAAAAGAGTAGTGAAGTTATGATGATGAGTAATGTACTATGTAAACCATTTTATTTTTAAAAACTAGATGTATATGCATATTTTGAAACTATTTCAACTTTTTAGTTATATATAACTTATAAAACTAAATATAATGTACTGTTATTTTATATATATATATAACCCATCTAATTAGTTGCTAGATTAGATTAAAAGAAATATATATAAATATATAATAAAAATATATATAATATATGAATATAACTGTATTATGTCTATAGTTTTACCTTGCGGTGGCTCATTGGTCATTTTAACACCGTTCTGTAGCACGTACACCGGGAAATGATCGGCGGGGTACGAAGTTAGCCATAGTCGAAAGTCAGGATGTGTATTATCGGGATTTAAACCTTCGCAAATCTGAAGATAAAACCAATTTAGTAGTTTATACATATAAATAGATAATATGGTTATTAAATTCTTATATCTGCAACGGTCTGCAGGTGAAAGTATTTGAAATTGACTTCAACTGTTATACACATAATAATAGTATAACAGTCAGTACAGAGAGCTGAAGTCACCATGACCATTAAAGTCATTTACTGAGAATATAACATAGTAATCTTTATAGTACAGAAAGAATATAATGCCAATGAAAAATATTCATACTGGATTTATCCATAGGTGGTGTTATCGTTCCAAGCGGTTTCTTCTAGGCTACATTTACTATTTAATTGCTCTTGTCTGACATTAGTAATGGCCACAGTCCCTACGGTGTACTTGGTTAATAACTATCGTTTAACATGCTCTGTTACACTGCTCTGCTTTTGTAAATTGTGACATGACATAACATTTCTTTCATTAACAAACAGACCATAATTTTTACATGTATTATTGCATCGTAAAAAAAAATACCTTTTCCAGCATAGGCATCCAACTTTTGGCCAGATGACAGTTCTGTAACACCACCCAAGTGCCACTACGAACTCCTTCTTCAATGAGTTTGACTGCGATAGGACCTTGCCCTTGGCCCAGTGACAGTGAGAATAGACGCGAAGAGCCGAAACCCTTTTAATTTGAGTTAACGTTAATTCATGTATGATTGAGTCGGCAGAAAGGTCACATCGCTAGTACCCGACTGTTTATTTTAATATTTATGTATTTCTATGTCTATGTGTTGTATGTGTACCTACACGTCTCATGGACCTCTATAGTATAATGAACACAGTAATTTGTTTATGTATATTATAGCTAAGTTAGATTTATTTTTTATTAAAAATTTATAATAAATAAGGTCAAATTTTCTATTTTATCTCTGCACCTACTGCATCATATTTCTAAATTACTCGAAGGTCAACTGGAAGAGAATGTGCTGGGCATTAAGTCCGCCTGTGTAAAGCTTGCGCATTGGGTTATTATAACTAAATAAATAAATGTAAAAATCTTAGTAAGTACTATTAGAAGCAGATTCTACAGTTAGTTAGTTATTGTCTTGTGAATATAGCCTACGGTTTTTCAAACTCAAATAATTAATAATAAAATTACATCGGAAAACTTAAACTGAAATACTTATGTACTTAATAAACTTTATTTTAAGGTTATTGGTATCTTATCCTTTCAAATTGTGGGTACCTGATCATCAGCGAACTTGAGGAGTGTTCCCATAGGATCGGATCCAGGTGTCAACACGAATAACAGTGGAATACAGCAATGTGAATCTGCGTATGACGACGCGAGGTCAAACAGGGGCGGCTCCACAAATCTATTTCCCATTTCCTCTACACAAAAAAAAAACCTTATTTAAGTAATAATGCTTCTCCAAGCCGGCCGGTCACCGTGGGGAAACCAGACCACCACCTCCTAAACGACATTCAAGACCAAAAAAAAAAATTTACCAGCAAAAACACAAGCAATAGAAAAACATCGCAAAGCCTTTACATAGCAAGCCTCAATGTAAGAACCTTATTATCGGATAGTAGAATAGAAGAGCTAAGATACGCTGTTATGTCAATAAAATGGGACATTATAGGCTTATGCGAGATAAGAAGAGAAAAAGAATCAATAGAAGAATACAATGATTTTGGTTTAGGAGAGGCCTACGCCAAAGAGGCGACTACTACTAGTAATATATAGTTTATTATAATAAATAAGTATTTATAATAATAAATAATATATAATTTAACCTTTCTAACAATTGCATACCTTCTTTAAATAAAATATATTATAGTAATCGTAAAGAAAACGCTGTAATAGTAAGTAATAATAAGTAATCTTAAGTAATCGCTGTAATCTTAAGTATACGTTGTAATAGTACAAGTTGTAGTAGAAATAATGGCTATTTTTATTTTATTAAGTAATAATGAAAAGATATGTAAATAAATTTACATAACATTTTAAATTGACATAAATCAGAGTTCAAATCTGAAAAAAAAATAGTGCACAATGACGTGTGCATTAAGAGGTGTGTCTGTGTACACACCTCTTAATGCACACGTCATTTTTAACTGAAATGAGGCAGAAATTTAAAGATATAAATATAATGACAGTGGCAAGTCAATATATTTATGAAAATGTAATATATGTTCATAAAAACAAAGATAGCTTTTTGAAAAAAAGTGATGTACATGACATAGATACCAGAAATAAAAATAAACTTGTAGCCTCTAGGCTCCAAAAGATAAACAAGTCTTTTCGAGGTCAATGTGTCCGATTTTATAATAAAATCCCAAATAATATTCAAGAGTTAAGTATAAGAAATTTAAATCCGCAATAAAGCGTGGCTTGTGCCGGGGGGCCTACTACTCGATTGTGGATAACATGGAGGACAAGAATGCTTGGGATCAATTAGCGCAGGCTATTTCTTTCTTAAATAAAAATGTAGTGTGGCTAGTGTGTTTTTTATTATTATTATTTTTTTTTTTTTTTTATGTTTCACTTCATTTTCTCTTTTATTCCTTTTTTTTTCTTAATCTTGTTTTCTCTTCATTGTCTTTTTACCTTTTAGTCCTTAATAACGGACATACTAGCACACATCAAAACAATGTTGTGGTATATTTAATAGTGCCATTGTATCTACCTGTGAATTGCAAAAGAGTGGCCATGAGTTTGTTTGCCCTTTTTTCTCATAAGGCTCAACCCCTTGGTAACGGGCGGTTGTAGATCGGCACAGGCATATCATAGATTTTGTATGGGTTTTATTTTTGCTTAATATTTGACAAAACAGAGATTGTTGCTTTTGTGTGTGTTGATCTATGTCTTTAGAGTCTACATGGAAGACGATTTCAAACAATTTTGGAAATTTTATGAAATAAAGAAAGTTTGAGTTTGAGTTTGATCTACGATTAAGTTAATTTACAAAGAGAAAAAAATAGCAAAGTAAAGTATTTTGTCATAACTAAAGTCTTACGATATTTTTAAAGTATACCTGCTATATTGTCAATTAAAGGATTGTCTTACTCGCTGATATTGTAGGCTGCATTTTAATTTTCGAAAAATGGAAATTTATACGAAAATAATAAGAAGCCATAGAAATTAAAACTGACCTACCAAATTCATTCTTCGGTGTGGAAAAACATTATATGGACTAATGGTACATTATGTAATGTACTCTCCGTTTATCATTACCAACGGTAAAACAAGACAAATGTATATCGAGCGTACCCCTAAATAGCTTTTAACTTACAACTAATAAAATTATAATAACTATTAAAGTTTAAAAAGGTGGCATTTAAAATTCCAAATGATGCGTTAAATAAAATATAACTCATTTAACAAAAGACGTTTAAATAAATTATCTAAAAATTAAAACGATAAATACTTAAAAAAATCGAAACTCACTTGCAACAAATCCCTGGCAAGCAGGCACCATCATATCTTGGCGCAAACATCGTAAGACGCAAAGTTTCTGTGGAAGTAGCAATATCTTAAGATATTTGAAAAAAAAAAGTAATTTATGCAGAATTTAGTATACTCTAAATAGGTTAAAACAAACCGACATTAACTCATCTCAACTCACCACTCACCACGGTGAGTTGAGATGAGTTAATGTTAATGAGAGGAAAGAAGAATTAAACGCATGAAAAACTCAAAGCGATTTTAGTAAAGATGTTGAAATCTAACTAGAACAATAAACACTCAAAATCAATCACTTATCAGAGAACGTTATTATTTTTGTGATAGTAATTTTTTTGTACTAGTATGACTTTAATTAATCGTCAAAGAACTAACTTTAGTATTTAACTATATTATTTACCTCAAAGTCACTCAATTTATTATATGGTGCTGGCAAAGGTGTGGTCTGCGGAGAAGGATCATTACAATATACCTCCCACTGTGGTATATGCTTCATAAAGTGATTCAGGATGCCATGGAACTTGGGTATTTCGTTCAATCTAGGTAGCGCCAAAAAAAGGTAAACTTTTAAAATGAAACGTTTTATCTTTAATTTAATTTGAATAAAAGATTAAAAAATTTAACTATGGTCAGGCAACACTCTTTTTAATGTAGAATAGTGTCATTGTTTATTATTATTCGCTCATAAAGTTCTGGTATAACATGATATTAACCAATTTATATAATATTGGTTAATATTATGTTAAGTAGTTCGAAATTTAATCGCTGTATCATTTCACCTACTGTAACCGCGATCGGTGTAATCGTAACCTGTTAAAAATTGTCCGATAAATTTCCTATATACTTTTCCCATTTTTTAAAATACATTTCGTTATGTTCCTCAGGGAAAGAATAATAATATTTTGAGTGTCATATTTTATATTTGCACATATTGCATCATCCCAAGTAATCTGCTAGAGAAAGCCTATAACAACCGATCTAATTAAGACCTTAACTATAAATAACAGTTGCTTTAAAAATATAATGTTTAAAAAGTTTCTTACGCGTTGAAGTCCATCCAGGCCTGTGGGCTGAGGAAAGTTACAGGGTTGGGTGGAATGTTACGCGCATGTCCTCCGCCCATCAAAAATAGCACATCCGACTGTTCCAAAAGGTCCTCCGCAACCAATATTGTTACCGTCAGTAGCAGGGAAAATACAATCTTGTCCTGGTAATATAATATTAAACTAGATAACTGGGTAGTTTCTTGTGGTTCTTATTTTAAAGATCTTTTTTTTTTAATTAGTATACAAAAGAAAAATATTTAAATTAGTTACAAAAGTCGCCAAACTGTGGAACTGGGAAGTTGTATATTACTAGGGCTGTCAGAGGTTCCAAAAACATGTTTTTTCATTCTGGATCGAATTTAATGAAATCCTGTCGGAAACCGAAGCGGAACCGATTTTTTTTTACAATTAATTTAATTGTTATTAAAATATGAAAAAAAAAGTCTTGTACGTGTTCTTTTTTGTAATTAGTTCTTCTTTTTTAGTCATTCATTTTGCAATTAAGAATATAATCAATACCTGGGCAGTTAAAAAGGGTCTTCCCGACCTCGTTCATTCTAAGTCCTTTAATGTCGGCAATGACCTTTACTTTCCGCAATGAAAAACTCTAACACTGTCTGACTATGCAGAAAATGACATTCGATACCTCTGTTACGCTATATTAGTATTAAAAAAAATAACAAAAATGGAGGATATAATATAAGGATATAAGCCAGATAAGATGAAGCCGGAGCCGATATTTTGAAGACCTAATATATATATACAAGACCTTATATATTTATGAAGACAAAATATATTTAGCACCATGTTGCCACCATGATGGCGAATGCTAATTCAATACGGTGCAGAACGTATAACACACACTGTTCTGTCACGTTTCTCATTTCTTATAAAAATTATTATAAAGTGAATCACAACAGATAAATGTGTGAGAAATTAATCATTTATAAATAATCCTTTCAAACCTTTTCAAAGAGACTTCTGCAGATATTGGAGTACAGTGAGTACGTGAAATAATCACGTAAAATTTGAAGTCTCTCAGGTATTTCGTCCACCTTCTCAGTGTTGTCGATCGACGACGTAAATAGGCCTTCAAACCAGCCCAATGAGTACTGATACATGGGATCGATGTGTGCCAAGGAAGCTAAAAAAATATTTTTTTAAAGAACTGAATAATGCTTAATAATCACCATCCCAGTGTGATCAGAATATCACTAAAAGTTTTATTTTGTAATGCAGCTGAATAAGAAACTCTGTAGTTTGGTCTATCATTTCTAAAAATAATGCCTCATTCTTTAAATTGCTTTATTATTAAATAAAAAATAATAAAAGTTTGGATGAAGTATATAGTTTAATGATGATGGATATGTATAACTTGTTATTTCCAATACCGAGTGTGTGGACACACACACAAAATTGTTATTGCAAAAATAATAATAAACCCTAACCTGAAAACAGTTAAGGACGGATTAAGAATACGGAATGTCACTACCCCAATTCATCCCGTGGGTGTCGTAAGAGCCGACTAAGGGCGCAAAACCAACCAGGACAACAGCACTGCGAAAAGAAGGAAAACTTGACACAAAACCCTATACCAACTCGTCTGGAAAGTGTGTTATAGTAGGCCAAAACCTCCTTTCTAAGGAGAGGCCTATGTTCAGCAGTGGACTATTAAAGGCTGTTGATGTGATGATTTTTTTAAACCCAACTTAAAATTAATCAGCACTTTAAATGTCATCATAATATACCAGTAAGGAAAAACAAATTGGTGGAGTGAGCAGCGATGGGCACATAGTCGTCTCGCGCCACATCAATTGCTTGCTCAGTTATCATCGCTACTTCTTGCTTCTCCTTAATCTCATTCGATGTATCCTTAGCTGAGTTCAGAATCTGAAATATAATCATACATTATCATTATGTGTCGTATAACATTCAACAAAGTAAAATAATAAGTATTTAATACATATGTATTGTCCGGATTTAATCACCTGTACAGCCTCTTCATCCTCCAACAAATGTTCAGATGTAGACAAAACTGTAAGAATCTTCCTTTCGATTTCCTGCAAAAGTCTTCGATGTTCAGCACCTTGTGTAGTCAAATCTGCTTTAGCTTGTTGCAAATCAGGTCTTTCTCTGGCCACCACTCTTGCTAGTAGCTGAGCTTGTAAGCCATCTTTAGCTAACATGAAATTAACTAAAGTTACCCGGACTCCCACTTCGGGTAAATAATGTGGATTTGCCATTTTAGTGCTTATATATAGCCTGAAATATAAATCAAAACTTGTGTACCTTGTTTATAAAATTACTAAACAAAGAAAGAGTTCGATATTTAATTTAATTTAACTTCTCAACACTGTTTTAAACTTACTTGAACTCTTTATTGTACTCAACAATAGTGTCCCCAATTTTTATACACAATGCACCTCCTTGTCGGAAAGTTTGTTGCTGGAGCAACGGTTCCAACATTGGGTCTAATTCCTCTCCAACGTTTTCCAGTAAGACCTAAAAAATTCATATCATTTTCAATACACGTACTACGCACACTACTGTTTTCTAAGTTCTAAAATATGTACCGGTTGCCCAAACTGCACAGCATTTTCCAAAACTCTTCCTAAGTCAGCTTGTGATAATCTCACGATACATAGATTGTTTGGTTTTTCCATATTCTTGATCCAGCGGTTGGCTTGTCCTTGAGGGTCTATCATCAACGGCCAACGCCTTGCAGCCCTGTATCAAATATAAGATATTTAAAATCCTTTCTTGAAATCTAAAAATACAAAAAACAAACCTTAATAATCCTATAAATAAAACTCATAAATATGTAACATTAATTCTCACATAATGATTATAGCACTGGAAACACTAAAGTCATCGGCAGGCAACCCATCTATATTCCATTGTTGAATTACGACTGGTTCACCCAGCGATTTGATCAGATCGAATTCCAGCGTACACACTAGACCGCAGTTGTGACATGCATGTGCCCATGCTTTTATCTAAAATAATATTGTTTTATTTTATTATTTAAAGTCAGTAATTTGAGGATAGCTGGGAGATCGGACTAGGGATCGTCCTAAACTGCTACGAATGCATATCTTACCGCCATACTACATAAATTATCTTTCATAGATACACCTAAACAGAATCACCTATTGTGGACCTAATCGGACTATATGTATAAAATAGCCTATCGCTATATCGGCGATAATATAAGTTTCTGTCTCGTCTCTACAGAGATACAAAGAAACTGAAACTACAATCTGGTCGGAATCGGTGACGGTGACCCGTGATTGCAGAGGTCACTAGGATTAGAACATCAATGGGCCCTTTTAACGTATTCATGAAATAACAATAAATATATATATATGAAATAACAATATATATATAAACTTACTTACTTGATCATTTCTAAAAGCCGCAGTAAATGGTCCAAGGTATGCTATTACACCAGCGCCAATTAATATGTCTCCTGAAACAAAGAGGTTACTGTTTAAAAAAAAATCCTTTAATGTATACTGGTTAAGTCGAAACAAGTAACTACCATTTACAAACGATAAGATATTGGACTTTTAATTTTTTTACAATTTAACAGTATCAGATGTGGCGACTCCTACATACAAAGAAACCGAAAACATACAGCGCCTTCTAACGAAGATACACCTAACAACTCCTGAATGAGAATTCCTAATCCTGTATTAGCATACATACAACTTCCCAACATCAACCGTTGGGCCCCGGAACGCCAGGCATGTTCACCTCGCCTGGTCGGAGGATCCTCCCTTTGTGTTAGAGGGACATGACACCCGTTCCTCCTCATCAGAAGTCCAGTTAGCAATAGTTAGTCATAAATAGAAAAGGAATATCCAAGAATAATACAAGTCAAGTTTTTTACTGCGTACTACCTGTTATGCGCCAATTTTTAATACTCCCGGTCATTCATCTAAGTTTTTTTCCTATGAATTCTGATACTATTCTAGACTGGTATACTCGTACCTTTTTAGATAGCTAACAGTACCTACGTATCTACAACTGAACTGTCATATTTTTTTTCTAATTTATTGCTTTTGCTATTATCAACCAACCCAGTTTATTAAGTTAACTACGATTTTGATCATATATATTATAAGACATGTATCAAAGACACAAATATAGGAAAAAAAAAGAAAAAAAGGAAAGTTTTCAAATGCAGTGTTTAACAGTATTTATCAAACAATAAAACCATAATTTAAAACTTTCATGACGGTAACATCATTCACACAAAATGTACTTTCTAACTGTGCGACAAAGACGCATACGTAGGTACTCTGCACGGCACTTACGACATTTCTCTCGCGGCCTCGGCGCACTAGCTTATTATATTTTGGTTGTTAAACCAATCATTTCTTCGTATGATCGATGACCCCAACTAAAAGTACAAATTTATCAAACTATCATCAGACCTGCCTTCCTACACATATTTAATCGGTTCCTATAATAAGTTATTGGCTATTGATTGAACTATCAGAAAGAAAATAAATGAATGGGCATACTATAGTTTGGAAATATTAGAAAGAAATTGTTATTGTTACCTGTTAGAGAGTTATAGGTTTCGCGCAACGTTTTCGCTATCTGTGTCCATCGGGTCTTCTCGCCACCGAGTCCCGAGATCAGCATTTCCGCACGTTTTAACTTATTACTGCAATCCATTACTTCATCGTCCAAAATCTTTTGTTGACGACTCTGCGCAGCGAGAGCGTCTTCTAATCTTCTCAATTTTTGTTGCACCTGTTTCCAAAAAAATATATTACATACTAGCTTTTATCCTCGGGCTTGCACATAATAATGTCGAAATTTTCAATCAATTTTGCCGGGATAAATTAGAAATACCCTATTCCAGACTTTAATCTACCTTTCTGCCTTTCATCAGATTACGTTCTGGCGTGGCTGAATAACAAACATACATTAAATATAATAAATCAGCAGTATTCACAACTTTGGTGATAGTGAATCAATTTTTGAAAATAAATCTTCAGGCGCTTGTACATCTAAATGAATTCTATTAAAATAAATGATGACGACATTTAGTCTGAGTAAAGCCAAAACAAACTCAAGGATGAAACTATTCTAAGTACAGGTATTAGTATTATGTTACAAAGATGATTGCTTAAATCTACTCATTATGATCTCATAGACATTAAATGTACTTACCTACATTAATATAGATTTTATCGTACCTCTGCTAATTGCGCCTGTTTAATAGCGAGCGCGGCCATGGCCTTATCATAGACAGCTTGCGCAGCAGCTAGCCTCTGTTTCTTTGGTGCCACTACTTTAGCCACTTTGTCGTACTTAGTCATTGCAATCACCCATTTGCACATACCTAACGAATCAAATTATAAACCACAAATTTTGATTAATATAAAAAAAAACGAGAGTTAATTGTGGAACACAGAATGAAAAATGTACCTAAAGTTTGTTTTTATAATTTATACTATTAAATCTTCCTATATTTTTAGGTTTAATAAGCATAAAGGTAGTTGATGTGTAGTGTTGTAACATCACTATATTAGTCAGTTATATCACGTCACTAAGGTACGTAGCACAAAGTATATACTTGGGTAGTCATTGCTCTGCTGTCTGCAACACTGTAAAGTGGTCAAAGTCTGTCGATGTAATATTCTAATTAGATGATAATATGACAAGTCAAGAAATGATTTTATTTATAACTACGTCCCAAAGTCATAGAAGAATATAGCTATGGGTAAATCAAAGTTAAATAAGTATCGGTAACGTTGTTTTCTTATTAGTCTATTATACTACTAAATACTAAAATTGATTATTTGAATTTGTTCTTAGTTTATAAATATAAAATTTAAACATACTCTATAAAATAGGTATCCTGTAGGATAAAATAAGTTACCTTCGGCGGCCACTGATACGGAGCGGATCTTCTCAGGCACAAAGCCTTCATCTAGCATTACAGTTGTCATCAACTTTTTCATTACTGGCGGTGGAATATTGTCCTTATCGTAGTTTTGCAGCGACTCCAGAAACTTGATGTCATTCAGAAGTTTCTTTGATGGACCCCAATAGTCTTCGATAGTGCCTACTCCTGATGGATTCGGTACTTTATCCGGTTTCACTTCCTATGTATAATTAGAGTATATATTATTACATCGCAACAAGTTGAAATCGATTAGCACAAACTACATCAATAGAACTGCCGGTGAAAATTATTGGCTTATGCTCTGAAGCCATAATCGCCACATCAGTGCACATAATACATTCGCAAGACTATTCCGCTGTTCCTGATTATTAGCTGTTTATCTCAGACACTACACGGTCATCATCATCGGTAGAAAAAGTAAAAGTGCAGCAAATGATCCACCATTGGGCTTCTTGCCTAAGACTACCACAGCAACGATTAAATGTTTTCATGCGCAATACTTATAATTGTAATATATTTAAGTAAAATATGTGTGAACCATAACATGCATAATATTGCTTGTGCATCGTTATTCATTACTCATTTTGAATAATATTGTGATAATGATCTGCGTAAAATAATTGCTTTACTTACCGGATCATCCTTAAGTTAAAGCGTAAACAAAGTAATCAGTTGCTTTTAAAATTAAACTAACGGACCTATTTAATTCAATTAATTTAGGTAGTATAGTCATCATTATCAATCTCGCACGTCATATTAGTACGGTTCATATTTTTAACAGAACTTATTACATACTAAAGTTCATTCGCGGCAAGAAAATAGTGACGCATCGGGGATAAACGTCTTTTTAGTAAATAAATTTAATTTTGTATAGATTTAAAGTTTATCGATCTGAATTTAGATGTTCTTTTTAAATAAATCAAAACCGTAATAACACTTACTGACTACCTGTGGATGTAAGAGATAAAAAAGAATATGGCTTTATGGTACTTTGAATGAACTTTTATAAATTTAGTAACAGTTGATACTCTTAGTCGAACAATTTTTTCACAAGCGATGTTAATGTGTTAGTTTCCTTATGTTCCTAAAAATGTTTATAAACAGTATTGTACACACCGTGAGCAATTGTTGTTTTTATGACTGCACTCTCTATAATAACATGTAAGTCGTACAGTACTTTAAACATTATAAATTACTTGCCTTTTTTCTTGCATACATGCAAATGCATACTTGACTTAATATTTTTTTTATTTGGTGTTTTAGTATTAATTAGAAGCTGATTGGTCAAGGGGCGGGGCTTGATTATTGGACAGCAATGCGTCAGTATTTTCTTAACGTGAATGGACCAAAGACATTGATAATGTGGTGTCAGTCTGCTCGAGACTAATTTTTTAATTATTAAGTAACATTTCACTTGCGAGTGTACTAAATGTAAAAGTAACGTTCTTCTATTATGAAGCAATAAGATTGACTACATTTCAAATATCACGTGTCAAATATAGAAAATGGTGAAAATATTTTGATTAAAAATGAATAAAATATTTTGCCCGAATATGCTACTGTCATATTTACACCATCTTTTTCTTCAATAATTTACCAACTTTCTGTCACAATTTTTAACATGTGATGTGTCACACGTAGGTTTCATAAGCAGTCCCTAGCTTTTGGAAGGTGAATAAATATAAAATATGTAGCATGTAATAAAAAATTCGAGCCCCATAAAATTCTTATTTTTTCATGATATGTTTTTGGTTTACATCTTCGCTTGATAAGAGGGGTTCAATCTAAAGAGATAATTTTATTTTTGTTTTTAGAAAGTATTTAGAAATCAAATTAATGCATGTGACACATAACCTCAACACATAACAGGAATAAAAAATGAAATATATGTATAAGTATAATAAATTCCTTCAGCCGTTAAGGAATAAGCTAATCAAATGTCTTTTTTTAATTCTCCAATAACAGAAATCGATGAAATAATTAAATTTCCACATTATACCTTTAAAATACATATAGCTTCCATGACAAGTCGGATGCCTCGCGGAGGACTCTTCATAGTTTTGATGAAAGTAATATCCTGAGGAGTAAGTGTATCTAGAGCAGCTAAGGCCGAGTTAAGGATCGGCATGGCTTCTGCTAGATCGGCATCACACTCATCTTTAATACCTTGAGCCTCTTGCGCCTGTTTTGCAGAAAATTTATTAGTATAGCATCTCCCTCCGAGCCTTTTTTCTAAACTGGGTTGGGGTCGGCTTTAAGTCTACTACTATATGGCTGAACTTCAATTTTACGCGAAGCGACTGACATTGGACCTCCACATGTTGTAGAGATCCGATGGCAGTGTAGACCACAACCAGAAATACTGGGCGATTTCGAAGTTCTGTAGAAACTGTTGTCGGACTTTTTTAGGGCTCCAACTACCCGTCACGATTGCCACGGATGTTCGTATGACAACCAGGACCGACGGCGAATGTGTTAAGAATTGTCATCCATCGTATTAAATTGGTTAACTTTGCAGTCTTAACCTCCTCGGTTACCACTTAGCAACAAGCCATGATTAGCATAAGAAACAATAATATGGATTGTGTTCTACTGTACCAAAAAATGACATTTTGACGTGATAAAATATGACACTAAACACATTATCACATCATGTTCTATAACATAGTGAACAGTAAAACAAAGCAGCTTTTTATTAAATAAAATGAAATATTTGTTGTAAGAGTATAATTTGAGAATGGTTGAACGACTTGAGGATGACTAAATTATTGTAAATTGAACAAGATGATATCTATCTGGTTATCGGCAGGTTAACAGTATTTATATTTTATATTATAATAAAATTATTGCGTACCTTCAATCTAATTAAACCCGTTCTAACAATCATAATCTAACAAAATAATAAAAAAAACAGAGAAATACCGAGAAGTATACGTACGAAACAGATTAATTAATACAGGATCCCACTATAGTATGAACCTAACGCTTGTGTAGAACTACAATAGAACAAGGTTCACATTTTAAGATCTGGTTAACAGACCTGTTCAGCTGCAGCAGCTTGATCCACTAACACCTCAGCTTCCACCAACGCTACTCCTTCCTTTTCCTTTTCCACTTTAGCAGTTGTTTCTGCTACAGCGGCAGCTCCTGCAGCTAATTTAGGCTGCAGTATTTCTAAAGCTTCTTGTAAAGCAGCCACTGATTTTGCCGCAATAGCGAGTTGATCTAAACCCATCAGATATCGTTGCTCTCCTGTTAGCAGTTCCCTGTGAAAATCAGACTTGTTTTCATTGCTTGATTTTTATTATTGAATAGAACGCCTGTCTCCCTATCCTTTATATTACCGCTATGCTACGCAGGAAAAGAACACTGCAAAGAGAAGGCAAACTTGAAACAACCCCTATACCAACCCCTCTCGCCAGCGTGGTATAGTAGGCCAAAACCTCCTTTGTACGGAGAGGCCTGTGACCAGCAGTGGACTATAGCTGTGGTATACTAGGCTGTTGATGACGATGATGATGATGAATGTATGTACTTGTGTAATATGTATTTATAGGTGTAACTAGTTTGTATATGTGTAAATATGTTATTTTGTATAAAGCACATTGCTAAATTATACTGTCTGTTTCCTCTGCATCACTCAATGGTTGACTGGTAGAGATGCCTTAGGCATTGAGTCCACCAATACAGTGTAAAAATAAAATAATATATTTACGTGCGTTTCCTGGTGAGCAATGACTTGAACATGTTGATCAGTTCCAAGTAAGCTGTAGGCGTAACGTAGTTATATCTTTTGAGACGGATCAAAAACTGTCTGGTAAGTTCTTGTGTATCGGTGTGGAAAACCTGGCAAAGTTTAATGGCGGTATCGCGTTCCAAATCAGTGAGTTCGATTTCTTTCAAAAACCGTGTCGCTACTGCCAATAAGGCATCTGGTGGCCACTCCTGCAGAAGGAAGAAGTTAAGTATCGTATTAGGCAACACTCTTTATAAAGTACAACTTTACAAGCACTTTTACACGTTAATTATTTTTGTAAAACGATGTAATTGGTGCAGAAATTTCTCAAGTCTAGAAGAAACGCCGTAAACAAATTCAAAGATCTGAGTCTACCAAAATTATTAAGCTTACCACTAAACTTGAAAAATCATTAATTACGGAACCTAACAACACCTGAGGGATCTCAGCGATTTCAACAGAGGTACGACACGGTAGTCAGATATTTGGGTACATAAAAACACTCAAAACTGCCAGACCACTGTGAAGACCACTGTTTGAAAATTACTGGCTATCTAATAATCTATAACAACTACATATAGTCAACATCAGCATCAGATACATAGGGACCAGGTTACACGTCTAAATAATAATGGTAACATAAATAATAATAAACGTCTGGCCAGCGTGGTATAGTAGGCCAAAACCTCCTTTCTAAGGAGAGGCCTATGTCCAGCAGTGGACTATTATAGGCTGTTGATGATGAAATAATAATAACCTAACATATCTCACACACAGCTGTCTGATCCAAAACTAGACAAAGCCAGTACTATGGTAACCAGACTGCTTATAAACATATTATAGATAAATTACACTCAGTGCTCATCACACAAATATTTAACTTTGTCCTGAGTGGGAATGGAACCCACGACCTCTGATTTAGCAGTCAGTCAGTCAGTCATCATTTTATCGAATAATGAATAGAATATTATACTGTTAAATGTCATATTAATTTATTTAAGATTAAAACATTATGTTTCTTCTTTTCGTTAATTACATTGAATATTACAAAACAAAAGACGTGGCAAATGCCGTCATGCATAAAATAAAAACATCGTGTCAAGACTGTAGTGGCTTATTATTTGACATCCAATATATATCTTTGCTCATGATGCTGCCTGTAACTACCTACATGAGTCATAGTTGTCATTTTAGTCAGAAGACTACCTTGACTAAAGACTGCCTACTGCAGGACATATTCCTCCCTAATTGACTTCTGAAAACACAACGCAATCGCATGCATCCACCGTTGAGTGAAGAACATCTTAGTCCAGGACTAATATAATTTATTATGTTGTATAACTTACCTGGAACCAATCTATAGTACAACAATTGACGAGAGCAGGGAATTTTCTGATCCGAGTACGCAGTGAGGTACCTGCGGGCGACATCGCAAGTACAATATGCAACTGATCCCGGACTATAGATACAAAATATGCATAAAGCGCAGTTGGACTGCCATCGGTTTGCAACGACTTATCGCGCTGTCGGTCAATCTGTAACACACAAAGATGATAGAAATGTAAACATTTTTAAATCTAAGCCAATCGTTTAATTATGAGTACAACTGTTTATTTACAGATAAATATCATTTGAAGGAAATAAATTGCTTTAAAGCTTTAATAAATTGACATTGCAAAGGGAAATATGAAATTTTATTAGGTGTTTTAATAAATTCTCCAAATAAATTGGTTCAAACACGTCAAACATCAAGTGTTGATCTAGTTGTGTGTCTTGATTACAAAGTCAATTAAAATACTCACAACTCTCATTTTTTCGCAAAGTTCTGCCTTTTCATCGGAGGTAAAGATATTGGGCACTTCCCCAGAGTTCAGCATATTATTAACATCCTCCAGAAAGCCTTCTTCTTTTATCTATTCAATTTAGACCACATTTACTTTTAATTAACTTGAATATTGAGCTATAAACATTATTTAAAAACAATATCTTAACTACAACCAATCTAAATATCAATAAACTTCGCATTACCTGAGACTCTATGAATAGGAAAACCATGTGCAATTCTGGAGTACTCGACTTTCTTAACAACGTTTTTAAGTCTTCACGCCATTCAGTCTTACCGTAGGTTCTGCTCATTTCAACCTATAACAAATATAAATCCATTTAAAAGGTTTCAATATTAAAAAATGAGAATATACATGAAATATTTTATTGAACTAAGTGGTACCCGCTACTTCACACGCGTGGAATTTGAAAAGAGTTGTGAGTGAGTGAGTGGTGTAGTATGGTACTCATACGCTACTGCAAGCCTGAGGCCTCGGGTATCCGTATATAATATCCGGCATATAGGTAAAATTTATATATTTTTCTGATAGGAAAAATAGCCTAAGTCACTTCTTATATAGCTGGTAAAGTAGGCTAAAACCTCATTTCTAAGGAGAGGCCTATGTCCAGCAGTGGACTATTAGTCTTTTGATGTGATGTGATGCGATCTGATTGTGCAAATAACCGTGTGACCATGAAAAAACCTTATTATTTTGACATTACAACAAACAGACAGTTTAGACGATTTCCAGTTTCCATATATGTGTGTATGTGTATTTATCTATGTGTAATGTGAATAGATGTATATTTGTGAATGAATGAATTTTTAAATACCTAATACCCGTGTTAAGGTTGTGTGTAAGAGATCGTCGTGAGCGATAAGTCCGCATCTTTTCTTATGTATTACGCGTATACAATAAAACTATAAATAATAAAATAGTTATTGTAATAAAAATAATAGATTTTTTTAAGTGCATATCAACACCTAGTGCTGCTAGCTGCTGTGTACCTAAGTAGAGTATGCTAATTGTTGTCCCAAAGTGCGTACTGCCAGTGACTGACTATTAAATACAGACTTCACGACCATGTCATTTGAAATATTTATTAAAGACGTATCTGACCTGGAAGAGGTCGTACTCGTTGATATGTGCCGCGAGGCGTGTCAGCGACTGTCGGCCCGAGCCGCCGAGCCCCACGAGCAACGCGTGCGAGCGCGGCTGGGTCAACACGCGGCAGATACGGGACACGTGCTCGATAGCAAACCTGCGTCACAAATTCTTATAACGTAACTATGTACCACCCATCGAGGAGGATAATAGAAGATCAGCCAGTTTTATGGGCCTATAAATGTACAATAACAATGTGAGATTGTGTGTTTTCTGGCTCGACCGGATGGATACCACGGCCTTACAGAAAATCAGAGTTAATTTATTCCTGTATCTGCCGGCTAAGAGGCTACCGGAGGCCCAATCTTCCCTCTCTACTTGTGGCTGTGGGAGGGGCCCTCAAAAGCTGGCGTTCGGAGTAAGAAACCCTAAAAAACACTTTATAGATATAAAATAAGTAAAATTGTAAAAATATTTTCTATTACCTGAACAATACAAGATTCATTGGTTTCTTCGACATATTATTAAACTCCACGAGGAAGGCTTCGACAGTAGAGCTCAGATGATCAAAATTCGTTGTCTCCATATAGAACCGTGTGTCAACTTTTGGGTTTGCGAAATCACAATATATCAATTTTCGAAGATGTAGGTCGGTAATAACCTAGTAACAAGTAATCAGAAACTATAATGCAAAATAATGTTTTGTGAGAATATATATAGAGTTGAGACCGTGTAAACCTTTCCAAAAATAAAACAAAAATAATTTTCTAATTCTGTCTTGAGTTATAAATTACTTACAATAGAATGTGTAAACCATAACTATTGTTTTTAGTACCTTGTCATGCGGAAACCGAAGCCCACAACCAATACCAACCAACCAATACCAATACCTTGTCATTCGGTCCGTCAAGCAGTCTAGACAGCATCTTTTCAAAATTATCATTAAGGTGGTTTGTTGTAGCTTGTCGAAGGCAGTTCACCAGCCACCTACGATCCGCGTCCTCAACCAAACGATCAGAGAACACTCGAAGACACTCGTGAACCCAAAGCCTCTTCATTGATTGAAGGTCGGGAGTTACTTCGGGAACTGAGAGTAGTACGCCCTAAAATGTTTTCTAGAGATGATACATAATGTTCAATTTCACAAAAAAGTTAAATAACTAAAAAAAACGCTTCATAGCGGACTAAATTATAATTCGAAAAAGTTCGGTTTATTCCCAGTAGTTCTATGAAACCAGTTCCACACGGTATTAACGTAACCTTAACAATGCGATTTTTGTACCATTTTTTTCACATAATTTTATAGCACGTTAAAGCTGATATTAATAAACTTGAAATTATAAAATAACACAAGAAAGACTTCCCAGAGTTTCAAAAGAAATTTTACCCAAACTACTGAAAGTTGGAAACCAAATGATTTTCTACATATATAATAAATCTGTGAGAAAGGTAATATTGTACATGGCAAATAAATAAATAGATGCCAAAACAAATGCAAGTATTTAGAGTTTTGTATGAAAAGTCGGTATTCTTGCTGCGGTGGATATGAAACTAAGATTAAAATATTTTTCTACAAATGTTTTTGTAGCACAAGGAAAAGGGTTTTCTGTCTTAGAAGACAACAAGCTACGCAGCTGAAAATTCATAGAACTATCGGGTATAATTTGCCGCCTAAAATATGTATGTATGGAACTGGTGGGTTGTTAAAGTTCCTCATAAATGGCTTATGGTACTACTGGGAATGAGCCAAAAGTTCCACTATCTACCTCGTGGCTTCATCATCTAATCATCATTCCCAAGCCCAATCTATTGTATTTGTTAAAATGGAGGTAAGCATTTACTAGTGTAGCTACTGAAGAATTCATTCGTTCTGTTTCAAGATACCAAATTATAACTCTTTCATGCAAACTCCATATTTATACACATTTCGACTATTAGCAGGAGGTTAAAATTTTCTTTCCAGTTTTTTTACATAGTTACAAGTGAAGCTAATAAAATCGTGGTAAAAATTAAACACGTAGGCTAAGTTACCAATATAACTCTGGAGAAGTCCCGCAAATTAAAGGTGTAGTGGGACTTCGATGGCGTGGGCAATAAATTTAATCGGCATTCCTTATATACCTCCAACGTCCCACTTACAATTTCATCAATACAGGGATCAAAGTCCTTGGAAAAGCCTCTGAAAAAAGAATACTTAGAGATGTTTTAGGTAATCATTTACCAGGACAGGGCCACATTTCTAATTAACTTATTGTAATTTGATTTATGTTCACGGGCCTGTTGGAGTAAATGAGATACCTGGTGGCCAACCCGATTCTGGAGGGGGGCACACAAACTATTAAAACGTGATTGTAATCCTTGATTCCATTAGGTAACCTTTGCTCGATTGTCCCTATTCCGAAAAGGAAACTAAAACGGGACTTCCTCGTCGATCTGTGATCTCGACTTCGACACAATATATTCTAAATCAAGTAACGGTAGCGGTTTGTCAGTACCGCTTATCCCAGTTATCAGCTCAGATATGACTACGGAGAACTAAGGATCTCTTCTATATTTTTATTTCATATAAAGGATACCATATTTAGATGTCAACTAAAATACAATATTAAATATATATCATTATGTAATATTATAAAACAAGTAAAAACGGAAAATACGAACCGAGTATCAAGATGCCATAGCATGATCCTGCTGAAGATGCACATTAGAGTTTCCTCATCGAATTCATCAATACAGAAAAATGAGAAATGTCGTGTGAATCTCGGTGTTATAAGTTTAGCTCCTGGCATCGGTTTACCCATAGCACACATAAACTAAAACATCAATTATTATCGTATTATTTTAAATACATGGTGAAAACTAGTAAACCTTAAAAAGCTAGACCGATTATGAGGGCAGGCCCAAAGAAAAAAAGCTGTTCTATTTTTTTATTGATCACGATAAATAAAAGTGCTCAACAAACTGCCAAAAAAAGGTACTGAACTACATTGTCTTTGGCTATTAATATTAAAATAAATTCGATTCTTAGAGACCGTAACTAATTATTATACATAAGCAGTATAATTGGGACGTAAGACACGTACCTGAACATCGATAAGATGCATAGCAACATTAGTTTTGCGGTCGTACCAGAGTCCAAGATCTATGCCCTGACGTAGTACTTCAATTGGTGGTTGGGCGCCATACGTCTCTGCCTGAGGCATGCTCACGTCATCCACGAAAACCACGGCGTAACAACCAATAGGTGGACCAAAAACACCTAAACACAATGTAGACTTAAATTCATAATCATCATCTCAGCCGAAAGACGTCCACTGCTGGACATAGGCCTCCCCAAGGTTCGCCACAATAATCGCCCTTCAGCAGGTGCTGCCCACATCCAATTATTACCGCGACCTTCATCAGGTCGTCGGAGCATACACACGAAGACGACTACGTGATAACTGATTAAGCAACTGTCTCTTACAACAGTCTCTGACATAATAAAACTCGAGTTATTTTTTTCATTCAAAAACCATGACCATGAGATACGTAACATATACATTAACATCGTCATATCAATAATATCTTTATAAGGAGTTTAAATAGCAATAGAAATATTATCGTATCATATCGTTATATTTTAGAAGTAAATTAATGCAAACATTACAATCACTTAGGGGACCGTAGAGTAGAGGCATTTTTTTAAATTCTTATCTATAAGAAAACAATAAAAACTTTATTCCATTTCCGTAAAACGTTAAAATTTAATTTTTATTTAAGTTTATTTTGTTACCTTTTCTCCTTTTATCCAGCTTTCCCATGATGATATCTTGTGTTTGATTACAATTGGTCTGTGCGGAGAACGCCATAATCAATGCCTTATACACCTTAGTATCGACTTTTTTTACAAGGAATTCCTGAAAATTTTGCAATTATAACTAAGTTTTACTTTTGGTTTTATTTAATTCCATCGTGTTACTCCACTAGCAATTTCCAGTACACAGATTATCAAGAACTATAACCACCTAAAGAGCAAAACAAGACTAAATTGACGAATTATCAAATATATCACCATCTTTCTCTTGAGGTATGGCTGCAAGTGTTAAACCTTGAATTTTACAGTGTTAACATCTTCATCTAACATCACTTTATTACTCTAAAAAAAACAACACTTCTGTACTTACAATGATGTACGAAGACTTTCCAGTGCCAGTGGGGCCAACCATCATTACGGCCTTATGGTGCGATACCAGAAGCTTAAAGAGCGCAAGGTATCGAACACTGTCTAAGGTAGTAACCAGGATCTGATTGGGTGGTGTGTCTCTACTGATCGCAGGAGCAGACACTACGTCATCATTCCATGGTTTCCATTTTCCTTTACCCTTTAAAAACATTAAAATACATATTTAAAACGTTTTGAGACTATTCCTTACGTTTTTAGCAATTTTCGTGACAAACCAACGCTGTCCATTGGCCGATGGTTTGCAAAACCTATGAAAGTCCTTTGAAATATCTAAATCTGTACAAGCCATAACTGATTGCTCATTTCCGTACTCAATTCACTTCTTACTTCATTGCACAGCTTGTCCATTTTCCACATTCATCAGACCTTTCATTCACTCACCGGTTACGGTTGCCATATATACGAGTAATTTGTATAGGTATTTCGGTATGTTACCGCACTGATTCATCCACTTATGTCTGAATACTTTTAGACATTCACTCTATCCTTTTCTTTGCAACATGCCAAAACATTCCTGTTTCATTCACATTCGTTCATCACCATGCTCATTTCGTTTTTAATTCTTGTGTCAGTCTCATGTCTTGAGTCTGTTGCAAAATATTATCTACTAATCTACATACCTTTCGGGTAGCTTATAAATAAATATTACTTACTTCCTTAATATACCGATAGTCAAATACCATGCCTTCTTTTGGAATTGTGAAAATATATTGTTTCTCTGGTTTTGCTATTTGTTTATGATAGCCAAGGATTTCAATTACCTGCACAAGAACATATTTCAATAAGTAAATTAATACATTTGTTTACAATTATTGAACTCAAGAATTAAGTAAAACTACCTTTTCAGGAAATTCTTTATCTAGTAGTCCTCGGAACATCATATCGAAACGAGGGCGACTATCAGCTTCGATCGTTGCTCCGATAGACCAAATACACGAGAAGAAGAATACGCCCTGAAAAAGGTTATCAATTGTTGGAATATTATTTGACTCTATGTAACATAGTATGTATTAAAATGCACCCGCACTACAAATAATGTCCTGACAACATCATCTTAATTGACGACCGATCTGATTACATTTACCATTATCATCTAGGCTTGCCGAAAACAGACTAGGTATCTAGTAGAAAAACGAAATACCTAGTGACTGCTTAGATCGTCGCTTTAAAGTTTTAGAAAGAAAATGCAGTTATTCATCAGTATGTTTACGTTTACGCTAAGTTGACTTTTCAATAAGTAACACACCTCAAGTTGAGCTCTAATGTCGAGATCTGAAATCTGCTCCATGAACTTTTCATCATAGAAGTCATCCATATATGAATCAAAAAGATTCATGCATGCCACAACTAGATTTGTTCGCGAGGTGACATACATTTGCTGTAAAAAAAAAGTTATTTATCAGAACACATAATAAAAATATATTGTTTTAAGTAAGATCATCATATTAGCAATCTCCTTTCTAGTATCATTCAATTATACGAAGTATTTCTAGTTGATTCTAGATTAGGTAATGTTGAACGTACCTTACCGGAACCTAAAATTAAGTTAAGTAATAATATATTATTCAAAAACGTTTTTTAAATCCGTGTTACCTAAGTATATGATATACCTTAATAATTGTTACCAAGTTACCCGCGACTTTCCAGATAATTCGACAAGCCATAGCAGTGGGGGCAGGAAACGGTTGAACATGTTCCTAATATGGGAACGATTGACCGTGTGTAGAGAGGGAGGGAGAACATTAAGCCAGGATTCCATCAACACTTTCCAGCCGAGTCCCTTTGGTTCAAGGTAGATCATGCCGCATCGAGACACCTGTTACAATGATATTAAGAGCTTATAAACTTAACAAAAACAAACGAAATTAAAATGTTACTAACGATATTTGATTTTAATTTTTTTTTGTCATCCTAATTATTTTTACCCATTGGAAAACAACAAACCAAAAGCTACCCTCCTAATAAAATCCTATTGAACTAAATAGAGATTAATTGCCTTAAAGGGTTAAGTAAACAATATGCAGTAACTAAGTAGCTCACAGTTGCTGGTGAAGCAGCTTCCAAGTCCATAGGCTCAAACACAAGATTAGTCGTTGGTGCCAATTGAATAATTTCACCGCTCATTAGACACAATTTTTTATTATCATCAAGGACAGTATTCAAGTTTTCAATCCAAATCGCGTCTACTGGACCATCAAATACCAGCCATTTTCTACAAATAAAATAGAACAAGAATATTGAAGTAGTTACTTATATCGCAGGAAACGAATAAAATAATCAGCTTTTTAGAAAGTAATTTGACACAATGAAATTTGACTATGAAATTAAAAATATCACTAAATAAAAAAAGTACTTCTATTATAGTCATATACATATACTGGACCAATATAGCTTTTTGTAACTAGTAAAAAGTATGTGCGTCTCCCGTACATTTATTCTTTAAGAACTTAACCACTTCAGCCGCATTATAGCCTTGACGGTACAGGGAGGAACGGAAATTTTACAAATTTGCGATATCAAATATTCTTAAAAATAATTCTCTTTGCCTATAAAAGATGTAGACATATTTTAAATTTTTGCAGCCTTCATAATTTCTTTAGGAAAGATAAACAACAAACATAGCATAACATCAGCTGTCTTCTTTAAAAATACCCTGAGGCAAAAGTTAAAACAAAATAAAAAAGTACAAAAAATAAAATTAGTCTTATTTTTTTACATACTTACCTATTGTCATTAGTAGAAACAGCAAAAGCCCTGTAACTGACGGCCAGAATTCCGTCAGACCACTCGTGTGACACGGGATCGAACTGCCCATACAACTGGCCCATTGTAATAGATTTAGGATTTATTACTGTCCATTCAACAGCATTCTCAGCCATTAAACCCTAAGTGATACGAAAAAAAAATTGGTGAAAAGGATTAAGAGAGACTAGAGATTGTATAAGTTACTAATAATCATAAGAGTCGAAACTTATCTGATCTTGAGGATACCTCCCACATAAGCGATAGGCGCATTTCGAGAGATTCAGTACAGGAGTTTAATAATTTAATCACCAATTTGACACGTAAAACATTTCCGTTTTAAGAAAAATTACCCATTTCATTGAAGTTTGAGGTAAAGATCAGTTTTAAATATAAAAATTAAGAGATTTCAACATAAGGCACTACTATCATCAACTACGAAATAACTACCTTTAACTAGTTATGAAATAGTTACCTTTTCAGATACATCCTTCAATGAATATCCAAGGGCATGATAGCATTTAGTTTTGCCCGAAAACGGTAGTCCAACTAACATGAGACCGTGCCGCACCAGAATCATTTCATACAGTTGTAGAACCTAAATGTTGATAAAAATTAAACAGTGTCCCGAAGAGTGACGATGGACGAATCTTATAATGTTTGGCAGTTAAAGAGAAACAGATAAAGAGAAAATAGTGATATATTTTTGCTTTATTAAATGACACAATTAAGCAAGTGTAATATATTTTATTTAATTATGCTGCTTTTACATAATAATACACGCACAAATTGTTTACACACATTTTTTACACATGTCAGCCAAAAATCACTAGTATCAGAATACAATAATTAATTAAAAGTAAAGAAAATAAAATTAAGATTGAAAATAAAGGTTGACTAGGAGAGAATGCCCAATGGCATTAAGTCCGCCTTTTGTATTTGCATTGCAACATGTGCATTAAGTTTTAAATAACTATGTACATTACGAGTATAATTAGACTGCTAGGAACCAGTTTTTTTTTATTTTAAATTATTATTTTAACTTACCTTTTCGATGAAGAAGTCATTTGGTTGCAAGTTGAGCGGTACACAAACTTCAATGAGACTCGCGACTAGATGCGGTAACCCGGCTGCAGGAAGTGGCAAGCCAGGGAACAAGTCTCCAATGATACCCTGAATACAAACGTCCACGTCGGTTTTTATGAAATCGACCTTTTGAAGCTCGTTTATTTTAAAGGTTGAATATTTTTATAAATGTTGCATTATAACAGTATATAATGACATTTCAAGCGTTTAAACTCACCATGAACAAAGGTACATCATGTTCCAGGAATTTGGGTAGATTGACGTCTTTGATGGAGCGCAACAAAATGAGATCTTCGTCTTCATCGGGATAGCGTAACTTGAGTGCACCGGCCGCTCGCAGCACCGACTTGACGGCGCGCATACCTAGCACATACAGTTGATTGGCGTCTCACTGCTGTTGCTATTGTGAGAGATCTTAGTCTAGAGATAACGTAAGTTTTCCCTGAGATTAGGTTAATATATAACTTCCACACATCAACCGTTTGGTGTCGGTCCGACTTTTATGGTAATGCTTTATTCATCACTATTGCATAGATTTATGATCGAATTGAAGCCACTTGGCTGAGATGGAATGTTCAGGTATATTCATCCTAAAGAAGACCTCTGTTGCCCACTTAAGCGTAAAATGGAAGTTAGGACGATTTTTATAGAGTTCTATTTTTATGTAATGTATTAATGTAATTGAATTGTTTTATTGTTGTGTGAATGTGGTAGAATATTATTACGATTATTCATTAATTATCATTAAGAGAAACAAAGTCACCGCTCTACAAATTTCAGAAATATTCAATATTATTTTACATAAATGCAACAAAATCCTAAAACACAAAAGGCAATTTGGTAAAAAGAGGAGTAATATGTACAGTGGAATCACCCCTAAGATTATGAAATGTGAACCCTGCCAACACGAACAAGCCTATATCCTCCTGCTCTCATATGTACGGAACATTCTTTAATAATAATAACAAATTCTTACGTGTTAAATAGATTGAAATCAGTCTGGAATAAAAGCAACAGATGTTTTTGATGTTTTTTTTTTTCTTTCTAAAATTAAATAAAAAATAATAATATTTTAATTTAAAAAAACTGAAACGATAGTTACCATAATCGTAGTGACTCTGTGAGGATAGTTGTTCTGAACAAAGTTTATAGGTGGCTACGATCTTGACGGCCAGCGGTTTAGCGTTCAAGTACCCGAACGCGTATAGCTCAATCTCAGATATTAGCACATAGTCTGGCACCATCATGGCCACGGAACGGAACAGGGCCTGTACAATAATTTTCCGTATAAAAGCTGTCCCTTAAAATATAATCATTTTTTTCAGAAACAATACATTGTAATAAGAAAGGTCAGTCTCATTTTACAGGCCAAGGCCTGCATCATAGTAAATGTTAATGGTTTTAGGTATTTGAAAACATATTTGCCCTTGCTATTCAACACCGAAAAAACTCAAATCTGTTGCTTCAAATCTACACTAAAAGCACATCACCGGTATGTGTATACAACCTTCAAATTATCAGGTAGCTCCGAACGACCAGCGTAACCAGGGTTCATCGTGATGAATACTGCACAAGTTTTGTCAAGTTGTAGTAACGTTCCTTCAAACAGCAGTTCTGTTGCACCGGAGTTGATTCCTCGTTGGATGGAGAGAATCTGTTGGGCGACCACAGAAAGCACCTCCAGGTCGATTCGGTTGAACTCGTCGAAGCATGACCAGGCACCGCATGAGGCTAACCCCTGTATTATACCCAAACAAACCAAAACATTATTCTAAAAGTGAGTTACATATTTTATTGGTGTCATATAACAATCCCGTAATCACATCTCTCATTTTCTGGTATTGTGAGTTCGTATAATAGATTAGCTTTTGCTCATGATTTTGCTCTTTTTAATGAAAGTTGAAAAACAAAAGCAATATTTTTGACGATTAGTTGAGTAGTTAATTACATATAATAGAACAAAATAGAAAAAAAACCCATTTACACATTATGAAGTACGACGAAAGTACAGCAATAATTTTCAATCAATAAGTAAAGTAGTTAAATTTGAAATAATTATTTCTCTTTCGACTTTACAGAAAACAGTTACTTAGTATTTTTTTATAATTTTACCTTGAAGAATTTTCCCAGAGCCAGGTAATCAAGTCCGTCAGAGCAATTGAACACAACACACTGTTTGGCAACTGCTTTCGCCAAATCCTTTGTTGTTTCAGTTTTACCAGTGCCAGCTGGACCTTCAGGAGCTCCACCTAAAAAGGACGATATTCATGGTAAAACATTCATAGTAGACATCAATCTGTACTGGGTACTGGACCCATACACTTTGACTTTGCTATTTACAAAAATACACGCCCAAAATACAAATATTCATATAACTTATTTTCCTTATAGACATTTGAGAAAAAAGATTACTCAACAGCGTTTCTACTGAAATTGGAAACTGTAACTAGCGTTAGAGCAATAAATATTAGTACATTTAAAAATAGCTAGTTTACGTACGTATCCTAGTGGCCTACTAATCATAGGACGGAAAAACGGAATTCAGAAAAACCCTTATGTAGTATTACATTTTGCTCCGACCCCAAATAAAATTAGGAACTGATGATATTAGATGTCGCCAAAACCTATTTTGTCACCTATACTATGTATTCACTACAGTTCGCTTTACGTGCTCGTAGAATCTAAATAAATAGTTTGGTTGTTAGTCTCCGGGAAGTTTCAGAAACTAGCTCTGGCACTTCGACGGTTAATTAAATTCTAGCAAAATGTAAGCGTGTAAGTAACGGAAACAGAGAATTTACCAGATCAACAAACTTCGTCTAACAATATCACGGAGCGAAGTGATGAGTTAACTAACTTAACAACGCGGTGAGTATTTCAATATTTACGGTATGTAAACGGTATTTTGTGCTATATCATCAATTTTGTAATTAAGTAATAGTTTAGTCAAGTTATACTGAGTGAAAAGAGCGTGTAATTCAAGGGTTATTTTTTCATCTTTACTATATTTTAGTAAAGATGAAAAGATAGCCAAAGTAATGATGTATTGGATTACCTAAATTAAGATGCAAAGCGCCAAATAGCGTCCTAAAGCAGCGGTCAGTAAGGGGGGTGACCACCAGCCGCCCTGCATTACCGAGGTACTCGTACCCATACATTAGCTGTGAGTTTATCATGCGAGTAGCGCACTGCCACGATAAGTCTTCTTGCTCCTGTACATTACAAAAACATTGTATTACTATAACAACTGTATTAAATGTTGCTAATGTTTTTTTTCTAAATCTTAAGCATGGCAAGCTTAATGGACGCCATCAAACCATCTAATGCTATATTTTTTTAAATACTATGCTACTGGAAATTAAGATATAAATAAATAAACGATGAAATGACAATTGTTTTATTACTAAAGAGAACTAAACCAAAAGAGCGTCTCACTTTAAAATTACCTATTTCATGGGGGCAACACATGCCACTTCCACAGTGCCTGGGAATTGCGACCCAGGGATAGGTTTAGGGAGTACTCCTTGCGACGCGTCAGCGCTTACCTCCACTGTCTGCTGTGTTACCCCCTCTACCTAACAATAGTTGATATGAGCCAAGCAATGTCGCTTTGTATATTCGTTCTAGAAAAAAGCTTAATGAATCTCTTGGCAATCCAAGGTCTTTAAGCAGGTTATAGAGAGATTTAGCTGGCATACCCCTCACACCCACTTCCACGGCATAGAACGCAACGAAATAACCATTTTTAGTTATTTCGTTGGTTAAGTCTAAGTACTTGTTTCTTTTCAAAACGTAAACAAAACATTATTAAAAATTACGTTAATTTTATTTTGATTTAGCGGTGGTCATAGTATACAGCAAACCTTACCTCCCAATAGTATCTTATTTGTGAAAGCCAGTTGAAGTCATTGTCTTGTTGCACTTCACATTCTATAAGCAACATCAACACATCTCTTGCGTGGACATCCAGTACTACCAACGCTCCTAAAAGTAGATAATATTTAATGAGAAGCATTTTATTAACGAAGATCAACTCAGATTCGTGTTATGGTCATAAACAGTAATTGACTTCCGGATGACGAAGTAGTTTGTGTGCGTAAGTAGTGCGTAAAGCATGCAAGTCAAACATTTGTGTGCATGAACATTTAATGTTTGATTTGGTCTGGGTGTTTCTATGATTAATAGGTAAGTATTTACAAATAACGTGTATATCTCTTGATATCAGTTGTCTATTACCCATAGTACAAGTTCTGCTTTGTTTGAGCTAGATTGGCGTTGTGTGAATTAATATTAGAATTTAAATTATTATTTTTATTATACGTATAATTATTATATGACATTTGCACAACGACAGTTGACTTATTATGGACCCTTTCTATACAGGCACTTTAACGATTTATATAAAATTTATAGCATGAACAAAGCTAGCTCAACAACAACATTAGAAAATAATTTAAAATTGATTGGGTACCACACAACAGAAAGCATTCCTAAAATTAATATTTAAATTTGGTAAAACGCATCACAAAAATATTCACAAACATATCTGCCACGTATACTTACAAAACGAAACTCACTCACACACTCAGCCTTACATATATACATACGCGCTCATCACATATTAGACAAAACACACCTACACAAGCACACACCAAACATTACACAACGGAGTGAGCAGCATCAATCCTAAGCAAATTTGTCATTTAAGTAATCTGTAATAGTGTAGTAAGCCTTTTCACATAGTTTTAGTTTCACTAAAGACTAAAGATGAATTAAGTAAGTCCAATTTAAGTCATTTTAAAAACATTGCACATGCATTCAAGGTAAACGTAAATTCAGGATATATATCTTTGATAAATCGAAGAAACACACCATTTAAAGAACATACCGAGTGTGATCCTATTCTGCAAGCTCAGCTCGCCTCGTACCAAGTCGACAATCTTGGATATTTGAAAATTACACTTGTGCCAATACTGGTTCATTGCGGCAAGGCTTATGTGTATCGCTTCTGTAACTTCCGACGTCCAGAAAGTCATCGCTATACATTGTACCTGAATAAAAGTGTTAAATATTATTTATGTTAACAGGCTGTTCGATATTCAACCATTTTCCTTCGAATTACAGTTGAATAATAACCTACTGCAAGATAAACGTCAAATGCGTCAAACCATAAAATGCTTTTGCCATTAGCTGCTTTAAATCCTCTCTGCCTCAAAAAATCCATTTGCGTCCATTAGGATCTTTGCAACAAAATGAACAAAGGCTTAAATCATACCCGAAAAGTAGGTTTGGCTCGCTCGATTTTAATAAAACTGAGAATCTATGACTATTTTCAAAAAAGCCTGGGTCATCTTTATTTTGTTGTTGTTGTTACTGCGTAAAATGTACCCACGCAATATGTATAAATTATTTATGCTAATACTAATACTGTATCTGCTAACATGGTTTCTTACCGTGATTTTTTTCATTTAACATAGGTAGGATAGATGATGTAGAGGCTATGATTATCCAATTGTAACAATACGAAAAACTATAGTTAACACCTGGAATAAGGTCTTATTGATAGTCCAAGTATAAAGTTGCTAGTCAGGTTTCTTAGGGTGAATAGTACTTTTAAATATATATTATATTATAGTATAGTAGGTACTAACAGCTTGTCCTGGCCACGTGATCACCCATTTTTCACGTGGCTGCTGCAAGTAATCATCATAGGCGACTGTTACAGCGTGATGG
Organism: Arctia plantaginis; assembly: GCA_902825455.1. Lineage (NCBI taxonomy): Eukaryota > Metazoa > Arthropoda > Insecta > Lepidoptera > Erebidae > Arctia > Arctia plantaginis. The sequence goes on from CADEBD010000288.1 coordinate 5,881,978, forward strand.
ACGGATGCTTTCATCGCCTTCTCCAGTTCCAACAACCATTTCTCTACCTGTGTAAAGTTATGAAAATGAAAAAAAAATAGTTCAAAGTCAACCGATTAACATTAATTTTCCCTCACACTTCTTTACAGCTATTTTTTTTCTAATATAATACAATATCTACAGTATTACTCGTCGTGTGATCTCTATTTAATTAATAACAATAAAATATTTTTATATTTTTATGTATTGTAGGTAGATTATCCTACCACCACCCACCAGCCACTGCGATGCCAATGATCATGCACATCATACAAATATTTTTTTGGGTGGAAATCGAAAGCACAATCAATGGCTTAGTAGTCAGAATCATGAACCACTAAACCAACAGGCCCGTCAAATTAAAAAATAAATAAAAAATAGCTTTATTGTGTGTTTATACATTCTTCTATAACAAAATGTATTACAAGTATTTGCTAATATGGAGGCTAGTTCAAAGACGTTTGCTCAAACCCGATGCTCGTTTAGCAAACCTATGACGTAAAAATTAGAGGTTAATATTACCTGTCCTCTTGCAGCTGCAGTGTTTATAGTTATAGTGAGAGGGACAACTTCTCCTTCAGACGACCGCATGTGAGTTACAACCATTTCTTCAGTGAAAGTAAGTTTCGCAATACCTTCGAAGCATTTTTTCAAGTGAGGCTGTACGCTGTATAATAATAAAATGATCATAATAATTAAAACATCAAATTGTAAAACCAAATCATTTTTACTATATTCCACAAGCATTTCTTTTTAATTTATCAATCAATCAATCAATCAATCAATCAATCAATCAATCATTTATTTCGTAAAACACAGGTAAATTCAGATGTTACAAACCATATTTAAAAGATCGCCATGTTTCGCCAATAGGCATACAAAACAATAAAAGGATTTAATTATTCCTGTGCAATACAACTGTTTAAAGTCCAGTAATCATATACTTATTCAATTCAATAAAAATAGACGTTGATTTGATTTCTTAATTAAAAACATACTGATATTGATAAATGATGATTAAATCGGGAAAAATGTTAAAATAATTAAAAATGACAAACTCAATATGTCAAATAATTAACAATCAAAAAAGTCGAACTAAATATGTCAAAATAATGAATAATCGAAAATGTCAAAATAATTAAAAGTTCAAAATACTAAATAAAATGTCAAAATAAATTAAATTTTTTAAAACAATTAATAATTACAACGTCAAAATAAATGTCATTTACAAATACCTAATCATATACATAACTAATTGAAATCAAAATTTATCATTCAGAAAATCTATTATGGAGTAGTATGCTTTGTCAATAAGTAATTTTAAGAGATTGCTTTTAAATTCATTAACATTTTTACGGTCTCTTATTTGTTTTGGTAAATGATTGTACAGCTTTGGTGCCATTGCGTATACACTTTTATGTAGAAGTGCTGTTTTGGCTTTTAATAAGTGTAATTTGTCGGAGCGACGTTGACTTTCTATAAAAGAAAATAGAGAAATGTTATTTCTCACGAACATGCAGACTTCATAAATGTACATAGATGGAAATGTCAATAGTCTTAGTTTACAAAAGTGTGGCTTACATGTATCAGTGCTTTTTAGTTTACACATAGCTCGGAGACATTTCTTTTGAGCTATAAACACGTCTTGCTTATTTGTGGCATTACCCCAGAATATTATGCCGAACCTTAAGGTCGATGACACATAGCCGTGATAAGCGGCAAGAAGTGCATTTTCATTAGCTACTTTTGATAGCATATATAAAGCATAGGTAAATGTATTTAATTTATTACACACACAATTAATTTGAGTTTTCCATGACATGTCATTATCAATTTGAAGCCCTAAAAATTTTGTTACTGTACTTTCTTCTACGATTTCATCTTTATATGAGATGTGTACTTCTGATGTCCATTTTCGTCTTATTTGAAAATTCATAAATTTTGTTTTCGACAGATTGATTTTTAGGTTATTAGCATTTAAGAAATTTATAATGTCTACAATACTAGTATTTATATCGTATTCTATTTCATTCAATGTACCCTTATTAAAAATAACTGTACTATCATCGGCAAATAAAGACATTTGATGTTTCGTAGTGTTAGGAAAATCATTTATGTAACAGAGAAAAAGTAATGGGCCCAAAACACTTCCCTGTGGCACGCCGTATTTAATTTTTCTAGCATTTGATGAATAAGCTACCTCAGTTTTAGATTTGAAATTGACTGAATTTATCTGTGTTATTTGATTTCTATCTTCTAAAAATGATTGTATCAAGACAAGGACATTGCCTCTAATCCCGTAATTATACATTTTTTTAATTAATATGTTATGATCCACGTGATCAAACGCTTTTGTCATATCCATATACAATGACATTACTGGTTTACGGTTATCTAAATTAATATATATGTTCTTTAGAAATCCATATATAGCCATATTAATTGTTTTATTTTTTCTAAAGCCCATCTGTTCCTTACATATAATGTTATTATTTTCCAGATAGTTATTCAAGTTGCTGTAAATGATTTTCTCAAAAATTTTAGAAAATACTGGTAACAGTGCTACAGGTCGGTAATTACCCATTTCAGTTCTTGAGCCCTTTTTGAACAGAGGTTTTACTATTGATGTCTTTAGCTTGTCCGGAAAAGTTCCGCTTTGAATACAATCATTTAGGATGTCAGTTAATACAGGTGCTATAATAGTACCTACAGATTTTACTACGCTTGTGTGGATTTCATCATAGCCTGTACTGCCGGTGTTTTTTAAATTCTTTATTATAGTATTAACGTCATTAGGTACAATCGGTTTCATAAACATAGATTTAAATGATTTAAAATTGGAAATATTTTTATAATTACATGTCTTTAGATTTATATTGGTATCTACCTGGTCTATATAATAATTATTAAATTTTTCTGCAATCAATTTTGGATGAGTAACCACTTTACCATTAATTAATAATTTCTTGATACTATCCCTAGGTACATTTGTTTTGATTGAATTTATTATTTTCCACGTAGCTTTGGATTTATTTTTACTATTAGCAATGAAATAACTATTTCTTGCCTTCTGAGTCAGCTTTAATACAGTTTTATATCTTTTATTGTATGTTTTAAAAGCTAGTTTCGTGTCGCTAGTTTTCGCTAGTCTATGTTTCCAAAGCAAGTCTCGCCTTCTTTTACTACACAATATAATACCTCGGGTTATCCACCTCGGTCTAACAAGTGTGGATATTTTGCGCCTTAGTATGGGGAAGCATAGGTCGTAAAAAAATTTAAATAAATCGAAAAAAGCATCAAAACGTTCATTAGCCGTATTACATTCATAGACCTCAGAAAAACTTAGATTTTTAAGACATCTCCTAAATATATTCTTATTTTCCTTGCAGTAATCGCGTTTGTGTGTGTACCAAAACTTCAAAATACAAGTTTGTTGTATTGGAAATTTAATTAATTGTGCAGTGTGATCGGATACCCCTATAGTAGAATTATTTTCTCCGTGCAGTTTGGGTCATAAACCATAGCTCGGCCCCGGCCCGGCTAGGGCGGTGAGCATGTTGCGCGGGCGCAACGCCACTATCGATAAGAACAAATGAGTCATCAAAGGCAGGTACACGGCGGCGGAGCGGTATACAAAGGTGGTGAGACATTGTTATGTTATGAGTCATTTGTTGTTCCCCACTGCAAATTATAGTACATATGTCGAAGAGAAATGTGTTTTTGTGCATTCGCTCTCTGAATTTCTTTAGTGACACAATGGCTACTCCTTTGTTTTGTACCAAAACGGCAGAATTTATTAAAAATAATATTTTCATTTTAAATATAGGTATAAGTATTTATATTTATTTTTAACATAACTTTTTACATTCTTAATTATTGTACTTATAACAATACATACTAATAATTTATTTTTATATTGTTATTATTCTTATTTTTATAAATACGTTGTTTTATCTATTTTTCCTTTATTTTTGTCACTAACCCACAAAATGACAAAACTAAATACACTATCGATAACGCTTATCGACAACAATAATGCGCATCACTATGCCCGCCCATAAGGCTCGTGAGTGGAAGAGAGAACGAAATACTCGCTTCACCGCTCCGACTGTTTATGACCCAAACTGCACGGAGAAAATAATTCTACTATAGTTCTAGAATCTCGCTTTTACAGCCTCTCATGTTGTAAACAATGTTATCTAAACAGCTGCCACTACTGGGGCGGGTTGGTGCGTTTACTGCAAATTTCATGTTGTATTCTTTTGCTAACCGTTTAAATGTCACGGAGTGCCTAGTCTCTTTTAGTAGGTCAATATTAAAATCGCCACTTATTTAATGTTAGGTCTATTTTTTAGATACAAAAGACGCAACATTTCATGTAAATTACTGAAGAAAATGTCAATTTTGCTCAAGTTTGGAGGTCTGTATAGACATATTACTGATATGTTATGATGAGTGATTTCTATTCCACAACATTCAAATATGTTAGGAATGTTAAATTTCCACACCGTTTCAATAATTGTAAATTGTAAGTAGTTTTGCACTAATATACATGAACCACCATTTCGATTATTCCTAGAATAAAATGTAGCTAATTTGTAATTGGGTATGTTAAGAAAGTCGACGTCACCCGACATCATATTGTGTTCAGTGAAGCATAAAACATTAATAATCTGACCATTACGAGCAAGAGTATCTATACACTCTGTTATAATATCGGATTTATTCAACAGTCCGTTTACATTTTGATGCAATAAATTTAAATGATTATAAACGAAAAAAATCTTTATCATCTGATCGATTAGAGTTTGAGAGGTCTATTAACGCCGTAGAATTTGAATGCTTACAGTTGTCAGAGCTACGAGTATAATCAATTATTTCACTGCTGCCAGATTGCATATGATAACTTACAGTATTAAAAATGTTATTCATTCCTCTGTTATTCAAATTACCGTTATATTTAAACATAGAATAATCATATTTCAAATTAGAGTTCGAGTCAACTATTATTACATGATTATAATTTTGAATGTCGAGATTATAAAATAAGTTATTAAAGGTTTCAATCCTCGAGTTAAACATCACCGAGCAACGACTATATTTATAAGTGGGTAGACAAATAATAATGTTAGTATGTTGTAGTGATAACAGAATGTCTCGTACATAAATTATCAAGTTGAAATAATTGTTTGTTTTAAGGAAATCGTTTTCACCAATGAAAACAATACAATAGTCCTTTAGTGTATAGTTTAAAAGTTTCGTTTTCAAATTAGTAAATAGTTGTACAATTCCACAGTTAGGATACAAGTAATGACATAACGCAGAGTTCCGAAATTTACCTTCGGCTATCGTTAGAACTTTGTTTGTTTTGTTACTACTCAAGATACATACTTTGCGCTTGCTATTCATAACCTTTCTGTCACATTTTTGATTTGTTGGTGCACGTTCTGTTGCCAATTTAGTAGCTAAAGTACATTTGTCTTGTTCATGATATTGTGACACATTGATAGACGTTATTTGTTTTTTATGTAATTTTAAGTCGACGTCAACCGTTTGTGTTGAAGCATTTACTTTAATAGTTTTGTAGTTCATTTTATTTTTGTCGGGTAAGGGTGATGATACTCGTATTACATTATTGTCATATGCTTCGTTTGAGTCAATTTGTATTGTATTTCTTCTTTGTTTACGAGTTAACTGTGATTTTTTATTACTGTCGATGTTCGATATTTTTTTGTACATATTTATAACATCATAGCACTTTTTCAATTCAACTTTTAAGTTTTCGTTTTCTTGAAGTAAATTATCTATTTCATTATTTGCAGTCAGTAACTTCGCATCCATTTCGCATATTCGATCGTTAAGTATCTCACAGCACCTGTTAGTGCCATCTATTGATGTATTTGGTAGACTCTGTATCGTTGTTTCAAATAACGAGCCAGTAGAAAGATTTGATATATCATGATACGACAAAGATTTTCGCTTAGAACGCAGTGTAACGTTTTCAAACTCCATTTTCAAATCTATTACTTTAAAAAAAAAAAAAAACACAAAAACAACAAGCCGCCGCTGAATTAGATCTCGCGACTTGCGATTGAAAGGGGCCCCGTTATCGCTATCGACTATCTAAGGCTTTTAGACGATCAACTGAAATTAGAGATCACTTTCCTCGCAAGATGTATTTGAATTCAAGCAAGTCGTTATGTATGAGTCATGGTGCAAAAATGTTCTCACAACATAGCTTAATTTACTTTTTCCAAAATTGTTTATTTGGTTCACAACTTATCACTTTATTTCAGCACTACTTTCTTCAGATTATTTATAGTTTATTAACTGTCATTTATCACTTTTTCACACTGAGAGTACTGTTTAATTTTTATCACGCTGTTTTTTTGCTGAATTCTTATTTTATTCAAAAGATAACATTCACACTAAGTAATTGGTTTGAAATCTATCCGCTAATGTAAAATAATGAGTATTTAAAGCACATTTATTGTTTTTAAAACTTATATTTTTACAGAGCTCTCTGAGATAACTTGTTATTGGCAACAGCGCCATCTGATCTCCAAACCATGATTATCATTTACATAAAACACTAACATATAATCTGGGTTACCGAAAAAAGGTGTATTAGTTAAATTTAAAAGATAAATTGAGCTTTTATTGTAGATATAGGCTTAATTAGGCTTACACCTATTACTATACCACTTTCAGCTCTTTATTGCACACTATGGGTAGACAACAGTGGTACAATGCTGCAAATTTACGTATTTTTTTATGATTATACCAAAAAGTATAATACAGATTTAATTAAACACTGGACAACATTTTAAAAAAAAAAAAACATTTTGCTAAATAAAATAAAAACCATCTGATAGTTCTTGAAGGTTAAGCTACGTACTTTCAGAACATAGAGATACATACCGCATCGGATCCTTGGTTTCGGACAGAATTTCAAGCAGCTCATCATTAGACAAGAAGAAGAAGCGTGGGAAGTACAAACGTTTCTTCTCCAGATAAGCATTCAAGCCTCGCTGGACCATCTCGAGCAAATTGTTTGATTTCTTTAGACGATCCAACATCTTTTCTATTTTGATAACGTCAAGGACCCGAGGCTCAGTAAAGGCTGCCTTCATTATCTCTCGCCACATCTAATAAATACGATAAATATTTGCTATAAAAAGAACCCAGAGTAGATAACAACTTACAACAATTTCATAATCAATAAGTTGCACATAAAAGTTCATTTTAATTCACCTTATCCACGGCACTGAATCTTCGTCCTTCTTCTGGAATTTGTTGCTGTATATCGGGTGATGAGAAAATGGGCTCTAGATACATCCATGTAGCTTGAACTTTCAGCCATTCGTCTAAAATTTCTTGCAGCAAAACTAATTTACCCTCCCAGTCGCTGTCAATTAATGATTAAAATACAAATTTGATTTGTTTAATAACCTTCAAAATAAGAAATTAGAGTGACAAGTTTACTTACTATATAATCTCTTCAAATGGTTTGATGTATGGAGAATTCTTCATAGTCTGGGTCTTAACAATATGATCATCCAATAGTAGCTGAATGTCGTCGACACCTGATAAAATGTATGTTCCAGTATCCCTAAAATTACATTCAAAATCATATTCGTTAATTTAATAAGAAATATATTTCGTTATTCAATAACGAAAACTACATGACGAATATGATAATATACTCATGATTAGGAAGAAAAAATAACGAACTTGTAAACTAATATCTCGAATCTAAGATCTGCCCATTCCTTCATCATCTTGTCAAGCGCTCGCTCGAGGTTATTTTCTTTGGTAGCAGCTTCCGATATATTCTCGAACTTCTCTATGTAATCAACCAGGTTGAAATCTATCACCTTCTCCAAAGTCAGTTCATCATCGACCACAATAGGGAACCCAACAATTTCTGATATCTTCTCCCAATGTCGCGGCTTCATGCCAGGGTTTCCTAGTGTTTGTATTATAGGCACATTTGTCTTGAAATCATCCATTCGTTGTCTGAAATCCGTTTATATATTGTCAGACAGACAGACAAAGATCAAGTAGACTGGTAGGGAATGATTACGACTAAGTTTGCTATTATCTGTTTTTATTAATAAATGATTAAAATTTCACTAGGAGTTTAACTATCCCGCGACCTTATCGCCTGACCCGTATGATAATATATAGCTTTGTTATTTCCTACAGTATATAATTATCGCGACCTTGATTTATGGTGGCGTTTCTCTTACAATATTTGATATTGCAAGTAATGTTTAACCAAAAGTCTATGCTGTGAGTGGGGGGATGCGTCATGCAATTTATCACTTCAGGCAACTGAATGATTTTGAGGACACGGTCAAAGCGATCTTTTCAAATGACACTAAAATATACAAATTCCACACAATTTTAATCCAATTTTCAAAAAACAAAAACCTTTAGAAGCAGACGCAAGCAGTGATGAAGTGATGTGATGCATATAACGATTAATTCTACATAAATAAAAACACAATTTTTGCATGCAATGGTGCAATGGTATCTGTGTACCATGGTGAAGTTATTGTTATACATTTTAACATCTGAACTTTTTAATATCTCTTTTTTATTTCCTACGGCAACATGATTAACAGAACAAAGGCATGGCAAAATTATCTTATCAGAACTAATCAGCTTACCTAACGGACGATGCAAGACGGAAGGTGTCCGGAACATCTTGAAACTGTTTTTCCAACTTGTATACAATCTTGTAGTAATAACTCACATCACCTTCTATGTCTTCGGGTTCAAAACTTCCTACCTGTAGCGATACAGAATATTTAATTGTTAGAATAATTTTTAGATAAGTTCGATTGGTGAACAAAGTTGCACTACTTTATGACAGTCGCCTACGCATGCACACTTTTTCGACTGCTAGTTATTCTAACATTTGTGTTAAATCAATGGACGAGCAGTTGTTCCGAGTGCATATACTAACAGTCTCTAGGCTGTAGCACTTCGGTCTGTAAAACGGCGAATACACACACTACAGCTTCTATACGCACGTACCGTGTATATTTAAAACAAAAAATTATAAATACTGAATACTAGCCCTGGACGACATCCATTCATGATGCTTCTGTAAGAAATCGTAGCCAGCGTCAAAAAGCTTTTTGAATGGCACCAATCTGTCATAGACATTTTTTCTCTTAGGATACTGAGAGATTTCCCAACCAAACGAAGCCTCTTCTTCGTTGAATTGATCAATTCTTGCTAGTGCAGTCGCTAACCTGGAGATCGAATTGAAATTAAAAATATATTTTATTCTAGTAGCTCAGCGATCTTACGAATATCTCACTAAACTTAAAACTGCCTCGTTTGTTCAAGGTTTAGCTTAAAGACTAAGGCCCGAAGTTCTCTGAACGTGTCCTCCCCCGGTGGCGTACGAATGCTATGGATGGAAATGCTCAGCGCTGGATTCTTAGAAACGTCGTTGGCGGCGGACAGTGCGAACGACGGCCGCACGCCGCGGCGTCTTGACTTTAAAATGTGTTTTCATTAGGAAAAACGAATTGTTAAATATTTTTATAAGATATAATACTAACTTGTTCGATGTATCAAACAACAATTTATGTGGGTCGGTGATTTTATGAATATTGTATTAGTTTTTTTTTTCTTTTCTTTGAAAACATCAGAAGTTCACCTGTCACTTCTTCTCTTCTCAATATTTATATATTTTCGTTCATTTTGCTCCGATTACAAACACGATTCACGATCACAATCACGACTACAAGACGCTAGCGCCCGCGTCCAGAAAATCCGCCTGCACGCGGCCGACGGCGTATGCCAGCGGCGGCGGACACGCGTCGGTCGTCGTCGCTCGCACGCGACCGCCGTTCAGAGAACCCTGGGCCTAAGGTAAATAATGGTGTCGACCACGTGTAGTTGCATATATGTTTATGAATAAAATTAATGCATATAAGATAACGTTAATGATATTAACCAACTCAATTTTTATAATTATATAGGAAATAGAAGCGTTTAGTAGAAAAAAAACCGAACGTGACAAATACAATTGTGAGATCGTTTCAAGTGGCATAAATTAGACTCATTTAAGTCAAGTAATTATATTGTTATTATAGCACTAGCATCATATCACAAGGTATTTGTGTATAGCTATGGAAAACAAACATGTGGATATATGGCAGTATAATCACCACACACTATAGAGTAGTTACCTGCCGAGTCTGTCAGTAAGAAAAATCGCTAATGCGCTATCGGATGAGGGATAGAATCACCAACGCATGAGTAATAATATCAGTTGTTTTTATTTCATTTTATAGACACTACCAACTACCAACCGCTTACCAATGCAGACAGCGAACACATAATACCTATGCATTATATCTAATAGTATAAATTTAATAAATGGAAGCTCACTTTTCATCTAAATGTCGAGCACGAGTTACATATTTTGGTAGTTCTTCAATCTCACCCCAATACTGTACTTCGTTGCACTGTATCTCATATATGTCCAAGTCTTCAATAAACTTGGCGATGCGAACCTACATAAATAATAAAATAAATATTATTTGTGTAAACACAATGACAAAACTAACAAACGTCAGTTTTTGAATTTATATTTTAAAAGTGGATAGATTTTAGAAGCATTCACTTTCGTCAAGAACTAAACATTACCTTCAGTAACTCCTGGTATTCAATCTTCTTGTGGTCACATATAACCTTTGATTCTTCGATAATCCCTGGCAAACGGGCATACCTGAATACGTATTATTCTAATAAGTTTATGTAAAATAAGTAGTTAAATTACACAAGTTATCAAATAAATATGAAATAAAAATAATTACTGATGAAGAAGTGACATGATAGTAGGTTTTCTTTACATGGTATAGGGGGGGAAAACAAGTAGACGGGACACTTGATGATAAGTGGGCACCTTCAACCTCTGAAAGGGGCTCAACCAATTCTTTCCTTGTTTTTCACTGAGTTTATGAGGATACACTCAGTGAAAACCAAGGTTTTTTTTTATTAAAACCTGATTTCTGTGTAGCTCTCCCACGATTTAGGTTTTTTTTTTACTAGAATCTAGGCCAGTTAGTTACTATATAAATTTACTTGCATAGTCGTATACAGTCAATTGTCAGTTTTAATGCAGTTTCAGAATGCACAAAATCTGAGTGCACATCATAAGTTCGTTATTACTTGCTATTTTAGACGGGTGATTACTTAGGTCTCCTTAGTATATCCAAAGACAGCATGACACTGTGTATAGAACTACATTTTCACTAATACGACGGTACAAGATATAAGACTTTTTTTTGACGGGGTGGAAAATCCCTTCGGATCTCCTGCTCCTCGGGGCTAGGAGCTAGGAGTATGTGGTGATTCCACTAAAAACCACCCCAACGGCCGGCCTCAGATGATAATTACTTACATAGCACACTGACTACACACATACACATCATTTATCATTTACACAAGATCATCATCAGCCTATCGCAGTCCACTGCTGGACATAGGCCTCTCCCATTGCACGCCACTTAGATCGATCTTACACAAGATAGGATACATTTAAAAGCAGGAATAAGATGTGGGCACACATAGGATTTAAGGACATTAGGGTCCTCTCATCGCTCAACAATTTAGGAAATGCTCCTTCATCATCATCATCATCATCAACAGCCTTTAATAGTCCACTGCTGGACATAGGCCTCTCCTTAGAAAGGAGGTTTCGGCCTACTATACCACGCTGGCCCGAAGGGTTGATAAAGGGTTTGTGTCAAGTTTTCTTCTTTTTGCAATGCTGGTGTTCTGCGTTGTTTTGCGCCCTTAGTCGGCTCTTACGACACCCACGGGATGAATTGGGGTAGTGACATTCCGTATCCTTAATCCGTCACTACACGGACAAATGCTCCTTCAGTATTTTTTTAAAGTAAGTGTGTGTTTGTGCTCGTCGGGCAGTGGTGATGTATTCCACAAACGTATGGCTTGCACAGTAAAATACTTTCCATAAAAGTTGTAGAATGCCTCGGGATTTTCAAAGTCAAGTTCTCCCATGATCTTAGCAACCTTGAATGCGTATCATGTATGAATTGGAAGAGTTTTTTTAAATAAAGGGGAGTATTGGGATTAAAGAGTATATTGTATAATAGTGAACGGAAATGGGTATTCCGACAGACGAACGGGTAACCAGTTGAACTTATTCCGATATTCAGAAACATAGCCAAATTAGCGCAATCCAACAATGAACCTTATCAGGATAGATCAGGATAGCTGGCATCTGCGTAATCGAGGCTTGGGAGAAGAAGGGATTCTGCAAGCGCGATTTTGGTTGTAACTGGTTACGCAGCCTTATCAGAGATATGGCAGAAGCAAACAATTTTTTACTGACTTCTTGTAGTCGCGGACCCCAGGACAACATTTTATTAAAATAAATTCCCAGATTATAAGTTACATATTCTCACATTTCATCACTTCTTAGTCGACCTTACGTTAGGTCAAGTAAATCACCATCATCATAAAGGCTACCAACACGCAGGTGTTGAACTTGCTTTATAAATTTGGGGATTATTTGTAGGGATTAGGTAAGTATAACATTTCTTATAAATACTGACTTTACCAATGAAAGCACTGATTGTTCGCCTTTATCTCCAGCGGTGTGAACGTGGTGTAGTCCCCTAAGAACACGATGTATTGCATCACGTCTCGTAACTTGTCCTCCATTTCTGTCACGATCGTGTCTTCTACAGTCTTGATGTAGGCTATCAGGTCCATCAGAGCAGCTGTGTCGGCCGGCGGAGTCAACAGTTTAGTCGAGATTCCATAATACTCATCATAGATGCTGTTGAATATATTAGATAATAAGCTACAGGAGTGCGTTAAGTTGTTACGTTGAAAAAATTTTTAATGAACTAACAAAAACACATTTAAGTTCACTTTATATCCAAAGCCGTATTTTAATTTTAATGTTATGTTCACCTTTTTCCACAGCATCTGGATACTTTATAGTAATATATCGCTTTAATGTACACCAGGTGTAAATATATAATAACCAACTTAAATTAGGTTAAACAAGTACAAATACTTTACGTATTGTTTTGAATTATGAAGAACTAGATACATCATTCACAGTTCCTACTATAAAAACCCTGTGACCCTATGAAATATAAGATTTTCCAAAATAAATAACTGATTAGCATCTTAATATCGATTTTTTTGCTCTTCTACTTTGCAATCACCATCATCTCAAAAATGCATGCCATTGCACTTATGACTGTAGGCCTCGCCCATAGGTATCCCGATAAAACAGTTTAAACAATCTCTATTCAAAGTCTAAAGGCTTTCACTTGGGCTATCGAAACATTTAGTACTCCCTATTCGTTACTTGACAAACTCTCTTCCCTAACGGTTGGTAGTTCAAAAGACTTTGCATTTAGGTAACAAATTGAAAACTAACGCTTTAACATTGGTTTGATAGTCTTCAGTCATTCTCCTCAATAAAGTGTTTGCCAGCCGTGTGGCTCCAGTGCGTAACGAAGTAATAAGTTCTCCACGTTGCATTTGAAACATGCCTATGACAATTGTACCCTCTAGTTTAGAAGGTATTTCACGAGCAAGTTCCACATATTTCACTGCCTCTGCACAATAGTCTTCGAAGGTTTTCTCACTATTTAAAAATGTTTGCACCTCTTCCATACTCTGTAAATCAACAACTTTAGTTTAAAGTTTATCCTATCCTCACTGGAGAACATTTTATAATTCTGAGTCTAGTATTTGATTCCAGGGTCGGTCCAAATGTGTATAATCTGCAAATATTTGTTTCTGGTGTTTTCTATATATAATATCTATATATTCAAATAAAAAGTATGTAAATATTTTATCAGTGAATCTAGCTTTCATGGTACAAGCTCTGCTTAGTTTGAGACTACACAAATCAAAAGTCTAAGCAACACGCTTCATTTACAAGTTAATACAGGGGATCCTGTTGAGCAGTACCCAGGACATGGAAGGAGTACAACTGCTCAACAGACGCACTGGGCACTGGGTGAACATATGGCCCTGTGTTCACTTATTTGCACAGTCTTGACTCAGATTTCGCAGACACGCAGCTCGGAGGACCACATAGTACTTGATAATGGAAAACATCCGGGTATTGCCATGACCTGAACAATCTCCAGACCTCAATGACATCGAGTACGCATGGGATATGCTCCAGAGACGTGAAACCTGAACAACCCAACAACTCAAAGGCAAGGTAAGGTAAAGTAAAAGTTTTAACTTTTACTACGTATATTATGGTACACATGTTGTTAATTATTGTGATTAAATAATGAAGGATTTTGGTGCTTTAGTCACTAATGCATCAAACAATGCTTGGTTATTATTTATAAAAGAAATATACATATATATTACAATAACAAAAATCGTTCAAAAGTTCAAAACCGTACATGATGCTTAGACTTTTTGATGTGTGTATATGGTGTTGTGTGTGGTGTCCGAAAAAAGTAAATAATTTCCGAAATAATAAGAAATGTACCTGTCCGTTCAATAAACACACGTAATCATCAAAATCTTGGACACGTAATTCCGGAGCAATTCTTTGTTCTGCTATCAAATCAGATATGAGCTTCTTATAATCTTCCATGAGATTTTGGTCAATTATAGGCTAAAAATTAAATTATAAATTAAACTAGGACTTCTCGGTTACGATTAGACTAAACGGCTTAAACTTACAGTAAACGATTTAAAAATAATAATAATAATTGAGGATCATTAACTAAAGAATAGATGCCATTTCGTAACGGTTTTATAGGTACTCGTATTAGTACTTATATCAAAAGATTAAGTATCATTCTTTTAGTTTAAGTAAAGTGAAGCTATATGGGAGCAGACGGGTCACCTGCTGGAAAGTGACTACCGCCGCCCATGGACGATTGCAACTCAGGAGTCACAAGCGCGTTGCTGGCCTTTGACGAAGGAGTACGCTTTTTTCTAGAAGGACGTATTAGTCCGGAAATAGCAAACATAGCGGTGGAGTGCCAATTATCCAAGTGATTGCGATAAAAATTTTGTACGATGGAGCAAAGATGCAGCCGGTATTAGTCCAAATAATACCTCGGAGCACTCGCCATGATATATACGATAGAAAATGCAGAGTGATCAAGAAAGCTCAAGCTCCATCTCTACGTAACGCCAAGAGGTCAAGCCGAACGGAGATCTTTTGGCTATCGACGATTCGATTCGCTCTTGTTGGATACAGTCCAGAGGGTGGAGCTGGTACTGGAGTGCCCCTGCGTAGAGATGAGAACAGTTTTCCATATGCGGATGGACTTGCGCCTTATATATAATGCCTAGAATGCCGATACTGGCTGATACCGGCTGATCTCACTTACTTTCCTTCTTACTCTAATACTTACAACAATGTCATAAAAGAAACCCAGGTGACTCCTGCTTCTTTGATCACTTACGTCATATACTGTTATTAATGATTATGTGATAATTATCATCGACGCAATTTAAACCCCCTTTTAGCAATGAGCTTTAGCAATGTTACTAAGCGGCTGAAAAGAGCTTCGTGAATGCCATACCTTCAATGTAATCCTATTCTCTGTACTATAATCTTGATACAAAAGAGTTTCAAGTCGTGGTGATTGGCGACATGCATCCATTAAGAAATCATACAATAGGTTTAGTTGATCCCTAAACTGTTTAAAAGTAGGATCGAACTCAATCGCGTCATTTGCAAATTTCAAATTAATAACGAAGCCTTGGTTGTTACCCTGTAATAAAACAACTGCAATAGTTAAAGGAGCAAGGACGTGATTATTCCCTCACATACATTTAACATAGACATCCACGATTTTTTACAATATTATTAATGTTTCATCATTACCTACACAAAAAAAAAACTGTTTACTTACTAGAAAACTTTTACTATAAAACATTGTAACACACATCAAACATGTAACAAAAATATCATGTGCGATATTCTTATAAATACGGCTGCATAGAACGCAATCGTGGTATTCTCGCTCAGATCAGTTTTGCTAATAACACTGATGTACCTGAGACCACGGTGTTATGTACTTAGTTATATATATTAACAATGCAACCAGGCCCCTCTTTCCCACTGGGCACTCTGGGCACGTGCCCAGGGCCCCTCGATTGATAGGGGCCCGATTCCTGCCAGATCACCAATCGAAAATCAATATTTATCACCGAAAAACATAATTATTTCGAAAAATCCATCTCTAATGACTGACTACAATACTTTTTTGTCCATTCTAACAAAAATAGTGTTTAGCTAAGTTCGTAGGGGCCCCATTATGCTAATTTGCCTAGGGCCTCCAATAGATTAGAGACGGGCCTGAATGCAACGAAAATTATACCTGTGACACGTTTATAAAAATTTGTTGCAATAAATGAAAATACGAGTGTATATAGGAAATAGTACTTACACCAACATCCATAATATAATCTGTAAACTCCTTCATTGACTTTAGACATAGCGTTTGAAGATTATAAGTCATAATACACGCCAAACAGTTGTAAAAATGCTTCATTTTAGACACTTGCTTAGGATCGGGGATTTGTTTCTTTTTACTCCCCTGTAAAGTAAAAAAATAAAAAGGTTTTCTTCACACTTGGATGTGCCTCAAGGCTCACTTAGTGCCCAGTGTTGTCAATTTTTATTTTTAAAAACTTTCAATCATTTAACGACCATCATACAGAACGGTTTTCTATTTGTAGATGAATGATGATGATGATATTATCAGGATTAAATCACAAAAAACTAGCAATCTCGTTCGAGATTATTTAAGTAGGCTGGAAAAGTAGGGCAGTTTAAATCATAGCGGCTTAATGTTGACAGATGTTACCATCTTAGTTTTCCCAAATAGAAATATCTAGCATTGTCTAGGTACAAGACAAAACGCGAACAGATTTCGAAAATTGAGACTTGGAGTTCCTACTTATTAACAGTTTTGAAATGCTTAGCATCTTGAAGCGCTATGCAGAACACAAAATGACTTAGGCCAATACAAATTAAAGTTACATTATACAAGTTTTTTGAATAAATTATTAATGCCGTAAAAAAATCATAATTACATGATTTTTTTTTTATGTAGTCCTAGAATTTAGTCAAATAAAAATTTCTTAAGTCCACTAAAGATGTCGTCAATAGCTTAAACAGACAATAATCATAGTATTTCAAGTTCGACCTTCTGTCTGATATGCATGTACTGTACAGCACTCGCTGCAGATTATTACAGTTAAAATGTTCCTTATAATTATTTTCAACGTAAGAAATAAAACCCAAGGTATAGAGAGTACCCAGCATAGAGATATCTTATCCTTAAACTATAACCATACGTAAATAGCTCATGTTAAAAGGTCACTTAAAATGTTTTTGCATAAGAACATTTAAATACAATAGTTACTTTAGCGCCATCTAGCGAGGGCAAGCTTAACTATAGGTGTACATGGTGACTACTAATCTTGTATAATACAGTGAAAAGTCCCACGCTGAGTAATAAATATTCAGTTTATATAAGTAATACATAATATAACCATAGTATTATACAATACAATACAAATACAATACTCTGTTACTCGACATTTTTTTCAGAAAGTAATAGATTAATAGTATCTACCTGAAGAAAAACCGCTTGAATTGTAGGAATCCACTGGTGTAAAAGTACTGTACCGGCAGCATCGATATGTCTCTTGCAAATAAAACAAAAGTCTTGCAACTCGTAGGCCTCGTTCGTTGTCATTATATCTTTCATACTGATCAACCTTAAATCACTGGAACGAACCAAATCATGCGTAATGTGGGAGATATCTACTCAATGCTCACTCAGACAAATATATTACAGATCAAGCTGGTATCATTTTACGAATGAATCTTTGTACACGCATGTGCAAACATTCTAAATAATTAGGTATGATAACTCACTCCCTCGATTGACATTATCTTTAGAAATTTTGAAATACAGAGTAAGAAGTTCTACGTATTACATTATTAATCTATTAGTACTTTAAAATATTAACATCCTGTATTTAACATCATAGTCTAGCGACTGCCTGAAATACATCTCACACACCTAGCTCAGGCCGTTGCCAAAGAAATGCAATACTTTGTTTTTTTTTTTACTATCCACTCTTGCACATTTTAGAATAGTAATAATATAAGTATACTAGTTTTATATTAGCTTTATATAAGAATCTAATGACAATAAGATGTAAATCATTTACAAAATGTAACTAAGACCTTATTCTTATTCTGCAAATGAATTTTATTATTTTGATAATTTATTATTTAATGAGTGGAACGTGGAGTTGAACGTCTACAAAATGCCTGCAAGAAATAAAGAACCGGGATCATCGAGGCACTAGGCTTACGGGTGGCCCTGCATAAGACGGAGGCCCTCTTATTCCATGGTTCCGTAGTGGTCCAAGCCCCGTCGTGGTCAACTCAGTCCTCGTACCAAATATTTCAACTAGGCCTGATCATTAATAGGAGATGGTTTTTTTGGCTCCAAAGCTGGTCGGCGTTGCGTTTTCCGATTAACGGGACGCGGTTACTGCACCGTTTCGACGACGACAGCCGATAGCGAAAGATGTTTTACCGCGGTTGCACCCTTCTCGCAGAAGAAGGCGGCGGAGGGGGCCCGGTACGACAACGTCCACTCGGACCCAATTCGTCGCCGGCGAACAAACGGGTTTTCCCCTCAATCCGCTATAGTGGCCAGCCGCGAGAAGACGACGTCCGTGTGTATCCTAAATAGAGAATTCACCGGTACCACACACCGTGTGGTTTTAGTCGGTCCGATTCCAACACACCACCCCGTCGCAAAATCCCGGTAGGGTGACGGCCCAAGGGAGTTTCCAAACGTAAAAAAAATTGTAACCTGATGAAAAATATACTTAAATATATTATATAGAAAAAGTGATCGTGCTCATCACACAATTATTTGCTGTAGTTAAGTACGACCTCCGGCTTAGCAGTCAGGGTCGCTAACCACTAGACTAACAGGAACGTCAATATTAAAAGTAGGTGACCGTAGCACTAAATTTGATAAAATAGGGAAATAAGCTAAATATCAAATTGAAAGTAAAAAGACACAGAATGTCAATCTCCGAGAGAAAAGCAATTAAAAGAACTAAAACATAAATTATGCACGCATGTAATATATGTGTCACGATAAACACATGACTTAGTAGCTGTCCTAAGTATGTTAAAATTAGGTTATTAGTTATCACCTAAGTAAATATTTGTTATAAAATGCGATGAATCTTTTTAAAAACTTACTTAAACTGCCTATACCAAATTTGTAATACTTGGGCGATGCAAGGGTTTACAGTATGAAGCTGTTTCGTGAGATAGCTATGTGCCAGAGCGTAACGATTTCTCCAAGCGTCATCTTTTTTAGCCATTTCTTGTTTCAAAGGCGTATCTTCTTCTTCGAGGGACTCTTCCTATGATTTTTATAAAGATAAGATATTAAAAGTCATGTATACATTTCATAGCACTGTTTATGAAGACCGAACTAATTGCTTTTTTAACGTTGGTTTCAGCATTCGAACCATCTAAAGGTAAAATCTAGGCTACTTCTTATCCCTTGATACTGTTTAATATATAATATTAATTTCTCACCGTATTAGGATCTTTAAGTACGAAATCTACAATAGCCTTCTTCATGCTCATCATGAAATCCTCACGCATTTCATCTGTGCATGTAAATAATGTTTCTTTCCATTTCTTTAGTTTTGGAGAAATTAAGTTGTGTACTCTGTAAAAGGGAAATGTTATTGGAACTACTATATGCTTGAAGTTAATTTATACTACCTTAAAATTATAGAGGGAACATGAGGTTAAGTGAAGGTTAAACCAACTCTCGGCCCAGAGTTTAAGTATTAAATAGATACGTTAGTAACGTAATTATTATTTTTCAAGGATAAAGAATAATGAACCCTTTTAAAATTAAAAACTTACGATCGTTTGCTTGCCCTCTATGTTATACGTTCACGATCATAGGGCTGAGAGAAGAAGTATCAGAATTGAAGAATTATTAAGGGCATGTAAGTATCACGTTCAATAGGTAAAGACGTGAACACACATATACAAAATATAGAAAGTTTTACTATTCTGGATTGGAAAATACGATTTAAAATTGGAAGACAGGATTTAAAATTATAATTAAGCCGATGAGCGAGTCTAATTAGTTTTTTAGAGGTGTTTGATCTATAGACGACGCAAGCTCACTGTATTCACTCTTAAGTTCACCCCAGAGCAAAGAACTAAATACACATTACGTAGGTGGTTAATGCTCTTACCTTAATATTATTTTATTATCCAAAGGCGCTACATGTATTGTATCTATACCGTAGCGTAGGTAGTAATAATACCGTAGCATATTTTGTTCCTCGCCCGAGGCTATATTATCACCAGATTGTTCCTCGTCCGGATCAGACTGGCATATCAAATTAACAAGTTTTAATCTAAATTCCTCGCGGGCTTTCCTCATGGCAGTAAAACTTTGCATGACTGTAAATATTTTTATAATTAGCTAATGATACGAATAAGACCAGTTATAATAAAAAAAAACTACATACAAAATATAGTTTGTTGTGACGCATATTTTCATTCGTTCATCAGCCCCCGCCCCATCAGGATAGCCCCCGGATAGATCCCGGTCTATGTGATGCATATAAAAACTCTAAACATCGGTGAAGTCACTAAATGTGGGAGACTTGGTATTTCCTTTCGTAAAGCATGTATTTGTGAAATTATGAAGCGCCAGCGACTCATAGTCACGCATGGAAGTTCTACCGACTTACTAGTTAAGCTTCCTTCCTTACTCAATTTGAGCAGAAAGTTGCTATGCTCACGTTTTCTAACCAAGTAAGCAAGTAAAAAGTTGGCAAGTAGCGCAGTACTCAAGGTGCTCAAAAAAATAATGCTTTCGTTGAATAGATTAAAAGAGTATTCGATTTAAAAAAAAGATTTTCAATAGAATAATAGAGTATGACAAGTACCACTAGACTGCTTTCGACTTGGACCTTTCGACGCTTGTAGTTTTGTTGCCTTGGTAGTCGGTGGAGGAAGCTTTAAAACTTCTTCCGGTAAGGAAAATAATGGCCGTGTTCTTATTTTAAAGTCTTCCGGCATGGAAATTTTCGGTATCTTTGGTAATTTGACATCCGAAGATGTTGTCGAGCTGCTTTTCTTGCGTGTCGGCTTATTTTTCTGCATTTTGTGACCTTCAACTAAATAACAACAGTACATTATCTATAAGAGATTTCCACGTATATAGTCACTCATCACGATATCTCTGGAACCATTAGAGCTAAAGACTTGAAATTTGGTAGGAATATTCTTTTCACCGAGTAGAGGTCAGCTAAGAACGGATTTTAAGAAATTAAAAATAATAATAATAATGTAAATAGCAAAACAAAGTTTGCAGGGTCAGCCAGTATTATATACAGCTATTTTCGAGTCTTAAAAACAACACTACAGTTATGGTCAATATTATGCTAAATGGTAGACCTAAGATCCATGTAATCCACATGCAGCACTTTAGTTTTAAGTTTACGACTTCTAGTTCACAAAAGGTTTTATCCAATGTATTTTTAGTACAATAGTTTCATGAAGAGATTACCAAACACTAGGTATTCTAAACTCTACGTAATTTAGCTATCAGTAGCAGCAGCAATCAAATTAACGCGCCATAACAAAAACCCAATCATAAAAAGTGTAGGTATGCGATGCGACTCTTTCCAAACACATTAAAAGAGCTTTAATAGTATGATATATATTTTAATATTCATATTCTACAAATACTTTTAAAAATATTTAGGTATTTTGTAGAAATATTTTATTTACACAAACACGATATTTATTAAAGATGAAATGTTCTAATAGCACTAACTAAACGGATCTTGACATCTTGAGTTCAGGTAAAGTATGTAAGTTATGTGATTTTATGGTAAAACCAGATTAATGAATACAGTCTCTAACCAAATTACATAATAATTCTGCTTTTAAGTCCCAGTAATAAATCCTGAAAATATCGAAAAGTATATTACTCACTGGATTTTATAGCACGCCAAAAAGGTAACCACTGAAAGTGTATATATTTTTTGGTTATATGCACAACTTAATAAATACCCAAAAATACTTTCTTACTATTTATAACTAATTAAACAAATTAATATAACTAAAATTAAATCCATGTCGTATTTAAGAAGTTAGACAACCTGTCAATACAAAGTTATTGATTTCTCCATGACAACAGCTAAATAGTCTTCATTTGTTTGTTTTATTTTTCACTATTGATGTAATAATGACAGATTCTAAGGTTTTAATAGAAAGGGGTTTATCTGTGGTTTCATAACAATTAATAATTATTTTATAGGTTATAAATTGGTGGATGAAACTAAGAGTGCAATTTTATTCAAAGGTAAATTTTTCTCAAATCAAGATTTTATAAATAAACTTTAAATTTGTTAATGTTTTACTTGCTGTTGTAAATACTTAAAAAGCTTTTCCAGTTTGTTTATTAACAAAAGACTAGCTTTAATGACACTAAGATGTTGGGGTTCTAGTATAATTATTTTAATTGAGTTTTCATACTGTGCATAAATTTAACATGTAAATAGTGTGTCTGTTAATTTTTACATAAGCAGTTTTGTTAACATTGAAGTTCTAACAGTGCATAAGTGAAAAAAATACTATTTTACAGGAGAATGAAATAACTGTCATACCTACTTAACAACTGGAACAAAATTCTGAAATAGTAAAACGGTTTTTGTAACAATTTTTTTTGATAGATAGTTGAACTATATGTTCTCTTAGTTGAAAGTGAAAAAAAATGTAATGGATAATTTTCCAGAAACAAATTCATATAGATTCTCCTTTTCAATTAGTTAAAAGAAAACACAGCTTTTTTCATCAAATGAAATCAAAATGTTACAACTGCATCAAAAGACTTAGGTACACACTGGTAGAATTTCCCTGATAATACTATTGTTGTTGTTTGTACCCAAATGTTTTAATTCCTTCTTTGAAAAGAGATTTAAAAAAATGCTTGTGTTACCTAGTATTTGGGACATATTATTCTTCTTCTCAGCCAAAAGACGCCCACTGCTTTACATAACCATCTCCCCCCCACCCTCCACTAGTTTTGCCACAAGAACGGGTCCTGTGCTGCCTGCATCATCCGGTATCTGGAGACCTTCACCTTGGGGGGGGGGAGGGTGTGATTTAAGAACTGCTTTATAAATATATAATTAATATAATTTTCAGATGTTATTCCAGTTGATCCGGCATTTCCACAAGGGTCCTGTGTGCAGAGCCGCAGAGTCCTCTCTCCTAGCCAAACTTAGAAAAAAAACTGGCTACACCATTGCTAATTGCAAAAAAGCTTTAGAAATGCATAACAATGATTCTGAACAGGTATAATAATTATTAATAAATTGTCAAAATACAGCTCATAGGGGTAAAAGTTAATCTTTAGTTGTTCTTTAAATACAGCTAAACATTTATGTGTGTTTCGGTATTTGCACAAATGTGATGTGTAATATTATGTAGAACTGGATGCACTCTTTGTTTAAACCAAATAGAGTCTGCTTCCCTAACTTCCTGTGACATGCTGCAATCTCTTTTCATGACATCACTCCGTCAGATTGGAGAAGAGAGAGGAAAGATGTTACTCTATAATAAGTAAAGAAAGACTTTTCTAACTCTGTTTTTACAATTTTTCTGTTATAGAAAACATACTTAACTATATTTCCTAATGTCACTGTGTGCAGTGACATGTATTTACTACAAAAAAAATTGTATAGAAGACTTTGTTATAATATAAATACTGCCAAAATAGATTCGAGCTAAATTTTGCATTAATTGATCCTTACTGTATAACAGTTTTTTATATTGTGTTATGCAAAATGTATACCTAAGTCTACTTTAGTTTAATTTTTACACTATTTTTACTTGTGACCTTGAAGATTAAAGTTACTATTGCATTGTAAATAGTAAAATTTTTATTAATGTATTTTGCTCTCTTTTCAGGCTGAGGCATGGCTGAATGAGCAGGCTCAAGCTATGGGCTGGGCAAAGGCTACAAAGCTTGCAGGACGCACAGCTCTTCAAGGACTAGTTGCTGTGAAATTTGATAAAGGACATGGAGCACTAGTAGAGCTAAACTGTGAAACAGATTTTGTTGCCAAAAATGACAAATTCCATAAGATGATTGAAGATGCTACCATTGCATGTTACAAATTTGCTCACACTCACTTGACAGCAAAAGGACCAATCACAAAGGTTTATTAATATTTCATTTCTGAGGTTTAGTACTATTAATTAAGGATGAAATAAATATCTGGCTGGATACAGGATAATTAGCCAGAGGTTTTTTATTCCGAAATCACATGTATAATTTACTTATAAAAAAATAGAAAGTATAAAGACCTTACTAAGACAAATTATGGTCAATGATTGCTAATTCAAAAAGCTGTTTTGTGCTAAATGATTGTTATCCTTCAAATATAGAAAAAAAAAATTCAATGTGCACACAGGTAGGTTCAAACAAGTGAGAAAATAAATAAATTTCTCACCATTAAGAACAAAAAGATGTTTTTTAGTTGTCTTCACTGATATACAGACATGTACCTAATCTCTAGGTTATAAAATATTTCGAAAGAAGAAAATCCTCTTTATAAATTTGGATAGAAACTATTCTTAAGGTCTTTCTGCTTGAACAACTCTCACATAGTTTGTATGTTAATTAAAAATAATGTTAGTAGATTAATTACATATTCTTAAGGAGTTGAAAAGACTTTCTAGTCGTATAATTCAACTTACGACGTCATATGTTATCAGTAGCAAGTTTATTTATCGAGATTATCTTTATTAATTTTGAAGGCAACAAAGCACTGCCTTCGACATGCAGGTCCAACGAATAGGCGGCTTTCCGGGCCTAACAGCTATCCATTTCATCTGTCTTTATGAGGATGCTTTTAGGAGTTAAAATCGTGGAATAGATTTTACATGTGTTATAACATGTGATACTTACATTAATAAAAAAAGCTGTAAACAGTAAAAGGAGGTAACCTAATAGGTATTACTAACTCAATGTAGTATTTATCTGCTGTTTAGTATTGTTAGTCCTCAATGCAAGGGATTGTTACAACCACTTACATGTAGGTGTAAAAACAGTCCCATTTCATTTATTCATTTTCTAATATTATCTCTTTTCAGATGGAGTTAGATAGTGAACAATTAGGGAATCTTCCTGCTGAAGGTGGAAAAAAATTGTCAGAAACTTTGGCTTTGTTTATTGGATCTGTCGGTGAAAATGCAGTTCTTAGGAGAGCAGAATGTTGGAAGGCAAATAGTAGTGATATCAAAATATCTGCTTATACACACCCTGCTCCAACTGTATCGTCCGACTATTCTGCTGGCAAATATGGCGCACTACTTGCATACAAACAACCAAATGATGTAGAAGATATAGGCAAGCAACTTTGTCAACATATTGTTGGCATGGCTCCTAAAAAGATTGGTAATAAAGAAATAGATAAACCAGCTAAAGATGCAGATGATGAACAAGCTCTTATATTCCAAGAATATTTGTTAGACCCGTCTTACACTGTAGAAGAAATCTTAGAAGAGCATAAAGTTCAAATTATTGATTACGTAAGATTCTCATGTGGTGAAGTAATAGAAGCAAACATGCCAGGTGTAGAGAAACAACCATTGGATACAGTACAAACATTGCAGTAAAAAATATATAGTGCTTCAATAACTAAATGCAATCATATAATTTCAGTTATGTGAAATTCATAGGACATATTTATTTTGTATTGTTAAGAAATAAACAGTTTAAACACTACCTTTAAATTTCTTATATAAAATATAAGTATACATATTTCATAAACTTTAATTAACAATCAAAATATTTTATTAAACATTATTTAGCTCTTTCTGTGTGACTCAGCATGAATAACATTCTTCATTTTGGCTTTTCCTTTCCACAAGAACATTCTACAATCTTTCTTCCAAAACATGGCTATCTGATTAGGTTCAAAGCAATAGCCATGGTAACTAAGCACTTCTGGCGAGACCACATGGAGCGCTAGTGTATTCTGTTCTCTAGTTCTGAATGGTCCAGTAGTAGCTGGCCGAAGAAGGCAACCACATGGGCACACTGCAGCTATTTTAGGCGCTGACATTACATTTATCCTATTACATAAGTTTATTCTTTGGAAGTTGCCACATAACCTGAGTTCTTCGACGGCTCCGGTAAAAGATTGTGTGGCCCGTAGCGCAAGGGGCCTAGCATTTTGGTTTTCAGGGTTGTTTCTAAAGCCTACCGTAGATAATGATTTTTTGGTAATATTTGGGCTGTCCTCCGGGCTTCTATCTTCGTACTCACTTTCTTTATCGGAAGTTTCATCTGTGAACATGATTTTTGTAATTAACGTATTTAACACAAACACGAATTTGAATTGACAGTTTTCTTCGTTTGTTTCCCGCCTTTAAAAAGCTGTAATACATAGACTAAGAAGAAATTAGGTCGTAAGCAAGTGCATCCTTTTTAGATATTTTTTTTAATGTATTGCAACTGCTACGTATCTGATACTTGCATTTTTCTTCACCCATATGAATTAAAAACTTTTTGCACTAAAATATAAACATAAGAATAAAGCGAAGGCAGTGTCGCGCGCTTCGAACTAAGCATGTAAATTTCTAGATTTAAATTAAATATGTTGATGTTGTGACGTTAGATCCTATTAATATTTAAGTTTAGTTATATTATGTTTTAGGTATAAAATCATTCTTACGGAATGCTAGCTAGCATGCAATCCTAACATTCCTACGTTAGACGGATACTAGGACGATGTGACTTTAAAAACCCTAAATAAAAATGACGGAGTTTTAGAGTACATTAATAACATTTGTGCAATTTACTGTGATATGTCACAAGCGTTTGACTACGTTGATCATGGTATACTATTCAGTAAACTCAAAGCTTACGGAATAAGAGGCAATATTTTTGATTTGATCAAATCCTACTTGACAAATAGGCAACAGATAACTCAAATAACTAGAGTAAACCCTAAAACTAAAAATGAAGAAACGTACACCTCCATGAAGCGTTATGTTTCATATGGTGTTCCGCAGGGCAGTGTCCTTGGGCCACTTTTATTTATTATATATATCAATGACTTACCAAATGCAACGATTCAACCGATGACCCTATTCGCTGATGACAGTACGGTTACTATTTCATGCAAGGATATCAACAATTATGAACTTGACATTAATAACTCATTGACATCTATTATTTCATGGCTCACTAATAATAATTTAAAAATTAATTTGAATAAAACAAGTATAATGCATTTTAATCAGAGAATACAAAATCCGTTGCAAGTAAAATTAGTTTATGACAATTATACAGTAAAAGAAGTAACCAACGCTCGATTTCTTGGCCTCATTATAGATAGTAAATTAGCTTGGAAGGATCACATTGAAACATTAAGTAAAAGAATCAGCAGTCTATCATATGCCTTATTTAAACTTGCTCCAATAGTTACTACTGATGCACTTCTCTCAGCATATTATGGCCTTGTTGAGTCGGTTCTGAGATATGGCATTATTTTCTGGGCAAATTCGACTTGTAAAGATGTAATCTTTAAAATGCAAAAGCGATGCATTAGAGCCATGTTCGGAATCCAAAGTAGTGAAAGTTGTAATCCGCTTTTTAAAAAATACAAAATTCTCACACTACCGTCCCTATATATATTGGAGGTGGCTACCTTTGTAAAAAAAAATCCTCACTTATTTCCTAAGCTATCGGACCATGTAAGCCGTAATCGCCGCGACAATGATAGACTTTGTGTCCATCCAGCAAAAACAGCCCTGATGCATAAAAGTGTCGTATGTAAGGCGCCGTTGATGTTTAACAAAATTCCCAAATATATTAAGATCTTGGACATGAATGAATTTAAGACGAAATTTAAAACATTATTAGCTGAAAATTGTTATTATAGACTAGAGGATTTCTTGAATGACAACACTTTATAACCATAATGATATAATGTATCATTGATGATTTTTTGTATGATTGATGGATTATTGATTGCAGTAAATATATTTATGTTGAATATTGAATGTTTTAGATTAAATAAATTAATGTAGACGGTTAATAGTTGATAATGTATACCTATAACCATGATATTCGAGTCCTTTCGTTGTAATTGTTTTTTCTTCTTTTTTTGATTTTTTAAAATGTTTTTAAACGATTTTATGTTACATGTAGAAAAATGCTATTGTTAAATTAATTTTATATTTGTACACCGGTAACGGTCAAACATGTCGATCAGGCAATATTACTTAACATCTTTAATGTACACATGTTTATGCAAATAAAATATCTTGTATCTTGTATCTTGTAAAATTTATCGTATCATAGATTGACTACGCAAATTTACCATAAATATGTTTTTCTTTTATTATGTATTTTTCAATTCAATTCAATTCAATTCAATTTAATTTATTTGCGATAATATGGGTTATACAAAAAGAAAACTTATTTTTTTTTTGCATGCCTTGAGGTAGAATGTGGCTGCTCATTGTTGTAACACCTTAATATGTATACCCATGTTCGCAAAATAAATTATTTGATTTGATTTGATTTGATTTGATTAACAATTTACCAAACATTTATATCATTGTACCAAACCTTAGGGATGCTAACTGTCTTCAAATAAATGTAGGTAAAGATATTTGTATTTTCGCAATGTATAGGCCGTTTCGTTTTCCCTTTGCATGATGGTCATGCAAAGAGATAACGAACTTTCTATGCTCCGTGGACCAGGTCGTAACTAGCAATTCGGAATATAATGATTATTGGAGACATTAACATAGATATTGCAAATGAGAAGATAGACGCAAAAGTTCAATAAAACCTCAACCTTAACGCTAGTCATGAACTCTCACTATGAACAGTCTGCTCATCATATCCTCTGGGAATGTAGTCTTTGGTATAATGAACGTAATATAATGCGTGTGCAAGTGACTTCGTGGGTCACTGCTGTTGATCCTGGTGTACAGGAGTTATAGTGGTGGGCGTGTGGGTGGGATTAGTCACAATAGTCATGGACTACTACCAGGTCATACTACAATTACGCATGTCAAAACTTCTATTGACCACGCCCTCCTTAAAAAAAACTAAAAGCTCTGACTATAGTCATCAATTCTACAATTACTTACCGATCACAATGCTGATCTAGTAACTCTCGGTAAAACTAAACTGCATAAACAATGCAATATGAAGACAAGAATAGATTACATAAAGTTAGAAGAACAATTACTAAAATGTAATTATTCACATATATATATGTATAAATATATAATGCGTGTAAAGATGAACCATGTACAAAATGTGTACATATACTTTATTAATTCCTTGAATAAAGCTACAGAAATGAGCACCGCAACTTGTGCTGTGTAACATGGTCTGAAAATTCTTAAGACATGGATTACCCTGAAAGTATGACTGACTGTTCGACTGACGAAAGCCCAATCAAATCCAAAATTTGGGTGAGATCCATTAGAGAGGTGACTCATTCCAAGAACATTAAATCGACAACAAGTAATCTACTAAAAATTAAAAGTTCGGCACAGGAATCAGTAAGCTTTATTAACAGAGTTTTGACAACAAGTAATCTACTAAAAATTAAAAGTTTGGCACAGGAATCAGTTAGCTTTATTAACCGAGTTTTGTTAAAATTGGAAAAGAGTTAGCAAATGAAATAGCAAGTACAGTAGAACAGAACATTAATTGTGCTAGAGAATCATCAGGGGCTCACCCAGTCATTCACTTGTATTCCTAGAAACTGATCAGACAGAAGTAGAGCGTGTGCTATTAACATTACGCAGTAATTATGCAGCAGGCATCGACGGCATATCATCCGATTTGCTTAAAGAATATCGAACAATCTTAACACCTCCGCTAACATATAATGAATCTTAGTGTAAACACTGGAGTCTTTCCAAGTTTACTGAAGAGAGCTCTCGTGCTACCTATCTATAAATCTGGGTACAGAGAGCTCGTCATCAACTATAGACCAATTTCCATACTCCCATCAATATCAAAAATCTTGGAGAGAATTATGAGAAACTTCCTCCATACAAACAATCTTTTAGGTAATAATCAATATGGTTTCCGCAATAAGTAATCTACTAACGGTGCTGTTCATGACCACACATCATGTTGTAGAGATATTGGATAAAGGAGAAAATGGTGTTAGTATTTTTCTGCCCTTGGCAAAGGCATTCGACGCGCTCTCTGTACCATTGCTAAAGCTGAAGTTGGAAAATATTGTTAAAAGGAGCAAGAAGTTAGAATTGTTTCAGATCTACCTGACCGATCGTACACAATCTGTGAAAATTGGTAAACATCTCAGTGGGAGCGTGCCCATAAATCATGGCGTCCGTCAGGGTAGTATTCTTGGGCCCACACTATATACAAGGAATTCCTTGTCTATATAAACGATATATGCTCATTGGAACTGGAGGATATAAAACTACTGGCATTTGCTGATGGCACAGCATTGATTTTTAAATGGTATAATCGGAACCAAGCTTTTAATACTGCTCAAACTGGCTTTGATAAGGTAATGAATTGGCTAACACTAAAGGCCTTGTCTACAAATGTAGACAAGACCAATTATTAGACTTGTACCATAAAGGATTCAGTTGATGTAGATAAGGTAACATTTCCAACTATCGCACATAATCATCTAGTAAATACTCATAGCACATGTAACTGTCCTAAATTAAATAATACTACTACAGTGAAATACTTGATGAAAGTTTTTCATCTTTACACATTTAGCTTTACACCTCACATCGATCTTTTAACAGAACGAATCAGTGAGTTAATCTATATTTTTAAGCACTTGAAGCATGTCACAGACTCTAAAATTTAAAAAACAGCTATTACTCATTATGTCAAACGTTGATAGGATATTGTATTTTATTCTGGGGTGGCCCTGCAAAGTGAAATTTGATACGAGTGGATCGAGCGCAGAGAGCAGTACTAAAAGTGACAAACTTCAAGCCATATCGTTTTCCCAAATCAGACAGTCCTCTTTGCAGAGGATGCCTGAAAGCAGAAAAAACGGCCACCCACGTTATACTGGAATGCGATGGAGTGGCCAAACAACGGCCAAGTACTATACTTGGTACAAAATCGCTTCTAGAAGCCTGTAAACGCCCCAGGAGGCTTTTGCGCTTCTGGAAGGAGATTGGCTGGCTCACCTAGCCAGCTTCTTCTAGACGCATAAAGGACCACTCTCGAGTCGACAGGTGGTATCCGAGGGGATTTCCGCACGGAAAAAAAAAAAAAAAAAAAAAAAGGTGTAATATGCTCAAATAAAATAATATATTCATCATCATCATCATCATCATCATCATAATCAGCCTATCGCAGTCCACTGCTGGACATAGGCCTCTCCCATTGCACGCCACTTAGATCGATTTTGGGCTTCTCGCATCCAGCTCCTGCCAGCCATCTTGCGCAAATCGTCACTCCACCTGGCCTGTGGGCGTCCTACACTACGTTTGCCGTTTGCCGTGACTCAATTAAAGAGTAGAACTGGTTAAGAGGGAGAATAACTTGTTATCGTAACTGAAGTCTTACTGTCGCTGTATCAGAATCAGTTGTCCTAGATTCGGAAAGTAGGTACCGTTATGCTTGCGTGTAAAGCTCTACTAAGTAGGTGGGTAAATGCACTAAAACGTAGGTATTTATCTTTTTGACAAGTTATAGTTTCTAAAATGATCAATTTATTTACTGTTTGTCAAGTTGTTTTTGCCTTGACTTCGTTGTAGCTATTAAAGTGAATGGTTATCTCAGATTTCTCAACTCCAAAAAAATATAATTATTACCTACCTAAGCACTAACAACAAGTACTGGTTTGTTAGTGGTGGATGGCACAATTTTTAATTGCCCGTAGGACATCACAAACTTTTCAAATGCCGTCGCAACCAATGGAACCATTGATTAAAATATGTTGTCTAGCTTCTTAGAGATTTTAATCGTGTGAATTATCACGCATTAGCAAAAAATTTTTTCATTTCTCAATTCTCCTGAATACCTGTTTACCCAGTTCCATTTCCTATGCTCCAATCACAACCGAAATTATCGATGAACAAATAATATTGTCCTTCTTTGATCCCTCACACTTTCAATTTGATCAATTCTTCCTTCTATATACAGTCAGTTCTTCTCTGGCATGCGCTCCTAAATGATATTAGGACGTCCAGTAACCAGTTTTCGTTCAAGAAAAAGTACAAGATCTTCCTCAAAATAACCCAACCATGTATTTTAATATTTATATTTGTGTGTGTATTGTATGTACTATAATATGTTCTTATGAACTGCACGGATGGCGTGCGGTCGCGACGCCGCCTACTACTACGCGGAGTGTTGTGGGTCCGATCCCCACATGGGACGACACTTTGTGTGATCCACAAATTGTTGTTCTGAGTCATGGTGTTCTTTATGTCCGTTTCATGTATGGTTGTAAAGTCCCCCGCGACACAAGATAAATTCCTAACGCATGAGTTGTCATTTTAAATAAATTTAAAAAAGGATTGTGCCGTGCCAACCTGCGTTATTATTAAACGATTCCCGGAATTGCGCGGTTAATCGAACTATGGCGAAGTTTCGTGACGGTATGAAATATACGAGTAAAGTGGTATGGAATCTCATTTTCATCATCATCATCAGTCATCCTATTATGTGGCATATCATTGGACAGGTCTTTCAAAAACATTAAGTGGATGTATGGACTATTTTAATATTAGTAAAGTCAAGTCAAATAATCATTATATTATAACTACCATTGTCTCTGATAGTTTAAGAGTAATAGTCGTTCATCTCACAAAAAATACCTACTTTCTAAGTTTCTTCACACATCCCACACACGGCCGTCTGATCCTTAACTAGGCAGAGCTTGTACTATGATATCCAGACTGCTTGCTTGCGATACTCATATATTTCTAAATACATACTATATAATACTGATAAATAACACCTAGACACGGAACAAAGGACCGTGCTCATCACACAATTGTTTGTCCTGGGTGGGAACCGAACCCACGACCTCTGGCTTAGCAGTCAGGGCCACTAACTAAGGTCACTAAATAAAATACAAAATTCTTGGTCTAGGTTCCCTTCTACATCTACAGCTAAACTAAATGCTTGTTTTAGGAAAGGGTCCAGGTTAGTCTTTCTAGTAATCGGCGTATCGAGGCAATGGGCTATTGGGTGACCCTGGATCTTTTATGCCACGGGCCCCATGAAGAAGGTAATGTCGTATTTCTACAGAAAAAAATAAAATAAAATAAACGTTAATTCACAAATAACTAGAATTTCAGTTTTCTTTTTTTATTGCGGCGTAGTGCTGATTCATCTGTTCCTTGTGATGTAACTTGTACCAATAATTAAATTAATAGGTACATACAACATCTGTGCAAGTAACGGTTAAATAATGTAAGGGAACAGTCCACGATTTTCGCACACGCATGCTAGTATCTACCTAACCAGTACTGAGGGTCGTCACGGTCCTGATTACAATGACTATGACAAATTTATTGAATGCCT
The DNA here is from genome assembly GCA_902825455.1 of Arctia plantaginis. Taxonomy (NCBI): domain Eukaryota; kingdom Metazoa; phylum Arthropoda; class Insecta; order Lepidoptera; family Erebidae; genus Arctia; species Arctia plantaginis. Next base: position 5,915,676 of record CADEBD010000288.1, read on the forward strand.
ATCTATGTACCATGGATTACTTGCTGAGCAATAACAAATGAAAGTGAATGCGGAATTAATGCCAAAATGAACAAAGTACGCGACCAAGCGTGCATCCTGTGTGATAAAAGAGCAGCATCATGACAAAACATGCCACTTTTTGTGTACAATTTTAATGTAGTTAGTCAGTTTACAGATTTTCTCTTATGCGGTTTGACGGACAATTTAATTGAGATATCACACTGATCACAGCGTTTCATACTCGAAGTTATTTTAAATGAGAAAGTGAGATAAAATTGCAATATTATACAGCTAATGGACGAATATCAGGTGGTGCATTTAAATTCCATTCATTTTTCAGTATGTATTATTATTTTATCATAGAAAATTGTTTATTCTATTAATCTTTCCTTAGTATTATTGGTTTGTACCCATTCTAGTATACTGAATAAATAAATTAACAAGCATCTCACACAAATACAGAATAATTTACATATTTTGAAACAAGAACTATGCTATACCTATCAACAACAACAGTCAACAATGATATACCTACCTATTCATATATTGAACATAGGTATCCTACTTAGATCCCTTCCGGAAAACTGTAACTGTACCTATTAATAGTGTAAATGTATCAATTTGTCAAAAACATGTCCGCAACCCCACGAATCACAAACTGAACAAGGATTATATTATTTTTTAAAAATGACATTGCTCGAGATTCGTGACATAATACCTAATGTAATTCACTAGCTACCTACCAGCTATAGTACCAACCTATATATGCAGGTGACCATCTAGGTAAATGTCAAAATGTCAATTTAAGTGCAGCCTGTACTGTTGATTTAGATTAACGCTAAAACCTAGACCTTATTCAAAAAATACTTACTATTAATGTTGTTGCCTCTTTAAAGATACAAAATATGTAGGTTAAGTGATTACTTATACTAGTATCTATTTTAAAATTTTGTTTTAACTTAATTCATCGCTCTTAAAAAGCATCTTCGTAACCAATCAGTCGCGCACAATTTGACGTCTTTAGTATCTACTTAATTGAGATGTTAAGAACCACCGATATATGTGGAGCGATGAAAACACGATAACAATGCATCACACATAGCATACACATCATTTTGAACAGCTGCCGTCCAGACTTTCGCGGGCACCAATTCTTTCCTTTCCAACATTTATTAAAATATGTAAGTGCAAGAAGCGTGAAACAATTTTCTTTTTTTTTACGTCGCTCGCCCGACGTCCAACAATGGTTAGTCTGTTAGTCTGTGAGATGTGTATGAGCGTTGCGGTCGCTTAGTATTGTGTTTACCTACATTGTTCCGATACGCGGGTGATAGTTCTAGTGCTCATTGGCGCGGTTATGGAACCATCCTGGTCCTGAACATCGAGACAAATATGCACATCCTGGAGATCGGTGCTGATCAAGTAAATAAGTTGTTTTTAGATACGAGTATTTGTATACATACAGTGTTCTTGAAACTGAAAGTGTCCCTGTTTGTATTCTTTGCTGCTAAGATTATATTAATTGTTGAATAATAAATAAATTTAACAAATAAATATATTGACAGTGTATACTTATCATGTTTGTTACTTAATATTATTGAAGACTGTTTTTCTTGTTTCAGTAAACATTCTCAACTTGCGATATTATTTATTCATTTTATTAAGTTCGTATTTGTATAGATTTTTTTATTGATGAAACGGTTTTATATAGCTTCATGCTCCATTTACGTTTCATGTTGAGAAGAATGATTAAATAAGTAATTCTCGTAAATGTCAGAAGTCGTAAATCTACCGTCTTTATTAATTAATAAACACGGTAGCCAATAGCCAATTGGTTATATGGTATAAAATATAAATTCTAAACGATTATGTGTTTAGTATTAATGGGCACTTTAATTAAATGGCTTATTATTATCATGTTATTGGGAGTCTTTATTTTTCTATGCAGCCAAAACTAAGCGCTATTGGTTAACGAACTGATTAGTGTCCACAGCTCTACAAATTTGAAAGCACAAATCGCAAATTTTTATTAAATTTTGTTTTCTGACTTTTACAGACGTTTATAATGAAGTTTCCTCTACGAGTATACTTAATAGTTGATAATTATCATAAGATGACAATACACCCATAGAACTGATGAAATGTGTTAATAACGCTGACTATGCCGCCTACAAGCAGACTATATCAGACTAAAATGATAAAGCTAAAGAATGAGCCTTCATACAAATCGATTTCACTCGATTGTATGATACATGCTCAAGTCAGTGCAGTCCTAAAAGGGGTTTCCAAAGACAAAAAAATATGATTTCACACTTTTATTACTAATATGATAGGGATATGATATTTATTGTAAAATACATTTTTATTAGCAGTGGCTAGCTTGTCGATTTGTCGCAATAATTTTAAATAATAAGGGCCACTGAAATTATATAAAAAAAGAAAATGACCTGTACCTGACAGGTCATTTTCTTTTTTTTATATTATTTCAGTGGCCCTTTTCATTACAATTTGATAACCTCTTGTAGATAGTAGCTTGCAGTTACACGAAATAATTAAAATAATAAATATAAACAAACCAAGCATGATCGTACTAGAGAATCTAGAATACCAAGGTTGTGCGCGCTCTTTTACCGAAGAGGATGTCTTCCCGAATCCCGAACCTGGGTGGAATTATAACTTTGCATATACTGCACACTAACTCAGTTTTTTTAGATAATTTTATTCATTTGATACGAAACTTTCGAAGGTATGTCAATTCACTAGAAATTTTTGATTAGGTCTTGACATCTAATAAATACAAGGCCTTTTCGATGCTTACTACATCTTAAATTTAGAAATAACTTTTTCTCAACACGGCCTTAAACATTCTGTAGTAACTATCCACTTAAAAAGCGATTTCATACGTTTCTGTAACGACCGAAATAAATGAATGAAATAGGCGTAACAACTTGGATATAACACTAAACGCAGCGCAAACTAGTCATAAAAATTAAACATTCACTGCCTACGCTATAAAAGATTTATGTGTAACTAATCTTAATGTACTGTAGGAGTGGTGACACTCCGTATTCCTAATTCTTTCGATCTATATTACATTACTAGCTGACCCGCGCAACTTCGTCTGCGTCTCTCAATAGTACTAAATTTTCTCCGTTTTTGAAACATTCTTCATTGGTGTTCCGCTCCTATTGGTCTTAGCGTGATGATATATAGCCTATAGCCTTCCTCGATAAATGGGCTATCTAAGACTGAAAGAATTTTTTAAATCGGACCAGTAGTTCCTAAGATTAGCGCGTTCAAACAAACAAACAAACAAACAAACTCTTCAGCTTTATAATATTAGTATAGATTTAGAAATATATGTGTGGACGACAGTAGAATTGCCCTCTAGAATTGACTAGAATTAAAATCGGCAAAATGTAGGGATTTTATTATGTCTCTATATATCCCTTCGGGCATAAAGTCGTGAGTGTATGTATGAACTCAATAAACTATTGAAGCAAAAGAAGTGACCATTAACGCAGTTAATACTGCGTGAAATGGCCAGTATGAAGTAAATGTTGGAAGTAGCTAGTATAAAAAATAATTAAATGAAGGATTTTTAATTTATGGAAGAAAGAGTTAACTACATTGAAATAACCTATATATTCATTTACAGTAAGTTTATTTTATGGCACCATAAAGCATTTTAAATTTTGGTCTCTGTGCCGACAAACTGTTTTACAGTTTGGCAGACTTTATGTATGCAAAACATGTATAACTGATTTTAATAAATTAAAAATATTGCCAATTGGAGTCAGGATGTCAACATCTAAATTTTCCTTTTCAAAATAACTATTTATACAAACTATATTTTATATATTAATTGTATTACATATCTTTTATATTACATACTATTTTAAATTTAAAAGAAATCATGTCCTCGAACGTTTTAATGTCGATTTCTTCATAAAAAAATATACTAAGTAGGTATGTGCTATACAAAACTTTAATCTATTTCTGTACAAGATTTCACATGGCTCATAATATTACGGTTATCGACCCTTAATATTGAAACCCTACAACATAGTCATAGCCGTACGCGTAACTATGGTTCACAAGTCATATCACCTGTCAGTCTCTTCTTAATTACGTCAATATTTTCTTAGCGTTCCATGGATTCACCGTGCGGGTGCCGAGTCCATCGCGTGATAGATGGGGGATCCAACACATGAGACTTCGATAGCGCCTGGGAATTTCGACCCAGAAATAGGTTTAGGTTTAGGACGCGTCAGCGCTCACCTCCAGTGTCTGCTGTATTACCCCCAAGCAATGCCACTTTGGATATTGGTTCTGTAGTATCTGAATAAGTTAGACGTAATAAGTTAGAAGATACTTCTAAATGAGGCATCTGAGATTTCAGATACAAAATACGTATAACGTTTAAAAAAGTATCGACTTTAATGGGCCTACTTCTTGAATAATTGTATTAAAATGTAGTCTTCATTCCTTAATTTGGTTTCTTTGTAGATGGTATTTCGTCTTCAAATCTGAATGAAACGTATACCCTCCAATAAATAACTAGGTTCATAAATGCCAGATTTACAGTTAATACAATCGATGTTTTTGATGATGATTCGATGTTGCATCCATGTTGATTCAAATCACCATGGTCATATTCACTTGGTTATTTATAAATGGGATGTTTGCATGCGTGTTTATTTTCGGGAACCAGTTTCCTTTATTTCGGCACTGTTGACTAAATCTATTCTCTCAAATAAACAAGGTAAATATGTCATTTATAATAACTTACCAAGTAATACAATCTAATTAAGAAATTCCTCCTTTTTTAGGGTTCCGTTCCTCAAAAGGTAAAAAAGGAACCCTTATAAGATCACTTTCTTGTCAGTCTGTCCGTCTTTCCGTGTGTCACGTCCGATTTTCTCAAGAACGGGTAGACCCAGCAAGTTGAAATTTATACCAGATACTGATGTCTATGATCCCTATTAGGTGTATAAAAATCAAGGTCCTGAGTAAACACGATAAAATGATATGGTCAAATTTCGATTTTCGCGAAAACTTGTAAGTACCAAATTTTACCTTAATTTTCAACTTTTTTTATTTTTCAGAATTTTCTCTTTACTTGTGCTGTAAGATCTTGCTTTTAACCAAAATTGACAATTCTAGGTCAACCGGAAGTACCTTATAGCTTTTGGGTCGAAAACCTATATGGTAGTTCCCGTTGACATAGAATCACGAAATTTGGCAAAAGAAACGTCTTACAGCACAAATAAAGGAATAATTCCAAAAAATAAAAATACTCGTACCTGACCAGTTTTTTTTTAGATCGGTTAATTTTTTCACTCCATCATCATCAACAGCCTATAATAGTCCACTGTTTGTGTCAAGTTTTAATTCTCTTTATAATGTTGTTGCCCTGCGTAGTTTCCTCCCTTAATGGTAGCTGAATAGGGGTGGTAAAACCTGTATTTTTAATCTGTCGCCACACGGACGGAGATATTTCACTTACTTACTTATTTTAATCACTACACTACTACTACTGCAGTAGGTTAAATAACCCAACCCTAAATCTTCACAACCTATTGATCGGACACACCAGGACCTTCTATTGTGCGTTGACCTACAATACGTTACTCCAACTTAACCAGATAGATACTACCGCAATGCCTTTGAGACACTCCCATATTCTCCAATCAGCCCTACCTTCTATTGTAGTCTGATGTGCCCGTTGAATAGATCACGTAATCATTTGATCAGTGAATAGATTAAATTAGTGTTAGCGAGTAACATATTATTGAAGGAGTAGGTACTTTGTGTCAGTTCTTCACAGCTTCACTTGCATTTAGGGGTACTGCATAGATCCTAAGCTTCTTATCGTAATGTCTCATAGTATAGAAACTTCTTCAGCAGGGAATCTATCTAATTCAAAATAATAATGGAAATCTGAGTGCCAATTTTAGAGAGTAGCGTGCCTAGCAAAGAAAACCAAACAGCCATTTCGTAAAATGTGTTTTACAGCGTATAGCCGTGTCGGGGTAGATATTTATTTTTTTATTTTCCTTATTGTAGAAAGAAGGTGCAAAATAATAGAAATGTCGTTTCGCCAGTTTTAGTCTACATTTTTCTGTTGCAGTAGTAGTTTAGTAACTTGTGTTGGGTCAAGTATTGTTGCCGGGGTAAAAAAATTGCCTATATGTCATTCCAGACTATAAGCTATCTTTGTGCCAAAGTTTGTTCAGTTATTTTGGAGTTAAAGAATAACAAACAAACCCTATACCAAGCCGTCTGGCCAGCGTGGTATAGTAGGCCAAAATTCCTTTCTAAGGAGACGCCTATGTCCAGCATTGGACTATTAAAGGCCGTTGATGTGATGTATGATGTGAAACATCCATCCATGAAATCTCTCACACTCACAATAGTAGCAAGAAGTATCGATTTAAATTATTTAAAACAGTATCATCTATATGACAGAGAAATTAATAGTGTAAACTGAATAATTCTACGTCAAGCTGTGGCAGTGTATTTAACTGCAACGTCAGAGGTCACGGGTTCGACGCCCGGTCATTGCAAACATTTATATGCATTAATATGTCTATTTGAATTTAACGGTTTCTATATAGAAAGTAAAATAATTATGAAAATTAATAAACTGATATCAAACCTAAAGGAATGAGTTTTTCTTGCTGATATGAAGTACTTGATTTAGGGCCTGTTTTTTTTAAGAATTTTAGTTATATTATTATTAGTTACAGTTATAGTAAGTTTATACGTTTGCTTCAGGATTTACTACTAATTTGCTTTATTATAAAAATAATAGGTAGGGTACTAGTGTACCAGATAAAGATATTTTTCCAGGAATGCGTTATCGCCGTAAACACTCGAATTAATAGTTATATTCGTATGATTGAAGCTAATACACAGGTATATGTATATGAACAAATCGATAATTTCATTTTGATTCAGTTTTGATGTTTCTTCGGTTTAACTTAGGTTTAGCATAATACGGTACACATAACGACACTGAAATCCTTTCTTAGCATAAACGTTTAACATCACAATAGAACAGCCTTTATACTATCAATGCTCTTAATACGTTATTGTTCATCAATAGATATTTTCGTTTTTTACTCATATTGAAGCTTATTGTTACCAAAAATTCTAAAATTTTCAAAATATCTGGTAAATGAGATTTCACAGTTTACTATTACTGTGAATAATATTTCTGTTTTCATAACAAGAGCCCCTGTTAACAAATAACAGATTAAGCACATAGTATGTACAGGTTTACCTAAGACCGAAATAAGCATAACTTGCACTAATCATTCAAGAACTAATACTAATAATTAAAGATGTTGTTATTTTGTAAATTCATACATGTTATACCTAAAAACACCAGGACTAATGCAAAAAGGGGGAAATCAAACCCGAAGCCTCCGACGACCTACACTAATGATATTTAATACCCCATACTTAGGTAACTTTAGCCTAAATATCCTTGTAGGGTAATGTTAATATACCTTTCATCATCAACAGCCTCTCGCAATGCGCAACAGCTACTGCTGGACATAGGCCTCCTTAGTACCTAGGCCAAAATTAGGTTTATTTAATGAGGTATATTGATTAAAAACTCATTTATTTTTTATTTTAGGAGGATGAGGGAGTCAGCACACGTGCAGCAGAGGCTGCTTTTCGGACGGTGACACGAGATCACACCGCATTCCTTATATGGAGAATCACGGTAAGTAAATATGTATTTTCAACTTACACCACACCTATAACCTGTGTACCAACCGGAACCAAGCAGCGGTGCAGGTCGTAAGTCTGTCCAAAGTTCTTAAAATATCATTAGAAAACCATCTGAGATATTTTCAATGGGCTCTCGATTGTAGAGATTTTACCTCCTATAAATAGAGATGTAAGTGTAGGTTGTTTATCCTATTCACAGAAGACCTATAATATTTACCTTCCGAGATAACATAGTAATGCAAAACAAACATCAGTAGTATCAAATCTGTTTCCACGGCAACAACAAAACTTTTCGTCTAATAAAATGGTCCTTGAACAAATTCAAAGTGAAATAAGACTGTCTCGTTTTTCTCCAAGCAACGAATAACTTTTTTTTTTTTTTTTTTTAACGTGTGGAAATCCCCTCGGACCGTCACCCCTCCGGGGTTTGCGGCGGGGTGGTGTGTCGGACTCGGACCGACTAAAACCACACGGTGTGCCACTCTGCGCCTGTAACAGGAGGGATCCGGGAACAGCTGTTGTTAAGACATCCGGACCCCTCCTAGCGCCAGCCCGCTCCTGGTGCGGGCTCCGTCTCAATGTTTTTCCTCTCTTTATAGGCGACGTCCGGCACACGCGGACGCCGCCCCCTCGCGGCTGGCCAAACTGAGCAACGAATAACTAAATTAACCTATCACGCAAAGCCGGCATTAAATTAGAAAGATAATGCCAAGATAATTGCATACTCATCGCTGTGCTCTTTGTTCGTAAAAAAATTCACTTTCACTGTTGAAGACATGTCTTAGATATGATTTGATTCATTTTTGTGATGTATGTGTACAGTATGTGTACAGTTATTGAAACTACCTACAAATTGAAATAATGGAATGCCGACGCGTGTATTACATATTACACTCTCAAACAAAAGTCATTAAGTTATGTAAATGTACGCAGTACTTACCTACAATATTAACTAAAACATATCGGTATTGACGGAAATAAAAACTACTACTATAAAACTAGCAAGTTTTTTTGGTAATTAGCGATAATAGTTAATATTCATCATCATCAACAGCCTCTAATTTTCCACAGCTGGACATAGGCCTCTTCTTAGAAAAGAGGTTTCAGTCTACTGTACCACGCTGGACTGTCGGGCTGGTATAGGGTTTATGTCAAGTTTTCCTTCTCTTTACAGTGCTATTGTCCGGCATAGTTTGCTCCCTTAGTCGGCTTTTACGACACCCACGAGATGAATAAGGGCTGTGAACTAATAATAATTGTTAAAACAATGTTATTTGACAACAACATTTTAATGAAGAGTTCAAAAATTTAAAGGTTGTAATTTGCATGTATATAAAAAAGATACTCCATTTATCAGATACATAAATTATACAAGATGTGTCTGCGCAATTATCCACCTATAAATGTAGAAATAGGCAAAAAATATAATTCAAAATATTTTACTCTTATTTTTTAATTGATATTCTTTTTACCACCACTAGTTTAATAAATTGAATATACTTAAAAATCTATATACATATATTCTTTAACATGGATATGACGTTCAATTGCGTAATAAAAATATGGAATTGATTTAGTCTAGATTAAAGCTGCTATAAGCAGATTCCACACTTAGGATAATAATGTGTAAAGAAAAAGAGAAAAACTAAACTTTTAAATTTCAATTTAACATCTCAGCCATTCAATTTAACGAGTAGCTAAGTGAAAATGATTTAAGTTCTTAATTACGTTAATTTTATAATTTTATTCCTATTTTATTGTCCTACTACTAAGTTTAAAATAAGAGTAGTTTAAGAATACCTCGTAGTTAGAAGCCAACAAAATTACGAGAGGTAACACTTTTTCGTCTATCCTTAGTTAGCTTTATTAATTATCTATTCTCGCGTAAACGACATTTGTAGGGATATTTGTTACCTTTTAGGCAAGAGGGATTTTATGCACATTAGAATAACACATCCTAATATTTATAAAGACGTATGACATGATGAATGACTTTTAATTCCACTTGTACTAAGCCGCGGCAGCTAGTTTTAAAACGTAACTAACTCAGGTAATCTCAAACAGTGCCCTTTTTTTAAAGAAAAATATACACTAAACAAATACAAAATTCTTTAAAGAATAATTATTGAAAGTATGTACACCTGTATACTTTAACTGTTAATAATATTTATTCAGGCGCAATCACTTCACGTGATATTCTTTGTTCCACCTAATCAAAGAATCATCCTTCGTGTGGAGGTACTTCGGTCATCAATACTTACTTTTTCGCAATTGCCCGATTAAAGTATGCTAACATTGAAAATACTAGAAATGTAAATGACAAAGAGAATTAACAAAAGAAATCACAAATGGATATGCACGGTATGTTTATCTTTGCGTATTGTCTGTTTCCTTAAATTAGTAGGGCGTGTGAAAGGTCAACACACCATCATATTGTTTCCTCACGTTTTGTGGAGCTGCGTAATGCACCGAGATCATAGTGAACTGTAAATGTCGCAATTGTGAGTTGCCCACGGAGATTTCATGAGAATGCCTTAACCTCGACTCAGTCGACTACATAAGTGGTTAAGTAAACCCACCTGAACGTTATAGTTTTGAAATGTAAGAAAACATAACGCCTTAACTTTAAATCATCATCATCATCATCAGCCTATCACCGTCCACTGCTGAATAAAGGAGCGCCAACTATCCCAGTCATCGGCTGCCAGCCACTTTCTTTAACCTTGAATACCTACATTATATTAATTACTTAACTTCAGAGACGGGACACTAAATTCAGTAGGTACCCAGAATAAAGTTATAAGAATAAATAAAGTACCGTCTTACTCATTAAAAATCAATTTGCAATCTCTGATCCCAAAAATCTGGTGATAAGTTAAATTAATTTTAACTCCTAAGTTTTAAAACATTACATCATCATACGCTGTGTAGACAATTTTTAGATAGACATAAAATGTAAGTACCTAACCAAACACACGGTTACTACAAAGAAAGTAGATAATTATTATGCTTAATTTTGGCATTTTATCAGACACAAAACACTAAATCGTCGTTAATTTACCTAAATACCAAGTAAGAAGAGAAAGTATACAGTTAAATGTGAACAATTAATTGCAAGAAGTTAAACTCAGTGCCGCTGCGCAAAGGCATCACGCTCGTTGGGCGCGCGCAATTCGCTACAACTACTTACCTAGACGACATACGCAAGAACATTTATATATACATATTTTATTAAACTGTATGTTAATATATTGCGTAAACCACTATCAATTTCAGACTGGGCTTTTCGACGAGTAGTTTGTGATCCAGACTGCTAAGTCGGTCGTGAGTTCAATTTTCACCTAGGACACGTAATAGTGTGATAACCAAGATTATTTGTTCTGTCATCATCAACAGCCTATAACAGTCCACTGCTGGACATAGGCCTCTCCTTAGAAAGGAGGTTTTGGCCTACTATACCACGCTGGCCATACGGGTTGATATAGAGGTTGTTTCAAGTTTACCTTCTCTTTGCAGTGCTGTTGTCCTTCGTATTTTGCTACCTTATTCGGCTCTTAGGACACCCATTGGATGTATAGGGGTGGTGATATTCCGTATTCTTAATCCGTCCCCACACGGATTGTTCTGTGTCTGGGTATAATTTATCTATAATATGTATGTATTTAGAAATATTTAAGTATGTTTCTCAGCAGCCTGATTGTCATATTACAGGCCCTGCCTAGTTTGGGATGTGACTGCGGTGTGTGAAGTTCATTATAATTTCATTTGACCTACGGAGACAATGTAGTTATTAGTAATCGAATAAACTCAACATTGTTATTAAATTGTCTATGGTTTGATGTTGGTTTCTCCTCATTAGTTTGAAATTACCACTAGCCTTTTCCAGTTTCCGGTAAAAGTTAATGGACACTACAGAGCACGGAGCCTACATTATCACACTGTCTCCACCTTCCCTGACGTGTAATCTATGTTTAATAGTGGTTGTTAGGACTTTACTCCTGAGAATGTCCGGAGATAATCAAGTTTAGAAATAACCGCTAACTTAGATATTTGCCGATATAATTAAGTAAGATTCACTATTGGAAACAATAGGTGAGACGCTGCTAGAAGGTTCATATTTATTTTATGTTCGACCAGGAAAACGTCACTTTGTTCCTCTAGTATTAAATGTGTGTGTTACTATAAAAATGTACAAAACACACAATATACATAAATTTGAGACCTTTTTGGCAACTGGATAAATTATCTAATACTGTTTTTCATACCAAAATATTTTTTATTTGATTACATATTTAAATGTTTACTTCGTTTTAAATGTTTTTCTAATTATGACATTTCGTTGCAAATACACCAATAAAAATGTTTGTAAAGTTGATTTTGTTACATAATAAATATAGTTTTCATTAGATAAATCTGTTTTATTCACATTTCTCTAACATTTTATTAGGGTTCCGTACCTCAAAAGGAAAAAAGGAACCCTTACAAGATCACTTTGTTGTCCGTCTGTCTGTCTGTCCGTCTGTCAAAACCCTTTATCTCAGGAATGCGTAGAGGTACTGAGTTGAAATTAAAGCCGTAAATACTCACTCGTAAATACTCAGGTGTACAGCCTTGAAACTGTGAAAAAATCAAACTTTTAAGTTAACTAAAAAAAGCCGGCCGTTTAGGCCGATACGTTCGAGGAAGTAAAATTTATAGAGTACTTCTCGTTGACCTAGGACTATTAAATTTGGCAAGTAACATCGTAACATCTACAAGTACCGGGAAAATCTGAAAACTATACATTTTAAATTAAATCAAAAATAAAATTTCAATGATTTTCGACTCAGAATGCTGGTCTGAATGCATTATTTCAGTATTCGTTACGACGTCCCTTACACTCTGCATAGTTTTTATTTAAAGTAGTTAATCAATTATCGAGGTACAATTTTACTTATAAAATACAACAATATAAGTAATTATAGGATTTGGAAACTGAATTTCGGGAAAAGTTTGGCAAAACCTTTTATAACATGGACCTACAAATTTGTACGGAACACTCGCCGCGCGAGGTACATTTTAGTAAAAGTCAATAATAAATTATTTAATTTAATAAGTCTTATTCATAAGAGATCACTTCAGCTGAGATAGTTCACCAAAGATTTATGAATTCCGGAATAACATCTCCTGTCTCTGAAATCGTCTGGTGTAAGGCTATAGTGGAGTGTTACGAATTGTGACATTTGATAAATATTGAACCTATTTTAATGCAAATAAATTGAACAAACATCAATTTACATAACTGGTAAAAGATGCTATAATTATACGAAAGTGAAAATAGCATCAAAACGGGAATGAACACACAGTTTTTAATATTTGGTAAAAATAGTAAACAAAAAAATGTGCAGCTACCATACTAATTAGCAAGCGAATGAGCAGTAGGTAGATATGTATTGAGGTAGTCTAGTTTTTGCAAGTTGTATTAACTGGACTTACGATGTCGTTCATAATTCAATCAGAGCAGAACTTGTTAATAAATGTATCATAATTAATAACTATAAAAATATCTGTGATCTTCATTTTTAAGGATTTAGTAACTTCAAGAAGTTTTTCGTTCTTATTGTGATTGTAGTTAGGTATTTCTCAAATTTCTTAGTCAAACTTGCCGTCTGTACTAAAAATTGAAGTCTTCTTTTTTGTAACATATTAATGTTTACCTACCTACTGTTAGTCTCGTTGTCGTTACAATTCTGCCACCTAAGGGAAGACCTTTAAAACCTTTTCGATCAAACCTGGACCTGGTTTAGTCTAGACTCATTAAAATCATTCTATAGTGTTAGATTTTTTCTTTCCTGGAAAAAATATCCAAACTGCAGTAAAAGGGTTTTAGTTCGCGCGAAGTCCACTGACATAATGTGTGTTTTTTTTACTACAATTGACAAGACGTAACTATTTGATCGTGAGATTCACTACCATGGATCAGTCTTCTGTATAATAAATATTGTTTGACCGTATCTGAGGAAGTTGCCAATTACATCACGATTTATTGCAATAAAACAAATTCCAACCCATGGTATAGTATAGTAGGCCAAAACCTCCTTTCTATGGAGAGGCCTATGTACAGCAGTGAACCAGTAAAGGCTGTTGATGATGATGGTCGTAAAGAAGCCTCTTTATGTAATACATACGATACAATTCGGTACATTTTGCAAGGCACGCTTCAACGCTGCTCATTGCAGATAAGTTAAATCATGAATCATCAAATTTTTTTACTTGTTTTAATTTTACCAAGTGAATGAAAATAAGTCAATATTCTGGACATGATGACATGACCTTTAAACTTTACAGTAAATTCTTTGTTAGTTTGATACAGATCGGATTCTAAATACTATCTGCTTAAATTAGTCTGTAATTGCCTTAGTAGATAGTCTTCTTTAAACCTAAGCTTCCTAAAAACACGGCACATTCGTAAGCGGTATCCTCTCAAAACACAACAGTGCCTTAAGAGCAGTTTCTCCAAATCACAAGACACGTCCTATTCGGAAATTACGTCAGTTTATTACGGTTTTTAATTCGTAGGTAAAAGGTTTTTTTTATAAATCACTTTTTTTTCTGTGCTGGAATCCCCTCGTATACCACCCACCGGTGGCTATGTCGGACTCGAACCGACTACACCGCACGCCGTCTTGGGTACCAGTAGCCGGGGAACCAGGTGTACCTTAGAAAGGAAACCCTTGGTACCCCGACGTACCTCGGGCCAACTAGGGCGGGAAATGACCCCTCCTGTGTTCGAGCCCCCATGTTCCTTTTGTGCTCCCGCTCCACAGCGCGTCTCGCCGCCAGCCCAGCCTGCTTCTGCTATGGTGACAGATGGCCACACCTGACACCCCCAGGCCTGCTCTAAATCTAAACCCATATCGTCTATTTTGAACTTACGATAATTACAGTCGTTCCGGGATGTGATCAATCGGACTAAATACAACAGAAACTGTAAACTGACGTTTTGAAAATCATTACATCTGAAATTAATTACCTACTTTTCTGATGCATTTGCTCCACAAATATAACTAATAGTCGATTTCAGACTTCATTGTAACGGAAAACCACAGCTGACACAGATATTGTTATATGATAGGGTTGGCTAACATTTCTTAACATGTTATTGAACACACATTTGCACGAATTAGGTTTAAAATATATATATTTATATATATTTCAAACCAAACGCAAATATATTTTAAAAGGCTATCTAGCTTTCTCTTTCCTTGAACTTGTAGAAATATGTAAGACAAGTATTTTTCAGGCACAAAACAAGTGTGTCTATTACAGGGGTTAAGATAAAACCTATTGATGAAGTAGAGTTATATCTACTACTGTCTTATTGCATAAAAACTTGTGTCCAAAACTAAATAATGTCACAATATTAAATACAGAATATTTTTACAGAATTATTGAACTGGTGAAATGCTTCTGCAACATAAACTCATTATTTTACAGGTTATTAAAAGAAAAGCCTTCACGAATACCTCAATAATAGTAGTACCGCTGCTGTGAGAGTTGCACTTTGCGATGATATTTTGAATAAAAGCGCCAACCCTAAGCTGCAACACCTGTGAGTCACACCTACATTTAATACCGCTAGAGGCAGACAAAGCGTGAACCAACCCGTCAGACCGCGACTGAACGATTCTCAAATTAACATTCCATCACCATCAAAGATAGAATTAGGTATTACTATTTTATTCCTATTACAGGGTTTGAAGTGATTTTCTAGTTATCCGTCTGACGTAGTGAAAAACGGTCATCAGTACCTAGCCAGTTGACGGACTTCTGAGGTCGACTGAAGTGAGATACAACACCCTTTTCCCCAGACGATACAAGCGTAGTTACGATATAAATTTAACGTTTGTATCAGTGTGTCAGACACACCATGTGTATAAGTATGTTTGTCTGTGGTATCATAGGTCCGGACGGATGAACCAGTTTTGATTTATTTTTTGGTTTGAAGGGTGATTTGATCGAGAGTGTTCTGAGACATAATTCAAAAATCTTATACTTGTTGAAAGTTTTTTTTACTTTTGAAATTAGACCGATGTCTTAAGGATTTGTATTAGCTTGAGGCTATAAGTTTTTATCAATTTCACTCCAACACAATTACTGCAATCCCAGGCCAAATGTGGGGTTTATAAAGTTCTATAAAAGAAAGCAACAAAAAGCATATTGCAAGGCACTCATTTTTCTTACCATTCCGGGTTAACGTTTTGAACACCTTTTTTTCGTAGCAAGTCGCTAGAAGTAATAACAAAAATACTCATGAACACACTATTAGCAAATATGATGAAGAAATATTCCTAATTAAATACCTAATGACTCAGTAAACTAATAAGTAACCAAAAAAAATGCCTGCGTCTGATGCTTGGTTGAATATGTTTTTGCAATTTTGTTGTATACTCAAACCTTCTTTCTAAGGAGAGGCCTATGTCCAGCAGTGGACTATTAAAGGCTGTTGATGTGATGTGTGTATACTCAAAACTCAATTGACGTGCTTGTAAATAGTATATAGTAGGATAAATATTCGAAAGCGTATTTGTTTTGTTGACAAAAAGTTGATTGCATGTTAAACTGTGGATCATCCAGTGTTTACCGTCGTGATATAACGTCACTCAGAGATATACATCATGCACGCATACCGGTGTAATTGTATACCTCGTATATTGTTATTCTGCGTTCTATTCAGATACAACCAGTGCACTTTTCACTTAAAGACTCAAACATTACCATGACATTTTTTAAAGCGGATAATAGAAAATCCTAATATAGAGGAGGAACTTCGACCGTTTTGAATATCTTGTTTTTACCAGCATAATTAATCTTTCACTTTAGAGTACATTTTGTATAAAAGTTTTAGCCATGCTCAGTCATGCATGAGCATGAGAATGTTCTGATTGAAAAAATAAAATTAAAAAAATAAACTGGCTGGTTTTTCAACGTGATAATTCGGGTAAAAGTATAAGTTTAAAAAAAAACTGATCGTGGCAAATTATTGAAAAAATCGAACAGGTGCGAAAAACCAAATTATTGAAAATAAACAGGGAAAAAAATAGGAGGTTGTATTGTGAGAAAAAACGAAGAAAATGAGAGCTCCTGAAGTCAATTTCGAAAGTAACTTTACGAGAAAAACGCTTTCCTTTTCTCAGTTTCGAGATTTTGTCTTTCATTTTCTCAGTTTCTGTGACTACTACTAGGTAATCTCTTCGGAACTTCAATTAAAGCTTTTAATACATTTTTTTTACAAATTTGTCGCGAAATAATAATAAGTTGGCGCACAATTTGCGAAAATGTAAAATAGGTGCTTCGGAAAAACCTTGCGTGATCGGTGAGAAAGCATCCTACGAGAATTTGAAAAATGCCATTGTTTTTTCGTTAAGAGTTGCCCTATAACCTCTGCAAAGTTTTAAATCTTCCAGATGCATGACAGACCCGTGAAAATGTAAAGTATCATCCCGAATTATCCCTTTGAAAAACCAGCCAGTTTATTTTTTTAAATATGAAGTTATTTTGCGCCGCACAGCCTGTAGTACTACAAATAAACATTAAATAAAAATATGCCAAATATTATATGTTTCTATGCGCCATATTTGTTTAAAATGGGGCACATAGAATGTTCTTCATGTTTTAATATATCCACAAACCAGGTAGATGGGCCTTATAAATACCAGAGGTTGACGGTGGATGCAGATTGCTTCGAACCGGTTATCTTCAAAGTCCTTGAAAGACAGACATATACCATATCCAGAAGTGGACGTCATGTGTCTGAAATGATGATTTTGATGACATGCCTATAAATATAGATGTGCGCGGGTAATATAAGACTTTTATTATGACAACTTTGAATGAAAAAGTATCTTTGATTGATAAAAAATTGTACGTTTAGCTTCTCAGTATAAGTCTGATATATGTTAGTGAGTGGGATAACTTTAATTCGCATATCAATCAAAGATACTTTTTCATTAAAAGTTGTCAAAATAAAAGTCTTATATTACATGCCTAGCTTGAACAAATATGTTTACCAAAACTGTAGTCCATGAAACTATTACATCGACAAAGAGAATGGCCGAAGGTAATTTCATTGTTTTTTTTCGGTCATAGCTAACTGTTGTTGCGCTCGCGACGACAATTGATAGTTGAAATGAGGTTGAAATGTAGTTCATAACAATAAAAGTAATATAAATACTCTTTGTTGTACACCAAGAAAAAAGAAACAAAAATAAACAAAAACAGATACCTATTATATCTACCTATGCATAAAAATGAACAATGGGTAATTCATCACAATGCAAGATTAATACCCGAAACGAGAGGAACTGAGATAAATATAATATATGGGTATAATTAGGTACAGATGCGATTCCTCTTTTTTTTTAGATAGAAAACTCCCGCACGAGGAATAAACCCTGTGTCGATGGACTTTACAAACATACATGAACGGACACACCCAGACTCAGAACAACAATTTGTGGATCACGAAGTGTCGTCCCATGTAGGGATCGGACGCACAACACTCAACGTAAAGTAGCGGCGTTGCGACCGCTTAAACCACCATCCGTGCAGTCCATATGCATTCATGTGTACGTGCATCTGATCATTATTATATGTGCATGTGATCCATATTAGTTGTACTACGTACTTTTTAAACGACTTAAAAAAAAAACGAGGTGCTTTTTTGTTTTTTTTTTGTTTGTTATCTTAGAACTTAATCAATTAAGAACCAATTTGGAAAATAATTTAATTTAAAAGAGTATAGGTACTTTTCATTTATTCCCATTCAAATGTAAAAAAATACTACCTCTATGTTAAGGAATGATGAAAACAGTTAATTACATTTCCTGTGGGTGCATTAAAGTGAGTGATACTTTTTAATTAAGTATTAATTTATATATAAACGAATATTAAAAAAGAATATATAAAAGAATTTAATATTCTAATCCACTCCACTTTTAACACTCACTTTTTTAACTTTCAGTTACTTTGTGAGCCAAACATTTTGTTGTAGTGATTTTAACTAAAATTATTTAGCTTAATCGTTTATATTTTGGTTATGTTAAATTTATTTTTTGTAATGTAATAACTAATAAAAACGTTTAAAAAATGTGTGTGTTCAATTCACACACAGCAGAAGTGAAACTTCAGAAAAAATAATACTTTATTAAATAAAAATATTGACACTGCCAAAATATTATAAAAAAAAATACACAAGCAACACAAATATTATTGTGTGTAAAATCACACACACACAAATAATTTACTAATGTTAATAAATTTAATTTTAGATAATATATATATTGATCAAATAAACATAGATGTGTTAAATAAGTAACATAAATTAATTAACCAACGAATTTTAATACGCAAATGGAAAAATAATAAAACACTTGAAGGAGACACCACGTTGTTTTTGAAACATTTTCTGAAGGCTTTCTTGTACTCAGGCGCAAAGACATGTCATAGCGTAGAGGAGACGATGATTACAGAAAACACTATATACTTGTAATCTATGCCATTCTCTCGCAGGCTAAATCCTATTTATGAATATGTTTGTCTCTTTTTACTGTCGCTTTTTCGTTTCATCGAATTTTCAAATCACAACGGTGCTAAAGAAGTTTCACTTCAAAACAGACATGCATATTCCCTTGAGATTAATTTTCTATTTGAGACGACGAGCTATATTTACATACTCATCTACCGATATGGTTTCTGAACAGAAATGTACTTTATATTAGGAACTAGAGTAGAAAGACTCAATTTGTAGCATAATTCACTAGCCTACTTCACAAGATTGACTAGGTGTTTATGAGTGGACAATTAGGGTAATAATTTAAGTTATAAATTAACAGTAATATTGGCTATCAATCCATAAGACAAAGATAGAATTCATTCAACGGTTACGGCTCAGTGCGAGTAGCGAAAACGAAAACTATAGCAATATAGGATATTTGTCAATTTCTTTAACAACTGCAAGTTATTTTTTATGAATATAAACTAAAACGCAAATACCAATTTAATAAATTAATGTCTCTGTTTGATCTTAGATTGCTACTACAAGAAACATTTATATTTGTAAAAAAATTGTGTGTGTTGGCAATGATTTAAGTACAAAAAAATATGCAGATGTATTTTAGTAATTGATAGTTAAAAAATATTTTTTCAGGAAACGAACACTGAACTTTTACCTCGAACACACTACGGCACGTTCTACGATGGTGAGGCCTATCTGGTGTACTCTTGTTCGCTGCCGGGACAACCGGCTGGGCCGGATGTCATTGTAAGTTAATTCATTTTTATGTTTGGTATAATTTGGAATAGCTAATACCTAGTTACTGTGAATGTGCGTCTTTATCTCCGAAGGGATAAACAGAGGCTTGTTAAACTTGCTTGCTTTTATTTTTAGTCCCACTTACGTAACAGGGCACAAGTCTATTACCGTCATACAGAGCATTTTGCAAAATTCATGTAAATTAAATGGTGTAGTACGCGACTGCTGTCCATGAGGCCTCGGGTTTGATTCCCAGACCGGGCAAAATTTTATAGGGTTTATCTAAGAGGAAATATAGCCTAAGTTTCTCCTTATATAGACAGATAACTGGTAGTAAAATATTATCAAAATCGGTCCAGCCGTGTTTTGAAGATTAACAGGAACAAACAGACAGACGAAAAATATTTAAACTGGTTTTTAGGCATAGGTATAGGCATAGGCAAAAAACCGTGTGTGCATGAAAAAAATACTATTATTTTGACATTACAAATAGACACTTCAATTTTATTTATTTGTATAAATAAATTACACCCAGACATCGAACACATTACATTATAGTACTCATCACACAATATTTGTCCTGTGTGGGAATCGAATCCACGACCTCTGGCTGTCAATCAATCAAATACCAGAAAAAAATACAGTAATAATAATATTTTAATAAATGCTAACTAAACCTCTAAAATTATAATTATTACCTACATTACACAATGGGCAGCCTTTTCGCAAAAAGTAATATTTTCTAAGCGACTTTTAGATCTGCTTTGAAATATTTTTAGTTTGAGAAGTTACAAGTTACACAATCATTTTATTTCTTAACGTAAGAGAAAAGCATAGAATGGAATACATTTATGTAACTACCCTATATTCTACAATTGACTTTAAAGTGATAATGTTGCATCACACACGTTTATGAGATTAATTAAAAATAAATGCCACTTTTATCACAGCGTCGCGAAATAAAAGAGAACGGCAATGGCGAGTTTGCAGAGCGTCACATCCACTCCTGGGGCGGTGAGCGCTGCGGCCCACTGTCTGCACTGGCCCTACGGCGAGGTACTCAGCTTGCTGCATACCTCGCCGCACCGACAGTTATGCACCGAGAGGCCGCCACCAAAGAAACCCCTAGGCTGCTTTCCTATTTCAGAGATGGTATTAGGTAAGGATTATTTGTCTTGTACTTAACTTAATCAGTAATTTTTAATCTTCTTACACTTGTTTTCACATTATGTAATATAAAAAATTCCTAACCAGAATTCTTCGAAGCGGCTCAACGAATCTGAATGGCAGCGCTCGGCTGTACCGCGTGCGTGGCCGTCGGCCAGTGCTGCAGCAGTTGGAGCCAGTGTCTTGGGCCCAGTTGGCCACCGATGGCGTTTTCCTGCTCGATACGTCTTCGTTGCTGGTGTTGTGGCTCGGTCGAACCGCCAACCTTGTTGAGAAAATTTTCGGAGCCAAGGTCGCGTAATGTTACGGTTGGCGAAATTAAGTAGATGAGAAATGTAGTTTAAAATTTTAATTCAATTCTAATTACTTAACAATTTCATTTCATAAGAAAATTTATGCTTGCTTCCTTCCTCATACTTCTAAAATTTATTAAGAGATACGCATCACAGAGGTTCCTGCCTCATTGGAATGGGAAGTGGAATGTTTGTTATTCGTACAGGGAAACACAATGAGTATAAAACACTAATAAATGTTTATTTATTTTATTCAATATACAAACACAGATTGCATATCGCATGGCTCGTGGAGCAGACAAAGGGATAATGTCACGTCGTATCGCGATCGCCCATGATGGATATGAGCAGACGTTGCCGGCGGGTGATCGAGCGCTTCTAGACACACTCCTCGAGCTGAGAGCGAGAGCCCTCCGACCGGCCTCGCCACCTGCAGATCCCCCTCATCCCGCACGACTGTACAGGGCGACGCAACCTCCTCGTGTCACGTCTATAACTGTACCGTCTCAGCGACCGGCTGCAAGGCTCGAAGAGATCAAGCGTGCGCCTCTCTTCAGGGAAGACTTAGCTGATGACGTTAGTTCATTAAACATATAGTGCCTAGGTTTGGTTGTTCGAAATTGATTTAAATTATATGAGTTGTGTTCTCTCAGGGAGTTTACGTCGTAGACAGCGGCAGTCGCGGCGTGTGGGCGTGGGTCGGCCCGTCGGCGGTGGGTCCAACGGCGCGCGGTGCGCTAGCAGCTGCGCGAGGGCTAGCACGTGCACGCCGAGTGACAGTGCCCGTTTCTTCGGCTCCGGCGGGTCGTGAACCCTTGGAATTCGCAGCCTTGTTCCACAATTGGCGCTGGTGTGATGCAAGACGTGATAGTCGTCTGCGTGCAGCCCGATCGGCTACTACCAAGCTCGATGCCGTTAGTTTAGCGTCTAACGCGTGGCTTGCGGCTGAGGTAAGTTTTTTGTGGCTATTTTCTCATATTTTTTATTTATAACACATTTTGATTAAAGATTGTAGATTTCTTCTCCAAGTTTAAATTTAAAATATTCCAAATACAACATTCCTCCGTACGCGATATTTGCTGAAAAGGAGTACAAGAAACTCGTTTTACGTTTTAATAAAATGATAATAGTCAAAAGTAATAATATCTTGTAACAGGCGCAGCTGCCAGACGACGGTTCCGGTGCCCTTCGCGTATGGCGCGTCCGACGCCGCGAGACAGACGCAGAGGATCCGAACAAAGAGCCGCTGGCAGAGGTCGAGCGCCCACAGGCCGCGGTCTTCTACAACAGGGACTGTTACATTGTTCTCTATACTTACCACGCGCCCACTGGCGACCAGACCATATTATATTATTGGATGGTAACTAGCATGTACCCTTTTATTATTTTTCCAAAAGCACAACAGTCCAATAAAATATGCAATCAAATATTTTTATAAGCTTTTTGTCATTTTCGTAAAATCATTGTAAAGTTTTCTCGGGATATAATTTAAGAAGAATTGTCTTCTTGGAATCTGTGAATTGAAGTTGAATCTGAAAATTCACGAAGACATCAAGAACCATACATACTAAAAAGTAGGCACTAAATTACAGCGAATTGTGAAAGACCGGTGTTTTATTATTCGATTTCTTCGTACGTAGGTTACGGTTACTACTTACTCACGCGTTGTTGCCGATAAGCTGTTTTCAGACGATGCATAAAGACCCTATTTCGCCATATTAACCTATAAATCTAGTATTTATTTTATTTTATTTAGCTACCATTCCCCACATAATAATTAAAAAAATACTAGATTTACTGTTAAATTGCGTCTAAAGCAGCGTCCACACTATGCCGGGCGAGGCCGAGCGGGCTGACCCGGGCGGCCTAAGCCGGGTTGGTGTGGACGCCCCTGGCGGCTTAAAAAGCCGGCCCGAGCCGAGCCGATCCCAACCCGCAGAAAGTAGGTACAGATCAAAGGATGCCGGCCCGAGCCGAACGAAAATATGTAGTGGGGACGTGCCGAGCGGCACCGGGCGGCTTTAGTTGTCCAGTCTTGGTGTCGAATTGAAACTAATAGGTAGATATAACCCGGGCGGCCTCGTTTTCGGTGTGGACGTCGTGCCGGCCCGAACGAACCCGCCCGGCTTAGGCCGCCCGGGTCAGCCCGCCCGGCCTCGCCCGGCATACTCCGGCATAGTGTGGACGCTGCTTAACCTACCTACCTAGCAATCCTAACCTACGTACGCAAAAACCGAATGCAAAATCACAGTTCACTGTAATATCCCATGTTGTTGTCCCATCGCTACAAAAAACATATCCATTTTGATATAGGTAGTTGATTAAAAAAGGTAAAGACTCCAACAAGTCTAAATTTTATAATCACAGATCACATTGAAATTATTTTCTTTATTTACTTAGGTACCTACTTATCAAAAATTATTTTATGGATTACGAAGTGTTATTCTTTGTTATATAGTAAGGCGGTGTCATTATAAATAAAAAAAATACTATTTCATTACGGATGTATATTTAAAATTTATATTGCAGGGTGGCTCTTCGCCAAATGATCTCAGGAATTTGGGTGCAAAAGAAGCTAAAGATCTCTATACCAAACTAGGGCGTTTCCCTGTTCAGGTAACTTTATCAAACAATTACTTAATAATTAGCTGTACTAATTACATTGTTACACTATTCTGACTTTATTATATTTATCACGAATTTTACCAACATTCCTACTAATATTTTAAATGTAAAAGTAGTTCTGTCTGTCTATGACGCTTTCAAGGCTGGTTTAGGCTGAACCGTTTTTAATGGCGTTGATTCTTGAGGAAGGACATAGGCTACTTTTAACCGCGATAGCCGACATACATGCGGGTGGAGCTTCAGGCTAAAGTAAGTATTTTACATGTTCAACCAACGTTTTATAGAATTTGTAGTTTCTGGGATGTTAAGACTAGCTGGTAGCCGCGACTTCGTTCGCGTGAAATTTGAAAGGCGCTTCCTTAGTGATGTAGTACGGTACGCGTCTGCAGTCCATGAGGCCTCGTGTTCGATTCCCGTAACGGTCAAAATTTTATAGGGTTTATCTGAGAGGAAAAAGAGCTTAGGTTACTCCTTACCTGTACCTGGTAGTAAAACATTATCAAAATCGATTCAGCCGTTTTGAAGATTACCCGGTACAAACAGACAGACAGACAGAAAATGTTTAAACTGCTTTTTAGGCATATATATTGTACAAATAATCGTCTGCATGAAAAAAAAACTATTATTTTGACATTACAAACAGACACTTCAATTTTCTTTATTTGTGTAGATATGCATGTTTTAAATAATAGGTATAGGATAACCCTTTATAATAATAATATTTTAGAAATAGTTTAGAAATACATCTAAGTAAAAAAATTTAAACTACAATTACGATTACTATTAGGTAGGTACTTAGTCTATTTACCGCGTTAAATATGGCCTAGGTTTTCTCGAGTTAATGAAACCCTATTACGTTTCCTCGACTGGGTCTTACTGGGCAAAATAGATGCAAAGACCCAGGTCTTTAGAGCTATTTTAACAACTTAGATGGGACTCGGTTCAGGGAAAAGTACTTGGATTTTCTGAAATTAGTTAAGACTAACAACCGTTAATTGAATACAAAAAGTAATAAACTTTATGTTTTAGGCGTGGGTGTATCAAGGAAAGGAACCAGCTCACTTTCTTCAAATATTCAAAGGTCGAATGATAACTTATTCTGGCAGCGCAACGGATTACGACCGTAAGTAAAAAGAGAATTCTTTCTTTGAATTGTATGAAGTGAGAACAATCGACTTCAGACCACCTAAACAACATTACTACAAAACATAGTTACGGATTTGAATTATTTAATAAAATTAAAGCCTTTATTCAAATATATATATTTTATTTTATACTTTAAATATCATGTGGTACCTCGAGTAAAGGCCTCCTCGATTTGCTTTTATTCTGTAAGTCTAGTAGATGGTTTAATAAAAAGCTAACGTTTTTTTTGTCTACCGGACAGCTACAGGACGTCGCTTGCTAGCACCGTCGCGGGTCCTGATCAGGGTGTCGGGCCAGTACGCGCGCGAGGCTCGTGGCGTGGAGGTACGCGAAGGGGGCGACGCGAGCGGAGCGGGCGCGTGCTACGTGCTGAGGGATGGTGTGCGCGTCTGGGTCTGGTGCGCTGCTAATGCCACCGGAGACGAAAGGGAAGTCGCCAAGAACATGGCAGCTGCAGAACATACGCTTGTCATGCAAGGTACAAGAATCATCTATCTATTGTTTAAAAAAATACTGTATAACATAGCACTTACATTAAAAAATTACCAAAAATAGACGCTTCTATTTTATATGTTTTATAATCCTGGTACCCACAGTAAGATTTAACTTGTCTGGGTACAAAGTCGTAAGATTGAGATCCTCAGAGGAAGATATTTCTACAGGGAGACCTCTCATATTAATTTTCACTCACGTACGAATTAAATTATTCATGTAACATAGGCGACCAAAAACAAGAAGTACAGACAAACACACTATCAAATAGGATGGTTATTCGGATTTATCTCTACGGGTTCCAAAATAATTATGAATTCAACGGCAGGTAAAGAGAAGACCAACTTTTGGAATGCACTTGGCAACCGCCGGCATCTTCTCGCACCGTCTCCATTGAAGGAAGTCCAACGTCCCCTGCCGCCGCGTCTATTCTACGTGTCACTTGGAGTACCTGGCCAATTTTCTTGTAAGTCATTCACGTTCAATGTAAAAAACCTGATCGCTGCTAAAATCGTTATGCTGCAACTCTTGACAAAAGCATTAAATGTAGCGACGGAACCGTTACACTAGTTTACACGGTTTTCATACCCCAGCTGAAAGTTGTTATTTTGTTATTCATTTAGATAGAATTATCCAGAAAAAATAATAAAAAAATTCGGTCACGTCTGGTTTAAGAAATATTTATTAACTTAACTGAAATACATAATTTTGGTATTAATACTAAAAAAAAATTAAAAATGACTAATTTTTGCCTTCTTTTTATAGCTATTTGAATCAGTTTCTCTTATAATGGACCAACAGTAATCTCCTAACATGTTTTCATCCCAAAATCCTTGATGTCGTTCTTCAAAAACCTTTAAATCTTGGTGAAAACGTTCCCCTTGTTCGTCACTCATACTTCCTAAGTTTTCAGGGAAAAAACTTAGATGCGAGTGCAGAAAATGAATCTTTAATGACATGTTTACTCCCATCTTTTGTAAATTTTCCAATAAACCGGTAACAATTTCTTTGTAATTTTCACTTTTTTTGCTTCCCAAAAAATTTTCCACAACCATTTTGAATGACTTCCAAGCAGATTTTTCATTAACAGATAAAAGGCTTTCAAACTGAGAATCTTTCATAATTTTACGGATTTATGGGCCAACAAATATACCCTCTTTCAGTTTTCCTTCTGTAATGTTTGGAAAGATTTTTTGTAAATACCGGAAAGCATCACTGTTTTTGTCAAGCGCCTTCACAAAATTTTTCATGAGCCCCAATTTGATGTGTAAAGGGGGTAGAGTGACGTTATTGGGATCTACCAACAGCTCGTGTTTAATGTTCATTTTGCCCGGCATATACTCATTCCGAATAGGCCATTCTTTTCTTACATAATCATGTTGTTTCGCTCTACTGTCCCACAAACAAAGGAAACAACAGTATTTTGTGTAACCACCCTGCAATCCCAATAACATACCGATGACCTTTAGGTCGCCGCACAGTTTCCATTGGTGTTCTTTATACTTTATTAAATTAATTAAAATACGCATCGTTTCATAGCTCTCTTTACAATTCACTGCGTGTCCTATTGGTATGGACGGTTTTTTATTACCATTATGTAATAAAACAGCTTTTAGACTATATTTCGAAGAGTCTATGAATAGGCGCCACTCTGTTTTATCATAGTTTTGATTCATTGCTTCAAAAAGTCCCGGGATATCAGTACAATAACAATATTCACCTTCTTTTTTGAAAAATTCTGAGTAAACTTTGCTTCTGTTTCTGAAAAACGTAACTTTTGTGCCTGGTAGTAATAAGTTCCACTGTTGTAAGCGGGAACCAAGAAGCTCTGCTTTAGATCTTGATAATTGTAAATCTCTTGTAAGATCATTTAATTCGGCTTGGTTAATTAAATGTGGAATCTTTTCTTGAAGTGAGAACTCGTCAGAATCACTAGAAATCGATTTGAATTCAACATCACTTTCATTGTCATCTAGTATATTTGCACTCGAATTACCAGGACAAACTGGATGTGGTAGATCTTTCGAATGTAATATGGGCTTAGTAACAGACGGAACATCGGCATATATAATACTTGCCTTATTTTTTTTATTATATCCCAATGTCTTCGTAACACAAAAGTTACAATCATTTTCATGATTACTAGGTTCTCTCCATAGCATTGGTGAACCAAATGGAAGGTGAACGTTTTCTCCTGATGACCACTGGAGTAAGACGATTCTACAGCTTTCGCAAAAAACATGAGGAACCCACTTTTTATCTTGATTTGCAACGGGAAATCCAAAATAATGAAGATATGCACTTTTTAACGAATCTACAATGGGTCTTCTCTTTTTTGAAAATATAAACTGTCTACAAACATAACAAAAACGATCAGAAATTTGTTTACACTTTCTACTGGACATTTTAAATCAATCCGAAACAAGATAATTGTCGCTTGAAGCGAACGAATAAACAATAAACTGTCGTCACCACGTTAGGTAGTTAAAAAATAAACATTTGACTGCAGGAAGAAATTGTGACGTGATAAAATATTTTTGCTAACACTTTTAGATTTAAGGAAGGTAGATTAACATATTTATATACATTTATTTTGGGGTCTAAAAAAAAAGTTCAATTTTGTAAACTAGTGATTATTTAGGCCGTAATGTTGTTCCAACTCCTATACCGTTGCATTCGTGGTAGCAATAAAATTGATTATTACAGTTTAAATAAATTTAATTAGTAAAAGACAAAGCGTAGAAAAAGACAAAGCGGATCACTCTTTCTAATTTAAAAAAAGTTGGTTCGGAATATGTACTAGGAATATAACTCCATTGTGATGGTTAATATTTTAACCCCTCTAGTCGAAGAGATAGCATCATTCAGCCAATACGAGTTGTCGCCGGAGATGGTATGCGTGGTGGACGCGCACCTGTCCGTGTTCGTGTGGCTCGGCGCGCAGTGCTGCCCGCGCGCCAAGGAGGAGCCGCGCTGCGTGGCCCGCGCCTACCTGGCGCAAGGTATGTATATGACTCAATTTACATACTACTGCACCCATTTGGCTTAAGTATATGCGATGTAAAAGCGACTCTTGCTCCTATACATTAAAGTATAATTCAGCTCACACAGTGCTGATAAACTATTACCCTAGAAGCTATTATTACTAACCTTTTCTGACAACGTTAGGGTTGCATTTCTTTACTTGTCAATTACATGGTATAGTCCAGTCATTTAAGCTTAAATTAGGTAAGAATCTCGGAATTCGAGATACCCAGCTGTAAGTCTGTAAATACTTGTATATTGACACCCTAAAAGTTGTCTCAAAACCTACATATGGTAGGGTGTAAGCAACTATTAAATTTCAAGGTCAAAAGTCACAAAAATCAGTTTATTGCGCTTTTTTTGGAAATATCTCATTTCCTATGGGTTTCTGCTATTTGTATTCATTTTCCATATTGTAAAATACAAAATTCTCTACAAATTTTGTTCAAAAAATTTTTTTATACGGTGAACCGTTTTCGAGATAGAGGGCGGAGAGCGCACGGTCACAGCATCACTTCAGGTCAACCGGTGCCTCCGGTCGAAAACGCGCCATATATAGTTGATGAACTATCGATAAATCAATGATTATAAATATTTGTCAATTTTTATTAACTATTATATTATATTTTATCATTTTTTTCCTAACTTATCCACTTTTTATTCAGTATTAATTTATTTAACAACACTTACCTGCCCATGTAATTGCAGAATTGTTAATGAAAATATAGGAATCATATTTGAATTTTAACCTAATTAATATTAATAACTTCTTACATGATGAAAAAAAAAACAAATAAATTATGAATTAATCTTTTTATTAAAAAATATCATTGAATACATTTATTTTTATTGAAAGTAAAAAAATGGAATAAAGGTTACAAAAACTACAATTTATAATTTTAATCATCTTCTTCCTCTTCATCGTCGTCTTCTGGCTGCTGATAAATTTCAAACTGGTCTTCATTATCGTCTTCAACGACATTTGTCTCAAGTTCTTCCATGATTTCGGGGTCAAAGGTTCCATCTTCGTTAATGTCGCTGTGATATGGTAGAGCATTGAGACAAGCTTGCCCATTACATTGGCCACAAGCTAAAGAGCATTGCAAGCCACAACCACTCTTGCAGTTGCAGAAAATTGTATTTAGCAAATCTTCTGGAGCAGGTGGTAAAATTGTCATGATAGGCTCCAGAAAACCATTTCGCATTGTCCAACCCCATACCTGGGGTTCCAAATCATGTCCTAACCAAGTTTGAACTTGATAATATACACGGTTGAAATGTTGACGAGCAGCTGCACTTGTTGGTGGAATATTTGAAAGCTGAACAGGTTTATTAAGTTTTGTAGACTTGACGTAATGCATATAACGAAGATGATCGAGACTTTTCACAGATTTCAGAGCATTATAGACTGCCAATAAGGTTTGAGTTCCACTCTCTAATATTCTCTGGGCCGAACAACTTTTATTTATAATCATTGATTTATCGACAGTTCATCAACTATATATGGCGCGTTTTCGACCGGAGGCACCGGTTGACCTGAAGTGATGCTGTGACCGCGCGCTCTCCGCCCTCTATCTCGAAAACGGTTCACCGTATAAAAAAAATTTTTGAACAAAATTTGTAGAGAATTTTGTATTCTACAACATTGAAAATGAATACAAATAGCAGAAACCCATAGGAAATGAGATATTTCCAAAAACAGCGCAATAAACCGATTTTTGTGACTTTTGACCTTGAAATTTAATAGTTGCTTACACCCTACCATATGTAGGTTTTGAGACAACTTTTAGGGTGTCAATATACAAGTATTTACAGACTTACAGCTGGGTATCTCGAATTCCGAGGTGAACTTACTATAATGACTGGACTAGTAATGGTAAGTAAATATACACAGAACGAACGTGCGACATCGTTGCACATACGTTAGTAGTACATAAACAGTAGGCGCAAATAATAATTTTTGTTTTAAACTTTATTCAGATCCTGCTGCGCGAGACCCCGAAACGCCTATTCTGGTTCTAAGTCAAGGCAGAGAACCTCCTCACTTCACTGGTTTCTTCCCGCATTGGAAGCAGTCTATGTGGAAGGTAGTTAAAAACATATCACGAGTCTTCAACAAAAGAATACTGCAACTTCAATCTTATATTTGATTTCAGGGTCACAAGACGTTCAGTGCAATCATCAGCGCTTTAGAAGGCAAAGCCATAGTACAGAGCGGCAATAACGCATTACAAACTGGCAATAGTACTAATCGGTTTGACCAGTACGAGAAGTATCCTTTGAGCGTACTAAAGGGACCAAAAGAACATCTCCCTCAAGACGTTGATCCACTTACTAAGGAGGTAATCATGTCTAACGAAATTATTTTTTGTGCGGCAGTGCAAAATCTGGCACTTACAATTACCATAAAGCAATTGCGCATCGAAGAAAAGTAATAATAGCGTAATTGACATCTCAGTTAAATTAGTTACTTTTATCTTTATATGAAAAATGTATTAAATATCAACTCATTACGTCACTACATCAGACTACTCAATTGAAGAATATATTTCAGTGTTTATTTGATTTATATTCGCAATAGTTATAAAAAGCTAAAATAATTATATTTTCTGAGATGTTTTGTGATATTCGTTTTAATGAAGCGGACATTGTTATTTATTTATGATATAGTCAACTACTCTATTATTTTACGAGGCTACAGACCCAAAAACGAAGCTTACCTTTTACGACTGCATCTACAACATGGATAATTACGAAGTTCTTTTTGTAAATAAATTTTACACATGGAGGGTGTCTCCGTCTACCATTGAAGGTAGAGTGCAAATATTTGAAAAACATTTTCAAATATTTGCACTGAGCAGGCATCAAACCCGCGACGCGTGACTTGGCAGTCAAATGCTGCGTCACGCAGGTCATTAAATGGACCTAGTACTAGTAGCAACTCGAGTCTGAATATTCCGGTTACTCCTTCTATGAATCATTTTACAATTAATATCATCTGTTTACAGCTGTATTTGACGCACGATGACTTCGTGGCGACGTTCAGTATGTCGTACAACGAGTTCCGATCCCTCACTGGCTGGAAACAGAAGGATCTTAAGAAAACAGTCGGCCTTTTTTAAACCGACTAATATAGTCGAAGTCACCGTAGTTGAAGCTTGTCAGCTAAATAAGGTCACAATATACATGGCCAATGATAAAGAGTAGCACCGTTATGCACAAATCTTTATTATAAAACAAATACTTACTACTTTGTTTTTAATATTTTGCTGTTGTTTTAATGCAATGAATATTTTTTCTCCAAATATGTTATTTCTACAAATATTGATTATATTATTATATGTAGCACCAATATTTATAACAAAAATACTAAGTATTTTTTGAAAAAATAAAGATTTTCTTATTTGAATAAGCGCTTGTTAACGTTATTTTTATTTATCTCATAGTAATGTGAAATTATCAAAATAAAATGTTATTAAAGTTTTAAAAATAAAATAATAAAATTTTAATTGTTATTTTTATTTTAAAAATAGTGCTTATTTACTATTGGGCATTAATTTTACCTTAAAATTAATCTTTACAATTTACAATGTTTCAAAATCCATAAAGTATCGGTTGAATTAAAAATGTATTTACACTAAATTAATAACAGATACCATATATTAAGACTACATGATATGGGTGAGCCGTAGCTAAGGCACGTTTCATTAGTATTGCGTGTTGCGAGTGGCGCGTGGTGTGTGGCGTGTGGCGCGTGGCACCCTGCGTGACGCCACACGCTCCACGTACTACCACTTACAGCGATCATTCAAACCATAATACAAATTATATGCTCAATATCATTATAATATTATAAAATATATGATGGGCTATATGAAATGTCATCTATCACCGAAAAGCTACTTGAAAATTCTTTACAAAATATGAAAAGCTAGTTAGGAACTTACAATTTTAGTAGATAAATAAATCGTTACAATAAAATGTTTAATTCGATAAAATAAATAATTTACATAATGATTTTACATTAAGTATATCCGTTATTGTAAATATCAGACAATTTGGGAGTATTTCTATAATCGCACGATTTACATGATTGCGATTGTCGAGAAAAATACTCCCTAAAAATGTCATTTTAAATAGTAAAATCAGGTTATCAGAATTATGCATAGTAAATAACAATATTATTATTACGTGGAATTAATATTAATGACGAGACATGGAACGAAAACGCGAACTTTATTAGCATCCAAAATAAACAGTATATTTTTTTATTATTTTTGAAATTTCTTTGGTAATAAAAAAACCGAACACATGAAATAAAAAATATACCTCTTGAAATAATATGGAATGAAATACACGAACAACACAATGCATAAGCTGCCGTTATAAAAAATAAAAATGCATCTCAAAATAAGCGTATAACTACGACGAAATTGCAATTGTTTTTAACGTTAAGTACGTAAATTTAAAAATTCGCATGTCAACATGAATGGAGAGATTGTTCCGCACTTACATCTAAAGAAAATAACACAAGCGATAACTGTATATGCGACAGAACAGAGAACTTGAGTCAATTAAAAACTAATGAAAACAAAACTCAACATAGTTTTCGTTGCAGGAATGTAAACAATGTGTAGAGTAATATTAAACAGGGCGTTTTATAATATTTAACAAGAACTAATAGTAACAACAATGCGTCGGAGGCCTGTTTCCTTCTAGCACCACGGCTGTCGCTGCCCACCTACCTACGGGAGCTATATCGTCCACAGTCTCGAATAGTCAATTCAGTTTTTGTATACCATATATTAAATACAACCTTCATTAAATATAATAAATACCATTATTGCAAAATGTCTTTTATGGCCCTGTATTATAAAGACGTTAAATCCGTAATCGAGACTGTAAGGGTATAAACCATAACTAGGCGGGAGTACAACACAAACACTTCTATATCACAGCTTACCGAAGCCTTCACAGACTTCTCGCTCTATCATGGCTCGTTTAATACCGTCGCGGAACCGCTGGCTCCGGAACATGATATCAGATTCTTAGCCGATATTGGAACATTGTGCCCGGTAGAGTACAATAAGAAGATAAATACCAGTTCATCTGAGACAGACGAGTTTAAATATCATATAAAGTATTGTCTTCAACACTCCCAGCTACTTTTGTACTTTATACTCACAACTAAGCAGGATACAATTTATTGTACACGAGTTATACAAGGCCCTTTGTAATTTGGTGTTATAATAATAAGCTCTTACGTGATACATAGAGTTACTAAACATAATGTAAAGGATTATAAAATTTAAATAAAGGGGCTTCTTATTGTAGGGCCAACCTGTTTTTACACCGATATAGTTTGGCACAATTACGAGCCGTATTTAAAAATATTATAAGACACTGTTAAAATTGCTTTTAAGTTACATTTCTTAGCTAAAAACAGCAAAAGAATTATATGTACATTCGGTGTTGCAATAAGCAAAAAGTTTTAGAAAATGCTTTTAAAAATCATTGCAAAATCTTATGTATTGTATAATAGCTCTAGATTTCACTACAAAAGTCTAGAATAAATTGATGTTGATTCAAGGAAGCCCATCCGAGTCTTAAACAGTTAAGTAACATTGCGGAGTTTTTAGAAGAACTATTCCATTTGAGCAAACATCTTTGATTCATTAAAAAAAAAACCTATGGCACAGTTTCTTCGTTAAGTTGCATCTAAGCGTGTATTGTCTTACTTGTGTACTTAATCTAACAATAAGGGTCCCTGAATCACAATAATTTGCTACAGTTCAATGAACATGGTATAAGTTTAACTAGAACCTTTAACATCACACTATAATTATATCAATTCCTGCTAGCATCAATTCACAACATGCAGTTTATCTAGTGTTAGTAACAGTGCATTCATGTGCTCGTACTACGCCGGCAACTTCGTACCTATCCCCTCAGTAACATTTAATCTTCAAGTTCGACCAAACTTGCCGCTATCAATACATATATAAAGCATACTGATAGCATAGAAATGTGTTGTTAAAATAAAAACATAACGTATATAATAAAAATGCTCTACTGGTTTAAAATACATTTTACCAAAATATTTTTCAAAGATAACCAGTTTCTATAAAGTTAATTTATAATACGAATTATTTGTAAACTATTTGGAGCTTTGAACCAAATGTTGATTAATTGGTGATAAATTAGTACATAACGTGATGAAAATCTAACAAGACGTACATAACACCACCCGGTTTAAATTACAAGGCGACGGTGCTGTCGCCGGTTAAAACCCCATTCGCTTCCGAATCAACGAGACAACTAAAATATAAAATCATAATAATATCAACACAGTTACTAATATTTACACGAATCAGTTTTCAATGATCCGAGAGAATATAAAAGTTATCTTTATACAGCACATGCTAAGAGCGGTAGTCAGCACCACTGCACATTTTGTGAGATTTCTTTTGTGTAACCAACTTCTATATCATATACTCCAAAAAACAACTACTCAGTGTCAGTAAAATTTTGATAAGTACAAAATATTCATTTTTTTTAATAACTATCACAGCAATCAAGCCGAAATCTTATAAAAAATTTGGACAAAAATACTTAAACTTATTCATTTAAGACTAGTTAATTACAAATTGTATTGAAACTCGGGTAGAGAATTGTGTTAGATCCAAATATTAAATATAGTTCAATACCAGATCAAGTGCTGAATAGGCAACGAGGATGTCAATGACATCACTCGAACACCAAGAATACACAATTAACAATTTCCTAACAGGCGTCGAGTACTTCATAAAAAGTAGCTCGATTCACAAGGCGACGGTGATAACTCAATTAATTTAATAAATCGAAATATTAAAACTGGGTTCCGTAAATACAAAAATTCCGCAAAAAATGTTAGTACAAAAAACCAATACGCGGTGAACTAAGCAACTCACGGTTAAACCTTTTTAAAAAAACGTAAAGCAAGTAAATACTTAAATCGCATCTAACAATGGTGTCTCATCGTTAGCAGTGATGAAATGAGTGAGTTAGTGAGTAGAGGGCGAGCGGCTCACTGCCGCGGCAGGGACGCGTTGGCCGGCAACGTAGAGCTGCGCTGGGATGCGTTCATGTACGCAGACTTCAGGTTTGACCGCATCGAGTCCCTGAAAATTTAAACGCTCTATACAATTCCTAGGTATTTAAAATAAAATAGTCCAATAAACTTAGTTGAGAATGTTTAGGTTTGATAAATCTTATATTTAATGGCATGGGTGGTCGCCAGTTCTGTGAGTGTGTCAGTAGCGCGAGTTACCTGGGCGAGAGCTTGGTGTGGTCGTGGTTGGTGTGGTGCGCTGCGCGGTACCCGTAGCGCTGCACGCGGCGGGCGAGGCGCGCCCCCCAGCGGCGTTGTCGCCAGTGCTGTGAGTGGGTCAGTAGCGCGAGTTACCTGGGCGAGAGCTTGGTGTGGTCGTGGTTGGTGTGGTGCGCTGCGCGGTACCCGTAGCGCTGCACGCGGCGGGCGAGGCGCGCCCCCCAGCGGCGTTGTCGCCAGTGCTGTGAGTGGGTCAGTAGCGCGAGTTACCTGGGCGAGAGCTTGGTGTGGTCGTGGTTGGTGTGGTGTGCTGCGCGGTACCCGTAGCGCTGCACGCGGCGGGCGAGGCGCGCCCCCCAGCGGCGTTGTCGCCAGTGCTGTGAGTGGGTCAGTAGCGCGAGTTACCTGGGCGAGAGCTTGGTGTGGTCGTGGTTGGTGTGGTGCGCTGCGCGGTACCCGTAGCGCTGCACGCGGCGGGCGAGGCGCGCCCCCCAGCGGCGTTGTCGCCAGTGCTGTGAGTGGGTCAGTAGCGCGAGTTACCTGGGCGAGAGCTTGGTGTGGTCGTGGTTGGTGTGGTGCGCTGCGCGGTACCCGTAGCGCTGCACGCGGCGGGCGAGGCGCGCCCCCCAGCGGCGTTGTCGCCAGTGCTGTGAGTGGGTCAGTAGCGCGAGTTACCTGGGCGAGAGCTTGGTGTGGTCGTGGTTGGTGTGGTGCGCTGCGCGGTACCCGTAGCGCTGCACGCGGCGGGCGAGGCGCGCCCCCCAGCGGCGTTGTCGCCAGTGCTGTGAGTGGGTCAGTAGCGCGAGTTACCTGGGCGAGAGCTTGGTGTGGTCGTGGTTGGTGTGGTGCGCTGCGCGGTACCTGTAGCGCTGCACGCGGCG
The DNA here is from genome assembly GCA_902825455.1 of Arctia plantaginis. Taxonomy (NCBI): domain Eukaryota; kingdom Metazoa; phylum Arthropoda; class Insecta; order Lepidoptera; family Erebidae; genus Arctia; species Arctia plantaginis. Next base: position 5,952,651 of record CADEBD010000288.1, read on the forward strand.
GGCGAGGCGCGCCCCCCAGCGGCGTTGTCGCCAGTGCTGTGAGTGGGTCAGTAGCGCGAGTTACCTGGGCGAGAGCTTGGTGTGGTCGTGGTTGGTGTGGTGAGCTGCGCGGTACCCGTAGCGCTGCACGCGGCGGGCGAGGCGCGCCCCCCCAGCGGCGTTGTCGCCAGTGCTGTGAGTGGGTCAGTAGCGCGAGTTACCTGGGCGAGAGCTTGGTGTGGTCGTGGTTGGTGTGATGCGCTGCGCGGTACCCGTAGCGCTGCACGCGGCGGGCGAGGCGCGCCCCCCAGCGGCGTTGTCGCCAGTGCTGTGAGTGGGTCAGTAGCGCGAGTTACCTGGGCGAGAGCTTGGTGTGGTCGTGGTTGGTGTGGTGCGCTGCGCGGTACCCGTAGCGCTGCACGCGGCGGGCGAGGCGCGCCCCCCAGCGGCGTTGTCGCCAGTGCTGTGAGTGGGTCAGTAGCGCGAGTTACCTGGGCGAGAGCTTGGTGTGGTCGTGGTTGGTGTGGTGCGCTGCGCGGTACCCGTAGCGCTGCACGCGGCGGGCGAGGCGCGCCCCCCAGCGGCGTTGTCGCCAGTGCTGTGAGTGGGTCAGTAGCGCGAGTTACCTGGGCGAGAGCTTGGTGTGGTCGTGGTTGGTGTGGTGCGCTGCGCGGTACCCGTAGCGCTGCACGCGGCGGGCGAGGCGCGCCCCCCAGCGGCGTTGTCGCCAGTGCTGTGAGTGGGTCAGTAGCGCGAGTTACCTGGGCGAGAGCTTGGTGTGGTCGTGGTTGGTGTGGTGCGCTGCGCGGTACCCGTAGCGCTGCACGCGGCGGGCGAGGCGCGCCACCCAGCGGCGTTGGTCGCCGGCGGCTGGCGCTAGTAGCAGGAGCTCGCGTGCGCGATCCGCGTGGAGCTTGCAAGCAGCCACACCATCGCCTTCGGACACGTGCTCTGCATGGATCTTCATGCGGCATCCTGCAACAATAAATCAATAAAATTTAGACTTGTGGATTTAAAAAGTCACATTAATACATGTCAAATATTATAATAGTGACATGGAATTTAAAAAAAGTTTGACATTTAAATTTAATTAATTTGAGATAATAATGTAAATTGGGTTTATTCGCAACATGTAAAGCGGGCGCAGTGTGCATTTTGCAGAATGTCTAATATTAATCTGGCAAATGCCAGAACCGAACCGCTTGGATGTAGTAGTTGAACCAATTCCACTAGCTTGCAGAAAATGAAAAGGTAGGTTAGGTTAGTATTCGGGACGGTGACGGTGCCACCATTGCGAGTCCAGCGGGACTTCGCCCAGTACACGCAGCCGAGCGCGGTAGCAGTCGGTGAGTGTCAGAACCGAACTGCTTGCTTTGAACTAATTCCGTTCTCTATGTCTGTTTGTAATGTCAAAATAATAGGTTTTTTTTATGCTTACACGGTTATTTGCATGAGTTATTTTTAACTGTACCGGTCATTACAAACATTTTGTCATGTTACTAAGAAAGGCATGTATCTATGCCCCGTAAAGAAGCAAAGACCGAGATGAGCGACAATATCTCAGTATTTCTTACACGTCAGCAGCGTGCTTCAAATACATAAATATTCATCAGCCATACCTATAAAGGAGATGTCCACATTTTGTACGCTCCTTGGTGTTTTTATTCCGAGTAAAATCCATTATGGCTCAAACTACACACAGTCAAATTATAGCAGCTAAAATTAGGAAATGGGATCATTTAGATGACAATTTTTAAATCCTTTATTTAAAAGAAAAACTGAAAGTTATTTTATGTTAGTAGATATTTTTATTGGAGGATGGCAATACTAAATATACTTTATAATTTTGTTATTCACAAGATAAATCATTGGTAGGTAATGCTTTTCGCTTAAACATGACGTAGTCTATCAATTTCTTTTTGTATTTGTAGAAATTTCTCAATTTTTCTTACCATAGTAAACCCCTATGGGCTAAAAACTTGGAATTGGTTGGACAGATCGGACCTAATCAAACCTATCACCGCCAGCATTGATCGCGGCAATGCAGGCGGTGATGGGCAGCCACGGTCTCTTTCTGCGAGGACGTTATGCTCCAGAAGGGGGCCGCGGAGCGGGATCGTTTAATTATTTTTTTTAGGCAAAGGTAGCAAAAGTTATGTTCGTATCTACCCTAAAAATATACCAAAGTAAAATAATGTTTTCTCAAAATTGCAGTTATTGAACATTTCATTTTCTAAATTATGATATTAGTTCTTAGGAAATCTATCCAAAAAAAAAATACTTTTTTTCAAGATTTTTTTTTAAGAATAAAAGAACATTACTGAATAACGCCTTTGTGACATTCAAATTCAAATTTGTGAGTCAAAATATGGTTGTGTACTGCATAGTCTAGCTTTAATTGCTAGCAGTATTGTCGGTAAGTATATTGCAGCCATTAATTGTTGTAAGAGTATTATTGCCTGTTTAGACGCACCCAACGACAAAGTAAAGGGGTGTAAGTTGGACAAGTACACTCACGTCGACACTCGTAGGCCTGCGGCGGACGGAACATGTGCCAGAGCGGGCGCGTGCACACCTCGCAGGCCGTGGGGATGTGGTACGTGATGCTCACCAGGTCGTGGCCCTTGTGCTGCACCGTGTTGCCTGCGTGCAAACGTACGTGATATACTTGTGCAATCATATACTTACATTATTGCATATTTAGCCACTGTGGATAGGCTGCTTGCCTGCGGTTAAAATTAATTGTTTTATTAAATTTGTTATTATTTAAGTTACAAATTAGATTTTTAACTGAAAACTAAACAATGATTTGACAGTAACAGGGTATGTCATAAATACTTATTTTATAAAAAATTCTATACATCGTTATTGCAGACTATAGAAACAAAAAAGATGCGTTTTAATTTTAGAAGTAAAATATATTTATTAGAAAGTTTATTTAGATTTAAAGAGTCAATATATTAACTTTAGTCATAATATGCTTCTTTAAAATAGCATATGATATACGTAAGTGAAATGTTTTGGTACCTCAGCAGATATTAATTATTTATATATGCTGAAGATAAATATAATTTACTTATTTCTTTAACACTTAAGTAATGAGTAAATATAACATAAAATTACTTGCCCTGACTGATTGACAAAGGGGTATGCTGTAAGCAGTGGGTGCAGAAAAGTCTAAATTCCTAAGGGGGTAAAATAAGGGCTGAACAGTCATATGGAAATTCGTCATTTTCAAAGTTAGAAATAAGAAACAATCACGCGAGCTAAGTCGCAGGCAATAGCTAGTATTATTATAATAGTAATGGAGCCCTTCCGGTATTGCCAGTATTATTCTAATAGTAAGGGATTTCGGGCTTTACTCGAGCGTGTCAGATTACCATAGGAGGAATACCTTACATCCAGTGGAGTACCTCCACCATACATGAGTCATACATATATGAGGAGCGTCTAGGACAGCGCATCAGATTAGTTTAAAAAAATCGATGGTAAGAAATACTCGAATGTGTAATTTGGGTTAATTACATACAAAGTCACAAAGTTCCAAAAAAACACATGAGCTTGAGTTTTTTATTTTCAAGCAAACAATGCAAGAAATCTTATTTAAATGTCTACATAAGTTTTCTTGCCTTTATTTGTCACATTTTGTAATAAAAAAAGATTTCCAACCGTCAGATTTAAAATACCCTGCGAAAATATCGGGTATAACACACGCTCGGGTATTTCGAAAGGGCAATTTTTCGAATTTGTGATTAGTTTGCATTTTAGGCATCTTAATAGCATATCCCCAAAATATCTGATGCACCCGAAAACATATTTTTTTAGATTTTTGAAATTGAATTTTTGAAAAAAAAAGCTTTTCCTACTGCTAAAGGGGAAACATTATTTAACTATTAGTCATTCTATTATCTAAACTTTGAAATGCAATAGGTCCCATTGACGCTCCAGTAAATCGCAATTTAGCATCACAGGCTCCCTTACTATAATTCGATAAGACTTTAACAATGATATTTAGTAACATACTGATAAATACCTTAACTTTATTTGATTATGATTCGGTATTTAATTCAAATGAGACAGAGTACTTCATCATCATCATCTACAGCCTTTAATAGTCCACTAGTGGACATAGGCCTCTCCTTAGAAAGGAGGTTTAGGATAGTACTTACCCCTATCTAAATATAAGGTAGTTAGAGAGTATGGTTTTTTTGGCTTCTCATAAGGCTCAACCCCTTGGAAACGGGCGGTTGTAGATCAGCATAGACATATAAGGGATCAACCTAGTTTTTCTAACCATTTGACAAAAAAGATTGTTGCTATTGTTTGTGATCTATGACTTTAGAGCCTAAGGCGCGAAATACACACAAACGGCGTAAGGCATAAGGCGCGGCGCAGGCGTGGAACGGATACGGCACGGACGCGATTGAAATTATATAGAAGAGGCGAAGAGACGTCACGATGCGTCATTATACAGGCTGATTTCGTTTGGTTCCCCGGCTATTAGTGCCCGAGACGGCGTGCGGTTTTAGTCGGTTCGAGTCCGACATGCCACCGACATCCGAGGGGATTTCCGCACGGAAAAAAAAAAAAAAAAAAAGGCTGATTTCGTTGCGATAGCATGTCTTCCTCTTCAGATGACGAAGATGCGCTTGCTTTGCTGCAACTCATTAATGTGCAGAGGCACAGAAGATATTGGATCCACCCCGTGTGGAAATTATCAGAAGAGCATAGATATTTTAAAATAATGGAAAGATTACATGAATATCCTGATCGTTTTCGCACAGTGTATAAAATGTCACAAGAATGTTTCCATATTATATTGTCAAAAGTGAAACACGGTCTTCAGAAACAGCATACACATTGGAGAGAACCAGTCTGTGCTGAAGAAAGACTATTGATAACTATTAGATTACTAGATATTTAATCCTATTTCACTCCATAATTTATCTTGTACATTTCTATTACTGTACTCCGGCTTGCTAAAGTCGTAAAGTCGGATATTGTTGGACAATTTCGCAGAACTGTATATTATATTCTATACCATCACGCATTTTTGTTGCTGATAAATAATAGTCGTCCCATATAGCAAGCGACGTGCTCCTTGCGTGACGTTTCAGTTGTGACTGCTAGCGGCGCGACGCAGGCGTGCCTGTGCCGCGCAGCTTGAGTGTAATTCATAATACGTCTCCGTAATACATTTTGTATGCAAAAGTTTTGAAGCGGCGTCGTGCCTGCGCCGCGCCGAACTCCTCGCCGTTTGTGTGTATTTCGCGCCTAAGACGATTTCAAACACTTTTATATGAAATAAAGATATTTAGGGTGTGAGTTTGAGCAGTGTGAGTGCGAGGTACAGACCGTGGTGGTCCGTGGCGTCGGGCGGCGCGTCGGCGGAGTCCCCGGGGCGGCGCGCCTCGCCCTCGCCGGCGTACAGCAGCTGGAAGATGCGCGGGATGTCCTTGGCCTCCGCGCGGATCACGTCGCCCTGAGTCACCGACCGCACGTGGAACACCTTGCTGCACACGCACGACACGTTCATGCTCGTTAACCATGGATTATTTCTAATACGACTTATATTATCATAACATTACTGAGATTAAATGTTGAGTCAAGGCAATTGCACTTCAAATGTGAGTTGGAATGGCAACCGGATGTCGAGTGATAATCTAGGCTTTGGAGTGGTACAGTGGTAGTACCACTCCCATCGGCCGAATCGACCCCAAGTGGACTGGAGCGGTGACATGAGGGTGGGGCAAAAATATTATTCTTATAACGAAGCAACCGGATAAAAATGCGGTTGCTTGAAAGGTACCCTAAGATACCCTAATTATATAATTGAAAAAAATGCCAGCCCTTTATTTATAAAGGTGGAAAAAAAAATAACTCACCTCAAGTCTAAGATCATAACAGGATCCGTGGTGTTCTGTTTATCATTTTCACTATTGTAGAATATAATCTTTTTCGAAGACACTACGACGTATTGTTTCTTCCAACCGTGTCGACGTATGTTTTGTTTGAAGGGGATGGAGAGCCAGCCCTCGAGGGTTTGTTCCGTCTCGCCGTCCTCAGCGTCGGCGGATGATTGTGACGCTGTCTCACTCGTTAGGGCTGCCAGTTTTTCCTTTAGTTGCTCGATTTCTGCGTCTTTGCTATCCACCTAAAACATTAATATAGTCGTGGTAATGTAATGCCATTTACAGTCCTCATATAACAGATAGCAGGCCTATTCACATTAACCAGGTACTTTTACCTACATTTCCCTTACAACAGAAAAAAATGGACTGAGAACTATAATCAATAGCTAGAGCAGGTCAGACCTGCATACATACATACATACATTTGAGAGGCTTTGCTTCTAATATATTGATTTACGTGAATGTAATACTACCTCCATAGCAAGTCGCATCCGCGTGGATTGTTCATCGAGGAGTTGCTGTTGACAATCTTGTAGATCGCGTTGCAGCTTTAGGATGTGCTGATCAAACTTTTCCTTTTCACGAGTCAACTCTTGCTGCAGCTTACGATAGTCCTTGTCCTTGCGAACGGACTTATTTTTGGTCTTGGCAGTGGCGAGATTCATGTCTTTTCTGTAAATTGAAATATTAGAAACATTATCTGAGTAAAATTACGTCTACACGGTTAAAATTGCTTTCATCTATTAACACAAGACTCTAAGCCAGGATAAAACTATGTTTCGTTCAAGGATTATTTAGAAACAAATGAGTAGAGCGTGCCACAAATACAAATTATTAATAAATATATTGAATTAACATGATGTCGTCAAATTCTCTTTCACGCGATTATAAGAATTTTTGCATGCCAGCATCGGTAAACCATCTGAGTGCACATTGTTATTATATATTACGTTCATGAGAATTAAAATTGTATTCGAGTGACAAATCAGCAGCTGTTATGTTCCTCCTTACTCGGAAGCTCTTTCGACGACTACTAAGTAAAACATATACTGCACGGATGGCGTAGTGGGTTAAGCGGTCACCATGCCGCTTACTACTACTACGCTGAGTGTTGTGGGTTCGATCCCCACATGGGACGACACTTTGTGCGATCCACAAATTGCAGTTCTGAGTATGGATGTTCTTTGTATCCGTTTTATATATATTCGTAAAGTCCCCCGCGACACAGGACATATTTCTAATGCGGAAGTTGTTTTTTATTTTAAAAAAAAATATATTCTGAAGTTACCTATTCATAATCTCAGCAAGTTTGTTGACCGCCTGCTGTTTGAGCATCGTCTCCGACTTGACCTTCTTGTTGAGCCGGTCGACCTCCTCTTGCAGACGCTGCAACGTCGCTACGCGTTCTGCTAGAGCTGTACCACTACGACGTAGCTCATCGGCCTCCTACAAATGAAACATATATTTTTAACGTTTTTGTTATAAATCAATAATATAATAGAGGAACTTATATAAATTGGTAACTTTTCATGTTAAAGGCACGGCTAAACTAGTCAAAGAATAGAAATAGGCCACCACAGATAGGTACACAGTACGTGGAACTTGACTGAGCTTCACTGATGACCTGAAGAAGGTAGTTAAGAGGAACTGAATGGGGAAGGCGATAGTGCTATGCATCGGAAAATACTTGCGTCCAGCAGTGGACTCAGAGTATGTTTGAATGACTGATAAACATTAATACAACATTTAAAAGTCACTTCTTGTTTGTAAATAAAAAGGTTCCGATTAGGATTAATTTCATCTACCTAGTGGTAGTATTATTCTAAAAAACATATGTATTATGGAGAAAATGACACAGGAGCTTCAGCAAGGCTCAAGTATAGGCACTGTTTGAATATTTGGAAGGACTATCGATGACGTAACAAAAATTCCGGTAGTAGTAATAGGATTTATTACTGGTGTGAGCTAACATAACGAGACCGTTAGCCCGAACTGTTCGAATTTGTGAGTGACGTGCACTTGGTGACAAAACAAAAGAAAGGAAAGGAGGTCAAGTGATTCGGTAGTGCGTCAAAAATGCTCTAAGAACACAACACGTAAATTGTATCACGTGTGAAATCGTAATAACAGTTAGATTTGATTCGTATTTATGTACTTACATATGTTTATGAGAAGTAATACCTATGATTATTATATTTAAATATTTCTTATTTACAGATGCATATATAATTCAATAATTGATCAATTAGTTTTACAGAATAAAGTTTTATTTTATTTATGGCAGCTTTTGTAAATATTTTCCATAATGGAATGTTTTTATTACTCATTAAATAGGTACAAATTGGACGCGTACAATAACATATTATTAGTAAATTTTGTTATATTAACCACTATTTGAATCAAGAAGGGGCGTTCATCAGTGGCCTCTGCGCTTTTGGAAGGAGCTTAGTTGGCTCACCTAGCCAACCTTTCCTCGACGCATAAAGGACCATTCTTGAGTCTAAAAGCGGAAACTGGAGCCAACAACCAATACTTATACCACTATTTGAATTTGATGTACAAGTTTTAATAATAACACATAGATGTTTTTATGGTACCGGAGGGCAAACCAGCAGACGGATAATCGGAAGGTACGTCACTACTATTAAATATTAGTTTAAGAAAATTATAACACTTTTCTATAGTAAGTGTGCGCAAAGATCGAGTTGGAGGCGTTAACTAAAGAAGGTTGTTAGCTAAAAAATCGAGGTTTCTAGCCTAGTTCAGCAACAGATGCTAATAACGAACACAAATTGTCTGTCCAGAAACATTTAACAACCATAAACTATGTGAATGAGTATACATATGTTACACAGTGTTACACAGTGAAACAAAACACTCATTCATTCATCACTCCGGTAGAGCCGGCTCATATGTTAAATCGTAACTAGTAGATATTATTGATTAATTTAATAGTAGTTATTATAATAGCGTTATGTGGTTCACCTTCCGTTGCAGGTCGATGGTGGCGCGGTTCTCGTGGTCACGGTCCTGCAGCCCCTGTACGAGCGCGTCGCGCGCGGCCAGCTCGCTTCGGTGCTGCGCGGCCGCGTCGCGCATTTCCAACTCCTTCATCGTCTTCTCCTTTTCCAGCTCTCCTACCGTCTCTTCGGCTATTGATCTGGAATATACAGCGACATAAAAATACTTACTCAATAGATAAAACATAAATTAACGACCAATTAGTCTTCATTAATGGTTAAATCAGTTTTATTCTACATATTTACGTCGATTTTCATCTTTAAATAGGTACTTCATTGCCACCAAATGAAATGTAATCTCCTAATGAAAGCCTATCGTCGTCGACTGCTGAACGAAGTCCTCCCCCCAAGGAGCAAATATAGTATTTCATATTACTCATGAATCAATTTGCTCTTAAAATCTTAATTTATTACCTTTTTAAATGTCCGTACTGGTACTATCGTATCTGAATAAACTTACAGTTCATACTTTAACATTTCTATTAATTTAACAATCTTGTAACATTATGTAGTACTATTAGCGTTTTTCGTTTATTTTTCTTCACAAACTAAATAAATGTACAAGAATCGACTTACTAATTTTTAATACAAATCTTGTAACAATTAATAATGAATTAATTATTATAAAATAAAAAGATAGTCTTGAGAATTCGGAAATTAAATAATATATGGTATTGATATTACGATTATTGTGTCAGATTGTGTTCTCACATCAACATCCATACATGCAATCTTAAGTGGAAACCAGAAGGAGTACGAGACTTTACAGAAGTGTCAGAAGCAAACAAAAAAAGCTCACCTGGCAATGGCTTCAGAGTCAGCTCTCGCAATGGCGAGCTGCAGCTGATGCAGTAAACTGGAGCGTTCCTGCTCCGCGTCGCAAGCAGCTCGCGTGTTCTCATCGAGCATCAGCCGCAAGTCATTGGCCTGACTCTTGTACATGAAGCAGTAGTGTTGCTCCGTCTCTAACTGGAGGCGAAGCTCCTCACTCTGTTGATAGAAATTAATATTATCAGTAAATTGAAGTTATGATTTTTGTTTTTATTTATATTTGACCTTTATTATATTACTTAGATCGCTAAGGAGTACATAAAAACTAAATACTCTGATCGCTACAATTTCACTAGCTACCGTATACTTAATTACCATCTTAGTGGTTAATAAATAATACATAATGACAGAAATTTATTTAGTGTATTGGAACCGCACAGATAGATACACGCACGTACGTATACACTAATCATATAATTTGAATATTACACAAGAAACTTATTATACTAATAATGTATAAGTTATAACAAGTTATAAACGTGTTGCGTTTTCTCGACAGCGACGACGCATGATTCATATATTTTATTGTATGTCTGACATAATATCGGTTCTATGACACGATTTCACGATTATCATAGGTACCTTTTTCTCTTCTGTTTGTCAATGGCTCTTTCTTTTTTGTGTAGTAGGTAGCTAGTCGCAAGGATTAGTGTTAAGGGTTAATGGTAAGTTACTAATATCTTCCAACGTGGCTGCTATACTACTATGGAGGTATAACCATAATAAAAATTAAACTCACTCACTTAAGACATTCCAAACCGGTAAGGCTCAGTAAATTTCTGCTACAATTAGAGATCCGGCAGAGAAGTACATCTACCAACTGAATTAGGGCTACTGTCTAAAGACCTCTGTATCATGTGTAAAATCTTATTAAGGCCTTTTAATATGCTTTTATTTACATATTATAAAATAGATTATAAAATTATATTTAACTACAATAAACTAAACCTAGACCCCGTGCGCACAGCGATATTTCACCGCGCGTTAATTTTGTCGCAAAATAAATTGCCACCGTATCGCGCCATCTTGTATCAAATCAGATTTTTCCTATTTATAGTCCCATATAGACGCCATGACAAATATCGCTGTGCGAACAAATACTTAATAGACAAACGCCATGATTTAAACACACCACATACTAGTAAACATCGAGAATCAACGTTTCCAATATTAACTTTGCAATAGTGGACAACATTTAATTAGTTGTCTATTGGTGATTTAGATTTATTTAATAAGTACAGTTTACCACATCATGAAGAATCTACATACAAATTACGTATTTAACGATCGTATTCATACTTGAACGTTTATTAAAGACGTTTTATTGTACGACGATGTAGTCCCACTTGATGATGACCAGGAAATTAACACGACAATAACATACATACATTCCTGTATATTAATACGTTTCATGATCATAATGACAATATTTTATACGCATGTCTTCATTGCCAAGGCTCTGTTTGCACAGCACTTGAATTCAAAAAAAAAACACTGATTCAGCCGTCGTTATTATAATAAATAGTGGTGGCTGAATTTTTCCTAAAGACGAGATATTGCAAAATAAAAAATTGTTTAAAAAGTTACATAATTATGTACTGTAACTTGTAGGCATTTGTTTGATAAAACGCTTTAATTTAAAATCTACTTGTTTGATTATGTTCAACAGCCTTTAATTTGGCAATTAATTAAATAAGCTAGTTATCATGACGCTACGCCCCATAGAAGAGCAGGGGAGATATACTACACCCACAACACCATACTAAATTACTTTTTACCTATAATAAGCAAAATAATCAAGTTAAATATCAACTTCGTAAAGAAAAAAATATAACCTAAACATTGTTTAATTTATTTTATGTTCCAGTATTCATCAGTTTATCACCGGTCGTATTAGATAAGGCACCGAATTTGAAATCAGAAGGATGAACGGTACTTTATCTAGTAAACTGCCGACTCCTTAAGACAAACATTTAAGCTCAGTTAAAGCGTTTCCAGGAGCTTAAGCGATTTTTTGCAAAGAGAAACCTAAACGTCTAATTGTTTATTTACAAGAAGTATCAAGGCCCTAGTCTTTTCAATTTTAAATAAGTAGAAAGTGCAATATTCTTCAGTTTCTAGTTGGTCATAAATAGAAATACACACCTCGAAAACAAAGTTTAATCTGTAGACGCAATCTTAAATGTGAATCTAAAATTTGTGTCATAAATATCAAGGTCAAAGAAGAATACCTACTTTTCATACTTGGGTAACTCGTGCGACTAGCGGTATGAGAATGTAATAAAATTTATTTATTCATATTATTATATCTCGAAATATACAGTAAGTACCAAACTATGTCCTCAATTATACGCCTGTACTTTATGATAAATACCCGTGTTACAATTTGATAAAGTTTTCATTTCAGTTCTCAGCGGTCATTTTAACTATTGTGACATTAATTAATCTCTTGATTCTGTGATCTTAATTTATGTATAGTAGCCTAACTCCTCCTTGATTGAGTCCATTGACCACGTAAAACATGATATAGTATACATAAAACGTCAACTGTAAAGTTTATTCCATGAACTTTAATGAACACAATATTCTATTAATTGAGCAATCACATCATTATCAATGAGTAAGGCATTCAGCTGTAGAAAAACCACCGTCTACATAATCATGTGTTTATTTATTTGGAGGCAAGCGCGCTCAACGTACGCGCAGGTATATGGCAAAATATCTGTGTGTGTGCATATTTGACATCAACAATGAGTCACTATGTTGTAATGCCGGAGGACAGTCTATTTCGGCACGATGAGATTATGATTAATTCACAAGAAACAGTCAAAGAGCTCGTTAAGTTTGCTATCGACATAACCATAAACACATACTATTACATACGTTTACAACTCGATAAGTACTCATCGCTTGCATTTTACTGTGTCCTTAGGTCGTCGACAGCCACGAGATAAACTCTCTCAAAGATTAGGAAAAACGCAAATACTAGTTATTGCAATTAAAAGAATATGTAAAAGCACTTACCCTCTCACGATGCATGTCCCGCTCGGCGCTGGCAGCGGCCAGCTTCTCCGAAGTGTCGAGGAGCGCGGCACGGACAGCCTGCAGGTCGCGAGCCCTCGCGTCTCGTTCGGCCTGCGCCGCCCGAGCCGCGGCTTCGGCCGCTGCTACTTCGCTGCTCACAGATAGCCTAGCAGCTCGCTCCTGCTCTAGCGCAGCAGCCAAACCCACCGCCTATTTTGTTTTTAAAAATTAGCAAGGCCTGCTGGTACATCCGTTATAAACAGTACAAAAAAAAGTAAACTTTTATTAACATAGAATTATGTCAATTTACATATATCTGTGTTATGGTACAATTTTGGGACTGACGGCGAATAATTTATTCATGAGTTTATCAATAGTTTAGAACATATCAAATAAATATTCGTATAAAAAGATCGAAACCATACTCAGTAAGGTGAAAACTAATCCATTAATCCAATGCATGGTCTATGCCGTAACATTGTACAAAATAAGAGAATTTTAAACTTTGTTATTAGATAAGTATATGGTTTTAAGATATGAGCCAAGTAGCTACCTATCCAAATTCGTGAATAGGTTATGACAAACATATATGAGCAATTGACAACAACAAATAAGAAATTGACCTTTTCACTCTCTTGTCTATGTTCACCCTCCAGCTTCTGCAGGCGCTGCTGCATTTGCCTGTAATCGACGCTGAGCATTGACATCTGACGTTCCTTCTCCTGACAAGCTGATTCAGACCGTTGCCGCGCACCTTTTTCCTCATTTAATTTTGACTGCAGGGCTGTTGTGTTGTACCATAAACATAGACTTAATTAAATTTTCAGTACATTAATTTGCACAGAAAATAATCTCTATGAAAACCCTGAATATGTTAGTTATAAATACTATATATTAACATTGTATGCAAAAGTTAATAAATAAACTTGGACAACAACAAGACAACACGACAACACTTGGACAAGAACTTGTGATTTAAATCGACAGTGTCCATTCTAAAGTATTTTCAGTTTCGTCCACTCTCTATCCAGTCTACTAGTTCTAATGATCACGCAAAATTTAATTTGTCTTTTGTCACGCTCGTATCACCACGTATTTCTAACAGCATGTGTGTAATTTATGAAGACGTCCAAAATACTGAAAACTAGTCAATGCTAGTCAATGCTAGATTTTAGCAAAAAAAGAAGACAAGTTTATAATCGAGTATGTAACAAAAAGCAATGATTTGCATGAAAAGGGAAGGCTGACTTTAAACGGTATAGGTGCTAAGAAGAAGCACTGCTACATAATAGAGTGGACGATTTCATTTCTAAGGGTCATATTTGCAATTTGAACACCAAAAATGAAACTACGCTGGACCTATATAGATCGAAGGCGGTTAATTAGCAAACTGAACAATACCTTTAAATATCATTTCCAACGTTCCTGAGGCATGCAAAAAGTGAAGGTATGAAATATATTCTTGGGAGTTCATACATTTTAGCTGATTTCAATGAGAAAGGATAATAGCATGATGCACATGATATACGGTCATACGAGAAAATGTAACGATAAGACTTACCCTTGACTAGCTCCAAGTTAGCTTCTTGTTTAGAGAGCAATTGTGATCGCTGCGTGTCTTGGTGAGCACGCAATTCTTGCTGGTAAAGGTGTTGAGCGGCCCGAAGCTCATGCGCCAGTGAAGCACATTCCTTCTCTAATGACGAAACACGTTCTGAAAGCTGCCTATTATCTGCCACGGTTTGGTTCAGCCTCGTCGCCGCTCTCTCGAGCTCAGCGTGGGCCGCATTTAATCTGTTGGTCGATTCTGCAACAGATGCTTCTGACCGTTGCTTAGCTGCCTTAGTAACAGCCAGTTCTTCAGTAAGTGTGCAGCGTTCTCTTTCCAGCGCGTCACGTTGAGCACGCAAGCTCGCAACGGTGCCGTCGTTGACCGCAGCAGCTGCAGCTTGAGCAGCTGTAAGTTCTGCTGCTTGCTTTCTGGATTTCGCGGCAGCTTCTGCTTCTTGTTTTAATTTTTCTCGCATCTCGGTAAGCTGCATTTCCAAGACATTAATTTTATCGTTGTAATTTTGCAAATTGCTTATTTCTTTTGCTCGTTTACTTTGTTCTTCATCGAGTCGTCGCTTAGCTTCGTTAAAATTAAATTCTGCTTTTCTTCTTGTTTCTGCTTCCACGTCTGCTTTCCTCTGTAATTCCTTCAAATCGTGTCTAAGTAGCGCAAGCTCTTTGTCAGTATCGGCAATTACTTTTTTGTGCCTGGCATCTCTTTGTGACAGTTCTTCTAATTGTGCACACAAAGTCACTTGTGTATCCTCTAATTTTCGCCTCCCATCTCTTTCACGCTCAAGTAGTTTTTCTAGCTGCAATATAGCTTCAGATCCAACATTAAGGTTATTAACATGATTATTAGATATTGTGTCAACTACATCTGCAGCCTTTAGCCCCCTGCTACACAATTGGTAATCACCATTATAAGTGAATCCTACAAAAGGTAAATGATTGCCAACAAATGCTTTTGGCACTGGAAAAGACTCATCTAGTGCATCTGACTTCTCCATGTCATCAAAATTTCGAGTATCATCATCACTAGATAGTTCAGGTACAACAGGGGGCACAGAATCTCTCAAGTTTTCAAAGCTCCACTGATCATTGATAAAGAAAGGATGTTGCTTGATTTCATCAACACTATTCTTCCCTAGTCGCTTAGTTCTATCAGTTAAAAGTCCTCTAATAAGAGATTTGGCTTCCTTTGAAATTTCTACATCATCAGGAAACTGAAGCGAGTTCCTGTGATCCATAATTTTTCCATATGTTCCTACTAAACTGTCAGCATAAAAAGGCGGATCTCCAATCAGCATCTCATACAAGAATATACCCACAGCCCACCAGTCACACTCTCGCCCATATACCCCTTCACCGTTTTGTGACTGTAGTACCTCAGGGGATATATAATCTGGAGTACCCACTGCATTGCTGGCTCTTACAAGTCCATCAATCCCCATTCTCATACATGTGCCAAAATCAGCTAGTTTAAGATGACCATATTTATCAATCAACATATTATCTGGTTTTACATCACGGTGTACAAATCCCATACCATGAATTACATCTAAAGCAAGAACAATTTCCATTGTATAGAATTTAGCCCATTTTTCTGGTATGTCATAGTTTGACATTAAACTGACAAGATCTCCACCAGGCATGTAGTCCATCACCATGTAAAGATATTTGTGATCTTGAAAGGCAAAGTGCAATTTTAATATCCACTCAGAGTTAGCATGTGCCATTATATGTCGCTCTTCCCAAAAGAATGTTGAGTCAGATCTTTTGATCATTTCCACTTTACTGAGTAGCTTCATGGCATAAACCTGGCGTGTAGACTTATGTCTGACTAGTTGCACTTCACCAAATGCACCACGACCAATAACTTTGATCAAATCAAAATCGGCTGCTTTCATGCGCAGGTCTATTATGTCCGAGGCAAAAACCTCATCTAGAACAAAATAAAAATTAAATATAAATGCTATTTTCAGAATGCTTATAGATCAGGGCAGACAACAGAGGGGTCGGCACGGCAGGGTCGCATGCGCCGCTGAAATGTACATGCAATAAAGAATTAAAGAATCTTAAAGGAATTCCCCTTTATAAGGTTTACCTTTTATATAAGGTTACGGTAAGGTTATATAAGGTTTACCAGTAAATTAAAAATTAAAGGTACCCAAAAAAAAACAGATATTAAAACAACACTCAGAAAAGTAAAAAAACATCTAGAAGAAAGATCAAGGCATTGAGAACTAAAAATTGGATCTGGATATGTCCAAATTAAAATGATGGAAGAGAAGAAAGAGCTAAGACAACACACATCTCAAATTGTATTTATCACAAATTACTATAAAAAATATTTAATTAAAAAATAAAAAGATGCTAAATCGAAGATTTCAACATGTAGTAAAAACTGGCCTTAAAAAATTGACAATGATTATATTTTGATATTAAATCTCTTATTTGTATATATATTTTTTTTATATTTCATTATATTTAGCCTAAATATTTTTGTAACTACTTGTAACTTGTTGAAAGAATCTGTGATATTTAACCTCTATGTTTTAACATCCACATTATTCAACATTATTTATGAATTGAATGTAATGATTTTGTCCATAATTATACTACTAAGGTAGCAAAACAATTAGCTCAAGTTAGTGATTTTTTAAGAAAGGACATAGTATAATGCTCTACTTTAAAGAGTTGGTAATAAGTAAAAAGGGCCCTAATAGAGACTGATATTAAGGTGTTTATATCTATTATTATCTGTCAGATAGTCATTATGCTATACAAGCAACTAAGTATACGAATACTTAAGTACAAGTTGTAAGAAACAACTTTGACATAAGTAGTAACACAACTAAGAAGACAAGTTATAAATCATAAAGAACTTGTGTGTAGTTCCCTCAAATGCCTAGTGCAAGTAAAGAGCTACAAACATAAGATCTAAATTACTATTTTTTAATACTAATATTTGGGCCTACTGTCATATAGAAAAGAAAACTTATGACTTATAGCAGGTATTTTCAGAAGAGATTAATGCCTTGTATTTTAAACTGTTCATATTCAAAGAGATGTAGGTAGATTAGATATATTTAGGTACTAGCTGGTACCCACGACTTCTTTGCGACAAGCGCTGCCTTAGTGGGTTCGATTCCCATACTGGGACCCGTTCTGAGAGGAAAAATAGCGTAAGTTACTCTTTATATAGTCAGCTACCTGGTAGTAAAATATTAACGAAATAGGTCCAGCCTTTAGGAGATTACCCGGAACAAACAGACAGACAGACAGACAAAAAAATCTTAAACTGGTTTTTAGGCATAGGTATTGTGGCTAATAACCGCATGAGCATGAAAAAAAACTATTTTTACTTTTTATTGGTTTATAGAGATTATCAAAGGTAAGTATATATTACGGTAACTATACCAACCCATCTGGCCAGCGTGGAATAGTAGGCCAGAACCTCCTTTCTAAGGAGAGGCCTATGTCCAGCAGTGGACTATTAAAGGCTGTTAATGTGAAAAAAAAAAGTATATATTGTGCAAGTTATTCTCTAAACTAGTTTGTGAAATTGCAACACTTACTGAGATGACCCATTATATCACTGGTATATACAAAGTCTAATTAATTATCTAATCTCAATTTGATTGCCTAGTAAATTTTAATGACCATATTAGGTAGATAACTGATAATATAAACTAATAGCTTTCATAGTGCAAATATTAATTAGGTCATAGACAAAGATAAATGCCATCAAAATTCATTTTATTAAAGATCACAACCTTTTTTTTTAGATTTAGACCTTTCTCAACAGAACGGTGTCTTCTTTCTGAACAGAATGGTGGAACCACTGTGAGTGATAAGAGTGCTGTCTGAGAGTAAATTACGCTTGAGGAGTGTACAGCGTTGGTTGCAACCATGCCTCTTCGCATTAAAGCTGTCATTGAGAGCAAAGGCGACACAACTAAGTGGTAGACGAACTATTTTGCGTGAGTGACAAGGTTAGACAAATACTTTTGCATTATGTTTTTAGGAATATTTTTTAAATTTTTTATGAGATGTAAAGTAATGAAAGAATTTCAGTTATGTTAAAATAAACTTTAAAATGTTTCTCAAATTGTGGTTTACTTTTTATTAAACGTTCTTAATTATTTTACCAATATTTACTTTCTATACTTTACGCTTTGCACTACTTTCCATACTAGACGAACTATTTTGCATCGGGGCTCATATTAACAACTAAACAACTAACAACAAAAGTCTGGTTTAACTATGAATGGGTGTGCAGAACAGGTAAAACAGCATAATAAGATGGAGAAGAGACATTGAGAAGGTAAATTACTATTTAGTTCTTTATAGATAGTAATGATTCAAAATCATGTTAACAATTTATAATTTTCAGATAGTAAAATGCAGTATTGCGAACAAGCACATAATAACACAGAAGATACCACCCCTAGATAACACAAGTATATGAAAGGTATTTTCCATTTTGTGACATACACTTGATGTCCTTAGATCAGCTGTTGCTTTACTTGGTATATTATTTTGTAGAGTTTTTTGGCAATTTTACCTATTATTTTTACTCTAGCAAAACGGTCCAACTTCTACTTTCATCATAATGATAAAAGTATAAGTTTAAATAAAATAAAACAATGTTAATCATAGAGGAGTAAACAATAAAAGATTTGTATACAGTAAATAAACTGAGAATGTAATTGGTTATAAGCAGTGACTTTATATGATAATATCTATAATAAGTTGCTTATATCACAGTTAATTATTTAGTGACATCAAGAAAATTCTCGTAATAATTTTTTCTCTCAATTCAGTTCTGACCAATTTTCAATCTCACAACTGTCATAAAAAGTATTTTTGCAGTAAAGTTTTAAACATCCAACATTGACATGATTATATCATATTGTAACCGAAAATTAAATAGATAATCAGCCGGTCTTAGTAATACTTTAGTATTTTACTACTAAAACACCTTTTATGACAGTTGTGAGATCAATGGTTGATTGGAACTGAATTGAGACCAAACTTTTATTATGAGAATTGGCCTTCTGTTCACCTCACCTATAATTAGTTCTTACACATTCAGCGAAACAGCTGACAATGATACAATTCTTACTTTATTTGTTTTCATCATTTTTATATTGATCATTGGTGACATAAAACCAAAATGGTTTATTTCAGGGAAATAACTGTTATAGTGTGTTCTATGAAATATGATTGTGTTAATGCATATAAGGACAATATTTACAATTTATACAATCCAGCTATGTTTTGGGCTAAACCAAATAACGGAATGTTAGGATTCCAATAATTCAAATTAATGTTTTATAACAAAAATATAAATCTGTTTTGTTGCAATTATTCAGTAATAAAAAAAATACTTCTTGAATAGAATTTCATAGATATATAAAACAATGTCTCTGAGCTACTGACATCTCTTACATATACAAAATTTATGTATATTATATTTGTACATATTTTTTACATTATTTATGAATATATATATCTTTATGAATTATCAAACACAAAAAGTTTTGAAACATTCTTTTGGTTTAATTTACTAAACTTTTTTTAGAAGCAACTTAGGCATATTGAGTAAATAATTATCACACTCTCACTTACATTCATCAGTAGTAAAGTAACAAACATCATACTTTCTCAATCATATATTTTTTAAATAAGCTGATAAATAAACAAACATTTACAAAAGAAATTATGCAATTGTCACCAGATAGAGAGCCACACTAGCGATAAGAGCATCAATAGTTTACACCTGAGTCCAAATAACTTCAAATATAAATCACCTATACTAAGCCTACATACTGACTAGTAACAACTTACATACACATGCAAGCATGTTTATAATTAAAGTTTCAACACATATGATTAATGAATAGAATGTTATACTGTTTCACACAAGTCCCATGATAATTCAAAGAACAAATACAGATGTATCCACTTTATTTAGGCAGCGATGGGCCTGTTGGTTGAGTGGTTAGTGCCCCTGACTGCTAAGCCGGAGGTTGTGGGTTCGATTCCCACCCAGGACAAATATTGTGTGATGAGCATGATCATTTGTTCTGTATCTGGGTGTAATTTACCTATAATATGTATGTATTTAAAAATATATAAGTATGTTTATCAGCAGTCTGGTCACCATAGCACAGGCTCTGCCTAGTTTGGGATCAGATGGCCGTGTGTGAAATGTGTGAGGTATATTATTATTATTAATATTGTCATTGAGCAATGGAAGATTATTAAAGTTTAGGATGAAGCACAGCATTATTGACATCTAGTTATTATAGAAATTTAAAGGATATCACTTACATCTGCTGGCATAAGCTTCGACATTCTTCATTCGTCGAATAGCCGGGTGATCGCAGTCGGAGACCAGCGCAGTGACAGTGTCGAGTAAGCAGTCCACGTTGCCAGTGGATCGAGGGTCACACAGCCGCTCTTCCAAGGCGCGGAGCCGCCTCAAACGTTCTTCGTCCTTCACCGCATCCATACTTTATCCTATTTCTGACGTCCTCTGCCACTGAGGCTAAACGCCACCGCACATTCTCCCGTTGACTTCTGCGTGTGTGAACACCACTCTCATCACGACACATCAACTGATGTTTACTATTTTGTTATCCGTGTATCTTAGTTCAGACGAATGTCTACGAATCAAAGGACAACTTATATTTCATTATCGAAAAATTCAGTTACTACAGCTCAGAATGACAGCAGATAAAGGTGGTTCTCACAACAAAGCATATGCACATTTGCAAACACAACAAATTGTATATTTATATTTAAAAACATCCGCTGACTTTCAACTGATTAAGAACACTAAATTATCATAACGATTGGCACAAAATACGGAAAATAAAGTAGAATCACGAATTTTTCGACCGCTTGATTGATGAACGATGGATGATCGAACAATAAAGTGAAGTTAGGTGCAATTCGCTTAAGAATAGTTCAAAACAGTGTTACTAAAACTTTTAAGAAGAGAACGCACGGTTGATTTTGATCATGATCTTTGTTCCGAATTGAAAATATAGTCGTGAAACCCCATTAAATTATTAATATAATTACGTTACTACTCAAACATATAGAACACACATAACTATTATCTATTATAAAAAAATACTTTGACCCCAAGAACCTATTTTGTTGCTGTTGGCCAATACTTACATTACATTATAAAATATCTATTGGGTTGACATATAGAATTTGGCAGTCACAGTAATAAGTATATTATTTTACAGTTGTGTCTCGGTTAACTTCGGTTGCTTGATGAAACAATAACTTTTTGAAATGGTCTCACTAACGAAAATCTTTTATTTTAAATGAAAGAAAAAACTAAAAACTAAACTGTGAATCGGTGTTTCCAGATTTTAAGGAAAGAAACCTGTCAAATCAATTGGAATTATTCATTAATAAAAAATACGTCTAATTATTATTTAAACCAAACAAATATAAATTAAATAAACGGACTAGTTCAGTCGGTACGGTGGTAGTGATGTCGATTGTGGTTGCGAGTTTAATACCCGCTCAGACCAAGCTAACATTTATATTCATAGATACGTCTATTTGCATTAGTTTTAATGTATTATTACAGATTGCTTATTTACAAAAAAAAAGCTGAGGATCACATAAAGAAAATATAAATAGAGGAAGCGAATTGTACATACCTCTGTAAGTGGTAGCGTACGGCCTATAGATAGAGAAATATAACTATTTTGGTCTTTCATATCTCTTTAATCTCTTCAGTGATTGACTGCTGCTTTACCGTGTAAATAGTAATAGTTTTTATTGTAGAGGGATAATTCGTTAAAGAGATGCAAGCGGTGTTGCAGTGCAGCAGGCGTCCGACTTATTTCAAGATAAATAAAATTCGTAATGTATTATTTCAACATAAATTCTCGATTAATAAAAAGAATTGAGGATAAAAATACTGCTACACTGAAGAAGGCATTTAAAATAGACAATCAGTGACAAGAACAGAGAGAGATGCAAGACCAAAACAATCTTTTTTCTCTCTATAACAACCGTAAGCGATAGCGCCTTGTTCACGTCCTCTAACATTTATTAGCTATTTGAAGGATCATGAAAAAAGAGAAGAGGCTGGGATCGATGTCTCCGCTATTGGTGAGACATTCTCATGTCGCATGATATAGACAATCTAATTAAACAGCAATGTCATGCGAACTACCGTTATTTACACCGCGATCGTACACTACTTCTCTGTTAGTAACTTTAACCAGCAGTAGAAAAAAAAAATGTTTTTTTAAGAGATTCCTTTCATAGTCCACCATCAGATGTTTATTCCTATTTCAAGTCATGAGAAAAACAGGGCCCTGTTTTATAAAGCTGTCATTTCGACATAGGTATTTGTCTAAAAGTGACAAAATTGTAGAATTGTCGCGATTAGGGTGTTTAATAAAAGTGTCAACATGTCAAAAATCGACGGGTAAAATCTTGACATATTTGTCATTTAAAATGCGTTTAATAAATCTTGACATATGTCAAAAAACAATGATCGGTAACAATTGTTGAATTGTCGTGAGAATTGTGTCGACTTTTGACATATTTCAAAATATTTTATTTTTTGAAATATTAAATAATCAATCACTACTGTAACATCAGTTGTTTGGTTTGATCTGGAACGGAAAAATAAAAATAAACCCACGATATAAAAATAAAAAACGGAAGGAAATAGCCCAACAATTAACAGCATTAGTTATTTTCAAAAAATACTGGAGATACCTTCGTGACACTACATGGCTAAATTGGCGCAAAAGGACCATGGTAAGGTTTAGTTCATTTTAACTAGTTTATACGTCAGCAATTCGTAATTTTTTATTGTTTAGACTGTTCACCAACTTTAAATAAACAAGAAGAACCTTTATAGTGATGCTATCCTTTGTATTTTCATTGGTGTATTTTTTATTAGGCGTCATAAGCCACTTTTTTAAACTATATCCATTGTCACCCAAGATTAATACGTTTAGGAATAGTGTACATACACTTTCCCTAAATGAAAGAGCATCTCATCACTTCATACATCAAGGCCATTTTGCAGATGCGTAGAAAATTTCTAAGTTCGGCCCGCATATCAACATAGTATTAATTTAATGGTTTCCGTTTCTATCTTCAAACGCAAATTCATTTTGATAAGGCGCATTTAGAGGAATTAACGAACCGTTCACAATACAATATTCTAGGTTTCCCAACATGCCTCATGAAAAGTGTTGGTATTCGGTTACAATTATCAGGCCAGCAAACCTCTTCTCCAAGTAATTCCGTTGACCAATTTTACAAATAAACATTCTACGGAAGTTTCACATACTTACCTGAAATTTTTCTTTAAAGCAGAAATCTGTAATTGAGAAGAAGAAATTGTTTCTGCTTTTAAATTATCCTCTTTGCCTCCTCGTTTGTATTTGTTCCAAGTATTCATCATCCCTACTCATACTGCTCGATGTAAGTACAATTTATTGTAATAAAACTTTTATAAATACTTTCTTACACCTTTAAAATTCAAGATATGATTTCACGACAGAGGGTAACATTCCTGTCAGAATTGTCGGACAGTTCAATTCAATTCAATTAACACAATATGACAGGACAATTTTCTGTTTAATAAAGCAGATTTGGCAAGTTTTTCACGACAAATTGTCACCTGTCAAAAAGGTTTATAAAACAGAAAAATGTCTAATTGTCATATTTGTCAATTTCCTACCATGACAATTTTATCGCCTGTAAGTTTTTAAAACAGAAAAATTGTCGAATTGTGAAACGTTTTGAGATATGTCGGACTTGTCGGATTGTCAGCTTTATAAAACAGGGGCTTGGGAGTAGGTGTAGCATAACAACACATTAATATGTGGTAAATCATATGATTTCAATATCATTTCATAATTCTTATTATTACGGTGGTACAAGACTCGCAAAAGGTCAAAGCCGAGCACTGGGCCAAAATAATTTAAAGTGTTTCCATCGACACGATAAGAAGTCATAAGAGAGTAATTGTATGTTTGTTTAAAAAAATAAGTAGAGGGACCATTTTATTTGTCAAGGAGTACCGTAACCACATGTTGTTCTTCGTACTCCGTAATGCAAAAACCTTTTAGGCAAATCAGTTCACTCATCATTCTATACTACGCTTTATTTAGAAGCATTATTAGGTACTGCGTACTAGTTTCGACTCCAACTCCAATGTACAAAAATCATATAGACCATATAGAGTCAATACAAAGGCGGTTTGTCAGAGCTTGATGCATGAAATGAGGCTAAAGATGTAAAATGCGTGAATACAAAGCGTTACGTTGCGTTACTTTAATTTGGTCGGATTGTATAGGAGGAGATGGATGAGCGACATGTCCACTTTATATAAAATCTTAAATGGCTCATTTAATAGTATTCTCTTAACTCAGTTACACTTCAAGGAGCCTGCTCGATCTGTGCGTACTCTGCAGCTCTTACGTATACCAACATGCAATAAGAATGTGTCTCAAAATAATCGACTGTTTCGAATGTGTAGACAATATATTGAAATTTGTTTTCATGTTGATATATTTATCGATGGTCACAGCAGATTCATGTAATCCTTGCAAAAATTGAATGCGCCTTACCATATTCTCCATTAAAACTTGTTTTAGCTACATACTTATATTATTTTTATCATTTTTTTTTTGTTTTTTGTTTTGCTACTTGATCTGAATTCTCTTACTGTAAATAAATAAATACTATGTACCAGTTAAAATTTGTTAATCTGAACATAATACTCTTTTAGGTACTTTTTCATGAATAACTTCATCATCTAAACAATACTAGTAGCATTACCATGATTAGTGATGAATTCAGATGACTAGAATAATGTAATGGCACAAGTGCTAGTAAAATGTACACAATTAGTAAAAAAAATTACAATGTAGTAAATTATCATAGACAAAATTTAAGCGGAATGAATTTGCAAAAGATACTATGTGTCTATGTCAGTCATTCCCATTTTCCATTCTGTGTCTGTCCATTCATTCAATTTTGTTCATCGAATGGAACATGGCGGTGCTAGGCAGGATGTGCATAAGATTCTGATTTTTGCATTTATTATTGAATTGCTTAATAAAGTCAACTTTATATGTAATTTCTGTAAGATTTCATGTGTTATAACAATAGTTATTGTACTAAATCAATTTCATAGCAATAGTCTTTCGTCTAGACTTTTTGGTTCTGCAATGAAAATTATTATTCGTTGGTAGTGTAAAAATAATTGTGACAAATATATTACTTTGCCCCAGGTAAATTGTTATATGTAATAATGTATTTTGTAACTTAGCAGTATTTAAGTTAACAATCTCCTAATCTTAAGAAATACGACAGAATTAGTCAGTAAAAAATAACGAGCCTGCCCCATTTTGGTTCAAGTTCATTCTCGTGTTATTCTGTTCACCTTAAATTTGGTATCTTACTAATTTTATATTTCCTAAACTGCTCATCTCCTGCCTGTCAATGACAATAGCCTCTCAATTTGTTTTGTGTCAAAACCTTAGAGATAAATTTTCTTTGTGGTCTATAATCACGTGTGGATTGGGTCGTTAAGGGGTCAATAACTGCTGGCTAAAACTTATTTTCATCTAAATAATGCGATTATGAGTAGATTTATTCAATACTAAATAATATGTTATGTTTAACAAATAAAATAATTTTGTGGGCAGACAAATTCCATAGAGATATAACTTCCAAGATCCTTATTTAAAATTTCTTCACTCAGTAAACGAACAATATTAGTACCTATTAATCGGCATGTGCATGTGCAATGCAAACTAGACGCAGGGCGCAGGAACTGGGCAGGGCGCTAGGGTGCACGAATACGGGGCGGGGCGAGGGGTGCGGTGGGGCCCCTTCGACAGTCAGCTGTGTAGTGTCATGTAGTCGCGCCGCGTTGTACCGGACCGTGGGAAGTGGCCTAAATTGTGACCTTTGTTGAAATTTGATTTTTCTGTGTATGTAAAAATATATTATTACATTTTTCACATGATAGATTATAATATTATTACTTGATATATGAGGTGTATTTATGTTAGTTATTCATATTCATGGTCTATCAATTTCGGCGGCTGTAAAACCCTGAAATTTTATTTAGATTAAAATTATTAAATTAATTAATTTATTATTATTAAATTATTTAATACAATTATTTCAAATAAAGTCTGACACTGTGTTGACATTCTGACTGTCAGTGACATTTTGGCAATAATTTTTTAATGAAAACTATGAATTCTCTTTTAAAGAAAATAATAAGAAGCTATTAACTAAACCTTGTTTATTATAAAATAAATTTTTTATAAAACAAAACTAATTACAAAAACCAATCAATATTGTTTTTTTTTACATTCTTTAACTTAAAAAAGTAGTCAATGATCTATGACTAGTTTAGAAATTGAAAAATTAAAAAAATCCAATTACACTAAAACTTGCATAAGGTAGTGTGCATTGTGAAAATGTTTTCATTGTTTCATGTATGTTTGCCAATTGCCATTATTGTGCAATCAACAATTTTCAATAAAGTCCTCTTTATGGTTTGCCGCTGAATGGTGACGATAACAGTTATAATCACAGTTTTCTTGCTCTCAATGTTCAAACTTAATCAGTGTTTCATTACAGTTGTTGATTCATATCCTGTAATATTTTTTTATAACTTTTAAATAAATTATTCTGACTACACGGATGGCATAGTGGTTTAAGCGGTAACCTTGCCGCTTCTTACTGCGCTGAGTGTTGATGGTTCGATCCATAAAACTATTCCAAGGTAATTCCTTCTGGTCTTTGTAACGTTTTATATAATGGGCATTAACTTTCTCAACAATAGGTTAATCTCATCAGATATTTTATATTGCATCACACACAAACATCAAAGATAGGTACACTTGATACCACTTAACCCTAGGTTTTGTATCATTTTAGAAAAAATGCTTTTTAATTTCATTTCAGTGTGCCGTGTTGGTCATGGCTACGCTCATCCAGGAGAATGGTATTAAGGATCTGAGCAAAGGCACACATGGCGTTGTGTCGAACCATGGTATGTCTGCACACAGTGTTGCCAGTCATATGGTGCCAGACCATGAATACTGCGAGGCTGGTACAGCCAGCGGGCCACAACCGCAGTGTACGAACACAGGCGAGATGCCAGTACCAGCCAATCCACCTGAAGAAGAGGAGGAAACACCTGAAATAGATATAATGATAAACAATGTTGTGTGCAGTTTTAGTGTTAAGTGCCACCTGAACTTGAGACAGATAGCATTAAACGGTGTTAATGTAGAATTTCGCCGCGAAAATGGCATGGTCACTATGAAATTACGTCGTCCGTATACGACGGCTTCAATCTGGTCATCTGGTCGCGTGACGTGCACGGGCGCCACTAGCGAGGAGCAAGCGAAGATAGCAGCGCGCCGGTACGCACGTGCGCTGCAGAAACTCGGCTTTCAAGTGCGCTTCCGCAACTTCCGCGTAGTTAATGTATTAGGGACATGCCGAATGCCCTTTGGTATAAGAATCATATCGTTTTCCAAGAAATACAAGGAAGCAGAGTAAGTAATATTTTGTGATGCTTAAAATTTTATTTTATTTAGAAACTAATAGTAGGGGAGCCCTAGAAGGGATTTCGGGCTTTACTTGAGCGTGTCAGATTAAGATAGGAGGAATACCTTACGCCTAGTTGAGTACCTCTACTGTACATGAGCCCATAGGGGGGGGGAAAGACTAGGACAGCCCATTAGATTAGTTAAAAAAAAAATTATGGCCAGAAGTACCCCAGCAGATTAGAGATTTGAGTAGTAAGATTAAGGTAAGGTGTGTCAATTCAATACACATTAGTGTATATTTAAAAAAAATCGAATGATTTGGGTGTGACATAAAGCAGTGGGAGGGTTACAAGCTTCACAAACTTTTTATTTTAAAGCAAATAATGCAAGAAATCTTCTTTAAATGTTTATATAATTTTTCGTGTCTTTGTCACATTTTATAAAAAATCAGAAAATAAAAATATTTCTAAACGCCAGATTTAACATACCCTGCAAAATATCGTCAGATATTTGGCTAGTATGAGAGGAACATCAAGCTGAACCGTCTATATAAAATCGATCTTTCGAATTTGCAGTTAGCGATAATTTTTCGATAATTCGCTACGAGCTTGTCGCTTTAAAATCGTCAAACCTTTCAATGGTAGCATTTTTGGCGTTCAAATAACATATCCCCAAATATCTGATGCGCCCGTTTTTTTTTGTTCGTGTAGAATTTAAAAAGCACTGCCGTAGTGGTGCAGTACGGTACGCGACTGCAGTGCATCCTGGACCGGGAAAATTTTATAGATTTACTGAGAGGAAAAATAATCTAAGTTACTCATTATATAGACAGCTACTGTGTAGTAAAATATTATCAAAATGGGTCCAGCCGTTTTGAAGATTACCTAGAACTCACAGACAAATACAATACAATACAATGATAATCAGGCATAGGCATTATTCTTGCAAATAACTGTGTGAGCATGAAAAAAACCTAATATAACGGTCATTTCTTATGTGTGTGGGGGTAATTTATCTATAATATGTATCAAATTACACCCAGACACAACAAATGACCATGCTCATCTCACAATATTTGTCCTGGGTGGGAATCAAACCCACTACCTCCGGGTCACTAACCACTAGACCAACAGGCCCAACAACACCTATTATTATTTTGATATTACAAACAGACACTTCAATTTTATTTATTTACATGGAATTTTATTAGTTAATAGTACTTATCAGTTAGATTAAACCCTATGTAGGTTTGTTAGACCATGAACATCATACATTGTACAGTATTTCAATTTTCTTTATAAATATAGTTAGACTATGCTACGACTGTAATTTCATATTGGTGTATAATCGCCTGATTAACATGTAACCCTCATCTACAGACTCCATGTATGGATACACATAATGTAGGTGTTTACCAATTGTTTCTTTGACAATGGAAGTTGTTTATGTGTGGTCTTCTTAAATTAAAACTTAAACAAGATTAAATTTATTTACAGGAGACAAGTTAAGATACATATAATTTACATATGTTAGTTTTTCTCTCCAGATGATTTATAGTAAGAAACCAGACGAGCTAATAGCAAAAAATAATAATTAAGTAACAATATTTAACATGGTTATTAGCTTTTTCTAAACTAAAAAAAGAATATAAACAAAAATGCTTTGGTAGTGCTTTTTTTGAAAATTAAATCTATACTAATATTATAAAGCTGAAGAGTTTGTTTGTTTGTTTGTTTGAACGCGCTAATCTCAGGAACTACTGGTCCGATTTGAAAAATTCTTTCAGTGTTAGATAGCCCATTTATCGAGGAAGGCTATAGGCTATATATCATCATGCTGAGATCAATAGGAGCGGCGCACCAATGAAGAATGTTTCAAAAACGGAGAAAATTTATTACTATTGAGAGACGCAAACGAAGTTGCGCGGGTCAGCTAGTAAATTAATAATTAAAATGTTGAGCCTACCTGACAAAACTGAAGCAAATGCAGTAGGATGGGTATAGTCCGATGCAAACTTAATGGCGGCTCGGAACATCGTGCGTTTCGATGCGCAGAACACAATAATAGACAGCAGCGAGAGAGACGTAAAGAAGCGCGGGGGCATAGCGACACACGATATGCATACCTTTTAGTGTGTGAGGTACGTCCGTACACTGCAAATGCGGGCATATTCTTGACTACGTATGTTGGCATAGTCGAGTCGACTTGACTGTAGGGATCTGCGCAAACCTGTGTGCGCAACTAATTTCAAAGCCCCCATTAAGCTTGCATCGGATTTTAATATAGTTCTTTTATGTAAAGGTTCAAGAAAGAAAATTTGGTTGTTTGTGTATTTTATGATTTAAGCTGTAAAGACAGTAAATCCCCAGTAGTATTACTGTCTAACTGTAACTGTATAACGTTTGTCTGTTACACTTTCACAGCAACCTGTAAACCAATATGATACTTTGGTTTTTATTGGTTACTGACTGTAATGGAAGGACATGGCTATTTTTACCGCGATAACCGACATACTCGCAGGCGGAGCCGCGGAGAAAAGCTAGTAGTTAATAATAAATGATATTTTTAACGATACCGTATGTATACTATTCACATCCAACATGCCTACGCCTATTTTGCGTGACAGGGAAGGTAGCTGTTAATGCCATCCTAATTCCTTAAAATAATTTATTACACCATGAGGTGACAGCAAAATCTCAAGGAGAATCCTCTTCCGGACTATTTGTGCCACATGGTGGTCGGGTCAGCCCTCTTCGTATACTTTTTCACCTTCGCCCTGTCGCTGACGTCGTCTTCTGAAACATTGCCTCTTTGGTAATAATAATAATAATTTATTGTTTCTCTTCATAATGAAGTTCTTTGGTTCAGTATTTTGTCCCATTTATTTTGCTTATTGTGCAAATTACAGGAGACTTGACCATCCAAGCAAGAGCCTTTGTTGCTTATTTGTATCTCAACTCAAACTCAAATATCTATGTGCAGTATTTGTTGTGTAATACCTGTAGTGTCATGATATATGACTGATGTAGGCCATCCAGGAAATAGGGTAACGATTGGTTCAGGTTCTATTGCTAGATCCTTGTTTGACTGATTCATCAGCAACATTGTTGCCTTATTTGTTGTTATTGATTTTGTGGTTGTTATCATTGCATCCCTCCATTAGGCAGTAAGTGTTAAAGATAATTTCTTTTGGTTTTCTTTATGGGCTTTTGTTCCAGAATGGTCACTTAAAGTTTAGAATTTTTTCTCTCACATTGTTTCCATTGAGTTTATTTACAATTAGATATAATTTTAGGTATACAAGCTCTGTATGCAATTTTTACCACAACTCTATGTAAATATATCCACTTAGTAATTTTATATTGCATACTAGCTGAGACCCGCGGTGTTACCCGCGTTTGTTGTTATAACCGCGGGCAATGCCGCGGGGCTAAGCTAGTCTAAAAAAAGTAGCCTAAGTTACTCCTTATGTCATCAGCTATCTGCCAGTGAAAGTCCCGTCGAAATCGGTCCAGCCGTTCCAGAGATTACCCGGAACAAACAGACAGACAGACAGACAAAAATTGAAAAAAAATGTTATTTTGGCATATGTACCGTGTAAACATACATATGCATTTAGTAAAAAGCGGTTATTTTAATATTACAAACAGACACTCCAATTTTATTTATTTGTATAGATTAGGCATGGAGATAGTTTGATTTTTGAGGAAGGACAGAGGCTACTTTTTACCGCGATAACCGACATAACGGCTAGTCTATTATATAAATGAGTGTTCCTACTGAAACTCATATTGTGGGCCTTCTCTCATATTATTTTTAGGGTAGTCACGTGCTTGCTTGCGAAATCAAGACAGATTAATTATTTTTAAATGTTTAACCTGTTTGTCCTGTCTGATTGTTTTTACCGTAACGAAAACCGCTCCTATGCTGTACGTTACTTTTGCAAAGAAGGCTTGGCGGTATAGCGACGTTTGCCGTGAGTCAAGATCCTATTCAAATACAGAATTCTGGAATATACTCCAGTCCCTCCCCGCCTTGAAACTAGTTAGAACACTGTTGTTATAATTCATTCGATTCCAAAATAGCAGAGTGAGGTAACTGACTGGTTGAAACCCGTGATTTTTTTTTATTATACGAAGCAACACGCCATATATTACATGTATTTTAAATGTTCTTTTTATAGCACCATAAAGTATTTGTTGTAATTTTGTTATTCTGATGCTAAACTCAAATCGAATATGTTGATCTTTGTCACTATATTTGTGTTGTTTTATGGATTTTTGTAAATTTGTTATCATGAATATATAATGTAGAAATAGGGTACATTCATATGTATAAAATATTTCGTCCAGCGACTCTTTTCTGTGTATGTATGTAAAAGTGTAGGTATTGTTACAAAAACTACGTCTTAGAAAAACTTACCTTTTTTAAGTAAAGACTAAAGTCGTACCTTTATACTTAAAGTATAATGCAAGATATCTCATAATCCGAAATATATCTGTGCTATCATCAACAGCCTTTAACAGTCCACTGCTGGACATAGGCCTCTCCTTAGAAAGGTTTTGGCCTACTATACCACGCTGGGGAGACGGGTTGGTATAGGGTTTGTGTCAAGTTTTCCTTCTCTCTGCAGTGCTGGTGTCCTGCGTATTTCGCTCCCTTAGTCGCCTCTTACGACACCCACGGGATGAATAGGGGTGGTGACACTCTGTATTCTTAATCCGTCACCACACGGATCTGTGCTATACTCCTTTGGAAATATAATACTAGTAGCTTTGATGGCGAAAAGTATACATATAACTTTCACATGATTGTCATCTAATATTATTATTGGTATCTGACGAGCCTGTTGGTCTAGTGTTTAGTGACCCTGACTGCTAAGCCGGAAGTCGTGGGTTCGATTCGCACCCAGGACAAATATTGTGTGATGAGCACGGTCATTTGTTTTTTTTTTTACTCGCGAATTTTAAGTAAAATGCACATACTTCCCGTTTTCTCTGCATCACCCAATGGTTGACTGGTAGAGAATGCCTTAGGCCAAATGTGCATGATGTGTAAAAATTAATAAAATATACATAATATGTATTTTTATATATGTTTTGTCAAGAAAGTGAAATTAATTTACATAATAGGTGCTTCCGTACACTCATTTTTTAACAAGGCCTTTTATCACCATTCATCAATAGATCGAAATGTTGTAGACTCAAACTCGTCACCAATACTTTATATTACAACTTTATAAGGGATTATAAAGACAGAAGTAATTTAAATTAAAAAAAAACCTGTGCTACAGACAAAATTCTATTAATAATTTTGTATTGTCTTTTTCAGTTATGAACCAGAGCTTCACCCTGGAGTTACATATAAGTTATATAATCCTAAGGCCACACTAAAGATATTCTCCACTGGAGGTGTAACTATAACAGGTAATATTACCTTTTATTAATGCAATTATTTGGATGCATATTATATTCTCAGAATAGTTTTGTCATACTTTGAATGTGAAATATGTATGTATTTGAGAAAATCTAAACAAGATGGAACTAAACAGTGTACATTTGGACGTTAGTTAGTTAAGCCATTCTGTGGGCAGGCTTGGGGAGGAAGACCGCTGCAGTCTTAACGACAGTCGATCCCTGATCCCCTTTTTTTTGTGCGGGAATCCCCTCTGATACCACCCACCGGTGGCTATGTCGGACCAAAAACCACACGCCGTCTCCAGGTACCAGTATCCGCGGAACCAGGTATACCCTAGAAAGGAAAACCCCGGTACCCCGACGTACCTCGGGCGGCTATCTACAGCGCATAAGATGCCCCCTCCTGTGTGGGAACCCGGATGTTCCCTTCCTGCCCCCGAAGGGCGTACGCGCTATTGCTTCGGCTAGTGTGACAGATGGCCTCACATGTCACCTTCAGGCCTGCGCTTATGGAGGACGGAGGTCGTCCTGCGGCGCCCGAGCCGTCTGCGGTACCTGGCCCGTTCTCGGGCCTGACAAGTCGGGAGAGTTCTGAATCTCTGCCGGTCCCGCTCTGCCATCTCCTTCGCAAGCATAACCTGCTAGCAAAAGGAGACGGCGGAGGCTCCCGGATCCCCTCTTGTTTTTGAGTTTTTGAAATACGTTAATCGTTGTGGTTCAAGTCAGTTCGATTCCGAAATACCGTCCCGTCTATTTTACTTGGTGAGGTTCGAACCCTTAACCATTGAATCGTCTGTTGTTTCGGGCTATTACGCTGCCACCGTTTCAATATTATTACAAATATTGCAAGTTTAAGAATTGAATTTTAATCCTTCTGAGAATATTACTGTTGTTATTTGACATTATGTCGTGTCATCGTATTTGACGTTGTTTTCAGATCTTGTTACTTATTATGTTATTGAGGTTTTTTGTACATCTATGAAGAACGTTACATTTCTGATTAAAGAAGTTTGTATATTCCAAAATGATTTGTTGTTAAATTAACCCTTAATCTATCTCTATCGTCGACCAAGTGCACAGAAATGGTTTATAAATTTATAATTATAACAATTTGTCTTAACTTTGTCGCCATGTCGCATAAGCGCAGTTTTAAGCACTTTTATGTACTTTTCGCTGTTCATACGACCTTCGCAAACAAAAATTTAGCCAACCCCATCAGTAGCCATGCAGCCCCAGATCATTATGCTGCCTCCTCCATGCTTTACTGTCGGTACGACGCAATCTGGATGGTATTCTTCGCCCACACGTCGCCTCACGAAGGTCACACCTGGCGTTCCATATATCTGTTGAAAAAAGAAAAAACCCTTTTTTAAACTGCCTTAACTTTTATTATTTTAGTTAAATAAATAACTGACCATGATTATTAATAACAAAAGCAGTAAAATTTACTTACCTCAAAGTTAGATTCGTCAGACCATACCACATTGGCCCAATCTTCCTCAGTAAAATGTTGATGCCGTAGAGCCCATTCAAGTCGTTTTCTTTTGTTAGCTTCTGAAAGCCAGGGCTTCTTCCTGGCTTTGCATCCTTTTAAGCCTGCTCCTCCAAGTCTTCTTCTGGTGGTCCGAGCACTTATTGGCTTTCCAGCCTCTTCGGACAAAGTAACAGCAAGCTCTGATGATGTTTTCTTCCGATCTTTCATAGATTCGCGTATTAATTTTCTGTCCTCGCGCTTCGAAGTCACACGTTTTCTGCCTGTTCTTGGTTTATTAGCGTGACTGCCAGTCTCAGCAAACCGTTTGATAGCACAGCGCAACGCGAACATTTCAATAACTTAGAAATTTCTTTTTGCGACTTCCCTTGTGCATGGAAAAGTTGTATTTTTACTCGGTTTTCCAAACTAATTTCACTTTTTTTCGGCATTTTTAAATAAATTACGCGTCAATTTAATTACTATGTTAGAAATAAAAGCTCGTTTACTCGTTAGAGTCCTGAACACAAGTGACCAAACATTGACTGATAAGAACGCATAAAAACAAATCCTTTTTTTCAGTCACCAGGTGTTTTATGACCATAACAGATAGCTGCTTGCTTTCCTAGGAAGTTATTTGTGACTCCGGCATGCCATCCAAAATAAGCATTTATTCATTGTTCAATCAGTAAACATGAATTGTGCATTTTTCTGGGGTGCCTAATACTTTTAGCCAAGGCTGTATATTATGATAATTGAGGGGCTCGTGGTTAAGTGATAACCGAGTAGGTTAACACATTGTAAAGTTAAAGCATTCTAGCCAGGTCAGTCTATGAATGGGTTACCATTTCTTAACACATGGAGACCTCTCCGCACCTCGGAGAGCACGTTAAGCCGTAGGTCCCGGTTGCCTAACGAACATCTGTGGCAATCGTTACGGGTTGTTGGGATCCTTAAAAAGTCCGACAACAGTCTATCTACAGAACTTCGATATCGCCTACTTGGTTTGTGGTGTTCTGATGGCAATTACTGCGCGTCAACAGCCCCAACTTAGTTTGGGAAAAAAGGCGCGGAGGATGAATTGTAAATATAAATAATAAAAATGAGGGAATGATTGCTCTTAGAATGCTTTTAAATTAGTTTTAGTGTATTAGGAATAAAGGCTCTGTATTTCTTTTATAGTAAGGGATGAGACATGGAGTACAGGATTTTTTTTTGACAGCCCGAAGTGTGAGCGACGTACAGTCTGCGGTGGAGCGTATCTTCCCGCTGGTTTATGAGTTCCGCAAGCCGCTGACGGCGGCAGACGAGGAACTGCTGCGACAGAAGCGGGCAGCGCGGGCGGGCGCCGCTCCCCCGCCGCCCCCGCCGCGGGACGAGCGTATGCACCTGGTCACGCTGTCGGATGACGACAACGACGCTTGGGAATGACGCGCCTCCGCACACTGACGCTCCCGATGCGACGCCCAGTGCGGGAACAAAATGGACTTTATATTGGCATCGAAGCAATAACTGTCGGTTGTTAGTGCGATCGCGTGTGACTCGTCGGCGAGCTGTTCGGTTCATGCCAAAGATATTTATTAGGGAGGTGCTTCGCGTCGGCCCGGCGCGCGCCCGCCGGCCGAACGTCCCGCGGAGCGCCCGCGCTTCTTTACCCTTCGTATGTACGATAGTATCGTTTTTGTGATGACCTGTGACCTCTTTAGATGCGTAGAGTGCGAGATGCGCGAGTCGAATCGTTTACGTTGAAACCAAAATTTGTCATAAAAAGAGAAAAAAAATGTTCAAAAATAAATCTCGATAACGATACTCAGTCTCGTTTTTCATTTGCCGTTATGATTAATGAATTTGTAGTGATAATAGTGTTCATTAAGATTTGTTCTAAGAATGAGATGACTGAACGATTAGAAGTTAGTGATTGTAAATATAAAAGCTTCGACATTATACGTTTCAATAAAAACATGTTCGTTTTATTACCCATTCGTTTAATATACATAAATGCACAACTAAATAAAACCACAACCTTATTTTTGATCGTAAATATCTTCTAGTAAGAATCAGACTCGTGTGTATCGTATTCGTCGCTTGTAAATCTAGGTTGAGAGGGGCGTGGTGGTCTCGAAATCCTTAACTGAATCTTCTCCATCCGTTGGTTGATGTGGTCGGCAGGGGTACGAATGTAAGCGCTCATGTCTACTACTGCTAACCGAGGAGTTTTCACTGCAGTTCCTATTAACAAAATAAATAATTACCCAAGTCCAGTTTTTTATTGGGACTAATGCCAAAAGCAGACACGTTTATGGATGATCAGACTTGTATATGATTTATTATCCCTGTCGGTTAATAACAACTATAAATAAAATGCAAATTTAGCTCTGATTATAATCAGAATTAATATAAAAATAATCATTATTATATGGTACCAGAAACGTCTTACCACCCGACCATGGGTAAAATCATGTTTATTTGCAACGAGACCCAGTGAAATACACGCTGTCATACAATTTTAATTCGGCATTAAACAAATTACAATTCTAAGTTTAAACCGTGCAAGGTCTACTTCATAGGTATTTTAAACAGCAACGCTGCGGTGGTATGGTGGTCCGATAACCGCTGGGCGGGTTTGGATGTGTTCCGATTGGCCATGATCGCCTGGAGCAGATTCAAACCTGGCGCGCCCTCCTGTCCGGAGGGCGTGCACGGCGTATGGTCATGGGAGCGAGCGCAACAGTCGTGTAGATCCCCATGACAAGTCTGGGTGTTATCCTTCTCGTGGTTGCCGCCTGTTTTTAATCTGGTTCCCTATGAAACAGAAATAACTGAAACACCCAGGCGCAATTCCATCCAATTATACCCATCCTTTCCTTATACTCCTACCTAAACCTTCTGCGGGCATTAAGTGGTTGATGCCTGCGGCCTCACCATCAAAAGAGACTGAGGGTGAGGAGAAGGGGCAACCACCCGCATGTTTGTGCCGTGTGCGGGGACCCGTAAAGGGAGGATAAAGGGATCCTGGTAGTTGAGCCGAAAGGCAACACGCTGCTTTGGCCTGGATTTCACCTGACACGGGAGGCTGAAGGCTAGCCACCTTCGGTCAATCGGCTGTAGCATCCCGTCAGAGGGCTGCTGGGCAAGAGCTCTTCCTTGGTGGGGGTGGACGACGGGTGAGACGACCACAGTCTTCCTACCTAGTTCGGCCTGCCTTCTGTCAGGGGTAGAACTCTATATCCCCTTGTTACTTCTGGCGTTGTGTGCCTTTTGCCGCGACGTCCCCACTTGAGGGCTCCAAGGAGGGTGGAAGGACAAGGAGATGAATAAAATATCAATTATCTATGGATCGATTAATGAAAACCCCAAAAAATAAATCAACCAGGCATCGGTGCAGACCAAGGGTGAACAACCTGGGTGCAAGGCCACTAAACCATACGGCAGCCCCTCGGGTGAATAACCCGTGCGTGGCGCCGGCCATCACACTAACAGCAACTCCTCGGGTGGCTAACCCGACCCCAGCGCTGTCTACTATACAGGCGGCTCCACAGGTGCACAACCAGAGCTCTGCGCCAAGATGGCCCATCGACCTCTCCTCCGTAAGAGCAGCAATTCCCACACCTGCGGGGTCCAGCCAGGACATGTCCAGCTGGAATTTTGTAGGGATAAGGAGGAAGGTGCCGATTGGACCGAAACCACCACACCGGACCCGTAAGCACAAACGGGCGAAACTCCGAGCGGAAGCATGGCGAACGCGACCTCTGACGTCAGGTAGTAAGCCATTTGAAGCTGCTGAAGGGTCCGCAAGGGCCCACGATGTACCCGCCAGTAATGCGCTGACCCAAGGCAAAGACGACAGTCTAGCCGTCGGGACAGTTGCTCCTACAGGGGCACCACCTGCCGGTAAGACGCTTGCAGCTGCAGTAGCACCCTCAAGGAAGGATCGCCCTAGATGGGGCGAACGAGTGGCAAGAGCAAACCACGATAGGAGACCATCGTGCTCTGCGAAACCCGCGAAAAGGACACACCCGGACGAGTCTTATTCTCCAAATGGCAATGGTAAGCGAAGGAAACTTCTGCAATGCAACACCGGCTCCGTTAGTTACTCCGACGCATTAAAGGAGAACGATCTTTGCGTCGCAGTCATGCTGCACCCTTACCACGACCTCACCAAGGAGCAGGCGGAGGCCATCGAGGGCCAGCTACAGGGCGTGCTGGATGAGGAAATCTTCACGCCCGACACGTCAGGTGATCCCGTCGTTGCACCACAATTTAGGGGCAAGGCCTTCTATAGTGAGGGCGTCCTTAAGATGTGGTGCAATGATGAATATGCCCTACATTGGCTTCACCAATCCGTGGCTAAGGTCGCATCACCACGAGACGGTACCAGGCTTGTGGTCAGGAGACAATCGGAGATCCCGAAGAGGACCAAGGCTGGACTCCTGGTGCCGCAGATTGGACCAGAAGACACACTGGTTCGTATTCAAACTAGGCTGAGGCACCAAAACAGCCAGTATAACGTGGCCAACTGGGCCCTCTACCATGCCGAACCGCAGGAGGAAAAAAAATGCCTTTTTCTAGTACTCGGCATCCCGGATGAGGACGTGCTTAAACTGAAGGCGAGCGAACGTAGAGTTTACTACAAACTGGGTAACCTCTACGTTCGCTTCTTTGACGAACGTCCTCCCCCAACAACGAACCCGGACAAAGAACAGGAAATGGTTCCAAATAATCTCAGTCGTGATAGCACCAGGGGAGAACAGCCAAGGTTCGACAAACCAGCCCTACTGAGTTCACCTCTCAATGAGTTGGAGGTCCTATCAGTGGGCGAGAATGACCTGGAAGAGGACGAGGTGTATATGTTGAGCAGTCACGATGGCGCTGCTAGTACACTTCCCTACTAAAACACTCCAAAGCCATGCAAACCAACCTCTAGTACAATCAAACAGCAACAGCTAACCTACGGAGGGTGCTGGAGATAAATACCAAGACCATAGCCTTAATTCAGGAGCTTCGTGGATTAGGAAGGGCAGGACCTGTGGTCTTAACAACATTGGAGGTAAGATACTTCTCAACACAAACACTAATAGCAAGCGCCTGTATCTATACACCGAAACACGCAAACCACCTTAATGACCCGAGTTCTGTTCCAGAGACCTTACGGAATGATTGGGATGAAGGAACCCTCTTCTAGTCTGCCGAACGTGGTGCCGGGCGATGCTGACATCGCCGCTCCGCAGTCAGCTGACTGCACTGATAAACGACTGCGAGCGAGAGGCAGCTGATCGTCTGCTGATACCAACGCGCACAGCAGGAGCAACAACCAGAGTGGCGACGAATTTGTATCTTTCCTACTTACAACCGAGCTGAACTCATTGTACCCGCCCACTTTTATGGAACATTGTAGTAGTTGAACTTATCACACATCTCAATGACCGTAAATTTCTCAGTAGGTTATGCAGACGACTTGACTATTCTCATCTCATCTCATCTATTTATCCCAGAGTGAGTGTTCCTATTAAGCTTCAATTCAAACCATCTATTGTGTCCGACGTGTTATAGTGCAAATGAAAAATGTAAGTAGGTACCTGTGATTACTGGCAACACATGGTCATAGTTTGGTACGGTCCGTGGACGTCTTGATTTGAGCATGGGGCGGCGAGTTAGTTTTGGTGCAAGAGCTTGTATGGTTGGCGGGGAAATTTTCGGCAGCGGGGGTGATAACACACGGGTAACCAAAACACGACGCTCGGGGGAAGAACTAGGAGACCTAAAATTGAGGGAGAAAGGAGAGTTTACGATTCCAAGTAAAATGAAATTTATGGTGATTTGCTCGAGACGTATCTTTAATATGCCTTTTTCTAACATAAAGGTACAAATTGTGAGACACTTCACCCAACAGAACATTGCCAAGACATCACGAGTGGAAGTGGCAACATCACGAAGAGATTATTAAGCCAAGAATCTTTTTGATTAGATTTAAGTTTAGCTTAAAATTATGCCTCAGTATTCTCCAATCCATTTATGTAATCCATTTCAAAAGGCATATGTACAATGATTTTAGTAGATAAAGATAATATATTTCCCATCGGTACTATTTGGAATGCTTTGGTGGTAATTATAATATTTACATTCATTTTTCGTTGTTTTTAATCCCCGCTGCAAAAAGAAGGAGCCCTATCAGTGAAGTGGGTTCATTTACCTGCGTGTTTATCTGTAATCATAGCTTCTAAACGGATGGACAGATTTTAATTAAGTTTCTTTTTGTTTGAAAGTTGACTTAATTAAGAGTTCTTAAAAAAGTGTCCAAACGAATACGAATAAAAGGTGGACAAAAAATGTTTAAAACATGCAAATTCAAAAATTGTTTCCTCTAATTTTCGGCTTCGAAGACTCGACACTAAAAACATTACCTCTCTCGTTCAATAACGGGGCGTCTCCGTCGCCGCCTGCTCCGTTGCTCCTTCTTCTTAGTTTTTCCCAGTCGCGGAGGAATGACACCCACATGTCGATAGTAGTCGCATAATGCTTTTGCTAAGGATCTACCAACTTTACCATCTGTTAATCGGATAAGGATTCCTATGTGCAAAACTATAACTTATTATGTTCGTGACCGAAACCGATATTTATTAATATAATAGGTCTTCACCTATGAAGTTGGAGATTTTCAAAACCA
Organism: Arctia plantaginis; assembly: GCA_902825455.1. NCBI lineage: Eukaryota > Metazoa > Arthropoda > Insecta > Lepidoptera > Erebidae > Arctia > Arctia plantaginis. Next base: position 5,994,112 of record CADEBD010000288.1, read on the forward strand.
GCATTTTCAGATTTAATTATCTGTGGATTTGCGAGCAATACGAAATTCAAATAGATTTTATTCGAAAGCCATGGTATTTTTAACTCAAATTTAGTCACTTGTTTTAGAAAGTGTTTTGTTTTTTTGAAATTGTGGTAGTTTTGGCGTCATAGATAAACTAAAAATTCATACAATTTCCGAATATGAGTTACTACGTGGAAATATCGCTGCGCAAGCAACACGCAGTAGCAAGCAAACCTTTTTTTCTAAGGAGAGGCCTATGTCCAGCTGTGGACTATTAAAAGCTGTAGATGATGATGATGATGAAGCAACACGAAACATTAAAAACGTGTATGGGCAACACGCTCCATTTTTCAATCGTTGTAGATCTGGAAATTTTGAGTTGAAGAATGCGCCTCGCGGTCCGCCGGTAACTATAGTAGTAGTGAGGGTGATAGCGGAAGCGGACCCAATTCAAACTACGGCGAACTTGCTGCGGGCTTTGGAGTTAGTGTCAAAACAACATTGAAGCACGGTGATATCACTCCGGTGAAGTAATTCGGCATAACCGGAGGCCTTTGTTCACCTTCGAATTCATTCACAGAGGTGAACAAAGGCGACTGCCGTACAAAACGCTTTCGCTGACTTCATCGCCTCCTTTCTAGCAGACTTCTACAGTAAAGGGATAAACAAATTGCCATCAAAATGGCAAAATTGTATGGCAAGATTATTTAGGCCAGTACTTTGATTAGCTAAAATAAAAAATGACTCATATTTTTATATTTTAAAATATTCATTCAAATCTCAAACTTCATAGATAAAGACCTAATACTAACATTGAGATGAAGCGCGCCAGTTTTGATAGCGGTGCTTAGGCAAGGCCCTACCTTTGGCCGCTATCCTGTGTTACCTTAGATTAAAAAAAAAAACAAATAACTGTAATAGCGTAAATGCCACAGACATTGAAATTGTGACTGGTGCTTCGGAGGGAGTCCTCGGTGCTCTACAACAAACCTCGCTTAGGTACTCCATTTTTTTTGTTATGATTTTAAGTAGAAATTCGTCACCCGCATGTTTTTAAGGGCAAAGGAAGGAATGAGTTTGAAATTGGCCAAAAATTTTCTTAATTAACAGCACGTACTAAACTTCCAAATCAGTTGATTACGTTATTTACATTATTAATTATTATATTCAATAAATAAGAATAAGAAGTTTTTGTAAATAACTAAAAGGATACACGCATCTTCAGTGTAGTGAATATAAGGTCCTCTCGGAGATAATTTACGTCCTCCTAGCGACACTATCAGTGTGTAGGCGTCTATTGCGCCGGTTTGAAGCGCGCGACGCGCACTCCCGGCCACCACCTGGTCCGCATTGAAATGGCAGGCTTCGGGTCTCCATGCTTCGATACGCGTCCCAAAGAACTTTGGTAACACCGCCTGACGTTCGAACCTTGAAAGCAATAAAATAATTGGGTAAGTAGGTACTATTTGATCGATCTGTGCGGTATTTATCTGTTGGTTGACATATATATTGACCGATAACATCGATTTTTCGATCAGAATATTCGTGCAAGAGCAGTGATATAGATATGATTGTAACAAAGATACGCCTAAGCGTCCATCGGCGCTTTAGCAAGGCCATATCAGCTGTCATCCTTTAGTAAGTTATGTAGGTACGTAAGTGAGTAAGTGAACTAAAGTGCAAAGGTACTTAATAGAGATTTTAATCGTTACAGAGCACTTTATATGTCAGTTACCTAATAGATTAAGTAATTCAAGATTTAGGTATAAAAAAATACCTATTAGATATAAAATTTGGTCTGTTTTCATTTGAGGTATAAATGACAATATACTTAATTAAACTCACCTGTAAACATCATCAAAAGAATTACCTCTCACAAACACACCTTCGTGGCTGATATCTGCGTGTATATCAATGATAAAGTCCAATTGCACATGCTGTAAATATTTCATTCTTTACTAAGTTTTCTATTATCAACAAGAGTAAGAAATAGGCAGAAGGAATAGACGGGGCCGTAATAAACATCTATGACAACCATGAAATCCAACACAAAGCAGAATATATTCTAACCTATCTAGGTGATCATGCTTCTCGGCTCTCGGACCGGTTGACATTGAAATTCAGTATACCTAATCTATTTATCTAATCAGAGTGTGAGAATTTCTTGTGAATGTCTATAGGGTTCTTCAAGAAGAGCAGTTAAAGGTTCTTCATCAACACCTGCGTGATGATATTCAGCTGCATACGTCCATAGACTACGGTAGACCAGGAGTGACATATTATGCTTCTTTCGCGACTCAGTAATTTTGATTTGTAACCTTTGAGAATAAAAAACTTACCTTTTCTGATGCAAGTTTCTGTACAAGTTCCTCAACGGCAATAAGGGCGGGGTGTGCAAATTTGGTAGCTCTATTCCAACAGCGGTTCAGGTCGGAGCCAAGCAGGTCTGAGCGTTGGTTGCCGAGAAATACTCCGTCTGGATTCAGCATAGGAATCACCTAAATAGCACAGAACTTTCAAAATAATGGTGAAGACCGCTTTTAGTAGATAAAGCACAATTAGTTAATTCAGTGCAAAGAAAATGTTTTAAGTGGTAAAAGTATAATTTCAGCCACGTTCGTAAGCAAAGTTATTCCTGTAATTTGTATTTTAGGATGTTCTCAAAGAAATTAGGAAAATATTTACCTCTAATACGATATTGTTTCTCAGAGCCACTGCCTTTTCGGACGAGCTGAGTAAGTAATCCAAGAATCCTATAAAATAATTTATAAATAATAATAGGTATTCATAATAATAACCCAAATATAATAAAGCTTATTGTAAAGTATTAGATTTGCAAAAGTGAAGCATGTGCTCGAAAATTATTCATGCGATTTTGTTACTTTTCACCACTAAATAAGTTAAGTTTTTTTTCAAAACTGACCACGAATATGAGAGTACCTTGGCAAATAAACGATGACGGAGGTTCTCCTCCATGTGTTCTTGCTATAACGAGTACAACTCGTTTCTTTGGTGCCGCCATCTTGACCTTTAAACCGCCAACTTCTTTATCTTCTTTAAATTTTTCATTTACGTTAACGTCGCCGATTGTGAGTAGATCGATACGACGTTTTTGCTAAAATGAATGGTGAAATTTAATGCTTCAAGTGAAACATACATTTAAGCAAACATTACAGGACTTTAAGTGAAACCTAAGGATAATATAATTGGCTTTATGTATAAAATTGACAATAAGCTCTCAGGAACTGTGTTGTTATAAGAATCCGTCGCCTCTGTAAGCAACAGTGTAAACAAGTGAGTTGAACTCAACTTTCAATGCTTTGGTGGACCTGAGTGTGGCTCATAATATGATCTTTGTCCAAAGGAGGTAGAGACCTCCCACCAGACAATTAGCTACACTTTTTGTCTGAAATTTTTAAAATGCACCCAGAATGTATTCTTTCTACTTTCTTTCGCATTTATGAAAAAGGAAAATTGAGACCTACTCGGTAACATTTACTTTTAACATATGTATATTTACTGAATATCTTACAGTACTCTGAGCTATAGATTTCCTGGTAGCGAACGCCTGTGCACGTTTCTCCCACACCGCCAAGTGCTTCTGAAGACGAGAGTAGGAATAGGATGCAGCCGCTGAGAATTGGTACACATCTTCTTCACGATCGAAAGCAAAGGCAATGCTCAGTATCTTACGACCTCTATGAAGCACCGAGCGATGGTAGAATATCAGCCGCCTCGGTAGCCTTTGCCTGGAAGCATGTTATAGTTGATTTTCAGTTTTATAGTTACCATTTTAAGTATAAAAATTGAAATGAATGCGATACTTTGGCAGACATGAGTCGACTCGAACAGAGTTCACCATGGCTTCACAGAAAATCGGTTAAGCAACTCTATCGTTGTTTTTACCGAGTGAGCCAGGCTACTGGAAGCCCAAAATCTCTCTTTTAATTCTGGGCTAGAGGGGTTACTGAAAGGTCGGTAATTTTTAATGGGACTAATCCCTCCCACACGCCCACCACTATAACTTTTGTACACCAGGATCAACAGCAGACCGACGAACACACCGAGTTATGACACTTGGGAAGTCCCAGAAAAAAATATACTGTCTTGGAACCCGCAACGAAATTAATCAGAAGAAAATTGGATGAGTTGGAAATAGGCAAAGGACGGTTATGTACTTGTAAATTGAAATTACCTTACGACCCGTCAATCAATTGATCCGTCTGTTCGTTTATCCCCCATATCGTAACAAAAAAGGAGGTTACCAATTCGGATGTTTATTAAGCTTGGTTTTATCAGTGTTAAAAGATTTTTATTTTTATTTCTATCTATATTATCACATTATTCTTAAGGTCTTTGTTGAGTACTGGGAGTCATAATAGAACCCATTTAATAGTTAAAAAAGCATCAGAATAAAAACAGGGAATCGAATCCATGTTCATCATCATCCACGAAATACACGTTATTTTCCTAGTTAATTTACCTACTTTCTTAAATAAACCTGAATGTTTTACCATTTTTGCCGTGATGTAGATCGCACAAGCGGCGTCATATGTGTGTCGAATAGAGTCATCTCTTTTCCCAAATTAACAATATTAAAAATAACTCTCTGCAACAAACATGCTTCACATAAAACAATTTAATCTCATCTTTGAACTGAGAGAATATATATTTGAGACCTCGTGTATCTTACTGTGTGAATATTACAGAACACTAAATTTAATAAGTACCGTTTACACTAGTTTCATAATGCCATCATCAACAGCCTTTACTAGTCCACTGCTGGACATAGGCCTGTCCTTAGAAATAACGTTTTGGCCTATTATACTGGCCAGACGAATTGGAATAGGGTTTGTATCAAGTTTTCCTTCTCTTTGCAGTGCTGTTGTCCTGCGGAGTTTACTCCCTTAGTCGGCTCTTACGGCACCCACGGGATGAACAGGGGTGGTGACAACCCGTATTCTTAATTCGTCACCACACAGTGCATAATACATAATGCCAGATTGAAGTAAATCCACCTAATTTATAAAGCAGAGTTATTTTTTGAAAGTCTAATGTATAATTTATGAAAAAAAACAAATATATATATAATATAATTTACGCAAAAGAGGACAGGTATCATTTAAGTCAACTACAATAAAAACAAACTGTATTGACATTACGAGTAGAGGTTCTTAATTCGGTAACTCCGTAATTTAAGAAATGATTCGATCATTTATATTTTTAACTGTAGTAGTAACTTGCAGTTACGTACGAATACCATTCAAATTGAAAGAAAAAATACTATACCAAGTGTCGAAAATTAAGGAATGACGAAGAATACGATACGAATTATTACAATTCATCATAATGTAGGTCCATTGAAGTCAGTGATTCTTTTTAAAAGATAATTAAGCAATCACAACATAATCCGTCCTAAATGGTAACTGGGACAGCGCGTTTTAATAGAATAATATATTTAATAAGGTGTACTGATACTAATATCAGTACACCTTATTAATGGCAAATAGCAACGCATTAGTTAAACTTCCGGTGGTGTTAAGGGATTCGCACAAGTTTACCATATGTTCTGATTTAGTGGTGGAAAAATGTAACTTACTTGGTCTTGTTTCACATTTTCAACAGTAAAGTTAAACCAGAACCTGGATCTTGGTCTACACGTGTCAGGCCTGATGTACAAATCATACTCCAGTTCAGTGATATGATCAGCTCTGCCTAAGTTACCACACTCGAAAGCAGCGTCGAAACAGAGTTGTCCACGCTTGGCTTTACCGCTAGTGCCCGGAGGACGGACGATTAAACGATTCAAGTTACCTTGGCCACCATCACCGTCACTTTCTTCACTATCTGTAATTTAAGTATAAAACAAACTAATGTTTGTTTCCAACACTCTCTCTTAAGTTCTTTTGATAATTACTATTCGATTTTTTTTTTTAATTTTACTAGAATTTGTTTCCCTAAACCATAAAATTAGAGTCTCCGAGATTCGAGTTTTAAAAGAGGCAACATTCAGAGGCTGTTCCATTTATGAATTGTAGACGTATGAATCATATTGACTTTACAATTAAATAAGATGAGTTGATTATGCATGCATAAAACAGATTGTGGCCACGCGTGATAATAGCATTCAATCGGTGGTGTTTGGACTTGAATATTCAGAACATGCTCACTATCGACGCGTTTAATTAAGCATTACACAAATAATAAAAATATCTCAAGGAAATCTTAGTGCTGCCGGCAAACAAAACATGTTGTTCGATTTTCAAAATTCACAGATTTCTATTTTCTTTACAGAGGTATTGAAGTATTAGTTTATTATGACGTATTTAGTTTTACCACAAACAGGTCGCAGATAAATACTAGTATGTTCAAGTTCTTCAGTATTCGCAGCCATTGCAAGACTGCTTTGGTGCCCGACCAAATCGTTTTACTCAACTAAGTTTAACAATGTAGGTGAATAGGTGGACTATAAGATTGACGGCAACGCCTAGGCGATAAGTACACGAATATGTAACGAAAACAGTTTACCAAGACACGCCATCCGTATCTATTGAAAGTTTATATACTTATTTAGTAGACAATCGAAAATTTAAACGATAGGAATTGTTTTTGAGAACTTTTCAATACCCATTTCTATTCGACGTTTAGAATTGGTTGAATGAAATATAAAATTTTATGACTAATTCTTTTGAAGTGTCGAATTTTAGATGTGATGAACTAATGAGTGAGAGATCTTTACTGAAGTATAAAAAAAAAAAACGATGAGCTTTCAGAAATTTCTTGGTCACCTATGTTATACAAGTAAGTTGTAAATGTTGTGTAAAGTTCCCACACAAGTTAAATGTAGCTATTAGGCAAACGTAAAAAAGGTAAGATAAATTTATTTAAAGAACAATGTAGTCTGAGCCTGTCTTATTTAAAAGATTCGCTTATTTTTTAATGAACGGCATCAGCATCGGCAATTACTTAACTTTTACCTTTCTCAAGTTTAGCTCAAACGCGATTTTCTAATTTTATATTTCTTATCTTTCTAGGATCCCGTAGTAGGACTAGGAACCCTCTTAGTAGGTACTAGAAAGCTGTAATTTGTGGTGTGTAAAATAAAAACTAAGTTAATTAAAAAAATTACATTGAGGCATTACATTACATTAAAGCTTTTATAATTTAATATATCTATAATTAAACATACGTAGGCATAAATCTAGATCGGTCGTTTTATTTTAGGTGTAATAATCGCCCAAGATGTAACATGCACAATTTTCTCTTTGGTAAGTAATTGTTAATGTCTGCACGGATGGCGTAGTGGTTTAAGCGGTCCCCTCGCCGCTTACTACTACGCTGAGTGTTGTGGGTCCGATCAACGCATGGGACGACACTTTGTGTGATCCATATATTGTTGTTCTGAGTCTGGGTGTTCTTGTCTTGTGTCCGTTTCATGTATATTTGTTAAGTCCCCCGCTACACAGGATATATTCCTAATGCAGAAGTCTTTTTCATTTAAAGTCTCACATCATCTTTTTCATTAAAAAAAAGATGTTGTGAGACTTTAAAGATATTGGATAAGAAATGAGAGAAATGGATAAGAAAGATATTAGATAGAAATCCCCTCGGATACCACGTATCGGTGGCATGTCGGACTCGAACCGACTAAAACCGCACGCCGTCTCGGGTACTAATAGCCGGGGAACAAGGTATACCCTAGAAAGGAAGTCCCTGGTGCCCCGACATACCTCGGGCCATCTACAACAACAGGTAGACGAACCCCGTGTGGGCACCCCCTGTTCCCTCTGCTCCCTGGAAGCGAGCGCGCTTCGCAACTGCTAGGGTGACAGATGGGCTCACCTGTCACCCCCAGGCCTGCGCTTATGGAGGACGGAGGTCGTTCTGCGACCTCCGGCGCCTGAGTCGCCTGCGGTACCTGGCCCGTTCCCGGGCCTAGCGGGCCCTAAACCTCTCCCAGTCCCGCGCCGCCGTCTCCTTCGCCAGCATAACTTGCTCGCAACACGAATTTCCAGTGCCGACATCATTTAATCGCTAAGGGATCCTTGTCTCACTAAAGACATAAAGTAACAGTACTGCCAACTGTTTACCATTATCTTGTCTCATATATTTTTTAAACTTGGCACCGATAGTACTTAAATGTCTTTTTATGTTACTTGGCAACCAATATTACCACTTACGCAATCGAAAAACACAATAAGTTTTAGCAAAGTTGTTATGCCTAGCTAGGAAAGAAAACTTAAAAGATACTTATATAATAATGATAAATATATATTCATTGGAATCAAAATTAGGGTACATTGCAATTGTGCACGAAAATAACTGTAGTACCTAAGTAGCTTGCAACTGTGACGCAGTTATTAACGCCCACCTCCGGAGATGGCACAATACCAAATATTTATAGTAGTGCTTACATTTAAAACTTATGAACAGAAAAAAAAGAAGAAATGTGTGTATCTGTGAGTGTGTGTGCGTATGAACATTTAATATTGTATTTGTCGTTTGTTTTCAATTTGTTTATTTTTTCGTTGAAATTTAATTGTATAGTATGTTTATTTGTATATGTAAACGTGAGTATAGTGTAGGCTTATAATGATAGTTCATATTTTAGTAACTTTCTGGTGGTTTTGAGTGTTTCCACGGCCTATTCAAATGTCCTGCTGGCGGTACCCTAACCTAAACTGCACTCACATAGTTATCTTTAACATTGTACACGGACTTAAAAAAAGACACCTCTGTGGTTTGTTTCGGCGTTTCTTCCCAGAGTCTTATGAAATGCCAGCGCTTTCTAGCTGTAAAGTCCGACTTGTAAAAATATCTGAAAAGATTTACTTGCAGAAATAAATATCATTTATGTATCAGTGTGTTTGTGTATATGTGTATGTGTACGTGTGAGTGAGTGAAAGTGTACTTAGAATGGAACAGAAAATTGCTAATATTTTATGGTTTTAGGAAAGCCTCTAGCCCTTCGTAGGTTAAGGTGCTCAACTAATTGCTAGTGTTCGATTTACAGTCAAGTAGAGTTAGGGGGTATATATGAATCTCTTTGTTCACTTTAACATATAAAACAGATCCTAAAAATAGTAAAGTTTTTTGTCTATGGCATAAGGAGGCAAACGAGCAGACGGCTCACCTGATGGTAAGCAACTAGACGCAAGCATTGTGTTACATATGATATCATATCTCCTTTTTTTGGACTGATATGTAGGGTCAAATGGAAGGCAAGGCGAAAGCCGGTGTAGAAAGTTATAAAACTTGAATAAAAGTGTGGATCAACGTCTTTGTAAATATTGTCTATTTCAATCGAAGCTGTCCTAGTAAAGCAGTAGCAGGGTACGCCGCTACCGGTCACCTTCCAGATGACGCAGGTGTTCGCCGTACACGATTGCTTCCGAAAGTATTTGTGTCGGATCGGCCGGGAGCCGTATGAAGCTGAAGTATGGGTAAAAAATCGCAATACATATATCTAAGAATAGTAATTAATTGCTCGGTAGTGATAATGATTTGATAAAGATTATCGATCTTTCTTTGACTGAATATAGAAGAAGTGTGCTTTGTTTTAATTACGAACTGATTTTATTAAACCCTGTACTCGTATATATGTAAAAAAGTTTATGAATACATTTACAAAATCTACAAGAAGATGAGCGATGGAATTCATTTAATATTGTCTAACAAGTATTTTTGATAGTGACCCTGACTGCTAAGCCGGAGGTCATGGGTTCGATTCAAACCCAGGACAAATAATTATGTGATGAACACGATGATTTGTTCTGTGTTACACCTAGACACAGATATCAGATATTATGTATGTATTTAGAAATATATAAGTATTTTATCAGCAGCCTGGTTATCATCGCACAGGCTCTGCCTAGTTTGGAATCAGACGGCCCTGTGTAAGATGTGTAAAGTTATTATTATTACTGATTTTCACTTACGACGTGGTATAACTCCGGTCGAGTCGGCTCATTTGTGCAAAAGCATTGCTCTCCCACTGTAATTTTATGTTTTGAAGAAACATCTTGCATGTGGAATAAAATCTTTACACTATATTCACCTACTACTGCTAGACTTATACCGGCCATTGTAATTAAGCATTGTTCGTAGACATAATAGTACTCTGTGTCGTAGACTGTAAAAAGTCGATGACAATCACTTTTTTATAGAAGACTATTAACGTCAAACTCAAACTTAAATTATTCAGTAGGCCTTTTAACAGTCCACTTTCAAGCGTCAATAGTATACAAATAATCACCATATTTAAAAAATATAAGACGACAGAGATGAGATGACCTTGATGACCTAAGTAAAAGGTCATAAGAGTCACATTAATACATTTAAATCCCTATTAACATAGGCCAGTCTTCCGCCATCAGACGGGCTTATAACTAAAGCTATGGCAATTCATTTACCCGACCAACCAGAAAATATTCCTTTAAGAAAAAGTAATAGGTAATTGTAGAATTTCACAAATCCCGTCAAATGGATGGAACTAGTGGTTAGAGCATCTCACGTGGAACACACATTACGAGTATTCATGTTCACTCTTTTAACTAAATTGCTTGCATTTTGATGCGAATCCGTAACCACTAGATTGAATGCCCCCAAAAATTCCAATTAAATTTAAATAGGACTAAAATCAGTTAATGTTTTTTTTCTAGTGGACTCTCCAGGCATAGGCTGGACAATGGACATACCTACATTCCGGCCTATACGAGCTATTGAGACTTGCGGTACCTTACTCCAGCTCCTAAGGGAACTAGGGTAATGTTCCTTATCCATTTCCCTTATTCTTGCCGTTTTCTTTTCATTGTCCCTTCAGAAAATGACTACATTGCCAAGAACATAAGGCATAACTACGAATTGCGCCGATGTCAAATAGAACAGGGCTCAAAAATTTATTTATTTGGAACCTTAACAGCTATGTTACATGATACAATGAACCAACATTGAGTTGAACCAATCCATTATAAAAAGTATTATTTAAAGTCGGTTCATAAATGGCGAAAATATCGCGTAACATACACAAAGAAGTAATCTATCTAAGTTCGGTACCTCCTGCTTTTTAACAAAATGAACTAGTTCATTGACCCTAATGCCTCTAACTTAGTATTTGTCTCTTATGTATTACCACTTGTTGAAAAGATGTAAGTCACACATGACAGAGACATGTCATCTATATCACGAAATGTCTTAATTGCTTCACAAACAAATGTCTACCTTACCTGACATTCTCAGTTGTCACACCATCCAATTCTGAGCTCCTCTTGTTTTACCGCATTTTAACTCAATCATAAACTAATAACACTGCGTATTTTGAGACTTCTTTGTGTTCCTATGTTCGGCAGGTTGCCACGATACGCCACGATGCGACATTTCCGTCATTATAATAACAAAAATTAAAAATATATATTCTACTCTAATGCGTAATATTGGCGTAGATAGTTACTGTTGCTGAGCAACTGTGTATCACTAGGTATACACAGTTGTACACTACAATAACAACACTTTGTTTATGCAGTGTACAACACGCGCAACCGGTTTTTAAGTTTGTTAATAAATATGTATTTTTATACGTAAATAGCCTTATATCCTTCATATAATATACTAGTTTTTGTCTACAGCTTCAGATCAGGTATCCATCGGGAAGAGTTCTTTGAAGTTTAAGCCTGCTTCAGCAGATAACGTAACTTAGACAATTTGTTTACCTACCTTAGAAGTTAAAAACAATATACTAATTCAACTTTGTACTGAAAAATTGAAACTCGTTTTATTCTAAAATGTAACATATTTATTTAAAATATTTGCCCTCATTATCTATACATTGCTGCCATCCAAACGGATATTCATTTATGCCTTTGCAATAGAACTCTGGGCATCTTAATTCGACAAACTGTGTGAGGAATTTTGTGCTGCCTCCTGAGAAGATTTTTTTTATCACGTTGAAGATTGTCCAAATCATGAAAAAAATGGTAGTTCGTTTGAGCAAGATCTTGGGAGTCTGGATGATGACGTATGGTTTCTAACTGCGGAGTTAGAACGGTTTCTCGTGCAGTGTCAGGTCTTGCGTTATCTATAATGGTGAAGATCGATTCACAAGTCGGGTTGTTTCACTGCAAGTTTCGCCATCATTGTTTGAAGTTCGGCACAGTAAACATCAGCTGTTATTGCCTGACCAGACCTAAGAAAGCTTTGCTTTAGGGCACTGTTGCAGCGTTTGACCTGGGGTCAGCCATTGCATTTTTCGCTTACAGTTGTCGTAAACAATCCACTTTTCGTCACATGTCACAATTCGATGAAATATTCCTTCATTTCTGTACCGATTGAACAAGGCAACACAAGTTTCAACACGCATTTTTTTTGCAGATTAGTCAAATCATGAGGCATCCATTTTTCATATTTTTTTATCTTATTGATTTGATGCAAATCAGTAAATATTGTAGGTAGGGCAACGTTTAACATTGCCGCTAATTCCTGGGTAGTTTGATTCGGATCGGCTTAATTCGGCTTCCACCATCTCCTTTAATTCAGCGTTATTCATCTGTGTGGGCTGTCTTCCACGTGGTTCGTTCTTCAAGTCGAAGTTTTGCACGATCGTCGAAGAAAAACGCACGGTGCGTTCACTAACAGTCTCCTCTCGAAACGCAGCATTGATATTGCGAACCGTTTCTGCCGCGTTAGTTCCGCGTCGGAACTCGTATTCAAAAATGACTCTGATTTTCGAAGTATCCATCCTTCACGTCTAAGCTGAATAAAAAAACAGTTGAAAGTCGAAAATCGAATGTGCACATTTTTTATAAGAAGGACTTAATAGGTAACACGTGAAAAAAGTTTCACATGAAAATCTCACACCTTGAAGGTTTTATGTCAATTCAAAGTACTTATCTATTACTTAACTATTACTAGATCAGATTTATCAGAACAAACTATGCAAGACAACATCACTGCAAAAAGAAGGACATCTTGAACACCAATTTGAAATACCCAGTGGCCAGCGTGAAAACCTCTTTCCTAAGAAAAGGCCTATGTTCAGCAGTTCACTATTAAAGGCTGGATTAATTATAGGTATATCACAGAAATTAATATTATATTTGATATTTATATGTATGTATACCTAGTACCTATACTCGTATATTAGTAGGATTTATTTTCTCCTTTGGTAACATTCTTTAATTCAGTCTCATCCTTACCTGTCCCAAGTATACACCTGCCACACAGCTTTGCAACACAAAAAGGTTTGACTGTAAGAAAATGCCTGTGGCATTAAGTCCGCCTCATGCAATATGTTTGTAGGCAGTCTTAATAAATTAATTAATTAATTAAGAGTAAGTCAAACATAACTAATACCAGTAGACGTCCGTGTTTGACAATGTTTACTGTGTATTGTGTTAATGAAAAAATCTGTCTATTTGAATGTTAAAATATAAGGTTTTTTTATATAAAACTCATCGGACAGGTATTGCAATTAAATAAAACCAATATGTTATGAATATTGTCATTTATTCAATAAATAATCTGATGTTATAATAATCATAATAATATTACCTTGGCCTCGCATCCACTGCCGCAAACACCGAACAAAGATGAACATTCATCAATAAAGGTAAACAAAACCATGCATAAATGCTAGCATTCATATTTACAATATTTCCTATTACCTCGCTAATAAAATATAAACAAATAACATGTACATAAATTGGTAAAAAACCGATTACATATGCTCTAAAAAATGATCCAAAATATTATTTCCGATCATTATAATAGTACGTACAAACTAGTACCCGTACTAATATAAATTAAATACTATGTATAACTAAATATTTGATCCCTATATCACCGGTTGTAATATGTTGTTTTAGGGTGCATTCACATTATGCTGCTGATTTGACGACTACAGTAACCTTATTTTTCTTCAAAAATACTAGTATGAGGGCTTAATAGTGATCTTGTTGTAATTAATTGAAAATAATAATTTATGACGAAATAAATATTTGTGTAAAAAATAAGACCTACTAAGTACCAACGCTGGAATGTTAATTATTTATTAAAATTTAAAATTTGGGGGGGAAATAGCACTGATAACGGGAATTTCTAAATTCATTTATTTGAAATTAGTACTGTCAAACTATTATAATTATCTATAATAAAGTACTTAGTTGTTTATTAAACAAATTATTGAACTATCAATATATTATGTACACACTGTAAACGAAATACCATCTTATGGGATTATTATATATTAACATGTGTGTGCATTGTAATAACTTTTTTAAACAAGTCTACATAACAAAGCACGACTGCAAGAAGGCAATTTAAAAGTAATGAAGTTATTTAAATATGGTCATGATATACCGTTTTAAAATCTTGATGATGAGCCCTTTAATTTGATACCCAAATAGCAGTATCCAAAAAATTATAGCGTCTGACAGTCACTTGGGTTACCAAGACGAATTTAACGATATGTTAATTAAATAAATCCGTGCAGCGGTTTGGAAGATATGAGGTACCCTTCCTTGGGAGACGGGTAAAACAGACAATTCCCTCAGTAGGAATATATCCTGTGCCGGGGGACTTTACACACATACAGAACAACGATTTGTGGATCCCACGAAGTGTTGTTTCGTGCGGGGATCGAACCCAGCACAGTAGGAAACGGTAGCAAGCAACTCATTGAAATTACAGGTATTTTGTACTACCTACACCAGTCGTTTGCCGTGTGGTACCTTGATCGGTGAAAGTTTCAGAATATTCATTGTTTTATCTTACAAATGAAACACTACAAAGTTATACTGTCTACGCCTTTACAAATACCTTATTATAATATTTTTAACTGTTAAATATCACTTATTCCATATTATTGTAATCAAATCGCACATAGCAACATTTGTGAATGCGTCCCTATGCAAGCATGCAAGAAAAATTAGATACTTATTTAGTAACATTAGTTATTTAGGTAAAGAAAACTGAATGCCTTCTAGAATTTTTGAGAGATTATTAACGAAACGGAAACAGTATTTATAAGTTATAAAATTTATTTTCGAATTCCTTCACTAGTTTAGTCGACTGCACGGATGGCGTAGTGGTTTAAGCGGTCGCCACGCCGCTCCCTACTACGTCGAGTGTTGTGGGTTCAAATCCCACATGGGACGACACTTTGTGATCCACAAATTGTTGTTCTGAGTCTGGGTGTTCTTTGTGTCCGTTTCATGAATGTTTGTAAGATTCCCCGCGACACAGGATATTTTCCTAATGCGGGAGTTGTCTTTTAAAAAAAAAAAAACTTATATGCTCTTATAGGACTCCTGGCTTTAAAACTCGAAATTTAGAATAATGTATAGAAAACATTACTTGCGAGATTCCTCGTTTTTTTTCACTTCTAGGTTATTGTTAGCAACACGAAAACCTTAAAATGTATGTCATAAATCTTTACATAAATTATTTTTATGCACAAGGACAATGTAGGACGTATATGCACCCTACCAACCTAATATATTATATTAGGTAGAAATATACTTGGTTAATTTAGTCGAAACATGTCAACAGCATATATATGAAAGAATTTGAAAATATCATTTTTTTCAATTGTAATATAAT
Organism: Arctia plantaginis; assembly: GCA_902825455.1. Taxonomy (NCBI): domain Eukaryota; kingdom Metazoa; phylum Arthropoda; class Insecta; order Lepidoptera; family Erebidae; genus Arctia; species Arctia plantaginis. The sequence goes on from CADEBD010000288.1 coordinate 6,009,709, forward strand.
TATATTTTGTAGCCGTATTATATAATTTATATTTTGTACTTAAATCAAAAATATAATGTAAATACACCCGTAAAACCTCACGTTAGTAATGGATTATACTAATTTTTTTCCATTCCAGTTGACAGTCTGAGATTCAGTGTTATCAGCATAACCATAACCTATCGATACACGAAACTGAAAAGAAAACTTATTGTTTATGACTAGAAGGCATACAGTTCAGTAAGCATTTTTTGTGAATAAGTTCCATGGAGTCACTGGTTACTTTTAAATATACAATCGAAAAAGAAATTGAGAATATATATGAATTACAAAACATACACGATACAGATAAATACGTAATCCCTTAAGTTTAGGTACATTGAATTAGAAATGAAGCGTAATTACAGGGTAAAATTCCATTTTAGCCTACACTTTCATATTCATAATATAAAAGATAAGGTTACTAAATAAATCAATAAATAGCCACTTAGAAAACAATATCTTCCTAAGACAATACTAACTTAGTAGATTCCAAACATGGAATCCAAATTATCTTATCCAATCGAATGCCTAACATCTTAATACCTTGTCCTATAGAAAATATTAAGTAACAACAATTATTGGGAAGAAATTTCTTAAGCCAAATTTTACAATTTCTTAAACCATACTTTATCAAATAAAATGTACAACTTTATACAATCTTCATCAATCAGAGACATTCAATATTAAGAGATATTGGGTAGGTATTAACAGATACAGGTTTTAGGATAATTTTCATTACAAAGTGATTGTTTTTTCAAGAGGAATGTACAACTCAAAGTGCCTATATACGAGTATAGCTCAAACAAAATATATATACTTGGTAAAGATGAAAAATATTTAATAGTACAAATCCTAACAAATAAGTGTGTAATTAAGTGACACAAGATGGTCAATATTGTGTATGAAACCTGCCATCAGCAATTGGAATTGTGCACATCCTGCATTTTAATAAAGTTTGAAGTAATACTTACATTGCTTAGTCTGTACTGGCTATCTACTATGTTTAGTCCTTAAATCAGTACAGAATAATTAAAGCAAGGTAAACAAAAGTACTCAACATTGTAACTGTATGTATGACATAAATTTAAGTGGTCACCAAATATCGTATAAAACGCTGACAAGTAGAAATTCCTTTGATAACTACCAGACACGTATTTACTTATAAAATTCTCAATTAATTTACACAAAAACAAGCAATTTCAAAATGGAGAATATGTATTTATTTATTTAAAGTAAGTAACGTCATTTTCGGTGGCGAGTTTATGTCCAATTTCTCTCTCAAAACTATTTATTTGTGTATCATTTACATTTTTTTAAACAACTGTTACTGACAGTGTCTTGTCGTAAGTTCTATGGTATTAAGGCAAATTTCTACGAATTTTTGTTTAGTTATTTCATATGGTAGAAACAACTTTGCAATTTGATATTTTTGTAAAATTTACTGGTGATTATTTTGGCATATTTTGGAACGTTATTAAAGATCTTAGAGATCTTCATGCACTTCTACTACAGTAGTTTTAGTTTATTGATTTCGATTTTTGTCTACAACGACTAGATATCATTAGAAGATTTCCGCAAGGACTTTCATAGCTTATTTTAAGATGAATTTAAACTCAATGTACACAACAGCTATTATTAAAAAACGGGATATTGTGGATATAAATATCTAAAGAAAAGGATCTGTTTATTAAAGGTAAAAGACATCACAAGAAGAAAATATAATACGATACCTAATATACCCCTATACCACTTAGAAGATCATGTGATGAGCGAAGATAAATAAAAAATTATATATAGAGAGTCTAAGACAGATGCTAGATAAAAAATATTAAAACCACTTCTGAATTACTTTATAGAAGTGGTTTCAACGTTGGCTGTTAAGGCCGTTGCTCACTTGTCCTATATCACGGTAAACGACTTATGTAAGTGGAAATTATTTTTAGTTTAAATTATTATTAGGTTATAAATTAAATTTTGAAAATTGCAGATTTTTTTTATTACTAGGAATAGATTCTGTGTCGCGGGGGACTTGACAAAACTTCACGAAACGAACACAAAGAACACAGCGGCGAGGTGACCGCTTAAACCACTATGCCATCCGTGCAGTCAAAAAATTATGATGATGATAATGAGTATTCACAGCATTTTGCCAACACACTGGTACTTCTACCAATACTACAACCGGGTCGACCTATGTCAATGTTTCACTGCTAAAAACATTATAATTGTAGCTTACTAAACCATTCCCACTTACTAAAATCCTTTTATTGTATACTACAAGTGAGCAACAGCGACTAGTCATATTGTTTGATAAATTGACTTTACTCCGTTCACTAACATAGCAAACAATATGACGAATTGTATAAGCTTTGGATTTGGTATATGAAATACTCATAACTATTATCAATAATAAAACTATCGTAAACTAATTATAATTTCTTGACTAGTATATTTTTGTATTGTTCTGGTCAGTGCGTCAAATTTTAACATCAGTGAGTATTATATCATTATTGATTCCCACTAAATACCAAAATATTAAAACCACTTCTGAATTACTTTATAGAAGTGGTTTCAACGTTGGCTGTTAAGGCCGTTGCTCACCTGTCCTATATCACGGTAAACGACTTATGTAAGTGGAAATTATTTTTAGTTTAAATTATTATTAGGTTTTAAATTAAATTTTGAAAATTGCAGATTTTTTTATACAACTCCTGTACTAGGAATAGATTCTGTGTCGCGGGGGACTTGACAAAACTTCACGAAACGAACAGAAAGAACACAGCGGCGAGGTGACCGCTTAAACCACTATGCCATCCGTGCAGTCAAAAAATTATGATGACGATAATGTGTATTCACAGCATTTTGCCAACACACTGGTACTTCTACCTATACTACAACCGGGTCGACCTATGTCAATGTTTCACTGCTAAAAAAGCTAAAAAAAAAAGCTTACTAAACCATTCCCACTTACTAAAATCCTTTTATTGTATACTACAAGTGAGCAACAGCGACTAGTCATATTGTTTGATAAATTGACTTTACTCCGTTCACTAACATAGCAAACAATATGACGAATTGTATAAGCTTTGGATTTGGTATATGAAATACTCGTAACTATTATCAATAATAAAACTATAGTAAACTAATTATAATTTCTTGACTAGTATATTTTTGTATTGTTCTGGTCAGTGCGTCAAATTTTAACATCAGTGAGTATTGTATCATCCTTGATTCCCACTAAATACTAAAATGAAATAAAAATATTTAATTTCTCAACATTTTAATTATACTTTATTTATCACCAATTTTTCAGTGGTTTCTTTTTAACTGACGGATTATTTGCAGTCGTATTTGCAGGTAAAGACTTTTATTTATTAGACACTTATATTTTACGTGGGGCAGGTCGAGTTAATTAGTCGCCTTATTTTTAACTTATTTTCAACATGTATACCTTTAATGCCTAGTTTACATGCGTGCCGAGGCTTGGCAAACGTCCACAAGCTCAAAGTCTTTACGCTATGATGCCAATCACGCGCTTGCGAGTGTTCTATTGTGTTCCGGACTGGCACACATAACAGACGTTTACATATTTTTATTCAAAATATAAATCGCGGCACCAACTAAAAAGAATTATTCTCTGGCTCTTCTGCGCAAACTAAACTGCTCAATCAGTAGAGCATTAAGACTAAATGTTGATTCCTGACTGCTCAACTAATATCAAATTGAGCAGTAGGGAACAAGCACGCGCCAACGTGTAAATACGTCGCAAACGCTTGCCGCTAGCTAGCTTTGATCTGTTTTTAAAAAAAGGCCCCTAGTACCGATTGACGACGTGCATACGCGAGCCGAGCCAAACACCCCGTTTACACGCTTGTGTTTGTGGACACTTGTTGAGGCTCGCCATGCGTGTAAACGGCTTATTCAACGCACTTTTAATTTGGTAACACTCTAATACCCTATTGAAAGTTCAACATTTCTCACCGCGACTGAATAGATCAATCGTGAGCCCAATTTAGAACCCGAATTAAACAGGTCTTCTCACACAGTACGTCTGGGGGTGATTCACCGACAAGACAAGTATACGAACAATAATTAACAACAACTTTCTAACAAGTGACATACGAAAAATATCACCGCCACACGGCGTCCCAACCCGGTTAAGTATCGTGAGCCATCGACAAATCGTCCGCCTTTACAGGTAAACGTCTTGATAACAGGCGTACGACGTGCGGGTCCAGGGTGTCGACTGCGTGGATCACGCTTGTGTATCGGTGTCATTGTAGTGGCTAGGCCCCTCGTTGGAGCACACGGAGTCTTCAGGAGTACGCGAAGCGTCGCCTGCCTCGCTCGCCTCCACCGCGCTGGCGCTGCCGCCCGCCTTGCCCTTGCCGCCGCGTCGCGCCTGTAGCGCCTGCACCACCACATAACAATTACACATAAACAACATACTGGCAATTACGTCTTGAAACGAGTTGATTTCTAATACGACAGCGATCCTCGGTGTTAAAAAAAAAACAATACAATTGTTTCTGAGAAAAAATCAACAGGTTTCATTTATATAGAATAAGTAAAGTAGTCTAAATACGGGAATTAAGCCGCGCATTCGACAAAACAGACATAAAATATTGAAATACACACTTAAAACCCTCGACCCGAGCTGATCGGATCGAAAGCAGATTAGCAATAGTGCCCCGTGAATCGAATTCGGAGTATCGGTTCCTTTCTGCCAATTAGTATTGGTTTGAATCGGGTACCGGGAGCACAGTAAGCGATATCTGAAATAGCGACAGTACGGTGTTGCCAGGATCTGTGCAGAGCGCGGGGCGCGAGGTCAGAGGGCGGGGCTCGCTACAAGGCCGGACATCCACAGGGGTCATGCGGGTGCTCCACGTCAGTGTGCATGCGATATATTATGTACTTTACACCTCCTTACCTTTTCACGACTGCCTTTTTTCTAAAGTCGGAGTAGGATGGAAGATGAAACATTTAATTAATGAGAGTGAAGACAAAACACCTATATAACACGAGGATTGTAAATACCTAGTAACTAGTCACATTACTAACACATCGGGTAGATATTTTTTATATCTGGAATGAAGGTCTAAATCAGAAATATCTACAGTCAGTTAGGAAGGTATACTGAAAACAAGATACCAAACAATATCGATGACATCATAGGAAGGAAAAAGAGGAAAAACAAGTTATAGAGTAGTCAGTCAACTTAAGATTACAAAATCATCTAAGACAAAGTAAGAAGATAAAAATCATAACAATGGAGTACCTACCTACTACTTAACTGTGCACATACTGTACATATACCATAAAATAGTTTACTGAAACTTCTAAAAATATCTGTTGACTAAACACTGAAACAAATTACTTACATTTCTATATAGGTATAACGCAACTACCCCGTAAGTTGTTATTTTTACATTTCTATATCTATTTCCCTAAAATTACGCTGACAAAATGATAGATAGCCCAGTCTCGTATTTGTCGGGTATACCTGTAAGGAGAACCGTCGATGTGGTGGTTTCCTACCGCCTCTGCGTTTACTGATGTGCGGATTGTCCCTTCTAAGAGTCTTATTGCGTAATATCTCCAATTGGACGTAAAGCCTCTTGAGTTCCGCCCGCACCTCTTCAGTTGTGGGCTCCTCCTCACCTTCTGCACCGAAGCCCTCTGCAGGTCCTCGCCGTGATACCTTAAAAATGGTTTCAGACAGTGAATTTAATATTGGTCTGAATATATCAGTTATAAGATAAAATTTTAAATTTAGAGATCGCCTGGCAGTCGAATTTCGATAATATTGGTGATTTTGAATATTTTAATTGACTTTATTCACCTATTCACAAAATACATGAAGCAATTCATTTCCAGTATAAGTTGAACTGTCATTCCCGATTTCTACTAGTGTGGTTTATGTCACTGTTATCAGTTTTTTTTTTAATTTATAACATCAACAGCCTTTGATAGTCCACTGCTGGACATAGATCTCTCCTTAGAAAGGTGATTTTGGTCTGCTATACCACGCTGTTCGGATGGGTTGGTACAGGGTTTGCTTCGCCGCCGTGGAGGCTCTCCAGCCGGTCATCGCCGAGTGGGCAGGGCGGCAGCACGGGACCCTTTCCTTCCGGCTGACGCAGGTGCTTTCCGGGCACGGTTGCTTCGGAAAGTACCTGCACTCGGTCGCTAGGAGGGAACTGAGTCCCGCCTGCCACCACTGCGACTGCAGTGGGGACTCGGCCCAGCACACGCTAGCGGTATGCCCCGCATGGGCGACGCAGCGCCGGGCCCTCACTGCAGTCATCGGAGTGGATCTCTCGCTACCGGCCGTAGTACGCTCCATGGCCGGTAGCGACAGTTGTTTTACCGCGGTCGCAACCTTCTGCGAGGAAGTAATCTCGTAGAAGGAGGCGGCGGAGAAGGCCCGGGAGGACGACCTCCACTCGGACCCGATCAGCCGCCGCGGGTTTGTTTCAAGTTTTACTTCTCTTTGCAGTAATATTGTCTTGCGCAGTTTGCTCCCTTAGTCGGCTCCTAACTTCTAAATTTTTTCAAACATCGTGAAAACCACAAGGCCTTCAGAGTGTAACATATACCATAATTGTAAAACAAAATTTTTTGCTGGTTTCTACAAAAAAACCCTGGCCCAACTGTCTACAGTGAGTTCTAACCCTAAGTACATATTATAATATGTATCGTAGTGGGAAAGTAAACCTCTTGAGCGAGTGATCGTGCGCGGTAGCCGTGCCACAACCTGGGCGCCAGCACGCAGGCGAGCGCGGCGCCGGCTGACAAGTGAGCGCGCGCTGTCGCCGCGACGGGCCAGCGCTCCGGTGCAGCGTCGGGCGCGCTGCTTGCCACCAGTCGCCACCACACGCCACACATACCTTCGATGCACAGCGCTGTCGCCAGCCATCCACGCTCCTGCAACGGTTCGCGAGTCCATGTATCACATTCAATTGTTTCTTACTTTTATAATATATAAAAGTTTATTTTTTTATGTTTAAGACCTTGAACATTTATAGCACAGTAATTATAATTTTTAACCCCTTCAGGGGTTAAAATTCATAATTACTTAGATGTCTAATAATAAAGGTTGGTACCTGAAATGGCACGTTGGCATTTCTAGCAGCATATGCAATTCGGAGGCCCGCAGTGAGTAGCAGGATCTCTGCGGCCGCAGTGACGTGGTGCCACGCAGCCCGCGCACAGCCGCCGCGTTCGTTATCCTCACACGCTGCTGTTGCTGTGAAAGCAGCTAGATAACATGCTGCGCCTGAGACCATCGCGCCTACTACTCGTAGAACCTTAAATGTGAATTAAAATTAAACAAATATGTATCATCACAATTGGTGCCAAAACTATTTAAGAAAGGAGATCGGTTAAAATCGCAAAAAAGAATTAACAAGCAACGTATTCAAAAATAATGCACTTTTAAATAGAAAAGTGAAAAACTTTGTATTACCACAATAGCAATTTAATAAAGAAACATTTAAGACAGCTCTCAGGTATATTTGAAGTAGCACTTATCAAAAATAATGATTGCAATACTTCAGAGTCTCTGGGTGTCCACCGATGAGCTTTCCTAGTCCGAAATTCAGCTAGTAACACCCACAGTCGTAGTACAACAGATCCGTAGCATGCGACGAAACCAAGCTCTCTCAACCAGGCACCTGCTATGCATCGCCATTTCGCCACTGAGATGTACTGGGATAAAGCCTGAAAAGCATTGTAATTAGTTATTATTAAACTGTTGCTTACTTAGTTTATGGCAACTGAAAAAAGAACACAAAATCTTGTCTCTTCTCTTGTCAAGAAAATCATTACAAAAAGAAGAAAAAAGGTTTGGCTTTGTCTATTTAAATTGTGTAGATACTTACAGAGCCATACATCAATAATGCACCCAGAAGAACCACCTCCAGAACTGTCCACATACCCATGGCAACTGCCTGGAATACGACATTTTCTCTTTTAGTATGTATCTCACTATTATATTACATCGTTCTTTTTTTTATAACTGGATGAATTTGACTAATTCTCTCTTATTAGGAAAATTGTTCAGCAAAATGGCAACTTTTGGGAAAAACTTTTGTTTCGTAAAATTAAAATAAATATATAGGAATTTTACGGTTTTTTTTGTGTCTGTGTCTGTGGAGTCATTAATTTGTCGGTGAAATCTAGCCATAACTGTTACAAAGGTAGGTAGTATACTAAAAAAGTAACATCATTTGCAACTGGGATTAAATTTAAAAAAATATATGTTAGAAAATGTGAATCACACAGCCACTATTTTTAAACTTTAGTTATTGGCATAAGATGTGCATGATATGGGCAAATCTAGTGAGAGACTGGTGAGAACCAGTACACTAGTTATCGGTGCAATTTAATGACGGGTTTCCAAAAAGGAATCGTGCCTCTGAAATGAATATATCCATTACATCCCGGTTTTCAAATCTAGTAGACACTAAAAATAAATATTTAATTTCATAAACATTCTGGCTTGCTCAAACCATATTTGCAACTTACTTTACATTTTCTTTTTTGAAAAATGATGAGTCCTATAACGAGACAGAGAAGCATTCCTGCTAAATTAGCAGCTAGAAGTGCTACGCGGTATGCGTCAGTTAGACAGGCCGATGAATCATTGCCCATTCCACATGGCGTACACATTAATGGGGTATTGCCGTCGTTCACCAGTGTAATATCGCTCAGCCAACCATTTCCACCAGTATTCCAATGTCCATCTCGACATTTACACCGATACTAAAAACATGAGATTGATAAATCAGAAAACATCAAAAAAGGCAGCTGAAATTTGGGACGAATCTTTAGTTACCTCAATTTTTTTATCACTGGAACCCAACGCAGGCGTTGCCTCGCAATCGGTAGTAGCAGAGTCACAAAGTGGAGGTTCACCAAACCAAGCATTCATAGTATCTTCACAGGGTAGGGCAGGCCATCGATGGAATAAAGCGGCTGCCGACCTAGCAGGCCCCACCCCACGTGCTGCGGCTACTCCACCCCACCAGCCCTGGCCATCCTCTTCACACGAAAACCAGGCAGTAGACCAAACTGCTGCAGTGGCATTCCACGCCGATGCTAACGTTCTCCAAAACTGACGAAGAGTAACTGTATTGTTTTGCTGGAAGACAACAAGTCTAGGTGGATTTGCTATGTAGAGTACTCCGAGGTGAAGTTGTGGTGCGCCAAGGGCAACAGCGGCAGGTGCAGGGACAAGGGGTGCATGACTGGCAGCTCGTGCGAGTGCAGCTGCGCGCTCCTCGTCCGCTACCCCCTGTTGCACTAGCTCAGCTAGCGCACGCGCAGTATGAACTGCAGCCGCCTCGTGTTCTCGTGAATTCTGAAATTTGAACCAATTTACGTTGATGTTGACGGATTTTCTTAATCCTATGTCCATGCAGGTTATATGACATGTACCGGTGGCATCGGTGGCAGGTTTTTCAATACAAGTGGTTCGCAGGCGGGCGTGGGTGAGGCGGTCATAGTGGGCTGTGAGGTGCGCTGTTCGGCGGGCGCGGCAGTGACGCATGCACAACACGCCAGAACGTATGTTGCCCACGTCACTCGCGCCGCCCACGCCGCCCGCCGCGCATACATGCTTTACCTCTCTAATCGCAGACCCTGAAATAGTAGAAAAAATACAGTAACTCAAACATAACAGCTTACACTTTTCTAAATACAATTATATTTCACAAAAATAATAGTATATTTCCAAAACTTTAAAAAATTTTTTAGTATATTTTATCTTATGACTGACATAAGATAAAATATTATTTAAGAGCAAGAAGAATTTTAGTAACTGATCCGATTTATCATTATGTTGGTTAAGAATTTAAGAGGATATCAAATATCTTATAATCAAATGCTTACTTCATTTATCGCTGGTCAGTAGCATAGTTATGTCAAGTTATATCGATTTATAATAATAAGTGACTCCGTAGCTCTGGCATCTCATTTTCACTTATGCCTAGAATCAGGTTCACTTCCATCTTTTATGACTACGGGAGTAGCTCACCTACTCTAAAGGTCTGGTAGTGCCACGGATCCCAAAAATTATAGGACAATAACCACTAATTACCAAATAATAACTAACGTCGGCCAATAATTACTAACGTCCATTCTGAGAGTGAAGATAACATCTCATATTACGAACAACTCTATTACGAGTATGTCTCATACTCAGAATGGATGTAGGGTAAAAGCCGGATAGTTGCCTCAGACGGATAGTTGCCCCGGTTTTGAATACACTATGATAGGAGTATTAGTTATGTTAGCGCTTTACTACAATAAGAAGTGACCCCCCACAGGCCTCAGAGCCATGTAAGCAATCGGAGTAGGCGAACGTGTTTTGTCCGTGTGAGCAAAAATCTTCCGCTGTAAAACGCTGACGGGCGTTGATCTTATTTTGGTAAGTAATTTTAGTTGAATATTTTTATCATTGATCGTGCTTTCAGTCAACTTTTTGTTTCTTTGTATGCATTAGAGTCTAAATTACAATGTTTATTATGTTTTATTACTCAATAGTTCTTTTTTATTTTTTAAATAAAAAGGGCAAGTGTCCGCATCAAAAAGGATAGTCGCCCTACTTACTTTTGCGGATAGTTGCCCCTAGAGTGACTGTAAATTCTTCATCGAGCAAGCACAGTTTTTTTTTCTTTTGTTGTTTTTTCCAATTTACTGTGACTTATAACTTGTTTTAAACAAAATAAGTAGTTAACTGTTTTATATATTTATTTTAGGAAAGCAAAATGCCTCGCAAGTACAAGCGAAAACCAGCCGTGGTGCCACGCCACATCAGCTGGACAGAAGATAGCTTAGCACTTGTAATACCACTTAGCATGACTAAAAGAGCTAAACAATCGGCAGAAATTTTAAACTCTGACGATAAAATAGTCCAGAAGAAGGATAAAGCCGAAAAAATAAAAAATAAAACAATTAAAATTATCACAGAGAAAAAAAAAACGTTAGACAGTAAAAACAAACTAGCTGGTAACAAGAAAAGCATTGAGAAAAAAAAGGAAAACCGCAAAAAAATAAAAACACCAAAAAATATATTGATAAGACTAGCAGTGAAACTGAATCTGATAACGCAGAGTTTATGAAACATAATAAGGGAAAAGCTTTAAGGAAGAGAAGATTAATAATAACCTTAAGTTTGAATAATATTTTTATATTTTAAAGCATTAAAACTGAAGAATATTTAATAATGTTAATTAATTTTTTAATGTGTACTTAATAAAAGATCTCATTAAATTTTGAAGACTGATAAATAAATGATAAAGATTAATTAAATTGATATAAATTTATTTTTATCCCAAAAAAACATATTCGAGGTGACTATCCTCGCACGAGGCAAGTATCCCTCGAAGGATTTTCCACGCTAGGCTACTATCCGCCACAGTAGGCAACTATCCGTTTTTTCAGAGGCCAAATAAAACAGGATTTAAATAAAACCAATGTTAATTATGTTAACAAAAATAGGCTATAATAGAAGATAAAAGACCTATGTTATGAAATACATATCGTATAATTTTCAGCAAGTAAATATTTAAAAAATATAAGGCTTTTTTAAAAATGTGGGGCAACTATCCGGCTTTTACCCTAGAGGTGGGACACGTGGCACTGACGAATTTCTTATTATTGACACGAGTATTAACCAACAAGTTCGCCGTAATCGAAAAGATCTGGCGACATGTTGGATAGATTATAAAAAAGCTTCTGACTCTGTGCCGCATACGTGGCTCTTGGGGTGATGGAGTTGTACAAGATTGATACAACTCTATACACTTTTCTGGAGACATGTATGCGGCAATGGAGAACGGTTCTTTGCTATCCAGGATGTCGGCAATCTCAAGGCGATGGTGAATATATAATGATAATGCGGGGTATATTTCAGGGTGACAGTTTAAGTCCCTTGTGGTTTTGCTTGGCTTTGAATCCTCTCAGCACTATCTTGGAGATTTCAGGGCTAGGCTATCGTTTGCAGAGAGATGGTAAGGTTATATCCCACCTTCTTTACATGGATGATTTAAAACTGTTTGCTTCTAGGAATTCCATACTGATGAATTTACTAGAAATAACTAAAACTGTAAGTGAATGTATCAGGATAGAATTTGGTGTAGATAAGTGTGCAATCAAGGATTGTGAAATTTGATAGGTTGGAACTCTCAGATTCCACGCACCTTAGGTGTCTCTAAGCTAACGAAACTTACAAATATCTGGCCATGTCACAGACGTCAGGTGTAAATGAGTTGACTATAAAAAAATCGTTACAGGAACGCTTCTTTAGCCACCTGAAAAAAGTATTAAATATTCTTTCGTCAAGTGGTAATAAGGTGAGAGCCTATAATGATTGGATCATACTAGTTCTAACCTACTCTTTTGGAATACTTAGATGGACTTAAGACTGAACTAGATACCCTGGATAGAAGAGTTCGTACATTGCTTACTGCGTACCGAATGCATCATCCACGTTCATCGGAGATGAGGTTATATATTCCACGAAAATGTGGTGGTCGTGGTTTACTAAATGCCAGGACCCTCCATAATCGTGAGATATGTAGCCTGAGGAATAAATATTAACCTTTTTATTAATGTGGATATGTATAGGGTTTATAATAGCAGCTGATAACGGACTCACTCCGCTTGGTCTAGGTAAAGAGAACTGGCGCAAATTTGCAGTACTCAACATTACTGATCATAAGGAGATATGGAAGGGCATGGACGTTTTTATCGGGCCTTGAACAGACCTCAGGTAGACCGACTGGCGTCTGTATTCTTGCTACGATTCGGTGACCTTTTCGGAGAAACTGAAGGTTTGTATTTGCAATTACTGATGAAGTTGTTATGACGAATAATTATCGGAAATATATCCTGAAGGACGGCACAATAGACATTTGTCGGCCATGTCATTGTCCCGGTGCAAGTCTCAGACATATAATTTCCGGTTGTTCTCGTCTTGTTAAAGGCGAGTACTTGCATAGATATAACCAAGTGGCCAGGAGAGGCCATCAGCAAATTGCTCATTATTATAACCTTGTGACCATAGAGTTACCGTAAGACAAATATGTGCCCTACAACGTTCTTGAAAATGGTCGTGCAACGTTGTACTGAAATATATCCTATTATCACTGACAGGACTATTGTTGCCAATAAACCAGATATAGTGGTAATAGACCGATTAGAGCGCTGAGCAATGATTGTTGACATTACCACTCCGCATAACAACAATCCCGACCCGACACCAATGGAACACTATTTTTTCTATTTTTGAATGTATTTTATTTGTACATAATTACATAATAATGTAATTTATATGTATTTTTATATGATAATTAAAAAAATACTATTAATGTAATATTTTCACACATTTTATTATTCACACGGGCTGGTCTGGTCCCGAACTAGGCAGAGCCAGATTGCTGATAAACATACTTTTATATATTTTTAAATACATAGGTACCTATTATAGATAAAGTACACCCAGACACGGAACAAATCACCGTGCTCATCATACAATTATTTGTCCTAGGTGGGAATCAAACTCACGACCTCTGGCGTAGCAATCAGGGTCAGTAACCACTAGTCTAACAGGCCAGTCAAATATAAGATATCTGAGCCTAGATGAATCTTGCTAATCGACTATTAATCAACGGACATAATAGACAGAAGGACACTGCACAGAAAATTGTAGACATACTCCACTCAGCTCTACATACTGATATGAGACTTTAATCACAAGCTTGTAGCATTGATTTATGAAGAACGAAACAGGATCAGGATTGACTGTATTGGCAAGTTACAAATAACGTATCCCTTCTGTCCAAAGTAGAGAAAATGTTTTCTTTAAATATTCGAAGGTGGACTAGTGTCTGCAAATTAATTCTGTCTACGGATAGCATTTAAGCTTCTTACTTTGACCTTTATAATATTTATCTTTTATCTTGATATAAAATTAATTTGATTTTTAGTCCTAACGACCTATAAAAACTAAAAAGTATGGAGTATGTACATATGTATTTCGTAGATAACTTAGTCAGAGGCTTCTTTTAAAATATATAAAATCCGTTTTAATATCTTTGAACGGCTTTATGAGTCAGTAAAAACGTCTAGACTGTACCGGTTGTGACGGAAAGGCGGGTCATATTCAACTACTTTTATTTCGTAGACCTCGCGACTTTAGGAAAATTTGTATTTTAACTAGTATTTAGTAAGAGTATGTAAGTCGAATTTAGATGTGATTTTCTCAGTTGTAATATGGAAGTCTTGTTTTAACATCTGATGCATATTCATCTGGATATGCCGCCTAAGATATTCATTAGCCTTGCGTATAAACGTAAATTATCATTCTAAAATGCAGGCAGTAACAGCAGTTCTGAGCATGACTCACGCGTCAGCCAGTGTCCTGCTCAAACTTATTGAACGGAGCCGAAAGATCTGACACAAGCTACCATCGGAACACTTCTTCTAAGTGAAAAGTTATTCTTAGAATTACTACGTTAACTATTTTAAAGTTTATATGTATGAACACAAAGTTGAAAAATATATGGTTTCGGCAATCTAGATAGCTCTCCTAAACAGAGTTAAACTCGCGACAAACGCTTATTCGGTAGGTGCAAGCCGAGCCGCGAGCTACAGAATTCAGTAACTAGGTACTTAAATATGTTATGTTACTGTTAATACATATTATAGTGAGTAATGTTCCGTTTATTAATTTTTGTAACATGTAACATGGTCTTAAAATTTATTCCGAAAATAGATCGGTAGTTAGGGTATATCGTTAAATTCATATTCACCGCAATTAACAAGACCATTTCAAGTTCAAGTTTTCAAATAGCGTCAAATGTTAAAATACATGTAAGTATATGTTATTATGTGAACAAGGGCAGATCAAAATAAGTTGGATTTTATAAAAAACAACGATGATATTATGAGCTTTTTGTCTGGTCGTCGCCATATTAGCCTTCTAAAGCAGTTTGGCGTATTATGAGCTTAGATTGATGAATGACATCCATCTACCCGTAATCTTTATTGATGTAGATCTGAAACGATCGTCAAAGGAGGTACTGGTGAAAGTGGTATGTCTCGGGTTTTCTAAACCTTTCATGAAAATATTAAAGTTGGAGTAGTAATACAATTTGACTGAACGTTTAGAAAACACAAGAAGACCTACTTTGTTTACTTTTTTTTTTCAATTTTATGAAACAGATAAATATGGTAAAACCCTGTCACACAAAGAAGTTCCTTCATAATGGACAATAGGGTATTTTTTATAGCAGAAAATGCGCACTGCCCGTTGATAGACATCTGATTATTCGTCTGTTGAAGAATTTACCCCACATCCAAATTACTGAATGCTTTTATAATTTAAATACACATAAAAATACACAACTACACGAATAATTTGAAAAGTAAAACCATAAACAGAGGAGTACGCAACAAAATTTGCGGGCACTAAGCATAAATAATGTTAACAGATGAGCTGAAATTTTTGGCAGTAAACTAAATTTTGCAACCTTGACTACGACATTTTTACAGCGGGCATCTCTTCCGCAGTCAGAACTTTAATAAACTCTCTGTTAACGTTTACTTTAGCTTGGCTTTCTCCGTATATTACCAATCTGAAATTTACATATACTTAGGGGACTATTTGTACTATATTACCAACTCACAGGAGCTTTAGTTTAGATAAGAATGAAGAGATGTTGACGACTCCTTGTTGCTCCAGAGTTTTGCTTCTTCTTTTCAAAGCAATTTCTGAGATTTCTACGTCAATTTTGGGTCGATTTTCATAATTAAGTGTATACGTACATACGTTATAATATATTAATCTGGATCTGGTGATGGGAAATTAAGGGAAACCCTCAAATTTAATAGGTACACCTAGTTGCATCCCTTTTCTCGAGCCATACAGGTGTTTGTGTTCTATATTTCATTATGTCATGTTGCTGAGCTGACGATAGAATGGACTTGGACTTTTAGAAATTATTCCAATTCAATTCCATTATTTCCATAGTATAATCACCTTAGCTAGTAGGATATTAGGCGTCTGTAACAGAGATCGTCGACTATACAATATAGTTACTTTGTAGTAGTATAGTTACTTAGATAGTTATTTATGTAAATAATTAAAGAAAATAATATTTTAAAGAAAATTTGAAATAGTATCAACTACTTTAAATATCTCTGAGTCCATTACGGCGTAATTAACTAAAGTCTAATTTATAGAAACTAAATTCGTAACGTTACATATAGCTATATCTGTTAAAAAATAGGTGGTGACGTAAGAGGTTTAGAGGTTAACGAAAGTGTGTTGTCCCATTACTGGAAAACAATTGCAAATTGATTCTGGAATTGTAGGTATGTATTACTATGTATATTTGGATAGGTTTATTCATTAATGGTCACAAGGACATTAGGATTAATAAAAAATTGTGATTGCAGACAGTGATGTTTTTAACCGACTTCACAAAGGAGGAGGTTATCAATTTGGATGTTTAAATATTTTTTCATGTATGTTCAGGCATAACTCCGATTTTCAAAATTCTTTTTTTGTTCGATAGGGTCCTATTTCAATTTCATATAGATCTGATGACGAGTTTCGGAGCTTAGACAACGGAACTCTTAAAAAAATTACAGTAAACCAACCGCGATTGCTTTTAAGCGCTCTTTGTTAGTATTGTTTGAAGTCGGTTCAACTTTAATAAAAAGGATTTATCTTGTAATTATTAAATATCATTACTTATGTAGTTCGCAACTAGGTACAAAGTAATTCCCAACTGCCTATAGATGGCGGTTATAACTAAAGAAAATGAGCTAAATATTTGAACGATTTGAGTGTTATCCTCTACATGCATTATTGATAAAATCTAAAATAGATTTGTTTTAGTAGCTATGCATTTACGATAAGTAATGTAGATTCTGTTCTTCATACAACATTTATTTTACTAAGGACGTTTTAATTAATTATCTTCTCATATTCTGGATATAAACTATGAAAAATGTTTGTTTTAGTTGTTAGAATATAGTAGTAGTAAGTAGAAAGAATTAAAAAAATCAGTGTGTACTATTGTCCATTCAGCTCCAAGTAAGGAGAAAGATAAAGGCAGATATTGTAGCGTAGAGAAGTTTCATTCAAAACAGTCATAACAATGTTATCTTGATCAAACTTTTAAAAGATTAGAATGGTTCAATAAAATAGACCACCCACAAGCTTTGCTAAAACCTTGATAATTTGACCAACCATTGACATTGGTCAAATTATTACAGTCGAAATAGACGCTAGCTAAACTTTGTAATAACAAAACTTGTACCAAAAGTTCTGTATTTGGAGAATTGACTTTTGAATTAATTAATATAGTAAGAACTTTCTGTATTTCAGGACTACCATCCTCTGTCGATGCACGTAAGACAATCCTGATGTATATTTTCTGCAGCTATATTCTAATTAATATAATAAAGGCAAATGTGAATTTATTTTCACTGTGCAAGTGTAAATCTTTCACTGTGCAAGCAGTAAGACTCTGGAACAACTTGCCTGAAACAATTCGACAAGCTAAAACTTTGCCTGTTTTTAAAAAAATATTAAAAGATTTTTATCTGTCATTATAAATACTGTTCTGATTCCCTATTTAATATATTATATATTCCAAATATGTATGGGTATATGTGTATGTATGTATGTGTATTTGTATATGTGTAATGTCCATAGATGTATATTTGTGTATGAATGTGTTTGTTTATGTTTGTAAATATTTTTAAATATTCACGTGATATTGTGTTACGTGTATGTATACTAAGCTAAATTGTTAAATACCTAAAATCCATGATAAGGTTGTCTGGAAGAGATCGCTGTGAGAGATAAGACCGCCGATTGTTACGTTTACCTATTTGTAATTCATCTTTTGTTTTGTTTTTTTTTTCTATTAGTGTATACAATAAAGATATAATAATAATAATAATAATAAGAACCGAAAGCAACCGTGCCCGGAAAGCACCTGCGTCAGCCGGAAGGTAAGGGTCCCGTGCTGCCGCCCTGCCCACTCGGCGATGACCGGCTGGAGAGCCTCCACGGCGGCGAAGCCAGCGCGTGGAGTCTCCAGCCGGAACGACCAACGAGCCATCGTGGCTCGGCGAGCGGCTTCGCGCCACTCGCGCACATCCTCGGGCGGAGGGCGAAATCCGCTCTCCGCCCGGGAGTCAGCCACTCGCCGATAAACTTCGGCGAGCACTTCCGCCTCCAAATCCCACGGGGGAGTTCCGGCCAACGCGCACGCCACCTCCGTCGACACGGTGCGGTAACCGCGTATGGCTCTGACCGCCATTACCCTCTGAGGGCGCCAGAGGCGTGCCCTATTCTGGGCGGTCAGAGACGCCGCCCACACCGGTGCACCGTATAGTGCCATTGACCGGACAACCCCCGTGTACAGCCGTCTTGTCGCGACGCTGGGTCCACCCAAATTGGGCAAAAGTCGCCCTAGGGCAGACGCAGCGCCGACCAGCTTTGGAGCAAGCTGTCGGAAGTGCTCGTCGAAGAGCCACCTCCCGTCGAGGATCAGGCCCAGATATTTCATCAAGGCCCGAACCGGTACGAAGACCGAGTTGACCACGATTGAGGCGCCAGGGGGTGGACCACGACGGGGCCCATGAAATAACAGGGCCTCCGTCTTATCTAGGGCCACCCGTAAGCCCAGCGCCTCAATGCGCCCGACCACCAGGGAGACTCCCCTTGTGGCCAGGCGCGCCGCCTCTGCGAAGTTTGCCCCCCGGGCTGTCACCAGGGTATCGTCTGCGTAACAGATTACACCCAGCCCGGGGGGGAAATCGGCGTGAAGGGCCCAGTCGTACCCTATGTTCAACAAGAGGGGTCCAAGAACAGACCCCTGTGGAACACCGCACGACATGGGCCGACACCTCAAATTACCATCTCGGTCCTCGTACACGACGGTACGCTCCTCTAAATAGTCTGCCACTAGCCGCCTCAGGTACTTTGGCACCCCATGATAGTGGAGTGCTTCCCTGATGCAGCTGAATGGCAGACTATTGAATGCTTTGGCGATGTCCAATGACACCGGCAACAGCACGCCGCCACAGCTCCCGCCTCTTCGGTCACGGCCCTCAGGCGCAAAATAGCGTCGACTGTCGAACGCCCCGCCCGAAAAGCAAATTGGGCGTCCGACAGATCGGGGCCCACCTCGTAGAGGTGCCGGACGATGCGGGCAGAGAGAACCCTCTCAAACAATTTACCCGCCTCGTCCAGCAGCACGATGGGCCTGTAGGCCGCGACCGAATATAGCATCCTTATACCTTGCCCCAACGTGGCTAGGCTTTTTAAGCATTGTGTTTGAATATTTTTATAGTTAGGTTGAGTAGTTAAGAAATGAAAATTAAAATATTATAAGGATGCTATAATCGGTATCCGAACTCATTGTACTTTTTTTAATGAAATATTGCAATAAAAGTGTGAAATACGCATCGCCTCGTCTCTTTTGCCAATCTAATTTGAAATCAGACTCCTTAATAAAAAGATTTACTCGCGACGAATTTTTTGCTATAAATTAATTCTTTAAGTACAAAATAAATACTGTTGACTCTGTAGTACTGACTGACTTAAACACTATGGATTCAAGTTTTTTAATAGATTTAATCCCATCAGATTTGCAAAACACACTGTGATATTTGGGATGTTGTAATTAGGCCGGCCCGTACAAAATATACTCTTTCTTTTCTTTTTTTTCTTTTTAAAAAGACAACTCCCGCATTAGGAAAATATCCTGTGTCGCGGGGGACTTTACAAACATACATGAAACGGACACAAATAACACCCAGACTTGGAACAACAATTTGTGGATCACACAAAGTGTCGTCCCGTGTGGGGTTTGAACCCACAACACTCGGCGTAGTAGGAAGCGGCGTGGCGACCGCTTAAACCACTACGCCATCCGTGCAGTCACGTACGTCACACTCTGTAATCAACTAATGTATATAATAAAATAAAAATCAAACTAAATTATCTTAACACACAAAATATTTGGGTGGAATACTAAAACTGCTTACATACAATACAATATAGTTCATTTAATAAATTAATGGAATACACTAACATCAACCTAGCCAATATATTAATAATTAATAATATTACTCGTAATAGTTTTATAGAATTACTGCTCTTCAATTTAAAATAAAATAAAAGTTGAACTTGCTTGAAGCTAGCAAGTTTTTATTTAAGTTTCCAATACTTTCATAAGCCACTTGAAGATCGGAAAGAGGGAGATTGCAAAGCTTTAGTAAGGTTAATCTGACGAGAGCTTGCGTCGTTGTGCTGCAAAAATCTAGGTCGAAAAAGTGTGCAGCATTAAAAATGGGTATCTAAGTGTGCAATGCTAAATATACCTTTAACATTTTAAATTCCCTTTTTTTGGGTAGATTTTTAGAAAACGGGCTATTAAAGTTAATTCTCTAACTCTACACAGTTAGAAGTTTGGCTCAGTGCGAGTTATATAGTTTTGTCTTGGCAACATTTTACATGAAAATGTTTTTGATGGGATCTGATTGAGTTATAAACTTCACTTAATAGGTGTGCAATATTGCTTTTCTAGCAGGGATCTTAGAATGGTTATTTCAGTACGAAAACACGAATTTTCTCAAGAAAACCGGTATTTTACGCTTTGCGTAATTACAAGGTAGCAGGTTATAAATTGAATGCAGTCCATAACTTGTAGATATTCCTGTATTTTTTAAATTTATAACCTCATCGCTCCTGTAATTTAATTTTAGAAAAGCATTTTTTATTATTTTTAATTTATAAAAAAAATCATGTAATGATTACGAGAATATTATTTATTGCTTACTAGGTACAGCGCGTTGTTGGAACGAGTAAGAGACTTGATTATTGATAGATTTTAAATTCGATTAACAATACAGACGACCCCCTGGTAACCTGAGAAATTTGTGAGAAAAATTATATATTATAAACGGTTTTATTTGAGCCCTAGTAAGTCCAGTATAAATAGTTTTTACTATCATATTAGATTATGATATAAGGGAGCAAATGAGCAGACTTGTCACCTAATGATAAGTGGACAACTCAAGAGTCACAAGTACGTTGCTGCCCTCTCAATCCTTCCTCACAGAATCATGAGGAAGGGGAGGGTTTGGGCTCAGGAAACCTCACTCACCCAATGAAAGAACTGCTTAACACCAGTTTTCTGTGAGCCTGTGGTATCACTCCGCTCGAACTTGGCCCTTTTGTATTGAAGCATGGGTCTCCCACGAACCTAATACACGAACATCCATATCCATACCAATATTATAAATGCGAAAGTGTGTCTGTCTGTCTGTCTGTTGCCTCTTCACGCTTAAAACGCTGAACAGATTTAGATAAAATTTTGTATAGAGATAGTCCGAGTCCCGGGAAAGGACATAGAGGACAATCATCCTTTAAGGGGGTGAATTTTTTATTTCCGTAAAACTAATTTAGATGAAAGTTGGTATGGAAATACTTTGATTCTTCAGGAAAGACATAGTCTACATTTCACCGTCATAACCGACATTTACGCGGGCGCAAAAGCTAGTAATAATATATTATTTTATATCAAAAAGTGTGGTTTGACAAAGTGGTTCCTTAAGTTACTTTCACGTTTTATGTGGCGAAAAAGGGACTGCTAACGTAATTGTAGCTTCAAAGCTCACGACCGTCGATAATGCAATAAAGTGGAAAGGGCCGATTCAACATTACAATTTTGAATTTGATTTTTCATCGTTACTTTCATTACGAACGTTCTGGAAAATATACAAATTGATTGCTTGATATGATGATTATATTTTTTATGATTATATTTTAGTTTTATAATAATAAAAAAAAATGCATTTAAAATATATTAGGATAGGACAATAATTACCGACAAAACCATACATTATAATAGACCGGATATAACAATACTAGACAAAACTAACAAAATAGTTTTTATTATAGACATAGCAGTATGTAACACACACAATCTCCTCACGACGCACACAGAAAAGATGACAAAATACACAGACTTAGCAACGGAAATAAAAAGGTAATGGCAGGTAGATAAGAGTTAAAATAGTACCTATTGTCATATCTACAACTGGTGTAGTGCCGAAGACTCTTCAATATAGCCTCAACACATTGGAAATGCTAAAATCCTCTCTCATACTCTTACAAAAAGCAGTCCTTCTTAATACATGCCGTCTCACACGCAAATTCCTCGCTTCATCCTCATCATCTTAACTACATATCATCATCCCTTTTGGCACACTTGGCTAAGGCCCGTGTGTTAGATTTTGTTACCCCTTTAAAATAAAAGGGAGACCAGACCAGGTATAAAATGACATAATAATAATATATTTTTAATATTTAATGTTAGAATTTTTTAACACCACATGGCAAAGTGTGGTCTGACTTGGCTACGTTTACATGTAATAACTTGAGTGACTGGAGTGAAAATACAAAACATTTAATAGTTTAGAAAATCACCAATTATAAATAGCACAAAAACCTACCAATCATATAGTTGAAATTGGCTTATAATTCATATCAAGTGCCTTGAATGATTTTGGTTCTAGAGGGAACTCCATCATCATCCTCAGCCTATCGGAGTCCACTGCTGGACATAGGCCTCTCCCATTGCACGCCACTTCTATCAATTTTCGGCTTCTCGCATCCAGCTCCTTCCAGCCTTCTTGCGCAGATCGTCCCTCCACCTGACTTATGGGCGCCCTACACTGCGTTTGGTAGAGTGAACTTACACAGACAAAAATGGCCACATCAAATGTTCAGGCTGAAACTAAACTATATTTTACTTTAATAAGATTTCTTAATACATGTATTGTCATTTGTTAAAAGCGATTCTAATAAATAGCCATCAATGAGACTGGTCTAGTGGTTAATGGTCCTGACTGCTAAGTCAGAGATCGTGGATTTGATTCCCGTCTAGGATAAATATTTGTGTGATGAGCATGATCATTTGTTCGGTGACTGGGTGTTATTTTATCCATGATATGTATGTATTTGGAAATATACTAGTATGTTTATCAGGAGCCTGGTTCTTATTTAATAAAGTACTTGTAGTAAGAACACTATGTATATATACACAAGATACCTTAGTACCTTTAAAGTATTTCTACTTCGTCTCTTTACTAGTTTTTACTACTGTTTTAACGACGGTCGATCCTCGAACGCCCACATTTTCTAATGAAACTGAGAAACTTTATTTGATTTACCGTTTTAATAGTTGGGTTTAAATAACTTCGATTGTAAGCGAATGAGATAAAAGTAAAACTATTTTCCAATATACTGAGGTTATATTCACACTGTTTACTAGAAAAGGGTAAGCCAGAAGTATTATTGCATAGCGCACATCGACTGCCTTATAATACAAACGCAAGTCGTTTAGAATTTCAATATGTATCTGTACTATAAAGAATAAGAACAAACTATTGATTTCTAAGCTATTAACCAGAATTTAGACTCCAATTTCACCCGCTTATCCCCCATGATAAAATATATACAGAAGTAACTTTTACTCTCTCATGCACTTTTGATAACACTTTAAAACTGCACTCGAGCAACACCTGGGCCTCAATTCTGCTATTTTATGTTCACGCCAAGCCACTGTCATACCACTGACACGATATTTATACCGATGCCAATGGCCACTCGATGGCATCTCAATAGCGTGTCAGTGGTATGACAGTGACTTGACGTGAACAAAAAATAGCAGAATTGAGGCCTAGCTCGATGCCCACATGTCCGTTTAGGGCGCCGGCATCACAACAAAAAAAAAATCTGACTGATGGTGACAGAAAATAGCAAATAATGTTTCTGTTCATCAATTTAATTGAATATTAGTTTCACTGACGATTTGACTATTATTAAATTATAAGCAGTATAAGGGTCCAACAACTTTTAAGTGTAGTGTAGTTACCGTGTAGTTACTAAAAAGAGTCTACAATTTACTTAATACCTGTTTTTTTAGCTTAAAGGTAGGTACTGTATATATGTTTAATAAATATTTTTGCTTACTAAAAAAACAGAATATTAACTTGTATTTTTTTAAATTCAGAAATGAAGTTAATTTAAAAAAGTAAATAAAGATGATAGTTTTCTTTCTCTCATTACAATCTATCCATATCCGTTATCGATTTGATTTATCTGATATCTCATAGATAGAATATCGTGCAACGCGTTTCGAAAACTTGAATAATAGGACAATCACATCAAGCTCCAATAAATCGTATAGCAACAAACCACATCAATCTTTCATTATTGTATTAACTTTCCTACTTTATCGGTACCAAATCCTCTGAGGATACCTACATACATTTATAAACATGTAGGTACTAACTGCAGTTCTACGATACAATTCTTGATGGTAAAATAAAATTATTGATGGTTGTAGATGTATCTCAATGTATTGACGGGCCTGTTGGTCTTGAGTGATGCTAGTAGGTGCTAAGGTCGTGGGTGCGATGCCCGCCCAGGACAAATATTTTGTTATGGAGACGATCATTTATTCTGTGTCTGGGTGTAATTTTTCTAAAATATGTATGTATTTAGAGATAAGTGTCTTTATCAGTAGTCTGGTTACCATATTACACCCTCTGCCTAGTTTGGGACCAGAGGGCAGTGTGTAGAAATGTTTGACGTTATGATTATTAATATGTTTACATAGTAAAAAAATAAAGTCGCTTTTTATCTACGCATTTTTAATGCAGTTTAATCAGTAGGGAGAGTGATCCAAGAGGCGGGTTTACAATACATCCATGTTATAGTAAAGGAAATCCGTAAATTTTAAAGATTTGTAATGCGAAACCGGCCGAAATTCGGCAGGAACGGAGCGGGCGTATTATAAATATAACATGTAGTATCTAGTAGTAGTAGTAGTCTTATCATATTAATAGTATGATTAATTACTCCACACAGACACCACATTAGTAGTATTAATAGTATCTACATTGTACTAGTGCGGAGCCGGGGTGGATCGCTAGTTATTTAATAGTCTAGAGTTTAAGAAGTCGATGTACCAGTCCTAGCGGCCTCTCCGATCACAGGATAGATATACTGGTACAGGATCTCAGTCTCTCCGAGGGACAGCAATCTCAGTGCCATTTCATTCCGTCTCGATTAACAGTTTGAGGTGAGAAAATTAAATTATGTTTTATGCTTTCAAACTCGCTCTTTGAGATGTGATAATATTCTCTTATTAGGTGCGTACATTTAATTAGGCGCCGCTCATAGCGCCGCTCAGTGCTCGAGCACTCAGGCATAAATACTCGTACTATGTATATGTAAATATGTATGTATGCATGGTCATATCGAAAGATATCGATCATCGGCCGTATTATCTGGTTAAAATTACGATATTTACTTTTATTGCAGGGCAGGTATAAAGCTCTGCCTACAAACGCAGTGATCTCCCACGGCTGCGTCGTAATAATTGAATATATTACAAATACTTAACTTGTTCTTGTGATAATTTATCGAATGAAGATTCTGTAGCCTTCGAGCCAAAGAGTGAGAAGAGAATTTTCCTCAAATACATCCTTTGTTGTTTCCTGCTAAGGAGTATGTATTCATGGCTAATAAAATCTATAATTTAGAAGTTGTAATGAAATATCTGTATTCTACTATGTGGAGAGACCTTTTTGTACTTAGCGTTAAGTGCAAATTAATTGCACTTAGTAATGTGAAATTTGCAATAGGTAGGTAAGAGCAGAAAGATAAAATGTTTAACCAATGTATTCGAAGTTTATAAAATATCCTGAAATGGCTATAAAAAGTTACAGAGACAGTATATGTGCTCACCTGCAAGGAATAGTCGAAATTACTGATGTTTAAGTTACACTACTCAATAATATTTAAAAAATAACATAATCGACAACCAGGCGATCTCCAGTATCAAAAGAATTTTATCAGATCATGATAAGCATTCGGATCGATTCTAATCATGGCACTTTACTAGTGTCAAATGTCCAAATTATATTAATAGAAAAATTTCCTGTCACACTCGATAAAAATAATGATATACAGGGTTACTGGTTCAAACGCTCTTAATTAAAAAAAAAATTAGAACTGTTTGAAATCGACTTTCATGTAGACTCATCAACACACACACTAGTAACAATCTCTGTTTTTTGCAAATAGTAAGCAAATAAATGTTATAAAAATAAACCTTCTAGACAATCTATGATATGCCTTTTTTTTTTCCGTGCGGAAATCCCCTCGGATACCACCTGTCGGTGGCATGTCGGACTCGAACCGACTAAAACCGCACGCCGTCTCGGGTACTAATAGCCGGGGAACCAGGTATACCCTAGAAAGGAAGTCCCTGGTACCCCGACATACCTCGGGTCATCTACAGACGAGTAGACGACCCCCCCCCCCCGTGTGGGAACCCCATGTTCCCTGTGCTCCCTGGAAGCGAGCGCGCCACCCCAGCCTGCTTCTGCTAGGGTGACAGATGGCCTCACCTGTCACCCCCAGGCCTGCGCTTATGGAGGACGGAGGTCGTTCTGCGACCTCCGGCGCCTGAGTCGCCTGCGGTACCTGGCCCGTTCCCGGGCCTGGCGGGCCGGGAGAGTCCTAAACCTCTCCCGGTCCCGCTCCGCCGTCTCCTTCGCGAGCATAACTTGCCTGCAATCTATGATATGCCTGTGCCGATCTACAACCGCCCGTTTCAAGGGGTTGAGCCCTATGAGAAGAAAGGGGCAAACAAACTCATGGCCACTTTTTTGCAATTATACCACAACATTGTTTTGATGTGTGCCGGTATGTCCGTTATTAAGGACTAATAGGTAAAAAGACAATGAAGAGAAAAACAAGATTAAGAAAAAAAAATCGAAAAAAAGAGAAAATGAAGAGAAAACATAAAAAATAGAAAATAATAATAATAAAAAATTGACTAGCCCACACCACATTTTTACTTAAAAAATTGCCTGCGCTAATTAATACCAATCCATGCCATCATTTCTGATAGATTTCATAATGAAATACCATATCCCAAACCTAACCATTTTCAAGATATTGGACTTCATAGATTTTTATAAAAATTGTTGAAATTTCGCTTAATACAACTTTTCAGAACTTATATCCTTTTTTTAAATGTGTTAGTGTAGTCAATACATTATTTTATACTCTATTTACATTATCAAAATATAATAGTCCAGGATGGTATCAGAACTCATGGAAAAAAAACTTTGATGAAAGACTTAGAGAAGAATTCATGGAAAAAACTTGATGAAAATAAGGTACAAAACTGACACGAAAAATAGATATAACCCATCTTTGAAACGGGCTGTATATCGTACAGAATCAAAATTTGAGCTCAATTGGTGCAGAACTTTGAGTTTTTGAAGCGTACACAAACCAACTTAACATTTTTATATAGATATGTATTATTTTAATAAAGACAACTCCCGCACAAGGAAAATATAATGTATAGCGGGGAAAACATACATTTTTGCAACGGATACAATGAACACCCAAACTCAAAACAACAAATTTTGGATCACACAAAGTGTTGTTGAATGATGTGGGTATAGAACCACAACACTCAGCGCAGTAGGAAGCGGCGTGGCAACCTCTTAAACCACTACGCTATCCGTGCAAATACGTAATATACCAGCTTTTGCCCGCGGCTCCGGCGTCTATGTGGGTTGTCGCATTAAAAAAAAAATAGCCTATGTTACACGCTGATAATGTAGCTTTCCATTGGTGTGAGAATTTTTAAAATCGGTTTTGCGGTTTAGGCGGCTGACGTAACAAACAAACTTACTTCCACATTCATAATATAAGCATGGATATATTTTAAGTCAATGACGTTAGAGTGTGTTTCATGAATATACACTTTTTTGAATTTGGTCCTGATCACTGAAGGACATGTCAAAAATACCTATACAAAATCGCCTTACCTATGAAGGCCAAACAACAACGGCCACTTGTGAGATATGTACCTAAGTACTGAAGTGGAGGCCATAGTATCAAAGACACACATATCATTGTATACATCTCTGCAAACATTCGCAATGCGAACCATTTATTGATTTTCAACCATATATTCTCTAACCGCAACTGTACCTAGAATAAGTACAAACAAACAGTACTCTTAGTTAAACGTAATTACATTTTCGCAGATATAGATAGAAGATGAAATACTGAACAACAAGAAGTCCTTCGATTAAAAATATAAGTGAAACAAGACAGCAACAGCTAACAACAAGAAAAAAGATACGATATGATTATATCTGACACCTTCGTTACACATTCAAATATTATGTAATGTCATTTAATGGCGGTTAGTAGCATCGTTACGTCGATGTTTAAGATTCAATTAGTCCCGCCAATCTCTTTGATAATGGATAAATCCTTCGGAATAATAATTACGAAATTTGCCGTATAAATTTAGAATTAAGGGAAATTAACACCTCACAGAAAACTAATGTCCAGCTTCACTCCGAATAGGTTTTGGGGACTAGGGCTAGGATCTCGAGATTCATTCATATTAATAATCAGATTAACAATAAACTTAATAAATTAAAAAAAAAACTACCAATGTCAACATTTCTTATTTAAAAAAAAAACGTAGCAATTATTTAGACAATAATTATTGATATTAAAAATAAGAATTTGACTTCTATGTTGCAGTAATTTTTGCCCTCCATTTTCAGTTCGGTATAATTTGTTATATTGATATGCTATACAGTTTTTTTGCGGACTACAATATGTCCCTTTCCAGTATCAAAACTTCACAATGATCGTCATCAGCCTATCGCAGTCCACTTAGACCGATTTTGGGCTTCTCGCACCCAGCTCCTGCCAGCCATGTTGCGCAAATCGTCACTCCACCTGGCCAGTGGGCGTCCTACACTACGTTTGCCGAGACTCGGTCTGAACTTCACAATGATCAGTTGTGTACTTAGGGCGTGACAGTGTAACAAAGAAGCTTCTTTACGCGTTTTTTGAATTTAATACCTTCGTTTATTACCAAGGACGTGGGACATGATTAGACTACGGGACACTACATTACAAATATTATTACGCGTTTCTAACATTATTTGTGATAATTTATTGTTTTATTGTCTTGAACTGTATTACATTACAAGCTCCTTTTATTATCTTAATTGAAGTAATATTATTAAAAAAAAGCTCCGTCGCAAGGATTTATCTATGTTGATACAATTGTTAAGTGACGAATAAGTAGCTCAAGCATTGGATTGAATTCATTCATGCCTCGCATTCTGTCGGAGGGAGGGGACTCAAAGGGCGACAAGGTATTTGTGACTCTTGAGTTGCAGTGTCCATGGGCCACCGTAGTTACTTATCATCAGGTGATCCGTGCGCTCGTTTGCTACCTTATACCGTAAAAAAGGGTTTTAAACGTGTTAATTAAACATTTAATCTCATGTATTACAGTACACTATCGGTGACAACGTCGGGCTTGTAATGTACTGGTGTCGTCTTCGAAGTTCGATCCCGAATACACGAATACACTACCGATTTACTCTCACTTACCATTAGGTGACCCGTACGCTCGTTTGCTACCCTACCGTAATAAAGTGTTTTAAATGTGTTTAATTAAACATTTAATCTCATGTATTACAGTACACTACCGGTGATAACGTCGGACTTGCAATGTCGTGTGCGTAGTTCGATCCCGAATACACTACCGATTTACTCTTACTCCTATCATTATCATATTACTGCAGTAATGTCAGATGCATACTGCAACTCTTTTTTCTCAAAGGAATTTATAATTATATCAAAATGACTTCATTCAGCCGCTAATCAATTGTGTAAATGCTTTCCAAATAGTAATAACAAGTCTTAAAGAGAAATACAATGCTAAACTATTCGATAAGCAAGAACGGTTTTTGAGGGGGTTTAAGAATTTATTTAATAGTTCTGATATATCATCATATAACTTTGGCTTGCCATGGATGAGGCCTTGAGTTATCCACACTTCAAATTAATGCGCAACGTGCCAAGAATCAAAAGGTGTACTGAGGGAAACTCTATACAACAAATAAAAGTATGATCGGCTCTATAGATCAAAGTTTCCTATGTTTTACCAGTTTTCTTAATAAGCAGCATGTCTGTTATTTCTTATGTAGCTCGATATGGGAACCAGAATAGAAGTGTCCTATATATTACTATAAAACTTATAACTACAATGAGACTTTGAATTGAAGATACCGAAACAATTAATCAATTTTGTAGCTTGGTAGTATTAAAAATACATCAGTATACAACCAGTATAAAACCAACAGTCCTCCTTCGTAGAATTCGACTCCCTCAATTAAGATTAAAATCGCAATCGTTACATCGATAGCAATTTTGGGTCATGGGTTATTATTTTTTGATAAATAAAGAGTGTTTGGTAAAATAGGGTAATTTGTAAGAACCAAAACCTTTATAGCCTCTCGTTTAGGAGGGTAGATTAACAGTCTGATGCAGAATGCAGTCCTTCTCGAAACGGTACACACAGTGACAAGGTTTGTCTCTGAAAATATTTTAGAAATATTTGTATATTTTTATAAATAAAGAGAATAATTATTATTATTCTCTTTATTTATAAAAATATACAACGTGCGTACCTCATACAAGCTATTGCTTGTATGAGGTACGCACGAACATCTAATCCCAAACTAAGCAGAGCCTGTACTATGGCAACCAGTCTAGTTGCCAGTCTATCGATATACTTATTTATAATTAAATACTGTAAGTAAATTACACCCAGACACAATAGAAATGATTGTGCTCATTATAAAATCATATTTGTTCTGTGTGGAAATTGAATCCTCGACTTTAGCAGCAGTTTTCAGCGGTCAAGATAAGTACTCCAATAGCCCTGTTTATCTTTTCTCTTAATAGTAGGTACTTAGAATTTCGTTTTCCTGAAATTCGTTAGTTTAACATTCATCTAAGATAATAAAGATAAATCTTGAGTCAGCTACATTACGAGTAAAATCGATCACAGCGTATTTCTAGTCCATCCACGAGCTTAACGTAAACAGGGCGTTAATATATTCTATTGTGTTCGCACCTCTTTAATTGTTTCGCTACAACGCAGAACGTGTTGTCACTACACTCTAACACTACTTTGTATAAAATGGATATCGATAACGTAAGTTTAACAAAGTTGAGAGCCGTTTTAATTGATATCGTCATTCAGATATCAAGTCTGTACACATTATAATATTGTTGTGTGAAATAATAAATCTCCGTGTTTTAAATATAATAAATCTACAAATATAGTGTTTGTATTTCTAAATGAATGACAAACAATTGGAGATAATATATTCGGTTGCCAACTTGAGTGCTCCTATCTGCACTGCTATCATTAAAAAGGGAAATCATGAACTTAAGACAGGCCTTGGTCGCCCATAAAAAAAAAACAAATGCGGCGAACCAAGTAGAGATCGTTACTTTCAGGTTTGTTTATTCAGGTTCACGCAAAACATGGGCATGGTAGGTACCAGATCTCTCTCAGATCATTTGTCGAACAGAGATCTTTAGTGCCCAATGAGAGAAACTTTATTTACTAGATGTAACTGAGAAGTAACAAGACGTCAGCTTGTAAAGCAAAAAAAATATAACCTCGGTTTATTTCTTTTTTTTCAGTATATGCTTCGACCAAGTGGATGAAAATAACAGTCTGAAACACTCTTGAGCGTACGGATATCTAGTTTTGTGTGCGTAAGGAGTGTAAGGACTCTCTCTCTCTCTCTCTCTCTGTAGACGTGTCTCCACTCACTACGACTGTGAACTTTGACAACGGTCATTAACTTGTTGATGTCTTACCTAAAAAACAAATCTATTCCTTTTTTTGGGTTATTTGTGATTTCGTTCTGAATCGCAAATAATATAAGTCCATGCCGCCATTACCGAAATTACAGAATATAAGAATTCATCAATAAATGTAATGTAATGTCGGTTACCGCGGTATAAAGTAGCCTATTTTACTCGCTGATAATGAAGCTTTCCATTGTTAAAGACTTTTAAAGTGGGTTCAGTTGTGTACCCGTGAAAGCGTAACAAACAAACAAACTCACTTTCACATTTACGACTATAAGGTAAGTATGGAAGCATGAGTGATTTAAACGGCTTCAAATATTTACAACACATATTTTGACTAAAGTGTAGAGATCGTGAAGTTGGTGCTTGTAGAGTTAGAGCGTGTAGAGTTAAAAGTTTGGCTCTACATGAGATCTGGTAACTTTTTAACAGTGCGAGCCATATAGTATTGTCTTTGCAACATTTTACATGAAAATGTTTTTGGTGGGATTTCACTTCTTGTTGTAAGTTGCTTACGACTACGGGGGTCACACTGAAGCTCTCAGAAAAGCAAAACGGAATGATATAGAATATTTTTATTGTTTTTCGAAGTAGCCTAGTATGCGAAGACTTATTGACTAAAGCAGTAAGAACACCCTTCTTTAGGATTCTTCCACGACTTTTTAAACGCAGCCGCCGCTTCTTTAGGGTTCATAAAACGAATCCCTCTAAGTTTGTCTATTATTTGTGGAAATTAATAAAAGTCACAAGGAGCCAGGTCGGGACTGTAACGAGGATGATTCACTAGCTCCACACCTTCGTTGGTCCGTCTGGCGGAGTCAGCTGGAGCGTTGTCGTGGTGGATGTTACTTCTCTTACTGGCCTATTCTAAAATATTTCAGTGTGATCTACGTACATTTTTTTCGATTGCTTCATTTTTTCTTTTTTTTTTGTGGTGGATTTCCGTCACATAAGAGGTGCTTTTGTTCACAGCCCACTCTCTATGTTTGCCTTTCTAATAATTAATAGATCTTTGTAATAATTAATAGATCAGGGCGATACTTAGTCATTATCTGAATCTGGTTAATCATAATAGTAATGATTTATTCCTCCCATCACAAAGGTTCATGTTGTTTGGGTACTAATACTAGCTTATGTACCAAATTTCAGCTTTTTAGGACTTCAGTAAGTACCCTATGAATTTTGATGATCATCAGTGAGTCAGTGACGAAATTGCGGTTTTTCAGGTATCAATAAAATCTAAAGTATAAGAGAGAGGTATGGTATCCCAAGGTATGGGAGTTCAAAAAAACGACAAAACGCTTCGAGAAAAAGTAAGTAGGTAGTGCCCTTGCGGCTTGCTTGGCTCGTCTCGCAATGGCACTACCGTGCCACCAGATAATGTACACATATAGAAAAATGTCCCGAAATTCAACGTAAAGAGGATGGTAGGTGAGCGCCTTACGTCTCTGGCACAAATATTTAAAAAATATCATGTCATTAAAAAAAACATGTTTTTGAAAATCGGCGTTTTTTAGTTTTTTAAAACTATAATTTGTTACGTTTACGTCACGAAAATGCATCTGCGATATTAGTCTAACCCAAAATAAATACCACGACATTATGTTGTAGACTTCTACCTAAAATCATTTTTTTTTTAATCTATACAAATAAATAAAATTGAATTGTCTGTTTGTAATATTAAAATAACCGCTTTTTACTAAATGCATATGTATGTTTACA
This sequence comes from Arctia plantaginis, assembly GCA_902825455.1. Classification (NCBI taxonomy): domain Eukaryota; kingdom Metazoa; phylum Arthropoda; class Insecta; order Lepidoptera; family Erebidae; genus Arctia; species Arctia plantaginis. Next base: position 6,043,298 of record CADEBD010000288.1, read on the forward strand.
CGGTACATATGCCAAAATATCATTTTTTACAATTTTTGTCTGTCTGTCTGTCTGTTTGATCCGGGTAATCTCTAGAACGGCTGGACCGATTTCGACGGGACTTTCACTGGCAGATAGCTGATGACATAAGGAGTAACTTAGCCTACTTTTTTTAGACTAGCTTCGCCCCGCGGCGTTGCCCGCGGTTATAACAATAAACGCGGGTAACACCGCGGGTCTCAGCCAGTTTTAAATAAAAACGTATTACTTTTTAAAATCTAAATTAATTTAATTAAAAAAAACGTTTGAGATACAAAATAAATATGGCCTCAAAGAAATGCCAATAATATTAGAATGTGGTACTCAAATGAAATAGATCTCGAATCATATTATTGTTGCGTAAAAAGTCTCTTTTTTTTATAGGAACTGCGTATCTACTCAAACGTTTCCAATAATATTCTCTTAGTGAATGTTGCGATTGAACAGATGACATGATCGTAATCGTGAAGTTCAAGAGGGAAACGCTTCGATCGTATATACCAATTTGCAAATGGAAATATAGGTACGGTTGAAAGGAAAACAGATAAATAATACCGTTTTGTGTTTGTCATGATATCGAAACAATTATGAACTTTTCTTTTACGCTTATTTCTATCGATGATTCGTCTACGTGTTAAAATACAATATTTATACATTTATAATACATTAACTCGATAACTAATTTTCATGGAGTATATAATCCATGCGGTCGGCTTCGGACTTACGCTTTTCTAAGTTTCATGACAACGTTGGTCTGTCTTATTACCATATATCGTTTAATATCGTGTGTCGTCCGTGTGGTGACGGATTAAGAATACGGCGTGTCGCCACTCCTATTCATCCCGTCTGTGGCGTAAGAGGCGACTAAGGGAGCAAATTACTATCTCAGGGACAACAGCACAGCAAAGAGAAGGAAAACTTGACACAAACCCTTTTTTTTTTTTTTTTTTTTTTTTTTTTTTTTTTTTTTTTTTTTTAACGTGTGGAAATCCCCTCGGACCGACACCCCTCCGGGGTTTGCGGCGGGGTGGTGTGTCGGACTCGGACCGACTAAAACCACACGGTGTGCCACTCTGCGCCTGTAACAGGAGGGATCCGGGAACAGCTGTTGTTAAGACATCCGGACCCCTCCTAGCGCCAGCCCGCTCCTGGTGCGAGCTCCGTCTCAATGGTGTTCCTCTCTTTAGGCGACGTCCGGCACACGCGGACGCCGCCCCCTCGCGGCTGGCCAACTAATGCGGGTGGAGGGGAAACCCACCCCGTCCACCCGCGGCCACACTCAGGGCGGCATGAGGCTGTGATAGGCGGGCCTCCGCCGCCCGGTTCGCCGGCGGCGGATCGGGTCCGAGTGGAGGTCGTCCTCCCGGGCCCTCTCCGCCGCCTCCTTCCGCGAGATTACTACCTCGCAGAAGGTTGCGACCGCGGTAAAACAACTGTCGCTACCGGCCATGGAGCGTACTACGGCCGGTAGCAAGAGATCCACTCCGATGACTGCAGTGAGGGCCCGGCGCTGCGCCGCCCATGCGGGGCAGACCGCCAGCGTGTGCTGGGCCGAGTCCTCACTGCAGTCGCAGTGGTGGCAGGCGGGACTCAGTTCCCTCCTAGCGACCGTGTGCAGGTACTTTCCGAAGCAACCGTGCCCGGAAAGCACCTGCGTCAGTCGAAAGGAAAGGGTCCCGTGCTGCCGCCCTGCCCACTCGGCGATGACCGGCTGGAGAGCTTCCACGGCGGCGAAGCCAGCGCGTGGAGTCTCCAGCCGGAACGACCAACGAGCCATCGTGGCTCGGCGAGCGGCTTCGCGCCACTCGCGCACATCCTCGGGCGGAGGGCGAAATCCGCTCTCCGCCCGGGAGTCAGCCACTCGCCGATAAACTTCGGCGAGCACTTCCGCCTCCAAATCCCACGGGGGAGTTCCGGCCAACGCGCATGCCACCTCCGTAGAAACGGTGCGGTAACCGCGTATGGCTCTGACCGCCATTACCCTCTGAGGGCGCCAGAGGCGTACCCTATTCTGGGCGGTCAGAGCCGCCGCCCACACCGGTGCACCGTACAGCGCCATTGACCGGACAACCCCCGTGTACAGCCGTCTTGTCGCGACGCTGGGTACACCCATATTGGGCAAGAGTCGCCCTAGGGCAGACGCAGCGCCGACCAGCTTTGGAGCAAGCTGTCGGAAGTGCTCGTCGAAGAGCCACCTCCCGTCGAGGATCAGGCCCAGATATTTCATCTGGGCCCGAACCGGTACGAGGACCGAGTTGACCACGATTGAGGCGCCAGGGGGTGGACCACGACGGGGCCCATGAAATAGCAGGGCCTCCGTCTTATCTAGGGCCACCCGTAAGCCCAGCGCCTCAATGCGCCCGACCACCAGGGAGACTCCCCCTGTGGCCAGGCGCGCCGCCTCTTGGAAGTTTGCCCCCCCGGGCCGTAACCAGTGTATCGTCTGCGTAACAGATTACACCCAGCCCGGGGGGGAAATCGGCGCGAAGGGCCCAGTCGTACCCTATGTTCCACAAGAGGGGTCCAAGAACAGACCCCTGTGGAACACCGCACGACATGGGCCGACACCTCAGATTACCTTCTCGGTCCTCGTACACGACGGTACGCTCCTCTAAATAGTCTGCCACCAGCCGCCTCAGGTACTTTGGCACCCCATGATAGTGGAGTGCTTCCCTGATGCAGCTGAATGGCAGACTATTGAATGCGTTGGCGATGTCCAGTGACACCGCCAACAGCACGCCGCCACAGCTCACGGCCTCTTCGGTCACGGCCCTCAGGCGCAACACGGCGTCGACCGTCGAACGCCCCGCCCGAAAACCAAATTGGGCGTCCGACAGATCGGGGCCCACCTCGCAGAGGTGCCGGACGATGCGGGCAGAAAGAACCCTCTCAAACAATTTGCCCGCCTCGTCCAGCAGCACGATGGGCCTATAGGCCGCGACCGAATCGGCAGGCCGTCCCGGCTTCCTCAATAGGACCAGCTTCCCGCTCTTCCAGCACTCAGGGAAGCGTCCCGACGCCAAGCTAGCGTCGAACACCTCCCCGAGGCGGTCTGCCATGTGGTTGAGGGCCAGGGCCAGCACTCGGGCCGGTACCCCGTCTGGCCCAGGGGCGGTGTTCTTGGAACGGATCCGTAGAACAGCCGCCCCTACCTCCGATTCCCGGACGGGCGGAACATTATCCTCCCCGTGCTCCCCGTCGTCTCCGGCCAAGGAGGCCATCGACGGGGGAGTGTGTTCCGCCCGTTGTGGGAAAAGGCCCTCAACCACTTCTCGCAGGAAGCTGGGCTGGAGAGTCTCCGTAAGGGGGGGGCCCGACGCGCGGAGCTTTTGTCGCACCGCGCGGTAAGGGCGACCCCAGGGGTCACGATTAAGACCCTCCAGCATCTCCTGTCTTTTTTCTTCTTTGGCGCGGCTAATGGCCAGCTTCAGAGTTTTCCGCGCCCGTCGGTACTCCTCATGAAGCCGGTCCTCCTCACCGTCTCCACGGTGACGCCGCCGACTGCGCGTGTAGGACCTCCGGGCACGTGTACAGGCCGCACGGAGGTCCGCCAGCTCCTGGGACCACCAGTAGACCTCCTTCCTTGGAGGCCGACGACCTCGAACGCGGGGCATGGCCGCATCGCATACATGCGTAATCGCATCGCGAAAGCGGCCAGCCCCCACGTCGACCTCCTCGGTCGGAGCCTGAGGAGACAGCCACGAGTGAATTATGGCTGCCTCCTCTAGTAGGTCCCGGTTCAGCCTGGCAACAGCCCACCGCGGAAAGCGGGATAAACGCCGCGCCACGTGACCCCTACTGGAGTCCTGGGTCCGGGAGAGCTCAAATCGGATATACAGGTGATCCGAGAGCGTCTCAACCTCTTCCAGGACACGCCAGTTCCTTACTCGTGCGGCGAGGGCAGGGGTAGCGAACGAGAGGTCCACTATCGACCCCCCCCTGCTGTCGCACGCACGTGTTGGTGGAGCCTCTGTTTAGAAGACAGAGGCCCACCGAGGCCGCCCACTCCTCTACGGCCTCGCCCCTGGCGTCCGTCCTGGGGGAACCCCACGCAATGGACTTTGCGTTGAAGTCCCCCAGCACAAGGACGTGCCCAGACGCTAGTCGCCGTATCGAGGTCTCCAAACTGGTTAGGAAAACCTCGAAGTCGTTCAAACTCCGGTTGGGGGAGAAATAGACACCATATATGGTGATCCCCCCCCACTCGACGGCAACATATCCAGTGCCCTTGTCTCTTAGCGACAAGGGCGGGGAATGAGCCGTCGTGGAACCGACGACTGCCACGGAGCCGTCCCAGTCACCCATCCAGTTTGGACGGGGAGGGACAGAATAGGGCTCCGCGACTACGGCAACACCTATCGACCACTGTGCCATGGTTTGCAGGAAGAGATCCTGCGCCGCGGCACAGTGGTTCAGGTTCGTCTGGACCAGGAGGTTGGAGACTTGATCCATTACTGGATCGTCTCTACAACCTCCTCCATGGGCGACGACGACGACGCACGTACTACATCAGAGGCAGCCTGGGTCGACTGGCTAGCCCCTGACGTCTGCCGAGAACTGCGGGGAGGCTTGCAGCCTCTCTGCCCCATCTGGTGATTGGCGGGCTTATTGCCCGCCGCACACACTGGGCAGTGAGGGGCGGCAGAGCACTCTGCCGCCTTATGACGGTTGTCCGCAGCGGAAGCACAGTCCGCCGCAGTCGAAACAGCTGTCGCACTTGACGCGCGTGTGTCCCGATGCTAGGCATTTGTAGCACCTCATCGGTCTCGCCGCCAGGACTGTGATCCTGGCGCTCACGAAACCGATGAGCAGCCTGCCGGCGTCGGCCAATACTTTGGCCGACGCTACGGGACAGCTGACCCACACGGCGCCAAGCCCTCCTGGACCGGGGCGGATGGTGCCGACCCTGACGTTGTCCGCGCTGCACCCCGTCTTCTCCCGGATTACAGCGCGGACATCTTCGGCCGTTACGGAGTCGTCCAGGCCCGAGATGCGCAGCTCTGCGCACTTAGTAGGCCTGGCGATCTTTACACCATCCGTGGCTGTAAAGAGTCCCCGCAGCTTCTCGGCAAATGTGTCCGCCGTCTTAGCGCCTTCAGCCCCAGGGAACTCGAGGACTCGAGCTCCCGTCTGGGCGAGGCGCATCCTGACCCCCACCGTCCCAAAGTCGTTGGCGAGGCTGTCCCGGGCCTTTTTAAAAACGGCCGCGTAGGACAGCCCGCCGTCAGCCGCCTCCGGGGACACGGTCACCACTACCGCCGCGGTTTTGGGCGGCTGCAGCTTCCGCGGCCTCTTTGCAGAGGCCGTTGCCACCGGTGGCGAAGGCAGGGCTTGGGCTGCTCTTTGGGCAGCCCTTCTGGCCCGCCTTCGGGACTTCTTGGATCCCCTCGCCTCCTGCCAACCCTCGTTGGAGGGGGCAGGTGCGGAGGGAATGCCACTCCGCTCCTCGGCGCCGTTTTAGGCCCCGTCTTGGCCGGCACTTTGGCCTGCGCCTTGGCCGGCGCCTGGGACGGTGCCTTGGCCGGCGCCTGGGCCGGTGCCTTGGCCCCCCTCCTCGGCCTTTGTGGAGCCGATGGAGTAGGGGCAGACGCCGTCGCCGCGTAAGAAACGCGGCCTCCCACCACGGGGAGCGCGGTCGGAGCGGCGGCCTTAGGCCGCTGTGCCGACGCGAGCGGGGGGCGCATAATCGGCGCAGGGGGCAGTCTCGCCTCCAGGCCAGCCAGGCGTCCGTCCAGCATATTCCCAACTGCGATGAGGATTTCTCGCAGTTGGGAGTCAAATGCCCCTGAGTTGGTGGTAGGGGCAGGCTGGGACGCGGACGGGGCTTCCCGCTCGGGGAGGTTCGCCTGGAAGCGGGCGAACTGAGCACTCAGCTCGTTCACCCGCTCCGTCAGCCTCTCGTTGGCCACCTGCAGGCGAGAGACGTCGCCTGCTAGGCCCTCCACGACCTCCGACAAAGCGGAGGAGGAGTCCTTAAGGGCCCTCACAAACGAGCCCTTAAGGTTCACGGATTTGGTGGCCACCTTGTCGATGACGGCCACCGCCGCTTTCGCCCTCTCCTGCACGGACACGGGAGCCTGGGGGGCATTTCCCCCCACCGGCTCCCGAACCTTGAGCAGGAGATCCGCGATCTCCTCCTCCGCTACGGCCTCGCCGTCCACTCGCACGCTCCTGTAGGACTCCGCGTTTGAGAACGCGGAGCCTGACGGGGTCGAGACCGAGGCCGGTTTACGCGCCCTCCCTCGGCGGCTGCTTGCCACCTTTGGTGGCATCATTTCGCCGGACGTGTCGGTTTCCACGTCCCCTGAGCGTCCGCGTTTTCGGCTGTCGCTTCGCTCCGCTTCCATGGCCTCCGCGCCATCCGACGAAGCGGCGGATCCGGAGCGCAGCCGATCCGATGCTCTTCGTCTCCCAGAGATCAGAGTCAGACTGACTTCTGGGAGCCCCATCGAGATGGGCGTTCCCGACGCCACCTCACCCTCAGTGGACGACCCATCGACTCCACTGTTCTTCTTCTCCTTCCTCGTTGCCGTGTCCGTTTGACTTGCCTTTTTCGTTTTGGTTTGTTTTCCGATCGGTTTCTGTATGTTTTTATTGATATGCTCCATAATAAATCCCACGAGTGGGGGAGAACTAAAGGTCCACCCGGGCAGAGATCCCCCATTACCCGGGCAAGCGTAAGTTTTTAACCCAACCGAGGGGTCCGCAGGTACCTCGGCTTGGAGTGCGCTCGCAACTGAACTTCCCATCAGCCATGCATCCCCTGGCCACGCACCAGAACACGGGATTCGGGGAATTTTTTAGAGAGGTTATCTTCCTCGCGGTCCGGGCGGTTAAGCCAAGACCCTCGCCCCCGATCAGAGCCGCGAGACTTAACCACAGCGCTCTTCTCGGGATTACGATATGCCGACGGTTGACAGGGAGACTACGTCCCCCTGCCTGCTCGGTGGTAGTGTGAGTACACGCCGAGTCCGTCCTCCTTTCTCCACCGCTATCAGCGGAGAAACTGTGGCCCCTACAGGGCCCCGCCATCTGGTTTTTTACCGAGGTTTCCTCCTCCATGCTCCGAAGAGCGAAGAGCCAGCAGGGCAACCGGCAGACACGCCCACCCTGCTGGACCAGGCCTTGCCCGAGAGCCGATGAACGGCTGCCTCTTCTGCTAGAATATTGGCCGCTGGCGATAATCCTCTCCTCCAAGAGGACAAGGAGGAAACAGTACCATCGCCAGCGTTTCCAGGGTGCACCACGAGGAGGTTTTCTAGCCCGCACCCCAAACCCTATACCAACCCGTCTGGCCAGCGTGGCATAGTAGGCCAAAACCTCCTTTCTAAGGAGAGGCCTATATCCAGCAGTGGACTATTAAAGGCTGTTGATGTGATGATGATGATTACCAAATAAATTATTAGGTGTATTTTATATTCCGTCCTTACCTACTAGTAAAGGTTAAGTAAAGTAGTAAGTATGTCGGAATCGAACCAAATAAAACCATACCATATTCCATCACAAGTGGGTCTGTTGGATCTAACCTAAAAAACTGGTCATTCATTTAACTAGTAAGAATAAAAATAAGAGACACGGGAGCACAGAACAGTGAATAAACATTTATTCACTGTTCTGTGCACGGGAGATATATCCAAGACAGCAGTCGGTATTGAGACGCTATGAATTAGTAATGAATCCCACACACGTACACGTAGCACGCGTCAAAAATTCTACTTCCTTATTATTTTTATTGTCATACCTTCTTTATTAGATCGTATCGAGCTATAGCGAGACGTGCCAACGCTTAGAACCTGTTATAATACTCCTATTCTAAACTCTATACGAGTACTTACTTACTGTTTTAATAAATCGAATGAGTACATAAAAATACTTTATCTACAAACTTCTGTCTTCTGTACAGAGTTCTCGAAAGAGTCTTGTTGTAACTTTAAACAAGTAGCTTTTTTTAAATAAAGAAATGATTTAAGTAAAAAAATAGGCTATAATACCCCCGGCATTAGAATGTGACAGGCTATAAGAGTGACGGTAATAGTTCCGATTATCCCCGGAAGACCTGTATTTCCGAATTTGCCGGTCACGGTTACTGGTAGATATTAATAATAATAATAAATAAATTTATTTCAAGAAACCTAATACAAACATAATTCAATGATATTAACAATTTTTATTATATATTATCAGCAGCATGCTTCATAATGCTACTGAAAAACAGTTAGATTATTAGAGTAACTGATTGTACTTAACAGTGAACTACCGTACTATTCACTAAACATTTCTCTAACAAAAAACCTCCTGTCGCCTAAAATATTTTTAAAATAGGTATCAGGTAGTAGTAGATAGTAAAACAATAAACCATTTATCGCATATAATGGCGCTCCGAAATCTCATCTCGCCCCTGGAACGAATGCGCGCCTCCGTTGAAGTCGTGCCCCGGTAACGGGGGAAATGTGGCAAATACGGAAATCGTCCTATCTTAACCGAGAATTCGCATTTGTCGATGTATAAACGAACCGATAGCTAGGAAAAAAACTTCAAATATTTACTAGCTGTTGCCTTTGTGATTATTTCTCATTTCGTGTTTCTAACTGTGAAAATGACTTTGACTGAATGAATGAGAACTTCTATAGAACCGTTCATCCATTTCCAAAAATCCTCTCTTAGGGGGTGCTAACAACATAAAGAGCATCGGCTGGCATCAAGTTTGTAGCCTTAGTGGTTTAGGCTCTGCGTTGATGGATCAACCAGTCCATCACAGCAAGTAAGTCTATACTCGTAAATACGAGTAGGTATATATAAAACTTTTCAATATTGAACAGCTTGCTATGTGACAATATATAATTTATTGCATAATTAAATCCTTTCGTTACTATTGTTGTAATAACATTGTGATGTAATAAACTGCACAGCACTGTCCCAATTCTGTATGTGATTTCCAACCAATAAATCTTGAAAAATAATAAAAGTGGTTTCGAAAATTATCGTTTGCTAAGCTTACAAATATTAAAAATGGAATGTAGGCTTCTATAGTGGCCACGTAGATTAAAATCTTTTCTTCTTACTTTTTTAACACGCTTTTATTAGCTTCACCTGTATGTTTGTTTGTTTGTTTGTTTGTTTGCTTGTTTGTTTGTATGTAACCGACTCCTTTGAGCTCGATTTTGCCCTACTTTGAACGATCAGATTTGATTCAAACTTTGCACACCTGTCAAAGGTCGATGACAATGCAATAATCCGATCAAAATATCCGATTATTCTAATTAGACTTTGCATGCGAGTAAGAGAGACAGAGCTAGTGCGCGAACTACGCATGCGTGCAGTTCCAGACTTGCTCTTTCGGGCACTCAGTTCAGCACAACCTTATAAAAACTAATATGGTAGTTGCGTCTTGTTCCGCACACAAACATAAATGTACCGACAAATCTAATACGCATACTATTATCATTTTATAATATCCATAATATACCGGTAACTGTGATTTACATAAAAAACTTCGTATTCACAACAAAACAAAATATTCAGGACAGAAATATCTATTTATTTTGCGGCATATAATTTAGTTACCAGCATGACCTTGGGTCTGCAGTAGATAAGGTCACCAACCGTTAAGAAGATGACATTTTCGGAGAGGGAACCTGAGAAACGACTACCACATGCAAGGAAGGCAGCAGGCACCCAATTTCCTCATTTATCTGATTAGTCACTGTCTTAGAATTAACATCAGTAATTTTCTGTTTTTTTTGAAAATCATTGATTTTTATGACACGATACTGAAATTGTGGGGAACTATAGTTCTTCAACACGCTTTATTGAATATATAATCTAAAAGAAGCCAACATTTACTTAGTCTCACTTTAGTAGTAAATTGATGTAATGATAAAAAAACTGAGCTACTGGTGACATACATGATCTATTCATTGAGACATGCATAGGACTACTCGCAAGTGACAGCACGTACTGTCAACGGTTACTCCATGTCATGCGCGCGCAGCATTACATCTTGGGGAACGATCCGTATACAAGTGTGAGTAGTAGCGTGCAGCTCTTTCAAGCCCATGGATGCAACTTGAATTCTCTACGACAGCGAAAAATCCGCCCCCGCACACACGCTATTGTATTCTATTATCTCGAAGCATCTACAATTGGGCGTTGCTCCTATTTACATGAGACACCCAATCCAACATAAGGTGAGAAACGTGCCGATGCATGAATGGCAGAGGGTGTTAAAAAATGTCATGTCGCTAGCGTCAACCTCAGGGCACCAGGCACACCCTGTTGTATAAGTGCCTTACCCTTCTACAGGACCTCTGGGGGGGTGGACCGTTTATTTGTCCTTTACTCGTGGGAATATTATGGAGAAAAAACAACAACAAACCAAAACACAAAAAATTTAACTAAAAAATGAAAAATAAATAATAGTTTAAAAAAACTAAAATTAAAAACACGCTTTTATAGAAAATCCAACTAAAAAACAGAAAATAAAGTTTAATAAATTTGGATTAAGAATAGTGTAAATTTGATTAAGTTTGATTAAGTACAGTGTAAAAAAAAATGAATGTACATTATTGTAAAAAAGCGTGGGGTGCATAGTGTCAATAGTTATAAACATTTATTGTCAGATGAGTAGAAAAATCATCACTTTGATAATATCATAAAAAGCACTTCAGATGCACCCCACGCTTTTTTACAATAATGTACATTCATTTTTTTTTACACTGTACTTAATCAAACTTAATCAAATTTACACTATTCTTAATCCAAATTTATTAAACTTTATTTTCTGTTTTTTAGTTGGATTTTCTATAAAAGCGTGTTTTTAATTTTAGTTTTTTTAAACTATTATTTATTAAACATACAACACAACCAATCTGTGGAACGGGTTCTCGTCTGCGGTATTTCCGGACCGATTAGCCCAGCCTATCGAGTACTTATTTGACTTGGCACCGACATCAAACAGACTAGAATAGGTATTATCAAACTCTTTTAAGCAAGAGACCCTTTTTCCAGAATGAACTGACACCTCAGAACCGACATAGCCAAATTACTTTAAACTCCTCTTGTTTTTTCCTTATCGATACAAAATCCTCATTTTTTTTTACCGTCAGTTAAGTGAGTAAACTTGACATCATTTTCTCAACAAAATAAATAGACATAAGTATTAGTCAGTCTTATAACAAGTTAGTACACGTAACACAACTTATACAGTATCTTGAAAGTGTCAAATAAGAACTTGTGTTAGTAAATACGAGTCGATTTTAGACCTTGTCTACCCCCAATATCAGATTTTACTTATGTCGACCTCCTCGAAAACATATTTCGACCCCAAGGGGTCGATATCGACCACTTTGGGAATCCTAGGGCAAGAAGGTATCTACCGGCCCATAGTGTTGCTTGACGAGGTGTGCAAGCTCTTTGAAAGAGTGATTGCAAGGCGCCTCGTCAAGCATCTCGTGATGGTTGGGCCGGATCTGGCGGACAACCAGTACGGTTTCCGTCAGGGGCGCTCCACCGTGGATGCGATCATGCGCGTGAAGGCTCTGGCGGAGGAAGCAGTCTCCCGGGGCGAAGTGGTGTTGGCGGTGTCCTTGGACATCGCCAACGCGTTCAACACTATGCCCTGGAGCTGCATCAGGGAGGCGCTCGTGTATCACGAAGTGCCTCTCTACCTCCGCCGCATAGTCGGGGCATATTTGTCGGAGAGAGCCGTCGTCTACCCCAGTAGGACCGGTCTCGGTAGGCGTGAAATGTCGTGCGGTGTTCCGCAGGGGTCGGTGTTAGGGCCACTCTTGTGGAACATCGGCTACGACTGGGTGCTTCGTGGTGCCTTCTTGGATGGTGTCGCCGTCGTGTGCTACGCGGACGACACACTCGTGACGGCGCGCGGCAAGACGCACCACGAGGCAACCCTGAGGGCCACGGCCGGGGTTGCCCAAGTCGTTGAGCGTATCCGGCGGCTGGGTCTCGAGGTGGCTCTGCACAAGTCCGAGGCCCTGTTCTTTCACGGGCTTCGGAGGAAGCCGCCTGAGGGATCTAGCCTCACGGTAGGAGGCACTCGCATCGGCATCGAGCCCTCGATCAGGTATCTGGGGCTCGTACTCGATGGCCGATGGGACTTCGGATATCATTTCCGAGGTCTGGTCCCCAAGTTGGTTGGGGCAGCGCGTGCGTTGGCGCGGCTGCTGCCCAACATGAAGGGACCCGATGACTCCTGCCGGAGACTCTACTCGGGGGTTGTGCGGTCCATGGCCCTTTACGGGTGCCCAGTATGGGCGGGGGCCCTGAAGGCCAGCAACGTCGCGATACTGCGGCGACCGCAGCGAATGCTGGCCATCAGGATCATAAGCAGGTACCGCACGATCTCCTTCGAGGCGGCGAGTCTCCTGGCCGGAACTCCACCGTGGGACCTGGAGGCGAGAGCCCTTGCAGCACTGTATCAGTGGCGCAAGGAGGCGCAGGAGTTGGGTCGATACCCCGAGATTCGAGAAATCGATGACCGGAAATCCCAACTCCGCCAGGTCATCATAGGGGAGTGGAGGGAACGACTCGGGCAACCGAGCGCCGGGCACGCCGTCATTGCGGCGGTAAGACCCGTTATGGAGGATTGGCTCGAGAGGCGTCACGGGACCCTCTCATACCGATTGACGCAGGTGATCACTGGGAAGGGATGTTTCGGAGATCACCTGTGTCTGATCCGCAAGGAGCCAACGCCTGAGTGCCACCACTGCGATGGCCAGACCGTGGACACGGCTCTCCACACGCTGGCAGAGTGCCCGGCGTGGGTTGAGCAGAGGCGAGACCTCGTGGCGGCCATCGGAGTGGGAGTTCTCTCGCTCGATAGCCTGATTGCGGCTATCGTGCGGAGCGAGAGTGCGTGGAACTCTGCCGTCTCCTTCTGCGAGCAAGTTATGCTCGCGAAGGAGACGGCGGAGCGGGACCGGGAGAGGTTTAGAACTCTCCCGGCCCGCCAGGCCCGGGCACGGGCCAGGCAGCGCAGGCGACTCAGGCGCCGGAGGTCGCAGAACGACCTCCGTCCTCCATAAGCGCAGGCCTGGGGGTGACAGGTGAGGCCATCTGTCACCCTAGCAGAAGCAGGCCGGGGTGGCGGCGAGCGCGTTGCGAAGCGCGCTCGCTTCCAAGGAGCACAGGGAACATGGGGTTCCCACACGGGGCGGGGGTCGTCTACTCGTCTGTAGATGACCCGAGGTATGTCGGGGCACCAGGGCCTTCCTTTCTAGGGTATACCTGGTTCCCCGGCTATTAGTACCCGGCGACGGCGTGCGGTTTTAGTCGGTTCGAGTCCGACATGCCACCGACAGGTGGTATCCGAGGGGATTTCCGCACGGGAAAAAAAAAAAAAAAAAAAAAAAAAAAAGGGCAAGAAGGTATCTATCATTGCTATTCTAATGTTAACTGTGATATTGAGGGTCTCACTTATTTTAGTTTTTTCAATTAGATTTGTGATTGTTTTTAAATTTTTAGTGCTCTTTGTTAGTATTGTTTAAACTCAGCTTTTATTAAAAAGGACTTATTTTCTAAAATAATATTAGCTTAAGTTTTACTCTGCCAGTGAAAGTCCTATGAATATAAAACCACCTTTTTCACAGACTAGGCGAAATAGAGAGGCCCATAGGGAAGAAAACATTTTTAAACGAATTTCTTGGTGTATAAATTTTACCGAGTATTTGGTAAAATTTATACACCAAGAAATTCGTTTAAAAATGTTGTAAAATAAAGAGCATATTTTTAATAGATTTTGTATTGTTCAACTAGGCCACTGCAACCGCGTACTGCATTAGAGCTCTGTCACCACACGGAATAATTGTTTGTATAATTTAAATTAATTTTGTTTGTCTAGCTGCCAAAGTGTTAGTTAAAGCTATGATCATGATATTCTGTGTTATTTGACTTTATAAATTAAATAATCACGAAGAATTTAGGTGTCTACATATATATTTCCAATTTGACCTAGTTAACAATGAAATAACATAATCCGCACACACAAACGTTGAGCTTTAGGGCTTACATACCTAAATATGAATATAGAAATGCTGTAGATACAAGAATAAATAATAAAGAAGATACTTAAGGCAATTCTTGTATAGAATTAGGAAATAATTTACACTGGTCAATCGTGTTCAATACACATTCCAAGTTTCCCACTTTCCTAGTCTCTCATGAATGTAGGCAACTGGTATTATTTTCATAGAATTTTTCTAATAAAAACTAAGTTTTCCCTGCCAAAACCAATCTGAGCTGGTCTTTCCTTTCTTAGTATATATTATTATATGTAATCTTATGAAGGTAACAAAAGGGTTTTTCATTGAATTTTTAGAATCTTGTTTGATCGTTCGTGTGATTTTGTGGCATTTTCAATTTGTCCCGCAACCCCGACCTCGTACCCCAGTTGCTGGTAGGTACACATACACATTTCATTATTGGTTTTAGCGAGTAGTACCCTGAATATTTCATGACATCAACTATCCTAATGCATCTCTGTTTTTTTTATTCTCCTACGTTTGTTGCGCGAGGACGTTGTAGTACTGATGAATACCTTGATATATTAGACAACATAATTATAGTATTTTTGTCCAAAAGCATTTACTATTTATCCTAACAAATATTATTAATGTGATTGTGACTTTGTTTGCTTGATGCTTTTATTTTCATACATGTATTCATGGCTGTCCAGTATTCAACAACTAAGTATACAACTCTTTTACATTCCAGACACTGCAAGGTATGTTCCATACTTAAATTACTGCTTCTGGCTTCGGATGAATGCAATTTTTTTTAATGAAAGAGGGGCAAAAGAAATAGTTTGTATGTTAAGATGTTTATAACCTGGACATAAACAGTTTATATTACTCTGCCCTGTATCTACTAATCTGTGTCACGACTTCAGAATATCTTTAACATTTGCAGACGTCAAGGAATAACGACTGTACCACCACTAAGAAATGTGTCTGAAAAGCAAAGCTAACTTAAAAGTAGGAAATACTTTAAAATATGTCCATTTGTTTATAATTATTTATTACAATAAAATAGGTTTAAAAAGCAGTGAAGTATTTAACAGAACCATTAATCGATTTTTAACTTGTCCAACACGTACTCTTTCCCTCAGTAGTTAGGACCACTAAAAACTGAACCAGCAGTCGGCCAGTCAATACTTACGACATGATGGTAATGACAACTACCAAACCAAACTACATTTAACTTTGCTACTACACGGTCCACCGCTGAGGTCACTATTAGGCTTTTCATTTTGTATAGTTACCGGCACGGATCTTGAGCGTTCGGCGGCAGAGTGGCGATCGCTTTGCGCATCGTGCATTTGTGGCAAAATAAAATGCACACCCATTTATTATTATTTCTTCGTTAGAAAAGAATAAAAATAGATCAAAACCACAAGACGTTACTTAGTAAAGTTATAACGTAACTTATGTTATGATTTATTTCCCCCCCCCCCCCCCCTCCCCCCTGTCTTACGTCTATTGTCTTATTATTATTTGCCCTGTGTACTTTTCTTATCATTCTTTTCACTAAACCCATAAACCCTAAAATGATCATCTCACTCCACCAATCTATACTAATATTATAAAGCTGAAGAGTTTGTTTGTTTGTTTGTTTGTTTGTTTGAACGCGCTAATCTCAGGAACTACTGGTCCGATTTGAAAAATTATTTCAGTGTTAGATAGCCCATTTATCGAGGAAGGCTATAGGCTATATATCATCACGCTAAGACCAATAGGAGCGGAGCACCAATGAAGAATGTTTAAAAAACGGAGAAAATTTATTACTATTGAGAGACGCAGACGAAGTTGCGCGGGTCAGCTAGTCTTGTATATAATCTATATCTACCATGTAGAATAGCGGGGCAGTAACATGAACTACTATTTTTAACAATATTTAAACTTTCATAACATTTTCTATGTTTGTATGTTGTGGCTTTCAACAGATGTGATAAAATTTTCAAAATATTATGTTTGCATTGAGTCGGCCTTATTTCAATGACGTGTTTGTTCTACTTCGAAATAAATGTGTATTTTTAAAAGCTACATTTGGATTTATCGTTTGATATTTTGTCCCCTTGTAGTATACAGACAGGAAACAAAATTATAGAAAATCATGAATAAATTCACTTCAACTCCACATTATGTAATTTCTCAAACAACGATTTTTTATAACATACTATTAAGTCTCCGTATGCTCGGTAATAATTATATTTGTTGTAAACAGTGTGTCGGTCGGTGCCCGCGTGTTGCGGCGCAGCCCGGCCACAGTCGATTTCGTAATTTATAGACGTATCAATTAAATTCTTGCAGCATCAATGAATAGATTAAATGTATCTATATCTTGTTAATAAAGCAATTATTTGTGGCCGGGAAGCACCGAATACGTTACAGTCCGGCCACGTGTATAATATAGGTGGGATGCTCAGCATGTTCTAAAATACAAACTAAAAAATAATTATTTTGTGTTCTTCATTTTTTTCAATGTGATTTACTAAGAGACACTCACATTAACAGAAAATGATTTCAAATAAGAATTTGAATTAACGACCTAAACTACTAATATGCAATGTAAGTATGTAAAAAATTAAACAACAAGAAAGAGGCAAACGCGCTTAGTGCAAATTCTTATTTGAAATCATTTTCTGTTTATTTAAGCGTTTCTTTTGGTATATTTCACTGAAAAAGAACACAAAAGGAACATCTTTTCAGTTTATATTTACGTACACGTGGCCGGGCTGCAACGTTGCTGTTCGGCCACAAACAATTGCTTTTTTAACAAGATATATTTGTATAACATTTAATCTATTCATTGGTACTTGAAGGTCAATAAAAGAACTTAATTCGTCTATAAATTACGAAATCGACTGTGGCCGGGCTGCGCCGCAATACGCTCGGTGCCCTCAGTAATTTATTGAAAAATTACAGTCGCAAATAAAAACATAGCTGTTTATTTGTTGTTTTAGAACTATGGAATTCGTGGCTTGGCTCGTAATATTTAGAACGCTATTATATAATTCATATCGCGTTCAAACCTCTGCTGCGCGTGTCCACTGTCACTGCTCATCATAAAAATAAACAAATTTGGTATAATGATGGAGATTATGTACTTAAATGTATATTATCTGATATGTTGAGTGTTTACGCGACGTGAATACAACGTGATTTGCTTCAGTAGCTATTGGCAGCCGGCCAGGGATCGTTCCGTTATATTATCCTGGAAGAATTATTGAGCATATGTAACCCATGTATGACTTTTGTACTTTGTTCGATGCATTGATTATTGAATATTGATATACCTAAGTAATAAATTTTCCAGTTTATCTTACCGTGGCCAGGGAGGGCCATGTTTCGGTACAAATGGACCGGCTCGTCCGGAGTGATACCACGGCCTTTTAATGAGACTAATACCTCCCACACGCCCACCACTGTAACTCCTGTACACCAGGATCAACAGCAGTGACCCACGAACACACCGAGTTATTACACATGACAAGTCCCAGGAAAAAAAATTGTCTTGGAGCCCGCAACGAATTTAATCATAAGAAAATTGGAGGAGTTAGAAATACAGTAAATCCACTTAGCAAAGCGGGAAACAAAATGAAATAAAATGGGCATACCACGGCCTCATAGAAAACTGGTGTTAAGTAATTCTTTCGTTACTTTTCTACAAATGAGTGAGGTTACCGAAGGACAAGCCTCCTAAATTTGGAGGATGGAGGGAGGAACTTAAAAGGCGCCAACGCACTTGTGACTCTATGAAGATATTCAAGAATTACTCGTTTAAAGATATATAAAAAATTAAGTATGGCTAAGTTAATTTTGGCTATATGGCTGCATATTGCTATACTTAATATTACCTATGTTTACAAAAACCGAAATAGAATCTAGAACATTGCGTACCCGTGTTTTTGGGGCGCCTGAATCAAGGGTTTTCCTTTTAAGTTTGCTATTTTGTGGACATAATTTGAATGGAGCAATGATTCGACACTTCTGGTTTCGCATTGTTCGCTCTCAGCACTTTCTGAACAATGGTGGAACCACTCGAGTTTTTGGGGTATTAACAAGGTGCCCTTGATGTAAGTCCTCTCGACAACTTTCAGCTCTTTATCCGTTATAAAGTAAAGTATAATAAGACCCTGGTGATTATTGAACTTTTCGTCATATTGATTAAAAATTCATTATGCCAGATTTTATATAGATACTAGCTGACCCGGCAAACGTTGTTTTGCC
This sequence comes from Arctia plantaginis, assembly GCA_902825455.1. Classification (NCBI taxonomy): domain Eukaryota; kingdom Metazoa; phylum Arthropoda; class Insecta; order Lepidoptera; family Erebidae; genus Arctia; species Arctia plantaginis. The sequence goes on from CADEBD010000288.1 coordinate 6,061,558, forward strand.
ATATACATAATTTTTTTTGTCAAAAAAAAAGAATTAGGTGTATGAAAAATAGATATTGGCCGATTCTCAGACCTACCCGATATGCAAACAAAATTTCACGAAAATCGCCGAAAACGTAAGCCGAAAAGCCGTTTCGGAGGAGTTCAACCACGCACACCATGACACGAGAATTTTATATATTAAATATATATAAAAGAATATACTTAGGTCTATATCTATTTTCTATGGGATAGACCTTGTTGTCTTGAACCTCTTGGTCTTACAAAAAGCCGACCGTTTACTAGTTTGCCACTATATTAGTACCAAAAGGGACTCCGAGGACGTCCATACAATGGCAAACACTGAAAGCGCTTTCGCCCATAATCATAACTCTAAGAAATTTATCAAGCTATGGCTAAGGCTTGCAAATTGCAAACTATGTAATAGTTTTAATGCGGTTTTCATCGATAGAGAGAGTTTTTAAGAGGATGGTTTATACGTATTGCACACGTGAATAGCCGGGGTGGGTTGCTAGTGTACAATTTTTTTTTTAGTTTTGTATATTATGTTTTTTATTTCTTATTGTCTCAATGAAACTTGTATTTTTAACGTATAATGCCAAATTACACCTAAGATACACACAGCGAAGGTGTGCAATAATCAAGTGATATTTATAACTGACCCACTCAATAAATTATGGTAACTTTATATCAAATAAAATGTTCCTAACATAAATCAAAATTTTACCACAATTTACGACAGATATTTATTTGAGCGTGACTTAAAATTGACAGCGAAAATAATATTAAAAATATCGAAATTGGATCATATCAGAAGTTTATTCGCATACGAATTAATAAGAAATAAAATATATTTTCAGAAACATTTTTTTTAAACGCTACGTCAGTAGTGGTTAATAATCTTATACAAACAATTAACTTCCATCTATTTTCTTAATATTTAATATTATTTGTTTTATTTAGTATATTTTGTATTTAAAGTTTGTTCCAATAGTAGATTATTTGAACAAACTTTTTCTTTACCAGCACAAGCAATGTTTATGAATAAACCACAAAAAATCCCAGTCATCGATATCTTGAACCTTCTGAACAAACGCCTACTATTCTGCAAGTTATAAATAGATTTATGGTGGACATTGAATACTGGATTATATTTGACGTGTATAAATATTTCTAGCCACCTGGTAAGCGTTATATTTTTATATTCACTCGTAAATCACTTGTACTGAACGACGCATCGCTGTGATCGTTGCAAAACCACAAGCCACAAGCTCACAATTGCGATTTGTTTGATACATTATAAAGATGTCGTAAGTATTTCAATGTTTAAAAAAAAGTATAATTATATTACGGGTATTAAGCGACCTGGTCGAAACGTCACACAAATTTACATACCATGAGCGCATAATTCGCGTAAACATAATTATAATATTATTATATATATATATATACAGGGTTACTGGGTAAGTCGACCTAAATACTTTAAGGGGTTGTAGTAGCCATCACTTCTAATAGGGTTCACTATGAAATACCATATGCCAAACTTAACCATTTTCAAGATATTGGACTGTTAAGATTTTTTTTTAACTTATATTCTTTATTTTATGTTTTCTGTAGTTAATACATTGTTTTATAATTTCCATTACTAAAATTGTAGTTAACTAAACCGACTGGCCCGAAATAGAGGATTAATAATAGCAAAAAGAAAAAAAGAAACCTACTTTTTTTTTTCTTTGATGAATAGTTAAAAAAATTATGACATTGTCAACTGCAGATATGTTAAAAAACATGTACGTATTGTAAGCTGTCTAACAAAGTTTAAAAGTCTAGGATAATATCAGGATTCATAGGTCATAGGTCATCAACCGACAGTATCAGAAGCACAAATCAAAGTTCAGTTAGCATTAGCTAGTCACGAATAGAAAACGAAACAGTCACAAATACAAGCCAAGTTTTCAACTAGGTACTACCGGGTTGTGCGCTAATTCTTAATTCGGTCTTTCATCTTTTTCTATGAATTTTAAAACTATCATAGACTATTATATCTTGTCAGATAGCTGACAAAACGTACATGTCTTTTAACATATCTGCAATTTAACTGTCATATTTTTTTTCATTGTCATCATCAACAGCCTTTAATAGTACACTGCTGGACATAAGCCAGGTACAGGGTTTGTGTCAAGTTTTTCTTCTCTTCTTTTTTTAATATTCGTCAAAAAAAAACTTTTTTCTTTTTGCTTTTATTCACCATCTACTTCGGTTAAGTTAACAAAAATTAGGTTTGGGACATGGTATTCCATAGTGAAATCTATCAGAAATGATAGCAACGACAACCCATTAAATTATTTAACTTACCCAGTAACCCTGTATACTGTGTTTGTTTAAAAGTTAGTAAAGAAAATAAATACATTTATTAAATTTATAATGGTAATCCTTAATAACCCATCTTATGCTAGTTTTATTACTATCCTTTGATATTAGTAATGAGTTTGAGGTTAGGTCTTAGTGAAATCTGATTATATAACGAGTTTTCTAGGTCGTTACTCTCTTCACAGCCATTTAAATACGAAAGCCGACAGGCTATATTAGCCGACAGGGCGGCAGCCTGGTGAATGTTCAAACGAATTTTCAGAAGGAAAATTCGCCTTACAATTATAGAAAAGTTAAATATTTTATTATTTAGGATTAAAATATTTAAGTATGCCGTTTAATAACTTGTCTGTTCGCAGTGATTAAGGACGGTAGCTTACCCTCGGTTTGTCAGACCAACGATGGCAACAGTTACGTATTAAGGCGTGAATTTTCTGTTGAATTTTATAACACATTTCCTCAATGGAGTGCGTGTTTAAATTGGTTGATAAGTTTACTCAGGTCATTCTTGAGCTCCTTGTACATCCAATCTCTTTTTTCACTATTTCTTTATTGTCAGTATCTACTGTTAAAATATTGAGGGCATGGCAAAGGTAAAATGTAACCAATTCGAAGGAAATTATTAGTTGGCTCGAACCTTTCATCAATAGCAAGTTTGAGATACTGGACTGAAAAGATGGCGTAGTGGTTTAAGCTGTCACTTTAACGCTTCCTACGGCGCTAAGTGTTATGGGTCAATCTCCACATGGGACGTCACTTTGTGTAATCCACAAGTTGTTGTTACGATTCTGGGTGTTCTCTGTGTAAGTTTCATAAATATTTGTAATGTCGCCCGCGACACAGGATATATTCCGAGCGCGACAGATTTCTTTAAAAAAACACTGACTTGTTCTGAATTTATTATACTCCCCAACCTATCTTTATAAGTAATATCCCTTTCTTGCCATTGTCTTCCTTTGTCACATATCTTTACTTCTTACAATTTTTCCATGTAATTAATTCCTAAAGTGATAATTTATCTTCAATAGGCTTGTCTCCTATTGGGTAAGGCACAACTATATTTGTGTTCCCTTACAACAGATTTTACCAGTAGAACTTACGGTACCGTTGGAAACAAACATCCCTAAAGACCACGCTTTAAAAAGAAACAAGTGCTTTGACTTAAACAACGAAATAACTAAAAATGGTTATTTCGTTGCGTTGTATGACGTGTAAGTGGGGGCTTAAAAACCTTGGATTGCCAATAGCTTCAGTAAGCTCTTTTCTTGAACTAATATCCAAATATGGTTAGGTAGAGGTAACACACCAGACAGTGAAGGTAAGCGCTGACACGTTGCAAGGAGTACTCCCTAATCCTATTCCGGAGTCGCAATTCCCAGGCGCTGTCGAAGTCGCATGTGTTGTCCCCATCTATTACGCGTTGGACCCGCCACCCGCACGGTGATTCCATAGAACGCTCAGAAATATGTCTTTTTTTTACTGACAGATAAATGTATTTGCACTTGAAGAAGATTGTCTGGACTTTTAAAGAGTCTATAATCCCTGAGTTTGTTTCGGCCCTTCTTCTTACGGCTAGTCCAGTGAGAAAAGGCCGAACTCATTTGCTCTAAAAAGTTTATCATGACATAACCTATTCGCAGAATAAACGATTTCATTTCAAATTATATTAAACTTTGCCGTACAGAATACACACATCACATCAGCAGCCTTTAATAGTTCACTACTGGACATAGGCCTCTCCTTAGAAAGGAGGTTCTACAGAATACACCAAAACCGAATTAAAATCTATATCTATAAAAGACGAAACTGACAGATTGATTCACTGGCTGATCGATCAACGCAGAGCTGCAACCGCTGGGTCTAGAAGCATGAAATTTTGCACAAATGTTCCTTAGTAGACGTAGGTGTGCACTAAGAAAGGATTTTTAAAATTCCACAGCTAGGGTTGCTAAATGGGGGTTGGAAATTTATATAAAACTTCGTTATTTTTTGTAGTAGCGTTTTGAAACTCACAGTAAATACTCTTTATTAAAAGAAATGAAAAACGTTGTTTCTCATTTTTCAAAACCTCCCTTAAAAGGGGGGGAAGTTAGTATGGGGAACTATTTTTTTTTTTTATTTATCGATTCCAAACTCAGTATAACAGTATATTTTCTTTATCAAAAATAATAATGATTGGATACCTCTTTTTTAACTTATCAAAACTACGTATAAGAGATTAAATGTGGTTGTTATAAAATAGGGCTAATAATTTTTACATGCATATTATAGTAGAAAAAATCTGAGATTTCCAAAGATTTGTAATGTGATGTCATTACTCGTACCTTGCACCCGTGCGAAGCCAGGGCGGGTCGCTAGTCGTTGATAAAACTGAAATTAGGCTAGCGTTGTACGGAATGATATAAAAAATCACAGTACAATGATGAGTGAATTAGCCGGAGGTGAATTATTTAGTGAATTCGTTAATGTGAAAATAATCATATGAATATTTGGGCATGTCGTGTAAGTCAATCAACGAGAGAAGTAAGAAATCTAAAGTTGTTGTCCTTTTTAGAGTTCCGTAGTCCTAATAAGGAGGAAGGAACTCTTTTAGTTGCCGTGACCGTCTATCTGCCCGTCCGTCCGATATTTATTTTAGATATTATTAGTATTACAAATACAATTTTACAATATTGTTTGAAATTGTTACTTGTTTAAAACGGGAAGTAAAAACTACGCGCACTTCTCCTGTTTTTAACATAATCAAATTCTAAACTTGTGTTTTTTTTTAAGAATTTCGTCTGTCAGTCAGGTACTTCCTTTAGAATCTCATAACTTAACAACTAAATTTCAAATTAAAAAAAAACATTCAAATCACCTAACAGCACAAATAAGCCTAATGTGAACAAATTTCAAAACCAACGTTTACGAAAGTAAGTTTATGAAAAGTTTCTCGAAATGTTTGAAGAATACTAATTTGATCACTATTTCTAAACAAAAACGGTACAGCCACAACACATTATAAACCAATGATAAATTGATTGACCAATTATTCACTGTGTGAATATAGCAAATGTACACAGTCTGAAGACCGATTACTAAGCATAATGATAAAATGATTAGCGACATGAAACCATTCAAAACGTAATTGTATCAATCATCTTGTGACCTTTCACCGAATAGGATAGTTTTGTTTTAATTTGTTTAACAGCCCTCATAGTTATAGCTAGGATTGACGTCATAACTTATTATTTCATACAAGTTTCTATAGAATGTAGCGCTCTGACGTTTAGGAAGTTTGTGATATGACTGGTCAACTGTTGTATTTTATTTCTTCTCTGGTTTCTATCTATTTTCTATTAGTATAATGTATCTACATAAAGATTTTCTGTCTCAAGTATTATATACATTTAAATGTTGCTATATTTTCAAACACTGTAAACATTTCGCCTGGAATCATGCGGAACACCGACCACGCGCTTGCCATTTCGCTTGCGTATTGTTGAAATGTTGGTTGTGATAACACATGTACTCGTCAAGTATTATTTTTGTTTACGTATTGCATACGCTCCCCAAACCATCCTTATAAGTAATAAACCTAAAGGGCAAGTCTCGTAATAAAAGTTCGGTCAAAATTCAGTTCCGATCAACTCTCGATCTCACAACTGTCATAAAAGGTATTTTCGTAGTAAAGTATTAAACATCCAACGTTGACTGTGATGTGATTATATCGTATTGTGACCGGAAATTGAATCGGTAATCTGCTAGTCTATGTAATACTTTACTATTTTACTACGAAAATACCTTTTATGACAGTTGCTAGATCGAGAGTTGGTCGGAACTGAGTTTTAACCAAACTTTCATTACGAGAATTAGCCTTCAGACTTTTTCTTTCAACATTCTTACTTTTATACCCAGTGCGTTGGGTGAATGGGACCAAAATATAGTTAAACTACACTAGGTATTAATACACTACACCTATGCTTAGCTTACGGAGGTACATGCGTCATTATCGCAAAACGTGTTCCTCCTTATCAACATATTTTAATAATAATAATAATAACCCCCCCGGGGGACCACCTTGGCGTGGTGGGGGGGCTTACGGGAAGGCATGAACTTAGTACACGGTCATTAAGAACTTGACTATACCCTGTAACAGGAGGTACAATCATTATAACGAAAAGCCAACAACAGCTTGGCTTGACCCTTTCTAACTAACGGTCCCAAACCCAGAAGAAGAAACATGGTCTTAACAAGAAGCAGTACGAAACGGCCCCAAGTGCCCGGCGGACCCAGTACCAGTCATGGTGACGACGATAGCCAGCCTGGGACTGAGCCCAGGGGTGCAAAGAATCTCCGGGTGGGAAGAAGAACTCGTCAAACGACTCTAGCTATCCATGAGGACTCCGATAACTCAAGCGATACCCCATTGACTCCATCACCATTTCATTCATTCGAATCACCTCCTTCATCCTCATTATCTTATAAGTCTTCAACGTCATCAATTACTGAATCAACTTTGTCTGAGGATGTTGTGCAGGGGGCACATGCCGTTACACCTGCATCCGCCTCAGGCACAAACCATACGCGAAAGAGATGGTCTCAAGAAATTAACGAATTCATCTGGCGCACGTATCTCATAGCTACAAAATTAAATACTAGCAAAGTATACCTTAACCACCTACACCACGAATTCACACAAACATACCCACACATGCAGGCATCTAAACAAAGACTGGGAGATCAATGCCGAGCTATAATTAGAAACAAACTTCTACCTCAACAGGTATTAGACAATATTAAAGATGAAGTTTCTACTTATCTACAACAAACACAACATACACAAACCAATTGCATGATACCACCATATACAAGTACGCGGGCGCACGATTCAAATAAGCAAACACAGAGAAGAAGATGGACAACTGAATATAACGAATCAATTATTAAAAACTACTACAAAATCACACAATTAGGATCAAATAGAACAGCCTATCGTAAACCACTTTATCAAGCAGTTATTGCAGAACACCCTGATTTGTCAGGAGTTAGCGAACAAAGGATATCCGATCAACTCAGAGTAATCCTAAAAAACAAACTAATTAGTGAACAACGACAGCAGGAAATACGTAACGAAATAGCAGGTACCCCTGATCTTCAAAATACTGATCAAGAATACTGCATTACACAAACACAATACATGACACCAACAGCTGAATCACAACAAGAAATAAACAGCATGGAGACAGATTTATTCATCCAACCATTGCTATCACAAAATTGCAAATCCACATCTTTAGAGCCTAATAAAATTGAAGAACAATTTAAGACTGCTGTACTTAAATTCAGATATAGTGACCCAACGACTAGACCATATATACCAAAACAAAAAATATCTACGAAACTCACAAAAATAGTCCATTTCATTGACACCGAAATACTGCCAAACCACATTTCCCTTGAACAAGATTTTTTAATGACTCAAGCCATTATTTACTGTGCCGCCTACACGGCAGCTACCTGCAATGGATCTAAAATTAAAGATAATATCACACCTGTTACTCAAAATCAAGCAAAAATACCGCCCTGGCAGAAAAGGTTACAAAATAAAATACAAAAGTTAAGGAAAGATATTGGAAGGATGACAGAATATATAAGAGGAAATAGCAGCGATAGAGTTAGAAGATTAGTTGAAATAATAAAAGATAAACATCAAATCCATTCACAGCATGAAGAACCTAATCTAAGTAACGAACATTTCCTCGATACTCTCAAACAAAAACTGAATGCAGCTACAAGTAGATTAAAAAGATATATAAACTGTACACTCAGAAAAACACAAAACAACGAATTCACTAACAATGAAAAACAATTTTATAGACATTTAGCTTCAAACACAACACAATATACAAATAAAAATATGGAAGATTCAGTAACAGCACCGGTTGATGAACTGCATAACTTCTGGTCCAATATTTGGTCAAAACCTATACTTCATAATTCACAAGCTGAATGGCTTCAGAACAATACCTCCCTAACAGACTCTATTAGCCATATGGATTTTGAACAAATTCCTGTAGAAATATTCATAAATGTATTGAAAAAACTGCACAACTGGAAGGCACCCGGCAGCGATCATATTCACAACTACTGGTATAAGAAATTTACATCTGTTCATCCTCTCCTACATAAACACATTAGCACTTTCATTGAGACACCAGACGTAATGCCACATTATATAACTGAAGGCCTCACCTACATGATTCCAAAAGACACAGACTACCAGAATCCAGCTAAATATCGCCCTATCACATGTTTACAAACAATATATAAAATAATTACAGCATGCATTGCGGAAATAATTCATCAACACGCCATCGAAAACAGCATCCTTGCAGAAGAACAGAAGGGATGCCGTAAAAATAGTCAAGGTTGCAAAGAACAGCTAGTAATAGACTCAGTGGCAATGAAACTAGCAATTTCGAAAAAGATAAATATAAGTACCATGTACATAGACTATAAGAAAGCTTTTGATTCTGTCCCACATAGCTGGCTACTTCATGTCCTGCAACTTTATAAAATTCATCCAAAGATAATTGACTTCCTACAAAACTCGATGCAACACTGGACCACGACATTAAATATCAAAGGACACTCCAACACAGAAACACCTAAAATCCCGATACGCCGAGGCATCTTTCAAGGTGATGCGCTTAGCCCCCTATGGTTCTGCCTAGCTCTCAATCCCCTTTCTCATATATTGAATAAATCCCGTCTAGGTTACACCATCACTACACCTCAAAAACAAACAAACCTTACACATCTCATGTACATGGACGACATAAAATTATATGGAAATGACATAGAGTCACTACATTGTCTAGCAGACATTACACAAGCTTTTTCAAACGACATTAATATGGAATTTGGAATTGATAAGTGTAAAACTTTTTCAGTAATTAATGGAGAAATTACTTCGAGCACCTACATGCTACAGACAGGAGAAACAATTGAACCTCTAGAACCACACAATTCATACAAATATTTAGGATTTCAGCAAGACAGACAAATTAATCAAAACGTAACAAAAGACACTCTTAAACAGAAATTCAAACATAGGCTTAATATCATACTCCGTTCTCAACTCAATTCACGTAACCTAGTTAAAGCGATCAATAGCTACGCAATCCCCGTTCTAATCTACTCTTTCGGTATAATAAGATGGCCCAAAACTGAACTCACGAAACTTCAACGCACTATAAACACGACATTAACAGCTCACAGAAAACACCACCCTAGATCCTGCATACAACGATTAACCCTCCCGCGAGAGGAAGGCGGACGGGGTATAATAGATGTTTCCAATTTACACAACAGACAAATCACATCACTCAGACAGTACTTTCAGCAACGATCACAACACTCTACACTACACGAAGTTGTAACGCATTCAGACAGACGCTTCACCCCACTTAATTTAGCAGATCAAAATCCACAATGCAATGAACGTATTATTGAAATCAAGGAAAAGGTTACCATATGGCAGCAGAAATCCCTACACGGCAGACATCGCCACGACCTGCAGCAACCTAACGTCGACATAGTTGCGTCGAACGAATGGCTGCGGCGTGGAGATCTGTTCCCTGAGACAGAAGCATTCGTGACAGCAATCCAAGATCAAGTCATTGATACGCGAAACTACCAAAAGCATATAATACGCGCACAAAATCTGCCCTCAGACGCCTGCAGACGCTGCCATGCCTGCCCCGAAACCATTCAACATATAACCTCAGCTTGCAAATCTCTTGTTCAAACCGATTACAAACATCGACATGACCAAGTAGCCGCCATAGTACACCAACATCTTGCTCACAAACATCACTTTATAGACAAAAAGATACCTTATTACAAATACCAGCCAGAGACAGTACTAGAAAATAATAACCTTAAAATATACTGGGACAGAACCATCTTAACGGACAAGACCATTCATTTCAATAGACCAGACATAACACTTCACGACAAAGTAAACAAAATTATATACCTCATAGACATAGCAGTACCGAACACTCATAACGTCCAATCTACAATAGCTGAAAAACTAACCAAGTATCAGGATCTAGCAATAGAATTGAAACGGCAGTGGCGAGCAGTAAACATCCATATAGTTCCAATAGTCATATCGTCAACCGGAATTATACCTAAAAGCCTTCAACGTAGCTTAGACATTTTAGAAATGCCACAACATTCCCTACAACTACTCCAGAAAGCGGTTTTACTGAACACCTGCAGACTTACACGGAAATTTCTCACCACATCTTCAGTTTCATCTACATACACCATTAGCTAAACTCTGATTACACTTGGCTATGGCCCGTGAAATTAGATAATTATACCCCTTTCAGGGAGATTAACAAACTCAAAATATATAATAATAATAATAATAATCATTTATTTCAGGTATAAACCCATAGGCAAAAACACAAAATCATAAAAATCATAAAATCATAAAATCCAAAAACCATAAAATCATAAAATCATAAAATCATAAAATCATAAAATCATAAAATCATAACATCATAAAAATCGTACAAATCATAACATCATAAAAATCGTAAAAATCATAAAAATACACAATTATAAAGTCGGAATACTAAAATTAGAACAAAAAATAAAATAAAATTATTATCACCAGATTCATTACAATATAAAATAAATCAAAATTAGCAACAAGTACAATAAAATATGTCATTTTACCTTTACAAATCGCATATTCCGTGTCGACAACTATGATAAACCGCCTGGACAACTGAGTTGGCAGTACTTCTGATTCTATTCATAAATGAAGCAGCCCTCTTTCGTAGCACTGCAAAGAAGTCGTCTACCCTGTTCCCGGCGAACATGCCAGATGCACTACACCGCCACGGCAGGTTAAGCATGGCTCTAAAAGCGTTATTATATTGTACTCGTAATGCGTTGTACGTTCTCTGGGTGTAATTCCTCCATAAGCTACAGGTGTAAAAGGACTGACAGTACGCCGCGAACAGGGTGACTTTAACCTCCCTACTGCACCTAGCGAAACGGCGTGCTAACATATTACTCTTAGCGGCAATAGACCTCCTTTGCCTCTCCATGTCATCATCGTCCCTAAGGTTATCCCTTATTACGTGCCCTAGATATTTGAAAGAGGTTACGGTTTTAAGTGGTGTCCCGCCAATAGTAATTACTGGGTTAAAGCTGTTAGTTCTGTCGTGTCTAAAAATCATAACCTCCGTTTTGCCCGCATTATAGGTCAGTCCATGACTTGCAGAGTATTTTTCACAAATGTTTAATAATGTACGCAGACCCTGAACGGACGGGCTCAGCAGAACCATGTCGTCGGCGTAGCTCAAGTTATTGACAGGTTCATTTGTCATGTGACAGCCGACTCCAGACCGGCCGAGCTCATCGATCAGACCGTTGACGTACAGGTTGAACAGAGTTGGTGATGTCAGCCCACCCTGTCTTACGCCACACTTAAGGGTATACTCTTTAGAAAAACCTTTATTGGCCCATCTTACCACGTTACTCTGGGCACCATACCAGTACTTGAACAGTCCCAGCAAGTCACAAGGCACGCCAACCTCCTCCATCTTTGCCCATAAGATATTATAATTTATAGTCTCGAATGCACGGCTGAGATCAAGGAAGCAAGCGTACACACTCGTATTTTTACTGTTATAGTATTTTACCGTGTTTTTTAAAGCGAAGATGGCCATTTCCGTTGAGTGTCCCCCGCGGAACCCAAACTGTGCACTATTTATATTTATGTGACTTAATAATTCGGGATGTAATAGCCTCTCAAATATTTTTGACATAATGGTCGCCAGAGAGATAGGACGGTAATTCTTTATGTCAGACTTATCCCCCGACCCATTTTTTGGCACGGGCACAACCACTGTCTTCATAAAAGTTTTTGCTTTTATTTGATGGATTTATTTTAATGAATTTCCTATTCGAGTACTACCTCCCTAATATTAAGAAACTATTGAAGCCTATAGATTCACTGACAATACCAGCGATAACTCGCACTTGGCCAAATAGTATGGATATTCTTTTTTTATGAAACTCCATTCATTCTGGTGAGTCTACCTAAAAGAAAATACCATAGGGTACTGATTAACATCTCATTAAAAACAAGCGCCTAAAATTTTCGGCTGTCTGGTCTATAAGCTTGATCTTTTTTAATTGAATTATTTTTTAAATAGGGTAAGTGAACTTGAACTGATTAACTGACTCACCGTCTCTCTGAATAATACCTTTAAGGAGACCTTAATGTAAAGGAAAAGTTGTAAAGTCTAAGGTAAGGACTCTACCTTTTTTCTTTCATATTTCTTTTTGGGTTGCAGCACACGATAAACATTCGAGGTGTTTACTAAAACGCTACCGTATGATACCATACCGCTTTGCTAAGAAGGGAAATGGACTTATTATATTTTCCACTCCTCCAATTTACTTTCGATTACTTTCGTTGCGGGATTCAAGGCACTTTAACTTTTCCCGAGATTCCCCGAGTGTTATATATCGGTGTGCTCATAGGTCACTACTGTTAATCCTGCTGTACAGGAATGATAATAGAGGGCGTGTGGGAGAGGTTACTCCTACTATGATACCACAGTATATTAAAATGTATGGTTTCTAACTAGCTTTTTCAATTTATAAATGTATTATTTTCTTAATTCAACAGATACCGAAATCTTAGTTTTAACCGCATGCTCTTGACAAAGATAAATACAAACGCTTTTTTTATATACTTATAATATCATGTAGGTAATTAAGAACTGTGCAGTATGTAAGGCAAATACTGGTCACCTACTTCGGTAATCACTTATTTTCTCTCACTTAATCTCGTGGAATGGACAGGTTGAACATTTGTTTACTTGGTTTTGTTATACTCTCTGAATAAACTATATAAATTTGATTTTCATAAAAGACTTCGATTTAAAAAAAGAAATGCTCAAATTGTGATACGATATAAATCTTATAAAAAATACTGGGTATCGCCAACATCGACTCCCTTTGAAACCTTTTCCCCGAAGATAAACTAGATAGGTAGCAAGTCTATTCATTGCCCAGTCAAGCGCAAACTGTATAATGGTATGCCTATTTATAATAGCCTCTGAGACTCAGAGCCATTCAGTGGACAAGGAGGACGCCAGCATCGCTCCATTTAACATACGCGCATGCTTCACATAACCACTAATCACGGCTAAGACACCTGCTTATAAAGTTCTAAGTAGGAAGTCATAATGGTAATAACAAGTTCAGGTATCTACTTAAAATCTCGTTTTACAACAAAACTTCTGTTATTTCGTATGTTTAATTATAAAAATTCACAGTTAATGTCAATATTTTTTTATAGACTGTTTGGTGTTTAAAATTTTAGAATTCGTTTAAAAAGGTAGCCGTCATATTTTTACTTAAAAAAAGTATTGAAATAAAACGGACTCTACATTTTCTTGTTCATTGAGATTTTTACAGCCAAGAATACCAAGTAGTGTGCACTCGTATATGACTCGACGGGAGACAAAAACTGTCACCATTTCTTTATATTACTGTAAATAAACAAGAGTGGATACGTCTGTCAGTGTTTCGGTACGTCTTTGGAATATAGTAAGCATAAGCGATTTTATTATTAAATAGCCAATATATATGTCGCACCTAACTCGATAATGGATCTCATTCGGCCGAGCAGTTCCGAGGACATACACCGAAAACTAAATTCACAATACCCTGGAGGTGTGAAATAGTCAACTCTAGCCAGTTTTGCCATTGAACTATTTCATAATTCACTTTTCAAATAATGAGATTATTTGCAGGTAAGATTTTCTCAATAGCTGAGTTTGTTTATGCTGTAAAAAGAAAACGCTTAAGCTACAAATAAAAATGGAATGCTTACCTTAAGTAATTCCAATGATATTAAATTGCCAACCATTATTAGATTTCTTCATTTAGTTGTTAACACAACACTGCCTGTATTTGTGCAATTAAAAAAATACATAACTTTAACGTTACAACAATAACATTGATTTCTTACGTTCTCGTGAAATGAAGCTTAGGTAAACAACTTTCATTTAAACACTTTTTACACTTTTCATACCTGTCATTATAAATCACATGAAAAACGAAGTGCACATATGATATTTTCTAAAATGTGTGTAAGCGAACAAGGTTTAGTAGCATTTCTGCACTTTATATATAAACGTAACATGTATGATAATAAATGTCAACTTGGTAAATAATACTAACACCAAATCAGAATAGGTATTGTATTGATAGTGATTTATATTATTAATGAATTTGACGGTTCATTCGAGTTAAGAGGTGAGTGATTGCGCGCGCCCTGGAATCGACCGGGCGTCCCGCCGCGCCACTGAGACATCTCGCGAGGCTCAGGCCCCGAGCCGCGCGGGTGTCGCTACGCGCGCATGCGTACCGCGCGCCTCCCACGCCACCACCATGCTGCAAGCTTTACATTACTCGCTTACACACTATGAAGATGAGTACCTGTGCTATACGTATAACAATAAGCAGCGTATGCGCTGTTATCAACGGCGCTGAGAATGACGCGCCGCGAATCCTAAAATGCGGTCAGCGATAGAACAACAATCATTAACATGACGTCAACGATCCGTTCTTGTCTACTATAAAGCATTTCATTATCTGTTACTTCATTATGAGACACCTATAACATTACAATCAAAATGGGTTTCTGAATCACAAGGAGGTTCGCTGTAATACTCACATTGTTTGATTAGTACTCAATAAAGTCCCTCATAATTGCCTTCTTTGACTTATAATTATTTTCACCTGCTTAATTCTCTTGACCCGTCTGCTCGGTTGCCTCCCTATGCTATAAAAATTTACTCAAGGTTACTACAGTTCTCATCAACCATCTGAATTCTAAAGCTCCTTATATGCATTTCTTACAATTCTACCCTACCCGTTTTCGTCCTACACCTGTATTTCTTTAAAATCTTATAACGTTCGTATACTAGCACGTATTCGATTTTTTTTTAAGCTATTAAACAAATTATTTTACTGTCTTTTATTTTCATTTACCCAGATAAAAAGCTGTATGAAATTGTACTAAAATACACTTGCTGTTAAAATTTTTACTTGTAATACTTACCACTGGTTGACAACGCGGCGTCCACCCGTGGACCACCTGTCGACGAGTGGACATCGAGCGATGAGATGATGGTGGTCGGGTGTCGGGTGGGTCTAATGAGCTTAAACCACTATGCCATCATGTTTTGAAATTTGAGATTACTTAAGTACAACAAATGACCTTGAAAAGCAGGTATACAGTCGCAAGAGAGTACGGATGAAGAAAACAGTAGTACAAACTCGTAGCACGCACCTTAAACCTTAATAGTTGTTTTAGAAACTAAGTATTAAATAGATTACGTCTATGACTACTCGTACATACTGGAAGTTTATCCAAAATAATATATATATTCTGCATGCATAATTTAAATAAGACTCAGAATTTACTGTGTACCTCAGTATATACTGTTTACTGCGTGTATACTGCCGATCAGTCCACACACGCGCGGTTTTCTTCAATACAACAAGGGAAAACATGAACTCTAGCTTTTGGATTGCAGATTGAATTGCGCGATGAGATTACTAGATTATTTTCAATTAAAATCTAAGGTATATAACAACTCTACTAAATGAATACGAATTGAAATGTGCCCCCTTTGCCAGTGAGTTTGGCAAGGAGTGTAATGAGACTCGAGATGATTTTTAGTCTGTTTTATTTTAGACACAGACAGGGCTTATATACTAATGTGGTGCGCGTGTACTATTTCTTAGCAAAAGTTCATGACTGATTGCATAGGGGTTGGCTCGAGTTGGCGCGGAGAGAGCCCGGGAGGATGATCTCAGCTCGGACCTAATTCGCCGCCGACGAACCGGGCGGCGGAGATGCGCTTACCAGCGCCTTATGCCGCCCTGAGTGTGGTTGCGGTGGACGGGACAGCTTTTTCCCCTCCACCCACCATAACGGCCAGACACGAGGAGGCGACGTCCGCGTGTGCCGGACGTCGCCTAATAGAGAATGTACCCGAAGGTGGTGCCTGTACCGTTTCGTGCAGGTGCTGGGAGGGGTCCGGACGTCCTAATAACAGAAGTCCCCGGATCCCTCCTATTACAGGCACGCGCGCACGGAGTGGCACACCGTGTGGTTTTAGTCCAACTAGTCGTATCGGGCAGCCTTACTGTTACTCACAGACCAGCGTTGGATATCGTTTTGCCCTGTCTGGTGCGTCGAACGAAAGAGTAGTGGCTCTCTCCCTTTCTCTTTCCGAAGCCTCTTTAGCGGACATCACTTCCTCGTTAAAAGGAGCGACGGAATCCCACGCACTCTCACTATGGACTATGGCCAAACCATGTTCAAGATGTAAAGGATGTCCTATCCTTTACATCTTGAACATGGTTAAATAAAAGGTTAAATAAAAAAGAAAATTTTTAGAAGCGTCTGTATTTTAAGAACTCATATAAAATCTATGGAGGAATAACATATTTTTACAGATTAAAATTTAACTTATATAGATGGTATATTAATAAACGTTATTTATTGTTTTGAAAATGCAAAGAAAAAATGTAAATAAAAGGCAATAAAAATTACATGCAAGAATAACAATCGTAGATCTTCAATTGACATGCTTATGTAGTTCGATCTTAACATGTTCTAAATTTATTTACCTACAAACTAATTCAACAATTCATTTACAAACCACCAACATATATTTTAAAGTTCGTGAGGTGCTTTTTATACAAACATGCAGATAAATCATCAAGAAACCAACGTTTATTTGATTAATTAAAGCCTTGGCTGATGCGATGTAAGCTGCTACAAACAAACGATACGTTCGGTGAAGGCTCCTACAATAGTCATATCCCCGGAGAGAGCAGCGCGCATTACTTGTGGCGCAATCGCATCCCGCACTCGGAGTGTAAATTCCCGCCGAGCCGGAGCAGGCAATACTCCTCCAGCTATATTTAGTATCCTGGTTCTACCGGCCACATCCAGCGGTTTACCTTCCGGGCTAGGCCCAAGAACAGTACGAACACATAATGTTCTGCACACTTCCCTTTCAGTTTCGACCAGCTCTCGGGCAGCTATTTCAAATGTCCTCCTTGTATCGACACCACCGACGTTGGAACTAGTACAAGTTCCTCCCTCTTCGTGCGCTTTCAAAGCTCCTGCCCGAAGTATTGCCGGTAGTAGCAACTCTGCAGTTGCGCTCACTGTCCTCGACCGTAAAAAGTGTAAAACCTGTTCAGCTTCCCTAGTTTCATCGAACAGCCTTCGCTGTCTCGATGCAGGAACAGGCCGAGCTACCTCCCACGCTTCTACCCACGGATTACCCGGCAGAAGCATACGATCCCCCAATGATCCACCGTCTTCCGGCTTCCAATCCCTCGGTGAATACCAGCGTACAAAGTCACACAGCTCAGCTCCTGGATTAGCAGCTTTAAACGCTTCCATATCAGAAAGAAGCGAGGCACTCATCATCCGTGCTCGAAGTTCCGATGCTTTTGCATCGTCACCGAGCCGCACCATTAATTCTGCGTCTTCCTCCAGCTGATCTTCCGTCTTTGGCGCAGGATCCTAAATATCAAAAATAAATTATGCAAACGGCTGTCGTAGATACTATTTATTAGCAAAAAATATCTACAATATTCATCAACCTACAGTTTTATATACCGGTCTGATAACTTTTACCAGATAACCTAAATTTATAACATTTACCGTAATTGAAAAATATAATCTTTGATTTTAGGCTTTTTAATATATAAACACTTCTGTGCTTAACTCTGTACCATAAGTTTAGTATATTTCCCAATTATTATTATTAAATATTAAGTAATATTAAGTAATATTAAATAATTAAACTTTAAAATTTGTATTATAAGTTCCTTTTATTCAGCTGAATTTTAATAATTATAGGATGCATACATACACACTATACGATGCATACATACCTGTGTACGGGGTACATATAAGGGTGCTCCATTCTTCATAACTGCATCTCCAAAACGACTGAGACGGCCTACAGGTCGGTCCCATGGCAGTTGGTCCTCATTTTCACCTTCTGAGCAATCAAAAAATTCATCTTCTGAAGAGTTGCCTGCTAAGCTACCGTTCCCTTCCAGAGCTTTTTTGATACAACAGTTAAGAAGCTGCAGTTTTTGATGCAGCAAGCATGTGCGGGCATTTGGCATTCCTTCTGCAATTCTGTGTAAAACAAAAAGTAAAACCATTATAGGTTTCAGCATTACGAACATAGGGTTAAGTTAACCATCTTCAAATTACCGTTTACACAACCTCAAAGCTTATTTCAAAACGATTGGTTAGCAGTGATCTGACGAGTAATAGGGGAGAATGGAAGAAATAAAATCATTGCGCCGACCAAAATTAATTTTCGAAAAGGTTAACAAGATTATGATTGTTAGCAGGTTCTGGGTAGCAAAATAGTACTGGGCAAGCTCAAACCATGGGTCCCTCCGTGGGACCCATGGTTTGAGCTTGCCCATTTTGCTAAGGTACTTCCAAAGGTAATTCCACAGCATGTACTAAAACACTTTTTTCGTAGTATTAATTTATATATAATTAGATCTCTTCAACAGAATGTTCCCTTTACTACATAATTAAAGAAGTAAACGAATAGTAAAGCGCTCAATAAAATTCTACACAGCGTACGTACGAAATTGCTCTGCCATAGAAATAATATTGACCAAAGACTATATTATATCGATGGCCATTAACGATAACAATCAAGCCGAAGCTAACGTTTACGTGTAACTAATAAGGATTTCTTGTTAAGCGCCTTTTTATGACTACTAAACTCCTAATTGTACTGAAATTCGTAATAGTCAAAGAATTTGGTGGCAATATCTCGCTACCTATAATAATTTTACCTATAATTATTATTATGATGATATATGTATGTAATATGATGTCTAGTAAATTAAAAAAAGGAAGAAAAACTTAGATGGCTTTTATAACCGCTTATAGTAACAATAAATGAAGATGTATAAGTCTCTTGTCTGAGAGATACACAGCAAAGAAAGTAAAACAATCCATTTTTGATAGGCTTCTTTCTATATGCCATTGGAAGGGCTGGTTTACTTCACCATACCAACCAAGCACTACCGTTGCGAATTTTAAAGTTGAAACAGCTCCAGGGAAGGTTCCCAACCACTTGAACTTCAGAAGTTTTTGTGTTTATAGACACTGATAAGCACTTTCAATCACGTTCAATTTAAAAACCCTTAAAACTTTTGATACTAGTATTTAATCGCGGGTTCTCTCAATTAATGTAGTCACAGTCTAAACGTATTTATTTATCCCTCGAGTCTAGATAGGGTCGGTTTCCGCATTTAGACTCAGAGTGGTCCTTTATGCGTGTAATACTAAAATAAAATAAATACTGACTAATATCTTTATATTCGTTCATAATCCGAATAGTTGTAGACGACAGCTTCTTTAAATCAAAGTCATGTCAAAAGAAACCATCATTATACGAAAACAATATTGCATTAACTTGATGCAAAGTAAACAAGCGTAGTGTAAATTAACGTGCAGACGTCACTTGCAGTTTCCTATAGGGCGCGGCTGTTGTACAGACTAAGTTGATGTCGGATAAATTATGTATACTTTTTTTTCTCATTCTCTATACCTAATATAATACTTAGATAGATTAATAAAGAAAGTTGTTTTATCGACAATTGTTTTATGAGTATGTTTTTGTTACGATCCATAGGTTAGTTACCGATAACATTTTAATCTTTTATTAGATATTTGACCACGCTTTAGGTTAGAATTTCTATAGCAGTATTTTACAAACGGTTTGGAATTCCGAATCAATAAAAGACAGGAAAAACCACAAGTGAAGAAGAACTTTAAGATAAAAATATATATCTGATATGCATTATTCTCTTCTACGTTGATTAAGAACTAAAACTTAGCAAAAAAAATACTACAAACTAAGTAGTCACTTACACATCACATCACATATATACATGCTATACTAGAAAACTGAAGTCCAATAAGTATTGACGGAAGGAATGTGGGGAACGGAGTAGGATGGCCTCCAAGTCAATATCACCCGTGTTACATACACAACTTTTATAGGACTTAGCAGCTATCGCAATTAACTCAGGATGTCTGCCGTTTTCTACGTTCAATCAGGAAAACAAAGAATATACCGATTTATACATATGTACGAGTACCTGCAAGCATTTTCAAACTTCGAGATAGTTTTTGGATTTTGCAATTCAAGGGGATGCTGAGAATTATTTTGAACGATTCTCTTCACTTCTCGAACCTAATTTCGAGTTACGTACTGGGTGTCGACGACTCGCAGGTCTTTACTGACACTGCACTATCAATATGAGATCTTAGTCTTTCAACTATTAAAGCCCTTAAGTTGAAATTACTTTAATCCACGAATTACTTCATAACTTTGTTAGAAAGCCGAACGAT
Source organism: Arctia plantaginis (assembly GCA_902825455.1). NCBI lineage: Eukaryota > Metazoa > Arthropoda > Insecta > Lepidoptera > Erebidae > Arctia > Arctia plantaginis. Next base: position 6,082,444 of record CADEBD010000288.1, read on the forward strand.
CTGGTCTAGGGGAATGTGTAAGGCGTGTCGCGAGGAATGCTTAATTGCACTGTTGTGATTTAAAACACGCATACAGTTTTAATATGCTTCTGAGATTATTAATTTACTTACAGTTTAATACTTTGTATTTTTTCCAAAGTAAATATCGGAAAATCGATCTGAGTGGCGTGTAATGGTAGAGGCCTATGTCCAGCAGTGGACTGCGATAAGCTGATGAAATGATGATGAAACATCGGAAGCTTTTTATTTTGTTTTCAGTTAAACTATTTATACCGCGAACAATTTTACATAGATAATTGTACCTTTTACTAAAGAAAGTGGTCATACTGCAAATATGTATTATGAATATTATGGCATGCTAAATAACTTTTTACATTTCAAATATCATGTAGATACGCTAACACGTTTTAACTTTCACTTTAAACTTAATGTTAAAATAGACAATCATATATCCTCAAATAGAAAGCCAATGACTCATAAGACACTAGCTGTAAAACAAAAAATCTAAATGTTTGTCTTAGGCAAATGTTAGTAACACTGTAAATAAAAGAAGTGCAAGGCCCTAATGTGTCCTCCTTCATTCTCAAGGCTGTAACTATCAACCGGTATCTAAATGATCGGTTGCAATTACTGTGCCACGACCCAGAATCAACGGGAACGTAACTAAACGCGCGAACGCTCTCGGAACCGTTATCACATTGAATTACAAATGCGGCGGCAGGCGGACAGAAGGCGAACGCCACTAAGGCCACATCTGCAAGACATTCGACGTACAATCGGTCGCTGAACCATTTGTTTACCAGAGCCGGTGAGCTAGCATCAACTAGGTGTAGGTCAGGCAGGTTTGGTGGGGGCTCTGGCGCCGGCCAACAGTCCGACGCCGACGACAACCGCGAGCGCATCCACCGCAGACATGGACCGACTTCGGTCAATCTATGTATAATACCGGTTTCTGAGACTGAAAGTGTGAGAGTTTACATCGTGGTGAACTAATGATGATAAGTCTTCAGTGATTTATAAAAATATATTTTCCCAAAAACAGTGATAGTGTTTAAACATAGTGAGCAGTTATAAGGATTACTTGACTCAACCGCGTGTTCTTTTTTTCAAAATGGTAAGTTTTAAAAGCGATAATTTTCTTTTAGAAAGCCGGTATGAAAAGTTTGATAAAAAATTGTTTATTCGTCTGTTGACCTACTTGTTAAGGATTATATACGCAGTAAGAAAAACACGTAAGAAACAAGAAAGTGCGGCATGACAAGATATATCTATCAACTTGTAATTATGCTGTTATATATTAAGCTATAATTTCAAAATTAATTGCATATCTATCAAACAATAAAGTGGCTACGTTTTTTTTTCAAACTGTCACTTTAAGGAATATATAATCCTGTTCAAGTTAACTACTTACATATTTACTTATTATTATATACTGGTAGAATGCCGATTGCACCGATATAGCATTCTTTGTGTATCAATGTCATACATATTACTATTTTATGTGTGACGAAAGAACATTGCCACAATAACTTAACTACAGTTCTTTAGAAATGTTCTAATCAATCGCTTCTTATTTAAATTGGTTGAAATCTTATTTCAAGCACCTACCTATTTCTCTTATCACTAAGCTACAGGTGAACTCCGATCGAAGTTATTCTTTCTGGTAAAAGAGGACTTTATCAAGATAGAGGAGGAAAGTTTAAATAGTAAACCATGCGGCAGAAGCTTTCATAAAAACTCTCAAGAGATTTTTGACAAATCAAGAATATGCAGTTCGGAACCTAAATATAATGAGCTTAAGAGTTAATGAATTACAGGTACATTAACTACGAGTCATTAAATTTGGGAAACCCGATTGTCAGTGAGATGAAAATGTAATTTTAAATGGTTATCCAAGTATGTGTGTCATCAGTATAAAAATCATGAGATCCATCGTGCGCAGCGACTCACGTGTTGGCTATGTCATTTGTACACTTTCTCCGATACGTGGATATCGATAATTTTGAAACTCTGTTTAATAAACTGTTGTAAAAAAATTCTTTACAAGCAGAACCAGAACAAAAGAAGTGTACATTTTTTTTTTGACATATTGAGTAAATATTGAATAACAAGATCATGAGCTTAGAAACAATACTCGAAACCACGATGATATCATTCCTTGGAAACAACAGAAGAATTGTTATTTCAATTGATGAAAATTACTAAACAATCTCCTTTATATCAAAACTCGTCGAATTTATAAATACGTAATTTTAACATTATTATACAATGTTGACTCGAATCGCTTCTAACGTTGACTTTCTTTTTAAACTTCTATTCCTTGTCCTTAATAAAATTAGGATAAATTATTGAAAGGAAATAAATCTTTCATTTATCAGTTTACAAAACCTGCAGGCAACTGAGAATTATGATGTGATAGAAAAAAAACAACTAGAGATCGGCCTAGAAAATTAGCACCTTACACTATGCAAACTAAATGAAAAAATCCGAAATCATCGTAACCAGAGTATAAAATGAATAAAAGATTCACATCGGCAATATTACTTTGCCTGTGAGTCAAGAATTGTGACCCTAAGTTATTTATGTTTGTATGCGACTGATAAATTTCAATTTGCAGTGTAAAAAATGGTGCCAGAGGAAGGGAATTCTTGTCGAAAAATCTATTTCGTTTTTCTCTAGTGGTTTGTTTACTTGGCAAAGTTTTCTTATGTGCAGACTTAATAGTATATTTGTAGAGGCGGCAAGGGTGGCGGTGCCCGGTGAGGTAATCGCCTTGCGACGACACAGGGTGGCTCTAACACTGTGTCTAAGTCAGTTCCGCACTTTCAACTTCGTTAATAGCCATCCTGTTTACATTTATCTTTCTAGAACAGTTTAAATTTGGAGAGGAATCAAATGAAATTACTTAAGCTACCGATTACATAGACATTTGAAGTAGACCATAACCAGTGCCTCGTACGAAATTATAGTTTATATATTCAGTACTAAACCACGATTTTATTATAATTATTACGTAAAAAATATTCATTTTGTTATAGTAGCTACTAAATACGTAAATTTAAATTTAAAGGCATATTAATATGTATTAGTTTCGTTTAATCGATAATCGCCTGGTGATAAAACGATACTTTCTAAATTTTACATCAATTCAGATTATATGCTAAATATATATTTTAAATTCAATAAGTACCTACTACTTTTTATATTCTTGTATGTTTCTTTTGTAGTTTTTCATGAAGCGAAAACTATATAGACTTTTTGCACTTTAGTAACTTACAGTTGTTATTTTTAAATCATACTGTTTAATCTCAGTAATAATACAATTAATCATATTATCATGTAACTGAAAAAGAGACTTAATAGTTTGGTTTTGCCTTGTATTGTTTAGAAAAATCAAACACAAAAGCCATTGCGCTACCGTACAAAAATTGTTTGAATTCAGGCAACTATTGAATAAAAGTGAGAATGGGGCAAAAAGTAGAACAACGATCACAAATAGAAACATAATAGTGTTCGGCTTATTGTCGCCCACAACCCCCCTGTCACATCCCTACTCCACTGTACAAAACAACTTTATCAATAGATACACAACACCAACTTTATCACAAACTTGAAAATCGTACCTTTATAACTCCTACAATTAAGCCTAGTAAATAAATTTTATCAATACTTTACATCATTACCGGTCAAGGTACACGCACGCCCGTATCCATGAAAGGGGTGAGCAGAGGCGTGTTAAAATGCTCACATTTTGGAGACTACTTTAAGCCCATTTTACACCAATACGGTTTTATGTAATATTATAATATCTATTTGTGTAAATGTCTGTTTGTATTTTCAAGAGTACACCTACAACTGGAGGGGCATCCATAAATTAAGTCACACGAATTTCATGGTTTTTTGACCTCCACCCCCTTCCTTGTCACAGCTGGTTAAATTTGTGAGCCCACCCCCTACTGTGACATCACATATTTTGCTCTAGAAATTATTAACTGAAAATAGTACTTCCAAAATTAATTACTTTTATTATCATTTATTTGTTAGTAAAATCAACATTACAAAAAGATTAATTGTATTACTGTAAACAATTTAAAGTTCGCATTTTAATACTTAGATTTATAAGGGTTTTGAAATGTGACGCCACAAAACTTGGACCCCTCCCACCCCTTGTCACACATTGTCACAGTTCGCCGAAAACATGAGACGTAATTCATGGATAGCCCCTAGTATGTTTTATTAAATACTTTGTTAGTATATCCACCGTTATCTAGTAAAGACCGCACTTAGCGATAAAAATTGCTAATTTCAAGATTTATACTAAGTATCTTACTGTACTATGTTTTAGTCGTGTATAGTAAAAAATATTTCTAATTCACTCAATCCACAGATTGACATTCTTGGTTCACATTGATCCGCTTAATAGTTAAAAAATTAACAAGAAATAATATTTTAGCTAGTTTAATTCGTTTATTTATATTATTTCTGTACCTATAGGTACACTTTATTTCTTTAAAAAATACCGTAACTAGTTACTGTATCATCCATCAGATGTATTTCAGACTAATTCAGACACATTAGAATTATACATTTATCTCATATAACTTGCAAATGTATTATAATATATACTAATATGAGGTGGTTTACTATTTAATTAAGGTAATCATTCACCATTTCATTATTTAGCACTAGAAAAAGGGTGCGTCAGCTTCATAAAAAAAATTAGTTAAAGAAATTTAAATACACACATTAATGACAGAGGACAATGAATAGCAGTAATATAATAATAGGTTTATCTGAAACTAAGGTATAAAAAGTGATGCAATAAATTTATGCCTAGAAAATTCAGTAACAATTCATGGCATCAATATCAAAACTAACTCTTTGAATAACACTTACATTCATTTGAAACAGTACTGACTCAGATAATGCTGATTGAAACTATTGTTCTACTACGAAAGAAACCAGTTCAATATATAATTAACAAAAAGTCTCCACATCTTTAAGATGTATGTGAAAATATTTCGGTCACTAACTTATGCATATTATGTACAAGCCGTACGTGGGCCGCCTGCAGCCAGTTTGCGCAGTTTGTATCGACGAAGGTGTTATCCGTGAAATTCAGTAGCCAATTAATTCATGAGTACGTTGCTCGCATTGCGCTCCGGGAACGCGTTTTAATTACCTCTCGCGAATTGAAGAGACTACGTAACACCCAGCCATAAAGTTATTAATTAACGAACTTTGTATCTACAAATAATATTTGTTTAAATTAACCTTCTGACTTTACAGAGAACTTAAAATGCTAAAATTATTGAGTTTTACTTATATACTGCCACAAAGAGGAATGCTTAAGATATCTCTAAATGTTCACTTTAATTTTTAAGCAATTATATTGTTGTGGCCAGTTGTTAGGTATTAGATACTAGGTTTCCTTGACCTACTGCAGTCTCCCGTTTCCGAATCCGAAACTTGAAGTCGCCCTATCCGGTCTCCTTATTCGAATTTACCTTCCCCCTTATCCCGTCCGAAAACCGTCTGTAAATCATCCGGGAAGAAACCAACTAGTACGTTTTCACTGGTACGCCGACCTCAAGTAAAATTCGAAAAAGGGTACATTGTTAGTATCCACTCATCTACTTTATATCAGAACTTATCAAACATAAAGATAGGAATAAAAACTAGCTTAATGATATTAAAAAGGCATTGGCAGATAGAAAGAAAGTTGTATGAATCGATTTAAATATCGCCAACATAGCATGTGGGTAGTCTTGAATTACATCAATGTATATAAATCAGAGTACGGGTTTGTTTCTTGCGGTTGTTTTCACCCCTGATCAAAAAGTGAACAAAAACCCTACAATGACCTGAAACAATAGGCGAGGTAACTGTGCCGCAGATTAGTTGTCGAGTACGAGACGACGACGCACGCCCGACGCACCCGTGGGACCCGCATTGTACAAACTCCTATCTCGTCATTGTCTACGTGTCATTCATACATTATTGCATGCAAACTAACAATTCATCAACAACTTGTCGCAAAACTAGTGTTATTGTTAAGATAACTTCCTAACAGCGGACGTTTAATAAATTGGCTCTTAATGGAATTGTCATTAGGGTTGAATATGTACACATAGTGAAGTAGTATTACTGACGAAGCGAAAGATAAAGTGACTTTGTTATTATGTATTACCTTGTAAGATTTAATTTATAAAGAACTATTCTACAAATAAACATTATGCGCCTTTTAATTTATTGATTATTTTAAAAGTATATATATATATTTTATATACATTCGGCAATAAGGAAGTGAAAAGGTTAATCAACTTTGGCAAATTTAATATCCTCTAAGTAGAAAAGTAATTATATAATTTCATGCCTAATATCAATTTTAATTCGACGATTTTGGTATTGCTCAATATTAATATACATTACCTGATTTTTTTACCGACTACCTACCTCACGTCTTATTAAATTGTCAAATAGAAATACAACCAGCAATAATACTGGCATATTGTTACACTATTCTTTACTTTTATAAGCCAATTATATTTTTCGAACTTCAATGCATAACTACATCAAACATTAAATGTGGTTAAAAGCACGGTTACGAAATAAACACGTGTTGGATCACTGCAAGACTTTTAAGTACCAAAGTTGTATTAAACAATAAAATGACGGAGGAACTTTTTTCATTTCCGTTTGGCAAAAAATGTATTTTACGAATTAAATATCTAACTGGTTTCGATATTAAAGAAATATGCTAAGCTTTGCGGTACGTTCAACATTTGCACATTTTCTATTTTCTATACATATAAAAATGTTAAGTTTGTTTCAAAAACTTCAAAAACTCGAAAAGTTCTGACCCGATTGAGCTCAAATTTTGACACGACATACAACCTGATTCAAAGATTATTTTCATCTATAGTTAGTTTAAAAAAAATGCAACCACAACGTGCCACGAGCCAGCCACGAAGCTTTGCCGGATTCAAGTAGAATTGTTTAAATGTAATTTAAGGGTACTACAAAAACTTTATCTTTTAAGTTTACTTTACTTTAACTTTTACATTTCCCTCTAACAAATATTTACAATGATTAATTTGGTAGATCTTCTAATTCTATCTAATTTTATTCTGTTTATACTTAGAAAGTAGATATGTGGTAATATAGAAATGCCGCATAGCATCGACAAACACGAAAAATATAAACAGCACGAAAGTCATATAACACGAATTAAACGAAAGAAATCTTCAAAAAAAAAGTATTGCTTTGGTTATCATTTACATATCTGAACTAAGCGCTGATGTTTAGGAATAGTGCCGCGTCTTTATATATTGGGCGGAGTTTTTATGCAACAATGCTTTAGTAAATGTAAGGTTCTATGACAATCGCCGTAAATTTAAGAAACATTACAACTACTACTAGAGAGATATATTATTATTAATATTCCTACGTTTTCGCTTTACTACAGCGACTCTTAATCATTTCTAACTGTACTGAGCTTTTTGATTTCCTGTTTTTAAAATTTCAAGTACATTCTAGAAACAGGATCTATACATTTTTTTGTGCTAACACAATAAATTAATTCACTGAACTGTGTGAAAAAATGTTGCTTATTCATTTCCATTCGCTGTTTGATAGTGGCGTGTGACAATTTCTGTATAAACAGCGTTTCTAACAGATGTCTCGTGTTTTTTTTCTATAGTGGGTGGAATAGTTCAGTGACCCGGTACAGGTGCAATATTCATCTAAGTCACGGTTGCCATCGCCACTGCGGACCGTTAAGATGGATTAGCTACCATTGTGGGACATTCATGCGGATCAGTCTTGCGTGATTCAAGAGTGATTGTAGGACATTGGCCCTACATACCGAACATACATCAAAATGAAACTGTTCAATTTATTTATACAGGGGAAGTGATTTTTTGGTGTCGCATAGTAGACCCCGTAAATAATGCAAAGTGACAATTTGAAATCCGTAATTTTTGATACAGAAAATTTGATTTGCAAAAAAAAAATGAAAATTAACTGGGGCTAACATGGCTAAAACTAGGGACATATTACCACGTAGGTTAAAGCAATGTTCATAAAATCATAATAATTATGTTGTTTGAAATGTATACCTAGACCAGATACAGAAATTTAGGTAGAATTTTTTTTTTTCAAGCTTCAACTATTTGTCGAGTACACATAACGCAACGGATGAAAAGTATACACATAATAAAAGAGCTCTGACCGTTAAGACTGGTTTTTTATTTCCTTAAACTAAAATGTTTTACTTTTTAATTAAAATATATCATATTTTTATATATTTTTGGTGCGTGACACACAAACCTCTTATATCTTTTTTTTCATTGCATTTTGTAATTACATACACGTTTTTAGTTTTAACATAAATGTATTAGATAGAAGAAAACAGGTAAATGGGACCACAAAGAACTGGATAAATCCGTAAATCCATTCACCTATTATTTAAAAGTTATTCGATTGGAGTCACAAACCATATGGAATTGGCACGAAGCATATTTTTAGCCCGAATTAACTTGTTATGGCGATTTACAATCCCAATAAAGCACCATGTTACAAATTATGCTACACTTGCAACTGTGCTTACCATCAATGAATAGCAATATTGCTCTTAAGTAGAACATAAATCGCTAAAGTATTATTTCCAAATTGCAGCAATTAATAACATAAACATAAGGCGAAGCACCCGACCGCAGCGTGATACATCTTATACGTTTGAGGCGGTCTCGCGTCGTTCAACATCGCGGCCATTCGCCACCTGCATCTGATGCGTTGCTACCAGCATTGGCACTCGACAATATCAGTCTGCGCATCTCAACATCCGATCATTCACGACTCACTGCGTCGTCCAGTTTTTATAACCAATACACGGAAAAATTCATGACACTTTGATTTCACTTTAATAAAATTCAAATGAATAAATAGGTCGGTTACCCGTCCAATGAATATGCTAATCCGTGTAGATCTCGTCACGTATTTCATGACCAATATGGGTAAAGTAGGCGAACCTTTAAGCTGATTGGGCGTGATTTGATTAATCCTTTTATCATAGATAAATTTACCATATAGATATATATGGTAAATTTTTTATAAACGCTAAATACTTTACATGTGTAAAGATTTGAAGAACGCTACATATTTGATTTTGCTAAAAAAAATAGATTTAGAACTATTATTATTCTAATTTTTTTTTCTGATAATTCTTTTCATGTGGAGCTGTAAATTTTTTAAACATACTATTTTTCTACGAACTACGAACGAATCTTAACTATTTCTTATTCCATATTTTATGTGTACATTTAGAAGAAAACTGATTAATATGCCCTTGGTATTAAATACCCATCGGTTAGTAGCAGCCCACTCTAGTTTCTTATAATATATTACTTTTAACGGTCAAAATTACTAATTACATTATTCCCTTCCTTTTTCACCTACTTTTACTTTCATATTGAACTCCAAACTTTTGATTTGTAAAGTGGCCCGGTTGACAGCAATAGCGTTGCCGACCATTAAGTAAGTGAGAGTAAAATTTAAGCGGAGCGGCCTTTGGATTTTCCCTTCGGGAATATATACGTGTTTGTCTGTATATATCTGTATATATTACAATTACAAACTTTGATAACATATACTGGGTCCTATACGACCCTAATCTAATATCACCACAACTTTCTATAACAGCCTGTATATACATAATACTCAGAAGATTAATCTAGTTGTATGCTTTATTTATTCGACACGTGCACAACATACATATTTCACTAACCTTTAGCTATGACTTTTACGTTACATATTTATATTAAATTGTGATACAGTCGTTTAAAAATACAATAGTAAAACTTTAGTAAGAAAGATGGATTCAAATTATAGGCAACGACTAATCCAGTGAGTCGTAAAAAGGAAACCCGCTGTGTTTTACAGTTGGTTAATTTTTCACTATGTGGATACGATCAATGTTCTGTGTTGTAGAAATTTGAGAAAAACACACGAAAACGTCCTTCAAATACTACCAACACAGAAATAGAGTATGAGATCATAACTATTACTTGTTACGCTATATAGAGCAACGCCTATTGCCGTCATTGGAGTATTTTGATAATTAAATATGGGTAAATTAAAACTGCATTAAAAGGGGTTGTGAGGTAAGAAAGGAAGGCAATGAAAAGAAGAATATTTAGTGATTATATTAAAGGATATCGAACGAGTTATCGGTACGTAACTAGAACTGCTCTGGCTACAGTTCGAGCCCTACTACTACTAGTCATATTAACATCTACAACTAAACCTAATGCTTGTGTAAATTTACTAGATCCGACACCCCAAGCTCTCCATTACAATTCCGGTACATTAGTCTACTACACTTACGTAATGGATTTAATTATCGTTAAAAATACAATGAAACGGAAAAAGGAAAATACCGATACCTACACTATTAAAATTAAAAAAATATATTAAACACGCATCTGAGGAAGTTACTTAAGAGTATATAGAATTAGTAGGTATTAGAACATCCGCACATAAACCCTTCGCTTCCCGGCAAAGCGGCAACGGTAGCGGTATCACGCTAAGCACTTACATACCCACAAACTCTCTAGGATCGCATCCATTAACAACTGCCGGTTATTTTCTATTGCGCAGTCTGTGCTTATGATAGGTAAATTGTTCACGCAGACCCGCTGCAACAGACAGCGGTGCGATTAAGTACAAAGTAATAATGATCAAAGCCGCTTTAGATACATGATCAGCTTCAGAATTCAAGTACAACATCCAAGAGAGTACTCAGATTGGAATAAAAGTAACAGCAGGAGTATTTTTAATGATTTATTGGAACACAGTGCCTTATCGCGTGTTACACGCTCTGAGCGGATGGGAGCGAGACCGAAAAATGTGTAACAAGACCGACACTTCAGTTGGCGCGTTGGCGCTCTTTTTCATTCATTAGCATTCGTTTTTTTTGCTATATATTTAAACTATCCACTACTTTAAATTCATAGAAAAATAAGCTATCAAAGTTACTTGGTATGTCTGCTTCGAAATAAACCTAATCTCCTACTACTACTAGGTTCCTAATCAAACACTATTTGTTTCCCCATCGTCTCAACAGTTTTCTGCGTTGGTTTTTTTCCATCTTTCTAAAAGATGAGAAAAAATAACTCTTTATTGCTGAAATTACGAGAATACGTGTTAGAATCTCATAAAGAAATTTGACAAAAGTACGTAGTATTTATGAGTACGGAGGTTGGTGTATTTTCGTTCTATGCTAAAAGTATAAATACAATTTATTAAATTAATTAAATCAAATTATTTTAATTATTATTCCAATAGGAAATTCAAATCATTAACATTAATAAAAATAAAATTTGGAATACAGCAGATAAGTTTGACCTCTTTGTCTATTTACAATCTCGAAACTGGCCGTGTAAGTACATAATACTAGTGAAAATTGACGAACTGAATAATTTTAAATAATTATTATTGCATATTAACAGGGTCACTTTTTTAATACTGTTACAGCGGTAACCCCGTTAATATGGAATTATAATTATTAATTATAAGTTTTTTTTATATTAAAATAACTTATATAATTTGGGCCGAATTATTGCGACTTGTGAAATACTGATAATCTTATATAATCTAACTATAGGATGGTCGACAGATACTGCCACCGGCTAAGTATTTTTTTTTTAAGAATTTATAGTAGCCATTGGATATTAACATAAAAGTTACTTTTAGAACAATTACAATTATACGGTGTATATGTATATTGTATATTTCTACTCTAAGTAGTAGTTAAATTTCATAATCAAAAACGATTTGCACTCTTCTTACTTTAAATAAAAGAAAATAATGTTCTACTGGAGATCAACAACATTTACTTCCCCAAATAAACTATCGGAAACGTCATCCCACATTTATAGATCTTCTAATTTACCTATTTATTGTATTAGACTTAGAAAACTACATAGGTTTAACTAGTGTTCGCTCATATATTAACTTAACCGTAATTCATTTAATTGTTAATAACAACTAAACTCCGTCGAAAACAATTTAATAATTCGATATTTTACATTGCATTGAGGATTTAGTATAAAATTAAATATTATATGGTTGGAGAGATCATGATAAACATAAATAATAGCAAAAAGTTACTGAGATTATATATACAATTATGACAGAACACCATGTGAATGGATTTTAAAACTATTAGGCCAATGTTTACAATTTGTTTTTCGCTACTTTTACTTAGTAAAATAGGTTATGGTGTTCTGCTGACCACTAGTTATTTCGCTACGCATCGCGTCTAATCGTAGGGAGTGTAAGTCGCGCTTTCTGCCCACATTTACTGTTAGCTACCAACATTTCTGTTATTACAGTTACCGTGATACGCTTAATTAAACCTACGCGACATATATTTTTTTTAATTAAAAAACGTGATCATTTTTAACCTAGAGAATGTTATAAATTCCATATATTCAATATTCAGATGGTGGCCGTGTAGTTAACCGAGTAGGTCAACACATTACAAAGTTAAGCAATCCTAGCCTGGTCAGTCTATGGATGGGTGACCATTCTTAACACATTGAAACCCCTCCATGAATTGAAAAGCACGTTAAGCCGTCGGTTCCGGTTACCATACGAACATCTTTTGTAATCGTTACGGATAGTTGGCGCCCTAAGAAGTAGAGTCGAAGCCCGACAAGAGTCTTTCCACAGAACTTCGATATCGCCTAGTACTTGGGTTGTGGAGATCTGATGGCAGTCGCTCCACGTAAAAACTTGAAGTTTAGCCGTATCCTAGTAGACTCATACCTAATTTTGGAAAAAAGGCTCGAAGGAAAAAGATATTCAATAGATGACATGCTGCATGAAAATTACATACTTAAATTCTCTTTTATTCATCTAATCAAGACATAAGATGAGCTTTGAATGCCGGTAAAACGTTACTGATAAGAGTCAGCCTGATTAGCTTTAAGCTATCTGTCTGGGACTTAAATCTGTTGAGCTAGCTTTATCGTCCCGTCTTTTGGGGTTAATCGTCGGGTATATATAAAGTTTGCAGTGCCACATTTAATTAAGGATTACATTACAATTTTTAGTTTTAATTGTATAAAAAATACATACAAATACAAGTACATAATTCTATAAAACATACCAACCAACATAATACATTTGAAAAACAATTTTCTATGGTGTAATAAACACTTGACGCTAGTTTTCGATTGCAAGTATTTCTGAATACAAATTTTTTACTAACTTAAAGTGGTGACGTTGAGCGAAGAAAAATCTCACGAATCAACATCTGGTTCACAGTGAACGGGACTGTTTCGCGACAAATAGCTAGCATTGCCGGCATTAATGATACATTTCTTGGTCGTCTCTCTCATAACAACTTATATCGGGCTACGGCCTATAATGTGAGCAATGCAAACAATGCGGTAGAAGCTCGTCGTTTCTATATCAATCAAGTTTCAGCCGTTTTATTTCTTTTTATCCATACTGTTGAAAAAAAACGTAAAATATTTCAGTAAAATTATTCAAGCCAAATTCTTTATAGTCTTAATAGTATACATACTACTAAGGCTATAAAGAATTTGCTTACAAGCAACGCTATCAGTAAAAAGGTAGGAGTAATTGAAAGGGAGTTTAAAATCGAAAATGAGAAGGGTCCTAAGGTAATTTACAATGAGAGAACAATCGGTACTCGTTCGTCTCTAAATGTCAACGTTTTAAATTACCTTAGAATGTTTATAGCTTTCAACTAAACATTTTGCCTATAATAGTGATTTTTTTTATAAATACGAATATAGTTATACATATTTGACATTATTTATGAACATTATTACTTTAAAAAAACGATCACAGAGTACATTTTTAGTACCTCTCCCAGGCGGACCCTGGCAATGAGGTGGAAGGCAGATAGAGAACTGCTTAGCCGACCCTTAAATATTCGACCACGCGCAACTGACACTCTTTTTTATTTTTACGTTACGTTATAGTTTTATACGTAATATTGCAGTCTACCAAAGTGATCCGTTGCCTCTGAATTGTGAAGCCTATAAAATCTCGTAGTGTGTTGATTGATTTTGTTCTTAAATTGTATTAAAAGAAAATTAGGCTAATTTATTAATTAAAGTTTATTTTAAAACATGAACACAAAAATTAACTGGAATCTTTCAACAGTTTTATAAACAAAGAACTTATTTCATTTGGCAGCAAAATTGTAGGTAAATTGTGAAATCTGAAAGTCCATTCCAGAAAGAGAGACGCACTTCATATGGAAATCATTGAAGCCCGAAATTTCTCGTTAGGAGAACAAAGCGAGGACAGTTGAATGAAAACAAAAGGTTAACGGTTCGAAAAATATCATATCGAATAACGGCATTTGCTACTCTCACAATATGACAGCAATATTCGTATTTTTTTCTCTTGTGACACCTTACACACGGCAGTGAGATCTCAATCTAGGCAGTATAGTATTTAATTAAAAGTAGGTTTGTTGAAAATTAAACCAAATGCAACACCGAAACGCAATTTTTGTAAATATAACACACATTTTTACTTTTTTTTTAATCTTTAGGAATAATTGACGACCGGATGGCGTAGTGGTTTGGGTAACGGACTGCTATTCCAAAGGTCGCGGGTTCGATTCCCGCTCAAGTCAAACATTTGTGTGCATGAACATTTAATGTTTGATTTGGTCTGGGTGTTTCTATGTATAATATGTACGTTTTTACCAAAAAAAAAGTATATATGTACTTATATCAGTTGTCTAGTACCCATAGTACAAGCTCTGTGACTAGATGGTGTTGTGTGAATGTAGTAAAATATGTTATTATTATATTATTAATTTACACAAGTCGCTACACATCAACGACAAACAACGATTATCATCAGTTATAATTGCCTGGTATTTATAGGGGTTTAAGCTAGATTATTTATAAGTAGAGTTCGAATTGACATATAATTTTTTTAAATAAATTAGTATAATTAGACTAAAATAAATAAACTAATACTTAATTTTGGTCACTATTGATGAAATAGAAAGCACTCTGCTTTTAAGAGTTATTCCGAAGTTTTGAAAGTTGTAATCATTACAATAATAATGATGAGTCACGAGACATGCACCACCGAATATAAGCCTATTAAAGACATTCAATTCAATATTACATTGAATTAGTTTTCAAACTCATGTAAAACATATAATCTTTTTAGCGGCGGTTTATGTAGGTAGAGCAGAAATACGATACATAGCCTCTTATCATGATTCCTCGTATCGTTAATTTTTACGTATGCTATGGCACTTAAAGAGTTTGTTCAATAAACGTTAAGCCCAAGTTTCATTTTTCTCAAAATTTAACTTTCTTTAATTTTTGCTTTCTAATCCTTAGATAAAGCCTTAAAGCAAGTTGGCGGGCACGATCAAGGCTCGAAATAGTGATTATCACTATTAAAAAATTAAAACTTTTTTATGTAGGTACAAAACACGAATCTACATTTTTAAACTTGAAACCACGTAACAAAATAACGAACGGACGGACGAACCAAAAAACTTAATAAATATAAGTATTTCACAGTCCCGTTAGCTTTACGCGGACTAATTTATATTCATTCATCCCGCGTATAAAGAATCATCATTAAAATAGTTATTTTATGTTAAATCACACCGTTTTTTAAAGTGAGTACACACGGTACGTATTATTATTATACCTAGGTACATTGAGCATGATTACAAAGCAAGTACAGCACGGGGCAGTAGCGTTATCGAGTCCTAAGTAAACATAGCCACTTGTTTTCCAACATTACACGCACACAGTTTGCGTATCTGTTTGCACATACGTATTATCAGATCGACAATCACAGAATTGGATATCGAAAACAAACCTTTTTGAGTCTTTATATTATAAATATAAGAATATCATGGAGCCAATTTATTATCATAATTTTATGAGCCGTGTTAGTTCAAAACCTTTAAACAGCTAATATAAATTATAAGATGTACTAAACCCGTGATCCTAATTTCATCAACTCGTAGTATTTGTACTGTTAGCTCTAAATTCTGCCTACTCACCGCGATAGGAACAGTAAACGTAGGTATGTAATAATTAACAAACTCTAATATCTTGATGATGTGAAAAATTAACACTTTTTACAGTAAAATGCAAATGAGATAATGTTAGGGTCAGTATTGTGAGCAAGTGGAACAAGTACGGACATAACGAGCCGTCCGTGAGCAGGCCAACCGACATACTTACATTACTTGCTAGTGAGTCGGTTAGATCACCCCTACATGGCGCGCCAGCGTCTGGCCAATGGTAGACTTATTACGTACGTAGACGCATAACCACCGTTATTACTTCTACAATAACATGTAAATTTATTTAAACTCGTATCCGTAAAAAGGTAAGACTTAGTGGCTATGGCAATCTCGGTTACTCCACTTTCGGATTATCATCATCAATCATCAACAGCCTTTAATAGACCACTGTTGGACATAGGCCTCTATTAGAAAGAAGGTTTCAGCCTACTATACTACGCTGGCCAGATGGGTTGGTACAGGGTTTGCTCCCTTCTTCGTCGCCTCTTACAGCACCCACGGGATGAATAGGGGTGGTGACACTCCGTATTCTTAATGCGGTATGTCACCACCACCACCAATGTGGTGACCCACACGGACCCGTAACCACCTTGCAACTAAACTTTGGGATGTCTAAATATAAAAACTGGTTTGTTAGCAAATATATTATTTTACAGCCATTTGGAAAGTGCCATACATTTAACAAGTAAAAAAATCTACTAATTTCACTAGTCTTATAGGAATAAAATATTGTAAGGGACTTTCTAAATAAAATTATAAATATGCAATTTATTATATTATTTAATGGAAGTCGTTATTCAAATAAAGATGTTTTCGATTTCGTGATAAAATATTAAATTAACATTCGAATACCATAATTTGTAGATAAATTATTATGACAACATATATGTGATAAGATTTATGGAGAAATCAGTAATATATCATTACCGTAACTTATGAGAGTCGAATAGTTGAATATTGTTGAATCACTTAACTTTCGCTTCAACTATTGTCGTTTAGTTAAATGTATTACACGACCTACATTAAGCAAGCCTTAGTCGTGTAAGTACTACAAAATAATTTATTTTACGCTCATACACGCAATTTCGTTTACAATAGAAATATTTATTTTGTTGACAATTGTTAAATTAATTGCTTGAAAATTTCAAGCCCATTTAATAACATAAAAAATTAACAAGAGATTAAAAAAAATATTGATGATCATTAATTATATTATCAATAATTTTCAGTTTTCAGATTTTCTACTAATCATAATTCATATCAAAGTATAAAAGTAGATGAATATCCAATCTTATTATATATGTACCATAGTATATTTCCGTGTGGTGACGGATTAAGAATACAGAATGTCACTACCCCTATTCATCCCATAGGTGCTGTAAGAGGCGACTAAGGGAGCAAACTACGCAGGACAACAGCACTGCAGTGAGAAGGAAAACATGACACAAACCCAATACCAACCCGTCTGGCCAACGTGGTATAAGAGACTAAAACCTCCTTTCTAAGGAGAGGCCTATGTACAGAAGTGGACTATTAAAGGCTGTTGAAGATAGTATATTTAAAACTGTTGAGAGTTAGATTTTATTGTGAATTCCGCTACGATGCTGTCGCACAGCTCGTGGCGGGCAACAACCGTGCGACGAACGCGGGACTGCAGATCGGGTAAAGAATCTTGTCTCTCGAAATCACAGTTGATTTCGAGAGACAACGTACAGATTAACAAGTTATGATTTATGTTACAACTGATTTTAGTAACTACTCATTAAAAAATATATATTAAAAATTATATTTATATAATACGAGTATAATAACATTTATTAGTGTAATAATTTATTGCGTACTTATTTTAATTTTATATTCGTAGATTTGTAAAGAAAATATATAATACTAGCTGACCCAGCAAACGTTGTTTCGCCATATACATACATTATTTCTAGGAAATATTGAAAAAAAAAAATTTAGGGGTAGGTCATCCTTGTCATTAAGGGGTATTAAAAATAGATGTTGGCGCCGATTCTCAGACGTACCCGATATGCACACAAAATTTCATAAAAATCGGTCCAGCCGTTTCGGAGGAGTATGGTAACTAACATTGTGACACGAGAATTTTATATATAAGACTAGCGATCCACCCCTGCTTCGCACTGCTACTACATTAGTGACAGTGTGGGATAATTAATTATATTTTTATTATGATAGGACTATACTACAGGTAATCAGTCTTTAAATGCAATATTTATAGGCCCACTCTGATCATGCCGGCCGCTGCCACCCGGGACCGACGTACGGCTCGACGGTCATTGGGCCCCGCATTTTAAACTCTAATTATCTTCTAAAATATTAATTTTAATGATATACTGTGAAGAGCAATTTTAATCTACATGGAATGTACAACGTATCTAACCTATTTAATTGGATAAAGAATAATAACGTATTGTTTAAAATACTACGTAAATAACCCTTTATTTTTTATAATATTTAAAAGATAAAAATGGTTACTACTGGAAAGTAATGGTTTTATAAAAAATCGTTTTGCGTCTTTCTAGGTAGGTACCACCTAAAGGTAATTAGGTACCACCTTCTTGACCTAAATACTAAATAGCAGTCTGTTTCAGAACTCAATAGATGGCGTTGTGCAAAATTACGTCATCTTTAAAGTCGTATGAATCTCTATTAGGTACTTGTTGACCATTATCATATGCTTAGAATTACTCTTATTAATATGTAATGGTGAAATCTCGTCCCGGAACTTAATAGCAGGATTGGTGCTACTTCGGCAGTGTTTGAAAGACTCAGGGAAAAGGAATTCCCGCTCACTTCACGCTCACCTCAAATTACAAACAAAAGTCAATGTGTACATGGATGGCCATCATCTTACCGAACATCCTATCTTCTTCAGAGACGTGGTGTGTGTAAGCTAAGGTGTAAGGGGGTGGCTAAGCTAAGGTGGTTTGAAACTTTGACCCCCAAACATAAACAGTCACCGTGGCCAAAATCGGCATGGGATAAGTATAATGTATATTCTTTAAATACTTGCAGCGGAGCAATCAGCCAGGTGTAGAGCATAGGCCTTTACATGGACCTGGTGTTTTTTTCTTATTTACGAAGTTTGAAGCCTTGATTTCAATGACGTCGCAAATGAATTAAATGCATTGTGTAAATAATTGTCTCTTAGTCGTAAAACACAACGCTAGATACAGCTGTATAATGGGTTGTCTGAAGATATAAAGAGAGCGTTATATGCAGGTTCCTTTAAAATAAAATTAAAAGCTTTGGACCTTTATACTATTGACGAATTGAAACAAGAGAGTGAATTTATCTGAATTAAATTATCCAAAATACGTATATGTAAGACAACCAGTGACATTTTATTATTTGGACATTTTAATTAATACTGTTATATTAAAATGACTGTTTCAAAATGCTAATGATATTGCATGAATGATAACTGATGTTTGTTTTAATACTATTACTATAATTTTATTAATTATTATATTTCAAATACAATGTAATTTGTTGATGAATAAATGACTATGACTATAATATTTAAAAATATAATTATTATACTATCTGTTCAGTAGTCAACAGTGTGGTAGTAGAAAGAAATAAGAAATAGTTTATATTTTTTTGTTCATGTTCTTTTATAAAAAGTTTCGGCTTTTTTACATAGAACTTGTACACACGCATATACTCATAGATCTCAATTCTTTTGTTGGTGAAGTCGACAACAGCGCAAATTCTGAATATTGAACTTGGCTCTCATTACACATTTATGTTTTTGGGTTTAAAATTACTTCTAGTATGTACCTTTCAGCTTTTTTCCTATTTAAAAAAAAACCTACCTATTTAGAAAAACGAAGATATAAGTTTAAATAGTAGGCTAGTTTAAAAATGTGATACTTTTTCGACGAAATAAATGAATATGAAGACATTAAAAAAATACATCATAAACAATTGATAATTATTGACCACTTTCTTATTTTTTAAACAAAGGTTATTAATGAAAAGTATTGACCAGCTACCGATATTAGATTTTAAATTAAAGGGGCGGTCTCATATAGGTAGATTAAATGAGAGATAAATTAAACAGCTTGACAAGGTACACAAAATATGTTCCTTTCGCTACCCTAAATCCCCATTGGAGTAATATTTTTATATTGTCACTTTTGACATTATTCTAATACTTTTCATTGTAGTCAATTAGTAGCGCTACAGATACAAATAACAATTAAAATCATACAAACATACTAAGAGTATAATTAAATGGGGGCATCTGTCACATGTTATGTCATATTACGAAAAATAATTTAATTAACCAGGAAAACTAAAATTAAATTAAATTACAAAAACAGTATTTAAATCAAACTAATTAAAAATCGATTTCTCTTAATATTTAGATACAAGATAATGAAGAAAGTTCTAAATACGTTTTAAGACTCACTGCGGTACTATTAACATGTGAGTGATGTAAGATGTGAGTACTGGTCACCTTTAAAGTTAACATATGACCCGACGATGTATAAACTATGAAATAGGCTAAACATATTTTGTTTGCAGCTATTAAAGCTCAACCGTATTTGAAGACACAGATAATACAATCAGACTAATCATTTCAGGTACAGTTTTTGCAAGAATCACAAATGGCAAACTAAAATATACGAACGCTTCAAAATTTGGTAAAACTGTGAAACTTTAATGTCACCGTGTATTGTGTAAATTTTGTCAAGAGCGTCACAACATCGCTTGGAACTTAAAACTGATAGAAAAATGTTAAATAAAAAGGACACACTCATTTTACTTAATAGTCACTTTAATGTATAAAAAAACTGTTCATTGTTAGAGGACTCGTACTTTACGGCAATAACCAATTTGAGTCATAGGAACGAAAACAACAAACACAACTAAAATTACTAAGAATGCGTGTGCTTACATTCCGCAACCAATCTGTATGAGCAATATCTCTTTCTTCTTCTACTACCTTATATCGTTCCAATCTGTTGCCTGTTCCAGTATGTTTACATAAATGTGTAATATATTTATTTTTTTGCTTCTGTAACATCGGGGGTCTACACTCCAACCATAAGGCTGTCCACCACCACCTCGAGACAGTGCTCTTTTTAACAGAGAGGCAGATATCACCACCATCGGACTCATCCTACCTCTCCTACCCTGGCTATAACCTGGAACTTAAATCTAAAAAAAAGGTCGTAATCTTTAATAAAAAGTATTTTGATTGATTTTAATGGCATTTATCGTTGTCTGCGACCAAATCACAATGACAGGTAAAATCGGTGTGAATAAAATCATCATATGAATATGATTTGAAAGTAGCAATAGTTTCCATGTGTACTACATAGCGTGCCCAATAAATATACATAAATACATACACTCGAAAAATATTACCCTCCTTCTGGAAAATGTGAGGGTTTAACACGCCTCTGCATACTTAGAGGATATAGTATGTTTGGATTTATATACTGTTTATAATGCTAGTGTGTGTTGTCTACACAATGTAAGTGCATAATCTATTTTCAGTAAAATAGCTTCATTCACTATTAGGAATTACCAAGGTTTGGAAATGTCTCGTACTGTGCGTAACGTTTATGTCTCGCAGATAGTTATAATAAGCACGCTTTCTTAACATACCAACACTGCTTGGGGCGGATAATAGCTTACCTTTAGAAAACGTTTTCTATTATGTCTCTCTCTCTCTGTCTCCGTCTCTCTTGAATATATAAAAGTGAACAGAACACTTTTATATAATTATTGAATACACATTCAAATAATTAAATATTGTAATATCTGTCACTTTTAAGAGCTGTTAGCTGATAAAGACTACATTCTAAGATATAATATTTATTATTTTAATTACTTTCATTACAAATGCGTTTACACTATCATAGCTTAACCTAACTCAAAGTAAAAAGAAACAATACATTTGTGAGTACCTGCGTTACGGGTCGGCAGGGCCCAACCGATAAGCTTAGTGGTATGATTATTCACTCAGGATCGTCTAAAATAACAGGTAATAAATCTCACCTACATAAAGCCCAAACTTTCGTTAATGCAGTAATGCACTAGATGGCGCTCGATACGTCTAGCGCAATATTAATCAACGCTAACCGCCCTACTAGCTCAGTCTCCGTGAAATGATTTGACATAATATTTTCTTAATAAACAAATGAAGCGAGTTGATTAATGACTAGAAGGTAAACGTTACATGCTTTGTAAGTAGTCGAATATTGATGTCCTTTTTAAATACCACAAGACGGCTGTAATGCTTAATATATTCTGAGTCCTGAGAACTTAGTGGCTTCGAATTCGGAGGCGTTCAAGTTCTAATAGACTGCTAATGAGCTTCAGACATTTAACGGTACAAGAATGTATTATTAAGAAGATACCAAGTAACATGTTACTTTATCCAATCACATAGAGTGAAAAACGAAACTGAATTTTCAAAATAAGTTCAATTATACAAACAAAAAATACATCCAAAATTAAAAACCTTCTTTTTTAATTCAATTATTAAAATATGGATGTCAAATACTACAATGGAGCATTTAGTAATAAAGATATAGTGTATAGTATTGGAGCGTTTATCTTTTTTACTTGAGTAACTTTCTTATCAATGTTTTTTTACAAAATGTAGGTCAATATTGTGAGAAATTTAAAGTAGAGTAAAGCCTACACCGGCGCTAGTAATACCGAACGTGTTCTGAATTAATTTAGCGTGCGAAGTGACGCACTGCATGATACAAGAGTACATTACGTAGTATTAGCAATAATACAAATATTCCTGACACATAATATGACGTCAACCGACGACAATCTGTTTTTTTTTTTCAACATTTAACATAATGTATATCGTCCGTAATGTTATGGGTATAAGTAAGAAATCACTGTGTGAATAAGTAGTCCATTAATTATTAACAAAATTATGTAATATCTAAGTAGTAGCTTTATGTTTCTGCATGTGGTGTTTCCTACAACGAAGTTTGTTATTGCAGAATACGGTAGCTTTTGCTACGGCTGCCCAACCGCATGTTTGTCGGTTATCTCTCGATACCGACAATTAAAGTTAAAACAAATTAAAGTAAAACGTAGCATACGTCCTTATCCTTAGTCCGTCCTCAATCATCATAGTAACTCTATGCCTCATTATATAGTGAAAGCCAACAGATTTTAATAGACCGAGTTACTTTCGCATACATATTTATAATATTGGTAACTTTCACGATCTTTCAAAATTAGGGGTCAGTGAGGTTTTAGCCCACTCAAAGCGTAACAATGGGTAGTGGACATCACGCAAAAGCATGTAAAACCCAATCATCATTCCCCGTTAACCTTTGGAAAGATCGATGATTACGGTACGAATGCGACTTCATATACTACGATTGGTAACGAAACCATATTGCAACCTATATCGATCCTCACGCCATCTATCGACATAAGAGGTACTAACAATCAGCGAACATCGACCGCTACTAGCGCTACTTCCCTGAAGTAGCATTACGCTTAACCTATGAACTAACAACCATTTTTGACTCATGCATAGATATTTTAGATAGTTGTTTATTTTATTTTGTTAAGCTCTTTTACATAATATGTATAAGCTCAAATAAAATTGTCGTTATTTCTTTCTAAAAATAATAATGTTATTTTGTAATATATTATGTTTCATCAATAGTTTTTTATTAGTTCCAACGTTTGATATTTCGAAGAACACAAGAAACATAAAATTGAAAATAATAGCCTACAATCAATAAGAATCACTAGCCATTCTCTCGTTTGCTTAATAACTTAAAATTGAACACAATACTAAAGTCAAATTACCATATTTTTCATAACTAAGGCTCGCATTAAAAACTTTCACCTTACCAACATGCAATTATATTATCAATTGAAGAAATTTAATGGATGTCGACCCTTCAAGTATGCCAAAATACGAGGTTGAACTTAGTTTATAAGATCCGACAATACGTGTCATATTCCTGTGTGTCAGTAGAGTCTAAAATGAAATAATTCATATAAAACATGCTTTCAAGAGGAACCGAGGCGAGAAGACGGCGACTTTGATACCACGAAATTAGAGAAACTTTAATCGATCTGTCAATCAAACCGACAGCTCAACAACTGGTGAAATATTTTAGCTTTATAAACTGATGCCACCTGACGCGAATTGAATACAAGAAAGGACCTTTGCAACATTTAGCTATCCCATCACTTTAAATAACAATTATAAATTAAATTAACCAAATCTCACATTTTGTATCCGATCTAACTCACGACCAAAGTTTGAATTAAATGAATAAAAGGAGTTTTATAGCTGATTCACTAAATAAAGGTTTGACCTAAATACCCTCGCGGATGGAATGTGTAGTTCGTCTTATTTATATATCGAGGGCATGTCAATTCACGCAGAAGATAAAACTAAGACAAGAGTAAAAAAAGCAAAAATACCCGAAATTGAAGTTATTCTTTAATCTTGTATATTTATTCAGCAACCATTAGATTTGAGCAGAGACAATTCATTAGCACACATTTTATTGCAAAATTTCGGATATAAAAAAAGAATTACAAATACAATAAATCCCTTTCCAATTTTCTCTTATAAAATCTACGTAAAAAAAAACAGATCTTACATAAATGTATTTTAACTTGGTAAAATAATGAACTACCTTTGGACAGCCATGCTTCGGCACGAATGGGCCGGTTCGACCGGAGTGATACCACGGCCTCACAGAAAACCGATGTTAATCAATTCTTTCGTTGCCTTCCACTGAGTGAGCGAGGTTACCGGAGCCCAAATCCAACATCCCGCTGACTCTAGCGGGAGGGACTCCAAGGGCAGCAACGCACTTGTAACTTTTGAGTTGCAGGTGTCCATGGGCGGCGGTATTTGCTTACCATCAGGGGACCCGTCTGCTCGTTTGCCCCGTATACCATAAAAAACTACATTTTTACACGATAAATTACAGACGTTATAGGAATGTTTATTAATTGAGCAATAGAGAGCAAGTAAACTTTTCCTCACTTTTTGTGATGGCTGGCAGTGTAAACATCGTGTGTGAGAATCGTTTTTCACATAAAAAGCTCATATTTACTATCGCGTAAATACAACATTAAAGTAATTAACAAATCCGAATCAAACAAGAACATTCCCTACCTATCGGAACCTTACTTTCAAAAGCATAACGCAGCTTTTGAAAATTACTTACTAAAATTCATTTTGCTATAAAAATAAATTTGCTATAATAAAAATAAGGACATTTATTTGACACTTGTTCATTTTAAAGGTATCTCTTTATATATATCGTTAAATATATGTAAGGGACGTCATAACGAATACTGAAATAGTGTATTCCGTCATCCGTGTAGACCGCCATTCTGAGGTGAAAGTCATTGGAATTTTCTGCTGGAAAATTAAACGTTTTATGCAATCAACTGTCAAAGGTAAAGGCCATTCGTAGTTAGTCCATTCGCGTAGGTATCGCACAAAAGTAATAACTACATGTGTATTCCGGCCGGCCGGCCTATAATGACGGCCGGCTGGGAGGCCCCGCGCTTCTGCTGATTAATTTTATTGCAGTTTTTGACCGTATGCGGTATTTATTCATTTGTTTCGGTGAAATGTTCTGTTCACTCATTGCGATGTCATTTTTAACCAAAAAAAGGGTTCCGTACCTACCCAGATTTTACGTAGAATATCGCGAAAATTTGTAAGTACCAAAATTTTGCGTCATTTTCATCTTTTTTTTATTTTTTGAATTATTCCTTTATTTTTGCTGTAAGACGTTTCTTTTTGCCAAATTTCGTGATTCTAGGTCAACGGGAACTACCATATAGGTTTTCGACCCAAAACCTATAGGGTACTTCCGGTTGACCTAGAATTGACAATTTTAGTTAAAAGCGAGGTCTTACAGCACAAGTAAAGAGAAAATTCTAAAAAATAAAAGAAGTGGAAAATTAAGGTAAATTTTGGTACTTACAAGTTTTTGCGAAAATCGAAATTTGCCCATATCTTTTTATCGTGTTGACTCAGGACCTTGTGTATACACCTAATAGGGACCATAGACCTCAGTATCTGGTATAAATTTCAACTTGCTAGGTCTATCCGTTCCTGAGAAAATCGGTGGTGACACACGGACAGACGGACAAGAAATTGATCTTATAATGGTTCCTTTTAAGGAACCCTAGAAACGGCAAATTATAAAAAACATTAACATTATCATTCCCAGATATTGCACAAAAGTAATAACTATATTTGTATTCCGCGCAAACAGTCTGCGCACACTAACACAAGATGGCGGCCGCGGGGGCAGCACCGCTCGCTTCGGCTGTTAGAATAATTATCTATATTGCAGTGCAGTTTTTGGAACGAAGTTCCTTATCGCGCGTTGTGAAAGGGGGCTAGACGGAAAAAAAATCTCACGAAAGGTTGTAACGACACTTTTTATGTCAGTCATTCAGCGCCATCTATCGAATAGATAGGAAATCGTTAATGTATAAATTGTTTTAATTAGAAACCAACTGAAAAATATGTAGGTAATAGCCGCTTTCATAGATGGCGTTGTAATTAAAATCGTGTCGAATCAGTTTTACTCGATCGTCACAACTTCGTTCCTATCGGGTGTCCCACGACACCACACGGCTTTTTTTTATTACTTAGTATTTCTGTAGCAACAGAAATTTAGGTATTTCTGTTCGGTTTCGGGTAAAATGTTCTGTTTACTCATTTTAATTTCATTTCTCATCATTTTTTACCAAAAATATGGAAAAAAAAGAGGTTTCTATTCGTTACGATGTTCCTTACACTCTGTATATATGTATAAAGTATCGCTAACTTTTGCTACAAGGACAAACGGTAAAATTGCCAACAAGGCCACTGAACTCTTAAACATTGGGTGCGATTTCCGGATTTTTCGTAGCAAAATAATTAACTGTTGCCTTCAAATTGCATCACATATGTAAATGAGCCGCTGTTATATCGGTATTCTGTAAATTAAAAAAAAAATGACACTAAATAATGTAACAGGTATGTTAATGTAGAAAGCTGCAAAGCGAAATATTCCTTCCTATCTTTTGAATAATTTACATACAAAACTTTCCCAATAGCTATCAAACTTTGGAGGTAATTAATAAAATACTCGACAAGTCAGTCATCATTGGAGTTCATATGGTTGAGGTTTAACATGATATATACTGTCCTTTAGTTTCTATTTAAGTTGTCCTAAATAAACTTTTAAGATTGCTGCGGTTTTCCACCTACTATTTACGTTTCTATTTATTTGACTAAAACACTTTTGTTTCTTAGGGACAGTGTTGCCATAAGTAATGCAAATTACTCTCATTACTCATTATTAACTAAAAGAACACAAGTTCAAGTTTGCTTTATAATTACTGACTGACCTTTAATATTTAGTGGATGGCAGTCAGGTCTTGATTACGTATTTAATAGTTTAGAAAGTTCAAAGAATCTATGAATATACCTAAGTACCGGCTAGGTAATTAATACAATATAGTATTAAGCCGTTAAGCCGTCGATCCCGGTTGCCATACGAACATCTGTGGCAATTGTTACGAGTAGTTGGAGCCCTGAAAACTCCAAAATTCGTCTTTCTACAAAATTTCGATATCGCTCAGTACTTGGGTTGTGGAGATCTTATGGCAGTCGCTCCGTGTAAAAAAATGAAATTCAGAAGTATAATTTTTATTAAATTTATTTTGCTAACTATTTGATAAACAGAAATTGTTGCTATTGTGTGTGCTGATCTATGACTTTCGAGACGATTTTAAATTTTATTTTACTGAGCTACACCAGTTTTTGCATTTCACGGGTTGAGACGTAGTAAATGATTTCATTTATAAGAAAGATAGAAGATATTTCAAAATTAAAATAAAATTGGCTGGTTAGGCAAGACGAGTAGACAATTCAAAGCGAAGAAAATACTTGTAAATATGATTTCCGATAGCATTTGCTTTAAAAATGGTCGCATAAGTTAGAGGTCGGTTCTTTGATCTTCTTATAATTTCAGTGTAATTGAGTGAGGGTGTTCCTTCAAACAAAAGCACTTGAGCAAGTCTTGACAAAACTTTGGAATTAGGCAATATCATTGCCGTTTTTTATATGTTGAGTACACTCTAAGATATGAATACTGAATCTTATAAATTTCTTACTAACTTGCATAGCACGTAAAATGGTGAAGGTACATTTTTGTATTACGAATTATTATGAACGTATAATTCGATTTGCATAGACTAGAAATGATTGGTATTTTACAAACAATCATATAACATACATAAAGAACACAAAGGACGCGTGACTACCACGAGTATTTGTGGATCACACCAATTTTTGTCCACTATATGAATTGAACCTAGAGCACTCGGTGCAGCACGTACATATCACGGACGTCTAAAGCCCAAAGTAACATGGTTAATAAAAGGTAACAACTGCATACTCAAACGCAATGCCATCATA
This sequence comes from Arctia plantaginis, assembly GCA_902825455.1. NCBI lineage: Eukaryota > Metazoa > Arthropoda > Insecta > Lepidoptera > Erebidae > Arctia > Arctia plantaginis. The sequence goes on from CADEBD010000288.1 coordinate 6,111,042, forward strand.
AGAAGTCATAATCACTTGAATCTGTCCTTGCCTTATCCTTATCACTTTTATGGAAATACGTTCTAATCTAATCAAAGACCACTAAAAAAATTATTGATCATTTACATAGTAGTTATACATTACCCTGTACCTCCGGTACATACCTCAATATAAAAATTAAATATATTTTTCATCATTTCAAGTTTTCGCATTATTGTTTGGTAGCAACTATTGTTCTATATATAATCTAAAATAGAAATTTAGGAATTAATATGCTTTCATTTCATTTGTTATACCTATACATATATTTTTTGTTTTTAATTGCGCTACTAATAAAGATTGACTGGTAGAGAATGACTGAGGCCTTATTCAAGTTTATTCACTTGCACTGTGAGTGAAGTTAAGATATCATGTTGAATAAAAGAATTGTATTCTTTTATAATAAAACTCTTTTTAGGGTTCCGTACCTCAAAAGGTAAAAAAGGTACCCTTATAAGATCACTTTCTTGTCCGTCTGTCTTTTCTCTCTATCTCTCTCTTGGTTGGTATTCAAAAATTCGATAATATGAAAAAATTGCCACCTAGGTTGGACTGTTAGCAACTACTATCCACACACATACTACATGCTGTCTGTCTGTTATCTCTTCACGCTTAAACCGCTGAACTGATTAAGATGAAATTTAGTACAGAGATCCGACTCCGAAAAGAACAAAGGGTAGTTTTTATCCCAGAAAACATCCTTCAAGTGGGCGAAAAGTTTGGAAGTTTGTATGGGGAATGAATAACCGCTCAACCGATTTAGATGAAATTTGGTATGAAGATACTTTGATTCTTGAGGAAAGGCATAGGCTACCTTTTTAACGCGATAGCGTAGCCGCGGGCAAAAGCTAGTTATTTATAAACTAATTAAACTCAGCAATTTATAATTTAATTTTCAACGCAAATAGTGTCAAATCCGACTGAGCGAATATTTGCAAAGTCAAAAGTCGTGAGAAAGTGAATTGACAGAGGCTCGGTCGTCTTGAATCGTCTTTGACTTCGCTCGCACACCTGCCCGGCGGGTAGTACCGTTAGAGGCGAAATCGGATGACTCTTGAATTTATGTAAATAGGCCAGTGTTACGAGCTTACATCAAAACAAGCTCACAAGCTCTCTTGCGGTCACATCTACTACCTACAATGTTAAAAGTTTCACTTTTAAGTACACGTTACGAGGATTATACATGTTACACCGTTATACCGCAAAAATGTTGGTTTTCTATCTCAATTTATTATTTTATTCTCGTTAAGTACAGGTTTTTCTAATAATATATTATTTTCTCATTCATAACTTGAGTTGGCATAGTTAACAAGCTATCTGTTAGCACACTTATGGCCTTTAATTAACTTTTTTTTTACAAATACAATTATTTATTTTTTTGAAAAATTAATTGCCGCCGTTACTTGTGGGTGAAAAGGAATTTCCTACTTTTTGTACACAATTCAAATTGGGAGCAAACACCGTAAAATATCTTTATTTTTTGGATTTTTAGATTTTTAAAATAAGTAAGTGCACGTAGATATAATTGAGTTCCGCTACAACTAATAGACCAGCGTTAGTAGAATAACTTGGTTATAGCAAGTTAACCGTCAAGTTCAAGCAACGAGTTAAAAGAGACAGAAATTATAGATGTATACTCAGAACATTGCACGATGCACGTTTAGAAAAGAAAATCCTAACTAATATTATAAATGTATGTTTTTTTAATTGTTTGTGTTTACACTTTCAAGCATAATGGAAATTATATTATCGAGCGAGTTCATCTCTGAATGAGTCTGTAGTTAGCTACTATATTACTGTCACTGTGTATGAGTGGAAGTGGATGAGTATAAACCGTGTAAAGAAAATACCACATTTGTGAACCGTGAAATCGTTCATTTTTATTTTAAATTCGTGTTGCTCAAGGTTGGTTCCACTTAAATTTGTAGAAAATATTTCACCTGGAAAAGCAGAGATGAACAATACAGCTTATTACAATTCATCATGATTTAGGCGCATTAAAATCTGTTTTAGTTTTGTTTATATATGACTTCCTCAAACTATTAGTTTTTAAGTAATCGTCAAAGATAGAGGACTTTTTAAATATTAAATATGCCATATAGAATTTGTTCTGTTTTAATTGAAAGAAGAAGATAATTAATTATTATTTTGTTAAAATTAAGTGAGATTATAAATCGATCTAAGTGGCGTGCAATGGGAGAGGCCTATGTCCAGCAGTGGACTGCGATAGGCTGATGATGATGATGAAAAGTGAGATATACAATTATTACATTTACAATGAATTGTACAAACAACGGTTGTATAACACGAACGTTTGATAACCCCTCTGTAACCCGACACCTCTGTTTGGCACATCGATTATTTCTGGACAGTCGCAAATGTTTGATGTCTACATAGATCAAATGTTTGATGAACATATTGATTATGGCGATATTATTTTCGTCAACAATATCACAGTAACATGTACATACTTAGTACCACCCATGCGTATTAATATCGTATGCGTATTATAAATATATAGTATTGTTTTGTATATTTGATTTACTTTTAAAGGATTTAGGAGCTGAACGTTGAAGCCAATCAGATAGATTTATTCAAGATTAGAATTTAAGATTAGGAATACTGGTAATTTTGGTTACTAGTAAGCCTTTAAAAAAAATAGTACATTACGCGTCATTAGATTACGAAATTAACAATTAATTTAATACCGCAATAATACAGTACCGGTAATCTAAAATTTTGATTTGCATACTCTTGTGGACGATATTGCCCATTACAAGGTAGATACACTTTATTGTTTCATGGTACAGTACGATAGTAATGACGTGTGTAAAGACAAGACAAAGAAAAACAAGTGCATGGAAAGCCAGATGTTCCAAGCTGGTAGACCGTAGCCGCCACGCTACACTTCTCAGTAGTCTATGCACTACCTATTTTTTTTTTTTAATCTTTATTTATTTAGAGGCTTTTATTACAAGAAATATGTTAGCCCCATCGTGGCTCACTACCTACTTAATACCGACTATCTATTACATAATCCATGATTCCCAAGCTTTAAAGCGCTCGTTTCTATTATATAATTAGACGGTCCACAGATTAAATAAACTTATTAAAAGAAAATGTTTGACCGAAAATATGAAAAGTTACGAGACTTAAACGAAACTTTTTCCTTGGACTTATTTTGAATCTCATAAACGAAATCCGACTTCAGTAATTATTTATATAATAAATGCCGACTGCTACAAAGTGACAGTTTGAAAATTGCTGTCTCTAAGATAAATTATATGAGATAACTTTCATGACTACAGGAGGGTTTAAATCCTCATGGTTTGAATATTTTTTAACCAACGCAACTTAGTTTTTTTTTATAAGAATCAACAAAGAGATCCTTACAAGTTTAAACATAAATGTAGTAATTCACGATAAATTTTAATATAATATACAGAATTTTTAACGAAAGCATGTTAAGCTGTCGGTCCCGGGTGCCTTAAGAACATCTTTGGCCATCGTTACGGGTAGTTGGAGCCCTAAAAAGTCCAACAACAGTCTTTCTACAGATCTTCGATATCGCGTACTTGGGTTGTGGAGGTCTTACGGCAGTCACTTCTCGTAAAAATCCGTTCAGTTCAGCCGTATCGTAGCAGACTTAAAGCCGACCCCAACCCAGTTTGGAATAAGGGTCGGAAGACACAGAATTTTATATGAGATTTGAAAATTATTACATAGGATATGCAAAATAGTTTTGAGAAGATTATAGGGAAATCTTAAATATTGAATTTTCCTTCTGTTGTTTGAATTCTCTTTCCACACTATGGAAGAGTTTATTTAAGTAATAAATAAATAATTAATCATTTATTTAAGTAATTAACTCATATACATAGCTACATCGCGTGCTTAGAAGCTAAGACTCGAAATTCATATAGATGAGGCAATTCCGAGAAAAAAATCATTGTTAACTTATTTAAGCGCTTAATAAAACTGTTTACTATAATTAATATTATTTTTATAACTAAGCACACGCTGACAATCATATGTTTAGTCTTTGTTTAAAAAGTCCACTGTTTAGCATCTGCTATTGAACAGAGTCCGGTATTTCAAAATAGGTATTTTTGTTCAATAAAAATAATAAGCAAGCTATTAGGTATGGGATAAGTCGGCCTAGATACTTTAGGGGGTTGTAGTTGAGATGAGTGCTGACAGATTTCACTATGAAATACCATATCCCAAACCATTTTATTAGACTGTTTTTTTTATAAAAATTGCCAAAATTTAGGCTAATATTTTTTTAAACCTATGTATATCCTCTTTTTACTTACTGTTTTTGTTTCGTTGAAATATTGTTTCTTTTTTTTATTACCAAAATTAATACGAATAATATAGTAGTTTTAGTAATAATTAAAACGACTATATTTTTCTACTATTCTCACCATATCGTGTTTCATTTATTTCAGAGAGATTTAAAGCATTCGCGTTCACGAGCCTCCCTGCCATGGATACTGTTCTTTGTAATCCTGCACAGCTCGAACGCACAATGTCCGTGGAAAGAAGAGCCAGAACTCAATGCCGCGTGTGTCTGTGCACATAATCTAGCCAGAGATTTATCGGTCCAATGTGATCAGGTATAATGTTTATGCAACAACTTGTCACATTCGTAATATAATCTAATGAATTTCTAAATTATACAATGCTTTTTTTTATTCTGCAGGTAGACTTCCAATCGTTATTATCAGCGTTGAATATCGGTGCCAGAAATGCGGCCATTGACCTGCTATACGTAAATAATTCAAGCATTCCTGTACTCACGCCAAATATGTTCGCAAACCTTAAAATTCATAATTTACAAATCTCTGGTTGCGGAATAAAGAAAATAGATGACGACGCTTTCAGGGGCCAAGGACCATATCTTAAGAATTTAAACTTACAAGACAACGAACTAACAGAAGTTCCAGTTAAAGCTTTAAAAATATTGGTAAATCTCTCACTTTTAGATTTATCTAAAAATCGTATTAGACACTTAAACAACCAATCGTTTATAACGCTCCGTAAGCTCACTACGCTTAAAGTTTCTGATAACAATGTCACGTTGGAACCAAACACACTTTTTGGATTAGAAAATTCACTAAAGAATTTAAATTTAAAAGGAACAAAACAAAAAACTGTGCCTGAATGCATAAGAGGCCTACGAAGTTTGGCATTTCTTGATTTATCTCAAAATAGTATTAGGGAACTACCCGGACCTGGTAATGGCCTTACTTTCGAAGGCCTGGATTCCCTGACTGCTCTTAATTTAGAAAGAAATTTGATTGTTAATCTCAAAGAAGACGCTTTTAATGGCATAAAAACCACCTTAACTTCTTTAAGCCTTTTGAATAACCTATTGCCAGAGTTTCCGACTGCTGCAATAGCGACTTTAAGCGACCTTCGAGTTTTAGATATAGGGTTTAATTTGCTAAATCAGTTACCTACAGATGCCTTTATAAATAATCCATCCATAACTTTACTAGCCTTAGATGGTAATCCGTTACCAACAGTACCCGAAGAGGCATTTTTACACCTTAATCAAACACTTCGAGGTCTTAGTTTAGGTGGTAGATTTTTAAATTGCGATTGTCGCTTGCGGTGGATCATTGAATGGATTCGCAATGGAGAACTGCAAGTAACATCACGTGAACGAAATCCTCAATTTTGTGGTAATCCAGCCCATTTTCGAGATCGAGGTTTCTACAGTTTTGAGCCTAATGAATTAGTTTGTGAACATGATGCGGATGCAACGACAGAAAAATTTACAACCATAGTAAATAATAACAAGGACTGGAAGATAAAAGAGGTTATAACAACCACGGATACATCAACGTCTATATCAACGACAACAAAAAAACCAACAATAACCACTACTACCCCCAGCACTACAACTGTATTGATCGATACAGAAATAGATAATACCATTGAAATAACCACAAGAGCAGTTTTATCTCAGACGTCCACTGTTAACACATCACGACCAACACGCCTTCCATCTATACGCCCAGCCGCACCAACTTGGCGTCACGCTCCACATCAGCGTCCTCCACTTATAATGAGTTTTCCCCAACAAAAAGGCAAAGAAGATGACTCAAATGAAGTCATCGTTAAGAATGCGTACAGACAAGATAACACTGTAATCATTCAATGGGACTCTGATGTCGCTAACATACTCGGCTTCCGCGTCGTGTACCGTCTCTTTGGAGATAAAACCTTCAAACAAGGACCACCTCTGGAAGCCAGCGAAAGAGAATTTAAAATAAGAAACGTTCCGTCTCAGGTTTGCAAACATTTTATTACCTTAATTGTAATAAGTTAAAATATATATGTATGTTTAGGTTTTATAAACCAAAATGTTTCTTTACAGGAATGTATCGTGGTCTGCGTTATCTCCCTGGAGGAGGTCAACGTCAGTCCAGAGACAGTACCGTATTCTCAATGTCGGGAGGTACGTACTGTCTCCGCCGCTGCTTCTAATATGGACAAGATCACGATAGCTGCTAGCGCTGCTATTTGCGGTACTATTGTCGTAGCGGTACTTATTTTTGCTGCGGCATCACGACGCCGTTCTCGCACCGTGCATCGGCTGCACAGTCAAGTCGCTGAGAAGATGCCCAATCCCTGCTGCGGGGGACTTACGGGGACGCCAAGTCCGAGCGGGCCTCTTTCTTCGTTGGCAACTATCGGCGCTTTTGGAAAGCAGCGTGAGTGGGATCAGGTGTCGGCTTATAGCGCACGTTCGATCCCGCGTGCACGTTCCTATACTGAACCACTTCCTCCGGACCCACTACCAGGTCGTCCGGGTAGAGCGCGTTCACTCGCTGATGGTCAATCGCAACACAGTTATTCTCATTCTGGCCGCTATGGAGCACCTGTATACCCTGGTAGTCTTCTAGGATCACGAGCTGGTAAGTTACACTGTCGCTCCCATACACTATCCCAGAACCCGCTTCTACTTTTTTCGGGAATAGTATTTCGTGGCATCTCATGTAATCTACAAAAAACTTACATTATGTTTTAATTTTTAGACCTTCGACAATCGCGGCAGTCTTTGGGTGCAGCATCAGAACGAGCTTCACGACTGTCTCTAAGTGGAGCAGCAGGTGGAGTCACCGGCACAACAGGGTCTAGGCGTAGACCTCGCTCGAGGTCGCGTCCTGCCAGCCGATATAGTGTTGGCTCCTTGGGCATGGGATACTGCGATACTTCCGACAATTGGACTGATCATGATATGGATATTTACATGGCACGAAACCCAACAACGCGGAGCGGGTTAGTACCCTTATAGCCTGCGAGGGATACGACGCGGGGAGATGTGACGGCTCAGGGGCTCTACTTGCAATCACAGACAGACGGTGGAGCCTCAACCTCTTGGTGCTATCATGAAGGTCGTAAAGGTCAGCGAAGGCACCGCTACTCCCGCCCATACGGCCATAAGAAACTCAAAACTCGTGCTCACCCGCATTGTAACAAATTCGGAGGTTCAAGCCAGTGTACACGACATCCATTAGAATATTAACTAATGTGTAGTAATAATGTTACCTATTTAACATTGCGATGATGTACAGTTAGCTATATTCCCCTTTACTTATAGCGATTAACAAATGTTTATGATAATTATGGATAAGTGACGTAGTGATATAATTAGAAAGTTTTTTTGTCGAGTTGTGTTATGTTTATAAATTTTCAAAAGATAAAAACAATCACTGTTGACATAGGAGTGATTTAAGTTTGCAATATTTTAGCTAAGTAGATAATGTGTATTGTATTGAGTAAGTATAAATTTTAACTGATTGGTTAGTGAGAACTAGTCAAAAGAAAGTTTGTTCTCTATGTTTAGTACTTCAAGTACTAATTCCAGCTACGATGAATATAACCTAACATTTTATATATCGCTTTAATTTGCCACCATTATCGTAGCAAACTGTAAAAAGTTATACTAGAGGTACAGATGAAAACTGATAGCACATACGAGTATAAGGATAGGTATTTAATAATATTTTAATGCATTTTTAACACAAAGTGTTCTTAAACTTACCACTGTGTGTATAATTAAATATATCCATTAATTATATTATTAGGTGCGTATTTATTTGTAAGAAATATATAGGTAAGTTGTATATATAAAATTAAACTACCCAAGGTTATGTAGGCAATTCATTAACAGATTACAAGAATACATTGGTGGGATGAGGAATATTTATGGTTTAATGTGTAAAGCTCGAATTAGGCAAATACTCTTGAAATAATTAGGCATATATGAAGGCAATTAGAAATATAAAGATAGGTATGCATGAACCTTTACGGGTTACTTTAAAATTGAAAATAGTATTAGATTAATTAGGCACTTGACAATAGCAGAAATTATAAATATAATTATGTTGACTAATTATTATATACTCGTTATTTCTGTGACAGGCTGAAAACTTAAGCTTGAATAATGATTGATAGAAGAAAAATATGTTTGTCTTTGGAATCAACCTATACCTATAGGGTAGTACCCTATATAGGTTGATTCCCAACTTTTACCATAATGTAATGACACATTATGGTTAGAAAATGTACATTACATACTTGTAAAATATTATGTATATTGTTTTATATGTATATATTAACTAGCCAAAGGGTGCTGAATCCAAATGGTGCTATTTCATTATAAAAAAAAATATCAACTTATTAAAAATAATAATAAACTTCTATATATTTAACACTCTTGATCTTAGCCATAATCAAAATTGATTATAAAATTTTTGATTACTTTTATGTTCGAAAAGATTTATTTTTGAATTATTATTGTGCATACTTTTGTAATTTGATTGTAATGAACATTAAACAATATTGAAACCTATAAGTAATTTATTTATTTATTAGATTACTAGCTGCGCCCCACGGTTACCCGCGGTTTATCCCACGGGAACACTACAGTTTTTCGGATTAATAAGTAAGCCTACATATGTATTAATTCAGGATGTCAGTTACCTCCATACCAAATTATCATTTATCAAAATTAGTAGAAGCTTGAAGAAGTAACAAACACACACACTTACAAACTTTCGCCTTTATAATATACAAGCTTTAGCCCGCGACTCCGCCCACGTGTATGTCATCGGTACTACTACGGTAGAAAGCTACATTATCAGTAGTGTTACTCACTGATAATGTAGCTTTCCAATGATGTTTTTTTTTTTAATCGGTTTCATTTGTGACAGCGCAACAAACACACTTACTTTCACGTTTATAATATAATAATTATGGATAGTATTAAGTAGTGTTATTAAATTCCTTATCAACCATACAATATAGGTACGAGTACCTAGCAAAAAAATTGTAGATAATATTGGAATCCATACGAAACTAAGTAAAATTAAAGAGAGATATGTAATATGCACCATATTAAACTAAATTGAATAATAGTAATGGTGTGACTCATGTTGCTAGTTTTGTGTGTCAGTACTTTCTTTAATTCCTCTAAGTTCATAACAAAAAATTAACTGACAGCTTTATTAGACCTGTACTAGGGAGATTCTTAATCTCAAATAATCAAATAAAATATATCTCATGTATTTAAGGATAATGTAAAATGAGAAAAGATATATTAATGTATAGCCGCATATATTGGAGAAGATTTTTTCCCGTGTCAAAATACGCGCGGCTTGTGCACCGTGCGCACTGCAAAAGCATGCCTATCTGGTGTTACAGTAGAATAGGCTTTGTTTCGTCCGTGTGGTGACGGATTAAGAATACAGAGTGTCACCACCCCTATTCATCCCGTGGGTGTCGTAAGAGGCGACTAAGGAAGCAAACTAAGCAGGACAACAGCACTGCAGAGAGAAGGAAAACTTGAAACAAACCCTATACCAACCCGTCTGGCTAGCGTGGTATAGTAGGCCAAAACCTCCTTTGTAAGGAGAGGCCTATGTCCAGCAGTGGACTAGTAAAAGCTGTTGATGAGGCTTTGTTTTTGGGTTCCTACGCTTTAAATCGTCGATCGAGAGTAGATCGCAACTGAATTTAAACTTTTTTTACGAGAATTGATCTTCTGATATTGCATTGCAAGCGTCCATAGGATCCAGTTACCGCTTACCATCAGGCGGACCATATGCTTGTTTGCCCCTGACGTAGGGTACATAGACATGCTTTTTAAAACACAACTTACCCAGGTACAAGAATACGATGTTCCCATCTGTACTGCAATTCCTGAGCAAACTCGTACCACAGGTGCGCGAGGTAAGTTAGACCACCAGCATCGTAGAGCCGCGCTGCTGTGACTGACAATCGCCAGACTAGACCGCCCTCTGGACTTGTCTTAACGTAACTGCACAATCTCTGTTCACCATCTGCCTAGAATATTAATCAAACGATGTGATACTGATCCAGTAATAGACTCGGCCAGGATAAACTTTATACTGTAATTATAATTGTCATGCTACAAATCGTAAAAATAATTAAATTGTAGTTTTATTGTATCTTCGTACATTTCATTGATACAAAAATAGCAGGTTGATAGGGTATGTGATATTTCACAAAGAGCATGGTTGACTATCACACCACATACTTTCGAACAACCGATACGATTGCTAGTATTGTAGATTATAGAAAAAAAATGTTTAGCAAAATTCATGAAATCTGCATATTTCACACAATTTCAAAACTGAATAATTCGTATCAGTATTTTACGCAAACCCGTACTAGCGCCATCTAGTAGCACATATAGCAAAACATATTACCTGCTTGAATTCCACTTCCAATTGTTGAGGATAACTAAATTCATCATCCTCTACTGCATCAGGAAATATATAATACAAAAGAGGCATCAGTAAGTCATCTGCTATGGGCCCTTTAAAGTCTGTTCTGTTATTTCGGCCTTGACCAATTGCAGCTTTCACTAGTTTAGAAATAGTTATTGGTGCTTCTGTTATTTTATGCAAAGGGTTTATAATGCCTAAACTTTTGCTCAGCCCCAATGTATCCATTAGTAAATTACTATTATCTAATAAATCCATTACTTTATTAATAAGTTCAGATAATTGGCAATTAAAATTATCTCTCATTTTAAGAGTAATAGTCCAGGTGGGAGCCATTATAGCATCTATTTCAGAAAATGTAGATGATTCCACCATAGCACTTTCACGGAATCTGGGCCAAATGGCATTTAAAGACACACTATGGATTGGATTTTTTTCTGAACCAAAGGGCAGTTCTATAAGCTTCTTTACATCAAAACCCTCTATAGATAAAAACTCATTTGAATTTGTAGTTTTTTTCCATACAAATGCATCAAGATCTTTAAGTTCATAAGAAAACTTTGCAGAAACAAGGACAGCATCTAATGCCACGGGTGAAGAAATTTTAGATTTAAATAAACTTACAAGGCCACTTAAATGTGAGCATTGATTTGATATTCTTTTTAAATGAATTGTGTCAAAACTGACTTTATGTTCACTATCTTCATAAAAACCTAGGTATGTGTGCTGCCAATGTTCCCTTATCTTAACAAACAGAGGCACACCACAATCTACATTAGCAAATGCAATATTAACAGTACTCATTATTAATTTAATTAAATTACCCTCAACTAAAGGAATATTTGAACACAACATGATATATCGTCTCAAACCGTACCAAGCAGACACTGGGAAAGGACTACCATCGACGTCATCCATAAAACAAGTGGTGGAATCCCATAGGCTATTGTGCAATTCCCTTATAATGGACTTATCATCAGTTTCCTCAGGAATTTCTACATTTTTCACAGGTTCGAGAGCGTGATATGATAATACGAATTTTGTGCCCTGAAAAAGTATCTCTTCGGTTTTCCCTATCCATTTCTTTGTGTACTCTTTTGCGGGTTTAGGTACAGTAGATTTAGACAACCGCCAGTCATTTAATATTTCTTCTACACGCGCAATAAAAACTTCCCATTCTGATACAGTTGTGAAATCTTGATGATAAATATCATATTCATCTATTTCTTCATTCATTTTGCTTACAAAGAAATTGATATTTATGGCAACAAACACAATAAAACAAACAGCTGTTTACTCTCTTGACATGTAGGTAATAGAATTTACATGACAGTCGCTGTCATAATTTTTCTGATTGTGTTCCAGACCATATTTGTTGATAAACCGTGCCCATAGAAAACACTATACATTTTGAGCAAAAAGGAAAAAAAAGAATTCTTTTTGTTTTGTCTTGTAAACAGATAATGCTTTTGCATTATACTTGCATAAGAAATGTTTTATATATGAAACGTAAATACAGCCCATTCAGGACTTATTTTTTATAGACAAAACAAACAAAAATATTTAATTTTACAGGTCACCTATCAGTGTTACCATATAACTTCTTTCCAAGAGTTTCCATAGCAACAATAATATAAATAAAAAAGTTAAAGTAGTAAATAAAACCGTAATAATTATTTTTACATAAAAAAGAAAGAATATATATTATTTTACGTCATGTTTCGAGGAGATAATCCACAATCATTGAGTTATGAACAACAAGCTAAATTCATTCAAGACAGGATAACAAATGTGGAAAAGAACTTTGGAGAACTTTGTGTCGCTTTCGGTGATTACACTAGAAAAACTGCAAGGTCAGTTAAAACTTAATCAAGTCATACTACCTACGAAAACCACCAAATAACTATTACTACTAGTACCATTTGGAACTGCCTTCATGGAACTACTGGGAATAAACCGGTTTTCAATTAATAAAGAAATACATATAGATGTTTGATAATGACGGAGTCATTATAAATTAATGTTAGTTAGCAAACTAAGTAGGTTTTTAGATAGATCTCACAAAATGTGAATGTAGAAAATATTAATTGCCGCTTGCTAGACGAAGTTTTTTTACAGGGATTACCATTCTCAAATATTACGATGTTGTACGTTTAGTATTATTGCACATTAAATGATATTTTTATGCAAAAACACGAACGATGAAAATTTTGAGATGTCTTGACTTATTACTAACTGTACACTATAACCTCAGACTACGAGACATGGGAGACGATCTTGTAAAAGTTTTAAAGGACTACGCAAATAATGAAATAGTCAACAAATCTCTAAGCACGGGCCTTGAAAATTTATCTACGACACTAACTGCAATCGAAGAGTATCGGAACTGCGAAGTACAACGATTGGAGGCTAAGGTAAATGTAGACTGTAGGTATGTACTTAGACTATAATATTCTAATGACTAGACTAGAATATACGCGCAAGTACGATCAGCCTTTTTTGGTTAATCGCATTTTCCCATTTCATCTATATTTCTCCGGTTCGTGAACCAATGAAATTAAAATAAGTGATGCATTCAGCTACTTCAAAGGCCTTACCAACGCGCCTAAAGTATTTTCTTTAAATTTTACCATAGCATACCGAAGTATATCATAGCATAGGTTGATTGTCAAGATTTCATCAAAGTTTTAGGTGTAAGTATAGAAAAAAAAGCACTTCCAAATTTTTCGTATTTCTTCAGTTGGAACTGTTCTTTTGCTTAACTCTTAAGCAAAAGAACATTAAGCTTAAGCTCTAACATAAAAGCAAGTATCAGTGAAATCGGTCTGACCGTTCTCACCTGATGAATCTACGTACTAACGAACAGCTAGCTAGTTACGTGAGGGGTTCGAGGGGCGGGCAGGGGGTCGAGCCGAATCTCATTCATTCTTACTTTGGATTGGGGTTACATTAAATAAAACATTTTCCTCCACGGAAATATGGCCAAGTCTTATACAATAATATATATCATAGTATTGCGAGTGCCGTAAAGTTGCACAGTAGCCCGTTGTTTTTTTACGCGCCACCGCCAGCATTTACACCACCTTTACACTAGAAACACATTTTTAAAAACCTCACGTAAGATTGGGGGTTGGAGGAGGGGGTTGAATCAAAACTCACGACATCTCATCACGGTGGGTTCAGAAAATCGCCAAAAACCCCTCACTAGGTAATTAATGGACGCCCCTTAGTTATTGGCAATCATACATTCTGACTAGTGCTCTCTAAATTATCCTGCATTCTTCCTCTAGGTGATAGGAGAACTTTGTCAATATGAAACAATTTGTAAACATGCTAGAGAGGAGTTAAAACATACAATGAACGTACGTGAGAAAGAACTGGCACGCAAGAAAGTATTAGACAAAGCCAGAGAAAGACAACCCTTTAACAGACAGCAAGTGGTATGTGGTCGTGTACTTACTTATATAGGAAAATATGTTTTTTTGCTTTATTATCGTCGCTACTGATAAACATATCACTATTCCCTTATTGAATAGTATTGAAGCACATGTCTACCAAAAAAGTAGGAGTTTATCGGTCCAACAGTTAGTAAATATAAATTCGGAATTATATTGTTGTGTTATATGAGGAGTACAATCGGCAACACATAGTATTGCGTTGCCGACTCTATTGCCCTCGGAAGAGATTTCTGGATCGTCGTCGAAGTCCTTGACGTTTGATCCGCAAGAAAATAGGAAAGTAGTCTTGTTTAACTCTGTTACTATATAAGATCGAAATGAGCCTCTGGCTTGATGTGCCTAATTTTTGTGTTGGAAATGCATTTTTATACTACTTTCACCAAATATTAGTAATTTGTTTATCTATCACAATGTGTTTTTACACCACATTCTCATTCTTATAAAACTATACCTATACCAAAAAAAAAGGTTTTCAACTCAGTTTTTTTCTTAAATAGGTTAATCTCATATTTTTATGATTCAACTCTATTTACAAATAGTTAATGAGAAAAATATGCACTATAACATATAACTATATGCATAGCCGAGCGAACAAAGACTCACAAACAAAATAAGATAAGGTGGTGACAAGTTTGCTTCCGTTGTTCCGTGTTTCATTAATTTGTTTATTGTTCATTCTCGACATTACTTTGCTTATGCTAATTTTTATGCACCTTTGAATAAATCGGTTAAATCTCTGGGTCTCCAGGACATTGCATTTTGTTTCTTCTAAATTTTGATTGTTTTACATACACATATGTTTATTAGACTTACGCAGAATCTGAGCTTTTGAAGGCTTCGGCAGAAATGTCCCGCACTGCCAAAGGTCTGAGTGAACAGACAGATTTCTTCGAGCGACGTAAACTCCAGCAGTTGAAGACCCTTCTGTCTAATTTCGTAATGATTGAAATGACCTTTCATGCGAAGGCTGTTGAGCTGCTCACTGTTGCTCATCAACAAATTGGCGATATAAATGAGAAAGCAGATTTGGAGGTACTTATTACTTTTAGTTTAAATAATACTTAAGATAATGAATATAACTACAATACAATACATACTTCGTTCTTTGTAGGTGTTAGAAATAACGACTAGTTGTTTACCTTAATAATATGTTAAAAATACACTTTACAAGCACCTCGTCATTGCCCGTTTTGCCATCTACTTTTTTATGAATTTTAACCACATCAGATACAAACATACATACCTAGGTACATAAGTAAGAGTAGTAGTACGTAGAGTAACAATTAGTTTTTTCGTTCTTATTTTACCTATAATAAATTGCCATTTCCTTTGCATCGCGTTATCTCTAGATATACCTAGAGGTATTTTTAAAACAATTTGCGTTCTTTGAAATAGTTGTCATATTCTCAATCATGTAACATTTCAATTAATGACATTTAGGGAACATGATCATTTATTTAAACTTTGAAACTGTAAATATAATATTATTTATATTTGTTAACGTTTGTTAATAATAACATGAATTAAAATGTTCCTTTTTCTGTTAAGCGCTTGAACACAGGTCTTTCTGATAACGAGGATCAAACGGTAATTTTTTAGGTACAATAGCTTAATTATTAAGGAATGATAATACCTATCTAAACGATATCTGACCATTTAACAGAACTTCAGAAGAAAGTTACGGTCGCCAGAGAAGCAGGCGAATGCAGGGATATCCGCAAAATCTGCATCTTTGGCGTCACTCATGAACCCACAGTCGCCATCAAATGATGAAGAATCAACGGTTTGATGTTTTATTACTATAATTAGAATCCTAAACCAAAAAAAGATAACGGAAGAGGTGGGGCTCGGCACATTACTGATCGGTACTTGAAACGACCGACTCGTGTTGCACCTTCGCCTTCGGTAATTAATTCTCATAATAAAAGTTCGGTCAAAATTCAGTTCCGATCAACTTTCGATCTCCCACCCAACTGTCATAAAAAGTATTTTCGTTATAAAATAGTAATTACTAAGACTAGCAGATTACCGATTCAGTGTTCGGTCACAATACGATATATTCACATTACAGTCAACGTTGGATGTTTAATACGTTACTACGAAAATATCTACCTTTTATGACAGTTGTGAGATCGAGACTTGATCGGAATTTAATATCGATTGAACTTTTTATTACGAGAAATGTGAACTTTTGGCCTTATAAAATTAGGAAGGCACTTGCTTATCTACTTGTTTGCGTAAAACAAGATGTGCATAATATCTGCTATTAAAACAGTGCCTTAATTCAGTCAAATTCTCGCAAAATTAGTTAAGTGCATTTAATTATTAAGTACCTTTCATTTTATCATTATCTAATTTACTTGGCATCAATACACATATGTTATTATAGACTCTAGAATCATCTCTTTTTTTTTTTTTTCTTTATTTACCAAAAGGTGAGGATTTGATCACGAAGTGATCATGTCACCCCCATAGGAAACTACTAATACAATTCTACTACTACTAATACATAGGAAACTACTAATACAATAGGAAACTACTAATCAACTACATCTATCCTTCAAACCTAAATTAACAATTTTGTACAACAGTTTCGCTTGGTTTGACACGGGCATAGTCAAGATGGTGTTACAAACTCCAACAGAACGCAGAGATATGCCGTGTTTCATTTGAAACCGATCTCTTTCAGCCTTATTTCTTTGGCATTCTACCATTATGTGATAAACATCTTCCCTAACATTGCAAATAGTACAGTTAGGTGAAGAACTTTTTTTCATCATATATGTGAAGCTATTTAGAGGCATATGCCCAGAACGAAGTCTAAGGGCAGTGACAACTTCCTATCCCGACAGATCGGAGTCCGCAAACCAAAGAACGTGCGAGGGGCATGGTTGTATTGTCTTATACCAAATACCAACAGTACGAGACCTTTCATCAAAGTACTCTTTCCACATGTTAATGCAGCGTTCTCTGATCAACGGCAACAAGTCAGTAAAATAAGGTTCTCGAGGAACTGATATACCCATAAATGTTGACTGCTTTGCTAAGGAATCTACTATAGAATTACCTCCTAAACCAATATGTGAGGGAACCCATTGAAGGACAATGTGTTTATCTTCATTTAGCATCTTTTTAATTAATTTTATTATGTCATAAGCTATTGGGACTCCTCGAAAGCCTGATACCGTACATGGCAACAAATGCTGTAGTGAGCTTCTCGAGTCTGTATATATAACGTAATTTCCAGTTTTAAACGAATCAATATACGAAAGAGCCTCTACGATTGCTATCAATTCTAAATTCATTATGCATATATTTTGTGTTTTAATTTTTAACCTAACGAAACTGTTACTTTGCGGATCAAAAAAAGCTGCACCGAAAAACCCGCTAAGCTTGGAACCGTCCGTAAAAATATGGTAAAAATTTGCAAAGTTATTTTCTATAAAGTCACAACAAATGTTCTTAAGAACGTGAGGTCTATAGTGTACCTTTGCTTTATCGAGTACGTTAATGAAAGGCCTTACAACCTGAGATAAATTCACACTGCTTAGCCAAATATCCAGCGAAAATGGCCCTAAAGACTTGCTAACGTAAAAAGGAATCGTCTTAAATTGTTCGTAGGGTAAAAGCAGAAGAGGTTTGGATCTGCGCTTCCATTGAGAATTTTGCACCTGTTGGTGAAGATCAGTAACCACATTAATTATTTCGCAATTATCTAGAGACTTTAACTTTAACCAGTACTTAGCTGCTAAATAGTACCTCCGCACATGCAACGGTTGAATGAGAAGTTCACTTTCCATTACATGCACCATTACTTCTCACAAATCCACCCACCAAACGCAAGAATTGATTTTGTATTCGTTGTAATTTAATAAGATGAGTATTACTACTTGCAGCATAAATATGGCTGCCATAATCTAGCCTACTTCTTATTAGGCTTAAATATAACCGTCTTAAATGGATAGGATGAACACCCCATTGACCACCCGATAATACTTTAAATATATTTGAATATGCTAAAATTTTTTGCCTGATCTCATCAATGTGCTTCGACCACCTTAGCCCTCTATCCAACCATAAACCCAGATATTTAATATTATCCACAGTCTCAAGCGGAGTATCACCCACTGTCAACGTAACAGGTTCTCTTAAAGAACCTGATTTAAAAACACAAACTTTGCTTTTCACAGATGAAATGTTTAGACCAATGTCTTGAAACATCAAATTGACATAATTTAAAGCTACTTGTAATTTATTAGAAATGCCTGTAATTTTTTTACCTGAAGAAAATATAACATAATCATCAGCATATTGTGAAATAAATACATTAGGAAAGTTAATTGAGTGACAAACTTTCATAGTGATAATATTAAATAATAATGGGGATAAAGGGTCTCCTTGGGCTAAGCCGTAGCTTGTTGTTCGAGAAATTTTTAAATCCTCAACTTTGACTTTTAGATTTCTTTCCTTTAAGAAATTCCATAGATAGTTGCAAATTCTAGATCCAACCCCGATATCGTCCATAATTTTCACAAGGCAAGTAACATCTACATTATTATAGGCGTTGTCAAGGTCTAAAAAGCAGCTTATGGTGGTAAATCCTTTAGAGAAACCTATCTGAATTCTAGACGTCAGATTAGTGAGATTATCCAGAGTAGAGTGACATTTTCTAAATCCAGTCGTATTCTTAGACAGAAACTTATTGCTTTCAATGTACCATTCTAATCTATTGAGTAAAATGCCATGAAAGACTTTACACAAACACGAGATCATAGATGTAGGTCGCAAGGAAGATACACTGTTAGGATCTCGACCAGGTTTTGGGATTGGTATTATAATTATGTTTCTCTATTGTTTAGGGACAAAACCATTGAGCAGAAAGTCATTATAAAGATTAACTAAAAACATTTTTCCCTTATTTGGCAAGTGCTTTAACATAGAATAAGTAACGTTATCATCTCCCGGTGATGTATCTTTTGCTCGGATGCATTTTTCTAATTCCTGTATCGTTATGGGTATTTCTAGCTTGGGATTATATGACTTAAATATCGGTTTACCAGGGATAACAGAATCAGGAGTTAGAGTATCTAGAAGATTCCTCGCACACTCTTTGTTTATATATGGTATATTTGATTTGTTACCTTTTAGCCATTTCATTTTCTCCCAAACCTGTTTAGCAGAACAAGATTGACTTATACTGGAACAAAAGTTTTGCCAACTTTTTATTTTAGCCTTGCGTATTAGTTGTTGTGTTATTCTAATTTTATCTTGTAAAAAATGAAAATTTTGTGGAATAGGATTATGCCTGAACTTTTTTAATGCTAACCGACGCTGTGCTACAGCCTTAGACAGTTCGGTTGACCAGTAGGGTTTTGGTGAAAAATTTGAGAGGGGATTAGTATTGATTTTATAAAACGGAATGTGCAGATCTGCAGCTACATACAAACTGTCAATGAACATATCATAAGATTCTTGCAACACGTCCGCGACAGCTAAATTTGAAAATAGTTCATCGAGCAAAGCTGTATAAGAATTCCAGTCAGCTTTTTTATAATTCCTTTTTACATTCAAACCAATAGATTTATTTATTTTAGATGTAATCTTAATTACTTGATGGTCACTTCCTAAAGTTTCACTAAGAACTGCAAAATTCATCCGTAGAGCTATATCGGAAGAAGCTATCGATAGATCGGGAGATGACTGCTGTAAGTTGCCGTTAACATATTTTAATCGAGTCATATTACCATCGTTCAATGTAATAAACGCGTTGTCCATCAATGCGTCAAAAATTTGGACACCTCTTTGGTTGATTTTTGTGGACCAATTTGTGTGATGGCCAATAAAATCACCCAGTAACAAAGTTTTATGCTTAAAACGGGAGAATAGGTAGTCCCAATCACTATATGCCGTATTAATAGATGGAGAACAATATAAAGAAATAATGTTTTCAATAAAACTACAATTGTGTAGCTTAATACCTACAATTTCAATTCCTGCGTTAAGACACGTCATTGGTATGGTGTGTGCATGAATGGATTTATGAGTGACTATGGCAACTCCTCCGTATCCGTCACTTCTGTCTACCCTAAAAATATTGTAACCATTTAATTTTAAACTATCTGAAGGCCGGAGCCATGTCTCACTTATAGCCGCAATATGAATCTTCTCCTGTGACAATAAGCTTTCAAAAGCTGTTAGTTTTGGTTTAATACTCTGTGCGTTCCACTGAATAATGCTCAAAGGTATTGACTGATTATGTCTAGCCATTAAAGTAATCTAATAAGTTTTTCAAGATCGGCCAATCGGAGATATTTTCTACTACGACTAACATTAACCACTCTATTCAACTTTTCACTATATTTTGTATTTTAATATGTAACGATTGGTTTTTCAAAAATAATATATTTTTTAATCTAGTTAAAAGTTCTTCAAATGTTACTTCTCTCTCTTTCACTGATGTTATTGGGGGTGAAGATGATGCAGAGTTGTTATTGAATTTGTCCTGAGTATCGCTTCCTTGTGGGAACGGCGTAGATGGACGAGCTTCTTTGTGCCTAAGCAGAGTGGTCTTCTTTCTAATAGGTTTAGGTTTTAGAACAGAAGCATAAGTTTGACTCCTTTTGTTAGAGGGCTCTTCATCTTCATACTCAATCATGCAATGAGACGAACCATCTATATTTTCAACAAAAATAACTGGTTCTATTGTTGGAATAGGTGAAGTTGGAGGTACGTAAATAGTAAGCGCCTTTTTATATGTACAATTAAATTCAGCCATCAACTGTCTAATATTTTTTTCTTTAATAAACTTAGGACACGTTCTGTCTAAGGGCCATATGAGGTCCCGAACAGTTAATGCATTTAAATGTTTTCGTCTCACAATTAGGGTGATTATTACCACATTTAGGGCAAACAATTTTTTTTGCAGGACAGTATTTGAATATATGCCCGTATTTCCAGCATTTTGAACACTGGGAAACTGGGAAGACGTATTTTTCAACCTTTATACTTAGATTATTAACCAAAATATAAGTGGGTATAAATGAGCCCTTGAAACATAAGCGTATAGTTTCACAATCACTCCATCCTCCTTTGTCTGTATTGCGACGCATTAGACGTTTTACCGATATAAGCACTGCCGGGCTAGGACAAGAAATAGCACTTAAAATCTCTTCTTCAGAAATATTGACCTCAATATCCCTAATGATGCCATACGATATATGTTTTTCTGTAGACTTCTGTACCCTCCAACCCTTCTCTAATAAAGTTTCACAAGTTACCAACTTATTTGCCTGTATTTCATTGGCACAGTCTATTCGGACTTTAAATGGGTTGATATATTTTACCCTAGCAACATCTGTAACGTGGAGTTCGTCTAATATCTTTGCGAATGCAAACTGTTTAGGTAACTTTTCATTACTTGAAATGTATAATTGAATACTACCCTCCTTTAATTTTTTTTCTTTAGACCCAACTACAGTCCATTCTTCTTCTTCTCGTTGTCTTTTTGCCGATTTAATTTGTGTGTCTTCATCCATTTTATCTGTTTGTGTACATTCAACTAATCTTCTTTCGTCTATTTCCGCAATTTCATTGTCCAATAAGGACTCATTAAAAATTGTGTTATCATCTACATTTGTTGCATTTAGTTGCTTATTCATTTACAGGTAAACAAATAGAAATGTTCATAATTACGATTGAGCAGGTTGAATTCCACTGTGATGACTCACTAACTCTATCGTAAACAACTATTAAGAATGCGCGTATAACACAGCTAACCCGTACGAGCGCCGCACTACGTATGCCTAGAATCATCTTAAGTATTTCAATGTGTTGAAATGAACGCTCTTATTAATCATAATAAATTTAGGTACATTTCCTTAAAAGCGTATTAAACTGAATTTTTCTACTACGATTTCTATGCACTAGGTACCTTAACATTGAGTTAATTGGGTAGGTACATTTAGTTTGGGCCTAGTATATACAGATGCATACTACATTGTATTCCGTGCCTGTGGCAATATTTAGGTTTAGTGCTTCACTCACTATCTCGTATTCAAGCACCTAAAACCTATCTGCTTCAGTACTAAGTAATACTTTCGCAGCAAAATTAAACGGAGTGTGTTTATACATATTTTAAGCTTTAAAATAGTATATTTATGGACTTACCTTCTGTAGAATCTGCGAAAAATAAGGTCTCCAGAAAAGCAAGCCATGAATAGAACAAGCTCGTTGGCAGTCCTTATGAATCATTCACCGACTCAAGAAGAAGAGACATCGGTAGGTACTGTAAGCATTACAAAATAGTTTTTTTGTTTGTTGAAATATTTAATTTTATGAATGAAGTCAACTAATTTCTGCCATTTTATTGTCCAGGAATCTGAAGAAACTGACGAACAAGACACCTCCGAAGAAACAGAATCTCGTTAGTTGAAACAAGTACCTCCCTATCTAGAGCTCTAGTTATTGTTTAGTATAGTTCACTTAATTACTTACACACTGAATAATTAAGTATGTATTCATTTTAGCAAAGTTGTAAGTACAATAAATAATCGCTACAAAATCATTCTTTTATTTAGTTAAATATTATTTGATCCCAATCACGTAATAGGGGGGCAGACTATTGCCGTGAACTTAGCACCTTAGTAGTTGAAGGATAAATCGGAAGAAGGTATATTAAGAGGAGAGAGATGGTAAGGTCGCAGACCTGTTACTCGAATTGGCTATTACCAGAAAATCTGAGCCCCCTGACGTCCCTTCTTATCTCCTCTAATACGCCTACTTAAAACTGTACATATATGAACAACGACCATTTAAACATCACGGTACAAAACTACATTAGAAATAGTAGCACTATTCGTGGATGAACCTGATGTGATAGCTAGCTAGACAAAAGTAAATATACAGGATAACATTCAAGCTAAATTAGTACGAAATTTAGTACATTATTAATGCAAAACCCTAAAGGTAGAGTGTTAGGAACTGCGAGGCAAATGACATTATAAAACACCTAATATTTTACATTGGTGAAGAAAGTAAAAAAAATTTGTCGGTTGGATGCAGAATCTAAGGGTGCTTTTACACGATGCAAGTAGCTTGCGCATGTTGAGACACTTGCGCAGGTTATATACTTCGCGGAAAGGACTAAGGGAGTCCAGCGACTCGAGTAGGGGAGAGTGAGGGAATCACGGACGCGGGGTAATCGCGGATACGTTCGTTTGGCTATGTTAGAAAAGGATAGATGATATTCCGAGTAATGCAATCGTGAGTCGATCCCGAACCTAGTGCCGAACAAAGAGTGGTGAAGCAACAACGCACTCGGTGTAAAAGGTATGTTAACTTTTTGTTTTTTCAACAATTTCATATAATCTTTGAGTAAAATTGAATAGATATATAATATTTTAGGTGTAGCATAGAAATTCGGTATTTTTTTTATGAAATAACGTCCTAATTCAAGAATGTTTCTAAGGACTTGCCGCGTGTATCTCGCGATTCTAACCTAAAAAAAAAATAGTTTTGTGAAAACGTGTCTGTTGGATAATTACGGACGATTTCAGTGGGGTAACCCCGACCGTTCGTAATTACCCCTGAACAATTAAATTATTGTTTTTATTTTATAATTTATGTCCAGCAGTCGACTGCATTGCGTTGATGATAATAATGATGAATTTTGATGAAATACCTTTGAGGAAGTTTGTTTTTATGTTTCTCTGCTTTCAGCACTGTACCCTCACGAGCTTATTTATACCTACTCAAATATGTTTCAGATGCCACGAAATTACCAAAGAAAGACGGAGACCAAATACAAATTAGAAGACTTAGAAAGAGCCATTCGGGTTGTTAAGAACAAAAAACTTTCACTAGGAAAAGCAGCTGCTACTTATTCTATTCCAAAAAGTACTATATACGATAATCTCAAAAAGGAAGTTATAAAAGAACCAAAAACTGGAAGGAAGGCTGTATTTTCTGAAGAACAGGAAAAAGAATTAGAAGAACATATCATAAAATGCAGTAAGCTATTTTATGGTTTGACCATAGAAATGGTCCGGCAAATAGCTTTTAAATTTGCCGAAGTAAATCACTTAAAGCACAATTTTGACAAAACATCTCAAATGGCAGGAAAGGATTGGTTCTACGGGTTTAAGAAAAGACATCCTAATATTTCGCTACGTAAACCTGAGTCCACGTCTATCAATAGAATTACAGTTTTTAATGAAACAGAAGTGAAAATGTTCTTCGACAATTTGGAAGCTTTGCAAGCAAAACATCACTTTGATCCTTATCATATTTAAAGGGAAAAGGCTGCTAGTTCCACTAAAGGTTCCAAGAAAGGTGTGAAGAATCGTCAAGCATTTGCAGATACTGATATTAAGATAAAGAAAACCAAAGAAAGAGATGCGAAAGAAAATGAGTATTTTTGCTTAGTTTGTGATGAAAAATATGAAGATCCTCCACATAAAGATTGGATAAAATGCTACAAATGTAATTTATGGGCCCATGAAAAGTGTACGAGTGGTGAAAATACATCAAAAGGATTTATATGTGATTTGTGTGATGATTAGATTATGTCCGTGATTACCCCACACACCATTCGTAATTACCCCCCGTGTTGTGGGGTAATCCCGAACCCCATAGTTTTGTTTTCTTATTAATATTCGTTTCTGTATTGAAAGTTTATCTATGTTGCTTATCAGAACTTAAGGTTTATATATTATTATCAGAATTAGTTAAAGTAAATGTTAAGTAATAAATGACATTCGTAACTTAATCTGGTTTTCTTTAATTTCAATTTCCCCTTAAGTGTTCGTAATTACCCCACTCTCCCCTATGTGCCAGCGCGAGACACCCGCTGGGTACCGGCACGATTTGCAACGCACGCTATATTTGTTAACTCTAGTAGAATAACAATTTTAACAAATGATTCCATTAGCTCCAGCTACTACACCGTATACAAGCGCCCTGGTACCTACTAAACTGTTCTGAAAAATCTGAAACTAGCAAGACCAATACATGTAACACGCGCGAGCAGCATGCACAATTTACTAGCAAGTAACTTGTGCATACTACAACGCAAATAACCCACGTCTTTACCGTGTATAAGCAGCCTAATAATGAAAGCTTCTGCAATAACCTCTCGCATAGGTACTCATATTATTATGTAGGTCCTTTAAAAACTATATACAAATAGTGCTATTTTCAATGTATAGTTACATTTAGTATCTTGCTGAATACACAGGGAAATCAAAATAGAACAAGAATTTCAAACTGATATATGGCAGGTGAATAATTCTTATTTCTTATTCACCCCTAGGCTGTCCCCAAAAAGAACGATCACGCGAGTGTCGTACCATTCCATACCAGGTACGGCACAGATCGATACTCATCCTCCTAAAGTCTGTAGGAATGGTTCATTTTGTCAAAATAAAAGTAAATAAACTTATAATACAACACCATTTAATCAGAAAGTAAACATTTATACCAATAGTTGTGCAAACACATGTAAAAGATCTTATACAAAACTTATTTTCTGACATACCTATGTATGTATAAGTGCCAATCCTTGATAGATTGGTTCATTACTATTGCAATGACTATAGAAGTTTTGTGTAGGTACATAACATTGACAACAACATTGATAATTAGATGCTACAGCAAGTAATGTGATGAAAGTTGATTATCTACTTGGTATCTAAGTTACACATTTTTCATAACTGTTTAAGAATGTTTGCATTTACAGAAGGGGAACTAGACACCAACTTCACATTAAGCATGATTCACATTTAATACACCTAAAATTATAACTAGATGTGTACATATATAGGTAATGTTTAAGAAGGGAATGCTGATATTATCTTAACTATGTAATAAATAGTTGCATAAATATAAAAAAAGCATAAAGTTATAGTCAAAATTTATGCTTTTTTCATATTTATTAGCTTTTTTCAATATTCAACCGCAACAAAATCATTACTATGTGGGTGGTTAGTTTTTATTATCTATGAATACATTTGATAATTCTACAAATTACAGCTGCTGTCTTATTGTTAAAGAGTTCATTACTTTGTTTTCTTTATAAATGTTTTGACATTAAGCAAAAAAAAACAGGCAAATAAGTTGCATGAGAATCCAATTGAGTCGAGACATAGACAAAATGCTGAGATATCGTTTGTTTTTCTTTTCGTATTTAAATTTAACACTGTACTTGCGTGACTTTCAGACTGGCAAGTAACTTCATGATGAGATTATTTTTTCCCTAAATCATGACTCAACATTTTCTTTTAAAACCTATCTGCCATTAGAAAATAATTTAAGTTTCAAAAATGTTGATATCTCAATATAAATAACTTGAATGTACAATAATATTTATTAGTTAGTAGGATAATGAGCAAACAATACAGAATAAAGAATATGTAACAAATAAATTTCTAACTTTATATGCATGAAATTATAATAAATGATGACAAATAAGTTTAAATTTATATTTAAAAAATTGGCTCTCATCACTTCTGACTTACACAATAACATATTGTAATTGATATTATATAGATACAACTTATTTCACAGTTACTAAGACATTTTAAAAGTAGTGTGTAAGACAATGTTGTAACACAAATTGTGATATTTAGTTTTACTTTTTTTAATTTTGAAATCAATCTACCTTCTTGTAAATTGCATGAAGGTTACTTTATTTGTAGAAATGTTAAACAAGTCTCAAATGTAGATACATTGTATTTAAACTAATAGACTTTAAATCAAGATTGAAATGTGCCATATTATGGATGTTAGAGCAATGAAACTAAACAGTTTAATAAAATTTACTGAAAAGGCTTTCCAGTAACATTAAAGTAATAGTTTTCTGGTCTCATTTAGTAAAGTGCTCTCCCATTTTGTAAAATTAATAGAAACACTCTTTTCATTAAAAGAGAGTTGGTTAGTGATTACTAAATCAATCTTTGCCATATGTGATAAATTTATGATTTAAATAGATCTATATATGAGAAGACAGTTTTCTCATGAATACATTATTCCGGCATAAAAGTATTGTGTTGTGTTGTTAATATCTTAGGGTGCGGGATTTACTTTTCATTCTCCACGCCTGCTTGTGTCATGAGATCTGTAATATTCTTCTCTAATTCATCAACGCGGGTCCCCATCTCATCTATACGATTTATTATCTGATCAGACATACTTTGGAACTTGTCCTGCATATTCTGCAACAGTGACTGTACCTAAAAAAAAAAAATATATATTTAATAAAATTGATTGAAAAATTATAAATAAATTCCATAACTGAACATGTAGGTACTGATATTTTTCTAAATTGAAAGAGTTTTTATGAATATCTTCTATATCACCTTATTTGTAAATAAAAATTCTGTTTTAGTGGTTAAGAAAAAATTACACTTACATAAAGTGTCACCTCCTGCATATTTTTATGATCAGGTCCTGGCGTTGAGTATGTATTTTCTGCGTCAGTTGTTGTAGTTTCAGATCCACTATTTTGATCAGCCATTGCAAAAAATCTTCTTTGTAATTGTTCTATTGTCAAAGGTTAAATGAATATCACCACAAGTACACAAGGCCGAGCAACAAATGACTTGAGACAATAGGCTAAGACTGAAAAACTGTAATTATTTCAATTCAATTGAAGTTCAAAACATTGCGTAGCAAATTTATCGATTTATTAAAATGTTATTTTGACATTGAAATGTTACCAGATCCAATTTATAACACAGCAAAGACGAAAAAATTAAAAAGTAAAAAAGTATTTCAATAAATTTATCAAAAGTAAGTGAAAATACGCTACAATATTTGTTATATTTTGTTCATCTAATTTGATAAAATAATACTTTTCAAATGAATTAATAAAACTCAAACTAAAACCGTTTTTTTTATGGAATAGGGGGCAAACGAGCAGACGGGTCACCTGATGGAAAGCGACTACCGCCGCCCATGAACGCCTGCAACTCAGGAGTCACAAGCGCGTTGCCAGCCTATGACGAAGGAGTACGCTCTTTTCTTGAAGGTTTGAAGGAAAGTTTGTGGCCGGTATTAGTCCGAACTATTCATCGGAGCACTCTCCATTATATATACGATAGAGAATGCAGAGCGAAGCTATATCACTACGTAACGCCAAGGAATCGAGCCGGTCGCAAATCTTTTGCCTATCAACGGTTCGAGTCGCTCTTCTTTGGATTCGATCCAGAGGGAGAAGTTGGTACTATGGTGCCCCTGCATAGAGATGAGAGCAGTATTCCATATGCGGTCGGACTTGCGCCTTATAGAGTTGGAGGCGATGGGCTAGAGTGAAATACTGCCTCGATCTGTTCAGCACACCGAGCTTCTTTGAGGCCAATTTGACCTTACCCTCTAAATGACGTCGAAACTGGACTTCGCTCGAAAGCTCAATGCCTAGGATTGCAATACTGGCTGAGGCATTTAGGGAGGTGCTCTCGAACCGAGGCGATACGACAAACGGTATCTGTTTTGTGTGTGTCTTTTTTTGGTTTAAAATGGACAAGATTCAGTCGACCCCAAACTGAAACCTCAGCTAAGGAAGCTTCAATTTTAGACACAAGTTCGTTTCGACTCTCGATGACATTTTCCAGAGAAATATTGGGACGGCCGGTATAAAAGGCATCTCCTGTGCTATCATCCGCATAACATCTGATGTGCAGAAGAAACAGTGTGGGTGATAGCAGACAGCCTTGCGGGACACCAGCATATACTTCAAGTCGGAGCATGCACCAGAGCTTACTGCACAAGCCTCTACCTTGGTCTCGATTGACTGGGGCCACCGATGTGTTCAATAAGCAAGAAGATCACCAGCTGAGCGAACCCGGCGAAAACCATATTGTTGGACATTGAGTAGCTGGTGATTTTCCAGGTACCGGAGGAGCTTACAGTTGATTAAGGATTCCATAACCTTAGAGAACAAGGGAGTTATGGCTATAGGCCTGTAGTTAAACAGATCAGAGTGGTCACCTTTTTTAGGGATCGGGTGCATGAACGCTACCTTCCAGGAGTTCGGCACTACGCCTAGGGAGTAGCAGAGTCGAAAAAGGCGAGTTAAAACCGGTGCCAACTCCGGAGCACATGTTTCAGCTTCTTTCACACGATAGAGGAGATTCCATCGGGCCCACTCGACTTATGAATATCGAGGGAAAAGAGTGCTTTACTCACTGATTTCTGTGTAGTCGAGTCGACTGAGTCGAGTTGGATGCAAAGAGTTCGCCTAGGAGATCGGCTTTCTCCTTGGCATCACAGGCTAACGAATCATCGCCCATCTGCAGGGGTGGAAGGTATTGGCTATAGAAATTCCCCTGGACTGCCTTGGCAAGAGATCAGAATCCACGTGTTCCAGAAGGAAGTCTCACCAGTCTCTCACCAATCCGGCTGATTAGCTCCGATTTCGCCCTGGCAATGGCTCTTTTGAGGGACCTGGAGGCAAAGTTGTATTCCTTTTTTAGCGTGCTGGTATTTACATCACCTTTTCGTCGCTGCATTAGCCCATGCTTGGCAACATTCCTGCTTTCGGCAGGATCTGTTGAACCAAGGCTTGGATCTACCACCAATGGGAATTAGTGTAGATGGAACAAATAGTTCCATGAAGCACTATATCAGTGACAGAATCGGCAACGACGGGTTCGATTGGGATCATCCGGCAAGAAACAGACCTGCCCCCATGGGTAGGACGCAAGGAAAAAGCGCATCCCATCCAGATCCGCTCACCTATAGTGCCATACGCGGCGGCAGCCTGCAATTCGCAGCCGCAGCGAGCACATGAGTGGCACCGTACTCCGTATTAGGCAATGATCTGAAGAGCCAAGGGGGGCCTCAACGATGACTTTATAGCCGTCCGGATCAGAGGTCAGCAGAAGGTCTAACAGTGAGGGCTCATGACTTTTCACATCTGGGACTCGCGTGGGCGTTGATACCAGTTGTGACAAGCCATAGGTCAGGGCAAAATCGTGAACAGATCTCCCCGCGTGATCGGTTTTTCTTGAGCCAAGCCATTCGGCGTTGTGAGCATTAAAATCGCCAAGAATCGCGATCTCTGCGGATGGGATCTGCTGCAGCACAAAATCTGTAGCCATTTGGACGAGGTCCATCAGTCCGTCAATTTCGGTATCACCGCTGTGGGACCTGTAGAGGCATGCATAGACGCGGGGATGGTCGTCGCTGTCTACACGGAGCAACAAAATGGGAGGTTCCGTCCTTCAAAATTGCGATGCGGGGAGAACTGATATCAACTTATGCCTGCTCTTGCCGCGGGTAGGTGCCTTGTTGAGCACAGTTGTGCCCCCCTGCCCCCAGAATACGCGGAGCAGCCTAGACATCCACGCCCAGATGCATGGTGTTCTGAGCGTGGGCGTCTAGCAGGGAATTCTCCAACGCTAGCGCAGCTGGTACCCCTCTTGGGGTAGACTGTTGTTCAACGACGCTATCATAAGAGAGGGTGTAGGGGGGGGTTGGGTTTTTTAGCTATGTGATGGATTAAGAATACCACCCCGATACATCCCGTGGATGTCGTAAGAGCCGACTGAAGCTGTAGCTCACTTATATTACCCCGCTCCAATAGCACTCCCGAACAACACCACCTTAAACTTTTAAACTTGACTACTCGCTATCCAAGCGTCGACAGCTGTCAGTTAACTAGCTGTCCCTGCGCTAGCAGCTAGTAGTCAACACACACAGTAGTCAGTACACTAACTACACTACGCTTTCCCTTTTCGCGTCAGTCATAGTTTGTAATCTATATCTCAAATCACAATGCGTGATCTGGTGATGATTGCTATTGCACTTGATGACGAAGAGGAAACAAGAAAACACGAAGATTATGGGTGTATAAACTGCTAAAAGGAAGAAACGCAGGAGGAGAATTGTGGAAACGAGCAAGCGAGCAGTCTGCGTGCGTCAATCGCGTGGGTCACCTCCTTGAAACGCGTGGTAATCATGCTGTTAGCGAAACGTCTACTATCAACTGGTACGATGGCGGTAAGTCCATTAATTTAGGGCGCGGTGTTGTATAAGTGTCGATGCATACCTTTAGGGAGCAAACTAGGACAAGAGCGGTGCAAGGTTTTTTTCGCTAAATAAAAGTTTTTTCCGCCAGTGCGGATAGTCCTATATAGATTCCATGTGTCACAGAATTTTGTGAAAAAAAACGCCCAGAAAAAACACTGTGCCTAAAGTGCGCTTGTACTATGGGTATACAACAACAGACAAGTGATATAAATACATACATACTTTTTTGTAAATAAATACATATTATACACAGAAACATCCAGACGAAATCAAACATTAAATGTTAAACGCGAACTTTGGCGTAGCAGTCTGTTACACAAACCACTAACCGGCCGTCATAAAGGCTTGATTGATTTGATTGACAGGATTATTTATTTGCCAAATTAATGTAACATAAGTATGACTGTTATTGATTTGTGACTTCACTCTAATTATTAAAAATACTCAAATAGACTGATAATACCAAAGATTAGAGCTTTAATAACAAATAAACAAGTAACTCCATTTTTAATATTATTTAAATGTAATAAACAAACATTATTGAAGCGAAAAAACAAAAAGATGAACTTAACCGTGTATTGTACACGACACCACTGAACATACTAAGGGTGTCGTTTACAATTTTTTTGGTAATGTAATTCTAACACAAAACTTATGCATTTATCTACATCAATTATTTTTTATTCGTAAGATAACGACTAAAAGTTGCTTTAAAGATAGCAGATGAAGTGAAACAAAAATACGTTGAAAAAAATTAATAGATTTTGTAAAATATTTAATTCCACTAAAAAAAAAACTCGAACAAGGTTATAAACTCTTTCATTCTAATCGTTTTTCCCAAAAAACGCTTTTACTGTTGGTCTAGTGACTAGTGGCTAGTGGCCCTGAGCGGTGACGCTAAACCGGAGGTCATGGATTCGATTTCCATCCGGGACAAATATTGTGAAATGACCACAATCATTTAATTTTGTTCTGTGTCTGGGTGTGATTTAACTATAATATATATGTATTCAGAAATATATAAGTATGTGTATCAGTAGTCCGTAGATATGGATATTATTGCTACTTTAAAATAATATTCATTTGATGAAATGGTTGGTTCTAGTCACAGCTAAGTCACAGCGATTTCACATATGATTGTTATGTCGTCATTGACAAAGATAAGTCTTAGTGGCATTAAAATCAATGAATATCCTTTTTATCAAAGATTAAGACCTTTTTTTAGATTAAGACGGCGGCGGCGTATGTGAGATGTGGTCCGAAATTAAAAAAATGCCATTCGTCCTATCGCGATACCCAGAAACAGACTTGACAAAATTGTCTGTCTTGACATTTGTACTGTCAATGTCACAACGCATTAGCTACACCGAAAATTCCGTTTTATTTTCGGTGTTTTTGTAACATTCGCGTTAATGGGTTTTTGTGAGTTTTGTTGTGCTTGTGCTGGTGATATCATTTACAACAAAAATTAAAGTTTCAATAGATACTAATAGCCATGCAGCCCCTATCTATGACTACAAAACATGATATACAAATCGATATAACCCAAGTCAGGATAGATATTTTACATGGAATTGGTGAGTGTGCAGATCGGGGTCTTACACAAACTGCTAAATGGCTAGCAGAATTAAACTACGCTTTAAAGGATCATAAAATTATATATGATCGTCCTCCTAACACATACGATGATCAAATTCCGATGGAAGAGAGAGAATCATATATTTTAGCAAAGAGTTACTTCGACTGTCAAGAATATGATAGAGCTGCACATTTTTTAGAAAATTGTAATAGTTCTAAGTGTGTATTCTTGCACAAATACTCATTATACATGTCAAGTGAAAAAAAGCGATTAGATCTTGCCACAGATCTTGGTGCTGAAAACACAGAGTCAACACAAGTGCTACTGGACTTGTTATCGTATTTTAAGGTGAGATAGTTTTAAATAATAATTTATTATTGCTTAACATAAATATTTATCACTCTAGTGTTTGTTTTGTATTCTAAAACATCAATAAGTGTTTTAGTTTCTTGGGTCAACAAACATCAATTGAAATTTATAAATAATATGTACTTTGAAAATAAATATATTAAATATTAGTAAGTGACATTAGAATATAGAAGTGTAAAATATATACTAATGTATTTTCTTTAATAATATTAATATTAACTGGACCCATCTCACAACCTGCCATCTGATTCCATATTAGACTGAGTCCACTATGAACTATGGTAACCAGAGTGATGAACATATATTTTTTTAAACACATAAATATTACAGATAAATTATGCCCAGACACAGAATCATTTGTCCTGGGTGAGAATCAAACCCATAACCTCTAATTTACTAGCTAAGCTACCGACTACATATATAGGTTGTTTGATAGTTTGAGTATTTATTGAGCAATGTTATAAAGCTTGCCTAAGCTGCGCTTTTTCATACAACCCTGACGACAAAAGCAGTGAACATAATTCCAGATTAAATGTGAGGCTGATCTATTAAATTATTCATAGCAAGAAAACTTCATATTTCAGGCAAATCGTAACAATCTGGATGGATATCTTTTGTATTTGGAAGGAGTGGTTTTGAAGAAGTTGGATTTG
Organism: Arctia plantaginis; assembly: GCA_902825455.1. NCBI lineage: Eukaryota > Metazoa > Arthropoda > Insecta > Lepidoptera > Erebidae > Arctia > Arctia plantaginis. The sequence continues at coordinate 6,144,910 of CADEBD010000288.1, forward strand.
CGAAGTGAAGCAGTAACAGCACTTTTATTGTCTATAGCTGCTGCTCCTACGCTATGGGCAGCTTGGGTAGAGTTAGCAGGCCTAGCTAATGAATATGAGGCACTAGATTCCCTCAAACTTCCAAAGCATTGGATGATGTACTTTTTCGCTGCTCATGCTTTTGTTGAACTAAAGCTATCAGAACAAGCTTTGGAGGCTTATCTAGTATTGGTAGCAGCAGGGTTTGAAAAAAGTACTTATGTCACAGCACAAATGGCTATTGCACATCATGACAGAAGAGGTAATAATTGTTATTACACACTATATGACCTGTATCTATCTCGCTCGTAATCAAATCTGTCTACATAGTTTTGAACAACCAAGTTGCACATGTGTGTCAAGCGCTGATGAGAATGAAAAAGATATTAAATCCAATAAAGCCAAGGGATCAAGGTCACAAGGCTAACAAATATTGGATCCTATTGCTTTAAACTTGATTTTCAATATCAGTTAAGGACCAGAATAATCCAAACCACTGGTTATTATCTAGAACAATTTAGAAAGTTATGCATTAAATAATAACATGTGTAATATTTCAGATGTTGATTCATCATTAGCTTTGTTCCGGGAGTTATACCAGAATGACCCATATCGGCTAGACAATTGGGATGTGTATTCTCACCTCCTTTATTTAAAAGAAAAACGGATGGAGCTTGCAAACCTAGCTCAAAAGGCTGTCTCCATTGATAAATATAGAGTAGAAACTTGTTGTGTAATTGGCAAGTACTTTTATTTTAGCATATTTTTTCAATCTTAGATAAAATTACTAAGGAAACTGGTATATTATAAAGAATTAAGCTAATCATTTATTGTAAGTTTAGCAATACCAATACCTGAGGGACAAATTGAAGATTTTTAGTTTTATACATAATTTCTTTTCAGTATAATTTTGAAAGATATTACATGTTAGTAAATAAGACTTTACCAGTTTCCGAATATAATAAACTAACACAACAACTAATGACAGATTTTGGATATTTATGCAAGTCATCATCACATCAACAGCCTATAATAGTCCACTGCTGGACATAGGCCTCTCCTTAGAAAGTAGGTTTTGGCCTACTATACCACGCTGGCCAGACAGGTTAGTATAGGGTTTGTTTCAAGTTTTCCTTCTCTTTGCAGTGCTGTTGTCCTGTGTAGTTTGCTCCCTTAGTCTTCTCTTACGACACCCACGGGATGAATAGGGGTGGTGACATTCCGTATTCGCAATCCGTCACCACACGGTGTATGCAAGTACCTATATGCAATCTAATAAAAGTGTATTCTACCAGCTAAGAATGTAAACCTGATTATAATATACATATTTTATATCCCCTTTCAGGTAACTACTACAGTTTAAGAAGTGAGCACCAAAAAGCTGTAGTGTATTTTCAAAGGGCTCTGTCATTGGACCCACAGTACCTATCAGCGTGGATACTCATGGGACATGAATTTATTGAACTACAAAACTCCAATGCTGCAATACAATGCTATAGACAAGCTATAGGTAAGTCAAGTCTGTTCAGAAATCAGACGATAAGCTTGATCTTTTTAATTTTTATTCATTTAATCAGGAAGTCAGTGGCCACGCCAGGTCAATTGGTCAAAGGTGATGAGCATGATAATTTCTTTTGTGTGTCTATCGCCGCCCACTGCTTAACGTAGGCGCCAATTACAACGGTCTTGAGCACTCGCATCCATCCACTGCCAGCCAGTTTTCTTAAGTCTTTGGTCCATCCTGCTGCAGGTCGCCCTACACTACGTTTGCAAAATCGCGCTCTTAACTCTAATTCGTGTCGTCTCCAGCGACCATCAGTCTTGGAGACATGACTGGTCCACTTCCACTTCAGCGTACTGATTCTCTGTGCGAGTTCTCTGTTGAATAACTTCGTTTAGAATTTTATCAGACATTATATTTCAATAATATCTAAAAAAAAATTATTCTGTTTATGAGAGACTGATTACTATGATACATCTCCAAAAACCAACTCAGCCCATTTTGGGATTTACGACTGTGTATGAAATGTGTCTCAATTAATAAATTTAAGTTTTGTTCTCTTACAATGTCCATTTTGTGACAGTATTTTATTAATGAATTTCAGATGTAAACAGAAATGACTATCGTGCATGGAATGGTTTAGGACAGGCTTACGAAATATTAGGACTTAATGGTTATTGTATATACTACTACTCGAGAGCGGCTCAACTCAAACCTGACGACTCTAGAATGTTGGTTTCTCTTGGTGAAGCATATGAGAAGATGGATAAAATCCCTAATGCGCTCAAGTGTTACTACAAAGCTCACAGCACTGGTGATATTGAAGGAATGGCTTTGTTTAAGTTAGCTAAGTAAGTGTATTTTAGTTTTTATTGACTGCACGGATGGCATAGTGGATTGAGAGGTCACCTTGCCGCTTTCTATTACGCCGAGTGTTGTGGGTCCGATCCCCACATGGCACAGTGTTCCTTGCCTCATTAATGTTTGTAAAGCCTCTCAAAACACAGGATATATTCCAGGCATATTCGGGCAGGGCCTGAGCTCATTAGGATAATGGGGACTATAATAGGCAAAGAAAGTATAGTAGTCAGTCATTAGCGTTGAATGTATTTAAAGTAAATATCTTTTTTTGGTAATAAATACCAATTATCGATCGGTGATCTGGCAGGGGCTAGGGGCCCCCTATCGATCGAGGGGCCCTGGGCACGTGCTCAGAATGCTCAGTGGGAAACAAAGGTCTGGCTAGAGTTGTCTTATAAAAAATAAACATTTCTTGTATATTATTTGTAAATGCAATTTTATAATTTTAATATTTGATTATCAATTTAAAAAATACTTAGAGATAATGGTACAGGATATAGCTTTACAGCCGAATGTCGTAATTAGTTTGATGAGGAGTGGTAAACAACTGATTAACGATAGGAAATGACGGTATTGCAGACTGTACGAGAGGTCGAACATGCCGAACAGCGCGGCGGCGGCGTACACGGCGGCGTGCCAGGACGTGGCCAACGTCGGCAGCAAGGAGCTGCCCGCGGCGCAGCGCTACCTGGCGCAGTACTACCTGCGCTTCTCGCTGCTCGACCACGCCGCGCACTACGCCTACAAATGCCTGGAGCATGAGAGTGTGGGTGCCACTGTATTATTTATTAGATGTATTAACCATATACGAAATGCGTAGTATGTTTAAATTGCGATTGCCTTAAAAATAGATAGGGTCCTGGAGTCCCTAGAGGTCATCGTAGGGTCTATTATTCTGTGTCATGCTCTGCCGCAGAGCCACCCTTTTTTTTTTTTCGGATACCACCCACCGGTGGTTATGTCGGACTCAAACCGACCAAAAACCGCACGCCGTCTCGGGTACCAGTTGCCGGGGAACCAAGTGTACCCTAGGAAGGAAAACCCTGATACCCCGACGCCGCAGAGCCACCCTAATAAAAAGCGATCGATTATATCTCAGAATGATGTCCGTCAAATCTACATAATGTCCTTAGGGCCATTGTCGTTCGACGTTCGTACACTAGGTAACAAAACAATGAGAATCGATTATGGCTCTGATGCGGAGCTTCAGAATATAACGGTATTGAAAACTTTACAACCTAACCCACCTTTTATTGGCATTAACAAAATAGAGTGATAAACAATTTTAATAAAATAATAAATTAATTTTAATACTTGCAGACTAAAGAAGCTGGCAAAAATATCCTCAAAACAATATCTGAGAAGCGGTCGACTGCAGCATCATCTCAACAAGCGTTGCCGGATGATTTGCCAGACGCTATCAAGAATGTATCAGCCGTATCGATCACTCAGGACACGCCTAAAACTCCACTACCGCCGAGTCCAAACGTAACGCCGGACAATTTCTCCACACCAGTGTTTACGCGGAAAAATAGCAAATATAAAATATGACACAAGATCTCAATAAAATGTAAAATGTGAGAGACTGATCGTTAACTTAAGTATATAATACAGTTGTATAGATGTAAAGTCTAATAAAATAAAATAAAGAAACTGATTTTCATTTGCCCGTGTTACTGTTCGAGTTAATAATACTTTAATAATCTTGATAATACAAAGTGAAAATATGCAAGGATTCTAATCCACAAAAGGGTTACTGAATACGTAACTCTATATTAACGGATTACTTCAGACTTTGACTTCAGATTATGGTGACATAAGTTACTAAATGCATTCGATTCATTTTTAATCTTCGAAAGTATGATCACGTCTCCTCTTATTGCTCTGAACTAGATTGGCTGTTGATTAGTCGGCAATGTCATCTGCACGCCCTCACAACTCCATATTCAATACTAAATTCATCCATTTTTCATAAATACCTCCATCTTTTAGTACATTTACTCTAATCATAATAGAACTATTCACTCTTCAAACAATCTGCTTCTATTAGGTCCCAGTGATTAATCAGCTTGTGTCAATTCGACGGGCCTGTTGGTCTGATAGTTAGTGACCCTAACCGCTAACGCCGGTGGTCGTGGGTTCGATTCCCACATGTGTGATAAGTACGATAATTTTTTCTGTGTCTGGGTGTAAGTTATCTATAATTTGTATTATTTTATATATAGTATGTATTTAGAAATATATAAGTATGTTTATCAGTAATTTATTTTATAACTTCTTGCATAAATACATGCATCGGCGGAATGCCTAAGGCATTCTCTGCCAGTCGACCGATTGGGCGATGCTGAGAAAGAATGAGGTAGGTGCATTTATGGGGGGTAATAAATGATAGAGGTTTTCTTAAATACCAACTATCTTAGAATTTGGTTGTATACTTCTGAATACCATACACACATACACATATATAAATCCATATTTATTATAAAAAATAAAATAATTTTAGGCGATGAACTAAGAGCTCGTTGAATCTGCCATATGGTTATTGCATAACAGTTGATATTGTATTGTTAAGTAAGTAGGAGCGGAAGGGGAATTGCGGATAGTGTTCATAATTGTAAGTGCGCGCATTTTCCTGCATTGACGAATAGGTAACCATCTTAGCTGGGAACGAAAACGAGAGAAATGGTCATACTTACGAAAATTCGCTCGACCGATCCGATTATTGTATGAGAGCGAGCGACCTGTGTTGGTAAACAAATCCAAAACAATACAACTGTTATTTTCGTAAATTTAAGTTTAAAAATGAGAAAATTGTAATAATTTGATTAAAACTTACTTACATATGAAAGGTAACGCCATCTTTTTGCAAAACTTGATGTGGCAAATCTCTTTTTGTATCTTCTTTTTGTTAGCAAAAATCTAACCAATTCGGCATTATTGTAGGACAGCTACTATCGTCTACTCAACAGCCCAACTAGATTTAGTCTAGTGAGCGGTACGACCGCAACTAGTGTTATTGTACTCATATGACCGTGTGGACTTATACATATGGCTGACGCTCATTGTCCCCTTAGTGACTATAATTACCCTCAAATGTGGAGAATGGTGGTCATTTTTTTTTTCAAGTTTAATAGCTCTGCACGGATGACGTAGTGGTTTAAGTGGTCGCCACACCGCTTCCTACTACATGACACTTTGAGTGATCCACAAATTGTTGTTCTGAGTCTGGGTGTTCTTTGTGTCCGTTTAATACGTGTTTCTAAAGTCCCCCCAGGAATACATTCCTAATGCGGGCGTTGTCTTTTTCTAAAAAATAAATAAATGAAAGAATAGATATTAATTTGTGATTTCAAAGGCAACGAAACTATCTAAGGCTGATAGTACAATAATTAAACTACCATAAGAGTTAATTTTCATAAAGTCTAATACATGTTTTGTGTTTTATTTATTAATTCTTGCTTAAGTGACTCCCATTATCACCTTTTCCCCTATTCTAACAAGCGGGAACACCCAACAACAAGGAAGGAAGGAAATCTTAATAGTTGGCCCTAATTTACGATTAACACTATATTTTTGCAATAGAAAAAAACATAATAATTGGTTTTATGTTTTTAAAACTACAGTAATCTATTACAAAACAATCTCATTTGCTAGTAGAAAAATGAAAATTAAGAACATTGGAATTTTAAATGAATGAATAATGATGTAAGTAGGTAAACAATATTTAATTAATAGTAAAATTAATACCCTTAACTTTATCATGTTTTAAAATCATGGTTTCCTTAACCGTGTTCGAAACACTACACATGCCATTTACATGAACACCATTATACCTACATTTTAAACTTTTCGCCTAACAGCACTCAATATACTTACAATTAAAAATCTCTTTAAGGTCTCGTCGTTTCTCTTATTCGTCCACGATAGGGGACCATTATATTTATCGTGCAGAGCGAGAGTGCGTGGAACTCTGCCGTCTCCTTCTGCGAGCAAGTTATGCTCGCGAAGGAGACGGCGGAGCGGGACCGTTAGAGGTTTAGAACTCTCCCGGCCCGCCAGGCCCGGGAACGGACCAGGTACCGCAGGCGGCTCAGTCGCCGGAGGCCGCAGAACGACCTCCGTCCTCCATAAGCGCAGGCCTGGGGGTGACAGGTGAGGCCATCTGGCACCTTAGCAGAAGCAGGCCGGGGTGGGGCGGCGAGCGCGTTGCGAAGCGCGCTCGCTTCCAGGGAGCAGAGGGAACATGGGGTTCCCACACGGGGGGCGGTCGTCTACTCGTCTGTAGATGGCCCGAGGTATGTCGGGGCACCAGGGACTTTCTTTCTAGGGTACACCTGGTTCCCCGGCTATTAGTACCCGAGACGGCGAGCGGTTTTAGTCGGTTCGAGTCCGACATGCCACCGATAGGTGGGTGGTAGGTAGGGATTTCCGCACGGACAAAAAAAAGGGGACCATTATATTGTTGTGGACGGAAAAAACTCAAATGACCAAGAAAAAAATAAGGTAAATTTACCTTATTTGATTTAATAAAATTCTAAACGGCCCTTGGGCCATTTAGAATTTTAGATCATTTGAAGAAGTAAATCAATCCTCTTATACAACTTGAAAATCTCGTTGATTCAATCGAGAGAGAATCGAATTATTTAAATTATTGGATTTTTTTCAAAACATGAAAGAAGTCATTGTTTACCTACCATGCAAGATGATCACCAAATCACTATGTAACATCACCTTCAAATATCATTCCTCTCTTAGATTATTGACCTATATGATTGCTCTATTTGTGATTTCAATCAACCTCAATCCTTTGACGGTCCACCGATCAGATGACAGACATTTTTGAAACCCTTTTAACCCTACGATTTTGATTTAAATATACAATTTTACGTAGTTTTAATTCAATATAAGTACAGTGCTGAACAGACTTCGGCAATAATCTTGCTCATTACTGATTTGGGCTTTCAAACTCAAAATATCATTATTTCATAAAAAAAATGTTTGACATCGTCTTACGTAACATCTAAAGTCAGTCATAGATTCTGTTTTATCAAATTCTAACTTTTAGCAGCTCCACCCGCGTAGGTAAATGTCGGTTATCGCAGTAAAAAGTAGCGTGTCTTTTCTCAAGAATCAAAGTATCTTCATACCAAATTTCATCTAAATCGGTTCAGCAGCTATTGATTCCCCATACAAATTTCCACCCTCCTCTAAGGGGGTGAAAAGGGTTTACCCCCTAAAAGATGTTTTCTAGGATAAAAAGTACCCTGTGTCATTTCCTGGGACTCGGACGATCTCCGTACCGCGGTTTAAGCGTGAAGAGGTAACAGACAGGTCTTTTTTCACATTTATAATATTAAGTATGGATTTAGCAAAACCTATCAAAAGCACTAAATCCCTTAAGTTTGTAGATGTCATAAAATAACACTATGATGGCCAGTTTCTTGTTGAGATGTCAAAATTGTTAACTAATCTAAAAAAAAAATACCATTGTAGAACAATTCCCTTGCACTGTCTATATTTAATGGTCACTACAACAGCAGCTGCATTAACACCATCGTACATGCTTGCAAAACGAGCAGTGATCGTTTAAGTTCACACTTGAGCAAGGCCGGTTTTGTCTTGTTTGGTGTATTCCGTCTACACCACACAAGACAAATCCGCCACCTTCACAACACTTGTTTTTCCGAATTTTGAACTCTGGTATATTGGTGATATTAGTTAGAAATAAGGCAGTTATGGAAAGGATTTTTCGCCATTTTCAGTGAACCATTATACTCGTAGTAGGGGAGTTATATAATGTATCCACTTTCAGCGGTGGGAAAAGCTTCTACAGGTTATCAAAAATGTAAGGGGGAAATCGAAAAAGGGAACATTTGGACACATCAGATATTTTGGGGATATGTTATTTGGATGCCGACAATGCTCCCATTGCAAGTTCTGACGATTTTAGACTGAGACAAGCTCGTAGCGAATTATCGAAAATGCAAACTGCAAGTTCTAAAAATCGTCATTTCGAAATACCCGAGCGTGTTAGATTTTATACAGACCGTTCAGCTTAATATTCCTGTCATGCTCGCCAAAAATCTGACGATAATTTTGTAGGGTATTTTAAATCTGACATTTAAAGATTTCTTGCATTGTTTGCTACATTATAAAAAAATTACAAGATCATGTGTTTTTTTTTAGAATTTTGTGACCCTCCCACTGCCTTAAGTCACGCTCAAATCGTGTGATTTTTTAAAAATAAACACTAATGTGTATGTTATTAACCCAACTTACCTTAATCTTACACACTCGAGTATTTCTGACCATCGATTTTTTTTAACTAATCTGATGGGCTGCCCTAGACACTCGGCTCTATATGTAGGGTTCATGTATGGTACAGGTACTCAACTGGGTGTAAGGTATTCCTTATATACTAATCTGAAACGCTCGAGTAAATCCTAAATAATAAATAATTATTACTAATTATTATTGGTATAATTATACAGGTGTGACAAAAACATGTGGTCATAATACTCCGTAAATAAAGTACACCGATAATAATTTTAGGGAACTGATAGTTTTGAGAATTGAGTGATAAAGATAATATTTATTTAGGAAACTACTGACATGATTGTTACCAAGAATACTTGAATACCCAGGATTTTCATAAAATGTTCAATTTTTCATAACAAAATTTATTTTCATGAAACTTCACAACATGTTCTTTAGGTAATATTGTGTATGTACACCAGGCATTTCTCAAAATAAAAGTAACTAAATCATTGCTTTTCAATTTTCTATTCTACTATAAATCGACTACACATAAGATTCCAAAAATATGACAACACCTTTTTCTAACACCGCTATCACGGATGAAAGCAGTTCTATCAAAACGGGATTAATAATAATAATATTTTAACACATCTGACACACGGCGGTCTGATCCCAAACTAGTCAGAGCCTGTACTATGGTTCCCAGACTGCTGAAATGAAATGAAATGATATTTATTTCTGTAAGTAAATCTTTTCAGATATTTTTACAAGTCGGAATCTGATAAACATAATTATATATTTCTAAATACATACATATTATAGATAAAGTACACCAAGACACAGAACAATTGACCGTGCTCATCACACAATTATTTGTCCTGGGTGGGAATCGAACCCACGACCGCTGAAGTAGCAGTCAGGGTCACTAACCACTAGACATACAGGCCAGTCAAATAATTATGTCAGCTATGGCCACACCAATAATGTATATGTTGTAAATATATATTTTGTCGTATTAATTACGTGAAATCCAGCAGACTCACTTTGTTTTATAACAATTGCTTTTACCAAAAGAGATTGTGTCCGCTCAACGGTCTAAGGTGTTTAAGTTTATTTGTTATGTCTGCTTAACGATTTAATGTGGAGACCAAGCGACCTATTAAAGGCCTTGTTTATTAATCAATTTTTTTAACCAGTGTTAGCTTTAATAACAGCCTTTGATCATTGGGAAAATATTAGCAAGATTGTGTAAATTAAAAAACGTATGTATAAAAAATAATAGTGATTATTTTTATTTATACAAATTAACAGATCTTAGTGCTCAAATAGTAAAAAACAATTATATTAATAACTAAATAAATAGGAAAGTGCATGGATTAGAAAATAAAAATTGTTCAAGTTAGCTCCTCGCAAATAAAAATAAAACTGATTATAATCACAGATGAAGCACAAATTTGAGAGCTCAATTTCTAACCGACTAATTATAACTATTTGCAATTCATTTCATTAAAAAAAATAGAGTATATCATATTGACACTTTGACTAAGGAAACATTCAGTACAATTTTGTCATTGTTAAATATTAAATAACATTAAAAATAACTTAAATTACATCTGGTGAAAATACAAATGTAAATAAAAGTCAACAAATACATTAATAATATATGAAATGGTACATTTTATTTGAGGCACAATTGAGCCTCTGGGATTACGTTATAATAATTTTTATGAGCAATTTGTAAATGGACATTAAATATCTTATTTTTTGTTAAATAACCTTGTCTCAAAAATGTAGACTCTTATTCAGTAAATACCAATTATAATCTTAAACTGTTTAATATCTTACATATTTAATCGATAACATTTTTGTACCGTTCCATACAAATCCAAACTATTCTATCAAATAAGGCCAGTAACCCCACAATGACGTCATTGTGGCCACTGGCTGACTCACTGTACAAAACTCAAACACACAAGGCACTGATTTACTAAGAACATAGTACCTGGGTTTTGAAAGTTTGCAATAGACTTACGTGTATAAACATAAATTGTTTTGACTTAACAGGTCAGTTAAATAAAATACTATCTAGATAATTTAGAATAAAGCTAAAACCAGAGTCTTTATCATTATTTCATCATACCTATAAGCTTTGCAAAATTCCTCCATTTGATATATTCATAATAATACTTCCAAAATTTACTAAACTTCGAGATATTCTATATCATTTACACATACATACATATTTAAATTTTAAGGCATTTTGAGGCACTTGATTTTACAACCATATCAAGCTTGTTGCACGGTGGATATAGCTACGGACTGATAACGTTTTAAAATACAGTAACATCGTCACTTACGCGATATTTTACCTTGTTAAGTAAATAAGCGAAATATTGTTTCTACTTACGACACCAGTACCGCAGTCATCCATACAGCATATATCGTTGCTATTACTGTATCCCCACTATGGCAAAACATCAATAAATTATTCAACTACAATAAGATTGTTCGATAATATAAAATTTGTAGCTTGGTTTGTGCTTTTTGTTACGTAGTTTGTTCTTTGACTTCTCACTTAGTTCTTACGTTTTCATGAAGACCAATCAAAGGAATGGATTCGAGTTCACAAATCCGCCGTTGTTTGTAGCTTGCTAAAAAAATAAAATATGATAAGAAACAGCCAGATTCCAAAATTCCAGTTCGTCATAATAATATGATATTCAAGAAAATGAGTCATTTTAATTCGACTCTTTTAAAGCATAATATTTATGTTGACAAAGGTTTTAGGAATTCACACACACTTAAGGCAGATAACTCTACAATATCAGTGTTTCCTGACAAAATGATAACATTATCAAAATACACGCGTCAGTTTATTAACATTCACACAATGTTCCTGAATCATTTTAGTATGCAGTCAATTTATTCATAGTTATTGCTTACGAATAAATATAGGCAACGGTTATAACTCTGTATTCTTTAACATTTCAATCATTTTGCGCTTTGAATGTTACAAAATTATTTTCTTTTTTAAAGAGTTCCTTTGATCAAAAGCACTACACTTCCTATAACCAAAGTAAATCAGCTCGGGCCACAGCCTGACTACATTTCTTCCTTTTAAATTCTCGCATCCACACCTATTCGTACCTGCATAACTCAAACTAACACATCTTATAAATTAGCACAATACTCTCACGCTACACACCTTATCATACACTACCACTGCACACATTATCCACAGAAACACTCTCAAAGCTTCTGGTTTCTAATAAACTTTAACTTTATTCAATAATTTTTGAATTTATTCCTTGATTTTATTTGTTTTCTAATATTGTATCCTAACATCTTTTGGTTCAGTAGATAAAGTACATGCGGAAGGGGCCTGGTAACCCGTATTACAGGTTGTGCATTAGCACAAACCTACAACAAACACCAGTTTCTCACAATGTTCAATGTTGTTGTTGAATGTTAAGGAAAACATTGTGATCAGAAATAAATAATTATTATTATTATCTTATACCGAAAATCTATTGTAACATGTATAAACAAAGTGTTTTATAATTGTGCTATGAAGACAACTACATATTTGTGTGAGTATGGTGGCAACAGATATCAGTAAATCGAACCCACACCTGACGTACAGGCAGGTGGGCGGCTATCAGTATTGACCACCTGTATGCAAATGATACGCGCTTTAATTAGTCACTGCTTATTTATATTTTGTCTCACTCGAAACGCAATCTGAATATGTAATCCGTTAAATGTAATTTATTCATAATCAAAATATTGTAACAGATTTTAATGTTGTCTGTTTTTTTGTTAACTGCTGCTAACCAATGTTAACAAAACGGTGCGGCTGCGTTGGCCTTAAAGCTACGATGTCGTTAATTAGAATGAGTGGATTTTAAAGTGTGGAGATGTAGTTTTTAGAAATGAATGAAAAATGGATTAACAATTATATTTGGAATGATATGATATAACTTTTAAGTAACAATTTTTATGACCCTGGAGTAAATTTTGGAACTCTGCAAGTGAAAAATTTTAGTTTACAAATTATTACCAAAGACTATTTGTAAAAAGTTTAGGTAACATTCAAGTGGTTAGCGGATGACAGATCACAGAGTAGTCAAGGCTAAACAAAAATAGAGGACGGTTCGCCCACCTTAACTGTATGTAGATCGGCAGATAAAATTACTTTGCCAACATTATCTTGCATAGGTCCCCTGAGAAGACATTAGAAATAAACAGCCGCAACTAGGTTAACATGTGAATATTAAAGCGGGAAAATATTTGTATACCTACATCGTCACTAAAATATATAAATATATATAGGTACTGGAATAAACGCGTATAACATGCCTTTGAATCGCCTCGATTACATCGCGAAAAAAATAGTAAAAATATCGAAAATGTGCGGGTGGATGATGAACTGTGTACCTCACGAGTTCGATGACGGACGGACGGAACTACTGAGCCAATGCAACCTGGTTGAAATATCAAGCACTTCAAAAATATTTATTGCGTGATCACGTCAATATATTTACGTATTTGTACCAAATACATTCTCATGGAACGAAAAAATTTAAAAAGCCAAAGACAGCTGTTGGTGCTTCCGGCTAATGTGCTTCCTGTCGAAGCAGAAATGGCCCACGTTTTGAACCACTGTGTCTTTGTGTGTCCCTCTGATTAAAACTGGCTACCAACAAACGGTGGGGGGGGGAGGTTCGCTGACTTCACTACGTCTAAATTCTCTACAAAAAGTTACTTAATAAACTGTTAAATTACTAATTGATTACTAACAATGGTGAGCAGAGACAATCGTTATGTTGAGTAAATCAATTAGAAGTCTTTGCCGTAGTGGTGTTTAATGGAAATGGAAAATGACTAATTGCACAGCAAATAATATTTAACTTAAATAAAGACAATGTACTTATAGATAAAAATAGAAACCAAAAGGTTAGTAGAACGTCATTGTAGTTGTTGATTTCGTGCCAAATATCGCACTAGACTAATTCTAAGTAAATAATCTTTTGGGGACCCGTATCCAAACAGTGGATGAAAAGATTGATGATTTTGCCTTCGATGTCCGTTTGTCTATATGTCAGTCATCGAACGAATCGTAATAAGTAGACAGTTTTAGTGATTATATATTTCAATAGCCGCTATAACAAAGAAAATAACTTTTGAACCTTGCCGGTTTCCTGATTTATACTGATAATTATTATAATTGAACGCGAACTAAAGTGATAAATCAGATTGCCAGAGTCTCCAGTTAATGTAACCTATTAATATGGTTTTCAAAAAAATAAATGTAAAACTTAAAGATGGAGGCCTCCATCCAAAGATGGTTTCTTCATAATAATAATAATAACATTTGAAGTTGACTGTAAACAGTCGTGTATGTTTACTTTAATCAGTACAATATACGAAACTGTATACTGCTAACTAATACATACAACATCCTTCAAGGATACTATGCAGAAATGATCTATACAATGTTTTCGTATGTGTATTGAATTAATTTAATCGTGACTACTAATAATATTATACAACATGTTAAAAATATATTTTTCAGATCAGGAAGAACTAAAATATAAAGGCTAATATATTTTTTTTTTATTTTTTTTTTATATTTTGTAGTATAGTTTGTAAATACAATGTAAGGGGGGAATGAACCTTCAGACTAATTATAACGTAAACAATTTTACTTTACAAAAAGTGCAACTATTTGGTTTTTGGTAGTGAAAGGTGGTCTTTAAAAATGGTTTGAGTAATTCATACGAATTATAAGCAATCTTGGGATAACTTAAATATAGAATTATTGGTGCAGCAATTTATTCTTTTATATATCTAAGGCCCAAGTGCGAGTTTATATCACATTTACCGCCGGGCCTGGCCCGCACCTCTCTTCTTCACCAATCCCAAGGCCGAACGCGCTCACGGTCCAGAGCGAGTTAACGAAAATTGTGTGTGAAATTAACTTGCACTAGGCCATCTGATCCGATTCTATCCGATAGCAACGAAAGTATAATCCGATTTAATTTAACGGCATCGCCACCTGTCGAAGTGAGATATTCTACTATTTGGGCTGAGGCAGATATAAATTTTTGCGTGTATTGTAAACGACACACTGGGGTGTCGTTAACAAATGTTTTTTTTGTTAAAGACAAAAACCGTAATGATATTCTAACACAAATTTATGCCTTTATCGATATCAATTGTTTTGCATAAGATCCCGAGCATAGCCTTTTAAAAAGCTTTTTCCAGAAGATACCACAAGTTGCTTTAAAGATAGAAGATAAAGTGAAACAAAAATACGATGAAAAAAAAAAGAATAGTTATTGTATTATTATGGTAGAACCAACTAAATCTTATATATAAAATTCTCGTGTCACAATGTTAGTTACCATACGAGGAGTATGGTAACTAACGAAACGGCTGGACCGATTTTTACGAAATTTTGTGTGCACATCGGGTAGGTCTGAGAATCGGCCAACATCTATTTTCTACCCCTAAATGACAAGGGTGACCCACCCCTAATTTTTATTTTCAATATTTCCTAGAAATAATGTATACGGCAAAACAACGTTTGCCGGATCAGCTAGTTAATTTATAAAACTATTCAGTTTTATAAATTAATTTAGTTGGTTTTTTGTTGTTATGATTACAATTGTTGTTTTACGAATCCCTGTTAACTCGACCAATTTTAACATTATCATTATAGATTGAACATAACGAATTGTTTTGCTTCACGTTATACATCACTAGTCGGCAGTGGTGTGGGTAACAAAAAAAAAATGTAAACGACAAACAGTTACGTAAATTATAACTAAAAACGCATTATCCTACTGTATCCCTATATAATACGTCAAAATATAAGTATATACCAATAATGCGTGTCGTGTGCTATTTTTGATCTATCTAATTGATCTTTTTCGCGCGTTTTCAGCGGCTTTCAAAGTTACCAGAAAACTTTTACTTTTTACAGTTTTTCTCTTTCGATGTGCGGACCTTATATATTTACGAATCTAAAAGTAGCTAGTAGTATTTTGAATCTGAAACCTAAATTCCCAGTGGGATTCAGACACTAGTGCAGAAACAATATGTTTTTTAGATTGTATTTCATGATAGAAATAAATTAAAGTTTCTTTGTAAAACAGGAACCTTAAAAATTTATATTAATAAATACAGTATAATTTAGAGCCTATTTAATTTAGAGCACAGCAGTGTTTGCTTTGAAGTGCAGGTTAACCGGGACAGCTATTTTAAGATATCAGTAAGGTGGTCCTGACTACAAGGGGACTGCAGACAGGAAATAATAAGTAGCAGGACCTAGTTTATTTGCAAGCCTATCAAAAAAGTGCCCAGTAAAAATTAAATTCCTTCAAATTAAAAACCGCCCCTTATTAGATCAATGAATAAATTGATGTATAAAAAAGTCTTGTATATTTACTCAAGTTTCAACATCATCAGCCTATCGTAGTCCACTGCTGAACATAGGCCTCTCCCATTGCACACCACTTAGATTGATTTTGGGCTTCTCGCATCCAGCTCCTGCCAGCTATCTTGCGCAAATCGTCGCTCCACCAGGCCTATGGGCGACCTACACTATGTTTGTCGAGACGCAGTCTCCACTCAAGAACTCGTCTTCCCCAACAATTGTTACTCAAGTTTAGTATCACTCATTTCTACACCACCCCAAGATAGACTGGCAGAGAATGCCTATACTCACCTATGTACATCTTTTTTGCATGCATTAAAAAGCATGAAATAAAAAATAAATAAATAAAGTTAAAAAATATTTCTTACCATGAAAGGGTTGACAGGTAATGGTGCTGTAGTATTACTCCATCCTCCATTGAAAAAAGGGTTTTTATTAGCAAACAGATCATTGGTTGCAGGACTTTGGAATGGATTTTTATTTGTTAGAGCATTATTTTCCTCTGTAACAAACATAAAGAATAAACATATAGACATATTATATTTGTATACAATGATATTTATAACCTTCCATAATAATTTGAGTAATTATTAAGAAAGGTCCACTACAACACCATAAAAAAGTGTGTTTAAACAAATTAATGTTTTCAGCTGTACTATATGTGTATGAAACATGGTACAAAATAATGTATTAATAAAAACAATTTAATCAGTCACTGATAACTTATATCTAAAAATGTTTTCCTCTTAAAACACATTCCATGTATATTTATATTATACCTAACACTGAAAATTTAATAATATATATACAAATTGTCACAATTATGTAGTAAAATACTTACCCATGTGTTTCATATTCTGCTGTCTAAGTGCCAGATCTAAATCTGCTAACGCTGCATATCGATCATCTATAAAAAAAATATATCAATATGACACTTGTGACCATCACACACTGGCTACTCATAACCATTTATACTTACTCGCTGGAGCGGAAGGACTAAAGGCATTAAATGCAGATGTGTTCATCAACGGAGAAGATGTAAAATTGTTATTGACATTACTGTTGAACTGACTACTGTTATAAATATTTGCTGTTGTAAAGTCAACAGGAAAACTGTAAGAAAAAATAATATTGGATAATGATGTGATATTATCACAATTACATTCTGTAGTAGTTATAGCACTCACTCAGGTACTGGGGCGGGTACTGCAGCAGGTACTGAGGTGTGCACAGTGGCAGGGACTGGGGCGGCATTTATAGCATTCAGTAGAGGTTGCGCTATGTTGTTCACTGGCTGAACTATCCTATGACTTATGTCATTAGAAGGTAGCAAATTGTTCACTACTTTAGCAGTTTGTATTGCTGAATTATTATTGACTGTATTCTTTGAAGTTTGCGGTAAAATCGATATCAGAGGCGTCGGAACAGCATTACTTCCGGCCTTTACTTTCAGTTTGTTTCTCGTTAAATTCCCATTGATTGAAGTGTTAGTATTTACTGGCGCGTCCAAATAATAACGCTTCTTTTCATACTTGTCAGACATGAAATCCTTAACGCTTTGTTCGTCCGTAAAATTAACACTTTCACCCTCGTAAAGTCCTAACCAAACACGCCTACAGTAGTCATTTCCCTTTGCTTTTATAAATTCTAATTCTTCTGGCGTGAATGTGGCCATGGAGATAGACTTCACGCGGTGAGGCGGCGTAAGACCGCGCCTGAAATATAATACAACCATCTATTTGTTGATCTTTTTTATCATCAGACAAAGCAGAATAACGTAGAAACAATACTTACAACATTCCCGAACATTTTGAACACACAAAAGAACCGATCGTAGTATTTACGTATGTAGGTCCTCTTTGGTTACAATCTAAACAATACTTGTTACCATTTAGTGAAATAAGTTCCCGCAAAATTTCTAAATTTTTATCGTCCTGTTTGCGACGATTTGCAGCCATTTTTTGTATTCTATGTGTGAGTGAGTAATGTTTTATTTATGTATCAACTAAATGTTACACCGAATTAAGCTTGTGTGTGTTTGAGTTTTGACTTGATTGGTTGACAGATGCGGTTTGCGGGGTTAGGGGTAACTGTTTGAAAGTATTTATTTCGTTCAATCTAGGCATGGAACAAAATCACAGTGAACTGTGACTGACCGGAGATTTATCATTCGATTTTTTCGTACATTAGATAGGGTTACTTTTAGGTACTCACGCATTGTTGCCAATATGCTGTTTTCAGACAATGTATAAAGACCCTATTTCGCCTATTTAACAGCAAATCTGGTAATTATTTTACTCCCTACATAATAATTGAAAAAATACTAGATTTACTGTTAAATAGCGTCTAGCCTACCTGCCAGCAACCCTAACCTACGAACGCAAAAATCGAATGATAAATTACAATTCACTGTGTCCCATGTCTAGTTCAATCCTGTTCAATCAATTGCTTCTTGTCTTTATCAATGGCGATATTGCCAGATGTCACAGTTTAATTGTATGGACAAACTGTAAAAAGCCTGTGGCCCACCACTATAATATTATTTTTTCTTACCGCGAACTGCATAATTGAAGCCTTCTTTCCATATTACTCCAACAGTATGATGACATGTTACGTTTTTCTTTCTGATAGTGACTACTGACTTAGCGTCCGGCAATTTTTTTTAGAATAAATATTTAAAACAAGGTACCAATTTTTATTAAAGTAAAACTTCTTTACGCACGCTACGACGAGAGCGTTACGAAAAGTGTGATCGGGCGAGTCGAACGAAAATTGAGAGAGAGATATAAAGAGAGACAGTTACGTTTCGTATATTGTTGGGGCTAGAGCGAGAGGTGCGAGCACACATTTTCTTACTCTCTTCACACATAGCCAAGAAGTTTTACTTCAGTCGTGTGGTCTAAAGCACACTCGTTTTTTAGTTCTCCTTGCTAAAGGATTCATTTTTATTATTACAAATACGCAAAATACTATAAAACCATCTTTTTATAAAATAAAATGTTTTTTAGTGCGAGAAAACATAATTGCAAAGAATAAGGTCCCAAATGATCCACCACGCATAATAATAATGTTGGAGAAAATAAAATAGCAGCCACTTTTGATCACGAAAATCGCGGGTGTTAAAAATAAGTTATTTATGTAAAATTAGCAGCTAGTTATATACCTACCTACCTACAAGTTACGATCGTTTTTCATTTGTTCTCCTCCACGAGATTGCAATATTAGCATTAGCAATTAACATGTTAAAATGCAATTAACCTTCTTTCTAAGGAGAGGCCTATGTCCAGCAGTGGACTATTAAAGGCTGTTGATGTGATGTGATGTGATGTTAAAATACAAGTTTTTTTTTTATTAAGTCTAATTTTCTTAATTCAGTTGCTACTAGTTTGCAACATGTCATTAATATGCAGAAGAAACAATGTGGGTGATAGCAGACAGCCTTACGGAACACCAGCATTTACAGATTTGAGGTCGGCGTATGCACCGTCGATAACGACCTTAATGCTTCTGTCTGCAAGGAAAATGGTGAGCTAGTTGCTTAATTTGACTGCCTCGGCGGTACATTGGTAGCATATGCGACTGTTTAGGCGAGGTCTCCGGTTCGATTTGTATGATCTGCAAATATTTGTTTCTGACTTTGGGTGTTTTCTATGTATAATATGTATCTATTTACAAAAAAAAAGTATATAAGTATTCTATTCTATAACTTGATTGACTAATAAGTCAATCAAGTTTTTTAGTACAAGCTCTGCTTAGTTTGAAACTAGATGGAGTTGTGTTTCAGATGTCCTAAATATTATTTTTATTATTAATTTCTCGGGCAGCCAATAGGAAGGTAGTTTCGAGAGAAGCGGGTTATGCCAGATCCGATCGAAGGCCTTCGCTATGTCCAAGCTAACTACACAAGCCTACTGGAGGAACTTGGAGTTTATTACAAATTCCATAATCTTTGAGAATAAGGGGATTATGGCTATGGGCTTGTAGTTGGACGGATCAAAGCGGTTACCTTTTTAGGGAATGGGTGCACAAACGCTACCTTCTAGGAGTTCGGGACGACGCTCAGGAAGTAGAAGAGTAAAAAACAAAACGCGTTAAAACTCGTGCCAACTATGGAGCACACGTCTCTAGCACGAGATAGGAGAGATCCCATCTGGCCAACTCGGTTTATGAATATCGAGGAAAAAGAATACTTTATGCACTAATTTTTAGGTGAACCATATGCATACAGATTTTATACCGCGGTATGGTCGGCGTTACCTTTTCCCCACCATCCAAAGTCGAGTTGGATGCAAAGAGTTTGTCTAGGAGATCGGCCTTTTCCTTGGCATCATGGGCCAACGAATTAACTCCCATCTGCAAAGGTGGAAGGGATTGACTACAGATATTCCCCTGGATATCCTTGACTGCACGGATGGCGTAGTGGTTTAAGCGGTCGCCACGCCGCTTCCTACTACGCCGAGTGTTGTGGGTTCAAACCCCACATGGGACGACACTTTGTGTGATCCACAAATTGTTGTTCTGAGTCTGGATGTTCTTTGTGTCCGTTTCATGTATGTTTGTAAAGTCCCCCGCGACACAGGATTTATTCCTAATGCGGGCGTTGTCTTTTTTAAAGAGAAAGAAAGAAAGAAGAGACCAGAATGCACGAGTTCCAGAAGGAAGTCTCACTAGTCTCTCACCAATCCAGCTGATGTGCTTCGATTTCATGCTAAAATTGGTTCTTTTGAGGGACCTGCTGACAAAGTCGTATTGTTTTTTAGCGTATTTGCCATGCTTGGTAACATTCCTGCTTTTAGCGGGACGCCGTTTTGCAGGATCTGTTGAACCAAGGCTTGGATCTGCCATCGATGGAAATTGATGTAGATTGAACGAATAGTTCTATGCCCTGAAGCCATCCAACCATCAGTGGCAGAATAGGTAATGACAATAGGATCATCCGGCAAGAAACAAACCTGCCTCCAATGGTAGGACGCAAAGAAAGAACGCATCCCATCCCAGTCCTCTAACCTGTAGTGCCATACGCGGCGGCGTCCCGCAAATCGTACATGAGTCCGGTTAAATAATGGCCCGAGGAGCCAAGTGAGGCCTCAACGGTGACTTTGTAACCGTTCAGAGGTCAGCAGTAAAGGCCTTTCCACATCTGGGACTTGTGTGGGTGTTGAAACTATTTGTGACAGTCCAAGTCAGGCCGAAATCGTGAACAGATCTCCCCGCGGGATGGGTTTCGCGTGTGCCAAGTCATTCGGCGCTGTGAGCGTTAAATCCGGCTCCGGAAATTTTTATTTGTATTGAGTGATTTCAATGACTTAAATGGCAAAGTAGGAGATTATTATTTATTGACATATCTTAGTGATAGTTAGTCGTCTTTATGTAGTTTTAGTATAAACAAAAAGAGATTACATAGAATTAAACTTTATTTTTTAAAAAGGTTTTCGATACATCACTTCCTTTTTCCTTTTTGTTAGCTATTCTGGACCCAAATTGTAAAGCTCTTTTAGGCAAAAGGACAGCATCAGATAATCCGAGGCTTAGAGCAACTAGTCTCAACATGAGCTTATCTCCAACACCCACACCCAACTCTTCACTGGGAAAACATCTAAAAAGTATAGTATGTTAATAGTTGTAACATCACGATTTGCATTGGTAAAAGAATACAAAGAGACTGGATTATAAAGACCTTAACCATGGTTTTAAAGATAAAACATATTTTGTGAAATCTTCATCTAGATAAGGCATCCTTGGTTGTCTTCCATGGTCACATATAACTCTATTGTCTCGGGCCAAATTCCTAAAGGAAATTCTTTTCCAATCCAGTTGCAATTCTTTGCTGAGTCCTTGCCAACCATTCCGTCTGAATGCATTTCTATGGCGGACATATCCACCAAATAGTTCATCTGCACCAGATCCTACTAACAATACCTGGAAAGATTGTTGTCTCATAAGTTTGGGTACAACAAGAGTACATAAAGCTATTCTTTATATATTCTCCATATTACTCTGCTAGTAGATATGCTTCTATCATCTTGACCTCTAGCTGCAAACCACAATGCCGTTCCAAGACTTTCATCTAGTATAGTTTGTCTAGGATAAACAAGATCTCCTATAGTCTCAGCTTGGTGTTTATCTAGTTCTTGTTTTGGTACATTAACTTCCTTTAAAACCCACTGTCTAAAATATAGCAATAGTGTAAATGTTACAAATGTATAACAATAAAAGATCTTACTTAATGTGCCTAAAGTTCTAATAGGTTCACCTTGTTGGACACAGTGCTTCTAGTTCTAGTAATGACAGTTTGCCAGTAAGTCTGTCAGGCACATCATAGGAAGCCTTGTCATCTTTCCTAAATGCAACATTAATAAGATCAATACTTTGTTCTTTGGGTAAAAATTTGTCAGCTAACAAAGCCAATATTGTACAATCTAGACCACCTGAAAATAAGACTCCAACTGTGCAGTGATTACAATAATTAATTTCATCACCTATACATTCCTTGCATTTCATAGGCTGTCTTTTTAAACGTAATTCAACACTTTTTTCCAACAGTTCAACAATTTTTAAGACATGCTCTTTTACAACAGGATGTTCTAGTATGTTTTTCAATATGCTCAATTTACATTTTAGTTGTTTTGAAGATTCTATGTGACTTATTACATTGTCCTAAAATATTAACACAAAGGATATTAATAAAACAATTATACTTATATAAATTAGGTAACAAAGGTAGGTGTTTGAAAGATACCTCATCTAATAAGTCTTCCTCATCAAAGTCAAATTCAAATTCATCATCAGGTATGCTTTGTTGCACTCTAAGTTGGGTTAGCCAATCATCCAATGTAAATTCTTCAGGAGACTCTAAGATATTAGTCCATTTATAGAGCTTTAGTTTTTTTGTTACAATATTCATTACTTGAATATGTGTAGCTGGTATTTCAACACAGTCAAATTCTCTACCTGCGAAAAAAAAAGAGACAATAAGATATTCAAACATTATTGTAAATTACAAAGACATTTGGCACTAAAGAAATTGTAAATTAAAAATCAATAATTTGGGTACCCAAGACACTGCTGATAATTATAGTGTCATCAGTTTTGTGAAACAATAAAGAAGTTCTTCCAATTCTATCTCTTGTGAAATATAAATTGTTATTCATTTTGTCATAATAAATTAATGCAAACGGTCCTTTTAATAACTTCAACTGTCCTATAATGTGACTTTCTGAACATTGACCCTGGAAGTTAAATAAATTTGAATTGGTTTTTAGACCCAACATATAGATACAAAAAATATATCAAACACTACTGTAATTTACTTATCACAATCATTTTAATGCTATTTAGTTAAAAAATATAATATAAAGCTACACATAAAAGGTTAGATAAGACAGAAGTCTAATTTATATTTTATTCACAGGATGATTACCTATTATTCATTTATCTGAAGATATAATAATCTTCAGAAAAAATTGCTTTGATTTTGAAATGAATATAAATTTTTAAAATAATTTCTCAGAACTTACAACATCATAACTTAGCTTCTGGAGAATCCGCTGTGTGTCACTGATATTACTATCCCATGTTTCATCAAATATATCACCATTATACAGAAGAACACCTTGATCATGTTTGGCAGGCTGAGGAACTAACTGAAGGCCTTGCATCCATAGCACTGCTCCACAAAAATTTGCAGTTGTACCATCTTCTAAACTAATTTCTAAGGATTGTGTGTGATTTGGGCCTCTATTTCTGATACGTTTTAATATCTTGGCATCCTGAAATTGTACATATCAATAATTTGGTAGTTTTTTGGTAAGGAAATTTGTCATGTCTAGATCGACTCCATGTATTGTATTTTTTTAATTACCTGTTGCACGGCTGAAGCGTTAAAAAAACATATTTTACAAATAATTCCGCACATTGTAGGTTACTTTCTTAAACTTTGAAACTTTTAAATGTCTTTTATGAGTACCTAAGTAATAAAAAGTTCATAGGTTTTATTTAATGCATAATCTATACTACTTTGCACAGAATAATTTTATAACACTGAAAAAACTGAATATTTCTAATAATCCGTTCGGTTAGTGAAAGTATTATAGTAAAAATAATGTAAGAAGCGCATTTTGACAGACGAAACTGAATGAACTTTGAACCACAGAGTACAGTAACAATACTAAATCTTTGTACGAAACTAAAAAGTTAAAACAATTCAATGAATAGTTGATATATCATGTCAAATACACTGCACTGTCGTGCAGTCACAATCTAAACATTAGTCTATGGTATGTTTACCATAGACTAATGTTTAGATTGTGTATGGAGGTATATTTGAGCTAGCTTCACCACTTCACCTTCTGTCAAATTCTGTTTGTGTGTCAAACTGTCAAAGTGAGAGCCTTGAATACGTAAAGTAAAGAAAAACAGAAAAGTAATCGTTTCAAAGCCTTGTTATATGCACTCAAAAATAAGTTTGCGTATATGTTACTCTGACAATGACTTCGACTGATAAAGATGCTGAAAAAAGTGAACAACAAGCTGATGAGAATGTTGAGAATGCAGAAGACGAGAAAGCAGCTCTCGATGAATACATATGTAACCTAGAAGCCAGGGTGAAACAAAAATCTGAATTAAGAAACCAAAATTTAAACTGTGTACGGCCGCCTGAAAACCATTTCTCTAAACTAGACTCAGGGCTAAAGAAGAATACAACTTTTGTGAAGAAGTTGAAGTCATTTAGCGCCGTACAATTGGAGACGCTGTTGAAAGATTTCAACTCCCTGAATCTTACTAAATATATCTCTGAGGTAGCAGGAGCAATCGCTGAGGCTAAGTTGAAAATGTCTGACATTGCAGCTGCAATTACTTTGTGTTCTGTACTTCATCGTACCTATGCTGAATTCTCATCAACCTTCTTTGAAAACTGGCAGAAAATATTGACTTTTAAAACTACCGATAAAATTACAAATTCATCAAAATTACGAGTTGACATAAGATTCTATGCTGAATTGGTTGCTGTAGGCATTTTTACCAACAAGACTGGTTTACCATTACTAGGTAATGTTCTCACTGTACTGATAAATATGGACAAAGAGGATCACAATAATATTCCTATATTGTTATCATTTTGTAAACATTGCGGAGAAGATTATGCTGGTTTAGTTCCAAAGAAAATTAGAGAAACAGCTGAGGTAATGATTTACTTACTTTTTTATTTATTTATTGAACTAAATTTATTTATTTATTAAACTTGAGAATTTTTGCAGAAACTTAATGTGGCATTGCCTAGAAACACATTTTTGACAGCTGAAAAACAAGCGGCTGTAAGAACCCTTTTGAAGGACTACTTCTCATCTTTGAGTAAGCATTTATTAGCAGTGAGGGCACAGTTGCAGGCCCTGCATGCAGCTAATCAACGAACCCTCCACACTAGAGGAGAATTATCACAGGAGAGAAAGGATCAGTTGGAACAACATCAGGTATTTCGGTGTTATTGTTTAGACTCTAAACATTGCAAAGTTCTTTTTTTTTAATGCAGTGTCTGCATGTAGAGAATTAAACGTAGCAAGATAAACTGTTGCTTGAAACACTGCTTGACAGTTGCATGGTTTTAAATGTGTATCTGTAAGAAAATCATGATGGTAACAGTTGATGACAAGGATTGAGAAAGAAGGGTATTACAGCTCAGTTATTCATTTTGACCATGGAAAACCTAGTACAAAATACTTAAAACTATAAGAAGACTAATGATACTGTACTAGTACATAGTTATTTGTTTAAAACGTGCATTAATAGACTGTACATAATATACATAATACTATCTAGTAAAACTTTCTGTTCATATTACATATTATATATACAACTTACACGGTCTAATTGGCTTTCAGGCTACATATGATAAACTTCTAGCAGGTGCCCAAAGCTTTGCAGAAGTTCTTGGAGAGGATTTAGGAGAAGCAGGGGAGCCCCCAACTTTAACATTGACAGTGACTGAGACTCAAGGCACTGTGACTATTGGTGGTAATGAAGAGTTTGCAATGCAGGCTGGTACTGATCCCTGGCAAGACGAAGATACTAGAACTTTTTACACCAGCTTGCCAGATTTGAAGGTTTTCATGCCTAATTACCAGATGAAAGAAGTAAGTTTAAACTAGTTAATTTATTTATTAGCTTTTATTTATTACGTCAATCAAGCTTTCATAATACAAGCTCTGCTTACTTTGAAACTAGATGACATTGTGTGTTAGATGTCCGAAATATTATATATATATTATTATTATTATAAAGACAGGCAGGCAGTTGAAACAACTGATAACAGTCTCTATCCTGAGAGATTCCCATTACTTGTCCTTCATGGATTAAATTTTATATCTGTCGAGTTGTTTTTTTTTTACATTGTAGACAGACATAACTCTGACAAAACAATAGGCTAGTTGACAAAATTTCAATAACTGCTTAATATTTTAGCTTATTAGGCATTTTATCGAAAAAAAAGGTTTATTTATTTTTAATCGAGCGTTTACATTATAAATTTCGCGTATTAAAAAACCAATTTCAATTTGGTTCCAAAACGCACAAGACTGTCATGGCGTCTTGAATGACGTCACGCCGTGCGAAACAAACCAAAGAGCAATCGTGTCTTCATACGTTATAGCTAGTTTTTAACGTTTAAAAATGAATTTCTCATATTATAAGTACTGTATAGTGCCCCAGTGTGATAGCACGACTATAAAAACGCCAAACAAGTTACTTATATATGTTCCAAACAATGGAGAAATACGGAAAAAGTGGCTAAAACTTGCAAGAAGAAATGATGCTCATACTTTATCAACAGGTTCAAGAATGTATTTTTGTGAAGATCATTTTGATGTAAGTATTTCACACAATACAATCTATTACTTAATTCGAGCAAACTAGATGTGTTTTGTAGAATCCCTATTTTCTAAATAATAAATACATGAGTTCAGGTTAAGTTGTTTCACTTTTAGGAGTGAACGTTTTATTTTAGTTTTCTAATTAATGTTACAAACATACTCTTTTTATTATTCTAGTTGCCAAATGATATGATTAATTATATGGAGTATCATATGAAGGGAACAGTATCACAAGTGCGCATCAAACCAGGTTGTATGCCAAGTTGGATGTCAAGAAGACAGAAGAAAACGAACATGCAGCAGTACAGAACGGCCATATATTCTAAAAAACAAAGAAAGATGATAATAGAAGAGTGTCTGAATGAATCAAAAGAAAGTTGTACTCCAAGTTGTTCTCTTATAGATACTTCTGATACAAGTTTAAGTACATATAATATCAAACAACATAACTACCTAAATGATTTAAAGTTTGAAATGGCAAATACCTAGTTATTAACAAACTAGTTATTAACTTACTAGTTATTAACTTTGGAAGTGTTAACATTGCGAAATTCAGATGAGAAAAAGTCACTGTTAGAGGCGAAAAAAATTCCAAGCATAACGGCATCGATTCTGGACAAATTATTACTCTCTGCTTTGCTGAATCCAGATTCCATTGTTAATTCTTTCAAATTATAATTAGAAAAAACTGTATCAACTTGATATTAATTGTTAAAAACCAAAATTTTATCAAGAACCGGTAGTGATACTCGAAACGTCAAAGACAAGATTGGAGTTTCGCACGGCGTGACGTAACGCTTTCTGATTGGTGTTCACTGTCACGTGACTAAAGGTTTCATTTTACAAAATTTATTTTTTAAAAATATTATTAATCTTTAACAAGCTGGTACAAAGCTTAAGATTGTGGCCTCTTAAATGAGTATTGTCATTACTTATAAATATTTTATCAAACTTGAAGGTTGTATTGTCCATTTAAGATCCTATATATTTCAATTAAGTCTCCTCAATCTCTGCGATCCTTTAGAGTTTCAGGATCTTTAGGCGTTCTTCACATGGTCGGTCTTTTCGTGATTGTGGTATCTTAGTCAAACCTGCCTTGTACCTTCTCAAGAAGTTCAATGTCCTTTACGAAATATAGGCTATACATCTGGAATGCATACTCCGACATGGGTCTGACAAATGTTTCGTAAATCTGAAGCATCATTTCTGGTGTTAGAACTCCAAAGGCTTTTTTATTGAGGTAAATTGACCTTGCACCTACCGACTATTACTTTTTCCAAAATTTAGACAACTTTTTAGTGGGTAAAAAATTCAATTCCCGAGAGGCAGTACAAAATGCCTTTGAAGAGTTTCTTGCCTCCCGTCCAGCTGATTTTAACAAGAAGGGCATCAATAAACTGCCAATGCGTTGGCAAAGATGCGTTGATTGCATGGGTGATTACTTCGAATAACACAAATAAAAAAGTTTGAAAAAATAAGTACTTTCACTTATTGCATACAAAACGGCAATTTCATAGGTAAAGACCTATTATATATTTCTTTTTTAATCAGTCCAGAACTTGTCTGGTAAAGATTGCCTTTAAAGATAAGACTGTATTTGACTTCAGCAACATATTCTTGGTGTGCAAAAAAATGAAATTAGTTTATTCTACTCTTGGCCATAACTTGGTTTCATTCTTCATTAATGTCGGGTATCTCATTGTTTTCTTACAGACTGTGAAAAATAAGACTGAGACAGTAACAGAAGAAATGTTGGATGAAGATTTGAAAGAAGATGAACTAAGTGATAATGAAGCCCCCCCTCCTACAGTTCCTGAGATGGAGCAAGAAGAAGTACAGCCTGCTAATGTTTCTAACAAGTCAGTTAACTGCTGTATACAGCTTAACTGCAACAATTCATCAACAGCCTTTAATAGTCCACTGCTGGACATAAGCCTCTCCTTAGAAAGGAGGTTTTAGCCTACTATTTACACAAATTTACATTTTAACATTTCTGTTTTTTTTAGTAATATTTTATGTATATAAGTTACATACATAAAATATTAGTTTTAAACTTAAATTTTTTGTCACATACAAATAACTAGTATCAGTCAAAAATTTGTAATCAATAATTGTTTGCTTTTTTTACAGATATGCTCTAGATGCATTTATGAATGAACTGCCGAACTGTATAAATAGGGAATTGATTGATAATGCTGCTGTTGATTTTGTCCTGAATCTCAATACCAAAAATAACAGAAAAAAACTAACAAGAGTTCTCTTCAGTGTTGCTAGAACCAGGCTTGATTTATTGCCATTTTACTCAAGGTTTGCTGCAATTTTGTACCCTGTGTTGCCAGATGTTTGCGTTGACTTGTGCCAGATGTTGAAACAAGATTTCAAATATCATGTCAGGAAAAAAGATCAAATTAACATTGAGTCAAAGGTATGGAGTCCACAACCATATAAATTTTTTATTATTAATAATTGTCTTGTCCTTAGTAACGGGTAAGAATATGGAGTGTCACCACTTCTATTCATCCCGTGGGTGTCGTAAGGGCCGACTAAGGGAGGCAAACTACGCAGTACAACAGCACTGCAAAGAGAAGGCCAGACCCATCTGGCCAGTGTGGTACAGTAGGCCAAAACCTCCTTTCTAAGGAGAGGCCTATGTCCAGCATAGGACTATTAAACACTGTTAATGTGTGATGATTAATAATAACTTCATAACTTATGTGTTTGTTTGCAGATTAAAGTGGTGCGTTTTATTGGGGAGTTAGTCAAATTTGAACTTTACTCTAAAATGGAAGCATTGTACTGTTTAAAAGTATTATTGCATGACTTTAAACATCACCACATAGAAATGGCATGCAATCTCCTTGAGACATGTGGTCGGTATTTGTATTGTAATCCTGATACCCATCAACGCACAATGATATATTTGCAACAAATGATGAGAAAAAAGGTAAATATTATATTTTCATCATATTTATAAGAAACACATGTAGACTTAGGCCAACAAACTAATGAAGCTTTTTTATTTTCTGTGCTGTGCTGTACTTTTCTATGGCTAATTTATAAATCGTTGTTTTAGACTGTCTCAGCTCTAGATTCGCGTTATGTTACGCAAATTGAAAATGCATTCTATTACGTCTGTCCACCGGAAACTCCTGCCCAACCAAAGGAAGAAGAGCCCCCTATGCATCAATTTATTAGAAAAGTTTTACATGAAGATTTACAGAAGAGTAATGAAGAAAAAATTCTAAGATTAATGCGAAAGTTAAACTGGGATGATTTGGATATCGCAGCTGTGGCTATACAACATTTAGCGGGTGGTTGGAGAGTCCGAGCTAGTGCAAGGAGGGCTCTTGCCAGGTTAACGGCAGAACTAGCAGCTTGGCAGGAAGCTGTAGCCCCAGCAGTTGTTGATACTATACTTGAAGAAATAAGGGTTACTATGGAAGACCCACATCCGAGATATAATCAAAGGAGAATAGCAACTGTTCGGTATTTAGGAGAATTATATAACTATAAGTTATTAGATTCCCGAGATGTGTTCACTGTTTTGTACTCATTTATAACTTTTGGAGTGACAAATGATCATAACAATGTTTCTCCACTAGATCCTCCAGATAATGTATTTAGAATTAGACTAGTGTGCGCCCTACTAGAGACTTGTGGGGCATATTTCAACAGCGGCTCAAGTAAAAAACGACTTGATTATTTCTTAATTTTCTTTCAACATTATTATTGGTTTAAATATGCTGATCCTCATTGGACTGACGACAACATGTTTCCTATTTACGTAAATTATATATACCAAGAGTGTTTGACTACACTCCGGCCCAAATTAACATTGTTTACTAGTTGGCAACAATGTAAAGATGCAATAGAAGAATTGCGCCAGACTCTATATCCTGAATTAGGTGAAGAAGATAATGAAAATGAGGACCAGGGAGATGACAGTGTGAATGAAGGTCTGGATACAATTATTGAGACTGACGATGAAACTGATAATCCACAACTTCCTGAAGAAAGCTCTGATGAAGAACCTATTACAGAAAATACAGGTAATGATGACAATGAAATGCAACAACACGAAGATATTACAATAGAACCAAGACGACCTGCTCCTAAACCTGTAAGCATCACTTGTAATGAGTCTTTAATCAAAACTTAACAAAGCAAATTGAAAATATTTGTTATTATTTTATTTTAGGTCGAAGATGTAGAATTTGAATCAGCGTTTGAAAAAATGGTGATGGAGAATATAGCAGAACGTCAACGTGAGAATAGACCACAACAGCGAGACATCGCTGTACCAATGACCTGTCGGCAGACCACTAAGAAAACATACGAACAGTTATTGGTTAGTTGAGTAGATATATAAAATCTAAACACAGGGTAATTATCGACAACTTACTGTTAATGTTATTTTTACAGCAAGGAAAAGAAGGAGTTGAGTTTGTTCTGATGGTGCGCAAGGGCACTAAACCACAATACAAGTCTTTCAGTGCTCCGCCAGAACTCGCCAGCAACTTACAACAACAAGCTCTGGCAGATAAACAAGAGATGGAAAAGATGAAACTGTAAGTTTTTACATTCTGATCTGTACATTAAAGTCGATGATCTGTAAACTCTTTGTACCATTGATGGTGGCACATGAGTGGCACAGTGTGATTAAACGTATCATATCGTCTGGCGCAATATATGCGCTCACTATACGGCGATCTTTATAATGTACAACGTTGTGCACTAAATTATGCTGCCTGAATGATACATAACAAGGTTTTTCTTGTGACGTGTCATTCAGGCATGCAGTGCATCTTGATTGAGCACAAATTATTTTATGCATGTAGTGAAAATTGTACTTTATTTATTTTGTAGTCAAGAGATAATACTTATTTAAATATCATTCTAGCTAAGTGTCTCTATCGCATTTACCTACTGACAGGTTTAAGGCGTGAATATTATAAGCCCCATTGTGACTGAATGTAATGATGATAGCACATCGGGAAATCTAAATTATATCTAAATTTTCAGCTTAACACTCAATATTTCGGAGAGGCAAGAGGAAGAAGAATATAGCGCAGAAAGTGGGGGTGGTTCCGGTGGTAGTGGCAACCCAAATAGAGGGCAACACGTACGCCAGAAATATCAGCATCCTAAAGGAGCACCAGATGCAGACCTAATATTTGGACCTAAAAAATTTAAATAACTGAGCATTATAATTTATGGTGGTGTGGTTTATTGTTTGTCTGCTTTGATATTTGAAAGTCGACGATATCGGTTGCACATGTATGCACTGTCGGCCGTTTTGGACGAATTCAATTTTATTTCATTCTTCCAATGAACTAATGACATTGAGAATATCAAGAACTCATTGTCAATAAACGAAGGATTATATGAAATAAATGATATATTTACTACTTTTGTTCAAGCGATTTGAAAAAGAAATATTGTTGCTAGTTGTATGTTATTGAACTAAATTTTTCTAAAATAAATTATGGTTTTATTATAATCACAATATGAATGTTTCTTTGACGATGACCCCTGTATTTGTAGTCGGGTTATTTTTATTTTTTACTAACCTGGCCCCTTCGCTTGTGAATAACTATCTAGATGAAAACACTTGTAATGCTATGTAGGTATATGTTCGTTTTTGGTGAGTTTTGAACCAGGCCAACGTTTTGCGACGGTAGCTAAGCTCACGATCAGATAAAACGATTAAACAAACTGTAGTTTATACGTTGCGTTCCGCAAACATTTGTATAAACAACAGTCGTCATGATCCCTCGCTCAGGAGATAATTACTGTTTTATATGATCACGAAACGTGTCACGAAACACGAGCACTTGCTTCGGAGTTTATGCCTATTTTGCATGCGTGCCGAAGCTTGGCAAACGTCCACAAGCTCCAAGCCTATACAAACGCTTGGATGCCATTTACACGCTTGCGACTTCGTTCACGTGGTATTTAAAATGCGCTGCCTTAGTGGGTTCGATTCCCGGACCGTACAATTTATTTTATTTTATTGCTAGTAAAATATTATCAAAATCGGTCCCGATCGTTTTGAAAATTACCCGGAACAAACAGATAGACATATTTGAACTGGTTTTTAGGAATAGGTATCGTGCAAATAACCGTGTGAGCATGAAAATATCGACGACAAACTTACGCAAGCCGAGGCCAAAGACCCCGTTTACACGCTTGTGTTTGAGGAGAGTTGCCGAGGCTTGTCAAGCGTGTAAATGGCCTAATAGTTAAACAAACGATTTTACATCGTGTCGCGGCATTCTCTTTATTGGTGGATACAAACATTGTGAAGCATGCGCCGCACACGCCTCTCGCAACGAACGGTTCGATTTGAATTTGCCTTGAGTAAAAATAAAACCAGGGCCTCAATTCTGCTATTTTATGTTTACGCCAAGCCAGTGTCATACCACTGACACGCTATTGAGATGCCATCGAGTAGCCATTGAATAAAATATAAAAAAAGAAATAAATAAATTATTAAAATAAATAAATAAATTAAATAGGGCATAGGTATAAATATCGGTAGTCTATACTAACTCAGTGTCTTTACAGTGGCGATTCAATGGCAGTGGCTTATCAGTGGTGATATCAAAAAGATTGCTCATATTTGGAAAATCAAATCATTTCCATAAAAAAAACGTAATATATTTTCAAATTATAAAGAAATGATTTATTTATTTTTCGAAATATTTATACCGATGCCAATGGCCACTCGATGGCATCTCAATAGCATGTCTGTGGTATGACAGTGGCTTGGCGTGAACATAAAATAACAGAATTGAGGCCCAGGTCGAATGACCCATGATCGGATCGATCCAACGGCGAGCGAAACACTCACTGTCTCGCAATTGTGGTGACGCATCTGTTACACACCAGGAGAGAGCGAATCAAACGATGTTGTTTTCGTATTTTTTCAATAATTGAATAAATTATTATTAAAGCAGTTACGTGTTATAATTGTGGTATATGGGCTGGATCGATCTTAGCATGCACCGAATGACTCGAATGGAATTATAGAACCTCCACTTCATAGTGAGGTCTGGCTACGTTCATACGTAAGCCTTGAGCGTGGAGCGTTTGTCGACATACGCTGGGTCGTCGTGGCTAATGCCTCGCCACGACTATGAATGGTTCATCGCATGCTTCGCAATATGTGGATAAATTTTAGAATCGTTATTCTGATTAAGAAATTATTATTGTAGTCGTAAAAGTGAAATTAATTTGCTAGTAGTGGGTGTTAGTCTCTGGTTACATACATAGATACATTTCATTTCGCTCTAAAGATATATATCACTCATTTAGCTCACTAGCTCAATGATCCAATTCAATTGATTGATCTCTCAATTAGTTCAATTTTTCGTCTCAATCGTTTAGCTCAGATCACTCATTTCAAACCTCTCTTGCTCATACAAACCTTTCTTTATTCTCATATTAACCTAAATTCAGTTCTTAGAACTTAATTTTGAACCAATTTTTTTAAAATATTTTTTTTTATTTATTGTGTTAAGGTTACATAATTATTAATACCCTTTTATAAAATAATAAACAATAAAGAAATGTGTAGGTACAATTTTTTTTTTGTACTTTTATTAGGTTGTATGTTAAAAATCATACATTTTAAATTGATTTTCCTTCATACCTAGCAGGCTTAATTCTCAAATAATAGTTAAGTAATGTTAAAATTTGATCCTCCAAAAAAAATTTAAATTTTGCCCGAAGAAACTAAATAAACATAAACTGAACTATGATCTATCTCACCATTTTTACTATCACTCGCTCATGAAACAAAGAACAGCGTCGTTGAGCTAATGAATTAGTGAGCTATAACTGAGTTCCTGAAACATTCGGAGCAAGTCTGAGTAAGTGATGCATTTCTTTCTCCTGAGTGAGTGATCTTTTAGATCACTCACTCAGGAGCTAGCTCCTGTGCAAGTGTTTTTTTTTTATCGAAGTTTATCGTATCGATATATTTTTAAACAGTTTCGATAATTTTCGAGTGAAAAATAACGATATATCGTCAGTTTTCGCATAATTACTCATACATATTCCATAAGCATTAAACTTCGTAAAAAAGAAGACGAAAAACGAAGAAAATTGTATTTTTCTTTATGCTCGAGCCTAAACTATTTTATACAATTCAAACAAAAAAGTAGTCATCAGATATGGACATTAGGAGCACTCTCTGTTTGAAGTGCTCGCCTATCAAACGGGTTCTATTGTAGGGTACTGTCAGATTTACGGCTGAAGCAACCCTTTCGGAAGATACCGAGGAATGATATGTATTCATCTTCTCAGCTCAGTGATACATTTTGCGCATAACTAGAAATAGGTGTGTTTGTGTATATGTATATCCGAAATAAGTTCCGGTCCGCTTTTTTGGTGGCGCTGTCAATATGCATGTATAGACCTTTTTATTTTCAGAGCGCATGTCTCTGAGCGTGCTTCGCAATTTGTATGAAAAGTCTCCGATATGTTGGATTGCCCCTTTTAAAACATGGTGGATGCGCTTGCGCTGAACTTGTGAAAAGGGCTATATACTTCTCATGATACTGAAATTAGCCGACGTCTAATAAGTTTTGAAACTTTTCAAACCGATAAATTAAGAAAAAATAAAATTGTATTCATAGTTTACATAACTTTCCACATGTGCAAAAAAATCGAAATTGATACGAATTCGATACTCTAAAATAAATATCGAAAATCGATCTTTCGCCATTTAAAATATCGAAGATATAATTCGAAAATTGTATTAAAAAATATCGATATTTTTTGTCCATGCCTATCAGGAGCTACACAACTCTAATGTATTTTCAAATGTCAATGTAATTTTCAAAGCGATTACCGGTTGTTATTATTTATCTATTGTCTTTTAATTTACTCTTAGATATTAATACATGCGTGTAATTTTGAGACTTTAAAAGTTTGCTGATAATATAATAGTTGAATAAAATATCTTACCGTCTAGTCTCTACAACCATCAAGTTCGGCTAACCTATAGGACACGATGGCGGACGACGACTTTAGCAAGTTATTACAGCAAGCAGAACAGCTAACTACAGAAATTGAAGGGAATGAGGATCTGCCGAGGGTAGAGAGATCTTTAGGACAAGTATTAGAGGCGTCCCAGGAACTTTATTCACGAGTAATTCAGTCTGGCGCTAACGACATTCAGGCGTAAGTACACCTTATTCTACGAACATTTTATTATTTTCGCCTTTTTCTATATTTCTTCATCATATTATTACTTGCAGGCACCTATTGTTTGGCTCGAAAGGCATTGATCTTCAACAAATATCTCAGAAACTTGAGACTCTAAGCTCCAAGCGCACCTTTGAACCTTTGCAGCCTATAGCTGACTCTGATATTGAGAGCTTCTTGAGAAATGAAAAAGAAAATGCAATTTTATCACTTATTGATGAAGTAAATAAAAATGTAAGTATGGTGATCAAACTTTATTCTTCTTATCATTATATTCTCTAATATAGTTATTATTACTCCCTTTAAAATTTATTTTTCATAATATAATATAATATTTACTAAGTTTCTATGTAATAAAGAGTGTATATGATAATGGTTAGATGACATTTCAAGCTTTAAGTTTGATTTTTAAGCATTTTAAGTTTAGGTAGTTTGATTTCTATTTTGTTTACTGTAGAACATTATTTACTTTAATGTTTGCATGTACCTATGAAAAAAAAAAAACAATATTATATTTCATTCATTGTTTAATTACATTTGACATCATAATACATTTCTGCTTGTTAATTTTCCAGTCATTACAAACAACTGAAGACCAGAAATGGGAGCACATGTTGTCTGAATGGAATCGAGAGAAAATAAAACTGATGAATGCAATGATAGGTCCTTCACAGAATTGGTTGGACCTTAAACGGACCCCTGAGCCTCCCAGCATTATGGAAGCACCAAAGAAGTTTGGACACACCATGCTTGATGACATAGAGGCTGCATATGCTAGACAAGTGCACCAGTACAATAAACTTGTCTTCCAGGGATCAAAGTCTAGAACAGCTTTACATCAAAAGTTTGCACAAGTTGCTGAAGAATTCAACGATCCTGTTAGTATTTTTGTTTTATAATTTTCTTTTTTAGGTTTGATTGCAAGAATGTGATAAAGAGAGATTACTCTCTACATTAATCACTTCATAATTACAAACTTCATTAAAGATGGTATAGCCGTGGGATAGCCATGCTTCGGCACGAATGGTCTGGCTTGACTGGAGTGATACCATGGCCTTACAGGAAACCGGTGTTAAGCAATTCTTTCCTTGCCTTTCACTGAGTGAGTGAGGTTACTGGAGCCAAAATCCCCGAAAGGGCAGCAATGCACTTGTGACTTTTGAGTTGCAGGTGTCCATGGGCGGCGGTAGTTGCTTACCATCAGGTGACCCGTCTGCTTGTTTGCCCACTTATACAATAAAAAAAAAATGTATGTACCATCCCTATTCACCTGTAGATGTCCAAAGAGTTGACTAAGGGAGCAAACTATGCACAACAACAGCACTGTAAGGAAAAAAGAAAACTTGAAACAAAACCTATACCAACCTATCTGGCCAGCATGGTATAGTAGGCCAAAAACTATTTTCTAAGGAGAGACCTATTTCCAGCAGTGGACTATTAAATGCTGTTGATAATGACAATATAATTATGTTACAATCTCCAGTGGTTAGAATTGATTGCCTGAGTTTATGTTATGAGGACTTGCATTTGCCTGGCATGATGATCATCATGATGTCCTAATATAGACAGAGACAGAGATAGTGAGAGATATGCCTGGAATGGAACACCTTTTTTTCGGAAAATAGTGGTATTTTCTGAATCATCTAACTTATTAGTGCCTTTTAAAATTGAAAATATACTAAGTTGATTTTATTCACTAGTTTAATTAAATAATTTAATGATAAAATTATAATGATAATTACTTAAATGATATACATACCATGTAATTTATGTAAAGAAGGAATGTTACCATAATTCTTTTACATAATCTCTTATAATAAGTAGCATAAAACTTAGTATTGCACTTTGCGAATCAAAAAATTAATATATGTGCACTATGTGCTAAAGTGTTGGAATTAATTTTAAAATTAATAAAGAAATCTGAATATTAATTGACGACCGAATGGCGTAGTGGTTTGTGTAACGGACTGCTATTCCAAAGGTCGCGGGTTCGATTCCCGCTCAAGTCAAACATTTGTGTGCATGAGCATTTAATGTTTGATTTGGTCTGGGTGTTTCTATGTATAATAAGTAAGTATTTACAAAAAAAAAAGTATATATGTATTTATATCAGTTGTCTAGTACCCATAGTACAAGCTCTGCTTAGTTTGGGACTAGATGGCGTTGTGTGAATGTAAAAGAAAAAAAAATTACTACTGATGAAATATTTTTCAGAAAGTAAAAGAAATGTGGGAAATCATCAAGGTGATGGCAAACATTCCTGCTTTAGTTAGAGATGAAGATCCATTGAAGGCTAGAGGAAACCCAACCATTCAGCAATGCCTTGTGGCACAAGGAAAGAAATATTTGGAAAAGAGGTAGGTTTATTTTTGACATATAGATGATATGAGATATATGATATTGTCTATAGAATCATTAAACTAATAAAATAAGCTTTCTTATTTAAGTGATCTTCTGGCACACCATTACTAACTCTTAAATTGAAAAAAAAAGATTTTTTTCTTGGTAGGAGCTTTTTTAACCAGCAAGTAAATATAAAGATTCTTAACAATTTACTTTTTAAGTCTGATTTTGAAGTCAAATATTTGAGGCTAAGTCAATATCAGGTAAATAAGATATAAATAAGATATGTCAGGACAGGGCATCTGATTGTTTGTTTCCAAATAATTGGGGTTTGGTTTTAAAATCAATCAGCTGGAATTTTTGTTTTTTTCTCGTGTTTGACTACTCGTCGATCTGTGTTGACACAATAAGCCAGTCTTTTGGTATTTAATTATATGTCATTATTAGCAGAAAGAATAGCTGGGAATTCCCTTCAAATTCCTTAATCAAATCTCGCAGTCAGCGTAGGGACATCATGCCGCTTTAATCTGTCGTGTGAGACACTGCCTGTATCATGTAGTTTTGAAGCCAACTTATTTACGTGAGTAGCTATTCTGGTTTGGTAGCGTTTACTGCACTTAGCAATCTCTTGTCTAACTGTTTTTGATGTTCAAATCCGCGTGTATGTATTTGTTGCTCACGTAGTTCGGTATTTTTATCATGGCTCTTAGCGTTTTGCTTTGAAATCTTTCGAGAATTTCAATATTACTATTGCTAGTAGTTCCCCACAGTTGGATACCGTAAGTCCATATCGGTTTTAGTATGTTCTTATAAATCGTAATTTTGCTTTCATGAGACAGGCTTGAGTTACGACCTACCAGCCAGTACATAGATCTGACTTTCATGTCCATCTGTTTCCGTTTGGACCATATATGTGTTATCTCCAGGTTAGCCGGCGATCAAGATGCATACCGAGGTATTTAGCGTCTTCAGCTTGAGGGATGTCTTTGTTGCAGAGCTTGGGGCCCAATATACTTCCTTGAGGCACCCCTGAAAGGGTTTCTTTTAAGGGAGCAGTTTTGTTATTAAATATCACCTCAAAGCATCTTTCGTCCAGGTAGGAGTTGTTTGATTTTGAACAGAAGCCCGTCATGCCACACTCTGTCAAAGGCTTGACTGATATCCAAGAATACGGCAGAACAGAATTGTTTGCACTCCAACGTACGACTTATGGTATCTGTTATACGATGGATCTGTTCAATGGTTTCATACTTCTCTCGGAAACCAAATTGGTGAAGCGGTATGACTGCTTTTAAATATGCGCGCATCCTGTGCAATAATATTTTCTTAAGCAGTTTACCCAATATACAGAGAAGGCTTATCGGTCTGTATGAACTAGCTTCGTGGAGTGGTTTCCTCGGTTTGGGTATCATTACGACCTGCGCCAATTTCCATTGGGCGAGATAAATATTAAGTCTTACACAGGCATTAAAAATTGCTGTGATGTGGATTACGCCCATTTGCGGAAGTCGTTTTAGTAGTCGCAAATCAATTAGATCGTATCCTGGCGCTTTACCTTCCTCCAAATTTAATATTTCTCTTCGTACTTCCCTGGGACTAGCACTTTCCAATGGCATGCACATTTGCAGTGGTGTTTCCAGATATTCGTTAACCTTTCTGTCGTATTCAGGGTACTTACTAGGTAGCGATTGGAACACAGATCGTAAGTGTTCTGCAAACACCTGGGCCTTTTCAAGGTCTGTTCTGGCCCACTTACCATTTATGCGTGGTATATGTACAGAGGCCTTTATGCGTGGTATATGTACTATAGGTCTTTTAAGCTTTTTTGTTATCTTCCACAGAGAGTAGTTAGTGTCAACGTAAGGAGTTAGGTTAGCCAGTTGATTTTGGAGGCGCTCGTTGTTTGCTTGGCAGATCATGTATTTGAGATCTTCTGATGCTTTGTTGAAGGCTTTTTTGTCCGGAGGGTATTTTGTGGTATGCCATATTTTCCGCAGCCTACGTCTTTCGCGTACTTTATTTTTTATCGTATTGGAGTAGGTTGAATTACAAGTGATTTTTTGCTTTATTGGGGGTGTTGAGTCCTTGATCGCTTGGTGTATAAGCTTGCCAAGTGACTCAATAGTTGATTCGATGGTGGCTACACTATTTAGTGGTGAGTTTAAGTTAATGGATTCTGTTATTTTAGCCTTGTAGTCATCCCAGTTCGTCTTATGGTTCTAAAGTCTTTGAGTATACTCAATCTGTACAGCTTTACATTGGACATTGTTTATAACTGGTGTATGATCAGACGAAAGGTCAATACATTCCACGATACTTATTTGGCTCTGCGAGATATTTTTTGTCATAAAGAAATCCAGCGAGTCTGGCACCTTGTTTGTGTCTGCAGGCCAATATGTGGGTGCACCGTGTCAAGCGCAGTTGAGGTTGAGCTCCTTCATAGCTACATATAGCTGTCGGCCTCGTGAAGAAGTTAATCTGGAACCCCAAAACACATGTTTTGCGTTCCAATCACCACCACCACCACCACCAGGAATTATTTATTGTAATAGTGTGCTTGGGTGGATAATATATTGCAGATAGTGTTATTTCAACTGTATTGTCTTGGATTCTTCTGACTGAAGTAGCCTGTATCTTCTCAGTTTGGTATTCCTCAAGAAGATAGTGTTTAATGTTTTCTTTTACCAGTACTGCAGTGCCTCTATGAGAGTTACCTGAGGGATGATTTGTACTATAATCTTTGTAATTCTGCAGTCTAAAATTAGTTTTTGAACCGGGTTTCTGAGATCAAAGCCACATCGACTCGTTCAGTTTTTAGGAACAATTCAAGTTCTTGTATGCGTTCTGTCAGTCCGTTGGCGTTCCAAGTAATTATCCTTAAGCTCAGGGGTGTTTTATAAGGCTTGTGACCAGCTGAATCATACGATCCATCATGTTGTCTAACATAATACTCGTATTTA
Source organism: Arctia plantaginis (assembly GCA_902825455.1). NCBI lineage: Eukaryota > Metazoa > Arthropoda > Insecta > Lepidoptera > Erebidae > Arctia > Arctia plantaginis. Next base: position 6,186,370 of record CADEBD010000288.1, read on the forward strand.
TTATGTTTTGAAATTTTTCAAACGTAACATTGTTTGAATCCTTGATGTTAGTTTTCATTCTTGTTGCTTGTGGGTATGTCATGTTGTTTTTTGTTTGCATATCTTTTTTGTTTTGATTGTTATCTTCTCTGGTTGCGCTGGGATTGATGTGAGGCTCTTGTTCGAGTTTATCTTCTGTAAGTTTGTTCCTTTTTGATTAGTTTTTCAAGATTAAGTCCTTATATTGCTTATATTTTGTGCAGCCTTTATACTCGTAGCTCGCAGGGTGCTTTTCTTGGCAGTTTGCACACGTTGCATCAGTATCCGGTTTCTGTAAACAGCTGGTTGTGGGATGGTCTTCGCCGCATTTAACACATCTAAATGGTCTATTGCATTGGTTTTTGGCATGTCCAAATCTCTGACATCTCTTGCACTGCAAGATATCTAGCTTTTTTTCTCAAATGAAATTTTAATGTGATTTAATTTGTTGATTGTAAAAACTTCCTTATTGTTATGTTTTGGCTCGATGTCCACGTAGAATAGCTGCAGCTGTAAATGGATTAAAACAAACATACTATACTGATAATTACTTGATTAATTCTATTAATTTGACCCACATATTTTTATTTATGTACCAGAATCTTTCAACACATGTTCACCTGCTTCTCAACATTAACATGATAAATTTATACACATCAAAATCCAATGAATATAAATAAAAAAGTAGTAAGGCAAAGTAAAAAGAACTTTAAACTTATTTGTTGTTACTTTAGAGCGTTTTTAAATATATTTTTTAAAGCAGTTTAGTCTTTATTTCTCGAATGTCTACTGATTAATACAAAACTTAATTTTAATCCACCCAGATACAAACAATACATGAGTGATGTAGTTCGAGCAAACCCAGCGGCGGCGTTACGTGGTGGGGAACCTGGCACTTACCCACTAGTGCGCGGTTTTGTAGGCTTACGACTGCAGGGGCAGAATGTCCAAGTGTTATGTGACGGCGTTATTGATGACCGACCACTCTGGCCAATGGTATATTATTGTCTTCGAAGTGGTGATGCTACTGCTGCTTTGCACTGTTTGAGAAAGGCTGGGTAAGTTTCTTTGGTCTATCATACTGTATTGCGTGACTAGAGTAATAGGGCCTGGAATTTCATCAACTACAAATGGATAGTTTTGCTCTAAGAACAATATGATTGTTGAAAGCTAAATAGCTTGTAACTTGTGCTATATATTCTTATCTAGAGATTCAGAATATTTACAATAGCAATATATAATGATACAATCTATGTTATAGACAAGATCATAGCGAGTTTATAGCAGCCTTAGAAGAATATATAAGGAACCCAGAGAAGCCACTCAGTGATAAACTCCAGACTGCCATTAACTTTCAATACAGAATTCAAGTGCGTAACTCTACAGATCCCTACAAACGAGCTGTAAGTTATTTCTATTTGTATTAATTTCTAATACCACGTAGAAGCCCATAGTTTTAATGCGTTTTTTTTTATACTTACAGGTATATTGTGTGATAGGATGCTGTGACTTGAGCGAAGATCATGGTGAAGTAGGGCGCACTGCTGATGACTACCTGTGGCTCAAACTATCATCCATCAAATCGCGCACCAGCAATGATTCAGAAACTTTCTCATATTCAGACTTGCAGAAAATGATTTTAGAAGAATATGGTATGTGCATATCTTTACTGCTGATAATCTTGTGAAGTCACTGCTAAATTCATGCATAATAAAGAGAGCATTTTTTTCTTGCAGGAGAAACACATTTTAAGGCATACGAAAAACCTGTAGTATACTTTCAAGTGTTAGCTTTGACTGGTCAATTTGAACCAGCAATAGAGTTTTTGTCGAGAATACCCAGGTAATATGAGACATACCAATTTCGTGACTGTTTTAATAATTCTTACAAAAAAATATTTATACAATTATTTCAGATTTCAGGTTCATGGTGTTCATATGGCCTTAGCACTTCATGATGTATACATGTTGGGTACACCTCGTAATGTTCAAGCTCCACTTTGTAAGTATCTAAAACCATTTATGTTAACACCAAATCGATGATGATGACGCAAAGTATCTATGGGAATTTTTACTTATGTATAGGAGTTAACGCAAACCAGTAATAGGTATAGTAGGAGACATGCTGGAGTAAAGGCCAAAATCCATTCATTTTAGAATTTACTCGAGCGTGTCAGATTAAGATAGAAGCCTTTACCTAACACCCAGTTGAGTATCTCCACCATACATGAGCCCTACACATAGGGCGCGGCGTCTAGAGCAGCCCATCTGAATATTTTAAAAAATATCGGTGGCCAGAAATACTCAAGCGTGTAAGATTAAGGTGGGTCAATTACATACACATTAGTGTATTTAAACAAATTAGACGACTTCAGCGTGACATAAAGCAGTGGGAGGGTCAAAAAGTTCAAAAGAAAAAACCATGACTTTGTCATTTATTTTGATATTGCAGCAAACAATGCAAGAAATCTTTAAATGTGTACATAATGTTTTGTGCCTTTATTTGTCACATTTTATAAAAAACTTAAAGATCAAAATATTTCTAACCAGCAGATTCAAAATTATGACAGATTTTTGGCTAGTATGAGAGGAACATCAAGCTGAACCGTTTCAGTTTGCATTTTCGATAATTCGCTACGAGCTTGTGTCACTTAAAAAATCGTCAGACCATTCAACTGGAGGAGTCCAAATAAAATATCTTTGAAATATCTGAGACGCCTAAATAAAATTTTTGAAAACCTGTAGAAGCTTTTCCCACCACTGAAAGTGGATACAATATAAAACTTTTATTCATTCTATTATCTAATCTCTCAAATGCAATAGGTCCCCATCACGCTCGAGTAAATCCACATTTAGCATCATAGGCTCCCCTACTATTACATGCCTTTGAATTGCCTGAACTGCAAATAATCCGAAATAGTCAGATTATTTTCAGTTACTTGAACATTTATACTGACATTTTCTCTATAAGTTAATACCTTACACTTAAAAGACGTACTCACTTTTATAAGCAAATGAGGTCCGAGGTATAATACATTATGGCGATTAAATAAATTTAATTGCCCTTATTTAACATTGTATTATTTAACATTTAATTTCTTTCAGTGTCTGTGGATACCGATGATCCGTCCCCACTTAGACGACTAAACTTAGCACGATTACTATTTCTTTATGTCAGAAAATTCGAACTGACGGACCCATCTGATGCTTTACATTATTATTTCTTTTTACGGTGAGTAAAATAGACTATAAATTAAAAAAACAAATTCTTGCTTTTTAACCAAGTTCATACTAGTTGTAATTGAAATATTGTTTCCAGAAATCTGAAAGATCCCAGCGGTAAAAACTTATTTATGTGTTGCTGTACAGACCTAGCGCTAGAAAGTCGCGATTATGAACTTTTGTTTGGTCGGATGGATGGCCTTACGGGGCTTCGCAGCCCTGGCCTATTGGATCAATTTAATAATCCTCACATTGAGAGTAAAGTAAGCCATCTCTTTTTCTGACTTGTGTGATGTTTGCTGAGAATATGTGCTTAATTGTTTATTTGTATTACAGGTCATAGCTCTGAATGTAGCAGAGCAGTTAGTAACCAAAGGCTTATTTGAAGATGCTATTACAATGTATGATATAGCTGGTGTAAGTAAATAACTACTTTTACATTAGATTTGTAACAAATAATTCACTAGCCAACTGTTGATGGATCAATTGCTTAAGCTTATTATGTTTATATTGTCTTGAAAACAATTATTTAGGACATTCACAAGAGAGACAACCCTAAGTGTTTTATATCTACTGTTATTTGCTAATTAAAATATCAATTTTCAAGTTCCTACCATCAAATATCGGGCGCCATGTTTAGTATTTTTACTTATTTTTTGTATCTACTCTGCAGAACATGGAAAAAGTACTCGAATTATTCTGCGTATTGTTAGCACAAGTTGTGAACAGTGGTGGTGGTGCAGACGGCCTTCGCCAAAGATTATCACAACTTGCTGAACACGTATCTAGAAGATTGAGGTCATCTGAATCGCTCGCCTTGCCAGCAGCTTTGGTAGAAGCCTACACTAAGTTGTGTAAACTGATGACATTCTTTGATCAGTTTCACAGTGAAAACTATGAGGGAGCCCTCGAAGTAAGAAAGATTTATAATAATATCTGAATTCATTCATTTTATATCGAAAAGGTAAAAAATAACTGTGTTTTGTTCAGACTCTTCGTGAATGTGAATTAGTGCCACTGAATGCGAGTGAGTTGGACGCTCGTGTGTCGGGAGCGCGCTCGGCTCGTGGGGAGCTCCTACGAAGTTTGCCGGCCGTGTTGCGAGCGCTTTGCACCATACTGTTGGCTCAGCGCCAGCGGCTACGCGCCGCAGCACAGTCACAGCCACTGGCAGCACAAAACAATAAGGTTCATAATATTTTATTTCGTCTCATCTCGATAATATATTAATATATTTCATTGTGTTTATAGAGCTATAATTGTCTACACTTTAACTGGTACATATATATATTTATTTTTTCTCTTTACAGCAAGTGGAGTGGCTTCGTGAACAAGCAGAAGTACTGAATACATTTGCAGGTAACATCGCCTACAGGATGCCTGGAGATACTTACAGTCAGTTAGCTCAAATGCAAATATTAATGCATTAGGATAGGCTGTTAAAAGAAGCATTTAACTAATAAAATATTTGTAAAACTTTTAATTTGTTTTTTATTGCTATAATATGTATTATAATTTTACATTTGTAGTTTAATGAGACGTATATGTACTGTAAGAATAAATGTGTCAAGTCAGTGAGTGGAGATCCCGAAATAACTTATGGGTAGTGTGGGGTTAGGGTTATATCATGGTCATGGCAAACAGCATTCTATTCTCTCTTGCCTATTCCGAACTGCATGGTGTGAGCATATATTTATGTAAATGTTGTAGCCAAGACATGCTGCTATTGTAGAAACTCCTTATAGTATGTAATGAGCGACCATAGTTATTCTCCTTTACATAATTTCTTTTTTTTATGTTAGAGGGGACAGACGGTTAGACGGGTCACCAGATGAAAGCGACCATTGCCGAACGTCTGCAACTCACAAACGCCTTGACAGCCCTTTAGGAAGGAGTACACTCTTTTCATGAAGGTTTGAAGGTCGTATCGGTCCAGAAATACCGCAGACGATAGCCCATTCCACAGTTTGGTTGTGCGAGGCTGTTCATTAACTGTTGTTAATTCAGTGTATAATTCTGTTGGGTCTGAATCACTCTTATTTATGTGATGTCAAACACTGTAATAAATTCTTTCTGCCAGCTGTCTCCTCACTTCAATCCCAATATATAAATCATTAACATTATCATCTGGCATATCTGTTACTTCATTTATTATTGGCATTGGCTCTGGGTCAATATAAGGCTCTGGATCAGGTAACCCAGCTTTGATGCAAAGGTTATGCAATACTGCACAAGCATTGATTATTTTTGCTGCTCTTTGTGGTGTGTAATGAAGTGGTCTTTTGTGAAGACACTGCCATCTTCCCTTTAGCTTGGAAATACATCTATCTATGCAAGTTCTGGTTCTGCCTTGAAAGTGATTGTATTGAGAATCTGAAGTACCTTGTGGCGCATGTAGTATTGGAGTCATGAGCCATGGTCTTTGAGGGTATTTATTATCAGCTGCAAAAATGACAGTACACAATTAACAGAATATGTGAGCTATACAAAAATTTGAAACATGAAGACAATAAAAACTAACCAATAAGCCAACTTATTTCTCCTTGTCTGCTAATATTCTCAACAAAGGATCTTATATTCATTTTACTCCAAATATAAGCACTGGTAGAAGATCCACCAAATCTGCAGCATATTGCTATTATTTTTGTGTCTGCATCACATATCTGCAAATTACACACTGCAGATATACATTTCAGTTTCTTAAAAAGATGTATAAATGGTACCCAATGAATATGCACTCACAATTTGTGCATATATAGAGTATTGACCTTTCCTGTCATAGAATGCTTCTTCATCATCCCTTGGGCATACTATTTCAACATAGGTACCATCAAGACAGCCAATAGTTTCAGGGAAATGATATTTTCTGTAAAACCTGTTAGAAAAGGAACAAGAAGAATTTAAAAGTAGTTTTAAAAATTATGTATCAGATATCTTGAGAACATTATATTATAAGCAAAGCAGGGCAGTCAAAGCAATGTGTTGACTTGATAGATCTAGTATAGTGTATATTAATACTTTAAAGCATTAATAAATATAACACACCCTTCTTTAATTTCCTCTCTCTGCTCACTAGTAGTTGGAAAAATAATATAATTGTTGAGAACCATGTTAAGACCCTCGACTACAATCTTGATGATGCGACTTACTGACTTCTGGGAAATATTAATGTTGTCTTTGCCTACAGATTTCTGATGAGAGCCACTAGCCAGAAATGAAAGAGTTACTAAAACCTGTAACAAACACTTGTTTAAAAATTCGATAAAAAATAATAATTAGATAATTAAAATTATAACTGAAATTCACTACATTTCTTGTCAGATCTATACCAGAAGATATTCCAGTTCCAGTGTCATTAAAGCAAGTTTATTTATTAGTGTTAAATGTGCTTTATTTAACTACTGGTCACAAAATCAGTCAAGAAGGTTGAATAGATTAAGAGATTTCTTTTAAACAAAATAATAATTACCTTCAAAGGAAAAGGTATTCCATTCGATCGTTGAGTTTGTGGTACTATAGGTTCCAATATTCTTAAAATCTGATGAAATACTAATCTGTTTACTCCGCAAGTCCTCAAGAGATATGAGTCAGGTAAATTTACACAGTCATGCAAGTCGGTAGGATGTCTTCGAGCTATTCTTTCTTTATACGCACTGCCTCGCAGCATTTTTAACTTCAGAAATGTATTCATACTGTGATTACTTCTTTTAAAAATTAAAATATATTTTATTTACTGTAAATAAATATCACTTATCTCATTACATTCACAGTCGCTACTATACACCAATCGGCCAATATCACTGTATTGGCAAACACAGCCAATACAGTAAAACTGGCAATAATGTAATTTTATGTTTTATTTAATAAAACTTTTAAACTTGGTCAAAAAACATAATAAACATTGTAAACAAAACGAACGTTTAGTTAACTATGTTTTGCTTACTTATCACGTTTCGTTTACATAACAGACAAAAGTGCACAGAACTTTATTCTCGATAAAATTTTAACACAAAGTACATTAAAACCATAATGATACTCGTACGTAGAAGATATTTGCAAAGAAGCGATTAAGACCTTTGACCTTGAATATCTTAAGACAACTTTCAGAATACGAAAATGAATGTTTTCACAAGTTTATTGATATCTTAAAATTTCTCATCTTTTAATTGAGATTTAATTAAAAGTGACCAAAATTAACAAAGCTGTATAATGGTTGATGATCGTGGATCAGGTGGGCTTTAGGGTTTTGACATTAAAATAATGATAAGTCTAAAATGTTTGTCGTTCCTTGACAGATCAACAAAAAGAATATAAACAAAACCCAGTAAACTCACTGCGGTAACAGCAAATTAATGCTCAAAAGTTAATTTAAGTCAATTTCCTAACAGAAAATGATCGCATCTTCTTATTACAAATGCTAAGAAGTCCGTAATTTACTTATTTGTGTGGTATAGAGTAAAGATAGTTGTTTTATTTTGCGTTATAAATGGATTAATCACAACAATGGAAAGACGAAAAGCGAGCCCGGAACAATTAAATATGCTGTTGCATTTTCTCGAAGAAGACAAGGAATTAGCAATTGGAAAAATTACGGGGATAGAAGGAAGAATTCGTCAAACTAACGCATGGATTAAAATAACCGAGAAATTAAATGCTAATTCTGGTTTTGGTTCTGGTGCTATTAAGACACCAGACAAATGGCAACAGGTTAATTTAATTGAAATATTTCAAATATACATTAAACTCGAGATAACCTATGTTTTAACTGTAGCAAAGTTCCAGTATAACTTAGTTAAATGCCAGTTTGTTGTTTTCTAACAAAATTTACTTTCTGTTTATTAATACCTATTTTCTCGTAATTCTAGACTTGGAGGGATTGGAAATCGAATGTAAAGAAAAAGGCTTTCAAAATAAGAAAGAATAGGTTTACACCAGGATGTAACGCTAACATTCAACTTACAGAGGCAGAAGAAAAGATATTGAGGCTTATATGTACTAATACTTCTGTATTTGGTTTATCTGGTGTACCTGAGACTTCAGCAATCACAAATTCAATGGTAAGTATCTAATAAGATTTTTTTATTATTTTTACAATAAAAGATAACAATTATTATTTTAAATTTGCAACCTTTTTAAAGTTTGAAATTTGTGTGTTGTGTGTAATGGTTATAAAAGTTGGTATTGGCAAATAATTAATATCCATATATTTCAGGCACCATCACAAAGCACTGGACCTGGAGATGATTTGTGCAGTGTTGATCCATCCACAAGTGGTTTGGTAACATACATTCCATTCATTTTAATATAAATAGTAATTTGTTTTAAATGTATTACAGAAGTCAGTGTCATACTGACTTTTATTCTGACTATATTATAATTTATATTAAACTGAATTTTGTTTCTTTGTTATATGTAGGTTGATTATTTAAGGCATTCACACCTTATCTTTAGAATGGTAACATTATGACATATTGCATACACATTGTCAGGGATATAGAAAAGGGTAGGGTACAGGTAGGATAAGGGTAGTAAATTAACATTAACATGAAAAAAGGCATGACCAGAAACTAGTTAATAATAAATAGTGAATTTTACTGTAGTATTCCTTTACAGAAATGGCCAACAGATGCACAACATTTCAGTGCAGCAGAAATAGAAATGAGCTTACAAGATGGAGTTGGGGCAGATCCTGATGCTGGCATGGGGCCAAATGAAGTGTCTTCAGCCCCAGCCGCAGGCAAACCCTTATGGAAAAGGGGGAGGCCAGTGAGTAAGTATTATTTAGTAGGTATAAGAGTCTTATGTCAAGGAACTATTGTTTAACTTTTGAATCACAATACTAATACAATTATTTACAGGACTTGTACACGATAGACTCCTTAACTTAGAAGAAGAAAGAATAAGAATTGAAAAACAGAAACTTTTGGAAAAAAAGCGATGTAATAATATAAGACTTAAAATGGAAAAGGATAGACTTGAGATTGAAAGACAAAGGAATATCTTGTTAGAAAAGTAAGTGTGCAAAATGTATGGCAAAATTTTGCTAAATATACAATTAAATTAATAAAAAAAAATTAATATTCTCTTGTATTTTTCAGGCTTTTAGTTGCTGTAGAAACAGTTGCTACACAGAGATAAGACTATGATTGTATTAATATTTACACAAGTATATTTTTAAATAATAAGACTTGATGTGTGTATAAGCCATTTGTTAAGTGTAGAGTAAGTTTGTGATATTAAATATTTTTACAAATTGAGATTTTATGTTTGTCTGGTAGAATCTCAGTTTTATTTCACAATCTATGCTATAGTTATTGCCTGCATATGAAATTTGGTAGGGAGGTGATACATAGGTAGTAAATTTTAACTAAAAATAATTTAGTGTAAAAGCTAAGGCTTTTACACTGTCTTAGTAACAAATATAAGTATTTGTTACTAAGACATGTAAGGATTTTACGAAAGTTACACTCAGGGGTAGCGCAATTGTTGCCGTCGTGTGCTACGCGGACGACACACTCGTGACGGCGCGCGGCAACACGCACCACGAGGCAACCCTGAGGGCCACGGCCGGGGTTGCCCAAGTCGTTGAGCGTATCCGGCGGCTGGGTCTCGAGGTGGCTCTGCACAAGTCCGAGGCCCTGTTCTTCCACGGGCTTCGGAGGAAGCCGCCTGAGGGATCTAGCCTCACGGTAGGAGGCACTCGCATCGGCATCGAGCCCTTGATCAGGTATCTGGGGCTCGTACTCGATGGTCGATGGGACTTCGGATATCATTTCCGAGGTCTGGTCCCCAAGTTGGTTGGGGCAGCGCGTGCGTTGGCGCGGCTGCTGCCCAACATGAAGGGACCCGATGACTCCTGCAGGAGACTCTACTCGGGGGTTGTGCGGACCATGGCCCTTTACGGGTGCCCAGTATGGGCGGAGGCCCTGAAGGCCAGCAACGTCGCGATACTGCGACGACCGCAGCGAGTGCTGGCCATCAGGATCATAAGGGGTACCCCCGCACGATCTCCTTTGAGGCGGCGAGTCTCCTGGCCGGAACTCCACCGTGGGACCTGGAGGCGAGAGCCCTTGCGGCTCTGTATAAGTGGCGCAAGGAGGCGCGGGAGTTGGGTCGGTGTCCCGAGACTCGAGAAATCGATGACGGGAAATCCCAACTCCGCCAGGTCATCATAGGGGAGTGGAAGGAACGACTCGGGCAACCGGGCACGCCGTCATCGCGGCGGTAAGACCCGTTATGGAGGATTGGCTCGAGAGGCGTCACGGGACCATCTCATACCGACTGACGCAGGTGATCACTGGGAAAGGATGTTTCGGGGATCACCTGTCTCTGATCCGCAAGGAGCCAACGCCTGAGTGCCACTACTGCGATGGCCAGACCGTGCACACGGCTCTCCACACGCTGGGAGAATGCCAAGTCATGCTCGCGAAGGAGACGGCAGAGTTCCACGCACTCTCGCTCCGCATAGCCGCAATCAGGCTATCGAGCGAGAGAACTCCCACTCCGATGGCCACCACGAGGTCTCGCCTCTGCTCTCCTTCTGCGAGCAAGTCATGCTCGCGAAGGAGACGGCGGAGCGGGACCGGGGGAGGTTTAGGACTCTCGTACCGCAGGCGACTCAGGCGCCGGAAGTCGCAGAACCACCTCCGTCCTCCATAAGCGCAGGCCTGGGGGTGACAGGTGAGGCCATCTGTCACCCTAGCAGAAGCAGGCCGGGGTGGCGGCGAGGGAGGGGGGGGGGGGTCGTCTACTCGTCTGTAGATGACCCGAGGTATGTCGGGGCACCAGGGACTTCCTTTCTAAGGTATACCTGGTTCCCCGGCTATTAGTACCCGAGACGGCGTACGGTTTTAGTCGGTTCGAGTCCGACATGCCACCAGTCCCATGGTGGTATCCGAGGGGATTTCCGCACGGAAAAAAAAAGGGTAGCGCAATTGCAGTAATGGTTGTATAGTAGAGATATCTAGATGTCTAGTTCCGGGACCCCTCCTATTTCAAGCGCAGTATAGTACACAATCGATTCAATTAGGACACACTGCCCTACCGCAATCCCCGGTTTGGTGACTACCCGATGGGGTTATCACGTGCACAAAGAAAGTATACTACAGATATAAAATTGACTTAGTCACACAATACTCAAGAATAGTCCGGAATGATCATCGAGGTCGCTGGGTCAAGCTTCTAGGGTCGCTGGGTCAAGCTTCTAGTCACTTCAATCGCTTCGATGTTTATCGCACTATAGCTCGAACTGAATTGACTCCAAAGAAGACGTGTCCGTATTTATAATACTCGTAAAAGATCATTCTAGCAAATTCCAATCCCTACAGGAACCGACTATCTATTTTCTATCTTATGCATATTGGAATATAGCTTATTGTTCCCTTCCAACCTGCATTATTATTAAACGGTTCCTAGAATAACGCGGTTAATCGAACTTGCTTGACCGTGCGTGACTTTCTTTGTGACAATATCATATCATCGGTAGGTCTAAAAACTTTTGTTTTTAAGTAATAATGATGATAAATCACAAAGTAGTAGTAGTAGTACACAAGATAGAAAACCGGTTGATCTTATCTATTAAAGCAATCATACATTGCGTAACAGATTTGAGTACTAACTACACTGTAACCACGAGAGCACGCAATGAACTGCATTTTGTGCAGGAAAATTTCTATACATTTCCCACGAAAGTATTTGGTAAAGTCACAGTTCATATTTGGTGCCGATAGTGATGTAGCCAATCTTGTTTTAATTCATTCGATATTGCAATAATATCGTTATCGAATATTTTGGTTTTTTAAATTATTTTCTGTTTAGTACACTTTTTTTTTGTATTATAATTCCTAACTGATAGCAGAAAAGAGGAGGTTTTCTTTTGTTCGCATAATTTTTAATGACCTTATTCTGGAGATATCTTTGATTAGTTTTATGGAAATACGAAAAACGGAATCACTAACTGACCAACTAAAGGTGCGTAAATGAAAATCGGATCTTTCTGCAAGACTGACGCCTCTTAGTAGGTAGTAACATATTTAATGAAATAAGCTTACATCAAATATGTGAATACCCATCATCACATCATTTATCTGACTTCCGATGGTCACTTTCCATCAGGTGACCCGTCTGCTCGTGTGCCTCTATTTCCCCTATTTAACAATAAATCTAGTAATTATTTTATTAAAATAAATAGCTACCATTCCCTACATAAAAATAAAAAAAATACTAGATTTATTGTTAATTGGCGTCTAATCACCTAGCAACCATTACCAACGTATGCACAAATCGAATGATAAATCACAGTTCACTGTGATTTGGTCCAATGTCTACTATTAAGTAGTTGTAACGATTTTTCATTGGGGACCAGGGATTTCAGGGACCCTGCCTGCCAATGAAAAAACAGGATTATGGGTCTTAGGATTTTAGTGTTTTATCTATGGTTATGGTTAGCATGTAACATGCAGTGTTGCAAACCTAATGGATTTTCGACTAAAACTGGTGGTTTCGACACCCCTTTTAGTAGCAAAATTTTGCTTTTAGTGGCTAGTGGTTTTTTTTGTGGTTAGTAGTAATAGTAAGATTGTAGAGGAGTTAGGAAATATTGTTTAAAGATAATCTGTGAGAAATGTTTGTGTGTGCAAACTTCAAGAACGTTTGATAGGAAAAAAAGATAATCCAGAATGGTAACCATCATCCTACGGCTTGCAAATCATTGCTTACAACAGAAGGACAGGATGATTTTCTTTTATGTCCCCGGAAGGCACAACAGAAAATTCAAAGTTGTCAATTTTGGGTCTGGAAAGACTGGCGATATAGTTCAGGGTCCAACTCAATGTTTGTAAGTATGGAACTTTTATATATTAGAGGTATTGCAAAGATGCCCAAGGTACCAAGGGACTTTGACCGTTGAGGAATTGGCATCCTTTGGTATTACTCTCATAATACTGCCTCGTTTCAATGCCGATGTTAAGCAGAGAGACTATAGGTTTAAACAGAGGAATAAAATGAAGTTAAATATTTAGTCTGCTATGTTAAGAATACGCTGTGGTTAGATGCTGGAAGGAGAACGATGCAACAAATATGAAATTCCAATAAACGTTGTAAAACAAATAGTTAAAAAGAATCGTCTTAATCCGGAACCGATGATGATGGTGCTGACAAAAATGATTAGTTTCAGAATTAAATTTTAATAATACTAAGGAAACTAGTTGTAATTTTTAATTATGGTTTTCTTTCATATTTACAAAAAAAACTAGTGGAAAATTTAGTGCCTATTAGAGTAGCGTCGTTTTTCGTTAGTGGTTTTCTGGTGGTTTTAGTTGTTGAATCTAGTGGAGAGTTCATTTAACTGTTGGCAGCACTAGTAACATGTCAAGGCTGTTATTAATGTCAAAACAATATGCACAGTATGGATATTATTAAATGAAAAGTTTTGATTACAGTACAGTTAAGAATCCTTAACGACTATAAATATAATCACGCTTTGATTGTTGCTCTAAATCCTATTATAAGTATTAAGTTTCCTGTGATATCATAAGTATAATTAACCTAATCTAACCTAACAAATTAAAGCCTCAAATAAAGTTTGTAAAACAATAAAATGGAAAGTAGGAACTTAGATCGAGAAATAGTAGGAATACTTTTTCCAGGAATTGTTAAAAATGATGAGAAAGCCCTTGCATGCATAGGTGGAATCAGAGGCCTTTCAAATGTAGGTAGTTTCAATTTAAAAGAAGCATTTTTTTATTAAAGCATGTTTGACGCATAATATTCATTTTTTTAAGGTTTATAGTAATATGAGTAAAAAGCGTCTAGGGCTAAGCTACCAACCAGATAATCCATTTATCAGAAAAATATATGCAACATCTAAGAAATCTGCAGGCGTTCTCCTAAAGGTCAAAGTTAAGAAAACTAAAGTGGGCAATGAAACAAAGAGAGAAGTAGTATCAACATCTGTTATGGGATCTGTAAAGATAATGTTTAAATTTGATTGTAAGTTCTTATGTTGATATCTTGTTACTTAAAAAATAACACCCTTATGTCATTTTGTATTTTAAGTCGATTACTAATACTAAACACACTCCATTACTAAACAGTTGCTTAACATTTGATGGGCCTGTTGGTCTAATGGTTAGTGATCCTGACTACTAAGCCAGGGGTTGTGGGTTCGATCCCACCCAGGTGTGTGATGACCAACATTATTGGTCTTGTGTCTGGGTGTAATTTATCTATAATCAGTATGTTTATCAGAGTCTGGTTACCATAGTACAGGCTCTACCTAGTTAAGAATTAGATGGCCAGGTGTAAAATGTGTAAAAATTATTATCATATTTGTTTGGCATTTGTTTATTTTTTACAAGAATTACACAAGATAATAATTATGTTTCAGCATTAGGTGACTTCCAATATATGCCTGTCCATAGAGATGAACCACCAGATTCTCCATTAAAGTGTATCTTAGATGACATACTGCCATCAGGATTAGATAATTACAGTTTTCTATCGTAAGTAAATTTTCTGTAATGAGAAATATATTGGAGAGAGAGAGATGGCGTTGTGTGAATGTGGTAAAAGAAAAAAAAAAAACTGTGTGTTGTATATGCATCAAAGTTTTTAAAGTAAAGCATAGATAGATAGAAAACCCTTTTTTGTACACTGCTTTTACAAGTAGTATTGTACATGAACAACATGAACAACATCATAAAGAACTGTGTTGTTTATCAGTATGCTGATGATACATGTCTCATTTCGGCTGATCGTGATATAGAAGTAGCGATGAATCGACTACAAATGGATTTCACGCTTCTAACAAAGTGGTCTCATGATGTAGGGTTAGTCCTGAATGAGCAGAAAACTAAACTGCTTCATGTGTCATCGATCTATAATAAAAAGTACAGTGACTCTGACATTAAATTGATTGCCCATGATCACAACTGTTTGCATGTTAGAACAACTCAATGTAATTGCGAATGCCTTAATAAAGTTTCTCAAACCACGTATTTAGGAGTAATAATAGACAGGTTAGATATATATAGGTTTAGATAGGTTTAGATAAACTACGCGCCATTTTAGCAAAATTCTATATACTTAAATATAAAATACCTTTGCCTATTTTGTTAGATATGTATACAGCCTTAGCGGAGAGTATTATACTATATGGACTCAGTAGTTATGGACGGATATTTCCATTATATCTGCAAAAAATTCATTCCTTACAACTTCGTTTGTTAAAGGCTATTGTACCCAAAAAAATTCGTATACTACTTAATTATGATGATGAAAAATTGATTCAATTTTGTAAAATAATACCCGTTTATGAGAAAGTAAAAATGGTGATAATTATAGAAAAATATTTTAAATTCAAAAGTAATCTAAAAAACACCCAATTATGACCCGTCAAATTGTAAATAAAATGCTAACTACCAAAACAGCTAACAACTACTACGGCAAGCGAACTAACGACTACCTCGTACCAAGACTTATAAATGAACTACCATTAGAAACAAGGAATAAAATAGATTTACTCAACATAAAACGAATAGTCAAACTCACTATAGCCAATTGGAGTTAAAGTTAAGCATACCAGAGTGCAGCTAGTTAATAATAATATTATACACCAGCTTGTACCTACGACTTCGTTTGCGTGGAGTTTAAAAAGCGCTGCCTTAGTGGGTTCGATTCCTGGACTGGGTAAAATTTTAAAGGGTTTTTCTGAGAGGAAAAATAGCCTAAGTTACTCCTTATATAGACAGCTACTTGGTAGTAAAATATTATCAAAATCGGTCCAGCCGTTTAGAAGATTACCCGGAATAAACAGACACAAAATGTTTACACGCTTTATTTACACGCTTTATATTAGCTTCACTTGTATGTTTGTTTTGTATGTTTGTAACCGACTCCTTTGGGCGTGATTTTGACTGACTTTAAACAGTCAGAAATCGTTCAAACTTTGTAGATATATCGAGGACCGATGACAATACACTAATTAAAAAAAAAATAGAAAATAAGTTTGAAAAAAGCGTGGGGTGCTTTTTACTCTTGACAACAGGCACCCAACGCTTTTTTTCAAACTTATTTTCTATTTTTTAGTTTTGTTTTCAATAGAAAGCGTGTTTTTTGGTTTTTTAAAACTGTAATTTCTTTTTAAACTGGTTTTTAGGCATAGGTATGCATAGGCAAAAACTTATTATTTTGACATTACAAACTTTGTATAGATATATCATCGTTTTTTTTTTCAGAGAACCTGCACCACTCTTTTTAATACCTCCCAGCTTTACAAGGTTTGAAAGGCCCATTCGGTACACTTACACTGAGAAAAGGTACCTTATGGACCGATCATCACCAGACACTAGTGAGCGTGAGAGTGTTCACAGCAAAGTTAGGTCGTTGAGAGGTACAAATGCTGCTCCATACATATTTAGTCTGACAGATGAACTACCAACTGAACCAAATGAGAGTACACTGAAAATAAAGGCATTCAAAGAAGAAATTAGTCCGTCCTTGAAAAAGGAATTTGAAATAGTCAAAAAGGTAATTTTTTTTCAAATCATAATTATAGTGATGACAAATATTAACTTAATTAAAATATTTTTTGATAAAAATTTTGATTTAGAGTTTGGTTAGGTTGGGAGGGGCTCTTGGTGGATAAAAAATAAACAACTAATAACCTAACCCCAACTTAAAAGTATAGTACTCACAAAAGTTAAGTTAAGAAACAAAAAAAAAAAATATTTCTTTTTTTGAAGGAAACATGTATTTTAGAGTTCCAAAATTATACTTTTTGAATAGGCAAAGAAATTTATGGGCCACGGTTTCAACGCAATCCAAAGAAAGAGCGCATAAATTCATAATTTTTTGTCGTATTTTTTTCTCAATGGGCTTGAGAAAATATTTCTCAGTTAACTAATAATGTGGGCCAAAGAGCCTGTTCATTCAGTTTTATTTTCTTTTTTATCCTTTCTAGCCGCAGGCCGCAATGAACGAAAAATTACCCCTTTTTTGTTCCTTAAAGTTTTGTGAGTAGTATAGGTTGGGGCACAAATTTTACATATCACCAAAACGCTACGGCTATGATTTTTTAATTACTGTTAATTATTAATAATATATATTTTTTAGCTCTTTGAAGAGAGACCAATTTGGTCTTTGAATTTGGTAAAATTCACCACAAAGATTCGTGGAGCTTCATTGAAGATCATAATGCCTTGTCTGGCTCTCTACCACAAAACTGGCCCATGGCGCACTATGTGGGTTCGATTTGGATATGACCCTAGAAAGGACCCTGCTTCTAGAATATATCAAACCTTAGACTTCAGGTTGAGACATGGACGTGAGTTAATTTATAATGTACTAGCGACCCGCCCCGGCTTCGCACGGTTTCAATATAGATACTAAAGTGGTGTCAGTGTTATTATTATGATTAGGGGATATTATGATTACAGGATATCTTTATATACAATATTTATAGGCACGCTCCGCGCATGCCGGTCACTGTCATCCGGGACGGGTTTAACGATTGGACGGCCGCTTTGCCTCCGCATTTTGATATCGTGTAGATATTGATTTTAATGATATCCTGTAAAGGGTAATTTTGATCTTTAATAAATTTGTAACGTATCTAATTGGATGATCAATAATACTGTATTGTTTAAAATAGTTTCGTAAATAACCCTTTATTTTTGTACTATGTAAAAGATAAAAATGGTTATTGTGGGTAATCCTTAGGAGATAGACGTATTCTACCATCCCGGACTTTTTGTAGATCTTTTTAAGATATACAATTCCGTAGTACATTATTTTAATCTATCTGATAAGGTTTAGAGTTTGCCATATAAGCGCACAAAAACACAAGACAAAACTTTGAATTTCGCAGATTTTCTCTGATATGATATGCATGTATTTTACCTACATATAAAAAAATCTCTTAAATCTCTCTATTGACGAAAACCGCATTAAAATCCGTTGCGTAGTTTGAATGATTCATGCATATAAAAACGGGAAGCGACTGCATTTTTATACTTTGTAAAGATGAATTAGTAAATAAACTTAGCTATATAAAATACCGACAGTATAGCGAGTAGTATCAGAGTTCATTGCATTGTGTATTTGCTGTGTACACTATGTTCTTTTGACCTTCACCAGGTTGAAAGATGACTTCTGATGATGATGGTTTAATTACACAGTGATAAAAGTTATTTACTCTATAGTTGATTAGTTTATGTTGAAATTTCAATGTGACAGCTGACCTCATAATACCGTCCCCATTCCAGTCGTGACAAGTTTTATTCACTTAGTATTAAAGGAAGGCTACTGTTAAACATTTCCACATACGCACACATACATACAATTCTTCTGCTCTCTTGTGTATTTTATTGCGATATAGGGGGCAAACGAAGCAGGTCCACTGATGGTAAGTGACTACCGCCGCCGGTAGACACTTTAAGTCACAACTCATATACCCCCTTTTGAGGCTCTTCCCTGAATTAAGGAGCCGGGCTCCGGGTATCACACTGACTCATCGAAAAGTAACGAAAATATTACTAAATATTGATTGATTTATTTGTCTTGCTTGGGCACCGATTCCTTGACCTCTAGCTCTGCAGTCAAGGTCACTTTATTACAATGCTTGTACTTTATTGTTATCTCAGAGGGTATACGAACGCTGATCATGTCCCGCGAGGAGCCGTCGGCGCGGAGTACGGAGCAGCCTAGGCCCAGCAAACGGATGCATAATCCTGAGCCCTCGACCTCTGACGATGTGGTCGAGGCCAACGTGTTCTTCCGCCCCGACACCGTGCCTACGCAGAGACACATATTGTATCAAGTATGAATAACAAAACTTGTGATTAAATACTTTATATTTTTGCGTTTATGAATTATTTTAGTTATTTTATAATAAGTCTATTTACAAATAATCATGAACGTACAATCAAGTGTTTGAATGTCAGAAATGATTAACTATAAAAAGTATCAGTCTTCAATGTGCGTAGATCATGATGGTTTGTAAAAAACTGTCTTTTTAATTCCCTAATTTCTCCCCCCCCCCCTTTGGTAACTTTTTCTTTAAATTTTATCGGAACTAAACACGAATTATACGCTTCCAAATAAGCTTATAAATGTCAGAGTTCTGATGTCCTGATTTGTAGCCACACTTCGATACCTAGTGATGTCATATGCTATTGAAATATTTGAAATAAGAATTGAATAGTGCCGTCATCTTTGCAGTGGGAAGTCGATGTAGAACAGTACTATATAAAGTAATAAATAGATGTCACTCGTGGTGGAGCGCCTTACTCTAGCAGATGATGATACGCTTAAAGTATTGTAAACTGTTATTCATTGTGTCATTTTCAGTACTGTGACGTCAAGATACCTGAGGTACAAGACATTTTGACTGAGGCCCCTCCACCGGGGTACCTATGCCACGAAAAGCGAGGCTGGCTACCCGCCTCGGCTGACGAAATTGCACGAGACCATATGTTCAAATACGTCAAGCATACTTTGTTATCATCAACTAACGCCGATCTCTGTAAACTTGAGGTATGTGAAAATATTTTCTAAAACGAAATAGCTGTGATTATAATGAACTATCACTAGAGAAATTGAAACTAATAACTCAGAATGATATTGAAACAACAATAATTAATTAATTAATTAATTAAATTAATTCAAGTCAAACATTTGTGTGCATGAACATTTGATATTTTGATTTGGTCTGGGTATTTCTATGTATAATATGTATGTATTTACAAAAAACAAAAAGTATATATGTATTTATATCAGTTGTCTAGTACCCATAGTACAAGCTCTGCTTAGTTTGGGACTAGATGGCGTTGTGTGTGTATGTGGTAGAATATTATTATATTATTATTATTATTTTTATTAAAAATTTGCAAATGTATGAGTGACGAAATTAATTATTGCAATTTACACATAATGTAAACGTATAATAATACTCTTATCGGATTAACACACACATGTAAAGCTGACCAGATATTTTGTTTGTCGTGTGTACATAAACTACATTTTAAAATGATCTCATTCACCTAATTATACTTTTATAATAACCAATACTAATATTATAAATGCGAAAGTGTGTCTGTTTGTCTGTCTATCTGACGGTTATAGTTAAACCGCCGTAAGCTTGGCCCTCCTGATGGTTTGCGGGACGCGGGGCGGGTGATGCGCTCGGCTATACATGACACGATGTACTAACTCGATATCTTCAGATTTATTTGTTTGAGATTTAATCTACACACGATGTAATAAAAATCTAATTTATTTCCATATATTATAATGTCAGTGTATTGTAAGTTTCTATGATTAATTGTAAAATTTAATACTGTAAAATAATTTTAATAAAATCACCTTATCTTCATCATGTAAATTATATTCAGATACAATTTAAAAATTAAGTAAAATAATAAATATTCTTTATTAGAACCTCTGTAAGCCAAACTTCAAGTTTTTAAATCTTTTTGTGACGCAGAGTCTGCAGATTATCCATATTGCAAAATAATACCGTGTGTAGCAGGATTAAGAAAAATCACACGTACAGCCATGCTTCCACGTCAGTCACTGCCGGCGGACAGCGACGCACTAGCTAATTGGTTGAATGCACCCCCGCCCCGCGTCCCCCAAACCATCAGGAGGGCCAAGCTTACGGCGGTTTAACTATACCTCTTGGCGCTTAAACCGCCTAACCGATTTGGATGAAATTTTCTATAGAGATTGTTTAAGTCCCGGGAAAGGATTCATCCTTTAATGGAGTGAAAGGGGGGGGGGGGGTTCATAAATGGATAGTTAATGTTCTAGTAGCCTGTCTAATCTTGGGAAAGACGTTCAAAGACGTACGGTGGACCTCGGTGAGGTCCGAACTTCGAAATAAAAGAATATACATCCACTTTTCATGTTTAAAATGAAAGTATTTTATTCATTTGTTACAGCAAGGGGGCGGTAGTGATAGCGAGGAGTCTAATTCGGATGATAATGATGACACACGAACAAGTGAATTAGATAACTTAGAAGACCAAACAGATGACCTGTGACTTTAGATATAATAAAAAATAATAATACAAAATAAAATATACACGTGATTGTTATTGTTTTATTTGTCTTTATAAGATTATTCTTCTCTCATCCGTGTGGTGAGGGATTAACAATACGGAGTGTCATCACCCCTATTCATCCCGTGGTTGTCGTGAGAGCCGACTAAGGGAGGAAAGTATGCAGGACAATACTGTGGCGTTATGGCAATAGATTGTCATTGTCATGAGGTTGTGTCAGATTGGTGACAGACCGATCAATAAATTTGGCGGCAAAGTGAGACAGAGGGATTTTTGGGTTGCCATTGCTCTCACGCACACCGCTTGGATTATATCTTAAGTTGATTTAGTTTATAAATACTAATTTGTTTCTTAATATAATGCTATAGCATTAATTATTTCCAACTCACATCTGGCGATTCCAACGATAACGGGACCATGGTACGCAATGAAACAATTCCCGGTTCCCAGAAACAGCACTGCGAAGAGAAGGAAAACTTGAATCAAGCCCTTTTTTTTTTTTTTTTTTTTTTAACGTTCTTTTTTTTCGTCTCTATTTAAAAGGACCATGAATTACAGTTAATCCGTGTGGTGACGGATTAAGAATACGAAATGTCGCCACCCCTATTCATTCCGTGGGTGTCGTAAAAGCCGACGAAGGGAGCAAACTACGCAGGAAAACATCACTGCAAATAGAAGGAAAACTTGACACAAACCCTTTTTTTTTTTTTTTTTTTTTTTAACCTGTGGAAATCCCCTCGGACCGTCACCCCTCCGGGGTTTGCGGCGGGGTGGTGTGTCGGACTCGGACCGACTAAAACCACACGGTGTGCCACTCTGCGCCTGTAACAGGAGGGATCCGGGAACAGCTGTTGTTAAGACATCCGGACCCCTCCTAGCGCCAGCCCGCTCCTGGTGCGGGCTCCGTCTCAATGTAGATGTTCCTCTCTTTAGGCGACGTCCGGCACACGCGGACGCCGCCCCCTCGCGGCTGGCCAACTAATGCGGGTGGAGGGGAAACCCACCCCGTCCACCCGCGGCCACACTCAGGGCGGCATGAGGCTGTGGTAGGCGGGCCTCCGCCGCCCGGTTCGCCGGCGGCGGATCGGGTCCGAGTGGAGGTCGTCCTCCCGGGCCCTCTCCGCCGCCTCCTTCCGCGAGATTACTACCTCGCAGAAGGTTGCGACCGCGGTAAAACAACTGTCGCTACCGGCCATGGAGCGTACTACGGCCGGTAGCGAGAGATCCACTCCGATGACTGCAGTGAGGGCCCGGCGCTGCGCCGCCCATGCGGGGCAGACCGCCAGCGTGTGCTGGGCCGAGTCCTCACTGCAGTCGCAGTGGTGGCAGGCGGGACTCAGTTCCCTCCTAGCGACCGTGTGCAGGTACTTTCCGAAGCAACCGTGCCCGGAAAGCACCTGCGTCAGTCGGAAGGAAAGGGTCCCGTGCTGCCGCCCTGCCCACTCGATCAAACCCTAGACCAACCCGTCTGACCAGCGTGTTATAGTAGGCTAAAACCTCTTTTCTAAGAAGAGGCCTATCCAACAGTGGACCATTAAAGACTGTTTATGATGATGATGATTACTCTTTAGTACATCATTTAATGAATAACGTCCTTATGTTCGTACATAATTATAATTTGTTACTTAAGAAAACGGAAACGAGGTACTTAAGTAACGGTAAAGTTATTTGTTTGAAATATTTAAAGACTTCTTATTTGTCCGCTAAATAATAGCTCATTTGTATACGTGTACAAGAAAAGATTATTAGTTTAAACATCCTGCGTCCGCTATGCCTTCTCAAGGTCAGTTTACTCATTATCGACAGATAATCAAAATCAAAGTTAGTATATTATCCATTTACTTTTTAAAGAAAGTTTCGGCATAGTAACTTTTATCTCTATCCAGTTTTCTTATCAGTTGACGCGTTCCAATGACATTAACGACCTTCGAGCTTTATAATATTTATCTCTATTTGTAGCACTTTATTATCAGTATACAAGATGCCCTTTTCCAGTGATCACTTATTGCGTTACGAATCTGGAAGTGAATGTAACTAAATTAAAAGATAGGGTTTATTAGTTCGGGCACGCCGTTATTTCTGCGGTAAGACCTATTATGGAGGATTGGCTCGAGAGGCAACACGGGATCCTCTTATAGTGACGCAAGTGATCACCGGCAAAAGTTGCTTTGGGGATCACCTGTGTCTGATCCGCAATGAGCCAACGCCTGAGTGTCACCACTGCGAAGGCTCGACCGTGGACACGGCGTTCCACACGCTATCAGAATGCCCGGCGTGTGGTGACCTCGTGGCGGCCATCAGAGTGGGAATCCTCTCGCTTAGTACCATGATTTTGCCGTGGTACGGAGCGAGAGCGCGTGGAACTCCGCTGTGTCTTTCTGCAAGCAAGTTATGCTTGCGAAGGAGACGGCGGAGCGGGACCGGGAGAAATTTAGAAGGGAAAGCGGAAAGGGCCAGGTACCGCAGGCGACTCAGGCACTGGAGGTCACGAAACGACCTCCGTCCTCCATAAGCGCAGGCCTGGGTTGACAGGTGAGGCCAACTGTTATCCCAGCAGAAGCAGGCCGGGTTGGCGGTGGCGCAATGTGGAGCGCGCGCGCGCCCCCTTAGGTTGTAGAATGGGAACACCGTGGTTCCCGCAAACGAGGGAGTTATCTACAGGCCGTAGATGGCCAGGGGTCCCTCGGGGTTCTAGGAATTTCCTTCCTAGGGTACACCTGGTTCCCCGGCTACTGGTATTATATTCCCAACTCCTCCAATTTTCTACTGATTTATTTCTTAGCGGGTTCCAAGACAGTTTATTTTTTCCTGGGACTTCCCGAGTGTCATAACTCGGTGTGTCCTTGGGTCACTACTGTTGATCCTGGTGTACAGGAGTTACAGTGGTGGGCGTGTGGGAGGGATTAGTCCCGTAAAATATCAATGTTACATTAATGTAAGAAATTTAAAATTGTAACGAGAAGTTCTTCCTATTTGTGACTTACTATAGGAAAAATTGTAAGTTCTGCTACACATGGACACTTATCGAGAAATATTTAAATACTTCAATTATTTCATTAACAATTAATTTTAAAACCTTACTTCACAATATTTCAATATGTTTTACTCACAAATCGTTGCAGAGAAATATGATTGTCTTCCTTTCTCTATATTGTCATATTTGGCTAAATGCGAACTAAGAAACGAATCATCCGCGAGTAATTCTAAAATGCCCAGATAGTTGTCATTGTGTTGAGATCCAAATCGCAATTACAGATCAAACATTTCAATTATTTTTTTATACAATACGTAAAGCATCTATGTTATTAGTTTTACTTCTCAATACTAGATGGTTCTGTGCTGCAAGTATGAAGTATTTAATCAGCAATAATTAATACATATTGTCTTTGAGGATACAAATTTTGCAATTAAATTTTGACTGAATGTAACATTTTCAATTTATTTTATGCTCGTGCAGTTGCCTATACTCTGCCTCATGGTTAATTCAGCCCTGAGGACACACATATTATCTAACACTGAGATTTAAAATGATACACACAATAAATCTAAACTGGTTAGATGCTGTAAGAATCTCCTACAATGTTTTCTTGCAATATTACTTGTGTAATGTGTATGTACTTATATTTGTTTTATATCAGTATGAATAAAGGATAGTTTTAAACAATTCTGTCTTATCAATTGACTGACCTTTCTCCAACCAATGTCATTATTGTTAATGTATCTATTTCCTTTTCAGCTATATTTTGTCATCATTTCTGGCTATATGTGGCGTTTAGCGCTTACGCTGAACTTATAAGTCTTGACTTATGTTACGAAAAACGATATCAACTGCATGACCATATTTGGCCTCCTTATTGATGTTTTATATCAGACTGTTGGACGCAGATAGAGGTTTCACAGTCATTGTCGAAACACATAAAATTCCAACTAAATGTTATGACAGGTATTATTTGGTTCGAGTCGCCAAAGCGTGGAATTAACAGCTTGTATTTGTTGTTGTGTAGTTTTCCAAATACGTATTTTTCAATCAAGACTATTTATTTTAGTAAAAAAACACAAGGAAGTCAGGAGCGTCGTCTCTGTAACAAGTATTTAAAACTAAAAAAAAAACAGTGTATACCGAAGGATATTGAAAAAGGAATCACTAAGCAATGTACGTTTCACTGTTTAGGTTATAAAGAATGAGCTTGCAACAAGTGCCGATTGCTGATTAAATCTGGGCTTGTGGTCGGAAAATATTACAAATATTCAAAAAAGACGTTAGGCCACAAGCAAACTAACAGAGTTTATACAGACATAATATCAGCATGTCGCATTGTAAACTATAGGGTTGTGTGACATTCCATAATATCTGTTATTTTGTAAGATAACGCCAACTTAAATGACGCACCTAAGAAATAAGGTTACCTACTTTTGAATTTCGTCATTATGCATTCAAGGTTGATATATCTTGTGCACAGGAAAAACATACTTGTCTATTCTGTTTTGGCATGGAGAGGTGAGTACTAATAAAACAATTCAGGAAATCACATTTAAAAAAGGTAGGTTTTTAAGTCTTTTATAAGTCAGTTACGATTTAAAAAAGTTTTAAATTCAGTTGTATAATTTTTATGATTCTTACCTCAGAAAAGAATTATCTGATTAGATCTAATCAATCTATCTGAAAGGGGTTATTAGAGGGCATAATAGGTCGAAACGAAATTAAGAAGAGTATGATATTCTGACTTACAACACTTAAATTGCGATCTGAATAAATGTTGTAAACAAATAAAAATTAAAGAATGAATATCTTGAATTCTAAGTACTTAATACTTTTTATAAATCTATACTAATATAATAAAGCTGAAGAGTTTGTTTGTTTGTTTGTTTGTTTGTTTGTTTGAACGCGATAATCTCAGGAACTACTGGTCCGATTTGAAAAATTCTTTCAGGGTTAGATAGCCCATTTATCGAGGAAGGCTATAGGCTATATATCATCACGCTAAGACCAATAGGAGCGGAGCATCAATAAAGAATGTTTCAAAAACGGAGAAAATTTATTACTATTGAGAGACGCAGACGAAGTTGCGCCGGTCAGCTAGTGTTAAATAAAGGAAGGCTATGTTTGTTTCTTTGTTAAGCCTTCACACATCAACTACTCAATCGATCATTGTGTCCAGTAGCACACGTGGGGTATTCTTTCATCGTGAAAAAACTAAAACAACAAAATAGTAGAATGGTATTTTTCATAGAAAAGACTCATTATGACTTTCTGTACGCTTATATTTTACAAAAATATACATACGAATTTATACAAATATGAGTGTTAAATATCAATGAAGTACCTTTTTTACATTTTAAATTTGCAATAGTTGTCTTCTGCTGCAAATACAATTGCTCATAAGTAACCAAAACCTTCTCATATTTCTGTTAATTTACATAATAATGGCTTCAGGTGAATAGTAAACAAGCAGTGGATGATGATTTCAACACAAGTATGAAAAAGTATCATGGCCAATGAATTAATCGCAGAAACAATACAATCTTCTAGTGAAGGGATTTTCCAACCCGTTGCCAAAAAAAAAACACTTGCTTCGGCACAATAGCGCCGGCTCGACCGTAGACCGTAAACCTATTCTCCGCTTAATCTTTTTCCCTTATCCTTAGTAGGCGACAATCTTTACTTGCCATCATTGGTGGTGCGCCTCCTATGCTATACATATGTAACTCCGTTTTAATGCTGTTAAAAATATACGGTAGTAGTCGCATGTGATGTGAAGCGCGCTCATTGGTTAAATCAAATAGCTCGCGGTTCCCAACCTTATGTTACACAGCCGCACCTTTCACGAAATTTCATTTCGTTTCTTTTATTGTTTATTGTACACATTGTAATTAATTTAGTAATTAGGAAATTACATGTACAAAGGCGAGCTTAACCCAAACCTGAGTTTTCTTCCAGCGAACCTTTAAAGTGAATACAGGATAGTAGATAACGTATTGGCAAAGTCATGTGTACTTAGGAGTATGTAGAAGAAAAAGTATATAATTGAAACAAATACCAACTTTCATCTGTATAGCAATATATATTATATCATATGTAAATACACACAATCAAATATATTAATTGCAGAGGAAAGATGGTTTACATCAAAATAAAAAGTACTTATAGAACTTGTTTTCTATTCCTTCAGGGTAATTTTTTGTTTTAATACTGTATAATATTACTATATAATAATACATCTATTTGCACCATCATTTCTAAGATTTCTTCTATGAGACTGATGAACCTTAGTCCCCAAAGATTCTTAACAAAGAGTTAATCATATGCTTTACATAATTACATTTGTGTCGGCTGTGTACTTTGGCCTGAGTGATAAGTCATCTTTATGACAAAGATGTTTTGGATATGTAATAATAAAAATAAGTGTTTAACAAAACCATTGTCTGTTGGAGAATTTTAATACAAAGAAATTGAAAAATAAGGTCACCCTTGCATTAAGTGTAAATCTTATATATACAATTCTCGTGTCACAATGTTAGTTACCATACTCCTCCGAAACGGCTGGACCGATTTTTATGAAATCGGGTAGGTCTGAGATTCGGCCAACATCTATTTTTCATACCCCTAAATGACAAGGGTGACCCACCCTTTATTTCTTTTTCAATATTTCCTATAAATAATGTATATGGCAAAACAACGTTTGCCGGGTCAGCTAGTATCTTATAAAATTCATTAGTTATTGTACCTTTGTGCGCTAGGTAGACGAGGCAATTGTCACTTAGGTCTTTTAAAAAATAGGCTTTGTACAATCAATGATTTGGATAGATTTCAGAATAAAATTTATTTATAAAATGCAGGTGACAAAGGTATCTGTGGTTACCAACAATTTTTTTAAATGTATAAAACCTATATACCTTTTTTCTATTTAAGATTAAACCTCATGGATCTATACAGATTGTAGGTAGATAGGTGGGTAGATTATTACCAAGCTGAATTTTTTTGGACTGGATTTTTTTAGACTGGACAACTGTTAAATTTTACTTTTGTGGTAATTGTAATATCATGTTAAATAATAATAATAATACTAATATAATCACAGTAATCATATGTAGAAATCTATACTAATATTGCAACGCTGAAGAGTATGTTTGTTTGGTTGGGTGAACGTGCTGATCTCTGGAATTACTGGTTCAAATTGAAAATTGTTATAGTGTTGGATAGCCCATTTATCGAGGAAGACAATAGCCTTGCAAAAATTTATGCCTTTAGAAAGACGCAGACGAAGAGACGAAGTCATTTAGTATTAGTTATTACATATATTCGTATTTCTATGGTTTCAAAACGATTTTCATCAATTTGTTTATAGTGATACTCAACTAAGTTTGTTTCTGTATTTCATTTTAATAAGATTTTTTTAAATGAAAATATATACCTAAGTGGCAGCTAGGTTTACAGCGACAGGACAAGTCAACTAAGAACGGGATTTGAAGAGATCTCTTTCGTTTGGACAAGACCGGTTCAAAATCTATCAAGTACCTATCTTTTTAAAGGGGTAGTTTGAAAAAGTCAAATATATATATTTAAATCAAATACGGATATTTTGCAACCACATAGTTTATAAATAAGAGACAAATTTGTTTTTTTTGTTCAGTACTATACAACAATTACCTATTAAGACATTGACTGCTACTGCTAGTTATGGAGAAGAGGGGGCTAGTAAACTTCATGTTCTAAATGCGAAAGATTGAATGGAAGTTTGTTACTCCGTCATGCTGAACCGGCTGCCAGACGGCCTACTCAGCCGGCTGAACGGATATGGATAAAATTTGGCACAGAGATAGGTTATAGTCCAGAATAGAACATAAGTTACTTTTCCTGCCGTAAAAAAATTTGCAAGCGAAGCAAAAACTAAAAACTATAAGAATTCTATTGTGGACATTGTTTGTTCAAATTTACTTATCGTATATAAGCCACTCGTAAATAGTTGTCATTGCTGTAAACAGACAACAATTTTCTTTTAGATAAATACCTAATAATAAACAAAAAGAGTTCCAATACAATAAAATCTAAAGTACATAAATAAATAATAATTAAGTGTAAATGTCTATTTTTATATTAACGTCTGTTTCAAACTCCAAAGATCAAATAATTATCTGTTATATGACAATGCATTAGTTCACAGATCAAGGAGCCCGTAGAGTGCTATGAGTGGATATCACAAGTAAACTCAATGCCCATATACGTGACTCATTCGTCATCGGTCATGAGTATCGGATGTGTTACACAAAGACACATTCGTTGTAGCGATAACGACAGCTATCCCGGCTTTGTCAACACAGTGTGTCTTTTGGACATGACAGAATCACTCGACACGATTCTTATTTTTAAGTAGGACCTATGTCAAAAGAATATAGAAAATCCAATAACTTCTTTCATAAAAGAAACTTTGTTAAACGTTAAAAAGATTAATTGGTGACAGGATTTGACTTGAGTGAGACGGTTGTCAGGGTTTCAAGAAGAAAGAATGCAATGGTGATTCTCTCTCCTCCGATTATAGGCAAGCAGAGAATCAAAATCAAAGTAATTTATTCAAAATAGACTAAGTACCATCAGTTTTTAGGGTTCCGTACCTCAAAAGGTAAAAAAGGAACCCTTATAAGATCACTTTCTTGTCCGTCTGTCCGTGTGTCACCACTGATTTTCTCAGGAACGGGTAGACCTAGCAAGTTGAAATTTACACCAGATACTGAGGTTTATGGTCCCTATTAGGTGTATAAAAATCAAGGTCGATAAAAAGATATGGGCAATAAACTTGTGAGTACCAAAATTTACCTTAATTTTCAACTTTTTTTTTCAGAATTTTCTCTTTACTTGTGCTGTAAGACCTTGCTTTTAACCAAAATTGACAATTCTAGGTCAACCGGAAGCACCCTATAGGTTTTGGGTCGAAAACCTATATGGTAGTTCCCGTTGACCTAGAATCACGAAATTTGGCAAAAAGAAACGTCTTACAGCACAGTGGAAAACATCCATGAGAATTTTCCTCCGTTAGAATTAAAAAAAAACAGTATATTACTCATAAAAATTACACAAAAAAATATTGACCAATGGCCACCAAACAACCTTTGAATGGACAAAATTAACATTAAACAAAAGAAATAATAGAAACATTGAAAATAATTTTATTCTAGTTTCGAATACGAGTTAAGTTGATTTTTAAAGCTACTTTTTGCCCGTGGCTTCATTTGCGTGAATTTATAATAGGTCCTATGAAATTGCCCTTTTGTATGCAATAAGTGAAAGTACTTATTTTTTCAAACTTTTTTATTTCTGCTATTCGAAGTAATCACCCATGCAATCGACGCATCTTTGCCAACGCATTGGCAGTTTATTGATGCCCTTCTTGTAAAAACCAGCTGGACGGGAGGCAACAAACTCTTCAAAGGCCTTTCGGGAATTGAATTTTTTACCCACTAAAAAGTTGACTAAATTTTGGAAAAAGTAATAGTCGGTAGGCAAGGTCTGGTGGTCACATCTGCAACCAGCTATGGTCAATCGGTCGTCCCCGCTGCTCCTTCACGACAACGCGCGACCCCATACTGCGCAACAGACAGTCTCCAAGCTTCAAGAGCTGGGGTTGGAAGCTCTCCCTCATCCGCCATACTCACCAGACCTTGCACCTACCGACTATTACTTTTTACAACTTTTTAGACAACTTTTTAGTGGGTAAAAAATTCAATTCCCGAGAGGCAGTACAAAATGCCTTTGAAGAGTTTGTTGCCAGTTGTCCAGCTGTTTTTTTTTATTTTGTTTTTTTTCCGTGCCTAAATCCCCTCAGATACCACCTATCGGTGGCATGTCGGACTCGAACCGACTAAAACCGCACGCGGTCTCGGGTACTAATAGCCGGGGGACCAGGTATACCCTAGAAAGGAAGTCCCTGGTGCCCCGACGTACCTCGGGCCATCTACAGACGAGTAGACGACCCCCCCCCCTGTGGGAACCCCATGTTCCCTCTGCTCCCTGGAAGCGAGCGCGCTTAGCAACGCGCTCTCCGCCACCCCGGCCTGCTTCTGCTAGGGTGACAGATGGCCTCACCTGTCACCCCCAGGCCTGCGCTTATGGAGGACGGAGGTCGTTCTGCGACCTCCGGCGCCTGAGTCGCCTGCGGTACCTAGCCCGTTCCCAGGCCTGGCGGGCCGGGAGAGTTCTAAACCTCTCCCGGTAGCCGCAATCAGGCTATCGAGCGAGAGAACTCCCACTCCGATGGCCGCCACGAGGTCTGGCCTCTGCTCAACCCATGAGCTTGGCCATGTGCAAATATGTGCAATATCTATATTGGTACTCTTCTTCGTCTTCGATCTAATGATCGAAGGAGCAGAAGAGAGCTCCTAATCCAAATATGCGGTTTCCGATTATGTAAGCACCATCCCCTCTGAAAAGAATTAAAAAGCAAATTGAATGGACATAGGGACTTTTACAACCTTTTGAAGCTGGAGATTTGTATGAAAATATTAAAATGTAAAATTTTTGGTTATTTTTTTATTTTAGCTAATCAAAGTACTGACCCAAATGATCTATACAAAAATATATATCCAGTCCAGTGACTACGGTGGGTGACGGGGAGCTTTCAGCTGTAGCTCTGCGCTGTAGCTTTGCGATGAGCTGTCGTGAAGTGTGAGCTCGCGCGTTGTCGTGGAGAAGCAATGAAGAAGAGCGATTGACCAGTCGCGGTTGTTGAAATGCAAGCTGTAATTCTTCATAATAGGCATTTGCCGTCACTGTTGTGCCTTTCGGTAAGAACCTGTGATGTAAAAGTCCGGCACTGGTCCACCAGACAGTCACCATCATCTTCCTATAATCTTTTTTAGCTCACTGATTATCTGCTGTACTCAGGTCCACCCACTGAGACGAATGCTCGCGGTTGTCGTACAGGTTCGGCTTTTCATAGTAGATAACAGTTCGATTTAGCATTCTCTCGTTACTATGCCGATTCAGTAGTGCTATGCATGCTCCGACGTTTAAGTCATGCTGATGGTCGCTTAGTTTCTGTAGCACCCACTTATCTAGCTTTTTATCTTTTCAATTTGACGCAAGTGCTGCAATGTTGTTTTGACACTAACTCTAAAGCCCGCAGCAAGCTCAACCGTAGATTGAGTTGGATCCGCTTCTACTATCGCCTTCAATTCGTCGTTTTCGACTATAGTTAACGGCCGACCGCGACGCTCATTTTTTAACTCCTTTCCAGATTTAAAATGATTTAACTAATAAGGGACCATGTTTATGCAAGTAGTGTTAGACCCATACACGTCGTCAATGTTTCGTGTTGTTTGCTCAGTATTTCCACGTAGGAACTCATATTCGAAAATTATACGAATTTTCAGTTTATCTATTAGTTCGGTCAATTTATTTATACATCATGCACTTTTGGTGCATTGGCGGACTTACTGCCTAAGGCATTCTCTACCAGTCAACCTTTGGGTGATGCAAAGAGCACAGGAAGTGGGTGCATTTTGGTTAAAGTTTGTTTTGTAGTTATAATATCAAATACGCGTACCTATCATACACTAGAACCCATATACATTATACATACGTTCATACATATACTTAAATACATATAAACTTACATAAATACATACATACCTAAATAAATACCATTAATAATAGTAGATGACAATCATACGTCAGTTGATTCTGCCAGTTCTTTTACAAAAAACTGCCTCACTTTAGTTTTGAATGAGAAAGTATTGGTGAAATTTAGACATGCAATGATACAATAATTCGCATGAATGTTCGGAACACCATTATAAATGAATGCTGAAAAGTCGCCATCGATCCCGTAACTGGTTTTTTTATATTCAAGGTCAAAGGTCTCAGAAATAGGTTTTTCGCGTTTTTCAGCAAAACAGTAAGTTTTGTCATATAATTTAGGTCAGAAAAAATTGTATATCATATAAATATCTGTAAAAATTAATAATAAACCGGCATAGTTTTGAGGCACTTAACAGTGTATTCACATTCAGTTGCAAAACGATTACGAAATATTTTGTTATTCGTTTTAATGTAATAAGATATCAATAACTTAAAATTGCCTGTACAGCGGTATTGAATTTTTTTTGCTCTATTCGTATTAATTATGCAATAATATTTTCTAGTCGGGTGACAGGTCCGCGTTATAAGTTGCACAATGCGCAAAGAATAAGTTACAGAAGAGGGTGGATACGAGTAGTACTCGTACTGTCTTCTACTGATATGTACCCACATTTGCATCGGTTGTCAGTGTTTATGATGTTTGTAATATAAATAGTGTCCAAAAACTCAATAAAATAAACAGTAATTTTTACAATATGTTATTAATAACAGAGTAAGTGATGTAAGATGTATTGTTAAATGTAGTTTTTCTGAATACAAACCATTTCTATTTTATGTGAGAACGAAACAAGTAACATTTGTATAGTTAAAGCATAATTTTATTGTATTTCGTAACATATATTACAACATGTGTTAAGGTGAAAGATCAGATAAAAGGGGAGATCTAGTGACGTAAACATACTACAGGTGCTTGTATTTGCTTTTGTAATGGCTTCTAGTGTGCAAAATAAAATTCTGTTTACATAATTATATATTCAATCAGTTTCTTATAAACTTTTAAGCAAACAAAACATGTTTATTAAGCCGCTTGAAAATTATGCGAAAGGTCTTATGATTCATTTCTATTTAAATAATAAAATAGTATTTTTAAATATCTATGATATGTCAAAGTTTTATAATCCTTTTTGTTGCGTATAATAAACCTATTTTCTATTTGCGCTGGCTATACACAATTCTTGTCTGTACAAACTTCTCAGCGGCTGTTAGACATGAATTGATAAATTTTATTCATGGTTTGCTTTAATGATGAAATTGGTTATATATAGTCTTTTATGTGTATAGTTGTAATTAAAATGTCGTGTGTGTAATAAAAAAATCGTGCCCTGATAGCAGCCAGATCGTGCGAAAATGGTTCTATAAATTTGCGAATGAAAATGTATTCTCCTCGGATGTTTTACTAACAGCTGATCACGAAGAGCAAGCGATGAGTAGTAGCACTGCACATCTTATTGAGATATGTGTAAATGTTGTTTTGTTATGTATATAATAACGCTTCGCTGTGACACTTTGTGGTTGCATTGATCAGAATAGAGGAACATAAGTTACGAGAAAAATAGATAAAACCATCTTTGAATCCTGTTGTATATCATGTCAAAATTTGACCTGAATCGGTGTAGAACTTTTTGAGGGTTTTGCAGCATACACAAACTAACCTAACATTTTTATATACGCAATGCTAGTTGAATTTGAGGGTTTTCCGATGTTTCCGAGGGCTCGCTCTGAAAACTTAGTTTCTCTAACTCGTTTAGTACTAAGTTTACAAAACAGTAAGGAATGAATTTCGTTTTGTTATACGCCTTGGCTTAAAATTAATGTAGTAGGCACATTTTGACTATTGCGATATACAAACTCGTCGAGTTTGTTATTTTTGCCTCTACAATATTACAACAACATAAATTACAAATACATAAATTGATAAATCGTTTCTGCATTTACGGGAACGTAGCTATTTGTAATTTATTTAAGAATTGTTGACGTTACTTACAGGTTGTAAGTAATGTCTACAGAAGGAAATGCTTCCTTTAATCTATGAAGCATTTCTCTCTACCTAAATTGCTTGAGATATATTGAGTTCGTACTTATAAACCCACTTACACCAGGGACGACTGTGTTAAAATATTTGTATACTCCTCAACAAATACTAAACTTGTTTGACTACACGGATGGCGTAGTGGTTTAAGCGGTCGCCACGCCACCTACTACTACGCTGAGTGTTGTGGGTTCGATCCCCACATGGGACGACACTTTGTCTGATCCACAAATTTTTGTTCTGAGTCTGGGTGTTCTTTGTGTCCGTTTCATGCATGTTTGTAAAGCCCCCCTCGACACAGGATATATTCCTAATGCGGGAGTTATCTTTAAAAAAAAGATAACTTTCAGTAGACAGTTATCTAAGTTATACGAGTAGTCTAACTTCAAATTTATGCTGTTGAGTTTGGCCACAGCCAAGATCCGCACTACCCCAAATCTCTTGTTAGTGTGGTTGTAGTGACTAATTTGATATTTCATCAGAAACAATTTAAAATATTATTATAAGGGTAGGGTAGAGTAGGAGAGCGGTCCCTCAGGCAATACGTTATTTTCAAAAAGCTTGAACGTTAAGTGTAAGTGAGGAGGCGTTGCAACCAAGCGGTTGGGGATTACTATCACCGCAAGCAACAAAGTAAGCGTGTGCGCCTTATCGTGTCTATAAAACCGGTGGCGAAGTGCGCGCGCGCACATTCGTTCACGCCTCTCATTCGCCGCACGATCGATTTTCCGCCCTTTGTGATTTCCACCGACGCGTGTGCTACGCGAGTGAGGTTAGTGCATTTTCACGGTAATTCAGTTTTTTACACATTTTAGTGAACTAGGATAAAGGTTTTAAATTGTGTGGAACTGTGTTGTGTCTGTGTATTGATTGATGTTGTGAATAAAAACACACGAATATTTAATTTATTTCCTTTGTGATTTTTTTACTTTCCCTTGTTGGTAAGGTTAGGTAAGGTATAAGTTAATTATTTACAAATAAACCCCTATTTAATAAAAAAAATTAAAGTACTATATTTTATATATACTGATAGTAATATAGTAATAACTAATAATCCCAAAATAATTATATCAATTAAGCTCCTAAAAATATCGATTAAAAAGTTTTGCTACATCACCTCAGTTGTACGATATCGATCACATTACTTTTGTCTCAAAGTAAATATTATCTAACTAGGCTATTACAACTCAAAATCATTGTGTTACTGTGGAAATATAAATATATTTAATATGTAACACTATGATGATTATAATGTTATGATAATGTTAATAAAATTTGTATAATTTACGGATGGATGATAAAATACCAAATCATCATAATGTGTTGTACTAAAGTATTATGTTACTAACGTATCTAATGTAAGTAATAAATGCAGAGAGTTAAATATGTGCAAATGTATTTGTACGTACAATATCTAATTAACTATTCTAATTGTTTTTTATTTATTTTGTATAATTTATTCTTTTGTTTTCTCTTTCAAAAGCAAAAAAACCGCTGACAAAGGGTTGAGAAATAAACGACCAACAGCATTATTTTGCGTAATCAGACTAGACGTATAAGTAGACACTTATTTACAACTAAATTGTTTAGTAAGCAATTCTAAAATCAGCTTGTGTTCAGTTAATTGAACTGTAGATAAAAATGATTTGATAAACAGCATTTATTCAGCTCTTTATATTTCAATCACTTTTCAAGTATTTCGTGAAATCATTACTAACTGAGGTACCTAAATACGTAGTTGTTATCGCTTATTATTGAAATCTTCTGAACATTATGTCTTAGCATAAAAATAAATACAAATTTGGGGTCAATTATTTTTCTTTTTAGTAAATGGCAAAACATTAAATAAAAGTTACTTTTGTTTATTGTAAACAACACATATAGTTCTTATAAATAAATCCTTGTTCTATAAATTAATTTTGTCAATTTTTATATACCGTGTTGTATGTTATAAGTAACAAATGACACATTTGGAGGATCTGCAATCAATGAATCTAAAAGTAAGCACACTTTTTTTTACAATAAATCGGTATACAAGCATTCGGTCCAGCTCAGTCCAGCTATGTTTAGATACAAGACTACCACTACAGGAGGTTTAACTTGTCATTTTGATTTTCATAACCAGCGATCATAATTTTTGGAATTGAGTGAGTTGTATGGGCGTGTACATAATAGACACAGTCTATGTTTTGGCAACACAAATGGTGCCATTCAGGCATTGCGTTCCAGTTTATTCTAGCCCTTGTTACCTTATACCAACTCTATGGTAGTAAGGATTTTCTAAATCAGTTCACAATTAACGGGATATTGTGGTTACAAACATAAAAAAATACAATCGAATTAAGAAAGTTTTCCTTTTTTGAAATGGGTTTAACAATCGAATGCAAAAAACTCTTAGCTATTAATTGACATGTAATCGAAATTAAGAGTCATTGACATGTGTTACATATTGCGGCAAATTATTTTGGCAATCACTAGCGATCGATAAAAATGTGTGCAATCGATCTCGAACGTAATGATGTGTATTTAAACGTTGCGTCGGTGACACGTGCGCCGGCGCACCGTGCTTGGAATCCACAACAAGTCCTTGCCTTGCGGCCAGTGTCATGTCAACTGGCTCCACTTGACGTATACGATGCTTATTGAGAATAAATCAGCAAGTTTTATCTTGTTGATTAACTTATTATTCTGTAGAGGCGTAGGTATTTTACGGCAGTATCAAGCGTGTGTCAAGCAAGTGTATGTGTTTCTGCTAACCACATATTCTAAGGTTACTCTCTTTCCAGATACAAAATGAGTTCCAACGATTTCAAATTAGAGCGCAGCCTGGAGCTGTCGCCTGAGACAAAAGAGTTAGCTGAAAAAGAGCTGAGGGAGACGCCGGAGAGAGTAAGAGAGGCTCTCGAGAGACTAAGAGAGTTGTTGAAAGAAACCAAGGATCTGCACTTTGGAGATGATGATGAACTTCTCACGATCTTCCTGCGACCATGCAAGTGGTACCCGGAGAGCGCACTTGCACTGGTAAGTCATATTTTGAAATTGTGATTACCATCTAATCTATTTCCAGGGATATAAAATTCAATAAAATTATAACTCTCAAATAAGTATTACTTAGAAAGATCAACTCCTTATGACAGCTTGTTTAAATTAAGCCTTGGGAGTTGTGCCATTGCTTAACTGCGACCATTGACCGTTTAACCTTTATGTAACCTAATGACTAAAATGTTAGCAAATATAACTCTAAAATAACGATACTGACTCCTTTGACAGTTTTCATTGGTAATTATTTTGATCTCAATTTTCAAATTGTACACGTAACATTTAAATTCATATTTGATGATGTAGATATGATAAATCACACAG
The DNA here is from genome assembly GCA_902825455.1 of Arctia plantaginis. NCBI lineage: Eukaryota > Metazoa > Arthropoda > Insecta > Lepidoptera > Erebidae > Arctia > Arctia plantaginis. The sequence goes on from CADEBD010000288.1 coordinate 6,224,692, forward strand.
AATTATCGTTTTGAGAGGTTTACTAAACCTCTAAGAAAGCAGGAGGAATGAAAATAGATAAAAATTAAGATGGAAAAATTAAATTAATCGTATTGTATTATTATACCAAACCGTCTTCGATCGCCCTAATTTTTCAAAAGTATCACTGCGCCTCCATAATGATGAACTGGATTAAACTGTATTTTTCATTCAAAGTATTTACCCTTAGCGGTGAATTTTTTTATTCTAATTTGAATGCGACTCTTAAAATTAAAAAAGAATTTTTCGAATCAGTTTATATATGACGGAGGTTTGAGTTTTGACGAGAAACAAACACAAAAAACATACAGTGGAATTGAGAACCTCCTCTTTTTAAAAAACTTCTTTCCTCTTCCTTTGGTATACCAAGGGGCAAGGTAGTATTTTAATAAACACGTAAACTGCGTAAAAAAAACGTTACGGTGAAACAGAGACAATAGTATTAAAATGCCACCAAAATTAGGTTAGATTCTGAATAGTAAGAAGTTTGTACATCAGTAGACAGACTACTTATATTCTCTGCGTCCGTCATTACGATGTAGACTTCTTGTTAAAAATAACCGTGATATTTGATTGACTGGCCTGTTGGTCTAGCTGTCCTGACCGCTAAGCGGGTCACGACCCCAGGGGTCGTGGGTTCGATTTCCACCCAGGACGAATAATTGTGTAATGAGTATGATCAATTGTACTGCGTCTGGGTGTAATTTATCTATAATATGTGTATATAAAATATATTATGTATGTCAACATGAACTCAGTTACCATTTTACAGGCTCTGCCTAGTTTGTGTTTAGACGGCAGTGTGGGAGATGTGCCGAATTATTATTAAAAAAAAATATATTGACTCCGCCAAAGTAAAAAATAAAAGTACCTACACAGTGTCTTAAAAACCACGACTTACGTCTCTAGTAAAGGGAATTTGAAAACGGAAAGAAGGGATTACCGCGCAATGCATTTCGAATTGAAAAAAAGTCACTTACTGTCACTACTATATTCTTTCTACGAGTTCCACGTCTCTTTACTTTTAAGACAACAATTATACCTTCTACTAAGTACCAAGTACTACCGACAAGTTGATTAAGTTTATGGTAACAACTATGACATCAGCTAAAAGAAAAAAATGTAATCAAAATTATACACCTCGTATCGATTTCATACCGACTTATATTTTAATCAAATCGGTGATTCCACAATTAAATATAACAACCATATCAATCGAAGTCATAATATAATCTCGATACTATTAAAAATGTGTACCTAAGCAGGTCATACCGTTACAGTATATTAACTTTGCGTAACTTGCAACTACATAATGTGCCGAGGTTTGGCAACACATCAATTACGAGCGGTTAACGACTGATTTCGTTGGTCTTGTCCTAGACCCCGGGTTATTATAATGTTTTGTACCAAGGATAATATACTGTGATTATAATCTACTTTAGATTTGCGTTTTGTTGTTGAGACACCTGTACCTAAATGTCCTTGTTTGTACTTTTATTTTACTAAAGTACGTTTTGTTCTAATTTTTTTTAGTCTATGTATGCTTCAACAGATGTGATAATTATTGTAGATTATTCAGACCATCGGTTGCGCAGGTAATACGGAAAAGACAAACAAACGATCTTATTTTATAACATTTATAACATTCTTGAAGATTATGTGGCCAAAGTCCGAATTCCGGATACTATACAGTATTTACTTACATCCTATACACACATTAATTAATTGTAATTGTCATTAATAGGGGTATTAAATGTATGTCTCATAATAGATATACTAAGATCATGTAAATGATACCTATCTCATTACTTGTATTAAACATCTTTAGGTAACATTAAGAGCAGTTGAAGGGTTAATAAGAAGATTAGTGATGTCAATACTATGCCACTTATATAACAAATTGTATTTTTATATGTAATTCTTGGAGATTTTTAAAAATAAAGTTTAAGTAACTTTAAGTTGCTCTTCTTGTTACTATGATTTGAGCCTGATCAGGGTTAAACAAAATCACTTTTCAAAACGCTTTTGTCGACATCAACAGCCTTTAATTTGAATTTGAAGTTTTGGCCTACTATACCACGTTGGCCCAAAGGTTTGGTATAGGGTTTGTGTCAAGTATTCCTTCTCTTTGCAGTGCTGTTGTTTGCTCCCTTAGTAGGGTCTTACGCCACCCACGAAATGAACAGGGTTTGTGACACCCCGTATTCTTAATCCGTCACCACACGGATTACGACGCCTTCACTTAAAGTAAATTGTATGTATTGCAGTTTTTTGTTAATATTCAGCAAATTTAGGACTGGCCTACCAGTATTAGCAACATTCGCTCTAATCGCTACCTACCTTTTTTTTTTTTTTTTTTTTTTTTTTTTTTTTTTTTTTTTTCCGTGCGGAAATCCCCTCGGATACCACCTGTCGGTGGCATGTCGGACTCGAACCGACTAAAACCGCACGTCTTCGCCGGGTACTAATAGCCGGGGAACCAGGTATACCCTAGAAAGGAAGGCCCTGGTGCCCCGACATACCTCGGGTCATCTACAGACGAGTAGACGACCCCCGCCCCGTGTGGGAACCCCATGTTCCCTGTGCTCCCTGGAAGCGAGCGCGCTTCGCAACGCGCTCGCCGCCACCCCGGCCTGCTTCTGCTAGGGTGACAGATGGCCTCACCTGTCACCCCCAGGCCTGCGCTTATGGAGGACGGAGGTCGTTCTGCGACCTCCGGCGCCTGAGTCGCCTGCGCTGCCTGGCCCGTGCCCGGGCCTGGCGGGCCGGGAGAGTTCTAAACCTCTCCCGGTCCCGCTCCGCCGTCTCCTTCGCGAGCATAACTTGCTCGCAGAAGGAGACGGCAGAGTTCCACGCACTCTCGCTCCGCACGATAGCCGCAATCAGGCTATCGAGCGAGAGAACTCCCACTCCGATGGCCGCCACGAGGTCTCGCCTCTGCTCAACCCACGCCGGGCACTCTGCCAGCGTGTGGAGAGCCGTGTCCACGGTCTGGCCATCGCAGTGGTGGCACTCAGGCGTTGGCTCCTTGCGGATCAGACACAGGTGATCTCCGAAACATCCCTTCCCAGTGATCACCTGCGTCAATCGGTATGAGAGGGTCCCGTGACGCCTCTCGAGCCAATCCTCCATAACGGGTCTTACCGCCGCAATGACGGCGTGCCCGGCGCTCGGTTGCCCGAGTCGTTCCCTCCACTCCGCTATGATGACTACCTACCTGGCCAGACTGAGCGGTCTAGCTAAGGCAGCCTTTATACAAATAATAAAATTACATCAAAATAATAATATTACGATGGGTACTTATGTAACATAAGTGGCTATGAGAATTCAAACATATATTGTACTAACAGTATTAGTAAATGCTGCTCAACCGTGTCATTTATCACATAATCAAGTTATTAAATATTAACAATGAAAGTGGGACATAAGATTACTGAAAACCAAGTTAATTAAAATCGAAGTGTCTGTTTGTAATATCAAAATAATACTTTTTAATTTAGTTTAGTTATTTTGCTTACAATTTTATTTCCACGATAACTATGCCAGTTACAAAAAAATTACTGTATGTCCTTTAAGTATTTAGGTCGACTTAACCAGTAACCCTGTATATGTATATATATATAAATTATAGATTAGCAGCACTATTGTTACATAAAGTGAAGTAAGAGGGCCTATTACTTCAACCAACTTCCTGAATGGTGAGGTGCAAATCGCAAAACCGGTCATATGCGTGTCACGACACGCATACTTTAGGATTACCTTATGAAGATACTAACTTAAGCTTTTAACTGTGATCCTATATTGGAACTATAGGAAACAATATGAGAAGGACAGCACGGATGGCGTAGTGGTTTAAGCGGTCTCTTCGTCGCTTTCTACTGAGTCGAATGTTGTAGGTCCAATCCCCACATGGGACAGCACTTTGTGCGATCCACAAATTGTTGTCCTGAGTCTGGGTGTTCTTTGCGTATGTTTGTAAAGTCCCCCGCGACACAGGATAGATCCCGAGTGCGGGAGTTGTCTTAAAAAATATATTTATATACAATATTAAAATTTTATAATACTAGATAACCCACGCAACTGCGTTGGTTATTTAGCAAAAACGGGGATTTTTTATTCTTTTGAGAGCAAAAGAATAAAAAATCCCCGTTTTTGTTAAATTTTTCATTAATGTTTGGCTCCTATTGATTGTAGAATGATGTTATATAGCCTTCGTTGATAATGACCAATATTGCGAGAACCGTTGTGATTTTAAACTCGATGAAACGAAAACGCATCACGATAAAGAAACAAACACATAAATGTATAGGATTAAGTCGGCGAGAGAATGAAATAGAATACATTACACATTATTTTTAATATAATATTTTGACAGTCTGAATATTTTTATCGTTTTATTTAATACTATCTGGTACCCGCCACTTCGAATTTGAATAACGCTGCCTTAGTGGGTTCGAATCCTGGGCCTGGCATAATTTTGTATTGTTTTCCTGAGATAAAAAGAAAAAAGTAATAATTTGAACCAGTAATTCCTGATATAACATACTGAATTACTTTGATAAATTCAAAGATAATCAAATTTAGAACATTTCACCCCAATTTTTTTTACATAGATAAAGCTCCGGGCTATGGTTAGACGATCATAAAGTATATTATTGTTGTTCTGAATAGCTTCCTCTGTTTATGAGCGTTGTAGGAAACTTCCCACGTCTCATTGAAGAGCTGAGATAAGCCGCTCAATGCAATGTCAAAGTGCAATGTTTATCAGAAGCAGATAGCGCTATCTCATTTTGTTTTAACAGATAAACACAACTGTCAACAAAACATAATTATATCAGAAACTAGTTGTTACTCACGACTTCGTTCGCGTGGATTTTGATAAGCGCTGCCTTAGTGGGTTCGATTCCCGGATGGCAGCCTAAGTTACTCCTTATATATACATCTACCTGTTAGTAAAATATTATTATTAAATATTAAACAAACAGACAGACAGATAGACAGACAAAAATAAACTGCTGTTTTTTCAATGAAGCATGAAAAAACCTATTATTTTGCCATTACAAACAGACACTTCAATTTTATTTATTTCTATAGATGTTATTTCTACATTGCGTCTTATTAAGAAGATCGAAGTGTTAGGAACTCGCCTTAGCTTGTGGCATTGCTCGCGTTAGTTAATGTGTATTGCATCCGTCAGGAACATTACCTTTTTTAGACCAGGAGAGAAACCTATTATGATGTAATAATAAAAAAAATACACATCTCACACACGGCCGACTGATCCGGAACTAGGCAGAGCCTGTATGGTAACAGGACTGCTGATATACTTATATATTTCTAAATACATGTATATTATAGATAAAGTACATCCAGACACAGAACTAAAGACCGTGCTTAGCACACAATTATTTGTCCTGGGTGTTAATCTAACCCACGACCTGTGGCGTAGCAGACAGGGTCACTAACCACTAGACCAATAGGACAGTCAAATTTGTTTAAAGATTATATGAATACGAATAAAGATGCTCTATTCTAAACGTGTATGCATGTGTATGTATTTCATTATGATCGATTGAGTAGTTGCGAAGTGAAATTGTAACAAACAAACGAACTCACTCAGTTCTTTTATTACAATTAGGTAATTTATTTAAATGTTGTAAGTAGTTATGTAATGTATTATTAAGTCTGTTTTTTTTAAATTGATATAACAATAAAGCAGTTCACTGAACCCGACAGAAATAACTGACCTGACTTTGAAAATAAAAAAATATTTAAGTAACCCTTAAAGTTATCTTTTGTATCTAATCTTTGAAATCTAAATTCATGTTATATAATTATTAGATATTGACTTTTCATAATTGCGTGTCATTTGGGTAATTAATTGATTGTATCTTGGTTATCATGTTTTGTCTTTTAACAAAAGTAGAAAATAAATCTCAGAATATTGATCCTCATTGGGAATTAGGACGTATAGTAACTAAAGTTACCCAGCTTCGTGAACTACGTGTATAGCCAGGAAAAAACCCTGATTCTCGGGGACTTCCTGTTTGGAGTATACCCAAGTCTCTTGCAATAGACTTACAAAATATTTGATGGGCTTGTTAGTCTAGTGGTTAGTGTTCCTGACTGCTAAGTCACAGGTCGTTTCTTCGATTCCCACCCAGGGCAAATTATTGTGTGAGGAGCACGATCACTTGTTCTATGTCTGGGTGTAATTTATCTATAATATATAGAAATTTATAGGTCTGTTTATTCAGGTTTATATCAGGTATTAGAAACGAGGTTTGGTCTACTATACCGCACTGGCCAGATGGGTTAGATTTTTGACTTTGTGTCAAGTTTTCCTTCTATTTGCAAAGCTGTCGTCCTGCATAGTTTGTTCCCTATTTGTTTACTAGTCCGTGTGGTGACGGATCAAGAATGCGGAGTGTCACAACTCCTATTCATTCCGTGGGTGTCGTAAGAGCCGGCTAAGATACGTTGGCCTCTATAAATTAGTGTAGTCTCAGTACCATTTCTCATTCGTGACTTCCAGTGGCCCTATAGATCGATAGATATTGACATTCTTCCTCCCATCTGGAAATGATTACAACTTCAAAATTACGCAATGCGCTCGCCCCAAAAATAATTTTAAAAAGTGCAGGGTTGGTGCGATCTAAATCTACCAATTGACTTAAAACCCAAGACTTCGTTTCATACGTTTCAAGAATGAAGAGGGAGACAGAATTCAGTACCATAATGAGAGCACCATATCTTGTTGTCTTATAAAAAAGTTGAGCGTAATTATAGGAAGTGAAGTCAACCCCGGATCTGGTATAGATAATAGCAACATCCTCCGTGCTTACTATCGTATCTGATAAATTGTCTGTTTTGTACCGATGTTGTCACTCACTCCTTTCTTTTTTATTACTTGTCTAAACAATTTATTTGATATGGACTGTCATTATACTTCCGTACCGCATAGCCGTGGTTGTGTAAATAAACATAAATAATGCTACCTAACTTTAGTGACCGTTTGCAGTAACTTTGGTAATTCTTATTAATATAATGACGTTAAAGTCTAGACTGTAATGGTAAATAAAATATTTATTAAAATGAATCATCCAATGCAGTTCCGGTCCCGAAAATAATTTTCATTGGCTGTTCACTTCATATAACATAAGTATACATACCTACATGTTATATGTAAATTCATTTATTTAAGTAGATACACGTATTATGTATTTATAATTTGTACTATTTTTGATTCGACCACATTACCTATTATTCTTTACTGACAGTTCTACAATTGTATTTAAATACGTAGGTAGGTACGTAGAATATTAATGTCTCAACGTAAACTTTTCAAATAACAATTATTTAAAGAGTTTATTACTTTTAAAATATAAATATATGTTCCTATTTTCATTTCCTCACTTTAATTACTTTTTTTTAACTATTAATTCCATTTTGTATATTTCCTATAATTTATGAAATCGTACCGTTACAAAAGTTATTTTAAATTCCAGTATATTTAGTTGAAAGTAAATAAAATAAAAATAGCAAATAATGTGTTCTAAGGGCAAAAAATAATTTTACTGCCATTAAATGTGTCTTAGAATAATAATAATTTGTAGTGTTGAATGTAATATAACTAAATAGAACGATGACAGATCATTGAATAGCTTACGGTGGATTGTGTAATACATTATGTATTGATGCCGCATTGATGTTTATAATAATATGACATCTAGCACCGTTCGGGCTCATTGGTCAACTTAAATGGCGCGCGTTCCTTTTCACGAAATCTCTTCACGAAAATGTTTACACATCAAAAACTTCTAATTACATTAATTATTTGATAACTCTATATTAACCATTCAAATCATTCAATAAAGTGTTATGATTATGAATACTCACTACTTAATAATTTTTGAAACTGAAGTGGATACGGATTTGATATCTAATTCTAGGTTTAAAATTCCTCGGTTCCCGAATACTTTAAGTTTTGCTGACACTCGCTGCAACCTGGCACTGGCATTTGCAATATTTTAGAAATGATTCAATGGTTACTGTTACTATTCCATTCCGATCACGTTACAATATAGAGAATGTTAATAAAGCGTGTACCTATAACATAGCGCTCAGTACTCATTTGTTTAATAAACAGTGTTTGTAGTTTCATGTATCATACGGAAGATTAGCAATAGACTAGTAATGGAGTACATAATGTAAACTCAGCGCCGGGGATGTCAAGGTTTTTTTAGCAGGTATCACCGCAACAGTGAATGATAACTAGTGCGTTCAATTTATGTTATATTTCATTGTGAACCTCATTTTGAGCAGAACCAGTAATAATAATCAGAACCACTAGTAATAATAACTATGTTATTTTAAGTAAATAGTAGATAAGTATTACATATTTCTGTTTGATTTAGGTTTGATTGTTCGAGTTGTCATAATCTTTTACGAACTTCTCTCTTTATGTTGCATTTTTTGCTTATTATCAATATCCATCAATGGGATCGTGACTCTGAGTGTATACTTATTAGACTCCTCGTTTATTATAAATATCGAACTAATATGACCTTCAAATCTTCAAAAGAGGTGCGTACTCTCTCTTTAAAGGCCGGCAACGCGCTTTTGTTTGTTAGTTTCAATCCTATGCCATAAGAAAACTGGGAATAATAGCTGCTCAATGTGAGTTTTCATTTACTAGAACTACTTTCTAGTGTTAAGTAATATCGTAGTTCGTAAAATTTGTGAAAAGATCACTTAAAACGCTCATCGTGACAATTTCAAAAGAAGATTACTTTCCATTCTGTTAACTAAAATTAACTGAACTCGTCATCTTTAAGAAAGAATAGAGAAGGAGTTAACATTAATAATTAAACTCTAACTCTAACGTTTCTAATTAAACTCTGCTCTTTGTTTACCTCACTTAATGTCACCCACCTAGTTTACTTACCTAATTAATTAATTTATGTAAGTAGAAGACTAAACACAATTAAATTATTCCAAAGGAGCCTTGAAATTTTACGATATGTACTTAGTGATTGTTCAAAGGGCGCTACATGATCCGTTTTATGAAATATGTAGGCAGTGATATAAACAGCCAGTGAATCCGAGGAGTGTTATCACTCTATTCGACCCGGATACACGAGCGTCATAAGTCTGCACTCACTGATAATTACTTACATGCCGTTGAAACTGTATAGTTCTATTCATTTAGGTATTTTAAAAGGGAACCTTTATTTATAACGAAACATTTTGCAATAGCATTTTAATCAACTCCAATCATTTACTCAGAACGTTCGTGTTATCATCACCAGACTCTTTGGAATTGGTTTTACAGGAGTGTTACAAATGGATGAAAAACATCATGTCTGACTATTGTTCGGTTAGGACCGGATTTAATTTATTAAAACGAATCCGAGACATTAAGAAGGTCAAAGGCTGGCCCCTCGCTAGATGTTAAGCCTATAGTAAAAAAAAAAGGAATTTTGAAAATCGGTTCACAATTGACGAAGTAATCGTAGAACAATCGTAGAACATACATAAAAAAAAACACAGTGAAACAAAGAACCTCCTCCTTTTTTGAAGTCGGTTAATAAATTGACAGACGTCGATTGACCTACTCAAGAAAAAAGGCATTGTCATAGATTTCCCGAGATTCGCCGCGAAGAAGTTCCAATCCAAACTTCTTTTTCCATCTCTCATTAGACCTAGTTACCTAAAACCTAACCTAAATACATAGTAACGCGTCGCCACTTTAGCCCCATTTCCAAAGCGTTTTACAATAAAAATACAGTATAAATCAATTGTTACCTTTAAAAGGCAACTAGATTCATGCATTCAATATACATTAAAGAGAGAAATTCGGAGATAGTGATATTAAGCAGTAGCTATCCCCGCGTAAGAGCTAATACACAGTATGTAAACAGACATAGGCATGTAAGTTGGTCTCTTTAAATACTTATATTTAAATCTATATAGGTTAGTCAAGCGAAAAGCACAAAAATATTTTTGCGTATTCTCAAAATAATCACGTAATATTCTTAATGCGTTAAATTATATTTAATCGGTCATGAAATGATTGGTCGATATAAATCAAACCATCATTTATGACGATAGCTTTTGTTATGCACGTTGGTATAAATAATCAATCTTTATCAAAATATGCAACAAAAAATATACTCGTTGCATTTTTGTTGCATATTTTGATAACATCTGAGTCCATCTTGAGAACATTACGACATGTTCTTACTTATACTTAGGTACACCATATGGTGTAACTACAAAAATGCTAACACAAGAATTTTTATGTAAGGATATATTTAGAAACCCTGATAAAATACTATCTATAAAATCTACAGTTCACTACAATAACTCCTGGCTCCTGTTCCCCCCAGGAGGCGGGGATCCGAAGGGATTTTTCACCAATTCACCAAAAAGAAAGCAAAACCGCGGTAATCCGATAAACGCTGTACATTACCGTGTCTAATATCGAATTTGTTGGATCATAGAGTATTGGATATAGATATATATAGAGCCACAGATCCTTTGTTGTCCTGTCCGGAAGATATATTTGCGAAGTTTTGATTATTAAGCATGAAGGATTTTACCGGATTACCGTAGGTCAATCGTAAATCAATCGATCCGAGTATAGGGCGACTACTAGATAACCGGTTAGTGCAAAACAAGTTCATTATAATTCAAATAAATTCAAGTATTTATCTTCTTACTGCATATCAATGTACCAGATATAAATAAGTACATATAACATTTATCACTGTGTTTGTTGTTGTTGATTGTACGCAGATATATTAAAGTGATGTCACCCAACAACAGATTAATATTTTAATTAGGTATTTGTTGACGTCCGCGAGCTTCATGTCATTAATATAAACAGACATCTGTGAAGTAATTAAATGGATTTTTTAAATTGTAGAGAGCTTATGATATCTACAGCTATCACATGTACAAAAAGGTGTACAGATTAAAATAAAAAGTATCTAGATAAACATTATGGTCTGTATAGAAATAGTCAGTAAAATTTTGAGAGGCAGGTTTACAAAAGAATGTGGATTAACTTAAATTTTCGCACCTAGCTTCCCTTCAGCTCAAGCAGTTTTAGTAAGCGAAAGGAAAAATGAAAGAATTTGTTTCAGCGATTGTTCTTAGACTAAAAGGAACCTCAATTTGAAATAGAATAGAACAATAGAAATAGAAAAAAATAAAAATGTAGAGAAGGAAATCTCTCTCTTTACTTGAGAAGGTTGAATAAATTTTTCAATGTTACTTTTAAAATATTCATATAATTCTCAGCAGTACTGCAGTTACTATGTGTCATTTCAATAATTGTTATAAAATATTTTTCTTATTTAAACTTACTTAAACTATTTGAGGAGTTTATAATAAAACAAAGTAGTATATCGTACGAAGTTCATAAAGTACTTTATGTACGTATAATGATATGTGTCTTAATAGATATAAGTGTATTCGTACTTGGAAACGTTACACCAAAACTGTATGCTATGGTTAATTATATGCTATTTTAAATCTGAATTCGCCTACTGCTTGGTATACATAGAATAAAGAATTGTATTATTTTAAAGGCATAATGACAGGGTCAGTGATGTATAAGAACTTTTATTATACGGATGGGCTAAGACACTTATGACCCACAATTACATTATGGATTCTAAACTTTTTGTAAGATTTTTTTATATTATTGAATAGTTATAATAAAACCATACATCTCCCTATCATTCACTATGAGAATCATTGTTCTATGAGTTATTTTAAATTGATCGATGATAACATAATGGCTGTGTACATTAAGCGTGACACTAACTCCCATCAATTTATATCGTTAAGTAAAACTTCCGTGGTTATGATAACTATGGCAAACGATTCTCTGTCTTAGAATCTCTCAAGTTCATTGTCGTAACATCATTGACCGTAATAAAACTATAAAATGTTAATGGAATATCCTTTTTTTTAACTGTCTGCAATGAACATTCTGTTGCGCTTTGTAACGATAATAATAACTATATATTTAAATATATGCCCAGAGACTAGTAAAGGAAAAAAATGGCATAAATTGTATAATTTGAGGACAGTGTACAAACTATTCTTGTATCTAATGTGTAGTATGAAATCACTTCTACCATTTATAAAATTTAATGTTCCCAATCTATTCTAAAAGTCTCCAAGAAATCCTTTTTGGCCCCATAATATACGTAGGTCATACTTATATATATTAACACTGGTATTGTCAAGAACTGTGAGAGCTTACCAGTGTACTTTGGTTGTGAAAAATAGCCGTAGTAACAGTAAAGGTGACTGTCTGTTCGTAACGTTCGTTCGTTTTTAAAACGTCTATTTCTCTTCTCTTCTCATTTCGTTGTATCTTCGCACCTACCATATTTTTATTTCTGCATCATCTTAATGTTGACTGGCAGATAATGGCATCGAGTCCGCTTTAGTGCACGAAGTTTAAAAAACTAGGTAAAATAGTTTTTATTTTCGATTTGTTCTTTTTTTTTATTCTGTATTTGTAATGTTTTGTAAAGTCAAAAATTAACCAAATTTAGTCTGACTTTTTTATAGTTTTATATAGAAAGCGTGTTTTTTAGTTTTTTTTTAAATTAGTGTATTGTCATCGGTCCTCGATATATCTACAAAGTTTGAACGGATTCTGACCGTTTAAAGTCAGTCAAAATCACGCCCAAAGGAGCCGGTTACAAACATACAAACAAACATACAAGTGAAGCTAATATAAAGCGTGTAAAATGACCAACTCTGATAGTTCTGAGAATAAGACATTCATATGTTTAGTTTGGTCTGTTATGGTAATACTAAAGAATATAAAACGCTTCCAATGTTTTAAATTATTTAGATGTATAAAGACATCACACAACGCAACGGTTTAGCCTTACACATTTGAGCAGAGACATAGACATATACATCTCACTCTTTGAAATGTTTAAAAAACATCGGCTATCGTAACCTTATTTCTATGACAATCCGTTTTTTTTAATTAGTACGTGGCCTCTTATGATCGTATATTGTACAATATTACAGTCGCTACCTAGATATTCAATGTTATTCAATTTAAGGTAGAAGAGATTAGGCAAGACTCCGCCGCCATGTTATAGTGAGCTTGTACGTGCCCACTTCACTTGCAATCATCTGGTCAGTTACCTACTTGAGCAATCGGTTTTAACTTGACGAATTTTACACTCTTTATATGGCAAGAATTAATATAAGACTTCTTAAGTGTTGCCACATCTTGATTTGTGTATCTAATGGTTTACGAAGACTAAGATATAACTAGTATATAATTATCAAAAATACGTTTAGTATATTGCATGCATGTTCGACTCCTATTATATTATTATGGACAATTTTCTAAGAAAACAAGCGTTATGGCTGTTTCGAACTCTAACGTTCGTATATTAAGGTATATTAAGTACCTATTTACTAACAGGAGCTCTGTTTCACGATTGACACCTGTTCCCGTTGACTTACGATTACCTGCATTCCTTTTTCAAACTTACTTAATTCTTTTTTTAAAGTTAAAAAAAGAAGTATTCTTTTTTAACTTTAAAAACCCTTATGGTCTACAAGTTTAACGTCTGTATATGCTATCCTTTATCGATGGACTGTTTTTTTTTTAAATAGAAGTGTGACGACCGAGAGTGTTCTTTACATTGTAGATAAATGGTTCTTTACAATAATTCGAAAAATCTTAGATACTCGTACTAGTTTTAAATTTAAATTTCCAACACTAGTATTTTTAATGAAAGAACGAAATGTTGTACATTGTGAAAACTTTATTATTAGTTTACAAGAAAGTAACCTTTACAATTTTAAAATAATATCCATGAAATCCAAAAATTCTAAGAATCTTTAGTAAATTTTACGATTTTATAAATATAAATAATATAAGAAATATAGTATTCTTAAATTATTCCGTATTTAAAAGTAGTTATTGCAGTAGAATAAAAAAAGGTCCTGAGCGAGGAAAGAAAGTAAGAACACCTAATTGTATTTTGGTTTTAAGGAAACCATTCATAGTAAATAAATTATTGCTCTTTTGTGAGTACTAACGTCGGTAACGGTCGCTACTAACAAATAAATGACGTCGTTATGAGATTTACATAACTATTACTGCGTAATTCTACAACAAACTTCTTTTAGTAACCTCTGTACTCTCAACTACCAATTACCCAACGTTTGTTTACATCATTGTAATGTTGGTAATATACCATATTATCGAAACTAACAAGGAAATGAGTCCCATTGTGTTTTGCACAGATAATGTAAACTATTCTTTTATTATGATAACAAGTTGAGATTACAAGAATCGAGTCTAAATGGACAATATTTTTGTTTTCTCCATGATATTTGACGTGATGTACGAGCGTGTCAAGTATTAGTTTTTTTTTGAAAGCTTAAATATGTCTCAAGTGCCAATTTACAATATTTTATTATCCACCTAACCGGGATTCGTATATAACTCCTTGGTGTTGCAAAAGCCTATGATGCGATATACGATAAGATGCTTAATAGCTAATAATAAATCTTAATACGCTAGGTATATAAACCGCTAACCTAGTTTAAGTACACTTTTCTTTTTTTTAAAGACAACTCCTACATTTGGAATATAGGTATCCTGTGTCGCGGGGGACTTTACAAACATACACGAAACGGACACAAAGAACACTCAGACTCAGAACAACAATTTGTGGATTTTAAATCTCAAAATACGTTTATTCAATTTATTATTATTAATTTATTTATTATTGATTCCTAGTAAATAAAACTAAAATTATTTATAGATTAAATAACCCACCTCTGGTCGCTTTTTTAAGTGTGGAAACCCCCTCAGGCTGCCGTGGTTTGCGGGGGGGGGGGGGGTAGGTGTGTAGGAATCGGACCGACTAAAACCACACGGTGTGCCACTCTGCGCCTGTAATAGGAGGGATCCAGGAACTGTTGTTACGCTGAATGGCCAAGGCCGACCTCTGCACCAGGAACGAACCTGAGCGGGAGTCACCAGTCACTTTGTTCAGCCTGCGCCCTAACTCATGTACAAACGCCTTAGCGTCTGTACCCCACACGCATTTGTGGAATACACAATTTGATGTTACACTAAACACCAAGTTAACCCTAAGTATCTAATATGTTTTATCTAAATGTTTGTAAAGTCAAGCATAGCTTTTCAAATATGTAATTTTGTAAGCCTTTTAAAAATTATAAAAAGATCAAAGACATGTCGCTACCTCAAGGTGTTTTGTTGCATTTTAAACTAATGGCTATTATTAAAGATCCAAGACTTGTTCGTCAAAATGACCTAAGTCCAGACAAGCAGACTTGCAATTTACATCTACATGATATATAATTATATAATTAAATATTTTCTCTACGAAATTAGAGTCTCGGTTTCTAGCGGAAAGTACCCACTCTGTACAGGTAGATAAGTGACATTTATGCAGTAATTAATAACTTTATGCGTAGAAAACATGTAGTTTAAATTTCATTCTAGACTCAACAGACTGTTATTCCGTTCTCGTTAATGCAGTGAGTGAAGACTGCAATGGTGTACCTATTTATTTAATTTTAAAAGAAAGCGCGTATAACTCGGTTTATTTTTATTTACTGACTTAAAAAATACAGAGGTTTTCGATTTCGTTGTAATTTTCTTTTCCATGGATTACCAATTTGGATTGAATTCAGAAATTATTTTTTTGTTAGGGTGGGTATAACATATTTCCCGCTTGGTCCTATTCAAATTTGAAGAAAAAATAATACCACTAAGGATGAAAAATTAATTAATGAAGAGTATAGCTTACTAAGATTCTAAAGTAAAAATTATTATTAAAATAAAAAAATAAAATAAAATTATTGTTATATCTGATTGCTTTCAGTAAGATTTACTATCCGTCAACCTATTCTGATGTTTCGGAACAATTACTCCCTCCCACACATAAAAAAATAAATGATTTTAGGTGTGAGTACTATGTAAATATTCAGATGCATTTACTTGTTAGAGATGTTGTTACGATACAACAAGAATATATTTGTGTTTGGGAAAAATATGGTGTTGCTCACATAACCACTTTTGAAAGTTCTTGAGAATTTATAAAACTGCCACATGATTGAGTCTTCTCTAAACTTTAGCTCTTGTAGTTAGTACTTTTTTATAATGTATCTATAAAGCTGAGCTCTATAAAGCTGTATATTATAAAGCTGAGTTTTTTTGTTTATTTAAACGCGCTAATCTCGGGAACTACTAGGTCGAATTGAATTTTTTTTCACTATTGGATAGATAGTCGATTTATTGAGGACTGTAGGCTATGTAACATCATTCTACGGCTAATAGGAGCCTAGCACCAAACAAAAATGATGCAAAAACGAGTGTTTTTTTTCTTTTGAGAGATACAGACCAAGCGGCGCGCGGCAGCTAGTTACGTATTAAGTACTATTAACCAACAACCAACGCTAAATTGCATGTATGTTAATAATTAACTTCAGTTTTTTTATGTAAGGTCACACAAACCTTCACCAAGTAGTTTAATAGTTTCTTTTATTGCAGATGCGTCGTATCGCTGAATTCAAACGTGACAACGCATCTCTGCTTGACGGCTTATTGCCTCAAGATGAGAAAGATGCGTTCCTCGATCACAAGGTTGTCAACGTTATGAAAGGCCGCGACAACAAGGGCAGAAGGATCCTCATAGTTAATGTTGGAGGTAAGTTTATGTTTTTAGTCTTTAAGGGAAACGTACAAATTATGCCCTTATGAGTTTAAAGTTTGAGCTGGGAATATAAAATAGTCGGAATGAAGGAGTATCTTAGTGAAAGCGGTAGTAAACAAGAAGTGTGGTGAATACGACAGTATTTCTGTTTTAGAATACATAACCTCATTGGATAATATGCGGGTCATACCATTCGTGGTGTAAACACTCACGCAGTTTAATACAATTAAATATAATGGAAACCAGTAGGTATAAACAAAAAAGTGATATATATTATATTTTTGTAACCATCTTTGAAAACCTTTTATTTGAATAAAACAACTTACATTATGTCTTTACTAATAGAACTTAATAAAGACGAATCTAAAGACATACTAGGAGTATATCACTATTTAAAATTCGTGCAGCCGTTTAGTAGTTACAAGGTAACATTAGAACGGACATACTCGGGAATATACAAATGGGTCAAACTTACAATCCTCGTTTTAAACTTCGCTGCAGTCGGGTAGAAAGAGTTCACAGCTTTTTTAACAAACACTGGTTGAAGTTAAGTAATCAACTTTTTCTTATCTTTAATGAAATTAGATATGCTTCATTGTTGTGTCTACACAATATCTGTTCAGCAGCAGACAAATACCTAGGTATAAGTTACGCGATCATCACAAAGGAAAATAATAGTTATTTCTCAACCTCAGTAGTAATGTCTGATGCAAGCAAATTTTACTGTTATTCACATTTTTTACAAAAGTACAGTAGGTTCTAGTTTGTTTGTCAAAGCAGTTCATATTTATTCCATATTGGACGTTAGTAATTGAGTTCAAAAAGAGTTTCGTGTGTTATATTCCTGAGGTTGCAATACACCGCCTTCGTTGATTCACCTGGTCGGTTATCAGCACATTATTAAATTATGTATATTTACATATACGGGGATATTTAACGCCCACATTTTGCTAATTCTAAGTTTAGTTCTACTTAGGTAAGAAGTCTATTTATTGTCGTCAACCTAGGACTTTAGGTAATCCCTATGGGATAAGAAAATTGAGACGATGTTGACAGGTACGGCAGATAAGAATGAAGGCAAAGGCAGAAAATAAATTTTGATTATTAAGATTTAAATAATGTTACATCATATTGTATTGACGTACTTAAGTAATAACTTATTTAGGTTTGGTAAATACTTATTGCAAGACTGTAACTTAACTTTTGCAACGTGTTTTGGCTTGTACTTTACGAAGATACATAGAGCTTTAAATTATGTAGTAAGTTCTAAAAAACAATATCGGAGTTGGCGGCTTTATCATCAGAAGTTACAGCCAAATTTTGTGCGTTATTCCTATTTTGAATTAAATTGCGATAACACGAGTTTAAAAAATGGCGTAATAAGAGGGTTAACAATCGTACGAGTATTAGACGGAAGAAATTTTTTGAAACTATGCCTAAATTTGCAGAGTAATCCTATTAAAGATTCTAAGTTATACAAGTAAAGAAAACACAAAATTTATAATCAACGTGATAGTATGTGTTTGTAATTCTACATAGATTTGTATAAGTAATTTAGAATTAGATTTATAATTTTTGTCATCAGTAACATCAAGATATAATACATCATCATCAGCCTATCGCAGTCCACTGCTGGACATAGGCCTCTCCCAATGCACGCCACTTGGATCGATTTTGGGCTTTTCGCATCCAGCGAGTTGTTTAAGTCCACTACGTTTATAAAAAAAGATAAATATACATGTACAAGAAAGTAAAGGAAACATAGCTGAAAACGATTTCAAACTTTCACAGTTGGTTAAAATGTACAATTGCAGAAAATTGAAAATTGTAGATCCCAAACGTGTATTACGAGTATAATTAAGACGTACCAGAAAGATATTTGACTTCGTAACCTATTGATACTTTATAGTCTGATGTAGGTTGCTCGGTAGCATGTGTTTAGGCAGATTCCCTAACTTTTGGTTAATGACTATAAAGGATAAATAGATCCTTTTCAATCGGTAATTTTTCAATCTGTTTTAATAAAACTAGATTGAAAATTAACCGAAATCTTCTAATGAAGAAGCTCACAGATTGTTGTTGAAATACTTTTTACTTAAATTACCTTATGGACAACTGACAGTTTATCGGTTATAACGGGTAATTTTAAATGTAGTACTAGTAATATGATTATATTTTTTCTTTTAGGATAAGTTTTTTTTTGTCATGTCAATAATAAATGAAACAGTTCCGAAAAATTATTTTACTTTGCCACATACACATTGTTTTAGTTTGCCACTACAAGTGTTATTGTAAATGTTGATACGTATTACTTTACTGCTTATCAAGCAGACCATGGCATAGTTGGTCATCTTGGTAGTATAAAAATAATATTATTCTGAGAAACAAAACATGAAGGTGTATGACACATAATATGCTGGGTAGACAAAGATATGCGTTTAGGTATGTGTCTTTGACTGTCTCAAAGATGGGTGATCTATCACCTTTGTAATCTATGGTAATGACCATCTTTTATTTGCTGATGTGTTTAAATAAGTAAGTTGTATTATTAAAAAATGCAATGATAAACAGATTTGTTATTTTTCTATCTATTTTAAGATATTTGTTATAAAGATAAAATTATGATAAAAGATACTACGAGTAGTCTGATCCTAAACTTTGCAACCTTCATTTTTTTTTACATTTGTTATTTATAAAATGTAGGTAAAATAATGTTTACATAATTTTAGTAACTCTGAATTTGATAATGATGCTTTGTTAACAAGAAGTGTAAAAATAAAAAGATATAAATGATCGTTAAATAAACTAATGCATGCACACTCGTGGTTAAAGCAAACAGTATGACAAAAGTTCTATAAGTAGGTAATTATGAATCATGTATGACATTTATACAACAGAAATAACCTACATTGGTTTATATAGTTGAATAAAAAAATTAACATTTTCTTCAATCATGTTTTAATTACATATCTTTATAGCATTCGTTCATTTGTTCAGCAGAATTTAATCGCCCACCTATTTTTTTAAATAATTAAATTTAAATGAGATATTTTATATAGCGAATCAACTATTTTTATGTTACCTTTGATTGATTATTATTAAATTAATTATTAATCAAATATATTATTATAATAAAATATTTCGATTGCTTATTTAGCCCACCAGGTGAGAATGTCTGTTTACAATCCAATAATATACAAATACCTTATTCATTAATATGTGTTTTATTGTCAAGGTACATGGGATCCGAAAAAGGTGACTGCCGACCAGCTGTTCAGACTATTTTACTTAATTCATGAAGCGGCCATGTTGGAGCCAGAGTCACAAGTTAGAGGAACCGTCGTTCTAATGGACTTCCACAATATGGGTTGGTCACAGGTTAGTATCCAAAATACTTACACTCCTTTTCAGATCTTTAGATATACTTTTTACGTATTGCTTTGAGTTTTTTTTTAATAGAGAAGTATTCTTTCCCATCAAAAAAATAGTTATCTTTTAAGACAGCGACCGGATGGCGTAGTGGCTTGTGTAACGGACTGCTATTCTAAAGGTCGTGAGTTCGATTCAGGCTCAACTCAAACATTTGTGTGCATGAACATTTAATGTTTGATTTGGTCTGGGTGTTTTTATGTATAATATGTATGTATTTACAAAAAAAAGTATATATGTATTTATATCAGTATCAGCCATAGTACAAGCTCTGCTTAGTTTGGGACTAGAGGGCGTTGTGTGAATGTGGTAGAATATGATTATTATTAAGACCTCTCTTAGCGGATGACGCTAAGTTTACCCACTTGTCTTAAAGAGAGGATTTATTTCGTAAAGTAGTCTCTAGGCCCCCCTAGAGACTAGGTACTTACTCTAAATAAAATTCAAGATATTTATGACAATCTGTTTCAAATCTTCCTCAAAGCCTATGCACAATTGCACATAATAGGATCTTTAGATTTGCCACGTGCGAAAACTAAGGGTAAAAAAACTATGGACACATTTTTAGGGATTAAATATTCAGGAGTTCTTTATAAATTTTTAAAAGGCTTGGAGTGGGGGGAGAGGGGCGGTGTTTCATAAAATTTACGTCACACACTAAGAATTTTTATAATATATGCCTTGTAAAAATTTATGAACAAAAACAATAATTGATACTTAAATAAATTATCATAATGATGTATTCAACCTAAACAACGTCCTATTCATACGTCACACAAAAACAAAGCGCTATCTGTAATTGTGACAAAAAAAAAAACGATAAACTGTAATCGGATAAACCAAGCGAGATGTGTAAAACACGGAGCAGGGACAAGTTGATAACGCAATTTTATTTACGTGACAAGCACTGAACATTAGGCGTACAGACAATGTAAGTTCACCATTACCTTACCCTTATAATATGATAGGCGGCGATTATATGCCGGCCGGTTGGTCTGACAAAAAACTGGTAACGACTCATAATATTTAGACGTAGGGTTCGCTTTTTTATGGCACAGACGCGCAAACGAGAAGTCTGAACTGATAGTAAGTGAGTACCGCCGCCTATGAACACCTGCAACTCAAGTATCAAATCAAGTTACTACTGTGTTGCCACTCTTCAAACCCTCCTCCCCCCTCAGAATTAGGGAATTAGAGGGAAAGGAGTTTGTGCTCTAGTAAGCTCACTCACTCTGTTAAAAGTAACGAAATAATGGCTTAGCACCGATTCTGTGAAGCCGGTCACTCCACTCACTCCAGTCGAACCGGCCGAAGCACGGCTCACTCAAGGCTAAACTCACTAAATGTATTAAATAAATATATATTTTTATCAACTAAATAGTATATAAAACAAACATACACTCACATCTAAAGCACCGTGTCTAAAGTATGTGAGTGTGTGTTTGTATGTTTGTTTTATAATATTAGTGTTTATATAATAATAGATATTAAACAATTGAATACGTTATTTAAAAGTTACAATACGTACCTACTTAGTTGATAATTTTCTACGCAGTTATACTTTTAATTGGCAGTGTAGTGTACACATGCCTTGCTTTCGTAAATGTAAGTATTGCGTAGTAACAAAGTGTACTGATCTTGTCTTGTATGAGTTAAATCTTTCGAGCGCACATAAACCTCATGATATGTGAAATGGCCCCTTGAAGGCATATTAAGGACACATAACTTGTTTCCACTGTCGAATACAACTTCAATAGTGTGATGAACATTGGTTTTTAACACGAGTAAAGTTAGAAGGGTTTGTTATTAGGGAAGAAAAGTCCATAATATTATTTATTTAAACACATGATATCTTTGAGGTAATGAATAATATAGATTATACTACATTTTTCTCTTAATAAAAATGATACGTTCGAATAATCTATTTGTTACAAACATTACAATTAGGCAACTCCAACGTACCTTTGTAAGCAAATCAGCAATATGTGAAATCACCTTTAAGTGTGACGGAATTCGTGCCAACAGAATTGTCATACGGTTATAGTCATATGAATAAGTATTTTAGTTTATTTACTAAATGAAATTAGGAACTATTATGTGCGTAATGTGTCGCCTTTTATTTTACTGTTCGATTCTTTGTTATTGCGATTTGCACAAGTGGCCTTTGGTGTTATTTTTTACTTCCTCGTTTGTTTAGGTAACATTTTCTATTGAGTATCTTTTTGTGAATATTTTAAATACATTTGTAGCATAATAGGTAAAGGTAGTGTCGCCTTGTTAAACCGCGATAGAATTAATTCTTGCTTAGGATTAATAATAATTATTAGTCTGACTCACAGAAATATTTTCTGAGACTAGTATACCTACTTTGCCTAGATGGAGTTTAGATGGACTTTGTATTCATTAATTATGTATGGATTGTATATGTTTCTGAAGTCAAGGAGAAGTGACGCAGGGAGCATTTCGTCGTAGTATCATGCTATTACCTGGCTCTGATCCCTTATCTTAATAAAAGTTTACAATATAAAAGGTTTTATTTTGTTTTCAAGATCTACTACTCTTTTAAAAGGAAACCATTTCAAATCCATCGTCACAGCATAGCTTACAGAAGCAGATCAGTAACTGCATTACAAATACTATACCTAGGTAAAGACGTAAAGATTTGATATTCTTTTTATAATAAAATATAATTAGGCACATTATCTATAACCTGAAGGACGAGATTCAAATGGCCATTTATATTGTTAATCACAAACATCTATGTCAACGCAACGCATTCTACGTAGGTACTTTGTGTGATTTTGGCTCGTATCCAAAATATTGTACTTATACGTAACAAAATATTTAAAGTCACTCATATTGTGTGCTAGGATAGAATATCTACTAATGTATTTATGTGATAATAGTTTGAACGGGTGTATCACTTTCACTACGCATGCGCATGCACCACTCGGTGAAGGTTCTGAATATAACGTTACACTGACAGCAAAAGCTGTCATCCGATGTATAGTAGCTGTCATGAGACGATACCTGTCAGTGTTTTGTTTTGTATGATTTACAGCTTTATAGGGGGTAACAGCTAATATGTTAGCATAATATAAATAGTATAAATACCGAATTCTTATAGGCACGATGAAGCTTATTTAGTGACGTTTTTTAATCTTCCCTATTAGATACAGTTAATTTAGTGTATTCCGGGAAAGTCAGTAAAAGTATAACCACGTAGATCATAGTTGATTACTATGATATTTTTTACAATAAATCCCTGCCTCAAAATTTCAAATTTATTAATTATGGATTTATGACTGGTAATTTTGGTGCGTAATTTTCTATAAACTTTAAGACACACACACACACAGATCGGTATATACATACATCTGTATCCTAAGAGGCAGAGGCATATTTAATTGTCTTATGTCTCTTATCTTGTCAGTAATACTTTGGTTCCACTCGAATTTATTTCTTCCTATCTTTTAACCTCACTTAATTAGTGACACATATCAAAAAGCAATTCATCAAATCGAGTGCTACATGTAAATAAACACATAATATGTAAAAAGATAGTAGCAATGACGCACAAAACATTTGAACTCGTATTTTTTTTAAACAAGATCATCTAAACAAAATATAAAATAGCATGTAGGTATTATAGACAACGGTAAATGTCAAGATAAATAAATAAACAATGTAGTTGACACGGTTTTTGTAATGTACTACATCTTTATATTTTTAGATACTGATACACAAAATTTAGAAAATTTTGCTGTGCGTTTGTCCTATCACGTTTTTTAACCATTAGGCGTGGAAATCGTATTTATAATTTTTAAATAATGTGGGCTTAAAACTTTTCTATTTCACATTTCCTTATTACGTAGGGATATATACTTACTGTGTAGCATTGTGGGGTAGAAATGTTAAAAACACGGTGAGACCTTTTATTTGTTTTCTTTTTTGTTGACGGGGTGGAAAATCCCTTCGGATCTCCTGCCCCTGGGGGACTCAGGAGCCAGGAGTATATGGTGATTCCACCTATCACGTCCCGATGGCCGGCCTCAGGTGTACTACTCTGGGAAGACCCGGACTATGTTATTTCAGGTCCTCCCTGAATTGACACCATGCCCAATCAGGTCCTATCCCAGGGGAAAACACTTCCCCCCTTAATCGCGCCGTGGCGGCCCGATTGCGTCTTAATGTAATCAAGCTGCCATACTATCCCCTATTGCAGCAATCAATCTGCCACCAGAGGTCCCTACTCTCTGGAGGCCCGGGACCCCGTCGACGGCTGATATCGTCGCCGACGTCCTCTACGTTCGGGATCGGCCCTCTCCCGATCCCGTTCAGCGGTGTCTGCGTACGGGGACAGGTCTCGTCCAATTTGGCCAACCAGGATTTTGCGTTCTAACGTCTGAATCCTGGTTGGCCAGGCGGGCCAGTTTTCCAGTGTGTGCTGGGCAGAGTCCCAGTGGGGTTAGGCGGAAAAGTACCGACAGCGCGTTTCAGCCGCACGCGCCTCGGCAAAAGTGCCTGTCGGTGAGCGTTCCGCCGCATTTCGAGCTCGTCCTGGTCTTCTCCGCTCTCATCCCGGCGGATCACGCGAGTCTGATCTTAGGTCGTCACAAGGATTTCAAAAGGCGGGCAACGTGCCAGGACTGTCGCCGCTCCCGACGTTATGGTGCGGTATCCCCTTACGATCCGAATGGCCGCTGCTCTTGATTGAGCTTAGCTCGGCAGCGGGAGGAGCGCCGATAAGCGCTTTGCCCATTTCGGCGCTCCGTAGAGGCCCATGGATCGTATCACCTCAAAGTAGAGGCAGCGAACTTTCTCCCGCGGACCCTAATATTGCCTAATCTATTGCTATTGGCTATTGCCTCTGTACTGAGCCCGTCAACCCGCGAACTTGGGGGATCATCCGCTCGAAATGCTAACACGATGAGACCTACAAAGCTATTTTAGACAAAAGTCAACAAAGAAGGGTATTTATGTTTAACCTATATACAACACAGACATGATTATAATAATATATGTGGCTGTGTTCCTCGTTACTACTAAACTGCCAGACCTACTTTGTTGAACAAGATAAATCGGTTTAAAAGGTTAATCACCCTTTTAAAATATATGTATAGATAATAAACATAATAATATGTTTAAATGTTTATTTATAAGTTAATATTTTTGGCCTCGGCTTTTTTATTAAATGATTTTTATTATAATTATTTTGCCAATTAAAAGTAAATAGTGTACGTAAACAAATAATAACCGTCAATTATATACTCCTGCCTTTTTTCAGTCGTGCATTATAAAAAAAATATTTTGTCTTATATTTTCCGAAGACGAATAGCGTTTTACTTTTGACATACAAGTCATCCTTATCTCTCAGAACCTTACCGAAAACAATGCTTTTATTTTAGGTACTATAAAGTGTAGTAGTTCTTTGTCCAGTAGAAATTGTCAACTAAAGTTAAATTTCCTTTACCATCAAGGTTTTAATGACTCACGAAGTCCCTAAAACAAAGTGTAGGTACCTAGCATAAAGTCCAATAACACACTGCTTGTTCAACGTCATGAACAAAGAAAATGATGTTCTTAGCGTGTCGATGCCGTCGCCCTTTGCATTGTGTGGTTTATCTTTGTTAAAGCATAACTACAAAATACTGTAAGCATGTATCGCTTTGTAAATAAAACACATTTTTATTTGTATTTAAAACACTGACAGCCTAGTACTTATAAAAATAGCCTGTGGTTTTATTTACACTATTTTTCGATAGAATTCTATAATTGTAAGATTTTATTTTTGACTTGTTATCTATTGCTACAAGATATATTGTCTGTTAACTGTAAGATAAATTTAATGTAGTACAAACAGTCTGGCATTGTAAAGTATTACGATCGATTGACATAAATATTACATAACATGTCTGTTTGCTTCATTTGTCTGTCCATATTATATCTTATACATAAAGAACCCGGCAGGCAGGTATAAAATCAAAGCTGGTAGACGTTGACTGATTGACTGACAGGAACTGCATCAGAAAACTGATTGTATTCCGATCTTGTGAGTGATGTCTTTAAGGAAATTTTGCATTAAGTTAGGGTTTATGGATATTTAGATCTCTTGTTAAGTCATTTCGAAATTACTAACGAAAGTAATTATAAATTAAAAACACATTTAACATGTTCAAAATTTAATATTTACGTATTAACATATTATGTAAATGTATAATTAATTAGTTGCTCTGTGTATTGTTAATTTAGCATATTTCAACGTACGAATGTTTTGTAATTCAGAAACAGGATTTTCTGTTACAGTGAATTAACATATTTAGCTGGGGGATGGTTGTATACTTTCTTAAAAGAGATTGAATCTGAGACGGTAGGTTATACCACAACGCCAGAGGCCTTTTTAGAATAGATGATAGATAAAGTCCACACAAACCCTTTATAAATATTCCAGTTGACGTTTTAAGAACAAATTAAACGTATAAAACGCACACACGCATAATTATGATTACTTATCTAGATAATATCGACCGTAGCCCTCTTTGTAAGCACTATACAGGATCTTGTTCTGTTTATCTTATCGCACTTAAAAGATATCCTGTTAATCGTTTTGTAACTATGTTAACTTATTATAAATATATTATTTATATCCGGGATAGTGATAATGGTTACCACCAACTAAGCAAACAATAATCTATGTGTTGTCGTAAAACTTTAACTAAAAGGTCGCATTTAATGATACCGCATTTAATGTTTCCGTCCGGCAAAGAATCAAAATTCTATACTTACTCGAGGAAGTATATTTCCAATATGCATTTATTACCTTTGCTAGTCACATCACGCCCTTCTAAAAGGTCAAAGCTAGTAGTGCAGACTATCGCCTACTTTATATGTACCAGGATTTGCAAGATGATTGCGTTTTATCTGCAAATCACGTACTGAAAGTCATGTTTGCTTAAATATATTGATATTGTTTAAAGCGTGTGAAGTTGGTTTAATGCCATATTTTTATCTAATGCAATGTTGATTGTTTAGGTCAGGTACAGAAAGAGATATTGGTTAGCCTCGCTTTGTGTTTTATCAGTTCTTTGTTTTGTCTTGAACACGAGAGGTACTTTATAGGTTTCAACAGCAGTAAGGTTTGTTTAAATGTGAGCGAGGCAGGTAACCTCTTTATCTGTAAGTAGGTACCTAATTTCGACAATTAGTAATAATTATACGTACCATAAATAAAAAAGTAACTGATTCTCTCGCTTAAGTTTTAGCTTAACAGCTTTTTTTATAACTGGAGACAACCCTGATTAAGGACCTAATTGTTATTCTATTCATGGATTTTTTTAATAATGAGATTGATTAAATTTAAAAAAATCTTATTATTTAATAATAATATAAAAATCATATTTAAAATAATAACTTACTTGTCTAAAAAGACCAACCGCGCACAACAGAGCGTTCGCACGCATTACCACACGTGTGAACGCTTTGTTCATAAGGTTTTCGTTAGAATACTCTCAGCAGTGCATTGAGAAGGGAAATTATGTTTGATTTTGTATAAAAAATATTACCCTTTCACGATAAATGCAGGTGTGAGTTTATTTTAATATCTATAAACAAGAAGTCACGAGCAACTGGTATGTTACATTAAATATTTACGTGCATTGACACGTGTAATAATAATCGATAACACTTAATACAATAGGTTACTCTTCATTAGTAGAACGTAACTAATTCATACAAATGTATGTAAATGTACATACCTACCTACTTAAAGACAAAAGACAAAGATATTTATTGCAAAGAAAACTGTGTTACATATATAGATGTTTTGTGGTAAGTAAAGTTGCAACAGTTACCCAATGGGGCATTGCAATTTTAAAGTACACTATAAATAAAAATGGAAGATTACAAAAAGTTTAAAAGGCATGCAAATTATTATGTGAGAAAATACTCTTGCAAATTATAGAATACATTCTTTATTAACCATTTCTTTAGAGCATTCTTGAACATTTTTCCATCGAATATCGTTATTTCTAGCGGGAGCTTATTAAATACTCTTATTGCTGTTATGTATGTGCTTTTATAGTAGGTATATCATATTAGTAACATTAGGTAGGTTTATATTGCATTTATATTTATTGCGTATATTACGTTTCGAGTTACATTTATAATTAAAAGAAGACATGTTACATTTTACAAAAATACACAATTCCAGTATATGAATGCCAGTAAGTGTGAGGAAACCCCTTTCAGAAAAAACAGATCGTAAAGATTCTGTGCTATGCATGTTTAAATAGTGCGCAGACATTTTTTTCTAAAATAAATGTTCACTGAATTTCAGATGAATTGCACCAATATATCACCCCATACGTTAGAAGAGGGTACACATAACCATAGTAGGCTAATTTAGTGGTTTCTGTTGAAGTTGTTTCAGCAAGCACAGATATGGTGTAGCTAAGCATAGATAATTTCTTGTTTATTTTCTCTATATGTCCCTTCCAGTTTAAGTGCTGATCTATAGTAACAACAAGAAAATTTATTTGTGGGACCTCATCAATTTTTATATCAGATTCATATACATTTAAAGTATACATTTAAAGTACTTGATCGAGTAACGATTCGGAACGAATATATTATCGATTTATAAATCATAGGGCAAAATAATTCACGGTCTTGTCCAAAGGGACAGCACGTTCGAGGATATTGTAAACAATATCATACGATACCAGATATGCAGTAAGTAGATCAGTAATGTAATATGCATTAGATTTGACAAAAATGACACATGATTATTTCAAATTAATTTTTGATAATTATTATTAGGTGAAGTTGAGTTGGAGTTCAGAAAGCCATGTTCTGTTTAACTTCACACTTGAGTGATCAAGTAGAAGGTGTATGGTCGTAGGTAAGTATAACGAGCACAGTGCTAACCAAATTTGTGGGTGAAAAAGGCCAATCGAGTTCCGTAAAGCGAGAAAGATACCGTAGTCCTGCGAAAATACCTTTTGTGACAATTGCGAGATCGAGTTGATCGGAATTGAATTGTGACCGAACTTTTATTACGACAATTGGCCTTCTGGTGAACTTATCCGATCTTACATAAACGAGCAATAGTGACGTTATCAGTATCGCAAGTGTGTACAAGTACCGGCAATTTGTATTAAAAAAATCTTAACAAAAAACAATTATTTTTTACAAAAACAAAGGAATCGAAATGCCCAATATAAATAGAATTAAAATTATTAGTCTTTGTAAATTATTATTTCAAATAATTCTGAATTTCATTTTTTCATCAGAATCTCTTTCAAGATTAGTACCAGGCTAGGCGTTGAGATGATAGAATCTTACTTTGTGTGAACTAGTTGTTGATATTTTGTATGCAGTTAACCAACTGAGCAACACAGCAGTATGAAGTAAACTGCTCCACATAACGATTATTGCGAGAATGACGGCAATTGTGCAAAACTAACTTAAACCAGTCGGAGATTATATATTATATAAGACTCAGAATACCATTTTGGGAAACATTTCAAACAGGGAATCCAAACATCCTGTTCTTTACACTGATATGGTAGGAAATGTGTTTTCCTTTAAGGACGAGGACAAATACGGAAATGTTTTAGTGGACAAGTAAATATTTGTGTTAGATATTGTTTCACTTATTTTATTCTGAATGGGTTTTAACCTCGACCTTTGCGGTCGTGTGACTGGTGTAGCAAACCACAAGTCCTGTATTGATACTGTAAAGTAGGATTAATCTGAATCTTCAGTCCTTGATTGTCTCGATTCGTTACGAAGGTTATTTAAGGCGGTACACTTGCGGGTGCAATTTATCTAGTAATCGTTTTATACATTCGAATGTTTTAGGAACTTCTACTAATTTAAAATTAATGCTTGTATTAATTAGTCTTTACAGCATACATGTTCTCAAATCATACGACTTCTGACTGTAAGAGCCAACTTTAAGCAATTAATTTTTGCCTGTCACTATTATGATTATTTAATTCATTATAATATTATCGAATCAATGATATATGATAGTAATTTAGGTTGATTATTTCTCTGTCATAAATTCTTACTGTCTCCAAATTGTTGTCAATAATATATAAAACAATAATAATACGGATTAATTGCATCACCATTATCTTTTATCGGTTTATTGCTTAAAATGATTAATTGCAAGGCTTAATACAATGTACAGACAAAATGATTAATAATGAAGTATTATGGTGGTTATTAAAATTGTCACAGCTACCTTTTGTTTTCGACTTACAATCAAGTTCTTTATAGGTTGTGCTGATGACTATCTCTTTATGTGAATGAACTAAACCATTGTGGCCTTACTATTAATTTTGATAGGCTAATCAGTTAGCGAGTATAAAGTCGATAAAACTCGAAATATAATAACTACCTTTTCCAATTATAATGTTAGTTGTACACATGAAACGGACTATGAAATTGTTGGACAAAAAAAACTACGATCTAAGAAAACTAAAATTTATGGTTCCTTTGTTATCTTTTATGAGTTCATTCCTTATATTAATTTTATTGTATTTCGAAGGTACTGCCTTGAATGATACGATTCTAATTTATTTCTGATATTTCGGGTTCTACTTCTTTATTTTGGCTATTGGTTTTTGGATATAAAAAGTATGTACCTGGACGCTCCTGTTATACTCCAATAGTGTGTTTGTGCAAAAAATTTGTGTAAAAAGTACCAACACAAATTTACATTAATCGAACCCGATTTGTCTCTAAATTCGGAGCTGTCGGAAGATAGACCACAGAGCAATTTCTCCATGAGCTAAACTTTGTATTGTCAGCTGACACAGACTCGTCCTCGTATTTACTGAGTTGTGTCTTTCAATTTCAGCAAATTCTTTTCATAAATTAACTTTTTTTAACTTATTGACAGACAATGGGATTAACTCCGGCGTTCTCGAAGCGACTGCTCACATTCATCCAGGATGCTATGCCTCTCCGGCTCAAGGAGGTGCATTTCGTCAAACAACCTATGATCTTTAACGTAGTATGGAATATGTTCAAGCCTTTCATCAGGGAGAAGCTTAAGACCAGAGTAAGTATTAGATTTTTTTTTACCATAATTAATTATCGTGGGATTACTAACAAGTATGTTTATTTTCAGATCTTCTTCCATGGCTCTAAGATGTCCTCTCTACACAAGCACCTGGCCCCATCTCATCTCCCCGCAGACTATGGCGGTGAACTACCCACCATCGACTACAGCGGCGCCGACTGGTACCCCGTCATCAACGATGTATTACCACACATAAACAACTGGAACTCCTACGGTTTTGCCAAAAAAGCGTAGTTAAATAACATTTAATCGTAGCAATATCAATTTGTGACTGCTATTTATGATAGTGTACACAAAAAACAAATCATGCAATTTATTTGTCTTTTACGCTCTATACAATCACGATACTTTCTTAAATATCTTCATTTATTTATAAACAAATAAGTACGTATAATTTGTTATATGACTTTACTTAATTATATTCGGTAAGGTTATCAATTTGGATGCTATTCTCAAAGATTTTTTTTAATGTTTAAATGTTGAGTGTATTTGAAAAGAGGACTTATGCTCCTGTCAGTTCTCTGGCTCTAGTGTGGTGATTAGATTATGTGATTAGTTAGGTAATGCCATGTGCTTGAGCACCATTAGTATACTATTTGAACTTTTCATAATCAGGGTTCATTATTAGATAAGTATAGAATATTACCAAATGTAGGACTAGTAAGTAATCACTCGGGTAAGACGAAACTAGTTTAATATAGATTAAAAAATCAGTGTAAATGACAAACTAAAAGTGATAAAATATTTGACAAGTAATTAAGGATTAAGAATGCATTATTATAGTAATATTAAGAAATGATTTGACAATGTGAAAAAGAACCAAATGTGCGATCGACACTGGTTAAAATAAGACTTGTAAAAAAATTATTATCTAAACGTTTAGGGATTTGAGCTAAGTTTATAATATACATATTATTGGGATGTCGTTTCTTATGTTTTGTACTTGAATAGATGTAGAAAAATAACTTATAAATATTTTGTGGCCGATAACTAGCATATCAGCACTAAGGCTGTGAAGTAATAGAAACATATTGTCAGCTATAAACCATTTAATACCCAAATAAAGAGGACTTAACTTGACATGTTAGTTTTGTATGCCAATTTTATACAATAACTTTATAGATTTTATATATTTGCAGCTATGAAGTAGTGTACATGTATAAAAAATGTGTAGGTATTTTAGAAGCGGCTTTTTTGACAAAAATTGTATGGTTTGACAATCGCAACAATAATTACTACTGTGATTCTCAAAGTGCCTTTATTAGACGCATTCCAATATAATTAATTGTGTATTGTTTTTATAGATTTATAAGATATTTTTATGTA
Organism: Arctia plantaginis; assembly: GCA_902825455.1. Classification (NCBI taxonomy): domain Eukaryota; kingdom Metazoa; phylum Arthropoda; class Insecta; order Lepidoptera; family Erebidae; genus Arctia; species Arctia plantaginis. The sequence continues at coordinate 6,257,305 of CADEBD010000288.1, forward strand.
ATGAAAGACGACAATACCTGAATTGCTCAATGTATGTATAAATATGTGACAAATATAGCTCTTATGACGTTTAAATTCTAATATAAATAAATTTAAATAAAAAAAATTAACAATTTTTTAAATTTATTTCGGACTCCTCAATGAATATATTATTATTATATAATATATGTATGTCGTAATAAAACCAATAAAATAACGTAATGTAGAGTTAAACAAATAATAGTCAGATTTTTAAAAAGTGCAATGTTTTTACTAGCCTGAGGAACTAGGGTTGTTGATAATGGACCTGGAAAATGGTTTAGCGCAAAATACGCAAAATTTAATAAAATAGTAAAAAAAAAATTAACTGAAAATCAAACTAGAACTTTTTTTTTTTGTAGGATATGGTATTTTCAGCTATCAATAATCTTGAATGTCTCAGTAGAACCGTTCTTCTAACTATTGAATTGCATCTGACCGTCTAAATCGTTGTTTGTAAAAAATCCCAACTAATGACAGCGAGCGTCTTTCTGTTAATAAAAAGGAGTGAGAGGTGTTCTAAGAGAGGAGGTGGAAGGTTAGGCGTGTAACATTATAAAAGAGAAAGTAAATCTATTTTTGGAAAAGATTTAATATAACCATTTGGTAATCATTTGAGGTGTGATGTGTTTGTAGAATAGTTTATCTGCACAATCAAGGATGAGAAGAACGTTTTGATGTGAGGTGGAAGGTGTTTACGAGCTTGACTTGACTATTACTCTTTATCTCTATATTATAAGAGAATAGGTACATATAGATAGTGTTTTAGGGAGTCTCATTTTTGAGCGATAGCTCTAGAACTTTGTCTTTAAAGACAACCATCGCACTAGGAGCATATCCTGTGTCGCAGGACACTTTACAAAAATTCACGAAACGGATATCAAGAACACCACTGAACTTAGAAAAACAATTTGTTGATCACACAGTATTTTGTCCTATGTGGGGATCGAACCCACAACACGCAGTAGGTAGTGGCGTGGCGATCGCTTAACCCAATGCGCCATCCGTGCAGTCAATTACACATTTGAATTTTCACTGACTGTTAGCTAAAAGTTATTCATATAGTTCAAATTTGAATTAGCTTTTTTTGCTTTTTAGCTGGTTCAGGTTTTAATCATTGCCAAAGATCTGAGGGCCTAGTGTAAGTTTATTTCACATCTACTCGATCGTCACGGTTACCGCGCGTTATGATCAGCCCGCACTGAAATCTGCACCGATCGAGAGCGAGTTAATGTGAAATAAACTCACACTTGGGGCTCTGAGAGCCTAGTGTACGTTAATGTACTGTGTAATTAATTATGTGGGAGAACCATACTTTGGTACAAAATGGGGACGCTCGACCGGAGTGATACCACGGCATCACAGAAAACCGGTGTTAAGTAAACCTAAGCTATTTTTTTATTTTTATTAATAAGTTGCTTTTAATCAAGTGAGTGAGGCTACCGGAGGCCAAACCCCTCCTGGTTCTGAGGGGAGGACTTGTGTTGCAGGTGTCCACGGGTGCCGGTAGTCACTTACCATCAGGTGACGCGCCTGCACGTTTTTACCCTCTATTCCCCCTTATAAAAAATAAACATTATCAAAACAGTCGACAGAAACATATGTACCTATAGCAATCACTTGGCAATACGTAGTACGGGTACACTTGTTCACAACTTACAATAACAAGATTCTTGGAATGCTTAGGTCCAGCTGGTTATGTTCTGTAATAGCTACTTATATTAGTAACAGTAAACTTACTAGTAAGATGTGAAAAACATAAGGAAATAAATATCTGAGACCTTAAAAAAGTAAGTGCATCAAGAAGAGAATAAACAACGCCGCATTACGGTAAGCGAGCAAGCGATTCCTCCAATCCAAATGCACTGCCAGCGCCGAGAGAAATAAATAATCATGGCTAGCTAACTGAAGTTGGAGATATGTGTAGAAATTATCACACCAAGTAAGATGTCGAACTGAGTATCGTTAAGTGTTCTTCATAGGTGATTCAAGATTTGATTTACTTGTGAACACTGCTACGGTACAGGCAGTCACCGCAACCAGGCTTTTCAATGGTTGACCCATTGTGTCGAATTCATGCTAGTGTCGTATGTCATAGCCATAGCCATATTGTGCTTGGAAGGACACTCAATAATGACTATAATATTTATTCAGCGTAAGACAGCTCAGACCTATTTACTGTTCAAATTGTGCATCATAGATATTCTGCTGTAGTTTGAATGATTGCTAATAAAAAAATTGTAGGCATATAATGTAGTATAACTTTTGACTCTTTTGACTTCTATATATCTATATTATATGTTTATATATCATTTATATAGATAAATAGATAAATCTTTATTTGCACACATTTTACAAGTATTATAGTACATAAAAATATCAGACATGTAATGTACAGAGGGCGGCCTTATTGCTAAGAGCACTCTCTTCCAGGCCACCTTAGGATGGATTAAAATGTTTTGGAGAGACAGTAGTAGTTGCAGGTGCAACGGTTAAATTAAATAAACATTTATTTATTTATTTTAAGGAACACAGACAATGTATTGTACAATAGCGTCTTAAGAACTAATATGCATAATGTCTTAATCTAGTACATACAAAAATAATACACAGCATGTGTCCACAGCATTTACACATAAAACACATATACAATATACATACATATACACATATACATACGATATACAAATACTTATTTATACATAGCTAGTTAAGTATATCACTTAAAAAGGACGAAAAAAAGGAACATTGTTATAATGCCTTGACGCGTAATTGACTTAATCAAGATTCATTAAATTCCTGAACCATTCTCTTAAAGCTCTTTATCTTTTGCGCTCGCCTGATGTTTATCGGCAATGAATTCCACAAACGTGCAGCTTCAACAGTAAAAGAATGGTCATAGAATTTTGTGGAATGCAGAGGCATCTCCAGCCACAAATCCTCGGATGACCTCAGACATTTATCATGTGTGTCATTAAGGAACTTGACCGTTCTTTGAGGTAAAAGGGGGCTCTAGGATTGAACAAGATGTTATAAAGAAACACACAACTTTCTTCACGTTAGGTATAATATAAATACATTAATATTTAATTGTATCGGTCACTATTACTTGAACTATCATTTTTATATACTCATGATATAGAGATATTTGAATACTGGACGCGTGTAGCCCTCAGATCAAAAATAAAATAGTTAAGATGGAACTTTGCGAAGAACATAGTGACGCCGCTTTTATAAACATGTGTGCGGTGCTGCCATCATAATTTCATTTTATTGAAAAGATTGGTTTCTATGCTTACTAATGTGTGAAATGCTATTCCATCCTAGTATCCATTTTTGTAGTTTGAGTTTTACATCCTTTCACAATATAATTCGGCATTTTTACTTGTAAATATTGATAACTTTTTGACTGACGTATTTTAATAATGTAATTTCGCTGTACGTGTGTGCGTGTAATTGTGTATGAACACGCCAAGGTATAGTTTTAATTGGCCTCATTTCTTTGTTCATAGAGCATGTAATTTGGTAACACATATTGATTAACAATTTTAGCCTTCTAAGAGGTACTTAAACTTCAAAATTTTAACTTTTATGTTCCATCGTTCTATGTATTAAATACGTGAATTCTATTTACGTTACTTATGCACTAGCTAAACCCTGCCACGGTTCGCTGTGGTATATTGTGGTTGCAAAAAGTAAATAAAAACCATGTCTGAAGCTTGTTGTATATCGTGTCAAAATTTGAGCTCCATCGGTGCAGGACATTTCGAGTTTTTGAAGCGTACCTGCGTACACAAACCAACCTAACCTTTATATGTTTAAAATAATATAATGTAGTAATGAATTTATGTATTTTAGTTATATGTAATGTAGGTTTATCTCTTATGTACCAAACTATGAAGTTTGACATATTTTATATTTGCCTACTGCATCATATTACTACCATCTATGTACAGCACCGGTATGTAAGGGTCCACCTTTGTACAACATGTGCATTAAGTTTAAATAAATAAATAAATAAATAAACTTAATGCACATCTTGTATGTGTACATATGTGTGTACATGTGTGTATATATACATATATATTTGAACATAGGTATTTTAGAAATAAGAATATTCGTTATCAAATTCTCCAAACATTAATTAACCATTAAATGTATATTTGTAAACAGTTTGTTTACAGGCCATAATAGCTCGTAATTGATTTTAGAGGCTCAGTCTTAAAAGCAAAGTGAATGTGTCTGACAGAGAAGATATCGCGGCGGTAGTGGGATACAGTTAAGATGTGCTTGCGATGTTCAACTTCAGTCTATTAAGTACGATATCACTGTCGGCGCGCGGAATCGGTTTAGCTCAAATTAAAATGTTATATATCATTTCATACGCTCCGCAAATTTAGACGAGGCCACTTGAATCGTAGTGTGTTTTTGCAGATAATAAATAAATTATCATAATCAAATAAAATCACGTGAATTAAGTAACTTGCAAAAACTGTGTCGAGTGAAATTGCAAGTGAATGGTGACCGACTGACGACATTTTGCTGACACTCAATAAAACTTGTGTACCCGGTGGATATTTGCTGACAGTAAATTGAGATCAATGCACATTGAAATAATAATAAAGCATTGATAGTTGAAACGCATTTGAAGTAAACAAAAGGAGAAGATGGAACTACAGTACGGTGCCGATGGAACCCCATTTGTGATGTGGGGGGAGAATAGAATACAATTGGAAGTAAAACTAAACTGTGAGGAGGTAGTTTTGAGAGAAAAAGCCAAAAAGGAATTGAGGGAAACGCCCGAGATAGTCGAACAGGCTCTTCGGGAGTTTCGAAAACTTTTAAAAAGTAAGTGACAGTTATTTTTGAATTTCATGTATAAATATTTCTAAACCATCTTATACATACACACTCACGTACACACCTATCTGATGTGTAATAAATACCTAAGTGTTATTGCTGGGTGATTATAATTGATAAGCCTCAAATTAAAAAAGAACTAGTCATGATTTAGGTGCATTACATATGTTGAACTTAAAAAAAAAGATACCTAACCTTACATTACTCGTACTTTGGTGATGACTACTTCAAATACAGTTTGAAATATAATCAAGATTTGTCTTTAAAATATAATAACTAAAATATGCGCATTTTGCGCGCACCAATATAAATGAATTTTGTAATATGTACGATTATGACTGACATTTCATAAAATCAATAAAAAGTAAGTAATACTTTATTTTTATTACTTTGTCATAGCTAAACATCTTAATAGAAAATTGTATTATTTAATATTAATATCTGCACAAATCTCACACACGGCCTTCTGATACCACACTAGGCAGAGCCTGTACCTACTATGGTAACCAGACTGCTGATAAACATACTTATATATTTCTAAATACATACATATTTTAGATAAATTAAAAAAAAATAGGTTTGTATACCCAATCCTATTCAATACTCCATTTAAAAAAAAAGTGGTATGTGCCTAGTTATTCTTATGATGCGTTTATTAAATCTCATAACAAAAAGATCAGAATATTTTTAACCCTTACTAATTTTGCATTCTTATTTATTTTAGTCTTTTATGATTTCAAAACATTTTGTGTTCCCATCAATTTCGGCTTCGAGTTTCAAGGAACGGAATAATTCTTTATCTAAGAATCAATACGAGTCATAACAGAAGCTTCGAAAAAGTAGTAGTTATGTCTTTTCTATTCTGATACATGTATAAAATGAAAGTTACTAAGCTATTGAGTCTGATGCTTTCCCTTTCACTGTCATTATCTACAGCGTCGGAACATGTTCATGCACCATAAAACGTAAGTTTATTAAAGTTCTACGTTGGTTTTAAAATGGACGACTTTCTTTTACTTGGTAGTTTTTTATTGTAATATCTATAGATGGATGGATAACGGAATATAATCTGTATTCAAGTTGTTAGTATTATTTCAATTCGCTGTTAATAGTTTTTCGTAAAAACAAATTTTCCACAATGTAATACTAACAATTGTGAACTTTTTATTACGTTCTTTTTGACTTAATTAGTAGGTACATACAATTAATGGGGTATTTTATTCTGTGAACATAATGCATGTAACATAATATTTGGTGAGATAGTTTTGGCATTATCTCGACCTACACTATATACTTGTGTGGCGTAAATAATGGATAACCTCATACATTATACCTGCCGATGAACTTACTGGTGGGCTATTCGAGTGTTTTATTTTTATTTTGGTTATTTAATTATTTACAAAAATATGGTCATCAAGAACTTATGTCAATTTTATTTGATTATTATGTCAAAATATTTTACCATTTCGGAATCTGCAATAAACAAGCATGTTTTAAAACAATGGGCGTACAAATAAAAAAACTAAATGATCAATAAGACTTTTTGTCATCACCATCATATCAGCCGAAATACATCCACTGCTGGACATAGACCTCCCTCCAGGTTCGCCACAACAAGCGGTCTAGTGCTGCCTGCATCCAACAGCTTCCCGCGGCCTTTAACAGGTCTTCGGATCACTTTGTGGGGGCCTACCCAAGCTGCGTATTCCAGTACGCGAGACCTTTGTGGCCTCATCTGGGGGGATGAGGCCACAAAGGTCTCGCGTACTAGAATACGTATACGAATATATATATATATATATAATACGAATGTATAAATATTTGAAAATATATTATTATTGCCCGACGTGGGTGGAGCAGAGGCGTGATCTCGTGGCGGCCATCGGGGTGGGAGTTCTCTCTCTCGGTAACATGATTGCGGCCAGGGTGCGATGCGAGAGTGTGTGGAACTCCGCCGTCTCCTTCTGCGAGCAAGTTATGTTTGCGAAGGAGATGGCGGAGCGGGACCAGGTTTAGAACTCTTGCGGCCCGCCAGGCTGGGGAACGGGCCAGGTACTTTCTTTATTTAAAGTACGTAATCAATCATGGAAGTACAATTCCATTTATACAACACAATAGTATAAGTAATTATGGGTTTTTGGGAACTTGAATACCTACAAATTTGTACGGGCGAATCCGACTCGCACTTGTCTGGATTTTTTCTTAATATGTCACAATTTACATCTAGGTTTTTTATTTCCGTAAAGCAGGATGTGATACCAACCACGAGGAAACATTATCACGTGTTACAATCGCAGACCACAAATTAGTCTCTTAAACCTTTTCTTTTTCCTTATCATTGACACATATTATGTCATATGACTGAATATAATATTTTATTTTTATTTGTACACCCTGTACACACTCCCCCGTTTGTGCTATCCTCTCTTCACTCTTTGAGATTTGCTGGAAGAGAACTCAATTATGAGTTAAGCTCGCCTCTGTGCCCACAATTTCTTAATGTATTTTTTTTATAAATGTTTATATTGTGTACGTAAGAATAAATAACATTAAGAAATTAGAATTTAACTATGTACTCGCTTGCACAAATGGGCCAATGATTACGGCTGACTGCACAGATGGCGTAGTGGTTTAAGCGGTCGCCACGCCGCTTCCTACTGCGCCGAGTGTTGTGGGTTCAAACCCCACATGGGACGACACTTTGTGTGATCCACAAATTGTTGTTCTGAGTCTGGGTGTTCTTTGTGTCCGTTTCATGTATGTTTCTAAAGTCCCCCGCGACACAGGATATATTCCTAATGCAGGAGTTGTCTTTAAAAAAAAAAAAATATTTTAAATTGAACAAGTAGTAAAGAATTTCGGTTAAGTTTTGGAGGAATAACCTTGGATATCGTCCTATTTTTTTCACATCTCATGTATCGATTGTCAAGAAATGTTTACCAGAATAAAGAAGGAGCCTTATTAACGTACGATCAATTGCATTGCAAAACAGCAGTAATGACAATCGAAGAAAATCTCCACCATTAGAAGTAGTTTAAACATTACTCAGGTTACTCATAAAACTTCCATAATATCAAATGATAGATAGTGTCGTTTTTTTAAATATGCCAAACTTCATACAGATCGGGTAGGTATGTACTACTGATGTTAATGGATGACTGTGCGAAAACACCTCAATTTTCACACAGTCATTCTGCAATCTAAACATTATAAAAACATAGATAATTTATTAAATTGTTGCTGATGCTAATCTTTGTCATCTAAGGATTTGAAAATTCGTAGAAGCATTTAATCGTCCAAATTTTTATACCCATTTTACAAAACCAACATTTGTACTCTAGGAGATGTTGGTGATGTCACATTTTGGCTCTATACTACATATTTTTAAATATATGTTTTCTTAAAATTATCGAGTAAGGTTTCAAATATATGGATTTTAAAAGTTGATAACAAAAATAATAGGTATTTAGGTTGGTAACCTATGAAGTTAGAGATTTCTAAAACCTGCATTTTTAGATTTAATTATCTGTAGATAGTGTTTGTTTTTGTGATATTGTTGTAGTTATGGCGCCAGGGATCAACTGAAAATTCGTACAATTCTCAAATATGAGTTCCTACGTGGAAATACCGCTCCGCAAACAATACGAAACACAGGTACAGGCCTAATACTGTTAACATAAACACGGCCCATTATTGGTGGAATCGTTTTAGATCTGGAAATTTTCTGATCTGGAAGTTAAAGAACGACCGGTAAATATAGTCGACTACGACGAATTAAAGGCGATAATGGAAACGGATCCAACTCAATATTAGTGCAGGTAAGAGAGCATGCAAAATGTGAGAACCGAATTCCACCAATGGATTCAAGAAAAGGTCAAACATTAATAATGTGGATCTTGCCGGTCAATTTTTCTTCTTCTTCTACAGTAGACTTCTACAGTAAAGGGATAAATAAACAGCCATCAAAATGGCAAAGTTGTATAAATAATTTGGGCCAGTACTTTAATTAGTCAAAATAAAATAAAACATTTTATACTTTCAAATTTTCATAAAAATCTCCAACTTCATAGGTAAATACCTAATGTTTGCAAGGGTGTAAGTATCTAATTTAAACGCCACTTTTTTTAATTCATACTTGTTACTGAATTTTGAGTAATCCTAGCTCAATGCACGAAACGAGATAAATTTGCTTTCAAATTAAAGTTCGCTTCGTGTTTGTACAAAGTAGCCATATTTCTATACTTGTACCATTTATGTTTATAAAAAGCGATGTCGCAAAAAAACTGGCATCATGTAAATAAATGACGATAGGTCATTTAGCTGATATTTGTTTTGATACGAATACAAAGGGAAAAAGTTTTTAATTATTAATTGTCCTTGTCCCTCATTAATCCAGTACCATACTACCAGTACCACACTCAGAAACTTCCTCAAGGGCAATCTTAGGTGATACGCTTTTAAACTATGAATTGCAGTTCAGAACACGACTTTTTTTTAGATTAAAAGATATGAAATACTCGTATTATATAATGAGTCCTTTCTCGTATAGCTTGAGGTGCGCGGAAAGTGCGGTAACCATAGTGTATCACGCGCTTTTTAACATCTCTAGCGACAACGATTGCAAATTATTACCTATACATATAACGACGAAATACACTTACACTACTTTATAAATATTAATAAATTAAAAATATAATTGATTAAAAAGTTAGGTAAAGCTTAAATTAAACAATTCCGTATGCGCCTTGTTTTGACTGTACATAGAAAGTCGTCATTGTTTGTCAATAGCGTTCCCATATAGAAAGATAGGACAGTTAGGACAGATATATATTTAACTGATGATGAAAAGTAACCAATTTGCCTTACCAATTATAAGATTTTTATCGTCATTATCACAATGATCACAATGCACAATTTCTTTGAATATTTTCGAAATGCATGTTTAAAGCAGAAGTTTTTGGAATACTTAGTGGGTACCTACTATGTGTTCACAAGTCGCTCTTCTTATGTCACGGTCTGACTGCGCTCAGTAAACATGCGCTTAAGTATGAGACTACCTGTCTTGTGTGTGCGGTTTGATTTGTTAATACGAACGTCACCCAAGTAAGTACAGGGACCCAAAAATGTCATTAGGCTTGTTCTGATAATTTGCACAGCATGTGGTGTGCTTCCGACTACTCTTCGGGATAAGCTTACCTTGGAAATTTATTTGCCAGCTTCGATCATACTTAATACTACACAATTAATTCTTATTTGTATTTCTTCAAAATCCATTAACATTGTACGAGTTTTAAGTATCTGTACACATAGAATTATTCAAACATTAATTTTATGTTGTTGACTGACATAATATTTAAAAAATATAATCATGCAAGGTTATAATAATAATAATGACCTGAGAAACCTCACGGCCAGCCATCTGCTCTACTAGACTGAGCCTGTACTTTGGGAAGGAGGCAGCTGATACTTTTTTTAAATGTATACTCGTACATATTATTAATATATTTTTAATGTTTATATAGTATTTGTCGTTGGTGGGACTGGAATTTACACTCTTGGGTTTAGGAGTCGTGGTCATTAACCCAGGCGCGTTCGCAATTTTGGAAGGGGTCACTAATAGTAAAATTAGAGTTTATTGCACAATTTACAATTTCATGTGTCTACCTTTTGTAACAGAACTTTTTATGTCATAATATTATTTTGCATAACAACGGATAGCATAAACTTCATTTCGCAGGAAATCGTTTGGCAGACACTCATTTATTATTATTGTTTATCATACATTCAAAACTCATAATTTTGTGAGTCTGAATCATCTTTGGGTATAAACTTTATATTTATAGTAATTAAAAAATAGAACCATCATATCGCTGAAATTTCATCGTCTTTTAGCATAAATTAGTCATTAAAAGGAACTATCATATCTCAAGAAGATTACAGTGTGAATCATCTTTTAGCATACGTTTTATATCTATAATAATAGAAAGACTATCAATAGATCATTTTGTATTTCTTACCATAATAATAAAGCCAGCAAGAATGCAGCATGCAGCACATCTGTCACGGCTCCGGCGGTCCCACGCGAGCTTATCGTAGGACATGGTTTGTTGGAGCTGATGCTAAAGCCCGCTTAACCCCTCCGCGCCTACGCGGGCTTCAATTACACTCTTGGGGTAGGGCAGACAAGACCACGTGGAGTCGGTTTTGCAGCGATTCGTTTCTGTCACAAACTTTTGTAGCAAGACATTATGACTTTTTAAGATAATAATTTAATTTAAGGTTAAAAATGCTACTTTACAGCAATATCCCTAATAAAATTATTTACGCCAAAGGTAGTTATGCTAAATAAAATTACGCGATCTTAAAAGTATGCCATTGTAAATTCGGACATATTAACATTTGGCCAAACAATAATTATACTAAATAATTTTTATGCCGTAAAAATATTCGTTTAAAGAAGATTCTGCCAAGTGTGTTTTGCGAAATAAAGGGTCTAGCAGGATAAGGTAGGGTCAGCGGCCTCAGAAAGATATTTTGAAACTAACAAATGAATATAGGAGGGGGGTTTAAGTTACGTTTTGGTTAAATTAGGTTATTTGTTTTAGAAGACACTTTTATAACTATTTTTTAAATTTCAGTATTTTGAATTCAGCCTATTTGTTTTGTTGGCATATTTGAATCCCTAGTGCTCGGTGTATTCGAATGTGTTGAGACAATTCTCACTCGTTAATTTAGATAAGTGACGTCTATCAACTATTCAATTGAGTCTATGACGCGTTGATGTCTCCAGCGTATATGCAGCAGTAGTTTCCAATTACAATGTTTGAAGTGGCGTTTTACAATAGATAATAATAAACTCATCTGTCGATAAAAATACTTATATATTTTTAAATACATATATTTTAGATAAATTACACCCAGACACAGAACAAATGATTGTACTCATCACACAATTATTTGTCCTGGGTAGGAATCGAACCCACGGCCTCTGTGTTGGCAGTCAGGGTCACTAACCACCAGGAAAACAGGTCTGTCAGATGTTATTTACTTAGTAAATTAGACAAGAGGTCAATTTATTGTCAAACTTGTACGATTATCTCAGACAATTTAAATAGTTTGCTTTGAATTTTAGGTATAACCCCTGTTGTTTATTCATATCGTAAAGACTTTTTGAAGGAACTTCCTTATACAATGTATTGCACATATGATAATCATATATGGGTTCGATTCCCGCTCAAGTCAAACATTTGTGTGCATGAACATTTGATGTTTGATTTGATCTGGGTGTTTCTATGTATAATATGTATGTATTTACAAAAAAAAAAGTATATATGTATTCATATCAGTTGTCTAGTACCCATAGTACAAGCTCTGCTTAGTTTGGGACTAGATGGCGTTGTGTGTATGTAGGTAGAATATATATATATATATATGCAATATATTTTTGTCTACGTAATAAATTAATATGTATAAGTAAGTTATCTGCTAACTAGATGGCAGATGTTGAGTGGTGTGTAGGTATGGATATCAGACCAGATCTTTTTTGTTTTGTACATTTTTTTTTAAAATACGAATTGTATCCGGAAAATGGGATAGCACGAGGAAAATTAAGTATTGTAACTTTGACAGCATAAAGTCAAACTGATAATGAAATTGTCAGTCAATTTTCGAAATAAAAAGAAATATATTTCAGACTACTCTGTTTTTAAAAGCCTAAATTTCAACCAGATCTTTTCAGCCGTTCCGGAGTGATTGAGTAACAAACATCTATTCAGATGATACCATTTATAATAGTGATGTGGTTAACATATATACGTACTGTTTAGAAAAAAACAATAAGAAAGAAATCAAACAATATACTTACGTTATAAGTTGTAAGATTGGAATTTACGTCCCATGACATTAAGCTTAGTATCAGTAGTTTTCTGAACCCCAATCAATTATAATTACGTGGACAATGTTGTAACCTTGGGAGAGAGCCCTGGTACACGTAACATAACTCTAATCTTACTATGATTATAGTTCTTGTAGTACTTGTTCCGAAAGTGTTTTTGTAGTTTTTGTATTAGCTAAGTTTATTGTTATAATTTAGTTTCAATTGTTGGAATATTATATTTGGTTAATAACACTGTTTATTAGCTCTAGATTCGATTCAATTTTGTAACCCACACAATATGTATGTGTTTGGACTCACACATTTCGCATTATTTATTTATTCATTGGCATTTGTAATTCACGTTATATGTAATATAGGTATACCAAATTCGATATAAACATTTCTAAAAACACGGATTATATTAATTATGTTCTTTATTTATGTATTATATTATTTATATATTATGTATTAGGTTGTTCTGCTTAAAAATCAGCTCATCAGTTTTTTTTTTGCAGACAATACGTCCCTTTATGTTCCAATAGAAAAAGATGAGTTCCTGATGAAGTTCCTGCGACCTTGTAAATTTTATCCTGAAAGTGCTCTCAAAAAGGTAAATGACTTTTCTATTTTGACAAGAAGTCTGACATTGCCATGTCAGTTAAGTTCAAAGATATTTAATAACTAACTGTCAAAGCTAGATTCATTGTATTGTGAAACTATTGAAACATTTAGGTACACGGCTTTATCATTTTAGAAGACAGTGTATTTTTTTATTAATCAAACTTACTTGGTGGACTTTACAAAAACAAAGAAATAAGATAAAATTACGTATTATTAACGTTTATTGTAGAAGTCTCATCTAATGATGATAACTATGATGATAATTTACATCTGAACAAGCTTTTCACAAGGTTATTTTTATTGTCACCTGAATCGCGTAGGTAAGTTTTTAAGTCACTTTTTAAGTAACTTAGGTTCAAACAAAAAAACATTTAGATATCTAAGACATTTGGGTAGGTGACTATCAAGTCAAATTAGTCATCATCGCCAATAGTCTTTAGTAGTCCACAGCTGGACTTAGACCTGTCCTTAGGCTGGCCAGACGGGTTGTGTAGGTTTTGTTTCAAGTTTTCCTACTCTGTGCAGTGATATTGTCATGAGTAGTTTGCTTCCTTAGTCGGCTCTTACGATACCCACGGGATGAATGGACCCCCATTGTGACATGGGTGATGGTGACACTCCGTATTCTTAATCCGCCACCACACGGATATCTTTTCCTTCAAATCAGTATCTTTTCATTACACGCCAAAATTATAGGTAATAATGTTGACTTGAAGATACTCAAAATATAAAACATTAAATTGATAAAGGACGTTATGTTATAAATGCTAGATGTAGGTATTATGATAATAGATTACATTATAACTAGAAAAGAAGGTAACTTAATTGCACATAATCATCGATCATAGATTATTCTCATGAGGATTGACGTGAATAAAAAGCACTTATTACGATTGATAAACACGGGTTTTCTGACATTAAAATTACACCAAGAAAAAAAAAACTCAAACAATGAATAGGTACCTATAGAGTTCCTACTTTATAGGTACCTATTCATTGTTTGAGTTTTTTTTCTTTTTAAATGATTTTTAACAACACAAAACATTAACGACGTGTACGGGCCTAACACTGCTTGCATAAATACCGTCCATTATTGTTTCAATCGCTTTAGATCTGGAAATTTTGAGTCGAAGAACGAGGCTCGCGGTCGGCCGGTAACTAATCGTATCTTATAGTCGACAACGACAAATTGAAAGCGATAGTGGAAGCGGATTCAACTCAATCTACGACTGAGCTTGCTGCAGACTTTGAAGTTAGTGTCAAAAAACATTGAAGTACTTCCGTCAAATCGGAAAGATAAAAAAGCTGGATAAGTGGGTGCCAGACGAACTAAGCGACTATCATCAAACGCGCGTTGAAACAAGAACAGAACTACTGAATCGGCATAGAAACGAAGGAATCCTAAATCGAATTGTTACTTGCGATGAAAAGTGAATCCTATACGACAGAATCCTATGGGGTACAGCATCTAATCAGTGCGCTAAAAATAAGATTAACCATAGGATGACTGTTTGATTGCATTGCTTCTGTTTCTCCACGACAACGCGTGAGCTTACACTTCACAACAGACCATCACCAAGCTACAAGAGTTATAGCTGGAAGCTCTTCGTCACCCACCGTACTCACCGGAGCGTGCCCCAATGATTTCTACTTTTTTCAAAATTTAGATAATATTTTAAGTGATAAATAATTCATAACTCGAGAGGCAGTACAAAACGCTTTATTGTCCAGCAGACTGCAAAATGCCAAAATTGTGTAGATAAATTGGGCCAGTACTTAGACTAGCTAAAATAAAAAAATAACCAAAATGTTCTTTTTTATAATCTTTATAGATTTGTTTTGATTTTGAATTTGACGTAACGCGGTTGAATATTAATAATATAATTATGTTAAAAAAATTGTGGTTTTAATTCTGGTTTAAAAAAAAATAGCTAAGGAATTGTTCTTTGAATATCAAGCATCTATTACTTCAAACATAAATGCTTTAACACAGATTATGTACATATAGGAAAGGTTGGGTACCTTAGAAAAGAAAATTGCCTTTGTCAAATAAAAATAATATATTTTTCAGGGTAATCAAACGTAATTACTAAATCTTTTACGCATTTTCATTGCAGATAGAAGCATATTATGAGTTCAAACAAGCAAACCCTGACTATTGCCATGATCTTCTCCCGTCAGTCATTCGCTCACCTTACCAACATTCAATCGTATCTATTCTGGCACCAAGGGATCAACACGGCCGTCGTATTGTATTAGTCGAATCTGGAGGTGAGTAAGCAAATATTAAGGACATATTTTATGATATTTCTAATGATAACTAGATTCTTCCTAGGCTAGTGACCCACAAAGATGCATGGCTCATACAATGAGAGCTTGTATGTTTGTTTCATAACGTAAACTTGCAAATGGCAAAACAATGAAACATTCATCCTCTTTCAACATTGATCACATTAATGTAGTGTGGTCCTATATTATTGACCATATCTAGGTTTAGATTGCAACGCTGCGCTCTTACTTGCTTCAACAGACGCTCTGTTATGTAAGACATTCCTGTGTGTCACTGATGCATATTCAACCACTTCAAAGGTATTCTACAATATTTCATATACGCGTTTACGATTTCTACACATCTTATTGGCATACAATGGCATATTTGCAGAATTAGGTGTTTCAAATATTGTCAAAACTTCTAGTAACAAAATCGCCATACTGGAACTGGTCCACTGTCAATGTTTAAAACCTTCGGGGACAGTAACTACGTTGTGGCTTTCTTTTTGGTTGGATTTCCTATTTTTTTATTATTAAATACCGTATGGTAGCTCAAAAAGGAACGGATTTATATCTACTCCTTGAGGAGACATATACGTAAGGGTTTCAAATTTCTAAATTGAAGCTCTTACTGTCTACAATGTACATACACCCTAACACTTTTTATATATTTACTTTTTGTTTGTTTGTAATGATTTTACATATTTCCTACACAACAAATATAAAATTTTACATATACCTTAAAAGGGCTACAGGAAAGATTTACAAAACATAATATAAAAAACGAGAGAAGCCGCGAGCTAACGCTAGTGAAAATAAACTACTTTGTGTTCTTTCAAGAAGTGACTTTGAATGTCAAAACCATTGCTTCCAGACAGTGCTCAAATACATAATACAAATATATAATTTTCTGCTCTAAATGCTAAGCTAATGAATATATATTTTAAATAATGCTGAGTTTTATAGAGGATAGGTATAATAAATATGTAATGTGGAATGTGAATATCGGTGAATCGGTTATTAAAGAGGTTCATAATACCTATGTGTCGAGTTAAAAAAATAAAATAAAACTAAATTCAAAATTATAATAGTAAATAAAATATACAGGTACGAGTCTAAAGGCAAAAGAGAATATGTAGTGATTTCATTTATTTACCAACAGTGTCAGGTAAAAGCATTTTACAAACTGATTAAAGAACTAACGGCAAATTGGGAGAAAGTTACATATTTTATAGAGCGTGAAATTTATTTGACATGAAATTTGTCATTGTTCCGATTTAGAATCATGATTTCAAACTTTTTGTAAACTATTACGAACTGGATACGCTGCATACGAATTTTATGATAAAAAAATTATGGTTTAACAAATGTTTTACTGTACAACATTTTATAGCACACTTGACCTTTTTTCGTATCGCTCGTTTTTCTTGTTTTCCTTGCAATTAAGTCGCATAAATCATTTGATAAAAAGGATCCAGA
Organism: Arctia plantaginis; assembly: GCA_902825455.1. Classification (NCBI taxonomy): domain Eukaryota; kingdom Metazoa; phylum Arthropoda; class Insecta; order Lepidoptera; family Erebidae; genus Arctia; species Arctia plantaginis. The sequence continues at coordinate 6,274,430 of CADEBD010000288.1, forward strand.
ATCCAGAGCTATAAAGTACTTTTTATATTGCGATGTAAATAATATTTAAAAATTAAAGTATTCTTTCTACGAGATGAACAGAATAAAAATACAGCTCAGTATAAGTTACGTGATTAAACGTTCGGTAATAAGCAGTTGTGTAATAATGTGTTGTAATAATATTTTGTTTATATTTATTTTTTGTTGCTTTGTGTGTTTAATGCCAAAATGAAGTACTGCGTAATCGTCTTTCACTTCCGTAAAATAAAAAAGAACTAGTATTATTAGACCTATAAGGTAATTTCTTTGTGTTTGGGCTGTGTCCTCTCCTTAACGTTTTATATAACGTCGTGATCGTTTGTGGTATTCCCAGCACTTGTTTAGAAGTAAAAGTAAACAAGAGACGGTACTTGCGGTACGGTACATTTGCAAGAAATGTTTGTAGATTGCGATTTCTACTTTCTCCCCAACAAATAATACATTAGATATAATAATAATAGATAAGTGTTACATTATTTCTATGAACTTGTTTCGAAATATTGATTCGTAAAATGTCAAAGCGTAAAGCATCCTTACTTACCTACACATTGTTTACAATTAGTATTTAATTACGGCAATAGTAGCAAATGAGAATAATTAAGAATGATAAATAGGTAAAAAAATAAATACATTGTTGAAGAACATAATCTGTCATATATGTCATGGTATACTCTTATTAAACGATTCAAGCTGGTAAAGAAATAGTAATAAAAAATTTTCAAGGTTAAACTCGTGGATATAATATTTTTGACATAGGGCAAACGAGCAGACGAGTCACCTGAGGGCCTAGTGTTCGCCCACATCGAGTTGATGTGAAATAAACTCGCACTAAGGCCTTTGAATCAGAGGCCTTAGTGCGACTGTCATTCATACATAGTCACACTAAGGCCTTAGTGCGAGTTTATTTCATCGTACCAGAGGCTCTGATCGTAAGTGACTACCGCCGGAACTCAAGAGTCCCAAGTGAGTTACCGTCTTTTGAGTCCACTTTCCCCCCAGAAGCAGGGGGAGGGAAGGTTTTGGCTCCGGTAACTTCAGTCACTCAGTGAAAAACGAAAAGAACTGCTAAAACCGGTTTGTTGTAAGGCCGTCGTATCACTCCGGTCGAGCCGGCTCATTCATAACGCAGCAAAGATTTCCCACGATTTTTTTTTAAATTTCCAAATATAAGTATGTTTAAATAGACTGATAAAAGTAGGTTTTCCGTTTCATGACGCGATTAGTTACGTACATACCTATCTGTAAGTACTTGGTCACCGATTTTCATGAGGGCCACCGAGTCATGCTTATTCAGTAGTGTAACATGCTGACTAGTATTTTTTAATGTAATCGCAGTTTTTTTCAATAAGTTAGTTGACTAACTATAGGTTTACTTATATTACTTTATGATAGACTATTAGCCTTCGCTTCCTTTAGACGTTTCGTAAAGTAATTATTAGCAGTCAACGTAGTGAAACAGACGCCTTAGTCTATTACCTAGGACCGCCAAAGCGCGCACCCATGCTCGGCCCGACATTCCATCATAGGCCTGGGGTGGTGTTGCGGGCGGCGAGTCGGTCCAGCTCTTCCTCAATCACGTCAAAGTCAAGTCACGTCCAGTTTTTGCGTCAGCGGCGAGACTATTTAGTATGAATTTAGTAACCTGAAACCCTATTAAAGGGTGTTGATGATGATGATGATGAACCGAGTAACTTGTCACAGAGGATTTATTAAATATAAATCCTAAACGCCTTTTGTAATTATACTAGAATAGGCCCTTACGCCAAAATGTATTATAAGGTAGGGTTTCGAATTCATACATACTTGCTACCACTACGCTTGAAGCAGTTTGCCAATATAAAGCTGTCAGATTTGTCAGATTACAATGAAGTTTGCATCTTGAGATAAATATTGAAAATCTAGTTTCAACTCACCTTGTGAAACTTAATTTGTTTTAAAATTCTTAATTCGTTATATGTTTTTGACCTGCAGTGCTATTCTTTAAGGCAAGTGACTTGCAAACAGTGCTGTAGCGTAGAATTTCAAAGGAACTTAGTTTGAAGTTCGACGTTGTGGCTGATGCTGTGCGCAAGGCTGTTTCTATAGAGATCGTATATTTAAAGTATTCAAGAATACTTTGATAAACCGACAATGATTTATTTCGGTTTATACTGAACACGGACAAAACTATAGCGCGATATGATGTTTGGTTACGTCAACGTGAGCTTATTACTATGTTAATTGCATTGCTTAGATGTAAAAATATTTTTAGCATAATAATTATTTTAACTATTTATTTATGTAATTGCCTTCGTATACTTAGGAATAATTAATATAATGAGTAAAATATCTGTATCTTTAAATATCATTTGTTCTGTGTCTGAGTGTAATTTAGCTATAATTTACATGAATTTAGAAATATATAGGTAGGCATGGTTTTGTTTTATTGACAATTCCCGTACTAAAAATATATTTTGGGTCCGAAGGGACTTCACAAATATACATGACGGTCACAAAGAATACCCAAACTTAGAACAACAATTTGTGGATCACACAAAGTGTTTTTCCATGAGGGAATTGAACCCACTACACTCGCAGGAGGAAGAAGCCACTCGCGCTCGGTGACCGCTTAAACTCAAACTGAATATAAATATATTTATTTGAAATTAAAATATTCTCTTTTATGTAGACTCTAAAGTCATAGATTAACACACACAATAGCAACAATCTCTGTTTTGTCAAATATTTAGCAAAATAAAAAAGTAAAATTATTCCTATCAAAAATCTATTATGTACCTGTGCTATTTCCAAGGGGTTGAGCCTTCTGAAAAGAGAGGGCCAAAAAACTCACGGCTACACTTTTTTAATTTACGGATTAATACAATGGCATCATTAAATATACCACAACTTTGTTAAGTTCTATACCAGTATGTCCATTACTAAGGACTAAAAGGTAAAAATGCAACGAAGAGAATACAAGATAAAGATAAAGATGCAATAGAAATGAAAGTGAAATAAAACAAAAAATAAATAAAAATCACAATAACCTACACTACATTTCCACTTAAAAAATAGCTTGAGCTGAGTCTACTCGATAGTTTATCAATATGTGGGCCCCACTGCAGCTTCGAATCTAGTGTTATACCTACCCAAAAATGTCGTAGTATCCACAAGGTCTAACTCAACATCCTTAATCATCACAGTAGTTTTTCACTGGCTTGACGTTTGGCGTAGTGAAATGTATACACTTAGTTTTTTGTTCATTTCAAAGCAAATTGTTGACGTCAAATATATCACTAAACCATTAAACAACTACGCCTTCCATACAGATGTCTGGTTATCATAGCACGGCTCTGCCAAGTTTTGAATCAGACGGCCGTGTGTAAGATGGGTAAGGTTATTAGTATTTTTATTAAATAATTCATATGGATTGATTTCCAGAGAGATGGAATCCTCAAGACGTGCCCCTCACAGACGTGTTCCGTGGTATTCAAATGGGATTGGAAAGTGCAATGGTGGAACCTCAAACACAGATCTGCGGTATCATAAGCATCTTTGACATGAAGGGTCTTTCCTTCAAACATATAATGCAGTTCACGCCTTCATATGCGAAGATGGTTCTTGAATGGATTCAGGTAATCGTAACTAATATTTAATACGAATGTAAGTTTGTCTGTTACGTTTTCACGCCTTAACTACACAGCATATAATTATATATTTACATACAAGTTGTAAGAAGAAACAAGTTCTGTTCGTGATATAATTGATTGATCTTGCGGAATCTAAAAATACCTAATTGTAAGAAAAGCAGCGGACAATGGTAGATTTATGTTTGTATAAACACTATCTTATCTCCACTGATATTGCAATAAAATGCACGATAATTGACGTAATTACACTTATTACTTATACTCGTAGTACACTTACTCGTAATCTTCGTCTATTGTGTATAAGATTATTTTCTTAAACGCGAGCATAAATACATCATAAATCGGTTGGTTAAGCAATGTTCATTTAAGTAAAATCTTTTATTATTTTAATGTGTAAATGATTCGATCCCTATAATAATAAAAATAATATTTTGAAAATAAAGTGCAGAGTATCGTGCCCTTCGGCAACCTCACTCACTCATTGAAAAGCAACGGAAAAACTGCTTAACACTAGTTTTCTGTTAGGCCTATCTCTTCCCTAACACACTACTTGCATGGGACGAACTGCGAATGGGACAAAACGCGAATGGGACCAAGTGCGAATGGGACGAAGTGCGAATAGGACGAAGTGCGCATAACCCCGTGGTATCACTCCGGTCAAGCCATTCGACTGAAATATAGACCGATAGAAGAGATACCGAGTAGAGCAAACTATTCTCTTTTCTAAAAAATAACACATAGCTTATCAATTAATAAAAAGTCCTAAGTAAGTACCGATATATATTTTTTAGCTGATTAATGAAGGTGCTCATTTGGTAGAAGGTTATTTAAAATCTAATAAACATAATAACGTTATATCCCTATTCCTTAGCAAAGATTAATCAAAAGACGGTAATAATCGTGTAATCAGTGAGATTAGCGTATATCAGATTAATTAAATATTAATCTAAATTATAGTATAGTATAAAATTATCAAAGAACCAAAGTTAGTGAAAATATGTAAATTTCAATTCAATTAAATTATTCAATTCAATTATGCTTCGATAGTTTTCGAAGTTCTTGTCAGTACCGTCTTTACCATAAACCGCTGCGAAAAGCGAAAACATAGAGCGATATATTCGCTTATGCTATACAATTTTCTTTCAATTGTAAATCGATATGATCATACAAAAAGGAATTATAACATGGACATATCTCTCCCATTGTCTTGTTATTTCTCAGCGTTGCCATAAAGTCGCCACAATGTCATTGCGGAATGTGACAGAAAATGTAGCATTGCCATTCGTTCCAAATAGGAAATGGTTCTCTGTTTCGCCACCATATAAACTTTTTTGTTGGATTGTAAAATCGCCTTACTAATAGCCTGGTTTTTCTTTACCCATAATTACAACTTTTTTTTTAATTTTTTTAAGTTGGTGCATGTACCGTTCTAAGAACACCTGAAAGGTGGGGATAAACTAGTAATAAAACATGTAAAACAAAACATAAATTTGAATATTTGTTTTAATTTTTAATAATAATGATGAAATTGGCCTAGTTCACAAAGAATTTGTAAAACATAACAATTTAGAAAAGCCTTTTTAAAGTATGTTTTAAGTAGTTCATGTTTTAAGTTCACCCGTCCAAAACCATTTTACCAATTATTATACCAATTACTACAATTGGTTCTACGGGTACTACACTCTCCTCTACAATAGTTCGTAAGCATTGGTAATCAAATTTTGTTATCCTCAAGTAAAAAGTGAAAGTGATAGACTTTGACAGACTAAGATACAACAGAAGATTTAGCATAACAGATATCTCGAAAGAAGTAATTGTCAAAATCTTAATTGATTACAACTATCCATTCAAGCCTGTTTATCTAATGAACACCTTTATTTATATTAGTCATACCTGTATGTACCTATTTATTTATTTGTTTTAGTGTCCAACAGGGCCCAAAATTCTTGAGTGCTCGGGTGCCCGGCATGGCCTAAGACGGCCTTAGTTCGTGTAAGAACCAGTTGTGGCTGCATATTTATTGAAAATGCGTCACACTCATGACTATTTAAGTCATTAACTAGTTTTCTGATAACATCTCAAATTATATTTTCTCATTCTCGTTTATATAATTTTCGCATTGTAATAACAAAATCTTTATTTTTCAAAGATTTTTTTCTATCGGTTATCTACATATCTACATTATATTATAACATTAGCTTACTTTAGGTTCGGAGGACCATGAATGGTATGTTAATATAACTGTGTTTAGAAGACATGTGTAAAAGATGTGTTTGCGGAATATAAGAAGATGCAAAATTGTATAAATTTAGAATGTCTAATTTACCAACAAACCTATACATAAATAAACTCACGTCTATGTCCCCAAAGGGGTGAACAAAGGCGTATTAGTCACCAACATAGCTGACTGTAATTTTCGGCACTAAAAATACTCAGATTACTTACTTAATAGGTAGCAGGCCTAGTGCCGTCAAACAGGGCCTCAATTCTGCTATTTTAATTTTGTATCACTGAACTGCCACTAATACAAATGTCGTCGATGTCTTTGTAATAGTTTGGTAAATGGTATAATTTAAATTTGTAAGGAAATTATATTTTTAATTTGCCAGATATTCCAATGTTGTTGATATCACCATTGATGAGATATTGTCCATACATCGACAGTCTATTGACACTGTAAATTTTTTGTAAATTAGTAGAATACCGATATTTTGGCAGATCCCAATGGCAACTCAATAGCGTGTCAATGAAATAAAAGTGGCTTGTACTTTACCATAAAATAGTATAATTGGGGCCCTGATAGATACATACATTTCTAAATATACATAAATATTTTAGATACTGCCCATACATAAATATACTCATGACTGCCTCAGTGCTGCTGTGGTAGCGTATGCGACTGCTGTGCTGAGGTCTCGCGGTTGATTTCCGAGTCGGTCCAAATGTTTGTAAGATCTGCAAATATTTGTTTCTGAATTTGGGTGTTTTCTATGTAAAATATGTATGTATTTCATCAACAGCCCTTAACAGTCCACTGCCAGACATAGGCCTCTCCTTACAACGGAGGTTTTGGCCCTACTATACCACGCTGGCCAGACGGGTTGGTATTGGGTTTGTTTTAAGTTTTCCTTCTCTTTGCAGTGCTGTTGTCCTGCGTAGTTTTCTCCCTTATTCGGCTCTTACGACACCCACGTAATGAATACACTCCTTGTATTCTTAATCCGTCACCTAACGGTATTTGCAAAAAAAGTAAATAAGTATTCTATTAGTCAATCTAATCATTTAATAAATAAGCTATAATAATACAATCGGTAGAAGGTTATTTAAGTTCGAAACTAGATGACGTTGTGTGTCAGATGTCCAAAATATTATTATTATATATTTATGAATGTGTATTACACCCTGACACTGATCAAATGATCGTGTTCATCACACAATATTTGTCCTAGGTGGTAATCGAACATACGACCTCTGACTTATCAGTCAGAATCTCTAACCGCTGGATAAACAGGACAGTTTCTTAACAATAATTTATCATTGATGTTTAATATATTATAACGTTGATTGTTTAACAACCATATACATTTTATGAACTCTTTGAAATTGACAACATGACAGTATTGACAGTGATCTAATATTTAATGATTTAACCTAACTGTTTTATACATTAACTGTTAAATTATATTAAGTTGTTTATTATTACAATAACAACTTTAAAAAATTGCTTACATGAAAATAAAGTTTAGATGGCTTCTTGTAGAACTTAAGTTCTCATAGAAGTCGTCCGTTGGCTATCTTACGAAGATGTATTAAATAATTTACTTCATGTAACATAAAGTAATAGGTAAGCACATAGTCATACATTTCTTTTTGCGGCAATGTTCTTTGTTTAAAATTCGAATAGACGTCAAATCAGCTTTAATCGTTTTTCTGTAGGTCCTACACGAGTAGCTTCAGAAAATACTTCTGGTTCAATATCCTTTACTCAAATCGGGACTTTAAGGTTGCATTCTTAATATAAATGTGCTACAATGCTCAAATTACCTAATTCTTGATAGTATTTTAATAAAAAAATATAACCTCAGCAGCATATTGCTGCGCTACTGTTTCACGACGCATGATTGTTTTTTTTTACAAAGCTTTTTTTTGTATTACAGGAATGCGTACCAATAAGAGTGAAAGCAGTTCACGTGATTAATCAGCCTTACATTTTCAACATGCTGTTTGCCATCTTCAAACCGTTCATGAGGGAGAAGTTACGTTCGCGAGTCTATTTCCACGGTACAAATATGGAGTCTTTGATGAAGCATGTTGATCCCAAAGTGCTGAGAAAACGGCATGGGGGACTATTGCCGGATCCTGAAATTAGTGGAGACGTTCTGTGGAAAATGCTACATCATTACGAGGAAGACTTTAAATGTAAGCATCAACAGTTGGATGCGGGGAGTCGAAAATCGATCTAAGTGGCGTACAATGGGAGAGGCCTATGTCCAGTAGTGGACTTCTATAGGTTGTTGATGAAGATAATCAACAGCCTTTCATAGTCCACTGCCGGACATAGGCCTCTACTTAGAAAAGAGATTTTTGCCAATACCACGCTGGTCAGATGGATGACCATGTTAGAAAACAAATACTATATTTTTGACCATTTTAATATTGTTTTGAATCAGTATTTAAATGGTTTCTAGTTGCTTTATTTTTAATAAATATTGAATCGGTTTTGCTTTTTATGTTAAAATTGTTTTTTTTTGTTTTTATGAAAATAAATTATTTGAGTGTCACTAATTACGTTCCGTTCTATTACGATTTTCTTTTCACAATTTTTGTAATTGTGAATACATTTTTTTTTCAAATTAAATGTTTTTTTTATATTTCAGTGGCGGACTCCTACGGCTACACCAAGATCAATAACAATAAATAAAAAAAATATGGATTTTCGGTAAAAAAATTGCCATGACATGTAAGATTTAGATATTAAGATATATCGTAGTATAACTATTTTTATAGCCATTAAACAGATTGTAGGGTTTACTACCAGCAGTATGTCAATACAATTAAGAGAGGCTTTTACTGTCAGTATTTAATTGAAGTACAGAAATATACGTATATGATAAATTATTTTAGTTTGATGCGGATAATCTATTACTTCGTACAAATAATATGAACTCCCTGTACAGTATTCGACGCCTTGATTAAATTATAAAATGTGTGTTTGTTCTTTGGTATACACACAGTCTTACAAAACGTCATCTTACAGAAAAGGTACACATGTCATTCACGTCATCGCATACGTCATCAATTCCCTTCATATATTTAGTGATGTAGATTCGCAGTTCGAGATTTACTTTTATTTTATTTTTTACATCCGGGGAGAGGGTCTTAACATATTGAGAGGTTGCTTACATACTTGAATGACTGTTTCCTCTTAGAGAATATGAAATAAAATGTAATAAATATAATTTTGAAACATTTTATTTATTATTATAATATAATATTTAATTTGTAGTATTTCTAATATGAAAGTACATTACGGGCAAGCATATATTCCGCATCTTTCTCATATATATTAAAGATCATGTAATTAGACTAATTTTAGATTAAATTTTTATATTAAATTATTGATAGAACTTTTAAGGTTGGGGCAGACAGCTAGCGGGGCACGACGAGGACGCGGCGTGAGCAGTACTAACCGCCGAGCGCGACGGCTCTATGACATCTTCTATATTAACTGACATAATAACCTGCTCAAGACGTCGCGCCCCGCACGCTGTATGTATGATTCGACATTTATAGAAACTTTGAACTATAAAAATACATACTTGGGGTGTAATATAATGTATTAAATGATGTTGGAAGCAATTAAAATGAATCTGGTAATTTAGATAAGATAGTATAGCTGTATAATAAGAATAATTTAAGTACAATATGGTTGGTATCTATATAAACTAAGGAAGAATTTAAATAAAATAAATTTTATTTACTATCTATGTCGTTTATTTCATAAAAAAATATTAATTTTAAAAAATAATTTAAACTACGCATTTTTACGTACATATTCTGTTGAAGTAAATTATAAAAATAAAAATAACAAAAGCTGTTGCATACCCAAATTGATTCAACCCTGAGCAATTAAACCCTACAGAATTCGTTCCCCAACTGCGCACTGACTCCTCGCTGTTCACGTGAACCTCCTTTGAAACAGTTGAATACACTGTTAAGAAACCTGCTCATTTGATAATTACCCATAACGTTTTTGAAGTTAGGTGAAGTCTGTCAACCCACCGATTAACCCTGTTCAAAAAGTCCATTGCTAGTCAGTTTATAAATACAATTTATAAACGAACTAGCAATGGACTATGTCGTAGTAAATTTAAAATTGACACTAAGTGCTGAGCTAAAGTTTAGTATGAGTATTAGAGACATTGAAAAGATTGACGAAGATACCATTTTAAGTACGATTATGTCATGATGATATAACTTTACATTTGTTCTATCACTGTGAATGCAAAACAGCAGCTTAATGGTAACATGTATATTGTATAAAAGTTTATACCATAAGAGGTGATATATGTACGTAGATACGTAGATGCCTTACCATTTGAATATCTGTGAAAGGAGTAAACTGACCATTTTAAGAAATTCGATACTGGGTATCTAATTTTCAGTGAGACTTTTGCATTTTGTAATAAATGACAATCAAATAGCAGCATTGCTTTTGTAGTCCATAGGATGTAAAAAAACTTATCCCTGTGCAATCATGCTCAACCGTTATAAATTCACATACAATAACATACATGAAATCACAGCCAGCAATTTTTTAAACATAATTACATAGACTTACATATACATTCTGTTCGTGTAATATATACATATATATACATAATATAAATACACTTATTTTCTACATCTTTAATAACTTATTAAAAAAATTACGAAATTCACATTTAACATTAAAGTAACTATTTTCTTGTCTTTTATTTTTGTATTCATTTATGTATGTTGTCTATCATTAATATTTAACATTTATTTAACTATATTTCAATACAGGGTTTTATACTAAATTATCAAAAAGTACTGTGTTACTACAGTGTTCTTTATTCAAAACTTGGCATCATTTATATGTGCTGATGAACTGTCAAAGCTGTGACAGCATAAAATAAATTGTGTCCAACTGTTGACCACAACTCAAACTGTTTCGCTATCGCTGTGTGTGTCAGATGTGTTTTTGTTGTCACCAGCCTTACAAAGTAGGATCCTTTGTTTTATTTGCTTTATAGTGGTACAGTCTATCTGGACACATTCAAGTTTTAAGTTCTAAACAAATTTATGTAAAGGAAAATTAAGTTTTAAAAATAAAAAGATTAGTTCTTTACTGTGGGCACTGCAATTGATATTTTAAAACCCCACTATAGGGTTACTGTTATTTCTATTTCTATTTCTGAGACTTATTTGCCTGCGAATTATAAATTTCAGTTCTACCGAACAATGTCTACATAAAATACAATATAATTGGCCCTAACAAAGTTTTAATCTTAGTGACTTAGCGACTAATTTTGAATTACATTTACACATATAAAATAATATAAAGGTATTATCACGATATGAATACATTACTATCACACTGCTTAAAATCGTCAATTTCACTTCTGCAATATATATTCACTTCTTTTTGTATCCGTAGGAGTTAATAGCTGAAACAAAAGAACGATTATTAATTACTAAATATACTACCAGGCATCGTAAAGACTAAAATAAGGAAGAGTGAGTACGATTGGGCTAATTTCTAGTAGGTATTGTAAAACACAAACCTCCTTTCTAAGGAGAGAGGCCTATGTCCAGCCGTGGACTGTTATAGGCTCAGTTGATAATAATAATATCTCCCATACCTCACACACGGCCGTCTGATCCCAAACTAGGCAGAGCCTGTACTATGGTAACCAGACTACTGATAAAAATGCTTTAATGTTTTTAATTAAATACCAAATATACCATATATTATAGATAAATTACACCCAGACACAGATATTGACCGTGCTCATCACACAATATTTGTTCTGGGTGGGAATCGAAACCACGACCTCCGGCTTAGCAGTCAGGGTTACTAACCACTAGACCAACAGGCCCGTCCTGATGATGATTGTAAAATACTATATATAAACTTATATATATTCTAGTTAAGAGTATTTTATAGTTTTGTAGCTTAAGGAGGCGGCTTCGTTGACACAAGTCTTTCATATAGCGGTAACAGTATCCTATGTAATAATCCTGGGCAAAATTAGATAGTAATTAACATCAATCCATCCTCACTAATTTTCTCGATAGGACATAAAATCTATGGTGTAAAATGTATCATTAGTAAATTAGGACTAGACAGTATAATTATTGAGCTTTTAATAATTTCAATATCTGATTATTTAAAAAAAAAATGGAAGAGCAGACGGTTCAGATTATTGAGGAATGTATATATAATATGTAATACATTGCTTAGTAATCACTTCTTAATCAGAACACGTAAGAACACATTTCAGCTAGATCTAGTAGTAGAGACGAGTGAAAGAATGCTTTAGTGGGAGTAATGAAGTAAGATCGCAGTTTGAAATTTAATAGTATTACTTCCAAATAGTTTAATAGTATTAGTTCCATAGTGAATAGTTCTTTATTAGGTTAGTAATTTTGAAAAAGAAAAGATTTTGTTGACATTATGTTGCCATGCCATGAGCAAATACGGCTTCTAATTTTAAAGAGTGACAATTGTAAAGTTTGAGCCATATAACGTACTGACATATTTAGATTACTTATATGTCTTTTAAAGATAATTCATGCAAAAACATATTTGAACTAGAAAACAAGGTGTCCTTGAACTTTGTCGTATTAATTGAACATTCAATAGTCTACCTACGTAAGTTGGTGTTCTAAAATTTTTTTTTTAAGGCAGCCTCTGTATTCAGTATATAAATGCAATTAAGATCGGATCGGATATATAAAAATCGTAGTTTTTTTTACTCACCGCTAAATTCCTTATCACACATAAGCAGTAGCTCCAACCACTGCGCTCCAGATACCGTGGGTATTGTGAGAGTGCCTCCATACCTATCTGACAGACACTTCGGGCTGATGTACTCATGCAACAGCTTTTTGTCACTGCCCGTGAACACGATACGAGAACGTAACTTCTCTTTAAGGAAGGGTTTGAAGACCTTGAAGACCATGTCGAAAATAAACGGCTGATTGATGATGTACAAGCCCTTGATTCTGAGTGGAATGGCTTCCTGTAATAAAAATAAATGGTTTTTGTTAAAACAGCTCAAAGTATCTCGTATAACTTTGATAGGTTAACATACATAGTGGAACTTTTTATCGTTTTGTAGCCGTTTAAGTTTTCTTAATGACACATTTCTCCGTGTGCAAAACTTTCTGGATGAAGAAGCAAAGAGAACCAAAATTTTTTTTACACGGGTTCTTTTTTTTTAAATGACTTAATATCTATTGAAAACAAACGAAGATAAAGCTTTACCTGTAGCCATTCTACGATTCGGTTGGCAAAGCTTGGCGTAAACTGCAAAACGTGTTGCATGGATAGGCCTTCCATGTCGAAGATGACAACAGCACCGCAAATCTGCGTTTCTGGCTCCAACATGGCCGCCTCCAGAAACAACACGCAACCCTTGAAAAATTCGTCCAGCGAGCATTTGCTCGGTTTCCATTTCTCTGGAAATAAAAGTAATTGTGTTTAAGATCAATTGAAGATATTTACTTCAGGGTAGCTGTAGAGGGTATAAGATGATAGTGCATGTTTATAAGTAGATATACAACCATCTAATTGACTGGAAGGAAACACATAAAATCCTTAAAAATGTGATTTAGTTCTAACCAGATCATTTCAATATCACCATGTATATCGGCCAGTACTGCTAGCCCATGCTTTTGAGTACCCCCCCCTCAGAATTAGGGGAGAGGTAACCGTAACCCGGAGGGAAGGGGGGGGGTTCCTCAATCAATCAGTGAGGAAACGCCCTCCTCCCCTTAATTGCTTAGCGCCTTGCTATGGTCTCTGGACGAAGCATGCGTCTCCGACGGCTGTAATGTTTGGCCTCATTTCATTTGTTTTAATGAGTCTATGAACTTCAGATCGGTCGTAGTAACGGTTTAAGCCAGGAGGTGTACAGTGGAACTTTATTTTGCTGTGTAATTCAATTCACCATTCAAGCGTGTTATTATAGTTCTACTAAACTATAATTATGCGTGAATACGGAATACAATAATAATGGAATTAATTAATTCAGTGTCACTGCACTGATGGCGTAGTGGTTTTAGCGGTCACGTCGCCGCTTCCTACTGCGCTGAGTGTTGTAGGTTCGATCCCCACATTCGACAACGCTTTGTGTGATCCGAAAATTGTTGTTCTGCGTCTGGGTGTTTTTGGGTTCGTTTCATATATGTTTGTAAAGTCCCCCGCGACAAAGGATTTATTCCTAGTGCCGGACTTGTGTTTTTAAAAAAGAAAAAGAAAAGAAAAAAGTATAAAGAATATACTGAAGACTTAATTTTTATTGTCATAAGTTTTCCCTGTCGTCTTTGTGGTACTGTATAACGTATTATTTGTCGATCATTATCTATGCCACTGCGCGTGACGGTGCAAACTCAGAAATTCCATAATGCCTTTATTCAATTGTACTTACCTATTACGTTGTTTTTAAAGGTTATAAAAACCGTTTCTAAAAAGTGCTGACTCACGTAAGATCTCAAAGGAAATGATAACTTATAATACTGTCCTAAAAATAGGGGTGACAGAAAATATGTTGCAAAACGTGGTATCGTGTTTCTAGTAATAACTGAGGAAATCTAGGCTACTAAGTTAGTGTTATTGTATGTGTGTATGTGTTCGAGTGCGTGAGCGCGTGTGTGTGTGTTCCTTTCTTGTGGGTTTGGATATTTGTTCTTTTGTTTAATATGTAACATTTATGTGCCTATTACCCAGGCTCATTACTACATCCCGAAGTTACGTGATGTCGTAACCGCTGTACTTACTTCCCAATTCCAGCACCAGTACTCGACGCCCGTGTTGATCTCGTGTGGGTAGCACCGTCAGCACGTTTTGGTTGAAAATGTTCGTCTCTTTACTGGGAATCAGTCCATCGTATAGTTTGGAATGCTTTTGTTTAAAGGCGTAGTATCGTTTTATCTAAAAATGTGGAAAATTTCTGATTGGTAAACAACAAAGATAATGAATTGAAAATTAGTTTCTCTAGCACTGCTAGGCTAGAAGGTTGAAAAGGGAGGTATGAGGTTTGAGCGAATATAAAAATATTATTATAGACTAGACCGAAGTGTGTATGTATCTTATTCATCGTGAATATTCTTTTATATAGTACTATCTTTATTCTGCCACACTTCGCTGTTACATTGATGGGAAAAAAAGGAACAAAACTGTCTAGAAAAATAGATAAAACCCAACTTTGAAGCTGGTTATCGCGTGTCAAAATTTCAGCTCAATCGGTGCAGAACTTTTTGAGCTTTTGAAGCGTACACAAACCAACTTAACATTTATATATAAATAGATTGATGAGGATCGATTGCAATATATGAAGTAATAAAATGTTTTTGTTCTAGGTATTTAAATGTTCCCAAGATAGAGTAAAGATTTTATTTTATGAGTTCTATGTCGTAAGAAATGTTGTATGTCTTAGGTGTTAGAATGCTTTAAAGATTTTTTCCTGGGATTACCATGCATAATAATTTAGGTCCGTATTTTAACTTCGATAGCAGTTAATTAAAATACAAAAAATAAAAAATTGAGGCTAAGAAAATATGGTATACAATCTATTATAGATTTAATTAACTAAGCATTGTTGAGCAAATAATTAAGTAATTTGTTACCAAGCTGTATGCACTTTCCGGGTAAAACTTGCAGGGCCTCAAGAATCGGGTCAACCAAGCCTCGTTGTCAGAAGGCACAAACAAGTCCTTATCATCTGCAAAATAAAAAAGCTACGTAAGAAACAACACGCTAATATATTATTATACAGTTGTACATTTTTTATTATTATATTTTTGCATCAGAAGCATTAAAAACATAAATGTTTAATTTTTCTACAAGATTTTTTAACGAACGTGCTTTGCTCGTATTGCGGAAGAGCAGGATCGACCTTAAGGTAAAAAACTCTTTTTACAAGAATTAGACAGCAACTAATCGTTAATTATTTTCTATAAATAGACAAGAACTCGTTACAAAGAAACAAAATCATAATTACATTTGATGGATACTAAAAAGTCTATAATTTTGTTTTTACATACATTTTTTGTAATTGATGCGAGTTTAATTAGTAGCTACATAGTTTTTGTAGTTGTTTTTATTTATTCGTGTTCGCATTTCGTGATTCACATAGATACTTATGACATAAAAGGATTAATAAGAATATATACGAATATAAAAATAACACATCTGTACTCGTCTATATTATATTTCTGAGAATCGTAATTCTTGCTTCATCCTAAACTACAGTTATTCAAGTAATATATGTTATTTTCAACTAAATTAGTAAAAATAAAGTACCGATACTTAAAAACACACATCCAAAGCACACAAAAGCAAAGTTACATGACTTGTAAAGTCAAGCTATTGGTCTAATACCAATGCCTCACAACTAATATTAGCATTTGCATTGTGCATCACAAAAATATACACGTGAATAAAACCGTATAATTACTTTTAATCTAAATGTAGTAATTCAATAGTTATTAGGACTCAAACCACAGCATCAGTGTTTCATGAAAGTGGCCACCCTTCTAACGACTCTTCACAAGTAAACTAGTAGCAGGTATTAGTCAGCCGTGGTCTTGTGAATAAATGTTACTTCACCAATGTGAAAGGACGTTTGAGAGTTATCGTATAGAACTACCACTTTGGGCTCTAGGTACGTGGATAGGCTCTTGATGAGTGTCAAAGTTCTATTAAGTAGATAATTTAAAGCAATGTCATTTTTTTTTCTAGAAATAGAATGCTAAGTATACGGATCGTATACCTTAATTGGTTGTGTCAATATTCATAACGTATTGTTTTAACTATATTTAGACGAAGCATCTTACACGTTAATTGATCTATTGTTAGCACAATTATTTATTACAAGCTAATATTGTCCTATCAT
Organism: Arctia plantaginis; assembly: GCA_902825455.1. NCBI lineage: Eukaryota > Metazoa > Arthropoda > Insecta > Lepidoptera > Erebidae > Arctia > Arctia plantaginis. The sequence goes on from CADEBD010000288.1 coordinate 6,291,222, forward strand.
CGTAAGGTACAATGTTCAAATATGCATGATTTCGTTTGTATAAACCAGTATAAACGTAGAATTTCATTCTGATGTATGTTCTTTTTAATGGTTTTCATATACAGTCTACTGTCACAGTGTAAGGGCACCGGTTAAATATTCGTTCTTCTTATTTCTTTGGTTTTCTGCGTCATTCACCTCTTGCAGAATTTAAAATTAACCGTTGGTAATTGTTCTAAAATACTGAATTATTTATATATATATATTTTAATAAATAATTTATTTTCAAAGTTTAAACGGCGTGAGGGGTCTATGGTCGGAACGAAGTTCCTTTCGCTTTTTGGTAGACGTTTTCTATGTATATATTTGAAAAATGAAAAAGATGTAAGGGTCGACGCGCCAAACGTAGTGTCGGAATAAAGTCTTGATATACTTTTTTCGGTCTCGCTCCCATCCGCTCAGAGCGTGTAACGCGCCATAAGGAACTTGGTTCCAATAATACGGGTAATAACGCAGAAGTAATAAGAGCGAAGAATCATCCCCATGCTTTAGCATATTTCGGGCGGCTAGACCTCATAGAAAACCCATACTTAACAATTTATTTTTGCGTTAGTTAGTGAAGTTACCGGAGCCCTTCCTCTCTCTCTAATTCTGAGGGAGGGCCGCTCAAAGGGAGATAACGCACTCTTCAGTTGCATTTATTAATAGACGGCGGTGGTCACCTATTCCATAAAAAAATATGACTACCAATGGAATATAGCGCTGCGGTACTTTAAAAAAAAATCTCTTGTTTGGATTTCTGTTTGTTCAGCAAAAGCGGCGAGGGACAACCAGTCCTTACCTCCGTCACAATAACATTTAGTCTTTCGCGGTTATCTCGGTTTCTATTGCTCCACTCATGTTTTTATCAATCATAAAATCGTGCGCCAAATCTTTTTTTTTAACATTTTTTCATGCGTACCACCGTTTTTGCGATAGAGGACGGTGAGTACGCAGCGCTCAGCCATACGTCCTGTAATGCAAGGTCAACCGTGAATACTACCTTGAATTTTGAATAATTTATATTATTTATTAATTAAACATATTCTTAATAACGCATTTTTAATAAATTCATTTTATAATACTTACTTTGTGTAATTAAAAACTCATTAAATGAAATACTTATTGTATATATTAATTTTTTGAAAGTAGATTTTAAGTAGAAAAATAATTAATTCTTTTATCTTTTTAATGTGTAAGTTTTCAAATACTTATTTTTCTATCATGATTATAACTAGGATGACGGATCCCTGTAACATGAGTATGTAATAATGTGATTTATACCTGAAATGAGAATTCAGACCCATACATAATAAACGTCCTGAAGATGACGATGAAAGAGAAGAAAATTAATACTCTTGTACTTTAAATTATTATAGATTGCCATAGCATAGCACAGGCTCTGCCCAGTTAGGCCTCATTTATGGAGAACAAACATATGGCGTTGTATGAGTGCGTTGACGGAGAAGCGATTTTGCACGCGTTTGTTTGAAATGAAGCGTGTTATGTGGCGGAGCCTACGCCGGCGCACATGACTTATTATTACGATTTCTGTCATTTTTCAGAATTGAAGTCTCTATACCATTCTTCATCTAGCATGCGTTTGTTAATAGCGTGACGTTTGATATTTTATAGTTACAGAAATGTACTGATGACCAAATCGTACTAAAAATATCGATTGCATAATCTGACTGATTTTATTTTATTGAAGAAAAAATCAATTTAAAGCGCAACAAACATCAACCTTTATTCATACAATACTGGGATATAAATATCTTTTCCTCCACAGTGATTATGTTCAGTGATTGAAAGACCGCATTTTTAAAGTGATCGCGGGTACAGTTTACAATAAGAGATTTTCCCATAGTAATAAACTACTATGTTTCTCCTTTAAATTCTATCATCCCCGTTCCGATGTTATCTTCGTTTATGGGTAATTTAACTGGATGTTTTTTGTAAACCCATAAATACATATTCAAAGTTCGTGTCTTTTTTATCGTTACTTCTTAAAATTATTAAATTAATGTACGTTTGTAATCTATCTTTGTTCTCATCATGATAAAGCATGTTAGCCTAACTTATAACATATTTATCTTAACACGTTCGACTAATTAAGTTATGTGTTTTATCTCATTTTCCCATAACGATAATTATTATCCAAGATGATTTTTTGTCAATAATCAGATAGACAAACAAAAGAACCGAGTAGTTTTCCGTAGATTCTGTAAAAACAAAGACAACTATAGGATAAGTGCTCCGAGTGCATTAGAACCCGATTTCCTGATTGTGACATTTATAAAGAATGCTCTCTCACCCATGGTCTTTCCCGTATACGTTAACGTTAACGTTAGCAAAGAGTCGTATAACCTTTCATTCGAGACGAGCTAAGCGAAACGGCCAAGCCGCATATTTTGACCAAGGGTTACACCTTTGTCAAAATATGCGGCTTGGCCGTTTCGGGCCGGGCCGGCAGGCCCTAACAAACTCTACAGTTTGTTAGGGCCTGTCAGAGTTAGAAGCTTGGCTTTACATGAGATCTGATAACTTTTTGACTTTGCGAGTCGTATGGTCTCGTCTTGACAAAATTTTCTATGAAAAAAAAAGATTTGCGCAAGAAGGCTAAATGAGGTTGGATGCGAGAAGCCTACAATCGATCTAAGTGGCGTGCAACGGGAGAAGCCTATGTTCAGCAGTGGACTGCTGATGATGATGATGATGCCATACTACTTATAAAATATGTAAGATATGATTTTGGCCTGTGTGATTGTTGGTCCTGACTGCTAAGCCAGAAGTCGTGGGTTCGATTCCCAACCAGTAAAAATATTTGTGTGATGAGCACGATCATTTGTTCTGTGCTGGGTGTAATTTATCTATAATATGTAAGTATTTAGAAATTTATTAGTATGTTTATCAGAAGTCTGGTTTCCGTAGTCCTTTGCTTAGTTTGGACCAGACTGCCGTGTGAGAGATATGAGAATGATAATAATAATTATAACAGTAATAATAACCGTTTGTAGAATACCAATTAGTTGGTAACGACAGACTGCCATGTTATATATATTATTTTAAATCTGATCTTTTGTCTAAGTTTGTCCGTATAAGGCAAATAGCGTCACCTACCTTACCTAAGAACCGATGTTAATCAGTGAAAACTGGTTAAACTAGACGTTTAAACCAAATTGAAATCTGGGCATCTCAGTTAAACGTTTTATAACATAGACAATATGAATAGAAAATATAAACGTTGTGCAAACTGCCATACACTTTGGTGATCACCGACTCATCACCATTAGCGATCACATCGCAGTTTCTTTTGTCATCAAGTTTGTATTGAATGGATATTCTTGCTACTACTTTAATTCTATTTTAAATGAGAGAATCATTTGTAATGTCTCATAAAATTAAGTGTTGCAAATTAGATTCGGTGCGGTTCAGCTATCAGTCAGTCAGTTAGGTTAGTAAAACCAAACCGAAGTATGACATCACAATTTGTTCTTTCATAAAATAAACCTATGTATATATAGAAAGGCTGATTTGACATCACAATCAACCGTCGCGTCGTATATGTTATCTCAGTTAAGCACACGGATATAGAAACGAATCATTAACACCCGTTTGTCGTTTGCGTACAATATAATTAAATAAACCCATAGCAAAAGTCATGGTCGTATAATTGGTGTACAGGTAAATCATATAAGTCAATTACAGAAGTTTATTGTTGCCTCGTGTAAGTCAGGAAACAAATATGGATAGGATAGGTTTATGTTGTTATTGTGTCGTTTTATGTTGGCTTTTACGATCAAATCACCTACTCTATATTATTTTTATGTTTTAAATGTAGTCCTAATTTTATTTTCTGTAAAGTCAGGGTAACTGTTTTGAAACAAATAAGTCTCACTTCCTTTTTATTCGGTGAATAAATTACCTTGAAAATTATCAGCGTAAATTTATAATAAATATTTAATATTAATTGCGTATTTAGGTACCTGTATCGTATACTTAAATAGTAATGACTAACCTTTAATTAGCCTTACTCAGTATTACAATATAGCACCAATTTATTATTATAATTGTATAATGAAAATTTATGTATCCTTCATAAATAAAAATTTATTGTGTTAGCAGCGTTTTGTAGAAAACTCGTTAGATGCGCATGCATGAGTATTCGTGCCCTTAAGGCAAACAACAATCTAGATAAGACGAAGGGTTATGGTCAAAATTGTACTTACGTTATGTTACGTTTACGTTACTAAATTATTAGGTCTATGTAAGAATTGTTAGACCATCACGCGAATATTTACGGTACTTACGAACGCGACAAACATACTCAGTCTAATTCGTCCGAAACCTCACTGTGCTTCTCTGCACTTTCTGATTATCCACAGGGATACATGAAGAAAGAAACGGAGAATCTTTAAATATACCCAATATTTAAAGATGCTGATGACCTTCTAACAAAGAGAAACGTTAACCTAAGTTTTTTTGTTATATCATCCTCAATAGCCTTCAGTAGTCGACTAGCCTCTTTTTAGGAAGGAGGTTTTGACTTAGTATATCACGCTGGCTAGATGCGTTGGTATAGGGTTTGTTTCAAGTTTTCCTTCTCTTTGCAGTGCTGTTGTCTTGCATAGTTTGCTCCGTTATTCGACTCTTACAACATCCACGGGAGGAGTAGGAGTGGTGTTTTACATGTTTGAACAAAAAATGCCCGCGCTGCCTCGCGCCGGGTGTATTCACTTTATAACAATAGTCTTACAGTTTATTTTCGAGTGTCTTAAAAAAATCCTCTCCGCTGCGCTCCTCTCGGTCATCGCCGGCCCTTAGTCGCTCGATAAAAAGCATTAAGCACCTTTTTTTTATTTATTTTTTGTTTATGTTAGAGGGATCATACGAGTAGACCTGATGTAAAGTGACCATTGCGCCCATGAACGTCTGCAACTCAGGAGTCACAAACGCGTTGCTGGCTTTTAAGGAAGGAGTACGCTCTTTTCTTGAAGGTTTGAAGGTCGTATCGGTCCGGAAATACCGCAGACGATAACCCGTTCCACAGATTGGTTGTGCGGGATGGGATGGCGGAAAGTTGCGGCTGGTATTAGAACGAACAATTCCTCGGAGCACTCTCCATGATATATGCGATAGAGAATGCAGAGTGAAGCCACATCTCTACGTCAAGGGATCGAGCCGATCGGAGATGTTTGGGCTATCGACGATTCGAGTCGCTCTTTGTTGATTGGTATCTAGTGGTTTACGCGGTTTTGGGTCCGATCCCCAAATGGGACAACACTGTGTGATCCACAAATTGTTTGTAAAGAGATATATTCTTAATGCGAGAATGTTAGCTTTTAAAAAACAGTAGATAACACAGGTTTTCTCTAAGGCCGTGGCCGTATTAGCCCGATCAAGTCGGCCGGTATTGATGTGTATCAAGGAAGTGCGCTATACTAATAATCAAATATCGTCTTTTAGACACAAAAAATAACCCTGTGTCCTTGGATTTAATTGTACGCAATCTCATTTAAATTTAGTTACTCATGTAATATTAGTTTAAGGAATGAATGAATCAGTTTACATATATTTTATAATTTATTTACCAAACCATAATTGAAATAAGACGTAAGATAATTCATCTATTTTCCGATCTACCTTGATAACATGTATGTTCTACATACATCATCATCATCATCATCAGCCTTTAATAGTCCACTGCTGGACATAGGCCTCTCCTTACATACAAAATGTTAAAATAAAACACTATCTTTTCCTGGTTTAGAATTTAAATAAAATATAATATAAATATATAATACAATTAATTAAGACTTAACATTTCATTGCTCCATAGTACAAATTTCGAAGGACTGTTGCTTTTTTGGTTGACGTCGACTAGTAATAAATAAAGGAAGTCTACATATGTAAGGTACATATGTGTATATATATATACATATGTAAAGTATGCATGTTTGCAGATAGTAAAAATTGAGGCCCGTTAAAGTGCAGCAGGAAGGAACAGTACCGGCCGATCTTCAGAGTTGTCTTCTAGTATACTTCTATATATAATACTAAATAATCAACCCTTTATTTTCCTTTATTAAAATGTATCTTTTTTGAATCGTAACGTACCGACAACTAACGTTAGTATGTGCCACGAGATAAGCAATTCTGCTTAGGAATAACTTTACGTTCGACAGCTGACATTAGACAATATTGTAAAATTACAAATAACTATAAGGTGTGATGATATTTAAGTACTAGGTATTAATATAAAAAGGAAACGTTCTATGTAACCGTTTCTCTCAATTGATAGTGACCAGTAAAAGCATGCAGCCTATTTACTCTCGTCTTCTATATTCAAACATTGAATTTCATAAGAAAGAAAAAAATTATGGAATAAAAATTCATATATAATATATCTCATCCCATCCATGTGTCAGCTTACCTTCAAGAAGTCGCCTTAGCTCTTCAATTGCAGGTTCAACAATTTCGGGAGTTTCTCTGAGCTCCTTTCTGGCGATTTCTTGAACAGACTCCCTTGGGTCGTCGAGTTCAAACTGCAACAAGAAGTCACCCAGCTGCACCCCGGGTAACTTGTCCAGATCCGTCAGCATGTGCTTCGCTACTGAAAGAAGAGATTTTTTTATTTAATTTGTAGTTAAGTATTTAGGGTAACAACATCTAACAGCGGGAGGCCGTTGGATACGGGCAATACAGGACTAGTTGTTGGGGAAGGCCTTTGTCCCGCTGTGGATGTCTTTCGGCTAAGATGATGATGATGATGATGATTTAGGCTGATAGAAATTACTTTTAGTTAATTCTTATACCAAGTTAAATTTTTATTGACTTGATGCATCTAAAACATGTTACAAAAAATTAATCGATGTTATATTATGTATATTGCGATCCGATGCAACAGTAGTTTACTTTCAAACCGATATATTTATTACATGTATGCATTTTTATAATAAAATAAAAAAATGCAAAAGAGCAAAGAATTTAAAATTAAAAAATAAATGTTTTCGGTTTTAATTCTGACTCTTTTTAAAGTTTTTTAAGTACGTTTTAGGTTATTTAAGTTACAACTGCTTTCGCCGAAGGTTCACTCAATTCGACTCAATCGCTAAAGAATATATTCCTTTGGCAAAGATAGTTAGTTGTTACTTTATCATACATATATAATACCACGTTTAAACGAGTTTAGTACACGATACCGAACCTGTGATTATATAATGCACCAGCCTGTTTTACCCCGCCACGCTTTGCTTTGGCGCATTGTGGTTGCAAAAAGTAGATAAAATCCATCTCTGAAGCGGGTTGTATAACGTGTCCCAGCTCAATCGGTGAAAAACAGTTTGAGTTTTTATAGCGTACACAAACCAACTTAACATTGTTATTTATATATAGATAGAAGATTCCTAATTATGTTCCTAAAGAATCTATTTATTTATAATATCTACGCTCTTGAAAAGACTCTGACACTGCCTAGTTTTGGATGAGAGGGCCATGGTGTATATCTCTCTCACTAGAAATTTATACGTTACGCTATATATATTTTTTTTTTGTTTAAAGTAAGAACTAAACATAACAGAATGTTCGTCCTTAAAATCGAAGTCTCCTAAATGTCAATCACATGACGACCCGTGTACGCAAACCCGTATGATAAAATACCTATGTCATATCATTAAAAGAATATAGCATCTAACTGTTCGTGTCCAAAAAAGGACGTGATAATGTATGAGTATTTTTCTTTTAAAATTATTTAAATCACGAGGAAAGGAAACTTTGATGCTCGAAGAAATACTATCAATGTATTTTCAAAACTAATTTCCTAAAGAATGAAAATAAGAAATAACATTTATTTAGAAAACGCACAGTTTAATTCATATAAAAAATATATCTAAAAGTCATAATTACATAAATCCATATTAAAGAAGAGAAAAGGAAAAGAAACAAAAGGTGGTGTGTGTGGCGTGTTTAAACAATATGACGTTCAGCGCTGATTTTCGGATGGCGCCTCGATGACAAGGCGATGCGCGATGTTCAAAATGAATACTAACATTTTTTCAATCATAGTCTCTTGTAATTATTAATTTGTAAAGAGATTATAGAGAGGGCTTTGATTAAAAATTTACTAAAATAACTTCTGTCATTATCACCGTAAAATGGCTTGTGATGCGAGTGCTTTATCATCAGCGATTGAAGATTAATTTCGGATTTCTCAAAGTAAGGTAAGGTAAGGTAAGACTGGCCTATGGGTCTAGTGGTTAGTGACCCTGACTGCTAAGTCAGAAGTCGTGGGTTCGCTTCCCAACCAGGACAAATAATTGTCATGAGGATGATCAGTTGTTCTAAGTCTCGGTATAATTTATCTATGCACGTACATATTTAGAAATATATAGGTATGTTAATGATCGACCTAGTTTCTGATCAAACTGCTGTGTGTGAGATGTCTGAAGTTATTATTATTATTTAAAAGCATATTAAGAGGCTGAAGGGAAGACTGTCTGGTGAACTTCTCTTCACCCTTATTAAAAGACACGTACGTATAGGAACTTAGGAACTTGTACGTATGACATCACACCCCATTATTGTCCAGTGATATACTTTTAAGTCTATTTTTGTGTTTATGATAATTAATTAAATGAGCGCTGTTAAATTTGAATTGCTATATTGAATTGAATGTCTGATATAATGTAAGTTGGTATTAACGATATTTATTAATTATAGCCCTTGAATTATAATTATTATTGCTTTTTTTTGCTGTTTATCCGCATAAAAACACGCACTCTATTTTTAAAGCACTTCCGGCTATTAAATTGACTACTTAGTAATATTTTTTCTTTTTATGAATATTTATCTTCCGTGTCAAAGCCATTATTTCCGGTCGGATTAAACAAACTTTTTGTCGCACATATATCTTTTTGAAAGTATTTTTTTATTAATGTTTCTTTTCATCCAACTAAAGACAAATAAGGGGAAACCAATACAAAGGTCGGCATTCATAGGTATTGCGAGATATTATTAAACAACAATCTTAGTATGATATCAGAGGCCTTTCTTTTCTGTTGACGGGGTGGGAAATCCCTTCGGATCCCATGCTCCTCGGGGACTCAGGAAACCACCCCGACGGCCACCCTCGGTTACTCTGGAAGGACCAGGACCATGTTATTTGATGTCCTCGCCGAATCGACAGCATGCCCAATCAGGCTCTATCCCAGGGGAAATACACTTGCCCCCCATGATATCAGAGGCCTAGTAGAGGTACTACGATAACAATAAAACATGGACTTTTTCGATTTTTATATAAAACTAGCTATACCCTGCCAAGCTTCGCTGTGGCACTTTGCGGTTGCATTGATGAGAAATTAGGAAAAAACTGACAAACTGACTTGAAAAATTGACAAGAATAATGTTTGAAGCAGGCTGTAAGTCACCCACATTGTGTCATAATTTGAGCTTAATCGCTGCAGAACTTATTAGGTCATGAAACTTACACAAAACAACTCAACAATTTTATAGTTAAGTATAAGATGTAGCTTACTAAAAAAATAAAGTTTTTATTCAATTCTGAAAAAATAATAAAATACCCCTAGATTTTTTTTTATTTTATTGATCAATTTAACTGTAATAATAACTGTAATATTAATAACAAAATAAGCATAGTTAGAAACTAACATTGACATTATTTTACGAAAAGTACGCGGAACTAAAAGTTTTTCCATTGCTCTCCAATTTTAAGGCAATAAATTAATATAAATATATAACTTAGAATTCTCAAAAAGGTCCATTAAATTCAAATCTCATGTGGTACAATGTCACATTATAAAAGTTAAGGTCTTTAGGACACACACAGGTTACACTTACAAATTACTATTAACGATCAAACAGTAGCCTTCCATTCTTCTAACTTTATTGATAAAAGTAGTCGGCAGTTAGAACACCGATCGATCAAAAATACAATTGAAAATATAATCGAAGCTCGTCACTATTGACAGTATTGCCACATTCAAAAACAAATAAAGTCCGTGTCAAGTTTATGCCCAAACAAAGAATACATACAAGACATAATTATATGTATGTATTTCATGTGAATAAATGAAGACTCAATAAAAAAAAACTAAGAGAAATAACACTTAATGTTGCCGGTAGTATTCGATTTGTCCAATAAATTAATCTACAAAATAAATTTGTAAGTATAGTCGTATAACTAAAAGTACCGTTTCCACAATGCTTAAAACCATTATTGTCAGTTAATCTAAAAAAAATATGAAACGGATATCACACAATACAGATTTATAAATTTTACGATATTTCAAAATAACATCTACTCACTTTTTCCCATAATTGTTAATTGAAATTATCAGTTATAATTTCACTGTATTGAAGACGTGTTATCAGTGTACAACTTCGCGGTGAGCGGTCAAACACGCAACTGAGATTGGACTAGTAAACATTTACTTATATTGAGCATGAAAAATTACTTCCACACAAATATTATGGACACGAGCTCACTACTAGTAATATTCTTTTCTTTCTAACAATGTGGGTATTATTAATAAGTTTAGTTTATGAATGAGAATTTGTGTTGCCTATTAGAGCGTAGCATAGTCATATCAGAACGTTGTCGATTTGCTTGAATTGTCTCTAGCACGATTTTCTTTCGAAACTAGTGCATTGAATATGGAGTATAACTGTAACACACACAGTTTCAAGTTATTCCTATTGACGTAATAGATCAACCAGTATGCCATAGTCAGGGCTATCTGATCTAGCCCAATGGCACACAAAACGATACAGCCATAGAATAAGCAGTAATTGCATATTTAGAGAAATTAGAGAAGTGTTTTACATACCAACAAGAGGTCATTCATTCCCCAGGGAGGGGGGGTTAAGAAAATCTATTCATGCCTTTGTCTTGGGAGCAGGGCAGGGGTAGGAGGGGGGGGGGGGAGGTAAAAGTAAATTTTAAAAGTGTCATTCGTTTAAAGATTGTTTTACTGATTTATGTTTGTTCACTTTAAGATTATTTAAAAACTTTCTTTTAATTATAATAATAATATTCCAAAGACTAGATACTTATCTAATAATATTCTCCTTATAATCAATATCTGATAGCAATGATAACGTTTAACTTAAAATATCTGCTAAAAAATAAAAATCTTTGATGAATGTCAAACTGTGGGTTTTAGTGTTAACTAATTCTTTTCTAACAACCTTTAAAAAACACTACTAAGATGGTTAACGTGTTATTTACGCGAACGGATCAGTTAGACAGATACATATGTAAATATAGAATAATATTTGATTGTTGCTATATATTTTTTTTAGGAGTTTTCTAAGTATTACAGTGACAGCATTTTGAATAGTGACCGTTCACAAAGCAATAGGAAATCATCTAGAACAAGATTTTTTAATGCATTTTATTGGTGCATAAAAATGAAAGCCGGGGCACAAAACTATCTTAAGATTTTTTGTCAGAGCAACCTGACCTCGATGTTACATAGTCTGTGGCCGCAGTCATCGAACTCGATGCTGTAGGTCATCAATCTATTGGACACTTAGCGAATGATTAATTAATATCAAGAATCCAAACAAAGATCCTATATCCGGTAGTAGCAAAATTAGATTATGATCTAAAATGTGACGCTGGTCGTGTGTAGCTGAAACTTTTTCAGATGCTTCCAATTCAGCAGGAGTCCAGTCCAGTCAATTTAAGGGATGGACCAGCGTTTGTTGCTTTTTGTTAAAGTTGGATGCGCGTTATACAATTTTCACACTTAGTCGTACATGTCAAACCTAATATTAATCAACAGGCTACCGCTTCGCTTCTTACATAATATATGTATGTAGTAGCACTTGTACATTTTGAATTTATTTAGATCCTTGAGTTTCCTTCGGAGCTTCTGCTCCAGGCTAGTCATAGGAAGTATCCAGCGTAGGATTTTTCGTAAGAATAAATTTAAGCCTCCATATTTCGTTATGATAAAAGGAGAATGCCAATTTTTCAAACCTAAACTAACTAACTAACCTAAACAAATAAAGTGTGAAGTAAAAATCAATTCCACACCATAATCTTGCACTCAAGGAGAAGACTTAAATTACTTTACAAGGGCATTGCTCTATTGGATCATTCATCATTTCACTGCTTACTGGTCTACTAGCAGATCCGCATTCATTCAGTCCATCTTTAACTATTTCTTAAGGCAACATTACTTCTGGTTCAATTCGGCTATAAGACTAGAAGCCGTCTGCGTCTGCTGGCTATATCATGCCTGAATGTACTTTAATTACAAATTTATAAAATAATAAGAATTTTTATATAAAGTGTAGTTAGTGTATTTAAAAAAGTATAATACAGTATAGTTGTATTAAATGTAAAAATTAACATCCCGTCTACGTTTGATACGCAATCATAAATTGAGTTTAGCGCCATCTATCATGCAATAATAACTCTATTCTAACCTCATTACTTTGATTACACTATTCTTTAAGTTCACTTAAATGTTCTCATGAGCGATAGATGGCGTATGACACATTTATATTTTAATAAGTAAGTAATAACTAGTAAGTTACTAGAAAATAGTTGATTAAAAAAGATTAAATTAATTTTTACACGTGTTATACCATTGACCGAGGATAGGTATTCAAAGCATTTCAATTTAACCAATGACGATTTAAATCCTTTAAGTTACACTAATGCAGTAAGACAAAATAGCGTAGATAGGTACCTTCGTTAGGGAAGAGAACGCAATATATCCAATAACAATAGGGTCATAAATTGAAATTAATGTGACGTGACGAAAACTGAATCATCAGTGATCTCACAATGTGAACTGTGTTAGTTTAAATTGTATTCCCTAGGCAATAAAATTTAGAGTTATTTTTTACATGATAAGTAATTTAAACTCTTAGCTCTCTGGGAAATCCTTGTTAGAATACTTTTCACAGAAGGGCAATAGCGTTTAACTCGGTCGCCATCGGCAATATGACGGACAGAGTTGGTGGTAGATTAATTACTGCGGTAAGGGTAAGGTAATTGCACCAAAATGCGATCGGGCCCCAAGATTTACTGATAGGCGGCGGGAAGCTTCTGGCTTCCCTTGGAATAGGACCTAAGTTAGGTGGGGCTCCTGCGACCCCTAGCAGGTGCAGATCCGAAGAAATTTTGGTGACCAAAAAATAGAGCCCACTACTGATAACCAGGCTTCTTGCACATGTAGGCGAAAATTATAGGTACTTGCTGGACGACTGCCAGCTTAAGTACTAAGTGACGATTACAGTATGCAGGATGCAGGAAGAAACAAAGAATATCATCATCATGATGAAGAAATAGTATCATTTCAAAAAAGAGGAAAAATGGAATTCTTTTTTTTGTTTGTTTGTTATCTCAGAACCCTGGCATTTATGAATTCATTTGAAAAAATCTTCAGATAATTATCTTTTAAATTTGGGATAGTGTACTTCCCATTTGGTCTTATACAAATTGAAAAAACAGTTCACACACACACTCACACAAATCAGGAATGATAAATATAATTTATTACAATTTATCGTGATGTAGGTGATAGGTAAAGACTTTTAAAAGTTAATTATGTATGTAATTGTTTAATTAATGAATGTTAAGTTTGACTGCAAAGATAAAAACATTATTATTTAATAAATAATTTCTTTATATAAAAATAAAATTGTAATTATCCGATTGTACATCCTATTTTATATCGTTGGCCTTAAGTCAAGTTACCTTGACACGTCCTGATATGAGCCGATTTATGAATTTAGTGAATCATTTTGGAACACTTACTTTTGCAATCATAGTTAACCTTGTTTTTAAGTTTATTGAAACTTTGTTAAATTAATTAATTCGTTAACTTTCAAGCCTTCGTAGTTCTAATTTCGATATAATTTACGAAATTATCGCTTGTTAAAAATCATATCGTAACTAATACAAAAATAATTTAGTTCTAAATAAATATTATTGTTTAATATCCTTGAAATTATTCATTTAGTTAAAGAAAACATTCTGAGATCATAAAGTAATATTAGGATAACATAAATAAGCATTAGGAAGTACTATGGATATAAGATTGGACATAAGACTATGGAAACCTCCCCTTCCTCCTTACAGAAATTAATCTAATTTCTAGATGTAGGACCATTTGCGAGTATACATACTGAGATTTTTACTAACATACAAGAAGGTAGACATTCTCAATATTTTCAATTGATGGAACCTCTCGAGGAGCTATGGGTGACTATAAATAAAACCAGTGGCAGCTGAATTTTCATGGAAAATTCTTGTCAAACTTAAAAGTTATTTTTTATAGTATTGGGCCAAACGAGCAAGTGGGTCACATGATTATGAATACCATCGCCTATAGACAGCTGCAACTCAACAACTGCTGCAAGAGTCAAAAGCCCGTTGCGAAGTGGGAGTGTGAATAGAATTATTTCTTGAAGGTTTGAAAGTTGTAGCGGTACGGAAATACTGAAGTCGATATTTGTTCCACAACTATTATTAATTTTGAATTAGGTGAAGTTTGTCACGCAGCTGCTATTAACGATTACTTTTATAGTAATGAAAATATTATGAAATGTGGTCTATTGTAGTAGTTGTTTGTATTAAATGACTTGTAAGTCAAAGGTATGTTACACAATAATTCATTACGATAGAAATTAAATGAATACAACACAACAATATACAACTCGGTCTGGAAGATATGATTGTAAAAGGGTAATAAAATATTAACAGATTACTGGAAATGGTCACCGTACTTCGTATATTTGGTGAAATGTTAATAATTTATAATTCGGAATATGCTACGTGATATCTATTAAAATCTGAGTAGGTACTTTATTTTACATTGACGATATAACCATTATGTACTGTGTGTCCGTTGATCTATAATTTTAAATAACATACATAATAATAATAATAATTTAACCCATAATAATATGTAAAAAATCTTTTAAAGCATAAATCGACATCGAAAAATGTATTGTTGTCTTTGTTTAATGTAGTTTGTACTTGGATCGTTTTTTTTACATAAACCCTAGTTCTATGTACAGAACATTTACATCAATCATATCTATTGCCGGTTGTGAATTAGTAATCATAGCTGTGCTACCACATGGCCTTTTTGCAAACGTAATGAATTATATTCATGAGAACATAACGATTTCATTTGTATTCTTGCATACATTCATTATGACGTCAACTAATGGCGAAGGTTAAGGACTCATGGCAGTCATGCACATTTTTGGGAAGGAGCCAATAGTGGGTCAATGTCCGATTACACGTGGTTGCAATACATAAAAGGACGCGTAGCACCTTCTCATTGAATGTGTCTTTGTTTAATCCAAAAATTACATTTTATCACATAAACCTGATATATTACTGAGAATAGAACTGAAGAGAGTATGTCTTTTTTTCCACTACACAACCTTATACCTATTAGTTTTTTATTATTTATTTTTGTTGAGATTTCGTGTGTTGAAAACTGAATTTTATGGGTACGGGGCAGTGGTCAGATTGCTTTGTTCAACTAGTTGGACTACGGGTCTTTGCTACGGGTTGTTGTCCAACTATTTAATAAGTTGGACAAACGACTCCCTTTCATTATAACAGTTGTTGCATTTTAAAATATTAAATTTAATGAACACTGACCAGATTTTGATTATTATGTATGCAGTCCACAAAATCATGAAGTTGAATATGTGTCAGTAAATAAAAAATAAAATCTAGCTGATCATTTACTGATATAGAAGTTCTCGGATCTGTCTTATTGTCGTCCAAGTATTGTACGGTTAGTTATTTTGAAAGTAAGTTTAAGGACGTTAATAAATACGTGTCTAGGTATGTACAGCGTGTGTACAAATAATCACACCTTAACATTAAACTAAAGTTAGTTCAATATAAAAGAACAAGAATTCATTTTTAATTCATTTTCTAGGACGCGATGTACCTAAATCGATACACAATTGAATATTTAAATGTGTGTGTTTTGTATTTGTAGAAAATACGTATTTACAAATAGTCCCTGGTCAAAGACACCGTGTTGTTCTAGTCTTTTCATTGTGACAGGTATACTTCGTATCTATGTATTGAACTTACAAAGTGCCTATGTATTAAGCTATTCAAAATTTAATTTACTTAAAAACGTTGTAAGTACTTGATTGCAAGAAACATATCGTCCAGTCAGGAGACACTACGAAGCTTTAAGAATAGAGAAACGATTCTAATACTTTATTTAAAAAAAAAAATATCACAAAATAAATCCTTTTGAAACGTACATACAGGATGCCAATTTTTTCATGTAGTTGTGATAAGAATGGAGCTGTGCAAAATGTGTGATAATTTTGTACACTTTGATCTAACACTTGTTATTATTTAACAAGTCATGTCGATACCATTGTTCTAAGCAGTACGTGGCACCAGATGGTCTATTGAATAATTTATTATTACTATGCATACCGTCAACATAAACTTATGTATTCTATTTTTAAAAGCATGTTTTATCACTTTGTGCTGTGTAACTGTTTGTAGCAGCGGTTGTACAATTAATAATATTTACTATTATTTATATGTGTTTAGGATCAAATGCGAGTACCTACCATAGCTGGAAAAATATTTTAAAACTCTTTAATGAATAATAATAAAAATCTAATTTATAAATGTATTTAAATAATTGAATGGTTAACGTTTAACGATACAACGATAAATCGTTCTAGTTACGGCTAGTGATTATTTATTGATTTATCTCTTTATTGTACACTACTGCAGTATTATTTGTTCAGATATTATACCTATATAGTTAGGTATAACAAAAGGCGATGTTATCGCTCACGGCGATCTCTTACAGACAACTTTTATAGGGATATTGACAAATTTAAATTTAGGGTAGCCAGTGATGTGCTATTACAATATATTGAAAATTATGAATAGTTAAAATGAATATAAGGTTACTACATACGTTTACAGTATGCATACCACATATATAAATACATACATACAGAGGTACATAGATACACAAATTCCTCTATGATGTCAAATAGTGATTTGTGACTAATTTTTACATATTTGCAATGATTTAGCTAGCCTAATAGGGAATATGCATGTATTTTTTTTAATTTTTTTTAAAGATTCTACTAGTTATTACATTACCAAAAATATAAGTAATTAAATATAGAAATAAAAAAAAAATTAAATATAACACATCCGAAATATAAACCGTTAAGCAAAAAAAATTTTATTAAAATCACTATAATTTTGGGGCAATTTGAACACGTCCATTTCGGCGCGCTTTTTTTTGTGACGTCAGATTACACTTTCAGACGAATTCGATGTCAACAACGGAGTAAAATTCACAAAGTTTCTGAAAGTTAAAAAAGTGAGTGATAAAAATTAACTTATTACCATGGAAAGCCAATAAAAACTTATTATAAATATTGTGCCGTTCCTTTGTGCCCAAATAATATCAAAACTGCACCTGACAAAGTATATTCAGTCATTGTGTTGAGTCGTTCTACACGGGAATTTAACACTGAAAACGTATTAGTTATTAACTTAAAATGAAACAAACAATCACCAGAAACCAAATATTACAAATACACACAACTTGTTGACACTCTTGACAGTGTAGGTTGACGTCACGTTTTATTCAACCAATAGCGTTGCGTTTTAGAAATTTGCGAGGGAATCTTAAAAAAGCCAATTTTTGATGATTAAATTTACTATTAAATTATAATAAATTTCAAAAATAATTGTATAGGTATCTTTTTTTAGCAATAAAAATTACAAATAAAAATGTTTTGTCCATTTTGGTGTCACGTGCATATTCCCTATTGCCTCAGGTAGGTTATTCCACAGTCGATCTGCTTGCACTGAGAACGACTTGTCAGTAAATTGTGAGGTGTGCCTGGACATTTTTAACTTCAGATTTTGTGACGATCTTAAGGAACTGCGGAAGGAAGGTTCTTTGAGATATAATGGAGTATGTGGGAAGAACAGAGTACTGTATAAAATGATGAGACGCTCAAAATTATAAAAAAAATTAATCAAAGACAAAAAGGAGTCATTCATTACATTCAATAGGTTTCTGAAATATAGTCAATAATTATGTTATAGTCACTCATCTATCGCCTCGAGAACCTTTCGGCACATACGAATTCTAAAAGTAATAGACGTTCTAAAAGTACCCGATACATATCAGAAAAGGCAGATTTTCTTTATAGAAAGCGCCTGACTTTTCACAAATTTTCATAATCTCAGCTATCTGAGCTGAAAAAAATTTTAAGTTCACATCGACAGCCTTTTACACTTCACAGCTGGATATAGGCCTCTCCTTAGGAATTATATTTTGCCCTACTATATCGCGTTCTCATTTTCTTTGCAGTGGTGTTATTCTGCGTAGTTTGCGCCCTTAGTCGGCTTATACGACATCCAAAGGGTGAATAGGGGTGGTGACACTCCGTATTCTTAATCCATCTGCGTGGTGATAGGCCACACGGATTGATTTTAAATTACTCTTTAACAAATTCTCCATTAGCTGTTTGGGAGCCGTTCACGAATACATTTTTGACAGTAGGTATAACTTAACACATAACGTGCCACCAAGCTCATAGTTTTTGCAAGCTCGAGTCATATTATGTACATCAATTTTATCCTCAACATGTTTTGTGAGGGTTCTCAGACGATTAAAAGGTAGGTATATGACCTTGAGAGGTAATATTGAGTGTCGAACAAAGAATTTTAAATTTGAAAGCCGTCAAGCGTATCCCAAAATTGGCGTTATCTATGCATGTCATCGCATGGTTTCACTACTATTTAACCCCGTCCAGAGATATTATATTACCTATTATGATGAATACTTTAGGTAAATGTCTTAACAATCAGTGAATTGTAATGTCATAAAGTTCTTGGGTTTTTGGGATTTTTAGCAGCTGTAATAAAATACCTAATTGAATATGATAGAGATGGCCTGATGTTCGAAATTCGACCATGTATAAAAATAAACTAAAAGCCTGCATTTTTTAGTTATCATCATTATCATGACAAGTTCAACTTACTATGTCAGGGCAACAGAATATATATTTAAGTGTGCAAGTTTATAAAGCCCCTTTTTCGTAATTCTTAAAGAGAACTCAGTATCGCTACAAAGCTCTTTGTGTCAAGAAAAACATTATATAATGGGATTTTTCATTTAGGAAATTCATGTAGGAAAAATAAACATTTGCCGCTTTTCGTGGGAAAATGTTGGTAAAATACGGAGTTTCAAAAGTCAAACAACATGTTATCGATTATGAATACTTAGCTAATACATCGCCTGTTGAACTTTTACACCAAAAACTTATGTTTGGCCGTCTATTTGTCAAAAAATAAATCAAATACGGTGACAAGAATATTTTCAAATATCGGCGTAGGTACTTAGGTGAGATCCATGTAGCTAGAGTATTATACATCACATCAGTTATGTCTAACAATGACTGCCGACGTTGATGCCGCAGTCGAAGTGCACAGTAAACACATCGCCAATCTTTCTATTTTGTGTGTGATCATAATTCACAACCACTTTTTTTTTTTTATGTTTATTTGTTTAGAGGCTTTTATTACAAGAAAATGTTAGCCCCATCGTGGCTTATTCTAAGATATTAACTATGTTATCATAGTAGACCGGGGAAGTTGTTGCTGTGAAAATATCTCAAATAGGTCTAACGCCGCATTTGAAGTAGGGTTAACCACTTTTTAAAGTAAAAAATGTACGGGTGTAGGTATTTGACACAGTCTTGGTTAAGATATAAATAAGCAACAATATGGGTGTCATGTGAAATGTCAAATTATCTAGTTCCCTCACATGTAAAACAATTTGTTGTGAATGATGATTTGAATAGGACCTACAAATACAAAGAAATGAAAAAATTAAAAATATTAATGTCGATTCTTATGTAGTAAAATCAACCGAATCACCTCTAAAATATACCTACGTGTACTACTTCCTACACCATTGTAATAAAAGGAAACTGAAGGAAAACGAACTAGAATCTATTAATTCTTGGCTTTACTACTTTGGAAGTACAGATTTTTTATTATCAAATTAAGTCTTATAAAATAGAAACTGAAATTGTTAAAATCTAAAACTTGAGGCGCAACTAACGTGGCAGTGATACCAAAAGTGGTAATTCCCCTTTGTAATGTTTTAAATTTGGTTTCTGTACTTCTATAAGTTAATTTTATATACTTCACGTTTCTCTATTGGCGAAATTTTACAATGCATTTTTTTTATATTTACCTATATTCTTCGTTATTGTTACACTTATGGTGAAAACCTCGTTGCTAATATCTAAGAAATAATCTTTACATAATCTTTAACAGCGTTTATCGTACATAAACTACAAATTCTGTCAAATTGAGAGGTGAGAGAAACGGAGACTCAAAATTGAAAAAGGAATAATCAAAGCAGTTAAAACGTTAGATAACGGAACGTGACAGACGTGCCATAATTTGAATTGTGCCCTTTATTACATTTAATTCATTGAGATAAATCTCAATCAATATTTTTTGTTCACAATCTCAGTTAGATAAGGTTTCAAGATTAGCCACGTTTTTTTAATCACAAAATGATAAACGGTTCCTTTTTCAAAATTCAATTAAATATAGTTATTCAACTGTATATTGTTTGATAAGACATATTTACTCCTTACGATCACGTACTTATAAAAAATATTATTTTCCTCAAATCAAAAAATGTCACAGTGTGAGCTCAACAAAAATCACAATCGAATTAAGAAACTCCTTCTTTTTTACAGTCGTTTAAAGTACAGTCGCATTGAAGAAAATATGGTTTAAAATATACAAAGATTTTTTGTATATAAAATATTAAGAAGTTTATATAAAGAAATAGACGAAAGACGTATGCAGCTGTGACAACAAACGGTATTGTGCTGCCCGCATCCAGCGGCTAGCCACGACTTTCACTAGGTTGTTGGACCACCTTGTAGGGGGCCTATCCACGCTCCCTCTGCCGGTACGGGGTCGCCATTACAGAACTATTCGGCCCCATCGGTCAAAAAAGATATCGATATAGTTACTTCTGGTTCAAAACTATTTACCAGTCAAATAGTCACTTGTTTTTTTTAAACCTAGAATAGTGGCATAATGAGAGGTATTTAAATGTTTACGTTTATTTTAAGAGATGAAATAAATAAGTGGAGTCATAAATCAAGTTTAAAGTCAATTTAATCGTGCCTGCCGTGACGTAACTTATGCAAAATAAATATAACATTATATTTTATTATTATTTTATAACTAAACGTGCAAATCCATACATGATTAGAAAAATTCTAGACTTAACCACAAATATAATAATAGTTTAGTTTTATGTATGCAGTAAAATAAAACTGATATTAGTAAGTGTAATGGTCGTGACTACAGTGCGTGACTCTTATATTTTAAAAAACGTTTATCCGAAAAAGAACCACAATTATTACTAATTTATTACTCAAAACAATAACTGACTTATTTATAAATTGTTTCTAAATATACTAAGTAATATTTTTTTCTCTTTTTAGTTACCCAATATTAATTGTAAAACTTGTGATATAGACGTCATAACTAGGTTATGCGGTTACATTTAATAAGTACAGTAAGTAATGAATTAATGATGCTATATGTCAAAGAAACAGATATATAAAAGTATGACTAAGTCGAAAACACGAAAGCGGGGGTTGTTTGATAACTATACAGAAAAAATGACATTTACCGAACTAAACTATTAACTGTACAAATTCAGTCCAGTTATTTTGTTAAAAATTCTCAAAATTCTCACGTCTAATTGGTAGTATTTTATTTAAAATTCATACATCTCACACACAGCAGTCTGGTCCCAAATTATGCAGAGCATTGACTATGGTAATCAGACTGCTGATAAACATACTTATATATTTCTAAATACACACATATTATAGATAAATTACACCCAGACACAGAACAAATGACCGTGCTTATTATACAATTATTTGTCCTAGTTGAGAATCGAACCTACAACCCCCGGCTTAGCAGTCAGGGTGATTAACCACTAGTCAAACAGGCTAATCATAAGTAATATATCATAATTATTGAATTATCGGTGTAAATGAATTTCTTTGCCGCACACATGTCCATTACCGCGTTGTATGAACATTGATCACGAAGTTGTTTTCCATACAATGACCTCGACAGCGAATTTGTCATAAGTTCGTGGTCCCAATACACAATACAATAGTGTTTTTTGTTGCTTGCGTGGCTAAAGAAGATCTAACAATAAAAATCCTTCACCTTCGTTTGCTTAAGTCAAAGATTGATGATTATTTGCAATTTTATGCATGAAACAGTGTCAGTAAATCAAACTATTTACTTTTTTTTTATTTCCATCTAGTAATTACATTTTAAATATTTGTCTATATTTAAAAATCGCGGTTAGGTTGATTATAAGTTTCTTAACATTGAATATTAATCGGTTTATATTTGGTAGCTGATAGTTTGTAGTTTATTATTATCTAAAAAGACAACTCCTGCATTAGGAAAATATCCTGTGTCGCGGGGGACTTTACAAACATACATGAAACGGACACAAAGAACACCCAGACTCAGAACAACAATTTGTGGATCACACAAAGTGTCGTCCCATGTGGGGTTTGAACCCACAACACTCGGCGTAGTAGGAAGCGGCGTGGCGACCGCTTAAACCATACGACATCCGTGCAGTCATCCGTGCAGTTATCCATGAGATGTCTACAGCTGTATACATTCTAATATATAGGTACTTATATAATCACACATCTCTCACACGGCAGTCTGATCCCAAACTGGGCACAACCTGTGCTACGGTAACCAGACTGCTGTACATCCAGACACAGAACAAAT
Source organism: Arctia plantaginis (assembly GCA_902825455.1). Lineage (NCBI taxonomy): Eukaryota > Metazoa > Arthropoda > Insecta > Lepidoptera > Erebidae > Arctia > Arctia plantaginis. The sequence continues at coordinate 6,314,128 of CADEBD010000288.1, forward strand.
GATCGTGCTCACTACACAACCGTTTGTTTTGGTTGGGAATCGAACTCACCACCTCCCACTTAGCAGTGTTACTAATTAGTAGATCAACAGGTCTGTATGATGTATGCAACAGTATCCAAATATTTCACGAATTTGTCTTACATTCGTAAACAGTTTTAAGCTGTTTATTAATCTCTTTTTTTTCTTGTTTTAAAGGGCTTTGTCGCCTTGCGACACCATGACATATGACCATGACAATGAATGCATTAGTTAATATCTAACGTACACATGACACAACTTTACTACTTTATTTATTAATCTCTATCGAAAAACATTTAGGTACGAACTATTGCAAAATATTTGGAAACCGTATCCAACTGTTGCATATATTATGTACTAACTTTTGTCCGCGGCTCTGCCCTCGTGTGTGTCGGTTATCGCGGTAAAAATTAGCAAAGGTCAAACTATCTACATGCCAACATTAATCTAAATAGGTTCAGTGATTATTGATTCCCCATATCAACTTCCACCCCCCCCCCCCTTTTCACCCTCTTAAAGGGTGATTTCTAGGATAAAATCTATCCTATGTCCTTTCCCGAGACTCAAACTATCTCTATACCAAATTTAATCTAAATCGGTTCAACAGTTCAAGCGTGAAGAGTAACAGACAGACAGACACACTTTCGCATTTAAAATATTAGTATGGATGCCTGTGGTTCCAGTAGGTCGCGGCGTAGGAGTATTTTTAAGTGCAAGAAACAAAGAGTAGGTACGTACATAGCTCATTTTAAAAATGAAATCTTCTTTCGATAATGATTTAGGTCAATTACTCGCCTTATATGTATTTGTTATTAAACATAAAGCTTATCTCTATAAATAGCATATTATTTTGTTTACGTTACAAATATAAAGTGGAATTCAATGGACGGGAAAATAAAGACAAAATTAAAATAAAAACGATCAAATTCGGAAGAAGTTTACATTATGAAGGGAAAATTTAATTTAATTTTTAATTTAATATGTGAAGATGTCTGAATAGATTACAAGGTGAGGTAAAGTTGTAAGCTGTATGTTGACAACCTAATGAAAACACGGAATTCTTATCCTGAATAATATACAAGATCATATTGTATCGTGTGATATATTAAGTGAAAGTCTTGTTATAATAGTCTAAAGTATTGTTAATAAGACATTTTGCATGTATCCCTACTTAATATTATAAATGCGAAAATAACTTTGTCTATCTGTCTGTTATCTTTCACTAAACTGCTAAACTTTAATTCTTGAGGAAGGACACTGGTTGATTTTAAAGCGATAAGTAACATACACGCTGGTAAAGACACGGGATAAAGTTATAATAGTTATCAATGTTGCATTGTTAACAGACGCCCATCCGTTAATAAACTACTGAGCCTAAAATCTTTATTTGTATTTATAGATTACAGGAAATCCTATAAGAATCAAGCTGACCGTATTGACATATTTAAACCCCCTTTTCCCCTTTATCGTAAAACATTGAGGCGACAATATCCAACCATAGGTCAACATACTCGTACTGTTGGTACAAACAATCATAAAACGATTAGAAAATTGGGTCAACTGTGGTCTGCTTGAAATTGGAACCGTATTGATAAAGTTCATATTACAGATCGCAACCTCAGAATGAAAATGATATAAATCAAATAAAATGAAGTTTCACATCATTACATCAACAGCCTTCAATAGTCCACTGCTGGACATAGGCCTCTCCTTAGAAAGGAGGTTTTGGCCTACTATACCACGCTAGCCAGACGGGTTGGTATACGGTTTGTGTCAAGTTTTCCTTCTGTTTACAATGCTGTTGTCCTGCGTAGTTTGCTCCCTTAGTCGCCTCTTACGACACCCACGGGATGAATAGGGGTGGTGACACTCCATATTCTTAATCCGTCACCACACGGACAACTGAATGAAATGAAGTTTATGAGAAATTGAATCTTTAAATACATAGGGGCTCGTGGATTAATGGTAACTGAGTAAGTTAACACATTGTAAAGTTAAGCAGTCCTAGCCAGGTCAGTCTATGAATGGGTGACCAATTCTTAACACATTGAGACCCTTCCGTGCCTCGAAGAGACTTAGAGCAGTTGGTTCCGATTGCCATACGAACGTCTGTGGTAAAAATTCCGACAACAGTCTTTCTACAGAACTTCGATATCGCCTACTTGGGTTATGGAGGTCTGCTGGCATTAGCTCCGCGTGTAAATCGGAGTTCAGACGTATCGTAGTAGACCCAAAGCAGAGCAGTGACCATAAACGTAACCACCTTTATGGTTATTGCTCTGCTCCCAAAGATTATATCGCTTTAAATCTTATTAACCTATAATGCGGATAAATGCTGGTCTTTCAGAAATCTATGATAATCCATAAATGTACACTGTACACTATGAAATGTAAACGTCACTCTGACGCGACATTCTTGCAAACTTGGCCGCATATTTTCTAATTCACTTCTTACTTACCATTTGGCAAGCAAGAATTGAATGGAGATATCGGTCTTATGAATCCGTCATAAAAGGCTTCTATTCGTTTGCGTATTGTAAGTATACAGCGTGTTTCTTTCTAATTACATAACTATTTATCTGATTAAGACACTTAACTTTATACCTTATGAAATATGTGAGTGTCAAACTGGTTTTGAAGTTGGTTTGTATTGTACAAGACTACTGCACTCGAAATTTTAAAATAAGAGGTTAGGTTGCATGGCAATAACTAAAAGTTTAAGCCATCATCGGTGTGTTGACGGATTAAAAATACCCCTAATCATCCTGTGGGTATCGTAAGAACTGACAAACGGAGCAAACTACGCAGGACTGCAAAGAGAAGGAAAACTTGACACAAACCCCACACCAACCCGTATGGGCCAGCGTGGTGTAGTAGGCCCAAACCTCTTTTCTAAGGAGAGGCTTACGTCCTGTAGTTGACTATTAATGGCTGTTGATGTGATGTGATGATGTTAAAAAAACTTTTTTTTTTGCGAGATGTTCGTCAACTCTAGTAAGTAAAAATAAATCCTGTGTCGAAGAGGACTTTACAAACATACATGAATTAGACACAAACAACACCCAGACTGAGAACAACAATTTGTGAATCACACAAAGTGTTGTCACATGTGGGGATCGAACACACAACGAAGGGTGAGGTAGGTAGGAGGTAGGAAGCGGTGAGGTGACCGCTTAAACCATTACGCCATTTGTGCAGTCGATCTATAATGTTATATTACAAGATATGCTTAAATGTATAGACAAGTATTAAAAGCCTATGGCTCAAAGGAGACCTGTAACTGACGAAGATAATTTTATTAGAATTAATAAAAATAATATTTTTTAATAATTAAGAACCGAAAGTGAAAGCTGTTAGAAATAATCAAATGGTTCAATAATCCCCTCCTATTTCTACTGCAGGCAGTTACGAGAACCTGTCTCGAAGTAATCTAGTGATTACTTCAACTTACTTACTTGAATTACTCCAGTTGCAGGTATTACAATAAACTTTCATAACTTCTGTAATACGAAACGGTCAAGGGCGTATATATTTTTATCACGATAGGTATTTGCATAATTATAAATTGATCTAGATTTTTCGTTTTCTACGGAGGTATATTTCTATACGTATATGGATATTGCTAACTTGTCTCAAACTTTGGTTTCCTTGAAACAAACAGTTGAAGTAAATCGTTTTAAAATCGTTTTCCTTATCGGTCCTTACACCTACATCTCTATTACTTATGTTATGAAAGCATCCTTGTGCCATAATAGATCAGCAGAAGGTTGACTTGTGATGACGTTGTATCTGCCGACACTACAATACCTGTCGGTGATTACACGGTGGAACCACTTTAGTGACGAAAAGATAAAATAAGGGAAAGTTTGGTATAGAAAGCTTAGGAAAACCATTCATTTTCACAATGTTGCCAGTTTTCTGAACTTGAGTACTCAGATAACTGTATCGCAAAATCACGCAGAAAATATGTTAGGGAGGTCATCCAAGATGTAAATATTTGTATTTAAATTAAATTTTAAACAATTAAAAAAATAATCTAACTTGTTTAATTATCTATGCATGCATTTATTTATTTAAAGCTTAATGCACATGTTTTACAAAGGCTGACTCAATTAAATATGTTTTACATCAATAAATAATAAAATCATTTTAAAGCATATTTGTAATTTTAAATTTAGTAAATCACAATTAACTATTTTGAAATACAAAAAGTTAATTATTTTTAAACGCTCTAATAAGTAAACCTTGACCAAAAAATTGATCTGTTACTAATCTTTATTTCATTCTATTTTAATTTTTAATGTAAGAAATATATCATTATGTAGTGTGTAATAATTACAAATAAGATATTCCCTAATAACACGTTACAAATTATCATGATCTTATAGTACCTAAGGAATAGATGTGTGTGTTATGTGTTGTATTGTAATAATAAAACTTTACACATCTCACACTCCAACTAGGAAGAGCCCTTAATGTGGTAACCAGACTACTGACAAACATAATTACATATTTCTAAATACATAAATATATTGTAGGTAAATTACACCCTGACAGAGAACAAAAGATCGTGCTAATGACACAATTATTTCCCTTGGGAGTAGTGAGGGTTATTAACCACTAGATCAAAACTCCAGTCAAGAACTCACAAAGTCTTGTAAGTGAGCAAAAGAGGTTCTCTTGTAAGGCAACAAAATTACATAAATTTTCTAATACATTAATTTTATATTGTGTAGGCGTCCCCTATATAAGGTGAAAATGTGTTATTGATTTAATTTTTTGTGTAACTCGGATTTGCATCAAGTTCAGTCGAATCGGTTCACGGTTCCACTAGACTTAATTAGACGGCCTTAAGTCGAAGGTAAGTTCAAGCCAAGGCGTCAACCTTGTTGTTCCAACTACTGAAATAGTATGAATAGGTTAAGTTATGCGTAATAATCAGTTCCGCTCAGAAATTGTTCAACTAAGAATTATATACTTGAAAATCGCAACAAATATCCTCTATAGCATCATTTTCCTGTAATTTTATTTTGAGTCTCTTGCCAGGTGATATGCAACCTTATGGTTTTCACACGTAAAAAAGGAGAAGGTAAAATTGAGTAAGAAAAACGAATAGAAACCAGATCCCCATGATCTGTGGTAAAAACATACATGCGATGTCTACCAGGCAACATTTGCATAGACAGAAGTGCAAAGAATAATGTGGGTGTCAGTCTCGGATGGTAAAACAGGACTAAGCTTGGTGTAGCTTGAACATACTGGTATGTCTGTCCTATAATCGGAAAGGCTATCAGGTTAGAAGCATATCTTGTCCTTCCTTATTTTTACTATTAGTCCAGTTTGGACTTGCGTTACTAGACACCCCATCGTAAGCAAATCGTAACTAACTTAATAAATTTACCGGTAAAACCAGTCTGGTAAACCTAGGTCAGTGCACGAAACTAGATTTACATAGCTTCTACACATGAGGATAGTGTAGCTCTGAATCACAGTTATTTTATTTTTAATAAGTAAGAACTCTCTTGCTTTACATTGCTTCTTACTTCTAGCAATTTTTGAATGGCGATAATATATTAGAAAGCAATGGTGTTAAAACTTGATGTTAATACGAGCACGTAGTTAGTCCTGGGTACCGTGTCGGCTGTGTACCAGGGTTTTACAGACATTATAAAGTAATTAACAACAGATGTAATGTACAAAGGGCGGCCTTATCGCTTAGTGCAATCTTTTCCACGCAACCTTTCGATGGATTCATTTGGAACTGGTGATAGGTATACAGGAATTAGAGAAAAAAATAAGGTCTGAACCTATGAAATATTTATTATACGCAAATCCTACTAATCTATATTTATACATAAATACTAAACATATGTACATACGTTAATATCTACATACGCTAATTTCCAACTATTAGAGACAGATAATACTCGTACTCGTATAGTTAAATATATAAAACCTTTTTGACAAATTCTCACAAAGTTGTTTTTAAAAGGTGCATTTAATTATATGCTAGGTATCACTTTGAAGTAGAATTGTCAGGAAAGTGGAGCTAATTGAAGTACCTAATAATAATATCGTTTTATACGTAAAATTACGCTTGGTGTGTGCTAAACGAAGATCCCATGAAATATATTATTTAATGAGGATCAACGCCGCGACTAGCCAGGCTCTATCCCAGGTGAAGCTGCAGGGTAAGCTTCTCCCGCCTATCGGCCCAAGCAATATGTGTTGCGACTTGATTTAAGATAGATGAGAATTGAGGAAAAAACTAACGCAAACAACAATAAAAAAAAAAGGATCGGTATATATCTTGTCAAATTTGAGCTCAACCGTTGCAGAACTTTTAAGTTTTTGAAGCGTACAAAAACCAACTTAACATTTTTATCATCAATCAATTTTACCTTCAATAGTCCACTATTGGACGTACGTGGAGGAAAAAAAAGGAGGTTTTGTCCTACTATACCACGCTGGCCAGACGAATTGGTATGGGGTTTGTGTCAAGTTTTCCTTCTCTTTGCAGTACTGTTATCCTGCTTAGTTTGGTCCCTTAGTCAGCTCTTACGGCGACGGAATAGGGGTAGTGACATTCCGTATTCTTAATCCGCACACACTAAACGGAATATTTTTATAAACATATCACATTTTTTTACCAACCTAAAAAAACTATTACACAACTGGTGGGCAACTGTTATTACGGATCCAAAGGACATTGAGTCTAAATATAGTTCAAAACAAAAATAAGTGCGCAAAAAATAGTAATAACAAGGTTTTATTCTGATCAGTCAGAGGCTCTTTTCATTGCGATTAAAGACGGTACATAATGGTGTCTAGGTTATATATTTATTTATAAACATGACATGCTCGGTATCTACATTTTACATAGATAATATGCTTGTTTTGTGGCCACGTAGGTAGTTCAGAAAAATATTACCACTAGCACCACTTACTTGATATAGAGACACGAACACACAACGATAACTGAGTCAGGATAATCTAAAAGCCTCCGAGATCATCATGCTAATGATGAAATAATATTAGTCTATTTCTTACACTCTTTAACTACATAACCGACAATGATAAAATTTATCATCATAAACCTGAACTAATGAACAAAATCTACATTACCTTTCACTTTCCTAAATCTGAAATATAAATCTTACTTTGATAACAAGAAAGAGTGTAAATATATAGTTTTTTATAAAGAAAATATCCGCCGCTGTATCCAAGATTGATCATAAAGATCAAAGGCTTAACGCTGGATTCACATTTTGTGCTAAAAAAACCGGACTTGATAAATCTTGATAGGAACAAGTCTTATCAAGGTCTCGACGTATCAAGATTTACTCAAACCCTATCAAGGTCTACTAACTTGTCATTTGATAACTCATTGTCTCTGAAGACTGTGGTTATTCAAACAATGCAATTAGAACTTTTTATATTTGGCAGTGAGGTAGTATGTCGGAATAGAACCAAATAAAACCACACGGTGTTCCGTCACATGCGAGCCTTTTGTGCAAGGGACTTGGGTATACCCGTTTAATTGCCTTTTCGGGGACTTCCCGCCTAGATTATAGGAGAAGGCAATTAGGCTGATACTGATAAATACAAAACAGCTTATGACAAAGCGTGAGAGCTGATATCGTTACTGAGGAAACTGTGGAATTGAGAACAGATAACAATATCTTTGTAAGATGCTAGTACGAGACCGTTTTGAACTTGTAGAGTCACGTTCGTAACACAACACATAGTCCGGAATAAAACGGTAATCGATCCACGGATGGCCTAGCGGTTTAAGCGGTCGCCACGTCGCTTACTACTGCGCTGAGTGTTGTGTATCCGATCCCCACATTGTGTTGTATGTTTGTAAAGACAGGATATATCCCTAATGCGGGAGTTGTCTTTTAAAAAAATTACATAAAAACATAAAACATTCTAATATTCCTTGTAGTTGAGATGGATAGCACTTTTATAAATTAAAACATCGAAACGAGCGACGATTACGAGTATTATCAAAAACATTGAACACTTACTACTATTTAATGTAAGTACATTTATTTGTTTTGTTTTTTTGTTTTGAAAGGCATCTCGATTTTACATTTGAAAAAAGCAAATAAATGTTATTTAATGAAAAAAGAAATAAGAATAAGAATTATATAAACTTGATTATTCTAATGATTGATTGACTGAATAGAATAGAATAGAATAGAATATATTTTATTTGCATTGATTGTAGGTACATAAAATAGTGATGTTAACAAGTTTTCTAATCCTTATACAATCTACCTGGACTAGGCATGCAAACATTAAAAATGCATCATAAATTAACAATAAATTCCAAACAACAAATAAATTTTTGAATGATTACAACTTATAATATTAATATAAATAAAGTGGTTAAAATAATTACGTCAGCAATATTGATTGAAAGAAGGAAAATAAATTCAATGTCAAATAAACATAGGTAATGTCAAAAAAACTAACATCTAAAGTTTATCATTCAAAAAATCATTAATTGAATAATAACACTTATTTAGCAGAAGTGTAGTCAGTTGGTTCTTGAATGTTTCTAATGTTTCATTTTTTATAACATTGGGTATTTTGTTATAAATAACAGGAGCCATGCCGAAAACATTCTTCTTCAGTAACGCAGTATTATAACCACCAACTTGCAACATATTTTGATATTGACTTCTAATCGGTCCTTTCCTTGTTTCTGATATACATGTAAAATAATTTAAGTTAACCCTTACGAAGACTGCAACTTCAAAAATATACATACACGGAAATGTCAACAACTTTAGGGATTCAAACATTGGCACACAACTGTCTGTCATTTTTAGACCGCACATTGCCCGTATGCAGCGTTTCTGTGCTGTGCTGCTGTGACTGTGATAGGATATAGGTATTTTACAGTCCTTTCTGTACCCTCTTTCTTCGTAAGGCGTGAAAGCGGAACAAACAATTAAACAAATAATAATAACCTCACACATCTCACACGAGTACATTACACCTTTATTCCGTCAGTCACAAATACGAATTTCAAAATACCGATTTTCGTAATTCCGAAAGGTTCAAAATTCCTAATTAACAACTCTGATTGACCGTTCAATTCCTAACGTTTATGAATACTATGCTCTTAATACCGAGTTTCAATAGATCGAAAAACAAATAGTCCGACTTAATGATAATTCGAAACATCAAAAATTCGAATTCTTTCTATTTTCTTTCGAATTAAAAAAAAATTCTTTCGCTGGTCACAGTTCTAACCTAACTTTACACAAATGATTTACCAACAATAGAAGGGATTTATCCGCTGCCGCCTGCCGCTCGCTACGCTCGCTCGCCTTCGTGCTTTCATGGTCACTGTTCTAACCTAACCCAAACAATGAGGGTTTTCGATATTTTTTCTGCCACCAGACGGCGCTTCGTATGCGTCAGGTCCAAACAGCTGTCAGATAGCACAGATTCTTACCGAACGTATAATTTTTTAGTGAAATTCTATGAATTTGGAAGTGTTATTAAGTTTATTATAGATTACGGCCAGAGAAAGGTTGCTAAACTGAAGATTGAGCTCAAAAAAAGAGGCGCAAAAGTTTTATTTGCACACATAGGCACTGCACAATCTGTGGCATTTTAGAAAACAATATTCCTTTTGTAACGTTTTTAAGAATGAATAAACCAAAAAAATGATCAAAAAATACATATCGTGTATGTGTTTTGACAGGTGGTTGAACCTGACGCTACAGTGCTGCCATCTCATGTGGAACATTTCAGAAAACCCTCATTCAGTAACAGTAGATTGTACCCGACGCAGTACAGGGCCTCAATTCTGCTATGTGCTCTATGGCAGTGGCTCATCAGTGGTGATATCAAAAAGATTGCCATATTTGGCATATTGCCAAATAAATAATTTCCTCAAAAAAACGTAATTTATTTTTAAGTTATAAGGAAATGATTTATTTATTTTTTAAATCTTTTTGATATCACCGCTGATGATCCACTGCCATTCCATCGCCACTGTAAAAACACTGAGTTAGTGTAGACTACCGATATTTATACCGATGCCAATGGCCACTCGATGGCATCTCAATAGCGTGTCAGTGGTATGACAGTGGCTTGGTGTGAACATAAAATAGCAGAATTGAGGCCCAGGTCATATACCTGGGCCTCAATTCTGCTATTTAGAGGAGGCTGCTATTTATAAGGAGGAGAAGAAGAATACACAAAAAATACTAATAACAAAGTAGACGTTTTGAAATTACATTAAACGTTACTTATAGCTTTTGACTGGGTAACTGAATCAGAATCAGAATCTTAATTTTAGCAGTTTATTCGAAGAATTGAAAATCGGAATGTCATTTTTCGGACCGAGAACCCATCGAGCATTTGATTATTCGAACGTATGAAAATTGGAAAATAAACACATTTACGAATTTCGGTATAATAAATTTCGTGAATTTTTATAATAGACACTATAATTCTTAGGTATTATGAAATTCGGACTTTTGAAAATCGGAACATCGAAATTCGGCATAAAATATTTCTGAGTATTTTGGTGTTCCCATCTCACACACGGCCGTCTGGTACCAAACTAGGGAGAGCCTCTACGATGGTAACCACACTGCTGATAAACATACTTATAAATTCAAAAATAATTACATACGAGTATTATAAATAAATTACCCAAACACAAAACCAATGATAATGCTCATCACACAATTATTTGTCCTGGGTGGGAATCAAACCCACAACCTCTGGCTAGGCAGTCAGGGTCACTAATCACTAGGCCAACAGATCCGTGAAATAAAACAACTCACTTTCACAACTTAAGATATTTTGACTTGCCTTGGCTAGAATATTAGTTACGATTAGGATTGGTTGTTATTCCCAGAACAAACCAACTTTTAAAGTAATCACAAAGGTTACATAGTTGTTCAAGTTTTGTAATTTTAGCAAAAACGTGGCCAATGACATAGTTGGTGAAACTCGTATTTCACGGAGGCGTCACTGAGCTTTTATCAGTCCGTGACCCCGATCGGAGCAATTCGATTGAAACGTCTCGTGTCGCTCAAACAAAAATGGTGTTGTGTGTCCTGTGGGCAAAACCGGATTTCGTAACGAGAAATTTTATTTGAACTTTGTATGCATTACATCGTTTAAGTTCTGATTTAAATCTGACATATACACATATTTTTACAAATTGTGCGTTCGTAGGTAATGAGCCCTAGTCGTAGTTGAGTACTAGATTGTCTAGAACATTAATTATTTTAATAGTATTTGCGAAGTAGCCTGTAAAATATTCTATGTAAACATTTTGAGAGCGGCGGCGTTTAAGTAAACGCCGCCGCCTGATTTATATCTAATATACAAAAATAATATTTATAAAAATCTATTTTATTGCCCTTTGTGCTTTCATATTTTTTTCTATTTGTACTGAACCGAGTTTCAGTTTAGTTGCGTGTGTATTGGCGACGTGTATCCGTACAACACTCCAGTCTAGTAGTTTACATCTCATAGACCTGAACTGACTTTATGGTATAAAATGGATTATACAAGTAAATTATATACAACAAGCTGTTTTTATTTATAACATTAGCTTAAGCAATATAAACAGAATCACATAAGTACTGGGTCCTGACTGATGACCTGGTTTTGACAGTTCATAGCGGCCATGTTTGATGATGGATCTTTGACGTCTCTTGACATTTGTGTTCAATAAGGTTTGCCATTTTATCATGTCATGTTTCACTTTAAAATAACGCTTGGGAATTGTCCAAAATTATTACGCAAATTCGCGTTCTCCTACCGCTACAGTAAGAGCGCTTCGCGCTAAAAACGGTCGTCATAGTGCTCCTTCTGTGCGCGCTATAAATCGCATAATAACAAAATTTGAAAGTGAACTAGCTCTCCACGATACTGCTGTGCCTGCCGTTCACAAGAGTTGGGGCTCTCTCCAATGACCACCTGGCGTATTTTGCGGTTGGATTTGGGCCTACACCCATACAAAATTGTTTTGGCACAAGAATTGAAGCCATCCGACCATTGTATCCGTCGTGAATTTGCCGATTATGCACTGGAAATGATGGAAGCCGATGACGATTTTCATCGTAAAATCATCTTCTCAGATGAGGCCCATTTCTGGCTCAATGGATTTGTTAATAAACAAAATTGTCGCTATTGGAGTGAGTCAAATCCACGTGCAGTTCATGAATCACCATTGCATGCGCAAAAAATAACAGTTTGGTGCGGTTTATGGTACTGTGGAATCATTGGTCCGTACCTCTTTGAAAGTGACAAAGGAAACCCTGTTACTGTGAATGGCGAGCGCTATAACTCGATGTTAACCGAATATTTCTTTCCGGAATTAGATGATATTGATGCAGACGACCTTTATTTTCAACAAGACGGTGCACCACCTCACATTGAGTTTATATGAGAAAGTTTGGTGAGTCGTTAATTTCGAGAAATGGACCGATTAGACTATTTTCTTTGGGGTTACGTTAAATCTAAAGTGTACAGCAATAATCCAGCTACAATTCGTGACTTAAACGACGAGCCATAGCCGACATACCGGCCGAAATGGTGCACCGCGTCATCGAAAATTGGCGTGAGCGGGTGTCCGTCTGCAAAAAGAGCCGCGGCGGTCATTTGGCCGATAAATTATTTAAAACATAAATTGCATAAAATTATCTATCAAATAAATCAATCGGATGCATTTTTCATAAAAAATTGTGTGTTTTATTCAATTTTTAAACCAGGACGTTCTTATTGGTAGACCCCATACATATATTACACATATATTAATTTTAATACGTTCGCCTTTTTTCACTATGTATTACAAAAAATACATAAATGTAAGTGACTTAAGAAATATTAGCTTCAGCACTGAATTTTCTATTCTATATTTAAGGTCCAAAATACTTTTTCATTTACCAAAATTCGATTGTATGCCGACACTTAGTAACACAGCTTTAGTAGGCAGAACAAATACGCGTAAGTATCGTTACGAATATGCGTTCAAAGGGTGACAGAACAGTCAATACTCAATTTATTATGCATTAGTTTCTACGCCACCGACGCTTATGTATAAATGTCGAATATATAAATGTCAATTGCTCAATAACAATAAAGTGATACATCGTAAACCGCATCACTGTCTCAAGGTCCCCATTTCATGTAGAAAGTCAATTCGAAGTCGCACAACAAATTAAGAATTTAGGTTCTACCGTATAGTAGATATGAGGCCATGATATACAGGTCAAACATATCACCCCCCCCCTCCCTTTTTGGCTCCGCAGCAGTCTGGTAAAAATGACGGTAGGTAATTTAAGCTAATTTCGCTCACGGACGAATGTGAATAAAAATCGAATCGAAGAGTAACAAAATGCTAGGGTCCAGGACTAGTTTTATTTTTACCTTGTCTTGTGGTCTTGTTTATTATTTATGTAATAACTAGTTGATTGTATATCTGTCCGTCACGCTAAATATATCAAGTAAATATGAAATAAAAAAATGGCGTGGGGGGTCCATAGACCCCTAATGCCGTTTTTTGTTTAATATTTAGTTTTTTGGCTTGTCGGCGAATAGTCTTGTTACACATTTTTCGGTCTCGGTCCCGTCAGTCGTTCCAATACTATAGATCATGCCCATATTACAGATGGTTATGCCATGACATGGGCTAAAATTAATTTTAACAAATTAACTAACACACATGAAATAATAGTTTGTATTAGTCTGACACTCACTAAATGATATAAACATAAATTAAAATATACATATGAGTATAACAAAATGTGACATTTATTGCCTTGTTTTTGATATATATGTGTGTTTATATTTTTATTGGCGATAATATCTATATATATTTTAATGATTATTAATATTGACGAGTTTGTGTCTAAAATCCGTTACATTATATTTGTTTAATGTTTTTTTTATACATACGGTTTTTGTTTCTAACATTTTGCATACTGTATATGTGCGTATTTGTGTACGGTTGCACAATTTGTAGATGTTTAGTTGCAAATTATGAATTTATTAATGTTAATTAAAATATATTAATATAAATAATTTATTTTTTAAATTATGAATATGTATAATTACTGGCATAATAGAAGGGAATGTTCACCTATATAAACTTTGAATTTATATTTGAAATATTAGTCTAAAAAAATTAGTAAATTAGTTTAACGCTTCTTTAGGTCCTCAGTATATAAACCAATGTTTTGTAAATCACTGTAAGAGATTTGTGTTCAATAAGGTTTGCCATTTTATCATGTCATGTTTCACTTTAAAATAACGCTTGGAAATTGTCCAAAATTATTACGCAAATTCGCGTTCTCCTACCGCTACAGTAAGAGTAAGTAAGTAAGTTTGTTAATTAAAAACCAGTGGTGTCCTGATATACTATTTTTTGTTAAGATTCCGATATTTTCTTTATTTCACATGACGAAATTAGCGATTTCTGGAAATTGACACTTTTATCGCCACACCAGAACTGATGGCAAGGTGGAATGTCGTATTTGCACCAGCTCAAACCATACTGGTTTGTTGTTTTATTGCTAACGACTTGACTTAGAATGGAAATCTGTATCTATTTATCAATAAATTAAAGAATTGTCCCACATAGGTAGTGTCCTCTGCCAGGGTGTGAAGTGCAGTAGTGTAGGGTAGTAGTGCCACGTAGAACTTGGTGTCCGGTTACTATGGCACAGGTAATATGTGGTGAGTAAATATCATTGTCATCTGGTACAATGGTTACCGTGCTAGAAAAGCTCAGATTAAATTTCGGAATTTAGTTCTTAACGAACAAGGGATTAGGTTTTATGTATTTATACATTGATAAATTACGACTACATTTTTGTTTTCAGACCTAGAAAACACGGCGCTTGCGCTTAATTTTAATACCATTTTTGGTTGCTATAGTTAATTATAAAAGTATAACGGTATTTTTTTTCTTCTTAAAAATCGAAGTACTTACGTATCGAAAGTATTGCATTATTCTCTTCTAGTGTAAACATGATTTTAGGAATTTTGAGTTAGTGGTCAGGTAGTCTTCTTGTCTTGTACGAATGAGATGATGGGGAGACTACCGCTGCCAATGGAGACCTGCAGCTCAAGAGTCAAGAAGTGCGTGGCAGCATACCTGAATCAGGAGGAGAGGAGGCATGGGCTCTGTAAACCTCACTCACTCGGTGAAAATCAACAAAAGATTTGCTTAACACGGGTTTTTTTTGTAAGGACGAGCTATAATGTCGGTCGAGCCGGCCCATTTTTGCCGAAGTGTTTTTATACTAACCCACATTTTACTTAAATATATCCGCATTTGCTTTGTAGTATTTGTTTTACATCTCGTTTATTGTTGTTTTTTTAATACATACATATATTTCTTATAATTTGATATATTTGAAGTACACAGTCACTGCAATTTCGGCCTCATCTTCAAAAAAGTAAGGCCCAATCACGACGCCTGACCAAAATACGCACCAGAGAGTGTGGGTTGTGGGTGCATTTGTTTCGCTTGGCTTGCATGAGGCTTTTCTGAGCCCCAAATTCGACAATTTTGTGTATTCACATAGCCATTCAGATGTAAATGCGCTTCATCGGAAGAGAGGACATTTTTCGAAAAATTGGCATCGACTTCACTTTGTTCCATTACCCATTGAACGAATAGCCGGCGCTTTCCGTGGTCTGTACGCATGTAGATGGAGGTCTTTTGTCAAAATTCGCTGCGTAGTGCTTCGTGAAATTTGAAGTTGTTGACAACGATGCCGAATTGATGTTTTCGGTGACACTCGTTTACAGCAGCGATGTTTTCAAGAGACCGACCGGTACGTTAACGCAAAGGTTTCTTAATATCCATTTTAGATTTCGACCACTTTTCGAATGGTTGACACATTAGGTGCACTTTCTCGGCTGAAATTTGTCAAATTTCAGAGTTGCCACCTGCACGAAGAAAAAAAAGATTCTAAATTTAAAAAGTGTACTCTTACTGAGACACCATTTAGATACTTCCATTCCCCGGGTGAGTATTGTACGCCGAGCGCTGTTTCTTCCCTTTAATAGCGAGGGCCATGAAGTCATCATTGTGATATCGTGACTGCGAATGGTCCCGAACACGGTGATCATTAAGCAGCGCTATAACGAGTATTATTGGCACACCAGCTAGTAATTTGCTTTGCAATAATTATCCTCAATCAGTCAGAGTGTCGACTACTTTTTATCAAAAGAAGATTATTGAAAGTAATGCCTCGTGTTTGCAAAGACGTGAACTGCAGTAATCTTTTACGTATATGTATTTATAATTAATTGAAACATTTTGTACGATTGTAGACATATGTACATACACTGATATTTTTTTGTAGCAAAAGCAATTAACAGGCTTGTGGGTCGTCTGGTGGGTGGTCCTGACTGCTTAGTCAGTTCAATACCCGCCCAGGACATATATCCTAGGATTAAATTATGTAACGAGCACGATGATTTGTTTTACTTATATTTTTTTTTCTTTTTGTAAGTCTCATTTATTTTTTATTCAATATGTGTAGACCATATCCTTGTTGAAGTTTTAGTGAAATAATACGCAATTAAATTGACGTGTGCCTTGTATGCGTGACGTGTGTTATATTTATACTGCTAATTTATATTTTTATTTTTGGCATAAAACGTTATTTATTTATTTACACTTACTGCATATATATAGCTTAAGCGAACTTAAATTCATAGGCAGTTACTTAGTTATTTTAAAAATAAATAAACCCTCATTTATTTAAAGATGTGTTTTTTTTTGTTTTTTGACCTTTAAATTATTTTTAATTATTATAAAACCTTTATACCTAACATTAATTTTTTTCTTATGCAAAAGAATCGACATCGATTCCTTTGTATTTGAAATAAAAATATCAAATATGTAAAATAACATTATATGTTTGTTATAATAATAACTTCACACATCTCACACACGATTCCAAACTAGGCAGAGCTTATGCTGTGGTAACCAGACTGCTGATAAACATACTTATGTATTCCTAAATACATATCTTCTTTACATAGTATAATAAAGTCGCTTTTTTATGTTGTACGCTTAGATCTTTTAAACGATGCAACGGATTTCTCCAATAGAGTGATTCGAGATGAAGGTTTATATGTTATAATACATGCATATTATAGAAGATAAAATCCGAGAATTTAAAAGATTTGCCAAATAAGACATGTTTTTCCTAAGGATAGCTCACAGTATTTTTTTTTAAATATAAAATGTAAACAATATATTATTATTCCTTATCCAATTAAATACGTTAGATACGTTGTGCATTTAATGCAGATTAAAATTGCTGTTTACAGCATATCATTAAAATGAATATTTTAGAAGATTGTAGAAGATTAAAATGCGGGGGCAAAGCGGCCGGTAATAATGTAAAGATGTCCTGTAGTATGGTCATAACATAATAATATTATAATTAATGACTCCACACTGACACCGCATTAGTAGTATCTACACTGCACCCGTGCGAAGGGGGGGGGGGGGGGGGGGGAATATTATACGTAGATAAATTACACCCAGACACATAGCACAACTATTTTCTCTGGGAGTAGTGAGAGTAACTAGCTACTTGACAAAAACACCAGTCATATTGTGTGTCTTTCTGTACATTATTTTAAATTCTGTAAGCGTCTCTTTTCATTACACAGCCGGAGGGGCTTAGCAGTCAGGGTCATTAACTACTACACCAACAGGCCCGTCAAATGTCTAGCTATCAACAAACAATGTCGTAAGTGAATTGATAACATGTGTTTCATTTCACATTTGTCAATATGTTTTGTAATCAATTTCTTACTAATATTTCCATCTTGCAAAGATTCGAGAGTTCATTTTGTAACTTGAGCAATTAATATTTATATGTTGATCTGAATTTTGATTGGACGAATCAAGTTCGTTATTAATTTATACCTATCATTTCTTTATACTACATATACAATGTAATATTCAAATTGGAATAACAGAATTTATAGATATACATAGATGTTTAAATATGTCTGAAGCAATTTAAAACATATTTTCAAAACATATCTCACAATTCTTGCAAGTATATTGTCGCACATTGTTGTGAAGTTAGAGGGTTCATACTTCACGGCATGAAGGAATAAAATGGTAGATAGCATTATACAGAGACTAGAGGATTTATGGTTTCGTGTTATCAGAGATTCGGAAAACATATCCGATTTTAGCAAATGAGACTATCATATATTTTATTTTTGTTATATATTTATTTTTATTATTTCGTTGAAAACAACTCACACAGAGTTTTTTTCTGATTTACATATACATCCAATTATTGAAGGTATCGTTTTGTGTTGTTATTTATTAGATCGTGAGCTCACTCGAAGCGCTATATTAATTGATATATATTTAATTCGCACCAAATGTCGATCCTATTAAATGCTGCTAACATTTTTGAATTAAATTCAGATTTATTAGTTTTTGTCCGCCTGATATGCCTAAGCATGACTTTCCCCCGGTAGAAATATTGGGTATGTATGTTATGTGTTAATTTTATTTCATTTATTTATTTATTTCAAACTTTATGCACTTTTGTACATCGGCGAACTTAATGCCCAAGGCATTTTCTTCCAGTCAACCTTTGGGTGGTGTAGAAATCATATAAGGTAGGTGCACAGAGATTACATATTATGACATGTTATATATAAAAATATACACGGTTCACTACATACATATACATACACATATACAACACATCACATCATACACATACATATATAAATATATTTTTAAATATACATGTTATATTCGTACACTATGTATACCGGAATATGAGGTGTACTATGGACTGGGTAGTTCTGCCATTTTATTAAGAAGGAGATCATGCACCTTCTTTTTGAATACAAAACGGTTAGTGGACATCCTGATTTCGAGCGGGAGCGCATTCCAGAGTAGTACTGCTTGAACAAAGAACAAAGAGTTCACGAAGTTGGAGTTGTGGGAGGACATAAGAGAAGCAGATTATTTTAATTCTGTGTGGTATGTGTTGTAATTAAAAAAAATAGAATACAAGTGATTTAATTATACAGAAACATAAAAAACTATCAGAAAATAATAGAAGTTTTTCATTTCAAAATTATCTGTTATATGTTCTCTTTTGTTCGTAAAAACTTTATTTCAATTACGCAGTATCTTAAAACCAAAAAACGGTTGTTTATCAACATTTTGTTTCTTGCCTTTTAGGGACACTCAAATCAAATCGATTTAGCAGTTAAAATTTAGGTATAATGATTTTAAATAAATCAAAACCGGTTCGAACGATAATATTCGTAGCGAAAGCCCCAGAGGCTCATTGCTGAAGGTCAATGTCAAGTAGGTAAAGTGAAACACATCTAAACCACAAAAATATAAATTTACCAATGATAAGTTGTTTGCCTCTTTGTTTAAGAGTATTAACTTGTAAATATATAACAACAAAATACTAAAGAGAAAATTCTCAATTCACTCAAGACAGACACGAATAATAACGGCATAACAAAGGTATTAAACAAAGAAACTGCCTTTAGTAACATTATATATCGACTTCGAAAACGTGATAATAGGACAACATCTATACTGATGTAATAAAGCTGAAGAGTTTGTTTGTTAGGTTGAATCTCAGTAACTACTGGTTCGAATTGAAAAAAGTATTTTACTGTAGAATAACCCATTTATCAAGGAAGGCTACAGGCTGTATAACATTAGTAGAAGGAGGCGGGGAGAGGGCAAGGGAGGATAATCTCGACTCGGACCCAATTCGCCGCCGACGAACCGGACGGCAGAGGCGCGCTTACCAGCGCTTCCTTATAGCGAGAATAATTATTTAAATTCAGATCGAAAACATTAAAAAGTGTAGTTCAACTTTTCAGGCCTTGCCGCACCGCTGTCTGGTAGACTGGCCGAGAATGCCTATGGCATTAAGTCCGCCATTGTACGCTTTGAGTATAAAGTTTTAAATTAAATAATATTATTTATATAATATTATTTATATTATAATATAATTTTAAGTTAAATAATATTGCTGTAACAATATATTTCACAACAAAAAAGAACCAACCTAGATTACAGCATTTTGTCCTTGGGGAATTTAGTCACTTACAAAAAGCGTGTGATCAGTTATAAATTGTTCTTGTATAATCTAGAACAAATTATTTTAAGGGGTAAGCTTTAAAATATGTTATGTGCTGTTGTTTTTAAGGTTCTTACCTTAAAACAGCTCGCAAGTGCTCAAGTTTGAAAATTCTGAAAGTAGAGAAGTAGGATACTTCGCTACCTTTAGGTTAATACGTGGGATTCCCCAGGGATACCTCATTTCTCTAGCTAACATCACTTACAAGTCTAAAAACCTACCTAGTGTGTGCTACACTGATTACTGTCAATAATATAATTGCAATATTGCAATAAAGGAAAAAAGTATAGAAAAATGTCTCGATCTCAGTATGTAAATCTACCTTACATGGGGTATACACATATATAATCTACTAGCTGAGACCCGCGGTGTTGCGGCAACGCCGCGGGGCGAAGCTAGTCTAAAAAAAGTAGCCTAAGTTACTCCTTATGTCATCAGCTATCTGCCAGTGAAAGTCCCGTCAAAATCGGTCCAGCCGTTCCAGAGATTACCCGGAACAACCAGACAGACAGACAGACAAAAATTGTAAATAATGTTATTTTGGTATATGTACCGTGTAAACATACATATGCATTTAGTAAAAAGCGGTTATTTTAATATTACAAACAGACACTCCAATTTTATTTATTTGTATAGATTAATGTTACAATTCAAATCACATCCAATTGGTTATATCTAATATAGGTATCAATCAGGTAGTGCCATTAAAACAAAGTTGCGTTAACCACAGATTATGCAAAATATCTATCATAACAATATTAACATATTTATGATGAAACCAATATAAAGACTATAATCCAACTACAGGTCTATATATCTATAATACTACATGTGCAGGTGTTAACTTTAGAAAAATAATCAATAACAACATTAATATAAATTTATCTGTTATAAAGAACTTGCAAATTGCTAAAACGTATTCAAAGACCTGGTCTGTACAAACAAATTACATCTAATAAAAAAGTGTTTTAGTTGCAGGAGTAGAACTTTACAATAAAATACCCTCTATTATAAAACGTGGACTTATAGCTACTAGCAAGGCTAGCACGGCACTTTGTACAAAATATCACCCGAATTAAAATGGATCAATCATGATTTGCAATTAAAATTGTTATTGAGTACTTAGTACAGTCAATGTAATGACTCTGTTTTTATACAAGTAAATTCTTAAAATATTTTCAAGTCAAAAAATGAAAATGGAACTCGTCTGTTTCTCACTATCAGAAAAAGGTACATAACTATAATTTTATCTAACAAGAGTTTTTATTGTTAATGTTTTTACTTTAACATTTCTTTCTATTAATGTTATCCACAGTTTTTGATGTCTTGCTAACCGTAATACGTTAGTTGTATATGACAGACATAGTTTTTAAGATTTTCTATCAATGAACTCATTGATAGAAAATCTTAAAAAGTACCTTTTTAAATATGTATGTAAAACAAAATATTAATAAATTACTTACTTTCCGGTGTGACATCACGAAGCACAATTTTAACTTCAGTTTCAGCCGGCATTGTAATCACAATTTTAAAAGCTCAACAGCAACTAATAAAACTTTAGTTATTCACAAAAAAGTTTACCTCTACACGTTTCAAGATTCGTAAACAAGAGAAGCGGTTTTTTTTTATTTTGGATTTCGAATGGGTTTTATGTTATGTTTTGATTTCGTTAATTATGGTGCACTGTTTTGTTGATACAGTGAAAATACGCGCGTTTGTACGTAAAGCTCGGCGGTGACTAACCGTAGATAGCGGCGCGCGCCTGTTTTCCTCTGCGTGCTTATGATATAGAGAGCATACTACAGCCACAGCTGTTAAGTATCGTCGTAATATGTAAGTTGAGAATGTCTTTGTTATTATTTACGTCATGCAATGCATATACTAATTATGTTGAATGCCGTTTGTAATAGATTGCATTTAAGGTCAGAGTATCTTTTCAGATTTGAAACAAAAACGTAAGTAATTTCCAGTAAGGAATTAACCATTGGAGAATATAATACCGTGATAATGTAATATTCTTTTTATCAAATTATATGGTTAACTTTTTTTTATACAAAAGACCGTTTTTCTTCTTAACTTTAAGACTAACTTTAATTCCAAGTAACGTTTATCCTTTCAGAGGTTTTTGGGGTTTAATTTTTGTATACTTTTGTGTTTAAATTATTTCTCCCTAAAAGTTATCTTGTCTATATTAACTTTTTATTAGACTAAGTTAAACTTGTGCAGTACAATGCAAACGTGCTAAAATATTCTTATTTTTTTAATAATAAACAATCATAAAATTACAGGTTTATTAACTTTTCAATTAACATCTTGTATTATAATAGGAAATTTATTAATAAAAAAATGACCATTTAACTATAAAAGTGTCAAAGATGAAAAATACAATAGGTACAATCTATACAATACAAATAAATAAAATTTAAGTGTCTGTTTGTAATGTCAAAATAATAGGTTTTTTCATGCTCACATGGTTATTTGCATGATACCTATGCCTAAAAATCAGTTTTGCCCGGTGTGTAGCGGGCACCAGCTGGTATATTATAAATCACGAAGCTAAGCCCGAAGTGTTAAATTAAATAATAAATAATAATATAGGACATAACTAACATAACGGACGTTATTAACTGTAATTGCTTTTTGGGATTATCAATTTATTCCTATTACGCCAGAACGGCAGAACGGAATGAGCTGACATTTGATGTAACAAATGTCATCTCATTCCATTCTGCCGTTGTAAAATCTATCTTTCTCTGTGGAGAAAGATAGATTTTACTTATTCTGGAATAATTTTTATCCCGAAAATAATACAATCGATGTTTATGCAAGCGAAGCCGCTGGTAGTGTGCATAGTATGTAAGGGACATGAGGGCGGCCTGATTGCACCAAAATGCGATCGGGCTCCTAGATTAAGTGATAGGCGGGGGGAAGCTTTTGGGTTTCCTCGGGATAGGGCCTCGGGTGGTTTGTAGTGGAAACACCACATACTCCTGGCCCCTAGGAGCCGGAGACCGGAAGGGATTTTCCACCCAGTCACAAAAAAAAAGGAGTTCATAGTATGGTGTCATTTTTACCTCTCTAGTGTCTTTCACATCTTTATCCATTTTTTTCATATGTTTAACAGATCATGTTGAGTGTTACATGTCATTATTACTAATTATTTAGTGGAAAAATACTTAATTAATCAAAGCGGGGTTTTCAAAATAATTACAGCGTCTAATGGCTGTTAATAATTGTTCTGTACAAAGATTTTTTCTGATTAGATAATCGCCTGACTAGATGGTTATTGAATTATTTTCTGCAAGCTCTTTTCTTCAGTTAGATTTTTCATTTGCAGTATTTACTATTGTTTTGATCACCGAAATCATGCCACGGTCTCTCAGAAAATCGATGTTAAGTCCTTACTTAGCATCAATATTTCATCGCGCGTTTTTTTCTTTCGCAAAATTCGCCACCGCATTGCGTTCATTTTGTATCAAATCACAGATTTTTGTCCCGCAATTTTTTTCTCCGCCAGTGCCGATAGTCCTATATAGACCCCATATGTCACAGAATTTTGCGTAAAAAATATCGCCGTGAAATATCGCTATACGGACGGGACCTAATTTTTGCCTACCTTTTCGCTCACTGAGGGATGTTGCCTCAGCCCAAACCTCCTTTCTCCTTAATTTGCGGGGGTGGGGTGGAGGGGGGGGGGGCTGCGGCGGGGGGGGGGGGGTTGATACTTAAAAGGCGGCAAAGCACTCGTTACTCTTGAGTTGTAGGTGTCCATGGGCGGCGGTAGTCACTTACTATCAAGTGACCCGCCAACTCTTCTGCACCTTATTGAAAAAACCAAAAAGATTGTAGAGTTAACTGGTATTTATAGTTTACCTTATCTAAGAGGTACCGTTTGACGTTTCAGACTTTTCAAGACTTTAATAACCTTCTCTGTAAAACCATTAAGTTATACAATCCTTAATGCCAAAATTTAAATGTATATCTTCGATACAAAGCATAATAACCAATTTACGTTCAATAGATGTTTTTTTCAATCTTCTTTTCAAAATCAGTGTGGTGACGGATTAAGAATACAGAGTGTCACCGCCCCTATTTATCCCGAGCATACTACGCAGGACAACAGCACTGCAAAGAGAAGGAAAGCTTGAAACAAACCAACCCGTCTGGCCAGCGTAGTATAGTAGGCCAAAACCTCCTTTCTGGTGAGGATCTATCTTCAGCAGTAGACTGTTAAAGACTGGTGATGATAGAAGAAATGGGTTTTGATAGGGATATGGAACATGAGAAATGGAAAGGTATTTTTTTGCGGATTACCTTGTAGTATAAAAGGAAAATACAGATAGCATAACAGCAACATTTGCTATTTTATTTTTGGATTCTAGGTTATCATATGCTAGAAAAACAACGAGATTTAATTGATTCTTGCGGATTAGATACCTACAATGATTACTTGTATTCTGCAATAGGATATTTTAACATAGACATGCCTTCTTCTCGTAAAATAATGGTATTATTACATTAAACCACCACCGTATTTTAAAGTTTAAAGAAAAAAATTGCGGAAATGCCTGTAATGTATTTTATTTATATGATTTATGATAAAATAAATTCTAGTTAGAAAATCCTAATTTCTATTCCATGTAAACAAAAGGACTATGACTGAAGTGACAGAGAATGTAAATGACGATATTTATCAAGACTAAATAACCAAACAGTAATTAGTGAAACATTAGAAAGGAGTTCTTTAAAAAAAAAACTTTATTTTGAATATGATTCTTTCTCATCATTGGCCTATAAACATCTTGCTCAGATGAAAATAATGTGTTTTGCTAAAGAAATTTGAAATCCATTGATCAAGGCATAGTTTCAAGAAGATTCTAGATATAAACCAAAGTATAAGAGTCCCTACGCTCTTATCACAGGTAGTACAAGTGCTTAAATTATTAAGTCAGGGAAGCACACTGATTATAAGGAATATGAGCGTGCTTTGAAATGAGATATAAAACAGAAGACGCTACTTATTGTTTGGTATATGTACCACTATTATAAATATGTATTAACAACCTTCTTTAAATATTGTGTAGTCTTTGAGTAATAGATATTCGTAATGTATTTAGTGACTGCGCCACAGTGTTTCACTAATGCAGTCATTATCAAACACATTTGAAATATTGTAATCTGTGTTTTTAGTTTTAAATAAATAATTTTTATTATTATTATTATTATTTTTTTGTAATGCTGGCAACTAATTTAATAACCGTGTGATGTGACATACTCTCGTAATATTAATTTTGAACGTAAAAATGACATAATGATTTGAAAATACCGGTGTCTCGTTATGTCCATACTTTTTATAGATTTGAGTTCTTTCACCTTAAATAACTCTACCTGTGCAGAGGTCATGCAGAAACGACGATTGACAATATTTTATTAATATTTTTTTACTATAATATTGATATATACGTGTATTATATTTACTATTAAAATGGGGATCTCCTAAAATTGTAATCTAAAACTTGATTTTCTTTAAAAAAACTAGCCATTCGGGATTTCCCCACGAGCTTTACCTAGTAGTAAAAAACGTACTTTGTTTTGGTTCGACTTTAAAAATTTTGGATATCCCAAATGTTGAGTCACGTGATTCAGTAGTTGGGTTATCCTGATAAACAATTTTTTAAACCGTCAGTTTAAAAGATGACGGAAATGTCTTTGTCGAAAGCTAAAGGTATTGGCACAGATAATATATACATGGTAAAATTTAGGAAACTAGGATTATGTGACACACACCAGGTGCTTAAACATTATTTACAGATAATGAAGTAAAATTTTACTATTCTATTTTAAATAAGATCTTCTTATTTGTTACGTTTTAATTTTATAGTTACTCGGGCAAACTATTATTTATCCTCCACTGAGGCCCTGCATATTGCAGAAGAACAATTCGGCTTTGTCATGTCGTTTGCATGCAATCGAAAAAAACATATAAAATCTATTAAATACGAATGTCGGTAAAATCACACCTAAACAATGAAACACAACACAACACAACTTCTGTTTGTTTTACTTATTATTTTATATCTAGAAAATGTGGTCTTATTGCAAATTAATCTTTTGATTTACAAAGAAATTTCCATTCTACGGGTGTAAATTGCATTGTAATAATGAACATCAAACAAGAAAAAATTAAATTTAAAAAAAGTTTGACCGACTGTAATGCGCCCACGTTATAACGAATTGTAATAAACTGTATTCAATATTTTGGGACCTTAGGGGACCTATTTTTGCTTCTAATTTAAATGGGATCAAACGTTAAGTATACCTTCGAATATAAGAAATGAATTTGCCAAATCGGTACTTACATAAATGCCAGAATTTTGAGGTAACAAACATAAAAATATACAACCAAATTAAAAATCTTCTTTGTTTTTTGATGCCCTTTGTCGTTTGACCGTTTGATTAAATGTATAAAGTTGATTGTTTATATCCTTTAAAAAAGTAGATACTGTATTGTAGTAGAATATGTATTCAATATACTTATGTAGTTCAATACTCGTAATTGATGATCAATCTTCTGTTGATCTAATTGTGTCTTAAAACTATTACATCGGGCTATGATCCCATACAGTCAAACCTAAAAAAACGTGTAATCTTAGCTGTGAACATCGTTTTCTATCAGATCTGATAAGCCACGGGACAAAGACCCTAGCATTACGAGAATATTAACAAGCGATTGATGTTTTAATATGTGAGAGGGTAATTAACGATGGCATCATGGCCGATGGCATCGTCAAGATACATTTTAATATGCCACTCATTATTTCCTCTCCAGGTTGCCAAATCATTAGTATTGTTATTTATTGTAGTTACAACACTGTTCTGTTTTATTGATTGTTGAAATTCTTACATCGATGAATATCTATGTACATAGACGCATTTTTGCAGAAGACAAAGTAAGTTAAATATAATGTATTAGATACACACAAATCGTAATAACAATTATTGCGATTTCTATGATTAGATACCTATAATATTTATGATACAGTTGTCACGAATTGATTGTCTGACTTGACTCAAACTCAAACGCGAGGAGATGGCACAATGCCAGCACTGAGCAGTCGACTGGGACCTCGCCCAGCACACGCTGGAAGACTGCCCCACGTGGGCGTATGAACGCGAAATCCTGATCGACCAACCATGCTAGCAGGTGAGGAGTTCTTGGGCGCAGTGGTCTCTTTCTGTGAAGCTGTAATGCTCCAGAAAGAGACCGCTGAACGGCATCGTCAGAGGGCCGATACCAGCGAGTGGCGCTACCAGCCGTCGACAGGGCCACAGGCTGCCAGGAAGTAGGCGGTAGGATGGCGGCCTGGTCGCAAATATGCGATCGGGCCGCAACATATAATGATTGGGCCGATCTTTACTTAAAAATGAGGTTGTGAATTTAAAAGTTTACTAGGCCCTTAAAGTCCATCTTGCTGTTAGGTCTGACCGTGAGAGCCAGTTGGTTATTAGGGGCTTGGTTTTAGCAGCTTCTCACTATATACAAGTAGAAAAAGATTTATGGACGATCTGAGATAAAAATTATAATTTTAATACAATAATATAGGTCTCTATGTTTTATTCAAGGGTTTTATAACTAATTTTTAAAGTAGTGACTACATTTTTCAAAATATGTGGATATAAATATGGATATTATACGGTATATAGTCAAAGGTTTTGTCACCCTGACTCCCGGTTCGATGTGTTTAGATGCGTACCACAGTTGTTGCTGATTTAGATTTTTACTCTATCAGCGGATGCTGATGTTTGCAGATCAATGTCAGCGGATGCTGATGTTGATAAGTCAATTAAATAA
Source organism: Arctia plantaginis (assembly GCA_902825455.1). Lineage (NCBI taxonomy): Eukaryota > Metazoa > Arthropoda > Insecta > Lepidoptera > Erebidae > Arctia > Arctia plantaginis. Next base: position 6,342,163 of record CADEBD010000288.1, read on the forward strand.
AACATATCCTAGTATAAAATTATTAGCAACTATGACTTAATATTTTGACGTTGACGACCGAATGGCGTAGTGGTTTGTGTAACGAACTGCTATTCCAAAGGTCGCGGGTTCGATTCCCGCTCAAGTCAAACATTTGTGTGCGTGAACATATTTAATGTTTGATTCGGTTTAGGTGTTTCTATGTATAATAAATATTTATTAAAAAAGTAAAAATGTATTGATATCAAGCTTTTGCTTAGTTTGGGACTAGATGGCGTTGTGTGAATGTGGTAGAATATTATTATTATATCATTATTATTGAATAAAACATAAGTTATTTATACTTACTACTACTCACTTTCACACACATTTTTATATCATAAACAAGCTTTTGCCCGCGGCTCCACCCGCGTGTATATAGGTTATCATGGTAAAAAGTGGCTTAAGTTACTCGCTGATAATTTAGCTTTTCATTGGTGAAATAATTTTTAAAATCGCTTTAGTGGTTTAGGCGGTATGCGTTATAAGCAAACAAATTCACTTAAACATTTATAATATCAGTATGCATTAACACGCATTATGCATGCACGTCACACAATATATCACTTACGTCCAATCAATTTACGTTGACAAAACCATCGAATGAGGGAACAAACGGCAGCTTTTTTAGCCGACTGCTAAGGAAGGGTTACATTTTTTCTTGTATAACTGTCTATGATTGGTTAAAACTCTACGTGACTGTCGTTTGGAGTTCTACGAACACGTTGCGACTTGAATGTCAGCATTAAAAATTTAAAATTATTTTAAAATATTTTTTAATAACAGCTTCGAAAGCTGATGCTGATAATAAAAATAATGCTGATAATCCGCAGATACTGACGCTGATACTCATATTCGTAACAACCCTGATTCGTACCAAGTACCAAGGCAATAAATTAATAAATAATTTAAAATGCTTCATCTTGTATTGCCAGTCAATAAAAAATAAAATATTAATGCGTTATACAGAATGAGTGTTTATATAGTTTTGATTAAATCATAAATCTATGCAAATATTACGTATTTGTACATGCGAATTTATTGTAGATAAAAAGATGTTTTTTTTGGTATCGGAGGTTAGTAGCCGGTGGTAGCTGGGTACAAAATAAAACACTCGAACTTAGACAAAACTGGAGCTCAAGCAGCTTTGCTTGCCTCTGTATCAAAGCACTAAGAGTAAAAAAAGACTAAAAGATAATGTTTCAATGGTGGATTTTTTTACATGCCTTCTTAGTATTGTTTGTTGCCCTATATTTCTTTATGGCCATGACATCTATTGTACAAAGAAAACATTAAATAAAGGTAACCTACTTGTCTGCTTTCAGAGTAAAAGTTTGTTATAGCGACATCTAGTGTCAAAATGTAAAACTATTTAGCATACTAAGTAGTCGTGCAATGAACCTCGAATTAAATATCTGATCATTCCGTTAGTGGCGCTGTCATCGTTTGCCCTTTAAATATAAGTCAACAAGAAATTCATGTGTTTGGTTTACGCAACGTTGGCTTAACTTGATTTCAATGTACACTTGTAAGTCATTTATTGTAGTATGACGTATTTGTTTTAGAGCGACGAATAGGCCAAGCGTAATACCAGGAGAGGTTTAGGACTCTCCCGGCCCGCCAGGCCCGGGAACGGGCCAGGTACCGCAGGGGACCTGGTTCCTCGGCTATTAGTACCCGGCGAAGGCGTGCGGTTTTAGTCGGTTCGTGTCCGACATGCCACCGACAGGTGGTATCCGAGGGGATCCGAGGGAGGGGACACGGAAAAAAAAAAAAAGGTACCGCAGGGGACTGGGGGTGACAGGTGAGGCCATCTGTCACCCTAGCAGAAGCAGGCCGGGGTGGCGGCGAGCGCGTTGCGAAGCGCGCTCGCTTCCAGGGAGCGGAGGGAATATGGGGTTCCCACACGAGGGGGGGGAGGGGGGTCGTCTACTTGTTGTTGTAGATGGCCCGAGGTATGTCGGGGCACCAGGGACTTCCTTTCTAGGGTATACTTGGTTCCCCGACTATTAGTACCCGAGACGGCGTGCGGTTTTAGTCGGTTCGAGTCCGATATGCTACCGACAGGTGGTATCCGAGGGGATTTCCGCACGGAAAAAAAAGGCCAAGCGTAATGACCTCGTAAGTTGAAGCAGTTTTAAGATAATTGATGACTTGTTAATAACTCGGCAATCAGATTTTCATCTCTTATCTTTGGCGAGATGCACTCAGTCGTAATAACATAATTTTTGTAACAACATTTTATTTGATCTTTTTAATGAGACCACCCGATTTGTATATTATATGTTAATTAGTTTTCCTTCTAAACCAAAGTTGTAAATGCATTGAGCGCCTGCAAAAAAACTCCAAAACTCAGACACATTTTACTGAATTCTTTTTATACTTTTTTCTTGGCACTCTATCATCTCTCGTAAAAGCTCTATCTTCGTACTAGTAACTCGAGACAAGCATACAGAAGTTTGTTATTCCCCTATGCTCTATAGAAAAGAGCAAAAAAAAAAAACGTCCTCCTTATTCGTAGTCGATGAAATGGGGAGCGAAACTAGTAAAAATGAACGGTAGACAATACTCTAAACAGGTCCAATCGTCTTCAAATAGGTAAATTTAATTTTAATTATTAACCAGGTTAGGGTTAAAACACGCATCTTCTGAAAACAGATTATTGGTAACAAGCTGTTTTCAGAAGCGTAAGTAAGTAGTAACACTAACCTACGCTCAAAGACCGAAAATACTAATGAGCGTTTTCGGTCTTTGAGCGTAAGTAAGCGTAGGGGTTCTTCACTCAACATATATACGCAATGAAACTGTGAATGTTTTGGGTACTACTACATAATACTAATATATTTTCATTGGTAACGATAATTGTATTCAACTACTAAATCAGAGGTCTCACGAAAGAACAATCGTCCGTATTTATGCAAAAAGAACCATCCAGCAAACACGCACTTCTGAGATATCAAAGGATTTACAAAAACATGTGCAGCTCTGTCCTATGATGTAAAATTACTATTTATTTTATGTAAATTTATTGATAAGCTATTTTTTTAAGTATATGTACATAAATTTGCTCTGAATACTCTGAAACTTTCAAGATAATTAAGAAGTGCAAGTGGTTCCTTTTAACATTTACTAATAAATAGGTTTTCACATATACAAAAAAGAACCACAACGCAGGGATCTACTCGTATAAATGAAACTATGTATTTATATTATCGTTTTAAAGTTTAAATTAAAAAAATTGAAAATTTTACATATAGAGCGCGTTTATTCGATGTTTTCATCAAATTGCATTTCGAAATCTACCGTGTCTAGTCCATTTATATCATCTTCTATTGCATCATCACTAATGAGACCATTATAAAAACTTTGTGCATCTTGTGGAATGAGATGTAATATGGACTGAATATCGGCCAGTTTCGCTGGTGATACTGGCTTCCCTGAAGGCCACAGGGGAACTAAATGCTCTGACAAGATTACAGCTGGTCTCCCACGAACAGGTGCTCTCCCTATATTTACTTCCACAGAACTCACATGGAAATCCGTTTTAAAAAAAAATGAGTTTGGCGACTCTCTTGTCAGGTATAACAGTACCATATACCATCAACAGTTTTAAAAAATTTACCATTTTTCGCGCGCGCTTCGCAACGCGCTCGCCGAACATTTTCACATCTAATTTTAAAAGAAATTAAATAAAACAATACAACTTTCTTCGAGGATAAAAAAACGGTCGTTACTCATTCGAACTATTTCGTTGAATGCCACTGATTTTAACAGATGTTTGACGTTTTATTTTGAAATTTTGAGTTATTGCACTTTGAGCCATATATCCTTTGTTGAGAGTTGAGAGACATGTAACAAGTCATGTCATTTGGTACCTTTGTGCGATGATGAATTTCAAATCTTTATATGAATAGTGGAATCACATACTAGTGGTTCTACTGTTTTACAAAATTCATTTATACATTATAGAACCGAATGCTTGTGGTTCCATTTTATAAAAAAAAATATTAGTAATTAAATCATGAATTTATTTTACGCATAAAGATACCACAGACACTTGGTTCCATTTGGTGTATTATAAATAATGGTTGATAATATAAATATATGTAATGTATAATAGTACCAAGTATGAGTGGATCTGTTTTGTATAAAATGAAATGGTTGAACAATCGAGTACCATTGTGCTGTGGTCCTTTTTTGTTTTATATGTAATGTTTGTTTTTGTTGATGGTTATTTTCTGCTTTTAGTACAGCCTGTTTCCAAGGGCAAAATCATGTGGTTCTTTTTTTTATAAGAATTTAGACCACTTTTAAATGAGTATTCTTCAAAAAAAGTAAAAAAACAAAATTTGTCGTGTGGTTCCATTTTGCCTAAATACGGACAATCCATCCAGTGGATTGTTCCTTCGTGAGACCTTCGTGAAAATACCTTCAGCTTTGTAATGCTGTTTATGTCTATTTAAAAATTGTATCTGAATATCTTTAACATCATTCGAGAAACCATTTATTAAATAATAAAGATGAATAATATATTATAAGTTTTGGTGTGAAAGAATCCCTCCTTGGGCGAAGGCTTATCTCATTGATACCGCTTTGCAGGCACTAGAATACCTGGATTCACAGCCACTGCTTTTGTGATATCGTCCTCCACCCACGGCACATACGTATTCTCATTTAAGTCTGACCATGGTTTAGATTAGAGATACCACGAATAGTGATTTGGCCGAATACCGAATAACAAATATTCCGGGCTTAAACCTGAATCAGTAAAATTGACAGCCAACGCAAAACAATATCCGAACCTAACAGAATTTGCAAAGATTTATTTATCATCTCCTGGAAGCAGTATATACAGTGAGCGGCTAGTTTTCGAAGCAGGTACAATAGGTATAATTTATGAGAAAAGCGCGATCCTTTCCTATCAACAAATGCTGAAAAAAATATTTAAAAATGAACATTTGCGTGCTATGATATACTAAATATAGTTTATCTGAAGGTTTAGGCTTAGAACGTTTAAATCATCTTTAGGTAAGTCTGCTCCTTCTCGGGCAACCATTTTTAGATTATGTTTTAACGAATTTAAAAGGGGGAAAACTAACCTTAAAGATGATGACAGAAGTGAATGCTAAGAGAGAGAGAGAGAGAATTGTAATTTTGTTAATTCAAAATGGTACACTACAGTCGCATTGACAAAAGGTTTCAAAGCTGTGCAGGACAGACGACCGAAGACCAGGCTCCGGGGAATGATGCTGCTCCACGACAATGCGTCTTAACACTCTTCCCTCACAACAAAGGCGCTTATTCAAGAATCGGGTATTGAAACTCTACCTCACCCACTTTAGAGCCCCGACTTAGCTCCTTGTGACTTCTTTTTATAAAGATCGTAAATATAGGTAAATATAGGATCGTTTAATAGGCTGACCTATCAACTATAAGCACATTAACTCAATACTTACATTGAATATCTACTTTGCAGACATTTTATACTCTCATTACTCAATTAATTATTTGCCATGTACTCTTACAAAGTAATACGTACCAACCAACTTAAGGCTTGCAGAAAAAGACTAATACAAATAATATATGTGTGTGCATATGTGTGTGTGTGTGTGTATGAGTGTGGAATGTGTGTGGGTGGGTGAAACTGTAATGGGTGAGTGGTGTGGGTAGCTTAATGATCTTCTCTTGATTTGGTTTATATAGTATAGTTGCATTTTTATTTATTTCTTTTTTCTACTTATACGCTATCGTGGAACATTAGGAGGAGCGGAGTCTCCTAACACAGGCTTCTCATTGCCTAACAGGAGACCCCAGCCACTAGATTGTAAGATGTTTAAGAAATTAATAAAGATATTATTATTATTATTATTTCTTTATTTCATTCTTTATACATATAAATTACATTTTTAAATATATTTATATACAAAAACAAAAAATAAAATACATTTAAAAATATAAAAAATAGTATCCCATCGGTATCGGGTACAGAGACCAAGATATCGGTGGTTAGGACTCCAGAGACAGAAACTTCCTCACAATACGTGCCGTATCGAGAAGAACTGCTTTCTGCATCAGACCCTTAATCCAACTGCCTAACGCGAGCCTCTGAAGATGTTGGTCGAGGCTCTTAGCAACTAATCCATGGGCCGATATGACTATCGGTACAACGATTGCCGAATCAACATCCCACATGTAACAATCTCGTGGGCTAAATCCAAATACTTCACTTGTTTATCTTTTTCAGCTTTCAAGAGATTGTCGTCATGTGGAATGGTAATGTCAACAATCATTGCTCGGCGCTCCAATCGGTCTATTACCACTATATCAGGTTTATTGGCAACTATAGTCCTGTCAGTGATAATAGGGCGATCCCAGTACAACGTTGCACGACCATTTTCAAGAACTGGGTCGGGCACATATTTGTAGTACGGTAACTCTACAGTCACAAGGCTATACTTAAGAGCAAGTTGCTGATGGACAATCCTGGCCACTTGGTTATGTCTATGCAAGTACTCGCCGTTGGCAAGACGAGCACAACCGGAAATTATATGTCTAAGGCTTTCACCAGGACAATGACATGCCCGACAAATGTCTATTGTGCCGTCCTTCAGGATATACTTCCGATAATTATTCGTCATAACAACTTCATCAGTAATTGCAAAGACAAAACCTTCAGTTTCCCCGAAGAGGTCACCGAATCGAAGCCAGAATACAGACGCTAGTTGATCTACCTCAGGCCTGTTCAAGGCTCGATAAAAATGTCCATGCAGCTCGTTGCCCTTCCATATCTCCTTACGATCAGTAATGTTGAGTACTGCAAATTTGCGCCAGTTCTCTTTACCTAGACCAAGCGGAGTGAGTCCGTTATCAACTGCTACTACATCCCTACGAATATCCACATTAACAGAAAGGAAGTAATTCCTCAGGCTACATATCTCACGATTATGGAGGGTCCTGGTCCATTTAGTAAACCACGACCACCACATTTTCGTGGAATATATAACCTCATCACCGATGAACGTGGATGATGCATTCGGTATACAGTAAGCAATGTACGAACTCTTCTATCCAGGGTATCTAGTTCAGTCTGAGTCCATCTAAGTATGCCAAAAGAGTAAGTTAGAACTGGTATGACCCAATCATTATAGGCTCTCACCTTATTACCACCTGATAAAAGACTATTTAATACTTTTTTCAGGCGGCTAAAGAAGCGTTCCTGTAACGATTGTTTCATAGTCAACTCATTTACACCTAACGCCTGTGACATACCCAGATATTTGTAAGTTTCGTTAGCTGAGAGACATGTAAAGTGCGTAGAATCTGAGAGTTCCAACCTATCAGACTCCACAACCCTGCCTCTTTTTACATGCATGATTGCACACTTATCTACACCAAATTCAATCCTGATACATTTACTAAAGGTTTTAGTTATTTCTAGTAAATTCATCAGTATGGAACTACTGGAAGCAAACAGTTTTAAATCATCCATGTAAAGGAGGTGGGATATAACCTTACCATCTCTCTGCAAACGATAGCCTAGCCCTGAACCCTCCAACATAGTGCTGAGAGGATTTAAAGCTAAGCAAAACCACAAGGGACTTAAACTGTCACCCTGAAATATACCCCGCTTAATCATTATATATTCGCCATCGCCTTGAGATTGCCGACATCCTGCATAGCAAAGAACCGTTCTCCATTGCCGCATACATGTCTCCATAAAAGTGCATAGAGTTGTATCAATCTTGTACAACTCCATCACCCTCAAGAGCCACGTATGCGGTACAGAGTCATAAGCCTTTTTATAATCTATCCAACATGTCGACAGATCTTTTCGGTTACGACGAACTTGTTGGTTAATAGTCATGTCAATAATAAGGAGCTCTTTAGTGCCACGTGCCCCACCTCTACATCCATTCTGAGAGTGAGATATAATAGAGTTGTTCGTAATATGAGATGTTATCTTCACTCTAAGAATGGACGTTAGTAATTTATATAACGTCGGAAGACACGTTATTGGCCTATAATTTTTGGGATCCGTGGCACTACCAGATTTATAGACTAGGTGAGTTAGTCCTGTAGTCATAAAAGATGGAAGCGAACCTGATTCTAGGCATGATTGAAAATGAGATGCCAAACGTACATGTGAGCTACGGAGCCACTTTAACCAAAAGTTATGCAGTCCGTCCGGTCCCGCTGACTTCCAATTCGGTAGCGAACGAACTGCATAAGCTATATCCATATCTGAAATTGATACTGGCTCCATTGTATTGATTGACTCAAACGATCGTTCGACATCTCGCATCCATTCACCCTCTGTGTGAGTGATAGGCATCGACCATATGTTACGCCAAAATGTATTAGTAATTTTAACATCTGGAAAATGTCCATCACTCACTAAATCAAGCTGCGCCCACCGTCTATAAACCCACCTCTCGTCCCTTTGGAATGTGCGATTCTGAGTATATCGGTCCACTCTTTTTTTATACCTTCGTATACGGTTTGCCCATGCATAACTGCTTGATGCGTGACTGCTTGTGAAGAAGGAAAAGTAGTGAGGCTTATCTGTAAGTCGGAGCGTAGCCTTTCAAGTACAGAGCTATTCAACAAATTACATCGCTTAATAGCTCGCACTTGATCCGATAACCTTTGCACCGTAACGTTAACAGTTGGTTCAAGTTCCTGAAACAGAGTTAGTAAACGATTACGATACGCAGTGAGATTAGTTTCACCCTCTGTAGCCACAAAATATGCTCGCATGACGTTCTCGTTCATTATTATTATTATTATTATAGGCTTATAAGCAAGGCAAGTTTTTTCAAGTGCCGAAGAAGCGGTGGCCGCCTACGAATCAGCCATTTTTGATCTGTCGCATAAGTGTTTCCAAGACTGTCTTAGGCTGATGGAAATTTGTATAGAGAGTGATGGTGAGTATTTGGAAAACATGTAGGTAATATAAATTGTAAGTATATATTGTTTACTTTTTTACTCTCAAAATTTATATAGTGACCTACGTAGTAACACATACATTCCTCATTCTGATAATATAAACACAAGTCCATCCGTGTCAGGGATCAAATTACGCAGGACCACAACACTGCAAAGAGAAGGAAAACTTCAAACTAACCTTATACCAACCCGTCTGGAAAGCGTGTAGGCCATAACCTCCTTTCTATTCTATCTAGGCTGTTGATGAAAATACGAGATTTGGTAAATAATACTCTCCCAACATTATTCGTTGTTTTTTTCTGTCAATACTTATTTTTCCTCAGTTGATGTGTTTTTCTATGTAAGTAGGTACTTTTCGGTCTTCGTTTTTGATGTTCGTGTTTCTCTGCTCTGTGAAAAACAAAGGTGACGACTTTGTTTTTGTTTGTACAAATTTTACGATTTGTTTACAGACAGAACATCTTATTACTATTATTTACTCTTGGATAACTCAACTCACCAAGTGTTTAATCAAATAAAAGCGTATTATACAAGATGAAGAACATTTATTTTATATATTCACAATTTTTAATTGTTTGCAATGGATACTGGAGATTGTTTGCCAGAGTTCTCATTCTTGAACACCAGGAGGCGAAAGATCTTTAATTTAAAGGCGTTTTGCGGTAAACATACAAACATTTTGCAATAACAGGTTCTACAATAGAATTATAAATGTGCGATTCTATTTATTTACTCAGCCGACCATAAATTAGAGATTATCTATCATTGTTTGTAAAGGGAGTCCGTTTGTAGTTTTATTTCAAAAGTAATTGCCAAAATTGCCTAATTACGAAGATCACGTCTGACAGAACTGTGTGAAGGCAAAAGTTTTATTGCATAAACAAATAATCATAATCGTAAATGACAGCAATGACGTGAAATTACACACATTGTAGTTAATTAATTTTACGACTTCTAATGGTTAGCGATCTTGACTGCTTAGGTCTTGGGTTCAATTCTCACCAAGAACAAATATTTTGTGATGAGCCTGATCATTTGTTCTGTCCCTGGATGTAATATCAATCATAAATAGTATAAAGTACTTCTTAATAGTACTATAAACTGTTAATTTATTTACACCTTAAAATGGTTTCAAATATTACATTACATGATATAATAAGATTTCATTTTAAAAATTTTACGCTCCTTTAATGCGTTTTATGTAACCATTATATAAGTGTGATCATTAGTGATAATTAAATATATTACAGAATATTTTGAAAGTTTTATCATTTATTTAGCAGAAAAACAATAACTGTTGAAATCAAAAAACAAAAAAGAAAATACTTACAAGTTTATTTTGATTTACAAACAGAAGGAAACCGAAATCGATTATACCTCTTTTCCTTTCTTTCCCTTTGTATAGCAGAATAGTGATCCACTTTTTGAATTGTTCTATTTCTCCATTATCAATTAATATACAGAAGGTATAATATGAAGCTGAAAATTTCACTTCCCTTTTGTGTGTGAACGTAGAATAGAATAGAATAATCTTTATTGTACACCAATTCAGGATATTATACATACAATAGTATTCCAAGTTAATGAATATGTACAAATAGTGACCTTGTCGCTAAAATGCAATCTCTTACAGGCAACCTATGGATGGACAAATAGACTGTAAATTCGTAGTTTCATGGGCAGATTTAATGAGAAAAAAGTGTAAAGGAAACAAAAAAAAATATACAGCACAACAGCATTCCTTTGACAGTTATAAATCAAAGTAGTGTTAATTATATACAGTAATATTTATTATATTATATTAGTGAAGGTATTTATTAATATGTCTTTTTTTTACCTTAGAATCCCTAACTTAATTGTTATGCACCTTATAATTTGTGTTATGAAACCATAAGATATACTGAAAGAAAATGCCTGTGGCATTAAGTCGCCATTGTACATTCTCGTGCAAAACTCGCAAAATCGATCAAAGTTCGATGCCGATATACCTAACTGACGTCATGTGTCCCAGCGGTTTTCGAGTATTCTTTAAAAAAGAGCTCAAGGCTTTTAATTGATATACAAAAGTGATGTCATGAAGTAAATTTCAAGGTGATAAACTTATGAAACTAAAATGAATAATAAAATTAAAAAGAACATTTCCTAAGTTACGGAGTTTCTCTTAACAGCCATAAAAATATAACTGATTTGAGGACCTTCTTTTTTAAGTCGATTTACAATAAAAAAATACATTTTTAATTTATTTTTAACGAATCACAATGGTCATCAAACCCGTCAAGTGTTACTTCATTATAAAGTTTGTGCAAAAAAAAACATTTCTTTCTACATTCTAAGTTGGTTTTCATTCATTCATTTATTATTTGGTAGACATAAAATGGTAAAAGTGGACTTAATGCCGTAGGCATTTTCTCCCAGTCGATTTGAAGGCGATGCAAAACTAAAACATGGTAGATGCACAGAAACTAAAAACGTGATTTTATGGCAAATACAACATAATGTTTATAGAATATAATGAGTACCCAGAGTGCTCATAAGGATACCGTTACTAAAAAAAGTTGGTTTTAAATCAAATATATAATTAAAATGTTTTACATGAAAGATAAAAGGTGTATTGTGATATGAGATAGTCATATTTCAATACGCAACAGACTGTACTCGTACATGTATGTTTAATTTTTAATGTCTACATGACAGACAAGGTTATAGTGGAGTCAATTATTTGACCTCACATGTTCATAAGTTTAATCTTAAAGGTTAATAAATAGTTATATACACTTTATCCCAACATTTAAGTACTTTTGTCTCTTTCTTCTTATAGCTCGTGCCCGCGGCTTTGTACACGTGGGAAGAAAAAAGAATAATTTCTTTGCAAGAAAATGAAGCCGATCTTCACACATAAAACGTATCGTCGTACCGTACTTATTAAATATTCATCAAAACCTACACTTGTCTTGCGGGCATAAACATTTTTTTGAGACGTAATCTTGCTGAGTTTTCTGTCTTCTAAAGACGTATTTTGTATGTATCGTTGGTTGATACAAGGGTAACTACATAAAGGTCCGGACAGTACCGTCTTTACTATAAGGGCACGGGGCCCGTGCCCAGGGCCCACATCGTCACCGGGGCCCCAAAAACCGAATACATTAAGCAGAAATATGCGCTTACACTAACATTACGCTTACATTAGCAGGGGATCCTGCTGAGCAGCACCCAGGACGTTGAAGGAGTACAACTGTTCGACAAGACCGATACACACAACTGACTGCAAGACGTCAGAGATAGGTTTAAAGCTACATTATAATTAGGGTGTGTCGTCGTCCCGGAAATGCTGAATGGCTGAGATGTGTCTAGGAAGTGCACCCTTACAGTGGCTCCACAGTGATGGTATGGGCGGGTATTTTAAAGCACAGAAGATCAGAGCGCGTTTTTGTATATGGCAATATGAACGCTGGAATTTACGATGAAGATGTCCTCGGGCCTTATGTCGCCCATTTGCACAAAGTGTGGGTTCAGATTTCATGCTGATGTATGACAATGCGCGATCGCCCACAGCTCGGAGAACCAGAGAGTAATTGGCAATGGCAAATATCCGGGTATTGTCGTGGCCTGCACTTTCGCCAGATCTCAGACAACTAAAAGACTTGTTAAAATTCCAGTGGGAGCGATTGCCGTAGGATCAGTTAAACAAACTTATAATTTCAATAAAAAATCGTAGCCGACAAGTTTTAAACAACAGTCACATTTTGTATCGAATTACCAAATAATAAAAAAATGACGATATTTAATTTTGTAAAACATGAAAAGGTTAATTTCCTTTTTAACTTTATTTTATACTAAGTATGTTACGGTACAAATATTGTTGATTTTTGTGATTAAAAAAAAAGAAAAAAAAAATTGTTTAGATGTAACGAATAACCTATTTATTTTCACATAAGTAAACAGTTAAACTTATTTTATGTGATTTTCTTTTTAAAGGTTTAAGCTATATTTCGTCCGTGTGGTGACGGCGTCCGTGTGGTGACGGATTAAGAATACAGAGTGTCACCACCCTTATTCATCCCGTGGCTGTCGTAAGAGGCGACTAAGGGAGCAAACTACATTGCAGCAATAGAGAGAAGGAAAACTTGACACAAACCCTATACCAACCCGTCTGGCCAGCGTGTTGTAGTAGACCAAAACCTCCTTTCTAAGGAGAGGCCTATGTCCAGCAGTGGACTAGTAAAGGCTGTTGATGATGAAGCTATATTTATTGTCTGTCTATAGGTCTTTGTATATATATATATATACATATTATGATAGTCCCAGCCAGCGGCTGCCTATCTGTACTCGTATGTTAGCGATGAACTCAAAAACTACTAAACTGTTTTAAATGTGGTTTTCACCAATAGACAGAGTGGTTTATAAGGATGATTTAGGTATATAACTTATTCAGGTTTTATGTAAATTGTTTGAAATATGATGAAAATTGTTGAAAATGTCAGATCAAGTCAAGCAGCTTAGGAGTTTTCAGCTTTCTTTGTAGACATATGTTTTATTTAAATTTAATCCACATATTCGATGCAACAAGCTGATTCTTAACTACGAGAAAAACATAAAGACAAAATGTGCTCTATTAAACCTGCGAAGCCGGGCGGGTCACTAGTTGTTAATATATTCGTTCTCATATATATATTTTATTTCTATCCTTTTTAAATTCTATCATGTTAATTTTTCTTCTAGGTCTTATGGTTGCTTTCCTAGACCCTCCAGGAGTTTCATCTTCTAATCTTCTAAATAAATACTTACTAAAAATCTAATTATGTTTGTCAGCAAGCGCTTTATTTAACAAAAAACGACTGAATCGCTTTGCCTAATAGTAATATTATAATAATAATCTAAACACGTTACGTTACCCAAAATTAGGGAATTCGGGTAAAACACTCTTAGCTTATTTAAAAAAAACAAAATTGAAAATTTTCTCACTTTTGTCATTATTCGTTTCATCAGTTTTGAGTGTTTTTTTTTTGTATTCAGATATTCTTCAGATATCAAGAAAAGTGGTAGTAAGACCTTAAAGTTAGTCATCTCCTGACCATTAAAAACAACATCAAAATTGATTTGATTTATTTATTCTTTATTGTACACACTGAACACATACATATAAATAAGTAACAAGGAAATGTCATGTACAAAGGCGAGCTTAACCCAAAACTGAGTTTTCTTCCAGCAAACTTTGAGCGAAGAGACGACAACAGAGAAACGTAAGGGCACAGTCATGCATACTCAGGAATCAACACAGAAAGGCATATAAATTAAACAAATAATGACATTAATTGAGAAAGTAAAATATATTATACGTATAAATACATATATAGATTTTAAATTATGGGCAGAGCTGATTTCGAGCAATATATATCAGTTCTAGAAAAAAGTTAGGTTATGTATCTCCAAATCCTGCATCATATTATTAGGAAATCAATATGTATTCATTATAATTATTCATTTAAAAAAATTACGTTATTCGTTAAATCTAAACAAAATGAATAATTTTTCCTTTTTCTTTATCATTTATTCTTGAGTAAAATCTTTTTTGTAGGTTATGTCTTAAGATATCACAAGGCATTCTTCAAATTTCTACACAAAATCATTTTCCGTAGAAGCTGTACGTTTATGGAATGCCTTGCCGGTTTATATCAGACGTGCGCAATCCGTGACCACCTTCAAGACTGTGCTGTATGAGCATTATCTGTCTCTAATAGTTGGAAATTAGTGTATGTATATATTAACGTATGTATGTGTAGTATTAATGTATACATATAGATTAGTAGGATTTATGTATGATAAATATTTCATAAGTTAAGAACTTATTTATTTCTCTAATTTCTGTGTACCTATCACCAGTTCAAAATGAATCCAGTCCATCCAAAGGTTGCCTGGAAGATATTGCACTAAGCGAAAAGGTACCCTTTGTACATTACATCTGTTGTTAATTACTTTATAATGTCTGTAAAACCCTGGTGCACAAATAAAGTATTTATCTATTTCAAAAAAAGGGGCAATAAGCATATAAAATAAAAGTTGAAATTATTTGTAAATTGTGGGCAGGGCTGATTCCAACCAATATACAGGGTGTAAGACGTCGTAACGAATACTGAAACAGTGTATTCAGACCATCATTTTGAGTCCAAAATCATTGACATTTTCTGCCGGAAAATTAAACTTGAAGAATCACACGGTACAAAAATATTCAGTAATTAGCATCACAAAGTTGTCTCAAGAACTCGCAATTTGTAGACACGCTACAATTGGTAGGCGCGCAAGTGTCAATGACCTCTCCATCGGATCGCATACTTCGTTATACTTCATTGATAAATAAAGCACCTAACATAACATCCAAATACCAAAACTTCACTTCATTAAAGGGCACGTTTGAAGTAAGTAAAAAATACATAAATCTTTAGTGAAATGTACACTAATTAATAAAAAAAGCAATTGGAGGTTAACTTACCACTACTGTTTTACATGTACTCGTATTTTAATAAATGTTTAAAATGTAGTCTTCTAGATATCTAGATTCAAAATGTAGTCTAGATCTTGTCTAACGACGTGTGGGTTGTGAAATGACCACCAATGTTCGTTATGTTGGTTGTAGAAACCCACACGAGTAAACAAGGCCTCGGCTGTCCACAAAATATTGGCACCGGGGTGGGCGATAGAATTGTCAACGAGGTAAGGCGTCTGTTTCTTGTTAATCTAGGACTTTCTGATAACGGTAAGGGTGCAAGCCAGCGGTGTTTATCAGCTTTGATACTGCGTATTGGCTTACGCGGAAGTGTTGCGCTGCGGGCCCGTGTGCTTGCTCGAGGATACATTTCAAAGAAGTAAGAAGAAGAAGAAGATTTGTTCTTCGACTTCGTTGTGTTGCAAGTCTTGACCTTGCAGTACCCCTTGCGTGTGACGGGTTTCTAAGCTGTCCGTACTCTAACATCCTCTGATTTGCTGATAAAGTCCGGATGGGTTTAGTATACCTTGTCTTTGGAGTCTTGGTATACTTTCCGACTCGTACAAGCGCTGTGCACCATTTAGGCTTTCACCACTACGAATGTAACAACGCACCATTTCGTAATACTCGCGATTTGGAAACATTGTTTGCACTGTTGACGTTACGGAAGAACGAGCGGTAAACACAAAGAATTCATCTACTACACTATCTGCTAAATATTTTCTTCGGGAGGAAATATTTTCTGTTGAAAATTTGACGTAGGTATCATTTTTTTTTTGCAAAAATGGGGTCTTTAATAATGTCTAATGCCTAAAAAGAATTTGGACGGCTACTACAATTTCACGGTGTATATATCGTCGGGTTAATGGTAAAACCGACTAAATGCCGATTTTTGGAAAAATGAGATAAAAATACCATTTTTCTTGAAAAAAAAAACGATATCTTTCTAATGGAAAAACCCACTTTGCAATTTAATGGATAGTTAAAAAGATAGTGATTTCATAAAACTTGAGACTGAAAAGCAATTATTACAACAAATTCTCGTTTTTATCTCTCCCAATTTAAGAGCCAAGGCCTTGTGGGTGGAGCAATCGCCACCCTTCCCTATTTCCTGAGATCTGTTTGACCTCTTGATAGGCCATGACTCCCACTTTCTACTTGCTATAAGTTGATCTAGGCCATCCTCGTTTTCTCTTGCCTTATGTTTCCTTCCAGTATTATTATTTTATATCTTCGATTAAAAGATATTATTCTAAAACATATATCTCTTATTAATGCTAAAGGCTGACTTGGTTCCCATTTTATTAATCTACACGATTGATTGTTTTTGATTTTAGTAAAAAAAATAAGCAAAAGTCAGATATATAATTAATTCATTCTTTACCGAAATAATACTTTTTATCGACTATGATTTAGATTAGGTATGCTTTATTATAATAGAATGCACGAATTGCAATTAATTTTAAATCGGTTTTATAAACTGCTAATCCAGCAGTTTATAAAACCGATTTTTCTTTTTTATAATTTGTGTTTAGGTATATTCATTCTGTTATTCGTGTAATAAGAATATGTAATTTGTTATGTGTTTTTTGCTTCAATGTATTCTTTCACTGAATAGAAACAATTTTCAAGAATGCTATTAGTTTTTCAAAGATTAATGTATTCTTAGATTCATTTTTTAAGTGGATAGGTAATTTGTTGTATATTTTTACAGCCATGTAGTTTCCACAGGGGCTCTGGTTAAGCATTTTAAGTCTTGATGGTGGTAGGTACAAGATGCAAGATATTTTATTTGCATAAACATGTGTACATTAAAGATGTTAAATAATATTTCCTGATCGACATGTTTGACCGTTACCGGTGTACAAATATAAAGTTAATTTAACAATATCATCTTTCTACATGCAACATAAAATCGTTTAATAACATAAAAAAAAAAAACAATTACAACGAAAGGACTCGAATATCATGCGAATATCATGGTTATAGGTATACATTATCAACTATTAACCGTCTACATTAATTCATTTAATCTTAAACATTCAATATTCAACATAAATATATTTACTGCAATCAATAATCCATCAGTCATACAAAAAAGCGCAAAAAATCATCTAAACTAATTTGTAACTTAGCTAATATAAATATCAATGATACATTATATTATTATGGTTATAAAGTGTTGTCATTCAAGAAATCCTCTAGTCTATAATAACAATTTTGAGCTAATAATGTTTTAAATGTCGCCTTAAATGTATTCATGTCCAAGATCTTAATATATTTGGGAATTTTGTTAAATTTCAACGGCGCCTTTAAGAGCAGTGTAGAGCATCCTTTAGCTTGGTAACCTTCCGAAGTTCTGTGTTTCTTACTCTATATCTGAGTTTTATATTTAAACAGCTCCATTCCATTGCCCTCTGAGTGGTCAGTATTTTACGTCTCGCCTTGTTATCATAGATCCACGTTTGGCAACCATAGGTAAGACAGGGTAAAATTGTAGTGTCTAAAATTATCCTTTTCATTTTAATTGGTAGTTGTGACTTGAGAATCTCCTTTTGTGCCCAGTACTTTTTCCATGTCTATTTCCTCTTTATTTCGGTCTTTCCTAAATGAAATTTGTTTCCCAAGGTAAATGTAGCTTTCCACGTACTCGAGTGGCACATCGATGACCAGTATTGGCGTTAATTCATCCGCAAAGCGTAGGTGGCTTAGGCGAACTCCATTTACATTTATTCCTTGTTTTGACCATGGTAAGTTTTCCATTACATTTTGTAGGACTGCTATAAATAGTTTCGGCGAGATGGGGTCACCTTGTCTGACTCCTCGGCTGATGCTGATTCTGGTGCAATTCTGTCTAGTTTTACTCTACTTGTGCCGTTAACATATATATTTTTAATAATGTTTATATATTTTGCGTTAATATTTTGTTTGTCTAGTGCTTCCCAGATGCCAATGTGAGAGTTAGAGTCAAAAGCTTTCTTATAATCAATAAAAGCTATGTAGAGGGGTTTTCTATATTCGACATACGAATTCCCTCTATGAATTTCGAAGACAGGAGGTGCTAGTATAAAAAAAAAACCTACTGCCCACCACCCTTAGCAGATGCTTCCTGCTGTGATCGACTGACGATCACGGACAGACACCAGGCTCACATTATGCTAAAAATATAGGCCTGCATCAGAGGCCTTGCTGATGCCTAGGGACGTTCCAATCTCTTGCTGATGGTAATGGTTAAACATTACATTGGATTCAGAGAGGTAGGGATAAAAGTGCACCTGTGTTCGCGCGCTCACTCTCATTTTTGACGTTTCGTGCATTTTAATATCTCCTGAAAAATAGACTTGGCTCTGACAATGGACTCCGACAAACAATAGCCTTGCGGCTTTGGAAGGAGGTACAGAGGTCTAGGTGTGATGGTAGTCATGCCAAAGTCTAAAAATGCATAACACCTACGACCAGGCAGTTAGTGATGCAGTCCAAAAATAGACGTTGAGAACAGTGATGATGTGGCTAACTGGCAAACGCTTTCGTCAAATCTAGTCTCCACCACCTCGCAAGCAATCGGTTTCAAAGCCAGTAGACACGGGGATTGGTTCGATGACAACGATAAAATGTTAACCACAGCCATCCGAAAGCATCGTTGGAGCAAGTCAAGCATAGTGGTGCCGAGTTACGGCAAAATTTACAATCAACGACAAAAGTAGATAATCAAAAACGGATTGTCAAAACTAATCAACAATATTTGGAGCAAAACTAGGTAGTGCTGCAATATTACAAAACTAAATGATTAAATAAAGTACCCATGAATTAACTGGTTGATTGTCACAAAAAGTTGATGATAAAAATAATTAGCTGATTGAACTGTCACCAAAAGTTAATGAACAAAGACGTTTCAAAACAAATTAACTGATTGAACTTTCGCCAAAAGTTGATGATCAAAGACGTGTCAAAATATTTAGCTGATCGAACTGTTGCCAAAAGTTGAAGAAGCGAAGTTGACATCGTGGTCACCACCACGTATGATTTTCAGAACTTTCACTTTCTTCTGGACCTCAGCTGCAGTTCATCAAAGAACGCTAGAAATGAAATACACATCAAGTTATGATTTTCAAAACTATCATTAAATAGGCTACTTTTTACCGTGATAAGCGACACACACGCGGGCGGAGCCGCGGGCATAAGCTAGTATTTAACAGTCTTCTAGTTGCATGTGCAAACATTATAATATTATTAGAATATATTATTATGGAAACTTCTTTTTGTATGGCGACAAAATTATATAGTAGGTATAATATAACGGGTGATTTTTTAAGAGTTAAGTTTTCCAGTTTCTCAACACTGGTTGGTAATGGCATCCAAACGTCATCTGTCAAAGTGAAAAGTTTTCAGTATACCCTGCCATTTCATCATGGAAAGACTTACAAACGAGCAACGATTGCAAATTGTTGAAATTTACTATCAAAATTCGTGCTCTGTGAAAAATGTGTATCGTTTGTTACGACCATATTATGGTCGTCATAATCGACCTGGTGAACTGCAAGAATTGAAGCCGAATGACCTTTTTTTTTTTTTTTTTAAACGTGTGGAAATCCCCTCGGACCGTCACCCCTTCGGCGTTTGCGGTTTGCGGCGGGGTGGTGTGTCGGACTCGGACCGACTAAAACCACACGGTGTGCCACTCTGCGCCTGTAACAGGAGGGATCCGGGAACAGCTGTTGTTAAGACATCCGGACCCCTCCTAGCGCCAGCCCGCTCCTGGTGCGGGCTCCGTCTCAATATTTTTCCTCTCTTTAGGCGACGTCCGGCACACGAGGACGCCGCCCCCTCGCGGCTGGCCAAACTAATGCGGGTGGAGGGGAAACCCACCCCGTCCACCCGCGGCCACACTCAGGGCGGCATGAGGCGGTGATAGGCGGGCCTCAGCCGCCCGGTTCGCCGGGGGCGGATCGGGTCCGAGTGGAGGTCGTCCTCCCGGGCCCTCTCCGCCGCCTCCTTCCGCGAGATTACTACCTCGCAGAAGGTTGCGACCGCGGTAAAACAACTGTCGCTACCGGCCATGGAGCGTACAACGGCCGGTAGCGAGAGATCCACTCCGATGACTGCAGTGAGGGCCCGGCGCTGGGCCGCCCATGCGGGGCAGACCGCCAGCGTGTGCTGGGCCGAGTCCTCACTGCAGTCGCAGTGGTGGCAGGCGGGACTCAGTTCCCTCCTAGCGACCGAGTGCAGGTACTTTCCGAAGCAACCGTGCCCGGAAAGCACCTGCGTCAGCCGGAAGGAAAGGGTCCCGTGCTGCCGCCCTGCCCACTCGGCGATGACCGGCTGGAGAGCCTCCACGGCGGCGAAGCCAGCGCGTGGAGTCTCCAGCCGGAACGACCAACGAGCCATCGTGGCTCGGCGAGCGGCTTCGCGCCACTCGTGCACATCCTCGGGCGGAGGGCGAAATCCGCTCTCCGCCCGGGAGTCAGCCACTCGCCGATAAACTTCGGCGAGCACTTCCGCCTCCAAATCCCACGGGGGAGTTCCGGCCAACGCGCATGCCACCTCCGTCGAAACGGTGCGGTAACCGCGTATGGCTCTGACCGCCATTACCCTCTGAGGGCGCCAGAGGCGTACCCTATTCTGGGCGGTCAGAGCCGCCGTCCACACCGGTGCACCGTACAGTGCCATTGACCGGACAACCCCCGTGTACAGCCGTCTTGTCGCGACGCTGGGTCCGCCCATATTGGGCAAAAGTCGCCCTAGGGCAGACGCAGCGCCGACCAGCTTTGGAGCAAGCTGTCGGAAGTGCTCGTCGAAGAGCCACCTCCCGTCGAGGATCAGGCCCAGATATTTCATCTGGGCCCGAACCGGTACGAGGACCGAGTTGACCACGATTGAGGCGCCAGGGGGTGGACCACGACGGGGCCCATGAAATAACAGGGCCTCCGTCTTATCTAGGGCCACCCGTAAGCCCAGCGCCTCAATGCGCCCGACCACCAGGGAGACTCCCCCTGTGGCCAGGCGCGCCGCCTCTTGAAGCCGAATGACCTACCACAACGTCTAATTTTTTGTGAATGGGCCTTAGAACAGCTCAATGAAAATCCGCTGTTTTATCGAAAAATTGTGTTTCTGGCTTAACGGATATGTAAATAAACAAAACTGTCGCATCTGGAGTGATGAACAGCCACACAAGAATTACCGATGCATCCTGAAAAAACGACAGTTTGGTGTGGTTTATGGGCTGGTGGCATCATCGGTCCATTTTTCTTCAAAGACGACCGTGGAAGATACGTTACCGTCAACGGCGAACGATATCGAGCCACGATACGCAACTTTTTTTTTGCACCAGTTGGCCGAGTTGAACTTGGTTGACATGTGGTTTCATCAAGACGGTGCCACATGCCACACAGCTCGTGAAACAATGGACATGTTGAAGGATGAATTTGGTGAGCAGCTTATCTCTCGAAATGGCCCTGTGAATTGGCCGCCAAGATCATGCGATTTGACGCCTCTGGATTATTTCTTGTGGGGTTATGTAAAGTCGTTAGTGTACGTGGACAAGCCGAACACGATTGAAGCCTTACAAGATAACATAATTATTAAACGCGTAATTCGTGGGATACAGGCCGCATTGCTCGAAAAAGTGACGCAAAATTGGACCTCCCGAATGGACCATTTGAAACGGAGCCGCGGACAACATTTACATGAAGTTATCTTTAAAATGAAAATGGCAAAGGCCAAGTTATCAATTTCAATAAAAAATTTGAATGTATGATGCAAATTGAGTGTTTTATTACTACGCTTAAAAAATCACCCATTAAATGAAATTGATTACATTGTAATTCTAGACATACCAATTAAAATCATCCTGTCTAAAATATTATAATAAATATAATAGTAAATTTGAAGATAATTAATATTGATAAAAATGAAAAATATATTTATCAAGATTTTACTTGTTTTATTTTAGACTTAGATCCTGGAAGCTAATTGCTAGCTGTTTTTTTCGTCAAAATGTTTCTAAATTTCTATTTAATGAATTTATTTAAATAATTAGGTGATTTCTAGCGTTGTTTGATAAAGTTGTTCCGTTCACTTGACATAAAGCTTTTCACGAAAATAGACGTGTATAGGACAATCACCCTACCCAAAATCTCCTGTACGGCTCCGGTACATTGGGCAGATTCCACCTTTAATGCATACGCCTACCTTGACCCGTCGCAGTGGGAAGCAGTAGCAGCGGACAGGCCAATTAAAAGGCGTGCTATGCGCCCTAAGTTATTTGTGTTCGAAAGACGACGGAAAGAAGATCTCGATGGAAACCGGGATGACCTCAAGGCAAAATCGTATCGTTGGGGTGCTGACTTGCAGTGAATGTGGACGCACAGCAAAATTCGGGTATGCTAGTCGCCTTTTTTTTTTTCCGTGCGGAAATCCCCTCGGATACGGTCCCGCTCCGCCGTCTCCTTCGCGAGCATAACTTGCTCGCAGAAGGAGACGGCAGAGTTCACCGCACTCTCGCTCCGCACGATAGCCGCAATCAGGCTATTGAGCGAGAGAACTCCCACTCCGATGGCCGCCACGAGGTCTCGCCTCTGCTCAACCCACACTGGGCACTCTGCCAGCGTGTGGAGAGCCGTGTCCACGGTCTGGCCATCGCAGTGGTGGCACTCAGGCGTTGGCCGAGACACAGGTGATCCCCGAAACATCCTTTCCCAGTAATCACCTGCGTCAGTCGGTATGAGAGGGTCCCGTGACGCCTCTCGAGCCAATCCTCCATAACGGGTCTTACCGCCGCGATGACGGCGTGCCCGGATATGCTAGTCGTCTGAGAATACATTAACAAAGCTCACATTAACCAGTTTCAAGACACCGTGGCCGAATACGGTCTGGATCTGCTTATTTATGTAGTTAATATTCAAGAAAATAGTAAATTCGATGTTTTGCAATATGGTATTTAGCAGTATTAGTAAAACTAAAATGTAATATATTTTTATTAATAGACGGGTACAACCAAATAATATTTCATTTTTTTGCACTTAATTAGAGTTATGATGGTTTTACAGATGTAACTTAACATGAACCATTAAATAATTATTCTAAATCAATATACACGATAGATAACCCTTTGATAGTAGCTAAATTTTATTAAATATTAGTGTTTTAAGGTTATGTAGGCAAAACCAACTAACTGGGGGGAGGGTGGGGTTCTATGACAGTTTTTTCTATTCAACATTTAGTGATTTAAAAAGATAGATAATTTCTCTAAATAAATTTTTTGAATCAACTTTACATTACACTT
The DNA here is from genome assembly GCA_902825455.1 of Arctia plantaginis. NCBI lineage: Eukaryota > Metazoa > Arthropoda > Insecta > Lepidoptera > Erebidae > Arctia > Arctia plantaginis. The sequence continues at coordinate 6,365,889 of CADEBD010000288.1, forward strand.
TATTTCATTGGAGATTTTCTTTATCTAACTTTAAGCATGTAATATTTCGTTCTGACAATTTGGTCATTTTGTCGGTTTTACCTTTAACACGACTGTCTCCAAATCCTTCATTATATTTTTAGGAAATCAATATGTATTGATTGTTCATGTGAAAATATATACTTTATTCGTTAATTCTAAACAAAAAGAATATTTTATTTCTTTTTTATCCTTTTTCATAATTTTTGAGTAAAACAGTGTTTTTGTAGGAAATGTCTTAAGATAACAGAAAAATGGCAGTGAAACCTCAAAGCTAGTCATCTCCTGAGTATTAAAAAAAACGATCTAAATTTGAGGGCGAGACTGATTTTTGTTCCTAGCTTCCCCTGCTTTTTGACACACTGTGCGGCGTGGCGACCGCTTAAACCTCTACACCATCCGTACAGTCTGCAATTAGGTGACATATTTTGTTTTTGTTATCTCCAATACTTTTAATAACGTGTTCATGTCATCCGTGTGGTGAAGGATTAAGAATACGGAGTGCCACCGCCCTATTCATCCCGTGGGTATCGTAAGAGACGATTAAGGGAACAAACGACGCAGGATAACAGCACTGCAAATAGAAGGAAAACTTGACACAAACCCTATACCAACCCGTATGGTCAGCGGTATATAGTAAGCCAAAACCACCTTTCTTAGGGGAGGCTTATAGTGGGAGACTATTAAAGGCAGTTGATGATGATCATCATCATCATCAACAGCCTTTAACAGTCCACTGCTGGACATAGGCCTCTCCTTAGAAAGGAGGTTTGAAGAAAGTTGATGATGATGTATATTAATATGATGAATATGATAATATACAAATAAAATAGGACCTTTTTGTGCAAGGAACATCAATCTTTCTCGATCTACATTCAGAAAGGTTTATGAACAAAAGCCATACAATAGAAGAATAGTCATGATTAATTACTTTCCTGCAAGGTATACAACAAAAGAGGTGACATAGAACACTGACCTTTATCATTGTTGGAGGTCTATGACACTTTTGTCCACTTATGTTTGTTTTTCTTTTCAGAATATTGGCACTACATGAAATTACTTTGACTGGTGATTCCCAGCAACTGTTTAAGTACATACGAAGAGGTAAAGTAATATTCAACTATCGAAAATATTTTATATAAAACTAAAGTGTACACACTAAAGAATTCACTCAGTGGCCTAGGAGTTAATTTACTGAATTTGCAGTAATATCATAAATGGAAAAGTGTGTCTGACGGTTTGTTTATTTGCCTTCTAGTGTCTGAACCTCTGGATACGTGGCTTATAATGAATTTTTACAAAAAATCTCTGACCTGACATGAGGCTTATTTATAGAAATCTATTTACAATATTTTTTAAGATGACATTTATTAAAATTTTCGAACTGACTTTCTAATAGTTAGTATATACGAGTATATATATTTTTAGTTTATCTATACCTCCGACATGTCTAATTATTCTCTTTTTTTAAGGTGCATTCAAGCAATTCATACAATTTTTTGGTAAGCACCACGTTTTCTTTTTTTTTTTTCCGTGCGGAAATCCCCTCGGATACCACCTGTCGGTGGCATGTCGGACACGAACTGACTAAAACCGCACGCCTTCGCCGGGTACTAATAGCCGGGGAACCAGGTATACCCTAGAAAGGAAGTCCCTGGTGCCCCGACATACCTCGGGTCATCTACAGACGAGTAGACGACCCCCCCCCGTGTGGGAACCCCATGTTCCCTGTGCTCCCTGGAAGCGAGCGCGCTTCGCAACGCGCTCGCCGCCACCCCGGCCTGCTTCTGCTAGGGTGACAGATGGCCTCACCTGTCACCCCCAGGCCTGCGCTTATGGAGGACGGAGGTCGTTCTGCGACCTCCGGCGCCTGAGTCGCCTGCGCTGCCTGGCCCCTGCCCGGGCCTGGCGGGCCGGGAGAGTTCTAAACCTCTCCCGGTCCCGCTCTGCCGTCTCCTTCGCGAGCATAACTTGCTCGCAGAAGGAGACAGCAGAGTTCCACGCACTCTCGCTCCGCACGATAGCCGCAATCAGGCTATCGAGCGAGAGAACTCCCACTCCGATGGCCGCCACGAGGTCTCGCCTCTGCTCAACCCACGCCGGGCACTCTGCCAGCGTGTGGAGAGCCGTGTCCACGGTCTGGCCATCGCAGTGGTGGCACTCAGGCGTTGGCTCCTTGCGGATCAGACACAGGTGATCTCCGAAACATCCCTTCCCAGTGATCACCTGCGTCAATCGGTATGAGAGGGTCCCGTGACGCCTCTCGAGCCAATCCTCCATAACGGGTCTTACCGCCGCAATGACGGCGTGGTAAGCACCACTGCCACTACCTGATGTATAACGTGTAATAAAATAATTCAATATGTTTTTATTTTAAATGATAATGCTGAAATTGGCCTATTTCACAAGGAATTTGTAAAAAGGCAAAGTAGGCACGTGTATAGGGACGCGAGGATACAAAGGGGCGCGGGCTCAGAATTTCTTAACGAAAAAGAAACATATGCCAAACATATGCAGTAATAGACCAGGGTTGTCTATTTAATGACAATCTACGCTGCATTGGTGTGGAAGGAAGCTCTGGCCGCCCAGAATAAAGCGCGCTTCTAGCACCCTAAGAGGGTGGTGGCGGAACTCTCATGGGAATTAGAAACGGTAATGAGTGGCCAAAGGCCGCTCGCTTAGCCATAATGAATCTTCGGTTGTCCCAGCTGGAGGCTCCACGTACTGGCTTTTTTTTTATTTAAGAACGGAGCAGACGGATCACCTGATGGAAATTGACTACCGCCGCCCATTAACGCCTGCAACTTAGGAGTTGCAGGCGTGTTGCTGGCCTTTGAAGGTCATAGTTATATTTTTATTACTTTTTATTAATGTAAACATTAAGTAACGCAAATGACTGACAATAAAGAATCAATAAGCTTTTGTGTCCAAAAAATCTGTAAATAACACAGAAAACACACGTTGTAGTTTCTAAGTGACCCCAGAGAGTATAAGTGAGATCACTTAGTAACTAAAACTCGTTAAAATACTAAACGTATTTCATGAAGCGAAAGAATGTCATCTTTTAATTAACGTTGGTTTCTATGTGAATGAGGTATTTCTTTATCTGTATCTAGACCGTTATATGTATATACATATAAAGACCTAAATTTAGGCAAAGTAGTTTAATGTTTAACACATTTAGATATAATTTAGATAGTAGAAATTGTTATTGTAGTAACGGTTATAATGGGAAAAAAAGTCGCGTACGAAAAGAGTTTTACATACATATATGAAAGTTTCTCACTAGCAACGTGTTTTTACATATTGCCAGACGACTTGTGGACAAAAACTATGTAGAATGTTTTTAAATCTGGTTTGGTGGTATACGAGTGGTTAGTGATTTTCATTTAAAACGGGTATTGTATGTAAATAATGTAAATTAAAGTGAATTTAATATTTGATTTGATTTAATAGTTCGATTGTTCCAGAATTGTATGAAACGTGGAGGACAGTGCAATATAGTATCACGTAAAGTACAACTATTGAGATTGTGATTAATAATTCCGATACTTACAGCGCTAGAGGGCGCTGCAAGTAACGCGTAACTGAGACTAGAATATTATTTTTTGTCTGGAAGGGACTATCGAATATTAGGGATCATTCTAGTAAATTCGATAGCATTATAAAAGCGGAGTGTGTTGGCCGTACTAGACAGAGACAGTATCGTTCTAGACACAGCGTATTAACATCGAAGTTAATTTCTAGTGCGACTAACTAGTTATATTGTGATTTCTTGTTTATTATAGTGAGTGGTAAATACAGTGCAGTAAAAGTAATTAACCGAAAACTTTTATTTTTTGTATACCCCGCTCGTAACTGGTCGTGATTCCCACTACCATTTGTTCTGTGCGTGGGTTTAATTAATGTATTATTAATAAGTAATTTTATTAATTAATATTAACCTATTTATCACCAGTCTGGTTACCACAGTACAGGTTTAACCTAGTTTCTGCCTGGCTACCTGTTATTATTAGCTAATCTTTGCCGTAGCCAACTTAAAAGTACCTACATAATGACGCATGCATTTTTACTGTATGGTGTTAATTTTAATCAACTTCGCTTGATGTAGCATCTGTTGCTAAATAAAAAAATATATTTTTTTAAATAATTGTTAAATAAAAGAAAAACACAACAGTGTACAAAAAGCGCATTAAAATTCAAGTTATATGCTTGAATGCACCTTAATAAAGAGAGTAATTAGATATGTCAGAGGTAGTTGGTAGTTACCATTGCATAGTTATAACTTACTTACAAGATATATATATATATATATATATATATATATATATATATATATACTAACTATAAGAAAGTCAGTTCGAAAATTTGAATAAATGTCATGTTAAAAAATATTGTAAATAGATTTCTATTAATAAGTCTCATTCAAGGTCTGAGATTTTTTGTAAATATTCTTAGCTACGTATCAAGAGGTTCAGACACTAAAAGGTCAAAGATTTGATCCCTACGTACTTATCAGTGAATCGTTCGCTTGCGCGTAAATTCGCATCAAGTGTAGTTACTTACGCGCTGCAAACATTATTTCCTGTTCCTTGGAGGTTCAGTGTACCTGGTTAGTAATATAGAAACACCTATAAGCTAGCGATGCTTTTGTTGGTCGCAATCATAACATTAAGTCGTGAATCTACCTATCTAAATAAGTTCAACAAAAAGAATAGGAAAACATTTTTCCGAAATTGTAATGCACAAAAATGATACTTGAAGGAAATTTGACACCATTGTTTTATTAATAGTTTTTTTTTTGTAGTTTTTTTTAATAGTTAGTTAAACGTCTTAAGTAGGTATGTATATTCTTAAAAATGTTTTAAGAATATACATACCTACAGTAATTAAATTTGGAGAACAGCTTTATCGACTTTTATTAAAAGGTAAAATTAAGTGGTGACTGAAGAAAGCAGCGGCTACTTTTGCTAATGTATTTTTTGTGTTGCTTATTATGTTTATAACTTATAGAGTTACGTTAGTACGTATGATAAATTAAAAAAATCCGCCAGTATTGTAGTTTAGAAATGAAATAAACACATAAACAGTGAAAATATATATATTTATATTTCTTTGCTTTTTAAACTTTAGTTTGATAATAGGATACAGTTTGACATATAACTAACATTACTTATATGTTAAATAACCCACCCTTGGTCGCTCCTGGCGCAAAGGTGCCCATAACGCTAGCTGCGTGCCCACGTTGAATGGTAACGGCCAACCTCTGTACCAGGAACGAACCTGAGCGGTAGTGCGAGCAATACTCGAAGAAGCCGAAGCACCTGTATGATTGTCTTGTGATTGGAGACAACGCCTGAACCTATTGTTATTACATTTTAAATCACTTACGAGACAAACAGGTACGTGATAGCTGCAAAGGGACGTCAACTTTTGACAGAGTTTTAAGAACTAACCAATGAGACAATCAGCTTCAGCACGGCTTCGGTGAACAACTCAATTGCAAAGTCGAAGGTCATACTTAGATTCTCGGCCAATGTAAATATTTGTAACCTATTGCACATCTATTTTCATTGAAGCTATGAAGGTCGACCAGTGTAGGCCTTTATCGGCCATTTAGTTTTAGTTAGACGGTCTATTGTACTTATGTGACTCGAATCTCTAATCTGTTAGTATCTCTATCTGTTAATACTAGAGTAGCGTATAAAGTTAGAACTAATCTTCCACTCTCCACTTATATAAGATTCTTACAATGCAATGCGAAAGTTTATAAGCGAATGTAGGAGACACATTGTTTTGAAAAGAGAGTTTATATACCTAAACAAGCAAAGAAATAATTTAGGTATGCTTTATTTATAGTTTTATATCTTTTACCTATCTATTGGTGTTTTAAAAATTTCATGAAGTAATGATATCGTACTTAAAAGATATCTACAGGTTTTACCTCTTGAAAAGCTTAAATCAGAAAAGTGGAAATAATAATTCCTTACAATGAGATGTTTATTTACAAAATTTAATATAAAGTAAATTATTTAACTATTATTAATTATGTTATTAAATTAATAGTCAAATGTTTGAGAACTCCAGAAACTGTCTAGATTCGTATGATTGTTTAAAAATAGCTGTATTGCTGAATAGGTCAGCTCTTATACTAAGAGTTCATCACTAATTCTTTAGTAACAATTCATGGTATTTATAAATGCGGGAATATAGCACTTTTAATTGCATTCTCAACCGTGCGAAAACCGAAAATTGTACAGTTGTTCGCCTACAATGAGAGTATTGCAAGTAAAACAGTAACACGGTTCTCTGACATTACTTACCTGCTAATGACACACTGATATCCTTTACAAACATTCATGTCACAAAGAGCACAAAGATTCAGTACATGGATCACACAAAATGTTGTCCCATGTGGGAATCAAACACAATACTCAGCGCAGTAGGAAAGGGTGAGGTGATCACTTAAACTACTAATGCTAACCGTGCAGACAAATATACTTCTTGGTATTGTTGACACAAGATTTAAATAAATCAAACGAACTAGCTGATGAGACTGTGCATTACTCTTTAGCATTTTCCAAAGAATGAATCCAAAAAGTAATGATACTTAACACATCACATGTGTACAAAACCGCTAGTGCTACCGAGACTTCTGATAAACATACTTATACACTTCTAAATATACATGTTCTGCTTATCATACAGTTATTTGTCTTAGGTGAGAATTGAACCCTTTGCAGTCAGGATTACTCACCACTAGGACAGTCAAAAGTATGAAGTATGTTTCTATGCAGCTAAGAGAGGTGTTGCAGTCATTCACAGTTTATGGTGATAGGAAAGTGAAATTCTGTGTAGGGTTTATACTCTTTTTAATGAAACTATCTTAAGAAACCAAAACTATTTAAGCCGGTTGACCTTTTCATATGTACTTAGCTATTAGCAAACACCAAATCGGATAGTTGGAAACTATCGGATTGGGTCATTTTAGTACGACTACCACAAATGATTATTAAACGTACGTACTCTTCAGAAATAAAAGGCAAAACCTTGAAATGAACCTATCCTGAGGCTATTAATATATTATTCATTCAAATTCATTAATACTATACTTATCGTTTCAATAAAATCAATTAGTGATGTACCCATACTACGCCAATTTGATTGAAGTTTTAATCGATTTAACAAATATAAAAGGTTAATTTTACTTAAAAAATATGAATTATACTTACGTTTTATACATATGTATTATACATAAGAACCGAATATTAACATTAAACTCCATAATTATAGGTTTGGACGAGAAGAAAAGGGTTTATATACCGATTTGGAAACAATCATTTTAAATTTATAAATAGACATTATTAAAACTTGTCCTCATCATCATAAAGGAACAAATAGTATCTAAATATTCAAATATTGTTTGGGACTTAGACGTATATACACAAAACAGCTCTTTTGAACTACAGCTCAGAATTGCAAAATCGTTGTCACGAGTGGCAAAAGTAAGGATTTTTAATGCGTAAAATATAGGTAAAGCTTTTATTTTGAAAAAGAAAATACTACATGATCCATACCAACATTGTAAATGTAAAAGTGAGTTTGTTTGTTTGTTACGCTTTCACGCCCAAATCAGTTTCTCACAGAGCGAAACATGCTTCAGTTTTTCCTTTCGTAGTGTTTAATTGTTTATTAAAACAAGTAGTTGACTTGTTTCAATAAGTAGCAAGAAGTGTACTTGAATTATTACAAATATGTATTTTTCTTATGTAAGAAAAACTAAAACCCAGACGAGGATACAATAAAATCTAGGTACAGGTGCCAACCTATGATAAATCAGCTGTTTTTCAAACATATTACGCGTTTAAATGTCTAGACTTTTCAATTTTGTATTCGGTAACATCACACATTGCATAACTATTTCATCACAAACGATGAAATATTTATGCAATGGCGATGAAAACAAGGCAGATTAAATCAAAATAATGTATTAAGTCATAAAATATTTATAAAAAAGACCTTCACTGACTATTATCGCAAAATAAAATCTAAAATTGTTTGAAATGAAAAGTACATAGATGTTTATGTAATTGAAATATTATAACGGACTGTTTAAAAAAAAAGTTCGCTGTATATACAGAAGTTTGAAGGTTGCCTTACAGTTACTGGTGTCCAACTACTGCGACCGACGTTCTTGATTGTCATACGAAGTTCACTTTGCGTCACAAGTGAAAATTCGATTCACATTTCTCTCATCGCGTTCCTATTGAAGCACTACAAGTCGATGCAATTCCTGTGAAAGTTTATAGACTTTATAAATGTATAAAGTCTATAAACTTCCACAGGAGTGGACTGAGTTTATTTTACGAGATTAATTTGTAAAAATTAAAGTAGGTAAGTAAATTGCAATTTCTTTTGATTTAGTTTTTTTGGTATTTATTTTATTTTATTTTATTTTTTTATTATAAATATAATAGTTTAATTTTTCGTTGTCTAAAAACAGTAACGTTAGTAGACTGTATTTTTATTTATATCGATGTTTTCATTTTTTATGCGAAGTGTCCGTAACGCTGTGTAAATAGGCCATTTAACTTGCATTTTTGCATATATAATATACATACATACATACATACATACATATAAAGGTATACATACTTCATAATTATATGATAAATGGTATTCCTTCCACATCTTACCTACGATGGCATGGTTATTCCATACTTTGAAAGTGTAAAAGACCTCGCATTGTATATTGACACAACTCGAACTCGCTGGCGAAAACAAGTTGCATCTGGGTGTCAGGAAGTCACAGATTCGCTGCGGGCCCTCTATAGGCTTAAGATTTTTTTTCTATCGAAAACTAAGGTAATGCCTGCTACTTTGATCTGAATGCAGATCTGCTCAATAAGCTTGACCGTCTTCTCAATAATTGCATTCTATTCGTTTTCAATTTACGCAAATATGACCACGTGTCTCTTCATCGTTGACTTTTGAAATGGCCCTAAATTCGCCAACGCAGACAGATACGAGCACTAACTACCCTATATTCTTTACTCTTTTCTCCAAGTTCTCCTTCTACCTCACTTTTCAAATACAATATTTAGGTGCAAACCACGCTAAAAACCTTAAGTCTTCAGACAGCCTACTTCTTCACTGTCCCACTCACAGCTCTGACTTAGTACATTTTTAAGAAACGCGCTCCGTCTCGAGATCAAGATGGCAAAAACTAGACAAACTTTTAAATACCTGTTGCGGAAACACTTTTCAAACAACACTATCTGATCCACCTTAATTTTATATTCTTTCCGTCATTGCATTTACCACTTTTGGCTCTACATCGCCCTAAGGTCGACTGGTAGAAAATGCCTATAGCATTAAGTCCGACTTTGCCACATATGCATAAAGATTTAATAAATAAAATAAATAAATGTAAGTAATTCTTTTACAGCTTTTTTACTTATGTTCTCTTTATCGCAACGCAATACGTAATAAAGTTATTAGTATTTCTTAGAAGGGTAAGTAAGTAGTAAGTGAACGAGTAGGTAGCGCATCTTACATTTCTTATTTCAACAATATTTACTCACTTTTAAGTTTAGGTCAGCTTAATCAATCGTATTCATCACCCTCAGAGCCATTTCCCGAACTAGGTTGGTGTCGGCCTTTAGGCTACTACGCCACGGCTGAACTTCGATCATTTACTTGGAGCGACTGTCTTATGGCAGTCGGACACTAACGACGGGTTGTTGGAACCCTGAAAAGTCTGACATCAGTCTATCTACAGAACTTCGATATCGCCCAGTACTCAAGTAGGTAGGTAAGCAGTAGGATTCCAACTACCCGTAACGATTGACACTTTGTATTCTTAATTCGTCACCATATATAGTGTCTGTTAGTTGTCCATAGTTTATCAGAGTGACATTTCAGTGGAAAAATATAAATATAAAAAAAAAAAGTAGATTTTGTTTATAACAGTGACATGCTTTTACTTCTTATTCAAAAAGTTCTTAAGCAAATGTATTTCATATTTGCATTAAAAGCAATTCACTAGAAAAATCTGGTGATCATCTTGTTTGTGAGGATAGACTTTGATCATTGTTTTATCTATACTAAAACTTGAATAAATTATGCGAGATTCTAAAAAAATTGTTATGAGTAGTTTAATATTCTCGAATTTCCCTATTGACATTAACTAATTCCTTAAAGCAATATGTTACTCGCTGCAGTCCATGCCTTCTAGAAATAGTATTTAACTTTATTTATTTAATTTTGACCGTGGAACGAACACTGGTATTCCAAAAATCCTGTTCGTACGTTAATCTAGTCCAAACACCCATTGAAATATTTAAGTATAAAAATTTCTAAAAAATGGAAAATCCCTGGGATTTTTATTAAGACATAGCACTTCGGAATCGAACCAAATACACGTTATTTTAAAAAAAAAGAACCATTAAGTGTCCAAAGAATTGAACTCTCTCTTTAGGTAACAGAATCAATATTGTTTACAATATTTTACAAGGAATGAAAGAAGAGCTTGGTATGTATTTAGCAATACTCGCTCATTTAATTAAAACCTCTATTTCCTTAACCTTCCAGCATTCCAATTGTACCAAAGTAAAGGTTACTAGCATGACCTTGCAAAATACGAAAGTGATAACATAGGATTCCTACAACCGAATAATATATGTGCCATAAATACACTTTCGTTCGATTACAAAGTATACCACAGACGCAATAATTTTTATTTTCATCGACAATGGAGTACACGTGTTTGCATATAGAATGTTGGTGCCAAATGCCGTAGTTGGTATAAAGCCGGCTACTCACGCTACGGTTTACCAGAGAGGTCTACCTGTGCAAGTTTGCCTGTGTAATCAGACCGTATGTCGTAATGTGTGTAGATACGAATATCCGGTTTATCTGAGAAATTTTGAAAAGTACCGTACTGTGTTGATCAAAAATATTGATTTTTGAATTTGCTCCGTTTGCCTGTGTATTTAAAAAAAAAACTGCAAGGGCCGTTGCAATACACGATCCGGTCATCTGCACAGGTAGACCTCTCCGGTATACTGTATCGTGTGTGGCCGTGTAACAGTTTAGTGGCGTGCGTGAACGCTTCTCAAAGGACTCGCTACCGAGTCGCGAGCAAGTTATAGCATCAGGCGCAGTTGTCTTTGTGCTGCAACGGTGCACGCGCGCCTCCTTATGGATTTAATTTTTTAAGGATTTCTTATAATAGGTAAGTATTTTAATTTATACTTTAGTTTTTTTCAGTGCATTATTCAATTGAATAAGCGTCCTATTTATTGAATTAAATTATAAACAGTATTTGGAATACTATAAGTGATGAATGTTTTTGTTTTGATTTTATTGTACAAGTACGCATAGTCATTAAAGTGAAGAACATAAAATGTTTTTTTTAAACATTTATGGTAATAAAAAAATTGTCTTTAAAAAATTCTTGTTTTTAAGAAAACTAGTCATTTTTCTACTTTTTGTCTTCCTTTAAATTGATAAATCTTCTAAATTATGCAATTAATAGACATTATATAAGATTTTAATCAAAACATTTTTCTTATTCACATTGTTAAGCAATAAATTATACAAAATATTTAATAGGTAAGCTCTTATTTATTTTTCGTATTTTATTAATTGAGTATATGTGTCGCATTAACATAAAAACTATTATGATTTTTTGTACTTTTAAAGACCTTCGGATTTAATGGATTCGTAAAATATAATATTTTGTTAAGATCTGGGTAAACGTTTAATAATTTATTTTTGACACAGGTATATTTTTCAAAGAGTATTTTTTGCAGAGACAAACACTTGTAGAGGTGTTTTTCGGATAGAATGACCTCTTGTTAGTTTAATTTATCGATATTTTATTATTAAAATACCATGATTCGCAACATTTTTTTTGTCTTGATAGGCAAGTGGATGCATTAAGTTAAAACTAATCTATAAGTATAAATAGGAACTAATCTTCATCTTCAAGGACTTAGGCCTCAGTTCTATTTCCATGACTACTATAAGAGATAAAATTTTCAAGTGATTTCCATTATAATTTAAAGATAAATTTTGTGAACGAATTTTAAAATGGAGTCTTCTCTGAAAGTACCTGGTCGGTCACATCTGTTGACTTTATTATATTTTTCATTTTTTTTTATTATCTTTACAAGTTTAACACCTAATGCTATAATGTAGACAATTATTATTATAAATTACAATTACACAGCTACAAACCATGCCTATGGGTATTGAAACTGCCTGGGGTTGGACTTTCACTGTAATAATCTATTTATTTGACAACCTGATGTTATGTAGACAGGAAAATTATTCTGTGGTTAGGTCAACTAATAACTAAGACCTTATGACCTCATTAGTGCATTCAAATTCAACGCTGAGGGTCGCAAGTTTGTTTCCCGTTCAGTGCAGATATTTGTATGCAAAAATATGATTTGTCTATGTTAATTGTTTTATATTTACTTTAAATTTACAGAAACAAAAGGCAATGAACAAGTTGATCTTAGTTTGGGCCTAGATAATGTGCAAAGGTTTCTTTAGATATTACTATTTTTATTAGTAGAAAAAACTTAAATATCAAAGACAACTCTTAATACGGTCTACTTCGTGAACTGATAAGCCTTGTTTAACCGATTAAGAAAATAAACAAAAGCGCAATACATGTTTTCAGCCTGGTTATCAGATTAACCTTAAATATTTTTTGATAACGTTATTAAGCACCTTATTTACTTTGTATTTTTGATAATTAAACTAATCAATTGATAGCTTAATTCAATGCTAAATTTATATCGTCAGTTACAGATAGTGACTACTAGAGTTTACACATTAATTAATATATTATTTAAACTATGGTATGTATTTAAATATATCTATATTGAAGCAGTAATTTTAAATTAGTACTATCCATTCTAGTAATCTCTAATGTTATAATATATCACAATATATTGCAAGCCACCAACGTTATCCTGTAACCAGAAGGCCAAGTCTCGTAATAAAAGTTCGGTCACAATTCAGTTCCGATCAACTTTCGATATCACAACTGTCATAAAAGGTATTTTTGTAGTATCGTATGTAGTATCGTAAGGAAGCAGATACGTAAATAGACGCAAAAACGAAATTCCGAAAACGGGTTTGAAAACCTGAGGAAATAGCAATAATGTAGTTTTTCATTTCAAAAACTGTTTTAACTAATAGTCATTTTAAATATATATTGAACGATATATTTTATGAAAATTTGTGCATATAAAATGAAAATCATTAAAATAGTGCTGAAATAAAAAAATATATATTTAGAAATATCTACGTATAAAATGAACTTTTAATTATTATTTTTACAAGTTAATTCTAAAACTTGCAATTCTGTTCTGTAACAACTTATCTTAGAACTACTACTACCTTATAGTTTAGAACAACGTATAGGGTTGTTATTATTTTCTTGATTTTTCGCTTTTTCAACTACGTCCTTACACTTTTTAATTTTTTTATACATCACCCTAGAGGTACTGATAAATAATTAATATATGAAATAAGTAATAGACATTACCATTGACAGCGATACGTGAAGTAATTTCTTCAAATACTTATTCATATGCCCGAATATTCAATTTATTCAGTCTTGTGATATTTCAAAGTTGCAATCATAAAATTTGATAATTTGACCTTCTAAAATGTGGTGAAATGGAAACGAGTGTTTTGTTTTGTTTTATGTGAATGAAACTAGATGTTTTTATTTATTACGCATGGGTAACAAAAAAAATAGTAAACAAAAAAGGAAATTGGCTACCTTGGCAGTATTTAGCAATAGATGAACACGATCTTTTTAATTTGCTTTTCCGAAACAGAACAAGATAAGATTTTTCTAAAACGACTTTTGTTTTTGTGTGTTTGAAGTCGACTTTTGTTTTTATGTTTTAAAACACAATAAAAATTATTAACAGATGTTTATTCAAATGTTCGTTTACCTTGCTCTCTGTAATATCAATACCAACAGTAAGTTGTTATTATAACAATAGTTTTATGCAAAAAATGTATACTAACAACTTTGGACATGTTCCGAAATAAACTTTTTTTATTATTATCAGAAAAATAAACTTTATGAGTGTTATTTGTAGGGACATCGTTATAACTGAATAGTTTAATGAAGAACAACCAATACATCGGGAACATGTAGATTGATTTATTTACAGAATAAATTCAATATCGGTATTAAATAAGTCCAAAATACTTTATTGTAGTAGGTCAGTATCTTAATACGATCTATTGTTATGAATGAAACAAGAAATTTTATAATAGGCTGTTTTATTCTCTATTCTCTTATAAATAGGACAGGATACTAGGATATAATAATTTAATTGATGTTTGAATATTCTGTAGTAGGCTTAGATTCAATTAGTGTTACAATGACCTAGACTACGATGTTTTTTTCTTGTAAAATTAAAAAAAATGCCCAACATGTTAATTTATTTAATAAATTATTATACATTGATGAATAATTTAATGTTTGCTTTTATTTTATTAAAATACTAGATCATTCATCACATTTTTATTTTAATATATTCAAATTGTTTAAGTTGAATAATTTACGAGTATATCCTTGGGTTATGGTAAAAACAGCCTCTAACTCATTAACATGATATGCATCTTAAATCGTAAAGACGACAATAAAGATTTTTCAAATAGGACTTTTATTTCTTAGATTAGCGCTTTTAAATATTTGAATTCATTCTGTTTATAATAAATAAGTATTCTATTGTGAATTCTCTACTTGCTAGTGGTATTATGATTTATTCTGTGGCGGATGGGTAATGTGATTCCTTAATTTGAGGGAGTGCAACAAAGGTACTTGTTTTTAATAACTATCTTTCGTTTTATCGCTTGCTTTAGTTATCAAAGCATACAATTATTTACCTTTAAAAGATGCACACTAACTATTTTGTTCGGTTCGGTGAATGAAGCGTACGCGTGGGATGAGCCAACCTTGGAAATTCGTTCACGCACGTGGCGATACCTATGTACCAAATGTCGGTTTAGATCAATGCCAATGTCGCTGTAGCATCATTTATTAGTTGTTCTTTGTGTATGTTACATCATTTTAAAGCAGAAACGCGTAGGATTACAATTACGATATTAATGTTTGTTATTATCTGTGTGGTGACGGTTTAAGAATACGAATCATCACCACCCCTATTCATCCCGTGGGTGTCGTAAGAGCCGACTAAGGGAAAAAAACAGCACTGCTGAGAGTACGAAAACTTGACACAAACCTTATACCAACCCGTCTGGCCAACGTGTTATAGTAGGCCAAAACCTGCTTTCTAAGGAGAGGCTTATGTCCAGAAGTGGACTATTAAAGGCTGTTGATGATGATGATGTTTGTTATTGTTAGAGAAAACAGACTAAAATGTCTAGTAATGAATAAGTTGTTCATTAAGATTGAAGAGCAGTCTCAATCATAAAATAAGCATATTTACTTCACATTTGTGCGCCAAAAACTATCCTTTCTCCTCTGACCATTTTTCTCAAACTACCTAGGTTGGTACCCAGGTAAAGCCGATCCCAGGCTTTAAGTCTACTAGGATACAGATGAACTTCAATTTTTTACGCGGAGCGACTGCCATCAGACCTCCGCAACCCAAGTAGGCGATACCGAAGTTCTGTAGAAAGACTATTACTTATCTTACTTTTTAGAGCGCCAACTACTAGTAACGATTGCCACAGATGTTGGTATGGCAACCGGGACCGACGGCTAGCGTGCTCTTCAAGACACAGAGGGATCTCAATATGTTAAGAATGGGCACCCATCCATGGACTGACTTGGCTAGGATCGTTTAACCTTGCAATATGTTAACCTACTCAGTTACCACTTAGCCACGAGCACCTTGCACCACAAAATGCATATTTTTTTTAAATACCTAATAGGTTTACAATACGTCTTCATGTTTGAAACTCATCTTTGTATTATCCTTTAGTGTAAACAATGAAGAGACAAAAGATATCAGTTTTGGGATTAGATACTTTAGATACAGGGCTTAGATTACAGATACCGTTCTTAGATTTAGTCTGGCTTAGATTTAGTCTGGCGCTAGCGTAATAATAATAATAAGTCGCAGCGGTTTTGTTAATTAGTCACAGCTCTGATTATATGATTTATCACAGGTTACTGTTATTTTATTCCATCCCAACTAGTCAGGCATTTGTTTCATGGTTTTTAGTGAACCTATCACGTCCACACTACAGAAAACATAAATCGATTCTGTAGCAGTAATATCCAACATGCTTTATAATGCCCAACAATAGCACGAACCACCGAACATTAGGTGCAAACCCTTTCATTAACTTAGAACTGTCTGTAAGCTCGCTGTATAATAAAGAAAGATAACAAGGCAGGGGTTATCGAGGTCGTACTACCTTCCTCAGGTAAAGAATTAGCATTAATTATGTATTTAATTTGATTAGTAAGTACTTATGATTCCTTTATGAATGAAAAAAACTCTGTCCAACTCAGCTATAGAACCTAATGAAGCAAGGCCTGTACAAATAAGTACATATAATACATGTTTTATTCCATTACCAAAAAGTCTGTATAATATTATATTTGTGATTGGAGCTTCCTTTTAAGCAAAAAAAAAAGACTGTCACCAAGAATATTCACTACTATTTTTAGGATTTTAATGTAGTCTGAATTTCGGGGCTCATGGCTATGTGGTAACCGAGTATTTTAGCACATTGCAAAGTTAAATAATCCTATCCTGGTCAGTCTATAGATGAGTGACTATTCTAAACACATTGAGACCCCTCCGTGCCTGGAAGAGCACGTTAAGCCATCAGTCCCGGTTGCCGAACATCTGTGGCTATCGTTACGGGTAGTTGAAGCTCTAAAAAGCTCTAAAAAGTCCGACTACAATCTTTCTACAGAACTTCGATATCGCCTAAGTACTTGGGTTTTGAAGGTCTGCTGGCAGTTGCTCTACGTAAAAAAGTCAAAATTCAGCCGTGTAGACCTTAATCCAACCTAGTTTGGGATAAGGGCTCGGAGGATGAGGTAGAAATTGGTGAGCAGTCCATGAATGCAGCATAAATTCCTACTGTGTTCAGTCCTAAATAACGGTTTAATAATACCGATATCATAAACTTAGTCTCTTTTTTAATATGAATAAGGAACGTTTACAGTACTTCTTTGTTATTTAGACCGGACAAGACCCATTAACGCAACTAGAGTGTAAAGTTATTTTCGTATTGAAGTGAAAAACGGTATTGGTTTAGGCAGAAGCTATTTTGGGTATCGCTTTAGGTGAATTGCCGTCCCAGAAACGGTGTCACTAGTAACTGTTCCAATTTTAAAATACATATATGTTATATTATCTTTATTAGAGATTTGAGGATATGTGTCTATGCGATTCCTAAACAATCAAAAACTACATGCATTTTGACTGTTGGTCAGTTTCTGGTCACCCTTGGCAAAGACCATCAAACTGAACAACAAATATGAGTCTTGTTACCTGTTAGAAGGTTACTTCATTTCCTTTATTTACTTTATTCGCTGAACGTATTTTGACCTATTTTACTTTTTAGAAATCGTGTAATTGACAAGAGTGAATGATTCACTACATTACACATTATAAATTTAGTAGAGATATTTTACTATTTATTTTGAACAATTATTTATTTAATCGCGTTTTGTTTTATTTTATTGAAAAAAGATGTAAAGAAAAATATGATATGTTCTGCCTGACTTGCGTTATATTTTTCATTAGGTTATTTGGTACATTAAAAGGCTTAAGTAGGCATCATACAATCGTAGGCAACTTACGAATTACTCAGAAATAAACCACGCGCAAGTTGAAATACTTGAAACATTAATCAAAAGCGAGCTTCGTTGATTTATTTTAGGTTTAAAAAACTGCGAAGTGTTTTACAGCTCAATAAATATGTGAGAAAAAACAGGTATTTTAAGCTCAAAGGCAAAAGGCTTTTATAGGCATTAAATGGTATACTTTATAAGAAGATTTTTTGAAGTTTACGTTATTCCTATACGTAGGTAACATACATATATTTTGTGCAGCGGTCAGGGTGGCGGTGAGACGCACTGCGGAGCGCGCGTGCCCTTTCGGTAGCACCAAGGGAACATTCTAACACAGGAGGGGGTCATCTACCCGCCGTAGATGACCCGAGGTACGTCGGGGTACCAGGGATTGCCTTTCTAGAATACACCTTTCTGCGAGGACGTTATGCTCCAGAAGGAGCCCGAAGAGCGGGATCGGGAGAGGGCCGATCCTGCTAGAGCTCGTTAGCTTCCCAATCGCCGCCTAAGGGTCGTTGCGGCCGCTGCAAACGACCCGAGACAGATGACACTCCGGTGCGGCAGGGAGGTTTTGTCCATGGCGGGGCGCTGTTGCGGCTCCTACTGTAAAGAGCAGTGAAAGGCGCGGCAGCCTCCCGCCCCAGGGTGACTACAGTCACCCAGGGATGTGCCTCACACATGGGGTACGGCAGGGAGGACTCCAGAAGCCGCCGATGCGTGCCTGGAGCTCCTCCTCACTGCCGAGGTAGGTCGCCGTGGGGTTTAGTGGGTAAACCGGTTCTCCGGGAGTCCCACACACGCCCTGCGTTTCCCCAAAGGAGGGTATGGTGCGAAAAGCATACCCCGCGTTAAAAAAAAAAAGGATACACCTGGTTCCCCGGCTACTGGTACCCGAGACGGCGTGCGGTTTTAATTTGGTTCGAGTCCGACATAGCCGCCGGTAGGTGGTATCCGAGGGGATTACTGTACAGAAAAAAAAAGGTATAATTATATTCTACTTGTCACAGATATTATTGTGATTTAATACAAGTTATGTATAACTTACACCCATCATTATTCAATCACGATCAATTACGAATTTTGAACTTAACCGGGATTAAATTTAGTTATAAACTGACGCTGTTTAAACGGGTTTAACTAGAACGTGATATTCTGACCTGTGTTAAGGCCGTGCAAATTTCAAGGACGAAAACTCGCAATACTTTCACGCCACATGCCCGCGCTACCAGCATGGAATATTCCGTATTCATATAATTATGTGTGTAACGCTCTAGGACAGTACTTGTACTAAATCTGATACATTTGTGCCATCGAATAACAAAAGTTTTACAGAAATTTTGAAGCGCTTTTTTAAAGTTTACTTTTTAGAAACAATACTTGGAGAATTTCGAACGTTTAAAAGTAGTAATAACCCCAAATATGGTCTAGGTTGTGTAGATGAATATTATTAAACTGGTTAAAAAAATCAAGCTAAAATAATACTAATTTTAGTTGTATGTACAGTATTAAACATGAGACGTGGTGATTTCTATACCGTCAAGAGCTTGGCTCATAAATTGACAGAAAGAGTTGTATGCATACCGTTGTCATGTCTTAATAAATCAATGAGGACAGAATCTGCTTTCTTGGTAAAATATGTGTATTCACTGTTTTTGTTGTGTTTCTTTGTCGAATTTTCTTATTTTCATGTTCCTAATACTACTTCAGGTTATTTTATATTGCAATAACTAAGCAATTTGGATAATTTAGTTAATAGTACGTTATAGGCAAATCTACGTACATAGCATTCATTGTTTCAAATGGCCTTTTATGTGTATTGTCTTTAACTTGCGGAAAATTTACTTAAATAAATAACTAATGTAGGTACCTCATTGGCAATAGACAGTCTTTCTTTTTTGGTGATTAACGTGTTTTTACAGTGTTCATTTTAAACAAAAAATAACACTGCAAAAATACAAAAAAATTACAACTACTGCTACTTAAAATAAAATAAACTGACTTTTATCTTAATAAATAAAACCATCAAAATGTTTTCTACGCAAATGAGCATGTTTACGTATTTATATAATCAAAAGTAAACTGTAACTTGAATTTAAATAGTAACTGTGCTAAAATTTCGTTATGAGGAATGAAAAAAAAATGGCTTCAGTATCATATTTATGGTTGTTGTAAAAGGTTTGGCGCAAAAACCTTCAGCACTGCAAATTCTATATAAATACCATTCGTGTAATAATACGTCATAAAAACAGTGTAACTTGAATGCCAAGGTCAGCATCTGCCGTCATTAAATCGTGATGAATCACATCGGTAACCTTCGTATAACTAAATTTGATATATGAACACACGACACGACTTAACAAGACTTAAATAGCCGTAAAAAAGTAACATTAGATCTTTAGATTCATTAATTTTATATAATTGTTGAAAGTTTTTTAAAGACACAAGACGTAAAATTAGACGCTGTGTTTGATAAGTTTCAGTGAAAATGACGTAGAAATTATCTGTGTATTAATTTATTATATTATTAATCAAATAAAAATCATGATCGTTTATGCTGTATAGCTTCAATAGTTTTTCTACGATCGCCTTATGCATTTTGAATAAAGTTATATTTACAAATACTGTATAAAATTAAAATAGGCATGTGTTATTAACACCTGCCTTGATAACACATAAAATGTCTCTATAGTAGTTTGTTATTTTCTTGAATATTGAACTATTTTTAAAGTGAAAACATCTTTAGTCACGTTGGGCATTTTTGAACAACAAACAAAAGAATGTATTTTTTGAGATGGGCAAAGAACCATTGAACTCGCTACAATGTTCCCGTTACCGACACCTCTGTATATAAGTATCTACATATATTGGCCCCGTTTACAGGAGAGTTGAGTTTGGGTTGAAATACATTTAAAATATAACTATACTCGTATATAATATAAACATATATTGTATATATACGTACAACATAGATATATATTCATGTCGGCACTTTTCGAATAAAAAAATAAATAAAAAAATCTTTATTTTTCAAAATTTCACTACTGTCGGCACTCCCGGTGCAACTGTTTTTTTCTATTTCGTCTTCCATTTATTTAAGATAATAATATCAGCCATATATGCCTTGTACGACTATGCAAGTAATCCTTATTGACCATGACTCTATGACTCTGCAAGTTCCATACAAAATTGAACAACGCTACATTGGACGCTGTGGTTCATTGGCTGTGGTTAGGTTCACAACTGTCATCTGAGAACCTAGTGTAAGTTTATTTGACATTAACTCACTCTTGACGTCGAGCGCGTTTGGCGTTGCTTTGGTGAATATATATGAATGCGAGCCATCAAAACGCCGAACGATGTCACCATGACGATCGAGTAGTTGTGAAATAAACTCACACAAGGCCCCTTTGATGTGCCAAGGAGCGAGCAAAGGGTTTGCAAGGCGATATCACTGATAGGACAAACGGTTGTTAGTGTAACTAAATACTTTAAATGAAAAGGGCCGTTTGCTTGTTGACAATTGTATAAAAAAGAGGTAAATGAACTTAAAAAGTCAGAGATGCGTGACCGGGATTTGAACTCGAGCAAGCCTTACTGTATTTTTAAGTACACTCTAAGTACACTTAAGTATACTCTATAATAAAAGCTTATATTTATTCCAAAATCACGTTTTACTTTCATGTTGATTTATTTTATTAAATTTATTATTTCCAACGTGTTTGATCTTTTGTTATATCGATACCTCGGGGTACAAGGACCCAAAGTACGTACGAGTACTGTAACTGCTATTAATCAGTCTATACATATATGTTGAAACAAATACATTCACGTCCATTTACATAGTTTTAAGCTGATAGTTGTTAAATATTAATGGTTATTTTGGTCATTGTTTGGTTTTGTCATTGTAAGGGGCATTTTGATATTTTGTTTCAATAGCCCGGTGACAGTGAAATACAAAAGTTAAAAAATTAACCAGATTACTCATTAGTCATATGGTTCATTTTGTACTGTTATTTTGTCTGTTCTCTAATTATTGCAAGTATTGCAATATTTTATACTTTTAAAAACATCACCGAGAATAATAATTCATAATGATGGAGGTCCGTGTAGGTAATAAACTGTATTCTTTGTTCGTTAATTTTCCACTTTGAAGGATAATTGTACTTCAAATTTAAATAAGACTAAATGGGAAATATACCCTCTTAAAAAATAATGCAGTTCTGAGGTAAAAAATATTAAAAAGACAGCTAAATTGACCTCCTCCTTTGCCGGAGTCGATAAAATAACTATCATATTCTTAAAGAACACAAAATTGTGGTGACAAGTTACAATGCAACTTTTGTATAAGTTTTATGACAATAAACTTTAAAACATTGGATATTGGACTAAAAAAGAAAAAAATCTCACAAATAGATGATTTTATGAGAATAACAAAACCCATTGGCATATTTTTAGAATGTAAAAACACGCACATATCTTATATATAAAATTCTCGTGTCACAATGTTAGTTACCATACTCCTCCGAAACGGCATGATCGATTTTTATGAAATTTTGTGTTCACATCGGGTAGGTCTAAGAATCGGCCAACATCTATTTTTCATTCCCCTAAATGGTGACAACAAGGGTGACCCACCCGAATTTTTTTTTTCAATGTTCCCTAGCAATAATGTATATGGCAAAACAACGTTTGCCGGGTCAGCTAGTTATTATATATGTTACACTATGGCACCAGCATAGAGCTCAATGCTTCATTATTCTTGAGTGTTAGAGACCTTTTTCAACTGAATGTAGAAATAATTTCCTTCTGCTAATTAAAAAAAATGAGATGACTGTTTGTCACGATGCTGTTCGTTGCCGTCACTATCATTTGCATAATTTATTTTCTCTTAATAATCATTTTTTTCCTTGGACATTTTTTCCACATATTTCTTAAATGAACTGGGACTAAAATTATATTCGGCAAAAGGTTGACATTTTTCCGAATATTTCTTAAGTATTTCCACATATTTCTTAAATGAACTGGAACTAAAATATATTCGGCAAAATGTTGACATTTAACACGCCTATATATAAACTTTGGGACACGAAAGCAAAAACAAACCTAATTTATTAAGAATTATATTTACATTTTCATTATGGATGGTAAATGGCAGAAGTATAAGTAATGTGCATAAAAAGAAAAAACATTTCAAATTATAACATTTTAAATACAGTTATGTTTTTGTAATGAATAGTCTCAACTCTTATGCAATTATGTAATAAACAAAACAATTACCAGTTTCCCTATTAAAAGTTAAAATTAAGACAATTTCAAAAAAAATCTACGTAACATGTTTTATTTAATTATTTTGAACCAATGTGCTCGGAATAAGCTATCAATACAATAATTGACTAGCCTGTCGGTCTACTGATCCTGACTGCTGAGCCAGAGGTCGTGGGACAAATAATTGTATGAGAGCACGATCATGTATGTGTTGGTATAATTCGGGTGTAATTTATTAATAATATACATGTATATAAAAAAAAAAGTATGTTTATAAGCAGTCTGATCACTATACTACAGGCTCTGCTTAGTATCATCATCATCATCAACAGCCTTTAATAGTCCACTGCTGGACATAAGCCTCTCCTGAGAAAGGAGGTTTTGGCCTACTATACCACGCTGGCCAGACGGGTTGGTAAAGGGTTTGTGTCAAGTTTTCCTTCTCTCTGCAGTGCTGTTGTCCAGCTTAGTTTTTTCCCTTAGTCGGCTCTTACGACACCCACGGGATGAATAGGGGTGGTGACACTCTGTGTTCTTAATCCGTCACCACACGGACCTGCTTAGTAGGAACGGAATAAAATCACAAACGCATGAGATAAATCATATTATTAATAAAGAATTTTGATTGGTTTTAATGCATGACATGATAATCTTTAGTCCATGACGAAATCACAATCACATGTGACGTCGCTGTGACTAACACCAATCATTTCACCAAATGCTTGGTATGGGACCAGAAGGCCGTGTGTGAGATGAGTGATGTCATTATTATTATAATGTCATTAATATTCTTACAACAGCAATTTTTTTTTTTTATTAAAACATCATAACACTCTTTTGTAATTAGTTCTTGTAGTTTTTTAAACAAGAAATGGCAAATTAAACACAAAAATATACCTTCGTCGGGACGAGGAAGTTAAGTTAGATAGCAGCTCTTTAAGAATATTACTATACCGTTTTTTATTAAATTCATTTCAGTTTTGTTTATTGATAAACACTGTTCCGTACATTGTTAACTTTTAAGAATACGGAGTGTCATCACCCCTATTCCATCGGACTAAGGAGATAAACTGCAAAGAGAAGGAAAACTTGACACTAACCCTACACCAATCCGTCTGGCCAACGTTCTATATTAGGCCCAAACCTCCTTTCTAAGGAGAGCCCTATGTCCGGCAGTCGGCTATTAAAGGCGGCTGATGATGATATTATGTGTTTGAGATCAGAACATCAACATGACACCACGATAAGTGTAAAACAAGCGACCTTTTCTGAAGACCTTGAGACAAGAGGGCAAATGTTACATCAAAAAGTTTCATGTAGTTAAACTTTAAGATACAGTACGGATGCAATTGGGTTCATATGGACGTACATACATCTTGACTTTTAAAATGATATATTTGCACATAATGTGTCACCGTTTTAAAAGTTTAAAAAAACGCGGAACATTATAAGGTCAATAGACATAATATAAATAATGATATAAGAATGTAAACAAAACTTAGAACAAATCATTTGAAGGTTGTTAAACATATAATACAAACCTTTATTAATTTTTTAATATTATCCAGTTCAACCTTTTCTTAACTTTAAAGGTAGTTTAAAATTTAAAAGAAATTACATGACAGGCCTGTTGCTTCAATTCTCACCCAGCACAAATATTCAATTCATCCCGTGGGTGTCGTAAGAGCCGACTAAGGGAGCAAACTAAGCAGGACAAAAGCACTGCAAAGAGAAGGAAAACTTGAAAGAAACCCTATACCAACCCGTCTGGCTAGCGTGGTATAGTAGGCCAAAACCTCCTTTCTAAGGAGAGGCCTATGTCCAGCAGTGGACTAGTATAGGCTGTTGATGATTGATGTTGATGATTGCAAAATAATACATTTCTTTTTTACTGTAAGCTTATATCTTTAAAAAAAACATTCAGCAGTGTGGTCACTATTGTACAGGGCCTGCCTAGTTTGAGATCGTCTGTCGTGTATGAGGTTGTTATTAAATTGTTTTTTCGTTTCTTATTCTTCTTCTACTTCTTCTTATTCACATTGAAGTCAGAAGTCAGTTTGCCATAGCTACTTTACAGGATACAGAAGACTACGTACACAGAATACCTTCCCGCAATCATATTTTCACATTGTTTTTCAAGGGCAAAACTGCCGTCATAATATGAAACAACGTAGTGTTTCTTTAACAATGACTAACTGATTTTACTTAGTTACAACTGATTAATAACTCTGACAGTTAGTGAATACCTTCTACACCAGTTGATAAATAGATGCTCGTGTCATGTCATGGTCGGACGAGCCATAAATACACTTAAGTTAATTCAGTTACCTACAATTACATACTTATGATCCTATAATATTTACGACAGGGTTTTTACGACATGATAGGGTATTAATTGTAAAGCAAATAAAAAAAATGCGGGTCACAGTACCTCCTAATCTTTTAAGTCGGTTAAAAAAAATAATGAACAAAGGGCGACCTTATTGCTCAGAGCAGTTTCTTCTTAGTAACCTTGAATGGACTGGAAGCATTTTGAACTGGTAAAACAAAATAAACAATATGACATTTAAAATATATGTATACACTGTAGTGAAAAAATTTAGAAAATTCGTAATAGTTTATGTATAAAAGTATATTATAGAATCTTAGAGCATGGCGGTGATTCGGTTCAATGTTTTTGTTGATAGAACCAGGTGAACTATTCAGGGTAATTAACTCTTTCGGCTATCAAAAGCCCATCTGTAATTTAAAAAAAGTAAACTAATTTAGTCCTTGTACTCCTGCGCTTAATAAAATTATTAGTATTACTATATCATACATTTATGCATGTACCTATAATGTAATTAATAATATTATTGAAAAAATGTTTTAATTTCGAAGTTTGCCGCTATAAAGAGAATTGAAATCCCTTTCAGAAAAATTAAACCTACATTCTGTAATTAAATAGCGGATGTGCTAATTGTAGTCAATGTGTTTCTGTATTCCTAGTAGAATTATCTGTGACCAAATATGTTAAAAATAAATAATCTGATTAGATGTACGACGCTATTTATCCTGTTTATTTTTGCCCCGTCCTAAACATGATTTATATAGAGAAATGAAAGCAGTGATATTGAATTCCCTTGGTTCAAGAAATATAAAAAAAGTCGGCAACTAAAACCGTGCATTATTTGATACAAACAAATCACTCAACTAACTTTCAATGTCTGAGTTATAACATGATTATATACAATAAAGGAGTTCAAGGTCACCGAGCTCCAAGGCAGCGCGATTAATGTTCCGCTTCTGATTCTGTGATTGGCCAGTTACGACGTGATCGCCTTTGCTGACGGACATTTGTTATACCCGTATCATACGCTTACACAACCGCGCTGTTGTAATCATTTAATCGGAGTTCATGGGCTGTTATTGTACATGTGCAAGGTACAACCGTTTATTCCTACCATACATGTGCCCAGACGAAAGCCTTGTATACTATTTGTGTAGGTGAATACTTTAGTAATTACTAATACTAACTTCTCAATTCTAATATGGCGTGTCTCGTTTCGGAAATATACATACATATACATATACATTAAACATATATATACATATATATATGTTTAATGTATATGTATATGTATATGTATTATACATATATATACATATACATTAAATAAACCTACATTGCTTTAGTATATGCTTGCTTTAATATATACCGGACGCCTATAGCTTTATATAGTCGTTTTTACACAATTATTTACTCTATAGCCATATTTTTTTAAATGTTGACTTTTATGCACTTCATGTAAATATTGAATATTCCAATTATGTTATGTTTTCGTTTGTCATATTTGTTTAGATAGATAGAAAATTCTTAATTTTTACAACATTTTTACAAGAGTCCTATCATCTATTTATACAATTGTCATATACGTAATGTACCTACAAAGGGCGGCCATATTACTAGATCCAATTTCTTCCAGGCACCTTAGGATGATCAAACTGTTTTAGAGAGACAATAGTAGTCAAAAATGTGTTTCAGTGGCAGAAAAAAAGGTAGGAACCCAAAATTTTCTTCAAGTTTAAATATTGTTGATTATTGATAGAACCTGAAGAAGAAAAAGTATTAAATAGAATCAACGTAACTGACATTTTGCTCTTGACGCTATGTCGATGATAATGGGTATTTAATAATCGCTCGAAGAAGCAACGATCGTTACGGAAGACAGAATCAGAATGGTAATCACGCTCTGTAAAGCAAAGCGAAAGCTTTTCCTCTAGTAGATGTGTCAAATTCAGTTAAAGTACATAGCTAAGAGATTTTAAAATAAATAATAATGCTTAGTAAGTAAAATTAATCTTCTTCTTCGGAGAATATAAACAGATATACCTCTGGAAAACAAATGGGATTGCTTTTAAAGTCAGGTCATCATCATCAACAGCCTTTAATAGTCTACTGCTGAACATAAGCCTCTCCTTAGAAAGGGGGTTTTGGCCTACTATACCACGCTGGCCATACGGGTTGGTATAGGGTTTTTGTCAAGTTTTCCTTCTCTCTGCCGTGCTGTTGTTCTGCGTAGGTTTCTCCCTTAGTCGGCTCTTACGACACCCGTGGGATGAATAGCGGTGGTGACACTCTGTATTCTTAATCCGTCACCACACAGACCAGTCAGGTATACAAGGCATATCATATTGCTGTTAATGTAATCCTTTATTCCAGTATAAGCATGTTCTGATTCTTCTATCATAAACAATAGTCGATAAGTTAAGGGTAATCGTTACGGGTAGTTGGAGATTTAAAAAGTCCGATAAGAAGTCTATCTACAGAACTTCGATACCGCCTAGTATTTAAGTTATGGGGGTCTGATGGCACTCGCTCCGAGTAAAAAATCGAAGCTCAGTTTGGAACCCCCAACTTACTTTGAAAAAAGGCTCGGAGGATGACCGTTTAATTCTCTGTTCAGTTTAAAGCGCTCAAAAAAAGAACTACCCTATTCAGACTAATTAGTATTCCACTTATTCATGGGCGCGTACAAGGAAGGGACGCGGTCTGTTTCGTAAAATAATCGTACATTATAAAACTTTGAACCCAAGAGCCAACGGCGCCGATAATTGGTTAATGCTTAATAGTCTGTGTATAGATAGCATCTGATTTAGGCGATCATCTAAAATTAAATTATTAATTATAATAGGGGGGGGGAATGGACTGAGATTAAAATGTAAGTGGTCATTGTCTCCCTTCGTTGACTTTTAAATCTTCACCACTGTTTGTATTTACAGTATTTTTAAAAGTTAAATATGTTCAGCACTTACTGATCTTACAAAGATTTTAATATCTTGAATCGTTTAAAAAAAAAAAAGATTTATAATTTTGATAGCAAAGTTGTGGTGGTTTTTTTAACATGTTTAATTTTATCCATGTTAAAGTTTATAAGATCAGGCAGAGATTTGTAAGCTTTCTTATATGCAACGACATTTCCGTCCTTTGCGTTAACGTCATGAATTTAATTGGAATTCTCAAAAATGAAAGTAACTACTAACCTGCCTGATATTTTTTTTTTAATTGAGTTATTTTAGACCTTTTTTCAGTAGCAAAAAGTAAAAGTGTTAAGATAAGTAACCTTTAGGGTCTAATAAACTATGTCTTAGTAAATTAATTTTAATTGAAATGTAATTTATCATTTTGTTTTATTACACTTACGATTGGCGCTTGTAACTGACGGAGCACTTAGTTTTACCTCTACCTTAAGGTCCTATTTCGTTAGCACTGAGCTTTAACTTGACTCAAATTAGGTCTGAAAAGGTGAAATGTCAAAAAAATATTCTGTTATATTTATGGTCAGTCTTGGATGCCATTAACATAAAAATAATGAAAATAATAAAATAAATATGTTTAATATTATTGTGTGGTGACAGATTAAGAATAAGGAGTGTCACCACCCCTATTCATCTCGTGGGCGTCGTAAGAGCCAACTAAACAGGATAACAGCACTGCACATTAAGGAAAACTTCACAAGCCCTATACCAACCCGTCTGGCCAGCGTGGTGTAGTAGGCCAAAACCTCCTTTCTAAGGAGAAGCTTATGTCCAGCACTGGACCATTAAAGACTGTTAATGAATATTACTGTAAAACACTTTCTCTTCGTACGGAAATGCATTTAATGGATCCGCTTTGCTGTAAAGATGTAAAATCACTTTAATAAATGGCAATGAGCTATAAAATGGAGATGGAAACTTAAGATAATGATATTTGTTTTCTGTTTCAACTGTAAACCTATGGAACAACTTTGAGTTATTCGACCTGCATACCAAATTACTTAATGCGATACGAATTACAAATGAAAGACCTGGATCCAACTTAAACAATAATAATAATAATATTTTAATATTCTACTACATTCACACAACGTCATCTAATCCCAAACTAAGCAGAGCTTGTACTATGGGTACTAGACAACTGATGTAAATACTATAATAATATTTTAATATTCTACTACATTCACACAACGTCATCTAATCCCAAACTAAGCAGAGCTTGTACTATGGGTACTAGACAACTGATGTAAATACATATATACCCAAACCAAATCAAAACATTAAAAGTTCATGCACACAAATGTTTGACTTGAGCAGGAATCGAACCCACTACCCACTACGCCATCCGGTCGTCTCAATAAAAAGTATGTGCCTATTATATAAGTAATATAAATCCTGAACATAGTACTTTACCATTTAGTTGCATCACAGTCATCAGGTTTTTACAAGAATCAAACTTAATTTATCCAAAAAAGTAATGGAAATAAAATGAAAGTATAGTAGTTTGAGAATAAATTATCTCTTTTTGAGAACAGTCGTCTGAACAGGTAACGGTGACATAAGATTTTTGATTCAGTGATATGTAACTTACTCATTTACCTACAAACCGGAGCTAAGTTGTGTAATGATATTTTCAGGTCATCAATTATGTAAACCCTAAATATTGTGCTTTAATTAATCTTGATTTTACACGATTATCCCCTATATATTTTTGACGTTTATGGATTCTGTAGTTCTTAAAGGACCCTTACAGTTTCACCATGTCCGTCTATTTTCCGTACATACAAAATAGTAACATAATTTATTTAAAAAATAATACATAAAGTACCCTATACTCTCCTGTACCATTGCACATGTGTCGTGGTATAGCAGATATTTCCATTCGCTTAATTATTTGAGAAAAATCTTTAATTTTTAGTTTAAAGTGCTCCCATCCTCTCTTGATTAAACTGTTGCCTGGAAAAATCTTCGAAGTAAGTTTTAGAGTAACTAACTCATAACTCATGAGTTAGTCGAAGCTTTTAAAGTATTTATAATTATGAATATTAAATTTGATAAATTATAATGTGTGTTAGATGTCCGAAAGTATTATTATTGTTCTCTTTATTACATTTTAAAATACTCACAATGAAGAATGATTTTCGAATCCACATTCCATATATCGACAATCTCGTGGGATAAATCAAAATATTTTATTTGATTTTCTTTTTCAACTTTCACGAGATTCTCGTCATGAGGAACGGTGATATCAACAATCATTGCGTATTTAAGAGCAAGCTGTTCTACTTTGCAAATATTATATATAATATTATTGAGCGTGCACATCAACCAGTCATGCCAAATCTATTGTAGCTGTAACCTATAATATTATTAATATGGGTCACATAAATGATAATTGTTACAGAATATGGTGGAATACTTCCCCATCAGTAGAAACAGAAAATAATAAATACCCATATCATAGGATATTACGTAGTGTCCCACTATTGATAACATTAACGCGTAGTTAATACGATATTATGGTATAGCTCTGTGAGCAAACTGTTTACTATGATTTACAAGTTCCTTTCGCTCGCAAACAACCATTTAGCTAATAGATACGAACTTATGAAAGCTATTCCTGCATAGAAGTAGGTATATCGTGACTAGTTTATCTACTGGAAGCCTGTTCCTGAGGATTTCATTTTCTCTCCACTTTCTCTACAATTCTACCCTGTTACCTGTAACGGATTAAATGCATTCACATCACGCTTTAGCTGCGTTTCTTAAGATTAATTTAAAATAAAAGTACTCTTGGACATTTCATGTCATGTTCTTCGAAGTTGTTTTGCTTGGTATTGTCGTAAATAATGACAAAACCGTTTGTTTCTTAAGTAAATAAAGTACATTGGGTAAGAAACGCATCGAATTTATTTTTTAAAGTTGTTTGGAAATTGATATTTTACCAGTGATGAAGTACGAGTATTTTTATGGAATTTCCTTTCTAATATTTATCAGTATGTATGTATACGTGTAATAAATTATTGTAAGTGCAGTGAACATTAAGATCGTATCAATGCTTAATGTTTTTTCGTGTTTTCTTGTCTTGTGCAACAAATGTTACCTATTACTAATGTTGCGGTTGGCTAATCACGATCAAGGCGAACTGTTCTTTTAGATTATAGTTTAGAGTTAGAGGTACAGAAAAAACATATTTTTATTTGGCTGTTGTTTCTTTATATTGGAAAAGAGACCTTTTTCTACTAAGGATATGGTCCTTCAGTTTTGTTTATATTAATATAGTTATTTGCATCAATAATTGGTTAAGGCGTTTAATTTGGCGATTCGTATTTATGATCTCCACTGCTGTCTGCTATGAGGCGTTTTTTTTCTTTTTTTTTGTTGAAGAGCAGGCAAACGAACGGACGGGTCACCTTAAGACTTAAAGTTTATTTCTTTAGGAACAAAAGCATTTTGTTAAAAGTACGATATAAAAATAGATATAAAATAACTTCCACTACCACATTTTAATCGCATACTTTTAAAACTATTCAATAATGTGTTTTATACGTATTTATTTTAATTGTCAAGGTTAATGAAATTGTATTGTAATTATGAACTAATTAGACGAATTAAAATCGATCTCGTTACTAATTAGTGTAGGAAAACGGTCGGGCCTTTTAGAATATAGGTAGTACAATAGTAACCTCCATAGAATATTACATCAGGAATAATTAGTTTATAACCTCAGCACGCGGTTACACAAAGTGACTTCTGTTCGGCAATGCATTGCAATGATAAATAGAATTCGTAGGTTAGGTAAATAGTCGGTCAGGTATGAGGAAGATTTTATAATATTAATTATCTTACGCAAATGATTCAATCTTCATGGTTTAAATACTTATTAAAGACAAATACCTACTGCGCTGCGCTGCGCTGCGCTGCGCATGCGCTGTACCTATTACTTATAGATTTGTATTGTAATAAATTCAATACATTCATATAAATTCACACGGTGATTCTACTGAAGAAAAGATAATATTTTTACAACAAGTGGTATAGAATCTTTTTTTTCTGCGTGTGGAAACCCCCTCGGGCCTACCGTAATTTGTCCGGCACCGTCTACAGGTGTCCACCAGTAGGACAGAGTGTCGGAATCGAACCGACTAAAACTACATGGTGTGCCATACTGTACTTCAAATAGGAGGGATCCGGAAATAACTAGTAATATGACATCCAGACCCCTCATGGCGCCTGACTGCAAAGGTACGGGCATCAACCTTGAGTAAAAACTCTCGTCTGGTGACAGGCTAACCTCGTCTCCTTGCGAAAGCTGTAGTCTTAGGCCAAACTAATAGTTTATCGCTGTAAAATTTGAGAAACTCTTTTTATTCTTTTTCTGCTTTTCTTTTATTCTGCTTCTCGTTCAGTCTCTTGCAAATTTGAACCCATAAGGGTGGAAAACTAAGGTATGAAGAATTCTACATTATTACATACGCTATTACAATCGATCATGGTGTGGTAGCATTAAAGTCGGCAAATAAATTACTCTTTTAAGAGTTAATAATTTACTGTTCGATTTGCCGTATAACTTAAGCTAAACTTGTTTGCAGTTTATGTAACGTAATATCTGTACTCCTTCGTTAATCGGAAAATTTCAAGGAGAGTAATGGTCATCAGTCAACTCAAGGATGAATTCGCAGAATCTGTGCGATCCGGTTTCTAAGTTAGACTTAGCTTCTAAACATATATTCCTATTACACAACTACGACTACCACAGTTACTGGAGTGAAGTAATTATTCCGTTTGAGTATTTGATTCTTGTTTTGTTATTTTCAGTGCCTGTTTCGTTCTGGCATTTCTGACGAGGATATCAATTCTGTTGTATAATATACATAAATATTTTCTTTGTATCCGTTAAATTAATTTAATAAATAGTTTTGTTTAGTTTC
This sequence comes from Arctia plantaginis, assembly GCA_902825455.1. Taxonomy (NCBI): domain Eukaryota; kingdom Metazoa; phylum Arthropoda; class Insecta; order Lepidoptera; family Erebidae; genus Arctia; species Arctia plantaginis. Next base: position 6,399,225 of record CADEBD010000288.1, read on the forward strand.
TAATACATTTGGCCAAGGACCCCGACAAGTACCTGACCTCGACCATACTACTGATTTATTTTCTTAAATATAATATTTTAGCTTTTTAAAATAACCGTTCGAGGAACACATTGAAGGTTATATACACACTATTAATCTAATATACATATAAGGAAGACGGTTTTAATATTTACCGCAATTAAGGTTAGCTCAGAAATTGGGCAAAGGGCACCAGCTGCTCATGAGACACAAATGCGTTGTCGCTCGTGGAGTGCCTTCATAGTTTACCTCTGTTAACCTCACTCACTCGGTGAAGAGTAACAGAAAAGATGCTTAACATCGGTTTTCCGTGAGAAAGTGTATCTCCCACTGTATTTCGTGTATGATGTATTCAGATTACATTTAACATCATATTTAAATAAGTGAGAGTAAGTTCATACTTAAACATGATCTACGGAACCAGACAGCTGATGTTAAATTTGTTTAGATTGCAAATAGGTTATCTTGGTAATAAGGGGATTGGAGAGATGGACCTGTTTGCTTGTTTGTCTCCTGTACAATAAAAAGGGGTTATGTTGGAATCAAATCTACCAAAACAACAAGATACTGCCGATGTATCTGGCTGATCTTATCTACTGTTACAGAACCATTTTTTTTTTAAATATATTTTACCACATTCACATAACACCATTTAGTTCCAAACTAAGCAGAGCTTGTAGTACTACTATAGGTACTAAACAACTGATATAAATACTTATATAATTTTTTTCTAAATACATACATACATACATATAACACCCGGACCAAATCAAACATTAAATGTTCGTGCGCATAAATGTTTGACTTGAGCTGGATTCGAACCCGTGACCTTTGAAATAACAGTCCGTTTATTTTCTTCTTTCAAACTTTGGGTGGCACGTATCAAATACTTTGTGGCCTGTATCTTATGGAATGTTATGAATACGTTATAATGTTATGGAAAATATATATTTGGTACTAGTGTATGTTACTGCTAAATTCTCCTTTTCAATGAGTTAACCAAGGTGACATACAACCAAGGCTACTTTCTAACAAAAACAATTTACACGTAGTCGGCCTGATGAGTTGCAGGCGTTCACGGGCGAAGGTCGTCACTTTCCACCACGTCATCTATCTGCTGCGTTTGCCCCTTGTGTCATAAAAAAATGACATACATAAGTTACGTGTTTTTACATTATACATGATTATATCAGGTAACAATTAATTAAAACATATTATTATTCGTAGTTCAGTTTTCGTAAATTATTTTGAGTTTTTATTTTTGCGATATGGGAGGTAAATAAAAAAATAATAACATATATATTTCAAAGAAACTGTTTTAACACCCAGCCTTGCTGAAATACTGACCTTACCGCACTTATTTACTTGATGCCAACTAAGTAGTTAAAAACTTTAATTAACTCTTTATTTATTACCCAACACTAACGTATTTATTATAATATGTTCGTTATAATGTGTGATGTCAGTGTAGTGACGGATAAGAATACGGAGTGTCACCACCCACATTCATCACCAAATTTTAAAAATAATTTTAAATAAAGAAAACAGCTCAAGTAAAAAAATGTTAATGTGTTTAAATATCATGTTTTTCCTCAGGATAAAATGCCATCACCAGATTACAGTGTGGACTTGGAGTTGAGTGAGCCGCCTCCGGAAGTTATGGAGTACGCACGCCAGCACTGTGGGGAGGACCCTAACACACGCCTCCAAGCTATCTATGAGCTCAGAGAAATGATATATGGTACGTAATAAATTTAACACTTCCTAAGAATAACTATAGTTAACTATTCAAATATTTAAATGTAAACTCTATAAATAACTTCTGTTTTATTTATAGTACATCTAGTACTATGGGTGTAATTAAAATCTCTAAAAAATTTAAGAACATTTCAGGATTCTAAAGTTGTAAATTGTTATCATCAACAGCCTATAATAGTCCACTGCTGGACATAGGCCTCTCCTTAGAAAGGAGGTTTTGGCCTTCTATATAAAAGTTGGCTAGACGGGTTGGTAGGGTTTATGTCAAGTTTTCCTTCTCTTTACAGTGCTGTCCTGCGTAGTTTGCTTCCTTAGTCGGCTCTTACGATACCCACGGGATGAATAGGGGTGGTGACATTCCGTATTCTTGATCCGTCACCACACGGATAAATTGTTAACTATCTTTTAAAACATTGAAAATATGTGTCCATTGTAGTCAATAGAAGTATATGGAGAGAAGAATTATATCGCAATTATAATTAATATTAAGTTTTGCAAAACAGACAGCAGAACAATAGGCGAGTTAGAGATGTAAGTGACCGTGACATGAATATTTTGTTAAATGTATGATCTGACCTAGGTACTGTACGAAGTTTTCCGCTGCTATTGTTAAACACCAGGCTAGCATAAAAATAAAACAAATTTAATTTGTATAATTCATTCAAATTACGTTACCTATAATTTGATTCTTACATCTCTGTAAACATACTGTCGGTTATTGCTGTAAAAAGCATATGTCCTTCTCCACAACTTTCCATACTAAATTTCATCTAGCAGGGTTCAGCGGTTATTGATTCCTAATACAAACTACAAAAACCTTTGACCTTTTACAGATGTTAAAAAATAAATGTAGGTATCATGAGGCTTTTTATGGCCTACTATGTCACGCTGGCCAGACATGTTGTTAAAGGGTTTGTTTCAAGTTTTCCTTTTCTTTGCAGTGCTGGTGCTGCGTAGTTTGCTCCCTTAGTCGGCTTTTACGACACCCAAGGGATGAATAGGGGTGGTGACACTCCGTAATCTAAATCCGTCACCACACGGACAAGACGTATATTTTTATAACTTCTACTGAGTATAGTTAAAGCATTGCACACACCTTAGTGGTTAATTTTGCCATCTATAATATTAAATAAGTGACTTAGATGTTGATAAAGAAAAATTGAAATGTAGTAGAAAATATAACAATTCAGAGAAGTCTAAAAAACTGACGCCTAACTCTACATTGAGTCAAATACACTAAATATAATCTATCTGTAAAAAAAAAATGTACAATATGTAAAAACATTACACTAAAGTCTGGCTATTGTTTTCCTTAAATATTTATCCAAATTTATTCCTAGCTAAAGGTCATTGCGATATAGAAAATTCTTAATTTTTTTAAATGTGGGCACATGATATCCAAAATGAGGCATTCAAAAATCAGACCATTTCTTTCTGATACCTGAAATGAAAGTTCATAATGATTAAGGCTTAATTTGGGAGTTGTTGTCACTGAATTCAAATTGTAGACAAATCACGAAATATTGTACGACTCGTAGACGTAAGTTTATTAAGCAAGGTCATGCTGTGCCGCTGCGTAAAATTATGATGATTTACAATATTCCGCTTTTCTGCTCCCTGTGTGTAACTTGGAACAGAGACATTGTATTTCAGATTGGTTCTGAATTTCATTGATTTTCTATTAAGTGTCTCCTTGCAGCATGAAACCTTAAAAATATGTACTTTTCGTTTTTGTTGTTCCAACAGCTAGGCTTTGATTTTTCTTATTTTCCTTTAACCTAAAACTACTAAAGTACCCCACAGTTTCTATTGATCCAAAACTCACCTCTTACATGTAACTAAGACTCTCATTTTTTTATCGTGTTATTTGATTTCATAAACGTTTTATTTCTCTAATGAGTCCTATTCTTCGTATTTTAATATATAAAATAAACATTTGTCGAGTATTAAATTCAACGAGCACAGATATTACGTTGTAATTAATAAAATTTCTTTGTTAGTAAAAGGGTTTTCCAAGGTTAGACAAAGATATAGAAAACAAAAGGATCAGTTCCGTTTGGACCATTTACCATTGTTCTTTTACTAATGTCATGTAAGGTTCAAACACCCCCAGACAAATAACCATTCTTGAGGCTACCTTTAGTTTAGATTAATGCGAATTTATAAATAGGATAAGGCAATGACCTGCTTATTAGTAATAATCTTATACAAGTTGAGTTTGTACAAATATTATCTGCGGTAGCCGTCAAGAGATATAAGCAAATTAAATCATAAGTGGAAAACATATTATGGAAGGATGCTCTGTAAACATTGGACCATTTGGCCATGACTGGCCATTTAGAATATGTTCGAAAATATTATTTCCATACTAATATACTTTTTTTACCGCTGGTGTACAAAGATATGATTCTTTTCGTCTTAAGATGGATTAGCATATTTATAAGAATACATCGTAATGAAATGTACAATATCCAATTATTGTACATTTTATTACGATGTATTCTTTACTAAACTTTTTAAAGCGATTTTTCCTACCGAATATTAGGATAGTCTTCGATTTAAAAATCTTCGTAAACGTACGCCAATTTCCAGCATGTAAACTACACAAATACGTTCCTTGTGCCAGATCGTTTGTGCTAAGGAGGTTAAACCCTTAAAAAGTTTCACAAAAAAATGTTTGTCGAGGTGATTTAGTTTACACAGGACATCTTTTCCAATTCCTCTGTACACAATCTTGTCCTAAATATGGTTACTAGGAAACATATTTTTTTTCAAGCCATAAAACATTGATGTTTTTGTTACTTTAAAAAATATTATAAAATATAAAACTTATGCTGCATTATATGCATTAGATATTGATTACAACATAGTTATGGGAGAATTTGCATATGTCTAACTTATTGAATGTTTTATCAAGGTTTTTGCGTAGAACATGCATTCTAAAAGAAACCACACTCTCTAAAATAAACTATTATAAAAATACTATTGAGATGTGTGTGATACACTTGTGCTTAGTGCTAAGTGATGACCAATCTTCAGCTCCGAGGAAGCCAGACATTTTCTTTAAACGCTTCTATAAGCTCTGACCTTTACAGAGCGCCATGAAATTTTATACATGCAAAATTAGGCAGTAGACACATACCATAACCAGTATGATGGTAAGGTGAGGTGTAAGATGGTATGGTTTTATCAGCATCTACAAAACCAGACAACCCTATAAAGTCACCAAAGAGCTGTGAGAAATCGACACACTTCTTTAAGAATATTATTTATCAACGCTTTATTTTGTAAACTATTGGTTAGATTAATAATTTTATTGATTTAAATGGTAGTAGTTACACATATTAAATAACAAACTAATTCCATTCAAATCCAAAAAATATTCAATTAGAGTTTAACTATTATACTATCCTCTTTGAATATTTTTCGGCTACCATTTTATTCAGCCAAATTACGAACACAAAAAACTTATTTCTTCTTTTAGTTTAGCTGATTATTATAATAAGAACCTTATCTAATCGGTTGAGGACTAATATACATTATCAAATCTCAGTAGTATACTGGAATGAAATATAACATTCAGATTTATGTATATGTTTAATGTTAAAATGTGGAACTTAATCCAACATTATATATACTCATCAAAATGTCTTTTATTTTTGTTTCAGAACGCGGAGAATGCAACCCTCACCGCATGGATGACGAATTTTTAATTACATTTTTGCGTGCTCGGAAATTTGTACCTCAACGAGCGCACAGATTGGTAAATATTTTTATTTTATACGCCTGAAAAGTCTTAATTCGCCCACGTTGTAAATAAATATCGTACCTTTTATTTAGCTATGGCTCATCAAGAGAGCATATATATTACGCGAGAAGGTTACGTAAAATAAATTCGAATTGAAAAAAAATGTTTAGAAAATATTGAACCTCTTATTGCCTTTTGATATCTTTTAACAGAACAACAAAACATTTGTAATTGTTTCATACACTCCCACCTCATAGTGTAACTGCAGACTCACTTTAGTGACATTAATAACCCAAAATGTCAGCCGTGCTCCCATTGTATCGTAGACTAACTGTAACGTTACTCCCACGTCGCGTCGTGGGAGTAACTGATATTTTAGCTTGCTCTGTGTTCCGGAAATCCCTCGAATTAGCAGAATGTACAGTGCAGTAAGAGTGCGTTCACAATTTTATGCAGTACAATTTGACACAACGTGTTTTGTTTAGAATGTACCAGAGCAATGATTTATAAAGCCTTGAATTGATGTGACCGCGGAGTGTTACAGACAATTATGATTATTACAACGATATATACACGCACACATATGATGAGTGGCTCGATACATACTTAATATCCCACTAGTAAGATCGGCATAGACTAATAAATAGTCAATTCAGGGTCCGATACTGATAGACTGGTATCGATTTGCTGATAATTGAATTGACTCGACTTATAAAAAGAATATAAAAGCTTTTTACTAGTTTTAAATGGAAAGTATGTTTTTAGGGTTCCGTACCCAAAGGGTAAAACGTGACTCTATTACTAAGACTTCGCTGTCCGTCCGTCCGTCTGTCACCAGGCTGTAACTCATGAACAGTGATAGTTAGACAGTTAAAATTTTCACAAATTATGTATTTCTGTTGCCGCTATACATACAACAATATACAAATACTAAAAACAGTAAAAAATTAATATTTTACGGGGCTCCCATACAACAAACGTGATTTTATGCTCGTTTTTGATCGATATTGATAACGGCAACAGGTAGACGCTTGAAATATTCACATAATATTTAGTTATTTGTTCAATTTAAAAATAAATAATTAAGTTAAAATAAAACAAATATTAAAGGGGGGCTCCCATTTAACAAACGTGATTTTTTTGCAGTTTTTATAGATAATGGTACGGAATCCTTCTTGTGCGAGTCGGACTCGCACTTGGCCGGTTTTTTTAATCATATATTATTGCTTTCCCACGTGATAAAGCGTCATCAACAGTTGTTTTATTATCAAAATTATGTAACTTCATTTACAAAAACCTTGAGATATTACTCTTATAATATTACCTTTATATTTACTCCTGGAAAACAAATCTTAATATTACTAAGTACTTTATAGATTATACCATCTTGTTTATGAAACAGTGTTTTTATATATTAAATATGTAAAAACAATCATTAATTTATTCTGACGTATTCTTATCTACGTCAATTGAGTGATGTGAACATCTATACATCTATATCTATACAAATAAATAAAATTGGAGTGTCTGTTTGTAATATTAAAATAACCGCTTTTTACTAAATGCATATGTATGTTTACACGGTACATATGCCAAAATAACATTTTTTACAATTTTTGACTGTCTGTCTGTGTGTTTGTTCCGGGTAATCTCTGGAACGGCTGGACCGATTTCGATGGGACTTTCACTGGCAGATAGCTGATGACACAAGGAGTAACTTAGGCTACTTTTTTAGACTAGCTTCGCCCCGCGGCGTTGCCCGCTGTTATAACAATAAACGCGGGTAACACCGCGGGTCTCAGCTAGTAGATAAATAATAAAACTGGTTTCAAATAATAATCTATAATTAATACAGTGAATACGTATGACTATGCTGTTGAAATCTCTATTTACAAAAATAGCATCAGTTCAAGTATGTGAACAGCGTTATTGTTAATAAATAATAGATTAGTAGACGTTGTGTCGGGTAAGTTAGCAAGTCAATAAGAGGTAATGATTAGCGAGGTTATTTTTATAGTATATGAGAAAGATAGTCAATAAAAGATAACAGAACATAAACAGCTCTCTAATATATAGAATATTAGATATGTTTGTTTTTATAAGACAACTCCCGCAACATAAATGAAACGGACACAAAGAACACCCAGACTCAGAACAACAATTTGTGGATCACACAAAGTGTCGTCCCATGTAGGGTTTGAACCCACAACACTCGGCGTAGTAGGAAGTGGCGTGGCGACCGCTTAAACCACTACGCCATCCGTGCAGTCAATGTGAATTGATAGTTTGTTGAAAACAACTTACCATGTAAATGGTTGCAATTAAAATAATAAAACCTTTTTGGGACACAAATATAGCTTTGTCACGATGAAGACTACTATTTTTGAATCTTTATTTTAGTTAGAACTTTCACAAAAGAAATTATAACGTTCCTGTATTCATCACTAGGTAGTCTACACTAACTCCTTCTTCTTCTTCGTCTTCCTTATAATTTGAAAATATATTACGTTTTTTTTGAGGAAATGATTTTTTTTTTCAAAAATTTGCCATTTTTTTGTTATCACCACTGATGAGCCACTGCCATTTAATGACCACTGTAAAGACACTGAGTTAGTGTAGACTGCCGATATTTATACCGATGCCAATGGCCACTCGATGGCATCTCAATAGCGTGTCAGTGGTATGACAGTGGCTTGGTGTGAACATAAAATAGCAGAATTGAGGCCCTGGCCTGTGGGCGTCTGACACTACGTTTGCCTAGACGCGATATCCACTCAAGAACTCGTTTACCCCAAAGGTTGTCGGTTCTGCGGCTTATATGACCACTCCACTACCACCTCAGTTTGTTAATCTTTTTAGTTGTTTGGTACAACTAAAAAGATTTGCATTGTAAATATTATTTACTCCGTAGAGACTGTTTGTTTGTCTATTGTTAATAGCTAAATTACTAATATCTTTACAGATGGTTAACTACTATCAGTTCAGGGAAGACTACCCGGAGTTAGTGGAAAATGTTTTTCCGCTGGACTTACGGAACTTAGGCGATGCCAACGTGATCGCCGTACCTCCGTACAGAGATCAAGATGGACGCCGACTGCTATTTTATAGAGTCGGTATGTCAAACATTTTCATCAAGCTTTTTTTATTTTATTAAAGAGGGAAATAACCTAAACATTATAATTCATACAAATTACCATTTATTTTTTTTAATTTTCAATTAACTTTTTTATTTACAACATTATTTTAAATTACTACGTCATTGAATGTACATTACAATTTCCCTTTGTTACAGCCTTAACTTGATTTTGATATAGAATGTTTATTTTGTAATATAACCAAAGTTATCAATGTTTGTATTATCGTATTCTCTATAATGTCAGTGTAATGAAACAGCTGCGTAAATGTGAGTGAATCACAAGTAATCGTCTAATTGGTACCATCCAGGCGTGAATTTGTTCGTTAGCGAGATAAATTCCCACACTCAGTGAAACCATTCAAATGTTACACACATATCGAAAACAAACGTGGGACGACCGCGACAGGATAATGTCAATCATTACGAAAATTGCGTAGTCCATTGTGTTATACTGATATTAGTCATACGTTTATATTTATGCAGTAAGTCTGTAATTAAAGATAGTGATTTTCATATGTTAACTTTTTGTTTGTATATCAGTATTATCAATTAACTAGATTTGCACGGAATTATACCATATTTGCTAATGCCATTTCGTGAAATCCATATAAACTTAATATTGTATTGTACCACCTTATTAACTTGTTGGTTGGTATAAAGTTTGTTTTAAGTTTTCCTTTTCTTTGCGGTGATGTTGTCCTGCAGAGTTTGTGATGAATGATGAGTGATGAATATGGACTTTTAGGAATACATATACGTACATATATAAGAATACTAGCTGATGCGCTCAACTTCGTCCGAGTCTCACAAAAAGATTGTATTTTCTCCGTTTTTGCAACATTTATAATTGATTTTCGGCTCCTATTGGTCGTAGCGTAATGTTATAAAGACTTCCTCCATAAATCGGCTATCCTACATTCACATATTTTTTTAACTCTAACCCGTAGTTCCTGAGTTTATCGCGGTCAATCAAACAAACTTTTCAGCTTTATAATATTAGTATAGATTTAGAAACGAGATAGGTCCTGGCTAGTTTTTGGCTCGTATTGAGTTTTATTTGCAATATAGTTGGGTCAAATAGAGATCCCTGGCTTTTGGTTTTGCGCATGTGATATGCTTATCTCATTTGCAAAGAAATTACTGCCATACTTTCTGATAGACATACATATATGTCTAATTTTTATTTATTTTTCAGGCTGTTGGGATCCTAAATCCATTCCAATAGAAGACCTATTCAAAGCAACTATATTAGCTTTGGAAATTGGTCTGCTGGAGCAACGAAGTCAAATACTGGGAGGCGTGGCTATATTTGATTTGGAAGATATAGGAACAGCACATGCATGGCAGATAACACCTTCTGTTGCTGCCAAGATGGTGAAGCTTTTAGTGGTATGCAACTTTTCTTACAAATTTTCTCATTTGAAATTACTTAAAGAAACTAATTTAAAAAGAGAATACCTTTGCAATACAAAATAAGTCCTTTATTCCCTCATAAAAAAATACCTTCTTCTTAAGGTAGAAAACCACAACGCATTTGTGACTTTGAGTTAGAGTGTTTATAGACGGCGTTAGTCCCTTACCATCACCGTTAAACCGTTGGTTGGTCTGCTGGTTTTCTCCTGTATTTAGTTCAACAATCTTTCTTATAACTGAACGTTATAACAATTTAAATTTTAAGTTTTACATACAACATTTTAAATTATTTTTATTTTTCTATCTTTTTAGTCTAGCTTCCCTGTGAACACTTATGCAATCCATGTCGTGAACCACTCCTGGATTTTTGATAAAATCTTCAACATATTCAAGCCTTTTTTAAATGCGGATATGCGCTCCAAAATCTACTTTCACCGGGACGACTTCAAGTCTCTCCATAAGCACATAAGCCCGAATAATCTTCCGGAACGATATGGCGGAGTGTGGCCAGAATATTCTTACACTATCTGGCTGAACTCACTACGGAAGAATTTCACAGTAGCAAAAGCTGTTATCACTCACGGGTACAAGTTTCGGAAAGGAGAAGTTGATGAGGAAGTGGAACGACAACTGCAAGAAAAAGGTATTAATTTAAGTTAACATTAGGACCATGTCGTTTGTACGGACTATTTTATTTTTTACACAATATATTAACTGAAATTGCAAAAAAAATAGATTGAATAAATTAGTATTAAAATTGGCAACAATTTAATCAAAAGCTACACAAAAGAAGAATTTCATACTAACGTAGAGTAAATGGAGGCGTGTTTATGTCAATGACTGAAATTCATAGAAAAATAAATGGTCTCTTTTTTTGTAATTAAATTTAATAAATTTTTAAATTTCATGCGATCATTTTTGATAATATAGGTTAATTGTAAGTACCCATGACTGGGTATTTAAAAAAAAAGACGTGTGGCACTCGGGGACTGCCGCGGTAAAGCTATTGCATAGCATTTTGTATCAACTTATGCAATTATAATTATTTATTTATTTTATTTATGCAGTGTTTCTTCTTCTTTGATATTAATTCAAGTTACACTTTTTGAGCGTGGTGACCGATAAGAAAACAATTTTTTTTCTTTTATTAAATAAAAATATTGAAGCATATATTACAATTTGTTTTTAAATAAATAAATAAAAAATATTAATATTAAATCAAATTACATATCCATGTAAGATTTTTCTGCATTATGTTGACGAAATTTCCTTTGACGTTCAGCATTTGATTTTGGTACTGTTTTTTGTTTTGTTTTTAGCGTGAGGTTTTTTTTCGTTACGGAATTTCTGGATTCGGTCCCCGCGCTCAAGGCCCTCGATAGAAGCTATGCAATAGCTTAAAAATCCATGTTATTTTCCTTACATCTTTTGCATACTGTATTTAAATATAGTCATTTTTATTGATAGAAATAGTGTTTAATATAAAACATTCTTTTTAAGATATTATGTAATAAAATATTATTCACGTCAATTTTGTATGTTGACAATTAAGAAGAATTCATTTAATAAAAAGAATAGAATACGTGACAGGGATTAGAAACTCCTTCCCAAAGTAGATGTCAAACGGATGCATACTGAAGAAAAAAATATGTTTATAATTCATGAAAAATAATATATATTTATCTTGTAATAAATAAAATAAAATTACGTATTCCAAATTCGTATCCGAACTGGGATGTGTTGTAAAAAACTGTAGATGAAAGTTTTAGAAAGAACGGTATTTACACTTATTTGCTAAAAAGCATTTTAAAGTAGGCTTACATTTTTTGAGGAAAGATCTATTCTATAAGTATAAACTAATAATTCATTTAGAAATTCACAAAAACCCTTTTTATATTCCGTTACTTATCAGATAATTGAATAGGTAAATCGTTTATTTCTATAATTAATAAAAAAACAATACTAATGTTTTTTTTGTACTCAGTAGCGACATTAGTAGTAACAACTATATATATATAAAATATTTTTATGGTACTCGTAAGTAGAAGTTAATTCTAAAACTACACTCATGCATTCCTTAATAAGCCGAATAATTGACTATAGTGATGTGTGTTATTTCGACCTGAATGCAGACCTTCTTAGTAATCTAGAAAAACTTCTCAATACTGCATTCGAAACATTTTCAATCTTTGGAAGTATGACCATGTGTATGCTTTGCGTTCCTAATTAAACTGGTTACCTATTTGCTTGCGCTGCTAACACTTGCGTGCACTTACCTCTCTATTTTTAATTTTCAACTCACCGTCCTTGCTCCCTACTTCCGTTACCTGTCCACTTACCATGAAAGAAATCTTCGCTCAGTTAATAACCTACTTCTCTTATGTCCCTAACACAACGCCGTCTTCGTGAACTCTTTGTTCTTTGTTCAAGCAGTACTACTCTGGAATGCGCTCCCGCTCGACATCATTATATTCACAAACCGCTTTATTTTCAAAAAGAAGGTACATGTTATCCTTTTTAATGATTCATAGTATAACCTCATATTCCGGTATTCATAGTATACAAATATAATATGTCTATGTATCTATATAACTACATTTGTATATATATGCATGTGTATTTATGATATGTTGTATTGCGTATGTGTATGTTTAAGTTTATGTATGTAGTACCGTATATATTTTCATTGATTACTTAATATACTCGTATTAAGACGAGACTGGAGGAGAATGGCCCTGGGCATTAAATCCGCCGACGTACAAAAGTGCATGAAGTTAAATAAATATCTAGACGTAGTTAGATTATATTTTTTTATTTTTTTTTTTCTTAAGTCCTTTTCTTTACGTGGAGTGTGCTAAATACTCATTCAATTACACTTTTAGTAGAGTTTAGAGTAGTTTTAAAATTTTAACCCTTGAAGTAAAAAGACCTTGTATCTATCGGTTGCGTTATAAGTCCTAAACAGGTGGACCAATGTTGAATATTTTTATTTTGTGCAATGTTGTTAATTAGCATGCTTGATTGATGTCAGTCATTAATGTCAAGAATGCTAATAGCTATGCTATAATTCAGAAAATATGTGAAGCCGTTCGAACATAATCTTTTTACAATTGTCGTTGTTTTCAAAGTGTAAAGTTAGAGTGTAGAGTAGTGTTAATGTAGATATGACCTACATATCTTGATTTAATGTCGACTATCAGCTTAATATTATTTTAATTGAACTGATTGCGGTAACATCTTCGGTTCATGTCAATTAGAGTCTTTTACTTAAAGTCGCTTGTATGATAATACAATTAATTCGATAAATAACTATTATGTTTAGCCTAAAGTAATGTTAATGAAAATATAGGTAACAAGGTCGTCTTAGACTTTAACAGCATAGGCCTGTAAGTATGATATTAAAAGTTACATTATATTCTTAACAAGATAAATAAATATAGCGGTTACAGATAGAATTCGTCAAAAGCCTGTGATAAATCAAAAATGCACTTCGATGCAAAAATAATTAAATTATAATTAATAAAATATTGCGTTTAGTTTTTGTATTAAGTGCTATAAGTATTTTTACAAGTTTAACAAATATATATGAAACTGTCTGTACTTTTTTTATCATTTCATCTTATTCCTGCTTTTTATATAGATTATACATAGTTTTCAAATGTGACGAAAGAAAACGGATGGGGGGGGGGGCGGAAAACTGATAGAATAAGGGAGAAAAGTAAGGGATAGCGTAAGTCAGACCCGGGGAAATGGATCTGAGACTGCAATAGTTCGAAGATGATAGGGTTGCGTACGATGTTATGTCCGAACTGTGATTAGAGAAGCCACTAGAAAGGCCACACTGGCATACACTGGCCATTTTCTTAACAATTCATGTTAGATTATCTTATCCACTTTACTAAAAAAAAGTTAATATTTGAAAACTTCCAGTGTTTTTAATTAATATTATTTAACGGGAATTAACGCGATCTCTTATTTAGGGTATTACATACCTCTGGTTTGCCTGACGCCAGTCAGCCTGTGACCACGGCCGGTGCAACCTGGTCGAAACGTCAGGCAAACCAGAGGTATGTAATACCCTAAATAAGAGATCGCGTTAATTCCCGTTAAATAATATTAATTATCATGGAACGCGAAAGTTCCAGTGTTTTTGTTATTTTTATTATTGATGTTTTAAATGGTTATGTTCGAGTCATTCAGATTTATTATCTTCGTTCAGTTTAGTCCTGAATTCTAAACTTATTAAGAAACATTAATATTTCGGACAAAATAATATTTTCGGACATTTGACACACGGCGCAATCTAGTTTCATACTAAGCAGAGCTTGTACTATGAAAGCTAGATTGACTGATAGAATACTCCGAAACAAATATTTGCGGATCATACAAACATTTGGTCTGACCCGGGAATCGAACCCGAGACGTCAGCACAGCAATTGCATACGTTACCACTTCACCACCGAGGCAATACATTTACTGATACAAATTAATTTTGTAAAAATATTTTTGCAGGGACAGAACTAAAGAAATAATGAGACCTGTACTTAACTTACTACCTTTGAAACCTCTGAATGAAACCTTTACAACCTTTGAATGAAATTATTTTATTCCCACGCATAGTTCTCTTCTATGTAGTCTTTGCTGAATAAGTCTTTTATATGCCAGAGTCCTTATTATTCCAAATTTAATCTTGTTGAAGTTTTAAAAACCTATTGTTATAATAAATGTTACATGATCCATACATTTCAAAATCACATCATCAATCCCTCTTATAGTTTTTTGTATTTTCTTTTTCGATCATTTGCGATTTTACAGCCCTATTTAAAACCCTTCGAGATGTGGAAATTTAAATTATCCATTCATAAAAAAATATTAAATCTTGGAATTATTATAAGCTTCTTTTAAACAAGTCATTCTTTTAAACGGGTCTGGCAGAATACTGATGCTCCTAAATTTATTTCGCATAACACACTTGGCGGAATGTTATTTAAGCGAATATTTTTAAGGCATAAAAATTATTTAGTATAATTATTGTTGCCCAAATGTTTATATGTCCGAATTAACAATGGCATACTTTTAAGATCGCATAATTTTATTTAGCATAATTACATTTGGCAGAGTCAAAATGTCGCAGAATTTTGTTTAGCATATCGTATATTTAGAGCGACGATTATTTTGTAGAATTTCATTAGGAAAATATTATTATTATTATTTTATTAGGCAAAGTAGCATTTTTAACCTTAAATTAAATTATTATCTTAAAAAGTCTTGCTACAAAAGTGTGCAACAGAAACGAAGCGCTGCAAAACCGACTCCAGTAATTTTGTCTGCCCTACCCCTAGAGTGTAGTTTAAGCCCGCGTAGGCGCCGAGGGGCGCGCGTCCTGTGAGCTGAGGATTAGGTGGTTTTCCGCCGCAGCAGCGAGCGTTGAATTCATCTATCACCGCCGGAGCCCCACAGCGCCGGAGTCGAGACATATGTGCTGCAGGCTGCATTCTTGCTGGCTTTATTATTTTGGTAACAAATACAAAATGATCAATTGTGATAGTCTTTCAATTATTATAGATATGAATTGTTAATGAAATGCTAAAAGATGATTCTTACTGTCAACTTTCGGCGATATGATGGTTCTGCTTTTTAATTATTATGGATTAAAAGTTTGTGCCTAAAGATGATTTTGACTTTCAAAATTATGAGTTTTGAATTTATGATCAATGAGTGTCTGCCAAACACTTTTCTGTCAAATGAAGTTTATGCTATCCGTTGTTATGCAAAATAATATTATAACATAAAAAGTTCTGCTATAAAGGGTAGACTCCTTTTAACCACATTGTTTTACAATCACTACCATCATCACACGAAATCTCTTTTTTTTTTCTGAAGAATTTTTAGATCCTTTTGCAGTTATACACATATATTTAAAACTCTTGAGGGTGTGCAACTCATTTTTAGTTCGTGGAGGTTTAGAGATACTTTTTATAATATCTAGTAGATACCCATACACACTTATATTCTAGAACAGGGATGCCCAAACTATTTTGGAGAGGAGACCCCTTTTCTGAACTAACACCCCAGACCTCTATAGTCAAATTACTGCACGCTTATCGACTTGTTAAGTTTTTTTAAAGTACCACACTGATACTAAAATTTTAGTCATTCTTATAACAACTTGGTACACTTTACTCAACTGATACAGTTTCTTGAAAGTTCTAAATCAGAACTTGCGTTAATTAATAAGTAGTAGTAGTAGTAGTAGTTGGCCCTCAAAATTAGTTTTCGTTTATGTCGACCCCAAGGAGTCGATATCGACCACTTTGTGAATCCCTGTTCTAGAATGACTTTGGATTTAAAAAAAAGCGCTAGCGTGATAGACTTGTCTCCACTGGCTCGAGTATATTAAATATATTCACGATGTTTCGATAAAATGTAGAAAACCTTTCAGGCTATTTTAGTTTTGCAAGGTCAACAGCCGAAATCATTTAGCGGGTAAACAATGGAAGAATCCTTGGCTATCTTGCCACAGCTGAGCTTAGTAAAAGCAATCTTATTTAACCTTTTTCTATTTTTATCGAAGAAAACACAATTTGAGACTAAAAGCGACTTAAATAGTACACGCAGTAGTTTTAAACGATGCAATCGTTTAATTATAGGGTTATAAATTTCTTTACGGTATTCAGAAGTGCAACTACAAATTGTTTCTGAATTCACGATAGTATTACATTATTAGTTTGAAATAAGTATTTAAAATTAATGATTGCATATGAAATTGTCTATCTACGTCCCACATTCGGGGTAGGCAGAGATGAGACACCATTTGTCAATCCCCCTCCACATTGCCGCGCCTCCTCTACAATTATTTTAATTTTCATTCATGCTTGACAGCAATGGGTGCCTAAATTAATAAAATTTGCCCAAATTTTAATGTAACTCTCATTTACACCCCATATCATGCCACACCATGCTTAAGCATTTGGTAATTTTTAGAACAAAAATCGGAGATCATGGCAAAAAAACTATCATGAAAGAATTCATGGTTGATTTGTACTTTATACCTTTACAAAAACTGTTATTTAAATATTCATAAGTTTACAATTTATTTTACTTAGTATTTTCCGTATATTGATAGGACGCACGACGAAAGTCAAAGCTTTGAAATTATTTATATCGCCTCCCTGTGTCGGTATCCTCGATCCTGAGGGTCACCATTGTTTATGTCTTGGGCTATGTGTGGAGAAGTATGCGCAGTGTTGTCAAGGGTGGTTGGAGCGAACGTGATCAGACCAGTGCAAAGTTCTTTCGGCCTCTGGGTCTTTTCCCTTAATTTTTACAAGTAACCAATAATCTTTTGGGTAGCGATGTGGCCAAAGGATTCCAGATATCTACAAATGGACAGGGACAACAGAATTATGTCTAAATACTGATTTATATCTAAATTACATTATAGTATGGTGACAAGTCTTGCCTGCGGGACACCAGCAGTAAGTTTTCACACATCACATCACACATCAACAGCCTTTACTAGTCCACTGCTGGACATAGGCCTCTCCTTAGGAAGGAGGTTTTGGCCTACTATACCACGCTGGCCAGACGGGTTGGTATAGGGTTTGTTTCAAGTTTTCCTTCTCTCTGCAGTGCTGTTGTCCTGCGTAGTTTGCTCCCTTAGTCGCCTCTTACGACACCCACGGGATGAATAGGGGTGGTGACACTCTGTATTCTTAATCCGTCACCACACGTTTAAGGGAACAAAATAAGCAGGACAACAGCACCGCAAAGAGAAGGAAAACTTGACATAAACCCTATACCAACTTGTCATGCTAGCGTAGCGTAGCCAAAACCTCATATATAAGGAGAGGCTCATGTCCACCCTTGTGGACTTTTAAAGGCTGTTTGTTGATGATGGTGATGGTAATCTATATGTTACCTTGATGAACAGGATTTTAATGCATATTGATAAATTTGTATTCTTTTTTAATTTAATTTAGATACCAATCCACAGTAACATTGACAAATATTCTATACAATTAAAATTAACACTAAATCTGACTATTTAAAAAAAGTTTAGGATTTTTTTACTCTACAGAAGAATTGTTACAAAAAATCTGAGATATATTCTTAATAAATGATTATATGCACTTATGAAACCACTTAGTGCTTGTATTAGGAGTAGATAGTTATCTTAATGCCAGATGTGTTCTAGTTGATCTGAATCATCAAAACAGTTGATCCCGGGGCGGACGATGCATTTATTACAGTAATGATATTGCCAAGCAGCAACTAATGTATTTCAAATAATTATATCATTATTTTTAAATTTGCCATTTAATTCCATTTTGTTGGCCACCGCATTATTAAATAGCCTTAAATTTGCTTAAGAATCGATTTCATCTATTAGCTCCCGTTTCACCTTTATCGAATAATGAAAAAAATACCATTCATTTTTTATATATATTTTTTTACAACTTCCTATAGGGACTTTACAAACATACATGAAATGGACACAAAGAACACCCAGACTCAGAACAACAATTTGTGGATCACACAAAGTGTCGTCCCATGTGGGGTTTGAACCCACAACACACGGCGCAGTAGGAAGCGGCGTGCTCTTAAACCACTACACCATCCGTGCAGGCGAAATATTGTTATTCTTCTTTTATTTCTAAGTACAAATATATGTTCTCCCCGGGATAGGCCCTAGGTGGGCGCGGCGTCACCGTTTGATTATGCCTGAGCCTAATCCTGAGTCATGTGACGTCAGAGTGGATTTTAGTGGAAACACAGGAGTAAGGAGCAAGAAATCCGAACAGATTTTTCACCTTATTGCCAAAAAAGTATATATACAAATATGACGTGTGAACGTTAGATTATTGAGAGGCGTAGATTCTAGTTTAAACATCGCCTTCCTCTTAAGATATCGCACCTTACTCCTGGCTCCCGATTATATATATTATAGTTTATAGTATACTCGAATACTGCCCCACCGTTTGGAGACCGAATTATTCTACTCATATTTTAAGATTAACAAGAATTTAGAAGTGTTTGAATCGCTAAAACTAGTAAAAAGTATGAAGAAATACTGGCATTCTTCAAGGTAACGAAAAGAGAAAAAAACTTTTAGATCAGTGATCAGCGCTCGACGACGCCCCTCCCACTTGGGGCGCGAGCGCATGATGTCAGTGTTGCCACAAGAAGAATATAGTACACATCCACTGCTAATGCTTCAATTCAATCTATTTGATAATAACAATTCATTTAGATAGATTTATTTGAACAATATAAATATACTTCCTAACATGATGGTGTATGTATGTAGATGTAACACAGAATGAGTTTTGCACAAATTCAATTAACGTTTTTAAAGTCAAATATCATAAATTTCGCAGACTATTATTTGAAAACTTACCCAATTAGCCACTTACGGTTTATGGTTTAAGAATCTTTATTTCTCAAAAGAATTCACAAAATTCACTTACTGAGAAAACATACATAAAAGTAAACAAAATAAATCTATTGAGCGTTAGAATTTAACATAAAATAAAAGTGGGTAGTCAAATATATTTTGCACAAGATTACGTACTTGCAAAACACTCGAACACAGAAACTAAGGAACTGAGCAACTGAACCAAAGATGTAAGGTAGTATTAATAACTTGATGTGGCATCTAGATGGTATGTATTTTTTTACAAACATACACACACATTCATACTCATATATACATACAAAAATACACACACACACACTCGAATATTATGTGCATATGGAATCGTTAATGGAATCGGAAGGCAGAACAACAGCACTGCAGAGGGAAGGAAAACCTCCTTTCTAATAAGAGGCCTATGTCCAGCAGTGGACTATTAAAGGCTGTTGATGATGATGATGGTGATGGAATCGTTTTAATCCTTTTTAGTCTATTTAATTGTTAATATTTTAGAATAATAACAATGTATTAACTTATAAATAGCTGTTATGTGTTCCTTCAATTTTTTTTAAATCTAGCCTAATTTCACCTAATTAACTTAACCTAATTCATGCCTCCTAATGCTCTTATTTTTTTAAATTAAGTTTTTAATTTACAACTTACATTTTATTGAACACTGATTATATTTTATAGTATTTTAATTTTTATTATTTTTATTCGATTTGATGTATTGTAATATACAAATACTAAAAAAATATATACTTAAAAATTTATACTGAATTAATAAATAAACAACAAAATTAGTGAATATAATAATTATTATCATTGTAACTCAACTATTTAATTACTTAATATAATGTAATTGTAGAGACGACATTGTTGTGCATGTTGTATTTACCTGTTATTAGTTATTCAATTAATTTAAAGCGAATAATTTGTGTGTCTCTTGTAATTAATTATTGTACACAACTGTTGGTGAATTAAATAAATATTTTTTCCATCTAGTCACCAAAAAACCACACATTAAAGTTCTCAATAGAAAATAAAAATATACCTAAGAAACCACAAACAATGGCCATAAATGGTTTACCTCATCCTCAACAGCAAAATGTCTATATATATTGTTTATAGTTAAATCAGTTACAGCAGTTGACAGCATTAGGCCATTGAATAACAAAAAAAGAAATCTATTTTAATAATTTCTTGAATATGGTCTATATTTAAGAAATTGTTGAAAATAAATAATATTTTAGACAAAACTTTTGTAACTAACCGAACTAAAAAGTAGAAAATGATTTTCTATTAGTTATTAAAAAATGGAGATTAAGAAAACATATCAACACACAAATTACAAAATTGGCATGACTTAAATGTCTGAAACTAAATATTACTAACTTTGTAATAGACATTTTTGATTTCGTTAGTACTTTTTAAATGTTAAAAGAGTTTTAAATAAATGCGTCAACCCCAAGTTAGTCTCGGGGTTTATTGAACGATCTAATAAACAAACACAGATGGATATTGTAAAGTACTTTTTAAGTATTCATGACGTCAAGAAATCTAAATATTAGTATCCAATATAAGCAATAGCATCAATGATATTTACTTTGCTCGAAAATTTTCCTCTCGTGTCCTTATTGCTATTTATAAGTACTCGTAAGTACATATTGGCAGTTTTTGATGACGCTGTCGAATACAGTAGAAAATCTAAAATCGTACACTGAGTTACGATAGGACGGAATTTCCCGACAGTCGAACGACACAAATATTTGATTTGAACCGGGGCGCGGCAGCGCTCGCACCTCAATACTGGGATTTTAAAAATTACTGGAAACGCTCTGCAAGTTGCACGTGTATGTAGGTAGACTTATTTACATCTATGCATAAATAATCTAAGACCACTTTGGAAAAATGTGGAGATCGCTTTGAGAAATAAAATAAAAAAACCGCAATGATAATTTTGATTCATAAGGGCTACTACCTTCTTTACTAAAGAAAGTTGTTAATGATTTATTTTTCTTCGGTTTTTTTGCAACATTACTATTGTAATCATTACAATAAAATAGGGGTGTTTATTACTCGTACGTAAGCCTCTGCTTACCTCTTCGAGGATGAAGGAATTACTTTTTATATTATTATGTGTATAGGTATATGTATTGAACGGTTTGAATATCGTAATACTTTATTTGTACCTCCATTTAGAACCATGTTCTGTATCTGGGTCATTCTGGGTGTAATTTATCTTTCATACAAATAAATAAAATTGAAGTGTCTGTTTGTGATGACAAAACAATAGGTTATTTTTCATGTTCGCACGATTATTTGCACGATACCTATATGCCTAAAACCATTTTAAATATTTTATGTCTGTCTGTCTGTTCCTACTAAATATTTTACTACCAGGTAGCGGTCTATACGAGGAGTAGGCTATTTTTCCTCTCAAAAAAACCCTAAAAAATTTTGCCCGTCCGGGAATCAAACCCGAGGCCTCATGGACTGCATTGGCGTACCGTACTTCACCACTAAAGCAGCGCTTTTCAAATAGCACGCGAACGAAGTCGCGGGTACTAGTCCGATAATATGTGTGTATAATATGTGTGTACATATATAGAAATACATATGTAAGCATGTTTAGTTACAACTAATAAAGGCTCTGCCTAGTATGGGTCCTGATGCTGTGTAAAGTTATTCTTATTATTTTGTCGCAAAAAGGTTTATAACTTATCGATATTGGTAACCATGAACTCCTTAAACCATAAATGTGATTTAGTAGCTTTGAAAGTCCCAACATCATGGCTGCTATTCTCCTTTTAGGGTTCGTTCAAGGTCCAAGTTGAAGTTCATTTACTCAGCAAAAGTAGTGGGTGGCAATATAATTAGGGAGTACATATTGTAGTATTACACATTTTATTATATTAGTAGTATTATATAGTTATTTGACTATTGTTTTCCCTGAAAACCTGTACTGTATGCTTTGTATACAGAACGTATTCTAATGAACAATGCATAGTTTGTACTGTACGTTCTAGACTATAAATATGTATATATATTCTTAGATACTAGATCGACATGGACAGAACTATTGACTAATGGAAATAGAGATATTTATGGATGCAAACATTTATATTAGTTTGTAACCCTGATCTTTGACGTTGTAGTCAAATACTCTAACAACGTGCTACACACAAAAAACTAACCGTTTATTTATCTACATGTACCTACATTGGCAAAACAAATTGCATCAGACTTTTATTTTGTATTTTAATTAGGGGAAAACCAATAGGGTCTAGATTTTTTATCGAAGTTGGACTGAAATTTATTTACATTCTTATTTGATACATGTTCTGCCGGTTGCGACTGAATTCGGACAAATGCGAGATGCGCCGGTGATTTTCGTAAACAAATACTCATCTCACTCACACTCTCATTACAGAAACACGCTAAAGGTCAGGCTGTTTAAATTTTCTGTACAAAGGCGAAAATAATTAAAGAATCGATTTTTAACTATAGGTGTCAAATCACGTCGTCTTGACTAATGTTTTAATAGTAGTGAGTGTATAATAAAATGTGTTCTGGGCATCTTATTACGATGTAGAAACGTAACTTTATGGTATCGTAACTTCACAGACAAAGAAAAAGTCGTATGTGTAATCAATTTAGTCGATACTTAGAAACAAGACTACGTACAAGGTTCATATGAAAGTTTGGGCCTAGTATACCAGGCTGGCCAGACGACTTGGTATAGGGTTTGTTTCAAGTTTTCCTTATCTTTGAAGTGCTGTTGTCCTGCGTAGTTTGCTCCCTTAGTCGGCTCATATGGAACCAACGGGATGAATAGAGGTGGTGACACTCCGTATTCTAAATCCGTCACCACACGGATGGTTAATCCTTCGCCTCACGGACGCAACGACCTCGCAATACATATTGAAAACCAACCACATCGCCATTATCACAGGCAATAGTCAATGAACAATTCGAGAATGTCGTATATTTCAGGATACAATATCTCTGTTCATCAAAATTTTATCAATATTTGCGGCAATAGTTTTTGGTTAAAATACAAATTTACTCCTTTAGAAAAATATCAGTTTAAGTTGTCTGAAGTTCGCCAGACTTCCGCTTCCATGTTTTTAATTTTCCTTTACCGCCTTTTGTCACAAACAACTTTGACAGTAAAATTAGACTTTACGTAAATCGTATGATCAGATTCAAGGTAGCATATAGACTAAGCGTTTACCTTTTATGAATTTTTATTTACCTAGAGGAAATTCAAAACTATTTTGTTATGGTAGTTAAATTAAATATTTATAAAAAGGAAAAAGTAAATAAATAAACTACTGTGTTTCTACTGTTATTACTAGTCGATGTGTAATACAAGGTCATCGACTGCGAAACCCTATGTTACGTCACGATACGCGCCCCCAGGTCGGCGACGCGACGCCTCGCTCCGACACAGTCTGATGAAACGTTTTGACTATGGCTTCACTGACATTTTCTACTGAAATCATGTCACATATAGTGTAATGTTCGAGAAAAGTTACTCAGTTGTTCACATTTATTGAAATAGCATCAATAGAAATTCGTTGACCTCGCTAATACCATTTAAAGTTAGTTATAATTTTCTGGTTGCGTTTAATAAAGAAGATCGAAGAACTTCTTCTTATATGTATATATAAAAATCGGGAACACCCAAATACTCCGAAATATTTTAGTCTGCATTTAGATGTTCCGATTTTCAAAAGTCCGAATTTCATGATACCGAAGAATTATAACGTATATTATTAAAATTCACTAAAAATCCAATTTTTATAAGATCGAAGACTCAAATGCTCGGTTCTCGGTCCGAAAAACGAAATTCTGATTTTCAATTATTCAAATAAACCGCTAAAATTAAGATTCTGATTCAGTTAGTCAGTTAGTAAAATATTCACTTAGGCATAAACATTCAGGATGTAATGTTTAATGTAATTTAAAAACGTCTACTTTGTTGTTAATATTTGTGTATTAATATGTTTTGTGTGTTTTCTTCTTCTCCTGCGTATACCTGCGTCGGGTACCACCTACTGTTATTGAATTTTAGGCTAGGTTAGAACTGTGACTTTTAAAGCGTGAAGGCGAGTGAGCGTAGCGAGCGGGCCGCGGTAGCGGCCGCCGAACGCCAGATCCCCTACATTGTTGGTGAATAATTTTGGTAAAGTTAACTTAGAACTGTGACCAGTGTGAAGAGAACATTTTTATTCGAAAGAAAATAGAAAGAATTTGAATTTTTGATGTTTCGAATTATCATTAAGCAGGATTTTTTGTTATTCGATCTATTCAACACTCGGTATTTTGAGCATAGTAATCATAAAGGTTAGGAATATTGAAATTTTTGAATTATAAAAATAGGATGAATGATTGTTATATTGGGAATTTAGAACCCTTCGGAATCATGAAAATCGGTATTTTGAAATTCGTATTTGTGACTGACGGAATAAAGTTTTTCGTATTTGTGTAGTGTCCCCCATAAAAATTAAACATTGTTTGTTCGTTTTCTATGCACTGTCGTACTGTTATCCGATCGTTTATAATTTAACAGAGGTAGAGTAAATGCAATGTTTATGGGTTGTATCAGAAAAATATACTTGCGAGGGATGAAGAAATACTTTATTAATAATGACAAGATTTAAAAACTGAAATAAAGGTTTAATATAAATGATAGTGAGATATTTACATAATATCTTGCTGTAAATTTCTATCGATCCATCCATCAAAGAGACTTGTTGAAAATAAACGACACTGAAACAATTCTTAAATTTTATTTAGATTCTCACGTATAATAAACAAATGTATACAACACACGTAGTTCCACATTTTAAATAAAGTAAATACACGAAAATGAATACCTATAGTACTTGCAACTACCTTGCAGTTTCGTTCTTCAAAATACTCGTACTTCTAAAAGAAGAACTTTAGGATACACGATTAAAAAACTACATTTTACAGCCAGTCACGGATCTCCTTCCTTCAATAACATTACTTTTATTATTCCTTGTCTCTTTATCGTTAGACCCACTAATAGTTTCATGAGATTTTTCCTCTATTATTTCTACTAAATGTGAAGAACGAATGTTACTCAATCGTGCACATCGTGGGAATTTAAAATTTGAAATTGGTTTAGTTTCAGATTCTTCAATTGTTGTTTCATTTACGTCTGAATCCGAGCGCATATACTTCCGAAACATATTCTTCAATCGAGCAAAGTAGCCATCTCTACTAGATTTCGGAAACGGTAAAACTTGTTGCATCGACAATGATGAACCTTCAGCGATTGGGGGCTTGTAGTGTTGTTTTATAGAATCAGTCAGTTGAATATAACTATTTGCACTGGTGGTGGGTCGACTCAAGTTGCAACAACTTTGTGTAGCCTCTCTATGTTTTGGTTTGTGACTTTTTTCCTCAAGTCTTTTTAAAAGAAAATGTACACTTGCCGTGTAGAACAATTGTTCATCATCGGGCTTCGTAAGTGCTACATCCAGAGAATTGGAAGCCTCACTGTCTGGATTTGAAGACCTTAATATGCTTCGCCGTTGCATGCCTTGTCAGTGTGGTTAGAAGTTTGTACTTTTGAACACATTGTCATTGATACATCAGAAAAATCTTACACAATATTACTCTCGAAATTAATACAGAAAGAAACAAGAATAATTTTCCTAATCGATTAATTTTACAACGAAAATATTGACTTAACCATTTGACACTGTCACAGTTTGTAACAAAAAGTATTTAATATTAAATGGCTATCTATGGTATTAAAACAGGTTAGTTCGAAACACAAAGTTTAGGCATGAGCAGGATTTGTGTTGCACACATCTTATTTCATTGAAAAAAGGTAATGTAAGGTCAATCTTCTACTCTCTTTATAGTACAGATTATTCATTTGAGTTTTCATGCACTCGGTAAATCTAAAATTTTGCCACAAGGCTACAGTTAATATCTAGAACAGAAATGGTAAATATCGCAGAGGCTCAAATTAAATGTATTTGGAATATGAATGTTTATTACCATTATGCAGAAACGAGGAGTAAACGAGGAGACGGGTCACCTTATGGAAGGTGACCACAGCCGGCAGTGTCTCTCTAAATTTCATTAATATTAATTTCATAATCGGTTTAACGGATAGGCGTTAAATCGTAACAAAAAGACAGACAGAGCTACTTTCGCATTTATTACTTTAGGAGGGATATTATAATGTAGGGATATATTTTTCCGTTAGCAACTACATTGTATTATTTAAAAGATATTGGCCTTGAATTCATAAAACCCTTTATATTCCTAATGCCAAATTTTGTTACGTAATATAGACCTCGGTATAAATATAAAATCGGCATTTTCACTCGGTTTAAAGTTTTAACAACATGTTACTATGGTCATGTTCATAATTGGAATACCTATACATAATTAAAATACAAAGTCACATCGTTATTGTACGCATGTAAATTATAAAAAAAATTATAAAATTAGGTAAAAGAAACTCTTGAGTTTAAGGTAACATGATTCGTTTTAATAAGTTTGACACCGAAGCTCGCACTAGTGGATAGTAGTAAAAGCTTCACGTTTTGTGTTTTTTGAGGTGAATAATAGTTAACATATATATATTACTATTAGGAATCAGACGTGAAATGTAAGGAAACGAAAAAGTTGAACAGCACTTTAGCGAGCTAAAAAAGTAGGGTCCAAGTAATTGAATTTAGTTAAAATATTGAACGATGTTTGACGTCACTCTTATTTTCAGCTGTCGTCTACATGGCCTACATTACACTTGACAATATTTGGTGCGAATACATGACATAATCATGACATTTATTCACATTGTGTGAATGTGCTAGAATACTAGTATTATTATTATTTAACACAGGTCTCCGATTCCGACAGAATGGTGTGGTTACATGGTCCTACATTGGGTATGTGAAGAACCCGCATACTTTTTTTAATCTGTTGGCGCGGTATCGAAACGGTCAAGTCACATACAGTGACTAAGCTGTGGAGTTTGGGAAGTCAGGGCCCATAGAGTTGGGTCGTGTAAAGTCAGAAACTTGGCTCGACATGAGTTCTGATAATTTTTTGACAATGTGAGCCACATTTTACATGAAAATGTATTTGGTGGAATTATCTTTACAGCAGTCAAAGGATTCATAATTGTTTGTAGTTGCCGCTTTAAGCCAAAATCAGGCGGCGTGCTTTTCCCTGATCCGTCATTTTTTATAGCAGATCTTAGCGTTAAAAGGTAGATGCGAGAGATAGAAACTCGCAAATCCTATCCTACTTCTGATATTATGTCTAAAAAACTTTAAACTGTATTTTCGAGGATATAGTGTAAGAATATATGTATACAGTTGATCAGATTGATCCCCTCTGTTCCGCATCCCCATGTGATGGAAAAGAGGGCCAATAAAGGATAATGGTCACTAGCTTTTTTCTAGCTACAGGCTGTGCGGTGCAAAATAACTTCATACCTAAAAAAAATTGGCTGGTTTGCAACTTGATAATTCGCGTAAAAGTATTAGTTTAAAAAATACCTTTGACAAATTAGTTCGTGGCATTTTTTTTATTGCAAAAACAAATAATGAGAAGTTGTAGAGTAAGAAAAAAATGAAGAAAATGAGAGTTCCTCAAATCTAACTCATTAGAAACTTTATAAGAAAACACACTTTTCTCGGATCTCGGAAAAATCGCGATTTTTTGTCCTTCATTTTCTCAGCTTGTGTGACTCGTAAGAAATCCGTTCGGAACTTCAATTATAGCTTTTAATACCGTTTTTTTATAAACAAATTATCCCAACATAATATTAAGTTGCCGTATAATTTGCGAAAACGTAAAAATAGGGGCTTCGGAAAAACCGTGCGCGATTGGTAAGAAAGCATCGTATGACAATTTAAAGAATGTCATTTTTTTTCGTTAGGAGTTGCCCTACATTCTCTGCATAATTATGAATCTTCCAGATGTATCACAGAGCCGTTAAACCGTCAATACTGTATCTTACTTCTTGATTTTAAACGATAAACAACGATTTAACCACGAAAAAATCAATTTAACAGTTGTTTTCACAAAATCTTTTTAGATTTTTATTACTTTTTAGACTATTATTGTTTTTTATTATTGTTGTGATTTCCACATACTCTCGTAGATTAGCATAAATACAACTTCCACTCATCAACCTTTGGGCCGCGGCCCGCCAGGCATGAGGCGAGGTGCGCCTGGTCGGAGGATCCTCTCTTTGTGTTGGATCCATGGACCCATTACTATCAGGTCACTGTTATCACTTACGTCATAGAGCCTTATGACGTCTTTACATTGTACTGAAATAAAATATTCAGAAACACAAGAAGGGATTGATGTCATATTCTCGTAAATCAATTCCGTATCACCGTTCCTTGGTATGATATATTTGTAATATTGAATTCAACCGTTCCTCTTTTAGAACGTAGCTGTAACATGAGTTGTGACAATTTTAATACCTACGTTTATTAGATT
The DNA here is from genome assembly GCA_902825455.1 of Arctia plantaginis. Lineage (NCBI taxonomy): Eukaryota > Metazoa > Arthropoda > Insecta > Lepidoptera > Erebidae > Arctia > Arctia plantaginis. The sequence continues at coordinate 6,428,226 of CADEBD010000288.1, forward strand.
TCTCTATAAATCAGAGACTATATTGGACGTTTTCCTAATAAGCAAATTAATATATAAGGTCGTGTTTCTAGCATACTATAAAGAAGTGACTGATTATGATCGATTTTGCTTGTTATTTATTGAATCAATTTGTTTACACGTGGCATGTTTTTTAATTTGATTTTTTTTCACTTTGTTAGTAAAGACTTTGTGTTCCACAGTAAGTTATTTATATTGATTTTCTAAATTACTGCAGGGGCGAAATTCGAAAGACTTTAACTACCTTCTCTTTATCTATGCGTTAACGTAAAAACGTAAGTAAGAATGTATTTACATCTTTTAGAAAAAAAGGGTAGAAAATAGTCAAATAGCTTGTCAACACATGAAGAAGGGATGTTTAGTTAATACACGTTGTCTATAAAAGCAGAATTCAACATTTCCGTATGCTTTGTGAAATTGATTTGATAAAATGCATTTAAGAAAAACTAAAAGTATTTAAGTAACTAAAATTGTGATTTTTTTCTCTACAACTAAGAGACAAATTTTGGGGAAATGTCTGATAAGTTGCACTAGATATGAAGAATTTTTTTAAAGAGAAATTAATCTTTGAGAACATGAACAGTGGGACAGATATACATACATACATACTGAAATACACATACATATATACTTGCTGAGTTGCATACACACATATTTACAAATAATAATTTATATAAAACTTTAAGGATCTGATGAATCTGCTAGGGTGTGTAAAATATCTAAAATGATTCCATGATCTACCCAGATTTCCAGATGGCGTTCCAGAGAAGGACAGATTGGATTAGGAACGAAAAGTTGACACACGCGGAAGTATATGTGGGGCCTAGCAAAAGTGGATTCTTTGAGTAACGGAGGGTTCCATTGTGATTGGAACATAGAAATTGGAATTGGAATATCAGGTAGGAAGGAGAAATAGCTGAGTTGAGAATGGAATAGAAGGGGGTGCGGGCGCGCTTTTAAGACCTTATGTGTTAAAAATGTTATTAATATTACAATTTTCTGCCCGCTTCTTGTATTTATTACCGGTTTGAGAAACTTGAGAGTTCTTCCAGTTTGCGAAAACTACATTGGCTGATTGTTGTCAGAGTTGTTTTCCACTGCGATGCCTTATCCTAGTGGGAGTCATCTCGTTAATTTCTTGATAAAGGACCATTGTGTCTGTTGGGCCCGAAATAGTCGAGATTTTCAAAAATACGCTTACATCGTAATATTAAGTCGTATATGAAGGCGTCTATATCTTAAATACTAATATCTATCATTACTTTAAAATTTATTTATAGGCAGCTACAAAATTGTTTATAAGTATAAAATAATTTGTTGTTCGAAATTAGAGACGTTTTTTTTACTAAGATCAAATCTAGTAGTCTATCACTTAGTTTTACAAAAATACTATTTTGTTTTCATATACACATGCATGTGAATGCTTTATAAATAAAGGCTGTCTCAGTAAGAGTGCGCTTTTTCATTTTAAAATAAAAACACGTATTTTATGAAAAAGTTGTGATATTTTTATTGGATTTTTAAGAAGACATGTTCCGATTAAGTATGGAATAAAAAATCCGGCAAATAGCCCCCATGGCTCTGATGATAGGCCATTACTCTTTTCATGAAATTTTCCATGGCTTTTACACAGAGATGTGGCTGTATCTCACCGATAACACGTTGGATCTTGACTCTGATTTGAGCTCAGGAATTGTTTCTGGTTTATTCGCATGAACCCGAGATTTCACAGGACCCCAAAGAAAAAACAATAATATTAATATTTAACAAAATAAATAAGTCTAGAATTTTTATAGATGCCTTGAAGAACACAAAACGACCATCAATCATCCACTTCTGGAATTATGAATAATAATCTACAGACTGTGGGTCAAGAACCTCCTGAGAATGAATGAATCTGTAATCAAGATGATTCCGGAATATATGTAAGGGCGCAGTAACTCTGCATTAAGCTTGATTGGAAGATAAAACGGCACGACACCTTAGTGTGTCAAGTGGAATTCGGGTGCGTTGACTTCTATTGGGAGACTTTCCATACCTAGGTATTAAGTAAAAAGTTTATTTAAATGTGTTATTGCCACAAATATGGTTATAAGCTCAAGTCATTGACCGCTTATAATCCTTCGCCTCTCTGAAAATATAATGGAACGAGTTAAAAATTCATTAAAATTATTTGATTGGAAAAATGATTGCTCTTCTTTAAAACTTTAAGACTTTAATTTTAGGCAGACAAGGTACTTGTGTTTCAATAGTACTTTCTTATAATTGGTTATCATATTATGGATATAGATGTTTGAGGATTTGTGTATTTCGGTGTTAATTGTTTAAAACCTGAATTACTACAGAAAATAAACTACACACATCAAATTATTTTTATGAAAACAAGAAGCGGTTTTTTATTTTTAAGAATCAGTTGTTATTTGTTTATTATATATGTTATTTGTATTATTACTTTCATGTATGTACAGAAGTTCAACGAAATTTGTTATTTGCAGATGATACGTTAGTAGGAAGTGCTTAAATATAGATTAACTTTAACTTAAAACCGTAGTTTTTTGTAGGAATACTTCTGTTGCAATCATCCTTATCCATTGTGGTATATGCACTGGTGTACCTCTTTAGTATATTAGCTGGTTATATTATTGTTTAATCATCATATTTACTCAATAAAAGTGAACGTTTCTAGATTTCCCGAGCCAGTCATGTTATTCAATCAAATGATTTATATAATATTATTTGTTTTGTTTTATGTTATTTTATAACTTATATTAATTTCTTTGGTTTGAAATTTCATGTTCTTTCATTCAACTGATATTAAATTAATCAAATTGCTTGGAATTCATTTAATTGTGTTATAATTAAGTTGAATGTCGTGATGTGATCATAAAATCCGAGCGCGCTTATGTAAGTAGTAAATTTACTCTAGACTAGAGTAATATGTTAGTATTTAATATTATGACTGTGATTGGGAAGTTGTTAGAATATGATAGTTTAAGTAAATGAATAAATAAACAAGTGTGATAAATAAGCAGCCTCATTAATTATTTAGTTCTGCATCACATTCAAAGAGATTGAAATTGTTTGAAATATTTAACTTGAGGTTAGTTATTGATTACATTGTTATTTGCAACGTTGTTTTATTGATAATGATCAAACAGTCATTTCAGTTCAATGCGTAGAGCATTGAACTTAGATATCAATTTGAAACAGTTTCCGATAAGTAATATTTATTTCAATGTTTTTCGTAAGATCGAGAGCTAGTCTCAGTAAACTTACGTACAATAGAGCTAAAACATAAGGAAATTATATTGAAATGACATGTTTTGTCGTATGTGTTATGTGATCTTGAAGAGGTCGCGTTAAAAGTTAAACCTTAAGTTTTTTTAAGAAGTTAGTATAGTTAAACCTCCGTTGGGGTATCAGGGAATTCCTTCTTAGGGTACACCTGGTTCCCCGGTTACTGGTACAAGAAACGGCGTGCGGTTTTTAGTCGGTTCGTATCCGACGTAATATGGGTGGATATCTGCACAGGAAAGAAAGAGGGCAAACGAGAGGATAAGTAGCTACCGCCGCCAGAAAATGGTAATCTGAAACTCTGCCGGTCTTTAGGGTGAACGGAACGTAGCCGAAATGCGAATGATGAGATGGAAGTGTGGTGTGACTCGGATGGAGTAGGTATATACGAGGGAGTCTGAAAGTAGCGCCACTGGATGAAAAGTTAAAGAGTAATAAGTTATCTTGGTATGGACATGTCATGCGGAGGGATGAAGAAAATTTGGCGAAGAAAGTGTTACACCAAAGAAAAGGTGGATGGACTGTGTAAGGAAATGGCTAGGAAGGAAATAAACAGTGAGATGACGAATAATAGAGTAGAATGGAAGTATCATACTTACTGCGCCGACCCCAAATAAAATTGAGATTAGGGTAGGCAGATGAGGATGGCGGCCTTTGAGGTGGTAGTACGCTCTAAATAAAAATAAACTATTGTTAAAACTTATTAAAAGCTAGCTAGTAAAAAGAAAAATGTTTGGAATTGACTTAAAGTTTTATTATATAAGTGAGATGAATATGTAATGAATCAATATTCAGAACTAAAATTTATTACTTGGATAATTTTAAGATGAACAGACAATAGAAGCGATATCTAAATCAATGAACAATGCATCAAATTTACACTACATTAAAGATTTTTACACATAAATGTACAACCGTTTTACTGAGTTCCAATAATTATGTAATGTAAGAAATATTTTGCAGGGAATCATTATTTTGCATAAATATTTTTCTTGAAATCACTTTCCTGTAAACTAATTAAAAACACATTAGAGATAATTTGCCTCTCACCGCTCGATATGTAAATATTTTTTAATAGTTAAAGTTTATAAAACTTATACATTTACAATATACTGCCTCCACAGTTTCTATTAATAATGATTTAAAGCCCGTAACAGACAAAAGTAAGACCATTTTTTTATAATCGATTTAAAATGTTATTAAATTAGTTCGTCAACTAATAAACAAACTCTAAGCCACGCTTTCGAATTGTTCTACCTTTCAGATTATAAATTAAAGATGTCAACGAACTTAAGAAATAACTTTGTACGCGTGTACGTAAATTTGGTACAAACAGGTATAAACATTTAAACATCATCAGCCTTTACTAGTTCACTACTCATACGCCTCTCCTTAGAATCTTTAGCATATTTTTACGTATTGGGTACAATCCCAAACAAAGATAAAAATCAATAGAAACCGGAAAATTGAATATAAAACTTAAATCCGTCAAACATGCTACCGAAAAAAGAAATCACTAAATTGAAAATTTATATATCTGCACAAGTTGGTACTATTTTTTAATGCAATCGACACACATCGTCGAGGCTTTTACCGACATATTTAATATACATATTTAATATCCTATAAAAATATTTGACAAGCATATAAACATCCAAGCGCTTGCAGCCATCACGACCGATTTACCGTCTATTTTTGAAGAGTTCTATTGTATATCTCCGAAGACCAGCATCAGATCTTCACTAAATTTAAATGGGACCACCTCAGGAGTATAATTTTTCAAATAAAAAAAGAACAATCAAAATCCATTCATAATTGGTGGAGTAATCACGTAACAAACACACAAAAAAAAACATAATAGTCGAATTGATAACCTCCTTCTTTTGGAAATCGGTTAAAAATAGGTTTTAAATACCTAATGGACATACTTAAATAGCTTCGAAATCGACATAAATATATTTCATCGAACAAACACAGACACCAACTAAAAGCTTGTGTTTATAGACCAAAAGTAATACGAACTATATGTGTGTTACACCACTGCTTACTGCACTACCGAACAGTAAATATTATTTTGTAAATATAATCTGCCTGATTGGAAAAGAGTCTCCTTATAAAAAAGGCAAGCGTTGCCTCCTATTTTATGATTGCCATTGCGAGAGTAAAACTGAAATAGTTTTCCTACTTCTCAAGTGGTAACTTCAGTCGATCAATACCTTAAAAGTACCTATTGATAAAACTACCCTTTATTTTTTTCTGTGCGGAACTCCCCTCGGATACCACCCACCAGTGGGTGATTATGTCGGACTCAAACCGACCAAAAACCGCAGACCGTCTCCAAATACTAGTAGCCGGGGAACCAGGTATACACTAGAAAGAAAAGCCCTGGTACCCCGACGTATCTCGGGCCATCTACGGCTTATAGATGACCCCTTCTATGGGGGAACCCGAATGTTCCCTTCCTGCCCCCGAAGGGCGTGCGTGTATTCATCCACTTCTATATAAAATTATCTTATATCAAACCTGCCATGACGTGTTTGGGTAGACAAGGTGATATAAGCCATAATACACCGTTCCTCGGTATGATGGATTGTGCTTACAAAGGTAAATTATATGTTGGTGTTGGAAGTGATGAGAGAAAAGGAATCTTTGCGAGTCGGGTTCGTCGACCCGACGGTAGGCTACGTGCGAACTTTGACCCCGCTCGTGCTTGCATCCGGGTTGTTTTTGAAAACACAACGGCTCTTAAGGAAATCTTGGTCATTAACTTTTGTGTTTCAATTTCAATTTAATTGACTTAAGTATTGTCTTTGTTGATTAAAAGTTTAAGGTCTGTTATCTTAGTATTGGCTCCTTAAAATTATATTGTTAATAATGTTATAACTTTATAAACAAAACAATTTCAATGTTCAAGTTTAGTATTACATAAATTTCGTCAGTGTTAGCATTCTATACATTACTCCTTGTCCGAAACCAAGCCGTTGCTTACTAAAGTGCAATTGTTTTAGATTTAAACTTATGTATTTTTTTGCGAAAACTATATAGACAGCACAGCTGTTTCTCGGTAAAGCGGTTCAAATTTAAAGTTAAATGTGCCCTCTTTCAGAGCTACCGACCGTAGTTGATAGGCTTCTCATGTATAAACACTCTAGAATACAATAATAACAAGCTGTTTTCTGTCAAAACGTCACAATCACCAAAGGAATACTAAGAAGTTCTAAAAAATGTTTGATGTCTATATAAGCTCAAAGCAATAAAAAAAAATATACTTCCAGGTAAATGACCCATAACCTCTTAACTAAAAGAAATTGTTGAATGTGTTTCCTTTATACACTCAAAATATCATTATTTTCAGAATAAGAAAATATCCTTTTGAAGTTGTATTTTTTTTTTAATTTAACCATATTTGGTTAAACTAGAAAAAAAAAATTACTAATTGCTGAAAAACTTGTGTAAAATACTGGACATTCTCGACAACCTTAGGTGGCTAAGATGGAAGACCATTTAGTGTTTTTTTTGTAAAGAAATAGGTTGTGACTGACTGCCTAATAAAAAATAGTTAAATTTATAATCCTTCACAAAACAGTTACACTTACTCTGCACTCACACCAATGTTGATTATATCCGTAGGAGATACTCCCAATACTAGGAATAATACAATCACAGATATACCTTTCTTTATAATCAATGAAGTAGAATTTATTGATTAAACTTTGTTTCAGGTTAGAAGTACCACTATTTCGATTTCTAAAATGAGGAGTCGAGTAACGTAATTATACTATATATATAACTATAATTATAACTAATTTATACTATAACTCTAAAATTAAAATCGAATGCCTCCTGCCGGAACCCTCGAGTGTAATAATTCAAAAGATTCCGTATCTCCGGATCCGGACATTGAACTTTTGCTATATGAAAAGGTTCACCTAACAAAATATTTCAATGAATGTCAAGGCACGAGGCAAGCGATGTTAAGAAGATTATATTAAAAGATATAATTTAATATGTATTCAATGCAATATACTTTATCAAATAATATGTCTTTTAAAAGAAAAGAAAAAAAATAAACTGAGGTGAATAGACTCAGATTTCATCGGTGTTACGAAACTGTTGAGACTTTAGAGTCTCAGCAGTTTCGTATTTAATAATTACCACGGAGCCCTTGTGTAATTGAGCCTCTGTGGTAATTATTATATCATTCATGTGTTAATATAATTTGTAGGAAATAAACTACTTATATTTTTCCACGACTACACTTCGGTAAACATTTATACCTGTGACAGAATGATTAGAACTTTATACGAGTATGTCTACGGATTCTCCTAAACGGAATATTTCTATCCAGTCTTGCTCCTTTAGCGACATTTTATTTTTGCAGCAATTATCGCCTACCATTTCCTTATATTTTACTTGAAAACTATCAGAGTTATTGGCATTGATAAATATGTAATGGAAAGCAGTAAAATATATCTAATATCAGTTGAAACTATGACAATGTAGTGCAATAACATAAATACACTTTCTATAGTAGGGAATAATTGATATTCAAATTAGAAGCCTCTTAATTGTGTGCATCATGTTTAATATTAGTGACGCGTAGTCACGTAGTCACGAGGAATACTACTGGTTAGCTCGCTTAATGAAGTTCGCTCCTGTGTCATAGGGCGTGCTTTGAATTAATAATCTCTGGGCACGTGTCATCTCTAATGTTGTACACGTCTCTTGAACTTGAAAGGTTTACGCCGAAGTTGTTTTTGTACAGCGAAATTGTTGTTAAATATAACATTACTGCTGTTCTTCTTTATACTAGCTGATAAGAAATTATTTATTTATATGTTAAAGACTTCCTGGAAACATATTGCATAAGGCGGACTTAATGCCACAGGCATTTTCTTCCAGTCAAACCTTCCGGTGTTGCAAAGCTGTGTGTGGCAGGTGTATATTTGGGACAGGTAAGGATGCGACTGAATGAAAAATGTTACGAAAGGAGAAAATAAATCATATTGATATATAGGTACTAGGTATACATACACATAAATATTAAAATACAGAAATTACAGACGCACATATAGAGAGCTAGGAGCCGGAGTTGATCCTGTGTAAACAGCTGTGGCAATCGTTACGGGTAGTTTGAGCCTTAAAAAAATCTACAATAGTCTGCCTACAAAACGTGGATATCGCCTAGTACTTAGGTTTTGGAGGTCTGATGACAGTCGCTCCACTTAAAAAATGACGTTCAGCCGAGTTGAAGTAGACTGAAATGTCTTATACAAACGTAATTCAGGCTAGGAGGTTTTGCATATATTGATAGATATTGATACCAGAAGAAACTTACTATTAAGACTATGAAATATGCTTTATAAGTTAAAAAATATCAACAGCATAATTTTTTCTTTACATGCGAAATTTATTAATTTGTCTGTAGTACCTAGTTTAAACCACAATGGGCCACCTGACAAGTATACTGATCACCACTAGCTTTATTAAATACTAACTGACTACATTTAAGTTACTCTGACTAAATAAAAAAAACAGACTTAGTACGTGACATTTTCAGAGCTCCCAACCACTCTCCTACCTCTAATTCTGAGGAGTGGGGATTCTAGGGTCAGTAACTTGTGACTTTTGTTTCAGTTCCATTGACGGCCGTAGTCGCTTATTATCAGGTGACCTTTTAGATCATTTGATCCCTATCTTATGTATATTATCACATAACAGAGAGCACTAAATCCGTGTGGTGACGGATTAAGAATACAGAGTGTCACCACCCCTATTCATCCCGTGGGTGTCGTAAGAGGCGACTAAGGGAGAAAACTACACAGGACAACAGCACTGCAGAGAGAAGGAAAACTATACCAACCCGTCTGGCCAGCGTGGTATAGTAGGCCAAAACCTCCTTTCTAAGGAGAGGCCTATGTCCAGCAGTGGACTAGTAAAGGCTGTTGATGTGATGTGATGTGAGAGAGCACTAAAAACCTAGCTACAATCGCGGTTGATTTGTTGTGATTTTTTGAAGAGGTCCGTTTCCAAAAATCATTATCAGATCTATATGAAATTTAAATGGGACCATTTGGGTATAAACCTATTCCGAACAAAAAAAATATTTTGAAAATCCATCTTTATATGACGAACATACATGAAAAAGTTTGAAGTCGATTAAAAAACCGAATATAGGTTTTCTATTTGGCAACTTTCTAATTTTCCTTTGTTGAAAATCTAATTGAGCTCATTAAACTATGCGTTTACCAATAACCAGGGTTACATTTCATTTGTATAATATTAATAATCTAATATTTTAATCATAATATCAGATTCTGTAATAAAATGGAGTGTTTGCTTTGTGCCTAACAAATGTCGTCGACCCTTCTCTTTCGTATTGCTTTGAGAAACAATATAAAGAAAATCCTCATGTTTTCATAAGGACAAACGTATAGGGTAAGGCAGTGCTTAACAAGATGTAAGGACTCTTATCATGAGAAAAGCCACTATGGTTTTCTTTTATAGACATTAGAGGATTCAGTATATTTATTTATAGTTTACAAATATAGAGCTATTTGATTTATTACAATGGTAGTGCAAAGTTCAAAGTACTATAAAAAGTACTTAAGTGATAGAACTTAAGAATCGGTTGGTTACTAGTCGAATAATGATTAACTTGCTAAGATTAGTTTTAGGATTTGTATTAATAACATTAAAAATGCCAAGATAGTTTCGTAAAACATTTTATTTGCTTCTACGTTTTCTTACTCGTATGTTTACAAATATGTTTTCAGACAAAATTTTATTAGAAGGTAAATGCTAAAGTACGATAATTTGATATCAGGAAGTTACTACAATATAAATACTTCCTATAATATTCACAAAGAAAGTTTAATTTATTTTCTTCGGAATGTTCAATATCTTGTCACAGTTTTTTTCTTAGGGGGTTTGAACTTTTATAATTACATCTTTGAATACTTTAAGTTTATTGACATAATTGCGACTGTTGCTAAGGAATTCTCCTTAGCAACAGTCGTACTAATGTCAATGTAATGTTTTAAGTCAATAAAAGAAATTTTAATAGCAAAACATAAATTATAAGTTTGGTATTATACTTAGAGGACAAATACAAGAAATTAAAACAGATACTAATTTGTTCACATTCTTCTTCTAAATTTCAATCGTTTATACTAATGTATAAAAATAAATCTTTATTTGTTCTTAGGTTATAAGCTGACATACATTGGATCAGTATAAAATTTTGCGCGTACGTTTTCATGGATACAGAGAATCATCCTTTTAGAGGCAGACTACACTACCCTATACCGCTTCCCCTTCATATCACGGTTGCCTGTAAGAGATTTCCTCTGAGCGATAAGGAGGCCACTTGTACTTGTCTAACCTTTTTTTTGTGTGTAAGCCCCCTCGGGCCGGCACCCTACAGGGGTTTACGGCGGAGTGGTATGTCGAAATCGGACTGACTAAAACCACGCGGTGTGCCACTCTGCGCCCGTAATAGGAGAGATCCGGGTACTGCTATTATTAAGACATTCAGACCCCTACTAGTGCCTGCCCGCAACGGCGCGGTCACCATCTTCGGGTACATTCCATACAGTCCTGGGTCCAGGAGAGCTCATATCGAATATAAAGATGATCCAAGAGCGTCTCAACCTCTTCCTGGACACGCCAGTTCCTCAATCGTAGGACGAGGGCAGGAGTAGCGAACGAAAGGTCCACTATCGACCCTCCCTGCTGTCGCACGCACGTGTTGTTCGAGCCTCTGTTTAAAAGACAGAAGTCCACCGAGGCCACCCACTCCTCTACGGCCTCGCCCCTTGCGTCCGTCTTGGGGGAACCCCACGCAGTTGAGTTTGCGTTAAAGTCTTCCAGAACAAGGACGTGCCCCGACGCTAGTCGCCGCATCGAGGAGTCCAGGTTGTTGAGGAAAACCTAGAAGATGCTCAAACTCCGGTTGGGGGAGAAATAAACACCATATATGGTGATTCCCCCACTCGGCGGCAACCTATCCAGTGTCTCTTAGGGCGACAGCGACAAGGGCGGGGAATGAGCCGCCGTGGATGACGGTACTTGTCTAATCTAGTTTAAGGAATTATTGTAGGTATGTTTATACATGGTGTACAATAAAGCGATATATTATTATTATTACAAAAGTAAAAACTAACAAACTGTAATATATTTTCACTATAGTTTGTTACCGATATTATTATTTAAAAATAGTCTGTGTGCAGGAAGGCAGAAAAGCTAAAATATCTAAAAGTTTAAAATTTAGTTTAAATTGTTAATTTGTTTTAAACAATAATTATGTTGAACTGTCGTGGCATGGTATGTCAGGTCAGGTTATATTTCATTATCATTTATTTTTTAATGTTGGATATAAAACAAAACCTTCAAAACTTAATAAATATGGTCCAAATGCCCCCACCAATCATCTCTAGTCATCGTAAATAGTCTAATAAACGTCACAGGATAATATTACGAAATGTTGCGGTTTTATGTCTCTTAAGGAGGTCAAGAAAACAAAAGTTCGTGTAAATATTATTCATATAACCTAGATATTGCAGAAAAATAAGGATTCGTATTCAGCATGGCTGTTACTAAAGTAGGAAGAATATTTGCCGGTAAATAAACATAATGCTCTTTATTGTATTTCCAATAAACCTAAAAGTTGTATGTATAGTCTAAGAGTAAGTCCTTGATTTTAAAACTGTTTTCTTGAATACTTACATGAAGTTTTTTTATTTTGTTCATTTAGTAAACGGACTGGTAGTGGCACTTAACAAGGTGTAGTGTTTTCGTCATAGAATTGTCGTATGGCTTACTATAGTAATTTAAAATGGTTGTTGATCTTACATCAGAGTTAGTTTTTTATTATTACTTAGGAAGTAACTGCTTGTTTTTTACCTGACTGCGTCAGAAGCACAGAATAGAGCCAGGCCAGGAGAGTTAGGATTTTCGAGGGTATGTTGTATATTTCTTTGACACGCTCTTAAACAGCTTGAAATTTTTTTGAGTTTGAGGTGTCGTTAGATTCGTCTCAATATTGAGAGTGACACAGGAATATACAATACATATTATATAAAAAAATATGTTTTCCACACTATATAACCTCCTATGGTATTGGTATTAGTTGTGGGCTCTGGTTTCCGCAATTAGACTCAAGATGATCCTTTATGCGTAGAGGGCAGGTTGGCTAGGTGAGCCAACCAAGCTCCTTCCAGAAGCGCAGAAGCCTTCTGGGGTGTTCTAGGAGCGATTTTGTATCAGAGGGGCCACCCCCTTAGCATTCCAGGATTACATGGGCGGCCGTTTCTTCTGCATTCAGACATCCTCTGCAAAGAGGACTGTTTGTCGCATTCATAGTGAATATTTGTCGGTTCAGGGCTAGGTGTCCTGTTATGTTTCCTACAACTATTCGGATATCTAGTCTACTAAGACTGATCAGTCTGTAAGTAAGCCGTGGTGAGACTTCAGTCAGCACCCGTTTGGACTGTCTGCTGCCAGATTAGTTTTTCCACATTCGGTTGTGCGCTTCACGACTGCGCTGTCTAATCCAGGATTGAAGTTGGTTAAAAGGCAGTGGCAGCAGTATGGTAGGGCCGGTGGCCGGGGTTGCCAAGCCCCTCTTTGCTAACTCATCTGCGTGAATTACTAATTATTACTCTTTAATCCATTGGAGTAGTACCCCATTCACTGTGGCAAGCTGCTCCAATGCTTGATGGCATTCGAATTCATCGATCGATCGTTCGAGGTCATTGTGTTGCCCTCTAGTGCCTTTAGGACGGCCACGCTGTCTGACAGTATTCGGATGTTATAGTCCTCAATTCCCCTTGACATGGTCGTTGTGGCAACGTAAGTTTCACCACACATTCGCATCGGAATATGGAGCTGTGTTGGCCTAACACTAGTGATATATTCATATTTAGGTTTTGCGAGAAAACTCCGGCTCCAGTTCCTGACCAACTCTTGGAACCGTCCGTATAAGTTCGGACTTCATTGATATCAGTCATTTTCTTTATCTAATTCTGGTATCTTTTTGCAAAGATATGGTGTTTTGGAATCCTATCGCATGGGGCTGCTATTATTGGTTCGTATTCCACTAATTTATCCCATGTTTTGGAGTGCTATCCTTCATCTTTATGCCACAGACCCAGATGTCTGAGTCTAATGATCGCCATGGCGGCCTCCTGCTGTATGAACAAATCCAGTAGGGGCAGACCAAGGGTCACCTCCATTGCGGCAGTTGGCGTTGTACGCATACAGCCAGTGACCGCAGAGCATGGGAGTTGCTGGCATTTCTGCAATTTGTTTATGACAATGCTTAGCTCTGCTCTCTGCCACCAGACAATAGCACCGTAAGTGATTATTGGTCTTATGACTGTCCTGTAGAGCCATAGTGTGCTAATGCTGGTGAAATTGGTTTTGTCAAAGGCACACTCGATATCGATAAAGGTGGCCAGTGTGGACCTTCTGTGTTTTAGATAGCCTTCTTTATGTGATACATCTCGATGTAGGGCAGATTCTGCTGATTTCCCCATCGAGTATGCGTGTTGGTTGTGGTGTAGTGGGTGACTGACTAACGCAGTGCTCCTAATTTCATTATCTATTAGCCTCCTCCACCTAGTATTTCGCGAACTGTCATACTAGTGCAGTTTAATTTAATAGATAAATGAAAATTTTCTCCTTATGTATATGTTGAAATATGTAGAAAGACGAAACCTGGGACATGCATCTCTGAGAGTACTCGTGTAATGCTATTAAACTTTTGTGAAGTTCGCCAACACGAACTGGAACACAACACGTGGAACAATATCGCATACCTACTGACTCTTCTGTACATGGTTACTAATCGGTTAATAATTATGAGACAGTTGTACTACAGGTATATTATCAGTACTGATTAATAAATCAATTAATTAATAACAAGTGTGATGCTGGCCTTTGAGGTTGATGTGCGCTCTGTTCCTAAAGGTTTGAAGGTGGTATCGGTTCGTAAATATCGTAGATGACAAGTTGTTCTACAATAATGAAAAAAAACATGTAATATTCTGTGACATTTGAGTTAAGAAGGCGGCGTGTAGGAGTCCCAAGTTACTGTTTTATAATGCTTAAATACGAAAGTTTAAGACTATGTTTATTAATGTCTATGTATTTGAGTAATAAACTCAAACATGCCAATTGAGATGATGATGATGATGACATGCCAACAACCTTTGAGAATTGATTCCGAAGTTAATGTTAGCCAAGCCCAGGGTAAAATGCAATTATCATTAATTACAAAACTGAGGTATATCTTTATGCATATAATCATTATGTAACATTTGTTAGGGAGCTGGATTGCCCGCGCCAGCCAGTTCAAAAGACACTTATGCGACCATGCCCTTCTGGAACTCATACGCCCTAATTCAACGGTTTAAGCAATATACCATTTAACCTCGATTGTTTTTCCTCATTAACTACCTTTTTTTATTCATCCAATTTATCCATCTTTAAATAGCGCGATAGGATTTAAAAAAACGGTCATCAGAACCACACTGAAGCTAACTTTCTGTGTTTAGAGTTAATTATGCATTTCAGTATCTACACAACAATGCGTTAAAGTAATCCTTTCTACCCCTTTTTAATTAAATTTTGCCGCCAGAGGAGTATGATATTTGAAGTGACTGCACGGATGGCGTAGTGGTTTAAGGTTGAGGTTACTACTACGCTGAGTGTTGTGGGTTTGATCCCCAGATGGGAGGACACTTTGTGTGATCCACTAATTGTTGTTCTGAGTCTGGGTGATCTTTATGTCCGTTTCCAGTATGTTTGTAAGTTCCCCCGCGACACAGGATCTATTCATTATTCGAGCGTTTTCTGTTAAAAAAGAAGCGCTTATATTTTATATGTGGAAGAAGTTCAAACAGCTCAAATTTTCTTCTACGTGTAATATATATGTGGAAATTGACTGCACGGATGGCGTAGTGGTTTAAGCGGTGGCCACGCCGCTTTCTGCTACGCCTAGTGTTGTGCGTTCAAACCCCACGTAGGACGACACTTTGTATGATCCACAAATTGTTGTTCTAAGTCTGGGTGTTCTTTGTGTCCGTTTCATGTATGTTTGTAAAGTCCCCCGCGACACAGGATATACTCCTAATGCGGGACTTGTCTTTTAAAAAGAAAAAAAATTATATCATAAGCAGCCACAGAGGTCCAGTATGCATGTCAAATTTACTTTTATTTTGTTCAATAAAAAATTTGGATTAAATACGTCATATGGACCATACATTATATTTTTTATAGACAAAAAGAAAAAAGATTGCCTTTGCTTATAAAAACTGACGCCATAAATAAGAAGGAACAATTTTTTTTGTAAAAAGATGATAAAATACACTGTGGTACGTCAGTTTGTTCAGGTGGCGTAGTGATTTAAGCGGTCACCTCGCCGCTTTCTACTACTCTGAGTGTTGTGGGTTCGATTCCCACATGGGGCAATACTTTGTGTGATCAACAAATTGTTGTTCTGAGTCTGGGTGTTCTTTGTGTCCGTTTCATCTATTTTTGTGAAGTTCCCTGCCTGCCATGCAGGTTATATTTCTAGTGCAAACTTAAAAAAAAAAGCTAGACAACCGAAAAGGCTAAATGGATGAATGAAATACATCTGAAAATGAAAATCGTTAAAATTACATTAATTTATTTTATTTTAAAACCAAAATCTGCAGCAATTATCTCGTGACTATTAATGAAATTGCGATAAATACGAGTTTGAGTAACCACTATTTTCAAACCATGGACTGAATAATCGATTTCCCGAATATAATTCGAATGCTAAATCGGTAGTTAGTCACTTATCTCATAATTTTCCAAGAAGCCGCTTGTTTGTGATAAAAATTTCCGTTTATATGTAGCCGCGTCACATCGTCGCCTTTACTGCTCGTCGAAAATATTTATACTCCTTGAAATTGACTTATGTCTCAATACAGAATAACAAGTGTTTTTAGACAGGCTGAGAAGTGTTTAAAAATAAAAGTAGAAAGTCGTAGGTACACATCAAATAGATTTAAATGAAGTTGAGGAAAATACGAAATACATTATAAACACGTACCTCAAGAATAAACCTACGTGACTACGTTTAAAAGTAATACTTTGCTGGCTTTTTCTTTGCAGGAAGAATGGTCATCAATAAAAAAAGTATAAAGTTATTCTATCAGTCATAGCTTTCATAGCTTAACTAGATTTCATAGTACAAACTCTACCTAGTTTGAAACTAGATAGGGTTGTGTGTCAAATGTTAAAAAAAAATATCATAACTATTCAAATGGATGTTGATAATCTTGAAAAAAGAATGCTAATCTTGAATACGCTAGCAGTAGCCATTCTATCTATTATAATTATGCATGTATTTATATGTAATGAATACTTCTTTGTAACTCTATCCATCAATTCTACTCCGTCACTATTATCAAATCATCTCTGCGTATATCTCTAGCGACAGGGATCTACGACAGTCAATTGTTGTATATTTATTATAATTACATCGACTAATACATCATTATGAAACCTTATGTAGTCCAACTAAAAGCGTTACTGTACTGCCCTTGGTTGCACGCTTTACTGTCATATTTATACATATATGTCCATACTTATGTTATGAATGTGAAAGTGACTTTTCTTGTTTGTTACACTTTCACGCTTAGATCAATAAACCGACTTTAAAAATTCTTTCACCAACGGAAAGCTACATTATCAGCGAGTAACATAGTACTTTTTACCGAGATAACCAACATAGTCGTCACCAGGACTATATATGTACATATAGGTAATAAGTAGTAATAAAAGGAAATTGAATCAAGCAGTGCAATATACAATATTATCCTACCAAAGACATGTTCATATAAAATGTTGCCAAGACAAGATTACGTGGCTCGCGCTGTGAAAAAGTTATCAGATCTCATGCAGAGGGTAGCTTCTAACTCTACAAGCCCTAACCTCACAAAACATGAGACTTGGCCGTTTCGTTACTACAAAAACTACGAGAAGAAGAAGAAGAAAGTGAAAAATAATGAACAGTCGAAACTTTTTTCACCGTCACGCCCATGTGACGGTAGCGAAACGGCCAAGCCACATATTTTGACTAAGGTGTAGATCACATACATTATTTTGATTTTTACGTAGTACGATACTAAAATATTATTTTTATGATTGAAATTGAACAAAATATTACCGAGAGGGAGTTTTTGACGTCGTAAACAGCTTAAACGGCGCCAGCTACAACGTGACTGTACAGTGTCCGACGACATACGGCATCCGGGTGATGATAACCAGCCGTTTCAGTATTTCAATTTTGAGCGAATTTAAATAATCTGCACGTGCTAGAGACGCAATAGTTTTAGATATCTCCGTCATATTTAATGTGAGAGATATAAGAACATCACAGATTTAGAAATACAGAAAACAAAAAAATATAAATACGATACAAACTTTTAACTGCGGATCAGTTTTTACGTTATAACTTCATATTTTATTTGCAATAGTTTTAAATTTCTTTATTTTACTATTATTATTTTAGAGGGTCGATTTGCCTCCTATTGTGTGTGGAGTGGAGTGGGAGTAAGAGTAGTTAGATTAGCAGGCCAAATGTGAACGTGGCAAACTACGTGCCTGTATCTACCCCTCCGGGATGATCTGAGTGCATGTTTATATGTATACATTTATGTATGTATATTTTCTATTACATATTACTACTATTATTTTATATTAGTACTACGAGAAAGGGTATTAAGAGATAATTAAAAAAGTATATGCAAGTCACACGTTTTTTTTTACTTTTGATAAATTTTCATTGCTGCGTAGTACTTTCCCTGTAGTGTGGGTCTGAGGGATAAACCTAATAACATGGAGCTCACATATATACGATGTCGTTTAAATTATCCAGCGGCCTAACGCTTCAATATTGATGAACACAAAACGTGAACTTGCTATTTGCTATTCTATAGGAGTTTTTTCGCATCTTTCAACTCTACACAGTCGATGTTTCATTGGCAATTGTTAGTAAATA
Source organism: Arctia plantaginis (assembly GCA_902825455.1). Classification (NCBI taxonomy): domain Eukaryota; kingdom Metazoa; phylum Arthropoda; class Insecta; order Lepidoptera; family Erebidae; genus Arctia; species Arctia plantaginis. The sequence goes on from CADEBD010000288.1 coordinate 6,446,575, forward strand.
GCGTAGATGGCGCTGTTACTATAGCTAGGTAGATGAATTATTATAAAGGGGCAAAAAATGATTAAACATATATATACTCACACCTAAATTTCTGTGGGGTAGGCAGGTGTGCAAATATATTATTAATAACTTTACATATCTCACACACTGCAGTCTGATCCAAAACTAGGCAGAGCCTGTGCTATGGAAACCAGACCGCTGATAAACATACCTAAATATTTCTAAACACATACATATTATAGATAAATTGCCTAGACACAGAACAAATGATCGTGCTCATCACACCATTATTTTTCCCGGGTGGGCATCGATTCCAACCCAATCGAACTCGAATTCCAATGTTTCTGGCCATATTAGGAGTAATAATAATATTATCTTAAGACATGGTACAAATCACTATTTAGGCCCAAACTAAGGAGGGTATGTAGCATAGGTACTAGCACACTGTATATATACGAAAATACATTTAATTATATGTTTTGTTATACAGAATGTTAACTAAAGAGAACAAATTTTGTTAAACCAATTCGTAGATCGCGTGTTGCCGATTGCATAGTCAATAGCCCTTTTAATAAATAATTGAAAATCAAAGAATTTTAATCAATTATTATAATATTTACTACTTAAGGGGTCATAACAGTTAACAGTTAACATTTAGAAGAATAATACTTATGGGTAAAATGACCTATAATACAAAACAAAACCGAAACAGTTTAACAATTGAACCTAACCGTCCTTTAGAGGCAGGTCCTAAAAATAAAAGCGTGATCACGAATTCTGTAATGTTGACTGGTTCGATAACAAAGGCATATTGTCGTTCAGTATATTTACACGAGTTATGTATTGTGTAGAATTTATAACAATACAAGTTTTCGCTTTCAATGGCTTTTAGTTTATTAGCACATTATTATATTATAACGTTAACCCCAACAGCTTATAATAGTACTTTTTGTGCGGTAACTAAATTTGACTTTGAATAGTCAATTAAAAACTACCACTTTGAGTAAAGCTTTGAACAAACTTCTTCTGGTAAGATATCCACTGACTGGGAACTCAACTGTCACAGTCAGTAAAGGAGGTCTCTACCGTATTTTTTAATTGAATTATACTAAAATTAACATTAATAATTTCACTCTCTCTTTCTGGCAGCTTTCGAATACAGCACTGACTACGGTGTTGTATACACAACTGAATCAAATGGTCAAGTGCATTGTTTTGTCTTTAAAAAAATATCGAAAATAATATATTAATTAGTATAATTACTTTAAAATTAAACAAAATCAGTTTTAAATACTTTATAAATTAGTTAGCTAATCTATATGTACACCAATGAGTTTTATCTTTATGTAAACATTAAGTTGAGTACTTTTCTTAAGGTATATTATTAAAGTAAAAAAAATAATAATCTAATTAAAATTCAACCAGCGTAAGTGATACAGTCCAAAGCCGAGGTCATCAACCGGGCGAACTTAATCTCGTTCTGAAGTACGTGCCACCATTTTCCACTGTGTGCTTACCGTCGGCTGCGAGTCGCTGGACTGTCAAGGGGCTGTGGAAAAAATGCTCCTCAAATAAAATTAAGAACACGAATGGGAACAATGGCCTTTACAGCTAAAAGTGAACTGTCTAATCGTTATTAAAGTGATCCTAAGGGTGGTTCGATGCTGCCGATGATTTGAAGTTTCCTGGACGTATAGACATACAAAGTAGTTTAAAATATATTTATAATGTATTCATTTTTGGCTTAATAAAAATTTGGCTAAAATATTCGATATGTCTTTCTAAATGATGTTTTTAGTGAATCCTGTTGCTCTTGTCAGTTAATTTTTTAATTTAGCTAATTTCACATGTGAACGATTTCTTTCTGAAAAATATTTCATATTGACTACTTTTTCTGAATTTCTCATCTTTTAATTTGTTTAGAAGTGATTTTGTTACTTCACTTATCCAAATTAAATAATGTCGCTCGAAGATGTAGTCGTTGAAAGGTGACAAATTAATAATATAAACTGTATCACATCACACATCACATTACATCATCACATCAACAGCCTTTAATAGTCCACTGCTGGACATAGGCCTCTCCTTAGAAAGAAGGTAAAACACAACTGTATAGTGAGTGATAAGTGAATAACATCATTAATAATTGTGTATGACGCTTATGTTTTCAAAATAAACTAAATCACTTTCGTGCATATTTGAGAATAATAGTTTAAATCTGTTTGTTGCTACCCATAACTACTATTATATGAAAAAATATTTATTTTAGTGCCAACCATTAATAACCATCAATTATTTTTCCAAGTCTCATCAAATCTTTACTGTTTGCCGTCCGTCGCCTGACATCAAAGAATAGAAATTTTTATTATGTTTACTTAATAAATAGATGCATTTTTCATCGTCCGCTCAAATTGTAAAGCCTAAAAATACTCAAGGCAAGTGTTTACCGACCTCCATTCCGGCCTAGAGATGGCAAAGACTACTGCGATCAATCTATAATTGATATATTACGCATTAGGTATTATCTAAAGAGGTAACCGGGTCGTTTGACCTTAATATCATTAAGATAAATACTTCCTGGCGCTAATCCTGGATGATTGGTAAAAATGTCTAGTAGTTTCCGATGCTTTGGGGTCAATGATTGCTCGAATTAAAAATAAATATATGTATATCTTAGTCCATTACAGGAGTTTTCTCGCAGACAGGATATTAATAGCATTTTATATGGATGAGTTGTGTTATATTCTAGATGAAACAACAAAATATACCAACATATGTACATGTAAGGAATTTTTTGACATTTTCACAATTTTCTTTTTCTTTTATAACTTACTAGCTTTTGCCCGCGGCTCCGCCTGCGTGTATGTCGGTTATCGCGATAACATATAGCCTATGCCCTTCCTCAAGAATAAAACATCAAATTTTATCCATATCAATTATTGATTTCCCAAACAAACTTCCACCCCCCTTTTTCACCCCCCAAAAGATGATTTCTGGAATAAAAACTATCCTATGTCCTTTCCCGGGACTTAAACTATCTCTATACCAAATTTCATCTAAATAGGTTCCGCGGTTTAAACGTGAAGAGGTAACAAACAGACAGACAGACACACTATCGCATTTATAATATTAGTATGTGTATTACACATTGTGGGGTGCAAAAAGTAGATAAAAACCAGCTTTAACCTTGTTGTATATTGTAACAAAATATGAGCTAATTGGTTCAGAACTTTCTGAGTTTTTAAAGCGTACACAAAACAACTTAACATTTAAATATTTAATGATTGTGTATTTTAGTTTTTATATTTAATCTTTAGTTAAATTATCTTGAGTTACATACCAATACAAGTTCGTAATTATGTCCAGTAAATGTTCTTTCAAGTCTTTGTGTTTCATAATATATTGTAAAATTAAAGATAAATAACTAATACTTTTATTTTCAAAACAATTATTCAATTACTCAAGGGTTATGTTTTTAAAACCGTGGAATGTTGACCCTCTTAAACGGTCGTAGACTCCGCTGGGGTTACGGTCACAACCCAAGTACAGCTAAAATAAAATATGCTAATAATATAGGATACTGTTGTACTAGGATACTGTCGTATGAAGGTACTACTTATGTAATGAAAATATATATTTAGATGTTTTTTGTCTCTAAAATATGTGTACCTGTATTTTAGAGACAAAAATTTAATGGTTTTATTATTAAAATGAAGTATAATAGTGGTTAGTGTAATATTATATAGAACCGCTGCACTAAGCAAGAGTGTCCACTATCCATGCGACTGTCGCAGAACAGTCCTTAATTAGAGAATATTTTAAAGGTTTTTGTCTTGAATATGTTGTATATTACTACTAGGTACTATATACGGCCGTGACAGTCTGCCACCAGTCGGTACAAAGATTTCTCTGGCAAAATTATTGTATATAAATTGTGCCGATTATTCCTAAATTCAAAAATGTGCAACATCAAAATATTCTTAAAAATATCTACTTTAAATTTGCAAGACCGTTTGTTTCACGAGTATATGTCCAACTGCTTATGTATCCAGTGTTTAGAAAGGGTACGATTATAAAGTAGTAGTGATAGTTTCTATAGAAAGTAAAATGTTGTGTGTGTTAATACGTCGTTTTAAAAACCACGAAAATAACTGTTTGGTTTTAACGATGCTTAGAAAAAATTGATTAAATGAAAATATTGAAAGAAACTGCTGTAGTGAGAAGTCTTATCAGTGTAGGAACCAACTTCGTTTTTTATTTCTTTTAAAATATAGTATTTTTCAGCTGCATAATCACATGCAACTAAGTTGGCTTCGCTGCATGGAACTATTTAATTAATTTTCAAGTTTAATTATTTAAAATAATGAAGGAAAATTATTTTCTTCGCGCATAAAAGTCTAATTTAGTGTTTACAAGTTCCCTTAGCGTTTGCTTGCAATAAATTATTTTTTTAAATTCTAGTGCTTGAAATAGAATTTATTCTAAAAGAAATATTTAATAAATCAATTACCTTAGCGTTAGAGAAGTTACCTTAACTTCAATTCGCTGTTGAGAATAACAAAATTAGTTTATATGTTTTATAGTAACTTTACGTATAAAATATACTTACAGTGACTATGTAACACTTCATCCTTCATATTTTGTTTAAAGTGTACGTAAAGTGGACATAAACTAAACTCTCGGAAAGGTGACCGATTTTCCGCGAAACATTTATTTGAACGTTCATCATTTCCTTTCAAACATTTCATTTTCAGCTGACGATCGTTCATGATTCGAAATAGTATGTGTACACTACAATCGTTAGTATGACTAAGCATACCAAATAAAGGTAGGACATTATACCGTGCCACATATAATTTATGAACAATCAGCGTTTTGAAGGGCTCGTGGCTAACTGGTAACCAAATAGGTTAACACATTACAAAGTTAAGCAATCCTAGCCAGGTCAGTCTATAGATGGGTATCCATTCTTAACACATTGAGAACCCTCCGTGCCTCGGCAAACATCTGTGACAATTGTTACGAATGGTTGGAGCCCTAAAAGGTTCAACTGAAGGTCTTTCTACGGAACTTCGATATCACCTAGTACTGGGGTTGTTGAGGTCTGATCGCAGTCCCTTCTCGTAAAAAATAGAAGTTCAGCTGTATCCTAGTACCTACTAACCTTGTTTGGAAAAAAGGCTCTGAAGAAGAAATAAGATGTCAGACTTTTAAATGAGAAATTATGTGAAGGTTGTTCAAATTTAAAAAAATATTTTAAAATTGATTCTAGGACCTATACAAGTTTTTTAAGGGCTTGGTTCTGAAGGTGCAAATCCTAAAGAGATGCTAGGAAACTGTCTTGAAGTATGATTTGAAAATAATTTTTAAGATGATATAGTGCTGATGGTATTAACTGTAAGAAAGAGGAGTTCATTAATAGCTATTGAAAAAGGATTGCAGTTATGTTTGAGTTCAGATCTCAAATTACAACGTGCAGTGTGACTAGCTGCAACTGAATATACTTGAAAATTAGTCCTATTGAGGCTTATTTTAGGAACTGTATTTTAATATACTCGCATAACATATTATTTGCAATTCCAAAAATCTAACTCGTTTCTTCACTACCCACTTTGCTACACTGTCAATCCTTAGCCAGCCGGCGTTGGCGGTCTGAAGGAACGAATTCACCAATGCTAATTTATGGTTAGTGGGCAATATGGTGGTTGTCCGTATGGTTGTCCGTATGGTGATGGATTAGGTGTATGGAGTCTCACCACCCCTATTCATGGCATGGGTGTCGTAAATGCCGACTAAGGGAGCAAACTAACCAGCACTGCAATGAGAAGGAAAACTTGAATCAAACCCTATGCCAACCTGTCTAGCAAGCGTAGTATAGTAGGCCAAAACCTTCTATGTAAGGAGAGGCCTATGTCCAGCAGTCGACTAGTAAAGGCTGTTGATGGTGATGGTGATGATGATGATGGGCAATATTTTAGTAAATATACTTCCTCGCTTCGAGAGCAACCGTATCGCGCGCCGTCAGTGGTCCAGGTTCCGCAGAAGGCGTCGCCGCCCCGTAGATGCGGTGACTCGAGAGGCGGTGCTATTAGCGGGATACAGGGTTGCCAAGAGGATCCTTCAGGCAGCAAAAAAGCGAGCCAAGAGCGAGGCTCACCGCGAGTTACTGGAGATACTGGAGCGGGATCCGTGGGGACGCCCCTACCGTATGGTTAAGATGCGCCCATGGGCCCCGCCGCTGACCCGGTGTTTTCAGCCAGAACTGCTTGAAGGGGTTGTCGTACCCTGTTTCCATCGCAGGTGGTGGCACACACCCCACCACAGATGTCTCCGCCTCCGGCGCTCGCGTCGCCAAACGTGGATGAAGATGACGTGCCTGAGGTCACTTGAGCAGAACTAAGGGTGGCAGTGCTAAGGCTTAAAGCCAAAAACATCGCCCCAAGAACTGATGGCATTCCAGGCCATGCGGGGGTACTGGTTGTACTACTATTGATCGTGTTTAGAAATAGAATTACAGCTTTACTAAGATTTTATGAAATGATTTAATTCTTTATTGCTTATATAACTGGTAATTTAAGTTCCTGTTTTCAAAATCATCACATTTATTCATATGTTGATATGAATTATATAATATATGTTAAAATATACATAAATGACCACTATTGAAAATGGCATAGACTGTACATGTTTTATTTACTTTGAAGAACTCACCTTAGCAATAGCCAGCGCGAGGTTAAAACGTAGCGTTCAGTAGCCTACGCTCAGCACTTTATTAAATGTGCATCTCTGCTATTTTACCTGCTTACAAAACAATAATATTTATATAATAATTTTTCATTTCACTAAGCTAGATACATTTTTGATCGCCTGTTTTGACATCTTCACAGTTTATATTTGGAACAAAACTTAGCCTGGGTCCTTCTTAGGTCTTGTTTATTCGAATAACAAAAGACATCGAAACAAACTTGCCAAATGATTGGTCTCCCACCCAAACTTTGATCCCCTATTTTAACAACTTTAACTATTGTTTTTGTAAATAAGCAGCCTGATCTTTTTCAAGGTTTCTTTTATCTTTCTACTAATATTGATTTAAATATATTTGGCAAACGACTGGTTTCCTATACGTTCTTTGATCCTCTATTTTGCTATTCATAATGTCTATTTTTGCAACAACGTGTAGCCTATATTCTATCTCGTAATTTGAACTCAAATCTTGATGTAAATAATTAATTATTAAAATAATTAAAAATATTAATTAAAAATATTGATTTTTGGTTCTACTTTTATGATTAACAAATAAGATGTTTCCTTTTTTAAACCAATTCCTGTTGAACTTGGCAGAACGGAAACCCTATCACATCAATCAATTGAAGAATAAAGTAATTACAGATGAAGATTAAAAGACCACGAGAAATTAAATGCGATGGAGAATTTGCTTATTACATTTACACGTTTTGACTACTAAAACGGTCATCATAAAATTTTGTATACAAATCAGGGTTAGAAAAGGAAACAATAGCTTTCATCTAGAAGAAATGGAGTTAACTAAATGGTTTCAACAACGCGAGGAAAGTTAATTGTTCATTTAAATCAAATCATGCTTTATATTTATTAAATAATAATTTCTTTTGCGACAATGTCTAGACATAAGTGGAAGATAATTTCATGTTTTGTTCTGTTGTGGTAATTGAAACTAGTACTACGTAAATAATATTTATTAAAAATAAGATAACTTACATCGAAATAAATGTAGTACAATATAATATCTAATAATCTTTTTCATACTTTTGAGACAGTTTAAGATTGAAATTTAGTTTACAGGTTTTTGCCATCATCTCCCTGCAATATTCCCCATTCTATTCGGGGTCGGAGCGATGTATAACATTGCAAAGGATTTTCTCAGGTTTCTACTATGGTCGGCTAGCAAAACGAACTTTCCTAAGAAAAAAAAACATTTAAAGGAGGGGAAATGAAAAAAGTAAATTTGGATAGGGTAAACGCATGGGACATCACAACGCTTGGATGGAGAAACGGGACTGAATCTGCAGTTGCTCGAAAATGACACCGGGGTTGCGTCGGAGACGCCATTAACTAACCTTTGCTTACTAATATTAACTTCACACATCACACACACGACCCTCACGACCCCAATTAGAGCCAGTACAGTGGTAACCAGACTGCTGATAAACATACTTATACGAGTATATTCTAAATAAATACATATTGTAATTAAATCACACAATTCTCGTGCTCATCACTCGATTATTTGTCATGTGCGGGAATCTAAGCCTCTAGCTTAGCAGTCAGGGTCACTGACTACTAAACAAACAGACCAGACAACTACAGGCCAGGACATTTCCATGTTTATTCATTTAGACGTGTCTATTGACTTTTGTGCTAGCTGTACATTCATGAGTTGTTATTAATTAACAAAACATTTTAACACAAAACAATCGTTTGGAATATTTGACTGCACGGATGGCATAGCGGTTTAAGCAGTCACCCCACCGCTTCCTACTGCACTTAGGGGTTGTGGATTCGAGCCTTGCGTGGGACAATACTTTGTGTGATCCATAAATTGTTGTTCAGAGTCTAGGCCTTTGTGTCTGTTTTATGTATGTATGTTTGTAAAGTTCCCCGGAACACAGAAACATATTCCTGAGTCCCGAGGTCTTTTAAAAAAAAATAGAAATAGAATATATGAATAGTGAAACATACAGTATACTCAGGTATGCAATGGCCTAGACAACGTCTATGTTTTGAATTCTTGGAATATTAATCTCAGCGCTGTCAATGCTATGTCCGCTTACTCTATTTTCATAGCCGAAGGTGATCGCAACTTTGATGTTGTTTTTCGCTAGTTTAACGGTTCTCGCGAAATTAAGGTAAGGACTTGTATGAAATTACACGATGGTAAAAAATATACTTTATGGCACTGGAAATAAATTAATCAATATCTCTTCTTTTTACACAGTAAGTGCCTATTTTCCTTTCCCCAAAAAGAACAAGCACAGCTTTAAGGAACGAATCTCCACATACTACATGAATACCACTACCACTACCATAGCCACTTGTAATACAAATAACACTATGGTAGTTCTTTGTAATAATGCTGGCCTAAACCCAAAATTTCGTTTAAGACTTTTTAAACAGCTAGATTTAGAATACTATCTTTTAATAAAATAAATATTAACTAAGAATACTAGTATAATACTAAAAGTTGAGCTTTCTTGTTCTTCTTTCTTCAACATTTGGCCCCCATACTGGAAAGGGTTTCTGTATATTCTAACTTCACATTATAAGTTTGAATGTAAGTTTGCTTGTTACATGTATGTGATACTTTTTTTATGAAAAGATTAATTAAACGATAGAAAAATAGCAAGGGTGAAAAATAACTTTTACGGAATGAAGCCACCTTCAAAGTTAGTTGTATCAATTGTGTGCTGCCAACTCTATACCACCGTGTTATGAGTTCAGGTAACTCTCATAACCAACACAACTGGACTGCATGGATGGCGTAGTGGTGTAAGCGGTCGCCACGCCGCTTACTACTACGCTGAGAGTTGTGGGTTCAAACCCCACATGGGACGACACTTTGTTTGATCCCACAATTGTTGTTCTGAGTCTGGGTGTTCTTTGTGTCCGTTTCATGTATGTTTGTTAAGTCCCCCGCGACACAGTATATATTCCTAATGCAGGAGTTGTCTTTTAAAAAAAAGAATATTAATAAAAGTACGCTGGTATTTTAAATTTAACAGCTAAAGCAAAAAAGTTATGATAAACGTGTAATTTTTTATTTTTTTATTTATTTATTGATAGGAAACTAAACTGCCTTTTTTACATTACACATTCATAATTTACATTAAATTAAAGAATCTTAAAACATTACAATAATAATAATAAACATAGAATAAATAATCATTAAAATTAAATTAATAAAATTAATCAAAAAAACATTAAAATTAAATTTTATTTTAGTAATAGTTATATGGTTCCTAAACGGATGGACCGAATTTGATCTAAGAAAAAAATCTGACATTTGAGGATCATTATCTCTTTTTTTATTGATGAAGAGATTTTTGAGTTCACGGTATTTTTATTGTTATTTATTCTTGTTCTTTCTAGAAACATCTGAGTGATATAGTGACTACTTATTGCCATGGCTGAACGATGTGTCACACTCTATGAGTGGATTCTATTTGCTGGTAAACCAACTAATTACAGTGTTCTTTGAAAATTTATGATGTCCTCACATATTTAGACATAAGTGTCTAAATATGTTTTGTAAGCTTACAAGTAAATGGCTAATGTTTGCTGAGTGTGTAATCCTATTTGTATGATACAGTATTCAACAGAAAGTTTGTAAATAACAAATGATCGTGTATGTTTTAGAGAGATTTTTTATTTATTTTAACCGATACATGAAATTAACCTCCTTTCTAAGGAGAGGCTTATGTTCAGCAGTGGACTATTAAAAGCTGTTGATGATACATGAAATTTGTCGACTGAAAAAACTACTATTATATTAAAAGTAGATATTAGGACCTTAGTACTGATATCGAAATCCCCAAAAGTCTTTTGTAAATACAAAATAAAATCCAAATCTAAAGTATTACATACAAGAACTAGTTTATGAAAGATATGAGATGTTTTATTTAATTAAGTAAATGCCGTTAAATGTGATATATGGAGTTTAAAATAATAATTTTCTCTGTCATAGTAGCACGGTCCGCTTTGAAAAAAAGTGACCACATTTTCCAAAACTAATTTATTATCGACACATCGTTACGTTTATACAACTTGGTGTTGAGTTAATTCGTACAATTAGGGCAGCCAAGCTAAACAGCTTAGGGTATCAGGGATTTCCTTCCTAGGGTACACCCGGTTCCCCGATAACTGGTACCCGAGATAGCGTGCGGTTTTTGGTCAGTTCGAGTCCGACATAACCACCGGTGGGTGGCATCCGAGATGATTTCCGCACAGAAAAAAGGGGGTTTAGCTCAATTTTTGTACTTCAAAGAGCATATTAAGCCGCGCATCCCGGTTTACATACGAAAATTTGTATCAATCGTTGCAGGGAGTTGGGTACATAAAAAGTACGCTAACAGTCTATCTAGAGAACTTCTATATATAATATGGTAATCACACCACGTAAAAAATCGAAGTTCAGCCGTGTCTGTACTTTGGGAAAAAGGCTCGGAGGATGGGAGGATGAAGGGGTTTACCTAATTTTGAACTTCTAAGACTTTAAATAAATTTTGAAGCTAGTTTTGTAAAACAACAACAACATTTTCATGTGTCGCTGATGCATATTCTTTTGTCTTTCACCGTCAATAGTTCTATATATATTCTAGATACTCGTATATGGTCAAAAATATGGCAACGTTTAAAAAGGGACAATTGTTCGCAAAGCGACGTTTAGGTGCTGCACATCATCATCATCATCATCATCATAGACAGCCATTACCTCTCCTTGGAAAGGGGTTTTTGGCCTACTATAACACGCTGGCCTGACGAGTTAGTATAGGGCTTATGTCAAGATTGTCTTCTCTTTACAGTGCTGTTGTACTGTGTAGTTTGCTCGCTTAGTCGGCTCTTACGAATGAACAGGGGTGGTGAAACTCTGTATTCTTAATCAGCCACCACACAGACATAGGTGCTACACAAAAAGCTACAAATTGAGGAAATTGATAGTTTTATTTAATCTATTCATATCTCATGTCTAGGTATTGAAGAAGGCCACTAAGACATTCGTAATGAATTACAACATAAGATGAGGACAATCTTGTTTACATTAGTACACGCCGGAAGAGAGATTTCATTCGTACTTGAAATTGCGGGAGTCTAGGTTCATTTATATCTTTTATTTTTTAAAGAAATTAATACATTAATACTTCTAATGAAGAAACGACTTTTCGTTCTTTAGCGAGTTAGTTAGAGTTAGCAAGCTAGCATGAAAATTATACTGCTTATTTGAGTTATAAAAAGTAGTTTAGCAAATGCCGGCTCCTTCTAGCTGTAAAGTCCGACTTATAAAAATATCTGAAAAGATTTACTTACAGAAATAAATATCATTTATTTAACATTAAGTAACGAAGAGTAAGTTGATTGGTGTGGGTTCGATCGACAAGATTTTACTTTTAATTAAATTAAAAACCAAGAGATTCTGACAAATAATTGATCTTTCACAATAATTTAAGTTATTTGAATAAATGTTTTTCTTTCTTTCTCTCTGTTTCTTAGATCAGATAGACAGATCTTGAAGTCAGTAAATGCTGGTGTCCCGCAAGGCTGTTTGCTATCACAAACACTGTTTCTTCTGCATATCAATGATATGTAACTAACTAGTAGCATCCATTGCTATACAGATAGCATGGGAGATGCCTTATGTTAGCTCAAATTAGCCCCGAAGAAGCTAGGTGAGCTGAACAGATCGAGGCAGTATTTCACTCCAACCCATCGTCTACATCTCTTATGAGGCGCAAGTCCGGCCGCATATGGAATACTGTTCCATACCATCTCTATGCAGGGGCACTTCAGTACAAACTTTTTCCTCTGGATATAGCTTTACTCTGCATTCTCTATCGTATATATCATGGAGAGTGCTCCGAGGAATTGTTCGGACTTATACCGGCCGCAACTTTCCGCCATCATTCCACACGGCAAATTTTTCATCCCCACCACTTGGATAATTGCACTTCACCACTGCTCGCTTTTCAAGACACTTTTTGCCTCGCACTACCAACCTGTGGAACAAGTTATGGTCTGCGGTATTTCCGGACCAATACGACCTTCAAACCTTTAACAAAAAAGCTTACTCCTTCCTCAAAGTCCGGCAACACGCTTGTGACTCCTGAGTTGCAGGTGTTCATGGGCTGCGGTAGTCACTTACCATCATTTGACCCATTTGCTCGTTTGCCCCCTAAACCATAAAAAGAAAAATATCTACAACCCAGTCAACTTAGATGATATAAGAAAGATTCAATTTTAATAATTACCGACAGCTACTTTAAAAATGTTTATTTTCATTATACAGATTTAATATTTTAATATTTTTGATTAACTGAGTAAAATGACCGTGACCTAAAGGCCAATTCTCGTAATAAAAGTTCGGTCACAATGCAGTTCCGATCAACTTTCGATCTCACAACTATCATAAAAGGTATTTGCGTAGCAAAATAGTAAAGTCTTACCAAGACTAGCAGATTACCGATTTAATTTTCGGTTACAATACTATATAACCACATTACAGTCAACGTTGTCTGTTTAATACTTTACTGCGAAAATACCTTTATATATATATATAATAATAATAATAATATTTTTACACATCTCACACACGGCCGTCTGATCCCAAACTAGGCAGAGCCTGTACTGTGGTAAGCAGACTGCTGATAAACATACTTATATATTTCTAAATTCATACACATATTATACATAAATTCAACCCAGACACAGAACAAATGACCGTGCTCATCACACAATTATTTGTCCTGGGTAGGAATCAAACCCACGACCTCTAACGTAGCAGTCAGGGTCACTAACCACTAGACCAAATAACTAAAGAAAGAAAAAAACTAAAGACACACTATTTGATTTTTTTAGGGATAACAACAGCTGCAATTCTGAACTAGGTAGTAAACTATGATTACATGAGTAGCCAATAAAAGTTATCCACGGTAGATACGAGTGGATGAATATACTAATAACAATACATAATATTATAAACCCTTTTTAAAAAAAAAGTTGAACCGACTTCAAAAAACACCGACAAAGAGCACTAAAAATTAAAAAATAATTACAAATCTGAGTAAAAAAACTATAATAAGTACCCTCAATGTCACAGGTAACATTATAATACCAATTGTCCCTTCTAGTCTGTTTGAAGTCGGTGCCAAGCCAAATAGGTGCTTGATAGGCATGGTAGAATGTAGCGCGGCAGCTGCAACAGTCTTCATGCTGCGCAAAACATGATGAACGAGCTAAAGTGGACGCACATCTCCAATTATATTATTATTTTGAATTCTTTAATAAGTAGTTGATAAGTTTGCGCACGTAATTGATCTGGTTGGTCTTTATTAATTAACAAAATCTTCGATGTTTCATTAGAATTATTTTGAATTCTTAATTTTTCATTGTGCTAATATAAAGCTGACATAGACCAGTATTACTTATTGTACATCGAGCTTGGCACCGACTTCAAACAGACTAGAAGGGACAATTGGTATTATAATGTTACCTGTGACATTGAGGGTACTTATTATAGTTTTTTTACTCAGATTTGTAATTATTTTTTAATTTTTAGTGCTCTTTGTCGGTGTTTTTTGAAGTCGGTTCAACTTTTTTTTTAAAAAGGGTTTATTTTACCATTTTTAGTGTAGGATATGAAAATGACATTGGCGTCCAAACTGATCAAGATCAGCTTAAATTCTTTTCTAAGAAACAGTCAAATTCTTGTGAGTTGCAACCGAACAAAATAACTTCCGATTCAATTGACACTGATCTCGAAGGTGAAGATAGGGAAGCTTTAGTGAGACTACTCAACAAATATGCTCAATATTTTATAGAAGGAGTTCCAACTAGAAGGGTTAATACTAGTATGTTAGAAATAACCTAGTTGACCCACCCAAAATTTAAGAGTTTTTTCCAGAACTACTTTAATAAATTAAGTATAAAATTACTTACAAACGAAATGCGATGCCATCCATAGCAACAAAACGTCTATCCGAATTATTTTAACAAGATAGAATACAAAATTTCAACCTTTTCTTCTTAATACAACGAAAATTACTGTGGTGACATAAATACTGCAAGTTCTCTGCGCATCACATCGCGCAGTCTCTGACAGTTGCAATGGTTTGTTTGGCTAAAGAAATACTCGTAGCTAAAACACGTTGTCGGGGCTGTCAAATTCCCAATAATTGTGAGGGTTTCACTCGATTTCTCTAGGATCCCATTATCAGATCCTGAATTGGTGGTAATGGGACCAATTCGGGATATACCCTTTCGATTACAAAAAGAATTTTGAAAATCGGTCCACAATTGACGAAGAAATCGCGTAACAAACATACATAAAAAAAAAAATACAGACGAATTGAGAACCTCCTCTTTTGTGTTTTGGAAGTCGGTTAAAAAGAAAACATACTGTCGAATCAAAAACCCTCCTTTTTTGATGTTGGTTAAAAATCGACTAGCATGAAGCTCCTAGTCGAGACGAATCAAATGAGCACAAACACGGCGGAATTGCTTTATTTTATTACAGAGTTCCCATGGCTATTTACCGTCTCCATCATCAGACCCTGAATATCACATAGGATCGGAGTCCTTATTAATTAGACTCAAACACATTCAAATTCGATGGTATTACATAATTTTGTTACAGAGATCCCATACTCCTAAACCATTCATCATCAGCTTCATCATCAGCTCAGCAACATCAGATGGTGACCATTAGATGCAAAAATCTACATAGATGAAGATAATTTCTGATAAACAGTGTATATGCCTACAAAATTTGAGGGTATCCCTCGATTTCCCCAGGATCCCATCATCAGATCCTGACCTGGTGACAATGGGACCACCTCTGACGTATGACCTACCAAATAAAAAAAGAATTATTCAAATCGGTTTATAATTGCCGGAGTAATCGCGTAACAAATATACAAAAAAAAAAAAAAAAAAAAATACAGTCGAATTGAGAACCTCCTCCTTTTTTTGAAGTCGGTTAAAAACTGATTGGCAAACCTTGAAAAGATGGGTGTATTGATGTAAAGTATGAAATATAATAAATAATTGAAATAAATAACACATCCAAATAAATGAATATGGGAGAAAAATTAAATTGAATAAATACATTAAAAGATTTATATCATCTAGAAACTTATAAAACCAGCCATTCAGTGCAATGATGTTGACATTTTAGAAAGCCTATGATGATAGTAATTTAAGCGAAACTCGTTTTTTGAAATTGTCCTTAGAACCGATGAATATGTCCACACTATTAAAGTGTTTATTATAAGAGTCGAGGAAACGTGATATTACAACATTTCTACCGTACTTAGTCACATACATTAAACTTAATATTATTTAAAAGCATAGGACAATCGACCCGTCCTCGCAAAATGTCATAGAGTAACCCCATATCCATCAGAATACGCCTTTCCTCGAGAGTTGGTAGATTGTAAATACGACAATTTTCTCTGTAATCATGTAAGCTGTGACGAAATTTAAAATTAAGGTGATCTTTAAATTTTTTCTGGATGCGCTCGCAAAACAAGGAGACCATATCTAACAACCGTATTTCAGTAACCTACGAACAAAAGCAATATAAACAATACTTAAGCTCAACAAACTCCTAAAAGGTAGGCAAGATCTTAGGACAAAACCGAGATTGCGAAATGATCTGCTGCATATAGCATCAATGTGCTGCCGCATGGACATCTCCGAGTCCAAAAGTATACCCTATTTATATAAGTATAATGCTTCTCCTACTAAATCAAGGGTGAACAGTAACAAATGTTTTGCTTAGTACCGGTTTTCTATGAGGCCGTGGCATCACTAGATTAATATACTAAAATTGCAGGGTGCTGCATTGACGGCAAAGGGTGCAAAAAAAATTGCAAAATGGTGCAAAAACGACTTTTTCGTCAATATCTCGCGACTGGCAAAGTTAAGCTTTCATTGACTGGACTATAGATCAAATATAGGTTGTTATTCAAGTATATTAATTTCATTTAAAACTTGTGAATGGAATCCTTAAGCTATTCCGTCTTCACTGAGCAAAACATGCAAAGCATTTAGCATTGTGTGTTGCGAATTTGTAATAAAATTAATTTATTTTTACGATTAAGAATCCGTACTACAGCATTGGCTTTTACCATCAAAGATTGTAATTATTTTACCATAATAGAAAATCTTATCAACCCGTGTTACCAATACACGTGTTGTGATCGAACGTTGCGATTGTAATACTCTTTCAATAGAAGTCATTAGCATGAGATGGCAAACATGTTTTTATGTAAATATTACTTTAACAAATGCTTTTGAAGTTATGTCGATCGTAGAACAAATATCAGTGAACTTTCAGTAGAACAAGCCAACGTTTGCGTGCAGAATGCCTCTCTTTGGAAACCCTTCAATAAATTAATCGTAGTGGAGGAACTCTGGAAGGTTGGAAAACTTTGATCGCCTGTTCAACAGTAGGATGCTTCATTTCACTCCTGCCATTCGAGGCCAACTTATAGCGGTTCATGAGACGTTCGCTCTTTTCTTGGTTATTATTGATAGTAGTATAGTTGTTACTGGTTTTTTTATGGCCGTCTGTCTATCAGACTGAAGTAGAGTATGGGATACCGAAAGTATTGAGGGGATTGAATGGGATTGAGACTAAGGTGAAATAATAATAACTTCACATATCACACAAACGGCAGTCTGATTCCAAACTAGACAGAGCCTGTACTATGGTAACCTGACTGTTGATAAACGTACTTAGTTACTTACTTTTAGTTCTAAATACATACATAGTTTAGATAAATTACACCCAGACACAGAAAAAATGATCGTGCTCATCACACAATATTCCTGTCGAAGTATCCTAATGAGGTCTGAGTTACGTAACCATGTGTTCGCTCTATGATTGGAGAGGCTATCAAGACTCTACCTATCCTTAAACCATACTGCTTAATTATTAACAGAGAGAAAACGGCCATAAATCGGCAACCAAAAATTAAATCTAAGTTCGGTAAAATTTGAAATCAAAAAGATTTGTAATCATTCATATAAAATCTAATTCTCGAGATTGACAAGCTTTTGACGATCCGTATACTCGTTGGCAGACATAACTAAATTTCAATTAAGATATTACAAATACTACAACGAAACATGTGCCAACCATAACAATGATTCATACAGTAAATAATACAAATGAAAAAGATTATTCCTCAGTGCTTCGTAAGAACTGTAAAAATGTCGGAAGCAAAATATTTAATTTCAACAAAACTGTAAATACGTTTACCTAACACGTAATTATTTATGTAAAGAATAGCATGTGTGAATACATTATACCACAAACATTCATTTTGTTATCTAATAGTTTTCTTTCGATCTTGTATTTATATATTTTCATGTCAGCACGTATTTAGATATGCGTATGAAATAAAAATATGATACCAGGTATGTCACTGTGTTAGTTAATTTCTTTACAGTAAGCCTTATATTGTTGTACTTACTGAAATTACTAAAATACTTCCCGATTCCCGGAACTGGGTGAAGATCTGAGATTTTTGAAGTTAGTGATAAATATATATAATTCAAATAATTCAATTTAGATATATGTTATAAGATGTGATGTATATATCTCCCGTAGTTGAATTTAGCGCTGTATATAGATATCGTTGGTTTGGTAACCAGGTTAAGTAACTATTTAATATAGTTAAAAAATTGCATGTACATATCATAAAAATATATTAAGTTTGCCAAGACAAGAAATAGACATACAAGAATAACAGATTATGTGAACAAAAATTCACTAAAAGATATATATACGATGACTCATATAACAAAGTCCAGAAAATACTGTAATTTTCCTAGATTTTATGATGAAAATTTATTACCTAATTACATTCTCGTATTGTTGCAATTGGTTTGGAATTTATAACATTTTTGCCTACTACTACGGTCGCAACACAACTAAATTCAGAATGTACTAGAACTATAATTTGGTTGTTCTAAAACAATTTTTTATTTTTATTTAAAAAGACAACTAGTATTATATCCCGCATTAGGATTATATCCTGTGTCGCAGGGGACACAAAGAACATCCAGACTCAGAACAACAATTTGTGGATCACACAAAGTGTCGTCCCATGTGGGGATCGCACCCACAAAACTCAGTGTAGTAGTAAGCGAAGAGGTGACCGCTTAAACCACTACGCCATCCGTGCCTAAATAGCCAAATAAAGCTAATAGATGAGAAAAATAATCATGTGTGTCTTGTAACAGAGATTCACACAATGATATTATTTTAGAAGATGATTAACATAGAAGATTCGGAATTCTACATTTGAAAATAAAAGCTTTTCATTTGATGGACATTTGATCATTTGATTTACATTGTCCTTACCTACAGGTTAGAGCCTAAGTTTACGGTACAATAATTTAGATAACAAAAATGTAATGTACGAACAATTGTAACTGAACCGGTATTCTACGTATTCTGTGTCATGTGGTAAAATTACAGCTTAGCCTGTTCAAAGAACAGAGTTGAGCTGAATACATCAAAGCAAATAGATACGCGTGCTAAGATTATATTTATTATCTATTACGTTCAATATCATTCATAAAAGATAAACAAACACATTTTATCCCAGAATTCATTCAATTCACGAAAACTTTTAACTATTCTGTGATATTGGAGTATTCATTTGTATTATAAT
Source organism: Arctia plantaginis (assembly GCA_902825455.1). Taxonomy (NCBI): domain Eukaryota; kingdom Metazoa; phylum Arthropoda; class Insecta; order Lepidoptera; family Erebidae; genus Arctia; species Arctia plantaginis. The sequence continues at coordinate 6,466,008 of CADEBD010000288.1, forward strand.
CATTTTTGCGATGACATACGCAGTTCCACTTATTACGATGTAGGGTAATAAGACTTGTTTATGTTTCATTGATGAGCTTCGACAATCGATGTTTAAAGGCGTGAAAAGCTGCAGAATATTTTACACAGTTCCGCATTATTTCAACCTTCAAGTTTTGTTTAGCTCGTAAAAGTTCTCTCATGCCAATATACAATAGATTATATTTGCTACTGTGGGCGGAGTTACATCTTTCACAAGAATTTAAATGAATAACAGGTGTTCTAATAATCTTGTAGAGGCAAATAAATATATTACTTGTATGTACGTTTTAGGATACAAGTGACCTTAATTCGTATACTATATGCCATTCTTTTATCATAAATATGTATTACTCCTGGTTTTATGAGCTGGCATAATCAAATGGCCTGGTCGATCGTAAAGGCTTGACCGTGAAAATGTGTGTTAACAGTAATACATTTCGCTACGTTGATGTGTTTTCGCACTTAAGGGGTGCTTCAGATATATTCATAAAGCTAGTTATGGATATATGTTAGTTGTTTTGTATTTTATTTTCAACAAGTTCATAAAAAAGTAGAAGTCTCTCAAGTCGACTATATTTTTCTTGAGTATTTTACAAAATATCTTTATCAGTCATACAGAGATTTTAATGTTTTTGTTTAATTTAGATGTCGTTTGATTCGATTCATAGTAAGATTTAAGACGTCAGAAATATTTCAAATATTTTTGAAACAACGATTATACAATCAGAAGGTCTATTATGATGTGATCTAATGGATGGCTCTATTATGATTTATAATAATAATAATATTCTACCACATTCACACAACGCCATCTAGTCCCAAACTAAGCAGAGCTTGTACTATGGCTACTAGACAACTGATATAAATACATATATACTTTTTTTTTGTAAATACATACATATTATACATAGAAACACCCAGACCAAATCAAACATTAAATGTTTAAGCACACAAATGTTTGACTTGAGCGGGAATCGAACCCACGACCTTTGGAATAGCAGTCCGTTACACAAACCACTATGCCATCCGGTCGTCAAATTAATTAATTTATGATAGTGATATCGAAGTAATTACGCAATCCCATCTTTTAAACACATACTTCTCTAAATGTTTCAAAACACTACATATTTTACATCGATGTTGTTTAATTTCCATTCACAACCACGCTACTTCTGACATTTTTAACTTTAAATGTAAAAGAAGTTAGTAGAGTATAGGATACATCCATAAAGTTCTTGAGATTTTTTGATACCTTTATGAGGTGATCTTACCTTTCTAAGATAGTTTCTATAGAGAGTTAAATAGTATTTTCTATTGTATTATGTTACCGTGTTATAGAACAAATTTCTCACTGCATACAAGGTCAACCTTTTACATGTGTTTTACATCAACGCATTATAGTAAATCTATGGCAACGCAGACTTAAATTTATAAGAAGCTTCCGCGGTACTAAATAACCATATCGCTCAATTAGTAAACGGACTCATCATGACTTAAGTAGTTGCAGAAAATTATCCTCAAAAGGATTTTATGTCGATGTTCTCATTGTAATTTATTAGTTACCGTATATCTTAAATGCGTACTTTGTACTGATTTATTAGATACTTTAGCGTTTAATGCATATTAAACGCTAATTTTACGTTATAATATATGGTAAGCAATATGCAGTATGTATTGAGAGTTCAATGACACTGATCTTCCTTTTTTATTATAAAGTTTGAAGCTGCTAATAGCAAGAATTATGTCAACTATTTTGGTTACAGCGATTTTCTAAATTTTATTTCTTAATCTACTTGACAGCATCGAATGACAGCGTGGAAAAGGCTCCATATTACTTAGCCCTGAGATCACTTACTTTACATTCAAACCTAATATATTTTACAACTATGCAAATACATTTATAAGTACATTATTTGCACCTATCATAATGTCTATGCTATAAGTAAGTACATATATCTACCTCTTTCGTTATGTAAAAAAGATAGCACGTACCTAACGGCTCTGTTTTTTTCTTACTGTCTAGTGTAGAAAAAATGAACGAAATACATCAAAAGTTAAATTATTTAATTAATTTCTAACACTAATCTATTACAGTACCGGCGTTGATTAATAGAAACCTCTTTTAAATTTCAAGGCGACAGACACTTGCGAAAACTAACCTCGCATCAAACTGACACTTTCTTAATATATATTAAAAAGTATACATTCTGTAGTCAAAAGTATTAGCATTGAGATCTTTACTGTCTAAATCCAATGATATACAATTAAATACAAGCAAAATATCAAACATTATCTCTGTATATATGAGTAGAGCGTAGAATTTCTGAAATTATGAATGAAGATATGCGTAGATTGGAGGACAAGGTTTCAGCTTGATGGACCGAGGTCGCAGCAACGGGATAAACGAGCATTATAAACAAGAATTATAGTGCATTTGCGACATGGTAATTCGTTAACTGATACATCAAACAGGTCGTTGTTCTGTCTGTTTCATTTGTAATAAAAATTTATAAAACAACCGCCTTTACGACCATGTATCATATTTATTACAGTCTTTAGTCCTTCATTCATATTTCTTTAAGTCAACTAAATCTAACTGAACTAAGAGTTCACCGAAGTGTAAAATATATTTATATTCGAAAAACTTTGTTTCATGAGGAATGATTCATTATCAAAATACTAAAATCTTCCGTGAATTAAGAATTCCAGAACTATCACAGTGAGTGTTGATGAAGAGAAGTTTAAATAACCAACTATTATTTTTCATTATGTCCGGTTAATTTTCTTTCAACATAAATCTAAATTTAATTTAAGATAGTCCCGTTGTCAAATATTAAAAGCGGATAATACCAGGCATACAAATTCGCAATAACATTGTTTAAATCGCTATTTAATGAGTCATATGTACATTTACCCAGACCTTTTATATTTCTTCATCTTATAATCTACCTTTAATATTTTAGTAAATGCTTTCACAAATGTAAGTAATCTACCTTGAACTGGTACAGAATTCGCAATGACATACTTTTAGTTCATTTACCTTTTCTCTTTGTAAAATCGTAGTAAATCGGTCTGAATAGTGCGGAATGCATTAAATATCAACAGAATTTCGAAAAAGATCTCACAAAATAAATAATAATTGAAATATATAATAGATTAAAAGTTAAACATAAAAATTCTCTATCAAAATAAATCATGTTTCCGCGACAGACATTATAATGAATGTCAATGATTCTTTCGGACAGAATTATTAGGCCCATTAACCTCTGAATTTTGTTGCTAAGCCAAATAGGTGATACTCAGCAAATTACGCTTCACATATTGTGTAACAGATTGGTGGCCGGACGCCACCTCATTATGAATTTATTGGCTCGTAAACAGCCGGTCTCTGACCATCCATGTTATGAACTGCTGCAAAGCAATACTTGAATGAATGTAGAAAAAGAATCAAACTCCAAACACGAGCAGAACATTTACTGGAACTACTACAATCATTATTCATAAATTTACTGTTTTAAATTTTTGTACCACTTATAAGATTTTGAATGCCAAATATTTACTTGAATTTGTTACTAGGTGGATGTCACTTTTCATCGATAAACGATGCCTCAGTTGTAGAAAATGGTTAAAAGTTAGAAATTTTTGAAGTCAGATAGACGAAATTTATGTTTCTATTTGCAAATAATCACCACAATATATTTATAGTGTATATTTTTTGTAATTATTAGCAAAGCAGTAATATTTTAGTGGCGGAAATTATAAAACAACGTAGCAACGATACAAAAACCGAAAAAAAAGAGAAGTTAGAAAATTAAATGTCCAGTATCCTCAAAATGGTTAGATTTGGGATTTAGTATTTCATAGTGCAATCTATCAGAAAAGATGGCACTATAACCTTTTAAAGTTTGTATGTCGACTTAACCAGTAACCCTGTATATAACCCTTTCATTTACCGACTTCGAGCCAGGGGAGGTCTTCAATTTTACTGACTTGTCTTTATTTGTAAATAATGCGATATGATGATTTCAGTAGGTATTTTTAATACTGAAAGTACTCGTACATACACGTACGTACTTACACTTAGTAAGTAATTTAAATGCATTTTATTCATGCAATTTATCATTTAAACATTCCACCTTTAAGGATGGAAAATTAATAATACCTAAAGCTTATTACAATATATCATGATGTAAGGTTAACACACTGTAAAGTTAATCAATCCTTACCAATCTATGGATGGGTGACCATTCTTAAAATGAACATTGAGACCCCTTCGTGCCTCGGAGAGCACGTTAAGCTGTCGATCCCGGTTGCCGTACGAACATCTATGGCAATCGTTACGGGTAGTTGAAGCCCCTAAAAAGTCCAACAACAGTCTTTGTACAGAATTTCGATATCGCCTAATACTTGGAGTGTAGAGGTCTGATGGCAGTCGCTCCGCGTAAAAAAAAAGCCGTGTGACGATCGAGTAAAACTGATTCGACACGATTTTAATTACAACGCCATCCATGAAAGCGGCTATTACCTACATATTTTTCAGTTGGTTTCTAATTAAAACAATTTATACATTGGTAAAATCTCCTTGAGAAATGATGGCGCTGAATGACTGACAAGTGACAATTCAAAATAAATACTGAGATGAAAAGTAATGATTTCCTATCTAATTGATAGAGTGCGCTGAATGACTGACATAAAAAGTGTCGTTACAACTTTTCGTGAGATTTTTTTCCATCTAGCCCCCTTCCACAACGCGCGATAAGGAACTTCGTTCCCATAGACTAGCGGACCCCAGCCTAGTTCCAGAAAAACGCTGGGCGGAAAGAAAAAATGATTACACTCACACTTAAAAATTATAGTACTATCTCCAGTCGTCTATAGGCAATGGTCCAAATATGAATGATAGGCAATACATTACATGTTTACGAACTTTAGTTGCTCTTAAAGTCTCAAATACTGAAAGTTAGAATAAACTTAATTTAAAAATGATATTGAGTGTGGTTACAAAAGTGGCCGACGAGTATGAGCCATCGACATGAAATCGTTTCAATTTCCTTTAATGTTATTGTTTATCAAAATATTTAGCAGAGTATTCACGAAATAAACTCGACCACATTTTTTAGAATGGGCTAAGATTGTAGGAATAAAAAATAAACAGTTACTCATAGTGTGCTATAAATAAATGTATATTCTTAGCCTCATTTGAAAGTCTGACAGTTTATAAAAATATATATGGTTTGCGTCTGAGATGAGACGAGAAAATAAACACAAAATACCAATTAGTATTTTGCATCACATTACGATCTTTGACCAATAATATACTAGGTTCTACAAGACGTGTCTTCGGAAATACTCTTTGTATTATTGAGTGGTTAGTTTCGGACCTGGTCTAGTTTTAAACCTTAGTACATACAATCCATTGATTCAAATATTTGGTTATCAACATCTGCAAGTGTTACTGGTAACAAAATAAGCAAATGCCAGCTGATGCTGTTCTGTTAATGTCTGATCTACTACATAATGTTAGTCGCTAACCTCATTTTGTTGAATTTGATTACATAACACACGCAGAATGATTTTTTTATGAATGGAATCTGTTGGGGCATTTGTTTTATTTTGAATTCACATATTTTGTTTTTTTTTATAAACCTACATTCGCTTGGGTTAGTTTTTCTAATGTATTAGTTAGTTAACAGATCTAATGTCGAAAAACGAATTCTTTCATGACAGTGCAATCTTGCACTGGGGAGATGTGGGTCAGATGTGTTTTAGAAGTGTGTCCTATTTCAAAAATTACGTAAGAGCTGTTAATACGAGTAAATGTTTAGGTTAGGAGTATGTCAGAGAGTAGAAAATTGTATTAGTATACATTACACACGGTATTATTAGTTCACGCTTCTATTTTACTGAATGAATTTCAAAAGAATAGAAGCGTTAACCTCTTGCGGGTGCAATTTTTAGTCTCAAATAAAGTATATTTTTTTCTGTTTTGAAACTTCGTATTTTTGACTTCCTCTATGGCTGTCAAATGTACAATATATACCAGAGCAGTTCTTAAATACTTTATAGAGCTATTAGATTTTACATTTATAATCTTTAAATTTACTGTTATTATAAGTTACTTTGACTTTATCTAAAATTGCTTGACCTAGTCTATGTAATTAGATGCGAAGTTATTTTAAGTATAAACTTTTACGTTCAATATTTCATATATTCATTAATTACCAGACCACCTGAGACTTTTTTTTTTCCGAGACCACCTGAGACCTAGCGTCTACCACAGATTAAAACATTGACATCCAGCGTGTGAACTAACTTAAACCATTAGTGTAAGGGGAAAAACTTCGTACTCTAAAGTAGCCGTACATCGACCGATCAGGAAACTCGGTTTATCCTTGCTTAGCGTTTCCATTTTCTTCAATATGTTGTTTCAATACATGTAAATGTCTATAGCTATAACCATTCGGAATTTAAAATAGTTGCCTAAAGGTGTTTTACAGCAAATGATTGTTGATATGAATGCTCGATAATTGAGTACATACTTTAAAATCCGGACAAATGCGTGTATGGGTTGCGCACCCCGGCTTCATCTATCTTGAGAATGGATCCTCAGCAGTTCTAAAAAAGACTCTTCTTGACTGTCGGAATTTTACCTTTACTTGTGCTGTAAGACTTCTTGGAAATTTTTATAACTCTAGGTCAATAGAAAAAACGTCACAGATTTTGAGCTACGTAATAGTCAAATTACTTTGAATATATATATATATATGATATTTATATCAACCTGATACTTATTTACATTACTGAATTAAAGGACCTTGACAGACGGATAATAATAATAATAATAATAATAATAACAACAACAACACTAGCAACACTTACCTACATCAGTCGGAATTTCTTCACATTTTCGAATTAAAACAAGTTTTCTATACATTTACAATCCCGTACAATCATTAAAAGCTATTAAACTGTATTGAAATGGATCCTTTTTATAAAAATATAACACAAAACCGTTTTAAATAAATAATATATATAGATATATGTTGATAGTAAGACATGACGTTTAACGTCATGTCAAAATACAAAAAATATTGAAAATGAAAGAAATTAGAAATTCGACTAGAAAATGTTAACCCGAGCTAGATCCAGAGCACTGACAACATCCCCGGACTCGTCGCTCCGCTCCGTCTTGCCGTCCCCGGAAGCTACAACAGAAGTTCCGGCCGTGGCTGAGGCGTCGAGCTCAACTTCAAGCGACGAGTTTTTCTCTCCGCCGACGTCGCCAACACCTGTACGTCGGCAGGGGAGAGGCCGGCCACCGACCAGCTTGGGATTCCGAGGACTACTGACCTCGAACAGAGTCCCCGCTACCGGTGGTGATGTGCGCCGCATGAAGTGGACAAAGTCTATTAATGAAAATGTCATGCGGGCATATTATCGGGCTACAGAGGTGGGAACGAACCTTACTGCGTACCGTGTTCGACTAGTCTCTTTGTTTCAGGAGCTTGAACCAGCTGTCAACGTATCAGCACAACGATTGTCGGATCAAGTACGAGCTATACAGCGCTGTCATCTGCTGGATGATGCAGTACTTGAGAGGATACGCTCTGACATACGGAATAGCTTAATTATCCCTTCTTCGTCACACACTGTGGATTCGGTAGCCAACAGCACACCTCAGTTGGCATCATATACTGATGATATTGATGAACTAGTGGAGAGTGAAGTTATATCCGTAAGTACCCAATACAATGATAGGATAAGGAGTGCTTTGGAGGATGCGATTCTGGAATACCGATATTTAAATTGCAATGATAGGCCCCGGTTATTCCGTTTGCCCATTCATAAACGAAATTTAGCGCTGGTGGGTGCCCTGGATTCGTTATTGCCTGAATATTTAGATAATAGCGAAGATCTTAGTGATACACATTCTATTCTATATTGTGCGGCTATTGCAGTTTGTCGAGTAGCTGGTGTTAAAATAGCTAACAATGTCACTACTACTCGACCTAAATCTACTGTACCAGCTTGGCAGTATAGAATTGAACGTCGTATTACTGAGACCAGGACACTCATCGGTAAGCTTATTAGCTACCGATCAGGGAATATGCGGCCGAGAGTGATGCGCTTTGTGAAACAGGCATTCTTGGGGACTACCATTAGTCCTCAGCAGTACATGTCATGTGTCACAGAGCGCATAGACTTTCTAAAGCAGAAAATTTATGCATGGGCAAATAGGATAAGACGGTATAAAAAACGAATAGATCGGTATAATCAGAATCGGATGTTCCAAAGAAATGAGAAGTGGGTGTACCGGAAATGGGAGGAACCGGATCCATGTGTGGGCGATAGGCATTTGCCAGATGAAAATGTCACAAATACATTTTGGCGTAACATCTGGTCGGTGCCTGTCACTCATATAGAAGGTGATTGGTTGCAGGATGTCAGACGCTCATGTGAGTCTATAACACCTATGGAACCTGTTAAAATTGATAAAGATGATGTAAGTTGTGCAGTTCGTTCATTACCGAATTGGAAATCACCTGGTCCAGACGGACTGCACAACTTTTGGCTTAAGTGGTTCCGAAGCTCACATGCGCGTTTGGCATCTCAATTCCAGGCAGCTTTGGATTCGGGTTCATTACCCCAATTTTTAACCACTGGCATAACCCACTTACTCTATAAGTCTGGTAGTGTCATGGATCCCAAAAATTTTCGACCTATTACATGTTTACCTACCATGTATAAACTTCTAACATCTATTCTGAGACTCAAAATTACTTTACATATTAATAATAATTCGATTATGTCAGTTTCTCAGAATGGATGTAGAAGTGGGACCCGTGGCACTAAAGACCTCCTTATCATAGACATGACCATTAGCCAACAGGTACGTTGTAATCGTAAGAGTTTGGCGACGTGTTGGATAGATTATAAGAAGGCTTATGACTCGGTTCCACACACATGGCTTTTGAAGGTGCTGGAGTTGTATAAAATTGATACAACTCTGTGCACTTTCTTGAAGTCATGTATGGGGCAATGGAGAACGGCACTTCGCTATCCAGGATGTCGGCAGACAGCGATACACGATGTACTAATAAAGATCGAGCGGGGTATATTTCAAGGTGATAGTCTGAGTCCCTTGTGGTTTTGTCTGGCTTTGAATCCTCTTAGCACTTTATTAGAGGGTTCAGGGTTAGGCTATAGGTTGCAGAAAGATGATCAAGTTATATCTCACCTTCTTTATATGGATGATTTGAAACTGTTAGCCTCCAACAAATTACAATTGACAAAGTTACTAAAGGTGACGGAAAACTTTAGTAATTCTATCAAAATGGAATTTGGTGTAGACAAGTGTGCAGTCATGTATGTAAAGAAGGGTGTGATAGTTGAATCTGAAGGAATAGAGCTTTTGGATTCAACAAAACTCAGATCTCTGTCTGCCACTGAAACTTACAAGTATCTGGGTATATCACAGTCGTTGGGAATACCAGAATCTAACATGAAACAAACATTGCAGGAACGCTTTTTTGGCCGCTTGAAAAAAGTACTTAAAAGTCTTTTATCAGGGGGCAACAAGGTGCGAGCCTGCAATGGTTGGGTCATGCCGGTTCTAATGTATTCCTTTGGTATACTTAGATGGACTCAGACCGAATTAGATGCCCTTGACAGGAAAGTCCGCACACTGCTGACTGCATCCCGAATGCACCACCCACGTTCATCAGTTATGAGATTGTATATCCCGCGAAAGCTTGGGGGTCGCGGTCTATTAAATATCAAGACCCTACATAATCGCGAGGTATGCAATCTCAGAGAATATTTTCTACATACCGACGTGGGAGTGCATCGCAATGTAGTTGCAGTGGATACCGGCTTCACCCCGCTCGCTCTGGCTAAAGAGAATTGGCGCAGACCTGTAGTACTTGGTGTTAATGATCGCAGGGAAGTATGGAAGGGCAAAGAGCTCCATGGTCGGTTTTATCGGGCCCTAAACGGGTCCGATATAGATTTAAAAGCATCTACGACTTGGCTACGGCATGGTGATCTCTTTGGAGAAACTGAAGGTTTTGTTTGTGCGATTATGGACGAAGTTATCATGACGAATAACTATCGGAAATATATCCTGAAAGATGGTACGGTTGACATCTGTCGGGCATGCCACCGTCCTGGCGAATCAATCAGGCATATTATTTCTGGTTGTTCTCGTCTTGCTAACGGAGAATATTTGCACAGGCACAACCAAGTAGCCAGGATCGTACACCAACAGCTTGCCCTTAAATACCATCTTGTGAATCTAGAGGTGCCATACTATAGGTATGTGCCCGACCCAGTTCTCGAGAATGGTCGGGCCACGTTGTATTGGGATCGATCTATTATCACAGACAGGACTATTGTTGCCAATAAGCCTGATATTGTGTTGATAGATCGATTAGAGCGCCGCGCAATGATTGTTGATATCGCCGTTCCTCATGACGAGAATCTCGTGAAAGTTGAAAAAGAAAAACAAATTAAATATTTGGATTTATCTCACGAGATTGTCGATATGTGGAATGTTGATTCAGTGATCATTGTTCCGATAGTCGTATCTGCTCATGGATTGATAGCCAAGAGCCTCGACCAACACCTTAAGAGGCTCACGTTGGATGGCTGGATCAAGGGTCTGATGCAGAAGGCAGTCCTCCTTGACACGGCTCGTATAGTGAGGAGGTTCCTATCTTTGGAGTCCTAACCACCGGTGTCTTGGTCCCTGTACCCGATGTCGGTGGTCTACTATTTTTTATATTTTTAAATGTATTTTTTTATAAAGTGTATATTTAAAAATGTAAATAATATGTATATAAAGTAAATAAAGAGAATAATAATAATAATAAACTTTATTGCGAACACAAGATTCATAAGGGTACATACAAAATGGCAACAATAAAAAGAAAAATACACAAACAAAAAAAAAATACTAAGACACACAAAAAAAAAAAGAAGTTGAAAATATTATCCTGCCGTTTTAATCCAGTGCTTGTATATACATGACGTACTTATTCTATCTGACAGACTTCTTATAATAGTATTCTTACACCGGTCAACTCTGGACATGAATTTTGCTATACGGTTTCTCTGGATGGCCTCAAAGGAGTTTACTCGCGCCTCGAAGAACATTCCAGAAGCGCTACAGTAGCGTGGTAGTCCCATAAGTTGCCTAAAGATGTTGTTGTAGGCAACCCGTATACTATTTATCGATTTTATCGTATAATTAGTCCAAAGTTGACAAGTGTAGAATGTCTGACAGAAGGAGCGAAACAATGTTACTTTAACGTCTGGGGAAGACTTACAGTATTTCCTGCAGATCATATTGCCCACAACACATAATGCTCTCCGTGCGCGTTCAACATCACTGTCATCCCTCAGGTTTGACGTTACAATATGGCCAAGGTACCTAAACTTTTCCACTACTTCGACAGGCTGTCCGTCAAGAAACAAGCTGGAAACGCTATCAGGCCCCTTGCCGTACCTAAATATTACCATCTTTGTCTTTTTGACATTGTATGTTAAGCTATGGTCTCTTGCAAACTTTTCACAAATTGAAATTAGCTCTCTCAATCCTCTTATCGTGGGGCTGAGAAGCACCATATCATCAGCATAACTGAGATTGTTGACATATCTGCCATCCAATGTGAGTCCCACCGGGGTGCCGCTCAGCTCAACGATGAGATCATTTACATAAATATTAAATAGGTCCGGAGAGGTAAGCCCTCCCTGTCTTACTCCGCACGCCAGTCTGTAGCTGTCTGACAGCTCCTGACCCCACCTCACGCTATTGGACTGATTACGATACCAATACGTAAGCAAACCGACGACCTCCTGCGGAGCAGATGTACGTTGTAGTTTTTGCCACAGCAAGTTGTGATTCAGAGTATCAAAAGCACGACTTAGGTCTAAAAAACAGGCGTATACACTCGTCTGACCACACTTGTAATAGTTAACAACTTGTTTCAAGCCAAAAACAGCCATATCTGTTGAGACTTGTGATCTAAAACCGAATTGACCATCGTCTAGGTGTAAAAAAGGTGTTAAGTTTTTATGAATGAATCTCTCCAGTACCCTAGCCAAAATTGTTGCAAGTGAGATTGGTCGGTAGTTGTCCATGCTCGATACATCACCCGTTCTATTTTTAGGGATAGGCACAACAAGCGTTTTAATCATTTCCTGAGGAAGGTAGCAATGTCTCAAACAACCATTATACAATTTCGCTAAGACATCACATATATGTTGACCCGCATTCAGCAAATGATCCATTACCAGACCATCGTGCCCTGGACTCTTACCGCGTCTCATGTTTCGTAATATGTCTCTGATGTCATTAGGCGTTACTAATTGACTTTGTTCTATGTTATTCAATCTATGTGATAATCTACACCCTAACGTTATGTTACTGTCCATATTACTCTTGTTAAAATGCTGTTTAAACATGTTAGCTATATACTTTTTATTTACTTCACCTTCAATATTAACCGGCATACTAACTCCACCATCTAATCTTTTCGTCTCTTTCCAGAATTGCTCAAAGTTACCCTCTTTATGAAGTCTAGCCAGGGTATCCATTTTAATTTTTTGTTGGTTGTTCTGCACATATTTAACAGCAGCTTTAAACTTTCTCCTAGATGCGGACATATTATCATAATAGTACCCTGAACGAGGCTTCCCGACTGATACCCACTGGAGAAAATCTTGTCTAGCCTGTTGGTGAATCTCTTTTACATGAAAATTCCAACCTACTAACTTAAGTTTACGTTTACGTAAGTGGGCACTCTGACACGCAGAAGATTGCAAGATGTAAATAATTTGTGAATAAAAATTATCAATAATAGTACAGTGATCGCAGTCAGTACATTTGCCAATTGCGGGGCAATCAAAATCACAAGCATTTTTATATAACAAATCATAAAAATTTTCAGTACATAACTTCGAATATAAATCTATTTGAGATCGATCTCTTACTCCCCATTTATGGTTTAACTGAAATTCATTCTCTATATTATTAATTAATGACTTAGCGGTAACTAAATTAAAATCACATTTAATAATCACCGGAAAGTGATCCGACCAATATACGTCGTATTGCACCTGTATATCAGACACAAGCAAAGCGGCTGCTGTCGTGGTGACACAATGGTCAAGCCACCGATATGTGCCATGCGCCTCGCTTACAAAGGTATAGGTATCAGATGCAAGCCGCTGTACATCCACACATAGCAAAGACTGCTCATTACAGTAGTCAACTAACTCTTTACCGAATAGCGTACCTGGGTGTGCATTAAAGTCCCCTAAGACTATTACACATTCGATATCAAGACTTTCAATAACTGCACTTATCTGCGCAAGACACTCAACATACTCAGGAAAATTATCGTCACAGTCCGTAGGCATATAAACACAAAAAATTAGCACATTTCTCTCACCTAGTACTAATCTCACCGCTATCAACCGATCACTGTCGCACTCAACTACGCTCACATCCGTAAATAACGAAGTCCTCCACATCAATGCGATCCCACCATATGGACGTCCTCTCAGCACTCCACAGGACGTATCAACGGATGACTTTCCGATACATGAAAACTCTTTATCAATTTCATTTAGGAAACTCAAGTCGTGAGGCATCAGCCAGGTTTCCTGTAACGCAATCAAGTCCACCTGCTTACATAATTCTCTTACATGATCTACTGATCGTCTTATCGATTTACAGTTAAAAGATGCTAAGGTTATATGTTTGTGTCGTGTGTCCATAATTAATGTTTGGTAACATCATTATCACCCTGAACGGGACGCTGTTGTCTGAATCTGCGAAACACTAATCCTCGTGGCCAGAAATCGTTTCTTAAAAACGTATTCAATCGGGATGTAGTTATTGTTATTTTAAAAGAGTTAAAGTTTGTTTCTCTTTTTTGTTGTAACAACTCAACAGACTGACATTCTTCTTGCATGTTTTTAATGTGGTCCAATATATCGGCTTCTGTAGTATCTTTCTTTGTACGCGATAAGTAAATGTATGCAAGGGAATCCGCTACTTGCAGTCTGCTATTCGTTTGCAATGTTCCTCGTATGTTTCTGTATTTATATGTATTTTTCTTTTTGTTTACAACAGTAGTATGTAAGTAGTATAATGACGTGATCCTATAAGAGTTCCTTCTTTTCTTTTGAGAAGTACAACCCTAAAAAGTGTAGGTTTATAGTTATATTCTGAGGTCTTGAAAATAGTATAATATGAATTGGAAATTTTTGATTACAATTTTCAAGACCATTATTCAAGATTATAATATCAATCTATGTGTTCGAAACCCATTTCGGAGCTCGTGTTTATCATAGTCACGCGTAAACGGATTAATCGCAACTATAATTAATTACAATATCGGGGGAAGTCTCCCCGACATTTATCAACTATTTTATAGAGAATTCTCAGCCTCGTGTCATTGAACTTCAAAGTACAGATTAGTAGGTCATTTTTAATTATTAAACAACCACGTGACTTTTAAATTAATTTAAGATCTATTTTGAATCTTATTAAATACAAAGTACGTTTGTTATCGAATTAACAGATCCTTGACTTACAGACACGACATGATGGCAGTAATTTAAAAGAAATATTTTTATATACTCAACGTTTTGATCAAACATCGATAGTTACAACGTTATCGCCTTCTAATTGAGAATTTTATTCAAATATTATATAAAAGGCAGAAAACTTTAGAAACAATTTTCAGAAGTAAGTAATAATTCAAAGTATGTATTTTAAAACAATTAGATTTTAGAGATTAGATACCACTTAGCCACAAGCCCCTTTCATAATAGCCCTATCTCTTACCAAATTTTATCTTCTTTAGTAAATTTCCAAACTTAATTTGTCAGTTTCAAAATAAGATTCCTGTATTAAAATAACAAATTTCCCTAAAATTGTTAGCGTTTTAGGTTACTCTCTCAATAGCCTAAATGCAAATAATTGTAGGAAAAATTAGGTTTACTTTACGATCTTATAATATGACTACACCTTTATATTTCACTAGTTATATAATATTGACTCACTATATCATGAATGAATGGATTATTGGAACAACTCCATCGATTTGAAATTTGCTCTACAACAACAAAAGTAGCTCCGGGTGCAGAGCGATCAAAGCCAACGCCGATCTTTAGTTTTCGGATCTGCAAAATTATTCAAACGCCATAAAATATAAAAATACCTTTATCAATAAAGTTCTTTCAATGAAAGACCTTAGAGCGGACATTAGGAAGTACATAAAAATGTTTTAATGTGTATTTTGAACAACTGTTAGATTTAGTGCAACAACGGCCATGGGAGATATATTTAAAAGCTTGATAAATGCTGTAGATCTATTCAGAAGACGTGACTATTACATAAAGTAGGCCCTATAGTGTTGGATAATAGTACTGCCTGTACTATTTTGAGTTTTCCTATGTACATTTTTAACTCCTATTAGAATGCGCCGTTCTACACGGAAGTGACAAAAGGGTCAAACTGTTACGACAGTTGTGAGAATCTTTTAACAGCTTCACATAGAGCTACGATCTCTAGAAGAGAGAACCAAAACTAAGAAATAACACTAGCATAAAATAGCTCTCCACATCATGTATGTTAGATCTTGTTTCAAAGATTCATCATCATCAACAGCCATAGTCCACTGCTGGATATAGGCCTCTCCTTAGAAAGGACTATTTGGTCTACTATACCACGCCAGATGGGTTGGTATAGGGTTTGTTTCAAGTTTTTCTTCTCTTTTTGGTATACATGTTCTACGTAGTTTGCTCCCTAGTGAATAGAGGCGGTGATCCGTATTTTTAATCCGTCACCACAAGAACTTTTGAATTTTGAAAGATTCGTTAAATTACCTATATTATATTTATTTGTTAACTGCTAATTTAGTTAAAAAACAAAAAGATACATTTGCTACCATGTGAAGACTGTACACTTATCATATATACATATATGTATTCGTGCTATTCTTTTGTTTCTTAAAAAAGAGAATAAATAGAGAAGTTTTCCTTTTACGGCTTAAAGTTCATTTAACGATAAACGCAAGTTATATTATTTTTGTTCTAAAGTGTAGTCTATTTCTATTATTAAAACAGTCTTTGGCGTTCACTTGTAACTTACTGGATAGTCTGGAAATCTTGGAGGTTTAGAACTATAACTTACTTCTAAATGTCATGTTGAAATTTAAATAACAAAAACTTGTATGTCTTGGAGCTAATGTGATGATTACGCCAGGCGGTTCCTAGTGTGATTTTTCAGTAGTTCAAATTCTCGATTTGGTTATTTCCGAAGAAGAAACGATTATTATTATTAAGGTTGACTGGTAGAGAATGCTTAAGGCATTAAGTCCACCAATGCACCAAAAGTGCATGATGTCTGAAAAAAAAAAAAAAAATCTAATGAAAAAGACAGAAGGTACTCGTACTTGGACTCTTTGGCACTTCATAATTTAGTTCCCTATTAAAGGATGTTTTTTTTTTTCTTTTAAATTTTCTTTGTGATTTGTACAGTAAGACAACGAAATTTGAAACGGATATCCAATCAATACACTGTTTCCGAACTCTTGTCGCATCTGTTTATGAATACATCTGTTACATTATATATAGATCTGTTATAACGATTTTGGTTGGTATGAGGCGACCTAAATGAGCTACATTTGTAGGCAAGGGGTTTCTATATACAAAGTTTATTGTCCCTGTAACTTAACATGTTAAAGTTCTAAATTAATTTCAACTTTGTGCTTTTTATTTTGGTGACATGCAAAACATAAGTAAAAGGAAAGCCGAAAAAAAGGCATCAGTGGGCTATTGTCTTTCTTTTCATATTATTTTTCTCTTGTAAGATGTTTTCTTGTTTTTTGTCAAACAGCGCCCGAGATACTTCTGTTGTATATATTTACCACAATAGGGTTATGATGATGATGTAATATATTTTAAAAGATATTTTAATACTGGATAATATACATTATATGTACATCTAAAAACTAATTCATTCAGTAATATCGTAACCGACCAAAATGAGATGATTCTCATTACGACTGTCATTTTATCACTCTTAATATGCTTATTGATGACTTTCAATGATTCTTGTAATATTACTTGCGCTTTAATTTAACTTACATTTAACAAAGCTAAGCCTTTTTTACCTTGCAATTTTGGTAGATGTGATCGTCAAAAATTTGCAATCCATGTAATGTAATACTCGTTCTTATATCTGATCTTTTAGGACGAGTAGTTAGTGCAAACTTTTTTTATAAAGTAAAATTGCGCTAGAAATTTCATAAATGGGGATTACAAAACAGGGAGTACAAGAACGGACTTTCAGTAATACCCAAGGCAAACATTTCTTGAGACAATAATAGATCGTTGTTTGTCGTGCTCTCAATGATCGAAGGGCTTGTGAGCTACCACAAATAGACGCATCAATAGGTAGTTGACGTGCCCCGTGCTTCATAAATACCATGATACAGGTCATCAAACATTTCTATGAATTTAGAGGACACTAGCTCTCTTATAAGACAAGTGCTATTAAGAACTGGATATAAATTTTTAACATATTATTGTAACAAAGACCTGTTTACGTGAAACCAAGGCCGAAAGGTGAGTTATATGGACAGGTGACAATTACTTTTTTGGAATTTTTACTGGATTTAACTTACTAATAACTGATTAAAACCAACTTTTTACCTTCTAGAAGAATCAGAGACCCATATGTTTCACAATCTTCACCCCGGGTATCTAATGTAACGAATCATAGAAGTATGCAGAATTGGAGAGCGCAAAAAGGGAACTTAAAAAAAATCTAACTCAATATACATGAGCTAATATAACCTATGCTTATATGAAAATACAAATTGTCTTATTTAAAAGAGACCGATAGAATCGGGTCATAAGACGGGCAGCAATTTTGTAAACAAATCAAAATAGTAATAGTTTTATTTTATTATGAAATAAATATTCGTGAGAATATGGTTGTATCAAATGAACACATATTAAAAAGCATAATAAAATATTTATATTGATTTATGACTTATGACGTACAATTTCGTATCTTTCACCAAAAGAACTCGCATGTGTTGCAAACTATACAAAAACAGTGGCAAAAGAAAGTCAAAAATGCTCAATACTGAATAAAAGTCTTATTTCGAAAACATTTTACAATCTGTGTTTTACTTTAAAATTTATTTAATTTTTAATACATATAAAGTTTTTTTTAAATAAATTGTTAAGCAAAATTGGAAAATGTATTGGGTAATTTTGTTTTTATATTTTGGTAACACTAGGACCAATCTGTCATCTCATGTCAATCATTTGCCTAAGCGGTAACCATCATCAGTTTAGTTTTATTTAATATCTATTCAATTTTTGTTAGCATTTTAGCATAACGTTTAAATGATCACCCCTAAACGTTGATAAAACGCAAATGTTCATACAATACCTACAAAAATACAAAACGTTTCATATTTTTTTTATCTTTTTATAACTGTTTTGACACTAAGCTAATTATATTATTGGTTTTTACATAGCTTCAGCTACGAAATAGTAATATGGTCCGGTCCTGGAAGAAGTCCCGTACAAAGCAGTCGGTGTCCTTTGACTATTAACTTTACAGATTTTTAAGGTTATTGCTTCTTATTTTCATAACAGTGAAAATCATAAAAAGCGAAAAGTTTATCTAAATAACTATGTGCAAATTGACGAATAAAGTATTTGGATGTAAGTAAGATAAAAATAATAATTAAAATACTAACTAGTAAACATTAGATTATAGTTTTGGATTTATTTGTAATCATCTTTCAACCCATTTAAATGTGGTACTTTTTATTTTCTTTTTGGGAATAATCCTTCTAACACGCCCACCACTGTAACTCCTTTACACCAGCATCAACAGCAGTGACCCACGAACACACTGAGTTATGACACTCGGGAAGTCCCAGGAAAAAATGTGCCACACACACGGGCAAAAAGAAGGGAAACTTGACACAAACCCTTATTTTTTTTTATTTTTTTTTAACGTGTGGAAATCCCCTCGGACCGTCACCCCACCGGGGCTTGCGGCGGGGTGGTGTGTCGGACTCGGACCGACTAAAACCACACGGTGTGCCACTCTGCGCCTGTAACAGGAGGGATCCGGGAACAGCTGTTATTAAGACATCCGGACCCCTCCTAGCGCCAGCCCGCTCCTGGTGCGGTCTCCGTCTCAAAATTTTCCTCTCTTTAGGCGACGTCTGGCACACGCGGACGCCACCCCCTCGCGGCTGGCCAAACTAATGCGGGTGGAGGGGAAACCCACCTCTTCCACCCGCGGCCACACTCAGGGCGGCATGAGGCGGTGATAGGCGCGCCTCCGCCGCCCGGTTCGCCGGCGGCGGATCGGGTCCGAGTGGAGGTCCCGGGCCTTCTCCGCCGCCTCCTTCTGCGAGATTACTTCCTCGCAGAAGGTTGCGACCGCGGTAAAACAACTGTCGCTACCGGCCATGGAGCGTACTACGGCCGGTAGCGAGAGATCCACTCCGATGACTGCAGTGAGGGCCCGGCGCTGCGTTGCCCATGCGGGGCGCCACTCGCGCACATCCTCGGGCGGAGGGCGAAACACAAACCCTATACCAAACCGTCTGGCCAGCGTGGTATAGTAGGCCAAAACCTTCTTTCTAAGGAGAGGCCTATGTCCAGCAGTGGACTATTAAAGGCTGTTAATGTGATGATGTGACACGGGTTTAAGAAATCGATTGAGGCATTTTGTTGTTAATATGGTCATAAGGTACCTACGAGTATAAATATCCACACAGGTCAAACTAATAACCCTCCATTTTGACTTCAACGTAGTCGGCTATAATAACATACTTACCTATAATATCATAATTATTTCTAAGTTCAATGAATTCGTAAGTTTGAATTGAACTAAGATTTTCATTTGATTATCTCGTATTGCCTCAGAACTTATAATTAAAATATATTAATTTACATACATATATAGTTTTATTAACTGTTATTCATTAGAGTGGACCCTATCACTGTCTACCGTTCCTTACAAAGAAAAGATCATGCTTTGATTAAAGATGAAGGAGATCCATTACATTTGCATTCACCTCAGGTTGTATGCCCTTCGGATTTCTGAATTGAAATCATAATAAATTTAAAACACTTTTAAACAAACAAAGACAAGAAAATAAAAGTGCAATTTAGGCAACCACATAATCAAAAAAATATGTTTGGTCCAACCTAAGTCTGCGAACCAGACCAATCCGAGGTTATACAAACTGCTTCTGATTTACAATTCAAAGTTTTTACTTTTACGACTGTCATGTATTCAAAACCGAGTTTATTTACTAACCACATAAATCGCGGTAATCATACATTATAACATCGCATAAGACTTCCTCATATAAAACAACATTAACACAGATTACTATTAAAACAATTCTTCCGCAAACGCGTAAATCTTTTTCGGTTAACCGTTGCAATGAGCTGAATATTAAGTGTCTAATATTCCCAAGTTGAAGATCTGAAGCGTAATATACGTATGTGGGCAATATGACACTTCGTTAAAACAATAACCTAAATATACCAGGAAGCGTTAACTCAGAAACAGAATGTTGCGACATCTTTTGGAATGAAGATGAGAGCCCGTAGGCCGAATGCCCGTTGCCAAATAACCGGCAAATTACTGTTCTCCAAACTGAAACCCATTTGTTTTATTATATTCCGGAATTAATTTAAAAGTAATGCTAGCAAGTCTATTCCAATTTTTAAAATATTGTATTCATTCTTGATATTTGTACCTTACCAGAGTCTCACTCAAGTGTAATTGCGCGAGCGCACCCAGAGTCCAATCTGTATTCTCTTTGTCTTCTATTGTCGTCGTCTTAGAATATATATTTTAGTTTTTAGTTTTGTATTTTAAATACACTCTGACAGACTTTTACACATCTATTACTTCTGATAAAACTTAATTAAACCTTCATATGACTAGCCATGAATAGAAACACTGAAATAAACTTCATCGAACAGAACAATCCATAAATTTTGAACGTAACGTATTACGTCGCCGCCTTATCTCAGAATGAGTCTACTCGATCGATGTAGTAATCTCTCGATGTAGTTTCGTAACTCGAGCTATTTCGTATTGCTAATAAATCTTAGTATACTTTTGTGACACAATTGCCGGTTAAATACTATATGCTAAAATTTTAAATATTTTAAAACATTAGTCTTTTGTTTTAATAAAATTGCTTGCTTGCTATTTCGCAATGAAAGAACGCAGTTAGAATTATGAACTGCTTACCATTATAAACATATCTTCACGGTTGTTTGTATGCTAGTTTATTATATTTCTATTTCCACCGCAATATTGACCTGCAATACTCAGTAGCATTTGTTCAGTTTACTTTGAGTTATTGTTGGAAAGTTGTCAAGGGAATACAATGCAACATCGCACTTCGTATTTTATTGCGTAATGAAAGAAAATTTATCTCTTTATTTACTATAAATATTTATGTTTCGTTTGCCGAGGATTCAATTTCGTTTCTCTTTTTATTTTGATAGTTTGAAATGGCGTTCTTTAGTCTTTAGATCAGAGACACAATGGTTTTTAATGTCAAATTTTGACGACGTAGTACTTCTCTTGCAGAGACATGACATGTATTGAAAATTTAGTCATTTATTAAGCAAGAGTATAGTTATTGTTCGATCCACTACAGTAGAGTAGCAGCAAAGTGGTAAACCGGTTTTACGTGGTTTCGAACTACTTCAGCTTATTGCCGCCCACTACTTAACTGAAGGCCTCCCCCAAAGAGTGCCAATCATCCAGGTCTTGGGCAGTTCGCATTCATCCGCTGCCAGCCATTTTCCTCAAGTCATCAGTCCATCGTGCCGTAGGACGCCCCACACTAGGTTTGCCTAATTGCGGTCTCCACTCTAGCTCATGTCGGCACCAGCGAGCAGCAGTCCGCCTGGAGACATGGCCATCGGCCCACTTCCACTTTAGCACACTGATTCTCCGAAATTCTTGATTTTAGAATAATATGACTCACAAATTTAAATAGTATGTAAGACTATACACGTAAATCGATTAAAATAATGGTTTCTGTGAATTATTTCGGTATATTACAAACAATTTCTAAAACATTAAGCTTACATATTATTGTGCACTGCTAACAAATGGGCAAAGGTACCCTTGATACGTGCGTTTTGTTTTTGTTCTGATAAGGGCCCATCAAAACTTAGAAATAGGAGAAAGAGGAAGTCTTCCATAGAGTCTTAAATGCTACTACAATCGCATGACAGCAATTTGAGCAGAAGTCTAATGACCAAATACTTTCTGAATTACTCTACATGATTAATTCTACAGCTATATTTGTTAAAGACGTAAATGACTTGAATACAAAAGGCTTAAAACCTGGAAAAAGTCATAATGAACATAAGGCGCCAAAAGATTAAAAGAACAATCAAATTAGTATGATTAATTAGCGACAACAATGCTTCATAGCTGTAATAACGCAGCTGAAAACATACGATCCAAGATACTAAATGATCTTTAGAATGATTCATTTCGTGGAAGACATCATTGAAAGTTTCATTCTTCTTTTGATCGTAAAAATGGTGAGTATAAAAGATTAAAGACACGAAAGGCTAAAAGAACTTTAACGTAAGATATTTATCTTCGAATAATTTAAAAGAATATCTACCAAGAAAGTGGTGTAGAATATTATAAATTTTTTGGTCAGCATCGCGCTGCGCTCGCGACGTCTGAACGATTCGCAAAGTAAGCTGTAGTAATGTTAATGGTTATGGAAAGAGCTTTTGTAACAGATTCTTTTAACTTAACCTTGTAGTTAATTACTATTAAACAAAATAAATCTCAAATATTATTATGATTAAATATTTTTTAATGAAATAAAACTGTTTACTGAGTAAAATATTCTTTACAGAAACTTAGGAAGTTTGGCTTGGTGGAAAAAAAAAGGTTGCGTGAAGCTTAGCAGATTTTAGAAGCCACTAATTAAAATATATGTAAAAGTGGGACCCCGTGTAACGTACGTCCAAGGAATTAAGCAACTGTTATCATTGGGCAGGCATTTTGTGTTTCAAACGGTTTTTGTGTGCCAACGCTAGTTTTTGAATTTATTCTAGAATTCATTAGAAACAAATCCTTCTCACATTTATCTTGACCATTAGCTGTTCCCGTTTTAGTTTCTAAATGCTTCTAATATTTTATTGGTTTTACGTAGGCCAACCAATAGGTAAACGGAAATTTAGCATACACATGTGAATGATACATACGACCATGAAAACCCGGTAGTGATGTTTCGCAAAGGTTAGTCTATGTTTTGTTTGAATAACATTGCAAAAAGTTAAAACAATTAGTGATGAATATTAATTGATTTCATGTAAAATTCACGGGTAAATCGGATAACGGTTGTAAAATATAAAATTTGACGGTAGATTCCACAGCGTATTAGCTGTGGGCACATAGTTGGCATGTGGCCAGTTGCAATCGCCGGATGTCGGGAGTCCTAAAGAATTCATAGCTGTAGCGATTGGTCCTCGGTCCGCGGACCGAATGTGTTGCCGTATACACTCGACATGTTTGGTGTATACGGCAACACATTCAGCCCGCGGCCGTATTTGTTTGCGACGTTTATAAATACGCACTTCTCATCCATATAGTTTCAATTTTATTGCTACAAATGTCTAATAATGAAAATTTAAAGCTTTTTGTTATATTCGTAATGTTAAATTTGATGTTACGTTTGACTGGAAGAAAATGCCTGAGGCATTAAGTCCGCCTTATGCAATATGTTTTGCAGGAAGGCTCAATAAAGAAATAAATTTCAATTCAAATGTCTATTACATGTGAATTGTACGCATTAATTTCCCGCCGGCAGACGCAATTTCTGATTTGTTTTAAGGAATAAATACTTAATTTTTTTTCGGTTCTACTTAATAATAACTATTATACAGAACCTGTGCTGGCATAATGAGAGCCATAAGTCTGGCTTAGCAGTAAGGATAGCTAGGCACTAGACTAACAGGCCAGTCAAAAATAAAATAAAAATATTTTGTTTCTCAATCTTACTCTCTTAAGTCTCAATACTATTTTTGGGTGACGTAAGAAGCAATAAGAAAAAACTGTCGGAATGTGATGTTCACTTCATTTATAGAAAAAACATATACTCGTATGATTAATTATTTGACACTATAGGTGTAAGTACACTATAGACCTATACACACTACACTATAGGTCGACCCCGGTCTCACCCCAGTGCGTCGCGTCCATATCCGCCAGGATAAGTTAAGTGCACACCTACATGCAAAGATGCAAAAGGGAGGTGACTGGCTTTTTACACCGACGAGAGTCACAAAAGGTTGAGTATTAAGATAGACTATCTACCTGTCCTGATAGTACAGTTTCGAACTATTTTATGAACAGAAATAATAAATCTTCGCTAACAGTAGCAGATACTTCATAATATATTTAGTTCAGCTACACGCAGTTATGAGATAAGTTCTCATATCTATTAGGTAGTTGGACGTAGTTTATATTAACTTCGCCAACATCAACACTTCTGCGAGCACCTAAGTTTTGCTACCATTATATCTGTAATCTTTAACTACCCTTACTTGGGGAACAATATATTTATTTTTAACCCCTCCAACTAAGCCAAATGTTTGAATTGGTTTGAGTTGATGTTGGAGTTGGTGCTAAGAAAAAGCTGATCGGGGGACGTTATCGATGACAGACCTGCTCCGGTACAAAATAGGAATTCTTCCATTGTAAGTAAACTTAAGTGTGTATCTTGGTAGCCTAGCTAGACTCATAGTTTCTAGTAGAATACACATAATTACGTTTTAAAGCAACTGCAAAGGAAGAATACTCCTCGACTGCACGAATGGCGTAGTGGTTTAAGCGGTCACCTCGCCGCTTCCTACTGCGCTGAGTGTTGTGGGTCCGATCCCCACACGTTACAACACTTTGTTTGATCTACAAATTGTTGCTCTGAGTCTAGGTATTCTTTGTGTCCGTTTCCATGTATGTTTGTAAAATCCCCGCGACACAGGATGTATTCCTAGTGCGGGAGTTGTCTTTAAAAACAAAAAAAAAACAAGGTGCAATTGAGCGGTTTATAATCTTATTTCTTTTCTATACCATGTGCTCCTTGAGTGAACATCCGCTGAGATGACCCTAGAAGACTTCAGGCAATTAAAAAACTGTAGCTCTTTTACATCATACTAGATGCACCTCGGCACGTTTTGCTCTGGTACATTGTGGTTGCATTAATAAGAAATGACGCACGAACACTAACATCATTTAAAAACATTTTAAATTGTATAGAGAAGGAAAACTTGACACGAACCCTATACCAACCAGCCAGCGTGGTATAGTAGGCCAAACCTCCTTTCTAAGGAGAGGCTTAAGTTCAGCAGTGGACTGTTAAAGGCTGTTGATGTGATGTGATGTGATGTTATTCATTTGATTTGTATGATTCATTGGACTTTAAAACTATGTTTTGTAACTGTTCCTCTACGAGTATGTACGTCAAATCGTCAGTAGATCACTCGGCTACCATAGCTTTAGGATCAGACCAAAAACGAATAAGCTTAAACGTCACTATACCACCCATTTCAAATTCATGTTTGTATGGAAGAATGGTTTATACGAGTTACAGAGCAAGTTAGAGCTAGTAATTAAATACAAACTAAAAATAGTCAACATACAATCAAATTATACACACAAATATCTGTTTACAACTAACGTAAGGATCCAATGTTCATGAAACATTTCCACTGTATGTAATGTTCAGCTCGATTTAACTCAAAATTAAACAGCGCATTGTGGAATCACGCTTCGGTTTTCAAATTGGCTAGAACGTATTTACGGGTTGAGTGAAAATTTGACATTTGTCGACGGATATCCACTCTCTGCCAGCGACGTGATTGTATCTGACATTTCAGCATGCTTTATTATGAAAATGAACAGGCTCAAATTATAGCTGCAATATATCTTTTAGTCGTGTGCATACGAACCTTGCAGGCCAAGGTTCCGTGCTCTGATTGACGAACGAGGTTATTCCCAGTAAAGCACTATTGATTGATTGACTTACAAAGAGTCAGAGGAGCGATATTCCTTGTGGCAGTGAGTGGGACAGTTATTTATACACATAAAGAACATGTAAATCTTGAATTATTGATTGCGCCAACATAAATTTTAGGTATCCAGTCATTTAGATCTTAGTTTTGACTTGGGGTCAGGCAAGACGAAAGCAATTACGAGTAATTCTAAACAACAGGTATACGAATGGGTTCACACACTCAAATACAAAATTGAGTATGAGATTCTGTGTTCAGTGCCCTTTTATTTTTAGTCACTTTAAATAACCATAGTTTGAGTCCTTAATGTCTAATGAATAATAAAACAAATAATGTTTTAACTTTTATTTTTAATAAGCTTAAAATAAAAGTTAAAAAGACAAAGGTCTTGTCGTTGCATTAAGTATAGAACTCTAAATATTGGTACTTAACAAAGAATGCTATCATATACACCTTTACTTAACAACTATACTTTTTCTATTTCTAATTTTATAATTCAAATATTACATGAAAACAAAGAAAAAATAGTATATATAGTGTAATGTAGTAGTACTTTTCTTTTAGAAAATTATTTAATATTAGTCATGGTATAAACTTTCAGAAGCTTAAATTTACCACACCTATACCCAAGGTGGCGAGATTCGGCATTCGCTTATCATAACAATTTCAAAATAGACCGTCAAGGAAGTTTTTATAGACTCTGTTACAATAAAATTGCAATAACAGAAAACCACATGGAATTTGGATGGTCAATGACATCGCGAAATGTAGGAACTGTTAATTTGAACTAAATGCCAGAGGAAGGTCGCTTAGTGGTGAGATCCATCTGTCAGAGTGTCGGTATTACTTTACAGATAATTAGCAGAATGAACGACAGCTGCCGGTAAACGGGCCAGACAAGAACGCGACATTGCCGTCCACTCCTGTATTTAGGTGAAGAACTGGAACTATTGCTCAACGTGTAGGAAGTACAATATGTTATTAGATCGCATTACAATGTGATTCATAGTTCTTTTATTTTCTCTACAGTTTTATTGTTAAATTAGAGTGCTTGTAAAAGGTTATTTACATTTTTTATTTAAGTCTTCAAATTAAATTACATGTGTGTCATGGGAATTGTATTAGGAATTAAGAGATTATGTATTAGACGATAGGGGACCTCTTACATTTTCACGGATGTTACCACCATTGTCACATAGCTAGCTTCATCCTGAGTCGTTGGTGATAGTGTTGTAAGTAGATATGCATATTTCGTGGTAAACAATTTTGGGGTTTTCACTCACTAATTAATGAGAAAAAGATGCTGTAAAGACCTATATATAATGCTACTTTGAACTGAATTTTGTTAAGTCTGGTACTACGTAATATTATAATTTTAATAGGCCATTTGTTGCTAAAATAACATCAAGCAAAATTTAACGTTAATAAATCTGCGAGATAGACCAATAAGGTCGTCTTAACTTTAGTTTTCGTCACAATAATTGTGTAATCTAACCTACATAGTAAAATTTATTACAACATAGTAAATATTAAACACCACACGAGGTTAATGAGACTGAGCGACATTTAATTTTTTTTTAACTAATACTCGTCACCATGTTGTGTAGTAATCGGTATTCAAGTACAAAACGTTGCAAATCAATAGGGCTTAAAAAGACTCGAAACATTGATGAATGAAATATGGACTTACAATCAGGCTTAGAACCAAAAACAGTGTATCACACAAATAGGTACATGGTTTAATAATAACAATTCGTACCTACTCTGCGCCTCATGTTACTAATTAAATAATGTGTGTATAATTTGTTGCACATTGTTATTAATGAGATATATAAAAGTATTAAAAAAAGGGTTAAAGGGTTGGGATTTTCTTATCCGGTATGCTCACCTGATATTGCAAATCCAAAGAATAACTCAAACCGGATCTTGGGCTTAGTAATATTTTATCAGAAATGTTTTGCTGAAATAGGACTAGTATTAGTTATCAACTAGTATTTTGCCTATAAAATAAAACATAAATAAGTGTACAGTCGTCCCTTTAATTTCAAAACGTGTAAACCAAATCTTGTGTAAAAATAATTGTCAATTACTATTTACAATGTATAGTATTCAATGTACTTACAATGTAGAGTACAAACAGTGTGTAGTAGATATCACATTCGTCTCAAGTCGCTGTGCGGCCTTCCTCGAGGCCGCGCTTGACCTGGATTTCACCACGCGGCGCACGCGCATGACTCATTGTTTTGGTGCGTTCGTCAGCACTCTACCTCGCCTTTCCCCGCGCCCGACAATATTGTGTTACGCCGTACTATTGAACATTCATTATACTATAGAGTTATGCAGGAAAATAACAAGCAAGAATGTTCTCTTTATCCACTTATATGATCGATAAAAGAAACACCTTATAATATTGAGCTGTTTTGATCTACTGAGCTTTAACTATTCAGTTTCTAGGTTATTGTTCAAAATTTATTAGAGTACGCAGTTTGTTATTTGAAATATGATAAATATGTTGTTATCCTGTTAACTGTGGCTCGGGTTATTAGATTTATAAGATAAATTCTGTACACACTAGTACGTAACTTTATTGTGAAACGGGGTCATACCTATAAAATATTACAGACAAACGAAATCGATACTAATGTCGGGTTGAAGGTCGACTGAAAGAATGTTACAAGTTCGAAAATATATCTATTTGATGCCTGCACGTATTGTTATGAGTCTCAAAAATGATGTATTGACTAGTTTACGAAATGTCACATCGCAAGTATCGATAAGACGCAATTATCACGTAACATCCCGTAAGACAAGCATCCCGCAAGTCTTATCCGTAAGATATAAGTCTTAAACTGTATATTATGGTTCTTGTATTTATTCTAAGTTTATTCTATTATATAATATTAACATATAAGATAATTAACTAGGGACTCTCACATAGATATCCCAATTGTTGAAATAGTAAGCGTATTTAAAAATTCAACAGTGATCGAAAAACCACATTTGGTATAGGTTACAGTAGTTTTCACTCTCAGCATTGAGGCAACCGAAGCGAGGAGGTGGAGATTACAATAGTTTAAGTTATACCTAAGTGAATGGAAATCACGTGTGAACGTGTAGGCAAATAGGACCTCAAGGCATCAATGAGCTTTTTTGTACGTGTGGAAATCCCCTCGGGTCATTAGAAACATACTACAGTGGCATGTAGCGAAGACACACCAAACTACGGAGTAATGACAATCAATCAATCAATGACAATCAATTAGTATAACGACTATTACAAGACCCTCTCTTATACTCTAATACAAAGACTACTTCCGCATTAGGAATATATATCCTGTGTCGCGGGGGTAGAACACCCAGACTCAGAACAACAATTTTTGGATCACACAAAGTAGTGTACCATGTGGGGATCGAACCTACAACACTCAGCGCAGTAGGAAGTGGCGTGGCGACCGCCTAAACCACTACGCCATCCGTGCAGTCAACCCTTTTTCCATAATAGGTTACGAAATAGTAAATCAAAGTGATTTTTTATAAAATCTAATCTGAAAATGTCCGCATACCATTAAAGAAAGAATACCTTTCTTGATGTACCTCACATTGGACATTATTTTAAAAATGATTTCCTCTGCTAGTTCTAACAATTCCTACCAAAATTCTACTACCCAAAGAAGTTACTACTTCTAACAAAAATATTATTCTTTTTCTATGGAATAGTCGGCAAATAAGCTAACTGGTCATCTGATGGTAAGTAACCGTTGCACATGGAAACCAGCAACTCAAGAATCACAAGTGCGTTACTGATTCAAGTGCATTCCCGTAATTGCTTAACCGCGTTTTCTGTGAACTGGCTCCTTAACATCTTATTAATCGAATTTGAAATCTGAAACACTCTCATTAACTTTTGTTACAGAAAAATACTGCACAATACTCATATTGTAAACTTTCAACGAAAATACTTTTCGTCCGGAAACAAAATATGAATTTCTTGTTTCATTGATGTTATATATTTGTATCCGAGTGGTTACGGATTAAGAATACGGAGTGTTATCACTCCTATTCATCCCGTGATTCCCCATAAGAGCCAACTAAGGAAGCAAACTACGCAGGATAACATCACAGCAATGAGAAGGAAAACTTGAAACAAACCTTATACCAAGCTGTCTGGTCAGCGTAATATAGAAGGCCAATGTCCAGCCTATGTCCAGCAGTGGACTATTATAGACTGTTGATATGATATTTGTAGTTCAATAGAATTGACTCAACCGAAGTGTCAAAGCCTACCAGACAGAGTGTAACATTCTTAAGGATAGGGCATTGCTCTCACGTTTAATTACTATACGTGTGTCATAACAAAGTTAAAGATATTCCAATAGTTTTCACGTGTGGTTGATTATTTGCTCCTAGAGATGTAATCACTCTATCCATTGCAGGTCATTTACTACTACAGTTCAGCGTACTAATAACTCACGTTTTTAGGGGATTCTAGTATATTCGATGATGATTGACTATCACAACATACGTATAAATGAATATAATTTTAAATGTATACTAAAATTAATGGGTCCAAAATTGGCCTATTTTACAGGCACCCTTATCTCTGCTTTAAATAAGCTTAATTGCTTGAGGGGCTCGTGACTAAGTGGTAACCGAGTAGGTTAACAAATTGCAAAGTCAAGCAATTCTAGTCTGGTCAGTCAATGGATGGGTGACCATTCTTAAGAGAGACATTGAGATCCCTCCGTGCCTCGGAGAACATGTTAAGCCGTAGATCCGTTACGGGTAGTTGGAGACCTGAAACAGTCCCACAACAGTCTTTCTACAGAACTTTGATTTCGCCTAGTACTTCTGTTCTGAAAGTCTAATGGCAGTCGCTAAAAGTAAAAGTCTATGTAAGTTCAGCCGTATCCTAGTAGACTTAAAGCCGACCCAGTTCTAGTTTGGGAAAAAAGGACGGATTAGGAACTGGTTATTGTCCGTGTGGTGACGGATTAAGAATACAGAGTGTCACAACCCCTATTCATCCCGTGGGTGTCGTAAGAGGCGACTAAGGGAACAAATTACGCAGGACAACCGCACTGTAGCACCAGGGACTTCCTTTCTAGGGTATACCTGGTTCCCCGGCTATTAGTACCCGAGACGGCGTGCGGTTTTAGTCGGTTCGCGTCCGACATGCCACCGATAGGTGGTATCCAAGGGGTATCCGTATGAAAAAAAAAAAAAAAAAAAAAAAGGACAACCGCACTGCAAAGAGAAGTAAAACTTGAAAAAAAACCCTTTAAAATCCCGTCTGGCCAGCGTGGTGTAGGCCAAAACCTCCTTTCTAAGGAGAGGCCTATGTCCAGCAGTGGACTATTAAAGGCTGTTGTTGATAATGTCCATAAGCTCGTCGCAATATTTCATAGTGGTTAAATCCTTATTATATTATATAAAGTGACAATAGACCTAATGATCGAATGATCGATCGAAATAAACTGTTTTATAAATAAATTGAGGAATCTCCAATCCCATACTAGCGTTATTCAAGAAGGAGTATCTTATACTGTTTATAAAGCAACGATGAAAATCGGATTTCCCTTCTTAATTACAATTTCTCGAACGGATTAACACAAACAGCACGTACGCAGAACATTAAAATTCTTTGTACTGAAAGATTCCGACCTAGAAAAATGTCGCCGAACCTGTAATAACGGTGGGTAATGTCACTCATTCCACGTCTGCGGGCATTTATCTTTACTGTCACCGATTGAAACAAATGAGCATCAGAAAGCTTTTAACAGGTAGTAAACTTTTAAGATGATCCACAAAGCCACAGTAGCGGTTATACAATCAAGTGAGTACGGGTTTAAACCCCACTCAATGCACTGCCCTCGTGAACCCCCTTCTAATACAAGATTTAGCATAGCTAGAGAGGCTAACAAAAACACTACCAAAATGTAACACACAGTACTAATTTTCTTTTTACAAAATCAAACCTATAAATAAAACCAGAGTTGTCACATGGTAAGTGTTATAGCTTAGGTTAAAATTACTTGGCTCCCTTTTGCTATTGTCCTTGTCTAAATAAAAAAAGACAGTAGTACATACATCGTAAACCAAGCCGTTTGTGAAATAGTCCTTAATTACTGTTAGTTGTAAAATAATTCCTTGTTTAAAACATCATCAACAGCCTTTAATAGTCCCTATGCTCGATATAGGGACAGTGAATTTTTGTTTTCTTCAAATGCTCTGTACTAAATCAGTATAATTAATTATTAAATTTTTTTTTTTGTGATCAAGATACCTTTACAATGTTATGTACCTATAGCAAGTTAGTACATAAAATGAGAAGTAATTTATAATGATTATAAGAGATGGCCATACTTGGTTTACTTAGTAACCGTCAAAGGTTGTTGTTTTTGATCTTATCTAGTCATTATTATGCTTGCCGTTTCGAAGATTAGCATATCCAACCCACTCGTTTTAAATGTCAATCTCTACCAGCTGGTTTTGACAAACACATTTTCTTATAAGTCTAATAATGTCTCTAGAGTCTGTTTGTTGATTTAGTTTTAGGAAAATGATATCACGAAAAATTAATTAAAACACAATATTAACAAATTTTAAAGGAGCTAACCTCGGAACACCGCAATGAGCAAAACGAAATAAACTGTCGGTGTTCCTTTTTTATATAACATCAATAAAACACGTCAGTAGTACGAGGGACTTGGAAATTATTTCTATAGCTTTCATAATAAACATAGGAAAAGATATTTTTAAAATTAATAATGTTGTAATACATTGTATTCCAATCACTTTGTTTTTCAATTCGGCGCACGTATGTTTTTGCCAAAGTATTCAACAATTTATTGTCATTATACTCGTATTTCAACACATTTATACAAAACCTTAATAAATAAATAACACATAAACCTTTCCCGTGAATTAATTCAGCCAGTGGTAAAAACCGTATAAAAATCCGCATGGCATTTTCAGTTTGGCATTTTTATCGCAAACAAATAGAACGAAAGAAATATATCGCGGGACATCTTACTTTATACCTAGTACCTACATATATGAAATCATAGCTTTATTGCCCCTCCCCCCAGAGTAGGCACAAATGATATAATGACATATGTCAGGATCGTGATATTTTTTTTTTTTTTTTTAGTTTTTTTCATTAAAAAAGTAGTCGCCATCTACAAAACTTCACTAACAATAAAAAATAACGATTAGAAAGTTGGCTAAAACGTATTCCAGCTGTGCTTTGCAATGCGTTTCAACATAATTTCGGTGTAATAATAAATTTACTTTTTAAATTTATATTGAGTTTACGATTTAGTCCTTGGTATACTTCTGCAGACCTCTTTCACATATTTATTAATTCAATTACTTAAGTTAATGGTAGACTGTTGGCACAAATAAAATTAAACACTAAAAAATACAGGCGCCAGCTTTAGTGGCATAATAATTGAAACAGGTGAAATAGAGGATTTTAAATCGTACCTAATGTCACCTATATTGCTCGTTATATTCAGATGAGGATATTAACCTAAATCAGTTTTAAAAAACCAAAAAGAGGAAATCAAAGTAATTAATATAAATAAGTCTATACTAATAATAAAAGGCAAAATTTGTGTTTTTGTTTCAACACGCTTTCAGAGTTAAACAAATATTTAAGTAATAGATTGCGCAGTCATTGAGGAAAGTTTTGTTTTTAAAGATACGTTCATAAAATAAAGTCATATAAATAAGAGTATAATAACCAATATTTACGTGGAAGAGTAACGTACTATCCATTTGGTGACGGATTAAGAATACAGAGTTTCACCACCCCTATTTATCCCGTGGGTGTCGTAAGAGCCGGCTAAGGGAGTAAACTACGCAGGACAACAGCACTGCAAATTGAAGAAAAACTTGAAATAAAACCCTATACCATATCGTCTGGCCAGCGTGGTATAGTAGACCAAAACCTCCTTTCTAAGGACAGGCATATGTCCAGCAGTGGACTAGTAAAGGATGTTGATGATGACGTGGAAGAACCATATTTCGGCGCATTTGGGTCGTCTTTACCATAGATATGGCAGAGCCTCATAGAAACCGGTGTTTAACAGTTCTTTAGTTGCTTTTCATCGAGTGAGTGAGGAGGCCCAACCTCGTCCCCCCTAATTCTGAGAGGTGGGGGGAAGGCACTCAAGAGGACACAATGCACTTGTGTCTCTTGAGTTGTAGGTCTCTGTGAGTGGCGGGCGTCACTTACCATCCGCTGACACGTCCTAACTACCTATCCAACACGAACCAATCAATGAGGCACACCTAGTATGTATATTGTACGTGTCTATTAAAATTAAGAGAATGACACTTATTACTTGTTTTTTCACAAGGCTAATCTCTACGAGTATTTCAACGTTGTCTCACTGCGAATGAGGTGCGAATTTATAGATTTATCTTTTTTACGACTCGTCTTGATATACTGAACAATTTTTTAGGGTGGCGACATGTTAATATTCAGTATTTTTTTATGTTGGCATTTAAAAAACAAATAAAGTCAAATGGGTTAATATGCTCCGGACCAGGCGTAAACAAGTGACAATGGTTTTCAAAAATTTGTGGGCAAATATTTATATTTAAAACATAATTTTATGTGTAATTATTAAACTTTTGGTTAATTTAAAATGAAAACAATATTTAGGACGTTACGTGGCAATGATACACCAAATGCATTTCCATAAGTTGAGTATGTGTGTGTCTCTGTAACATACCTTTGTCACACACAAAACAATTAACCGTCGGCAATTAAAACTATTAACCGTCTCTTTGAAACTGTATCTACTAGATACCGAAAACATAAGTATATACTATATAAATAGTATATATACAAGTATAAA
This sequence comes from Arctia plantaginis, assembly GCA_902825455.1. Lineage (NCBI taxonomy): Eukaryota > Metazoa > Arthropoda > Insecta > Lepidoptera > Erebidae > Arctia > Arctia plantaginis. Next base: position 6,501,028 of record CADEBD010000288.1, read on the forward strand.
TAGCTTGACCTTATAAAATAGTAAAATACATCTAAAATACGTTTAAAATCACAAAATCAATCACAATTAACACGTAAACAATAATTGGTATTTAGAAATGTGTAGGTTAATTTATTATAAACATAAAATGAGTTCTTAAAGTGTTGACTATCACCATTTCCTGGGCTTTGCCCAATTTTATATGTAACACGTAACATAAGGTTGTTATTAAATATTGAATATGTAACATTGTCCGAGTGGTGACGTATTAAGAATACGGAGTGTGACCTATTCATCCCGTGGATGTCGTAAGAGCTTAATAAGGGAGCTAACTAAGCAGGACAACATCACTAACAAGAAAAAGAAAATCTGATACAAACCTTAAACCTTAAACCGTAAAATACCGATCTAAATTCATCAAATAATAAAGTGTGATTTTTTGGTATTACCTTCAGAATATTATTAAAAATCACGTTATTGCATGCCAGACACTTAACATCGTGGCAACCCCTTGCCAGACACCCTTAATGTTCATAGAATTATAATTCTACTTATGTTATAGTATAAAAGCTGATTTTTATATATAATACTTAGGTAATAATTAGATGATGTTTCCTCATTAGCCAGACATTTTTGATAGTTCCAACCCCTTGCCAGACAAGCATGTAAATCTTAAGAAGACATGCAAATAAACTTTTTGGCACAGATTTATATAACTAATAATCTGTGTAAATTTTAAAAACATCTTAAGAAAAGACATTGGATGCTACAACTATCTTAAATTGTTAAAAATTTCAATTTATTCTGTCAATGATAGGTTATAAAAATAAAAAAACAAATAAAATAACACTCAAAAATTTAATTTAAAATAGATTAATGACATTACAAGTTATTATAAAGTATCATTTTCTTCGTCACTGTTACTACATTCTCCTTCTTCGTCAGTTTCTGTAAAAATATAAAAAAGTTAATGGGATTGAAAATATTAAAAAATAATGTATAATGGTTTGAAGTAGTATTTATACCTGAGACAGTTTTCAGTGATTCTCTGATGAAATTTGGCAACTGATCACCTTCGAACCATTTGAAATGGTACTGATTATCTTCGAGGACCCAACCATTATTCTCGGGTAAATCTGCGTTAATGAAGTTTTTGGAGAAGGAGGTCCAGCATCAGCCACCACCTATTGTAGATGTCGTAATAATTGATGTGTTTTTTTATTACACACCATGAGAAATGTTCCAAACAAGTTTGGAGGCATTTCTAAGAAAATGTTGCAAATGGTCACCAAGTTCGAAGCGCTAAGAATTGACGTTATTTTTTATCAATACCTGACTCCATCGATCAAAGATTACGAACATTCTCAGCGATTAGAATCAGCACATTTGAGGTAAGCAAAATCACTCGGACGTGTTTGATCAGGTCCAGTTATGGTAACTGGACCTGATCAAACACGTCCGAGTGATTTTGCTAAAGAATTGAAAAATTCAAATTTTAAACAAGCTCTGGTGGATTTTTTGATTTTGCATTGGGCCAGTAATGAAATAATACCTTTTATTGGAAATAAAACTATTCACATAAATTCTAAACAGTCCCATTCTTTTGTTGTTAATGCTTCTAACAATGTAGTAACAAGGGTTGTAGAAGAGTTATCATGTCCAAAACATGAAGAGGCTGATACTAAAATAGTCTATCATGCGTGCAGTATTCCAAATCAAGTAAATATTGTGATCAGAAGTATCGACACTGACATTGCAGCTATCATGCTTGGTCATATGCACCATCTACAAAATGATTCACTTATTTGGATGTTGATAGGCACTGGGAATAACTTGAGATACGTAAACCTCACAGATATTTACGTAAAGTTAGGAAAATCTTTTTACCAGGATTCCATGCGATCACAGGTTGTATATAATCCTGCATTTTCCGAAAAGAAAAGTTGAGGCCTTTTAAAATATTAAAAAAACGGAAGAGTATCAAAAAGCTTTCATTAAATTTGGTAAATGACGAATTATTCGAAAATAATAATGAACAACAAAGCACTTTTGATATTATTCAACGGTTTATATGTGAGGTATACAATGTCGGTTCGATAACTGATGTTGATGCAGCACGGCTTCAACTATTCATTAATACATTCAGGTCTCAGATATTAATGAAGCGTTTAGCCGTAAAAAACTACGAAATTTTGATGCTAGCAGTCTGCCACCGTGTAAATCCGAGCTGCTACAACAATTTCTGCGAGCCAACTATGTGTCTAGCATTTGGAATAATGCAAATCAGCAATTTCCAATTTATCAACCCGAGAATAATGGTTGGGTTCTCGAAGATAATCAGTACCATTTTAAATGATTCGAAGGTGATCAGTTGCCAAATTTCGTCAGAGAATTACTGAAAACTGTCTCAGGTATAAATACTACTTCAAACCATTATATATTATTTTTTAATATTTTCAATCCCATTAACTTTTTCATATTTTGACGTGACAACGTCTTATAAATTGGTTTGCCGGGTGACACTTCAAGAAACTGCGTTACGCTCCGCTCACGTTATGCGCTCACAATGAGAGCGAGTGAGAGGCACGCGTCCCTTCCACTCGGGCATGGTTAGCCCGCCTAAGAGCGAGAGAGACAGACATAAAATTTAAATTAATGTTTTAAATATAATTCTTTGTATAAATAAATGTTTTAAATTGTTACTATTATTTCATCCTTCTTCCTACTATACGAATGAATATTCACATTAAAATTATTTTACCACTCAAAGTCGTTGTCACGTAAAACTTTCGCCCGTATACCGACTTTACAGGCAACCAATTTTTATTGTAAAAATAAGATTTTTACAGAAACTGACGAAGAAGGAGAATGGAGTAATAGTGACGAAGAAAATGATACTTTATAATAACTTGTAATGTCATTAATCTATTTTTAAATAAATTTTTGAGTGTTATTTTATTTGGTTTTTTATTTTTATAACCTGTCATTGACAGAATAAATTGAAATTTTTAACAATTTAAGATAGTTGTAGCATCGAATGTCTTTTCTTAAGATGTTTTTAAAATTTACACAGATTATTAGTTATATAAATCTGTGCCAAAAAGTTTATTTGCATGTCTTCTTAAGATTTACATGCTTGTCTGGCAAGGGGTTGGAACTATCAAAAATGTCTGGCTAATGAGGAAACATCATCTAATTATTACCTAAGTATTATATATAAAAATCAGCTTTTATACTATAACATAAGTAGAATTATAATTCTATGAACATTAAGGGTGTCTGGCCAGGGGTTGCCACGATGTTAAGTGTCTGGCATGCAATAACATGATTTTTAATAATATTCTGAAGGTAATACCAAAAAATCACACTTTATTATTTGATGAATTTAGATCGGTATTTTACACACCTTTAGTACCGTTTACCAGCCGAAGCCACGATAACCCAAACTTCATAATGATCCATCGTTCTTACCTGTGTTGGGAGCATGCGCTGACAAATTTTCAGCTTTTATAAAATAACGAAGGTCTGGGGTTCACGGGCTCTTAGACTATCACCCCTCCGGGGTTTGCGGCGGGGTGGTGTGTCGGACTCGGACCGACTAAAACCACACGGTGTGCCACTCTGCGCCTGTAACAGGAGGGATCCGGGAACAGCTGTTGTTAAGACATCCGGACCCCTCCTAGCGCCAGCCCGCTCCTGGTGCGGGCTCCGTCTCAATGTGGATGTTCCTCTCTTTAGGCGACGTCCGGCACACGCGGACGCCGCCCCCTCGCGGCTGGCCAAACTAATGCGGGTGGAGGGGAAACCCACCCCATCCACCCGCGGCCACACTCAGGGCGGCATGAGGCTGTGATAGGCGGGCCTCCGCCGCCCGGTTCGCCGGCGGCGGATCGGGTCCGAGGGGAGGTCATCCTCCCGGGCCCTCTCCGCCGCCTCCTTCCGCGAGATTAATACCTCGCAGAAGGTTGCGACCGCGGTAAAACAACTGTCGCTACCGGCCATGGAGCGTACTACGGCCGGTAGCGAGAGATCCACTCCGATGACTGCAGTGAGGGCCCGGCGCTGCGCCGCCCATGCGGGGCAGACCGCCAGCGTGTGCTGGGCCGAGTCCTCACTGCAGTCGCAGTGGTGGCAGGCGGGACTCAGTTCCCTCCTAGCGACCGTGTGCAGGTACTTTCCGAAGCAACCGTGCCCGGAAAGCACCTGCGTCAGCCGGAAGGAAAGGGTCCCGTGCTGCCGCCCTGCCCACTCGGCGATGACCGGCTGGAGAGCCTCCACGGCGGCGAAGCCAGCGCGTGGAGTCTCCAGCCGGAACGACCAACGAGCCATCGTGGCTCGGCGAGCGGCTTCGCGCCACTCGCGCACATCCTCGGGCGGAGGGCGAAATCCGCTCTCCGCCCGGAAGTCAGCCACTCGCCGATAAAAAACCCTATGCTAACCCCCTATGTCTGGCCAGCGTGGTAGAAGGCCAAAACCTTCTTTCTAAGGAGAGGTCTGTGTTCAGTAGTAGACTATTAAAGGCTATTGATAATATGTGCTTGCAAAAGGATTTTGCTGGTTTCTTTTATAGTCTTTGTGAAGACAGGCCAATAAAAGCATTATTTTTTTTATATTTTTATAAAATATAAAAAAATTATAAAATGTCCGGCAACTAAAGTTAATTTAAAAGTTTTAATGAATTGTTGTTTATGAACATAGGGCCGAGTGCAAGTTCATTTCACATCGACTCACTCTCGACGGCGAGCGCGTTTAGCGTTGCGATTAGTGGAGATTTCAGTGCGGGCCAATCGTAGCGCCGAGCGCGGTCACCGTGACGAGCGAGTAGAAGTGGAATAAATTCGCACTTGGCCCACAGAATGATGAGAACTGAAGTATAAATTAAAGTGGTCTTAGTATCTTAAGTGTAAATTTCACACAATACTTACTTATCATACATTGTCTTACGTGGCATCAACTTGTTATTGCCTGAATCAAACCTGCATTTTACAATTTATTGCAAAATTTAATTTAAGTTTCTGAGACTTCATTCTAGAGATTTAATTCTATAGTCACGAGGCTAGATCCCACGAGCCACACGTGGTGGTTTCCTGACCTTCGTTTAACGAATCAACTTTTATCTTCTGGTACCCGTGACTTCGTTTGCATGGAATTTAAAAAGCGCTGCCGGTAAGGCAGCGCTTTTTAAACGATTTCAGGTTCGATTCCCCGACCTATCAAAATTTTATATGGTTTTTCTGAGAGGCAAATAGTTACTCCTTATTTAGACAGCTACCTGGAAGTAAAATGTAATCAAAATAGGTCCAGCCGTTTAGTAGATTACCCGGAACAGAGAGACAGGCAAAAAAAAATTGGTTTTTAGGCATGGGTGCAAATAAGCATGTGAGCATGAAAAAAACTATTATCTTGACATTACAAATAGACACTTCAATTTTATTTATTTGAATAGATAATATACTATCTATTTTATTAAGTACTGAAACTTTCTGAAAGCTGGTGTTCGAAGATCACTCTCAGATCTACTCAATGCACTATAGTCATCTCAGGGAGAGTAATATTTTTTTTTTTTATTAGAAATATATCCTGTGTCACGAGGGACTTTACCAACATACACGAAACGGACACAAAGAACACCCAGACTCAGAACAACAATTTGTGGATTGTACGACACACAAGGTGTCGTCCCATGTGGGGATCGGACCCACAACACTTAAACCACTACGCCATCCATGCAGTCATCAATTGGAGCATAAGAATTACATCATAAAACTATTCTCAGATAAATGGATGCCTGTAGCCGGAGAAAATTGCAACTTATTGTTCTAGGAGGTATATTCTAACGTAACGCAACACGTTTATTATTGAACTTGTTATATATACACAATAACTATATATTGTGTATCTCTCAGATCACATGCACATGCACAAATTAAAATATTTATATTAAGTTGTAACAGTTATTTTTTTGTACATTTGTAATGCGTACGGTCTTGTTAAAAGCTACATCTATTGGCCGCGTTGCATTGTTGTTGATTTATCTAAGGTAGTTTATAACTACAGTATTGATCTTCTGTGTTCACTGATGTTAAATGTCAAAGTAAAATGTTGAGTAGGGATAAAGTCTGGAAGCTTCCTGAACCTAGGATATATAAGTCCGGCTTTCTGCCACGGGAGACTCTGCTATCTCGTGTCTTCCAATCTTAAATAGTGTTTTGATTGTTGTGTGATTTAATTTTCGTAATATATTATCTGTTCAAATCTACCCACGAGAATGGGTCCCAGATTTCGGGGTCAAGACGGTCAGTCTCAGACGGCGTGCTTGCTCTTTTGTGGCCTTCTGGTTCAGACTCAAGTTTCTCGGTACCCTCTGGCAAAGCTGGTGATTGCGCGGCTCACGACGCAAGCGGACAGCCGTACCCAAGAGTTACGTACTTAAACTTATAATTGCAAATTGTTAAACTTTTATCCGTATCTAATATAAATAGCCGACTCGGGCGGAAGAGGAAGTAACCTCCTGGAGGGACGACGAGGAGGCACCGAGCACCATCAGCTCGGCTCTAACGCGCTCCGCTGCAGTTTTTTTTTCTTTTTCTTGTACCCACACTGATTAATTTATTTAATTTCTTATTGTAAATTTGATCTACTTTTTTTTGAAATATACATGTATGTATAACTGAGGTGTAAGTTGTTTTCCTCTAAAGAGTCCCATAGGTTTCCCACACGCACACACTTCTATTCTCATACAAGGCGCCCTGAGGTAATCTCTTGAATCTGTCCACTGGGTCAGCCGGTGAGTAGTCCGCCTGAGAAGAAAAGCGGCTACAAAGTTAAGTAGTTTTTAATAAGACGGTAGATCTTCTTCTTTGGCATATTTAGTCGAAAAAAAAGCTCTCATAATTTGACGAGAAGAGAGAAAATTATTACACATATTATATTTCCAGACTGAATTACGATACAATACATTTACGATACTTTGATAAATAGTATATACGTATATAATCACATATAAACTATTCAATTCTGTTTTATCGACATCGGATTTTTTATCAATTCAACGGGCCTAATCATTAAAACTAAAATTAAAATAATAATTTAAATTATATGTGATTCGGATTACATATTTTTTCTTCCTGTTAATAGATACCATTAGTTTACATTAATTTAACTTTAATAACTTAGAGTTGAAGAACCAGATTCTACAAAATAATAATAAAAACGATGGACTATTAAACTATGAAAAATAACTTTTTAAATATAATGTAGTTATTAGCGGAATCGGATTGAACAACGTTCACTTAAGATGTTAGCTATCAAATTTAATATCGGTTCATTACACGGTACAATTTTAATATAATTTTCGTAATCAGTCACTCAATTTGATCTGTTTGATCGCTTATGGCTATTCCTAGACCTTATTATTAATTTACTACACTTGTGACCGCTTCTCAGTAGATACATGTTGAAACTGATTGATTTCAAAGTCAACGTTTCGTTGAAATTAAGGCAATCGAAGTAAATACGAAAGCAACCTCCCAAGTAATTTCGTTGTGTCAATGATCTTTGAACTTGAATCATGTTGTTGGATTATGTGTTAATGAAGTTATAGAACTCTCGTACATCTTCTCCGGTAAAAGTTTTCCACACTACCCAACTATTACAAGTGGTTAGCCATTTACAAAGTATAAAAACAAAGACTATGTACTGTCTCTGTACCGATATCGTTATGAAAAAGCTTTTTGTAGTAACTTAAGAATTTATACCACTAATATTGTTTTACGGTGTATTTTACAGGTATATTGTGTGAGAAACCTTATAAAGGGTAGTGTTGGACAAAACTGTTTTTATCAAACAATGAACTCCTTTATATCCTGCCTATATTTGAAGACTTGAAAGTTTCTTTGTAGGGTCTATTCCGGTCTTTCTTCGCCGAGTATAGAGGCAGCTCCAGTTCAATGAAATCACAGAATAATTTTGTTTTTTAAAGATTACCTTTGCTTTTTTTTTATTTCTTTTTATTAATTTACCTTTGCTTTTGAAAAACTTTGCTGTAATTGTATACATTTTACGAGTATATAATTAAAATGCCTTTCTGTCCGAGCTTAATAAGTAAATAAAACCTAAGTCTAATAAAACTTTTGCTGTTTGATTATTGCACATATACACACACACAAACACAGACACACACACAAACACACACACACACACAAAACCATATTAGATATGACTTTAAACACACATTTACAGTGATAAATATATGTTTACATACGATATGTATTCTCGGCATCGTACCTATAGAGCGCGGCTACTAATGATTTTACTTGGTTAGTGCACTGCGTAGTTTGCTATGCACTAAATTCTACATAATAGTAGCTTTAAGTGGCCTCCTTTTCCTTGTAAATTGTGTTGAAACCCATTTATTCTTGAGAGGCAAGGAAATTTAATTTTCTACAATAATGAATAAGATGCTTCTAAACTTGTTTAGAAAATAATATTCCATGTAGGTAAATGAACATGAAACATGAAATTTTCCTAACCGTTGGTTACTTCAAATAGCAATGTTTACCTTTATGTGAACTGTTCTTTGAACATAGCATTAATGAGTCAAGTGGCACGTGTCACTGCACATGGTAGTAGTCAGACACATGTACTTACACATGGTTATGGAAAGCGAAACCAAAGGAATTGCAAGTCATAAATGCAATTACCACCAAATATAACTTTGCAAACTTTAACTCCTTTCATCTGATTTATTCATGTAAATATTGTTACAACTGTACCTACGTGTACAACCACACACACACACACAGAATCTTTTATACTCTTAAATAAAATATCTAATCAATATAATATGTGTAATCATGACACCAGATGGTTCAGGACTTGGCCGAGGCGTGAAAAAAGACACATGACCAAGAGGATCGATTTACCAGCCCTACCTCCAAACGATCCTAAACTCAAATGCCAATCGTGTGGGCGTTACTGCCGCTCTTGCATCGGACTACACAGCCATATTAAAAGTTACCACAAAGACGCTACTTAAATAATTTAACTAAGATGTGAAAGGCCAACAAAAACAATCAATGTAAAATTACGCTCTTCAACTTTATTTTGGATTTTGATTAAATAAATAGTAATCATATATAATAAAATAATCTCTTTATTTCTTAATATTTATGTATTAACATCAGACAAGCCATCTATAGTTTTGCGTAATAGATAAAAAATACTGGTAGAATGTTTAGGCACTAAGGATTTTTGGATGAAAAGATGCTACGGAATGTCTCAATCGCTGTAATTCCCATTTGTAAGCAACTATTTATTGATAATAAAATATGTAAAAACAACAAAAATTGATAATTAAAAAATAATTCTGAAGTAAATGCTATATGTAATAATTGTAAAGTGTTTCTCTATTTATATTTTAAGATATCTAATCTCAAGTGGCAATGTATAGATTATATATATTTATCATTCGTAATTCAAAATATAGCTTTATTACACACAATAAAAAAATTATGACGACAACGGGACAGCAGACAGTTCGTAAGTTAAGTTAAGTTCGTAAGTGCTAAGAAAAAGAACCTAGGCCAGTAGTGGCTTATGGCTCAACTAATCTTCTTAAAACTACTGCAGACTCAATTCCGTGCCTAGGCAATGAACGGGAGAGAAACCCACCAGCGATCACGCTTTAAGCTTCAAAATTTGTTATATAGAAAGAGAAACAGTGTATAAGAAGCTTAGTGTTACAGTGTAAAACATGCCAAACCGTATAATAATACTAACAGCAGCACGTGGAGGTAACACAATGTATTACAATTTGAGAAAACCAAAACTCATAGCAAAGTATGGTATTTTTCTGCTTTTGTTTTAAGATGATTATCTTTCTTAATGGGCTTTGTATATATATATATAATGAAGACAGATTTAAATTTTATTAGTTTCTTTTTAGAAGTATTTAATTACCTATTGAGCACAATTTATTTTAAGTTAAAATTTATGGTGTCTAAGATTTTTAAGTATTCTTATTTGATCCGGATTTAGAGGGCTTTCCTTAGAATTCTTGTAGTGTTCTGTTGTGACTAGTAGTATATAAAATAATCTTCAATTCACGTGATTGAAATGAAAGGCCCTAGTGTAAGTTTATTTTACTTCCTTGCAATTGCAATGGCCCGCAATGAACTCTTCACCTCAACGCCGAACACGATCACCGTGACGATCGAGTCGATGTGAAATAAACTTACACTAGGCCCTCTGAAAGGTTACTGTCTCCAAAACGAATGAAGACTAAACGTAACCTCCTTCTCTCAAGTTATGTTAGGAAAGTTTTCGATCTCTTGTGCCAAGTAGCTACACATATGTTTTTGAGTAGCATTAATCGCTTCTCACATAGTCATTTGTTCGTCGCGTGTTCATGTTAATAAAACACGTGTGAGGGAGAAACAGTAAATGCTGCTCCATATTAAGGGGCCCGCTTATGGCATTACAGTTAATACGAGAAAATTGCCGTTACTATATATTCTACTCAAATTAGATCTCTTGGTATTCTATTGTGTGATTTTTTTCTAGTGGTGCGCTAGGTAGACCCTAACTAAGTACATATTTTAATGTAAATATGATAATAGTGATTATACAAAAAACACCTACAGTAATATATGTCTAATTATCTATAGAAAAGCGAAAGGAGAGGCGAGAGCCCTTTGATCTTCTTTTATATAAAGACTATATAAAAGTCCTTTACTTTTGTACTAGAAAGTCTTTGATTTTATAATATGTTCCGAGTATTTAAAATTTGGCAGGGAGGTAGTTTGGTGAGTAGCACACGTCAGCTAAGAATAAATTTTACGATAGGACCCAATTTACGTGATCTAAGTATAGGCTCTAGCAAATTTATATTCGTCCAGGTGGTTTTTGGATTTTGTTTTTGATAAGTTTATAAAATTTTGAAGGAGGGTAGTTCATCCATACTTTCATACTCATAAATGTGAAAGTGAGTTATAATAACCGACGCGAGTGGAGCCACGGGCGATAGCTAGTATATAATAAAGACAGATTGAAATGGATAATGTGAGAGAGCTTGAATATGTATAAGACCGTACTTATTCCTCAAAAAAAGGAACTCATGAACTTTCTTACTGGAGACTACAACTAAGGTTGATCTATGCTGGTTTAAAATTAATAAGCAGATAGTAAGTAGAACTCTTACATTTGTTGGTCATAGATACCAATTTCTTATTACGACTGTCTAACTGTGAATGAAGGTGTTGTGTTTCATATTCATGGTCCAAGTGACAATTCCTTAATTTTTCTGAATACATATCTAATTTTCCAAGCAATGACAGCCTCTCTCTATTCAATTTGTCATTCTTAATAAAAAGATTTTGTCTATGTACCAACTTTTGTGTTTTTCTTATATATCTTTTAATTTTGGCATATTTTTATTTTTATTTGTTTTATTTTATTTATTTATTATTTATTTATGCAATGTAATTGGGTTATACAAATTGAGTCTATCACATCATCAGGTTTCGCGCGGTAAGTGACGTCTCTTAACTATTATTGACAGAAATAAATAACTCTTCAAGAGAAAGAGTGTAAGGAATGCCCTGTGGGTGACGTCTAGTGACGGTGACCTAGCACTGTCTTTAATACTGCTTCCAAGTCTATGTTGAGGATGTCTGCTCTTGATAGACTACTATTACCCAGGAATTAACAAGCTCCATGTCCGGATACTGAATGATTTTAGTCAGCTCGATGCTTACATAGAAACTTTAGCGCAAGCCGTAGGGGCATTTAATCGGGCTAATCTCAGTATCATATACGATGACTAATAAAAAATACTATTTATATCTGACTATGATAAGGAGAAAGAATGAGGTTTAGTTATAAGTCGATTAAAATATAAGTCGGGATATGGTTGCGCGTGCGACCTAGAAAGGCTATTCAATAGAAATATGTTCAGCTAAGCAAAGACTTGTCTTTAACCTTCAAGGTTATCGACCGTCTAAAATCTACGTAGACATTAAATAAGATGCCGTATACAGACAAACGTCTGTGAGGAACATAAAAGAACTAGGGTATTTTCGGTCAACTCTACCCCAAGTAAAGCTACCATTAGTTTAAGAGATAGTGGCAAAATATATACGGTGTTATCCTTGCAGACGTCTTTTATGTTTGCATGTATGTCTGGTATGTATTAAATGCTTTAAAAAAAATCTTAAACACAAACAAGGCATGTTAGCTTACAGGTTAATAATAAACAATAGTTCAAAATTCCCGCAGACGCTAACAGACCACCAATCTAATTTTTGCACAGGTCTGTCGAACTAAAAAGTTTTCAAGCAATAAGAAACTTAATAATAATATTATGTGAATATAAGACAGGGACATCTAGACCTGCTTGCATTTATGCCTGTTCCATGAATTTTACTACTTATTTAACTTTTCTTTGAAGATATCTCCTGCATGAGTCACGGTAGGAATCGTAGTTCTTACACTATTTTACAAACTTCGAAATAACGCATACAAAGAAAACCTAGATTTGAACACATAAATTTTTGACCCCTGTGGGAATCGAACCAGTCACATTTGGCATTACGTATTCTTAACTATAGTGCCACTATTGTGTCCGTCAGACGAGTCTAATTTAGTACTTCTAATTTAGATTCGTCTGGTTGGTGGAACTTTACACATTTGAATTTAACTATATTTCTTTTTATTCTTTCTTTTATTAAACACTAAATAAAATACTGTCTTATCTAACATCTTATGATATTAATAAGAGGAAGTAGATGTGCCATGTGATACACATTTTATTTATATTTTTTTCTATGTTAGATGGGGCAGACGAGCAGACGGGTCACCTGATGGAAAGTGACTATCACAGCCCATTAACGTCTGCAACTCAGGAGTCACAAAGGAGTACGCTCCTTTCTTGAAGGTTTGAAGGTCGTATCGGTCCGGAAATACCGCAGACGATAACCCGTTCCACAGATTGGTTGTGCGGGGCAAAAGTGTCTCGAAAAGCGCACAGTAGCGGAGCGCCAACTTTCCAGGTGATGAGAATGAAAATTTTGCCGTGTGGAACGATGGTGGAAAGTTGCGGCTGGTATTAGTCCGAACAATTCCTCGGAGCACTCTCCATGATATATGCGATAGGGAATCCAGAGTGAAGCCACATGTTTACGTAAGGGTTCGAGCCGATCGGAGATGTATGGTCTATCGACGATTCGAGTCTTCGCTGGATGCGGTCTAGAGGGAGAGGCTAGTACTGAGGTGCCCCTGCTTAGATATCAGAACAGTAACTGAAGGCAGTGGGCCGGAGTGAAATTATGCCTCGATCTGTTCCGCACACCGAGCTTCTTCGAAGCCAATTGTCCTTACCTTCTAAGTGACCCCGAAACTAGACTACGCTCGATATGTCGAGGCCTAGGATTCCGATGCTGGCTGAGTTAGGGAGGTGCTCTCAAACCGAGGTGATACGACTTTTGGGTTGAATTGGACAATTCATATTATATTATTTATAGGAAAAGTCAGAAACGAACCTCTTATTGAGTTTAATTAAAAATTTACTACTATTTTCTCCTAACATATAATTATATTCAACAGTGCTCTACATAACAATCAAACGAAAAAAATACCATCACCTCCTTAACTATAGCAGGTGAGGTTATTGACCGCGCACTTGACATACCAAAATTCCACCAGGCGCCTAACAAATTAAGATACCGAGATTAAGTTGTCACAGAGGAATCCGGCATTCACACAGGAGCGGAGGAACGACCCGTGAACGCCGGACGCCTGAGAGACGCGCCCTGCCGCCATGCATCTCGCGTTTAGAACTCGCCGACGTATATTAACACATCGCATCAAACGCTAAAAAAAACATTTCCTTTGATTGTATGCTATAAATTTAAAATACTGCGACTTTTTTCCATCGTTCGTAAAGTGGCTTTCCCTAATATAAACTTTTTATACGAAAACGAGAACGTCTCTACCCTACAAATTATGTCACTGCTCTCGTTTTTATAAATCTTATTCCTATTTGAAAGGCCAAGGTCGAACTTTAATTAGGCAAAAGTATTGTCTTGGTTTCAAAATACTTATAATTCACCCAAATACATTTAAACTACGTCATAAAAGAAAAACCATAGTATAGATAGATAGAGAGAAAGTATAGATAACATAACTTTGTTCTGAATCTGTAGAAGCATTAAAAAAAGCGAAGGGGAAATATTTTTTGTGAGCTGGCCCAGCATATCCTATGAAGGTGTATTGTCACCATGCCGTAGCTTATGAGTGATGCGATTTGCCTTCGTGCCAAGATTTTAGTAGGTCACCTAACACCCCAGTACCAATAATATGCCTCCAGACTTCGGTCTGTTACGATCGTCAATTGTAACACACACGCTTAAATCCCCGAAGGGGTGAGCAGAGGCGTGTTAAACGCCCACATTTTGTAGATTATAATTTTAATCCCACTCACGTAATAGGAGGTAAGCCTATTGCTGTAACCCAGGTACTTTAGAAATTAGAGAATGTGAAAGAAAAAGTTGGTAACTAGGAGACTACGTTTAAAATCATAAAATATGTATACTCGCAGGTTCATTAAAATTAAGAATAAGTTTAAATAATCTATGTAGCTTGCCATATTTACCGAGGTATATACTACCATCTTACAACAACATGCAGGTATGGCAAGCGTCGTTGGCAATATGTTTTACCATAACTACTTAAGAAACTAAAAAACAACATTGTAGATAATCTCTCAGAGAATCCACTGAAATGTAAAACGCTTCTCAAACAGGTTTACCTTATAAAGGAAGTAGCTGAAAATAACACAAAGCATGTATAAAAAAAGATAATGTATAAAATGTTTAATCTACATTATATTACATACAAAGCGAGTGATGGCAGTGATACATAAAACTCCTGTGGTTTTTTTCAGTGTTCCTGTGTTTATATGAACTGTAACCAAGTGTCATGAATTAAAAAAAAGAACGTATGTATGGCTGATCTAGGATTAATAATGACGGCGATACGATTCACAATGGTGACGAATTAAGAATACGGAGGGTACCACTCCTTTTCATCCCGTGGGTGTAGTAAGAGCCGACTAAGGGAATAACTTACTCAGGACATCAACACTGTAAAGGGAAGGAAAATTTGAAACAAAAACTATACCAACCCGTCCAAAGCCAAAACCTCCCTTATAAGGAGCTGCCTATGTCTAACATAGACTATGAAAGGCTGTTGATGATGATCATGAACGAATGAATGAAAATATTTATTTAAAAAGCTAATTCTGTAGAAAAATGACTGAATGTATTTCAAAGAAGCGACTAATCTCATTAAAATGGCAAACGACAAACAGTATACATGTATGCTAGTAATTATGCACTGTGTCATTGAGACGTAATTTTAAAATACCTGGAAATACATTTTCCACGGCGACATACTACATCGTGGTGTGATTCAGACTTTGGTTGGATATCGTGGGCGACAAATAAACCGTTTTATTTTTAAAACTTGACTTGTGATTCAATAAAAGTATATTAATAATAAGTTTACATGCATATTTCGTGTTACACTTTTATTTGAAAACAAAATAAAGTTCTTAATGTTTAAGAGAAGTATCCGCACTCTTGTTGAGTTACGAAGGTACATATTTAGTGTTTGAAATTAAAACGATACAAATTTTGATGCCACTTTGAAGATAACGCATTTCGTGACGATATTTTAAGTTTCATTTAACAAAGTAAGCGAAATTAAATTAATCGTTGTTTGACAATATTGCTTTTAAAGCAGTTCAGAGTTCATAAACTGGGTTTGTTTTATGACGTGCCTTTTTAGTTTCTTGAAGTTAGAGTATTTAATGGACTGAAAAAAATACTGTTGATATAGTATTGTAAATTTTATAAAACGCAGTACTTTAAACGAACCCCAATTAATACTTCGTTTATAAAAATGAACTATATAATAATGGAATCTATTACAACAAGCCAATAAATTAGTTATAGCTCTTGTATCAAAAGTTCAATTCAAAAGCTCCCTTTCTTTCTTTGTAATCATATTCATTCACTTATTTCTTTGTTGCAAAATTAGCTCCTCCATAATAAGGGGGGTTGGGCCTGTAGTAAGCTCACTCACTCAAAGGCAACGAAGGAATTGCTTAACACAAGTTTTCTGTGAGGCTATGGTATCAGTCCCCCACAGATGTTTCATGCAGTAATACAAGTATGATTCTAAATGTCCATTAAATGTAAAATAATATAAACGAGTTGAACAGATTTGTTGAATCACTGAAACTACCAGTCAGATTGGGACAAAAACTTTTATATTTTGATAGCCCGATTCTTCGGAAAGGTGAAAGCAATTTTTATTTATATTATGCTAGTTTTAAGCTTATAAGCTAGCGAGCTTACTAAGCTTAGTAAGCTCAAATGTAACAAGGAATATTACAGGGATCTATTCGGTTCAGGGATTTCGAGATTACTACCCACGTCTCTCGTTTTGTTTCTTAGCGGTTTATTAAGTAGGGCTGTAAAAATACTTGTAATGTAATGATCACGTCCAAAGCTGCTAGGATATTTAATATTTAATACTAGTATCACCCAATTCAATTGGATCATGCTTAAGTAGCAGTTGAAAAAACCTAATATTAATTGAAGTAAGAAAAAGGCATTAACTTTTATTTTTTTATGAATATAATCCATATACGACTACGCTTGCCGTGATTTATTAATTTTCAGTGAACTTTAAAAGTATTATATTTAAATTAAAACTGATTGTATAATATAAATTTCAAACCTCTATAGCTTAGGGGACATTTATTATTACTCTTAAATCCATACTTCAATACTTATATCTATACAAATAATTAAAACTGATTGTCTGTTTCTAATGTCAAAATAATAGGTTTTTTCATGCTCACACGGTTATTTGCCTATACCTATGCCTAAAAGCCAGTATAAATATTTTTTGTCTGTCCGATTTTGAAAATATTTTAATAGTAACTGTCTATATAAGGAGTAACTTAGCTTATTTTTGCTCTCAGAAAAAACCTATAAAAATTCTGAATAACACGTTTCTTTACATTCATACATTTGATAAATATGGTTTTAAAACAATTCTGCGCGATTAGTTTCGATTTCTCTAATAACTATTCATTAAAATCACAGGTATTCCCGGCTACTGGTACTCGAGACGGCGTGCGGTTTTTAGTAGGTTCGAGTCCGACATAGCCACCGTTGGGTGGTATCCGAGGGGATTTCCGCACAAAAAAAAAATTCATACTTCTGACTGAAATACTTGATTTCTTTTGCCATGTATACATGAAAGTCAATAGTAGCACAGCGTAAATAAAAACTAAACTTCTTTAAACTATGACAGTATGATGATGATATTTATAGTATGATGTTAACACTATGTAACATACGCAATTGTAACAGTTTTTACTCGTGTTCAAATTTGATCCGAAAACGTTCTGAATTTATTCATGTGGAATATCCACTGTTACAACACAAATAAGTGCGCGTGCTGGTAAATTGGCGAGCGGGGGACATCAAAGTTAAGTAGCTCTGAGGGTCTAGTGCAAGTTTATTTTACATCCACTCGCTCTCGTCATTCAGTATTGCGATTGTTGAAGATTTAAGCCGACCGCGCTCACCGTGACAATTAAATAGATGTAAAATAAACTCGCACTTGGGCCTCTGAACATGAGCTTGTTTGTGCTTTGCAAGGTTGGGATTGACACACAGACTCATACAGTTAATAAGTATTTGTAATTACATCGAGCAGACGGGTTACATGATGGTAACCGATTTTATTTCTGAAAGGTACGCTTACAGATTACTGCAATTACAAATTACTGGATTCATTATGATATAGGAACATATTAAGTGTAGTCTAGTCTAAATTAACAATAAATCGCTACCTACTACTCGGACACCTACTACTCGGTCGAGCCGGCCCATTTGTGCCGAAGCATGGCTCTCCTTTTTTTTGACGGGGTGGAAAGTCCCTTCGGATCACTGCTCCTCGGGCACATAGGAGCCAGGAGTATGTGGTGTTTCCACTAGAAACCATCCTGACCGCTCGTCTCAGGCTCTAAGCAGTACTCTAGGAAGGACCCGGAGGAAGTTATTTCAACCCCCATCCCCCCCTCCGGTTTTAATTTTTGTTATTTTTGTATGTAGATCTTTTTAATTTTAAGCAAAAGTTACTTATCTACTATTATTTTTATTAGGGTGCAGGTCATAAATTATAACATAAATATAAATGTATAATACTTATAACACATTTTGAGTGCTTTCTATCATTCGACCTTTAACAACATGTGACATTAAATGAACTTTAAAAATCATAAAGGTTAAAATATAACTTAATATATAATAAGACATAACATTTAAATTAACTAAATGATTCAATTTCCAACATTAAATAAGAACACATTTTTTTATTATTTTTTGTAGTGTTACATTTTTAGTTTGTCTCTAGGTCACGGCACAATGCCACCACTGTAGGTCAGACAGGGACTCTACCCAGCACACGCTGGAAGACTGCATGGGAGTCCGGGCGAGCGTACGAGAGTCGGGTCCTGGTGGGACAGATTGGACGAAACTTGTCCCTCGCCAGCATTAATCACGGCACGTTATGCTCCAGAAGAAGGCCGCAGAGCGAGATCGGGAGAGGACTGAACCCGCTCGAAGGAGGCAGCGAAAGGGACGCGGCAGAAATCACTAGCTCTTCAATCGTTGCCTAAGTAAGGGTCGCTGCGGCTACATCTTGGGGTAATGTGGCTGTTGCAAACGACTCGAGACGGGTGACACTCTGAGACCGGGCGCTGTTGCACCTCTTACTGTGTAGAGCGGTGAGGGGCGCGGCAGCATCCTTCCCTAGGAATAATCATGGTTATGGTTCGGCAGGGAGGCCTCTAGAAGACGCCGATGCGTTTCTGGCGCTCCTCCTGACTGCCGAGGTAGGCCGCCGCGGGGTTTAATGGGTAGACCGGTTCTCCGGGAGGCCCACACACGTCCTCCGTTTCCCCAACGGAGGGTATGGTGCGAAAATCATTCCGCGAGTGAAAAAATAAAATAAAAAGTACTGTATAAACACATACATATACGTATCGACTACTTTTCTTTCACCCTATCACTGGCCGGCAACAAGATCGCTTACAAAGCAAAAAAGGCGTTGCGAAAAGGTTTTATTGTCAGGTACCTCATGCATGATTACCCTTTTCTTATAAAAATTATAAATCAGTAAAGCATATACGTTATTTAAAAAGCAGCTGTAACGAGAAATTTGATATTAAAAGCTGTTAGTTTTTTGATAAAACCACAAAAAAGGCGTTGCGAGGTTTTATGGTCAGGTACCTCACGCACAAAGACAAAGTCTTTATAAATATAATAATAAGTAAAGCGCAATATTAGGTGCTTAATTTAATTTAAAAAGCAGCTGTACCGAGAAACTTGATATCAACAGGCCACTGGTTTTATTATCAAACCACTACACTACGGAAGTAAATACATTCCTAATAGAAGGACAAACCTGTGATAAATTTATCCTTATGTCAATCACAGATAGGTATATCTGGCAAGGTTGTTGATGAGTTTGTACAAACAGTATTGCCAATCTTTTGGTCTCATTCGCCAATCACATTGATTCTTTATCATACCTCTTATACCACTATATTTAAAATACCAAACACACGGCCTGTAAGGTAATAAACGGTCTCCTGCATCTGCATTTTTCGTGGCTCGCTTGACCACCAGTTATTGTAATTATACTATTATTTGTACGCTAGTGTATAACACACACCCAATTAGAGATTTTATATAAGGTTACAAGGCCTACTTTATGATATTATCTAAAATAAACTGAAGTGGTAAGCATACATTATTTTATCGTTATCTGTGTTAACGTTGTGTATAAAACAATATCGTGAGATAATGCTTGGTATGAAAACAATATCGTCTGACCGGCAGCTTTTGATAATATACAACTTCAGTTAGCAACGTTCCGAAGGCCAGTACCTCAAATTATGTAAATAATATTCATAATTATTCATTTCAAAGACCCAAGGGCTCAAAGAGGTGTTGCTGGGGAGAGATCAAGGCAATATAGACTTTAACAGAGTCATATTTTTTTAGCCTTTTCATAGCAACAAATTATTTATGTGTGATATGTTACATACACAGAAATCACATAGTAAAGAAATAATAAGAATCAATTTTCCACATTACACTGTAAAGGTTTTCTTCAAAGTACAATCTAACTGCTATTATAAATGGGAAAGTTTGTATGGATCTAGATAGTAAATAAATCACACTAAACCAGAAGAACGAAGCTGGATAAAATTTGGCACAGAGATAGATTAGGTATATTTTAGAATATCGAATAGACTACTTTTTATCTCAAAAAATTGATTCACAGAGTGACATTAAGGTTAGTGAAACGGAAACCAAAAGTTTGTAAATAATTAAAAAAGGTATAATACAATCGGATTCGTGTTTAATTGAAATGAAATCATCATCATCATCATCATCAGCCTATCGCAGTCCACTGCTGGACATAGGCCTCTCCCATTGCACGCCACTTAGATCGATTTTGAGCTTCTCGCAATAAAATAATTGAATAAAATAATAAAATCAAAAATATAAACTAAATAAATATAAACTTTCCCATTTATAATAGCAGTTAGATTGTACTTTGAAGAAAACCTTTAAATTAAATAATTGCTATCATTGTAGATCAATAAATACACGTACTCTATACCTAAATTTTGACAACTTCCTATCTTCAAATATTAACATCTTATCGCTAAAAATAGGGGGCTTAATCCCGAATGAAATTTTTGCCAATATTTACGTTTCAAGAAAGTTTAGAAAGCATCTCTGACACATAATCAGTCTAACAAGTTTAAGTAACAAAAATTATTATATCTATGATTTTGAATACACATCGTAAATCAAAGTTGTTTGTTATTTTTCAAGACTATTTATAAGTCCATACTAAGCACCTATTTTATGAAAACATACGAATATGAATGACATCTGGATACTAACACCAAGATATCGTTGAAGTTATTTATTGACTTTTATAAATAAAATTGAAACCAGGATGAGATCTGAAGGGCAAAATATTAAAATAACTTTATACTGCAACTGGGACAAAGACATTGTATGAATATGAATTCATAACTGACGTTGTTTACATTGATTATGTACTAAATGAACGTTAAACAACAATGAAATAATAATTCAAGGTCTGTGCAGATTTGTTTCGACCGCTACTTGCATGACTGTTAGTAACATAAAATATACGGTAAATATTATTTTAAATTTATAATAATTAAGAAAGACCTTCGATGTTACGAGAGAAATAATAATAAAGTTCCGCAAATGTTTCTTTGATGAATTGTTTATAACATAAACAATGCTTTTTATAGGTTTATAAGTCAAAAATCTTCCACCAATACTTCCTGAAAAGTACGAGCTGAAGAAATTAACGCGCATCGTAAATTAGGATAATATATTTTAGTAAGTGTAAAGAGTAAAAATAGTAATAAAAGTGATGAACGTGTATAGTGGTTAATCCACGGGTTCTATTTATATCGTACTAAAGTGGCGAGCTGTAACTGAAGAGCGCCCACTTGATGCGGCCGCCGCACGCCGCCCGACGCTGACTTAGCATTTAGCGACTATACATTTATAAAGAAAAGGGTAAAGTATTGCTCATTCTCCTTAGTTTGTTAGTCCCATGATACATAGTGAATAAGGATAAGTAAGTAATAGGATAGTAATAGGCCTTAGAATTGTAATGCTGTGGAAATAATAAAATATGTCCCAATATGTAGATAATATATTGTAAGTTTATTTATTTTTTTGTTGTTTTTATTCTTTTACAATATTTACAGACTATTTTGACAATTATATAGGTATGTATATTATACATCACAAAACATGTTCGGCTGGCACTTAAAATAGGTAATAGCTGAGCTATAAGAATCAGCAACCATCCAATGACACAATTATACATTTCTGCAATATTTATGCAACATGATGAATTGTGAAAAATTGATTTCTTCATTCCTTAATTTTCAGGGGTAGGATTAAAAAGGACCTTTGACCTTTCACATACGTTCAACAACTATGACCGTAACAACAATAACATACAACTGTTGCATAAATAAGTAAGTTGATGTTGTACCCTTTTTTGTAAAACAGACCATGTTTTATTACTGCCCGTACGTAGGTCACTATAATATTTTAGATGCTCGAAATTTAAAAATGGTTCACATCTGTGTCATATATTACTAAAATGTAAAATTATGTGAAAATCGTACACAATAGGCCATTTACAGCAATAATAAAAATAGAAGTATTATACTGTCATCATTTTCCGGTTCAAATCGGTTAGTGTTTACACCATATTACATGAACATCTTAAAATGAGAAAGCTTTGTTATCGTGGGATACCTTTGCTCTCCAAAACAGAAAAAGAAGCCCGTGTCGAATGGTGCCGTGAGATGAGTCTACGTTTAGAAAATGGGAGGTCAACACGTGTTTCTGAATTAATTACTGGCCACGAAACATAGACGCTACGCTTCATTACCATAGGGGCTCTGAGCTGTAACAAAAGTCAAATGAGAACCTCCTCCTTTTTTCTACAGTCGATTAAACATGACATTTACTGGACAAGTTTTTATTAACTTGTTATGTGTCATTTCTGTCCGTTGTCATTAAGCTGTTACTTTTACAAACTTGGATAAACGCTTACGAAATTGCCGAGCACTAACAAGCCGTAGGTGGCTAAATTATTTTCTAGGGAAAAAATTACCGTTGAATTAAAATGTTGAATGTCAGCATCATTATTTTATTTAAACGATAAACTCATCTCTCAACTATTAATTAAAAAACCCTATACTTTATGCTTCCAAGCATATTAAAATAGGAAAGCTTCTAAATATTTGTATTAATTATTTCTGAATAATTTTGCCGATGACAGATCACAATTTGAAAAAAAAACTGACTAACTCATATTTTTTAAACCCAAATACAAATACGAATAGAACAAACCCAACGAATACAAATAGCAATAAAGATATGTTATTGGAATTCTATCTATCTGAGCTAGACTATATTTTATTATGACTGCGAAAGAAAATATATTTGTATGTTCTTTATTACGCATTCACGCCTTAACTACTCAAAGGATCAATAAGAAACTTGTTAGATTTTATACTCAAATTTTGCAGACACATTGTGAATATCCTTCCTAGAAAAAGGCATAGGAGATCTTTTCATACATTCAGAAAGAAATTACTAGTCTCGATAAATACCTAAATAGCGAAATCTATACATTGTGGACAAAAGCTGGTTGTTATATAATCTAAGAATTAGGTCACTTCATTCACAAATCTATCTGTGATCTATTATTGTAACGCAGAAAGAGAATTGGGTACAACAGAAATATTCTTATTTTGGCAACCTAGTAACAATTGCCATGAATTGTCTCGCAATCATTCGATCAGAACTAATATTTACGCTACAAGCTATTCGACATATTACTTGGAACGACATTTTACCACTGTTCTACGACAACACATACATCGAGCTTTGAATTTAGCCGATGTATGGAAAAAGAAGTTAAAATTCAATGTATGTTGATAAACTTAAAATTGCCTAAAAAAAGAAAAACACGTAGAAAAATTTAGGTATAAATTATATTAACAGGATTTCTCTACCACTAACTGATAACATTTTGGGAAAAATAATATTTTAAGAAATATTTTTAAACAATAAAAATTTGAGCCTTGTTATTTAACATACGTGTATTGATTAACAACAATGTGCTTTCGATTCCTATCTAGATTGTGTAACGACAACTGGTCACATGTTCCTGTCATATCCGTATGTCCAGTACGTGTTTCTCAGATCCGTTTCTTCTGTCGTAGACAGAGATCAGTTTAGTATATATTAAGGCCCCAGTACACCATGCCCCATCCTGGCCTATGGCAAGCCGGAAAGAGCAATGGTATACCGTAGCGGACGATTGGCCACCGTGGTGCGCAATCAGGATTTTGTCCGTTTTTTTGCACACATTAAAAGAATCGTGATCTAGCGTAGCCAGTGGTGTTTACACAGTCGCCCATTGTTTTGTTCTTCAACCACCGCTGACGGTATAGCACACTCTTTTTGTTACATGCATATATTTGATTTTTTATTTTTATTTATTGGACTTAATAACAGTCCTTAAAAATAAATATTACAATTCAAATTGCTACAAATAAGAAGAAACCAATTAACATTAACCACGTGAATACAATTTTGAAAAGATTATATAATAGTCCAGGTTTTGTTCGCATTTATAAAATAAGTAGGGATATTAATCTTGAGCCGGATCGCTAACATAACTAAATACGATATCACTGTAGTAGTTTCAAACATAACAATAGAGTATAAAAGTGATAGGTAGATATTTGTTTTATATATTTAAAGTTCTATATAAAGTTAACAAAATAAAAATATGTCATAGTTTTAAATATTACTATATTATATAATTGTGTATTACTGTATCTAATGTCAGGTCTGCTTAAGGTGGTTCATTTTTGTGTAAAAAGTGAACACCTACGCGAAGATGGCCTACAATTGCGCATTGCGGAGCATAGCCCATCAGTGGCCATTGTGTACGGGGGCGTTAACATGTTAATAACATAAAAGTCCCATTGGTTTTGTGACATAACGATAAGTAAGATTATGTAGTAATTTTATTCCTAGAATAGTGTTTGTAATGGGTCTCAAGTTGATTGCAAACCATATCAACATTATATGACAACTTTCTTTTTTTTACTGTTATGTCTGTCATTTGTATTTTTTTTAAAAGAAAAGGTCAAAGTATTTTTCTAAAGGATTTATATCTTTATAGATATTTTATATTTTTGAGGAGTGCATTTGTAAATCTATAAGTAATGACTATTTATGAAGTTACACGTGTAACTGTGTGTGTGTAAAAGAGTAAATAATTTAGTTTAAGAATTTTGAGAGAAACTATAATTCTAATTTTAGAAATTTATGTCTCATTTAATTGTCTTTACGTCAGGCACTATCTAACTGTGCTAGAGTATTTATTTTGATGTCATAAAGAGTAGGCCGTTTAACATTTTAAAAAAGTCTACGGAAACACGTTTATCCGTGACTATCCATTAATTATTCGTGGATAGGAACCGTCGTCCTACGCTTTTAATAATAACACACATTTCATTACATTGTTAAGATAATGCTAACCTTTAAAAGTTGGAATTGTAAGTACATTTTTTTGATTTGCATGGCAACTTGACTGGGTGTTTTTTTGTCTAAAATATTTATTATCTGGATGAAGGGGTGCCTCCTTACATCCTTTGCTGTATCTGTGGATTCGTGCATGCAAAATTTAATTAAGATCGGATGAACGATACTGCAAAGCAAAAATATTAATAAACTGATATTTAATTTTATAGATAAGACACGATGAATATCGAATCCTGGAAATGTTTACAAGTTCGATCCCGCGAACACGTGGTTGTTGTTACATTATTTTATCTTTTTACTCTCTCGGCCTGTTTATCACATGCCTACAGTGTGCGCTGATGAGTTCGACAATAAGTATTGGATTGAAAATAACTAAATTAGGAGAAAAGATAAGTTCGATAGAGACTCCTCTTTATTACCAACTTCAAAATATTCCGAAGTGCTCATATAAAACATTAAAAACTACTTACTGTTATCATAAGTATGTCATCTATTATTATGTGAATAATTGCAATGTAAAATCTGATTGAATTTGTCGTTAGATGACAGTCTAGTCTTTTGGGACTCACTGAGGTCGCGTCATAACAATTAAACTGTTTTTGATCCTGGTGGTAATGTGAATAGAATTATTACAAGAGCCAAATACAAACCACTTTAGGGTGATATTGGTATTTAAATCGAATGAATACCTACACTAAGCCACAAGAAAATAGAAACGGAAAGAAAAACCCATTGCACAAAATGCTTTTACGGAATTAATGTTTGTCAAGATCAATATTGTTTTATGTGTCATCTCGTTAGTATCCCTATATAGATAAGTTATTAAGCTAAATGCTTTTTCCCAGTATTTTCCCTTGCTGTAATTTATATGGGTCGCTCTATGTGGTATGTTCTAATCAGAAATACTTAAAATACAACCCGAACTGGTTACAATGTGTATAATACATACTAACCAGTTATTTATAGTATTATACTTTCACATCGCAAAACCTCATCAACTAAGAGTTTTTTTTCCTCCAATAGGAGTGGATTGTTGATTAAAAGCTGTATACTGCTGAAGATTTACCTTCTATTAAAGTCCTTTGCGACGGGCGAAGGGCTGACAGCCTTTATCATTAGGTAGTAATCAACTAGTCGAAGAAGTAGGTATTGGCAAATATTTAGTAATCAACACGTAGACCATTCGGCCAAAACGAAATGCAAGAGCCTTCGCTCGTCAGAGTCTACGAGTAGGTGTGTGCCAGACTTGTTGCAGCGGTGAAATAAAACATTCGTCATACAAAGTGTTACCTAAATACCATCTAGTAAGACAGAGATTTCTTTGTGGAGTATTCATTGGGACCATAGTTGATTTAACTTTATTTTCGTGTTCACTTTGTTTCGTCCAGAATCAACACTCTCCAAAAATCTATGACCAACGGACAGAATCAAAAATAATATTATGGACTTTATTTATTTATCCGTAATATGTAACATCCTCATCATAGTTATTATGATAGTTATTAATTGGATTAGTTTTCTTGATTGTGTTGTATTAGATAACCAGGCTCTAGGGAAAAGTCGACAAACCTGAGCATAAAATACGGTCAACGGTAAACAAGATTCATTAATTAGAGACAAATTTGATGCGTGCTTGTTCCAAAGACCATAAATTACAGAATGTGGATATCCGGGATACGTTGACGTTAATGCCTCGTGGGAGTCACGCAATCTCTTCACTATCGGAACCATGTCAAACTTATACAAGATTGTGTTACATTGATTATTTATTGGATCACTGCGAATTTAGGTTTCGTTACGTGTAACTGGAGTAAATTTACTTGAGTACTTCTAGTGCTGTCGTAAAACTTTGCTCTGGTATAAAAAAAAATCCTCTATGATTTATTCCTATGTGACCCAGTTTTCTTAAGCTTAAGAATACTCCAACAAACACAAGAACTTTTTCTTAGAAATACCATAATAGTTGTTGTATCATAAACATTTTGTAAGTGATGTGCTAGATGTAAACACAGAATAAACTTCAAGCTTTATATTTTTTATCATACGTAAATCTTTTTTCTAGTACAGACGGTGTCATAAGTGTTCTCTAAGTCTTAATATCATAGACAATGCACTTATTTACTTACTTTTAAACCGAAAATAGTTTTGTTTTAAATCAGGTGATACCTGAGGTAAATATTTTTAGCTTTATCTCTCGTTATCTTGGCCTCTCAAACCTATAATTATTTTATATTTTACTCGGCTGCTGGTTTAACAGGACATAATTTATCATGCAAATTATGAAAACCCTGTACCACCATTATTACTCGCTTATCAGTAATTTCGAGTACTCATCGAAGTATTACACTTGTACTACTTAAAAGTATAGCTATTATACTTATACATATTTGTTCGGCTTGCTGATTGCTATTTAAAGGTACAAAAAGAACAATAAACTCTTATCTTAACTTTATTTAACTCAATAAATAGGCTCTTTACAGCACAACTGTCTTTTTTTAAGTGCCTGGTTAAGTGATGCTAAGAATTTGTTTTTAAGTTATGTTAAAAACCCTTTTTTCAACCCTGTTCTCTGTTATTCAAATTTTTAAACTTTGCCTCATTTTTAGTGAAAGTTCTTTAAATATCACTTCAAAAAGCCGTCGTGGACCAAATATTTTTAAGTGTAGGTTAGAAAGGACCACATTTTTTTTTATTTAATTAGCTTTGTGATTACAATTCGGACTAAAGCGTACAAATGTTTTCATCCTCACAAAACACAACAAAAACATTAAGCAATTCCTTCAGCAATAAACCCAAGCATAACACATTTAAGTACCCGCTTTTGTACCTAATTCTATACTATCCCTGGGGTTTACTTTCATGTCTGTAACATGCCAAAACCTACTCAAGTGTAGCAGCATTCACCTACTGTGGTTTCTATTCAAGATGTTTACACATCAGACGATTCGTGAGCCTAATTGACTTATGAAGTAAGGTAAAAGTCATTACTAAACAAACCTATATTTGAAGACCTAAATATAATATAGTTTTTATTTGATAATAAATAGTATTGATAGCTTGGTTAGATATTTTTGTAAACTGATTTTATCGGTAGGTCAATCAACAATATTGGCAGGCCCCACATGAATGGTTGGTGCCGCCAATATTGTCGACTGGCCTATTCGTCTGGTGATAAATTAAGACTACGGAAGGTCAACAACCCTATTCATCTAATGGGTGTCGTAAGAGCCGACTAAGGGAACAATGTGTGCAGGACATCAGTACTATAAAGAGAAGTAAAGCCTGAAATAAACCCTTTTCCAACCCATCTTGCAGACTGCACAGATGGCGTAGTGGTTTAAGCGGTCGATACGCCGTTTCCTACTACGTTGAATGTTGTGGGTTCGATCCCCACACGGGACGACACTTTGTGTGACCCACAAATTGTTGTTCTGAGTCTGGGTGTTCTTTACTCGTATGTCCGTTTTATGTATGTAAGTAAAGTCCCCCGCGACACAGGATATATTGCTAGTGCGGGAGTTGTCTTAACAAACCAAACCAAACGTGGTATTGTAGCCCAAAACCTCCTTTCTAACGAGAGCCCTATGTCAAGCAATGGCCTACTAAAGGCTGGTTTTAAGTTAAGGATGCATGAATGGTTGATTGATGTGCAAGCTTGTTCTCTTCATAACAAAATTTAATAAACAAATATACTATTATTATATTATTATTATTATTATACATCACGCTGATATTTAGACAAAGTTAGTTATAGAAGTCAAGTTGATTGCCGTCAACCGAGTATTCTAGACATCAAGTGGGCAAATTAACAGCATATTGAAAATGTAGATTTGACGGGCCTCTTTGTCTAGTGGTTGGTGACCCTGACTGCCAATCAATAGTTCGTGGGTTCGATTCCCACCAATTATAAATAATTGTGTGCTAAGTACGATCTGTGCGATCTGATCTGTTAAGTGTCTGGGTGCAATTTGTCTGCAATATGCATGTATTTAGAAATATATGAGTATGTTTACCAGCAGTCTGGTTCTTATAACCAAGGATCATAGGATTAGACAGCCGTGTGTGAAATTCGCAAGGCTATTATGATTATTAATTATTTTGATCAATAGATATTACTTTTGAATTCACTGAAATTTCGATTAGGTTTTACTGGCCGTAGTGATTCAACCTATATCGTCATCATTCTGCGTTCTTACCAATCTTATATGCTGTCGACACAATATGCAATATTTCAAAAAGCTCTGCTTTGTTTTTTTTATTGTTAACTCCCTACCTGACGCAAATCCTTCTTTTTTCTTTCATGTTTTTTCATGTTTTTAACCACCCACCAGTGAGATGGTTATGTCGGACTCAAACCGACCAAAAACCGCGGTCTCAGGTACCAGTTTCCGGGGAACCAGGTGTACCCTAGAAAGGAAATATTTGGTACCCCGATGTACCTCGTGTCATCTACGGCGTGTAGATGACCCACTCCTGTGTGGGAACCCCTATGTCCCCTTTGTGCTCCCGAAAGGACGTACGCGTCTCGCTAGCACCCCGCTTCTGCTGGGGTGACAGATGGCCCCACCGACCACCTTCAGGCCTGCGCTTTTATAGGACGTAGGTCATTCTGCGACCTCCAGTGCCTGAGTCGTCTGCGGTACCTGTCCCGTTCCCAGGACTGGCAGACCAGAAGAGTTCTGAACCTCTCCTGGTTCCGGTCCGCCATCTCCTTCGCAAGCATAACTTGCTCGCAGAAGTAGACGGCACAGTTCCACGCACTCTCGCTCCGTATTTTGGCAGCAGCCACTAGGCCACGCATCTGCTCCACCCTCACCAGGCATTCTGCCAGCGTGTGGAGCGCTGTGTCTACGGTCCGGCCGTCATAGTGGTGTTACTCAGGTGTTGGCTCCTTGCGGATCAGACACAGATGATCTCCGAAGCATCCTTTTCCGGTGATCAGCTGTGACACAAATCCTCCTAGGGAATGTGATCTTGTAATTGTCTGTAATAGACGATATAACTGTTTTATTTATATAATTTGTAATTCACCCGACTTTCTCTTATTTCATATTAGCATAACAAAAGTTTTGAGACTCGTGTTCTCAATACACAACTATTTTCGTTTTATATTCACAGACGGGAACTCAAACAAACAGAACTCCCACATTCCACAACAGATAGTCCAGCACGTGAAAATTTTAAACAATTACACAGCAGGCAGCACGTGTTCACTATTGTAAGGTTAATAGATCTAAGTTATTGTGCCCGTGAATAGAAAACATTACATTGTAAGGAAAATTTTGTTGGATGTTTACGTACAGTGCTACGACCTAAAGAGGCTCTACGAGTGCCCTCTACGCTACGTAGAACTTCTTTTGTGCTACAGAATATATTAGGATATTAACCTTTCACTTTATTCAATAATATAAGATGACTTAGTGCTCAATCGACGCTGAAGTGTCAATAACTTCATCAATTTTCATCAAAATTTATCAAAACTGAAAATTAGAGAAAATTAAGAAGTCAATTTATTATGAGTTATATTTTAGTCATTTATTTATTTATTCTAAGTATAAAACCAAAAAGTGTCATATTAATATGGATCGACTGAGGTCCTGACAATAAAACTCTAAAGGGTATATACTTGTAAGTATAATATATTTAAAATATTCATAGACGGAAAAACCTTTATACCCCTTTTAAATAGTGAATGGTTAAATTTTGAAGAAATGCGTCAAGCAAAAAAAAATGTCAACAATATTTGTACTAAACTTAAAAATTGTGTGTGTCAGTATATATATCAACAGACCAAATTTTAATTGACAATGAAATAAAACAGGACAGTTAAACGCCACGCGACATCTGTTATATAATAATTATTACAGCATAATATTCTCTATTCACAAATAGTTGTTCAACATAAAATAAGACAATCAAAAATTTCACATAAAACAACTTGACAGAGAAAGTTTACAAAACGACAGCTTCTGGAGAAACCACATAAGATAAAGATTAAGCTGTCGAAAGTTTACACTGTAATACAATGTAAGTGAATGAGGGTAGTTATATACTAAAATTTGTCCACTATATGGTACACTAATTACAAGTATTGTTTGCTTTGAAAACATTACATAAATCCAAAATAATCAAATAACAATTTTAAATATTGCTGATTGATGTAAAAAATATTTGTGACCAATCATGTAGAATTTATGTATTACATCAAGTATGGAAGTAGCAAGTGTGTAGGATATACCATTTTTACATATAACAAAAGTACTAAAAAGAAACAGATCATATCAAACTGCCTATACATTGGTTACTGATGATCAGAACGTTACGCAGAAATGATTGGGTTCCGAGTATGTAACAATGACAGAACGTGTTAATTGTATAGTCGATGTGATACATGTGTTTAGGTGTTATGATGATAGTGGCGGTTTATAACATTTCATAGAATAAAAAAGCGAGTGCTGACAGAAGTGAAAACTTGTTTTTTTTTTTTATTATAACTGTAACATTTTGATTTTTTTTCGATTCGAAACGTTCCAACATGAATAATATCTATGTTGTACGTATATACACAATATTTGTTTATATTATAAATATATAGTAATATTTATATTATAAATATATTATCAATGTATTATACCGATTTTTTTTGTGTGTGGATATATAAAGTATATCGTATAAAGGGGGCCAATATATGTAGGTAGATACTTTTATACAGAGGTGTCGAGAACGGTAATAATATCACGAGTTCAATGCTTTTCTCTATTCTCAAAAAATACATTCTTTTGTTTGTTGTTCAAAAATGCCTAATGCGCTTAATGCTAACTGAGAAGTTTTCACTTCAAGAATTAACTCTTTACTAGGGTAGAAGGAAGGAAACGTAGGAGTTTTTGACATATGTGGTGTTTTACGCTTAAGTTACAGGTGTTCGTGGCGGGAATAATCACTTACTTAGTTTACTTACTTAGTTTGACGACCGGATGGCGTAGTGGTTTGTGTAACGGACTGCTATTCCAAAATTCCGGCTCAAGTCAAACATTTGTGTGTATGAACTTTTAATATTTGGTTTAGTCTGTGTGTTTCTATGTATAATATGTATGTATTTACAAAAAAAACTGTATATGTATTTATATCAGTTGTCTAATACCCATAGTACAAGCTCTCCTTAGTTTGGGACTAGATGGCGTTGTGTGAATATGGTAGAATATTATTATTACTTACCATCGGTGTTCCGTTGGCTCGTTTGCCACTCCATGCCATAAAAAAATTAAAAATAGATTCAAAATACAAACGGCTCCAATTTCGTTTTTTATTGATTTCTTGAACACACAATAGTTGAACGTGACTAAAAGTCAAGATTAAAGCTTTATGACCTGAGGGTAGGCGTTTGTTTTAATTTAGGTACAGATTTCATAATGTCAAGCTAGTCTCTTGACAACCATCGCCCACGTAGTAAAACCATGCTCGAGCAACTTTCTTAATACAACAGCTAAGATATTAATCTTGTCTGGTCTTATTAAAAATGCACCCACATAATGTACGTGCTCAGAAAATAGAATGTTTTCGAATTTATTAATCAGCTGAGGATGCATTTATTTTATCTCAGAGATATTCTTTATTTTTGATTGGATGGGTCATACCACAAAATACTAGTATCCAGGGTTTTAGTTTACAAAACTGGCCGAGTGCATGTCGAGCCACGCCTAATGTAGGGATCCGTAAGTATTTCATATTGTAAACATTTCACATTAACGGTTTCGGCGGCCTATTACTTCATTAGTTGGTCGACTATTACTCGTAAACTTCTCAAGCCTACTTAATTGTGATAGTTTTCCTTTCAATATATATAACAAATGACGACCGAATGGCGTAGTGGTTTGTGTAACGGACTGCTATACCAATGGTCGCGGGTTCGATTTCCGCTCAAGTCAAACATTTGTTTACATGAACATTTAATGTAACCCAAGACCTCAGTATAGAAGTCGCATAAGCTACCACTGCATCACTGAGGCAGTGGTAGCTTTTCTTTGTGTATGCATAATCTTTAAAAAAGAACACCACGCGGTTTTTTATGTCAGAATATAGATTTAATATTTTCATTCCCAATATTCTCTTAGAGATTTTTTATTTGAAGAGATAGAAGACAAGCTTAGCTAAGCGCAATATGTGAGAGAGAGAAATTCTTTAATAGTTAATAGAGAAAGATTCGTCATTTGACAAGTGCGATGTTAATTCAGAACAAAGATAATATTAACGGTACATATATAATAATATTTCCTACTGCACATATGTCTGGTTTTCTATCAGAATATTTTTATTATACACTTATAACAACAACAAACAACAATTAATAACAAATACATTCAAAATGATAATATGACACTTGGATAAATAATGCCAGTTAGATTATGTAAAAAAATTAATTATTTGTACGGTACTTATAAATTCGTTGTCAAACGAGGAGGTAATTAATTATGCCTTGGAATAAAAAAAACAAATCTCTTAGTCAATTTTGTGGTACTAATTTCAACACATATAGTAAATTACATTCCTTACATTCAAGACAAAGTTACGCGAACTTCTTCGGAATGAATTGGCATAACAGTCACAACGCTAGTACTGGATTGTATATTTTTAATTAACATTAAATTCATGTATGTTTATGTTGATATAGTGTGTATGTATTGTGTATACTTTACTTCTATGTAAATATAATAATATAAGCAGCAATGTATTTATGTATATTAGTCATATCTAATGTAGGCTTATCTCTTAATTATCAAACTACTACGAACTAAGACAAATTTAATACTATATCTGTGCACACACTAACCTAACGCATCATATTTCTACATCACCTAAAGGTCGACAGAGAATGCCTCATGGCATTAAGTCCGCCTTCGTACAACATGTATATTAATTACACATGTATATTATTTTTCAATAAATAAATTACAAGTAATGTATTAAAATCGATAATAATATTATAATCCCGAAGAGTTTGTTTCTTTGCTTGGTTGAACGCGCTAATATCAGGAACTACTGGTTCGAATTGAAAAATTCTTCTACTGTTGCAGAGCCCGTTTATCGAGGAAGAGTATATGCTATGTAACATCATGCTAGGACAAATAGCATTAATGAAGAATGTTGCAAAAACTGAAAAAGATTATTCCTTATGAGAAATGCAGACCAAGTTGCGCGGCTCAGCTAGCTGCCAATAAAAAAGTAAAAATAGGTATTATAAATTATATATTTATAATTATAAAAAACCTTCAATTATATATATATAATTATATATATATTGAACATAAACTTTAATTTCACCCTAATTTCTTACCCTATTACGATATTTATATTAAAAATAAATAAAATTGAAGTGTCGGTTTGTAATGTCAAAATAATAGGGTTTTTTTTCATGATCACACGATTTACCTATGCCTAAAAACCAGTTTTTTTTGTCTGTCTGTTTGTTCGGGTAATCTTCTTAACGGCTGGGCTGGTTTTGATAATATTTTACTACCAAGAAGCTGTCTGTATAAGGAGTTACTTAGGCTATTTCTCCTCTCATAAAAACCCTTTAAATTTTTTCCCGGTCCGAGAGTCAAATATACTAAGGTAGCGCTTTTAAATTCAAAAAAGTCGCTGATGCCAGCTAGTATTTAATAAGAAAATACGCATTTCCCGGCAGTTAAAATGTTGTCATCAACACAGCGAATGTAGCGTAAAAACCAGATGGACATAAACCATTTCCGAAAACAAATATTTGTTATTCAAAAACATGGGAACTTATTATTAAAGTAGGTTATTTATTGCATAGATTCAGTTTAATCTTTCTACGAGCTAAATGGATGTAAACAACTTTCAGTGGCGACGAGAGAGCGGCGCGGCACTTAGACGATTCTCCTCAACCACCCATTTCGAGAAACCAAGGCGTTATCGCGGATTTCACTCATGCAACTATTGCTCTTGAAATGTTTTCACGGTCTATAACATCATTAAATTGCATAGAACATTTCAGAAATAATCATATTTATATTTAATAACCGAATACAATAAAAGACAACTTTCTCGTTTTCGTAACTGTTTATAAAATCTTAACAGTGATTTAGACGATATGTCTATGTGTTAAGAAATAAACAATAGCAAAAGCAACAAAGCATAATAAATTATTTAAATAATATAATTAACTTAAAAAAAACACTAATGGACCTAAATCATGATAATGTGTAAATAACGCCGTTTTCCTCATCTCAATACTATTTCAAACTTAAATGAGGCCGATCTGGAGTACAGCCAACTCAATTAAAAAAGGAAAAATTGAAATCTGTGTACATATTGCGTACCATAAACCTATCAATTTATAATATATCAGTCATATAATTGAGAATCGCCACTTCTTGGAAATCAATTAATAGTACTAGAGTTTGAATTTGACAAGGTTTTACAGATTCGACAAGGGCTTACAGAAACTAAAATAAGTGCAAATTAATAGACGACGCTAGGCCTACTGTTAAATATAGTCAAGGACATTTGTTTTGCTATGGGATACCGGACAAATGTGTCATCTGATGGTAAGAGACTACCGTTGCCCATAGACATTCGAGATGGTTACTCCCAAAGTATGTAATAATAACAACAAACACAACAAACAAACTAAATAATGTATTATATTCTAATGAAGAGGTACAATCAACTATTCTAATCTTCCAAAAAAGTATCAAATAAATGACCCTTATTGTATTCAGTATTCAATGATAATATACATATACTTATGAATCCGCTTTCATCGTCAAGTTTCGCAAGTTCAAATTTTGTTTACTGTCAGCTCTTCACCTAAAATACCTACATCAATGAAATTTATTGTACATACAATAGACACAAAAGACAATGTGAATTTATTATTTATTGTTTAGGACAAGAAAACAAAACTCGCCGAAACAAAAGAATGTAATCATATCATACAAACATTAAGCATTCAGTCAATCAGTCTGTATTACCTACTGTTTTAGCAACGATATAAACTCCACATTCATTTTTCAATATGAATATTACTTATTAGCAAATTAACTTCGTGGTCTGACGATGTTTGTCCAAAACCAGAACAGTCACACCAAAGGGTTAAAATGCAAATACATCGCACACAATGGGGGAATAAATTAATGATTTGGTGAACGCTAAGCTTAAAATAAATTATTCAGTGAAGTCGGATAATAAAATAATTTGAAACATTGTTTACATTGTCAAGCAGTTATATATATTTTTATTGCAGTTAGATTAATGGTCTGATTGTCAGTTAAGCAGTTGTCTTAAAAATACATAAATAATACCGTCCACAAAATAGGTGATGAATTTAACATTACAAGAACAGTGAAGTAATCCCAGAAAGAATAAATCGTATGCAGTCGATTTTTAAGCGTTTCAAAAAAGGGATCCTCAATTTGGTTATATTTTTATGTTTGTTACCTCAGAACTCCGTCAGCCCCGTTTAAGCCTTTTAAGTGTACTTCAAATAAAATTAGAAGAAAAAATTAACTAAATTAAAGGAATGAAGAAAACAGTTTTTCTAAATTCATCATAATTTAGGTGCATAGAAATGAGTGATACTATGTAGACAATAGTCAATAGTCAATCATTTTTATAATATAACGAGGTATAAATCTTACTTATGAATTCAGTAATACCGTACCGATATTTTCCAAAGTAGATTTATTTGCCCGCTGCATCTCAAGATTCTACACCTTTTTATTCGTTTACTATATATTTCATTTACTATATAAGCAGAAATTTGAACCACATTCGGTAGTCGAGCAGAAATCAAATCGATCTTAAACATTAAATAAATATTTTCACCCTTGCGATCTGACAAGTAATTTACTTTGAGCGTCGACTAAGATGTTTTTTTTATACAACAGGCCAAGTGTGATCACTCACACTCAACACAACACACACATCTAAAAGGAAAACAAATTTACTTTGTCGTTGAAGAGCGTGATAGAACGATAATATCGACTTATTATTAATTTCCTGTAATTAATAAGTACAGAACTATTTTCTGTTTTTCTTTGAATCTTTTGGGTAATTAATTTCGGATATAGGAAGAGGAGATAATGATCAAACATTTTCTAAAAGAACTTTAAACAAAATACTATGTATTGCATATGTTTTACTTGTAACTGCCAAAGCTGTATCGTGTCACGTTTTCTGAAAATTCGGCATCACAGTGTATTTGTATTACCTAATCTCTATATAAAGTAACAGATTTCAAGGAGAATCCACTTGATTCAATTATCATCTTGTTATCAGTTTCCAGAAAATTTGATCACGGAATTTAGGGCGAAAAATTCTGTAGCAAAAGATTTTCTTAGAAAACTCCTAAACTCACTTCGCGACACACTTTAAGAGGATATTAAAATTATTCTAATCTAAAATATATACATGTCCTGAATTATTATTAAATCATTTTAAGTAATGGATGAATGGATTATTAAGAAAATAAACATTTTATCTTGTGTAAACGAGTTTTAAGGTAGAGAGTTATGCTATATTTTTATGTGCACCTAATTATTTAATTGTGTTATTTTTTAAGCTCTTACAAAATGCAGTTTTGAGGTTGTCATCTATTTCATACACCAGCGCTAGTCGCTACAATAATCACTAAACGCGAACAATAATTGTTCAGTAATGCAGTACTTATTAAAACTCGTATCCATAACGGCTTTGGCTTTGGTTAAATTTAAAATAAATAAAAATAATGTTTTAACTTTTTAATACAAAACAAAGATTTTTTTAATTCCAAATACTTACTGCAAGCAGAGAGAATAATTTATTTTATTTAAAATATGAGGATAAAAAGTTCAGGTATAACTTATAAAGATTCTAACAACCAAACCGGAAATTCAATTACAAAACCAGCAATACTGTTAAAATTATTTTGAAATGTTGGTTTTAAATTCCCTCTAAGTTTTCTTATTGCTGTAATTTACATTTTATTTACACGTGAGTTCAGCCACGAAAAGATTTTATATTTCGAATTTCTCAATTTTATAGTGAGTCGGAGAGGATGGCTTTTTGCTTTCAACGCATTTTAGAACGGAATAAATATTCCTGTGATTATGTTCACCGGAAATCTCAACCATTACATTTGTCAATAACCGTGACATCGCCGTTGGATACATTTTACTTAAGAGTGTAGAAATTTCCGGATAAAATGTTTTCCTTGTGACTTTCACACAATTTTATCAATGAACTGTGTTAGTTAAAAATGTATGAATTGTGAGATACCAAGGAACACCATAAATTCTTTTTTTGAGTTGTTGATTTAGTTATTTGAAATGTTCAGAAAGATATGACAAGACTTATAACAACCTGACTTCACTTAGCAAAAAAGCGTAGTTGCATGGTGCTGGCGTTCAGTTTCGCTGAAAATTAAAAAAAAAAAATATAACAGTAAAATATTTGTTTTTTCGATTCGAAAAGTGCCGACATGAATATATATCTATGTTTGTTCTACGTATATTTGTTTGTACGTATATACACAATACTCGTATATGTTTGTATTACATAAAGTTATATTATCAATGTCTTTCAACCCAAACACAACCCTCGTGTAAGCGGGGCCAATATATGTAGATACTTATATACAGAGGTGTCGGTAACGGTAACAGTGTCGCGAGTTCAATGGTTTTTTCCCTAACTCTTTGTTGTTTAAAAATGTCCAACGCGCCTAGAGGAGTTTACACTTCAAAAAAGTAGTCACAAATGCATTACTGTTCTTAGAGCAATCCCAGAATTAATAGAGATTTTGATTTTGATTTTTTGACTAAATAATAAAGCAAATACGCTACAGAAATGGTCAAAAGACTGAAAACAATAAAAATAAAATTATTATGATTAGTTAGAAAAACAACCATATTATTAAGATGTGGTAGTTAATGTTCCAAAAAGCAAGGTTCTTCACTTCTTCTTTATGCAAATACAATAATTTTAATAAAAACATGTCTGTTAGCGTCAATCATATCAAATAATATATTTTGAAGCTGCAGCTCGTAATTCCACTCCTGTCTGAATAACCAATCAGTATTTCATTCGACGAATGGTGAACTTCAGAAAAGTAAGCAAGATTCGAGACAAAGCCGAACTCGTCCATGGCCTCTGAGATTTTTGTAAACTTTATCATACCTCAGGAACATTTTCAACTTTATTCCTAGCGTCATAAAGACTAATTATTATCTCATAATAAGGAACATGAAAAAGGACATCTAAAGTGATTTGCTGGTTATAACAACAATGGAGGAAAATCGGGATAATTGGGTAAAATATCCCATATATCAACAAACAAGTTTAAACCGATCTTAACTGAAAATAGCACACACCAGTGTATAAATGTGTTTATATTTTTTAGACGGAAACGATTCATGATTGACTTTTGTGGAGTAATCTTTTTATATACAATGACCTTACGT
Source organism: Arctia plantaginis (assembly GCA_902825455.1). Classification (NCBI taxonomy): domain Eukaryota; kingdom Metazoa; phylum Arthropoda; class Insecta; order Lepidoptera; family Erebidae; genus Arctia; species Arctia plantaginis. The sequence goes on from CADEBD010000288.1 coordinate 6,540,749, forward strand.
GGGTTGAAATGGAATAAAATAGATGGAACAGAAAGAGAGATGCGATGACACTTCACTTTTATGTTGTTACCGAATTGAGAAGATGTTTTAAGTATCTATAATATAATATTACTGACCTATAAATGAGACGATAATTTATATTGATCGCGTGATTGACCCCCAATTAGTGCAAATCTGGAAATACGGCAGTAAACCCGCCAAGTATAGCTATTTATTTCCTAAACATTTCCAGTCAACTCTGAAGACTAAACTAGAGCATTTGGAATGATTGATAAAATTTAAATTAATCAGAGTAAACAAACAAGTAAGGAAACAGAAAGGGGAGTGAGCTAGTGTGCGGGATACCAAACCGGTTCTCGTGTTTATAATAGGCTCGATATGAAATTATAGCATAACTTTTTTTGGTATAGGGGGCAAATGAGCAGACGGGTCTCCTGATGGTAAGACGGACACCTGTAACTGGACAGAGGACAAAATCACCGGTCATTTACGAACTGTAAATGGCCGGTGATTTATCATTCGACATTTTCGCACGTAGGTTAGGGTTACTACTTACTCACGCGTTGCCAATAACTGTTTTTAGACTATATATATAGACCCTATTTCGCCTATTTAACAGTAAATCTAGTAATTACTTTATTATATATAGCTGACCATTTCCTACATAATAATTTAAAAACTACTAGATTTACTGTTAAATAGCGTTTAACCTACCTACCTAGCAACCCTAACCTACGTACGCAAAAAGTCACAGTTCACTGTGATTTTGTCTCATGTGTACCTGTTACTTAAGAATCACAGTGTGCGTTGCCGCCTTTGAGTCCCCCCTTCACCCAAAATCAGGGGAAAAGGTGAGCTCCGGTATTCTCACCCACGTGGTAAAAAGAAACGAAAAAATTAAATCCGATGTTGGTTGGATGTCAGGAATAATAAATATTTCGGACATCTAACACATACCGCCATCTAGTTTCAAACTAAGCAGAGCTTGTACTATGAAAGCTAGATGAAGTTTAGTTTGCTAAATATTTAACAAAACAGAGATTGTTGCTATTGTGTGCGTAGATCTATGACTTTGGAGTCTACACAAGAGACGATTTCAAATAATTAAAAAAAAAATGAATGAAGCTTTGCTTAACACTGGTTTTCTATGAGGCCATGGTATAACTCCAGTGGAACTGGCCCATTGGTGCCAAAACAAGGCACTCTAACGGTTAAATATCGTCTTTCTTTGTTAATTCTCTGTTATTTTTAAGTAACCAGATAAATGAGCACGCGAAAATCTTAGTGATATGACCGGCACTCAAAATTCCAATACTGTTGACTTGATTTGCCAAACCTTTTGCTATAATTAATGCCTCTTAAGGAACTGACTCTGTTGGTCAATTTATTACGATTGAAGAAAAAAATGAAAAAATGTTTCCCTTGGTAACATTTAAAAAATATTGGTAATTTTGCAGCTTGAATTAACATCAGTGCCAAAAGGGTACCCAATTCATCATTGTGGCAGACGAAAGCCTAATGCTGGTTTTCAATTGGACCCAAGTGTAAACCACCAAGTGTAAACAGTAAACCAGTTGATGTTAAATGTAAAGTGCCTTATAACAATCAAAAGTATCGGATTTTTATCTCTTCATACTGTGTTTAATAAAATAGAAGACCAAATAGAAGATATTATATTTTCACTCAAATTGCTTTGAATTTTTTTTCCCTGTAAAGGTTGACTAGCCTTTACTGGAAAAGTTTTAGCTAAAAAACATATTCATGGCATTTGATTATAGGATAAATTTCCACGAACCTTCCTCTGTGGAGCTTTTATGACATATTGAATTACGTTGCTTTGTAAAACTAACCTTAATTATTACGTACTGGTCGTCATCACTCCTATGATTCACGATCTTGTTATTCTTTTTAACAATATTTACCTAAAATTGACGACAGACGCCCATACAAAGACGTAAGTGTTGAATAGCAGCTGCCGTTCTAGTCTAAATATACCTCACCAATTTATCTTTTTTATCCCACCTAGTTTCCAACGACGGCTAAAAAAAGTAACTATGGACAAAATTATTTTAAATCTGTCATCAATTCATTAATACCTAACTCATTATACGCTCCACAAGGAATAACACAGTTTTTTATTTAATAAATAATAACATGACTCGGCTTACATAGGGCCATCTGATCCCAAATTAGAGTGAACTTGACGGTACGGTAACCAGACTATTCGTATAAACATACCCATAAATGTCTCAATACATACATATTATAGATGAACTACACCCAGACACCTAGCAACAGCACCTAATTTTTAATCTTGTAAATTCCTGACTGATTTCGTATTCATTTTAACTTTTGAAAGACCTGATTTGTACAGTTGCTTTGTTCCAATTAACACTTTTATGGTTGTTGTATCTAGTATCTAATTCTTTGTACTTCCAGCACTTAATTTCTTATTCATATTATTGGTAAACTCATTATTGTCACTACGCTGCTAGCTTGATATTTTGCTAGCATCGCACATTTAAATAGTCCGGTGCAGTGAAAGTTTTTGAGCACCTAATTTTTAATTTCGGCACCTAAAGAGCCCCTAATTTTGCCATTTTTAAATGCAATAACTGACTTTGAGTTGCTGGCATCATAGAGCTACGAAACGGACTATGTGATAATCACTGGATTAAATTAATTCACTGAGCCACATATAAATTTGCAGTCCATTGAATGTAATAATCACTTGATTAAAGTCCACTTTACTGGAAATACTAGGTAGGGGCTAACTTTGGAGGGGGTGAACAAAAATGGGAGGAGGGGGGAATCGCGCTTGTATCTCTTGAGTTGGAAGTGTCCATAGGTGATAATAAGATGGACTCGGCTGTGTGTTTATCCGTAACACCTTAAAAAAACAAGAACAAAACGTTAGGCACAGTAATGGTAATGCGTATCGTGTTAATTTCTGTCAAAATAATTGTATTATCTCTATATTTTATTTGCATTTTGTTCCGCTACAAGTTCAAGAGAGACATATATTTTTTCATTACAGAGTCGTTTGAAGGTCCACTAGCTACAAAACTACACGTTCCTACTTTAACTGTAACAATAAACTCCCTAGTGACCTCACAAGCTTGTCATTATCAATGTAACTTTCTTCTTGTGTCTGGTACTATACCGTCCTGTTGCTAACGGCGGGTATTGATCTATCCGGGTACTGATTACTCAGACGCCTTGGCTTATTGGAAAAATAAATATTTTTTGATGTAGTAAAACCTTTTAAATCGTTTAAGTGATAAAATTATGAATTAAATAGTATGAAGTTCGAACCAATTTAAGCTACCCTTAATTTTAGGGCATGATATTTTATTTACTTCCATATTTAAACTGCCTTTCCTCCTTTTGCCATAAACAATAAACTACCGCTTTAGTCTTATGACTATATGCTTTATATAAATCTTTTTTGAACCGACTTTTATCAAACAATACTAACAAAGAGCAGAGCAGAGCAACTTTTCGCCATCGTACCACACAGCAAAATGTTTATCCCTATCACCTTGATAGTTGGTGCTCCACTACTGTGCCCTTTTGGAGACACTTTTTGCTTCGCACATCCAATCGGTGGAATGGGTTTTTGTTTGCGATATTTCCGGACCGATACGACCTTCAAGAAAAGAGCGTACTCCTTCCTAAAACGGCGACAACGCGTTTATGACTCCTGAGTTGCAGACGTTCATGGGCGGCGATGGTCACTTTCCATCTGGTGACCCGTGTGCTCGTCTGCCCTCTCTAACATAAAAAAACAAAAAAGAGTACTTTATTGAAAATTCAAGCGGAATTCAAACCGCACTTTTCAGATCCCACAGAGTGTCACGTTTATCAGCAAAATATGATATATAAGTAAGATTAAAGAAATAGAAGCTATTTTTACTAAGCATACAAATATAACCGATCAATTGTTCTCGTAAGTCTCTTGTCCAAATCGGACGAGACCTGTCCCCGGCAGCAATGATTGCTGCCATGATGTTGCCCTGATTGCAATTGGACCTCCACGTCGCTATTGAGGTTGGAAGTGCTTTCGGGGAGGACCTGAAATAACATGGTCTGGGTCTTCCCCGAGTGCCTGAGGCCGGCCGTCGGGGTGGTTTTTAGTGAAATCACCACATACTCTTGTCACCTGACTCCCCGAGGAGCAGGAGATCCAAAGGGATTTTCCACCTCGTCAACAAAAAAAAAAGAGGTTTCTTGTGCGCCCATAGCAAAGGTTAATGTTAAATCTTAATGTATGTCTCGTTACCAACTGGAAGTGTGTGAAGTATATCAAGTTTTTATTATTGTTACCTTACTTTAATGATCAGAGTTGAACACAATAACTTAAGACATTTGTACTATGTTCTGTTATGTGAAGACTGTAGTACATCGAAACGAAACGATATTATACAAACATTATAAATTTGATTAAAAAAAGTTGAAACGGTGGTAGAGTTTAATATAAACATAATCCATTACTAGCGTTTACAGCGATAGTAATGTGTTATGTCTATTTAAAACTCATATCCCTATTTCAACTGTCTCTGGTATTCGTAACAGACGTGAACTACAGTTTCAACTTTTTCTAATCAAATTTCACATGCATTCAAAAAGTAAAAAATGACAATAACATTTTGTAAATGAACTATATTATTAGTTACTGTCATCAGTTTCATTTATCACATTTTTTTCTCAATTCCATTAATAAGAACATGAATTTAAATTAATTTTCAAATGTAAGTACAACGAAAGACTTTTAAATTAATCAGCACTTGAAAGATCTACGCGTGCGCCAATAACAATAAAAAATGAGATTCCACCGTTTGTTACAAGCGCCCTTGAACTGATTTCATTTTGTATGCAATGGATATTGATAGCGATTAACATCTATTTTGAATAAACCACCATGAACCGCTTTTTTATTGGATGTCTGAAAATTACGTGCACCGCAAAATCCCAACTAGATTTCTCTAAGAAAATCATAATAAAACTTACAGTTTTAAGATACTTAAATACTTGTTATTATTTTAAGTGAAGATAACTTGGTCTAGTGGTTAGCGACCCTGACTGCTAAGCCGGAGGTCGTGGCTTCGATTCCTACCCAGGACACACATTGTGTGATGTGCACTATCATTTGTTCTGTGTCTGAGTATAATTTATATATTATAGCGTATGTATTTAGAAATATTTAAGTATGTTTATCAGTGGTCTGATTGCTATAGCACAGGCTCTGCTTAGTTTAGGATCAGACAGCCGTGTGTGAGATGTGTGAAGTTATTTTTATTACTATCATTTTATATTTGTAACACAGCTTTATTTGATGCGGGACATTCTTGTAGAATTTATCCCATAACCTCAATAAAGACTTTTATATTTGTGAAATTCGTAAATCATTATTATAATTAATGTGAACAACATAACTGTAAATTAAACCTGTAACTACAATTGTATATGTAAAGTAATTAATTTGTGCCCCAATTTTTCACCGACAGTTGTTTATAAGGCACCTACTTTTATATAGATTAGAATGTACACATACTTTCAATGGATTCCAAACCCCGTAAATTAATGAAGAAAATAGTCTCACACCTGTAAAAAATAAGAAAAGAAGAATATGCTTTAAATACTTATGTTTTGGTGATAGAAGATCACAAATCGAGAGAAATCCCAAATAACTACAACTGTTCTCAAGATTTTGGATTTAAAATATAATTAATATCACAACCATTCATAAAACAATCACTACATAACTAGTCTCATTTGATTACCGAATAAAACCTACAGCATATTTTTTAGTTCTAGTAGTTTGCATTCGTACATCAATGCCTAGGTTTAAAAGTAAGTATCTACTATTTCTCATTTAATTTGTCCCACTCTTGCAACGTGATTAGGTTGAATAAAGTAATTCTCTCCGTACGAATCACTTGTCCATTGGGCATATATAGATTGTTTTAGCGATGATGGTATGCTTAAAATAATGCATAATATTATTTTTTTTGTAAAGGGGGCAAACGGTACGTGAATACCGTCTACTAAAAGCGACGAAGGAATTGCTTAACACTAGTATTTATTTATTTAAACTTAGCACATGTTGTACAAAGGCGGACTTAATGCCATGAGGCATTATCTTCCAGACGACCTTCAGGTGATGTAGAAATACGGTGTAGTAGGTGCAAAGATAAAATATCAAATTTGTCGTAGTTCATAGTTTAGTAAATAAAAGATAAGCCTACAATTAGATACAACAAAAATACGTAAATTATTACTACTTATATTATTATATTTATTAATCATAATATTTGTCCTGGGCGGGTATTCTGTAGGGTCGTAGTATCATCCCGGTCGAGCCAGCCCCTTTGTGACAAAGCATGGGTCTCTTGCTGTTATATGTTTACTATATCAAACCCTATAGCAAAAGTCGATTAAGTATGTTCACCTCTTTTCTTATTATTTATTTTTCTATCTAGATAAAAATTACGGCATTTGTTCTATGCCCTTTTTCGTATCCCTGATAATCTATTTGCAAGCGTTAAACGTGCAACAAAAGAAACTCACATTTCCATTTGTAATATTAAAGGACGGATTATATTTACATAACAGTAACGTTATTTCCTCCGTCTACAACTTTGACCAAATTCAAGATATGAGTAACAGAGGTGTTAAGCCGTCAGTTTAAAAGAATGTGGTCAAATGTCACTGATGCAGGCGAAGAGATCAACGCTCTCATTGTGTCGGCATAAGGCACTGACAGAGAAAATTAGACTGAGAATTCCACTGATATTTTTGCATGAAGCGACGGCGGAGGGCGGGCGGCGTTGCTAACTACATGCATATATATAGGATGAATTTACTGATCGCCGCCCAGTCGTACGTAGCCGCTCTACCGCGCTCCACGTCGCTTTCTACAACTTGTATTGCTACATTTCATTAATAAGAGAATACATTTTTAGTACTATACGGACTAAAAGGACAGTGATTATAGACGTTTAGTGTTGTGTTAAGACTGCATAACTAATTGTTGGCTGTGTGGTGTGTGTCGGCAATTTCAGCCGACCTGTAGCTGCCTTCCCGGTACGCCGATTCTTTGATCAGGTGAGTTTTCATTCAACTCTGCATGCTTTAGTGCATTGAAACCATTATCCGTACAAATTCAGTAGTTTGTGTACTCCGTTTACGTTGTATTTTGGGTCGTAGATATTAATTTAGTTGTGTTACATAGTTTTAGTTTTAAATTCCTTCAAACGTACCGTTATTTTGTTCAAGCTCGTTGGTTTACATTTTATTAAAATAATTTAGGTGTAATGTCGACGAAAACAATTTATTATTTAATATTACATAGAAATACCAATAATAAGAACACCTTTAGCATAGATACTCTTATTTTGTTTTGATGATAGTCTGGATTTTCGTGCAATTTCTATTTTCTCGTAGGTGCATAGTACATCGCGCAATACTGCACAATGTGATAACACTGAGTTGAGATTCTAGAAACATAGACTCTACATCGCATTTATATTAATTTTAAATTTCAAGAACCTTATCTTTTTGTCATTCATTTTATATTCCATTAAGTGATAAAAAAATAACAGTAAAAATGTCTCCAATAACACATTTCAACTTTCAATGAATGTTTCTCAAAATCTTTATTTCTCGGAAAATATTTTTGCTTTGGATTTTCATAATGCGAAATGGATTTCGATATAAGGCACAAGAAATTCGTAGAATTGATAAAGACGAAGGTAATGGAACATGAATTAAGAATAAAATAATATAAAACACCTGTTGATTAAATCTAAACACCATAATATATATCAGTTTAGTTTTTGACGACCGGTTGGCGTAGTGGTTTGTGTAACGGACTGCTATTCCAAAGGTCGCGGGTTCGATTCCCGCACAAGTCAAACATTTGTGTGCATGAACATTTAATGTTTAATTTGGTCTGGGTGTTTCTATGTATAATATGTATCTATTTACAAAAAAAAAGTATATATGTATTTATATCAGTTGTCTAGTACCCATAGTACAAGCTCTGCTTAGTTTGGGACTAGATGACGTTGTGTGAATGTAGTAAAATATATTATATTATTATATTAGTTTAGAAATATTTTTGCCAGGAAGAAATATATCCAATAAGAAGAAAATATTAATCTATATATTGAGATAGTCTGTCTTTTATATGTAATAATATTCGGAAACCTGTTTTTTACATGCATATTATAATCGCTTTATTGTGCTTTTTAATGTGTGAATGGTCGCTTTATTTGAATTATTCACTTAATGGAATAAAAATGCATCATAGTTTAGTTTTTTATTTATTTTTTCATTTTAAGATTTATAACGCTTTTTTTTTATAAATACATATAAATAAAAAACCAGAAAGTACATAGACCACAAGGTATGAAGGCCTATATTCAATTTGTTTATTCATAAAACAACGATTCCTTGTACTTTGAATGTTCTAGGAAGACAATCTTCTTTTGATGTTACGTTCAATGGAACACGTGTTTCTGAAAACATCAATATGTTACAAAGCGTATGTCACTTGCTTATTAATTCAATGAATTTAAAAAGTTATTTTAAATAGTTAATTATTATAACGATTAATATTTTTACGATTATAACCCAGTTTTTTCTAAGTTATATAACGTCAAAATAACACGATGTCTTTGTCAATAATTGATGTACTTTCCTTTTTTTAAATACTCGCATATTTTTTGTATATAGAATTAACGCTGGGTTCTATAATAATTTATCCTTTATCTATTTATTTTCTATATTATTTTCTATCTTTATTTATAAAAGAAACCAGATAAATCTTGAACTAGAAATTACCTTGAAGAATCCTTGTGGTAATTTAAGTTCAGATAAAGGTATTCTAACTATTTAGGATCACCGAAATCTTTTCTTTAAAGGTTAATTTACTATAAATTTACAAGTAAAAGGATTTATTTTCAGTAAACCCAGCCCGCTAAACCTTAACAATTAAGATATCTGAGCTTGTTTACTTACTACATAAATAATATTTGTATACAATGTAAGATTTCATACAATGTAGGATTTCAATAGAGAACACGTGTAAACAAAATTATAATATATTACCACAAGCCCACATGGGTTTATTTAAATCGTGCCGAACATGTGTTTTCAGAGCTTCATAATCACCCCGTCACAACCCGATCTTCAAAAAAGGCAATTAACTGTTATATATATGTTATATAATAACGTCGCAGTGTTTACCATTCATTCTGATTGTTAGGGATTTATTCATCTGGAGGCTCGACAACAATTTGTACCTACTGTAACTAATAAACACGGCAAAATTATCTTTTGCAGACGATTTAACTGAATTTCTCAGTAGATACTCGTACCTGTTTGTTATCCAATCATATTGAAAGTGATTCAGTTTTAAACGCCCTCTAAAATAAAAGATTTAAAATCAACCTTTAAAATATACATAGTAGTTTTTGTTACAAAGAAAACTGACTCTCTCTCTTTCTTCCTGCCTCACATATATTTCCTTATACAGCTTATTAATAATGTATTATTTTAGCTTTTCTACTTGTATCTTCTTTTAGATGGTTGCTCTCTCTCTATCTGACTATCTGATATCTACACTTACGTCTGTATATGTTTATCTATCTTGCTCTGACTATTTAGCTCGGTCTCGCTCAGAAATTTCAGTCGTTATTTACTAATCCCAATATTCATACCTAAAATCGTTCAAACAAAAAGCACTTAAAACATCATTTGCTTCAAAGGTTTTTCAAAGTAGTTTTCAAAATAACAGTACAATGTTTATATAACCTATTTCTTTGGGTCAAATCGTTTTTACAAAACAGACAGAGTGGGCTATAATATGGATAATAAAGCTGTTTAGTTTGCCAACTACTCGCTGTAAGTTGATGGCTCGTGCACGCTCATCACTCGAGCTGTATATAATTTTAGTTCATCTTTACGTAGGAAATTGTTAAGATTAATATTTTGTGTATCCAACTAACGTCATCAACGCACGAGCAAAGCTGTTGATGACGACAAAATGTAGTAAAAATTATAGGAATGCAAAATGCTAATATTAAAAGTGCCTTAGTTGTTACATATGTACAAATAAACCAGTTGAAAAGCACTGCCTTAGTAGGTTCGAGTATCGGACCGGGCAAAATTTAGTGGGCTTATTCTAAGAGAAAAATAGGCTAAGTTACTCCTTATATAGACAGCTACCTGGTAGTAAAATATTATCGAAATCAGTCCAGCCGTTTTAAGGATTACCCGGTCCGGGAATCGAACCTGAGGCCTTAACAATATTTTCATTTTGAATTCCAAGCGAACGAAGTTGCGGGCGCCAACTAGTGATAAATAAAAAATTAAGTCATGACGATCAATTTTTTTCAAATATTTAACCTATTCCAGATTTTACTAATAACATAAAATAGTGAATCGTTGGTTATGCTCATTAGACACACCCGACCAGCACCGGTGTCCACTCGTTGTCGACAGGTGTCCAGGACATGGCCAAGATTTATTATGATACTTGCCACTGCGTGCACTGATCTCTCGCAAAATCATGCAAAAGTTCAATGCTAATTCCAAAAGTTTATTTTTCAAAAATCTTTACAAGATAATTTAGTTAAACTTGGCCCCAATCTTGTTACAACAGGAATCGTAACCCAGATCTGAAAATTTCAAAAGCCTTGATGTGATAAACAGTGAACACAAATTAAGATGAACCAGAGAAGTCTAAATTGGTGTAATGAGTGGTTCCAATGTTTGCTTGCTTCACCTTCGAACTTAAAGAAACAATGCATATACATTTATATATAAAGAGATAAATAAATAATTTCATTTAGAAAAATCTACACATATCTAATTTAAATTCGAATATGAGAGCTGTCGTGTGTTTTAGGAATAAAATATGTTTTCTTTCTTTCTAATTTCATAGATTTTCAAAGCTCATCCCTATATTTTTTATCATTCCTTATTTTCATCATTTCCATACTACATTTAGTTTAAACTTGGTTAAAATACATACAATTTCTATATCGTCATATTTTTTTTCTAGAATTTGCACACTGTTACAAATTATTTTAAGAACATAACGTAAATAATTGCATTCTATTCGTCAGTTAAAAGCTCTAACCATAAATACATATATTTTATTTATTTTATTGTTTCCCACTTTTAAAGAATCATTATTTATTGCTTGAAATGAGAAACACTCTTTTAAAATTATAAACAACTTAATGTAAGTACACCATTCGTTCATCATTACATTGTATTTTGACATTCACACCTGTGAACCTATATGTAGGTTATAAACGCACGTAGTTGATAACCAAATTTGAACCATATTACTTCTCTTCAAGAAGTAGGTATTCCCTTAGCTGGGAACAGGTGTAGACTAGTGATAGCCATTAACAGCTTTGTTAGTTTTCTATCAAAGTATCGGAGGAACATTGCAATCATAAATCTCTGGAGTATTAGTGTAGATTGAATCATATGCGTACGACGCAGATCTGTTTTTTAAGTTTTAGTGCACATTAACTTATACAGTTAAAATAAATAGTCGAGATTTTATGAGAAAATTAAAAAGTGCGAAATGGAGCTATTTCAAGAAAACGGTCACGCGACGACCTTTCAAATACCAGACTAAGGTCGAAAAAATGGCAATGTATAACGAAAATAGGTAATAAGACAGAAATTACAAATTTAGAACCTAATTTATCATAAAACAAAAATAGTTAGGTATATCTGCAGCAAAATTTATCGTAAACATTTTAAACTAGCAATTCCTCTGTTTGCACACACCTGTGGCAACAAATGGTATTTTTAACATGGGAAACATGGGGAATTTCCTACAGTTATTGACTGTACACTACATCATATCACCAGTACTCAATGGCCAATTATTATTAGTTTCAAACAAAACACTTGATAACTTACTGTGAAAAATTCTAAAGCCGTCATTTTGATATTCTAATTTTAAAACTTAGTTTCAGTGACATAATAGCTTTTATTATTGCATTGGTATTTTATTGCTGACAAATAAAAGAAGATTTTGCCGATGTTTAAATATGCGATTCACCTATCTTACTTTGATAGTAATTATGAAATTATTTCGATTAAGGTTTATCAGTGCGCTTAAAATTATATAGTGCTGAGTTTCAGGTGAGGGAGAATACGGGTTATGGATCGATGCAGGTCACGTGAGGATCACAGAGTTCATTTGTCTAACTGATGATACGAACCATTAATTAGAAGTCCCCACAATAAGACCATTTGAAAACAAATTCAGATTGGAAATGCGGATGAATGGAAACGGAAAATCCGCTGCGAACGATGAAATTATGAATCAGATAGGAATGAGTAATCTTTGTTTACTGTATATATTATTATTACAATCAAGAACTCCGATATCGTATTGCTTTTGAAACAGTATGTCATATTTTGCTGCAGTTTCTTACCCTTTCTCTTTTACAATCAACACTTTAAATTTTTTGTAAAACTACACTTTTGTAGAGGATAACACACATACAACATTTATTAGTCTAGAAGGAGATTATTCCCAGTTTGGGTAAAGTACCTTTGAAAGAAACTTTAAAATAGGATTAAACGTTTTATGTTTCTTACATAATATATTTAATGCCAACCAATAATGTTCAATGTTTATTTATAAATGTGGTAGTAGTAGATATAAGATCACTCAGAGCCGAATTTATTATAGAAAAACTTATTCCGCTACCAGTCAGTCTAAAAATTTATTTAAATCAGTTAAATTCTGTTTAGTTTTTAAATGCTTCAACATTTAATGGCAGCTATAATGTAAAGCTCACGTATACAAATTCATAACAAACAATATCTCTGAGAATATTTCTCCTCCTGGGCAACGTAATCATATTACAGCAGATACGTGAACCAAGCCATATTGCGTTTCATGACGTTCTCTTACGGATATGGTGTTATCTTATAGAATATACCGCTTTGAATTCAAATAAATATTATTTTATGCTTTTAAAGATAGATTGTAAGCATCACAGTAGTATATAAAGAAAGATAACGAAACCAGAGATGCGTTTAATCGAACTCCAAAGATACTACACCTTCACAAATTTGCACATAGCAACAGACTGTGAAACAGAATTTAGTGATACAAAAATACTGCCCCACGATGACTAAAACAAAAATATAAACCTAGTTGTTTATTTTTGACGAGACTACGACGTTCTGTATATTTTGTAACGAATTCAAAAATATACATTCGAAATTAGCTGATTAATACGATATTATTGGTCAAGAATCAGAACAATAAATAGATGATTCACCTCATGAACTGTGGTATTAAGCCTGGTAAGTCGTTCACTAGGTTTATTAGGAAATTGTTTGTTGTTTCTGGCTGATATACCTCGAAGAGGCCCATCAAAAACTCAATAACAAAGCTTTGTTACAAACGATGTCTTTTACTTTTATGTGGGACAATTGAGGTTAGCCGTAAATTACGACAAGTAATCCTAAATAACTGTAATCTTTTAAAATTGCTGTCGAAAAATATAATTGCACTGGATCATTTTTGTTGATAGGCTTTATTTATTTTCTGTATTTTAAGATCTTAATAAGAGTTTTACTGTATCTGACCAAAACTCAAAACCGATCTTAAATCCTAAACATATTTGGATATACTAATAACAATATAGTTTTTAATAAAAATAACCAATGTTATAAACTCTCAAGTTCATGGTAATATAGTTTAATTTAGTTTCATCGAATAAAGCAAAATAATATCAAAATAGAGCCCCTGCATAAAGCTTCACACACACATTCTTCATTCTTCCGAATTTGTCCTCCGATATTTACTTTTTAACCGCTACCAAATAAGTCCTCGAAATGATAAACAAACTTCAATTACCTTTCAATCTCTTGTTACTTTTTATCATAACCATTGTGAACATACTGAAATTGAGTCCTTGATTGGTAACCTTCTAAAGGGACGTTTACGTAATACCCATGATCCACGGATTTGTTGTCAAGGTTATGTCCTTTCGATCGGTCCCGTAGGGAGAGAGTCCTTGCGTTTTGATAATGTCTAGTCACAAGTTAGCGTTGAAGGTCTCACTTCAAATCAAGGACTTGTAAAATTACATTTGGGCATTTCGAGTGTGGAAACTTTATCTGGGATTTTATATTTGAAGAATGTGTCGATAAGGCCGCCATTTGTACTAACCTAGTTCTAGACAATAATTTTATATTTATATCTGGTGTACAATAAAGGGATATGTTAAGAATTTGTCAATGTTTAAATATACCGAATTTTGAACAGAAAAATATGAATTTCATTGCTAAAGGTTTAGGTATAATATAATACAATATAAGTACAAAAGCCTCACTAGAAATTTGAAGATAATTGGAGAGTAATCTACTTACATACTCAATTAATCAATCATTAACTACATTATATTTAGGTACTGAGTATAAGGCCGCAATTGCCGTTTCCGTAGCCTACGGTATCAAAAGGTGTGATAAAAGCTATTTCAGCCACAAGTTCACAATAGACATCTATCTTTTTGACACCCTATTCACAGTAGGTCCCTACTGAGTTTCGAGCGGATAAAACTAGGTTTAGTTAGATCGCGAATATTGGTCTTAGTATCGTCGGCACCATCTAGACTTACGTATGTTTCTGCTAATAAATCTTACTCAAATGCAATCCATTAGTGATTGGTCCATTTTGCTGTTATATCAATATCCCTAAAGGACAAACAAGTCGTCCCACACAAACTTCTACACACCCACGGAAACAATGTTCTAGTTTAGTGTCTACGCTTACGCGATTAACAACATAAATTTACTTGTAAACTGTAAACCCTATAGTTACTACTTTGTGGTAAACAAAATAAAGAAATCGATGAGTTGAAAACAATTCATGTCTTTTTATAAACAGTCGCCCACGAATATGATAAAAGTTTATAAATAGCTGCGATTTATTTATAAAACTGTTCCTCTATTGCTTTAGCAATGTCAAAATGTTTTGATGAATTTCATATCAATCTTTTTGGATGTAGCGGGGTTCATCATCTCCTTCCATGTCCTTTTTAGACACCGCCTACATATCAGTAGGCTTTAATAGGCACCTCAATTCAAATATGTACTTTATTAAAAACAACTCTCTTCTTTCTAAAAAACTATTTACATTTTATAAAATAAAGTTAGTAAGACAACGAAAGCTCATTATAAATGTGTAAAGACATTCACCGACACACAGCGATAAGTTATTGTCTTTTGTAATCAGTCGGCAAAGTTTGAGGTTTCAAGTTGTCCTGCCTATTTACTTTAATTTTGGTTAAAGCACTGTATTATTCGTAATGAATAAATAATCCTTAAGTAACTGCGTAACCTACTAGAAAGGTTCTAGAGAATTTATATACAACACATAACAAGCTAGAACAAAGAAAATTGCAATACAATTTATTTGAGCATCATTTAGACAGGTGTTCAATATTCCGAACGCTAGTCTGTTTACGAAAGCTAAAAGTAGAAAGTGTATGCTATTGTATAAACAAAATTTAACAAAAGAGATTATAAAACATAAAAGGCAAACACTGAAATGATGGTTATACCACTTGATCGTTTAACTTGTTTAAGCCACGTCTGTTTCTTTCATAGAAATGTCATGAAAATTTGAGTATTTCATGAACGTATCCGTTATCGTTACAAATAAAATAGAATCATACTCAACAGGATAAATATATAGTAAAAAAGTTACTTAAAGAGGTATTTAAAGAGGTGAATTAGTTAGCCTATTTGGAGTTTTTACTTCAGGACAGAAATACCTATCTGTATAATTAATTAAAATAATTAAACTGACTAACTGTTGTCTATTAGTTCTGTATAAGGCGTTCTTAACTTACACTATGTAGGTACTCACACGAATCCGTGGGTCATAAAGTATCTTATCCCTGTGAACAACTGAAGCTGTAATGTGTAAAGTATGTTCATTTCGATGAATATTTTCGTCATAGCATATTAGGCTGAGTACGAGTAATATTTCACAACATACCATTTCAAATATTTTCTGTGTAAGTTCTGAACACGTGTTATGAATTAATCTCTAAACACATTAAGAACGACCCAGTTGAGCCTATTATATTTCCATATTTAATATTAGTGCAGCGTCGCACTCAAAGTATTTTAATACACCTACCGAAAATTATTTATGTAACGCGGAAAGTTAATTTAAAACACGATATTTCTTTTGGCAGCGAGACGCGACCGAATGATATTATTTGGCGCCAAACGTAAATAAAAATGGCGACGTGTCGCCACTGATACATTAGTCTTAGTAAGACATCAAAATTTTTTAATGCGACATTCTTAACTTGAACATCTATACCTATTTTAGATTTTATTTGTAGCAGATAGATTTTATTTACATTGTTTAATTATATGTATCCACTGAATAGTTTACTTTAATGTCTTGCAAAAAACATTAAAGTAAACGATAGAAAATAATTAGATCCCTAACGTTATATAGAAATAAACCATGCAATCGATAAAAATGTGTCAATGGTTCGGTGAAAATATAAAAGCAATATTGTGTAAGCTCGCTGAAAACGAGTTTGTAAGCAATCGTAACTTCGTAAGCCTTTTGACGATCATCGACGGAAACGTCATAGGATTTATGATTGGTTCTTGTTGATGGAGTAGTATAAAGGGTTTACGTCACAATGCATTGTTTACAATACAAGGCATCTATGATAATTTTATAGCACTAACGTATAACCCAATATTTAGTCCTACTTTTTTACATTCTGCGTAACAGTATGACAGCCGTACCTATTTACGATTTAAGCCACGTACGTATGTATAGTCTGCATATCGGGCATTTCTTGTTGTAAACTGAAAAGCACGAAACACAAAATGAAATTTAAATAGCAAAAAAACAAATAGTCAATAATCATATGATTTTACATAACATTTGTTTTATTCTAACTTTATATTGTTATCAAACAGACAAGCGGCATTCCGATGTATATAACAACGTAACAACGTCACGTTATTTCCTAGGGTTATTCAACTATTCATTTGCTGACGTGTATTCTACCCATAAATATTTCAGAATATATTTGTCACGTAACAAAGTGTTTTTATTAGTAGTATGCAGGACTTGCTGCAATGAAACACTACTACTGAACCAAAACCTATAAACATTTTGTCGAGGTCAGCAAATAAGACGAAGGCGAAGGCCAACTATAAAATTAACAGCTTCTTGCACTTATGTAAGGGGAGACGTTTAGTTATTTATTTACTTTTCGCATATTTACTATGTGTAGTAAAAATTATTTCAGACTTTGTAAGTTGTAATAAAACCAAGGAATACTTACATTAAAGATTCACTGAGGTGTCAGTGACCACAAAATAATTAGTTTTAAAATAATTCCGCACTGTAAATGTAGCAAGAAATGCTATCTGACTTGTTGAAGAGAAACAAGCGTTCTTTACTGACGTTTGTCGGTCATTAGCTGAACGCGTGTCACCGAGACGTGAAAGTAATGAATGAAACTAAAGCTCGCCAACTAAACGCCACGTGAGTTTGTTTCTTTGTCGTTCATCCAGTACCTTTTTCTTTTTATTAACGGGGTGGAAAATCCCTTCGGATCGCCTGCTCCTCGGGGACTCAGGAGCCAAGAGTATGTGGTGATTCTACTGAAAACCACCCCGACGGCCGGCTATAATAAAATTCGATAGCATCGGAATCTTTTACGGAAGTTTTAATTAAATTTATAAAAAACATAGTAAAAGTATTGATTTAGAATGTATTATGTTAACCTTTTTACAAACTTTTTTTTTTACTTTATTGTAAGTCTATTTTTACTTCACTTCACGACGCAAAGACTTATTATGTTGTAGTGTTGGAAAGATTTTGAATGAAAACAAAACATAACAAAAACAACACAGTTTTTACAATTCCCAGTCTATTTTTAATTAATTTTAAACATGTATTTACATTGTTTCAGGTTTTTTTAAGACATTGATCATGAAGGACGAGCGTGCCAGTCTCCCCCGCGTGCGCATAGCCGTCATTGGCAGCTCTCGAGTTGGCAAGTCTGGTGAGCAACATTTTATTTTCATCCATAACATGTCTAGATGACATCCTAAACAACTACGTTAATAATGTTTCTCTTAAATTATGAATAAATACTAACCAGTCTTGCAAATATAATAAATTGTAACATTATAAAGAACTACTAGCTGTACCCTGTCATGCTTCGCTATGACACATTGTGGTTGCATTGATGAGAAATGAGGAACCAAAGTGACCCGAACAATTAGATAAAAACAATCTATGAAGCAAGTTGTAATTTGTGTCAAAACTTGAGATGAATCGGTGCAGAACTTTGAGTTTTTGAAGCGTACTAAAACCAACTTAACATTTTAATATATATATGGTTATATTTAGTTATAAATGCGAATATAGAACATATTAGCGATCCATGGATAAAAGATCAGTCTAAATACCAATTTTGTTTACATGTTGAGTCTGAATAAATCCGGTTCACATACACGAAGTAAACTGAGTATTTTCCAAGAAGGTACTCGATATAATCTTAACCTGATAAATATTTAATCACAACACATTCATATAGTCCTACATAGTAAGTGTAAATATGACACCATATACAAATGTAGACTTTCATGAGGCTATACAAATATGGTAGAAAAACTCACTCTTATATTTTCATTGAGGTTAACATACAAACACCAGCATACGCTAGCTCGCCACTTCAATGAAATCTACCAAAACGTAAACTGATTATTTCTACTAATAGCTTTTATAAACAGCTTGAAACTAACGCCAGTCTTTAAAGACTCGTTAACTAGATCGACTTTAAATAAACAACTACGAAACGAATAATCAATTTAAACAAGAAACAAATTTCAGTTACCAGCCTTGACCGAAAATTAAAGACATCCGGTCTATTTATCCAGTGTTGCATCATTTGGAACAGACCAATAACCTTATTACCTAATATTTTTGTGATATAATACTGTATTCAAAAACGTGAGTTATATTGATTTACAAATGTGTATGTATCTATATCTTAAAACTATACTGTCATGACTGAGATTTAAACCATATGAGGGATAAAATTAAAAAATAAATAATAATGAGATTTTTTAAATAAATAATGAAATAAATTAAATGAAACATATAATAAGTGTTCAAAAATTTTCATATCAGTAAGTAATAGATGATGAAGAGAAGCTTATAGGAAGTATTTATTACAGTTAATCACCCACAAAAAACTAGGCAGCTTAATATCACCCAAACTGTAAAATTTCGTATTTCGTAAATCTATTTCGTGGACGCCATTGTAATACTAGTGTTTATTGTTACAGCTCTCATCGTTCGATACTTAACAAGAAGATATATCGGCGAGTATCATTCTAATACAGGTCAGTAGTGCCCCCATTTACAACAAGATCAAAATTATGTAATGTTACAGTTGAACACTTGTTGATTTTATGATTTCCTTTCAGATTTGTTGTACAGACAGACAGTACCAATAAACGGCACTCCAGTTGAACTCGAAGTCATAGATGTGTCCGGTTCCAATTCTGACAAATTCCCCGCTGAACAGGTAATTTACGTAACTATTTAATACATTCTGTTATTTAATATTCTTATTTCAAGAGGCAACATGTTGACCACAGACTGTTATGCCGACAGTTGTGGAATGCGGTATGACGTAACTCTGAAAGGGACAAACATCGTACCAGGCTAGTTATTGTGGCAGTTGATTCGATAATAACCATCTGGGATAAAATCTTTATGTACTATACTGCTATTGCGTAATACCAAGTTACTTCTCCCCGAAAGAAAACGCTAGACAACTACTAATTCTATTACGTTTATTTGATCAAGGACTTGTTAGTATTATTGTAGATAAAATATTTGCTACGCAGCCTTAGAACGATCTCTCGAATTTCAAGTGACCTCAGATTCAAACATCAATAATATACAAGCAGTGGCAAATAAATATATATAGGTATATGTATATTCATATAGTTATAGGTCTACCGTAACTCCAGTAGTAAAAATACATCAAACACTTGTAGTATGTATGACACAAACGATCGTAAACTTTGACCTCCACTTTGACCAGGGCAATTTATACAAGGCAATGTGTGTAAATCTGTTTCAACGCATATATTAAAGTGTTATCAACAGTCTATAAACCAATATATAAATGTAGGTTAATAAAGTACCTTTTACCTTCGACGGTAATCCTCACCTTCACGAGATTAAGTAAAAACTAAAACGTTTCGACCTTTGGTTTAAAACAATAATAAATAAACAAATCAGTGAAAGATTAAGGGTGTCAAGTATTTTCATCGGAAAGGTCAAATTTTCTAAACAATTATTGTAACTTTAACCTTTGAGTGAATAACGATAGTAGGTATGGCTTTAGTAAAGATGAAATAAAATTGTTGTAGTTTTATTTCGTAACAGTTATAAAAAGAATTTATTATTTACCGTCCATATTTTTTGAATACTCAAGGAGGATGACCGCTTCTTTTTTATTTATGACGTGACGCAAAGGTAACACCGGCGATATAATGAGATAATTAGAATTAATTTAAATTTATACATAGATCTATTTTTTGTCGAGGCGTAGATTTTCAAAATAAAATTCTGAAACATGAAAATTGAATACCAGTGGCGCCCTTCCGCAAACAAAACGAATGAGTGGCCGTCGATGATTGCTTGCGTTTAATGTGCGAATAACTGGGTTAATCGTCTCGAATAATATAATACTAGTAACGTGAAACGATTGCAGGAACCGTTCCAGTGACCGCACTATGAATACCATGACTCATTACTGACACTGTTACTATTAATAGCTGTTACAATGCTGTCCTAATCACTTTAGCTACCTCATAGTACAGTCAAACAGAATTAAAGAATTTGTTTTTAATCAGTTATAATATCGCGTTGACAATACTTACATTTATTATTACATGATCAACTTTAAAAAAGTATCACTGATTTTAAAGCCCCTTCATCATGTTAAATCGTAAAATATTTTCATCCTTAAGGGTGGTATTTTTTCTTCAAATTTGAATGGGACCAAACAAGTGCGTTCCCCTCTCAAATAAAGAAGTATTTTACAAATATAAAAATAAAACACAACAAAGATAATAATTTTCTTCTCTTAAAATTTAAAAACAACAGTATGTAGTTTTTTTACAAATCAAGTACATATTTTCGGTCGCTTTGAAATATCGTATTATTATATTACCTAACAAGAAACCTTACGCATAATTAATAACTTTTTGTTGGTTTATTGTCCTAAAGTAAACAAGTCATTGGATAACAGAAGCCACACACTTTTTTTACCTTTACACTTAGTTCTTTTTGTAGACACGAAATACCCCGGCAAATGTTATTGACCAGTAAACAAAGCATGTTTGATCATCTAAAGTGAATTTACAAGAATGTTTACCTGGCATTAAATTTCTTTTGATAAAAGGATTCTTATAGCGTCATCTAAGTATTAACTTTGATATTTCGTTCATAACAATAGCTTCGAGCATGTAAGAAGGATTTTCCTATTTGTTTTCTGCTATAGACCTTTGCTAACATCACTTCGAACTTCAAGTCTATTTTCTTGAACGGTAAAAAACAAATGTAGTTTTGTATTGTCCACAACTATGACTGTGCTCAGCGCTTCGATGTTAGTAATTGCGTAGCTCTCGCGGCGTGGGTGCTCCCGTGAATCGTTTGAACATCTAATTTTAAGATGGAATGTTGGCTTTGACGATGCAGGATTAATTAAACACATTCTCCTTCCTCTCGACTCTTCCATTCAAAGCTTTGGCAAATTTATTATAATTTATTGGCATTTATGGTTTTAACGCGATCTTATAGAAATTGTCATCACTGTTGTGCTACGTCTTACACGTTTTATACTCAAATATTATGTGGTCAGTACAAACCTGTCGTCAATATTTAGTGTGTAAAAATTTCAAACTTTCCTGACTTTTTTATACCTTATCTACCTGATTTGTCTTCCCTTGAGTTTGCCAGATTTTGTTTCAACTAAATCCGTAAATATGTAGTTGTTTTATTCTCCTATTTTTTTAACCTAAATTATGAATTCTAATCGTTTGAAGGCAAGTTATCAATTATCTTATTAAAAGGGCACAACTAACATTATATTATATTTTTAATAGCTAAGATGACATTTAGTTCATTTCGTAATACGAGTATATCGTTGAATGCCCTGTTACAAACAACAACAACAACAACTTACAACTTGTTTGCTATTTAGGTTTCGTCATCAATCTTATGTAAGTATTACATATCGTTATGTAATGTAAGCTAATGTTCTCGACTTACTAGATAAATATAATACTACTAACGGATCTCGAAATAATCCCTCATGAATTTATTGGTGAACTTACGGTAATAAGGGTTTTTCAAGTTTAGGAAATCAGTTATTGTGATAACAAAGAAAAGTAGAACATAATTATACATAACAAACTTGAACATATGTATGTATCCTTTGTTACAGATCCAATGGGCAGATGCTTGTCTGTTAGTGTACGCAGTGACAGATCGTAGTAGCTTCGAATATGCAACAGAAGTGTTGAGCGCTCTGAAACGTGCGCCGACTAGTGGTAGCCCGGCACATGGGCCTGCAGGTGCGGCCGCGCCCATGCCGCTCGCTCTGCTCGGGAACAAAACAGACCTCGATCACCTGCGACAGGTTAGTACCCATTTGTTCTTTCATTGTTATTATTGGAGGGTTGAGTTAATTGCTTAACACTGTAACAAAAAGGTTTTACAGAGTTTGAGCACACGTTCTGATGGTTTACTCGTGCGTATCTCTTAATGGTCGATTACGATTCCCTCTACGATATATAATATAAATATTACGTTGATAAACGGACAGTGTCAGTATAACACCAATAGTTCGTATAGTAAATGATCTGTAAGTTATTAATTAGGTACCAATATATACTGCTAACTTATGTATCGATAGTACCGCTTCGTTATAATACAATAATATGTATTCGATACTTAAATTTCCTAAATAGTTGAAGGTTTTCGTGTATGAGACTGAAAATTGCGAATAGAAAACCTTAATCATGTATTACTCAACTTTAATTTGCAATGTATCAAATCCATAACAAAACTGAAATATCAAATTAGTCAAAGAATAAACACGATAAGAAAACTAAAAAATGCGAGTACGTTAGAAAAATCTAGACGGGTATCAATGAAACCTATATGTGTGTACTGCTAATCTAATATACCACGTCATGACACATTTTATTTAGTGTACCTACCTAACAGCGAACGTTTGTAGGATACAGACGTAAAAACTATATTTCAAATTAATTAGAGTGTGGTACTTATACGCCTACATTAACATAATTCTTATCACTTTTATACCAAGGCCAATTAGATATTAAAGAACACGCACACACAAAATACCTATGTGATGCTTAAATTGTTTGAATTTTAAAGAAAAAACTGTTTAATCTATTAAATTTAAAGCCTTTTTGTGTTTCTTAAGTCCCGATGATTATTGTCTTCCATTAAAATTATGTTCACAAAATACAACTAAATAATTTTAATGTTTTATCCAACTTGGTAGGCTATAATTCTTATAAAAACGTATGGTTATATTTTTAAACCCATTGAATAAATGGGCTAAATCAATAATCCAAATACCCACTAGAGAAGAAAAAGACAAGTGTTTGTTTACTTCTTATTTATTTACGACACCTAAATGTGACTGAACACGACTCTTCGTACGGAAAGTGGATTTGAACATAAATACAAATGTTCGTCAAAGGTTCATATGACGGGAACCTTTTTATCTGTAAGTAGGAATCGATAACTTCTTTGCAAATGAATCGGGTTATTTATAGAATATCTGGAGGAGGCGAAAGCTGATCCAGATCGCTGTCAAGGTTACGTAACTGACGTGTAACATGAGAAAATAGACTTGAACGATTGACAAAACGTGTCAATCGTCTTTGAGTGACGTTGCTTAAATAACGAAAATGACAACAAAAATAAATATACATCACTTTGATTATTCAGCAGTAAGAAATTTGAATATTTTTAAGTGGAAGTAAAGCGGGTAAATACCTATCTTGAATTTCTCTCCTCAAATCTTCTTAATGAAAGTCATTGCGCAAAATTGAGTAGTAGCATAATTATACAACTTCTCAACGTCCACCGCAGGACTGCGGTTACGGATCTTCTCTCTGTGTTGGAAGCATATAACATCCGTTCCTCCACAAAATGGTTACATATAATGCTTACTACATTACGATATTGATACATTTGATTAATTATATTAAATTTAGTTTAAAATACAATAAATGCATATTTTAATCTAATCTACAAGGCACACCCTGGGGTTTTTATATTTAATTTATGTTTGATACATTTTCCTTTAATGTATTTAAAAAAAAAAAAACATGTGTGGCCAATGCCCATGTAACAAATTTGGCGAAAACATATTTAATTTTTATAAATACAAACTTTTTGATTTATTGGAAAAAGTATACATTCTAATTTTGAATTATGTAGTCTGTACAAGCTGTCATCCTCAGTAGATGTTACAGCCAATACTAAAATAGTATTGCGCAGTTTCACGTAGCTCCTATTGTAGGAGTAATCGACACGAAGTCATAAATAGCTCTGTCACCAGTATTTGAATTCTCTGTCTATGAAAGGAATGTACACAGTGCTAGAAACAGATAGCTTTGTATCGTGTATAATAGGTGGTGGCGCATGAATCCCTACGTTGTTGTCTCATATCGGCGAAACTTTACTCGAACACTCAAAGCTTCGCAAGCAGACTTTGATGTGACGGCACCATAATGATGTAATATGAAGATAATGGCTTGTACCTACTACTAGTATTACATATCATTATGTAGGGTGATGGTATTGTAGGTCGACTTAGCCGGCTCTTTTTAATTGCTCAATTAAATTGATTTTAAGGCGACACATTTAAAATTAACTAACTAAAAAAAAATCTCATAAAGAGAGCTTTGATGTGAAAAAAAGACGTTTTTAGATTTATCCAAAGTGTAGTAAAAACTTAAATGTAGAAATGGTTACCCTACCCTATCTGTATGCTAAGCCTCCGCTGTCCGTTCGTCTGTCCATCAGCGGGCTGTATAACATATACTGTAATAGGTTACTATATTTCTATTAAAACTGTAAAAACATAGTAACAAACAATAAAATTTAATAAAAAATATATTTTATTGGAATAACGTGATTTCTGTAAATGCTGGTTGGTTTTGTTTTTAAACCGTTACATGTTATTATCCTTTTTTTATTTTTTAAATAAAGAATTAAGTTGCCAAAAAAACTAGGATAGTAATTACTATATAAACCAGACTAATAACAAGGAATTTATAATAAGAAAAGTTTGATGTCTTCGTATCTACAAGCTTGTTTGCCGTATCCCGCTTTAATTTATTTTTCAAACTAAATTCCCGCAAAAAGAGCTTTAATATTTGCTTTAATTTTTGGAAATAAAATATAAAGTCAATTATATGTAATCAAGGACATAGACTTGCTAAAAAGGAAAGTATCTACTTAATCTTCTAACCTTGTCCTGTTACGTAACAAAATTTTGCGTAACTTAAATCAACAGCTTAGCAAAGTCTACTTAGAATTAAGTATCGTAAAACAACCTGAGGCTTTAGTCTCGTTGGTAACGATAAAGTTTACAAATCGACGGTAATGCTTGAAAAGTTGATGTTGTTTCTATCTCAACCCGTTTCAAAATATATTATTAAGCACAGCAACTAAAATGTAATTAGTAAAAAGATGGTTAGGTAAGAAAATTAAGTACACAGATTTGATTAAATATAATAAGTTTCAGAGTTGGTAATGTCAAGGGATTGTACTTTAGTGAACCTTTCAAAGGTTATTAAATAAAATTACAGTTTTATAAGTGAATAATAAGTTATGCTATGAACTTAGTAAATCTATGAAGTATAATAGTACCTTCTAATGGATCGATAGTAACCTTGTCATTACAGCTATATGACATAAAGTACTGAACGAGTTTAACAACTAGAGTTTAGCACTTTTATGCCGCGTTCAGGCCTTATTTAGAAGTTAGAGGAAAACTGAACCTATTCATATTAAACAAAAAAAAATCCTTGTCAACAGGTCACTACAAAGGAGGGTCAGGCAATAAGCGCTGCACATGGTGCTTCGTTCAGCGAAGCAAGTGTAGCGGATAACTCCGGTGATCTCTACCGTGCTGTTGACCGTCTTCTCTCCGAAGTGCGTACTCCTCAGCGTACGCGCAAGTTCTCCGTCACCAAGATGCTTGGATCATTAATAGGTAAGAATCCAAATATAATTTTCTAAGTACCAAATAATTGAGGACAACCGATATTTATATGAACATATTTACATAATATAATCAAACAAACCAGTCATGTAATCAAAGTTTAATATAAAAAGAACTTTACCTTGAAATGTATGAACTCGCATCGCTTGAAAATTGTATTCTAATAGTCTATGTTTTGTTTTATAGGTGGTGCAACCAACAACAGCCAAGCAAACCGCAGTGGGTCAGTAGTAGCCTGCCCCCGCGTGCCTGCGCCGACGCGACCCGCGCTTGCCGCAGCAGCCCCCTGACCGGGAGCCGCGCCCGCGCATCGTGCGCGCTGATGCCTTGCCGGCGCCGGCGCTGTGTGGCTGGCCTGCCTGCCTGTGCCCACCCGCTTCGCAACGCCACCTCCACTATCCGCCACTCTAGTGTGAACTGACAGTGTCGTAATAGTGTCAATGAGGTCGTTCTGCGACGGTGTTCCTCTTGCTGAGCTGGACTTGTCACCAAAGACTATCCTAGTCAATTTAATATTATCTTACGTGCATTAGCAGAATGTGCTTGGATCTCGCACTGTAGCAGAACTTCTATGTTTTGATGTAGATATTTGACAATAATGAAATTGTTGTAATGTAAGTAACTGCGATACCGTGTTTGTAATCACATATACGAGTATATATGTGCTAAAGATCTGCTAACGACAAAAGAAAATACTACTTACATTAAATTAAGACCATTAAGATCTTGAATTGACTCAGTAACTAAATACTCACATACATATTTCAAAGCAACCCTAAAACATTATTTGCTGTTAAGTGTTTTAAGATATTTACGAAGTTTAACAGAAATTTATATGTTTATTGATAAATTGTATAAATTCATATGTACCTAATATAAATGTAAAGTGGTAAGGTGCCTAAAACATGGAATTACGTAGGTACCTTCAAATACATGTAATATAAAATCTTTATGGCCGTAAATTTTCTACTTTTTCACAGTATTATTAAATTCGGTGTGGAAAAAGCAATCAGCTAATGGATTATTTATCTCTACTCTAATACTGGGTACTGTTTGTTCACAATAGAAACAGTGCTAGAATTTCATTAAAATATACGTAAACTGTAATCGTCGGCCTAAGTATATCAATTTTGAATTGTAGTAAATTTTTATGTGATTCTAATTTAGCAATCTTATACATATTTTTGTATTTCTCCAAAGACTAGCTTTTATGCTGGTTATAACAGCTACACATACGAATATTATTGTTCTTTCTACTCAAGTGTTAGTCATCTTCTAGTCATAGATTAAGGGCTGTGAAAAGACATTTAGAATGTTCTGAAGTGTAATGATATGTGACGGTCTGGATAAGTAATTCAAATCAGATTTTCCTAATACCCACAAATATTATGTGTTAGTTTAGGAATTGTAAAATGGAAACAATTCTTTGTTTAATGGAGTATGTACGTACCTGATTATATGTGTATCTTAACATATAATAACATCATCTCCAAGTAAGGCTTCATCATAAATCTTGTATACTATCATAAATATATTACCCCTTGATAGATGTTTTGTAATTTGCCATCATCACTATTACAACCAATCAGGTATTCTACAATGGTGTTACTGAATGTCTTATAGAATTGTTTCTTCGTCATGAAGGAGTTGTTGAATGTAAAGTATGCCTTACAGATGTAATTGTTGAAATGGTATAAGCCATAACAACTTAGAAGCGAATAGTTTGGACGTGGGAGATTGTAAATAATTTAAATTGTTAAAGGGACTATAATGTCGGAACTGATTGGTATAAGTTGTAAATATATTTAATTGGTTAGCTTTAATTATATTAAACGTTTATAATAATTACATATTTTTTTACTTTAAAACACCATAACCTGTGTTTTTGGAAATCCCTTCCCTTGACTCAACCTTAAAAATATCTGAAAAATATAAAACAGGAATATATAACTCATTACTGTCAGGAAAAATAGTTGCAACATTATCTCAGGTCTTCTAAACTTTTGAACCTGGTAGAACTTCCTTCTTTGCATCTGTTACTAATATAGTCCTTGTGGTGATAGACTAAGAATACGGAGTGTATTTATCCCGTGAGTGTCGTAGGAGTCGACTAAGGAAGCAAACTACGTACGATTGCAAAGAGAAGGAAAACTTGACATAAAACATATACCAACCCAACTCTTTTCTAAGGAGAGGCCTACGTCCAGCAATGGTCTATTAAAGGCTGTTGATGTGAATATAGAACTGAAGAAACCCGTATTAGTAAACTAATATAACAGATCAAATGCTAAATACAATTTGACTGATTCAAAATTCCGAAACGAAACCAGGTAACGTGCAGATTTTGAGTATAGGGTAAAAAGTATGAGCCGTATCCGATTCAAAGAATATATTTGGAGAGCCAATTATTTATTTAACTTAAGTTAAAAAATATATTGTAAAAAGCAATTAATATGCAATCTTATCATCACAGCAGTACGACATAAATTATTTTATCAATAGTTCTTATAAAATTACTTACCAAACTTTGAATGTACGTCCAAAGTACATACATACAACCTAACTTTTGCCATCGATCAACAAACATGAAACTCGTAGCCTGCAATTGGCATGGCAAAATATATTTCCCTTCTCTAAACAATATACCGTACTCATGTACGCTTGAAGAATTAATGAACGCTTACGTGAACGCGATAAACGAATACGTACCGTAACTAACAAGTTCATTCCTTTTTCAGCGGTATTTAATATTTTACTGACCTTTAGTGCTGAACTAAGGTTGGCTAAGGTTTGCGTTTTTTTCTCTGACTAAATAAATTGCATAAAGTAAGCGTCATTAGTCATTAAAACCCTTTAAACCGCGTTATTACTGTCATGATAGATATGTATTTGATGATTTAAACTCCGACGCAAAAAGAAGGATGTTACAAGTTCGAACGAATGGACCGATCATTTTGTGTTTTTTTTGGTTGTAAGCTGTTAATCGAGATGTTCTTCGCTATAATTTGTGAAGATCATAAGCTTATTTCTAAATGCATCAAGGGATTACACAAACTTACACAACTCCGAAGGATTTGAAATTTGGTGTGCTGTGACTTCAGTGGTATTTCCATGATATGTTAACCTTGACTTGTTGCTATAGGCAAACTTTGGGTTGATTCTGTTAGTTTTGTTCCAAATTTTTAAGTTAACACAACTTACACAAGTTAGTAATTAACTATAAAAACACAAATATTTATGCAGTAACAACACGATTATAACGATAGAGGGAGGGAGGAACAGCTGGGTCACCTGATAGTAAGTGTCTACCGTTGCTCATGGACCCTTGCAACTTAAAAGTCACCAGTGTATTACCGGTCTTTGAGTGAACCCGCTAGAAGTATGTTTTGAGAATTTGAACGTAGACATTAAAGTAAAACAAGAATAAGTGCATGGCCGAGTTGTAAGAAATGAAATAAACCCAAACAAGGGACTCGCCGTCAAGAGAGAGTGACTACTGCATTGAATATAATCAGGGTATACCTGGTTCCCCGGCTACTGTTGTACTGGAGACGGCGTGCGGTTTTGGTCAATTCGAGTCCGACATAAGTTCCGCACAGAAAAAAAAAAAGGAGTAAAGTAGAGCAAACAAAATATCTTTACATAATGTAAAATAAAGTCGCTTTTTTTTTGTTGTACGCTTACATCTTTTAAACTAAGCAACGGATTTTAATGCTGTTTTCACCTATAGAGAGTGATTCAAGAGGAAGGTTTATATGTATAATGCATGCATATTATATTTAGTAGAGAAAATCCGAGAATTTCAAAGATTTGTCGTAAAAACATGTTTTTGTGCGCTTACATTGCAAACATTGGCTAACGAGATATATCAAAATAATGTACTACAGAATTGTATATCTTAAAAGATCTACAAAAAAGTCCACGATGGTATATATCTATCTCTTAAGGATAACCCCTTTTTCTCTTAAATATTACAAAAAAATAATGGGTTATTTGCGAAGCTATTTTAAACAATTCATTTTTATTCCTTATCCAATTAAATACGTTCGATACGTTGTGCATTTAGTATCTATATATTAAAATTGCTCTTCAGAGTATATCATTAAAATAAACAATTTAGAGGATATTAAAGTTTTAAAATGCGGGGGCCTAACTGCCGTCGACAAGTACATACGTCCGTCCTGGGTGGTAATGGTATGATCGGAGCGGGCCTATAAATACTTATTGCATTTAAAGATGTCCTCTAGTATAGTCCTATCATAATAATAGTATAAGTAATTACTCCATACTGACACCACATTATCAGTATTTACATTGCACCCGTGCGAAGCCGGAGCGGTTCGCTAGTATAAAATATAACAAAATATTCCGATTCCTTATTCCCTATTAGAAAAGTCGTAACAAAATAAAAGCGTTAAAATAGGCAAAATCGTGTAAAAACAATGTGCGTAAGTAGAATCAAGTATTATAGATATTTAACTATGTCTTATGACAATGCTGAGCAGAAGAATAAAAATGGTTAAGTCTGTTCCACAGGAAATGAAATTAAGATTTTATCCTACTCTTGAAAGCTAAGTTCATCAGTCTTTACTTTTAGAAGAATATTGTTACGAGCGTGATATATAATAAATATAAAAGTTTTCTGTTAATTACTTTATTGCACTGTATTTACAAACACTCACTATAATAAACTAGAAATCACTTTATATCTATTTAGTCGCCCTAGAAATTCACTCCGATGTTAATTCGCTCGTCTCGAGCGGATAACACGCTCCGCTTTAATAACGCTATCGAATTTACTAGAAAGATCCCTACTATTCGATAGTCCGTTCCAGACACACAAGAATAGTCCAGAAAAGTCACGCGTTACTTGCAGCGCCATCTAGCGTTATAAGAATCAGAACTATTAATAACAATCTTAATAGATGTACTTTACCCATTTTATGCATTTGCACTCTGGTAGGTATGCCAGTAAGGCCTAAACGCACCCATATGAAGTTTTGGATGCACCCATTTCATTTTGGGTGCACTATACCTGTCCATGACATTAAGAATAATAGAAGGTACTTAATCTGTTCTTTACTTTATTTATTTCACTGAAGACTACACACTCAAAACATATGGTGAATAAACTGTTTGTAATGATAACATTAACCTAATAATACATGTAGTTGACATTATATTTTAAACTAAATAGTCATGAATAACTGAGTTCAAATTAGAAACATATAAAAAGTGATAGTACTAGGACAAAAAATTACAACAAGAAATCAAAAAAACACTTAATACTTTATTAAGACATATAAAAAACAGTTGTTCAACAGAGTTTTAATTTATGTTTCCTCTCGGACGGGCAGACAAATGGACAAGGAACTTACCTCGTGCAAGAATACTCATATATTATCTAAATGGATGCCGAATACACTACGGAATGATAAATGCGAATGTTTTTATCTACTGACCAGTATTTAGTTTAACCCAGTTGCCGATACGCCGAATAAATTATCTTCGTGTAAATTTAAGTGGAGTTCACATTAGGGTTTTAGAAAAATCGGGTATGCTGAGGTATTAAAGAACTACATTTTGCTTTATCGTAAACCGGATCCCTTCCATATAAGGGAAAATTACATAGGAATATAAGGTAATGAAAAAAAGACACCACATCCACCGTCGATCAATAATCTTCCACTCCATATCTATCCTCTGCATGCTCAATTCTTTGGTATTCATAGTTGCTACTCCAGAACCTTTCCGCTGCATCGGACATCTGTTCTACACACTATGTGCCCTGATGTGTAGAACAGATCACTGCCACTAGAGTGATTATCAGATCACTGGCACCATCTTCGTTCGTCTCCATATTCCTGATATTAACTGGAATTGTTTATCAAGCGCATAGTAAGATTACTTCGATTACTTTCTCAAAGTTGGACTTACGGATCACCTTATGTTTAAAAAGATGACAAATGTTAACGTTACACCTATAACATAGAAGATAAGACATTTTTTTTTGATATGGGTCACGTTTTTTCTATTATGTATTTTGAAAACTTTTGGTGAATCATTGTCAAGGATTCTTTCAAGATATTATTAATGAAAATAAGTTGCTGGGAGGTTGAACTTAGCGATTGTTTTGATATTATTACGTTAATGCTGATCACCAAGCTCTGTTAAAATTGCAATCGACATGTATGTGCAATAAATGAGCATGTTGATGGTGAGAAATGTGTATGCACACATTTCACTTATATGTATTCAGTTTTGAATTTCAAGTCTTTCTTATCCATTTTACTGATTTGGTCTGTTGATAGGATATCAAGAATAATCAATGTTCTTTAAGAATGAAATTGTGAAAACACGTTACGTTACCTTACAAAGATCATAATAGTATGTAGGTATGCAGTGTACCAATTTTTGTTAGGTTTCGCAGTCGCTGACTCCAACCCTTTAAAACCTGCGACCTGCTAGAGAAGGTCGTGTAGATAACGTTTATTGACAAAGAGTCTTTAGTTAGAAATGAGAATTTAACTTCTCCAATTTTCTTCTTTTTCCTGGGACTTCCCGAGTGTCATAATTCGGTGTGTTCGTGGGTCACTCCTGTTGATCGTGGTAAACAGTTGTTACAATGCTGGGTGTGTGGGAGGAATCAGTCCCATTAAAAAAATTAAGAAATTAGTAAGGGATAATTATGTAAAATAAAGTTAACACACAGTAGCATTATGAACACCGCTTTAGATTACATTCGACCTGGGATTAACGATCGAATGAAAGTCATTGAACCCTACTTTAATACCTGGATTCCGTAAACAATGTCCTAAATATTACTGAAAAAGTAAAAACAATGTTCAGATTTTCAGGAATATATGCACTTATAGACAGAATAACTTACTTTTAATGCACGATTAAAATTGTCATCTGCTTTATAAATATAAATTGATTTTTTTATAAATTGAGGTTGAGTGTTGATCAAATGCGTATTATAATTTAAACGTCCATATAATCGCCATTACACACACACACACACGCACATATATGTATTTATTTAAAAATATGTCAAATTTGAAGTTGTATAGCATTGGAAGGTTGAACATAATATTTAAGGATAAAATTTTATTATTTTGTTTTCATTAAAAATATCTCAAGTGTTTTTTATTTTAGGCAGGATAGAGCGGAGCTCTGTGTGTAGAGAGAATTTATTCACGGAACTTTGTTCTATTGTCGGGATATATTGATAGTTTAAGGCTAAATCCGGGATTCTAAAAGGTAAGAGACACAAAGTCGAGTTCTATTGTGTGATATAGAACTTTGATTGCATAAATTTTTTTTTTTGCTAATTCCAGGATAGAAGCTAAAAGTTTTTTTTAATATTTGCTTATCCCATGCTAAACCTCAGAATTGATAAAATTTAACCCCGACATTTTCGGGACTGAAATCCACTATCTGTTTCTGACAACAACTCCTGACGATGATTAAGGGACTTCATAATCACTTAATTCTGTTCTCTCTAAGTTTGATAAATAAAAACGGTCTCTCCGTTAACAATATGATATTCGTGTATAATATATAAAAAAATTTAGACTATTTTAGTTAGCTTGATTAAATATAAACCTTAAATTTTCGGGACTGGAACAGAATCGAATCGAGAATCTGTTTCAGGCAAACAATGAGGTGGGTTCCTCATCGTCACTCAATTTAAACAATACGCGTTTCAATTTTAAAAGGCAGTTTTTTAGAATTTTCCTCAAAGGAAAGTACAGAAGTGGTGGTGATTCAGATGCTCACGCACTAAGAAGATTTTCAGCTGACATTGCTAGGTATTATCAATACTCGTGTAACAAAGAATTTCTTTATTTCTTTATTGTCATTCGAAGTAGGCTAGTTTCGTAAAATTGCTTATACTAATAACCTTTCAGTTTTTCGATCACTGAACGTTTTCTTCATCTTCGAAATTCATACAGCATCGGAACTAAATAAAGAATAAATAAATCTGATTACATAAATTGGAAAATTAAATGCAACATTTCTTTTTCTTCAAACCAGCGTAATATCTGCAGAAAAGGTCGTACAAATATTTTTTGCGAAATTAACCATATGTCCCACAAAAAGGCACCTCTTTTTTTACTTGTATTATCAAATTCTGGAAAAATGTATAAAAATTGTGTTTTTTTTTTTTTTTTAATATTTTCGGCTAGTAAAAACTTCTAGCTTTCAACGAATTTTTTTTAATTCCTTCATCTGTTTTGAAGTCGTTTAAGACTTTTGTTCTTGATGATGATTACGTGTTTATGAATTTATACATACAAACCTTCACGCAAATTTTATAATATTTTAATAAAACTTTGAACATGTTTGAGTCACGGAACCAAGCTATCATTACTCATGAGTTATCAAAAAGTAAAGGTTTAAACTTTTTAACTAAAAATTCATGGAAAACACATTCTTTCTCAATTTCCGTAGTTGCTGTTAACTTTTTATCATCAACATCGAACCTTCATTTTGTTCTCGATGAATATTATAACAATATTTTTTTAGAATCCAAACTTTTAAGAGTTTCATTTGCATCTAAGCAGAGAAACTTAGTGGTCACTTTTTTACTTACAATGGATATGACCTCTTAGCTTCAATTGTTATGGAGTTTAAATTTTCTATTAAAATAATGTACGAGTATGATGTATGATTGATTAAGATGTACGATTTATTTTTATTTATTCATCATCATCATCATCAGCCTATCGCAGTCCACTGCTGGACATAGGTCTCTCCTATAGCACGCCACTTCGATCGGTTTTTGGCTTATACGAGGGCGGGTCAATAAGTCCGTGACTTTTTGAATTTCTGGCCTCTTTACTGAAAAAGGAACACTACTCCTGTCAACAAACATCTGTCAGTTGACTCCTGTCAAAATTTGAACTTGCTGCGTCAGTTAGTTTGTGTTTGACAGCTATCTTTATCAGACTACCCAGTAATTTGAGGAAAAAATGGAAAAAAGTGAATTTCGTGTGCTTATTAAGCATTATTTTTTGCGAAAAAAAACCATTACCGAGACCAAGGCTAAGCTTGATAAATACTATGGGGACTCTGCACCATCGATTTCAATGGTAAAAAAGTGGTTTACTGAATTTTGTTGTGGCCGTACAAGCACTGAAGATGCCGAACGTCCTGGACGTCCAGTTGAGGTCTCTTCACCCGAAACAATCGAAATAATTCACGATATGGTGTTGGCCGACCGAAGATTGAAAGTGCAAGAGATTGTGGAAGCCGTAGGGATCTCGCATGGCTCAGTGGTTTCAATTTTGAATGATCACTTGGGCATGAGAAAGTTTTCCGCAAGATGGGTGCCGCGATTGCTCACAGTCGACCACAAACGCAATCGTGTAACAACTTCACAGGAAGGTTTGGCGTTGTTTAATCGCAATATGGAGGAGTTTTTGCGTCGTTTTGTAACCGTGGACAAAACATGGATCCATCACAACACACCAGAGACCAAACAACAGTCAAAACAGTGGGTTTCTAAAGAAGGCCAAGGTGGGTTTGTCAGCCAATAAAGTTATGGCAACTGTCTTTTGGGATGCACGCGGGATAATCCACATTGACTACCTTCAAAAGGGAAGAACAATCAATGGGGAATATTATGCCAACTTATTGTACCGATTCAATGACGATTTGAAAAAAAACCGACCTCATTTGGCCAAGAAAAAAGTTCTTTTCCACCAAGACAATGCAAGGGTGCACACATGTGCAGTTGCCATGGCAAAAATCCATGAATTGCTCCCTCATCCGCCCTATTCTCCAGATTTGGCTCTGAGTGACTACTTCTTGTTCCTAAACCTGAAGAAATGGCTTGGTGGAAAAAGATTTGACTCCAATGATGAAGTCATCTCGCAAACAAAGGCCTATTTTGAGGACCTCGACAAATCATATTTTTTGGAAGGGATAAAAAAATTGGAGAAGCGTTGGACAAAGTGTATAGAGCTCAAGGGAGACTACGTTGAAAAATAAAATGATTTATTTATCAAAAAATCCGTGTTTTATTCCAAAAGTCACGGACTTATTGACCCGCCCTCGTATCTTAAATCTCTATTATCACATGTGATAGTGATTTTATTCCATCCATACTGCTGATCTCGATATTTTGAGCCTAAAATTTGCTCTCGATTAAATTATGAGCATAATGTCATTTTTTTTCTTTTGATTTTTGAATTTAAAGCATGCGAAAATATATATCAGTTGATGTGTAAGATAAGTATGGACAGCCCTTTTCATGATTTCAGTGTTATATATTTATTAATGCGATAAATTTTAAAATATTTAACCAACGTTTGCAGTATTTGACATCTAAGTACAACCCAATTATCAGCTGAAATGCATTAATAATCAAATGTTCCGTTGCCGGCCGGTTGCACACGCGCCGGCAGAATAAATCACAATCCCATCTCAGAACAATGCTCGCGCGGGAGAGATGAGAGGGGTGCGCACCCCAGCTGCGTACAGCGATCGATCTGTGGACCACTCCGCCATACACGCCACATTGTCTGTCAAAGCGGCTCCAAATTCAAACGTCCCTAACACCGTCCTCAAAAAAAATATATAAATAGTGTTTTCAGCCAGTGTTATGCGTTAATTTTATTTTTTTTCAACAATGGAGGGGCGGAGGTCTTGGGATGGAGTGCCGTTGGGCGAGTCACATTCACCACCACAGTCGGTACCGGGGCGTAGGACCCCATTGGGAGCCGTCGGCCTCGGTGGCTTCTACATGCAAGGTGGCCAGCCTCCGCCACCCCCACAACACTGCTACCCGACAGACGAAAACCAGCCAGAACCAGGCACCAGCTATGCACAGAGGTTAGTAATTTTACCTACTTTGATTGCTTTTTTTCTGATTACATGACGTAACTTAGTCCTTCTATTGACCAATGAGAAAGTAATTATTTGAATATATCTACTTTTGGTAGTTTTAGCCGCAATGTTACATTCTGTACGGCTGTATATTTGTTTTGAACATACGGTTTTTTACGCATGCGCAATAGAGTATTACATAAATGACAATGTATAGCATAAAATGCCGGCTAAAGTGTCTATAACCTATAATGTTAAACAAGACATTTTAATTTCACTTAATGATAATATATTTCAAAACTCTTTAGTCAATATGTCACTGGTAAATGTAGCCATATGTAATGTTTAGGGACATACATGTAAAAAATTGTAGGTAATATAATTGACTACTATGAATGTTAAAACAATATCTTTACTTTCCTGGAAATGTGGATAAGCAAACATTAGAATTTAATGTGTATTCTTTTTATTTTGTACAAAGCTACATTGTTAAGATCAGTTATTTTGACAGCAAAAAGTCCGTGATGGTACATGTCTATCTCCTAAGGATAACCCACAGTAACCATTTTATCTTTAACATATTGCAAAAAAATGGGTAATTAACGAAGCTATTTTGAACAATATATTATTATTTCTTATCAAAAAATATGCTGAGAACTTTGTGTATTTAATGCAGACGTAGATTAAAATTTCCTTTTACAGCATATTATTAAAATGAATATCTTAGTAGATATCAGAGAATTAAAAAGGGCGGCAAAGCGGCTGCAGTATAGTCTTATCATAATAATAGTATACCACATTAGTGAAATCTACATTACACCCGTGCGAAGCCAGTGCTGATCGCTAGTTTAAAATAAAATAAAACCACACGCCATAGAGTCGCCATATTGTTTTCTTAATTTATTGCTAGTTTCAATCAGGATTCTAACGTCGATTTTTACATTAAAATAAAATAAATTCAGGCTTTTAAAAGTAATGGTGGATTAAACTCTATACATTTAACTATCTTTTTATGGGTAAAAACGCATTGATGCTATGTGCACAGAGGGAAGGGGAAGGGGAGGACAAGGGGGGATGGAAGGGAGTCGGCATATATGGACCAGGCTCGACCGGATTGCTTCCACGGTCTCAGAGAAATACAGTGTTAAGCAATTCTTTACAACTCCAGTTCTCAGTTGCAACTTCAGTTGCAGGTGTCCATAGGTGGCGGTAGTCACTTACCATCAGGTGACCCATCTGCTCGTTTGCTCACTATATCGTCAAAAAAAACCATAATTGATATAATTCTTAACGTCAACCGTTTACATTAAAATCTACTTGGAGTTATTTTAGAGTTACTTAATTAAAACCCAAAGGTCTAAATATTTAAAATAATAAAGCAGAAATAAACTGCCACAATATTTTATTTTTTTACATCTGACACGCAACTTCATCTAGGTTCAAACTTGCATTATGAAAGCTAGATTAACTGATTAACTTTTTTTTTGGAAATTCATACATACTCGTATTACTACATATAGAAAACACCCAAACTTCGAAACAAATATTTGAAGATCATACCAACATTTAGTCCGACCCAGGAATCGTACCCGAGACCTCAGAACAGCAGTCGTATAAGCTTCCACTGCACCACCGAGGCAGTCTGAAAATATCAAAAGCACACATGTCCAAAAATCAGATTGCATAACGTTTGTCGAATAGCATCTGTGCACAATAGACCCTATTGTTAAATCTACCCTCCCCTATACGACAAGTATTTTTATCGCATTGACCGCTAGTATTAATGCCGCGAATATAAATATGCTCTCAATAAAATTTAAATTTAAATTCAAAATAAGAACTAAGATAGATAGATAAGCAGTCGTCTGTTTCATAGTGACATTACTTACATTAACACTATGCAGACAACATGACCGCATTTGCCGCTCATCAAACGTGCGTTTGGATTTTGTGGTCACAATGGGAGCTGTTTCACTAGCCTAGATGTTTAAATGCCTATAATTTTATAACGCACTCACATGAACAAATGTATGTGAGGGTAGAATCACTTAAAACATGTATATTTCATAACATAAATGTACCAGTGTATTCTGCAACAAGTAAAATTTTAACAAAAAAAACCGACTTCAATGGTTTTCTCATG
The DNA here is from genome assembly GCA_902825455.1 of Arctia plantaginis. NCBI lineage: Eukaryota > Metazoa > Arthropoda > Insecta > Lepidoptera > Erebidae > Arctia > Arctia plantaginis. The sequence continues at coordinate 6,580,136 of CADEBD010000288.1, forward strand.
GATTCCATGGTCAGAACTAAACCACACGGAAAGCACCAGCTTTCCAATAAAAAAAGAATCATCAAAATCGGTTCACCCAGTCGAAAGTTATGAGGTAACAAACATAAAAAAAAAAAAAAAAACAGTCGAATTGAGAACCTCCTCCTTTTTTGAAGTCGGTTAAAAATAAATTTTATTTGATTTCATTGATTTGATGACAAACCAGTGATCGCAAAGTCACAGAGTAGGCATTGGCACCACTTCGCTACTTCTCACGTTAACGAAACTGGCCCGCAATACCTTCATAAAGTTGTAAACAATATACTGACAATAAATGAAGAAGAATTGTATGGAAATGCTGTAAATGATTAGTCTAAATAAAATCTTTAAATAGGAAATAGAATATTATTAAAAACCCAACTATTTCTACACATTCTACATTGACCAGATGTTATATTCGACATTATTACTATTACTATGTATAAACAAACAAATAGCTCATAAATGCACATACGCTAATAAGTTACAATCTTCATGTATTTTATATTTAACTCAATGTAACAAATAAAAGATTGGAAGTTATTCTCATACATAAGTCGTAAAAACTTCTACACTATTTAATGGTCGTCATAAAAATACTGTTATATAACATATAAGTCCCGTGACGTTTTAATAGTAATGGAGGTAAAAGCTAAGAATTGTGGACATATTTAAAATGATATATGTGTCATGAATTTCCAATTTTCCCACTTTTCTCTCTGTTTATCTATATGTTTTTCTATTGATTAGTCAACGTGGTTGTCTCTCACTTTGTTTACATTTGTTTCTTTTTCGCAAAAGTGTGTCCCTCTGCTGGACTGGCGATATGTTTGTCTGGTGATCTTTTTATTTACCTATGTATTTGTCTGTTTGCTTTACAATGTTTTTATGTCTCTGTTTGTTAGTCTCGACTTAAGCTCGAATTTATCTATGTATGGTATGTATACGCTAAACTGGTGGTTTTGTTAGCTTACCTATTTCAACAATCTTTATATAAGAAAATGTTAAGTTACAAACTACAAATAGTTGATTTGTGTGCGCATCAAAAACATAAAAAGTTCTGTACCGATTGAGCACAAATTTTGATGTAATATACAACCCGCTTCTAATATTTTTTTCCCAAACTAGGTTGGGGTCGGCCCTTAAGTCTACTACGATACGGCTGTACTTCAATTGTTTACGCGGAGTGACTGCTGTCAGACCTCCAAAACAAAAGTACTAGGCGATATCGAAGTTCTTTAAAAAGACTAGTGTCAGACTTTTAGCGCTCCAATTACCCGTAACGATTGCCACAGATGTTCATATGGCAACCGGGACCGACGGCTTAATGTGCTCACCGAGGCACGGAGTGGTCTCAATGTGTTAAGAATGGTCACCCCGGTCCTGGCTAGGATAACTTAACTTTGCAATGTGGTAACCACCACTACGCTCCACGAGCAAATACATTTTCAAATGAATAATCAAAACATACTTATAAGAGAAGCATTGAGTAAAGGAATCTGTCATTTATTCAAATAAAAAATTCTTTATTCTTAAAATTAAATACACGGCTCTCATGATTTGGCTTTGAATTACCTAAACGGATTAAAAATTTAATTTAATGTTTGTCACTATATTTATTTATTACAAAAACGTTATTGCTCTCATTAAATAATTTAAGCTTTGGAAACTAAGTCTGAAGTATTTAGTCGGAATTTCGTGATGCAATTCGGTACGATATTAAATTTTGTATTTACATATTTGTATTAGTCCAATTATTGAAAAGTTCCTAATACGTTTCTCATACAACCTATGACGTATATAGGTCGGAGTATCAAGCACCAAACCGACATTAAATTCTCCTAAGCTCCCTAATTCACCCCTCTCCCTTGTTATCGTCGAACACAAACCTATTCATTGTTCAACAAAGAGTATTTGCCACTTGTTTCACTCAAGCTCACCGTGCACCCTCATCCTGAGGGGAGAACAACTTTTATTGTAAGCATTACTCGTCAATGGTCGACTTATTTACTCACTAGTTGTAAAATAGTAGAACGTAATATTTTTAATAACCATAATTTAAACCGCAAAAAAAAAACGGAAAAAGTTTAAAGATCAATCCATTTGTGTTTGAATAGTTTTTTTTTTCATACTTGATTGTTTTTTCAATTTAATGGAATTTTACAACGAAATAAAATTCGTAAATAAAAGCCGTGGAACAATGGTAATTTCCATGATTATCTTAGGATTTGCAATTTGAAAATTCCGTTAGTTAGTAGAGATTTAGTAGATTGTTATACTCGTAGTACTTAATGACTAGTTTTTACCATGTTATCACAAGGTATCTGGAAGATAGTGAATTATTATTATTAGATGCATTCTTTTGATAAACAAAATTATAGAGACGAGATCAAGTAGATTTTAGTTAATTCATACACTTGAATAAATGAAACAGCCTTTGAATAAATCCGAAGTATTTTTCCTACTGGAAACACACTAGGAAAAATCTTTCTTAATGGTCCTATTTATATATTTTTAAAATAAACAATCCTAAATGTAAATGTAAAACATTTGAAAATACAATTGTCATATATTTCATATACCATTTTTAATTAGCCTTCACTCACTAAACCACTATCCTGCAACCTTGAGTTTTATTTTAAAAATCTAAAATAATCCACTTTATATTAGACTATTCGAGATACACGCGGCAGATAATAAAAACTTGTAATTTATAGTTTCATAGTTAGACGAGACAATTTAAATCTTTTTCCGATCTTTAAGCTATTGCTCTAGTTTTAAAAGGTATCTGTTTATGATACATTCTGACTCCCAAAATAAATTTAAAGAGGATAATATTTTGGTTTTTATGTACTCGTCACAAATACTTGAAATACTTGACTTAAAATAAATGCTTTGCTGTGTTAATTTAAAAATGCTATTTTGACTGTCATTAATAATTTTGTGTGAGAAAATAAAATTTATAACTCAGTATAATATTAAGACGTGGTAAAGTACAGCTGGTTCTTAAAGTTAATATTAAACTTGGAATATATTTTGTACATTGTAATTGATTATATTGTGTTATAGACCAATCAACGAGGCGAAATCTAAACAGAAGATGCGGCAGGGAAAGAATGTCCGCTTAAACATCAATGCACGAGAACGACGCCGCATGCACGATCTTGTAAGATATCCCATGTCTACTTTCTCTGACGTTGTAACAATTACAATGGTGGTTATAAAAAAAATATTCTTTACTGACAGAACTTAAGGGACATGGACATAACAGATTTTCATAATTTGTTTACTGCAGTAACAAATACTCTTTATTACAACTAAAAAAGCACAGGCCCCAGTAGTAAAAAACGTAAGATCTGATACTACCCATATCACTTATCTATCAATACATAGTACACTTGATGTAAAATATTCAAGAATCCTATTTTTATAAATATATTTATATAAAATTCTAGGAGGAAGTCTATATAAAGTAGTGAACTTCAATAGGCTGATTAATTTATCATATGTTATTATCATCATCAGCCTATCGCAGTCAACTGCCGGACATGGGCCTCTCCAATTGCACGCCATTTGGTTCCATCCTCGGCTTCTCTCTTCCGGTTCCTGCCAGCTATCTTGCGCAAATCATCACTTCACTTAATTATCAGTTAACATAAAATAAGTCTATTTTAGAAATAGTCATTGAAATCAAGGCAAAGTCTTTCTAGGAAATTAAATTATCGTAATTTATAATTGATGTTTTTGGTGTGGTTCCAGAACGATGCTTTGGACGAGTTGCGAGGAGTGATCCCGTATGCTCACTCGCCGTCTGTTCGTAAGCTTTCCAAGATCGCAACGCTGTTACTTGCCAAGAACTACATCTTGATGCAGGCGAGCGCGTTGGAGGAACTGCGCAGGTATCGGAACACATTTTATTACAGAGTAAATGAAAAAACGGTCCCAGTCAAAGTATTGTAGTGCATCTCACGTCATCAACTGCCAAGAAAATCCTGATGTGTCCCTGCCAAAAAACATAAACAAAATAATATATCATTCAAAGATTTCATTCTGTAAATTTTACATTTTATTGCTAGTACGAATTTAAGTACAATATTTCTGAATTTAAAAGAAATCGTTTAGTTTTCATTAGATTTGTAATTTACCTTAATTATAGAAAATATTATAAGTTATTTATTTCTTCCCCATATATCGATAGCAATTGGAATCGATTAGAACGCCTATTGCAAAAACTATCTAATTTTGACTGTTTCATGTATGTTTGTACAGGACATATGATATATTCCTAATGCGAGTTGTCTTTTATACAAAATTAAATACAAGATTTTTTTTAATGATAACTAAAGTTAACAAAAAATAATAATAATATATATTCCTTTCATACATTACAGACTAGTAGCCTACTTACAAAGTACAGCAACAGCAGCAGGCATCGTGCCTCCACCAGGTTTTGATTTAACCGGATTCCCCGCAGCAGCGAAACTTTTACAAGGCCCCATTCCAGGCCCACTTCCACCGCCCGAGCCGCCATCTTGAGAATTACCGGTCAAATTGGAACCTTAAAGGGTTTTAATTGAATTAGGCAATCAGTCCATACTGTTCAGATATCAAGTGCAACATACCAACGAAGTCGATATACTACAATCTTGGAAAACTCAGATGAATATAAAATCCAAAACGGGAATGTTAAAAAGGGATAAAAAATATAGGTAAGGTTAGTATAGTTTATAATACTGGTCACTTTTAATAGATCATAGATTTTTTTAACTATTTCCGGTTTCCGGGGGACATTTGTTTTCTAAACTCATGTTAAAACATTTGTACCCATATAATATACTCGTAGATATCATGAACTATGAAATCAAAGGAAGTTCTAAATCTGAATTGTATGGACTGTTTATTACCAACAGTTCTATTTACAAATCATTGTTTAGATTAAGAAAGGTATTCTAGATGCTATTCTAGATGTTAACCTAAGAAGTCTAAAATAGATCTCGATAGATAATAAACAGCTATGTATATAATTAAGTGTAGGTTATTAAAATTAAGACTCACATTTACAGACAATTTTTCTTTCAAAATAATATATTATTTTAAATTAGACGTTTCGAAGGTTGTACATTATTAAGCGAACTGTGCCACAATTTGCCAGATATTTTAGGATATTTAGGACTGAATGTCTTGTGTCCTCGGTATCATGTAGAAAGGATCCGAGTTAGGATAAGTTATTTATAAAAAAGTGAAGTGAATGAGTGTAATTTCCACATTTATTAAAAAGCTATGCGCCTTACATAGACGCGAGGGCTAGCTTCACTTTTTGATTAGAGGCTTCTACAGGCCTTAAACTAGTCATTAGAGATACTTAGATAAAACCGTATAAACTTATAAGTTTTAAAGACCAATCACGGACATTTTTATTCCATTATTAGTCACTCCCAGCAGTTGTGGCATCATATGACATAAACTGCCTCTATCTACTCTATTCAACACACAAAAATAATTCGAATAAAACATTTAGATCCAAAGATTAGCGAGTTTATCAAACAAGCAACGCAATACAAAATCTTGAAGCAGTATTTTTAAGCATTATATTATAGATATAACGTTCACCCTTATGGACCTATGAAGTAACTTATTAGTCTATGATCTATTAAACAAATAGGTCGTTTGTTTGTAACGCTAGGGTAAGATTCGTCGTCTAGATTTCTAATTTTGAATGCGTCAAATGTACCTATGCATTTATTTTAGCTGTTAAGTATTTTTAGTACTATGAAAAGTATGATAGTGTTATCCGGATCCTAACGCTTCTGCGTTATTAATGTTAATAGAACTCTTTTCCTTATGACTTCTCAAATATTACAATATTGTAGCTGTGTATTGTAGTTCGACTATTACAATAAACTTTAATTTCTTCATATAGATAGTATACATATTTCAAATACAAGTACAAGTTTTTTTTCTAACTTTTTAACATGTCGTGTCGTAATAGTTAGGCAAGGTAAACAAGAAAGTTAAGGGACGCGTTTTTAAAACCTTGTAGACGAAGGGTTAAGCAAAGCTACTTAAAGGTGAGGCATAAACATTAACAAAAACTCAGGGAATGTACGTATGCTACGTATGTATGTATGTCGTGTTTGTTCAATGAGACTCAAACCTATATTAACTTTCTTAAACATGTCCGAATGCCCCTCTATTTTATTCTATTCTATTATTTTTACTAATTTGTCTCCTATTTCTATTTAGTATTCTACAAGAATATAATTTTTTAAAACTACTACGTAGTCAAGTGGTGTAATTATGTCATGTTGTTATCAGTGAAAATAATTTTAGTAATCTAGTGTTAGATTTTCACAAAATTCTCTAAATCCAAATATAACAAACATTGAACACGTATTGGCTATTCTTTGCTCCGAAAAAAAAAAAGTTGGAAAACAGGTAAACTTATGTTGTTACTAGTGTGTAAAGTATCCTTTTTGGTATCCTTTTGGAATTCAATATAAATATGACTGCAAAGAAATATCATATTACACTAAAATTGCAATGGGTTCCATCGCTCGATGGCTTGAAGGCATCGAGGAGGCAGACAAATTAATGAAATTAGGATCTTAAATTATCAAAATTAGGATCAAGACTGATATTTTTGAGATTTCGCAAAATCATTGAAAGGAATTCATAAGAGGAAAGAATATGTCAATCAACGTTCAGAGGAGAAAGGAATATGGTATAAAATTATACAGAGCGAGCCTCCTCGCCCTTGGTTCATAGAAAAAATATTTAAATAGGTCTCTAGTCGTTATGACACTAAGATTACGCTCTCCATATATTATATTAAATAAAATAGGGATATATGATGGAAAAAAATGATTCGCCCAACTGTGAAACTTCAGTACCTCAGTACAATTGATGATCTCCACAATTTATTATTGGAATGTGAGCGGAGTCGGAGCGGAGCTCTAAAAAAATTTTCTCTGGCAATAGCCTGTTTTTTTTTAAAGAGTTTATTATAAAAAGACAAGACATAGGATTATTTCATAACATTCCATCTTCACTTAATTCAGAAGCAGTTGAGAAATTGTATAAGATGTGTAGAAATTGCAATGTATCTTAATGTTTAATATTAAGTAAGTTTAATATTAAGTAAGTAAGTAAGTATCTAAATATCATTGATATTGAAATGTAGGATTCACGAGGAAAAGATCGTATTTTCTCTAGATTGTAAATGAAAATAGGGTTCTTCAAACAATCATAAATTGATATTTAACAAAAACCTAGGTTGTCTTTTAATGTCTATTAAGTAATTTTTCATTGTTCTAAATGGTAATATTTTACTCTAAAACGTACGTAGTAGGTTATTTAAATGTTTTATCCTATCAAACGGGGTAGAACATGCGTTATGTACGGTATGTATGTATAACCTTGCGTCATAATTTTTTTGCCCTTGTCCTAATTTTATTAGAGATGGACGCATCTTGTAACGTTACCGAAAATTATAGCTTGATTCGCGTTTACTTACCTTGAAATAATCCTCCAAGGGAATTAAATCATTTTCAGACGTAGCAGTGGAAGATGTTAAATCGGAGTAAGAAAAACATAATAAAGGACTCGGAAGCTAGGAGATTAAGGGTGGTAAAGGATTTTAAAGGTCAGAGACTCGGGTGGGGTAATGGGATCGGGACTAGAGTAATACGAAGGTCGGGTTCATGTACTCATATTTCTAGGACAATGACGTCATTGTGTATACACTAGTTTATATTTGTATGGTACTTATAGCCTACATAGTAGAAATTTGCTGTGCAGTATAGCTCGAAATAGTTCTAAATACTTCAGGATTTAATTAAGTGACGGCTATATTTTAATTATGTAATTTTGTGACTTTATGTTGTAGTTATAACGTCTCTGTGACAATTCCAGAGACAAACTGTGGAACGTGTGCCAAAATAAAATTAGTTGTAAAATATAGTGTATATCAATATAAATGTATTTATGGTCCTAGGTATTTAGGTACGTTATTTCGCTATGATAAGTCATGAATGTAATTGTAGCATTTTAAACTGTAGTGTTTTTTTGTTGAGAATAAGTAATCGAATGAAGTGTTAATGACTCTTGATCTGTTAATGTAAAACTAATCATACATACACCTGTACTTCTATCACTTAAATGCATTTTTTTTATAATGTATAAAATATCCCCAATATTAGATAGATAATGCTAATAGTGCACCATCTTACAACATTAATAATACACTAAAACTTTATACACAGTATTAGTACTTAGTACTTAAAAGATTGATGACATTTCATTGTAAGACAATATAAACGCTCAGTAAATCTTGGCTCAAACACATAATGTCCGACAAAAATTCAATCACCAGAATATTAATCAGCACCATTCTTGGTTAAGATTCTAATATCAAGAGAAATATAAAATATTAATTCATTTATGTAAGTATAAAGCTACGATCATATACATTTTATTAGTTTGCATAAGTACACAGTAATTATGGTAACAACATTCATACAATTGGTTTTTCATTTTTTTTTTATAAATACAAAGCAGAATGTTACAGCAACTTACGTAAAAAATAATCGTGAAATTAGTTAAATCAACGGCAAAATCGTGTGTTTCAAAATTTAGAAACTAGAATTAAGTCAAAGTGAAATGTGATTATTATTAGCAATATTATTTATTTATAACTTATGACTGCAATTAAAATATAGTATATAAGTAGATATAATCTCGTCTACTAAATTATGCGTTAGTTTTTAAGGTGTCAAAAATAAATGTAACAGAAATGTAACGACTTTTTATTATCATTCCAATATATTTAGAGATTTTGGTTGATTCACATCAACAGCCTTTAAAAGTCCACTGTTGAACATAAGCCTCTCCTTAAGGAGGTTTTGGCTTACTTTGCCACGCTAGCCAGACGGGTTAGTGTAGGGTTTGTGTCAAGTCCTTCTCTCTGCAGTGCTGTTGTTCTGCGTAGTTTTCTCCCTTAATCGGCTCTTACGACACCTACGGGATGAATAGGGGTGGTGACACTCTGTATTCTTAATCCGTCACCAATAAACAATAATGTCCGTGTCATTATTGTTTATTGGTTGATTACTTCGATCAAATAAATTAGTTTGTTTGATCGAAGGTTGATTATAAATAATTTGCTTTAACATCTGCAGTAAACATCAAAACCTTGTTAAACAATACATAATACGTAAAGAAAATAAGTCCTTGAAAACTGGAATACTTAGGTACGTACCCACTTAAGGTAAAGCAACAATTTTTTATTAATATTTGGAACTTAGATTATTAGTTTAATAATCTCAGATTTGAAATTTTAGATTTATATATGATTAAGTAGCTACATTTATATTGGCAATGCCAATAGTTATGATCAAGGATTAACAAAATCCGTTGTTCATTTTAACACCGCTTAGTAGGTATCTGTTCTTTAAGCAAGGACAAAGACAACATAGAACAATAAAGAACAAAGACAACATACTACTTTAAGATTAGAAAAGAGAGATGGAGATTAGATATATATTCTTTAAATGCCACACCCTTAAACCTAAGATGTATGGAGGGTAGAGGCAAGGAGAACCATCTCTGTGTATGAAAAGTGCCCGTAAAATCGCCCAATAAGGGTGGCACTGCGGTAGCCTAGAATAAATTTATATTGACTTAAATAATAATTAGACAATGGTGCTAATTCTGTTGTTTGAAAACTCTCCAAACTAAACTAAAAATCACCAAAAATTTGTTTAGTCCTGTCAAATACTACGTTTTCAGTATACGAAACGTTATTTGACGGGACTAAACAAATTTTTGTGATTTTTAGTTTAGTTTGGAGAGTTTTCAAACAACAGAATTAGCAACAATGTGTACTAAACTGCGAAAATAGACAATGAGTTTTACAGACAGTAAATAAACGTGTAATAACTTTTAGACAATAAAAGCAAGAGATTATAAAATTTTAACTCAGCATGCTTTACTCTGTCTACAACAGCTATATTGATATCGTAGTTTTTCGTACGCCAGCGACCTCTACTTTCAGTATACAGATAGACACTTTTTCAACTTTCCCGCCCATATGAGATAGCTCTCCTTGCCTCTACACTCCATACTAAGATCAAACATACACCCTTCCTCATATTGCGGCAGTAAGTGGTACTAAATTATAATAATGTTGTTCAAATCTTTGTTGGAAGAAACCAGTCATACTCTTCTTTACTAGTTCAAGAACTCAAAAACAGATGGCACCAATACTATCTTATTTAAAAAAAATTAAACAACTATCATGAACACTTAAAGCAAATTTTAACGTGGATTTTTGATACTTCAATTATCTAAACATTTATTGTCGTAGACAAAATGAAAGTTACAATAATTATTTACTGCTAGCAACATTGTATTGATGAGTGCGCGAGTTTCAACCTATTTAGTGATGTAATGACTACCTACATATTTGTACAGCTTGTTACTTTGTTACAGATAGGTGTGGTCAGATTTTAGGGTCGCGTAGCAAATAACGTTAATAACTAGCAATTTTTGGAAAATTCGTGAATTTAGATACAGTCATCTTATTTTAAAATGGAACAACTTAAATTAAACTGAACGAAAATGCTAATATTTCGTAAGATAGTGGGCTTACATTAATAAATACATGGTTATTTTGTTCCAAGGATGTTGAAGGAATCTATGGATTTTTCAGGAAATTGTTGGCTTCTCATAATGGTTCTAAAATTGTTATCTTTGTGTAACACTCTGTATTTCAAATAAATATATATATATATATATATATAAAGACTGCTGATTTATGTATAAGTACTACTAGTAACATAGCCCGCAGTAAAGTGTAAGTATGTACAGGAATGAGCGAGATGAAAGAAGTATAAACATACAAATTTAAACACTCTGAAATCAACATTGTACTGCCATTTTGTTCACGGTACATACACGGCTACCGTGGGAGAGCCATGCTTCGGCACGAACGGGCCGAAGTGATACCACGGCCTCACAGAAAACCGGTGTTAAGCAATTCTTTCGTTGCCTTTCACAAATCCCCCCTTCCGCTGACTCGGGCGGGAGGGACTCCAAGGGCAGCAACGCACTAGTGACTTTTGAGTTGCAGGTGTCCATGGGCGGAGAGAGTTGCTTACCATCAGGTGACCCGTCTGCTCGTTTGCCCCATTATACCAAAAACAAAAAGAAAAAAGAGACATTCACTAGTATGTATTATACCTAATTATTGACTTTCAAAATGCCATACTATTAAAAACAGAGCACGTTCCTTAAACTGAAAAGAATCTTATCAGCAGCATTTACTCTAAAATTCTTACTGATTGACTGACAATCTCAACGAAGCAGTAGGTATATAAACAGTAGGCATATAGGTATAGGTATATATATATAGTAGGTAGGTATATCGAACGGTACAGGAAACTCGCGCCACGCCAACCTTACCTACATAAAGGTACTAGCTACCCCTACTTGTCAGTAGGGGTACTCGTACAGCATTTCTTGTGTAGTATTCTACTTCATCTCAAGTGAAGGGTGATCACTAGAAGTGATGCTCAAAAAACTATTGTACGGAATTTTATTGTTATAATAACCTTGAAATATAATTAACAATATAAACAAAACGGTTGTATAAATTTATCACACAGTAAGTGGGACAGCTAGTTGCATTTCAAACTATGTATAATGATATAAACTGGTAAGCTTTGTAATACATAATGGCGACGGGTGAATCAGGATCAATATTTACACATCATCATCATCATCATCAACAGCCTTTACTATACCACGCTGGCCAGACGGCATATTATAGGGTTTGTGTCAAGTTTTCCTTCTTTTGCAGTGCTTTTGTCCTGCATAATTTGCTCCCTTAGTCGGCTCTTACGGCACCAACGATGAACAGAGGTGGTGACACTCCGTATTCTTAATCCGTCACCACACAGACTAAGTATGAATATAGCCAACGGGCTTTAGGTATATGTTGTGATCATGATGGCGAACGTATCAGAGGCGATGGAACTCGTTAGTGGCCTGATACTCATTTAGGTACCTAGTTGTCAAATGAGTTTATTTTTAATGAATAACACTGAGCTGGTTATACTGTAGACGAGTAGACGACCCCCCCCCCCCCCCCTCCCCCGTGTGGGATGTGCTTAAGGCCTGGCCGACCTGGTTAAGATTAACTTAGTTAGTTCTGATAGAAAAGAAAAGAAGATAAAATAAGACCTACATGAATGTCTAAAATGAAAATAAATGAATGAATGAATGAAAATATCAAAACAGAGATTAAGCAATTATAGATACATATGTTTGTCGCTGTATGTACGCCCACATGTACGAAACACATGCACACCTACACGTGCGTATACACACACAACACTACTTTACATTATTTTCAACCAAGCTACGAAATAGTGGTTTCCCTTAAATGTTTTTGTAAAGTTCTTAAATAAGCTCATTAGTGAGATATTTATGAATTATTTGTTTTGGTAAACGACATGTTCTAGTTGTTCATTGCTACCATGCATCTACTTTCAGTCTAGAACATACAGCTCTTAGACAGGATATTCGTAGTTTTATATCACTGCTCATGTCTAGTAACATCAGAACTACAAAACAGACTGTTGGCTATTTGTCATTCTTTTTAGATTTAAATTTTCAGCATCATTAGTCTCCTGTCGAAATATTATTCTTTATCGGTAATTGTGTTACAATACCATATTGTTGTCCGTGTGGTGACGGATTAAAAATACATAGTGTCAGCTACCTCAAAACCAAATTGAGCGTGAAAAACAACAACAAGCAACACACACAAACAAACTTTCACCTTTATAACAGTAGTGTGATATTAATTACAGACAAGTTCATTAACAACAGATGTTTATTACACCTGATTCTACATTTGCGATATTGCGTTTATAATATTCCGTTATTTTATCAACCGCAATGTGATAAGCAAGTATTTATCGATATATTATGACCGAGAACTTGAAGTGCGCAATTTTTATCGTATTTATGTTTGACTAGTGAATGTTAACAGGTATTTCGACTCGCATTTGACCGGGTTTTTTAAAACATATATATCTTAATTTAAAACTTTAAGTAACAGAGGTACATCAAAAGGATTCCAAACTAAAAAATATATAGTTTGGTAGATAACAGTAGGCGTTTGTACATAATTCATAATTCGGAGCGATGAAAGATAACTTGAATTTAATAAAAGTAATTTGGGGAAACGATACCGCGTACTTACTTACGTACTTGTACTCCGCATGATTTATTCCCATGTTATACAATATTATAATTCGGTTAAACGTTATCGCTACCAATAGAGCACCTGTCGACGTCTGTGGTTAAATAGCACAGCTTACGTGTTGTTATACGGAGTCTTACAAAAAATATGGCCATCAATACTTCCATGCCTATATTATAAATGTGAAAGTGGGTTTTGTTTATTTTGTTTTCACGCCTAAACTATTAAACCGGTTTTAAAATTTCTTTCACCAATGGGAAGCTAGATTATCAGCGAGTAACACAGGCTACTTTTTACCGCGATAACTGACATACACGCAGGCCGAGCAGCGGCAAAAGCTAGTATTTTATAAAATTATAATGGATCTTATAACACCTGTATATTGGCAACTGAGCAGAATTACCTAACCTCTGTAAAACTCAATATCTCGAGTAATGTGAATGTTTATAATTAAACTCATCGCTTAGGTACTATCAAACAGGCCAATGTCATTTTTCGATTTCAATGTTTTACGAAAATATGTAGACTATAGGAACCTCGTAAGAAAACTGTATAAATTTATCAAGAACATTGGTTAAGAGTACCAGTGATCAATTTTTATACACAGCAACGTAGCTGGTCGTTAATTGTTTTTTTTATTTTAAAAGACAGCCATAACTAAAATATGAATTCAAAATTTGAGTACCTTCTTAGTTAGTCCTCGATTAGTTAAAGTTACCCGCTATTACAACTTTTACACCGTATGTAGTAATTATTATTTACGCACGAAGATCGGTGTTCTAAAATCCTTAAACATTACTCAACGTTCTTATATAATTTGTAGTTTCAATAGTTGCGTGTGTAGTGTATTGATTGCAACACATTATTTTCGACTTGAGTACTCGTAAGTATTACTACTATATAATAATTAATGGTAAATGCGAGAGAACTGGCGTAAGATTTACATTCCTTTTTTTACAGACTGTCGTTCCCTACAGATTACACACGTTTATTATCGTTGCTCCGTTCCCTAACATCGTAGCCTAATTTTAAATATATTAAAACATTTCCTAAAAAGTGGGCTATCAAATGCAAAAAAAAAATATATCTGAGCCTATAAACTTTTCTGTAGATAAGATAAAGTATAGTTATTGATTAAATGAGTGTCTAATTTGGATTAAAGTTATTCATCTAGATGAAATTTATAAAATCACAATCTCACCATCAATATAGAAAGCTTATATTAGCACTTATTAATTAATTTAGAAAAAAAATAAACAATCTCTCACAAGTAAAAATGGATCGATATGATATCAAGCCACAGCATTCAAAATATTTTATTGAAATCTGTTAAAAATGAAAAAGTTAATACAGCATGGCAGTTTTTACTTTATTCATTTGGCAAAACAAAAAATGGAATGCAATGGTATAAGATGACGAGTATATTCAAGAGCCTCTATAACCAAGTTTACAAATTCTTACAGGAAGCCAAGGAACATGCATGGCTGATTTTTTGAAAAACATTGTGAAAACACTGAATTTCTTTGTGGAACAAACGGGTAATTTGTTTTGTATAATAGAAAAAATAAAATCAGTGGCACTCCGGGAGTGCTGACAGTAGTTAAAACTAGAAAATCATTTTTTTTTTATTAAAACGATTCGAAAAAAATATTTTTCTTAAATTATTTTAAATTTATACATGAATATGTATCTATGTTGTATGTATATACACAATATATGTTTATGTTATAAAAAGTTATGTTCTCAATGTATTTCAACAAAAACTCAACTCTCGTGTAAACGGGGCCAATATATTATGTAGATACTTTTATACATAGGTGTCGGTAACGGTAACAGTGTCGCGAGTTCAATGGTTCCAATCTCAAAAAATACATTATTTTGTTTGTTGTTCAAAAATGCTCAACGTGCCTAAAGACGTTTTCACTTCAAAAGAGTGAAAGATGATTCTTTGCCCTTTTTACTCTCGAGACGATGTTAGCAACAATGAATTTTTTATAGCATAAGAGGGCAAATGAGCAAACGGGTCACAAAATGGTAAGTGGCCCATGGACAACTGCAACTCAAGAGTTACACGTGCTTTGCCGCCCAATGAGTCCCTCCCCCTGGAAACATTCATTCACTGGACAAAAAACAGGCACAGAATTGCTTAACACTGGTTTTCTGTGAGGCCGTGATATAACTACGACCCTTTTGTACCGAAGCATGGCTCTCCCACAATTTAAATTAATTTTCAAGCAATTCTTTCGTTGTATTTCACCGAGTGCATGTGATTTCCTGAGCTCCAACACTCCATTCCCACAAAGGCCGGCAACTCACTTCTGACTCTTGAGTTGCAAGAAAAACAGTAGTTTTTTATTATTATTACAAGGTTTTTTTTAACTTACAACGAATTTATGTATGTAACTATGTTTTTTCGGGTGCAATATTGCAACTCAATTTTTAAGCAGATATCTTCAAACGATTTAGTTGAAATTTTTGTACACGTTTAGTTTGGATGACAAAGCATGGTTTTGCTGTATGACGACATTCGAAATCCAACATGGCGGAACACCCAAGATGGCGGACTAGTTATTTTTAATGCACTCCTACAATATGGGTGTCAAATAAAAGGGCTTGCTGAGAATAACTCGAAAAATAAAGTGATGTCACTCTAAATCGACATGAACAGACTGAGAAACCTGTACTGCGATAACTAAAAAGTAAATAATAAATTAAAATTGAAAAACCTTATCAAAAACAAGCTTTAATTTAAGTATACTAAAAATTAAAATATTTTCTCACATCTTACACGGCCGTCTGATGCCAAACTAGGCAGAGCCTGTGCTATGGTTACCAGACTGCTGATAAACATACTGATATAATTCTAAATACATACATATTATAAATAAATTACAGTCACAGAACAAATGACCGTGCTCATCACACAATTGTTTGTCCTGGGTGGGAATCAAACTCTGGCGCAGCAGACAGGATCACTAACCACTAGGCGAACAGGCCAGACAACAGAATAAAATAAACTTTTACTTTAAAACTCTTACCAACAACTTATAACGTCATTACACAATTTATATGACATAAAAGTTTGTTGTCCATCTGACCTCCACAACCTAAATACTAAGCGATATCAATCATCTGTAGACAGGTTGTTGCCGGACTTTAGGACTCCAAATAACCGTGACCATTGCCACAGATGTTCGTATGGTAACCAGGACCGAATGCTTAACGTAATCTCCAACCCACGGAAGGGTCTCAATATGTTACGAATGGTCAGTCATCCATATACTGACCTGGCTAGGATTGCTTAACTGTGCAATGTGTTAACCTGCTCGGTTACCACTTAGCCACGAGCTCCTCATTAATATGGGAGCTCGTGACGAAGCGGAACCATCAGAGTAACGTTGATAGAATATGTATTTATCTATCTTAATAAACTTCACCCGAAAGTGGTGTTGTTTCATTACCTAAATATTATCTTCAATATCACCGAGATGATAAATATATCTATTGATAACAGAAAATCAATAAACATTGATATTTTTATTTTCGATTCATATATTTGCATGTTTAATTAGGGATGTTATATTGTAATGTCGTCTATCTTGGTGACGGATCTATTGTCAGCCAACAGTTTTGCGAGTAATTTTGCTGAGCCCCGAAGATACTTTTAGTTGTGTATCTTTAACGAGAAATAGCGCATGAATAAAAATCACTAATAGGGCTTATATCTTATCACTGTTTCAAGATTAGGATATTCTTTATTGTACACCACCGCAGTGGTAGCGCATGCGACTGCTGTTCTGAGGTCTAGGGTTCGAAGCCCTGGTCGGACTAATGTTTGTATGATCTGCAAATATTTGCCTTGGAGTTTGGGTGTTTTCTATGTATAATGTGTGTGTATTTACGAAAAAAGAGTATAAAAGTTTTCTATGAATCAATCTAGCTTTCATAGTGCTTAGTTTGAAACTAGATGGCGTTGTGTGTTAGATATCCGAAAATATCTTTATATATATAATTCTTCTGTGAGTGTGTATGTCACTAAACTTCTCTCAAACGACTGGACCGATTTTGATGAAATTTTTTGTGTGTGTTCAAGGGGATCTGGGAATGGTTTAGATTCACAATTTTGAATGGTAAGGGTGACCCATCCCTATTTTTTTTTTGTTGCAATACAACGTTTGCCGGATCAGCTAGTTATTATATAAAAAAATATTATTTACATTATAAAACATAATTGATAGTGTACCATTGATATTACAAACATATATTTACATAGGTACATATATGAGCTCAACAAACAAAAAACAAGCTCGTTTCTACTTTGAATGCTTCAGCTATCTTAGACGCTGACCGGAGAGCATCTGTCTCTCTACATAGCCCTGGAGAAGTAGATAGTGAATAGATAGCTCAGATACGAATTGAAGAGTAATCGTCAGGAACGCAAGAATGATCTATGTAGTAACATTAAAAGGCCGAGCTGTTTCCAACTAACTTCGAGTCAACCTTGAGCGTCAGAGTGCCTCATTGCACCGCTTTTTTATTGATATTTCAAAATCAAGTTTGTTTGTTGCTACGAAGCTGATATACTGCATACAGTACAAATAAGTTCCATGTTTTTGATTTATAACGCTTTGTGCTAATTCTTTTTGATACAAATTAAGAAGGAAACGACAAAAAGTTGTATGAGTAGTTTATGCATATATATGTACATAGCACCCCTCAGCATTCTTCTGTTAAAAATGTCAATTTGGTTCCTTCTAACCTGTATACCAGTATTACAGATACTGGTATACAGGTTACAGAGACCAGTTGGTGACCCTGACCACAAACCCAGAGGTCGTGCAATCAATTACTACCCAGGACAAATAATTGTATGATAAGCACGATCATTTGTTCTATTATCATCATCTTAGACATAGGCCTCTCCTTAGAAAGGAGGTTTTGGCCTACTATACCACGCTGGCCAGACGGGTTGGTATATGGTTTGTGTCAACTTTCCCTTCTTTTTGCAGTGTAGTTGTCCTGCGTAGTTTGCTCCCTTAGTCGGCTCTTACGACACCCACGGCATAAATAGGGGTGGTGACATTTCGTATTCATGTAATTTATCTATGTTGCATGAATAAATTTAGAAGTGATCTAAAGAATACTAGATTTTTATAATAGCGCATGTCAATGAGGATGTAAATGTGTATCTCCAGTCTTCGCAACTTCGAATGTACTTTTACTCGCTACAATAAAATCGAAATAGTACTGCTGTCGCATAGAGCGTATACATTCAGATTACAGGTTTGCGAGAGATTATTGTATTCGTTAAATTTAACTAAAACTCGAACCCAAATGGTTTAGCAAACTTTGAACTGATTTCACTATTATTTATAACCAAAAAGTCAACCGAAGGACCGCTAATGCTATCCGAAATCATCTAGAAGAGAGAAATATGAAAAAAAAATAGGACCACTTAAAAGATAAGAGAAAATGAAAAGAGTCATACATAAAAGAACCCAACCAAAGCCAAAATCGATCTAATTCCTCTCATATCTGTTGTAGATCACGTGGTATACAAAACAAAGGCATTGTTTAACTAGATTACTTCAATATAATTCTTGTGTAATAGCTGCATACGTTATACAATTCTGGAGTTGCTAATATTTCTGTAATCTGTTTGTTACGTACAAACGACATTTGAACAATAGAGCAAGTCAGCAATCAGGGGATTGACGTCATGCAACGTAGTCAATATCATATATACCTACACGATACCTGAATCTTCACTTCATATAAGAAATAAGAAATTATTTAAAACTGAAGAGTTTTTTGTTTCATTCTATAAACACGCTAACTTCTCTCTCTCTCTCTATTTTATCCTATCCCACCGCGGCCAAATCTTATAGAGTAATACCACGGGCTCACAAAAGACCAGTGTTAAGTAATTCTTTCGGTGATTTACATTGAGTAAGGTTACTGGTGGCCTAAATCTCCTCCCCTCCCTCATCATAATCTAAATTAGGTTAATAATAAATACGGTTAATTATGGTTTTTTATATTAGGTGACCCGTCTTCTCGTTTGGTAACAATAGCGTTAAAAAGAGTTAATCAATCTATTTGCATTACGCAGCACCGCTACGCTCTACCCGCAGAAGGAGCACGGGGCGCCGGAGGGCATTCGTCGCTCTACGGCCACCTTAGGAAGTGGCCTGAGGGCGACAATTTTGGGGAATTTGTCGTCCGAACATATGCATTCAGGAGAGGCAGCGCACAGTGTTCACTTCTAGAGGACTGCGACCGTAGGGTGACGGTCGCAAGGGGTGACGAGACCCGTCTTGGGTGAGACGGGTCAATGCCTGTCGGGGGTGACGGAAGAATGCAATTGTGATTCTCGCTCACCCGGCCATTGGTAAGAAGAGGAATACCGGGCTGCTTTTTAGTCGGTATATATTATTATCAAGTGGAATAGCATCATCACTGTTTTTGTTTATTCATATGTTTGGGTGTAATTTGTATAATTGTAAGGTACTTAGTAACATAGTTAATGTACTGTACTGCCTGTATATATTTATATAAGTAACTGTGTATCTTAATCAATCAAATTAATAACATCAACTTTACTAACATGCATGCATGTAATTTTCACAATTCAATTTGACACAAAAGTCTTAATCCTTCCTGTTGGGGCTTCAACGTAGTAAAGAAAAATGCTCCCAAGATTTGTACAGGGCTTTAATGTCCAAGATAAACTGGGTTTTTACAATTTTGTGTATCGCAATGCTCGCTCGTCGGATGTCGGAAAGAAAAGGCAAAGTTGTGAGGTAGTTACAATGCATAGTGATGCGATACGAATGATAAGAATATCATAGACAAACTATCGGCGTATACGGCGTTAACATCCTCCCCCCGTTGAAACTTGAATGTTTCAACTCGCCATCAGCTCTTCTTCCGTTGGCATTGGACAGATGCGAACCAGGGGTCTTCGCACGGTTTCTCTAATGGTATTGATGTCCGCGACGCGAGATACGCCATCCGGTCCAGGGAACAGTTTTGAAACTCGTCCTAGTCTCCAGCATAAGGGGGGAACATCATCTTCTTGTAGCAACACCATGTCCCCAATTTTCGTAGTTGTCTTGTTGGTTTTCCACTTGCGGCGGTGTTGCAACTCCACAATGTATTCGCGCTGCCATCGGAGCCAAAAATGTTGCAGTATTTGCTGTAGTCTTGCGTATCGCTGTAAGTTGTTAGAGTTACAGTCTTGCAGGTCAGGTGATGGTAGTGCGTTGAGAGCACGACCAATGAGAAAATGCCCTGGGGTGAGGCAGTGGAGATCGTCAGGAGAGATGGATAAAGGACAGAGAGGTCTACTATTCAAAACAGCCTCTACCTGTGCGAAAAGAGTTGAAATCTCTTCAAAAGTTAAATGAGAGTTTCCCATTACACGCCTAATATGAAATTTTGCTGAACGTACTCCAGCCTCAAAAATGCCGCCAAAGTGAGGAGCGTAAGTTGGAGAAAAATTGAATTTTATACCTTCCGAACATGCAAAATCAGATAGGTGATTTAGGTTAATTTTAAAATTGACATTAATTTCCTTCGCCCCTGCCACAAAGTTCCGACCATTGTCGCAAAATACTTCCGTTGGCCGACCTCTTCGTGACACAAATCTACGGAAAGTCATAAGGAAAGCGTCCTTTGACAAATCACTAACCGCTTCGAGGTGTGATATTTTATATCTTAAACAAATGAAAAAACAAAGATAGCATTTACTTATAGTGGCACCACGACCTCGTTTATTTGAAATAAGAAACGGACCAGCGAAATCCATTCCCACGGTTTGAAATGGAAAATTGGGTATGACGCGCTGCGAGGGTAGATTTCCCATTATAGGGGCAATCGTTTTACCCTGTAGACGTCTACATGTGCAGCAATTACGGAAGGTGCGTCTTGCTAAATGTCTGCCGTTTACAGGCCAAATATATTCTCTGACAGTAGCCAGTAATAGTTGTGGGCCAGCATGCAACCCGCGTTTGTGTTCGTATTCAAATATCAATCTAGTTAAATGGTGAGAAGCATGCAGTAAAATTGGATGTTTTCTCTCATAATTTAAATCCGATAAATCCAAACGACCACCAACACGGATGATGTTATGCTCATCTAAAAAAGGGGTCAGTGATAAAATATTTGATTTAGGACTTAAGGGTTTTTTATTACATAACAAATTATATTCGTCTAAAAATGATTCTTGCTGTGATAGCCGACATAAATGACGAAACGAATTAGTTAATTCCTCAACGGTTAAATTGCCTGAATTTCGTTTATTTTTATTTTTTAAGTTATTTATGAATCTTAATCCGTAAGCAAAAGATCGTTTAAGTTTAATTAAACTAGAGTAATTCTGAAACAAAATTACATTATTTGTTTTCGTTGAAATATTGAAAGTAATAGCAGAATCAGGTTTGGTATCAGGTAGCTTGATTATATTAATATTAGTTTTTAAGATAGGCCATGTATCTTCGGGCTCCATGAGAAATGACGGGCCTGACCACCATAACTTAGTACTAGCAATCTGATCGGGGGCGTATTCCCCTTGATATAAGGTCAGCGGGATTAACAGACGTAGGTACATAGCGCCATGATGACAAGTCTGTTAATTCCGATATTTCACAAACCCTATTTGCGACAAATATCTTAAGATTTTGAGGACTAGCTCGAAGCCAGCCTAGTACAACTGAGGAATCGCACCAGTGTACCTGATAATTAATTGTACATCTGAGTGAATCCGTGACAGCTTTGCATAACCTTGCTGCTAGTAAAGCTGCACATAATTCAAGTCTGGGAATGGTTGTACCCTTAATTGGAGCAACTTTAGACTTAGAACAAAGCAACCTAACGGTCACCATGTTCGCTGCATTAAAAGATCGCAAATAAATGCAGGCACCGTATGCATGTTGCGATGCGTCACTAAATGAATGAAGTTCGATAGAAATGGGTTCATCGCAAATAGCTCTTCGTGGAGCTTTAAGCAATAGAAGAGATGCTGAAGTCAAAGTAAATCTCTCCCATTCTCTTTGAATATCATCAGGGATAGGAGAATCCCAAGTTAAATTTTGAAGCCATAATTGTTGTAATAGG
The DNA here is from genome assembly GCA_902825455.1 of Arctia plantaginis. Taxonomy (NCBI): domain Eukaryota; kingdom Metazoa; phylum Arthropoda; class Insecta; order Lepidoptera; family Erebidae; genus Arctia; species Arctia plantaginis. Next base: position 6,602,538 of record CADEBD010000288.1, read on the forward strand.
ATTTTCATTTTTATTATGCATGGGCTAATCAACCCCAAGGGATCAAAAATTTTAAATATAGAAGATAGCATAGATCTTTTAGTTAGCTTATTGGCATTAGTAGAAAATGGAATTTTAATAGGAAAATGTAATTGATCTGTAGATGGGTCCCACCCCATTCCCAGGGTATTAGTAGACTCGCTTATCATAAGATTATCAGCTTCATGATCTGACGGATTAAAGAAAGACGGTATATTTGTCTTGAACTTGCGCAGGTTAAAGCATCCTTCCTTTAGTGCATTCGTAACTGCTTGGTGGATATAGCGCAAAGAAGACTCACTATCAGAACCGGTTACCAGATCATCAACTAGAAAATCATGCTGTATAATAGTTTTTATCATAGGATCAGTGGCTTCCTCACCAATCTGCCAAAGACAACGCGTACTCAAATAGCTGGAGCTTGCCATTCCGTAAGTCACACTATTTAGCTGATATGTCTTAATGGGCAAAGATTCATCTTCTCTCCACAACACGAGTTGCAGTCTGCGGTCCTCCTCACGGACTAAGACCTGACGGTAAAACTTATCGATGTCGCCTGCGAGAAGGTACTTATGCTGACGTGCTCGTAGTAGGATGGAAAAAAGCGAATCCTGAATGTTAGGTCCAACCAAAAGAATATCATTGATAGATTTGCCTGACGAAGTAGGAGCTGAGCCGTCGAATACAACTCTAATCTTCGTGGACTCACTACTATCCTTGAATACCGCGTTTTGGCAAAGAAAGTATGAAGAATCAAACCTGGATACCGTGGATTCCGAAAGATGACCCAAATCTGCGTACTCACGCATGAAATTTATATATTGAGTTTTAACTTGAGGTTGTTTATGGAACCTATTTTCTAAATTTATTAATCGTCTTTTAGCTAGTGAATAAGACTCACCAAGACAGTCAGGTGTATCGCGCAAGGGTAAAGCTACAGAGAATCTACCAGAGTCTAAGCGGAATGCATGAGATAAAAAATATGATTCACATGCCTTCTCGCTTGGGCTCATGAGAGGTTTCGTTTGAGGAACATTTTCAATGTCCCAGAACTTAGTAAGTTCTTTATGAAGTCTTTCATTGGATGATGAATACAAAACTATTGATTGATTGCAGTGTATATTCGCATGAATTGAATTTTTGTTAGTAGGGAAATTTATATTAATAGGACCGGATATCAACCAACCTAATTGAGAACTTCTTAATATAGGTAAATTAGGACCGAGAGATAATTGCTCGCGGCCAAGAAGGTCCCAAAAAAGATCGGCGCCGATTAGAACATCAATGGGCGCTGGCTGGTGAAAGCTAGGGTCTGCTAAAAATACATCAGTTGGAATATTGACTTGTTTTAGATCGATAGGTATTTTAGGTATGTTGCCGGTTAAGGCTGGTAGCACTAGAAAGGTAGATGTAACGTTGAAATGCTTCAATAAAGATCTCAATTGCATTACACAAGTTTCTGTTGCCTGGCCGGTTACCTTGTTGCCGATACCTATTATGTTTACATGAAAACTAGAGGTAGTTTCCAAACCTAGTTTTGTTTTAAGAGCTTGGGTTATAAATGAAGTCTGGCTACCACAATCTAAGAGGGCGCGAACTTTCTCCCTTTGGTTTGTTTTTGGATTAGAGACTTCAATATACGCAGTAGATAATAGAACTTGGTTAGTAGTTTCCTTCGAAAAATTAACTAACGTACCATCATCATTGTCGCCGGACGTGGTATTACTACTAGCAACTTGCTTATGTATAAGGCTATTGTGTTTCCTATTACATGTGCGACATGGCCCCATGCTACAGTTCCGTATGTTGTGGCCAAACCTTAAACAGTTATGACACAACTTTAATCGGTTTACTTCATTAATACGATCCTCTACACTTTTGGCCGTAAATTTGGGACAATTGTAGATGCGATGACTACCTTTACAAACTACGCAAGACATTGTAGGAGTAGAATTTTCCTCAGACTTAGAAACGTATGACTGGTTATATTTAGTGTTAGAAATAATAGGCTTTGACATTACCTGTACCTTTGTTTTAGTATGTGATTGACTACGATTTATTGACTCGAGAACATCAGCACGATTTATAATAAACGTAAAAAATTGTTGTAAGTTGGGAATATCATCTAGCGTGCCACGGCACTCTTCCCACTTCGTTAAAGTGCAACTGTCAAGCTTAGAACTCATTATATGAATAATTAAAACATCCCACTCTTGAGTAGGTTGACCAAGACTTGACAAGGCGCGTAAGTTCTTAGTGATATGATCAACAAAAAATCTTAATGATTTTTCAGACTCGTGAGTAATTTGTTGTATGTTCAACAATGAATTTAAATGATGACTTATTAATTGTCTTTTGTTGTCATATCGACCGCATAACAATTTCCACGCGGTCTCGTAGTTGACGCTTGACACTTCCAAATTAGCTATAACGCGCGCTGCATCGCCCGCCAGGTACGAAATCAGGTAATGGAATTTATGAATCAGAGCGATACGGTCATTATTGTGTACTATAGATAAGAAAGTGTCACGAAATTCAAGCCAACGAAAGTAAGAGCCATCAAACTTCGCAATTTCAATACGTGGTAATTTAAAACCTGAACTTTCAGCTCCATTGTTGCACTGAACTGTTGACAACAGGGTCGAATTAAGGTCGCGCTGATTCGAGCCATTATTTTGTAAAATAGTTTGAGCAAACGCAATGTTAGATATAAATAACTGCTCAATAATGTCACGTTCATCAATCTCATTGGATAAATTATTTGGATTCAAAGTATCTATTTGATTCTGCACGTCGTCATATCGGCTATAAATAGTTTGAAATCTTTTTAATTTTAATGTTAACTGATCAACATCAATCTGAGATAAAGTCTCTTTGGAAGTAATACTTGTTAAAAAGTTATTAAATTTTGTGATTTGACCTTTGATAGAACTACGTTTAACTATAAGGTCCTGTAAGTCTTGAGAATTTTTTGTAGAAGTTTCACTTCCATCAACCTTAGACATTGCAACGTTATTAAATCTTTTAATAGACTTATTTGGAATGTAGGTTTAAATTCAAATAAGGTTTCACAAAATAATCCAATAACTATTTGCAATAAATAAATTTTAGCTCACGCTCCTCGCCCGACGTCACCTGAGTACGGCCCTGTGCTCAGCAAAATTCCAAACGGCACAGCGCCCGCGCAAGCCGCTGCTCGTCGCTTGGTGTAGGTACCGGCGTAATAATTCTGGAATGTTCGGCGAGGAATATTATATTTGTGAAATAATTTACAATGACTGAGCCTGTACTACCTGTACTAAAACCAATTTTTAAAATATATACAGCCCAATATGATTTAATTTTAATTTAAAACACGTAAAAGTTATTACCGGGTATCGAATGTAAAATGTGGGTATGATTCTACGACTAAAATATTTTCGATTTAAATTAATTGTAATTTGATATTGATTCTAGTAATTGTTTCTGTAGTTGTAACTTACTATATAATGATAGTTTTGTAATGAAATGTTGTATAATAAGGACACTAAAGCACAAGTAACAACTATTGAGAAAAGTAAAAGTGGGTAGAATTTTTTCACTTGTTTGGATAAAAGGATTTCGCAAGGAAAGGACACTTAGCTGCATTGGCCGATGCTGCGGTATGATGCTGGATGCTGATCGTTGACCGGCGTTGGCTGCAATGGCTGGTACACCTCCAAGGAAATTTTTGATATTTGTTCTTCGAAAATTGCTGGTTTTGTCCTCGGTCGCCAGATGTTGGGGCTTCAACGTAGTAAAGAAAAATGCTCCCAAGATTTGTACAGGGCTTTAATGTCCAAGATAAACTGGGTTTTTACAATTTTGTGTATCGCAATGCTCGCTCGTCGGATGTCGGAAAGAAAAGGCAAAGTTGTGAGGTAGTTACAATGCATAGTGATGCGATACGAATGATAAGAATATCATAGACAAACTATCGGCGTATACGGCGTTAACACTTCCTAATGTGTGTATGTAATTAAATGATAAATATATACCTACTCAAGCACAAATGGTTTTACTACGATATTTTTTACAAATAGAACTAAAAAGATTTATTTTAAACTTTCTTTGTTCTGTGCGCACACTACTATGAAGACTCAGATGTGGAAGAACAATCCCGTATTCACGAATGGTGCAGCAGTTCAATCAAAACGTTGACTAAAGAAAAAGTTACCTTATAGCTTAAGTTACTAACCCTGATTCCCGTTCCGTACACATCTCATATATTCTTTAAACATTATTTAAGTTAAAAAATAATTATGAGAACAATATTATAAAGATACACAACGTGCCACCGCCACGTGCATGATCACAACTTAAAAGTTTAACCTCATTCTACATCACGATATTGTTTCCTTGTATACTCGTGATCCGCTTCTAAAGTGTTATACAATTATCGAGTGTATCCTTGCATCCACACAATTCCAAACGTGAGCTGAAACTACAACAATTTCATGAAACACTGCGAATACCGTACGTGCACTTTACACTTCATGTTTTAAATTAAGATTACGGGATTCAGATTTTATAAAATCACACACTCACTTTTTTTTTAAATGTAAATAACTAATGTACAACGTTAAAGGCACAAAAAATCAATAAATATAACATGTTTGATTGACAGCAGATGATCCCAGATGAGAATCCAGCTTGCTTATAACAGTAATACACATATTGTTTTAAACTAATAAATTTAGTAAACTATGTAAGAAGCAACATATGGACAGGATCTGGACGTTTTTTATCTCCGAAGGAATAGACACAGGGCGTATTAAACGTCCATAACTTACCCAATTCAGTCCATCTCACATAATGGGGGCGAGCCTATTGCCATTAGCCGGGCGTCACTACTTCCATACTAATATTATAAATTGGAAAGTTTGTCTGTCTGTCTGTAACCTCTGCATGCTTCAACCGCTGAACCGATTTGTATAGAGATAGTTTGAGTGAGTTTTTATCCCAGAAATCATCCTTTAAGAGGGTGAAAAGGGGTGTTGAAAGTTTGTATGGAAATCAATAACCGCTGAACCGATTTGTATAGAGATAGTTTGAGTGAGTTTTTATCCCAGAAATCATCCTTTAAGAGGGTGAAAAGGGGTGTTGAAAGTTTGTATGGAAATCAATAACCGCTGAACCGATTTGTATAGAGATAGTTTGAGTGAGTTTTTATCCCAGAAATCATCCTTTAAGAGGGTGAAAAGGGGTGTTGAAAGTTTGTATGGAAATCAATAACCGCTGAACCGATTTGTATAGAGATAGTTTGAGTGAGTTTTTATCCCAGAAATCATCCTTTAAGAGGGTGAAAAGGGGTGTTGAAAGTTTGTATGGAAATCAATAACCGCTGAACCGATTAAGATGAGATTTGGTATGGAGATAGTTTGATTCTTGGTAGAGGGCATAGGCGAACCGCGATAAAAAAATATACACGGGCGGAGCCGCGGACGAATGCTAGTATATTTCTAAGTGAACTTACTTATATATTTCTATAAATACATACATATTATAGATAGATTACACTCAAAGATAGAATAGATGATCGTGGTCATCACACAATATTTGTCTTGAGTAGGGATCGAACCCAGCCCTCTGGCTTAGCAGTGTCAGGATCGCTTCCGCCAGACCAACAAGCCTTCAAATCGTTGCTACAGATAACCAGAGTGTAATAGACTTTTATACAAATACATACACTACTATACTTGTTTTCATAATCATCATCGTCATCATTTAATTCTAAATAGTTTAGATCTATGTAATGCTAAGCTTTCAGCAAATGCTGTGGTTTCACTATTTCCAGCTAACTTACTATGAGCTCGGCTATCATACGGTATGTTAGGTTATCGTGGTTCTCGGATCGTATTCTCACAGAGCCAGTTATTAACTGGGTCGAATACTTACACCCTATCTCTAAGTGTTCGGCGATATCATGAGAAGGCGACGGTGATTATCTAAAGAGAGGCCATGGCTACCCTACCTTTTAACAATCATGTACCAAAACTTCCTACCTTCGCAGATTCTGATTTCAGAAAGTATTTTTGTGATAGCTGAGTATCTATAACATTTTATTTGAGTAATTTATATTAGTCCGCCCAAAATACCGCCACGGCGCGACGTGGCGGCGTTTTCTAGTGCTCTCTACAGCTTCTCACCAGTGCAGCTAGAGGGCCACAGTGGACAAGAAAGCAAATGTTCAAAGCATACTCGTAATTTGCAAAGGAGCGCCACATTCGCGCGATCGATGTAGCCGCAATTTGCCATATTGCTCTACGACCAACCAACAAAACGTACACAACGTAAGCGATTCAATGATGATTAGTGCACTGAAATATTTGTACTATGTTACTATGGCAGTCAGAAAGTCTTCGAAACAAAGTTAGTAATTAAACTGAAGTCTATGGCCTTGTTTTCAAGCTCATGTTCGAACGAAATAGGCAGCCGTACTTACGTATAGGTACGTACTACGCCTTTTAACGACGGGGGCGTAATGATTTATTGATCGTTCTGCTTCTATGTAGCCCAACATTTGATATATTTTTATTAAGGTTACAGATATAATAACATCAAAGTAAATTACTGTATTGATTTTAAGTACTCACATAAATGTAAGTATATAAAAATTAACGACTCAGGTTTTATCGGATGTAATCTGAAGGTATATCAGTCCATCATTTCCTTACTCTAATAAATACTCGTATGTTATTCGTAAGTACTTTGGGGAAAAAAGTTTGGCTTATAATACACCTATTTGGCACGCCTCTTTAATAATTACTAAAATATTATGTTATGATAGCTAAACATAAAATAAGATTATATCAAAACAATAAGGCCTTTGGGCGTGGCGGTATTTTAAAAGTAGGTACGGCAGACCGATACAAAAAGTACAGACATCGAGGTCGCACTCCAACCTAAATATAACGATTCAATGTTAAGGCAATACCAGTCGCTATATAATGTTCTTTAGTTAACCGTCAGCAGTGTATACTGTACTGATTACAAATTTATTAGTAATAATGAAAATGGGCTCAATTTCTTTAATAAACAAATGAACATTTTACTCTTTTTTTATTATACAGGGGCCGTTGCCCAGCCGACGGGTCACCTGGGTCACAGGACACCTCTCATGGACACATGCAACCATAGGGAGAACACGGAGTACAGCTGCCTGTAGGTGGAAGCGATAAAGACCACGAAACCCGATGGATGCCCGATAGCTTTGTCTCTGTTTAGCTAAGCTGTGATTGCCTATCGTGAAGTGGGCATGGTTTTGATCGTAGAACGGGCGGGCGATTAAAAATTTCCCCAGCCAACTACAAAGCTCGACCAGAAAGAGATAGAGGGAACTATCTATTATCTATCTCTCTCGTTACCTTTATTGCAAGGTTATGGCTCTTGTTCACTTTATGCTTATATTTCAAATCTCACTTTACTCAATCGGTAAAATGCAAAGAAAGAATTTTTTAACAACGGTTTTCAGTAATCCTGTGGTATCACCACGCACTTACACTTCTTCGTGGGAGAGTCCTGCTTCGGCATAAATGGGCTGGCTCGACCGGTGTGATACCACGGCCTCATATAAAACCGGCGTTGGGCATTTCTTTTGTTGATTTTTACCGAGTGAGTAAGGTTCATCACATCAACAGCCTTTAATAGTCCACTGCTGGACATAGGCCTCTTCTTAGAAAGGAGGTTTTGGCCTACTATACCACGCTGGCCAGACGGGTTGGTTTAGGGTTTTTATTAGGTTTTCGAAAGAGTCAAGTTCAAAAACACTCACTCATTGTCCGTGTAGAATACGGAGTGTCACCATCCCGTGGTTGTCGTAAGAGACTACTAAGGGAGCAAACTACGCAGGACAACAGCACTGTAAAGCGAAAGCTTTACAGTGCTGTTGTCCAATGGACAATTTGGACAATTTGTCCAATTGGACAATGAGTAAGTGAGGTTAAGGGCGCCTATACGTCCCCTCGCTCTGATTCTGATTGACACTTGTGACTACTGAGTTGCAAATGACCATGGGCGACGGTACTCACTTGCCATTAGTTGACCTATCTGCTTGTGTTCCACCCTATATCATAGAAAAGTTAGCCCATTTTATTTTTAAGAATATCGTCTTAACTTTAGCATGGTAATGTACTTAAATGAAATCCTTGAAAGTATCTCCTGAAAGTACTTAAATAAAATCCGATCAGAAGAATTCGATGTCCCGATCCTGAAGTAAAAAGGTTAATAAAATAAACCACAAGTGTGTTATTTTATTTATTATTGTATTATTAACACACAACAACAAAATGAACCAACAAGCCTACCTACTACAAGTGAACTAGTAGGTACACTTTGTTTTTATCTTTTATGAATATACAACAACAAATTAATATATAATAACAAATTATGTGTTCAGTTCAGTGGTGTAAACAGTATTAGAAAAATCAAAGAGTACACTTACACTCATGAATTTAAGTTTACAACAATTGTAAGTTGGGAATACTTACCATTTATATGTATGTAGAGAAAGATAAAATAGCAGATAGTATGTGTTTTAAAGGGTCCACTATACATAAATGTTAAGTCTACATAAGGACAGTTTAAATTGTGGAAATTCGACCGCCAAACGATCTCTTTTAGAATAATTTTAGATCTAAACGTACAAAACTGCTGTCAATCGACTTATTTTGTTCGTAATAGTTTTTTTTAATTAAAATTTATTTATGCCGTAACAACATTTTATTTTATGATACGTATCTATCAACATTATGATATGTATCTGGACAACAACACGGAAATGTCTTCTTGGTCACTTATTTACTCAGTTACATCCATTTCCGTATAAAAGTGACCTAATGGCCGTTATTAATCAGTAACTACTGTAGTAACTACTCGTTATTTATGTTACCATTCATACACATATCCGAGGAATTCTATTACGTACTTATAAACACTAACACTTTGTATATTTTCATTATCATATATGTCTCTTATTCATACTTATTATCGTATGAATAAGAGGCATACATGACATACATCATTACTAGGTAAATACAGTTACTGCTCTAAAAAATAAGCGTCAATTAATTTCTATTCCAATCACTGGAACTCTAACTCACTGGAATATCAATAGACGCAGCACGATAACGACAACTGACTTGCATACAGTATCCAGTGTTTTGGTGATTAACATGCCTGCGACCTGCGAGTTTTGCCACGAAACTCAAAAACCCAACACTACTAGGTAGGCAGGAGGCCACAGTCATAATCACTAAGCCTAGCCTAAGAATCCTTTACATGCGTGTGCCCTTACATTCTATTAATGTTTATAATCTTACTCATATTACAAAGGCAAAAATTTGTATAACTGTATAGATGTTTGTTATTCTTTCACGCAAAAACGGCTATACGGATCTGGATGAAATTTGGCACAGAGATAGACTATAGTCTAGAATAGCAGATAATCTACTTTTAATCCCAAAAAATGTAGTGTTCCTATGGGATGAGCAAGGTACAACAACAACCACAGTTCCCATCGCGAAGCGCAGCTAGTATTATAATTATCTGATGGTTGTAAAAACGGCAGAACTTATTTTTAAAATAATGATTTGACAAAGAGAAAGTGAAAGTCTTCTTCCCCTAAATGAATATATCTAACTTATTACTTTTACACTCCAATCGTACAATATTGGCATTATTACTTTTCAATTGTCTTTCTATCAAGTAATAAAAAAAAATGACTAGAATTTGATAAGTAATCCGCTATTGAAGACAATGTTTTGCGACATCAGTAGACATCCGGTGGTAATTCTTTAACCCGTGACTATATTTAAAATTCATTTAATTAACCGCAGCCGTATCTGATAACCTTAGAAAGTATTTCCGAGCGATAGTTCAGAAATAATATCAACAATATTCGGTCTGCTAGTAGCTCGGTAGTGAAACATATAACAATCTATCTGTTTTAAAGGCTATTATTCTAAAATAGTTTTCAGTCAATTAACATAGTATTTGATTTATTAAAAAATTACATCCACCTCTATCAACTATCACAACAATTATTGATGCCTAATTATATTTAGTTTGCTAAATATTTGACAAAACAGAGATTGTTGCCATTGTGTATGTTGATCTATGACTTTATAGTCTACACAAGGGACGATTTCAAATAATTAAAAAAATGATGAAATCAAGTATTTTATTTTGAGTATGAAATAAACTAGTACTAACTAAATGATAAAAACTTCACTCATCTCACACGATGCAGTCTGATCCTGATCCCAAACCAGTCAGATCCTGTCCTATGGTGACCAGACTGTTGATAAACATACTAAAATATTTATAAATACATCCATGGTATAGATAAATTACATCCACAAAAGAAAATGATTGTGCTCTACACACAAATATCTATCCTGGGTAGGAATCGAACCTCACCGACATAGTAATCAGGATCACTAACCACTCAACCAACAAACCCATCAAAACTAAATACGTAACATATGTATAATATATATATATATATATATATATATATATATATATAAGAGAAGAGAATATATATAAGAGATTTCCACGTATATAGTCACTCATCACGATATCTCTGGAACCATTAGAGATAAAGACTTGAAATTTGGTAGGAATATTCTTTTCACCGAGTAGAGGTCAGCTAAGAACGGATTTTAGGAAATTCAAAAAATAAAAATTTAAATAATGTAAATAGCAAAACAACGTTTGCAGGGTCAGCTAGTAGTATATAAACTGACCTTTTATAATCATGTCTTGAAACAAAGTAATCCATGCACAAATGAAGTAGGCTGGTATCAAAAACTTTTTTTTGTACAAAAAGTTAAAAAGTACGTAGTTTTTGTAAATTGATCCTTATCGAAATAATTCCTACTTCCTTGCTACTTCCCTTTCACCTTAATTTTTTGCATACTTCTTGTAGTTACACCGATTGACGAGGTCATTGACAGCAATGCTTATATCGGATTACAAATATTTCATATGTAATCATACAATAGAAATAGGTAATCGATTGACTTGATTACAATCCAAGGTTATAAATAAAACAATCAATATAATATATATTTATTCTATAACAAAGAGAGAAATAGACAATATCTTTTTAATCCTGAAGATCATACATTAGCGTGGGAAGGGGGGGAGGGGGGAGAAGGACGCAATCTCGTTAAGAGAACAAAGGTTTTGTGACTATTGTTACTTTCTGTACTTGCCGTCTGTTGGTTACATTGTTAAGAATATTACGAAAAAATGCAATAATATTAAAAAAAAATAAGTATTTTATCTTTTTTTCGGGTCTTTTATGCTTCTTATCTTAACGTTTATGCTATAGCTAACCCGGTTTTGTCGGCGTGTCTTATTATTTAAAATATAAAGAAAACTTTATTTATTTTGGTTTTTATTAAATTTTATTAACTTTTCTGTAACTAATAAATAAAATGGTAAGAATTTATGAAAGATCGAACGAAATTTAATGTATCATATTGTGCTTTTAATTTTTAATTTCTGTAAATTCTGTTTATCGAACTCCTAAACGGAACTAGTTTCTAAAATAATTTGAATAGTAACCCTTAAAAAAGCTCTTGTGGAATTCTCTTATTCTTGGGCCCCCTTATACTCTTTAGTGGCGTGTCATCTCTATTTGATGTTAGGCTTAGAAGTGATACCTCGTTTATTCCAAGAAATTCAGAAATCAGTAGCTTACAAAAAAACTAAAAAACTTAAAAATTCATAAAAGATCTAAATTCAATGTAGCCAGAGTTAAATAGTAAAGACACTTGTGATCCGAGGGAAATATACATTAAACTATTATCTACTGATTTGTCTAGTTTATTTAAATGTTTAACTTTCATTTTTAACGATCACTTAGCTAATATTATCCATTGAGTTAAAACAACACTAGAGAAGCAAACCTCATTATCACACGTCGAAAAAAGTGTAACCACTTTTGAACTTTGACGACGTACTTATGTCTCATTTACACGCGAGACAAGAACAATACCATCGCCCGGATTAGACAAAGACAAAGACATAACTTCACGATGGTGGGCCGGTGTTGACTACCGTAAGAAATTTTACCCATAACAACCAAGAAACAATTTTTTTGTAAAACAATTTTGTAATAAAAAATAAATTAATTTAAATATTTTAAATAATACATTTCGAATTGAATGGAATAGGTATAAATAATAAAATAACTAGAAATATTTGGTTAAAAGGGTTTATATTCAGTGTAAAATCAAACTCCGCTATGAAGCATATATACATATATATATATATATATATATATAATTTTTGTTTTTTATATTTTTTTATTTATATTTATTTACTTTTTTATTTTATATTTTTTTTTTGTACAATTATTATTTACATTTGATAATTAATTAAGAAAAATGAATGAATGAATTAATTAATTCTTTTATACAAAAGTCTCCAGCACTGCGAGCTTGGCAGAAGGTGAACGTTCAACGGGTCCCTAAAAAAAGTGATCGATCCAGCCCTAACAACTACCGTTCTTCCTATATTTTATTATTATTGACAAAATGTTTAAAAACAGTATAAAGCATATATATATAGCATGTATTTCATAAATTATAAATTCTCCCACTAATGTGGGAAAACAAAAATGATTTTTTAATGGTAACACTGATTCTAATTCTAAATTCTAAATTCAGTAGCAACGATTTTAGGCGGTAATTACTCATCTATGTAAGTATTATATCAATGATATTATCCCTTTTTTATGGTTCAGGAGGCAGACGAACAACCAGGTCCCTGATTGAAGTGAGTACCACCGCTCATGGGTGCCTACAACTCAAGAGTCACAAATGCGTTTAGTCCCCCTACCTTATAATAGGGAAGGAGGTTTTTGGGGTTCGGTAACCTCATTATTATTTACCATCGGACACCTGTATTGACGGCGAGGTTCCAAAAAAACCATGAGACTAACATCGCTATCCATGAAAGTCTCTACCTAACCATTGACTTGATTTAACGACCAGTAGAAGTACACTCCTAACCTTCTGCAAAGCAAAAACAATATAGTCTATCAAAATAGTGCACCGAGTATTAAAAAAGCGAATCATTATATTATTTCTAAATACACTAATGAAACTGCAAAAGTACCGTAAGATAGCGTTTTGGTGCTTCATCATCACAATAATGTTGTTTTCGTTCTTCATATTAATATGTCTCTGTAATTACTAAATGATTCAACAAAACTTCGGTCTAAATAACTTTTCCTCCAAATACATTTTGAATTTAATTAACTGTTATACCGGTTCTTTATATAAATATAACGTCACCTCCCTAAGTCCTAAATTGTGGTGTATATTTTATTTTTTATCGTTTTATTTTATACATAAAGCGTACTTTATTTTCTCTGTCACTACAAGAACATGTATTTTGTATAGTTCTTTTAAATAGCATGTGTTTTAGCATGACTTTTGAAGAATTAACCTTTTGGAGTAATATTACTTTATAGTACTTTCTTGATTTCTTCTTTCTTTTCTGAAGTAAGCCGTCATAATAAGTAGTAGTAATAATTAAACTCATACCAAAACACATGCTTTTTTAATAAAAAAAAGACCTTGTCTAACATATTTAAAATATTACACAACTCGTCAAAAGAAAACAAGCATTATTTGGCGAAGTTTTGACATCCCAGTTAAAAGACATAGCGTATAATGCAATTATGAGTAATTTAACATAGTTTTACCGACAAACTAATTTCAAGTATTGATTTGAACTTACAGTCTATTCTCAATTACGTTTTCGCATGATGATGTTTTAAAAATAATTTTCTTGTACAAACACAATTTCTGTGAATTTGTATGCTACTGCGCTGCTACTACTCGTATTGGCTAGTGTAGCAATGTTAACATATTAACAAGCTTGTTGTTCGTCCAAAATTAAATATGCTTAATAGATATTAAAATTAAAATAACTATATGTAGGCTATAACGGGACGTTCAAGTTATTTATCAACACTTCTCATGTTGAAATGTCAAACAATGTTTTTATTTTTCTAAAAGTATGATAATATATCATGAGAAAGAACATCATCACTAGAAAAATATCATACTTTTAACATAAACCAAAAGGGTTGGTGATTTTAATTTTAACAGGTATTGTGTGTGTAAAATATGAAGTTCAGTGACTTTATTATCAATTAAGCTATTATAAATTAAAGTGAATTAATTGAAGTACGACAATTAATTCTTTCGTAAATAAAGTAAAATAAATCTTTCGTAATAACTCAGAAACAAATCATCCTAAAACGTTAATTAATTTACTAACTTTTAAACTTTCGCGTTCCATGATAATTAATATTATTTAACGGGAATTAACGCGATCTCTGAGTCTGAGTCAGCCTGTGACCACGGCCGGTGCAACCTGGTCGAAACGTCAGGCAAACCAGAGGTATGTAATACCCTAAATAAGAGATCGCGTTAATTCCCGTTAAATAATATTAGTTAATTAATTTCCCCTAAAATAGCATAAAAATCACCGCTGGAGACTAGTTTCAGCTTGTCTCACGTAAACAAAGATCACAGCTGTCAAAATCTACAACACAAAACATCACAACATAAACATCGTTCTAGAATAAACTATCACTCACTTGAGTATGGATTGGTGAATCTCGTTTTTTAGTGACGTTCAATAATAAAATCTCTACTTAAAATTAGTTTTAAGACTAAATTCACGACACGACACCTTTTAAAATACGGGCCTAAGACTGGCCTGTTGGTGTAGTGGTTAGTAACCCTAACTGCTAAGTGGGAAAAGTTTTCATCGAAACAGCTTTCACTGACTGACGAACTTTCAGCGTCGGAGTACCATACACACTTTTATGAATCGCGATGCAAGAATCTCTAAAAACCAGCTGAAAATTGATCGTATTTGCATTTATTAGATTTAATTTTAACAGTTTGCCGTTTAGTAGAAAAAGAGAATCTGGCAATTTCACAAGTATAAAATTTTAATACAATGGCAACCACCGTCATTGAGAGTGTTAACTGTAAGTGCTTGTACTATATTATTGATCATGATGCAGTTCAATACCCAAGAAGTCTATCATACGAGTAGGTTCTCCTCTACCACCAATCAATGGAAGCACCAATGGAAAACTACAGAAAACAACATAGGCTACTTTTTATCGCGATAACCGACATAAGTACATACGAGGTGCTGGCAAAAGCTAGTACCTATATATTTATATATGTTTATATATCTATACTTTCATACTTACATTATAAATGTAAAAGGGAGTAAGTTGTTAATTTGTTACGCTTTCACGCCTTAACCACTAAACCAATTGAAAAAATTATTTCACCAATGGAATGCTACATTATCTGCGAGTAACATAGGCTACTTTTTATCGCGGTAACTGACATACACGCTAGAGGAACCGTGGGCAAAAGCTAGTTTTTAATATACTACAAACTGACTTTCACATTTATAATTTAAATTTGGATGGTGGTATGTACATTGGGTAATTCCCACCCGCTATTTATGCTAGTTCCACCTAGCATCTATTTAGTCCGCCTGCCTGCCGGAAATAGAAACACCCCAACCGTTTCTTAAATACTTCCCGTGTCAGGTAAAATTTCTAATTTTTTGCCACTATGATATTATACAAAAAAATATTCTAAAATAATCTATCATCTAATCTATCTAATATCAGTATCTATGCAAGGTCGTCGATGTTCTCATTTTATAAATAGTGGGAATTCAATAGAATAGACCAAGTAATTGTATGAGGCCAATAGAAGATAAACATTTTGTTTACTATTGTACTTTGGCTCTCACCTTTCAAAATCATTCTCACAAATTTTAATGGCCGAACTAACAAATGGCCTTGAGTACTGTACACACGTTTAACAGCATTGTTTTTATGTAAAAAGGCAAGTTTTATGGCGTAGGTTCCTAGCCTGGAGTCGTCCTGCACTGAATAATATTTCTTGAATACCGTTACGTCCCTTACTTGCAATCCACAGATTTTTTCTTCTAATTAAAGACGCCCACGTTTCCACAAAGCCCACGCATTGTGATTTATATGTATTACCTTTGGAAGCTATCTTTAGACTATGACATTTTACACCTTGGTATACAACTGTCTATGGGTAAATGTGTGTATACAAAATTGTTACATTTCAATTAATATCAAAGTAAAAACAGCGTCAACCCACTGAGACTGAAAATATCATTATTATTCATATTAAAGGTTAACAAAATTTTAAACCTGTTTAAAAACCTCATAAAATTCTTTAAGAAGAATCAGTTTTTGATAGATCAAAGGACCAAAAGACTTAACGCGCCTTTAGAAGAATTAATAGAGCCTACCCACCGACTAATTTTTCTTGTCTTTTTTTACTCGTTAACCCAAACACATTTTTGTGTTCATGGCTTTGAAATTTAAACAATTGAGCGCACTATGCTTATTCAAGGTGACAAAACCCTGTCTAACAAAGAACTGTTACATATGTTTCTGGGGGGACCCAAGGGGCAGCAGCACTTGTGACTTGAGTTTTAGGTCTCTTTGGGCGGCGTTAGTCGTCTTTATGTCAAGTACTTATAATATAGAATAGAAAAAACTTTATTGTACATCTTATCCCTAAAAGGCAATATCTTACAGGCAACCTTTGGAGGGACTAGTCGACTCATAGATAGACTTTTTTTATTTAAACCGCCACGAAATGTTACGATCAAATAATGGCATATCTTATTTTCATGTGCTTGCAACAGGACTGTTATTTATACTGAAGATCGCTTGTCGATCGATATTTGATAATAAAATCGAGATTTTTTTGTCTTTTCAATTACCATTAGAGGAGGGGCTCGCAGCTAAGTGGTAACCGAGTAAGTTAACACGTACATTATAGTATGTCATACAGGGTATGGATGGGTGACACATTCTTAACACATTAAGACCCCTCCATACCTCGGAGAGCACGTTCGGTATTGCCTAGTACTTGGGTTTTGGAAGTCTGATGGCAGTCGCTAAATGTGAAAAATTGAATTTCAGGCGTGTCATAGTAGACTTGTCGTAGAAGCCGACCTCAACCCAGTTTGGGAAGAAAGGTTTGAAGGAAGAAGAAATTACTAGTATAACCCGAGATGTCAATGAGCAGGTTAACAAAAACAGGCGCCTTTAGCTTTTTGTTGGTATGAAAAATTATATCATTTTTATATTATTTTATTTTTAGTGACATCACTGAAACTTTTTTCATTAATTAGAATTGCGTAGTTAAATATAGTATCTTAAGTTTTATGGAGGTTGCGATATACCTATTTATAGGAAATAATAGCTTATACCTTCACCAGCGTTAATGTCGATTTCGTCAAGAAATTTTAAAATTATAAAAAGGAGCCTATGTAATGATAAAAAATACCCTATATTACAGAATATCTATATCTGTGTCAAAGCCCGTCCAAATTCGTTCAGACGTTCTGACGTGATTGAATAACAAACATCCATACATGAATCCTCACATTTCGCGTTTATTATATTTATTTGAGTAAATAGTATATCGCTATATACATGATGTTCTATATCTCTCTCATATCATAAAAGAAATATTGTTTTAAAACGTATACCATCGCATCGCAGCTTTACTCAAAAGAACAATAGGTATATAAATACTTACAACTATAATTAGCATAATTGCCTATTTTGATTACTATTAATTTTCCTGAATTTTTAAATATTAATTTTAATACGAAATAATAATATTAATTTACCTAATTTACATATTAATAATTATAATGCATAATTAAAAATATACTTTTTGTTTAAACTCTTTGTTGAACGAATATAATTAAATGAACACAAAATTAGGTATTCTGAGAGAATCTAAATATTATAGAAAATCTCCGTATTATACTTTATGCGCAATAATACCTAATCTATTAGTTTTGAAAAATGACTATATTCAGAAGTAATTATCTTATCAAGATAAAGGGAATGTAAAAATAGAATCTGCGCAAAATCGAAAAATTAATTTTGTCTCGCAGTGACTTTGCCAACATACATCAAAGGACACAAGGACACAAAGAACACCTAGGTCCGTATTTTAAAAGACTGATTGCCTGAAACTAGTTTTAATTGCAGATCAAAACTGAAGTATCGATCTTATTATAGAAAGCGTTTTCAGTTTTACTCAGTTGAAACTCATTTCAAGTATTGATTTGAACTTACAGTCTGTTCTCGGTTACGTATCCGCATGAATGACATTATTCCCTATTACACAGCTAATTATTTAAAAAATAAATTTCTTTTACAAACCTAATTTCTGTGAATTTGAATGTAGTATACTATAGGCCAGTGTAGCAAAGTTAATATATTAGAAGCTTGTTGTTCATCTAAAATTAAAGATAATATTAGAATAAAAATTACTAGATATAGGCTATAACGGAACGTTCAAGTTATTTATCAACACTTGTCATGTTGAAATATCAAACAATGTTTTTAATTTTCTAAATTTATATTACTAGAATAATATCATTTTTTTAACATAAATCAAAAGCTTATAAACCAAAAGTGAATTGATTACAGTATGAAATGTAATTCTTTCGTAAATTAAGTAAAGTAAATCTTTTGTAATTATTCAGAAACAAATCATCGTAACACACATTCATTTCCTCTAAAATGCCCTAGAAATCACCGCTTGAGACTAGTTAATCTTGTCTCACATAAACAAAGATCACAAAAATTTGGGGATCGAACCCACAACACTTATTGTAGTTGGAAGCATAAGTACCTCTTTCTCGTAGGCTTCGGCACAAATGGGTCAGGATCGACCGCACTGATACCACGGCCTCACTGAAAAATATTACTTTTCACCAAGTGAGTGATGTCACCAGAGCCTAACCCTCTCTCCCTGACTCTTGGGGGGAGAACTGAAAAGTCAGTAAGTCACTTACCATCATGTTACCCGTCTACTTCTTTGCCCCCTCTACTATAAACAAATGGTTCCTGTTCGTTTTTGACTGATGAAATTTATTATTGTAGCAAAATACATCCACCAAAACCAAGAAGTATGATGCAGATTAAATGTAAACCCAACAGAAATGTATTTATATAGACTGTTATATAGACCGTTTGAAATGTTAGCTTTATATAGTTTCTTACTGTATCTGCTAATAGAAGCTGTATCTGCTAATAGAAGTCGGTTCACATTACTCTTGTATTCGTGGGGTTCGATCCCCACTAGCTATTATGCTACCATTTCGCAATAGGTGTAAGTTAGCATTTAAGCCGACAATAGACGTAAAGAGAGATTGAGTATTCCCTTATTTAGCGATAGTCATGAGGGCAAATATTACAGTATATTGTAATATCTACCCCTGCAAACTTAATTAATAATAAAACAGACGTGTTACAAATACAAAAGTCGGTTTAAGATTCTATAATTATTCGTCGTATGTATGTACAACGTATTATTAATAGAACCTCAAGGGCACCGTTAGGAAACGGCTAATTTATTCAGAAAATATATTGTTATTATTTCACGAAAATAATCCCGTGTGTATTAAATAGATAAATGAGTAAGCTCAGATTACAAATGTAATCTGAGTAAGCAAGTATGAAAATCGTAAAGGGACACAGAACGCTAGGTTACAAAATATGTGCGGGAAAGCGGTTGAAATATACCGAGAAGCAATTGCAGCCCTAACGGTGATGAATACAAGCGAGCTCGAGGCAGCTAGCTGTGTGCTACGAAATTTAATCTACCCCTGTCTGCCACCCAACGCCTCCACACCACCCCATAGCCTAAACACCTAGCCAGATCTACAAAACACATGTATAACAAATTATTTATTCATGATAACCCTCGCCTTTAATGAACACACAAATACGTATGGCTACCTTGTCTGTTGTATTTGTAGGAAGATTTTCGACAGCGTTGCCATATGAACAATTAATACGCCCTATAGCGAGTCTTGTCAGTACCTAGGTACGAAATGATACGATGCGCGGTGGGTGACCTACCTACGTACTAGGTACTAATAGATATGTCCTATACAAGGACCGGCGACGGTATAGTATACCGTTAGATTTGAGATAAAAACTGGTTACAAAAAACACAATGACGAAAGTTGAAACTCGTTTGATTGTTGTTGGATGGGTCCGCCTCTCTGAATTAAAATTATTTTAAATAGCTTTTGCTCGCGGCTCCGCCCGCGTGTAGTAGTAAAGTAGCCTATATCCTTTTTCAAGAATCAAACTATCTCCACATACACCAAATTTCATCTCAATCGGTTCAGCGGTTATTGATTCCCCATACAAACTTCCACCCCTCTTTTCACCAACTTAAAGGATGACGTCTGAGATAAAAACTATCCTATGTCCTTTCCCGGGACTCAAACTATCTTTTTTTATGGAATAGGGGGCAAACGAGCAGGCGGGTCACCTGATGGAAAGCGACTACCGCCGCCCCTGAACGCCTACAACTCAGGAGTCACAAGCGCGTTGCCAGCCTTTGAATAGGGAGTACGCGAGTGGCATAGTTTTGGTGTTAACCATGCCTTTGCTTTTCCTTTGACGTATGTAATTATTTATGTAGTTCCTAATCAGATCAACAGTGTGTGTAAAATGGCAATATATTGAAAAATATTTATTTATCAACAGTCTTGAGGTATAGAGACGATCAAAAAGAGTTGTAAGAATTAACAAGTTATAAAACTTAACTTAGATGAGTGGGTACTCATCTAACATAAGTTTTATAACTTGTTAATTCCTACTTGATTACTTTATGGAATTGTTAATTTGTATAGAATTTTTTATTTTTTATTTTCATTTTACCTATAATGTTGACGGGCCTGTTGGTCTAGTGGTTCGATTCCCACCCAGGACAAATATTGTGTAATGAGCACGGTCATTTGTTCTGTGTCTGGGTGTAATTTATCTATAATATGTATGTATTCAAATCTATATCTATATCAGCAGTCTGGTTACAATAGCACGGGCTCTGCCTAGTTTGGGATCAGACGGACGTGTGTGGGATATGTGATTATTAATGTAATTAAATGCAATTCAAATGAAATGTAGAGCGAAGTGGATGACATGCATAGATTGCTTTATAAATATTACTAGGAGACATATATTAATATAACATCGATGTCAAAAACAAAAAAAAATAACGATTTTATTGTAAGAAAGACAATATTAAAACTGAAGCTAATTAAAACACGTGAAAATGTACATCTACATGAGATCATTTTGAATTGCAAACTACTTTTAAACTGAGAGCTCTACAATAACAATAATAGCATAACGCTAGAGCGTTAGTAGCGGTAGATAAATATTTCGGAAATGTTTCTATTATTAAATCACAATAGGCAGTGTTGTAAAACAAACTTTTAATTCAACATCGTACTTTTTGCCGTATGCTATGTAAATTACAGAACTGAGCGAGAGAGCAACATGCTTCCATCCCTTTTCGTCTCCACGAAAGCCTCCTGAAAATATCTATTGATTATCGTATACGTGCCGGTTGGTATGTATAGTCTGCCACCTCGCCCTGTATTATGTCGACTGCCGTCGAGTGCCAATTTATTTGAAGAATGCTCGTAGCGCAAGCTGTACTCGACTGCAGTGACGCGACCATATCAGACGTCATGCCCACCTACGTACACCTGTTCGAGTAAACAAATGGGCAATGTGTGTAGCATTATACATTAAATTAATAAACGAACATACTATAAAAATCACAAACATTGAGAATGTAGAGCTTGGAGGCTATTGCGAAGGCCTTGTCTTTCTAAATGCCTTGTGTATATTCAATGAACTGTTTCCAGCTTTGAAGCATACGTGCATAGACGAGATGACATGACGTAGTCATACATTTATGTCGGTAGAGACCTGTCTGATGGCCCGAGAGCTAAAGGTTGTGAACGTGTGTTGCCATCCTGTTTACTCCCACCGTGAAGGCAAGTTTTAATCTACAATATTCATATCAGACCCATAAAATATTGTTCTTTACCTGAATCTTAGTGTTACCAGCGCTAAACGTATGTTTCAGATAATCGAAATTTTGTTTCATTTGGGTCTGTTCCATATTTTGTCACAATCAAAATCATGAAAATACCTTTTAGAATAAAGTTGATCGTAATGTAATGTAATGTTTTAAACATATATTTTTAATAATGAAAAATTGTATAATTTATAACAGTTATAGTCAGATTAATTGATGATGATGATGATGAT
Organism: Arctia plantaginis; assembly: GCA_902825455.1. NCBI lineage: Eukaryota > Metazoa > Arthropoda > Insecta > Lepidoptera > Erebidae > Arctia > Arctia plantaginis. Next base: position 6,624,790 of record CADEBD010000288.1, read on the forward strand.
ATTCAGATAATTACACGTTTCATACATATAATTTTCTGACTTTATCAAAATAGTGCAACGCTAATGTCTCTGACATGTATGAAAAATTTTTACCTATTCGTATAAAACTAGTTTTATTTTCAGATGTTATTATGATAATACTTACATATACATAGCTTCTGTCCAGCAAATTTAACCGAGAAGGATTTTATTTAAGACCTATTGGCTCTAAAACAGTTTTCTACTTTAAGATATTTAACTTCACAAAATACACAGCTTCAATGTATTAAAAAAATAGAGAAATAGCCTCTTAAAAAGTTTACACACTAAAATAACGTTTCATTTTATGCGGTAATCTAAAAAAAATGTAAAATGTTTTAGTCTTAGTTATAAATAAATAATAACAACAAATGAACAGGCAATTTATAATCACCACGTTGGTATCATCGCATTCATAAGAAACGGAACGCGCTTGCGCGAACTCGACGGGTGGACGCGGTGCGGAGGGCCGCAAGGCCGGGGCGCGGCATGCGGGGAGAGGCAACGTCACGTCGAACAACGCAGACCATACGCTGCTAAATTCAGAAGATCGCTCAGTGTAGCACGTCTGCACGCGTTCAACCGTCTCTTTTATTAGTATGGGCTAAAACTTGCCTGCGTCGCTCGAGTCGTCCAACGCGATTATGCGAGGTGGGAACTGCTGTGAGATCGTTGTAGTAAAAGTGGCCTCTCTCTAAGCTAGTGTAGTGATTATTTTACTATAAATTTTGTGGACTAATAAATTCACGTGAGATACTGTATCAAAGAAACCTAATCAGGTTATTTCTGGCCGAAAACCACAATTACAACGCAGTCTAAAAAGTAAAGAACGTCGCTGTCAAAATAAGGCGGAAAATAAATAAATAGGGTTAAAACACAACGGCTCGCTGTGAATAGTGATATAAAGAAGACCTTATAACAGTGTACGATTAAGAGTGAGTTTTGTGTGGCAAACTTGTAGACGATGACCGAATTGTGCTAAATTATATGATCAAGTTTTGCTGATATTTGTCGATGATGAGAGTGAGGAACCGGTGATTGTGTTTATGTATATGTGATCATCATGGGGCGGGGGATTCGCTGGCGCGCACGAGCCACCCGGTGGAGCTAGTCGAGGCCAGAGCCTTTTGAAATAGGTACCGGTTTTGAATTATCATTTTGTTTGATTTATAATACTGCTCGGTTCAGACGGGTGCAGGTAGCTTGCACTCCTCTATAGCAACGGCTCCTATATTAGTATATTTACATTCTTAATATAAACTTATGATAGCCGTAGGTATGATATCTGCTTTGGACTTTGTGGTGTTATTCGTCATCTTCTATGTTCTTATCACATTATGACAAGTCATCCTAAAGTTCACGTTTTTGTACTATTTATTTTTCTTAGCAATAGTAGTCAAAGCTTTTTTTTATCTTTACAGATTCTGAGTCATGGGGGACGCAATGACGGAATCCGGCTTAGAGCCTAAAGAACAACCTGATGCAGATTTGAATGAACGTGATAAGAAAACAGCAGAACGAGATGAAGATGATGGTTTACATTTGATAAAAGATGAGAAAAGCAGTGACAGTGATGCTCACAGTGACGACCTTAGTTCTAATAATGAACAAAGTAATGCAATCATTAGTAATAACTCTCAGTTTTATGAGAGTAGTGATAGTAAAATAGACTATGCGGTAAAAATAGATGACAATGATACGCTTAGTGACATTGACGATATCAAAACGGACAGTGCTTCAGCTGATAGTGAAGATTCTGCTCTTGGCAGTCTGCCGCCGGATAGTAATCTTAACGATAGGGAAGAGGAAGCTCAAGAAAGGGCAGAAGGAAGCGATTCAGGTCTTGGGTCAGAATCTATTGATGACTTAAAAATGCCTAGCTTTAACATAACACTACCATGCACAACTAGTTTAAAAAATTCCAACTCATCAGGAATACCAGAGCACAACTCTAATTCTAGCAGTAGCAGTAGTAATTCAAACAGTGTGGATAAAGGCCATATTCCTTTAGCACAAGTGAAGGTACCAACTAAAAGCAATCTTAAGAGGAAATGTAGTGAAGATAACACAACTGAACCACCGCCTAAAAAACGAAAGGAGAGCATTCGGTTTGATAATGTGACTGTGTTTTACTTTCCTAGAGCTCAAGGTTTTTCATGCGTTCCATCACAAGGTGGTTCAACACTAGGAATGGAATGGGAGCATTCTCATATACAGAATTTCACTTTAGCAGAACATGCTTTAGAACAGAGGAGACTACATAGACAAATATTGCAGCAACTAAAAAGTGAGCGTCATACTTTGCAAGGCGCATCGTTATCCTCTAGTGAGGACAGTGACACAGAAGAAGAGGCGAGTGATATTTCTGAATCAGAATTAGATTTAGATAATTACTTTTTTCTGCAACCCGTTCCAACCAGACAAAGGCGAGCGCTATTACGAGCTGCAGGTGTAAGGAAAATAGAAGGTTATGAAAAAGATGAATGTAGAGATATAAGAACCTCTCGGGAATTTTGTGGTTGCGCTTGCAAAGGAACCTGCAACCCGGAAACTTGTTCATGCAGTTTGGCTGGCATAAAATGCCAAGTAGACAGATTAAATTTTCCTTGTGGTTGTACTAGAGATGGATGCGCCAACACTACAGGTCGGATAGAATTTAATCCTGTTAGAGTAAGGACACATTTCATACAGACTCTTATGAGAATAGGCATTGAAAAGAAAAACGAAGAACACCAAGAAGCTCTTAGGAGACAGTGGCTAGAGGTCCATAATAGTAATTCTGCATCGTGTTCTTCTAACTCGTCATACGAGAGAGAACGCTGTCTTAGTCACGAAGATGGAATGTTGCGTGATGTAAGCCTGACTCCCAGAGTGGAAGTCGAATCTTGTGTCAACACAGGCAGTTTTAGTAATGTTCATTGTGATATGAATAATTCTTCAATGCAAAGTAACATGCCAGATAATATCTCATATGGTTATAGAACTGACTCCTCCAACCATAATAATAGTGGTAACACCATGCATTATGAAAATACAAATAACCATCACAATCACAGTGGCGCTTACACATCGAACATACTACAAGGGAAAGGCCCGCCCTACACTGCGGCGAATACCATGGGTTTTGATGCTATTACTAATAACATGCAAAGGTTTCAATGTGATTTAAACTATGCTTATGATCAGCAAGCTGAAAATCATCACTTTAAAGGCTTACAAACCTTTTCCGCAACCAGTTTTGAAGAGTTTGCACACAATTCCCAGATGTCTATGTTTAGTCACTACGGCCATATGTATATACCAGACTATTTTAATAAACCTAATGCCAACATACACGATCATAATGCCCTGCAGTATCATAGTGCACAACAGAACCACTATGACATGTACAAAAACAATTCAGAGTGTGTAAATAATGAACACAAAACTAATACTCATTATACTACTTTAATGACATTGCCATATCAACCTAATAATAAGATGCAAACTGTAGATAATGATGAAAATTGGTTCAGTCACAACACGTTACTTAACTTGGATCATTCTGACCAGACAACTCAAGATTCTTCAGACTTACAACCTCATTCCGCAGGGACCGTAACAGAAAGCAATAATGCAGAGACTACGGAAAATTTTGGTGAACTAATTAAGAAAACTATGGTAGAATCTGTTATTGTGTAGATGAATTACTTGTTGTATTTTATTCGTCTTAATTATCATGTTATAAAAATTTTGATTATATGAATTGGGAAATTTATTGAATTTCTTTTATTCAAAATCTTGAGTGAAATTATTTTAGAAAATGAATACGTAGGTTAACCCACAGGAGTAACGCGCAGTATCAATATTCTTGTCACAGTTTTGGTTCATTACATAAATTGGTGATATCGGTTATAGTTTGGGCGCTGTAAAACAGATAGCTAAACTGTTATCAAATACAGGATCGCAAAGTAATCAGTTAACAAAATCAGTCCTTGAGATGGTACATTGACATGACTTCTGGACTAATCAGCATTCACTGTAGATGATATAGTCCAAGATGTTTATGAACGAAATCGTACTACAATATTATTATATTATACTATTATTTATATTATTATTGCGTATACTAGTTTCGTTCTGAGATTCACACGCTAGAATTGGTCTGTGTCAAAAAAAGAAATCATTCTCCGTTATCAATCTTGCAACGGCAGCTTCATGGTGATGACGCATCAGCGGAGCGCTACGTCGCTGGCATATCGCACTTTGTTTAAATACGTATAAATTCTTGACAAGGCAGGTATATATTGTAACTTAATACATATCTTTTAGATTACTTTTCATTTGTACAATTTTGTACATCATTATATCAGAACACCTTTTTTTTTGTACCCTTCTCCTATTTTAACCACTTAAAGAATTTCATGAAAGGAGGAAAGTAAATATAGCGTTTACTGCATAGTAAATTGTGTTTTATACTATCAGATCCATCATCAACAGCCTTTAATAGTCCAGTGGACATAGGCCTCTCCTTGAAAAGGAAATTTTGGCCTACTATGCCACGCTAGCCACGCTAGCGGGTTGGTAGACAAGTCGTTTGTTTCAAATTTTTCTTGTCTTTCCAGTGTTTTTGTCCTGCAGAATTTGCTCCCTTACTCGGCTCTTACGACGCCCACGAATGAATAGGGGTAGTGACACTCCGTATCCTTAATCCGTCACCACACGGACTACTATATGATTAAATAGGTAGATACTCAAAGCTTACACTGTTACCATTTTATAAATAAATAGCTGTACCCTGCCACGCTTCGTGACTGAAAACGCGAAAAATGGATAAAACTATCTTTGAAACGGTTTGTCATGTCCAAATTTGAGCTCAATCGGCGCAGAACTGGTTGAGTTTTTTAAGCGTACAGAAACTTACCAACTTAACATTTTTATATACATACTAGCTTTTGCCTGCGGCTCCGCCCGCGTGTATGTCGGTTAGCACGGTAAAAAGTAGCCTGTGTTACTCGCTGATTATATAGCTTTACATTAGTAAAGGAATTTTCAAAATCAGTACAGTGGTTTAGGCGTGAAAACGTTACAAAAAAATAATAATTTCACATTTATAATATACCTATGGAAATAGAAGATTGAATGGCGAATATGTGTCACAACAGACTTTCAAAGGTCACATTCAATGTATTAAATTCTAATAATTAAAAATCACCTAAAATCAGGTCTGGATTAACCATTAGACAGAGTAGGCAACCTGGGCACCCCATCAGTAAGGGGCGCCGATTTTGCTCTTAGTTCCTAATGAGTTACGCATCAGTCAGGTGACGTTGTTGATGCTTATTACTCACAACCCTTTCATCGACTTACAAAAAGCTAAAACTTGAAAAAAGGGGCCCCGAGGATTGAATTGCCCAAGGATCTCGACAAGGCTATGGACTGGTCGGACCCTGCCTAAAAGATTTAGGGCATGATACCTGTTGCCATTTTAGACCGTTTGAGATAACCTCCCTTTTCCAGCTGATCGCAGTGTGAATAATGCGGGCTTGTTAACAAGCTTTTATTAACTTTGTTTAAAACTATGTACCGAATCAAATCTTAAGTAGTAAATTTTAATCTACATCTAATTGTATCTAAATGAATCTTTGTAAAAGTACATACGGTACATAGTTTCAAGCGAAGTTAATAAATGTTTAGATATAAAAAACATATATTACGATAAGAATTTGACTTCTTGAAGATTATATCAAATAATCTGGATGGATGGAGCCAACAATTTGACAGGGAAACTCTTCAATAGCTCTTATTCGGTAGCTGCTAGTAAACCCCTCAATTTTCAACTTAGATGATTGCACGACATAACGACTGACTAGCACCGACTTCAAACAGACCATAGGACACCTAATGCTTTTATATATGTTTTCTTAACATATAAAAAGAGTCGTATTGTGTTCTTTGTAATGTAGTTTCGTATCGATGATATTTCACTTTTATAACACTTTATTAGTGTTTTTTGAAGACGGTTTAACTTTTTGTAACATGTTTACCTACTATCTTAAACTATTTATTTTCTTCATCAAACGGGCTTTATGCTTATTTAGATATATCAAGTTTAACCCAGTTTTGGACAGTTTTTTATCTTAACAAAAAATTAAGATAATAACATAATTTTAGTTTTCATTAAAAGAAGATGCATAACAATTTTATACGTCACATATTAATATCAAAACATTAATATTAAAATAATATACAGATTTAGTCCTTCACTTAGTTAAACTAGTGTGTTTTAATATTCTTATATGTATTAGGTTTTTGTGTATTATAATGTATTAAAAGTAAAGACGACATTAAAAACAAGATAATCAGCGAGCTCGTTATTTAAATTGTTTATGAAAAATTGCTGCTGGCACGATATTCCTGACGTCACTTACAAATGAGTGTCGATACCCATCTCATATTATAAACGTGAATCACTAGTATATTTCTGTATGTTGTAGCGTTAGCTCGTGTGAATCGTTCAGTATTGTTTAAGTTCTGCTTTAAACGTACTAGGATATTATTATGAGAACATTTGTATCTACTTATCAAAACTGTTTTGGTATCCGATACCTACTAGCTATGGCATTTAGAATTACTTGAGTAATTAGTTCATAAACAAGCTTGTTCTTGTCAAGTCTTTGCAGACAAGCTTTCTTCATATGTATATGTATCGATGTAGGTACATAAATATTTGAAAGAAGCTTTATCATCTCCACAATTAAAGACAAAGTATCAAGATAGTACTTACTCATAAAGTCATTCTAGCCATCACGACTCACGGATCTCTTTAATCGTCATTTTCGGCAGATAGGGCGTTGCCCTATAATTGGCTAGTTGAATAACAATTAGCAGTACTTATGACAAATACACCTCTTTATGATAAAAATTTTAACGAAGGCTTTTATCTTATCTACTGAAATAAAAATAACTGTACACATAAAGTGGCATTTTGTTGTTACCTCAAGGTTACGGTAAAGTTTGAGGCTACCTGATGGATAGCCCCGTATTTCAAACTCTAACCTACTGGCTACTAGGGACCCTACTCACACCACTACATATATCATTTAATGGCATAGGAAGGCAAACAAGCTAACGGGTCACTCGATAATTGCTACCGTAAGTAACTACCACCGTCCTGCCACGCCTTCAACTCAGGCACCATAAGTGGGTTGCCCCCCAGTTAGTTCTGTCCTTCAGAAACAGAAGAGGAGGCGTTTGGCCCCGATAGCTTCACTTAATACTCTGTAAAAAGCAAGTACAAAATAGTTTACCAGCGGTTTTCTAGAGCCTCCCCGCAACGGCGCGGGCACCACCTTCAGGTACACATTTTTGATAACATCTTCCGTTCATCCCCCGCCAATATCTGGAAGTTTCTCGGCAATCTAGGTATTGGTAGGCAGCGATCGGGCCTTTTCGAGGGGTTTTTGGTTTGGATGAAATAAACCGTAATTTCTCGTCCTCTGTTCATTTGGATCCCCAGACCAAGTATCGTAACTGTTGACTACCTGGCGAGTCTTAATAGCCCTAACATAAATCCGTTCCAATTTTCTCCGGTTGCGTTGAGTGAGATCAATAAGATAATGCTCTCTATCAAATCTAACGCTGTCGGTTGTGATCAAGTCAGTCGACGCAAGATCACAATAATCCTTGATCACATCTTACCAGTAATCACCACATCATCAACTACTTCTTAGATTCCTGAATTTTCACAACACTGGCGCAAAGCTTGTGTTATCCCCTTACCTAGAATTCTCCCCTTCCTCTCCAAAGTCCTAGAATCCCGTGTGCTCAAACAATTTTCTGAATTCATCTATAAAAACAACCTGCTAACGGTGAATATTTGCACAGGCACAACCAAGTAGCCAGAATCGTACACCAACAGCTTGCCCTTAAATACCAACTTATAAATCTAGAGGTTCTATCTTCGATCAACAATAGCAACTGTTGCTATTGTTGCTATTGTTGATCGAAGGGTTCCATACTACAGGTATGTGCCCGACCCCGTTCTCGAGAATGGTCGGGCCACGTTGAAAGTCTACAACCATAATCAAGAAAGAAAGGCGTTATGGACAAACATAAAAAGCATACAAAGGGCCAAGTGCGATTATTATTTCACATCAACTCGATCGTTACGGTGACCGCGTTCGGCGTTGTGATTGGTCCGCACTAAAATCTGCACCATTCGCAACGCCAATCGCCAATCGCCTATGTCCAGTAGTGGACTATTATAGACTGTTGATCAATAAAGAGTAATAATATCTAGAAGTAAGATTTCCATATAATGTTAATAACTAAGGTACGTAAAAGCTTTTGTTCTCCACCAACCGCAACGCCAAACGCGTTCGCCGTCGAGAGCGAGTTGATGTGAAATAAACTCACACTAGGGCCTTTTCTTTCTTTTTACGTGTGGAAACCCCCTCGGGCCGTCACTCCACCGGGGTTTGCAGCAGGGTGGTGTGTCGGAATCGGACCGACTAAAACCACACGGTGTGCCACTCTGCGCCTGTAATAGGAAGGATCCGGGCACTGCTGTTATTAAGACATCCGGACCCCTCCTAGCGCCTGCCCGCAACGGCGCGGGCATCACCTTCGCGTACAATCTCCATTTAGGCGACGACGTCCGGCACACGCGGACATCGCCTCCTCGCGGCTGGCCTTTATGACGGGTGGAGCGGAAAACCCGTCCCGTTCACCCGCGGCCACACTCAGGGCGGCATGAAGCGGTGGTAGGCGCGCCGCCCGGTTCGACGGCGACGGATTGGGTCCGAGTGGAGGTTGTCCTCCCGGGCCCTCTCCGCCGCCTCCTTCTGCGAGATGACGTCTTCGCAGAAGGATGCGACCGCGGTGAAATATCTGTCACTACCGGCCATGGAGCGTATGACGGCCGGCAGCGAGAGATCCCACCAATGACTGCAATGAGAACCCGGCGCTGCGGCTCCCAAGCTGGGCAAATTGCCAGCGTGTGCTGAGCCGAGTCCTCACTGCAATCGCGGTGGTGACAGGCGGGACTCAATTCCCTCCTGGCGACCGAGTGCAGGTACTTCCCGAAGCAGCCGTGCCCGGAAAGGACCTGCGTCAGCTGGAAAGAAAGGGTCGAGTGCTGCCGCCCTGCCCACTCGACGATTACCGGCTGGAGAAACTCACACTAGGGCCTGAAGTAACCTCCTCCTTTCGAAGATTAAATAGATATAAATAGACATAAAGTGAAAAAAAGCTAATCAAAGCCCTTTAGTCTAGTCTATCCATAACCCCATTTCACTACTTTAATTTCTAAATGTATATGTATGTGTAAATTAAACCTATGTTAATAATGGTCCAAGGTCCGGAGAAACGAACATCGGTTAATCGCTTAAGTATCGTAATTTGAAAGAATTAAAGACCTATTTAAGTAGTGGTATTTACTTACATAGTAGGTACCATTACTTTAGGTTTGAAAACGTATTTGTGTGTATGAAACAGTAATCGACCGATACAATATCTAGCTTGTTACGTCTCGGAATTACTATTTTTATTGACTTTCACAAATAAACCGGAACGCTATATATGTAGGTACGACTGAAATATAATCTTCTTCTTGGCATTGCCAAAGTATCACAAAAGACATTTTAGATACTCATTTTGTTTTTTTCTTGTAGAGGGGGCAAACAAGCAGACGGATCACCTGATGGTAAGTGACTACCGCCGCCCATGAGCGCCTGCAACTCAAGAGTCAAAACTGCGTTGACGCCCTTTGAGTCCTTCCACTCCAGAATTAGGAGGAAGGAAGGTTTGTTCTCCGGTACCCTAAATCGTTGCTTAATATCGGTTATCTGAGAGGACGTAGTATCACTTCGGTGAAGCCGGCCTATTTGTACCGAAGCTTAACCCTCCCACGGCTGGTACCTATATGTGTGCCGGGCAAATGCAGGGCAAATTCGGGCAAAGTTATATAAACACGAAACACAGATTTGGTTACCTTTATCCTAAGGAAAGTAAGTAAGCCGTATTGTTAGATTATTAGGTACTTTTTGAAATTATAAATAGCGATTCTTAATATATGTGTCTATTGTCCGTGTGGTGACGGATTAAGAATAGGTACCCGAGGCGGCGTGCGGTTTTAGATAGTATTGACGGAGGCAGCGTGCGCGTTGGCCGGAACAGCCGGTGGGATTTGGAGGCGGAAGTGCTCGCCGAGGAATATCGGCGGACGGCTGAGTTGCGGGCGGATAGCGGCATTCGGCCCCCGCCCGCAGAGATACGCGAGTAGCGTGAGGCCGTTCGCCGAGCCACGATGGCTTTTTAGACGTTCCGGCTAGAGGCTCCACGTGCTGGCATTCCTGCCGTGGAGGCGCTCTAGCCGGTCATCGTCGAGTGAGCAGGGCAGCAGGGCGGCAGCACGGGCCCCTTTCCTTCCGGCTGACTCAGGTCCTTTTAGGGCACGGTTGCGCCGGGAAGTACCTGCACTCGGTCGTTAGGAGGGAATAGAGTCCTCCTGTCACCACTGCGATTGCAGTGAGGACTCGGCTCAGTACAGCGCCGGATCCTCATTGCAGTCACCGGAGAGGATCTCTCGCTATTGACCGTCATACGCTCCATGGCCGGTAGTGACAGATGTTTCACCGCGGTCGCATCCTTCTGCGAAGATGTCATCTCGCAGAAGGAGGCGGCGGTGAGGGCCCGGAAGGACAACCTCCACTCGGACCCAATTCATCGCTGGCGAACCTGGCGGCGGAGGCGCGCTTACCAGCGCCTCATGTCGCCCTGTGTGGCCGCGGGCGGATGGGACGGGTTTTCCCTTCCACCCGCCATAACTGCCAGTAGCGAGTGTGTTTTTTTTCCTTTTGACAAACCTTTAACCCATAAATTCTGCACTTTATTTCTACACGATTTGCAAAATATGAACAAAAAATATTCAGTGGTTTAGAAACAGGTAAATTTTTTAATTTTCGTAATTTGCAACATCATGTGTAAATGCAGACATAATACATTGACCTCAGGCGGCGATCAGCTGTATACGCGGCGCGTTAACATCACACGTTGCCGCTTTTACTACACCCGAATCGAAAGAAATATTTTGATTATTGCGTCATCAGGATGAAGGACACGCGTTTTTAATTAGTTCATCCAGTAGGTATAGTCAGTCAACCAGTCGGTCCTTAGCCATCGCGAATTACAGAATGTTATGGTGTTCTGTGTCTCTGTACCAATTATTTTGTTAGTAAAGGTTAAACGGTTAGTTTCGAACCTAACGGCGAGTCCCTGTTATAAATACATCAGCACTAAAGATGGGTATTCAATCGGTATTGTAGCATGACATATTTTTCTTATTATCCGGCAAGGCAAGGCAAGGACCGGTGAGTGCGGTGGATGACAGAGAGTTTCCAGCTGTAACTTTGCGAAGGCCTGTCGTGAAGTGTAAGCTCGCGCGTTGTCGTGTAGAAGCAATGGAGAAGAGCGATTAACTTGTCGTGTTGAATTGTGAGCTTCTCCATCATTGTTTGCCATAGGTAAGAAGCTATGATGTACAAGTCCGGCACTGGTCAACCAGACAGTTACTATCATCTTCCTATAAGTAATCATTTTTTTTAGCGCACTGATTAAGTGCTGTACCTGGGTCCATCCCCTGAGATGAACGCTTACGGTTTTCTTACAGGATACACTTTAGATCGCAGGTAACAATTCGATATAGAAGTCTCTAGTTTCTACGCCGATTCAGTAATGCTATGCATGCTGCGACGCGTAAGTCTTGCAGATAGTTACTTAATTCGTGTGGCACCTATTTATCTAGCCGATTTGACGCAAGTGCTTCAATGTTGTTTAAACACTAACTCCAAAGCCCGCAGTAAGTTCAGCCGTAGATTGGTTTGGTTCCGCGTCCACTATCACCTTCAATTCTTCATTGGTGGAGGCGCCGACCACGTGGATCGTTCAACTCAAAGTTTCCAGCTCTACAACGATGGAACTAATAATGGACCGTGTTTATGCAAGCAGTGTAAGGCCCGTCGTTAATGTTTTGTGTTGTTTGCGCAGCGGTATTTTCACGTAGGAACACATATTCAAAAATTGTCGAATTTTCAGTTTATCCATGGCGCCAAAAACTACCGCAATTTTACAAAACCAACACTATCTAAAAATTATATTGAAATAAACTGAATTGAATTGTAAATTAAAATAACATGGCATGGATATCTGAGAATGCTGGATTTAAAATTCTCCAACTTTATAAGTAAAGACCTACTATTATTATTTAGGTTTAAACTAGAATACGGTACTTAAAAAAAATGATTTCGAGATATGATGCATTAGAAAACAAAACGTAACATGCCTATCACGATCAACGTATATTTCACCTGATTAAAGTGGCAGGAAGTTGTTTCTCCGCATTTCCCTCTGGTTCGCAATGGAAAACTCAGTCTACTCAAAGGTGAGACAAAACCAATTTTGTGAACAAAACAATGAACCCAAAGAATTTCAATCTAATACTTATTACTTACTGATAGCAAAAGTAATTTTACTGGACAATATGAGCGCTAACTTCAAAAGTACGGACGTTCTACAAAAGACATCACAACACCTGCAGCAAACGATTTTTATGACGATAAAATAATGATTAATATTAGTTAATAATGATTAACTATTAGTAAGAAAAAATTTACGTATCATTCCATTAATGAGACGTTTGATTCATTTACAAACAACGTTCAATAATTTGAGAAGTAATCAAAGTCAGGTATTGCACTCTTAAATCGGTATGATATGCTCGTCAGCGCTAATGCCTACCTAAGAGTAACCATTGTCTATATTTACGAACGGAACATAGTAATTGTGATTTGTTTGTGGATGTGACGCTCTGTGTGGTTATGTATTAAGAATATGGTGTGTGACCACCCTTATTTATCCAGTGGGTGTCGTAAGAGCCGACTAAGGGACCAAACTACGCACGACAAGAGCACTGCGAAGAGAAGGAAAACTTGACACAAACCCCATGCCAACCCGTCTTGCCAGCGTGGTATACTAGGCCAAACCCTTCTTAGGAGAGGCCTATGTCCAGCAATGGACTATTAAAGGCTGTTATCATGATGACGATGATGTGGATGTGTAACATATTTCTTCAGTTTGTGGGAGTAAATTCGTGAATAGGGACGTAAATATGTAACAGAAAGACGTGGAAGAACGCGCTATTTAATTTGATTAATGAGCGCGGGCGATGATAGAGTGGGCCATGAAATGTCAGGTGTTATTTGTTTTACTTTGTCACCTGTACCTGGCATTGTATTTCACTGAATAAATGTTTACTTTCTATGTAATAGAAAGTAAACATCCATTCAATAGAAAGTAAACATTTACAGTACGGCACAGAACCAGTCCAGTCTGGCAGTGCATTGTCAAGTATATTTTGCCGGTGTCTTTTCATCTTTCAATGAAGTTTCTAACAACACAAATCTACCCTTAAGACTTATTAGTATTTTTTTATTTTGGCCTGTTACCCCTAGATGGCAATGCTGTATGGTGGAGGAGGACTGAAAAGGAATGCAGTAAGTTTGCCAAAACTAATCGTAGATGGTCCTGTACGTTTTTGTATCGTGTATGGACATATAAATAAGCTTTGCTTTTATATTTACAAGTGTGTGGCACATATAGACAAAAGACGCTTGTGACAATTCCTTTTCTAAGCTTATAGTTTTCTATATATTCGATAATTGCACCCCATGACCAAGATATGACTGCAGATTCTACTAAGTACCTTTTGTTTTAAATTCTGTCTTAGTTCAATAGTGAGCTATGCGATGCTATACCAGCCTGGTGATTAGTGCTTTTATTACCTAATGATGTAAACCTGTATGTATCAAGCGAAACAATTAAGAATAATTTGAAATAAAATACAACATAAAACTTTAAATTATTATTTAACATTTCATTCTGTCTTTTAAATCAAACAACAGATAATTCAGTTTCGCATATTGTTCGAATATCACAATTTTTAATAGTTTGTCTTTCGTGTTAACATTTATAATACTGTTGGAGAGGATGTATTTCGAGGGTCAGGAATCTTGTGTTAATTTCCATATTTTCACCGTTTTGTCTTCACTGGCCGTGATCACAGTTTTTGAGATCTCGTCGAAGTACACGTTATTTATAGAAACTGAAACAAACCATATGATTATAAAAACAGTAAACAATACATTTAAACCTACATCCGAACATATAATTTGTTTAGTACTCGCCGATCATCGTAAAATTAGAAGGGCCACAGATAAAATTTGATTTACTTTTTTTACTCAGAATGGCCACCTTTTAATCCGTACAAATACTGTTTTCAATATCTGATTGGATTGATAAAATCTAAAGTAAAGAAAGCCACAGGCAAAATCTATTAAAAAGTAAAATAAATTATAATAAAGCTTTGTTATTTTAACTATACTCCTTATATAAATAGCTACCGATTGCCTATTTATAACTCTTTATCTGAACCATTAATAGCCCTGGGGGAGGTAGGTATGGGACGGCTTAACCGGAATGATATCACGGCCACACAGAAACTACCGGGTAGATGACTGTCAAGTCACATCGTACCTTTTTTAAACGTCAAAACGCTAGAAGCGGTACATTTTCGTCTGAAATACTATTTCGTGAAGTCATTCCTAGCTATTGTCAAATTATTTATATTTACTGTTGATATTAAGATATCCAATCAATAAAAACATTAAATTAATAATAGAGGACAATTCAGGCTCTACTATAAGATGAAACATTTAATGATGCAGACGAAATAATTTATTTTAAACCTAGTAATCTACCCTATTCTTTCGTTGCTTTTAACCGAGTGAGTGAGAACCGCTCCTAAGTCTGAGAGAGGGGGCACTGGAATAGCTTGTTTTCCTATTTTTTGATCTTGTGTTGTCATCGGTACTCGACACGAATGCAAATTTTAAGGTGGAACTTCAAGAGGTCCGCTTTTGAAGTTGATTTAAACTACATCGAAAGAGACCTTTACATTGATAGATAGAGAGGTAATTAGATAGATGTAAAGATACAAGGCAAAGGTGAAACTAGTATAACAGAAGGCAAGAATGTGTAGCATAATTTTGACGTAGTTTTTATAAAAAATGGTAACTAAACACAATAATACAGTATAGCAAAAAAATAGTCAAGGTTAAATTGTGTCTGTGTGTGACTTAGTGTCCTATTGTACGAATTTTTTTCAACCAACCACACTTTTTTGGGTAACGTTACGTAACGTATTAAAAAACAAACTTAAAAAAAGGTCTTTTCTTTTTGGGAATTTTATAAATTAGGATCATCTCGTTATCTGTCAGTGTATCTCTCAAGACCTTTATCTCAGGAGGTATCAAGTTGAAATTATTATCAAATACTTGTCTGCCTTCCCTTGAAGTCGTGGAAAAATGAAGCTATAACCCCATTTTTAGAATATTAACAATAAAATCGCATTATAGTTCATTTATTGTATGAATGAAGTAGGTATAGACACATCAACATTATATTTCTAGAAAACCGATTTAATAATGTATAGGATATTATATACGAATAGGATCGTGGTACGCTAAACAGTTTGCACTAAATTCTATTCGCTTTAGTAGTGACGTCCCACTCGATCACGTTAATCGATTAGGTATCGATTCCTGATCAATCAGGTTCCAACTTTTCGTATGAAACGATAATTGGATCTGATTAGTACCCGAGACGGCGTGCGGTTTTAGCCGGTTCGAGTCCGACATGCCACCGATAGGTGGTATCCGAGGGGATTTCCGCAGGGAAAACTACTACTAGGGACTATAGTGATGTTACTAACGGAAGGCCCATTCTAGTAATATAAGTTCGGTCAAAATTAAGTTCCAATCAACTCTCGATCTCAGAACTGTCGTAAAAGGTATTTTCGTAGTATAGAATTAAACATCCAACGTTGACTGTAATGTGAGCCTTCTGCTTATAACAACTCATCATGATTCGAATGCACTAAATCCTCAACTCTCTTTATTAAAATTTATCCCATAAATATTACACTTTTACGTTATTTACGTCAACTTAATTGAAGTAGTTTGAATACCATAACACTCGCTTTTCGCTGCATTATCATTTGAAAAACACTTAAATAAAAACAATTTAGAATTTGAAAAGGTTCAATGCTCTCCGAGCGTAGGTAAAACATATGTGCATATTGTACATACATAGCAAAAAACGAAACAAATAATTAAGAAAGACACACGAGCTCGAGCAGTGACGTATTGATGTTCGTACGCGGCTTCATACTTAGAAATATTATTCTGGTGGTGTAAAATCAGTCGAAAGTGCCGACTTTTCGGAGTTAAAATCCAAGATTTAACAACCTTAGCATTATTACACAGGGTATGAATACATATTACTTCCGTGGTTCTGATATGAAATATCTCTGAACCACAAACATGTAAACCTCTCAATTTTGCTTATAGATAACTTCAAAGAAAGAGATGCTTAAAACATGGTAAATGTGGGTTCTGTTACACCTCTGTAATACAATTTGGACTTCTTGACATGCTTTCACTTTATCTCTCTTGCTCGTAAGAAAAGCAACAAAATTTGATTAGTTCTAAAGTAGTTGTCGGTATTTAAATAGCTACTTACAATCATGTGCGATATGGGAGCTTGTCTGTGTAACGGTGAGCATGTTCCATTGCAGCAGGGAACCATTGCTGCCGCCGAGCCACAGTACGCTAGAGCCGTCCCAACATAGTGACGTCACGGGCTCCGGTAAGTGCTTCTGATATACCTGTACCAAACACAAACTTGCGATAAGTGGGTGACAGAGGACAGGATTATTTTGTATTGATATTGTGACTAAATGGACGGCTTAGCTCAGAACAAGCAATATATGTTTTTTTCCGGAATAGTGGGGCAAACGAGCAGAAGGGTCGCTTGATGGTAAGCGACTACCGCCATTTATGCATTCCTGCATGCACCATGCATATGCAACTCAAGAACGTTGCCGCCCTGAGAGTGCATGAATTGGGAGGAGAGGTGGGCTTGGGTTTCGGTTAACTCACCGACTCGGTGAAAAGCATTGAAAAAGTAGTTCAACAACGATTTTCATTCAGGCCCTGGTATCACTCCGGCCAAGTGGTTCTCCCACAGTAGATGACCATAAACAACTATGTGAGATTTTTGATTTCTTTTAGTATATAATAGCTGTTTTTTTTTGCTATAGAATTTGAAGCTTATTAGTTAATTCTACGGGCAACTTAAACGCTTCCTGTTTATTATAACACTAAAGAATTTAATACCTAATTCAATCTTTTTATAAAATGAAACGGCGGAATATACCAATTTTAGTGTTAAGTGTTATGTGTTGTTAATAGATTGAGTGCGAAAATATGCAGGGCCGACAAATATACATATGCAAACGTAACTGAATATTAGATATATATTTTCATGGATTAACGATTGTGCTTTAATGGAAGGTAACGATTTGTTAACGCAATAAGCGTTTGCAACAACAGGGATGTCACTTCAGCATTAAAATCTTTTTTTTTTTAGTTTTGCTTTACGTCGATCTGACATTTTTAATTTGCTTTTGACAAAACTATGTTTTAAAGTATGGAACTAGACTCATTGCTGGTAATCAGAAGCCTATGTAAGTAAATAAATTACATTAAGTTAGGCCAACATAGGACAACTGAAAAAAGGGACAGGACAGCTAAGATACTCGGAGAAAGCCTGTCTTTACCCGACTTCATAAAAAAGAGACGTTTCTTGATTTGGTTTTTTTTTTACTTTTTATGTTTGTTACCACAGAACTCAAGGATTTATCAACCCTATTCTTTATTTGGGAGGATAGGTACCTACATATCCCGTGTGGTGTCTTTCATATTTGAAGAAAAACCGCCACACCTAAATTAAGGAATGAAGTAATAGTCTATTACAATTTATCATGAAAACAGTTAATTTATTCAAATTTAGCATTTACCAAAATAGCCTATGCAGGTTTTAGGTGCAAACTTACCGCCGGCACCCCACCTTTCGAGTAGGAGCAATGGGTCGCTCAGCTAGCCGTCGTCGTCGATGCCTGTCGCCTTCACCAGTTTATTGTGCTAGGGGACTTCACCGCCTGGTCGGAGACCTGGGGTTCCCGGCGTTCGAATCCGAAGGACAGGGTATTGGGAAACTGGGCCGAAAGAATTGGCCTAGTTGTCCTAAACCGAGGAGCCGTGGCCACGTTGGCGACGGCGAGGGGTTAATCGTTGACATCTCGTTTACGTGCCCCTCGCTATCGCATCGTGTCCAGGGCTGGCGCGTCGTTGTTGGGGAGAAGACAGGTTCGGATCACCGATATATTCGGTTTGACGTCTCTGCCCCTACGAATGACCCGCCGGTCAGACCGGCTCCACCTGAGTCACGTTGGGCGCTCAAGCGCTTAAATCGGGAGCTCCTCCTGGAAGCCGCCATGGCCGCACAGGTCTGTTAACGTCGATGCTGAGGCATGGTGGTTCCGGGAGGCCATGAAATAGGGTTTAGCCCAATATTGCGAGGCGCCAGGTCTACTGGTGGTCGCCGGAGATTGTACGCCTACGCCGAGCCTCCGTGACCTCGCGCCGTCAGTCCAGTGTTAGCGGTATACAGGGTGGCCAAGAGGACCCTACAGGCTGCGATAAAGCGGGCTAAGAATGAGGCCCGCCGCGAGTCGTCGGCTCCCTGTTTGCATCGCGAGTGGTGCAACATACTCCACCACAGATGGCTCCGCTCTCGCAGTCTCAGAAGAGTCTACTCGGGGGTTGTGCGGTCCATGGCCCTTTATGGGGCCCCAGTATGGGCGGAGCTGAGGGCCAGCAACGTTGCACTACTGCGACGACCGCAGCGAGTGCTGGCCATCAGGGTCATAAGGGGGTACCGCACGATCTCCTTTGAGGCTTCGAGTCTCCTGGCCGGAACTCCATCGTGGGACCTGGAGGCGAGAACCCTTGGGGCTCTGTATAAGTGGCGCAAGGAGGCGCGAGAGTTGGGTCAGAGTCCTGAGACTCGAGAAATCGATGACCAGATATCCCAACTCCACCGGGTCCTCGTACAACTCGCCAACCGGCCAAGTCGTTCCCTAGACTCTCTTCCAGCGTCGGGTACGCTGTCATCGCAGCGGTATGACCCGTTATGGAGGATTGGCTCGAGAGGCATCACGGGACCCTCTCATACCGGCTGACGCTGGTGATCACTGGGAAAGGATGCTTCGGGGATCAGCAGGGAGCCAACGCCTGAGTGCCACCATTGCGATGGCCGGATCGTGGACTCGGCGCTCCACACGCTGACAGAATGCCCGGTGTGTGGAGCAGAGGCGTGCCTTCGTGGCGGCCATCGGAGTGGGAGTTTTCTCGCTCGATAACATGATTGTGGTCATCGTGCGCAGCGAGAGTGCATGAAACTCAAAGTCTCCTTCTGCGAGCAACTTGTGCTTGCGAAGGAGATGGCGGAGCGGGACCGGGAGAGGTTTAAAACTCTCTCGGCCGGCCAGGCTCGGGAACGGGCCAGGTACCGCAGACGACTCAGGCGCCGAAGGTCGCAGAACGACCTCCTTCCACCTGGGGGTGACAGGTGAGGCCATCTGTCACCATGGCAAAATCAGACGCGTTGCGGAGCGCGCGTGCCGTTTCGGGAGCACGAAGGGAACATGGGGGTTCCCACACAGGAGGGGGTCATCTACGCGCCGTAGATGGCCCGAGGTACGTCGGGGTGCCAGGGATGGCCTTTCTAGGGTACACTTGGTTCCCCGGCTACTGGTATCCGAGCGTGCGGTTTTTAGTCGGTTTGAGGCCGACATAGCCACCGGTGGGTGGTATCTAAGGGGATTTCCGCACAGAAACAAAAAGGTGCAAACTTACCGAATGCAGCACACTGAGGTCAGTGACGCTTACATCTCCATCTTCACTGGCAGTGACTACTCTGTCTCCGGAGAGTATAAAGCATACTCCGCTTATGGGCGATGAGTGAACAGAAATCTTGTTCTTGAGCTCTCGGGTTGTGTAATCCCACACAAAAACCTCGCCGTCCCCTGTCGCGGTTATAATGTCGATCTCATGACGTCGACGTCTAAGGAAAAGTCACATCTATACTTCAATATAATAAAGCTGTAAATTTTTTTTAGGTTGAACACTGTATAACTTATAAATATACCTAATAGTCGACTCCGAAAAAAAACTTTTTAGGTTACAAGCCATTACTGAGAAAGTTTGCCGTAAACTAGGGTTACTTTGACTTTGTGCGTAAGTTTGACAGTTTTTGGGACTACTTTGACTTTGTGCGTAAGTTTGACAGTTTTTGGGACTACTTTAACATGCGGCTATTTTGGCTGATCTCATCTAATCTTTAGAAATCCAGAAAAAACTCTAAAAACGGACGGACAAATCCATGATGTATACTATAGAGAATGCAGAGCGAAGCTACATCTCTACGTAACGCTAAGGGATCGAGCCGGTCGGAGGTCTATTGGCTATCGACGATTCGAGTCGTTCTTCTTTGAATATGGTCCAGAGGGAGAAGCTGATAATGAGGTGCCCCTGCATAGAGATTAGAACAGTATTCCATATGCGGTCGGACTTGCGCCTTATAAGGTTGGAGGCGATGGCTGGAGTGAAATATTGCCATGATCTGTGCAGCTCACCGAGCTTTTTCGAGGCCAATTTCCCAAAGGTCAAATCTAACCCTCAACTAATACTCTCGCTGCTAATGATTTTACAATTACCTATTTTAACATTGTAATGTCATTAATCTTATTTGCTCGTCAATAACGACAGTTTGACTTTAAGCTGATAGTCTTTTATCAGCAAATGCAAATCTATTAGTAGACTCTTCGGTAAATTTCTATTAACGACTATTAATTGTAGTGACGGATTAAGAATACGGAATGTCACTACCCCAATTCATCCCGTAGGTGTCGTAATAGCCGACTAAATGCGCAAAACAACGCAGGACATCAGAACTGCAAAAAAAAACGAAAACTTGACACAAACCCTATACCAACCCGTCTGGTCAGCGTGATATAGTAGGCCAAAACCTCCTTTCTAGGAGAGGCCTATGTCCAGCAGTGGACTATTAAAGGCTGTTGATGATGTGATGTGAATTGTATAGTTCTCAGTTAGCTAGTTAGTTAATTTCTCTACTATTAATAAAATTGCTAAACACGTTAAGTTTATAATGCATATGAACACAAAAAAAACATTACCGTATATTTTATTAATTACTTTTTGAAAAGATTTTCATTTAAAAAAATCACAAATATAATTATATATCGTAAAGTAATAAGTTAAACGTTATTAATTTTGTTGAGACTTCGGTAACATTCCTTTTATGATAGAAGAGTAAATTTATTATAGTATACATTTTAAATGCTCTGGGTTTAATTACTACATCTTACTTAAGATCAAATTATTCTCCATATAAAACCAAACATGGGCCTTGTAAAAGGCCAGTGGATTGCCCAGCTCTAATGTTTTCCTAAGTGACATACTTGTTATATTGGGAACAACTTATTTTAGGATAAAATATATATTTCAGTGTAGGAAATTTTGTATGTGGGTATAAAATATGCCATTAGTTCCTCTGTTATTAGACTGCCGACGTCAAATTTTACCGACTGATATAATTAGCTGACCTCGTATTCTCAAATAAAGAGCTAAATACCGTTTACCGTTCTCCTAAATTTCCTTACCGAAATTTAAATACAGTTTTTGAACAGTTTACCGTATGCTACCTAATTGTAAACGAATGAAGGCCTAAGGTCTGTGGTACAACTACAGCTATCCGACTATGTCGACATTAACATGTTAAAGTAACTTCGTCTGTCGGTTAACCGCTGAACCATTTTGGATGTGTTTTATAATAGATAAAACGAAAATAAAACCTGAAGGAGCCACAATACAAGTTCGTATTTCAGAGCTTCCATACACATTTTAGCAAAAAAACTCCATATGGCATCAAGATTTGTCAATTTTAGAATCATGAAATAGTTAGTATTCAAAACTATTTACTGTTATTCTTAAAAGCAGGGACGTAAAAGCGTAGTTAAACGTTAACTAAGTAGTTTAAGGACATTTATTAAGTAAACCAACCTAAATCATTACGTTTCAGTCTTGTTTAGGCTCACATTAAATACAAAAGGGCAGCTTTTGTAAGAGCTGAATTATCGTTTCATTACATGACAACTTATTATCACATTAAGACATAACACGGCAAAATAATCAAGTCTAGCAAAGCAGTTCATCTACCGCAAAAAGTTGCGAGATCTAATTGTTACCTAACTTGTTAACTTACAACATTTTATAGTGACCGTATCAATATTAGACAACTTTATTACATAGGATTGCAAAGTTATTTGTGTAATTTGTTTAGGAAGCGTCTATTAATTACGTGAGGCGTTCAGGGGGGATGGGGTCGAGACGAATCTCATCTAATCTTACTTTGGGGAAAGGGGGCTCTCGTCAAATATCACGTAATTTTTTATCCGTGAGAAACAGAGTAAAATGGCAAGAAAACTGAAACCGAACACCCCTCACGGTAATTAATGGACGTCCGGTGATAAAGTGATACTGGTATTTATACTATAATGGATTGTTTTTTAGTTTTCTTTTGATTTATGGGCTACACGGTAATTACCAAGGAGGGCTGGCGTCAGGTAGGCGGCCGAAGAAATAGGCAAAACCATTTCGCTATGAAATGAAGGATTGTGTGAAAGAAGATGTCGAATGGAAGATAAAAACTCATTGCACCGACCCCAAATAAATTTGGACCAAAGACAGGGACATGATAATGACGATGATGACATTTGTGTGCAAATATTAACTAACATTGGATTTTCTATGTCTAAAATAAGAAACAATGCACTCGAAAATGGTTTTTTTTTATATAGATAATAAACTTGGTTTCACATTACCTGTACGTCACATTGGTAACTTTTCCATCATGGTCAAATTCAGCTTTAAGTCCGCGTAGGGCTTGCCCGGTCCTGAAGATGTTACCCCACACGCGTACCACGCCATCATAACCACCCGATATCAGAAGACGTTCTAAAAATAAATATTATATTTTACGGTTCTTTTGAATCAGAACGATTTTTTTAAATCTTAGTTCTTTTTTGTTCTAAAGTTAAGTATTCTATTTTTGTTGACGGCCTATTAGTATCTAACACTTATTGGTGAAGTAACAGTTACGATATTACTCAATAAAAACATTGTTCGTGTTTTTCAAGTAGGTCAACTAACGAAACGTATACAGATGTGCTGGTCACGTGGCGGTAACAATCATAAATCCTTGAATGTAATCAACGATGACGTACCTCTTCGGATCCAATAATTGAAAACTAACTACACTAAATAAGAGTTTAACAAACAACTTAATAAACACGCCTTAATGGCAAACCAAACTATTAAAAAGTAAAAAATAAATTCGACTATGAACCTCCTGCTTGTATCATAAACCTTCAATTGTTGTCAAAACGAACCAAATAAACACATTCGAGAAGTTTAAACTACTAAAAAGATCTAGTATCCTTCTCATAGCTCAGTTCTAAGAGGCCACATTATAGTATTATAATACATATTTTACATGTACAATGTACATATATAGCCATAGTGTTGTCATGCAAACTATGTATTTACATACAAAATTTTGATACGACAATACGACTATATTATAAATGACCTCTAACATTTGTTTACATACCTAATTACAGTTGAAGCTATTGAGAGCGTGTTAATAATATTTTTAGATAAAGTGAATGTCAGTACACTAGTATCTAGTCTTACCGACGAACCAAGATAGCATACTTTCTTTGTATGAAATGAGTTGTTGCATGAACATTAAGCACCATAAATGCGCTAAAAGAAAACATTTAAATAAAACACGCTGTTCATTTGTGTTTAAACTTTATAAGAAATTATTTCATTTTTACTAAAATTACTGCTGCGAAAGTAACGGTCAGAACGCCTCAAACAAAGGACAGCTACCTGCGCGCTAAACTCAGGCAGTCACATTTTTTATTGTGACTGTGGATCTATGGGTAATTTTTACAATCGACTTTCACAAAAATGAGTCTTAAACTACAGAGAATAACAACCAGTGAAATAAATCTATTTAAAATAATAGTAAATAAAAAAAATAAACGTTACTTATATTTCCGTCCTCCGAGCCTTTGTTTAAACTAGTTGGGTCGGCTAAGTCTACTAGGATACGGCTGAACTTCGATTTTTTATGTGGAGCGACTGCCATCAGAGCTGTACAACCAAAGTACTAGGCGATATCGAAGACAAAGATGTTGCCGGACTTTTTAGGGCTCCTTTTTAGGGTTTAATGCAACCTTAACTTAACGTGCTCTCCGAGGCACGGAAAGGTCTCAATGTGTTAAGAATGGTCACCCTTCAGTAGACTGACCTGGCTAGATCTTTGCTTAACTTTGCAATGTGCACTCTCTCACAAATTTAAAATAAACTATAAATAACAGGCTAGTTGACTCAATTTGAAAACTTAGTTTGTTTTATACCAAAAAAACTATATTTTAAAGAAAAAGCAATATTAACATTAGGTACGTATTTTGTATTTAAAAAAAAATAATTAAAATTTCCCTTGAAAACGCTGAATAGTGTCATTTCGTCTTTAATGACGTCACAGTCTACGAAACAAAACTGTTTACATCTGTGTCCAGTGCCAACTGTATTAAGCTGAGAAAATAGGCTAAAAACGAAAAACAATGAGGAGTAACCTGCTCTATTGTATAAAAACGTCAACAACAACAATGATGTTTTGCGTGGCGTGACGTAACCCTTTCTGATTGGTGTTCGCTGTCACGTGACTTAATGCCTATTTTGTTCGAATTTATTTGTTAAAAATATTAATAATCGTTAACTTTTATGAGAAATAGACTGTTGTTTTCTTTTCTATGTCTCTTCGTTCACAATTTGAAACTATAAACCAAGCTATTTGTTATTAGTAGACACAAGCCTATTCGTGTGACTGAAATGGAGCAGTTTTATAAACACCGGTTCACTACACACAAGCGAAAAAAACAATTACGATAATTGTTCTATTACTTTTCAGGAAAACAGAAGCACACGTATGCATAAGGATCAAAAAAATCATTATTCATTCAGTTAGTTTAAAAAAAAGACTGCAATAAACGAGGGATAATAATAACGTTAATAACCTTAATTGTTGAAGATAGAGTGGTTATTTACTTACTTAGAGCAATTTGAACCTTTCGACAGTAAGAGCAATTGTGTTACCCACTGCACTAGAGGAGTTTAAATTCTAAATTTATACACCGGCAGAGACAAAGTGACGTAGGCCGTTTAGTTTTCTTCTCTAAGTAGTGTAACACGTGTCTTTTGCTCTATAGTACGACAAATCGGACGTAAACAACAGCGATAACGAAGCTAAACAAACAAAAATCTGTTAACCTATTTAAAAAGATAAGACGCGATATTTAAAACAAGTTTATTTTTAGAAAGTTTAAATCATACCTTTATCCAGCCATAGTAAACAACTGACGGAGTCGTCGTGCGCCCGAAAACTTTCCACTACTCTCCCGTATTCCACATCGTACAAATATCTACAAAATATATAGCTTTTTAATTCCAAACTTCATTATAACACAGTGACTAATGTGTGTGTGTGTGTGTTGTGTGGTAACGGATTAAGACTAAGGAGTGTCACCACCTCTATTAATCCTAGGGTGTCTCTGCAGGACGACAGCACTGTTCAGAGAAGGAAAACTTAACATAAACCCTATGCCAACCCGTCTGGTCTGCATGGTATAGTAGACCAAAACCTTCTTTCTAAGAAGAGGCCTATGTCCGGCAGTGGCCTATTAAGGGCTGTTGATGACGTATGCCATGGACTAACCGACAAGTCACTTCGACTTTCAGATATCTCTGACTAGCTCGAACTATTGCTTACATTCACCGAACCATCCGTATGAGCAATGATCTTTTCCTTCCAGGGCTATGACTTATCTGTCTCGCTCTCTCTCTCTCTCTCACTCACTCTCTCTTTCACTTTCAAGCACCAAATTTTATTTTTTAAAGACAACTTCCGCAATATTTTAGCTCAATCCGTACAGAACTTTTTGAATTTTTGAAGCGTAGACAAACCAACTTAACATTTTCTCTCTCTTTCTCTTTAAAAGACAACTCCCGTACTAGGAAAATATCCTGTGTCGCGGGGGACTTTAGAAACATACTTGAAACGGACACAGAGAACACCCAGACTCAGAACAACAATTTGTGGATCACACAAAGTGTCGTCTCATGTGGGGATCGAACCGACAACACTCAGCGTAGTAGAAAGCGGCGTGACAACCGCTTAAACCACTACGCCCACTCTGCCCCTACCCGAAGGAATCTTCGAAGATACAGACATGTGTATATTGTGTAAATGTAATAAAGGTATATTTGTTGGATATATTAAGTCAGATGAATAAAACAAAATAATTACATTTCGTTATCCCAGGCACCTATCGCAACTGTATTTTCATTAACCATTACGCAGGAACTCAAAGGCGTTGAGCTGAGAATTACACTTCGTATCTGTTTTCTCTGTACAATATCGTACACTTTCAGTGTACCATCCTTCCCCACAGATATTATAATATTGCCTTGTCGAATGGCGCATTTCACGGCTTCTTTGTGAAGTGACAACACATCAACACATTCCATCTTGTAGCTGAGATTGTCGTTGAATGCTAAAGACTTAGCAATGCGCGGTGTAATTTTTCTAACGTGCGGCTTCGTGAATAGTTGTTTTGGCACTTGCCCAAATTCCATTATTTGCACTTCTAGTGCGTGTCTGTCGTTCATATCGTAAATACATTCGAGATTTACCGCGCCTTCATAACACACGTGGTGGAACACTGAAATTAACACATGAATTACTATTTATACTTAGGTGCTTTAAATATAATATATATTATTTTTCAAATCCGCGTCTAGTATTAATAGGATACTGGTATATTATATTTAGATTTGATATGTTATGTTAAGTGTTTTTCCAAATAAAAGAGGTAATTGTGCCAAAGTGGTTATTTTAATTTCTATCCTCCCTGGCCGTATATAGCCGCGATCACTTGAGACAAAAACATTCATATATAATGAATTTCTTGATTTGTCGCCGTGAGTCATTATATTTTCTATATAAATATTATTGATAATAGTAAAAAATTATATATTTATAATAGAAAAATCCTAAAATAGTAGCTTTTATCACGTAACTGCTAACACTAACTAGATTCGATATTTAATTTAAAATTACGAATTAATAAGAAACTCATTTTTGTATCCTAATAATTGTTAAGCTGCCTTACCTATACTACTTCTTATGTAAAGATATCTAAAATCTATACCAAAAAATTATAAACAGCATTTTACGTTACATTGCCAGCAGGCTTGACTGCGTGTATGTGAACCGCTGCTGCCGGCTTTCTACCTCGGTTGTGAAGTTGTGGTAGGATTCACAAACACACATGATGTAATAGACGATATAGATATAGATAGATTAACATAGATATAGATTAAGATAGATAGATTTAGATATAGATTAACATAGTTTGTAAGAAAAATTCTTACTAACTACTACCAAATGAGTCAAATGTTACTCGACTAAACAATTATTTTTATAAAAATCTACTCAATAATTATCGACTCACATATAATCGGACGACAACGAATTACGACGGAAACATGCCTCATTTTATTATGTGTAAAATAAATATTGTTATAGACATAGTCAATTCACGTAAACGCGACAATAAAAAATTGTACCAAAATAATATCACTTTATTATTTGTATCGTATAGAACAGTTTGCGTAATCAAAATGTGTTCAGCAAAATGAAAATGGCACGCTCAAATACAAGGTCGTTCAACTGTCAACGTCAGCATGCAAATAAGCAAGTACACAAACCATTATCAGCCTTAATCGCTTCTTCGCCTCGTTGCTTGTAGCCGAATATGAGGTCGATCCACAAATGCAGATGTCTACAAACATATTCTGATTCCAAGGCCTCTCGAAGTTTGAACACGAAGTCTTCCGGCGACTTGGCCCAAGGTGGCAGTGTCACGTTGTTTACTTTTGAACCGTCGTGGCGTTCACCAAAATTTATTTCGTATTTGTTCATCAAAAAGTCTCCTTTGCCTTCGATATCGTAAAATTCCGGTACTAATTCCTATAAAGTAAAGATGTGGTTAGGCGAGAATAAACATGACAAAAATGTTAAACTTGACAACCGAGATGATGCTATGTTGTTACACCTGTTACTCGTCATTTGTGAATTGTTTATTTAAAAATATTTTAACGCGATTGTATATTTATATGTGGAAACTGTATTGGATTGTGCGTAGTTTACCTGTAGATTAATTATTATTTTTATTTGTATCTGTCTATTTCCCTAATAAAATAAACAGATATACTATAACTAAACTCGGTTACAAAAATGACGGGTCAGTCACATAAACCCGAATATCTCCCGAACTACGTATACCATCCTAATGAAACGAAGACTGTTCAATTGAGAATTTAATTATACAGATAAAAAATAAAATAAAACTTAAATCTAAACTCTAACTCTTAACTTATCTCTAAATTAAAAAAAAACTAAAGTAGACATATTTTTCTTAAGATTACATTTTTTTATGATTGTTTTTTTGCTGCTTTTCATCACTTTCTTCATTTAATACTTTGTATTGCTTCCACGAGCTCTTCTGACAGCTTCCAGGCGATTAGGCATGCTGTACACCAAATTTCGGAGCCGGTGCTGAGGAATACCTTCCCATTCCTCCACCAGTGCTTGTTTGAGCTCGGGAAGCGTGATTGGTGGGGGGTTTCGACCTTTCACGCATCTCTGAAGCTCGTCCCAGGTGTGCTCGATGGGGTTTAAGTCCGGGCTTCGCACTGGCCACTGCATGAGTTCGATACCGACCTCTTCAAGGTAGTCATGTACAATTCTGGCGGTATGGGGACGCGCATTATCATGCATTAATATGCCATGCCGGTCCATCCTGGCCATGAAAGGACCTACATGTTCATTGAGGATCTCTTCCACGTACCTCTCTGCATTAAGAGTTCCATTTTGAATGAGTACCAGCTCGGTGCGGGCCTCAGTAGAAATCCCAGCCCAAACTTGTACGGAGCCTCCACCGTACGCCACTTTTTCCTCCACACACGCTTGATGGAAGCGCTCCCCTGGTCTTCTGTACACCAACTGCCTACCATCATGCTTATAAAGCATGAATTTAGACTCGTCCGTGAACATTACCCTAGACCAATCGTCTAGTGTCCAGTTTAGGAGCTCGCGCACGTATCTCTGTCTTGCAATTCGATGTCCCCGTTCCAGTTTGGGGCCATTTGCGGGCCTCAATGGCTTCAAATTTGCTTCAGCAAGACGTCTTCTTACTGTTTGAGCGCTTAAATTGCCACCTCCAAAGCGAACAAAGTGAGTTTTTAGACCAACAGCAGTTTGAAAACGATTTCGGAGCATTGTAGCCACCAGTTGTCTGTCTTCCCTGGAAGTTGTGCATCTTGGCCTGCCATTTCCTGGTCTTCTAAGGTGTGATCCGGTCTCTTGGTACCGCTGGACTACCCGCTGAACAGTCGACAAAGATACACCAATGTTTCTGGCTGTTTCACGCTGGCTCCGCCCAAGTTCCAAAAAAGTTAGGATTCTGGTACATTCCTCTAGCGTGACTGCCATGCTTCACCTCACAGAATAATAATTATGCACGTGGAAGACGTTCACGATATTTTTTTTTTTGTGACAGAATAGAAATGGAAAGCATCTATAATGAAATAAATTAAAATAGTCATTTTTTTAAATTTTGTTTTTCTAATGAAGTTTTTTTCATGAACCAGTTTAAATAATATGCTATTAGAAGCGCAACTAAAAAGTCTTTATTCTGTTTTTTATTTCATTGATCTAACTTTTACAGTTCTGGAGGTATTTCAATTTTTGTGACTGACCCGTAATTTTTGGAACCGAGTGTATATTAATAACGGCGTTAGTAATCAAATAATAAGTCATAATCGGGACTATAGCTTCTGTATATACGTACAGGTATGGCTATAGTATAAGTTAGTCTCGGTATTAGAGAATGCTAATAGAGATGTCAGATGTCTTAATTGGAAGCTCACAAATTTAACTTGAAAATTGATCGATAAAACATAAATTTCGTAAGGCTGACATAAAAAGCTTGAATGCTTTATATAATTAAGTTTTTGAATGTGGATTAAAATTATAAATTATATTATAAGCAACGTAATAGCGTAGTGGTTTAAGCGGTCACCTCGCCCCTTCCTACTGCGCTAAAGTGTTGTAGGGTTCGATCCCCACATGGGACATCACTTTGTGTGATTCAAAAATTGTTGCTCTGAGTCTGGGTATTCTTTGTGTCCGTTTCATGTATGTTTGTAAAGTCCCCCGCGACACAGGATATTGTACTAGTACGGGAGTGTAGTAGTAGTATCCAAGTAAGACTATATAACCAGGTAGGAAATCTACAGTTCTACTTTATATTTGTCAGCTTATCTCCAGTCAATACTGATCCTTGTTGTTACAAGCCTATTCATCAACATTATTTATTCATTATTGCCTATTGCCATCCACTTGAACGAATGTCTATGGCAATCCACATCCACCCATGTCTATTATACAACCCACAAATTAATTGCCTTTCTACAGCGTAACAACTACAGATCATATCTTATCTAATATTTTACTTATAGCACAATATAAATACAGTATTAGATATCTAAATCTTTTCTCATAATGATGACAATATATAGTACGTTTACCTTAAAATCTGACATATTTCTAAGACAATTATTGTAGACATCTTTGACTGAATTGAACATTCTATCCGGATGATCGAACCTTCCGTTTTGTAAACACAGCATATATTTGGGATATTTGCGAACCTGAAAACAGAAACCGATATTAATTTTTGGGTAGATATATTTAAAGATAAATACTCTATATTGCTTGCCAGCAAAGTCCAGTACAGTCTAGAAATATAGATCCCACCAAAAACATTTTACACAGGTTTAAGACTCAATACAGAATTAAACTTCGAACTTAAAATTGGAGTTGTAAATTCAAAACTGCTGTCATTTTTTTGATTAAATTATTTAGATAATAAATGACTGCAGTCGTTGTTAATTGGTAACCAGAGGGTTTCAACTCCCTTCTAGCGAACGAGACGGAGGAAGGAACTAGCACGGAAGGAAAGAGTCCCGTGCTGCCACCTGGCCTCGTGGTATATGAAGCCTGCTGCTAGGACGATCAACGAACCATCATTATAGCTCGTTTGTCGTCCTAGCTGCAGCCGTGGCAATGGCTCGGCGAGCGACTTCGGGCGAGGGCCGACTCCTCGCGGATCTCATTTGACAATAAAATAGGAACTAATTCGAAATAAAATCTTATTTAAAAGATCAACGTATAATATTTTACTTGAATATAAAGGGTTATAAATAAGTTGCCTCATTACAATTGTCACAACGTCTAAATTAGAATTTCTTACACAATATTTATTATAAACGTCATAGTATACAGTCGTAACATAAGATAACCAAATATGGTATGACCTTGTTTAGAGTACAACCATACAATCATTTTAGCAAATTAGCATTGTAGTTTATAAGTTTATTTTACTGGACGGCTCATTCATGTTTTGAGTGTACATAATTAAAACCAAGGACTTTGTAAGTGTGTTTGAATATGTTCACGTCAACATTAGTATATTTTTGTGGTTAATAGTAGTAAAGAATTAATCTTAACCTTTGTAATTTTTCTTATAAATGAATACGTAAAAAGAAGTTATTAGGTATATCCATTTTCAGCAAATTTCGCACACGGAGAAATGTAAAATACGCAGAAGAACTATAGATAGCTAACATAAAAATAAGTGTTATAAAATTTAGAAACATGATCATTGTAACATTCATAAAGGAAAGGAAGGGGATACTCAAAGGGCAGTAATTAACTTCTGTCCCTTAAGTTGCAGATGTCCGTGCACGGCAGTAGTCACTAACAATCTTTGCCTCGATTCTACTATTTTACGTTAATGTACAAGCCACTGTCATTCCATTAACACGCTATTGAGATGCCACTGCCATCGGTCAAAATATCGGTATTCTACTAAAATAAATTCACAGTGTCAATAGACTGTGGATGTAGTGACAATGGCTCAATGGCTGGAAAATTTAATATGTTATTTGCCTATTATAATTTAAAATGTACCGTTTACCAAATTATTACAAAGACATCGCGACATTTGTATCAGTGGCAGTTCAAGTCATCGGAGGCCATTGGTTTTACATAGTAGAATGCGAAAAGTGCAAAACTATGCCGACGACATTCCATCGACAGTATATTAACACAATATTAAAATAGCAGAATTGGGGTACTGGTGACCCACCTGCTCATTTGCCTCTATATCATAAAATGATTTTTTTCTCCTGATAGCCTGTTGGTTTAGTGGATAGCGAACCTGACTACTACGCCAGAGGTCAAGGGGTTGATTCCCACCCAGGACAAATTATTGTGTGATGAGCACGATCATTTGTTCTGTTTCTGGGTGTACTTTATCTATAATATGTATGTATTTTTATACTATATTATTATTATTATTATTTAGAAATATTTAAGTATGTTTATAAGCAATCTAGTTACCATAGTACAGGCTCTGTATAGTTTGGGATTAGACCGCCGTGTAAGATGTGTGAAAATGTTATTATTATTATATCCAGTAAATAACTAAGTTCGCCAGATCTTAACAAGTTATAGGATAAGTAACGCACAAGTGACACCAATGTTGTTAGTTACAGACACAAATAATTGTTTAACATCAGTTAAAATTGAAAAGTTTAGTTCTTGAAATAAAAAACAAAAGAAAGTAATAAAGCCTGTATTATTAAAGTAAGCAAAGACACATTCAAGACCCATTTTTTGGCAACTATAATCTGTTCAGAGGGCCGAGTGCAAGTTTATCACGTAAATATTTATCCAGAGTGGGAATCGAACCCACGACCTCAGCGTAGCAGTCAGGGTCCAGAACCCCCAATTCTACCCTACTACTGGGTAAGCCCAAGTACTAAAATTATAAGTAAAATAATTTTGGTGTATTTTATTAAGCGATTAAGGCTGCACACGAAAGCCTATACAGTGCACTGTACTGCATCAGTTACACTCTTGCTATCGAGATACCAGTTAACAGTATTATTTGTTCATACTAGAATAGAAATATCATCTGACACATTTTATTTAGAGGAAATAACTAACCGTATATATTCGTGTTCGTATGACTAGCTGACGTAAATTTTAATCAGTTTATTGATAAATTTTCAACGGCGAGGGAATTATAATTTTTGTCCTCATTCGTTGAAGTCAACTCAATTCACCGACGAAACGCAGCTGATATAATAATAATATTCTGCCACATTCACACAACGTCATCTAATCCCAAACTAAGCAGAGCTTGTGCTATCGGTACTAGACAACTGATATAAATACATATATACTTTTATTTTGTAAATACACACATATTATATATAGAAACACCCAGACTAAATCAAACATTAAATGTTCATGCACACAAATGTTTGACTTAAGCGGATATTGAACCCGCGACCTTTGGAATAGCAGTCCGTTACACAAACAACTACGCCATCCGGTCGTCGATATTCATAAGACAAAGGGTGACATACTACTTTCAAGCATTTGACTGCCTGAGAGAAAATTATTGACGAAATTTGTACCTGGCTTGTGGATTAATAAGCAATTATATATTCAGTTTTCACTTAACTTTCTTATTGGATTCGATATTGATCATAGCTAGAGCATAGTCATTCCTTGCACCTTCCGTCGGTCATCTATATACAATGTAGCATGTATTATAATAAAATACTTACTAAATAAAACAACACGAGGCCAGGTGCCGAATAATGTGATCCATACAAAAATTTTGGGTCACTCATTTCATGGTATCTTTCCTTCAGTCTCTCCAATCTATCTGGGTTTAGTGCGCCCATTGGTTTCGACAGATCTCTGAATGTTTCCGATTTATTAAAATCTAACGTTTCTGAAGTGTAGTCTGCAACTACCCATGGAAATACTGGGTACTGGGTGAGGTCATTTTTGCTTCTATCTGCAAGACTAAAAATAATAAGAACATTTTTAATTAGAAACATTAAAAGAACAATTTATTTTAAATAAAAATAATTCATCTATCTATAGTAATAATATAAAGCTGGCAAGTTTGTTTGGTCGCACGCTGTAATCTTATATCATCATCATCATCATCAACAGCCTTTAATAGTCCACTGCTGGACACAGGCCTCTCCTTAGAAAGGAGGTTTTGGCCTACTATACCACGCTGGCCAGACGGGTTGGTATAGGGTTTGTGTCAAGTTTTCCTTCTCTCTGCAGTGCTGTTGTTCTGCCTAGTTTTCTCCCTTAGTCGGCTCTTACGACACCCACGGGATAAATAGGGGTGGTGACATTCCGTATTCTTAATCCGTCACCACACGGAATCTTATAAATCTTATATGCCTTTTGGGATATGTAGACGAAGTTGATCAGGTCAGCTAGTCCAGTCCAGATAGTGAATTGTATAACGATAATAACTCGAGCGTAGTAATAAACAGTTTTAGACCCGTACGTAGTTCGGGAACAGCTGAGAGATAATCAATAGTAACTACGACATAACTCTGGAAGAGCGATAAAGTCGCTAATTTGTATTGTTTACAAAGCTAGATTTCATTGTATGGCCAAAGATGTAATGTCCACAAGTAAAATGTAATGTCCTTCAGTGTACAATGTCTGGGGGTTGAAATAGAATATAAATTTAATAATTATTCTCGCACCCCCGTGTTGGGGGTCCAAGTGAAACAGTAAGTGTCCATGGACCTCCTAGAGACCATGCGGTGGCTTTAAGTGGAAAGAACCCACCCAACTAGCCGCACAGTACCTATATTTATTGATTGGTAAACTTTTCTTACAGTATTTGCTGAAAAACGGAATCTATTAAATATGACATTACAGTATATACGCCGAGTCGCGTCGACGTTATTCAAAGAGTATAATATTTTTCTTTTAAATTAAAATTTTTGGTAGTAAAACCAACGGTGTACTTGATCAATCATATTACTTCGCCGAATATGGTGCAAATATTACGGGTAAGCTACGTGTTTAGTCAGACGGGACGGCCTATGACAGGACAATGGATTTAAAAGGGAACGATAACTTCATTCTAACTGATCGATGGCAATTTTATCATTTTTTATCTCTGCTTATATTATCATTTGGTATTAACATCGCGAGATAAGCAAGCTATGAATCCATTTTGCATATTTGGAATATTCGGACGAAATATCATACTGTTTAGAAATTATATGCACATATTTTAGCGGGTTTGATCCCGACGTAGGACTACATTGCGTGATCCACCAATTATTGTTCTGAGTCTGGGTGTACTGTGTGTCCGTTTCATGTATGTTTGTAAAGTCCCCCGAGACATAGGATTTATTGCTAGTTCGAGAGTTTTTAAGTTAAAGAAGTAGAAAAAACAATGGTTATAGCTTGTACCCATTTTATCATTACAAGCTATTTAACATATAGAAGGAATGCGTATAAATATAAATTTGTTGAAACACGTTGATTTAGGCTCGAGATCACCTGCCGGTCAAATTTAAACCTTACTTCATTAAATTTTGCATGTTTTGTTTTGCCATTGTACTGTGTACTGTAACGGGTCAACAAATATACTAGACCCGATTTTTTTTCGTAAGGAACCCCTCGGACAGTGGGAGGTTCCACCGGACGGTCCGTGTGGTGTTTATGTCGGACTCGAACCGACTGAAACTTTTTTTGCGTGTGGAAACCCTCCCGGGCTGTCACCCCACCGGGGTTTGCGGCGGAGTGGTGTGTCGTAATCGGACCGACTATAACCACACGGTGTGTCACTCTGTGCTTGTAATAGAAGGAATCCGGGAACTGCTGTTATTAAGATATCCAAACCCTCCTAGCACCTACCCGCAATGGCGCGGCTGGCCGTTATTGCGGATGAGCCGAGTCCTCACTGCAATTGCAGTGGTGACAGGCGGGACTCAATTCCCTCCTAGCGATCGAGTGCAGGTACTTTACGAAGCAGACGTGCCCGGAAAGGACCTGCGTCAGTCGGAAGGAAAGGGTACCATGCTGCCGCCCTGCCCACTCAACGATAACCGGCTGGACCAGATTTGAAGAAAGCTGTCGGAAGTGCTCGTTGAAGAGCCACCTCCCGTCCAGAATCTAACATATTCTAACATTTTAGTACTACTATCCTTTTACGTATCGTACGTACTTTTATGACACTCGGGAAATCCCAGGAACAAAAAAAATAAACCTAAAAAGTCTTGGAACTCTCAAAGAATTTTACATGTACTGAATCTTCTCATAATCAAATATTTAAAATATTTACATATGTAAAAATGATCGGTAAGGAACTTCAGGCGATTTGCAATTATGAGCAAACGTAAATAACAAAATGAAATTTACTATTGTAGGTTTTGACGATCTGTTAAGCAATTTTGAAACGAACTATAATAATAGCTCTTCCCCATAGTAACTAACTGATAGTTACCGAGATTAGCGCGAATGAACAAACTAAAACCCCTCCAGTTTAATGTTATTAGTATAGACAATACAGATAACCTCTTGATTATTGAAAAAAACGTACGATAGTGTTGCAGATTTTTAACGAGTATTTTTTTTTTCAAAACCTACAGATGGTTGTTGAGCGTAACAATATGTATGTAAGTCTGTTAGTTTAAACGTAACTATTACTACGTTACTACGTTAAAAGTAGCTTAATAACGATAACCTCCCACATCTGACACACGGCCGCCTGATCACAACCTAGGCAGAGCCTGTACTATGGTAACCAGACTGCTGATAAACATACTTTTATTTTTATAATTCTTATTTATCTTTAGAAATAATTTTACTTTGATCACACTTACCAATTCAAGTACATTAAATAATCGTAGTTTGAGACAATGCCATTTTGCCACTGCAATGTCATTTCCTCAGTGTGTACACTCTCCAAATGGACATGTGGCGATTCCTGCAATATACTGTATATTCTATCTCTAGCTCTGTCCGACTGGAATGTTAAATATATGTGAGGCACTGAACTCTCCTCAGCGCTGTAAACTTCTAAACCCTGAAACAATATAATAGATACCTTTACAGAAAAGATTACGATAATCGTTACATATTTTTACCTATGATATAAGGGGGCAAACCAGTAGACGGGTAACAAAACTTAAAAGTCACAAGTGCCTCAAATTTTTGAGGTGCCACTCTTTTCTCAAGGGTTTGTAGGACGTATGGATAATGAATTACCGCAGACGACAATTTTTTTTTTCTATTTCTGTATGATATGGGGAGGCAAATGAGCAGACGGGTCATCTGATAGTAAGTATCTACCGGCGCCCACGGACAGCTGCATTTCAAGAGTAACATGTATGATTCCACCCTTTTGATCCCCCCTTCCCCTCCCATCAGAATCAGGGGGAGGAGGGGGGAGGTTGAGCTCTTTTATCCTGTCTTAGTTAATGAATAGCAACGAAAGAATTGCTTAACACAAGTTTTCCATGAGGCCGTGGTATCACTCCGGTAGAGCCGGCCCATTTGTGCAGTATGACTCACCCAAGGTAAGTTGTAGTAATGGAAATTATTGCTACTTTTAAATAATAATCATATAATGAACTGATCGCTTTAAGCCACAGCGATTTCACCTGTGGAAAATCACCACTGTGACTGGGTCATAGCGACCTCTTTTTTTTAGACTTAGACCTTACGCGAGTCTGGCGCTAGGGTATTCATAATTACACGCGTAAGTCGCATTGATTTAATAAATTAGTCACAGGTGTGATATATATTTTTAAATTACATGATTTATCACAGGTGATTGTGATTATATTCCATTCCTAGTAAGTTATATGTTGAAATTCAATTTTCCTTGATCGGTCACATATCACTTACGACTGGACTGGAAGTCCAGTGGTTAGTGATCCTAACTACTACACCAGCAGGTCAATTCTCGTAATAACAATTCGGTCTCAATTCGGTTCTGATCAACTTACGATCTCACAACTTTCATAAAAGGTATTTTCGTAGTATTAGCTGTTATTACGAGAATTGGCCTTCTGGTGTAATACTCAGGATCACTAACCACTGGACTTCCAGGGCAGTCGTAAGTGGTATGTGACTATGTGACCAATAGTAGTATTACTAAGACTAGCAGACTACCGATTCAATTTTCAGTTACAATAAGATATAATCACATTACATTGAACGTTGGATGTTTAATACTTTACTACGAAAATAACTTTTATGACAGTTGTGAGATCAAAAGATCAGAACTGAATTGAGACCGAACTTTTATTACGAGAATTGGCCTTCAGAGGTCCATCAGAACTCAATCGATTCAATAATATTATATGGGGTGCACAATCGTTTGTTCTGTGTCTGGATGTAATTATTTTATAATAAGCATGCACTTAGAAATATATAATGTATCTATAATAATTTTATCGTCTAGTTACCATAATACAAACTATGTGTAGTTTGGAATCACCCGGTCATGTGTGAGATGTTTCAAGCTTTTTTTATTATTATATAGTTTGCCTGGTTTACCTATTAATTTAGTACCGAATATTATATATTTAGTACATGTTTTTTTTGGGTCTCGCGTCACCGATATTTTCAAAGCGTAGTCAAATTAATACTTTAGCAGCATTAAAACTCTAGTCTTACAACCGTGAGGATGATTCTATCAATGAGTTGAAGGGCTTTAATAATATACCAAATTTCGACCATTACTGACGTATTGGTAAGATGAATGAAGTTATTTATTTCTAAAATAAGTAAAACTGTCATTATATGCATTTTCCGTATAACGGCAGATCAACATAAATTTATCCTTAGAAAGGAGGTTTTGGCCTACTATTTTATATATATAATTATATCGAATAATTATTGTATTAAGAAACATATTGTTTAAAAGAAAAAGATCACTTCAGATTTTCTCCAAATAACCTTAGTATTCCGAATAACTAATATAAATAATAATCCGTGTGCGGAATATTAATTGTTCGGAATACTTAAAGGTTATTTGGAGAAAAAATGTAGTAATAATCGTTTAATGTAATTCTTAAGAAAATGAACAATGTGAAACATATAATAATCCGTGTTCGAAATATGCCTTAAATGGGTGGAAATACTTTTTTCAGGTATGATATGATTTACGCTTTTGCTGTATAATGTAAATGATGGATAGGTAATAGGTACTTTAAATA
This sequence comes from Arctia plantaginis, assembly GCA_902825455.1. Lineage (NCBI taxonomy): Eukaryota > Metazoa > Arthropoda > Insecta > Lepidoptera > Erebidae > Arctia > Arctia plantaginis. Next base: position 6,664,158 of record CADEBD010000288.1, read on the forward strand.
CATCCAATAAAGATATTCTTTTTTCGTACGTACGTTACGTACCTGTGTACCTACTGTTATTCGAATTGGCTCTATTGTTCAATGTCTTTTACACTTCATAAGTTATTAAAATAAAGAAGACAGACTGTGAAAAAGGTTTAAAATACAAAGATATTCATTATCAATAACCTTGTGATGGTAGCATCTAATATTTTGTTTAACAATTTGCCAGATGTTTCTTCGTGTTTGTCATGCAATTGTTTACGCAAGTGTCATGCCAAAGTATTGTTTATATTTACAATTGACGTTACAGGAGTGAATACCAACTCATTTTTTACAAAGTTAAATAAATGAAATCTCACTTAATTTCTTAAGCTTTTTATATTATAATAATCAACACAGAGTATATGAGATTTATAAATTACATGCGATATGCCACTACTCCTTCGGTACTCATCATATGCTGTTTATAATAGCGAAACACTAATGAGCACAGAAAGGGCAATTTATGTGCTGATTTTAAGTGTACCCATGGGTAGCAATTCAGTAGCATTTGTTTTATCTTTTTACTATTATAAATGCAAATATTTAAATGGACGTTTGGTATTCATTAACGCCCAACGGCTGAATGAATCTGAATGAAATTTAGCACAGAGATAGATTATAATCGGAAAAGTTGATAAACAAAATGGAGGTCGACGCAAGTGAAGCTCCGACAAAAAGCTAGCAGTTAGTGAAATTAAAACATGATTAGTTATTAAATAGGTAAAGAATCGTGTTAAAAAAATATGTTGAAATATTTAAAACAAACTTATAAAAGAAAAATATCTAATGCAAGTAAAATAGTAAAACACAGATACATACAACTTGCCTTAGTAAAAATCTTCTTTTATACATCCTCCTCAAATGTGCCAGCTTCAATTTCAGAACGGGACTCTGAAAAGGAAACATCAATAATTATTAAAAAATTACATGTTGATATTAGGATTCCCCTGCTTGTAGCACAGAATCATATCATACGTAAATAAACATTGACAAAGGCAGCTGCGCAAATATTTCTGAGAATTGCAACATAAGTTTGTATGAGTCATGATATACTAACTCATAACTAATATGATATGGATCAATAAATTTAATACTACTGTATGTAAAGAAACATTAATTTCAATATTATGTGTAATACAATTATAAACTTCTAATGAGTAACACAACTGATTCATTTAAAGGACCTAAAAAAGTTATGCTTAAAAACCATTCAAAATTATATATTCATTTTTAAAATGTAAAACCGACAGTATAAATATACGAATGGTGTATTAGTTAAGATTAATTAAAATTTTATTCAACAAGCGGCGTTCGGCGTAAAATGTACTAGGACATAAACAATTTTGATCCACATTTTCCCGTGTAGCTACTATAGAAGTGGAGAGTTTTTTAAGATATTTTATTATATAATAACTTTACTTTTACCAATACTTATCATTAAAATATCTATAACAACTGAGATCTAGTAGCATAGTAGCATTTTATAGATCAATGCCCTAACGGTATCGCAGTAGGTTTTATTAGCAATTTGTTTTCGTATAATGTCCATGCATAATATTTTGAGATTTTAACGACAATACTGCAGTATTCAAATTAATATGTGACACTGATTTTCATTCTTTATTTAAATATTACTGTCTACACGTAGTTTTACTCAAATAGATAATATTTTTTCAAATTTTACCAGTGAAGCTAGATTTTATAACGGCTTTTTCAGTTACCATCGTTTTAGCCGTCATGAGGCGTGGACTCCGTTAAGCACTCAGCAAAACACCAAAAATCCCTCGTAACAGTTCGCATATGATAGGTAACTGACGTGTCTTAACACGCACTTGGGCGGTTTTTTTTAAATTATTTATTTTCACGATAAACAATTTATTCTGCTAATCAAATGCGCGTGTATCAAAAACGGAATAAACGTTTAACTATTGCAACAAAATAACACTGCAATTGTTTTTATTTACTATTTTATTTGTATATCTAGTAATTTGAATAAATTAAGTAGGACTATATATTCGATTTAAAAAATGTGCTTCTTTTATAAGTATTTGACGTTAGGTCCTTGGCCTACTTAAAAATTTAATTAGGAATCCATTTAGAATCGGAGTAGAGGCTTCATTATGGTTATCCGAACTATCGATATTTTGCAGTTATAAAATAATATTTTTTTTATTTGCAAAGATAGAGACAGGATGATACTACGAAAAATATGTAAAGGTCTAATAGAGTATAACGTAGACACTTCAGAAGTACGGAACGGAAGTCCTCAACGGCGTAACAGTAAATAAGCTGCTATTACGCTTGCCCACGCAATAATGTGACGTGTTGCGTAACGGAGCTGAAACCCAAAAATTACCTAACCGACTTCAAAAATTATGTTTGCCAAACGTTTATATACAGTTTTTAGCTTATTTACATATATTATCTGTACATAACCTTTGTCAATAGATTTATGAACCATTGCAGCGTTATATTATGGATGTGGTTACATGACTTTTTAAAACTGTTGTCATATTTTGCATAATTATTAATATTTTCTGTTCTTTCAAACGTCTTAATTTCAACTCTTTTTGGTCTCGTTTTAAGAAATGAAATTAGGGAAGATTATATACTACATCGCCGTTGGATGCGGGCAGCACAGGACCGGTTGTTGATGCAAACCTTGGGAGAGAATCTTGGATCCAGATTTAAACGATGTATTTATGATTTAAGTTTTAATTGATTGTAATGTGTTGTGCATTTAATAAAAAAACAAACGAGATAACGCTATACGCATAAGAGCTGAACCGAGTGAACAGTAATAGAACGGAGGGCTTAGTGTGAGTTTATGTCACTTCTACTCGATCGTCACTGTGACCGCGTTTGGCGCTGTGATTGGGCCGCGCTGTAATCTTCACCAATCGCTACGCCGAACGTGCTCTCTGTCGAGAGCGAGTAGAAGTGAAATAAACCTACACTAAGCCCTCTGATCAGTAACTATAAAATTTTACTGTGTACTTAACTTGTTGATTGCTGTGAGCAAGGAAAATTATGTACTTCAAAAAAAAAACTGCCAAGGTAACCCAAACCCTTGATCACATCATGAAAATCAACAGCCTTTAGTAGTCCACTGCTGCACTTATGCTTCACTTTAAAAAAGTTTTAGCCTACTATACCATGCTGGCCAGACTGGCTGGTATAAGGTTTGTTTCAAGTTGACCTTCTCTTTGCAGTGCTGGTGTCCCATAGTGCGTAGTGTGCTCCCATAATCGGCTCTTACGAGACCCACGGTCCAAAAAGGTTTGGTGACCCTCCGTATTATTAATCGGCTACCACACGGATATCACACTAGTGGCGTCTCAACATTAATATCTTAATACACATCACATCATCACATTAACAGCCTTGAATAGTCCACTGCTGGACTTAGGCCTCTCCTTAGAAAGGAGGTTTTGGCCTACTATACCACGCTGGCCAGACGGGTTGGTATAGGGTTTGTGTCAAGTTTTCCTTCTCTTTGCAGTGCTTTTGTTCTGCGTAGTTTGCTGACTTAGTCGCCTCTTACGACACCCGCGGGATGAATAGGGGTAGCGACACTCTGTAATCTTAATCCGTCACTACACGGATCTTAATACGTACATAGTAAAACAACTACAATCACTAACTTGATTTGGTTGTGAACAAGGTCAGCCGTAACAGAGGCTGTTGTATAAAAACGATCTAATCCAATCATTTGCTACTTATTTTCTTTACTTTTAATTTACTTTTTGTTCACAATACTAAGGTGGTAAAACATGCTCAGCAAGTAACAATGAACGGTCACCCGAGCATATGATTTTTTTATTCTTTCTTTTCTTTTTATAAAGACAACTCCCGCATTAGGAATAATATATCCTGTGTGTGTTAACTTTAGTAACATCCAAGAAACGGACACAAAGAACACCCAGACTCAGAACAACAATTTGTGGATCACACAGTGTCGTCCCATGTGACCGACCGCTTGAACCACTACGCCATCCGTGCGTCAAATTGCGTCAAATCATACCACATTTATTTTATTAATCCTTTCTTTTCCAACCTACCTTCCAATTTATTCAATTTTCCAATTTTTTATTCCGAAAGTACACGATGGGGGCAAAAGAGTTGGTCTTCTTTTACGAGAGTGAGACCAAAATATAGTTGGCTTGGCAATGGGGTCGTTAATTGCGCCTAACCAATCGGAGATATAGGTATAAGTTTTATTTGTGTATCTAAATAAAATCTCTAGCATAGTGTGTACACTGTATGTACATTTCAGATTAAAGATTCAACAAATTGAACTAATTTTTTTTAATTATAGGGGGCCAAATGGGCTAATGGGTTACCTGATGGTAAATGACTACCGCCGTCGATGGACATCTGCAAGAGTCACAAGTGTCCTTTTGAGTCTCTCTCCCAGAATAAGGTTACCAGAACCCAAGCCCCCCTCCCCCTGGGAGTCGGGTTCTAGTAACCTCACTCACTCGGTGAGAAGCAACGAAACCACTGCTTAACACTGGTTTTATATAAATTTATATTTTAACGAATGGAAATAGCAACAATAGTACAATACACCAAGTTTCATACTAATTAAAAGTTTGCAGTAATGAATGAAATATAAATAATGCATTACTATTACATATTTCCTGTTGTAATATGTTATATACTATATTACTAAGGCATTATATAGTACCACATAGTAACCGTTTTTACTAATACATTCTTTTCTGCTTTCAATCATTTACTGGTGACTGTTTAAACCCTCGAGCATCAGGTTGGCAGCCATCATTTTATCGTAAAGAAGGGTGGGGTGCTTTTCAAGCTACTTTTTAAAATAAAAACTTTACTTCTATCAAAAATGATTTTTCTTTTTGAACTTATAGATAATTATTTTCTACTTTTAGTTCGGCTAGTTACAAAAGCGTGTTTTCAAGTTTTTTTAAAACTGAATTGTTTTAGTACGCTGTACACTTGAGCAAGAGTGAGAGTGGCATAGAAAGTAGTGATATATGCGGCTAAGTATTGATATATGATTATAGGCGGCTATAGACTGTAATAATTATCACATTCTATAGCCGCCTAGAGAAGTTACAATGTTTAAATTTTTACATGAAGAGACAAATTTTATTCATTTTCGTTTTTTGGTTTAGGTTTGGATTAAACGTTAAGATAATCTAAATATGTAGGCAGCTGACTTTTTTTTTTGTTGGGACTAATCCCACCCACACGCCCACCACTGTAACTCCTGCACACCAGGATCCACAGCAGTGACCCACGAACACACCGAGTTATGACACTCGGGAAGTCCCAGGAAGAAATTAAACTGTCTTGGATCCCGCAACGAAATTAGTCAGAAGAAAATTGGAGGAGTTGGAAATACAGTAAATCCACTTCAGCAGCCAGCCAGGCAGCTGACTGATGAATCTGGTTCTGACAATGATGTAGGTAATGTTAGTGAAATATTCCGCAAAAGTGACACTGCACAAATGTGATGATGTAGCACCTAAAGGAGTCAAAGCCCTATAAAGATATTACTCGTATAAGAACTCAATACTAGAGATGAAGATGAAGAGAAATAGTGATTTGGCCGAATAACGAATATTCGCAAGGGCAATATGATAAGCAAAATAAAAATCTTTGAGAGTAATGCATTCTTTTTTTTGTAATTATCTATTCGGTGTTCGGCCGAATAGTTCGGAATATTCGGTTTCATTGCTTCCACCTAACACTGTGTTACACATTCTAACATTATGCATGCCAGGTTATGAAAAAACATACCTTTCTTTTTTTTTATAAATCCTGTGTCATTATTTAAAAAGATAAATCTTTTTCTTTTTAAAAAGACAACACCTGCATGAGGAATATATATCCTGTGTCACAGGGGACTTTACAAACATACACGAAATGGACACAAAGAACAGACCCAGCACAGTAGGAAGTGCTAAGTTAACTGCTTAAACTACTATGCCATCCATGCAGTCAGTCAGTCATTTACTTTTAGAATGTATAACAGGAACTATATAGTGGCAAATTTTAACGCATACTGGAAGGACCACATTGGGATAGCATATTTGTGACGCCGAAGCTCTATATGGGTATAATTGGCTGGCAATATGCATGTGGTAGACAAAGCATGCATTGTCTTTGGGGTGCTTTGATTACAGGTTACTATCAGATTTGTATATGGAATGTTGTTTTAATAAGACCTGTGAATACTGTTGTTGAAATAAGACCGTTATATCCTCACCATATCTCACTTCTTTTACTTTCATTTTTATGGAGTGTTCTGACAGAGTAGACATGAGCAAAAAAAGTTTGATAAACATGAAAGAAAAGAGAGACTAAATTAAAAGACTTAAATGAAAAAATATGTTGCACAGGCTTGGAAAAATGGACAAAAGGTAGGAAGAGTGAGAGAGAGATAGTTTTCTAAATTTCTGACACTAAATTTGGTTTGGTTTGAAATAAATAATCAGCATGTATAATGTCTAAGTCTGTTAGAGAATCAAATGTTAAAGGTAAACAATACTCACACTTTCAACATTGCTGAATGGTTGGAAGTATATTGTGGTAGGTGTTAAGGCCAATTTACCCTGGTGCCTCACAAGAGGTGATATTTTTTCAGCCTGAAGCTCACATACAATTTGTTCTGTAAAGTCATCCATCATCACTGGATCAAATTCCATCCTCATATATCTTGAATGGAGGATAGTAGCTACCATACTGTTGTGTTCCGGAGCATGGAGAGTGGAAGCTCGTTGCAATTGTTGCATCTGACACAAGCATTCCTCAGCTGATGCAAAATCAAAGAAGACAAAGAAATCTTTGTCTTCATAAATAAATTTGTAAGGTGCCAGAATGTTTTCTTCTAGCATTTCTGCATACATTTTCATTTTAACTTTGATTACATTATTTTTTTTATCAATAGATTCAATTATTGTTATATCGGAACAATCTTTGAATTGCATCTTTATCAGAGGATGGGCCCAGTCCCTTGGCTCAAATACAAGGGATTTAGAACACAGTTTCAATCTTCCCTGTTGTGAATTTTCATTTTTCAAAGCAATGTGATTAAGTACACATGAATAGTCTTCAAAATAAATTTCCCCAGGCTCTAAGAGCAGCATTGAGAACCTGTAAAATAAATTTCAACAATTGATTGATTTTGGCCTTAGGCATCATAAAAAACCAGGAAGTACTTCAACATCAATAGAGCAAATAGACAAAAAATAGAATATTATTTTGTTTGTTTCTAAAGTTACTTTAGAGTAATATTTAACTAACTTTAAAAAAACTTTTAGTGAAGTATCAGAGACAAAAGACGTACAATTTTCATCCCTACCATTTGAGTTTATAATAAATTATGTACTGTAAATAAATCCGTAACATTTACAGTGTGACCGTTATAAAGTTGCACAATGCAATATGACTCATTTCGATCACAGAATATTTCAGTAAACGGTGCTTATAAAAATGTAGGTAATAATTTCGGATCTTACCTCGACTTATCCATTGCAGATTAGTTAAGATCTTCATTAATAAAAGGGTTCTTAATTTATCATTCGCCCTTTATTCATACTCTAACTAAACAACACTACTTATAAGGCCAGATCACTATAAAATAAAACTTTCACCTTCGTGTTTATTGTTTACCGCACGTTTACCGCTTTGTGTTGAATTGAAAATGAACAATGTCAAAGTTGTCAGTTGTCACCTTGACGCTGTCAAAAATCGTCATTTTCTGTATGTTGGTACTCATAGTTTGATTTTTTAACGTTTGACAATACAATCTGTGCCTAGGATTCTGGCACTTTAAGTTTTAAGTAGACTTTTAATTTAATGTTCCTTTTCATTAGGAAAATTATTCATAAGGAATCCTAATACTTAATTTAATGCATCATGCCTTAGGAATAATTCTTAAATTTTTCCTATTATTTCTATAAGTTTTTGCAGCTTCATTCACCCTATATTAATTCGATGTTATACAGTTCGGTCTATTTTGCCATTTGTGAAATGATACAAACAGACTACCAGCACAGAATAAACTGCCTCAATCAGAGAACATGTATTCAGTTTTGATTCTGATGATATTTAAAGGATCAACATTCTTCCATCTTTATTGTCATTTTTTCAGACTGCTCTAGAGCTCGCCTCGCGTTTAAGCAGTCCTCACCAACTGAAACAATGTGTCTAGCAAATAAGGTGTAACTTCCTGTAGTATGATATATGTCAAAGTGTCATTATCAAGGGTGCAAGTATACCGACACATTAAATTGTTTCGTAAATTGTTTAGTTCATTGATATAATACTTACATAGATGAGTAATTACCACCTAAAATCGTTGCTACTGCACATCTGTCCACAGGCATATGCGTAGCAAACGTCAATTCAGTGTTCAATGTGGCGTCAACCGAGTTGAACATAGCGACACATGACAGTAACAATCGCCAAAATGGGTAAATGCGTAGTGAAAGAATGCGATTCAAGGTCACAAAACCATAATAAATCATGCGGAATTACTTATCACGTGTAAGTTTATGGTTTTTGTATTGAAAATATCGTAAATAAGGCTATAATTGAAATAAAACATTGATAATTGTAATTTAGAATCAGTGTTACCATTAAAAAATCATTTTTGTTTTCCCACATTAGTGGGAGAATTTATAATTTATGAAATAATATGCTTTATACTGTTTTTAAATATTTTGTCAATAATAATAGAATATAGGAAGATCGGTAGTGGTTAGGGCTGAATCGATCACTTTTTTTAGGGACCCGTTGAACGTTCACCTTCTGCCAAACTCACAGCGCTGGAGACTTTTGTATAAAAGAATTAATTCATTCATTCATTCATTTTTCTTAATTAATTATCAAATATAAATAACAATTGTACAAAAAAATTTATATAGATAAAATAAAAAAGTAAATAAATATAAATAAAAAAATATAAAAAACAAAAAAATTTTTATTTTTTTTATTTGTATTTTAAAATATTAAAAGAATTTGCAATACACCCTGGGGATTATTTATTATCAGTACAAGTTGATCATTCACTTTTACTATTAAATGCCATTATTTATACATAGGTAAAAATAAGATTGTATCATGAAAGTAAAATATTCACACAAACTTATAAAAAAAGAGTCTAAAAGACAATTGTATACAAAACTGATGCTTCATAGCGGAGTTTGATTTTACACTGAATATAAACCCTTTTAAACAAATATTTCTAGTTATTTTATTATTTATACCTATTCCATTCAATTCGAAATATATTATTTAAAATATTTAAATTAATTTATTTTATTACAAAATTGTTTAAAAAAAAAATTGTTTCTTGGTTGTTATGGGTAAAATTTCATACGGTAGTCAACACTGGCCCACCATCGTAAAGTTATGTCTTTGTCTTTGTCTAATCCGAGCGATGGTATTGTTCTTGTCTCGCGTGTAAATGAGACATAAATATGTTTACTTTCAAATGTTTAGTGGTATCAAAGCTACGTCGTCAAAGTTCAAAAGTGGTTACACTTTTTTCGACGTGTGATAATGAGGTTTGCTTCTCTAGTGTTGTTTTAACTCAATGGTTTAGTTTTAACAGTGACCGAACGATTCTTTAACTAAGAATCATAAAATTAATAAATTGCGAGCAGGAATACAAGGAAAAAAGGGCAAAACTTTTCGAGTATTGAACATGGGAGAACTAGTAATAAACTCAAAGTTTAGCACCCTAGGTGCGCGAGTCGGACTACCACTTACCTTTTTTTGGTTGTAGGTACTAATCTTAATTTTTTATGTAAAATATCAGCGTCATGGACCACCATACAGAAGATAATAAATCTTAACCTATGAAGTTGGATATTTTTACCAAACCAGCTTTTTAAGATTCAATTTTCAGTGGATTGGCGCTCAATTCCAAATTCAAATAAATTTAATTCGAAAACCATGTTATTTTAATTTAATATTCAGTCATTCATCAGATCGTGTTTTATTTTTGTGAAATTGTGGTAGTTTTTGGCGCCATGGATAAACTGGAAATTCGTACAATTTACGAATATGAGTTCCTACGTGGAAATACCACTTCGCAAACAAAACAAAATATTAACGACATGTACGGGCCTAGCACTGCTTGCATAAACAAGGTCCACCGATGGTTCAATCGTTTTAGATCTGGAAATTTTGAGTTGAAGAACGAGCCTCGCGGTCGGCCAGTACCATAGTCGACAACGATAGTGAAAGCGGATCCAACTTAATCTACGGCTGAGATTGCTTCGGGCTTTAGAGTTAATGTCAAAACAACATAGAAGCACTTGCGTCAAACCGGAATGATATAAAAGCAAGATAAGTGGGTGCCACACGCATTAAACGACCATCAGCGATACTTACGCGTAGAAGCATGCCTAGCACTCTGAGGGAATTCTGATTAAAATTGTTACTTGCGATGAAAAGTGGATCCTGTACGACAACCGTATGAGTTCCTCTCAGTGGGTGACTCGAGTGCAGCACCTAATCAGCGCGCAAAAGAAAAGATTGGAGTGAAGAGTGGACCAGTGCCGGACTTGTGCATCACAGCTTGTTACTGAATTGCACAATAGTGACGGCAGATGTCTATTGAAAGGAATTGCAAAGAATGATGGAGAACCTTGCAACTCAACAACCACGACTGGTCAATCGCTCTTCCCATTTGCTTCTCCACGACAACGCACGAGCTCACACTTCACGACAGACCATCGCAAAGTTACAAGAGTTAGGTGTAAGCTCTCCGTCACCCACCGTACTCACCGGACCTTGCCCAAACAGATTTCTACTTTTTTTTTAATTTGCAAAAAAATTCAACACCCGAGAAGCTGTACAAAAATTGTATGGATAATTTAGGCCAGTACTTTGATTAGCTAAAATGAAAAAAATAACAAAAGTTTTATATTTAAAAAAAATGTACAAATCTCCAACTCATTGGTAAAAAACTATTATTAATATGTATAGTTTAGATTTCTCGCTAATATCTACCTTCTTCGCTAAACAAAATATTATGTAACAACACTGCCGGTGTTCTATTTGACATTTTTCAAATAATGACGTGCTCTTTTTAATTAGCGCCACTTTTGAATCTTAAGTCTGTGATTGTTTTCCTTGAGTTGATAAGATAAGCTTAATATTCATAAAAGTTAAAATAATGCAGGACGATAAAAATGCAATTTTTCAAATGCGTTTCCCACAAAAGCTGTGGTATTTACTGAATTTACGAACTGATGCCATATTATGGGGTGGTACTGGAAGAACCATTTTGTTGAATTACCGCGTCCTCCATAATTACTTACAATGTGATCATTCAATATTTAAAACTACTAACATTTCAAGCTTTGTGCGACAACTTAATTTATACGGCTTTCGTAAAGTTACTTCACATTTACAAGATCCTCTTTGTAATTCAAGTAATCCATACATGCATGAATATGTTCATGACTACTTTCAATACGGGCGACCTGAATTACTCAGCAAAATAACACGTAAAGCATTGGCAATGAAAAGGAATTTTAAACCAAAGGTATGTCATCAACCTAATATAATGCAAATAGGTAAATATTTTCACCTTTTTTACATGTAGTTTAGTAATATTGTTTTAATGAGTTAATACTTTTGCAGAATTTGTACAGCAATGTTGAACAATTACTTTACCTAACACCACTTCAAAAGGCTCGCAGAGCCCTACATATAGCATTAAAGAAGGCTGCCCAAGATTTATATGTACAAAGTTCACCAAAGGAATTCTGTAATTTGAAGTTTGAATGTGACGGTAATGCTGTTTTACATCCATCATTGCTATGAAAGGATATACTTGCCTGGCTTGCTAAGTATATTTGCTCTTTTGCAGATTCCCAAGATGATTACTGTGAAGATGATGAGAACATAGAACTCGATTGGTTAATGACCAATGATAACACAAGTACAGAAAAAGCTCTCCCTGAAACAGGTTTTCCACCTTTACCCTATGGTTACCCACTTATACCCTATCTAAAACTCCTGATAATCCTTTCATTCCCACAGCCACTGATCCTGTTCCTAAGATTGAAATTACAGTTTCTATGAAAGAAGAGACACACAGCTACAGGTAAACCAAGGATTTTGTAACAATTGGTGATCATTATGTATAAATATTAACACTATAAATTTTCAGAAATACATCTCAAGATGCTCTGATGAACTTCAATGATGATACATGTCAGCACAGTAATGACAACTTTGCAGCACCATTTCTGAGCATGCCAGACCTTGACCCAGAACCCTCTGGAGAGAACTCTGGTGTTGAGTTATTGGGAGAGTTTAATATCGACAATGATGCTGATCAGGACATTGCTAGAAAGATTGGAGAAAAGGAAGTAGATCACAACTTCTTGAATTGTGTCCTTCCCTCAATCAGTACAGACCACATTGATGATGTCTCTATGTCTATGACTGAGGTACTTAACATTTTTTTATGATCCATAGAACATCTCCAAATATAATATTTTAGGAGACATCCTCGACATTTAAACTTTTTGCATTTTATTGTTTCAGAAAAATAATGATGATTCAGATCATTACCATGGGGAATGGGACCAAATGTTTAATGATATTATGACCAATAAAGGAAACAATCAAGAGTGTGGCTCTGATTTAAAAGAACTCTACTGTCAAATCTCCAAAACTATAGACTTGTTAAACTCTTAGTATAGCGATTAAATAAAATGATCTTATTTCTTACAAAGTTGTATTAGTGATAAAATAAATGTGTTACACAAAACTAATTACTTCTTCTGTTTTTTCTTCTCTGCCTCTTCTTCCTTTTCTTTCTCTATAATAGACACATAGGAGTTGATAGTATCAGAATCGAGCATTTGCATTGGCTGACCTCGTCTCATGACTGCTATTTCCAGATTTTTCTGGCCAGACTGCACAACTTCAAGAAGTGCACGAATCGCAAGCTGAAAGGACAAATATGCAATTGACAACAGGTGTATGGGTCACTGAAAAAATTCTATAGCCTTACTTTGTTTTTAAAAAGGCAACTGCATAAGGAATATATCCTGTGTCATGATGTACGTAACAAACATAGATGAAACGGTCACAAAGAACACCCAGACTCAGAACAACAATTTGTGGATCAAAAAGTGTCGTCCCATGTGGGGATCGGACCCACAACACTCAGCGTAGTAGTGAGCGGTGTGGCGACTGCTTAAACCACTACAACATTTGTGCAGTACTGTTATGTATGTATAGTATTACATACATAACAGTAATGTTCTGTAAATATATTATTAATAACAGTATGCAATCAATACACTTTATAGACATTAATATTCAATAAATTTGTTAAGGATTATTTGAATTCTCTTTTTCCTTTCCAATAGAAACTAAAAATAATAATAATATATCAAAATCACTGCACCATAATCACAGTAGGTATATTTGTCTATATAAATTTAATAAAACAAAAGATAAACTGCCTGCTAGGAAAACAAGAATGAAAAATGTTAAAGTTAAATTAATAAAAGTGTAAAGAGAGCACATTACACTACACTACACTTCTACTAACTATTTGAAACAGCTTTTGAATCCAAGTCTCTAGTATTGTATCTTGAATATAGTCCACTACTGAGTAACAGCCATTAAAGCATAGCTGTCCTCTTGCTGAGGAACAACTCACATTTGTATAACTGGTACAGTACAGTAAGTGGTTTATTGCCACCTTTAAAGCCATTTACTGTCCTAAATAAATGTAGACTTGCATAATAAAATCTTCTCTAACATATATTGAATTTTCTATGCAGATAGTCAACAATCATTAAACTATAACTACCATTTATATTGATCTATTGGAATAACCAATAGATGAAGCTTACTTATGATATTAATTACCTTAACAGCACCATTCTCTGATGCAACTTCCTCAGATGTGTAATTCTTTTCTAAGAATTCTCGAACAGTCTTTGCAGACCTACCAGTTGCATTTGCTTTCCATTCATAGTAGATACCTGAAGGTTCAGTTTGGAATAAATGAGGAAAACCGTCATAGTCAAAACCTCCGATCAAACATGATATACCAAACGGCCTACGTCCATTGCTCTGTGTGTACTTCTGTTTAAGACCAGCAATGTATCTTGTTATGTACTCCAAAGTTACGGGGTCTTCAACGGTTAGCTTATGTGACTGGCATTCGATTTGAGCCCTGTTGATAAGGATTCTAGCGTCCGCTGTCAACCCGGCGAATGCCATCACGACGTGATCATCAAGGAGACATATTTTTCTGACAGTTCTCTCTTCTTGCAACTTGGCAACAGACTTCTTTTCAACTCCTAAAACGACCACATCTGCACCCCTAACACCAACCTGCAATTAGTAAGCAAAAGCCCCATAATGTTACCCATCGGCAACTTCGTAAGTATAACCAACAACAATTACTTACTGCTGTGGAACCTTTGCGAACAGCTTCTTGAGCATATTCCACTTGAAGTAAATGACCATCTGGAGAAAATACTGTGATCGCTCTATCGTATCTAGCCGACATTTTCTTATTTTTGTTAGTAACTCAAATATTTTACAAATCACTCTGTCTAGCAGTAAACTGAATAGTGATGAGAAGAATGTTCAGAAAAATCTATTCGATTTTTGAATTCAATGAATGTTGTAACAAAAAAAAATCGATTAAGTATATCGTCGATTTCAAGTTAAAGTATAATTTAGAAAAGCTAATGGTAGTGGTTTGTTTGATGTTTATAAGCTTGAAAATTCGATTAATAAATTATTGCACCTAGTGTTGTGTAGATAATAATATTAAATAGACCGAAGGAGGTCTGCTACATACATATGTGTGCATTAATTTACTAACATATGTGGAGAAATAAGCCTTATTTAATGTTTCACTTGTGTGTTGAATTAACTGTGCTAATATAAATTCAATTTTGTATTTAGGTACGGTTCAATTTAATCGAATATACCCTGTTAAAACACCTTCCTATTTCTATACTACACTACTATCATCACGATGACAACGGTATTTTGATAAAATAACCATTCGTTCAGAAACACCTAAAGTTCAAAAAAGTTATTTTTAGAAAAATAAAGCTGTATATTAATATGATGTAAAAAATTAACTTTCCGTAATAAAATTTCACAATTAAATTAATTTGTAACAAAAATAAAATTTAGATAAATTATTTATCAATTGAGTGATAGTTAATGTAGCATGAAGTTATTTTATTTACTATTTGTGCCTGTTACTTTGTAAGTTTATTTATAAATTTAAGAACAGAGGGAAAAGAGTAAGATGATATTGATGCATGTTTTTTATGACTTCAAAAATTTTAAACTGTTTTTTAAATTGGCATTCAAAGTTAAAATCTTATTTACGTACATACATTTCATGGGTTTTATAAAAAATTACATAAAATAGGGCACATTAAACAGTAAGAATAACTATAATAGTTCTTAATAAATATTATCGCAAGCTTAGGAGAGTCACAATTTAGGAGGGGCTCAGTGGTAACCAAGTAGATTAGCACGTTGCGAAGTTAAGCAATCTTAGTCAGGTCAGGCTATGGATGGATGAATATTCTTAACAAAAAGAGCCCTCCATACCTCGGAGATCACGTTAAGCCATCGGTCCCGGTTGCCATACCAACATCTGTGGAAATCGTTACGGGTAGTTGAAGCCCTAAAAAACTAGACAACGCTTCAACGGTCTATCTACCGAATTTCGATATCGCCTAGCCGATATACTTGGGTTATGGATGTCTGATTGCAGTCGCTCCACGTAAAGAATCGAAGTTCAACGGCATCTTAGTACTCAAAGCCAACCCCACTTAGTTAAAAAAGGGCTGATGGTGGACGGAGGATGATGAAGAGAGATAGAATTTTATTCAGTATTTTGGTCCTAGAATGCGGGATAAGTTGAATAAAATTCAATCAATTCAATTTACTACATATATAAATACTCTAAGAATATCTTCCTATTCTAGATCTCGTCCGATTTGGTCGATCAGGATCAGACGCCCATGCGGGGCAGTCTTCCATAAAAACTTTAAAAGGATGTAGGTATGCTATTTGACTTTTTTAATGTTTCGTTGTGTATATGTATATATTACTTAATTCAGATTTTCATCCATAAAATTAATGAAGGAAATCCCTTTTGTGATTGCAGAAACCTTTAATGACCTAAGGAAAAAACAGTTACAATTGCCCTACTTTTTGGGAAAACCTATCTGATTCCGACAGCAATATTATTTGTACCTTAGTGTGCGTGTCGCCAACCGTAAATACTAAATCAATATCATCAACAGCCTTTACTAGTCCACCGCTGGACGTAGGCCTCTCCTTAGAAAGGACGTTTTGGTCTACTATCCCTCCCTGGCCAGACGGGTCGGTATAGGGTTTGTGTCAAGTTTTCCTTCTCTCTGCGGTGCTGTTGTCCTGCGGGACGAGACCCACGGGATGAATAGGTGGTGACACTCGGTATTCTTAATCCGTCACCACTCGGATACTAATAAATACTAAATACGTGTGATATACGCCTACATCAATTGTTTTTTTGACTTAAACTCAAAGGTTTTTTTTTAAATGAAACTATCGTTCTATGCCATGGACGTATAAAAAAAGTCGAACAGAACTCCTGCAAAACTAAGGCACCGTAATGGCGGCAGGTCTTACATGCGAATGAATTTGGGGTTGCCAAGTTACCAAGTTACCTAGAATTGTCCGTGTAGTGACGGATTAAGAATACGGAATGTCACTACCCCAATTCATCCCGTGGGTGTCGTAAGAGGTGACTAAGGGCGCAAAACAACGCAGGACACCAGCACTGCAAAAAGAAGGAAAACTTGATACAATCCCTTTTTTTCTTGTTTTTTTTTTTAACGTGTGGAAATCCCCTCGGACCGTCACCCCACCGGGGTTTGCGGCGGGGTGGTGTGTCGGACGCGGACCGACTAAAACCACACGGTGTGCCACTCTGCGCCTGTAATAGGATTGATCCGGGAACAGCTGTTATTAAGACATCCGGCCCCCTCGGTGCGGGCTCCGTCTCAAAATTTTAACCTCTCTTTAGGCGACGTCCGGCACACGCGGACGCCGCCCCCTCGCGGCTGGCCAAACTAATGCGGGTGGAGGGGAAACCCACCCCGTCCACCCGCGGTCACACTCAGGGCGTCATGAGGCGCAGGAAAGCGCGCCTCCCGATCCGCCGCCCGGTTCGCCGGCGGCGGATCGGGTCCGAGTGGAGGTCGTCCTCCCAGGCCTTCTCCGCCGCCTCCTTCTGCGAGATTACTTCCTCGCAAAAGGTTGCGACCGCGGTAAAACAACTGTCGCTACCGGCCATGGAGCGTACTACGGCCGGTAGCAAAGCATATCTTACAGCACATGTAAAGATAAAATTCTGAAAAATAAAAAAAGTTGAAAATTAAGGTAAGTTTTGGTACTTACAAGTTTTTGCGAAAATCGAAATTTGCCCATATCTTTTTATAGTGTTGACTCAGGACCTTGATTTTTATACACCTAATAGGGACCATAGACCTCAGTATCTGGTATAAATTTCAACTTGCTAGGTACAGTGTTTGTGTCAAGTTGTGGCCGCGGGTGGACGGGATGGGTTTTCCCCTCCACCCGCATTAGTTTGGCCAGCCGCTAGGGGGCGGCGTCCGCGTGTTCCGGACGTCGCCTAAAGAGAGGATAATCCGAGACGGAGCCGGACGGGTCCAGAAGGAGATAACTACCTAGACCCCCCCCCCTAAAATAGAAGCGCAAAGAGGGCACATCGTGTGGTTTTAGTCGGTTCCAGTCCGACACACCGCCCCCCCCCGAACAGAGAACCCCGGCGGGGTGACGGTCCGAGGGGATTTTCACACGTTAAAAAAAAAAGGGTTTGTGTCAAGTTTTCCTTCTTTTTGCAGTGCTGGTGTCCTGCGTTGTTTTGCGCCCTTAGTCGGCTCATACGACACCCACGGGATGAATTGGGGTAGTGACATTCCGTATTCTTAATCCGTCACTACGATGGACTAGATATTAAATAAAGTAATTAAATGCCTATGTTTTTTTAAGCAGTCAAAGAAATATTATACATACAAAAAAAGAGAGTTATACAATTACATTAATAAGTATATTTGGGTACTATTTTTTTACAAAAAAATTGTACACTACGTCTCCCAATGTTCAAGTTGTTTGCCGACAATTATACCAATGTAAACAGTAGTAACTGGTTTAACCAATAAAAATGATTAATAATTTAGTACAAGTCAGTACCTCACTTAAATTTTTTGCTTGTTCATTTTTTTCAGTGGCACTCCGGGAGTGCCGTCCGAACTGTAAACTTATATTCCTACTTATACCTATACAGAGGTGTCGGCAACGCAACGGCAACGGAAAGTGTCACGAGTCCGATGGTAAAATCCCATCTCAAAAAATTTGTTTTTTATTAAACCATAAAGTGGAATGCACATGTTCAAAAATGACCAACGAACCTAAAGAAGTTTTCACTTCAATATTGAATTCTTTTTTTTTCTTCTTTAAGACAACTTCCGCACTAGGAATAAATCTTGTGTCGCGGGGGACTTTACAAACATACATGAAACAGACACAAAGAAATTGTTGTTTGGAGTCTGGGTGACTCCAAACAACAATTTGTAAATCACACAAAGTGTCGTCCCATGTGGGGATCGGACCCACAGCACTACGCCATCCGTGCAGTCAATTCGTCTGTATGACACTCATAATACTAATACCGGCCTCAACTTTCCGCCATCGTTCCACACGGCAAAATCTTCATCCCTACCATTTGGATAATTGCCTCGCACAACCAACCTGTTAAACAAGTTATTGTCTGCGGTTTTTGCGGACCGATACGACTTCCAAACCTTCAAGAAAAGAGCGTACTCCTTCCTCAAAGGCCAGCAACGCGATTGGAAAAGATCTGAATTTTCTCCAAAAACTCAATCGCATGAGAGTCGCTGAGGACATGCTAGAACGAGTCAATTCCGATCCAACATTCATGAAACGCATTCAAACTACATGCAAACTAGTCAACAAGCTTCGGAGTGACCAAAGTCAATCAAAAGTCAAAGTCATGTTGACTGTTTTCTTTGACTATCGCGGTGATGTACACTCGGAATTCTTGTCGGAAGGGCAAACGGTAAATAGAGAACATTATTTAAGCGTTATGCGGCATTTAAGAGAGCAAATTCGAAGAAAAAGGCCAGATTTGTGGAAAGAAAATTCTTGGATTTTGCACCACGATAATGCGCCTTCGTACAAGGCCATCATTTTGAACAAATTTTTGACCAAACACTCAACCAGATTCACTAGATATGGCTCCAGCCAAACTTCTGTCTTTTTCCTAAACTGAAATTACCACTTCGTGGCCCCTTTTTCAATTGGTAGTAGACATAAAGGAGTTTTTTTTTATGTTAGATCTATCGTCGCCTATGAACGTTTCGCGGCTAGAACTAAACTCAATTCCGGAAACAGCGTATAAAAAATGTTATGATGATTGGATAATAGTATAGTAATTATATCGTTTTTGAAGGAGCATACTTTGAAGGTGATAAAATAAATTTGGATGAATAACAAACATTTTGTGTATTATTGATCTTTTCCCGGTACTTTCTTGACAGAGTAGTACATACATATTAGACAAGAATGCATGGGATTAATTTATTAATTTAGCACAGGCTATTCGGTAGTGGGAATGTGATGTGTGCTAGTGTGTCTTTTTAATATTTTACTTTGCTTTCTTTTTTATTCCATCTTTTTTCTAAAACTTGTTTTCTCTTCATTGCCTTTTTACCTTTTAGCCCTTAAAACTTACATATGGCATACATCAGAACAATGTTGTGTATATTTAATGATGCCATTGTATGTATCTGTTAATTAAAAAAGAGTGGAGAGTGAGTATGTTTGTCCTTTCTTCTCATATGGCTCAATCCCTTGAGAACGGGCGGCTGTAGATCGACAGAGATTTTCGATACGTATTGCTAAATATTTGACAAAACAGAGATTGTTGTAATTGTGTGTTTTAATCTGTGACTTTAGAGCCTACGCAATAGTCATTTTAAAGAAATTAAAAAAAAATGGAATAAAGATATTTTGAGTTTGATAATTTACACACACCTTTGAAATAGAATATTCTTATTGGCCACTGTTACTACGCACGAGTCAATTAGATATAACAAGACACCAATTTATCGCTCAACTATAACTGTAAACTCGTGATCGAATAATTTATTAAGTTCTATGGAAATATTTCTATATATTCCATAAATTCTATATATATATTATATATATATTCCTGCAGTATTTCGAAGACTATTTCGAAAATGTATTTTTTAATTTTCTAGCGATGAGAAGAATCGACGACCATATTGTAAATAACTTCTTCATCTGAGAGCACGTTTAAAGAAGATATATGAAATCATGTATAAGCGTCCTTTGACTCATGCTTATATTTTGATGGATTATATTATATTATATATTAAAGCAGATTTTATACGAAGTTTTACTTAAAGGATAAATCAGTATTTTCTTAAGGTAGGTTTTGGTATGAAGTCACTCTGTTTAGAACGAAATCAAAATCTGAATATGATGTTAAGCTAAGAGTTTTATAACTTGCACCTATGGTTGCATGCAGGTCTTTATACTCGTAGTAGCTCGCAGGACATCAAGAACTCATCTCATTGTCTTAATATACAGATTGTTGAAATCTTTCATAAGCTAGCTAACCGTTTATTAGGTTTACGTCAATGTGTTGTATTATATTCATACGTCATACAAACGATCCAACTTATTAAGGAGTGTTGTGCTCCTATGTATATTGAACTGTCTATGTGTGAGTAATGTTTAGGCAGCCAAATGCTGTGCCTTGCCTATACTAACGCAGTGTTTTTCCTTTAGCTGTGGTCTATACTGATTTCAGTCAGTCACTATATATTTTTGGACGCAGACACGTCTCGCACGTCTCGCCGCCAAAATTCGTCATACGATACATCTTTGTTAAAAGGTAATATTGCATATTTATCAATTGAAAATAAATAGTTTTGTCAATGTACCTACACTGCATACATTGTTTGCGTATTTGTTTTTATTAAGATCTACTTTATCAATTAATAAAAGAGTTGAAGAGAAATTATGGCAGCCGTTAATTTTCTTTTAATTGATTTGTTTATCTGAAAAAAGGTGACAGTTCACGTTCTGCTTATACTGTTTTCTTTGTGTTTCATGATTTCGGTATTCATTGAATTATTTTTAATTCAATTAATGCAATAATAACAATGAATGAACTGATTGATGGGTTCATCACCATTTAATAATAAAAACATACCTAAGATTAATTATATTAAATGTTGAATGAAAGAATAGTAGTCTTAACCATTTTATTATTTTATCAACAAAGCAAATGTATATATAAGAAAAGCAAGTGACATATTGTCTCATTGTTGTTTAAATCATCACTAGGGTAGTGAACGAACAATTCAAAGCTTCTTCTTCATCAAGTTCAAGGTAAAACATCGTAAAAATAAATTCCTGTGTTACTCGTACTGTTAGCAACAGAGGAGTCAATAAAGAACTGATTATTTTTTTTATTTGGTGCAGCATGGCCGAAAACAACGTTCGTTTGTCTTCTCAGGAGATCATCGCCCTTGAAGATCAGTACGGGTGCCGTAACTATGAACCTGTGCCTGTCGTGCTAAGCCGTGGCGAAGGTGAGGGTCATTTTGTTTAATTCACTACATTAATGGCTAATAATCATATGGACCTCTACCGTATTCTTTTTCTAATACCTACCTTGACTATTTATCTCTGAATTGTTCTCTAGAATTTGTAACTGTGTAAAGTACAGGATGCTTGACTTTTACAATTATTTCATTGGCTATTAAAAAAGCTATACTATTTTTAATTAGGTATTATAAAAATCCTCCTCAACTATTTTAAAATCCAAAACTATATTTTACTTTTAGATCAAGTTGCTATTAGTTAATTAATTATTTTTCTTAATAATTTTTAATCGAAACAGATTCCTTTTGTATTCTCCGCAACCACTGATCCTGGTACCTAACATACCGTTAATATTTTATCACAACTACCTATTAGGGACCTATTGATGTAAATCCCAACCCATAATATCTCTTGAAGATAAATTCTTCCTTTTACTGCATCATTGTCCTCCTTCAGACATAAAAAATTTACCGTTGGTCATTGTCCAAAAGTAGGTACTATTATAATGTTAGTTTTTAACCGACTAGGTAAATTTGTAAATTTACTTGTGGAGTGTAATTATTTTGTTGCAATTTCCCCATATACTGTTTTCCAATATTGAAAAACAGATATGTAACAATATTTTTGTTATTGAATAGGATATACCCTATCCAATCCGATCCGATTATTATCTGGGGGCCGATTATAGCCCAGTTGTCAGTGACGTAACGTTTTAAATTTGGTTGAACGCGCTAATCTCAGGAACTATTGGTTCTAATTGAAAATTATTTAATGTTGGACTGTCCATTTATCGAGGAAGGCTAAAGGATATTTATCATCAAGCTACGACCAATAGGAGCCAAGCAATAATGAAAAATATTGCAGAAACAGGGCAAAACTTGTGCTTTTGTAAGACGCAAACCGAAAACAAAGTTGTGCGACTGTGCGGGTCAGCTAGTACTTAACAAATTGCCTATATATCTTATTTTTTGGTAAAAGAGCCTGCACCGCAATAAAACTTTTCTGAAGATATCTGTAACGTTCAAAGTCAAGCATCGTACGCGTACTTTAGCACTTTATTTTGCCGTGGCAAAATGTCCGTGGACTACGTTTCTACTTTTCAGGCTCCAGTCTCATTATCCTTATTTAACCAAGTGAAAATACAAAGTTGATAAAAATATTACATTACTAGATACCTACATACACTGTGCACTGACGCCTGTAGCTCAATCCATAGAAAACTTCAACTGTAGGTTTACCATTAATTTTAATTAATGGTAATGGAGTCGTTTGTTACACAATCGCCATTATTATTGCAAGTATAAAGACGTTTTGTACTCATAATGTAATAATTATATCACAGTCATTGCATTAAAGAAAGGGTATCTTATTTAATAATGAATATACTTATCTGTGATATTACATCAATAAACTATTTGTTTGCATATACTTATTTATAATGTGCCTATAAATATTCATAATAATAATTCACGTATAACATTTTGGAAAGTAAGTCGATCTCTACACTGATATGTTATTTTCCAGAAATCTTTGACAGTTTCTTTAATTTTTAACTTCATTAAATAGTATTTACTTATTAAATACATTTTAAATGCAAAAATTGCAATGCTCTCTGAATAAAAATGCTTGCTTTGAACCTTAAGAGATGACTAATTAAAAGATTATTATAGTTTACTGGAGACTTACGTAGATTACTTGGCTACTTACCACTGAATTACGAAATACTGTTCATTTATATTTTGAGTATTATATATTATACACACCACCTCTTCAACCCCTTTTGGTAACTTAAACGCCCAAATTGTCATCATCGTCAACAGCCTGTAATAGTCCACTGCTGGACTGTTGGACATGGGCCTCTTCTTAGGTTGGAGGTTTTGGCCTACTATACCACGCTGGCCAGACGGGTTGGTATAGGATTTGTTTTACCTCCGACAGCTTGGTCCGAAGCTGGTGGACACTGCCTCCGCCCTAGGGCGATTTTTGCCCAATTTGGGCGGGGCCAGTGTTCCCACGAGGCGGCTGTACGCGGGGGTTGTCCGGTCCATGGCGCTGTATGGTGCACAGGTGTGGGTGGCGGCTCTGACCGCCCCGAAAAGGGCGCGCCTCTGGCGCCCCCAGAGGATATTGGCGGTCAGAGCCATACGCGGATACCGCACGGTGTCCACCGAGGCGGCCTGTGCCTTGGCCGGAACACCCCCGTGGGATTTGGAGGCGGAAGTGCTCGCCGAAGTTTATCGGCGAGTGGCTGACTTCCGGGCGGAGAGCGGATTTCGCCCTCCGCCCGAAGACGTGCGCGAGTGGCGCGAAGCCGCTCGCCGAGCCACCATGGTGAGATGGTCGTTCCGGCTGGAGACTCCACGCGCTGGCTTCGCCGCCGTGGAGGCTCTCCAGCCGGTCATCGCCGAGTGGGCAGGGCGGCAGCACGGGACCCTTTCCTTCCGGCTGACGCAGGTGCTTTCCGGGCACGGTTGCTTCGGAAAGTACCTGTACTCGGTCGCTAGGAGGGAATCGAGTCCCGCCTGCCATCACTGCGACTGCAGTGAGGATTCGGCCCAGCACACGCTGGCGGTTTGCCCCGCATGGGCGACGCAGCGGCGGGCCCTCACTGCAGTCATCGGAGCAGATCTCTCGCTACCGGCCGTAATTCGCTCCATGGCCGGTAGCGACAGTTGTTTTACCGCGGTCGCAACCTTCTGCGAGGAGGTAATCTCGCAGAAGGAGGCGGCGGAGAAGGCCTGGGAGGACGACCTCCACTCGGACCTGATCCGCCGCCGGCGAACCGGGCGGCGGAGGCGCGATTACCTGCGCCTCATGCCGCCCTGAGTGTGGCCGCGGGTGGACGGGATGGGTTCTCCCCTCCACCCGCATTAGTTGGCCAGCCGCGAGGGGGCGGCGTCCGCGTGTGCCGGACGTCGCCTAAAGAGAGGGTCCACTGAGACGGAGCCCGCATCAGGAGCGGGCCGGCGCTGGGAGGGGTCCAGAAGGAGATAGCTACCTGGACCCCTCCTAAACTGGAAGCGCAAAGAGGGCACACCGTGTGGTTTTAGTCGGTTCGAGTCCGACACACCGCCCCGCCGAACGAGAGCCCCGGCGGGATGACGGTCCGAGGGGATTTCCACACGTAAAAAAAAAAAAAAAAAGGATTTGTTTTACCGACTACAATTTTAGTCTCACTAATAACCCACTCATTTACTTATAAATACATACATATCAAAACATTATATTAAAATGTGAAACTGAGTTTGTTTGTCTGTTTGTTACGCTTCCACGCCTAAACCACTAAATCCATTTTAAAAATTCTTTCACCAATGGAAAGCTACATTATCGAGTAACAGAGGCTATTTTTTATCGTGACAACCGATATACACACGGGTGGAGCTGCGGGTAAAAGCTAGAAGCTAGTTGTAGATAAATTACACTTAGACACTTCTTCATTTCCTAATTTGCCACGCTTAAAGGTGGCATTTTTTTATTCCAATAAGACCTAACAAGAAGTATATCCTTTCAGATAAAAAAGATTTTTCCAGATCGGGTTATAAATGACGGAGTTCTGATGTAAGAAAAAAACATACAGCAGAATTAAGAGTCGTTCTTTTTTATGTCGGTTAAAAATATTGATTCAGTTTCAGTCTTGAATACCCAATTATTGCATAATGTTATTTTACAGGTGTATTTGTATGGGACGTCGAGGGGAAGAAATATTACGACTTCTTGAGCGCATACTCCGCGGTAAACCAAGGTCACTGTCATCCTAGGATTATTGCCGCCCTCAAAAAACAAGCAGACTCACTTACCCTCGTTTCCAGGTAAAGTTGTATATATGTTAATCGATTTGGGAATTATTTATATCACGATACAGGATTAGCAGTTACTCCGTAGTTCGGTGTGTCCACGTTAGATGGCGCTTACATATGTGGAAGTAGCCACATCACTCCCCTCCAAGACCGGACGTCAATATATGATGACTCAGCCGTCCATGCTCTGTTGTGGAGCGTGCCAGAACTGCGAAGTCGGAACTGAGTGCTGCTAGTACCAATGAGTCGGAACTGAGTGATCCCAGAGTGTCGGGATTGCATGAGTTGTGCGGTGCTGCGGTTGATGTTGGGAAGTTGTATATATGCTAATCGGCGAGAGAAATATTCATACCGCGATACAGGATTAGCAGTTACTCCGTAATTCGGTGTATGTGTGTGTCTGTCTCTCTGTCTATCTGTGTCTGACTGTCTGTTATCCCTTCACGCTTAAGCCGCTGAACCGATTTTAACTAAATTTAGTATGGAGATAGTTTGAATTCCGGGAAAGGACATATGATGGTTTTATCCCAGAAATCATATTTTAAAGGGGTGAAAAGAGTGGTAGAAGTATGTATGGGGCATCAAATCCGCAGTGAACCGATTTAGATGAAGTTTGATATGGAGATAGTTTGATTCTTGAGAAAGGACATAGGGTAAGAAGAATAAACGATGAGAGAAGTAACACACTTTTGTCTATAATAAACAACTATTCTGTTACTAGCACTTAGGATATAGCCGATAGATTGTCAGAAGGGAGTCTCTGTGGATGAACTACCTTAAATGTATATCTTAGTGAAACCGTCCTAACCATGTATAATTACAGTCACTTCAACACTTCTTTTTTTAGAGCTTTTTATTCGGATCAACTCGGACAATTTGAGAAAATGATGACAGAGTTATTAGGCTTCGATCGTCTATTGGCTATGAATACTGGCGTAGAAGGTGGTGAGAGCGCCTGTAAGATAGCACGGAAGTGGGGATACGATGTTAAGAAAATTCCTGACGGACAAGCAAAGGTTAGTGAAGTTTAATATTTCATTTGCAGGAAATGTAATTCTTGTTATACATGTCTTCTTTTTCTACTTCAGATTATTTTCGCTGAAGGCAACTTCTGGGGCCGCACTCTTTCCGCTGTATCGGCGTCGAACGACCCGATGTGTTACAAAGGTTTTGGACCCTACATGCCTGGTTTTAAGTTAGTGCCGTACAATAATATTGCAGCTTTAGAGGTGAGTAAACCGCATCCTAACAATTAATATATGGATAAAACAATTTATTTCATCCAAGCGTGTTAGAGTAGTTAGTCTCTTAGTTAAATTAAAGGAGCTGCGCTGAATTTTAGTTAAATTAAAGAGGCTCTCCGCTATTGTCTTTATTATGTATGTATGTACCTACATACACGTACATTACTTTAAAGAACAAAATTTAGACACTCCCATTTTGCTAGATATATTTTTCGTCTTTTAGACTATTATTTTAAATACCTTGAGCTTCGGCTCCGTCTCCAAATTGTCGATAATCATTAACAACACCGCTGTGTTGTTAATGATTGTTAATATGTTAAATGATTGTTGTGAATATCGAACATTAATTTGTTATTTCATCGTAACGGAGTTTGTTTTTCAAAAACGCAATCCCTTTTTAAATTTCTTTTGGTTTTTAGAAAGAACTTAAAGATCCTACTGTAGCCGCTTTTATGGTAGAACCGATCCAAGGCGAAGCGGGCACTATAATACCTGACGAAGGATACTTGAAAAAAGTAAGAGAATTGTGCACAAAGTACAACGTGCTTTGGATTGCCGACGAAGTGCAGACAGGCTTGGGTGAGTTTCCTAATCTTATCGTCTTACAACCAAAGGAAAATTGGTAGGTACTGTACATAGACTAACTACTCAACATAGGCCTAACCTTAAGGTATAACTTACTAGGCAAGAGCGTAGCCATGATAGAATAGGGCGGAGCACTTGCCCTGGATGGCGCAATCATTATGATTTTACATAACTGAAGGATAGGTAAATTCGAATACGCTCGCATATAGCTGCGTGGAGCTGCAAGGATCGTAGAGTATATTCCACGTATCTCATTTCATCTCTTTTCCAATTAAATTTCAAATCACAAAACGTACATAATATACATCAATTTGTCAAACTATCTAATGTTCTCTCTTTGGTCGTGGGTCAGCTTTCCTCGTCTATGTACCTACTCCACTTCGCTCTATCATCTATGTTGTCGGAAACCCGACAATCTTTCATGCCCCCGGCATTACATGCTCCCACTATATTTTCGGACTGCCGGTGATTGAATTCTTTTAATTATTTTTTTTCTAGGACGTACCGGAAAATTGTTAGCAGTACACCATGAAGATGTAAAACCTGACATCCTCATCCTTGGCAAAGCACTCAGCGGGGGAATATTGCCTGTCTCCGCTATACTGGCTAACGACGACGTAATGAACGTAAGCAAATATTAATCGTCATGATTTATCACTCAGGAAACATAATCTTTTATTTGTTTTGTAAATTAATCTGTTTTTAGGTCATTAAACCCGGTACTCACGGATCTACATATGGCGGCAACCCCTTAGCTTGTGCAGTCGCCAAAGAGGCCATCAAGGTATAAAATTAAGAGTTAACATTATATTAGGGAACTAAATATTTAATTTTAAGTTATAGGATGAAGGCATTTCGGATGAACCAGCAAAATCACGGGTTATGAAGTTTATTATTGCAGTAAACACGGCTCTTCATTTATCTTCGCAGAAAAATTTCTAGCTGCTCGGTTTCTCCTTGCAAAACATCCTATATGACTATCGCCAGGTCATTATTAAGATCTTGCAATTGTAAAGTGAAAAAACTAGGCTATGTGTCGGTCGGTATTTACCTACAGACATAGCCTCGCTAATTAAAAAAAATAGAAGTTGACGAACCCGTTTGCTCTCTTCTTCTTGATCTTGGGCGTCCCGTACATTTCTGGTTTGAAAACAAACGAGTAGACTCGAAGTTTTTGAAGACTTACCACTTAATTATACTTTCACCTAGGACACAGAAACAACTCAGTGAAAACTTGAATGTGGCTGGACCATTCCACGGTGACAAAACCGAGACTCTAGCTAGTCATTTTCTTCTCCCGTGAACCACCCGCTCTGTCATACCGTTCCCACGTAGACCGTTTTTTAGTTGTACTCCTTTCTGACCCATCCTATATAATTTTATATTTACTCCCTCATGTTGCCCACCTAAAGGTACTGGTACGGTCACCGTCCTCCATACGCGTAACATAACCATGCGCCCAGTTGTTTAATTGTATCGATATTCAGAAATAGGTATACCTACCTACTTTCAATCTATATACGTAGCCAAATACCTTTAACATCTTTTAAGAACCACTGTCACTTTAGAATTTCCTGTAAATAAAAAGATATAGGGTTTTTATTTCTTTTCAGTACATTTTCACAGCCTAGAAACGATCGAAAGGAAATTATTGTCATTTATGTAACACTGAAAGTATATAAAAGTATTAAATATTTTGTACTTGAACGTTTAGGTTTTGCTAGAGGAGAAACTGACTGAAAACGCAGCGAAAATGGAGACAGTGTTAATCGAAGAGTTGAAGAAAATACCAAAAAATAAGGTTGTAGCCATTCGTTGCAGAGGACTCATGTGCGCCATTGATGTTCATGAGAGTAAGTGAATTATTAAATTAAATAAATAGGTACTCAGGTTGTTCATAATCATCATCATCTCAGCCGAAAGACGTCCACTGCTGGACGTAGGCCTCCCCCAAAGATCGTAACAACAACCGGTCCTGGGCTGCCTGTATCCAACGGATTTTTACAAATCTTTTATTTCTGAAATCAATTTTTTTTAAAGAATTGTTGAATGGTTCCATTTCTTTAATTTTTACCTACGTCCCTAAACGTAAAAAAGATTAATTTACGGCCAGGTGTCTGTGTTTTTTTTTAAATAAAAGTACTAAGTACATAATTCATAATTCTGGACTCAACGAGACTTATTAGAGTACAATCAAACCTAAATACATAAATGTAAATCGTAAGTTGGTAATCAGGTAAATACTGAAGAAATTTAAAAATATGACACACTTTTACCCACTAATCATATGCCATTATCGTGCAGGTATTTCAGCAAAAGAAGTTTGCTTAAGATTTCGTGATGCGGGTCTCCTCACAAAGACAACCCATGGCCAGACGATCCGACTTGCACCGCCACTTGTTATCACAGAACAACAGCTTAGAGAAGGCGTCAGTATCATCCGCAAAGTGCTTGAGAGCTTCGATTAAAAACTCCTTTCTGAAATTGAATTAAAAATAATTTCTTCTAAATTATTTAATTCTCAATAAATGTATACACAGACTTATGATAAATTAAAATTAATACCTAACATGTCTTTATATTACTCATAATATAATAATCATAAGATGTTTATATTAAGACTGTCTTATAAGGAAATCAAGCTAAAACTTATTTAATGAAAATTTAAATTGCTGATAGCATTTTAAGAATCTTACTTTTTTAACTGTACATTCAAAGAGAGAGTCAGAAGGAGCAAGAGAAAGAAAGAAAGTAGATAGATGTTCATATACCTACTACCTACTCTACTTTTTCTCTTTACAGACAAGAAAGATTACATGTAGGATTGATGATGATTGATTGATGTACTTGGATTTATTATTTATTTGTATAATACGAGTATAACAAATAAATAAAATCAATGTGTAGATACTGTGTTCATCGTCGGTCCTAACTTATATAATATTTTCAATCTTAAGTAGACCTCAAGATGGAGATAACTTATACAACTTTCTAATTGCAATAACTTTCTTGCTAGTCTTGGCCGTTGTTTACTAGGACTCGGACAACTTCACTATAGTTCGTAATGAAATTAATTATATTTTGAAATAAATTTTACAAACACAGTTATGTGTTTGTGATAAGAGAAATATAGAATCAATTCGTCTATTCGTAAATGACATCACAGTCTCTCCTATAATCTCCATCCATGATCTCCATGATCCAGTAGGGCAATCTCCCTGCTTTATTTTCGTTCATCAGTTCATGCACCATGATTGTTTAAATATATTGGTAATTTGGTGAATAAATGACAACGATTGATCTTATTTGAGAAATGATCTACTACTGCGGCCGGCCCTAATCACAGAGGCCCTAGTGTGAGTTCATTTCACATCAACCATTCTCGACAGCGAGCGCGTTCGGCCTTGCGATTGGTGAAGATTTCAGTGCGGACCAATCGCAGCGTCAAACGTGGTTACCACACTGTGACGTGAAATAAACTCGCACTTGGGCCACTGATCTTCACCGGCAACATTCACTTGCTTCATTTAAATAAGCAAATAGTTATTAGGTTAGATTACATCCAAAATCCATCTGCTTATTTCCCTCCCTTACTCCCCCCCCCCCTCTATTTCATAAAAATATATTTACTAAATACACCCCACCACAGAATAAACTATTATTCTGTTGAAAATGGTGGGGTAGTGGTGAAAAGTTGATCATCAATGAAAAATATAGTATAAGTAACTATAGTGCTTATTCTCTATGTTTTTGCCACGGCATTGATCATCAACTTTTGGTGAAAGTTCGATCAGCTAATTTATGGGTATTATACTTTATTAAATCACTTAGTTTTGGAACATTGTGGCACTATCTAGATTTGTTCCAAATATCGTTCAGTAGTTTTGACCTATCGTGACGCATTAATTCCCGTAAACATAACTAAATATTATGGAACGCGAGAGTTTAAGTCACGTTATACTGGTCAAGAACATAAAACAAGGCATCCAAAACGGTCGAAATTCGATCAATCAATTTCGATCGCAGCGTGATTTCTAGCAGGAAGGAATTTTGTTGGTATTGTTTGAGATAATTTTTCAGTTGGTGTTCAAAATGGATTTCTGTATTGATCTGCGGGCTTAGTGTAAGTTTCTTTCACTTCTACTCGCTCTCGACAGCGAACGCGTTTGGCGTTGTGATTGGTGAAGATTTTAGCGCGGACCAATCGCAACGCCGAACGCGGTCACCGTGACGAACGAGTTGATGCGAAAGAAACTGACACTAGGCCCTCTGTAACACTTTGTTTAAATTTCTCTAGTGACAATAAAATTCCGTTGTACGATGTAAGTTTACGGTGTGTGCGTTTCCCCAGCGGAAAAAGTTCGAATTTCATTATTTGAGTTTAACAGATATTTAGTGTATGACTTCGTGTAATTATGTATGATAAGTAAGTGCGTCCAACCATTGGCAAGTTATTCAAGAAAAATTGTTTCCGGCGGAACAACGTTGTTGGCACTTTTTTATCCTCGTGACGTAGAAGAAAAATTTTTTTTTCATAAATAAGTGAATGACGTTACGTAATTGTGTATATCTAAATGAAATTTGTGTGTCATTATACTGCGAAGATATTCAAGTTTTCACTGCGACAACGTTTGGCCATTGGCTAGATTTATTTAAAACGTTTTTCTAGAGCTGTAGATTTTTTCTGTAGGCTGTAGACTGTTTCCGGTGGGATAGCTTTGTCCCAGCGGCACTTTTTTATCCTATGGACATAGAAGATAAAAAATGGTTTTAAAATTAGTGTATGATGTGAGGTACCTAATTGTGTGCGTCTAAATTAAATTTGTGTGTCAATAAACTGCGAAGATATTCAAGTTTCCGCTGCGACAACGTTTGGCCATTTGCTAGATTTCATATAAAACATTTTTCTAGAGAGCTGTAGATT
Source organism: Arctia plantaginis (assembly GCA_902825455.1). Taxonomy (NCBI): domain Eukaryota; kingdom Metazoa; phylum Arthropoda; class Insecta; order Lepidoptera; family Erebidae; genus Arctia; species Arctia plantaginis. Next base: position 6,696,461 of record CADEBD010000288.1, read on the forward strand.
TTTTCATAGGTTATTTTGAATTTATTTATACCGTTTGTAAAAACAGGTTTAAAAAACCATACCATACCATGATATAAATATAAATGTAAAATAAAGTTATTAGGTCCTAGTACTTAATGCTTATGCACTAGGGTCTAGTTTATAACGTTTATACATACCTTGAAAGCATCTACAATGTCTTGCCAAGCATCATTGATGTACTTTTAGTAATTAATGAGCTATGAAATAATTTAACATGACTGGACCACTGTTTCATATTATTATGCAGTATTACACGAGGTTCTAAAGGAAATGCGTAATAAAACCTATTCCAATAAATAGTGCATTTATTCAACTATTCACATGTAATGTTATTTCTTTACACAACAAATTCACGAAATACAATTAAAATACTGACAACCACCGCTATTCGTAGATAACCCGACCGAGTTCGGATGGCTACAAAAAAACAGCCGTGCAGTATATTTAGGTAACATTAATAATTTACAGTATAATACCAGTATTGAATAGGTACAGGTGGTTACACAATAAAATTCTTGAATAAAATCTTGAGATTAAGACACTAGGTCACTTGCTTCTTCTGCAACTACTTACTGTTTCCAGAGTATTTGGTTAATGCAGTACGATTCTTAAAATAGATATGTTTATGACAAAAAACATACAAATAATTGCCAAAATTATATAATATTATATTATTATACCATCACAAAAGCAACCAGCTGCCTATCACTTCGACACCGACGAAAGTCCGAGCTCGCATTTTAGATACCCTAGCAGAGTCATCATAATCTGTAAAGTTTTAAATATTATTTGTGTATATATGTATGTAACTCAGCAAGTATATATGACCCACTGTCCCACTATTTTTATCCATCTCCTCAATTTATACTATCTTTTTAAAACAAAAAAAAAACGATTTCTAGTGCACCTAGTCAGAAATTTTCATAAATAACATTTTACATTAAAATTAGTTTTTTTTTGGCGTGGTTATATCTGTAGTGAAAAATCACGACAGTTACATTTATCGAGGAGCTATAAATAACAATTGCGTACGTTCTTTTACTTATTTTTTCATTGATATATAGCATGATATTGTCATCGGTCGCCATAATTGTTCGCTTTTTTTTGCATTGTTGTTAAGGAAGACTAATTCCGTTTTGCGTTTTCTACTAATACGAACTTTTTTTTGTAAATTCTTACATTTATAGATTCCCTATATATTTACTTATAAATCTATGCCTAATATAATCTATAAGAGTCATTATTACTTAAAGTTTTTGACCGCTTAACGATAAAAACTTAAACCTATCATTTGTGTATGCAACTGTACAAAATTACTATATACTATACTGTAAATTTTAGAATGTCGCCTTAATATACTGCACGGCCGCTTTTTTGCAGCCATCCGAACTCGGTCGGGTTATGTACGTATTCGGGTGGTTGTCAGTATTTTAATTGTATTTTGTTAATTATTAAGTGTAATGAAATGAATTAATACACTAATACTAACAACGTTTTCCCACATTAAACAATTTTTCGTGAATTACTCCCCCAATGGTTGGATGCACAAATTTTTACTTACCATTCACAATTACACGACGTCATACACTAAATATCTGTTAAACTCAAATAATGTAATTCGAACTTTTTCTGCTGGGGCAACGCACATGCTCACAGTTTAATTTATTGCCACTAAAGTAGCAGTTAAAAAAATAGCCAGTAATTATTAATGTCTCTTGCTACTTGAAGAAACATCTTGCGGACCCACCGACAAAAAATGTATGACAGCCCAACCCTATGTAGCGAGCGAGGTATACAAAGAAGCCTTCGTCATTTTCATCTCATGGGAGTGTCAAGCTTCGAAATAATACATGGCCTCACAGTAGACGTGAAAATTATAGCTACTTTTATGAATGATATTCATCTAAAGTCAAAGCGACTACACATGTGATTGCGATTTCATCGTAGACAAAGATAAATGGTATTCAAATTAATCAAAACTCTTTTCATCAAAGATTACGACATTTCTTTTAGATTTAGACATATCTAGACATATTTAGACATAGAATAATAATATTAATTAAGTAGTAGTGTTTTTGTAAATCAGTCACAGTTGTGGTGAAAAGATTTTTAAATCATGTGATTGTGATTTTATTCCATCCCTACCTCACAGTATACCGTTGTTAACCATTTTCGTAGTGCATTTCACAGCATTAGTGAGGCGACCAAACCTTTTCAAAATTCTGAAGGGTCACTCACTCGACAAACTACAACATTTTTGTGACTCTAGAGTTACAGGTCACAGGTTGTAGCAAAGCGAGAGGAAAGGCTTATTCCTTTCTGCTATCTATCCAATTAAAAAAAATAAAGACCTATCATCAGAAATATTGCATTGACTGAAAACATCCCAATTAATCTAAAATCTACCTTTATTCAGTGTAATTTTATATAAATTGAAGGTATCTAGATTTGAGACCGAAAGACTGTGTATCTGTGCTTTAAAATTAAAAATAAAATAAAAATGTATGAATGATAGAATGAAATGCCACTATGGCCAGCGGCCCTAGCGGGGGTGCCGGAAAAACTTAACAATATGGCGATGGCAACGAGTGACTTTGAACCGTGGCTAAGTGAGAAATTAAGATCGTTAAAAACTGACGAAGGTGTTTTCTGTTCATATATCTCGGGGATTTTAGAGAGCGAAGAAAGTGTAGATGAAAAAAAAGATGCTTTAGAAGGCATACTATCGGAGATTGTTGTGAGTATTTGCCACTTGTAGGCATGGTATGCTGTTTTTTTTTCACTATTTATAAATAGTTTATTTATTAGGAAAAGGATATAACAATCCACGTAGAGGAAATTATTGAAAAATGGGATTCATGCAGGCCAAAAGAAGAGGCACCAAAGCCCGTTGCAGATGTAGATGTTCAATTAGCCAAGTTAATGGAATCACAAGCACCAACGACTACAACAAGACGAGAATACACCGATGAAGAAAAGAAAATTCGCGAAGCAATATTATCCCAGTATAGTCAACTGTCTGACAACGAGGTAAAAGTCTAAACGCATTTTAATATTGCTTGAGGTTATTAAATTTGTAAACTATAATTTCTACATGGAGTCCAATTACTAATAAAATTGTTGATTTCAGAATGATGAGGTTAACGAAGAAGAGCCAGAAAATCATGATCTAGTTAAAAATACAAATGCTGCAGATGTTCACGCAGCAGCTAGAGAGCGCAGAGAACAAGCCCGATTGGATGCTCAGAAAAAAAAAGAAAAGGACAAAGAGGATAGGTTAGTTACAATTGGTCATTACTTAAAACATGTAAACATGTTTTTTTTTCTTCCTTGCGGAAATCCCCTCGGATACCACCTGTCGGTGGCAAGTCGTACTCGAACCGACTAAAACCGCACGCCGTCTCGGGTACTAATAGCCGGGAAACCAGGTATACCCTAGAAAGGAAGGCCCTGGTGCTAGAGCCTACCTTTGACAGTCTGTATTCAAATATAGGGTCAAGACAAGTTTACATAGACAAAAATGTCTGCTTTCTTACAGGCGAGCCATATGCTTATTGTGACATGGTACCTAATACCTGATACCTAAATTCCTAGTTTGAAATTGTACAGAACATAACTTAATGAAGTTATTTGACCTTTGGGAATACTTAATATACCTAATACCTGATACCTAAATTCCTAGTTTGAAATTGTACAGAACATAACTTAATGAAGTTATTTGACCTTTGGGAATACTTAATAAGGGGATTATTGTTATTTAGTTATGAAAGAAAAATATAGGCTGCTAGATAATGTTGTTGAGTTCTAGATTCATCCTGCCTAATATAATATATCTTACAATCTTTTAAAGAATTACATATTTAAAATTATTGTGAAAGAATACCTACACTTTTACAGTTAACAAATTAATTAATCTAAACAATCTAAATAAAATTTGACTGCACGGATGGCCGAGTGTTGTGGGTTCAAACCCCACGTGGGACGACACTTTGTGTGATCCACAAGTTGTTGTTCTGAGTCTTGGTGTTCTTTGTGTCCGTTTCATGTTTGTTTGTAAAGTCCCCCGCTACACATGATATATATATATTCCTAATGCGGGAGTTGTCTTTTTATTGAAATATTGAAATCTATAATATGTAAGCATTTAGAAATAAATAAGTTTGTTTATCAGCAGTCTGTTTACCATAGCACAGGCTCTGCCTAGTTTGGGATCGACAGCTATGTGTGAGGTTATTCTTATTACTTTGTAATTAATTATCAATTGTGATTTATTTTTCAGAGAAAAGCAAAAGCAACTAAAAGAAGAGAAAAAGGAGAAACGTAAGACACAAAAAGGAGAAAGGAAGAGGTAGCGATCTATAAACCTAATAACAAGTTCAGCTGTTCAACATTGCTTTGTGATTAAATATCAAATTGTGTTTTATATTGCTCAAAATTGCACAAAGAATGCTGAACATTTGTACAATCCAAGTGTCTTAGTAACATAGTCAGATTTTATATGATTGTTAACTATATTTTGAGTCATAAATTACATCTTTGAATTTGAGCAATTTAGTGTAGTAATCACATAATATAATTTTTAACTAAAATTATGCACTAGTTTTGCATAAAAATAATAAAAACTTAGTATAACCAAGTTATGTGATGGCTACACTGCTATTCAAAAGCTGTTTTGCAAAATTTTAAAACCTGCTAAGATTCTATACTGAACTCAAAGAAAAGAATAAGAACTTTTCTTCCTATATGTTTAAGAGAGGCTTCCCTAAGCTTTTGAAAATGGCATACAGAAAACAATGTGTTAAATCATTAGGGTATATAATACTTTATTTATATGATCATGTAACTATTTTTATATCGAGTTGTTTACAGTAAACAGTTCGACATTAAGGTAATCGTAATCGTGTTATTATTTGTTCTAGTACCAGGGCCTCAATTCTGCTATTTCAAATTAGCCACTGTCATTCCCATTAACGCGAGATTGAGATGCCATCGACATTGGTTAAAATATTGGTATTCCACTAATATAAATTCACAGTGTCACAAACTTTGATATAAACAACATGTTGAATCTGGAAAATTAAATATATCATTTCCCTACAAATTTAAAATTTACAATTTACAAAACTATGACAAAGACATTGTCGAAATTTGAATCAGTGGCATTTCAGTGAGAAGTCATCGGGACACAATTGGTCTTAGATAGTTAGTAGAATACGAAAAGTGGCAAACTATTTCGCGCAATTCCATCGACAGTCTATTGATATATCAGATGAAATATTAAAATAGCAGAATTGAGACCCAGGTAAGCAAATTTTGGGCTACTTTACTAAGTTGATAGGTTAAAAAAATTAAACCATTCGAAATTGTTAATTGTTAGTTAAACACAATTTTTGCAAAAATGGTTTTACGAAAATTTTAGGTTACTTTTTAAGGTAGTAATCCAATGAACAGTTGTTGACAATATCACGATATGTTCTTATCATGCAGACCCCCTGCACATGCAGTATTTATACCTTGGCATTGAAATCGAAAATATTACATACTAGATAGGCAGGTCTAAATATCATTTGCAAGGAAATAAATATTCTAAGACATGAGTTGAATCTCAAGGTTGCATTCAATTAATCTTATTTATATGTATTTTATCAATACATGAATTGTTTCATCATTTAAGAATGATATGTATAAGCAATTCAAGACTTGCCAGGTTTAACTATAGAGATTCAGTTATACTCATCTTGTCTGTAATATTTATGATTGAAGGTGTACAGTGAAATATGAACATCAACCCATAGAAAGGTAAATCTAATATTATTACATATTATATCACATTTCACTGAACACATTTTACGCCTTTAGTCATTATTATAGTTATTTATTGTAATGCATACTAATTCAATAAAATCACGTGAGTATGTAACATGTTGTTTTATTAGAAGTTCAACAATATAATATCACAATGAATTCTTTATTAAAAAATATGGCAAAGAATGTTTTTTCCATATTTTATTAAATGTTAAAAATGAAGACTAGAATAATGTCCAGCAGTGAACTATTAAAGTGTAAAACCGTAGAATCTCATATTTCTTGAGAATTAAGTTCATTATTTGCATTATTATCAGCTTCTTCAATCCTTGATTCCTCAATAACAATGAAATTATGTGCACTGCCAGAGTATATTTGAGTGATGATAGAATTTTTATTTAAATCCAATGGTAATAATGTCGGTTTTAAAATATTATTCTCTGATTTTATTCCTGTGTTGCAATGTTCATTCCAACCCCATGCCCAGATTGTATTGTCAGTTGCCAAACATATAGTATGTTCCGATCCTAAAGCTATATCCTTCACTTCTCTGCCCTCTGAAAGTTAATAATAGGCACTTATGAACAGTACAACAAATTAGTTCCTATTTGTAGAGATAATGTTGTATACAATACAAACCTGGCAAAGAAATTTGTGCAAAACGTCCAACTGGTATTACATTCTCTGTGCCACTTTGGCCAAGATTATTTCTTCCCCAAGTTAACATTGTACCATTTTCCAACCACAATAGCACATTTGTCCAACCACTTAATAGTTTCCTTACTTGTTGCTTAACATCTATATCTATTTTATTAGGTTTATATAGTTTTCTATATTTCTGTGAACAAAGGAGTAACTGGCCAAATTTATTATCACCCCACACGTAAAGTGCCTTTTGGTCTGAACACCATGCTACAGTATGGTTCTGCCCACATGCAATGTGAGATATCTTACCAACACCTTCAACTTGCTGAAATCTATCACTTGATAACACATTACTCCCGAGTCCAAGTTGTCCATGCTTACCACAACCAGTTGTCCACACTTGCCCCTTGGAATTAACTATAGCTGTATGTCTCAGTCCCATTGAGACATTATTTGCTTTAACTTCTAGTCTTATAGGCCTCATAGATTCAGAAAAGTGTTCTTTAGGCAACCCCAACTGGCCATGACTGTTTGAACCCCAAACAAATAAGTAATGATCATCTGTTACTCCACAGCTAAAGTCCCAACCGCAAGCAATATTCGTAAATGTTATACCACTTAATTTCCATGTTCTGTGGAAAGTGTTTACCTCATCTTGTGTTGCTAATTGTAATTTATTATTCCAACCACAACAATAAAGTTTTCCCGCATCATCTAGTAAAAGACTATGTCCACCTCCACAGGAAATTTGTTTTATTTTATTTTCATAGAGATGTATATCTTCTACTTTTGTAGGCTTTTCTATTTGCTCATTTATAATACCCAATCCCAATTGTCCATGCGAGTTAGCACCCTGAAAAACGAATAAGTTTCAGTGACTTATTTATTTATAAGTGAAGGTTATGTATAGCGATAATAAATAAATTTACTATGTAATTTGTTTAAAACAAAAAGTAAGTACCCAAGACCACAATGACATTCTGATTGGCTATATATTATAGTCTATTTTGCCTAGCTTTTAACATTAGAACTATAAATTAAGGTCAACTTCAACTTCAACTTTTGGTTAATGGCTTTGTGGTAGAGTGTAACCACAATTTCGCCAATGTCATGTATTTGAAAGACAAACTGTCAAATTGTTCAAAACAGATTTGTCAGAGTCAGAACAGCTGATTTTCGGTTGACGTATCCTGGTGACGTTTGAAAACAATTGTCAGAAATGTCAAAAAATGTCGACAAGGCATATCAGATTTCTGTGCTAATCAAATAAAAAACATCTAAGCTAAAATTAAGTTTAGCTAATTTTTTATTGTTATTTATTTTTACGTAGTGTACATTGAACTCTTGTACCCAATTACCCAAGCAATGATTAAACTTACGTTACGAGACATACTACTACTCTCCTCGACCGATTTCAGTCACGGTGACCTCGTCAACTCCGTTCAAGTTGTCGTTGGTGTGCTTGTGTGTGTGTATGTGTACTCACTAGCACTCTCGTGGTATGACCGCAACTACTTATCTCCTATCCTCTCCCTCCTTCCTTTCGAATGTACGACAGGATAAACGAAGTAGGTAAATTGGGGAAAGGATAGAGCTAAGGTAAGTTATCTACAATGCATTGGCTTGGGAGAGAAACGGAACTGTAGATCAAGTAGCTACAGTAGGTATAGTATTTTACAAATATTAATTCCTTTAGTTCCCGACTTGCATCTGTTATTTAAGTACTGTAATAGTACCATCATGTTCTTTAAGTTAATTCTTTTTTTGTATTGGAGATCATTTTCTGATGATTTGGTAGGTGCATAACAGTCTCAGATCCTATGTAGGAACCGGTTTGTCTCACTGCAAAAGGGCACTAACAGCCCTATTTTATTGCTTTACGAAGATCATCTAGTTTTATATTTAACTGAGTCCCAGAATCTTTTAAGTAAACAGTGTTACACCGTATAAATAACCACGTAATGGACTTCTGATATTTTTGTTTTGAATTCGACTTGAATTTGTTTCGAATTGAGGAATGTTGAACTAGTGTTGAACGGTTCCTTTTTTTTGTCATACAAGTGTTTTGCTTTCAACATTTTCCTTGTTAAAATTATTACCTGAAAAAAAAAAAACTACTTAATTGATAAACATTTATTTTGGGGATGATTACCGTTAGTCTAAACATATAAGAATAATAAATTGTCGTAAAAAGGAATTTATTTAAATATCAGATCTGCATGATGTGCTCCGCTACTAAAAAGGTTATCCTTTGCTGTCATTAATGTCAGTATTGTTATGTTTTGATTGTAATAAATATGGAAACTATTTACTTATTTTTGATTTTTCTTACATAAACTTAAATACCTATGATTCTACATCCAGTTTACATATGTTATAAATGATATTCAATGCGTTTTGAGCAATGGATATTGTTAAGAAACACGTAACCAGCTCTCAAGTTAAGGCTTTGATGGATTTTATGAAAAGACATCCAAATATTGCCAAAGGTGTGAATTCAGGATTGGAAAGAGAAGATGTTGAAGCTCAGTGGCAAGATCTCACAGTTAAACTAAACTCTATGGGAGGACCAGTTAAATCAGTCGACAAATGGAAAAAGGTGTATATTTGAAGTTTAAGCTGAAACGTAAATTGTTTTTGATTACTGGACGGCATCAAAAATATTCAATATTTTGGTTTCAAAAATAATTTATTGAACAATGGTATATACTTTGGCAAGTAACTGTGTGATGAAGAGTACACTATTATTTGAAAACTCTTTTTTATTTAGAACACCATAACAAAGTAATATGAAACTGTGTGGTGTCTCATAAGAGAACCTTTGCTCAATGAATAATTCCTCACACTCTGACTTCGTGAAGTCTTTGTTTGTTCTTCTAGCAGCACTATACTGGAATGCGCTAACCTAAACCAGCTTGAAATCAGGATGTCCACAAGCCAGTTTGTATTTAAAAAGAAGAGACATGATCTCTTGCTTAATGAGGTCTAAAGCCTGACTGGAAGAAAATGCCCTATGCATAAGTCCACCGATGTACAAAAGTGCATATAGTTCAGAAATAAATGAATATATTTTGTTATTGGTATTAGTTACGTGCATCAGACATGATTGGTTCTTGTTGTAATTCCAGACATGGAGCTATCTGAAATGGAATACAAAGAAAAGAGCAATGAAACAGCAACAATCTTTTTGTGACACAAGTATAGGAACGAGTTCAGATCATGGTGAGCCTGGGCAGAACATACAGAAAGATACAGAAGAACCTTCAAGGAAAAGATTTGGTATGATCACTTTTATTTTGATATCATTTATGTAATGTTACTCGCAAGTCTGGCATCTCGCAAGTCATTTTCCTTTTTTGTGCAGAACTCACCTCAAATACCACCCATCAGTAGGGTGATTATGTCAGACTCGAATCGTTTAAAAACTGCACGCCCTCTACGATCAGTAATTGGGGACCCAGGTATACCCTAGAAAGGAACACCCTGGTACCCTGACATACTTCAGGCCATCTACCACTTACACATGATCCCTCCTGCGCAACTGTTGCCCTAGCTATAACTCTAGTTGTATTCATGACTACTACTTAATCATACAAAAAGGAATTGAATCAACCTGTAGAAAGATAGTAAACGGTGACAAGTTGGATTTAGTTACCTGAAAGATCTGACCTTGGATACAGAATGAATTCTTCTTATAATATAAAATATATCTATCTTATCATTTAACAAATATTAATTTTTTTGGAAACCATATTTTATTAAATTTTATAGTAGTTTACCTTGCTAAAAATGTATTTATGTCCAAAATTCTGATGTTTTAATTACAACCTTTGTTTAATGTTTCAGTGTCCTTTGACGAAGAGATTGTTAAAATAGAAAGAGACAAGTTGGAACTTGAACGAGAATATAAAATACAAAAGATTGAGGTGTTATCTAGGTAAGGAGTTATGTGTTACTTGTAGCAATTTTCCTCTCTTTATTTATTATGCACCTAAAGAACTGTTCTACCACACATAAGTACAAGTACAACTCTACAATATTTCTAGATCAGAAGTTTATTATTTTGTTTCAGAATAGCAGCAGCATTAGAAGAATTGGCCAATAAATAAAAGATTCTATAACTAATATTCATTTGTTCACATTAATCAAGTGATGGAATCTGAAATAAATGGAAACTCATGAGAGATGTTAATCTACAAAAGTTGGATATTGAAAAGTTGAATATTTACAATTACCCTCATTGCAACAAATCATGTTGTTATATCCCTAGATTATAAAATTTAGCAACCATTTACCTCAGGATAGGCTTTGGGTGCGAAGGTCTGTGAAAAACAGTTTTAATAGCTCTGAATGAATTTAAGGAGAGGGTACAAAATTGACCATGCTGAGATATTGTGTTAAAGGTGTTTATCGGCGCACTTCCGTAGAGACCTCGGCGAGTGTTGGACTTTGTATGGCACAGATGTGTAAAAAGAACTTATTTAGTGGAAAAACTCATCTGTTACAATATATCGCACTTTCTGTTGTTGTCAAAGGTCTTTTTTTTGGTAGAAAACAGGTGTTTCCTAGAAAGGAAATTCCTGTGAATTGATGAAGGTCTAGAGATGTTTAAACTTTCTTTATTAGTTATTAGTTTTTTCTTTATCCTCAATATTTTTCTTTATATTTTTCATAGTGATTCGTTGACGACAATTTCCTTTGTTTTAAATCAAATTAATGTTTTAAAAAAGTTTAGTTTTCTCGCGGTATGATATTGTTATTGTATTATTTTGCTAACATTTTATAAATAATACAAGGTGTCTCAAAAGAAAGTTTATATTTATTTAGCTTACTGCGTGAACGCAACGAGTCCGAGGGGCACGGGGGTTATGTCAATCGGTAGCCTGGCTCTTGGGAATTCAGTCGCTATGGAGCGTTTCTCGGGAGCAGACCGTGCGTTGTGCGTGCGAGAGTTTTACAAAAACGGTGATTCGGCGACTGTAGCGCGTAGAAGGTTCTGTAGTGTTCGAGGTTTTCGCCATTTAAATGATGCGCCAAGCATTCCTCTTATTTGAAAATGGGTCAAAAAGTTTGAAGGGACCGGTACAACGCTGGAAAAACCAAAATCCGTGCGACCAAGGTCATCAAGAACGGTAGAAAACGTGGAGAGTGTTAATCAGTCTGTTCGTGACGACCCGAACCTTTCAATTCGGAAGCGCGCAAGTGCTTTAAATGTGCATAGATCATCATTACACCGCATTTTGCACAAAGACCTAAAGCTGCACCCCTACAAAATTCAATTGGTTTAAGAATTAAAGCCCCAAGATGCCAGTCAGAGGCTTGACTTTACCAACATCTTGTTTTCGGATGAAGCTCATTTTGATGTTAATGGACACGTAAATGAGCAGAATTGCCGCTACTGGAGTGCAATGAATCCGAAACGCAAACATCAGAAACCCCTTCATTCGCCTAAAGTGACCGTATGGGCTGCGATGTCGGCGCGAGGAATTATCGGCTCTTACTTTTTTGAAGACGAAAGGGGGCGTGCAGTTACAGTGAATTCAGAGCGTTATGTGGAGATGTTAGACGACTTCTTGGCGCCTGAACTGCAAAACTTTCATGGCTATAACCAAAGAACATGGTTCCAGCAGGACGGAGCAACGTCACAGACGTCCAATACGTCTCTGCCACGAGTTCGTGAAATTTTCTCAGGCAAATCGATCTTCAGGAGAGGTGACATAAATTGGCCTCCACGCAGTCCTGATTTAACCCCTATAGACTTTTTTCTATGGGGTTATCTTAAATCCTCCCTGGCGCATTTGAAAGAAAATATCCGTCACGAAATGGCAGCCATCACTGAGTCCACCTGCCGAGCCGTCATAAGTAATTTTACTGTTCGATTAAATGAGTGCCGCGAACGCGAGGGTCTACATTTGGACGATATTATTTTTAAGAAATAAATTCCCAAATTGTGTACTTTAATAATTAATAAACATTTTTTCGATACACTGCTTACTTTTCTTTTATCGATCTACTAAATATAAACTTTCTTTTGAGACACCTTGTACAATTATAACAGTATTGAATCTATTTTTAATCTAGAAAAATATACTCTACAAAAAACAATAATATAAATATGGGTTGAAAATAATTAAATGTACCTAAACATCTTGCAAAACACGTGACATTCGTTTTTTTCAGACACCTCAGCATTTGGCCTTAAACTAAGCAAAGCTACATTAGCTAATTGGATACTTATATTTTTTTTTTTGGAAAGCCGTACATATATGTAGAAAACACAAACTCCGGAACAAATACTTGTAGTCGTACAAACATTTTGTCCGACCCGTTAATTAAACCCGAGACCTCTGCATAGCAGTCACACACGCTACCACTGCACCATCGATCGCAGTCAACACCAATCCATGAATTATACTCCTGCCAAAAATAACTAAAAGCGGCTAAAAAGTTTCACTTTAAAATTAAAAGCCTGTATAAGATATTCGTTTAAATTTTATCGCATTTGGAATATCACTACACTATACATTACTACAGAATAAGGTGAAGTTACTAGTAAGTATTAGGTATATACAATAAATAGTACGCTACACTTTTCAGGGAGTTTTGACTCAAGTTCATAAACTAGCAACATACACTATGTGATGATACATATTACAAAAAATGAAATAACAGATAACACGGTTTAATATACGTCGGTTAAAATAAAAATAAAAAATTAGTACGAAAATACAGAAATGCAAATTTAGAACAAAATAAATACATACAATAAAATAATTCGGACCCGGATTCGGACTTCGGACCCGGCAGTACGTGTCACTCCTTAAAAAAGTAGGTACTTTGCTTGTCTCGTAATCTTTGTACCGCCTTTACAAAAATTCGGCAGCCTGTAGGACATACACGATTGACTCCATACCTGTCCGTAAAGCTAAAGGTGCGTTTTGATAGAGTTTCCCATAAATTAACATCATGGCAGGATATTCCGCGGCTGTGAAGGTCACTCACGGCATTATGGATGTTAGTACCGATAACCCAATAAATTAAAAGACTGATAAATTACTCAGTTTTCACTACACACCTAATATTGACACTTTTCAAAATAAAATTAGCAGGACTCGTTACATTACGAAGTCTTGCGCACACGATAACATTAATTGTTCACACCATTTCGGTGTATTATGACGAAAGCAATAAGACTATTATTAACACAAGAAAACTTTTCTAAACAAATATCTCATGAACAACAACAATATTATTATTACGGTAATTTGTCGTGAGCACATCTTTAAGGATAGCATAACACTCGCCGGTGGCCAAGGGCCGACTGACTATCCTTACTGGATGAACTAATTAAAAACGCGTGTCCTTCATCCTGATGACGCAATAATCAACATATTTCATTCGATTCGAGTGCAGTAAAGGCGGCAACGAGTGATTACCGCGCCGCGTATACAGCTGATCGCCGCCTGAGGGCAATGGATTATGACTGCATTTACACATGATGTTGCAAATTACGAAGACAAAACAAATGCCCTTTTTCTAAACCACTGAATATTTTATATTCATATGTTGCAAATCGTCTAGAAATAAAGTGCAGAATATGTGGTTCACAGACTCAAAAATAGGTGACACGCTGTATACAAAATGGCGAACACAATAATCATTTATTTTAGAAATAATTCAATGGCTTACTTTTTTGTAACAGATACGAAACAATTGTACTTACCGATGTTAGGGACTTTTAAATTTAATGTAGAAGGTAGGTGCAAGGTCTGGTGGTCACATCTGCAACCAGCTTTGGTCAATCGGTCGTCCCCACTGCTCCTTCACGACAACGCGCGACCCCATACTGCGCAACAGACAGTCTCCAAGCTGCAAGAGCTGGGGTTGGAAGCTCTCCCTCATCCGCCATACTCACCAGACCTTGCACCTACCGACTATTACTTTTTCCAAAATTTAGACAACTTTTTACCCACTAAAAAGTTGGTGAGTATGGCGGATGAGGGAGAGCTTCTAACCCCAGCTCTTGCAGCTTGGAGACTGTCTGTTGCGCAGTATGGGGTCGCGCGTTGTCGTGAAGGAGCAGTGGATACGACCGATTGACCAAAGCTGGTTGCAGATGTGACCACCAGACCTTGCACCTACCGACTATTACTTTTTCCAAAATTTAGACAACTTTTTAGTGGGTAAAAAATTCAATTCCTGAGAGGCAGTACAAAATGGCTTTGAAGAGTTTGTTGCCTCCCGTCCAGCTGATTTTTACAAGAAGGGCATCAATAAACTGCCAATGCGTTGGCAAAGATGCGTCGATTGCATGGGTGATTACTTCGAATAACAGAAATAAAAAAGTTTGAAAAAATAAGTACTTTCACTTTTTGCATACAAAACGGCAATTTCATAGGTAAAGATCTAATATTTAAATAATATTATGTGCTGATCTATTGTTTTCAATTTAAACAAATATGTATATATAAAATAAAGATGTGACTGCTAAATCCCTTTAATTTGATGACTAAAAAGTATTAGTTCAATCAACAAGCGGACGATGATACAATATACTATAATGGGCTTAGTTGAATGTACTAATAGTTTAGCTTTTATAATAATAATTTTGAATCTTGCCTAGAATCAGGTTTACTTCTATCTTTTATAACTACGTGAGTAACTACTCTAAGTCTGGTAGTGCCACGGACCCCAACGTGTCTTCCGACATTATATAAATTATTAACGTCCGTTCTGGGAGTGAAGATAACATCTAACAAACAACTCTATTATGTCTCACTCTCAGAATGCATGTAGAGGTGGGGCACACGGCACTAAAGAGCTCCTTATTATTGACGACTATTAACCAACAAGTTCGCCGTAACCGAAAAGATCTGACGACATGTTGGATAGATTATAAAAAGGCTTATGACTCTGTGCCTGCTGAGGGTGATGGAGTTGTACAAGATTTATACAACTCTATCGTTAGGCAGCTGTTTTAAGGGCCTGCTACAGAAAGCAGTTCTTCTTGATACGTCACGTAACATGAGGAGGTTTCTGTCTCTAGAGGGTTATCATGGTCCCTGTACCCGATACCGATGGGACACTATATTTATATTTTTAAATGTATTTTGATTTTTTTTAAGTCCTTGAATAAGTTCTCGCTGTTTTTTTTTTACAAAATAAAAACTTTATTTAAAATATAAGGAACAAAAACATTTTATTCAAAGTATTGCCCATGAAAAACGACATGTCTTTTGAGAATATCAAAGAATCGATCCATTTTTTAGCTTCTTCGTAAGCATGAAAGCTTTGGTCAGCTAAGCCATGTGCCAACGAACGGAATAGGTGAAAATCGGAAGGGGCTATGTCAGGTGAATACGGCGGGTGGGGTAGAACTTCCCATCGAGGCGTTTCCAGGTAGTTTTTCACTGGTTTTGCAACATGAGGCCGGGCGTCGTCATGTAACAAAATCACTTTGTCGTGTATCTCCTCGTATAGCGGCCATTTTTCTTTTAGGGCTCGACTCAAACGCATCAATTGAAGTCGATAGCGATCCTCGTGATAGTCTCATTCAGTTTGACCAGCTCAAAATAAATTACACCCTGCTAATTACACCAAATACAAAGAAGAAGCTTCGAACCATGGATATTCGGTGTTTTGCGGACGATGTTGGTGCATGGCCAGGCTTATCCCAGGATTTTCTACGCTTTGGATTATCCAAAAATCCATTCTCTTCTGCCGTTGAAGCAGTAGTTCACACGTGACAAAACTGTCTATTGACTTCAATTCATATGGCACCCAATGTCCTTGCTTCTTGATCATTCCTAACACTTTTAAGCGTTTTGAAACAGGTGACTCATCAACTTGTACCTAATGTTTTTCGAAGTTCTGCTATAGTCTGAGATCGGTCTGAACGTTCTTTATCCCCAAGTACAAAATCGTTAATTTTGAATACATTATATTATCAAAACTAATAAAAAATACTTTGTTTACACTAAAGTGAACAATCATTCACTGAGATTTTTAAGGTATACAGTACCTCCTTGCAAATGCGTTACCATTCGACATGACAAGCACGGATTACTGCTACTGTCATCTTTGATGAAACACCGAGAACTTATTCAATGTCCTATAATGTAATTATTATGTATATTTAATTAAATAAAGATAATAATAATAATAATGACGTCACACACCGTACACACGGCTCCCTGATGCCAAACAAGCCAGAGCCTCTTCTACGGTTACCAGACTGCTGATGAACATACTTAAATATTTCTAAATACATATATAATATAGAAAAATTCTCATCACACAATATCATTAATTATGATAATTATTAAAATGCAACATTTTTTATATATACTATCGTTATATGGGAAAGCCATGTTTTGGCACATGTGAGCCAGCTCGATCGAAGTGATCCCACGGCCAAGTGAAAAGCACAACCCGTGCTTTTCACCAAGTTATTTAGGCTACTGGAGTTCCCACAAGGTTCCCTGGTCCGGACATCCTAATAACCGCAGTCTTCGGATCCCTCCAATTACAGGTGCAGAGTGGCACGCCGTGTGCTTTTAGTCGGTCCGATTTCGACACAATACCCCGACGCAAACCTCGGTGGGGTGGCGGCCCGATGGGGTTTCCACACGTAAAATTACCACAAGGTTAATGATGTGCTTTTATTTTCTTTGACTTCGACTACGATTTATATGGAACAAAAAAAAAACGTTTTGTAACTACAAAACAATCAATCTAAATTTAGTAGTGTTATTCAAAGTAAGCAATAAAAAGCAAGCACTTAATGTTCTCTAATACTCGTAGTACTCATCGTATGTAGCAATGAGTAATTAACGAAACAAACTCTCAAGTTGAGGTCCCGAAATCCCACAAACAAGCACAAAGTTTGTAACTCGACAGATGCGGATGAGACGTGATTAATCACTTCCCGAGCACGGCTTAACGATATATTTGAACTCATACGGACAAATTAGACACGCGTAACTGCGTGAGAAACTAAAGTGTGCCATACACTAGTAGCAGGTCTAGGTATATACACACGTATATTACAATCTTGCTATTTACAGACATTAGAATTTGAAAGTACTGATTAAGGGTATTTATTATGATAGGAGGGCTCAAATTGTACGGCGAGAGCCAGTCCGAGTTACAAGTATGTGAATCTGACTTACTCAAGTTATTGTTTACGATCATTGCTTACCCATTTACCCTTATAAGTAAAATAAGTATGATTAATAATCATACTCCTCTGTCTACGCCTTAAGGGAAATATACATAGACATATAGTAGTCCATCTAATGGTTCGTTCTTGGCCTCAACAAAATGCTGCGCTTTGGCGTTGCAATAAAAAATATATAAAATATAATACACCAGTTTTTCGGTCACGTTGTCGACTTTTGGAAATAGGTAATAGACCATAGACCGCTAGAAGTGAGTAAGTATGCAAAATGTGAGGACCGAGATGTGGGGCCACCAATGGATTTGATTTTTAAGAAAAGGTAAAAGAAAAATAATGTGGATCTTGCCGGTCAAATTTTGATACATTTCTTTTTTACCCCTTCTACTCACATAGGCGGACAACCCTGAGACCCAGAAACTAGAATATTCTTCGCCGAAGGTTTTTGGTGCGCTAAATCTGAGGTAAAAATTACGAAATTAGCTTTGGTTTCTAAAATTTACTAACCTAAAAGTGCAAAAATAACTTGTTTTCGCTGTTTTTGAGGCTATGTAGCATCGTAACATAATTTTTCTCTAGAAAACTGTTAAAAGCATCTTAAAGTATAGGTCTTAACCTTTTAAATCGCGTTGATTTTGCTCAGATATCTTTTCGCAGAAATCACTTAAAGTTTCTTAGTTTTCGATACGACCTTCAAACCTTCAAGAAAAGAGCGTACTCCTTCCTAAAAGGCCAGCAACAATGGTCACTTTCCATCAGGTGACCCGCTCGTTTGCCCCCTCCAACATAAAAGAAGTTTAAAAGAAAACCTACAAACCATATGTTCATATAGTATAAGAGGGAAAGATCAAAATTAACAAATCCCAAACTCATTAAACCTAAAGCTAACAGTTTATATCATATCTATTGAATTATTATTTTTTTCCTAAAGAAGACAACTCCCGCATTAAAAATATATCCTGTGTCGCGGTGGACTTTACAAACATACATGAAACGGACATAAAGAACGCCCAGACTCAGAACAACAATATGTGGATCACACAAAGTGTCGTCCCATGTGGGATTTGAACCCACAACACTGGACGCAGTAGGTAGCGGCGTGGCGATCGCTTAAAGCACTACGCCATCCGTGCAGTCAATAAATAAATGACATCATAGACCACGGGTTAGAAAAAGAGACCGTTAGCGTTGGGCAACCTAGGAATAAAGTATCATATTTATGTCGAATTGTACAGCTTTCTAGTAGGTATTATAAATATGAGCTCAGCCGCAGACAGATAGAATGGAACGGATAGAAACTATAAGGGTATGTTGACTACTGACTCGTAAAAAAAAACTTATAAAATGAGTCAGAAGCCTGGGGTATTAATGCGGTATCGCAATAAAGAGTTCATGATAGGCTTGCTGTTCGACTCACAGTTATTCGACCCTAATCTGCTTAATCAAAACTTCTTTTCTTTCATTGGATTCCCTTCTTACCTAAGTTTCCCTATCAAAATCCCAATCTCTTTAACTTTAATTTCCACATTGCACGATTCACGGCTAGGTTATGCTCTGATATGTTTGCTCTTATCCGTATGTTGACGGATTAGGAATACCGAGTATCATCACCCCTATACCTCCCGTGGGTGTCGTAAGAACCGACTAAGGGAACAAACTACGCAGGACAACAGCACTGCAAAGAGAAGGAAAACTCGACACAAACCCTATACCAACTCGTCTGGCGAGCGTGGTATAGTAGGCCAAAACCTTCTTTCTAAGGAGAGGCCTATGTCCAGCAGTGAACTATTTAAGGCTGTTGATGATGATGATGATTAGTGATGTTTGCTCTTAATAACATCGAATGGGCTAAATTAATATAATTTAAATTATATAAAATTGGATGTTTTATACGCTTCCATCTTAAATCTGTTGGCCAAATCATCAAAATTCATACAAAAACAAACATGTTTCACAAGCTCGGTGATAAAGTAAAACCCATCGTACACTTTACCACAGCAACGTTTACAGTGCTTAGAGGTCGAAGGTTTCTATTCATAGATATTTTGATACCATTAGATATACTTCTGGAAAAATGGATTTAATAGAATCACTTTAAGATATACCTATGTATATAAAGTGATATTGTTGTATTTTCTTAAAAAACAAAAAATGGGGCCAACCATTGAGTTTATTCTATTCTATCTTTATTTGTTCATCATTGTTACAGTGAAGTATCAAAAGTAAGTAGGTACACAGTTATTTCCAAAATACGTCTACTGTACAAATGGCTACAAATACAAATGCTGTCTCAGGCAACTTTAGAATAGAGAAACAATTCGAAGAGATAGCGTTAGTAGTTGATGTTTAAAGGAGAATGCCCATCTCAGTATGTAAATCAGTTTTACTGCTTTTTTTTGCAGTGGCAAATATGTATAAACTGCTTTATTAAGCCAACATTGAGTATTATCGGAAATAGTCACGTATTTTGTTACAGAACTTGTGGTTATTGAGAAATTAAATGTGAAAATATTAACAACAAGAAAATATCGTGTTTTTGACAGGGATACCATATATAAATTTAGACATTACTAGTGCTAACACTGAAGGATGCTTTCACTTCTAAAACTAACGACTACATACACGAAATAATAACATTACTAAACTGCAATATATTTTAATGTGACATGTAATGTAATGTAATAAATAAAGGCTAACTCTCTCACTAGGAATGTATATACCCTTTTTTTTTGCCGTGCGGAACTCCCCTCGGATACCACCCACCAGTGGGTGATTATGTCGGACTCGAACCGACCAAAAACCGCACGTCGCCTCCAGGTACCATTAGCCGGGGAAGGACCTGGCGGAGCTGTGATTTTTGATCCTCGATTTCTCGAGACTCAGGACTCCGTCCCAGCTCCCGCGCCTATTTGCGCCACCGATACAGAGCCGCAAGGGCTCTCGCCAGGAATATATATACCCGGGAACTTTTACAAACATACATGAAACAGAGACAAGGAACACCCAGACTCAGAACGATAATTTGTGCATCACACAAAGTGTCGTCCCGTGCGGGGATCGAACCCACTGCACTCAGCGTTGTAGGAAGAGGCGTAGCGATCGCTTAAACCACCACGCCATCCGTGGTGGTTTAAGCGATGTCCGAAGTCGTGTCGCAATTGCATACATAATATTCATACATATATCAATTACATGACACGCATTACGAAAGATTGTGTTCATTACACGTTTATTTGTTTAAGTCGGTCAACATGATTAAGTCAGTCAACTTTACGAATTATTATCACCTATTGTATATTTCACCCTTTTTATTTTAAAACGACGTTTATTTCCATTCAGCCATTAATGGTTTATTTAAGAAAATGGCAAAATTTAATTTAAAATGGAAAATGTCATTGATTAAAGTTTTAGTCCTTGTAAGATTTAATTTTAAACCCTAAGTTCTATATTAGAATCCTAAATTAGTCCTTTATTAAATTTTAATATTATAAAATACGACATTCATCATCAACAGCCTTTAACAGTCCACTGCTGGACATAGGCCTCTCCTTAGAAAGGAGGTTTTGGCCTACTATACCACGCTGGCCAGACGGGTTGGTATAGGATTTGTGTCAAGTTTTCCTTCTCTCTGCAGTGCTGTTGTCCTGCGTATTTCGCTCCCTTAGTCGCCTCTTACGACACCCACGGGATGAATAGGCGTGGTGACACTCTGTATTCTTAATCCGTCACCACACGGATATTATAAAAACATCTGATATTTAGTATTTTGAACTAATTTACCTACTTCCTTTTACTGCGTATCTATATATATAGATATATTATGCAGTACATACATTTTCAGTATATACTTATGTAATATAATATCCACAATGATGTAACTAAAATAAAAATACAGTTCTAGAACCATTTTCTCCAAAATGATTATTGACCTTAAACATTTTTATATGTGTTATGAAGGAACTTAAACCGTACTTTAAGAAAAAAGGGACTTGAGAGTTGAGTAAGACGTTGTGAAACGATATGAGTACTCCGGCGAGAGTGAATTGGAAGCCACTTGAGATTTAGATGGGATTCAGAAACGTGGTCATACTTATTTCCATTTGGATGTACATACCGTTGTTTATATAGGATTAAAGTAAAAAACTGTGCACTAAATACATGTTTAATCATAGACACCGAGAGAAATCAGATTTTATTGTTTTTCTTTCTTTCAACAGCAGTTTAACTTTCAAAATCGTTTAGTACACCATGTTAAGCTTAAATACCAAAAAATGTATTTAGGTTGTAAGATAATAAACTCAATCATAAAACGTTTATTTCATTATTCACTATTCAATATTCATAAGGTTAAATCATAATTAAAAACAAAGAAGGATGTTGTTTGGCTAAAAGTTTAGTGACCGTAATACTTTGCAATAAAATTTACAGCTTCGTAAACGTAAAACAGGCCTGCCGGCTGATCATCAACCGATATGCATCGAACTGTGTTATTTAATCAAACGTACCGTATGGTGCGCTACAGTATGTGTTTTTCATTGCATTTCTAGTCGATATACAGCATAAGTTGCTTATACAACCGTTTAAACTTCTTTAAAATGTTCCTGGGTTATGGTTATTAATTACCTAATCGTATAATGTTACTGTACTACAGTAAAAATCGTCTTATTTCAAATAAAGTTTGGGACTTCAGGCTTACTTTCCGTATGGTTAAGTGTATTACAATTCGTATACGTTTATCGTTAGGTACGGATTCATTTCTCAATTACTATTTTATAAAGCTGAAATTTGGCTGTGCAAATTCTAATTTAATTGATTATACTTATTAGATCTTTTCTTAAGCCCTCGGTTCAAGATTCAAATAAAACTAGAAAATCCCTTGATCAGTTTGTGGCTTATATTAAGCTAGTAGACAAACAGCTCCTTACCTTGTGTACGCAGGGGTGTGGGACCCACGTTAGCGTCAGGTCGGTGCCCAATAACACGCATGATTGAGTTCAGGCATCCGCTCCATCGTGTCGCTTGTCGCTCTATCAGGTTTTACCCTCTCATCTAATTGCTAATGAAATTTTTCGTCGATGGAAAAATTATATTAGCTGAAGGGACGTCGAATCCAATATTATTTTAATGGAAGGCTTTCATTTTGCTAAAATTTTCGTGACTAGATTTTGGAAATAACCGTAGGGGCAGGTGGGGCACAATGATACAAGGGGCACATAGATACACAAGTATTATTTAATAATAGATTGAATGTATTCGAGTGGTGACATCTCTAGAACGCTCCTATAAATATTTGAACGCATCCGATGTAATCGCGTCGACAGGCAGTCAGTCGCGTTGACGAGACGTAACGTGATTCGAGTGCGGGCATTAAAAAAAAAACGTGATTTATAAAAGTGTTTGAACGATCTTCTGTACCAACCTGTGAATGTATATATATACCAAAGATAAGTTAGGGCATCGAATGTTGAAGATGTAGTACATTTATTTAGTATAATTCGTATTTTAAAAAACATATTTTGGGGCACTTAGATACAGCGAAGTACGAGGCACAATGATGTGTATCATTGTGCCCCAACAAAATGTTATAATATATATTTCTATTAAAATTATATATTCTTTTGTTGGCATCAGAAAATGGTGCGAACGTACAAGCCAAAGACCGATAGACGTAGTACAGATGAGGAAAGGATCAAGAACGCCATATCCGAAGTTACTTTAAGGGTACTTTCTATTCGAAAAGCAGCTGACAAATATGGTTTCAAGTCCTGCAACTCTGCAACATCGTGTTGAAAAGTTTAGAAAATATTACTACCAATTAAGCCAAACGTCATCTTCTAATTTGTATGGGTCAAAGTATTCTGTTGCTCAAGTACGGCTTACTGTCCAGCAAGAGAAAGTCTTTTCAGAATATTTATTGACTTGCAGCAAGATTCATTATGGGTTATCCTTGCATCAACTGTTGTAGTATGCAGAATATTTGGGATGTAAATATCCAGATTCGAAAGATTGGG
Organism: Arctia plantaginis; assembly: GCA_902825455.1. Lineage (NCBI taxonomy): Eukaryota > Metazoa > Arthropoda > Insecta > Lepidoptera > Erebidae > Arctia > Arctia plantaginis. Next base: position 6,720,119 of record CADEBD010000288.1, read on the forward strand.
CAGCAGGATTTAGAAAAAGGAATCAGGAACTTAGCTTAAAAAAACCTGAAAACACAAACGCCGAGAGAAGTTTTGCATTTAATAAGACCGCAGTAGATGATTTTTTTAATAATTATGAGCATGTAATGTTACGCTATAAATTCACATCTGATTGTATAACAAATTTGGATGGAACAGATATTAATACGGTCTTATCAACACCTAAAGTTTTGGCTGAAAAGACACAAAGGCATGTTGGAAATTGTGTCAGCTGAACGTGGAGAACTTGTAACATTTTGTTTAATAGTGACAGCAACTGATACTGCTCTGCGTCTGTTTATGTTTTTCCTCGTGTCCATTTCAAAGATCCATCTTTAAATGGAGCTCCTCATGGCAGTCTTGGTTTGGCAAACAGGAGCGGCTGGATGATAGCTAAACTGTACATACAAGTTCTTTAACATATTCAACGCCAATTCGAATTATTTGTGACACTCGAGTCACATATTTCTATTGAAGCTGTCAAATATTGTTATGAGAAATCTTTCTTTGCCACCATATGCGTCACACAAATTACAACCGCTGGATGTCAGCGTTTTTGATCCATTTAGAAGCAAACTGAAAATAGCTTTTAATGATTGGTACATTCAAAATATTGGGAAGACTATCCATATATAAAATAGCTGAACTTTCAAAATCTGCCTTTTTTGAATCTTTTACACACAAAAACATTACAAGCGGCTTTTCAAAGCCAGATATTTAGCCATTCAACCGACCTGCATTAGGGAAGATGATTTTGCTCCTATAGAATATATAATAGTATATAGTATACCTATATATAATAGTCAAGAAACAGAGACAGGAAATAGATTTTGTTGAGCCGGAAAGAAGTCAAAATGATGAAATTATTGCTGAATGCTGTAACATAGATGAGGCACAAACAGACCCATCAGATGACCAATCGGATTTTAATACATCTGCAAATGTTATTTCACCTCTTTATGTTTCAGCACTTCCAAAGGATAACCTGTCAGGCTTTTAGATTAATAATAACATAATATCAACAGCAACTGTACGACCATGTTCTAAAAAGGTTTTTAATGAAAAACATCTAAGAAAGGAAGAGAAAATGGAAGAAAAAATCTGTTCTGCTTTGAAGCCGTTATCAGATTCTGATTCTAGTGTGAATGAGTTGCTGAAATTAAGTGATGAAAATGATGATAAAGAGTCAGACGAAGAAAATAGAAAAGAGTTTGACGTTCTTATCCGGAAAATATAAACATTGGGGATTTCATCATCGTCATCATCATCATCAGCCTATCGTAGTCCCCTGATGGACATAGGCCTCTCCCATTGCACGCTACTTAGATTGATTATGGGCTTCTCGCATCCAGCTTCTGCCCGCCATCTTGCGCAAAATGTCACTCCACCTGGCCTGTGGGCGTCCTACGCTACGTTTGCCGTGATGCGGTCTCCCTTCAAGAACTCGTTTTTCCCAACTGTTGTCGGTTCAGCGGCTAATATGGCCAGCCCACTGCCACTTCAGCTTGCTGATCCGGATTTCCTTCTTATTAAATTTGAAAAGAAGAAATCGATCGTTCATTATGTGGCCAAAATAATTTTTAAATACAATTTGACCGAATATCAAGTGTCAGAAAAAATCCTAGGGCTTATATTTTTGTTTTCCTAGAATATCGAACATCATTTATGTATACTTTTTCAGTCGATTTAAGTGCATACAATGTGCAATAAAAGTGCCAATATTAACGTTCTTAATAATATTAACTTTATTATTTGTGCTTTTTTTCTTTACTAAGCGTTGCCGTATTAGAGTTTAAAGATTGTTGTGTTTTGAGTTTTATTTGTAATTCAAATATTCGAAACTGTAAATTTGGTTTAGTAACAAGTAATTAGTGAGACTGATTATGATATCTTCACAATAAAAAAATAGAAATTTTCATGAAAGTCTTTTTTCGATTTCGATTCGATCGAACCAATTACATACAACTTTCAATCTGTATTATAGTACGTCACATGATGTATCTAAGTGCCCCGTTAATGGAGCAGAATGATTCAAAATCATTTTTTTACAAACTTAAGCAATTGCTATCCTTTACATTAAAGTATTTATACATTTGCCTAAACGTTCAGTTGAAAATAAATTTAAAATATTATGTTTTTTCATTACCAAGTATTTCATTTTAAAATTTTTTGATTCATCGTCCCAGCCTCCCCCTATTTGCAAATAACCTTGTGACAAAATGAAATGTATAGTAAGAGTAAAATTCATTGATAGTTTCTCAATTATATTTTCATGCATAAATTAATTAAATAAAATAATTAACCGACGCTGACAATGGGAGGCGGGAATTGAGGAAAATGGCTGACAGCGGATAGATGCGGACTGCCCTAGACCGAGATGGTTGGCGCTCTTTGGCGGCTAAAAAAAGGCCTCCCCGGCCTTCCTTTAGCCGTGGACGGCAATAGAAGACAATGGAAGACAGTTTTCATATCATCTAAGGTCATCCTAGGCATATGGATACCATTTACAGTAATCCAATGAACTAAATGTTGTTGTTTGACCAGATTTTTGGATGATTTAAAGTATTACGAACAAGCGAAATGTTAATGTTATGTGCTTATTGACCAATATGTACCTAATAAAGACCTAGTCGTCATGAAAATTTAAAAATATTGTCATAAAACAGTGTTAAAATATCACTCATAAATATTATTATACTTATTGATGGTATTTTATAACAGACACACGTCGTAAAAGTCAGATGAAAACCATGAAAGCGCCACATTTGGCCATCATTCTGTTTATGTCCTTTGTACACATAAAACAGCCTTTAGTTATTTATTGACTTTAAACCTAAAATACATAACAATCGACGGATGAAAGCAGTAAAGTACGTAGCCGAGTCCATTAAACGTAATTGAGCTATAGCTATGGAAGTTTAATGTGTTTAGGTAAATCAATTTTGTAGTTTCGGACTTCGCGAAACACTATTGTTTTTTGAATCAAGGTAGTAAATGAGCACACAGTTGGCCTTGTCTTATGCGGTTTTCGGTCATGAAGGTGTTTCTTCAAATGTTAAATATTAAGGAAGGTGCTCACTTTATACAATTTTATTATAGTAGTCCTGTATTAAAGTATATTTGCGATAAGCATGTACGATATTTAGCTGTGTATGCGTATGCGTGTGTGGCACACCCACACACGCATACGCGCCTTAAAATGTACTTCTCTTCTATTATATTCTGTTCTAACTTTGTCTACCACTATGTTTCTACGCAAAATTGTGTTATTAGGAATATTACTGTAGTAGTAGGTTTTAGTAATAATTTCATATATCACACGACGTACCCCGTATACTGGTCACGTACGGTCTCTATCGACGGTTTTTGTTCACGTAAATATGTATATACTGTAATTATTTGGTACGATATATATTAATATTAGGCTTAGCTTGATCAACCGTCTCAGATAATAAAGAAAACAAAAAACGTCTAAATAATTACTATAGGAAAATATCGAATGGCGTACTCTTAATACGTAATGAGAAAACTTTGTATTGATCCTGTTTCTAAGTATAGGTATTACGCACTCGGGGAACGAGTACAAAAACTAACATAGTATATTAGTTGCAAATTATATTAATTGTATATAGTAATAGTTTTTGTAAAATAAGTGCTCCTAGTATCTGGTTAGGCTGTACCCTGCCACGCTTCGCTGTGGTACATTGTGGTTGCATTGATAAGAAAGGGGTACAAAACAAAACATATTAAACGAAAAATAGATAAAAACCATCTTTGAAGGGGTTTATATATATAGTGTCCAAATTAGAACAGAACAAATGCAGAACTTTTTGAGTTTTTGAAGCGTCCATAATCCATACATAAAGTATTTTATTTATAGTATATGTATGTAAGTTAGATTTATCTTAAATTAATAAATTTAATATAAAAGAGTCAAATTCTCTGTTTTCTCTTGCACCTACAGCATCATTTTTCTAAATCAACCGAAGGTCGACTGGCAGAGAATGCCCTGGGCATTAAGTCCGTCTGTCTACAACTTGTGCATTAAGTTAAATAAATAAAATAATCCATATATATGTATGTGGTTTGTGTACGCTTCAAAAACTCGAAAAGTTAGCAGATACATAGATACATAGATGACAATAACAATTGACCTTATAAGAAATATAGAGAAAACAACAGACGCAAGCAGATGTTAGATTATTTATTTTAAATATACTCAGTTCACTGCAAATTACTACGTTATTTATGCATAAACGACACAGCGACCCATGTTAACCTCAAAAAATCTTCATACCCTAACCTGTATGCCATTGTAACACATGTCTCGAAGGTAAAAGCGGTGTCAAATAGTCTCTGTCGTACTGGGAAAGGTAACGTTTCGTCTCAATGGTCGTTACTAAATATTTGAACGCCCCGCACTGCGCACTGCCTTAAATAAAACATTTTTGCCAACCGAACTGAATTTTTGAGGCGCGCTCCTGCTCCCTTCCCTTAGAGACCGACTATTCGTGTAGTGTTAGTCTGATGTTTGGATTATTTATCTATGGAGATATGACAGATTTTGTGGGAAATCTTTTTATTATCGATCAATATAGACTCACACTTTAACGTAACTCGAATTTGCTGGAAGCTTTTCATGCAATACAAAGGAAGCTAATGTTTACTCGCTGAATGAATATAATAAGTAACTAATTTAGCGCTAACAAGGGACCAAGTACGTATTAGTGTTTTTTACTTTTATGGTTCCTTACTAGTAGTAAATCGTTCATTAAAGTCTTGTGAATATAATATTGATTATACTGTTTGAGAAATGAAAAGTAGCAGTGTGATATACCTGAAAGATTTGTAAAAAAATATGATTGGTATTCATAACTAAGCAATTTTTAGTATTGGTGGTAGTATTTTAATATTTAGTTTTCTGCCACAAATTATTATTTGTCTTACACTTAAAAATCGATGTATGTTGGTGCGTATTTCATGCGCTAAATATCATTCTTCCTATCACCATGAAATTTTGTACAGGTTGCCAGGGATACCGTAAAGAATAAAAGGGGACCTCTTATCACAAAAAATATGTTCAAATTATACCTAAGTACATGACAATCTTAGAGATGCTTGGACTGCTAAAACTTTAATTAAGTATACTTCTCAACCTGATTCTAGTGTTTCTAAATAAATTTATATAAGTAATGACGCCCTTTTGACTGGAAATAATATAAGTTAGCGTACCCAGTATTTGCATAAGCACACAATATCAAGAAAATTCGTCCACTGTTGTGCCACAGAGATTTCCTAAAAGGTGATTTGCATTATTTTTCACCAAGTTAAAACAAAGAGTCGTATCTACGTAAAAATGTAAATTTGGGCCTCTCCTGAATCTAAAGTTCACGCTTGATTTTATTTTCATGGCGCGAACGACAGCTGAATTTTAAAATGTTCTTATTTTAGAAATATATTCTATTAAATATTTTTTTATATTTACAGCAGATCATGTCAGCATTTATGTAGGAATGCAAAGAGCATACGACTTGTTATGCAGTTGTGCGGGACTGAACCATCTTCGTACCAAAACAGACGTGACGTGACGTAATACTAATTGTGCACTTTTTAGGAATTGCAAATTAATGTAAAGTTGCATGGTGACAAATTCAAACTTTGCATAAGAATTCTTGTTGCATCTTGTATTAAAAATGAACTGGTAGGGGACGTTATGTAAGGTTTACAGAAATTGGTGAAAACAAGTAAATTATATATTCTGTTTATACTACGGCCTGTTGGTTTAGTATAGTGGTTTGCGATTCTGACGAGCTCTGAGCTATAAAGGTCGTGAATTTGATCTGCATTCTGGTTTAATACAGGCTCTGCTAATAAAATATATATAGTAGTACAGGCTCTGCTTAGTCTATTAAAAGGATTTTGTTAAAAGTTTCTGTAATGTGAATGTAAATTTTGATTTAGAGGATTTCCAAAAAAATCAAAATACAATACTAGTATGATCGAAGCGAAGTGCTGTACCTACAATTATTGTTGGTGAGAATGGATCGATAGGGTTGGCACACACGACTGACATTCCTGGCAGAAGTGCCAGATTATGTAATAACTGTTTAGTTATGTTGCTTTTTAACCGACTTCCAAAACATAAAAGATTAGGTTATCAGTTCCGTCTCTTTTTTTATCTATCAGATTGCGTAATGTAGTATTTAAATAAAATGTTAGTAAATATATTAAGAATTTAAGTAAGTTTAACAAATATAATATTACTTATCAAAAAAGGTCGTTGGGGCACATTTAATTTTTTTGTTTATTTAAGTAAATACCATCAATTGAGTTAGGGCGGTCATACAAATCGTATCAAATATACAGTATACATCGGTAATAGGACTGCAAATGCTTCCCTGGCTGATGTATAGGATGGTTGCTGTAATATCAAAAAAATCATTTTCTCCAGAAAATTTAAAGGAGTCTAGCGATTTAGGTTAATAGCCTCCAAGTGCTCGTATTTTAGCCTCGCTTTATCTTACAGACTACGATAAATATTTTAAAGGAGAGACTATTACGCAATGAGTCTGAGTTTGAAGCTTGCTTTCGTATTTCATTTTTTACAGTTATGGCAAATGTCTACGGTTGAAATCGCTTTCATTTTTAACCGACTTCAAAAAAGGAGGAGGTTCTATGTTCCACTGTTTGTATTTTTTTTAAATATATATTATATATTTTATTTTATTTCTTTATGCACAAATTACAACTCACTTGTATAATGACGGACGGATAATAATCATAATTGCGGAGAAGGACAGAAACACTGGGACAGATATACATACAAACTGAAATACATATAAATACACTTGCTGAGTTACATACATACATATAATATAATTATATATGCAGTATTTAAAAATATTATCTAACTAATCCAACCCGTCTGGCCAGCGTTTTTTAGTAGGCCAAAACCTCTTTTCTAAAGAGAGGCATATGTCCAGCAGTGGACTATTAAAGGCTGTTTATGTGATGTGATGATGTGATGTGATCTAACTAATTCCCAAATCCTAATTTTAGCGACTATATATCAGTGTAATTTGAACCATAATGGATTTTACTCAGAATACAAAACTAACGTACATACCAAAAGTGGACATCTCCTTTGCGGATAAAGTCGAGAGTGTATTGTGATTTAAATTATCAGAATTACCTAATACATCAGAAGACTAGAAGAAAGGTTTTCTTATGACTTTTCTTTAATTATAGTTGATTTTCCGACTTCAATTAATTTTTAGTTTTTAATTTAAAAATATATTCTTCCGTTGTTACTGCTACTCTTTTATTCAACCAATAGTATTTATTAATGCTGAAATATTTATTATAGTACCATTTTATTATATTAACAAAAGTCGCCAGCACGTAAAATAAGATTCATCAAATTATGGGTGGGTCATAAAAATGTACGCACGGATGTCGTAGTTATTTAAGCGGTCGCAACGCCGCTTCCTACTGCGCTGACTGTTGTGGGTTCGCTTTCCACATGGGGCAATTTGTGTGATCCACAAATTGTTGTTCTGAGTCTGGGTGTTCTTCGTGTCCGTCTCATGTATGTTAGTGAAGTCACCCGCGACTCAGGATATATAATCCCAATTCGGGAGTTGTCTTTTTACAATAAAAAGTGATATAGACAAACACACACATTTCATGAATGTGTGTATGGTTTTCAAGCCTTTGTATAAATACAAAGATATGTGACAAACAAACTAAATAGCTAAATACTCGTATGACATTTTCGTATGGCTTCGTAGTTTTGTTTATTCTCGAAACAATAGTGATTACAATAAAAAATGCGAACAGTGATCCCCAGGGTCATTTTAATTTACAAGTAGTATCTTAGCAGTGACTAGTTACTTTCTAAAGTGTGAGAACTACGCATGTTTTCATTATTGTTTTCTTAGACATTAAAATTCCTGTTCTGATTATATTTTTTTAATATTTTCAAAGAAATGAAAATTTCATAAAGTTACCATACACGTGCTCACACAGTATCCCCTCAAGATATGTTATTTATACACCGCTACTTAGATCTAAACTTGTAAAACGAGTATTACTTCTAGAACACATATGTGTAATAACTTTTTGCATACGTTATTTTTAATATTAACAATATTAACTAGACACGTCTATCACACGCCCATCTGATCTCAGACTAGGCTGCGTCTGTACTGTGGTAACGAGACTGCTGATAAACATCCATACTTATATTATTAATGTGATAGTGAGTTTGTTACGCTTTCACGCCTAAACCATTCGGATCCCCTCTGATACCACCGACCGGTCGGGTGGTTATGTCGAACTCGAACCGACCAAAAACCGCACGCTGTCTCGGGTACCAGTTGCCCGGGAACCAAGTGTACCCTAGAAAGGAAATCCATGGTGACGTGACTTGGGCCATCTACGGCGTGTAGATGACCCCCTTTTTAAAAATGAATATGAAATGAGTCTGCTCTCTACCGCAGTGATATCACGTGTTGGATCTTGTGTCACCGGAGTGAGGTAACCGGAGGCCGTACCGCCCCCTCCTCCTAATTGTAGAGGGAGGACTCAAAGTGTGTGAGTGAAATTTTCAACAAACGAAATTAAAAACCAAAATTACTCATTGATAACGTAACAGTATTAAGAATATTTATTAATTAATATTTACATTAGATGAATATTAATGTTTTCTCATCAAAATGCAAGCATTCAAAGGTATCGCGACGTAGTTGTGCGTCAATATTCAATTTTCAACGACGGCTCGTGACTTTCATAAATCATAAAGCCTGCCTTGTTAACATTTAGAAGTCACTCAAGTTATTGGTATTTAAATCATAGTATGGTTATTAAAATATTCTTAAAGCGTGTTCTGTTAATTCTAAGAAACTTAAAGATTAATGTTTTTTTTTTAATATGGCCTCGTGTAGGTGTTTATATCTAGAAAGTTTGTCTTAAATTTTTAGTTAAAGCATTTATTTTGTTCATTCGTTCATTTTTGTTTCATCCCTAATATTTATTATCACAGTTTTGCAATTTTAGTCTTAACATAATGCTTCTTTATTGAAAGCTAAGTACTTTTTCAAGTTACGTCGTAGAAAACGACGCGGTAATTCAAAAACTTTTATTAAGAGATATATTTGGAACTGTGCAATGTACACATTTATATAGTCTGCGAGTGTACGAGATATTTTAGGTAATATTATTCTTCAAATGTATACTCGTTCTTATATTTACGGTCTTAACTGTTCAATAGAATACCGTTATAAACTACAAACATGACGTAGTTTAATATTACACAATCATCCAAAAAAGGTTCGTTATTCGACTTAATGATTATAATTGCTCATCATCTGAATGCTAACTGAATGGTAACAATTATTTATAACGTTGATGTACTCGTATTATTACTTCCTGACAGTCGTTCAATATGGACCGTCAATGGTAAATTAATGTGTAACAATTCACTTCGTCTCCATTTATTCTGTTCAGCTGTTTTCTTCCGTTAATTAGACAACAATCTATTTTATGGACGCTTTTTATTGTTTTTTGTTATATTATACATACAATAACAACGTTACCCAAAAAACCACATCAAAACTGTGACTTTCGCCCTGAACTAGAGTGGCTGTAGTATCGTGAGCGACCGCATCTGCTTGCTCTCACCACTCCTTAATTCACTCACTTCTTCTACATACCTCACCTCCCTACCTTTGTTCAAGTCCGTATTCTCCTTTCGTCCTCTAAGGAATGCAATAAATATGTCTAAATAAAATATGTAAATAAGATAAGGCCCACTTTAAAACCAGAGAACTAAATACAACCAAACATACAAGTCTATAGCCGTCAGTAATCCGGGAATTAAGCAGATTGAAGCAAATTGAAAGAAAAGGGAATTGTAGTAGAAACATTTTGCCGTAACTGATTCTCAAGAAATTGATTAAAATGAGGGTATATCGAGAAACGGCTTCATAATAGCTACCAATTCAGGTAATTAATTAATGAATTAGTTGCTGGCTTTTTAGCACTTAATTGTGTATACGGGAAATGAAGACTATAACAATTTCACCTTAATTTCACATAGTAACGAGCAACACACGTCTTTAAAGGGTAGACAGGCGTATTAATCGCACACATTTTTCCATCCATCCTGACCGTTTAGCAGTCAGGTCAGCTTCTATGATGTGTTAAAAGTCTATACAAAGTACATATACCTATAAGACTCCATAGTACGCAAATATTCGTAGTAATAATAACCAAAAATTAATTGGAACGGATGGCGTAATGGTTTTAGCGGTCACCTCGCCGCTTCCTACTGCGCTAAGTGTTGTCGGTTCGATTCCCAAATGGGACATCATTTTTTATGATCCACTAATTGTTATTGTTCAGTGTCTGTGTGTTCTTTGTGTCCGTTTCATGTATGTTTGTGAAGTCTACCACGATACAGAATATATTTCTAGTGCAGGAGTTTTCTTAAAGAAAAACCCTAATTACAGGTACAGTAGATTCGACTTACCAGACCGCAAATGAAATTCAAAACGTTTATTATGTACAGGCCTTAATGAGTAACATCTTTAAGAACATTGTCCGCTTCACTTTACTAAGTAGAGCATTTGCTTCATTCCATTAGCCTTATTAAATTATACTAGCAGTTGTCTACGAAGGCATTTAAATTTTTTAAATTAAGTGAATGTTAGAAGTCTCCTAGCGGTTTTTTTTTTCTGGGAGAGGGGGCAAACAAGCAGACGGGTTACCTGATGGAAAGTGACTACCGCCGCCTATGAATGCCTGCAACTCAGGAGTCATAACACGTTGCCAGATTGTTAGAAAGGAGTGCGCTCGTTTCTTGAAGGTTTGAAGGCCATATCGGTCCGTAAAGACCACGGACAATAACTTGTGTCATAGATTGGTTGTGCGAGGCAAAACGTGTCTTGAAAAGCATGCAGTGGTGGAGCGCCAAAATTATCCAAGTGAAGGGGTTGAAAATTTGCCTGTGCGGAACGATGGCGGCAATTACGTCTGGTTTTAGACCGAACAATTCTCTCATGATATATACGAGCACTCTCCACTCTGCGAATGCAGAGTGAAGTTACATCTCTACATAACGCCAAGGGATCGATCTTTGAATTATTGAATATTCGAGTCGGTCTTCGTTGGATGCGGTCCAGTGGAAAAAGTGGACTAGACTTAGTCAAACCCAACCTGAAACCTACTCTAAAGATGTTTCAATTTCAAACACAAGTTTGTTTCGATTCTCGATGACGTTTTCCTGATAAATATTGGGGCAGCCGGTATAAAGAGCATCTCCCGTATCATCCGCATAGCAATGGATGCTACTAGTTTGCAACATGTAAGCTATGCACTTTGAAACATCACTCAATCAATCAATCATTTAATATAGTCAATTATCTCCGCATATACATCACAAAATAAACAAGGTTAGACACACCTTGCTAATGATTTGTCAAAACTCTTTTGATATGTTAGTACTTAATAAAGTTTTAGGACAATTTTTAAATAAGGTAGGTACTTTTATATACGAGTATTTATTTAAGCTTTTTGCATTATGTAAAGAAGTGGACTTGCTTAAGCCATTATCTGCCAGTCGAAATTCGGTTTACACGGAGTGTGTTCTGTGTTCTATTATCCTTAGCTAATCACTGTTCATTCTTACCGCAAAAGTGGAACCTTAGAACAAACAGTTCACTTTTTTAGTACTTATCTACCACATTCATATTTCATACATATGTTCACTTATGAAATAGAGTTAGCAGATTGTGTGTCGCCTAGCTTAAAAAAATATTGATTATAATGACATTTTAAACATAGTCATATCACTTTTATATTTATATTTCGCTTGTATTAATACTTATGTCACACAACATCCACCAGAATGACAAGAAAAATACTGTTGAAAAATTATATCATAAGAAATGTTGATTGTATTTGTATTTTATATAAAACGGTGTTTTTTTTTGCGTTGTCAGTAAATCTTCGCCGACAGTAAGTTGAAGGAAGCTTAATTTCAGTATACCACTCAAACACGAGAGAGAGGGCCTGAGTGGCAATATATTTATGTAGGGTGGGGCCGAACCATCGAAATGTATACCGACACCGTTTTATCTATTTGATGTAAAAAATAGCTGTGAGTAACGATGTTTTAGTATACAATTAAGCAGATTTGTAGGTAAAAATAAAAATTTAGTAATAGAGGTCCGATAGTGATTTAATGTTCTTGTATAATAGGGTTCACCCTCATTGCACCTTTCCAATTAGTTTGGGCTTGTGACATCTTAAAATCATCTTAAAAATGGCTGTCTCACTTAAGCTTTCGATTGTTGACGTTAAATGATTTTCTTGACATATTTTGGAATTTATTTAATAAATTAAAAAGAAAAATTAATTTAATAGGTAGAAGTTTAAAAATACTGCTTTAAGCACTGATTTCTGTGAAGCTCTGGCACCGCAAGAACCATGGGTGGGACGCAAAGAATTGCCGCTGACCTATAGTGCCATACGCGGCGGCAGCCTACAACTTGCGGCCGCGGCGATCACATGAGTGGCACCGTACTCCGTATTAGGCAATGATCCGCAGAGCCAAGTGGTACCTCAACGGTAATTTTATAGCCGTCCGGATCAGAGGTCAGCAGAAGGTCCAACAGTGAAGGCTCATGACTTTCCACATCTAGTACTCACGTGGGCGTTGATACCAGTTGTGACAAGCCAGGGCAAAATCGTGAACAGATCTCCCTGCGTAATCGGTTGTAGGTGAGCCAAGCCATTCGGCGTTGTGAGCGTTAAAGTCGCCAAGAATCACGATCTCTGCGGATGGGATCTGCTGTAGCACAGATTCTGTAACCATTTGCACGTGGACCATCAGTTGGTCAGTTTCGGTATCACCGTTATTGGACCTGTAGAGGCATGCATAGTTATGCATGTTTGGGTTTGGCTGTGTTACGTTGCTAGCATGAGTTGTAATGGGAATGTTTCGGTTACAAGAAGTGAAGTTTCGGCCAACAATTTTTATGTTGAACTATTTTTGTTTGTGTACCTTTTGATATACTAGTGATAATGCGTGTGATAATAACGGGCTAAATTCTGCTGTTCAAATATTTTTTATACGAGTATACTTGGTCTCAAAGAGGACTAGCAACCGCATAATTATTCCTATACGACATAAAGCATCAGCAGCAGCAGCAGTAGATTCATATTAGAAATGATTTCTCTGAGTAAGAAATCTTTTCTTTTCGGAGTAAAATTATAAAAGCAAACGGGGGAAGCAATCAAATGAAAAATTGAGTGTAATTCGAATGATTTAGTAGATTTCATTTTAGATGAGAAATTCAGGGGATCGTAAAATTATACTCCTTACAGATGCAATTAAGGACCGCCGTTTGGTATAATTAAAACATTATGTTTAACAAATGTACTTATAAATCTGGTCATTAATTGATATCTTATTGCGTTTTAGTTCCAATCACTCTGTTTTTTATTCGTCAGTATTCAATTAAAAACGAGACTGGTGTCAATTATTTTTCTACTAGATCTCAACAGAAATAAACAAATTTAACTCTGTTTTTTAAAATTCTAAGTTCTACGCGATGGGTCATTTTCAATTCTTCAATTTGATTGTAATGTCATATGTGATAGGAGATTTCTTTACCGCATACGCAAGTCCAGAACGTAGTAAGCATGATAATAGTATGCTTTGGTGTCGTACGTGTGGTGTTCACGTGGCCGATATCACTAATTCGGTCAATATACTAAGCAAAGGAGCTATAAAAGTAGAAACCAGGAATATATTAGGAAAAAATATTACAGTACAAACACTGATCAACCCATACAAATATATATTTGAAGTTTTAACTACTCATAGAGCGAGTTGTGAAGATGAAGGGCCAAATCATCGAGCAGGTTCGTGGTTTCCTGGATATACCTGGCGAATTTGTACATGTCCTCATTGCACTAAGCAACTTGGGTGGACATTTGAAAAAGTATTGACTAACGACGTTGATGATAATAATGACAGAGCACCATTCCATGCATTGATGTTGTCAGCTTTGCTCGCAAAAACCAACGATTTTCAAATAGCCGAGATGACGACACCATATCAGAAGTAAGTTTTATTACTATTTTATTGTACTCATCTATAAACCTGTTACTTTTTCTCTCTCTACTCTTTTTAATACACAAAGATAGCATCCCTTCATTCATACTGTACGAGTAGAATTCTCTTTAGTCTATTTTGCGGTGTAAGACGAATTTAATGGGTGTATATTTTTCTTAATTGACTGCATCAGACTTACTAAAGTAAAGTAATCTGTTTCAAATTCCACTTTGACTTAATCACTGTTTGAATCAAGAATCTTGACTAAATCAGTGCAATTTTAATATTGTCCTTGCTTCTTTCATATTAAACTCTGTTCCAAAAATAACGGATCAGTCACATAAACCCGAATATCTCCCGAACTACGTATGCCATCCTAATGAAACGAAGACTGTTCAATTGAGAATTTAATGATACAGATAAAAAATAAAATAAAACTTAAATCTAAACTAACTCTTAACTTATCTCTAAATTAAAAAAAAAACTAAAGTAGTCATATTTTTCTTAAGATTACATTTTTTTATGATTGTTTTTTTGCTGTTTTTCATCACTTTCTTCATTTAATACTTTGTATTGCCTCCACGAGCTCTTCTGACAGCTTCCAGGCGATTAGGCATGCTGTACACCAAATTTCGGAGCCGGTGCTGAGGAATACCTTCCCATTCCTCCACCAGTGCTTGTTTGAGCTCGGGAATCGTGATTGATGGGGGGTTTCGACCTTTCACGCATCTCTGAAGCTCGTCCCAGGCGTGCTCGATGGGGTTTAAGTCCGGGCTTCGCGCTGGCCACCGCATGAGTTCGATACCGACCTCTTCAAGGTAGTCATGTGCAATTCTGGCGGTATGGGGACGCGCATTATCATGCATTAATATGCCATGCCGGTCCACCCTGGCCATGAAAGGACCTACATGTTCATTGAGGATCTCTTCCACGTACCTCTCTGCATTTAGGGTTCCATTTTGAATGAGTACCAGCTCGGTGCGGGCCTCAGTAGAAATCCCAGCCCAAACTTGTACGGAGCCTCCACCGTACGCCACTTTTTCCTCCACACACGCTTGATGGAAGCGCTCCCCTGGTCTTCTGTAAACCAACTGCCTACCATCATGTTTATAAAGCATGAATTTAGACTCGTCCGTGAACATTACCCTAGATCGTCTAGTGTCCAGTTTAGGTGCTCGCGCACGTATCTCTGTCTTGCAATTCGATGTCCCCGTTCCAGTTTGGGGCCATTTGCGGGCCTCAATGGTTTCAAATTTACTACAGCAAGACGTCTTCTTACTGTTTGAGCGCTTAAATTGCCACCTCCAAAGCGAATAAAGTGAGTTTTTAGACTCAACAGCAGTTTGAAAACGATTTCGGAGCATTGTAGCCACCAGTTGTCTGTCTTCTCTGGCCGTTGTGCATCTTGGTCTGCCATTTCCTGGTCCTCTAAGGTGTGATCCGGGCTCTTGGTACCGCTGGACTATTCCTCTAGCGTGACTGCCATGCTTCACCTCACAGAATAATAATTATGCACGTGGAAGACGTTCACGATAATTTTTTTTGTGACAATAGAAATGGAAAGCATCTATAATGAAATGAAACAAAAATTTTGTTTTTAAAAATAGTCATTTTTTAAATTTTGTTTTTCTAATGAAGTTTTTTTTCATCAACTAGTTTAAATAATATGCTATTAGAATCGCAACTAAAAAGTCTTTATTCTGTTTTTTATTTCATTGATCTAACTTTTACAGTTCTGGAGGTATTTCAATTTTTGTGAATGACCCGTAATTTTTGGAACCGAGTGTATTATATTTTCCAGGATTGATATAATTCTTCTAATATTTTTTTTATAAATGTTATTATGAATTCGCTTCATATTTTGTTAAGCCTTTTAGTTTGACCGATTATTTTAATAATTCATATCTGTTCTTATTCCCAGGTCGTTAAATTTGTCTAGCACATTGCAACCAGCAATCGTCCCCAGAGCCAGTGATGATAGTTTGAAACTATCTACTACTATCTACCAAGATGATACGATCGAAATAGTACCCTTAAAAGATTCAAAACTTACTGTTGCTCCAGGCAAAATAGTTGTGCTGAAAAGTTCGCGTAATGTCACAGGCAGTAAGTCGGGTACCGTTACCAGAACCCAGTCTACTGGTGCAACCCCTAGAGATTTATTATAAAAGTTACACAAATGGAAAAAAATATGTTTTTTGGGTCTTATGTTTTTCTTTTGAGAATAAAGAAAGATATCTGAATAAGATCATGTTTTAAATGTAAAGAATTGTGGCCACCTAATGGCCACCTTTACACTTCCAATCATCAATTTCCATATATCATCTAAAATAATTAGGAGAACTTAGGCAAGAATTTCAAATCAGTAACATATTATGTGGTTTGAAGGTTTCTTTTTTATTAGACGCACAAGGTCCAAGATGGTAAGCTTATATTGCGTGGACTTATATCATGCTTCCTAATAAAGCAAATGTACTACATTAAACTTTGTTTTTATCGTGTGTTGAATTCCCTCCTAGTCATTACCTCACCGGAACTGATGGTAAAGAGGTGTATCAGAAACAAACCAACTAAAAGAACACTATGTTCTTACACAACTGAGTCTATTGCAAAAGACTCGGGTATTCCATATGATGGAAGTTACTGAGCAACGCCAGGTAGTCCTTCGTCGCTTATAAAATAGTAGGTAGCTTCTGAAATCATTACTTTTCATTTCACACACTATTTTTCACTTTGGAAAACGAAAAGATCCATGATATCTAATAAAAGAGTTTCCACAACAATTGCAACTGCGAGGTCGCAGCACTGTTTCGTTGATGTTGCGTATTCCACTAGAGTTTTGAGTGCAGCATTTTTTCGACAACCTCTGCAGTGATGGTAAGCCGAATGTGATGGCGCGCTAACTGCTTCAGTTTTCCAACTGGCGGTACAGCAGATTCTCCGATCAGGAGACACTGATGTGACGCCGCCTACTTCTGTAGCTGGTCTTATACCGAGAATTGTGTCGTTTCCTACGCTGGAGTACGCTAGATCATTTCGATTTTTTTTGTTAACTGCAACTGTATACATATAAATTTAATATTTGTATTCTAACGTGGCATTAGGCGGAACGTGATGACAACAGTCGAACGTGATGCTTATCATTTCAGATAGATTGTTTGATACATGTAAAAGAAATACGAAATGTCGAACACAATGTATGCTACGAACGTGTCAACGAGGTTTTATAACATACAGAAATCTGATTTAATAAATTCGATGTTCCAGTATGCCAACAAAGGAGATTTATTGTGAATTTATTTTGCATTGTTTGTATGGCAGCAACGAGAATAACATGGACTGCAATGCTGTAGATTCAGAACAAGTAATTTGATTTGAATATTTACAAAGCCTATAAAATACCGATCATTACACAGTACAATAATTATAGAACTCAGATTGGTGTAATTAAAAACAGTGTTCCTAGTTACTTTCTAATTCGTATCAGTTTTTCCATAGTTTTTCTCATTGGTTTGCTAGTAAATAAGTAGATTTCAGTTCAACATTTAAAATGAGTCTTTTTTCTTCTTTTAAACTCATTGTTTTATTATGTATTACATGTAGCATTTATTCCAACGCACACAAACCTGAAGGTATTATCCTTTGGTGTCGATTTTGTAGCGCTGCTGTTGGAGACACTTCGAAAATTTTTAATATACTTAGTCCAGGAGCTATGAAAGTTGAAAATAGGTTTATGTTTGGAAAAAACGTTACCATTCAAACTTTAGTGAATCCATTTCTTTTTAAATTTGATGTGTTAACGATTGAAAATGGAAGTTGTGCCAATGTAGGTCGTAGTGTTGGGGGACGAACTTGGTTCCATGGATATGCCTGGCGTGTATGTACTTGTCCACGATGTTCCGCACAACTTGGCTGGTCGTTCGAAAAAGAACTGGATAATGAAAACCAGGAAGAAGGCCACATCGATAGTAATAAACGTTTCATGTGCTAATACTAAAACATTTACTCGGATTAACTGAAGATGATGATCCTGGAGTAGGAATGTTGAGTTTCCTGAAGTATACTAAGCCGTGAGTTATTATTTTGACAACTAATTATGACAGTGTTACAGTAGCGATAGAGAGAACGAAATATTCAACGTAGATGAGTGGTGAATATTACATTATTCCTGTAGACGTAAGTAACTAGTCCAACTTAATTAATTTATTAGCACCCATAACTTTTGTATTTAATCACGGGTTTGATAGTTTACAAGTTTCGGTCACAAAAGTAAATTGATTAATTATTTAACCTTAGAAGGAAAATCGATAGGAATTCTTTTTACTATTACAGTGTGCCGTTGCGAAAGTTGCAGTTTTAAGCAGTATAGCCTAGCTTCTTAACAAATTTTAGATTTCTAGGGCAAGAGCAATAACTTAGTTCTTTAGATGAATGATTTGCCAAGTATACAATATTTAATTTATACATATGTATGTTTCTTCTGATATAAACAATTTTATTTGAGGCAATGGCATTTTGAGATACTTCAATCATTTACATTTTTAAGGGCTCCAAGGGGTAAATATAAATTGATGTTGTGTTTCGAGCACATGTTTAGTGCGAGAATAGCGGCAAACAAATGGGAAACCGGATGATAAGTGACTCCCACCGGCTATACCGGCTACACCTACAACTTAATAGGCCCCCAAAAGATCAAGTGAGAGAAGGTTGGGCCTCGGTAACCTCATCAACTCAAGGAAAGCAACCAAAGAATTTTTCAACACCTGTTTTTTGATAGGGTTCTCTGACACACGACCGATGACCGACGCGTGCCCGCCGCCAATAGCGTACTAACGCTATGTACGGAAATGCTTAGCGTTAGGTTCTTAGTAGACATGGCCATATGACACGCCTCAGGTACTGGTATCACTCCGGTTGAGCCGGTCTATATGTGCTGAAGCATGACTCTCCCACGTCATTATCAAACACACAATACATCAACATATGTATGTAATATTGCCATTGACGATATCAAGCAAAAAATAAGCCTTATTTCCAAAACTTTTTGTTTAGTTAGTTACTTTTTGTTAAATAGTTTAGGGTTGGGTTTATTTAAAAAACAATTGTGATTTTTTTAAAGTTTTTGCTTAGGTTTTATCCCTATAGATATGTTCCCCATACGGCAAATAGTTCTAAATAAGTGACTGTGAGTAGGGCGTTTCGTCTTTTACATTGCGTTGGTCATTAATAAATTAATTGTACAGTATGAAAGTGATCATAATAATTTATGTATTAAGTAGTCCATTGAAATTAGAAAACATAAACTGATAAATGTCACTATTTCACAGATTTAAAACCTCAACCGTGCCATCGAACGTTCCAAGGGCCAGTGACGACACAGCTTCTAAACAAGATACAGCACCACTATTAACATCAGTAGTTGAAAAGAATAACGTCACCACAGAAAGTACAACAGTAACAGAATCTAATAACGGTACCGATAAGAGTCTTACAACTATTGTACTCACTACAATAACACATAATATAAGCGAAAATGATATCTATGTATCCGGTAATAAAAAAAATACTACTATAAGCAAGTACTGGAATAAGAATTATACAACATTGGCGTTTAATTAATTTTAACTGAAATAATTTTAATTAATTTTATTTAATTTTATTGAAAATAGTTAATTAAATAATTTATTTTTTGTTAGACTTCCACCGAATCAAACATGTGTTTTAGTCTAAAAACTAAATCACTGTTTCACTGCATACACAGCCTAAAGAAAGCGTCAGACGCGATCTATGTATCATCTAGATAACTTAATTGCCGAGTAGTTGGTGCCTGCGACTTCGTTAGCGTGGAATTTGAAAGGCGCTGCCTTAGAAAATTTTTAGGGCTTTTTTGAGAGAAAAAATAGAATAAGTTCCTCCTTATATAAACAGTCACTTTGTAGTAATATATTATTAAAATCGACCGAGCCGTTTTGAAGATTACCCGGAACAAATAGAAAGACTGACAGATAAAGATGATAGTTTACAAACCTGTACAAAGTTTAAACTGATTATAATAAAATCTATTTTGTTATTCTAAAAAAGCAGTCAGTTTGCTAGGTTATAAAATAATGTATCTACGTGAAAATTTATTTTAAAAATTACGATGGATGATAGGTATTATCTTCCGTAAGTCTCCATACCCCTTAATAGTTTGATGATGATAAATTAATTTATTAATTAGTAGTTTACACTTGCAAGCGTAACAAACAAACAAAACTTTTCCATTTGCATTTATGAATTTTAGTTTGAATTAGTATTTAACATTATTTGATTATAGTACCTTCTCATCTCAGAAAACGAAAATCGTTGATTTTTGATGACTACCCTTTGACTTTTACTTTTGCCCCTTTTGGCACTCGGACGCGAATCACTTACAGATATTTTCATTGTAGTTTTTTGACGGACCGTAGGTCTAATGGTAAGTTACCCTGGCTGGTAAGCCGGAGGTCGTAGGTTCGATTCGCACCCAGGACAAATATTTGTGTGATGAGCACGATCATTTGTTCTTCTGTATCTGGGTATATTTTTGACGTGACAACGTCTTATAAATTGGTTTGCCGGGTGACACTTCAAGAAACTGCGTTACGCTCCGCTCACGTTATGCGCTCACAATGAGAGCGAGTGAGAGGCACGCGTCCCTTCCACTCGGGCATGGTTAGCCCGCCTAAGAGCGAGAGAGACAGACATAAATTAATGTTTTAAATATAATTCTTTGTATAAATAAATGTTTTAAATTGTTACTATTATTTCATCCTTCTTCCTACTATACGAATGAATATTCACATTAAAATTATTTTACCACACAAAGTCGTTGTCACGTAAAACTTTCGCCCGTATACCGACTTTACAGGCAACCAATTTTTTTTTTTTAGATTATGTATGAATTTAGAAATATTTAAAAATGTTTATCAGCAGTCTGGTTACCATAGCAGGTCTTGGTTTGCGAGATGTGTGAAGTTATTAATATCACCATTATATTGGCCACAAACACGAAAAAACGATTTTAATAACACTGAATCATAATACATATTAATATTCTTCTACTAATTGTACAGAGTCAATCTAATATTGAAGACTTTAAAGTCTTCGCTTCCTATTAACTTTATATACTCTTAACTTTATTTATATAAGTTTATATACTCGTAGTACATTAGAATATTTTTTGTGAATTAGGAATCGAATATCGGCGAAGCCCAGTTTCGGAATTTAATAAAACATTCAAGGACGAAATCAAGTAACTTTAATATATCGTTCCAAAAGATATTTTACATTTCCACACAAGCTTGATTTTCCACTTGTTAATACGTCATTTTATCCCAATCCCTGCAGCTTAATGCAAGTTTTCATACATTCTGTTAGGCTTAATATGATGCATCATGTCGTTTAATATGCCATCTGCGTACGACTGGTATTTTACCCGGCAGATAAGTTGATGATGTGTTAGCATAAACAGAACCCGCCATATTGCAAGGATATTTTTTTGATTTATCAAATCCTTTGAGTGGAAAATGTCTAAGAAATCCGTTGAATGTATGGAAGTAATGATGATCAATATTAAGAAAAAGTCAACTACACATTTGTTATTTATTTCCATTAAATAAATATTGCTGCATTTTATATTGCACAGGGCGAACAAGATGTTCAACGTCCTTCCTAGCGTACACCCAAGTCTCCCTGAAATGATGACAGGATTTATTCCTACTGCGGGAGTTGTCTTTTTCAAAAGAAATAATAATAATAATATTTCTTGTAAACCATGACAAATTTTATCATAACTAAAGAGTACTTAAAATATTATAAGTTTACTAGATAGAAGATAAATAGTGCGTATATCCGTAAAATCTTATTTAAATCTGTAGTCAGCGTACAACAATATTGCTGTCTCTTTGACCGCGAACAAGTTCTTAATAGGCATAAATTTTACTTTACCGCCCTTAATTAAGCCTTCTTGCATTTTCGTCGGTCTGAGAACCGTATAATTTTAGACGGATAATCTACCGAGTACATTATTTTTCAATTTAATCTGGATTTAAGAGTAAAAATGTCAGCAATTTCCGGCAAGTGAAGGGCTTAGTGTCAACTTAGAAAGGAAAGATTCCTGCGACTGTATTTAGCTTGTGCCCTCCACATCCATTACTAAGCTAAACCTTTGAATAAAGTCTTTAGTATTGATAGATAAATAGAAAATGAGAAACCCCATATGGAAGATGAATCGTTATCTACAAAAATAAATCTCAAAGAGTCTCTTTCTTCTTCCTTTTTACTCATGCTTGTGTGTCGAAGAGGTCACAATACGAACCCTTTTATGTCCACCATCATCACCAACAGCAATACCATCATCTTCACCATCATCATCAATAGTCCACTGCTGGAAAAAGGCCTCTCCCTAGAAAGAAGGTTAGTGCCTACTATACGACCCTGGCCAGACGGGTTTTTTGGGTTTGTTTCAAGTTTTCCTTCTCTTTGCAGTGCTGTTGTCCTGCGTAGTTTGCTCCCTTAGTCGGCTCTTACGATACTCTCGGGGTGAATAGGAGTGGTGACACTCCCTATTCTTAATTTTTCACCATACGCATAACAGGGTGGCATGCCGTGTGGTATTACTTGGTTTGATTCCGACACACCGTGTCACCCCCGGTCCACACAAAAAAGGGTCACAATTTCAATTAATCATTTCATACTTCTAAATTTCATTACAACGGATACATTACAAAATCTCTATTTACAGGTCTTGTAACTAATATATACCTAGTACCTGAATGATCTTTACCTTTTTTTTTTTGGTAAATTTTCTAAAAATGAAACCTAGCTAGATCGATTTATCACCCCGAAACCCACTGCGTACTAAATTTCATCAAAATCGTTGGAGCCGTTCACTTCTTTATATAGTTTGCAGATCAACTACATGTAATCTTGTAACAAAGGGCGATTCTCACAAATGCCAGCTGCCTACGGATACGTAGTAAAACGACCCATTTGGCTCGGATGACACAGTACACAAAAACATTTCAAAACTGATACTTTGTACCTTTCATTTCCGTAGAGAAACCTCAATTCACTGCTACAGATGCTAATTGCTTCAACGCAGATGACGTAAAGGAATGAATTTAAAAAAATTATTTTTTGCAATAGTAAAGTTTCGAAACTTTATAGTTTTATTATGTATTATTTTACCTGTTGATACTTATGTATCAACAGGTGAAATAATACATAATAAAACTATAAAGTAAAAGTTCTTCAAATACATGATGGCACAGGCTATGACATCTCATAAAAATTAAAATGTAAAATTTAAAAGACGATATGCAAGGAATCAGGGCTATCTAGGAATACATTAGGATTAGTTGCAATTTTTGATATTACAGGCAACTAATGGGCAATCTAATTCTAATCTAACTTTGGAATTGGTTAAACTAAATATAATTATAAACGTGCCTTATCCATTGAGTTTGCTTCCTGTTAACGTAAACAAAAGCCATAATTATGAAAAGCTAATTTGCTTATCCGTGGAGTTGAATCACATTAAGCCGCAGTGAACACCAAAGAGAATAGTAATTCTTTTATATTCTCATTAGTGTTCATGTTAATTTGCTTAAGTAATTAGCACTAAATCTTATAAGAGAGTGTCTTGTTATTTTTTTAATCAGGATGTACTTAAGGACATTTATCAACCTTGATATATAATTATATTATTTTCACATTATTACTATTATGTACTTACTACGTACTGTACTCACTTCATCCGTACGATGGTCGCTAATGCACGTTATTTTATCAAGAGATTTCCAAATTATTTTTACATAGTTGTGCTTTTTAATAAGTATAATGTAAAAAACAGTATCTTTATTTTATTCTAAGTATATACTTCTAAGGCGACAAACAAATATACTTCCCGCAAGATTAATAGCGGTCGCCATAGTCGTAAGGACGTTGATAGCACCAGTAATGATCCGCTAACCCCCGGGCACGTTGTTGATCCCCAAAAAGCATTAAAATAATAATTGTTAAAATGGGTAGAAATATTTAAATAAAGTCTAGCTAATTAAAATGAACTCAGTTATGTGATTGAGAGAAAAAAAAGGTTCTCTCAAAATTAATATTTTTATGAAATTTTTATTTAGGGCTCAGAAGAATAATCTTTTTAGTTCAGTTTAGGTTTTTTTGTTACAGACCTTTTCGCCTATGATTTACCGACTCTTGTTATTATTATTGAATATTCAGTAAAATTTCAAGTGTGTAACTTGGTACTGTTGATACTTTTAGAATTGTTTTTTGTTTGTAATATCAAACTACTCATTCGTATCTGTGATGGAGTCTGCAACGAATTCATTGCTAATTTGTATTCCATCTGTGCTTCGGAACTGTTCTGAGAATACTGGCAAGTATTGTTAAATTAGTTATTAGTTTAAGTTGAAACTGTTACTTTGCTGTAAATGTAGACTATTTAACGTACTCTAATCATTTCAAAGCTGCTCCGTTTAATATTTTATTTCCTCACAGTTTGTCTTGACAAACATTACAGGTTTTTATTTGTCGCCATATTGAATTTCTCGAGTCACAACAAGCCTTTACCTACAAATAAAACACTGCAGTAGTATTGAGAGAAGTTCCTTGTCCTTACTGAAATAGGACGTATTTTATGGTCCCGCTACCGACTCAAAGCTGCAAAGATTTTTTTTTTATATTAACGTGGATAGCAGCAGGCGATCTCTTAGTAATTGTATGGTTTACTAGCTTTTGGAAACGGCTTCACTGGCATAAATGTCAATTTTGTCAATTGATGAATAGTAGTCTCTGTGCTATTCTAGACTATAATCTATCTACTCGTATGTGCCAAATCTTATGTGCCAAATGTTGTCCAGATCCAGAAAGCCGTTTTCTTACAACGTGTTGTTGTTTGTGTGTGTTGTTTACTTACATACTTACGTTTTAAGAAGTTAAAATAATAGGTTTCTAATTATACTGACAGTTTGGAATCGATAAGCTAAAAACGAAATAGTTCCCCATACAAACTAGCACCCATTTTTTTAAGGTAGTTTTTGAAAAAAATGTAACAATGTTTTTTATTACTTTCAATAAAGAGTATTTACTGCGAGTTTAAAAACGCTACTACCAAAATTAAAGAAGTCTTATAATTTTTCTTTGGTCGTGTGCCCTTTATATTATAAAAAAAAAATTGCATGATTTTAATATAAATGTAGTTAATATTTAAATTACTTATATTTAAAAGGTAGTTTATATGTCGTACAATGGGGATTTAATGCCATGGGGAATTTTCTCCGAGTCGACCTTCAGGTAATGTAAAAGTATAATACTGTATGTGCAAAGATAAAATATTAAATTTGACATAGTTCATAAAAGAAAAGACTTTTAAGTAAATATAAACCTACATTAGATTTACGTAACTAATATAGATAAATCTACTACTACATATTACATAGAAGTATATAATCACAATATGTAACCATACACATTATTTTATTGTCATAGTTTGAATGGCAAGATTGCGTACTATACGAGCACGGACGCGTCTATATAACGCTAAAAAGTGGTTACTCGTAAGCCGGCAAAACATCAAGTAGCCGACTCAATAGTCGGCTACTTAATATAACGGGCTAATCTACCTAACTACCAAACAGCTGCCGATGATCTTAGAACGGATAAAAATAAATTACAGTTGATCAAGTCCAACAAACAAAAAATAAAATCAATAGTTACATCCATTTAGGAACTACGAGACCACATAAATATATACAGATACACACGTTAAACTTATAACCCCATTTCCTTGTTCTTTAAGATTTGTTTGTGTACTACGTTGGCGCCAAGACGAAGATTTATGAATAAGACAATATGTTAGGCTCACGTTTAAGTGAGAACTGAGGTACCTGCTCCCTTAGGATACTTTCCAAGTGCTACATTGTCTACAGTGTAGACTGTAGACTGAGTGCTCGTAGGTGGTCTACGTACAGGAGAGATTTTGTCGAGAATTATGCCATGCTTTTTGGTTTCATGTATATCTGATTGAATTCTATTTAGATGTTTGTGTATATATATATTGTGTACATTGAAAACAAATCGTAGTTGTTTTTATATGTAATTGTCTAATAACTCAAGGAGTATTAAATTCTTGGTACTAAAAGACCGAATGAAAGGATATATGCTATCTATGTATTACCTTAACAACTTATTTTCATGAGAGCTCTCTGTTAAAGCATTAGTCTCCATATCAGTCTACATCTTCTTGCTTTTTGCATTTTATCTCATCGCTTTCTGAACTATAAACAACGGGTCGATGAGAATCCTAGAAAATCACTTGATATAACATCACCTTCTTTTATTATTATTTGAAAATAATAATCATTTTACACATCTCACACACGGTCGTCTGATCCCAAACTAGGCAGAGCCTGTACTATGGTAACCAGACTGCTGATTAACACACATATATTTCTATATACATACATAATTTAGATAAATTACACCGCGATACAGAACAAACAACATCCGTGTGGTGACGAATTAAGAATACAAATTGTCACCACCCCAATTTATCCCGTGGGTGTCGTAAGAGCCGACTAAGGGAGCAAACTAAGCAGGACAACAGCACTGCAAAGAGAAGGAAAACTTGAGACAAACCCTATACCAACCCGTCTGGCCTATGTCCAGCAGTGGACTAGTATAGGCTGGCGATGTGATGATGTGTGTGACAGAACAAATGATCGTGCTCATCACACAATTATTTGTTCCGGGTGGGAATCGAACCCACGACCTCCGGCTCAGCAGTCAGGGTCACTAACCAGTAGACCAACAGGCCCGTCAAATTAATCAAAGAAAGTGTTAGGCTTTTAATTTGATGCCTATGTCTTATTTAAAACCATGCATAAAATATATATCAGAGTCTGTTTTTGTTTCTGATTCTTAGGTTCAGAGTCAGTCAAATTTAGGTTTGAAAAAAGCTGTGCCATTCGTAGTGTGAATATAGTAATGAAACATAAAAAAATATTGCACAAAGAGAAACTTAAGTTAATAAGAGTTTTAATTACTAGGTAATTACATAATTTCATTTGTTGACTTATTAATTAACTCTTTTTATGGCAAAAGTTTTTATCCCTTTTGTTTTAGACTTTAATGGCTAGTGGCTGTTAACCCGTGATGAGATTCATAACATTTTAATAGTGTTTACCTACTTTTAAATACAATTAAGTAAGCATTGGAATCTTTAAGCGTTGGTAATATCGCATGAAAGTATGCAAACAGCATCATTTAGACATTAACGTCTTTCATTTTGCCAACGTGGGTTAGACAACCAACACGATTTCTTACATTGCTTTCATAAAATCTGCTGCTAACGTGGATCAGTCATTATAAGTATTTTTGAACCATTCTAACTGTGGCAATTTCCACATTCAATGAAAAACTTACTGCAATACCATGTAACGTAGACACACCGAACCACGTATTAACTTCTAATTCTACATCTTGCAATGAAAGTTTCGCGCTTTGCATCCACCGCGGCCGCAGGTCACCAGACATGATCGTTTCCTCTGGTTGGAGAATCCTTCCTTTGGGCTAGAGGAATATAACATCTGTTCCTCTACACAAATAACATTAAAATTTAAGTACTTTTAACACAACTCGATATCAAGTTTGAAACAGTAGCCATTACGTTAGCGCCGCAAATTTGACTGTCTAATTTCTCTATACGTTTACATATCTCCAGCTCCCACGTACAGTCTTCTACGAGAATGTGTTAATTTCCTAGCTAATACTTAACGACATAATTTGACATCGCACTGTTATCCAAACTTGCTAATGAAGTTTAGTTAGACTGGTTCGTACGATCCAATCTCCCACCGGGCCTAACGTTATCGATGTAAGAGAATACACTGGAAACGATACTGGACCTCAAAAATACGTGCATAAACAATTAAATAACACAATAACACACACAACAGTGCTTTAGGTTTTTTAAGCGTTTAGGGACTAAATGAGGAGACTGGTCAAGAGATGAAGAGACCAGGCCAAGAAAAATCATAGCGTGAAAAAATGTATCCTTAAGGTCAATCCTAATTATTTTATATTTACTCATAATTACTAAAGGTTGTATTGATTGCTATTGAGTTTGAAACTATTCCAGATTCCCAAGTCTTAAAATGTACCTACACGTACACTAAAGACATGCGTACTTCACAATTTAAAGAACGCCACTTAGATACTGAAGTAATTATTTAAACATAGTTTTTTGCATTACATATTCAGAATTACAATAAAAATATACCTTAAAATAAACATTTATCTTCGAGGTAAGTCGCTTCCGCTCACGTGCAACTTGTACCGTGAAGATTTTG
Organism: Arctia plantaginis; assembly: GCA_902825455.1. Classification (NCBI taxonomy): domain Eukaryota; kingdom Metazoa; phylum Arthropoda; class Insecta; order Lepidoptera; family Erebidae; genus Arctia; species Arctia plantaginis. The sequence continues at coordinate 6,748,646 of CADEBD010000288.1, forward strand.
TCGTAAAAATACTGTAAAGTGTATTAGGATTGCCAATGTCAAGATTGCCGATGAACTCGAGTATCTCGAATATTTGAACCCAAAATGTTTTTAAGATCAATCGGAGTATTAGGACGAACCAAGATGTTCTATAAAAGAGAAAAGATACGAGTATTTCGGCAAAAACGATGAGATAGCCATTTAGGTTGGATACGGAATTGAGAGACGTGATTATATTTGCATGAGCCAAAAATGAATCTTGTACAGAAATTCGGGAGTCGTTCAAGTTTATCAAGTTGGTCCTCATTAAGATCAAGCTAGCTGATATTTCTGTAGTCATGAATAGGGAGAAAAATCGATTTTGAGTGTTCCGTTTTAGTAGCCGTTATAAGAAAATTCTCTTTAAACAAGCTGGAAATGTGAACATTTCAGTACTGTACTTGAAAGGGTATTTTCAAAATTCCCTAGTTCTTATTTAAAGGAATTATAACGCCTTTAATAGAATATTCAGGAGAAATTACACCATTACTAGATATTGCTAGTCCGTGTGGTGAATGATTAGGACAATTATGGTAAACGTTCGCTAATTGGTAGGTCGTATATTTATTTTTGAACTTATGTGACGGAGGACCGATGTCTGAGATGTTTTTAAAAAGAGTGCCGTCAGCGAAGCTGACATCATCTTGGTTTTCCTTTATAAAAGCTGTAGTAAATAACAACAGTAAATACAATTAAAGATGTATACCAAGGTCTTACCAACAGTCGTACATAGATCCGTACAGTAGTAAATAAAGACAACAGTAAATACAATTAAAGATGTATTCCAAGGTCTTAGCAACAGTCGTACATAGATCCGTACAGTAGTAAATAAAGACAACAGTAAATACAATTAAAGATGTATTCCAAGGTCTTAGCAACAGTCGTACATAGATCCGTACAGTAGTAAATAAAGACAACAGTAAATACAATTAAAGATGTATTCCAAGGTCTTACCAACAGTCGTACATAGATCCGTACAGTAGTAAATAAAGACAACAGTAAATACAATTAAAGATGTATTCCAAGGTCTTAGCAACAGTCGTACATAGACCCGTACAAGCCCAACTGCTCGAGCGAGAATCAACTGCGCTCCCACTTTTGCCCGTTTTCATATTAAGGAAAACCCACCTGGTGTTTTAGGTTGTGTTGAATTATGATAACTATTAATAAATTTATCGTTATTTACGATTTTGATTTCATAGTTTTTACATGAATTAAATAGTTAATAATCGCATTATGCGAATAAATTAACTAAATATCACTGTATTGTTCCAAAACTCAACTTTTTTGCTTTTATCGGCATTGGCTCCATTTAAGTTGTTGCGCCGATATATATGATACTTTATCTTTATTAGAAATAAATATTACACCCTTTAACACTTTTTTTTATTCCGTAGGTGTCGTAAGGGCCGACCAAAGGAGCAAACTACGCAGGAGAACAACACTGCAAAGAGAAGGAAAACTTGAAACAAATTCCATACCAACCCGTCTAGCCGGCGCAGCATAAGCAGGCCAAAACCGCCTTTTTAAGGAGAGGCCTATCTCCGGCGTTGCGACTATCAAAGACTGTTGATGATGATAGTGATATTGATAATAATGAAAATGAAGATAATGCCACTTTGTGAGTGACATAAAAGGATGACTATTAGATGCTGTTTAATTGATTAATTAAATCTAGATATAAGTCTGGCACTATAGCATTTGTGAATTGTGATGTTAAGATTTGCAATATCCTTTTAACGGCACATATATGCAGGCAGGCAGAAAGTAAGTAGAATCTGTGATATCTTTTAAATGATCTACCTACTCATCCGTCATGGCCCAACCAAGTTTATGATCGAGTAAAAGTTTGATAGATGGATGGGATGTATGTAAGTATTCCATTCTATTCTTCTTTACATAATACTCTCATTCGTAAACTTCTTGTTACTAGTTTCCATTGTAGTCACTTATTAATATTAATATATTAATCTAATAGTAATCTTGGTGACCCTATATCATATTTTATTATTTTCTCCCTATATCATAACAAAATTTAAGTAAACCAAAATTTAAAGCATTAAAATCTTAAAACAAATTCATCACGAATCAAACCTCAAGACCTTCATTTTAATTTAATTTAATTTTTTAATCATGTCAATTATTGCATTCTAATTATCTTATGTCATGTTTTTGCGGCATCAGGATACATGCACATCTGACCTTAGAAATAAGTACGTATATTTATGTGATACTGGTAGGTACACTCGGACATAGAGACAGAGTAACCGCACAGAATTCATTAGCCCATTCTGACTCATTATTACAAGGATATCAGCAAAATTAAATATTACGACTTAAAGGGTAAAAGAGATAACATTTTGGATGGTTACAGTTACAGTGTCGTTTCTAGTATCAAAGAGTGTTAGGTCTAATTCAGCTGGCTCGGATATTGCAATTTCCATCCAGCTCACGCCCACCGCGTCTCCCTTCCATTTCGTTTCATATTGCGCTGCAGTAACAACGCTTGACATTTATAAACTAAATTTCGCAGATAATACCGCAATTACATTATGAGGTTGTACTGCGATAACTGCCTTACTTATCCTATTAGGTAAATATTCAGTAAATATTTGAATAGGAACGCCAAACATTCAAATTTAACTTTTTGGTCTTATTTAACGACTGCTAACTTTATGAAGTTACTATCTTTTCTTTTCTTTCTTTTTTTAAAAAACGACACCCGCATTAAGATTATATTCCTGTGTCGCGGGGGACTTTACAAACATACATTAAACGGACACCACGACTCGGAACAACAATTGGTGGATCACACAAAGTGTCGTTCCGTGTGAGGATCGAACCCACAACACTCAGCGTAGTAGGAAGCGGCGTGGCGACCGCTTAAAACACTACGCCATCCGTGCAGTCAAGTCTTGTACGGTACTTAGTTACCTTCAACTACACATAAGTACATACCTAATGGGTGAACCGGGGTAAATACCTACCTAAATAAATACCTATAATAATACAGGTGAAAGGGTATCAAAATTAACGGTTAACACTTTTTTAACAAAAAAAAAATAATTGGTTCTAGTTCGATCGCTTTTGTTCTAATTTTGATCTCTATCGTTAGCCTCGCGGCGTTAACAGATTAATCTTACACCCACTTGAATTTAGAAACAGGTTTCGATTTAAGAGATCAAGGTTTTAATATAAAAAGGAAAATTACTCATAAAGTGAAATGGACTGAAGACTTTAAGAAGTTTATATTATTATATTTATTTAGTTAAAATGCATTGAATGGCTAATCAACGTAATAGGGTCTTTCATATTTAAAAGTGTTTATTACTTATAATTTTTCTTTGAGTTTTCGTACAAGAATACAGTAAGAGGCTAATAAAAGGTTACCGGTAAAGTTTAAAAAATATCGGTATTCGCTCATGTAAAGGGAATATGTTTACAAGTTTAGAGATACATAAAAACTTTATATTCAAATGTTCTTTTTTTAAAATACGATAAGTAGGTACGTAATGTTAATGCTCTGTACCAAATATACTCGTAGTTCGACTGTTCAACAAGTATCCATTAAGTGCCATTTCCCTGAAGTGATTAGTGAGCTTTCACATGAAGTTATTTACTCTGTACGTAGTTCAAATATCGTCGGTATTTGCTTAGGCTTCGTATAAAGTAGGAGTTCATAAAATACGTGTACGTACTTTTATTGCTTCACTTATGATTTTCCTCAAAAGCAGACCACCGCTGACCCTTTTATAATGAAAAAATTAATGCTTTGTAATATTTTTAATTTTATTCACAATCCGTGTATTGTTCTGCTCGGTGAGCGGTTGAGGGTCGTTCGGCCGGAGGGCTCGCCGCTATTATAATATTCAACCTCCATACCACAATGTTTTATTTAGCCATCTCGGTGGTTTCAATATTCATCGCTGTGCTTGCCTCCTCCCTAGCTCCTGAATAAAATACACTAGGTATCTCCACTTTTACATTTAGACCTTTAGGCGCTTTTTAAAATAATTCAACACGGGTTTGCCTACAAATATGGTAAGTGGGTTTTATTTGCCGGTGTTTGCTAAGCGAATATTAAAAGATATTATTATACTGCCGTCGTAAACTTAACTTTTGTATGCGGCTTTGCTTGCGATAATTGTGTCGAAAGCAAAGTTATGTCTGAAATCGAAACTTCCTTACCGGAAGTTTTACATTGGGGTCGACTGAAACTCTGAAACTTAAGACATAGTATTTACTCTTTTTGCATCTAAATAACAATCACTGCATATTTGCGTTAAATAAAATTATGTATTATAACCATTTTGTAAACTGCATTAACTGCGCATTTTTTAAAAACAGTTGGCCCTTTAGGTTTTCATACATTTTTTTTTCACAAAAGTCTCAAACTTTATCATAATTTTTTTTTGGATCAAATTTCATGTTAAAAATTTAAGTTTATATTTTTTTTCCAAACGAAACTGCCGCTGCCGCAGCAATCATGTTGATGATATTGGAGAATAACACAAGCTATATATTTTATTTTATTAACACCAATCTATAAATTTATTATATAATACAGACAATAAAAAATTGATTGATTAAGTGATTGATTGAATATAAAAGGTAGGTATATATATAAAAAACATATTGCTCAAAAAATTATAATATATTGCAAAATATACAGAATGTTATCTGTGGGAATAAGACGTCAATTGCCAGGGTCAATGTTTGAGTAGATAAAAAGGTTTACTATTCAGCTCTCAATGACAGTAGATTTTAGAAACATTCTTTTTGTTTCACTCGACCGATATTATCTGAATTAGTAAAATGAAACCAATCCTATTTACAGATAAATCTGAATCTTTTTAAACGAAGAACTTCAACTACAAAAAAAAAAACAAAATTAAGACCACAAAATAAAGTTTATTTACTCCGACTTAATGTACAATTATTCAAGAAAACAGATGCCATTAAGAGATAGTAAGCATAAGAAACAAGAGGCAGTAACCGAGCAAAATGGATATTTGTCGAGTCAGAAAGCCGTTCAGTGTTCACTGAGGACGTTTGCAAGCGAGGAACGTGACCGCATTTTTTAAATTATGTCTCGCTTACATTTCCACTAGTAAAACGTTTACGAAGATATATTTTCTATATGGTGTTTAAAAGAAGTATACATTTGCACTTTAGACCCGCTTTTCGATGAGCGATCACTTTAGCTTATCTAGAATTCAATATCGGTGCGTCTTACTAATCCTGTACCCTAATACCTTTTTTGAACACTTATGGGAGAGTTTTGATAGAAACATAATTCAATATTTCTAATGTGTATTTCTCTGAAACCTTAGATAGTGCGCAAGTTGTTATTCTGCATTTTAACACACTGTCTACCTCTTATCACCTTAACTTGCAAAGAACATCTATACCAATATTATAAAATATTTTTTCTTTGTTTGTTTGTATCGAATATGCTCCAAAACTACTATACTGATTATAACAATTTTTCCACTAATAGAAAACTACATTATCATGATGTAACGTAGGCTATAATTAATTTTTAAAAATTAGACTTGTCAAAAATGTTTGCGAGGGGTATATCTATCTATAACAGCTAAGCTACAGCGTTGTTATATTTTTAAATTATTAAATATCCTGTATGATTATTATATGATTATATAAATCCTTATGAAATTAAAGTATTTCATCATCGAGATAATTTCAAGCAATTATTTTTTTGTCTTTAAAATTAAAACTTTATCATTAAAATTGGTCAATTCGTTAAGCAGATTTCATTTAATTATGAACATTTCATTTCGAAGTGTTGAGTATAAAAATGCTATAGGTACACGAACTGTTTCGCGCACCGCGATGTTTCCTTTTCTATAGAGTGGGCGTTGCGGAGGTCCGGGAGGGAGGGGTGCTATATGGTAAATAGGTGGCGACATCTATACTGTTAAGTTTTACACAAAGTTCACGCGGGTAAAGCCGCGTGGGTCAGCTAGTTACAAATACATTTAAGAAGTCAATTGAAATCTGCTTCTTATTCACGAGAATAAGAAGCATTACATGTACTAATGAAGTTTATATCGATACAAATCGATATAAACTTCATTAGTATATGTAGTTTGGTTATCCAAATTATACATATGAATAAAATTTCATTTAAAACAAAAATTTACAACAATACCTACTACAATTTTAGTAATAATGTATGCAAGAGTTAATGTAGGCGCGAGTAGTAAACATCCGGAGTTTGAGTTCATATGATTTGCATTCGCATCCAGTCCAACAGATTCGGTTAGGTTCATTTTTTTCTGTGCGGAAATTCCCCTGGATACTACCAACCTAACAACCGTCTCAGGTATACCTGAGACGGTTGTTAGGTTAGGTTAGTAGCCCTGGATCCAGGTGCATTCTAGAAAAGAAATCCCTGGCACCTCGACGGACCCCCAGGCCATCTACGGCTTGTAGATGATCCCCTCGTGTGTAGAACCACGGTGTTTCTTTCCTACTCCCTAAAGCACCTGCGCGCTCTGCAGCGCATCGCGCCCCCACCCCGGCCTTCTGTTAGAATGACAGATGGCCTCACCTGGCACCCCGAGGCCTGCCCTTATGGAGGTCGGAGATTTTTCAGCGAGATTGAGATCCTCCTGGCTCTATTATCAGACCGTTATAAAATAAAAAACAAGTCTACTACCCCCATATACCCACATCCACTCTATCCACTGAATAAACTCGTACATGATGCGTCAATTGACAACTACTCAGACTATACAATGTTACGGTTCTTAGCCTGAAGTCTTACTCATGAAGTCAATTGAATGTCGGTATCAGCGACTTTCATACTTTAGAAGTGGTAAGGGTGTTTCTTAGCAGTGAATACACGACCACGACGACTAGATTCGTTTAAATTGAGATAAAGTTATTGATATTCCTTCTTTTATTATCATGTTATCCTTAAATATATATATAAATTCCCGTATCTCGTTGCTTTCAAGAAGGACATAAAATAAATGTGTGTATGTCTTTCGAGGTCTGACCGCACCGGCTCGCTAATTTTCAATATCTTACAATGCTTCGTCTTTACTCCGTAGTGACTCGCCGTAAGTAGTGGAACTACTCGGTCCTCATCCTTCCACATACATGTAATAAGATTTATGTTTGTAATAATATACTTTTGAGTTCATGCCTGATACTGACATGTTACCTAAGAAACTGTACTGAGCATTCCCAAACTGTAGCCAAGTTCTCAGTATTCGTGTAGAACCTTGCTCAACGCTATTGGTATCAAAGTGTCAGCTCGACCGAATAACCGCAAGCCCCTTAGCGTTAGAGAAGTTAGTGTCGGACCGACTTGTATTCCCACCGCGGTCCGTACTTGATTACTATTCCATTTTGAAGCGCGCTGCACGTTCCGTTGTCTAATCTGATATTTCACAGCGACCGCATAATGGATGGCGTACCGCAGTCGTAGTTAGTGTTATTGACTTACCGCATACATTGGCTGACGACATAGCGGAGATGCGACTGCCTGAATCTGTATCACCCGGTTGTTATCGCTTAGAGATTTATTTTATTAACACATTAAAATAGAGTTTACTAGCACATGGCCCAATATTGGTAAAAGATATGCCATTTTATGTTTGGGAATATAAGATAAGGCTGTCATTTAAACAGACTTGTTTCTAAACAGCGGAATTTCTTATGCAGTTTTAATAAAAATACTTACATTACTAGTAACACCTGATGTGATGATGTATTGATAGAAAACTGTCTGTGTCTGACTGTGATTTAGGATTTTGTCTGTTATCTAAAATATGCGAAGCCCAAGAAGCACTCAACGTATTGGCAGCATCTGACCCAATCATTACCTTAAGCCACTGTATCACGGTTTGCCCGTGAAGATCATCCAGCCATCGAATTACACTCATGGTAAGTAGTTACTAATGTACCTATTTTTCCAATAATAATATAATCAATATAAAAAAGTATATACATATAACTAAGAAAATTATGAATAAAGCATTCGAACCTTGAAATTTGCGCTTTGAAGCGTCAAACACTCGTATAAATAAAGAAAAGGAATGGTCAAAGGTGAAAGGAATTTGAAATAAGCAGCACCTATAGGCGTAGATCAAAGAGCGACATCACAAAGAAATCGAACGACACGCGCGAAGCTTTGGTCGGGGGTTCTTTCAATCGGGCCGTCTAAAGATTACCAGATAGTATTGGCCTGATCGATGCCTTTCAGAGACCAATCAGAGATTGCAAACGATTTTTTTTCAGATAATATTGGTTGAAGTTCAGTCTTGCGTTATCGCGAATGCTTAATAAGGTTTTTGCTTTTATGATTTGACAGAGAATTTGTATTTTAATTAAGTTTTTAATCACATTTTTTTTTTAATTTTAGGTGTACTTAGTTTTGTCAAAAATTTCACAACCTATTGCATGCGAATTGTGAATTACATTGTATACGGTGTCTCTCAGAGCCATTACACAATTCCATGTTTGCGTTCAAATGGAGACTATAAACATGAATTAGGATACACACTCATTGCCTTGTTCTTGTTGAAGAAAAGCTTAATAGTTTATTTAGAGAAATAGGATATTAAATCCTGTTTTAGAAAAAAAAAGCCGTGTTTTGTCGTGGGACACCCGATAGGAACGAAGTTGTGACGATCTAGTAAAACTGATTTGACACGATTTTAATTACAACGCCATCTATGAAAGCGGCTATTACCTACATATTAAAAACAATTAAAACAATTTATACATTGGTAAAATCTCCTTGCGAAATGATTTCCTATCTATTCGATAGATGGCGCTGAATGTCTGACAAGATGACACGAAAATAAAGAGCAAAAAGCCAACATCACGTGGTATTCCCAGGCGGTCACCCATCCAAGTACTAACCACGCCTTTTCCACCAAATTTTCCCTGTTTTTGCATCATTTTTCATTGATCGGCTCCTGTTGGTGGTACTGTGATATTATATAGCCTTTTTCGATAAATGTACTATCCAACAATAAACAATTTTTTTAATTCGGTCCAATAGTTCCTAAGATTAGCGAGTTCAACCAAACAAACAAACAAACGAATTCTTCAGCTTTATAAAATACTAGCTTTTGCCAGCGGCTCCGCTCGTGTGTATGTCAGTTTTCGTGGTAAAAAGTAGCCTATATTGCATGAATTTGACTGCACGGATGGCGTAGTGGTTTAAGCGGTCGCCACGCCGCTTCTTATTACGCCGAGTGTTGTGGGTTCAAACAATTGTTGTTCTGAGTCTGGGTGTACTTTGTGTCCGCTTCATGTATGTTTGTAGAGTCCCCCGCGACACAAGATTTATTCATAGTGCGGGAGTTGTCTTTAAAAAAAAATGAAAATTGTAAAATGAAAATATGTTACTCGCTGATAATGTAGCTTTCGACAGTATGTGTGTATGTATATGTGTCATTGTATATGTTAGTTGAAACTATATATATGCCACTATTACAGCTGTAACCTCAGTGCACCTACCGCACCAGATTCCTGCACCATCCAAAGATTGGCTCGTAGAAAATGCCCTGGGCATTAAGTCCGCCGATATACACAAGTGCATAAAGTTGTAAAATAAATAAATAAATAATAAAAAAATGTTTTTTTCTTCAATTTTCAATATATTTCAAATTTAAATTTTAATAATCAAAATGAAAATAAAAAAATCGGTTAGGCACGAGTCCAACTCGTGCGCCGAGGGTTCCGTACCTACCCAGATTTTACGTAAATTTTCGCGAAAATTTGTAAGTACCAAAATTTTTCTTAATTTTCAACTTCTCTTATTTTTTGGAATTATTCCTTTATTTGTGCTGTAAGACGTTTCTTTTTGCCAAATTTGGTGATTTTAGGTCAACGGGAACTACCATATAGGTTTTCGACCCTAAACCTATAGGGTACTTCCGGTTGATCTAGAATTGTCAATTTTGATTAAAAGCAAGTTCTTACAGTACAGTAAAGAAAAAATTCTGAAAAATAAAAAAAGTCGAAGATTAAGGTAAATTTTGGTACTCTCAAGTTTCCGCGAAAATCGAAATTTGCCTATATGTTTTTTTCTGGACCTTGATTTTTATACACCTAATAGGGACCATACACCTCAGTATCTGGTATAAATTTCAACTTGCTAGGTCTACCTGTTCCTGAGAAAATCGGTATTGACACACGGACAGAAGGACAAGAAAGTGATCTTATAAGGGTTCCTTTTTTACCTTTTGAGGTACGGAACCCTAAAAAGACAGACAGCACCGCCGTCATTTGAGGGGCTCGTTGCAAAAAAACAGCCAGATTGTAGATCCTGAGGACGGGACCAGACACCCGTAGAAAGAAAGTTAACATAGCGAGACCGATGTAACGCATTTCAATAAATTTTTCGAAATTTGAACACAAAATAAAATATTAAATTAACATTTCTTAAAGATTAGTGAGTTGAATTATGTGGCAAATTAAATAAAAATACAGACAGTATTAAATAAAGCGATAGCAAGGGTAATTAACAAAAGTCCAGCACATAATCCGGGGTCGTCCCGGGCACGCTCATGAATCACGATCGCGCGACGCGATTTATCGCCTGAGCCCACACATTCGTACACGCACTTCTATCGCTTTTTATTACCTCCATCTACCCATATTTACTCATAGTAATACCATTTACTAGCCTGAAAAGACGTTCATAATTTATTGAAAATAAATGATATCCTGGATTACATTATGTCGTCATTAAACTACTTCAATAATTATTCACGTTACTACAAAACTGCAAAACTTTAGTTCATTTAATGGCAGCCCCGGCGGATATTTTTTTGGTTGTTTATTAAGTTCATAGGTATATAACTTCATAGGTAGGAATATATTACTTATTATTTGCCACACTGCCCCTGAAAGTTAAAAAGGCGTTTGACACAAGACAGACAAAATGGAGAACAAAATATTTTGATAAATTTAATGGGCAATCGTTAGCTGTCTTTGAGTAAATTATTGAACATTAAAAATTGGAATTTATTGGCATGCTAATATTCTTTGACATCAAGTAATAAAAACATAAATATTTTTAAATTATTTAATTAAGAATGACAAAAACCGTTTCATTATAGTATAAATTTAAAAAAATAATTCCACTTTCTTAATTGAATAGACGCAAATATTCAGATGCACCTTTTAAATCTCATACGCTTTTTGGAGTACTTTTAGTCTAAGTATTTGTACTTTATGAAGTTCCTTACGTTACTTTAAGATATGTGCATTTGGTTATATGCGCCTCTTTACTTAAGTATTCAACACTATGAAGATAATCATAGATTAAGAAGAAAATACATGTAATTATATTAGAATTGTTTCATCTGACTCATTAACCTGGATATAGATTTACCTACTGTATGTTTTCCGTTTAAGACCACTAATGATTATTCTAAGCAATAAATAGACTTACTGCATATATTACTGCTTAGTGTAATTTATAGTATAGTAGCTGACCCGGCAAACGTTGCTTTGCCTAAAAAAAAATTTAGGGATGGGTCATCCTTACCATTTAGGGGTAAGAAAAATAGATGTTGGCCGATTCTCAGACCTACCCGATGTGCACACAAAATTTCATGAGAATCGGTCAAGCCGTTTCGGAGGAGTACGGGAACGAACATTGTGACACGAGAATTTTATATATAAGATATAGTATCTGCATATTTGCGATCAAAAAACTATCGAACTATCATTTCTTTCCCAACGTAAGGTATTACATTAAGCAGTATGACAAAAATGCGCTTATGTCAAGACTAACTTTACGAAGGAGATAAGGCGCAAGTGGCAGGTATAGACGTTTTTTCTTAGTGTGAGAGCAGTTTTCAATTACTGCATTAGGCGAAAATGGTTACATGCACCTTATTAATTTCGTCTTAGAAATGCAGTTTAATAAGCGCCTTTTAGATTACAGAACTTAAAAAAAAAATCGTAAGGAATATGGGCGTATTCATGTAAATGCGACTAATCATTTAACTTTAGATAAATTTGTTTTTTCAGCTTCAATAAAGTGTAAAAAAGTATGCATAAGCATGTACGAGTATGTATGTGTGTGTGTGTATATGTGTAATTGTATATGTTAGTTAAAACTATATAACTAATATAACAACAGTAACCTCAGTCCACCTTCCTCACCAGACTTCTACACCACCCAAAGGTTGGCTAGTAGAGCGCCGATGTACACAAGTGCATAAAGTTGTAAATAATAAGCGCCTTATTTTGTTGTGCTAAAATTGCAATGAAGCAAGGCAGAAAAAATAGGCATATGCGCCATTTTTCCTGATTCCGCCAATATATACAACTTAAATTCGGAAAAAAATGTTAGATGCGCCTTTTCAACTATCAGGGTCAGCACTTACATGTGAAGACTTCGAGAAACAAATATGCACCTAAAGAAGTGCTATGAAAACTGATACTCCAAAGTTATACGACCGACTCCGCAAGAGAGATCAACTCTATTATAAAAAGCTTTTTACGTTTATTATCTTTTGTTACATAATCTGCTTAAGTCGGGGGTTCAGTTTTTAATTATTTTAACCTTTTTCGATTACGTTTTAACCGTCGTGTGTTTTTTTTTTCAAATTTTTAATTTTGATTTTATTTAATTTTGGAATGATTCGTTAATGAAAAAGTCCATAAAAACATGCATAATTGCATTGCATTGCATAATTTTTAAAGTTAGCATTATGTATTATCTCAATAGTTAATTGAATAATTCCAAAATATAAACATATATTCAATATATTATTCACAATACTGCAAGAAACAATAGAGGGCAAGGGAAAACGAGGAAAACCTAGATCAAAATACATACAGCAAGTAACGGCAAAAGTGGGAGTCGTGGCCTATCAAGAGGTCAAACAGATCGCAGAAAATATAGAGACATGTTCGTACTACTACAATCTCCTTTCGGTTAACTTGCTATGTATTGAAGCCACCTTAAAAGTGCCACGGATATATTCGTTTTCTGTCTGTTCATTCCCGTCGCCTCAACATTTTCATTTCTGCGGTGTGTAGATTTTGCACGAGTCATTGTTTGACAGTCCAACATTCGGCACCGTCCATCTTTGCGGGCCTAACCGCCATTTTGTACACTTATGCCAAGTGATTAATATTCATGCAAATTGAACTTGAAATATTTATACAGAAATTAACCGCTTACCATCAGCAATGACGTCTTTAGATACGTGTAAGTAATAAATAATTTTTATAATTAGAAGTAACAGAAAAACAGAATCACACATCAACAGCAAAGGCTGTTAAAAGCAGTCCACTGCTGGACATAAGCCTCTCCTTAGAAACGAGGATTTGGCCTACTATACCACGCTGGCCAGAAGGGTTAGTATAGGGTTTGTGTCAAGTTTTCCTTCTCTTTGCAGCTGCTGTAGTTCTGCGTAGTTTTTTCCCTTAGTCGCCCCTTACTACACACACGGGATGAATAGGGGTGGTGACACTCTGTATTCTTAATCCGTCACCGCACGGATAGTGATGTCATCATCACCTTTTTAACACGCTTTTATTTATTAAAGCAGTCACATTCCCTTGAGACAATATAGAAAAAAAAGTTTTATAGAGTTTTAAGAGTATTTATTTCTTAAAATGAGTCATTTTCTTTCAATAAACTCGGGTGTGTCCCATCACCAGTTCTGATTATACGTCTCTTTAGGGTCGCTTCAGTTACCGTCTTTAAGTCATAAGCCCAACCAATTTTTGCCATGGTATCGATAAATAATCGAGATATATTTAAGGCGTATCCACCCATCTCAGCTGCTTTGTAGTCCCATGGGAAAACATGGTGGTAATTGTGAAAACCTTCTCCACATGCTAGGAACGATACAGACTTCGTTTCTGCTGGTTTCATCCGTTTATCATAGGGCTTTGTTCCCCACATATGGGCTAGAGAGTTAACCAAAAATATTGTGTGTAAAGAGAATGTGTATCGTAATATTCCAGCAACGAAAAAGGCGGTCCACATTTCTTCACCCCACAAGAGAGGAATAACAGTTGGAGTGATGAAGCATAACAACAAAACTAATGGATAATAGTACCTGAAACAAAGAAAGAAAGTACTAATTTTATAATGAGTACCTTTATGCTGCCCTCCGTACACTACACTACTGTACTTCACACTGATCTAGTCTGTCTTTCCTTTATATTTTATAACATTTAGGTCATCAATAATATACGTTTAGTATATTATTTCTCTATATGTACTCGTATTCCTCTAAATACTAATAACTCCTAGTTTAACTAAATGATAAGTTGGTATTTGTTAAATTATTAATTTAAATTACTTTAATATTGAGCAATTGACGTTCGTAAAAATGCATACGATAAGTTTCAGAAAAACTCCTGAACGCTTAGATTTGTCTGCATTCCGGCAATCAATATCTTATACAAGGTGATGGGTAATTAGTATTGAGCTATTTTTAATCGACTTCAAAAAAAGGAGGAGGTTCTCAATTGGTCTGAATCTTTTTTTATAACTAGTCCACATCTAGTAGTGACAAACTAAAGACGAAGATACATGCCAGTTTAATGATAAAGGAATAATATTTAAAATAAACCGAGGACTTTTTTATATTTTGTCTTAACAACTAAAAATATATGGTTTAATCTACTATGTATTTATCTGCCTAATTATCTCAACCTATTTTTATTTTTTGTCTCAAATGTAATTATTTATAACTATATTTTTTTGTTAAAAATATCGAAACGTAACACCTGAAAGTGTTCATGTATCGATGTAACCTAACTGAAATAATGGTACTAAATACAAACCCTTGTGGTTTTACAGTATCTTATAAAAATAATATTCTTTTACGTACTCGTTAATCTTTAAATAAATAAATATAACAATATAAGCGCGTTGGTTAATCTTATTTTATTATGTATTATTATAATTAGTTCAATTTTATTAATTAACCTACTTACTTTTTTTGTAAACAGATTAACTTATCAGCCCGCAAATCACTCATATCAATATCGTGTCCCTTAGCTGTGACCTCCGGGTGTTTCTTCATTAGCAGCCAACCAATATGGGAGAAGAAGAATCCACGTGTCGCGTTGTGAGGATCAGCGTCAGTCTCACTGTACTTATGGTGAACGCGATGGTCGCGTACCCACTGGTGTACTGAGCCCTACAAATACGAGACAAGTACATACTACATAATATTATTTGTATTAGCATTCATGAAACATGACATCAATAGAGTGTGAGCGTTATAATTTAAGATACATAAACTACGATCTTATTGATAACTTTGTAAGTACTGTTCCCGAGGAATAGAAAAATAAATGTTTTGAAGACTCTTAAATATTACACTAAACTCTAATAAGGAAAAAATCAAGTGTAGGTACTTTCCTTTTATGACGTATCAAAATCCATATATAATTTTATGTTCATTTTATATTTATAGATGAAGAAAAATGTTCACATTTCTATTAAATAATTAAATACGTGACAAATTATGTGTGCTCTTAAGATTAGTTCTGCCGTTTCGTTGATTACATTAAGCATTATTTTATATGTATAGTTTTGGATACTAACTTGAAAGCCTATTGTACTCATAAGTACGAGTAGAATCTTCAGGGGTAACTTCGCTTTGTACGCTTTATGTGCCCAAAGTCTGTGTACACCGGCTGTCATACCCGTGTTAGATACAATATACATAAAATAGGCTGAAAAAAAGATATAAACAGGAATAAATTAATAGTTTAAAATACTCTCGCCACAAAATTCCTTGTATTCGAATTACTCTTAAGTGTGTGTTCTTAAGTACAAAATTTAGAAGATTTCTTATAACTTCCGGACCGAAACGACCTTCAAGAAACTAGAGTACTCATTTCTTAAAGACCGGCACCGCGCTTATGACTCCTGAGTTGAAGGCATTCATGGGCGGTGGTAGTCACTTCTCATAAGGTGACCCGTCTACTTGTTTGCCCCCTATTAAATAAAAATAACTTCTATTGGAGTTCAAATATTAGAAATGTACATGACAAGTATAATTTATGCACGGTTCGGTCGTTAATTAAATAAAATAAATCTTAAATATTGAAAACCTTGAATTATTACAACAATTAAATATATGTTTCTAAAAATATTTTTAGGTATATGTTTTGTAAAAAATTATATTATAGAACAAAAACTTAAAATACTTACTAAACACAAGAGTTTGCCATTTAGCTTTTGTGAAAATTAAGTAAATACCATGAAGTGACCCCAAGTGTACCAATATAAAAAATACCACATTTGGCCATACCACCTGCCATTTTCTTTCATCGATTTTAGATTTAATATTAGTATCCACCAGCAAATCTTTATGTTTTATGTCACACATGATGTGCAGCTGAAAAAAGAAGATTCGATATATCAGGGAATAAACATAGCGCTATTTGTCACCTCTATCCGGAAAACAGGCCCTCTCACCACACCGGGACGACGCCCTCTTTTCTTAGGCAGGATTACAGCAAATTGGTTAATTATAAAATTGGAATTACATCTTACTCACTTTTTAACGTAATAAAAATATCTTCTACGTCAATCTATTTTTCCTTTATTAATATGACTTTATTCCACGTATCATTTTTTTAATATAATTAATAATTTCAGGCAAAGGTGTCAATAGTACATTCAATGCTTTTGTTTTATAAATAATAAGTTTGTTTAACTTCTTTTATACTGTTTACTTATCATAATGTTAAGTATCCATCAATTATAAAGTTAACCTGTCGTCACTGCTATTGATAAAAATCATAGAACACTGCGTGACGGTTCATAATAATACGAGTGGAAAATTTACATTAAAAAGAGTGATAATTAAATAGGTTTTACCAAATCATTGTCCTAAAATATATATTATAAAATATTTGTCATCAAGTTCCCAAAAGAAATTTACCCATCATTTTCAAGCTTCACCTAAAAGTTACATGAATGAACGTTTGCTTACTCTTCTTTGATTGGTTGTGTAAACTTAAATTTTTTCGAAAATTAATTCATCATACTCATATATTAATTAATAAGTTCCAAATGAATCAACATTAAAATTTATATTATTTAGATGCACTAACGAGAAAAATCACATCTAAAATTAACATTAATAAACCAAAACAAAAGATCTTTCGTAATATATCTTATGCGTTTTATTTGCCCTTAATACCTTGCTTTGGAGCTGCATAAGAGAGGCGCTTGATTTTCACAGAGCGCCTTTGTACCTCCGCTGCATTGTCGCGGCATATTGGTCCGAGAGAATCGTTATCTACCCGTGTCGGGTCTTAGACCCACCCTTGTGGAACATTGGGTGCTTCGTGGAGTGCTCTTGGGCGGTGTCGTCCTCACTTGCTATGACGATGACACCGCTCTCGTATCTGTGAGAAGAAAGGCCAGGGAAGTGTGGTTTTCATTGACCTCTTAAGAGACCACTAGCAGGATCCAATATTACCGTGGGAGGTGTTGGAATTGACGGAAGGATGGGTGGCTCGATGTCTTCGATGAAACACTAGATACTAGGCTTATACTCGATAGTCTATGGGATTTCGGATATCCCTTCCAAAATTTGACCCTTAAGCTTTTGAGAACAGCGGCTGCACTGTCTCGCTTGCCACCACTGCGGAGGCTGTTACACACTTTATTTATTTAATACTTTATGCACAAAAAAATATGTAAAAAGGTGGATTTAGTGGAGTGTCTCGCTACAGTTTTGGTGTAGATAGCGTGTCTCTAAAGATGGTTCTGTCCATTATACAAAGTGAGTGCTCCGCTGTCTCATTTGCCAAGTAGATGATGTTGGCCAAAGAGACGGTGGAAGGTGAACGGAAGAGGACAAACACTTGTCGTCTCGAAGTAGACCCACCAATGGCGGAGAGCGCAAAACGATCTTTTACCTGCATGAGCGCGTGCCTGGAGGTAATGGTTCAGGCTGACCGTAATTCGCCCAGAAACAGACCTGAAACGGTAGCGCGAAGTATTCCGCGCACGTCTCTCTATCTGGAGCGGGGTTAGGGTCCCCGTGCTCCATGGTGTGGTATTTTATATGTTCTTTTATGTAGTAATCATGACAGTAGCTTTCGGTGCTACAAAAAACTTCTTCTTCGTTGTCCCTCCCATACGTCAGAGTTTGTTGGTTCATCCTTTTTTGTTCACTCCGTTTTTTTTGGAGTATGCTTCCTCTGGAAATCAGGATGGCCACCAACACTTTTTCTTTTAAAGCAAACGTGAAGCATATCTGGTCAAACAACTGGCAGAATCACTAGCTCATGATTTTGTATATACGTATGTATGTATGTATTTGTATATTTTGCAGTATTTATGTATTGTAATGTATGTACTTATGTATAATGTGTGTAGGTGTAATTATGTGTATACATATATGTGATATTGTAACAGCACGCATTCCTAAAATATTGTTTGTTTAAAATTAACTTAGGCAAAATGCACCTACTTACTTCCTGTTTTTTCTGCTTCACGTAATGGTCGCCCGGTAGAGAGTGCCTTAGGTATTAAGTCAATTACTGATCTTTTTTGCCATGAAAATATTTCGAGCACTGTTGTATAGTATACATAAATAGTATAACTTTATTATATTGATACAATATTATACGGTCACGAAAAACCGTTTCTTTCGTGGGTTTTTGTTAGTCAATACACCCTTGGCTGCCCTTTCGGGAGTAGAGGCATATGTTCTAGTATTAACCGAATGTATGTTTTTATTTTAATTATTCATAAACATAAAACTCTTAAAATACTGTTATCTAGGGAAACTTAAAAAAAATATGTAAATTTACAAATAGGAGATACGAATTTTGCAAATATACTGAATAAGGAAATAAATATCATTGTCCTTGCCTCTTAGAAAGCTGCTAAAATAAGCCTGGCTGACTTTCTCGCATCCGTAATCATCTGACTTTAGCTACGTGTTCTGTTGTTGGTGAGTTTCTCACCAAGAAATACAGTACATGACATACAGTAATTTTGATCATAATAATTATTTGAATAAACTACCCTATTTTTTAAGTTCAAAAGAAAATTATTACCTGTAAAATAATCTAGACATTGAACTTTTGAACCACACAATGTTTTATCAATGAATTAGAAAATTGGGGAGACGACTTTTGGCAAACTTAGATTTCTTAATTAAGGAATCCAGAACTTGGTTGGAATAAGAAACTGCAAAGAGACACAATGTAACAAAAAATATGGTAAAAAGTTACTCCAAAACATAATTTTTAGCTATTATGTATAGACTGGTCAGTAAGTTGATGAAATTGAAAGACATTCGTCTGACAAAAAGGAGTCAATTTTTGCAAAATAATATTTTGGGACACATTTCTTGAAAAAAAACATCAATGAATCGGGACTATTGATCAGATTTTACAAGTGAAAATAAAGACCACCGTAAGTCATTAGAATTAAAATAACCATAAATGGGTATACTTGGCTCTTCCTCTGTTGTTTGGTAAGTATCGTAAATGTCGATAACAGTGCATTTAAAATGAATTAATTTCTCTTTGATAAGAAAATTACACACCACAGACAGTCAACTAGTCTAGATTGGCGACTCACCTTTAACAGTAAATACTGTAGGCTTACAGTTGCTCTACCGGCAACGGCGGCACAACAGTGCTAACATTCTATTGATAAATTAAATGCCTTTATTAGAATTTATTTAGAATGCCCAGGTTGAGTAGTGAGCGCTGAGTGAATAATAGGAATGCTACACTCGTGGTGAACTATTTTGAAACTGTATTTTGTTTTGATCATAAGGTGACACGGCCACGTGCTGGAACTGGCCGGCTCGGTCACGTTTGTCAGGTAATGTAGCTTCTTAAACTCTAATCTATGTATGTTTTTTGATCGTAAAATAAATAATAAAAAAATAAGTAATGTTAAATTATCACCTAAGAGTAGAAGAAGAGTAATGAAGTTTGAAAATGTAATTGTATATAATTATAGTGATTGGAGCAAATTTAAATAACTAAAACGATATTATATTTTATTCGTAATAATATATTTTTCAAATATTTATATAAACAAACTTAAATTAACCAAGAAAATTAACATTTATAGAAATATTACTCTGTATAGAAATAATTTTCAAAATACAGGCGAGGGTTTAATTGACTATTCATTTATTGATAGATACATAAAATCTGATGTCACACATTATAATCATAATAATGTGTAATGAATGTGCTAATTGTCAAAATGTTAAGGCAAAGCAAAGGTTGATGTAATTGAAACAAACATAATTATATTCTATGTATTTGAGGTAATCTACAGTCTTTTAATGATATTAAAGTGTATTTTTATTTATTAGTGTTCTTGTAAACATATGCTGACCACGTGAAAAGTCTTTATTTCGTCATAAATCGAACGTGATGGACACTTGAATAGGTTAATCAAAAGCATTAGATTAGTACTTTGTTTCTAACAATAAACATATTCGTGAGTGGAAATTCATGTCCAGATAGATAATTAATTTATAAGTGAATCAAGTAGGCACTACAGAAACACCATAAGATATTTTGCCCCTTTGTATTCTTCTTATCGCTCAAGTCAACAAGTAATCGTGATACCCTATTAGTTATTGCAATGATAAAAGAACGACAGCTTGTTGTAAGTTGCGTATTAGAGAACATAAGAAAACTTTCATTTACTCATGGTATTTCTGTGACAGGTGGTTGACAAAATACCTAATGACTAACTATAGGTAGTTGAGTTACCTGTAGCTGATTATTAAGGGTGTTTAAGCTCAAAGCAGATAAACATTTTTACTTAAGAGGACCTAGTGTGAGTTTATTAGTGGTCCAGGTGCCGCAGAAGGCGTCGCTGCCCCAAAGAAGCAGCAGCGAGAGAAGCGGAGCTGTTAGCGGAATACAAGGTTGCAAAGTGGACCCTTCAGGCAGCAATAAAGCGGCCAAGAGTGAGGCCCGCCGCGAGTTGCTGGAGACACTGGAGCGGGATCCGATACTTTGCTTATGATACCGAAAGGATGCTTCGGGGATCACCGATGTCTGATCCGCAAGGAGCCAACGCCTGTGTGCCACCACTGCGATGCCCGGACCCTGGACACGGCGCTCCACACGCTGGCTGAATGTGACCTCGTAGCGGCCATCGGAGTGAGAGTTCTCTCGCTCGATAACATAATTGGGGCCATGGTGCGGAGCGAGAGTGCGTGGAACTATGCCGTGTCCTACTGCGAGCAAGTTATGCTTGCGAAGGAGATGGCGGAGCGGGACCAGGAGAGGTTTAGAACTCTCCCGGCCCGCCAGGCTCGGAAACGGGCCAGGTACCGCCGACGATTCAAGCGCCGGAGGTCGCAGAACGACCTCGTTTTCCATAAGCGCAGGCCTGGGGGTGACAGGTGAGGGCATCTGTCACGCTAGCAGAAGCAGAAAAACAAAAGAAAATGGTTCTTAAAACGAATTCCTCTAAGATTATCTATTATTTTTGGTAATAAATACAAGTCACAAGGTAAGACTTGGTAATAAATACATACAAGTCACAAGACTATAAGGAGGATAGTACACTAGCTCCACACCTTCGATAGACAAATATTCGATTGTCCGTCTGGCGGAGTGAGCTGGGGCGCTGTCGTGGTAGGATTCTGTTTCTGTTCTCTAGCAGCGCTATTTAACATTTTCCAAGAAAACTGGTAGACAAAGACTGAAATACTACTCTGCAGTAACATTCCTTATATCTTCTAGAATAATTGTTGCGAAATGACCCGTCCATTCAAAGAATGAGGCAACCGTCTTTTTCTCTTGATGTCTGCCCTTCTTTACTTTTACAAAACTTCGAATGGAAATATCCATTCGAAGACAGATTGTCTTTTGTTTTCAGGTTAGTATCACCTTTGATGATGTCTAATATAGCATTCGAGTCACCTTTTTTTTTCTGTGCGGAAATCCCCTCGGATACCACCCATCGGTCGGATGGTAATGTCGGACTCGAACCGACCAAAAACCGCAACTCTTGCGGTCAAGTTTTCCTTCTCTCTATTCTCCGTATTATTAATACTGCTTACTTTGATTTCAAGAAAGCATTCGATTTAGTCGATAATGACGTGCTGCTTAAGAAGCTAGCAGGCGTCGGTTTTACTCCCCATTTACTACAGTTCTTCAGCAGTTACATGATGGACCGGGAGCAGTATGTGGACTATGCGGGATACACCTCGCAACCATATTTTACCTGGTCTGGTGTGAGTCAAGGCAGTAATTTGGGACCTCTGCAATTTATATTAATGATAAACGATCTGCCAAAGCGAGTAAAACACGCAAATTGTTTGCTGTTTGCAGATGATCTTAAACTGTCTCTCGCTGTGAACGATGACGATGATTGTAGGCGTCTGCAGCAGGACATAGACAATGTTGTGACTTGGAGCAAGGAAAATCGTTTGCAATTTAACCCCAATAAATGTGTCACCATTACTTTTTCTCGTGCCCGTAATCCCAACTTACATTGTTATAATGTTGATGGGGTCTCGATGGTTAGGGTCCAAACAGTTAGGGATCTAGGTATAAGTCTTAACACAGAGCTAACGTTTCGTGACCACATAGTCAAGTGCTGTAAAAAAGCATACAGGAATCTAGGTTTTGTACTGCGCACTGTTCAGTCGTTTACCAACATTAAAGCCATAGTTACTCTATACAATGCTTTAGTGCGTAGTCAGCTAGAATACAACGCAGTTATCTGGTCTCCGCATGAGATTAAATATAGTCTCATGCTGGAGCGAGTCCAAAACAAATTTGTGAGGTTTTTATATTTGCGACTGTACGGGGTTTACCCATTTTACCCACTCATGTATCCGACACTGTTCGTCTTGGGCATGGTCGGATATAACGAGCTTAGAGTCAGAAGGGACCTTAGTCTTGCCTCCTATATATTTAATCTACTAAGGGGAAAAATCCACGACAGATATATTAGGATTGGTAGGCATGTGTGTACCGGGCGTCGCCGCCACACATACCGGACGGGTATGTGTGGCGGCGACGCCGTCCGCCATTGTTGGCGGTGCCGCGCGGACGCACTAATTTGCTAAGCGAAGCGCCTCTAACGCGTGCGTTGCGCACCCTAAACCTAGTAGCCACAGATATCGACATATTTAGCTGTACACTGAGTGAGTTTACAAAGACAGTATTATATATTATATGTTACAAAACAAAAAGTTAGAGGTTATGTAAAACAAGCATTTTTGTAATAGTTACGCTATCGCATTAGGATATACCTGTAATGATAGTAGTAAGTGTGGATACTAAATAAATAAATAAGTAAAAATAAATAAATAAATAAAAACGTCAAAACAGGGAATACAACAACTAATACAAATAACAAACTAATAGCAACAAATATTTGTACCCTAATTGTTCATTCATGATGGCGAGTGTCATTAGCATGATTATTGTTATAATGTTTATTTAATTTAGTACTTATTGCGATAATAAATACCTGAGGTAAATTTAAAAACTGTTACATTTAGTTTGAGTGCTAAATAAATATCAATAAGTTTTTAACCGACTTCAAAAAGGAGGAGGTTAACAATTCGGATGTTTTTTTTTTTTATGTTTAAGTTTTTTTTACGCGTTCTTTGGGCGCGTTGGACGTTTTTGAACAACAAACAAAAGAAGGTTTTTTAGATACTGTTACCGTTACCGACACCTATGTACATATATTGGCCCCGTTTACACGAGAGTTCTGTTAGGGTTGAAATACATTGATTATAAAACTATATATAATATAAACATATATTGTGTATATACTTACAACATAGATATATTTTCATGGAGGAAGTTTTCGAATAAAAAAAAACGAAAAATAAACCTGTTATAATCAAAACAATGTAAATGTAAATTTATGTACCTAAAGTATTCTTCTATTAGCATAAATATATAAATTTATGAAAATCCTTTATTCATCAATTACATTATTTTACATTGTTTATATCAATAAACCCACCCCTGGTCGCTCTCGGCGCAAAGCTGCCCATAACGCTAGCTGCGTTCCTACGCTGAATGGCAATTAGCCTGCCCCCTAACTTATGAAAAAACGTCTTAGCGTTTGTACCCCAATTGCCCTATGTATGTACTACATTTTTTAATATATATATATATATATATATTATGTATTATAAATGTATTTATAATTCTAATGAAACAAAGAGAATAATAATACAAATAGATATCAATGTCAGAAGAAAACTGAAAATTCTAAAGGAGTAGTATAATCTGAAAACCGTAGCGAATCCTTCTGTAATTGTACAACAGGACGAGTTTTCGTTCAAGAATTTTTATCACATAAACATACATACAGTCTGAATACGGTATTCCCCTATTTTCGAAATCATAAATGAGTACAGTTTATTCCTATTTATTCACAAGAATAATACCTAGACTTCAACCTAGAGAGCAACTTTGTCCGCTATCTTTTGAATTTGTAAACTAACCGCTCAAGTTAAAGAAGTTCAGGTTTAGATCATTTATTTCTTCGTAAATTATTTTTTCCTCATGTAAGTGAATAGGTAATGTTATTCTTTATTAATAGTGTGGTGACGGATTAAGAAAACAGAGTGTCACTACCCTTATTCATCCCGTGGGTATCGTAAAAGCCCACTAAGGGAGCAAACGCTGTAGGGCAACAGCAAAGTAAAAAGAAGGACATCTTGAAAGAAACCGTTTCACCCCACTGGGGTTTGCGGCGGGATGGTGTGTCGGAATCGGTCCGACTAAAACCACACGGTGTGCCACTCTGCGCCTGTGATACTAGAGGTCCGGAAACTGCTGTTAATAAGACATCCGGACCCCTCCTAGCCTCTACCGGCCATGAAGCGTGTGACGGCCGGTAGCGAGAGGTCCCCTCCGATGACTAAAATGAGGACTCGGTGTTGCGACGCCCAAGCTGGCAAATTGCCATCGTGTGCTGAGCCGAGTCCTTACTGCAATCGCAGTGGTGACAGGCGGGACTCAATTCCCTCATAGAGACCGAGTGCAGGTACTTCCCGAAGCAGCCGTGCCCGGAAAGGACCTGCGTCAGCCGGAAGGTAAGGGCCCCGTGCTGCCGCAATGCCCACTCGACGATGACCGGCTGGAGAGCCTCCACGGCAGCGAAGCCAGCGCGTGGAGTCTCCAGCCGGAACGACCATCTGACCATGGTGGCTCGGCGAGCGGCTTTGCGCCACTCGCGCACGTCTTCGGGCGGAGGGCGAAATCCGCTCTCCGCCCGGTAGTCCTGCAAATCCCACGGGGGTGTTGTGTCCCAAGGCGACAGCCGGCTCGGTGGACACCGTGCGATATCCGCGTATGGCTCTGACCGCCAATATCCTCTGGGAGCGCCAGAGGCGCGCCCTATTCGGGGCGGTCAGAGCCGCCACCCACACCGGTGCACCATACAGCGCCATGGACCGGACACCTTAGTTACAGCCCCCCGGGCTGTAACTAAGGTGTCATCCGCGTAGCAGATTACATCCATCTCGGGGGGGAGACGCCCTCGTAGGGCCCGTTCGTCCCCCATGTTCCACAGGAGCGGTCCTAGGACAGACCCCTTCGGAACATCAGACGACATGGCCCTGCGTCTCAAGACGCCATCTCGGTCCTCGTACATGACGGTTCGCTCCTCAATATAGTCTGCCACTAGCCATCTCAGGTGCTCTGGCACTCCGTGGTAGCGTAGCGCTTCCCTGATGAAGCTTAATGGCAGACTATTGAAGGCGTAGGCGATGTTCAAGGACACCGCCAACACCACTCCGCCGCAGCTCACGGCCTCCTCGGTCACGGCCCTAAGGCGCATTACGGCATCGATCGTAGAACGCCCCTCTCGGAAACCGAATGTGGCGTCCGACAGATTGGGGCCTACCTCGCAAAGGTGCCGGACGATGCGGGCAGAGAGTACCATCTCAAAAAGTTTACCCGCCTCGTCCAGCAACACGATAGGCCTATAGGCCGCGACCGAATCGGCAGCGGCAACCGGCCCGGGGGCGGTGTTCTTGGATCGAATCCGTATAACAGCCCGCTGACGGGCGGAACATCAGCCTCGCTGCCCCCGTCGTCTCTGGCTGATGCAGCCATCGACGGGAGTGTGTGCTCCGCCCGCTGCGGGAATAGGCCCTCGACCACTTCCTGCAGGAAGCTGGGCTGGAGAGTCTCCGTAAGGGGGGGGGGCCCGACGTGCGGAGCTTTTGACGCACCGCACGATAAGGGCGACCCCAGGGGTCACGCTCGAGACTCTCCAGCATCTCCTCTCTACTGACATCCTTGGCGCGGCAGATGGCCAGCCTCAGAGTTTTCCGAGCTTCTCGGTACTCCTCATGAAGCCGGTCCAGCTGCTCACCGACCCCGCAGTGACGTCGCCGACTACGGGTATCTTGAAGCAAACCCTTTTTTTTTTTTTAACGTGTGGAAATCCCCTCGGACCGTCACCCCACCGGGGTTGGCGGCGGGGTGGTGTGTCGGACTCGAACCTACTAAAACCTTGAAGCAAACCCTACACCAACCCATCTAGCCAAAACCTCTGTCTGATGCGAGGCCTATGTCCAGCTGCGGAATATTGGGTTGTTGATAAAGATGATTCTTTATAGGGAGATTAAAAAAGTTAAGTGTGTTAAACCCATTAGTTTAAAAAGAAGATATAAAACTGGTTAAATACAACGAAGACGAGAAGTAATTTTAATTCATTTGCTCTTTTCTATTACGATAAAAAAGGTTATTCATTTTTTCGAAGAACACGGTGCCTGTGTTGTGTATTAACATTTAGTGAGGTGGTAAGATCACTGAGCTTTTTGCCCAAAAAAAATATATTCTTTATTATATTATGACGCCTGTATGGGAAAACTAACGTCATAAAAGCGATTTATAAATAATAAATCGTTTTTATAAACCTATTTTTATATTTTACCTAATTTGTATATTTTTTCAGACATTTCAGCAGTCGAACATGCTATCGAAAAGGCCAATGGATTGGTCCTTACTAATAGCGTGTTTTATATTACTGAAAACTACCCGATACAGAATTCCCAAGGTCCCCAGTATGCATAAACAAACATTCAAACCTGGATTTACGAGCAAATAAACCTTGGGAAGTTGTTCTGCCTCTAGCTAGAAACTGAAATGAATATTCTGAACATTTGTAGGTTCTAAATAATCCAAATTTTCACTGGCTGAATCGTAATGGTATGAAAAATAAACGTATCAAAAAGTTCGTCTATGAATAAATGAGAGAGGCACTCTAAACAATTTTTGGTATTTCGCTGTATTTTTAACTTTACCTGTAAGCGTGTGTGTGCCTGATTCCAGGAGAACTATCCATTTTTGTTCGAGTTTCAAAACTTTGTAAGCCTTTGTTTTTCCCTTGCATATATAGTTTATTATAAATACATATTTTGGGCAACAGAAAGGTGGGTTATGTGTATATGTTTGTTATTGTGCTCATGAACACAATGCGTTTAAATATTTTATTGTTAATTCTTGATTTTAAAAAGAAAAACACCAGAAAAATGATTTCAATCGACATGGCATGCCTAGGATAAGAATGAAAAAATAAAATGAGAGAGATAATTTTAAAGTCTTTAAGAATACGCGTTTTTGTGATATGTTGGCACATAACATTAGAAAGTTAGATTTTTCTAAAAACTTTAAATATGATTGACCTTAACAACAATATTAATATTCTCTCACCTTAATACTTGAATATAACGACAATCTCGAGTTATTAAAGCCTAATAGGTTATCAAAATGTTGTTTACATACAATTATTTTCGTTCACTTCGAGGCGGTTACCTTAGTAAGTGAAATATGAGCCGTCACACGTAACAGCGTTGAAGACGTGCTACACAAGTAAGAGAGAAAATTGAGCTTTAGTGTATGCATGCAACAAGTTCCTTTAAATTTTATGAAATATGGCATCCACTAACTCTTACAACTGCCAATGGGCAGTTGTAAGAGTTAGTGGATGCTTATACAATGGTATAAGCATCTACTAAAGAAGGTTAATATTTAGAAAAAAAAAATGTTTAGGTAGGTACTTCATTGTTTTCTCTAAACTTAAAATCCTCTTCGTTCATGTCTTTTAATCATTATTATCATACATTATCAACCAAGTCCAGTCTCAGCAAGTCCAAATATATCTACTCTCACGAAAATGAATATACAAAAAACAACACACTCGTTCCTACATCTTATTGTTTGTTTGATAAGTTATATTAGTACTGTATCAAAAATTAATGATTTTCTAATATTTAACGACAAATGAGCACCAATTGAAATCAAATTATGTGCTTGGAATCGTGAAGAATACCGATTGCAGTGTCAAATATATGTAAAAGTTGCGTTTCTATAAATACTACTCCTTTCTACTTTGACAAACACAGACAAATAAAACCTTTAATAGGTACCCATAAAACTTTCACGTGTCAAGTTCAAGAGTCTAAGAAGGGAACTTTGTACAGAAACGTTGCATTTATAGTTAAATACGTTAGTTTTTGGTGTAGGTGTATCGTTGGAGCATGTAGCGAGTGTGTTGGCACTGCATAATAAATGCGGAAGCACTAAGTTCACTTCACAAGTTTGGAATTGAATTTGTGTGTGCATCTGACATTCCTTTACTGTACCGAGCAGAATATTGTTCATTTAAAGCTAAACAGTTTCTATTATTTTTATACCTCAGTTGTAGTTGAATTACTATATAACTTTAAAATATTAAAATACAAGCTAAAGACTATTTACAGGCATGCGTCATAGAACTCCCTCGCAAAATTGCCTTCTGGTAGCATACCAAAGTTAGAGAATATCTGTCAGTATTGCAGTCGCGTTGCCACTTAGACTGGCAGAGTCAAGTGTAGGGTCTATAATTCGATTATTTAATACCTTGCACATGTTCTCGAACCTCAGGACTCTAAAGTCTCGACCAAAACCAGCATATACACAAGTATCTAGTGGTAAAATTATAGTCTATAGGTTAAAGGTATACTAATCTCCCGTCCCATCGTTGATATTGGCATGTACATTAGTAGTGGAGCTCATGATGCTAAATTTTACTCAAGCTTTACTCGAGCGTCATGGGGACCTATTGCATTTGGCAGATTAGGTAATACACAGATGAAAATGTATGGGGTGGCAATAAAAAAAAAAAAATCGGCCGCATCAGATATTTTAGGGGTATGTTATTTGGACGCCAAAAATGCTCCCATTGAAAGGTCTGATTTTAAAGTGACACAAGCTCGTAGCGAATTATCGAAAATGAAAACTGCAAATGCGAAAACTCGCCATTTCGAAATACCCGAGCGTGTTTATTTTTTAAATGTGACATATAAAGGCACGAAAAGTTATGTAGACAGAAGATTTCTGGTATTGTTTGCTTCAAATTAAACATAAAATGTCAAGGTCATGTGTTCATATAGTCTGTCCGTTCATCATCCAGCGCTATGGCAACTAAAAGCTACGTACTACGTACGAACAGAGAATGCTACTGCAAATCCTCAGTTGGGCGGTTACGGTGCATAAACTCCAGGGCAACACCCTAAAATTCCCTAAAATCTTTGAAATTCTCGGATTTGCTCTGCTCTAATATGTGTGTATAGATGTGTTTTACATATAAACTTTCCTTTTGAATCACTCTCTCTATTGGTGAAAACCGCATTTAAATCCGTTGCTTAGTTTAAAAGATCTAAGCAAGTGTGTGCGTACTATAGCAAAAAGTGTCGAAAAAAAGTCTTGGCACACATTTTTCGGTCTAGCCCCCATCTGCTCAGAGCGTGTAACGCGCGATAATGACCTTCGTTCCAAAAATGGTATATGGAATTGTGTTTTAAATTTTAGAGAATAATCGGCAAAAATATTTAGGTATGCTATATCTATTCATGAAAAAAAAATGAAAATAACGAGCTTGGCGTACATTTGAACTTTAAAAGTTGGAACACAGTTGGCCTATATCTGGAATTTTGTAATTGGCCAAAGCGACAGAAGCAAAAAATTGGGTCAGCACGAATGCACGGCGCATGTTCTACGAAAAATATTACAATTTACATCATTCTCCGCGACCCTCGTTATGAGAATACACTTTTCTTCCTTTTTACATATTAAGATTATTAAAAGGAAGGAAAAAGGCAGCGCAGCGTGTACACCTCGCGAATATTCATAAGCCCAATATAGGACTTTAGTATAATTTGAAACTTCTACTTTATAGTACCTATTAGCATGTTTGTGAAATGTGTATAGAATTTTAGTATTCGCGTTTATTTTGAAAGTGAATTTTAAATGTGAAATGAGTTAATAAGTTTGATGGAACGATGATTAAGAAGTTGATGACGACAGATTTAGTTTTTTAAAGTTGAGACTCTTTTTTTCAGCAGTGTAACATAGAGACTTTACAAAAAATTGCTATATTAATATGATTGGTAAAATCATATCATTTTTATTTATACTGTAACAGCTACAATTTTAGCAGTACTACTGAAATCGGTAGTGACGACTTATTTATGCTAGGAAC
The DNA here is from genome assembly GCA_902825455.1 of Arctia plantaginis. Taxonomy (NCBI): domain Eukaryota; kingdom Metazoa; phylum Arthropoda; class Insecta; order Lepidoptera; family Erebidae; genus Arctia; species Arctia plantaginis. The sequence continues at coordinate 6,779,163 of CADEBD010000288.1, forward strand.
TGTTCAGTACATGATAATGTTATTAGCAAGGTAGCTACGTTGATTGCTGTGGATAGAATTGCGTTTATGTCGAATGTCGTTATGTTTATGTCGTTGTTGTCGTATTTATTAGTTTACACACTATAGACACGACTAGTACCTTGTTTTTACTGGCATTGGACTTATAGGCGGGTAATTAATAATTAATCTGCCTTCTGATCCCAAACTTGTGAGGTATGTATTCCGGTAAACACACTGCTGAGATTGAACTTCTTCTAGAATAGCTGCTGATAAATACATACATACTAGATATAAATAGTCCACAGACACAAATGATCGTGCTCATCAAACAAGTATTTGACGTGATTAGATCTCATTCAGAAATAACAGTGAGGGTAACTATCTGTTACACTATGTAAGTAAACCCTGTAAGTTTGTATATTCAGAGCTCATGGAGAACTCTTTTTAGGTGAACCAATCTCATCACCGCCATCATCATCCTATCCTAGTCTCAATTTTGTATAGGTACGGCATGATATGTTTTCTTTATTTATTTTTTATGCACAAGTATGAGTTGTACAACGGCGAACTTAATTCCGCAGGCATTTTCTCCCAGTCTACCTTAGGGTGGTGCTGAAATGTGTGACTAGGTGCACTTGACAATGATATGTAAAGTAAAAGAAAATTATTGATAAGTTAGACAGAATCAATGCGATAAATATACATACATTCATACATACGTATCAAATACATACACATACATAATTACTTACCTAGTTACATACGTACATAAACCTACATATTAATTATATAAAAATCTGCATCATTCTTCTATATAATTTTATTATTTCACTGCTTACTGGGTGTTAACCATATCTTCTTTCACACATTCAATCCATCTCTTCTTTGGCAATCTTTTACTATTGTACCCATTAGATTTCATATATAAAACTCTTTTCACCACATTTAAAACTTGAGCAGATTATTTTTTCTCCATAATATACTTCTTATGCCTAATAATAAAACAACGTGCATCAATGAATGCGCTGTTATATTCTTACATAGTTCTTTTACATTAACGACACTTTTCACTAGTCTATTTAATACTACTCGTACACTTGTTATTTACGGTGTTGCAAGCCAAATTATAGCTGCACAGCATCTACTGTACCTTACATCTCCAAAAATAAGCTTATTTGTGAAGTACGTTATTAGCTTTAAGATGTTATGAAGCATCTTAAAGAGTGCTATTATTACATAGAATGAGAGCAAGACTTGCAAATAGCTGTAATAATGTCAGCGCTTAATCACGAAAATGTGTCTCTTTCGTATATTACTGGCTTTTCAAGTTAATTTTAAACTATTAATTTAAAACGTTATTTAAATTGTGTGTAAAAAAAGGGTGTTGGCAGATTAGAATATAATAATTGCAACGACTTTTTTAGTGGCACTAAAGCGGTTTTAGTCAAGTAGGTTATTCTTAATTTTTCCTTCAGATTTTCCCTTTCCCCATAGTTTTTATATAGGCATAAATGTTTGTCTCATTTATAGTGAATTATATGCAACGCTGATGGAATAGCACTTACTCACAATAGCCGTTTGTCATATATATATATACTTATATTCATACATAAATATTCTAAAAACGTCTGAAACGAACGTCTGTTAGAAACGATTGTAATGTTTGGTTTTGACAAATTTCAATATTTTCTTTTTACCGCGCCAACCTAACACTGTAATAGTGTACGTGACATATCAAAAAAAGAAGTTTCCGAACTTACTGTTGTGGAAGTAATATGTATTATATTGGTTCGGCCTCGGGAAATTACTTCTTGTCCGAGCTTTGAGTTTCAAATAACACACGATCCCTTTGCGACGATAGAAAGTAGGAAACGAACATTAAAGTGCGTGGGTGGTCCAAAAATACTCCTTGTTTGAAATGTTCCACAATTGAATCGTTTCCAAGGATGATGAAGACAGTGATGTTCGAGTAGATGGACTATACGACTGAATAAAGTACACAGTAGTACTTACTACTGTGTACTTTATTCAGTCGTATAGTCCATCTACTCGAACATTGTGAAATAAATGACAGGCTCCCATTCTTTGTACTCTGAATACGAGTATATAAACGAGTGTCGACAAAATAGACTTAGACTGATACTGAATTTCTGTGTGTGTTTTTATACCTAAAGCGTAACTAATCTAAAAATGCGATATACTGCATTGTCTCTCTCTTACATTTTTAGACCATCTGGCCTAAAAATTAAATCTAACATAACTATATGTAAGTTCGGGAATCATTGTAATTATCACGAATAATATTTTTGTCTCATATTATACTATTAAAACATCATTTTTGCCTATACTTAAAGGCGAAGACGACAAGAAAAAACACCCGACTCACAGAAGAAAGTTAAAAAAATGAGTCGTTATAAATGCACAAACTTTACTAAAACTGGAAAGTTTGCAACTAGCTAGTCCAAACGTACGGCGTACCTACTAAGTACAAAAGTCAGTACTCAAATAATGACATTTGTACTTAAGCTTCGAGACGGCAACTTTAGTTTCTTTAAAACTTTCTTTGTTTCTATCTTTAAATATTTTGCAATTCTTATTTTAATTCATCCTTTTTTACATTAAATGGAGCTGTTTTATTTTCTACTTTTTATTAATTATCAGAAGCGGTTGGAAGTTTCTATTTCTCTTTTAACGTTACCCATGGGTGGTATATTTTAAGAAGTAATTTTATTATCCTTACATGAAATATTCAACCGAAATTTACGAGTTAAGCGCTTCAATGTTTTATTGGACACTAATGAATAGCCTTTTTCTTTGCCTTATACCCTATTTTATGACGAATATTAATTAAAAATTCTTTTTCAAATCCGACTAAAAATGTGCTTAACGGTAAGAATTATTTTGGAAAGTGGAGTGGTGTGTTATAAGTTAGTGTATTGTAATAAGTACCGTCATAAAGACTTGTTTTTTTTTTCAATTGATACTTATAGTTATTTAGACACTCCTAAACATCTTTAAAATAAAACTGCATTTGATAAAACAATAAAAACCGGACACATTTTTATAATTTTTATTTTTTGATCCCAAACCAGGCTGAGCCAAAAATGATTACTGTTCGAACATCTTTCATCAGAAAGTATTTTACTTCCTACTATAATACATTTATAAACAAATTGACTAGTTAATAAAATACCGAAGTCATCACTGGGGAGCAGGGACATGCCAGAAACATGAATTCTATGTCCTATTTATGCGTTAATTGGTTGCAATGTACGCATTCTATCAGTACCTACATGTTTGTTTGCGAATCGATTACCCTAAATTGTCGCTTCATAATGAATGTTAGGTTTTGTTTGGCTGCAAACAGTATATAGCCCTGTCTGTTATATGTAAGTATGTAAGTACATATTATGTGTAAGTTTGAGAGGAGAGAAGGAATTGTACCCGTAACACAAGTTAAATCTTACTGTGAGTACCTGATCCTCACTAAAGTGTGTAACTAACCTAAGAAAATGCTATTGTACTTAATTGGGCGTTTAATAAAGTTTATTATTATTGTCTACATAGAATCTAATCTCACGTTACCAACAAAAATTACTAGTCTAACGAACAACATTCTAATAATAGTGTTGAATTGCATCGGTCTACTTCACAGAAATGGTGATATAATTTAAACTGCAATAAAGCGTACTTCACTAATGAAGCCAGTAAAATACTACATCGGAGAATTATTACTATTAATGAATTAATAAACAGAAACTCCAACACTTTGTATACTCGTAGTATTTCAGAGCATTTCTAGTGAAGAAATTAAATGAAAGAAGGTCGTAACTCCGGAGAAAAAAAAACAACCAATTCAATTGCAGCATTATTTTACAGTGTGGGTATATTTTTTACTTGCAGACATACACACTTTCGAATTTATAAAACTAGTATGGATGGCAAATGAATGGGCACTTGTTACTGCAGAGAAACAAGTCCTCATTCGGTGAAAAGCAACAAAATGCTTGATTTCGGTTTTCTGTGAGTCCAGATACGGGCCAGCTCTCAACGGAGTGATACCAGTGTCACGCTGCTCGAGCCGGGCGGTCTGTACTCGGCTCGATCTCACATCAATTTATGTTTTAAATCATCATCATCAACAGCCTTTACTAGTCCAGTGCTGGACATAGGCCTCTCGTTAGCAAGGAGGGTTTGGCCTACTATACCACGCTGGCCAGACGGGTTGGTATAGCTTTTAAGTTTTCTTTCTCTTTGCAGTGCTGCGGTCCTGCATAGTGTGTTCCCTTAGTTGGATCTTACGATACCCACGGCATGAATAGGGGTGGTGACATTCCGCATTCTTAATCGGTCACCACACAGACAATGTTTTAAATAATGATACTAAATATTTTTCTTTTGTATTTAGAAATATATAAGTATGTTTGTCAGCAGTCTGGTTACCATAGTACAGGGTCTGCCTAGTTTGGGATCAGACTGAAGTGTGTGAGATGAGTGAAGTTATTATAGTTATTATTTAGTGTTGTTAAATGCGTCACATAGATACAGGTATAATAATGAATATTTAAATCAACACTTATCGACTCATCATTTTGATAGATAAGAACAATGCTTATTAAACAAACTAACACGACCCTATAGCATGATTGGCACTGACAGAACCGTCCACGCATCCTTCCTTTCGGTTTCACTAAAAATGTCGAAAGGTGACATCGATCATTGTTAAGGAACAGTCGTACTATATACGACTTTGTTAACATGGCTATTTCAAAAACTATAAGGTAACTATGTGTATTGATTTAAGCTCCTGAAAAACATTGATTTTTAGGTCAATAGTAAAATAAAAACAAAATCAAGAAAATTGTATATCCGACCTCAGCAATAGGGACGGGCGATATGAAAATACCCTATCATCATGTCACTAACAAAATAGGGGACTACATATTTTCTTAAGTAGAACTCTAATACTTACTATCGTACTACTTCCATTCTATTTAAATAGCGAACAGTGGCAATTCAGTGACGCTATCTCCTTGTTTTGAAGCAATTCTCATTAGGTTTTCTTGGCAGAAACTTTTTAGTAGAAAAATCTAGAAAAGTACTCTTTACTTAATTGTTTTTCCGCCATATTATTTGGCTGGTGAAATATTGTAAGTGTACACACCTACATGCAACTTTTAGAATATTCTATAGAATATATATATATTATATATTCTAAGTATTAACAAATTAGCAACTCACGATTTTAAAATCACCTTTGTAGTAATTAATTTACCCGTAAAGAAAATGCACGGTAAGTTTAAAAATATTTCTTTAATGGCAATGTTGGTTTGAAATCAAATGAACAGGAATAAGCTTCTCTTGGATAATAATATTATGGGAATAATTTAATATATGAAGGAAATTTATATAAAATGCTTTTATTGGAATACGTCAACACTGATGGCACCCGGATATTGGGTACGAATATATTCAATAACATATATTCGTATTTTTATGAATTCGGGTCTTATAAATATGAATAGTGTATCACCAAGGCCGCGGCCGCATTATACGAGCTATGATGACACAACAGTTCATATGAAATGAATGTAAACCATTTTTTTTTCGTTTAAATTTTTAAACTAGCTGCAGTGTATGACTCTATCGTACGTTATCGCGGTAAAAAGTAGCCTTTGTTCTTCTACAAAAAACAAAGTATGTGTGTGTATGCCATTATAATCGGTTCAGAGCAGCGGTTTAGGTGTGAAATCGTAAGAGACAGACAGAGTTACTTTCGCATCTATGACATTTGTAGGGATCATTGCGTACTCGTGGTCACACCACATACGATTTATGTCTTTCTTCACATGTCGAGAATTAAATTAGAGTACGAGAAGTATTCATGGATATACTCGTACACTCAGAATATTGTTAGAAGGCACGGACTTCATGTAATAGTCACTTCGAGTTACAAGTTCGAGACTTTGACCTACACCTTAGTCCATCTGTTTAAGCTTAATCCCTTTGACGATACCTACCTCTTACTACCTACCTCTAATACTAACTTTTACTTTCATATTAAACTTCCTTAAAGTGGTCCGACGACCTGGTGAAGGTCACGGGAAGCCAGTGGATGCGGGCAGCAAAGGACTGGTTGTTGTGGAGAACCTTGGGGAGGCCTATGTCCAGCGGTGGACGTCTTTCGGCTGTGATGATGATTAACCTTCCAATTTCCCCACCTAATTCCTAAAGTGGCGGTTGACAGTAATAGGCTTACTCCTACTACGTAAGTGGGAATAAAACTATAGTCTTCAAAATGGGAGCATTTTATATGCCTCTGCATACCCTGTCGGGACTGTAACAGCTTATCTCAATTTTCATGATCATTAAAAAAACAATTCTTTTTAGAGAGAAAGAAGCAAGCAGAGTCAGAATTAAAGGAGTAGCCTTGTAGTAGGTAGCCATGATTATAAAATCAAGATCAATTATGTTCCCATTCTAGATTTTTGCACACAAATGGTGGAAACGCACTTGTATCTCTCGAGTATGAAGGGTAGAGGCAAAGCGAACCATCTCTGTGTCTGAAAAGTGGCCGTAAAAACGCGTCCAATAAGGGTGGAGCAGGGTAGCCTAGTATAAATTTATATTGGCTTAAATAATAATTAGACAATGTGTACTAGACTGTGAAAATAAACAATGAGTTTTACAGACAAGTTATTACGCGTTTATTTAAAACGTGTAATAACTTTCAGACAATAAAGGTATAATAATATTTTAACTCCGCACACTTTACTCCGTCTACAACAGCTATGTTCATATCGTAGCTCTCGCTGACGTCAGCAACCTCTATTTTTAGTATACGGCTGGACACATTTTCAACTTTCCCCCTATATGAGATGGTTCTCCTTGCTTCTACACTCAATACTTTTGAGTTACGGGTGTTCTTGGGCGTCGATAGTCACTTATCACGAGGTGAGAAAAACCTGTTAGTACTTTATATTACACTTAACAGCCTTTCTTGCAAAATCTCTCTTTTTAATGATGTAGGAGGGAAAACGAGCAAATAGTTGACCTGATGGTAAGTCACTACCGCCGCCTATGAATACTTGCAACTCAAGAATCACTTAGTTAGCTCTTTTAGTACCTCTCCCCTTTGTTTTCCTGTGCAGAAATCCCCTCGGATACCACCCACCGGTAACCGGTTTATGTCGGACTCGCACCGACAAAAAACCGCGCGCTATCTCTTGTACCAATTGCCGGGGTCCTATTTGTACCCTAGAAACTTAGCACCTCCCTCCTCTATGTTACTTTAGGCAATAGAGTCAAAGCACATGCTAAAAAGTGTCTAATGAGTAGTTTGACCAGCTAGCGTTGCTGGCCGTGCCCTAACTAAATCGTTTCAGTGTTAATAAAATAACAAAAAGAGAAACGGGACAGTGTTTGCTATTTGTCATTGTTACTGTCGTCGTGACACGTCGCCTACGCCTGTCAGATACCAACTGCTCTGATTAAGTCGAGGAAAGAGACGAGCAAGAAATCGTTTACGAGCTTCAACTTCAGGCACTACCACCAGGCTAGTGATGTGTCTTCGTTATTTATTAACTTAACATAATTAAAAAAAAGGTAATCGTTGATATCGTTATTATGTTATCACGTCAATATATTAATCAATGCTGTCTGAATGAGGCAACACTACTTAAAAAGTACATAGTGCTTGTTTTGATTAATACCTCTACCACATAATTGAACTGAATTTTATAAATCGTCTTCGAGTCTACTCTACGACCCTAAAATATGATCAGGTCTGAAGGTAACACCTTTAGCATAATCTGCCTACCCTTATCCCACTTTTATTTGGGGTCGGCGCAGTAAGCATGATTCTTCCATTCTACTCTATCATTCGTCATCTCACTGTTTACTCTCTTCCTAGCTATATCCTCATTTACACAGTTCATCCATCTTTTCTTTGGTCTTCTTCTTCTCTTGAACCCCTCAACTCCCATACTCATTTTCCTAATATATAATAAGGACAGACACTAATAGTGACACTAATAATCCTAACTCTCTCGCCGTTTCCTACTACAGCGCGAGTGTCGTGGGTTCGGTCCCCACATCAAAAAGCACTTGGTGTGATTTATTTATTTAGACAACCAACAAGAGCATACACCTTAAAAGCAAGAGATACAATGACAGTGATATACAACCATTAGTGCTGCCTTAATTACAGGTTGCCACGGAAAGCATAGTAATAAAAGAGAGTTGGGAGCGTAAGGCTTCCCCTAACTTAAAAAGAAGAGAAAAAAAAGACTTGAACAGACACTTTCTTACAGAATAACTACTTAAAAATCTACAACATAAAACAAACAAAGGTCCTTGTACATAAAATATATCTCAGCTTAACAATAATAGGTTCTTTTTAAAAGAAGGTAAACTTAATCTAAACACATCGATATCCTTATTTTTACTTTTAGAATTATATTCTGCCTGGAGCCTATTTAAAGGAGAGAAAAAGCCAAGGTTGGTTTTGGATCGCTTAGGTGTGAACAAGGAGTATCTGGACAGTCGTGGAAGTTTATGGGTGATAATGAAGTGATCTACATGAATGTTTGTAAAGTCCCCTGCTACACGAGATGAATTCCTAGTGCGGCAGTTTTTTTTAAATCGTAAATTACACCAAGATTTAATCAAAAAAATAAATAGGAGGAGGATTATAATAAAATCATATTTTTGGTCTGCCATGTTCTTTTTTCTATTTCTTATTGCCATCAACAAAACTACGAAAATATTTCTCATTTTTATCAATGTCTGTAATAAATATCTGAAACTTGTAAACATGTTGTAGATGAAAGGAAAACATTCTGTACATAAAAGGTACATAAAGTACCATTAGCTCGAGTATTTGTGTACAAAGGTGTGTACGTAAGTGCTATTCACAAGTTGTTGTGAATACGGCCGGGATCATTCACGTACACAGGGCGTGGTAACGGAGCGGGTTAATCACTAAAAAGGCCTTTCAAAAAGAGCAATTAATATGGGATCTCATTAGCGTCGGGATAATTATGAAATATGTTTTTATGTTTACATTTGATGATTGAAAAAATTAAAAAAATTACAAGTAATATGGGTATACTTTTTCAGTTGCGTTAATACGTAATCATGATATTCGACAGATAACACTATCGTATAATTTTAGTTAGATGTCTTTAAGTTTATTCATTTGCATATTGTATCGTTTCCATTATTATAAACGCTTAACTATATGTATTTGAATTAGCATATCATAATCCTCTTTTAATATGACTGCACGGATGGCGTAGTGGTTTAAGCGGTCGCCACGCCGCTTCCTACTGCGCCGAGTGTTGTGGGTTCAAACCCCACATGGGACGACACTTTGTGTGATCCACAAATTGTTGTTCTGAGTCTGGGTGTCCTTTGTGTCCGTTTCATGTTTGTTTGTAAAGTCCCCGCGACACAGGATTTATTCCTAATGCGGGCGTTGTCTTTATAAAAGAGAAAGAAAGAAAAAATATGAATGTTGTTTTAGTAGGTTGGTAATGGTAATGTTAAAGAATCTATTTGATTAGTAATTATTACCCAGATAGTATAATTGTCTAGACAGCTCCTTTATAAGACAACAAATAAGACTGTTCTTAGTCAGTCAGTATTGTCGTTGATTATATAATTATGTATTATTTACTGTACATAAAAAAAAAACAACTTTCTTAATATGTTCGTAACTAGTTACTAACAATGAAAAAATCTAGATAATGTTTGTATGTGTTAAATTGTTGACAGATTAAATACAAAATGATATCAATATCTTGCAAAGTGATAAGACCAGACTCAATATTGACTATGTATCAATAATTCGACACTATGATGTATAACACTGAGTTAGAATCATTAAAATAATTAAATTTCAGTAAACATAGAGTTATATATTTGCCTTTCATTATTTTACTTAGCTCCATAATCATTCGTGTGGAATGTTTGCTTTACAGCAACTGGAATGGTCATACAGCACTCGAATTTTCATAATTAAAATTTCAATTTTATAGTAGGCACGTTTTCGTATTAAAATGTGAATAAATATTTGAAAAGGGAAAGCCGTAATGGATTGGTTTCTTTTTAAACTAACTGAGTGATATTTGTTTTAAATATTTAATCTAGTCTATTATAGCGTTTAAAAACTTAATATGCTACTACTAAATAGAAATACTAACCATACTAAGTAGAAAAAACTGATTTGATTGCAATTTGATTTCGAGGTTATCTAGTAGTAGTTTAAATAAGGAGTGACTGAAAAGAAGAGTACCCAAACTAAGTAAGTCCTGTTGTGGACTATCCTGACTAGTCTGTCTTGTAGTTTCAAGATCGTCTGGAACTGTAAATATAATTAATTGCTCATATTTTTCTAGAAAAGGATTCTTAACAGATTATTGTTTTAAATTCGTTTTCACGTGAAAACAAGAAGTTTTAACTTTTAGAGTATCACGCGATTTATTAATAGGAGTAAACTTAAGATTTTAATTATCGTACTGTAGTCAATATTACGTTATTTCCTATAATATTTCTAAGTAGAAAGTTCCATGAATATTATTAGTGCAATTAATATGCAAATGGGGCTTCGGGCGTCTAACGACCGACCTATCACAACTTTTATTGGCTTAAACTTATATCTCCTCTGTTAGAAAGATTTATACTTGGTGTAGGATTAAAGTAATAATGGGTTTCATATATTCATCATCATCATAAACAGCCTTAGTAGTCCTCTACTGGACATAAGCCTCTCCTTTGAAAGGAGGTTTTAGCCAACTATACCACGCTGGCCAAACGGGTTGGTATAGGGTTTGTTTCAAGTTTTAATTCTCTTTGCAGAGCTGTTGTCCTGCGGAGTTGGCAATGAATGAACAGGGGTGGTGACACTCCGTATTCTTAATCTGTCACCACACGGACAGTTATTATATATATATAATATAGACAGAGGTGGAAGTCTCTACTCAATCTTTAGTGTAAGTCATACTGAAATTTAAAAAGAGGCATCTGTGTGTATTTTTATTGTTGTTAAAACGTGTGAATTTATGGAACCTCTAGAAGTGATGACAGTTGGGTTTGAAGTTAGTTTTTTGATGAAGATTGTAGGATATTTTACACAATCCTAGGATCGATAGCAGTGCAAGAGTAAATGCAAGCAATTCATATTTAATTTTTTATGGCGGCAATAGCAAATAAATTCTCTTGTTTACTTCAATTCTGAGAAATACCCGATATATTATTACATCTTCCATTTTTATTTACCATTATTAGAATAACAGTGCTTACACGGATATAATTTATGACATCGACCGACAAGGTCATGGAGTTTGAGTTTAAGTCGGGTGCATTGTCGTCGTTTGTGGTAAGATTAGTAATGGAGCAAATTAAGTGAGAAATAAACTTATAATACTACCATTTTAGCGGTGCTAGGAGATGCTGCTTACAGTATTTTTATAAGCTAACTAAATTAGAAGATTCCAACTGCACTTATTTATGAGAAGGCTGTTACTATGCTATTGAGAGTTGTGGAATAGTTTAGGCTTCAGTTTACTTCAAAAAACTTACTATTTCATATAGAAGGCTTGCATATGTACTTAAAAGTGCCTGAAAAGCATTTTAAAATCAGATGGATGTGGAAAAGTTACCTATCAAAGTGTAGTTAACTTTTTCAACATCATAACTATCAAATGGATCATAACTTTCAAATTGATAGTTTTTTTTAATTCTTTTTTGAATTGAATTTTTGAACGCCAAAGACAAGTACTATAAGTGTTTAAATCTAGTGTTCAATTTTTATAGACATTAGTATTCAACGTTTCATTACATATTTTATAAATTTCAATTGAAATCCTTTAAACAGTTAGTAGTCACAGTTTGTTGGTCTCAAGGGAAATAATTACAGAAATTGCGATTTACTTTTCTACCATTCACAGAAGAAAATTTTAATTGAAAACTGTGCATTCCACAATATAGTCTGCAAAGAAGTGGAATAAATTGTTACGCCTGAAATGGTGACTTATAGCTTGGTTATCCTTAATTAAACTAATAAATTAACTACATTAAATATAGTTCTCAACTCAAAACTTGGCTAGAAACCTCTTCTAACACTACACTACTTTTAATTGCATTGTTGATGAATCCTTTTAAAGTTCTCCTTTTCTCCACTTGACACAGACACGTTAACTGTAATAGGTCTGATTTAGTTGCCACCCATGGCTTACTAGTAATGCTAAAAGTAATATTTGGTTGGTGTTAAAACATGTTCAAAAGAGAATTACAGGGAACGTCTAGCAAATTTCTATTTGACGTAAAAACAACGTTCAACTAAATTGTACGCTTTTGCGGGTAAATGTTCCGAAAGCTTTTTTATGTTTCAGTTACATTAGGGTTTGTTTTTGAATTTTCTGATAAAACATTTCGGATAAATAGAGAAATTTATACTGGCGTGAGAAGCGTCTCGCTGTTTTAAGTTAGAGAAAGAAATACTGCGTGGGATTCCACCGGCGTATTACCGCAAACAGGCTGCAGAAATAATACTAGGAAGAAGGATAGGGCCAATACCCTCTCGAAGAAAATCAGGTAGCTTAAAGTTTGTCAGACTGTCAAGGTGTAGAATATACCCATGGACGAAGTGAGGACTTGTTGGGTTTTCACACGATAAAAAAAAGCGTTTTTCATTGAGAACTTTAAAGATTTAGGATATCACAATGAATTGGAATGGTATTTGTCAGTCAAATGGTTCATTGACATTTCAATTGATTCTCTGATTGGTTGTTTAATGACCTAAGGGCTTTTTTGACTGCATGGATGGCGTAGTGGTTTAAGCGGCCGCCACGACACTGAGTGTTGTGGGTCCGATTCCCACAAATTGTTGTTCTCAGACTGGGTGTTCTTTGTGTCCATTTCATGTATGTTTGGAAAGTCCCCCGCGACACAGGATATACTCCTAATGCGGGAGTTGTATTTTTTTAAATAAATAAAAATAAGAAAAGAGATATGCTAGCTTTGATTCGTAGTTTCATTCTCGTTAAAATAGATTTGATCAAAAGTAATATTTTATCCTGACACTTGACAAAATTTACTATTATTAACACAAATGAAAACTATCCAAAAGAATTACAAGTATCTTTTACAGATATCCGGTAAGATAAATGGTTATTGGCTTATATGAAACCAACGGAGCCTAATAAGGTATAATAAGGAACAATAGTGGGGACAATATATCAAGTTGAATGAAACTGAGGGGCCGACAGGGTAATGAGCGAACTTAGTGCAGTTAGAAATGTTATTGTGCCGCTGTGCTTCGCAATTATTGTAACAGACGTCAAGTGGAACCTCTAACGACCTTTGCACCGAGCTCTTCATATTCTGGGTGATGTTGTATTGTAGTTGGAGGTATAATTGTTGAAATTTCTTTAAATTACTTTACATAATATATTGATCAATAGTGAGTACCTTCTGTGCCTTAAACAAATAACAACTTAAGACACTAGATTTTTTTCTAAAAATATACATTACCTTTTTCATCGCACTTCAGTAACCTTATTATTATTATATTTAGATGCCAGTGCTGTTGATAGTACCCATAAGTCGCAAGGGGGATCGTTAATAAATAATAAAGAGGAAGTAAAACGCATTTATACAAATTTAGAATTAACTAAATATTTGTAAATCTGTTTGTATGGTTATCGTAAATTAAACAAAACTACCCTTACATCCTTATGCTACAGGAGACCCAGGTTAACTATCATTAATGGTTTAGTGTTTCTGTTGATGAGTATTGGCCGAATTGTTTCTAAATTGGTTTGTAAACTATTCCAACACTTATATTACAAGTGTTTATAGACACTGGTTACCGCTTCCCATAAAACGACTCAAAAGCTTGTTTAAGACGTTTGTAAAACATAATATAAATAAACACAAAGAGACAAAATTTTAAATATTAAATTGTTTTCGAATCCTTGCATTTCCGAAACACCCTTGTAACGAAAATAAAATCGCGAATTAATTATTTAGCAATGTTTATCTACCGGGTCCTAAGTAAATAAATTAACACAAAGCTATTTGGTTTTTGTTTTCATCAACATGAACAAACGAAAGTAAAGAAATTGAACATCATTGAATAGCATTGAGACATAAATTCAATCTTTCTTTCACCTAAACGAATGCTATATTATGATTATGTAATCACGTGTACTAATACGGCATTCGTCAGGATCTATTAATTAAATTGTGACATTACGGTAATTAATGCTTATGTGGCATTTAGAAAAGCTTGGCCGCATTACTATTTGCGGCATTTAGTATTAGGCCAACATCCATTATATTGGGTTATTTTTAATTGATGTATATTCTGATAAATTGTAAATTCCTGAACGACTGTCAGTAAAATTGTTTCTAAAATAAATGAATACAGGCTTAGTTGTTGTAAAAGATCTCTATAAGAAGAAGAAAAGTAAGTATAATGTAGAGGCTATCGTTATGCAATGAATACTATAATAAAAGCGTAATATATTTAAGTTTGTAGCTGACGAGCGCCAATGAACCGCTTTGGGTTCACACGCTTCGCTTATTTTCATGCACATCGCCTGCCCGGTTCAGCTGTAACGGATAAATATATGATGATCGTGTATCGTACGAAACATATGCGTGCATGCAATTAACCACTCGCCGTCCAAGTTTATGAACTGTTACCATTTGTATCGTTTCGCTACACTGAAAACTACGCTGAATTCGATTGTTGCCTCAGATATTTATGACAGTGTTAACACTTAATTTATAACCTTAGGTATAACCAGGGCTTAAAGCCCTGGTTATAAGGTTATAAATTAAAAGTTTATTTGCCAAGAGATTGAAAATTTATTTCAATTGGGGTTTTTGGGTTCGTTAGTGCATCACTTGCATTTTGTGTGACAGATGGCCTCTGACCTGACATGTGACAGATCAGTGACAGATGGCCTCACCTGTCACCCTCAGGCCTGCACTTATGGAGGCGCCTGAGTCGTCTGCGTTCTAGGGCCTGGCGGGCCGGGAGTGTTCTGAACCTCTCCACTATCTCCTTCGCAAGCATAACCTGCTCGCAGAAGGAGACGGCGGAGTTCCACGCACTCTCGCTGCGTACCATGGCGGCAATCATGTTACCTCACGTACGTACCCTAGGTATACATATTTAGATCGATTATGACAGTACTAATTTAATTCCGATGCGCTGGAAAGCTTATCATCTGATAGTACCTAACATACATCGTTTGTGTTGTAATATTAATTTTAACGCTTTCAGAATGTATTACTGACTGAATAACATAAAATATATTCTATAGATTTGACTTTATTTATATAAGCTTTGCTTGATGCCGTTTTATGAATAAAATTCTTTTCCATCGCCGTAGCAGTATTCATGTGCATGTGTAACATATACACATATTGCTAATAGATATCAGAACTTAGTATGCGACACGTGTAAAGTGAATGCCTATGCAATTTTCTAGTTTGTGTCAAAATGTGACAAAAGTAAATCTTTTCTATAATTAATAACGACATAATTTCCTTATGAAATTTGGTCTGCTCTTACAATATCTACGACAGGTATTATCTATAGCATGATGGACTGCTTATTGTATTATCTTTTTAATTACTTGCAAAAGTAAAAATACATTTTAAGGCCAGTGTCAACTTGGTGGATTCGAATAAAATAGTTTCCAGTTTCAATTGGTATAAACTCTACCTCGAAATTAGGAGACATCGCTGCATTCACAAACACGCTCATTATAAATGTATGTCTCGAGTCACGTTCCGTCGTACATATTTAATGTCACGTCAAACACGCGAGGGTCGCTTCGCGTGCTATTTCGCTATTGTTATATCAACCTTCAGCAGCGCTTGACACTCTTGACAAGTTGGTAAACGATATTCTAGTACTGGAACAACGTGAAGGAGAAGACATGTGAACTTTGATGGTGGTTATGTTTTTGTACATATTCTTATTAGATATAGGAATATGTTGGTTACAAAAATGGTGGTTATATAAATATAAACGGTGTTTTCTTATCACTTACTAAAGACAGTAAGGGTTAAACTTATTATTTACCTTTTACTGCAGAAGCTTGACTTGAATGCAATTGGTTTGCTAACTGTAATATTATTAATCCATTATACAAAAGTTTTGACTGCACGGATGGCGTAGTGGTTTAGGCGGTCGCCACGCCGCTTACTACTACGTTTCATGTCTGTTTATAAAGTCTCCCGCGATACAGGATACATTCCTAATGCGGGAGTAGTCTTTAAAAAATATATGACGTGATTCAATCGGTTCGGTTATATCAGAATATATTATTTGAAGAACACTGCTATATCGTAAAGTATTTAAAGCATATGCATAAAATAAATTAAACATGAACTCCATTAACACGAACTTGGTTGTTAACGGATAAATTAAAATGAATTAAAACTTTATCTAGACTAAAATTGAATTAATATGAACTAGAAAATCGTCATTATTATTTTCTACTTACCTGCACTACTCCATGCAAAATTGTAGAACTATTTTCGTTCCAGGCTTAACGACCGAAGTCTTTAAGAAACAGAAATGTGGACTAATGAGTTTATTTTCTTTTTATTTCAGAATGCATACACAGCGCTGTATTCCCTAATTTTTAGAGGTAAATTTAACGAGTTTTCAGCAGTAGTTAATCTTCGCTGAAAAACAACACGGATAGTTAGATAAGTAAAACATCGAGGGTCGCGGGTTCAGCGCTAATCTGTTTAAATTCCGCTCCTACTCAAATAAATCCTGTTTAAATAACCGTAAAACTGTCCGTGTGTGGAGCCGTTTAATCCGTTTGATATGAATCACACTGCGATCGGATTCCGTTTATACCAGTTTTTAAGTTATTACATTTTTTATTCAATACGAGTTATTAATTACGTCAGATATTAGATATTTTGGATATTTGGTTTTGAAAAAATGTAGCGCATAAATTATTGTCTTCGGGTTTTAAGGATGTATCTCAAACTTTCCTGATGGGCATCAATTTATCGATGGCTGCTACGTAAATAATCGTATCCCACAATTTTACTATTTTTACTTTTTAACGTTTACTACTTAATTGAACTCTATGACTACTATTAACTGTGTAAATTTGAAAGTCAATAATTATAAAATAATGATTTTAGACTTCGTTTTTCTATCGTATGTTGCTTTTGTATGCGGCGTAATTAATCGTATTGACTCTTGCAACATTATACGTGGGAGGAGTGTGCGGGCTCGGCGTCACACCGCGTGTCGTATGTGTCACACCGGTTGGTACGTTGAGCGTGCGCATATTCTCGCCTAATTTGTGTGTATGAGTTGTTGTGTAATTTTTTAAAATTTTTATTAGGAATGAGTAATTCACAAACGTTTTTATATACAAGAAATATTCACTAGAACAAAAGCTTTGTGATATTGCTTGTGGATCGGTCCCGATTGACTATAATTATAGTGAGGTTATACAAAAAATTAAGAGGATTACTATATTTCAAATAAATACACTGAAAGTAGATTATTGGGTAAATTCTTTTATGCTTTATATATTTGCACGTTTTCATATACTTATTTATTAATCTTTATTAAAGATATCAATAAAATCACATAAAACTATGGTTAGTGATACATACCATTATGCACGTCGTTTAAGTCTTTTAAAATTATGCCGTATGTGACACAAACGATTTCTTACGTCGCTTATTGAAGAAACCTTTTAACCGTATCTAACACATACGACTATTTACTAAGCTCAAATAAAAAAAAAATACTATTGTATTTATAACTTAAGAGAATTTACGTCGCTCAATTTTGTACCGTATCTTAAAATGCGGTAGTTTTCGTGGGTTTTAAAACAATTTTTGGTATCTTATGTCAGTTTTTTGTTACCGACTAACCATTACCACTTGTTGCTGACTTTTCAGAAAGTTCAGCACTTGCTGAGATTATTAGCAGGGATTTTTCACTGACACCACAAACAATTATGACTTGCGAAAATGGTCATTATTTTGTATTTTAAAATTTAGTATTAGTACATTTCGTTTGTGGTGGTGGTGGCTTTTTGTGTGGTAATGTATTTTTCTGCTTCCAGATGAAGAATTGCTAGAGATTATTGCATGTTCACCAAATAGGAGAGCTGCTTGATGATACTACAATAAACATAACACTTCACCTGACGTCTCTTAGCTGTTCTATTAACTATTTAGATATTGATTGCACTAACGATTTTTGTCCCTACTTCATTGATGCTTTACATGAACCGCTACTTCAGCTTTCCACTTGTCCCGGCTATTTAACACCTCAAGCAAATACGTTCATATCTTGTTTTTCAGTTACGTGTAATGCATGCTTCTAGGAGAAAACAAACTAGGAGAGATAAAGACAATATTAGGAGAAAGCATGAAGAAGAATGGGCCGATACGAAGAATAAAACTTAAAAAAAACTTTAGAACAAACTATAATTGTCGCATGAAATGTTACTATAAAATTTCAAATGATCAATGAAAAAACATTTATAATGCATTTTGGATAATAGATAATAATCAGAAACAATGGACTTTCGTGTCACACTTAGTCAAAATAACAACAGAAGAGCTTATACAGACGTTGAATCTCGACCTAAATATACAACTAAATACAAACTACCCTTACCTGCTACTGAACATTGTACTGTAGTTCAGTACGTTGACATCTGTATGTAAGTTACTCGCGACGGTTTCGATAAGGGAGCAGTTCGTATATATCGCTATAAAAAGTAACCCGTCTCGTCATCTGGAATTTTAGGAAACAATAATCGAGGTAAACACGATAACCGTCCTCGCAAAATTACAGATGTTGTGAAGAAAAGTGTACATAATCGATCACATTAATTGTTTGCAATCAGTTAAATCTCATTATGTTAGAAACGACACCTCTAAATTGTACTTAGATGGTTGTTTAGTTCAGTTGCATAGCGGATTTTATAGGTAAAGGTGTAGCAGAATAGACAGTGGAGTTTCGATTTTGGTGTGACATTTGTACTGGCCAAAGTTGGAACCGCATCGTATTCTTCGGTCCAACAAACCTCTTGGTGAAAGGATACACTCAACAAGAAGAACACAAAGTTCATGCACTTATAGAGAGACGTGCAAAGAATCATTTACACTTCATTAGAATGGTTCACATTGGTACGGTGGGCTAAGACAGAAAACAGCTCATACAAAGTTACCGAGATGTAGATCCCTCTAGTAAACTTAAAATAAGCTAAACATCAAACATTATGAGATCGACTGACGTAAACATGTGATATTAATTTATTAGAATGCATAAAAAAAGATAAGACCACAAAATACATTTAAAGCTAAAAAGTGTGGTTTAAATAAAATATTTCAGTTAAAAACGCATAAATGTGATTATACATAGTTTGTTTTCATTATTACGATTTTTTTAGCAATACAGGTTAGTTTACCGTAAAGTCACTAGATCTCTCTTTTCAGCACTGCTAAAAGCTAATATTAAGATTAAAAACTAAAATTGTGATGCTAATTCACAAGATTCTATAAAATGTTTAAGATCTCAGTTAAGGTATTACCACTCCAGTTTGAAAAGCTGTTAAGAATAATGTAATAGCTTTAAATAAATTGTGGTTAAAATTTTATAACTAATATTATTTACAGTAAAGAAAAAAGTAAATTTGTGTTAAGTAGTGTAGAACGCCTACAGTCCAGATGGTGTACGATTTGCGCAAGATGGCTAGCAAGCGAGCTGGATGCGAAAGGCCCAAAATCAATCAAAGTGGCGTGCAATGGCTGATGATGACAGTTAAGAAGAATATTTGGATTTTGAACAAGATTTTATGTTATTTTTGCTTTGAATTCTTTTTTAATTATGCGTTGATTCTTATTTGGTATAAGAACCAACGCATAATTTAGTTTTCAATTAAGTTTAGTTGATGCGATAAAGACATACTAAATTTATAATAAACATCTTAATACATTAAAAAAACATTTAATGTATAGTTTTTTTTTCATATTATTGTAAGGGTTGAATGTGTTTGTAATTAAAAACCAACTCAGTTAACATTTAAGTATAATTTGCCGACTTAATATCAGATATACCACTAAAATAAGTACGCTATGCACAAAGTAAAATATGGTATGTGTAAGATACGTTAAGCTTTTGCTTCTTTAAGATTAGTGTAAACTGTCGTATGTTTATCTTATTTTAAGGAGGCGTAAAGTAACGTAACTATCACATACAATTTTTTCACTAAACGTGTATACGAAGTAAAAAGTCGTAACTGCAATATCTGAAAAATCAGCAACAAATATTATTTCATTCTCATACCATTTTGTAAATTTCTATATCATTTATAAGTGTTGTATATTTCAGAAGAATAACTTTAAATTCAACTGTTCAGTGAAAGCAAACATCTTTAAAACGCTATCCTGTAAAGTTTACATTTCAGACATACGATTATTTACGTAGGAGCCATCGTTATGTCTATTAAAAAAGGCAAATATGTCGCACCTTTATTCATAAACTGAATTAACTTAGAATTTCAATATTGTGGGAAATCGTATTTAAAGTTTGACATTCATGTACGTGCGAGTTCGTCAAAAAGAGAACGACGATCTCTTATCTCTGCCATTTTCATAGTATCGAGTCGGCTGTTGGATTGTTCGTGTTCTACTGATAAAGTTGATTTGGTATTTGTTGAAAACTCGAAAAACGTAAATTTTTAATTAATTCAGTTATTATTAAAGGGATTAATTATTATTAATTTAATGGGAATAAACACTTATTTCTTTGTCGAACATTTCAACTATTAACATTAGGATTTTTATACCTGTTGTCAAATGAAAGATCATTCAGTTAAGATTTTATTTGAAGACAAGTCGCCACGGTTTATAAGACATTCGAGTACCTGGTGCAGCTAATGCATAAAATTGAAATCACATCACACAGAGCATTTATCCTTTATTACGAGCAATACCGAAGACAGAATGTTGATTTGGTTGAACCAATGATTACCTACAATAGATTTATGGATGTAGACGATAGTCTATATAATTTATTGTAGTAAGCACATTAATATTTTTGCTATAAGCTTAAACACTATTATTCGTGAAGTTCCCACGCGCTTGGTTTTGCAGTTTTCATTCATACGTTCAAAACTAAAACAATTAAAGCGCAAATGGATATTTATGCGAATGTTTGAGTAGATTTATTGTGCGAGGAAACTTTGTAAATCGCATTAAATCTAACAACAACTAACGCTTATGAGGGAATGAGATGTGTAGAGCAAATATAATTTATGTTTCACAATAAGTTATCATTAAGATTCGAGACCTGTCTCTCCAAATATATTAAGATTTGTGCTAAAGCATAATATTATTTTCTATTATTAAAAAGACGAAGAAGATAAATTAGTAATTATATGTATCACCCATTTTTTATCTAATTATTTTATGTGACTGCAACATATTGTAAAAGAGCAAGAGTAGAACATTTTAAAAGAATAAAAACAAATATATTTCACACACATCAATAGCCTTTAACAGTCCACTTCTGGACATATGCTTCTCCTTAGAAAGGAGGGTTTAGGAGCAAACTACAGGTTTAGGAGCAAAAAGAAGGTAAATCTTGACACAATTCCCTTACCAACCCGTCTGGCCAGCGTGGTATAGTAGACCAAATATATTTATTTGATACAAAATATGGATGTTTTTTAAAGGTATGAAAAAATCTTGAATGTTTTATTTTCCTTCCAGATTTTACAGACCTGGGTTAAAAACCTTATATAGAACTAGGTAGATAAGCGTTTTGATTTCACACACTTGACCGTGTCGCAAGGAAGTAAGTACTTACTTCCTTGCGACACGGTCTTAAGAGTCGTAAAATTGTAATGTTAATTAAAGAATTTCATTGATTGAATAAACATGCCATTAATTTAATCGTTTTCCTGAAATTAATAGTCCTTTTTAAGTCTAATTAAACAAACTTTGAAGCGTTTCCAATTACGATTCGTCGTAATAAGAGATGACGTAAATAAATAAGAGGTAAAAACAGAGTGAATTCTGGTTGTGATGAGAATGTATTTGTTAATTATTATTTTTGGATATTATTGAAACAGACTTTGGAGCGACCTCGCTGAAAAATGATTTTACTCGCACACACAACGCAGTAGATAGTAATTTTACTGTTAATTTATAGGATTACTTTTGTATGGGCAGCTATTGTTCAATGAATTATTTAGTTAAGAGTTCCAGTTCCAGTTTAAGAGCGTTATTTTGAGTTTCTTACAATTATACTTTTCTTAATAAATTTTCCTTTGTGGGACAGTTGCATTGTGTTTTTAAGTAAATAGAGGGTTTAACAAAAGTTCTTTTTAATTTGAACATTTGAGAGCAGTTTTTCTGACAAGTCATTTTGCACTGAAAGCTTGGAAAAAGCGAATTAAACATTTTAAGGGTGAGTTTCTGGAAATAACTTACTTTAGTAATGACGGGCCTGTTGGTCCAGTGGTTAGTGACCCTGACTGCTAAGCCGAGGGTCATGGGTTGGATTCCCACCCAGAACAAATATTGTGTGATGAGCATGGTCATTTTTTCTGTGTCTGAGTGTAATTTATCTATAATATGTATGTATTTATAAGTAATATATAAGTATGTTTATCAGCAGTACGGTTACCATAGCACCGGCTCTGCCTAGTTTGGGATCAGACGGTCGGGTGTGAGATGTGTGAAGTTATTAAGAATTATTATTAAGTAATCTCCTTATACAAGAAAAATCTAGTAATTTCCTACTTATTTAGTACAAATTTGGGATACGTGAATAATTAGGGCTAATATTTGCCATGAACCTTAACGAAATATTTAGGTTCTTCTAATATTAACAGGTCTAATATTACATACATGTTAAACATCGCAGACGCCAATTGAGAAATTATTACATATTCTATACTCGTGTTGGTTTTAATGATAATAATTTCGGTTCAAGAGTCTCCATTAACTTCATAACATATTTGATAAACAGTATAAAGTATGTTCTTCAAGTTTGATTAATACTGGATTGAGTAGGTACATACATATGTTTTCATAACCTAAATACATATGTATACTTGGTATAAGTTCATTTAAACATTTCACCGAATATTATGTGGTGTTACTGAAGTGGTAGAGAGCATACCTATTGCCGTCCACCGTAAATGTAGGCAATATTGATTGAAGTGTATTAGAATACTGTATGAGCTAGTCAGGGTTACATTTCTGTGAATCAGTTGTGAATGAAATGAAATGAATCCGTATTTTTTGAGTACATATATAAACATAATAATAAATAATGAAGTAAAATAAAGTTTTTTTTTGAAATACATTTGTGTAAAATAGAGGTATTTTTCAAAATGTACATTATTCAATTTAGTACAACACTAAAATCGTGAGTATGAAAATTGAGAAACAACCAAGCCGTGCACATTTAATATGCAGATTAAGCATTCCCTTGTTGTTCGAATATTCATCTAATAGAATGCTGAAATATAATTTATTTGCATATGAAAGAAGAAGCTCAAAATGAACTTGGAAGTAATATATTGTGTGTTCAAACCATTTCCAGAACAATCCCGCGTGAACCCGAGGTAAATTAGCTTAGAAACTTTCAGCTTATACCAGTTTTTTTTCTTTGTGTCATCTGCAAAAGGATTATACATATATTCCCAGGAAGGCGTATGACCGTCCATAAACCAGATAAAAGTTTTTACAACGATAAATATTATTCCTTTTCAAAAAAAAGCGAATAGTACCTGAAAATGACGATGATGTTGTTTTGGTAACCGAAATAGACATGTTTTCAGGCCAAGTTAACTTCCTTCTCAACGCAGTGTAATATTGATATGGTGTAGATAAGTTGTCATGACGTCATCCCCACTCATTAACCTACTAAGCACACCCACGTGCTTCACCAACATTTATGGCTGTTGTGCTTAAGTAATTACTACAGCAATAGATCAAATGATTTGAAAGTAAACAAGGTTCGTAAACAACCATTCAAAAAAAATATTTTCAAATAATTAATTAAGAAACCGTTTTTATTTATACCAATATAAAGAAATAGAAAACTCTTTGTGTCAGGTAGACTTTTTCTTAAAATTTAGTAAGAAGATACTTAATTTATGCCAAAATTTTTAGATTACTTAAGGCGCAACACTTATTTTTATTGGAATCAGAGAGTTTAAACTGCGACTGTGGATATTCTCTTTACTCGCTTTTGTCAGCTACATGAAAGTTTTTAGTAATTTTTAGTAATTAAAGTGTTTTATTGAAAAGTATGAAAACCCTGTATACGATGTAGATGGAGATAAAATAATGCCAGGTTGATGTATAAAATGCTCAAGATATCAGACATACTGAGAATTATATTTATTGGAAACGAATCTGTGTTCACTGGAGTGAAATATCACATGTACAGAGATGCCTATTCAAACTTTAGTTAAATGTACAGAAAGCGATCACAAAGTCAACAAATTTCACTAGTCTATTGCTGAACGACTATCTGGAACCAGTGAAATGGAATTGTTATCAACAAACTGTAATAAATTTAAGCTCGAATATTCAATGGTTGATCAAGGTAAAGATACCTACGTTTAATACAAAGAAACTTCCATTCTATCATGAATGGATTATAAATTAAGTTATAATCAGAAATACTATTTTATGAATGTTATCATATTCAAATTATTCCACTGCCAGAAGTTATTAACCATTTTACTAAGCAACTTAAATTTCACGAAGAAAAAATAAAATTTTGATGAACAAAAAGGATCCAATCGCCCCAGGCTCTATAAGTAGCTAATGAATCGAGTAATAAAACTTTTTTATTAAATTGGGTACATTTCTTAAATTACCTGAAATGTATTTATCTATAAAGGTGAAAATATCTACTCAATACTTTACGTTTTTATTAAAAGATGAACGCAAACATTTTTATTTCATAACATTTTTAAAATTATTTGAAATCGTCTCATGTGTAGACTCTAAAGTCATAGATCAACACACATAATAGCAACAATCTCTGTTTTGTGAAATATTTAGCAAACCAAATATATACGTATTGAAAATCTCTTATATGCCTGTGCCGATCTTCATCCGCCCATTTCCAAGGGATTGAGAAGAAAGGGCAAACAAATTCACGGCCACTCTTTTTTAATCGACACATAATAATGGCGTCATCAAATATACACAACATTATTTTGATGTGTGCCAGTATGTAAGTTCTAAGGACTAAAAGGTAAAAAGGCAATGAAGAGAAAACAAGATATAGAAAAATGATGGAATAAAAAGAAAGTGAAGTAAAACATAAAAATAAAAGACACACTAGCCCACATCACATTTCCACTGTGCTAAATTAATCCCAAGCATTCTTGTCTTCTATGTAATCCACAATTGAGTACTAGGCTAGGTACGCAACAATATTGGTTGAAGTTGTTGAAGCCAATGGAGATGATTGAATTATCTCATTGCCTTCTTCAACACAATAATATCCGATACTCGATGGCCGGCATAGCGTGCTATGATTCATCCACGAGCACGAGCGGATACGCTTTGACAGTAACCGTAAGAAATCAAAATACGAACATATTCCTCGTTCGCATAGGTCATCACCTCCAACAGTATCAAAAGCACAAAGCAAAGTTTAGTTAGAAATAGTTAGTCATTTATAGAAAACAAAACAGTCTAAAAATACAAGCCAAGATTTTTATTTCTTGTTAGATAGCTGTCAGTAAGTACATGTTTTAACATATCTGCAGGTTAATTGTCATAGTTTTTTTTTAAATATTCGTCAAAGAAAAAGTTTTTTTTTCAATTTTTTCTTTTTGGTATCAATAACCATCTATTTCGACCTAGTCGGTTAAGTTAACTACAATTTTAATCGTGGAACTTTTAAAACATTGTTTGATACATTAAAATACACAAAAACAGTAACAAAATCATAAAATAAAAGATATGTTTTAAAAAAAAAAAAGAAAAATGTTGGCAATTTTTATAAGAAATCTTAAAAGTCCAATATCTTGAAAATGGTTGGGTTTGGGATATGGTATTTCATACAGAAATCTATCAGATATAAAAGCAACTACAACCCCTTGAAAGTATTTAGGTCGACTTAGACCGTAACCCTGTATATATTGACTTGCCGCTATCATTGTTTATTTCTTTAAATTTTTGCCTCAATGAAGAACGATTGCCCAAATTATAATTTGCTCGATTAGCTCTCTTTTGGAGAACAAAAATAATTTGAATGTCGGTACCATTCCCCTACAGTAGAATACCGTACGACATTGTGCTATGAAAAGAACTGAAGCTAGCAAGTCGTGCTGTATCAACATCAGTCAATTCTCGAATTTTTCCAACTACGCAGTTGGAAAAACGCTGCTGACCTGAGTTCACTCGATAATTTATCTATATGTGGGCCCCACTGTAGCTTAGAATCTAATGTTATTCCTAAAAATATTGTTGTATAGACAAGGTTTATCGAATTAATAAAGTATTTTGACTGTTAATAGATACCTTGATTTTAAATAATAGATACCATTTATTTATAAGTATCATTCCTCCTAAAATATTAAAAAAAGGATAAATCTATGGTTTTCATTACTACTTGTATTCTCTTTAAGATATAAAAATAAAATATCGACACCTTCGAAAAATTTAATCAATCCCTAGTATTGTTTACTGGGATTCTCAAAATCGAAAGAGGTTGTAGTGGTGCCACATAATACATTGGAGTAAAATGCAATTAAATTTTGTGTGATTAAGGTTTATAATAGTTTGTGCCTTAGACATGCTTTAATCCTGATCAATGCCTTAATCAGGCGCTAATTCATTTTTAGTGCCTTATACCTATCTATTCATGTCTGTCTGTCTGTCAATGTTTCATGTGATGATAGTCTTATTACATTTATATTAAATATATTATTTACTATATATGGACATTTTCCATTTTCATATTATATATTACAGTGATTGAACGAAAAATCAAAATTTAAACTAAACCCTTAGAGCGAGATTCGCACTTGTTTAGTTTTATTTTTAATTGAACGCATTTTTATTTAAGAAAGTGATAATTTGATCTATCTATAAACAATTTTTAGATAGATGCAGGCCGCAATCAACCGTCCCCGCTGGAAATTATTGGGAGAGGCCTATGTCCAGCAGTGGACAAGCATAGGCTGAGAAGAAAAAAAAAAACATTTTTATTTAAGATCCAAACATTGCAGTTGGTTCCAAGAAATACAATATTCATAATATTTATTTAATACAAGTTTGGAAAATGGTACTTATTTAGTGGAAAAAAACCACTTTTGATAGAGGTTGACGACACGTAATAACCGCTCCTGAGTCAGCGTTCACCGTGATGTTCTGCAAAAGTGTTCGTCATCGGAAAAATTGCGACCGGAAAGTATTGCTGAGTCGCGCACTGATGAATTGAACACGTCTCGCTGCCTCAGCGAATTACACTATTCGTTTGTCGAGAATGCCTAGAAACTTAACGTTCAATGACTTAGTAAGTCGTTGCTTCACACGTTTCTGACTGCAAGTAATTGTCTATTTCTTTATAT
This sequence comes from Arctia plantaginis, assembly GCA_902825455.1. Lineage (NCBI taxonomy): Eukaryota > Metazoa > Arthropoda > Insecta > Lepidoptera > Erebidae > Arctia > Arctia plantaginis. The sequence goes on from CADEBD010000288.1 coordinate 6,806,798, forward strand.
GCTTATGTGAGAGTATTTTTTGCACTATGAGTTTGTATATCTAGCTAAGTTATCGTTTTACGATTTTGATTTTTGTTTCGGGGAAGTTTATGTATTAGGTCTTTACCTAAGAAGTTTGTATTGTTTGATTTGTATGAAAATTTTATATCTTAAATTTTTGGTTTTTTAGTTTAGCTAATCAAAGTACTTAGTAGTAGTAGTTCACTTTTCAACGCGGGTAATAGTTTGATTCAGAATCACGTCGTTTCTATGCCGATTCTGGATTCAGTAAAGCAATGCATGCTTCGACGCATTAGTCTCGCTGATCGTCGCTTAGTTCGTATGACACCCACTTATCTAGCTTTTTAATCTTTCCAATTTGACGCAAGTGCTTCAATGTTGTTTTGACACTGATTCTAAAGCCCGCAGTAATCTCAGTCGTAGATTGAGTTGGATCCGCTGCCACTGTCGCCTTCAATTCGTTGTTGTCGAGTATAGTTACGTTGTTTGCGCAGCGATATTTTCACTTAGGAACTCATATTCGAAAATTGTACGAATTTTTAGTTTATCTACGGCGCCAAAAACTAACACAATTTCACAAAACAAAAATACTATCTAAAGCAAATGACTGAATTTTCTGGCTTTGAACATGGCTTTCCAATAAAATTTATTTGAATTTCTAGTTGCGCGTCAATCCACAGAGAATGGAAATTATTAATATTTAAATAAAATATTTAATTTTATTACTAACATTAGATTTATTGTATAATGTGTATTCGATATAGACTAACGATGAACATAATATATTTACTTTTACTTGTCATCATGTAAATGTATCTACTTCAAAGTACTAAAAAAAAAAACTCAAATGGACAATGATAAATATAAAGACCCATATTCAGGCGTATACTATTCAGTTTCAAATAATTTAAATATGTATTTTCTTATTTATACAATTCTAGTAGAAAAGCATATTTTTGCAACTTTGTTTGGTCATTAGTCGAAGCTCTCAAGAACTTTGCGTATGATTTCGACGCCTTCTCTGAGCTGTTGTTCCGTAATGACAAGTGGTGGTGCGAGTCGAATCGTCTGTCCATGGGTTGTCTTTGTGATTAAACCCGCATCACGGAGTTTTAAGCAAACTTTTTTCGCTGAAATACCTGCACAACATCATTGAATTAGTGAATAAAATTAAAGGTAAAATATTTATATTTGGAATCCCAAATAAATTTGGGAATAGATTAAGAAGATGATAATTTACTCACTCTCATGAATATCGATGGCGCACATAAGTCCTCTGCAACGAATGGCTACAACCTTATTCTTTGGTATTCTCTTCAGCTCTTCAATTAATACGGGTTCCAATTTTGCTGCGTTTTCAGGTAGTTTCTCCTCGAGCAAAACCTAAACAAAGAATTACAATGTATTCAACATTTTTACACTGATTGTATACATTCATATTTATTTTGTTTCATAAATAACGACTATTTCCTTCCAATCATCTTTAGGTTGTGAGAATATACTGCAAAATAAATCTTGTTTTTTTCATCTGTTCTAGACATACAGATTTCGTTAACACTGCAAGCTTTCATGTGTGTGAAATGAACTAAGAGTGTGTGTGTGTGAGAACTAAGTGAGTTGAAAGTCGGTAGCTATTTCTGTCTGATTATCTGTTATAATTAACTAGTTTTACTTCTAACTTTAAGTAAAACTTTATATTGACAATGAATATAATGCAGAAATCTAAGAAATATAAGAATGCACGAATGACCCAGAAAAACGTAATACGTTAAATACACTATAGCGTTACTAAGGTATGAGTCTCCATCTCATGTCTAAGTCAAAGGAGCGTTTCGCGGGTGCGGGATGGAGGAAGAGTAGAAAATGCAATATGAAGAGATTGTAATGCTAAAAGCAATAACCAAGTAAAAGTGTAATAAACTCTTGTAGCAAAGTTTCCAGTTCAGAGTCTCTATTTCTTCGAGAATCAGAGAGGGCAATCTGTGCCTATATATTCTAACCGAAACAGCCAAAATGGTGAGACATGCCATACGTCAAATGACTTATTGGTAGTCGTAAACGACCACTTTGCAGGGAAACACATATCTCTCTGGGGTGATTGCACAGCCGCTCAGAACTGTTCTGAAACTGCTAGAATTTTGTTTTCGGGGATAAATTAAGAGTCAAGCTCAATGAAAAAAAAACTACAACACGCATGCAGCGCGATGGTGCACATCTGGATTAATTAATTAAAAAGAAAAATATTTGTTTGAGAATATTTTTGTTATGTTGTCTGGTTCACCTGTCATTTAATGCGGAAACTTACCGAAACCATACTGAGAGTTGAAATATATATATATATATATTTTTCAAGTTTAGTTAGTTTAGTATGTTCATTGCTGATAATTATAAGTACCTTGACGGCCTCTCTAGCGACAGCACAAGCTAAAGGGTTGCCACCATACGTAGATCCGTGAGTACCGGGCTTAATGACCTGAAACAGATAAATTTATAAAACAAATAAACGATTATGTTTACTGAACAATAAATCATGACGATTAATATTTGCTTACGTTCATTACGTCGTCGTTAGCCAGTATAGCGGAGACAGGCAATATTCCACCGCTGAGTGCTTTGCCAAGGATGAGGATGTCAGGTTTCACGCCTTCATGGTGAACTGCTAACAGTTTTCCGGTACGTCCTAGAAAATAAAACGTTAGTGTTAAGTAGCTTGCTGAAGAACGTGCAGGTTAGAATTTAATTTTGAGGCAAAGTATTTTAATTAAATATTAATATTAAAAAAATAAAATATATATATATATATTTTTTTTGAAAAGACAACTCCCGCATTAGGAATACATCTTGTGTCGCGGGGGACTTTACAAACATACATGAAACGGACACAAAGAACACCCAGACTCAGAACAACAATTTGTGGATCACACAAAGTGTCGTCCCATGTGGGGTTTGAACCCACAACACTCGGCGTAGTAGGAAGCGGCGAACGCTTAAACCACTATGCCATCCGTGCAGTCAATTTAGAAAAGTCAATCGGTACGAACACTTTCAATTTTGCGATTTAGGATTGCTGTTTATTCTGTAGTAATGTTATCTTCGTTAGAAGATTTTGAAGTATTTTTTTTATTGTATGCGAGTATTATACCTCGTAAGACGTATCTTATACTCAAGGCTAAGGGGTGTGAAATAACTTAGAAGTGTATATATCTACTAATTAGTAAATTTAATTTAGCTCACAGTTTCGAAATTTACTTAACTTCAGCCCCTTGAAACTCACCCAAGCCTGTCTGCACTTCGTCGGCAATCCAAAGCACGTTGTACTTTATGCACAATTCTCTTACTTTTTTCAAGTATCCTTCGTCAGGAATTATAGTGCCCGCTTCGCCTTGGATCGGCTCTACCATAAAAGCGGCTACAGTAGGATCTTTAAGTTCTTTCTGTAAACACGTACAAATAAAAAAAGTTTACAAGTCTATGGATATTTTTTTGCCAGAGCTGCCAGAGCCCAAGATCTATAATTAATTTTATTTAATTTAAGCTTGGGCTATGGCTATAAAAACCGTCAAAGTACGAGTCGGACCATATGCAATGTAGGGTTCTGTAGCTTATTATTATTCCTTTTACACCAATTACCACTTCTAAGTTTGATATTACGTAAAGGGTATCACTTAATTGGAAAGTAGTATTCACAAGCCCATAATATTTTGAAAGGCCTATCTCACGATATCCTAAAAAAAGAGATAGGCAAGAAAAGAAACCTCCTTTCTAAGGAGAGGCCCATGTCCAGCAGTGGACTATTAAAGGCTGTTGATGTGATGTGTGTGTGAAGTAAAGAAAACTTCACAGCATTACGTGTGGGTACCTATATCAGTTTCTTGTTATGACTACCTAAAAAGACTGAACGACCAAAAAAATTTTTCCTTTTTTTACACATCTCACACATGGCTGTCTGATCCCAAACTAGGAAGAGTCCCAAACTACTATGGTCAACAGACTGCTGATAAACATACTTATATATTTTTAAATAGATACATATTACACCCAGACACAGCACAAATGACAGTGCTCATCGCACAATATTTGTCCAGGGTGGGAATCAGGGTCACTGACCACTAGACCAACAGGCCTGACAAGAGAGTATATCTGAACATAATAAAATAAAAATTAGAGCGGCGAATGGGCACAAAAAAACATAATTAAATTGTGATTAACTCACCTCTAACGCTGCAATATTATTGTATGGTATTAACTTAAAACCAGGCATGTAGGGTCCAAAGCCTTCGTAACATGTCGGGTCGCTCGACGCCGACACAGCAGAAAGAGTGCGGCCCCAGAAGTTGCCTTCAGCGAAAATAATCTGATATACAAAACGAAAACATGTTAATAACTAATTTTTTTTTTTTTCAATTAAAAATTTAAATATTGTAGCGAAACATCAGATTAAACCTTTGCTTGTCCTTCAGGAATTTTCTTGACTTCATATCCCCACTTCCGTGCTATCTTACAGGCGCTCTCACCACCTTCTACGCCAGTATTCATGGCCAATAGACGATCAAAGCCCAATAATTCTGTCATCATTTTCTCAAAATGTCCGAGTTGATCCGAATAGAAAGCTCTAAAAAAAAGTATTGAAGTGCGGTTTGGTTTAATTCTACATAAGTACATACCTACATAAGTATAAATGAGTAGGATGCAATAGAACATAAAATAGAGTTCATTAGCTATATCTCCGTTGTGTTTATCTAAAGATAAATAAAACTAAGACGACGACAAAATAAGAAAGGTTTCGTAAAAAACTACGAAAAAAATCCCATGTGCCGAAACCACCCACCACCCAGTGCGGTAGTTATGTAGGATTAGCACCCTAGGTGTACCCTAGAAAGGAAATTCCTGATACCCCGAGTTGGTTTCTTCCCCTGTCATTCATTTCGAGTTTAGAGTATTGCTATAAAACATTTTACCTGGATACGAGAGTAAGTATGTCTGCCTGTTTCTTGAGGGCGGCAACAATCCTAGGATGACAGTGACCTTGGTTTACAGCGGAGTATGCGCTCAAGAAATCGAAATATTTCTTTCCCTCGACGTCCCATACAAATACACCTGTGAAGTGATATAATGTGATATTTATTCAAGATTCATCATTTTGAAACAATTATGAAATTATGTATAAAAATGTACTACGTTATATTAGTAATTACAACATATACCTAAAAAGTAACCGAACAGGGAAATCAGTAAAATAAAATGGGATATTGAACTGAGCAGGAAAGACATAAAAAGGAATATCATTTATACGGATGAATGGTGTAAGTAATATTTTAAGCATGTCGGGATTTTTTAGGTTTACCTGTTACTTAAACTGGCAGAAGCCTGGAAGTTAGACCTATCTAACTTATAATTTGATGCAGCGTAGAAAGATTCAGTTGAAGATGGATTAACAGGCCACTTAAAATTGTGTTGTGGGTCTTAGGTAATCTATTTAAAAGAATCAATATTTTAAATTATACAGATATAAAAACACTCTTTGATGGCGAAATATATTTATTTTTACACTACCTGCGTTACAACTTGCACTAGGCGGACTTAATGCCACATGGCATTATCAACCAGTCAACCTTAAAATGGTTAACTAAGGGACATGGCAGGTGCACATGTATTATGTAAAAAGAAGAGAAGCTATGAAAATACAACATTAATTTAATAATGCTATTTAAAATACACAGACGAATACATAAATAAAAATACAATTTTATTAAAAAATCTATCCGTTTAGATAGATATTCTTGTGATTTGTAAATTAAATGAACATTTATTTAATCAATGCATGCAAGTCACAAAAAAAAGTATGAAAACATTCACTATGGAAAAGAAAAAAGGTAAATAAGTCTATTTAATCTATTTGCATGAATATAATTATTAAATAAACAATCTTTTATAATTTAGTTGTAACTACTTAGAGCAATCCGCGTTAGTACTCAGTAAGTTAACAACAATATAATCTATTTAGATACTTATATAAATACAAACCAAGCATACTTAGTGCACCTTTATAATCAAAATAAATGTATTTAAAAAGTAAATATACGAAACCAGCAATAAAGTAGGCTGTAAAAGCAGATCTCGAAACCATTACACCAGTTTCGAGATCGACTTTTATTATAGTTCAAGATAATAAAAGTGTTATCATGAATTATGATGATTTATGTACATATGAAACCATAAATGTATACTCATTATACAGAGACAACAAACAATTTATTGATGCAATGTCAAAGATGAAGATAGTATATAGATAGACCATTGTAAATGAGATTAATCCTTTCATAAACGTAAGTCGCAAACAAACAGTTTGCGATTACAAATTTTATTACAAAACGCCTTTATATTTAGAACATCGTAATATGAACTTGTGCAACACAAACGATATGTATATAACATTTTAGATATGGAATATAGAACAACACGCAACATGAGATTTTACCTGGCATAATCTTAATTATTGTTTTGGTAGTTGGTCAAGAAGCACACAATTTGATTACCAATTAAATTATAAGTAATAGAATGTCTCGCTAAAATTTTCTAGACAAGAGCCTAATCATCTAATACGAAAAATTTATCTGGTTTTAAGCAGAGCGAACTGCTGGATAAAAAATAGTATAAAATCGATGGTTAAAGCATGGTTTTTCTTAACCGACTTCAAGACCACAAAAGGGGAAGTTCTCAATTAGTATATTTATTTTTTTGTGTGTTTGTTACGCGATATCTCATTAATTGGGGACCGATTTTAAAAATTATTTTAGTAATCAAAAGATGGTCCCATTACCACCAAATCAGCATCTGGTGATGGGATCCCAGAGAAATCAAGGGGAAATCCTCAAATTTTAAAGCTCCGACGACGTCTTTTAGCTTTTTTCTCTAGCTATATAGGTGTTTGAGTTATGTAGACGTTATCTCATGTTGCTGAGCTGATGATGGAAGGATCCTTGATCTTTAGAAGTTAGAGGATAACTCTTTCAATAATATAATCATTTATTGACCTAGTTTCATTATTTCAAGATATTTGTTGGGTTTTTGTGTTGGGTTACAGAGTTGTTCAAACAGGCTAAAAGGTATCTATTGCCATTATAATGTTTCCTGTTATATTGAGGGTCGCATTTATTGTTTTTTACATTAGATTTGTTATAATTGTTTAATTTTTAGTGCTCTTTGTAAAATTCTTTGAAGTCGGTTCAACTTTTTTTTAAAGAATTTTTATAACATAACTCCCACATTAGGTATATACGCTGTGTCATTGGGGACTTTACAAACATTTATAAAACTGTCATAAAGGACACCCAGACTCAACAATTAAAACAGAAATTTGTGGATTACGCAAAGTGTTGTCCCAGATGGGGATCAAACCCACTATACTCAGCGTAGTAGGAAACGGTGAGGTGACCGCTTAAACGCCGTCCTCGAAGTCGATACATAATTAATTTACTTGTATCTGGTAAATAATATTAAATTGAGAAATGATACTTAAAATAAATTATGCTAATACTATTTCTGGCCTCGTACTTCTTGGCAATAGCCGGTGCGGCTTCTCAGGTATATAACCTTGACCTGATCTGCTTATTGTCTACAGCTTTAGCCCCTTATTTGTAAGAGGAATATCATTTTCCTTTACTTCTCTTCTATCTACCTATATCTTTCAATGTATATCCCAGTTTTCCCCACCTTTAGTTACCGAAGTGTCCAGTTGAAGGCAAGGCTTGCCCTATTTTGTGAGCTGGCACTATTTGTATAGGGTATGTCGTATTTTTACAATTTTTCTTTTTTCAGTTAGGCAACTAAGAATAAGGCCTGCCTGAAAGGAAGCAATTATTTGCCGACATATTTGCCACATCAAGGTTGGTATCGGCTCTTGCTTCATCATCATCAGCCTGTCGCAATCCACTGCTGGACATAGGCATAGGCTTCAAAATACTAAAATACGCGTGTAATCCGCGAGTTATACACATGTGTTTAGTTTTTTCAGATTAGGATTTTTTATACATTTATTGATGCAAGTCAACAAGAAAATATATAAAATATATTATATTTTACTACATTCACACAACGCCATCTAGTCCCAAACTAAGCAGAGCTTGTACTATGGCTACTAGACAACTGATATAAATACATATATACTTTTTTTTTGAAAAATACATACATATTATACATAGAAACACCTAGACCAAATCAAACATTAAATGTTCCTGCACACAAATGTTTGACTTAAGCGGGAATCGAACCCGCGACCTTTGGAATAGCCTTCCAGGGAGCAGAGGGAACATGGGGTTCCCACACAGAGGGGGGGTCGTCTACTTGTTGTAGATGGCCCGAGGTATGTCGGGGCACCAGGGACTTCCTTTCTAGGGTATACCTGGTTCCCCGGCTATTAGTACCCGAGACGGCGTGCGGTTTTAGTCGGTTCGAGTCCGACATGCAGTCGGTATCCGAGGGGATTTGCGCACGGAAAAAAAAAAGGGTATCGGCCTCAGTAAGTAAGTTGACTACAGAAAGTGGAGAAGTCGTTGCTTCGAAGCCGGCAGTCCTTTTGGAAGTGGAAAGCTTCTATGGCCGGTTATACGCTTCGCATGCATCTCGACCTGATCCCGAAAATGAGGTCTCTAGAGCCACATTAACACGTCACTACACCGAAGACCTGCCAGAAGTTAGCATTGACGAAATCGAGATGGCTCTTGGACAGCTGAAAAATGGAAAAGCCCCTGGAGAGGATGGCGTTACAACAGAGCTGCTGAAGGCCGGGGGTAAACCCGTACTAAGGGAGCTCCAAAAGCTCTTCAACGCTGTCCTGTTTGAAGGGAGAACTCCAGAAGCGTGGAGTAGGAGTGTGGTCGTCTTGTTCTTCAAAAAGGGTGACAAGACCAGGTTGAAGAACTATCGACCCATATCCCTTCTAAGCCACGTCTACAAGCTGTTTTCGAGAGTCATCACGAACCGTCTTGCGCGAAGACTCGACGAATTCCAACCACCGGAGCAAGCTGGGTTTCGGAGCGGATATGGCACCATAGACCACATCCACACAGTGCGGCAGATTATACAGAAGACCGAAGAATATAATCAGCCCCTGTGTCTAGCATTCGTGGACTATGAGAAAGCCTTTGACTCGATCGAGATCTGGTCTGTTCTGGAGTCCCTGCAGCGTTGCCAAGTAGATTGGCGATACATCAAAGTGATGAGATGTCTCTACGAAGCCGCCACCATGTCCGTCCAAGTACAGAATCAGCAAACAAGGCCCGTACCATTGCATCGAGGAGTGAGACAAGGGGACGTTATTTCCCCGAAATTGTTCACAAATGCAATGGAGGACATGTTCAAGACGCTGCACTGGAAAGGGCGTGGCATCAATATCAATGGCGAATACATCTCTCACTTGCGATTTGCAGATGACATCGTCATCATGGCAGAGACGTTGCAGGACCTACAGCAAATGCTGAATGACTTAGCTGACACTTCTGTACGCATCGGCCTACGGATGAACTTGGATAAAACCAAGGTCATGTTCAACGAACATGTACTACCGGAACCGATTGCGGTACACGGTGCCGTTCTCGAAGTTGTTCAAAATTATGTGTACCTCGGGCAGACATTGCAGTTAGGTAGAAACAACTTCGAGGACGAGGTGAACAGAAGAATTCGGTTGGGTTGGGCAGCGTTTGGGAAGCTACGTCGAGTCTTCTCATCGTCGATCCCACAGTGCCTTAAGACGAAAGTCTTTAATGAGTGCGTCCTACCCGTCATGACATACGGAGCTGAAACGTGGACACTTACGGTACGGCTGGTCCACAAGTTCAAAGTCGCTCAACGTGCTATGGAAAGGGCTATGCTCGGCGTTTCTCTAAGGGATCGCATCAGAAATGAGGTGATCCGGCAGAGAACTAAGGTCACCGACATAGCGTACCGGATCAGCAAGTTGAAGTGGCAGTGGGCTGGCCATATTAGCCGCAGAACCGCAGGCTGGCAGGAGCTGGATGCGAGAAGCCCAAAATCGATTTAAGTGGCGTGCAATGGGAGAGGCCTATGTCCAGCAGTGGACTGCGATAGGCTGATGATGATGATGATCGGCCTCAGAGTCAGCCGCTACTATTATTTCTTTTATAATTTGTAAATATGTAATTTTCATGTTTATGTATGTATCTTTTTAAGTATCTACGATAAATAATGAGCGTGCATGCTGTTAACAAGCAATTGCGAGATACTGTCTGATGTATGCCTGTATGTATATGATAGATGTCTTTGACAGTGGTATGGAAAATGAGGTCTTTTTGTAATAAAAATAGTTTAAACCAGAATGATAAAGAAAATATCACACTCACCTTGGCCACGGCATAGCACGGCAGGTACAGGTTCATAGTTACGGCACCCATACTTATCTTCAAGAGCGATGATCTCCTGAGAAGACAGACGAACGTTCTTTTCTTCCATGCTACACCAAATAAAAAGGTAATCAGTCTTCTTCTGGCTTACTAACAGAACTGTTCTTTTTTTAAATTGTGTATTTCTTATTCAACCTATGATTTTAGGAGTTTATTTACCTTAAACTTGATGAATAAGGAACCTTGAAAAATTCATACACTAACCTAGTGATGATCTAAACAACAATGAGACAATTTGTCACTTACGTTTCTTATATATGTACTCCTGCACTGGTGATAATGTAATAAAAGAGTTAAGATTACAACGTTTGCATTCATCAGTTAACATTACAAACTCCAGAATCTATTCATTATTTGACTGCACGGATGGCGTAGTGGTTTAAGCGGTCGTCACGCCGCTTCCTATTACGCCGAGTGTTGTGGGTTCAAACCCCACATGGAACAACACTTTGTGTGATCCACAAATTGTGTCCCCCGCGACACAGGATTTATTCCTAGTGCGGAGTTGTCTTTCTAAAATTTAAACAAAACATACTATAAGAGTATAGGTAAAAAAAATGGAAAAACTTTGACAGAAAAATTAAGTAGATCGAGATATTTATTGTGACCTGCTGTGGTACAAAATTCTAGTCATAATGTAAGTTCAAATTATACTGGTCGATGAAATAATAGAAGACTTTTATCGCCATCATCATCATCACACATCACATCTCACTCCACTGTTGGACATAGGCCTCGCCCAAGGCTCTCCACATCAACCGGTCCTGTGCTGCCTGCATCAAATCGAAATCCAATTCTGCCGGTACATTCAAAACAGTCGAAATTTGAGCAAGATGAATTTTGGCGGCGAGAAAAATATTTATAGACTGACTGAAATCAGTTTAGACTATCTGTAGGAAAGATACTACGTTAATATACGTACATCATATGAATGCTTAACATCACTCACACATAGACAGTACAACAAACATAGGAACAGAATGACTTACTAATATGATAGAATGACGACAGCGTAATAGCCGGTTACCTTTTTTTATTGACGGGGTGGAACATTCCTTTGGATTTCCTGCTGTAAAATAAAGTAAAAGACAAGGAAATGCGTTCTGGAATCGATGCTTAACTTTTTACAGGGTACTTAAATTTAAATATATAAAAAAAAAGATTAAGCACATTTCAGCTAAAGTCGCTAGATTTGGGGTTAATCGCGGTTTTTTCGAGACCTCATCCTACTGTTGTTTCTTTACTAAGAAAGCCTGAGTTGCCTATCATTACGTCTGGCGTACCGACGTAATAATTAATACATCTTTGGTAAGGTCAGTTACTGCAAGAATCCTTAACAATGAAAACTCAAACATTTTCACAGTATCTAATGGATTACTCGATCACGAGTGTACATTTACATTGGGCGATAAATGTGTCTTATTATATCTAATTGACTTGTCCCTGATAACAGTGGCCAATAAGGATATTCAATTCCAAAGGTGTGTCATAGGCTATAATTATTTAATGTCATCTAAAATAGTTCTAAAATAACATTAATGAACTATATAAATATACAAAGCTAGTTGTGCTCACGACTACGTTCGCATGATTGTCAGCAAATGCCAATATGTCACCAATTAAAAAGTTACAAGGAGTTGTCACGTAATTCGGAGGATCCTCTAGGCCTAGAGATGTTCATAAATAAACATTATGTGAATACTATATTAGCGGGTACACAAAAAGATTATTTTAATTCGTGAACCGCAAAAGAGCGACATACTAGTAATTATGTCAAGTTGGCCGTACCACCACCGCAACGAATGATTTTTTTAATAGTCATGGAATACATATGTGAAGCTTGACTGAAACTCACATGTTTAGAACTATATGTAAATACTTGATAATACGAGGATTCTCTGGGAATAAAAACTACTTTATTAGTACCGTACTCTTTGAATATTTTAGTTTTGATTCAATTTTGTAAAAGGTTTTTGACTCGTACAAAGATTTCTTCAAACAGATTTTAAATAATAGACGCTAGAAGATTGAATGTATTGAGGAAATCTGAAAACTTCAACGGTACTTACATATTCTATGAGTAACTATGTTTACAGATGTACATCCGATGTGTACTATAATTTAGTTTCATTTCGGTCGAAAATTTAGGACCGAATATTATCTGTCACGAATTTAATTAGCAAAGATTCTCAACTAAGTTTCTAGTTAAATGTCACTATTGTAAATGTCTAAAGTGAGAAACGTCAAACTAAAGTTCCACTATCAATTACCCTCAGCAATTTGAGAATCAAATGTTTAGCACTTTTGGTTTAAATTATACTCGGTGTCACAAGAGAAAATCATATTTAAATTAAAATGAACTAAGTTTTGAATATTCTGTATTAAGTAAAATTAAACCAAAAAAATATTTTTGGACCTCCAAAATAATATTTTTATACGTCTGGCTCTAAAATGATAAAATCACTCAACATACTTATTATATTATCTACTATTTAACGCTGAAAGTTATTAAAGACACTTAAATTCTACATTTTCCGTAATTATGCACTTAGAAACAAAATAAATAGACCAAGAATTATTATCTGAGCTAAAGCTGTTGACTACTGTGTGTGTGTGTGTGTAGTTACGATAAAATATCATTCTAAAAGGTTCGAATATCTTCAGATACTATTATAAAACATAAAAGTTTGTGTTTTTAAATTTTTAAAGTTCAGAATCTTCTCGGTAATATTATTGTACATTCCCTAAACGTGTTATTTTACAATCTTTATACGATGAAAAGCTACATGAATCTAATTATTAATGTTTTAAGTTTGTAAGTCTACAATCTGTACACTATAACGCTTGCTACTTCTTGTGAACCTTTCCACTTTTTCTGCTTTTCAGTCACGTTCTTCAATTACTGAAGGTAGGTTTCTCCATCTCACTCTGCCTTTACTCTGACAATTGACTATGATAAATAGCGATTTGCACACCATTACGGAAATCGCTATTTATCATACTCAATATTTAATTCAATATTTTTTAAGATTTATATAGAACTGTATGTTCTATTCTATGTTCAGAATTCTACAAAGTTATATAAATTATCAGCATCTTAAGTAGGTATATTCACTACGCTATCTTGTGTATCGCTATAGCAACAAGGAAAATTGTCGCAAAAATTGGGAAGGCAGTACGAATCTCCAGGCAATTATCTGTTTCTACAGCGGTAATTACTCCCGACCCGGGAGGTAACAACCAGATAAGCGAAGCAAGAATAATACCTACACATAACTTGGGTAGGCTCCCCCTTACATAATTAGTTTTTATTGCGGCTCGTGTTATTAATACGTAATCTGCTGAAATGAATATAATGTGAAAATATATTTTTTTGATCTCGAGGAACAGATAAGCCTTTTCAGTTTTATTTGTTTCTGTTTCTTTTTTTTAATATCTCGTCGGAGTAAGCTGCAATCCAGGCAATAAGACATCTGGGAATTTTATAGTGTTGCAGACTTATGAATAGATTATTATTTGAAGGCAATATATGGTACATATAACATTTGGAAAATGTTATTAAAGAAATTCAGAAGAGTTGGAAATTTAATTTCAATATTTAAAAATTCGGACAGTAGAAGAGGTTAGTGGTTCAACTCTAACTTAATTAAATCGCCAAGGCTTTAAAATCTATTAGGCAGAATATAATATCTATCTTAAGTATTCACAGAAGACGATTTGTTGAATACTTTAGATATTACTTGCCTATTTAGATAGGCAAGTAATATCAAACTTTAGAGCTGAATTTCATAGTTAAATACTTCTGAAGTAAATATAATACCAGTACTTAAAGGAATACGAAATGAGAGATCGAGTATTTAAGTATACAGTTTGATTTCACTATAAAGATACCGGAGTATTGTTACGCATAAAGGTGCTATCAAAAGGGACAGCCTAATTGATCTCAAATATCTGTATCTGAAATTAAATAGGTATGTTAGAAAATTATTTTTTAAATACACCTCATATCTACTACTGTGTGTATATGTAGGTGCAGTATCAGTAGTAGGTATTGTATGGAAATTTTTCTTCAGATTTTTCAAGGCGCGCGGTTCTGTTTGTGAGGACTTCGGGGATAACTATTGACTCCAAATTAAGTATTTAGTGTAACTCGAAAGAGCCACTCGATCGATAGTAGTCTTAATCACATCTATTTTACAATTATTATTTTCCGTAGATAATAATAATAAATAATGTATGTTACATATATGATGTGATTTACAGTGTTAAGTGTGTATTGGTATGACTTGCAGCTTTGATACACAGGCGAAACTACAGGGGTTTTCAACCGTAATAGATATTATTATGAGCATTTAGTAGCAATTTTATAAAGAATATTATATTAATATTTTCAAAAGTATCTAGTTCGTTAAAGCCAGTCTGGCAAAGAACTAAACGTGTTATATGAATTTGGCTGGATATCAACTATGCAGCATAGCAGCATCTATTTACCACCTTTCGCATCTACCGCAAGAGGAGGTATTGCACTCTTTTATGGTAGGTCAAAACTGGCCCACTCCGGAGAGATTTAATTTTGAAATAACTAACTCTGCCTCCATAAAGGCGATGAGCATTGATTGGATGCAAAGACTTCAAGATGTATGATGTCCAACTCCTACCATAGACTCAATATACAAACGTACACACAGATAGTATTTTTGGTAACGTTTTTTTAACTGTTTTACGTGAGTTCGATTTTTTAACTGTCTTACGTGAGTTCGACTATTATTAACCTTGAACCAAAAAATGATCTTTTTGGTTCTAAATTGGTTTGATAGTGTAAGTTTAACGCAAAAACAAGTAGTTACTTGATCAATCATCATCATCAATAGCCTTTAATAGTTCATTGCTGGACATAGGTTTCTCCTAACATGTAATTCGAAACAAGATTGTTTGGGAGGCTAATACGTCAAAGCACATACAGAATGTTTGTGAAAATGTCAAAAGGTTATATACCTTTTACAAAAGTACAAAAGTGTTACAAAAGTACCTACCAACCAATATTCTATGTTGAATGTAGGCACAAGTGGAAAAAGTAAATACTGTATACTTGAACAGTAAACTTGTAGGTAGCTATATCTGCTCGCGACATTGGTGACAGAGATGTGACGCATCAATCCGTTGTCGGATCACCCCCGACAGAAACGAATGCCTCCTCTCTTCTTATAAACATTTTGTCTACATTTACTCTGAGCTTTATTTACGAGCTTACCTTTGAAGAGTTTTTGCTCTTTATCTAATAATATGTCGGATAACAAACTAAGCTTTAACTCTTAACTGTTGTAAAATATTTTGATAGGCTTGAGTCGATTCCTACTTCAAATATTTGAATGTAGATGTTTATATAAGGAATGTATTTGGAATTATATTTATTTGTTTTGTCTATGCTAATATTATATGAAGGAAATTAACTGTTTGTCTGTCTGCTAAGCTTTTAAGGATGATAATTTAATATTTATAATATATGTTGTATGGTTGTGTGTACACAATATATGTTTATATTATCAATGTATTTCAACCGAAACTCAACTCTCGTGTAAATGGGGCCAATATATGTAGAAGTGATCCTGCGGACATAGGGAACTACCGTCCCATTAGCCTCATGTCGTGTCTCTACAAATTATTCGCATCTTGTTCACTAGACGCATCGTGTTGACTTACAATAACCGCTAGAGCAAGCGGGATTTAGGAGCGGTTTCAGCACAGTAGATTATATTCAAGTGGTGGATCAAGTGATAGAAAAATATTTAGAATTGCAAAAACCCTTATATGTAGCTTTCATCGACTACAAAAAAGCTTTTGACTCTATATCACACAAAAGCATTTGGGAAGCATTAACGAACCAAAATTTGAACGAAAAATACATAAACATATTACGTAACATCTATTCAAATAGTTCAAGTAGAGTCAAACTTGATAGAACAGGCACAAAAATCAACATCATGGGAGGTGTGAGACAAGGGGATCCGATTTCACCAAAACTGTTCAAAGCAGTCTTACAATATATAATGGAAGCCTTACCATGGTCCAGCAAAGGTATCAGTGTAAATGGAAAGTTTCTTAGACACCTGAGGTTTGCTGATGATATCATACTTTTCTCTGGAAATGTTCAAGAACTAAACGACATGATAAACGACCTACATCAAGTCAGTATCACAGTGGGACAGAAAATGAATCTAGACAAAACGAAAGTTATGACTAATCATCGCAAAATATCCATTATGGTAGACGACATTCCTCTCGAGCTTGTAAAAAAATATGTTTATCTCGGCAATCAAATTTATTTCAATAAAGAAAGAAATATAGAAGAAGTGAATAGAAGAATAGCGATCACCTGGAAAAAGCACCGGTGTCACAAGTAATTTTTTAAATCTCAGCTCCCATTACCAATAAAGAAAATAGTAATGGATTTGGAAATATTACCATGTTTAATCTACGTCTGCCAGACGTGGACATCAGATCGCAGAACACGTAGTAAAATTCAGACCACTCAAAAAGAAGAGATCGAAATGTAGAGATTCGTAAGAAAACTAAAGTAACAGATGCGCTAACCTACTCGCTTGCTAGGAAGTGGAAGTGGGCTGGGCAAAATGGAAGTGAGCTGGGCACGTAGGAATTATGATAGCTGTTAAGGAAGTAGCTGCTAAGAGCTGTTAAATGGTTAGGGCCAGATGGCAAAAGAAGAAGAAGCCGACCTGGCGCCCGTTAGGCGGATGAAATATTGGAATCGGCGGGTCAAAATTGGCTATCACAGCCAAAAACAGGAAGGTCTGGAATGCACAAAGTTCGTGACATCTATCTATGTTTTAAGCTATAAAATTATTTTTTACAGTATCTTATATTATGTAGAAAAAAGTAGACTTTAGGTGTTTTGTTTTATTATCTATAGTGTAATATTTGTGTGGAATTAAAATAAAGCTTTTATAATAATAATAATCATTATTATTATATGTAGTATGTAAGAAAGACTCTTTTTTGTTTATTGTTCAAAAGTGCCCAATGCGCCTACAGACGTTTTCACTTCATAAAAACCTTTTACTCTTGAAGGATAGAAACTTAAATCGCATGTAAATGGGAAACTATAAGGTGTGGGAGAGTCTACTTCGATACAAATATGCCAGAGGTTAACCAGAGTTTCATTACATAAAACCAGTGTTAAGTAAAATATTTCCTTGTCATTTACCGACTGAGTAATGTTACCAAAGCTCAAACCTTCCTCCCCTTGAGTCTGGGGGCGGGGGAGGGGGGACTCAAAGGATGGCAAACGCACCTGACTCTTTAAACGCACGTGTCCATGGACGGCGTAGCCACTTACAATCAGATGACCTGTCTGCTCGTTGGCCCTCTATACCATAAAAAATATTAATTAAAATATCTATCTGCCGTTAGCCTATTGTTATTAAATTAATTTTAGTTTTTTTTACCTGATTGTTGTTAAGTAATGTACATATTATTTTACATAAAATTGGTTTTTATATAAAAATAACTTATTCTATATAAAAAATAAGTATCTTAGTTAAGCAGATAGCGTTTGTTGGATCTATTAAATTATGTTTTTGTTGAACGACGATAGTATACCATTACCACCAAGACGCAGAACAACAAATTGTAGATCACACAAAGTGTTATCCCATGTAGGAGTCGAACCCATAACACTCACCGCTTTATCCACTACGCCATCCGTGTGGTCGAAAAAAAACAATAATATAAAAATAAAAAATATCAATGTAAGTTTTTTTCAATATATTAATTGTTCTACTTACTATGTACCTTATCGATTGTTATTAAACTAAGTCGTGCTTAATTCGGACTTTTTCCTACTTCTGTCTGACATCATCAGGGTTCCTAACAATAAAGGTATAACTCTTTTTCTTGCCTAAATGGAATTTGAGTGTATTTTTTTTTTCTTTTTCTATTCTCCTTCCTAATAGGGAGGAAATTAGAAGTAGATTAATATAATTCTGTTAAGACTGAGCAGTTATTTATGGAGCCTCATTGATTTTACCTTGTCTTTTAACCTTATCATGACAAAACATAAATCGCTTGCTCTGAGAAATTTCTCAAGGCAAGCAATTTATAAACGTTGAAATACACAGAACGTAATTTTACAATAAAAAGTGAATGATTGAAGTCGTTTTGTTACGCCGCCGTTGCAAGATTTAAGTGACTAATGGTTGAATACTTATTATACTTAAACAGTGCTCTATTATAATATTAAAATATATCACTGTCTCGTTATATTATTAGTAAAAAGCGCGTGGGGCTTTGCAATATTTTTATATAAATATTGGTATGAATAGATTGAATAAAAGGAGTTATTCCTTTTAATAATAATAAAAGGAATAACTTTGCGACATATCCATACTTCCATACTTATATTGTAAGTGCTGAAGAAAGGTTTATTAGTTTATTACGGTTTACGCTTTTACGCTTAAACCACTAAACCGATTTTAAAAATCCTGTCACCAATGGAAACTCCCTGGTAAGTAACTCCCTGGGAGTTACTTAGGCTACTTGTTAGCCTAAAAAAGGCTTAGCAAAAGCTAATATTTTAGTTTTTATAATAGTTATCTTGCGTTACCCTATCTTTTTTTATTATATTTAATTTTGTAGACAGCACGTATGTCTTCCGCCGTTGATGATGATGTACTCTATTGTTTCAAAAAAGAGGCCTCACACGTCGGAGAGCGTAGAACGATGACGTCCATGAGCGCTGGTCTGGTTGTGGATATGGCGCCATATCTGGCGTAGTGACCGAGGCTGCATTACATTGTAAGAAAATGTAAGTAGGCCTGAGACATTTGTGTTACGTTTTCCGCGCGCCTCTCTCTATAAGCTTAATAGGGATCAAATCCCTCTGCAATTTATGGTGTGAGGTATCACGGAAGTGAGATGATGACCTGTAGGGATATCGGAAGTATACAAAAGCATGAATGTCACGAGAAGGATGAAGACGAAAGGTCCAACTAAAAGTGAGACTTTGGACAGAATTGTTAGATATTTTAATATTTAGTTTTTGGTATTAAAACAAAATTTATATGATTATCAGTTCTATATAGATATAGTGCTACTCTTTTTTAATCCCTGTGATGAATAATGAATGGTATACATTATTCATGGGCGTACCCAGTTTCTGCTCATAGGGGATTTTTTTGTCGGCTGAGTCTGTCGGGTGCATATCTAAAATTCGACCAAAATAACAGTTTAATAAACTTAATACTGTCTAAACATACAAATGTTAACTACCCCAAGAGGCCTCGACGCGGCCATGAATATATCATAATTTGTACACGGGAGTTCGGGTAGATACGTATTGTTGAGTGTTTGTGAGTAACAGAATGTGACGTTAATGATAAAATTCTTGATGGAATTAACATAGCGGCTACAATTCTTTATCCCTTCCCTTTCCAATCAACGAAGGAAAAACAAAAGAGAAACTTGCATAGTACAGCCTTATCGCAATGAAGCTCCCCATTTTTGTAACGATATTTATCTTGCAGAAGTTTGACGCCAATTTTATTTTATTTTGTACTCTACTTCCCTAAAGGGATTTGTTGTTTTATACAAACACATTTCGCCAGCAATTTCTTTTGAGCCTACATTATATGCGGGTGAGGGTATTACACTTAAAAAGATCCATTTTCAGACCCTATCTTGCTTCAAAAAATTTAAGCTCAGTAAAAAGAACAAAAAAAAAAATTGACAAAATGGATATGGATATGGAATACCATATGTATGTACAGATAGTATTAAAAGTTTAGATAGTATTAAAGACAAATCATTTCAATAGAACTGATTTGTCTCTATTGATTTAAATATAGGTTTTAAGCTTATTTGTAATAAAAATCTGTGGTCTATATAGATATTTAGATTTATTCTCTTTTTTTAAACTTAAATGTTAATTATAACTATGTTTGTTATAATTATACTGTTGAAGTGTAGTCTTAGATTTTTGTCTATGACAGTAATGTGAGAAACAAACTTGGTTTAACTTTCAAATAATAGATTAAATAATACTAATTTTACCGAGGGAGAGCAATGCAGCCACATAAATGGGCTGGCTCGATTGGAGTAATACCCCTTGAATATGACTGAGACACAAATATTTTATTTCTCCTACAGCAAACTAGTTCACCATGCACTTAACTTTAAAACCGCCTCTTTCAGAGCCACAGCCGAAGTGTCCTCGGCTCGAGTCGCGACCCACTTCCGAAACGAACGAGAGCGAGTCCGTTTTTCTCCAACCGGAAATGAGATTTCCCGACAGATATAATGGGTTTTCAAGGATTACGTCATGCGAGCCTTGAATTAGAAAATTCACTTGAATAATTCACGTGCTAAGTCGCCTTAAGTATCTTCAATATCTGTTTTGAAAGTTTTCTTAGGTTACACAATTTTTTTTTGTAATTATTAAATTAACATTATATTTCAAAAAATTTACACAAAATCTTAACAAATCATACACTTAAACCTTTCTCATGAATAATTCTGTCTATTGGTAAAAAACGCAATAAAATCCGTTAAATAGTTTTCGAATTTTGAACTCGCGATCGAGGACTGTGTTTTGTAATATGTGGGAATACTGATAAATACAAATATTAATGTAAGTGCATATAAATAAAGATGAACACACGTGCGCAAATAATATTAACCGTATACGTAATGTAAAGAACAATTTTGATGTTCATTATAGTCTGTTTTTTTATTAACGTGGGTTGCTAATTTTTTGCAATTCTTATGATGACTCTTCAATTATGATGTACCACTATCGGTAATTGAAGTTAAGAAATCGGTAGCATCATTCATTCAAGTTGAAGTTTTTATATATTTTTTACTTGAGCCCAGACCAACACAATCGGGTTTAGGTCGCAGTGGTAAGGGGGCAGTCGCACAATAGTGTCACTCTGTTCAGCAGCCATCATGTCGACGAGATACCGTTCATGATTTGTTTTTGTGCATTCGTACAATTTCAAATAAAAAAAATGTCAATCTTGAATTTGCCCTTTTAGAAATTAAATAGTAGGTAACGATTCTAGTTTCCTGGTGTAATATGTGTACGTACGTGAATTTTAATCATACGTTTTGGGATAGAAAACTTTAAAGCTAATCGTCCAATAAACATAAAAAGTTACGATTCAACAAACCGGTATAGTAGGTACATTATTGCGCAAAAGAACTGGTATCATTATTTCTAAATTTGACATTTGCTTGTGTCTATTTTGTCTCCGAGATAAAAACACAGACTATACATTCGATAATCATATCAACTATCGTATCCACAAGTTTACGCTTCCCGTTGTTTTGCTACCGTGTAAAGCCGGCTTAAGATCATGGAGCTGGAATCCCAGTTAAACGGATATTATTATCAGACCCCTGTCATTGTGATAACAGGCTTGACCCTAATACAATGTTTTATTATAAACAT
This sequence comes from Arctia plantaginis, assembly GCA_902825455.1. Classification (NCBI taxonomy): domain Eukaryota; kingdom Metazoa; phylum Arthropoda; class Insecta; order Lepidoptera; family Erebidae; genus Arctia; species Arctia plantaginis. The sequence goes on from CADEBD010000288.1 coordinate 6,828,680, forward strand.
ATCATGAATTCTGGATGTTTATTACACTGTTCAACTTAACTCTTGTATGTTTTAGTATTGTTTTTAGAGTTCTGTCTGTATATCTATCTATCTGTCTGTCTTTTAATAAAAATAAATTTACATTACGTTAACGATAATAGCGCGCAATAATTGGCAACACTATGAAACAATTCGTTTGAACAAGTAATTGGATCATTACTGTTTATTAAGGTTTAACCACACCCGTTATAATTAAAGTTATAATTGAATGGGAGTTTATTCTTAGATCTTTATCATGATATTTTCTGTAATGTATTTAACTCAGCTGTCGGAGATTGTATTGTGATTGTATTATGTATGTATATATATTTAAGGGCATAGATATGGTAACGCAAGATATTGTAAACTTCTAAATGTCCCGGTTATGTAACGTCCCCGCATACCAGTTCTTTTTTTCATGTTGGCTTCGTTCTACGAGTAAGTCGGGCATTCCACCACTTTTACCCTAGAGGTAAACCAATACTGGTGCTTAAAATTACCTTAGAACTTTTGGAATATATTTCTCATGTGGACCATTTCCTTTAAATTGTAAATAGATAAAAATTATAACTAAAAAAAGTGTGGTGTGGTATTATGAAACCACGATACAAGTAAAACTTTTTTCGGATTCAGGGTAATAAGAATAGTGTTTCTAATCTTAACTTAATAATTGGAAAATGGGAACGATAGATGGACGAAAAGATTTGAGGCGATGCAATAAATATGGTTTATGTAGTAGTAATGCCGTCGCCTGGCTTGTTTTGGCTAGTCTAAATTCTATACGCATATATATATATATATGTATAGCAATTTTTATACTGTATAATCATGGACGTATTAAAAAAGTCGGACAAAAACTCTCGCTAATTTAAAACTGAGGCACTGTAACGGCGGCGGCTCTGTATGTGTACGAATGAATTTTGGTTTGCTGCTAACTTGTACAAATTTTCTACCCTAAAAACTGTTTAATGTCCTAAATGCTGAGTCAGTTTTTGATAATAATGTTTTTAAAATACTTCTTAAAATTTCTTTTAATTTGTTGTAATTTCGAGATGTGGTGAAACCGAATCGTTAAATATTTTTCCTCTTTATATTTAATAAGACTTATTTTGTGTTCTATTCTGACGAAAGTATGTTCAGATTCTAAGCATAAAAAATGCTTTCATTACAAACATACTTTTCTAGAATTTTTGTAAGAATATATTTGTGTAGTCTTTATTTTTACCATTACAATTTCTAATTATTTGAATCCAATCATTTCTCCATACTCCATTTTCCTTGGAAAATGTAGTAAAAGAATATGAAATAGTACACCTATTAAATAAATAACCTTAACAAATTGATTTAAAGAACAAACGAAACTTTCCTTTGTTTCGGGTAATTTGCACACGTGAAAATTGGAAACACTGTGCTTATAATGAATTCTCCTGTTATAGCGAATGCTGATTAGTTTAAATGTTCGTTTACCTATGAAACGTAATTCCTTTTTTTCTTTCGGTCAGTGCGGTTTATACAGCATTTCCTACGCAAAACATGTTGTATATTTATATGTCTTCGCCGTGCAATGATGCCGCCGCCGCTCGCTCTCTTGATGTTTACGAGCGTAATGTGTGTAAGCTGGCCGACTATGAGTGACACAGTTTTTCGTTAGCGAGACTCTGTCCGACTTTATTTATACGTCCATGATTGTAATATCATGGAGGCAAAAAAAAAATGTTATCAAATAAAAAACTTTTTCTGTATCTCATTGTAAACCGAACTGTTGATGCGGGGTAGTCATAACTTTTCCTAAGCAATTCCTATGAAAAAATCGTAAGGCGCAAAAATAAAAATTAGATTTTTGGCAGTCACCGCTCAATTTAGCTTCGAATAATATTTTAAAAGCACAAAGAAATTCGTGGATTGGCCGTCTTACTACTACTGATATAAAATAATGAAAATGCCATTCAGTTTATTTTAAAACATATAAAAGTTTCGTAGAGTTTGGTTTTGTAAATACTTGAGAAGCAAAATTAGAGCTTAATGGAACATAAAATGAGTTGTGCCAACCTTCTGACTATTAGAAGCGTCGGCTCTGCGGTAAATGGGTTGAGTAATTACTACGTACCCATTTGAAATGCTTGACTAAGTGCAAAGTACGGTGTTAAACCTAAAATATAAAAATGATGGAGGAACAGGTTTAATTATTCTATTATATTTATGTTCGTTTAAGTATCTCGACTTCATTGTACCACTCATCTAGATATCAATGTCATCATTATCGTCATTTTCAAAATCGTACAACACACAGTCAGCCGAGTGATTTTGGCAAAGCGATTATGCCTTTGGCCAAAAGTGCTATCCATCTATGCCTATTTAAAATCAAGAACCTTTATTTTCATCGGCTGAAAGATAGAATGATCTTTAAGCTAACTGATGTATTAATTTTATGCAGAGTGCGAACACCAGCCTGTATTATTATACTCGTATAAAGATTGATAAAGTCTGCAATTTTTAACCATACTTAGATAAATTTCTGCACAGACTACTTCCATAGTTTAAATAAACTTACGCTGTGTTACTACTTTACTTTCGTTGGGATAACAAAAGCTATTTAGCTGTCAAGTTTTAAGGGAAGTTTGAAGGATCACAAATGTTCGATGTACTTTGTTTTATCCATCAAGTTGGAACACTCAAAGTTTCTAAACATAATTATGGCAAAACTTCATTATTAGGCAAACCATTAATTGTTAATGGGGAAGTTGAGTGATAATTCCAACTTTCTGTTGTTATAATAGTATAGCTTCATTTCAAAAAAATCATATCTTTGTTGAGAATATCCCAGTAGAGATTAAATATAATGTGAATGTGAAACTATGTTGCGATTTATCCACAAGTATCTGTCTGCGGCTTACTCAGTTTGTAGTCGTTGTAACTAAAAGATATATTTTTTTAACCATCGACTAAAAAATGAGAAGTTATCAGCCAATATCAGAAAATTCACAGTCATTTTAGTTGTTGCACATTGACATTTGTTATCTTTTCTTTTTTTGTTATTGCGTGGGAAAATTTTGAAAGTCCTTGCGTAAGACATGTTTGAAGGGACAGACAGGTACGACTTCAACATTCTCTTCACAGGCTCTAAGAGAATTCAAATTATTTTATAGCATTGATAGGTATTCAAGATAAATAACAAAAAGTATTCAATGTATTTTACCATTTACGAGTATAACAACACATGGACATTCTTCGAATTATAAAGGTAAAGTTTGGCAAATATTGAAACAGTATCTCGTCTACGAGATGAAATGTTTATTAAAACATTGTACAATAAATTCCTCGAAAATAATTTTCATGAATCTAATATCCTGTGAGATGTAAATGTTTCATATAAAACGAAATGAACATTTGTTTAACAAAAAGAAACAATATCTGGTTTTCTTCGTATAGACAATATTGTAGAAGATCTATTCATAATAAAGTTCATGGTAACAACCGATACTATAATAATCGTATCGATTCCATTGTTTTTGTAACCTCATATATTAATTTACCGTTTCGGAGCTGTAGCTATCTATCATCTATTACATAGATTTTTCTTTTACTAAGTTCACTAGAAGCGCTTACTGTTAAACAAAATGTTCTTTTTTCTTATAAAGCACAGGGGCAAACAAGTAGACCTGATGGTAAGAATCAGATGAATGGCAGCCTTTAATGTAGGTGTACGATAATACCAAGCCCAAGTTGATACCACTTTATATCTTCAAATTAATTGAAGATATAAAGTGGTATCAGCTTGGGCGATGCCGCAGGCTACTATTTGTTTCGCAGTTCGGTTATACAAGGCAAAAAGTTTTGGAAAACTCGCACTTTGGCGGAGTGTCAATTATCCAAGTGATGGGGATGGAAGTTTTGCTTCGTTGAAGGATGAGGGATTAGATTTCCCTTATCGTTCAACGAGGCAAAACTTCGAGGTAAGATAATTAATTTAGCATTTAATCTTTTATTTCTTTTTATTAAATTAGACATTGTCCGTGTGGTGACAGATTAAGAATACAGAATGTCACCACCCCTCTTCAATCCCTGGGTGTCGTAAGAGTCGACTGACAACAGCACTGCAAAAAGAGGAGGAAAACTTGAAACTAACCCTATACCAACGCGTCTGGCCAGCGTGGTTTAGTAGGCCAGAACCTCCTTTCTAAGTAAAGGCTGTTGATGATGATGACTATGAAGTTAGACCTAGAAAAAAAAAAAACAAACTAAACTCATTCATTTGTAAACCGCTTTAATTTGTATTCATTTGTAAACAACCATAAAAATATCGTTGTGCGAGTTTTCAATGAATTTTAACTAGCTCATGGCAAGTCCCTAATATACCTACTTTAATTATCAAATAAAAATAAAACTGTTTAAAAGAAATAGGGTAGAGGAAAAGGTAGGGGAAAGAGGTAAGTAATTCTGAAATAAATATAATTCCATAGTATATGTAATGGAGAATCAGAAACTTGATTCATAATTGTGCAGGTATGCATACCAGAAAAATACTTTCTGTATTATCAAGATGCATCGTCTGAGCTATAAGTGGAAGCCGAAGTTTGAAGCGTTCCACATCAGAAATATTTCACATACTTTACATAGTTTTGAGCATAGCGGCGCTGCTTCGCAATAATTGTTGGCCAGGATTCTAGAAAGATTCTCGCTAACTCCTCCTTGGTTGAGGAGTTGTAAAGTTTCCAGATAACTATTTTATGAGTTTGTTTGTAATAGAGACGATGCAAGAATTTTGTTTATCAGTTGGAGGTAACTAGATCGAACTTTTTATCTTACACTTTAAGAATAAAATTCGCTAGCATGTTATTCTTAGTCTATAAAATATTTATATATATATTTATAATAGGATCTGTAAATAATGCTCGCACAAAAATTAACTAAACAATTTTTCTTTTTTAATTTATTTTTGTTACTATAATATAATATTAAGTTTGTTGCCGTGAAGGTTCAGGTAGAGCAGCCGTGAGATCAATAGTTTTTATTTTTAATATAAGACAATATTTTTTACACATTTCAAATTCAATATGTAGATAAAGTACTCCAAGACAAAGAAAAAATGACAGCGCTTATCACACAATTATTTTTCCTGAGTGGGAATCGAACTCACGACCTCTGGTGTAGCAGTCAGGGTCACTAAAAACTAGACCGACAGGCCAGTCTCAGACTGTTTCTTCAATTTATTTCGATCAAAAATTCTAAGCCCTGATTTCAGTTAAATGATACCATTTTAACATTTTTCATTATCTACTATGTTTTAAATCCGTGTGGTGACAGATTAAGAATACAGAGTGTCACCACCTATTCATCCCGTGGGTGTCGTAAGAGCCGACTAAGGGAGAAAGCTACGCAGAACAACAGCACTGCAGAGAGAAGGAAAACTTGAAACAAACCCTATACCAACCCGTTTGGCCAGCGTGGTATAGTAGGAAAAAACCTCCTTTCTAAGGAGAGGCCTATGTCCAGCAGTGGACTATTAAAGGCTGTTGATGATGGTGATGATGATGATGACTATGTTTTTTTTTAATATGTTTAAAAGTATTGATTTAAACTATTTTTTATTTTCAGGAATCAACTTTCGATATTTTGGTCCTGTTATAAGCGCCATATTCGCGAAATAACTGATCTCCTGAAACTAATCGCCGAAAATAGACATGTTAAATATCGCGTTTATAATAACTTATCAAGTGTTTAAAACTTTTTAAATTTAAACTGTTAAAAGACACCAATTCAAAATTACATTTATACCAACACTTCCCAATAAATAGTAAACTAGTAGCTAGCACTGAATATATTCAGTCAGTAGTTCGAAATGGCTGGAATAAACTGTTTTGGAATTTTATGTACGACAAAATATGGTATCAAAATGCAAACGTAGGCGCTTGGCAATCATATCTGTCGTCTGGCAGGATTCGGGAGATAGCACGAATACATTAAACATCGATTTATTTTAGTGCCGCGGTCACTGCAATCCCTGCGTTGCTTGCCACATGATGTTTCAGGCCCCCAATACTATTTTTAGTATAAGGCTATCAATATATTAATAACATTTTTTTTACACAAAAGAGTTTAACTGTAGTTATTAAGCCTGGGGTATATGACTATGATTAGGGCCTTATGCATTTGAAATACACACTTCTTTGTGCTCAATTTAAGCATGTCTGAAGAAAAATATAGCGCATGGGTAATATGAATACAAATTTCGATGTACGTGATGAAACACTTGTTCGTTCTGGGTACAGTACAGTAACACCGAGTAAATACGTCAGAGGAACAGCTTGCGTTGATGTGTGACAGATACATCACGTCTAGCTGTGATAGTGTGTAAGAGTTTACTGACTTTTTGTAGTCTCGGAAATACGAGGCAAGAATATAGAGCACGTTCATCCTCGATTTCTAAATATTGATGAACTCGCATGCGCCTGTGCTTATCACCATGAAACTGAATTAGTGCAGTAACTTAAACATACCATTGGCTGTAGTATACACATGATTAAGTTTGTTAGTTATTAAACTGTACCTAGTTAGGTACAGTTTTAAAAAGTTATGTACCTAATTGTTAAAGTATACGTTTTAATCAAATTCATATTCTTGTTTGGCAGCCCTACTAGAAAATTCTGACGTAATTGACTCTTCTAGGGAGTTGTTCCTTCGCACGGTATTTATGGTATCGATAAGACGTTTAGAACAAACAAAAGGTAGAAACGCCACCAACGCACAAAACGCGAGGGTCCTAATTAGGACCACTGCGAGCGAGCTGACGTACTAATTAATTCGAGAAAATTCATAAAGGGCCTTCCTGTGTATTCCGAAAGTAAACAAATTATGACAAAAAGGTAAATAAAGAGTGTATGTTTTGTTCTAAAATGCATTAATAGATGTATGTACGGTTACGGAACAAATATTTTTTGCGTGCAGTATGCATATAACGTATCTTCCTTAAAATATCATTGATAATAATAGTCTTTCTTTAAATCGACCGTGACCTCCAAATGAAGAGGGAGATTTTCTGACTAGCTTGGTTCTTTGGAAATTTGGTGCAAAGTAGTTTGAACAAAACAACAACAATAATAGAATGCGTCTATAATATATGAGTATTATTTTAATAATCGTGATACAACCGACAACCTAACATTTGATAAATTATTATAAATTAGTTGTGTATGATTGATTTTAGGGCTTATTGTTGGGAACTAATGTACCTCATAACTTATCAAGTGAAAATAACTATAGTAATTTAAATCAGTACAACCTAACATTAATTTATATACTCATTTAATTTAAATACTTACTTGAATTGTATTACTTTACTCATGTTTTATACTTAAGTAAGTTTAACTTTAACTTAAGTAAACCATGTAAATTCCACATAACTAACCTACTACATATATCACAATGGCCAAACTTTTAGTCTGGACATCTTTGTAAAAAGTAGACCGATATATATATCGGTCTACTTTTTACTACAATACAATACACTACACTCCACTATACTACACTACTACTACACACTACACTACAGTAGAACACGACTGATCGCTTTTACTAATTACTGCTTAGTAACCGATAATCATGCAATTTTGTTTAGTAATAGTTATGGGTTCGATCTCCACATGGGACGACACTTTGTGTGATCCACAAACTGTTGTTCTGAGTCTGGGTGTTTTTGCGTCCGTTTCATGTATGTTTGTGAAGTCCTACGCAACACAGGATATATTCCTAGTCTTTTAAAAAAAAGGAAAAAAAAAATACTACAAATTCCCCCATCCTATTAAAGGATAATAAAATCCTTGTAGCGTATGCTTTCTGAAAATTTTATCTTTTTAGATTTTATATCCATAGTTGTTGTTTTTTTTTTATATAGAGAATACGGGGAGTATACGAGCAGATGGATTACCAGATGAGAGGTGACTAAAGCCACTCATGGACACCTGCAATTAAACTTAATAAATCAAGTGAATAATTTATCTAATTAATGAACACTATTAAAATCTTCGCAAGACAAAGTTAAGGTTTCTAAATTGAATGGCTTTTAGTAACACACTAGCCGTTGTTGCTAATTAGAGCAGTACATTTTACTACCTTGATCACACAAGATTAGTTCACATCACTATTTATAATCTATTGTTTCTATATAATGGAATAAATTACGATAGCATAGCATATTAATAGTGTATACCTTGTTATAGCAGTATTAATTTTCACCTCAAGGTGGCATGATCACAATAGTTAGATAAATAGACAGGTAGCTGGTAATTATATCCTAAAACTTACATTGGATGACAGGAAAATATTTTACAAAGTATTTGAAATTCTACAAGCTAATATCAGCTGAGTTTTGGTATTTTATCTTATAAAGACAACTACCACACTAGTAATGTGTACTATTGTGAGGGTGTCTATATAAACATTAAAGCAATGGGAAATATGGTATTAGGTTAGACCAAAAAAGTTAAAATGGAAATTCTGCGTAGGTATGTCGAAAACTCGACACATGACACAAGTGCGCAGTGAGAGCAGGACGATCTGTCTATTGGCAATTTAATTGTTATTTTTATTCGTTTTTTTTTTTTAATTTTCAATCAGTAAACTAAATTACAAATCAGTTGTAAAACAGGTAGTATGTGCAGTGTTTGACAATGAGAGCCTTCTTTCTACAGTAAAGATATGGTTTAATTAAAATTGCACTAAATCTTTATTAAAATCAATGATAATAATCATAATTTTTTTTTCTTAAACCAGTGAATACAAAAGTTGTCAACGTGTAAAAGTGTGTACTGATGAAAACAATTGTCCTACCTTGACTCACAACGCATTAACATTTTCGCACATTTTGTTAACAAATTCATCACACGTAGAAGTTATATCGATTCCCATTTATCTTGTACCCAACAAAACGATCTACATATAAATATTACTTCAAATCAGAAATACAAAAACAAATGTTACCAAAAACATATGCTTCGTGTGCGTGACAAATGCGTGAATGGATTGACAGATGTATACATATTTATGCGCAGACCTTAATCGAGAATTCTTCGCCATCCCCAGTGTTGTCGTAAATGTAGAATGAAATAGTAATATTCCCGTTTCTAGTTTTTGATTTTTGTCGCTTGACACAGCGAAATATCTTTGAAACTATTTTATATTCTGTGTACGCTACAGATATAACATTCTTACTTTAGAAATAGTTGTAATACAACTTTACCTGGCTAGGAGATCTTATCTAGGGCAATTTAAAGTTTGCTCTTAAAAATATGTACTGCACCTTGGTGTAAAGTAATTTTAGTTTGGATGAAAGTTATAAAAATTGAGTATATTTTGTTTCCTAGATAATTGTCTAGGAAACAAAATATACTATATCTAATATATATATATAAGTCTAGGAAACATAATATACTGTAATTACAGTGTCGGTATTATCCGACAATTTTTACGAGAGACCACGATTACCGCTATGTCTGTCTATTAAGGCATTCGGATTTAGGAATAGAGATAAGGAATAAATATTTTTGCTATACCAAAGCAAACGATCACAACGCCAACAATTCGGTGTAATACCTGACACCGCAGAGGTAGGTCAGACGCTTACTTTTTAAAAAGAGCCACCGCCCAAAGTTAATCGAGCATTCCTGAAATATACCAATCTAGGTATGCGAACAAGTATCTATCAACTGTTAATACGGCAACACTTCTTGGCTCAGCTTATGAATGACAAGCTAAATTGGAAGGCACCCGTTGATGAACTATACATATAAAAGAGTTTATGTACTGTACAAACTATCCCCAATAGTGAACATTGACGCCTTACTTACTGCCTGTCATGGATTAGTAGCATCCATCATAGCTTCATAATTATGCCATAGCGTACGAGACACTATGGCATAATATTTTAGGGAAACTCTATCGATAAGTATTTAAAACTTAAAATCGCTGCATTACAAGATTCACTGTTACGTTGCCGGCCTTTAAGGTGGCCATACTTGTACGTTCTTTAATTTGGAAGCTGAAATGAACAACGAATATTATTCATTTTTAGTTTGAACTTGCACATCTAGTCATGTGTATTGTTCACCCGTGAGGCGCGTGGGCAACCAGCGAGGGACGATTGCGGCAATTGAGGGTGTCACGAGCCCCTCCACTTGACGACCGAGCGGCGCACAAGACACGCGCGTTATTCCAAGACTGAAGCGATAATCTTTTTAATACTACATGTACAGTGTAATAATAAATTAGTTTAAAATACAGTCCACTTTAATTTACATCTTCGCTGCAATACTCGAATCTCAAATATGTATTAAAATTAGACTTGCAACGAATAGTATATTCGGCAGTATACCGAATACCGAATATTCGGCGGGGCCCCAGACCGAATAGCCGAATATTAGGCAAAAGTATTCGGCTGGATTTTAGCGCCAAAAACTTGTACAGACGTGACTGTTTCGCGCTCCTTTGTTTTGTTGCACTGCATGTTTCGAGAAGTTCATTTCGTGGATATCGTATTACGTTAAGTACAGTTTATTGTGCTCTCTTAGTTTTGATCTGTTTGTAAGTGTGATAGTGTGAAATTTAACAAATAAACAATTAAATAATTACGAACGTACTTTAATAATAAAAAAATCGCCTATATGGGCATACTTCGAGGATGATGTAAATGATCCAAAAAGTGCCGTGTGTAAACTGTGCGAAATAAAAATTACTCGTGGTGGCGTTGGAAGAAAGGCGACAACATCGGGAATGTTAAATCATTTAAAAAATAAACACAATGAAGAATATCATAAGTTGGTACCCACGTTCCCTAAGGGGCAAGAAACTACAAATCAAGATACGAATGTAAGTAATAAACCTTCAACGTCAAAAAAACAATTAACTCTTGAAAAATGTGCATTGAAATTATAAACTATGGGATATTAATGACCCCAAGACAAAAAAGTACCATGTGTTAATTGCTGAAATGATCGCACTTGATAATGAGGCAGTAAATATAGTAGAAAGGGCTGGTTTTAGAAGACTGATTAATAGCGCTTTGCCGCGGTACAATATACCAAGTCCTTACTCGTCCTTACTTTTCAGACAATGTGATTCCAGAAATTTATCGTAGTGGTTGAGAAAATTAAAAGTTTACTTTCAGAGACAGATTATATTTCCGTAACGACCGACATGTGGACGTGCTTGCATAATCATAACAGTTTTTTAAGTTTTACTGCACATTTTATTGACCGCCAATTCAACCTCAAACATGTAGTATTGAGCATCAAGCATTTTGAGGGACAACACACAGCAACGAATATAGCTATGAGTTTACAAGAAATTGCAAATTTGTGGGACATCCGTGAAAAAATTCATATTGTTATTCATGATAATGGACGAAACATAGTAAAAGCTGTTAGTGATGCAGAGTTGACCTCCGCACGTTGTTTCATTCATACTATTCAATTGATTGTCAATGATTGTCTAAAGGTTCAGTTAGATGTGACTCAAATGATAGCTACAGGTAGAAAAATCATAACTCATTTTAATCATTCTGGTACTGCACAAGAAAAACTGCATTCTGTCCAAAAGATTTGGGTCTCCCTCAACATGAATTAGTCCAAGATGTTAGCACGCGTTGTAACTCTACATATTATATGCTCGCAAGGCTAATGCAACAAAAACGAGCCATTTTCTGTCTATCTGACGGACTGTCAATATTGCCAATTTGACTGCTGGCACAATGGAGCTTTTGAGCATCTTTTTAAAATTATTGCAACCATTTGAGGAGATAACAAAACTTAAGTTCCGGCTACGCTTGTATTTCTGAAATTATTCCGTATTTTGCTACCTTAATGCGATATTACAATAAAATGAGCACGTCAAAAGAGCTAACACCCAAATTAAGCCAGGCAATACTCGTCATACAACAAGGGTTACAAGAACGATTTGAAGACATTACAACGAGTAAAAATAATTTGGTTGCTGCCTTTCTCGATCCAAGATTTAAAATGAATGTTTTCACCAATCAACTGCAAAAAGAAAAAGTGAAGCAGTATGTATTAATCGATAGCATAAAAATGAGCTGTGAAGAAACAAGCGACGATAGCGCGAGTTCGTCCCCTACTTTGGCCAAGAGGATGAGAACTGAAGAGCAAAGTCTAAATCAGACTATTCACTCAACTTTTATGGATTGCTTCGAAGAGCTGATAGCAGAAAAAAGCACAGCTTCTGGAAACACATCAACAGAAAAAAATGCAGTTTCAACAGAAATAGATCTTTTCTTAAATATTAGTAATATATCATCATGACAACCCGTATACATGGTGGCAAGCAAGGAAATTTGAATTTCTGTGTTTGATTAAGATTGCAGCAAAATATTTGTCGGCGCCAGGAAGTAGTGTTTATTCAGAGCGCCTTTTCTCTGAAGTTGGGATGGTCTACGAGAAAAAAAGAAGTAAAATACTGCCTAAAAATGCAGAAAAGTTAGTCTTTCTGCACCATAACCTTCCCCTTCTAAATTTTGATTATGAAAATAATTCAAATGCATAGAAAAATTCTTAACTTGTTTAATACAGAAAATGATTAAATTATGTACCTGTTTTATGTACCAATGACTACTTAATAAATGATTATAAAAGAAATGAGAACCTTACCCTTCTAAATTTTGATTACCACAATAATTCAAATACATAGAATCCTCCATTTTTCCAATTCAGAAGATGATTATGTACCTGTGTTATGCACCAATGACTACTTAAATGATTATAACAGAAATGAAAATATGAACATATACGTAATCAATCGATTTTAATTTTTCACTTTACCAATTATTTCTCTATGACAAAATATATTATTTAAGTATTCGGTATTCGGCCGAATAATATGTAGATATTCGGTATTCGGCCGAATATAATAAAAGCAGCCGAATAGGCCGAATACCGAATACTAACCGAATATTCGTTGCAGGTCTAATTAAAATGTAATTCATTTTCAATTCAATTAAATTTTTCTTAAAACAAAGAACAGGGCTTTTACGTTCAGTTGAACAAAATCTATTTGTTAGAAACTATGGTACATATTTTATAACTTCAAATGCATGTTTCTAATAAAATAGAACCGTGTTCTACTCGTAACGCATAATTGACTTAAGCTTAGAATAAATATACTAAAAAAGTAATAAATTTATATGTTTGTATAATTTAAAGAATAAAATAATATCTGAACTAAAATAATCTAAACAAAGTAGTTCAGCTTAAAAACTTATGTGAGTAATGATGAAAGAGTGAATGCGGAAACAAAGTAGGTCAGTTCTTGGACGAACCACAGTAGGTGGGCATTGAGTTGTTAGTGTGTAATACTAAGAACCCACGATAGTAAAAACTTTCTGATTTGTTAGATACATTAAGTAAGAGAGTTGGTATTGGCAACCATTGGTATCTGAAAAAGCGTAATATAAGTACATTAAATGTGTTAAAGCTCCTAATTGTATACGTATTATACAAGCACGTTATACGTAGTGTTAAGTACTTATTTTTTTCTTAAAGTCGGGTAAATTGTGACTTTGCCGGGTTTTAGAAAAAATCGCAAATAGAGCGTCTTGGGTCACATTGTAGTGATTTCAGTTAGGATTTATTTTATGATAACAGTTTATATATATTTATATATACTTAATATTTAATTTTCTATTTAATTTTTATAGATTCAATTATGTTCTAATAATAAAATAAACTGATGACCCTCAGTATTGTTTGAATCAAGACTTACATTGTTGTGAAGAAGTTTTTAACCCTTATAAATAGATATAAAATATCTCTACTAGAACTTTTTACGTGTAATAACTCTTTCTATCTTAGGCGAAGTAAGTATTTAGATAAAGTTACGCACAGTCTTATCGGCATAAACGGAAAAGTAATAAATCTTACAGGGGAACTCATAAAAAGTTGTTTGTTTTTACGAGTACGAATATAATATTAAGTAATTCGGGCGGTAAAATTGCCGAGGGGTATATATATTATACCTTTGTAATATTGTTTCTTCCGAGTCGGTGAAATTGATGTTGATGACGGATATTGCTAATATAAACTTAGATAGATAGAAAGATAACTCTTTATTGTACAAGAAAAAAAGGACATAATAATAGGACAATTTGTACACATTTGAATGAGTCTTATAATCTTGGGACAACTGTCAAAAAGAAAGTAAAACTAGTTATATAAAATAGTTTGTACAATTGGTGGCCTTATCGATATACGATCTCTTCCAGGCAAACTTAAGGATGTACTTACATATGGTATTGTATTACACTATTGTTATAGGCACACAGTATTATCTGACTGACTTCAATTTGTATGTGGATGTTGCCGTTATTAAATGAGAAACTTATATTTTAATTTTTAGAAACAACTTTTAACGTGACATGAAAACTGGTTAGAGTACCTAGTAAGTGCATGGGCGGCGATGGTCACTTCCCATCAGGTGACCCAACTGCTCGTCTGCCCCCTTTAACATAAAAAAACAACAACTATAATAAATACAATATTTAACACTAACATAAATTGTATTCAGAGTTACTGAAGTTGTTACTTTTGCCCCATCTAGTATCATAAAAAATTTAAGACTGGACTGAAGAAAGTATAAAAACTAGTAAATCTGAAAAAAAAAATTAATTATACAATGCTCTTAAATCACTGATAGAGCATGACTCTAGTGTAAAGACACGTTTAAAAGTTATGGATTTTTGAATTTCCAAGTTTTACCTTATTATTAAAGTTGGTATTTCATATGTATGTTTTTATCTCTATTAATTACCACGCTCACAAATGTGATCAATTTTTATTACTCTGTCTGGTGAATCCCTGTCTCCGTTTTCCAATATTGTAATTTCTAAAATAGAAATTGCTTCATTTTTTATAGTAAAATTTTAGTTATTTATAGTAAATTTAATAATTAATTTTATTTTAGTTAGAGTCCATGGGTAGAGATAGTCACTTACCATCAGTTGACCGATCTGCTCGTTTGCACCTCCCCCGTATACCATAAAAAAACGATTACAAATGAGGAGATCGTAGAAAATAACCTTCTAAGATGGATGCTTGTTCCATCCATTCCACATGGAACTTGTTATGTAGTTTGTGCTAATTCACGACATTTAAACTGAAGCAGCTCTGACCGATACAAACATCGTACAGATAGATCAAAAGGCTCAAGGCATAAATTATTTAAAAAAAAGTTAGTCATCAAACAATACTGACAAACAGGACTAAAAATTAAAACAAATCTAAGTAAGAAAACATAATAAGTACCCTTAATATAACAGGTAACATTATAATAGCAATAGTATGTTTGAAGTCGGTGCTCCTCTTTTGTGTTTTTTAAGTCGGTTAAAAATATATCTAATCAGCAAATTCCTGCGAGGTTCATGTGAGAAGTTCTAAAACAGCAAAATAAGTCTGGGAAGCTTTGAAATTCGGATACGAAGACAGGGGTATAAACAGTAAATGTGGATTGGTGTCATGCCTTGTGAGTATAAAACTAGTGATGTTCAATGCTGCTGCTGAGTATATAAGTTACTGGCAGCTGTACTGCTGCATAGCAAGAACCACGCCAACACAAATATTTCCCTTAGCACTGACTTTGTTAAGACGAGGCTGCTACAATTAACTAACCACAAAGCGACGGCAGGACCAAGCGGCGCAGCTCTCTTAAGTACAAAAAGAACATCACAACGTTAGAAATGCATCATATGCGATAGAAAACAACGAGCCCGTGACCGTGCGACAATCCCAGCAGGAAGACAGCGACGCACACTCTGCAGCGATATTAAGACACCACACCACTATGGCTACTTCCTCAGCAAACCGCTATGAATATTATTATAAATAAAATATACTGTTTAAAGATAAGAAAACTATCTTCTCATTGTTGTTACAACAAAAACGATAAGATATAAAAACTTAACAAATGAAAAAAAATGCAAATAAGTATCTTATGTTAGGTGAAAGTGATTAATTTAATGACTGCGTAATAGGTCACCAGATATTATTAGTTTAAAAGGAAAACATTATGTTGATTCGATATGTATATGTTGAACAGTTGTTATAAGAGGCGATACTGTTATGAGTGGTGACGTCATAATTGTACATTGATGTTATTGGGTTCAATAAACTTCGCTCATTCAACTGCCGTTGATTGTAAATTGATATTTCAATGCCACTTATCAAGCGGCTCGTTGGTCTAGGGGTATGATTCTCGCTTTGGGTGCGAGAGGTCCCGGGTTCAAATCCCGGACGAGCCCGACTTTTTTACTGTTTCATTTTTTTTCTTTTTAAACTTTGTTAATTAGATATTCAAAATGAGCCCTTTTATAGATGTTACACATTTATCTATTTTTAATTTCATACTTTTAAATATATAAATATTTTTTGTCTTAAAATATAAGTAATGTAACTGTATGATAAATGATAAGATATGCTTTGGTAAATCAATGATAATAATACATTCGTGGCAGTAATTTAATTACAAATAACTGTTTGTGAGAAGTGGAACTATTAAAAGGAGGCAAATATTCAAAAACATTTTCGTCGAGAGTCCAGTAAATGGCCTATTTTTATTATAATATGCTCTTTAGTCAAGTACGTAAGTGGTTCTTGACGTTTATGAGCATAGCATATACTTAAATTATAATAAAGAGAACAATGTTTTTTATGTTCCTAACGTTTTTTGTGATATCTGTCTACATATTCTTATTTGTAAAAGTAGGCAAACACCTTTCACTGTGTATGCGTCTACGCATTGCACATTTTAATATATTTAATACTTTCAATATCACAGACACCGGCTCGTTGGTCTAGGGGTATGATTTTCGCTTAGGGTGCGAGAGGTCCCGGGTTCAAATCCCGGACGAGCCCAAACGTTTTTGCTACTTTATATTAGTTTTCTAAAATCATGCTAGATTGTGATGTAGTCTGTTATATAATTCCGTTTGTATATGAATATTTATTTTCTACTCGGAAATATAGAGACAACGAAGAGTCATTGAATTGCAAATTTTTTCGAGGTTCATTATATACACAATGCCTTTTTATAAAGAGGTGAGACAATGGCTGGGTTATTTATATGAAAGTCTAGGAGACGGTCGTGTTAGTAAAGGGGTCGGTGCAATGCAAATATTATGCATTCCAGGAAAATGGGAACCAATTTCTTTTTAATTAAAGTTGTAGTAGTTTTACAAAATAAAAAGTCTGCTATCTGCTAGTTCTTATTACTTTTAATATAACATATATTGGATTTCTCATTTCTTGAATGAGATGAATCTTCACTGCTTGGGTCCGAGGGATAATAATAATAATAATAATATTTTCGGACATCTGACACACAACGCCATCTATTTTCAAACTAAGCACAGCTTGTACTATGAACGCTAGATTGACTGATAGAATACTTATATACTTACTTTTAAACTTTGGCGTTCCATGAGAATTAATATTATTTAACGGGAATTAACGCGTCAGGCAAACCAGAGGTATGTAATACCCTAAATAAGAGATCGCGTTAATTCCCGTTAAATAATATTAATACTTATATACTTTTTTTGTAAATACATACATATTATACGTAGAAAACACACAAGCATACAATCATTTGGTCCAACCGGGAATCGAACCCACCACTGCCTCACCATATATAGACGTTTTGTTTTAAGCAGGTCGTGATTTTCTATACTTCGTGAACCGCCAGAGAGTGGGGACCTCTGGTAGGGACCAAAAATGTGATCGGGCTGCAACATTTAGTAATAGGTTGATAGGCAGGGCAAAGTCTCTGGCTTTTAACAACTAATCATGTTAAATATGATTACGATCCTGATGGCTTAGTGGTTAGTAAATCCTAATTGCTAAATAATTTAAGAGGTTTGATCCACACCCAAATAAACTAATGCTGGATACAGTAACTGTGTGATGAGTAGGATAATTTCTTCTGTCTTTTTGTAATCTATGCATAACTTACGTATTTAGTAATATGTAACATAGTAGTAATTATTAAACATAGTAGGCCAAAACCTCCTTTCTAAAGAGAGGTTTATGTCCAGCAGGGAACTGTTAAAGGCCGATGATGTGTGATGATTAAACTTACGAGTAGTTTTAAGTTACATTCCTAATTAATTGTCCTAAGTTACTGTTATTTTTAACTTGAAGTCGTTGATTTTCAATTTATTCAGTTCAGTCACCGGTAAAAACATTTACAATATTAATAATTATTATTTATATTTCTCCCATATACATAGCAATATTAAAGATACAATACACATTTGATCATTGGGAGGCTGGTTTCCAAGCTAGGTAAAAACCTGTAGTATGGATAACCAGGTTTCTATTCTACAGGCAAAATATAGTTTAACTGCCTCACAGTGCAACATTGTACCTGTAGGAGTAGGTAGAACAAGATAAGAAAATACAAAAAATACAACTAATGTGGTAATGTATACATGACTGTCCGTGCGTGTACGCGGGTGCGTGTGTATGTTCGTGTGTGAGTATGTGTTCGTGCGTGCTGGCATGTGTGTATGTGTGTGTGTGTGTGTGGTATGTAGGTCATTACTTTCGTATAACTAGCAATTTTGCCGTTTCATTGTGGTCCAGTTTGACTAGAAATTGACAAACGATTTTTCTCACACATCCTCTAGTCTTTGGATATTTGTTAAGTTCTTTATTTAGTTTGTTATACAAGTTGTCGCATAGCAAAGAGAAAGATCTGTTAGAAAAACATACATGTTGGGGGTATATATGATAATATGGTGTTATCAAAGAATAACATAGAATAGCAAGAACTGCCCTAAATAACATAATTAAAATATAGATTATATTAAAATAAGTCAAATAACTTATAAATCTAAATATTTTAAATAAAGAATGACGTTGATGATAAGTCAATCACACAACAGATAAAAGCGATGGCTCCAAATTTTTATTAGACCTCAATCTTGTCCAAGGAAAGTATTTCACATCAAACACAATAGTGCTGACATCTCAGAAATTGGGGTATAGACGGACAGCGTGACATTGATTTATTATGCAAAATAAAGGTCCACTAGAGCGGACACTCTTATCTGATTCTGAGACGTCAAGTGGGTTTTCTAATAATGTTGCTACGTAAAAAAATATTATAGCGGTAATATTTCTGATATCGCAGTAATGTTTTTGTTGAATAAATTTAATATTCAGGCAAATCATTTTTAGGGCTAAGGTTTGACCATTACTGGTTTATCTGTACATTCCATACAAATAAAATAAAATTGAAGTGTCTGTTTGTAATATCGAAATAATAGGTTTTTCCCTGCTCACACGGTTATTTGCACGATACCTATGCCTAAAATCCAGTTTAAATATCTTTTGTCTGTCTGTTTGTTCCGGGTAATCTTCAAAACGGCTTTACCGATTTTGATAATATTTTACTACCAGGTAGCTGTCTATATAAGGAGTAATATCAGTAAGGCTATTATTCTTTTCAGAAAACCCTATAAAATTTTGCCCGGTCCGGGAATAGAAACCGAGGCCTCATGGACTGCAGTCGCGTACTGCACTACACTACTAAGGCAGCGCTTTTTAAATTCCACCCGAACGAAGTCGCTGGTACCAACTATATATATTATACAGTATATATATATTTTTAAAACTACTTGGATTAAGTTGTTACTTGTTTAGTACGGATAGTAAAAATTAAGGAACCCTACATCATGCGTGGCCCGACTCACACTAGGCCGTTGTTTTAACGTAGTTTGAATGTTAACTAGTACATTATCAAAATCTATTTGTGTTTTTAGTACTTGTAAGTGAGTAAGCAGTCTATTAGGTTAAAATAAATTTTTCAATGTTAAGTATAACTTAGAAAAAACTAAAACATTTTTTGTTACATTAGTTTAACATTTCCGAAGTCCTTACAAGGGATTCTTATAGTTTTGTCATGTCCGTCTGTCCATCCGTCCGTCCGCGGTATAGCTTGATGATTGAGACTGTTGATGATAGAATGCTATAACTTTGCATTGGTTACGTATATGTATTTACATAGTATAGGTGTATGTAATTGGTTAAGAAGGAAAAGTATAACGGTACGGTATTCTCTTATTAGATGAGGAATTGTCACCTAAGCAATAAAATAAATCCGAAATTTTATAAGTGAAAAAAAAAAAATATTTAAACCTACTTGGATTAAGCTGTTACTTGTTTAGTACGGATAGTAAAAAATTAAGGAACCCTATATCATGGGTGGCCTGACTCACACTAGGCTGTTTTTTTTAACGTAGTTTGAATGTTTTTCCTATGTATGTACTATAATTATTATGATAATAATATTCAATAAAAAGATACTATAAATTTCATACGAGTTGCAATTAAGTTCAAAATTTAATCCTTACTCTTAAACACATAACGTAAACCGAAATTATATTTCGTGATTTATTTGAATCCGCCTTTTCTCGCTATATACCCTTACTGTGCGTTTTGCAGCAACACATTGAAATCGTTGTATTTTGTAATCCTTATTAATATTCGTACTTACTCCGTTTAAAAAGTATACACTATTTTAAAAATAGGAGCAGTACACTTCTTGTTTTGTTTATTCACTTTTTAATAGATCGATAAATAAAAATCTAAAATATTGTACACTCGCATTGGCCCGCATTGTAACACAGTATTGTTAAGACAGATTTTCTGACATCACTTGATTATTGATATTTGATAGCAGGTAAATATTTACTAATATAGCCAATTGTTTTTAAAACTTTTGTAATATTACACAATAATAACAAAGTAGAGCTCTATGAAAAGTTTTTATAGCTTGTGATTGGTGTTGTTTCTTCGTGTTTATGAAGAATCGAGGTCATTAATCACCGGAATCTATACATACAAATATTGTCTGTTTGTAATGTTAAAATAATAGGTTTTTTTTTAATACTCACACGGTTATTTGCAGTATACCTATGCCTAAAAACCAATCTTTTTTTTGTCTGTCTATCTGTCTGTCTGCCTGTATGTGCCTGGTAATCTTCCAAACGGCTGGACTGACTTTAATAATATTTTACTACCAGGTAGCTGTCTATATAAGGGGTAACTTAGGCTATTTTTCCTCTAAGAAAAACCCTTTAAAATTTTGCCCGGGCCCGATACAAAAGCTGCCAATACAAAACCAAGATTGCTCTTGCATAATCCCTTCTTCTCCATAGGGAGAAGAAGGGATTATGCAAAAGCAATCTTGGTTGGAGATCTAGATACTTGGCATCTGTATAATCAAGGATAGCCTTTATTATGCTGATGCCAACTATCTAGATCTTCATCATCAGCCTATCGCAGTCCACTGCTGGACATAGGCCTCTCCCATTGCACGCCACTTAGATCGATTTTGGGCTTCTCGCATCCAGCTCCTGCCAGCCATCTAGATCTTACCAAAGACAAATTAAATAAGCTTGAGAAACTCCAAAATCTCTGCATACGATTCATATTTAGACAAATATGATCATGTTTATGAATATCGCAAAAAGTTCAAGTGGTTTCCCATTCGCCTTCGCGGGAATGCACATATTCTTTCTCTTGTCTAGAATATTCTATTTAATCATTTTACTCCACGTTACTACACCATAGTTTACGTTATTTAATGAACACACCCCAAACTATTGAGACCCTCAGAGAACCTGAAACTAAAAATGCCGGGACAGTCCACTAAATTCCTCGAAGTCTTCTTCTTTCGGCGGTTCGCTCGTGGAACGCCCTACCGGTCGCAATTGGGCGTGCACAAACACTTCCTTCCTTCAAGAAACAAGTAAAAGGGACGTGGGAGACTTCAATGTCCCATAATTTTTAACTTCTACTAAGTTAATGAGGTCAAATTATTTCTTATAATATTTGAATTTAGTACTTATAAGTCACACGTATTTATTTAATTATATGTATCTAATAACACCACTAGTCGTATTCAGCACATAGTATATTCCCTCTAGTATATTATATATTCACCTAAGTCCAACAAATAGAATGAGATACTATGTGTATTTTTATTTTTATAAAAAGACATTAGAAATCCCCCGCATTAGGAATATATCCTGTGTCACGGGGTACTTTACAAACATACATGAAACGGACACAAAGAACACCCAGACTCAGAACATCAATTTGTTTATTACACAAAGTGTCGTCCCATGTGGTTATCAACACAACAACACTCAGCGCGGTAGTAAGCAGCGTGGCGACCGCTTAAACCGCTACACCATCCATGCAGTCCTGTCACTACCATATACCTCTTAACCCTTCTTGTTTTCTCTTCATACCACGGTTGTCTGTAAGAGATTGCCTCTGAGCGATAAGGCTGCCACCAGTACTTGTCTAACCTAGTTTAAGGTGATTCATCATCATCATCATCATCAACAGCCTTGAATAATCCACTGCTGATTAAGGATATTAAGGTGATTATTGGATATTTATATCTGGTGTACAATCAAGCGATATATTATTATTAATGATGATGACCACCATATTACTACTACTCTGAGATACTAAGGTTGAAAGGATCTATAGGCTATGGTTGTTAATTATCATAGGATGCATGGTATTCGGTAGATATCTTTAGTTACAGCAATGTAATTTCATATCTAACGAGTTTAGTTTTATACTTACACTGCAATATTTAAACCATCGCAAACAAAATAACAGCAGTAGCAGTAGCAGTAGCAGTAATTAAACTGGCTAAATTTAATCTTATGACACTATTGTTATATTATAAAAGTTATATGACAAAATACAAAGTCATATTAAGTTGTAACATGTTTAACGTGACGTGAAAGAAAATGTCTATACATTTGTATAAGCCGGTAGAATGGACAGGACACGTCAATTTGTCCATGTCAGACGCGGAAAGCGGTCGACTTGATTGCGGGCCTGTTACAGTACTGACATATACAAACGAGTCGGGGTATGATTGGGTATGATCAAAGGACAAGAAAATGTATTCTGTTAACAAAAAATAGTTTTACATATAATACTAGTGACCCCATTACACTAATACATGGTTGTTAACGAGTAGGTAGAATATGTATGTAGGTTCTTTGTTTAAAGTCACGTATCAATCTTTTAAATATATAGCTGCACCACGCACCTTCGTCTGCGTCTATTAAAAGGAATAAATTTTCCCCTTTTTGCATTATGACGGCCTGTTGGTCTAGTGGATAGTGACCCTAACTGCTAAACCGGAGGTCGTGGGTTCGATTCCCACCCAGGACAAATATTGTGTGATGAGCACGGTCATTTGTTCTGTGTCTGGGTGTAATTTATCTATAATATGTATCTATTTAAAAATATATAAGTATGTTTATCAGCAGTCTGGTTACCATAGTACAGGCTCTGCCTAGTTTGGGATCAGACGGCCGTGTGTGAGATGTGTGAGGTTATTATTATTATTATTTTGGTTATGGGTATGTCCTTCCTCAAGAATCAAGCTCTCTCCATACCAAATTTCACCTAAATCATTTTAGCGGTTATTGATTCACGATTACTGGGATGAAATCTATCCTATGTGCTTTCCCGGAACTCAAATTATCTCTATACCAAATTTGACACTTGACTTGATAGACAGATAAATGACACACTTTGGCATTTTAAATATTAGTATATATGTCCAGCAAAAAAATGTATAAAGGGCCGCCTTATCGCTTAGAGCAACCTTAGGTTGGACTTCAATTATTTGCAATGTGGTAGTCATAAATAAGTAACTAAAAAATAGTTTGTCGAAACACCATGCTAATATACAAATCCACTTAATGTATAAGGTGCACCTATGGAATGATCTTACTAAAATTTAAAGCTTTAAAGTGATAATGGTATCGGTATTGAATTCTTGTAATTATTTGAACATTATTATTTATATTAAAACCTGACGAATTCGTCAGGTTTTAATATAAAACCATTTCAAACCAAACAAATTCGTTTCAAATTTGTCGTTATATACGTTCTTCGTTGTACTTTATATGAGGTAGCCATATGAATTTAAATATATTTTTATTTTATACTGATTAACGAAACTAAAGTAACGAAAAATTTAGATTTTAAATGTAGTTTAAATGCTTTGTATATTTCTTAAATATAACATTAAATATTATTGTTCCATAGTAGTAATCCGTAAATTATTTACAGACTTTCTATCATTAAAAATGTTCTAATATACTGCAGAAGTTTAACGAAATCTACTTACTATATAACTTTTTATTGCTGTAGTTTGACTGAGCTATAATACTGGGCGTCAGGTGGCCAAACCGTTGTGAGTGACCTGGTAAGTTCAGGTGCGCCCCACTGTGTCTACGAGGGCTCCCAAAAGCCGGATAACCTGCGAAATGGACACGACAGAACTTATAGCAAAGCTTGAGTAAGTGTTTGTGTGCCGGTTGTTAACGATATATCTACATCTATACATATCACCATACAAATAAATATAACTGAAGAGTTTGTTTGTAATGTCACGATATCCCCTGTTTAGTACATATGGATGTTTACACATCACATCAACAGCCTTTAATAGTCCACTGCTGGACTGCTGGTCTCCTTAGAAATGAAGTTTTGGCCTGGAGGTCCTCCTCTTTGCAGGGTTGGTATAGGATTTGTGTCCAGTTTTCATCTTTTTTCAGTGCTGTTATCCTGCGTAGTTTGCTACTTTAGTTAGCCATGGGATAAAAAGAGGTGGTGACACTCCGTATTCTTAATCTGTCACCAGACGCATACACGGTTTTAGATGTTAACATGGTTTTAGACAAACAATCAGGTCTGGACGTTTTGTTGTTTTTTTACTATCTATTTGTTTTAACTAATATCCAAAACGTGTACGGGACTGAAGCCGCAGACGACACCTAGTTTGTAAAAAATAATAGTTATGATATAGGGGGCCAAACAAGGAGATGAACCACCTGATGACTGTGTGAGGGACTATCTGAAATTTTGCCTTGCTATCCGTATTTTAGGTTTTTGGGCTCAGATAACCTCTCATCCGGTAAAAAAAAAATGATTAGAGAGCAGCTTAATACCATTTTTTGGGGCCGTTGTATCACTCCTGTCAAGACTGGCCCATATGTGCCAAGACTCTCCCACGATAAGACTCTTCGTTGGTAAGTGTATTACTTAAGAATGTCTGAACGAATTGTTTTTTTTTCTTAAACGTTATACCAAATGTGAACTACATTTAAGTCAAATATAAGGAAAGCACTTTAAAAAATTTGAAAATTCTAAGTGCTGTTTTCACCCGACTGTACTTTTTTATTGCGAACGTCATTTCAATGAAGTTCTGGTAGATTTGCTTGCTAGTACTATATTAGTAGTAACACTTGTTTTGTCTAACCATGGGTTAGTATAACTTGACCGGCGATTTGATAAATAGACAATGTACTTTTGAAACAGTTTCCTGGTACTATAGATTAAATATTTATTCATTAATTATGATTTCTCTTTTCTCTTTTTATAAGACAACTCTCGCACTAGGAATAAATCCGAGTCGCGGGGGACTTTACAAACATACATGAAACGGACACAAAGAACACCCAGGCTCGGAACTACAATTTGTGGATCACACAAAGTTTTGTCCCATGTGGGGATCGAACCCATAACACTCAGCGCAATAGGAAGCGGCGAAGTAACCGCTTAAACCACTACGTCATCCGTGCAGTCCTTGTTAATTCTGCATAAAACTCAGATTGTTTATTACTCTCATAAGATTACCACAAAACAAAAGTTCTAACCCTAAAAAATACACATTTTATGTAATAAAATTGTAGTATAAGTTATGGAAGTTAGGTGACAATTAAAACGAAATTGGCCGTGTGCTCAAAGTTCGCAGGCTACTTTAACGATGAAAGTTTTTTCATAGCGCACTTTATCGCTAATTATGTTTTATAATAGTGAGAAAATGCAAAAGTAACGGTAACGTGTGTAGTGATGATGTTAGGATAACGCTACCCATTTTTATTATTAATTTTAACGTGTAACGTGTAAGTGAAACGAATGAAATTTTATTGCCATTACATTTTTTGATCCTAACTCTGGCAACAACGTAAATGACATAGCACCCGACGGAAGTACTTTTACCCATGTATGTGTACACTATTTCCACAGCTAGTCATACATGTAGAAAAAAACTAATAATAGATAGAACACGTCGCACACACTCTCTGTATTTACAGAGAGTACGTGCAATAGGAGAGTTTGTGCTTGTAGTCGAAAATATTTTACTTTCATTCCTACTTCTCACCGATTGTTCATAAGGCAACACAGCCGTTGATATTTTTATTTGTTGAAGTCTTTTATATTATGATCGTTGTCGAGGTCTGTGGGTTAAAATTAATCATTTAACCTATTTCTTTCTTACATTTCAGTAAATAAAGCCAAAATCTGTGAAAGAGAAAACGTCATTGTGTCAACATAAGACGATGTGATGGAGTGGTTTTAATTTATTCGCGTCTCTGCTCAGTATCGTGAAATTGAATGTAGAATTGTATTTTAGCCGTGAGAAGTTTTGTTAATATTTAGTTCTGGGCATAAGATTTATATTATACAGGCTGCATTTTTCTAGACGATGTTCTAAATCGTGTTGTTATATTCGTCTTAATTGTGGGAGTGATACTGATTATAAAAATTTAAAATCGCCGATTCGTAAATTTAAAGTACCTATACATTTTCACACAGTCAAGTTTATATTTTTATTAGTAATTAGCTTGTTAAGTGAGTGAAAACGTGGGCAAATGTTGGAATTATATTTCAAAAATGTCAAGAAATTGATTGATCTTGATATATTTTATTTATTGTCGATTATCGCCTTAGATAAGTTTTACAGAACGACTTTCATTTAGAGTTTTTCTTGACAACCTTGATCTTCGCCTTTAAATAGCCTACCCTTTTTGTTTGATGTTCCTTGCTTTATAGAGCAAAATATTAAAAAAAGGAATATTTCAAAAATAAAGCGATAAAAGTGTTTTTTCAATTTATGTTTTATTAGTAAATGTATAAAGGAAATTTTGTCAACCCCTTGCATTTTCCTGCCTGTCTTTGTATATTTTTATCCTTCTTTATGTTTTTGTTCTTTAGCTTGTCATACCTTTATGTCATTGCTATATTATGAATCTGTTAAGAGAACAGTTAAATATCGTTGCTTAAAATATACTTTATGTTGCAAAATTTGAAATCGTGTTTTAGTTGTTCACTTTCGTCAACTCACGGCAAATATTCTTGAAAATTCTTAGCAAAATATATGTCGAAGAATCCTGTACGGTTTTTTTAATCTTTCTTAACAGATTTTTTGAAACATTTATCGAAGAGTGAGACAGAAAGAAATGCTTTCAGAAGCTTTAGGTAATTTCTCACGAAAACCCTCCCCGACGAGGCTAAGTAACAAATGAGGTCGCATAATTTCATTAGTTGAACTGTCATAATGGTGGTGCGGCCAAGGCATCAGTTACCTCATAATATTCACATTATGCAAATGAACTGTGTTTAAATGCTTTTATACATGAAAATATACCCGATATGAATGTAGAGGTTCTTAGACGCTTTTTAATTTAGACACTTCTTTTTGTTGTGACTGTGTGATATAGGTCCTTTGTGATACCCGTCTACATTCCCAATGGGGTACACTAACACATACGTATAAGTGGCCAGCCTATTGCCGTTAACTGGATGCATTAGGGATTAAATGGCAAAATTGGAAGTGTAATTAAAGGACCTATCTTTTTTCTTTTGGAACGAAGTTCCTTATTTTTTTTAACGTGAACCTTGGTGGGGTTTCCACCCCACCAAGGTTTACGGCGGGGTGGTGTGTGGAAATCGAACCGATTAAAACAACACGGTGTGCCACTCTGCGCCTGAGATAGGAGGGGTCCGGGAACAGCTGATTCCACCCAGGACAAATATTGTGTGATAAGCACGGTCATTTGTTCTGTGTCTGGGTGTACTATATCTATAATATGTATGTATTTAGAAATATATAAGTAAGTTTATCAGCAGTCTGGTTACCATAGTACAGGCTCTGCCTAGTGTGGAATCAGGCGGCCGTGTGTGGGTAAAAAAAATATCATTATTAAAATATTATTATTACGCTATATGTTAGTAAAATACTTCACAAAAACTACATAACTAAAAACTTTGTATACTGGCTTAGTAGGCAAAGACTTATCGTCTTATTTTGAGAGAAAACTTGAAGTACTTCGGGTAAGGGGTTTAAATAGGAGCTAAAAGAGATATGTAGCATTACAAGTATTACATAAGTTATAATACACGCGGTACGGGATAAATAATCTCTCGTGCAATATGACCACATTGACTGTTTACCTTTTACTGTTACTTTTGAATTTAGAATTAGTATTCTATTTATTTTATAAAGAGAAAAATATTTATTAAAACTAGGCGTACCCCACCACACTTCATTGTTACACATTGAAGTTGCATTGATGAGAAATGGGAAATAAAACCGACGCGAAAAATAGATAATAACCATCTTTGAAGCGGTTTATGTATCGTGGCAAAATATGAGCTCAATCGGTGAAATTTTTTGAGTTTTTGAAGCGTACACAATCCAACTTAACATTTCTATATATTTGAGAGCGAGTCGATTTAGCAACTTCACATTAATGTTCATTTTCTCCCAGATATTTCAGATTCAGATTTTAAAAATAGTCAACGTATGTAAAAAAACTCATGCCTTTATCCCCGAAAGGGATTAAGGGGGTAAGTCACACTAACTATGACAACATAATCTAAAACAGTCAAGAATATTCACAAATTTAAACCAGTTTTCAAAGTACTAAAGTAGGTATGACTCTGTACGACATTGTGCGGATACTAAAAAGTTTAAAATACAAAAACGTCGGCACACCTTTTCTGTTTTCAGTGTAATTACTTTAAAAATATAATATATCTCGGGTTACCTTGCGCACATTATACTAATGCACTTAGTCATAAAAAGGTCGTCTGTGTTATGAGAAATCGCTTAGCGTTTGGAGTATATTTACGGCAATGGAAGAGAAAAAAAATATATTACACGATATTACGACTTCACATTATGTTACTTAGCCGCTTGCTGCCACAAAAAAGTTAATATTTGCGCCGCTGTCGTAAAACTGGCAGATTATTATCTAGATCCTAATGCTAGTTCCACTTATCCACGCGTAAATGAATACGGTTGAGCTAGTGTACAAGCAAAATATTGTGTTTTTGAAATGTAAAGTTTTATTCTTAAAATGTAAGTGACGATTTGAGATGTAGATCTCAAAAATCACAAATGCATTGTCGCCAATTCAGATCTTCCCACCAGAATCGGGAGGAAGTTAAGAGTTTGGGCTCCGGTATTCTCACTCATACGGTGAAAGGCAATTAAAGAACTGCTTAATACCAGTTTTCTGTCGGTCAAGCTGGTCCCATATGTGCCGACTGATACCACGGAATCACAGAAAATCGGTATTAACCAATTCTACTCTGAGGAGTGCCTGACACCCTTTTTTTAAAGCAAATAGTATAGTCTTGCCAAGGTGCTATCAAATCTATTTAATCATTGTAATAGCTGGATATGAGAGTTGGTTTAATACTAGTATTAGCCTGCGGTTAAACCAAAATGCGTCTAAATTCTCTTATTTATGTGTTAATTCAGAAATTTGTTATTTCCGTTTAAAATGTGATTTAAGTCTATCAAACTATTAAATTGAACTAGCAACTACGAGTATGAACTAGCAAAATTATGCATATGTAGACTCACATTTGTTAGGCTTACAAGTTTCCTAGACGACCAAGGAAATAGTTTGTTTTGAAGAACTGATTACTAATAATATGAAGGTACCTAATCTTTGTAATTCCGTTAGAGGCTTTTACTGGGAGTGGTTTTACGTAAATAATAAATGATAATGTACGAAAGTTTAATAAAAAGTTAAGAATACGTTATCTGTATCATTTGAGATTATACCCACAGGTTCACTTATACTCACATGTTACAGCAAAAATTATTAGTGAAAAAAAATCATTTTATGCCAATCCAAAAACACAGGAGTGTAAGTATGTAAACCTGTAGGTCTAATTAATAAACAATGCATAGAATTAAGAATTAGAATAAGACCTAATGTATAAGCATGTAAACCTGTAGCTGAAATTAAAGATATGTAGTTATTATCACTGAACTACACAGCAAAAAAAAAAAGACGGAATAATTAATTTAAATACATTTGTAAGATTGATATAAAGACAATTTGTCACTCCTTAAACAACCGTCAGTGTCAAAGTATAAATGTCAATATAGGAAACGCCGCGGAAATAGGATTTCATATTTTCTGGTTTTCGGTTTATGTGTTGCTTTTCTGGCCGTTTGATGATTTGTTTCTCAAAGGTTTGGATATACTTACCACCTTACTACTCGTATATAGCTTTATTTTTTTTACTGCTTTATGCAAAAAATACTTCTCTAATATAATTTCTTGATTGCTAATCAGACTGAAAATATGGCAGTGTAAGGTTCATATTTTTACCTATTGATTTGGGCCCAACGATGTATAGGAGATAGGCATCCTTGAAATAGTATTGAATAATTTTACCCTATATTAACGCAAATAGGTTGAAGGTACAAAAATAATCTTAAGTAAAAATGATGTACATGAAGTTTAACCCATTGAAATATTTATAATAGTAGCTTTAGTGAATTCAAACTTAGTTTCTGTATCAACTTGGAATTTAATAATGTTTAGGATATAATCTCAAAGGACGAACTGACAGGGGGGTATCGATATTCACCAATTTTGTCATACATTAGAACAACGAGACCTTGTACCTCAGTGCCATTCTTTTCGGTTAGATTCTATTTATTGATTAAGGTATGAATATATTATAAACCCAATTTTTTTTACGGTTGTGTGAGTTACATTTTAGTACCTACCTAAAATGACATTAAAAATTGGAAGCAATAAAAAAATACTGAACGAATTAAATATTAAAACAGCGATACTGGACCGACCAAAGTTTTTTTTAAATTTTTCTAATTGCTTTCTACTTTGTGAAATTTAAAAAAACCTCATAAATTCGTCACCATTTTAATCCTCATTTCTTATCAATGCAACCACAATGTTCTACAGCGGAAGCGTGACAAGGTACAGCTAAGGAAATAATTAAAAAACTACTTTTACAAAATGCTTTTACTTAATTTTGATGATGCTTTGATGTCATTATTATTCCAATTTTGTGGTATGTTTATCAGTAAATTAACCTTAAACAAAAATATATACGAGCTGATACCAAAATCTGTATTTAACGTACAATAGATAATAAAATATTTAACGCAAGGCGTTTGTGCTTGGAATAAAGTAAGTTAACAGCTAACCTAATGTGGCTCACGTAATACTGTAAAAGGCTAACCGTGTATTTCCTTATTTTTTGTTTCTCCTTGTGTTGGGATTTATAACAAAATACGGACTTGGCCAACTACTATTTATTTGTTTCAAAGATAAGTAGTAGTAAAGTATTTAAAAAGCTTCACTCGTATGGTCTTATGTAAGCCTTCTCTAACACCATTAGTCTTATCTACTTAACTAAGTTCTGTCGTGTAGCTCATGCTAAAGTCACCTCTATATTGATAGATATAACTTAGAAACATCAGTTATCCACGGTGCCAACTTGATCAGTAAACTAAGTCTGGTATAAGAAATAGACTTAGTGCACTGAGTCTAAGATCTGAAGTTTGCAACTAAAGTCAAACTTAATGTAACAGTTTAAAAGTTAGTAAGCTTTTGACTGTTATAAGCTACAATTAATTATTCAGAACCTTGTATAGAAGACGCTCAGGTTTTGTTCTGTTTTATTGTTCTGTAATTATTTTTGTGGCTTAAAGTAAAATTTATTTTGTGCGTGTTATGTACACACATAACACGCACAAAATAAATTTTACTGTATAATTAATATACTTACTTATTACTTTATAATAATACACATTAAGTATGGTAAGTGCATTAATAAAACCATATGTAAAAAGAAATCACTCCATCAAATCCCTATCCGGTTTCCCTCGGATTGATTATTGACCTTCTGTTATAATGGTATGTAAATAATTTTGAATAAGCTTTTCAAGACACTTTTTGCCTCGTTTAACGCCTCGAACAAGAAAAGTGCGTAGTCATTCCTCAAAGGCCGGCAATGTGTGACTCATGAGTTACAGGCGTTCGTGGGCGGCGGTAGTCACTTTCCATCAGGCGACCCGTCTGTTTGTTTGGCCGCTCTTCAATAAAAAAAATACATCATCATTTTGTATAAAACTTTTACAGGTCTCTGTCTCATTGTCGTTGTCAGTTTCATTCCCGAACCCATACGACCTTCAAATCTTTGAGAAAACAGCGTA
This sequence comes from Arctia plantaginis, assembly GCA_902825455.1. NCBI lineage: Eukaryota > Metazoa > Arthropoda > Insecta > Lepidoptera > Erebidae > Arctia > Arctia plantaginis. Next base: position 6,861,074 of record CADEBD010000288.1, read on the forward strand.
TTCCTTCTCAAGGGCCGCCAACGTATTCATATCTCTTGACTTGAGCATCATCATTTTTTATAAACTCAATAGAATATAATACTACATAGGTAAGAACCTAATTTCATGTTTCATTTATGTCTTATTTGAACATACTGTATACACATACACACACACACACACACACACATGTTGTGGGGAATATTTCCCTACAAGTGCAAAAACCGTAGGCTCTCACGTCAATATGTAATGTAAGCAAAACATGATAATACACTGTGGGGAGATAAATTGCTCTGAATTGTCGATTTTAGGTCAATCGGTCAATAGACACTAATAGTGCTTGTCTGGCAATTAAATAGTACGAACCAGCATTTATACTTGCGTGTAAACGACATATACATTGAAATGAAAATACGATTAAACTTTTTAATGGATTTTTTATTCGAAGGACTGCACGGATGGCGTAGTGGTATAAGCGGTCACCTCGCCTCTTCCTACTACGCCGAGTGTTGTGGGTCCGATCCCCACATGGGACGACACTTTGTGTGATCCACAAATTGTTGTTTTGAGTCTGGGTGTTCTATTCCGTTTCATGTATGTTTGTAAAGTCCCCCGCAATACAGGATATATTCCTAATGCGGGATGTATAATGTATTTAAAAAAAAAAGGTATTTAAGTCATGTTTGGTCCCACAGAATACTGATGTGTTTTAGAAAATATAATTTATGCTACTAATAAAAAATCAAGCTATTTGTAAACATTTACAACTATGTTACTCATCGGCTTTCTTCCATAATTACCAGGTAGTCGATAAACCTAGCAGGACGAATTTAGCTCCCAGATGCCTTGTAGGCTGGTGACGGATTAATAATGCGAAGTGTTACCACCTATATTCATCCTGTGGGTGTCGTATGAGTCGACTGAGGGAGCAAACTACGCAGAACAACAGCACCGCAAAGAGAAATAAACGTATGGCACGTTGGCCATACGTTTATTTCTCTTTGCGGTGCTGTTGTGCTGGTGCGGTATAATAGGCGAAAACCTCTTTCCTAAGAAGAGGCATATGTCTAGCAGTGGATTAGTTAACACTGTGATGATGTGATGTGATTAATTGAAATTTCATATTGTTAATGACACGAGCAAAGTGCGTCACTCTTGTTAGTTCACTTACCATTGTTACCTTTTTCATCAGTTCGTTGTATTAAAATGTTTTTAAGCATGATAGTAAAGCTTATGCATAAAAATCTGTGGTTGGAGTCAAGAGTAAAGTAACTTAAGATTATACGGCCTCTGCAGCTCTACAGCACTGTGTTAATATAATATAAGGAGAATGTTCACATCTGTCATCTACACTCCAACTCAATCAATTATGGAGGGCGGAAGCTCGTTTCAGCGAGTATCTTAGGAGCAAAATAAACCAACTACCTCAATTAGTACCGAGGACCTAGAGAAAGACAGCTATAAAAACCTAACGTGCAACCAAATATTGCGTTTTAATAAAACTTGAGGAGAACCAGAATTGAATGATTTTCAATACTTGAACACAATATTTATGTATGCATCAATATCTTTTATAAAAGAAAATGGGTATGAAATCTGTTTGAGAGTTAAGATTGAATAAAACTTTTAAAAAATTGTTCACTAAAACCTTTTTCATAACTAACTCTATCTATACATGAATACCCCACAAACTTGGTTCGATACTTTTGTTGTTTATCCTGTTCAGCGTTTCGTAGCAGACTTTTTTTTTTTTTTTTCCTTTTGTCGTGGTTAGTTATAATCTTCGCCGCTAACGCCTCTTTCTAAGATATGTACACTTTAACAACCCTATAAATGAACATTACATAAATAACCAAGATACAGTTCTAACAATTTGTTATTCTCCTACGTATTCAGTGACGTGTGAGGGACATTCGGAGTCATTAGCGTCAGGTTCGCACGTCACTTCTATTTATAACGCAACCCTAAATAAAACGTACCCAGCCTACTACATAAAGAATAGCTTGTAACAAGGCCTTACCTATTCAGACCCATGTTGGAAACAATTGAAAGTACCTTAAGTACAACATGAATACTAACAAATTCTAGATCACTTACTACCCGCATAAATAAAAGTAGTAAAAACAAGATAGCTTTTTGTCCATCAGCAACAAACAGTCTTTAACAGTCCACTGGACATAGGCCTCTCCTTACAAAGGTTTGAAAATTATTTAGCTTTTTATTGCCAGGTTTTTTGGATTTTTAATGAAATTTCGTCAAATTTCTATCATTTTAACTTACCAAATGAATAGTAATATTTTATGTTTGGAAAAGATATATCCCGCGTAGAAAACCAAATAAAATTAATAGGTTTTACCTATAAGTATGAGATTTTTATAACGAGCATTTTCAGATTTAATTATCTGTTTTTTAATTTAAAATTTCGTCAATACAATCCAAAACAAATGACGAAACGTTTTGTTTTGGATTGTTTTTGTAAGATTGTGGTAGTTTTTGACGCCATGGATAAACTTAAAATTCGTACAATTTTATTTATTTTACATCTTCATGCACTTATGTACATCGGCGGACTTAATGCCCTGGGCATTCTCTACCAGCCAACCTTGGTGGTGTAGAAATCTTGAAGGGTAGGTGCACCGAGGTTACGAATTTTTGAACACGAGTTCCTACGTTTAAATGTCGCTGCGCAAACAACACAAAACCTTAAGTACGTGGACGGGCCCAACACTGCTTGCAAAAACGCGGTCCATTACTAGTCCAGTCGCTTAAGATCTGGTAATTGGAGTTGAAGAACGAGCCTCGACGTCGGCCGGTATCTATAGTCGACAGCGATGAATTGAAGGTGATAGTGGAAGCGGATCCAACTCAATCTACTTCTAACCCTGTTGTGGGTTTTAGAGCTAGTGTCAAAAGAACATTGAAGCACTAGCAGAAAGATAAAAAAGCTAGATAGGTGTAGAGACTTACGCATCGAAGCATGCATTGCACTAGTGAATGGGCATAGAAACGAGGAAATCTGAATCGAATTGTTACCTGCGATGAAAGCGGATCCTGTACGTCAGTCGTAAACGTTTGTCTTAGTGGATGGACCCGGGTTCAGCTACCTCATCAGTGGGCTAAAAAGGAAATTAGTCATAGGGAGATGATAGTGATTGTCCGGTGGACCAGTTTCATGCTTTTACATCACAGCTTCTTACCGAATGGCACCACATTGACGGCAGATGTTGATTGCCAAGAATTTCAAACTATGATCGAGATTCTTGCAATTCAACAATCATGACTGGTCAATCGCTCTTCCCCATTGCTTCTCCACGACAACGCGCGAGCTCACACTTCACGACATACCATCGCAAAGCTGCAAGAGTTATAGCTGGAAGCTGGTTATAGAAGGAATTGTATAGACAATTGGGGCAACTACTTTGATGAGCTAAAACAAAAAATAGCTAAATTTGTTATCTCCAACTTTATAGGTCAAGACCTAATAATTTACATCTGCTTTTTAAAGTAATAGGCCGGGTCCGTGAGAACAAAGCAATGCAATTAAAATTATTAAGCGCTCTTTCTAGTTGTCAAAATATTTTATTTACACCCAGTTTTACATCTCTATAAGGTAGTTATTTTTTAATTATAACTATCAATATACGTTAATTAAACGGACCTGTTGGTCTAGTGGTTAGTGGCCCTGACTGCTAAGCCGGTGGTCGTGGATTCGATTCCCACCCAGGCCAAAAACTGTGTGATGAGTATTTTCACTTTTTCTGTCTCTGGGTCTGCCCAGTATGGGATCAGACGGCCGTGTGTGAGATGTGTGAGAGGTACTTACTGTTTGTTTATCCGATTTGCAATAATTTTACATACACGTTAAGAAGGCATAAGGTACTAATCTGGAAAAAACGGCATGGGCTATTTTAAGATAAAAAAAGGATGTCTAAATGTTTTGGGTAAGCGTAAAACTTGGAAACGGCTGTACGTGTTTGTTAACTTGTGCAATTTGCCTAAAATCCTTATACATTTTTCGGCATATACTAATTGTAACAGTAGCCAGAAATGTCGGGCATTCATTATTAAAATGTTGTCAGATATATTACTATCACCGTGATTCATCAGATTTATATTGATCGAGCAAATCGACTGTCATAGTAGTAATAATAGTAATAAATCAAAACCTCAAACGTGTTTAAAGTGTAAGAACTGCAAGAAAGTCGGCATCATAAACTAAAAATAAAACCTTTGTAACTTAAAATTGCAGAATTTATTCGCAAGCTCTTTAAGTGCTCATTAAAAATAAGGGTACTTTGAGAAACATAAGTTTTAAGAGGTCTGTGGTTAAGGAGGTCTGAACCAAAGAGATAGGCTCGTTTCTTTTACAGTTATACAAAAGATATACATCGGAACTTAAGATAAGATAGCGTTTTGGTTATTCGTAGTTTTGATCGAATTGCGCCGATTCTGATCTCACTAATGGCCTGGTCAGAGCTCAGCTCAGCTTTAAAACGATTTATTTAGTGGTACCATCAGCAAAAGCCACAAATACGTCAAACCACAATCAGAGTAGGGTTTAGTGTACATAATGTGCTTAAAGTGTGTTCATGACGGCGGCGATCGTACTTAATACTAATGTAGGTTTTTCCAAATTATTCATTTTTCAGTAATATGTATAAAAGGATACAACACCTACAAAAAGTAAATCCTCCTTCATTTCAGGATTTGTCTGTCAGTTGTATTCTATTGCTGCATCGTCAATCATTATTAACTGCTTGACATAGGCCACTCCTTTGAAAATGCGGTTTTGATTTACTATACCACGTTGGCCAGGCGGGTTGGTATAGGGTTTGTTTCAAGTTTTCTTTCTCTTTGACACTTGCCCAGGCTTTTTTTATAGACTATTGTCTTTCATCGTTTTGAGGAGCGTTTCTCTAATACACTGACTATATTGGCTGAAAATTGTAACTATGATATGAATGAAGCTATGGATATTTAATACGAAGGATATTCATAGAAAGTCTGTAAAGAAAATCTGTTATTTTTAGAAAAAGCCTTAACTTTAACATATAAAAATAGACAGTCAGAAAAAAGAACAAAATCTTGGAAGTTATAAGAAAATTTATTACATTACTTTTTATCTAAAACAAGAAACAAATGGGAAAGAGTCAAGGGTTAGATAGAAAGGGAGCCGACAGCTAAAATATAGTAAGAAATATTTTATTTAACTTTGAAGGAAAAAATTGTAGTATAGAAAAAGTATACACCGATGCTAGTAGGAAACCATTGGCTATTCTACCCAAAATGGGTGCTAGTAGCACTTACGTTACAAACATTACACACTTTTCTAGAAAATTCCATAGACGAGGCATTGCGATTTCACATTATTAATAATATTTTTATACAAAGCAAAACTGATGTCAGCTGCTTAATAAATCAAATCAACCAAACAACAGTGTCAGGTGAATTTCCAGCAGTATAATAAAAATAGTTTTCCCATTTATACTGTCGGAATTCTCTCGACATCTGAGACATGGAATTTTCATATTTACTCGTGAATTTTCACCCGATGTTATATTCCACGAAAAGGCTTAAAATCACCTTGCACAACCACCCACGAGCAATTTGCTTTTAGTTAAAAACATGTTTAATGTATAATCTGTAGAAAAATCTAATTGTCAGAAAATTGAATGAAAACAGATGTTATAAAAAACATGAAGATTTCACAACGGTGCCTACTGCAGAGGTAGTGTATGCGACTGCTGTGTTGATGGGGGACCAAATGTTTGTATGATCTGCAAATATATATAATACGTCCATATTTACAAAAATAAAATAAATAAGTATTCTATCACACAAACTAGCGTTCATAGTATAAGCTCTGCTCAGTTTGAAACTAGATGGTGTTGTGTGTCATATTTTTATTCATGATATGATACAGAATAAGACCTTAAAACATTTAAATTACAATTTTTAATACCGACACGGCGCCATAAATTGATTTACTGCTTTCAATAAGTGACGAGTACACGGTAATGCTTTTAGGTTGGCGAGCAGATCCCAAAATTTTGCATCAAATCACAATACGAAATCAATTATCGCTCTAATAATGGATTTATTGTAAACAGTTACGTTGACAAAGAAATTTACATTTTCCATTGTGATTTTATTTTGTTTGTTGTCAAATAAGTGCCGTTGTTTTGTTAAACGATTACTGAAGTTAGTTATATTTATCTTTACACTGAAAATTCGTTAAGTTTAGGCCTCTCCTTAGCAAGGAGGTTTTGGCCTACTATAACACGCTGGCCAGACGGGTTGGTATAGGGTTTGTGTCAAATTTTCCTTCTCTTTGCAGTGCTGTTGTCCTGCGTAGTTTGCTGCCTTAGTCAGCTCTTACGACACCCACGGGATGAAAAGGGACGGTGACATTCCGTATTCTTAATCCGTCGCCACACGGATAAGTGTATATAAAACTTATCCGTGTGGTGACGGATAAGTTTTATATACGGATTGTCACCACCCCCAATCATCCCGTGGGTGTCGTTAGAGCCGACTAAGGGAGCAAACTACGCAGGACAACAATACTGCAAGTGTTATATAAAGTTCGAGTATCTGATAAATTTTACAGGCTCGTGATATTACCGGTGTACAAATATCTCAGTCACTTGCAAAGCCCGACAGAAGTTGTCCTGAACGTCTTTATTCATTCATCTATAAATGCAATATAGGTCTATATATAATGTAGATAGTAGAAACTGTTAGAAATGGACGACAAAATTCATTCTCAAAACATACTCTGAATCTGCAGTTTATTGTGGTGAACGAATAAACTATCACTAATAACAGATGAAAAATGAAATAATACAAAAAACCGTAAATGTCAGTTACTATTACTCAAAACCAAGTCATATGATTTATATTTTTTCTCTAAGAAACCATTATTTTTAAAGTGAAATATTGTGCAAAGGAGGCAGCGATCGAAAATTCGTTGGAAATTTTTATTAACTTAATTTAAATCTCATTTTTTTTTAAAGACGAAACGTGGTCCTGGTTTCCTTTCACTTATATTAATCTTATTCATATTATATACGTATACAATAGGAAATGGCGTTAAGTGAGTACCTACTTAAATAGAAGCGTCAATGATCCGTAACAGCTCAAGAACGTTTTATAGGAACTCCCTCGTAGCTAATTTATTTGCCGATTTTGCTCCTTTGACGAATTTATTCCACCTCCATCTCAAAGGAACTTTATAAATTGCCCTCCTTATATCTTCAAGCACTTCCAAGTTTTTATACAATTCAATATTTATACACACATATAGAAACATGGGATATATGTATATACGAGTATATATGGGTAGATAGCGTCAAGCACAGAGTACAGTAATATTATTAGGGAGTGTCAAGTAAATATTGAAAAGGTTGAAATAGAAACTAGTTGCTAGTTGCTGCTTCTAGCTTTGATGATATAGAAGAATCATTTTGTCAACAGAAACGTTAACGTAAATCAAGGGTGGGAAGAATATGTACGATCGTCGCAGAAGAAACCTAATTTAAAATAATAAATTAAGAGACATCTTTTATTTGCACGTGATTTTTAGGTTGAGCTAAAAGGGCTCGTTTTAATAATCACCAGGGATATAGAAATGGCCATTACTTATTCAAATATCCCTGGTGTCATGATCTGTGGCACCCCTTTAACGTGACTCATGATCTTAGGGATGTGCTAGATATAGAGAGGGACTCCCTGGGTGTTCGATGTAACATGCTGGTTCACAGATTTGCATGATGTACAAATCAAGTAAAGGTTACTCTTTTTAAAGCGTTCTGCCAGTCCTTTTACACGTGCAATCTTTGGACATACAGCAACCTGCGAGTCCAATATAATAACGAGTTCAGGATACTGTTGGGGCTGTCGTGGCGTTGTAGTGCCTCCGGTATGTTGGCGGAGGACGCGCATACAGACGACTTTTACGCAATTTGAAGAAAAAGGACCGCATCCATGGCCAGCCGGCTGCGCACCGCTACTAACAGTGTCCTGTAGGTGTTTACGGATCGGTAGGACTCCACGCCACTGGGCAAAGATCCACATAATAACTGAGCAGCCACCATAATAATTGAGTATTACTAACATTAGTTCTTAAGTTATTTTGTTTGTACTAACGCTATGGTCTGAAATAAAGTAATGTCTGAATTTGAATTGAATTAATAACAAATCTTAAAGCTTTGGTCAGCAATTTATTAATGAAGTGCAGACTAGTTCTTTACAAGTGGTGTAGGACTGATTATTAGCTTCAGAAGACATGTGGATATCTTGCGTGTATTGTGTGTAAAAAGTGTACGTCTTATCATTGCCCCGGAATCGCCGACGTTTATCAACATAGAACCGCTAAAAAAGTTACCCGTCGTTCGCAAACATAGGGTTTTTATGTGTCCATTGTCTCTAGATTTTTACATATGAAAACAAAAGTGCTAAGTACTTTTACAGGTACAGGTACAGGTGAAATATAGAACAAGATCCTGTAATTTAAAGTGTTCCCACATTTTCAATCGATACGGTCTGTTGATTACTTCTACAAAACTCCTTGTGACGAGGGTAAAACATTGTCGGCGAATATAATTTCGTAAGCCGTGTAATCGAATTTTAATCTCATTAACGGGCGATAATGGAAACTCGAGAGGTTCTCTTTATGAACACATTTACCAGGCAATTTTAATGACCTTATATTGTTACCCGATGTAATAAATTATGTGAGTACCGACCCTATTTTCAATGACTCGTGTTTTATGAAATACTTGAAACTCATTTACATTAGAATTGAGAGCTTGTACTACCCAAATAGAATAATTAAGTTCGTAAGGTATTTAATTAATCTTATAGTCTCAGGTACAGTCAGAAAGTAAAACCCGGACTTGTAGATTTTAGTGAGATCCCTTCATTACCTAAGAAGTGATGATCCTAAAAAAATATAACTAAGAACCATCTCGATTACATCGGCTTTCGAACAAAGAATCTGCATCAAAATTGGTCTATCCGTTCGGTAGCTATGATGCCACAGACAGACAGATACACAGGTTAAACTTATAATACCCCTCGTTTTCCGTCGGGGTTTAATAAAGTAACATTATAAGAGTTCGTGTCAAGAAAAGCAACTCTAAAAAATTGATACCAGATGTTTTTAAAGAAGTAAACCTTAAGATATATCATGCCAATTATTATTTCGTTTTAAATATTTTTCTCATTGAGTTTTTTGAACGGAGGATTGCTCGTCTCAGATAGATGCGACGCCCTGGTACGATCAATCATGCCGGCTAAAACTAAACGACTAAAAAGATTATTAGGGGAGTGATCTTGAGATTTCAAAACACTCTCATTATAAACATCAAAAGGTAGATGTAACGTCTTTAACGACGGCTAATTATTCTATTTATAATTTTTATTCATTTAATATGAAATGTATTTGGTAAAATTTTAGGATATCAATAATACTATCATAGCAGCATCCAGTCACTGAAAATTTTATTAACTTACCAAAACAGTTCTAAAATCTACATTATTTTATTCCGTTCTCTAATAAATAACACCTAAGAGAACGATTTCTTTTTCGGAAAGAAAAATCGTTTTATTCATTTTACAGATGAGAAAATCTGATGCATTCCGAGCGTGTGAAGAGGTGGAATTTTTCCGTCTTGACGCTCACTGCCTGTACAGCGAATGAGACCGGAAAAAATATTAACATGATGTCACTTTGCATTTTTTTTAAATATAAAATATATTTCATACCACACGAGTTTTACTTTAAAGTAGCTTGATATTCATGTTGTCTCTAGTTTCATACTAGGGTTGTAGATTATTTAATTAAATTGAAGCTACTAACTTAGGTCCCCAGGTCACTTAGGTTAGTATTTAGATGAAAGGTAGGCCTTTTGTCCCTTTGCGTCCCGGATAACGTGCAAAATTTATGATGATCGCTTGAGTTATTAATACGCTAATGCATAACAAACGTTGGCGAACCATGCTTCGTCCAAAATGAACCAGCTCGATCGGAGTGACCGGCCTCACACGAGACTGGTGTTAAGCAAGCCTTTTCCCTGAATAAGTGAGGATACCAACCTCCCCCTTTCTTGACTCTCACTTATGACTCTTGAGTTGCAGCTGTCCATGGACAGTCACTTAGCACCAAATGACATGTGTGCTCGTTTGCCCCGCGATACTATAGAAAAAGAAAACAAACTCGCATTAACATTTCACCACTTGCACCATCAGCAAGCAAGAAGTTAAATAGACAATGAGAGAGGTAGATAAAGGCAATTTAGCCATTTTATAATCTTTACATAGTATAAAAATGTAATAAATATAGAGAGTGATTAAGATGAAGGTTTATTTGTAAAATACATGCATATTATAGTAGCGAAAATTCGAGAAATTCGAATAATTTGTCGTAAAAACATGTTTTTTTGCGCTTACATTGCTAACGCCGGCTTAACCTTATGAGATAGACTAAAATAATGTACTACTGAATTATACAATTCAGTAGTACATTATTTTAGTCTATCTTTCATCATTATTTTAGTCTATATATCTATCTTAAAAAGATCTACAAAAAATCCGCAATGGTATATGTCTATCTCCTAAGGATAACCCACAGAAGCCATTTTTATCTTTTAAACATTACAATAAAAATAATGAATTATTTACAAAGCTATTTTAAACGATACATTATTGATCCTTATCCAATTAAATATATAAGATACGATTAAATGCACAACGCATTTAATCTAGATTAAAATTGCTCATTACAACATATCCGTCCGTCCTGGGTGGCAGCGTCCGCCAGGATCAGAGCGGGCCTATAAATAATGCATTTTAAGGAGATGTCCTGTAGTATCATCATCATCAACAGCCTATACTAGTCCACTGCTGGACATAGGCCTCTCCTTAGAAAGGAGGTTTTGGCCTACTATACCACGCTGGCCAGACGGTTTGGTATAGGGTTTGTTTCAAGTTTTCCTTCTCTTTGCAGTGCTGTTGTCCTGCTTAGTTTGCTCCCTGTCCTGTAGTATAGTCCTAACATAATAATAGTATAATTAATTACTCAACACTGACACCACATAAGTAATATTAGTAGTATCTACATTGCACCCGTACGAAGCCTAAAAAAACTAAAAATCACACTATAAGTCGCGGGCTTTCATTGAACATGAATTTATAGTTTTAAAATAATATAACCACATTGACAGCTTTTCTTATTTCCGAAAGTATTGATACTATATTTTTCAATATCGGCTTTCTAAATTTTAAATTTGGTTAAATTTGAAAAAACATTTGAAACACAAAAATATCTTCCGAAATAAGTAAATCCGAAATAAATAAGGAATTTTCTTCGGCTTAACCATTAATAAGTTTTTTGCATGTTAATTTATATTTTTTATTAAATAAAGAAGGCGTTATTTCAGATTAAGTAGGAAAATACAGTTCAGTAAGTGTAATTAAAATTACACTTACTGAACGTATAAAGAGAACAACATCAATACAATTATTGTTCAAGTTCAAGCGCCTGATGGTGTAAGCACCGCAATACAGGATGAATCAAAGGTTGCATGTTATCTGTGTCAGCCATATATAGTCGGTAGCTTTAAGTTTAGTTTTATTGTTGACTGGCACTACAACTCTGGAACTTTTACAAGGCAGTACACGCTCAGTCCATATCTTTGCTGTTTTATTTCCGAAATCATTACAATCGTTACAATTATTAAAACTAACGTGTTTAGTTAGTTAAAATCAAAAACTAGTGTTTCCATGATATAGGGCTTGCTGAGCTTAACGACCCAACGCGTGTAAATTACTGAAAGGGCACGGCTCGGTCAAGATCCTTATTAAAAAGCTTACAATATATCATTGTCTTGTTTGGTAGAGCATTTTGGTCAATAATAAGTTATAAATGTGATAGTAACAATGATGATCTGTCTGTTTACGGTAACTATAATAAATAATATCTAAGTACCATAATCCTCTTCTCACAGCTCCGAATTAATCGCAAAGATACTTAATGAAAAGTGCACTTGTCTAAGTATGTTTACAGTTGTTTTCACTAAGGTAAATGAGACCTACATCAGTTTCTTGATTGCCTTACCTCTCAGTTACCAGCGGCACTTTATTTCAGTTTCTTCGACTGACATCATTTTGCATTGAAGCCAGCAGTAGAGACCACGAAGTTCCAAGCTCCACCACCCACTTGTCTAAAAGCTGTCTCCAGGGCACCGACTTCAAACAGACTGGAAGGGTCATATTCAGGGTTATATTCAGGGTACATATTATAGTTTTTTTACTTACATTTGTAATTATTTTTTAGTTTTTAGTGCTCTTTGTCAGTATTGTTTGAAGTCAGTTCAACTGTTTTTTAAAAGGATTTATTTAATCATTGGTCCGTGTGTCATCACCCCTATTCATCCCGTAGGTGTCGTAAGAGCCGACTAAGGGAAAAAACTACGCATAACATCAGCACTGCAGAGAGAAGGAAAATTTGACAAAAACCCTATACTGACTCATCTGGCCAGCGTGGTATAGTAGGCCAAAACCTCCTTTCTAAGGAGAGACTTATGTAAAGCAGTGGACTCCTAAAGGCTGTTGATGATTTAATCATTTTTAGTGTAAGATATGTTTGTAATGAGTAGATACGTACGATATTTAAAACACTACGTACCGTAATGTATAGTACTAAACTGTACGCGAGACGGCGTGCGGTTTTAGTCGGTTCGAGTCAGACATGCCACCGAAGGGATTTCCGCACGGAAAAAAAAACCTACTTTTGTCTCTTCATTTTTTTTTCATTTTATAGCTAGAAATCATACTGTGTGTGTGATTGAAGTGAAGAGCATTTTTATTCGTAATATACATTTATATTCAGTGCCTGATCAATCCTGAAAATATGCGTGACGCACAGTTCTAAACAGACTTTATCTTACTTGAATAAATTTAGAGCCTAATTTACATTAACCCGCAAAAGTGGTTTCAGTTGTTTATAAAACATTTTGTTTATCTGTTCTATATAAGTCCGACGCAGCTGTGTCCCAGAGACGGCAGAACCATGTTTACTTGGAAAGATGGTTGAATTTCATCTGCAAATATATACACAATGCGCACTCCGCAGTCCGCACACATTGACTGCAAGTGGGTCGTTCTAACACTACTTTATAAGTTTTTATGACCGCAAACGTTTTAAAATAGACATCCCACAACCTATTCAGACTTCAAACACGAAAATCTGGACAGTAAAAATAAAAGCGCTATGAAAGTTTACGAATTTGGTAGAAAGCTACAACCGGCTCTTTGCTACCTGCGTTTGTGTTGTACCAAAAAGCTTTGTGAAATAAGTCGTAGAAGCATTTTAAATTTAGTTTGACATAAAAAAAGAGTTTATAAGTTTAAATATTTAAAGAGAGCGTCCATGGGTGACTTTCGCTATCGTACCTTTTTAATCTCGTTTTGGTAAGAGGAGATGCACATATGTTAGAACTGGACGATAAGCTTATTTTGTGTATTTCCATAGAATGGACAAGAATATCGAGGTCAAAATCACGGTAACAGAAGTCACTCACTAGTGAGCCCCTTCCTTTATCCAGAAATAAACTGTATCCATAACATAAGAGTTATCTTTTTAATTAACCATATAAGTGAATACTGAAACAAAAAAAAAACATATTTTTATCTGTTAATATTAACAGGTTAATTATAATTTTATTTGTAACAGAACCCGTTTCATTTAAAAATTGTTTTTAATAAGCTTTCTATCATTACGGTTCTATTAAAAATATTAAAGTAAAAAAATCAAGTTTCTAACTATTGTTGTATACGTTAAGCTCTATAATTTATCATAACAAATTTACCGCTTTATGATTTTCACGACGGCTAAATAATCCTTGTAATCGCTGTAAGGTAGTGTACATATCCTGGTAAATTTAATGTTCGAATGAACTGTTTCGTATTTATACTTAATAAATACGAAACAGTTCATTCGAACATTAAATTTACCAGGTATTAGTAGGAGGACAGGTACATAAATATACTCGAGGAACGAAGCTCTGTAATAGAGTTCAAAGCTTACGACAGTAAATACACATTATAAAAATAATAGGTATTAGCGTTGTTTTTGCTGTACTAGATGGCGGTATTACGCAGTTGGTGTTTATGTCAATATTTGTGAGGAACGACACGCAAACATCGGCCCTACCCATGCAAACAAGGGCTGACGTACTTATGTTATGAGAACATTCCATTACGAAATAGTTAGTTAAGAGGTTAGGCTAAAATTAGTTAAGAGGTCCTTTTTTTTATTATTTTGTATCGATATCATTTGCTAATACGATATATATCGTATTAGCACTACTCTATTGCGTATTTGTAATTTTAAAATATTCTAACTAAATCAGTTTTTTTTTGGAAGAGGAATACAAGCAGACGGGTCACTTGATGGAAAGCGACTACTGCCGCCCATAAACGCATGTAGCTCAGGAGTCACAGGCGCCTTTACGGAAGGAGTACGCTCTTTTCTTGAAAGTTTCGAGGTCGTATCGGTCCGGAAACACCGCAGACGATAACTTGTTAAACAGTTTGATTGTGCGAGGCAAAACGTGTCTTGTAAAGCGCACTGTAGTTCTATGGAATAGGGACGAAGGAGCTGATGGAAAGTAACTACCGCCGCCCATGGACACCTAAAATTCAAGAGTCACTAGTTTCCGGTTATCTCAACAATACGCTGGAAAAAAAAATGTGTGATGATGAATTAAGAATTCGGAGTATGACCCCTATTCATTCCGTCTGTGTGGTAAGAGACGACTAAAGGAGCAAATTACGCAGGACAACAGCATTGCAAAGCGAAGGTAAACTTGAAACAAATCCTATACAAACCCGTCTGGCCAGCGTGGTATAGTAGGCCAAAACCTCCTTTCTAAGGAGAGGCCTATATCCAGCAGGCGACTATTAAACTACTACTTTACCAAGCTGATCAGACGCGTTGGTATTGGCATTCTTGCATTAATTTTACTGTGTAAAACATAATGCATTCCATGTGTAAAACATACGAACGAACATGTCCTTGTTAATACACGAACTTAATTTGAATGTTGTCTATCACCTTATGTATGCATGACCAACAGATTTTAATGCTTTAATGGTACACGGTTGTTCTGTAAGACAGAGATTTTCACCGCTTTGGTGATACAGACTAAAGATGTTATTTATCATCACCGACCATTTGCAATTTGTTTATAATAATAAATCTCTTATAATAAATTACATATTACAGGCCTATGTCCAGCAGTGGACTGCGATAGGCTGATGATGATGATGATGATGATGAATAAATTACACTTGCATAAGGCCATCATGTTATTAATTCTACATGTATGGGCCAAAATATGTATCTTTAGTTAGTACTTTGCGAAATTTATATTCAGTCAGAAAGCAGACAGGGCGGGACGATGACGCGACGTACGTTTTGGTAATACCAATCCCTAACCGTCTACTTTCGGCCCCAACTTTTAAAGCGTTATTTATGCCGCGGTAGCTCTTCAAAGTAAGGCCGTATTTGAGCAATAAAATGCAAACTAGCTCACAACAAAACAAACCTTGGTGGACATAAGTTGTCTGCGTTTGACATGACTTTTAGGCATTTAATTTAAATGAAAGGAATAGAATCAGTACATCAATCTGAATAGTATTTAATACTCGTATATCTGAATATTTTATAAAAAAGACTTTTGTTTGATAACTCATTCATATTATTATCTATAAATGTACCTGGTAAATTTAATACCTGGTAAATTTAATGTTCGAATGAACTGTTTCGTATTTATACTTAATAAATACGAAACAGTTCATTCGAACATTAAATTTACCAGGTATTAGTAGGAGGACAGGTACATAAATATACTCGAGGAACGAAGCTCTGTAATAGAGTTCAAAGCTTACGACAGTAAATACACATTATAAAAATAATAGGTATTAGCGTTGTTTTTGCTGTACTAGATGGCGGTATTACGCAGTTGGTGTTTATGTCAATATTTGTGAGGAACGACACGCAAACATCGGCCCTACCCATGCAAACAAGGGCTGACGTACTTATGTTATGAGAACATTCCATTACGAAATAGTTAGTTAAGAGGTTAGGCTAAAATTAGTTAAGAGGTCCTTTTTTTTATTATTTTGTATCGATATCATTTGCTAATACGATATATATCGTATTAGCACTACTCTATTGCGTATTTGTAATTTTAAAATATTCTAACTAAATCAGTTTTTTTTTGGAAGAGGAATACAAGCAGACGGGTCACTTGATGGAAAGCGACTACTGCCGCCCATAAACGCATGTAGCTCAGGAGTCACAGGCGCCTTTACGGAAGGAGTACGCTCTTTTCTTGAAAGTTTCGAGGTCGTATCGGTCCGGAAACACCGCAGACGATAACTTGTTAAACAGTTTGATTGTGCGAGGCAAAACGTGTCTTGTAAAGCGCACTGTAGTTCTATGGAATAGGGACGAAGGAGCTGATGGAAAGTAACTACCGCCGCCCATGGACACCTAAAATTCAAGAGTCACTAGTTTCCGGTTATCTCAACAATACGCTGGAAAAAAAAATGTGTGATGATGAATTAAGAATTCGGAGTATGACCCCTATTCATTCCGTCTGTGTGGTAAGAGACGACTAAAGGAGCAAATTACGCAGGACAACAGCATTGCAAAGCGAAGGTAAACTTGAAACAAATCCTATACAAACCCGTCTGGCCAGCGTGGTATAGTAGGCCAAAACCTCCTTTCTAAGGAGAGGCCTATATCCAGCAGGCGACTATTAAACTACTACTTTACCAAGCTGATCAGACGCGTTGGTATTGGCATTCTTGCATTAATTTTACTGTGTAAAACATAATGCATTCCATGTGTAAAACATACGAACGAACATGTCCTTGTTAATACACGAACTTAATTTGAATGTTGTCTATCACCTTATGTATGCATGACCAACAGATTTTAATGCTTTAATGGTACACGGTTGTTCTGTAAGACAGAGATTTTCACCGCTTTGGTGATACAGACTAAAGATGTTATTTATCATCACCGACCATTTGCAATTTGTTTATAATAATAAATCTCTTATAATAAATTACATATTACAGGCCTATGTCCAGCAGTGGACTGCGATAGGCTGATGATGATGATGATGATGATGAATAAATTACACTTGCATAAGGCCATCATGTTATTAATTCTACATGTATGGGCCAAAATATGTATCTTTAGTTAGTACTTTGCGAAATTTATATTCAGTCAGAAAGCAGACAGGGCGGGACGATGACGCGACGTACGTTTTGGTAATACCAATCCCTAACCGTCTACTTTCGGCCCCAACTTTTAAAGCGTTATTTATGCCGCGGTAGCTCTTCAAAGTAAGGCCGTATTTGAGCAATAAAATGCAAACTAGCTCACAACAAAACAAACCTTGGTGGACATAAGTTGTCTGCGTTTGACATGACTTTTAGGCATTTAATTTAAATGAAAGGAATAGAATCAGTACATCAATCTGAATAGTATTTAATACTCGTATATCTGAATATTTTATAAAAAAGACTTTTGTTTGATAACTCATTCATATTATTATCTATAAATGTATTTACATTTATAGATTATAATTTTTTTGATCCGTGTGGTGACGGATTAAGAATATGGAATGTCATCATCCCCATTTATCTTGTGGGTGTCGTAAGAGCCATCTACGGGGCAAACTACGCAGAACGACAGTACGAGTACAGCAAAGAGAAAGAAAACTTGACACAAACCCTATATCTACCCGTCTGGCCAGAGTGGAATAGTAGGCCAAAACCTCATTTTTATTGAGAGACCTATGTTCAACAGTGGATTATTAAAGGTTGTTGATGTGTGATGTGATTAATATAATTTAAAACACTAACTTCATAATTAGATATTACGGAAATTAACATGCTCACGATAGGTATTAAACTTTGTGAAGTGGTCAACTAATCTATCTGATCCATATACACTGGAGTGTAGTGTTTGGCAGGGAGGAATTACCTCTCTGGGGCATTTTAATATCTACAATAGTAATTTGCTTCTTGAGCTCAACAGCACTCATTTTGGATGCCATATAGATGGAACATGTCTAAATACGAGTAACATACACTATGCAGACGATCAGGTAATTTTAAGTTGCTGTTAATTTGTGAAAATTGTGTAAAACAACATGGGCAAAAATATAATAATAAGAAAAGTGAATTGTTGGTATTCCGAGGTAGTAATAAGAATCCTAACGATATCCCTCCGGTATTACACTTAATGGCTTACTTCTAAAGAGAGTGAGCCAGTTTAATATGGAACTTAAAGGATGACTTAGATATGGATAGGGAACGCAGAGCATTGACTGTGAGGAGAAACATGGTGGCTCGAAGGTTTGCTGGTTACACTTACTAATTTCACAGACGTAAACAGCGCCATTTCGAAAGTGGTTCATTGGTTTGACGCCAAGAATTTGCTTTTAAATGAACAAATAACTAATTGTATACGTTTCACTATGCCAAACGTCAAGCCAATAAAAACTAGTCGGGTTAGACCTTGTGTACATTACGACGTTCTTATGTATAACACTAGATTCTAAGCTACAGTAGGGCCAACATATTGATAAATTAGCAGCATACGCAGTAAGAAAAATTCGAGAGTTGACTGATGTAGATACAGCACGACTTGTTTACTTCAGTTATTTTCATAGTATTATGTCGTACGGTATTCTACTGTGGGGAATGCTGCCGAAATTCAAACTATTTTTGTACTGCAAAAGAGAGCGATTCGACTTTATAGTTTAGGCAATCGTTGTTCATTGAGGCAGACATTTAAAAAAATGAACATAATGACATTGGCAAGTCAATATATGTATGAAAATGTAAAGAAGTGATGTACATTCTATAAATTTAGTAAATAAACTTGTAGGAACCGCCTCTAGGCTCCAAAAGATAAGTCTTTTCGAGGTCAATGTCTCCGATTTTATAATAAAATCCCAAATAATATTCAGGACTTAGGTATTAATAAATTTAAATTCGCAATAAAACGTGGATTGTGCCAGGGGACCTCTTGCTCAATTTTGGATTACATAGAAGATAAAAATGCTTGGGATTAGCGCAGGCTATTTCTTAAGTAAAAATGTGGTGTGAGCTAGTGTGATTTTTATTATTATTATTATTTTTCAAATTTTTCTTATTTTTTTTTCTCTTTATTGTCTTTTTACCTTTTAGTCCTTAATAACGCACATACTGGCACACATCAAAACAATGTTGTCGTAAATTTAATAATGCCATTGTATCTATCTGTGAATTGCAAAAGAGTGGCCATGAGTTTGTTTGCCCTTTCTTCTCATAAGAATCAAGCCCTTGGAAACGGGCGGTAGTAGATCGGCACAGGCATATCATAAATATTGTTTACATATATATTTTTTTAATTGCTTTGCTTATTATTTGACAAAAAAAAGATTGTTATTATTGTGTGTGTTAATCTATGATCTTAGCGGCTACATAAAAGACAATTTCAAACAATTAAAAAAAAATGAAATAAAGAGAGTTTGAGTTTGAGCCTGTAGTTTAGTGGAACTCCTCATTTATACATGTACTCTTCCACATTTACATACATTTATATATTTTTACTAACATTGTTATTAAGTAGTTTGTAATAGTAACACTATGGACCTGTATGTCTGCTAATAAAACATTTTATTATATTAAGTACATACCTTTGACTTGTGTGACGTTTCGACCAGTTTGCTCTGCATCACTGAGTGACTCACTTTTTTCCCGTAATACATAATTATATATTACATACATAAATATTATTATATATTATATATATTATAATTACATAAATATAATTATACTATTCTTATGACAGTCAAATAGATATTATGACATATGATACTACAGGAAACCTTTAAATACAATATTTATAGGCCCGTTCATCACCTACCAGCCGCTGCCTTTGCCACTTTGACCCCGCATTTCAAATGCCTGATATCTACCAAGATATTCATTTTAATGATATGCTGTACCACCACCCCCATTTATCACGTGGGTGTCGTAAGAGCCGACTAAGGGATAGCTCCCTTAGTAAGCTCTTATGATGTCTTATGTCTTACGATGTGCTATGTTTGATCTACATCAAATGCACAACGTACCTAACGTATTAATTTGAATAAGGAATAATACTGTATTGTTGAAAATAGCTTCACAAATTACCCTTTTTTTTTGTAATATGTAAAAGATAGAAATGGTTAGTGGTGGTACTGTGGTCCTTAGGAGAAAGATCATACCCTTTCCGTTTTTTTTGAAGATCTAGTTAAGATGTACAATTCCGTAGTACATTATATTAAGCTATCTAGTAAGGTATAGCAAGTGTATTCAATGTAAGCGCATAAAAACATGTTTTTTTACGAATTTTCATTACAAATCTTTTTCATTCTCAGATTTCCACTACTATTATATACACAAACCCGCCTCTTGAATCACTCTCTCTATTGGTCTAAACCGCATTAAAATCCGTTACGTAGCAAATGAATATAAGCGTACAAGAAAAAAAAGCGACTTCATTTTGTACTATGTAAAGATGGAACACGATAGTTTAAAATTTAGTGGAATATTAACTTTTTGAGGTAATACAAAAATTTGTTTGCCTTTAATACTTTTCTAGAACATCAATCAAAATATTTGATATTATATATAACTGCACAACTTGACAAAGTCTGTCGGATCTATTAAAATTACTTTAACTTTGATAGGAACTCAAACTGCTATAGTCTAAGTTTTGATTAATTTGTACTGTAATAGTAGTAGTACTGTGGTTAACTTTTACAGTAATTTAGACGTGAGATAAGTTTAGTAATTCAGTCTTTCTTGTTGAGTTCTACTTCCTATAACCGATGTTCTTTGTTCTGTTTCTTATTCATGAACAATTTGTTAGGAAAAAAAATTTGGTTTCAAGTTTCTTGTATTTCACATTTTTATGTTTAGAGCACGTCTTTTAATATAAACACTCAATATCAATATCGAAACATGAATCCTGGTCATGTGAGAAAAAGATACTTGAAAATCTCGGAAACAAAGAATGCAAACAGTGTGAGTAAATTATAATTTATCCTTTCGTATCATAGAAAAATAGATATAAGAACAAATTAAATAGTTGATAAAAAGTTATAAAGGAAAAAAATATTCATAAAATGTAAAGTCGGGAGGAGCTCCAGGAATGCATCGGCGGCGTCTGGAGTCCTCTCTGCCGTACCCCATATCTGTTTAATCAAACTTACAGGCGACAAAATTGTCTTGCTGGCAAATTGTCATTTTTATGTTTTATGAAACTTTTTGAGCGACAGGTGACGGGTGGCTATTGATCGGGAAAAACTTGTCAAATATTCTTTATTAAATAGAAAATTGGAACGACAAATTGACATATTTGTAGAATTGTCAGACAATTCTGGCAGGAACGTCACCTTCTGTCGCTAAATCATATTTGAAATTTTGAAGGTGTAAGAAAGCATTTAAGTTTTATTACAAAAAATGATGAATACTTGGAACCAATATAAAGGAAGAGGCAACTGTCTCGGAAGATCCTCAATCTTCCGTAGATTATTTAATTGATAATATTGGTCGTCGACTTGAACACGTTCGAAGCAGAAGCCTAGAACTTACGTGGAATAAACAAATTTTATGCGTTTTGAACGGAATAAGATGTGGTATCACAGTACGACGTTATTGGTGATGCACATGGTCTGACTAAAGCAACCAAACACCATTGCATAAGAAGGGAAGGAAGGGAAGGGAAATCGGAGAAGTAGTTCGCTAGGCTGATAATTGTAACCGAATATCAAAACTTTTCATGAAGCATAGTAGGATACCTAGAATATCTGGTATTTTGGACGCTTCGTTAATTCCTCTAGATGCACCTTATCGAAATTAATCTGCGTTAGTAGATAGAAATGGAAACTATTCAATTAATACCATAGTGGTATGTGGGCCAAACTTAGAAATTTTCTACGCATCTGCCATGGCCTAGTTCTGTTCATGATGCCAGAGTGATGAGATGCTCGATGAGAAAATAGATGGGGACCATTCAACCATACACCTTATCCTGATAGTCCGCCGCGTGAATGTCAGTTATCGTAGTAAAAAGTAATCTATGTTACTCGCTGATAATGTAGCTTTCCATTGGTAAAAGAATTCATAAAATCAGTTTAGAGAGTTTTAAACTCATTCTCAAAATAATTTTCACATTTATAATATAAGTAAGGAAATATGAATATATTAATTCGTACATACAAAAAGTTTGCATATAAATGACCGAGGACTTCGTTACGTTATTCCAATGTTGAACTTCATAAGTAAAATCAATTAAGAGCAATATTGTACCACTTGAAACTAACTTACTTATTCTATGCCTCATGTCGATCCAATATTGAAACTCTATACCTACTTTTAATATAGCTCAGTTTTACTTTAATACAAGTAACACTTCCCAAGGAAACTATACTTCAGTTTATGGCTATAATGCAATACATTCTGACAACCTTTTTTCTTGACATGCAGTTGTGGGGGATAAACTTTATTCTCATATATGTATATTGAAAGGTTATATATATAAATGTAATAGTTGTGAATTGTTAAGTTTTGTAGAGTGAAATAATGATTTTAAATGATTTCCTCTACTAAATGAATTAACATATTCTAAAACAGTACTTCTTTTCCCACTCTCATCAGAGACAAATCTAGCTTTATTTACTGTAAATTAATATCATCGCTTTCTGTTTAAGTTAAAAATGACCTGATTTCAACCTAAATTTAAGGATTTCATATATTTTGTTCTCATAATTCCCCAGCAACAAGTTTGTTTTATTTATCTTTTTTCTTCTAGAGGACTTTAATATTGTGGTACGTGGAAAAAAAATCGATGCCAAACTTATCTTAGCTTACTCACATCTATCTATACAAATAAATAAAATTGAAGTGCCTGTTTGTAATGTCAAAATAATGGACCGATTTTAATAATATTTTACTATTAGGTAGCTGACTATATAAGGAGTAACTTAGGCCATTTTCCCGCTCAGAAAACCCTTATAAAATTATGCCCGGTCCCGAATCGAACCCATTAAGGCAGTGCTTTTCAAATTCCACGTGAACGAAGACGTGGGTACTAGCTAGTCTTAACTATAACACACCCATTGTATATATGGACATAATTTATCCCACACTACGTAAAACATACCGCACTCGAACAGCAATATATCATTGCCTTTGGGAATCTAATTCAACCACGAGTTTCCTACACACGAGTATGTAGATAGTAATGTATGTATAATATATCTATGTTCAGTGCTGAGAGGCTATAGGGAGGGGGTAACGTGGCGTGACGGAGTGCCACGGGCTAAGTGCTTGGCTTAATTGCTCGCAACGACTAAACTCGGATCAAACCACAGTTAGTCATTAAAATAACTACAGTCCACTTAATTCCTCGATTATGTATGCCTGTAAGTGATCTGAATATATTATGTTGTAGGTACTACCTAAAGACATTTTTTAAAGTTTGAACCTTTCATTAAACTACACTATCCAATAAATTCTTTTAAAAGACAAATTTGAACCGTCTTCAAATAATACTAACAAAGAGCACTAAAAGTAAAAAAATATACAAATCTAATTAAAAAAACCAAAATAAGTGCGACCCTCAATATAACATGTAAAATTATAATAGCAATAGAAACCTTCTAGTCTGTTTGAAGTCGGTGCCATGCCCGATACACAATAAGTAATGCTGAGGGTCTATGTCATTTTTATATCAGAATAATAAAAAACAGTGTTTACTTTTTGAGATCTATTATATTATCAATCTCTAACCAGACTCCAATCTTACGCGATTTAGAATTTATACAAATTTTTAAAGGTACTTTCCAATGTTGTCTTTAAAATCATTTTGTTGATTGGAATTTCCTTTGTAGATGTAGCAGTATGTGATTCTATATTAATATAATAATGAACGTACTCCATATTCATGTAAGGAGTAAAATTAATTATCCTCTTAATTCAAACATGTATAATATGCTTTTCAAGGAGCCAGGTGAGCTGTGAACGAAGCGCGTCAGCTTAAGCTGAGATAAATAGTCCCTATTATTCAGCATAAGAAACTGTCAACTTGAATTCGTTTCACTTGAATTTTTAGATCAGCCAGGTTTACGTAAGTCATAATATGACAGCTTTACGAAATGGAGCAGATTTAATCTTTTATTTTTAATTTACAGTAATGTTTTGAATAAATTCATCTCTGGATCTACTTAATAACTGAGGAGTATAATGTTTTATTACTTACTAAAAATTTCTTCAGAATATTTGTTAGAAGGTGGATTTCCCTGCATAATATTTCGGAAATAATCTTCTTTTCCAAATTTGGAATATATAGTATCGCGCCGCGCTCTTTGGGACCCTTTCCACTGCCAGTTTGCAGCTTAGTTTCTATCACGCTTATTATTAGAAATAAGGGAATAAATACGGTTTAGATGAATTTAAAGATTAAATAGAAGAGTTAAGATAAAAGAGTTTTGAATATTGTGTTCTTAATAAATAAAATAACACAAATCTACTAAGCACAGTTATTTAGCCTCTCTTAATCATTATATACAACAATTCATAGTTACTAAAGTCTATTCACAGTTAAAAAAAGCCTGGTAACGTCGAGAATTATTTTGAACGGCGACTGCTGCTGTTATATCTGTAACTCAGGATAATAGCTGCAACATGGCGTTTGGCTGAAATTGAGCCACAACAGGAAGAAAACTATGCTCCTGAAGTATATTGTCTGTTAAACTACATTCTTACTATTATTATAAGAATAAATCTCATTTTGTTTGTCATCATCACCACCATTAATAGGAAGTAATAATAAATAATAATAACATCACATATTTTAAACACGGCGTTATGATCCCAAAGTAAATAGGCAGAGCCTGTACTATGGCAATAACCAGGCTGTTGATAATCATACTTATATACTTCTAAATATATACATATAAATAAATTAAACCGAGACACAGAACAAATGATTGTTCTCATCACGTATTTACTTGTGCTAGGTGGGTATTTACTTTGTCCGTGTGGTGACGGATTAAGAATACAGAGTGTCACCACCCCTATTCATCTCGTGGGTGTCGTAAGAGCCGACTAAGAGAGAAAACTACGCAGAACAACAGAACTGCAGAGAGGAGGAAAACTTGACACAAACCCTTTTTTTTTTTTTTTTTTTTTTTTTTTTAACGTGTGGAAATCCCCTCGGACCGTCACCCCTCCGGGGTTTGCGGCGGGGTGGTGTGTCGGACTCGGACCGACTAAAACCACACGGTGTGCCACTCTGCGCCTGTAACAGGAGGGATCCGGGAACAGCTGTTGTTAAGACATCCGGACCCCTCCTAGCGCCAGCCCGCTCCTGGTGCGGGCTCCGTCTCGATGTTTTTCCTCTCTTTATAGGCGACGTCCGGCACACGCGGACGCCGCCCCCTCGCGGCTGGCCAAACTAATGCGGGTGGAGGGGAAACCCACCCCGTCCACCCGCGGCCACACTCAGGGCGGCATGAGGCTGTGATAGGCGGGCCTCCGCCGCCCGGTTCGCCGGCGGCGGATCGGGTCCGAGTGGAGGTCGTCCTCCCGGGCCCTCTCCGCCGCCTCCTTCCGCGAGATTACTACCTCGCAGAAGGTAGCGACCGCGGTAAAACAACTGTCGCTACCGGCCATGGAGCGTACTACGGCCGGTAGCGAGAGATCCACTCCGATGACTGCAGTGAGGGCCCGACGCTGCGCCGCCCATGCGGGGCAGACCGCCAGCGTGTGCTGGGCCGAGTCCTCTCTGCAGTCGCAGTGGTGGCAGGCGGGACTCAGTTCCCTCCTTGCGACCGTGTGCAGGTACTTTCCGAAGCAACCGTGCCCGGAAAGCACCTGCGTCAGCCGGAAGGAAAGGGTCCCGTGCTGCCGCCCTGCCCACTCGGCGATGACCGGCTGGAGAGCCTCCACGGCGGCGAAGCCAGCGCGTGGAGTCTCCAGCCGGAACGACCAACGAGCCATCGTGGCTCGGCGAGCGGCTTCGCGCCACTCGCGCACATCCTCGGGCGGAGGGCGAAATCCGCTCTCCGCCCGGAAGTCAGCCACTCGCCGATAAACTTCGGCGAGCACTTCCGCCTCCAAATCCCACGGGGGAGTTCCGGCCAATGCGCATGCCACCTCCGTCGAAACGGTGCGGTAACCGCGTATGGCTCTGACCGCCATTACCCTCTGAGGGCGCCAGAGGCGTACCCTATTCTGGGCGGTCAGAGCCGCCGCCCACACCGGTGCACCGTACAGTGCCATTGACCGGACAACCCCCGTGTACAGCCGTCTTGTCGCGACGCTGGGTCCACCCATATTGGGCAGAAGTCGCCCTAGGGCAGACGCAGCGCCGACCAGCTTTGGAGCAAGCTGTCGGAAGTGCTCGTCGAAGAGCCACCTCCCGTCGAGGATCAGGCCCAGATATTTCATCTGGGCCCGAACCGGTACGAGGACCGAGTTGACCACGATTGAGGCGCCAGGGGGTGGACCACGACGGGGCCCATGGAATAACAGGGCCTCCGTCTTATCTAGGGCCACCCGTAAGCCCAGCGCCTCAATGCGCCCGACCACCAGGGAGACTCCCCCTGTGGCCAGGCGCGCCGCCTCTTGGAAGTTTGCCCCCCGGGCTGTCACGAGGGTATCGTCTGCGTAACAGATTACACCCAGCCCGGGGGGGAAATCGGCGCGAAGGGCCCAGTCGTACCCTATGTTCCACAAGAGGGGTCCAAGAACAGACCCCTGTGGAACACCGCACGACATGGGCCGACTCCTCAAATTACCTTCTCGGTCCTCGTACACGACGGTACGCTCCTCTAAGTAGTCTGCCACTAGCCGCCTCAGGTACTTTGGCACCCCATGATAGTGGAGTGCTTCCCTGATGCAGCTGAATGGCAGACTATTGAATGCGTTGGCGATGTCTAATGACACCGCCAACAGCACGCCGCCACAGCTCACTGCCTCTTCGGTCACGGCCCTCAGGCGCAACACGGCGTCGACTGTCGAACGCCCCGCCCGAAAACCAAATTGGGCGTCCGACAGATCGGGGCCCACCTCGCAGAGGTGCTGGACGATGCGGGCAGAAAGAACCCTCTCAAACAATTTGCCCGCCTCGTCCAGCAGCACGATGGGCCTATAGGCCGCGACCGAATCGGCAGGCCGTCCCGGCTTCTGCAGCAGGACCAGCTTCCCGCATTTCCAGCACTCAGGGAAGCGTCCGGACGCCAGGCTAGCGTCCAACACCCCCCTGAGGTGGTCCGACATGTAGTCGAGGGCTCGGGCCATCACTCGGGCTGGAACCCCGTCCGGCCCGGGGGCGGTGTTCTTGGATCGAATCCGTAGAACAGCCGCCCCCAACTCCGATTCCCTGACGGGCGGAACATCGACCTCGCTGACCCCGTCGTCTCCGGCTGATGCAGCCATTGACGGGGGTGTGTGCTCCGCCCGCTGCGGGAATAGGCCCTCGACCACTTCCTGCAGGAAGCTGGGCTGGAGAGTCTCCGTAAGGGGGGGGCCCGACGCGCGGAGCTTTTGTCGCACCGCGCGGTAAGGGCGACCCCAGGGGTCACGATTAAGACCCTCCAGCATCTCCTGTCGCTTTTCCTCTTTGGCGCGGCTAATGGCCAGCTTCAGAGTTTTCCGCGCCCGCCGGTACTCCTCATGAAGCCGGTCCTCCTCACCGTCTCCACGGTGACGCCGCCGACTGCGTGTGTAGGACCTCCGGGCACGTGTACAGGCCGCACGGAGGTCCGCCAGCTCCTGGGACCACCAGTAGACCTCCTTCCTTGGAGGCCGACGACCTCGAATGCGGGGCATGGCCGCATCGCAGATATGCGTAATCGCATCGCGAAAGCGGCCAGCCCCCACGTCGACCTCCTCGGTCGGAGCCTGAGGAGACAGCCACGAGTGAATTATGGCTGCCTCCTCTAGTAGGTCCCGGTTCAGTCTGGCAACAGCCCACCGCGGAAAGCGGGATAAACGCCGCGCCACGTGACCCCTACTGGAGTCCTGGGTCCGGGAGAGCTCAAATCGGATATACAGGTGATCCGAGAGCGTCTCAACCTCTTCCAGGACACACCAGTTCCTTACTCGTGCGGCGAGGGCAGGGGTAGCGAACGAGAGGTCCACTATCGACCCCCCCTGCTGTCGCACGCACGTGTTGGTGGAGCCTCTGTTTAGAAGACAGAGGCCCACCGAGGCCGCCCACTCCTCTACGGCCTCGCCCCTTGGGTCCGTCCTGGGGGAACCCCACGCAATGGACTTTGCGTTGAAGTCCCCCAGCACAAGGACGTGCCCAGACGCTAGTCGCCGTATCGAGGTCTCCAAGCTGGTTAGGAAAACCTCGAAGTCGTTCAAACTCCGGTTGGGGGAGAAATAAACACCATATATGGTGATCCCCCCCCACTCGACGGCAACATATCCAGTGCCCTTGTCTCTTAGCGACAAGGGCGGGGAATGAGCCGTCGTGGAACCGACGACTGCCACGGAGCCGTCCCAGTCACCCATCCAGTTTGGACGGGGAGGGACAGAATAGGGCTCCGCGACTACGGCAACACCTATCGACCACTGTGCCATGGTTTGCAGGAAGAGATCCTGCGCCGCGGCACAGTGGTTCAGGTTCGTCTGGACCAGGAGGCTGGAGACCCGATCCATTACTGGATCGTCTCTACAGCCTCCT
This sequence comes from Arctia plantaginis, assembly GCA_902825455.1. NCBI lineage: Eukaryota > Metazoa > Arthropoda > Insecta > Lepidoptera > Erebidae > Arctia > Arctia plantaginis. The sequence continues at coordinate 6,889,872 of CADEBD010000288.1, forward strand.
CCATGGGCGACGACGTCGACGCACGAACTACATCGGAGGCAGCCTGGGTCGACTGGCTAGCCCCCGATGCTTGCTGAGAGTTGCGGGGAGGCTTGCAGCCCCCCTGCCCCATCTGATGATTGGCGGGCTTGTTACCCGCCGCACACACCGGGCAGTGAGGGGCGGCAGAGCATTCCACCGCCACATGCCCCGGTCGACCACAGCGGAAACATAGTCCGCTGCAGTCGAAGCAGCTTTGGCACTTGACGCGCGTGTGCCCCGATGCTAGGCATTTGTAACACCTCATCGGTCTCGCCGCCAGGACTGTGATCCTAGCGCTCACGAAACCGATGAGCAGCCTGCCGGCGTCGGCCAATACTTTGGCCGACGCTACGGGACAGCTGACCCACACGGCGCCAAGCCCCCCCTGGACCGGGGCGGATGGTGCCGACCCTGACGTTGTCCGCGCTGCACCCCGTCTTCTCCCGGATTACAGCGCGGACATCTTCGGCCGTCACAGAGTCGTCCAGGCCCGAGATGCGCAGCTCCGCGCACTTGGTAGGCCTGGCGATCTTGACACCATCTGTGGCCGCGAATAAACCCCGCAGCCTCTCAGCGAAAGTGTCCGCCGTCTTGGCGCCTTCAGCCCCTGGGAACTCGAGAACTCGAGCTCCCGTTTGGGCGAGGCGCATCCTGACCCCCACCGTCCCGAAGTCGTTGGCGAGGCTGTCCCGGGCCTTTTTAAAAACGGCCGCGTAGGACAGCCCGCCGTCAGCCGCCTCCGGGGATACGGTCACCACTACAGCCGCGGTTTTGGGCGGCTGCAGCTTCCGCGGCCTCTTTGCAGAGGCCGTTGCCACCGGTGGCGAAGGCTGGGCTTGGGCTGCTTTTTGGGCAGCCCTTCTGGCCCGCCTTCGGGACTTCTTGGAGCCCCTCGCCTCCTGCCAGCCCTCGTTGGAGGGGGCAGGTGCGGAGGGGCCCGGCAGGGGTGTCGGAGTGGGGAGCGGAGGGAATGCCACTCCGCTCCTCGGCGCCGTTTTAGGCCCCGTCTTGGCCGGCACTTTGGCCTGCGCCTTGGCCGGCGCCTGGGACGGTGCCTTGGCCGGCGCCTGGGCCGGTGCCTTGGCCCCCCTCCTCGGCTTTTGGGGAGCCGATGGAGTCGGGGCAGACGCCGCCGCCGCGTAGGAGACGCGGCCTCCCACTACGGGGAGCGCGGTCGGAGCGGCGGCCTTAGGCCGCTGTGTCGACGCGAGCGGGGGGCGCACAACCGGCGCAGGGGGCAGTCTCGCCTCCAGGCCAGCCAGGCGTCCGTCCAGCATATTCCCAACTGCGATGAGGATTTCTCGCAGTTGGGAGTCAAATGCCCCTGAGTTGGTAGTAGGGGCAGGCTGGGACGCGGACGGGGCTTCCCGCTCGGGGAGGTTCGCCTGGAAGCGGGCGAACTGAGCGCTCAGCTCGTTCACCCGCTCCGTCAGCCTCTCGTTGGCCACCTGCAGGCGAGACACATCGCCCACTAGGCTCTCCACGACCTCCGACAAAGCGGAGGAGGAGTCCTTAAGGGCCCTCACAAACATGCCCTTAAGGTTCACGGACTTGGTGGCCACCTTGTGGATGACGGCCACCGCCGCTTTCGCCCTCTCCTGCACGGACACGGAAGCCTGGGGGGCATTTCCCCCCACCGGCTCCCGAACCTTGAGCAGGAGATCCGCGATCTCCTCCTCCGCTACGGCCTCGCCGTCCACTCGTACATTCCTGTACGACTCCGCGTTTGAGAACGCGGAGCCTGACGGGGTCGAGACCGAGGCCGAGGCAGGTTTGCGTGCCCTCCCTCGGCGGCTGCTTGCCACCTTCGGTGGCATCATCTCCTGGGACGTGTCGGTTTCCTCGTCCCTGGAGCGTCCTCGTTTCCGGCTGTCGCTTCGCTCCGCCTCCATGGCGTCAGCGCCATCCGACGAAACGGCGGATCCGGAGCGCAGCCGATCTGATGCTCTTCGGCTCCCAGAGACCAGCGTCAGACTGACTTCTGGGAGCCCCATCGAGATAGGCGTCCCCGACGCCACCTCACCCTCAGTGGACGACCCATCCGCTCCACTGTTCTGCTTCTCCTTCCTTCGCTGTGCTTCCTTTTCCATTAGGCTTGCCTGTTTTCGTTGTGTTTGTCCGATCGTTTTCTTTTGGTTTTTGTTAGCATTTTCCATAGTAAATCCCACGAGTGGGGGAGAACTAGAGGTCCACCCGGGCAGAGATCCCCCATTACCCGGGCAAGCGTAAGTTTTTAACCCAACCGAGGGGTCCGCAGGTACCTCGGCTTGGAGTGCGCTCGCGACTGAACTTCCCATCAGCCATGCATCCCCTGGCCACGCACCAGAACACGGGATTCGGGGAATTTTTTTAGAGAGGTTATCTTCCTCGCGGTCCGGGCGGTTAAGCCAAGACCCTCGCCCCCGATCAGAGCCGCGAGACTTAACCACAGCGCTCTTCTCGGGATTACGATATGCCGACGGTTGACAGGGAGACTACGTCCCCCTGCCTGCTCGGTGGTAGTGTGAGTACACGCCGAGCCCGTCCTCCTTTCTCCACCGCTATCAGCGGAGAAACTGTGGCCCCTACAGGGCCCCGCCATCAGGTTTTTTACCGAGGTTTCCTCCTCCATGCTCCGAAGAGCGAAGAGCCAACAGGGCAACCGGCAGACACGCCCACCCTGCTGGACCAGGCCTTGCCCGAGAGCCGATGAACGGCTACCTCTTCTGCTAGAATATTGGCCGCTGGCGATAATCCTCTCCTCCAAGAGGACAAGGAGGAAACAGTACCATCGCCAGCGTTTCCAGGGTGCACCACGAGGAGGTTTTCTAGCCCGCACCCCAAACCCTATACCAACCCGACTGGCCAGGTGGTATAGTAGGCCAAAACCTCCTTTCTAAGGAGAGGCTTATGTTCAGCAGTGGACTATTAAAGGCTGTTGATAAGGTGGGAATATAACCCACGACGTCATTAACCATGGTTACTAACCACTAGACCAACAGGCTCGTGCGCCATGCAGAAGATCAGGCAAGATAGAGTACCTTTCAACAAAAAAAATCTAAAGATAAAAATTAAATTGTGATTGGTTGTCTCGCAATAACAGGAGTGCACATACGTAAACATGTTCATTGAATAAAACACTAGTAGTTATACCGTCGCACATATTCTGTTGGTAAATTATTAGTGAAAGCATGAAAAGTAATGGTTTTTTTATACCGCTATATATAAAGAAAGTAATGAGTGTATTGCTCCTAAATTACTTTATCTATTTAATTGTACTTGTAAATAAATTGTAAGAACCAACAAAAATCACGATCTAACGTTATGAGACTAACTACGTACTACTTAAGTACGAATTGTGTGTTCATTTGCCAACTTAACTCAACTTTTTACAACTGTTTTACAAACTTGAATCTTCTATTTTGATTTCCCAAGTTAGTTGTGTCGATAGCTATTTAATATTAAAAGCACTATTGATGTGTTTGACGTTTTGATTAATTACTTACTGGAAACCTTTGGCCGAGCACTCTTTGCGCTTCTATAATTGTCTACAGGCACCTTTCTACACTTCTTTGAACATAAAGGTCTCAAGTTTCTATTCATATGTTTTATGCTTTACTAACGAGAAGGTAACTGAAAATCAAGCAAAAATATAATGTAGACAAAAAATGGAATTTATTTTATCGAATTACACCGTGTTTCAAAGTCAATGTTTTTGAAATATATCATTAGAGAGTTCAAAGGTATTGTGCATTACGGTTTTATGCATTACTAACGAGAAGGTAACTGAAAATCAAGCATAAATATAATGTAGACAAAAAATGGAATTTATTTTATCGAATTACACCGTGTTTCAAAGTCAATGTTTTTGAAATATATCATTAGAGAGTTCAAAGGTATTGTGCATTACTTTCGAAATATATTATTTCTAGATTATATATATTACCATGCCACATAAAGACAAGACAGTATTTAAAACATTTAATGTCTTATTACAGTTTTATATTCCTAAAAAAATACAACAATTAATCTAAATAGATGAATCGAATAAATACGGTTTTTTGTGGTACTTTTTTTTGCTTACATTTGTTATAATATATAGAGACATAATACATAACATATTAAAATTAATTATAGTTGTCTAGCAGTTCAATTGTAAACCTGGGACTTGAAACTCCACTCCACAATGTTGTACATTCTTTTGCAAATTTTCCATCTGATGAGTAAGAGAAGATAAATTCAACCTACATATGTACCAAAAATATTAAGAATTATTTTATTCTGACATTTACAAACGTGATTGTATTAACTATACCATACGTGCGCCATGACACAAGTGTTTCAGTTCTGAAATATTATTGAATCCCTTGACATGCAATTCTTCGACAAACATTTTGACGTTAGTTTTGTAGAGCCAAACTACATAATCAACATTGCCAGGAAATCATTCATAATGTACGTATAAATACGTTATTTAAATCAAACATATTAAGCCAGCATATTTGGGTTTTAATTTGTGTAGAGATTGTGGAGTTGTGGTCACATTAGTACATACTGTTAGGCAATAAAATTTGCGGTTTAATTTATTCCCACCGCAGTAACTCGATGGGCAATTAATGTTATCATTACTGGTCGTAAACGCTGGAGCAGCATTTTATAAAATAATTTTATTCAAAACATTGAAACAAACATTTCGACAGATAACAGTAACTACAGTTGTCTTACAAAAAGTCAGCTGGAAACGATAATAAATAATTAAGATAAAAGTCTCAGATAATGTACGAAGTCCTTGCTGCTGGCTGAAAATTAAGTTAAAGTTACTTAATTTAAAAGTACCCTTTTAAGTCTTAAAGAAAAAAGTCCAGAAAAAATATATTAGAACACCCGGATTCATCAATCTTAAAAGTTCTAATCGCTTTGTCTCCGGGTCGAGGTAAAAAGTTTTGAGTAGCGACCCAGTGCCGACACCTCGAGCTTCTGGATTCGTGAGCACAGTACGTAAAATACAGGATGACGTCTACCTAACGATTTCCTGTTAAATCAATGGTTGTTGATTCTGTCAAAATACATGATTTAATAATAGAAATCTAATGCCTTTAAATGAGCAATTCTTTTATATAAATATATATATATATAATCTGCATCTCGGAAACAGCTCATACGATTTTCATGAAATTTAGTATGCAGGGGGTTTCGTGGACGATTAATCGATCTATATAGGTTTCATTTTGAGAAAATTTACTTGCATTCTACTTTGCAAAGCTCGGTCATCCAGGTACTCGCGCTTGCCTTAAAAATATTACTTACATGTTATGCCACTTTAAGTTTTGACCTTACAAGTTTTTTAGGACTTTTCTTCGCGGTATTTAGTTTTGTCGAAAAACCGTGACTTTAACATATCTCGGAAAATACTTGGCTTTTATGGAATTATTTACAAGTCATACATAAACTCATACAAATTGTCTCCTTCCAATATGAACTGAAACTGATATTTGACCTTAGACAGGATTAAAATATTAATTTAATTTAACCCAAAAGTTATTGGACACGTTCGGATTCCTGATAAGGATGTAGATGACCATTCAAATAGTAGGATTCGAATTTTGTATCATGTCGTTGTTTATATTTTCCTTACTCACTTAAAACTCATCCTGTTTGTATAAAGCTACTCCGCCTAAGGACAATGTTTAATGATCAGCTTTTTAAGGATTATACAAAAATATCCAATTGCCGCTTCATATATTTCGAGTACATTTTCCCCAACACCGATGGTATTTTATATTCAGTTTACAATGTTTGCAAGTGATTCGATCGAAAGCCTGTATTGGAACAATAACTCAATGAATGAAGTACCTTTTGTTTTCGCCCAATTAAAAAGATATTCTTTTAGAACTTTATGTTTTTTACTCGAAACATATAAACCTCCTACTTGTCAAGGATACCGCAGCATGTCCCTTTATATTTTTACGTCCTTTGAAAATTTCAAAAGTAGTTTAATATATAGAGGTTGTAACAATTTTTAACGATATTTATCAAATTAGAAATCATTTTGATAATATATTTTAAATATTATCATATTAATAACATAATACCGAAGCATATATATAAGTATAATATGTTTATATAAGTATTTACTATAAAATATCAGAAAATTTAAAAAAAGACAAGAAGAATAGTACTTTATTTTTGTAATATTTTTTTCATTAGTAGTAGCGTAAAATTTATAGAGACACATTTCACCTTTCACCCACCCCGGCCTGCTTCTGCTAAAGTGACAGATGGCCTCACCTGTCACCCTCAGACCTGCGGTTATGTATGACAAAGGTCGCTCTGCGGTACCTGGCCCGTTCTCGGGCCTGGCGAGCCGGGAGGGTTCTGAACCTCTCCCGGTCTCGCTCCGCCGCGATGTTCCACTCACTCTCGCTCCGGACCATGGCCGCAAACATATTACCGAGCGAGAGAACTCCCACCCCGATGGCCGCCATGAGGTCACGCCTCTACTCTACCCACGCAGGGCATCCTGCTGGCGTGTGGGGCGCGTGTGTGCTGTCCGGCCATCGCAGTGGCGGCACCCTGGCGTTGGCTCCTTGCGGATCTGACACAGGATCCCCAAAGCATCCTATTCCAATCGATATAAAAGGGGCCCGTGATGCCTCTAGAGCCAATACTTCATATCCATATCGCCAGCCTTACCGCCGCGATAACGGCGTGCCCAGCGCTCGGTTGCCCAAGTCGTTCCTTCCACAGAGACACGTATAATGTAAAATTAAAATTTTAATTAATTTTTAGGAATCTAACCTAAGAATAAAGGTAGTTTCTGTAATTTCTAGAATCTGAACATAATTATGAAAATGAGTACCGTTCGTTAGAGTAAAGCTTTGATATTTGCAATTAATTAAATGTAAAATTACCTCCATTCACAAAACACTCAACGCCAAAAAAGAACAGCTCAAACAAGATTCCATGAGGTAAGAATACAAATTAACACAGAACCACAGCCAGGACAAGGACCAGCTATCTACCGTGACGGACCGACAGATCGATCTTGACGAGGGACCCGTACAGTTAAATGTGAACGGTTAATGTAATTTTTTTTTACTGCACATTTATTCAAAGTACATTACAAAATGGTTAAAGAAACATGCACATTAACGTGCTGATATTAAACTTTATCTAGTAATAGGTCAAAGGTGTATACACATAATTAAATCACCAATTATTATTTTTATGGTATAAGGGGGCAAACGAGCTGACGGGTCACCTGATGGTAAGCAACTACCGCCGCCCATGCACACCTGCAACTCAAAAGGTTGTATAATAGTTGCAGATAATCAATAATTGTAGGACACACTTCATTTCTAGATTTAATTAAATATAAAGTTGTAGTTAAATCAGTATATCAATAATACAACTTTAATATTTATCAGGTAATGTAGTTACATCAGTAAATCCATAATACAACTTTAGTATTTATCAGGTAATTTACCACAATAAGAAATAAAATTGTGGAATATTTGCGAGTGAATCCGGCCAAATGTTATTATAATAGAGAATATGTAATATATCTTTACGTTATGGAACATTCTCTTTATGAAAAACAGTCACATTCGCCTACGAATCCGTCTAAGCTAAGTGTTCTTATTACTTGTATATTACAGAATGATTTTCTTTTTATATTCTAAGTACGTTATATTATATGAATATTACATTATGTTCAACCAGTTCACTAGCTTCAACTAGTCAGAACTTCTTTATGTTTGCAACGGAAATTAAACTCGTAATATTCGCAATATTTATTTATCGATTGTTTAACCAAGGTGAATGATGACCACTACAAAATTACTTTTAACGTTACTTTTCCAAAAGGACATACGCCAAAGATTTGGTATTTGGATTGGATATGCAATTGTGTGTTTACTCGTAGCGACAAAACATCAAAACTGTAAATGCCCAACCTTCCTACAACTATAAAGTACTCTATAAACCGTAAAGCGAGTATCAGTAAAATTTACCCCTGAATTCTATGTAAATATTTTTTCACGCATATACAGTGCAATTTTCAGCAATCCAATCAGGGATCGCCAATTCATCGAAATTTTATTTTATGGTAAATGACGGATATTCAATTTCTGCTTGTATTTATTCGGACTTCTTATTCATGACAACTCATTTACTGGACTACTACCGACAAAAAAAAACATCTTTGGAAATCACTTATGCAAAAGGGGATTTATTAAAAAAGAGGTCTGGCGTAAGAAAAACATTTTAAAAAATTAGCATTTATTCATAGAAGTCCAAGGCTAGCTATCCTTTAAAAATATGTTATCGAAAAGCTGCTGGTTAGGACCTTATAGGTGTTTCTCTTTCGAACCGCGAGCACAGAATGCTTTCATAATTTAAATCGTTTTGCTTTTGATTCGGATTTTATTCATTTGCCAACCACGGTTATTGGAATAATTTACAGTAATCGTTTCACATCAAAAGAAAATTACTTTGTTAACTTTGCTTGCAAACGGGTCCGAACATTTTAAATTATTCGAATTATCTATAAATATGCTTTAACATCACGAAGTCTTTTTTATTTTGACATGTTGCGTCACTTTTGTAGGACTAACTGTTGTCACAAGAATAATCGAAGTTGACAAAAGGATTCCCAGAATAAAGGAAACGGATAAGTAAAAGCTGTCATTCACAACACGACTGACTTTAATAAGAGGACATTATTACTGTCTTATTTTTTTCGTAGCTAATATCTTTTCAGTGGCGTCTTTCTTTGACTAGAGTTTTGTTATCATTATATTGTACTGGCGTAGAAAATGAATAAACATTTTCTTCTAAAACGTACAATAGCGAATATAATGTACAAAAATATTGTAAAGCAAGCGAGAGAAATATATACTTCAATAAATGATAAGTTAAAGTCTTTCATCTTTATAAAAAAAAAAAGTTATATTTAATCAGTTATTTTTAACAAAGCACATTTAATCAAATGTTCCCAATGGGCTGCCTCGGAGCAAGAAACACTTGTATAATGATATTGCCACTGAAAAAACCCGTAGCTCGAATTTAATTAAATTTTTCTGCTTTTTGTTTGCATTTTACGTAAGGCTAATTTCGTATTTCATTAGTTTTCTAATTTGTAAACTCTGAGAAATCAAATAGGCTTGAACAGACAATCAAACGAATATCATAATTTTCTGTTTTCTTTTTTGATGAACATTTACACATTTTTATTGATTTATTTGTTCCTACTAATTTATTTTGTTACCTAGCAGCCTAAAAAGTTGCCGATAGTTAGGGCCTAAATAGTTACGAGATATTTACATATATTATTAGATTATTTACTAGATTATATATTATTAAGTTTTAATCTAAGTAAATTCGAAAAATATGAAATTGTAGAACGTTCTTGAAGCTTTCGTTCGAACGTTCGTTCTTGAATATCGCAGACCATATCGAGAGGCATCGATATCTTCTCGATGCGAGCATCTACGGAAAGCCAACCCAATTATTGGGCCACTAACTCGTTGCATTCCACAACTCGATAAATTCTCGATGGGGCTCTCCGAGGTATATATGCGAGAAGCTAAGCGAGCCTAATTCAGTTCAGCTTATAGTTGATTCGTTTACTACGAGTATATTCAGAAATCTTATTTTAGTTTTCAAATCTTCTGTGAGTCTGTTATCTCTTCGGTAAAATGATACTTTATTAACATAGGAATAGTATTAAATACCAATTTAATACAAATTTAGAAATATATTTTACAAAATATAACACACTAACACACACACACACAAGTAAACAAACGCTTTAGAACTATTTAACGATTTAGCAGCAATCGGGCTCGTGTAAACGGTTTTTTTTTATCTTATCATGTATCAAAATCAATGTTAGTCATTTCATAATTCATACACTGCCAGGCTATTTCTAGACCAGGGTCGATAATTTTGAAAATGGTAAAAAGTGAAAAAAAATTATAGTAGGATGAAACCCGTTAAAAAAGGACGAGAATATGACAAAAATGAAAGGAAAAATAATTTACAAAACTACAAGTCCTATGGAAAAAAAAATTGACAAAGTTGTAGTTATTAAAGAGACCTACAACTTTTGTGATTACACTTTATTCACAAAACCTCAAAATTTATGTGAAAAATTCAAATAATCAAGTTTTTGGTTTTTTATTTTTGTTATGCAAAAAAAATTTTTTTTTTCACGAAATTTTGGTGAAAGCTTACCTTTTTATGTCCTAAGGACACTGTAATTTTTTTGATTTGAAATATTTATTTTTTCGCCTTATTTTGACTTAATATCGAAAAAACACCCTAATTTTCAATCGAAAATTCTCGCGTCAAAATATCAGCTTTTAAAATAAGTCGGGTAGTTTTGTTCGTTGAAATCTCTTCTTCCTGATAATGTAAAAAAAAATTAACATTACTGTGGTAAATGTTCTCAGAAAATGCAAAGAAAAGAAAAAACTCGAATTCGAATTTTTTTTTTTAATCACTAAGTACAATTTTGAGCTATTTAGTAAAATTTACACTTTAATTACTTGAAAAACGTAAGACTCTATGTTACATTAGTAAACAAAAAAATACAAATCGAAATATACAACTATAATTAACAACCTAATAAGTTAATATTTAATAAGACATCTACAATATTCTGAGAAAGTTCTGGAATATTCTTTAAATTATGTGCATAGATGCCTATTTATTGCTATTTTAAGATAACTTATATACCTGAGACCAGCCTAGCCCTTAATTATCACTAGGTAAGTGATAATTTAGGGCTAGGCTGGTCTAGGTCTTTCTACCTGTTATTTCGTAGCAGCTGTAAAAACCGTTAGCCAGTATTCGAGATACAGAGCAGTGAACAACATCGTTCATAAAAATACACGTGCAGGCTGAGTTACTTCAAGAAAACTGTGACAAATTTACTTTAAGACACACTTTTGGAATTTACCCTTAAAAACTCACCCCCTTCCACTTCCCGACCTCAGATCGCCGGTAAATTATTTTTCCTGTCGTTTTTGTTATATTCTCGTCCTTTTTTAATGAGTTTCATCCTACTATTATTTTTTTTGGTTTCAAAAATTATCGACCCTGGTCTATTCGTAATACGCGCGCTGATTTTGATGTTGACAGCAACATCAAAGATCGATTATTTATAAAGGAATGATTTAAAAAAAAACGAAACCATAGGGACTATATTACTGTAAGAGTGAAAAGGATGCCCTCAAGAAAAAACTGTCATGTTCGTATTATTGATTAGTAACGTCTGACAAACGAATTACTCGCTCTTATGAGCGAGTAAGATGTTTGTGAAAAAGGTTTATATTTTATCATATAAACCTTTTTCGAAGGCCTTACAAGATTAATGCTTTGATAATCAAGTTGACTCAACAGCAGTTATTTTCAAAGTTGCTTTGATCATGCTTACGGATGTCTCAGGAATATCGGCTGTTTGTATTTACCTCAGGTTAAGCCCGTAACGAGGTTACTCTCGGTAATCCCCGAGAGAGCTAACGTAAAGTGATTTGTGCTTAACACGCGTCGTGATCACCGAGGTAGGCCGGCTTGTAATTGCGGATATTTACATAATGTGTTCACAGCCAGCAACGAGCTGCTGTATTACTAACATGCATTCTACAAATTAACTTCATAAGTATGTTAACAATGTTCGTGTAACGATGCTAAAGCAATCTTTATTTCAAGTTACATTTAAAATTACATCAAATTAAAAAGGTCTTTTGTACTATTAAAAGTATGAAATATTTAATCGATGTATAACTACCGTCAAAGACATCTTTACATTTTATATTTTTTGGGTGAATCTGTTCTTATGTCCCTTTTTTTATATTTTTAGGCTGTGAATGATTGATTTTTTCATATTTTACTTTTAAATATTGTAGTAAATAAATATAACCTTACTTAACATAAAATTTATGCAATACTATTTCCAAGGGATTGAAATATGATTTTAAGATAAGCTTAGCTGCTGATGAAAGGTAGTACACCCGTGACTATTCTTATTAAACAGTTGTAACGATTTGCCTTTTCTTTAAGAGCAACTTCATGTGTTCCTCTGCTCCATTGTTCCACATTACTTTTCTACAAAGAAAAATCAACAAATAGCACATTTTCTCATAAAAGCAATATTTACCGAAAGTGACTATATTTTACTGATAGGAATAAAAAGTATCTCAAACTATATTTGAATGTTATAAAACTGATATGATGAAAACCTTTAATGAAAACATGAATATTTTGAAAACATAGAACCGGCTTTGTCTCATTTCCAGTACTATAATTCGGTGTCAAGAAAGTCCGGTGTTAAATTTTGCGGATACCTGCACTTTACTTAAACTAGAACGGAATTGCTACAATATTTGCCGACAATTTTGAAGTTTACTTTGAAGTAATTGGGTGTATGGTATTTTTTTCTTATCAGATTTTAAGCGATATCTTTGATAAAGAATTCCTTGAACTCCTTGTATTTGACTTAATTACATAAGTAAAGTAGTCACGGTCATACTTGCGCATACTGTTATACCCAAAAAAGCAGAAAACCCTTCATAGGCATATCAACTTTGGACTTTGAGCTTCAGCCAACAAACCGTCTGACGGGATATCTGACCGTACATGAAGCTGCAAGCCAATTCTTATAAAAGAAAAGGTAAACGACTCACATGTACGACATGCCCAGTAGAGCTAACTCCCCTTTTACTATGATTTAGACATAATTATACTGGAAGATATGCCACTTTGGTAACATAACAAAAAAAATAACGTGTGTTATGTAAAATGTAGATATTGAACTTTTTACTCCTTGTTTTTAGTTTCGTGCGGAAATCCCTTCGGACTATGATTAAGGATCGAGGTTGTCTGGCAATGTGATTAATTAAGCTTCCTGACTAGAAACGTTGTTGATAAAACATGAGCTTTATCATGAGCTTTTGATATATTCCAAGAGAGTTATTGTGTTCGGCCTGTTGGTCAAGTGGTTGGTGATACTGAGTGCTAAGTCAGAGGTCGTGGATTCGATCCTCATCCAACACAAGTAATTTCGTGATGAGCACAAATATTTGTTCTGTGTAATTTACTTATAATATGTATGTCTTACTTATACTATGTATGTATAAGCATAGTCACAGGCTCTGCCTTAGTTGAGACCAGACAGCTGCGATGGATGTGTCTTGACACATATAATAACTTGTAATTATTAAGTTATTATTTGATAAAGTGCGAATATACCTAAAATATGTTATATAATCATAAAGAACAAGCATCTTCAAATAAGTTTTGGGCATACAAAACATTCACAAAATTCATGCACCATATTTTTACTTTGATATTATTTGCTACATTTTACTTTATTACATTTGACCGCCATTTCTTATACTAGTCACAGTATGTGGCCGACGGCAAAGCTTTTCAAAACGACAAATAATCACTTATTCGATTCATTTCATTACTCCCATTCCATTATTAAACAAAAACACAACAGAAATCTTACAAAAATATATTTTAATAACGCTATACATAAAAAGCGACTTTTATTTTAATTAAAAAGACACTTAGTTACATAAAAATCTACTTTCGGTGCTACGAAAGCTTTGATACAAATAAAAAGATAAGCTTTATATTGTCTATAACATTTATGTTGTAAAAAATCTTAGTATTTTTAAGACTAATTTTCAGAATATGTTGATAACCTCGTATATTTTAACTAACAAGTTTTTTCTACACTTTTTGTTTAAAAAGTTAACTGTAAGAGAGTGCAGACCGCTGTAGGATCTTGTTGTTTATACTCATTTTATTAAATATAGCACAAAGAGGTCACACGCGTCTCAAGCCCGTCTCATCTATTATTCACAGTTATCGGTCGTTCTACCATCGGCGTCCAACTCGATTCTCTTAATAGAGATTAAGTGTTTACTGACATTTCCTGGTTCTCTGTGCCTGCCAAAATCTTGTTGTTTATTCTGACAGAATTTACGTTGTAACATGGTATATGTATTTATTACAGATATACGGTTCTATTCAGATGTTTATTTCTGGGATACTCGACTAGTGTCCGTACCGACGGGACCCTTTTGCAAGGAGGAAGTTTCCTGCCGCTATTTGTCAGGCATCACCACTCAGGAACGTTTTATTCTTATTACTTATGTAGGTTTGTGATTTTCTCTAATATTTGTTTACTTTAAATAAAACTTGATCAAATCATAAACCGCCGTGACACTTCCTCAGTGTAAAGTAACATTGATTATACATATTTTTATGACTTTAAATTTAAAGCAAACAACTAAGCTAGCTCATAGTCTCTAAATCTATAAGAATTTGACAGTGCGTGCTGCAGTCTTTCCATTTCATTTACTAATTCTACTTTGTGCGTAAATAATATAAATGAAATATTTTCTTCTTATTTAAATACTCCTACATCGAGTTGGTGTTAACTAAATATGGTAAAATTGACAACAATTATACTCAGTGTGAGCGATAGTAAATAACAAATAGCAGTATTACACGCCCACATACATAGGTTAAATTTATAATAAATTAAGTATCTGTTGTTACGGAGGCTCCTGAACTCTGTTCTTAGAATATTATCAATATACAAGAGAAACAAAACCATATCACTTGTAGTGTTAAAAAACAAACATATACGTTGTTAGTATTAAGTTCAGCATTTTTTCCTTACTCTGACTATGACGAGTTTTTCTCCTCTTTTGAACAGTTCGCTACTAACACGTAGCTACTGCCTTTTTTTACTATAGTCTGGAACGTGTTTTTCTTCATTCATTCGATTCAGTGACCTACATTTTTGTAGAATAAAAACACCGTATAAATGACGACTGGCGTGTAGTAGTTTGCGGTTCTGACTTCTGAGTTGAGGTCGTGGGTTCGATTCACACTCTGGACAAATAATTATTATTGTGTGATGAACAAAATTGTTTGGTCTTTGTCTGGGTGTAATTTATCTCTAATATGTATTTGTTTTCGAACATCCTTAAATTGTGTATGGTTTAAGAATATATATATATTTTTAAAAGACCACTCCCGCAGTAGGAATATATCTTGTGTCGCGGGGTACTTTACAAACATACATGAAACGGACACAAAGAACACCCAGACTCAGAACAACAATTTGTGGATCACACAAAGTGTAGTCCCATATGGGGATCGGACCCACAGCACTTAGCGTCTGCTCGTTTGCCCCTTATACAATATATTTTTTTATCTTCTTTTATATAATCTATCACAAAACTTTCTACATAACTCTCCGATTGTTATTATCTCAGATGTTTTAATCGTTGAAAAAACATGTTAGATGAAAATCTCTCTCTCTCACTTCACAGCTATTCATCTCACATGGTGGTGGGTGAATGAAAATAATTTATTAAAACATTCGTAACAACTGTTTAACAATTATATGCTAAAATATTTTCATGGAAGTGTTAATTTAGATCATGGTATTTTAATAAGAGAAGGTCAAATAAATTAATAAAATACGTGTATGTTTCTAGATAGAATTCTTGTAAAAATAGCTTATTTAGTTATCCCTCTAGTTAGTCTATCTACGAGTCTTTTACATTCATTACTTAAATGTTACAAATAGATAAACAAACTGCATAATCTTTGCACTTCAAAGTGGAATCCTCGTTTTATTTGATACATCCATGAAGCCACAATGAATTAACAGTTTTCATTCCATACCTCTATCCCCTATAAAAGAATGAACCATTCTTTTCTTGCAATATTATACATCTTGAAAATTATTCGAGTTAACGATAGGAAAGTATTTTATGAAAACAGATAGTCCAAAAAGGCTGCGAAAATCAAAGTACATCTTTCTAATTAAAATACCAAGTCGTATCACCAATAACACAGGATCAGCAGCACTGCAAAAAGAAGGAAAACTTGACACAAACCCTATACCAACCCGTCTAGCCAGCGTGGTATGGTAGGCCAAAACCTCCTTTCTAAGGAGAGGCCTATGTCCAGTAGTGGACTATTAAAGGCTGTTGATGTGATGTGATGTGATCACCAATTTTTATACCAAATTATTTTCCATCGAAACTGCGCATTTATGGAATGCATTGCCATTTTATAACAAAAATATCACTTGTCCTGACCTGTCACTGACCTGTCACACTTACTCATAAATGTAAAATTAGTTATGATTATATTATGTATGTATTTATTATGGTATGTGAATATAATATCATTTACGAAACTGGCTAAAAAACATGTCATTGAAAGTAAAAAAAAGTTTCTAACGATCTTTAAACAACTTTTTTAAGCTCTGTCTTCTTATTTTATAAAACATTAATTATAACATAAGAAGAAAGATTTAAGAGGTATAAAAGTTTTTGTAAAAAGCAAAGCGCTGCCTGTATTTTCTTTATAATTTCCTCCAGAAAACAGAAATAGAATAGACCTTGACACCTCCTTTCAAAAAATATGTAATGTACAAGAACAAGTGTTTATCAGTTTATATCGTATAAAAAGCCATCAGTACTCTTTGCGTCTAGTAAAACAGTGCCTTGAGGATGTTACTGGCGTGGCTGGCTGTTAGTAGGTTAGACATGTTCGCAGACGCACGTGGCTTCGCGGCGATTAGATGCAAGCGTGATGCGTCTCTGCTGCACAGTGCGAACCAACTTGAACAGCCTCCTGAACGTAATTGCTAAAAATTGGATTGTCCTATCATATATTATTTACGTCAGGTACATTTTATAGATACTATAACATAATTATCAGTTTCAAACTTTAACTAACCAAATATAGAACTAGGTTCTGAAAGATTTTAATTATAAGTATATTAGAAAGAAACTATCAAAGAGAAAGGAGAATAAGTAAGTTCACTCTACGTCAAACAGATTATAAGAAGGACATGTAAATGCTTTTAAAATAAACCCTAAATTTTAATTTCAACTATGAATGTTATATTACCTTACATCCAAACTACGCTCACTAAGTACAAGTTTAATTTAAAACCATAATTTTGCGGGTATACGTTTGTATTATTCTATCTTATTTATTATATTTTATCTAATAAAATAAAACTAGTAGTAGTTTATGACTTTACCCAAGATTTTGTTACGACCCACCTTATTAAATTATCTTTAGTAGCACGAATAAAAAGCTTTTATGGTTAGCTGTGGGAAAACATCAACAAAAATTATCAAGATTGCTGGTTTACTTTTTCTCTAATAAAACAAATACATATACACACACATACATATACATACACATACATTTAATTTTTTTTATGACAGAAGGCAAAAGAACAGGCGGTTCACCTGATGGTAAGTGATGCTGGTCTTTGAATAGGAGTAACATGTTTTTTTTTAAGTTAAGGGAGGAGTATGTGGCTTATGCCATTTCTTCAATTACACGATCATACGAAATTAAGGAGACTTATATAACAGAGTATTTCGCTATCGAAACAAATAATAATAACAATAACTACTCCTCAAGGGTAGCATCCCAAACTACATAGGCAGAACCTGTACTATGTTAATATAGATGCTTATCTCTTTTTTTTTTTTCTTGTTATTTGTTTTTATTGTTGGCACACCCACAAACTCATGATTAGAAGTCAGGGACTAATGACTGGACCAACGAGCCTATCATTACAGTTCGGTGGCCAGGTTTACTCTAATAGGAGTATGACTTTACCTTCTATTGAATTCGGTCTCCTGTTAAAAAGCATGGCTATGAGAGTAACTCGTTCATGTAGTACTTCAGTAGGGACAGAGCAGTGCTGTCACCGGAAGGTTGCAATATTGCAGCAGTGTATATTAATCACACCTAGCCTCATTTCGAAATCTTGACATTCTAGCAAAACTCTCACGTCGTAGTCCCACTGAATACAAAAATTGAGTATTCCAGCATATTACTAGAATCACTGAATACTGTTTGATATCATGATTCTTTCTACAAACGCGCCGAAACCCGACCGCAGTTGAAATTGAATATCATATAGTAATGATTTTTTGTACGTTTTATTATAGCGGTTATTATACTTTTATTTTTAAGTTAGGTAAAGTTAAAACATACTGTTTGAAAAGTAATTAATCACGACTTATCTCTCACCGTTGTCTTTGAACTTAGCTAAATAACATAATCCAACATCTCTTAAGAATTACCGTTAATCCATGTTGTCAAAGTCGTGGGTACTTGACTGTGGTCTAATTACAGGAGGATTTTGTTAGTACGGATTAAATACAGTCTGATGAGATTTCATAAACAAACCACTCCACTATGTAGATTAAGGTTTGTCGTTACATTACTAACATATACTCGAGGGCAATGAGTCCGGGTCGACTTGTGATTAACTACCTTCAAGAACCGAACATTAACTGTATATAACTATATATAACTTGAACGAAGCGTGAGACAACGAAACCCTCCTCCGGTTACGCTTCGTGAACTCAAAATTACTTTTAGTGAGGAATGGGAGAATATACTTCGAAATAATATTAAAATCTTGGTGTACAGCATACGAAACTAGCATAGTAATGGCAAAACATCGTGTACAACTGTACATATTGTACAAAGTATGTATTTTTTCAAGATTAGAATGTTTTTTTTTTTGAAATTATAAATGTGTAAAAATTAAATAACTGTAACTGTAATTATAATGTACCGACAAATGTTTGTTAAATTCAAATTTATTGTTTGCCCACTTAGTCGGAGTTTGCACCACACGGAACTCCGTGTGGTGCAAACTCCGACTAAGTGAGCCGCCGTGTGGTGACAGATTGAGTTCAATCTGTCACCACACGGCACTAAAGCCATCTCCACACGGATCTTTATATGATCCAGACTCATTGTTCTAATTGTATATGTTCATAACATTGGCAAAGAAAACTCTCAGAAAATAAGTACTTAGGTTTATTCATCCACAGCCGTTAATAGTCCACTACTGAACATAGGCCTCTCCTTAGAAAGGAGGTCTTGGCCAACTTTACCACGATGGCCAGACGGGTTGGTATAGTATTTGTGTCAAGTTTTCCTTCTCTTGACAGTGCTGTTGTCCTGCGTAGTTTGTTCTCTTAGTCGGCTCTGAATAGGGTGAATAGGGGTGGTGACACTTCGTATTCTTAATCCATCACTACACTGACAGTCAAAGAATTCACAATAATTTCAAAATGCATGAAACCACAAATTTATTATCGTGGGAGAGCCACGCGTTGTTACAAATGGACTGAGCCCAGCTCAACCGGAGTGATACCACAGCTTAGAGTTCACACACACAGCCAGTGTTCAGCAATTCTTTCGTTTAATTTACCCGAGGTTACGGCATTCACTTACCATCAGGCTAGCCGTCTGGCCCGCTTAGCCCCCATATGCGTCTCGTTTAAAAAATAAAGACGAGATTTCTTGGGCCACATTCAAGAAAAAAAAATATTTTTTTGTCATAAATTCAAGTCTTTTTGTAATGTTTTATTTATATAATTTTACAGATGGAATCTCCATACATCGATATACGTCACTGCCAATTTCCTAACAAAATATTTGTGATTAAAAATAATATAAAATTATTATTTTTCACAGCTTTAAGGGACAGTGTGAAAAAACAAGGGTCGGTGGTGTCTCCTTGTGCTTCCATAAGTTACTTATACATTTTAAATAAACCATTTCAATTTCATATCGATTTTACTATATAAACTTTTACTAAACAACATAACGAATGATAATACCACGAGAGGGAATTGTGCCTAAACCTACGAATTTTGATAGAAGTTGATATAAGTTATATTGATAAGCGATCTCGAAGAGCAAATTGAGTTGGAGTTGGGCGTTCAAGCGCACGCCAGTTGAGTGAGGTGGCGGCAAAGCACTTCGCAAATATTGACTGTGAAACTTGTGAATTTTCTTGAGTCTTATATCAAGCTAGAACTCTCACATTAATGTCTTCGGAGAAAGTAAAAACTTTTAATAGACTAGCCTCTGGTCTCGCGGATTTACTCGCAAAACTAACTTAGCTTTTCTTGGGAAAGTCCTCAAACTTGAAAGCCTTTCGGGTAAAAAGTGTGAGTACAATGACAATAGTTTAGTTAGTTTTTACGTTCCTCTAAAGGAAAAAAAGGAACCTTTAAGAAAAAGATAGACAGACAATGAAGTGATCTTTGTTGCCTGTCTGTTTGTCAAGATTCGCAAAAATATATGGATGTTTAAATAATATTAAACATAAATTAATATCAAATATACATTGTTGTGGTCCCATGCAGCTGTAAACAAAACAAACTCTGGAGCCAATGCATTACAGCCGTGTAGGTATTTTAAAACTTCGCAGTTAAACAAAAATCTTTTGGTTACATCCCGTTGACTTTAAATTATGAAATTTAAAAAAATTCAAAGGCCCATCTATTATTGGCTCTTAAAAAAATCGATCACCAACTTGTACTTTGCGAGTGGAACTTGATTGGATTGAACTTTGAGCTACATCAATGTATGTAAGAGTATTTTATAATTTGGCAATTTATGTGCTTATGTGCTTATCCAAAGCTAGGATAAGGCATAACACATAATTTGCCTTATTTCAATTTTCCTTCTTACTTTCTCATGACTATCGCCAGCTAATAAGCCAGCTATAGAAAAACCAACCAACCAATTTTATTATTTTATAATAACATTGAGTGAATCTCAGAAAAAGGTAATGATAACATAAGGAGAGACTAGTATTTATGGGCCATATGGGCCGGTTCAACAGAAGTTATACCACGTCATCACAGAAAAACGGCGATAGGAAATTGACGGGTCTGTTGGTCAGGTGGTTTGTGACTGCTGAGCCCAAAGTCGTGGTTTCGGTTCCCACCCAGGAGAAATAATTGTGTGATGAGCACGATCATTTATTCTGTGTCTGGGTGTAATTTATCTATGATATGTATATATTTAGAAATATATGTTTATCAGCAGTCTGGTTACTATAGCAACAGGCTCTGCCTAGTTAGTAATCAGACAACCGTATGTAAGATGTGTGAAGTTACTATTATTAATTCTTTTGTTGCTCTAGATCGAGTGGGTGAGGTTACCAGAGCCCCAGCCCACCAACAATTCCCGGGGGTATTCAAAAGGTGCACCTGTAACTCTTTGAGTTAAAGATGTCAATGTGCGGCGGTAGTTACATACTATCAGGTATCGATTATCTAGGGCAGGGATCCCTAAACTACTTTGGGCAAGAAACCTCTATTCTAAAATGAACTGATACCTCAGGCCCCCAGCATGATGATACTTCCTACTAAAATATTAGTAATTCTTTGTTTCAAATGAGAACTTATATTAATTAATAGGGGTCGATTTTTAAACCTCGCAAACCCCCAAAAATTAGTTTTCCATCATGTCGATCCCAAGATTTTGACCCCAAGAGTCGATATTGACAACTTTGGAAATCCCTAATCTAGGGGATACCTACCATAAAAATAATTGGAACTGCAAAGTGAAATTGGTCTTAAAAAAAATCGCGAATCGCGAGATTATTTTTCTATTACGTATATGTCAGCGCTAAACACAGTCTTAAAATTATTTGTTTTAAAATTAATTGTTTGTCTAATGTGTCTTTTTACTATGACATCCTGTCTTGATTATTTCTACAACGGTTGTAGCAACTACAGTTTTCAATTTACAAATAAATTTTTATAATTACAAAGTAATTCTTAAATATAGCTCAACATTAAATATAAACCAAAATGAATTTAACCACTATTTCACTACAATTACCTTTAAGTCCGTGTGGTGACGGATTAAGAATACAAATTGTTACAACCCGAATTCGCCCGTGGGTGTCGTAAGATCTGACTAAGGGAGCAAACTAAGCAGGACAACAGCACTGCAAAGAGAAGGAAAACTTGAAACAAACCCTATACCAACCCGTCTGGCCAGCGTGATATAGTAGGCCAAAACCTCCCTTCTAAGGAGAGGCCAATGTCCAGCAGTGGACTAGTATAGGCTGTTGATGTTGATGACCTTTATTTTATATAAACAAAGAATATTTACGAGTGGGATTATAATAATTAAGAAAATTAAACCAAAAGTCGTTTTCAGTTTTTACTTTTATTAAAAAACTTTATACATAATTTGGATACTACACATACAAAAGAAATAATAATACAATGACTAGCAGCTACTTGCAGCTACTTGACTGTCGTCTATGACATGGTGATAATGGAATTTTATTGACGTTGATCAATTTATCTGTATTGACAGCATAATAAAAGTTTTCATGTTAGGTAATATAATTTCTTGTCAACAATTGTGAATTTATTGATACAATATATCTCAGGCCACAACAATTACATACATAATATAAGAAGAAAATGGTTAAACATATTATAAATCTGTTAGTGCAACAATGACTAAACATTTCTGGTTTTGATATGATGGTCACTAAAAAAATTAATACTGTGTTTCGGCTCTGAAAGAGTAGTTTTTTTGCTGTATACATGGGCACACAATATTTGTTTTAAAATCTTGTATTTGATACTTCATTAATGTCTTGTAATTGTACTTATCAAATAAATAAGTTTGTAAATAGTCTCCTGTTCTATAAAAAAATATTTATAGGTTAAGATCAACAAAAACCGCTTTATGTTTTAAATCTTTAATATTCTGAATAAGGTAAGTTATAATAAGTGGCAGATTTTGAGTTAATTATAGGTTTTTAGAAATATTACTAAACATTACTCTCACATTATGCTTTCATATGTATTCATATTATGTATTCGTATATTTCATATATTCGTATGTTAAACATAAACTGTCCTGAATTTATTATCTCACGATCAATTGGAGAAATTCTGTCTATTGTTGTTCTGACTTTTGGATTTGAATAAATAACAATTCATTTTTTTGTCTTAACAAATGCTTATTCTAACATGATATGATTTGTGAATACCTTTTTAATTTTTAATTTTACAGTCTACCCTACACGAGTACCTAAGGAAATTGTTTTGGCATACAAATACCACGCTTAGGTATGCTTCTATGTATGTATGGTGCATAATCCTAATTGACTAATGTTACGCAAAAGATTAACTTATTAGAAATGATTGTCTTGAAATTTGGCCAATCGGAAATCTAAATTGATAAATAGTTAATAGTTTAAAAATAAGATAATTACGAGAAATAGCTATGCTATTGAAACATGAATTGACTAAGTAATAAACTACATATTTTAGTCTAAATCTAAACAGATGAAAGTTACTTCTGAAATCATGCGCTACAGATAATTTTAAGAATAAAGTATTGAGTATTAATGAGGCTACATCGGTATTGAATTAAAGATTACAATAACGGCACTCGCCGCAAAAGTATCCAGTATGGTTTATTTATGTTTGAGATTATAATTAATTATAATACGTATGTTTCTAAACATAAGTCATACAGAAACAAACTACGTGCACCGTGCAATCACAATTTATAATGTGACCGTGATATTTAATTATAATTACGTTAGATCTTAAAGTGTTTCAGTCATTACCAGTTGTTTTTGTGGCAATTGATAAAATAATATTTAACCTAATATGCGAAATGGGTTGAATTTATTTCTATTTGGTGCTTGTTGTGGTCTTCGGGATCTAATTGGCCTGCGTACAGGTTCATTTGCCCCGGAAAGTAATGGGGAATTAAAATCATCTAATTTGTCTGATGAATTGTAATTCGTTCCATACTCTTCGTGAGAATCTTCGGTGATGTTAGTTACATCTTCAACGGTTGAGATAAATGGACTTACAGAAGTTTTTATTTCCGTAGCAATTACATAATCTGTTACATTAATGTTATTATTATCAATAATCGTATTATTAGTAGGTATTTCAGTTATCATAGCGATATTTGGTAAGATTGTTGGGTCGGCTTTGACTGTTTCCGAAGTATCGTTTTGAATGGTAAAAAAATTCGAATTGGAAATGGAGACATTCACAGTGGCTTCTGCCTCAAACGCATCATTTGTATAATTTTCGTTTTTGATAGTAGTAGTGATGATGCTCTTATCCTCATTTTTAATTACACCAATTATTGGATTTAATGAAGACACCTCTTGTAATGTAGTTGATTTTGTAGTAACTTCAAATACTATAGGAGCTACAGTAGTATGTGAGTGCTCCTCTGTGATTATAGTTATTTTCACAACTTCGTGATTTAGGGTTATATTTTGAACTGTTTCAATTTTTTCACTGGATGTCTCAAGTTTTGCTTCTTCGGTTGCTTCTATGTCAAGTAATTTAATTTCTGTGTCATTACTTGAGGTTATGTTTTTTACTACTTCTAATCGTGATATGTCACCGCTGTAATTATAAAATGCTTTTTCCTCATGGGTTTCCGGACGTTCTTTTAAGAAAACTGTGAGGTCTAATGAAGATTCTTCATCATCATCGGGTTTGCCTACTAAGGGCAAAGAAGTAACTTCTATGTGTTTGGTCACTGCCTCCGTTGTAGAAAAAATGGGCTCATTAATTTTGTCTAGCGTCATCGGTTTAAATTCAACTGTTTTCTGAATTTTCTTTTGATCATTTACCTTGTCACTGTATTTCTTTGGCATAATATTTTTTATTTTATCTTTTTTGAAATTATCCTTAGTTTTCAACCCTTCACTATTTGGTATTTTATCGATGGTTACACCTTTTGGCTCTTCTGTAGTTGATTTTAATGCCCTGTTTTCGTAAACTTGATCGTTTCGTTGATACTGTAAATGTTGTTTAGGTAAATGTTGTTCAGCCAATTGCTGAGCATGTTTTTCTTGTAAAGATAGAACAGTCATATCATCACTGATTTTAGCTTTAGCCATTACTAGGGGCGGAACAAAGTGATCAGTTGGTTGTGTAAATATATTTTCTAGATTACCAAGGCGAGCAATTTCTTCATGTAACATCTTATGTTGCATATGTTTTTCATCTTCGAGTTTATCTTTTTGTTCATTAGATAAATAATTTTCTTCGTTAGCAATTTTTGGTATAAAATTACTTTGCAAGTTGTTATTATGAACTAAAGGCAAGTCAAGATTTTTATCCAAAACATTATGAATCCTATTGAATTTATTGATGTTAATACTTTTTGATGGCATTTTGTAGTCAGTTAAGCCATTTACGTTTTGAGTCGGGGCAATTATAGTACTAGTTTGATTAATATCATCTTCATGTTCAGTTGTACCATTTTCTTCTGTACTTGTTTCAGTTGTAATTTCTTGTTCCGTAAATATGGCATCGGATGTTGTAGGCCATGGGTTACCAGATGAATTAATGCTTACGGTAGTAGTTACTTCTTCTTCGTCAGTACATGAAAGATCTCTTAGTAAATCTTCTCGTTTCTGTGAAAGGTTGTAAAGGTTTTTTAAATTAAATTATTTTTATAGATTAAGAGATATAACGCAAAGATTTTTCGCTTACCACATTTCCTGTGCATTGCACTCGTTTTACACCAGCCAATCCGCAGTCGGCTGTCAGTTGTACAGCAGCGCTTTCCGGTAAGTAGAGAATAGTTAGAGCTGGTAGAGCACGGACCATACATCCTTCATTTCCTAAAGCCCACTGAGGTACTGTGAACAAATGTTAATATTAACATATTAACACATATATTTAATATCATTAAACCATAGTTAGATCCTAAGTTATTATGAAATAACTTAGTAGCGAGAACTAAACTAACATGTTTTACCTCGAGTCTTTATTTATTATGAGATTTAGGCTTACCTACTCAATCCTGTGGACTTACAGCAATTTATTAGTATAGAGATTTTAGTGCGAGTTAAGAATTTAGATTGCCACGTATGGATTACTTAGACCAAACATTTCAAGCTTTACAATATTACTTAAAAACACTGCCAATTTTAATCTGTCAATTTATTCTACCAGATAGTTGAAAGCTTTTTTAAAAATGACTATTGCTTAAATAGATAACATTGTGATCGGTCGCAATAACAGGACAAAGTAAGAGCCTAGCCACCATCAACAAAATACCTGTCTGTTTTATGAACATGAACAGCCTTTAATAGTCCACTGCTGGACATAGGCTTCTCCTTAGAAAGGAGGTTTTGGCCTACTATACCACGCTGGCCAGACGGGTTGGTATAGGGTTTGTGTCAAGTTTTCCTTCTCTCTGCAGTGGTGTTGTCCTGCGTAGTTTGCTCCCTTAGTCGCCTCTTACGACACCCACGGGATGAATAGGGGTGGTGACAGTCTGTATTCTTAATCCGTCACCACACCACGTTTTATTGTTAGGATTTATTATATCTATGAGCGTGAGGAAATAAAGTAATAGGCAATTAAATACCACTCAAATAAATGAAAGACTAATGGAAGTTATGTCACTATTCAAGATTTATATTTATTTCAAATAAGTAGAGTACAGAAATGTCTTTTTCACACAGTGTGTCACATAGCTGTTCATTAATTACATAAGGGTCCTGACAAGGAGGGTTTTAAAAGGCTAAACTTGACCTTATTTCATGGGAGAGAAACAAAAGCTATTCTTGTGTAATACTAGCTGTACCCTGTCACGCTTTGCTGTGGCACATTATGGTTGCATTGATGAGAAAGAAAGAATAAAAGTGACTCGAAAAAGAGATTAAAAGCATCTTTGAATCAAGTTGTTTATGGTGTTAAAATTTTAGCTCAATCGGTGCAGAACTTTTTGAGTTTTTGGAGCGTACACAAACCAACTTATCGTTTATATATATATATTCTACAAGAGAATGTGGTGCACTCATTACAGAACAGATATAGGGGTTTTTCAAAACTTTTGTTTAGCATAGGAATGAATTCTGGTTTTAAATGTTCAATGTAAAGTATTCACTTAAGTTTATAACTGAATAAAATAGTATCGTTTTTCAAATAATAATCTGTTGACTGTATTAATTTTTTTGGTGACGCAGTTTAGATAAAATACTAAATTTAAAAGAAAATTACATTTAAAAAATAAAATATTGGATTAGGTATGCCTGGTCCTATCTATTTGATCCATTTCTAATGAAATTTAACAATTTAGGAGAACTAGATTAAATCTAACATAAAAAAGAGGAGAAATCTTAATTGTCCTTGTATGTATGAGGCTGAGGCGGGTCAAGGAATTTCCATAATATTTCTTCCCTAACCTGGTTTAGTGTGTATCTAAGATCTACGGGTAAATAGCTTTATAAAACACTTACCAGGCAGTTCACAAATGAAAGATGCGACAGTTGGTCCACCACAAGCCAGTGCTTCCCACCGATAGTCTGCTGCTGGGTCGGCAGCTGCGCAGAGTGGAGCTGCGTGGGTATCCGGTGCTGAACTCCAATAACCTTCACCGCTCAGGCCGCGGTAGTCACTGAGATAATATTTTTTAGGTGAATATCTATAATCATATAAGATTTTATCCCACCAAAAACATTTTCATGTAAAATGTTGCCAAGACGAGACCATATGGCTCGCACTATCAAAAAGTTATCTCATCTAATGTAGAGCCAAACTTCTAACTCTAGACGCCCTAACTCTAACCCTATCTCTACAACTCCTAACTTCATAAACTTAGTTAAAATATGTTGCTCATCTTGCCCGTAGATTTTATAACCGGTGAGACAAGTAATTTTTTTTCTTTTGATGGTCACGTTATAACTTGAGCTATCACTATAGATGATACATCAACCTCCACCCGATAGTAGCTACTACTAATATATCTATAACCGTCAAGATTAAAAATTTTTTTGCGTTTTTGTAAATGCCCGAATGAGATATTTTCTTAATTTGAATCTCCTTATTAAGACATTTAAAATGAAAAAAAAAAAACTTGAAAAACATGTGTGACAATCAGAATATACCACCGGACGCAAACGACTTTATATAATCTGCAATACCCACATGTTAATCTATTAGTACTTAGTAATATAAAATAGTAGTAAGTATTATTTAAATTGAAAAGGCATATTTTGTCTTCATATCGGCATTATTTAATGCAGCATCTTCATTACATACTCACGTACAAAAAAATAGTTGGTAGCTTTTCATAATAGAAATATTAAACTTACGTCCAAGTAAAGTCTCCATCAGGATTACTTCGGATGAGACCGACCCACACGGCGCTCGAAATATCAAGCTCTTTGAGGTACGCTCTTACAGCATCGTATTGCGCCGTTGTATCCACTGTAACAATGGAAACAATAATGGTATTTAAAAAATAAATCTAAATGCACGAATACCTATTCGTACAAATTAATAAAATCAAATGTTTCTTTGAAGGGCCTGTTGATTTTGTGATTAGTGCTTCTGGCTACTGTACGTTCGTTGGCTTAAATCCCACCTAAGTAATTGTGTGATGAGCACGATATTTTTTTAGACTCTAGGTGTAATATATTTATAGTAATTATGTATATATTTAGAAGTATATAAATATAATTATCAGCAGTCTGGCTGCCATAGTACAGGTTCTGACTACTTCTGGAATAAGACCGTCGAGTTTAAGATGTGTGAAGTTACTATCATTATCCATATTTAGTGTTAATAACTTATCTATACAATAGTTTCGTTCATGTATTTTTATTTTTTAGGGTTTCGTGCTTCAAGGATGTATGAATCGTTCATTTGAATAGATATATTCTGATACTAACAAGTCCTACGTACATGTTTCTAGTACTTTTTAAGTTTTTAAATTATTGAAAAAGTTTTTTATTATTATTATATTTATTAGCAATTTGTTTTAATTTGTAAATCAGTATTTTACTGCCAGAAAAAAACCCAACTAGTATTTATCTGAGATACGAGGAGATAGGACCACAACGTTTTATGGTCTATTGCTCTATTCTTAAAATAGACATCAAAATCTTTTCAATCTGCTTATCGTTTAACAGTAAGTATTCAAATTTAAATAGTAAATGTAAAAGAAACTTTTAAACATACAACAAATCAGGATCCTTAGAAAGTAGCGACACATTTAGATAAAAGTAACAACCTCTTTTGCCGAGATTAAACGTAAAGATTGCATTTTAAGTCTTACATGTTTTAGAATTAAACTAATTTCGCAAAGCATATCGTTAAATTTGTACATTCGAATACCATATGCGTAAGAGTGCGTAAGAGCTCCGTTTGCGTAAACTTTATTTGTCTAGGTGAGAACCACATTCACGGGGGGGGTCGTCTACTCGTCTGTAGATGACCCGAGGTATGTCGGGGTACCAGGGACTTCCTTTCTAGGGTATACCTGGTTCCCCGGCTATTAGTACCCGAGACGGCGTGCGGTTTTGGTCGGTTCGAGTCCGACATGCCACCGACGGGTGGTATCCGAGGGGATTTCCGCACGGAAAAAAAAAAAAAAAATGGTGAGAACCACATTGATAGCTATTGCATCAATGATGCTACTGCATTGATAGCATTGATAGATATTGACTATATGAAATAGAATTCTGTTCACTGAATAATATTTGGCCAGCTGCAATGTACATATTTTACATTTTAGCTCCTGGTTTTTTGTCTAACTTTAATTCAAATATTAAGTAGTAGTATTTATATATAAATAAGTAAATAGCATACCTTACATAATATAATGATCTTCTCATGGGTTTTGTTTGTTAAAAATTCATTTAAATACTCGAATACTCGAAGAATGGTTGGTCTTCTTCACAAATTTAGCACTCTATTTTGCCATCTTCAAAATTTATTTTCTTGATCAAATGTTTTATATCTACCTTGTACTCGTAATATGAACTCAAATCATGTCAATTTTCATTTGTATTCATGCAATAGTTACAGCGTGATGCGCGTCTAATATACAGATAGAAAGACGTAAACATGAAAAAAAAAATGTGTTTTGTTGGTAGGCTTTATTATAGACTGCTCTGCATAAATTAATAATAAAATACCTTCGATATCTATACTTGGGCCATTTACACTTTTACAAGTGTATGTTATTTTGGTACCGAAAGGTTTTAAATCCTACCAGGCACAGGTTGCACGCACGTTCAGCAGATTTATTTTAAGTGCCGTGTTTTAATAATTATGGTCAAGTTATGAAAGTTAACAACTGTGTCATGCATCATACCTTTGTGAAGAAGCTAGCAAAGTTGAACAACTTGTAACCTCAGCTTGAAACCTGTTTCTTTACACAACAAAGCTAAGGTTACAAGTACGAAGAAATTTATCAGAGTAGCTATCTACTCTAAGAAATCTTCTTCTTTGTGTATATCTTGAGAACTTAAGCTACTGAATTAAGTATGTTTCTTTTGTATAAACTAATTATAACGACAAACGAATTTTGTTTTGAAACTAGCTAAACAAAAACATCTACAATTACATATTACAACAACTACAACAAAACACACTGATATTAAGTGTGTACAGTACACGGTACAAAGCGTTGCCAGTATTTTAGCTAGAATATATTCCTTTGTAGAACATTTCATTTTCATATTTACCTGGAAAAAAATTGGAATAGCCATAATTGCATTTCTAAGGAGAGGCCTATGTCCAGCAGTGGACTATTAAAGGCTGTTGATGTGTGTGTGATGCATTTCAGGTTTTCGACTCGGAAAGGGAGCTACATGAATAACACGTTCATTAATAATGATTAGTTTAAACGGTACCAAAAATTCATGTCTATAAGGTAGAGGTAGACGAAACTGAGAGGCGTCACAGTTTATTAGACACGTTTCATATAAAACAGAAACTGACTTAACCTTTCATGAAATGTTCAGTGGCTTGTGACCGCCTTGGCGAGGCATGCGTGCACTCAGCTACGACATCTGTTTACGTAATAAGATTACTCAGTTAGAGTACACATAAAAGGTATTTGATAAACTAAGGATCTCTATGCGCAAAATGAAATAATAAGCTAAATAGTTCTTTGTATTCCGATCACGAGTAAAGATAGGTTTAAATATAGAGTATTTTCATAAATAATATTTTAAGTTGAATTCAAATAAAAGATGTTATTGTAATAATATATCTCCAAAATATAATATTTGCAATAATCTAAATATAACTGCGTATTAATCTTAGTTACACCCTCAGTCCTTGAGTAATATTAGATTAATTATTACTACATAAGAAAACCTTTTTCGTAACTTCTTCTAGAGATAGTGTTGCTACCGATGAAAGTTATACTCGTATTATACTCGTTTTTTAAAATGCATTCTTCACTTTAGGCTAAATGCTATCTCTTATGCTACTCATGTAGGCAATCTGTTCGCCTTCAGATGTTTCGTGAGCACTTAGGGTACTTTATTTGGTATGAACCAGAAAATGTTGTCTCTCCTTCCCTCCTCCCTCCTCTGTGAATGTATCACAACCACTTAGAGAGAGCTAGTTAACAACCTTCAGTTTTAAAATAAAGATTTTCTTCAAATAGCAATAAATGAATGTTATTTTCCTCAAAAACGTTTTTAATGTCCGATTTGGTGTCCAGAATAACATTTATTACCTATCTTCTCTGTTAGATTAATGGCCTAACATGGTTCGATTGAAAGAAAATTGTTAGAAATTCCCACACAATTTCTGGTACAACAATGTAAGGAAACATTTTCTAGTCAGCAAATGGAAAAATGTAATTCATGTCCACGCTATGCTCACGTACTGCAGGTATGATTCGATTATACCGTTTGTGACGCTCTGTTTTCTCTACTCTTTTTTTTGTTTACGTCACGTAGTTTATGAAACGAGCTCGGAGTTTTCTCATATCCAGTAATCGTATCAAACCATCTTCAGTAGCACAAAGGGCAACTTTTATTAACAAATGTAAGGGAAACAAAGAAAAACTCCATTCATGTGTATATGAAATACGGTTGGCATCAAGATAAAACTCTTATTTGCTTTTAGGTTTACAGATTAGGTAACTAACTAATGCGGATAAGAATTGAAACAATATTCTTAGTATGTACGAATGGCAAGTCATATAAAGTGAACTAGTGGTTTAAAATCATAAATAATGATGATTACATCTATATAGGTTATAAACATTTGCAAAATTGGCGGTGTAATTTATATATCGACTACTGACCCAGATCGCAGAGATCTCACATTTTTAAATGTAGAAATTAGCTTTAAACTGTCTTGTTCTCCTGCAATGCCATTCTATATTTTTTTTTGAACTTATAGTATAAATAGTTAATTAATATGTCGGTCTACATTCAGGGTTCTTGCAATCAATCTGCAACTGACAAGGCTGCCAATTAAGTGCTGACCTAATACGTACGATATCTGAACACCGAACCCTCAACACGTTGAGTGCTCTGTCAGTCTTTGCTGCGGATAAAAGGTTAATCATTCTAGGATATATCGAGTGAATTTCTGTAATTTGTAAGCAGATAGTAAAATCATAATAGTTCTAAAGTTACATTTAGAAACGTTGATTATATTTATCAATTAATGTGATGAAAGAAGAATAAAAATATATAAAAATGAAATCCAAGCCAACTTTAGGATTGAGATTCTATTAGTCGTATATTAGGGCTGTAGGGCGTATGAATAATATCAGAGAATATTTATAGGAATAGATAGGTCTATCAAAAACAGTGAATCAGAATCTCATTGTCACCAGATCGCAGAAACATCTAGTCTTTGCTGTTTTTTTTTTTAACATTATTAATGAAGGATCCAACGTCTCATTGTCGATTTTGAATTTTCTTTAGTCGTTCTGGTACCAGAGTTAATTTTGTTTCTTGTTTGTTTTCTTTTTACTTCACAAGTTAACAAATAAACATTAAAAATATTAAAATTATTTCTAGTACAAATCTCTCTAAGAGGGTTGTACAGAAGAAATTCTGCTAGAAATTAAGCAACTTGGCTGTTTAAAATATTGCGACTACGATTTAACGGTGTTGTTTGCCTGTAGTTATTGTCAAAACTTAAGGGCTGACTTAAGCTCATTGACAAAGCGCAAATGACACTACTATTAGTGGCTCAATTTGATGATTATCAGGTACTACCTCTATACTTACTTAATATCTCAAAATATATATATATACGTCTTATGAGATGACTCGAAGAATGTGAAGTTTTCCGTGCGGTAATCGCTAACTTTTTACTATCTACTCTAATTCCTCCTATGTGCCTTAATTCATTTGGTATAAACATGATTCCAAAAAGAATCACTGCGTTATCACATAATTATGATTTTAAAGAAATTCAAACAACGTTAATTACATATAGATATTCCCACGTTCATTATTTATCACAATTTCTCACACCGCATTCATACATAAATTAGCAACATAGATCCAGACTGAAACTGTTCACTCACAGCACCGTATACAATCAGGCCTGATTGACAGCCCATTTCGAGTGTCAAATAATAGTAGGAAACTATGCCCCTTAAGCTGACACAAGCGGGAAATTTACATTACCGTTGAGTGAAACAACTAGTCGGTCGTATTCAAATTGGAGTCATTAAGAGGGTTACATGGCACTAAGACGAAAGCTTTCGCTAATAACATTTACCTGAGCATTTTGAGTATTAATATATTTACCCTACAGCTATTATAATGAGTAACGGGACTGAATCATTATTAAATTTTATTTAAGACTGAAATATGACAGAATATATAAGTATAAAATCCTTGTTTAATTTGTTTCTATATCCATTTAAAGATTCTTTAAGAAATTAATAAAGAAATGAGGTGAAATATGTATTCAGTGGAGCTTGTTTTATTAAATTAAAAGTTATTAAATTTTAAATAAAGAATTTAATTTTGATTGCTTTTTTCTATTTCGCATTTAACTTTCGCGGTGTCTACTAAATTAGAAAGACACAGAGAGTACGTTATTGAGAGGCTACGTGTGCTTCGTAAAAACATTGAATTGCATTGCCACTGTCTTTACCAAAATAATGTTGGATTTTTATTATTATTATTACGTTATTTGATTTTGTTAATGTTTTTTTACCGTGCGGGGGCAAAAGAGCAGATGGGTCGACTTCTTTCTTCTTGGTGTATCACTCGAATCGGGGCATGTGCTAGGAGAAGTCTGTGTTAGTATGGCCTTAGCTCATATAATATAAAGAAAATGCGTCGGTAAAATGCAATGTAAAATAATCACTAACAATGCATGGAAGAAAATCAAATACAGAAAAGAAAACATGGAAGGGAAATGTTTAAATTGTAAATAATTTCTGATTGCTTAGCTTACTTAACTCTTGCTGTTATGACAAAAAAAGGCAATAAGAGAACACTATTTTAATTTCTGTGTTTAATACTAACTGAAGAGTATTAAGAAAGGATCTCCTTATTTTTATAAACTAACAAACATTGAAAATGCTTTCTCATAGTCTTCTCATCTTAATTATATAGCTATTGAGTTTATTGAATCTCAGTGCCATTTCTACTGAGACGAAGAATAAAAGAAAAGACACAAAGCCCGATAAATCCTATGAAACTCATAACAAAGGAGGATTAACTCCGTCTGTAATAACACATTGTGGTATTATCCGCCCACGAAACCACTTTTTACTAACAAGTAATTTCTCAACGAGAACCTCAACTTTTAATTAATGTTCTCTTTAAAATTTATAACCCCTTCAACTGTTACTTTGACAACAAAACTTTGACATCCCTAAAATGCCACCTAATGTTACTTTAGAATCGTTTATGAAACAATATACAATATTAAATATCACTAATTGATTAAATACTCAGAATGTTTTGTTTTGGTCGTCAATTTAATGAAAAACTAAACGTGATTGATATAAGCACCCATTACGTTGCCATAGTTTTTGTTAATGTTTGGAATTGGAATGGTGGATCTCATGGTATGGGACTTGTAGAAGAAGGAGGTTGAGATTATAACGTAACTTTTCTTCCGTCAAAGATTTATCGAGGAGTGTTAAGCATTGACATAAATAAAAAAATATAAATTTTAAAAGGTGTATTGTTTTCACATCTGTTGATCTCTATCTGGTGTACACAATAGCAACACAGAAGTTTCACATAGAAGCAAGCTTGTTGATATATCAGTACTTGGGATAAGTCAGGTTGGAGATCATTCAGAACTCTCTGGCGCCAAGTGTATCTTCAGATCGAGAGAGGCCTTATCAATTCTGCCCAAACTTTGTTTGAATTATTTCATTTCATCACTTTCTCATAAATAAAAATTGATGGACTCCGAGGCCCTCTCAATACATAGCACATGATATCAAAGGAGCGAGTAATAATATCAGCGACCGAAAAGAAAGATTGTTCTGATTTAAATTGCTCACAATAGACAAAAGATATATTAAAAAACGGTGACTAAAGGAGTACCTGTACATAATGAAAATAGCGTAGAAATAACAGAATATGGGAAAACAGGAAAAAGTTTTACTGTCATCACTTTTGTTGACAGTTTGTAGAGTGAGGACAGTGCGCTTTTAAAGAATTCTCATTTTTTTAATATAAACTTAACTCAAACTCAAAATAAACTCAATCTTATCCTACTTATTACAGAGTACGAATAATACTAAATTTAAATAATCCATTACGTGATAATTTAAACCCAATATTTCTTTAAGTCCTCTTTTGGTAAACTTTGACGATCGAATGAGAAACATCTCAAGAACCCTATATAAAATGTATGTATAAGTAATTTTGTTTGTAGTGTTTAAATGCTGTTACCAGATTAAGGAGCGTGTTTTATTAAGATACTGGAAAGCTAAGATGGGGAATTAAGAAAATTTCCATAAGAGATTCCCACTTCCCGTCTTTTCTGAGTGTAGTGTTGGTATACAAAGCGAAGTTGTGGGCTGGCTTCGCGCCAGACAACCCGCCACCCGCGCCCGATTCACACCCTCGGGACCTTAGGGAACCGCCAAGTCAATATTTGTGATGCCATTTAACTGTCGCAGAACTCACGATTCTCGATATTTTATTGCTTGCTTATCTTTCACATAACTCTTAATTTCTTGTTTGAATTATGTCAAGCAAGAAAACAGTGAAATATCTATCATCGTCGTATCATTTAATAATGTTAGTGAGACTAATACTGTGATGTCTCACTATGTAATGTATTCATCTAGTTATATTCCTGTTTTTTTTAGCATTTTTTTCGAATGCTATTTTAATTCGTGGAATTTAGAATACCTTTACAATTACAAAACATTCATCACCCACGTCATCATATTTTGGATTTAAAAAAGCTAACGTAACAAGACTGCTATATTATTATCTGAAAATCTCTTACTGGTATTGTCACGTGACCTAATATTGTAAATGCTACAAACTCAGTAAAGGGTAACTATGTATATCAGAGATCTTCACTCCCCAGGTCGTTTTCAGTTATGGGTTACTTGAATCCATAATATTGTTTAGCCGAAACAACTGCGTGATACGGAGAATTTTACCTAATCTTGTGTTAAATATACATAGAAATGAAACTAATTTGCGTAATCTGAATACAGCCCGACATTGAGTATCATAATTACTTTCTCAAAGAATGCTTAAAGTTCAAATATATTATATATAAAAGTTATAAACTAACACAAATGAATGTTAAGTTTAGGTATATTTTTGAATACATTTATAGTCAGTTTTCAAATAGATAAAGTTTGTAAGAAAAGAACTTTGAGTAATAAAGGTTTGTTTATTTTTATGAGTTATAATAATATGGGAGCTACGTCGCCTTCAAACTGTTGTGCAATTTGGCAGAAGTATTTAATTTTTGTAATATATTTTTGTATCTTAAACAAACATTTATTATTATTATTAGAAAATGTATAAACTATTATTACTATTATTGTAATGGCCTAGTAGCCGTAAACTAAAATGTGAATTAAATTGTTATAAATGCAAAAGCATTACTATTTTGTTATATATACATATATGTATATTTATGTATTTGAAATAACACTGTAGTAAATTCTAATTCTAGACTACATTTTTTGAAAGAATTAAAACTGTCGTGCTATGCAAAATCTCTTATAGTCAAAGAAAAATACGGACATATAGATGCCTAAAAAACTTACAATTTTAAATATACAGTACTTTTGGATATCAATGTGTTTAATAAAGTATAGATATCCAGTCCATGTCTTTATAAAAACTCAATAATCCGTAAGGAAGTCCGTTCTTTAATAGTTTGACTGAAATAAAATCCTCTAGGTTAAAAAACAATCACTGACAACTACGTGGAAATTACAGCGTGGCTTCGTTCCCCACTGTTTTAATATTTAACAATACCGGTGAGGTTTCAAATGCCGTCAGGGCATAAAAGGTCGGTTCCCAGCTCTATTAACCCATTTAGTGAAACCGTATACCATTTATTTTTAATGCTGGTCTTTGCTTTTTATATTATTTACATTATATTACATACTTGTTCGGAGACCAATATATTAGGTACCTTAGCTATGGAGTTGGAGATTTGTATGAAAATAGATAAAAGAAGATAAAAATATTGTTTTTGTTTTATTTTAGCTAATCAAAGTACTGGATTAAATCATCTATACAATTTTGCTGTTTTGATGGCAGTTTGTTCATCCCTTTACTGTAGAAGTCAGCTGGACTGTACTGTCTCTTGGCTGTTGAATTAGACCAATCACGAGCATAAAAACCACAACTTCTATATTATATAGAAATTTGAATCGAAAATCATAAGGCTTAATTTCATACTGATTTACGGGAATACAAAATCAGGAAATTTATATTAGATTGTGAGCCAACGAGACCGCTGCGATTTACCCTCGGGGATGCCGATAACTACATTTGACGTCATTTGTAGGTACACGGCGTGTCGAGAACCCCTGTGATGTTTACAGGAGATAATATGAAAACGATAATACCAGCCACCTTTATTGAATATAACTCCTAATTGCGTTTTAATTGATGTTTCTATGTTATATGTTACTTGCATATAAATAAGACTATTTTATAATTTAAAGGTTCTTGGCCTTGGAACCCGTTCTCTATATGTTTTATGCACGAAACAGGTAACGCCATTTTACATAAAAATACCGTTAAGATTCTCCTATTTATATTTTTTAAAATTAGTACTTAACTACCTAGAAAAGGTAGATTACCTCTGCTGAAAAATATAATTTTTTGGCCGGCAAATAATACACCAAACAAGCAAAACCTTTTCTAATAAATCACATTCTAATCATTTAAGCCATTTCCAAGATATACTAAATAAATTTATTCCCAAGAATTTCTCATTTAAAGTTTTAGTACTTATCTAAAGTGTGATATTGTACGATGAAAAACTTAAGTATCTGCATGGATAAATTTCCTCGTTTACGTAATCCCCTTTTAAATTTCCGGTACGCCGCTAACCTATTATCGTCGAGCAGACTGTACGTTTAAAAATAACAATACTGATACTGGCGTCTCTACAACGTACAACTAAGCTGACCAGACTGACAAAGACTACCTAAAGTTAGAAAGGATGAAATTAAATGCGTTGTTATATAATTCTACTTAAAGTTAATACAGTTTTACGTCTTACATTTCCGAGGCTCCAAAAGATAAGACATGTATATATATAACATTGTATCTTGAATTCGGGTTGCGATAGCAGCATAAAGTAGTTTTATCACTTTCTTGTGAATTCTATGCATATGGCTACAAAATGATAATCAAAACTTCACATCTCTCACTTCACTTAAATATTTCTAAATACATAGATATCGTCGTGTTCATAACACAATTATTTGTCCTGGTGGGATCGAACGCAAGACCTCCAGCATAGCAGTCGGGTTCACTAACCACTCCAATATTTAAAAAGTTGCAATATGTACTTTGTAAATACTTCATTCCTGAACAACCTTAAAGAGATAAGAAAAGGTGCCACATTTTGCTAACGATATTTGAATTTCATATATATTCTACACTCCACACACTTAATAATAATTATCTAGTATGTAGAGACAATAAAACCATGTAACGGATGCTAGAATTGAAACCGGGAACACAACATTAAGTTTAAATATCCGTATGGCCGTACTACACATTCATTTCCATTTTTTTTTAAATACTCTAAACCGTTATTTCTATACTTATGTAGTAAGGAGGATTATTATAAGCGTAATAGGGGATTC
The DNA here is from genome assembly GCA_902825455.1 of Arctia plantaginis. NCBI lineage: Eukaryota > Metazoa > Arthropoda > Insecta > Lepidoptera > Erebidae > Arctia > Arctia plantaginis. The sequence continues at coordinate 6,928,836 of CADEBD010000288.1, forward strand.
TCTTACGTTAATAACTACGACAACGCTGTTGTTCTATCCTAATTTACTAAAATGTAGAATATTTAGCCTATAATCAGGGTATTATATCTTCATAACTGAATAGTTTATTGAGATAGAATTTTTATACAGACGTCATGATCTCTGTTCGTCTACTTAATTTATTTCTTCTTAGTCGAGGGCCAAAACTTCTAGGTATTTCTTCTTTATTTGTTTAGTTTATACTTTTATGGAACTCAATTCCTCTTAGGAAAAACAATTCTATAAATCATTACTGATTTCGAAGAAAAATAAGAGTTGTTTATATTCATTAGCTGACTAACTTTTAAATAATTAAGGAAGTTCATGAAATGTATTTATATAAAAGTTTGTTATTTGATCCATTAATATATAGCTTATATTGATTTTATCTTTCATTTCTCCTTAACTTTGCCCAAAGTACCTTTACTAGAAAAGTCTCGGCATTTGGTTCGTAAATATACTAAGTGAGCAAAAACTTTAAATATAGATGTGATAGGTTTAATGATATGCGGACTTTTTATCTGATTCTATAGTTATCTTAAAAGGTTTATATAATTTATTTTCTACTAGCTGGTATCCGCAACTTCGTTTACGTTTAGTTTGAAAAGGCCTTAGGGCCGCCGGGTACGGGTGTGCACCGTACACGGGCGGAATTTTCAAGGGAGCGGCAAAAACAGCAAGCGAAACGAAAACGAATCTTTTTCATAATTTGAATATCTAATATATTTTTATCTCATCATTGTAACATCTATTGATCAGGGTACGAAAATAAATGCAAACAACATACACTACTTTATTAAACGTAAGTATGTATAATTTTAATCATTCAAGATGCGAGCGTGGGGTTACCATATATTCTATACCGGGCGAAAGTTATACGTTCGGGATATTATTGTTAGACGACGTTAGAACGGACAAGGTACTGCAGGCGACTTAAGCGCTGGTTGTCGCTAAATGTTCACCGTCTTTCATAAACGCTGGCCCTGGGAGCTCCTTTAGGAGCAGGGAGGGGAAACCGCGGTCACTACACATCAGGAGACCATCTACGCCATAAATGACTCGAGGCCCGTCGCGGTATCAGGGATTTTTTTTCTATGTTATACTTGGTTGACAGGGCTACTGCCCGAGATGGTATTAGGGCCGGCGCTGATTTACGCCACGGCACGGCAGGGTGTCCAGCCACTAAATAGGGCCGGCGCTGACTGACGTCGTGACACGATACGGGGTGGTAAAGGATTTTATTTGTGATCAAGTTCTTTTTATCGGACGACTATACTCTTGCGATCTATGGATATGGTAATCATGGCATGATAATCTATAGAATGAAACCGCATGACACGACATGTAACGCAATTAAGTAATATAATTTCTTAACTCATTGAAATAAGGATAAAAATAAGTTGACTATCAATAGCGGTCCAGCTGCTTAGAAACTTACCCGGAACAAACATACAGACACACCGGTAGACCGACAGACAGATAGACAAAAAATATTATAAACAAACACTTCAATTTTATTTTTTTGTATAGCTAATGAAGAAATCTTTCTTAGATAATGAAGTAGGTATATTTAAACCACATCGTGTAATAAAAGTCATAATCTACAATTTGCAACCATTAGGCTCCAAAAATGAAAATCTTATTTGCAAATGACTAAACACTAATCGGTGCAAAACCGCTGCAACATCTCTAGGCAACAGATTAACCATAAAATGAATGGAATGTCAATCCTGTCTGTATGCGATTCTATTCGAACACGTACATCGATATACGAGCGAATCTATGAATCGATGCATCTCGGAACGAGCTAAGCCGCTGAGATCAGCGACGCTCTTTCAACGGCACGTACACGAATCCCCTCTATACGCTGATTGGATATTTTATAGCTTTTGATACTTTCTTCTTTGTATTTTATAAAAATAGCATTAAAAAGGAACTAACATACAATCCACTTTGCTCTCTTAAGTATTTAGAAAGTTATAGCTTATTATCTATTAAGACGGTTTATAGAAGAAACATGATTGATACACTGATAAAATACAAAAAAAAACTTCATTCGCGTTTTGGGTACACTTATGGTATTTTTTAAAATAATGTCTTAAAAATAATTACCCAGGCTGTCAATATTTTTAATATAAATTACAGCAGTCAATTTAGATAAATATTTTTAGGCTATAAATTATTAAATGGATAGTTTGAAGTAACTATAATTCCGTATGGTGATGCATTAAGAATACGGAGTGTCACACCCGCCCGTGGGGGTCATAAGAGCTGACTAAAGGAGCAACTTACGCAGGAGAACAGCACTACAAAGAGAAGGAAAACTTGACACAAACCCTATACCAACCTATCTGGCCAGCGTGGTATAGTAGCCTAAAACCTCCTTTCTAAGGAAAAGCCTATGTCCAGCTGTGGACTATTTAAAAACGAAGTTTTTTTACAAATCTACCTACCGTCACCGACACACACATTAAGTGTGTGTCGGTGACGGTGTGTGGGAGTGTGTGAGCGTGGGTGGGTGCGTGCATGCGTGTGCGTGTTTATGTGTGCGTGTGTTTTATGTGTCATACGGTTTTATCTTGCAGAAATTTATTTAACGTCTTTTTGCAGTTGTGATATAATCTATGATGAAATTGTATTACTAGCACAGTAATTTCAATAAATTTCATAACAGTCTATGTACGTATTCTTGTAAGAAGTGCCTGACATTTGTATTTACGCTTCCTTAGTATACGGCCGAAATAACTTGTATAGTTTACGTCATCCGGGTCTACCCGTACGCGCCCACTTACAGGACCCTTATAAGTTTCTTTAGACATTTGCTGTCTACTAATCCTTTTAACATGCCTCAAAACATGGCAGAATTCCTTTTTCGTCTCTCGCCACTATTATTACTATATCTTTTAGTTCATAAGCTTTTTGTATCTCATCATTCCTTAATTTATCTGTAAATTTTAGATTAGACATACTTATCAGGGAACGTATTTCCAAGGTATGAATTTTACACTCATGTTTCTTATGCCCTACCAATCTTTCACTGCCAAGGTTTACGAGTACTTTGTAAAATATTTACTCCATTTTATCTATTACTAAACAATTTTCTAATTGTACTGAATACATGCAATAATACTTGGTAGGATACTCTACAATCTGCATAACAGGAGAGTTATAGGCTGCGTACTAAAGGATCGTGTGTTTTGGATCAGTTTCAATCTAGCAGTAACTATATCGAAACCAAATGAGTAATTAGAATAAAGAAGAATAAAAAGATCTCAATAATATAAACTACATTACTAGCCGCAGGTACTTTCAATGATACTAATAATAAACGTTAGTGAAATGTTGTACACCTCAGACAATTATTACAGCTTGGTTTCATTATTCCATTCCATTTAGTTTGGTTTTGGCAGTACGCGCAACCATCGCCAAAATTGACTAACTAAATAATTACTTCTTAAATTCAACTGTGTTTAGTGCTGTATGTGTATTCCCACATTTAAACATCATTTTATGTCATTTTTACAAGCAGTCAATTTACTTTTTTCCTCAAGTAAGTAGAGCAAAATCAACTCAAAATTGATTTATGCCTAAAGGGACTGGTAAGTGCCATTATGCTGTGCTCGTACTTGGTCGCCATTAATTATTTCGTTTCGAACAATGTTCTAATATTTACCAGTTGTTTACTTACTTAAAGTTCCTATTGTTTAACCCTACCAATATTGGAGATCAACAATCGAACCTCCAAACAAAAACAACCTCCTATGAAGTAAACAACTGTTCGTTAACCAACACATTGATATTTATGTAATTAAACAATTCTGAGAAAGTGTATCCACGGACTAAGTTGTTCGCCCACAGTCACTTCTAACAAACGTTGTTAGGATGTGTGTACAGTGTACATGTTTTAGCTGATACCAAACCTCTTTTAAAAGTGGCATCTCCAGTAATGAAAGCACCAGGACTGACATGGAAAATGGAGAACAAGAAAATCACACACTGTAGTTCCAGGAAGTTCCAAGAACAACTTCTTAGTCCTAGACTGTTTATGTTACTACAGTTCTAGAGACTTCTAAAAGAGCTTTCAAAGTTCGAAACGTACGCGAGTCAACACTGATATTGCTAATATCCCTAAGGTGTTGTTTTGTTCATGATTTATTCGTATATAAGTTTTATAGGGTAGACAACATTTTTACACAAACCTTAGAGAGTAATACTTTAGTGATTGACATTAGTGACCTAGTTCTTTTTAATATATCAATAAACAGAAAGGAAACATAAGAATCTATTCAAAATTCACAAGTCTTATGATTAGTATTTCTCCACCAATTTCAACCAAATCTTTTAACAGGTGGTGTAGTGCGCTATATCCATAACAGCACATAATTTTGTCCAATATCATATACGTATATGCTAACAAATAGGGTCCATGGTTCAGACAATTTCTGAGCAATTAGGAATATCACCTCTCGAAGCTCCAGCAATACTTTAGATCTGAATAGCTGCTTAAATTTTATATCATAATAATAAGCAGATAGAGATTCCATCTTCGCATTGTCATAACACAAACAAGTCAAAGAATACATATTGAGAGTTCCCTTCTAGATTATATCGTGTCCTTGGACACAGCGTCAAATAGTAGGCCAATGGTTCAATAGTCTGCCATTCAGCTGCAACAGGGAAGCACTCCACTATCACGGGGTGCCAGAGTACCTGAGGCGGCTAGTGGCAGACTATTTAGAGGAGGTCGTGTCCGAGGACCGAGACGGTAATTTGAGGTGTCGGCCCATGTCGTGCGGTGTTCCACAGGGGTCTGTTATTGGACCCCTCCTTTGGAACATAGGGTACGACTGGGTCCTTCGAGCTGATTTCCCCCCTGGGCTAGGTGTAATCTGTTACGCCGATGACACTTTGGTCAAGCCCGGTTTGCTAACTTTCAAGAGGCGGCGCGTCTGGCTACTTCGTTGTTTCTGCCCTAGGGCGACTTTTGCCCAATTTGGGTGGAGCCAGTGTCGCGACAAGACGGCTGTACACGAGGGTTGTCCGATCAATGGCACTGTACGGAGCACCGGTGTCTGCAGCGTCTCTCACCGCCCAAAATCGGTTAGATCCATACGCGGATACCGCGCCGTGTCGATGGATGCGGCGTGCGCGTTGGCTGGAACTCCCCTGTGGGATTTGGAGGCGGATGTGCTCGCCGAAGTATATCGGCGGACGGCTGAGTTCCGGGCGGATAGCGGCAAGCGGCCCCCGCACAGAGAGGTACGCGAGTGGCGTGATACCGCTCGCCGAGCCACGATGGCTCGTTAGTCGCCCGGTTGGGTTTGCCACCATGGAGGCGCTCCAGCCGGTCATCGTCGAATGGGCAGAGCGGCAACGCGGGACCCTTTCCTTCCGGCTGACGCAGGTTCTTTCCGGGCACGGCTGCTTCGGAAAGTACCTGCACTCGGTCGTTAGGAGGGAATTGAGTTCCGCCTGTCACCACTGTGACTGCAGTAAGGACTCGGCTCAGCTGCTGGCAATTTGCCCAGCCTGGACATGGCAGCGTCGGGTCCTCATTGCAGTCATTAGAGGGGATCTCTCGCTACCAGCCGTCAAATGCTCCATGGCCAATAGTGACAGATGATTACGTCCATCGCATCCGGCGGAGGCGGCGAAGAGGGCCCGATAGAATGACCTCCACTTGGGGACGAAGGCGCGCTTACCAGCTCCTCATGCCACCCTGAGTGGGCCGCGGGTGGACGGGATTATTATTAGTACCCGAGACGGCTTGCGGTTTTAGTCGGTTCGAGTCCGACATGCCACCGATAGGTGGTATCCGAGGGGATTTCCGCACGGAAAAAAAAAAAAGGGTCTCCCCATCCGCTATAGTGGTCAGCAATGAGGAGATGACATCCGCATGTCCCGGATATCACCTAAATAGAGAGTTTACCCAAAGGTGGTGCCCGCGCTGTTGCGGGCAGACGCTGGGAGGGGTTCGGATGTCTTAATATCAGCTGTTCCCGGACCCCTTCTATCTTAGGCGCGGAGCGGCACACCGTGTGGTTTTAGTCGGTTCAATTCCCACACACCGCAAACCCCGGCGAGGTGACGGCCCAAGGGGGTTTCCACAAGTTAAAAAAATGGCGTTTGTTCAAAGTTTACCTTCTCTTTGCAGTGCTGTGGTCCTGCGTATTTTGCTCCCTTAGTCGGTTCTTACGACATCCACGGGATGAATAGGGGTGGTGTGACTCTGTATTCTTAATCCGTCATCACACGGACATTGGTATTGATATTGGCTGTGGACTCCGGTTGCCGCATTTAGACTCAAGATGGTCCTTTAAGGACTTTGTTTATAATTATGTATACAAAGCTTCGTTGCGTACACTTTATGTTGACATCGAGATCACAAAATTGAGGCGCTATTGAGCCCCCTCTTAATGTAGCAGGTATAACATACAAACATACTTATTTACAGTATCATTAAAAAAATATTACCGTTCATTTTTCAATACTTCAGCTTGAAAAGAAATAAACAATAAGCAGCAGACCACAGGCGTTAAATCTGTTATATAGTTGGTTCACAAATCTTTTAATTCATGTACAATCGCCCTAAATTGTGCACCCGGAGGCGTTCGATCTCAAGTGAAATTAGCCGTTAAGCAGGCGCGGTCTGAGTCAGACTTTCCTTTAATTAATTAAGTGGTAATTCAAACCGCTCGGATTAATCCAAGGGCGGCACCCAACGTTATTAACGTACTGACCACTTTATATTAGCATGTGAATAATGAACGGCGTTTGTTAACAACTTTTGAACATACCCATGTACCACAACGTGCTAACAAGTTATTACTGTGTCGTCTCAAACGTGACTTTGTTTAAATATTTTAATGAAAAGTTAAGATCATTCTAAGAGGTTTGAAAGTCTGCCCCAGTGAAGAAAGAGAAAAAAGTAAGTTATAGTAAGTAATAGAGCAGCGCAATAATGTTAGGTGAGTTCACTGCGGAATTGAATGAACCAAAGCGTTACTGTGGACATTCTGTGTCAGTGAGAGCGACGCTGAAGCTCAATCATTCCAGAGATATGGGCTTTCCGAGACTTGTCTGCTATTATAACATAATACTCATGAAATTTTCATTTCAGTGGTGTGGAGCTGTTAGGCATGACTCAAATAGCACAAATAGAACAACAATACATTAAGTTTAGTAAAAAAAAATCGGGCTCTTAAATGTTTATTGCTTGTCAATAGTATATTGACAAGCAATAAACATTTAAGAGCCCGATTTTTAAACTTTAATACTTAGATAGAAAGATTAGATAACATGTCTGTCAAATTGGTGGTCTGGTCTGCTCGTTGAACTGTTTATTTAAATATTGACGGGCCTGTTGGTCTAGTGGTTAGTGACCCTGACTGCTAAGCCGGATCTCGTGGGTTCGATTCTCACCCAGGACAAATATTGGGTGATGAGTTCGACCATTTGTTCTGTGTCTAGGTGTAATTGCCAGGTCATCATAGGGGAGTGGAGGGAACGACTCGGGCAACCGAGCGCCGGGCACGCCGTCATCGCGGCGGTAAGACCCGTTATGGAGGATTGGCTCTAGAGGCGTCACGGGACCCTCTCATACCGATTGACGTAGGTGATCACTGAGAAGGGATGTTTCGGAGATCACCTGTGTCTGATCCGCAAGGAGCCAACGCCTGAGTGCCACCACTGCGATGGCCAGACCGTGGACACGGCTCTCCACACGCTGGCAGAGTGCCCGGCGTGGGTTGAGCAGAGGCGAGACCACGTGGCGGCCATCGGAGTGGGAGTTCTATCGCTCGATAGCCTGATTGCGGCTATCGTGCGGAGCGAGAGTGCGTGGAACTCTGCCGTCTCCTTCTGCGAGCAAGTTATGCTCGCGAAGGAGACGGCGGAGCGGGACCGGGAGAGGTTTAGGACTCTCCCGGCCCGCCAGGCCCGGGAACGGGCCAGGTACCGCAGGCGACTCAGGCGCCGGAGGTCGCAGAACGACCTCCGTCCTCCATAAGCGCAGGCCTGGGGGTGACAGGTGAGGCCATCTGTCACCCTAGCAGAAGCAGGCCGGGGTGGCGGCGAGCGCGTTGCGAAGCGCGCTCGCTTCTAGGGAGCACCGGGAACGTGGGGTTCCCACACGGGGGGGGGTCGTCTACAGATGACCCGAGGTATGTCGGGGTACCAGGGACTTCCTTTCTAGGGTATACCTGGTTCCCCGGCTATTAGTACCCGAGACGGCGTGCGGTTTTAGTCGGTTCGAGTCCGACATGCCACCGACAGGTGGTATCCGAGGGGATTTCGATTTTCGATCCGAAAAAAAAAAAAAAAAGGTGTAATTTATTTAACGATGTTTATCAGCAAATTGGGCTCATGAGCAATTGGGCATATATTTATCAACCATAATACATGCTCTGCCTAGTTTGTGATCAGACTGCCGTGTGTGAGATGTGTGAAGTTATTACTATTATTATTGAAATCATTATAAATATTATAATTTCTGGTAATAACAGTAATCATATTATATATTAGTATCACTAGATATTAAATTCATAACCAAAATAGTAATGACTAGACTATTTAATAGTTAAGGACTTTATAAATGATTATGTACACAAAGCTTCGCTTCGTACTTCGCTACATTATTTAGACATCGACATCAAAAAATCGAGGCGGTATTGAGTCCTTCTTAATGTAGCAGGTGTAATTCAATTAAAGCATTTCTCTTCGACTTCGTAAAATAAATTATTAATTTGACAAGCGAACCGAAATTCTAAAAGGTTAATCTTCAACTGGTTACGACATCAGTGGGAAGGTGTAACATCAACTTTCAGCCGGGAGCTACGGGGTCATGGGAAAACCCGTCAACTTAAAATATTCAATTTAGAAAATCGTTCAAAATAAAATGGAGTGTAGAAAACGGTGTCAAACTTTGACTATTAACAGAATGTTATGCATATAGAAAATATTCATTCAAAGCAGAAATTTATCAACTTACATGCAATACAAGAGCAATAACAAAGACCTCGGTCATAAATGTAAACTGCAAAAATTAATAACGTATTCTTAGTGTTTATATTAACTACTAACTGTTCATTCATCCTTTAATTTAGTTAAATAATTTTTTAAATTTAATAAGTAGTGTAATACTGCATCATCATCAGCCTATAGCAGTTCACTGCTGGACATATGCCTCTCCCATTGCACGCCACTTAGATCGATTTTGGGCTTATATTGCATCAAAACAGGTGAATAGGGTTGGCAGTAGTAGGAAGGGTTAGGTTTGATAATGTGTGACTTGATATTGTGTGATGGTACACTTAGTGCAAGATAAATCTCTAGGTTACGACACCCTTCAAATTGAGATTTGAGAACCAATCTCATTTATTAAACTACAATATCAAATATAAAAGGATGATTCTTCACTCATTTTACATTTGAGTCATTACGCGCAACATAATAATTAATCTTTGAAAAAAATTAAATAATCTACATACTCGGGCATTTAAATTCTTGTCATTATGTCATGTCTTTGATTTAAATAATTGAGTATTTTATAACAATTACCTAAGGTGAATTTATTTCTGAAGTCGAATGACGCAGAAAACATAAGTATTAAAAATAACGAATATTACACGACCTAAAAACTGCTTAATTTTTCTTCCATATAATTTCACCAGATCTATATCCAAAATAAAATGCTTATTATATAATATGTATTTGCCCAGTGAACCAAATTTTATGTAAATTGGCAGGATTACCTTTAGTGCGTTACATCCTTAAAGCCAGATCACGCCTCGGGCGATATTGTTAAAGAGGTTATTATAATATTTATAATGGAATTCTGCCTCAGGCTGTCACTGAATTTACATCCACTTAAACTCACGTACGCGTGTTAAAATATGAATTATGTTTTAATTAAGCATGTGTTTTCAATAAAGACAACGTATTAACACAATGGCTAAGCATACTATGAATTTAAATTTCATGCCAACAGTAAACGAGTACTTTGCGTCGATGAGTTCGTTTACACTAGGAAAATATTCAATGAAAAGCAATGTAGTTTAAAAGGAGTTTGCAATTAAAATACCTGCAGTTATACTTTGCCCATTCTTGTTTTCTTTTCTGAAGTTACTAGTGAATATAACTGTTTCAAAGATTATAAAATTAAACTTTGAAACATCCATTCCGTTTCCATTTGTTCACAATACTTTTTACAAGTCGTAGACATTGAATATTTCTTTTTAATTATTTTACACGTATTTTTTATTTTACGCAATTAAAACAGCTATATTGTATGTAGTATGTACTAGTATCGATCATAGTTTGGTGAATAAATGGTTCTTCCATACTTTTAAATAAACGATTTTTTATTTTATTTTATTTTATAGGTACACTAACAGACAACCGATCAAAATATAATAATAAATATAACATAATGGATTTTAAAGCTTTTAATTAATCACTATAAATATACATATATTTACCAATTATGAACTAAAAAAAAAAATTATTATAACGCAATTAAAATATTTACAACATTTACACTATTTACATCCAAGCATCAAAAAATTCCTACGCGACATCGCCTACTGGAAGCGTTCCCAGAAGCCTGGCAGCATTGCCACGTTGAATGGCAATGCTAATTCTCTGTGCTAGAAAAAGGAAGGCCTTCTGATCACGAGAAGTGTCGATCACTTGCTTAGCTAGCTGTCTATACATAGCACGAGCACTCGGACCCCCATGACCCTACCGTCTCGACCCCAAACGGGTCAAAAATGTTATTTCCTACTAAATTTTGGTATTTACACAGCAGCAGCGCTAGCATAACCAGCTGTGCTTGGAAAATGTGATGGCGCAAGGGTGTCGACGCAAGTTGCGTCCCACACCAAAGGCTTACATATTTTCCATGACAGCAACGACATACCGTCTGGTCTCTTCGCATCGTCTCGTATCAGACTATTGGGTTCATGTATCGCTAGAACGCCGGTGGTAACAATAGCACGACAGATATTGTCATTGACAACGACGCGGAGAAACACAAGGCGCTCCTAACCAGAGACAATTGGCAAGGCGAAAGGTAATATCGACCACAAGGTGCCCATGTTGGGCAGTGGAAGTGCCTGAATCCGTAAGCCTGATTTCCATTCTCCCACAGCCAACAAACGAATATTTATTGATGTATTAATTAATGTTTTTTTTTAAAAACATAGTGGCGTCTCCCATTGTCTCTTTGAGACTGGATTGACAGGTAATATTGTATTGGGACAAGTTATCCGCCAAGCATGTATGGCGTTGACCTTGCAAAACACTGTAGAATCAACCAGTGTGTTTATTAGAATTTACCTTGTTAACTCTTATGTGCCATGGACCGAAGAGAGAAACGCTAGAAGGCTGACACCTACAATTTTGCGTACTCCAAGACCACCTAAAGGAACTGGTAAGGATGCTTGGAGCCAAGCTCGATCGTTTAAAGCCACATTCAACGTCCTTTACTGAGGTCGTGAATAATTTTGACAACTTTTTCTAAAAGTGTTGAATGTTTCCAAAGTGGCATGTGTAAATGTAGGTACAAAAAGTAAAAAATGGAGTATAATTAAAGCCGAATGGACATTAATTTTAAGTAAACGAACCAAAAAATCACCAAATTTTTTAATTACATATTAGATATTTAAAAATCACATCATATCATTTTAGCTAAAACTAAATTGAAACTTTTTAGCCGACCTTTTATTGGACTATAACTTTTAATCGAAACGACACCGAGTTAGGTCTGGAATAGAAATCTACTGTCAAAAAATAAATGAACAGAGAGAGCATGGCTGCTAAAATAAAGTAAAGTGTTGGCAGCCAGTAAAAAGTTTGGTAAACGTAGAATTCAATTTATTTTATTTGCGCATGTAAAATGAACTAATTCTGTATATGTTTACGGATGGCAGCAATTAGGGGCGCATGTTGTTTGTGCCCGTCCGGTGTCAAGTGTCGGGCAGCGTAGCGGGCGTGTCAACCCTGTGAGCGTGCTGTCCATCCGTCGTGTTGGGCAAACGATGCTATTTATTGCTTATTGGAAAAGGGTGTATTTTTGAAAATAGAATGTTAACGTTAATTGACAGGATAGTTATTTATTAACAGTTTTTATTGTACACAAAATGAGTAACACATGTTGTATACATGTAGAAAGGAGAAGATGTACAGGGGCGAGCTTAGTCATTATTGAATTGTCTTCCAGCAAATCTCCAAAGTGAAGATAGCCAAAAAATAGTCATTATTTAAATCATTATTCTAGGATCATTGTACACAAGACTCGTATCGCTGCAAATACAGGAAACAGCAAAATATCAAAGTATTATATTAATAAATATTTATTATTATCAAATTACTAAATAAATGAACAATTAACTGCATGGACGGCGTAGTGGTTTAAGCGGTCGCCACGCAGCTTCCTACTACTCTGATTGTTGTGGGTTCGATCCCCACATAGGACAACACTTTGTGTGACCCACAAATTGTCGTTCTGAGTCTGGGTGTTCTTTGGGACCCCGCGACACAGGATATATTCCTGTGCGAGAGTTAATTTTGGGAAAAAAAAATGTCGATTTGGTTTCTATAATGAATTTTAAACCTCTGGCGTCCACCCCTCTCCTATCACAGAGGAATTTTACATCAATTCATGACAAGATACAATTTTAGAACCTGTCCTCTCCCTCGTGCGATGGGTTTCATCGATGTATCAACTATCAAAAACTATCATTTTATCAAAAGAAATACCTACCTATTTATATTTATTTTGTCTTTGTATACTTTTTATTAACAATCTGTCAAAAGAATGTCTAACAATAAAACTTATAATAACTAAACTATAGATAGAGTTAATACTGCAGTCCATAGCGCACACTCATAACATTTTAGCAGATCGTATTGCGATACGCAGCTATTGATTTTCAATAAGCCTCGTTTAGTTGTTCCGCGTTAGGTATTTGTAAAGTTTTCAAATTTAAAACACAGCTAAAATATTGTTTTATTGCGAAATAAGATTACAAGTTATGTGTCAAAGAGCGAATGTTTGGAAATCAAATTACGATTTCTGTGAATAAAACTGAAGAAGCTACGGATACAACATAGTATTTCATGAAATTAAAGGTCCTAATAGCACAATCGAACTAAAAATAAAACCCTTGTTGTTTGAAGTCGGTTATATAATGTGTAGGTTATCAAAACAGACGACGCTGTAATTTTATGAACTAGATAATGCATCACACACTGTAGCTATATTCCTAGTCAAAGTTCAAAAGACTTGCACATATAATGAGTTCAGTCCTCGGTAATAACTTATAACCTATTCATGGTGCTTAAGTGTTTTGAAGTTAGATGGTGAATAATCTGATTAAAAAACAATATCAGTATTAGGTATCTAACTAGGTATTTTCTTTATTATCAACTAATTTATATTTCTTTGTGATGCAAATACCTTAATAATTAGAATACTAGTCTTAAAGACAAAGACAAAAGGTTGTGAAACAAACTTAGCATTACTTAAGTTTAAAGTAACACAACCCATAGACCCGCTTTTGCCCGACAATGTTGTGAGGCAACGTTGGCTATTTGTTCTTATCAGTTGTACTAGGTCCTCACTCCTCATGTAATATAAGTCTTATGTATAAAATAGTTCTACATTATATAATTAAAAGTTATACAGAACCCAGAACTGCAGAGTAATTACCAAGAAGTAGATTTTAAATACATATTATGTCACAGGCCGATCGTAGAATTGAACAAATAATAGGTGTAATTATTGATAATGCAACATTTCATGATGATCGAATGAACGTTTCGAACGCACGGAACAAGACAGAAAATAAATATAAAAACCTACACGAACATTAACTTTGATATATAACAATATAGTAAACAAACAGTGGGTTGTTTTGAAATAAAACTATAGCGTATAAATTCTATTAATACAGGGCTACTAAAACGCCGAGTGAAAGTTTTTTCCTTTCTATAACAATATGTCAAACAACACCTTGATATTAAAGCCTATATATCATAATAACGAGTGCGTTAAACGTTCGAATGTGTCACATATTGTACGTATATGTGGGACGTTTTTCGGCGAAGGCGGACTTACGTACGTAGGCATTTTCCCGATACCCAACCATAAGAAAAATGTCCGTATAAAAATATGAAATTGATAACAATTTTTCTGCAAAATTATTTCGATTCCGCAGCTAAAACGTAGGTACATTATTCATGTGTATGTTTATTTCTGTCAAATTCGATGAGAATATTATTTACGTTTTACGAGAAATTCATCGCGATCTAATAACTTTTTGTCATTCATTCCAAATTTGACAGAAATGCTTTTAGCGATAACGCCACCCACCTTGTGTATATGTCTCGATACAGCATCATCTCATATTTCCCTCATTAAAAAAATCAAATAAAGGTTTTTTTTTTATTTTATCGTAAACTTCTAAATATTTGATATTTACTGGCATTTTTTTCTATTTTCAGTGGTCTTAGGTTTGCCTTCTTTGCTTATACTTTTAAGATTTTGTTTTTATTAGTTAATAATAGAAACTCCCTGAGAAATATTGTAACATCGGTGTACTATATGTTATTAATGTAATTAGAGAAACCCTAAAATTATCAAATGTTAACAAAGCGGTGGTAGACTAATGACTAAGGCGGACTTGCGATCAACCACTAGCGGTTTCTTGCCCCACCCAGTATACCATCTTAAACCCACTCCTATCAACAATATTTACCAACAAAAAATACTAGTTATATGTGACCCCAGTTGCTTATATTCTGTCGAACTCATAAAACGGTTTAGTGTAAATTATTCTTATTAATCCAATTATATTAAGGATCAATATTTATTCGACGCGACGTAGTTTATGACACTATCTCATGAAACACAATAATCTCGGTAACACCTATTTTATAGTGTTGCAATACATGCCCGCTATCATTGAATGGGTGGGACAAGAACTACATCTTCATTTATACATCAACTTACTCTAAAACAAAATATAACGTAGTAATATTAACAATTCACAGTTATATAAAATTTATGATTCATCACAGCTAATTTACCAAATGTCGTAGGTGAGCGATGATTGATGGCGCAATTTATAAGAAATCCGTATAGGATTACCCCCTTTAAAGGTTATCATAGCCGTAGGTGATGGATTGTCTCTCATAAACTGAAATAACTGAGGATTATCGTGGACAATACCATAAATTGATTTCTGATTATTGAAAAGATGAGAATGATTATTTGAGCTTTAGTCCGATGTATGGATGGATTGATGTTTATTACTCTATCACTCCATGGCCCTTCTGGAGTGATAGAGTATATAATGGATCTAAATGAAATTTGCCACAGAGGTCTATTACAATCTGAAAGAGCATATAGAATACTTTTTATAAAAAATCCAATGAAAATAATGTTATATTAATAATAATAAAGTAATAGTAATATCTACCGCGAGCGAAGTCGCGGGTAAAAGCAATTTTGTAAATGTGATAGAAAAAGGGAAAAGAAAATAGCTATATATTTTTTTACCCAATTTAATTAGTTTTTTACAACATCGAGAAAGTAAAAATAATGATGTTCATTAAATAGAGAGGAGATAGTTCTTCAGAGCAGGCTGAGATCTTGTTGAACATTACTAGAGGTTTGTTTTTCTATATTCATTTCTCATAAATCTATGTATATGAATTTCTCATTGCAAATTGAGTCGTAAGACAGTAGACAGTTAGGCGAACTTATAATTTGTCATAAAACTTTATTACTTTCTGTGTCCGGTAAAGTACTCTGGTCAACTAGTTTGACAAAGGTACTGTTCGGTCCCGAATAAACAATGAGTTGACAGAAACATAGAGACAATCGTACATGTCATGAATAAAATACCGTATTGTTTATTACATTTAAAGTAGATCGCCTGAACACTTAAGGGATTTATTTTATTTATTTATTTAATCAAAACGGCTTAAAATTAATTATATTAATTATGATTCACAAGAGACATAGGCCTCTCCCATGCACGCCACTTATCGATTCACGATCGATTTTGGGCTGCTCCTGCTTCTTCTTGCGCAAATCGTCACTCCACCTGGCATGTGGGCGTCCTAAACTACGTTTGCCGAGACGCGGTCTCCACTCAAGAACTCGTCGTCGTCGTGACGCTGCTGCCCTTCAATGGACTGTCGTAATTAGTTATGCCTTTTCGGATGGATATACTATCCATTGGTCGATCGCCAGAGTCTCGTTCGTTGTTCAGCAGGATGCACCGCGGGCAGGTGAGGTTGTCTTGGGGCGAAAGATGGTAGTTCGCCCCTTCACATCCCTAATCAAGATCTCTCAAATATCTAATCAATTTCTCTAATCAAGATTAACTATTGAAATTTCTTAAAAATATAATTGAGTCTACCCCGACCAACACAAACATGGAAAAAAAAGAGATCAGATCACTGAATGTCAGTTTATTAGACAAGGAAAATAAAATTTAAAGAGTAGAAACTAAGATACGAAGAATGCAGTTCATTAGAATACTATTATAAGATTTTAAATAGATAATTATAGACCTTATAAAGAGCCCACACAAATAAATAAAATATTATTTGCACGGGTTTTAAATTTACCAGTGAATTAACCAATGATTCTGAACAACATTTTCTCTAGCAAGTGAAACCTTATTGAGATAAAATCAATAAGTAAAACACTGGGCAAGGCCACTGAAGCAAATTTTAATAGCTTTTCTTAGATCTGACATAAACTTTATTGGTGTCTACGAAATTAGGCTATGAAATTAGGTTTCCTTAATCGTTAACATAACTACTTGCTACGTATAAACGAAATAGATTGGTGGTTGTCTACTACTGATGATCTTTGATTTTCTAACCAGGGTTAAAGATTAACTGCTACTGAATAAATAGTTGTAAGATATTTTTATAATTCTAACGTAATCTTCTTTCAGCTTTGTCAATTTCGAAGTGATTTGTCTAAATAGTGTGATATCTATTAATGAGGGGCTGAGAAGGGGCTATCATGAATGTCAATTTTCAGAAGTATTTTCCCCGGCTTAGTTTTTACCTTACCTTAAGATATTGCTTCCATGTCGAAAGCACATTATACTAAGCCAAGGTAATGGGCCATGTTCAACCAACTACCTGCCAGATGTCCTCTCCTGGACAGTTGGGTTCATTTTCTAGATTGACCGGATGTCTGATGAATGAGTTATCCGTTTCGTCTCCTATTTTCTTAATCGCTACCATCCATAAAGCTAAAGTCTATTCTCAGCTAGTAAATAACTTTTTACATGTTTAAGAGCAAAAATAAAAACTCATTTCGGTGACTTAACATGGTGCTAAAGTTTAATAAAGCCTCCGAGTAAAGCCGTCGATCGATGGCGGACACACCTTCCATGAGGGTGGACAGGCAATACATAACGTTAATAAAGCCGCACCTAGCCTTATAACCGCTAATAAACTAGATTATGGCCGACAGAGTGCCCGCATACCGACAATAACCTGCTACAGACATTAAACACCTAGCCATCATTTTTTTTAATATTATATTTAATTAGAAAACCTTAATTAGCTTCGTTTGTCGTTTAAGCATATCATCGATTTTTAGCTTATTTACCTATTTTAAATTTCGATTTGATAGTAACAGTAATAAGTTGAGTAAATAACTGTCATTATTTTACTTATGTCTGATATGGTATTATTCACTTGCATTTTTCGTAATTCGACGTCTGCTACGGGTTCAATCTCTGAAGATCCATTGGCCAGATCCAAAATTGATGCCCATTTAGCCTGACGGCTTTTACATGTTACTTTATTTATATTATTATAAGTCGAGAATCAGTTTCTTTTCAAACGTATCACTTATTATTATACACATAGATTAGTGTTCAGTCATATCATTATGGACCTGCAGATTGTATTTTGTTGTTTGCTATTATTATATTAACCTAACCTAACACTTCATTGGTTGTATTACTGTTGTAAAGAGCAAAAGGTCACTGTTACACACAAAACTCCAGGTTTTACTAATCATTGTGCGATACTGCCAGAAGAAAATTCAGGATGTATTTATTTTTTCTAACTGGGCGTTCCAATTCAGCTTGCTGTCTAATATTACTTCTAAATACTTTATCTAGCTAGCTAGCGAGTACTAAACAGGTTGGGCAAATTGTAGTTACCCAAAACTAAAATCATAGTTAGTTAGCGGTACTAGTTCTGTCTTCATCAATGTGAAGAACTGCGAATACACATAAGAATGGCCTAAAATCTATTGAGATACACCCACATACAAAATATACTACAGCACCATCTAACGAAGACACATCGAACTACGGAGTAACTCCTGAATGAGGATTGCTAATCATATACCGCGATATAAAGAATTCTCTCGCCGATTAGCACGATTTAACCGCCGATTAGAAACGGTTGATGTTTTACCGCGGCCCGCCAGGCACGATCACCACTCCTGGTCGGAGGATCCTCCCTTTGTGTTGGAGGAACACGACACCCGTTCCTCCGCAGTGATGACCCCGATGTCACCACAAAGATAATTTAGATGGCGAGAGGGGTGATGTAAGTGTTGCGTAGATGATATAACTTTTGCAGAGGGGTAGTTTAATTTAGATAATAAATACTGTAGATCTTAGTACCTAAACATTTTATAAAAACACCTATCAAATAACATATGTATTGGTATAAAAAGGATCGATATAAAACTACGTAGTTAGCCTTGACTTTACCAAAATTTTATACAAGTCCAACAATTTTTTTTATTCTACTTTAAAAAAATCTACTAGTGCCTTTTTATTATACTATAAAAAAAAAACAAAAAACAAAATATTATTAAATAAAAGCCTACCCGCTGATAAAGCACCGCTACAAAATCTTTGACAACGTTAGCTCGCACGCCCGCCCCAACCCAAACCGTGAAACTAAATTGAAAGCTTTGAAAGCCTATCACCGAAGCCTATTTTAGTATTAGCACTGAGCAATGGAATGATTTTGCAGTCAGTGCAAATATTCTTTTACGTATGTTTCTAAATCCGCGGGTATCAATAAAAAAAAAACATTGAATGGAAAAATTGTGAGGCTTAAAAGTGATCGCGGAACTTCAGTTATTTCGAGTAAGTGTTGTTTTTCCCTTTCCACCACAGTGTACACGGAAATTATTTAGAAGCGCGAGTCATTTTGAGTGATGGTATATTTCGCTCGGGGGTAAAAACCCTTTCAAATATTAAGAGGTAAGTGAATTTTGTTGGAGAAAGAAAGTAAACAGACTTTTATCGATCGTAAAAACCATGTTCTAAATTTGGTAAGTGTTTTTGGTGTTTTCTTATCTCCCTATATATCAAGCGAGACTTCGATATTTATGTATATAACACACATCAGGTCCAATAAATATTTTTATACGAGTGATATATACGACGATTGTATTTAGTGTTACCAAAACGACTTCTTTTATCTTGGAGTAATGTAAACAGTAAACTTACTGTTTGAAAATATTTATGCAAAGAAAACTGTGTCAGTATTAACCCTGTACAAATGATTTTTCCAATCACAGCATGGGATAGGAATAGTCGGTCCCGGTCGACTACGAGCTACTACAGTCTCAGTCCCACTTTTTCATCCGAGATTTTATTCTTTAACTCATTAGCCCTATCCGTTTTTCTTGTCCCAAATTACCTTCCTTAGTTGAGGTACTTTCAAAATAATGCTTGGCTCCACATTTAAATCTGTTTGTCTTGGCCTTTTTCAGCATAAAAAAACTACAAAAATATCATGCTTGCTAGATATATAACTAGAGAAATCTTAATGCAGTGAAACCGTCTAAAAAACAATTCCCGTAGTTTTATTCATTGTACGGAACGGAAGGTTTTATGAGCGATTACGTGTTTATCGCACTGTTATCGTTAATGGGAGTGTTTTGTTTGTCATCGTGGATTGATGTAGCTGCTTTAATATTGCTAATAGCCAAGTCCATTTTAAATTATGAGGGATGGGATGAATTAGATTAATTAATACTTAAAGGTCCAGCTAAATGGGTATACTTAAACAGTTCAAAAAATTAGTATATGTTTTATTCAATAAGGTGTCACAGATTCATAAAAAAATTGGATAATACTTATCTACTTTCCGTTACTTTAATGTTATTTTAAATATTATATAAATTATCATAAGTATAAGTTAACTTGGTAACCTTCAATCCTTTAGAAAGCTAATTCTTCCTTTTCACTTTTATAAACACTGTTTTATACTCATGTACTAATTACAGTGCTGGATTATCTGGGTTCATTTAAATGGCGCACCTAAGATATACCACGCTCCACAAAATGGTCACAGTGCCGCAATAGTTTTGCGGTCTTGTGACAAAGCGCATTAGCATCCATTTACATAAACAGATTGAGATTCTTAGACTCGTTGGATTTGAATAATAAAAAAATACGATTTAAAGCTGTGTTGCAAGCAGAGAAGTTTACAAAGCGTGGCCAGTGGCACATCATTTATTAACATTCGACTTAGCCGCGGACATCCGCCCGCCTTTTATGGGGAGATTAATAGATTATGACCTCGATCAAGCACATTGTACCGTGCCGATGATAGAAATAAATGACTTGCCGATATTCTACCCACCGGGGTATCAGGTCAGATAGGTTAAAAATTAATATAAAACATGAGGTACTACGTACATTATGGCCTAGTTTTAGGTGCAGGAGTTTTTCCCTGATGACTCCGTACAAACTTATTCATGAAAATTTATAAGATGGAAACTTAAGTGATATTGCAATCAAGTTTAACAACAGTCTAAGAATTTGTTGAATAGTTTATAGAACTGTATTCTGTCCATTAACTCTATTATGTTAGTAATTACTTAAATGAAAAATAATAATGACAATTAACGTTTAGGACTGCATGCGTAAAAAATACACGCATGCAATCCTCTGCGTCAACAGTTCAAATGGTATTTTTAACTGACCCTGCTTAGTAATATAGTTTTTCGTATAGATATTTGAAAGATCAAATTAATTTACATAATACTTTGTAAGTTATTGTCATTATTATTGACAAACAAAATTTACCGATGAATGTGATATCCTTATTTTAGACACTGCACTCAGGATTTCTTTTCAGTTTGTACGTGTTTCTATTAGTTGTGAGCGTTTACTTACAAATTCTTGCAATTACTTTTTACAAACAATTTTTAAATATGTTTAAGAGTCGATGTTTTACTAAACGTCATATTAACAATTGTTATTGAATGGTTTGTTGTTAGTTTATTTTTAACTGTAATTATTTTTTTATTCTGTCTTTTTTCCAAATTTATGCAATTTAACTGTTTTTTTTTTTTGAAAACCTACCGTTGATATACTTCCTGATTGATCTCATTTTAGAAAAAATAAAACCACTCTTTTAGGTGAACAAGAATAAATGAAGAATTCAATTTATTACAAAAGTACATAAAATAAGTTAATTTCCCTGGTAGTCTTTTCGCTTTGTACTTTTTCTTTCTCGTGAGCATCGACACGTATGTAATCGTTACTGAACTTGTATACATCAGTCGAACTCCTTACAAAACGAATCGGTCCGCAAGGATTCACTATAGAAATTATATGAAAACAAGTCAAAGGAGCTGTAGTGGTGGCTGTACTTATGTGTCGTCGTGAACCAAATGAAATAATAAAGAAAATGCTGCTGTTTCTGGGTTCATGGGAAAGTTCAGAATAAGGAAACTGTTGAGATATATTGCTTTACTCTAATTATGATACAGTTCATACTTCTGTTTGATTGATGCCTCACGACTCCCCAATATCGAGAATGTAATTAGCCAACCCTACTATCGTAGTGCTATGTGTATAAGTAGAAATTATCTAGTGATTAAAAAAAAATATAATTTAGATAAACAATACATACTACTATGAGTTATTAAGAATAACATGAAGAAAGCTTAGTAACTCCGTAATATTTAAAACAAAACACTCGAAGATTATTTAACGCAACCTCATTAGATTGAAAATTACTTTTAATATAATAATCTAATCACATATATCTAGCCCTATCAGTAGAGCTTATATTAATTATGCCTGGTATTCTGGTATTGTAATGAAGAGCATACAGAATTAAAAATAAGTAAGAAGTGCCATGTAAGCTCACGAAGAAATGTGAACAAATACTCGTAACTAATAAAATACGTATAAACAATTTTGCACTCATGTATGTATAGAAATATATAATAAAGCATAAGTAAGGTGACAATGTAGAAAGATTCTTGCTTTTCTTTCTTGTTTAATTGTATTGACGTTTAGCCGAGTTTAGTAAACAATATTAGAAGTGTACTATACATTTCTAAAATTGTTTACTAAACTCTTGGACTCTTTTGATACTCTCTTGAACTCTTTTGATAAAGATCAAAAGAGTTCACAACAACAACACAGAGCTAGTGTAACTCCTACTACTTCTGCAACCTCATTTCAATCAAAATCTTTTGATTTATGTTTGTGTACAATGTTAGTTTTAAATTCCCAGGATGGGTAAATTACTTCGGTATTCTGTTACAATTTGTAGTGGTAGCTAGTTCAGGAATGTAAATACCTTTTTAAGATAGTTTACCTTGACAAATCCGAAATCTAGTTTGTATAATGGGGATACGTTATACACTTCTGCGGTTTAATTATAGGCATACATGAGTGCAAAAATATTTGCACATAGCATTTGCTCATACTCGTAACATCTCTGTGCGCCCGGCCCACACTTCTTACCTTTTTAATTCTGTAGTGTGCTGTGTGCTTCTACAGGTAGCCTAATTCTGTTGGTATTACAACTACAGAATACCGGGAATAATTAATATAGGTTTAAAATTTATTGACAGGGGTAGACATGTTTGGTTAAGTTATAAAATTAGAAGTAACTTTCAAACTACGAGTACAGGGTTATAGGGTTAGATTAAATAATTTTCCAGTGTTTTGTTTTAAATATTACGGAGTTACTAAGCATTCTATATGTTATTCTTAATAACTCATAGTAGTATGTATTCTTTTTAAAATTAAATTTATTTTTATGAATCACTAGATAATCTCTACTTAATGTACGTAGGCAGTATTTAGTCTTACTTTAATTGACAAATACAATACAATTCTTGGACAACAATGAAATGATTTTTCTAAGATAACTGACTAATAAAAAACACGGTACATTGTAATAAATTAGCAGAACAATTTGTTTGACTTTAAAATGAATTGGCCTTTATATTTCATCTGAACTTTCAATTACAATCAGGAATTGCCCGAAAGAAATATAATTTGGATTTTTCCCGGGTAGATAAATGGTTCTTGGAAACTTTCCGAGTTAAATATAACAGAGGCGGATTTAACTTTCAGGGCCAGGGATAAATTGTTATAATTTAGCGAAGTTCAAAACGTGGTTCACGTGTTACTTGGATTATAGATTTATTTATGTGAATCCGAGTTCTTGTGAAATGTTATAGTTTACAGCATTCTTGATAAAACTTCAAGTCTAGAAACTAGGCATACATTTCACATTTACACGTTTAAAGCTAGGCCTGTTTTAATTGTTATCCACATTTTTGTAAATTAGGATTTTCTAGCATGTGATTAGCTGTGTATGTGTTGTAACAAACTGATAGTTTTCAATACTTAAATTGGAGTACCAAAATATCTAACTGCGGTGGTAAATGGTACGACAGTTTGAGATGATGATCTCCGGAAGATGTAGTTCTGTGATCCAAACTGAATATTTTTCTCACCTTAGAAGCCCAGAAATTTCGAGTTTATATAGATTTACATCCTTGAGTCATAAAATAAGTGAGGGAGAGATGTTATTATAATAAGTGAGACACTCGATCCGGTTTTATCTGAACTACACATCTTATGACGGATGTAATCATGTTCAAATATTTATAATTTAATGTCCAGACTACACAAAACTTAGTAGTGAAAAGAAACATTACGATATTTACATTATTAATTCTATCAAATTGTCTTCCAAATTATCAGAACCCACATTCCCATTTATATCTATGTTGAAATTTAAACATCACATCAATAGCTCGTTTAATCACAATACAGGAAAACTCGTGCGTCAACGGCATTTGAATTCAAGTCACATAGGGTGGAGGCCGGTAGGGCCTACGCCCCCTCTTCAAACATGATGGTGGGCTTCAGATCTCGGACGTGAGGCCCTCGGGTAACAACCTTGTTAC
The DNA here is from genome assembly GCA_902825455.1 of Arctia plantaginis. Taxonomy (NCBI): domain Eukaryota; kingdom Metazoa; phylum Arthropoda; class Insecta; order Lepidoptera; family Erebidae; genus Arctia; species Arctia plantaginis. Next base: position 6,953,095 of record CADEBD010000288.1, read on the forward strand.
TCGTCTTAGTTTATGGCTTAGTGTCTCATGCTATTACTGTTTGTGATTTGTTGATGACAAATTTAGGTAATATAACTTGATGTATTCAAATAAACTCCAGAAGACACGGTCTATACTTGCTTTAGTAGCCTTATACATAAAGTAAAACGCTTTTGTAGTGTTTAAGAACACTTTATAACTTAACATCTGCTATAGATCGTGTATTAGTACAGAATTTCGTTAGAAATGTGGGGTTTAATAACAAAAAGTTGCAGCAGTAAACACAATTAACATTAATGTTACTTTGAAAACTGTAAGAATTTAAAAGAAACCCTTGCCGGGATTAAGCGCAAAGCTCAAGTTGTCAAAGGGACTAAAATAAAGTTGCATAAGTAGTTCCGTAAAATTTTAGTGTTTTCTAATTGCAATAAAATTTAATGTTTATTTTTTATTTATTTATTTTTTTGTACCCTCAGCACCTAAATCCCCAGAGGGTCCTCTTACGGTCAACCTTTAGGTGGTGTAGAAATCGTGTAAAGTAGGCGCAATGTTCACCGTAAGAACAACAGAATAAGTATATGTATATTATTTAAAAAAGCACTTAAAATATTTTTATCTATTCCTAAGAATAGATAAATATTTGTATTTTTCCCTTGAAACCTATTTGTCCAGATAAAAAAAAAGCTGTTACTAAGCACTATTTGTCTAACTCAACGACTAAAGCCTATTTACAAAATCCCTCGAGAAGACATTATTTTGCATAGAAATTTCTTTCAGACGATGGCAAATCTTCCTTTTATCTTATCTACTTTTGGACGTGATTGTGGGCAATACCATTTAAGGATATATTTTTCCCTAGTTTATTGCTCTAATGTTCAGTATTACCGTAACATGATTTTCTATGAATATTTTTTTGAAGTATTGGTCATTTATTTACAAATATAGTTCATGTTGAAAATCCATATTTACATTAGTTTGTGCATAAAAAAAACTTAATAAGCGTATATGATAAAGAGATTTAAACTGTGAATTTATGTTATTAGAAATGAATCGATTAGAGTTGATAGATGTATAGATCTAGCAGCTCTGATCTGAGAACACATTTCGCTCCTCTATTTCCTAATTAATACTATTTTAACATATTATTACTATTTTGCTAAATGACCTAATTATTAACGTAAGTTGGTACGCTTATATATGGTGATAGAGTGGTCCGATCAGAGTTCCATCGTTCTCAACTTTCAAGTCCAGTCCACCGACTTTATTAAATCTAAAAAAGAAGATAATTTTTAATCTATACATTTTTTTTTCTTTTTTTACAAAGAAAACTCTCGCACTAGGAATAAATCCTGTGTCGCGGGGGACTTAACAAACATACATGAAACGGACACAAAGGATACCCAGACTCAGAACAACAATTTGTGGATCACACAAAGTATTGTCCCATGTGGGGATCGAATTGACAACACTCAGCGCAGTAGGAAACGGCAAGGTGACCGCTTAAACCACTACGCCATCCGTGCAGTCATCTAAATATAACATCATCTAATAATAACATATATATATGTTAAGTTGCTTTGTGTACGCTTCAAAAACTTAAAAAAATCTGCACCGATTGGCCTCAATCTATATATGACTATCTATTTTTCGCGTCACTTTTGTTCCTTATCTTTCATCAACGTAACCACAACGGGCCACAGCGAAACGTGACAGGGCTCAGCTAGTTGTATAAAAAAAACATAGAGTAATGGAATATGAAAAAAAACAGATTATAAGTAAGGTGATTTCTACAGGTACAGCTAGTGATTTATAAATTCAAAAAATAATATTTAAAATATTAATATAGTCTTTTTTATAATTTTTTTCGAAACCATTTTTAACGTACCTATTTCAGCTGTGGCAGCTAAATAAGATGAGATAAACCACAAACAATTTATCTTAGATGTTGTAAAGGGAAACCCATTGCTATTTTTGGTAATAAGGAAATCGAATAGAGCCGGAGGCGTTGTCAAATAACTATGACAAAAATATTCCAATAAAAAGCTCTACAGAAAGTTACCATTTTTCATAACGTACTAGAATGTACAAATACAAAACTATATATCCACCCATTCCGGGTCACGTATCAAAGCATTGTGTTTACATTTTTGTGAGATACATGCTCGATACATATTACATGTATCCATAAACAATATCTAAGTACATATTCCAAATTATTTAGGCAATTCGAAACAATTCAGAACTATTTTTCTCCGGATCGTCTCGAGATTTTCTTTGGTTTTTTTGTTTGGTAGCTCTAGTAGCTCACTATATATACATACTTATGTATACATAAATACATATCATGTCGAAGTGCTTATACCAAATTATCTAGGTAATTCGAAACAATTCAGAATATTTTTTTAAATTGTTTGTCAAGAGATTTCCTTTATTATGTGGCAGCTTTAGTAGCTAACGGAATTTGATATAGGTGACAACATTTGTACTACGTATATGGACGAGAGATGAATTAAATCCAATGCACTTACAGTCCGTCTCGACTGCAGTGATAGAAAACCGGTGATAAGAATTTATTTCGTTGCTTTTTACGTTAGTGAGGCAAGAGAGGCTCAACACTCTTCCCCCTAACCTTTTTAAGGGGGGAGGCTCAAAGGGACTTGTGATTCTGCTCGTTTGCTATCATGTACCATAAAAACAAAAAATAGTCCAGACTTTCCGGCAAAAACCAGTTTAAGTTACAAGTTTGCGAACTTGACTTTCATTATTATCATCATCATCACCTAATTCAGCCATTTGCAGCAATTATCTTGCATCTTTATTTTTAATATGTCCTCCTTCTAATGGACTGCAAGGTTTCGTTAGTGAAATAAGGTTTCTGTTTCATTATAAACAGACAAAAACATTTAGAAAACTTACTTTTTTTAATCTATCTTTCTATACATAAATCATTCAAGCCTTTTTGGTATGGCTGACATGCCAAGACTTCTTGCAGTAGTTTCGTTCATAAATATTCATGTAAAATAATACCAAGCCTTCGCTACGCAAGTTAGACTCGCTTTTTATCAAATATTCAGTATGTTATTTGCATATGATTTCGTTTGCGTACCTTCAAAGCTCGAACAATACACCGCCATCTCTGTGACTTGTTTACAAAGTTGTCACCAAAGAAAGTCTGGCAACTGGCAACTTGTTCATCCGAGTTTTAACATTATTACGATAAGGCTACGACTTTCCAAACCGAGCCAAGGATAATCATATACATTAGATTGCATAAGCATTCGGAACACTTATGAAATCCAGGTAGCAGTAAATTCTTTAAATCTACTAATTAAACAATATATACATATGGTTTTCTACATAGATACACTGTTAACTGAATAACCCCCCCCCCCCCCTCACCCCACCTCCCCCTCCCAGACAATATGTAAAACAAAAACGATGTTGTAATAAAATATTTATTGTCTGTTAAATTACTTCGAGTATAGGATAATGGAGAATTTAACTGTATCATGTATTAAACCAAAAAACAACATATCCATTTAATGTATTGCTTTATCATTAGTCTTGCGTCCATTTATATATTTTTATATTGTCTATTCTAATCTTTTTTATACTTTATAATTACATTTAATATGTATTGTAAAACCGTAGTAACCGTAGTAACCGAACAAACACGTGAGAAATAAAAAGTTGACATTAATCAAAGCGAATCAAAATTTGAATGCTATTATGAGGTTATTTGATAATTCGACATGATTTATTACGAGAACCGAAGCAAAAGTATCAAAATATAAAAAGATTTCGATAGATACTGCTTTTGCCACCATAAATGTATGTGAAGTAGTTGGAAATTTAAATACACACAAAGGATTAGGTTGTCTTTTTGTTAAATTTGCTTTTAAGAATATTCACATGATTTTCATGGATTTCTGATCTTGCCTCGATTAGCCATAATATTTAGGTTGCCGACAGGAAATAGAAATAGGACACGGCAGCCGCTCAAATCACAATATACGTTGTCTAAGTCAGATTTGTAAGATTTAGGTCAGAAGGCCAATTCTTGTAATAAAAGTTCGGTCACAATTCAGTTCCGATCAACTGTCGATCTCACAATTGTCATAAAAGGGATTTTTATAGTTCCCGATTTTTTCTTGTAGTTCGAAAATTGGCCTTCATGTGTTTAAATTGTCGGTGAGAAAAGATTCTCTCAATAAAACTTTTAGCCACTCTTTCAATAGCTAGTAATAATTTCAATATTGTAAGACAACTTTCATTTCGATTTGTTACTCTGTCATTTTATTGCGTGTATACATATAAGTCTTTGCATTTAGTGTACACCATACCTAATAAAAATACGTCCTAATAATAAATAATTAATTAATTAAACAACAACAACATTAATTCAACGCTTCATTCTAAATATGAAAGGAAGTTCTAAAATTTAAAACAATTATTTCTCAATAGTAAAGAACACTCTTATATTGCGTGTTGTCTGACAAATGAGCTGCCAACATAGAAATTGTTAAATCTGAACACGAACCAGTTTGTTTTTAAGCAATGCAGACTAAAGTTGCGGCAGTCTGCTTTAAAAACATTTCTTATTGGAGGGTACTGATATTTCACCAGTACTTAAAATGGTCTTTATTTCCGAAAAATGAATATTCATAAATATATCAAGTTGGATAAGTACCAGTTGCTTCTATGTGCAGAACAAGAGAGAAGAAGTTCGCAAGACGCAACAGCATCTTTTTTTTAAACCAGTTGTGAATTTTATTAACATTTCTAAAATACTAGGTATTGCCCATAGTTTTGCTCCCATGATTATTACTTGTTTCATATTTCTAACTTTGAAAATGACGAACTTCCACACAAACGTTGATCCGAATCCAAAAAATGCGAAAATCCTTTCTCAGTGGGTGTTTACAATACAAAAAGCATCAGCTGCCAAAAATTTAAGTGTGTAGCCCCATCGGCTTCGACTAACAATAGTTAATAATGCATTTATAACAGCTATATTTCATCAAATAGCCTTTAATGTGAGTGTAGAATTTATATAAGGATTAGTCAGCAAGATTTATTGGCATTTATTGTCGAAGTGTCTTTTACACAATGCTATCAGAAATAGCCAACTGTTGGTTAGATGCTTGAATACTGTAAGCTAAATGTCACGGAGACAATTTTCGTCTCTTGGTTTAGTCATAATGAATAATTTGTATTTGAACGCAGTCAGCCCACGGAAAGTTGTGATTCAGCTGAAATTCATCCCTGTATTATGTCAGCGCACGTCGCTCCCGAGTGGAATATTAATGTACTTTTATGTTAATAAAATACTTAACTTTTATGACATGCACATCAGATGCATGTCATGAGAGTTTTTATTAATTTAAGTATTTATTTTTAGAGAAGAGAGTAGTAGCTTTTAATAACACATTCTTTCACTTTACAGTTTTAAAACTGTTGTAACCGTTAAAACATAAATAAATATCCAACAATAGGGTAGATTTCTAGATTGAAATAAATTATTTTGAAATAAGTTATTTCAGAATTATTAAATGTAATATCTTAAAATAAATATTTTTATTGTTTTTATATCTTCAGATCTGAAAATATGAATAATTTGATAATAAATAGGTAGGCCGTCACGCCATAGTAATTTATACAAAAATATGCAGCGCCTATCCTTCTGACGTTTAATAGAAAGATACTGAGGTGACTTGACAATCGTCTACCCCATTATTGTTATCAGTTTATCATGATCCACATCATTTTGACAATATATTTTCAATTACGGCTACATTTCAATTTACTAGTATCCTCTTAATTATAGAATTAGGTAGTACTCGCGTGGAGTAAATATCCTGATAATATTGTATGTTTATTCTTAAAATGCAACATAAACCTTTGTATTAGGTATATTTATTACTTACAAAGCATTTTTGTTTACAAAAGAATATTATTTGTACGTTATACCAAGATACATTTTATTCTAGTAATCCGATGTATCCTACAGAGACAAATAACGGAGAGACAAATAACGGAGACAAATAACTTTTCACTGTATAACAATTTTAATCCATTGCGTCAAACTTGATTCAGTTAACTCCATAATCCACCAGCGAATACTATTGCAGGAGTTTAATTTTATGTAAGGCTTTAATTACCCTTCTTCAATTTCAAGAATGAATACCTCGGAGTCGGTATTTCGGAACTAATCTAAGTTTTCATTCAGCGGATAAAGGCGTGTTGTATTACAAAGGATTTGTTCGACATCTTGCGAGGCCTATAGTGACGACAGGCTCATTGTACACAAAGAGGAATAAGTAGGTATTGTATTGTTTTGAAACGACGCTCTCGCTGTATAAATGAGACGCGCTTGGATAATAGGGACATTTGTAGACTCTTTTAATGTAAAAACAACGCTATCTACTTAAAAAGGTAGAGAATATAGTAATTCTATATTCTGTTTTTGACATAGGTTTTTTATTCTTCAAGTGTATAAGGTACCTTGAAACGATTACTTGTTAATTACTAGTTGTCAACCAGATTCTCATCCCATTAGAGAATTAATAAAAATCAATAAGAAATGTTTAGTTGCCTAGTAGAGAATATAGCGATAGAGTAGACAACGTAAGTAGTTAGGAGGTAGATTTCTGTACCGCTCCACTTTGTCGTGGTACGATTTTTTAAATACCTATATAAAATGCTACAAAAATGTGTACGTAACTAACACACCTAATGTTCAAAACGCCTTTTGTTAATGGACACACACAACTTTTCTTTTATTATTTCAATATTAGAATTATGCACTATATAATGATTTCACTGTATTATATTTAAAATGTTCTTATTTTAGATTCGACTTCTACTCCAACCGAAGTTACGCCATATTTGCTATCCTTAATGAGATTGTAAAATTAAATTAATGAAAAAAGCAATTCGCTTTCATTATGCTCTTAATTAAAGTAACAAGTGTTGCCGGACCATTAAATAAATACAACTAAGGACGTAAGATGGGCCCCTAACATGGTTGAATAATACACAAGTGTCATTGAGCGTTAGATACGCCGTTGTTATGAAGTGCAGTAGATCGTCACATGCAAGCTATTAAGCGACTCGTTTCGCTCTGTTTGTTCTTACGACTAGCGTGTGGAGATAAGTATGCCGTACCATCTTTGTTCGGATGTTTGTTCTGTTTTGTAATTTCTGTGTAATTGTTATAACCATCTCACAACAATTTTCCCAAGTCGCGGAGATCACATTGTCCTTAGTGTATGTCACATAAGAATGTTTTAAAGGTTCAGTTTAAAATAATCATTTAATAGCTTCCCACAACCATAAAAAAGTATCAAAAGAAATTCGAAACTTGAATATAATCTTGTGCTTCCTTTACTTTTCATAAATATTTAGGTAAACTACATTGCTTTAAATCGAATAGTCTAGAATCTACTAAAAACTATAAGTTAGTGGATTACACTCTCAGAGGAAAGAGCTTTTGTAACCACATTTTGCAATCATAGAAGAGGAATCTACTGTCATGTAGTACGTGCGTTTCTACAGTGAGCTCAATAAAAATATGCACAATTAGGTCATTAAACCCTACCTACAAATCCTGTTGTTGCAAAAATAAGAACAAATATGCTAGTCAACGCAGTATGAAAAGAATATTAAAATAGTTATTTCCTTGGGGGATCTAAATTTATTTTGACACAGGGGGAGCTGGTGAGTCAACCACTTTACAACCGGACAATCAAATTATATCTCGATTGCATTTTTATCATTTGAGATCATAGTTCAAGAAATATTTACAACTGTCTCTTGACTTAATGTCCATAGTGCTCATATTTTTCAACATCAAAAGTATCCTCTTCTCAAAGCCCCAGGCTACATTTTTCATTCCAAAGGTTATGGAGTTGCAAGCTTCTGTATTGAAATTACTTACTTTACTAAAATTGATAACGATTTGTATTATTACCCATTCACCTACATATACACATACTATACGATCCTAAACTAAGATCATAAGTTTCTGAAGATTCCGTATAAATAAAAAACCAGTTTGGTTTTACTTAGTAAAGGCCATGGTACAAATAAATTCATTAAAAACCAAAATGAGACAGACAAAAATGTGTGACTGATAAAATACTAAATAATACAAAATATTTATCAAATCAAACTACATTTCGAATTAACGTTTTTATCGCTTTCATATAGAAATAATATAAATTTTGGGTTGGTGAGTAATCGACAGAGAAATCAGTCTGATATCAGGGAACTTCGACGAGCTTCGTTACCATTACGAGCCAACCAACCCTCGCTTATGGAAAAGTCATTAGACTTGCCCTTATACTAACTAGTAACTTGGCCTAAACACTTATATATATGTATATATAAATCATATATACATATTATAATATTTCCATACATAACATATATGTATATGTGTCTAGGCCGCGTCTTGTCGTTAAAATATCTATCGTAATTATATGACATTTCAGATTGACCATAAAATATTATACAATACAAAAAATAAACAACTAAGAACTATGCTCAAGTTCCCTTTTTAAAGACCGAATCTTTAAAAAGGGAACTTCTGCATTTCAACAGAAATTTATATTTGATTCACGATGGACTTCTGTAAGATACTATTAATAAATCTGAAATACGCTTACATTCAGAACAATTACCTATATGTCGCATTAACCGCTGGAGAGGCATGATTCAGCTCCCATGGGTAGGCTCTACCGGAGTGATCCCACGGCCCTACTAAAAACCGGTATTAAACAATTCTTTGCACTCTCCCCTTGATTCTGGGGGATGGAAGCCAAAGGGCTGCGAAACACTATGAGTCTTGACTTGCAGCTGCTCATGGATGGCGGTAGTCACTTAACAACAGTCTGGTCTTTTAACCACTAAGCCATAAAAAAGAAACGTAATTAACAACCCTTTATTTGACAGATATAAATAGTCGTTAATTGAAATTCAGTTGCATGTTGGATTTAAAGTGTACTAATGTCAAGACTTCCCTATAACGAGATTAATTGGACCGTGTTGTGCAGGATTGATAGAATGCTCAACGGAAAGTATTGATCAGTATTATTTTATAATCTTTCTAAAAACCACCTTATTAATATACTGATTAAATATTGTTTTTCAACGCAACGTAAATGAATGTTATCGTTGTATGAACACAGATAGTTTTAAACAGTTAATTGGCATTATTAATTTTACGAATTTTTAAATTGAATCGTTGCTGCATTTAAGCAGCACAATAAATATTCGTCGAAGTTCGGCGCGGCCTTACGTTGTAAGTTGGATTCCAGTTTAAAGCAAACATTTATCCATGTATAAAAATGTAATGTTGGTTTGTGTGCACAGTTTAAGCTCAAATTTGGACACGATATACACACCGACTAAAAGTTGTTTTTCATATATTTTTCTCGTCAGTTTTGGTTCTCATTTCTCTTCAATGCAACCACAATATACCACAGCCAAGCGTGGCACGGTGTAGCTAGTATCATAAATTTACATCGGTCTGGGTTCCTCGAAAAAATATTACTTATTATTTTAATTTAAAATTTACATATTTAAATTAATCACACCCAATGACGGTTGTATACATGGCCAGATAGCTTATAATAGCTAATAACATCAGCATACTAAATATACTCGTATGATAGTGTTTTCGAAACGCCTACTTTTTACACGCTTTATATTAGCTTCACTTGTATGTTTGTTTGTATGTTTTTAACCGACTCCTTTGGGCGTGATTTTGACTGACTTTAAACGGTCAGAATTCGTTCAAACTTTGTTGATATATCGAGGACCGATGACAATACACTAATTTAAAAAATAAAATGAAAAAAATAGTTTAAAAAAAAACAAAAAACAGGCTTTTATAGAAATTTTAATAAATATGAAAAAAAGCGTTTGGTGCCAGTTGTCAATAGTAAAAAGCACCCACGCTTTTTTTCATATTTATTAAAATTTATTTTCTATTTTTTAGTTTGGTTTTCTATAAAAGCGTGTTTTTTTAGTTTATTTAAATTATTATTTTTTTCTAAAATAGAACTCTGCACTGCAGTTGAGATCCAGGAACCTTGGTTTAGACATCTACTGAGCCTTGTCCGTTTACAAACATTGTTTGATATGAGTATTGAACCTACTACTACTAGACTTGTCCTAGTGTCCGTCTTCACAGTCAAAATACATAACAATGCACATCACATTCCTTCATTCAAAAATATGCTATATAAAGCGTCTACCATAAACAGTTTAATGTTGTGTACGTAGCGACAAGAAGTAGTTATATTTCTTATCGGCACGTACGTTTATATGTGGCGCTGTATCTTATAGAGGTCGAGGGCGCCATCAGCGGTAATGGGGGTCTTGGCTGGATTGCCACCGATTAGACCTAACGGCCCGTGGGAATATTGAAATATATCTGCCTCCTTTTTTTTACTTACACACGTTACTCCCTTACAGAATAAATACATTGATGTTACTATTTGTACCTATATAGCTGTATATTTTTATTACGCCCATATACAACGAATGGTTTTTGGATACTTAATCATTCGGTTGAAGTTGCCGTTTTAGTTTAACAAACTCGACCTATATCACATGGAACATAGAACTACATAACATAGAACCTTATACAAAAAGAAACATCATCATCAGCCAATCGCAGTCCACTGCAGGACATAAGCCTTTCCCATTGCACGCCACTTAGATCAATTTTGGGCTTCTCGCATCCAGCTGCTGCCAGCAATCTTGCGCAAATCGTCACTCCACCTGGCCTATTCACTCAAGAACTCGTTTTCCCCAACGGTTGTCGGTTCTGCGGTCAATATGGCCAGCCTACTGCCACTTCAGCTTGCTGATCCGGTAGGCTATGTCGGTGACCTTGGTTCTCTGCCGTATCACCTCATTCCTGATGCGATCTCTTAGAGAAACGCCGAGCATAGCCTTTTCCATAGCACGTTGAGTGACTTTGAACTTGTGGACCTTATGCTTACTTTTAATAAACCAACAATCTGACTAAACTTCAATTAAGCTGTCATTAGCTCTGTTTTATAATGTCACATTTTTTGATATTTCTAATTTTCATGAAAAGCATTACACAAAATTTTTATGACCTTTAATTTTACTTTTAAAAAAGTAAATTTGATGAAGATGCAAAAAAGAAAATATTGGAAAATTAGTCATCAAACAGTCAGTAAATTGGACGCTGTTAGTCCTATTTGTTGTTTAACCTTCTTAGTCTAGTTTAGTCTTAGCACTGGTTAAACAACCAATTGGACCTAAACCTCCGATTGCAATTTATTACATCCACACAACATTTATTAAACACTACTAATCTGTAACCCGTCTTTTTTTATTTACTTTTTAAATTGTACCATCTTTCGTCTCGCTTTCATGCAATCTGTTTTATTGATTTCATGAAAAAGGAAGAAGATACAGTGTGTAAAAGAAAACGTGGAGAATCATGACCATTAGGCGAGATGTATATAATAAAATGAGCAAACCAATTTTATGAAAAACCTACCTCGAAGGGTGTAATAAATATACAAGAGTAGTTTTACTAACCTGTTACAAGATTGGCGTGGTGAAACTGGCAGACAGCATCTGCCTCATACCAAGAAATGCGGTCCCTGAAGTAGCGATAGAATACTGGAAAGCCCTCTTCAGGCAGGACCCATGTGTTGCTTATATTCACCTGCGTTATAAATAAACCAGTTGATTAACTAGTTTTTTTTTTATAATTAGGTATTAATAATGCCAAGTTTAAGGTAATATTTTTAACGTATTATTTGTGAATGAAATAATATCAAAGTTACTTATTTATTATAGTTATAAAACTAAATCTTATGGCAATACGAACTACTTTTTTTCCATACATTCAATGGACCTTTATTCCTATCAAAAAGTAAATCAGTTAAAGTCAAATTATAATTACCTAGCGATTATTACAGTGAGATAATCTAGATGGCAGTATTTGAAAGAGGACTTTCTCTTTTGAATATAATTATTTATCTTCATAGTTATCATTTTAGTTAATACATACATTTCAAAGCCTACGCCATGGAGTGTATTATACAATATTATAATAAAATGTTTCAGTATGCTTCAAAGTTATGGCTTATCACTTGCATCAACAAAGTTCATGTTGTGCTAACATGTTTTTTGTTCCATACGAATTTCCATATAAATGTAAATTCAAAACAAATATTTCAGAAACAACGCCCCCGCTAACATTCTTAGACAGTATAATCTTATGAAGATTGTTTGTCAATAGCGTTCTGAAGTATATACTAAGTGTACCACGTCTCGAAACTCAGGTACGAGAGGAAAGTTTTGAATCAGTGTACCGACCTGGATACGATCGTACTTTCGTATTGTATGCAAAAAAAACCTGTGTGGTACTATTGTGATACTGTGCTAAAAAGCGTCAATATGTATTCAGGGTTTTGCTTGTTCATGACAGTCTAATGAACTTTGTTTTGCCTTTCTCAAAGAAAATCTGTTTGCCTAATGTATAGAAGGTATATGTTAGCATAAAAAGTTTTTTTTTAATAGACTCCGTACTGTGACTTGTCAATACAGCATACTCGACATGTGTTGTAGCTAATGTATGTAGTCTTTTTTTTTTCAAATTTACCATTCTTGCGTGATCGCAATTTGGTTTAAAAAGTACAAAGAATTTTCCATACGTGTCATAGTAAGTATTACGCAGTTGTTATTATATACATATAATATAGTTTTAAATCAATGTATGCTCTGCAATTTACTCTCATGATGAACCTTGCATAAATTGTAAACAAGATTTAGTTTGCATACATCTAAATAAATTGCTATTCCCAAGAGATCGAGAAATCTTTTTTACTTAGCTAAGCTTCTAGCAAAAGCTAGTGGATAGTTTTTTTTTACTTATATCTCTATAGGAAGGGAATGCGTTTGTCGTTATGTCTACATTTTGCAATATAAATATATTTTACGTCCTAGATAATCAACCCTATTGCGGCAACTTCTTTCATACATTTATACTATGTACTTGATTTAATGTTTGATTTGGTCTGGGTGTTTTTATGTATAATAAGTATGTATTTATAAAAAAAAGTATATATGTATTTATATCCGTTGACTAGTAGCCATAGTACAAGCTCTGCTTAGTTTGGGACTTTAGATGGCGTTGTGTGAATGTAGTAGAATATTATTATTATTATTCAGATACTTTATGACAAGATCGAGACAGACACATCATAGTTTTACTGTACACATTAAATCTAAAACTAAATACTATCAATACACTCGAGATCTGATATATCTGCCCTAAAACATATCTAACGCCTTCTCACTAAATAACCACGATGTGTAGTTCAGCCTTGATCAGCACCCAAGGTAATGGTGTAAGTTTAAAATGTATGCATTGCTTTTTAATCACAATATTATTACCCGCCATTTGGTAGAACTATTTATATTAATATCTATTTTCTCAGTTTATTAAATAGTGCCCGTTTTTCTTAGCTACTAAAGCTTACCCCTATATTGAACACAATAAGTGGTATTCCATGTGATGATAACATAGGTAATAAATAAATCTTTTTATGTTTTTAGCCTAAACCGAAAACATTGTATACAAAGGAATGGTAAATAATCACATTTAAAAGGAATTAGTAAAAAGCTGTAAGAATAGCAACTGAATAAAATATTTTACCTGAACAAATACGCAATAAATGTTTCCAAACTACTAAAATTATACTTGTTGAAAGTTGTTGCAGAATTGTCACCTAACCTTCCGCTCGACAAAACAGCCACAAATTAGGTTCGTAGCTACTATTTGGAGTAAATTGTTTGAATTCAAAAGTCCCTATTTAAACCAGACCTGAAGTCTGAGTCACACGACTGGTTTCACCCACGTACGTTTGAAATTAATTACCTTTGCAGTCATCTGTGAAAGCACAGAAGTTCTTAAGTTATATTACTTAACGGAGTTTATACAAACCGTCTAAAACATTCTAAACCCTTTACAAACCCTTTACAAGATTTTCACTGTACTCTATTTTCTTACACAGCCAAGTTGGCTTATTCCACAATTTTATTGCCCTTGTTTCATACTTTACTAATAATAGTTAGTTCTTTGCCCACACGTAGTTACTGTTGCGATTTATAGGTTATAAATATTTTAGAAATAATTCTTAGTCTTACACTTGCTACCAATTACTGGCACGAGTGTTTTATTGTATAAACATATATTATTTAATTTAGTTTTAGGTATATTTGTGTAGTAAAAGGGCTTAACTCTTTCTGTTTGAGTTGTAGTCACCCATGAGATTATGTCTAGCCTAATTTTAAAGTATATTACTTGTTGAAAAATTAATGCATTTTGTTTGAATACATGTAATTGAGTCTCTAGAAACCGAAAGTTTTAAAGATTGTGTAGAACTCGAGTATTACGAGTACGGACTTGTCTACTGAATTGTATAAATAATAACATTGCTTTGTACATTAAAAATATCGAAAGACATAACGGGAAGAAAGGAAATATCTAGTGTCTTTACTTTTTATATTTTACTGTGAAAGTGGTAAACAATATATTTTTAGGTTCAAATTAAACATCTTACTACCTAATTTAAATAAAGTGACGGACTTATTAAAACTAACTATCTACTAATTACAAACGTACCTTACACTAAATACCATGTTTTAGCTCTGAATCGCCATAAGGTTGACTGGGAGAAAATGCCTACGGCATTAAGTCCGCCTTTGTCACATTTGTGCATAAAGTGTAAATAAATAAATATGATAAAATAAATCTTTAAAAAAAAAGTTATAGAGTTAGAATCTACATCGTAATGGACAATTATCAACTTCTTAAAGAAGTCTGAATTACTATTCAAATGTATTAATACAGACATTAATTATTATACGAGTAGGTATTATCGGTAATGGCATTAAGATGTCGGGTCTGGAAGTTGTGGAGTCGTACCCCACTAAGTAGGCTCAAGTTATAAAACTTTGATGCGTATCTTAAAAGTTTGTATTAAGGGGATATGACTCTACAACTTTTAGATCTGACACATTAGCAATAAAAAACAAACTATTTAAAAAATGTTGTTAATTTACTATGCGTGGCTAGAAGACGTGCTGAAATCTTGCTGTCCAGCTCTATAATAACTCCCGATAACTCAATTAATATGCTGAATTCTTAAGTCTTCTATTTTGACTCCGTAATTCAAACAATAGCTCGCCGTGTGTTTAAAATTATTATTCAAAATAATTCTTTACTAAATGTTGCCAGCGGCTCCGCCCGCGCTTTTATGTCGGTCGTCGCTGTAAAAAGTAGCCTATGTTGCTAGCTGATAATGAACCTTTCTGTTAGTGATAGAATTTTATAAATCGATTTAATGGGTTAGGCGTGAAAGCGTAGCAAACAAACTCACTGTCACATTTATATACTATGAGTATGTATTCTATTTTATCTACCTCTTCTTTATCTTTTAATTTTTTTATTGAATCACAAATGAGTATAACTATATTCTTGGTTCCATTTAACAGGTGTTGGCACTTTTCTGTGCATTTTCTGGAGTGAAATTGGCAATAGTCCAAATCGGGCAACATACCTTGGTCTTATGATCAGGTCAATAATATAACTGATATCAAAAGGCAACTATTTTATAGTCAATTCTGCCTTCACATGCGTTACTTTAGTGGTTTACTAATATTCCTATTTGCAAGTAATAGTTAAAACTATCTGCTTAAATCAAAACCACAGTAAAGTGTAAAAATTATCTTCAGTACCTATTTATAGAGTGCCTAAAGATCATGTTGAAGAAAAAATCTTGGAATATACTTAACTAAATAATTTAAACATTTAAAATCGAAGTAACTGACTGCTTATATATAAATCTTAGTAACTGTGAACGGATAGTTACCTAAATTTTATTTATATACGCACGTATACATTGGTTTTAAAACTGGATACTGCGGAACATAGAATGAACATAGGTTGAAAAATCTTTAATAGTCAAAAGCCTTAATTGATAAAAGCCTTAATTCAACTACGCCATAAAAATTTGATGTCAAAAAGATCTAAAGCTATCATCTTAAATTACTTATATTCTATTCAAACAGAGTAACGAAGTATAAGCAGCACAAATAGAATTTATAATCCCTTCATTGTACTAAATACTTTTGATCTGTATTGTAGCATATTAAAAAAAAACTTTGAGCTCGCAAATACATGAGTTTTTATACAGTTAAAATGATAGCTTATAAAGGAGCTTAACTGTATTTATATTTTTGACATTTTTATTTCAGAATATATTTATGTTAAAGTGGGGTAACAAAGTACATATAATAAAAAGTATGATATAAATTACCATGTTATTAAGGAAAAGTTTAGTGAGTTTTCGTTCGTATTTAATAAACTTTTCAATTATGGAAAATATCAAATGATAGAATCATAGGTCACATTTCTTTCGATGCCGGTTATAGAAAGCGCATTGTGGGACTCGTGATGGGCATTTATGGCGATGTAGCTTCTTGGTATTCCTGCTGAAAGTATTCCTCCTGAAGAAAGACTTCAACTTTCTGATACTATAGCTGCGGTAGCGACAGTTGATTTATAACAAACGTGGTCTTCTGAAAGAATTACATTCCGCCGAAAGAGGGAGAGAAGCGCTTACTCAGAGCCAATCACTATAAATTTTTAATTAAGAATAGACTAAAGACGATAAGAAGAAGCCTATTTCCTTTAAATTTTGACAGAAGAAGAACAACGGAATGTTTACTTTGGGAACTGCATTTGGTTTAGCATTAAACTGGCACTTTAAAACTATTGGATTTTCAATCTTGGCAAAAAATTGTGTGCACGAATATATTTTGCATTTGTCTGTCTTATTTCCTTTTTAGGGTTACTGTGTAAAAAGATCATTGCTCCTCCATTAAATGTTTAATTATCAAGTATGAGACCAAGTCTCATATTTATTTTATTTATGTTAAGACTAGAGGATTCGATCCCGGGATCCCGGGATCCCGGTCATATTTTAGTCCCGAAATTTTCGGGATCAAATTGAATGAATCCCGGGATTTTCGGGATTGATACATTTTTTACATAAGTCAATAAAAATGTGCGTAAAAAGAAACGCACTTGCCTTGATTTGATGTTTTGACAGCCATCTTGTCTACACAGCTGAATTCATTTGTTTTTGATAATGACCGGTTCTGGATTATGCGTAAAAGTGTGTAATTTATAAAGTTACTGGGCAATGTAATTAAAAAATATGAGTAGGTAGTATAAACATTGGTCTCTTAAGCATATAGTTTTTTTTTATAGTTTATCTAAATAAGTCTAATGAAGTTGATTTTTTGAAGTTTATTGTTAGTTTCATAAATTATTTACCGAAACACAAAACAAACTAGGCACTAGTTTGTTCATTTTATAAGAAGAAAGTATAATTTTGGTTAACCGCCTTTTTGGAGATTTAAAACTTAAATATTCTATGTCCTCACAAAACTAAATGATAAACAAAAAAAATATTTCGATATGTTTTACTGTCTTTTTGTTACCACTTTCCATTGCCAATACAATCCCGGGACTATCCCGGGATCCCGAGATTAACTGTAGATAATCCCGAAATCCCGGGATTATAAAAATCGACCGGGATCGAATCCTCTAGTTAAGACAGAAAGATGGAAAAAAAGTTTTTTATGAAACAAAATCTGTAGTACCGCATACGACATAAAGATTCCTAAAACAAGATACGTGAAGTACAAATAACTCTGTTTTCAATCCCAATGTTCTAAGGTTCAGTCTGAACGAAAAGTTTTTTTTTTTACTAAGGGTGCTTCTATACGATGCAAGTAGCTTGCGCGTGTTGAGGCATTTCCGCAGGTTATTTGCTTGGCGAAGAAGACCATGCTCGTTCAGCGACCCGCGCAGATTACTGTACGTGTACAAGCACCCTGGTAATGAACTGCGTCAAGTCTGAACGGAGCAAGAAATTATATCAACCAAACGTGCAAGTAACTCGTGCATGCTACTGACGCAAGTAACCCGCGTCTTTTTCCGCTCCAGCTACTTGCACCGAGTACCCTAAAGGTCTAATTGCTTTTGCTAATTTTAAAAGTATTTTGGTAGAGAAATTTAATATTTTTCCCTTTTTTATCATTGTTCCCTTTTAATCTACCGTTTCTTTTAATATACCTTTAAGTTCTCGACAAATAGTCTTGCTCCCTATTACCTAAGTTGAACTATAATCGGGCAACTGTGAGTATATAAAACGCTGCTGCCTACACTTTCGGGATTATAAGCATTCGTGCTATGTATTTGTTACTGCTAGAAATGAGACTAGAAAACCATTTTTTTTTTGCATAAATGTACATATATAATTGATGACAGAACCGTTTATTGATGAAAATAATATGTATAACTTTATACTTACTTTATACACGTATATAAAAGAGAATTTTGTTTCTGCTTCAAGTAGTAGCTTCATTCCTATTAGACACAAAGGTCACTTAAAACGCCACTCTAAGTAACGTTCAGGCTTAGGTCGCTCATGGGTTCACACGTTAGTAATTTAAGTCGGTATTTAAGCCGGTTATATTTCGACCCTTGAAACATAATGAGGCATATAAGTTATATGGTAGAAATTTGAAATTAACCTAACGGGACTTAAACGAACACAGGAATATCTCAAGACATTTACGGGATAGGCGACGCTTCTACTGAAGTGAACGAGCTAAACTTCTGAAATATTTTATTCATCTAGGTCACACACGACATAGGACGGCTAGAAGCTGTATTATACATTAATAAAAAGTGAGGTAACTTATTTCTGATCTTGAATTATTTAATGCTTTACTATAAAATATTAGACCTTCGTACGTTGGACTTGCACTCGTTGTAAGACGTGATCGATATATTCTTAGTTTATAACTGACTAAACTGACCTACTTTGCCCTACTAACCTAGAGCTAAAAGGGACGACTTAAACTTGTACTGAAAAACCGTCAAAAATCCAGATGAAATGAGAAACATTATAAAGTCTTCAGGTTTGAGGCTCCAGTAAATTCACTCATTCTGTGAAAAACAATGAAAAAGTTGCTTAACCCCGGTTTTCTGCATAGCCGTGGTATCACACCGGTCAAGCCTGCCTAGTTGTGCCGAAGCATGGCCTTTACAATTAAAAAAATAATTTACGAACTTAATTAATGAAAGTAAAATAAATTCAAAAGCTATCTAGTACCCAAACTAATAAATAGCTAATTATGGTTTCAGGTATGTATTATTATTATTTATTTACTATAGTAACGTCGGCTGTATCAACATGACAAAGAAACGTATCTCAACTACAATTAATACAGGCTTCTTGATTCTGTTGAACGTGCAATAATGTTAATTTTTAAATCTATATTTATAAAAAATTAAGTTGGTTTGTGTACGCTTCAAAAACTAAAAAAGGTCTGCACTGATTGAGCTCCAATTTTAACTAATTAATAATTGAAACATTTAAAATCGAAATAACTGACTGCATATAAGAAATCCTAGTAACTGTGAACTGATAGTTACCTAAATTTTATTTATATACGTACGTATACATTGGTTTTAAAACTGGATACTGCGGAATATAGAATGAACATAGGTTGAAAAATCTTTGATAGTCAAAAGAGGCTTGATAAAAACCTTAATTCAACTACGCCATAAAAATTTGATGTCAAAAAGATCTAAAGCTATCATCTTAAATTACTTATATTCTATTCAAACAGAGTAACGAAGTGTAAGCAGCACAAATAGAATTTATAATCCCTTCATTGTACTAAATACTTTTGATCTGTATTGTAGCATATTAAAAAAAACTTTGAGCTCGCAAATACATGAGTTTTTATACAGTTAAAATGGTAGCTTATGAAGGAGCTTAACTGTATTTATATTTTTGACATTTTTATTTCAGAATATATACATATATATATATATATATATTTTATATTTTTATGTTAAAGTGGGGTAACAAAGTACATTTAATAAAAAGTATGATATAAATTACCATGTTATTAAGGAAAAGTTTAGTGAGTTTTCGTTCGTATTTAATAAACTTTTCAATTATGGAAAATATCAAATGATAGAATCATAGGTCACATTTCTTTCGATGCCGGTTATAGAAAGCGCATTGTGGGACTCGTGATGGGCATTTATGGCGATGTAGCTTCTTGGTATTCCTGCTGAAAGTATTCCTCCTGAAGAAAGACTTCAACTTTCTGATACTATAGCTGCGGTAGCGACAGTTGATTTATAACAAACGTGGTCTTCTGAAAGAATTACATTCCGCCGAAAGAGGGAGAGAAGCGCTTACTCAGAGCCAATCACTATAAATTTTTAATTAAGAATAGACTAAAGACGATAAGAAGAAGCCTATTTCCTTTAAATTTTGACAGAAGAAGAACAACGGAATGTTTACTTTGGGAACTGCATTTGGTTTAGCATTAAACTGGCACTTTAAAACTATTGGATTTTCAATCTTGGCAAAAAATTGTGTGCACGAATATATTTTGCATTTGTCTGTCTTATTTCCTTTTTAGGGTTACTGTGTAAAAAGATCATTGCTCCTCCATTAAATGTTTAATTATCAAGTATGAGACCAAGTCTCATATTTATTTTATTTATGTTAAGACTAGAGGATTCGATCCCGGGATCCCGGGATCCCGGTCATATTTTAGTCCCGAAATTTTCGGGATCAAATTGAATGAATCCCGGGATTTTCGGGATTGATACATTTTTTACATAAGTCAATAAAAATGTGCGTAAAAAGAAACGCACTTGCCTTGATTTGATGTTTTGACAGCCATCTTGTCTACACAGCTGAATTCATTTGTTTTTGATAATGACCGGTTCTGGATTATGCGTAAAAGTGTGTAATTTATAAAGTTACTGGGCAATGTAATTAAAAAATATGAGTAGGTAGTATAAACATTGGTCTCTTAAGCATATAGTTTTTTTTTATAGTTTATCTAAATAAGTCTAATGAAGTTGATTTTTTGAAGTTTATTGTTAGTTTCATAAATTATTTACCGAAACACAAAACAAACTAGGCACTAGTTTGTTCATTTTATAAGAAGAAAGTATAATTTTGGTTAACCGCCTTTTTGGAGATTTAAAACTTAAATATTCTATGTCCTCACAAAACTAAATGATAAACAAAAAAAATATTTCGATATGTTTTACTGTCTTTTTGTTACCACTTTCCATTGCCAATACAATCCCGGGACTATCCCGGGATCCCGAGATTAACTGTAGATAATCCCGAAATCCCGGGATTATAAAAATCGACCGGGATCGAATCCTCTAGTTAAGACAGAAAGATGGAAAAAAAGTTTTTTATGAAACAAAATCTGTAGTACCGCATACGACATAAAGATTCCTAAAACAAGATACGTGAAGTACAAATAACTCTGTTTTCAATCCCAATGTTCTAAGGTTCAGTCTGAACGAAAAGTTTTTTTTTTTACTAAGGGTGCTTCTATACGATGCAAGTAGCTTGCGCGTGTTGAGGCATTTCCGCAGGTTATTTGCTTGGCGAAGAAGACCATGCTCGTTCAGCGACCCGCGCAGATTACTGTACGTGTACAAGCACCCTGGTAATGAACTGCGTCAAGTCTGAACGGAGCAAGAAATTATATCAACCAAACGTGCAAGTAACTCGTGCATGCTACTGACGCAAGTAACCCGCGTCTTTTTCCGCTCCAGCTACTTGCACCGAGTACCCTAAAGGTCTAATTGCTTTTGCTAATTTTAAAAGTATTTTGGTAGAGAAATTTAATATTTTTCCCTTTTTTATCATTGTTCCCTTTTAATCTACCGTTTCTTTTAATATACCTTTAAGTTCTCGACAAATAGTCTTGCTCCCTATTACCTAAGTTGAACTATAATCGGGCAACTGTGAGTATATAAAACGCTGCTGCCTACACTTTCGGGATTATAAGCATTCGTGCTATGTATTTGTTACTGCTAGAAATGAGACTAGAAAACCATTTTTTTTTGCATAAATGTACATATATAATTGATGACAGAACCGTTTATTGATGAAAATAATATGTATAACTTTATACTTACTTTATACACGTATATAAAAGAGAATTTTGTTTCTGCTTCAAGTAGTAGCTTCATTCCTATTAGACACAAAGGTCACTTAAAACGCCACTCTAAGTAACGTTCAGGCTTAGGTCGCTCATGGGTTCACACGTTAGTAATTTAAGTCGGTATTTAAGCCGGTTATATTTCGACCCTTGAAACATAATGAGGCATATAAGTTATATGGTAGAAATTTGAAATTAACCTAACGGGACTTAAACGAACACAGGAATATCTCAAGACATTTACGGGATAGGCGACGCTTCTACTGAAGTGAACGAGCTAAACTTCTGAAATATTTTATTCATCTAGGTCACACACGACATAGGACGGCTAGAAGCTGTATTATACATTAATAAAAAGTGAGGTAACTTATTTCTGATCTTGAATTATTTAATGCTTTACTATAAAATATTAGACCTTCGTACGTTGGACTTGCACTCGTTGTAAGACGTGATCGATATATTCTTAGTTTATAACTGACTAAACTGACCTACTTTGCCCTACTAACCTAGAGCTAAAAGGGACGACTTAAACTTGTACTGAAAAACCGTCAAAAATCCAGATGAAATGAGAAACATTATAAAGTCTTCAGGTTTGAGGCTCCAGTAAATTCACTCATTCTGTGAAAAACAATGAAAAAGTTGCTTAACCCCGGTTTTCTGCATAGCCGTGGTATCACACCGGTCAAGCCTGCCTAGTTGTGCCGAAGCATGGCCTTTACAATTAAAAAAAAAATTTACGAACTTAATTAATGAAAGTAAAATAAATTCAAAAGCTATCTAGTACCCAAACTAATAAATAGCTAATTATGGTTTCAGGTATGTATTATTATTATTTATTTACTATAGTAACGTCGGCTGTATCAACATGACAAAGAAACGTATCTCAACTACAATTAATACAGGCTTCTTGATTCTGTTGAACGTGCAATAATGTTAATTTTTAAATCTATATTTATAAAAAATTAAGTTGGTTTGTGTACGCTTCAAAAACTAAAAAAGGTCTGCACTGATTGAGCTCCAATTTTAACACGATTTACGAACCACTTTAGAGATTATTTTTATCCATTTTTTTTTAATTTTTCATCAATGCAACCACAATGTGCCACAGTGAAGCGTGGCAGGGTACAGCTGGCTTACTATACTATATAATTAGTAATCTTTTGTATTTTATGGGAAATAAAAATTATTATCATTATTGTTTTTGTTCTATCGACTTATTTTAATTCTTCTGATGGAATTAGGGTTCTCGTTAAAAGCGAAAAGATGGAATGGCATCTAAACGATAGTGTTGTAACCAAATATAATTGAAATTTATCAGTTGCAGTTATTGGCAGTAGTAGAGCGAAAGTTTAAAAAATAAATATTTTCGTTTACATAAAAAAATATTTAATACGAAATATATCTAAGTTTTGACTAAGTATCTAAATGTTAAAAAGTAGAATCAATAGGTTTAATTTTTTTTATTTTCATCAGTTAACATGGTTAATTGCGATATGGAAAGGTCCTAATAATTACAAAAAAAAAAATGTTAATTAAGGTGTCAGTTATTCCAAATCTGAATTGTGCCCTATTTTCTGAACTTGTATTACTCTCTACTACCAAATAAATAATTAAACTCCCCAACTTGTCGTATTAATGTAAACATAGCCTTATAATATGACAAAGACGATATAATGTGTTATATTAATGTTACTTAATGAACAAAGAGACGCAACAGACAGAGTTAGCAACTCGATTTTAGCCAATTAAATTAGACAAAAATAGTTTCTAACAATATACTCGTAATGTTTGGCAGTTTGGTGACACTTAAATAATATAATTATTTATGAAGTTACGACTGTTAAAAATCAAAAAGAAAAATTTGGACTTTCAATGGCATCTAAAATTTGTAAATACTGTCTAAAACATTAAATGCTACCTAATTTAGCGTCTAAAATTTATAACTTTTTCATGTGAATTGAAGACAGTGCCTAAATATTACTTTTTTATAAACTTGAAAACAACTGCACAAACTTATTTTAAAAGTTTTAGTGGAAAATCCCAATGATACAAAACATTTTTTCATTACCCTTTTGCATGTTATTAAAATAAAAAGTTACGAACAATTTAAAGCACATCACGTCGAAATAACTTAATTCAAATCACAAATAAATAAAAACCCTGGATGATATTTCAGAAATGAATATTCAGTAGTTTGTTTGAAAGTACGACTAAATGTAACCAGTAACTTACATATGAATATGTTAGTGAAAGTTAATGAAATACTAAAAATAAATGAAAGATTGAAGGCGGAAAGTCGATCTTACCGCTCGTCCTTGGGCGGAGGCAAACAGCGCCAACAACGCGACCGAACACCACAACATTTCGTGGCAGCGTAGAATCTGAGAGCAACCGCGTAGCGATCGACCGTAGCTGTCGGTCGCTGTAGCGTGACTGCCGCATGCTACGATCCCTCTACGAATCTAAGGGTGTCGCGTGCAGCTCGCTGCACGACCTCCATACTCGGACCTTCATAGTATGTACATTATGTAAACAAAGCATTTGACAATAACATGGAAGTAACGATCGACCTTTTTGTTTATATCTCACTGTTTGATCTAGTTCTAGGTCAAGGATATTTGTCTGATAATATCAATTTATTTGTTCAATTTCCTTTATTGCGCGAAGATAATATGAACGTCTGAGTTTGATGTCGAAAGTTAGCTCTAGTTTCCTTGTGTTGTTATTCCTACCATTATTCTTTTACTACTGTAAGTCACTTCTATTTATCTGGTTACTGAACAAGTCCTTCATGACCATCAGTTAGCCAATGACTAAATGCTACAACTGAAAGGATGATTATAATATTACATTAGTTAGACTACTTTATAACGATATTTGCTACCCAATTTGAGAATTCTTTTAGAGTGACATTCGTCAATATACAAAGTATTTTTATTAATACTTTTGGATTCTCCTGCAAAAGTTTTTTTATTCTTTTTTATTCCTGAATGTTTTAGTATACAGCATTTTTATTATTGTATTATATAATAAAAATTGTATTTAGGGTCATGGTAACCGGATGAACGGTTCGGTAGTGCATTGAACTAGAACAAACAAAAATTTAATATTTTATACTTTCCTAAAAGGGGATTGTTAGTCCGAAATTGTTGATAAAATTCGAAGATTCAAAAGTCAAACAACACATGTTCGATTATAAATACTTAGCTAATACATCGTGTGTTAAACTTTTAGTATAATTACCATTTGATAAATAGATGGCCAAACATAGCCATCTATTTATCAAAAATAAATCAACTACGATGACCCGAATATTATCAAAAATCGGTGAAGCTGAAATCCAAGTAGTTAGATCAGTTATGTCTTACAATTACTGCCAACGTTTGTGCCACAGTCGAATTCCACAGTAAACACGTCGACGAAAAATGTATCCATTTTACGGGTGTGAAATCGTATCTCACAATTCCGTTTCAAAGTAAAATATACAGGGATTTAGGTATTTGACATAGTCTAGGTTAAGACATAAATAAACAACAACAACGATGTCATGTATTGTTAAACGTTAAATTATCTAGTACCCTCATAAAATAATTTTAGTTTAATTTAAATATTTGTTGTGAATGATCATTTGATCCAGACCTACCAAATACAGTTAAAAAAAAATATGTCGATGCTTATTTAGTAAAATCAATCGAAGTATTTCAACAGAATTACCTCTAAAATATACGTGTAGTACCCATGTATATTTTAGAGGTAATTCTTCTTCTATCTATACACTTTGGTAACAAAAGGAAACTGAGGAAAAACCAACTAGAATCTATTAATGCTCTTGACTTTCCTCTTCGAAGTATGAATTTTTATTTTCACACAAAATATTATAGAATATAAACAAAAGTGGTTAAAATCTTATACATGGCACACACTAACATGGCAGCGATACCAAAACTGGTAATTCCCCTTTCTGTATGTTAATTATGTTAACCAGCAACTGACAACGTCCGTTTATGTATTGGACTTCAAAAAGCTAATAAAAAAGAAATGCAAAATAGAGAAACTATATCCAGTAATTATAGCCACTAAATATTAATAAACAAAGCCTTTATTGACTATATCTGAAACTAAATAGTTTTTATTTCGTGAAGTATTTTGTTTACAAATTATTGTTGTTATTTTTGCCTAAATAACATATGCCAAATTTGCTTAATTTACCTTCGTATTCGACGATAAATCCTTTTTGTACAAACGTGGTGGCGTGAAAAGTTTAACAAGTTTTATAAAGTTATTCGTTCTCGAAAATATTTTTTCTGCGCCACACTAACTTTACAGATTCAATACTCTGAGCAGTTATTTGTGGATCATACAAATAATGTGGGTATACGCTCGTCGAATATGTAAAAGGATTAGTTAATCTGTTGTGCAAACTGGACATTATTCAAATACATTACTATTCAAATTGGCAAGTGTTTTGCAAATTGTGTTTCGGAATTGCTTATTTACGAGTTCAATACCTAATCCAATTACCGCTCAATACCTTTGGATTAGGTGTATATTAATAAAAATAATTTAATCTATCATTTATATGTGATCCAAGGGCGGATAATTTTGTATAGGTTTTATATATTTTATTTTTCTTTTGTAATATGCTTAAAAATGTAATCAACATGTATTTTAAAATGTAATAAAGAGAATAATAATACTAAGTTTATTTCGGAACAAGCCCAGAGTTGTTAGTATACATATTTAATTTACAACTATTGTTAGTAAATTAAACAATATAATTTAAGTCCAGTATTTTTCACTGTGTGCTCCGTCCATTCACCTTTTTAATAGGGGGTAATCCAGTATAGGACCAATAATTTTATTTCTACCTTAACTAGCCGTACTTCTAATTGGATTTCTAACTGCAAACTAAATTACCTTCCTAGAAGTTAAAATTTAAAAGTTCTTTCTTACTTACCTCATTACAAGAATTTTCTGGGCAAAATTTCAATTTTACACAAGCTTTCGGTTGCTATTGAACTTCGCTTATGTGTTTTGCGGTTTCTTTTATGTAAAACTTAAACATTTGGTTTGTTAAGAATGTTTGAAAAGGAAAGTGAATATATTTGTTGGCAGAATTGTAGTTCAACCCGTTCTGTGGTTACTTACTAAATAGCTATTCCTAAATATATTTATTAATATAATAATAATAATATTCTACCACATTCACACAACGCCATCTAGACCCAATCTAAGCAGAGCTTGTACTATGGGTACTAGACAACTGATATAAATATATATATATACTTTTTTTTGTAAATACATACTTATTATACATAGAAACACCCAGACCAACCCAAACATTAAATGTTCATGCACACAAATGTTTTACTTCAGCGGGAATCGAACGCGCGACCTTTGGAATAGCAGTCCATTACACAAACCACTACGCCATCCGGTCGTCAAATATAACTATCATTATTTCTGTTAAATATCCTGAACCAATGTATCTGAGCCAAACAAGACTTTCCGGACACGGACGGAAGACGGACGGACAAGCCCGGATACTGAAATTGTCAAATTTTGGTAATATTGAGAAGTATCTAGCATAATAGGGTGCCTTGATCAGCAGCCGTATAATTTTCAACACAATTTGTTTTTCTTCTGGACGATGATAAAAGTAACCGCTATATAAAACGGACAACATCGGAACCGGTAACATTTAGGAACTTTACAAGGCCTGGGGTAAGATATTAAGATGATAAGGTACGTAGCACATACCTCCAATAGACAACTTTTCAATCTAGCAAGGATTTATATAACAGCATGGGAACACATAGCGCAGTTCAGGAAGAAATCCAATTTGTAACAATTTAATTTAAAAAAAAATGTTTTTTAAACTATCATTGTTTTAGGAATTACCTTTACTGGTAAGTTCTCTAGTCACACATGGACCAATTCTATCCAAACAATCCGACGCATCAACTGGAAGTATAAAATTCTAT
The DNA here is from genome assembly GCA_902825455.1 of Arctia plantaginis. Classification (NCBI taxonomy): domain Eukaryota; kingdom Metazoa; phylum Arthropoda; class Insecta; order Lepidoptera; family Erebidae; genus Arctia; species Arctia plantaginis. The sequence continues at coordinate 6,981,192 of CADEBD010000288.1, forward strand.
TTTTAAACCATCAGTGATCTGTTCGCCCCAATAAAACAAATTGCAATAGGTGGATAGGGGACCGGTGAATTAAAGGTTATGGTAACTACTTACACAGGTTCAAATATCATAACAGTAATACATAACAGTTAATAGAGATTTACCAAATAGTATAAGATACGATTAATTTTAAGTTGCTTGTACAAGAGACAGAGTCAGTTGACGATAAATAGAAAATTTAGGCAAGGAACATTCTCCTAAGTAACTATTATGACCAGTGTAAGTTATCTACGGTAGTGCATTAGACATAGCAAAATTTACAAGACAACACGCAGTAAATAGAACTATAATACATATATATATACGAAAGTAGTGTTCTTGTAAATATATTTACTACACCAATAGGAAATGCCTTCTACTACATTAATACTGCCAATATGTAAGTTTAGTGGGTTATAATAAGTTAATAAAATGTTCTATGATTTATACATATAATAACTAACTTTGGTACAAAATAGAAGAATTTAATGTTAAGTTCTTATCTATAATGAACTAATAACATCTTTACTTTTTACTTTTAGGAATGTCCGACTCTATTACTTTAGGGTCGAAATATGACCCATTTTCAGATGACAAACGATATTGTTTGTGTAGTGGAATAAACCATGAATAATTTATGTTAAAATCGTTAAGGAAAAGTAGTAAACGATAAATTCCGAACGATAAAATTATTCAAAGGTTCTTATGTAGGTACATACATACATTTTGATGGTAAATTTCTCTTTTGTGTAAGAATCTTTACTAAGGGTTTCAAGTGAACTAAAGTGTCTTGCAACCTTACTGTCATCAATGTTAATGGTTTTATAGTTAATATTCACTATAATCAATACATTTTAAATTAAAAATAATAAATCAGTTACAATAACACAAACGTAAATTTATGCCTTAGGTACTACTGGCAGAGACACTACACCGCCACTTGCTTGCCATCAAACATATAATACAAGCATGATGGTTCATACTTATTTAAACTGAAATCACAGGTCTTTGACCTGCCAAGACTCCAAGCAACCATTCATCATCATCATCATCATCATCAGCCTATCGCAGTCCACTGCTGGACATAGGCCTCTCCCATTGCACGCCACTTAGATCGATTTTGGGCTTCTCGCATCCAGCTCCTGCCAGCCATCTTGCGCAAATCGTCACTCCACCTGGCCTGTGGGCGTCCTACACTACGTTTGCCGAAACGCGGTCTCCACTCAAGAACTCGTTTTCCCCAACGGTTATCGGTTCTGCGGCTAATATGGCCAGCCCACTGCCACTTCAGCTTGCTGATCCGGTACGCTATGTCGGTGACCTTAGTTCTCTGCCGGATCACCTCATTTCTGATGCGATCCCTTAGACAACCATTAGTCTTTCAAAATGAATTTATGCTAATGCTAATGAAATATCGTAAGTTATGGTGGTCGTTTTCGAACAATCAAATCTTGTGGGTTTTTTTTTTACATTACAATATTAAAAAGCTCTGAATAACATCAGCTATAATGAGTTATTTGAATTTCAAAAGGCTCTTATATCAACTCCTGCGTTACCAGGCATTAAATTAAAAGGGTCAACATTTAGTACCTGTGTATGTCAACTATAATAGGTAGTTAAGGATTATATTACGGGGCTCGTAAAACTATCCCAAGAGTCATCAACAAATTTAAAGCACAACTTGATAATGCCCCTATTGGGTTTCAACATAATCATGTGTTATCGTATTACTTACATTGTAAAATATCAAATTATATTAAATGATCAGGTACCTCCTTTAGAAGATTGTTATCTGAAGCAATGAGATTTTATTTATTTATAAAAATAATATAGTTCTTCAGTGTTTGTACATCACTAAATTACTCCTCAGCCAAGGGATCGAGTGTCACAAATGTTTTTGTGCATTTAGCTAGATTCCTTGGTGGCTTAGATTCACAATTTGATCGGTAGGTTACGCCGCAACATCTTTCCATAGTTTAAATACAGAATAAGAACCGGAAGATGATACTGCAACCGCGTTAATAATTGTAACTGAAGGTTCGTGTGTGAATACAAAAGGCAATCAATACAAATACAGTTAATTTGAAAATATTGAAGATTGAAGCAAAACAATTTTTTTATTAGGTAAAACAACCCAAAAGCGGAGCAAGAATTTGAATGCTAATTTTGACGACTAAGTGTGATTTTATAAGATTATTGACTAAATTACATATTCAATAAAAGAAATGAAAACTGAAAAAAAAATCTTAACATACTTTGTATTCTATCAAATGGGTCACTTCTCTAAAGATCCCTTACTTATGTTTACAAACATAAGCGAATGAACATAAATCCTAGTATTACATAATGCTCCGGTGGTTCTTTTAGTGGATGCCGTTTCTTAAGACGTTACAGTCTTTGATCCTAAGACCTTTTATCTTTCTAGCAGTAAAGCAGATGATTTTATTACAGCTATAGAATATGCTTAACAATATTAGTCTCTGTGAGAATATTACACAAAGGATTTCTTATTAACGTACCTTTTTAGGGTTATATTTGTAGTCAACGGTGAAACGTCTAGTCACTTTTGACTTCAATATTGGCAAGTCATTGCACTCATGACTTAATAAATCTTCTGCGCATGTCACTCATGTTACGAGGTGTATTTTGTAACACGTGTATAGGTATATACATTTTTATGCTTTAGAAAGTAAACGAGCAGACGACGACCTGCAGTTCAAGAGGCACTAGTGGATTGCCTCCCTTTCAGTTCTTCCACCTGTAATCAGGGGGAGGAAGGGGGTTTATGCTCCGGTAATCTCACTCACTGGGTGAAAATCAACGGAAGAACTGATTAACGTTGGTTTTGTGTGAAGCGGTGGTATCACCGAAGCATCATAAATATGTGCAAAAACATGGCTCTCCCACGTTAAAATAAATTAAGTTATAGTCATTAATACCACAGTAGAAAGGACATTAAGCACTAGTTACATTCCGATGTGCCTTTTGGGCAAAATAACTTTTTTAGTTAGATGAATCGGTATTTGAAAATTGAATCCCTCTCAACTGTGACAGTTAAACAAATAGCAAGTCTGAATGTCACCAAAAGGTAGGGCGTATAAGTTCTAAGTTAAGAGGTTTAAATTCCACCTACTGTATCCTTCATTGATCAGGACTAATGATTGACTCTCTTTAAACAATGGACCAAAGCGTCGATCCCTAAGAGCTACATTATTGGATAATCCGTTCGGGTCTCCGGCTCCTTGGGCACACAGGAGCCAGGAGTATGTGGTGTTTCAACTAAAAACCACCCTCACGGCCAGCGTTAGGGTCTACTCTACTCTACCTACTCTAGGGAGGACCCGGGCCATGTGATTTCAGGTCCCCTCCAGATCGACGCCGCACCAAACTAGGCTCTATCCCAGGGGAAGCCAGTGGTTATCCCCTGCCTATTAGCCTATCACTAAATATTGTGGCACGATCACATTTTTGGTGCAATCAGGCCGCCATCCACCGGTCACGCTTTAAGATCAGCCCTTTTACGATCCCGTTCGCCAGTGGACACCTAGAACTAGTGCGCCCTGCTACTGTTTGGTTTGGTACGGTTACTGCCAATATTTTACAAGATTCAACGTTATACACCGCAGTCCTTTCTACCGGCTACTTCTACACATTTTCTTTTTCTTTATTTAACTTCAACTTTATTTTGTAAACAAGTAACAAAATTCTTTGTCTCCCAAAAACGAGGTAATGGTTTGACTGGGGATCGAATCTCCGTACATTTTGTTTTATTTGAGTACAATAGCTATAACAATAATGATAACAATAGCTTATTATAATAAAAGGAAAAATATTTTTTAAATTTCCTTTTAAATAGAACTTTGTCTATTTCTTCTCTAATGTCCAACGGCAAACTATAAAGATGATAAGGCAATCGTTTTTTTTAAGTTCTGTCACCATAATAATTATGCACTATAATTGGAACAGTATATCTACCGTAGGTCACCGAGCAAGTTTTATATTCAATAATGACATTCCTCAAGTCGTTCTCCCAACTGCTATGATTAAGTACTAATACCTGCAGTAGAAATTAAAAATATATGTAACCATTTCGAATCGGAAAGTGAGTGCAGTCAGCAACTTGGTCAATAATGTAACTTGGGGTGCTACTTTTGGCCCATTCGTAAGGAAATAGACCAACACGAATGATTGAATAGCCTCCAGACGCGATAAAACTTTCGTGCGCATAAATAATGCTCTCGCGCAGTTACTGCACGAAGTTTATTATGTCTATGGGAGTATTTGGCACTTTATATCAGTCAAGCCTATATCCCGAGCGACTGCTTACTTTATTTAATTTTCTTAACGTTTAAAGAATTTAGAAGATGGCAGGATTTAGGAGTAATAGAAAATACCTATCGATTAATCATCAATATCAAATCTAACATCTTAACTTTATAGAAAAAGTGTGTTTGAAAAATGACTATAATTATATGAAGCAAGCTAACCATTGATTTTGGGCTGCATATATACTGAAATATGTGTATTTTTGTGAGGTATACATATAACATATAAACATTAATATATTGCGTGAAAATCAGATTATAGCCCTGCAGTTTTATTCTCGACGTCAAGAACATATACCTGCATATCTAAAAAAAAATCTATCGTTTTCTAAAGGATTTGTATTAAACATAAGAAACTATATAGGATATAGGCCAAAACCTCCTTTCTAGGGAGAGGCCTATGTCCAGCAGTAGACTATTAAAGGCTGTTGATGATGATGAAATGAAACTATTATAATTCCCTTACAGTGGAATCTATAACATCTATAGTTGAAAATATCCCATACATAAAATTGAATCCTCACCAAATTTATTAGAAGTAAACTGTGGAGTTTTAAATAAATATTTATTTTTAATTTATTTCGCCAGTTATTAGAGCAGTCAATAAAAAAGAAAATAAAGTAGTAGACAATTAAAAAACACAGAAACATGTTATAGTTTGGCAATTCTAATATTTTAATATTATTTATGTCAGTAATACACTATTAACGGATTTTGATTAGTCGAAGATGAATTCCCATTTTCAATGAGTGTAGTCGAAATACGATATAACGCGGACTGATATAAGTGCATCCGGGTGTCGCATTAAATGGACTGTCAGATTGTCAGAGTAAATTGAAAAATTGAAATAATTCAATTTTCAATTGAATTGGGGTAGTGACATTCCGTATTCTTAATCCGTCACTACACAAGAGCCGACTAAGGGCGCAAAACAACGCAGGTCACCAGCACTGCAAAAAGAAGGAAAACTTGACACAAACCCTATACCAACCCGTCTGGCCAGCGTGGTGTAGTAGGCCAAAACCTCCTTTCTAAGGAGAGGCCTATGTCCAGCAGTGGACTATTAAAGGCTGATGATGTGATGTGCTGATGATGAATTTTCAATTTACTTTTCGAACTGAAATTCAATATCCGTGTGGTGACGGATTAGGAATACGAAGTGTCACCACCCCTATTCATCCCCTGGGTGTCGTAAACTACGCAGGATAACAGCACTGCAAAGAGAAGGAAAATTCGAAACAAACCCTATACCAACCCGTCTGGCCAGCGAGTGGTATAGTAGGCCAAAACCTCCTTTCTAAGGAGAGGCCTATGTAAAGCAGTGGAAAAATTAAGGCTGTTGATGACTAAAAAACGTAAAATGTAATTGCTGGAGTACTAATTACATAATCTTAACAATCAACTTAAAAAATATTTCCTCTAGATAATATTAATATCTTCTACTTCAAAAGTATCAGGGGTGGGTGTGCGTCAGTATTAAGTTTTCAGCGACAAGACTCGTGACTCCAAAACAAGCGAAGCGATTATTCAATTTGCAAGTTTAATAAATCATAAAGTAAGCTTCCCTCTTAAAACACAGGAGCACCTCAATCTTTCAGTGTTAATTTTTTTATGATCTTTAAGTAAAGTTCTTTTATTACTAATAGCTCTTCGAGGGTGATGATAAAATTCCATATTTCAAACTAAATAAATCTTAAACCTTGCCGTAGAAATGACCTAACACGATTTTACCATTATTTTGAATACCTTACCTGTTCATGTAAGACCTCAGGTTTGGCAATTAAAATTGTTTAAATTTTAGATTATTTTACCTATCCTACAATATTTCCACACCATCCAAAGGTTTGCATAAGTGCATGAGGGTGTAAAATAAAATAAAATATACATTCGTAAACATTCTGCAACATCTTGTAAACATGCAAAAATAATGTGTTGTGTTTCCCAACACATTTTTTATGTGTATACAATGTCAAAACTATTACCACAAATTAATTTATAAAAGAGCTGCCTTACGTTTACGAGGAATAAAAATAAAAATGAACTCAATCTGCAAAGAAATAAAGTGAAATTTAAAACGCGTTAAAATATGCTGCCGCACAATTAAATTAAATACTTTAGCAAATTAATCGGCACGAAACAAAACAAGCGCAGAACCCGAAAGATAAAAAGCTTTATTCTGTGCCTATTTTTCTTTATAATAATATAAACAAAATACTACACATTATTATAAAATTATTTTGCTAATGATTTCATTAATCTATATTAAATCATAATCCCTCCAACCAGCCCTCTAATCAGCCGAATGAGGAGTCGGAGATCTAGATTACCAAAAAAAACTCTACTCGTAAATTAATGGTGCGATTTATCTGCCTCCTTTTACAGAATAGTGTTTTTGCCAGACGGATGATCTTATTTTTCTAATTTATGTCTTCTAATTTCCATAATGAAAGGAAGTTGATGTGGTGAACGAAATAAATAAGAAGTTGCCTCTCCTTTGTACATTAGAAGTTATCGACATTTTTGTCACGTAATGAACGAAGTCGTAGGGATGGATTTACTGGCCCACGTTTTCAAAGCGGCGGAAACGACCTCAGTTTCATCAACTTCACTCTTTTTCTCGTTTAGGTACCTATACTGAGGCAAGAAAAGTTTGTGTATTGGAGAAACTTTGTCCAGATATATAATGCTTGCTTGGCTTGCGATTGTTGATAATTTCATCAACTCAACAATAAAAAAAAACCACCCATATTCAAGCTAAAGAAGATTGGATTACATGTAAATTATATTTCATGTAATCTCATTCTAATCACATAATTATTTTCTTATAACTTATTTTACAGTTCGATTCCGTAATCGAACTGTAGATAAAAACTTTGAACACAAATGTCAATTCTTATTATAGAGTATAGACAATTTTTTAGTTTTTTTTTTTATGATAGAGGATATTACTTTTTAAGACGAGCAGACGGGTCGCCTGATGGAAAGTGACATGAACGCTGCAACTCAGCAGTCACAAACGCGTTGCCGGCCTTTTAGGAAGGAGTACACTCTTTTCGTGAAGGTTTGAAGGTCATATTGGTGCGGAAATACCGCAGACGATAACCCGTTCCACAGATAGGTTGTTGGGGGCAAAAAGTATCTTAAAAAGCGCACAGTAGCGCCAACTATCCAGGTGATGAGGATGAAAATTTTGTCATGTGGAACAATGGCGGCAATTTGCGGCAGGTATTAGTCCGAACAATTCCTCGGAGCACTCTCCATGATATATGCGGTAGAGAATGCAGAGTGAAGGCACATCTCTACGTAACGCCAAGGGATCGAGCCGATCGGAGATATTTGGGCTATCGACAATTCGAGTCGCTCTTCGTTGGATGCCGTCCAGAGGGAGAAGCTGGTACTGAGGTGTCCCTGCATAGAGATGAGAACAGTATTCCATATGCAGTCGGACTTGCGCCTTATAGAGCAGAAGGCGGCGGGCCGGAGTGAAGTCTTCGAGGCCCATTTGACCTTACCCTCTAAGTGACCCTGAAACTAGACTTCCCTCGATATGTCGAGACCTCGGTATGTGATCGGAATCTTCACGGAGGCAGTTAGGGAGGTGTTCTCAGACTGAGGTGATTTGAAAAAATATAATGTAAATTTGTAAGTAAATATTGTTTACTTTTTGCGTCTCTAAAAATTTATATAGTGACGTACGTATATGATTTCACTTATGTGTTATATCTGCAACCCAAAACGGTAGGACGCTATCCTCTTTTAAAGATCCCCAGTCAGTTCCGAAGCTAGTTTGACATGCCCTTTTAATGCTCAGATAATCCGGGGAAGGATTGGGCACCTGGTGACGTCACTCAGTCGTTAAAAACAACTAAAGAATTGCTTAACACCGGTTTTCTGTGAGGCCGTGATATCACTGCGGTCGAGCTTACCTATTTGTGCCGAAACAGATCTCTCTCACAGTTTAAGTTTAGGTTAATTTAAGATATGGTTATTAAAGTAGTTAGGAGAGAGAGATGAAAAGCTTTAAAAGAGGTCTAAAAGGAGTTGACTGCACGGATGGCGTAGTGGTTTAAGCGGTCGCGCACGCCACTTGCTACTACGCTAAGTGTTGTGGGTCCGATCCCCACATGGGACGACACTCTGTGTGATCCACAAATTGTTGTTCTGAGTCCGGGTGTTCTTTGTGTCCGCTTCATGTATGTTTGTAAAGTCCCCCGCGACACAGGATATATTCCTAATGCGGGGTTGTCTTTTTATGAAAAAAAAAAATGCAGAGAACACTTTTTCTGATATTTAAATTTCATAATTTTACGTTTGCCCATAAAAAATCTCTTAATAACTATTAGATAAGAAGATATACGACGTGAGCGGCACCTTATAATGCGTGGGAGCCCAACCAGGTTGGTGTCCGAAGGGGACACTTTATTAAGATATATAGACACTTTATCAAGAAGTGATGCGTCCTGTCGCGTGAGTCGTGACACTGAAACAACACAGTCATCAACGAAACACGTACAAGAGTACAATGGAATCTTTATAACTTTATACTCTTTGAATATAAATAAAGGAAGTTTATATTCTAACACCTTGTAGATAAAAATTTTTAACAACTTTAATAGAATGATATAAAAACTGAAAACCTTTTCAATTAACTATAACTCTCATATATCATGGAGAGTGCTCGGAGGAACTGTTAGGATTAATACCGGTTGCAACTTTCCGCCATCGTTCCACACGACAAAAATTTTCATCCCCATCATCTGGATAGTTGGCGCTCCACTACTGTGCGTTTTTCGAAACACTTTTTGCCTCGCACAACATATCTGTGGAACGGGTAATCGTTTGCGGTATTTCCGGACCGATACGACCTTCAAACCTTCAAGAAAAAAGGATACTCCTTCCTAAAAGGCAGTCAACGCGTTTGTGACTCCTGAGTTGCAGACGTTCATGAGCCGCGATGGTCACTTTCCACCAGGTGACCCGTCTGCTCGTCTGCACCCTCTATTATGAGAAAAAACCTCTTCTATATCTTTCATCGTACTGAGCAATACACTTATGGGGTAGAAATACTTTTTAAATCAAGCTGCTTCAATCTTGAATTCATTACTAAATCTCGTATGTTTTAGTTTCTATTTTTAATTGTTTAGGTAAAACTTAATCTGTATTCCAAAAAAAAATTAGGTATGACAGGGATGACACTGAACTTTGAGAAAAAGTATAATTAAATTGCCTAGTGAAGTCTTTAAGTAAGAAATTATAAAACTTCCTGGTGTCTTTTTTCAATGTAGATATCATAAAAAACTAAAGGTTTTATCGTAAATCATTTTATGAATATGGTAATAATAACTCCGCATTCGTAATGCAATCGAACTACAATTGCGGATTTTACTTACAAATTCAAGCGCACTTTATCGGTTTGTTACCATTCATTGTTTATTATTTGTTTTCGGTCACTTGACTTGCGAGCCGACACGACGGTAACAAGCGGCAGACTTGATTTTATTTTCCATTATGCAAAACCCGTGGCTTGATTCAAATTAACTTTCATAGTACCCAGGCCAAAAGGGGATGCTTGTGTGAGTACTAAGTTTTCATCTTTAACAATCGTTGCTACACAGGAGAGCTCATGCTTGTAATAAAAAACAAGGTAAGTGCTGTTCAACAACATTAGTGAAAACAGTGATTGAGACGTTTGTGTTTTTTTGTTTGTATATTTTATATAATTTACTCATTTATCATTTGTTGTAAATTAACATTGGTTAGTATTTAAATCGATGCCAAGATAATCTATTGTTGATTGTGCAAGGTGCACGAGCCATTTCCTAAGATTTAGTGTATTTTTATATTAAATTTTATTTTGAAACTTTAAGTAGTAATAAAAAGTGACTCCATAAAGTATTTATTTTAATGAACTAAGTATAAATTACATACACATTAGTAAACACACGTTTCATGCATAAATAAAATCCACTTTTATTTTTGAAATCAAATTCTAATGAAGAATAATCTAAATCCCACTAAGCGGGATCCGGTCTAAATTCTCAACCATGCCGGCTATTAAATTTACGTACTTTGTGTAAGTCGCATAACAAAATAAACTTGCCATCTCGTTATTTAAATCGATATTAATAGTTAACACAACAGGAATAGCGCAAAATGAAATATAATTGAATTAAATTATTATGATATTAAAAGCGAATGAATACAGTTTCTATCCATTACTCGTAAGAGGAAACAAACGACTCCGCTTGTCTTCATAGACAAATATTTTGGACGAAAGATTTATACTATAAATCTACGTTACTGCTGTGTACATCTTTATTTAAATTCTGACTAACTTGGATTACTGTGCATATCGTGTAGCATCAACAAAATTACAATAATATTATTATTACTAACTCAACGATATTGCGTTTTTCTTCTAGGTCATGAGAATGATTACTTTTATTTGTCATCCCATCAAAACAATCCCAGAACTGTTTTTTTATCTAGTAATCATATGATTTTTGTAGCCTTTGTGAAGAATAACTGCATTACAAGGTGACTTTTCTACAGAAATTTTAAAATCCGAATATCCTTATCCGTCCAACCATACATCCATTTCATCTTTAATGTTTAGTCATAATGTTTTATCAATTCAATAGGTAGGTAATTTGCTTCAACATGAGATAAATTATACCACTGTTTTTAAGATAAACTTAAAATCTTAGACACTTAGGTATCTGTATCTACGTGATAAAGATCTTTTGATACAATGATGCCAAGCCTTCGGGTAAAGGCAAAAGAATATTTACTTCTCAACAGATGTGTCACTCAAATATACCTATGGTATAATGGTTTAACATACTATAAAACGGGAGCTATATGATTCTTACATAATCTCTTAATTTTTTCTGTTTTTTAGACTTAGGTAAGTTCATAATGAATTTTATGCATAAATATATGTACATATATGTGTCATTTACACATACGAGTATATGTTTCTCCTCTGTTGAATAAGATCTCTATAGAATAGGGAATGGATTATGCCACACTCTACCACGCGGGTGCAATATTCGTTGACAGACTGCTAATCATTTAAAAACACTTTTTATTATATTTCAATAGTTTCATTTTAATAATAAAATCCATTACATTATTTTAATAAAATTAAAATACTAAACAGATTTAAAGTGTTTCGTTCTAAACAATCAAAATACATATTGTATACATTTTACGCAAGTAATAATAAATTCGCAACATGAAATGTGTACTTAATTCGTTGACAGGCCACCGTCTGTAATGAGACCTAGAAACTTACAACTGGAGTTTGAAGTCGAAGCGTTCTTATGAGATTTTTGTTGTAATGAGTATATTACCTTCAAAAATAACCAATGCGTACGCATATTTTTATCCAGACATTACATTTTTCTGAAATTTACCTATTATTAGTTTATTGTCATTAGTTACACAAAAATTTAATCCGTCCTTTCTTATTTTCAAAAATAATAAATCATATCATAATTCGGAATATCTCGTGACATAAACTCAAAATATATGATGGCAATTAAATTACTCAAACCTCAAGTAAATTGACGTCAGGTCTCCTCACGTTCTCGTCTGCTTTTGTTAGTTACTTACAACGAAAGTAACATTAACATAATGTTGAATATATCCTCAAGAGAATTTGTTAACTTTGTATGTGTAACACCTAAACGAATTATACATATGAGTATATAACTGAACCTGTAAAGATATTTGATGTCGTGATTAAAAAGTCAACCACGTCTGTCATTTATTTTTCATTTACTTTTTTTTCAGATTTGATGTCATATCATTACTATATTCATCGTCAAGGCAAATTTAATCTATAAACAGTCAGTCATGACGGGACAAAAATATGTATCTTCAATACTTGACATGCCGTATCATGCGCTGGTGGTATATGGATACTTATATTGCTCCGGAAGTATAATTAGAAGCAAGATTGTTCTCACAACAGCAAGCTGTATTGTAGCAGGACCTCAGGAAAAGATGTTTGTGAAAGTCGGTAGTAATAGTATTACTGATTTAGGGTGCGTTAATTACAGATCTTAAACTTTATTAATAGGTATACAAAATTGGGTTATTCACGTCTCATCATACTTATGTTACAATAAGAACTAACGTAGCAATGGTAATTCTACATGACATCTTTTACCGAACACTCCAACTCAACCTACAAAGAAACTCTCAGAACTCCCGACAGACTGGACTAGTTATGAACATAATATATAGTATGTGTATACAATATGTAGTCTCGAAGTCACAAAAAGGAGCTGTGGTTCCGTTAAATTTTGAAAGAAGTGTATAGATCCACTGCAGTCTCAGGTATATCTAGTTGTGCAATCATTATGTTGACATATTTCTGCCAAATCAAATTTGGCCTCTCAGGGAAAAATTACTTAAGAGAATCGTATTTATTTTAACTTGAAATTATTCAAACTATATCAGGACCCGAAATAATAGTTACGTGTTCAGTTAGTTATAATTACAAATTAATATGTACTTTGTTTACCAAATTCCTAAAAAATATTATTTCAGGCAAGTGATTCCAGTTATACATACAAAAATTCACGAATACTTTAGATACTACGGTGCCTTAGATAATGACATTGCCTTGCTGTTCCTGAAGGTACGGTTCATCTCTCATAAATTTAATTACTACTAGACGTCTGGCTGTGAGAGGGTTACCATAATGTAATACAGTTCAGGGTTGATACATACCTATGAGAAATTTTGTTTTGTAAGATTGTACAAACAGTAGTGGAATATAAACACATGATTAAGGAACAGCCCTGATGTAAATCAATAGGTTATAAATAACAAAAAGTGTAATTAAGTGTAATTATTATTATTTTTCACTGAAATACAACATACACTCATCACACAATATTTGTACTGGGTGGGAATCGAACCCATGACCTCCGGCTTAGCAGTCAGGGTCACTAACCTCTGAACCAACAGGCCGTTTAATAAAATAAAAGCTGCCAACCACTATCCTTTTACTGCCACACTGTTTCTGGTTCTTGTTTTCTGGATAAATTCCAATATACTGTCTCTGGCATTTTTTGTCACGTTATCATAAAAACAGTGAATTATATTCAACCTAATTAAAATGGATCTAAATACAAAATAGAGCAATTGGCATAGACAGTGACGATGTCTGTGAGGTCGATTTCTAATTAATGAAATTGGAAATTATAACTATTTCAAATAAGCACGGTTGAGCGTCTGAGGCACTCAGGTAATTTTCGGGTGTCCTTGCCCTGTCTAGAATATTGTACTAAACTGTAACAGTTCTACAACTAGACACACTTTACCAAATTGAGTGAACTCAGTCCATTAAAATTACTGAAATAACAAATTAGACTGGATATCTTGTGGTTACATTTAATAGATTGGTTATTTTAGTACTAACGTGGCGGTTCTCCCACTGATGTTTGTCATAAAAATGTTAAGCCGTAGAGCAAGATTTTATCTGTCTAAATGAAAAAATAAAATCTCTTCAGACTCTGTCCGGTCGTTCTATTTAATCAATAATTACAAATTATTGATTTGTAATTTTGGATTCAATATTTACGTTATAAATATAGAGGCACAGATAATTTTCTCAAGTATTGTCTGATGTATTAAGAGCTATCTTTCTCTATATCTCCATTTATAATTGAGATACGCGGTTAGTTCTGGTATAAGAATATATGGTATACTTGGTGAAAGTGTTCTCTCTTTAAGCTTTTGACTACTTAAATTCGTTAAATTTGAACGTAAATAAGTAGCTTCATAACAGTACTGGAATGCAGTACGGGTCCTCTGTCCTTTATTGTTAACACCTTGCCCTTGTGTTCTGTCTCTACCGAATCATTTTAGGTTAAACAGGACTGTGAAGGTCCCCTGAAATGATGTTGCATTTTTCATCATTTACCTTTATTAAACCAAACAATGAGTGGATTTCCACTTAGATTATTTCAATGAAATTGCAATTTAAATTTAGTTTTTGAGAATATTTATATGTTAACAATACTTGTAAGTTTTTGGTCTAAGGGTACCCTATTTGTTTCTTTGGCAATGAATGCAAAATTTCATGATGTTCCGTATTTATCTTAACTACTGTTAAGACTCGAAAGTGTAGCGAACAAAAAAACTCGAATTCGTCGTAATTTTAATATTAATGTTTAGACTGATCATCCGTGTGGTAAAGGATTAGGAAGACGTCACCACCCCTATTCATCCCGTGGGTGTCGTAATAGCCTTCTGAGGTAGCAAACTACGTAGGACAACAGCACTGTAAAGAGAAGGAAAATTTGACCCCGACCCTAAAACAACCCGTCTGACCAATGGAGCATAGTAGGCTAATACCTCCTTTCTAAAGACAAGCGTATGTCCAGCAGTGGACTATTATGACTACTATGATGTCTGATGATCATGATGAATGAAGCTTTCGAATTGTAAACTGTAGACAACTGAAAAATGTACATAGGTCTAGATAGGAATCATCGAAATCTCTTCATATTATAAATACTAACTGACGCACTCATAGGTCAACCGCTTCCTATGCGATGTCAGATTATTGGGCACAACATCTATCTGGCGTCTTCTAAATAAATGTGTGTGTTAAACAAATAGGTGAGAGTAAATCATATTTCTTTTTATAGGAGAACGTGATATTTGGCGATAAAGTGAAAAAAGTACTTCTAGTGCCCCAAGAAACATATGTTGAACCAGGTGTTGTTCTCGAAGTTTCTGGTTGGGGAAGCCAGGTAATTTGTGGTTGGGTATCATTGTTATCCATTCTGCAGCAGGATGCCATTGTTACGAAAAACTAAAATTATTTATGTGGGCTGGCTCTATGATGACTAAAAATATTAATTTAAGTTTCGTATGTATTACAGCACCTATAAATAAACAAGCTTTTTCTATTTTCAATGTTGAAAAATGATTTAGGTCACGTTTATTGTCACTACTAAGTTCCATCGAGCCACAACATTGTGTTATTATGGACTAAAACTTTTCTCATTTAACAGTAGTCACAGTATTTTTTTAAGTGCTAAAAATACAATGATCATGCGATTTTTAGAATTTTGTCCAACTCATTAATGTATGTGTGCATAAACTGTCACATTTGCTAGCGCTATGTACCACTCTTTAAACCTAAAGCAGCCTTAGCCAAGCAGCAAAAGTATTATATATATATACTGGTAGATTATTTTTTCAGCTTACTATGGTAATAATATTCTCTAACGGCCAAGTTATGGAAATATATTTAAATAGTATTTCCAAACTCTTTTAGGGGTGCAGAATATAACACCATTTATAACCTTCCTCCTTTATTTTTTATGATACAGCTTGGAATATCATGCAAACTACCTTTAAATTGTGGAACCATACAAAAAGTGGCACACCATCTATTAAAATGTCTATTAACCTGTGACTAAAACAACAATTTAATTTTATAATAGCGCCATCTTTGTGTTAATGCTAGCGACTTACGCTTGTTTGATGGTTGTTGGCTTTAAACTGCTTTTAATAGATGGCGCTTAATTTAATTACATGTTTTATTAAAAGTAGAAGCTAAAATAAATACAATACTTTTATATAAATGCAAATAATATTGAACTAAGTATAGAAAATTGAAAAAAAAATCAAATAATTCTTAAGAACTAAGTCCTCATTAGTCAACTCAAATAAATACTATTATTTGTTTAAAAGGATTAAACCTGCTAGTGGGTAACATGTCGACAATTAGAGCCAGGAGCAATTTAAAAAATCATAATAATAGGCACATCTGTAGTCATTTAGGTACCTTCTTTTTTCATAGAAATGGTAGTGTTCAATTAACTTTGAAGAATCCCTTTAACAGTGGAAATCAAAGGAATGGGAAACACAGCGTGCTTATAACGATTCATCATTTAGACGCCATTTTTTAAAAGAAAATCATGTGATTTAAAAAATACTTATTTCAAAATGAATGAAATGTAACTATCAGAACCAAGGAACAGATATAGCAAAGCAGATAATCACTTTTTAATACTGCGATACTTTCTTGTTGCAGAACCTGCCGCAAAAATATGCATACCTTCTTTTGTCATCAGATATGGTCGTCATGGATAGAGATGAGTGCCGTAAAATTCATAAAAAAAAAATAACTCCTTCTAATTTTTGCGCCAAATACGAATCTGTAAGTTTTCTTTTACTTTCAATTTTTACTTTAATTTATCACTTGTTTCCATTAAATATTCTTCATTAAACTATTCTTATTAGGCACTGCCCGGTTCTCATAGAAGCTAACCTTGTATATATACAAGGATATCACTACCCTATTCCCTACTTATAGGGTACATAGCTTCTATTGGAACAGGGTAGAGCTCTTGGGATACTGAGTAAGTACTCTGGTAGCAACTACCGTCTTCTCCGCTTTGCATAACTTTCTCCGCTCTACAGATGGGCCATGATTAATAAGTACTCTCATCGTAATGTACGTTTCTGCTTATTACTGGACATGATGACATGACAGATAAAAATAGAACGTGTTAATTACCATTGGAATTTCATGTGTAAACAATATTTTAATCTATACTTTCAGAATCATGGTTTGAGCGATATTGGAGGTCCCGCCACCCATAAAGATCTGCTGGTCGGCATTGTGTCTTACGGCGCCTGTAGCGAGAAAGGGCCATATGTAGCAATCCTCACTAACATAAGTTATTTTAATAAGTACGTATTACTATATATATAGGAATAAGAATAAAAAGAAACAAGAACATGAGAAATAAACAAACACTAACCTGAAACTTTATAAGTCACCGTCGTATATTGTAAAAGTTTCTTTTAAGAAGTCAGCATCTTTTTCGACGTCTTCGTTGCTAGTTTTACTAAAAACCACAAATTAAACTTAAAGTTCTTTAAAATAAGTGTCAAAAATCTCAATACTACGCTCTTTTTTATGACCGCTTTTCATTCCATACTGCTGTCTAAAACGTATTTTTAAGTGAATTACGTAAAAAATAAAAATATTTTCTCGTAAAATTATATTGGCAGTCATGATATTTTTTGTTATTGTGTTCAAGATGGATAATGCTTAACACCAAGCGATTTTTGGAAGACAACTGCATTCCAGACCAAAGAAAGAACATAACTGATACACCAACAATTGATATGTTGGATGAAGTGCAGATTGGACTTGTACACCGAGGAATTCCTGGCACCTTATCTAATTAATTCATCATCAGCCTATCGCAGTCCACTGCTGGACATAGGCCTCTCCCATTGCACGCCACTTAGATCGATTTTGATTTTGATTTTCAATTAATTACTGAAATAATAATAGCCTTATTTATTATTTCCAGCCTCTTTCTTTATTTAATATAATAGAATGTCATCAATGTTTTTTTTATTTAAAGTTTTTTACAGCATTATTGCATATTTTGGTCCTTTAAATATATAAATATAAATTCATGAATTGAATAATGTGAAAATAAACTTAAATTCTAATAATAAATGATTTTTTGATTGTGCATATTTTGTGCATATTTCGACGCTTTTTAGTGCATATTTGCATGCATATTTCGATGTCTAGTCATTACTGTTGGTTACAAGGGTTAGCGCTTTGTGTAAGGTCTCTAGTGATTTCGCCAAGGTATCGTACGATGCGCTTGAACGTTTATTAATAAAGTAATTTGCTATTTTTATATTTTGATCTAAGAATATACCATTGTAAAGAAACGTCCAATAAAATTAAAAGTTTTTCAAAAGAAAATTTTAACGACTATGTAGTTTGGGGACGCTAACCTACTCCTACCAGTCACATATAATTATGTACATATGTAGGTATATAGGATAGAAACAAGAAACATTATACGTTGAAGGTTTTCATTTAATTAATATAAATAAAACCAACGTATTTTTAACGTATTTATTAGGTAAATCTTTGTTATCAAACTGTTTCCTTAAATCGGTACCTACTATCGCAGAATTGTTCAACGAAATCATTAACACGTTTTATTATCCAACTCCTTAAATGCCATATGTTTGCGTAAATACTTGGTTTACCTTTAACAGCGCAGCCTTCGCCATAGGATGTCAGACCCACCAACATACTGCAAGTTCATGTACATTAATATAGAAGTAATAACTTCACACGTCTCACTAATTAGGACGAGCCTTTATGTAGTATGTAGTCATTCCACTAAAAACCACCCCGACGGCCGGCCTCAGGTGTTATTTATCCTTTCCTTTAACCTCCTTTAACCTATCCCAGGGGAAAACACCCCCCACCCCCGTCTTATTGCAATCAGGCCGTCATCCTATCCCCTACCGGAGCAATGAATCTGCCACCAGAGGTCCCCACTCCCGTCGATGGCTGGTATCGTCGCCGAGGTTCTCTACGTTCGGGATCGGCCCTCTCCCGATCCCGTTCAGCGGTCTCTTTCTGGAGTATTATAACTTCACAGAAAGAGACACTGTGCCCAATGTCTCATCACCCGCGAGCTGCTAACAAACATACTTGAATATTTCTAAATACATGGATATTATAGATAAGTTACACCCAGACAGAACAAAACGATCGTGCTCATCACACAATTATTTGTCCTGGGTCGGAATCGAAACCACGACCTCCGGCTTAGCAGTCAAGGTCACTATCCACTCGACCAACAGACCCGTCAGATTTTAGTTAAAACGATTCTTATCAATATCCCTCTCACTTCTTTTAAAACGAAAAGAAAATGCATGACTTGTATTAAAAAATTAATCATACTTATTCCAAAGAACACCACCACCCGAATCTCCTTGGCATGTGTCACGTTCTCCGTATCCGTATAAACAGAACGTGTCAGCTGTGATGTTGTGGCCGTCCAACAATTTAGAACATTCACTTGGGTTAATATAATGTAAACGCGCCATCTTTAGACCCACTTTTGATACTTCACCTTTATGCTGGAAACAACAAATAGTTACGTGTCATAAAACACTGAACCCTGATATCATCACAGCACATAAACAGCCTTTAATAGTCTCCTTAGATAGGAAGTTTTGGTCTACTATGTGGCCAGACGGGTTGGTATAGGGTTAGTGGCAAATTTTTCTTCTCTCTGCAGTGCTGCGTCCTGCAGAGATTGCTCCCTTAGTAGGCTCTTACGACACCCGCGGGATGGTTAGGCGTATTCTTAATCCGTCACCACACCTGATTTACACTGTCATACATATTAATATTGACCCAGGTTCCTAAAGTGAGAATTAGGCTTTAGGTTTGTGAGGAAATTTTGAAGAAATATTTTAGTTAACATATTTTTAACCTTTAACTATTGTTGTAACATTGAAGAGAAATTCAATACATTACATAATTCAATTATGGAGGTTTGAACTTCTTCTTTGAAAGTTTAAAATAATGCATAGTTTATTATTATAATGCATAGGGTTGTCACTAAAATCTATCAATCATGCATTTATTATTCATTACCTTTGTATAACCCCATCCAGTGACAATAAAATTCTCCTCTTTGTCATTCATCCATTCCTTGTGGTTCACCAATATCCCTTTTTTTGCTCTCGGTCCAAGCTTGATCGGGGTATCCACGAAAACCAATGCTATATCACATGAGAATGCCTGTTCTTTATTGTAGTCTTCGTGTATGACAAATGCTCTCACCCTGTACCGATCTGCATTAAAATCGTATGTATATTTCGCACCTGAGAAAATAAATATTGTAATTATTAACTCTTTATTATCGAAGTAAATAATGTTTCATGTGAACTTTATTTAATTAAGTGCAAAAAAATAAAGTACTGATTCTATTGACAGATGCTGTAACACGTGGTACATTGTTTTAGTGTGTAGTAGTGTAAAATTTGTAAATTAAAGTATAAAAATAAAATTAAAATAGTTTAAAAACTTAAAACTTAATAGTCTATAAGAGTGTCTGTTAAGCTCTTGCTCTAAAACAAGCCACGTGTTATCATATTAATCGCATTCTTCTCATTAGAGGCGATGGGGTTCTATCTTTTAACAGCACACCTTCGACTTTTGTCCGACGGTATCTTTTTTGTAACTCAAGGACTATTGGCCGATGTCTTAATCAATTCTACTTTCTGACGTTGATATTATTTTACTTTTATCAAAATATTCAAAATATAATGTCGAAATGACATTAAACTTTGACAGGGGCTTTAAGTTAATGACGTTATAGCGGATCTTGTGCATTTTATTGATCTTTTTCTGATATTTACTAAAAGTCTACAATGCCTAAAGTCACTTTTAAACTATTTTTTTGCAGGTAGGTAAGTAGTAGGTCTTATTCGAAGCACTAAAAAGTACCTATATAATCTAGTAATTGCTCTTATTCTGACTAATGGATTAAGTATTTCAATGTTGTTATTTTGGTAGTTTACTGTAGTAAAGCAGAACAATAACAATTATAATGAAATTCGTACAATCTTTTGCTTTACCGTAATTTAATATTTGGCGTTTTATACAATAATTGCTAATTGTATAGATAGCGTAAATCAAAGTTGAAAAATAGTGCTACAATAATTATATTTACCTGCTTGTATTATCATTTGTTTCATATCAGTACTGAATGCTAAACAATGTCCTGCCGTGACGATTGACCAACTGTTGATTATCACTCCTCCACAAAGTCTACCCATATTCAGGAACTGCACGGCAAATGGGTATGCCTCAATATTAACCGCCTCGCCACCCACAATTCTAGGCTCAAATTTGCTATGAGGAGCATTCATCTTATTACATGAAATATTTAATTGTCGACACTTAACAAAATTAAGATAGGAGAAGAAAATAAAAAAAACATTAAACATTCTACAGAACTTTAACATCGAATTGTATTAAAAAATGCACTAGAGGTAAATCTATTATTGTATAATTACTGTTACGTAACAGTAATTATTCATAAAATAATGCACTGATAGCTAGTGAAAAATTGCCAGTCATTAGAGTTTAATTATTGAATGCTATTTTACTAGGCAAGTTTTGTAAAAGAACATAGCCGTGGGAGAGCCATACTAGGCATGCCTTTTAAGTTCTGTCGTTTCCAAATTTCCCGGTAATTTTGAATTTGGAACTGTTCTGTATTCGAATGTGTTTAAATTTTGATTCTCAAAACAATTGAAAGTATTAGAATTAATGCTATTGTTTAGTCACAGCGTCAATTGGAATCTGTCAGGTTACGTACGAAAATGAATCTTTCTAAAGAAAATGCTCCATTGGTATAGTAGGCCAAAACCTCCTTTCTAAGGAGAGGCTTATGTCCAGCAGTGGAATATTAAAGGCTGTTGATGAAGGAAAATGTTCGTGCAATAATTTTCTACAACTTTAGAAGAGGCCTGACACGGCTTCAGTGTTTTGAAGAGCTAACATCTGTGTTTAATGATGAAGCTCCATATCTGCGGACTGTTGAACGCTGGTATTTAGAATTCCAGCGTGGACATACTAGTGTTAGTGACAAATCTCGCGAAGGACGCCCAAAATCCGCCTTCACTGAAGATAACATTATTGCTGTGAGACAACTAATTCTCGAAGATCATCATATGACGTATCAAGAGATAGAGGCTCTATTAGGCATCTCAGGGACAACCATTCAGAAGATCTTGCATGAAGCGCTTGGTGTGAGAAAGCTTGTTTGACGTTGGATACCGCATCTGCTTTCCGACGATCACAGGGCGGCCCTCAGATGGCCGTCAGATGGTGTAAGAAAACTCTGCAAAGGTTCAACCGAGGAGAGTCAAATCACATCTACGACATCATCAGTGGTGACGAATCTTGGATCTATGCCTACGATCCTGATTCCAAACAACAATCTATAATCTGGGTCTTTCAAGACGAGCCAAAGCCGACTAAAGTTGTTCGTTCTCGAAGCACTTCAAAGAAGATGGTGGCCACGTTCGTTGGAAAAACCGGCCATGTTGCGACTATTGCACTTGAAGATCGTAGAACGGTTAACGCAGAGTGGTATGCCACAGTTTGTTTACCACCAGACATCGCCGAACTTCGAAAATCTAACTCAAAGCGACGCATCATCCTGCACCACGACAACGCAAGCTCACATAGCGCTCGTCAAACGATTGAGTATTTGAAGCAGGAAAAAGTAAAAATTCTTGACCATCCTCCATACAGTCCTGACCTAAGCCCTAACGATTTCTTTACATTTCCTAAAATTAAGAAAACTCTTCGTGGTGAAAGGTTCCAGTCCGGTGCAGAAACAGTCGACGTCAAGTCAAGTCAAGTTCAAGTCAGCCATTTTGAACACCCCCACTTTAGAGTGGAACAAATGTTATAATAACTGGTTTGAGCGAATGGAAAAGTGTATTAAGCTACGTGGTGAATACTTTGAAAAACAATAAAAAGTACTATAAGGTTCTAAGTGTGCTTTTTTCTTCAAACGACAAAACTTAAAAGGCATGCCTCGTACACACATACAAAAAAAAATCTCTCCCTCCCACCAATTTTAGGGGGAAGGACTCAAAGTGTGGCAACGCACTTGGTCGCGCAACGCACTTGGTCGCGCAACGCAACGCGGTGGTGGTCACTTATTATCAGGTGAGCTGGTTCTTGCACCAGGGACTTCCTTTCCAGGGTATACCTGGTTCCCCGGCAATTAGTACCCGAGACATGCCACCGATAAAGGTGAGCTGGTTGCTCGTTTACATGAAGCAAACGTATACCATAAAAAATTTATTCTAAAATCTGATATTTACAAGTACATCTCGTACGTAGTTTTCGATGATTTAACATATGGTTAAACCTTCAATAGCACATACCAATCGCTATACAAGTTAGCTGAAACTCATTCGTTATTCATAAATCTTGTTTTATCCTGTCAAGTGTTGAAAAGGCACTACTTATTGATTCCTGTGTCTCTCAAGAGTTCTGTTCACCGTTCTTGATGACAATTGCCCTAAGATATCTGACTTATTGATTGAAAACGATAAGATTCTACAAAGATATATAGTTCAGTCTAGGAAATCATTTCTCCCTAATAACTGTTTCGTCGAAAATATGTTTTCGTTGCATTTATTGCAACGAAAACATATTTTCTACGTTGAATAGTTTTTTATAGCGCGAGGTGTATTTTACTATATTTTTAAAATACTCTTACAATTTTTACACTTTGTTATTTATACAGAGTATGAAAAATGTATATAACTAAATAGAATATATTTATTGAAACGTGATATGTATAAAATCTCGTTTGAATAAATATAAAGGTACTATTTAGTTAATGGCGTACACTGAACTGCACATTTTGGTTGTAATTACTTACTATCGGAGAAGCTGTGTTATGTTCTAATGTAATTGTATTGTTAAAAGAAAATGGGAATATGCTATAGGCAACTTTATTAAATGTAGACAAATTTGTCAAAATGATCTTAATCTTAGACCTCTATTACGTATATTTTAACTATGTTCGCTATTCAACTTATATATTTGTTTTATTCTTTTTGTATAATTATAAACACTCAAATTTCAAAAAAACAACCCATAAGGTAAAAAAATATAGAATTAATGACTGATCACTCACAAATTTTTAACTCCGAACCGATTGTGATAAATCAAATCAAAATGATAGGTCAACAAGATCATCATATTTTCTTATCAAATCAAAATTATTGAGGTTAATTTAATTAAGAAAAGAATTTAGTTACTTTGACTTTAAAATTATTTATCACTTTGCCGTTCCGTTCTTCTTCCGTTAGATTTTTTTTTTGGTACAATTATTTGCACCTACTAATAATAGGCAATAATTGAGCCACTATCTGATTAGCCTCTTTTTATCAAAGTCATAAATCTGACACCACATTTATTATGTACAATAAAAGATTCATTATCTGTCTAATTTTCTTTCTTATTCTCAATTATTTTTCATAGCTTCTATCGCGGGCCTTGAGCGTGGAGACCGAATTCAGAAATTCCGCAACGAAAATAACCTAACACACCCCACGTGATACATTTTAGTTTTGCCATCAATCATTTTATTTTCTAAGTTTGTTACGAAGCTAGACAATTCATATATTAGTATATTGTCAGTTGAGGCAGCCATTTAAAGCCACGCATTTGTACCTCTTTACTATCTATAAATGAACAGAAATAGATTTTGTTTTTCACATCCACGGGGCTCTGTCTTTATCTCCATAAAATCCGCTCTAAAATAAAACTGTTGCCATAGAGGTCGCACGCTAAAATTAATTAATTACTAACAAATTGGTATTATAATTTACTATTAAAATATTTTAATCAATCTAGTGCAAAATGTCTCCTTTTGTTTTAACTTCTTGTTGGCAATAGTCATCATAAAATTCCTTAACATGTTTCTGGATCCAACACATTAATACCCACAGGTTTGTAAAAATGCTTGGTTTACCTACAAGTGCGCATCCTTCGCCATGTGATGTTAGACCAACCACCATACTGCGAAATAATTACAATTGATTATTAAGATCTATTCTGAGAAATATGATCTAGTCAGACGTGCAGATGAACAATTAAATAGACGGGCAACAAAGTGATCACAAAGATTTTCCTTTTGAGTAACGATATCATAAAAAGACCAACCAAAAGTCAGACCTCATAGTCACAAACTTTTAGAAGTAGTGGTATCAATTATTTCAATTAGAAATACTAAAATAACGATTTATCATATTATAGGGCGAGCAATCGGATCATCTGACGTTAACTACAGCCCATGGTCACATCTAACTGAAGAGGTAAATGATAACATATAGGTAGAGGAGAGAAGCGAGCCACAATCTGGGGACGTTGGTAGAAAGAGAAACAAGATGGCGATTTACATGCACCTCTCTCGCACCTCTTGGCTGATTTGTTGGCCGTCTTCATTCTATTTCTACCGACGACGTCGCTATTCCACTTACACGTGATCCAATACCTTCTATCCTCTATCTGTATTATCTCTATGGATTGCTGCTCTTTGATTGTTGCCCAAAAATGGATTTTTTTTAGTCTCCTCTGTACCAAACATTTAAAATAAAGCTCTCAAAGAGATGAAATCATTGAAGAATTCAAAGATTTTTTTTATAATACTGCTCACTCATTCCAAACAACAGCACCACCAGAATCTCCTTTACAAACGTCACGTTCTCCTTCTCCATACAAACAGAACACGTCATTAGTAAACTTGTAGTCGTCATGTAACCTGGAACATTCTTCAGACGTCACATACTTTAAAGACACCATCTGAAGACCAACCTCTGATACATCACCATCCTCCTGAAATTAATCCCCATTTAGCGAAATTCTATACATTTCTATATCTACCACTTTTACGCACACACATACATTCACACATGTATATTGAGTTGTAATATAAAAACCAATAGGTGAAAAACTAATCAACAATAATCAGGACCAAAGTAAACGAACTTAAACTTAAATCTAACCGTTTTTGTAATCGTAGTCAGAGCACACATACAATCACAAAGCAATGAACGAAGACGACCATTTAAAAATCATTTGCGTCAGGAGTCAGGAAGGTTAATCAGTCAGGTTCATGCTAAAGTCTACTAAAGTGTAATCCATGAAGGATACAAATATCTCAAATAGATTTATGAATAATACTGACATGTACATCGAAGTATACAATAAACATTACCTGGGTATAACCCCATCCAATGGCAATAAAGTTGTCCTCCTGTTCATTCATCCATTTATCGTTGTTCACAAGAATGGCCCTCTGAGCTCGAGTACCGAACTTTATTGGTTTCTCGGTGAATACCAACGCAATGTCCCATGAAAACATCTGCTTCTTACTGTAATCTCCATGCATCACAAATGTCCATACATCGTACCTCTGTGCGTGCATATCGTACACATATTTTGCACCTGTCCAAAATTAATAGTCAATTATTTATAACGTTTTTTCAATGACAGTAAACAATACATTTCTGATGTTATACGAGTAGAGGGGTACTGCCAAAGTACGTAGAATTCTGTGTATAGCCTACGAATACTACGAAGTGTTTATGTTTCTAGCGTGTATGTAGATTTCTGTTAATAAGTATACATTAATAAAGTAAGCCTCGTAATCACTAATTTGCGATACGCTGATGACACCACTCTTCTTTCTGAATCTAAAGAAGATCTAAAGGAACTTTTAAATCATCTAGAAACAACTAGTCTTCGATTCGGACTTGTTCTGACTTGAGACAAGACCAAGGTTATGTGGATCGTATGTATCGTTATGTGTATAGTGGATCGAGCCGAACAAGATCCCCAACCCGCTAGATCGACCTAATTAAAGGTACCACCGAATCGACTGCAGTACATTGTGCTCGAAATGCGTAAAGCGCACAGAAATGGAGGGACATCGCAAGACGTCCAGCAGCCCTGAAAGTAAGCGGCGACGGCGAGCCGCAACCCTGCCCATCAACAGCCACGACCACTCTGGCAGGAGTGTCCGACCAAGAAGAAGAAATAAAGTAAGGTATACCGAAGCATCATATGCCACCATTACCTCGTAGTTGATCTTCACTAATATTCTAATCCAAAAGTTAGACTTATTATTTGCTCTTTAATTTTTTTGCGTGCTTTTTTGCGCCTTAATACTCAATCGAGGATGGCATAAAAATTACATATATTTGAATGTTGTATACGCGTAATAAGCGATATACGGAGAAGCACACTAGAGCATTTTTCATCCCGAAAAAAGGACTGCTTCCGAAGGACTTTGACAAAACTGCAGGCATAAGTGAATAAGTTTAAAAAATCTTAACATAATAAATTTTAAATAACTGCAGTACTTCAGATGTAATGGCCTAACAGTGTTCACTCTCATCACTTCTACAGAGACCCTATGGTATTTTTGTTTATCAGTACAAAACGTGAAAAAATAATATTACCTGCAATTATTTTCATTTTTTCAGTATCAGAATTAATTTCTAAACAATGGGCGGCTGTGATAATAGCCCAGCTGTGAATTATAGCTCCACCGCATAGTCGGCCAATGTTCAGGAATTGTACAGCAAAAGGATATTCCTCGATGTCAACACTTTCCCCGTTAATAATTTTCCCCTCAATTTCACTTTTTTTATTCGACTTTAAGTTATACGTTGAATCGCAAATTAAACAGTTCAAGAATAATAATATTATAAAGTTTCCAAATAACATCAATGTGAAAAACATAGAGGATTTATATCGTAATCTGTTGAGTATTACATATCTCGGAATCAATATTCGGCGATGATTGAAATTTTATTATGCGTTCTACATGAGTGCATACGTAAGAGTAGGAGCATTAAAATTTTACAGTATGTATGTGTAACAAAGCTCTGTGTGGGTTACTCCTACTCCACGATAACACTCCGCTGTAAAATAATGTACATTGTAATAAATCGTCTGTGTATAATCTACCGAATATCGTTGAGTTTCAAATTCTAACATTAAAAACAGCACACAGTTTTGAGTAAAATAAAAGTTCAACAGTACAGATGCAGACTAACACTTCAAATCCTCTAAAAGATTGTCGTTGTAATTTTATCACATTTTCAGTCCGATTGTGTATAAGGCTAAAAGATCATAACAAAGTCGCAAACAACGAACGTGTATTTGATAGATGAGTTTCGGGTATCTCTAATCTTTGTGAAGCTGGTTCATTCTGAAAACAGTAAAAAATAGTTATGTGCATTAGTGAACCATCAAAAAGTATTCGTGTGGTGTTTCAAATCAATTAAGAGAGTAATTTCTTTGACCGAGCCATCGATTTCTTATAGATTGATCTTACGTACATACAATACATAAATTTAACGAAAGGTTAAAATATATACGTAGATAATGAGGTGTAATTTAATTAAGTGACTTCAGACATTTCGTACTTCCTCGGATTGTTTCTTTGGGTCATTAAACGGAAAGTCGTGGCTATACATTTCTTTATTCGTGGAATTATTGTTTTAATGTTTGCACATTTATGGACTTAATTAAGTACTTAAGAATAAATAGTTGTAAAACTGTTTTTTTATTAAAATTATTATGACGTCGTTCGTGTTCGTGTAGCAGCTTTTATGTTATAATTAAAAGTAACCAAAAATACTACTGGATCGACCAAATGATTTATACAATACTGAGATCATATTCGTCTCGCCTTAGTCATAGAAATGATGACGCGTTGATAACCCTAATTAATAAACATAGTCCTGAAGTAAAAGTATTTAGTTGCATATGTTACCAACGTCACCATAATTCAATGGTGATTTCTAAACAACTTATTATACTTATTATTTGTAACGGTGTAATCGTGAATCTTTAAGCCTCTGGCCTTATACATAATAGAAAACTTACCCACTGCCACCAAAACGTAGAAAAAGAGGACATCCAGTTCTTACTTATATATTTAATAAAGAAAGGACAAATGACTAAATAATGTTATATTGTATTACTGCTTTACTCTTACACACTTAAGTCGATTCTATATTCTATGAAGAGGCCATATTTTAAAACTTTATTACGGCGTGATGCGGCGTTTTAAATCCATACACTGGTAACTGTTTACCTCCTCCAAAATAAAAATGAAGGGAAAAAGATCACTGTGTACTGTTTTCGTTACCCCTAAAATCGTTGTCAAAATGACAGTGTCGTCATAGAGTTTGCATGCCAAAACTAATTAATCACTTGCTTACTGTGTATCAATTTAATCAATTATCTAGCAATCTAAACCAATTTCGTGAAAAGAGTTTCTTCTAGCTCTGAATTTGCCATTGCAGTAGTCCTCATTAAACTTCATAAAATGTTTCTCGATCCAATTTCTTAACACCCAGAGGTTTGTGTAAATGTTTGGTTTACCTACACGTGCGCATCCTTGGCCGTGCGATGTGATACCAACCAACATACTGCAAAATAAATTAAAATTGTATATTACGACATATTCTGAGAAAAATGAGATCTTGAGAGTGAAGCAAACGAACAACTTGATACACTGCCTATTTCTTTAAGTTACGAAATTATGAAGAGATTTAAACATAAGTTAGACTACAAAGTCAAAAATACACTTAGTAGAAGTAGTCGTATCAATTATTTAACCGTGTAGTGTATAATGAGTATCGCCGTCCAGGGACAGCCGTAACTAGAGATACTTAGTGCATTGCCGCTGTTCATAATAATTATGAAGGAGGAGGGGGTTAGGCTTCTTATAACCTCAGCCACTCGTTGAAAAACAACGAATAGATTAACACCGGTTTTCTATGAGGTTGTGGCATCACTCCGGCCGTGGTATTGACGTCTTAATAACAGTAGTTCCCAGATCTCTCCCATTTCAGGCGCAGAGTGGCACACCGTGTGGGTTAAGTCCCGCCGCAACGGGGTGACGGTCCGATAAGGTGGCCACCACCAATCTGGTTCTCCCACCACGAAGAGCTATACTTCCTTTCATAACATTTACTATGAATATGTTGATAGAAATCGACTTTATTGTATGAGGTACGTTTTAATTGTATGGAAAACCGTTCTATGGAAGCAGCGGTAGAAAATAAGTGGTAGCTAGTGGCGTACTGTAAATGTTTAAATGTTTCCAGTCGCGACAGTGAAATTAAAAGATTAGACAATTATGTATATTTGCGAAAAATATTAACTCGTGACTATATGATTTGGGCGCGCGTGATAAATAAAAAAACAGTTGCACACTCTCAACTGTTGCTCACAGTCACGTAAATGACTTAAAACCCAACAGTAAAAGATTATACATCGACTTTTAGAAGGAGTTTTTCGACTAATTCATCTATGTACGTATGCCAAAAGTCGCAACAGGGAGTTGAAGGGTACAAGAGAAGAGGAAGACCAAAGAAAAGGTGGACGGACTGTGTGAGTGAGGATATGGCAAGGAAGGGAGCAAACAGTGAAATGACAAATGATAAAGTAGAATTAAAGAACCATACATACCGCGCCGACTCAAAACAAAATTTTGATAAGGGTACGCGAAGATGATGATGTTTTAAGGGACCAACTAATCTTTCAGATAAAATTAATTTCTAATTAGAATGAAAGTACCTGGATGACCGAGCTTAACTCGGTTTTTTTTAAATTAAATTTTCTTTAAATAAAACCTAACTAGATCGATTAATCGCCCCCGAAACCCCCTGCATTTAGAACTACATTGAAAATTATGACTCTGTCCTTGTGCTGACATATTATATTATTCAGTAATTGACACATTCAGTTCTATCAATGTGATTATAATGATAAAAACGTGTGTTGTTGCAGGCTTTAGCGGGATTATAGTTTTTTTTTTGGATTAATTGATATTAAGTCCTGATATCGATCTCATTATTATCGTTATTAATTGATTTGTAATATTTACTTGCTGTATCCAATGTCTTACTTATTTACTTAAATTTAATGTGAATTTCAAGTATAAGTAAAAATAATACACTCAGTCAAAAAAGTATCGGGAATGGATGATTTGTTTATGGTTCCAAATCCAAATTCAGATACGAACAAATAAGATTGTTTCTTCTACTTCTATTACTATTATAAACTAATTATTGGACGTCGAGAATTTCTAATAATAACTCTTCCATGTAGTGACGGATTAAGAATACGGAGTGTCACCACCCTTATTCATCAAGTGGGTGTCGTAAGAGCCGACTAAAGGATCAAACTACGCAGGACAGCAGCACTGCAAAGGGTAGGGAAACTTGACACAAACCCTATACCAACCGGTCTGCCCAGCGTAGGCCACAGTAGGCCAAAACCTCATTTTTAAGGAGAGATCTATGTTGAGCAGTGGACTACGAGTATTAAAGGCTGTTGATGTGAATAATGAGACTAGTTAAAATTCTAACAAAGTGTTTTCGAAAAACTCTAAGAAGTGAGAGACAAATACTAAATTTAGATCGGGAGTTTTAGGACTTTCCAAATAATATTTGACTAGGCCACTGACAAGAAATCGACAAAATGTGGAGATGAAAGAAAGAATATTTGTTTTTCCCAATATCTTAAGATCTTCGTATAGAAAGTATGGGACGCTCTACTAGAACATAATTTATATTATGTTGTATTAAAAAGTTGTGCATCTTTTACTAATTACCAAATTGTATGGAATATTTGTGATTTATGTTATATAAATATAACAACGAACAAATAAATAAAAACCCTACTAAACCCAAATTCAATTCTTTGGCTAAGACATTACCTACTGTTTCAAAATTTTGCACTATGAGACTCTCTATTGTGGCACTTTTCTTTATGGTACTTTGGTAATTACCATTAATAGGTCGACTTGACCGGAGTGATACCACGGCTTCATGCAAAAACGGTGTTAAGCAATTTTTTCGCTGATCTTTGTTTAATACTCAAGAATTTTTTTATAATGCTTCTTACTTGTTCCAAAGAACTGCACCACCAGAATCTCCACGACAAACGTCACGTTTTCCGTCTCCATACAAACAGAACATCTCTTTAGTAAGCTTGTAGCCGTCATTTAACTTGGAACAATCTTTTGGCATCACATACTTTAAACGAGCCATCTGAAGACCAACATCTGATACTTCACCATCCTCCTGAAATTAATTCCATATGGAATAACTGTTAAGAAACCCTTTCAATAATCCTTAGCTAAATTCTAAACATTTATGTTTGTTGGTTTGTTTGTTTGTTACGCTTTTACGCCTAAACTACCTACAAAAAACTTATTTTTAATAAATTTAAAATTAAAAGAATACAATAAACTCTACCTGGGTATAACCCCATCCAGTAACGGTAAAGTTATCCTGTCGTTCATTCATCCATTTACAGTGATTCACAAGAATGGCCCTCTGTGTTCGAGTACCGAACTGTATTGATTTCTCAGGGAATACCAACGCAATATCGCATGAAAACATCTCCTCATCACTGTACTCTTCGTGCATCACAAATGTCAATACCTTGTACCTATCAGCGGTGAAATCGTAAACATAATTTGTACCTGTTAAATAAATAGTCATTTATACCAAACGTTTTTTTTAGTTAATGACTAATAGATTTCTGCAGACATCTTAGAAAAGTATTACCATAGTTAAAAGGCTCGCACTGCCTGGCAATAGCATCGACAGATACCTAGTCGATTACTGACATTTTCCAATCCATCTGTGCAAGCAATGTCCCTTTTCGTCCACTGCCTTCCTATCTTACCAACTTTTCCTTTTAAATTTAACCCTAAATTTTCCCATCTAATTCTTAAAGTGCTCAGTTGACGGCCTTCAGATCTCCTATTAGGTAAGTGGTATTCAAATTATAATCGACAAAATGATGGCGTTTTAATACACCTCTGTTTACTCCGGCCTGGATATCTGCGTAAGTATATGTGTTTATGTATGTGTAGCAGACTAATGTGTAATCTGGGTGGACCCAGCGTCGCAACGAGACAGCTGTACACGGGGGTTGTTCGGTCAATGGCACTGTATGGCGCACCGGTGTGGGCAGCGGCTCTGACCGTCCAAAATAGAGCACACCTTTGGCGTCCTCAGAGGGTATTGGCGATTAGAGCCATACGTGGTTACCGCACCGTGTCGATGGAGGCAGCGTGTGCGTTGGCCGGAACTCCCCCGTGGGATTTGGATGTGCTCGCCGAAATATAACGGCGGACGACTGAATGCCTGTCGGTTAGCAGCAGTCTGCCCCCTCCCGAAGACGTCCGCGAGTGGCGAGAAGCCGCTCATCGAGCCACGCTGACTCGTTGGTCGTCACGGCTGGTATTGCCGCCGTGGAGGCGCTCCAGCTGGTCATCGCTGAATGGGCAGGACGGCAGCACGAGAGTTATCCTTTCCTTCCGACTGACGCAGGTTCTTTCCGGGCACGGCTGCTTCGGGAAGTATCTGCACTCGGTCGCTAGGAGGGAACTGAGTCCTGCCTGTCACCACTGCAATTGCAGTGAGGACTCGGCTCAGGACTCGCTGGCAATTTGCCTGGCTTGGACGTCGCAGCGTCGGGTCCTCACTGCAGCCATCGGAGGAGATCTCTCACTATCGGCCATCATACGCTCCATGGCGGGTAGTGATAGTTGTTTTACCGCGGTCGCAGAATATGTTATCTCGCAGAAGGCGGCGGAGAGGGCCCGGGAGGATAATCTCCACTTGTACTCAATTCGCCGCCGACGAACCGGGCGACGGAGCGATGGGCGCGGTTACCAGCGCCTGCATGAGGCGCTGGTAACCGCGCCTCCGGCTCCGTGAGTGTGAGCGCGGGTGGACGGGACGGGTTTTCCCCTCCACCCGTCATAACGGTCAGCCTCAAGGAGGCGACGTCCGCGTGTGCCAAACGTCTCCTAAATAGAGAATGTACTTGAAGCTGGTGCCCGCGCCGTTGCGGGCAGGCGCTAGGAGGGGTCCGGATGTCCTAATAAAAGCAGTTCCCGGATCCCTCCTATTACAGGCGCAGAGTGGCACACCGTGTGGTTTTAATCGGTTCGATTGCTGCCTTAGTCGGCTCTTACGACACCCACTTGTTGCATACTCCTATTCGTATTCATAATCTGTCACCACACAAAAATTTCGTACTCACACCAGCTGTTTCTTGACGTCAAGATAAGTCTATAGTTAAAGAACTTACACTTTTGAATTTTGATTTAAATTACAAAGAAAAATATTCATTGAACTCTATTCCAAATAATAATGTTTTGTCTCGCCTTAATCATGGAAATGATGGTTCGTTAATAATCCTAGTCAATAAACATAGTTTTTAAATAAAAAAATTACCTGCTAGTATTAACATACGTTTAATATCAGTGCTGAATACTAAACAATGTGCAGCTGTCAGAATCGACCAACTGTTGAGAATCACTCCACCACAAAGTCTATCCGAATTCAGAAACTGAACGGTAAATGGATATTTCTCAATATCAACCACCTCGCCGCCCACAATTTTAGACTCAATTTTGCTAACAGAATGACTCATCTTAGCAGAAACATTTAATCGTGATTGTAAAAACGATCTACAAGTAACAAAATCAACAAAGGAGAAAATAATAAAAAAAGCACCAAACATTCTAGTGATTTTTGACATCGCATTGCATTTAAAAATGCACGATAGATAAAGTCATTTTTGCGTAAGTACTGTTACCTAATAACGAATGTACTGCTATCGAAAGAAAAATTAACAATCATTAGAGTTTAATTGCTTTATGCTATTTTACTAGGCTTTCAAAGAGAAAATGTATTCTGAAGTCGCATATTTACAATTACACATCGTAGTTCTGAATTGTGTGTCACGTACTGGTAAGTGACACCGATAACCTTCGATAGAACACAACAGTCGCTTCACTAGTAAGCCAAGCATCTGCATTTTCAAAAACCATCTTCTTCTGTAAAGTCATTACTTTCATGGAAGCTGTGTTCTTATTTAATTTAAATAAGAACACAGCTTTAGAAAAAAATGGAATATGATCATATGCGATTGGCAAGTTTATTAAATCTAGACGAACTGCATTAAAAATAATTTTGGGGCTCCATCCGCGTATATGTTACTCGCTGATAATTACTCGTAATGTAAGGGACAAGTAATTTTTAAATCGGTTTAATGATTTACGCGTGAAATGTGTGAAACAAACACGTGAAAACAAACAAACAAACTCACTTTCACATTTATAATATAAATAAGGATAGATACTTTAACATTGATCCTGTTGGAATAAAAAATAATAAAACAAAGGGTAGAAAAACATAGATTGAATAATTGATCACCCATAGACTTTCAACTCAGAACCGAATGTGGTGAAACTTTACACTTGATATGTAGGTAATAAGGTGACGGAAGCCTGTCGACTGCCAAAATTGCAGTGAAATGAAATGAAAAATTAAATGAAACGAACATTTATTTCACCGTAAAACATATTGACACACTTTACAGTAACACTATACTTGTGCTTCAGTAATATAAAGTTACCCTATAATTATCATGAATTGAGATTTGTGTAAGAATTTGGTCAGAACAACAAATTTTCTTTCGTTTGTTTAATTTAACACTGTGTGCTACCAACGATCTCTAAAATTTACGAAAAAATAATTTACGCTCGTTTAGATACCTATCTTAACTTAATTAACTTTCTTTCATTTAAGCAATACGGTTTCCGTGCTAAATCCAATACACTATCAGCTTCGATTGACTTGGTGACAGATCTCAAAACTAGTTTAGACGAAAAATGCATAGCTCTCGGGATTTTCATTGATTTGAAAAAAGCGTTTGACACTATAAGTCATGATCTGCTACTACAAAAACTATATAATATAGGAATAAGGGAAACCGCTCATAGTCTGTTTCGATCATATCTCACAAATAGACAGCAAGTTGTTCGGATTGGTAAAGTTCAAAGCAATACTGAAATCCTCAATTTCGGCGTACCGCAAGGATCGATACTCGGGCCTTTAATGTTCCTAATATATATCAACGACGTTCAAAACCTAGGTTTAGCAGGGGACATAACGCTGTATGCAGATGATACCAGCCTATTTTATTACGGTAGTAAAATAGACTCGATTATTAATCAAGCTCAAAATGATCTGTACACTCTCATTGAGTGGTTTCAGAACAATTTACTAACTATAAATACATCAAAAACAAATTATTTAATATTCAGTGCAAAAAACAAAAAAATTGGGCCACACTATCCTTTATATATTAACACTGAACCCATCGTCGCAGTTAGTTCTGAAAAATACCTAGGCCTAAACCTAGACAGGCATCTCACATGGCAGCCGCATATAGATAAAATAGAATCTAAGCTTTCAGCAATTATGAAAATACTTCGCGGTAACGTTCGCTGCTTTCCAAAATCCGTAAGATACATCATATATAATACAATGGTAAAACCTCATCTCGAATATTTAATAGAAGTTTGGGGAACAGCTGCTAAAAGTAACCTAAAAACATTGCAAATAGCCCAAAACAAAATGATTAAAATGCTCTTCCACTACAACTATCTAACTCCTACAAAAAAAATATACAAAGAAACACAATTGATGACTTTAGCTCAGATATATAAATACAATACATGTCTACTAGTACGAAAAATCTTAGACAAAAATATACATACTAAGCTAACATTTACAAAAAAAGGAAACACTCAAAAAAGAATAACAAGACGAAAAAATAATTTATGTTTAAGACACCCACGAACCAACTACGGAAAGAAAAATATTTTATATGAAGGAGCCCAACTATATAATAAATTACCAAATAACATGAAAGAAATACAATCAATCAACTTATTTAAAAAAACCCTTAAGTTCCACATCTTTAAAGAGTTCTCTAGTTTTTAGCATTGCGATTGTAATTGTGATTGCATAATTACCCGCTTGCTATTAGACACCGATACGTAATGCGACCCGACCTTTGTATTTTCTTCTTAATGTACCCACATTTTAATTTTGGTTATGTGATTTTGTACAATGCTTGGTGACACCGTCAAATGCGCTCGTAGATTATAAGTTTACTTTTAAGTTCATAATTTGTAAATCTCAATATAAGTGAATTGTATTCTTTTGAGTAATAAATATCTTAAACCAGAAACCAGAACACTGTATTCTCTACATCATTCATAACAGACAATAATTAACCCATATCTATAAGTCATATATTTTATGTCTGACGCCATGTTCAGTATGTAAAAATGACACCTTCCTTACCTCGCTTTTTTTCTTTCTTTTTCTCTAATCTCGATTCCATTTCATTAAAATAAGTAAGAAAATAATTGAAAATAAATATATTTATTGAGCTATGACACAATTGCCATAGAGGTCATTTGCTGCAACTTATCAATTACTTAGAGCATAATTAGATTAGTTAATTACTGCAATTTAGTATTCGTTTAAGTAATATAGAAGTGCTTCTTTCAATATTTTGCATTTTCAGTTCTTTTAATAAACCGTGTGTTGTTGCACACTTCAGCGGGATTACAAGGTTGTTAGGATTAATTGATATTATAGCCGTCCTGATATCTTTCTCGTAATTATCGATATTAATCAGTTATATGGTGTAGTAGTAGTGTAATTTATGAAAGCTTACCTCAGTAAAAATTGCTAATCATTTGAGTGTTAAATACTAAGTTAAGTCTAGGTTTTAAAAAAAAAATTGGTGAAAAACTGACCAAAAATAATTAAGGTTAAAGTAAACGAACTAAAATCAGTGTGTGTCATATCCCTCCAACACAAAGGGAGGATCCTCTGACCAGACGAGGTGATCATGACTGGCGGGCCGCGGCCAACGGTTGATGTTGGGAAGTTACGGATTACGCGATACAGGATTAGCAATTCTCATTCAATAGTTACTCCGTAGTTCGGTGTGTCTTCGTTAGATGGCGCTGTAGTATGTTTCTGGTTCTCTGTGGGAGTCGCTACAAGTGTAACCTTTTGTAATCTTAGTCAAGGCATACACATATACACCCAAATTGATAATTGTATTAATAATTTGATTTATTTATATGGTAAATTTTATGTACTTAAGATTGTATAGAGTGTTTTACTTAAAGTTAAAGCTAATAAAGTGAAACAAAGTTATGAACGCCGCCTGGTGTAAAACACAAAGCTACCGATTTCATTGCTATACATTTCTTTATCCGTGCAATTACTGTTTTATGTTTTCACTTTTATGGACTTAATTAAGTAATTAAAAATTAACAATGCATGCCGATATAAAACTGATTAATTTCATTGAAATTAAACGATTATGGCGACATACATACGTGTTAAACAAGTACGTGTTAACAACCTTTATATTTTAATTAAAATTACGTAGAAATATAAAAAATTGAACTCTATTCTGAATATCCCAGTTCGGTCTCGCCTTAATCATTGAAATGATGGAACTTTGATCAAGTCAACAGAAAATAAATAGTACATTTTAGTAGTAAGTTATTGTAAATATCTTTTAAATATATTTCGACAGTATACTGTTACCATTGTTAATAAAATAATTCACATAAGTTTGTTTGTTTTTACCTTACTGTCTACTTTTATGTAACTATTTTTATTTATGTATTGCAAGATAAACTTACGCCATTTTAAGAAAGTTTGTGAAGGTATATCTGCTAGAAAAATCAGTTTAATGATATGGAAGCCATCGGGATCATGACCTCGCCTAACTGAAGTAGTTTACACTAGTCGACTGAAACACCATTGATTTAATCAGCAATGAAGTCAAAAAGAAAGTCCTAGAAGACCCTGGTAGACCTAGGACTTAATATAGTCAAAAAAAATTGAAAAAATAGTTTTGCAATTTAAAATTCCGACCTTGCCAGACTTTATAATAGTTTGTTCCACAGTGGAGATCATTTTTTAAACACACTTAGATTTATATACATAATTGCAAAAAAAAAGTATTTGCAATTTTTATGTATAGTGTGGAGACAGGCGGTTTAATGAGGGTCTTCCAAATGAACTGAAAATATTGATGAACCTCAGTTATTGAAGTAAATTCTGTGTCCAGTTTCAATAAGCTCTAACATAACATCCTGCAATACGGTCACGAACAACTGATTTTAACTCAATTTGTATTTGGGACAAGGGTTGCTGCCTCCATTTTGATCAATCAGCGTGACGAAGGTTTTCAATTGTTATAATCATTTACTTTTCATCGCGAGTGTCAATCCCAATCAGAAGTCAATCACTTCTTCTCCTACATAACAAATTTAGAGGAAATGTTGTTGCATTAGTGAATTAGTGGGGAGTTGTTACTCATGTTGAAGTATAAAATTCTGCGGTAGTCTGCGTGAATTCGTCATAAACTTTGACGTTACGAACTGTGCCACAGAATGAAATTGCCAGCAACGAACTTTACACGTCTTTATATTAATTTATCGGCCATATGCTGGTAGGTGCTACAACAAAGACATGTTAAAAAATATTTTTATAATTTTCAGCATTAATTTTACAAACCTTAGGATGGACTGGAATCATTTTAAATTGGTGGTAATCGTAGGTGTATATCGAAAAACTTGACAAGGCATATCTATTTCAGTTTTACAAATTCAATTAACGAATAAAGTCTTGACCTATGTAGTAGGTATATTCTTATCATACATAAACATTATTAGTCATACTTATATCAGTTGCTTTTCAGGCATTCATCTATGCATGTTCATATCACTTTTATATCATTAACATGACCCAAAATATGGTAGTTAATTTGTAACTGAGAATTCTCCTTACAATTTGTTAGGCTAAAAACTGGTTTATCACGTTGCATGTAGTTTGATAACTATAGTGTTACTTATACTCGTATTGCTTTAACTGACGCTGTGTTCAAATTAATTGGCATGTCACTAAACTGTCAATGTGAGCTTTTCTCGAACATCATAAGCAAGCATGTTTTATTTCTCAGCGTTATTGCCATCTCAACTGTACTCAGGGGTAGAATAATTTGGGAATGAGACAGAGTTTTATTTCAGCGAGGTAGACGTACGGTGTGGAGTAATATCTTGTGCCGCCCGCCTTCGCACACTGGCACTCAGTCGCCCATCGCCGGCCGCAGAAAGCGCCGCGCGCGGCCTCTCCACGCACTAAACATAACCTTAATACGGCCTACTAACACAAACATTGTTAATTTAAGTCACTTAACAAAAAATAATAATTTTTAACTACCATACAAAACTAAACCAATGTGATGTGACGTTTAACCACTGAAAATTGTAAACATAACAGGGTGACCCATTCAAAACAAAGGTGTATATCGATTGTGTGAATGCGGATGTTTAAAAATGATTAGGTATGTATTTGAAACTTTTTGTTGTTTTGGAATGAGGTTTATAGGATGTAAAAAACACTAAGTTGTGACTATTAGGTCATATAATTAAGCACTTGTTTTATTATTTTTTTATGAGATTATTAGTTTTCTTTGCACAAAGTTGTCGTTAAACAACTTACACAACAGAACTTAAACATATATACACGTAGTATCTTTATACAAATACATTACGTATTTTTGGCATCTTTAAAAAGCCATTCAAAAATAGTTTACTTCCAAACAATTTCTTTTAATAATAATTAATTTAAAAAAATTGTTTAGAAGTAAACTATAATTATACTAGGTACTACAGTTAAAGCATCTACTACTACTATAATTAAAGCATCGAAAATAGTTACTTACTATCTAGCCCTGTTTCTCACAGGTTGTGTTCGTGAAAATCTAGTAAAAGTAACTCTAAGTCTCAATCACTTAGTGGTGTCGTACAATAAATAGGTTTTACTACGTCTTATGTCCGCTACTCAGCGCCTGACTTTTTTATCGTGCGGAAAGTGGAAACTCTCTAACAGGAAACACGCTCATCGGATATGACGTTGCGACACACACACATATACCCTACCGCTATATAGAGAGCTTAGAGACATCATCAAAAGGGAATGATTCTAACCTCTATTTAACATCAGAAAGACTATTTTTTATTTATATTTTTAAAATATTTGCAGAAACTGCCGAATAACACTCGTCTTCAAAGTAATTTGTTTAGAGGTGTATTCTTATAATTGTACGCTGTGATAAAGTTCACAAAGAAATAAATTACCCAAAACATACAGGATAACATTAAAATTTTCTTCTGAACTGAATTCATAGTTTACTGTTTTTAGTAGATAGATATAGAAACTTAATAGATTTTTGTGGGTATGTATTTGCCATTTACGAATCGATTTTTAGGGTTAAATTTTTAATGAAAACGCTTAAGACCCACAACAAGATGGGCCATTTGAATTTAAATAAATTATTACACCTCTAAGATTGGAAAATTGTAACAGGAATGAGGAATACAGCTTATTACAAATATACACATCAGAGTTTGTGATATTTTGTTTTAATTATGTTTGTGTTTTGACGATTCACTTGATGGTAAGTGACTACCGCCACCCATGAACACCTGTACCTCACGAGTCACAAGTGTGCTGCCACCCTTTGAGTTCTTCCCTCCCCTCTCCCTCCAGAATCAGGTGAGAACAAACTCCCCTCCCACCC
Source organism: Arctia plantaginis (assembly GCA_902825455.1). Lineage (NCBI taxonomy): Eukaryota > Metazoa > Arthropoda > Insecta > Lepidoptera > Erebidae > Arctia > Arctia plantaginis. The sequence continues at coordinate 7,022,475 of CADEBD010000288.1, forward strand.
TCCGGGGTGGGCTCCTGTACCCTCACTCACTCGGTTTAAAGTACCTTGTGGGTGCAGTAGGTAGCGTATGGGACTGCTGTGCTGAGGTCTCGGGTTCGATTCCCGGGTTAGACCAAATGTTTGTACGATCTGCAAATATTTATTAAGGAGTTTGGGTCTTTTCTGTGTCTAATATGTATGTACAAAAAAAAGTTTATAAAACTATTCTATCAGCCAATTCAATAGTAACAATTCATAGTACAAGCTCTGATTAGTTTGACACTAGATGGCATTTTGTGTTAGATGTCCCAAACATTTATTTATTTAAGTAACGAAAGAATTGCTACTAAACTTCGGTTTTCGGAGTCGGCCCATTTGTGTCTAAAAGTGTACCTACTGTTTTTAAAGCTTATGCATATATATAAACATATGTTCTTTAAAAACATCCATTACAATGATTAAAAAAAAATATGAAAATAAACATTTATTTATTGTTTTAATAATAATGTTTCAACAGCTGTTTCAACAATAATATTTATAACTTATCTAAAACTAAACATAAGGGTAAGGATAATTCTTAAAACCAGAATAACAAACATATTGTATATTGATTTTGTTCCATAAGCTACGTAACACTAATAAAGGTAGAATAACATTAATCTTGAAGTGGTAACAGCAACAGTGACGGCACGGTACTATTATAATACAGTACTCCAACTTCATACAAACGGACGAAACGCGAGCTATACCTACGCGCCTCGATCTCGGGGTGCGCTCGGGGCGCAGACAGTCACGGCTGTACCGCAGTGTCGAACGGACTCTGTGTTGTTTTTTTAACAATAACCGCGCGATTTTTTCTCTAAAAAACAGTTAATATGACGAGTAGGAAATATTGTGCTGTTTTTGGTTGTATGAATTCGTCAATAACGCATCCAGACATAAGTTTTTTTTAAATTACCTGGAAACTCTGAAAGGTAAGACTATAAAATAATTTTACTTACTAGTAGGTAGGTACATAATGTGTGTCTTTTTAATGGATAAGTATTTCCTTTTATCACACGAAAAAAAGGTGTTTGGATTAATAAATAAAGCGAATAGAGTAACGGAAAGTTATTGAGACGAGTGAAATAGGTAGTTATATGCGGTTCTGAATGAATCATGATACGGTACCGGGACTACAGTAAGATTAATTCGCGAACTTTTTTGATTGTACATAACGATGATTTTGTGGAATATATAGAAAAAATGGAGGAAATATTGAGGCGCAAATATTTTTCGGTCGCAAATTTATAAGCCCGATTTGTTTTTTAAACAAAAACATGTTTTTTTAATTAAATTTACCAATCAAAAAACAACACGCATTTTTATTGAACACTTCCTATCCAATATACAAAGTATTTCATTTATTTATATAAAAAGGATATTTACAATCACAAATCTAAATAGAAACATAAAGTAGGCAAATATAATTAAAATGCTGGAGACGGGCAGCCCTAACGTATGTTTACGTACCGCGCGGCTGTAGGCATTTATTTCTATCATGCGGCCGAGTTACACTACTGTATTATAATTGTACCGTGGTGACGGCTACCCTCCGCACTAGTAATAACCGTGTTGTTACGAGTATGATTGACCTACGTGACCATTTTTAAAAGTTACGTGTTTGATGAGCGAGTGCTTAAATGTACTGCTCATTGTTAATTGGTTGAATAGTACGGTAAGTATAGTATTTTATAAATAATGATAAATAAACAAATAGTAAATGCTACTTGTTTATTTATCACTAGCTGGCACCCGCAACTTCGTTCGCGTGGAATTTTAAAAGCGCTGCCTTAGTGGGTTCGATGCCCGGACTGGGCATAATTTTAAAGAGTTTTTCTGAGAGGAAAAATAGCCTAAGTTACTTCTCATATTGACAGCTACCTGGTAGTTTAATATTATCGAAAATCGGTCCAGTCGTTTAGAAGATTACCCGGAACAAAGAGACAGACAAACAAAAATGGTTTTTAGGCTTAGGTATTATGCAAATAACCGTGTTAGCTTGAAAAAAAACCTATTATTTTGACATTAAATTATTTGTATTGTATAGATTGACATAAGCAATGAGTAACAACCAAAGGGATCTTCTTGATAAGCATGGTGGGTAAATACCCTATTGCTTAATACTTAGGCATTCGACGGAACAAGATATCATATCAGCGCAATGAAGATTGATTAGAAAAAAATTAACGAACACAATATTGACAATTATTGATTCAGATTTCCGATATGACGTAAGTCTTTGCTTTTGTTATCAAACGATTTAGTGATATTAGAAGTAAAACTTAAGATTGCATCAGGTATCAAAATACAGGTTACCTGTGACTGACCTAATTTCAACCAACTTCAAAAAAGGAGAAGGTTATCAATTCATCTATTTTTTTCTATGTGGGTTACGCGTAATGTGGGTAATGTGGGTTATGCTTTAAAGGGCATGGTACTCGTTTCATCCCAATCAAAATTCAAGGAAAAATCCACCCCAAAAGGTGAAAACTTAGGAATGAAGAATAGAGACAGAGAAGAATAAAGAGTGAATACAGTTTATTATAATTTTTCACGATAAAGTTATTAAAAGTTTTTCATGGATAACCCAAGAACTGATTCCGATTCTGAAAGTACACTCTAATACCTAATCATAACTTAGCTTGTGATTGAATACTTGTAATTCCTAACACACATGTTGTAATTCATATTGCTGGTGTTTCTTCACTCTTTTTACTTCTGCATCATTATCCGTAACATAATAAGCTTTAAAAATATAAAATAATCTGTAGAAATAAACAGAATATATTTAAATTGTTGTAATTATTATGTCATGTGCTTTTAGTAAAATGACCAAACGTGAGTTATAATTCTACGGGAGCAAAATAACGCAGAAAAAATAACGCAAAATAAAGAATTAAAGAGAACAATTATTCACCCCGCTGCAATGATATTAAAATCACTAGTTTTATTACAAACTAAGATGGACAACAAAAACAAATATTGCCTAATGGTAAGCTTACTTATTCAAAGTAGATATACTAACTGCATATACGAGTATACTGTGGGGAAGCAGCAGTTATTAGAAGAAGGGGTTTCCTTTACAATCGAATGAAATATTCTTCAGTGATGTAGCTAGGACTTGCATGCTTCATATGTGTAATATAATGTAATAATCCAATTCGTGCTTGGAATCGAGGGTTACACTTTCTTCTCTGCTAAAAAAAATTAAGTGGTACACACTTCATCGAAATATTCCATGTGGGCTTTAATTTTACTGTTAACTATTCTTATATATTTTCATTTTTGTCCGTAAGAGACTTATGTATATCTTGAAGGAAAAAAATGTTAAATTCAAAAGCCAAAATTTGAACCCAAATTTATTTGCTTGAGAGAATGGTCTTTAAAGGGGTTTCAAGAAAATGAATTTCTCGAAACTTAAAGGTTATACTGTGTAATAACATGAAACACCCACGGTAGCCTTGTTATTACTAAAGTTATTCAAAGGCTTCGCCTTTGAATAACTCAAACGTGAGCAACACGTGCCTCCTTGGTTAGAGTAAGCACGTGTCAATGTGGTTCGGCATCGCGTATCAATACATTTTCATACACTATGTTTAATATATAATGGTATCTGGATAGTACATCATTGAGAGCACCAAAGTTGATTTAAAGCTAATCTATAATTTTTCTTTGTGTGTGTCAGTTAAACTGCGTGTTATAGGCACGATCCGCACATGGGACAACACTTTGTGTGATCCACAAATTATTTTTCTGAGTCTTGGTGTTCGTTGTGTCCATTTTGTTAATGTTTGTAAAGTCCCCCGCAACACAGGATATTATATTTCTAGTACGGTCTTCTATAAAAAAAAACTACCGCTAACCTATCAATAACTGAATACATTATACAATCCTTATCGTAAAAACTAATCTTGAATCGATTCGAGGCAGGCAATGAAGGTCGACCATGTTCTAAACACACGGACTAAACATTCTCAAATTCGTGACAAATGCAATTAACAATTAAATAGCAACGAATGTCTTCAGCACTCTGACAGATAACAATATTAGTTTTCGGCAATCCAATTCATTTATGGAATATTTTTAGGATATATTATTTATAGAAAAAGAATATTAAATGTTGCTCAGTTCATTAATAACACTAAAACTATTATTTAATAGATTGAGTAAATATTTTACGACGAAGACTACTCCGCATCATACATTTTAAGATCTAAAATAAAAGAGCTTGCTTCAGCAAGTGTTCTTCGACCAAAACGAACGACGTATTTTCACAGCATCTGAACTGGAGATATGGGAAAAAAAAGTCGTCAAGACATAAAATATGTAAAGGAGGAACTTACGCTCGAGTCTAACTTGTAAATATGTATACCAGTCTCTACTTTTATTATTGTAGTGATCTGTTTAGGAAATGACTAATCGAAATCTGTTCATCTCATCAAATGATCAAGCACCTTATTGCAGACATTTATACCGAGCGAAGGCTAGCTTTGAATATGTGTTTTAATTGTCTACGATCCGCTACTGCTGTTCAGTGCAAAGAGTATATTAATTTTGCAGTTCTTGTAATTCCACCAAGCCTCGGCACTTGAACGATTATTAGAAATAAGATACGTTTAAGGAAAATATTAAATAAAAAGAAGTAAGAGATAAACTAAGCACATATAACACGGATAAGGGATTAGAGCCTTTCTAATCATCTGCCTATCATATACTTCTAAATTATTGAATTAAATTTAGCGTTCCCCAAATGTCAACGAACGACATAAACCCTTGTCTCCATGTCAATTCAGCTGAGCACTTTTCCTTTCGTGATTAATAAAGCTAACTTTGTTTGCCCTTGTCAAAGAAGAAACTTTCTTTCATTTATTTTTATTATTTATTACTAACTACTAACAGATAGGTAATAAAACAGACGTACACATTTAATTAATGTAATTCTTAAAAAAATCAATATAGTGTTGCCTTAAATAAGGCAAATTCTAGAATTATTCCGACAAGAAGCAACGGCAAAAATTTAATGTTCTCACACCTCTTTGGGAATTATTTCGCAAAAATCCAAAATGATAAGATATTATATTATATTATTGAGATATTATCGAAGTAATTTGTTATATTCTTGGAATTTTTGAATTATCAAACAATCATCAAAATTTGGATATAAACGCATGTCTGGTGAATTTTATACTACATTTACAGGCTTACGCAAGAGAAAACTACGGCAGTCGATCTGTGATGTTATTTCCCGAAGGGTTGAGTGACGCAAGAGTTTGTATTTTTCAGTCTAGCAAACATTTATAGACTTCGGTATAGTTCAGCTCTACCTTAGTAATATAATATTATACTATTTAATAAATTACTATCAAGTACAGAATTAAATTTTGCGAGTTAGCAATTTGCATCTCAATTCAAATCCAGATCAATTTGATGCGTTTTCTGGACCGCAATACCTATTTTACCAATAGCTATTCTAGGCATTAATCGACTACTAGCCCGTATTATTCACACTCCAGTCTATAAAGAACAGTTGTAGTAGGCTCTTGTAGCGTAGCGAGTGAGACCCAATCACCCGCTTATAATCGCATTACTTGCCGAGCTGTGTTAATCTGCTAGGGTTGAACCTAATAAATACTAGCTAACAAAATTGTTAAATATTTAAAGTAAGTATTTTAGGTGTAAATTGCAAAAGCAATTGCAAATTGCTGAGCTTACTTTGAAAAGAACTAAAGTACGTTAAGTTTTGACATTCATATATGTTATTTTGATTAGTTCTGTATGCCTGCAATGCGTGTCACTCGATAGAATTTTCGACACAATTCACAAAAAAAAATGTAACGCTTTCACGACTTACTACTAAACCGATAAATGAATGAAATTTACAAACACTTATGGGATGAACAGATACATAAAGAGTACTTTTATGTTGGTACAAAAAAAAAAGTCTAATGTTTCGTCATGTTTTGTCTATTTTCATTAATAAAAGCAGTAAAAACACATTACAGTATTTGAATGACAAATGATATTCCATTATTTCAATTGATTCAACAATAATCTACGACCATCCAATGATCTTTTTGACGCCGTACAATTTTGTCAATACATAAATAAGACCCTACAATTTAAAAGCAAATGCCTATTTGTGCTCATTCCATAGTAGGTACTTAATCAATCTGTAGTGAATCTATACTGTCCATAAATTGAAGTTGTTCATTGTAATAATATTACATTACATTTGTGATACAACCTCTGATAAATGAGCATACGGTGCGGTGGTATTATCATGAAATATTAATTAATAATATAACAATAATAAAAGTCCCTACTCAACACGCAATAATCAAAAAAGAATCTTTGTTTAGACACGAGTATGTAACATCTAAAAATGTGAGCGAAATAATATTCATAATTTCAATGAAAACATTGCATAATTTTATAGTTGGCATCTCAAAATAGCACTTAGAAACGTCTTTTAGATTTGGTGATCCACATTTGTAAGAATGAGAGCGCGAAACCATATTGATAAACTTAGCATATCCAAGAATGCCGACAAGGGACCTTGGTGATGTTTGTGTGTTTTTTTGTAACTGTATTATATTATTATCGAATCGCATCGTGCTACAGTTTAACTCGTAACAAATAATTTAAATTATTGTTACCTTAGGGTTGAATTTAAAAAAAATTGTCCCGGTGATGATATCAAAGCCCAAAGTACATGTACTACGCTGAAATGCGTAAATCATAATGATTTTTACGAACTAATACAGTAAGAAATAAATTAGGAAATGTGAGCAAAATAATACCCGATTCAATATAGGGAGCGTGCAACAGTTATATTATAAAGGTATTATTTCTGTATTTTTTTTCGATTAATGAATTCTTGCAAGAAATTTACCTAATATTACTTTTGGTATTACATATTTTAATACAGAATATTTAAAATGGTCTTAAACATACTTAATTCTGCGATTTTTTTTCTTATTTAAGAAATGTTTAGAGAGGGACAACCCTAGAGGATTGAGACGCTTTGTTCAGCAATTGCAACTCAATTGTGCGAATATTGTAGAGTTGAGCGATGTGTTTATTCTCCGATTTTTACGCGTCTCTATTTCATTTCGTGTACTGGTACGCCTCAGTGTAATAATTTTATTTCTCGATTGAACTTTTAGGATTATTGACTTTAGTATTAAGAATAATTTAGATTTCTATACTAACTTGTATGTCAAGTACATAGAACATGATTGGTATTTTATTCATCTTGGCATGGATTTCAATAGAGACTATGGCAGCAAAGACAGTAAAGTAATTTTACAGAACATGCAATGGTAATATTAATGGAATCGATCACCCTCGTTTGGCTCATTTAAATAAAAAAATAAATTTTCAGTATATTAAAGAAGAGCTTGCTGATAGAAAGAAAAGCTTGATAAATGTTTTATAATTCATCTTCAACAGACACAACAATAAAATGGCATCGTCATGGGCTCCTAGGCACATATACACTTAATATATGTGCATACATGAAGCTATTAAAAGGGAAGAGAAGTGAGTATCACAGATATATATATATAAGCTTCATATAGAGAAAAAGGCTAACATCAACACAAAAAAAATCTAAGAGTATTTTTGAATCTGGAATAGTACCAAAAACAGACAAAAGAAAGATACGTCAGCGGATGTGTCCACAAATAGGAATAACGAATTTCGAGGCAATACAAGATACGACTTTCTTGGTACAAGCTTTTAGTAGAGATATCACTATTATAGTCATAATGATGAGGGAAAACGGCAACAACATTGAATGACAATGGTATTGTAGTTGTATTTACAACAAAGTTAGAATCAAACAGTAAATATTTTTACTTCTTATCGTTTACTACTACAATTACGATTTCATTTCGTTTGTTTTTGGAAGTCTGTGTATTGCTTTAACACTATTGGGTCGTATTATTGAGCCAAGCGTTTGAATTCGATTTAAAACGTTAATGTTAAAGTGAATGAGTCAGTTATTGCATTATTACCGCTCTAAAGGCCGTATTGAATATAAAGTAGAATACTAGCCATCTACTGAACATACCATTCCCTTTCACTACGGTAAAAATAAAAATTAAATGTGACATCTTAGCTTTGTGCTATATTGCCAATATTTGCATATTACATGTCATGTCACATATTTGCCTTGCATCGGCCTAGAATTAAATTGTCATTTATTAAACATAAACTCTTGTGCATCAAAAATACTATGAACACCATTGCAGCACTATTTTACTATGACATACAATTCTATTTGTACTATTCCATGAATGTTTCTGAAATAAATTTAAGAGACTTGTCACTTGACAGATTAGGATTAATAACGACCTCAGACGTAATAATCAAGGCTTGCCATGATTGCCTACGTATGCGTCACGTCGCGATAATCCCTATCCATCGCATTTCTGCGTGTAGTGAGGAGAGGAAATCTGTTCGGATTTCAAGTACGAATTGTAATTTAATGTGATTATGGTAATTTTAAGATGAATTATATATTTGGTAATCGTTTTTAATAACAGACTATATGTGTTACCCTTCCTTAGTCTTACAGTAACAAAACATTTCAGTTCATTTTGTGAGTTTATGTTTTCAGAACTACAGAAAAGTTATTAACTTACAGGCTCATTAGTTATTACTACGACGGAGTATTTACAAGTAGTTTGTGATTTTAATAAATAATTATAGTGTTAATAAAATCTCTCTTTTTAAAGCTGCGTAACCAAAATGGCAAAAACGGAACCTTCATACTTTCGTCATGTCCTTCGTCCGTCTGTCTGACCGTGTGTCCACACTATATCTCACAAACTATTAGTGCGAGATACATGTACACTAAGCACGCCCATAAAGTGGCAAAATAAAATCTTGAAAAATATTTTGTTTCGGATATACCTCTAGTACCTTTAAAGTGGGGATGTTATTTTTTATATTCATCTATAATGCGGGTTGCCGTTGGGTATGTCTTTTAAAATTAATAAGGGTTTATGAAGACAATATTTTGATTAATATATCCGTTTGTGAGGTATTAAGCCTTAAAACGTGTTACAGTCAAGTAGTGTCCCAGCCAAACGGCAGTATTTGGAGATTTGAAAAAATCAAGGTAGTATCATGTATAATGAACTTGAAAAGAAAACGAACTCAGCTAAGTAGGTTTAAGAAGTTTACGAGTAACAGTCGACAAACTAATTTGACGTTGTAGGCCGGTAATGTGAAATGTTTATAATATGAAATAACAAAACCTACCTTACTAAGGAAACCTTCATTAGGCGTGACTTGGAACGTTATAGATGGAGAAAATAATTAAAAAAATAATTTTCTCCATCTATAACGTTTCATAACATTGTTTACTGTGATATTATTATTTGATATTCAATCCAGGTGACAAAATTTATCGGAGACACATCAAATCGAGGAAACGATTCCCAAAATATAGTGATCAGTGTTCATACAGACATGAACTATACCTAAGTATAAATCACCTTTTATTCAGACTAGATGATACGAACTTTTAGCACAAAGGACTTAATTTAAATGATATATAAATGATAGTATTGTCATTGTTTTATTATAACTAATGTATTGTGATAAATATTAATGTACTAAAACGACATTCATTTTTATAATCACATTATTAACGATATGATATTATTATTTACGATTAAAGATCGTGAGGTTATCTATAGGATCCTTAATCGTAAATTATAATTTTGAAACTTAAAATTGCAACATCAATCATCATCAACAGCCCTTAACAGTCCACTGCTGGACATAGACCTCTTCTTAAAATCTAGGTTTTGGCCTACTATACCTATACCTAAAATTGCAACAAGCCAATGAAATTAAATATCAATTCATTTTGCTTACGCCATGTCGATCATGACTTAGCTACTGTTACATCAACAGTTAGTGAATTGCGCACTGCTACCAGGAATATTAATTACAAACCTTTTTGTTCGTATTTAATTAAAATCCGATAAATGTTACATAATGTAAATAATCTGTTATTATGTGTAAAGAAATATAAACGTATGCAATAAAATGAGTGATTACAAATAAATATAATATAGTCACCAGTTACAACAAATTAATGGCTTGTTGATCTTGGGATCTGATTTCAAATTGAAATCCGCCTTGTATATTAGATATAATAATAAAATATAAGACATAATGTGTGATGGGAATCGTGTTAAAGAACCCGCTTTGCTAGCGTAAAATGAACCTTACTATTTATCTGCACAACGTGTCAGAAAATTTTATGATGGGTAAACATAACTTAATTTTTGATGTACTTAAGTTATTGTAAATACGGTACTTATTAAATGCGTTAAAAGGCTCGCATTTCCCGGCCACAAGTTCGAGTTACAGTGACCTACTCAAAATGACACACTCCAATCCATCCATATGAAGAATATCCCTTGTCTTCCTAATGCTTTCCTTTCTTAAATAACTTTACCTTTCAATACACCTACAACCGCATTTTCCATCCCTTACATGTTTAGGACCAAATTATCGTTGCCAAAATGTAAATGTTTAACATGTATTATACATAGTTATAGTGATTATATGATATAGGCTGAATGCCAAAATGTCATATATACAGGGTTAGTCGACCGTATAGGTCATGTGCAACAGTGTCAGAAGCACAAATCAAAGTCCAGTTAGCAATAGTCAGCCACGAATAGAAAACGAAACATATGTATATATTATGTAGTAGCTGTACCCTGCCACGCGTTACTTTGGATATTGTGGTTGAATTGATGAGAAATGGGAGGCAAGTAAGAGCAAGGAGAATAATCTTTGAAGCGGGTGGTATATTTTGTAAAAAAATCAGCTCAGTCGGTGTATAATTTTTAGTTTTTGAAGCATAGACAAACCAATTAGCATTTTCTTATATATAGATTATTTACATGTGTGCCATAACTACGCGTGGCAAAATTTTATGTTTTGGTACAGATTACCTGTAATCAACGCAAGTAAAAGCGTATAAGGACTAATAAGTGTGTAGCAGTATTGTACACCGCTAATACCTTATTAGGACGGTAGCCTAAACCACCTAGATATGTAAAACAAGTTACCTTGCAAATATTATTATTCCAATGCAAAATTGTAGGGAAAGAAATATCACCCAATCCAAGAACTATAGGTAGAAATAACGATTAAAGAAGACAAAAAATAAATAATTATTAAAGTTCATTATCTATATAGTTAATATTTATGTAAAATATTTACCTAACCACAACCAAAGTTAATTAATAATAACTAGTCGTTTGTTTAACTGTGCCTAAATAAGCATACAAAATGATGTATTTGTGAGCATATAAACTTTTTATAATGTCTGTATTACATTAATGATATTTTTCGCACTACAAACATCTTCGAAATACTTTCGAACGTTTCCGTGAAGTAGTATTGCTGCCCAATTTTTAGACAAGGAAATAAAATTCTCGCCAACGCGAACGTACGCATGTTAATCTCAGATAAACACACTTGGGTCGCAATAAACGCTTATAACGTGTTGTAATAAGAGCGAATGGAAAGTACTGTAAATAAATAATGCTGAGAGAAAATTGGAACTGCTTCAAATTTTTTTTTTGACATAATGTAGAATGTCATTATTGCAACATTGACATTTATACAGGAGCATAATTTCCAGCAAACGCATCCGATGATTACATAAGAAAATCATCATGATCTTTTTACGAGAAGTAGTTGAAGTAATTAAATTTAATATATTAATACTTTTATTATATATATTTTTTTTTAATTAATACAAGATAATTCGTGCTATGTAATAAGAAAAAGATGCTGAACGTAAATCTTGAACTATGTCAATGACAGTCTCATTATTCTAACCAACTTAATACGCACAAAAAACTATGAAAAATGGTCGAGATACTACCATTGTTCATTTATCTTCAGCAGGCGATCCCTAGTAGCTATAAATAGCCGCAGAAAAAGCACTACGCCCAGTTTACAAAGCATACATTAAAATTTACAAAATAATAATTAAAATGTACATAATTCACAAAACCATTTTAACATTGGCTCATGAATTCGGAGAAATTATTTAAATTTTTTTCGTTATTTTTGCTCCATACGGCTGTTTTTCCATAGATATTGTTAGTTTTAAATTACTTCAAAATCAATATTTAAATAATTTTTGTCAAGTCTTTAATAGTTAAATATTCGAAATTAAAATGTCCTTTAACAATTTGACAGTTAGGACACTCAGTTAGGGGATAAAAAAAGCAGAATGATGTTTCTGCTACGATTTTGTGCAATATTTTCTGTACTTTTGAAATAATTTATATAATTTAATTTATTTCCAACATTCTTAAGTCCAAAATACTAAAAGGGCCATTAGAATGGCGAGATCAAATCAATTGACACTATATTGACACGTAATTGGACCAATTACATGTGAATAACCAATTTATTCTAACATTTTAAGCGGAGAATACATTAAGTATTCGTTTGTAAGAACTGGAAGAGCAGAAGACTGTAAGAGCTGGAAATACATATAAACATTATCTTAAAGCAATACCATAAATATATATGAGTAGATGAAATGACGCTATCGTACCAAGTACTTTATTACCAATTTACGTGAGGTATTCGCATAAAGAGCATTTTTCAGATCTCTTCGTTGAAGGTTTTCGTTTTGTGAATAACCCTACAAATATCTAAACTACTTTTTATCACTCTTCAACTAACTACTAATTAGTCAGGAATCACCATTGATAGATAATAGTTACGCAAATAAACATATATTTGTATCGTTCATCATTTAAATTAATAACTTTGAATGTCACAACGTCCAAGGTACTAAATTGTCATCTCCTTCATTTACGGAGTGATAAGAAATGCTTTGTTCTATTTATGATTTGTAATTTTAATGAGTCGACTAAGCTATAAAATCATAACACATAATATTATTTATCTTCAGAACAAATGACACCAACATTGTGTACATACAAATGTGACAAATGTTTTTAAGGCTTTGTTTGAAAACGACTTCAAGAAAATAGTCAAAGTCCTCTAGAGATTTTTTTTACTGCGATGACAAAGAAAACTTAAATGCAAACGAGTCATAAAATAAAAAGAATTTCCTTTCTTTAAAATGGTTTTCTTATAATTCATATGTAGCAGTCAAACTGGTTAACATTTACCGACCAATTCACCGATAAATCAACCTTTGACTGATATGTTACCGATTCCACAATATTAAATATTGAGTCACAAACAAACAGTACTTAAACCTATTCTTAATGAGTTACCATAGTAATTTCGTACAATAATCATTGACAGTTCATGTCTGACTAAAAAAAAAAGAACCTAAAAGGAAGAAAGAAGAAGAAGATTGACTCTACTGATATTTGAAAAGTTCAAAAACAACTAGAACAGTAAGAAAACAGTAAATTTTCACCCCCATCACCTGGATAGTTGGCGCTCCACTACTGTGCGCTTTTCGAGACACCTTTTGCCTCGAACGACCAATCTGTGGAACGGGTTAACGGGGTATTCATAATAATAATTAATTGTTTTCCCATCTCTAAAAGAATATACTCGTATGTTAGCTTAGGCTGTTAGTTAGTTAGCTCGTACATAGTTGATTTAGGGTGTTTTTGGTTTATTGAAATATGTACAAGACCTGTCTGTATCAATGTTTATTTGTGTATTAGCACGTAATTAATTCTTAATTAATTGTCAGATAGACTACTATGTTGTATTTTAATTGCTAGTTTTTTTAAACAGTTTAGAACTATTGACGAAATATTATTAAGCTGGAATATTTATTATATTATTGTTTTTAGTAGATATTTGATATATGAGTTATAACTAATTAATTACACATCAAATACCTATTTTTACGATAGACGTAAAACATCTGCAACCTCAAATGTTTATCGAATACTAAATGCGTATGATTCATTTTATAATCTTAAAATATTTCTGGTTTATACTAAAATAATTAAAATAACTTCCACGAAATCGTGTACGTAATAATAATCACTAGTACGTGTAACTCTTTAATCAATAACAAAGATAATTTTACAATTAATACTTTTTCATCCTTTGGCTTTATATTTAAAGACACAAGATTATACTTACATTAGCTTGCATTTTAAACGTCATTGTTCAAAGCACTTACATATGTTACACTGCTCGTAAGTTCTATTCCTCGTTCTTCTCCCATATTTACTCCATTCCACCTAACTGGTATATATTATAAGTATGCTGTCATATATGAATTAAGAAAACTCAAATAATACAATACTCGTAATATTAATATCGCTTTAACATCTTCAGCTTATTTGGATTCTGTATATCCCTTGTATTTATGGTACATGATAAATTACGTTAAGTTACCCTTACTGTTGAGTACAGGCTCTGCCTAGTTTGAAATCAAGCCTAGCGTGTAGCTACTGTTGGCATTAAACATTTATTTTTTCATTTTTTTTAAACCTTTCAAAAATTAAGAAAAAAAATATAGATGATTAGCCCCTATATTAGAATATTCCTAGACATCTCTATTCCTTAAAATTTACACGTGTACTACCTATGCGTTTAAAACTGAAAGTTTGGGTGGATTACAACGCTGCTAACCTAAAAATATTAGGAATCAAATTGTGAATATTTAACATACTTTAATAAACACAACCGTTCACAATAAATATGTTTTAAAGTATTTTTAAACAAGATTTTCGCGTTCTTTCACGTGATTGAATACGCAAGCGATTGGCTGAATGTGAAGTGATGTCAGTTGCATATTATCGATGACGACAATCGATGTTGTGTACGTAGCATTCGAGTATCATTTCTTCATTTAATCCATTAAAATAAATTATTAAAAAAATATATAAATCTCCCTGACACAAATAAAACCGGGAATTGTATTCTATGAAATTCAAATAGATAAAATCGTATAGCAAGCTAAGCTAAGATAACGGCTTAGAACTAGGTAAGTTCTAAGCCGTTATCTAAGTGTGTAGTAGTGTTGTAGTGATGTGTGTTTCTTTTAAAATTAAGTATTTATTTATAATAAATAAGTATTATCAGTACGATGAAAACCATCTTTCTTCAAGCTGTAGCCTAAACCTTCCGACGCGACAATGGACTAATACAATTCCTTTTGTTTAAGAGCAGATAAGTAAAATTTAAAAAGAGCAGGTTTTTTTACTATTGTAAACATTTATTTAAGTATTAAGGTTAGGTTCACTATTTTCCGATGCTACAAAACTATAGTTTAATAATAAATAACCATTTTGTGAACATAAAAACGACGTGAGAGATTTAACCACTTGTTGCGATTTTGGTGATGAAGACACGCAAATATGTTTCTCAGGTGTTTTAATAGTTTTATCAGTACATTATGGGACTACGTTCTATTGACTAAAATTCTAAGACATTTTTTAACAATAAAGATAACAAATTACGAGCAGCTGACGTCAATGTATAAATATCAATAAATATCACGTGACTCATATTTATTAAACTTTCTATAAAAAATATAATAAAGTTGTAAGTTTATAATTCTATAACAAACGATTTGTCATATTTTTCTAAAACTTGACAAGTACCTTATTATATTTGAGCTCAAAATGTCATTTTATGAAGAACATTTACAATTAAAAGTAGGTACGTCGGTAGTGGCTATCCAAATTATCTTTTATAATATATATTATGTATATATATTAATGTATTTATAACAAACTGATTGCGCATTATAAAGGAAACAAAGAATGTATAACATTGCTGCAGTATTTGCACATGTGCGACAAGGTATACAACGCTTATTGACAAAAGTAACTGAAATCTGTACAGAAACCCGTAACGAAGATAATGAAGTAATAAAATATAATTTATCTGATTATATCTATTCTCATTTTCAGTCGCAAAGCGGGAGCGCGCGCGTTTAGACGCCCGCACACTTGGCACACGCGTACCTTATCAATTATTTTCGTTACGAAGTTTAAAATTCTTATAAACGGTTTATGTTGTTATGTATTGCTGTTTAGTTAAAAAATATATAAATTAGGATACTGATTCTTTATACATAGGTAAGTGTCACTGTTATATTGATTTATTTCTATTTTTAATTGTTTCTATTGTATGTGTATTTTGATATTCCCGCTGCACTAAAAGTGGGTGTACTCTTCGGAAATAGATTGTCCGAATGTGAAACGGTCATTTGATTTATTATGTTTTTATCTGTATACACCGGCTACGAAAATATGGAAGCACGTGCGCCAATTATTATTTTTGGCGCGCAGTCCGATATTATCAATGCACTCCGTCGTATTGTAAAGCCACTTTATTCAACCTTTTGTTTGTGTGACAATAAGTAAAGCGTATGTGTGATTCTATGGTGATTACACCAACTAAATATTCAAAGCCACTTTCATAATATTTGTGACAAAGTTTGCAAATGTTAATATTTGATTTCAATGAATTAATTGATAGGACTGTCATCTATACGTGTATGACATTACATTCTTTTTGTTTGATAAAACATATGTGATGTTTACAAAATAGGTAGATAACAAGAAACATTATTGTGTTATTATTAATTAGGTAGGTATACTGATGTGAACATGCACGTAAAATTCTTGGGCATAAGTCATAAAAAATAAGTATTTATAATTAATAATTTACCATTAGTAAATAAATACTTGGTACTCGTATTCAATTCTTTGTTTACATAATTACTACTGCAGTAGTTATTTATTTATGCCGTTACATGTACAAACAAAGGCCAGTTAAAGTATTTACGTTACAGTTCATTGCAGTAATTTGACACATTTAGGTATCTACTATTGTTATTGTTGAATGTCGTGGGTGCTAATTACTTATTTGGAGTCAGAATTCTTTACTAGAGTTACCCAACGAGGGACAATGATATATCTGTTATATAAGAAAGCGTGGTTAGATTTAACTTTAAACGACATGGTGATTTAAGAGACTCCTTTACCTTTGAATGACTCCAAATCCTAGTTTAAATTATATGTTTTATGAATGTGTTATAAATCGTTACGCACCCTTGAACACTTGATATCAATTCTCTGCTGACATTAGAATTTACCATAATAATCAAGAAAGTACTTAATATCTAAAATGGTCGTTCGCCTTTATCTCGTTCCGGCTTACTTAGCCATCTCATTCTGGTAAGAAAAAATGAGTGCCAAAGATTTGATCGTATATTCTAAATACCTTAAATTAGTATACAACGTAACTATTGCCTTAAACTGTTTAACATGAACAAAGAAATACATCTATACTTATATTATAAATGTTTATGTTTATGTCTAGTACTATGTTTGTTCGGCAATGCCAATATTTTGTAGAATAGAAAGATCAAAAAATCACAACTAAATATTTAATTTTAAATATGAGAATAATTTATGTATTAACAAATGTATACCAAATGTAAAATTTGGTACAATTTCACTATTAACAGTATAATCTAGTCTGCTGATCTCGTAAAGTGCATAAGCTTTTAGTAAGTTGTAGGGTAAGGTTGCTATTTTGATTTTTATAATTATTATGTTGTCTATATGTGAATGCTGTGCATATCTGTAATTAAAGTAGCACGTGAACTTAGTTTGAAACAATCATTTATAATATGAATGTGTTTATTCTGTAAATAAGCGGTAATAAATAAATTAAAAAAACACATGAAAGTATTTGATTTGGTAGTACTTAGGTAATGGTACACAGATGACTTAATCAAAGGACAACACATTTTAATAAATCTTGCTGCACGTGAATAACGTTTTATATCGATTAAATATTGTAGGTATTCTAGTTATAGGTATATATATGTAAATATTCTAGTTATAGGTATATTGACTAATATGAAAACTTAAAGTTCCCTTTAACATATATTACATTCTTAATATATTTGTACTTGTTTCCTCGAATCTTATGGACTACTATATAACTGATCCATAATTGATCGTTACGGGGACGGAATAAAAAAACATAAAAATACCGAGTGATACCGTGGTGATACAATACAAGTTTTAAATTGCATGAAGATGTTACATAGGTAATGTGTTCTACATGTTTTACCAGTTATGGCGTACGATCAGCAGCCTATGTGCTATTCTAGACTATAATCTGTATCCAAATTTTATCCAGATCCCTTCAGTTGTTCTATCGTGATTGAACGAACAGAACATATTTAATCGTTAATCTTATTCCGATTCAAATTCAAATTAAAACTAATATTTATTTGTCTGTATTTTTTGCACACACCTTTCATCCAATTACGTTGCCAGGTATGCAAAGAAGGGCAGAGAACCTTTAAAAAGCTCTTAATATTATTAACTGACTAATTACGTCTGTTATAAAAGAAATATTTGAAAATAAAAACTTAGCATACTTAACTACCTTACCTACCTTTGCATAAATCTTTAGTCACGGATCTTGCCAACGAATGTTGATAAGTCATGGATAATTTTAAGTTAAATATGTATATTACATAGATTAGGTTAAGCTTCAAAAGTATCGTGCGAGTGTCACAGTACTTATGAAGTTTCTGAAGAATTCTACCGTTCTGCTTCTTTTTCTAATTCTCTGTTTAGATAGTTGTATGACAAGATGTGGATTCACGACTGAGTGACACTACTTCAGATAAGGTGTTGAAGTTTTGCCGAATTGTGATAAAATATCATCTTACTCAGACTAAATATTCCCAGGAGTTTACCCGCGTTTTGGTCGCGGTCGTAGCATAACGCTAAGTCCAATCATTCAGATTGTAAACCAAAAAAATAATAATATTCATAGACCGACTCTAGTAGTTTCAGAGAGTAACGTAACATTTAATGAATATATGCTATATGTATTAGAGCAAATACGAATACTGAATACATATTATTAGTGAAATAAAAATAGCAGTTATCAATATATATTTTATATATAATAAAATATTTATTACTTTGCCCAATTTTTAACTACTTTGCCCATTGCCTACTACATGCCCAATACTTAATTAAATATAGTCCGGTAGTAATATTTCAAGGTAAAAATTTAAAAAATGCGAAGTGTGTGAAATTATACTTCTTATTTTGAGTTTTATAAAAGAACAGTGTTCTTTTATATGCAAATTCACTGCACTGTTGCAGCAGTCTTAATTTCTTGTTGCTAATTGAACTAAAAAATAGTGTTAGTATTTTTATCTGCAATTTGGAGTTTGAAAAAAAATATATAGTATAATTAACATTACAACAGAATGTAATTGTCAACAAAATAATAATGTAATGTAATTTTCAACATTTTGTAATTGTCTGTCAAACTGACTTATGAGCTTTCATTATAAAAATGAAGTCATGAAACATTGCTTCTACTTAATGGCAAGGCTACTCAGCTAAAGTATCTTAAATTGTTTTAATACGCATAGATTTATCAGATAACCGTTTTAATTACTAGACTTATTGATGTATAATACTAATATAAACTGAAACAATTTACTTGACTATCTTGTGCGAGGTATATTTTAACATCACCAGGGCCTTCCTTTCTAGGGTATACCTGGTTCCCCGGCTATTAGTACCCGGCGAAGGCGTGCGGTTTTAGTCGGTTCGAGTCCGACATGCCACCGACAGGTGGTATCCGAGGGGATTTCCGCACGGGAAAAAAAAAAAAAAAAAAAAAGGTATATTTTAACGTGGATTTAACAGCCGTGACGTAACCAAACGCGATTTAATCAACCTTTGTTGCCGTTACAATTAGTAATAAAGGTATTTTTCATTGAATAAATTGAAGACTTATTGTACGTACGTAAGTCGTAACCCTGTTGTATCGCGTGACTGTTAACCACATTAATGAACGCCATTTTTTTTGTTTAAATATTTTATACCTTTAAACTTTGTACGTTTTCAGTATATTTATGAAGATAGAAAAGCTACGGTATTATACTATTATTATGCTGCTACGCCTGACCCTGAAATTCATATAACTGAAGGTATCTGCATTGAATCCTAGAAACTGATATGGCTTTTGTTGTATTTGATGCACTTTAAAAAGATATTTTCATAATAACATGTAATAATCAATAAGGTGGTTGTAAAAGTCATTCTTAGTCCTTGAGCTTAGTCCTCTCCAAAGAGCTTAAATCTAGATTAAACCATCTTTACATATTTATTATAGTAATAGATACTTTGAATTGGCATAAAGCCTTCATGGTGTGAAATATTCGTGTGAAACTTTTTTTACATGATCCTACCTATGAGGTTCTTCTTTAAAAAAATGTTCAGCATTTGATTTTCTACTTATAACTATTTTTTTTTTACTCTGCGTTTGGAGAGGAGACTTAAAAAAGAAGAAGAAATAAAGAACGAACCACGTGGAAGACACAGGTGTATAACGCTGAATTAAAGGAGATGGTGGAATTCGATCCGAGTCAAACTACCCAGGAATTAGCAGCATGGTTGGACGTTACCATACCTACAATATTGACTCATTTGCATCAAATCAATTTGATAAAAATATATGAAAAATGGGTGCCTCATGATTTGACTGATCTGCAGATAGAAATGCGTGTTAAAACTTATGTTGCCTCGTTTAATCGGTACAGAAATGAAGGAATATTGGATCGAATTGTGACATGTGATGAAAAGTAGATTGTTTACGATAACTGTAAGCGAAAAATGCAATGACCTCAGGTCAAATGCAACAACAGTGCCCTAAAGCAAATCTTAGCAATAAAAAGGTAATGGTAACTGTTTGGTGGTCCAAATATTCCATGTCCAAGCTTGGATAAAATTCGATTCTGAATTCACTAAAGTTAATTGAGATAGTGTTCAATGTGTTGATTCGGATTTATTCATTTTGGTTGCCATTTTTTATTTTAGACGTTTCACTACACTACACAATAACTACCGACCAAGTTAACTAAATTGTCATAAATCATTATCGATGTACAGTCGTATGAAAGGAGACATATAATACCCCTACAATATATTTTATTTAATACTGCTATATTTCATACTATTTGAATTATCTTTAAGATAACGCTAAAGCCAATATAATCTGAACTGCCTATATTCCGTGACTACAGCAAACATGATATTGTTAGATTAGCAGATCTATTAATTCCAATGTCTGTCCGTTTTAAAATAAAACGGTGATAAGAGAACAGTAAGTACCAACCTAATCTTTGAATATGGCATAATTTTCGTTTATCTGATATTGTAAACTCAGCTACTTAGTAACACATGATACCACTTCATATTTTGGATCAAGATCCGCTTTTGATATAATGACACATTTGTCTAAAGTTTATTGCATAACGTTATAATGTAATAATAATAAAAACGTTATAATATATGACAAACATAACTAAACAATAATAGTAAATTTAACATGAAATTAGCGATCACTCAAGGCTGATAGTTATGGAACATCCACGGCAAAGCTAACATTGCATTTTTTCCTATGATAAGGCCATAGGAAATGCAAAGACAATAAATGCACTAAGACGTCCAGAGGGTTTTCTTAAAATAAATATCATATATGACGTTTATACGACAAATCTATTAAACTTTAAAGGTAATATAATTGATTGATTGTTTATGAATTGAATTATTGTGTAAGTTGGCAAGTTTTATCTTATTGATTCGTTTACATTTCCATCAGATCTTTGTGACTACTGTGGGTAGAATATTGGCTTAAAGTTTGCCTTATAAGCTATTTAGTCGTCAGCGGCAGCTAAAAAACTTTTCTATAACTTTTTGGAAGAACTCGTCGTACCAATGTCTACTGACACCAAAACTAGCTTGCAATATTTTAAATTGCTTTTAAATGACTCAACATCAATATCGAAATATCGCGTAACACACATGACACACATGCCATTAGAAAACAGACAAACTGTAACTCTGCTCAATATTTGTTTCAAAATTATTTACTTTACTTTGATTTTGTTTTTTTATCATTATCATCTTTGTGCCCTTTTTTCTTATTTTCTCATGGAGTCGATTCAATTTGTAACATTGCAAAGAGATGACTGGTGACTTTGAGGGGGGCCCTACCTGATACCAACCTCCTTGATTTAGGAAGGTAGTCGTAAATTCGTAAAAGGTAAAACAAAGAAAGTAAAGTGTCGAATGAAAAACGGAACTGAGTCTAAAAAAGTCTGGTGTAATAGTAATAATATTTTAATACAATTGCGATGACAAAAAATTGACTATATCTTAAAAAATATGTTAAAACCAAGCCCCTTGTCACTAATTAGGTGATAACATTAAAACTATGTAAACTAGAATAATCTTTATGGATACATCTTATTTCAAGTCATATTTGTAAATATCTAATTAGGAGGCAAGAACAACACGTATTGTTATCGGTAAAAATAATATCTCACTCGCGTTTCGCTCGTGGTCTAAAACCGACTGCCCACGAACGTATCAGGCGGCACCGTGCTTGCGTAGGAAGGATCCTACGCAAGCACGGTGCCTTTCGTTATAGTCGGCTTTTATTTATGGAGTAGCTATTGCCTATTGCCTATGCTATTGATTATTTCTTATTTCGTGTTTCTATACAACCGCTCATCCCTTATTTCAACCCTTTAGGAGGAGGAATTTTTAAAATCGGTTGTTGTATAGGCGTAAAAGCGTAACAAACAAACAAACTCACTTTCACATTTATAATTTAAGTATGTGATATTTAGAAGTTGACGATTGGGACATACTCGTATTCTAGTAAAGAAGAAAGGAAATCTCTTTCTGCCCCAATTCAACGCTCGCAAACTCACTCTAAATCTTCACTTTTGTACATATTACAATAAATATGGGTGAAGTTTTGTTACTCTAGATAGATTGAGTAGGTACTAACATGTAGTAATGTGTAACATTACCTTTACAAGTGAGATAGTAATCCAAACACATATTGATATGCGTGTGTGACAGTATTTGTGTCTACTCGTACAAGTGCGTTAGTGTGTGCCTGTGTAAGTCTTCATGTATATATATGTGAGTTAGTGAATAACTAACAAAGTAAAAACATATAGCGATAAATCGCACACACCGAAAGATTTATGTCATAATAAAATAAATATATAATATTTTGACATAATTCGTTTAGTTTCACCATCGTCTTTAAATTAGCCAAGATAAGATAAGGTAAGATAAATAAAAACTTACATATTTTTTAATAAGACAAACAAAGATACATTACTAAACATGACGTGTCTTTCTTTGCAAGTCACAAAAAATACCTAACGGTTTAAGAAACCTTCTATAGACAAACACTTGGATGTTTTCACGAAAATCATTCATTACTTACGCATCACTATTGTAAACGCCCCTTTAGGCCCTGACCTCGGGTAACAGCTTTTCATTAGACTGACCATATTATGCTTATTAATTTGCACATTGAACAAAATTTCTACCAATATTCAATCTTCATGAGAAAGTTACCTTTACAATTGGCTAAGATTATTATTTTTAAACATAATTTCCATTATCGTTCGATTTTAAAATTACTTTTGCTGTGTTGTATAATCAGAACTATTACTGATGCAATATTATGAACAGTCTCCACGGTCTTGGTTATAACCGTAGACGTACATGACCTTTTATCGCATTTCGATAACATACGAGTAGTTATCGCGAAGATACTGAGTGAAATATTATTGTCCTTTGACCACGAGATCTATAAATACGCTAATTTTATGGTACCACAGCCTAATAATAAGAAATTACTATTTTATTAATTTATTGTTATCTGAACGTCATAAGAGACATTAATTTGAGGATCTTATGAAAAACTTATGAATAATAATAATAATAATAATATCGTTTATTTTCTCACCAAAACCAAAATACATACAATGAAAATACGATTACGCTATAACATTTGACGAATTTGAATAAGACGAATGATTTGGGCGGAGTCTGAAAAGATATCTATGCTAATGTCGAATTGGTGTATAACATTAGTATGATTGAAGTATAAATAGCACAAAGTACAAAAATTAACCCAGTAGTATACTATTGAAAGTTAGTAAATGAGCAGGAATATCAGTGGTTGACTTGACTTGACAGTGGTAATAAGATCAATTGTTTGGGTTACAAACCGTAGTGAACTGCTCTAAAAGTTGACGACGATAATAATTTATGTGATGTGACTAGAATGGACGAAAGCAAGGTTAGTATTAAATACATTTGGAGAAGTCTAAAAAGTAGTAACGGTAGATAAAACGTTAAGGAGCAATAGGGTTTTGTGTTATAGACATATAATGCGAAAGGATAAGTAAAGGATTTTTATCTAAAATATAACCGATGCAAGACACAAGGACGACTAAAGAAAACATGAATGAACTGTGTAAAAGAAGATATGGCCAGAAAGTAATAATAGAGCAGAATAAAGAATTTATTGAAATGTTTGTTCCCTCATTCTACTTCTGACGTTAAATAAATTGAGTCAAGGGTAGACAGTTGATGGTATACATAAAACTTTCGCATTGCAAAATCCCTTTCAGTGCGCTGATATTATGATTGTTAATTTTAATGGATCGGTCGCAGACAATGGACGCTTTTATAATTTTACAGTAGTCGGTGAGTTGCGATACGACGCTCAAGTCATCTTCTACAACTCTGTAATGCGATACTGAAGATGTATGCCACGCGCTCATGATATCATAAGTCATATTCATACTCGTACATACAATCAAATGCATTTTACTATACCATGAAAGTTGATGTCCAAGTTATTAGCGGTATTATGCATGTATCGACGATTAACTTTTTGTTTATTAGACTGTTGAAAGTAATTCTACACTTCAAAATAATTCATGATCGAGAAAAGGTTACCTGATAAAATATGTTTAGATCGTAGCTTACTGTACGAAGTTTACATTCCATAAACATTATCAACGTGAAGATTGCGAGGATATATGTATGAATGTTCGTTACTCAGTCACGCCAGAACGATTGAACGAATCTAGATGAAATTAGGTCAAGAAATAGAATGAAGCCTGCAATAGCACATTGGCATTACTTTTATCAAGAAAAATTTACTGAAAAAAATAATATTGACGAAAGTAATATGTAAAATAATAATTGTTTTGTTTAATCATTACTTCTTCTAAATATGGACACTAGTAAACTTCTCAAGTCACAGATAGTCTCGTAGCTCACTAACCGGGTGAGATTAGTCATTTTATTATATTTATTCAGTATCGTAATTACCTTGTTTATTAATCATTCATACGAGTATAGTAAATTATCTTTAATTAAGATGGAAAAGTTTCTTTCTGCTCTCTCGTGGTATAAAGAATTCCATTATTAATTAATACTCATTCTCTATGATAATCGATTTAGGTACTTGTTATCAGTATTGTGTGTTCTCATTACTTATGAAAGGAATACTGATAGAATATTTATATAAACCCTGTTTCTAAAAGAAATTCTCTTGTGTTGTTTTTGGTTTAATATTAAAGTCTAAATTTTGTATTCTAGATGATTTATACCTATCTATTTATGTACATATAATAAATTACTTAAACCTTGCATCATCATTTCCTTTAGCACCCTTGCATCATCATTATTTAGCTTTTATTAGTCCACTGCTGGACACAGGCCTCTCCTTAAAAATGCGGTTTTGGACCACTATACCACGCTGGCCAGACGGGTTGGTATAAGGTTTATTTTAAGTTTTCTTTCTCTTTGCAGTACTGTTGTCCTGCGTAGTTTGCTCTCTTGTCGGTTCTTGCGACACTGAATAGGGATGGTGACAATTTATATTCTTAGTCCGTCGCTACACGGACTCGGGCGAATTTAAACTTTACTTGATTTCTAATTACAAAATCAACAAAATCTATTGAGGTCAGAAGTTGAAAGGCATTGTAGCAGTTAATAGATACGACACGTAGACTAAAAAGTATATGATGACAGGGCCGGATGAAGGAGGTTTAAACTTTAGATTTAGATGCTTGATTTTTTTGTTCTAGAGACCTCCAATTTGGCGGAGAGGTAGTTTATAGGTGGGATACGTTACATTGATTTCACGATAGGGTCGACTTCACGAAGGCTAAAGTTTGTAAGTTTTTGTAAAAGTTCTTATTTTTTATACAGAGCGGAAGGAGATCATTCGTTTTTTACAACTATCACTGGGTTTAATATTATAAGTAATACGAAATGTAATAAGACACATTTGTTGATTGTCAAATATTAATGGGTATGTTTTGAAATTTATTTTGTGATTAAACTTAGAACGAGATATCAAGTTATATAAAAATCATTTTCCGGAATTAATAATAACCAGACACAGACAAAAGGTTAAAAAGTTTATCTGACATTATTTTGTGCTTCATTTAATTTTTGTAAATAAGCCTTATTAATTCTTTTTGTAGAAAGATACTAAAAGATACATATATAGATCTAGGTGACACGAAGTTCACCGGTTCATCTAGTAATAATATAAATGCCATCGTGATTTTATTTACTTGTTAAGATTTTATGTTTTATCTATTCAGTCATTAACCAAGATTCTTTTAACACATTATACGGAGACAGACAAGCTCATAGGATACCATCATCCTGCCAAACAACTATTCCCAAAGCTAGAAAAATAACTTTAGTATAGAGTTGACAAAATCTAAAAGGTAAACTGCATATGTGGTAAAACATTTAAGATGAACTTATAATATAAAATGATACGCAAATAGAAGCTCTTTTAAGTGTATGAAACGGGTACACTACACAAATACGAAAACTTTTTTTCCGTCAGTCACAAATACGAATTTCAAAATACCGATTTGCCGATTTATCACTCATACTATTTTTATAATTCAATTTTTTTTATATTCCTAACATTTATAATTACTATGCTTGAAGTACCGCGTTTCAATAGATCGAATAACAAAAATTCGAAAATCAAAATATATTTTTTATGGCAACCCAAATGATTCACCAACTATAGAGAATATTAATAACAAACAATAGAGAATATTGATAACAAATTAGACGTTTTTAAATTACATTAAACTTTACCAATAGATTTTGAATATTTATATATATATATATATATATATATTCGTAAGTTCATACATTCGTACGTTACGTTCGAACATAATTTATTAAATGTTGAATGTTCTGTTTTATTTATCACTATCATTTGCCTATAATTATGACAATATGGATTGATATATTCGTAACAGAACTCATGCTAACTGCTATAGGTAGAATCCCAGTGTATCTTGCCGCATTGGGATTGTACCGGCCATCGGAATCTGAATTCTCTCGCTCGGTAACATGATTGCCGCCATGGTGCGGAGCGAGAGTGCGTCGAACTCCGCCTTCTTCTTCTGCAAGCAAGTTATGCTTGTGAAAGAAATGGCGAAGCGGGACCGAGAGAGGTTTAGAACTCTCCCGGCCGGCCAGGTACCGCAGACGACTAAGGCGCCGGAGGTCGCGAAACGACCACCGGCGCCTGAGTTGTCTGCGGCCTCCATAAGCGCAGGCCTGGCGGTGATAGGTAAGGCCATCTCTCACCCTACCAGAACCAGGCCGGGGTGGGTAATGGGGCGACATTCTCTTTAGCACGCCAGAATTCGGGGACAGGAAGTTCCCACACAGGAGAGGGTCATCTATTAGCCGTAGAACTGTACCGTAGTACTGCGAAATATTTTATTCCGAATTTCGATGTCCCGATTTTCAAAAGTCCCAATTTCATAATACCTCAGAATTATAATGTCTATTATTAAAATTCACGAAATTCATTTTACCGAAAACCGTAAATGCGAATTGTTTGTTTTCCGATTTTTATATCAAATGCTCGATGGGTTGTCGGTCCGAAAAAGGATATTCCGATTTTCAATACTTCGAATAAACAGCTAAAACTTCGATCCTGATTCAGTTAATAATAAGTTACGCATATATATACGAACTTAGAACACCAGGTAATTTCTAGTATAAATAATATAAAGTATAGTTATCACAAATGGATGGTACACTCTGCCACTTATCCAGACTTATATTATAAATATGAAAGTGAGTTTGTTTGTTACGCTTTGCCTCAACCACCAAACCAATTTTAAAAATTCTTTCACCAATGGAAAGCTTCATTTTCAGCGAGTAACATAGGCTTCTTTTTACCGCAATAACCGACATACCGTGGGCAAAAGCTAGTAATGAAATAAAATTAGTAAACTTATACTGAGTCACAGCAACAACTAAACATATTTTGACGTAAAATGTTATTAACATGCAGCGAGGAAAGGAGGCGGGGGCGGGTTACTTGTTCCCATCACTTCTAGGTCATGCGTCATCATAACACGTCATATATAGTATCAAATGTTTACACTTCATGCATTAATTTAGACACAATGAAACAGGATTGTTTTATGTAAAAACGTTTCGTTATCAACTTCCTACGCGTGGTACTGTGAAAGAGTATAGAGGGATATAAAGTGGGTTTAACCAGCTTACAGTCACGTTACAGAGAATAGACTTTGTAATTCCTATTTATTTTGACACATTACACTTAGGGCATTAACGCAACAAATTTTAAGCTAAAGGAATTTTAATGCATCGCTCCTTTATTTCATTGATGCTTCAATTGAATGAGAAATGTTCTACCAACCATACGTGGTATAGTAGATCAAAATATCCTTTTCAAGGAGAGGTCTATGTCCATCAGTGGACCATTAAAGGCTGCCGATGTTGGTGTTGATGCCGAAATGCTTATTGATCTACAAAATTTATACAGATGAAAAAAAAAAACATTATATTTCTTATCGTAATAGAATATTTAAATTTTTATACTTATAACTACGTTGGCAAATAAGTATACGATCCATCAGATTAAAAAAGGTTACTGTTGCCTATAAGCGCATCGAGTAAAAGTCGATCAGTCAGTAATAAAGACGAGTTGTGTTTAAATGAGGATCAAAACATCACCACACATATTTTATCAGTGGAATGTTTGTGTTATCATGTGACCTAAAAATACTAGATCTTGCGGGAAATAACATATTATATTATTTATTATCTACATTTTGATCCATCCTTAGAAGAAGTTACAGGTGCGGCCACTCTTTTGGAGTCGAAGAAGGCTAAATTAATGATTTTTGTATTGCTCTCAAGGTAAAAAAAATAATAAATACTCGTCTTTTTAAAACACTTTTATTGGCTTTACTTGTAATGTTCTACATTACTATATTATGTAAACAAATCTTGGCAATTCTAACCTACTTCTACTTATCACTTAAAAATGAAACTTTGTGTATGTATATTTAGTTTTGATAACAATACTTTAATTTGGCATCTTGAAGCCATTTTTTGTTTATTAAGTAAATGTTTTTTCCTGTCTGGTGTGATTAGATTTTGAGTTCGTGATATACTTTTTTAATATTGATAAACGCTGATTAGTGCTGTTTTAATATAAATTTAATGCAGAGGACTTAACTTGAAGCTTGGATAAGTGCCTGTAATATTGCTTTGTGGAATTTAAAGAAATCGAAATTTTATCTTAAACCTTTTAAGATACCATTTCGTTTTTTTTTCTGAACAGGATACCTTAAGGTAAAATAGATTAAATCGCAATACTAAAAATAATAATACAGCCTGTTGTTTTTCTATTAGACAATATTTTTTAACACAACCTCCTCATGTGCAATATATCCTGTGGCGTGAGTGGGGGACTTTACAAACATAAATGAAACGAACACAAAGAACACCCAGACTCAGAATAATAATTTGTGGATCACACAAAGTGTAGTCCCATGTGGTGATCGAACCCACAACACTCATCGTAGCAGCGGCGTGGCGACCGCTTAAACCACTACGCCATCTGCGCAGTCAGAAACCATATGGAAAGATTTACTATAAATACTATCTATATGAATTAGCGTTCATTTATAAAATACTCAATTACAATCAAATGCTGTATTTCTGCACATCATTCGTCTTACAAAAAGGTAGAGAAGCCAAGTAGAAAATGAAAAACATGACTTCATATCAGCACATAATATTTAATCACTGAATATTAATTTGGATATTCAATATCTTGATATAGTAGATTATATCACTTTATTAAGTACATAGGACTAAAACAATGTACCCCAACTCATATAGTCGTTATCTTATCCATCGAGGCAATATTAGTTATCTATGTATATGGCAAAGATTCCCGTATTTTTAACCGACTTCAAAAAGGAGGAGGTTCTCAATTCGTTTGTTTTTTTTATCCGATTTATGATCCGATTTACGTGATTC
The DNA here is from genome assembly GCA_902825455.1 of Arctia plantaginis. Lineage (NCBI taxonomy): Eukaryota > Metazoa > Arthropoda > Insecta > Lepidoptera > Erebidae > Arctia > Arctia plantaginis. Next base: position 7,052,744 of record CADEBD010000288.1, read on the forward strand.
TTCGATTTAGTTTGATGCGGAATAGCTGCCATTTGGTCTCATAAAAATTTAACATACTTAGGCCCGGTAGTTTTTATTTTATGAACATTTTAATGAATATTATTGTTTACTTGGATGATATAATTTTAGTTTGGGTACGGCCTTTTTAGGAGTTTACATTTAAGTTGATTATATATTATTTTATGAACATATTTTTAGGAGTTTTCATTTAAGTTGATTATATATTATTTTATGAACATTTTTAATGAATATTATTGTTTACTTGGATGATATAATTTTAGTTTGTGTACGGCCTTTTTAGGAGTTTTCATTTAAGTTGATTAAATATTACTATTAACCCGTGTCCCGATAAGTGGGTCTTAGGCTACCTGTCATTGAAGCGGAGCGAGCTTGCGGAGTAGAGAAATTGAGAAATATTATAACCAATACGATTGCATATAAAATTTTGGAACGAAGAAATAAATAAAAAGGAAATTTTAAAAATAAGTAAAAAACAATATCTAGATTTAACTGTCTTATTCGTTGCATTTCCTGTAGTGCTTTGTCATCATGTGGTGTGTGTAATAATTTAGATGGTTCTAGTCTATGAGAGAGGAGGAGGAGGAGTCTATGAGCCCTCTGCTCAGCAGACTTGTTGGCTAGACGGTCATAAATAAGGCCTAACCTATGCGCTTGCTGTTCAGACGTCTCTTTGGCAAGACGTTCTTGAATCTTAGCGAGTCTAGACTCATACTTTTGAAGAGTTTCTTGGCGTGAACGTAATTTTATATAATTTTTCATAGCTGACAAACGTTCTTCACGATCTATCTCTGTTTCACAAGAACGTGAAATAGAGTTTCGAACAGCATATTTTCGGAGTCGATTCCTTTTTTCCGTTGCCGTTTCTTGGGATCTATATTGTTTAAGGCGCGCTTCACCTTTCGTAGGATTTACTAGCTACTTACTATTTGAAAACTAATAAAATTACTATTATATATATGACAATAAAAAGCAACGAAATGTTATAGTTTACCTGATGTAATCTAGAAAAATCCTACTGTAGTTAACAGAACAACCTATTTCAGACACTAAAAAGTAAAAAATAAAAAAAAACTACGTTTAAAAAACCGACTTCAAAAACTAAAAAGTATAAAATAACTTAATAAAGATTAAATTTAATACACCTCTTATGCAAACCTTTAATATTAATAAAATATAAAACATTATTATAAAAAAATACTACTATGAAATATAAGCGAATCGTTACAGACGTTTTTTAGTGACGGGGTAGTAAATTACTTCGGATCTCCGGTGTTTCCACTAACAACCATACCAACCCGAAATCACATGGTCTGGGTGCTCCACCAATGGTTTCAGGACTGGCTGGCGCTTACTTTCCCAAAATATTCCTTTAATATCTTGTATAAACCATTGGACAACTAGTATGTTAAGTACTATATTACAGTTTATATAATATATAATTAAAGTTGAAGTATAATTAAAGTTGAAGTTGAAAGATAAAGTTAATCAACAGACGTTAGAGTGCTTGTTGTCAGAAGTAAGAGTATAATAGTTATGCATTAACAAATAAGCTGAGTTTTTTAATTTATTTTAGGTAAATTCATAAAACTATATATGAATTTACTCTATATGAGTTTCAGGCTCCCTAATTATGTTTAAAATCAAAAGGGTTGTGTTGAAGTAGAGAGTCCTGCAGGTACTCGTTAAAAGTACTGTTCGGTCGAAGTAGGTAGTTCATTTTCGATCCAAAAAGTTACTTAATCATTTTCTCCTAACGCTTACTATGAATTGACTCATCTATCACTAATTTTCATAGGCAGCTATAAACAAATAGTTAGGGTCCTTTGTTCGTGTGAGATACCGCGGAGTATCAGCTGCAGTGCCTTCTAACCATAAATTTTGCAGCATTCTTCATACATTTCAATTTATTAATAAGTATAGGAAATAATTCAATAACTTGAAGTTCAATTAAAGCTACAAATCCAGTAAATATTTCTTAGTAAAATATTGTTTCAGTTCATAAAAGTTTTTGCATAACATTACCATAAATTTGTTACAAACGCATTCAATTTAACTCCTTAATAAACCTGTGTTGAGTATTAAATTTCTAAAATAAAGAAAACCTTTTTACATTTAAAGTTTAAGCGAACGTGAAGTCAAAGTAGCTTCACGTTGGCTTAAACATTAAACTTAAAAAGGTTTTTTATTTAGAGTCAATATCATCAAATAATCTTCAAGAATTATCTATATAATGCAATAATTATCTTGCTACTTATTTTATACTATTTGATAACTAAAGAATTAATATTTTAATGCAATATGTACTTTTCACATGTTCTACAGATAATCTTGAAGTTAGAACCAAAGCCGAGGCTCAAAAAACGACCTTGTTTGTTATCAAATATATCACAGCTGTCAATTTTCTGTTCCATTTTATACATTCAGTGATAAACTTGTATTTATCATTTGCTTTAATATTGTTTGTAATAAAAACGCATTGTAAATCATAAAATTTGTTACACAATAAAAATATCAGTGTCCATTTTAGAACTTATATCTACACAATCAATAATAAAATGAATTGAATGTTAAATGTGTAACTCCCAAAATGTATACTTCCTTCAGCTCTATAAGGCGCAAGTCCGGCCGCATATGGAATACTGTCGGAATTGTCGATAGAGAGTGCTCCGAGGAATTGTACGGATTAATACCGGCCGCAACTTGCCGCCATCGTTCCACAAGGCAAAATTTTCATTCCCATCACCTGGATAATTGACGCTCCATTACTGTGCGCTTTTCAAGACACTTTTTGTCTCGCACAACCAATCTATGAAACGGGCTAACTGCGGTATTTCCGGACCGATACCTTCAAACCTTCAAGAAAAGGGCGCACTCCTTCATAAAAGCCCAGCAACGCGTTTGTGACTCCTGAGTTGCAGACGTTCATGGACGGTGATGGTCACTTTCCATCAGGTGACCCGTCTGCTCGTCTGCCCCCTCTAAGATAAAAAAAAATACATGAAAATTGATAAAGTAAAGAATACGTAAAAGCACTAGTTGTACATAGGACACATCGAGGAGACATAAGTTGAAATTATTGTTTTTATATAGAGCATTATAGTAGTTTTATATTATTATACTGCGCTACATATGTATTTAACCTGCCTGCTTGGACCAGTATCTACACCAGTCAATTTCATTGCTGAATGAACTCACGGGATGACTAGGTCAATTGAAGAGTACGAGTAACGGGTACGAGTAACAATGACGGTTTTGCGGTAACACCTACAACAATTCCCATGGGTGTACCAAAACTACTTGGCGAGTTACATCGACACATTTGTTGGTCGTTATTTTCGCACGAGTAAAAGTAAAAATCTTGGAGGCTGGGCATTAGTGAAAGTGAAAATTTTCAGCGTACTTCCATCTACCGTTAACGAGGTAAATGTAAATGACGTTTTTCATGAAACAGTGTCAAGTTACAGCAACTATTAATCGTCAATGATTATGAAGTAATGTCGATATCACATTTTTGTTACAAGTTAACGATAAAGTAATGATATTATAGTGTAAAGACAAAGAATTTCGCAAACACCACCACCACCACACTAGCAGCCTTTAATAGTTCACTGCTGGACATAGGCCTCTTCTTAGAAAGGCCTACAAATAATTTAAAATAATTAAAAAATGTCCAGCAGTGAACGATGATATGTTAGCCAACAGTCAGAACGGTAATGTAAGAAAAGTCAAATTACAAGTGGGAATGTTCACTCAAAGACAATCAGTACTTTCAATTAATTTACCCAAACACCAATGTTCTATTACTATTGTTTAATACTACTTAATTTCTTGTTACAGATGACAAACTGGGCCGTTTGAAGTTCAATATTACAAAAACGCAATCGCAAAATGAATTTTGATGACAGATAGGAAATCATCGCAATAATTTTCTACTTACTTCTTCCGCAAGATTAGCTTCCTTGCGCTTACAATAAAATAATTTTTATAATAAGTAATATATAATACTTTTAGTACCTGTACATAAATTTAAAAAGCACATAAATAAATCACTAACATATCTTAGCGACAATATATAACAAAAAACGTACAACATAGTTTTAATGTAAAATTAGGTTTTAGTGCAGTAATATTTATGAAATCATAAGAATTCATATCAAAGAAATTGCCTTAGTCACGCCAAAGTATCGTGTCAAAGAGAGCAATTTACAAAGTTAAATTCGAGAATGTCTCATGACGTAGTGAAGAATGGGAAAAATGGGAGTGGTGCGCAAACGTCGGAAAGCTCGCGGGAAGGTTCAGAGAGCCCCGCTCCGCCGCCAGACGGAGGGTGGGGATGGATGGTCGTCTTCGCCTCCTTTATGATCCACATTGTCAGTAAGTACCGATATTACTTAAATGTTTTATGTACGATTTCTATGAAATGTTGCTGCTATTGCTATTCTTTTCTTTATAGTAAGTACCATTTAATAAAAATCATGAAATTTAATCTGTTAAAATTGCCCCCTTAAAAAGGGTATTCGCTTAATCTAATCTAATTTCACTTGTTAACGAATGTTCGATCATAAAGCTAGGACATGAATAGTAGAAGTCTTTTTCAACCGACTTCAAAAAGGAGAAGGTTATCAATTCAGATGCTTTTTTTATCGAAAAGAAGCTATTCCAAAATGGTCCCATTTAAATTTCATATATGTAAATCTGATGGTGAATTTAAAAGATAGACAACAAAACTCTTCAAAACATGACAGCAAATCCACCGCGATTGCAGCTAGTTTTTTAGTGATTTTTGTTAGAATTGTTTAAAATCACTTCAATCGGTGCGTCGGATAAGTGAAAATCATACAAATGAAGTTTCGGTATCTTAAACTCAAATTAAAAGTAGGTATAGATCAGACGTACTAAGTATGCGGCTATCGGAAAGTACTACAGATTACCAAGAATCTTGCGATGACAAATCTGACATTTATAGGCAAATTCTCGTCAAGCTTCCATTTTAAAATAAAGAATCATCATCATTGTCATCAGCCTATCGCAGTCCACTGCTGGACATAGGCCTCTCCCATTTACACGCCACTTAGATCGATTTTGGGCTTCTTGAATAAATAATGTTATATTCAAATAGCGTACATTTTACAGATATGTTGGTACACAAAACAAAAAAAAAATATTATTGTAATAAATCAGGCCAATGGTACACATAATGCAAATAAATTAAAATTATTAAATTCCTTTAAGACAACTTTACTCAAAATACATTTATGGAATTTTAATTGTTTTTTTTATGATCTATTAAAATTATGCCGAACGATACACATTAGTCGGGATGAGTAACTATATGTACAAATCTATTCAAAACTCTTTACATATTATAAAATAGAGACGCTTTTTTTCTTGTATGCTTATTAGATCTTTGCGCTTGAATTGCATACGCTGACGAAACCTTACAACGTAGATCCAAATAATGTAGTACGGAGTTGAATATCCTAAAAATATCCACAAAAAAGTCCGCAATTTTATATGCCTATTCATTAGAAACAATCACACACAGTAACCATTTTTATCTTTTTCCATATTACAAAAAATAATGGGTTTACGAAACTATTTTGAACAATACAGTATTACTAATTATCCAAATAAATGCGATTGATACGTTGTGCATTTAATGTAGGTCAAAACTGCCTTGTCCAGCATATCATTAAAGTAAATGACTTAGTAGATATCAGAGAATTAAAATACTGAGGCAACGTGGGCGGAAGAGGCCTTTAAATATTGCATATAAACATCAACAGAACATATAAACATCATCAGACATCTTAATAATAATAATACTATTATCATAATAATGTATAATTAATTACTCCACACTGACACCGACACTGACACCGACACCGACACTGACACCGACACCGTCACTGACAGTAGTAGTAGTATCTACATTGCAACCGAGCGACGCCAGGGCGGATCGCTAGTATCACAAAACAGACAATGGCAAATCCAATCGTATACCCAAAGCGTTCTTGGCTGTAGTAATGACAAGGCAAGTCCATGAATTACGAATAGAGTTTTGGTTCAAAGTTTGGCGTTGTTTATTTCCACTATAAAGTCATTAGCAAGAGCCAAGCAATTAACATTTACAAAAGAGCTTTCTCCGACATTTAATATGTATAAACGACATTACGGAAAAATCAAATAATTTAATTCAGAAAAACAAGCGTTATAGCTGAAATAATGTATTACTCGTGTCACTATACAACTAATTTAAGATTTCATTTGCCTAAATAAATAAGTAGGTAATATTTTGAACAAATACATATGACATTACATTACCATATTTAAAAAAATAATAGTAAATAAAAAGAATCATAATCATCAAATATAACCATTTTATTAACACAACGCACGAGAATCATAATTTAAATATAAAAAGAAATCATTAAGCTTTATAGTCTGCTCAGTGGCTTGAGATCTTTTTATCAGAACGTATTGAAAGCTGTTTATTTAATCATAATGTTCCTTTAAATAATATTATTAATCACAGTGATTATAATATATTTACTGCCTACTGTAGCTTGTAATTTAGTCCATTCTCAGTTTGGGGCAACGCCAACTCGGTCAAGTTTAATACGATGACCGTGTAGTCATATTTGTTTATCGCTTACATGCGGCCCTTTGAAATTTAATAGTAAATTATTACTATGTTTATATACTTTTACACAATGGCAGATATATATATATAGTAATTTTACAAATAAAAATGCGGTGGTTGTTATAATTTTTCCTCACTTCTTTAATTATTGTATACCAATTACACAATGATATATAGATATAACAGAAAAATATATGTACAAAGGGCGTCTTATTGCTAAAAGATATCTCTTACAGGCAACCTCTGGACAAATCGACAGTACGTTAACGTTTGTTTTTAGATAAAAGAAACAAGGGGAAGTCTAGGTGTATTAAAGCTAAAGTAGTGTTAAAATAATATAAAAATATGGCCATACATATACACACACATGCATATACATACAATATAAAGATGTTCAGTCAAAGGTCATGAGTGCAGTAGCATCATAATGTTCATATTCGCTCGCGCCGGTTTTGTGTCTATTTCTTTACCGTTCAATTAGTTACTATTATCATACGCATGTAGTCTGTGTATGTGTGTGTGTAGGATATACGTTTATAGAAGAAGGTCGTAAGTCCAATTAGTTATAATGCTATAACTTCGTAAAAGTGCTACTGGACTTATAACCAAACAATATACATTAATAACCATTTAATCAGATTAATCATGTGAAGCTTTTGAGAGCAAAGAGTACTTGTGAATCTTGGTAGTGACCTTTGACCATATTCTTAAATGGTCTCAATGTTCGTCTAATGGATATCGAAAAGGCGTTCCATAATCTGCATAGCCTGCACCGTAAAAGACTTGTCATAAAATATGGTAGTGTGGCTCCAAAGATTAGGAGTCTTAGGTGTGTGTCACCAAGGAACACAAAACTTTCCTTTAAGTAAGGTGGGGTAAATGGATTAAATAGGATACTTAAAGTATGGAAAAAATATGTATACTTAACCAGCTTATGTGTGGCAGTAGTCACACCAATAAGCGTAACTAAGCTTTAACAGATTTAATTGAACATCTCTCTGCTGGCTACCTTTCCTATCAACTTCCTAAAAAAGACAGAGAGAGAAGAATAACAAACTTAGGCGATTTTAGAGTTTAACCGAAAATATAATAACGTTAGCTGTTTACTTTAAGAACAACGGGTCAAAATTTATCCTTAGGCTGAATATACATAATAAAACGTATTTTCACTCCTAAGCTACCGATTTACAAACCGTTATAAGAGCAAAAATACATTTTATGAGACTAAGAAGTGGCACGGTACATACAAGTATCGCCCTACGAAAACTACAGGCTTCATAAAGTCGTGATAAAGTCATAGTAAATTCAAAAGTCCATACGGACCTACATAGTTTAAAAGTTTTTATACATTACTTTCGTAATTTCCCACTGAGAACACAAATACATTGTATGGCACGTGTCCCACCTACGTCACAAACTAATTACAAATATAAAGGTGTATCAACTAATGTTCAGTAGATATAATAGAAGTAGTGCTAATAAATTATATTCACCAAACATTCTGATAACAACCACTGTAATTACATAGTAAATATTGAACAACTCTTTGTATTCTGAAAATCACGTAAACACCTGTCACCGCGACTGGCAATACTAATAAAACTCTCTCAACATCAGGAAGGCGATGAAAATAATATTTTAAATAACAGAAACAAAAAAAAATCAAATATAAATAATGGATGGGATGATGCCAAATTAGGATGAGAATGAAGAGAAACATTTGCGTGTGAGACGGGATGCGTTAAAAAGGACTTTTTTTTGAATGAGCGTGAAGGTGGATTTCAGCATTCCAAGTGTGTTGAAGCTATCTTGAAGAGTCTACACTAGTTGTAGACATCACAATAGGTATAATTTGAACTCCATCTACGTGCCATTACCATTTTATTTCAGTAGCTAAGTATTTGTATTTTGACATCTTTTCTGTGTGTGTTGTGAGAAGATTGTGTGTGTTACATGTATATTATAAAAACTTTGCTGTTAACTTTATCCAGGATTGTTATGTCCAGTCTATTATAGTATATGGGTTGTTCCCTATATATTCATTTTAAATGCATTATTTTCCAATATTCTACTAGGTTTATATTTATAATAAGCTATTTGATTTTTAATAAATGTATATTTATTTGTGAGCTAGATTTTGATGGATTATTGCTGCAACTTGGTCATGCTTGTTTGTTTGTACAATAGATTTACAAGAGCCAGTTATATGTTGGATGATTTCGGAAATGCTATGACATCGTCTACATTAGTCGGTAGGATAGTTAGCGGTACGGATTATGCGTTTTTGATAGTTAAGAGTAGGTATCCCTAACCTAATCATGAATAGCGATCACAAAAGCCTCGGTTTCTGGGAAGAGTTCTCCGCGCCGCAGTAATTCGTTCGATGCTTTTCGAAGATAAGACCTTCAAACCTTCAAGAAAAGAAAACGTACTCCTTTCTAAAAGGCTTTTGAGTTGCAGACGTTCATGGCCGGAGATGGTTATTTTCCATCAGGTGACCCGTCTGCTAGTCTGCTCCCTCTAACATAAAAAAAAATACATCGTCAGCCTGTTGCGGTCTACTGCTTGTAGAAGTAAATTGAGGAGCAACTTGTTTCGCTACCATCAACGTCATAATTTCAACTCACCTTAAAAACAGTAACATCACCGATAGTGAAGAATGGTGGAAACTATTGTCGTGATATTCTATCTATTGCACAAGAGATATTGAGAACTTGAAATTATTTCCTTTATTTTAGTTACATTTTGTTTAAATGTAGTGGGTGTCGTAAGAGCCGACTAAGGAAGCAAACTACACAGGACAACAGTTCTGCGAAGAGAAGGAAAACTTGAAACAAACTCTATACCAACCCTTTTGACCAGTGTGCTATAGTAGGTCAAAATCTCATTTCTAAGGAGAGGCCTATGTCCAACTGTGGGCTAAGAAAGGCTATTTATGTAATGATGACGTAAGGTTTAAATAATTAATTATTATAAGTAGATATAATCTTGAACAAAAACTTCGACTTAAAGCGAAAACAACATAAGAGAACGTTTATTTAGAAACACAGTTTATACAAATATTCTACCAGTATTCCTTTCATAATTAATGAGAACACACAATACCGATAACAAGTACTTAAATCGATTATCATAGAGAATGAGGATTAATTAATAATAGAATTCTTTATACCATGAGAGAGCAAGGGAGGAGCGAGGGAACCAACTCTGCACGACAACACTGCAAAAAGAAGGATAACTTGAAACAAGCCGTATAAGGGTTGTATCAAGTTTTCCTGACAAGATCGCTGGCCAGCGTATACCAACTCGTCCCGTCTGGCCAGCGTAGCATAGTAGTATTCCAAAACCTCCTTTCTAAGGAGCGCCCTATGACCAGCAGTAGCCTATTCAAGGCTGTTTTGTTGTTGTCTGACTTCCTTAATAGATTACCCCGGGTCCTGGATTAGATTCACTTGTGACGTAAAACCATTTGATTTTAGTTAACACCATTTGCGAAAAAAAATATTTTAGGGCAAAATTATCAATGGAATTAATATTATCGGTAGTATCGTAATTAATAAAATTGATACTATCTATTGCTGGCATTAGTATTTCCTAATTTTGTCCACTAATACTCTCGTTACTATTGGTAGTGTTATCGAAGTTAAAAATTTCGACAGGACTACCGTAGCACGATTGGTTTCCAAGGACTGCTTACTATCAAGATAGTGCCTATTAATAGATATCGCTATCGCAACAGCACTTTTGCATTTGCTGTGCTTTGTGCATTTTATTATTTTGATTTGATTATATTTTAACGACATTTTGACTTAATCTTATTGGACTTTAAAGTGCTATATTACGTAATGTTTATATAGAAGAATGCTTTCAATATACATATAATATATTTAATTATATCTTCATCTACATATAAAACATTATCGTATAACAGTATAATGCAGGATAAAGGTCTTAAGAGCTTTAGTGATTTCTAAAATAATTGAATATACATAATTTACGAACGAAAGGATAATCTAGACAAAGGCCTAAAGGCGGTATATGCGTATGGGTCTTTTTTTTTTAAAGGTCTCCTAGTAACCAAAATTACTAGTATTCCCGTTAACCCCTCCCGCTAAGCTGAATTGCTTGTGTTAAGAGTGGATTCACGTCGGTAGTGTACTGCTCAGGATTCGAACCCACGACCTCTTAATCGCAAGTCCAATGTCTTAACCGCTAGGCTACCACTGCTTCATATGATATACTCATATCAGATAGGCATTACCTAATTTTTATTCGAATTAGGTTTTATATTGTATTTTTACTTTTATTATTTTTACGTTATTTTATAAAATGAAGTGAAATGAAGGCAATTTTCATTTAATTTTGACTGGTCGGGTCACATATATTTTCTATCAATAGACATTACATGTACTTACAAAAATCAGAGATAGATTCTATACTGTCCATCCCATCCAGTGAAAGGGCAAATTCGATCATTCAACTTTATGTGCTTGACGCGAAGAAATTATTAAATTTATATTGCGAACTTTTTTATATATCCCTTTAAATTAAGGTTAAAAATACAAAAATGTTGTATTCGTGTCAGTTGACGACGACATGATGTATTTAGGGTTTTTAAAACATTCAAAAGAATATTAAATTTTAGGCATCATACCAAAGTTAGGGTAAAATATTTAAAAGCTGACGAAAAGATTGATGAAAAGATAAAATAAAGTAGACCCACCAACTGCGATAACAACTTATTCATTAACTCCAAATCTATTGCTATGTTTTAATCACAAAGGGAACGTAAAATATTGGTATCTCAATCGCGACTGCTTAGAATGCTTAAATAAATTTATTGATTTAATTAGTTCAAAGTTCTGATTGAAGTGGTTTTCTGTCTCTTCTAAGAAATTCAAAATTATAATAACGGATTTGTAGACAACTTCATTGTAATTCGTGGTAATTGTTAAGTTGTTAAAATAAAAAGGAAATAGGTTCGGAAATTAATTTAAATAGGATGTTAATACGAGCATTAAGTGTTGAAAGGTCATTCTACCAAGATTACTACTAGTAATCGATGGAAGATATAAAGTTATAGATAATATAAAAGCATAATTTCCATTCAACACTAAATTCCACAACTAAAATCTAACAAGTACAAAGTTCAACCAATTGATAATTATCAGAGCACAACATAATGTCACAGAATATCGTAATAATTTGAGACAAATAAAGCGTTATGTTACTATCTTGAGTAACATAACGCTTTATTTGTCTTTAATTCAATATGCTTTTATCTACATTATCACCTGGTCCTTGGCATAAAAGCATAAAATTTATGACGTTTTAATACTGAGATTTTCTTATCAATATGTGCAATAACAGCTTGGCAATTCACGTTATATAACATTTAAACAAAATTATTACGTGACTATTTATCTTCTTTATCAAACCACGTGCATTTTTCACCTCTTCTTTCTTACAGCATTGTTTGTTAAGGCTGTTCTGCTGAAATGATATGAATAGTGCATTTTGAAAAGAAAACAAACGTATAGGAGCAGTACAGCATTCAGGAAAAGGAGAAACAACTTTACTGTGAAGATACAAATACAATAAATTATAGTATTACTTTTAGCCAAAAATAAAAGAAAAGTGTGGTATAAATGTATGGGTATATTCATCTAGTTATACTGTGCGTTTTACTATAGAACAAAATGGATAAAAAGAACAGTCTGCTGTACTGCTCAGGGTGATAGAAAAAACGGACGAAATATACACACCTCTTCTACTGTTCTACGATTATAAAATTTTGTTAGTCTCAAAATCAGATTTCTATATTAAAAATCACGGCTTTACATAAAAAATGTTAGCGCATTATCCTATTTACTAGATCTACTACACCACTTTAAAATAATAATAAGTGCTTAGATTATTAACTGAGCCTAGCCATACCAAAAAACCCGTGTTCACCAATTCTTTTAACCTTTTTAAAGTGGGCACTCAAAGGTTGGCTACGCACTATGTCACTTACAATCAGAGGACCGAGTGCAAGTTTATTTCACATCGACTCGCTCTCAACGGCGTTTAGCGTAGCGATTGGTTGAGATTTCAGTGTGGGCCAATCGTAGCGCGGAACGCGGTCACCGGTCACGATCGAGTAGAAGTGAAATAAACTCACACTTGGCCCACAGTTGAACCGCCTGCTTATTTGCCCCCTATACAACAAAATAAATAATAGTTTAATAAAAATGTGCTAGAGCTCACTTATTGTAAAAAAAAAGATTAACAGATACTGGTACGTTTTTTACGATAAAATGATTTTTAATTTTGAACCTATAGAAAATTATATTCTTCTTTTTTGTTTGGCTGGTTACAAATTATAAATTTATTTTTGTTTTTTTTAGTCATTTATTAAAACTATTCATTACGACAAAAAAAGTACCAAGTAAGTAAGTCACATATGCTTCAACACACGCCTCAAAGTACGTAGTAAAAGACACTACCGTATTTTTAGGTATGGAAAAAAAGGTTAATCCTGAAGATCCTGATCAGGATAATTGGCCAAATTTATCAAATTATTGTATTGTTATCGGTCTTTATAATATATTTTATATATAAGTGTGCGAAGTTTCAATTTAATTCGATGTTTTAAGGTGGGTCAAAATCTCGTTCGAAGATTCCGTTACATACATACAAACATTTCAAGCTAAAAAAAGCGTGTTAATAAAAAAAACAAACCTTTATGTAACAGCCTATATACATATTACAGGCAATGTGTACTAAATAACTATCTTCTGTCAACATACAAGTATTTGTGTTCTTATCAAGCTATGTAGATAATTAGATTTGTGGCATTTGTTTAAACAAATGGAGGTTTACTTAATAGCTATTATCATTTGCGCAACTTTCAACGAGTTACCTTCATTATATCATATTGTAGGTTAAGGCCCAATTAAGATCTTCCTTCCTTCATCATCATCATCTTCTTACATCCCGCCATGCACTTAGAGACCCTTGCGTTATATCAGCATAGAGCTTGATTAACATTATAGATGGTAAGTAATAGCATTTTCCTATAAAAAATGTACTTGTAATTCTGCATTACAATGCTTGGACCTGAGCGACGAGGAATAAAGTAATTTCTTCTTTTCTTCTAGACGAAGTGGTCATGTACACCAACATGTTAGACATGGTTTCTTTTTTTCCAATAGTGGTAGTTTTTCTTAAAGTATCAGTACAGTATTTATATAATAGTAATTTATATAGTTGTGTAAAACTATGTATTATTTTTCCATTGCGATAATAAAGTTTAGACGGCCATTTATGGCTTCTGTTGTTTTAAGACAATAGGTGGCATAAATCATGATATCTGTCATTCTCGCCAATGAGTATTGCGTGACGAGGATGCGACCATTCGACGTCACATCCGGCCACACAATAATTCGACTTATTAGGATAAATGAAACTCTGTTTTATCCATGAAGATCTGGACATTTATGATTTCTGCCAATATACGGAACACACAGATGATTGACACTACAAGCTACTTTAGCTAAAGAAAACATCATAAAACGAGTTTGGCCCTTTTTAGGCAAAAATAATTGTTTTTAACGTTAATTCTATAAGTAAGCATTTCCAAATTCATTACTTCATCTTTTCACCATTTGACGTCGAGTGAAATTCTAGTCGGAGCTGCACATAACAAAGACAACGCTATAATCATTTTTCCACTCTTTCTGTGAACAAAACCTCTATATTTAAATATCGTAAAGTACATGAGTAAGGTGGAGACGGGGTTAGGACCCCTCATCTTCACCGACCAACACAATGTGCCTGCTCCTGTATGTCTGATGTTAGAGCATCCATTATCAACAGAAATAGGTATGAACTCAGAGCCTTTTACTGGTGTAAGCCTACAGAGACACTGAATGGATCAGTATTTCCCGTGACCGACCTTTCATGAGTGCTAGACTCTCTGTACATATCACGAATCAATACTTAACAGGCACCCTTCACACTCAAGCCCACTACAAAACCTCTCGGGGTATCCTATCATATACCTTTTCGAGGTCAACAAACACCATGTGCCAGGTTTTGTGCACACTCCTGTTTTTCTAACATAGTCGGTGCATTCTGGAATAAACCCTAATAAATTCTTTGGGTTTTCTCACTCTCATCTCTTTTTCTTCTCTTAATCACTTTCTCCCAGACTTTCATAGTATGTGACATGAGCTTTATTCCTCGATAGTTGTTGCATTGCTGAATATCCCCTATATTTTTGTCAAACCCAACTCATCCCCTGAGAAGAATAGAGTCAGCCACTTATATCCGTCTTCTTTCAGTAACTTCCAAACTTCCACTGGTATACCGTCGGGGCCAACAGCTTCTCCACTTTTCATACTTCGTACTGCCAATCTGACTTCATACTAATCTTGTCCACCAGTCCGACGTTCACATCCACATCCTTCAGCACTACAACTACAAGCTCGCATTACCTATAAAACTCATTGATAATGACTCATTTATAGTAGTTGGCTAATGCTGACATGTAATTCTGAGTATACATTAACAAGCGTTGAATGTAGGCAGTCATTGTTGAGTTCTCGTTACTGATACTTGTACCTTTGTAATTCCTGAGTAAGAATAAAGTAATATTTAGTGACCTCCATACCTATTTTTCTTCTGCACACAAGGCCCGACACTCAAACCAATAGTAGCATAATATGCTCAGTGGCCCAAATACACAGCAGTGATAGTGTTATTTACTCCACAATACTATTATTGTCATACAATACTTAAAATCCGAGAACTTTAGCAGTTAAAGGTAAATATAATAGAAAATCTATGACGCCAAAATAATGTCAAATATATATATACGTACAATCCCAAGTAGTTTCGTCTTATCGAAGGTCCGCTAACAGAAAATACCATTAATATATACTCGTAAATAAATACATATATCACAATTGTCTGATGCTGATTATCTTAAAATACTGTAGTGTTGTGTAGACTACGCTACGTAACGAACTCCTTTTAGAAGGGCTCACCGGTGATTTTGTGACTGCATCGCGTTTTTAGAGTACCTGCGTACAATTGCAATACTCCATCATATATGGATGACCGCCTGTTAGTCACTCAATCGTTTTCGGTATAATTTCTAGTCGAAAATACTGAAACCAATGTGAGTGTGTTGGTTTTTATATGTTCTATATAAACAAAAATCCTTGTAAACAAAAACCTCATTAAAGTTAAATTGAGCCTTCGGGGTTGTGACAATATAAATTAGGAGTAAATTACCCAAGAAATGACTGACGTTCATAAAATCTAAACTTGAGGTTCATAAAATCCATTATACGAGACTACACAGCAGACAATTATGTACTTTATTTGTGAGTTTTACAGTATGTAGGTAGATACAACTGTAAAGTCCTTTATTCGGATCGGACTTTGTACTTCGTCGTCCTTATCAACATGTAAATAAATAATAAGCTATAATAAAATATTACTGTTTTTATTTGGCACAATGAATTAACTTTGTTTTTCAATTAGGTAAGAGAAGGCAGGCACAGTAGATCTCTCAGACATTAAGTAAGTAAATAATGCTATCTTACATCTTAAACTTTAAATTTTTTTAAATTCTTATGCAACGTTGCTGATAAAAGTAGACGAAGAAGTAGATGTAAACGTCGTTAGATGTTTTGTCAAACACATTTTATTTTAGTCATTCTTACTCAAGAGGGTGCAAGCCTATTGATGTCAACAAGGTACTGTAATAGGAAGGGAGGTCGCGTCACGTACCGACTGACGCAAGTACTCCCGGGCATGGTTGCTTTGGCGAGTACCTGAATCGGATTGGATGCGAGAAGACGGCACAATGCCAGCACTGAGCAGCCGACTGGGACTCCGCCCAGCATACGCTGGAAGACTGCCCCGCGTAGACGTTTGAACGCGAGAGCCTAGTCCACCAAATCGGACGAGACCTGTCCCCGCCAGCAATCATTGCTGCCATGCTGGCGGGTGAGGAGGGCTGGGGCGCAGTGGTCTCTTTCTGTGAGGCTGTAATGCTTCAGAATGAGACCGCTGAACGAAATCGGGAGTGGGCCGATCCGGATCGTAGAGAATATCGCGGCTGATATCGCCGCCGATGCCAGAGAGTGGAAACCTCTGGTGGCAGATTGATTACTGCGGTAAGGGACATGGGGGCGGTCTTATTGCACCAAAATGCTATCGGGCTCCTAGGTTAAGTGATAAGCGAGCGAAGGTTTCTGGCTTACCTCGGCATAGGGCCTAGTGGGTGCGGCGTCGATCCGAGGGAGGCCTGAAATTGCATGGTCCGAGTCCTCCCCAGAGTAAAGTGCCTAACGCCAGCCGTCGGTGTGGTTTTTAATGGAGACACCACATACTCCAGGCTCCTGCGTCCCCTAGTCCGAGGAGGAGATCCGAAGGGATTTTTCACCCCGTCACCAAAAAAAAAGATACTAGCTGTACCCTGCCACGCTTTGCTATGATATATGAGGTAAAAAACTAACACGAAAAATAGATAAAAACAATATTTGAAATGGGTTGTATGTCGTGTCAAAACTTGAGCACAATCGCTGCTGGCAAAACCTAGAATTTTTGAAGCGTACATAACCCAATATACCATCTGTATATTTATGTTATAGTTGAATACAGATTATTACACATTTTAATTAACCTCCATAGATTACTTGTATTTGATCTTTCCTAATTTTTAATTACCAAGATATTAAAGTATATAATTTAATCTATATATTTTATACATTAAATTGTTAGAAACTTTAATTTTGAGTCGACGGAAGCGCTTTGAAAAGATCTATTCATTGTGGATACTTTAAGAATATCTGTTTCAAACAATCTAACATGTTGAAACTTCAATTAAACTTTACAGATCATAGAGATATTATATTCGAGCGGCACGATTTTCCACATATTTGGTCAAAGTCAAACTTTTAGGCAGAAAGTTTGAAAGCACACACCTTTTCATCTACATGATATCTACGAGTACATTCAAATTTTTAAATGCTTTAAATACTTATTTTTTAATCTAAAAGTAGCTGCTAACTAGACGAAAGTACGATTAAGCTTTTTTATCAGAAAGATCATAATAGATTTAATAGGTGTAAAGGATTTTTGAGCTACTACGGAACACCGCAACGAATATTTTATTTTGTATTTGAACTAACATACATTTTTAAAATAATAAAACGAAAACATGTTTCTTCCTTTTCTCACAACGCACAACACAATCAATCTCCCTGGTACAGAAGTATTATTATTTAAAACAGATAATTTGTTTTGTATAAATGTATGGTTTTCAACGAAGCGTCATATTGGGACAAAATGACCTCTTTGTTGATCTATCAGTGTTATCGGCAAACATTGGCCGGCGAC
Source organism: Arctia plantaginis (assembly GCA_902825455.1). Lineage (NCBI taxonomy): Eukaryota > Metazoa > Arthropoda > Insecta > Lepidoptera > Erebidae > Arctia > Arctia plantaginis. The sequence goes on from CADEBD010000288.1 coordinate 7,070,805, forward strand.
CCCAGTTTCATAATATTTATCCAAACTATTATATATTCATGACATTGTTGTTATTTGTTATTCTTTATTATTTAACAATATTCGTATTCGGAAATATACTACTTACAGCAGGAAATGATGACGCATATTATTATGAGTAAAGTAACGTATCAACAGGAAGTACCTATCTTTTTGTTGTATTTTAACAATAAAAAGTAAGTATAAGTAAAAAGTAGGTACAATAACTCAATCCCACCTTTTTTTTCTGTGCGGAAATCCCCTCGGATACCACTTACCGGTTGGGAATGTTGGACTCGAACCGACTAAAACCGCACGCTGTCTCAGGTACTAGTAGTCGGGGAACCAGGTGTACCCTAGAAAGGAAATCCCTGGCGCCCCGACGTACCTCGGGCCATCTACGGCGGGTAGACGACCCCCTCCCCCCCCCCTGTATAGGAACCCCCATGTTCCCTCTGTGCTCCCGGAAGGGCGCGAGCGCTTCGCAACGCGCTCGTCGCCACCCCGGCCTGCTTCTGCTAGGGTGACAGATGGCTTCACCTGTCACCCCCAAACCTGCGCTTATGGAGGACGGAGGTCGTTTTGTGACCTCCGGTGCCTGAGTCAGCTGCGGTGCCTGGCCCGTTCCCGAGCCTGAGAGTTCTAAACCTCTCCCAGTCCCGCTTCGCCCTTTCCTTCGCAAGCATAGCTTGCTCGCAGAAGGAGACGGCAGAGTTCCACGCACTCTCGCTTGGCACCATGGCCGCAATCAGGTTGTCGAGCGAGAGAACTCCCACTCCGATGGCCGCCATGAGGTCTCGCCTCTGCTCCACCTACGCCGGGCATTCTGCCAGCGTGTGGAGCGCCGTGTCCACGGTCCGACCATCGCAGTGGTGGCTCTCAGGCGTTGGCTCCTTGCGGACCAGACACAGGTGATCCCCGAAACATCCTTTCCTAGTGATCGCCTGCATCAGTCGGTATGAGAGGCTGCCGTGATGCCTCTCAAGCCAATCCTCTATAACGGGTCTTACCGCCGCGAAGACGGCGTGCCCGAACTCAATCCCACCTGATCTTAAGCAATGCCTGTTAATACTCCTAATATTAGTATTGATATACTTAGGCCTTGTCTTTTTTATGGTACTGGGAATAAACGAGCAGAAGGGTCACCAGCAGTGCTATTCTCTAAGGAAACAACCTTGCGTACAGCGCTGCTACAGGGTCGAATTTCAAACTAAGTTAGTGAAGGCCCAAGGGGGTTTCCGCACGTAAAAAAAAGTGCTGTACGCAAGGCTGTTTCCTTAGAGAATAGCACTGCAGGTGACACGTCGCCCACCCACATGCACTCAACATGCAACTCAATAATAATAATAAGCTGGATTAAGGGCCTGATGCAGAAAGCAGTTCTACTCTACACAAATATTTTGTTTTTTTTGCGTGTGTCATAAATGTATTTAAAAATGTAATTTATATGTATATTAATTAAAAAAAGAGAATATTTAAAATATTCTTTATTGACAAATATAATAAAAATATGTCTAATAGATATAAGTTCTTTGCCACCCTTTGAATGCCCCATTCTGGGAGAAGTGGGTTTAGGTTAAGGTAAACTCAATCACTCAGTGAAAATAACGGGAGTGGGCCTGGGTTAATGTAACCTCAATCACTCCGTAAAAAGTAATGGGAGTGGGCCTAGGTCAAGGTAACCTCAATCACTCAGTGAAAAGTAACGGGAGTAGGGCTACGTGGCTACGTGGCTACCGTGGTATCATTTTGGTCGCACCAACCCATATGTGCCGATGTATAGCCGTTCCACGGTCTATTTGAAAAATAAACTAAGTAAGTTATTCTATTAACTTCAGTCTTTTGTAGGATTACGCACTCCCTCAATAGGGTTTAAACATCTCACAAACGGCCGTCTAATCCTAAACTGAGCAGATCCGATAAAATGGTAAAATGACAATTGATAAACACACTATTAGTAAATACATACATATTATAAGCTACACTTGAACACACTTGTTGACACACAGAACAATTGATACACTGCAGCGACTTCTAAAAATAACGATATCATAGTTCAATAACATCTGACAAAGACACATAGAATTGAGTAAGTAATAGTGTTGTATCGGGCAACAAAAGTATATGTACAACTTCCAACTGATGGGTAGCGACCGACAAGGGGTGATCACCTCAACTGGTTAGATAGATCCTGAGCCTGGACAAAACGACACCAGACGTCCATCGCGGACATCCTGCAAATTAGAGTAAATGATTGCATTGTGTACTGTACTTACATAAGTGAAATAAATTTACTTAGACTTTACAAGTCAACAACGGAGGTTTTTCCCTACTAGCTTATTTCTCCTGAAATTTGGTTTTCTAACTGTAAACCTATAAAAATACAATGGTATGAGTATTCAACAAAATTTCTACTTTACAGGTATATTAATTAAATCATGTAGACTTATAGACAAACTAACATGGCAAAAGATTTAAATTACATTATAAATTATTGACTTAAGAACTTTACAGGCCTGTTGGTCTGGTGGTCAGTGACCCTGACTGCTTAGCCGGAGGTTGTGGGTTCGATTCCCGCCCAGGATAAATATTGCGTGATCAGCACGATCATTTGTTCTGTGTTTGGGCGTAATTTTTCTATAATATGTATGTATTTAGAAATATATAAGTATATTTATCAGCAGTGTGGTTACAATAGCACAGGCTCTGCCTAGTTTAGAATAAGACGGCCGTGTGTGAGATATGTGAAATAATTATATGATTAACCTAATTATTATACTTATATATTATTGTTTATGATACTTTGTGTTTTCGTATTTAAAAAAATTAGAATTTAATTCTAATTATTTCATTAGAAAGAGGTATACTCGTACAAAGGTTTGACTATTCTTTGTTAGTTAATTTCGTTATATTCTTCTAAGACATTCGTAGGTACACCATACTGCTACGAGTAAAATTTTGTAGTAATATTGTTAGTAAATTAGATGAAAATTGCGTTACGCCTTCCTTACATATCACTAACAAAAAAAAGAAGGAACTTTTTTCTATTCAGTTGTCAGTTCTGTTGACTAACTAAACTAACTAACTAAAATAATTAAGCTTATCACATACATCGCGCGATCGTGCTTATCTTCTGAATTTAAGTTGAGTAACAAGTTAGTAAATGTATTTCTGTAATTCCTGTTTATTAAATTTGTGTAAAAGTGATAAGATTAAAAAATGGAGCAACAATTTATGACATATTATGCTGTCTAGATAATTATAACCTAGCAAATCTGGTTTTATTATTTTTGCGCAGCAACAGTACTCGTATCTTAGAATTGTTTACACGTCACGATATATAATAATAAGAAATCAAATAAACATTATGAAAGCCCAAGCCTACATTATGAAAGTAACTGAAAGCCAGGTTTTAGGTAAAAACATGAATGCCCGTTGATCCCAAGACTACACACAATGACCCCGACGCGGCATGATTTGTAGTCTTTTCTATTTTGCATTTAGTCAAAAAAGATTGTAGTATGAAATATTAAACTAATGTGATATATTAAGTGAGACAATCTAAATAAAATCATCAATTATAGTCTCGGTTCCATGATACTAGACTGTAGGTAGATACTACTTTTAAACCTATTTCTCTATCTCTTTACGCAAAAATCTTTAAAATCAAATTTTGTATATTGATAAATATATGTTAACATAGCTTATGTTCAAGAGCGTCAAAGAAAGGCAAAAAATGTGTTCAGACTCATGAAAACTTTGATAAATTTTGCAATAAAAACAAACAAGGAGTAATAACTTACAGTCAATGACTTTTTAAATGTTTGAGCGTTATATTAGTTTGAAAATTTGTTGTTCAGTAAAGAGAAAGCAATAATTTAGAACGGTTTTCCGAAAAAGTTTTAGTAAGAATTTAAAATCGATACAATGTACTATGTGCTAAAGTTTGAATATCTATAAGTGCTATGATTTTATGAGTAATACACATAATGTTGTATTTTATTCTACTGTTATCAAAATAGCGTACCTCCTACATCTTAAAAAAACATTTTTCTAGTAACTTTGTTTACCTTTGAATAATCATCATCATCATTTCATTCTTGAGCCTTTTTCTGTTTCATGAAATCTCTTATAAAGATATGCAATTAGTATTCATATCAAAATTCTATGATTTATTGGCATTTAATAAGTAAAAAATTACAATAAAAATACATCACAATTTTAATTGTATATCATTTGATGACAAATTTATTGAAGATGATGAACTCGACACTTAACCAAAGATATACCGGACTTCACCTTGTACGAGATTAGTATGGCTTTAAAACAATTCAAGAGCACAAGGCACCGGGTGAAGACAGGACTACGGCTGAGCTCCTGAAGGCAGGTGCAAGCCGGTTTTAAAAGTCCTTTAAAAGATATTCAATTCCATCAAACTCGGCAGGAAGCCGTCTGAGGCATGCGTCAGGGGAGTGTTGGTGCTTTTCTTCAAAAAGGGTGATAACGCCCTGTTGAATAGTTATAGACCCATCTCTATTCTGAGTCATGTCTATAACCTGTACTCGAGTGTCATTTTGAACTATCTTGAACGCCGATCTGAAGACTGCCAGCTTCCTGAAAAAGCCGGTTTTGGAAAGTCATTAGTACCATAGACCACCTACATACGCTGCGGCAGGTTATACAGAAGTTCGAAGCATAAAACCTTCAACTATCCATGGCGTTTGTGGGCTATGAAAAAGCCTTTGATTCGATCGAAACTCGGTTAGTGCTACAGTCTCTCCAGCGGTACCAAATTGACTATTGGAGACTCTACGCTCGTTGTTTTTTGTTTTGTTTTGTTGACCACTATGTGAACATTGGTCAACCTAAATAGTTACATAGATCCAACTTCGAAAAAAGCCGGTCAGGTACGAGTCGAACTCGTGCGCCGAGGTGCGTTCCGTAACTACTCAGATTTTACGTAGATTTTCGCGAAAATTTGTAAGTAGCTACCAAAATTTATCTTCATTTTCAGCTTTTTTTTTATTTTTTGGAAATATTCCTTTATTTATGCTGTAAGACGATTCTTTTTACCAAATTTCGTGATTCTAGGTCAACGGGAACTACCATATAGGTTTCCGACCCAAAACCTATAGGGTACTTCCGTTTGACCGAGAATTCTCAATTTTAGTTAAAAGCAAGGTCTTACAGCACAAGTAAAGAGAAAATTCTGAAAAATAAAAAAAGTTGAAAATTAAGGTAAATTTTGGTACTTACAAGTTTTCGCGAAAATCGAAATTTTCCCATATCTTTTTATCGTGTTGACTTAAGACCTTGATTTTTATACACCTAATAGGGACCATAGACCTCAGTATCTGGTATAAAAATTAACTTACTAGGTCTACCCGTTCCTGAGAAAATCGATGGTGACACGCGGACCAACGGACAGACGGACAAGAAAGTGATCTTATAAGGGTTCCTTTTTTACCTTTTGAGCTACGGAGCCCTAAAAATAGGTCAATCTTGGCTGGGCAGCGTTCGGAAAGCTGCGTGATATTTTCTCGTCCCAAATACCGCAGTGTCTCATGTCAAAAATGATTTGACCAGTGTGCGGTGCCACTTATTACTTGGGGCACAGAGACGTGGCCGCTAACAATGAATCTCATAAGAAGTAAAGAGGTGCTCGGAGTTTCTACACGTGATCGAATCAGGAATGAGGAGATCCGCAGACCAACCAAGGTCACTAACATCGCCTGGACAATTTCTAAACTTAAACCGGATACCGGAAGACCTAACTAACCTACCCAAGGTCAGGTAGGTCCCCGCAAGGTTGTCCGACGACCCGGTGATGGTCACGGGAAGCCGTTGGATGTGGGCAATACAAGACCAGTTGTTGTGGCGAACTTCGGGGGAGGCCTATGTCCAGCAGTGGACGTTTTTCTGCTGAGATGGTGATGATTTTTTGATGAAGAAACGCGCATAAAGACATTATATAATATTGACATTATAACATATCGGCGTTATAACATAACGTTACGTCGTTGTTCAACGTATCATACCCATGTCTGTTTTTGGTTTTTATTTTATCTGTCTAGACTTTGACTCAGACGTTTCGAAGTGTAGATAGGGTATTACTGACATTAAATTAGTTGCTATTAAACTCGTACAAAATTTAGGTTTTAAGAATGCCTAACCAACTTAATTGAGGTTATTCTATTACTATTCTCATTTATCTAACTTATTTTATCATTTAATTTATGATTACCTATTTAATTCTATTAAAAAGACAAAAAAAAAAATTTTTTTAAAGTAACCATACCAATATCAAATATACATAATATAAATTAAACATGCAGTTAAAGGGATTTTCCTTTATCAAATACTGATGATATTCGGGTTATAAAATTGTATGGACAGTTTTATTTTCGTTTGAATGTCACGTTTCATAAGACACACAATATTAATATCAAATTACTTCTATGAATTCAATAGCAATATAAATATTTTAAGCGTTCGAAGCTGTGGGCGGTAATCTAGAACATCATCCTTACCATTTATCTCTTTTCTCATTTAATATTTGAATGCAAAATTTGAATATGAAAAAAAAGATATTGTTACTAATTTGTAATGACGTCTATCGTCACTAACAATATGTTCAAAGCTAAGAAACAACATTATCGGTAGACAACCTGATAACTTTCAATGATAATTAACGCTTTAATTCTCCTATCTACATCTTCCTAATATGATTAAGACCTTCTTAAAAGCTTGTATAGTTTAAAGATCACAAGTTTTTCCATCTAGTCTAGTCTCAACATGTCAATACACTGCAAGGAGCAAACAAAAAACAAGTAATCTAAGCCCCTGGCATACAGTTCGATATCTTTTTTTTGGTTGACAGTTCTTCGTTTTGAGTTCATTATTATCTAACTTTTTAATAAGGGTTAATTCTACCCATAAGCGAGGCTTCTAAAACAGAATTAAAAACTGAGACCCAGGTAAACGCACGGTTTTTTAAAAAGCTTTCCTGCAAACAGAGTTTTTTGTTTGCCTTACATGAACGAGCGAATGTTTATTTTAATGTTTAACTACTATGGTCGTATTAATTTTGATTTGCGTATCAAAATTAAATGAAGTTTATAAACATATACCCACTCCTCTATCCCCGAGGAGTTGGCATAGATGTAGCAACTCTCTCTGAAAAATATCACACTTCGCCATCTATAATGTATGTTCCACTCATGTAAAAGGATTGCCAAGTACCTATTTTCCCCAAATAGGGAATTATAGATGGAAAATGCTAAACAAGAAGAGAAAGCAGTGAAAGAAAAAGGATATTATAATTATTTTTGACGGTTTCATGTGTTAAGTTGAAAATTCACTTCAAATGTCAAACCCAGCAGATATTTTCTTTTGGGTAATCCTAAAAGAAAATATCTGCTGGGTTTCTGTTGTTAGCATTAATAATTCCAGTTGCTTACAATTAATGTCGATGACGCTTTGATGACGATAAAGCTTTTAAGAAATTTAAATGATTTAAATGAAAAACCGAAACAAAAACATCTTAAGGTACTAAGAGTGGAATTTTGTACCCATATTATTTGTGTGAGCAGTGAATGAGAATTACTGTCGTCTTTCAGAAAGCTATTGGTAACCAACCCGGCTATTGGTGTTTTAATTATGATCCTTCTTTTGGACACTGCATAAATGTTTAGGAGCTACATATTCTATTCTACAGGCAACATTAAAATATTCTGTAGAACAGAATGTTTAACTCTTTACTTATAAAAGGTACCTTTACTTGTAATAGGGGTGAATATATTACTGCCAATATTGTATACCAGATACTCAGCTATACCGTAATGATAATACTGTAATGATAAGCACATAATAGATTAAATTATACAGATTCACAGTACTGGTCTGATCTCGAAATCAAGCTTAAGGCGTCATGTTTGAATATAAATGACAAAAATTCACTCTTTTGTTTTCAAAATCGGTTTTGTTACACAGTACATATGTGTTAAAGTTAATTTTATATGATGTCGGTTGCCGAAAAGTTTAATGAAAACGACATTTTCTAAGAAAATCACATGCGAGTCTTTGATATTTTTATTATATAAATGAGTTACGGGCATAATCTTGTTTCATGACCTTATTGAGGTAATTTGCGCGAAATTAAAGGAGAAACCCCTACGCAGCCTTCAGCGGCGTTAGTGAGAATCCGGGTCCAAGCTGGGCATATATTATATCGTGAAATCAAGGTCGAGGTTACATTTACGACGACAATCCCATTGTATCAAACAGATCTAGAATGGTTACTAGTGCAGCATTGCGGGTATTACTGCGGTATTTTCTGGAACTACTTTTATGCGCTGTATTTGTAAGCTATATACGAGTGCGTAATAGCAGAAGATTCTTTTCATAAATAGACTAAATCTAAAGAGTTACCAGTTGAATTTCACTTATGTCTTAGGCAGATTATAATATGAAATAATATGTAATATCCTCAAGGTATATTCTTCTTTACCCTTTGTACACATGTTAGGAGTCATGTGCGTAGGAGCTTGTACACTGCACCAGGGACTTCCTTGCACCAGGGACTTCCTTTCTAGGGTATATCTGGTTCCCCGGCTATTAGTACCCGAGACAGCGTGCGGTTTTAGTCGGTTCGAGTCCGACATGCCACCGATAGTAGTATCCGAGGGGATTTCCGCACGGAAAAAAAAAAAAGGAGCTTGTACACAAAAATGAAGTAGTTGATTAAGATCCTTGCACTGAAATAAGTGTTTTGTTCCCGCTCCTAACAAGTATGCACAATTTAAAAAGTACGGAGCACGGTTTCGATTTTATTGTGTATATGTTACGATTTTTTTGTAGAGGCAGCATTTCCTAGGAAAGTTACGGGCATAATTTTCTCCTCGAGTGTCTAGAAGCTCTCTGAAACTATGGCTCTTCCTTCTCTGTCCATCGGCCTTTGTCTACAACCTCTGCTAATCGGATATAGGTGCTTAGAAACAGAGTGTACTAAAATATTACCTATAATATCAGCTAGAGTTTCCTCAACAATTAGGCTATGAAATGCAAAAATTTCTCTACTATAATCACTATAAGCTCACTACTATGATCACACAAGAAGAAACGTTTTAATACAGCTGTACATACAGTCGTATATAAACAGGCCGGCATTAAATCAAATGATATGTATTCGAACTGCTGCGCCAGTTGACATTATTTACATGTCGTTGACCTCATTCCGCAATTAACCACAAATATATATATAATAAATTGCAGTCATTTAGAGTCATTTTTTTTATTACACTACACCTTTTATTCATATACATCTGTTTACATAATAGTTATAACTTCTAATTGTATGAGATAAATATATATGTTAAATATATGTATTATGACATCTACAGACTAAAATGTTTACACAATAATTATTTATTTTGACGTACTTTTAGTAATAAGCCGTTCACTTGCATAGTCGGTAAACAATGCACGACTGTAAACAATGACTGCACGGATAGCGTAGTAGTTTAAGCGGTCGCCACGCCGCTTCCCAGTACGCAAAGTGTTGTAGGTTCGATCCCCACATGAGACGACACTTTGTGTGATCCACAAACTGTTGTTCTAAGTCTGGGTGTTCTTTGTGTCAGTTTCATGTATGTTTGTAAAGTCCCCCGATACACAGGATACATTCCTAATTTGGAAGGCGTATTTTTTAGGATAAAAACACAAAATAAAGAGATTGTAAACAGACAGATGATTTCTTAGTTGGTCTTGACGTCATCACTAATCTTTAGATACCAGTCTGTAGCACTTCCCATATATAAGAGTATATAATATAAATGCACCCAACTTTTATATTATCATCTTTCTGATATCCGTGGCCCTTAGTTGTATCACTGCGCAGAACAATTGCTTTACATCATTCTTTTATGTATATTTGAATGACCTTGAATTTTAATATGAAAATCCTTTTTAAATCTGTTGTTTTACAGATTGCATAATTGATGAAGAATAGTGTAGTAAGTAACCTCTTAAATAACTTCGAAGGTCCTACTTACAATAACAATAAACACAATAATACTTAAAACCAGTAATGGTAGAAAGAGAGGTGAACAGATTTGCTTAACTGGTCAGCGTCATGTATGCTTTTGAGCTGAAACTGCAAGGAAAAAGTCACCAAATCTTCAGAGGTACATCAACGAGGCTCAATAAGACTCGTAACGACATGTCAATGACCCACTTATTTCTGACCCGCACGCTGGCATTTTAATATTAAGTTCTTTTCAGCCACGGTTTACACTGCAGATTTTTGTCAAGTAGAAGTATAAAATAGCTCACGCCGGTATTAAGTTGATAGGAAACTTTAATAAATCTGAGCTACTTCGGAGCTTGTTTTTCTGAAGTGAATATGTAGTTGTTTGAATTGAACTGCAACAATCTGAGACACGTACCAATTATTTATTTAATCCTTGTGATGTTGCAGTTACAAATGTAAGAATTAAAAACAACAAATGAATTAAATAAAAAATAATGTTAAGAAAGCAATAAATAAATTACTCCTTTTGCACACTATTTGTTTGCCTGACATGACCTTTACTGGTCTACTTATGCATGTATATTACGAATATTATTAATCAGATTACGAAGAAAGAGTTTTATATCAAACGAAGAAATAAAATATTTAATGTAGGAAAAACCCCTTTTTAAGAAAATCGTCATACAGGACAAATATTTTAAGTGTGTAATTTAAGCTCACAGTGAAGTTGCTGTTTTCTATTCTACGTTTCTAACTACCATTTACAGCGCCAGCCCATAAGTAGAGATCTCGGAGTAATAGTCACAGGTCCCGTCTGGATAAATACATAGGATTCCTTTTAAATACATGGCTGTAAAAAAAGCCACGGCACGTAATTCAACGCACTCAGGTGTCATTTAATTTGCTATGTCTGAGTTGAAAATAAATAACTCCGTATAAAAAAATTGTATGCTCAGTTATTATCGTCTTTGTTTCAAACTATAAAAGAATCAAAAGCAAAATAATTTTATAAATCCAACCCCAAATTCATTTGCTTTAACAGAAGCCATAAGTTGAATCCTCCGGGCGCTCGACTATTTCGTGACAATATTAAATAACTGTAATAACATCGAATGAAAAAATTAAGTCACGCAAAATTTATGCAAATTTGTTAAATTGTGTGACCCAATTGGCGTTCGTTTCACTTGTTAGAACAGGGTTATCCATAGGGTCCAAGTTAAAATTTAAGAGAGTATACTTTACTTCAATCACTTATTAATAATTTCTTAGTTCTCATCAGATTTGCTATTATTTTAAAACTGTTGCCTTAAATATGATATTTTACTTTAATCTTGCTTATTATAATTTAACCAGTTTTTGCTTTACAGCCTTGTTGTCTCTATAATGTGGAAAAACAACCGAGAGAAAATTACATGAATATACATTGAAATTTTATATTTTGTTACGTCTCAGGTAATCACAATTTACTGTCCTAAATATACTCGTAGTTGAAAATATTTAGAAAGTACTTTTCCAGGATGTAAATCTATTACTAATGTTCTCAATTATCTAAGCCAATTATCTAAGCTAGTAATAATTTTCAATAGACTACAAAGATAAAAAGAGGTCCTAAATTGAAATAAATGTTTTCTTCTCGTTATTTTTCTTATTTATATTTTTCTTATGATTTCTTAAAGAAAAGACCTTTCAATTGTTAAAACTGATATACCAAAACATTTACTGAAGAGTGTCTACACTATTCTTAATGTTATTATAAAAAAAGTATTCTGAATCATTAATATATCAATAATATATTTTTATGTGAACTATGTATTGTAACAACGGTATTAAGTTGGTAGGATTAACACTAATAATATTAACCTCCGATAACTGCGCTATTACTAAGCTGGTTATGCGATGACTGCGATATGCATGCATATCAAACAGTAAATCCGTATCAACTTAACCACATGCTAAGGAATAATTGATTTATGTAAGGCAAATTCCGGCTCAATTGAATATTAAACGTTTATAATTGATAATAGCGCATACACGTAGGTGAGAAACGTGATAATTGGCAAATACATAAAAGGCAAGTTTTATATGCTATCTATCTACTACCCTTTTATTCTTTTGGGTGTGGAAAATTGCTTTGGATCTCCGGCTCCTAGGGGATGAAGGAGCCAGGAGTATGTGATGTTTAATCTAAAAACCAACAACCAAACAACGCCTTACATTGGGGAGGACCTGGACTATGTGATTTCAGGTCCACCCGGATTGTCGCCGCACCTTACTAAGACCTATCCCGAGGGAAGTCATAGGCTTCGTTTCTAAGATGTATCTAGAGCTGAACATCGTTTCAGGTCTCGTCAAATATACCATCTTACCGTTTGTTCTCGGTTAGATGACGTAGAGGTTTTAACATACAAAACTTAAACTTTATTGTGTATTCCTAAAAAGTTACCCACCCCTCCGAGAGTAACAAAGAGTTTATGTAAGAATAAAATCACACGAAATCATTAATTCCACATGCTAAACCAACTTGACATACATATATTGATGCGCACACACAAAATACATTATATTAATTTATTACGACCACAGTTCCAGTGTTGGAAAGTCTCCGGAAAGAGAAATCCATATCTCTTAATGTCAAAAACTCATGACAAGCAATATAAGCACTACTAATAGAGGATAGCAAACTTATTCAAAAATCGCCATCGATTTATAATAAATCTTGCGAATGTTACGGCATTCGACTATTTGTTGTCATGGTGCGTATTCTTCGTGCCAATATTTCTTCATTCAGATTTGATAGGTATAACTATTGATTACAGTCAAAGTGCTAGAAGGAATCACAATAAAGCAATCAAAGAATTAGAACTCTTGAAGAAAATATTGTTCATTACTCATTACGAGTTGCTCGAGTTAAGAAGCTTAGAAGCTCTTCTGCAAAGACTTTTATGAGAAAGTAAGTTGTTAATAACACCTCAGCTTGTCTTATAGAACAACATTAAGTGTGCCTCTAAGAACTTTTATGCTATTATTGGCAATATTTCAAAACTTTCTGACAATATTGTGTTATTAATTAATCCACATAGAGAAATGGGAAATGAAAACCTACTTTTATAGTACTGTCTAGTATGTTTAGGAAAGAATTGTAAATTGTCGGATAGCAAATTATATAATGCTGATAATAATTGAGTCAGAAAATTTTCTAAGATTTTTATATGTAAGCTCGCCTTAACCTTGAAAATCTGGAAAAGAGCCAAATATCTTATACATTCAAGAGTCCGTAAGATGTAATACAAGAATGTACCAGACATCGATCATTTCTTTAATGAGTTATTCCTAAAGGAGTTTCCATAATCAGCTCTATTTGTGTATTTTTTATGATTTATAGCTTTAAAAGGTTCAAATTAAATACCAGTTTTGCTATTTTCACAAGAAAAATACGAAAAACTATGTACTCATAATGTAAAAAATACAGGTGACTTGTACTTCTATCTGTACTATATATAAAATTTTGTATAGAGTCTATAATAGTTAGGTCATTCAACAGAAATCAATAAATATTACACAGAAAAGCTCGTGTGCTGAAGAATTTTAACTACTTATGTTTTGATTATTTATATAATGATATACCTTAGCTCGTGTGCTGAAGAATATTAACTACTTATGTTTTGTTTATTTATATAATGATATACCTATAAATATACCGATAATCCACAATAGAAAGTACTTTGACTTCGAAATATTAAAAGCAAAAAAATATATCTAGGCAATGGCCATACCTTTATTTACTCTATCTTGAAAAGACAACTACCGCATTAGGAATATATCCTGTGCCGCGAGGAACTTTTACAAACATATATGAAACAGACACAAAGAACACCCAAACTCAGAACAACAATTTGTGGATCACACAACGTGTCGTAATCGACGCTGAGTGTGCGGGGATCGAACCCACAACAGTCAGCGTAGTACTCGTAGTAAGCGACGCGGCGGCGGCGGCGTGGCGACCGCTTAAACCACCACGCCATCCGTGCAGTGTTTGACTTAGCAACTCATATACTTTGTTAAGTACTTAAGTTAATTATATAAATTGCTTTTCTTTTATTATTATTCACTTAGGCTCCCACAGTCTGCACTATGGTAAGCGGTTCACAATGCCTATAAACATGACAGTGTGAAATTGGAAATACTTAAAATGTACATAAATATGTCTAAGTATTGTACAGGAATTGATGTGATCACGTAATAGGTACCTATATCATACCTTGGAATTGCCTGACATTTCGACCACATTGCATTTAACATAATTATAGTTGTGATAGTAAACGTTAATAAAAATGTTAGATTCACTTAAGCAGCCTCCAGTATAATTAGCCAAAAAATCGGGTCGGTATATAAAAGACTTTTTTATGTAAAAAAGAAAGGAGCTTAAGTGCTACGGTGAGTATAAATCACAGTTGTTTTTTCCTTTTTTTCTATTGAGGTTTTTATCCACAGGGATGCGTCAACCCCATCATGCCTTATCTACATTCAAATTCTTAAATCTAATAAGATAAATACTAATTAATGAAGAAAACTAAATGTTTTTATGTAAACTAAGTATTTTTGTCACTTCTGATTTTGGTTGTGCCAAAATTGTTTGTACCAACCCCACTTCTAAAATCACAGTTAAAAGTTTGCATGTCGTTTAGCATTTTCTAGACATTTATATGAAATAACAAGATTGAAGCAAATGTTTTTTAAATGCCACGACTTTTACACCCTTCTGCTCATTTGACTAGTCCTGTTAACATCCTTAATAACAATTTGTTTTAGACTAAGTAATCCGTCTTTACTTAAAAGTTTGGTATACGTTTTAATTACAGAATTAAATAAATAACGACAGAAAATCTCTTAGTTTATCAACAGGATCACAAACTGTACATTTCCTATTTTATCCAACGAATAGAATATTCTGGGACTCAAACAGGAAGTGCCTGATTGATTCGAGGTTTAACCGGAAACTTCGTAGAAAGCTATAATTACAACAGCAGGTACGAAGAAACCCATTTCCTCAGTTCATCACAAGTCACCATTGAGGAGAAAAACAGTTGTGTTGAAGTTTAAATATCGCAAGTAATACACAATTTCAAAACCTGATATCTTATCCCTTCTAACATTATTTTATTGGAAATAAATGATGTTATCTTATCCTTAAATTCACCAGAAAATATACTTTTTAATGGGATCTCATAACACTACAACTTCTACTAAATCCACATAAGAAAATACAAGTAATAGATATAATTTACGGTAATGTTCCATAATTGTATACTTACGCCTATACACTAAAGCTACTCTAGTTACGAATTATAGGGGCAATTAAGATAAGTATAGTACTGATTTTTTTGGAGAGTCCGCTAAGTTTTTATGCCTATAATTGTATAGAAAATTCTTCTACATATACCAGTGTATTGAAGATAACTCCCGCACTAGGATTATATCCAGTGTCGCGGGGACTTTACAAACATACATGAAACAAACGTACTCAAAAGAACACCCAGACTCAGAACGTCAATTTGTGGATCACACAAAGTGCCATGTGGGGATCGAACCGACAACACTCAGCGTAGTAGGAAGCGGCGTGGCGACCGCTTCTGCCACTACGCTATCCGTGCAATCAATATACATAGTCAATATATTTTATAAGTACGAAGTATGTGATAATATCATAAGATGCCGTATATGCTCGTATCTATCTATCTACGTTTCTTTTTAACTATATATTTTTAAAACACAAGGTATATCAGAGCTAAAGACATTGCATGAATAAATCTGACTACAAAAAAACTGCTACTGCACTTAAATGTAAGAAAACTGATCAATTTGTATTATACCTAATTACTAGTCGACAAAAGAGTGTTTTCTTAGTGCTTCGAATAAATACGCTAAAATGTATGTACCTTTTTCTTACTTCTCGTAATAGTTAGTAGTAAATTTGTTTCTCATATCACGGCCAAGAAATTTCTTTTTTCTAAAGCAAGGGAAGTTTCTTTGACGTCCCGTCGCCGCTGGCACTATTGTCGGTGAAGCCTTTTGTTTAGAGTGGTCGTGCATTGTCCTATTTCATACTATCGCATCGATATTGTTCTACGAGTAACACGACTATCATGTTAACCTACTTTATGGTACACTACAATATAATATAGCAATAGTATATAAAGTAGTAAGCGACACGTGGAACGTTAAACTCCTGCGCATTTGACAATCATTATATCATTTTATTGCATTTCATTTTGTTTGATTACTTTACACGGCAGTTTTGGTAATTCTAAAGTTGTTTTAGTATTGTATGTAGTATTGAATGTCATCAGGTGAATTTACCGTTTAAGCCTCCTAGGGTCTTAAATTACGCGTTATTAGATGATATATTTTTTAATAATATCTTAGCTTGGAGCTGTGTTAGGAGTGTTTTTAGTAATTGGTACTTACCCTCGTGTCAAGTCAGCCTAGCCATAACTTCTTTTATTGTAAAATGTTATTTGATTATATATAATTCCAGGATTAGAAAAGGTTTAATCATCATCATCATCAACAGCCTATACTAGTCCACTGCTGGACATAGGCCTCTCCTTAGAAATCTTAATCATTTTTACAAAAAAAACGTACTTTTGACCGCGGTCTCGGTGGCGTAAAGTAATTTCTCCATCTCCGGAGAACAGCACTTTTTTCAGAATCATTAGACAACACAACCAAATATTGATGATGCAAAAATTAAAATCACCTAAAATTGTTACACTATAGTATTTTATAACATAAACTACAATAATAACATCACGTTACATATCAATTAAAACCAACACCGATAATCGTGTTGACAGTTGAAATTTAATTGCAGTTCCATCTAACCAAATAAAAGAAGTGCATTAATAGCATTATTGACTGTCGTCAGTGCAATAATGACGCAAATATTTTCCGTTTCAGCTGATGGCATGACGTATTCGTTCGGCGTGTTCTATGCAGAGTTCTTGACCTATTTTAATGAGGGCAAAGGAAAAACCGCTTGGATCATCTCCATTCTTGTTGGGGTCACACTTAGTTCAGGTATTTATTTAACTTATTATATTTTATAGTATGATGAATGTAACCTGATAGTAAGTAACTACCGTGGCACATGGACACCTTCAACTCGAGAGCTACAAGTGCATTGTGTATTTTCTATATTTTTAAACATTTTGCCGACATTCTTGCGTGTGAACGTGCATGCGTGTGAAATGTGATGTAAGTGTGTGGTGTGGTATGTGTGTGTGTATGCGTGTGTTTTGTGTGTGTGTGATGTAAATCTGAAGAATTAAAATCACTCATTCGGTGAAAAGCAACGAAAATATTACTTAACACCTGGGTGTCTTGGTAGCACTCCGATGGATTCTGCCCATTTGTGCCGAAGCATGGATCTCCAACCCTTTAAACAAATCAAATCAAATATCAAAAGACTATGTACATTCTACTCTGGTATTTTTTTTCAATATTGCCTGGAAAAGCATAACATAGCATATTGTTTATGAGCTCCATACAATCCACTCAAATCATGACGTTTCTACATCATTTAATTAGTTTTCCATTTATTTTGAGCAAAGCATAGTTAAATTTTAATCATTTTCGAATAGCAAGGTTTTACATATTAATTCGTTTTACCTAATAATTAATTGTAACCAGGCGTATTTTATTATCCCTTAAAGAACGCTCTTGAAAAGTTTTGTTTAAAATGACTTACTACTTTTTTTATGAAATACCTTCGGGAAGTTCTCATACGACTATTGAATTATAACACCAAATGACCTAGCTCAATATCGCCATATGCATACGAGTACATAAAGCGAGATAACATTTAAATTAAACAGGCAGTTTTGGCCTCCTATACCACGTTGGCTAGACAGATTGTTTTAGAGTTTGTTTTATGATTTTCTTCTCTTTGCAGTACTGTTACCCTGCGTAGTTTGCTTCCTTAGTCGGCTCTTACGACACCCATAGGATAAATAGGGCATGTGACACTCCGTATTTTTTATCTGTCACTATACGTATATTATAGATATATATGAGCAAAAACCGGGTCGAATAACCGACCCGGAATTATAGATATACACGAGTATGCGCTTTTCGAGACTTTGTGGAACAAGTTATCATCTGCGGTATTTCCTGAACGATACGACCTTCAAACCTTCAACACGTTTAATATGGGACGTACCCAATATACTTTTAGTTACCTGTGAAATATTCAGCACTATGATTTACAGCGTCGTATCTTTTGATTGCGTAAACTTAAAAACTAGATTTTTTTATTTTTCATTCACGCGACACAATTGTTTTGTCTACACTACCTCTTCGGTGGTGTGTGTGTGTCTAGTAACAGTCATGTTCATATGTATGAGTTTTTAAGACTGTATTCTTCACAAGTAACTAGTTAAAGTAAGTACTCCTCATTAATCAAAAGCTCTTGGACAAATGTCTAGGGATACGAAAGTCCTTCGTATTTTCTTTTAAATATTCCTCTCAGTCATGCTAGATATACATAGTTTCACAACTTTCCACCACCACTCTTGAGGTTTAGGTGTCCATGGGCCGAGGTAATCACTTTGTACTTGTCAAGAAATTATTATTTATTATTATTCGTGAAATTAATTATTTCAGGTCCCATATCAAGTTCTTTTGTAAACCGATGGGGTTGCCGTGCTGTGACCGTGGCAGGCGCGGTGCTATCATCAGTTTGCGTAGTGATTTCGGCGTTTGCTGGCAACATCCTAACACTTATTTTCACCATCGGTATCGGAGCCGGCTTTGGCTTTGGACTCATCTACCTCCCTGCGATAGTCAGTGTGACTGTTTGGTTTGAACGCTACAGAAGTCTTGCTACAGGTAATGTTAAGATATGTGCCACAGTTACTGTGATACAAAGTAGAACGACAACTTTAGAAATGCATACATAAATACATAGACATAATCGCGTTAATTAACAACTTATTAAACAATTAAGAATTTTATTGTACTTAAGTTCTATACTCTTTTCAGGTATTGCGGTATGTGGATCAGGACTTGGAACATTTTTATTTGCTCCCATCACAGCAGCTTTAATAGATTATTATGGCTGGCGCGGTGCCATGGCCATTATCGGTGCCTTTATACTTAACTGTGTCCCACTGGGGCTAATATTCCTACCAGTACCTGAATCCCCACGAACCCCAGCTTCAGAGCCTATGCTACCCTTACAAAATAAGTCTCCATTAAAAAGGTCTCAGAGCACAGAAAATGTGATAAGGGCGAATGGAAAAGATGAAGAAAACGATATGGCAAGATTGACTCTCTCCCAACCTGCATTAAATAAGACACAGCAAAATGAACAAAAGCAAACGCGTTCACGGCATGGCAGTGGTATCATGCACAAACCAGATATATTATATCAAGGAAGTATGCAAAGTCTGGCCAAATTTAGATCGACTACACACATACCTGAAAAATCTCAAGAACAAAAAGTTGAATTGGAAGAAAGATGTAGTTGGTTGCCATGCTCATCAGAGTTTAAATCGGCGCTGTCAGCGATGCTTGATTTGTCACTTCTCACAGATCCTATTTTTATTTTATTTGCAATATCAAACTTTTTAACTAGTATAGGCTTTTATATACCATATGTATACATAGTACCGATGAGCGAGAGACTGGGAATTGAGAATCCACCATATTTAATTTCAATTATTGGAGCTGCGAATTTGATTGGAAGAATAATTCTCGGCTATATTAGTGATAAACCATGGGTTAACAGATTGCTGGCTTATAATGTGTGCCTTACTATCGCTGGCTTTAGTGAGTATAAACCACTTACTATAAAGTTTGCTGTTATTTTACACATACATTATTGGAAAGATAAAAGAAAGTATTGGTTTTCAATTATTTCATTTAAGAATTTTGTAAACAATTATATTTTTTACTCCAGCGCCTATAAATAATTTTATAAAATATTTTACAGACATGTTACTTATTAAGCATAATACTTTTTCAGGTACAGCATTATCTATGGCCTGCTGGGAATTCTGGGGTCTTGCATTATACGCTACCACTTATGGCTTCACGATAGGTGCATATGTAGGCCTTACGTCAGTCGTCCTTGTTGACTTGTTAGGTCTTGAGAAATTGACCAATGCGTTCGGTCTTCTCCTACTTTTCCAGGGAATTGCTTCTCTTATAGGGCCACCTTTCGCAGGTAATTTATTTACAATTCACCTTGGCAATAACAACATCCTATTTGAAGTCATCTAATTTTAATATTATTTTGCAGGGTGGTTGTTCGACACGTTCCAATCTTACGCGTCAGGATTTTACGTCGCTGGCGCTACGATAGCATTGAGTGGACTGATTTTATTCCTTATTCCCGTGATCGAGAGGCGAAACAAGAGGCGATGCTACGAGGAAACTCCAATGGCAGAGATATAGCAGGATGGATTCAGAGGGCTACGGAACGATTACCCAGTGATCATTCTCAATAGTCCCTCCACATCATCCTATCGGAGCTCTAGCGAGGACACCTACAGCAACAGGGTATACAAAACTACAATAATAGATGAGAATAATATTTTTTATGATAATGATGAAGATGTCTGTGACTTTGTAAATACCAATGTGATGAATGAATGCGACAAACGTTAAGAAAATGTTTCGAACTATTGAAGTCATTCCAATGTGTTGTGAGAGTGTGTGAGATACATTTACTTAGATAAAATGAAATAAAAAGGTGCAATGTATTTAAATTTCCATCGTTATATCTAATTGATTGTAAGCTATAATAACATAAAGTGCCGATAATTACGCATTTCCTATGAACTGCAATAAATTGATAAAATAGTTTTAAGTAGTAATATTTCTATTGTATGTATAAATATAACTAGGTGTGTATCGAACCTACTATACAATATTATTATAGTTTACCCGTTGCTACTATTAAGCAATAGGGAGATTTTGTCTATAACGCCTCATCCCAATTTGCATGATTGCATTGCCTTAGTAAAATACAGCATTATCATTTACTATTTTATAATATCATAAATATTAGATGCAAACCCATTTACCAATATTTTTTGCATATATTTAATATGCCATCATAATAATGAACCGGACTATACAATGGAGTTTCCTGTAAATATCGAATGACATAGTTTCTTACAAAAACGGCAATGTATAGCTTTTGCACTCACACAGTCTAGTTAGTTGAACTTGAAAGATACATAATGTATCAAAGCATGAGACAGTATCGGCTTAAAATAACAACTACGTGTGACGTCTTCACAAATTGTTATGGCGCAAACCAAGAGTGTTAAATACTATAAATATAATTATTGTTATATAATTTTAGTGTAATAATGCTCATTGTAATAGTGTGTATGTCTTGAACAATGTAAATTAATATCTTGAATTATGAATCATCTGTGACCGTAAGGATAACACCAATTCATGATGTAAGAACTTTGATGTAAGAACTGGATTGAGAACTTTGGTATTGAAGTCACTTTCACAATTTACAATTATTGTACCACGTTGTAGTGAAAGGAGAATTCTATGTTAACATTAACAAACATCAGTCCATTTGACTGTATTGATGGCGAAACAATTCAAGTAGTACCGACATTCATCATTTCGAACTGCGTTGAGTGAGATGGGTTTATTTCAAATGTGTAAATTTCATGTAAAAATATTTTTTAAGACTTAATGTACTTCATGAGATAATTGTAAGTATATATTCCATAAACTATTATTGATTTATCATAGAAAAGCTCAATGTACCAACCATCACTCAATGAGACTCCGGTCTTATTAAGAAAAACATATTTTTAGACGTTATACTATGTTCATGAATACACTCTACTTCATGAGTGGTACATTCATTCCAATACTCCTCAACTTTTCGATGGACTTTATGTAAAATGAATTCTCTCTACTCTTCAAATAAACCTCTGTTTCAACAATCTTATCCTCATTTGAGACGAATTTCTTTCCCTGAAGCATCTTTTTTTCGCTTAGTAAACAACTAAAATTGTAAAGACTCTTTCTTCTGATATCTTCAAGGTGTCAGCCATTTCACGCAACTTTATTTCACTCTCCTTTAAACAAAACAGTGTTTAATAAACACACAAAATTCCTTTCTATCCATTGTCTTTAAAATTACAAAACTGGTGTCACTAAAACGACTGTAACCTCTGTAACTAACGATCAGAATTCCATGAAGTTTTGTCACGTACTGTTTGAAGGCTAGTACTACCTACTATGTTTTCACATACATATCAGATCGGGAACTTACTGAGTGTAGGTTTACAATTTATATGCCTAAATAGTACAAATCTGGTCTAAATTTTTGTTTACTGAAGCAATTTAAATTTTGTTCGTGTATGCACTGTTCGAAGCACCGGCGAAAATGGGACAGTCCCCTCAAATGTTCTTTTTACTAGCATTGTTTCGGTCTAAAATTTGACTATCCAGGTTATTTTCAAGGCAGATATCATCTGCTCAAGAAGTAGCCTGGAAATAGCCAGAATGAAATCTTAAGTACCATTTCATTCTAAAAAAAACGATTATTCTTACTAAATTTGTACATTTTAAATAGCATTCTGCTTAAGAAAGATAACTGTAATATGTCGCCAGTAGGGTGAAGTGATATACTTATCTGGTCAAGTTATTTTTAAATAGGGTCATTCAATGCTGATTCAATTGAGTGTGCGTAATTTTACTCTATGAAAGGCCTTACTGTGGACCAATCGTCAGTAGGATATGATGACATCCAAGTACCTAGTCAAGGCATTTTGTGCTTTACATAACTTTAGAAGTAATGACATGTTAACATTGTATAGTACATATTAGGATATGATAGACAAATTATTGTAAAGTTTTTTTCATTTTCTACTGAGCACTAGGCATGAATTTCTTCTTCATTAAAGTGGGTACAAGCGGGGGTTCATTTTCGTCGATATTTTTTTACGCATAATATAATGTTAAATTCGACTGAATTAGGTAATCATATGATGTATGGGACGGACTGCGCTGATATTCTTCGTACAAAACTATTCTCGTTTTATTAAATTGTTGGCATTCTTGTAATCGTATTTAATACGGTTTTGTACATTATCTAATGTTATATTTACTATACATAAATATTTAAAATTATAATATTATGTTTAAGGTAACATAGCTTTTTATTTCATCCACATTATAAATCCATCCACATCATCCACATTATACACCCCTCCTCAACTATCAAGTTACATAGACCACGCAACGGTAATGTATTCTCCTTGCTGTAACAACGCGGGTTTATTTCCCCAAGTCGGTGTTTCTGTGTATGTGAATGCTTAAACAAGAATGTAAAAAAAACTTACTACATTACATATACATACAAAACAGGTACTTTTATAAATGAATTATTTATTATTTTAGTTTATAAAGTAGGTACCTACGTTAAAAATGGAATATTAAAAAACACGGAACGCACAGGTATTAAGTGTAACTTATGCCTTAGCATTCGATCATCAAGTAGGATCACAGTTCAATAACTGAAAACAAGTGAAAGACAACACATCATAACATAATATTGAATCTAAAAAGCCTTTTTTTTTTTTTTTTTTTGTTGACGGGGTGGAAAATCCCTTCGGATCTCCTGCTCCTCGGGGCTAGGAGCTAGGAGTATGTGGTGATTCCACTAAAAACCACCCCGACGGCCGGCCTCAGGTGCCCTACTCTGGGAGGACCCGGACCATGTTATTTCAGGTCCTCCCCGAATTGACACCATGCCTAGTCAGGCCCTATCCCAGGGGAATATCACTTCCCCCCTCAATCGCGACGTGGCGGCCCAATTTCGTCTTAATGCAATCAGGCCGCCATCCTATCCCCTACCGCAACATTCAATCAGCGACCAGAGGTCCCCACTCTCTGGCGGCCCGCGGCCCCGTCGGCGGCTGGTATGGTCGCCGACGTCCTCTACGCTCAGGATCGGCCCTCTCCCGATCCCGTTCAGCGGTCTCTTTCTGGAGCATTACAGCTTCACAGAAAGAGACCACTGCGCCCCATCCCTCCTCACCCGCCAGCATGGCAGCAATGATTGCTGGCGGGGACAGGTCTCTTCCGATTTGGCCGACCAGGACTTCGCGTTCAGACGCCCACGCGGGGCAGTCTTCCAGCGTGTGCTGGGCGGAGTCCCAGTCGGCTGCGCAGTGCTGGCATTGTGCCGTCTCCTCGCGTCCGATACGATTCAGGTACTCACCGAAGCAACCATGCCCAGTGAGTACCTGCGTCAGTCGATAGGTGACGCGACCTCCCTCCCTACCTACCCAGGCTTCGAGGTTAGGCAGAACAGCGCTGACAGCGCGTTGGCGTGCATTCTGTGGCTGTTCCAGCCGCACGCGCCACTGCACCAGTGCATGTTGGTGAGCGTTCCGCCGCATTTCGAGCGCGTCCTGGTCTTCCCCGCTCTCACCCCAGCGGATCGCGCGAGTCTGGTCATAGACCCTCGCATCCATATCCGCCAGGATATCAAAGGGCGGGAAACGTGCCAGGACTGTCGCCGCCTCCGACGAAATAGTGCGGTACCCTCGTACGATCCGAATGGCCGCTATCCGCTGCGCTTGATTGAGCTTAGCTCGGCAGCGGGAGGAGGCCGATAGGCGCTTGGCCCATATCGGCGCTCCGTAGAGGGCCATGGATCGTATCACCGCACAATAGAGGCGGCGAACTTCCTCCCGCGGACCCCCTAGGTTAGGCAACAGCCTCTGTAGGGAGCCCGCCACCCCACGAACTCGGGGGATCATCCGCTCGAAATGCTCCCCGAAGCTCCAGCGGCTGTCTAGGGTGAGGCCAAGGTATTTTATGTGTTGGCCAACCTCGACCTCTGTTCCCCCCACGCTAATAAGTGAGCGGGTGGGAACTGCACCTCTGCGTTTCCTGTGGAACCATAAGGCTTCCGTCTTATGAGGTGCAACCCTTAGTCCCAGACCGCTGATGCTTTGGACGACACAAGCCACCCCTATTTCGGCGAGCTCAAGGGCCTCCTAGAAGCCATGCCCCCCAGCCAGTACTAGAGTATCATCTGCGTAGCAGACGACGCTCAATCCTGGGGGAAGGCTGGTCCTCAGAACGGCATCATACGCAAGGTTCCACAGAAGTGGTCCTAAGACCGATCCCTGGGGAACCCCGCATGTGACTTCCCTTCGACATTCTTCGCCGTCCCGACCCATATACGATGTGGATCTGTCGCGGAGATAAGCCCCGATAATGTCTCGCAGGTAGGGTGGCAACTGATGATACACCAGTGCATCCCTAATCGCCCACCACGGGAGAGAGTTAAAGGCGTTGACTATGTCAAGACTGACGGCCAACGCCACTCCCCCCCGACAGACAACCTCTTCCGACAAAGAGCGGACGCGTTCAATCGCGTCCAGCGTCGACCGTCTCTGTCGGAAGCCAAATTGGTTGTCTGATAAGTCGGGGCCCACTCGCGACAGGTGCTGGTTGATACGGGCGGCGATAACTCTTTCAAAGAGTTTCGCCACCTCGTCCAGCAAGCATATCGGTCGGAACGCCGAAGGAGAATCTGCAGCTCTGCCAGGTTTCTGGATAAGTACCAGCCTGGCTTCCTTCCAGCCGGCAGGGAATACGCTATTACGGAGGCAGCTGGTAAACAGCCGCCTCAGCCTATTCCCTAAGACCGCCAAAGCGCACCCCCAAGCTCGCCCCGGAATCCCGTCAGGGCCCGGTGCGGTGTTGCGGGCGGTGAGTCGCTTCACGGCTCGGTCTAGCTCTTCCTCTGTCACGTCGAAGTCGTCGGACCTCGCAACTTCATCCGACGGTGACGGGGGGCGTGAGGGACTACTCTGGACCCTTGGGAAGAGGGTATCTACCACTCTTCCCACAAACTCCGGGTCCAGAGTCTGCGTCAGCGGGGGGACCCACGGTCTGAGCTTGCCCAGTACAAGTTTGTAAGGGCGCCACCATGGGTCCCTGTCCAAACCCTCTATGAGCTCCTTCCAAGACCGAGCCTTGGCTTCCGCGATCGCAAGGCTAATAGCCTTTGCGGCAGCGCCGTACTCCCGTCTCCTTTCAGCGATCTCCTCGGCTGTAGCTCGCCGTCGTCTTCGGATTCTCTGAAACTGGCGGCGGGCAATCTAAAAAGCCCTAAAACATTATTATCTTTAGAACAGTAAAGTTAATCTTTCTTAATAGCGCTAGTTGTGACTGGTTGAACAATTTGTATCGCACGCGATTGTCGACAAGAAATAGTGCTATAACAGTCAGAGCAGGCGCTACCTGCGCGAACCATATAAAATACGTAAATGATAGTAGATATACGAAAGTAGCTGTAGCTTTAAGATACTCTAAGTAAAAATAACACATTTAAAAAATAATATACCTATTTAAAAACTCAGACTTCAAAATAAAATATTCTATCCAGATTAATTTGGCATTGCATGAAATACCTACATATGATGCAGGCACTTTGTTTTCTTATAACGTATTTTTAAAGAATACCACTAGTTATTTATTACATGTATAAATTGAAAAGCATTTACTTATAAAATTAATTTCTTAAATCTAGGATTGATGGTCCACTTTCTACAATCAAAACATTGTTAATCAACTAAAAGATAACTTATTACTATTTTTAAATTAAGTATCAATATATATTCAAGCATACCAAAGAGAATTTTGCTATTTAATTAACACAAATATATAACAAACTATAATATTAAGAGTATTTAGCAACAAAATAGAATGCCGTATAACATACCATTCTAATATCAACCTGTTCAATAACACTGATATTCGTCTAAAAGTAATTTAGCTCTTGAAGATAGAGTAATTTATCACTTTTACGATCAAGAATTCCACAATAAACGATAACTATTCGTACGTTGTTTAGGACGTGCTAACTCACAGAGAATCGCAACCGTTTATCTGTTGTTGGTGTTTCTTAAATTTTTCATTATGTATCATAGATTTTTCTTTGATACAAGTATTATTATAAATGTCTTCAATTACAAAAGACAACTAACATTAGTTTGCATTTTTCAAAATAATGCTTAGCTACAATGATAATAATGTTTAGTCTTGCAATACCTCATTTGATTGAAAAAGCGGTAGTTCCGTTTGATTGAAAAAGGGATATGAGTACCATAATATATTCTATAATTCTCCATAACATACTACATATTGTAGCCTAGGGTTAACTGATACTACTATAATAATATTGTATTAAATAGACGACTGCTAAAAAAAAAATTCTTTAGGAATTACAGTTGGTTCCGATCAAGTGGGTCCGGTATTGCACGTGTAACTCAATACTTTTTACCCTCTTTTTCCACAAAATAGTGATTATTCGCATTTCGTACAGAGTAGATCAGATGGACATTGTTACTTTATTACTTTGTTAAATTTTAGCACGTTATTAAGATAATAATGAAAAACAAGCACAAGAGGACAACCTTAATTAATGAAGTGTAGAATATTGATTGAGCAATTTGAGGGCTTTAATTTTCAAGGATCGCAACTATGCTATACATCTCTTACTTAAAATTTATCGGTTATTTTTTTAACAACTTACCCAAGTGAAACGTAGATGGTGCTTCATTGTAGAAGGAAATTTGCTCTCTAATAAGCTGACCCATACAAGCATCAAAGCCTTAAAATATATAGCGTTATTTTAAATATTAAATCGTTACTCATTTTAGTATCAGAAAATCAGTCAGGCTAAGTAAATAGTAAAAAAAATGGAGACCAATAGTTGTATAAAATTAATCGGTCAAATAATTGTTGATTAATATTGCAATAAAAATACATGAGAAATTGTGCAAACTAAATAAGTTATTACTGATGCTTCCATACAATTTGAATCTAATTTGAATACGAGCTTGAAACTCGGTAATATTCTGTTGGAGTCTGTATACACAGCTACCTAAATCAATTTGAACAAGGCGAATTGGATTCCCTGTGTAGCTCAGTTCATCTTCATATTTGCTCAATATGTTAATTGTGTATACTGACGAATATAATTTCACGTGATACCTAACTACTTAACGAACTAGAAAACAGCATTAGGGATAAACTCTGAGAGAACCGACAGAACCGGTTTACCTTACAAAGGAAGTATCTCACAATAATACTCGTACATGGTTTATATATAAAAAAGATTATTTATAGAAATTTTGATCTACATTGTATTACAAAGCGAGTGATGGCAGTGATACATAAACCACCTGTAGTTTTCTGTAATCTTCCTGAATTGACATTGCGATTGGCCCGCACTGAAATCTTTACTAAACGCGCTCGCCGTCGAGAGCTAATCGATGTGAAATAAAATAAAATAAAGTGACTACAAAAACTAAGTCATCAACTTATACAAACTCAATTCAGATAATGTATTGACGGGCCTATTGATCTACTAGTTAGTGATTCCCACCCAGGACAAATAATTGTGTGAAAAGCACGATCCTTTGTTCTGTATCTGGGTTTTCATCATCAACAGCCTTTACTAGTCCACTGCTGGACATAGGCCTCTCCTCAGAAAGGAGGTTTTGGCCTACTATACCACGCTGGCCAGACGGATTGGTATAGGATTTGTTTCAAGTTTTCCTTCTCTTAAAAATATTTAAGTATGTCTATCGGCAGTTTGGCTACCATAGTACAGGCTCTGCGGAGTTTGGGATCTGACGGTCGTCTGTTAAAAGTGTGAGATTATTGCACTTGTTAATGAGAATAGTTTTGCCGTCACAATATCCATACAAATACACAGAACAATATTCATGCCATCCACATACATGAATAGGATATTGACCACCAATTTTAAGGTTAACTATTATATTATGAAACTCAAAAAGCAGAAATTGATTTAAGCGACATTTTTCAGATTTGCATCGTCATTTTTAAAGCCATTAATTTTCTCACTCAGCTATAAAAGTTCAGGCATATTCTAAAGAGTTGAACACAACAAAAGACCCGTAATGGCATAAAATTACTTTTAGCATTTTACGGTAGTAGATGAATGACATTTTCTAACCACTTCAACAAACAGAATTTGTGCATTATTTAATCGCGGTCACATAACAGTGCGGAGGAGTAGAAGTTCCACAAGGTGCAGAAGGAAGAAATAAACACAATGCAATGTGAACTAATTGACTATATTTCATTGTTTTACATGCGGGCAAACAAGGGAACATAAGCTTCATCATCATCATCAAGAGCCTTTAATAGTCCGCTCCTGGACATAGGTCTTTCCTTAGAAAGGATGTTTAAGAACATAAACTTAATACGAAAGAATTAGCAATATTTATCAGAAAGTTTTAATTTCTAATTTGTCCAAATTAAAAAAAATTGCTGTATCTGGTAGAAGGTAATAATAAGAAGTTATATCTGAAATATGTATCGAAGAGTCACTGTTCAAACATTGTCACGAAATCATATTCGGTATTAGTCTTAAACTACAATACAATTATACCTCCGTCTGCAGCTGATTTCGAAAACTTAAGCACGAAATATAGCCAAATTCAACATTTCTTCACTGGTCAAGGAACATATTGCTTCTAAACAAGTGGTCGAGGAACGTTCCACAAATACCATGTAACATAAATTGCATTCGTAATCAAGTAAGGTATAACTTAATCCTAGGAATCTAGGATATCCTAGGAAATTAGGCTCCTAAAGCTATTAACAATCTTTAGCCCACTTTCGCCTAAGAGACTGTAGTCCTTTAAGACCCTATTTCTTACTCTTTCAATTTTATTGTTACTCAAAATATTCCTAATACTAACTGTGCAAAAATTACTGCACTAATAAAAGGTAAGGAGTGCAAAAAATAAATACATATATCTAAGTACATACATGACCACAGTAGGCTTGATACTGCTAAGAATAAAAATGGCGATAACAAGGTATTTTTGCCAGGTGTTGGGCAGAATGACATCAAAAGTGCAACTCAAAACTCCAAATAGTGGTGCAGAGTATAAACAAGAAAAAAATAGACACAGATAGAAATATAAGTTGTAATGGCTCTGTTTCACTTGCCAACCTATAAAAAAACATTCTAGTATGATAAAATATATACATACAAGGAGAAAATTATTTCATTTCTAAAGATCTTTGTTTATATATATATGTATAATTAAACTATAAAACGTGTTACAGATTACATGTTTAAAAAATACAACTGCACCTCAGTCATATTTCATATTTTCTTAATTTTAACATGGAAAGTTTATTTTGTCATTCAGAATACATAATAATATAATATTTAATACAGAATTTACAGTTAAATCACATACTGCGCAAGCAGAAAGGCTAACAACAATAGAACTATAGGTAAAATGTACACAAAAAAAAAGCCGTGTGGTGTCGTGGGACACCCGATAGGAACGAAGTTGTGACGATCGAGTAAAACTGATTCGACACGATTTTAATTACAACGCCATCTATGAAAGCGGCTATTACCTACATATTTTTCAGTTGGTTTCTAATTAAAACAATTTATACATTGGTAAAATCTCCTTGAGAAATGATGTCGAATACAATATTTTTTGCTCAACCTAAGAACATAAATTTTAATTTTACTGAGATGAAAACTAATGATTTCCTATCTATTCGATAGATGGCGCTGAATGACTGACAAGTGACAATTCAAAATAAAAAGTGTCGTTTCAACTTTTCGTGAGATTTTTTTCCGTCTAGCCCCCTTTCACAACGCGCGATGAAGAACTTCGTTCCAATACTCCATACAATGATCTCTTTAGTCCTATCAAATTCAAAAAATTCAAAAAATAAGTTTTACATCCAGTTTTTCTAGAAATAACTATTTTAAAATGAGTCTAAATCTGTCTGTAACATATTGTACCAATGGTCCCGTCACATTTAATGAATACATAAATCGAAAACCCACTTACCGTTACTGACATATTTTGCAAGAACATATCTTTCAATACATACATGCGTTAGACATTCGACCTCGAACACTGACAAAAATGTCTCGTAAAAACCAAAAAGTTCACATGAGTATGTTTGAAATACATACAAACTGAAAGTGTGGCACAAATTGTAACGTAAACAATGTAAGTTCAGTTCGACGAAACAAAAATATACACTGTATTTAGATTTACTAGAACTTAAAACATACTTTTTACTAAATTTGTGTGACTATAAGCTAAAGACCTAAAGCTGGTTGGTAGCATATTCTTGTGCTTTCAGGGAGTATTCAAAAACCTAAAGACAGCTAAAGAAAGTAAATCAGTTATTCTATAATTTCATATGTTAATCAAAGCTTGAACCAGATTGAACCTATAAAAATAAATTCCAAACCATAAAATAATAATATACAAAAATGTGATTAAGTACAATTAAAAGGAATATATGTCATTTTTAGGCAAACTATTCCGGATGTATAATGCGATGAAGTTCAACGAAACTCTATTATGTTATTCATCTACACGGGTACGTCAATAAAAATAATCGTATTTAGTGAAAGAACGTAACGTTTTATTAGAAACTTTATACTGAAATCATAATAAAAATGTCCAGAGCATAAAATTGTAACGCTATTGATTATATAAGAGAACCTTTTAATATGAATACATGGAATATGTCGGGACTTACGTTTCGATACATCTGAGAAAGGAAAGATGTAACATCAATGGCAAGGCTCATCTGATGCACGCAACTGATGTAAAATTAGCTAAGTTGCGATAACTTCGATCAAACCGCAGACTTGTGAACAGAATAGTCACAGACAACCAAGCGTAGTCCTTGGTTGTCTGTGACTATTCTGTTCACAAATATTATCGACAGAAACACTGAAAAATTACAAAGCATATGTCTAATACTATGACACTGAATTACCTACTGACTGGATAAAAAATACTGGTTCATCTATTCAGTGCGAACGATACAACTGGCAACTGACAAGTTTATTTGTATACAAATGCAAAATCATTGCCCGTGTTACTCCCAATCTTACAAGTAGTAGTAACACCGGTAATTTCATAACCCTTCTTACTGCTAAAGTTGAAAGTTGTTAGAACAGCGATAAAAAATTACGCGTGTTACTACCGTAAAATTGACATAACAAAAACAAAGTAAAATATGTGCATAGTAATTACAACATATCTCTTGGTATGTTAATCCCAAAGATGAATGTGGCAACAGATAAGCTGCCAGAAATCACAATGACAAAGAAAAATACGGGATATTTAATTATTCACGTATTCTTTTATCATTCTTGCAATTTTTATATAGGATGTAAGTTTAAAATAGTAATTTTATTACATATAAAATATTGTTTTACCTGTTGACAAGAAACCTTCTTGCGGGAGACTTCTTTCCTCATTATTGAATATTTCGTTCCAAACACAACTTTCACTGATATTGTTCTCGTTATATCTGTTTAATTCCATGTTCTGATTATTTATTAAGAGAACAATAAAAAGTAAGTAAAAATTTAACGAACGTTTTACTAGTTAGAATATGTGTGACAACTTACATCAGAACATCATGTGACAAACCAGAAGTTCAAGTTGCATCTTAAGTTGTCAGCATTACATGTTCGGTCATGCTCTGCTTAACTTATTGTTTAACTCTATAGAATAGCTAGAAGAATTGTGTAGCTAAACCCTACACTATTCACCTACTGTTTTTATAATAAAACAAGGTGGAAATGAAATACTGGATTTTTAAATAGAATTACAAAATTAAATTTTATTTTAAGCGTAACTATACATTTCAATTGTGTACACAGTAAGTATCATGAACTGCTGCTCATTTGCGAAGTAAATCAACGGCAGAGCCTTCGACCAAGAATCAAAAGGTGGCAAAATATATAAAAAAAATCATCAAAATTCCTTTGTATTTCTAGGATCTATTGTAACGCTTGGCACGCTCTGGTCGAAGGAGAGCATAATGTTTTCGCATGCGTCCAAGTAGTGCAGCACGAAGTCTTTCGTCACCAGCGATAAAACATAGCACAGGTAGACTGGTTGCAGCCTGAAATTTGTGTTGTTAATAAAAAAAATATAAAGAAGATGAATGAGAAAGAAGAAGAAGAAATATTGGAATTCAATAAAGTCCATCATATTCATACTTTATATAATTTTAAATGGTATAGAAGCTTGACTTGAGAAACATTGACGGAAGTATTTTAAGTAGATACTTCGTTTTTATAACATTTATTTAGTCGGGAATATCTCGCAAATTTTTAAAGCTTACCATTATTACAAGTTAAATACTTTTATTCAATTTACTTTGAATTGCAGCTTCTATTAAAAGGTTAAAAGAAAATTACAAAGAAGAGAAGAAGATGAATTTAATTAACTCATTAAATTACAATCAAATATAGGCAGGTACCAGTTAATAAGCAAATTGGAATTTTCTAGGCAAATTGAAGGAGTTTCCAGCATACAGAAATATTTACAAAACGCCTTTATTAAAACAAACAGCCATTTAAGCTTATTACGTCTCGGTCTACCCCTTCCAGGATATAAAATCTGAGAATATAATAATAAATAACTATAAAAATATAATAAAACAAACTATCTTACCTCTGACGCTATAGGTGCTATCACAGCCAAAGCTGGTGGCACGTGAGTTCTGTAGCCATACACAAGTAACGGTAACCATTGATATCCTACTAAGATGCCAGCAGGAATCCATAAGGCCAACGTAGTAACACACAGCGTATGCAGGCTCTGCAATTGAGATAAAATCTGGTATATCGTGCTGGGCAAAACCTGCTTGTAGAAACGACGGCAATAATATTTCTTTAAATTGTTGGCAACCGAATGGAAACCGCCGTGCCGTTAAGTAAAATTACAACAAGAATATCTTTCCTTTTTCTCTGCTTTCTCTTCAACAGGGAGACAAAAAGTCATTAAGGTGAATAGTCAGAAAATGAACAGGATTCAAAAATACCACTTTGCGTATTCGTTTTATTGCAGTATATTATAAATCAAAGTATTCAAACTTTTTAAGTTTGTCGAATTGTACATAAAGTGATTAAATTTTAACCACCTAAAAGCATCTTTAACTGTAATAGCTCTTAAATGTTTTAGCTTTCAAAGGACAACTACTTGCTGAGATTCAAAGAAATAAAAAAAAGATTAGCAAATGAACATCTTTTTAATCACATCATACTTTTCAGACACTGGTAGATTAGCTTGTTAGGCTATTATAATTAAAATACCCCTTATGTACTTCTGCAGTCAAACCAGTTTATTTGTTATCAGGAAGCGTAATGGCAGGATAAATCCCATACAGGTGATAAAGACGTTTAGGGTACTAGTACCAGCTTCTAAACGACTAATTTATTACAACAGGCACTTCTAAATAATCTGTATAAATTAAAAGAACTATACTACTACTTTTTAAATATTATAAATTCTAAGACATGTGAGTTATCTATAACTCTTGTATTGCAGGTATTCATGGGCGGCTGTAGTCACTTTGCATCAGGTGACCCGTCTACTCGTTTGCATCCTGTGTTATTTAAAAAAAACTTGTTTATCTGAAACAATATTTCAAACTTTTCTCCGCCATGACCTATTGAATTGAATTGAATTGACGACCGAATGGCGTAGTGGCTTGTGTAACGGACTGCTATTCCAAAGGTTGCAGGTTCGATTCCCGCTCAAGTCAAGCATTTGCGTGCATGAACATTTAATGTTTGATTTGGTCTGGGTGTTTCTATGTATAATATGTATGTATTTACAAAAAAAAAAGTATATATGTATTTATATCAGTTGTCTAGTACCCATAGTACAAGCTCTGCTTAGTTTGGGACTAGATGGCGTTGTGTGAATGTGGTATAAAAATAAAAATAAAAACTGACTACTAACCTAATTGCTAAAAAAAAAAAAAAACTGTTTTACTTTTCACACAAAATCGATTCTTTATACAAAAAAAAATGAAAAATTTAACATTTTGTAAGTATATCATCACTTCTCTAGTAACTTCAAATAGTCACTAAACTCATGCTATGTGGAAAATGGTATGGTAAATTATTTATCGTTTATACTTCTCAGATAACCCATTGTTACAAGCATGTCCCTCATTTCTACCATTTTTATTTTAATACCTGCGTTAGTCGCTTCTGCTCCCTTTGTATTTCGCCTTTGTAAAATATTCTTTCCAAACGAACTGCTTTGCCCATGTAATAGAATCTGCCAACAATAGTTACAATCTATCAATAGGGATGGTAAGTATAAATTTCTTCTTTGATAAATTACATGAAGATATATGATGATTGATGTTATACGTAATGATAGCAGTAGTTTATAGTAACTCTAAACTTGTCCAATATTCTTGGAGCTAGAAAAATTTAAGTATTTTTAAAACTTACATAGCTATAACAGGTATCACCCCACACACTATAAAGTAGGGTAGGCTGAATCCTATGTGTTTAGCTCCAGAAACTTGTGATGGCCAGAGAAACGTGCACGTTGTGCCAGTCGCATCGCAAGAATACTTTCCGTATCCAAATAATGGGGGGATTGCAAATATGACCGAGTTCACCCAACTAACGCCAATCAATGTCCAATAGAACCGCAAATAAAGCGTTCTTTCTGCAATACGAAATTTATATAAAATATTTATAGAACGCAAAATTTGTAGCCAAAATATTTGTTGTCAATGTTTTTACGACTGCCTGAAAACCTGAGGTCAACTCGCAGCAAAAGAAAGCAATCTATACTAAACCTTTAGCGAGATTTTAGATCTAAATTGAGGAGAAACTACATCAAATATGTGTGTACAAACCACGTCTATAGATTCTTGCTAGTAAATAACGCTCTAACACAGCTCCAAATAAAGCAGTCATTTGAAAGACACCGAAGAATTGATTTAAAAATGCAAAAAGCTGGCAGCACGCTGGACCAAAGAGCCATCTGAAACGTAGTCAAAGAAGGAATCACTTTTTATTTTTAAAATAACATATTTTTAAATAATTGATGCCGGGGATAGAAACATTCCATTAATTGTAAGAATATATAGGAAATTCTAGATTTATTTTATACGTTAGTCAGTTAAACTATAATATATTAAAACTATTTAAACGTACATTATAATATAAATATACTAATATTTAAACTATTTAAAATAACTTTTAAGAGTTGACTTAAACGTTACTTTTGTTGAGATACGATACAGGCGTTGTTACTTACAGCACTGGGCCAATAAGACATAGAAGTTAACCTGGTCTTGTAAACTGTGGCAAGTAAGTGAAATTATATGTGTATCTTGTCCAAATCTAACGTGATCAATACGGTTAACAGTACGTTGCACATGAACTTTCCTGTGAAACGTACTAAAATACATACATACACATATACATACATACTTATCACGTAAATTGTACGTAATTTGTTAGATTTCTACAGTCATATTTTTTTATCCATTCAACCTAATTATTATCTATCGTTGATTGTGATCTTATAAAGGAATGTTCAGTTTACCTTTTTGCTATAGCTGAAGATCCTGCAAATGGAAATCCGATAAGATTTCGACCGAGTGACGCTGTGCATAAATTAAGTACCAATATGTGACTCCTGAATATGAGTAGGTGACTGTGAATGAATGTGGCAAAAAGCCAACCGTTGAGCAGTACCCCGAACACACCTATTGAATTATATCAGCACATTAACATGTATATAAACACTACAAGTTGTAAAATAAAATTTATGTCTTTACACATACTATATCAATCTCACATAATCTAGCGCTGTATAAATATTAAACAAAAGAAACACTAACCGAATACAAAAAGACACGATCCCAGAAGCACTTTGTAAGAACCGTCAAAATAATACCAAGGACATTCATCTTGAAGATCGTCAAAGAAATTTTGCATATCGATCGACTAAGGCCAACAAATCACTTGATGTTCTGCACCAAGAGGAAAGTTTACAAGATGATAGTCATGTACACTGCGCATTTAGAAAATTTTTGATAAACAGACAAGCGTCCACGTAGTAGAAGTTGTTACAGAGACTGGTCAGGTGGTCGAACTAGCGCAAAGGTACTTGCGTTTATAAAAGGAATGGATCTTGTTACAATCCCCGTCGCTACTTTGTACGCGACATCGAGGGCGTGAACATGCGGTATGTCCTGCAGCACTGACTAAGGCGAACTCAAAAATGTAGGCATAGTGTGCTTCGCAAACTGAAATTTTTGTTATACTGTATATTATTAAATTCATACAAACAAGATTGGTTAAACTCTAAGACAAATGAATACTCGAGGAAATAGCAGAATCGGGAGCTCAAATATTTTTAATAGAACAGTCTTCCATGTCCACGAGCATTACAAAAGACCAGAAACAGTCGAACTTGCGTTAGGCATGCAAGCCAACGACACCAATACTGATTACGTGTCTAATTTTGTTCTTACGTGAATTAAGCTATGATTAAAGGTTTTAGGTGACAGTGTACTATCATGCTATTAATGTTTACTGAATCATCATCATCATCAGCCTATAGCAGTCCACTGCTGGACATAGGGCTCTCCACTTGATGGCATGCAAGATCTGGATGCGAGAAGTCCAAAATCGATCGAAATGGGAGAGACCTATGACCATTACTGAATAACAACAACATATGATACGGAGCGCCTGAACAATAGTATCTGGGAGAACTGTAACTAAAGCATGTGCTTTTTGGATCCTATAACACTAAATATGAAATACAGCACTGACTAAAATAGTCATGACATGCTCCGTTAACGTCGTCGTAATGGTAAAAATTGAGAGTCACACTTATTAAAACGTTGGTAATCACGCGCCTTAGAAGAGACTACCTGTTGATATCCAGCCTTGTGGATATAGTGTGAAAAGGTCATAGATTAAGACCTACTTCAAAGATGAGGTTTGAGGTGACATTTACCCTAATAGAAATAAAAGCTATGTTCCAGGTATGGCCAAACTGTCTAGTCTGCTGCATAACCATTGCTTCCTTTCTTCTCGTGATTTTATTATGTCTGGACCTTCGGTAATAAGGCCATCGGTGACGGTACACTGTGTACTTCTAGTAGGTTCGATTCCGACAAACAACTTCACTGTTATCCCTGAGAACTGTTGTGATCAAATATGATAAAGGGCATTAATACAAATAAATTGAATTGGAAATATTATTTTAAGCTATAATTTATTGCTTTCAACCTTATATCAATTACCAGAATAACTTAAACACACAAGTTACTAAAACAAAGATTATCACTTTTTTTATGGTTCCATAATTTTGCTCTACAGTCAAGTATGGGTTACGAGGAAAAATCCTGTTTACATACTACCCGATACATACTACTAGAAATACCCAACCACTCCCACACAATCCCAAACAGATATAAAATGTGCTATGGTCTCTGATTATTACAACATTTAAAACCTACGATTATTATTACATATTTAACTATACGTTCAATCAAATTATTGTGAAAACCTTTCGTTTAATTCTCAAATTAATTCAAATAGATATAATAGTGTATTTACTTTTGTATCCAAAATAATATTTAAACTGGACCCTGTCTTTTTAATATAAGTTTAATAAATAAAGGACAGTTAAATAGTTCTCATCATGTAAGAAAAATACGACAACGCAAATATTTTAGTATATTTAACCTGTACACCGTAGCTGCTTATATATTTACTTCACGCTGATTTAAAAATAGTTATCTGGACTCCACCTATATTTATATCATTAGAAGTTATTTCAATTTTTCCCAGATGTCACAGTTTCATTTTTCACACCGTTCCGTGGGCTCAACTAACTGCTATATTCGCATATTGTACATCACGAACGTTAAACAGATACCTGTACAATTTGTACGTAAATTACCTGATAGTATATAGGTACATTGCTGAGTTGGCAACGCTTATGAATAATACGTCACGAACGTGTGCTAGTCTCCACACCGGCGGCGTACCTCGATCAGATTCGGTTAATTGAGGAGAAGATCGCTTACGTTTTGGCGATATAATACATAACCGATCATCGCCTGGCTGTTATCAAACTAGCTGATTTGAATATTCACATAGAGCGCGCAGTGCAGTGCCGTCATCGGCCGGGTCGCGGCAGGATGTTGTCGTTGGAGCAATTGTCGCAAATGGTGAAGAAACACCTCGGCCTGTGCAACTACGACGACGATATACACTATTTGTGTAAATGGACTATCAAGGAATCACAGTTAGGTGGTCGTGGCCTTGTCGCCACTGAAGATATTAGTGCTGGAGAAGTGATATTCGTTGATCATCCTCTGATTTATGGCCCGCGTGCTAGTGCACGTATAGAACGAGGATGTTCCGTTTGTGGCAAAATAAATTGTGATACTTTTTTCAAATGTTTTAAATGTGCCTTACCATTGTGTTCAGAAAATTGTCAGAATACTGACATACATTATAAAGACTGTAGTCTCATTTCTCGCTGGCATAACAAAACATCCATTGATCATATCGACGAATCGATTGTGTCGCGGGCACTGACACCAATAAGATCGCTTTTATTAAACGAAGATGATCGGATATTAATGTCTTCACTTCAAGCTCACAATTTTCCTCAACATAGCGTTGAAATTCAGCACTTAAAGGAATTTTTCGATGTACCAGATGATGAAGAGCAGCTCTTGGTGATGGCCTGCTGTGCCCTCGATACTAATGCATTTCAAATTGCCACTGCGTATGGTAGCAAGCAAACGAGTTGGCGCGGTCTATATCCTGTCTCGGGATTGATGAATCATTGTTGTATATCAAATACGAGACACAACTTCAATGCTGACCATCAAATGACAGTAACAGCTGTTAAGCCTATCAGAGCAGGAACTGAAATAGTGTCATGTTATACAGGACTTTTATGGGGTACTCCAGCACGTCGTACGCATCTTTATAAAACAAAACATTTTCTTTGTAAATGTGTCCGTTGTGCAGATCCCACTGAACGTGGCACGTTACTTGGTGCTCTTAAGTGCTTCTCGACAGAGTGTCCAGGCTATTTACTACCCATCGAACCATTAAATTCATCGACTGCCTGGCGATGTTTAGAGTGCGGTATGCGAGTTCCTATCAAAAATATTTGTGCTGTACAAGGTGCTTTAGGAAGTCTGATGGGAACATTAGATTTTGAAAACGTAGAGCAACTAGAATACTTTTTAACTCAACGTATAATAAAATTCATTCCGAAGACAAACCAAATTGTGGTTGATCTCCAGTGTCGACTTATTTGGGCGTTTGGAGAAGTCGAAGGATACCGCTGGCACGGTGAGTACTAATAATTCTAATTTTAACTGTGAGTGAAATAGTACATGATAGATATAGAAGAGTATCACATTTTCCCTTTTAGAAAAAATCTATTTATACTATGAAATTTATATGTAAAGATGACAAGAGCAATCTTTAACGCAAAATATGCGGTTATGTCACTAGATTTTTTAATTTAAATGTGGGAACATGCATATTGTAACTTGTTATATTAGTGCTGCGAAATTTTTCCTCTTTTCATAGTACATATTATAACTAATTGTAATGGATTGACGTCAATGCCTCTTTATTATGCTCTCAACAGTATTGATAAAAGCTGGGTTCGGTTAAAAATGAAGTATTCTGAATATACATCAGAATCATGGCATAATCAAAACACGGTAATTAAAACCATCCAGTAATAGATAACCATATTATTTCATAATCCATTTCTATTTCTACTTTTTATTTAAATTAGTAGTGAGATAATACTCTACTGCTGGACTCTACTGCTCCCGCTGGCTAGCACAACATTTTGTAAATCGAATACTTTAAAGTGGCCTTCAGTCGTTGCCAACATTATCACTTCTCCCTTCTTTTGCCTTGCCTTTAAATGATTACAATATTTCAGTCGTAATTTGAACTATCCACATCTTTAAGGTGTAGGTACTAAAGCCAGTAATGCGTCAAAAGACATGTTTTAGTTTTTATACATTATATCATTTTATCTCATATATATGTACTTAAATATAAATAAATAAATTTAGCTAAAGATAAATGTGTAGTAGTAATGCCACAGCGGTTTAACTTTAAACACCAACAGTTTAAGTTTAAATCTCGATCATATTAATAAGGTTTTTTTCAGTTCATATAAAAAAATAATTCACATTTGTTTTTTTCTGCTCAAATTTTACTTTTATTTTGTGGAAGATTTATAACGTTCACCAACTAATAGTAAGTAGGTCTACTTCCACAACTGTCATAATACATCTCCTTACTGTCTATAGAAGTTTTAATGCAAAGCATTTCTGAACCACAATATTAATTAGAGGCTAGAAAATAATACATTTTACTTACTCCGCTCCTATTGATCGTAACGTGATCTTATATAGCCTATGTTACTCGCTAGTAATAATGCAGCTGTATATTGATAAAAGAATTTTAATAATCGCTACAGTAGTTTCAGAGTCTATTTATTACAAACAAAAAAACAACTATTTCCTCTTTATTATATTAGTATAGATAGGCATATTTAACTAGATACTGCTACCTTTATACTTTAAAGTGTGAGCATTCTTGTTTAACATAAGCGCAAACGTGACTCGATAAATATTATAATTTCTTTACACACGTGTTACCGCTAATGTGCGTAAATCAGTTAGAGTGCAGATTAACCTATTAATCTGTAGATTATCTGGTTTGGTCCTTTAAAGTTTAAAAATGACTCAGTTCTTAAATTTACTAGATGATCTGCAGACTTCCTAGGCAATCCACAGACTAAAGAACAAACAGACGGTAAAGTTAAGTTCGGGTAAGGTTCGGTAAGATCAATGACCATTATAGCGCCAGATCCCTAATTTGGGTTAGATGAGTTTATAACAGTATGTTGCGTTCGAAAGTACTGGTCGGGTTGTGGGGTAACCGAGAAAACAAGACAAAAGTTTTTTATTCACTGTCTTCTGCGATTTAACTGTGTAGCATCCATTAATTTGCTGATTAACTAGGTAAAGTGTAGATATCTGCTACTTTAAATTTTTGATATTTCCCACTTTAACCAATCATACCCGGTAATTTGCAGATTACCTAACATATTAACATATTTCGTAATCTAACGGTGACATATACATACATTATGTAACATCATTGCAATGAATACTAGTTCTGGAAACAATACTGAACATATACATCTAAATACAGATTATGTGTAGGTATATATAGTTTTCCTTAACCATACAATCACATTGTTGATAATTCCATACAATATGGCGCATATGAAACCAAAACTTTGTCACCGCTTCTATACATGCGTCACTTCCTCTAGTCAACTCAGACATTGTATGAGCTATAAGCGGCGGTATAACTCACGCGTGTACCTAACTACCTATTCATATTGTGTTTTTTACGTATGAGAGTTACATATGTTATGTAACAGACACTTAAGGTTGTGTCTCGATCTAGAAATTATTACATTAAGTAAATAAACGAATCTTCCCACATACCTACCAACAATTTTCCGGATGTTTTAATAACAGCTGTTCCCGGATCCATTCTATTGCAGGCCGGGCAGAGTGGCAACGTGTGGTTTTAGGCACGTGTGACGTTTGAAATATAACAAAAGTTGATGATGATCACATGGCCCAATTTCCTTATGTAAACTTATATTAATATAACGATCGAATGATATAATGAATTACTGATATAATTTCATTTTACCTAATTTTATATCGTTTAGGTCATGAATATTTTTTATACACATTTAAATTAATATTCAATTAGTATAATATTGAGTTACTCTAATGTCGAAATCTATAATTTACGATTTAAATAATATACTACTAGATTTGGGAATGTCTACTTTCTTAGGTTAGGTTAGATTAAAACAGTGGCCATTTTAACGCGCGAAGCGGCCGCCCCTCTGTTATTGTTGCATAAGTTAGGTTAGAATTTCCTAATATTTACTTATTCATTACAGAATTTTGGCTGAAAATGAGTAAATATAAAAATCAGTTCAAATAATCGATATATTATAAGACCATTATACACATTGAGAATTACATGAAATGAAGCTATACTAAATGTTAAGAGAGAAAAAGAAGGTTATATGGAATATAACATTATATCCCATGAAATCCGGCTATTTGTTTTATATCATATGAAAATTATATGATGTTATTATAAACGTTATTTCAAGTGATATTATGCTATCTGTTACTATGTCATATATTTCACATCCGTTATTTTTAGTTGGTTCGACTCTGACACACCGACGTGCCCGGTGGGGAGAGAATTTCGACGCATAAAAAAAAAGGTAAATCTACTTCATCACTTCTATTCACTAAATAGTAAATGTTTTCTCATCAGTAAATATTTATTTCTGTGACCTCCCTTTGCGTACCGCTTAAGAAGTTAATTTGATTTTATAACCCTATTTATTTTTAAATTATCAATTAAATAAGCGTACTCCTTTTTAAAAGGCCAGCATCGCGTTTGTGACTCCAGAGTGGCTTTCATGGGCGGCGGTAATCACTTTCCATCAGGTGTCCCGTGTGGTCGTCTGCCCCCTCTTAAATAAAAAATAAATAAAAAGTCATGACCAGTAAGTCTCTTATAGGCTGCAAGTCCTAAGACATCATTAAAATACGCGACTCGGTTCTAGGTGCTAGGTATATTCATTTCAGGAGTTAATATCTTTGGCTTTCGGAAAGGATTTCTACAAATTCTTTCCTTCACTGCTTTGATCAACTTTTTGTACTAAAATTACGTGAACTTTTTCTGTCACACGCAGAGGAGGTATCATATACCTATCAATAGCTCTGTACACAAACATAGAACTAATACCAAGCGGCTGGAGTTTCAAAAATGGAATTTGGCTCCATACCTATTTTGTGTAATGCTATCACAGCAATTCGATTATCTTTATCAACTCACTCTATGTATAATATCACAAAAATATTTAACACCGATTGGCACGAAATGAGACAGCACAATGATCATTCACATAGTAATGGCAGATTCGAAATTCAAAAATTAAAAAAAAAAACATAATATTACATAATTATATGTTTTTTGTAGCAGTATTTATGGCTAGACTACGTATATTCGTTTACTGATCTAAAATAACTGCTCACCAGGCAAAGACTAAATGAAATACAAATTTTACTGTTGTATTAAAATAGAAATATACCATTAAATTGAAACGGGTCACCAAAATCAACATTAACTGAAATGAAAACGTTAAAGTGACACATCTATGACTTTATAGCATTTTTTGCATGAACAACTGACAAACCCGACTGTGTTATCTATGATTGTCGAGTATAACAGCCGCTGACTACGTAATTATCTATCTATTTATCTTGTTATGTCTGAACAATATAAGGGATTTAAGATAACCAACTGCATGCGGATAAAAAAAGTATGAAAAAGAAAACCTTATAAACAAAATATAATGAAATGCAGTAAACAGTATTGTATAATTACGTATAATTTGCAATTACCACTATATATTGTACGAAAGTAAAAATATA
This sequence comes from Arctia plantaginis, assembly GCA_902825455.1. Lineage (NCBI taxonomy): Eukaryota > Metazoa > Arthropoda > Insecta > Lepidoptera > Erebidae > Arctia > Arctia plantaginis. Next base: position 7,115,326 of record CADEBD010000288.1, read on the forward strand.
TATATTAGATAAATTCAGTTTTTTTACTTAAAACTAGTGACAGTGGTTGTTGTATATCTGATATTTATGTACATTTCTTTTGTGTAAGTAACTTTTTTGCGTTTAAAGTAACCTTGACGTTTTCAAACTTGACACGGTTAGACGGCTATTACAATACGGCTAAAAATAAACACCGGTTGTGGCTATGTAGTAGTGTTGTTCATATGGTATTGCATATTATAAATTTAGCATAAAACGAATATTTGGTCTCCTTCACCCCTCCAATTTACTTCTGCTTAATTTCTTTACGGGTTCCAGACAGTTTTACTTGTCCTCGAACTTCCCAAGTGTCATAACTCGGTGTGTTCGTGGGTTGATCCTGGTGTACAGAAGTTACAGTAGTGGGCGTGTGAGAGTTGTTAGTACCAATTTAAAAAGAACATAAACGTTTCATTTCGATCCGAAAATTAGAAGTACTTCAGTTTAAATTAACTTCATAGATTTATATATATATATATACTATATAAAGATATAGTTATTTAATCAGTTAGTGAGTTACAAGCACAGAATCTAAATAAGCATATTTTCACACCTAAAGGACCCACACCAAACTATTATTCAAAGCTGGAAATGTCTCTTTTATCGAGCTGATCTTAGAATGATCTTTATTTATCAAATTATAGTAATCTTAGGCCAATTTTCTTGATTGCAGCAAATCCTGTTACAATTACTTTTTGTGTCATTGGCAAACTTTACATACTTTCCCACTTTTACTTTTGGGATGTAAATCAATCAGATAGTCTAGATATAGATAGGTACTCTTTATTGCACACCATAATTAGGATACATGCTATGATACATACAAAAAAAAACAGTTATAAAATGGGCGGCCTTATCCAAGCCTGCGACCTCTTCCAGGCAACCTTTAGATGGACTATACTGATATTTTTTATTTTTTTATTTATTTATTTATTTAAATAAGAAAACAGCATAACATAAAAACATGAAACACCCATAAAACACGTATTGGTTTATCTTGGGTGTGAGTGTACATTCCTCATTCCTTTATGTTTCGTTTGTTTATTCACTATAATAACAATAATTTTAATAGAAATACACTGGTAGCAGTACAATAAATAAAAGGTGCAGGGTAGGTAGGCGTACAAATCTTCCAAGCGTTTGTTGACCGGTATGGTTGTTTACGTTCGATAACAGTATGTTATTCGCTAGGTTCGCTTTTACTACTACCTACTTTTACGAGTTCGCTTAGAGTCTATATAGGGTGATTGATAACTAGTGCTTTTTAAATAATATAAGTGCATTAATTATTTTAAAGGCATATGCATATATTATATATCAGATGTATTTATTTATAAATTATATAAATTGTATAGGTTCATTTTAGCTTACTGTTTGCAGGTAGGTAAATATTTTTGACTATTCGTTTTATGTTGAGTAAATTTTATTCCTTGTTTCTAATGGTAGTTCATTTATAAGTCTTGGTACGAGGTAGTCGTTAGTTCGCTTGCCGTAGTAGTTGTTAGTTGTTTTGGTAGTTAGCATTTTATTTACAATTTGACGGGTCATAATGGGGTGTTTTTTTAGATTACTATTGAATTTAAAATAATTTTCTATAATTATCACCATTTTTACTTTCTCATGAACGAGTATTATTTTACAAAATTGAAACAATTTTTCATCATCATAATTAAATTGTATACGTACTTTTTTGGGTACAATAGCCTTTAACAAACGAAGTTGTAAGGAATGAATTTTTTGCAGATATGATGGAAATGTCCGTCCATAACTACTGAGTCCATATAGTATAATACTCTCCGCTAAGGCTGTATACATATCTAACAAAATAGGGAAAGGTATTTTATATTTAAGTATATAGAATTTTGCTAAAATGGCGCGTAGTTTATCACACACAGTTTCAATTTGAGCAGACCAATTAAACCTATCGTCTATTATTACTCCTAAATACGTGGTTTGAGAAACTTTATTAAGGCGTTCGCAATTACATTAAGTTGTTCTACCATGCAAACAGTCGTGATCATGGGCAATCAATTTAATGTCTGAGCCACTGTACTTTTTATTATAGATCGATGACACATGAAGCAGTTTCGTTTACTGCGCATTCAGGACTAACCCTACATCATGAGACCACTTTGTTAGAAGCGTGAAATCTGTTTGTAGTCGATTCATCGCTACTTCTATATCACGATCAGCCGAAATGAGACAGGTATCATCAGCATACTGATAAACAACACAGGTCTTTATGATGTTGTTCATGTCGTTCACATAGGCAAGATAATGCAGAGGGCCTAGTACAGATCCCTGCGCTGTTCCCCCCTCAACTTTAACCTGCTCACTCAAGTCTTCATTTATCTTTACGTGATAGGACCGGTTTTTTAAATAGTCTGCACACCAAGCTAGAGGGGGACCGCGTATGCCACTGCATTCTAATTTTTGTAGCAGTGTGTCATGCCTCAAGGTGTCGAATGCTTTACTATAATCTATGAAGACCATGAGAACATGCTTTTTTTCATCTAATCTGCCGTTTACATAATCTGTAAAACTGGAGAGTAGTTGCGTTGTACTCTTTTTAGGCTGGAAACCGAACTGATTATCTGATATAATTTGGTGTTGTCTATAAAAGATATGAATTTCATTACAAATGTATTTTTCTACTACTTTGTCAATTATAGGTAATATAGTAATAGGCCTATAGTTGCTGTACTCATTAGGTGGTCCTTTTTTATAGATTGGTCTAACTAAGCCTACCTTAAGTTCGTCTGGGTAAGAGCTCTTATTCAGACTTTCTTTAGTTAATTTTGCAATTGCATAGGATAACTTTTCTGCTGTGATTTTAATGTCTATTGGTTTAATTTTGTCTATTCCAGGAGATTTATTGGTTTTAATGTTTTTAATAATTTTAAGAATGTCTGTTTTTGTAGGTTTTTTTAATAATATGGAAACGTTTGCATTTTTGACATAAGAGTTGGGGTCGAGTAGGGAGATTTTGCATTTAGGTACTATAACTTTTACTGAGTTTTCGTATTCTTTAGCAATTTCGCAATTTCAATAATATATATAAGTGAAATAAGTTTTGCGATATATAAAACCAAGCGTAGCGAAATAGTGAGATAATTTCAGCAGGCGTTTTTTCGTGGAAAAACAAAGTCATTTAATAGCGTGAGTAGTATCGCAAAGATGACGTAACAAATATGTTATGTTGCTTAAATTGTACACTATACAACGATATACTGTATGGTGTGAAATATACATTCAAAAATAAGAACGGATACCATGGAAATAAACTAAATAATTATGGTAGGTACATTGCTTTCATTCAAACGCAGTATCCGTTATTTTAAAAAATCATACCAAATAGGCTGCTGATGATTTTTGTTTTCATAAAGTTTTTTTAAGATTTAAGATTATAAAGTATTAAGTATACATCTAATAATTCTTCTTTATTAAGGGTTGGATTGCCCTAGATTTACCTTACCATGAGGATTAATGAATCCTTATGTGAATGTGTGTGTGAATTCAGTTGTGATAAACTTATGCAAATTTATTTGCTTTTAGAGTGTATCACGGACAGACACACAAAATTATTTTATACCTAATATTTAAGAAACTACCAAATGAAGCCCATTTAGACAAATGTCCAAACCCTTACAAGCTGTTCATAAGACACACTTCTTTCTTATTAAGACCTTCTTACTGCGTTAATTTAACTGTTCATTCGTCATTAGGCATCAATGACATTTTCAAACTAGTAGCATCCATTGCTTTGCAGATTATAGTATCTCCCTAACTGCCTCAGCTAGTATCGGAATCCTAGTCATCAACATTGTGGGAGTTTACTACTGTTGCTGATCTGCTTCTTTGAAAGCTGCTTCAAATCACGTCGTCGTAGTTCGATGTGGCCAACGTGGTGGATGTGGTCCTGGCCGGATATAGAATACTGTTCAGGAACACCCCAATACCACCTTCTCCCTCTGGATCGTATCCTACGAAGAGCGACTCGAATCGTCGATATAATCCAAAAGATCTCCGGCTGGCTGGCGATCCCTTGGCGTTACGTAGAGATGTAGCTTGACTCTGCACACTCCGTCGAAGGTATAATCATGAAGGAATTGTCCGGACTAACGCCGGCCGCAACTTCCCGCCATCTTTCCCCACAGCACAATTTTCATACCATCACTTGAATAATTGGCACTTGACCACCGTGCGCTTTTCAATACACTTTTTACCTTGCACAACCAATCTGTGGAACAAGTTATTATTTGTGGCATTTCCGGACCGATACGACCTTGAAACCTTCCTCAAATTCAGGCTGTGTGTCAAATAGAAGCTGTGGTTCAATAAGAAAAACTCATATACGTGAATCCTAAAAGCTTTAAACACTTTTTTAGGCAGGGGATAAAAAATCTCAAATTATTTAAAATCAAGAAAACTGTAATGTTATAAATCACAATAGCATGAATACAAATTAACTAAAGATATTTTTGCAGAAGCATTGAGAATAGATCATGTTTCCACCTTGCCGCCATTTTGTCGGTACTTTACGTGTTTGTTGAAATAATTAGATGCAATAAGAATATTAGCCAAGCGTAGCACGACCTTGTGTAAATAAATATCCGGATCTAGAATATGTTAGCGTTAATGTAAGCAGTGTGTATATAAACCAACGATTCTAGACTGATAGGTTCTTCGTAAGCCACCTCTTTAGTTCACAAAGACCCAGTGCACTGCACCCATTGGTGCACAGACACACGCATACTTTGACAGCGCACTTATAGGTTTATAGTCGCGTTTATAGGCATTTATAGGTCTATAGAGTGTGGTCTGCGTGTGGACGGGACGGGTTTTCCGGCGAAAACGTAGTCTTGAGATTGACATTTCTAAGCAAATTCATGACGCCTACTGGGCTTTCATCTTTTGTTTCATTTTTTGTATTTAGTATCTTAATAAGTTCCTATTGACCAGTTTAATTATGATAAAGATGTGTTTATGACGTGTGTGACGTGTGTGATTGACGAAACTCCAAATGTATAGATTTCGTTAAGTTATTTATACCTAACTGAAAATGTTTTTATCAGTGTAATGTTAAATAAAAAGATAGTATGATTGCCAAGTATGTTAGAAGAAACTGAATTAGTGACTGATAGTTAGAGATAAATATAGGTAGAATGCAGTATTGATATCAAAGACTTGCGCACGTGAAAACTATCAGTTACTAACATAATTATTTTGATCTATATTATATTCTCCTACAGACACCTGAACCCACAAGTGCCTACAACACTCGAAGCGGCGACTAGAATACCACTTAACCCGTAACCCACTCACCGATTTTATATCACTCGGGCACGTGGATAGCGTTGGAAAGACAGGCATAACTATTTTTAGAGGTAATTTCATCATTCTTTCCGAACAGATTTGCCTGTAATAGACCGAAAATTAGAAGAAGGTCGCCATCTGTACATAACATTAGCTGTGAGTTGCAGTTGTTCAAGATTTTACTCTTAATATTATTATTACTTTGTTATACATGTAGTGTTAAATTAAAAGTAGTACACAATTAAAAGCAGAAACACTAACTACTTCAGCTAAATATATTTAAATGTCAACTATCGAATGCCATGTTTTCATTGATGAGGCTTATACCAAATACATTTTAAATCGATAAAGCATCATTAGGTACTCATTTAACATTAACTTTAAATTGGTTTTATAGTTAAAGTCAGAAATAGACTTGTGTAATGTGCAAAATAAATTCTTGATTTTTTTTTCAGTTTTTATTTACTACTTGTCAACAATATGTCTGTTCCAGTAGAAAATATTCATAGTCCACACATATTGGCATAATTAATTTAAAATTAAATTAGAAGAAAACAATAACAAGCGCAATGCCAGTTAAACAACCCGTTTAATAATAATATTTTACTGGTTGTGTTCGTTATAAAACACTATGTATATAAAAAATACCTAGAGGTGTAAATAAACTACATTCTCTAATTAAATACAATTTAAATAATGTGTAAAAATAAATATAGTACTCTCCTCCTCATTCACAGTCGGTAAAAATCTACACTATTCTTATTGACAGCTTGTCAAACATTCTTTTAACACAATGTATCATGTATTACGTCACAATCAACACGTGAACTGATTTATTATTTCCAGTGGCTATTTTCATTTCGGGTCATGTACATCGATATTAGATTTGCGCCGTCAGTCAGACCGGCGCGCTGCAGGATCCACCATGCCTTCCATCGCATTAACGGTTCGACAGGAATACGGACAACATGGCTTGTACGCCCAACCAAGAGACAACATTATTAATGAAATACCTTGAAGACTCATTACAACCTCTATGGATGATAAAGAAATCTAATCTTGGAGGAAGGGGATTGTACGCGACGCAGACAATCGAAAAAGGAAGCCTTATTTTTACCAATAAACCTTTGGTAACAGCACCACGAGATGACAGTGTCGATCAATTATTTTGTTCCATATGTTACAAATTGTGTGATTCGTGCTCCGCTTGTGAAAAATGTTCTTCGATTACTTGCAGTGAGAATTGTAAAACATCTCAACAACATCAATTAGAATGTAATTTTATCACAAATAACTGGAAGGCCAAACCCGATTGCGGTGAATTAACAGGTGTACTGAAATCCGCACACATGTACTTACGTTTCTTACTTTTGGTGAAACATCACAAAACCATATTATCAATATTACAAACTTGTAGCACCAAATCCCACGTTGAAGACATTGAAAAGTTATGTTCAGTATATGTGATACCCGAAGACCAAATTCAATTTCTAAAATTTGTTCACTCCATAATGAAATTAAACTCATTTAGGATCGCTAACAGTCCTCAAAATAAGAAGGTATCATTACGAGGACTGTACCCATTATCGCCATTTTTAAACCACAGTTGTACACCGAATACCAGAAATGTTTTTAGAGAAGATTACAGTATGTCTGTTTATGCTGCAAAAGACATTGAAAGTGGTGAAGAAATTCTGACATGTTATACGGGACTGCTGTGGTGTACTCCTGCGAGGAGATATCAACTTTTTAAAACAAAAGAGTTTTGGTGTAAATGTGCACGATGTGAAGATCGCACTGAATTGGGGACAAACCTGTCTGCACTGAAATGTTTTAACAAAGATTGCGTAGGTATTCTCCTACCAAAATCCCCTTTAAACCTTAACATTGAGTGGTCCTGTGACAATTGCAGTTCCATATTTCCAGCTTCGAAAATATGCACAATTCAAAGTGTCCTTGGTAGCATAGTTGGGTCCCTAGATTTGGATGGTCAATTCCGACTTGAACCACAGCTGTTAGCAAGACTAGCTAACTTTGTACCATATACGAATCATATATTTATCGATATTCGTCTGAGACTAGCACAGAGGCTCGGATTTACTGGACTGAAATTAAACGGTATTTACGGGATACGAATAATTTATGTTGTCGGTGTAGTGACTAACACAACAGCAGTGTGACAGTTAGTTATACTCGAGTGCCTCATCAGTAATTAAATTTCTATTTCTAAAATTAAAATTTACGAGCGCACGACCGGCATGACGTTCATACTCGTTTCAAAAGTTATACATTGCCAATCCTAACCTCAGTTTATTAAGCTATATACCACCAGCAGATCAGCCCTGGATCTAGGAGGGGAGGGGGGACAAACCGGGGCACCCCGGGTGGCAGTTTCAGGGTGCGCTAAAATCATAATACAGTTGATTAAAAATAAATAAATAATCACGAAAAATGCCAACCATGATAAATTACTTGTGAGGTTTTTTAAGTGATTTACCTCAAACCCTGGAGGAAGGGGGCACTATTATTTTGTGCACCGTTTCGAAAATATCGTAGATTCGGGGATGGCTGGTTAACTGCGCTCTATAGAGTATTGTGTAGAATGGACGCGTACTTATAGCCTTCAAGCTTGTATCCTGCGCTTATATTCTACACTCTTCATCATCTTACAATAAAAATAACACAAGACACAAAGATATTTTCACCGCTCTCAGTGTAATGCTTCTTTAATAACGTCAGAATAAGGTAAGAAGATGCCATAACTTAGTGGTTTTACAGTAGCAAAAAATAATACTTTTATGTTGTACTTACCTATATTGTTTAAGTGTTAAATAAATAATAAAAAGAAACTAGTCAGACATATTAATAACATATTTTAACCCACTCAAGTATTTATTACATTATTTTTTTACCTATTGACCTCGTACTTTTACAGTCATAAAGAGAATAATTATCACTCGACAATTAATAAATTATTACACATGACTAAATTTCTTTTTTTTCTCTTTCTTTTATGTAATGTGTATAAGCATTTATATATTTTATATACACAGCATGTAATCATTGTTTAAAGGCTTTATAACAATGTATGGCTGCAAATTCGTAAATTTAGTTAAATGTTTCCAGAAGTTAGTTGAATCTCATTTATTTAATGCAGTGTACACCTTAATATGGATTTCTTTCACTGTCTTATACATACGACAGATTCATTTAATTACGTTTTTCCTACCTCATCTTACACTCAGTTTATTTAATTATATATGAAACAATTTTACTGCGACGTTCAAATGACGTTATATTTCGCTTTTATGATTTTAAGAATCAATTTACATTGTCAACCTTTCAAGACGCAATAATATACATCTGACATTCAAATGTAACGGTTAGTATAGACATTGGGAGTAGAGGATTCGATCCCGGTCTATTTTTATAATCCCGGGATTTCGGGATTATCTACAGTTAATCTCGGAATCCCGGGATAGTCCCGGGATTGTATTGACAATGGAAAGTGGTAACAAAAAGACAGTAAAACATATCAAAATATTTTTTTTGTTTATTATTTAGTTTTGTGAGGACATAGAATATTTATGTTTTCAATCTCCAAAAAGGCGGTTAACCAAAATTATACTTCCTTCTTATAAAATAAAGAAACTAGTGCCTAGTTTGTTTTGTGTTGCGGTAAATAATTTATGAAACTAACAATAAACTTCAAAAAATCAACTTCTTTAGACTTATTTAGATAAACTATAAAAAATAAACTATATGCTTAAGAGACCAATGTTTATAGATACCTACTCATATTTTTTAATTAAATTGCCAAGAAACTTTATAAATTACACGCTTTTACACATAATCCAGAACCGGTCATTAGCAAAAACAAATAAAATCAGCTGTGTAGACAAGATGGCTGTCAAAACATCAAATCAAGGCAAGTGCGTTTCTTTTTACGCACATTTTTATTGACTTTTTTTTTGGGACTAATCCCACTCATACGCCCACCACTGTAATTCCTGTACACCAGGATCCACAGCAGTGACCCACGAACACACCGAGTTATGACACTCGGGAAGTCCCAGGAAGAAATTAAACTGTCTTGGAACCCACAACGAAATTAATCAGAAGAAAATTGGAGGAGTTGGAAATACAGTAAATCCATTAGTATTGACTTATGTAGGATAGACTTAGACGTAGATAGTATTGACTTATGTAAAAAATGTATCAAGCCCGAAAATCCCGGGCTTCATTAAATTTGATCCCGAAAATTTCGGGACTAAAATAGGACCGGGATCCCGGGATCGAATCCTCTAATTGGGAGTCATGATGAGAAATGTTGATGATAAATTTTTGCTAAGGTTTAAGTTTCTATGACGTCATTCTCATTGGCAGTTACAAAGTTTTTGACTTTAATATTCAAATACTAAAATAAACCTCCCTGAATAGACATTCCAGAACGAATAATAACATTAATAAGCAGTATAACATAAAACCTATTTATAATGTACTAAGTTTTGCACGTGTATATCGACTATCGCTGTAAAAAGTAACCTATGTTACTCGCTAATAATGTAGCTTTCCAAAGATGAAAATAAAATTAAAATCACTTTAGTGGTTTAGGCGTAAAAGCGTAACAAACAAACTTAACACAGCGTAACAAAGCCTGGCGCAAAACAAAGCGTAACACTTTCACATTTATAATATACTAGCTTTTGCCGGTGTGCCTAGTTTTGTTGGTTATCACTATAAGAGTAGCCTAAAGTACTAAAGGTTTTGGCCTACTATACCACGCTGGCCAGACGGGCCATAGGGTTTGTTTCAAGTTTTTCTCCTCGGTTAAATCAGTTTAGCGGTTAATGATTTCCCATACAAACGTCTATCCCCCTTTTCACCCGCTTAAAGGATGATTTCTGGAATAAAAACTATTTCTATGGTCCTTTCCTGGGACTCAAACAGGTAACAGACAGACAGACACACTTTCGCCTTTATAATATTAGTATGGAAGTATGGGTTACATAATATGTAATAGCTTTTATTGCTTGCTATTGCTTCCATCCATCTGTATAAACAATATCCCTTTTCTGCCATTCCCTTCCATTCTTATCTACCTTTCCCTATAAGAATCCCTAATTTACTTAATGATGGTAGTTAACCACCCTATTACGTAAGTGCGGCTAGAATTATATTTAGTTGGAAAAAGTAGGCGATTGTATGTCTATGCGTACCACTTCGGGGTAATAGACATACCTGTGCGAATGTGTATATAAGTACTAGCGTTTGCCCGCGTCTCCGCCCGCGTGTGTGTAAAAAGTAGCCTATGTTACTCGCTAATAACGTAGTTTTTCATTAGTGAGAGAATTTTTAATATCCGTCTAGTGGTTTAGGCGTGAAAGCTTAACAAACAAACAAACTGGACTGCACGGATGGCGTAGAGGTTTATGCGGTCGCCACGCCGCTTACGCTGAGCGTTGTGGGTTCGATCCCCACATGGGACGACATTTTATGTGATCCACAAATTGTTGTTCTGAGTCTGGGTGTTCTTTGTGTCCGTTTCATGTATGTTTGTAAAGTCTCCCGCGATACAGGATATATTCCTAGTGTGGGAGTTGTCTTTTGAATTTAAAAAAACCGGCGAGGGTTCTTTACCTACCCAGATTTTACGTAGATTTTCTATGATATAAAAATATGAAAATTAAGGTAAATTTTGGTACTTACAAATTTTCGCGAAAATCGAAATTTGCCCATATCTTGTTATCGTGTTGACTCAGGAACTTGATTTTTATACACCTAATAGGGACCATAGACCTCAACATATGGTATAAATTTCAACTTGATAGGTCTACTCGTTCCTGAGAAAATCGGTGGTGACACACGGACAGACGGACAAGAAAGTGATTTTATAAGGGTCCCTGTTTTACCTTTTGAGGTACGGAACCCTAAAAAGACTCGGTTTTATATTTATAATATAAGTATGGATTTATCTGTAAATAAGTGAAAATATAAGAATGTACTACTTGCAATATTTATCAAATGTGTTTACTGACAGCTAGACATTTCGGTCTACTAGAAACCTACAAGAAACCTTCTTTCTAAGGAGAGGCCTATGTCCAGAGATTTTTTGTACTAGGTAAGTAACCTCGGGTTATTTTTACTGAGCTGTAACTTATTTAAAACGGGTAGTTAATCCTATTACTAAGAATCCCTACACTGTGCGTGGACTGACATGCATTTTACCGTTTTTTTTTAAATATCTTTAATTGACCCAGAGGATTGTTAACGATTAGTTAATAAATCTGTACTTAAGTTTAAAGTACAGATTTATAAACTAATCGTTAACAACCTCGGGGTCAATTTTCTTAAATAAAGGTTATACCACTTGTGATTGACTCTGTCTTCGTATTATGTTTCTAGGTCATATTGCGGTCATTACCGCATCAAGGTTATAATAAGATATTCGCATTTCAATGTTTTTTAAATTCTTTGTTTATTTAGACTTTTGTTTTTCCGTGCGGAAATCCCCTCGAATACTACCTATCGGTGGCATGTCGGACCCGAACCGACTAAAACCGCACGCCGTCTCGGGTACTAATAGCCGGCGAACCAGGTATACCCTAGAAAGGAGGTCCCTGGTGCATTTGTTTAATTAGACTAAGTATATAATAGTTTAACCGGTTTAATAAAAAAAAAAGTCAATTAACATGTTGAAACTTGGAATAATTAAAAGTAGGTATTCAATTGAAGTAACATAATTAAAGGAGCTCCGCTTCTGCTATGTGGTTTAGTATTAGATTCTCTCAACTGTAGAAAATATAAGAACTTCACATATTTTTTTAGAAATATATTTACCTAAGTATTCCAATAATTTAAAAGAACGAATTTTTTAGTAATTAAAATTATACAGTTTTCATTTAAATTCCGTTATTCATACTGTAAATTGAAGAGTGATAAACAAAAAAAATGTTACTAATTAAGTACCTAATGTATAAAAATATTTATTTTATTTTATTTGAAAGTTGTGAAATTTAATTCAGACTTGTGTCCATTCCACGTAAACGGAAGTTCGTTACAAAATGCGTACTATTTTTATAGCTAAATTTTAATATTTACTTCTAGGTCAGATTTTAGTTTGTTTGTTATTTTACTAAAAACTATTTCTATAGATAGCATGCTATTTAAGTACGTAAACTATTATTTGTTATTGTTAAGTTGAAGTGTTGTTTTTTTATTATTTGTGTAAGCACGATTATTTCGGTAACTATCAATAGGATTTAAATCATTACTTTGGATTGAAAAAAGGTATTCATTGAGAAACGTTTAAGGCTATTAAGTCTACGAACCTTAGAAACGGGCAGTGACAATACACGCAAATGAAACTGCAAGAACAGTACAAATAAATGTACGTTTTTATGAGTAATGTACCTAATTATAATATACTTTTAACATGGTTCTGATAACTAATCAGTAAAACCGAGAAAAACAGCGTTGGCTCTCTCGTGTAGTTCAACTGCCTCTCCTAGAGTATTGTTTTATCAGTGACACTGCGTGAAATTAATCCGTTTGACACTTATTTACTTGACCACTTTATCGTACCCCAAGCGAGAGCAACGAGAACAATTTGTGGTTTTCAAGAGAAAAAAACCTTTTTGGATTTAATAAAGAATATTGTGTATTTCGACACAATTATAATCCCAGTAACGTAGGCAATGTATAGTTTTAAGTCAAAATACAATATGAAAACCTGCACGTTAAGTATTCGTAGAACAATAGAAATAACTCAGTATGCAATCATTTAGTTTATGGTTGACCAGTCATAAAAACAGGCCAAGTACCTACGTAGTTTTATAGTTTACTTGTTAATAGGGTTATATTTTATTATACATAAATAATTGGAAGCCAGTGACATGCCGAGTAGCAGACTAGGATAATGAAAACGCATTTCCAGTCTAACGAATATAATATTGCGTTTGTGTACCTACGTTACGGCCGCTGCTCATTTGGAACGCGATAGCACTTTTCGACGATGCGCATATCTGTTTAGTTCAACTATGTTTTTTATTAATAATAAATGCTTGTAATTAGTGTTTGGCAATAATGAATAAAGTCTTTGTAGTTATGGAAACCACCAGTATCCAATTCAAACATATGAAGAATTTTTTTAGAAAAAAAAATATTGCTTATGTGTTGTAGGGACACAAGCAAATATTTTCTATAATATCGTCGACCGTTAAGATGTTGTACATAAGGTTCCTTTTCTAATATACATTTTCAACCGTGTCTTGGTACCTAGTTACATGATTTGATCTGTCAATTTCAAGGTCAATATGAATATTATACGACCCTTTATAATACGCGGTCCGTATTCACTGCGTCATGCCGCAATAGCATATGCGTATAACTTTAAGGATTCCTGTAGAATGTAGGTATAGTTAGAATTGCATAGCGAGTTCAGTCAGTACAACGTGTGCGCCGAGTACTACGCAACAAACGAATAAAATCAGCGACGATATTGTCGTGTGGGGCAGTTGTACGATTGACCGCTGATTGAAATGGGTGCCGCCGCGAGAAACGCCCGCCCTCACGTCGTCTCCAGGTGGATCTGTCTACCTGTGCCGTTAGTTACTATCATTCATAATTTTATTGTTTGCTCCATTGTGGATTGCATAGCTCTTTTAAACATGCAATAACATAATTATTAAGTTGATAACGAACCGCCGCATAATTTTGAATCGGTGATTGAAGTGACCGTATGTAAATTCAGAAGTTGCGTGATACAGAATTGTGTGTACGTTCCTTCATAAGATATGACATGATAATGAGTGCCTACAAAGATGTTTCTTAGCATTCGCGTGGTAAGGTACTTTTGTCTTGGCGTTTTGCCGTTACAAAGTTCGATGAAGGTCTACATATTCTCTTCTGCCAACTATTTCTATTCCCACGCCAAGATGTATTGAAAATCAATTTGTTGTTGCGTACGAAACATTGTTTAATCAGTACTAATGGAATATGATGCGTAGGTTCAACATACCTGCCATTGACAAGTGATCACATTATTGATTAAAGTAGTTGTTACTTATCTAGTAGAATTAATTCAAAGAATAGTTGTTTGAACTTTTAAAAAGAAAACTTTTGTATTTATTGACAAATTAATGACCATTAATTGTATTTGTCTGTAGCTAACCAGACGAATATTAAAGATTGACAACTAGTAAAATATTCGTCAGGAATCACAATTGACTCCAAACGTGACAAAAATTCAATACATTTGGTCAAACTTCGATTTAATAAAAGGTATCGTGGCTTACTAAAAACAATTCCCCTTTTAATAGTTTAAAAATAAAATAAATAAAGTAATAAGAATAAATAAAATAAACTTTAGTATAAACTGTTATTAATACTAATATTAGTAACTAAGCAGTCATAAATACTTTGAAAAAGAATCATCTTAATAATCTTAAAAAATTCAGAATATCAAAGACACTTTCTTAGAACATAAATCTTTATCTACAGCGGTATATAGCTGAACTGTACTATTTTAACAGCATTCTTCATAAACATCATCATCATCATCAGCCTATCGCAGTCCACTGCTGGACATAGGCCTCTCCCATTGCATAACGAATTGGTTGCATTCGTCTCTTCATAAACGTATTACTTTTATTCCCTATTACGTCCTTGTTAGTAAACTTTATGCATACAACTTTAGAAGTATTAAGTACTCGTAAATTGCCAGAATTAAGATTACCAGAATTGAAAAGACCCCTTTTCAATTCTGGTAATCTTAATTCTGGCTTCGTCACCAGAAAAATGGAACTATACTTGGTGTTGTTGATGAACCGTCTTTTGCAAGGTCGAGTTACCTACCCATTTAAATATCGGCAGCGGCATTTAATGGATATATCTATTGCACACTACCGTACATTAACGGAATAAAACAAAGAGCAAGTGCCCCTGTGATGATTTTGTACGGCGCCAAATAAATAGAAGTGTAAAATTTCCATATCCTATGTTCCAAAATACTAACGATATTAACATGTTGTGTATCCAATCCCTATATATCAAATCCTGTGGATCTCTTCATAATTAAGACAATTTCATGCCCTTACCGCGTAACACTTACTCAGCTTAACATTCTTCAGAGCCTACGTGGACCAAAAGTCTACTATCTTATCAAGTGGATACCAATAAGTAATATAAACAACAAAAAGTGCACTACAAATTTATGTAATCTCACGAGACTTGGCACACAATACTTGTCTAACGGTATAATGTACCACAACGTCAACATTGAAAGTGGAAACATGTACTAAGATTAGTATGTTTCTAAACTGTAACGTCACTTTACAGAGCTCTCGGAATCCCGTCTGGCGCTGAAAGAGAGCCTGTCCCGCGGCACTCTGCGAACGTTGGCGGCGCTGGGCGTGGGCGACGCGCACCTCCGCGGCCTATTGCTCTACCACCTGCACGCCGCCCTGGCAGAGCGCGCCCGCCGATCTCCAGACCTGTTTGAGGTGGTTATCTAATCACTGTATTACCTAACTTGGACATATCTAGAACATATCCAGATATCCAGAAGTTAAACTTAGTAAAGAGTAATAATAGGAATATAAATACCTCACACGAAGTACAAGAACAGGATGAAAACTGAGGTCACGTTGGTAGTATAGTGAAGTTCAAGTTAGTCCATTATGAAATTCATCTCCATTATAAAATAGTAGATTTTTTCGTCCTTCTTCAAGTCACTTTCTTACGTTTTTTATTAGCCACCCTTACTAAAAGGTAAAAAAAATATAACATTCTCGTATTACTTATGTTATGTTGTTGTTTGCTATGTACTAGTATCTTTTTAGTAAATTTATAAATTATGTGCAATGTTGGAATTTTCTGCCGGTAAATTATTATTTTTTTAAATTTGCAACTTTTTTGGTTAAAAATCATATCATAACGAGTAAACAGAACATTTCACGGAAACAAGTTAATAAATACCGCATTCGGTCAAAAACTGCAATGTAATTAATCAAAGAGCCGAAGCGCGCGGGGCGTACCCTCCAACCGCCAACTTGTGTTAGTGTGCGTAGACTTTTGCACGGAATACACATGTAGCTATTACTTTTGATACCTACGGGGAATGACCATTACCTTTGACAGTTGATTGCATAAAGTTAAATTTTCCGCAGAAAATTACATACAATATGTTTATATATATATATGTTGTACGTAAATACACAATATAATGTTTATATTATAATAGTTATATTTTCAATGTATTCCAACTTAAACTCAACTGTTGCGTAAACGGGGCCAAATATGTAGATACTTATATACAGAGGTGTCGATAACGGTAACAGTGTCGCGAGTTCAATGGTTTTTTTCCATCTCAAAAATTCATTAATTTTTTGCTGTTCAAAAATGTGCAACGCGCCTAAAGAATTTTTCACTTAACTTCGAAATATTACCATTTGGCTGAACTGTCATTACATTAATAAAGTAAAATACACCCTATTCATGTCCGTCGTATAACAACTCTTTTTAAATAGTTTCAAATTTTACAGGATCTAAAAGCTGAAATCGAAAGTACTATAGAACAAGCATACTCTATACTCCAAGGAGACATTTCTGCGCCGCCAGACCTCGAGTTAAGACGTCGTTATCTTGGACCAGGCTGTGATAAACCGCAGGAAGAAAGATTCTTTATACTAGATGTGTAAGCTATGAACTAAAACTTGTATGTAATTTTTAAAATTGATGTTTATTTTTAACTATTCTCTAAATTTTAAGTATATTTTGTAAACCACGACTGTTAAAACAACGAAACTTAGTACAATTTTAAATTACAAAACGCTTTTTGAATTACATCCATATTAATATTATAAATGCGAAAGTGTGTCTGTCTATCTGTCTTTCTGTCTGTCTGTTACCTCTCCACGCTTAAACCGCTGAACCGATTTATATGAAATTTGGTATGAAGCTACTTTGATTCGTGAGGAAAGACATAGGCTACTTTTTACCGCGATAACCGACATTTAAGCGGGGGGAGTCGCGGGAAAAAGCTAGTTTATGTAATGTCTTAAACTGTAAGTTTAGTATTTTCACTCTTTGTAGCTGAAATAATTGAACTTTTTAACCAAGATATTGAAAATGGTTTACCAAAATCAGTTTTTTCAGTGGTTAATGGCCCCTTTACTCTATTTATTATTTTATTAATTTTTAGCCTGTATTGTCCCACTGCAGGGCAAAGGCCTCCCTCTACTTATCTAATTAAAATTTTAAAAGCAAATAACCATTTATCATGTTGATAAGAGATTCATGTAATCTATTACTCAATATTTTACATACATTTTCTTAAACAGACTAAAATCAATGGTAACCCATCGCAGGTATCTCATTTTTTTACTAAGGCGCCTTTAGCGTTAGTACTCAAGTTCTTATTAAGAGCAGTTCTTTGCAGATTTCTTAAAACAATTTAAAATTAATATGGCAATAACAGGTAATGCTTCATTACCTTTTTTTTAGATGGCAATGTTTCAAATGATCATCTAACTGGGTTAGTTTCATGAAATTGATGCCCAAAACTGTGTTGCATAATAAAATGCATTTAGACAAATGCTTGCTAGTCAAGAATAAAATTAAAATTTAATGATCTACATTGTACCTAAATCTTATCGTCTAATTGTGTGCAAAATTAAACTATTTAAGTATATAAGTCATAGAAATTACATAAAAGAGATCGGGCGTGAATAGTTTTGTTATAGATAATTTATTTTGCAATAAGAAACATGTATTTATTGCATATTTATAATTACCTACTTTATACCTCTATCTATCAACCAAAGTCAAAGAGTTCCTACAATGGAATAAAATAGCGCAGAACTTTTTCATATTTATTCTAATATTAATATGTATGCGAAAATGACACAGAGGCTAATATCACAGTAGGAAACAGCTGCTGCTACCTGCGACAAAAAAAAACGAGTGTGCTTTAGACCACACGACTCATGTAAAACTTCTTGGCTATAAGACAAAGAAAGAATATGTGTGCTCGCACCTCTCTTTCTTGCCCCTACAGTAATATACAAAACGTAATTCTCTCTCTTTCTATCTTCACTAACTTATGTCTCCCTCTCAACTGCCGTTCGCCTCGCCCGATCACACTTTTCTTAACGCTCTCGTCACGCATTCACCAGCTTACTCCCCAAGTCAAGCGTGCGTAAAGAAGTTTTATGTACTTCAAAAACTAGAAAAAAACATTTAAAACAATTATGGCACACAAACAACACTCAGTGTCAGAGCAATTAAGTATATTAAACTAAACATAATTCTATTTCCCAATGTAAAAAACAAATCAAAACCATCGCTGTAAATCTATTACTTTTCTAAAAGTCTCTTGCGTTTTTAAATATAAAGTAAGGCTTCTAATTTTTAGCTTAAGTTAAAGTACTACTGCAAAACGGTAGTTCGAAATCAACAGATAACATTTCATTCGGACTCGTTAAGGGTTTAGGTTATAAAATGGACAGTATGTTACTGTAGGTACTTATAATATATATGAGTACTTATAAATGAACATAATTCTAGCGATTGTCGGTGTGGTAACGGATTAAGGTAGTAGTCTGGTAACTTCGGTACAAAAAATATTGGCAGTCATGGACGTTACTTTCGGCCCATAACGTAAGTTTAATTTTGCTTATGAAAATCTGTTGTTGAATTTTAAACGGTTTTTCTCAATACAGGGTTTTTCTGGTCGGCCCGGGTCCTAATTTTTTTTCTACAGAACTTTTCAAATTTTAACAGGCTACTTTACACACTTATAGTTCTCGTTGCAACTACCGAGAATTTTTTCCATCCCTAAATTTTTATTTTACAACTCTTTTTTTGCTAAAATACGGCATACCTGCTAAGCTGTACTACAGTGACGTGGAATCTAGTGACCCAAAAATCATCTGTAATTTATTTTCCAGTTTCTTCTTCTCGGTATGTGAACCAGTTACAACTAACTTTAAACATTGGAGACCTCCTCCAGACTCTTGTGACAATGATTTGAATATCTGTAACCTCCGTTTTAGTGAAAAAAAGGTCCTTGAAGCTATTAAATCCTTGGATCCGTCTAAGGGACCTGGACCCGATGGCATACCTCCACACTTCTTAAAAATGACTTCATCGTATATTTATAAGCCTTTGTTTTTAATTTACAATAAATGCATCTCAGAGGGGGTGTTTCCCGCTGTCTGGAAACGTGCCAATGTTACTCCCGTACACAAAGGTGGATCTAAGAGTGACGTTGAAAATTACCGACCGATATCTATTTTGTCCGCTTTGTCAAAGCTCTTTGAAAGACTTGTACACGACGAAATATACCCAGCGTTTCACAACATAATCATACCACAACAACATGGCTTCGTCAAACAACGATCAACTACCACAAATCTTTTAAATTTTACCAGCTTTCTATTTGACAACATTGACAATCGAGTTCAAGTGGATGCTGTTTACACTGATTTTCAGAAGGCCTTTGACAAAGTGGATCATGAAATACTATTAAATAAAATTGCATATAACGGAATACGCGGCAACCTGCTCAGATGGTTTTGCTCTTATGTTACGAACCGCTGTCAAAGGGTTGTGATTAACGGTTTCCAATCAAAAATCATAAAAGCCACTTCCGGAGTTCCACAAGGCTCAATTCTTGGGCCTCTACTGTTTATTATTTTTATAAACGACATAAATCAATGTTTTCTTAATACTAAATACCTCCTGTATGCTGATGACCTCAAAGTTTATAATCCCATTACAAATTACGAGGATTGTGCCCTTTTTCAACAGGACTTGGACCGACTGACAACCTACTGTTATAATAACAAACTTTACTTAAGCTTACCCAAATGTAAGTACTTAAATTACACAAAAAATAAAAATGTTATTAGTTTTAACTACAAACTTTGCAATATTCCCCTTAGTAAGGTCACTTCTATAACAGATCTCGGTGTGACACTCGACTCGAAACTCTGCCTAAATCTTCATATCGACAACATAGTCAACAAAGCATATAAGCTTTACGGGTTCATTATGAGATCTACCCACGACTTCAAAAGACCTTGCTCCTACTTGCATCTATATAGGTCATTAGTTCGCTCACAATTGGAGTATGCAGTGCCGATCTGGAACCCCTTCTACAACAAATATGTAGATATCATTGAAAATGTCCAACGTAAATACTTACGTGCAATGCACTATAGGTGCCACGGTTTCTATTTGCCGTATAATGAATTGCTAGTTAAATATAAACTATTGACTCTCAACTCGAGACGAAAGTACATTGAGGCTTTAACTCTGTATAAAATCGCAACCAACAAATTTAACTGCACTGAACTAAATAATATGCTATGCTATACAGTCCCCAGGAGGTTTTACAGACGTAAAGTGTGCGCAGGCAAACTATTTTCAGTGAACAAATGTCGTACCAACACTGGTATCCGCTCGCCGATGCGTCGCATGTTGGATACTTACAACAAAATATTTATTAATGTTGATATTTTCGCCAGCTCAATGAGCAAGTTTAAAGGCCTTTTGCTTAAAGACTTAGGCTAAAATAACATAACCGCATTGACAATAGTCCTTGTTATAAATTTCATAATTACTACTAAGAAACTAATGTATGAGTATTCCAACCTGTACATGTACAAATGTGAGCGTGTTTAATACTGTATTCCATACTTATCTTTGCTAATTTGTGAATAACGTTGTGGGCTACAATATAGCATAAGTGCTATATTGTTTAGATTATTTTGTAAACTGTATGTTGTAGCTGTTTGTTATTCCTATTCAATAAAAAAAAAAAAAAAAAAGGACATTTTTTTTCAAAGTCTGCAATTTTGTTATATATATTTAAAATTTACCTTCAGTAGTTCCGACCAGAATAACATGTCTGTAGATTAAGAATTATCAAGAATTTTTGATTTCAAATAACATCAAGGGCCAAAATCACCGGGACCACCCACGTGCTTTTATTTCAAGGTGCATGGTTATGCATACGATCAATAATAATAATAATAAAAAATCATTTTTTCTTTAATGTTTGTATTTTTAACATGTAAATAAAAAGATCCTAAATATCCAAAACGATTCATTTTTATTTTCCTATAATAAAACGCCCGCCAAAAAAGACATGAAAATCGGCTTAAATTACCAGACTACTACGTTAAGAACACCGAGAGTCACCACCCCAACTCATCTTGTGGGTGCAACACACAGGACAACAACACTGCAAAGAGAAGAAAAACTTGTCACAAACCTTATACCAACCCCGTGTACCAACCCGTCTAGCTTAGCGTCTAGTCTACTTCTAAGGAGAGGCTTATGTCCAGCAGTGGACTATTAAAAGTTGTTGATGTAGCAATTGTTTAAAGCGCAAAATTAGCAACAGTTACAGGAAGTAACTGTACATTGCTGTGGCTTACATGTGTCTATCAGGAACACTTAGTGTGTGCTCTTCAGAGTGCTGCTGGGGCTGCAGCGTCTCTGTAGTGCATCGGGGTAGTTTGTTGAACATCGCGTAGATTACTTTTATGCTACGATACGTAAAAGATGCACATCTCTAGTTGTCAAGATGAGCGGCATCGTCAACAGTATCCTGAACATGATCTCTAGACGGCTGGACTGTAGTTACATCAATCGTTGCTGCGTACTTGTGTACGGAATGGCATAGCAATGATTGTTGTGTGTGTATATGTCTATTTTTCTTCGTTTTGTTTTATTGTTTGTTTTCTTTATGTACTGTACTAACACTAGTCTCTAAGAATATTGTTACTAACAAAATGAACACCATGGTCTGCAATAAAGAGTTATTATTATTATTATTATCTTTATTAAATTATATATATATATATATATATAAGTACAGTGACCGAGACACCTGTGGTTAGGACTCCCAAGATAGGAGTTCTAAGGAGGACTGCCTTCTGCATCAGCCCTTGATCCAGCCGTCCAACGTGAGCCTCTTAAGGTGTATGTCGTGGCTCTTGGCTATCAATCCGTGATCAGATACGACGATCGGAACAATGATCACTGAATCGACATTCCACATATCGACAATCTCGTGAGATAAATCCAAATATTTTATCTGTTTTTCTTTTTCAACTTTCACGAGATTCTCGTCATGAGGAACAGCGATATCAACAATCATTGCGCGGCGCTCTAATCGATCTATCACTACAATATCAGACTTATTCCCAACAATAGTCCTGTCTGTGATAATAGATCGATCCCAATAAAACTTGGCCCGACTATTCTCGAGAACTGGGTCGGGCACATACCTGTAGTATGGCACCTCTAGATTTACAAGTTGGTATTTAATGGCAAGCTGTTGGTGTAAGATCCTGGCTACTTAGTTGTGCCTGTGCAAATATTCACCGTTAGCGAGACGAGAACAACAGAAATAATATGCCTGATTGATTCCTCAGGACGGTGGCATGCCCGACAGATGTCAACCGTACCATTTTTCAAGATATATTTCCGGTAGTTATTCGTCATGATAAGTTCGTCCATAATCGCACAAACAAAACCATCAGTTTCTCCGAAGAGATCACCATACTGCATCCATGTCGTAGATGGTTTTAAGTCTATATCGGACCCGAAAGACCATGGAGCTCTTTGCCCTTCCATACTACCCTGCGATCCCTATCCCTATCCCTGAAAAATACCCCTCTCGATCTTTATTAGTACATCGTTTAACGCCGTCTGCCGACATCCTGGATAGCGAAGGGCTGTTCTCCATTGCCCCATACACGACTCCAAGAAAGTGCACAGAGTTGTATCGATTTTATACGCCTCCAGCACCCTCAAAAGCCTTGTGTGTGGAGCCGAGTCATAAGCTTTCTTCAATCTATCAAACATGTCGCCAGACTCTTACGATTACGGCGCACCGTACCGCACGTTGGCTAATGGTCATGTCTATGATAAGAAGCTCTTAAGTGCCACGAGACCCACTTCTACATCCATTCTGAGAAGAATCCATTGTGTGAAGTAATTTTGAGTCTCAGAATAGATGTTAGAAGTTTATACATGGTTGGTAAACATGTGATAGGTCTAAAATTTTTAGGATCCGTGACACTACCAGACTTATAGAGTAAGTGGGTTATCAAAACTCATATATATATATATATACGAGTATATATATGTGTATAACAACACCGATTGATCACTCATCCTATTTGTATAAAAAATTTAATATTCCTCACTTTTAAAATTACTGTACTCAAAATACCGAGTTTCAATAAATCGAATAAAAAAAGTCCGACTAATGATGATTCGAAACATCAAAAATTCGAATGCTTTCTATTTTCTTTCAAATAAAAATATTTTCTTTCGCTGGTCACAGTTCTAACTTAAGTTTACCCAAATGATTGATCACAAATAGACGGGATCTGGCACTGGGCGGCCGCTGCCGCGACTTCGCGCTTTAAAGGTCACAGTTCTACCCTAACCCAAAAATTTACATACAGTATATGATACCCGACGCAAGTATATATAAAGAGAAGAAGAAAACACACAAAAAATATTAATGCACAAATATTAATAACAAATTAACCGTCTTTAAATTACTTTAAATGTTACTTATAGCTTTTGAATATTTATGCGTAACTGAATATTAACTGAATATTATAAACCTCCTTTCTAAGGAGAGGCTTATGTCCAGCAGTGGACTATAAAAGGCTGTTGATGAATATTATACTAACTGAATGAGAATCTTAATTTTAGCGGTTTAATCGAAGAATTGAAAATCGGAATTTCGTATTTCGGACCGAGAACCTTTCGAGCATTTGATTCTTCGAACGTATAAAAATCGGAATACAAACACATCGACTTTAAATTTCGTGAATTTTAATATTAGACATTATTATTCTTAGGTATTGTGAAAATCGTAACATCTTAATTCGGAATAAAATATTTCGGAGTATTTGGGTGTTCACGTCCTTCGCGAACACTTCTTTTTTGCCATTTTTGCCTTTTTGCTAAGTGAATGCTAAATGTATATTAATAATATGATTTATGAATCATATCATCACACCTGTGACTGATTTACTAAACCACTGCGACTTAATTATTATTATTACGCTACCACAAGACTGGCGAAAGGTTTAAATTCGAAAAAAAAGATAGTGATTTTCGATAGTTTTAATTGATTGAAATGTTTGAATTTGATCTTTGTCTATGACGAAATCACAATCACATGGAAAATGGCTGTGACTTAAACCAATCAGTTCATCAAATGAATATGATTGAAAGGTTGCAATATTTTTAATGTCTAGTAGATTGACACTATAGTGATATAAGCATAGATTGAACAAGAGCCCCAATCTTGCAATAAGGCAACAAGAGAGATGGATAATAGTTAGATCCAAAAAGATATAGCCTATCGAGAACAAGAGCCCCAATCTTGCAATATAGGCAACAAGAGAGGTGGATAATAAATAGTCCACTTTGTATCTTTCTAGTCGAGCTTCGCTCCAATCGCAACTTAGCGAAACAGACACAGAGGGAAATGTCGGGCATCCATCTTTCTCGTTGCCTGTATCGCTTCCACTTACAGGCAGCTGTACCCCGTGTCCTCTCTATGGTTAGATCCCTCTATCTCTTCCTAGTCGAACTCTGTGATTGGCTGGGGAATAAAAGAGGTTACTTAGTAGCCAATCGCAGTTAAGCTAAACAGAGACAGAGGATACTATCGAGCGTCCATCTCTCTCGTTGCCTGTATCGCTTAAACTTACAGGCAGCTGTAATCCGTGTTCTCTCTATAATTATATCTCTATGGACAACACGGGCGGATTTTTTTAATTATGTCTCGAGTCCTTGCCTGTCACTTTAAGGATGAGCGAATGCGAAAATAGGATATTTATCCAATCGAAATTTTTGAATAGGAGGTACAGACAAAAACTAGGCTGCACTGAGATCAACTAAACTGTCACACAAAAATTAACATATCTATAACAGACTTTAGTGCCACCATCAATGATTTTATATTTTTTATATTTGAAATATCATTGGCCATATATTATGTATTCTCTAATCTTAGAAAAAAAATTGGTCGGAATGGTCGGAGACTTGACGTAATGCACATATGCATGCATATAGAGCTTTTAAAAAATATCAAACTTGATACAAATTCGATACTTTAAAATAATCCATAATTTCGAATTATATAAATATCAAGATATAAGATATAATCGATTGTTTTCATTGAAAATATCGATATTTTTCAAGGCCTTGTCACTAACGTCACTCGACAGAGGATTACACATAGACAAAACACTATAAATCTAAGGGATTACATCACCCTCACGCTAGATAACTTCATGCATTTCATTTAAAATGTTCAAGGAAGATTAAAAATAAAATTGGTCGGAATGGTCGGAGACTTGACGTAATGCACATATGCATGCATATAGAGCTTTTAAAAAATATCAAACTTGATACAAATTCGATACTTTAAAATAATCCATAATTTCGAATTATATAAATATCAAGATATAAGATATAAACGATTGTTTTCATTGAAAATATCGATATTTTTCAAGGCCTTGTCACTAACGTCACTCGACAGAGGATTACACATAGACAAAACACTATAAATCTAAGGGATTACATCACCCTCACGCTAGATAACTTCATGCATTTCATTTAAAATGTTCAAGGGAGATTAAAAATGTATGTTTGTGAACTAGTTTGTAAGATAATTGTAGTTTATGAGTTTATCTCATTCCGTGTAATTATACTGGGATAGGATCTAAAATACCTACTCTATTTCACCAATCTCATTGACGATGATTGATGAAAACGAATGAATGATTATAGTAATACTATTCTAAATTGTGAGTCAGAAAATAATGTTTACTCTGCGTAACAGTGCAGCCAAACCGTTTGGTTTATATTTTTATTAAATGACCTGATAAGAGACAATAAATTCTCGTTTAGATTAGATTTATAACCAAGTTAATGATCCTTTCAAAGTCACTTTATTGCTCATTGTATCAACACCAGTATTTTAGTATAGCAGGTTCCAGTCTACTGAAAGCATTCATTCAAAGAGCATTTTCCCACAACATGTCACCCAATCGTCAAGCTTTATTGCTGTCATCCTCAAATTGTCATGGCTATTCTATGCTGGAATTTGCAAAACAAGAAATATGTTCTTTACTACAGAGGTAAGTTAAACATTTTAGTTTCTTGTTTCAGCTTATTAAGGAGGTCATCTACTCTTCCCCACAACTGTTGAGTTTTTCAAAGTTTACATTGATCAATAATATTACATATTTTCTAATTTCAGTATTAATGTTACAAATTTAATCTTTATTCCATATGCCCAAATGGACTATGATAAGTACACTGCTAAAATGAAAGAAGTTATTGAACCATGGGGATTCAAGGTAACAGGACTACACACATACCCTGATCCTGTTGATGCTATTGACTCCTCTAATGCTATCTTTATTGGAGGAGGCAACACATTCCTTCTTCTAAAAACACTTTATGACAATAATTTAGTAAAGCTAATAAACACAAAGGTAAATAGTGGGAACCTTGTATATATTGGAAGCAGCGCTGGAACGAATGTAGCAACCAAAAGTATACATACTACAAATGATATGCCTATAATATTTCCTCCAACATTTGAAGCTATTGGTATTGTACCATTCAATATCAACCCTCACTATATTGATGTGCTAGAAAGCGCAACCCATAAAGGAGAGACCAGGGATCAAAGGATAGCTGAATATATGGAAATGAGTCATGCAAAACCTGTGCTAGGTTTGAGGGAAGGATCAATTTTGCATATTGAGGGTAATAAGTTGACTTTAAAAGGGATTGCTGGCGCTGTTCTGTTTAAAGCGTAAGTCTGAAATGTTTTACTTATGGTATACATTTTAACTAAACTAAGCCAATTTTACCAGTGGCTGTTTATTACTTAAAATTGCATTTGTATAATATAATATTAGGGGATGATCTTGCTGTTCTTTTTTTAATAGTACATTTTTGTTTCAGACATGAGAAGAAGATTGAATATCCAGTTGGTTCTGATGTTTCCTTTTTAATATTTTCATAATATTTTTATAGATTTCAGTCAATCATGAAATAAAAATCAGTACTATAAAAATGATGATATAATTAATTAATGTTAGAAACAAATATAAACAAAAATTATTCAAGGAACATATTTTTTGTAAACCTTGAAACCACTTTTGCACTTAAGTCATATTCTAACATAGTTAATGTTCAACAGTTAGCTGTATCACTTTAATTTGTGTCAATTAGGTATATCGCAAAACCACTAAAAATCCACAATTTTCACTAGTTATTGCAATCTTCATACATGAATCAATCCACTGGGTTCCCAGACAAGGATTAAAACATCACTAAGAAATAGTGTCTGAGAATGCACTTCAAAAGTTTATTTTTTATTTAGTAAGGCTAACTCTGAATTTCCAGGGCAAGGGTTTAGCTCTGGATTTCCAAGGTTTAGGGTTTATGTCAGCCAGTAACTGGAGCATGCAATAACATGGATCTAGCTGCATGGAAGAAAGAAGCCTGTGGTGTTACTCGCGCCTGTCCAGTTCTTTCTGCTGTAGGTAAATGACATAAGTATCTTCGCAGAGCTAGATCACGTCGTGCGCTTAAACCACGCGTTATCTCACAACCAGATCCAAATAATACAGCACGTTGACGTTTTCGCTTTTGCTCTGCCACCTAGAAACATTTTGAAAAAAATAATGATGTTAAAACAAATTTCACACGAATTTTTTAGAATATCTACATATGTGTATCTGAAATCATTGTTATGGACTAATAAATAGGAATGGTGGTTATTACTCCTTATGAATCTTGCAAACTTTATTTTGGAAAATATGAAATATTACCCTGTTTGTACATCTTTGCAGTAAGTGTATTTGTTAAAAGTAACCCCAGTTTATTTAAAAAGGCAAAAGATATATTCCCACGCAACACTTGGGGCAGTGAAAGACTAGTCCTGGATTTTGTTCCCAGAACTACAATATTCCAAAAAAAATGTTATAATATGTGTATCAAAATATTTAATAGCTTGCCACCCACCATAAAGACGTTGCCCCTACTGAAATTTAAAATGAAATTGAAAATATGGCTTTTGGAAAAAATTATATGCTCAGTAACCGAATACCTAAATGAGCAATAATTACAAAAACACCTGACAATATTTTATTTATGTTGTGTGCTATATTAGAAATAAGTTATCGGATTGAAAAATTTGATATTGCAATTTTATATTTGACATTTTGTAAATTGTTTATTGACATGAGCTTAGTAGTTTGTTATTAAATCAATCTGCTGTTATAATATGCATGTACGTTTAAAATTTTGCATGTCAGAACAGACTGACGAAATATGTAATTCTCTTATAATAACTATAAATAGCCCATGTACCATATTTCTGCAATTAAAGTATCATTTCTGTAGGTTGAGCTTGACTGAACCAAACATATATAAACTACTAGCTGTACCCTGCCATGCTTCGTTATGGCACATTGTGGTGGCATTGATAAGAAATGAGGAACGAAACTGTCACGCAAAATCTGGTTGTATATTGTGTCAAAATGTGAGCTCAATCAGTGCAGAACTTTTGATGCGAACACAAACCAACTTAACTTTTTAATAATTTATACTTCGATCAAATAAACTGTAGATGCACACTCTAATACAAAAAAAAGCGCCAAATCGTGTCGCTTGAATGTATTTATACTTATACATGCATGTTTTCGTAATGCTATCATGAAAATAAACAAGTTTATACAATGAATAGAAAGAAATAGAAAGATGTAATAACTGCTCAAAAACGTCAATGTATAGACTGTAAAGCGTCGTTGTCGCGTCCCTCGCTGTACGTACCTACTTGGTATGTATTCCATGCCCTAAGGTTATAGAAAGCTTGTGGAGTAGACATGTATGTTAATATTTTTCTTAATCAATAGTTTTTAGAGTTCCGTAGCCAAAGGGCCAATGGAATCCTATTTTTGTTGGAAATTATTCAAATCACAGAGTAACTGCCACCTAATCATTTTGTTCTGGATATAGGTATTTTTTTAAATTCAAGCGTATTGCATATTACTTTGATCATATGACAAGCATCTAAGAAATCCAATACATTATGTTCCGAAATCAAATGTTAAAAAAAAAGATTTTTAAAATTGCCAGTATCAATTATCTTATAATCTAATTATTTCATTGTTAGAAGATTACTTTCACATCCATCGAAGCTCAAGGAAACTACCCCTACTCCTACTAAACTGGAACCACTGGAGAGAAATACTACTCACAGCTACATATAAAAGAACGAGATTAATATGGCAAAAATGAGGTCTGACTTCACATGGAATGTTCCAAGGCCTCACTGGCTCTAGGTCAACATAGTAAATATGCTGCAATAACCTAGCCACTATGGTCATGTATAGAACTGAAAAAGAGTTCAACATCTGTACTATGGCATAGTATCGTCGTGCTAAAAACTGTGGAGGGCTACACAAGGAACTCTAACTCCAGTCTCATTTATGAATATTTCCTAAGTCCGGTCTCTGAACTGCTTTAGTTTAGCCTCTGCCAATGGGATATTCCTCTAGCATGGACTAAAGTCATACCTTTCTAAGAAAATCGTATGCAACACTTCACATGGGAACGGCGCCGCCGACACGACGGTATGCCAATACTAACAACAATAGTACAAATATATATGGATTTGTTTTTTTTTTAAATAAACATATTATGATGCCCAACAATTGTAACGATAATAGTCGAGTAAGTTAGCGCTAGCTAAAAAAAAAGTGAAAACAAATACCTGAATAGCAGCTACAGGATGTAGAGATGCAACATCGGGCTTAGGTTCTATTTTATTTTCATATACACCATTTTGTGCAATATTATCTTTTGATTCAGAACCTTCTGACTGAGGCTGATTAGTGTCTTGTAAGCTTGCAGCATTTTTCTGCAACACTTGTTGAACAACTTCATCTCCAGCCATA
The DNA here is from genome assembly GCA_902825455.1 of Arctia plantaginis. NCBI lineage: Eukaryota > Metazoa > Arthropoda > Insecta > Lepidoptera > Erebidae > Arctia > Arctia plantaginis. Next base: position 7,145,688 of record CADEBD010000288.1, read on the forward strand.
TGTAGAGACAGCCCCAAACGGGCTAGTACTCTCTCAGGTCTCCAACGATCTCTTGCTCCACCAGAAGACACACTTGATTGTTCTCGTCGTCGCACATCCGCTACTAAGCTTGCCCAGTCGACTCCAAGGGCATCCCCTAACCCAGCTACATCAAATCAAAAACATTATTAGTGTACTTTTAATAAATAACTTTTACTCAACCTAAAAGTTTTATTACCCCTTGTTCGCTCCTCTTCCAATTCTCCATCAGATATTTCCTCAAAATCTAAGTTTGTTACTTCTTCATCATCCTTAGCATCCAGTGAATCCTTTTCTTCACCTGCACCACTTGTGTCCTAAAAATTAGAATATTTGCAAAACATTATTGACTCAATCTTCACTTGGACTCTCAAGCTCAAGCACTTGAGCTTTTTTAAAAAGTTAATTTCACATCACTATACCTGTGTAGACTCCTTTTCGGAACCTTCTAGTTTAGAACCACTTTCATCATTGGGTAAACCAGATTGGCTATCCTCATCTATAATTTGATCTGCCATCTAAAAAAAATGCAGTTAAATTATGTACCTCTGCATAGGAAAAATAAGATATTATTTTTAAACAAAGAGCCTTTTTCTTACATCTTCTCTATTAAGGATGTCATCGGGATCGTCACTGATTTCACTAAGATCATCAGGTATAGGTTTATCATCAACTTCGACTTCTGGACGAGGAGCAGCAGCAGGTGCTGGTTGTGTAGAAGTTGGAGTATCTTTTGGTGTCGGGTCTGGTTCATTCCTTGGAGGTCGCCGTTTATTACTCTCAGCTCGTAGATCCATTCGCATACCACGTCCATAGTCTTCTAAATGTACGAACACATATCAATCCATTTAAAAATAAAGAAAAACAAATAGATCATATAATTTTGAAAAAGGACTTGATAAAGATTCTTACCCTTACCATGCATCCTTCCACGATGGGGCCCAGTATGACCTCGATGATGCCAAGCATCCACATCGGGCTCTTTATCACCCCACTCGCCCATCTGTTTTACAATAAAATATGACGTGTAATAATTAATAGTACTTCTTGATTTAATGGAGTGACATCTCATTCGTTTCTCCTCAGGGAAAATCTTCCCAAAAGTCTTTTTAACCGATTTCAAAAAAAGGAGGAGGTTCTCAATTCGACTGTATTTTTTTATATAAAGAATTTGCCGAATTTGCCGAATGAAAAAATATTATTATATTTTTGCGTCATTGCGTCAATGATTACCTCAACCGACAACTCTACGATTTGCTAGTAGCGTATGAATAAAATTCGCTTAGCTTACAAGATATATCGCACCTTTATTCATAAACTGAATTAACTTAGAATTTCAATATTGTGGGAAATCGCATTTAAAGTTTGACATTTGTACGTGCGAGTTCGTCAAATAGAGAACGACGATCTCCTTATCTCTGCCATTTTCATGGTATCGAGTCGCCTGTTGGATTGTTCGTGTTCTACTGATGAAGTTCATTTGGTATTTGTTAAAAACTCGAAAAACGTAAATTTTGAATTAATTCAGTTTATTATTAAAGGTGCGATATATGCGTTCCTTGTTTACAAAGACAACAATTGTATGCATATTAACAGACTTCGATTTGCCCTGACTCCGTTTCGTTTTGATTCCCGATATGATATGGTCTAAGGTAAAACAACTACTGCAACTGCATTAGTCTAAACTGTAAACCTACCATGATTCGACATTTGGTAAATAATGAAAACTAAGCTTCAGCTTCCCTAGTGTGTAGAGTGCAACATGCATTTGTTTTGTTTTGTTTCACCAGCATTATAAAACCAATCTCTAACCTTAATGCTCCTCTGGGGAACTCAGCATGAGTAATTTAGATTTTTGTGACAATATAATGATATGTTTTAAGAGTGTAGATCTGCTTCTTGTATCCAAAAGAATTGACACCTACTACAAATTTCCCAAGTTGCAGGCTCATATTTTATGTTACTAGCTGCGCCATGTGACGTTACCCATAGATTTTCAATTCCTTGCTCCTCCCACAGAAACACAACCTTTTTTTGGGATAAAAATGAGCCTATGTGTTAATCCAGGGTGTCAGCTACCTCCATACTAATTTTGTTCAACCACTTTCAAAAACTTTTCAAGAACTTGATTAAAAAACTTTCGCCTTTATAATATTAGTATGATAAAAGCATACATGTACTTAAAAGTTTAAATGCTAAAAAAATAATCAACATACCAATGAGGATAAGGACAGCCAAGGAATATGTGAGATAGGATAAGGCAGGGACTTTTATTGTTTTTACGATAATCAATTGGTTCATTCCAATACAAAGTTTGGTAGTATAAATTCATCTAAAGCAAAAGATAAGAAATTTAGAATCTAAAACTACACATTTTATATTGTCTATTCTTTTAATGTTACATACAATATGTATTAATAAATTATGCACCTGTGGGTCATGCATCGGCCAACGTCTCTCTCTACTCCAGTCTCCTCCACGATAATCTTCATTATCCCACTCTTTATGAGGATGAATATATCCTCTTTCTCGATCCATAGAACCGGACCTTCCTTCCCATGAACGGTCCCGATGAGGATGACGGTCATCATAACCTGAAATTTAAACATTATTTTAGATTTAAACAATAGTATTTTTGATATCAACAGAAACTATCAGTCTTACCCATATCAACACCCCTGTGGTCACCCATGCGGTCACCATATAGTCTATCATCATCTTGAGGATAGCCCCGTGGAGGACCAGAAATTTCATAACCAGTATCATAATGCCTGTCCCTTCCCTGAATATTATAACCCGGTGATCTGTCATCTTCTCTGGGGCCATCATCATAACGATCATCCCCCCTGTCATAGTGATCTATATTTCGGTCATTGTCATACTGACGATCAATACCCATTTCATAATCACCTTGATCTCGATCCATACTATCTAATCTATCCCTTTTTGTTGAACGATCTCTTTCAAGCCTATCCTGTTTACGACCACCTCTTTCAGAATGTGTGTCTTGTCGATCTTTAGATGTAGAAGAAGCTTTGTCAATATCAAGAGCCCTATTGGATATAGCTGCTAAAGCAGCTAAACGCTCCTCTGGTCTAGGCAGAAGTCTTTCCATAGGTTTATTGGGTTTTTCCAACCCTTTGTCTGCACCACCTCTACCACCCAGGCCCCTGTCTCCTCTTCCCCTTCTCTTACTATCATCCCTTTTAGTCTCCTTGTTTCTATCTCTTCCTCTGTCTTTCCTATCATGTCTATCTTTATCATCATGTTTTTCTTTCCTTCTTTCTAAAGACCTATCCTTGTGCTCCCGCCCTCTGTCTCTATCTCTGCTTGCTGATCTCTTTCTATGTCTTTCTGCACTACCATCCCTTCTAGTTTGTTTCTTGGGTGACACTGGTCTACTTCTTTCAGAACTCTCTTTCTTTCTAACATCTTTTGAATGTGTGGCATATTGACGGGGAGATCTAGACCTTGCTTTTCTAGGTGATCTACTACGCACTCTAGTTCTCTCTCTATCCTTTTCTCTTTCTTTTTCACGCTCTTTTTCCCTCTCTTTTTCTCTGTCTTTTTCTTTTGCACGGTCCTTGTCTTTGTCTCTATCCCTAGTACTGTGAGGTGAAATGCTTCTACGTTCTCGTCTATGTGGGGATTTACCATGTTTCACTGCTCCTTTAGTAAGGCTTTTAGATGTAATTGGAGGTGTTCCACCAGATTTTTTACCTGGAGACAGTGATTTCTTACCTATAGTAGTTTTAGCAACAGGTTTCTTTTTTCCACTAGTATCATGTTTTTTTAAAAGTTTATCATCTTTCTTTGTCAGATTTTTCTTGGTTTCACTTTTGTCTCTTTTTAGAGTATCAGTTTTGATGAACTTCTTTTTAGAAGGCACATCACCATCTGAAGAAGAACTTGAATTCCTTTGTAATTTTCCTTTCTTCCCTTTTCGCCTAGCTTCTCTGAAAAATAATGACACTTGGTTGCATCAAACAATTAGATTTACCAAGAATTACATAATGGGATATTAACACATGTATTCACGATGTAATCAATATTATCAGAACATGTGAACATATGAACCTTCATACCTGCCAGAAGAAGAAGATGAGGAACTATTATCTGATGAAGATGAAGAAACGCTCGATGAACTAGAGCTGCGAGATGAAGAAGTACTTGACATTGTCTTCTTTTTATCTTTACGCATGTCTTTACTGGAGTCCATTTTCATTTGCAACTCTAATTCCCGTTGCAGTTGCTGTCGACGTTTCTCAAGGACGTCTGTGTCTGCATATTCTAAGTCATTTTGATCCCAGTTGTCGATTTCACCATCTGGACTACGGCCTGCTCGTACCACGACGGTAGAATGTAACCTACTTTTAGGATCATCCTTCACACTGCGCTTCTGTTCAATGTCTTTATTAGCGGCCCTTTGCTTCGAAGGACTTATAAGCGTATGAGTTGATGCAAATTTACAACTTTTACCGTAAGCACAACTCCCGTTTTGAGCCCACTGTCTACAGTGTTCAGTTGTTTTTTTAGCGTTGGACTTCTTAGTACCGAGACGCTCAAACACACTAGGTCTGTTAGCTAGATCTTTCGATTTCGGTAATTCGACAGTAATTTTTCTTTTTCCTTGTTTTGACATTATAAAGGAAAAACATTGGTCTCGCACAATTAAAAGCGATTAAAAACACACATTTCCACCGGCGCTGTGACCGCCGCCATTGTTGATTGTTGTTTATGGCAGGATATTTACATCGAAAATTCATACATTATTGGAATGAATCTAAAATCCATTGCAGTTTGCTCCAATCACAATTCAGAATGAATAGTTCTTTTTAATATCAACCAATGACATTATTCCCGTAGACAACAAACGAAAAAATAAACTGACTAAACTGAGGTTACTTTTTTTGTAATATTTATGACCTGGTAATACACCTTTTGTAAATAAACTGTGTGGATGTCTGTGCGAATTTCAATTCAATTTTTCAAATGTCATCTTTTTTAGATCTTGAATTGTTTGTACTTTTATTCCCACATAAAATGGCAATTAAGCTTTGGTTAATGCAGTAATGCACAACAAGCCCGGCTTAGATCTAGAAAACGAAAGGGTGAACCGTTCGACCCGTCATGCCTCACCCATCGACCTTACAAGGCATAAAAAAAATATCGTTTTGGGATCTTGCTTTCATATTTTTACAAAATAGTTCAATTACAACTGTTATGTTGTTTTGATTAGTAGGAAGAAAATAGTGAGATGCAGGTGTTAGCTAACGACGGAGGTAAACGAATGTCTGCAGGTATACTGTGTCACCTGTGTCTAACCAACGAGGTTCGTATGTTAGAGGATAGGAAAAACTACTCCCAGTGTCGATTTGTAACATTGTAAGCTAATACCTTACCTTTAAGGGTTTTGCCGAAATGCTATTGGGACGATTGAGCTCTTTTTACTGCATTAATCACAAGTATTTCTAAAATATCTATTGTGGAGTTTAATCATTATTATCGTTATAGAGCCTACAATGTTTAACTCTTTTTAACTATATACCGGGACCAGTTAAGACTTGAAGACAGGCTTTTTTTTAAAATATATATGTATATATTTTACTCCAGAAAATTACTTCATTCTCCAATTTATAGCTTTCTCTTGTTTTCCGTTGTTTTGGCCATCTTCAAATTACTGATACTATCACCAATTTTATGTATTAATTATTAAGTATTACAAAGGTTACTTTGTTATTTTTAAATTAGTCTAGCAAATATATTTATATTATTATATATTTAGATCATAAGAGCTAATTTATGGAAAAACTTTCATTATAAGCAAGATAAAGTGGCTGTGGGTTGGACATATTAGCCGCAAACTCGACAACCTTTGGGGTCAAGAATTCATTTACACCAAAGCGGAGACCGCGTCTCGGTAAATGTAGTGTAGGACGCCAACAGGCCAGGTAGAGTGACGATTTATTCAAGATAGCTAGCAGGAGCTGGATTCGAGAAGCCGAGGATCGATCTTAGTGGCGTGCAATTGGAGAGGCCTATTGCTATGAGAGGCCAATGATGACTTTTATTACATTTTTACAGATTTATAGAAACATTATGCTATGGGAACCAGAAGACTAGCAGTGTTTCATTCACAATTTTATACAATTCAACCAATAACTCATTTAAAAGTAAACTTCTTTATGATACTTCAGTTGTTATTAGATAATGTTTTACATTTTTAAAGCTCGTGAGTGTGTTATTTCTAAGAAATCAGTATTATATTTTCTACTAATTTAAGTGCATTATAAGCTTCAGAAATATTAAGATGATAAAGATTAATATATGGATCCAACCGTTATAAAGGTAAACATGATAGGAGACAAGGATTCCTCCAAAGCAATGGTTCGGCAAAGTAAAGAACAATTAACGTGTTATAAGTTTCCTCATTAGAATAACATTTAGACATGTTTGCACTCCTGATTATAACTACTTAATCTTTTCTTGCCATCTTGTAAAATAACTTTGTTTTTATTGCATTGCTTACTTAGTTTCTCTCTTTTTTCCACTTTCTTCTTCTATTCTTATACTTATTTGTATCTGGTCCTGATATCAATCATAGCTTAGCCCTTTTGTTACTACTCACAAGTCTTTTAAAGATACGATTTTAGATACGACTATTATATAAATTTATAAAAACAAGTAATTAACTGCTGCAGCAATATTTTTAAATAATTTAAATATTTATTTATATGATAAAACTTGATGAGGTAGAGAAGTTATGTATACTGTGGTAGTAACCAAAGAGAAATAATGTATGAATAAGCACCACAGAGTGTGTAATAAAAAATACAATATAGATCTATACTCACAGAACATATATACCCCTAAAGGGGAAGAATAACGACTCCATACTATTTTTATGAGGAAATTTTTCCTTACCGGCCGGCGCCATCTATGCTCCGCCCACCAAAACTCGACAGTAGAAGCTAGGGCGGGAATTTCAAAACAGATACTTTGTATTGCATTTTATGCACAAGTACAGTGCGTTTCTCGATAGTGTTCATCAAGATGGTCAATTATTTCTCAGCAAAAACAATTGACATCTAAACGACATCACTATCGAGAAACACACTGTACTTGTGCATAAAATGCTGAAAGCAATATTTATGGAACAGTGTAATAAAAGAAACATTAGTATTTGACTTTTTTATTTAGCATAATATTCATTATAATTTATCAGATATTCATATTATAAGCAACTATATACTAATTTTACATGAATAAATGTGTTTTTGGATTATATATTCATTTGGGACAAAAGGTGTTCACAAGTATGTGTATGTAATTTTTTTGCGTGTGTTGTGGCCACCCTCTAGTGTCAGAGCTTATTAAGTCGCCTCTGGGAATCCCACAGGCCTCTGACATGGCGTGTATGTAATGATAATTAATCACAAAATTTGTCGCTTAATCTAAACACAAATTAAACATAATATTCTAAAAATGAGATAATACATACAATTTGAAAATACAGCAAGCATCTTCGACCATATGGTCTATTGCATACAATTTTAACATCAAAAACCTAGACAAGGTCAAACACAAGTTTACACTTTACAGACATATATCATAATATTATATAATATGTATTATTTCAGTTTAATAAAATAAATAAAGAAATGGTTAACAAGAGAGATACTTATTATTTTTGTTGAAGGTAGACAGATCTGACCAATTTAGCTACACTATCGTCCATTAATAAAACAAGTTGTAAAATAATAAATAAAGCATAATCAGCCTATAATGAAATGAAATGATATTTATTTCTGTAAGTAAATCTTTTCAGATATTTTTACAAGTCGGACTTTATAGAAGGAGCCGGCATTTCCTAAGACTCACTCTGGGAAGAAACACCGAAACAAACCACAGAGGTGTCTTTTTTTTTTAAGTCCGTAAACAAAGTTAATTAAAACTGTGCGAGTACAGTATAGGGTCTGGATAGGCCTTTTGAGGAAAGGATCATAGTTTTGAGTCAACCTGTCCATACAGACGGCATACAGGCTCCAGCCATCGTGTAGCCTAACCGATATTGGTCAAGATCAACGACCCGAAGCACGACACTACCGCCAGCAGGACATTTGGGTAGGCCGTGGAAACACTCAAAACCACCAGAAAGATAATAAAAAATTAATTAACATTACAAGCCTACACTGTACTCACATTTACATACTTACACAAAAAATAAAAAAATACTACACAGTTCAAAGTCAACGAAAAATAAAATACGAAAACAAAATACGAAATACACCAAAAAATAATAATTAAATGTCCATCACTTTCAAACTTAACAACAAAGATGTCTACGTAAATGTGGGAGTGAGCAGCATCAATCCCAAGCAAATCTGTCGGCTAAATAATCTGTAATAGTGTAGTAAGCCTTTTCACATAGTTTTAGCTTTACTAAAGACTTAAATTTATTAATACTTAATTCATGGAATTTGCTTGGCACTTTATTGTAAAATCGCACACCCTGACAATGAAAAGACTTGCTTACTTTTTGTAGTCTAGTGGTTGGTAACACGAGTTTATCTTTATTTCTAGTGTTTATTTTATGCATGTCGCTAAACTTTGTGAATAAATGATTATTTTTCTTTACATACACTAAATTTTCATATATATATTGAGATGCGACTGTCATGATACCAATTTCTTTAAACTTATCCCTCAGTGACTGCCTATAACTAAGATTATAAATTGCACGAATAGCTCTCTTTTGCAACACAAAGATACTTTGAATGTCAGCAGCATTTCCCCACAACAAAATACCGTATGACATTACACTATGAAAATAGCTAAAATACACCAGTCTAGCTGTTTCTACATCGGTTAATTGACGAATTTTGTAAACCGCGTATGCTGCAGAGCTAAGTCTATTCGACAATCCGTCAATGTGTGGGCCCCACTGCAATTTAGAGTCTAGTGTTATACCTAAAAACTTGGTGGTGTCCACAAGATTCAACTCCTTTCCATTTATTAGAACATTGGTCTTTACCTGTTTAACATTAGGTGTAAAAAATCTAATACATTTCGTTTTATTCTCGTTTAAAAATAAATTATTAACATTAAACCAGTTTACAACCTTAGAGAGAGTGCTAATCACGTCATCAGTTACTGATTGCTGTCGTTTAAGTTTAAATAACAGTGAAGTGTCATCCGCAAATAGTACTATCTCCTGATTATCATTTTTCCACAAATATAAAAAAATGTAAAAAATGTTCTGTTCTGTGGATTTTTTTTCCTCTTCTTAAATCTGATGTCGACGCGTTTACTCCATCAAACAGTTCATCCATGTCTTTAATTAAATTACCCGTTGCCACTGCTCCAGTCGGCATGTCTCCTGAAAATTCACAATAAACAAATTAAATCAATATAAGTACAATATAATATGACAATATAATTATTAGATAGTTTCACCATTTATAAAAGAGACAACCCCACATTTTCATACTGTTGAAACGAATTTGTAAGACTTGTTGTTAAATGTGCATAAGTATCATGCATAATAATTATGATGTGTGTGTATAAATGAGTTGGACCATGACTATTAAAGATGTCTCTTACCTTTAGCTATTTTGGAAAATATTCCTGCTGCAACTGAGTGGCTTAAAACTTGTGCTGCAAGTTTTACCCTCATTTTTTGCTTGGTATTGGGGTCAACGTGTTCTTTAGTTAAGAGTGGTGCATAAACAAAATTGGGATTATTATTGTCCAGTTCATAGAATTGTCTGATGTGGCTCCATTTAGCGATTCCTGTAAAGTAATTATTAAAAGTAAAATTATCTATACTAATATTATAAAGCTGAAGAGTCTGTTTGTTTATTTGTTTGAACGCGCTAATCTCAGGAACTACTGGTCCGATTTGAAAAGTTCTTTCAGTGTTAGATAGCCCATTTATCGAGGAAGGCTATAGGCTATATATCATCACGCTAAGACCAATAGGAGCGGAGCACCAATAAAGAATGTTTCAAAAACGGAGAAAATTTATTACAGGGTGGCGCAATAGAACGTGCATATTGCATCATCTTTTTTCGCGGGGTAGAAAGTGCGCGGGCGGGGGGAGCCTGCATCGTTGGGTAGGCGGGCTCATGGAGTTTTAGTCACTATGAGTCACTTCGACGGGAAGCGTCGCGCATTTTGCGTGCGCGCATTTTACGAGAACTCTCGTTCATACATCGTTACTAGGCGTTTATATTGTTCTGAATATGGACTACGGCAAATTAGTAAAGCTCCGAGTGCTAATTTAATTAAAATACGGGTACAGCGTTTTGAAGAGACTGGTTCAACGTTTAAACCACAAGCAAAAGGTTGTCCAAGAACATCTAGGACCGACGACAATATTGAGAGAGTTATGCAGTCTGTACGAGGAGATCCACAAATGTCTACTCGTAAGAGATCGTCTGTCTTACACTTATCGCGACGAAGTTTGCAACGAATTTTAAACTTGGATCTTAAACTGCATCCTTACAAGCTGCAGTTAACACAAGAATTGAAAGAGTCTGACTTCGGAGCAAGGCTCGCATTTGCTAATGAAATGCTTAATCGATTTTCCAATTTTGACAATATCCTTTTCTCAGATGAGGCCCACTTCCATATCAATGGGTTCGTAAACCGTCAAAATTGTCGTTACTGGAACAGTGAGAATCCCAAACTCAAGCACCAGAAACCACTGCATAGTCCTAAAGTGACAGTATGGGCAGCAATCTCTGGTAGAGGAATAATTGGACCGTTTTTCTTTGAAAATGCGCGGGGGCAAAACGTCACTGTTAATACCGAACGCTATGTTGCGATGTTGGAAGGTTTTTTGGCTCCAGAGCTTGAAAATTCAAGAATAGTGAATTCTAGGACTTGGTTTCAACAAGACGGAGCTACCTGTCACACATCAAATGACTCCATGGCGGTTGTGAAACAGATGTTCCCTGGCAGACTGATTTCGAAAAGAGGTGATATCCCATGGCCCCCACGTAGTCCAGACGTGACGCCTCCTGACTTTTTTTTGTGGGGATACCTCAAGAACAAAGTCTACAGTAATAATCCGAAAAACAACGATCAGCTCAAGGAGAATATCCGTGGTGAAATGGCAGCAATTACACCAGCATTACTGAAGAAAGTTTTCAATAACTTCCGTTTGCGATTAGAGGAGTGTCGTCGTAGAGAGGGTCATCATTTAGACGATGTTATTTTTAAAAAATAAACTTCAGTTATTTCTTAATAATACCTCAGTTTTATTTTAACTATACCTTTTGTATTTATTTTCTAATCAATATTTTAAATATGCACGTTCTATTGCGCCACCCTGTACTATTGAAAGACGCAGACGAAGATGCGCAGGTCAGCTAGTTAAGTATAAACTACATACATATTATTAAACACTTTTTTTAAACTAAATAACAATGACTTACCAATTCCTTGTTTGTTGTCTGATGTTATATTGGTCATAAACTTTACATCATATTTCATGAACAGATTTCTGAAGCACTTCAGCAAGTGTGGTGTGTCAAATAGCGTGACTACTTTGTGATTGCTCACTTCTATATAGGGATTCTCTACAGAAGCTCCTAATAGACACAGAGCTTTCTTGTTGACTCCATCCAAGTCACAAACTGAAGCGCATATATTAAGGCCAGCATTAAAGCAACAATTTAAAACCTGAAATTTTTTTAAGGCAGATTAGTAACTTAGCTTATTTAACATAAGCATGATCATCTTTCAAAATGAAGAAGAAATGCATACCTCCTTAATCAAAACAGATAGTCTGTCAGCTGTGACAAATCCACTTGATAGGTAATAAGCCACTGGCTGTTTAATTGGCTTCCTAACTCCAACCACCATAAATACAAGCGCATATGAAGCTGCCTGTGGAGATCTACCTTGTGTGGCATGGTCTTGAAAACCCTCAATTTGATCAGACTTAGAGTTGTACCATAAATTTTTTCTTAATGACATTTCATCCCACAACAATATGTACTCTCGTTCAGATGGCCCAAAGTGTTTTGTAATCTTTTTCAACATTGTAAGTGTTGTTTTGTGTATCCCCACATTCATCCTAAATCTGCTTAAGAGGGATTTTAATGTGCTGGGTGCTGGTAAACAAATCATTCTCCTCAATAACTTGTAGCATGTTGGTGACCTTTTATAGAGCCTCAATGCTATTATTTTAGCTTCCATGTTCCACCTGCGTCCAGGTTTCTTCCTCTTATAATTCTGCAGTTCTCCTTGCAGTAACAGGGCAAATGATGAACTCATTTTTTTATTGAGGATTTTTTTTACTGTTTCATTGTTGGAGATTTCATTTAAAAATGCTTCATTTTTTAAATATTTTACAGTTTTTTGTAATCTATACACTTTGTTCATACTATTTTTCAGTTTCCTTATCAACATTTTGTTTTTCTTATCTCCTTCTTGTTTTGAAGACTCGCACACAATCATTCCTGAACAACTGGTTGGAGTGATAATGTTTGCATTATGTTCTCTTAAAGGATAAATTCTGGATGGACCGGCAACAGGTTCAAATATGGCAGGTTGATCTGGCAGATTAGAAATTGTTGTGTCCTGAAAATGAAAGGTTAACATATTTATTTTAAATAAATTAATTTAAATCCTTAAATTAATATAAGTCATAGTTGAGGTAAGCAAATTATATATATAAGAAATATTTATAACTAGCTTCTGCCCGCGGCTCCGCCAGCGTAAATGTCGGTCATCGCGGTAAAAATGCACTCCCTCCGCGTAAATGTCGGTTATCGCAGTAAAAAGTAGCATGTTTTTCCTCAAGAATCAAAGTTTCTACATACCAAATTCCATCTAAATTTATGACTCATTTTGCATGTTTGTAATTGCCCAAGTTTTCTTAAATTTATGTTAACAACATCATTCTGCTACATAATATTATGTGTTACACATAACATAAAGTCTGTATTTCTCTGCAATGTAAATAGCTTTAAATACACTTTTAAAGTATTAATTGTACTAACCTTATGGCATTGAACACCAGGTACAGCTGTTCTGAACAACTTCTTCTCAATAAAGCATGTGCTTTCAAAATGTTTGCTGCAAAGCATCTTATGTTTTGAATGGAGTTCATCCTGGAATTTTGGTGAAGACCAGGCTTTGTATGGAAAGCAATACTTTGCCTATAATTCACACCTGGGAATTAAAAAAAAAATTAAAATTAAAAAATAAAATACGAAATTAAAATTAAAAAGGAAATTAAAATTATTTTATCTCATCTGCATTGCAATGATAAATGTCCAAATGCCCAGAGACTGACAATGAAAAATGCTAGTCAGAATAGAAAGACTTCTACTGATAACACTGCGGATGGCGACCCTTCAAAAAGGCGCAAATCTGACTATTCTATATGTATGGGTAACAGAGGCATCCATTGGTCTACATTCGTAGAGAACAGGGGAAGGTGTAAAGTTTGTAGCTTGAATAAGGTTCAGTCGAAACCTCATAGTAAATGTTCGCATTGCAACGTGTTTTTGTGTGTAAATGAGAAGAAAAATTGTTTTGTTGAATACCATGAGGTTAATCTGTAATTAAAAACCTAATAATTTAATTATTACTAAGTCAATATTGGATCTCATTATTTTGTAGTTTCTATACAAGTTCCTAACATTGTGATAACACGAAGTTCCTGACGGCACTTTTAAGTCTAGGTCTTGGTAATAGTACTTCTAGGTATAATAAAAATCTAAAAAAAATCTGTGCGTTTCGTTTTACTTACCTTATTATGTAAATAAAGTTCAAAAGCGAAAATTTGTTAAAAATCACTACCCCGGGGGGAAAGGGTTAATAATCATATTTTTAATTAAGTTTTATCTAAATAACAATCTAAACTTTCTGTATTTCCTTTGATTGAAAGAGATTTAAAGGATGTAAACGAATAGCATGGAAAGTACTTAGGTAGGTACATACCGCAGAGCATTTTTTGAGCCAGGCTTAGGAAACCGATGCAAAGTGATGCTGGAATCTTTAGAAGGTGAAGATCCACACATGCAACAGATTCTAGTGTTTTCTTTCTGCGAACTCATTGCGAAAATTAAACACACAATCAAACAAGTCACTATCTCAACACCGAGTCTATATCTCACAAACACACACTTAATTTCACCAAAACACAGCCACGGAGGAGCAAACTCGACTCACGGTAACAATGTATGTAGAATTAAATGCAACTAGTTTATTTATTACAAATAAACATAGGTACAAGATAAAATGGTGCGGGAACCGCAGGCAGACATTTTTCTTGTGACGTCAAACGTGTTGCCAGTAGTTGCCACACATTTTCCCCCTTATCTTTTTTTTGTTTTTGTGTATTGATCAATTAAATATGTTATATTTCTTAGCAAAATAATTTTTTTGGGTATCAGAATAATCACAAAATATATTTTTAAGGGTGACTTTCTTTTTTAGCTCATTGTTTTGGAGAAAACGAAATTGTAATTTTGGTGGCAACATTTTATAATTCATCTCTTTTACTCTAATGTTGTTGTCTCTTTCTTGTTTTCAAGCCCACCTACATCTTGTTCTAAGAACAAAGTTGACAGACCCTGTCTATACTTAGATATAGAATAAACACTATATTTTGTCAAACAACAAATTGAATGTACATATAGTATTTTATTAAATATCTCCGCTCATTACGACGGACGTACGAATAAATTAGAAACAACCTTTTAGTATTACTTCTATAAACACAGAATTTCGGCATTTTAGTACAAGTATTATTAGTTAGTTTACTCTAACCTATAAAAGTTTAAAACCTAATTGAAATTCTTGTATGACCTGCTGCTGCTAGAAATAAGTGTGTAGCGAAAAAGATACAAAAGCAAAATGCCGATACTTGACGGCAAAGAAATTGATATATTTTTTGTAAGTTTTCCTAATCATTTTTAGTAAAAAAATAATTGTTATTATAATGTATAAGGTTGTATTCTAATACGATGCTAGTTAAGTGGTCTAATCTTAATCTTGTAAACATTGTAGACAATTGTCAGTTCTTCATAAGTATTTTCCAATTATGAACATCGTCAAAACTCCACATTCACACTCTTGTTGGTGGTTAAATTCTTCTAAGTACCATTACTTAGCTAAGCTTACGTTGAAAACTGTCATTTTTTCAGAGTGAAGAAGATCTTCCATATGAAGAAGAGATTCTAAGAAACCCCTTTTCTGTGAAGCATTGGCTTCGCTATATTGACCACAAGAAAGCTGCTCCAAAAAATGAAATTAATATGATATATGAGAGATCCTTGAAAGAGTTGCCAGGTTCCTTTAAATTATGGTATAACTATCTGAAGTTAAGAAGAAGTCAAATTAAGGGCAGATGCATTACAGACCCATCCTATGCGGATGTTAACAACTGCTTTGAAAGATCCTTAGTATTTATGCATAAAATGCCCAGGATATGGATGGATTATTGTACATTCTTAACTGATCAATGTAAAATTACAATTACTAGAAAAGCTTTTGATAGTGCCTTAAGGGCCTTACCTATTACACAACATCATAGAATATGGCCCCTTTATTTAAACTTTCTTAAAAAGCATAATATTCCTGAAACTGCTGTTCGGGTATTTAGAAGATATCTTAAATTGAGCCCTGAAGACACTGAAGAATATATTGACTACCTTATATCTATAAACAAATTAGATGAAGCAGCAGTGAAGTTGGCACAAATTGTCAACAATGAAAACTTTCAGTCTAAGCATGGCAAATCAAACCATCAACTATGGAATGAGCTGTGTGAGCTGATATCAAAAAATCCTGAGCAAATACACTCTCTTAATGTAGATGCAATTATAAGAGGTGGGCTAAGGCGCTACACTGATCAACTAGGACATTTGTGGAACTCTTTAGCTGACTATTATGTGAGAAGTGGTTTATTTGAAAGAGCAAGAGACATCTATGAAGAAGCTATACAAACAGTAACCACAGTAAGAGATTTCACACAAATTTTTGATGCATATGCACAATTTGAAGAACTAAGTTTGAGTAAAAAAATGGAAGAAGCAGCAAAAAAGACAAACCCTACAGAAGATGATGATATTGATCTGGAACTTAGACTTGCAAGATTTGAACACCTTATGGAAAGAAGACTGTTGTTACTTAACTCAGTACTTTTAAGGCAGAATCCTCATAATGTAGCAGAATGGCATAAAAGAGTTAAACTGTATGAAGACAAACCACATGAAATCATTGATACCTATACTGAAGCAGTACAAACAGTAGATCCTAAACTAGCTGTTGGTAAGTTGTATACACTATGGGTTGGATTTGCAAAGTTTTATGAAAAGAATGAACAAATAGAAGATGCCAGGCTCATTTTTGAAAAGGCTACACAAGTCAACTATGCTAAAGTTGATGATCTTGCTTCAGTCTGGTGTGAATGGGCAGAAATGGAAATCAGACATGAAAACTATGAAGATGCTCTTAAATTAATGCAAAAAGCTACAGTGCTGCCAAGTAGAAAAGTTGCCTACCATGATGATACTGAAACAGTGCAAATGAGATTATATAAGTCTCTTAAAGTATGGTCCATGTATGCAGACTTGGAGGAAAGTTTTGGTACATATAAATCATGTAAAGCAGTATATGATCACATTATAGATTTGAAAATTGCTACACCACAAATTATAATAAACTATGGTTTATTTTTAGAAGAACACAATTACTTTGAAGAAGCTTTTAGAGCATATGAAAAAGGTATAGCACTTTTCAAATGGCCTAATGTTTATGATATTTGGAATACTTACCTAACAAAGTTTTTAAAAAGATATGGGGGGTCTAAACTTGAAAGAGCAAGAGATTTATTTGAACAATGTTTAGAACACTGTCCTGCAGAGTTTGCAAAATCAATATTTCTCCTTTATGCAAAACTGGAAGAAGAGCATGGCTTAGCTAGACATGCTATGGCGGTATACGAGAGGGCAACAACAGCGGTTCTACCAGAAGAAATGTTTGAAATGTTTAATATTTATATTAAAAAAGCTGCTGAAATATATGGTGTTCCAAAAACTCGTCAGATATATGAAAAGGCTATTGAGACACTTCCTGATGACAAGGCAAGAGAAATGTGTTTACGATTTTCAGAAATGGAGACACGTCTGGGCGAAATAGATAGAGCTCGTGCTGTATATGCACATTGTAGTCAAATGTGTGATCCAAGAATTACTGCTGAATTCTGGAACACATGGAAAGAATTTGAAGTTAGGCATGGTAATGAAGATACAATGAGAGAAATGCTAAGAATTAAGAGAAGTGTTCAAGCCACTTACAATACTCAAGTAAATATGATGTCTGCACAGATGTTAAGTTCAGCAGCACAAGCAGCTGGTACTATTTCAGATCTTGCTCCAGGTATGAAGGATGGTATGAGAATGCTTGAAGCAAAAGCTGCTGAAATGGCTGTTCAAAGCAAGGGTAATATTGCATTTGTACGTGGAGAAACACAAGGTCTTAATAGAGAAAGTGGGGATAAGGTAGTCAATCCTGATGAGATTGACATTGATGAAGAATCAGACAACAGTGAAGATGAGGAAGAAGAAGCTCCAGTTCAAAAGAAAGAAATTCCTGCTGCTGTTTTTGGTGGTCTGGTTAAAGAAAGTGATTAAGGACTCTAGTGTTTTTATGCTGTAATGAATTGTAATAATAAACATTTCTAGTAATAAATCAACTTTTATTTGTAAGCTTAGTTACATTATACATTAAGCCATATTTACAACAGAAATCACAGAACACATTTTTATTAAATTATTAAATATTGTATATTTATTAGATCTTGAAATGGATTATTAGTGCAGAAATTAAGTCTTTACATAGCATTTTCATAAAAGCTTATGTTTTACCTACACTCTATATAGTGCTTTAAAATTCCACAAAATAAACTGATAACAATAAATTCTCCACTAATATTTAAAAACCACACTGTAATAATCTGTCAGTGCCGCCAAGCAAAATAAATTCGTTTTTATTTATTAAAAAAAGTGAAGTACCAAACACAAAAAAAAAACAAACATTAACTTTACTTAATTTTATATTATATCTCTGGGTGGTGAGATAAAGTGCAATGAATTTGAGTACATACTCTGCTGTTCTGAATAATTTAAATTACTGATATCATTATGAACACCCCCAAACATTATCAGTTCCCCATTTCCTTTTACCAAGGAATACATAACTAACTCTTCAGGAGCACCAGTCATTTCACCTAAACGAGGACAAAGCCATGAAACGTAATTGAAAGCATTACCATTTAGGACAGTTGAAATATCAAGCACATGCATAGTCAAAGTGTTACGTTTAATTTTTTTGATTGCTGGTTGACTTGGTTGAGGATTGGGTGGAGAAGGCAGTGGTTCTCTTCTATTTTCTAAATGAGCTATTTGTCTTTGATTAATGAGATCATTTTCAGGTGCTGTGTTGCTGGACGGATCACATGCAAATGCTGCCATCCTATATTTGTTAGCTTCTTGCAACTGTCTTACTATTTTCATTCCCTTATTCTGCAAAAGAAATTGGATTATTACAAAATTGAAATTGAAAAAATACAAATTGAAAATTGTAGCCGATAGCCCTCAAAAACTGGACAACATGTGTTTGAAATCAGAAAAAAATCTTATTTAATAAGTTTTTGTGTAAGTTTTTATAACATCCACAACTGCATCTATTTATTAAAATATTCTCATAAAATTTAATGACAAACCAGCATTTATTAAATTTAACTATGACATTATTAGAAATGTCCAAAAGTAAATACAAAATACTATTAGCATCTCAGGTGTCTAAATTAATGGGCTTATCAACAACTACTGTCTGTACTATCATATCTACTGCCAACAGTAATTGATTCAAGGATTCATTCTTACTAGTATTCAATAAAGATCTTAATAACTAACCTTATTTTTGTTTCTTCTCAAAGCTAAATCTTTTTTGCCAGCATCTAAGCCATTACTAATTCCAGCACCAAAACTATTTTGTTCAGAATTAGGATCCTTACTCCCTACTAGGTTTTGAGATTGCCTCTGCTCATTGCTTGGACCAGCAATTGGTTCATTGTCATGATTTACTTGCTCTAGCCTTGGATGGTTTGAGGGTCTTCTTGGTAGCACTCCTCTTCTACCATTTATATTCTGATCTCGGTCCACAGGCCTTTGTAAGCTCTGTTCAATGCGAACAGAGACAGGTGCTCCTTCAGGTCTATTTATACCTGACAGCCTTACCGCTGATGTCACTAAAGGTTTTGCACTATTCCAACCATTTCTACTTCTACTTAAGCTCACAACCTTATCACCAACCCTGCATGCTGGGTTACACCATATATTTGCTGATGCCCATTCTTTATTTTTTACTGCTAGTTCTTTCCAAGTCCAAGTGGGTCCTTTCATTGTCAGTATCCAACAATCACTGTAGACAAAGCGATTACGTAATGTTTGAACTCCCCCTAACAGCATCAATCTTTCAGAGTCTAAAGAAATAAGAGATTGTGCATATCGTGGAGACGGTCTTGGCTTAGTAGTTGGTTGTTTCCGCCATGTAAATAATGGGATATCAAGGACCCATACATCATTGGAACATTGGATTTGATAATTTTGAGCAGCTGACATCACCAGTCCACCAAAAACAACCATTTCATCACCCTTCATACAAGCCGAGTGTCCTGCCATTGGTGGAGGGCTATTTATAGCATTTATAAGTGCCCACTTATTAGTATTCACACAGTAAAAATGAATTTCATTAAACATAGTAACATTCTGGTAATATTGGGAATGAGAAGGATATGTCCAACCTCCAAAAACGACTAAACAGTCTTTATAATGTACCATTGAAGTATATGCTTTTGGGACAGGATATGTACCTGTAGCTAAAGGCCTCATCCATTGCCTTTTAGACAAATCAAACCTCCAGAGATCATTGAATGATGTTGCATTAGTAGTACAGCCACCAAATATATACATATTATTTTCAAGAACACAAGCTGCATGAGAAAATCTTTTGGTAATTGTTGGCACCATATCAGTGGGAGCTATGTTAGTCCATAATATATTAAATTCCCCCACAGCTTTGATCAATTTGATTGAAGTTTTATGTAAAACATCTGAAAAAAAAAGGTTTATGTTATTATTAGTGACACAAATTCATTGTGAAAAAATGAATGAATAAAACTTTTAACTTACTTTGTGCACAATTGTACCACCGTTTGCAAACTATCATACAATTCTGTAAATCTTTATAGGGTGGTAGAAACCCCAATATAAATTCCAGAACCTCATCTGGAAGGTCTTCAATGGTGCTTTGAAGAGTTTGTTGACTCAGAGATTGGTGAATTACGTCCATGTTTTTGTGAGGTGCCTATGTAACTAATATATATTTATCACATTACTTCAATTATTAAAAATAACTGCATAATACTTATACACAGAATAAAAAACATTGAAAATTATCAGAGGCTGAAAATTGATTGAATTTAATGACAAAATTTGACACTGACAGCACCTAACAAATTTGATACTGACATGACATTAAATACATATTGTTACTAGTATGTATGTACCTACATTGCTTGCAGTCAAGAATTCGAGATGCTTTTTGTGTTATGCATGCAACTGTTTCTTATCTGGGATATTCTAATATAAATGATATAGAATGGTCCCATAACTTTCTATCCTTAGAGGTGGAATATTTACTTGAACTTTACATAGATTGTAGAAACAAAGCATGTGGATTATCACCTTTCATTTGATTATACAATTTTTAACCACTGCACATAGAGTAGGTATTCTACGTGATAATAATGACAAATATTGAATATGCTACGAGTGTGCGACAACGTGGAGGAATTTTATGTTTTTTCAAGAAATTAGAGTCATAATTAGTTAGTGTTTATTGTTTTAATTGATCAAGATATTTTAACTATAATTGTTATTTACCAGCTCACAAAATTCTACTGTCAAGCAAATTTGTTAGTGTAATTTTTTTGTGTTCTTGTGCAGTGTCAAATTGACATACTAGAGACCGCGAATATTTAAACTTTAATTAAATAAGTTAGTGATTCACTCATTGTTGTAGGTATTAATATCGAAGAACTTTAATACATCAGTATTGTAAAGTATTATACTTCTACGTAAAAGTATATATTTAGTGTTTTAAAAATATCTTCTGCTTATGTAGTCTTTTGACAGATAACCTAAAAGTACTGTGATTATATCAGCATTGTAAATAATATTTACAAAGTGTTATAAGTTCGTGAATATTTTAATTGAAATTGAATAATGCAGCTTTTAATACAAGCTAGCCCGTTGATAGATAAGTTAAAATATTGGCATCGAGCTATGTCTTTTAGTGAAGTTCAATTAACAACATCACAAAAGGTTGGTATTAACAGTGATGGAATACTATTTACCACTGTTCATTATTGATATGTTTTGCTATTTCTGAAAAGGTTTTACATAAAGGCTTATTATTATAATATTAAATAATTAAAAGTACTTTTCAGGAGTACTTTACTTATAATTTTTCTTTTTCAATATTATGATAAAATGAAAACAATATTAATTAAACAGTTTACTGTAGTCTTATGTAAAAATAATATTAAAGAATACTTTTTAAAAAGTAACATTTGAAAGTTTGTATTTATTAAGATTTGTGAAGAAGGAATTGAAGTTAAATTGACATGTAAAATTAATTTGTTAGTGATTTATGTACTGTTTGGATAATTTCAGGTTGTACTTTGGAGTCTTGGAGTAGTGGGTACAAGTGCTGTTGTAGTTGGTGTGTTATCAAGGTACTTGGCAAGACGGCGAGCCAAACCTATAATAAATCCTCGAATACAAAGAGCTATTAATAAGAGAATATCTCGAATGAGGAGTCCGAATGGAGGTAATATTTAACTTTTTATATTTTCTTTATTAGTAACTAAGCCACAGGAAAACCTGGTACAATAATCTCCAAAATCAGGCTTCTTGGGTTCTTAAAGGGTATTCTCAGATCCTTAAGTTTTTCAATTGAAACAAAACAATTTATTTGTTGAAGAACTAACAAATGTAAATATTACATTTATTTTTGCTAAGGGATGGGGTCAGTAGCAAGCAGTGGTGGTCGCAGCAGTCCACTCGGCTTCAGTGAGCGGTTATCGCTGGCATCGGGTTCTATTGGTTCAGGAGCTGGAGATGCTGCACCTTTGTCACCACAACAACTTGGTGTTATGGGTGAGTATTAAATTAATATAAAAATAGCAGACAGCGCCATCTGCTGGCGAGTAGTCTGTTTAAAGTACAAATCTTAAATAAATTGAAGATACAGGTGTTTTTATAAATATTGTTTCTTAGAATATTTGGGTGTTATTTGAATTTTTCAACGAAATACTTTGAGATAGGATTCTAACAAAATTTTTGAAGCGCCATCTATTATTGAGTAGTAAAACTATGTAGATGTGTAGTGGTTCGTGTGTTGACGACCTTACTTTAAAACACGCTAGATGTCTCTGCAAAGAAAGTTTTATAGTAAATAGTTTTTCTTATCCTTTTCACTTTATAAAAATATGAAATACTTATCGAAATGCAATTCAAAGTCCTTATGGTCGATGTTCTGTGTTTTAACCGTCACAACCAATATATTTTTGTTTATTTATCTATAGTCAAGCCCCTGTCGAGAAAGATGTAAGTAAATAAAAGATATGCATGAGTATTTATGAGCAAACATTCAAACATTAAACTTAAATATTGTTATGTGTCAGATCACGTAATTTAGGTAGAATGGGCAGCAACTACAAATACAAAATAGTTAAAACACCGCAACTGTAACATAGAGGAGTTAGGCGTAGGTGAAGCAACGTATATTTATCGTACTTAATAGTTAAGAGCCAAGCCGGCATAAATTATGTCAATCAATTCAACAAACTCGTTAAGACTATGACCTTTCAAATCAAGATGAAGATGAATAGGCCAACCTGGGGCCGGAATTTAGTCTTTGGTCTTATAATAGGAAGATGACGTAATACAGGTTCGATGAATTTATTACTGTTTAGCTTTCCAGATTGCACTATTGATTCTTCTAAATATTTTTTTTATTAACTTTAAACTGAAAGAAGATTATTTATTTCTATGTATTTATTTAAGTAACATTATAAGCTCACAATCTCACAACCAAAACGCTTATATGCCTTACTACATTGGATCAGATATACAAAACAATACATTAAATTGTTCATATAAATTACAAATAACTTATAATTAATAATTCATAAAATCAGAAATGACCACTAAAGTCAATGCAATAGAATGTCATGAAATAAAGAATTAAAGCAAAAAGATGTAATAAAAAATAGCAACATATCAATAAATATATACACTATACAGAGTACATTATAGGTTACAGTTATTTATGAGTATTTAAAAAGATCATTAAATTTTGAATTAATTTGGGTAAACTGTCAAAAAATATATCTGTATCTACATTATTTTGCAAAAATTCATTAATTAGTTGGATAGCTTTTCCCGGGGGTCTACTAACAGCTTGCGTTAGACGCCATGTGGTAGTTATAAGTTAGGAGTCGGTGATGGCGACTACAACCGCGCAAGTAATTATTTGGTTCATACAAATTAATGCATTCACGCGCTGATGGATTGTCTACCCTATCGTGAATTAGCAACAAATAGTGCATAATATGAACAAAGTTTCGTCTAAGCTCAAGTGTATCAAGGCCTACCATCCTTGACACAAACATAGAGGAACAAACAAGGAAGGGTAATAACCAAACTCTCGCTTGTACAGGTGTCGGGGAAATTTACGCCGTATTCTTTCAATGGAAAGAGTATATATTTTTCTTGCGGGCTCCACACCATTGAATTGTATTTCAGTCTAATACGCACGTAGGCATTTTAGAGCAATTTAATAAGGCTGCGTGTTGTTAAATTGGAAACAAGTCCTAATAATAAAACCCAGAACTTCATTAGTGTCTTTACATATTTACCTTATATGGTCGCGGAAGTTTAGCTTTTGATCAAGAGTTAACCCTAGGTCTCGTATTTAGCTGACACGCTCGAGAGGTGTGCCAGCTAGATCATACGTCACCGATACTGGGACGCGAGAAAGAGTGAAATTTATCATTTTACATTTTGATGCATTTGATACACTTTAATGTTTTTCACAATCGAAAGTTTGCGTAATACTTGAAGTTTGACTAGATTATGTAGTATTTACTAAGTAATTTTTTGTTTATGTAAATACCTAGGTAACCTAGCTATGCTAAGCGTTTTAAGGAGAAAGGACGTGTATGTAAAGAGCCTGGTTCGATAGTTCGAAATAAATATATTAAATATTTATTTATAAGTGTAAGTACTACAAGAGTTCCTCGGTTAGGGTTAGATTGACGGGTAATAATTTTGAATCAAATTTCTTAAATGAAATAAAAATAAAGAAATGAATTAAAAAAATACGTTTAACGTTGGCAAGGGGCTATGCTTGTTTTAAAATTGCCTTTCTGTACAATAAGCTTTAATGGAGTATCGCTTACTACAAGCGTACCACGGAAATAAGACTCACTAGCTTAGCACTAGCTAGAAGAGTACCTACTGCCACATTCCTATCATCACCGTTACTTTGTGGGCGACGAACACGGTCTGATTATATTAAGAGTATGACCGATGCCACTATTGGTGTAGCATCTTAAAATTAACGATTATTGCAATGATCAATCGATTGCGGCGCGGCGCGACGATAACCCTTTCAATCATTAGTATTATGTGCGTGTGAGGTCCTTTTACGAAAATTGGAGATAAGTAACGATACTCTAATATGTTGTTGTTAGTTTAGTTTGCCGGGTTTTATTCTGGTTGGTGAATAGTTTGTAACAATTTTAATGAGAAGAGATACATCCAAAGATATTTAACGAATCTAGACTATCCTGGTTTTATTTATATACCCGGTAGACGTTCAGCAGAAGTGATGCTAGAAAGTTAGTTACTATATTTAACACGGAAGGAAGAAGTTATTTATTGAAGTAAAACTTTTTTACGCACGCTTGTCTTGGGGAATGCGTGACGGAAGTTGAAAGGGAGACATAAGTTAGTGAAAATAGAAAGAGAGAGGGAGAGTTACGTTTCGTATATGACTGTAGGGGCAAGAGAGAGAGAGGTGCGAGCACACATTTTCTTCCTCTCTTTCTCTCATAGCCAACAAGTTTTATTTTTTTATTTTGTGTATGCAGAAGTATTTCTGTCTGTGTACTTGTATCTATTAGGTATTTAGGTACTCTTTCAGTGTTAACATGATTTTAAATAAATTTACTTCAAGTAACATTTCTCTGTTACATTTTAATCCAACTTACGCCATTCTGATATTATTATGTTGTGCATTACCACAATAGTAAAAAAGGATGGTGAAATAGATAATTCTAAACAGCATCGAATCATAGGTGGAGGCAGTGGCGACAGATACCAGGTATAATACATTTTGGGAAAGAAGAAGATGATGAGGAGGATGGTTTTAATGTAACCCACATGTTCGATGCAACGAATCATCATCATCTACAGCCTTTAATAGTCCACTGCTGAACATAGGCCTAGATATTGGCCTAACACGTGATGCAACGAATGATACGACAAAAAATATGGCATGCTCTACTATCCGTGCGAAGCCAGGTCGGTTTGCTAAAATATTAATTTAAGAGGCTTAGGTTAAGCACGCCTAACCCTAAAACTAATTAATTTAGTTAAAACACACTGTTATAATCTGTACACTAGGTGAGTCACGTTCCACATTCCGGCCTTGTCTTTATGAAAATGTTATTACGTTTAGTCTTGGCGAAACCTTTTTATGTTGAACTTAGTAGATAGGTACGTTCAACACCGCATTAAGGTGGACTTAAAAAATATAAGACAAGACTCACGTTGCTCCGTATTAAGTTGACACGCTCAGGCTGTCATGATCATCAAAGACAGTCTTACAAAGCAAACTCTCAAGTCACAGTCATTAGTGCAATTACACAGGTATCTTAAATGCGGGTTATTATATCAATAGCGATTATAGCGAAGTCTCAAGGAGAATTTAGTTCCATTATGAAATGCAGTCAGGTGTGTTCTCAGCAATAATAGTCGTTCTACTCGTATTCCCCGTAGGTATCACACGATTTCTAATGTCAGAGGTAACGAGTTCTTACCTCGACACACTTCAAATTATTATACTTGTGAGTGTGTTGTGTGAGAGTGTGAGCTATCCACACAACACATTAGATTTGACCATTTAACGTCGACCGTCACCGTCGCAGACTTCAGTCTAATATTTGTCTATGCTTTAGCATATTCTAACTTTATAATACTGTTGCGCCATAGGATTAAATGGTTCGATTTAATTCTTATATACCCAGCTCGTAACAATACTTATAAATAAGACAGTGGGTTTGTATATTACGCTCTCCGCCCTTGAATCGCAGACGACTCGGGCGCTGGAGGTCGCAGAACGACCTCCGTCCTCCATAGGCGCAGGCCTGGGGATGACAGGTGAGGCCATCTGTCACCCTAACTGAAGCAGGCGGGGGTGGCGGCGAGAGCACCTGGACCACCTTTTGGTAGCACCATGGGAACAGGTGGGTTCCCACGCAGGAGGGGGTCATCTACCCGTCGTAGATGTCCCGAGGTACGTCGGGGTACCAGGGATTTCCTTACTAGGGTACACCTGGTTCCCCGGCTACTGGTACCCGAGACGGCGTGCGGGTTATAGTCGGTTCGAGTTTGACATAGCTGGTAGGTGGTATTGGAGGACATTTCCGCACAGAAAAAAAAGAGTAAATTTTAGTTGACAATACTTTCTAGAGATTCCCTAACGGTCTGTTGGAATTATTGCCAACATTAAATTTATATAAGTAATGGCAACTCATATACATATATTGTAAGTATATGGCAATAATCGGCCATAAATTTTTCCCTCTCTCTGTTAAGTTAACCATCGTAGCGAGAATACACGACTCAAGATTATAAATGTTTTTGTTTCCACTGTTGACCATCGAAGACCGCCAAAATACAAATAATATACATAATAATATACAATACAAAGTCAAATTTCGACCGTTTTAGGTGTTTTTTATTTATTATTTGACCAGGATAGCTTGAGCTGCCACTATATACTGGACCCCTATAGTTTTATGTATCAGTTTTCACAAAATGTTGACTATTGGCTCTAAAGTCAAAATTTTGTGTTTTGAATTTTGAATTTTGTTTCAATAATTATTTTTGTCTTTCTGCACTTCTTCTATATTTGAACATTAGGTATTTGTTTAAAAAGATGTAGAATAATTTTCGTCGCGTATTTTTGTACAACGCACAATACCCAATTATTTTATTCTCGCTAATGCCATTCTAGATATACTCGTACATACCTACTTAAGAAATATTATATTTACATAATGCGGTTCCCAAGACCTTTGCACAATTTGGTAGTTTAATCTTAACTTCTATCTTCTAAATCTAACGGATTGAATTTGAGTTTGTTTATTAAGATTTCACTCCGTAACTACTTAACCGAATATCAAGAAGGTGTGCATATTTGTTGGCAAGTGTGCATAAAAAGACATCGCGCGAGTAAAGCTGTGGGAATTAGTTAATAAGTTATTTACCCGACTGCGCCAAAAGGAGGCTTATGTTTTTCGAGTGAGTTTAAGTTATATAGTACTAGGTTT
Source organism: Arctia plantaginis (assembly GCA_902825455.1). Classification (NCBI taxonomy): domain Eukaryota; kingdom Metazoa; phylum Arthropoda; class Insecta; order Lepidoptera; family Erebidae; genus Arctia; species Arctia plantaginis. The sequence goes on from CADEBD010000288.1 coordinate 7,173,421, forward strand.
TGCTCGCGGCTACGCCCGCGTGTATATCGGTTATCGCGGTAAAAAGTAGTCTATGTCCTTTACCAAGAATCAAACTATGTCCATACCATATTTTATCTGAATCAGTTCAGCGGTTATTTATTCCCCATACTAACTTCCACCTCCCTTTTCACCCTCTTAACGTATAATTTCTGAGACAAAAACTATCCTGTCTTTTCCCGGGACTCAAACTATCTCTGTACCAAATCCCATCTAAATCGGTTCAGCGGTTTAAGCATGAAGAAGTAACAGACACACTTTCGCATTTATAATATTAGTATGGATTATTAATTAGTATATTAGTATTGATATGGATTACATACTTTAACGGCTTCATAGATTTTGACGTTTGAGGTGTGGTTTGATTCGTCACAATTGTGAGAACACTGGGCATATGAAAATTATAAAAATAAAAATCACCAGTTTTTATGCTTTTACTATAACATAAAATGCATCCAATACAACTACTAAATTTTTCTGTGAGGATCATCGGATTTAGGCATTTACAAGAGTTCGTACTACCAAAAGTATGTAATTATTAATAACTTAAAGAATATTTAGTATTATTACTGTTATTCTTAGCTACGATCTCCAATACCGTATACACCCATAAGACCCAAAAACCTTAAACCAAAGAAATAGTTAATATAATACCCTCATAGCCAAGTTCACTCCAAAGGCAGGGCTAGATAATACCTCTGTAACCCATAAATTCCCATTATAATTGTAGTTACAAAGAATTTGTGTCGGTGTTCCTTGTTAAATAAATGTAAAACATTTATTAGATTGTTGTACCTACCTATTGCTTTTATTACTATATACGTAAAGATATTTTATATGTTAAACGAGATTACGTAATAAGAACTATAAGTACTTTAGCGTGGTTGCTTTCACTAATGAATTTCATCAAAATGACGTGTTATTTTGTTCGCCACGGCTGATCTCTTAATTCGAGCAAATGTAGTGTGGCTCGTTGGTCTAGGGGTATGATTCTCGCTTTGGGTGCGAGAGGTCCCGGGTTCAAATCCCGGACGAGCCCGCTTTTTGCTGTTCTTATTGGTATTTGCAAATATTTTTTAAGAACAATGTGTCGTAAAGAGTAATTTTAGTTTACGTTTCAGTAGAAATTAAACTCTCAGCTAACAAATTAGATTATAAAGGTAAATTTGGTAAATTTTAACCTATTCCAAAAACTTGGCAGGTTTTCGTAAACTATAGTTTTCATTACATATCTTTAGTTGTTTCATTGAAACGCAGTACTTAAAACATTTTGGCATGTATAATGGCTCTTAGCAAAGAAAATTCTTAAATTCGTGTGCACTCGAAAAAATATGTTCCTTACACATAAAATTATGAATAATAGGTAAAAAATAACCTACATAAAATTAATTAAATGATCCTAAGATTATAAAATACATTTTACCATTACCGAACTCCATTGGATATAAGGCGTATATTACCTACTTTTAATTGTTAAATAAACATACATTAACACTATATTAAAAAAAAAAATGTATAGGGTAATTTAAACTCACCTCATAAAAATGTCTTTGTTTTTAAAATAATGTCTATATACTAGCTATTGCTCAACAGATGGCGCTCTAAACAAACATCAATAAAAACGTCATCAATTATTTTCGGTCTGTCTATCCTTTATCAAGTTGTAGGTGCTCAAATAACGAGATAGTCTATTGATGTTTTATTCTTTAGATGTATTAAAAAGAATATGTTATAAAAAGAAATTGAAATATTTTTAAATATGTATAGGTATGTAAAAATAATAATGTAAAATAATGAAGGCCTCACAAAAGAAACACGTATTCGTGGAATTATAATGTAAAGATAAATAAAACATTAAAAATTGAAACGTCAACATTGCGTAGGTAATTGTTGTAAACAAATTTAAAAAAGAATAGAAGCACCCGTCAATAAGAAATACTTTAAGTAGTTTGAGGAATGTCTATTATAGTTTTACTGAATTTATAATAAACTTTATGTTTAATCACATTCAATTGAAGTGTAAACATGGATAACATCTTTCTTCTTATGCTTTCGAATTATTCTCTTTTTTCATAACTCTCATATTGGTATATTTTTTGAAAAATGTGGAAGGATAACTACTAGGTATACTCGTATACAGATACTTCACCGTTATAATTTTTTGATTCTTTAAAATATTGTTTTTAAGACTGTTGCTGGAAGCGTTGTTCTTATATCTCTATTATGTGGCAATACCTAAAAGCACTGTGAGATATTATAGTTTATGGGTCTCTCCAAAAAAAGAGTGCTATACTTCAAATTGCATTAAACTAACTTTTTGATGTTTAAAAGTTTTTTTAAACTCTATACATATATTATTTATTATGTGGAGTAAATGACAGCTTCTACATTAGACAAAAATAGGAATATTTTGCAATGTATTTTGTTTAGTACTAGATTTAAATAGAATCAATTTTTGTGTACTGGTAATAAGTATGTAATAAAATAATTTAAAAGTTAAAAACTTTAGAGAATATCAGTCTTAGCAATGATACTACTATTTCAAAATCTTAAGTAATCGGCTCGTTGGTCTAGGGGTATGATTTTCGCTTAGGGTGCGAGAGGTCCCGGGTTCAAATCCCGGACGAGCCCAAAGTTTTGTACTATGGTACAAAAAACGAATATATTGCCAGCTTCCCTTTACCTATGAAATAATCTACCATAAATCGCGATCATTTGTCCAATAAGGTTTCCTTTTTTTATACAAAATTACGTAAGGTACCGTCGATAGCTGATTTGTTTAACAAAATCTTTAAATTCAATCAATATTCTTATCAGACTAGCTACATTTATAAATAGGCTTATAGCGTAACATGAAATCAAGTATATATACAATTTGATATTATTGTCTTATGTGAGAATATATTATAACAGTTTCTTTTAGCGTGGAGCCTTTCACTAACGTCTCCATTTAAAATGACGTGTCAGTGTTAACGCAACTAGTCATCACTAAATTCGACTCACAGTAGTGTGGCTCGTTGGTCTAGGGGTATGATTCTCGCTTTGGGTGCGAGAGGTCCCGGGTTCAAATCCCGGACGAGCCCGCTTTTTGTTGTTCTTTTAGACATGTTTGTAGCCAGCCGTGATATATTAATTATTGAAATATTATATTAAAACTTATTTCTGTGTGTTAGAATTTCGGTTTGACCAAAAATTGAACTCGATAACTAAATCACGTCATTAATTATAAAATTAAGCAATACTAAAGATGCATTTTAAATGTTTCTTTTACTAAACACAGTGTACTTTTAAGTTATCATTAGAAACGATAGTATCATAGATACTATTGTATGTAATGATAACTTTCAAGTTCATTAAAATTAAAAAAGTATTTTGGCCTTCCGATTCTTCATTCGTCTTTAGTCCGTACATACAAATACGTAAACTTAAGATAAGATTATATCGTAATTAATATTATTTAACGGGAATTAACGCGATCTCTTATTTACTTACTCGTCACGTTTGCTATAAACATATATGAAATATGAAAAAGTCTTGTTGCACAGTTTTCGGTCTCGCTCCCATCCGCTCAGAGCGTGTAACGCGCGATAAGGAACTTCGTTCCAATAGACCTTAGGGGGTTAAGGGCAAAAGCTAGTGGATAATATAATCTAAACTTACCTTGCGTTATGAAAAAATGATTGTCTCTTTTTGACAACTGTGAAAGGCACCAATTTTAGCAATTAGCGACCATTTCAGGTAACTCATAATTATTAAAATTATGTGTTAAATTTAAGATAACTAGTGGTAGCCCACAGGTCAAAATTGGACTGTAATTCATTGACATCTGTGGAGGAACAGGTGTCATGTCCCTCATAGACAAAGTGAAGATTTTCCGCCCAGGCGAGGTGATCATGCCTGGCGGGCCGCAGCCGTACGATGGATGTTGGGAAGTTGAATTTCTGCTAATCGGTGTGAGAATTATTCAGATCGCGATACAGGATTAGCAGTTACTGTAGTTTGGTGTGCCTCCGTAAGATGGCGCTATTGTTTGTTTTTGTTTCATGGCATGTAGAAGTCGCGACAACATCGATAAAATTCTCTGTCCAAATAGGGAAAAACTGTTAATTATTTTGATTGATAACACAACACTTATCCCTTCAATGGTTATTGGTTACTAAACAAAAAGAAAAAATGTCTGACCTACGGAATAGAAAATGGTAGTGAACTATTTATCTTTAAATTCGTATATGTATATTTGAGTATACTCGTAGTGCAGTGCTGAAATAGGTACACGTACAGCCAGGCACTTACTGACAGGTCGTAAGGCGCTATTAGACCGGGGTCATTATTCCATTCCATTCCGCCATGATGGAGTATTACAAATCATACGCGAAGCTATAAGTTTATCACTGGCGAGAGCGATAAAAGGCATAACAACAAACATAAGAACTAACGAGTAACAAACTTTCACGTTTATAAGTATAAGCAAGTTCAGCGGCAATTCTATTTCTCCTTTCTAAGGAGAGGCTTATGTGCAGCAGTGGACTATTAAAGGCTGTTGATGATAATAAGAACTAACATCGAGTTTGTTAGTCCTTATCATCATCATCAATCCAAGGATGGCTCAACAAAAAAGACTTCATAATTATAAATACCGCCAGTGACTGGACATTATTAGTGGACACGTATAAAAAAATATTATAGAATACCGGAGGATATCTGTGCCTCGTCGTCCAGATCAGGCATATTTCTTTATGCAATGTCAATTAAGTGTGTAGTTACTAGTAGAACTCAAGATGCTGTGTGAAACAAACACCCCTAAAGACCACGCTTTAAAAAGAACTTGCTTCTTTTTTCACATCATCACACATCAACAGCCTTTAACAGTCCACTGCTGGACACAGGCCTCTCCTTAGAAAGGAGGTTTTGGCCTATTATACCACGCTGGCCAGACGAGTTGGTATAGGGTTTGTGTCAAGTTTTCCTTCTCTTTGCCGTACTGGTTGACCTACGTTAGTTCCCTTAGTCGCCTTTTACGTCACCCACGGGATGAATAGGGGTGGTGGCACTCCGTATTCTTAATCCGTCACCACTTCTTTTTTACTTTGACTTAATCAATGAAATCACTAAAAAGTCGGATGTGTTGCCCCCATCTATCACGCGATGGACCTGGCACCCGCACGGTGAATCCATGGAACGCTAAGAAATAGGTCCATATATGTAGTAATATATGAAATACACTCATATTTTTATTGCATCTGAGATAAGTTCTCTTTATTGATATCACAGAAGCCTATATCAGTTATTGCCAAACAAACTATAGATAAAGGAAATTGACTGAGTACCTAACAAGGGAAAATGTTAAAGAACTGTTCTGATTTTCCCTTTTTAAATATACGCTCTCGGAAAAAGAACATATCTTTTTACAAATCGTGTGGGTGTATCAAATACCTAAGTATATGATGTTGCTTACTATATTTTCATTAGGTACAACATATTGTGCGTTGTATTGTAATTTCCTGGGGTCTAGGCGTCCGTACGGTCCCCGACACGCATCGACCCAGTAACACACTAATAGCTCGGAATGCCGACTGATTGCGAGTTAAAACGATCCGTACCCATGGCTATTATGAACTATCGCTATTACTACGTGGAAATGTACACCTACTTATTTGCTACCGAAAGACCAGCTGTATCTATCTACACGACCGCATTTCACATAACGGTGAAATTTATGACGTTTATTTTAGTGTTTCCACTTATTTTAGCTTTGTAATGAAACTGTTAATAAAATGAATGCTTTTATTTGCAGTATATTCTGCTAAAGACCCAACACATAAAACAATTATAATAATGTAAAAATACAGAAAGGCATAATACAATTATTCTTCTGATTGTTATTAATCATAGAGTATAAGAGTACCAAAGAGTTAAAAAATACAGTCAAAAACGTAGTACTACATTTATATAATTTGGTACCGTCAACCCATGTACAATTTCGTACATAGGTCAGATTCTTGCCTTTCTTGGAAGTAGTCTAGCTATTGGTTAATAGATGGCGCTCTTTAAAAATTTGAAAAAGTACATTGTCACCGTCTGTCTAGTTGATCAGATTTTAGTTGGCATATTAAAAAAATATAAAAATAAAAAGTTTAAAAATAAATTTTATTATACATAATTACAATAATAATGGTTATTGTAAATATACAACTATTTCGGGTAACACAATAGTTGGCTCGTTGGTCTAGGGGTATGATTTTCGCTTAGGGTGCGAGAGGTCCCGGGTTCAAATCCCGGACGAGCCCAAATTCTTTTGATATTCTGATGGAATTATAGTATTTTGTTTAGTATATAATAGTATTATAAAAACCAATAAAGGTCTGATTAAACATTGTCAGCTTCTTATCTTAGTTTTACATTTCGTCACTGTGCAGCGATGCCATGCTGAAGAAACAGTGAGTTACCTATGTTGACAAAATATTTCACATAACTTACCGATTACCACGGCTTGTTTATTGAAACTATTTTTCTTTTTCTTAGCACTAAAAAAATCTTGTGGTTTCCAAAAAGGTTTAAAAAAAAGGCGTCATATTTTGAACTTATTTTGAAAACATTTCCAAGATTGTTACTATCTGATATGAAATAAAATACTAGGATCTCGATGTAAATAGAATTGGCGATCAACTTGCTTATACTTATATTATAAACGTGAAAGTTTGTTACTCCTTCACACCTAAACCACAGTTAGCCGATTTCATAATTCTTTCACCAATGGAAAGCTACATTATCAGCGAGTAACATAGGCTACTTTTTATTGCGATAACATACGTGTATGAGCGGAGCCGCGGGCAAATCTAGTTAAATTTTAAAATACTAAAAGCTTCTGCGTCCTTACAATTACCGTCCATTTAAATTGTATCAATTATATTTATATTCCTTATTTGAAATAAGAAATAATTATGTGTAAATAAACTTTTTGATATTTTAATTAAAATTAAAAGCTTTTCGAATACGTCACATCATCAAGCAAGAAGGACCGTTCCGGTCCGTTGGTTCATGCTGAAAGTTGAAAAACTCACCATTTTGTCTATTAAATATTTTAATAGGTGTAGATTATTAGTTTATTATTTAGGAGCTTAACTTAGGTTCATATAACTTTAAAAACCTATTAAGAACACATCAGCTGACACCAAATGATAAAGAATTATATCGATTACTAATTTTAGCCATACGTCGATATTGTGTTCAACAGAAGTAAGGAACACTTAGGTGCTGACAAATTACAAACACAGAGGTTGATTCCGACGATTGCACCCGTTTAGTAAACAAACATTTCCTGCGGAGCTCCCTAGGGATAGCTTTTCTGATCCCTTTCTCTGTTCCGACTCCCTTGTATGTGGGGAATAATTAAAGCGCCTCCAAGCTACCTTTGAGCGTGGCTCAGCTGAAATGTCTTCACAAAGGGCCGTGAATGCGCCCCGGGTGAAATGGAACACCCGCTATTTATGCAACGGTTACTTTCTAGCTTCCGTCCGTGTATGACTTGTAGGTAGACTTAATGTTTTCAATGCCTCCGTTTTAAGAAGCATACATACATAGCATATATAGTCGAGGTTTGAAAAAAATCTGGTAGTTTTGTGTTTACACTCTTTTATAAATGCAGTAAATCCGCAAATACAAAAGAGAGGTAAGTTATAATGCCTTAACAGTTCCCAATTAAAATCCGTTTCTACTATAAAACAAAATCTGGTTACATACCTTCATATACTTACTACGGAACTATAAAAGAAATTTGGTTACGCCAATGAGCTAGTAGAATTAAAATTTCGAGTTACGATGTGATGATGACGTTTTAGTAGAAGACCTGATTTCTGGGGCATTCAGCATTAGGTATTATTATTAGCAAGTAACCGCATGGCTATTGATACTAATAATGTTGACAGAAAAATTGTAGAAACTTATATACAATATAACATGTGTATTAGATTAAACATCTGAAAGTAACTCTGTTTATCAACAATATGAAGGGAGCAAAGTTAACTAAGCTCCTTTATGCACTTACTTGTCTTCATATACTTCCTGACGAAATAAAGTCAAAATATACACAGGTTTAATTAATCATTTGCTACAAATGAAATTGGCGAGGGTTGACTGGTCGCTATAATTGACAGCAATTATAGCTAATAATGATTTAGTCCATGGCCACTCACGCCGCCAGATTGATTTAGACCTCACGTCACGTCGCCTTCAGACTTTCATCTCAATAACTCTTAACTTAATTCTTAGAAATTAAGTGAAATTAAATATCGTCAGAATATCTATCTCTGTACGTGATAGATTAAATCTACCAACAAACCAGCAGTTATAGAATGGTGAAGGGTGGTCTGGATTGTTTTCCCCATATTTAAAAAGCTCATGTTTGTTAACCAGCTTGAGCTTATATTATATAGAATTAAAGGTGTTAGCCACTCCATAACAAGATGTTCCAATATATTTAGATATTAACATATTTCAAGATTTTTTTCTACGGTTGATTATATGGAAAAGTCTGCAGGTAAACCGCTAGAAATATCTTAACGAATCTAATTACGCTTCACCTTACTCTGTCTAGATAGCTGTATAGGAAAGAAAAACTATTATTAAGTTCCTTTGGCATTAAAAACAAATTCGTACTTGTGGTTCATGGTCATGAACATGTTTGCTTGAATCACGTGGAAGCATGTTTTATGAATTTTACGTTTCGTTATATTATAAATTTTATAAATCTTCCACCTCGGACAGGAAAATAAGAAACTAGTAAAGTTTTTGTGCATTTTTCTTTATTCTACAAAATAGTTACAAATTCTAGGAAATGGACATACTGTCAATCAATACACTTACAGAGTTAAAAGTGCATATAAGGAAATAATATTTTTTTCGGAATATCGGAAAGCCTGTTCCGAATAAAATCCATATGCAAAAGTTACTCAAATTTGTTATTTTGTTTTTACTTTACAAATTTAAATTTGCGTCTGAGTGATTAGAATCCTTCTATTACTAGTGTAAATAAATTTGTGTACATATCTATTTAGCTTAGTTAGATGCTAAAATCTCTTAACCCAAGTAAGGTATACGATGTTCTTTAAACTGGTAAATGATTTTGCTAAGAAATTATTTAAGAACAAAACAATTACTTCAAGTTTCATAGTGACGAAACCTGAAGTAATTTTAGTTGCATGACCCATGCATAAATAATCACATCATCATCACATCAACAGCCTATGATAGTCCACTGCTGGACATAGGCCTCTCCTCTGAAAGGTGGTTTATGTAATCGGATAAAAATATTCCATTTAAAAAATAATTAGTACCTAGTAAGTAGTAAGTTTCTTTTTGTAAATGAGTCGTAAAGTCAACTTAAAAATGTCAACTGTTACTTCATTAGATATTCTATGAGTTCTATAGCTTTATAGACAAGTTGCAAATACACATGTAATAAAATGATGTCCAAGAATCTGCAGAGGGGAGGTAAATTATACATTACGGGACGGCGCGGTGCGCTGTCAAATTATTGAACCCTTCCGAATGATTTATGTGAAATTACGGGTACGTTATGGGTACCAGCAAAATTTTGAACCTTGCTGCAATGGCAACCGGTCATTGCCAACATCTGACGTCTTAATAAAACCAAATGTTTTTCTACATTTTCTATAATGTTTTAGACGTTTTTTAAATATTCTGTAAAGCATCAATGATATAGATACCTATATGGAGATATAAAAATATTTTTATAAAAAGATATCGCGTAAAAAAACAAAAAATAATTATATAAATGTTGAAAAAAAAAACTTACTCCACAAATAATCTAATGCTTATAAATACGAGGCAATATTTATTGCTTCCACATTACTGCTGTTACAAGATTTATTGCGCATTGCATTTAGTGACTTTTAATCGTAAACATTGATATTTAATCATCTTTGCGATTAAATGTTGCAATCAAATACTCAATTATTTTATATTTTAAAAGTGACAATATATAGGACATTAATGTATATGAAATTACGGCGTTCACATAATAGGTATTACGTACTTTTGAATTGCGTCACGTTTCGTAGTAAACCAGGCTAAACTAATCGTAGTCTCAGTCTGACTCCGGCTTTTAATTCCCGTGCAAATAGCTTATTATATTTCATGGAACGTAAAGGCTTAAAAGTTTGTATACCATTATGTATACCTTCAAGTAATGATGTTTGCAATGAGCTTTTGTAGCCGTACCGTCATTTCATGGATACTCTACAGCTTTTACACCACGGTGCTAGGCCGTAATGGCAGTTTTATAGATGTTTGCGGATTGATGTCAGTTATAAGATATACCTACCTAACTGGTGTTAAAAAGAAATGTCAGTGCCGTGAACTTACAAAGCAACGACGTTTGCAATTATGTATATACGAGTACATAGTGAAATGTCAAGGAGAGTAATTTTGGCTTTAATAGATAATTTTGCTAACTATTAACACGCTTTATTATTTTGGATTACACTATTTACAAAATCAATCATACGTAAATAGTTTGGGATCGGCTCATCGAAACTGTGTTAACCTAATAAATGACGATAAAAAAAGAATATCCATTAGAGATAGTTGGTTTGGTATTTAAGATTTGGTCTTGAACATGTCCACTACCTCCGTTTTTATATTCACAGCAAAGTGTTTTTTCCCCTCAGCCCCGAGAGTAGCCACCACTTCCCTGTGTTTTCGGTCGAGACGTCAGGGTTATATTATAGGTCGACAAAGTGTAATGCCGTATACAGAGACAGCTCTGAAATCACTTTTTTTTCATGCGGTTTTTTCTACCCCCTAGAGAAAAAACAGTTTCTCGCGTGTGGTACGCTGTCATAGTGTTCTAGAGGTAAAAAACCCAAGGAATACTTAATGCCATTATATTCCTATTAGGAAAATTAATTAAATTAAAAGTAACTAAAACAATATCATAAAAGAAAGAATCAAGTAACAAATGTATCGAAAATGTTTCATAAAATAAGCGGTCACTGTCTTGGATCGCGTCTTTGAGTTATAAATAGCGTACGTTTGTCCTGGCTTCTGGTGAGTCATCAATGGCCAACGCAAGCTTTAAGTTGCTTAAATTCTATTGACCATAGGTATATCAGTTAAACAAATTTTAAAGAATGTTATCATTTTTAAGTGTAATATATTAGCATATATATATTCGTTCTGATTCAGATAAACGAGTTAGATCTAATCTTTCGTCGCAACAATCGTTGTAATAGCCAAAATATCACAATTATCTTAACCAGTTCTAAAAAGAAGTCAAGGCTTGTAAATTTGTTTTACGATATGTTGTGTCGCAAAATTCTTATTAATTTTGCAACATTTAAATGATTTCGTGAGTCATCGTTTGTTAATGAAATACAAGTTTTCGTGGGACCGACATTGCTTACATATTTTTTATTAATTATAATTATTAATATTATTATTATTAATTATAATTATTATTAATTATATTTTTATTAAATATAATAATGTTGCTAACATTGAAATAATAATATTCTATTTATTTAAATGATACTTTTTCAAAATTAAATTCGTGACTAAATCCGTGTGAAATATTGCCCAGAAATTCAAAATGGGGTTTTGCATTAACATGTCTGATTGTCTGACAGACGTGCTACTGGCAAATACCAACGAATGTGCTTAAAAAACTGAAAACAACAACCCAACAAAACTTCTATACATATACCTACATGTTAACGTGTAATTAGTTCCGTAAGAAAATCTTTCACTATGAAATACAATATCCCAAACCTAACCATTTTCAAGACATTGGAATATTAAGTCTTTTTTTTTAAATTGCCAAATTTTTGGGCTAATATAATTTTTTTAGTACTTATATCCTTTTTTTACTGTTTTTGTGTCTTTGATATATTGTTTTATAATTTACAATACTAAAATTGTAGTTAACTTAACAAACTGGGCCGAAGTAGATAGTTGATAATAGCAAAATTAAATTTTTTTTTTCTTTGAGCAATATTTTAAAAAACAACAGGTAAGTTGCAGATGTGTTAAAAACATGTACGTATTTTCAGCTTTCTAAGAAGAAAGTCAGAATTCATAGAAAAACTTAGATGAATGCTAGCATATAATCCAGCAGTAAAAACTTTCGTTGTATTTTTGGACTGTTTTCTTTTCTATTCGTGACTAACTATTGCTAACTGGACTTTGATTTGTGCTTACTTATTTGGGTACTGTTGAAGACAACCGAAGAAAATGTTGATATTTTGATTTCTTATCAACCATCTACTTCGGCCTAGTTTGTTAAGTTAACTACAATTTGGGTAATGGAAATTCCAAATAATATTCCAATGTATCAACTACACAAAAACAGTAAAAAAAGAGGATACAGGTTCTAAAAAAATTGTATTAGCCAAAATTTTGTCAATTTTCATAAAAATCTTAAAAGTCCAAATATCTTGAAAATAGTTAAGTTTGGGATAGATATTTCATAACGAAATCTAAAAAGCATTGATGGCAACTACAACCTCCTAAAATATCTAGGTCGACTTAACCAGTAACCCTGTATACTACTATTAATAACTGTTGCGAAAATACTCATACTTAATTGATTGTCTGGTGTAGCCACCCAGACGTAGTTCATTTACTGAGGAACATCAAATTACATCTTATGATTTATAGGACTTTTGTTAAATTGTTGAGTGAGTGATGACGTGAGATCGGCCGCGCCGATGACATATTGTGGCTGTCTATATGACAATAACTACGTATTCACCCTATTTATAAATTATCTTTAGCTCCAGTTAACTATACTATTATATCTACAGAATGACTCAGAATGTTAATTCATAACTTAATGTTTAACAATTTCTAGGAAAATTAGAAGAGAGAAGTCGAAATTAGACCGCTATTAATTTTAAAGATACACTTCTGTGTTTAATGATGATGATTTGGTTATTTGTACAGAATTACCCCAAAGGTCGGCGGTTTTCTTACCACTAAGAGCATTGAACGTTTTAATAATATCGCTATCAGTGATACAACTAAATTTAAACTCAGTATTATAAATGTTAATATTCTCTTTTAATAAAGATTCTGCAATGGTGGGGGACGAATTCAATGATTCTGTTATTGAGACTGGAATGTCTGTGATTTTTTTTTCAAAAGTTGTGGCGACATCTATATCGAATTTAATTACTTTATTATCAATTGTAAGGCTGTAATTATTACATTTGTTCTTTGCTTTACCAGTTTCTGTATTAATTATTTCTCAGGTCATTCTAATTTTATTTGAACTACTACTAATTTTAGATCTTAAATAGTTAACCTTTGCAGAATGACATTAAAAAAATATATTAGAATATTGTTTAACATATTCTCGAAATTGTATACTACTCGTAGTATTATAATTTCTTTCTTCATAAAGCTCATAAAGCCTTGTTGTACTTTTATAAATATCTACCGTGGCCCATTCACGGAAGGTTGTAGCACCTTTAACTGACAACTTCTTAGGAGTAAAAGTTGATTGAAATTCTGAACAATACCATGTTAAAAAAGCGTTATATAATTGATTAAGATCATCACTATAACCCAAACCCAATGGAAATTTTCCATACGAGTTACAGTTTTAGGTACTACAGTAATATCTCGTGTTACCACCATTCTGTTTTTCATAGCAAACGCACACATCTGTCCACAGTGATAATGGACAGAAGATCTTTTATACACAATGGTTTTATTATTTATACTATTTAAATAATATAATAAAACCATTGTGTATGAAAGGAGGGGCTCGTGGCTACCTAGTAACTGAATAGGTTAACACATTGCAAAGTTAAGGAATCCTAGCCAGGTCAGTCTATGGATGGGTGACCATTTCTTAACACATTGAGACCCCTCCGTGTCTCGGAGAGCGCGTTAAGCCGTCGGTCCCGGTTGCCATACGAACATCTGTGGCAATCGTTACGGGTAGTTGGAGCCCTAAAAAGTCCGACAACAGTCTTATTACAAAACTTCGTTGTTGTGTTGTGGAGTTCTTTATGGAGTGGTTGTGGAGGTCTGATATCTTAGTACATTTAAATCGATAGTCACTTACCATCAAGTGACCTGTCTGCTTGAATGCACCCTATACCATTAAATATATCGCATTTCACAAAAACTACCAATCTGATAATCACCATATTACATTTTCATTTCACGGTAAAGCTTGAGAACTGAACTAGTTGTGATGCTCTTCATACGTTATTTATTGAGTGAAAGCCCTCCCCAGCCCTTATTAAGGCTATAGGGGCTAGGGAAAGGTTGTATGGGGAAAGGTTTCGAAGTTCAGAATCACAAGGGTAGAAGACGAATATATTTTTTACGATAATGTCAATGTTACTTCAGCATTTATGTACTACATATACCTACGAGCTCCTCTACGCGCTCCTTATTACATTTAAAAATCTTCATACACGTAAATTATTATGTAACATGCCAGTCTTCTGAAAGAATTAATTTCCTCACCTATGTTACGATGTTTCTTATTACTAATGCTTCTTGCCAAGTGTGATGAATGTTTCCTGTGCCAAAGTGCAATGTGTGGGTACTGGTTGTTACTTGGATGGTTATAAGCGCTGCACCTAATAAATCTATTTTTATCTAACTCTTCGCGACACTGAAGATAACTGGTATATACCTATGTTATATGTATTCCTTATGTCATTAATTTGGAGCGCCGATGGACTACACAAACAACTAAAATAAAACGGACTAACTTTTTATGCTAGATAGCGTTTTAAGCTTGCGAAACGCTCAGAAAACGTTATTCACTAGTACATACATATGTATGCACAGTGGCTAGTGGCCAACAGTTGGCCACTATTTTTTTCGACGCCTTTACAACTTGAACAGTCTATCTAGATATATCATTGATCGAAGTTAACTTCATTGTTTCTCAAAAGATTTTAGGTTTTAAATGCCACAGATCTTTTTCAGTGTGAAAACAATCTATAGGAACGCCCTAGTAGTTAGTTATTAGTACAATACTTAATTCCATACAAGTTGTCATTATTACAGTACCATTTTCCTGTACTCCTATCACACATATCTTTCTTTGTAATGATAAGTAACAGATCTTCATTCCCTTCATCAGACGCCCTTTCTTCTAAATGAAAGTACGTACTTAGGTTATTACTCATTCTTTTTGAAAACTTACTAATACAAGTAAATTTTTGTTTTTTGCTAAATAGGGTAAGGTGCGTGTTTATTATGTTTGTACAATCTTAGGGTTTTTTATATGGCAAATAAGAATATGGCTTATTACCGTAGTTCTTGTTTACATTTGAGGTATAGATACGATCTAGAAATGCCTTCGGTACAATCTAAGAATGAAATTTCCAATTGCTTAAAAAACAGACTGAAACCTAAAATTGCACCAGTGAATCCGTACGTAATTCCTTTACGCTCCGTTAAGTCAAATACAATGAGACTCACAGGCGCCGTCTTCCCCCAGGCTATTGTCGAGCCGTCTCAAATTAATGCGTCTACAAATCCTGTAATGTTCTCAATTCAGGTATACAAGCTTTAAAAAAGCCAATTTTAAACAAAAGTAACATAATTAGGTTCACATGTAATGGAATATCAAATTTACTTTTGTAGTGACTTGACTTCTAATGAAAATAGCGACATTTATTTATTTAACATAATTTTATATACTACACTAATTTCGAGTTTATAAAACTTCTTGTATAGATGTAGATATATCGATATTCAAGTTGTGCTAAAAAGCTTTTTCAACTTTGCAAACTAATTTGTTTTCAACATAATATATCTATGTTACTTTTGACGTTTAATTTGTGACTATCCCAAATGATATTTGAGACTGTATAGGTAATAGCTATTGCCCGAGGCTTTACTCGCGTGATTAGTTCTAACTAATTTGCTTTCAACATAAGTCTATATTACTTTCAACGTTTAATTTGTGACTATCCCAAATGACATTTGAGACCGTATTTTTTTCAACATGAGTCTATGTTACTTTCAACGTTTAATTTGTGACTTTCCTAAACGACATTTGAGACCGTATAATATTTTAGCAACGGGCTATTGCTTTGCACGGCTTTACTCTCGTGATTATTTCTTATTTCGTGTTTCTAACTTTGAAAATTACGATATCACTCAATCCATTCAGTCGTTCATCCCTTATTGTACCCTTAAGCTTAAAATTGAAAAAAATCCTTTATTAGTGGGTGCTAACAATGCTAACTCTGCGTTGATGAGTCACTCAGTCAGGGCAAGTAATTTTATATGTATAGATTAATACTAAAATGAGTTCAGCAATGAACGCAGTCACTTATATAGTTGCATCACAGCAGACATTGATGGTCATAGAAATCTATATTATTATAGCTTACGAAAACATGTGAAGTCATACCTTACTCTATTTGCATACAGGTGTGGCTAAGTAGTAACTGCATGGTCAACTTAGATCATTCTTTCTAAATATAAGCAACTGGTCACGACTGCGACTCAAAACACGTCTTACATTAAGAACGTTTATTTAGTTATATTTGCTTATGTACTTTGTAATGTAGTTCGAAACGATTCGTAAAAAATAGTTTCCATGTTGAGTCTTCTATTTACCATGTTCACCTTTTTCATATTCTCGATCTTTGCCGGTTAGAATTAAAACGACATGATATTTTAGTTACACTTTAATGAATTTAAACAAAGTAAACTTACATGGAACATCACAATTATGCTTCGCAAAACAATGTTGATGTCATGAGATTCATTGATAATATCTGCCCAATTATCAGGGTCTATTTCAATTACAAATATAGGTACAACAATAGAACATGCCTTAACATTATGGAATAGATTTTCTACCTAACGGGTAATACAAGCGATTTTCTAATGTATTAGACGTTGAACATATAGGCATCAAATTTAATAAGTAAATTTTGCATTCGTGTCTCAGGTATTTTTTACCTTAGTATTTTGCAATAGTTCTAACATCTAATTGCGACGACAATATTCTGAAGCCAAGAAAGCTGAGAATGACCAATAAATAATTATATACTTTTTATAATATTTTAGTCTTAATCAATAATGGTACGCTAGGTGGGACGTTGATTCAATAAAATTATACTTTAAATAAGGTATATACTATTGCCACTAAACTAAAACTAAGTTAGTATACCACAAGAGGGAATACCGAGTTCGAAACAAAATGTGAAAAGGAAATCTGAAGCTGAAGATCACTTACAATTAAGGCAAACACTTACAATCGATTTCAAGTCATACAAAAATATCATTCATTTTCTTTACACATTGACAAAAGTCCGTTAAGCATACTACTACCAAACGATTCCAAAACTATTAGAGGCTATTTGAGTCTAAACACTAACAAGTAGAGTCCATTTCACGGAGGGATGTTATTTTAATGGGTTATTGGCGAAAACATTTACATGTAGTCAAACTTACAAAGTATAACTTTGGTACAGATAACAAAGTCATAATAATTAATACATATAGTAATTCATTAGTAACACCCCAGTGTTCTAAACTTATGTAAAATCACCATTCTATTAAATGTTCTATGTATAATAAAACAAAATAAATTATTTAAGAATAAAAGCAAAACGCTCAAATTAGTAATATCGCTTAATTCTGGATTTTAAACTCTTGTAACTTCAAATTATTAGTAACAATTGAAACAAGAAAATATAAAAGATATAGAGGTACCAAACAATGGTTGTATTTAGTGCGCAAAACAAAATCTGTGCGTCTACGTCTATTACAAAACTGAAATAGCGCGTCATAATAAAACTTACCAAACGAAAAAGATCTTTTATAGTTTCCTAAATACTGATGCTGAACTTGAAGCATAACAATAAGTTATCCTAAAAAATAGTTGGTAATTAATAATAATTATAACACTACAATTAAAAGGTTTATAATAAAACATCGAACTAAGACAGCACAGCGTATGTATGGTATTAGGTAACGGAACGTGATAAAAATAAATTAACTAAGTAGAACTTTATACAAAACTGTTTACGGCGAATTAACAATATCTTAAAAAACTAAGTGGCTTTAGCCTTCATGAAAAACAACTGTGAAATGACAATTATTATAAAAAGAATAGAGATCTTTTTCTTTCTGTTTTTGTACATTTCATATACTGAAGGTAACGTATGTCTTTTATAAGTTGATTTAGAATTTTCAATTATAACTGAATATCACAATCGTGAGTTATCTGTTTTGATGCAAGGTACATATTATTTGTGTTTCTAACAGTGTCATTGGTAACAGCGTCTTACTTCCTCCGTATCATTATCCCTATCTATGATGTCTCCCATTGTCATTAGATGTAAAGACACTTTACTCCAGCCGCTCTGCAGCTTCCATAGCAGTAACTATTTACACATATAACTATTTACAGTTATGCGATTAATTTTGGCTCCTCAATTTACATATTGGAATGAAATCACATAACAGGAATGTTAAGAAAACAAAAATATTTTATTTACATAATGTTACCGAGGGAAATAGGCTTATTTTACGCCTCGATCTATAAACAACAGCATCAAGCTCCTTTGCGAAAACGTAAATACATGTATAAACTACCAAGCAACTATAACTTTAGTGATATTTTCTGGATATTTACAAAGATTGTTTGTCATTTAAACTATAAGTAGTGCCGGAATAAATAAGGTAAATGTAACAATCCTGATATTTGCGGCACTAGATGGTTTGCTACCGAGCCCACCAGCAACGGACTTTTTAATATCTTCTTTCGCCACCGTACCTTTATTCATGCTTTCACCACTGTCGTTTATCAGATTGTCATCCATCTGTTCATTTTGATCGGATTTTTTCATGGCTGCAACATCATTTCCCTCAAGGGCCGGTGGTGGTATCTCTGGTATCGGAGTCGTCGTAGTCGTAGTGGTGGTAGTAGTGGTAGTTGTAGTCGTCGTTGTTGGCACCAAGCTATTATTTCCAATGAAATAAATTTCGCCATAAATTGCCTCTACTTCCAACGTATTTTCAATACGCTGCCCTCTCATTAGCCTCGATCTTGGCTCGTTATCTTTATAGAAGGTTACCAACTTAGCAGTATACTGCACATCGCGATTTGTTATGTTGCCCCTGAATATTACGTTACAAGCAGTACCAGGTTCCAAAAATTTTTCCAGCTTGTACAGCTTCTTTCTGCTTTCGGTATATTGGTTAGCCCATTGTATTTGAGGGAACAGTGTGCCGTCATCCATTTCTATTGATGTATTTAAACCAATGGCTATTCCATGTCCATGACCCCAAGACAAGGTGTAGTTAAACACATACTCTATTTCAGTGGTGTCAGTAGCCGCAATTTCATCTTCATTTTTAAGAATTCTCTCTTCAAACACTTCTGGTTCTGTTTGCCGTATGTGTTCAGTGTCCCGATCTAGAACTACATTCTCTAATTTATAACTTATAGGTTCAATCTCTTTCAAAATTTCTCCATGATTTTCTATCATTTCGTTATTTTTGTCGTCAAATGTGATTAAATTTCCAATTGTACTTTCATAAGCTATTCGCCCAATGTAATGTGAATATCCGCTTTGTGCTTTTACACGTCCTATGAAAACTGAATCTACTGACGATTCTACGACTACAGCGCCATTAGGTTTAGCATGAAACCTAAGCCAAGGCGTCCAGGTTATCAAGGAAGCATTTTCAATGTTTTCCAGCACCTCGAACATGGTGTAACTCTTAGCACCAGAAACTGCGCAAGTTGTGTAATCTGGCTTAAGTTGACCTAATATCATGTCGCCTTCATGTCGTGCTTTGCAAAGGTATATGGGCCCTGAAACAAAAGGGTGTTATTTACATCAAATCGACTTTGGTAAAGAAATTTTCAATTCTTACTTCTTATAATGACTGACCTTGTTCAGAATCTGCCCCGATCACGTAATTGTTCATAGATTCTTTCTTTAGATTAGTCCATTTTAGTGTGCTCGAAGTGATAACTTGCTTTAATTTCGCATTGTATAGTCCTACTCCGGTCTCTGCCAGCGCTGAAACAGCTAAAGTTGCCGTCAGTAACACCACCCACCAGCCACTTTCATAATTTCTGATCTTCTTCATTTTTACACTGCAACAAAAGAAAAATAGTTGCTGACTATGTTATAGAATAATTCTATTAACTGCATTAAATACAACTATATGACCAACCGACCGACAATGAATTAGTAATAAAAGCGCCTTGAATGTTCTTTGAATACCGGTTATCTATTTCTGAATACGAGATATGTATTTTATAATAATTGTTTAACCTTAAATATACTTAAGTATCCTAGTACTAAATTCATGTAATATATTTATTACTACTTTGAAATGTAACTAATCTAATCGGCATATCAAATTCAAAATTATTTCGAGTTAGTATGCTTGAGCATGGTTTAATAGTAGTTTAATCAAAATTAGTAAAAAGAAAAGATTGGCGTTAAAAAAGGAAAGCTGACTAAAAGACCGTTAAAATTCTGCACGCATGACTGCACGAATGGCGTAGTGGTTTAAGCGGTCGCCACGCCGCTTCCTACTACGCCGAGTGTTGTGGGTTCAAACCCCACATGGGACGACACTTTGTGTGATCCACAAATTGTTGTTCTGAGTCTGGGTGTTCTTTGTGTCCGTTTCATGTATGTTTGTAAAGTCCCCCGCGACACAGGATATATTCCTAATGCGGGAGTTGTCTTTTAAAAAAAAAAAAAAAAATCTATTTACAGAACTTGCGTCTTTGTTTTCAAAACGCATGTTTTTTATAATTCCGAAATTACGAATGTTGAATAAATTTTAAAAGTCATGTCAAACTGCATGTGCCAAAAACCAAAAAATATACAAAAAGTATTTTGTCTTGTTTTTCGTTACGTTGAGATTTTTGAAACCTAATGTCGAGAATACCATCACATCCGTACGACCCTCTAGTAATAAATTGCCCTTCCGACCCCAAACTTTATCTTGATGTACATTCAAGATACAAGAGCAGTCGTATTCTTTTATTTATTGCATTTTGGACTTCCTATTAAATATGTTATAACATAATGTAAAAAAAATCTTCTTATCCATAAACAAATGAGAACACGATGGCATATATTTATGTAGGGTAATGCTATCAAAGAAGGTTGCGGTAATGTTTCGATCGCTTATAAACTCAATTTTCCTCACAAAGTTACGTGAAGCATATCGCTCGAGTTGAATCATGTTGCCCCAAGCTAAATATTGATACAGGAGATGAGGTTATGACACAAACTTCGTTTTAGAATTTTTTGCTGGTATTTTTGATTTTACCTTACCAAAGTTGAGTATTATTTTGCCGGTAATACAGACAACATGTACTTAATAAATTCTAAATATTGCTAGATGTAGGATAAGGATAAAAGGACAAAATTGCCACCGGTAAGTGGTATCCGAGGGGATTTCCGCACAGAAAAAAAAAATCGGGAGTGACATAATGTTTAATCTTGCACGTCTTTGCTCCTAAAGCTCCTCAGTATTAAAAATAATGGTCTAGCTTAAATCGACGAGAAGGTTTTAAATGCAAGCGGTTGACCATGGCCGAAAAATATTTTCTAATTTTAACGGTGTTCTAAATCATAGTTAGTTACGTTCTAATGCAGCTAAGTATTTTAATAAGTTCAAATTAAGGTTGACATGGTACACGTCATGTTGTATAAATCTGAAAACGACCCGTTTTTTAGTTCCAGAATGTTACTTTTCTAAAAAAGAAATTGTTAGATCACGGTTTATTGCATTTATTGACTACTTTCAACTTTACTTACAACATCTAAAAAAAATCTTGATAATACCGGAATGAGCAACCTTGGTGATATCTAGTGCTTAATTACCGATACTGCTTAAAATTGACTCTTTGTACGAAGCTATTTAATTTTACTACCATTTTTAGTTCTATTTTTCTAAATACCTAATATCGATTCGAACTAACGGTGAACTTTTGTTGCGTGGGCACAGAGCGTGACCAAACGATGTCATTATGTACTTGCCAACATGACACCTAATGAAATAAAAAAAAAATACTGGGTTCTAATGTAAGACAGGTTGTAAAGTCGAAGTATGAAAACATTTAGGCTGTAGATTTTGTTGTATTAAACTGGCACTTATTTACATTGATCTTTTGGATTCAAGTAATTGATCTTACATAATACGCTCCCTGTGAAATTAGAAATGATAAAGTGTACAATGTAAAAAGGAAGCACAGACAATTACTCAGCGGTGGCTCAAATGAGTCGATTTAAACACTCCATACGCTTCTTCCCACACAATACCTTCCGTCTGCGTGGTTTAGAACAACTCTCGATGTGCCGAGGGGAGATGAAACTACAAACAAAACATGGCAATCTTTCATCTGAGTACCTCACGTCAATAACGTAGCCGTTTGATATAATTGTTGTATTATTCCACTGTTATGTAGGTATATTTTTATTAAATAAAACTTAGCAAATTTGATCTAGCCCTAAGTTTACGCTTAAGCAATATTTTTCGGATTTCGAAAAAGTCTATAAATAACTCGCCTCTGTTTGACTCATTTCCCGGACAAAAGGTCGACCATCATAAACGCGGAATACGAGTACCATCGCAAATTATGTTGGCAGAGCTGTATACAAAGGTTATTTTACATAGTGACATCATATGGAGTATAGCCGAACTTGTATTTTGTTACAATATTGTAGATAATAAAATTTTATGATGCGTACCAACTCGTTTGTTGCGACTGCATAATACAAGGTCATATTTTATAAATATACCCATGTGCAATTGTTAAACAGCAAATTGTCACTTTCTCAATGTCAATTGTCAATGTTAATGATGTTATATACGAATAAGACGGTTTGAAAACATTTCCTAAATATTTATTTATTTTTAATTTACGGAAACTAGTTTTTTTTTCATTTGACGCATATGACGAACATACTCAACAATATCCTTGTAACACTTGTAACTCTTTTTCCTTCTTTACCTCAGTCTTCAGACTCTCCACAAACAATTCACTTTTCGTTTGTTTATAATATTTATCTATGAATCGAGCACTGTAGATGGTATTTTATTATCTTTAGTACGGACGCTTCGCTGTTCCAGCTGAAATCATCCATCTTGTTCATAACTACAGTTAAAATAATATTGCTGAAAAGTATCAAATCATCACTGTCTTTTCACATTTTGCCTTAAAAACGTTTCATTTATCTTTTAGAATTTACTTTAATTTTTAAAGATCTTATAAAATGTATGCAAAGAATTCCTTTTTATAATTTATACGAAATAATATATATTTTCTACTGTAACTATAACGGTATTGATATTGTCGCGTGGGAACACAGTGATTCTTTTCATACAGTTAAGATGGAGTTGTCTAAAGAAAGTTCATCCACATCTTCAATCTCTCTGCCTACAATTCACTGAATGTGTCTTTTTATTAAACTATTTATCTGAGCACCAAACACTTGCGATGGTACTTTGTTATCTTTAGTTCGTACGCTTCATTGTCCCGGTAGAGATCATTAATCTTGCTCGTAACTGCAATTATAACTATGTTGCTTGTAATATTAGTGAGTCACGTTCATAAAGTAGCCCAAACCCATATACAAGTAATGCACCAATGTTGCTTGAATGTAGCATTCCACTCTGTAGCATCCGGTGCATAATACTAAGACACATAAGGTCAAGGTTTTGGCGACTGATTCTCGAAATGTAACAAGTATGCATTATAATAAATTCTTTTTAACATCAGTGAGCTACTTGCAAAATTTTGGCCTGGAAATATCATTGACAATTAAAGTAACACAATCGAAATTTCGACTAAACGTTATTAGACAATTTGTAAATGATAATGTTAGAAAGATTCAACTTAAACCGAACGGCGACTTTATAATTAATAAAAATATAGATATTATTATGTTTACGTTGTACGTAAGCTCTCGGGGTAATAGCTTGCCAGTTTTATTGATTCCTTGTAGGTAATGCGATTACGCATTACCTACAAGGAATCAATAAAACTAGACAGTATTATTGTACCCTCTGGCTTCATAAATTGGCTCTACAATACAATTTATCTTATTGTTGCATTATATTTAATATACCCTATTCTCGCCTAGTAGGAGCTAGTACAGCCTAGTCTCTTAAAACAGATTCTGAAAGTATGTAAGGAAAGCTCGACCTCTAAAATATCTTAAAAATAGGATTTATATTAATAGGTAAATACGACCTTTATGTAATCGGCTTACCAATCTTTATCATCACTAAAAAGGATCATAACTTATAATTAAATTTAGCTGCAAAATTTATAAATAAATGCATGTGTGTGCTCTAAAACATATGTAACACCTTTGTATATCATGATTAACTCAAATAAATATAATATTATGTTGTGTGTACACATTTAACGTAGAATCAAATGTTGATCGCAATACGCAAGGCACACCTAGTGCACGCTCTAAGAACGCGTTATTCTCGATTATCCTTATCCAAGTCTGCGGAACAGCACTAAGCTTTTAACCCAGTTGTATTGTTACATACAATGCAAATATTCTGTTAACGTTAGCGCTTAGAATCGGGGTGAGTCGAACACTGTGCTAATTAAATATACGATCGGGTTTTATAAGAAACGGTCAGTAATTTTACTGCTAACACCTATGAAGTTATAACTTTAACGGGTTTCATTATTAATTATACATCTGTACAAATCTATTATTGACCGTTACGAAATTACTTTTACTTCACTACTATTTTGTATAAGGAAATTACTTGTCTCTCACGAGCTTAACATTCCTTTGTGGTTTAACAGTTCTTTTATAGAAAATGAACAAGATTTCAACATTTTCGACACATATTAAGTTTATCAAAAATATACAGGAAATACTATCAGTCGTTAGGTTTGGGTTATTGTTGGACACAACAAAGTTCAGAGTAAGAAATATAATAAAAAAGATATCATTGTACTATGTTAGTGATATTTCATAGTTATTTAACTCTTCGACTCAGTAAGCAATAATGACAATGGCAGTTTGACAGTGGCAATCATAAATGTAAATTTAACTGTTCACTACTTTTGTAAAGTTTAACGATGATTAGGTAATCATCGTTAAACTTTCCATGGTAAGCATCTTCATTCCTTATATCATTGAACTTATCAGATAGATACTTAGTGCAATTTTAAAAAGCAATCCAATTTAATATTAGATAGAGAGAACACCAAAGAGAGGCAATTATTCACGTAATGATTTCGTTATCCTATTTACCTCCCTAGATTGTAACTTTAATTAATTCTTTATCCTTCTTTATCCTCTGGTAAGTATATTTATTCTTCTATTGCCTGCTTAGTGAAAGCATTTTTAACAAGTTTGCATTACATGCTGCAATAGTTTCTGGTCACGCTTGCTACTTCACAGTGATGGTCTACTTTCATTAAAAGTCAGTGCGTCTTGATTATAGTCGGGAGATTTGTAACGGAGGAGTTGTCGTATACCGTTACAAAACTTTATGGTTTTGTTTTGTACAATATGTCGATATTGAGACAGTTGAAGGTTTTGCAGAAAGCGATGATATTTATTCATGAAGCATTCTGTACGTACAGGTGACTCTTCACGAGCCAGCTTTACGAGTAAGTTAGCGGTACATGCGGAACAATGCAACATACGCCAGTATATACCGGTGATGATATGAGTTTTTGCGCCAGAGCAAATTGCTCTCCCGGGCGCCATCGTCTTTAATGTAACCGTTTCTAACTGTCGGTAAATCATTCTCCTTATTATTAGTACCTCTTCTGTGGTGCTAAATTGACCACAAAGTTTTTTATTGCCATTTTATCATTATGATGAATGCGTTTTTATAGGATCAATATGGTTTGTTATCGGGCGCCAGGCGGTGTTGCGGCCTGTTGCGTTTGCGCGCTGGCGCGTAAACCAGCTGATAGCGTGGGAACAACTATGTATATTCCAAGCTTAAAGATCTATTTTCCAAGCGTAAAGATTACAATGATAGGTATACAAACAACGTACACTATGGCGAAGCAAATTTGTATTCAATAAAATTATTCACTGACACCCGCTCAAATAGGAAGATGACAGAAATACATATGAATCAAACAAGAACTTGTATACCTATTTGATCTGGAGTTACGTGTCAAAGAACACGTTGGTATGTCTTAAATGTTGTATTATTCTTGTGTAATTTACTGATGATATATGGTAGGTATGACGTGGTGGACGTCGTGAGGGGTGTCGCCATTGACGCACAGGGAAGAGGTATAGGTTACACTTACATATCTTCAAAGTTGTTTGAAACAATGAGGTGCAGGTTGCTTTGCTTTATGGCTTGTTCACAAAGACGCTGACGATGTCACATGTCCACGAGCTTGTAGACATGTTGACAACACAATTAAGGGCTCAATAAGCGGCAATAAAATAAATTAGTATACGTATGTACTATGGATAGCAAAAGCTTTAGAGAAGTTGGTTGATAATAAAGTTTTCAGTATTATTTATAGTTTTTGCGTTATAAAAGGACTAGTAACCGGACTACTAATTGATAGTCTATGTTCACCTTTAATTTTACTAAAGTTCACTTTGTTAAATAAAGGTCATTGGAAAATAGATAGATACTAAACGAATTTCGCTTATTGTTATTATTGCTAGGTACAGTTAACGTCCGCTGGTTAAAATTATGAATGAAATAGTTCCGTTTGGGCGGATATTATTTGTCTGCATTGAGTTCGCCACCGTCATGGCTGCAACGCATGACGTTGTTGGGAGATATCCCATGATAATAACAGCAAATCCGCTTTAATCATAATTACAGATCGGATGGCTGGTGTCGTTTCCGTTACAGGTTCGTTGCACTACATGTTACGTTTATACTAAACTAGCTTTAGCCCGCGGCTCCACCCGCGTATATGTAGGTTATTGCGGTAAAAAGTAGCCTATGTATTTCCTCAAGAATTAAAGTATCTAAATGGATACAGTGGTTATTGAATCATAAAAACTTTCCCCACGGGATCCCCTTTCACGCCCTTAAAGGATGATTACTGGGATAAAATCTACTCTATGTCCTTTCCCGGGACTCGGACTACCTCTATACTAAATTTCATCTAAATCGGTTTAGTGGTTTAAGCGTGAAGAGGTAAAAGACAGACAGATACACTTTCGCATTAATAACATTAGTATGGATTGTATAACATCAATAATATAACGTTTAGCAAGACGCAACGCAGCTCTTCGACAGCAATAAGTACTCTTAGTTTGTTTAGTAATCATATTTCATAAGAACCATGTCAATTCTTTATGGCTTTAATAAGTAGAATAAGTTGAAGATACAAGAATAATGTACTATTTTCAATATTAGCGATTAAACAAAGCGAGCCTTTATGTTGACATTATCTAAACGATTTTTACAATTTCACAACAACGACCGTGGACCGCGCTCAAATAAATTAAGCACGTCTATCCCGAAGATAAAGTTATTCGATAAATCAATTGGTAAGGGGCTAATTAACACCAACTCGGATAGACTCTGTATCATCGCACCTGCCTTCGATCCTTTAACCGAGGTGGCAATACTGCAATACGAAGATAACAATTTTCCGCATCAAATGAGGTTAAATGAACGAATGAAAGATTTGTTACTAATTATGACGTAAAATTTATAACGTTGAACAATTAGAAAATAGAGATAACAGAAACTTAGCTATCGAATAGAAATAGGTGTGAACATAATCCCATAACTGATTCTATTATTTTATCATAATACCCGATCTACGTGAATAGTCGTAAAGTAATATTATCCGAAGCAGACAGCTAACGTTGATTTTATTCAGTCGTGTATTTATTGATCTGATGTAGTTATCTCAATTATTTATAATATAAGACATTCATCTTACAATGATGTATTTTCAATCGTTGAGCTTGTACATTACGAGTATTTCCGAATAGGTATGTTCAACAGAAGCTTTTATACTTATATTTATTTCAAATGGAAGCTTGATCTATTTGTCTACATCTACATAATACATTCAAACACAATTTTAAACGTGCTTGACTACCTATGTGTGCACAGATGACAATGCATTACAAACTGAAGTTGTATATCCAGTTCAAACAAACTCAGTTGAATGACAACTTTTTCAACTAGTTTAGGCAACCTGTTCCTTAAACTACTTACTTTGGCGACAAAAAAAACTGATGTAAGTACACAACTAGTTTGTTAATGTAAATTCAAAATACTAAACTTTCTTGCTTCTGTCGCATGACTATCATATCTTTGTTTCGGCAATATATGATAATCAACAACATTTATAACAAGAGATATATTCTGAACAGCTCTTCCTCACATTCACTTAAAATCTCTTCTATTAAAAACGCCTGAAGATGTAGACGATTCGAACTAGTATTCTGTGTTGTTCATAGTTTTTCAGATAGTTGTCTAATACTATGTATCCTAAACCAATAATTTACCTAAAAGTTGAACTTGAAAACATTCCAAAAGTAAATGTTACATAAACTGTAACCTAAAAACATACTTTTACTTCGTACGTTAGAAAGTACAATGTGGGACAAATCTGAAACCTCAATTGTTGAAGATAAGTCATATTGATTACGACAATTTGTTCAGCCGAGACAATTCGTTGTGCATTTAGATCGTTCGTTCTTGTGGTAGGCGATCACTTATTTATTTACTTTTAAAAATAAATGTATAGAACTAATTATTTTTATTTAGAAAGTATCCTCTTGAGAATTGTACTATACTGTATTGCTGCAAACAATTTTCAATAGTTTCTTTTTTACATCGCACATTATTGAAATTATTATGCAGAAATAGTATTGTTCAATGAAGTGCAAGTGCGGATGCCAGAATGGAGTATAGCAATCTGCTCCTCCCCACGATTCACGACAACGAGCAGCAAGGTCGACGACTGATTGTAGATAATAGTATCACTTATGATATACTGGCATATTGGCCCAATTTGAATTGCATTTTTTATTGCTGAAATTTTGACATCGGTTTATATGCAGCTTCTATCTGATTCTCATAAGTTTGATTCATATCTTAATTTAAAGAAAAACAGCATTGATATATTTGTTGAGTTATTTTTATTTTTAAATCTCACGTGCTGCTCAGCGTTCCTCATTTTCAGGGTCACTGTTTCAGTTAATTCAATTGGATTTCCCTATTAAATCCGTTAGGATAATTGTCATTTGTGCCACCTGTGATACAGATCCGGCACTTGGTTGATATTGAGAGGCCAATTTTCCGTCCTGCCTTCTGACAGGATGATAGTGGGCAATTCTTGAACGTGCTAGTCGTGACTATTTTTAGACTGTGTCATCACTAAAACATTCCACTGAATTGATAGTGTTGTTTTTTTTTGCGCCACGTACGTCTCGCTTGACTCGACGTCTTGAATGTATATTATAATGTATAAAATGTCTCTGAAATGCTACAGTGACTAAGGTAACTCGATAATGTCAATGAAACATGGATTTCGTCCGCTAAGATAAGACTTTACTTACCATTATGGTTTGGGATAATTTTAATAATGAAGTCGTACACTTCATTATTAAAATTATATCCAGAAGATAGCCGTTACCTTACCACAACCAGAACTTAGAATTAAAGTAACACGGTTACTCGACCTAGTCGCTTGTTCTTACGATGTGTTACCATTTTCCACTTATAAAAAGTAGAATACGTACACTACTTCCAGCTGACAAATAAGGCTTGATGTAAACCCCCATTTCAACGGTCTGTAGTTGGCCAACATTGACTTATTCTGTGCTCTTGACACCTTCATTTATATGAATTAAACTTTGTTTAACTATCAAAGCAAGGCAAATAAACTTTGTACTATGACTTGAATTACATCCCACCTAGTTTCTACACTAAGAACGTGAAATCACTCTTGCCAGAAACCTTTAGATTAGACAGGCGACTAAAACACTAACTGGACTAACTCTTCAAATTATTTTTGAGAATTTAAAAAGGTTTAGATATTATTTCACAGAAATTGTGGTTGGTTAGTATTCATAGTTGGTCTACACACAAAATTCGAATTTAAAAATATATCACCTTTAAATATTTAACTTTAAAATTACCTTTTAAAATGATTATGTCCAGTTTTTTTACGAATCTCAGCTGATGCACCAAATCTGGAAAAAGAAAACATGAGAGTAGAATAAAGAACGTAATGGACTGTGTGGGTCTTTACACTAAAGATTGTTGTCATACGTTTGTATCGCCACTATTTTAGGCCAATTCTCTGTTCGACCTTGTCCCTAATTTGTTCTGTAGATAGAAAACATCTTTTGAATGTACAACGTATTGGCTTTTATTATCAGGGATAATTGGAAGCTGAAAAATTAAAGAAGTTGCCTGAACTTTATGAAGTTTAGCTCACATTTTTATCTCGAGAATAGGGAAAACTGCAATGGTGAAGAAACGTAAACAATGTTGCAAACAAAACTGCTAGTTGTTATAAAATGGTTCCAGCTGTCTGTATTGTTTTGTTGTCTTTTTTGCAACAGATGCATGACGATGACGAGTTGAAGCAGCTGCTTAGATCAGCTATAATTCTTTAATTGATAAATGGGAGTTTATGTTTTGTAAGTTCATTGTCGTTGGCAATTCCTAACGAAAAAACAATAATAATGAAATTAAAAATAGCGAATTAAAAAATACTATACGAATACGAAGCTATAACGAACATTATATTTTGATGGTGAACATGACTTTATTTTTTTGTATTAATTGACTGATACTTAATTAATTGTAGCCGTTTATGCTTTTTATCCAAAGAAGCATCGTAATGTAAAAATAATAATACTGTTACAACATTACTATTGTGCTTGCAACCGCAAACCCTGAATACGTAATAAACATGCGGTTCACCATAACAATGAGGCAGAAGTGTTATCTCCATAGTTTTTGCTTTGTTATGCTCAGACATGGCGCTAGAATACATTTTGAACCATTATTATGTGAATGAGTAATTAAGTATATGAATCAAAGGTTTAGTTGAATGTACTTGGAAATATTGATATATTTTTTATTTACAATATCTTAAGGTTATTTCTAGTGTCTGCGGTCGTCGTCGTTCTAACTTTTATTGCGGACTATTTCTATACGATATAGAAATATATTTATATATATTTTTAATTACTGCAGCTAAATTATAATATAAGAATTTTCATCAATTTGGTATTATTATATATTAATAGGTAAGAACATTTTGAATACTTTACTTATTAACACAGAGGATGAATTTAACTAAGAACTAACAAAACCTTAGTTTTTAAAATTTAGTTATTATAATAATTTGTAAATACATTCTATGCTATTAATTTTGAAACTATTTACAGGTTATATTCGCTATATTATGTATGTTCATTACTAGCCACTATCTTAAAGGCATAAGATGGCCAGTACCATAAGATACACAAGAAACGTAATTCCAGACAGCATTCATTTGCATTTAATATCGAAAAAGATAAATAAATACATCTATGATGTCTAATACCGTACTGGAAAAATCCCAGGTATACAAAGTGTCAAAGTTAATGAATGTGTTGTAATGCAGTCGTTATGCGGCGGCGAATCGGCCTTCGCCACGGCAACGGTCCCATTGTCTGCGACTGCTACAATGAACACTTGGAAACCAGATATCAGCATCTTATGTCTCGGGTCTCCGGTTTTAATATTACTATGTTTCTACACGGGATGTTTTAATTTGTGAGTGCCATCGTTCGTTTGTACAGTTCCGCTGTCGGCTATAGTACATGATCCGAACCAAATTTGTGAATTCGCTGACATCCGGCCGCTTGAACATCAAGTTGTTCATTAGTTGATGGCCATTATCCGATTGTAATGGACAAAATCCAGTTACGAGATTACAAGCTTAATTATTTTGTTTTTCTCAGGGCATTAATCTGACAAATAATTTGACCTTTCTTTTAGATGTTTTATTTATTATGAGCCAAATTACAAAAGGCTATTAGACCTCTCAACAGTAGAACTTATTTGTACGTAGTTTATGCCCCATTTTGCAGAATTGTTCAGTTAACCACAAGAACGCACAAGGAGCCAGGATTTCCAATAATGCGAGGGGAAGCCCGATGGACAGGCAATTGTCTTGACAGGGGTCAAATAACCAAAGAGTCTAGGGAGTTGGAAAATACGATCAACCTTCCCTATACATACGTACAATATTTACTAGTTCTAGCGAATATGTTTATGTTGTTTATGCCTACTCACTTTCCGAATTCATTATACAAGTGAGTATGCCAAAGGTTTTATTATTCTTACTCTTTAAAATGTCCAATAGTTCTATAACAAAATATCCACAATCTGTTCTTTTTTGTTAAACCCTTTCATACAAAATCATATCATCTGTACAATATGTCATATGTCTTTTGATGTGCATTATGGTGAACAGCGAACCGCCCCCACACTCCCAATCCTAAATTGCCGACGAAATCTCGCACCCCTTTGTGTAATAGAGTTATTATTTCGGGCCGCTGATTTGATGAGGATCCCTCTCAAGTATAATATTTATGTTACGATAACTTTTACCGTCATACAACTTGAATTTGCTGAATTTATGTTGGTAGGTACTCTGTTACAAAAACAAAACTGTACCAAAAATAAGTTATTACGTAATTAAATATCTAAACCTTAATTAACTGACTAAAAGTCTTTATGTCATGTGAAAATATTGGCCTCTAAAAGAACAATTAAAGCTGAAAGCCATTTGATGTTCTGATACAAGTCCGTTGCAGCAGATGTCGGGTTTGTAGGTCGTTTCGGGTGAATGATGAAAACTGCGTAGTCTGTTGGCATGGTAACGCCCGCCCCCACGTGGCCCATTTATTCAAAGCCTACTTCCGTATTAGCAGACAAGCTAACAATTTACAGGTTATCCTATTATGTCAATTTGACCAACGTGGGTGACAGTACTCGTATAAGTACTTCTTATAAACATATTTGACATAAAATATCTTAAAATATCAACTTTGCTTCGTTGTTTATGATATGGAATATGTGATACACATAAATGTGTTATAAGTAGACTTGCAACGAATAGTATATTCGGCAGTATACCGAATACCGAATATTCGGCGAGGCCCCTGACCGAATAGCCGAATATTAGGCAAAAGTATTCGGCTGGATTTTAGCGCCAAAAACTTGTACAGACGTGAATTAAATTATGTACTTGTTTTATGTACCAATGACTACTTAATAAATGATTATAAAAGAAATGAGAACCTTACCCTTCTAAATTTTGATTACCACAACAATTCAAATACATAGAATCCTCCATTTTTCCAATTCAGAAGATGATTATGTACCTGTGTTATGCACCAATGACTACTTAAATGATTATAACAGAAATGAAAATATGAATATATACGTAATCGATCGATTTTAATTTTTCATTTTACCAATTATTTCTCAATGACAAAAAATATTATTTAAGTATTCGGTATTCGGCCGAATAATATGTAGATATTCGGTATTCGGCCGAATATAATAAAAGCAGCCGAATAGGCCGAATACCGAATAGTAACGGAATATTCGTTGCAAGCCTAGTTATAAGTGTATGTAGGTACATTACCCGTGTATTACAACTAAATTGATATTCACCTCAATTCATTTTGGATTCAGTTTATTGAAATATTTCGCAATTTTTTTTTGTGAGAGAAACCATTTGATTTCCCTCACAGAGGTGTTTTATTATTAGAAGGTAGCTTAGTCTAATTGCATTTTATTTATTCAAGACTAAAGGGCCCTTAACTGTTCGCAAAGCTGTTGATAGAGGGTTGGTGCCCTAGATGCTCATTAGATTGTCTTTCTGCCATTAAATAAATTATTATATGTAATATACACTAGTTAAGTTCTACCCATTTATGGCAATCTCATCAGATTATAAATATGTTATGTACATGAATGATTACAGATTAAATCACTTTATTATCTAAATGTAGTGATTCCTCCCCAAATACTTTTAATTCGTCCCTAATGGTGGAAGTAATCCTCTCGGATTAAAGAAGAGAATAAGAGAATTCCTTCGCTTATCCGCAACACTTTTGACTTTTAATTGGGCCTCGGAAAATCATTTGCTGAAAAAAGATTTCATTAATCGCTTCAGCGGCCTCGAACCTCCCCGTGGATAAAGCTCTGATAAATGGTTTAGAAACAATTCAGTTAGATATTCAAATTGGATTCAATTTCCAGATAATCCTAACTTGTGGTCTGATAGCTACGTAGACTTCATTATATTTTATCAAATTATTCTCTCTGTGGTAATTTATAATATTATTTATGATGCCTTTTATCCTATATAGAAAAAAAGCAAATACGATACTGGAATAAAACATAATTTAGTAAGTGGAACTTAAAATAAGTTCTGGTGTGTCATTAACACAAATTAATCTATCTATCTATGTTATAATAGATTAAAATTAATCTAAAAATGCGGCGACTACTTTTTAATTGAAAGCATTTGACATAATATCGACGTAATGCATATTTATATTTTTCCCTTTGGAGTTTTATTCTACAAATTTTATGAATCTTTTAACTACAAAACCGCAAGTAGCAGTAATACTTTCATATATGTAAGTAGTTAAAACTCTATGCTAACAAAAAATATCTACGCCCTTAGGTTTGTACTGCGTGCAGTAATTACAATGAGAGTTATTCAGTTGTTGCGTTAATACTAATTACTCTAAAAATAGGATGGGCTTACGAATTCCACAACGGAACAAGAATCGCTGGAACACAGTATTTACATTAAAGTGTGAATATAGTGACATTTTTGGACTTTGACTACTCATAAGATCATCACTAAACACGATATCAGAAGTACAGATGGACCTTTGATCTAAAAAAGAAATTCAGAAGGACTTGATTTTCAAAATTTGCAGTACGCGGGCCTTTGTAAAATATTCATTAAGGCCACACCGATATTGAATATCAACTACAAACTAACAAACTTAAGTCTTGTAACGAATTGTCGCTGATGTCATGGCCTCAGTAATAAAAACTCCCCTCTTAGTAATGCAATCGATACCGTACCTCCATTACACGTTTACTGCAAACAAGGTCTCGGGTATGCTGAGGAAAATGGAAATGCTCTTTATACTTTATTCAGCCTCTAAAATAACGTTTGGTTAAATTGTATCATAACTGTTTCGCCTAAAAACCTTAACATTATATTTATATTCTTCTATTTCATAATGTTCTAAGTCTCTAAATCTTTTTGTGACATCTTTTTATATTTAGTTAATTCATAGTATGTTTATTCCATTAGGCCAAAAAAAAGGAAGCCTTTGAATCGAGTTATTTTTTTGTGTTTATGTTACTTGATATCTTTACCATTTTATGAACAAGTTTTAATATGTTAAGTTCTTTTTTCATAATAATATGTTGAATAGGTTGATCCCAATTTAACTTGCTTATTATGATTTATCTACCCTGATGTCAGTGATACTATCTAATATCATAAATTTAAAGACTTAAATATACAGGTTTAAGATGTAACATTTCTGTGCTGTAACATCAACTGACTGTGCTAGTCAACTACTACTACGAACTATTAACCAAATCACCTAAATACTGTTATGTTTAAAGTTCTTTAGTCTTTACCTGTCCTTAGACTGAGTTGTTAATATCCAGTTTTGGCTTATTTAATATGAACAGTAACAAAACACGATTGTTCCTAGTTATAATTGACCGAATGAAATATTAAAACAGCGTGCTATAAATTATGTTTTATGATCACACTATACGTGCCTTGGTAACAAATAGATCTTATAAATAAATATATTTACAACAGTTCCGGTTAAAGAATAACCTTGTACAGTCTGTGAATATGACATAAATCTAACAGTATATTTTCAATATACTGCTCTAATAACCCATGATTTGTGCAAATAAACTATAAGCCAACTTTAAGCATAATATACCGATGGCTGTTAATGTTGCCTTTCTGTGGGCCAACTTTGCAACTTCACCCGCGGAACAAACCGTAGGTACAACATTGTGCAATATCTCACTAATTAAGTTCCTTGCACTAACTTTGGCAAATAGTTTCTGTTATAAATTACACCCTTTTAGTGTTTATTTGATAACTTTGAACTATTTATTTGATAGAAATCTCCAAGACAATATGAAATTTGATTGATTAAAAAATAAATTTTATTCCCAATCTTTTCGGCCACTTAATCCATTTGATTTACAATTTTTTATTAAATTGGAAATAACTTTTACCTTTTTCAAGTTACACTTAAACGCGATTTCTGCCCTCACATTTCTAATTTAGGTACCTTTAGGTGTTAAAACTTTGTTATAAACACATAATTTTGTCATTTGATTGTTTGGCTTTCAGTTACATTAATCAATTAATCATATAATATCGTATGAACTATACTATACTCACGAATCTTCTCGAGTAAATGGAATGCATTATTCGCAATTTATAACAAATAGACCAAACTTTGGCTGCTCTATCGAAAAAGTTTTGTGTTTTGTAAATAGAACGAGGGCGGAGCGGGATAAGTTGCCCGTTTGTATATAAAAAAACTCTTAGTAGTTCGGTGCTCGTTGTGGGGATTAAACCACCTAGCGTAGCGCTGAGTCATCACAATACTGATACAATTCCAATGCAACTAGTAAGAATTACTACGAATTACTCACAAATTCAATGCGTCATATTACGATCCTTACTGAGTCATATAATCTGAATCTCTAATAAGATGAATGGTTTGGTTACCACTAATTTTTCGGGTTCCGTACCTCAAAAAGAAAACAAAACCCTTATAGCATTACTTAGTCATTCGTTGTTCCTCAGAATAGCGTGAAGGTATTTTTACATCAAATTATATGTTTAGTCCTTTGAAGCTGTAAAAATCAAGGTTCATCTAATTTAACGCAACAATAGATAAGGCATTAAAATCTTATATTTTATCCTAGTTTAAGACTTCGTTGGTAAATCAGAAGCTCAGAATCAGAGCTTCTCATAGCCATACAATCATGTCATTTGGCGAGAAACTCACAGTACAAGAATTTTATGTTTTGCCTTAGAACAATTGACCGAAAGAAAAAAGACTTTGGAGCCTTCTATTGTGAACTGTTGTGGGAAGACACACTCGGTAAACTGGCAAAAAATTTCAAAAGTTAATTTACATGATTGGTTGATATGGACGAACTGCCTACATACAAGTTACAAAACACTTGATAAGTATGGCACTTGTCAGGTTTTATTCATATCATTTCTGTAAGGAATATCAGATTACAATAAGGAAGAAAACCGTTTTAGCTCTCAATTGTGATTTAAAAACTCTTGACTAAATTTTAAACGGTGTAGTTGATAGATGTTGCTTTAAAGGGAGGTCGTTGAACTAAGCACAACGGTGAGTCATCATTCAGCGGAGCAATTTCAATTCTCCATTTGCTTGTAAAAATACGTTCCAGTTGTGCTCAAGACGCAAATGAATTTGGTAACTTTTCAGTCACGTATGAAGATAAAACTGTGCCCGACTCACAACCAAACGATACCATATCTATTTTTTGTCGGGGCGGCGCCACATAACATTCCAAATGCAACCACTTACATGTAGCAAATAAAGGTTAATTAGGGTACTCGAATATTATACTGTAGCCGACAGGAACTGAACAAAGCGCGCTTATTGAATATTCAATCATGAACACCATGATAACGGAAGGTATGGAGAGCCCTGCATTCCGCTTACTAAGA
The DNA here is from genome assembly GCA_902825455.1 of Arctia plantaginis. NCBI lineage: Eukaryota > Metazoa > Arthropoda > Insecta > Lepidoptera > Erebidae > Arctia > Arctia plantaginis. The sequence continues at coordinate 7,211,222 of CADEBD010000288.1, forward strand.
CTTAAGATCTATTACCAATGCTGTAAGCCACAGACAGGCTGGACCCATGGACATTTGGGCCAGACTTCTGTTACCTCCTAATGACCTATAATGAGACGTAAAATCGCTTTTATTTATTTACACACTTGTTGATTTATGCGAGTTATACTTGTTGGACTCTTTCACCATTGAACTCATTCAAAGGTTTACTTAAGCTTGCTGGCTGTATAAACTTGACCTACATACTGCGTGAACGTAACTAGGAAATCAGGGCCTTCAGTCAGTTTTAGTAGAAGCAACAGAAATATTCCAGGAAACTAGGAAAACTGTTTTCTTATATTAATAACTTTTCTTTTTTCAAAATCTAATATGGATATTTATTCTATTAAGTATTTGTCAAAGGATATGTTCCTTTGACAAATTATGGCACGAATTTCGCCTTTAATCAAATAGTTTTGAAGCTATCGCTTTAAAAAACAAACTATTAGCGAAAGCAAGAACCGATATTTAAGAATTTGAAATTAAAACCTTGAATAAAATGAATGGATATCTTATATAGGCATTGAAGCTACTGAGACAAGGTCAAATGCGATGTTTTTTTTGCTTGTAATTATTAATTTAGAGAGTGACGTGTTAACGTTTATGAGGCAAGGTCGTGTCGCGATTAATTTCCGTGGTATGGTCACTGGAGTAATCATTTGATGTGCATAACATATTTATTAATGTTTGTTATTGTCGAGGGAATTGAGTATTTACGTTAAGGAATTATTTTGCCAAAATATTGCGTATCTATAGACCGAGTTTGGGGTTTGTTATAAAATGTTAGCTACAAGTGTAACTTTAAGTCGCGGCCCGTGTGGTGATCGGTGGTGATGTATTGATACTTATTTTTAAGAGTCTTTTAGTCAAGGAATTTTTTTTTGCGACCATTCAAACCAAATTATTAGAATATCTTGTTGATTTCCCTTTGTTTACACAGCTCACATAGCTTTGTTTATTTATAGAAACATTTTAGCCCTAGAAAATTCAAAGTGAGACTTTATCTCGGATAAAGATACAGTTATTTATGTTTCATTAAGTCGTTTCCATACTACTTGGTAAAAAACAAGTTGCGAAAAAGACATTATACTTAGTTTACTTTTTCCCACGAGATTTGCACTGACTTCAAACCGAACCGAACGATGCGTTGGGTATAAACTAGGTAATAGCACAGATTTATTATTTTAATCGCAATCCCGAGCAGGTATCTCTTAAGCAAGTGCAGTAACTGGAGATAGATAATCAGTGGAGTGTACACTAACGGGAGTAACTCTTGAAGCGCAACGGTCATATGATATATTGAAACGAAATATCTTTAATCTCGTCGTATTAAATTTATTATATGATTAAAGTGCACGAAGACATGGCCGGATGCATTTACATTGACAATAATTCATACTTACTTATACGGTATACCTATCATACCCGTCTAAAACTTGATCACAAATATCACTGGATTAACATTGCGAATAATATCCGTAGATAAAATTTTATTAAAAACTCAGAAAGTGGTCGCAGTCATCAGGTAGACTATATTCTACATGTTTAATAGTTTTATATGTTGAAATAATAATATAATATATGTTAAAATAAAATGTTTTTGGTTTGACGGAATAAAACCGAGCGATATTATTTCAAACCATAACAATAAACTTGTACAGTTTATTGCTGTAGACGTGGTCTGCGTGCGATCAAGCTCTCCTCATGCCTCAAGTGGAGCATTTTACGATTAAAGCTTAAATAAATAAATCATTTCTACCACTTTGACAAGTGTTTCATAACAATTGTGATTTATATACTTGTTGGCAATATGAACGGCGATAAATATGACCGAGTGTCCTGGAGACGCTATAATTAGACTAGTGTTTCACTATTAAACTATGAGGATTTAAATTATCCAATGTAAACAAACACTGTTTCTTGTTCATTGTTTGAGAAAAAAATGTTTACTGGATGTTAGAGTACGTTCTAGTGAAGTTACGTGTGGTGGCGTCAAGTGCAAGTCACGTCAAGTGCTTGTTCAACTTGTCTCCTACAAAGTTGTGGCAACGAGCCTGCCACTTCTGTTTAGTCTACAGTACACCTAGTAAGAGTATTCAGCTCTACAAAGCGACCAATGTTTTTAAGAGTTCTTCTTATCACCAAAAACAGGCTTTGGAGTATGCAACGTACCGCCTGGTTTTTTAATTTCTGTATGAGGTCAGTGCGTAGAAAAAATCTTACAAACAACTTGTGTGTAATCTTTTGATTAATGTAATCTCCTTTCAGTAAAATACTTTTAATTATAAAATTAAAGAATTTTTCTGGAGTTCAATCTGGAAACAAATGTGATAAAATGGCAAAGTCAATAAACCCTTCTATTTTCAGTAAGCGCTTGGTTATCGTCCTGGAAGATGGCTATTATATCAATCATATGGCTGAAATGATGATTAAATGTGACCATTTAATACATTTGAAATATTAATTCATCATTTATATAGATACCTTTCAGTTCTCACGACCATTTTAATGAAGCAATTTTCTTACCTTCTTAGAAAGCAAACTTTTAAAAACGCTATTACATTTTAATTTCGAATTTCTTAAAAATTATTCTATAGTCATATTATAAAATATGTTGTACGTGCGTACGCTGCTCCTTGTTCGTGACCAGAGAGCACAATAAACAATTTCTTTTACATTCCCCTCACGTTCTCTGTGAACTACATACGTCTTATTAAATTCATTCTTGTCAGAACTATGATGGCTTGTTTGTGTTCTTTACTATTAGACCACCATTTTATTCCGGTCGGAATTTTTCTCTTATACCTATATAGAAATATATTTGTTATACCTAAAATAACTAATATAGGTAGCCAATAGTTCTTATATGTATAAGAAATATGGGTGCAAATGGATCTAGAGGTTGCTCTTATATTCTCTCAGTACAGTTCGCTTAGTTCGAGGGGTCAACGATAGTGTGACGCACCTTATTAGGAATCTTTAAAAAAAAGACAATGTTATGTACCGTTATCATTCAGAGGCCCTCCGGTCAATAGCCTTAAAGCTTTTGGCAAAAACTGTTAGCACTTTTGTAAAATTAAACTGCTCCTTTTTTACATCGTGCTTCAGCATCAGCTTCGTGAAATGATTTGTGGTTTTGTCTGGCTCTCGTTTTTCATATTCACAGTTTAGTTTTAATTTACAGTTTTAAAAATTCTATTTCATTCCTCGTAAACTAATCCTCCGTTTTTCATCGTCGCTATTAAATTTTGTTAAGTAGAAAACTTGTTCCCAAGAGACTGTTGTGCAGCATTGGCGCAGCGGGTAACGGAAGAGTTCGGTTCCCGGTTCATAATTAGTGCCTTGTCCCGTTACAGGCGCATTGTCTGCGTTAATACTCTGCCATGCTAGTTCCCTTTATGCTTTCTTAATGGAAAGTTCTCAGGTGTTTGTTTTCCGTTTGGTATTTTGCCATCAAAACTACCTATTGTGAAGGTAATAATGTTACTTACACTTTTCATGTTGTTGCTCGAACTTGAAATGAATTCATTGTTTTCTGGAATATTCGCTTACATTGAAAATATGGTCAGGCCATACATTTGGAGTTGAACATTACAATGTTTGACAGTTTGCCTGCCGCAAAAAAGTTATATCTGAAAATGTATTGTGCTTAGGTTTATAAGTTTTTTTTATGAATCTAATTAAATTGAAAATTACGCCATTTAGTGTCAATAGCCACTTATATAACTCCATACAAGTCGCTGGGGCTCTTTATCTTTAATCTTTGAGACTTTACTTGCCTTGACAGGTTAAATGCCGATTAACTTCGTTGTTTAACTCTGCATATTAGTTTCCCACCCATTTCACAAGTTGGGCTGTCAGCAAGTGTTTAGAACATTATCAATTTTAGTTAAAGGTATAAAGCTTAACAGTTGTAAAACGTCACGCCCTCAAAAAGAACGCTGCCGTTGGATATGTGATGTACTCGTATATAAAAGAACATTTACTTACAGAAAATACAGCTGCAAGGGATCGTAAATGTGTTAACTTCTTGACTGATAGAATGACAATGAAATTATAATTAACATGTTCGGTTTTTTCTCCCGTCTAAAACTAAATTACTAATAAATTATAATACAAATTAATGCTGATATGTAACAGGGGTAATTTATCTAACCTTAACCTTAACCTACCAGTGAATCCTTCAATTGATTAAAAAATATAATCTTGTCAGAAACTATATGTACAAAACGGTCTTTCGTTGGCCTTTATAGAAATACAAGGACCCGGCTAACAACTCGCCCCGGGCGGACTTTTATACTTTTAACCTTGAATGTTGGTAATGTCCTACAGGTTCTGTTGGGCATGTTGAATAAGATGAGGGATTATTCATTACATAACATTAATAAATTCTACGGATCTTGTAAATCATAAAATGTAATGTTTTCTTTGCTACCCAAATTATTAGTTAATATTTTAATAATTAAATGTAATAAAACTTATCCTCTAATCAAACTGTATGCCTTAAAAATAAACTCGTCTCACGGCTTACGCATCAAGCGTTGACATTGTGTTCCATCGACCTAAATATCTTTCTGGATGAATTCGATAAAAATCATTAATTAATATCTTGATACATTAATAGTAAAATTGTAATATATAAATCATTTATTACAATAACAAGCCCTTCTCTGAACTTACGTATAATGTCTGTAAATCATTTGCGGTTTATCATCCATTACGAGTTGACGAAGTCTCTCGAGTGTATCGTGGTTATTTGAGCTAACTTCAGTTCCGATTAAATAATTTTTTCTATAGCTATGTTATCAAGACTTATAGAATTTCTTTTTCTTACTGAGTGTTATAAAATGATTTTAAGAGGGGACTTGATACAATTTCAAGCGTGTACTTGGGATAATTTCTATTTAGGGGAAATCCTACAAAATGTCGTCATTGTCAAGGACAATAAACACAGCATTAGTCGTATGCCGAGGAAATGGGATTATTTTCGGGCGGATATTAAATTATAGCCGGTAAGAGCCGGATTACGTGGTGCGGGTTCCATTGTGACCCAAGCTTTACGACCCAATTATCAATGATAAAGACGAATAAATCACAGCGTCACCAAAAAGGGCAACCCCAATATTTTATAAAGTGTCGCACTAACACTTATTTAGATAGGACACCCATTAAAATTTCCTTGTAATTTAATAACACGTGATAATAAAACTACTACCACTAACTAGTTGTAATTATGCGTGGACAGAACATGTGGTTGCGCACGCGCCGGAAGCTCACAATAGTCATTCGAGACATTGTTTCAGTTACACCTGCTGCGTCCGGTTATGTGAAGAATTTAAAATTGATACTTGATCTTATTTATTTGTTCGTTTTTTAATTTCATTGCTATTTAAACTAACGCTTGAAAAATTGAGAAAATTGAGATATTCAAGACGATTTTAATAATATGTATACTTAATGATTATATAAGACTTCTTATTACATGATTACAAAATGTTAAACTATATTTAGGTCAAACCAAACAATTGTTAAAAAGTAAAGCTCTATAAGATGCGTCCGCGACTGTTCATTTACTTTCCTTGCGGTGACCGCGATAACCGCTTGTTGGTTCAATGTAAGTACTTAATTTTACCGAGCTTCGTTAATGCGGTCGAGACAACTTAATAACACCTCTGTGAGCATAACAACGAGAATGTTTGCATAGCACTAGAGCACTTCATGCGTTTTGTAATTGCATTGTTCCTAACGCTCAATGTTTTAGAAATGTGACTGCAGTAGATATGTTCAATTGTTTTAGTTCTTTTAACTAAGTGCTATTGACACCTGTATTTATTTTTACGTGTTTATAAAAAGAGTACATCACGATTACTTAATCAGTAAAGAGTACATCATGATTACTTAAATAGTTTTTGAAAGGTTATGTTTGGTATTTAAAATGTTATGAAAAATCAAATAAGACACACGACGATAATTATAAATACCTACACACTTTTTTGAAGCACTCTTCTTATGAGACTTAAAAACATAAAAATAAAGATTTATGTTAATCGAGGCAAGGTTAGTGACTACTTATAAGTATTCCAACTACTGGAGCCTGGTACCTAACACGCATTCGCTCACAATCTCGCCAATCGATTGTTCCAATGGCCATGAACCCGAACTTCCTCTCGCAACATAAGGTACGCCGACGACGTTTCAAGTAAATCACTCGAATAAATAAAATAACATCACGTACCTATTTCTAAAAAAACAACTCGCACTTTTGTAACTAAACTAATGCTGCAATTTCAATAATCTATGGTGAAACAAATCATGTTGTTAATAGAAGCCGGCAAATTACCACTATACATGAAGTAGAAACTCACTGACTGGCGATGGCAAGGTGTCGCCGTCGTCTGGCGCCTAAGGAAAAAGTTGCAAACTTGCATCGTAGAGACCACATTGCGTTTCACGTTGCATCACATGTACATATATGTGTTGGAACAGACGCATCTCAGCCACTTTTTGTTCAACTGTGAAACGGTCTCAATCAACTTTCAATCTAAGTAGGTAAGTAAAGAAACTCTAGCGATTACATTTCCTTTTTCATTTTAAATTAACTATTAACTTGAAATTCTGAATTTGTTTGCAACGATCGATAAAATCACATACGCATTGTTTAACGTTATCAGAAAAAAATGCAATTGACCGCATTTCGCGATTCAGTTACTTCCTATATCGAATTTTACCAGGGTAAACTTTTAAAGAAAAGGAGCAGCTGCATCACGCTCCCCTCGCTTTAATCATTGTCCTTCTATAGGGTCGTCGAAAAAAGGTAGTCGTGTAAATAAAGGAATGCATCCAGGTATCCATGCTTGAATTCTGTCCACGTTAAAGATAGTAGTCGAGAACGCAAACAATAACTAAATATGAATTTAGATAATGAACAATTTCAGAAGAATCATTAAAGTAAAACTAGTCTGACGTATTAAGTTATTAACGGCATAGTGTCACTTATCATTAGCCCTGTCCGCATGTATTATTGGCAACATTTTATGCCGTGTCATGTCTCAGTTGCTACCCCTTTCATTGTAAACTGTCTGTGATGTCGTACCAATTTCAACGTAGAGATATTGGCAAAACAATTTGTTCGTCTGGTGAAAGCATACGGGTGAGCAATGTTAACTAACAACGCACAATGCGTACAATATTTGTGCAATGCGGATTTGATCAGAGCAGCACGATGACGCCACCACAGTCCAATGTATCTGTTAATTTAAATTCATTGATTTATTCAGAATTTATGAAATTGAGTTCCGCCTTAATGATCACTTAGTTCTTCACTCAGTGCTAATCATTCATATTAGACGTTAAATCAATTAGAACTTTATTGCCACGACTAGTTACTATGAAAAAATACAATATACGATCATAAGATAATCCATGAAAAATAAGCTAGAAATAACGAAAACTACTATGTGATTTATTTTAAAATTCTCCCAATATGAGAACATAATAATAAAATAGAATATTGATTTACACTAAACTTTCGGTGTTGTTTTATGCTGTGAATTTATTTTGGTATTGGAAATGTAATAGGCTATTAGTAAGTAGGGTGAGATTTTCCTATTAGTGGGGGGACACTTCTATAAGCAAGAAAATCGGATCAAATTCACTTGCATTAGGTTTCGGTTTATCTCTCAATGATTGTAACATAAGTACAGGAATATTCGGAATAAACAAACCAAAGTCGAGAGCATGCTTCATGCCATTGAACACCAACGCAATTTGTGATGCTAATCACTTAATAAACTAACTTTGCCATTTATGTCGACTAATAAATCACGATTAAGGTAGTTTTGCACGTTAACAAGTCATAATACGTTTTATTATTGTTGACATATGATCTTGACAGTCACGCATGCAAAACGCTTATGTAGCAATTATTCTTAAAACATATCTACTTGGCTTTGCATCTTATACTCTCACGGAAGGTCATCATCGAGTTTATTCCGTCAAGATCAGGGCTACGCGGTCACCGGCCGAGCGTGCTCCACGCCTCACTGATCGGTTAGTTCGCGTCAACAGTTTTTTATTCTCTCCCTTGGTCGTCTTTGTTGATGATGTCATACTCTTATCTTAAAACACAATTACTTATTCGGTTGGATAGTTCAAGGCACTACCAAGTTTATGTTACAATAATAACAATCGCATGTTTGACGTTATTTAAAATGATCTCTCTTTATGTGTTATACTGTTACCTGATTTTATTTGGATCTGTTTACAATAATTTGGGTTAATAATAATGTGTAAGTATATACATACATATGTATATTATAATATATTATATATATATGTACATTATAATGTGTAAGAACTCGAGGGTGTCGTTTACTAAAGAAGAGTTAATACAATTTAATTATGTATTTTGAGTCTAGCAACTAGCCTTCATGAATGCATTTAGATGTCCTACAAACCACTATGTCCTTGAACGCTTAGCATAAACGTGACTATTTAAAATAAAACACGATATGCTTTGGCCGTTGTCTAGGAGTTGTCTTAAAGAAATTTAATAAGCCAAGTGTGTTTGTTGTAGCAGACTTGGAAGTCGTACTCGCGAGGGAGGCGTCGCGCGGGCGCGTATCGATCGCGCCACTACCGCGCGGCCTGCATACGAATACGAGAATCGCCCTCCGTTCAGCCCCTTATCAACCACTTCCACCTACTAGAATCCAAGCCCTTCGTTAGTGTTGTGACCCGTCTGATTATTTTTTTAACTGTATGTTTGCCGGACCTGACTACCTGTTAAACTTTCAGTAATCTATAATAATAATAAAGCAATTAAAAAGGGGTCGAAAATGATAAAAATATGAAACTCATATAAAACAGCAAGCTTTCCCAGTTTACTCTCGACGCGACAAACATACCCTCATTTCCCACAAATTGAACGACAATGTTTACCTAGACCTAAGGATGTGGTCATAGGTTTAGAGATACTTTAAGCAACCCTAAATCAAGTATAACCCTAAATCAGATTCATTACCAGCAAATACGAGTATTGGTGATGAAACTGCATACTCTTTTCTGCTAACCTGTTCTTGTTGTCTAAACATAGCTATAAATATTGGCCCATTTTTAGTTTCTGATTATGTTAAAGACACGAAAAATTGGCGACGGTAGCCATAATACGTTATCTAAACTTTAAAACTAGTTCTATTACACAGGTTTTGAACATAAAGTTAAAATAAAAAATATAGGTATACCCAATATGTACAATTTGCATAATTTCCTTTTTTTATATTATTTGCTATTTTAAATGGACCTTCCTTTTTAAACGATTTTGATGTAAAGCATTATCTATTGTAACAGTGCGATTTTGCTAAATTAACTCCCATCGTCGTTAATTACCTTTAGGAAAATATTTTCTGTTCTCTCGCAGTCACGGTTACTTCCTTGTTTGGGCTATTTAGCTGATTATGTTTTGAAGATGGTTCCCACCCCAAAAATTGAAGCAATTTTCCAACCGAAAACTTGCCTACTTATTGCGTCGCAAAATGTCTCCGTGACGCCTAAAGCCCGTCTAACTAGGGCAACCAAGCATGGGGTCCAATAGATTTATACTCGTGTAAATTTCATAACTGCGGTTTTGAATTCAGAATATTAAATTCAGCTTATTTTATTCCGTAAACACATTCTGACTATAAATCTGTGTTATGGAAAATGGATTTTATGCATACATTAATTTCCGCCAATGTTCATTCGCGAAGTCCTTGTTTAAAAATGATTAAAATCAGTAGGAGAATCAATATAGATAATTAAACATAATTACAGTCGTTCATTGAACTTTGTCATTAAATGAATAAAGTGTAAAGCATGACCAGAAGCAAGTTAATCCAGCCAACGGAAACGGACAACTTACAACGGAGGCGACTCGATAAAGGCAATTTTGCCAGTCTTCTCCAGGGGCGGCGTCTTATTAACAATCGCCTTCCAATGATCGATTTCTATCTAACTACAAATTAACTTAGTGATGTACACTTCCTGAGATCTATTATTATAAGAAAAAAACATTCTAAATGAAAGAGTGGAGACTTGTCAACCTTTCAAGCCAGTGCTATCTACAGTGATTGAAATAGGCAGAGAGAAATTAGATGTTTATTTTAGTGTTTCGATTATCTCGCCATGACGTGACGTTCGAATGAACTTACTAGATCAATACTATCGACGCCAATCGGTCGCTAACAAACAACAGCTATAGTTAGTAATCAAAATAATTAACTTATTTTCTATGCTGGTTGCCTCATCATCCTCTTCATAATTATTTTTCTTCGCATGTCATTATGTGAAGGCTGTAGAATCCATTTGTATTAAAAATAGGAGCATTGTAAAAAACCTAGTAAATAATTCTATTCATTCGCTCTAAAATGCTATTATGTATTTTTCCATAAAATGTATTTGTCCGGGCTTTAGACACAATGTAAATTCCGGCAATTGTGTTGGTATATTATTTGTATTGATACTCGTACGTAGGTAAACGTAAAACTACAGCTGTGGCTTGCTATTTCAATACTAACAGTTACAATGCACCTTCGGACCCTTCAGTGTCTTTTTCCCCAGCAGCTGTTGTCGCGATTTGCACTGATAAGACTATTAAGGCCTGATGATAGCCGTTTATAACATATTAAATTTAATGCAAGCTATATTTACCAACTATTTGTTTATTCATATTAGAATCACTTATACACATGCAAAAACGTTAATATGGTAATTTCTATCCTTAGCATTAAAAACATTTATTGTACAACTTTTTATCAAACCGTCCGACCGCCGGTTGATGATGTCTTTTTTGTATGTGCGGAATTCTAATAGGCAAAAACTGTAGAAGACTTTAAATTATACTAGACGTAACTTAACTCAACGATACTGTTTAGCGAGAATTAAGCCATTTTTCTTTTGTTCTAAATGTGTATCTTTTAAATTTTATGAAAGTACATCAACAGCATTCCTCAGAACATTCTTTATACAATTTGGACATTGTTCTGTCGATTAAGCTTACGATTGCATAACTGGTGTATCTGAGTAAACCGGTTTATAAGAAACGTGTCAGGAGAGTCTCTTCTGAGTGCTCACGTACCGGGAAACGCATCAAGAGTTTGAAATAAATGTCCCTACTATATAAATTCTAAATGGTCAAACGAAATGGTATATATGGCACCACACGTAAAAAATAAAATAAAAGAAAGCAATGTTATTATTTCAAGAGGGTAAGACTAATAAATCTGGCAGAAGCTCGGTAATAAACAAAAAAATTAGTAAACAATTTAACTTTGATTAAAAAAAAACACTTTATTTATTAAATATTTATTTTATTATAAATCCGCGTTGTATTAATGTCAGAAACTTACCTGTCAGAAAGATACAAATCGACGTCAATATATTCTAGAGGAGCAGTGAAGCCTCTAAGAAAATTCACAAAAAACGTAGATTTTCATACACAACACAGTAACTTTATTTCAACCACTTTTTAATTAATAATCAGGATAGAATGTCCACAGTTGTATAATTGATGACAGATAGAGAAATAACGCAACGGATAGAGTAGCACGGTAGTGGCACGGAGCTTAGAGATAGAGCACACCGCCGCAGTGCGGAGTCTCCGGTATACTGGCGGGACTGCGGGCGGAGGCCGGCAAGAGACCATGCTCGAATGACGCTCACAGCACCCCGCGGTCGCCGCGACGGTTGCGCCTCGCGTACCGCACCGCGCCGTGCAGCTCCGTGCTGCCGACCCTTGATGCAAAATCTGTATTAGGATTCGTTGATTATGCTAAATAACTTACTATTAAATAACATTGTAAACGTATTGTTTGATTGTGTATTGTTTTCACTTTGATTTTATTTGTTTAAAGAATTTTAAATATGCAATTGTTTTTGGAATAAATTGTTTACAATCGGCGAAGATAAATGAATTAAAATAAAACTTGTACTAAAAAATTGTAACTAACTTCTCGAAAAAAATTGGCTGATTTCGATTTAAAAAACCAATCGTCTGTTCTATAGTTGAAAATATACCTAATAGTTGGTGATTTTTTTAACATAAATAAATACGAACTTTGGCCTGACAATCAAAACCATGTGGGTAGTACATTGGCGCCAGAGCAAAGAGCTTAAGTATAAAATCTTTTAAGCGGTGTAGTATAATATTTGAGAAGTGGGCGGTGACTTCCGTTAGAATTTATTACGGATATTTAATCAATAAAACGTAGAAAGAATAGAATACACATCAACGAAGTGAGCAAGAGATGGTAATTTACAACAAATAATTATTACGTTGAAGGTTTTTTTTTCTCACGAATGAACCTTCCTACCTTGATTCGTCCCGTTTAAGTTGTTTTTAAATGGTATTTTTGCTTTAATTTTCTGGCCCAGGCCAGGCCACGCGCTGCATATTGATCTAATAACACTAATAGGTATAAATTTCGTCAGTGAATTCATTAAAAAAAAAACATTCAAAATGTGCGAAAACTAGATTAGGGTTTCGCTTTTAGTGTACTACGATACGGCTGAACATCGCCTGACTATTTTACGTGAAGCGACCGCCAGCAGACCTCTACAACCAATGTACTAAGCGAAATGGAAGTTCCGTAGATAGACTTTTGTGGGACTTTGAAGGCTCGAACTATCCGTATTGGTATTGGTTATGGAGTCCGATTTCCGCATTTAGACTCGAGAGTGGTACTTTATGCGTCTACTAGAGGTTGGCTAGGTGAGCCAACAAAGCTCCTTCGTCCCAGAAGTCTTCTGCGTCCCAGAAGCGCAGAAGCCTTCTGGGACGTTCACAGGCTTCTAGGAGCGAATTTGTACCAGGTATGGTACTTGCCCGTTGTGTGGCCACTCCATCGCATTCCAGGATTACGTGGGCGGCCGTTTCTTCTGCTTTCAGGCATCCTCCGCAAAAAGGACAGTCCGTCGCATTAATGGTGACGTCGCAAGTAAGTCGTGATGAGGCTTCAGTCAGCACCAGTTTGGACTGTCTGCAGCCGGGTGAGTTTTTTCACCTTCGGTTGTGTGCTTCACGAGTACGCTGTCTAGCCCAGGATCGAAGTTGGTTAAAAGGCAGTGGCAGGAGTGTGGTTGGGCCGGTGGCTGTAGTTGCCGAGTTCCTCCTTGCCACCCACAGAATTTGTAATAATAACACACTATAGTTCACCTAATCTAAGAGATACCGTTTGACGTTACATATTTGTCAAGTCGAAACAACTTTGTATATGTATGGCGTAACTCACACAATGTCAGGCACCTTTTCCATAAAACCATGGATTTATGTAGCTATTTTTATTATGTCACAAGATATACAATTCTTAATGACTAAATTTAAATCTTTGAAAGAAAGCAAAATAACCAATGTTTACAAAATAGATTATTTTTTCAAACTTCATTTCAAAGTCACGTGGTTAGGTCCTTTACCGTAGTGTTGCGGCTTTTCATGTTTTATTTATTTATTTTGGATGACCAACAAACGATACACATTTCTACAATAATTAAAAAAAAATATTATACAAATGCCTTGTGCACGCTCATACAGTTATAGGCAATCACAACTAACATAGGTAAAACTTGTACCATCCTAAAATAAAAAAATGAAGGCATAATAACAGAAAAATATAAAAGAAAATAAAAACTATTAGGTAAAAAAGAAGCTATATATTTTTTTATCAAAAACAACATCACTGACTATTCAAATCCATACCTAGGTGAATTTTTGCTCACCCAAGTTTAGAATTGGTTCTCGCAGGCAATCTGTACGGAACAAATATATTTACGCGTAATCTATCCTCTATGACGTCATTGTTCAGGCTTATTTACTTTCTTACTTTTCTCTTCTGCTTTGCATTAGTTGCTAAATGAATGGGAAAATTAAGCAAATGATCGCTTCAAAAAGAGAGAGAGAATGTGTAACATAATGTGAAGATCTACATGTTAGATGACACACAAATTACAACAAGCGCCCCGAAGCGCGTTCAATAAACATTCTCTTGACCATACATATTATATTATCTGCGTGCTACACTTCGCTGTGCCACATGTGCTTGCATTGAAATGACGATCAAAATTGACACGAAAAATAGATAGTAACAATTTTTGAAGCGAATGTATATCGAGTCAAAATTTGAGCTCAATCGGTGCAGAAGTTTTTGAGTTTTTGAAGCGTTTCAAACCAACTTAACATTTTTATACAAAAAGATTGTAAGGTCGATTAAAACTTCTTCGTAATTATAAAGACTAATATTTTATTAGAATAGTTATTAGGATGTAAACGTTTTAATCGTTGTAAAATATAAAAGGGTAAAACAAATACATTTACCTACTCGCAAATCAAATAGCTAAAATGCCTGGCACATTAATTACTTTGTCGCTCCTAAGCCGGTAAGCTGACACTTGACTGCCCCTTGCAAGATTTGGAACATACCAATCGGCTTTGAAATAAAATTATGAGCCCATTCTACATACCTATCTAAAGGCGTGTAAGAAATATATGGGTGATCTGATTTTCAAAGTTTTATGTAGCCAGGAATATCTATAGGTGTTTGATTAACTTTGCTGTTCAGAGTCAGTCATACAAGAGTTTAGTAGATTCACATATCAGTTGTATAGAATGAAACTCGATATGCGGCTTTACTAGTAAAGGCAATATGCGTATATATTTTGCATCATACCAAATTCTTTGATAATTTACGAAAAACATCTTAAATGAAATTATAATAAAATGCGGGAACTCTGGAAATTTGAAACATAAAAAATGCATATATTATTATGCAATTATTATTATATGATTCAACAATTCCAATTTATATGACTTAATTCCGCTTAAGCCTATCAATATATTATACCACTAGCTGAGACCCGCGGTGGTACCCGCGTTTGTTGTTATAACCGCGGGCAACGCCGCGGGTCGAAGCTAGTCTAAAAAAGTAGCTTTAGTTACTCCTTCTGTCATCAGCTATCTGCCAGTGAAAGTCCCGTCGAAATCGGTCCAGCCGTTCCTAAGATTACCCGGAACAAACAGACAGACAGACAGACAAAAATTGTAAAAAATGTTATTTTGGCATATGTACCGTGTAAACATACATATGCATTTAGTAAAAAGCGGTTATTTTAATATTACAAACAGACACTCCAATTTTATTTATTTGTATAGAAGATTATTTGTATAAATGTATAGAAGAGTATAGATTCATTATGTAAAACGACTACTCGACAAAAGATGGCAGTTCTAATAAAAAGAAAGTATGTACATCGTCTGAAAAAAAAAATTGAGTTCACATAAACCATTACCAGTCCCTTTTCAAACATCATATTGTTTACATGGATACCAAATTAATTTAAATTTTTGTTCATTCAGAACTAAGTACTATTTATAGATATTAGATATAATAAGAGTGTAGAGCGACATCTATATGTGACTATGTGTAATTATCAAAGACATGAAGCTAGTGTTGTACTAAATATGTTTATTTAGTATTTGTTTGTTTATTTAGTCTTTGTAGTAGTAGGAATTTTATTTTATTCTAAGTATATTTAGTTATTTTAATTCCATTATATACTAATATCGACATTTTGCAAATGTTTTTACTATTTGTTTAATGTAATAACTTAGATAACAAAACTTTTCTTTGCAATCATTATCATGCGCTTTAAAAATTATGCTTTTTTTCGTTTAGATTCCTCTGTTCTTAGATTGGTTAACACGATTGAATGAAAATAAACATTTTTACTTACTTTATAATATTAACCTGTGTTGCGGGAGACCAAATCTACGCACTTAGAAATGTAGTCCCAATTCAACTGAAGCGATCTACCGAAAAATAATAACTTGCTTTAGTGACGCGTTATTAATTTTTGACTTGAATGTCATAAATTTATAAAAAGCAACGATGAAAAGATAAAATTAAAATAATCGATATCTTTCTGTGAGTTGTGCGTACAACTCTATCACAGACTTGTTTTTGTTGCGTTTGTGAAGGCGATTGCTAATGTCAAGTAAACAGCGCGCGATTACAATTGGAATGTAAGCCTATTTGGAAACTATTTGGTTTAATAAATTAATGTAAACCTAACAAGGTAAGCTATATTGACGTTGTTATCTGGCTTTTATACTTTCTTATTTCTATCCTAGTTATACTTAAAACAAATAAGCAACTGTTTTAAACAAAATTATAACATAAGTAATAAAGTTTTCATTGATAATATTCCAGATGGCTCCTCCTCGCCGTATTTTAAGGCAACAATTGGAAATACTGATGGATTTCTTGGAAGAAAACAGAGATATGTCTAAAGGTTTGCTACCAGGTCCACCTCTTTCTCATCAAAAAACAAGGCAAAAGTGGGCTTCACTGGCTAAACAATTAAATGCGGTACAGTCAGGCGCTTTGAAAACACCGGATGGTTGGAAAAAGGTGAATATGCTCACACAAAAACCATAAAACATAGACATGCTTTATTTATTTAATCAGAGATCTGATGATATTTATTCCTTCAGTACTGGTTTGAATGGCGTCACAAATGTAGGAAAAAAGCTGCTAATGCCCGGAGACTACAGTCTGGGTCTGATAGTGGTCCAAACAGATTTGTACCACTGAATGATTTAGAAGTCAGAGTCCTAGAACTAAGTGGAAAAGGGAATGTTGATGTGACTGCCTCATCATCACATCAATTTGATGATTTTATTGCTGAAGACTCAGATTCTGAACCACTTGAAAATATTAAGATGAAAGCAGCCCCAGCAGTGAAACTCAGACAGTCAGTTTCTAGTGCCCCTAGATCTCCAACAGGTAGTTACAATTTTATATTATGTTAAACTATTACCTAGTTATTTTTTAAACTTAAATTCAGTTTTTTACTTGCCTTATTTTTTATATATGTAGTTTTTAATTTGCTTATATACCTTAAGAAACTATGAAAACAGAGTAAAATTTAATTATGGTTACAATTTAATAAGTGAAGTGTATATTAACCATATATATAAAAAGTGGTATTTCCTTTGTCTATAGTAGTACTCTCAGCGTACCACAGACTTATGTCTATAACTTTATCTACAGCACTTGATTGTGTAAGAAACATGTAAGAAATATTATACTAATTAACTTAATTTCTATTTAAGCAATTAAGAGCCCAAAAAGGTAGAGTAACATTTAATAGTAAATACTATGTTATTAATAAAAATATAATACAATATTAGTCTAATGAAAAACAGATAATTAAATAAAAATTAATGTCTATAATTTTAGATGACAACCTACGTAATATATCACCACCACCAAAATGGGCACTAGACTTTGAAGAGCGAAGGATTGCAGCAGAGGAACGAATGGCAGAAGCGTTAGAATCAATTGCATCAATTATGAGAACACAAGAGGAACGTAGAGGATTACTTGAGGAAAGAATAGCAGATGCACTGAGTGCTATTGCTGGGACAGTTCAGGACTTGAATAGTGGAGTACAGGATGCGTTAACACATTCACAACAAATACATCCATCACAAGCAAACGGGTCTGAATTAAAGACTGATGTGTTCTTATAATAAGTACTGACTTAATGTTATAAGTTTAAGACAGGAATGAAGCAGGCAACACACTTCTGACGCTTGACACAAATCACACCAAAATTTATGCTGCGAAAGGTCCCTTCGCTTACTGATGAAGGACCTCTGTACTAAACATAAGTATGAGCAAACATGTTAGCATTAACTATAAATATGAACGTATCTCGGCAGTGACTGTTCTAAAAACTTTTAGCATAACTTTTTGAAAAGGATTTTAATGTTATTTATTGGTCTGGAAAATAATAGACAAATTTAAATCGGCATAGATGAGCTTATTTACTATAGTCACAGTGTCCATAATCTATGTTATTAACCAGTCGACGATTTTTTTCGTGCCTACCTAGACATTTATTGTTGGGGTCGGTCCTATCCGAGACACGTATTGGCGACATTTACGTAGTGTTTCCATTGCCATTTTGACGAGTTTTGTTTATAATTTGGCACGAAAATCACAGTATATCATGTGTACTAACTGCTAACTCCCTAAATGGTATATTAAAATGTAAAATATATGATTATAAATGTTAATATTTATACACAATTTGTAAGATATTTAGATATATGAGACAGAAGTAGATGGATACATAATACAGAGATGTACATATAAGCCGTAGAGATTAGTAGGCATTTGCAATGCCCTAGTATGACATAAAATCATTGTAAATAATTTATATTATTTATTTATAAAATAAAAAATACTTCATAAAAGTTCTTGTGTATTAAATCTATTAAGGAAAGTAGCATATTAAATGGACATCAAATGACTATCTTGATCCGAACAATGAATCATAGCTTTCCAGCACCACCATGCTTTTTGGTGATCATCACTCATGAGTAAGCTGCTTTATCACAGGGGGTTGAAATTTTTTTTTTTTGATAACACAACTGCCGCACTAAGAACCTGTGTCGAGAGGGACTTCACACAAATCCATCTCACGGGCACAAAGAACACCCAGACTCAGAACAACAATTTGTGGTTCACACAGTGTTGTTCCATGTGGGTATCGAACCCACAAGACTCAGCGCAGAAGAAAGCGGCGAGGTGACCGCTTAAACCACTACGCCATCCCTGCAGTAAATTTTTAATTTTTATTTGATCATGTCGTAAGCTGCACTAACGAGTAAAATATTAATGTCATGTTATTAATATAAAGCCATAATACGAGTAGGTAAATACCTTTTTTTTTTCCTTGCGGAAATCCCCTTTGGATACCACCTATCGGTAGCATGTCGACTCGATCCGACTAAAACCGCACGCCGTCTCGGGTACTGGAGAAAGGAAGTCCCTGGTGCCCCGACATACCTCGGACCATCTACAACAAGTAGACGACCCCCCCGTGTGGGAACCCCATGTTCCCTCTGCTCCGCTTCGCAACGCGCTCGCCGCCATCCCGGCCTGCTTCTGCTAGGGTGACAGATGGCCTCACCTGTCACCCCCAGGCCTGCGCTTATGGAGGACGGAGGTCGTTCTGCGACTTCCGGCGCCTGAGTCGCCTACGGTACCTGGCCCGATCCCGGGCCTGGCGGGCCGGGAGAGTTCTAAACCTCTCCCGGTCCCGCTCCGCCGTCTCCTTCGCGAGCATAACTTGCTCGCAGAAGGAGACGGCAGAGTTCCACGCACTATCGCTCCGCACGATAGCCGCAATCAGGCTATCGAGCGAGAGAACTCCCACTCCGATGGCCGCCACGAGGTCTCGCCTCTGCTCAACCCACGCCGGGCACTCTGCCAGCGTGTGGAGAGCCGTGTCCACGGTCTGGCCATCGCAGTGATGGCATTCAGACGTTGGCTTCTTGCGGATCAGACACAGGTGATCCCCGTAACATCCTTTCCCAGTGATCACCTGCGTCAGTCGGTACGAGAGGGTCCCGTGACGCCTCTCGAGCCAATCCTCCATAACGGGACGAGTAAATACCTAACACCCATACAAATACTATTCGCAGTAAACAAATACAAAGCGGTCTAGAATATCAGCATTTAGTAAGATAATATATGATAATAGAAAAGAAGGCAAGCATGCAGGTTCTGTCGAGAGGCAGAAAACACTGCAACGCACTCCGCATTCATGAATTCATTCACCGAATTATCTATCTCAAATTGCACATACCTACCATACAACCGCAGGCAATATAAATAATTACTGCTTGTATGTTTTAAAAGTTTCTCGATGCAATCACAAATATGGTCGAAGTAGCTATAGACTTGACAACGTATTAATATTTTTAGTATCTACTAGCCTTTTCCCGCGGTTCCGCCCGCGTTTATGTTGGTTTTCACGGTAAAAAGTAGCTCATGTTACCTACTCGCTGATAATGTAGCTTTCCATTGTTGTTTGTTTCATTGCCATGGTTGAAGCGTGAAAGCGTAACAAACAAACTTTTCACATTTATAATATTAGAATGGAAGTATGGATGTAATGGTGAATTAATTGGGTCTGTTATAATTTTTCACAGGAATGGAGGCATTAGAAACTAGTATAAACTACTGGGAAGACGCGCTGGCAGCGTTCTCTCTAGGCGCGCGAGGAGGAGTATCTGGTACACTCGCGCTCACTTCACCTGAAGAAGCAGAGTTTTGTAGAGAAATACAGGAACTCCTGCAAAATGCCTATCTCTTGCAGGTAAGTTCATCTCGAAAAGTACAATTATTATGACGCATATACCTTTTTTGTCTGTGTGGAAATCCCTTGGGATACCACCGTTGTGGTTATGTCGAACTCAAACTTGACTAAAAACCGCACGCCAACTCGAGTACCAGTAACCGGGCAACCAGGTGTACCCTAGAAAGGAAATCCTGGTATCCCGACGTACCTCGGGCCATTTACGGCTTGGAGATGATCCCCTCTTATGTGGAAAACCCCGATATTCACTTTCTGCTAGGGTAACAGGTGTGGCCATCTCTCACCCCAAGGCCTGCGCTTACGGAGGATGGAGATCGTTCAGCAACCTCCGGCGCCTGAGTCGTTTGCGGTACATGGCCCGTACCCGCGCCTGGCGGGCTCTAAGACTCCCGGTTCCGCTCAGCCGTTCCGATAGAATTCCGTCTCCGATGACCGCTACGTCACTGGTATTCTGCCAGCGTGTGGCTCGTGGTTGTTTATACCTAATCTCTCTTCGCTTAATATTTAAGTTACTGGTAAAAAATGCGGTTACATTCAATGATGAATGATGTAATGAATAGATACTATTTTTGTTTTATGCTTTTTAAATATTAAACATATGTCTGTACCTTTTCAGGAACGTTGCGAGCTACTATTCCTGGACCAGCGGTCGGTGCTGTTCCGGTCGGAGAGCGGCGGCGGTGGCGGTGGCGGTGTTGTCGGCGGGGGCGAGGGCGGGGAGGCGATGGCCGGTCGGCGCGTGCGCCTGCTGTCCACACACACCGGCTCCTCGCACACACGCCGCGAACATCACTCTAGCATTGAATCTTTTGCTTCCGCTGAAGATCAGGTAGCATGTCTAAGCTGTAAGGCTGATTTTTATTGCATACACATAAAAGGCCACGAATGTACATCGTACATCGCATTGTAGTATACGGATTCTCAAAGTTTAGTTGTAAGTGAAGGTTTTTAATTGTTTGTTTGGTGTACAATAAAAAAAGGAAATAAACGGTTTTGAATAATTACTTAGTAGTTAACCAATTTTATGTAAATTACTTGAGTTTGAAAGAATGCATTGTTTTATTATAATATAATTCTGAAAATATTATAATATCATTATTTTAATAACTACTGCTACTTAAAACTATTTGCAGGTGGCAGATCTAAGAGATTTCGACGATCTAACTGAAGCTTTACCAGAATTAGAAAATTTTGAGTTGTATCAGGCAGCAGTCAAACACTTTGAAAATGGTATTCCTTACAGGTATGCGATACTACGGAATATCATCATCATCTTCGTTATCATCAACAGCCTTTAATAGTCCACTGCTGGACATAGGCCTCATCCTAGAAAGGAAGTTTTGGCCTACTATACCACGCTGGCCAGACGGGTTGGTAAAGGGTTTGTTTCAAGTTTTCCTTCTCTTGGCAGTGCTGTTCGAGTTAGTTTGCTCCCTTAGTAGGCTCTTATATCACCCACGGGATGAATAGGCGTGATAACACTCGGTATTATTATTCCGTCACCACACGGAAACGATTACGTTACTACAGAATAAAATAAAACATTTTTAAAAGAGACCAGAAGGGGGAACTCTGTGTGGTTAAGTACCACAGCGAGTGTAATTAATACAATCGTAGATAATAAAGATGTGAAACCCAATTTCGGAACATATATTTTAATCTAATCGTACTATGTGTAAATAAAATGTACCTACTATATAAAATTGCAGAACGCTACGGACGGAGGTGGTACAATGCAGTTCAGACAGTGAGTTCCTGTGCAAGCTGCACTGTCTCCGCCAGGCCTTTACCCAAGTGTTCAGGGACGCGGCCGTCTGGGCCTGGTTCGTGGACGCCGGCCGGCAAGTCCTCACTGACCTACTGCTGTTTGCTGACAAGGTAATATGATTATAACTAGCTAAAAAGACACTTATTCACTTGTTGTTGTGTTGTTTGTTGTAAGCATTTGTTTTTAAAGATTAACTGATGTCTGTCTGTAGGCTAGAACATAAATATGTCTTCTGAATGATATCATAGCAAACTCTCCTGTGATTTAAATTAACTATTACTAGAGAAATTGAAACTAAAAATGCAGAATAGTTTTGAAACAATAATTATTTGCAAATGTATGAATGAAGTAACCAGTTTTACAATTCACACATGTAAACGTGGACATTATAATATACTTAACAAAATAACACAAACATGTACACCTAACCAACCATTTCTTTTTTTTTGCCATATGTACATGATTAACGTGATAAATGTATTATGGAGACTAAGTTGTTCTGCGTTTTTTCTATATTCTACTTAGTCGTTTAAAGTAACTTAGATTTACTGAAGTACAGTTCTTGTGGATTGAAAATATTCTGCTTATCATGGTTATTTGACAGGAACCGAAGGAGTTCCTTGTAGCTTATGAAGAGATGGTCTCGTGGGCGACGGATGGCTCAAACTGGGCAACCATTGAAAGTGAACTCACTACTAAAGGTGTTAAGGTACGTTTTTATTTAAGAAAATTGTGTTTGATACCTCCAGCTAAAACCATATTTTTTTTTTAGTAGGCCAAAACCTCCTTTCTAAGGAGAGGCATATGTTCTGCAGGGGACTAGTAAAGGCTGTTGATGATGATGATTGATGTGATGTGATGTGAAATGGTATTCACAACCGCTTGAATAAAGGCTGCAATGTTTTCAGTATGTATATATTCGTAATTCAGAATGATTTAGATGTATGGGATATTGTAACATGTTATTCCGAGTGACATAGGCCATAAATTTAATATAGCAGCACTACTTGTTTGATTTTAGCTGGGCCAGGTTTAGTTTTATACTTTTTAGTAATTACTCGTTATAGGAATCACAATAGTGACTGAGTCTTATTTGTCAGGCGCTAACATTCTACGACGTGGTGCTGGACTACATCCTGCTGGACGCGTTTGAGGACCTCGCCTCCCCTCCCTCCTCAGTGCTCGCAGTCGTACGTAACCGGTGGCTCTCAGATGGATTTAAAGAAAGTGTAAGTAATGCAATATCTTTGCTTATATTTTAATGCGATTGTTAAATAAGTACATATAAGGTGTCCAGCCCTGTAGCTGTCAGGATTAGGTTAGCAAAATGGATTTTATTTTCTTTTTTGGCTGCACGAAAAGCATACTGGTTTAAGCGGTCACCTCGCCGCTTCCTACTGCGCTTAATGTTGTGGGTTCCAACCCACAATGGACAACACTTTGTGTGATCCACAAATCTAAGTCTGGGTGGTCTGCCGTGCCAATCCAAAAGACTGTAACTCGACTTACAGTGTTTTGCTTTAACAACGATCAACACTTTTCAAAAAAAACAAAATCTAAAAAATACTGTATTATATTGAAATTAGGGTTTTAACATGTTAAACAACTGTAACAAAGCTTGCAGTATTTTGCCTAAACAAGCTCCGCGCGTTGCTTAGGTACGGTGATAAAAATACAGTGTTTATGACCGATCCGTTCACTCGCACGTTGATGCCGTTCAACCAGCACACTTGACTGGACGAAACGATAATAATTCCATAATCTTAAAGAACAAGGGGGTTATGGTTGGCCTGTAGTTGGACTGATCAGCGCAGTCACCTTTTTAAGGGATCGATTTCACAAACGCTAATAATGCCCGTTAAAACAGGTGCCAACTCCGAAGCACATGTCTTTAAAGACTCCACCGGGCCACTCAACTTATGAATATGGAGGGAAAAGATTACTTTAAGCGCTTATTTGTGGGTGAATCGGATTTCCGGCGTACTGCTCTGGCACTTATGCGGTGGCAGCCTGCAACTTGCAGCCGCAGCGAGCACATGAATGTCACCTCACTCCGGATTAGGCAATGATCCGAGAAGCCAAGTAGGGCCCTAACGGTGACCTTGTAACCGTCCAGATCAGAGGTCACCAGAAGGTTTAACAGTGTAGGCTCCTGAGGGTCAGTCAGTCAGCTGTGAGAAACTGTGACAGGTCAGAACGAAATCGTTAACAGATCTCCCCCCCTAAACGGTTTTGCTTGAACCATGGCATTCGGCTTTGTGAGCGTTAAAGTCGCCAAGTATCACGAGCTCTGCGGATGGGATCTGCTGCAACACAGGGTATGTAGTAATTTGGACGTGGTCTATTATTCGGTCAGTTTCGGTATCTCCGCCATGAGACCTGTAGAGGCATGCATAGACGCGGGGATGGTCGTCGCTGTCTACACGGAGCCACAAGATGGAGAGGTCCCGTCCTCCAAGATTGCCGAGGCGGCGGAAACTGATATCATCTCTAACTTATATGCACACTGCATGGTATCCACGCTCAGATGCATGGTGTTCTGAGCTTGGACGTCCAGAGGGGGATGCATCAGATACAGTGTATCAAATCCAGTGTTTTGGCAAAATTACTTAACATTTCTATAAGGCACAATATTGTAATTGGTTGTACAGTGTTTTTGCCTTGTACTGGTACCATTAAGACTTGTCAAATCTATTGTGTCAATACAAGTTAGTGACAATATATTTTTTTTCTTAGACAATTAATAAAAAAAAGTACTCGGCTATGTAGTAGATATATACAACACAATTGAGTAGTAAAAGGTAAAAAAAGCAATTCATTGTCAAAAACGTTAATTGTCAAAAATCTCAAAAGTCGTTTTCAAAAGTTACAGTGTATTGGATTGGCATGACAGTGTTCTTTGTGTTAGTTTCATGAATGTTTGTGAAGTCCCCCACAAGAGGTATTCCTTTTGCCTGTTGTTGAGTTGACTTTATAAAATAGAAAAATGAATTAATTCACTTTCTGAAAATTTGTACCTATATTTTACTTGGCTAACAGAAAACGTGGAATTATGGTTACTGCCATGGAACTATTTGTGAAGCTATGTTTTCGAACATACAATATCGATGCTGGGCCTCCTTTGCACATTAACTAACACTATTTTCACACCGTTTATTTCAGGCTCTAACAACAGCCGTGTGGTCCGTTATTAAAGCTAAGCGACGATATCTACAGTACCCTGACGGCTTCATGGCACATTTCTACTCCATCTCGGAGCATCTGTTGCCTGTTCTGGTGTGGGGTTTCTTGGGACCCAACGAGCGGCTTCGCGACGTGTGCGAGAGCTTTCAGTCAGAGATTGTCGGCTTTATAGCAGACCTATTTAACTTCCAAAAGAGTCGCTACACAAATGTGGACGACCTCTCTGTGGATATACTTCAGCATGCCAGGTTAAGATGCGCCAACATTACTGATAAGTTAGCGGAAAGAAATTAAAATTATGGCACGGGGCATCTTCCAATTAACGTTCAGTCCTTGTGTCAATGTTAGCTCAAATGTTGTGGCGGAACCTCCACAAGCGTTGTTACGTGTTGTGTGTGTCATAATTTACGAATCTAAGTATATGAGCTATAAGTTCAAAATAGTTATAGTGATCAGAATATATATTTCCAGGTATTAGGTACGCTCATTGCATACATCATTAGTAATAGAACAAATATATCGCTTGTATTATTCGTATCTTCGAATAAAGCCGAATATTTAATCAATCAATCAATCATTTATTTAGTTAGATAGTACAATAATAATAATGCCAGTCGGTGAAGTTAACAAGACTCACCGACTAAATTAAATGATTATGTTGGAAGTGGTTACAAATAGATAGCGTAGTGTACCTTCTGGTTGGGTTCCATCCGGAAACAACATGATTGCTAGTCTAACACCAGCCCGTATGTATGCCCGGACTATTTTTAGCTAGATTGGATATTATTTTTCCCTAAAAAAATGTTTCTATTTTTTTATTTGATATTTTGCTTCGGTGAACACACCTATCTTATGATTTTATTGATCATTTGAACTAAAATAAATATAAGAATTGAGACAAATTCAATGTGTAAAGTTGTAAATGTTATCATCATCATCAACCTGAAATAGTCCACTGCTGGGCATAGGCTTCTCTTTAGAAAGGAAGTTTTCGCCTCAAATATTACGCTGGTCAGACGGGTTGGCTAGGCAGTTGGGTTGGGTAAATTTAAGTACTTTTACTAGTAACGAGATTTTACACTATGACTGATGAGCCAATATAAAAATGTATAATAACATGTGGGTGTAACGGTTTGGTTATTTATATATTAATTAACACAAGGTACTAACACTGTTTAAGAAGATTGCAATAGTCAGAGTTCGATCAAACCCAACCGACTTACATTTGTCTTCAAAAATGTAAATGCCATTTTAAATACGTAGCTCTTAAATATTATTCAAATTGGCTTGCTTCACTTAGATATAAGATAAAAGTGCTAACAATCTGTTTTTATTAAAAGCTTATACATAGGTATTACTGTTTCGTTCCTGAAAGATAAAGTGTACAGTTGTGTCATTTCCTTATATTGGAGAATTCATCGGCATTCTTCGTTCGATCGTTGACCTGAATCTGAATGAATCGTTTATTAAAAAAGGGCCTAGTGTTTGCTAGCCATATGAATTTTAAAGCACTTGAGCTCGATGCCATGCGCCAAATCTTAGTAATTTAGTAATTTGAAAATTTTACAGCTTGTTGACAACGGACGTCAATTATTATTAGTATTTTAGCGTTAAATGTTTTGCATGCGTCAGGATGGGTGACCCAAGAGAGATTTGAACCTTTGCCGTGCTACTAAGTCCCTGATATGATAGTTTGAGCTATAGATACTGATCAAATAGTTTGAGCCTTTCCTTGCCTTGGCCTTCTTGGTTTTCAGGATATCAGTACCCTAGATTATGTCTAAATAGCAAAGTGTATGCGTGAGATTTACTAAATCTAAAGGCAAAATAGAATGTTAGCAGGCCAACTAGTGATAACACCTCCACGTAAGTGAAACTAACCCGATCCACCCATTCTGACGTCAGAACTACTTTACTCGTAATATTTCTTCTTTCCAATGCGATGCAAATTATTTGTGAATTTTTACCAAATAGTAAAATAAAGGTAAACCTTAAGACTATTCACTATATCGACAGTAACACTCAGATCAAATAAACATTAATGCAGTTTCAAGTCAAGATCTTATTGACTAAAATTCCTTCTTTCTGTCTAGAGAACATAATTTGAAACCTATTTATGCAGCATTTAATTATAGAGGTATATCCAGCTGTCACAAGTTGTTTATGAAATAGTACGTAAATATTTGATTTTACGTTAATTTTTATCAACAGAAATAAAGTTTGGTAACTGTTCATAATTTAACGAAATAGAAGAAATCACAGGTTCTTGTTCACCTAGACCACACTAGGTAAGCTATTGTTAAATAAAACAAGATGTTCTGTTCTTGATATGCTTAGTTAATGATGCATTCCATGTGGGAGGAATAGGTACTAAGCTCTTCAATTTAATGAAACTATTTACTACTTCCATAGAAATGTTTACTAAATATTGTATAGAATATTATTTTACATACTAATTTTATTTATTTGCATTTGTTAATATAATAGCATTTGGGTAAGTTATAAATATGTATAATCAAGTGTATTGCGTTTGTATATATAGAATAAATTATGTACCAATTGATTGATGTTTTACTATACTACTATACAACAGGAAAATAAAACTTTGAATGTGCTAATCCGAACTTTGTGCGCTTCACTCATCTGCTTGCAGGTTGAAATGACCGATGAAAATAATAGAATGGCCCTTTACCTAACCATATTTGATACGAGCCGGCAATCTCGTGCGCGACCGTCCCGCGGGGTGACAGACAGTGGCGGGGGCGAGGTAGCGCGTCATTCTATAGTTAAACCGCCGTAAGCTTGGCCCTCCTGATGGTTTGCGGGACGCGGGGCGGGTGATGCGCTCGGCTATACATGACACGATGTACTAACTCGATATCTTCAGATTTATTTGTTTGAGATTTAATCTACACACGATGTAATAAAAATGTAATGTATTATAATGTCAGTGTATTGTAAGTTTTTATGATTAATTGTAAAATTTAATACTGTAAAATAATTTTAATAAAATCACCTTTTCTTCATCATGTAAATTATATTCAGATACAATTTAATAATTAAGTAAAATAATAAATATTCTTTATTAGAACGTTAACAGTAGAACCTCTGTAAGCCGAACCTCAAGTTTTTAAATCTTTTTGTGACGCAGTGTCGGCAGATTATCCATGTTGCAAAATAACACCGTGTGTAGCAGTCTTAAGAAAAATAACACGTACAGCCATGCTTTCACGTCAGTCACTGCCGGCGGACAGCGACGCACTAGCTAATTGGTTGAATGCATCCCCGCCCCGCGTCCCCCAAACCATCAGGAGGGCCAAGCTTACGGCGGTTTAACTATAGCACACGGCTACACACGATTCCCTTCCCCGCTGACATCTTGAGTACCTCGTCCCTGCCACCGTCTGTCACCCCGCAGGACGGTCGCGCACGACGTTGATGGACTATAGCAATGCCGCTTTGGATATTCGTTCAAGGAAAGAGGTTACTCAAGCTCTTGGCAATCTAAGGTCTTTAAGCGGGTTATAGAGGGATTTAGTTGGTATACCCCTCGCAACCACTTCGTCGGCCTACAACGCAATGACATAACTATTCTTAGTTATTTCGTTGGTTAAGTCAAAGTACTTGTTCTTTTTAAAGCGTACTTATCAATACCGCCTACCGGTAGGGATAAGTATAAATAAAACTACATTTAGCACTACCGATAGGGTAGTAGGGACTAGTATCTGCCGGTTTCAATTAAAGGGATCTTCATTAATCGATGGAAAAAAATAACGGCTACTTTTACAAATTAGAGTTCAAATATAAAAGTATTTGAACTAACGCTAGAAACGGTACAATTATAATTGTACCGTGCTAGAACGGATCATACGTTATAGGTCAAATACGTATTAGGTTAAACCAAAGAGCCTATAAATCGAGCGAATAAGGCGCTATCATATACGGTTGGTAGAGAGAAAGATTGTTTTGGTCTTGCAACTCTCTCTGCTCTTGCCACTGATTGGTTATTTTAAATGCCATCTTCAGTATTAGCCAAACAGAGTAGAGAGAGATGCAAAACCAAAACAATATTCTTTGACTTATAGAGGAATAATATACAGTTCGCTGCCTCTATGCCAAGAGGATGTAAGTTTTCGCAAAAAGTCAAATACGCATATTGTCAAACACTTAAATTGTAAATGGATTTAGCCTACATATGTCCAGCAGAGGACTGCGATAGGCTGATGATGATATTATTATACGAAGTCTTTTAAATTGTTAGATGTGATCTATTATTAGACTATTAATTATCTTGATCTTGATTTTGATCTTGGCCAAAACCTCCTTTCTAAGGAGAGGCCTATGTCCAGCAGTGGACTAGTATAGGCTGTTGATGATGATGATGAATTATCTTGAAAGTTAAGAAACGTACGACTGTGGCAATTAATACTTTTTAGTTAGTAAAATAATTCAATGTACCTATCATGTTTTGATTTACAAATAGTGTCCCTGATTTTATAGCCTTTTTCTTGAACGTGAAAGACTTAGATCGTGTTTGACTTTTTGTGAGTTTGGACTTTGCTTGTTCGACCGTTAGCGTATGATTCGCTAGAACCATATAAAAATTCCAAATTCCGCTTATTTGCCTGTGTACGTCTGATTGTTCCCCTTGGTGCCACAGCGCTTTTTAGCCATTGTGGTGTCTATGGTGATCGGTTGGGGAACCACCTTCTGCATGCGTTATTTTTTTATACAGTGAACGCGCAAGGTTGATTTTTAATAAATTAGTTCTAAAAATCTTGATTTTTAATAAATTAGTTCTAAAATTTACTAAAAGTTGGTCATTTATAGTAAGTAGTTGTACATTTTCAGTCACGACCGTTGGTAACCTTTGAACGATTGTAGCTTGTGAGTGGCTATTTTTACAATCTAGACTTTATTTACAATTGTTGGGATCTTTTACTGCAGTTGACGCATTCAAATGTGGTCCCTCAATGGGAATGCTAGCATCACTCACCATCAGGTGATCCATCTGCTCGTTCGCCCCCCTCCGTACTTTACACATTCACCCAGGTCAGGTTTCCTTTTTTTTTGACCTACTATACCACGCTGGACAAAGAGAGTGACGAAATGGTCTGGGCCAAGAGGCACTAGAAATAGAGGCAGACCTAGCGCGAGATGGGTGGACGAAGTAGTGGAGACGGCGGGTCGTGATTGGTTCACAGTAGCTCACAACAAAGAAAAATGGCATGCCTTGGAGGAGGCTTTTACCCACAGGGGGTCCGCACAAATCTCATAAATAAATATTTATACTTTTCAAACTTTTTTTACCTTGTAATTTGTACGGAATCAAATAAAGCTTTATTATTATTATTATACCACGCTGGCCAGACGGCTGGTATAGGGTTTGTTTCAAGATTGTCTTCTCTTTGCTGTGCTGTTGTTTTGCGTAGTTTGCTGCCTTACATTAGTCGGCTCTGCCGGCCAGGACGAATATGGGGTGGTATACACCCCATAAGCTTAATGTTACCACACGGGCAATATAGTTGTATATGACGTACCTATATCATGTGAGGAGTGAAACGAAGATTACAAAAAATATTAAAATTTGACTCATTGATGATCAGGACAGGTTATATTTTCGTTACTCACATTTTATGTATCGTACTATAACTTACAACATAGCTTGGCGCCTCTAGATAATTAGATATGCCATCACCATAAGATATCCTTACCTATGAAATAATGTCAGTGACACTGATATTACAAAAAAATATTAACTTAATTAAGGCTTATAAATTCCTATATTGCGATAGTGAACATAAAATTAAATTCAGAGATGAGTGTAAGGTAAGTGCCTAGTGTAAGTATATTTCCCAGCAACTTGCTCTCGACGGCGAGCGCGTTCGGCGTTGCGATTAGTGAAGATTTCAGAGGGCCTTACAGTCTATTAGTACCCATGCCACCGATAGGTGGTATCCGAGGGGATTTCCGCACGGATAAAAAAAAAGAGGGCCTTAAGGTGAGTTGCCCGCACTAAAATCTACACTAATCGCAACGCTAATAGCAATACCAACACCGAACGCGGTCACCGTTACGATCTTGTAGATGTGAAATAAACTCACAATAGGCCCTCTGAACATGTTTAGATGAATTCACTTCTTTACACGCTCCATCGCTAATGCATGTTGCTTACTACCAGTTGTAATATCTGTAATTCTTTATTTTGAGCACATTAGTGTATATTGTATGGTTGACGAATTAAATAGTTTTATTACAATATACCTGTATAGGTAGTGAAATAAAACGCGTATCTATTAGAAAACTTAGTATATCAATTTTCACAATTATAGCCATACGTCTATGATATAAAAACAAATGTGTAAACATAAACCTTTTATTACAAATTCAACGATAATACTTTCCCCAAGAAGCACCAATTGTTTTAGTTTTATTATTTGAAGTTAACAGCACGTCACTCGCTTGTCTCATCACATAGGTAACAATTTAGACAGACTGTCTTTTTAATTTATCTGCACGAATAATTTAGTTTGGCTTAAAATATTTAAAGATAAAAAAAGGACAACGAGTGACGTAATAGTTTTTACGTCAGCATGGGCAACGATTTTTTGGATACACGACCTGTGTTGACGGTTAGTTTTAAAGATATCTTACGGTATCCGTTCAAAATGCAAGAAAGCCTGGCAACCATAATCCTTGTAATTGACAAGGATTACACGTTAGTATAATAATTATTCGAAGATTCACTACAATAATTATTTGGTTTAGTGCATAGCAACTATATTTAAAATTTCTAATGAGATAACAAAAATAAAACAATATTTTAAATAAATACTTAAGAAAACTATAATATCTAATGTCTGTTATAGATATTTTGATTGGCAGGCTTCCTCTAAAATATAATATAAAAGCTTACGAAATAGTGAGAATCGACAAAGCTACTCGTCAGGACTAGACACTAAAAGTTTTGAAAGTGAGTATACAAACACACGAAAGAAATGCATGCATTCATCTTATATAATAAATGGAATCTCTATGATATCCCAACTAACAGAATCAATATATACAACAAAATAATGAACAAGTTCTTTTGTTGGACGAAATAAACATTAAGTTGAAAACGTTCTGTTCAGAATGTGTAATGTACCTATGTGGTGGAAATAAAACCATTGATGGGAGATCAACGTAGACTGTGGATTTGTGTAAATCATATTACACAGTATTTCTTACGCACAGTAAATTCTATCACATCATCAGATCCACAGCTAATTTATGAAATAAATATTCACAAAAATGAGATGCTATACCACCACTAAAAAATATATATTTTGGTGTGCTAATACTTTTAAAGTCCGCTAAATTAATGTTGAAAGTGAAACTCTCTAAAGTATAATTGTACGGAGACAGCGGCGCACGGACGGCTCGTGGGCCGAGCGGGCCGCGCCGCTAGCTGCCTACGTGTGCGTGTGGCGGCTCGCTCGCGTGCCTGGTGCCTGCGCTCTCTACGGTGTGGGTGGAGGTGTGGGTGTGGGTGTCGATGTGCGGGGCGAGCGAGCCCTGGCCGAGGTTTACTCGGGTTCGGGTGAGTCCGGCGCGTCTACGGCGACCACGGTGGTGCCGCCCGCCGCACGAACCTTCTTCAGGTAGCTGGCGCTGTCGAACTCCAGGCAAGTCTGTCGACACGAGACCACATTATCCTCGGCACCGACACCGCCACCGCCGGGCTCTCGACGGGGTGTGCACAATGTTAGTATGCAGTGTAAGCGTGTGGGCCGTCCACTCGTTAATTACAAGATAAACCGACCACCAGACACATTCGAAAGTTAGTTGGGAGGTAAGCGAAAGAACAGGCAAAGACGATGGGTATTTTGAAACTTTTATATTTGAAAATCATAAATTGACAATCGTATTGAAACAACACTGGTAATTTAAACTCTTACTCAATTAAAAATAATCAACAATAACAAATGAACACAACAGAAAAACAACAGTAAAAATTTGGAACTTCATTCAACGCAAATGGTTTCTACCTGTAGCGAACCCCTCTCGAGTAACCGTTCTGTCCGAGCAGCGTATATAAACAGACATGACAAATTTATATTAGCATTAGTAACAAACACTTAGTAAAGCTTTCAAAACTATTCATTCTTGTAAATAACATTGCGTAAAAGATTTATCAATATTCAACTGTCAATAAACACCTTTATATATTAGTAATAAAAAATTCTTTCATTATTTTAATAATGAAAAATATTTTTTTCTAAAAGCTAAAGCTATTTTCACTTTGCAGCTAAAATAATAGTATTACCTAAACTTATTTATAATCAGTCTCGTGGGATAGTTGTGTGCAACGTTGTGTTAACGACATTTGCGGGAGAAAAAACTCACCACTCCAGACTCGATCGAAGCCCCATCACATAATACTATATATAGGTCAGTCTTATTAATTAACTTACAACTTACGTTACTGAGATCGATAGATTTCCTATTTTAAGAGTAGCTTATTACAATTTAAATAATTATAGCGTTACGCTTAATAGGCTACGGGGCCGTCGTTCAAAAATCGGGAGATGGCGAGGTTCGTGGTACCGAAGATTTAAATTAATATATATAATTCTTTCTAAGAATATCTAAGTCATCACAGATTCGAACACCATTTCATAGCAGCACCATGCACTAATTCATAGGAAGGAGTGAAATAAATGCAAGCGGGAGTGCGTGCGGCGTGGGGGAGGGGAGGGGACGCCTGGGCGACCGACACCATTTTCTCATTGAAAACGCTCAAGTTTTAAAATATCGAAACGCGTCGGTCGCTCAAACTCTGCGATCATCGTCGCCCCTCACAGAGGGCGGGGGGACAGCGAGAGGGGAGGTGGGACGGGGAGGGGGTGTGCTAGTAGAAGTTGCGGCAGAGGAGCGCCGCGAGGTAGTTGGGGTGGTGCAGCGGCGTCCACACGCGGAAGGGCGTGAGCACGCGCGGCGCCGCCCCGCCGGCGGGCGCGGCGCGCCGCACTCCGCTCGGCGTTACCTTGCGCGCCAGCTCCGGGGGGAAGGCGCCGAGCCCGCTGGGCGGCAGCTTGCTCAGCGGCGAGTCCGCGTACTGCACCAGCGTCTCGTACGTGTACGTCTGCCGCGACCCGCTCGTGCCACCTGCAACGTCACCGCGACTACCCGTCACACGAGATCGATACCGCACGGTCCACATACTCATACGATTTATATACATATTCGCTTTACACTCCCTTTTATATTCAATTATATAACTAAAATAGTGTATATATTCATCGTGAAAATTTCTTTAGTCGAGTGCAAAATTTACCTCATGAAACGCGTGCATCGTTATACTAAAATATTATAAGCTAATTTATAAATACAAGCGTAATGCGTTGTCAAACAGCATGGTCTTTGCATAGCCCTAAGCGTTTAAATTAGTATTGTCTGTTTTTGACTGACTGTTGCATATATTAATGTAAGATAAGATTATAAAGAGCGCTGCACTAAAAACATCAGTAAAGCTGAAATTTTAATATGCATGTTTTTTCTTTGTCTAATATTATTCTACTTGAAAAATTATAATTCTATCTATATTTTTAAAATTATCGACACCAAACAAATTAAAGGCTTCTATAAAAATCGACTACAATGATAATTTACAAAATGTTACCAGACATACACTATGATTTTATAGTCGTTTTGAAACCTGAAATTATACACCATTAGTATCGATGAATACTAGAGACGAAGAAAGTATTAGTTTAATAAAATGAAAATATGTAAGTATGTACGAGTGATTTTATAGTCTGTGCATAAAAATAAGAAATAGACTATACCCTCATAAATTAAATTTTTGATGATATTGCTAAACTTTGATAAGGAACAAAGAACTGGTACTATTCTCTTAAATCAGCTCGATTTCGGCATTCAATATTTACCCTACAGAGCGGTGATGCCTATCATTATTAATGCTAAAAGATTTTTGTAGCGCCTATTTGCTATATTATCGAATGTAGGTATGAGATGGCCATCGCTGTCATTATGGCCCAATTGATATTCGTCTTCCGTCTATTGACAGTCTTTTTGAATGGTCCAAGTTACAAGGACTGTTAAACTCACTATTAGTATATTTTTGTGTATTGCCGGTACAATTCAGTTTTTTGGTACCACTTATTTATTTACTATTTTATCTCGGTTCAGTTAAACAACTATAAAATCACCGCATATATTATGTGGTTGTCACACTGCGTCTACAATCGATGAAATCGCTCTTTATATGGTGACATGCAGATTATATTGAATAGTGAATAAATTTGAAAATAAAAAAAGACATTCGAACATATTTATATGCATAATATATATATATGACATAACGTGGAAATGAATGGTTTCTTACTTTTTAAAGGTATTTATAAGGTGTTAACATTATTTTACGGGCAAGAAAGTTTCAAACCCCAATTATTCTATAAGCAGAGTCACGCTTCACGGCAGTGTACTTTGAACAGTATCCATTAAGACGTTATAATTTACAAAACACTGATCAAATAAAACATGCTTTTAAATATTGCGAGTTGTTTTTATAAGTGCTTAGATTTATTATATTTTTATTATTATTTTTTTTTGTTATTATATTTATTATTATATATTTTCTCGGTCCCAGTTGGCCGATTAATTAAAAATTATATAGGACGCTTTAATGGAAGCGCCATTTGACTAAAAAAGTTATTGTTATTATTGCAATTTTTTTTAGTTTTCAATAAACGATGACGCGGATTCTAAAACGCGTGTGTTAATTTCAGTTTTGTAGTTAGAACTGGTCTCATTTTCTATTCTTCTGGCAAAAATGATGACTATAATCACAAATAACTAATAATTGTTAATTCATAGTAGACACGATTAACAATTAATAAGCGATTAAATTGCACATAACAATTACATCTTTATGTTAAGCTTTTATCCAACTTTAAACCGATCTAGTCCATGATGCAATTAATCCCTCATTGTCCACGTCTATTACCTCTAAATCTAGAAGTCTGACTTCTACATCTACAAATCTATGCCCTCTACATCTATACAAGTCTCTGGTGATCTCACAGTTCAAACATTATTATACTGGCAAACTCGTTGCATGGCGTGCGTGCTTGTTGACAGTATTTATGTATTATACTTAACATACAGGCTCTAGTTGTCAGTCCCATAACATTTAATGAAACAAAAATTGAAACTCATTAAAAATATGGACAGTCAAAACTTGAGTCCTGTATAGTTGTCTAAATTATATATTTCTTAGTTTAAAACACCTTGTTAATTAATAACTCCGGTAACTTATGATACAATCCTTGACTTACAATAATTTTTTTATGTTTAAATTTTATTCTTCCCGCGTATTTTACTGTGTAAAATGTTAAATGTTATCATGCACAGCGGTTTTTAAAAGATAAACTATTTATGATAGTTTCTTTTTTCGCCATACATTGGGATGTATTTTGGGTGCTGCTAAGTTACGATAAGTGTACGTGTAAGTAACGATAGCATACCTAAATTTTTCTATCTCCATCACCAATCATAAGAATACTTATTTTAAATTCGCTAATCTTAAAAAACACGATAATTAAGTTTTTATTTTTATTGCCCATAGTCTGCATTTATAGTTTTCATCATTTTGCAACAATTGACTTGTGAAAAATCTTTTTCAATGAAGTTTATTTTAGTAAGGCCCCGTTTATTTATTTTTTAACTTAAAAACACACTAGAATCTCTCGCTCAATAAAATGAAAGGAACCAGATGCAACCAGCTATTTAACTGCAGTGACGTGGTTAACCGTGATCCGCTGAACTTCCCGCGTTAATCATGTTATTTACAAGTATCGGGTTCAACTAAATATTCGTAACGATTTCCAAGGGTTGAACACAATGAAGTTTAAGTACGAAGCTATTATAGTATAGCAACTTTTTTTAGACCCAGTAGTTTATGGAAAATTGCCTTTTTGCGATGCGAACCCGAAAGTCGGGACGTGTACAGCCATTTTGGTAAATTAAATGTTCTGCAAATAGTGTTTGCTGTGAAGCGTGTACTCTGTAGGCTCGGCACACAAGACCCGTTTCTCAGTTTGGTAAGTGTCTATCAAGGCCTAAAATATCCGCATCTCAAAACACTAATAGATATTCTGAAGTACCCATATATCCTTAATACCCATATCTAAAAATTAGATAGACACATACGTATATACGCATGGTTTCAAAAATGTTTTCAGTACTTCAAAATGTCTTAACCAGCTATTAACAATTTGCCAGGACGGAATACACAAAAGTTAAATGTGCAGGAAGAGGTATCGGATATTTCGGTAAAAGGGTTTTAAAAGACGAAACTACTCGTGATACAAGTGCAAACCAACACGACAATGACTAACATAAGCGTGTCCAAGCAAGTTTCTGATAGTGACCACATGAATTTAGTAGAGATTTGTGGTGTGGGTGTGATGTTTTTTACCTTGGTTCTTGTCAATGCTGGTGGCGCGCGAGAACCGCGGGCGGCGCGGCGTGGCGTCTGTCTCGGCCGCCGCTGCACAAACGCCAGGTCACACACGCGCACACACACATACACACCGACCACGGCCGCGACTCTCCACCGAACCGACTCCACCACCGCACTACTTCGGAGCGTCCACGTCAAACTCCAACTATTTATTCACATGTCAGTGATCGAATTCACCGATCGTGTACTTAGGTACATCGTGTCTTACTTGATTTTGAAGTTTCATATATCTGCCTTACAACATTTAAATGATGCGATAAAATAGTGCGGTTGGTTCAGTAGGAGTATTGTAGGTTAATATTTTAACGAAACTAAATGATCGCTTATGAATATAATGATGTTAAATGAAAATTTGGAAAAGAAAACTGCTGCGACCGTGGCTCGAGGTGGTTTGGAAAATAAAATATTAAACATGAGTAACATAAATATACATAATAAATATACTTAATACTATGTATGAAAAATAAATATTTCAAATAATGCAACTAAAAATAAGATTTTCAAAATGACTGCAAATCTAAAGATGTGGGTACATATTACATCAATACCGAATAATATTTTCATGCTTCAGTCAGTCGCTATTTTACGGAGTCTTTTTCTCTGCCTATGAGTTATTATTAAATAACACACTCTCAGTGCAGAGTTATTACATGCTTTCAAATAAGTTACAAATCCTAGCTGCTATGCCATGCGGTTTCAAAGTATTAAATATGCCAATAACTCATTTCAGCTTTAGAAGACACTAATATGAATTTCTAACTGCTTCGTAAAAAGAGTAGAAACAACTGAAAAAAAACCATTTGATGGTAAGTTTTCATCCGATGTTTTGCCCATACTGTTGTACGGCGGACCTAATTTGTATTACAATCACAACTTACAGGAAATTAGCGGAAAGAATTTATGGATGGTAGCAGATTCCATTAATTAGGAAAAATGTGGTAGATTTAAAAATTAAAACTTGCAAATGGAAAAGTTAGTAGTTCAAAATGACCACGTATATAGTACATATCAAAAATTATGGTAATATGTTAAATGACATGGTAAGTCAACAAAACAAAGGTCTGTCAAAAGAATCTACGAATTAAAAAACTAAATACGGCGAACTTTAGTCATCTGATAGGCATCCAAAAAAATAAATTAGCTCTCGGAAACTAGAACACTAAGTTTGGAAGAACATTAAGTGAGCACCAATGTTTCTTGGGTAATGTTGCCACTTCAGTTGTTAACGGTTTTGTCTTAAAAGTATTCGGTTCCCTAGCCTTAATCTTGTCCAAACCACGGTTTCTTTGTTCCTTACTTAGATTATTCTACAAATGACGAACTATTACATAACGTAAACTTACCGAATAAAAATGCCATATTTTGTACTTACATGTTTATCAATTATTATTTTTTTGTATTTGAGCAACTTAACCCATTTCGCATTTGGGACTTGTATGTCATGCATTAAAAATGTTTTTAGCCGAATATGCAACCGTCCATAAATACATTCATGATTATTACGCATAATATAATGTTTGATTTCTACGTTGTGATTGTTTTTCTTATGTACGCCGCCGTTATGTTAAGTGACATGGTGTTACCTTTCTGTACTGAAAACGAAAGGTAAATTAATTGATGTTTTGTTCGTTCAAAAACAACAATCATCACTGGTGAATTGACGTCGTGTTCGTACAGAGCGCTGGGCGCTGGGCACTAGGTGTGTAGTGTGTGGGACGGTACCGTTGTCGGGCGGCGGCGCGAACACGTCGTCGTCGGCGCCGTTGAGCGCGGCGTCGTCCCGCAGCAGCAGCGCGGCGGCGGGGCGCTGCGACAGCGTGAAGAAGTCGCCCGACCCCGCGCCCATCGCCTCCAGAGCGCCCGCGCTCTCGAAGTACTCGTCTAATACTAACTTCGCAGTCTACAAACGACACGAGCATTATTTATTTATTCATGAAATTAATTACGACGATAAAAAATTTCACTTTCATTTCGTTTCACTCGTTTTGGAGCTCTTAAAAGTTTTACATATATTTCAGTTTTATCAAAATATTGTAGAGTACCTTGCAAGTAATTACAATTGATAATTTTATAATTTGGATAGTTTTGTAAAGGTTTTTAAAGAGTAAAATGAAACGAAAGTTTTGCCTGCCATTACAAAATTACCTATATATGCTACAACAGAAGGTACAAAGGAAATATTTAATTGACCAAGCTGTAGCAGAAATGATGTCAATCAGGGACGGGCTTTGTCTGTTTTTACGGGATAGTTGAACTATATCCATAACTAAATGATAAGAAAAACAATCTTACACACAAGTATATCATCTTATACTGGAAGTTCTTCATACCAAACAAAATTAACTCACCTTTACAAGATCCAAATTATTGCCCGTGATCTTAATGGAATGTTGCCCAAAAGTCACAGTGTACTTATACTCTCCTAGTGCGGCGTCATTTGTAGAGAAGCTATGGAGCAGAGCTCGAGAATTGTGAGGAGATTTCTAAAATACAAATACGACGAATAATGATATAGTAAAATGTTACGAGAACGTAACAGGCTCGTGGTCACAAAAGTGGTTAACATGAGAAGGGATATAAGGTAGTGTACCTCCCGAGGACGCGGCGCGTCGTCCGAGCCGTTAGAGTCGAGCGAGGCGCGCGAGCCAGCCAGAGCGCCGCTCTCGAGCGCGGACTCCAGCCGCACCGGCGATGCATTGCGCCGGATCGTGTCACCGATTAGGTGCTTAGCGTGGCTGTACACATGCACCATTCATATAACGATTTATACTTTATATTTACAATTCTTAATCTCACTAAGAGTTCCCAGAAATACGCCTCTAAATTTTACTCCACGATGAATTTGCAGTTAAATATATTCGATGCTAAAACCTATAGTTAAATTCAGAAATTTTTAGGCTAATTACACAATCATGTACCTGTTTTTTTTTATGGTGCACAATAAATAATATTGTATTTTAATTGGAGTACGAGGCTAAACTTATTACGATGTGAGGTGGGGTCTTTATATTAGACCAGCACGCCCAACCACATATCGTCGTTTCGACGCTTATACGCCATTACCATTATTGATTTAAGCCTAAAATGTTTAGTCAAAAAGTAATTGCTACTATTTTTATGACTTACTTTACATTTTCCTCATTTGGTCCAGTAATCTGCACTAGACGCTCCTTTGCCCCGGGACTCACTGAAATCAGCAAAGCTTATATGATTCCAACCCCCAAAACAAAATTGCACCACATTAGTATTGATTATTAAAATTTGAAGCTCTTAGCTAGATGCGATTATTAGGCGGTGAGATGAGATTTTATTTTTAAGATTAATAACTTTAGGTTTTAATCATTCCCCCAAATTTGAGTGTGGTAAATAATAATGATGGATGGCAAGAATGTATATACAAGCAGGATTTATTGAATTTACAATATGTC
The DNA here is from genome assembly GCA_902825455.1 of Arctia plantaginis. Lineage (NCBI taxonomy): Eukaryota > Metazoa > Arthropoda > Insecta > Lepidoptera > Erebidae > Arctia > Arctia plantaginis. Next base: position 7,252,347 of record CADEBD010000288.1, read on the forward strand.
AATTTAGTTTGACAAAGGATTTGCTATGAGATTATGTTAAAAATGATGGATGGTGAAGATTATTTCGGTAGATAAGAATTGGAAGAACCCGCCACACCATGCGCAAGCGCTTCACACCGCACCGTGCCTTCATACCTCGCTGAAACGATATAATCGTGTCACTTAGCTCCTCGATCATGTGCACCCTCCTGCCCTTGATACCCATCACTGTAACACCACAACACAACTTCAGATACGCCGTCAAGATGCTCTCCTTTTAATACCACACAATTACTCTGCCCAATTCAGAGAACTCCCATTGTGCATAATTGCTATAATTTTTGAACTCCAAATATCAGAAATTTGGCAAACAATAACAGCAGAGAATTAATACAGAGAATAAGCATACAATTTTGTTTCCCACATAACTTACAATGCCTACAAAACATTTGTTTGTCTATGACATGCACTATGGAATTATCAATAGTCACACGAGTAATACTGAGAACACAGAAGCATATCATGGACCCCCAATAGTCATGCACTGTTTCTCCATATTTTATCGACTATTTTCTAAAAAGTCATCATGACAGTACCCTGATTAAAATAGGTCTTGACATGTAAAATAAAGTACGTCACCTTTCCCGGAGTCAGCATTCCTGATGACTACTTCATCCTTGGAATAGTTTTTGCCAGGTATCTTGGTGGGCTTAGGAAACTTTCCCGAGGGCTTGATGATTTCGCCGGGACCGAGCAGTGAAGGCTGCTCGGCGGGCGCAGCCAGCGTCGGAGACACCGAGCCACCCGAGCCTGACCCCTCCATCGTCGGCACCAAAAGTGGCTGCCGCACGCAAATCACATTTACCAACGTTGCACACTAATGAAAATATCTAATTATGAATATAATAGCAAAATATATTACCTCAGCATGTGTGCCACGATGTCTATAATATTGACTCATGTAGTCAGAGCCCTGCCACAGTTTGGCGCGCAGCTCAATAAGCTCAAGAAGATGAAGTCTAGTTTTCTTATCCAATCGCTCATCCTGTGAACCATTACGGAACACAACAAAATATCTGAAACAAACAATTATTTATTTTTCCATAGATTTTCATTTTTTTATGGTATAGGGGGCAAACGATGTTCACCTGGTTGTAACTACCTCTGTCCATAGACATATCAAAAATAACAAGTATGTTGCCACTCTTTAATTCCCTCTTTCGAAGAAAAAGGGGGGTTTCTAGGCTCTGATAATCTTACTCACTCAGTGAACAGCAACTAAAGAATTGCTTAACACAGTTTTACTGTGAGGCCACTACTGCTACTATGACTGGTAATCACAGTTTTTTTTTTATCTGCATTTTAATTCAATTTATTTTTTCAAGATGATGTACATTTAAGTTTAATAATGCAATTACTTAGCAATTAGGTATCGCCGTGTCATGTAATGTCGTGAGACTCATCCAGATCAAGCAAGGCTCTGTCTAGATCTGTATTTCGGGTTTACTTTTGCTCAAAGACACAGTTACAGTTTTTAAAGGAAAACAGGAAAATTAAGTCTTTTAGTACTAGACTCTTCATATTCACTAACAATCAATTGAGGTACCTTTGCACCTACCTATCGAGAAAGTCCTTGTAAAGTGCTTCGAGCTGGGCGCCATACAGCTTCAGATTAGAGTACATGGTGGCCACATTACTTTGGAGTGCACGGTCATAATTACCCTGCATCATTTGATACGCCACTGCTTCTGTTAACACTATGAGGTCATCAACTGCAAAACAAAAATAGCAACTACACATCTGCACCATAAAATATGTGACATTTCAACAAATATAGTAGTATAGTATCATTTATGTGACAACAATGTCTAGAACACTTTACTGTTTATGAAATTCTGTATAGTAAAAATATGTTTTTTTTTGTAAACATAAGCAAAAGCCTAAACCTTGTTAGATCTTCACTTATGCTGCACAATTGAATGTTTATTCCAATACAATTCTAAATTGAAACAAAGATATTTTTTTTGTTTTAATTAACATATTTGCACATCAAGCATTATGTGAGTAGCTACTACTGAAAGTAATTTGTTGCTGTAATAAGACAATCTAGGTCACATGCCACTTGCACACTATATGATAAGGCAAGATTACTTTTATAACAGAATCTGAAGAGAATAAAAAGTTTACCCATTATTAGTAGTTTATTATATTTAATTTAATTATTTACAAAGTGATAAGAATTTTATCATGTAAAATTTATGTAACATGGTTGAATAGCAGAAAATGACAATAGAACCCAATAAGATTCTTAGTGGATTAGATCATAGTTCCGATCGTATATATACTCGACTCCACTCGACAGATAATCAAGTCTTGCAAAGTACAATCTAGTCATCTGAGTAGACAGTTTTTTTAATGGACTATGTCTTATTTAGAAGTTTGTCACAATTCATCTAATTGATAATATTTAAAGTTAGTCTACATCCACATATTTTACTAATATATTATTTTAGGAATTAAAATTATATTTCAACACTACATTTCTTTTTGGTATATTTACTCTGTGAATTTTGCTTCATGTCACTTTACCAAATTCACCAGCTTCAAGTCCAGGCTTTGTGGGATGAATGTAATGTTTCATCTGATGTAGGAACTAATTATGACACTTTTCCAGGACCAGCGTAATCACCAACAAACTCACAGTTGTTAGCCTGGCTCAAAGACTCTCCAATAAGAATAGTAATAATTATATAGGTATTGTGTTGTACAGAATCACTAGATATTTACCAGAGTTTATTTTGACGTCCAATACAGAGTTGCGGTTGTGAGCAGAACTGGTCGTCGATTTCAAAGGTCTGGGCACCTCCAGTTTTTTAACCGTGCGGGTCATTTTCGTTAGGGTCGACATGGTGCTGGTAAAATAAACACAATTTCCAATTTAAACAATTTAGTCAGTCTGGAACCTATTGTTTACCGATACAACAAAACAATCACGAACCGTGATTGTCATAATTTAGTTGGGAAATCGGGAGGATATGAGTAACCTTGCCATAATTACACACAGAAAAATTACCGAGTGAAGAAAATTATCGGAAAACTCACTCATCCATGGCGACAGCGCCTCGATGTACAACAGAACCACTAAAGTAAATCGTGTGAAAAGTGAAAGTGATGACAATGAATAATCCTAGCGAATAAATTCGGAACAAATCCAATACGTGTTCATTACTCGTAATATTGGTTTTTCGTGTAATAAAAACGGATAAGGTGGAAAAATTTTGACTTTATAGAAGATTAAATATTTTGCTCGATGAAAAACATTTAGACAAAACAATTGAAAGCCATGGAACACTATGAAATAAGAAATAAACAAGAAAACTCACCTGGCTACGCCATTAATTCGCAATAAAAATAAATTCGAAGTAGTGAAGTCCAATAGAACCTCAAACGTAAATATTGTTGTTTTTATTAAATAATTTAGTGAATAAATACGTCACAATTTCAGAAGTAGAAATAAAAAATATTAGCATTATTTATTGCTATATAGATATTTAATAATAACAACATAAAAATGAAATATAAATTCGATATAATGCAGATCCAGCACTGAGGTTAGATTCATTATAATGCTTGCTATTCACGGACGGATCTGTTGAGAAGAACAGTTCATTTTGATTAGAGATTTTAATATTAGTAGCACTAAGCAAAAATTGAGCCACTTCGGGACGTCTGGCAGATATGAAACATTAAAATTATGTTGTAAAAATTAAAATAAAATGAGCAGTCGGAGTACATTTGATAGATTCGAAAAATCAAAATTATTTTGTTGAAATAAATATATTAAAATACATTGTATTACATACATGTTATATTATACTATTACACAGCGTAGCCAATAATTCAAGCTAACAGCAGGTCTGACCCTCCACATTAGATATTTCACATCAAAAAGTGCGAGTGGCGATGCGTCGTTGCACCGCATTAAACGTTACGTATTTAATTCATACTATCATATAGTGCGATGATGACACATCGCCACGCGAACAGCCGGTCTGATCCTCCATATTAGATGTTTTACTAAAAGAAACATGATCAACCAAACCCCACAACTGAGCAATAATCGTTTTGGAAGCCCCATAACTTCACATCGAGAGTAATCGAGACTGAAACTACAGTGCTGAGCAAGATGAGGTACCTGTGCTTGTGCTTCTTTCAGTAAGAATGAGCACAGGTGTCAATATTCGATGATTTTGTTAACGATCATTACACTAACAGAACCTACCAAAACAGTAACACTTATTTCATGAACATGGTTTTAAATTATTTGTTAAAAAAGAAAGATAAATATATACCTACTCTAACAACTCAACCGTTTGAAGGTAATTCGGTCTCCTATAATTTATTCTGTGGACTGTAGGATTGTAAGAAAGGTCACTAGTTGTCACTGTCATTAGCTGTCAGTTCTTTTATGTCAGTCAATTTCGAGTGTGGTGTGTGGTCGTGTTTTTGTTTCTAGTATTCCGATTATGTCGTAAAATGTTACAACATCGGAATTTATTTTCAAAATAAAAATATCAGACATAGTTTAAAGTGATGGTGTACAATGAAATAATGTGATAACTGCTTTACTGTATTAAGAGGTATGATAAAACTCATGTTTTTATGTCACCGGCCAATGATTCAAATTCGTAATATTCTCAGGTTTACAATCCATACCCTTTGAAAATATAGGCTATAATTTTCACATAAATTAAGTCAGTTTTCCTCGTTTTTCTATTCTTTTAAAATTTATATAAGTACCCACTTATATTTGTTGTTTTCCTATTCCTAACACAGTTGTTTTCCTGTCTTAATAATTTATATCGATGTGTTTGTGATTTTGTTTGTCCTATTTGTTATCAATATGGAAATTATTTTCATGTTGTAAGTATATATTTATTTTTAGAAACTAAGGTGACTAAGGGGTTCAGCTCTTACTGTAGTGTAAACCTTTTGCATGGCCGGTACAGGCTTGGAAAAAATGCACTAACTTTAAAAAACTTACATAAAAAAATATTTCCAGTCTACAACATGACCAAGTACTACCTTGCATTAGTACTTGTGAGGGTGGTCCTGCCAGCAGCCCTGCTACTGAGTAAGTGTTACATACACATAATCCAAAAATTAACATTATAAAAAAAATGACTTGTTCAGTTAGCTTAACACTAAAATTATTGGTCAGTTCAATGAGGTGTTATATTTATAGTTATTATGTACTTCCCTTTCTGAGTTTATCAATTAATTGACTGATGATATAACATGTAAATATTTATATTACTTAATTTTTATAATATTGATATAGCACTTCACATTCTTATATTGGAGGCTTTTATTATGTCTATATCTGTCACATTTATTCTTTAGGTTAATCAAATATTAATAAGAAAATTGCTAGTCAACAGAGCTAAATACCATTATTAAGAAAAACATGTACAATGTAATGATATATTTAAAGGATTTTAACAGTGTTTTATCTACTACCATCTCTTGCCTGTGCCTTGTCTGCCATAGAAATAATTTATCCATTCCAAAGGAACTTCTTTTTATCTAAAGCTCTCTCCTTAGCAATGTGTAAGCAAAATTTCATTATTATGGAATTAAATTATCATTCAGAGAAGGTTATGTTGATTTTTGTATAATGTTTATTAGATTATCAATTAGAGCTTTTTTCTTTCCGATTCTGTTTAAGTATGTAGTTATTCTTTAATGTCCATACACAAATAGTTCTTCCTGCCTCCGAGCCTTCTTTCCCAAACTATGTTAGGGTCCGCTTTAAGTCTACTACAATACGACTGAACTTCGATTTTTAACGCGAAGCGACTGCCATTAGACCTTCACAGCCTAAGTACCAAGTACTAGGCGATGTCGAATTTCTGTACAAACTGACTGTTGTTGCAATTTTTAGGGCTCCAACTATAACTATTTTACTTCCGAACAAATTGTTATTTTATGATTATTCTTTAGGTTTATTTGGTTGCCATAAAGGAAGGGTTTGAAGTATACGGTCTGTTTTATTATTATAATGCTATCAAAAAAACAGGACGTGTGACGCAATACGCCGGAACAGACGACGGCGCACCGAACGTCGCGTCTTGCCGTAGCTTTTTTATATTGAATGTTTTGATTCACTTTTCTTCCAAAATAAATCTTACTTCATCACTGCGCTCGTTAAACCGTTATTCGGGTGTGACGCATAGTATTGTTGGAACATTTATTAAACGCTAGTTTGCCGTTAATTATGCGACTTTTATACTACAAGATATTTTATTTAGCTCTTGTTTTAATAAATCCTGCAATCCTAAAGTAACTATTAAGGCACTCATAGTCGCATTGCGGGAAGGAGTAACGTACTTAAAGTCTCCCTCGCATTGGGCGCGCCGCACCGGCTTGTTCTGGGTGCGTCCTCACAATTCGTAAGCTGACCCGTTGACCGACTTGCCGTTGCTGTTTTAATGAGCCCTTTATTAGTTATACTTAAATTTTGTGACACCCTTGATGTCGAGACTAATCATTTCGTTATTCCAAGGAGCCAGAATCATAGCGCAAAGTCAGCTTAATCCAAGCTTCTCAATAAGCTTCTCTAAGGTTTCTGTTAATTGCCTCAGAATTAAAGTAAGTAAGCCAGTTTTGAGTTCTTTGCGGTGTCACGAATGTTAATATTAGCGTTAGTGGTTCAAATGCCCTCTGAACATTCTTTCCAGATTAAGTAAAATGGGAGGAGTGGTATGATAAAAAGCATGTCCTAGTGTTTTAATAGTTACTAATCCATCTACAATTTCGTTAAACGTTGTGTATTAATCTGATTTCGAGGGTATCGATACTTAGGAAGTAAAAATGAACGCTTTAAAAGCACACATTTAAGCTTACTCAACTATAAAACTATTAGCAGATCAGTGCCATCATTAAAAGATCTTACAGTTTCAAATCCTCTAGAGGTTAACCATCCCCAAATAATTTCCTATTGCGCTCCAGTGATGGTGTAATAAATCCGTTATCAGAAATACATATAATTAATTTAAAATGTTTTAAATGTTTATTATTTATTTATTCTTTAGGGGGCAAACGAGTAGAGAGGTCACTACCGCTGAATGCCTGCAACTCAGGAGTCAAAAGCGTTGCGTCTTCATGGTGAGAGTACGCTCTTCTCTTGAAGGTTTAAAGATCATTTCCTCCGGAAATGATCTCCACAGTTTGTTTTACACATTAGTTTTTCGAGGCAAAAAGTTTCATGAAAAGCGCACTGTGGTGAAGTGATGGGATAAATGTTTTACCGTGTGAAATGTTGACAGAAAGCTGCGGCCGGTATTAGTCCGCACAATTCTTCGCAGCACTCAACATGATATATGCGATAGAGTAGCCGGAGGAAATAGCTAGTAGTATATATCGAAAGAACTTAAGACTTGTCGTTTTACCATAATTAGTAGGTAATTTTATTTCAGCTAGTGACTGTCTCCTATTGAATGGATTATTAAATAAAGGAACTTGCCACGCACGTCAGAATGTGGACACCAGTCATCACTCAAGAATCTATCCACCGTTGTTCTCAACATTCCTTATTTAAAATTACTTTTATGAATTTTTAATCTTGTCTATTCTATGCGGTCATAAGCTAGTATATTATAAATGTAGAAGTGTGTTTGTTTATTTGTTACGCTTTCACGCCTAAATCTCTGAACCGATTTTAAATTTTTTTTCATCAATGGAAAGCTACATAATCAGTAAGTAACATAGGGTACTTTTTACCACGATAACGAAAATACACGCGGGCGGGGCCGCGGGCGTAAGCTATTAAAATATATAGTTAAAATTCGTATTCCTCGTTATACATGTTTGTTTGACTACGCAATGTCACGTAAAAGTAGCTATGTAAAAAGCAAATGCGTGCCATAGTGGTATAGAATCTCCGTCCTAGCTGACCCTAATTCCCATACGGCCTATAAACCGGCTAAAGTAGAGCATTTCGTGTCCGACCCTCTGTTTGCACCTCCGTCTATTATATCCGATTTGCTCGTACCGAACACGTAGTTTCCCTAAAAATTCAGTGATAATACTTAACTGAAGGTCGTCGAAAGTATTAAATGGTACTGGTTTGAAAGTTACTTGCGCAAGAGTAACTCTGTATTCATATTGTCATATCACTTACAATTCGCTAAAACTGCTTAGAATACTATATTATAACATTTCAACATTAATTCATTTTTCGCTTAGATTTGCACAATTGACACGAGATAGTATTCTACAAATTTCTAAATTCTAGTTCGAGCTAGACTTTTAACATTTTTCTTTAAATCTCTCCCATTGCACGCCACTTAAATCGATTTTGGGCTTCTCACATCCAGCTCTTGCCAGCCATCTTGCGCAAATCGTCACTCCACCTGGCCTGTATATACGTTTGCCGAGACGCGGTCTCCACTTAAGAACTCGTTTTCCCCAACGGTTGCCGGTTCTGCGGCTAATATGGCCAGCCCACTGCCATTTCAGCTTGCTTATCTGGTAGGATATGTCGGTGACCTTGGTTATCTGCCGGATCACCTCATTCTTGATGCGATCCCTTAGAGAAACGCCGAGGATAGCACGTTGAGCGACTTTGAACTTGTCTGGAAAATAGTTTTGTGATACTCGTGTGACTCTTCTGACACACTCACGTATGACGTATCTACTGTATCTATATCAACTGAAGAGTTTATCACTTACTAAGAACATTCGATATAAGTTACCTTAATGTAATGATTACTAAAAAAAAAAGTCCTGTTTTTAGTTTAGATAATTAAATGATTCTTCGACTAATTTAAAATGATTTAAAAAAATTAATACTTGTGTAAATTATTGAATAAAAATAACTTAAATATACGAAAATATACCTACAATAATAGAAAAGAGGGTTATATGAATCCATGTTTAACATTACGCGCAAGGTTAATTTACATTGTACACATCAGAGAATATCGTGAGCTCGTAATGTTTGTACACCTAATGGGCCACACCTGCCTTCACGAAATGCCATTAATTAAACCTCTTTCCCCTTCGTGAGTCTACCCCTTATAAAAGAAGATGAGGCGTGATGAACTATCGTTACCGAACACAATACGTAATAGTAGTTTATGAACACTTCTCATTTTCTAATATGTAATACGTAGGTGGTAAAACACCATATGAATACTATAAAAATGATAAAGCACGATTATTCGTTGTTAAACATGCCAGGCGGCCTAGTATTGACCTTTATTCTTCAAATGAACTCATTGAACTTGTATGATCTAATAATATTCATCAACATAATTAAATTGGACAGATGACGTGTAGGAGCATCCGTTTTTAAATACTAATATCTTTACTTTGTTTGTAGACTATAAAATAGAGGTATCCTGAGATGTAGTGACGGATTAAGAATACGGAGTGTCACCACCTCTATTTAACCCGTGGGTGTCGTAAGATCCGGATAAAGGACGAAACTTTGCAGGACAATGGCACTGCAAAGAGCGTTCTCTTTGCAGGGCCATTGTCCTGCAAAGTTGAAACAAACCCAAACGGAAAACTTGAAACAAAACCTATGCCAACCAGTCTGGCCAGCGTGCTATAGTAGGCCAAAACCTTTCTAAGGAGAGCCCTATGCCCAGCAGTGGACTATTAAAGGCTTTTGATGATGATGATGAAGGTCGTCGAATCAGCGTTATGGTGATAATAATTCAATTTCAATAACGTTTTAGTATACTTTTCGAGATACCTAGGAAGGGCGATAGAATAGATGAATAATATTCGGGAAACAAAAAATAAGTATTCTTTTAGTTGATACATAGTACGGTGAACACGCCCTATAAAATACAATTTACAAATACCAAGCACAACACATGCCACTTACGTATATTAAAATAAAATCTAATTCCATGAAACAACACAATCTATTCAGAACATATTAGAATAATGGGTGGCAAGTTCTTTTTAATCAAAAACACTAGTGAATTATTCACTGAGAATCTGACGTATATTTTTCCATGTGGAAATTTTTAATAAAGGCTGGCCGAACCCTGTCCCGTTGAAATTGCTCTACGGTAAACAATTAGTACGTGATAGTCAATGTCTACTCATATATAATTTGTTAGCCTTTAATAGAAAGATTCATAAATAACTACTACTAAATACTTTTACATGTAAAACATGAATCTTTTTACCTAAACAACTAATTGACGAAAGTTATTATATAAATTAAGTAACCCCGGGCCCTAAAAAGAGCATTATAACATAGGTTTTGTCTAATTTCAACTAAGTATTTTAATATTCAATATGATTTTGTGTTCGTCTATTACGCTCTGAGTAAATATAAATTAGTTGCTCCTAAAAAAATTTTTTTTTTAAATGTTGTTGGGCCTAAATAGCAAATGAAACCCTTCTGCATCTATCAAGCTCACCTTGGATAACCAGCAATCAACGTTATTAATGCACGAATTAAAATCGCATCCATCAATTATTTTGTGCCTTATACGTATAAAGGTATATGAGTAGTACAGTACACAGTACTTCATGCCATTAATTATCTTTATAACAGGATTAACAAAAGTAATAGGGTATGAAAACCCTGCCAAAATGCATAGATTCAACCAGAACCGATTAGGTATGCAGTATACAAACTTTGTAACTGACGTCATCTTGATGTTATTGTTTTAGAGTTCCTATTGTACGAGACTAAAATAGAGCGTCATTGTTGTTTCATCCCTCTCGTTTGTATTTTTACATCTAATAGGCACTGTTTAATCCAGAAAAATAAAAATATTAAATTAAAACCCTGTGTTAGTGGGTGCTTGTAACGTAAAAGTATCAGCTGCTAAAATTTCAAGTTTGTAGCCCCAGCGGTTCAGGCTCTGATTGATGAATCAATCAGTCAGTCAGTCAGTCAAGGCAAGTAATTTTATATGTACAGATATAATCTATGACTAATGGTCTAAGCATACTTGTGTATACATTCCGTAATCTCTAGAAAACAATAATACCTACTTTACTTTTTATAAGCTACATGTTTGACTCACATGCTCACAAGTTGCACTCTTATTGTATTCATGCATTCGTGTTAATGTAGATACGCAAAGGTAAAACGTTTATTATGGTATCGTGTTAGTATGTAAGCATGTAATTGAGTAACATTCGGCACCCAGTATAGAACATGGCCTTATCGGAACGTCTGATTCACAAGGTCATGCCACAGTTCAACTGGTTAACTGGTAGCCTACATTAACAGTGATCTCATTCACGCTATCAAACCCATTCGAATTTTAACACATTTCACAAAATACTGTTAATTAATTTTAATATTACAAAAATTTACAAAATATTACATTTTTGCAAATGTTGTTTTAACAGCTGTTATTTTGGCTAAAAGTTTTAGTAATTCTTAGAGGAAACACTAACCATCACTGAGGTCTAATCTTGGATTCGGAATTTGCCTATTTCAATTGCGAAAAATAAGTATCTTGGCATCAAGAACGCAATGTTTTTAATAGTTACTTTATAATAGCCCAGTTAACATAATAAGGAACTTGAATTTTCTTATTATGCCAAATGGACCGAGTGGCGGCAGCAAAATTGACAGGGTGTCTGTTATATTGATGAAAACCATCAGGAATGATAGCATTCACCCTAGTAAAGAATAAGCGCCATGATTGCTTAGATTCCGTATGACCCCAGGAGTGGGGGGAAATAATGTTTTATTGCAAAATTCACATACTTGGTCCATATGTAATAGTGATCAAACCTACGTCGAACTGAAGAGTTTAAAGTGTTTGTATTTTATTGTTGTAAGTAGTACTTAACTATTTTAGTAGAAAAATAACTGTTATAACATTTGTGAGATCGAGAGTAGATCGGAACTGAATCTTGAACGAATTTTTATTACGAGAATTGACCTTCTGTTCAAATTTTTGTTCCACTTACACAGGAATGCAAAGTAATATACAATACTTGGCAAATTGATATCAATTTATTAACTGTTAGAGGTACTTTTTAAAATTAAATTGTTTAATACGTGACTTTCATTTCGTGACGTGTTGTAGGTACTAGTGGAACAGCCACTTGACCTAATGGAATTCTTAAATTAGGTATAGTTTACATGAAATGTGTAAAATATTATTTATTTGTTCTGCAGGTCATTGAAATTTTATTTTACTACTGTATTACCAAAGTTAATTTAAATAATGGTATTACAATCTACTACTAGCAGCCGTAATTGACAATATTCTGAAAATCTACCTATTATCCCAAACGTGATTAAAAATTAGATAATTAACGATCCTAATAAATCATCAGTGATTTTGGAGTATATATCAAATAAAAGGCACCTTTCACCTACCGACTATTACTTTTTCCAAAATTTAGACAACTTTTTAGTGGGTAAAAAATTCAATTCCCGAGAGGCAGTACAAAATGCCTTGGAAGAGTTTGTTGCCTCCCGTCCAGCTGATTTTTACAAGAAGGGCATCAATAAACTGCCAATGCGTTGGCAAAGATGCGTCGATTGCATGGGTGATTACTTCGAATAACAGAAATAAAAAAGTTTGAAAAAATAAGTACTTTCACTTATTGCATACAAAACGGCAATTTCATAGGTAAAGATATAATAGTTTTAGCTAAAAGTTGTCTTAATAATTGTACAGGTCAAATTGTATTTAAATTTGTCGTATAAAAATAATATATTTTGGATGTTTTTTCAGGTTATTGTAAATTTTATTTTATATGATAATACACAAATATTCATTGTAGTGAGTTTATAATAACCCGTTTTTTCATGACATAGAGTTTTCATATTTTACTTATTTCTCTAATTGCAACATCAGTGTTTTTAATATCTTAATAATTTAGTTATATTAAAATAAATAATAACTATGAAACACTTTAGTCAAAATTCCACAGTAAATAAATATCTTGCACCGCATTTTTAGGAACTTTATTTACGTCTCATGTGTTTAATCGTGTTCCCTCCGGTATATTGTTTGAGTTTAAAATTTATCCGTCTTATTTTTAACTTGCTTGTATTTGTGTCAGCAGAACTATATGTACTGGTGTTGTAACACTTCTCGTACCAACGGAATTACAGGTGATTCAGTGAGACCACGTTTCACGGCAGATTTGAGTCATTTTAATTAAAATGGTTTCATTGTGGGAACAGGGTTGGTCAAACAACGTGTTTAATTTGTATTAAACACGTTGTATATATGTATAAAGTAAAAAAATATATTTTCTAAATTTGAATGTTGGACATGTATGTAACTTGTATCTTGTCAGTTGTCCAAATGCTTTATATAAAGAAAAGTGACCCCTCCCACGATATATATACGAAACAGATCATTAACACAACGTTTACGATGCTTAGAAACTACGCTCACAGATAGATGGTGAGCTTATTTGTGTTTCTAATGGTTTATACTTGTTAACAGTGTTAACTGTAATTTCATAAAAAAATATTATGTAGTGAATGTCATTGTGTCAATTAACATACTTTGCAACCTATTTATTTGATCAAATTTATACTAATCTATACTTATAATACTAGCGCTTCTTATGTCACTTGGGTGGTTTCCTGTACATGAAAGTGAACATAATCATACCTTTATTCCACCTCACCAAGACCATGTAAAAGAACTGATACTATTTTTATTTAATTTATTTATTTAGATACATTTACAATATTGTTACAGGAATACTTCCAAGGCAATATTGCAAGCTTATGGCTAATGTTCCTAATAGGAACATTAGCCATAACTTCCTATGTTGTCATTACTATATTTTTTTTTATATATATCATAAATATATCATTATGGTTATAGTGAATTCCATGAAAACCGGTCGACTTTCTGTCTTAATGAGGTCTACTATCTTTGTCTAAATTCTTAGTTCCTAAGCTGTATTTCCGAAATCCAGAACTTTGCGGCCCAATACCCACTGCCAGTTTAAGTACTGATCGGTTGTGTTATGTCGTCTGAGTTTCTTCTCATTTTTGATTCGATCCCGCACAGAACCCTAAGCTTGTTTATGGCCCTAGCTGACAAATATGAGAAAGGGTTCGGAAGTATGTCAGTGAATGAAATGCCTTGTTCAGCTGCACGCTACAGGAGAGACTAAACTATCCTATTTATTTTATCTTTACACCAAAAGTATATCAATTTGTCTTTCGACTCGTGTTATTTTAGTTATGTAGTCCTTTACTGCAACTGTGTTGTTGTGCAACTAGTTCTATTTATATTTATATCGACTATATTTTAAAACAATATTAGAAACTTTATTTTGATGGAGTTACGTAAGATTTTCATGGTTGCAATGTTATTATTTTGTACATAAACAATCTTGACGAACCTGTTTTAAGAGTACCCATCATAACATTAAAACGTTTAAAGAAAAAAATATACCACATTAATTACTAAATATTTTTATAGGCCATGTTTATTTATGTAAATGTAGGAAGAATGTCGGTTGCTATGACTCAAATTAATAATTACATCTCTAGAAGTGGACTGATATACAAACAGCCTAACACTGATAACGCTCATACAATGTATTCAGAAACTAATAAGTAACATCATACCTTAAAACCAAAAGCATGGTATTATAGAAATCAAAGTTACCTTATTATAAGCTATATCACAAGTAAATTACCTTGAAATAAATTGGAGAACAATGCTATTACCATAAAATGACTTAATCTAGTTGATGAAGCAATAACTGAATCTCGGATAATCATAAAAAACAATAAACTCAACGCATGGGAATTCTATCTCTACCGTAAATACTTATCTATACTAATATTATAAAGCTGAAGAGTTTGTTTGTTTGTTTGTTTAAACGCGCTAATCTCGGGAACTACTGGTCCGATTTGAAAAATTCTTTCAGTGTTAGATAGCCCATTTGTCGAGGAAGGCTATAGGCTATATATCATCACGCTAAGACCAATAGGAGCGGAGCACCAATGAAGAATGTTTCAAAAACGGAGAAAATTTATTACTATTGAGAGACGCAGACGAAGTTGCGCGGGTCAGCTTGTTACCAATATAGGTACCTACATAAAAACAAAAAGTATCCGTTCTGTTGCCTGATGCATTTCATTGCAATAAAGTACAAATAAAATATTTCCAAACATAAACATTTTAATCTTCCCATATCGGTTTACAGATTAGATATAATTTATGTTTGAAGTTTATTTACTCGTATATACATCAAACAACTTGAGACGCATAAACCCGATAACAGGGTGATGGCTTTTATATCGGGACCGCTGCAACATTTCCCGGGATGTCATCGGGAGCTGAACCAAACTTGTGTCTGAAATCGAAGTTTTCTTTACGAAAGTTAAGGTTGACTTAATCTACGTTATTTCACTTAAGACACAGGTTTTCACGTCCACCGCAAATAATATGTCTTACCTATCTCTTGTTTTGAGAGCACTTCCCTAGCTACCGCAGCAAGCATCAGAATTCTTGTTATACGTGTATAGACCCGACGTCCAGTTTCGTAATCCCTAGAGGGTAAGAGCAAATTAAACTCAAAGATGCATGGTGTGCTGAACAGTTTCAAACGGTATTTCACTCCGGCCCACTGCCTACAAAATTATAATCTGTTCTGAATACTGTTCCTTATCTCAGGACAGAGGCATCCCAGTACCGTTCCGTCCTCTGGACCGCCATCAACGGAGAGAGCCTCGAATTCTAAATTCTTTTATTGTAGTTATAAACCTAATACAATCACAATCGACACTTAGGGAGTACTACACTACACTATCAATTTATAATCACTCTAAGTTGAATTATGGTGAGTACTTCGAGAAAGTTTTTGGTCTTAGAGCGCACGCAGCTTTCCGCCATCGTTCAAAGTCATTGAACCTTCTTCCCCATGACTTAGGTAACTGACAATCCACTATATGTATATGGCGTAATAAAAAGATAATAATTTTGCATGCCTTAATCGGCCGGACATTGTTTACTTTGCATCCAATGACACCTTAGATTTTAAATGAGTATGTATTATGTTCAGCGATATATAATTAATTGATTGAGATTTTATTTGTTTAGATTTTATTCATTTTTAATACTTGTAAGACTTATAGCTAAGAAACATTAAAGTTATAAACTTTAATCTAACTTTTATATGTTACTTACGTTACGAATCGCTTAATTACTAGACTAAACCATGTGTAATAAATACTCATAGTAGGTCAACTCAGCTACTTAGTTAGAGGAACAAGGTGAGATAGGAAAGAGAGCCGCGGTCCGCGGTCCTGCCAGCAACGTCTGTGGTAGTACCGGCCAGCTTCGCTTGCTAACCGTTACGACCGTTCAAGAGTATCACGTACATCAGTTGCACGCGGTTAGTGCAACTCAAAATTACTCGCATTTTTTTTATTATTTGACTAACTCACAGTAGTACTATTATCTCATTACTTTACTAGTAATGTTATATAAGAAAAAGATAGTATAAACTAAACTAAAACTGAAACTCGATATATTTGGTGGTTTAAAACACATTTAGAGACATAAAATTACATAAATACTTATTTGTTTTAATTTTTTTAAAGGTCTACTAGCAACCGAAATTACTAGTATTACCGTTATCCCCTCCCGCTAAGCTAAATTGCTTGTGTTAGGAGTCGGTTCAGGTCGGTAGTGTACTGGTCAGAACTCGATCCCACGACCTCTTGATCGCAAGTCTATTAGATGAATTAATTACATGGATTTATTAATATTATTTTTTATATTACATATAACTATATTAATTACGGTAATATCGTGATGGAAAGCTGCAGCAATCACATGGTTGTAAGAATTCAATATTATCAAACTCTTTATCTAACTGAAATCACGAAACGAAATTAAATATTCACCAATGTATAATTTAACCTGTTTTATATAATTTGTTCTACCTTTTATCCAATATTTTAAATGAAATAGAAACCTGCGATACTGCTATGTAGGTAAAATAGTTAAATTAAACAAGTACTATTTTGCCTAGCTACCTACTTGTCGTTGATCGTGATCATTTTGTGACAACCCTAGCACATTTTTAGTCAAGACGGTCTTGTAGGTATTTAGCGGTCTACGAAAAGAGTTGACTCACTATTAGTATTTATTATACATATGACTAAACTAAGTAATGCATATGCATAAACTATCATTAATCTAATTTTATAGCGTTTTTGGATGTTGACAGACGCAATGAAGACATACTTTAGTAATTTAGGGACATCTTGAAATGATAAAGACCGTATCTATTACTTAAAAAAACTTAAACGTGTAATAATAAGTATGTCTTTTAATTGTCCGTTCAAAAAGATAAGCGACCAGTGTCTTCGAAACTATGACTTGAAATAATTACTACTTATAATATAGATTTTTCGTAAATGTAGGTATAATTGATGGATTCATAAATCATTTTTAACTAAAAAGGATTTAAGTAATTTTGTTGCACGTCTTGCAGTCAGTTGCATGTATCGGTGCTGTCGAGCAGTTGTGCTCCTTCCACGTCACGGATGCTGGCATTTGGCACCAACATGCCAAGATACCTGGGACTGATTTCTTCCTGCTTGTAGCATTCCTATAGCTCTCTGCATTTGATCAGCAGTCAAATGACGTCGCTCCATGACATAAAAAATGGCTCACCACTAAATTTTTTAAAAACTGTATATCTCATAATGATAAAAGTGAGATTAATACCAAATTTATCAAGCAACGAAAGCACATGAAATCGGGCAAAATAATGAGCTTTTATTCTAATGAAAACTAAACACAACCAATCTCCTTTTGCTAAGAAGAAAATTAAATCCAAAAAAAAAAAAAAAAACATGCAAGTTTAGCGTGTGTCAAATTGCACTGCACATGGACTGTCACTTCGCCCGTGAATTTGATCGATGCTCGGGTAACAAAAAAGATACTGGCATTAAATCCCTATTTACGCATCTTATTTCAATCAATTTGACTGTTGTGTATATTTAAATATTTCATTTTATGTATGAATCGTTAAAACTATTTTTTTAATACTAACGTGACTACAGATTTTACTACACTTTAGCCAATTATAAATAGAAATTAGTAATGTTATAATAAAAGCACGTAAATGCACGATAAGCCAATTCAGTAACCATTACACATATGTCACATGAGGTTCCCTAACCTTAACATGAAGAATGCATATATATTTAATTGAGTGAATAGGTACATAGAACAAAGCAAATACCTCTATTGATAATATCACTGCTCTGTGCTTTTAAGTAATGAAACATCTATACGTTAATTAAAAAAAAATACCACACACGAAGCTTTACATTAGTTTTTATAGGGTTCCGTAGTCCTACACAAAAACCCTTATAGTTACAATCTCTCCATCTGAACTCTCGCCTGTTGGATGCGTTGAGGACTGTTAGTACTAGAAAGTTTATTTTTTTCAGGGTTGGTGGCCCCCTTACACGTAAGGCGGGGATGTTTTTTTTTTCATCTATTCCGTAGTGTAGGGTAAAGTTGGATACTTCTTTCAAATACATTGCGGGAGTGTAAGACTATTTATTGATTCAGTGGTCCCATAGCAAAATTGTAAAGTACTACTTTTCTTTAGCGTTAAGTGTAAATACAATCTAACTGTTCACTTGAAAAATTAATTAAAGTCTAAGTTTGTTCTGTTTGTTTAAAAGAAATAGTCTCCATACAAACATCTATATCAATCGTTACGTGTAGTCCCTAAAAAGAACTAGAGTTCTAAGAAAGTAGAAAAAAAACGGTAGTCGCTTTCCATCAGGTGACCCGTCTGCTCGTTTGGCCCCAATTCCATAAAAAAAATATATTAGAAAACAGTATCTACAAAAATTCGATATCGCCCACTACTTGGGTTCTGAAGTTCTGATGGCAGTCGCTCCACGTAAAAAATCAAAGTTCAGCCGTCGTAATAGAATGAAAGCCGACCCCAACCTAGTTTAACAAAAGGCTCGTAGGATGATGATTCCCCCGTCTTATAATAGGCTTCTACTTGGCAAATCTCGTACTTAATACAACTTTCTAAAAATAAATACAGAGATGCAATTTTTACTCGTTGAAAATAGGACCTGCGATACGACACACAGTTAGCTGGTATTTTTATTAAAAGGAGAGATTTTTAAAAAATCTCTCTTACTTAATGTACTTTTATATATCTTTGTTAGAAATCAACAAAATGCGCCTCACGTAGTAAAGATGTAATGAGGTCGAACAAAACGTTCCTTTTTTTTTTTTTTTTTTTTTTTTTTTTTTTTTTTTTTTTTTTCCGTGCGTAAATCCCCTCGGATACCACCTGTCGGTCTCGAACCGACTAAAACCGCACGCCTTCGCCGGGTACTAATAGCCGGGGAACCAGGTATACCCTAGAAAGGAAGGCCCTGGTGCCCCGACATACCTCGGGTCATCTACAGACGAGTAGACGACCCCCGCCCCGTGTGGGAACCCCATGTTCCCTGTGCTCCCTGGAAGCGAGCGCGCTTCGCAACGCGCTCGCCGCCACCCCGGCCTGCTTCTGCTAGGGTGACAGATGGCCTCACCTGTCACCCCCAGGCCTGCGCTTATGAAGGACGGAGGTCGTTCTGCGACCTCCGGCGCCTGAGTGACCTGCGCTGCCTGGCCCGTGCCCGGGCCTGGCGGGCCGGGAGAGTTCTAAACCTCTCCCGGTCCCGCTCCGCCTTCTCCTTCGCGAGCATAACTTGCTCGCAGAAGGAGACGGCAGAGTTCCACGCACTCTCGCTCCGCACGATAGCTGCAATTAGGCTATCGAGCGAGAGAACTCCCACTCCGATGGCCGCCACGAGGTCTCGCCTCTGCTCAACCCACGCCGGGCACTCTGCCAGCGTGTGGAGAGCCGTGTCCACGGTCTGGCCATCGCAGTGGTGGCACTCAGGCGTTGGCTCCTTGCGGATCAGACACAGGTGATCTCCGAAACATCCCTTCCCAGTGATCACCTGCGTCAATCGGTATGAGAGGGTCCCGTGACGCCTCTCGAGCCAATCCTCCATAACGGGTCTTACCGCCGCAATGACGGCGTGCCCAGCGCTCGGTTGCCCGAGTCGTTCCCTCCACTCCCCTATGATGACCTGGCGGAGTTGGGATTTCCGGTCATCGATTTCTCGAATCTCGGGGCATCGACCCAACTCCTGCGCCTCCTTGCGCCACTGATACAGTGCCGCAAGGGCTCTCGCCTCCAGGTCCCACGGTGGAGTTCCGGCCAGGAGACTCGCTGCCTCAAAGGAGATCGTGCGGTACCCCCTTATGATCCTGATGGCCAGCATTCGCTGCGGTCGTCGCAGTATCGCGACGTTGCTGGCCTTCAGGGCCCCCGCCCATACCGGGCACCCGTAAAGGGCCATGGACCGCACAACCCCCGAGTAGAGTCTCCTGCAGGAGTCATCGGGTCCCTTCATGTTGGGCAGCAGCCGCGCCAACGCACGCGCTGCCCCAACCAACTTAGGGACCAGACCTCGGAAATGATATCCGAAGTCCCATCGGCCATCGAGTACGAGCCCCAGATACCTGATCGAGGGCTGGATGCCGATGCGAGTGCCTCCTACCGTGAGGCTAGATCCCTCAGGCGGCTTCCTCCGAAGCCCGTGGAAGAACAGGGCCTCGGACTTGTGCAGAGCCACCTCGAGACCCAGCCGCCGGATACGCTCAACGACTTGGGCAACCCCGGCCGTGGCCCTCAGGGTTGCCTCGTGGTGCGTCTTGCCGCGCGCCGTCACGAGTGTGTCGTCCGCGTAGCACACGACGGCGACACCATCCAAGAAGGCACCACGAAGCACCCAGTCGTAGCCGATGTTCCACAAGAGTGGCCCTAACACCGACCCCTGCGGAACACCGCACGACATTTCACGCCTACCGAGACCGGTCCTACTGGGGTAGACGACGGCTCTCTCCGACAAATATGCCCCGACTATGCGGCGGAGGTAGAGAGGCACTTCGTGATACACGAGCGCCTCCCTGATGCAGCTCCAGGGCATAGTGTTGAACGCGTTGGCGATGTCCAAGGACACCGCCAACACCACTTCACCCCGGGAGACTGCTTCCTCCGCCAGAGCCTTCACGCGCATGATCGCATCCACGGTGGAGCGCCCCTGACGGAAACCGTACTGGTTGTCCGCCAGATCCGGCCCAACCATCACGAGATGCTTGACGAGGCGCCTTGCAATCACTCTTTCAAAGAGCTTGCACACCTCGTCAAGCAACACTATGGGCCGGTAGGCGGACGGTGAGTCCGCCGGGCGCCCCTCCTTTCGGATGAGGACCAGTTTCCCCGTCCTCCACAATTTTGGAAACTGGCCCCGCTCGAGGCATGCGCTGAAGAACCCTCGCAGTCGGGGCTCGAGAGCCTCGTCGACTAAGGCCAGGACCCACGCTCGGCCAGGAATGCCATCGGGTCCCGGGGCGGTGTTTTTGGCTTTAAGCCGTAACACCGCCGCCCTTAGTTCCACCCCAGTGACCTCAGGCACGTCGTCGTCATCCACGTTAGGCGCCTCAAGCGCCGGAGGCGGAGCCATCTGTGGCGGAGTATGCTCCACCACTCGCGTTGGGAACAGGGAGCCAACGACCCTCTCAAGCAGCTCTGGCTGAAGACACCGTGTGAGCGGCGGGGCCCATGGGCGCATCTTGCCCCTAACCATACGGTAGGGGCGTCCCCACGGATCCCGCTCCAGTGTCTCCAGCATCTCGCGGCGGGCCTCGCTCTTGGCCCGCTTTATCGCTGCCTGAAGGGTCCTCTTGGCAACCCTGTAACCCGCTGACAGCTCCGCCTCTCTCGCTGCCGCATCTTCGGGGCGGCGACGCCTCCTGCGGAACCTGGACCACTGGCGGCGCGCGGTCACGCAGGCTTGACGCAGCCGTGCGATCTCCGGCGACCACCAGTAGACCTGGCGCCTTGCAGTATTGGGCTGAGCCCTAGGCATCGCCGCATCGCAGACGCGGGTCATGGCCTCCCGGAACCACTGTGCTTCAGCATCGACGTCGACAGGCCTGTCCGGCGCAGGAGCCCAGGCCTGTACGATGGCGGCTTCCAGGAGGAGGTCGCGATCTAAGCGCTTGAGCGCCCAACGTGGTTCAGGTGGTGCCGGTCTGACCGGCGCGCCATCTGCAGGGGCGGAGACGTCAAACCGAATATATCGGTGATCCGAACCTGTCTCCTCCCCGACAACGACGCGCCAGCCTTGGACACGACGCGCTAGCGAGGGGCATGCGAACGAGATGTCCACGATCGAACTACCCCTCGCCGTCACGAACGTGGCCACGGCCCCCCGGTTTAGGAGAACTAGGCCGAATCTTTCAGCCCAGTTCTCCAATGCCCTGCCCCTTGGGTTCGTGCGCAGGGAACCCCAAGCCTGCGACCAGGCGTTGAAGTCCCCCAGCACAAGAACCGGGTGGGGGCGACAGGCATCGACGACGACGGCCAGCTGAGCGAGCCATTGCTCGTACTCAGTTAGGTTTCGGTTCGGCGTGAAATAAGCGGCCACGACCGCTATATCTCCAACTATCGCCGCTACACAGCCCCGTCCCCTTGCAACTACTGCAAGAGGTGGAGTGCCGGCTGCGGTACCGTGCACCAGGGCCGCCGTGCCGTCCAAGTCGGTCTCCCAGGCAGGCCCGAGAAACCGATGGACATATGGCTCGGCGATAGCGGCGATGTTGATGGACCACTGTGCCATGCTCTGGAGCAGAAGATCCTGAGCATCGGCACCGTGGCCTACGTTCACCTGGAGGATGCGGAGATGTGGATCCATCACTGGACTTCCATCCCCGCATCCCGCAGCGAGCTTTGCGGCTGTCCAGCGGCACTCTTCGTCTGGATCAGCGGCTCGGAGGCGGAAGGTCGGCCTCCCGGCTTCGGTCGCGATAGGGCACAGGCCTTACCACCAACCCGGTGGTCGGCAGGCTTGCCCCCCGCTGCGCACCTAAAGCAACGCAGCGGAGCGTTGCAGCCACCCGCCTTGTGACCGGGCTGGCCACAGCGGAAGCATCGGTCACCTACGGTGGCCTCCGCCGTGCAGTGCACCTGCCTGCGCCCTCAGGAAACCTCCGACCAGGAGGCTCCGTCCATCGGCGACCTTCTGGGCCGCCGCAATGGGGCAGCTGACAACCGCTGCCCCCTGTCCACCGGGGCCGAAGCGTATTGCTCCGGCCTTCACGCTGTCCAGAGGGCAGCTTCCCGTCTCCGCCACGGCGAGTCTGAGCTCGTCCGCCGTGACAGAGTCGTCCAGGCCCGTAATGCGCACTTCTGCGCATTTAGTGGGTCTGGACACTCGGACGTCAGCTGCATCCAGTGCCTCCCTCAGCTTAGCCGCTAAGGCGTCGGCTTTGGGGCCACTGGTAGCGCCGGCGACCTCGAGGAGCCGGGCTCCCGTCCGTGTGTTTTTACACCGGACGCCCGGAATCTCGAGGGCTTTGAGGTCCACGTTGGCCTTGACTTTCGTCAAGACCTCGGCGTACCCCACGCCCCTCTCCGCTGCCTCCGCCGTCAAAGTGATAACGACGGCCGAGGAGCGAGGGGCGCGGAGCTTCCTCGGCGCTCCCTTCGCGGCGGCGGCGGCGTCCCTCCTCGCCTTCTTGGCCGTTTTTTTGGCGGCCTTCCGCCTCTTTTTGTTGTCCCCGGCCACCGTCCAGCCCCGCTCCAACGAGCGCTGTGCGGTGTCAGCCGGGGCCGAGACTGGGGCTTGGGTTGGGGCCACCTTCCCCCTCCCTTTGCCCTTTCCGGTCTTCTGGGGCGGGGGCGCTGATGACGGCCCAGCCACCCTAGCTGCTGGCTGGGCTGTTAGGCCCGCCTTGGCAGCGGCCGCATATGTCGCCTTTGGCGGAGCCAGAGGTGGGCGACAACGGGCGCTCTCTATTGCAGAGATGCGCCTCATAATTCGCTCCTCCATCTCCGCCACGAGTCGGACTAAGTCCGGCTCCTTAGGGGCGGACAACGCCACAGGTGCCGAAGACGCTGGTGTGGCACCAGCGTGGGCACGAGCCTTGGCGAGATCCGCCTCGAGGCGGGCTCTCTCCCTAGCGTGGGCCTTGCTCTCGGCCACGAGGAGTCGTCCCGCCTCGATGATGGAGCGCACGACCGCTACCAACGCCTCCTGTTCGGGACCCCTGGCTACCCCGGACGTCTGGATCAGGCAATCGGCCACGCCGATTGCCTCCTCGATCTGGTCCACGGGGTTGCCGGTTTTGCCTCGTAGCTCAACGAGGCCAGCACCCCCACCCCCGCTCCCCACATCAGTGGTCGACATCTCGGACGCGACCCCCTCCTGTTTACTCCGTCCAAGACCCCCATCTTCGGCTCCTCCCAGAGCCGCGGACTGGACCGCCACCTTCTTTCGGGCCACCATGGCCTTGGGGAGTCGGCCTCCGCCGCGAGCGCCTCTGCGGCTTGTGCCGACTTTGGGAGCCGAGGCCTCATCGCTAGAGGCCGACTCCAATTGCCTCTTCAGGCCCAGGCGAAGCGAGCGCCTTTTGCGCTTTGGAGTACCCTTCTGGTGCTGCTCCACAGCTGAGACCATAGGGGTACTCGCTCCGCTCCTCTCCGAGGCAGTGTCGGTGTTCGACACTACCTCCACGTTTCTCGCGTCCTCCGCGATAACGTCGCCGGATTTACTGCTCGGCGACGGGCAGGTTTGACATTTGGTGCTCCCCCCAGAATACGAGTGGGAGCTGCCGGAGCCGTTTGGCTCCGGGAGGGATTCCCCAGACACTGTGTGCCCGGTACCCTCCTGGGTAGATTTCTCTGTAGTTGGCCTCATGTCATTTTGTAAGTTTTACGTCCTTCGACGGGGACGCCTTCGGCACTGGACTCCCTCCAGCGACTCAGCCCCTTGCCAGGCGTC
Source organism: Arctia plantaginis (assembly GCA_902825455.1). Classification (NCBI taxonomy): domain Eukaryota; kingdom Metazoa; phylum Arthropoda; class Insecta; order Lepidoptera; family Erebidae; genus Arctia; species Arctia plantaginis. The sequence continues at coordinate 7,277,203 of CADEBD010000288.1, forward strand.
AGAACGTGGGCTTAGAGCATTTTTTATAGAGGTTTACGTCCTCGCGGATCCGAAGATCCACCGGTCCTGTCCATTCAGGATTACGGCTGGGCCGGACGGGGTCTGCACCAGACCGGGTCCGTCCGCCCCAGGGTTTTTTATAGAGGTTGCCTTCCTCGTAGCCCTCGAAGAGCCGTCATTCCTGACTGTTGCCAGTCAGGGTTACGACATGGCCGGACGGTGGTCTGCGTCAGACCAGTGTCCACCACCTCTGGACAGAGCCAGCGGCAGTGGACCCGTCCGCCCCCAGCCCGCTCTCCCCTATGCCCTCTGCCAAACAGAGGGACATGCGGAAAGCAGCCCTCCGAACAGCCCTTGACAGGCCGTTCCCACCTCGGCCGGAATTGGCCGCAGGCGGCAGCGCCTCTCCCACCTAGGGAGAGAGGCGCTGCCGTCCCCGTTGCCCAGGGTGCACCACAAGGAGGTTCCGGACCACGCACCCCAACAAAACGTTCCTGAGATTTGTAAAATACTAGCTTTTATCCGCTTTTATTAAATAAAATATACTGGTAATTTTTCATTCGATTTGTTACCAAGTAGTTGCAGGTTCTAAGAGCCCAGGTACCCATAGCTTTATGACGTGAATCTATTACTAATACAAACATTTAACTTAACTGGAGTGATTAATAACTTTACTTAAATTGTGTGACCCACGTGACTAAATCTAGACTTTATTGCTTGCGCTTTGAGAGTTCATCGTTAGAAAGATAAGAAACAAAGAAATTATTTTATTTGACAGGAGGTTATCAATTCGGATGTTATTTTTAATGTATGTTCGGGCATAACTTCGTCATAAATAGACGGATTTTTTAAATTGTTTTTGTTCGAAAGAGTTTATTGATTAGATGATGAGTTTCGGAGACAGACAACGGAACTCCTGGTAGGTTTTTTGTGCTTTTTGTTAGTATTGTTTGAAGTCGGTTCAACTTTACAAGAAAATCCCATAATAAACACAGAGTGGTTTACTAATTTTATCATACATCTGTTAATGAGGTGTAATAGTTAGCGTTAGTATTATATTGAATCTAACTTCTAACTGACTTTGATTGTACTTTGGCAGGCAGACTAATATAATATTCATGAGACGTTCTATATCACTAACTTAGCCTAATAAATGGCTAGCTACACATTACCAAATTTGACCACCAAATGATCAAGTATTGGCAAAGTATTCGCTTTCATTAACAAACCCATGAACCAGGAATATTACATATGAAAGTATTCTCTGTGATAATGGTACATCAATTATTCTTCTTTGCTTATTTGATGTATCTATTAACATCGAGTTGCTACTATCTTGCGCTATGAACGTAGCATAAATATTGACATTTTTGTACAACGCTGAATCAATTGGCATCACAACCATATGGATGATTTCTGAGTAAACTAAGAGACTTTTTTGTTCATCTTTGCATTGATATATAAGTTACTAATTTTGACCGATGCCTCGCTCTACTAAAATGTATGTCAATCAGTATTATTAAAGACAGTACTTTTTTAAATTAAAAAAAAGTTTGTTAAATACATTCAAAATTATATTCTTTACAGTTACTACTTGCGACTTCGTAGACCACTAGTAACGATACATCCTTAACTTCAAAACATGTTTTAAAAGAAGTTTTCCTGTCCAGTCTATTTTTGGCTGATGTATTCTACCTGTAAACCTACCAATTTCTAGCGTCTAATACAAAAAACCCAGGGTGTTTGTATAAACTTAATACCCTTTAGACGTTCCTAACACGGCCCTGTCGCACAATCCGTTTTAGGCTTGTAAGTCCTACCAAGGACTTTCATATAACCTTGCAGGAGTCCTTAGACTCCTAAATCCTACGCTGACCCAAAATTAATTCTTAGCTGGCGTGTTCTACAAATAAACGAATTAAAATATATGTATCTGCTCTTCATGTCTCCAGTACGATAAACCAGGGTTTTAACCTAAACTTGTAAAAATCATAAATCTGGTCCTGACTCCAAATCCATTTTAAACTGACGTGTTTTACCTATAAACAATCTTCATACTAATTTTTAGGCCTCTAGTACAAAAAACCTAAGACTTCTTTAGTAATATCCAGCTATATTATAAGGATTGTAAAAATACTAATTACCTATATTTAGTTATTATGTATGTTTATGCAAAAAAACGATGAGTAATTATTTGATTTGTTTTGCCTTTTGCTACTTTGTACGGGCAAAACCGTGACATAAAAACACCTATAGTGCTTTATTTATTGCAGTACTAGGCGCAGGCGAAATAGGGCGAGGTATAAAACGAACTGGAACAAATTCTAAATGTTATTGTGGCATTTGGAGCGCCCATAACAGAGCCAAACAATTGTGTTCTCTCTTACCACCTCTAATTTTGCATCAGACCATGTGGTTTTCGATGTTATGAATTGATTACGTACGTTCTCTTCCAGAAGTTTTGTGTGACTTATGACGAATCGGCTTGCCTTGATTGAATTATGAAGTTTAGAGTTATATTACATAAAATATTAATGTTATAAATCTTTTATGTAGAAATTTGCCAATTAGAACACTTAAAGTTGTTAATCCTGAACTTTATGGTTTTAATGCATATAGCAATTATCTACTCAGTTTATGTATAAACAAATACTTCTACATTGTGTATGTTGTAGACAATTAAATATACAGTTAGATACTGAAAATATACAGTTTCATTAGAGATTGTAGGTCACGTGTTAGTTACAAGCCATTTCCTTTTCAGCATTCAAAATAGGTATTTGTAAAAAAAAAAAAAAAATTATTTCAGCATAAATTTCGGGTTTACTTTATTAAACTCACGTTTTCTAATTTTGTCATCTAATGATTTGGGATATTTTTGATGATGCGATATTGATGAATCTACAGCAAATCACAGATGACTAGAACATTATATTGTAGTGGTGAAAACGAATGTAACACAAATTCTGTGGCTTACTTTTGCGTAGTATATAAGTATGTAGTAGTATATAAGTCCACCCCTGCAGATGGGAGATAATTTATTGGCCTATGATGCCAAGGAGAAAGCTGATCTCCTAGGCAAATTCTTTGCATCCAACTCGACTTTGGATGACGGGGGAAACGTACCGGATATCCGGTTCACACAAAAATCAGTGGTCACTTAGAGGGTAAGGTCAAATTGGCCTTGAAAAAGGTCGGTGTCCTGAACAGATCGAGGCAGTATTTCACTCCGGCCCACCGCCTTCAGCTCTATAAGGCGCAAGTCCGGCTGCATATGGAATACTGTTCTCATCTTTATGCAGGGCACCTTAGTACCAGCTTCTCCCTCTGGATCGCATCCAACAAAGAGCGACTTGAATCGTCGATAGCCCAAACATCTCCGATCGGCTCGATATATTATGGAGAGTGCTCCGAGGAATAGTTCGTACTAATACCAGCCGCAAATTTCCGCCATCCACACGGCAAAATTTTCGTCCTCATTACCTAGATAGTTGACGCTCCACTAGCACCCTAGCAAGAAAAGTAGTTGGTTTGGGTTGGGAACACTAAGTAAAGTATAGATATTATGCCCTTTATTCACTATCATCATTCATAATAAATGTTTATTTTAAATGTTTACACTCCTAGCACATCGATTCCTATACATATATGTAGTCTTGTATCTGCAGTGCATAATGTTTTGTTTATTCTATATAATCGAATTCTATAAAGTTCGAAAGACTAGTTTAGCTTTAAATGTAATAGTAATTCATACAAATGTAACATCTAAGATGACTTAAATAATTCGGTATTGTATCGTTCGCCAACTGGCGAGGCAACACTGAGTTTGTTGTGATTTATAGTGTCTGCGACTTTCCATTCGTCTATTTCCTACCTTGTCTTAACTTTAGCCTTATCTTTTTATTTTCACTCATAATTAACTTGAAATCACTAAATAAAGCGTTCCGTTTTTGTTGACAACAGTGAGTTTTAATTCTATTTAACGATAATCATCTTCAGCATACAGTTATTGTACATACTTACAACATAACAAGCAGCTAGCTTAGACTTACAACACAATAAAGTACGTAAGAGTCGTGGGGCTTTCAGTACAGCGCCTATTTGTAAAGAAGATAAGGAGATTATAATCTGTGTATACTTTAACTGCATTGTTTCTAGAACTTAAGTCAGGGGTGTCGAAATTTTTTTTTTCCTTTGACTATGAATCTGTTCTGCTTTTTAGTATTCTAAAGTATAAAAATCATTCTCTGTTTGTATGCATTTTATAACCTGTCATCATTCAACATCATTTCTCCAATAGTCTTGAAATTTTGCACATAGCTTGCCAATTTGATTTAAAGTAATTTAAGCAACGGATATAGGACAAAACAGTAATTATATATAAATAATATACTTAAGTACCTAACATTAGATATATTAAAAAATATAATAGATTTAAATTATAAGTAGTCAATAAATTAAAAGTGTTCAGAAGAATATATTTTACGCGAATATTATCAGCTCATAAGGAAACATTTTTTTAGCTACTGTGTTATCCAACATTTGTTTTTTTTTTCTGTTTAGGTATAGCACTCCGACCTTTTGGACTCTCTTTCATCTACCTCTTGCTATTCCTCGTAGCGCCGACAGCACAAGTACCCAACTCAAAGACACTCAATGGTAAGAACTGAATCATCTTATTCTTTTAAGTTAAATTAATGAAACTAAATGTTTATTGTACTTAAACAGTCTTCCACCCATGCGTAAAATCCTAACGAAGTTGAACATGGAAGTGTATGTACTTAATACATCTATCGGGTCAGAGCATAAATAATGTCAAATAATTTAATACTCTATTACAGTAACTGAACCTCAGTTGAACTAGATGGTGAGGGTTTTTTTCTATGACTAGCCTTGAGAAGACACGCCGAAACACACACCTTGAGTTTCTCAGAAAAATCACTTATGTCAAATGCGCCAAATGTAAAATATTTTTTTTTTATTTTTCAGGATGGCGGACAAAATTCTTATGCTTGACCACAGTTGTATCATTCCTATTGCTATTATGTCACGTAACATGGCACATTGTGCTAAGTTCATTTCAGCCTTACGGCTCCTTACTCAAAGACTACCCCATTCTACAAACCATTGGACACAATTTAGGTTTAGTCTCTTACGCCGAAATAGATGCAGTATCAGCCGTGCATCTTTTGGCACCTGAGGTAGGTGTATAGATTATTATATTTAAATACTATTGAAATAGTTACAGGATCAGAACGTTTTGAAACGTTGACGGCCAAAGGTGGTGAAGAAAAAAATTTGGCTTTGAACCTTAAAACAAGATTTTAAATTCACTATACATATAAGACTATATATTGTGAGAATAGGTCTCGATTCATGTAGTTATGTAAATAAAATTTAATAAAACTACTCCTTAAAAATACAAGTTTGAATTGTCTAATTACTATTCTATAGCGGTTACTATATTTATGCAAAATTATTATGCCCAACATTTTGTTAAGTACCATAAATTCAAAAATTTAAAAAAATACTGATGTAAAAGTTTAGTTATTTAATCCTCAATACTATTTTTTTTTACGTTCTCCTTTCATCAGAGAATAGACGAAATTGTGTGCTGATATTTAGGTACTATTGTTGTAAATACTATAGCTTTAACAGCCATGGCTTTAAAATATAATAGATAAAAAGATATTTATTTAAATTTATATTTCTTTTTTTAGCTAGTAATGTGTGCTGCGTCACTACTGGTATATATGACCGTTAGAAATTTGGTACCAGCAACACTGTCAGCACCTGAAAACAAATCATCGAAACACCAAAGTTATCCTGTTTTGACTGCGGCCGGTATGTATTGGAATTATTTTATTGAATCTTTACAAGAGCCCTATAAATATTATACTATTGAGGTAGCCGATCCCTAGAAAATATCAATACAAAACGTGATTCTGGCCAACAGTTCACCGTTAACAGCTTAAGTTACATATAAAACAAATTGACCAGCTAAAACTAAGAAAACACACATGTTTTTCCTTGCTGTCATGATTGAATAAGCCGGAGGTCGTTGGTTCAATTCCCACCCAGGACAAATATTTGTGTGATGAGGACGATTGTTCGTTCTGTTTCTGGGTGTAATTTATCTATAATATGTATGTATTTGGAAATATATAAGTATGTTTATCAGCAGTCTGGTTATCATAGTACAGGCTCTGCCTAGTATGGGATTTGAAAGGCGCTGCCTTAGTAGTACGGTACGCGACTGCAGTCCATGAGGCCTCGGGTTCGATTCCCGGAACGGGCAAAATTTTATAGGGTTTTTCTGAGAGGAAAAATAGCCTAACTTACTCCTTATATAGACAGACCTGGTAGTAAAATATTATCAAAATCAGTCTAGCCGTTTTAAGGATTACCCGGTTCAAACAGACAGACAGACAGACAACAAATATTGAAACTGGTTCTTAGGCATAGGTATCGTGCAAATAACCATGTGACCATAAAAAGAACCTATTATTTTGACATTACAAACAGACAATTCAATTTCATTTATTTGTATAGATGTATAGATAAAATAATTTTAAACGCCAGAGTATGGCCGAGATAGCTGTTTGAGGCTGATATTCGGTACTTTTGTGTATGCATATTTTAAATAGAGCCAGGAATTGTACCTAAGATAAGACTGTTAGTGTAAAAATACTTTAAGAATTCATTAAAGGCTTGATGATTCTATATCAAGACCTCTAAAGCTCCTGTCTCTTGTTTTATACTCAAAGTCGCTTTGACACTTTTAACATTTTTTGTGGCAAAATTGTGCTGGATGATAATAATTGTTTGTGCGATACACTTATAATTATTCATGTGTGCATTTGAAAAACCTTCTATTCAAATACTATTAGTTACTCTGTACCCTTCCATATATCCGTTTGATTTGCAAAGAATAAATTACAAGGTATACATACAATATAGAAGGAAACTGCACTCTTTTTATTTTATTTTTTAGGAAAATACATATGCCTCATGCTAATAATGTTCTCCGGTATAATGCGGCCTAGCATCACATCAGGGATTTACTTCCTAGTGTTTATGGGCGCAGCAACGGCTTGGGCACTTGGACGCCCTCTCGAAAAAGGGTTCGCAGTAGTTGGACGTTGCGTCATGGCCATAATGGCAGTCCACAGCGTTATAATTCTAGCCTACCAGTGCACGTATCTGATTGAAATGTACCCTCCAAGTGAAGATTTCGCTAGGTAAGAAAAAAGCAATGAATTATACGTTACATGAGCATAGAGTGAACAAGAGCCCCGATCTTGCAATAGATAGTTCTCTCTATCTCTTTCTAGTTGACCTCTGTGGTTGGATGGGGAATATGAGAGGTTAATAAGTGGCCAATCGCAGCTTAGCTAGACAGAGACAGAGGGAAATGTCGGGCATTCATCTCTCTCGTTGCTTGTACCGCTTTCACTTACAGGCAGCTGTACCCCGTGTTCTCTCTATGCTTATATGTCTAGGGCCTCAGTACTCGTGGTCTTCTTATCTCATACAACTGTAACACTAGCACCTGTTAATGTTGAAACTAATTGTTACATGTTAATTTTACTAATTGTTACATGTTAATGATGACAGTGTGAGAATAGTTATATTTTGAATTGTAGATATTTCGGCCTAACGCAATTAGTAATAATCAACGAAACAAATCCACTGGGTTTCTCTTATGAAGTCACGGACGATCATATGTGGGCCACACTAGCGAGTCCTCTCGTCATCCTTTTCACTTATGTCGTTCTCGCTATAGAAACTCGAGAACTATTTAAACCAAAGGTATGTAAGCATGGTATTTCATTGTTTTGGGTTCTTCTTACAATAAGCGTGAATTCTATTTTGACTAACAGTAATAATAACAGCTATATGCTTCTTAAATAATTTCAATCGGAGTTTGGCGACCTTCATTAATTAGCTAAGTAGCATAATTATAATAAAATAAATGCCTCCCTATGCGTCTAATGCTATTTCCAGCCCTACGCTGTTAGTTCACCATTAAATATAATCTTAACAAAATTGCCTTTTGTTATTACTAACAAGCCAATTATCACAGGGAGCTTTGATTAGAATCATGTATAAATCATTAGAAAAATTATATCTCTTATGCTATCGTGCTGGGAAATAAGGCGAAAAAAAAGAGCGCCTTGACCGGCCTAGAGTCAGGCAAGCTGAACGGTTCGTTGGTGCGCGGCGTGTCCTTCCACCGCGGGAGCCGACGCGCCAAGGATAAGTGGAAGAACGCCACTAAGAAAGTTCGAGTAAGCTGCCGCGAAAAATTACGTCACTTGTATTTTGATGCACTTGTTGGTCTGTGATTTTTACACCACGTTGTACCATAGTAGATTGGGACATCAGTTCTGAATACAAGTACAACAATAGCAGTTTTAAATATGTTTATAATTTTCCTGTTGATGGGTCAAGTGTTCACTTATTAAGCTCTGTATGATCACTTGTATTGAGGATTAGAAGTTCGTCTTAAATAGGCAGCTAGTAGGCACACAGTAGTACATAATAGGTGCGTAATTCCACTTATTTAAGTAACAGACTTGCTTTCTTAGTAGTTCTTAGTGTTCCTCATGCATGTGTCATATAAATCTTGTTATTAAGTACAAATAGTTTTTTACTCAACTAAGCACTGGTATGAAAGCACGGGCTCTTGGGCTGATCTACGATGGTTTATTATTTCGGCACTCTTAATTTGATCAAAATTATTTAATTTTATTTTTGCAATCTGCTCTCATTCTTTTATAGGTTGCATATACATACATAAATTCCCAAGCACTTCGTGGTGACGCCGGTGAAAGAGCTCCTGTAGGTATCCTATTTTAAATTATTTATATTATGTGTCTGTGGGAAAATTTAGTACCAAGGCATGCTTGGCTATCATTAAATGTCTAAAATACGATTAGGGTATATCTCGATAAAGAAGTAAGTAATTAGCATAAAACGCTTATTGCGTGTTGTTTTATTTTTATTGACTATTTTTCAAACTATACGATGAAATCACTGATGTTAGCCAAGTATGTTAATGTTTTGGACAATTATAACGACCATATAATAACTGGTATGTTTATTATCTTAAATGTTTATTATATTATTATTATGAATGTAAACAAATCTGCACATTTTAATTGCTTTTTATCGCACTCGCACATACTATCTATTGACTTTTTTTTTTGTGTCACACACTAGTGACAGTAAGTACTTGTTTGTTCATGTTTCTGCATTTCTATGCATTTGCATGGCATTTTGTCGTCTTTGGTACTTCTTTCATTTTAATAGGTACTTTTAAAATTTAAAAGTTTTCTAATCTAAATGTTCATCAAGGAATATAATGAGACTAGGAACCCCCTTACTGCCAACTGGGTTCTTACTATCGGATCATCCTTTCAGGAATTCTGATAACTCTAAATACCATTATATAGGTATTTTGCTGCTTTTAAAGCTTTGATCCCGTACGCATAGTGATCTGATGACATGTGTGTGCAACTGATCACATCTTACAATCTCTGTGTAATCAGTCCCTAGTCTTGCAACGTTAGATAGTATTAATTGTATCGGGCATTTCCCATTTTACACTTATTCTAAGAATAATTTGCATCCCATTGTTTACCATATATAACTCGAGCTGTGTGATGAATAACTGGGACTTACTGAATACTTATAAGGCCATTTTTTATTTCATAAAAGCCTATTTTATACAAAAAGATTTCACACCTGATTTGTCTTAAGTAAATTCTAAATTATCCGTTATGAAATTGTATTCTGTCCCTGTATTGATTTTGTGTTATTAATATTTAGCTTCTACGCAACGCGAGTCCAACAAAGCGATGGTCCACCGTGCGCACATCATCTACAGGACGACCTCTACACCAGGACTCTACGGGCTCAGTTATTGTTCCTGATGATGGTAATATGTTATAAAGTTATTCAGTCAGATAATATCACTTTAAAAGAAGGAAAACTCGAAATGAAACCCAACTCGATTAGGTCGTCTTGCTAACGTGGGAACAGTATTAAAAGTCACGAACGGGTTTTGCTTGAAGGCGATAAAGTTAGGTGATATAAGTACATACGGCAGTCTCAAAAAACGCCCAAGAAACCGTCACTCCACAAACATATCGTTGATAATCAAATTACATGCTTGTCAGGTTGAGAAGCCCAATGAGTGTACAAGAATAGGGTCACATCACATCACATCAACAGCCTTTAATAGTCCACTGCTGGACATAGGCCTCTCCTTAGAAAGAAGGTTTTGGCCTACTATACCACGCTGGCCAGGCGGGTTGGTATAGTAAAGAATAGGGTATTTTATTCTAAATGAGAAAAAAAAATTTTTATTTAAATTATTAACAGACCTTAGGCTAAGAGCAGACGGAAAATGTTAGTTTTACTTCTTAAAATAACAATATTTTTTTAAGACACTGCGAATGCTCGTATAAGTGTAATACCCTATTGACACTTTCTCTGCACTTAATTTTAGTGAAGGGTTGCTTCGGCCATTTAATATCTATTTTCTTTTACAAAAACTAAAGTTTTAGTATTGATTTATTTGGCGTTTTGGGTGTCCCATGTTCACTCCTCCCACGCCCACGCTTTCAAGTGGTGCTTTGAGGGTTAAAGTAACTATTAGATAAAAACGATGCACACGAGGACTAATATTCCTTTCTTTAATTACAGACTCCCTTCTAGATGACGATGACCCAAACTTAGTCGATGAAATTATTGCGGCAATAATTGACTTCTTCCAAGTTCTAGTCAGGTACGTGTTTTAAAGCTAAGAGAAATAAAAAATGAACCTATGTACTCGTAGCTCCGCCGTGTTGAATTGCTCTGTACAAAAATATGTGTGCATATAATTAATGTGTATAAGAGAAATGTTCACACATACCACCTTAGCCTGAGTCTTTTTAAGTTTAACGTGTATTTATGTATTTACAAAAAAAAAACAACTAAGTATATTAGATTTTTTTGTGTAAAACACAATTATTACAACTATGTGTGAACTCTTATTATACTACATAATAAGAGGTCACACATATTTGTAAAAATTGTTTTATATGTCTAGATGCTGTATCTTATTCCTTAGAACTAGTGAAAATGCCTTAATTAATGTGGCCAACGAATGATGAATACAAAAAAGTATTTACTTGGACATGGGTGACATTTTTAGGGTAACTAATTAAAGTTGAATTTACAGATCATCTTACATAGCAACAACGATCACAATGATGGCGTGGAGCATAATGTTCCATTCATGGCTCACATTCGTCTTCTTAATGTGGGCCAATCTCGTGTGGCTCTGTCAAGACCAGCGCTCCTTCATGTTGAGAACCAGTCCTATATTAGTTTGTTACGCTATGTTCCTTCTCCTCGCTCAGTACATATACGGCATGAACCTCACTGAAGCGGAACTACCTTCTAACATTACGGTAAGGAGCAAATGTATAATATGTGGCTATTTACGAAATTAGATGATGGATATTAGTTATAGTCTAAGGCGTGTGTCAATAGATGAATAAAGGCGTTCGCGGGTTATTAATAAGGCATTTCTGGTTTGAGATTTTATTAGTCAATAAGAATAGAATGTTTGTGAATGATCGAGCTTCCTTACAATGGCTATAATTCATATTTTACTTGTACTTGTGTTTAAGTTGAGCATAGGCTATAGTTAATAATATTTTTAGCAGTAGGTACATATGCCACATGAGAACAAAAATAGGATAGTTTATGTAGATCAAGTAAGTATGAAACTTAATCATTTTAGGTTATACTGTGGTGCAACTTACGACCAGATCCATATATTGGTCATTCCAATGTGAAAATTGTACCAGGCGTTTTTCATATTAATTTATACTACTTTTTACTCTTTTAGGAAGTGAATTTACGTCAACTGGGCCTAGGCCGTGCAGATGGTGAACCATGCGTCCCCTTGCTGATCAAGTCCTTGTTTACGTGTATGTTCTGGGTGACTTTACGACAGCGCATACAAGATATTCGTCAAAGAAGACAATCCGCTGTCATAACTGATATGGCGGCGCCTTTACAGCTGACGGTTTCTACAGCGGGTTCTGGTAAGTCTTCTTAAAGCTAAAGTTTTGAGGTACTTTAATCTAGTAGAAAACAAATAAGCAGTTTCAATACAAGATGTACCCCAGTGACGCAAGTGAATATTTTTTATGTACCCATAGAAATTACTAAAATATTTCTTTACTTCTTTATTTTTAAGAGTCAGTAGAGGCTCCGTTTTACGAAAATATTATGTATTGTAGTTGTTAGCTCCTAATTACCCTCCACACCATAGTAAGTACAGTAGCCAGAGTTATCCGGCCTATTGTTGTTCGGTCTGGAATCATTATGGAACCCGCTTGTTGTGGATATTGATGCCCTTACTGACACCTGAGCAATGGTTGGCAACATTTAATCGCTACTCAACAAGTTTGTCTCGGAACGCTTTTAGCAGGCTGTAGACGTGTTCTACTCTCAAAACGTTTCGCTGGTAAGCTTGCTTCTGTCGGTTGGGTACTGTCGTTTCAGTATATTTTTACTAGAGACCATATGTGATGGAGATTCACTATCTACCACCGAACCCATTAGACGGTTGAACCCTAACTCTACAGCTCAGCCCTAAAAATTTGTTTACTTTGTTATATATTACTATCTTTGTTCCGCCTGCGTGTATGTCGTTTATCGCGGTAAAAAGTAGGCTATTTTCGTCGCTGATAATATGTAGCTATTGGTGAAAGAATTTATAAAGACAGTCTAGTGGTTTAGGCGTAAAAGCGTAACAAACAAACAAAACAAACTTACTTTTACATTTATAATATAGGTATAGATGTCAAAATCCAAACATTTTGTAAAAAAAAGATACGAACATTCTCGTTAATGCTTAAACAACCCCTAACATACAATCATGTGTGTATAAAATATGTTATATGCTACAAACAATAATTCATAAATGCCAGGATTACAATGTAAATATTACACATTCATAGAGCACTGTACATATCTTACGTAGCGTTTAAATCCACGGTCCCCTTTTATTATGTTTTATAATTAAAGAGTATTTGTTTATCTAAAGTGAAGCCAGTACAAGTTATCTGATGTATAGTCCAAATAAATGTTCCCTTAAAATACGTGTATTTTTAATAACTGTCCTATCTAATAATAATATACTGTATATACTTTATCTTATAACTGCAAGGATTTGTGAACGGTAATTTTATTTATTATTTTCATTTGTAATTGTTTTATGATTCAGGCTTATTGCTTTTACACTGTCTTCCGATCCCACAGTAGCTATAAAAAACCTTCAAATACGCGTAGAAAATTCAAGTACCTTCTATAAGGCATTTGGCATCTTAGACAAGTAACACCATTTTTTATTCACACTGCTATTGTACCATTTACCATAGTCCACTTCACTTAAGATCTATTAGAAAGAAGAATCTTTTAAAGGATTATATATTCCTCTTTAACTGATTCAAAAACAAAAGCACCGCAGAGTTTTGCATTATCGTTCTTTTTGCTTTCACCTACAGTGTAAATATTTTAGGTGTGCATGTAGGTTTAATCGGTCGTAATATTGACGTCTGCGCAGCCGTTACCACGTGCTTTAAAGCAATGAAACTTATACAATAAGTTCTTCGGTCTTCTTTATCCGTGCTGTGCCGTATCCGTGGTATTTAGATTGTACGAGTAGTAGTTGTAGATTGCTTATAAAAGCTTAGGGAAGGTTGCGATTATTGGACCATATAACTTAAAGGCGTCATTTCTAATTAAATAAAAATGATAGAATAAAACTTGTGATTATTTTTTAATCCTTTCTTTGTTAAAAATACAATTCTATGTCCATTTTAAGTCAAAGTAAATTGGTTTTAACAATATAGTCATAAAACTATTTTTAGATCCGTTGCTTTCTTTGGATTACTGTTGCATCGAATGGACCGCCTCGTTGCTATAAATGGACTTAGAAACGTTTGGACTGAAGGTCCAATCATGGTTACTTCATTGAAACACACCATTTTAATCAATTTTTTACGTACTTACACAGTATGGCATATTTTCTCTTCCAGACATTTTCTTACTCATTTCTGACGTCATCTTGGAAAATAAACTAAATAAAAAGTTGTAAACTAAAGTTTCTTTGATTAAACCAGTCATGGATTCAGTATGGGGTAACACTAAGTATAGTCACATTCATATGAATTAGCACAGGGGTTTTATAAGTGTGCACACTGGCACACACTTATAAAACCCCTCCAAGACTTATAACACGCCCCCTTTTGTTGTCGGGGGTTAAAAATTAGAATGGATGGTTTTGTTTTGGTTGCAATTTTTCTATGAAATAAGACAAACATGCTGTAATTATGTATCCATGGTGATTTTACTTTTAATATCCCAAATAATTTCGATAGTGTGTAAGGTATTGAGACTATAAACTATTCCATTGTGCTTATCATACATGGTGTACATATATGTATACTTACCAGACACGCTGACAGCGTATTGAATGTTATTTAAAGCAATGTAGTTATTTCCAACGAAAAATTAAATACATTGCTTACTTTTCCACTATAAAATTTTTGGCATTTAACTCATACATAACAATCTCGTAAAAATCACACATGCTCAAAAATAGCCATCGATAGACATATTAATGTTTCAAAGTCACTATACGTAAGTAAATTAAGTCCAACATGTTGCTGGGTGTTTATTTTCTTGACCAGACAAAATATTTTATTGATATTACCTTTTAGCTCGAACCACTTTTGTTGATCTTTTGTTACTTAGTTAATAACTGGCTGGTTAACTTTTAAATTATTATCTTAATATCTTTAATGTTTGATCTGTGTGTTAATTATTCCTTATTAACTTTCATGTAGTACTCGACGGGCAGAGGGAAGAGGAAACCCGATCTCGTCTATTGGTGGCACTGGGAGAGTTACTGCGTGCGGCGGCGGCCCGTTACTGGATCTATGTCGTTGTCATCATGCTGTTTGTCATCGGCATAACTGGGCAACGCATGACCATATTCCGCATCATCTACATGTGCCTATTCCTCGGTTTTGTGCTGATGTTCCAGGTATAGATACAAATTCCAAAAAACGTAATTATGCTTAAATGTCAAAACAAAAATGAAAATCTTTAATTAAGCGGCTAGTGTTATAGGGCTACCCGTGTCTTCAACATGACTTGCAGTATAGTTCAAAGTTATAATACGCGCTAAATAATTACGCCAAACCTATTGTTGCGCAGGTACATTCGCAAACACACGTACTGAGTATACAAATACATTTTATATATTATTAGGCTACAAACAAGTAGGTAGTAATAAGTAGTAGCAGTGATTCTGCTTTTAAATAGTTATTTAGAACCTGCTATTTTTCCTGTCCTGCTTTTTTTTTGATACGGAGTTTCGTCTCGGTATTTTGAGAAACGCATATAAAGCATACAACAGAGATAACAAAAACAAACAAAACAGATAACAAGTAAACAAAACAGATACTAAACACAAATAAAACAAATAACAATATGGACAGAAACTATAACAATTATGTGCATAACAGTACGTTAGAGCATAGCAGTGAAATTATTTAATACCCCTCTGATACCTAAGGTTGTGTTTTGCGGCGCTACTCGCGCGAACTTCGTTGAAGCAAAATAAATTTAACCGATTTACAAGAATAGTGATAGAAATACATAATTCTACTCCTGTTAAATTTGAATTGCAACTTGTTCTTCATTAACGATAATGTTTTGCTTCCAGATAAGCTGGTACTGGTGGCGTCGTCTTATGTATATATTTTGGATAATAGTGATCATTTACTCTATGATAAATCTAATATTAATCTACATATACCAGTTCGACAACTTTTACATGACGATTGAAACCTATTTGCTAATTAATCAAAGATTGTAAGTATTTTGTGTATTATTTATTATCATAACTTAAAAGTTAAAAACAAGAGCAGATTTAATTTACATATATTTATATAACCGTTAATGCAATGACATGACACACTACAACAAGAAAATGTTAAAAGAAATAAGCAATAGACGAATACCTGTAACATATATACATTCTTTTTTAAAATTCATAATGGAGCAAAATTATTTTACACACAGTAAAACAAACTTTCTCGGTTCTGGAATAATTTTAAGTTTAATTTCAGACAACATGACTTGGGCTTGGAGCCATATCCGCCTGCGGATCTATTTGTGAAGCTTTTGACGCCCACACTATTTTTAATCATAACGATAATGCAGGTCCACTACTTCCATAAAGACTTCATGGCACTGTCGGACCCAAAAACGAGGTAAACAAACGCTTTCTTTAACAGACATTATTAAAAGTTCCAAAAAACTGCAGTATAGAACTCAAAATACAAATCTTTCTCTGTATTATCATTCATCGAAAGTCAGATCAGTCTTCCGAGTGTTCAATAAATTTGTAAATACCTAAATTATCCGTGCATACATCAATACAAAACTATGAATGTTTGTTGTTATTTATTTTTAATTATTTTCCTTCTAGAACGAATAGTGTAGTTGCATCGAATAACGATCCAGAGACCAGCAAACGTCTTAGTCAAGCGGGCGCATCTACATTAAAAGATGACGTATGTTATTTTTTTATGTATTTGTTTAAAAAACGGAGACTAAGTGGTACTACCGATCTTAATAAATTATCTTTGATCGATCGAAAGATTTTTTGTTTTTTTTTTGCTAAGATAGATCGTGGATGGCCAGATCTTACTGTCAGAAGCCGGACGTTTCACTATATCATTAGCGTAGTAATCAAACATTCTAATACTGCCAAGCCAAGCTAATGGAACGTATCGAGTATTATAATGTGCTTCATAATTTACTTTTTGTACTGTTATCACAGCTATTTAGCACTCTTTATCCGATCCCACTCCACTCTAACTAGTATCATTTATATAGTTAACGAAATTTGGCGCATAAATGAGAATACACAATAAATATTCCAATGAGTGTTCGGGTTCGTAATTAAAATTTTTGTTTTTATTGCAAAAACGTTTATGGCCAGACTATATATGTTATGACTACATTATATTTTGATTTGTTCACCTATAACCTACGGAATATGTTTTCATTAACTGTAGTAAATGTTCTTAAACCTTATAGTAATATACTGTTTATACATATTCTTAAACCATATACTTTTCTTAGCTGCCACCGCTCCCTTCTGAGGAAGGTCACGCGCCTGAAGAAGAGAATACTGAAGCAGACAACTCGATCGACAACGAAGTGTCTTCTATAAATACTGGTGCTTTCGGTAAACCACTGCGACGGTAAGAATTTTATAAGTAAAATTACTTGTAAATTAATTACTGGTAATAAATAAGTTAATTAATTACTTGTAATACATGTAAATTTAAAAAATTAAGCATCGCTGAATAAGTCCAAAGTCAAGAAAAATCGTGTTAGAATTACCTTTTAATTATTCAGATTCAGATAGATTATGTCTTACCATTCATGCTAATGTTTTATCTCGACCGTCAACTTAACCATGTTATATATTTAAATTGTACATCCGTATGTGTGTGGCCTGTTCTTACTTCTTAACTTTTTCAAGTGGAGAGTCACCCTATGCTAGGTTTTTATGTCAACAGACTTCAAGGAAGATGATCCTCTTTATGTATTTTACAAGACATATATTTCATATTAATTTTAAGATTAATAATAGTTAGCGCAAATTCTAGATTATTTCGTTCCCGATCAATTTGAAAAGTTGTCTTTTTCCTTTATCAAAAAGGAGAATTTACTTTAAAACCTGGAAGTATAATTTAGCTGATCACTTAGTTGGCTTAGGTGAGCTGAGATTGTAAGCAACCTATTACGGTATATTCTATTGGAATATTGTCTCGATAGTCGTAATAAGCCGACTAAAACAGTTTATTTTTTCACTTCAGAAAACTGACACGTTCACGTTCGTACCAACGTTCAACAACTGAGCGGCCGTCAACTGAGTTGAAAATACTTGTAGCGCGGGCTTTTAAATCTGCCAAAGAAGTGTGCGATGCCTGGATTGAGAAAATATTTACTTTCCTTCAGATACATCTCATTAAAATTGTATTCATCTCGTGTATGCTCCTCTGCGTTATGAATGTAGGTATCCAGCTTGTTTTTTTTTTTTATTTCAATAATTCTTTTTATTTAAGGTACAGCTGGTATGTGGCGAATTATGGTCAGCTTTCCCCGCAGGCAGAAGGTGTTAGCAAGTGTGCCCAAGTTTATTTACAATATTATTAATTGCAGGTTTGCGCAATGCACGTTCCAATAATGGTAATAATATCGCCAGTGTTATGGCTGAGAGCTAGAAAACAACGATTTGTTGTACTTTTTATATCGACACTAATAAGTGTTTATTTCATGGCTAAAATGACCTATCAAATAGGTTATATTAAACACTCCACTTTTGATGTCAACTGTACCAGCGTGAGTACTTAATGGAATATTATTTTTAATTGCTTTATATGTGTTCATTAAGCAAAATACTAAAACAGTAAATACACGGTAACGATATGGTATATAACCTTTTTCCTAAATAGAATGAACTGTTACATTTCAATACAGCGTTATCAAAAAGTTCACCCTAAACAGAACGAAATGCGATATGAAACCTAACCTCCTTTTTATATGACTAATGATAGGTTTGGTCTTCTAGGTTGGTGAAAATGACACTATTCTCGAAAGAACTTTCAACAATGCAGAATGGGTGGGATTTAATAAAACGACGCATAATAAACCACTAGTTTCAATGCTTAAGGGATATATAGGTCTCTTAGCTCTTTTTACGTTTTATGCTCTCGTCAACTATAGGCAAGGAGCAGTGAGGTGAGATGCCGGTTATATTTATTTTTCTAATATTAAAATTTATCTGTGTATATTATCACGTCCTAATGCACACATGTTGTTCATTATCCAACAGTGAACGTGCGAAAGATCGTAAAGAAAAAGTAATGTTTCCCGAAGTCACTCGCAAAGAAGCAGATATTGACATGATACACTGTTTGAAGTATTTAATCAATTATGGATTTTATAAATTTGGTGTAGAGGTAAGTAGGGTTAAAAACAAGTATGGTCAATTCGCGTTAAGAAAATAGTGACGCATCGAACAGGTTCCAAACTTTCGTACGAAACAATAATTTCTTGGTACTTTTCATTGGACTTTTTTAACGCGAATGGCCTATTTTGTTTTTAGATAAATTTAATATTTAGTAATAAATGTTGTATGTTTAATACAAATGCCCTATTCTATTACAGATAACCCTAATTTGTCTAATGGGAGTAATCGGTTCTCGTATGGACGTATACGCAGTGTTGTACGCTATTTGGCTGTTAGTGATGGTGTCACTGAAGCGACAGGTGCAGGCTAAGATTTGGACGTGGTTCACGGCATGCATCACGTTCTTAGTGCCGGCACAGTATATGATCGCCGTTGGATTTCTCCCCCAGTTCTGTATTAGATATCCCTGGGAGGGACAGGCGGAGGCAAGACATACAAATATTTATTGTACAGCAATTTTTAGTTATTGTAGTCCGTTAAATACATATTCATATATTATACATTAAAAAGTTAAAATTTATGTCACAATGGCTCTAAAAACGTATAAACATAGTATTTATTCGTTTTTTTTTACTGTGGGCGAGCTATGTTGCGACACTGATGGGCCGGCTCGACAAGAGTGATACCACGGTCGCATAGAAAACTCGTGATAAGTTATCTTTCTTTGCTTTACACCGAGTGAGTGAGGTTACTCACTCGAGTAACTCGGGTTTGGACTCCCAAACCCTTGATTTTGGAGGGAAACGCAATTGCGACTCTTGAGTTGCAGTAGTCACGGAAGTCACTTAACATCAGGTGACCGAATGCTAGTTTACCAATTCTAAACCATAAAAAATGGGTTTGCCTTAATGTATATTTTCGCCACCTAATTATACATTATAAGAAATAAAATATACAAAAACTAAATATTGTTATCTTTTAGCAAATGAAACATATTCGCACCTGGTTGTTCCTGCCGTACGCCGAACAACCACCGCACGCATACAAGCTTATCTTCGATTATTTCCTACTAATGTTCGCCACCCGACAAATGCGAGTGTTCAATGTGGAAGCCCGCGAGGCAGAAGCTAACCCCGGGGGATGTAACAGCGAGGACATCGGTCAGGACTGGGAAACTCCTAATTTTGTGAATCCAGTGCCTGATTTTCTCAGTTACGTCGGGTAAGTTAATAATTGTAAATTTGTAAAACAACTCCTTCGGCCATATTGGAAACTAATGGTTGGAAACCAGTTTCCAAAACAGAATTATTTCTCTTTTATCGACACCAGATTTCCAATAAAGAAAATTAATTCTGTTTTAGAAACTAGTTACCAGCACAGAATGTTGGATCTTCTTTTGAAACTCTTCTAAAATATTTACAAACTTATTGATTAGAAAGAATTTCCTGGTTGTAAGTATCTAGGAAATTCCAGCCAAACGACCTCTTTTGATAGAAATGAATTCGTCGACAAGGTCACATTATTTCTTAAAATATATGTATTTAGAACTTATAAATCACACGTATTTATTTAATTATATGGATGTAATAATACCACCGGCCGTGTTCAGCACAGTATGTTATACAGAGAGTTCTAAAAGATATATCAAAGCTTTATAAAATATACTCTGTTCTTTATTTTTAGACAATTTACAAAATATGAACAAAAAATCTTCAGTATTTTAGAAACACGTTTTCTTTTGTTTTCATAATTTCCAAAATCATGTGTAAATGCAGTCATAATACATTGACCTCAGGCGGCGATCAGCTGTATACGCGGCGCGGTAGCATCACACGTTGGCCGTTGCCGCTTTTACTACACTCGAATCGAACGAAATATTTTGATTATTGCGTAACCAGTTTGAAGGACACGCGTTTTTAATTAGTTCATCCAGTAAGTACAGTCAGTCGGCCCTTAGCCACCGCGATTCGCAAAGTGTTATGCTGTTCTGTGTCCTTGTAGATGTCTCACGACGGAATATCGTAATAATAATATTGTTGTTGTTCGTGAGATATTTGTTTAGAAAGTTTTAATTGATATGTTAAAAATTGTTTAGTCTTATTGCGTTCGTCATAATACACAGGAATGGTGTAAACAATTATGTTATCGTGTGGGTAAGACTTTATGTTGTAACGATTCCCGCTAATTTTATTTTGAAAAGTGTCAATATTAGTTTGTGTTGTGAAGTGTGTGTGAAAATGAGTGTATTATTATACCTTTAATTTTATTGGGTTATCGGTATTAACATCCATAATGCCGCGAGTGACCTTCACAGCCGCGGAATATCCTGACATGATGTTAATTTACGGGGAACTCTATCAAAACGCATCTTTACGGACAAACCGAGGTATGGAATCAATCGTGTATGTCCTACGGACTGCCGAACTTTTCGTAAGGGCGGTACAAAGATTACGAGACAACCATAGTACCTACTTTTTCAAGTGACACGTACTGCCGGATCCGAAGCTAGCCAAGCATTCCCGAAATAAACACGTGAATAAAATCGTATTTTTAATAAATTGATTTTAAAAAGCAAATGAAGTAAGTGATAGTAGGAAATAAGAATGTAAAGTTTGTCGTCGCTTTGATGTCACCGACATTGCGACGCTGCCATGTACAGTTCATCGACTCATGTTAACAATGGTGTTCTAATTCGGCAATTATTTTATTGTATTTATTTTGTTCTAAATTAGCATTTCTGTATTTTCGTACTAATTTTCTTTTTAAATTTTAACTGACGTATATTGAACCGTGTTATCTGTTATTTAATTTATAGTTATGTATATACTACTTTGATTTCATCTTCTTTTCTATTTCCTAATACTCTCCTCCCCTTCATGTTTTCTCTCAGTACCACGGTTGCCTGTAAGAGATTGCCTCTGAGCGATAAGGCCACTTGTACTAACCTAGTTTAAGGTAATTATTGTATATTATAGCGTATATACAATATAGCGATACATTATTATTATTCTACTAGTAACCACTGCTCGCACTAAATATTAAAAAATCAAGTCATTGAGGATTTGATAATCAATCTTGATATTGGAATGACTTCTTGTCATTGTATATAAGAAACTAAGTCACCATAAAATTATTTCTAATCAAGGATTTTCGGTTGGAAGAGTTTCGAAAGAAGATCCAACCTTCTGAGTTGGTAAACAGTTTCGAAACAGAATTCAAAACAGAAGGAAAAACAACAACTAAATCTAAAAAAATAGAAATTATTTAGTGCTCACAACATATTTATGTGTGTGTTTACAACATATGTTATGTTGTGTTTTATTACTCTAGAAATTCTAATTAATAAAAAAAATATGTTGATTGTAGTTGTAGCATTTGAGCAATCCCATGGTAAGTGGTTAGCACAGTTCAAGGACTATTTATTAGCCTTATAAATTGTAAGCATTAGTGATTTAATAAAAATATTTACAGATCCTGGCTAGATATTATTAAGCGCATGGTGTTCCTCGGGATGCTGTGGGTGACATTGGCGATCATGTTCATGACGGGCACCAACAGGGTTAACTTATTCTCTATGGGATATCTAATCGGCTCTTTCATATTTTTGTGGCAAGGAACTGACTTCTATTTACGGCCTAAAGAAGCCATTTTACATTGGTAAGTAAGAAAAAAAATTGCTTAAGAGTTTTGTTGAGGGATAAAATTGTTCGCTCTTGGCTACATACATTACTTACGTAATTAAACTTAGATCTATAATGTAGGTACCTAACATTATAAATCTAAGTTTAATGTGTTTACAGTACATTATAATACCTTAGTCAGATTTATGACTTCAATATGCAATAGTTAGCCTTAATTTTGTTGTATTTCAACAAGTGAGGTTAACGGTGCTCAACCCTCCCCACCCTTATTCAGGGAGGGGAGCCTAAAAGGGTGGGAACGCACTTGTGACTTGCAGGTGTCCATGGGCGACGGTTATCACTTACCATCAGGTGACCAGTCTGCTCGTTTGTCCTTGTTATGTGCAATAAAAAAATGTCATAATTGCCTGCCTGGAAATTGGATGGCCTTTTGAAAAAAAAATTATTTTCCATGACACCAGGTGGTCGTGGCTGGTTCGTTACAACGTAACAGTGGTAGTGGTTAAGACACTACTACAGATCCCCGGCTGTATATTTGCGTCGGTGATGCAGGAGAACTCGTGCTGGCTGGTACAATTACTAGGTATCGGATGCGTTGACAAATTCGCTGGCGGCAACATCGCTAGATTCCTCAAAATGCAGTATGTCAAGGTAATATGTTAGAGAATTTAAGTACGTAGCACATAATAAAACATGTTAGCAGTTTTATCGTTAAGGTTATGCAAACCACATAACCTATTGTCTGGTGATATGTATATAGTCCATTATAACTTAACTGTTTATTTGTTTTGTATTAAAATTTGCAATGTAAAATTTTTGGTGCAACTTTTGTAGTTTTTTATAGTAATCTTTATAAAAGGCAAACGGACCATGCCTAAATAAGATAACAGAAATAGTTTCTAGAACCCATTGGCGGACCACACACACAAATGTGTCAGCAAAGCTTTTCATAGTTTGTATGAATAAAATTAATTTCGCATATTGAAATTCAATCATGCTTGTGTAATGTAACTATTTCGTCCTTTCCGAAAAACACAACGTGACTTCAACCGTAGGTAATACATTAATAATTGTTGTAAATGTTGGGGAGGTAAGTAGTGAAGTTTTGTATGTTGCTGATATTAGTTTATTAGCAACATACAGAACTTGTAATCGCATGCCCTTTACAACGGAAATGGCAACACTAATCTTTGAAACTGTTTTAACCTTCTTTAATAATCTATGTGGCAATGTGAGTGTTGCACGTTTAACACCGTATCCATCGCAGTAATTTTTTTCAGGTGTTCGGTCTTCATGGCTGGAGAGCTTCCCGTGTAAATTATTAATCTTGTATTTATTTTCTTTAACTGTAATTTAAATATCTGTAGTGTAGAAAATCAATGTTTAGTATCATACTTAACCACTTGTAGAAATAACCTTTATGGCTGTCGTTTTGAGTCAAGTTTTGATATCTTAGGCTGTTGAAAATAGAAGGCTTGTTCTTAAGAGGGTACCTTAAACGAATTCCAATATTTAATAAAGATTCAACTCTTTTCTTAGATATGAATCTATATAATATGTATACGGACAATAATAGTGAAATGTTTTTTTTTCTACAAATATGACATATATATGACTGAGTGCCTAATAAAAAGATTTTGTTAAAAGTTTTGAATTTATTAAAATGTTTAAGTAACACACATTTTACGCTTACAACTTGTTAAAGTTTTAAGATTAAAACATGATTGCGCTACGTCACCATAAGTGAGACACCGATGAATAAAACCGCATACAGTTTATATTTAAGGCGCCCTCTTTAGTAGATTAAACAACTGCCAATTGAGAATCACTTATATTCTTTATGCTAGAAAGTAATTAATCTTCAGATATCATAATCATCGACAATGTTTACTGCATCTTATCTTTTACTCTGTCTTCCTGATGGCGCTGGTTTCTATTCTTACCGAAGCGTCTGCTTAGAGAAGCGACTTTCATGTCGCCTCTGCAGCCAACCCTACACGACGACAATGATGTCGCGTGCACTGCGCGCAGGAACTTGTTGTGCCATGTCTTATGTCCTGTTAAGTCTTCATCGGGTGTTCACACAGTTTAATAAATAATAATTATTAAATATTTGTATCTTATTATTATTTAATTTTAAATCTTAATAAGTCGCAATCATTTGAGTTTCCAATCACGTAGTTATGATTTGCTATTTCAAAAGTTTGCTTAAGAAACACTTCATTCTCATAGTAAAAAAATTCTAACACATTTCGCCTGGATACTGTATAAAACACTTAAGAGTACATTGTCTAAAAATCACTGTGATTCCTTAGTAATTTGTTTTGGGATCATTACCAAAAAAATAAATAGAATCAAACATTGCGTGATACATATGCAGAGCGTTTATTTGAAATAATTAGATTGTACTGGACTGGACTGTAATGGATTTCTGTGAACTACTTACAATTTTAGCAAGTGTTCTCTTGTAATTACAAGTAATCGACACCAGTAGCGGACGCAGTGTATTATTTTTGTAGTTTAAACCGAAATAGAGTAAATAGAAATGCCTACGAGGGTGGTTTGAAAAGTTTCCGACCTAACAAAGATACAAGACTTTTTTTTAGTGTTTTTTTATCTGGTGAGTAAGGATGGTCAAGCAGTTCAAACCGTAATTCTTGGATTTTCGCCATAGCAACCGCATGGCAACCGCCCAAAAGATGTGAGACGGTGCGTTGTCTTGGTGAAACAGGTTTCTTTTTTATCTGCAAATGTGGCCGTTCACTGTTTGGACTGTATTTTTGTTTCGGGCGTATAATGGTGTATCCAAGTTTTATCTACAGTAATTAATCGGCGCCAAAACTTGGATTTATTGCACCTAAACTGCGCCAATAGAGCGTTGGAAATGTTCATTCGAACACGTTTTTGGTCTAACGTGACGTAACGTGTCTAAATGTTGATTGAAAAGAATTTATTTCTTACATATTAATATGTAACAAACACGTTCTTTTGACGTGTTCATAACCTCTGCTCTCTCTCTTACTTTGATTCGGCGGTCGTCTAGTACCATTTGGTAAACTTTAGCGATGTTTTCGTCGGTAGTTGCAGTTTCTGGACGTCCCTAACGCTCAACGTCTCCCAAGCTCTTACGGCCACGTTTAAATTCAGCTGCCCAAAATTTCACTGTGGTAAATGATGGTACAGAGTCCCCATACACAGAATCCAACTCATCTTTGATTTGCGTAGGCGTATTGGCTTTCAAAAACAAATATTTACTGACAGCTCGATACTCGATTTTGTCCGTTTTCATAAAAACACTCACATCAACTCACTCAAACGACTGTTAACTGTCAACAGATGAACAACAAAATAAACTAGCTTTTATTCACTAGTGCTGCCATCTTCGTGTTGAGGTCGAAAACTTTTCAGTCCACCCTCGTAAAACATTAATTTTACATATTAAGTTTACTCCATAATTTTATTCATATATTTATTAGCAATGAAATATCCATATCGCAGACCGCATCCTTTTTTGGCAATATACATCTTATAAAGGCATTAGAGAAAAATTAAAATAAAATATTTTAGTCAGCCCCTGACGCAGAATTGGCTTATTTAAAATATATGTTTAGGAATTTACCACATCTGTTATGATATTTTGATTATGATACAATTTATGATATTTGTACCAGTACCTGAGAGCCTTGACCCTTGAGACTCTTGAGATTCCGCGTAATTCCTATATTATATTTATTCATAATTCCTTTATTTGCGTCGGGGGTTAAAAATAATCTTCGTAAATGAGTAACACAGTGATTTTCTTTTGCAGGAGGCTGCCTGTTCGGTTCCCCAAGAAGACATAGGTTTGGCGTGGGATGGAGTTTGTTTTGCATTCCTTATACTTCAACAACGATTATTTCACAGCTATTACTTCTATAGAGTAATTGATGAAAGCAAAGCTACAACGGTGCTTGCGTCAAGGTAAATAGCATAGGATAGGATATCTGCATGATTGAGTGCTGTATGCTTTAGGCATAAAGGGCGCTGTTATTCTCCGACTAAGTAATCAGAAGGGTGGGTATGTTTTTACTTTTTACTAGTTTTGTTTAAAATCCAGACACAATTCCAGTCTGAAAACAGTATTCAATTCATGGACAGGAAAACCAGCATAAAAAAAAATATTGCATCATATACTTCTTTTGTATGTACCCATTTAATCTCTCATTTTATATATATATGTAAGTATTTTTATTTAACCTTAATATGAGCACTAACTATGATGACTACATACAAACTACAGTACTTTACAAATAACCTTGTGAGAATCGCACCGAAAATCGCTGTTAAGCTACTTTTTCGTTGCTTTAAACCTCGTGAGTGATTTTCTCGGAACCCGAAATCTCCCCTCCCCTAATTCCCGAGTCCGTCATAACCACTGGTGGGTGGTATCCGAGGAGATTTCCACCCAGAAAAAAAAGGTGGAGAGGGGACTCAAACTCTTGAGCTCGCTCCCTATACTACAAAAATAGTCGAGGTATTCTTGAACATTACTTAATCCTTCCTTAATCTTCCTTTCCTTTAATCCTAGTCTTTTTATTTACAGAGGTGCAGAACTTATTGAGGAGCTCCGACAAAAACAAATGCATATACAAGAAAACCAAGAAGTAAAGATACTGGAAAAGATCAAAGTTAAAATGGAAAGAATAAAGGCAAATCAGAAAAAGATACAAGGTGCACTAACCAAAACTGATCGCGAGCCCGTACATCACGACGCTGGTAAATATATTTATTCAGTTAAAAAAAAATTGCAATGATAATTATCTTGAACAAGGGATAAGCGTACTTAAATTTATTTTAGTTTTTAACTTAACCTGATACCAAGGGAAGGGAAGACTCTTCCTTGACTTGAGCTGCAGTTATAACTCATTACAAAATGAGAAATGATGATGAATACTAAACGATGATAAAATGATATATTATTCTTTTAAAAGGATAGTGTAATAGGTGGATAAAAACTCGTATAAACAACCTCCAGGCAGCAGTGACAGCCAAAGGTGCCACTCAAATAATGGGGATCGGTTTACTTTTGGTTCTTCCTAAAAAGATATATCCACCAGTCTATATTATTAACATTTAATAAAGGCCCGCTTCCGATTATGAGCTATTGCCAAGGGTCGAGGTATAAAGGTCGATATGATTATGCATTTTATAATCTATAGCGGCGTTATTTACATTATTTTACTAATATATCAAAAGGCCAAAACCAGAGAAGTTCCATTTATAAGTGTTAATATTTATTGAATATTTTACTTTCGCTTTCGCATTCTGGAGTAGAGGAGGAAGAAGAGACGATGGCTGGAGAATCGGAGCAAGTCCCATTGGTCCGCGGGGACTCTGACACTTCTCGCGGGTACCATACACCTGACAGTCCCGTATCCCCGCGCGGATTTCACACGCCTCTCAGCGAAGCCTCCGCCCCACCATCTCCAGTAAAGGGTCAACCTCTTCCCGTCCTACCCGCACTCCCCGCTGTTCCCCCATCCGCTGGAGGACCGCCGTCACCATCGTCTGCACTCATGACGGTATCGTTGGACGCATACCTTGAACCTCGACGCATATCCTTTGAATCTCCACCTTCATCGGAGTTACTCCAACGTACCAGTCCTGAATCATATCCGGTGTTCTCTCCACCCCCTATTCGTCGACGGAATACAGTTGCTAGCCCCAGCGTGCTGCAGCGAACGACGCGAACATCGATCATATCTTATTCGAGCCGAGCCGAACCGAACTCTCATCATACGTGTAAATTTATTATTCGGACTTGTGTTCCATGTTGACTCACGGCGCTATACATAATGGTAGACACTGCAAGTTTTTCGTGTTTCGTGAAGAATGGGTTTGTTAATGCATTTGAAAAAAAATATTGTTTGCAGTGTTATTAGAAATTAAGAATAATTGACAATAAGTACTACCCTATACTGGTAAACAGATAAGCATACTGTATGTATTACTATATACATATATGTATTTCTAACCGTACGAATAACACGTTAAACATGTGTATTTTTATAAATAATAATTTACAACTTGCCCTGTCTACCTCTTTGTATTTGTGAGCGCAATTGAACATACACAGTGTGTTTCACAGTGTACATAATGTAAAGCATATTTCAGATTGTACGTCAATTTTGTGAACCTTTATTTTTATACATTTTCCCTGTCGTATAGGATTTGGGTCACAACCTGTGAATAGGCGTCGAGTATACACAAAGAGACACGAAGGTAAAGAGACCTGTATCACGGGCGGGTGTTGGAAGTGCTTATCCTTTTATACTGTCACAATGTGCTGGTCTTTCAAACTTCATTGAAAAATATTTTACCATAGAATGGTGACACATATCTTCAACCACAACTTCCTTCTATAACCATTTGACTATCGTTATAATAAATACGAGCATCAAGTGTATATTGTATTTTATCCATTGTGACGTCCACTGTTACTAAATAAAATTTTGCTTGATTAATCAATTCCTGATGAATATGGTACTTAACCGCTCTCAGTTAATATTCATAAATTGTGAGTTCCTTTATTAATAATTCTTATGGTTTGTGAGCTGGTGTTTAGTAATGCTTTTCTCTTGTAGCGTGGGGCAGACCGACATATTATAGGCCGCCGACGACACATCAAAGGGGTAAAGTTCTATAACAAGACTCATTAAAACCCTAACTGTATTGAGTTTACTAACCCTTTCTCAGCTTGTCGGTGATGGTATTTAGGCTAAATTCATCGCAGGGGCGGGGACTGTCTTACTCGTGTCAATTGAAATTGTATATTTTCTATAAACTTTAAAGTTGTACATACAAAACTAAGACAGAATGCGCCGAACCCATCGGCTTAAATTGTGTTCGTGCCTATGTATGCCATAGTCAAATGTCTGCATGTTAACTGCTATGCTTAAAATCTTTATTTATAAAGCATGTTGCATGATTCTGCAAAGAGAAAGCAGCAAGAGTTCTAGATTTTAGAATAACAAAGCTGTCACACAAATAAATTAATTTTTATAAATATGTACGAATGCACTGTGATTCAGAAATGTCCTAACTGATATTATAGATACATATATCAAAATTTGTGTTGTAGGATATATTACAGCAAATTATGAAAGAAATCTGCTGTAATATACGTGTATTTTTACAAATTTTACAAGTACTCGTAATTTATATAACTATTACGGTTTCCAAAGGGCAACGTTCGACGTTATAAAAGGTTTCATTGCAAAACATGGTTACAAAAATTAAATTTGTTTGTGCTGGCTTCTGCCAAGCTCATTTGTAACTCAATTCTAGAACTTATAATCTGAAGAAGCTTGTGTGTTTATATGTGCTTATGTGTTGTGTGTTTATATTTTTTTATGTAAATCTTACTTAGATACGTATTGCTCACATTGTTTCACAATATCAAAAACAGATTAGTTATATTTTTAAATAAATACTTAAGTAATCTTTTAAATGGGTTTTTATTTTAAATTTTTGTTAGTTTTTAAACATGATGAACAAAAGGAGCACAGCTTGTTAAATTATTGTATAAATGCTTGTTGCAAAGTCGTGAAAAATAAGCGTAACTGAAAAGTATGGATAGTGAGTACGCTTTTTTAACCTCTTCTATGAAGATTTATATTTAAAAAAATCTTTATCAGAAGAATATTGAAAAAGGACTGAGGCCACTTGGTTTAAAATGAAAAAAAAAATCTTTTTAACACACAAAGAAGTTTTGTGAATTCATTCGTAATTTCCAAACTTACACGAAAACGATAATATTTTTCAGTTACGCTTATTAACCGGCATTCATATTTCTGATACATTGCTTCGTACATTACAGCGGTTCGATCAGGTGACTACTACATGTTTGACGAATTTGACGATACTGAGATTCAAATCAAAGATGATGACTCAAGTTCAGATGAAGAAGTGCCCGGAAAACAAATGGGCTTCGGCAGGGTGAGTTACTTTATGCTGTTAAGGCCTTTACAAAATCAATCCGCAAGATTATCTAACAAATCCTTTAGGTTACATTAAAAGTTGTTTGACATTAAGTGGCTCAAAATATTTTATTAATAAAAATTACTTTTAAGGTAAATGTACTAAAGATATGGTAAACCATATAATCTTGCTGATTAATTTGTTAATGTGGGACTTGTGGGTGCTGGTTTATGTATGTAGTTAGTCGGTGATAAGAATGGGAACATTGTCATCAGTATTCGTGCTTATTTATCATATTATCACAATGCACGAATGTGCTTGTAATGAATCTTAGATACTCTGCAGCGTCGGAAATACCACGCTCAAATTGCATTTCTATGCGAACACCTAATTAAATGAAAATAATAATGACATACTGAGGCAGACAATGATTCACTATAGTGTAGTATTTTGGTACCTTGGTAATTAGCATGTATGTATATGAGTAAATTACATTGGGCATATCAATTGGTGGTGACATTTTTACTATAGTGCGTCTTGGGTGTTCCAGCATGTACGCTTCTTAGAGTATTTAATTACAAGAATCGGCATGTTAAGCTGTCCTATTATGAATTGATGTAGGAACTATATTTCTTAATACACATATGCCAAATCAGCTTTAAGGTGACTAACCCCAACACTGGTAAAATTGCATCGCGCCACTCAAATCGGTACAAGTCTAAATCTTGTTTAAGTCCATTTGGATCATAAGGTAATTCATTTTCTTTTCGTGTCCTATTTAAAAATATTTAATTAACATTAATATGTATTTACTATGCAAAAATATCGTCGTTGAAAAATAATCCTTCGTTTCTTCGCATTTTAAATTCTATTTTATAAATATGTGAAAATAATAAATAATTCTTCTTACGCAACTATTATTTCGCCATTCGAAAAGTTCCTTTCTCCTCTTACTAAAGTAGTACAACTCCTACGTCAAAAGTGAATTGATAGGGTAGTTATTTACTATCAATCAAATAACATAGTTTGTTATTCTGTTTTAGTCAAAGGCTTTGGCTTCCCAATCGATGATTAACAGGGCTCAGGAGACTTAAGAGAGTATCTTTACGATTCTCGCAATGACACGGTTTTATGAAAACATAATATTCAAATTATATTCAATAATAATATTCAATATAGAAAATCAAAATTTCGAACCCCCCACGACAGGATTGGATCTGCAAAGAAATTCTAGATAAAATCATGATAAGAAACAAAATCTGGCGTAAACTAAAACAGGACCCTAATAATGAAGATTTGCTTAAAACTTTCAGAACAGAACGAAAAGTTACTAGTCAAATGATCAGGAACACTAAGCAGAAATATTACCATGAACAGTTTAAGAAATGTACAACAGATCCTAAAAAGATGTATAACTTGATTAATACTTTGTCTAATAATAGAACCAAGTCAGAACGCACTCCCCCTAAATTGCTGACAGAGAGCGGTACTTTAACGAATGGTAATATGATCTGTAATGAATTTAATTGCTTCTTTTCTACGATTGGCTCCAACCTTGCAAACCGTATACTTACACAAAAACAACACGATATCATAATACCACTAGACACCCGAACATGCAACACAACATTTACTACTTTCACCCCTTGCCGATCTCGCGAATTGTCCAAAATAATTAAAAGCCTTAAACTAAACTGTAGTACCGGGATCGATGGTATAACAACTAAATCTATTAACTGTATAAGCGAACTGATACTAGACAAACTGACAGACTGCATAAATAGCCATCTGGCTTCAGGAATATTTCCCGATGAATTAAAAATAGCTAAAGTCACTCCGATACACAAAGCTGGTGCGAAAACTGATCCTAATAACTATAGGCCTATCTCAGTACTACCGATAATTTCGAAAATATTCGAAAAGATACTTCTTGCGCGCCTAGAGGAGTATATGACTTCAATAAACTTCCTTTTTGAACGTCAGTATGGCTTTCGACCACAGTCTAACACCTTATCGGCTACAATAGACCTCACGACCAAAATACAAATGAACATCGATAAAAAAAATATGGCGCTTGGCTTATTTATTGACTTCAAAAAGGCTTTTGACACCGTAAGTCACAAAATTCTTCTACAAAAGCTTAAAAACATGGGCGTGTCAGGTGTGGCTTATGGAATGCTTGAATCATATCTATCTAATAGGCGACAGATAGTTAAAATAGGCGAATGCCAGAGTAAACCACAAAATATCACGTTTGGAGTTCCTCAAGGTTCCCTGCTAGGCCCACTATTTTTCCTAATCTACGTGAACTCCATTCACAAACTCCCACTACATGGTCAAATGTCTTTGTACGCAGATGACACGTGCCTCTTCTATTTTGGAAATTCCATACCTGAAATGATAAATCAAGCTCAACAAGATCTAAATTTATTACTAATCTGGTGCCAACAAAATCTTCTCACAATTAATGCATCCAAAACATGCTACGTTATATTTCATGCCAAAAATAAAAAAGTTCCACCTCACACCCCCCTTAAAATCAATAATGAAATACTCGAGCTTAAACAACATGAAAGATACCTCGGCCTGCGACTGGATTGCCAACTAAATTGGAACAGTCACATTGAAAACATTAAATCTAAACTAACATCACTCTTGGGTTCACTACGTAATATTGTTCATTGCCTACCTTTCAATGTCCGCCAGCTTATATACAATTCACTAATAAAGCCACACATTCTGTACTTAGTTGAAATATGGGGGAATGCAGCCAAAACAAATCTAAAGGACTTACAAATTGCACAAAACAAAATTATTAAAATGCTGTTTCATTATGACTATCTGTCACCTACAACCAAAATATACAAAGACACGAAACTTATGAGTATCAAACAACTGTACACATTTTGCACCTGTATACTTATACAAAAAATACTTACTAAATCCATACATTCACAGATATCTTTTACTAAAATACATGAAGTTAGTAACCGTAGCAGTCGTAGAAAAGACCACATTTTGGTTCCTCAAGTACGTACTTCTCTAGGCAAGAGAACATTGTTATACGAGGGAGTGCAACTTTTTAATAAATTACCCAAAGACATAAGGAATGCGAACTCGTTTAGTACTTTTAAAAGAAAACTCAAGCAACATGTGCTCGAAAATATCTCACCCACCTAAAACAATTTTTAATTACCTATAATATTGTTACTATTATTAATTACCTATAATATGAACTCAGTGCAAACATATTATCTACTTAAAATAAACAAAAAAAAAAAAAGAAAATTAAAATTAACACCACTATTACGATCGTGTGAAATGAAACAGTACTACTGTGCTTTAACCTGTATTGTGACCACGAGTCCGCATTTTGCAAACCTATGCGAGGGTACACTTATATCTCTGTCTCTAGTCGTGTAAAATTTGAATACCCACACCGATTGATTACTATAAAAAGTATAATGTAACCGTTCAGTGTCAATTACTTAACGAAAATGATGTAATATACAAATGTTTGAGTGATGAAGTATAATATATTAGTGTATTAAGTGAAAGAAATGTTCTCATGTAAGTGAAATGTAAATTTCTTTTTGAGAAAAATAAATTCTTTACCCACAATATTGCTGATTATAGTTTCTACCCTGAAAGATCATTAGAAGACCCTGTAGAAATGTCAATATATATTTCCACATTGATTTTATCTTGACTAAACAACGATGGGATGTTGTTAGGTGTCAAAAATCCGTCAACAACAACAACGTAACAATTACTACTATTTCGCAGTTTGTCGCATAAATTCCTCCAAGTTTTCATTATTAAAATAATTTCTTGTGAATAATCAAATCACTGCTTATATAAAAAAATATTGACAGAGATTTCTTTGAGTATATTCTTTTATACAAAAAAAAAATCACCTCTTAAACGTTTTACGCGAAAAACAATATATCGACACATAAGTTACAAATATTTCGATACTTAACGATACGAAACTAGCGGTTTCTTTTTTTATCTCTCCTATATCTCTCCGCTCTCTCTTAAATCCTTGAACTGACCAATTTTTAAAACTCGGTAATAGATATCAATTTAAGTGTTTATATAAATATATATCAAAAATATCAAATGAAACATACTTTGGCATTTAAATGCGAAATACGATTTCAAAAGTGATGTATAGCATATATGAGTGGTCGTGGTCTTACAAATGTGTCGCGTGGGAGCAGTTGCTAGCCGAGGCGGTCAGGACAGACTTGCGCCGCGCCGTGTCGCTTCGCCGCGCCTCCGCTCCCAGCGTGCGCTCTTCTCGTTCGCGACATCTCTCCGTCGGCGATCTTCCGCACTCCGACACGCGCGAGGTAATCCTGCCTCACATCACACTGCACTGCGGCAGTAATAAAGTCTTCGCTGTCAGATGCCTAATTATTTAAAATTGTATGATTATGACCGGACCGGATACCGGACTTACTTGTAAGAAATTTCTAAAGAAATGATTTTGTTACTTTACGATCATAAGTTACGATTTTTTTCTGTTACGAGTAAATATTTTATTCCTAAATAACGGCTTTTAAGGTATTTTTAGCGTTTACAAATTCTTAGAGTCCAATAGTTAACTTTTTTAAATATTCTTGACTACTCGATTATATTAAATAATACAGAAAGGCATCTGGCTTCGGATACTTATGATAATTACAATATTCATGCCACGAAATAACATAGAAACTGCAAAGGTTTCAAGCCGAGGTAAAGTAGTGGGGCTGTTTTTTTTTTAACTCGCTTGTAATTTTATTTCTGCTTATTGCATGCTTTGTATGTTACTCAATGAATTAAATGTATTAAGATTTTTTTTTACGATATGACTTTATACCAGTTTATAAAATTTGTATTTGAAATTTCAGCAATATTTTTTATTTTACATTAATTAGCTCATATTGAAATTTAATAAAAAAAGCCAAATGTGGAATTTATTTATTTCTGTTTGCCATCTGGTTCATGAGACTAAAGTATGTTGTATTATTTAGCATCGTCGGAAGGAGGAAGATGTGAGAGAAGTTCACGAGGCCGATGTGCAAATCTCAGAACGGGGTGACTTACAATCAGATCAAGAGGATTCTGCACCTGGTTAGTATCTATGAACATCTAGTTTTCTCCCAAAATATTCTTTTTTTACTCCCATTATCAAGTCTACAAGTATTTTTTAATAAAGAAGTTAAAACATTTATGATAATAAACATATAATAATTTTGTTAGGACTGACAAATACATACTAATTAATACATTGTTTTTAATTTATATGACGACTAAATAACGACGTAACCTGCCTACACCGTAGATTAGTAAGTCCTAATAGCGTATATTGATGATACCGTATTTTCATATAGCTGGAGAAACTATTGTGGATAAAATAAAAAGATACCGAGAAACTGCATGGGCATTCATATCGAGCATCTTGGTGTCTCTCACCCGACATCTTATGAAGTTCTCGAGAGACTATCGATACGTATCCCGCACGCTCTCTATAGAAAAGAAAATACTAAAGGTATGTTGCTTTGTTTCACCATATCTTAAACGGCAGTTGAGATGTTTGCTATTGAAGTATTTGCAAATATATTGTGATCGGAATCAAAAATTGCGTACAATTTAGGGAAATAATTCTCTCCATATCCATTATTAACTATACTGATTCGAATGGAATCACAGACTTAATACTCTGAGGGAGAATAATCACTGTCATTAACCAGTTCGGCCCTAAGCTTGGTTTTGTTCATACAATATTAAGATCTATCTATCTATTTTTTCCATGATGTTTAACAATAAATTAATAAAACAAAATCAATTAGGTAATTTGCTTATAACTTTCAAATCACTTTCGTGTGCTACTTCTTTAAGGTATTACCGTAAAGCAAGAATTTCCTCAATTAATTCTTACTGTTACTTATGTAAGATATATTTAGTTAAGATAGAAACAT
The DNA here is from genome assembly GCA_902825455.1 of Arctia plantaginis. Classification (NCBI taxonomy): domain Eukaryota; kingdom Metazoa; phylum Arthropoda; class Insecta; order Lepidoptera; family Erebidae; genus Arctia; species Arctia plantaginis. Next base: position 7,313,838 of record CADEBD010000288.1, read on the forward strand.
TTTACATTTTAACATTTTAATGTAAGGTATTACAATAACGACAGAGCCAATTATCATATATAATTTTAAACCAGGAGAAGGAAGGCTTCGGTATTGGTCTTCGAGAAGGCTCGCAGATGATATGGGAACCTTTACCAGAATCACTCTTGGCAACTTCCACGCATCTGTGAGTTATAGTTTCATATTTTTATTTTTATACACAGTAAGCACACATTATGAAACATTTTACATAATTTTTACTTTTATACTAAAAAATAAGAAAATTTCTGTTCATATGAACAACAATCAGAACACTCTACAGAGCGCTGTGAAACGCGCTACCGGTATATGTTAGGTACTGAGAGGTTTATTACTACTCCCTAGGTGAGGGGGAGGGAAACAAGTCACCATACATGCAGCAATAGATGCCCCTAAATAAATTACGACTGTAAGGGATGGCAATCCGGTGACTTCAAGTAACTTCTTAATTGTTCTATATCATCTAAATCTGACAGAAAATAAAAAATCGATACATGTTTTGCATATTCTGAAAGCTCATGCCTGCAAGACGTTATCAAATGGGATTTTCATTTTAACGATTAACATTCATTTCATTGTGGATTTATTTGTATACACTGATGATCTTAGTAGGGCTTGTATCACTAGAAACGCTCATCTTAACGCACGTAAAGTGTAGTCATAGATTATTTTGTAGGTAGTAGTATTCCATAAACAAGCGTTGTTTAATCCATTGTCTGTGATCTAAAATACGAGCACCACGTTTTTTGACAAAAGGAACATTACGAGGTCAGTCTGGAGTATTGATAATAAGTCAAAATTGTAATATATTACAATTATTCGCATAACAAGAAAATCAATGTCGGTTGTACATTTGCAATTTTATTTCCCATATGAACAAAGTCCTACTTTTAATTAAGTTAAACAACGCTTACTTTAAAAATGTTATTATATTTACTTAGTTCTTAGTTAGTAAGTAGTATTTTGTTTGCATGCTGCCTAGAGCGGACGAGTCGGATTCTATTGACAAGAATCTACTCGCGCCGACAGTAGACATGGGGTTTGTATTATTGCCACCATTCATGTAATGATAAGAGCTTAATAGAAATTAGAATTGGAAAATGTAAAGTACAAATAGTAAGAGAAAAATATATTTTAAATATTTATTTGAAGTAATTGTTCTTTTTATAGAACAGTATAAACTAGTAGCAATTCATGCGAGATATACAATTAAAATAAAAAATACATTTAGTAAGTTATCTTTAGTAGTTTTTCAATATCGGATTAATAGAATACAAGGCATACAACACACACTTCTTATGGCTGGAAATAAAATAAAATTAAAATTTCCTGGGACATATTTACACATCGTTTGAGCTCAAACGTATAAAAATACAAACAACATTTAAATATTCATTTATTTTCTAAATTTGTTAAATATCCCAGGATTATTGACTAAAACTGCTTAAATAAATTATAGCTCTTTGTTTAACTTCTGATTAAATTAATTCATTTTCAATAAGAAGCACAGTTTATGTCAATGAACATCGAAGTAGACAATGATGTTGGGGGATGTTTCCAGCCGTAAGTTAAGTGACATAAGTGTTCCGGAAATTCGCATACTGGCGCCGAGCATGGAGCGGGGACTGGACGCGTCGCCGCCGCCTTGCCGCCGAACACCGTCGTCGCTGTCAGCGAACACGACACGCCCCAATAACGACGACGATGACACGTCTGAACACGAGAGCGCGTTTAGTTTGGAGAGTACCGAGAGGTGGAATCATACATTCAAACGTATACTTGAACTGCGAATATCGTAAATCCGATCTCGCAGTACAAGCTACGTTCAATATTTTCAGCGCTTGCTAATGGGCTTTAAGTGTATCTTTTTAAATTTACGATTCTTAAGGTCTTTTTAAATATTAATCTTTGATTTTTATTCTTACACTTATATTTCATATCGCAGCTTTGCAATAAGTTATACAATCCACTTGTGTAATGTAATTTAATCCTGAAGTCTTCAAACTGTTAAGTGTCAGGAGGGCTCCTAAACGAATTCCCGATGACGTAATAAAAATTTATTATAAACACATTTTACATGTAAAATACGCAATAGGATCCACCATATTATATAGTGTACGAGACAGTGTTGTAGTTGTTACTTCTTAATTTATAACGGACCGCGGTTGTGTTTTAATATAAATGCATGCAAAGGTTTTGACAAACTCTTGATGAAAAAGAAGCGCTTGTAAACAGAAAAAGAAAGACAGGCGACAAAAGACAACTGAATCTCAATCAATTTGTCAATGATTATTAAATGTCTTTTTATTGATAAAAACTAAAAAATAATATTTTGTGTTTTATTTAATTAATATTTATCTTTCATTAATCGGTATTTAGAGAAGGAGATAATCTTTCCCTCTAAACTTTTAAGTTTATAACGTGTAAAAATGCTTAATACTTTGTATCATGTTTTAATCATTACTGTTTTGTAATTTATTGTACCATACTATGTAATAATTTAATGTCCACTAATAATTAAATTGACTTTGCGTCTAAAAATTAAATCAAACATTTGAGTTCTAAGCACTTTCTTATGGTTTTCAGCAAGGACTTGACCACACTGGAAGAACAAGACGATTCTATGTTCAAGCAGGATCGAAACGCATTAGTGCATTTCATAAGCGCCCTGTGGTATACAATTTTAGCGCATACCGATATTGTATGTTATGTCATGGTGTTTATTAATCAGGTAATCTAATTGTTTTACATAAAAGACATGAAACTAATAGCTTTTACGTAAAACTATTTCAAATATCTACAATAAATATATATTTTTATTATTAATCAGTTCATTATTATAGCGGATTCTGTAAGAAAAGTTAATGTAAATAATTTAATGACGAAGTACAAAAAAGTCGCATTCCAATATATAAATTGTTTTTTTTTTACAGATACAATCGGCGACTATTCTATCGATACCGTTACCTTTAATGGTGTTTATGTGGGGTACACTCTCTGTCCCACGACCAACAAAAACTTTTTGGGTCACCCTGATTGCGTACACTGAAGTAAGGATTGATTTTGTCTAACGTTTGAATATATTGTACTTTATATTGAACTCCTTGAAAGCAATTTAAATTGCACCAAATATTTTTTGTATTTATTATTAAAACAAAAATTTGTGGTTGATGTTTTACATCAGCAAAAGCAACAAAAATGACTAAACAGATCAAATGAAAAGGTCGAAATGGAACTTTGCGAAGAACGAAGTGAGGCCGGTTTTATAAAATATTGTTTTCTACGTTACTTATGTGTAATGCGAATGCATCCTACTATCTATCTCTTGTAGTTTGATTTTTACACCCTTTCACAAAACACGTTGATATTTTTGATGACGTTTTGACTGACAAGGCGTGCATGGAAGTGTATCATTTTGTTCACAGAGTACCATCTTAACTTTTTTTTTGTTTGATCTGATATTGTCGTAAGCATTACTACTATTCCTACATGTTATGCACAGTACTTCTTTGACTTGTTAACTATATTTTTTTACATTTTTTATTATATTTGGTTTCATAAATTACTGAAATTGGATTTGATTTACATATACCTATTGTTAAGTACGTCTACATTATCCTGTTTTGCATTTAAGGCTTGACATGGTTATTCGTCTTATGACAAGAAGAATTACCAAAAACTATACTTATTTATAATTTTCACAGGTTATCGTGCTGATAAAGAGTATGTTCCAATTTGAGATACTACCATGGAATCAAAAGGCGATACCGGCCAATATGCCTTTCACAGCTCCCCGCATCATTGGTATCGAGAGGAAATTCAACTACGCACTCTACGATCTACTATTGTTACTTATCATCTTTTTACACAGGTAACAGTACAGTACAGTAGACTACTTCTCATAGCTGTTGACTTTTTAGTCAACTATTGAGTAGCTTGCCTTATTAGTAATCCAAACCCCTACTTTCCCTAAAGGTAGTAATAGTCGTCTTGAATAGGGAATAATGCTCAAAGCTTTATTGTTCAAGGTTCATGCTTAAATCGCTTGGTCTATGGAAAGAGTCCGCACCAGAAGTAGAATTGAGAGAAGACATGGAGTATCCGCTAACTCCTGAAGACACACAATTGGTAGTGGAAGGACGAATACATGAAGTTGGGCAGAAATATATCCACTTGCACGACCGTACAGGCCCGTGAGTATTTTTTAAATTGTAATAAGATTGTGTTATTTAGTCAATTCACGACTTTTTGCCAAAGTAGCGAATTGACTAAGGACTCGCGATTAACACGTGAGCACTTCTATTCTGTACTTTATTCCGGTTATTTGAAAAACGTTCCCGGATACTAGCCTAGTGAATCCTAACATGATTCCCTGAAAAAACGTATTAGTCCAAGTTATATACCATAACTCACAAACAAAAGTTTTGCTTTGTATGTTTCGTTAATTCATTTCTATGCGTTGCAACGCCTTTTTTTGCATTTCCCACTAATTATTTCTTATTATTATTAGTGTACTTAATTATATATTATACAAAAACGTTCACGTCATTTACATGGCATACTTCGTCTCCTTATAAACGACGTGTGTGATTTTCTCGACGTCCATGATTATGACTTAAATTCTGTTTTACTCATCCTTGACATAAAATTGAGACCTGAATCGTGTTTTAGGAATGGCAACTTTGGTAAAACGTTATCTGTAGCAAATAAGTAAACTCCCCAAAAATTTCGGCGGCGTAGGCGTTAGAGAGCATAGAGCAGATAGTACATAGCGAAGTGTGCGGATCAGACAGTCTTCACCGGCTGGTGGACCGGCTGTACCACGTGCAGGCGACGATCGAGTCGGCCGTGCGCGAGCTGAACGCGACGCGCTCGGACCCGCGCGTGATGCAGCTCGTGTGGCAGCGCCTCAACCCGCCCGCGCGCAGCCGCCGCGCGCGCTGGCGCCGGCGCCGTACCCGCCGCCCGCGACGGTACACGCGCTCTACAACAACCCTCACTTTTAAACTGTCGATTCTTTACGAACCTATACGAAAAGTCAGCTTTATTGACACTATTAAGTTCGGTCTCACTTTTGTCACGGTGGCTCTTGGTGAAATACAGTTGCAATTTTTAGCCGCCTTCAAAAAATATGTTTTATATAAGTTAAACATTCTTGTTTGTTCAAATCTTAACGTTCAATATTTGGATGCTTCGAAGTCAGTTAAAAAGCAATGTATCACCCTAACCTTTTTATGTTTTTTAAAGCTTTTCGAATAGGTTGTTTCGGTTATTTTAACTTTAAATATAGTTAAATGTTCCAAATGTATGTAATATGTGGTTAATTGTATTTTTTAATAACTAACTTAATAGTGATTGTCAGTTTTGTTGGTTTACGTATAGTTATAGTATTATAGAAATTTGATTACTTAATGATAAAGAAGATAATATTATATATATAATTATTGTTAATTATTGGTACTGTTGTTAAGTAGACTATTGTGGATTTAACAGTGTGCACTTTCCGCATGGGTGAGAATGCTAAAACTTAAAACTTAAGATATACATCTTGACCAATTCACCAGATCGACCGTCCACGATCTGTTGGAAAATGCACTCTATATAAGAGATGTAATTGTAAAAGTTAGGGTTAATGATAATTCAACTGTACAATTTGACTAATAAGAATCTTGTAAATAGCATTACAAAATCAGCTATGAACATTATATATATTAACTAATACTATGCTTACAGTTCTGATGACGTCAACGAAGATGATATACCACCTAATAATAAAGAGTCCGTGGGTCCAATGCGATTGCACGACTATGCCACCAGTTACGTGTACGGCGAAAGCGAGCCTGGGCCTTCGAAACCAACGGAAGATGACCATTACAAGTACGTAAGCACTTAAGTTCATACAGTGTATTACGACAATAACGTTGTTCATTAACTCTTACTTATGTCCCGTTAATGGGCACTGTTTACAGCTTACAATCAGTCGAGCTGTATTCTTCTTAGTAGTATAAAATGGTCAAATGAGATAGTCTCCCCAAACAAATGACCTCACCCAATCAAGATTTTTTTAGAGCAGCTTAAGTAATGAAAAAAAATTGAATTAAGGATGGGCCCAATATATTATAATAAAAGTGGAAATTTCATCAACGTCCCAAACAGTTATGAGATGTCTCTGGGGACGTTTTATTACTTAGTTACGTGAACAGATATGTTTGGAATTCTTGTATTGTATTGGTTTTTCCACACATTTCTGGCCATAAAACGTGCCGAATTCTTCGATAGAGCAATGTATTGGTTTTTCTACACATTTCCGACTTAAAAACGTCCCAAATTCTTTGATAGAGCAATGTACTGATTTTTCTACAAATTTCTGACCAAAAAATGTCCCAGTAAGTCGTTGAACTCTGTCTTAGACCAGCAGCTAACTGTCGCGATCAGACCATCTAATAACCCTTCCTTTACTTAATATGATTATCTAAATATTTGTTTGCAGAGTAAATGATGATCAAGAGCCTATTATAGCAGTAACAACTACTTTGGAAGATACATACAAACATTATCCTCAAGTGGTTTTACTATCGTAAGTATTCACCTAAGGCGTATACTACTCATCCGTTTTATGGCGTTTATTAATAAACGGATAGATAAAAAAAAACAAGCCTTAACAACGTCCAAAGTGTCAATATTTACCAAAAATATTGATTATTACTTATGTAATTCTCAATACTAAAGGCCCATGGACCGACCATGGATTGCTCGTCACGGAACCATCACTATAATAATAGATATAACCAGCACTTTCAACCAATAATTTTCTATAAATCTGATAAATTTTGACAAATTGGCCAATCATTTTCTTTCCTCCGAATGAGGCTCAGCATCATCTGCCTATAATAGTCCACTGCTATACATAGGCCTCTCCTTAGAGAGAAGGTTTTGGCCTACTTTTATTTCATTAAATAAATATCTTTATTTATATTAGATACTTGGTGGTCATAAGTATTGAATAATACCCTTGACACTACCGGTGGTGACATCATCATCATCATCATCATCATCAACAGCCTATAACAGTCCACTGCTGGACATAGGCCTCTCCTTAGAAAGGAGATTTTGGCCTACTATACCACGCTGGCCAGACGGGTTGATATAGGGTTTGTTTCAAGTTTTCCTTCTCTTTGCAGTGCTGTTGTCCTACGTAGTTTGCTCCCTTAGTCGCCTCTTACGACACCCACGGGATGAATAGGGGTGGTGACATTCCGTATTCTTAATCCGTCACCACACGGACGATGGTGACATAGGGATCGAAAAATACCCTTGAAACTACCGGTGTTGTCATTAGGTGGTATCACGGGTCCGTGGCGGGATTGCTTATGGCTCTTCATCTGATTTTATTAGAAACGTTTAAGTATCATATCATAAAGGCATTATTTTCTGGTTGCCTGAAAGTATTTAGTTGTTTTTCTATTATCGTAAAACACTATCTTTTCGTGGTAAATTAGGTAGTAGCTGTTTATGGTTCCGTGACTAAACTACCCGTGGCAAGTAAGTTATTGAAAATATGGTTTGAAATCAAGAAAAAGGGAAACTTCAATGTTTATTATCTCATTTTTTATTAAATAAAGAGAGAGAAAGTATACTTTTTACATTGTTTTATGTTTTACAGATTTAAACGTTACCTTCGTCCGACACACCGTTTCTTTCAACGAATGTTGGCGCCAGGAGCTCGCGTCACCGCAGACATTTACGCTTATATGTTTCTGTGTGACTTTTTCAACTTTCTAGTTGTTATATTTGGATTTGCAGCATTTGGAGTAAGTGCATCCTACCTAATTCTAATAATACTCTTAATTAATTCTGATCCAACCGGAGTTTTCTTTGACTTTAAAACAGTATTTCTAAATATCCAAATCAAGATATGACAATAAGACTGTCTGATGCAGCTACCAGCTAGCACAATAATAATAATTCGGTAACACACATGTAATGTTGACAAATTGTATCTTTAATGGGGTGTAATTGCCAAATCTCGCACCTCGAGCCTCCTGATAAAAATATGGTTAAAAAATATATATTAAATAATGAAAAGACGCACTAGCTTTTTGATATATTAAAGCATAAAATTCGAGTCGAGTCATTCGTTTTCAGATAATATTATCATATACAAATGTTCATACGCAGTTACAAATTCAATAGTACCAAATATCCTAAAACTATCGTGCCTGTAATATAATGTTTGCTTTAACAGACACATCAAGGTGACGGAGGCGTCCAAGCGTATTTGGAAGAAAACAAAGTGCCGATCCCATTTCTAGTGATGTTGATCTTACAATTCGCGCTGATCATTATCGACCGCGCGCTCTACTTGCGCAAGTTTATGCTCGGCAAGATATTGTTCCAGTACGCACTCATCATAGGAGTCCACATATGGATGTTCTTCGTACTGCCTTTCATCACGGAGAGGTATGGCCGTATGAGTGTGGTGCCACTATTATCTCTTACTGAAATTTGATTAATTAGGAAAAATATGCTTCGGTACAAATGGGCAGACCAGACTGGAGAGGTACCACAGCCTCAAAGAAAATCAATGTTAGCAGAGTGAGGTCACCGGAGTACAAAACCGTACCGCCGCCTCGGGTACCAGTTGCCGGGAAACCAGGTTTACCCTAGAAAGGAAATCCCCCTGATTCTATGAAAGGGCACTTAAAAGGCGGCTATACACTTGCGATCCTTGAGTTGCAGTTGTCTATGAGCGGTGGTAGTCACTTACAATCAGCTAGGGCGCACGTGCAAACGAGCCAGCTGATTATTCATTATTTTATTTTATTACATTTTTATTTATTATTGAATAGCATTTTTTTTATATTTATAAAATTTTACTTAACAACGAAAAATAAAATTACATTGTAATTAAAGACAAACAAGACCTAAGTTGTCGATTGTTGAATTATAACTATCTTTGTCTTCGCAGAGTTATCAAACTGCCTCTAGAGCAATTACTTTTGCATCAACATACAGAAATGATTAAAAAGTCACTGAGGTTACATAGACCAATTTGTAATATTATATTTGAAAGATCCTAACTGAATAAACATTGTCACCAGAACGTTCAACGCCCTGTTACCACCCCCGATGTGGTACATGGTGAAGTGCATCTACTTACTTCTATCTGCGTACCAGATCCGTTGCGGTTACCCGCGACGTATCATTGGCAACTTCCTCTGCAAATCCTACTACTTCCTCAATATGATGTTCTTTAGAGCGTAAGTTTAGAATTTAATTAAAATCATAAAGTACAACAGTTAAGTTTGCACCTACACAAGCCATTTTCTACTTGCGGTGTACAATACTATAGGTTTAAGTAGGTATATAATCTTTTAAATTGATAGTTAAATGTGACAGGTTAGATAACAATGGTACATTGTCTCATTTTTTCACATTTTCACTCATCTCACACTCCGTCTGATTCAAAACTAGGCGGAGCCTGTGCTATGGTAACCAGACAGCTGATAAACATACTTATTTATTTCTAAATACACACATATTATAGATAAAATAAACCCAGACACAACAAATGACGGTGCTCATCACACAATTATTTGTCCTGGGTGGGAATTAAACCCACGACCTCTTGTGTACCAGTCAGGGTCACTAACCACTAAACCAACAGGCCCATCAAGTCACATTATTAAACACTTTCAATTAGCATTTTTTTATAATGTTTAAATTTAATTTAAAATATATAATTTCTTTATTTAATCTATTTGAAAGATTTAAGAATTATACAAGAATACCAAAAAGGAAATAAATTAACAGTTAGTAGTTTAGTATTACTAGTATTACTAGTAGAACCTCACCAGCTTCATGTGACGTCACTCTCTGAGACGTAAACTTTTCCTAGCATATGTAGTATGTATATTATTTGTTATGGAAAGAATATACTGTCATTTCTATTTAATATAATAAATCACACTGTACGACAGTAAATGACTCTTATAGAGATAAATCTCACAAAAAAGTCGCCAGTGATCTACTGTTCTGTACCTTTCATTATCAAATTATTAATGTCATTTCTCAATATAATTTTTGGGCAAATATTACAGGCAAATAATGCTCTAGTAGTGTTGTTTAAAAACGGTCTTTTCCCATTGTTTTGGTGCCTGTGTGGAAGATATATCTTCTGATGTTTAACCTAGTTTAAAGGTAGTTACATAGAGAGATAAGAAGCTAGACTGCAGCTTATTATCCAGGCTCTGACAGGTTCAAACTGCTTAAATACTATTTACATTTAACCCATTACAGATAAATTTTAACTAAATATAAATAAATAACTATATTATAATTCTTGTGCTTATTATATATAGTATTCGTATGTACAACTAATCCGCCGGTGCATTACTAAATAGATAATACCATACCATACTCATATTTGCTCAAACAGATTTATGGCAATACCGTTCTTATTCGAGCTACGCACACTCATGGATTGGATATGGACTGACACTTCTATGACCCTCATGGATTGGCTCAAGATGGAAGATATTTTCGCTAGCGTCTTTTTGCTGAAGGTATATTAATTATTTTACACACATCACTAGTGTTTAATAGATTTTTTTCGAACTCTAGCCATCCTATAACTAATCAATTACAAGAAGGTTCTAAATTGGACTCGTTTTAAATGTCTTAGTTACGCTGTATTCGGCAATGTATGTCACACACATGGATGTCAAAATAGCGAATATAAATAACCAGGGGCATGATAAAAACGTATTGTTGTGCTTTGTTTAGTACTGATAATTTTCAAATATTTTTTGAAAAAAGATAAAAAGATAGCTACATTAAGTTTTGATGTGCTGTTTCAAATATATGTCATTGTTCTAGTGTTCTCGTTACGTGGAAGACAGGTTTCCGCAGCCGCGTGGCGCTAAGAAGTCTAATACGACGAAGTATTTGCTGGGCGGCGGCGTTCTCGCATTCGTCATCGCCATTATTTGGTTCCCGCTTGTATTTTTCGCATTTGGCAACACGGTAAATATTGACTAGTAGTCTTCTCGAGTCGTATTGTCGTGTTACATAGCCCTCTGTTTCTCTGTTCTCAACAAAAATTCTAAATAATACAACCAGATTTTCTTAAACTACTTTCACATAAGTACTCAATTGTTTTCATAAATAACCGTCCCTTAGTTACTACTTGATAATATGTATTTCAGGTAGGTCAACCGAACCCACCAACCGACGTAACAGTGAAGATTCGGATCGGACCATTCTTACCTGTGTACCAAATGTCGGCGCAATCGCACAATATTGATGTGTAAGTTTTCATCACTTATATTATTTGTGACAAGAATGTCTCCAGATTAAATTATGTGAATGTTAGATTCTCCGTGTAGTGACGGATTAAGAATACGGAATGTCACTACCCCAATTCATCCCGTGGGTGTCGTATGAGCCGACTAAGGGCGCAAAACAACGCAGGACACCAGCACTGCAAAAAGAAGGAAAACTTGACACAAACCAACCCGTCTGGCCAGCGTGGTATAGTAGGCTAGACATCCTTTCTAAGGAGAGGCCTATGTCCAGTAGTGGACTATTAAAGGCTGTTGATGTGATTTGAGATTTTCCTGGATAAAGAACTATAACTGTACTTCGATATAAATAAGGACAAAATACTTCTTAGGGGCGCTCGCAGTCTTACATACTTAAACTGTAGAATACCGAATTGACGTGTCACCCAGTGAACGTGCGTACGAATGTAGATTCGTCTTTGGAAGCTCATTCATAGAACATTGCTCGTTTCTAGTTTCTCAGAACAGGACTACACTCAGCTCAGCAACATGTACCCGCGCGACCGCACCGCTCAGACCTTCCTATCCAACTACATGTACAACGACATCGCCGTCATCACCATCAACCCCAACTCTACCATGAAATGGGAGATCTCACCGCCTGAGCTCGAGCGGCTTAAACGAGAAGCCAAATCTAGTAAGTCTATATCGTATACATACATGCACGTGTACGTATATTTACGTATACTGATATAAATGTAAACATAATTCTGAAATAAAAACAAGATACGTAATTGATATCATACTCATTTTGTCAATTTTCAGAAGAATTAATGTATGGGTATAAAAATCGTATAAAAACTAAGCTAAAGCTGTCAATTAAATTACTTTCTTTTGATAGTTCAAATGTAAGATCTTATTGTTTCTGCCGAGCAGCTCAATAATACAAGGCTGATTATAATAAATATAGTTTGTCGCGGCTTCGCTCTGATAAATATAATTTTTCCATCCTTCACATCACATCACAACCTATACAAATAAATAAAATTGGAGTGTCTGTTTGTAATATTGAAATAACCGCTTTTTACTAAATGCATATGTATGTTTACACGGTACATATGCCAAAATAACAATTTTTACAATTTTTGTCTGTCTGTCTGTTCCGGGTAATCTCTGGAACGGCTGGGCCGATTTCGACGGGACTTTCACTGGCAGATAGCTGATGACATAAGGAGTAACTTAGGCTACTTTTTTTAGACTAGCTTCGCCCTGCGGCGTTGCCCGCGGTTATAACAACAAACGCGGGTAACACCGCGGGTCTCAGCTGGTTATTAGATAAAATGATATAATAGGATTGAGTACAAATAATTTGCTTTAAACAGATGCAACATTGATGGTGAAATTCACATACGTGATCACTCACCCGACAAACGCAGTACCAAACCCACCCACAATAGAGGACCATCGAGAAGTGCCGCTCGAAGCGTACATAGACGGCAAACGGAACCCCGAACGGGAGACTCTACAGAATCTGTTAGCTGGACCCACGACCGATCTTTGGTCAGTATTTTTCTTGTTTTTGACATTACCTAACAAATCAAATTCTTGCGTTATAACTTTAAACGACACAATGTAGACGACAGCATTGGGAATATCTCACGGTAAAAAATAAACATTTTTAGAATGAATGGTTAAATATAAAAACATTTTGAAAAAAATGATAAAGTTTAAGACTTCATCTGAAATACCCACAATTTTATAACTTGTTAAAATTTGCTCTAAATACGGAGGTATTTTTTTTTCATATTTTGATCTCATTTGAGTATGATTTTACTATACCAAAAGCTTTTTTACTTTATTAACGTTTTTCAACAGGTTGAACGTGAAGTATTTATTCCCAAAATTTGTAAAAGTTTTTAATAAAGGTACGACGAAACCAGCTTCTCAACTGATGCCCCGAGTTTCAGATAATGACAGTAAGTAAATTTGGACTCACGATATTTAGATCTCATAAATTTTCGCGGTAGACTGAACTGGAGGACCGCATTGCGAAACTTTTTATATGTTATGTTTTGAGCTGTTTTCATTTTCACAATTTAAAAAAACCTGATGATGTTTGATTACACTTATCAAGAAGTAAAAGATGTAGTACTGTAAAGTTATCTTTATTGTTAATTAAAAATTAAATTATTATTTCAGGTGAAGATTCACGATTGTTCCGTGACGTACAATTACGCTTAGAAAACTTTGGGCACAATTCCTATTGGCGTGTACGGGAATCTTGTTCTTTCCGGGTAAGTCACGTTTGATAGATATATCACTTAAAATATAGAGGTACGTGGCTAAGTGGTAACCGAGTAGATCCTAGCCAGGTCAGCCTGTGGATGGGTGACCATTCTTAACACATAGAGGCCCTCTGTGCCTTGAAGAGCACGTTAAGCTCGTTGATCCCGGTTGCCATGCGAACCTCAGTGGCAATCTTTACTGGTAGTTGGGAGTCCTAAAAAGTCCCACAAGTCTTTCTACAGAACTTCAATATCGGCTAGTACTTGGGCTGAGGAGGTCTGATGGCAATCGCTTCACGTAAAAAACGAAGTTCAGCCGTATCGTAGTAGACTTATAGCCGACCCCTACCTAGTTTGGGTAAAAAGGAAAGAAAGGAAGTTACTTTAATTATAATTAGGTTACCATAATTATAACCCAAAGCACATTACCACAAGTAAATGTATTATATTGTACGCTAGACGTGCCAAAATTCCGGCCTTCGTTACCTCGTACGCTACTTTTCATGAAATAACACAAGACAAATATAAAATTTTGCTTTTTCGTTTCAGGACCCATTGATTCCTATACCACTAAACAACTGCAACATGCTTGTGATGTACACGTTTAATGATAAGCTATTCCCTGAAACATTAAACTTTATATCTGGCAGTGGGTGAGTGTAATAAAATATTTTAGTATTTAAAAAAAATTATAGGTTTCATAATCTGTTACAATTGAAATCTTATTAAGGTGTAGTGATAATAAGAATAATAGTAATTTGAGAAGCTAGCTATGTGTTTCAGTGTCTGAGTTCATATCAGCAGGTCCATTATTAATAATGCATTTGGTTTACAGCATCATCGGATTGTACACTACATTCGTATTCTTGGCATCGCGAGTGTTACGCGGATTCTTCTCAGGAATATATACCAAGATTATGTTCGACGACTTACCCAATGTCGATAGAGTCCTGCAACTCTGTTTGGACATTTATTTGGTAAGTTATTCAGTTGAAAGTAACTTGTTTGTACAAACAAAATGGGGTTAAAAGAAACTATAGTTTTAATTTGGTAAAGAACATTGAATCTACCAAAAGAAGGTTTATGTTTACGCAACGGCGAGATAAAATATGATTACAGGTAGTAGGGTATTTTTTTTTATTGCCTGTATTTTCTTTGATTGCTTTCTATTTATGGTCAATTGATGGTTATCTTCTAATCCATATGTAGTGGAATGGACAGCCTAAAACAATCCCCTTCGTTTATATCAAATCTTATTCTAAGTTAATAAAAAACTACTCAAGAAAACACGCAAAGAATCGTATGTAAAAAACACATGCTAAGACGAGATCAGTGACTTATCGAAACTGCAGCTGATCCTCGCATAGATCCTCCCTTTTAAATCACAGTAGTGGACGAGGGTGACGTTTTCTTGCTACGAAGTAATTACACATGAAATGAGACAATAAAGCATAGAAATCTAGTGTGTATATATATATCTAGTATTAGTGCTTGGTACCATAATACATTCGACAAACAATTAAATTATGCTACGAAATCTAAGTCATTGGTTAGAAGAAATAATCCAAAATTAAACTTTTATGAAACAATCACAAAAAGCCTTTGACATACCAAAGTATAGAATTCATTTTGGGTTTATTTTTTATATTTACATTTTTATATATAAAGCTGCGTGGAATGAATAAAAAATCAAGTGTCTTTATTTTTTTACAGGTTCGAGAAGCACTGGAACTTGCTTTAGAAGAAGACCTGTTTGCTAAATTAGTATTCCTCTACCGCTCGCCCGAAACTATGATAAAATGGAGTCGTCCTAAGGATGAGGAGAATGAAGATCAACGTGCGCTATCGCCCTCGCGCTGAGCTACGATCTCTTGTCTAGCCGATCTAAACAAGTAACAAGAAGACACAAAGTTAGCTTTTGCTAAAGTTTCTGATAAGCTCTTACTAAGTATCAGCACAAGGACTAATACACAAAGTAACCAACAAGTAAATTGTCTTTGCTAAAAAAAGTCAAGAATGCCCAAGTGCTAACTTAAATTACAAACAACCATTAAATTAATAAGGTATGCAAAATATAAAGTAAATAATATTAAACATAAAATACAATGTAGGTAGGTATCTTAAATGTTTTGTATAGGTTTGCTGACATTTACATTTATCTTCATGCATAAAAATGTTAAACTAAAGCATACTTGTTCTAAATGTACAACTATTTACGAGCAAACAGCGCTTGCTGTGGTGTTTTAATTTGATAGATTCGATAAACATAGTTATATATATATATGTAATCTCTTTAATAATCAGCTTCACCAATTTAAGCAAATTCGAATACTTTTAGGTTGGTAATTTTGTGTATTTATCGCTTCATGTAAGCCGTTTCCGTGTTGTTTTGTGCCTATTCCTAACACTTCCTGTACGATAATTATCCAAATATTTACACACATACAACAATCTCGATCTTTGAACAAATTCTGTGTGAAGTACTGGGATATGAATGATAGGAATTATGCAATATGTAACTTCAATCAATTAGCACTTTATCTTGTTTTTACAATATTTTATATTTACATCAATTGATTCCAAAATGGATGGTTTATCTAATTAAAGGAGAATTCGTCCAGTACGTATAACACTAGGAACTTTATATCTAACCAAGTAATTGTCAAAATAGCCTTACAAAATCATCAACTTAGTTATTTCTATATTTCTTTACTGTCCTTGTCGTCCATATGTGTAATTAATTCAATTATAAATGACTGTATTATATGCAACATCGATGGTAGATACGTAAGTTGTACAGTAAGCTAGTAATTATTTAAGAATAATCACGATGCAGTTTTATTTTGTGTCGTTCGCATTAGATTTGGAAAAATCTCCAGATGAAGTTACAAGATAAACTTTATACATATGTCGAAAAATTTATTATACGCATCGGTTAAATATTTTGCAGTGCCTCCAGCACCTCTATTTATGTATAATGCGCACAAGCTAGATGTATATTATGTAGTACCTTTGTACTTAAATTTAATTTAAATTCGGCGTTCCTAGATTTACTGTATTCAGTAATTTTAATTACGAAAAGGCGTCACGAAAAATTACAAATATTACTTTTTTTTATTAAACTCCAAAATGTTACATTTATTGTTTCGTCGTTCTCTATAGTCTATAACAAGATGTTTATATTGTTGTGTTATTTAAATGTATATATAATCTCAATCTTTATCGAGAAGTTACCATTGCAATATATTATTTATTAAATAATCCTTAATGCGACCACTAGTTACTTTAATTGTTGCTGAAGTACAAGTGTGCAATCTTGATATTATTATTTATTTTTAAATTATTCCTGTTATATATTACGCAGTTAGACAAAGACGGTGCAGAGCCACCTATAATGAGCAAGTCAGACAATTAATTTTGGTTTAGGGTCTCTCTGCACATACTAAAGGATTTTACGAGTTATCAAATAAACTGTTTTTGTACCTCATTAAGTAAACATTTTGCATTTCATATTACTTAAATTATTTAAGTAAGATAAATATATTGTACACATTTGTATTATGGTTGTTGTGTTTAAGCTGCATTTAATGTTGTCGATTTGTGATAATAAAAATCGTATGAAATGTTTATTGTATTTTTATTGACTTAAGGGAAATACAAATCATAATAGTTACGAATGTTCACAATTCTCTGTGGTTCAAATATATATTATGCTTAACTTACAACCATCAATCTTGGTGCTATATTCATTGACATAAGTTCCTGGAACAGTAACTTGGCGGCATACGGTAATCGCACTTGCGAGATTTGAGTCTTATTTTTACATCCTTTACATTCAAATGTATTATTCCGTAAATTTGCAATTGCGATCAAACCACAGAAATTACAAACGTGTATCCGATATGGGTCGGACACTTCGAACAGTCGTTCGCGCAAAAATTGTGCAGCGCCGTGGGCAATTTGACAGTCACGTTCCATTTCACCAAAACGTAGTCCACCATCTCTAGCCCTACCTTCCATAGGTTGCCTCACTAAAATTTGTACTGGTCCTCTAGCTCTAGAATGTATTTTGTCATCCACCATGTGTTTCAAACGTTGATAATAAGTAGGACCCAAGAATACTTGAGCATTGATTTTTCGGCCTGTATGTCCATTGTACATAACCTCATTTCCACGAAGATGATAACCATACTCTTGCAACAAGGAAGAAATTTTTTGTACATTAACTGCATCATTAAATGGAGTAGCATCACCAATTTCTCCTTTATTAGATGACACTTTACCTTGAATACATTCAATCAAGTGACCAATAGTCATACGGGATGGGATGGCGTGTGGATTAATAATAATATCAGGGGTTAACCCCTCACAAGTAAATGGCATGTCCTCTTGGCGATATTGAATTCCACAAGTTCCTTTTTGGCCGTGACGCGATGCAAACTTGTCTCCAATTTGGGGAATACGTACTGAGCGTACTCGAATTTTGCAAAACTTATATCCCTCACTGTTTAATGTTAACATTACTTGATCAACAATACCAGTTTCACTGTTACGCAAGAATGTAGATGCATCTCTTTTTGAATAGCGTTTTGTGGTACCTTCTAATTCATCATCATTTTCTGGTAATGTAATGGTTTTTCCAATAACCACATCATCACCAGAAACTCTTATACCGGGAGCAATGATACCATCATCATCAAGTTTGTCATACAAGGCATTTCTCATTCCTTGACATGTTTGTCTTGTCGGTTTTTCAAATTGTTCTTCTTGATCTCCAATTCTTTTTGATTCTGAATCTTTGTATGATCTGTAGAACACAGATCTAAAGAAGCCTCTCTCAACTGCTGAAGCATTCAAAA
Source organism: Arctia plantaginis (assembly GCA_902825455.1). Classification (NCBI taxonomy): domain Eukaryota; kingdom Metazoa; phylum Arthropoda; class Insecta; order Lepidoptera; family Erebidae; genus Arctia; species Arctia plantaginis. The sequence continues at coordinate 7,332,282 of CADEBD010000288.1, forward strand.
TAACACTGTCCTCTTGATTGTATCCTGTGTAACAAAGGATGGCAACAATTGAATTGATACCTGCTGGTAATTCTCTAAACCTCAAATACTCCATTGAACGTGTTGTAACCAATGGTTTGTGCGGATAGTATAAAACATGTGCAAGAGTGTCCATTCTCACATGGAAGTTAGTGATGTATACACCCATAGCTTGTTTCCCCATAGCACTCTGATAAGTGTTCCTAGGGCTCTGATTGTGATCAGGGAATGGAATAATAGATGCACAAACACCTAATATCATAGCAGGATGAATTTCACAATGAGTGTATGTGGTACAATAGGCATACTCCTTTACTTGTGCTAAATCATCAGGGCTCATAGCTATCATTACCGTTTCCTCTTCCAAAGTATCAATGTATTCAACTACACCACTTGCTACCAAATTTTGCCATCCATAATTGTTGAAGTCTCTTTCCTTAAGGTCATCAATATGTTTTTTCTTGAGTAATAAGGCTCCATTTTCAACTATCAATAATGGGCGACAAATTCTTCCAGCATCAGTATAAATTCTGATTTCCCGATCTCTTATGTCACGAATCATGCTCACTTCTGATACAATAATGTCCATTTGACGTCTTAATTTTCTCAAAGTAGCCATCAATTGTTCAGGATCTCTGTGGATGCCAACCCAACACCCATTCACAAATATTTTTGTGGCGTCAGCTATGGCTGAAGGTGCAATTTCTTCTAAATTTTCCATAGACCATTCTTCCAAGAACTCAAGAATTGGCGAAGGTTGACTACCCACAGAAATGTAAGCCATCAAAGCTAGATTTTTTACTAAACCTACAGCAGCACCTTCAGGAGTTTCTGCAGGACAGATCATTCCCCACAAGGTATTGTGCAACTGACGGGGTTTAGCTAATTTGCCATCTCGCCCGATGGGAGAGTTGACACGTCTTAAATGTGACAGTGTAGAGGCAAAGGTCAACCTGTTTAACACCTGTGATACACCAGCTCTAGCTTGGTGAGCTTTCTTTTGATCACCCCAATTACCAGTAGCCAATGAATATCTAAGACCATCTGTAATAATCTTAGTTTTGATAGCTAATTCTAAATTAAAGTCCTTTCCCCTGTCAATAAATTTCTGAGCATACATTCTGACTTCTTTTAGCAGGTTTTTGAATAAACCTCTAAATAAAAATGCTAGTAATGGACCAGCCAGATCTAAACGTTTATTTCCATAGTGATCCCTGTCATCAAGCTCACGACGACCCAAAGCAGCCAATAACAACCTGTGAACCATGTAACCCAAAAAATATGCTTTCTTAGTTTCACAAAAATCTGAAACTCCAACATGTGGTAACATTTCTTTTTGCAAGATTTCCCTAGCATATTTAATACGCTTCTCTTTTGTTACCCCAGGCCGCGCACCACGAGCACCAATAAAGTTAAGTGCCACATTCTGTTCTTGAATCACAAATGCTTCGTCAAGAGAAGGTTTCACCATTTCCATCATTTCAGGATCATCAAAATCATATATAATGTGTTCCAAAATATCTCTGTCTGCCACAAATCCCAGAGCCCTAAATACGATCATAATTGGAATTTCTTGCTTAATATATGGAACAATTGCAATTATTCTTTGTCCAATAGCAGATTTTTTTATATTTTGTCCTCCACGAGCCATCATGTTCACCCAAAGAGTTGAAGTGGGCCTAGAGCTATGCTCAAGACAAGAACGAATCTCTGTTTTATAAGCAAACTTTCCATCTTTCATACTGAAGACATAGACAGTATTTGTGGCCATCTTTTCTTGGGCAATTAATACTTTTTCAGATCCATTAATAATAAAATAACCACCAGGGTCAAGGGGACACTCATTCAGTTCAGAGAGATCTCTGTCAGTCAAATTATTTAGTAGACAATAAGTAGACCTCAACATGATAGGGATTTTACCAATAAAAGTTTTTTGATGTTGTGTTTCAACAGGATCTTCATGTTCCTTTACAATGGTTTTTGTTATGTCTACATAAAGAGGTGCAGAGTAAGTCAAATTACGAAGACGCGCTTCATTTGGCATCATAGGTGATGGCGCACCGTCTTTCTCCCAGTGAGTAGGTTTCGAAAGGTAAATTTGGTCAAATTTTAGAAGATATCGTGGAGGGGTTTCTATTTCACCTGATGAATGTTGAGCTTCAGCTTGTAACTCTATTGGTGGAGAATCTTCTACTATACGCTGCACAGACATTTGAATAAATTCATCAAAACTGTCTAGCTGCTGACGAACTAGACCTTTTTCGTCGAAATAAGCGTTGATTACAATCCAACAAGCTTCTTGCCATAGTTCTGATGATATTTCTTCCACATCAATTTCCTCATATTGATCATCTTCGGTATCATACATGATATGAGTGGAGAACTATTAAGTTCTCCAATACATGAACTGTACAAATAAAAAATGCAATTTTTTATTCTAGCGCACGTAGTTCTCACAGGACAGGATAACTAAGTTTTGATTGACATACAACCACAAAATGGCGGTCTATATAGTGTAGTCCTATTTTTTTTTTAATTATTTTTATTCATGACCATAGATACAAGTCTTTCAGTCGAAAACATAGATGGGTTTAAACTTACTTAGGAAGTCTAGTCCTATCATGATCAGTGTTGCTATGTTACCTTAAAATTTTTTTAATAAAGAATATAAAGGTTGGTTCCAATTATGCGTTGTAATTTAAAAACTATTATAAAGGTTAAATTACTTTAGTTAACGCTCAGACAGATATGTGCAACAACTATACAATTAACAATATTTTAAGTCAGTCATGAGTACTAATCTAATGATATCAGGGCTTTCTGTTACGATGTTTATTTATTAAGTTTACTAGTTTAATTAGAGTAATTAACAATGATATTTACGTAAGTAATATACAAAGTTTAAAAACAGAATAATAAAGTACCATTTTTGCATTTTATTTCTCATTCGGTACTTTCATTGAAGACATTACTATCTCTTCGGTATTCACTTACAAAACCACTGTGGTTTTTATAATTGTAAGTATTTAAGTAAATAAGTTAGGAATGTAATTTAAAAAACTTGGACGTGATCGAGTCGACATTAACAGACATTCACAACCTACATAGATAAAAGACATTAACGAAAGACACATAAAAAATTCAATTGCAATTAATTACGTGTCATACTAACCTTTTTCTAAAAGAAATCTAGATAATCAGCAGTACGCGAAAATGTATCTTTTGAGTAAGTAAAATGACTTGCAGGTAAATTGGTCATTCATACCGCTTTCACAAAGTGGGAATGGTGAGCGATTTCTAGTAGTACTATTAATTTTATTAGTACTTACTCTTATTAATATTGACCTTTACGAGGTTTTGAAAGTTGAGAAACAATATTTTACAAAAGAGGAGACTTGCTAGCGTTGTTCACCTTGTGAATAACTTGTTGCTCATTTTTAATATCAAATCATTTTATTTAACATTGACTGAATATTTTTACGTCTACCTTTAATGAATTCCTTATTGTCTTGTCTAATTCTCTTTTCAAAGTTGATGCACCAACTTCAGGGTTCACCAAATTCTTAAAAATCGTTTTTATCACGATATTTAGTAAATTCGATTCCAGCACCTTATACCTCTCTTGCATTATCAAAATAAAATGTTGCATATTAATAATTGATTAAATAAAAAACAGTAGCAGTGAGTTGTGAAGCAAGTTTGTGATTAAAAAGTATTTTTTTAGAATATTTGTTAAATTTAATATATTTTTTATTTTTACATTGTGTCTTCTGTATGCACTTACTTACTATACTTTTAAACAGCTGAAACAACTTTAATTATTTTTTTCGATTTTCACTGGATGGTTTATAATAAATAAATTCTCGAAACTCTCTTAAAATGTATTTTACAATAAAATATAAAAATATTTAACTTAAAATTGAAATTGTTGAATTGAAAAATTAAAAAGTTTGCTTTTACTTATGTGTGTAATCTTCGGACATTAAAACAATCTCTGGCCGATCTTAATATCTACACTCCACCTCATGCCTCATCACATCAGCCTCATAAATAATTATAAATAAAATATTTCAGAATCCTTATGGAGAAATATGGCTACTTTAGAGAAATAATGAATTATTCTAATTTTCATTTATTTATGTACTGGTGTTCCTAACGCTTTAAATTTAATTATATTTATTAATAAAAATATCAGGATACATCTTAACAAGACTATTATTATATGATTTACAAAATTTATCGATCGAATCGATCATCAGTCATCCCTAGTAGATGTTTTGTTTGAGCATAGTTTGATTGAGAACAACCTGTTCAACTTTAATTTGGCGATTTTTGAGATGATTCATTCGGACTGAAGTGTGTTGGATTGCCGTTTTACTGTATATTGAGTTGCATTTATATAATATAATGGATCCTTCAAGAAGGAATAATACAGATGAACAACGGTGTATTATTGGCCTACAAGATTTGAAGATATCCAATAAAGTTGAAGATGTTACTGAGCAAGCGCACGGTGCTGTAACATCGAACTCAAGTTCTCTTGCCAAAACTCGACCTGTGGGCGCAATAGAGAGCTTTGTTCTGGATAATAGCCAAAATAATCGTCAGGATTACAGCTTTTACGAACGATCAAATGTTATTGCTGCGTCTAAGTTCGCTACACCCAAACGAGTAGAAACTATTGCGTCGATCAATAAACGCGATATAAACACTGCAGCTCTGCCCTCGAGTCCAACGCGTTCTATCGATTCCATATCACAAAGGTCACTCAGCTATCAAACAGATGACCTATACGAGATTCCAGCTATTCCAAATGCTCACTTGCCACCACCAGTATATGAAAATGTAGATTATTACGGTGAACAGCGATCGCCGCAGCCGCCCTATTATCATCAGCTGTACCAACAAGCGCCCCCGCCACCAGTTTCAGACGGTTACTACGATACGCGTTACAGTAAAGCTCAACCCCAAGTGCCAGTTAATTCCAAGCCTAAGCTAAATCCATTAGTGTATGAAAATATGTTGTGCTCAGATAATGATAAAAAAAGTGAATTCAAACCTCAACAAAATCATGATCAACGTTTTATACAGCAGGGCTCAGTGCCAGGTCCCCAAGTACCTAACACTAGTATCACCAGGAATATACAAATGACAACAAGTGAGAAAATCAAAACAGATAAAGCCCTACCACCACCACCATATAATGCATGTCAAGACAATCCCAGCAGTGATTACACAGTGATGAAGTCTGCTCCCCCAAAGTACACAGATGTCAGCGCCTTTTTGAAGAATGACAATACAATTGATGACAAAATTGTAACTATACCCTCTACAGCAATTTATGCATCAATAGCACCAAGTGCTCAAAGGCCTAAAGCAAATATTGCTACTGAGGTTCAGACAGCTACAGCTAGTCCTAAGTTTTTCCACCCTAAACCCAATATTTCAAACAGTATTGCAAAAGAAAAGCCTTTGTTAAATGGGGGATATAACCCGAAATCAGTGATAGTTAATAGAATGCACATAGTGGAAGACACCAATGGTTCTGATTATGTTTGTATGATGGGAGGTTCACCAGCAGCAGCTGTGGCTACAGTAAACAGAGACAATGTGTCAATTGCCTCTGAATCCATAGGTTCTCGCAATTTAGTATCAGGTCTAACATCTTTATGTTCTCCTGCACAGTCACCTGCTCCTAGTCCTACCCCTAGCTCTGTCTCTCAGGTATCTGGAGGGTCTAGAGGTTCTGGTGGCAGAAGCAAAAGTTTATTACCATACAGCATTACTCCACCACGTCCATCAGGGCCTAGTGAAGCCCAGCGGAAAATAGAAGAGCTTACTAGACAGCTTGAGGAAGAAATGGAAAGACAGGATGAGGAGGGTGAATACTTTGGTAAGAAAGTAAATCTTTATAAATATTGAGAAACATTATAATATGAAAAAAAAAACACAAAATACAATTTGTAAACAAGAACATTTAAATATACCTTTCCTTTATTATAAAACTATTGCCTTTCACCAAATAAACAATATTGCATTATAACCTTCATTTAAATAATATGGCAGATTGTATATAACTTCAAAAGGCACAAATTTAATTAAAAAGAAATAACACATTAATAAAATAAATATGAAAACTATTCAATTACTAAGGTGTCCACTAGATATTAATTTGAATTTCATTAACCAAGTTGTTATATATATAACACATCATCGTTTAGAAATAGCCAATGTTTAATTGATTTACCCAATTATAATGATTATTTACAAAGATGGTAAACTGAGAAAGACCAATGAAGACCTTAAACATAATAATGATGTTATCGGCAATTTAATACTGCTTCCAAATATTTTTTTAATGTCAACATTTTTTTGTCAGGTATCTGTCATACGTGTGGTGCTGGTGTAACAGGTGCAGGTCAGGCTTGTCAGGCAATGGGTAATCTGTATCACACTAACTGTTTCATCTGTTGCTCATGTGGACGGGCACTTAGAGGCAAAGCCTTCTATAATGTGCATGGCAAAGTGTATTGTGAGGAAGATTACTTGGTTAGTAATTTATCTAAGCATTCTTTACACTACATGATTTTACATTGACTTCACTTTAAATTGTGTTGTTTCAACAGTACTCTGGGTTCCAACAAACAGCTGAAAAATGTGCAATATGTGGACATTTAATTATGGAAATGGTAAGTCATTTCTTAACTATAATATACCTATTGTAAGAATCAAGTAGCTCAATTTATTGTGAAGGTGGATTTAATATTTCTTCTCAATTTTTTTATAGATTTTGCAAGCAATGGGCAAATCATATCATCCAGGTTGCTTCCGATGTTGTGTATGTAATGAATGCCTTGATGGGGTGCCCTTCACTGTGGATGTTGACAACAAGATATACTGTGTCAATGACTATCATCGCATGTTTGCACCAAAGTGTGCTAGTTGTGGCAAAGGTAATGGATCCAATATCCAAACCCAAAATATTTTTATAAACCACATTACAAGGCCCAAAGTGTGTACACAATAATTACTTAAGCAATTACTTCATTATATATCTATACTTAAATTGTAAAGAGAGATAAGACATTCCAATCATATCAGTTTCAAGAAATTGTTTTATTGAACAAGTCTTTAATTGTTACAGGTATAACTCCTGTTGAGGGAACAGATGAAACAGTAAGAGTTGTGTCTATGGATCGAGATTTCCATGTCGACTGCTACATGTGTTGCGTGTGTGGTATGCAACTCACTGATGAACCTGATAAACGCTGTTATCCCCTAGCAGGTAAACATAGATCTATAGAAAAGTTCCAAATTGAGTTTAATATACTAAAATATTAAAACTATAACAAATATTAGCTGACCTTTTTAAGTTTTATATAAATTTTGTTTATTGAATACAATGAAAAAATATCGACTGTTAATGTTTCAGGTAAATTAATGTGTCGAGCTTGTCATTTGGCCACAATTGGAGCAGCAACAGGGCCCGGTTTGTCACCAGCACCTCATCTCTCGCCTGCTTCTTACCAGTATATGGGTTGAAAAATTATTCTTTTGACTTGATCTATATTTAAGAAAAAAAAAACATGCATTAAACAAAGTTCATGATTTTTACAAGTGCTCAAAATTCCTATTTTAAACCATGCATCTGTTAGCATTTAATATTATTAGCTTTAAAGTAGCTATTGTAACTACTATAAACTCAAGTATAATGATTATAAAAATGTTGTTATTATTCATAAGTAGACAAATTACTCAATATAATGTGATTGTATGTAATTGTAACATCAAAACATTATTTGGTAAGTAGGTCATCCCCACTTTAATATGTAAGAGACATTAGATATAATTCAGTCTATAGTATGATAAAAATGTTTTCAATTTACATTCAATTGTAAACATTTTTATTATTTACTTAAAGTTAATAACTTACATGCAATATTTATTGTTTGCGAGTGAAAATTGATAATAATAATGTAATGTTAATGATTGTGTACCTAATTGCTTAATGAATATGCTATGTGATTTGATAGAGCCAACAGCAGATTTGCTTACAATATTTTGTGATATTTAAGTTTTATTATTTCATACATCGTATTTAAAAAACAATTCCCTATGATGTTATATTGAACTTTATACTAAATTGTGTAGGCCTAAAGTCAGTGTTAGGATTTTGTATCGTAAATTAATTGAAAGCTATTTTCATCTTTTTTAATTGATATACAAATGATTAAGAAGTAGCAGTTTGGTGGTCCAGGTATTATGGCTGCTAGTAAATTTGCCATTGACATGAAGTGCATTTATTAATTTTTACACACTAGACATGACAGCACTTCTGGTTATTTTGCAATATTTATATATTTTACATAAAACATGCTTAGTGATGACAAAAAAAACCTATGTACTTTCATGGGGCCTGCACATTAGTATTGTGTTAGGATAAAAGATGTAATAAAACATTCCAGTTATGTGCTGTCTTGTTTTGTACTTAATATAATTAAATATTAGTTGTTTTTATATGTACATTTTGATGAAAAAAGTAATGTGATTATTATGTAATTAATTATTTTATATGAAATAAACATGATTTTGTTTAAATAAGTTTTTAATTGTCATTAGTACTATTTTCCTTAATTGATTAATTTTTTTAATTTTTTAGATTCAATTTAAAATATGTCTAAGATGCTAGTGTTTCTTTTTCACCTTGTTCTTTAAGTTTCTCATTTCTGACTTGTATCGTTTCATTTCTTCCATCACTTGTGTTCGTTTTTTCTGTTTAAGTGTTTGATACTGTTGCTTGCCTTCATTGAAGCGGTCTTGAATTGTACCTTTTTTTTCATTGTACATTTCTTTGAGCCGCTCCCTTGAAGGCACAGGTTTAATCCATCCCATTGATGTTAATTTTTTAATTGCATATGTAGTTCCACCTAAAAGATTATATTATTTGAATATGTCTATATTTTTCTAAGCTGTAGTACATCATCTGTTTCCTTTAATGCTTCAATATCCATTATATTTGTATGAGCATACAATATCATATTTTTTTAATATAGAAAAGACTACAAGCACTTCTTATATTATAAAATATAAATGGTGGAAAGGCAAATAAGTACCAGGAAACATGGTGGCTGTCTTACAAAAGAGCACATAGAATAGTTGAAAGCATAGTTACAGCAATTTATGGCTTTAAAGGCCTTTACTACTTTGTAAGTAAAATAGAAGATTTATAATTACCTACTGTGACTGCATATCGCAGTGGTGTCACTAACTTGTATAATGCCAATGCAAGAGCAAAATAACCTGCAGTGGACTCTCTTAACGGAGATAATATTGACTCACTGATGCCTAGCGATTGCAGTATACCTATAACATCGATACCACTGCAACAGAGTTAAAGTTTTTGGAGATAGCAAATATTAAAAAAACAAATAATGCTATGAGGTTTTGCACTCACCTTCGTACAGCATAGTAAAAGCAACCAAACCAGACGCAAGATGTAGCCATGTGTACGGGTAATACCACATACCAATAATCCTTATACATTTCTTTTAACCTCTTGAGAAGTCCTGTTTTACCTTCATTTTCTTGAGGTTTGTCTGATGAACCATGGTGTGTAGAGCACTGTCTCAAAGGATTGAAAAACAAGTTTACTTGTTTTGTTTCGCACTTATGAAAATATCTTTTCTGATAGCAAATACCACTAGCGAGAATCCTTGTTGTATCATTTCTGACAATACTAAATTTCACCGGTTTAGTTATATTCTGTAGATAATAACAATTTCTAACGATTGTCCGACATGCTAAAGACATGTTAAAAAAGTATGTATAAACGGTTGGTTGCAAAAAAAAACTTATTAACTATGCATTTTCTATTACTATTCGCATGTAAGTGATTTTCTGATCGACTTTGTCAGATTCTGCTCGGTTCTCTGACTTTAAGTTGTTAATGTCAAGTATTTAGTCTATGGTAAAAGAATACAGAAATTAGAGATGTTACGGTCTGTAATTGTGTCAAACCGTGTGGAATCGGTAAGACAATTCATGTGAATCGGTTCAAAACGGTACAGTTGAAATTGCAGTAAACCACAAGCAGTAAAAGTCAAGTGACTATTTGTCAGATTTAAGGAAGTGTAAATTTCAGTCAGTAAGTGATATAAAAACATGAGTAAAGCCCGTGTTAGCGAAGTTAGGACTTATTTTACAATTTGTGACACTGAAAGTATCATTAATATTATAAGTAAATCAAAAACTATGAATCATAACAGTTGGATTATCTTGCCAGATCCACCCAGTCCATATAGTTACAATTTTCTTTTTGTTAGTCTAATTCATTCGCCAAACATTCGCTTCGTTTCTTGTGAAAACGAATGCGAATGGCAATAAATAGCGTGAACGAGTGCGAACGTTCGTGCATCACTAGTCTGCAATATGTCACTGTGATATGTAATACTCTAAAACACCTATTTAGGTAATTACTGTTAACACCTTAATGAAATATTTATTAAAATATATAATATAAATAAAATACAGGTATATTGTTTATCTAAAAAATATGTAAGTAAGTGTATTTTGAAAATAAATATATTTTGATACCCATATTATAATATAGTAAAGTTGAAGGGTGTTTTCTTTTTGTGTTTAATCTGTAGATGTAAAACAACCGATTTAAAACGTTTTGAATAAAATGTTGTCGTTTTAAACTCCAAATAAATCGTTGTCTGACGTCATCTTTCGTTTTAATTAGTTTATAAAAAACCAATAGAAAGTTTCTACCTACATTACCTACTACACGAAAACTTAAGTTTGTAGGTGTACCTATACTGTTATTAATTATACTATTATTATGATAAGACTATACTACGGAACATCTTTAAATGCAATATTTTTATGCCCGCTCCGATCCTGCCGGCCGCTGCCACCCAGCTTGACAGTCGTTGGGTATTTTACACATCTAATATCTTCTAAAATATTGATTTTTGAATTTTAATCTACATTCAATAACCCTTTATTTTTTGTACCTTATATTTAAAAGAAATGGTTACTGTAGGTTATTTTTAGGAGATAGACATTTACTATCGCGGACTTTTTTTGTATATCTTTTTGAGATATACAATTTCGCAGTACGATATTTTGGCCTATCTCGTAAGGTTTAGCCAGCGTTTGCAATGTAAGTGTACAAAAACTTCTTTTTTCAACAAATCTTAAATTCTCTGATTTCGTCTGCTATAGTATGAATGTATTATATATCTAAACCTTCCCCTTAAATCATTCTCTCTATTGGTAAAAAGCGCATTAAAATCCGTTGCTTAGTTTCAAAGATTTAAGCGTACAACACTAAAAAGTGTCTTTATACTATGTAAAAAGATATTACACACTAGATTAGAAGACATTATTAACACAATGCCGTCCGTTTTACTTGCGCAAGAAAAACTCAACATTATGTCTTCAAGGCCGTCGCGCTAGTGTCGCCGCCGCGAGTAACGACGTCAACAAGAGTGTAAGTTTGGTTTTAAACCGAATCACTTTGATTATTTATATTGTTTGAAAACAATGACAACAATGTTTATTTACCAACACAGTTTTTAACTTAACAATAGAGTTTTTATAATTTAGGTAGGTAATACCTACGCTTGGTCGGACAGACCAACGAGAACTAAACCCGCAAAGTATATCAATATCAGTATAACACACATATAAAAAATCTTTACACAGTTACTCCGTCATATCCCTACCTCAATAAAATATAGTTATAATTAAGAAAAACATATATAAATACAAATGGTTTATTTCGGTTTTAAACGGGTTTTTTTCGTTGTAAACGGATTGGTTTAATTGGACCGGCCTAACATCTATAGTTTAAACGCTCTTATCTCTGAAACTATCAATCTTTCAATCATTCTTCATATATCAGATAGAGAATTCATTGAGGAATTCATACGTTGGATAACATTTCACGAAGATCTTTAGGAGCGGAGCAGTGACCATTGCGAAACTGAGGAGATCGACTCGTTTTAAAGGAATAGGTACTTATTTAATACAAACATAATACATTAAGTTACTTTTATAGTGCGCCGATGTTACATGCACATGCATAGACCCGTGTACAAAAAACACGTAATCGCTTTCATGAAACATACCTTCCTAATTAACATTTCAGTATTTTTATTAATATTTAACAAGAATTACAATTTAAAAAGAAAATGTACCACATAACTTCTACAAAATATATTTATGTACTATAATAATGTACATATCTTGGCAAACACTTAAAAACATCAGGAATTAAAACATAATGTGCTTTATTCTTGTATCAAAAATAATATCTAGTCGCCATCATAATAAGATAAACGCTTCCTATTAAGTATAGTGAATTAATTTTACATAGGTACCTACTTAGTACAAGTATATTTTTTATCATAACAAAATTTGAATAAACCGTTCCATAAAACAACAAAAACTAATCAATCTAACACAAAGTAGTAAAAAAATAAATAGAGATTCTCTAAAATAGCCTAAAAGTTTGTAAGAAGTTCATGCACAGATTAGCAATAATTAGTGAAGAGTACTTACATCTTATTTATTAACTTTAAATTATTAACTGTAAACGTTGTTATTAACTTTAAATGATATACTATTAACTTTATGATGTAGGAATTTTAGTCTCGAAAATTACTTAACAATAATATACCAACCAAAATCAAGTGGTAAGTATATTAATATACCACTTGAGTTACATAGATTGGAAAATTACTATGATGGCCAACCAGTGATTCACAGGACCGCTATTGCATACACACAAAGATCATTAATGCCCTTCCTTACCTACTAATTTTTAAGAACCATGCTTACTACTAATCGCTTAGGTATATAATAGGTACGCGTTTTGGAAGATATTGAACACTGATATATAATATGTCTACATCTAATTAAATATGTTTTAGAGATATGTAGAAATTTTCTTCATTTAAAAGATATGCAAAGAGAAGAAGATACATTGTATTAAGAATACCTAACTATTATATTGTTAATGGAGAACTTAATTTTACAGTTTGTTTCTATTATTATTAAGCTAAGATTTTTTATATTAAATTTTTGGATTTCTACTTATTCCTTATCAATATTCAGCACGGCACCTTTGCCATCATCATTCTTATTTTGCCACCCAGTGCTGCCTGTTCGTATCTTACTTCTAAATGACATTATTTTATCTTGCAACTCATGTTTCATAGGATTCGTTGTATACATGCATACTTATAGTATTAACTGCCTTTATGTGAGCATCCAGTTTAATAGGCTGTTTACACGCATGGCGAGCGGCGACAAGCGTTCACAAACACAAGCGTGTAAACGGGGTGTTTTGCTCGCGTATGCTCGTCGTCGATCAGTACTAGTATCGGTTATTAAACACAGATCAAAGAAAGCTCGCGGCAAGCGTTTGCGACGTATTTACACGTTGGCGCGTGCGTTTGTAAAGACTTGGAGCTTGTGGACGTTTGCCAAGCCTCCGCACACATGTAATGCCTAGTTTACATGCGTGCAAGTGCATGAACAAGCAAGCGGCAACCTGTTAATACGTCGCAAACGCTTGCCGCGAGCTTTCTTTAATCTGTGTTCAATAACCGACACTAGTACTGATCGACGACGAGCATACAAGAGCCGAGCCAAACACCCCGTTTACACGCTTTTGTTTGTGGACACTTGTTGAGGCTCGGCATGCGTGTACACGGTCTATAAAGTAGGCATAATAGTTTGACGCATTTAAACAAATTATGACGAAAAGGAATAGGAACAGAAAATCAGTTAGTCGTTTTAAAAATCATTTCTAACTAAGTGGCACTTTTGTTAAATATTACCGACGAGGGAAGCATGACTATGGCAACTTGTAGGCTATTTTAATCCATATCCTATACTTTAATGGTAAAGCTGTTTTCAAAAACTATGTGTTTCGACTTCGAAAGATAAAGAAGGCGGTATAACAGGCAGGACCCAGTGTAAAGTTAACAAGAAATAACTGTTTTTTATGATCAGTACGATCACGGATATAAATGCAACTTATATTTTTTGGTGCAGGTTGGGTTAACAGTATGCTGAAATAAACATAAATCAAGTCTGATATAGCCCAAATTCGCTTATAGGTACGCGTTCCGTAATTATCATTTAGGTACACTTTACTTTAGAAGCTGAAACAATTATTCACTAAGTACTTATGTCTACAATTAAACATAATCAACAATTTGTAATATCACAGCTATTTTACAATATTTGCATCATGATTGCTATGAGCAGTAGCAATATAGTTTCAGTTGATAATCATGCATGCAACTACTTTGATCACCGTATAAGTTAAGTCGGCTGATTGAGCCAGATAAACTCCACTTTTCGTCTCTGTACCGCAATGTACCCTCGAAAACACCGCCTCCAGGTGATGTTCGTACAACAGCCATATACTCCCGCCAACCTATTTCATTTTTTCTTGGCGTGCCAGCCACCATTTCTGTTACTTCTAGCACTTGTTCAAGTCTTAGTAATGCACATTGGGGATATTCCTCCAAAAAAATATTCAAATGCGTCACAAGTTGTTCGCCTACGTTACGTGCCTCAGTGCTTTCTGAGAGCATTTTTAATTCCTTATGACAAGTGCACCAGTGGTCATCGATGTCCGCCATTTTACAAGTACGATTACTAGGTATAGGTAGAAACAAACTTATGCATCTGTTATGTGCATAAGATGTTTCAGAACGTTTTTCAATATTTTGGTCGCTTATGGCGTCCAAGTTGATCAAATCGGCTAGCGTTGTATATATATCAAAAGGTGTAGTTAACCGCTTACTGTTTAGTTTGATATTTCTATATGCTAAACTGTAATTTTCTTGGAATGACGGCGGTAACAATATATGTACTAACGGCAGGCGTTCCTCTAAACGTCCTTGCTTTGTTAATCTTATTGGGCCCCACCTTATACCATGATCGCTAAGTAACATTATAACTGTGTTATCTAAACGATTAGAATGATCAAGTCTTTCAAAAAATGATTTGTAGCTGTCGTCCATCGCCATTGGATAATTTAAGTAGTCATGGCTCATTGTCACTTCCCAGAAGAACCCAAAAAGTTTTGATAATCTCAGCGTGGACATCAAATCTTCAATGTAATCCAATAGTACGTTATAAAAATATTTATTTCCCATACAAATGAATGAATTGAAATCCTTAGTGTTGCCCGTATTAGCTTCAGCTTCATGTATAAATGTACGAAGATAGTAATCTGTAGGAGACTTGATGAAACCATATTTTCCAAAGTTAAAAGTACTTAGATATCCACTATCTTCACCGAGCGCAGTATAAAAGCCAGCCTCTCGAAACCACTCCCAAATAAAAGGACAGTTATCAAAGTTGGCAAAATGGTTAGGCCAGCAGATCCTCTTTAAGTCAGTTTCTTTGACACCCATCAACATAGGTATTAAGTTTGGAAATGTATTGTCACCCACTTTATTGTAACCTAACAGCTCTATAGCACCTTTTTGTTTTAGAAAGGCCAAGGTCTTCGGCATTGTTCTATAGAAATTTAATCTGGATATAGCGTCTATTCCCATAACAATCACGTTATAGTAAGGAGCAGAGCCTGGTGATTTCAATTCAGATTTCATAGTTTCACCTCGGGAAACTTTCGATTTCGTGCGAGCAAATAGAAAATACTGTTTGTGAAATATTCTTTGATCAACTACGCAACGAACCCTAACAAATTCGTGAGCTACCTTTATATAGTTATTGAAATCCACACAAGCTTCGTATCGAGCCCTGTTGTCTGCTGTTATTGAAAATACATCTTCGATCGACGACGGTCTGTGGAATGCCTCATAACAACAAGAGAACGACTCATCTTCCAGCGATACGTTATAATATTGTAGCATATCCATATCTACCCATATATGGGTTCTGTTGTGTAGTAGAAGAGTATAGTTGGCATTTGGGCAACTTCTCAACCCAGTAGGAGGCTTGTTAAACGATTTTATAGATTCATCTAAAGGTATTAAAAAAGGGATAGTGCAACCTTCTGTTTTTATCGTGTACCTTTCTTCTTGTTCAATGTCGTAGCGGTGAAATTCTAGGGAAGTGAGGGGTTGATCATTGTTAAGAAGTAATATTTCAGTGCGATTCGTAATAGAAATGATAAGAAAACTGCCAAAGAATAGCGTGGCAAGGAGGAAAATATATTTGAGACGTGTTGACTTTGACCATAACCTTGCGCCACTTTTCACCAGCTGCGCCATACTGAAATAAAAAATGAATAAATGTTAATTAGAAGATCTAGAAAGGATCGTTGGTTGGAAGAATCCTGATACTGTCAGTGTCATGATGCCATACATGCTGTGAAATGACATACCTTCTCATGATAGTAAAAAAATGTGATCAAGACAGCGAGTCTCGAAACAAACGGGGTATCCTTAGACACATTTTATCATTGACAAACTTTCTTGTTTCCACGACTCACTCGAGTCGAGTTAAATATAAGAGAAAGCCTACCGTGTCTTCATAAAGCGTAAAACAGGGCGTTGTGATTTATTATTATTATCTATTTCAGATTCAGGAAAAACAGTATTTCAGTTTTGTTTTGCCATTATTCATAAAATAAAAATTACTACTAAAAACTATTAAAAATTATTAATAAATTATTATAGCGGCGGTAACTCCCGTTATGGAGGACTTTTTCGAGAGGAAACACGAGATCCTTTCATACCTGCTGACGCAGGTAATCAGAGCAAGGAGGGACACAAGAGGGGGCTTCAAATTCAAAGTCAAAATATCTTTATTCCATGAAATTTCTTTTAAAATTCCTTGAAATCGTCTTTTATTTAAATCTAATTTATTTAAATCTCTGGGATTAAATCTAGGAGCATCGCATTTAAAGGAGCCTCGCGAGGTCCATTTATGTGCGAGGCTGTGGGCGACCACCTTCGCCCATTCCTAGCTACGCCACTGCTCCAGCTGGTATTCGATGAGAGAATTATCTAAAAAACTTGGCCACCTTTTCAGGAGGTCGTTAGAAGGTCTCCCGATTGCAACAGATTTTCCGGGTCACCATCTCATATAGGCTTATTATGATACATGAGTATAATAATATATGTAATTATGTATTATTTAGCTTTGGCTTGCGGATTCGTCCGTATTAAAGTATATTATATCAACCAACTATAATTATTGATTTTTCTTTCCCCAGCAAACAAAACTTTTAGTAAGATGAAGGTAAAAACGAAACTTTTTGGTATTTGTATTTCCTGAGTATTTGTTGTCTGTTGTGTTTGCATTTTTTTGTGAATTTTACAAAAAAAGTGGATTGTAACGTGCAAAGTAATGCAATGACAGCCTTTATGTAGTAGCTATAAAAAAGTATAGACGTTAATAAAAACCTAAGTACATGAGTTGTAACACTGTTAAAAGGCAGGTAAAGGCACATTTCGCTAGAATTATTTAAGGACGCTGCCTGACAAAGAAGAGAATTCCCTGACAGTACTAAAAGTTTGGCTATCTTCTGAGCACGTCGGTATCCTTGAATATTAACTATATTTTTGAATATTAACCGGAATTAATATTAATAATATTATTTTTGAAAGGTTACCCACAGGTTGTCGTAAACCTTTAAACTTTCAGTTATCCTTAAGTCCGCTCTGTGCAAAAAAAGCTTTTTAATTAAGTTCTCCCACCTAGATTAACTACGTCTTTGCTAAAAAGACTTTAGTGTAAAAAAACAAATATCCTTTTATTCCCTTAAATCGTTTCTGAGTGAAAATCTTTTAACCGTCTTTATTAATTCTTTAACCGAATAACACCTAATAACACAATCCAAAACCTTTCACACAGAATTGAGAAAATCTCTTAAACCAAATGATTCTTAAGTGGTGTTGGTGGTTAATAAATAAACTACACGCATCAATTTTGATAAATTTCTTCTTCATAGGTCGAATTTTTTTTCTAGATTTTGTGTTCATATTTGGAGTCTATGAGTCTATCATAGATCCTTACTAAAAACGAATGAACAAGAAGCATGATTTATAAATTTATTATATTATCTATTTCTCCTAACTATTTAAAGCAACAGTATCTATTTATATAATAAGTATAATAGTAGCTGTAGTAACATTTGCCAATTCAATCAATTAATTTGCCATAGTAATGACCATCACCATCACCAATGACAAGTGACCATCGCCGCCCATGAACGTCTGCAACACAGGAGTCACAAACGCCGGCATGGGTTAGTAGGCCAAAACCTCCTTTCTAAGGAGAGGCCTATATCCAGCACAGGACTACTAAAGGCTGTTGGTGATGATGTATATAAATATGTAATATGTATAATATGTAATATGTATTCATAATGTTGCATATTGAAAAATCGATATTAACTGTGTGTGATCATGAATTATTTTGAGTGCCGGATTAAGACAGCGCGGGGCCTGTAGCGAATTCTATCAAGGGGCCCTTGGGTTGTTTTAGGTTAACTAGTTTATCCACAGCCTCATGCCGCCCTGAGTGTGGCCGCGGGTGGACGGGGTGGGTTTCCCCTCCACCCGCATTAGTTGGCCAGCCGCGAGGGGGCGGCGTCCGCGTGTGCCGGACGTCGCCTAAAGAGAGGAACATCTACATTGAGACGGAGCCCGCACCAGGAGCGGGCTGGCGCTAGGAGGGGTCCGGATGTCTTAACAACAGCTGTTCCCGGATCCCTCCTGTTACAGGCGCAGAGTGGCACACCGTGTGGTTTTAGTCGGTCCGAGTCCGACACACCACCCCGCCGCAAACCCCGGAGGGGTGACGGTCCGAGGGGATTTCCACACGTTAAAAAAAAAAAAAAAAAAAAAAAGGTTAACTAGTTTATGGTATCCATCATCATCTTCAAAAGCCTATAGTAGTCTATTGCTTAAGATAAGGCCGCTAGGGTGAACTTTCAAGACTGGCAATGCGCCCGACCACTAAAGAGAGGTCTCTCTGTGTGTGGTGAAGTGGTCAGGCTTATGGGTGAACCTGGATAAGACGGAGGCTCTCTTATTTCTTGGGTCCCGTCGTGGTCTACCCCCGGCGAGTTAATCGCGGTGAACACGGTCATCGCACCGGTTCAGGCCAGTATGAAGTAAGCCTGATACTTGACGGGAGACGCCGAGCACTTCCGCTAGCTGACTCCAAAACTGGTCGGTACTGCATCTGCCCTTGGGCGACATATGCCCAATTCGGATGGACCCACAAGACGGTTGTACACCGGTGTCGACGGGGGTGACGTGCGCGCCGCCGAAACCAGCCTAATCGATTTGGAGGCGGAAGTACTCGCCGAAGTATATCGGTGGGCGGCTAAGTCTTGGGCGGGTAGCTCCCGCCCGAACAGAATGCATGAAGCCTATCGCTGAGCCACGATGGCTCGTTGGTCGTCTCGGCCAGAGGTTCCACGTGCTGGTTTTGCTTCCGTAGAGGCGCTCCATCCGGTCGTCTTCTAGTGGGCAGGGTGGCAGTATGGGACCTATTCCTTCCGACTGACGCAGGTCCTTTTCGGGCACAGCTCATTCTTAACTCGGTGGCTAGGATGGAATTGAGTCCCGCCTGTCATCACTGCGGTTGCACTGAGGACTCGGCAGCACACGCTGACAGTTTGCCCGGCTTGGGCAGGATTGGAAGTTTAAAATATAGTTGGGCATTTAGATATTCAACTTTTTTTTAGTGATACATCTTTTTCGTGATAAGAATTGTGGCTACATTGGTTAGAATATAAAAAATTTAAGTTGATACTTTTTAATGGTCAGAAAGCGTTGGTTGGGCCCTGCACATTACGACCATTAAAACCAACTATTACCATTTGTTACTCATGCTACGTGGCTAATCCGCTACTGATTGTTTTATTTTATAAATTTATTTTACTAATTTATTTTTCAAAATAATTGTGTACAACAGTCTGTGACCCAATATCTCGAACTAGGTAAACACCTGTATTCCGAGAGATAGTGCCCTTCTTAGCGTTACATTTTGAATACAAAATAAATTATAATAATAATAAACAGATGAAAGATATTGCAAGCTCGATTCGTAACTTGTGCTATTAATAATGAATTCTTGGATATATTACGCGTGGGTATTATAATTTAATAAGCAATTTTAGGACTTTAACTAAAAGTTACTTTTTCTAATCGATTAATAAAACCGATTGTAATTTTTAAATTAAAATATCACACACATAATTTTCTTTTTGAGAGTTTTATACATTGAGTATGTATAAAACTCTCAAAAAGAAAATTATTGAATGGCAAGATTATAACTACCAATTTATTATTTAGTATTTACCGCGATTTAACATAAAGAAAAAATAAATACCTATTAACATAATAAAATTCAAGGGGTTTAATTGTTTGAACAAGATAATCTAATTTCGATTATAAATTAAAATATATTATTTAAATAGGTATATTTTTGTATATAAATTAGTCTGCTTTGTAAAATTATTTTTGCATTAGGTAACGACTTATTACTGTAGATAATAGGTACTTAATATCAACTTTAACAAACTATCAAATATTGTCAGAGTCCATAAACGCGGGTAATCCGTGCGACTACTTTATGTATGAATGTTTATGTGCAGTTGACTGTACACACTGTACTGTATTATTTTATATTGTTATTAG
Source organism: Arctia plantaginis (assembly GCA_902825455.1). Classification (NCBI taxonomy): domain Eukaryota; kingdom Metazoa; phylum Arthropoda; class Insecta; order Lepidoptera; family Erebidae; genus Arctia; species Arctia plantaginis. The sequence goes on from CADEBD010000288.1 coordinate 7,352,954, forward strand.
AATATCTAGTATACACTTACCTTATCCAAGGAACTTCTGTGGAACGATTTGTCAACTAAAGAAACTGAAGATTAAAACACACTTGTCGAACATTTTGATATTTTTTAATGTTACTTGTCGAATTTGATGTCACGATTGGAGTTGTCAATTGATAGTATGTGGTATACATTATTCCGGTATGATTGGGTCACGGTTTCATAATCACAGGTTCTGTTGTGAATGAATTTAATACTGAACTATCGGAAAATGACTCAGAAGGAAGTTCGTCTAGTTGATAGCCGTATGACATATGTAAGCGAGATAGCTAGCACGACAGAGTGGCAAGCCTCGTGAAGCGGACGAAGGGGTGAGGCTGCGCGCATGCGTCCTCATCTCGAAGATTTTTCTTAACAGTCCGGTACATATGATACATATCCAGGTGTACTACAAATCGTAGGTGCTATAGAATCATGGGGTTGGATAAAAAATGCCCACGTGTAACGTTTACTTATAGTGTTTTAAACAATAACATTTACTAATAGTGTTAGAGGGAGAATCAGAGAAAAAAAATAGGGTATTTATACATATACCTTAATATTCTTAGGTACGAATACAGACCTATCTTTAAATATAGGATTCAGATTTAAGATAAGTGTTTAGGTGGAATATTTTGATGATAGAAAATTTTAATTTTGATGTTAAGTTTTATAAGTTTAATGTTTGACAAGAGTTGAAATTTGTTTACAAAAATTTTGTATTAAAAAATATAACATAATCAATAATTATTTAATATCCAAATGACGTATTTTATACGAGAGTCGTGGTTAAATGCTAGTGTATTTAACAGAATACAGATATATTGGACAGGAGACGTGATGCGCTACATATTATGTGCTCCTTTGTATCTTGTGACACAACTTTTGCAAGTCGACAATATGACACATTGAGTGGTTAAATTTAGTAAATTACGATGAAATAGAAAACCTACTTAGAATATAGAATAAGCATTTTTTCTTCCTTTTATTTAATTTTACTTTTTAGTAGTGCGAATAATTTAATTAAGTAATTGTAACTATATATTATATTATAATAATTAATTTTTGTTATATTTATTAATGTAATTTTTATACCATGTTGAATGTACTTTCTATTTCATATTTGTACTTTTAATGTATTATTATTATATTGTTATAAGTGTATATACTTAGTATTTACAATAGCAAAACATTTTAATATATTCATTTTTAACACAAAAATTTCTTGAATTAACATTTAATCGTTTAAGAGGGCTTACAAGTATAAATTGACTGTCGTAGTTGTACTGTAGCAGTGCTTTAAAAACACCACCACCGGGTAATGTATTCAATATCACCATGAAGGAACGCAATTCCTCGTTTTCTTTGTACACAGGTTTTAGTTCATAGGCCGTTATTATTTTGTTTACAGTAAGCTTTAAGCAGCGGGGATAAGCCTTTAGTTGTCCATTTATGAAATGTGAGAAAAAACCAGCGACTCTCGTGATTACTCCATTCTTCACTGATAACTTGACACTTTTATAACAACTGCACATTTTTTTCTGAATTCCAGCCATTTCACAAGTTCTGTTTAAAGGGACTTTTAAAAAAAGACTGATACCTCTGTTATGACCATAAGGTTCTATACTTCTCTTTATTATTTCGTTATCGCTTATATCACTGGTGTCAAGCAGGTCCACTAAAGTGTTGTGCAAGTCAAAGGGGGATGTGAGGCGATTCTTATTCAGTCGTAAATTATGAAAAGCTATTGTGTATTCGTCACGAAAACTTCTAGGCATCAAGATGTATACTAAAGGAAGTCTTTGTTCTAAACGACCTTCTTTAATAAGATTAATATCGCCAACGTTCATTCCATGGTCACTTAAAAGTATTAGTATTGTTTTATTCAAATAGCCAGATGAGTACATATTTCTAATTAATGACGAGTAAGCATCATCCATCTTCTCAGGGTATTTTAAGTGGTTGTAACTCATAGAACTTTCCCAAAATAAACCGAATAATTTTGAAGTGTTTAGTTTCGTTGTAAGGTTGTCGATATAATTTATAAGTACTTCAAAATAGTATTTATCGCTCATGCATGGAAAACCTTGTTTTTTATGCACTCTTTCAGACTCACTCATAAACGGGTGTATATAATAGTCAGTAGGTGTGCCTCTAAAACCAAATGTTTCGGTATTAAACATACCATGTTTTGTACTATCTTCGGCAAGGGCCGTGTAGTATCCCATGTCTTTAAATCTCTCCCATATAAACGGACAGCTGTCTAATGTCGCAAAACGGTTCGGATAGCAAATGTTACGAAGTTCTGTATCATTCACGCCCATTAATAGGGCTACCATATTCTGAAATGTATCTCTCGATATTGTATTGTAGCCTTTTAACTGCAAAGCCTCAAACTGATTTAATACCTGCCTCGTTTTTGGCAGAGTTCTAAAAAAGTTTTTTCTGGATAGGGATCCTAATCCCATTATTAAAATATTATACAACGATTGATTATTAGGTAACGGATCAGCTCTAAATGTAGTGAACATTTTGTCCTGTGCAAATATGAAGAATTTACTGTATATAACCTTATCATTCTGATCGCAATTGACTTTAATAAATTCGTCTTTCACTTTCAGTGTGTCCCCAATCATTTTGCATCTAGAATACATGATTCTGTCGTCGATAGAACGGTTAGAGATCCCGTCAGTGGACCGCGGCCGGTAAAATGATTTATAACAACATTTAATGTTTGATTTGTTTTTACCCATGTAGAACTGAAAGTTTTCTTTTAACGTAATTATGTGAGTGCGATTAGAGGTTAATAGAGGGTGTTCATCCTTTTGACATGCCGGTGGTCTGCTTGGCTCATGGAAGTATCTCCTTATCAATTTATCACTTCCAGCTACAAGCGGAATTATACAGCCTTTAGTATTGATTGTGAACATTTCGTCAATAATGTTGTTATTATCGTAATCAATAGTTGTGTTATACATATCTCCAATTAGTACTGTTTCTGTCCCATATCCGACTGTAAGTACGAGTTTTTTTAACTTTAATATAACTAATGCAACTAAATAAATGCCAATTCTTCTCTTGTTTCCGTTTGGTTTATCCATTCTTCTGTGCACGTATGTTTCTATTCTAGTGTACAGTATACTTTGCATTATAAATTCGTCTTAAACAGGGAGGTAATACTGATTGTTTGATAACATTGGAAACTGTTTAATAACACCTCTCTAATACATAAAACCAACTAACTTTTCGCCGTTGCGCTATCCGCCGTTGCCAATTATTTCAATCAAAAATTCTGAAAAGTACTTTTTAAGAACCTAGGCCATGCTATGTGTTATTCTATTCTATATTGTTTGTCAAAAATCCGAGGCACGAGAGTTAATGACGAACGTGAGTTAAATTATAGAGTAAAGGCAAGAGTTTATATCGGAGCTGTCACTGGTTATCTAACAATTTTATAGCAACTAACTTATAGAAGGCAAAATCGAATTAGTTTTATAATGTCTTTATATAATGACATGATTCATTTATGATAATGATTATTTTTTGTTCGTTATTACCTGACCTTCATCGTAAAATTTGCTTTTCTTGTTGACTTGATAATAACATCAGACAGAAATAGTTCTAATGATTAGTCAATAACTGATATATACCAAATATGATAATAATACCTAATATAATAATAACACGTATTGCCGTGTTTCGAACTTATTTTATGTAGTACCTACTTTTTATGTACCTAGATATGCTTTTATGAAAGCTCATCATACCTATCACCGGTATAGATTTATTTGCCAACCCTTAATAAGTCTTTAATGTACAGGAAATAATCCACTGATAACACATACCGATTTGATTGTAAAGATTATATAGGTAGCTACGTCATATCATAACACAGACAAATGATATTTGTTGAGCCAAAATAAATTTAGGCTGTGACGTGCAACAATATATAAAGTTATATTAGTGAGAAATAATTACGAAATTATTAAGGTAAATATTACCTAGTTCTAATTCACGTTTACCACCATCCAGGTGTCAGAACAAATGTATAAAATAAATTTTCACTGAAAAGGTTAAGTCTTCTACAGACTAGTTTCTACTAGTCTAGTCTAAAGCACATAATATATGGTTATTTACTTATATTTTAAAAAGGTAGAGAGGATAGAAAGTAATTAAAACAATAGCTGTTATGTATTATGTTAGTAACCAGTTACTGACCTGTCTGTCTACGTTAGATGAGCTCTGGTTTAAATAGTGTGGTGAAGTGTATAGCGGCTAGTGTGGTAGGTACGGCGCGAACTCCTTGTTTAACAACTGTTATCAAACATACCTGTGTTTTGATCTTCTAATTGGCGTTTTATTACTTTGTTAGTGCTCAAAGTGCTTTAGTACAAAGTGAGCGTTATTTAAACTAACACATACCCTAAGTTGCATTTGATTGCATTGCCAACTACATGCGCTACAGAAGTGATTGTTTTAACTTTTTCTGATAAGGTGTTAAGTGCCGTCTGTACTTGCACGAAAGTCACCCAATCAATTTTAAGTTTGCATGACTGCGGCGCACGGTTTAACTAGTAATTGGGGCATGCTCAATTAATAACTTTTCTTAGTTTTATATATTATTCCACGTGAGCCTGCAATAGATTTATTTTATGGTTCCAAATCTCAAAACACTTTTTTGTTTTTATTTACCAAAAGGCAGGAACGTCACTCAGTCATCATGTCAACTCCATAGGAAGCAACTAATTATATCAATAGACGAAAGAGGTAGTTGATCTATTTTGTAATCCTAAATTTAAAAAAAGAATCTTTATAACAGACCCTTCTCCTGTTTCAAGTTAACTTTTAAAAAGGTTAAAGAAATACCTACGAAAGTTATGACAGTTACTGACAGTTTCGCGAAATGAACAAGCCACCTGTTACCCAATTGAGGACATCATCTTATTTAGACGTCAACTATATTTTATGAATATGATATTCCTTAGAAAATAGGTGTTCTATTTTTTTATGGAAGAGGGGGAGAACAAGCAGACGGGTCACCTGATAGAAAGCGACAGCTATTCTATCTTTCCTTAATAGCCTTTTCCTGTAATTACGAATAAATTTTTATTTCAAATATAGTCAGTGCAATAGTCTTAAAGTGCTAAGAACAAAATTAGCTCTCTCTCTCTTTCTAACTCAATCTTCGTCGAGGAAAATAGTCTTAAACGTTTTTAATAAAACGACACTGATACCGTTAGTACCTATATCCTGATACACTGAGTTTGAAACTAAGACCCCAAAGGAAAATGAATGAGTTACTGTCCTCCTCCTATATGTGTCATGTTCTTCATTGATGAGGGTCGTGATTTTTATTTTTGTGATTTTGAAACCAAGGGGTCGATATCGACCACTTTGGGAATCCCTGATATAGAGAATACCTATATTGTGATGGTATTTGGGATATCATAGCATATACAATATATGATAGAATTGCTTAAGGGACAGTCTGTTACAACCTGCTGTGTTATGCTGAGAATACAAAAAAATATTTTCTAAAATTACGCCTCTGACCTTGATTTTTCATTTTCATTCATTAGTAGCATAGATTATCGAGTTGTATATGACGGCTGTGTATGACGGCTGAAGAATACGGAGTTTCACCACTCACCACCCCTATTCATCCAGTGGGTGTCCTAAGAGCCGACTAAGTGAACAAACTACGGATAACAGCAGTTCAAAAAGAAGGAAAACTTGACACAAACCCCATACCAACCCGTCTGGCTAGCGTGGTATAGGTGGACTTCTTTCTAAGGAGAGGCCTATGTCCAGCACTGGACTATTAAAGGCTGATGATGATAATGATGATTATTTTTAGCCGCAACTTAACTCAGTTAAAAGCTTCTTGCTTTTTAATTATATTAATCACAAGTTGCTTAGGATACAAAATAAATTTCGTGGGTATTGTTCACATACGTTTTATTTACCACCGATAGATAGGATATAACTTCTGCTATTAGTATTATTACAGCTGTCATTTAATACCTGTTGTTGTTAGCAAAGTTCAACAGTCTCTCTCTTCCTACCACCTATACGCAGATGGCTTGTAAATACACTATCAAACTAATCTTAATGAGCTGCCACTGGGTATCAAATTCATGTCCTTAACAAAGATCTGAGCAATGTATATTGGTGAACCAAAATAAGTACATGAGCTCAAAGTGAACCCTTGTAAGACGCATGTTACAAAATTCGGCAGCTTTAATCACATGGTCCTCCCCAGAGCAGGCTCCTTAAGGCCGGCGAAGTACCTCCTTTTAAAATGACAAAATGAAGTTTGTGTTTTAATCTCACTTAACATACATCAATGTTGTAGTTTAAGTTTCAGGTACCTACTTATTTTATGGTGATACTCGGAAAAAAATTGTAAAAATCTTTGAAAATTGCATTACGTACAAGTGAGTCAAAATCATCCTTGTCTATTTTTTAATAAAATATCGATTTAACATACTCATATGAATACATAATACACCTGGTTGATAACATTTCTGACAGAACATTAATTACAATTCATGTTCTCGCTAGGGGGAGTTTAGATCGTCAGTACGCATGCGCGGGCAGAACCGGTAATGGTAATGGACACACAGACTCCGTTTCTTTATGTAATAATCTAGCACATTTAAAAATATCTACAAAGTTTTATTGAACATTTGCCGTATAAGAGATATGAATGAGGACCACTTCGTTCTCCCTGGAGGTGAGTCGATGTGTGAACTTTTAAGTGTAAGGTTAGGAGTTCAAGTGAGAAAATCAATAGTTAAATAACACAAGCATAACCTACGTTTTGAGTTAAACGTTCTCATTGTCAAGGGTTTAAAGGCCTTCAAGTTCATTGAATACGTTATTCTCTAACAATGAGAAATTCTATTATATGTACAAAATATCTACATTTAAAAACGTATTAGATGTAAAACAAATATAGTTACTGCCTAGCAATATTAATTTCTCAAGGACGTTGTTGATGATGATGAAATTAATCATTAGATAAATTGCTTATGATTTTCTCATAAAAAACATAAAAATCATATGCGACGGTAGTCACTTACCATCAGGTGACCTATCTGCTCGATTGCCCACCTTGCCATAAAAAATATACCGCACGACTCAATAGCTCAAAGAAGCCGTGGTCACTCATCTGCCTTTAAATGATGACGCCGCGGGAAAAATATAAAAATATTTTTCTAAAACGATGCATACTGAAACTAATAGGCAATTTGTAACTACACAGTACCAATACACAATGATTCACCTAAGGCTTTTCTAATAGAAAAGAGATAAGCATCTCATATTGCCTGACACGCGCTACCAAAAGGTTACTTTTATCTAAGCCTGGGGGATTTGTGGTATTTGCTCGCCTTACGAAGCCTGGTATCTGGTTACCAAAACCCAATTGATGTTCGAATAACAGTAGAACTCTATTCAAAAGATCGCTATCTAAACTTGTAACTGTTCATATAGATAGGTAAATATAAGAAACTTAAGTCACGAAATGTTCTTATAATATATATAATAATTTTGCAGTCTTTTCTAGCAGCACCATTGGTTAAGAATATAAGCCTTGGCTATGTCTTTGCTGATACATAAAAATCCACATGGAAAAATGATAGATTAGGTATTCGTAGCCTTGTTTTGACGATTTTTTTAGTACGATTTTGAGCATTTTAGTCATTTAGTTTCGTTTAACTAAAAGTTCACCTTATCCATATGTATTTCATTAACTGAACAACGTAATTATATATATATACCTATATAACTAAACATAACGTAGAATATTATCATCACTCTTTTTTTCTAGTTCGTTTGATTTTTTTATAAAACTAAAGGGCTTATAATTTTATATCTTCTTGTTATTCTTGTATTTATAGGTCCTGGCCTTACTCTTCCTCACACTGATCCCTTGGCCGGGGCCCTCTGTCTTCAAAATCACCTGTTCACGTGACAACTCCAAAATTGTCAGAAAAGTCATTCAGAATAAATGGCTCCCAGTGTTGGAGAGATTTCAGGTACGCAATCATGCTGTCACTTTTGTTCATTTTTATATTAATGTACGAAATTCATGTGAGTGATTCACGTTACAAAAACCGTAACACACATTGCGTCAAATCCATAATTTTCGATACAGTGTCATCTTTTATTTTTCAGACGTTTAATTTGGTACTTTTAATAAATGGGAACTGTGGAGTTGACTAAGACTAATTTTCTCTATTAGCTTCTATATTTGTGAACATTGCGCCTCTAAAGAAATTAAAGAAGAAAAAGACAACTCTATAAAGTATCCATTACGCAGGACGGATAAAAAGACCTGCACAACAAACCAAATTCCGTGATTTTGTAAGCTACGTTTAACTACTTTATAGGTCAAACTACCCTTGGAGTGTCCATTCCACCCTGCAAGAGACATATTCGCGCCACAGCACGCGGCCAAGCTGCAGCATCGACCGTCGCAGTGGACGTGTGCCTTTTGTGGCAAGTCTTTCTACGAGGAACGACACCTCGACACGCATTTCGACCACCGACACAAGAACCAGATAAACATAGTAAGTATTTTTTTTATGGAAAAAGAGGCAAACAAGCCGACGCGTCACCTGGTGGAAAGTAACTACCGCCACCCATGAACACCTGCAACTCAGAAGTCACTAGCGCGTTGCCGGCCTTTGAGGAAGGAGTACGTTCTTTTCTTGAAGGTCGTATCGGTCCGGAAATACCACAGACGATAACTTGTTGAACAGATTGGTTGTGTAAGGCGAAAAGGGTATTAGTTCGAGCAATTCTTTGGCGCACTCTCTATGACTACTCACGATAAAGAATGCAGAGTAAAGCTATATCGCTACGTACCAGTAACGCCAAGGTATCGAGCCGCTTAGAGATTTTCTGGCTATCGATGATTCGAGTCGCTCTACGTTGGATTCCAGATTGGCTCTACGTTCCAGAGGGAAAAGCTGGTACTGGGGTGCCCCTGCATAGAGATGAGAACAACATTCCATATGCGGCCGGACTTGTGCCTTATAGAGTTGGAGGCGGTCGGCCGGAGTGAAGATGCCTCGATCAGCAAACCAATCTTCTTCGAGGCTAATTTGAATTTACTCTCTAAGACACCCCGAAACTAGACTTTGCTCGATATGTCGATCCCTAGGATTCTGATACTGGCTGAGGCAGTTAGCACCACCCTAACTGTCTCGATAATCAAAAGCCTTCGCTCTGTGGCCACCGGTGTGTTAGGTAGACGAGAAGATCACCGTTAAGTAGCTGGTGATTTTCTAAATACTGGAGGAGCTAGCAGTTGATTACGGATTCCATAATGTTAGAGAACAAGGCGGTTATGGCTATAGGCCTGTAGTTGGACAGATCAGGGCAGTCACCTTTTTTAGGGATCGGGTGAACAAACGTTACCTTCCAGGAGTTTGGGACGACACCTTGGGAGTAGGATTTTCGAAATGTCGCGTTAAAATCGATACTAACTCCGGAGCACACGTCTTCAACACGATAGGAGAGATTCCATCAGGCCTACTTGACTTATGAATTTCAAGGGCAAAGAGTGCTCTAGCTCTGGCACTGAGGTATAGTCGACGGTACGTTTCCCCCGTCATCCAAAGTCGAATTGGATGGAAGATTTCGCCTAGGAGATCAGCTTTCTCCTTGGCATCATGGGTCAACTAATCATCTCCCATCTGCAGGGCTGGAAGGAATTAGCTATAGAATTTGCCCTGGCAAGAGACCAGAATGCACGAGTTCCAGAAGGAAGTCTCACCAGTCTCTCACCAATCCGGCTGATGTGCTCCGATTTCGAAAGTTCTAAAGAAATTTATTTCTTTTAAAATATGAATAATCTTCCAAACTTATTTTACAGGCGGAGGATGCAGTGTGCCTAGCGGACTATTGCGATATTATGCGGTGTCAGGTGTTGGTCGCCCATGGCCTACTCAGCGGCGCTGGTGGTCCAGTCACCGACATCGAGGTATGTAACTTATAAGTATAATATATTATTAAGTGCAACAAAAAGTATAAATATACATTATACTTAATTATATCTCTACCAATAAAATATTAAGTAGAGAAACGAAAGATGCGCGTTTACGCATTCATTGCTTCTGGAATTTTCCGACTACTCTAACAGACCTACCAGATCAGAGAGGAACCAAAATGAAGAATCAAATTCAAAATAACTAACTACGATCTAAACAACTGCTGAGAAATCGGAGGACAGGACTCCAGGATTTTTATGCTAACTGTCCAATCATCCATAGCATGTTATGTTGCGCATAAGTTCTTGAATTAAGAAAATGAATGTTTATCCTAAAACAGACTTTGGTGGTAACCTATGATACTCTTTTTAAATAGATTCTGATTATATCTTTGGCACTTTTCCAAATGTCTTTCTAAAGTCCCTGTGACTGAAAAATCACTGAAACACAATCGTTAAAACAGCTAATAAGCAATATATCTTATTATTAGTTTAAGTGCCTAAAGCTAGTTAGATCAATTCTGTACTTTTGTAGCAATGTATGCGGGTTGTTTATGTTTAATACTCGTTACTTGCTAAACTAGCCCTTATAATTTATGTATTACTAGCTGAGACCCGCGGTGTTACCCGCGTTTGTTGTTATAACCGCGGGCAACGCCGCGGGACGGAGCTAGTCTAAAAAAAGTAGCTTCAGTTACTCCTTATGTCATCAGCTATCTACCAGTGAAAGTTCCGTCGAAATCGGTCCAGCCGTTCCAGAGATTACCCGGAACAAACAGACATACAGACAGACAGACAAAAAATGATATTTTGGAATATGTACCGTGTAAACATACATATGCATTTAGTAAAAAGCGGTTATTTTAATATTCCAATTTTATTTATTTGTATAGATTAGAATTACAAATATTTTTAATTGAGCAGGTCTCTTTTTCTTGTAAGGAACTTTATAAATACAATTAACTGAATCAATATACCTACACGCAAAGACGTACCTAACATTGTTGATCGAAGTACCTAACACAAAATTATTTTCATAGGTATGGCAAGACGTAGAAGCGGCAAAGAAAGCGTTGGCTCCACCTGCGACACGAAGTGTTGCGCGTGTGACAACGCGGCGCAGACATAGGCCACGGGTCCCAACGCCTCCCTCGCCTGCAACCGACTGTCCCAAAGCTGATCATCCTAATGAAGAGCTCGGTATGTAGACATATATATACGTATAGCATGTACGACACGCTTATACGATTCTATAAAAAATTACGATTCTACAATCTAATTTATAAGTGTCTAATGTATTTAAATATAAATGTTTTTCCTCTGCTGTATAAGATAGTTTAAGACTAATTATTTCAAAGGCAGCCTAGATAATTTTAGATTTTTAGTACACTAATATGACCTACATATTTTATGATGCTTAAGCTGACCTGATTGTCTTTGGTCTTGACTACATACCCATATTCCTTAAATTGTATGACCAAAAATCTATTCTTCTTTTATATATTATAAAAGTAAATGTAACTATATGAACATAAGAAGAATAATAATAATAACAAGACACATCTCACACACTGCAGTCCCACATTAGGCAGAGTCCTGTTCTATGGTAACCAGACTGCTGATCAGTATGCTTGTAGATTTCTAAATGAGTACATACTTATTATAGATAAATCTCATTCAGACACAGAAAATGAAATAATAATGGACGTTCTTTTAAGTATTAGGCATATTTACGTAACATTTGATTTCTAAATGAATACAGACGGCGTTTATCCAAAAAGCTACCGTACTGTATATACCGCTGTATATACATAATAAATATATTCAATACAATGTATTTACTAATAAATAATACAAATTATTTATTGTTGATAATATTTTAATGATTTAATAACTATATACAAGGTATTATTCACCGAGATTCACGGTTGACCTTGTATTACAGTATAAATGCCTGAGCGCTGGGTGCTCTCCGCTCTCTATCTCGAAAAGGGTTGAGCGTACAGAAAAAGAGTTGAGACAAAAATTGTGGCAATTTTTTTTATCTTCAATTTTCATAATAGGTATTGAAGTGATTGGAACTATAAAAACGGAGATAATTGCAAAAAAACGATTTTTCGTGGCCTTGACCTCGAATAACTTACGACGCAGACACGAGATAATATGAGACTTTTGAGACAACTTTTAGAACGCCAAAATGAAGCTGTATACGAGTTTCCAGCTTATTATCTCCAATTCCGAGATTGACCCCTTTTTTTGCCTAAAGTGACTGGACTAAAGGCAAAATACGGAGTAATAGTATTTTTGCTTGCTGGCGTATGAGTTTATTATCTATTATGGCGTAGTGCACACTTCAAGTATTGTATGTCGTTTAAATGAGATTAATTGATAAACATTTAAATATTATGCAAATACTAAATTATTGCAGTTTAAAAAAATAGTGCGTTAATAAAACCAACAATCGATGTCCAGCAGTGGACTGTTAGGGGCTGTTGTTGATGATGATTATGAATAAAACCAACCTGCGTGTGGCAACGGATGAAGAATGCACAGTGTCACTATACATCCTGTGGGTGTCGTAAGATCGTTAGAGCCGACTGAGGGAGCAAACTACGCAGTGTTGTCTTGCTGCGCTGCATAGAGAAGGAAACCTTAAAACAAACCCTACACTAAACCGTCTGGCCAACGTGGTATAGTGGGCCAAAACCTGTTTAAGAAGAAGCCTATGTCCAGCAGCGGACTAGTAAAGTTTTGATAATGATGATGAACAAAGAATTTTAAGATTTTTATGCCCTATATTTGCAAGTTCTAGGCAATAATTTCCTCAGAAAAGTGCCTTATGGATCAACGGTTCATTACAGAACAGGGTGTGAAACACTCTGTACACAGGGCAGGCAGGGCTCTTAAATAAATAAAAATATTATTAATCATCTATTTATATGCAATGTCACATTTTGATATATTATGGAATATATATAATTCCAGAGACAAGTAGGTACAAAATTGTTGTGCCATGCATAGTATTGCCATTAGTAATAACCCAGGAATGGTTTAGTACAAATAACATTATTATATTAGAATAAAATTATATGTGTTTTAGAACCAGAAGAGAAAAGAACGGAAGATAGCGATGGTGATACTAACCAGACAGCAGAATTATGTGACGCCGACACGGTAGATTCTGCGCTCCCACCGGATAGCCGACAGAAGCGACTCGCGGACCTGCAGGCTGAACGAGCGGCTTGTGATCCCACACGACTACAAACACTTAAGGTGAACGCTATTTACGTTGTTTCTAACAAAGAATTTGAGTCAAAGAAGCGAATTGTAATAACATGCCCGTGACGGAACGATTTCCTTTGGTTGGCTCGATTTTGCATAACAATTACGATGTCCCTCAGTTAGGAAGTTCTTACATGTTTTTGCTCTAAAAAGGGCACATTTGAACACACTTCAAATAAAATTATTTACTTTCTAACCATGAAAATGTAACCTAGATTAATAATTATTTTGCTCTTGATGTGTTCCCAATATTTAATTTTACGGTATTAATTAAAAATTATTCAATTACAATAGGTATAATTGAAGCATAAAGTTTTTTTTTGGCTTCTTTCTATTTCAATCGAAGTTGTGTCCATTTATAATTGTACTGACAGCAGGGCGAGACTAAAGGTTTAAAACAGTCAGAATTAAACCACGCTGTGTCGGTATTAAATATTTTACTATCTTACAAAATTGAAAAGATCTTCAATTCATTTGTTTAATCTGCCCGTTATCCTCGGTCATTTTCCGGTCTATAATTATTGAACCCATATTATACATACAGGGCCGCCGGGTAGGTACGGGTGTGCAGAGCGTGCACCGCACACGGGCGGCAATTTCAAGGAGGCGAAAATTGAAAGCTTCACATAATTTGCATGTCTAATATATTTTTATTATGTCTCAATAGTAACATGTATTGATCAGAGAACGAAGATAAATGCAAACGTTTATAAGCGTTGTATTACTTTATTAAACGTTTATGTTTATTTTAAATCTCTCGAGACACAGGCACTTGATTTCCAAATATCCCATACTGGGAGATAGTTTTACGTTTGAGAAACTATAAATCGGCTTAATCGGCCGACTTACCGGCTGACGCAAAGGATGCTTTAGAGAATACTACTACTGCGATGGCCAGAACGCTTCACACGCTGGCAGAATGCCCGGCGTATATGGAGCAAAGGCATGCTGATTGCGGTCATGGTACCTACTCCGCTAACTCCTTCTGCTAAGGAGATGGCAAAATGGGACCGGGAGAGGCTTAGAACACTCCCGGGGAGGCCAGGCCCGGAAACCGACCAGATACAGAGGCTTAATGATCTCCGATCTCCATAAGCGGAGTAATGGGTGACAGATGGCGACGTGATGCGCTCCGGGGAAACCGTGGTCACCACATATGACGAGGCCATCTGTAAGCAGTAGATGACTCGGGGTCCGTCGGGGTATCAGGCATTTCCTTGGTAGGTTATACCTGGTTCCTTGCTACCACCCGAGACGGCGGCGGCGTGCGGTTTTAACCTCGCCGATGACTGACGTCGCGGCATGGCACGGCACGTCCGGGCGTCCTTCGGCAGCCCGAAGGATGCTTTGATTTGCAGTAGCATGCCAAAGCATGCCGCAAAAAGCTCAGTCACTCAATAGGTCATGGATTTTATTACGAGCCAGTGATCAGGTTCTTTTTATCTTTATTTCAATGTGTTAGGAATTCATATTACTATATTTACCGCGGGACACCGCGGCATGTCGTGTCCAGGCGTTTCATTCGACGGATTGCCGCGGCGTGCCACCGCGTGTCGCGAGCCACATAAACCACATACCCGGAACGCCCCCAAGCTAGCGGCGGGCCTGTATATAATAATAATATTCTATAATATAATTATATTATTAAAAATAATATACAATATATAAATTAATAGGTACTAACTAAACAAGGTACTTACTTGACTACTATGAACAAAACGTGAGTATTTGAAAGGTCAGTTAACTGGTTGCGCTGTTATAGCAAGGATTTGCTTTGATGAAAAACCCCGAACCTTTTCACTAAAACTTAAATCTTTTTTAAATGGTTTATATTTTTACAGACTAGTTTTATTAAGATTGTCCACAGAGTAAACATAAAATCAGAATTATCTTGATTATAGGTCCGCTGTGACAGAATAGTACATTCCTGTATAGCAACACTACTACTACATCTTACACAACATCAATTCACGGAACTGGAAGGTAAAAATTTAAATCTGCTCTCTCTTACCATTATTAATTGCTTAAACATAAAAATCGGAATCTGGTGCATACTTAAACTCTATTGAGCAACATTTACGACAGATCCTGGAGCTTTGAAACTAATGTTAAAAAGTATTTAATTAAAAAAGTAGCAGTTACGTTATTTAGTTAAGAAATTAAATGGATTTATTCCTCAAAGGAAAAACTACTTATCTTGCATAAGTAGTTTTGTATCTGTTTAACTGAACACCTATATTAAGAAAAAATATGTCTCTGTAACTTGTTTCATGACAGAGGAGACAAAGGACAAATAGGAGAATACCGCCGCCCATGGACACTTTTAACCTAAGTGTCATTTAACCTCACGCACTCGGTGAAATATAACAAAATAAGAAGGTTGCTTAACACAGGTTTTCTGTGAGGTCGTGATATCACTCCTGGTCAAGTCGCCGAAGCGTGACTCCCTCACGATTAATATGCATTCTACCGGCTACATGCATTATTAAAATCTCTCTTATTATGATGTCTGTCAGAGGAGATGCAACGCGCTGTGTGTTGGTACCTGAGCTGCGACCGTTACTGGGAGGACACGGCGCCCACGGCCAGAGCGTTCCCGTGGCCCCTACTACTAGCTCTAGCCACCGGACTCGCACTTGCTCTTTGCATGTGCTATTATATTATTTGGATTGTTTTTGAGTAAGTAGATACACATTAGAACTACGCTAAACTAAGATAATAAAAGTTGAAAAATTAATACCAGAAATCAATTACAATATGGTTACATTTTCATGACATGGAGAACAGATCTCTTACCGCGTTAAAAACCATTACCATCCTTTATTGTAATTTCACTAATGAATATTTATCCATACCTACTATTTAGAAATTTTTGCTTTACCTTATTAAAGCTCCAAATTACATTAAAGGTGTGAAATAGATGACAAAACTAATCTTATTTAAAACTCAATAGTGTTCTGATTGTGTGCACTATTAATTAAATTGTTGAAAACATCAGAGCTAACATATTTCAATAACAATATTATGGTAGGTAAATAAGACCCTAAGATCAAGTAGTTACAGCTATCTATAAAGGATTCTCGTATTATAGCTGTCATTCTTCAACTTGGCAGCCTCTTCTTAAAAGAGGGTTGAAGTAATTTCAACTTACCTTTTATGTCCATTTGTCACCCGTAGCTCTGAGGAAGGCTCCGTGGCTGGGAGTGCCTCGGTATCCATGACGACGCATTCATCTCCAACACGGGGCGAGCGTCTAGCACCAGATGACGCCATGTTAGACGATCCTGATCATGACGACCATTATATCTACGTCACATACCCGCCAGAACTCAAACGGCGGCTGCTTGAGAGGTACGACTCTAACAAACTCACCCTCATTATACTGACGCCATTCATCAGGCAGACCAGGGTAGATTGATCACTTAAACTATTTACTAACATTTAAATCGCCATACACGTCTATTCCGACTACGAATTTAGGTTAAATAGATTGGGAAGTGTTTTAACTCCTCTTTCTGCCTCTGTATGGAGATTAAAATCATTGCAGTCATTAAACTACCGTCGATGTGTTTGAGTTATGGTTCTCTGGTAGTAGTTGTCTATTTATTTATCAATGAGTCAGTCGTTACGAATTATGTGTTGTAGTTATAATTTAACATAGATATTTTTTATAGTTACACATACGTATGATAGTTATTGAATCGCACCTTTTTGCTAGGTTTCTGTACACACTAACTGCCCATTGCCGTTTTAGACATATATAATATATTATATATATTGTTTGATCAAGTAATTATATGGCATTTCAACGTTTATTAACGTAATTTATATGAATGGATCTCCTGAGATGTGTTTGTTAACTAGCAAATCATCAACACTTTTAAGTTTTTCAAAGAAGAGATAATAAATAGAAGATTATATTGAAGTTTTGCATAGTCCGATCTCTGGAAAACTGGTTGGTTCTTTCCTTTTGTAAAAAAACCTGGCGAACTGAGACTTTCTGAACTTTGACTTTGACTTTGACTGAACTTTCTGAGAAATTTTCTGAACTGGATAGATTTCCTTCTTCCTTTTCTTTCTTTCTCGATTTACTGGACTATTGTAAGAAATTACTGACAATGCTGCTTAAGTAACGTTTAGAAGTAGTAATAACTATGTTTAAATGACCATTTTTACACTTCAATAACTTTTAAGTTAGATTCAACTGAAATAGTTAAATATTATCAATAACGTTTTTGGCTCTTCGTAGCGGTTTGAACCACACATTGTTAGATTTTGTTCCTAGTTAAGGTATGGTAAGTGTATGTATAAAGAACTGACGTCCTAGACGTTAATTTTATTAATAAAGTTTTATTGTTTTAGCTGCTACAATAGAACGACCCGGCTATGAGACCCGCATCTATACCATTGCGTCGCGCATGTGTACTTTGTACCATTACAAGTAGATTTAATACTTAGATTTAGTGGCAACTTCAAGACATTATGATATAGAAAACAATGGTGACACATGTTCTGTTCCTTATATCAATAATAACAGTATATATATGATAAGTCTCAAGGTTAACGCAGGGTGAAAACAGAGCGGATTATGGACTATAAAATATCCAGTATTATTTGGGAGTATTTGTATGTGCGTTTTTTTTCTCTTTCTTTAAATTTGAGAAACGAACTTTGAAAGAACGAAAAAGAACTTTGTCATAAAAAATTATGTTTGATTGACTATACTTAGCAGTTGTATGCTTCAATGTTTGTGTGACTGTAGGAAATTGAGTCGTTTACATAGGTATAAATTTCTAGCAAAAAAAAAACAGTAGAAAACATAACAGACATGGGTATAAGATGAAAAGTATGAAGAGATCAACAATCTTTATATAGAAAACTGTCCATAATAATGAATATTTACACCAACGAGATTTGTAGGTATAGGTTTTATTTGAGAAAAACTATCAACAAAGAAAAAAGTAATAAAGGGTCCAGTCCAAAACGAAATAAATAGGTAAAACCTTTTCATCTCCTGTATTTTTTGCTACTTAACTAATCTAAATTATTGTCACCTGTTTTAGGCTCTGGTGACCTCACTCAAACTTCTCATTTAATTAATTATAGTTGATCGAAATATTGTACCAGCTGTTTCGACTGCGTTAGTTTGGGAGACGTCCACGTAAAGTAGAAAAGTGACATGTGTAGATAATGGATAGAATCACTCGAGAGGTTATAATCTATGGTTACGTTATTTAGGCATAATATAAAGTATACATTTATTAACAATTCACAGTTGTCGTTTTGCCAGTTAACCCTGTTTGCTACAAAAGTATAACATCAGAATTATCTATTATTTATAAAAATGGTATAAGGTCCAGAACTTTTAAATAAATTCTTTCACATGTTTTAAAGTAGATATTAGAAATCGGTTATCAAAAAATCTCTTAATTGATATTATTCAGATGTTTTTTTTGTTTTAGTTCAATTTTTAATATCCTTTAGATGTAGATCGCTTGTGAAAATCGGTGCCTAAAATGTTTTCATGTTATATTTACCTATAAGTATCATTCCACTATTATAGATAGTTATCTAATTAAAAATGTTGCTGTAATTACTTACATAAATATTGTACATAAGAAGTGTTGTGTTTCTGTTCATTTGTAAGTGTCATGTATCTTGAACACAGATCTATATATTTTATTTTGATATTCTGCTAAAAGTTATGTGCTTAAAGTATAACTCTTTTAATTTACATTTTTTATTTATTTAAATTGTGTGGTACGATATATATGTGCTTTCCCAAACATATAGTGCTTTAAAAAAAATGAAAATACAATAAAGGCCGGCTCAGACCAACGTGAGCAGAATGTAATGTATTAGTATCTAGATGTCAAGCTCTCGGCGCTTGTCAGACTCGGCTTTGAGTTTCTACTCATTGCGTAAACAAGAACATTGTAAAAACCATTAGCACCATTATTATATATTTACTGTTTTTTTTACCTCCATGACTTTCAGCTCATATGCGCGTTAACATGCATATCGTCAATAAATTTCTAACACTGCGTAGTTCAAAAACGACTACTTTATAGGGAAGCGAAATAGCTGTTCCAGTGAAGATGTAGTATAATTTTGTGGCAGTTCTTAACATGAAGATGGAACTGCTTTTGTATTTTTTTTACATGTTAATTTACACTGTATTGCAAACTGTAAAAATTGCATACATAAATATCTAAAAATTGTCATTGGCAATAATGGATATATATATATATATCTGCATCTCTGTTGATATATTGCATTGTTGGTAATATAAATAACGTTGTTTGCGAGATTGATTATGTCTTGTTAAATCCAGATACTCTCGAAATAGATATAATTAAAGCGTATAGATCTCGCTGTCTTTATGTACGAAATATTGCGCAGCATGAAATGATTAGATAGGTTACGATCAACGAGTGGCGGTAGAACAAAAAACTTTTTTGTCCTTAAGCTTTATATTGTGTTGTTTTTAGTAAGCTTAAGTGTTGTTTGTCGTCTCTGACATGTCAAGTACCTGAAATGATCTCACGACCAACAATTTATTATAAACGTAGGTCATTCAGTTAAAAAGAAAACAAATTATAATAAGATTATCACTCATTGTTTAGATATTATACGACAATCTACTGTACTATTTATAACTGTATAGTAAACTGCTTATAAATTATGCGTAAGTAAATGCTTGAAAGACTGAAGTAAAGCATTCTAATAACGTACAACCAACGTAAAATTTTAAATATAAAGTCACTAAATTTATGATAATTGAAAGCACCTTACTGTTTGTTTTTCAAATTTGTAATATAAAAAGTTTGTTAAATACAATTCTTTATAAAAATTACAGTTTATTTATTACAATATTCTTATATCAACAGTCTTTACATTTATACAAATATATTAATGTGTTACATAAAATCGAAGACTTTATTTCGGCAGTATAAAATAAAATTACGGCCACGAGAATGAATGTCTTACTCGTGGCTGTAAGTTGTGTATTTTAACACAGTTTGGTATTGTGATATAAAAAGTCATAAGAAACCATATTTTTGGTAAACCCTTCGGGTCGCAGACATCAGGACGCCAAGTGGATATGACAAAGCGCATAATATGGTACATGCCGCAATTCATGTGCTTCAAGAACAACTTGTAAGTATTTTATTGTGTATTAAAGAGAACATTTCCCTTTATTAATACTTATGAAATGACAAAAAAGAAGGCCATTTCTCGATCGCAGCAACATCCTGCGTATCGCTTAGAAGCAAAATTGATATCTAATTGCCAGAATTGCAGCTACCTATGAATATTTCATGAAAACAATTTGTCAGTATCAAGTCGTTGAATATAATTTGATATACATTTTATTGAGCACATTTCCTCAATTCTTACAATAGATACCTTGATTTCTTTTATATAAAAAGTGCCGGCCAACTTCTGTAGGCAAAGAATTAAAAAAAACGATATTCGTTTTAGTAAATTAAAAATGTATATTACAAGTTCGACGGTGGCAAAATGTAAGCAATAACTATACACTTTTTTAATAAGTCGTCAAAATTAAACTGTCACATCAGTGTGCCTGCCCACATCAGTATGAAGAGTTTGATTATCTCCATGATGTATACTTAGCTACTTTATTACAGATTCTTATATGCCTGCTCCCAATATCGTAGAAAACATTATTTACAAAACGTTCATAATTCATCAAACATATTTAACGCCTTTCCAAACGGAGTTACCTTCAATTATACACTTGCAGCCACAACCTGTGGGACACGTGTCGTGCTGAGAGAACCTGCCGAACAATATTTAGTACTATTATTTGCACACTACTTTACTTTTTTTTTTAATTCTTTATGCACAAGTATGAGTTGTACAATGGCGGACTTAATGCCACAGGCATTTTATCCCAGTATACCTTAGGGCGGTGCTATAAATCTGTCTGCTATAAATCTTTTATAGTTGTATTTAAAGGAGATACGGTCAGTACGCTGGGGAAGTTTGCCTAGCCACGCTGAAGGATTGCTCGTGTAGTGACTGGAGATCTTGACTGTTGAGCCAGAGGTCGTGGGTTCGACTCCTACCCAAATAATTGTGTAATAAGCTCGTGCTCATCACACAACCATCATCATTTGTTCTGTAACTAGTGTCATCATTAACAGCCTTTAGTAGTCCTGTGCTGGATATAGGCCTCTCCTTAGAAAGGAGGCTTTGGCCAACTATACCACGCTGGCAGACGGGTTGGTAAAGGGTTTGTGTCAAGCTTTCCTTCTCTTTGCAGTGTTGTTGTCCTGCGTAGTTTGCTCCCTTAGTCGTATCTTACGACACATATGTTATTCACATATTCTTAGTCCGTCACCACACGGACGTACGTCCGTGACTAAATGTAATTTATCTATGATATTTATGTATTTAGTAATAGGTATAGTAAAATTTACGTATAGTGTCGCATTATAGAGTTGTAAGATAAGAATTTGAAGGGGTCGGAGCTCACTCACCACTAGATATGGAAATTATTGCTACTTTTAAATTTTATTCATTTGATGACATGATTGGATTTGGTCACTGTGATTTCACCTGTGAGAAATTACTACTTAGATTTGGTCATAGACAAAAATGAATGCCATCAAAATCGAAACGACTTTTTTTTTAAGATTTAGACCTTTCGCCTGTCTGGCGCTAGCCTAAAATAAGTCGCAGTGATGGTGTAGGTGAGTCACATGTGTTACCAAATTATTTTAAAATCATATGAAAAAAAACACACGTTACTGTGATTTTATACTATGCCTACTCACCACTGAAGCATGTGCATGGCGTGTCCGGCGTGCGCGCAGTAGTGGCAGGCGGCGGCGAGCCCCCTCACGGGGCGCGCGCACACGCAGCAGCGCAGCGCCGCGCGGCCGCACGCGCCGCACGCCGGGCCGCGCGCCAGCCCGCCGCAGCGCGCGCACTCCGCCGCCAGCTCCGCGCCCAGCCAGCGCCCACAGCCAGCGCCGCGCACCAGCTTCATCACCTGCGACGCGATATTGTCACGAAATAGCAAGAAAATTCGAGAAACAAAAAGAGACTCCATTAACCGGGCATGAATTATTTAATTGAAAATTAATTGATGAATAAATGAGTTTAATAACTATTGTTATAATTGGCATAAGATCGAAAATAGGTTGTCGCATGATTATCTTGTTTACATTTAACGTCTACTCGTATTTTTCTTTTTCCAATTTTTTTTTTGCTCCTTAATTTTTTGAAGAGGTGTAGTTTTTTTCTCAAAGTGGGCGTTAATGATTTGGTTTGTGCTTCTGAAACTGTATAAAATAAATATGCTGATATTCCGACAGTGGCGGCCTTAGCAATTGCGAGGAGATTTTACAATATTTAATAATTTGCATGAAAATTTGCAGATGCGGATTTAAACACGTAAAATAAAAATTACCTCGGTTTTCTTGTAAATTAGCTGCCACCGGTGTAAGATATCAGCATACACTCTCTTGAAGCAGTGATAGAGATGCACAGTAGCTTCGTCTAGCACGCATGATGAAGCTCGTTCAGATTTCGAGACGGTTGAATCTGTGTAAAAGTTCTCTGCTTCCGAACAGGAGTTACTACGAAATACAGCTGCATCAACGGGCGTCCATCCGTCTGCACTTATTTCGCTGTATTGATTCACTGTGCTGTACGGTGATGTTCCATTACCCTGCAATGCGACATGTAAAAAAACATTTCATGGGCATAAAACAATCCTTCACGGCTTCTTTCTAGTAAGGTTGACTGTGCAGTCAAAACATGTTTCTCTTACTTTTACGCCAGTAAAGTAAAATAACAACTAGTGACGCGAGACTTTTGTTATCGTTAAACTATTTATATTGGATGTTTCGTTTAAAAAATTACAAAAGTAACAAACTTGATAATAATGACTAACTT
Source organism: Arctia plantaginis (assembly GCA_902825455.1). Taxonomy (NCBI): domain Eukaryota; kingdom Metazoa; phylum Arthropoda; class Insecta; order Lepidoptera; family Erebidae; genus Arctia; species Arctia plantaginis. The sequence goes on from CADEBD010000288.1 coordinate 7,376,180, forward strand.
CATTTAAGACAATTGATCTCATATTAAATCATTTAATTTTATTAAGACAACCTGTATACTGACAAACCAATATTGTTTTTTAACGATAGGTAATTACTATATTGTAACATTTATAAAAAAATGCGTTCTGCATAAGCTTCTCTAAGCGGGACCAAATATATATTTTGTAAATAAGTACTATTTACTGAACAATATAATTATAAGAATGAATTTAAAATTGGTACACCTACATAGCTGGAGATGCTGATCGACGATTGTGAGCTTGAATTACTTGTGTTGTTGAAGACAGAAAAGGCACAAGCAAGCATTGCTGCCATCTGGAGATTCGATGCTTTGGCATAATGAGATATTCTGAAATGAAACCAATAAATATTATACTACAAGGTACATATAGTTTTTTTGGGAATCCCTAAACAGTAGTTACTTACAAAGACTGCAATAAGTTACAGCACAGCGGGTGGCCAACCCAGCCCATGCTCTCTTCACTAGAAGCGAGATGATCAGAAACTCGCGCTCGTAAGGAACGTGCCGTTAATGCAGCTAAGTTCCACGCATGAGCAAGATCGGTCTCTCCTTCTTCTGTTGCCATCTTGGCGTTCTTCTCGCACATTTCTAGAAAAAATAAATAATTTTGTTGCTTTTTTTTTAGTTGAAGAGCGTAGTAAATATAATTCGCAGCTTTAATTTCTAGAATAATTTTACAATATTGAGATACATTTGTAATAACGAGAATATTGTAAAACTTTTCCTGCTTTGCATCAAATTTTACTGCTATAAGGACTGCGTGACTCCTTTTTTAGAATTTTAAACCAAATTCTGTAAAAAGGGGATAATATTTTCTACACGGTTTTATATTTTATTTCAAGGGGTTTTTCGTTTACAAATAGGTAAGTACAGTCCAAGCAAACTAAGTACAGGTAAGTTGGGAGTAAGAATAAATCCACAAGTAATTTTGAGCTTCTACTTGAAATCAATACTAGCCAATTATAACCAACCTGACAATGTTAAAAATTGTCAGTACGGATTTTCTTTCGGTAACTAAAAGAACTAGAATTTAACCGACCCCACCAAACAACAATGCTTACGGGGGAAGCATTCTTCGCAGGCCATTTACACTTATAAATATTATAAATGACGCGATTTTTACTTCTTATAATATACCTACCTATATTTTATGCTTACTAAAAATTTAATGGTTATTGTTTATCCAAGATAATTTTATTTTAATAATTATTAATTAGGTATTTATGAAAAAATAAATTTATTAAAAACACTATGGTTTGGGTAGGTGATTCAGAATTAAACGGTAAAATAACATAGTTTATAAATGCATTGAATCTATACTTCATTTCCTCAATTTAGAACCAAAACAATGTTTCGAAAAACTCAAAAGCGGAATTTTATTTATTTATGTATCTACATAAATTTACTGTTGTACACCTTTTAGGTACTATTAAGTGATAAATATTTTTTACTACTGGCAACATTGAGTTTGATTGATTTATATAAAATTCTCGTGTCACAATGTTAGTTACCATACTCCTCCGAAACGTCTGGCCGATTTTTATGAAATTTTGTGTGCACATCGGGTAGGTCTGAGAATCGGCCAACAACTATTTTTCATACCCCTAAATGACAAGGGTGACCCACCCCTAATTTTTTTTTCAATATTGCCTAGAAATAATGTATATGGCAAAACAACGTTTTCCGGGTCAGCTAGTATATTTATAAAATTTGACTATTACGTTGTCTGTTATGAATAAATTTTAATGACATGATTGATTAGTCAGCCCCCCATTATTCCCACATATATTTAGATGCTTATAATCACAATGTAATTATTTATTATACTCGTTTGCCGTAATGTTTCAATTTGGTCAAGCTTACACATTGATATTGGTGCTAATTCTGTTGTTCGAAAACTCTAAACTTTCTAAAAATTACTTTAGTTCTGTCAAGTACTACGTTTTCAGAATACGAAACGTTATTTGACAGGACTAAACAAATTTTTAGTGTTTTCGAACAACAGGATTAGCACCAACCTTTTTTGAGAAAACAAGTGAGGTGATGTAATAAACTAGTACTACGTTAAGTGTTTTTTACTACTTGGTATCGCTTTATAAACTACATATGTAGTTACACAACGGCGTCGTAATTTTTTCTTGCTGGCTTTTCCTTGTTTGCTCCTTTTTTAATAGGCGCTTTTTTTTAAACAACGACAAATTAAACAGTGTATTATTTTTCATTTCATTTTCAATAATTTTGTGTTCAAAAGAGTTCTTTGTGGCAGTTGATGGATGCAAGTTAAGAGGACTAGAGGAAGAAAAGATGGATCTATCACGAAATCGACGGAGGCCTTTCAACACGTTTTGGTACTACAAAAGATAGAGATTGGGATTGCACGGATGGCGTAGTGGTTTAAGCGGTCGCCACGCCGCCGGTGTTGTGGGTTTGATCCCCACATGAGACGACACTTGATTACAAATTGTTGTTCTGAGTCTGGGTGTTTTGTGTGCGTTTCGTGTATGTTCGTGAGGTATAGGAATATCCTGTGTCTCAGCGACACAGGATATTCCTAATGCGGGATTTGTCTTTAAAAAATAAAAAGATAAGCTGCAAACAGTTTTAACAAGCTTAGGATTTAAAGTTGAAGTCTTTAATTATTTTCAAGTAGTAGCAAGACAAGATAACTCTCAGGACGACTGTCTACTCATAACTGTGCTAAGTCATGGGGAATTAGGAAAATTACTTTTTCACTGAAGAGAATTGTCCTACACTTACTGGGAAACCGAAGGTATGTTTTATTCGAGCCTGCCGTGGCCTGCCTACAATAACGGTATTACATTATTACCAACCCACACCCAATCTTTGAGACGACCACCGTCGAGTAAAAATGCATCTGCACTTGAAGACGACCCTTGGATACATCCTGACTTCCTGATCTGTTTTGCAACAGCACCTGAATATTTTCCTTGGAGAAATAGATAAGATGGATTCTGGATTATTTAAAGTCTGTGTTACTGAACTGTATTGGCTGAACATGCGGTGGACTCAGATATCTTGACTATGCTGACTTTAGTCAGCCAAAAAGTAGCCCTAGAATTTGAATATTACACACCCGACCAGTTGATAACTCAGGGAAAAAAGGAAATTCCAACTTCTTAAAGCACTCTCACTCGCATTGTACACTTTAATGGGTGTTTTACAAAAAATAGTGTTGAGGACAAGGCGCTACCACGATGGTTTTATTTTTTTATATTCTGTTTTCTCAATTTCTGCTGCCAAGTAAGCGGGTAGATACTGCACTTTACACACGAAACGATACAACACGAACCCTTCTGCAACAACGTATCTACGTACACACAAATTTAAAGAAGTTTTTTTTTTAAATTATAAATTTCACTGTAACGGATTTAAAATAAACTTGGCACAGCTATAGATTATAATCGGTTATAACACATAGGCTACTGCTTATCTAAAAAAAAACAACTGACAAAAGCGAAATTAACGTATTGCTAATATAAATAAAAGTACCTGGATGACCGAGTTTTGCTCGGTATTTTTATTCTTGGTAAATTTTCTAAAAATGAAACCTAGATCGATTAATCGCCACCGACACCCCCTGCATACTAAATTTCGTAAAAATCGTTGAAGCCGTTTCCGAGATTCAGATTATAAATATATACATATATAAGTATGTTTATCAGCAGTCTGGTTACCATGGTACAGGCTCTGCCTAGTTTGGGCTCAGACAGCCGTGTGTGAAATGTGTGAAAATGTTATTATATTATATATATATATATATATATAAGAATTGCTCGTTTAAAGGTATTACATATGTATATATTAATTGTACTAATTTCCTTGAACAGACTATTGCAGCAAATGACGCATCGGTTTTTATATTGATAATATTAATCTTTATATGTAATCTTAAAACGATACTACGTTTTGCAAATCTCAGTTATATGAGGTTATACTAAAAGGAACAAAAGAAAATACATTTTTCCTTATATATATATTTCTCGATTTAAATTAACTAAGTACTGCGAAGGTCCTTAAATGTGTGAAAGTCCTTATTTAGTGTAAGATTTAAAAAAATTGGTTAAGTTTTACATTTAACAGACAAAATTGTATGTCTCGATTATAAACAGTTTTACAGTAAACGATTTACGTTTTAACTTGTGCCGCTATAGCTGCTAGCATTAAAAGATGACATCACCATTATGAATCATCATTAGAGTAAACCTACTCAATTTTCAACTATGAACACAATAACATTGAAGATATAAACTTATCGAAAAATATTTTTTTCCTATTTCATTTCCAATTTTATTAAACAAATTATTATTATTAGTAAGTTTGTAATTGTAAATTAGATTCAGAATAAACTTATAAAATACATAGAGTAGTGTAATCAAGAGTAAACAATAATGAGAGAAATGAAACATAATTTATTTGCAAACATTCTTTCAAATTGCTCTATATATTTTTAAATTATTTTAAATCATATTTTAATTTATTCGTCTGCGTCCCTGGGATAAATTTTCCTCATTTTCGCAACAATTTTCATTGATGCTCGGCTCTTACTGTTCGTAGCGTTATGTCATATAGCCTTCCTCAATAATTGGGATATCCAACACCAAAATAATTTTTCAATTCGTATCAGTAGTTCTTGAGTTTAGCGAATTCATCCACACAAACAAACTCTTCGGCTTTTTAATATTAGTATAGATATATAATAATTTTATTACTTTTAAATTATTTTTACTCTTAATTTACCTAATTAACATCGTTAGTTACACTGTTGAACATTAACTCATTGTAGCTCATTAGATCATAATAACATATCACAAGCGGAAAAGGTATTTTTATATCTTATCAGTTCAATTATACATTTGGAGGCTGTCTACATATAAATAATTCAATAATGCGGGGGACTAAAAATTTACAGACAAATTTCTACGTAAAGAAATTGCCAGACGCAACGTGACATACTGATATATATCAGTAAATCTAAAAAAGAAGAAACTGACAGACTAATTCACTGACTGATCGATTAATGCACGCTGCAACCACTGGATCTAGAAGCATCAAATTTGTGCAAAATTTTGCAGTAGGTGAGCACAAAGAATGGATTTTTTTAAAATTCCATGCCTAAGGGTGCTAAATTGGGGTAGAAAATTTATATAAAACTTCGATCCTCTACGATGTCTGATGTCAACCACCACGCGGACGAAGTCGCTGGCAAAAGCTAGTATTAAATATTTACTTTCCATATCTATATTATCAAGGCAAGTGATAATATTTTTATCGATTCATAACTATCGATAATTTTGCATCTCTATTATTTGCAATATCTACTGATTTCATTACTGTTAGTAGAAGCATATATTGTTAATGGCAACCCTGAATTAGCAGTAGCAAGATAGTACATGCTTGTAAAGACGTGTGTAAAGACGGTAATGTGTTGGTTGGTTGTTTGTTCTCGGATTAAATATTAAATCAAGAGTGTATACAACATATTCTGAGTAAGTACCTATTCTGCAGCATTGATTTTCTTTAGGACGTATATGTATATTATTAATAATTATGTAAATCTATCTATACATAATTATGGATCTAATAGAATCTCTGTCCCGAATGAGTATTTATGTGTGGTAACGGATTAAGAATACGGTGTGTCACTACCCTATTCACCCTGTGGGTGTTGTAAGAGCCGACTAAAGGAGCAAACTACGCGGGACAACAACACTGCAAAGAGATGGAAATCTTGAAACAGACTTTAGGCCTATGTCCAGCAATGGACTATAGGCTGTTGATGATGATGAGTATTTATAGAGATTTTCCACTAAAATCTAAAATCAACGATTTAATCAGGAAAGTTAGGTATAGCTATTTACTTAGTATTCAAATATAAATAGATATGATGTAGTGTGTGTAGTGTATTTTACAATCAGAGAGGCTAAGTGGTCACCAAGTCGGTTAACACATTGCAAAGTTAAGTAATACTAGCTAGGTCAGCAATGGATTGGTGAACATTCTTAACACATTGAGACACCTCCGTGCCTCGGAAAGCACGTTAAGCCGTCGGTCCCGGTTGCCATACGAACATCTGTGGTAATCGTTACGGGTAATAATAATTAATTATGTTTTTTTTTCACTTTAAATATAAAAAACATTATTCCTTTATAGTAAAGTACCGATTTGTTTTATTATAATACATTTTGGTTATACAGTTTGATAGACGTCGTAATATGATAATATCTATTAAGCTTGTATGATTGGTGTTAGCTGGTTCTCAATTATGTATGTAAACAATCGGTAACTTCAAGTGAATTATATAAGAAGTCTTTACAAGGGATTGCATTTAATTATAAAGTTAAATTATATTTTTAAGTTTGAACAAAAATAAATATATGAACCTTATGCACCTAATTAAATAAGTATATGACGGCGAATGACACATACAAACTGGTTTAATCTGGTGTCAAATTTTTTGGGTTTCATTGAATTAGTATTGCTATTGCGTATAAGTATAGCGGTTAACATCGGATGGAATTGATAAATGATGAACATCTTAAGGTCGGGTTCGCTCGCAGTTGGACACGACCTGACAATATGTATAATTTTGTTAATCAACCTATTATTGGCTCGAAATCTATATATTTTTTGATAATTTCAGTAAGCTCGTCATTGAATATTGCATAACCGTATTTCTTTTCGCGACAATTACATGGTTTTCGCAATGGCCGATCTATATTACGAAATAGCAAGGTAATTATAGTACCCAAATCAGTAATCTGATATATATCTACATATGTAAGTACATCAATTATGGCATTACATAGTTCTCTTTCATTCTATTTTTTGATATTCTCATCAAGGTATATGGGCATTTATTAATTTTAGAAAAAATACAATTATTTTTTATAGCATTACATCAAAGAATAATACATAAAACCAGGAAAAAAAGGATATTTTTCATGACAAGGCTGGGCAAGTTATACCGCGTCGTCACTAGTTTCAAAGGCATTAGTTGAAATTTAAGGGCATGTCTTGATTACGTTAAGTTACTATATAGGAAAATATCGTAACTTAATGGAAATGTAAAGTTGAGTTTACATTAATTAAGTTTTTCTTTAGACGCTCTAGTTGTTTCCTTCTCTGAGTTCCATATCTTACAGGATCGTTTTTAGTTTGTCCCTATAACGTTTTGTTCTTTCTGCTGAAGTGAGATGAGAGCCATAATATCTAAGATCTGAAAATACACATTAACATGGTATTATTCTACATAATTTTAAAATTTGCAAAATTGCTTGACACTGGACTTAAATGTAGCAACAATACAATAAGCATTTTGTAAAATTTTACAATATGAGTATGCAGCGTGTGGTGAGGATGTCATGTCCACTTACGTGAAACGTACTTACGTATATCTAAACAACACACTGTCATTTAGTACTTCCCAACATACAAACTACAATAACTCATCTCACCTGGGAATTGATGGGTACATATATAAAGGTCATGATTGTACCGCAAACAAGCAACTAACCCTACAGTTTAAAAACACACATTCTTATTTGTTTTTGTGTAGTCGGGTAAAGTACAATGTAGACAACTCTTTACATTGCCAAAACGTCACGATTATTATTCCGCATATATGTCACGTGACGACACTGACGTGACGTTCACTATCTTCTGCAAAAATATCTTGCCCATAATGCCCATGATGCTAAATGGGGATTTACTCAAGCGTCATGGGGACATTGATATAATACTTTGTTGTGTGTTGTTTTAACTCAATGCATGGGGACCTATTGCATTTGAAAGATTAGGTAATAGAATGAATAAAAGTCATGTAATGTTTCCTCTTTCAGCGATGGGAAAAGCTTCTACAGGTTTTCAAAAATGTAAGGGGAGTGAATCGAAAAATTTCTTTTCGGGCGCATTTGATATTTTGGGGATTATGTTATTTGGACTCCAAAAATGCTCCCATTGAAAGGTCTGACGATTTTAAAGTGACACAAGCTGGTAGCGAATTATCGAAAATGCAAACTGCAAATTAGAAAAAACGCCATTTCGAAATACTCGACCGTATTAGATTTTATACAGGCGGTTCAGCTTAATGTTGCTGTCATACTAGCCAAAAATCTGACGATAATTTTGCAGGGTATTTTAAATCTGACGGTTTGAAATATTTTGAATTTTTGTTTTTCTATTAATACAAAGGCACGAAAAATTATGTAGACATTTAAAGATTTCTTCATTGTTTGCTTCAAAATAAAAAAGAAATGTCAAGATCATGTGTTTTTTTGGAACTTTGTGACTCTCCCACTGCTTTATGTTACGCTCAAATCGTCTGATTTTTTAAATCCACACTAATGTGCATGTAATTGACCTAACTTACCTTAATCTTACACGTTCGAGTATTTCTGGCCATCGATTTTTTTTCTAATCCCGAAAGCTCTTCTAGGGTTTCCTTACTATTGATTTTTTATCGTTTTGATAGACTGTTGATCAATTAGAATATTCATACAAACAATTAAAAAAATATTTGAATAAAGCATAAATATAATAATAAATACTTACAGTTCAGAAGAAATGCCGTGACTATTGCGGAACAATGCTTTTCGTGTATTTTTGACTATATAGGATTTTCCATCATATGCGAATTTCGTGGACAGGTTTAATCAATGATATTTTAGTTTTTGTAAGAAAATATGCTAAACAATACTTTCAAATAAAACACAATAAGACACATCTGCATAACCCTTTTCTTTTATCAAATATTTATGATCTAGTCAAGTTTAAAGCAAACTCAAACTCCAATTCTCTTTATTTCATAAAAATTTTAAAATTGTTTGAAATCGTCTTTTAATGTGACTAAAGACAAAGATCAACACACACAAAAGCAACAATCTCTGTTTTGTCAAATAGTAAGCAAATAAATTTAACAAAAATCATACCCATACAAAATTTATGATATGCCTGTGCCGATCTACAACCGCCCGTTTCTAAGGGGTTGAGCCTTATGAGAAGAAAGGGCAAACTAACTCATGGCCACTCTTTTGCAATTCACAGATAGATACAATGACACTATTAAATATAGCACAACATTGTTTTGATGTGAGCCAGTATGTCCGTTATTAAGGACTAAAAGGTAAAAAGACAATGAAGAGAAAACAAGATTAAGAAAAAAACACGAATAAAAGAGAAAATGAAGTAAAACAAATAGAAAAAATAATAATAATAAAAAACACACTAGCCATATCACATTTTTACTTAAGAAAGAAATAGCCTGCGCTAATTAATCAAAAGCATTCTTGTCTGCCATGTAATCCATAATTGAGTAGTAGGCCCTCTGGCACAAGCCACGTTTTATTGGATTTAAATTGGTTAATACTTAACTAATAAATATTATTTGGGATTTTATTATAAAATCGGACACATTGACCTCGAAAGGACTTGTTTGTCTTTTGGAGCCTAAAGGCGGGTACTACAAGTTTATTTCTATTTCTGGTATTTATAGAATGTACATCACTTTTTTCAAAAATCTATCTTTGTTTTTATGAACATATATTACATTTTCATAAATATATTGACTTGCCACTGTTATTATCTTTATTTCTTTCAAAACATTCAAAGTTGCCTGATACAACATAGCATATTTGCAGTTTGTAACATTAAAATAAAAGTTTTCTTTAACAAAGTAAATTGAATGTAGCTTTTATGCTTAATTTTTATGAGAAAAACAAAATAAAACAACGGTATTAAAAGTGAGAGAAATAGTGAGCAAAGCTTTATTGAAGTTTGGACAACCGTTTTTACCCGTGTGCAACATTTCGTGAAAATACACATTTATAACTAGATTCTCATCTCGGACCTTTAATTATTTAATTCATGGGGAGTAAAATAAATATAGCTATTATTAAAGAAAACTCAACATGATACAGGGGATTTCCCTAGCGTCAAACCGCGGCTTTACCCGTTATCGCGAACACTACAAACATTTATCGCGTGCAAAATACCTACAGTCAATAAAATCTCTAAATAATATAAAAATATTATGTAAATTTAGCATAACCAATTGTCAGGAACAGATCTAATCGTAACACACAAACAATTGTCGGTTAACGTGTCAAAAAGTATGTTACTCGCTGATAATGTAGCTTTCCATTGCTGCATTAGTGAAAGAATGATTAAAATCGGTTTAGTAGTTTAGGCGTGAAGGCGTAACATAGTCACTTCCAAATTTTTAATATTTTTATTATTTTAAAATATATAATATATATTTTTTTATTTTTGCCCGCGGATTCGCCCGCGTATTGGTCATCGTGGTAAAAAGTACCCATGTTACTCGCTGATAATGTAGCTTTGCTTTGGGGAAAGAATTTTTAAAATCAGTTTAGTGTTTTAGGCGTAAAAGCGTAACAAACAAACGAACTCACTTTTTCATTTATCATACAAGTATGGTATGTATTTTTTTTCTTTTTACAGGCACGTTCAACAATGCCTCAACTGAAAGTCCCTGCAGAGAACCCAGTTAAGAGAGGTCCGGGTTCGTATTACAGGCCTCTAGAAGTTAAAGATATGTATTATAATATGAATCGTAGGTATCGTGGATTAGCGCTAATATTTAATCACGAAAATTTTGATAACGGATACCCTTCAAAGCGTCGTGGAACAAAGCAAGATAGAGATAGACTACAAACTATTTTAAAAAACTTAGGATTTAAAGTTGAAGTGAAAAATGAGATGACTTATGAGGAGATTTTTAATATTATTCAAGCCGTATCAAAAATGAATCATTCTCACAATGACTGCCTACTTATTACTGTTTTAACTCACGGTGAACTTGGAATGTTACACGCAAAAGACACGATTTATAAATTAAGAAACCTCTGGGAACCATTCACTGACAAGAATTGTCCTACACTTGCTGGAAAGCCAAAGATTTTTTTTATTCAAGCCTGTCGCGGTGTTAAATATGATAATGGAATCACTTTGAAAACTGATGGATCTTCTGCATTGACTGAAAATCCAACTCATCCCGACTTTGTTTTTGCTTTTTCTACAGTACCTGGTTATTACTCTTGGAGGAATAGCAGTAACGGTTCCTGGTTTATTCAAGCTCTATGTGACATACTGGTTGATTGTGCGATTGATACCGATATCTTGAAAATGCTCACGTATGTTTTACATAAAGTTGCTTTAGACTTTGAATCTTATACACCTAACGACTTGGAAAGTCACAAAAAAAAGGAGATGCCTAGTATTCATAGCACACTTACTCGACTCTTAATTTTTAACAATATGAAAAAGAGGAACGACTGCTGTAATCAGTCGTGAGTTAAGGGTTAACGTGAAATGTATGTAGCAAAACATGAGTCGTTCTGACGTAATTAAACCTAACATATTGGTAATAAACATCCTAAGAAAATGTACAGGACCTATTTGTTTATGTATGTAAATTGTGGTTAAGACTAGTCTTTTTATGTTAATGTTCCTTTAAGTTGTTAGATATTTTAGTTGTTGGTTTTGAGTATAACATATCAGTAAAAAAGTCCTGTACCTATATTTGGGATCGGAATAAAATTATAGTAGAAAATAGGAATCTAAAGAGAATTTCAACTTCAATATTCATTCAGGAGCAATTAATGAATTACAAATAAAAGATAATAACAAATACTGACTACTAAAATAAATGAATGCCACTAGAAACAACAAAAAATATGAAAAACTTTAATGAAGAAAATATACATACATCTAATAAAAAAAATATAGAATGGATTGTCTTGTATAGGGAAAAGCCTTGGCATAATATAGTTGTATTGGATTTTTATATTACACGTTAAATATTGTGATCAAAATTTATACTGCTGGTACTGTTAAAGTTTATGGTTTCATTGTTTAGAATCTTAAATACAAGATTATCTAAACTATACAGGGTGTAAGGGACATAGTAACGAATACAGCTCACGGGGAATGAGCTTAACATTTGACAGCGAATCAGCTGTCAAAGGTTAAGGTCATTCCCCGTGGATATCGCACAAAAGTAATAACTATATTTGTATTCCGTGCAAACAGTCTTAGCAACGGGGGAACCCCGCAGGATTCGGCTGTTTTTGACCGTATGCGTTATTTATTAAATTACTTTGGGTAAAATGTTCTTTACTCATTGTGATATCTTATTTCATCATTTTTAACCAAAAACATGGAAAATTAATAATTTTCGGGCAGAAAATTCATTATGATGGTCTGAATACACTATTTCAGTAAACGACATCCCTAGCACCCTTTTTTTCCGTGCGCAATCCCCTCAGATACCACCTATCGGTGGCATGTCGGACTCGAACCGACTAAAACGGCACGCCGTATCGGGTACTAATAGCCGGGGAACCAGGTATACCCTAGAAAGGAAGTCCCTGGTGCCCCGACATACCTAGGGCCATCTACAGACGAGTAGACGACCCCCTAGTGTGGGAACCCCATGTTCCCTCTGCTCCCTGGAAGCGAGTGAGCTTCGCAACGCGCTCGCCGCCACCCATCCCTTGCACCCTGTAGATAATCTTGTATTTTAAGTTCATGATAAAAAAAAGTTCAATGCTGTTTTTTTATCAAGTTTTATAGTTTTAATGTCATTTTCTAATTTGAAGTAAATTTTTATACACACGATAAATGAAATTTAATTAGCGACATTTCTGCGGTCTTCCTCATTGTGGTAGTTAGCTTTTTCTTTTTAGTTTGTCGCTATTGTATTGAAAATTTAGTGGTTTATAGCATATTCACGTTGATATACATATACACACACACACACACACATAATACCGAAAATGGTATGATATTATGAAAAACTTTGTCTATATTCCCATGTTACAATGACGTAATTGAACTATAGGTATGCATAGACATAGTAGGATGACATAGCTGTGTTTAATCTTTTTAATTTGTTTAGGCCATATGTAAAATTTGCGAGCTCATTTGTTACTTATGTATACGAGATTATAAGATAAAATTTAACGTTCTATAGATATAATTATTTTTTAAATTTGTATAAGATAATAATAGTATTATTAACTTAATTATAATTATACATATCACTGTTTAATTTAATATAAGGCAATAAATTCTAATCCTGTATGTTCCTAACGTATCAAACTGTTATCATGTTACTATACCTTTACAGGGTACATGTAAGCATGAATTAAATTAATAATGATGAATGATTTTTTGTTGTTTAATAACACCTCTGTAACAACTATAATATCAATAAACAAAAAGCAATAACAAAGTATTCCAGTATTTCACAACCGTTATGCAATTAGGATCGTTTTAATTCAAATACTATTTTTCGCATAATATTAACCACGTCACATTTCTTGAGTGTTAGTAAACCTAAAAGAAGAATTTATTTATGGTTAATTTACACCGCAGATGATTGTGGATACGACCTTCAAACCTTAAGAAAAGAGCGTACTCTCACAGCCAAGGCTGGTTCATTATGACTCCTGGGTTGCAGGTGTTCATCAGTAAAGAGAAGGCCTAAACAATGGCCCACGGCTTCCCTCACGTAAATATCAATTTTCTCAATAAATTAGACCGGAATGAATTGTAGCTTCAGTGCTATTTTAGACATAGACATTCTATCTATGTGTCAAATCTTGTCTTCTTGTGTTGTGATTGAGTAACAAACATACGTATTGAAAAGTTAAAAAATGGGTACCTTATTAATATTCTTTAAATAAATAATTAAATTAAAAAATATATTTATTTGATTTAGAATATAATTACTGAGAGTTTGGAATCGATAAATTAAAAAATAGTTAAATTAAAAATTAGTAAAACCGTTTTTTTTTTTAATTTTAATATCATCACATCAACAACCTATACTAGTCCACTGCTGTACATAGGCCTCTCCTTAGAAAGGAGGTTTTGGCCTACTATACCACGCTGGCCAGACGGGTTGGTATAGGGTTTGTTTCAAGTTTTCCTTCTCTTTGAAGTGCTGTTGTCCTGCTTAGTTTGCTCCCTTAGTCGGCTCTTACGACACCCACGGGATGAATTGGGGTGGTGACAATTTGTATTCTTAATCCGTCACCACACGGAATAATTTTAATATAGAGAATTCTTATTTATTTATTTATAACATATATTTTTTAATTTAATTATTTATTTATTTAGGTTGAAAACGCATTTACCAAAAATAACGAAATTACATATAAATTTCCAATCCTCATTTTGCACCCTCAGGGATGGAATGTTTAAAAATTATTTCTTAGTAGGTGTACGCCACCTAAGGAACATTTGTTCAAAATTTCATCAGCAGTGCGTTGATCAATCAGTCAGTGAATCAGTCTGTCAGTTCTTCTTTTATACATATGTATAGATAAAAATATCTTGAAAGTTTATATTAAATGCAGACTTACCTTCAACGTTTTTTCGTTATTAAAATTATATTTCAAAGATAGTTTTATATTATTCGTAAAACACATATTAGACAAAATAAACGAAAATAAAAACATGTATGGTTCACGCATTGCCATTACGCTACACAAGAGTTATGTTTTCAGTCCTCTCGTACGGAACACAACAGGTGTGGATTACAGCACGCTCGTTGGGAACAACGTGTGTATTATTAGCACGACTGTAAGGGAACACAACAGTTGCGTTTTATACGCACTGTCGACTATTCACAATACTTCAGTGCTGAGAACACCCTCTACGTACATTAGGCAGCAGTCTAAGCTTATTTCTTATGAGTATATTTTAGGCAGCAGTGAAGGTGTTAGTTGGAGGTCTTAGATAATTACAATTTAGCGGTTATCAATGAGGTAGATGACTTTCAAGTTAAATCAGTATCTTTTTATTGAACGTCAAAACGATAGACGCGGTACATTTACAAACATGAAATTATATATAAAGACAATAAAGACAAATGAAGGGCTTTTATTTTAAGATGTTACATTTAATGATTCAGGCAATTTTTTTTAAAGATAACTCCCGCACGTTAAATAAATTCTGTGTCGCGGGGGACTTTACAAACATACATGAAACGGACACAAGGGACACCCAGACTCAGAACAACAATTTATGGATCACACAAAGTGTTGTCCCATTAGGGATCGAACACAGCTCACACAACACGCATAGGCAGCGGCGAAGTGACCGCTTAAACCACTACGCCATCCATGCAGTCAGTCAATTTCTTTTAAACCTAGAAATCTACTCTATTTTATATTTTGCTTATCTAATAAACTTGGTAGCACTGCCTAATATTTAAACTCATCTTTTTATCATTATCCCATGTTACTAATGTGTCGATATGTCTTTGTATATCAGCGAGCCGTAACCGTTGCATGTACTGTTCCCAAAAAACATAGCGTGTACGTGATTCAGAAACGTTGACGCTTACAAGGAAAACAGCGTACTATAGAACCCTAAGGAGAAAGACTATTATAAAAACATTTGAGACAGTTCGTCTGACACCGTTGAGTTAATAACCAATAGAGTTACGATCACAGTGATGAGGGCTTCCCGTACACACTAGAACCTCGTTACTCTATCTGTTTAGTTACAGTTACAGCTCGCTAAATGAGTACGCGCGGTTAATGCGTTCAGATGACGGTGTGCGCCGAAACCGTAACACACGTACACACTAGAAAATCGTTACTGTTTAGTTACAGTTACAGCTCGCTAGTGAGTACCCGGCTTTACTAAATCAATTTCAGATGAAATAACGATATTTTATTAATCGTGATATAAACTACTTGTTGTTCTCATT
Organism: Arctia plantaginis; assembly: GCA_902825455.1. Lineage (NCBI taxonomy): Eukaryota > Metazoa > Arthropoda > Insecta > Lepidoptera > Erebidae > Arctia > Arctia plantaginis. The sequence goes on from CADEBD010000288.1 coordinate 7,391,967, forward strand.
TGCTACACCATTAAAGCACTGCATGAATTATAGTAAGATTCGCGAAATACATCCGACTCTTCCTCTTTCTCTGTACTTTGTTAACCCGTGATGAAGTCTGCCTGCGTACTAATACCCTGTTTTGTCGAATCTAAATAAAGTAACTACAAAATTGAAACGAACTTGCTATTTAAATATGAGACACTTATTCGTGTTAAATCAGAATTTCTTCGCCCAGTTTCATCTTTATCTATTTTTCTTAAATTTGCCTGATAATTGCCTGCTTGAAAGTAATGCTTGCTTGCTCCTTGGATCAATTGTAGTAAAAATAGAGAGCTTATTAAATTTTTCAACATCATATTGTATATTTTGAGCATACATACCAACAGGATCGTCAGCATTGATGATATATTTCTCAGCGAGGCTGCGACAGAGCGGGAAGAGATCCGGCGCAGCGTACAGCACCACACGGGGAACCACACAGCCCGATATACTGCCGCGACTGCGCATGCTACCCGCGCGACGCCCTTGCGCTTTCTAAGTAGAAACATATTATAGAGAACTACAAGCTACTTGTGACAATAGAAAGCAAAGAATATTTATAATGATGCAATTTGCTATTATTGTTGTAATGGTTGAATAAGTTTTTTTACTTGATTTCTTCTGGCTTTGGGACCATTTGGAAATGGGTGTTTATAGATTGAAAGAGGTAGAGATGATATTTATTAATTTATTTAATTTATCCCAAACACATCTCACACAATCCCTACAGGAAACCCAATAGGATTGTTATCTTATTTATTTCTCATTTTTTTTGTTTATTATATTTAAAAGCAATCTGTTGTCCCCGTGACATTGTGTTCAACCATATATTTTTTTATTTAAAAAGACAATATATTAAAAATAATTGGTATTGAATTTTATGACATAGAGATACATAGATAGGTATTGAATTTTATATGCTTTTTTGGTCACATTTGCATCATATTTGAGTATTTAATTCATTCATTATAAGTAAATTAAAAAAATATATTAAAAATAATAATAATAATAGCAATAATAATATTAAAAAATATTATTATTGGTAGATTAAAAAAAAAAATTGGTGAATGTTGTATTAAATTGGTCGTATAGGTATTGTACCAAACTAGCCAATTCGCCAAAAAAAAATCAAAAAGGATCAAAAGGGTGATAACTGGTTCATCGTAATGAGTAAATTAACATACGAGCATATTGCATATCTATATAATATTTAAAAAACTTAAGTTGGTCTAAATTAAAATTACAATAAATAAAAACACAAAAAAATCTGCACCAAAAACATGTATATCGTGTCAAAATTTGAGCTCATCAAATTTTGACACGATATACAACCACAACCACAGCGAAGTATGTTTATAAACCAGTACTAAATTCTGGAACTACTATAAAAAAATGTACTCACCCATCTATCTTGGAAATAAAAAGTAGTTATTGAATTTGATTGATGTCGGTGATGCAGCTGTGGAAAACCGTTCGCATTTGTCGGTGACGGAGTAGTGGTGGCGTGAGGGGACACAGAGCTATACCCAGTGCCAAACAATCCTGGTGTCAGAGATAGCGATGACATCGACCGTGGTGTTCCTGTTTCATGTTTGAGGGACAATCTACGTGCATTCGGCGGTCGGTTAAAGACAACTAGAGTGCTCACTCCACACCACTTAGCTCCACAGGTCCGAGGAAACGGAATGCATGAATCACCGGCGTTTTCGCTCTCCGATTGACTTCTTTGACTAGACTTCATTGAATCAGAATCGTCACTAGACTTTACTGGAATCTGGACAATCAAACGAATACACTTTAGTGCATTACTTAAGAAGAATAAACACATTACAAGCGTATCTAGTATATGTCGTAAATTCTTAATTATTACAAAGTCAGAGTAGTACGGTATGTTTCGAACTTATATCGATATGTATGAATTAGGTGAATGAGCAAAACCTATCCCGAACAACAACCGAACTTCTAATTAAAGTACTACCTATTTATCTATGAACTTGCATGTAGGTATATAGTTTTTAACCGTGTTGTTGCCTCATACGTCAGCTGTTTCTGCTTATTGATTTGTGTGTGTCTTGGGGTCCTGATATCGCAGTCAAATTACAAAGCTGGACGGGCTAATGAAGAAATGGATACGGTTTAGGGTTGAACTCCTCGGCTTCCGACCCTCCATAGCGGATTCAGTGACGTTGGTACCACCTACTTAAGCAGGTAGCCTACGACTTCACAAGCGGCCACTATCACTACAGCAAAACAGTGGCGCTTTTTTAATACAACCCAAAAATGGTTAAAGTTATTCTTGAAACCATCATTTGGGACTACTAAGACCATAATCGGTAGGTAATTTGAGCTATAATATATTTAATAATTATTTTTGTAATAAGTGTATAATAAGTGTTATAATAGAAGAATGTAATTAAAATAGTTACATACCTCATCAATGGATGTCGCCAAAGTTTTGACGCAATGCAATAAACATCGGTTTCCTTCTTTCTTTCTTCTGTAGGCAGTTCTATTAATGGCCTGCAATATTTTAATAGTGGTAGGACTATCGACATTGGTACCCGACAGCCAGGAGAATTTTGGTATTGTCTGTTCATTGTTGGTATTTCTTGGAAATGTAACTTGTAGATTGGCTATGTAACCGTTTCGCTCAGAATGAATCTGGCATGTGCGTGTCTCATTGTTGGTATCAGTAACCTCTATGTTAGCCATCTCCCGAATTGATTCAAATTCCTCGTTGATGGACGTACTGCTTTTTTGGGAAAGTTTATTCTGAAATTAAAATAATACATTTATAGGAGGAATTCTTTGTTTTCTGGAGTGCAGGCAGTTAATAAATACGTCGTACATAGGTACATAATGTGTGTTGTTGTTGCTATAGCGAAACAACAAAAGAATAAAACAAACGCTAAATTTGTAGGATAATAATATAGCCCAACTTGCTAAACAATTAATTTACGTATTCATTTAGTATTTGGAAAAGAAGAGAGGATTTTCATATCTTAATAATTACGTTACTATACATAATTCGATTGTCAAGAAACTTGTGATTAAAATACTTACAGGAATACAATTAAAAATGCAAGTACCTATAAACTATATACATTTTTATTTGTGTAAATTTAAAAACTCATGTATGTGCACAGAGGCGGATTAAGTGTAAAGTGCGCCCTAGGCAAGAATCTCATTGGCGACTCCTGCATCTCTCTATCGCCCATAATACATTACTAATAGCTATTATTTGACGTTACTAAATGAGTGATAGTGATAAATTTTCGTGATCCGATAACAGCTTTTATTAAGACATCGACGACGACGATGAGGCACTGGAAGGCACGCCAGCCTTGGAGCGTCGAACTGCTGGTAGCAAGAAAACCTCTCCACTGCCATGAGCGCCCGAAGCCACGTTGACTAGTGTGTGCTGAGCCGAGTTCTCACTACAGTCGCAGTGGTGACAGGCGCAACTCGATTCTCTCCTAGCGATCGACTGCTGGTATTTTCCTAAGCAGACGTGCCCAGAAAGGACCTGCTTCAGTCGGCAGGACAAGGTCCCATGCTGCCACCCCGTACATTTGACGATGACCGGTTGGAGCGCCTGAAAGCCAGTACGTGTAGCTTCCTGCCAGGATGACCAACGAGACATCATGGCTCAGGGCCTTACGCTACTCATTTCTGCCTCTGAGGGTGCTAGAGGCGTCTCTTATTCTGGACTGTCAGAGCTTACGCCCACACCGGTGCACCATATAGTGCCATTGACTGAACAACCCTTTACTTTTACTACAACCCATAGAGTAATCTCAACTACAGCTGCAGTTGTAGCAACAGATTTTTATGTACACGGGTACACTAAATCTTCCTAGGTATCAGAAATGGGAATCAAAGAAGTAGTGGCAATTACGTAATATAAAACCTAGATGTCAACCTTATACATCTCTATAGAATTAAAGAATTGTTTATATTGTGTAAGAATGTGCACACTTACTCAATATAAACTCAAAAAAAAGTTATAGATGGGTTCACCTTTCATCGTTTTTTTTTAATTTTGATGTAATCAATTAATAAAATAGTACCACCAGAAATGACACTTTGGTCACTGATAGTTTGATCAAGGAGTACCTAGCAGCAGTAGTACACTTTGTAGTTCAGGAAGCTGATTATAGGTGTTCTTTGTTTGAGAATACGTTAGTTAGTAATAATAATATTTTGTATCAGACGGGACGACGACCGATGGACTAAGGCAGTTACCGAATTGTGGAAAAGAGATATGCGCCGGCCTCGAGGCTGACCACCTCCCCTATGGTCAAATGACATTGTGAGGGCGGTTGGAGAGCTCAGTATTGAGTACAACAGGCTGCTTAGATATATAGATTGATCATAAATTAATCGTGTTCTAGACTTACCAATAAAATATCTTGAGTCTTACTGTCACCTCCAGATATATCATTATTAGAGCCAGCAGTTGATGCATAACTCACATCTGAAACAATATACAGATTTACAAGCCTCGCTAAAACAGGCGTAGCAGTAATGTAATTAGTAGTTATAGACTACTTCCGCTCTACGAATGATTTCTGATCACAAACAGCACATGAAACACCAACTCGGACGTCTCGACCTGTTTAATACAGGACAGTACTTGTCATTTGCTATAAAACAGGTTTATCTCCTTTTAGGCAATAACCCCACCAAAGATAATCAAATTAATTTGTCGCCTGTCAATAATGTATTAGCATCAGTGTAACATGACGACGACTTTTTGCTTATTAAACGCCTAGGTCACTTAAATAGATATATTATTTATTGGCGATCCGCCCTGGCTTCGCACGGGTGCAATGTAGATACTACTAATGAGGTGTTAGTTTGTAGTAATTATGATAAGACATTTTTATATGCAATATTTACAGGCCCGTTCCGCTGCTGCCGGGCACTGCCACCCGGGACGGACGCACGGCACGCTATTTTGAATATCTGCTATCTACTAAGATATTTACTTTAATGATATGCTGTACAAGGCAATTTTGATCTATATCACATGTACAATGTATCTAACGCATTTATTTCGATATGGGATAATACTGCATTGTTCAAAATGGCTTCGTAAATTACCGATTATTTTTTGTAATTTGTAAAAAGATAAAAATGGGTACTGTGGATTATGCTTAGGAGATTGACATATACCACCGGACTTTTTCGTAGATCTTTTAAGATATACAATTCCGGAATACATTATTTTGAGCTATCTCGAGCTAAGGTTTAGACAGCGTTGGCAATGTAATCGCACAAAAACGTGTTTTATTACGACAAATCTTTGAAATTCTTGGATTTTCCCTCCTATAATATGCATGTATTATACATATAAACCTTCCTCATAAATCACTCTCTCTATTGTTGAAAACCGCATTCTGTTGTTTAGTTTAAAAGATTTAAGCGTACAAGAAACAAATCGACTTCATTTTATACTCCAGTGACACTCTGTATTCTTAATCCTTCACCACACAGACAAGCATTCTATAAAAAGTTGTGTCTTGTGTGTTGTGTCTTTAGCGGGTCTATTTTCTTAAAGGAGATAGACCTGTTTTCACATCTGTACAGTCATAACCATGACCTCGTTTAGTACAATTAGTACACGCTCATTTGGTGCTCAACGAAACATGCTACAACAACAATCATGACAAATAACACTTACTATCACTGTTATTATCATCATCATATTCATCATCTGGCAAGTAGTGATTACACATCTTTAGTAATGTCGGGTGCATTGTCCATACCCTTAACGACTGATCTCTGGCCCATGTTACTAATTGATAATTAGATGGTGATGTATTTGGTCTCCAAACCATTGTTTGGACAGTATCCGTATGACCTACAAGTCTGTGTGCTAGCGCTCCACCTACCCAAATGCCAATCACACCAGCCTGCTCAACTCTTGGCATTCCACCCCATCCTACTCCAATGGTCAGTAAACCATTGCCAAATGGTGTATATATCGCACGCCAAACTGGGAAATTCGTCATGATTACGTTTTCTGGTCTTCTAGCATTGTTAATATCAAAATACTTAATGCTTCCATCATGACTGGATGTGACAAGTTGATATTCGTGATGTGGACTCCAATCAACACCATGAATCTTACAAAGATGTGCAGATATATACTGGATGGGAGTGGAGTGCTTCCGGTAGTCCCAAATTTTGATATCTCCGTCATGAGCTGTGGCCACTATATGAGATGCTACTTTGTTCCATTGTACTTGTGAAGCTCCAGCTGTAATGTAAAATATACCCTAATTAAAAATTCAGTCAAAACTTCAGTTTATTAAACAAAAAAGCTCAATCCATTTAATCACTACTGATATTAAACACAATAAATATTTATTGCACTTTGCCCCTGGACAGTTAACATCCCAACATCTGCATTAATTTTGGTAAATAAATAGGCAGCCGATTGCAAGCAAGTTTGTATATTGTTGATACAATGTTGATAAAATGTCGACTTATAATTTTAAAAGCAGCACAAGAAAAGTAATTTAATTGTATTACTAACCAACTGCACATAAAGATAACACAGGTTTTCTTGCATCACGTAAATCCCAAAGATGAGTGAAAGTGTCTATAGAACATGTAGCAATTAGGTTATGATCTTGACGATGGAAATGTGTGTCACTGACTACACGTGTATGTCCACGAAGGGAACAGACACATGTAAGATCATTGCCACCTCGCCATTCATACACATCAACTCGTTGATTACTCTGTAAATATTATTTTTTTATATTAAAATTAATTCACAAATGACTTCATTACAAATCATGTGTAAGGCCACATCTATTTAAAGAATTAATGTTTATTAAAAATGATCTAACTATTTCATTGCAGAAAACATTGAACACTGATCTATTGATTTCCTTAGTATTATTGTATAATCTATACAAATAAATAAAATAAAAGTGTCTGTTTGTAATGTCAAAATAATAGGTTTTTTTCATGTTCACACGATTATTTGTATGATACCTATGCCTAAAAACCAGTGTTTTTTTGTCTGTCTGTTTTTTGTTCTTTAAAACGCTAGACCGATTTTGATATTTTACTACCAGGTAGCTGTCTATATAAGGAGTAACTTGGGCTGTTTTTCCCCTTCAAAACAATATAAAATTTGCCTGCTCAAGGAATCAAACCCGAGACCTCAGGTTTCATTAATTGACCTTAGTATTGAGTTATATTAATACCTCAATACTAAGGTAGTGCTTTCCAAATTAAACGTTAACGAAGTCACGGGTCCCAGCTAGTTATATAATATAAGGCTACCATTAGAGGGCTTTCCCACTAATGGTAGCCTCATAGCCTAATGGTACGTAGGTAGGTAGGTCTAGTGACTTTCCACTAGAGGTTGAATATTGCTGAACATCATACCCTGACCAAATTCGTGATATTCTGAAATGGCAGATCAGTTATAATTGATATCAGACAGCTTGTATGGAATAGCTTGTATGGTTTAATGATAGTAGAAACTGGTTATGAAATATGAAAACATAGAAGGGGCAGGCAGGACTTTGGTTGGTCAGTGATGTCCAGTGTGTTTTAAAAATTTTCTAAACACAGATGAACGTAAAAATTAAATTTACTGAAAACAAATTACTGGGGTACCTCTCTATCTGTTACTTTCAATATCGATAATGCCTATAATACCTTATTTAAATCTCTTAGCAAAGTATACAAACCGCAATAGCGCATAATTTTTGTCCTTGATAAGATTGACACCACTCTGCACCAGCCGCATCATACTTGCTATGGCGAGGATATTTCTTTACAATATCAGCTGAATCATCGTCTTGAGAGATCTGTTTGATCGCTAGCCATCTACGTCCTGCTAATAAAACATTATTGCCCGAATAGTCTACGGACATAGCAGTGGCCTGGAGATCTCGAAATTCCCATTTCATTGTTTCCGAACTCCAGTTTTTTAATGACATCATCATTTTATTATAAAGTAGTCTGTTTAGAAAGAAAATCGCTAAAGCTTCAACTTATTTGGTATAAGAAAAACATCTTCTAATTAAGTTTTCAATCGTTGGTTCCATTTATTTATTTTCTTTTTCTGTCACATTTTAAGTTGACAACTTTGACAGGAATTTATGTTTTCATTGGATAAGGTTGGGCAGAACATCGATATATTAAAATTAGGTCATTTTTGTTCCAATTCAAATTTTAGTTTATTTTACTCGTATTTAGATTATTGTTTCAGAGTATCGAAGTTGTATCAATTTCAATATTTTTATTTTTATTTTTACTAGATACTCCTAGAAGATTCTTGATTCTATACACCTCGTCAGTCGTTTGTCTTAAAATATCCCTCTCAAATCTTCGTAAAATATTTGTAAACTTATCGTTTCACCGTGGTAGAGCCATGCTATGGCACATATGGACGTGCTCGACAGGAGTAAAGTTAATATTGATAAAATTTATTTTCTTTTTTATTTTCTTCTAAAGCCACTAAAATTAAAAACCATTTAATTTGGTAGTTTTTTAATTTAAAAAAATCATATGGATTAGAAAAGGTAGTTCCTATTAAATTAACTGACGCGACGTGCGGTAGCAGCACCCGGCTACGCGAATAAGTGGACAAGAGTTATTGCACCACCCGAGGCGGGTGCAACCTAAGTTAGGACTATTTGGTCTGGTTTATGACTGGAAGAGCGAGAGAGCTAGCAGATTTGTTGAAAAGAAGAAGAATAAACGGAGCATGCTTGCAAGAAACAAAATGGAAGGGTACGAAAGCAAGAGAGGTAGGATGGAGCAAGTGATGGGAAGTGAAAGGGAGTAGGTGTGTATTGGATAGTGCCCTGAAAGAGTGTCTGACGAATGTGAAGAGAGAAAACGACAGAATAATAGTGCTAAAATTAATATGGGAGAGCGTGATTATGAATATTGTTAGCATGTATGCACCTCAAGCTGGATGCAAGGATGAAGGGAAAGAATTTTTTTTTTGACAATTTTGACATGGTTATGATAGGTATCCCTGAAAGTGAAGAACTTTTGATAGGTGGAGATTTTAATTGTCATGTGGGAACAACGAATGAGGATTATGAACGAGTACATGGAGGAAGCGGGTTCGAAATTATAAACATTGATGGTGAGTCCCTATTTCAGTTTTCCTCTTCGTTTAACCTAACAGTAGTTAACACATGATTCCAAAAACGTCACAAACATCTGATCACGTATAAAAGTGAAAAGAAGTAAGTTTTTTTTTAGAAAAATGGAAAGGGGTACCAGAGAATGAATGAATATTAAGAGTGGAAGAAAAAGGCAAAAAAAAAACGGTAGCGGTAGCCAGAGCTCAAGCTCAATACAAAATTACCAACTCAACACCTACAAGAACCTAGAGATCAAAAAAGAACTCTACCGCATTACAAAAAACAGGGTAGAAAGAGCAAAAGACCTAAATCATGTGAGATGTATAAAAGATGAAGAGGGGAGAGTGTTGGTTACAGATGAAGATATAAAAGAACGATGGAAACCTTACTTTGAAAAATTTATGAATGACGAAAATGAATGGAGCGGAGTCCTGAAGGATGTGGGTGTGAATGTCGGACTGGTGAATGAGATTAGTATAGATGAAGTCAGATTTGCAGTACGAAGTATGAAAAATGGAAAAGCAGTTGGCCAAGACCTGGTATACCCAGGGTAAGTTTGGAAGTTATTGAAAGAAGTCGGATATGAGTGGCTGCCTCTATTTTTCTATATGCTGTTGCATGAAGAGGTTCAGGAATGCAACTATCGAGGAATAAAGCTCATGTCACATACTATGAAAGTCTGGTAGAAAGTGATTGAGAGAAGAATAAGAGATGAGAGTGAGATAACCCAAAGTCAATTTGGGTTTATGCCAGGACGCGGGAAAATACATGCTATATTTGCAATGCGTCAACTATGTGAGAAATACAGGAGTGTGCACAAAAGCTTGCATATGGTGTTTGTGGGTCCTCGAAAAGGCATATGATAGGGTACCCCGAGATATTTTGTGGAGGGGCTTGAAAGAAGATAGAGTGCCTGTTAAGTATGTAGAATTGATTCGTGTTATGTACAGAGAGTTCAAGAACTCATGTAAGGTCGGATCCGCTCTGAGCCCATACTTCTTCCTGTTGATAATGTATGCTCTAACATCAGACATTCAGGAGGAGGCGCCTACGTGCCTGCTATTTGCAGATGACTAGATGGTGAGGTCCAGAGCAGACTGAAAAAAATGGCATCAAAGGCTTTAGAATGTTGGTTTAAAAATCAGAAGAAGCAAAACTGACTACATGTTCTGCGATTTCGGTGGTCTCTCCCGTCCTGAAACCATTTCGTTGGATGGGATAGCGATAACAGTCTTCTCCAATTTCAAGTATCTCGGCTCCCTCTTACAATGTAATGGTGAGATCGATCGAACTGTACAGCATCGAATCTATACGGGATGGATGAAGTGGCGACAGGTAACCGGAACAATTTTTGACCCCAGTGGGAAACTGGGGTCAAAAATTGTTCCCGTTACGTTGTTGTACAGTTCGATCGATCTCACCATCACATTGTAAGAGGGAGCCGAGATACTTGCCGGGACAAATTTATAAAACTATCATCAGACCCGCCGTCCTGTATGGTTCTGAAAGTTGGCCCATTTAGAGAACGGATGAGAGGCGCCTGAACGTAGCTGAGATGGATGTGGGGTGTGACTCCGATGGACAAGGTTAGGAATGAGTATATACGAGGGAGTCTGAAGGTAGCGCCACGGGATGAAAAGTTAAGAAGTAGGATAGGTTAGCTTGGTATGGACATGACATGCGGAGGGATGAGGAAAATGTGGCGAAGAAAGTTTTAGGTCTGGAAGTTGAAAGGTGCAAGGGAAGAGTAAGACCAAAAAGGTGAATGCACTGTGTAAGTGAGGATATGGCTAGGAAGGGAGTAAACAGTGAGATGATAAAGTAGAATTTAAGAATGATACTTACTGCGCCGACCCCTTATAAAATTGAGATAAGGGTAGGCAGATGATGATATGTGAATTTCGATATATCGCTGCAAAATACCGTTTCAAAATTACCAGGAGCAATATTTAATACTAAAATAAAATATTTTTGATTAGATATATTGATATTTTATTATCGGGCTTGCTTCTACCTACAATTTTCAGACAGAGTTCTTTGTGTAGTTATGGTATCTATATTTGTGGTGATGGTTCATAGTAGACTTGGAAATTATAGCAGTGGTTTTGTAAATCAGTCACAGGTGTCATGTTATTATTTATAAATCGTATGAGTTATCACTTTGATTATGATTTTACCAACCCTAGTCCATAGTGTTCATGGTGGTTCAGCAACAAATTATCGTTGACTTTTAGTTTTTGTCAAATATTTTTTTATTTTCATAGCAATAAAAAAAAAAATACTAAGTTAATATGATATAATGTATGTTCAAGTTTCAATACATAACATAATTAATTATCTGCTATCATCAGTGTTTACATTTCATATGTCAACGACAAGGTCAAGTACATGTAATTGTAGTTTGAAGTAGTCTGAACCGAAATGTAAAACATAATATCTATTATCTAAATTTGGTTCCTAACCTACTATACTTTTTTAATTAATTTAAAAATTGAATACTGTAAATCCAGAAATCCAGACGTCTAGCGAATGCTAGGAATTATAGAAAATGTGGTTTAGTTAAACTTTAATTGCTTACTTGCATAACACTTGACTAATAAAATAAAATAAAAAGTAAATATACAATAAGCAACGATAAGCTATGCAAATAGTTTAATTTGTGTGTGTGTGTGTTTATGTCTTTGTAAAAAACTATATAATAGCTAAAACTTTATCCCATGGCTTTTTTCTTAGCTATGTTTCGTCGAAATTTTACAAACATTTTTCTGCGATTATTTTTTGGCTTAGTTTTTATTTACGTGTATTGTGAATACCTAATTTATTACGTTACACAAATTCAGGTTAGTTACAATAAAACCATTTTTCACAGCTCTAAGATAAATCAAAACTAAAACAGTAGATTATTATTTTAGTGTGGCTGGTCATCCTTAAGTCATGAGCCTACTGAAGGAGTTGAACCTGTGTATGCATTAGTTATTGCTGACACTCATCTGCTTGGATCTAGAGAAGGCCACTGGATTGATAAGTGGCGAAGAGAGTGGCAAATGCACAGAGCCTTCCAAACTGCTATAACTTTACATAAGCCTGATGTTGTTTTTGTTCTTGGTAATTATTATTATTTATTCATAATTAGGCCATAATTTAATCAATATTATTATAAAAACATTACTCATCACTCACATCCTAAACTAGGCAGAGCCTGTACTATGGTAACCAGACTGCTGATAAACATACTAAATATATTTCTAGGAATATACATTTTACAGATAAATTACACCCAGACATATAACAAATAATTATGCCCATCACAAAGCAATTGGTCCTGGGTTTGTTTTTTTTTTTAAAAAGACATCTCACGCATTAGTAATATATCCTGTGTCATGGGAGACTTTACAAACATACATGAAACAGACACAAAGAACACCCAGACTCAGAACAAAAATTTGGGGATCACACAAAGTGTCGTTCCATGTGGGAATCAAATCCATAACACTCAGCATAGTAGTAAGCGGGGTGGTGACCTCTTAAACGACAACGCTATACCTGCAGTTGAACCCAGCTGCCAAAGCAGTCAGTCAGCAGTCACTAACCACTAGACCGACAGGCCCGTTTAAAAAAAAATGGATCATCATCATCAACAGCTTTTAATAGTCCACTGCTGGACATAGGCCTGTCCTTAGATTGGAGGTTTTGGCCTACTATACTACGCTGGCCAGACGAGTTGGTATGGGGTTTGTGTCAAATTTTCCTTCTTTTTGAGGTGTCCTGCGCTGTTTTGCACCCTTAGTCTTACGACACCCATAGAATGAATTGGGGTAGTGACATTCCATATTCTTAATCCGTCACTACACGGAATAAAAAAATGGATATTAAATAGTAAATAGAAACTGATACCATGAACTACTCCTCAACAATTTATTTTTTGTTTTTGTTTTATAATTTAGTAATTTTTACTTTGTACACACATTTTGTTTTTTATGAAAATCCCTTCGGGTCCCCTGCTTCTCGGGGACTCAGGAGCCAGAAGTATGTGGTGATTCCATTATAAACCACCCCAACGGCAGGCCTTAGGTGCCCTACTCCGGAAGGACCTGGACCATGTTGTTTCAGCTCCTCCCCGAATTGACGCCATGCCTTATCAGGCCTTTTCCTAGGGGAAATACACTTGGGTCGACACAAATACGTCGCGGTTGAAGTGGGGACTTTAATCGCGACGTGGTGGTCCAATTGTCTTAATGCAACCAGGCCGCCATTCTATGCCCTACCGCAGCATTCAAACTGCTACCAGAGGTCCCCATTCTCTGGCGGCCTGCGGCCTCTACGCTCGGAATCGACCAGGACTTAGCGTTCAGACGCCCCAGCGCGGCAGTCTTCCAGCGTGTGCTGAACGGAGTCCAAGTCGGCTGCGCAGTGCTGCCATTGTGCCGTCGAATATGATTGAGGTACTCACCGAAGCAACCATGCAGAGTGAGTACCTGCGTTAGTCGATAGTCGGTGACGCGACCACCAACCCTACCTACCCAAGCTTCGAGGTTAGGTAGAACAGCACCGATTGGCGTACATTCCTCGCCTGTACCAGTAGCTCGCGCTGCTGCACCAGTGCCTGTCGGTGAGCGTTCCGCTGCATTTCGAGCTCATCCTGGTCTTTCCCGCTCTCACCACGGTGGATCGCGCTAATCTGGTCATAGAGCCTCGCGTACATATCCTCCAGGTTTTCAAAGGGCGGTAAACGTGCCAGGACCGTCGCCGCCTCCGACGAAAGAGTGCTGTATACTTGTACGAGCTTAGCTCGGCAGCGGGAGGAGGCCGATAGGCGGACCCCCTAGGTTAGGCAACAGCCTCTGTAGTGAGCTCGCCACCCCACGAACTCGGGGATTATCTCTCGGGCGGCTGTCCAGGGTGAAATAAAGGTATTTGATGTGTTGGCCAACCCCGACCTCTGTTCCCCCCACTCTAATAAGAGAGCGGGTGGGAACTGCACCTCTGCGTTCCTGTGGAACCACAAGGCTTCCTCCTTGTAACATGCAACCCTGATGTTTGGGATGACACAAGCCACCCCTATCTCGGCGAGCTCAAGGACCTCCTAGAAGCCATGCACCCCATGCAGCACTAGAGTATCATCTGCGTAGCAGACTACGCTTAATCCTGGGGGAAGGCCTCAGAACCTCATCATACGCGAAGTTCCACAGAAGGACCTAAGACCGACCCTGTGCCCCCCCCCCTCCCCTACTTGCGAGACATCACCGGTGATACACCACGGGAGGGAGTTAAAGGCGTTGTCTATGTCAAGACTGACAGCCAACGCCACTCCCCCCGACAGACAACCTCTTCCGACATGGAGCGGACACGTACGATCGCGTCGAGCGTCCCCCTGTCGGTAGCCAAACTGGTTGTCTGATAATTCCCGGCCCACTCGCGACAGGTGCTGGCTGATACGGGCGGCAATAGCTCTTTCAAAGAGTTGTGTCGCCTCGTCCAGCAGGTGCTCCTCGTGCAGATTCTGCAGCCCTGCCAGGTTTATGGATAAGCGAAGCGAATATGCTATCACGGAGGCAGCTGGTAAACAGCCCCTTCAGCCTATTACCTAGAACCGCCAAAGCGCAAACCCATGCTCGGGCCGAAATCCCATCAGACCCGGGGCGGTGTTGCGGGCGGCGAGTCGCTTCACGGCTCGGCCTAGCTCTTCCCCCGTCACGTCAAAGTCGTCAGACCACGTAATCGGTTCCGACGGTGACGAAGGACGTTAGGGTAGTACTCTGGTTGCTGGGGAAGAGGGTATCTACTATTCTGCCCAAAAACTGCGGATACAGGGTCTGTGTCAGCGGCGGGACCCACGGTCTCAGCTTGCCTAGAACAATT
Source organism: Arctia plantaginis (assembly GCA_902825455.1). NCBI lineage: Eukaryota > Metazoa > Arthropoda > Insecta > Lepidoptera > Erebidae > Arctia > Arctia plantaginis. The sequence goes on from CADEBD010000288.1 coordinate 7,406,978, forward strand.
TTGTAAGCGTGCCCCCATGGGTCTCTGTCTATGAGCTCCTTCTACGACCGAGCCTTGGCTTCCGCGATCGCAAGGCTAATAGTCTTTGCGTAGCGCCGTACTCCCGCCTCACTTCAGCGATCTCCTCGGCCGTGGCTCGCCGTCGTCTCCGGGTTCTCTGAAACCGGCCTGACAAGTGGCATCCACGCGTCACAGATGTCAGTCATAATGCCACGAAACCAGGCAGCCTGCGCTTCTGGATCGGATGAGACCTGTTCTTCTTCTCTCTCTGACCAATCCGCGACGATGGCTACGGCGACGAGTATATTACGGTTTAACCGCTTGACTGCCCATAGTAGCGGAGGGCAGCTATTGCGGCAGTCGAACACGATTTGGCGGTGGTCCGACAAAGTGACCACCTCCTCCGCCAACCTCCATCCTGACACCTGGTCGATGACCGAGGGAGTCGCTCATGTCCTGCCACCGCACGCAGGTACTGACTGAACCCTGGTTCAGAATGCCCAAGGTCAGTTCCGCAGCCCACTCAATGAGTGTATTTCCTCTTATGTTGTCCAGGCGATCACCCCACTGTGTGGAGCGGGCGTTGAAATTGCCTAGGACAAGTACTGAACGGGACAGAAAAGTGCAAATGCAACTTCAACTAAGTCCGTCCAAGTACGCCTCGAATACGGGGACGCCGCAATTCGGAGATATGTAGCAGCCCACAAAGACCATGGGGCCCCACTCTACTGCTACAAATCCCAGCCCTCTTTAAAGAAGGGTGCAATGGAGGCCATTCTCCACCCCTGCCCAGTATATGGTGGTGGCGGTGCCGTCATCTTACCCAAACCCCGAGGTTGATCCGGGACGCAGTACGGTTCCGTCACCACCGCGTTCCGCCACCACCGCACTTTGTACACACCTAATATGTAGTTATTATTTTTAGGTGATTTATTTGACGAAGGCAAGTGGTGTTCTGAAAAGGAATTCAATCATTATGTACAGCGATACCATGAAATGTTTCATGTACCTGAAGACATATTAATGTATAACGTTGTTGGCAATCATGATATTGGATTCCATTATAGGTATGTTATAAATAGAAAATAACAGGCTAGACAGGATAAGAGGCCTAGGGGTTTTAAGAATCAAAACATGGTCATTGATATTATGGGCCTGGATAAAGAACTGGAACTTTTAGATATCAATACAGTGTTTGCTTGTAATATAAAACTTAGTTGTTTTTTAAGTCATACAGTTATTTGCATGATACCTAAGTCAAAAAAACAGTTTGTTTAAAAATTTTGTTTGTCTGTTTGTTCCGGCTAATCTTTGGGACGGCTGGATTGATTCTCATAAGATTTTAATGGTAGGTAGCTGACTATATAAAAAGTTACTTGGTTACTTTTATAGCCGAAAATCTTTAGGGGTTCGAGCAAAAAAAGTCGATAAGGTTAGGGATAAATCTTTGTTACAGCTAGTCACATTTGTGAGACTCTCCACCTTCCTTCCTGACATCACATATTTTGCATTTTTACATGTAGAAATTATTAAATTTAAACAGCAGTTCCGAATTAAGTTTTGTTTACATTTAAATAATTTTATAATAAAAATCAACATCAAATCACACAGCTGCATAATTAACAAAATGAAAAACGATGAATTTAAATATGTGTATGGTGTTGAAAATTTCACGTTTTACTACTTAGCTATATTAGAATCGTAGGATACCCCACTTGTCACACAATGTCACACTTCCTCAGCCCCTCCTCCCCTTAAATAAAGTGTGACGTAGTTTATAGATGGCCCCTTTTTATATTTCTTTTGTTTTTTTTTATAATTTCTATTACACTCACGTTTGCTGAGTATAATTTCTTTTTGCACTTTTGAATATACAATTCTTCTAAATGAGTGACTGTTATTTTCACTTGAAAGCCTAGATAGTGAACTTTTGCGTGTCAATAAAGGGATGTCTGTATTTCTAAATCACAAAGAGATTTTGTTTTCGCTTTAAAAGGGCTTAACATAACAAGCCTCTTTTGCCTCGATTTCGTATACTCAGGATTCAAAATTATTGGAACCAATCAGAGACAAACATCTACAGTTATTCTGTATGTGAGAACTCCATGGCGACGTTGTTGACGGTTGATGCTGAGCTGATGCTTATATCTACGGACTTCGGGTATGATTGTACACAACACGTTTTTTATGTGTTTTTTTAGTATTATTTTACCTGCAAATCATCATTCGTAAAACATCAACCGTTGGGCAGCGGCCCGCTAGGCATGATCACCTCGCCTGGTCGAAGGATCCTCCCTTTTCGTTGGAGGGACATAACACCCGTTCCTCCACAAGTCCGTGCGTCCGTGTATACGACCATTAAATATACATGGGGTACGGTACGGCACGAAAGGTGACTACTAACGAAATTAACATTAAATAGTTATTGTAATTTAATTACGTTTTAATTTAAATATCTAATAATTGCTATTTCATGACTTCACGTAAACTTTTTAAAATAAAAATAAACTCTGATTGTTCAAATTGTTTTCTTTTCCATTGGAAAGCTGTTTCCAAGGCTTTAAATATTTCTGCTTAAGATGACCATGAATTATTTTCTTCATTTTTCTATTGTAAATACGAAAACGATGAATCAAGTTGGGACCCCTCAGTGCATACATAGGTTAAAAGTACACCGCGCCACCATCCGGATAATTGCGAACCCGTACAATTGTGGTGCGGATAAGTTTGTGATGATGATGATTGAGTCTCTACTGTATATCATCACATCACATCACATCAACAGCCTTTAATAGTCCACTGGACATAGGCATCTCCTTAGAAAGGAGGTTTTGGCCTACTATACCACGCTGGCCAGACGGGTTGGCATAGGGATTGTATCAAGTTTTCCTTCTTTTTGCAGTGCTGGTGTCCTGCGTTGTTTTGCGCCCTTAGTCGCCTCTTACGACACCCACGGGATGAATCGGGGTAGTGACATTCCGTATTCTTAATCCGTCACTACACGGACAACGTATTTGTATATGATTTCTGTGAAATAGTTTAGTCATACATACATGTTTACTCTTTTAGGTCTAAAGCTTAAACACAGCATAGACAGGCAGGTTCCGCAGGAATTTTTAATATTTTATATAAAATATATTTCAAATCAAAATTTAATATAGTATGTTTAAAGGATCACACCTCATCTGGCAAAAAGGTTTGAGAGTAAGCTGAAGTCACCTCCAGTGCAATTGGTCAGCATTAAGGGGAACCACTTTATACTGATTAACTCCATGGCGTTGGAAGGCGATGGGTGTTCACTATGCTCTCGTGCTGTTGCAGAAATAGATAGAATTTCCAGTAAGCACTTTCCTATCATTATCATATTTGCAGAATTTAGTACCCTAAATTCTTACACGGCTGTATAATATCGATTCGAATATATTATTTCTGTAATTTGATTAAACGTGCTTTCATATATCTATGTATAACACTTTCACAGACATACTAAAATGTAGCAGTGGATCTAGTTTATGTAAAGGAAATACGAAACTGCAAAAATACAGCAGGCCGATAATAATGCAGGTAAGCTAAATGTAGATAGCTACATCTCACATATAGTTCAATAATGGTATCTGTCTCATAGAATGAGAGATTAGAACCTACAGTGATATTCTCTAAGGAAACAGCCTTGCGTACAGCTCTGCGACAGCGTTCAATTTCAAACTAACTTAACTTGAAATTCGATGCTATAGCAGCGCTGTACGCAAGGCTGTTTCCTTAGACTTAGAGAATAGTACTGCTAAAAATTTGTACAAACCTTTATTTTGAAATTATATATTCTTTTCTCAAATCGTAATAAATGCACGTGAACACGTGAATATTCAGCATTAAAATATTAACAGTCGTACACTTAGAATGTCAAAATGAAGGTTTATTATACACATTTTTCATTAGACCTATGTGCGGCAGGATTTGCATTGAATTATGTCAACATATTACAGCATTACCCTTTATACCGAGAGTCAGACAGTATGTGTACGGAACCTGACGCTGCTCCTCTTCCTGAGAGAAATAACATATTTGAGGAGCGCTGGGATTGTTTGTCAAAGGAATCAACAGAATACTTAGTAGAAAGTCTTCACCCACGAGCGGCGTTTGGCGGACACACACATCACAGCTGCGTCGTACGTCATAGTTTTGTGCCCACTTCAGATCACAAAATAGAATTTGTGGAGTACACTGTGCCTTCGTTTTCATGGAGAAATAGACTGGACCCTAAATATTATTTGGTAAATGTTACTCTTAAAATTATATTAGTTAAGTTAATATCAATTTCCATTTAAAATAACAATGGCACTTTGAGCTAATAAAGAACGCCTGTCAGTCCTCTTTCTTATACTTGCCCGCATTCTATAGCCGCTAAAAGAATTGGTTTGGGTGATGCCATACTAAATGTAAGAATAATATATATGTTTCGACTTTTTAGAACTTCCATAATCTAGCCCTTGCCTTGAACACTTGAAATATTTATAAATTTGTTAAAGGTTAAACAATCCCGTATTAAATACAAATATCTTCTTGTAACGTATTTACGGGTCGTTCTCTGTGCCAATGTAGTAGTAATTGTATATAAAATCAGTAATTAAATCAAACAGATTTTTATATTTATCTCTCATGTATTGTTGTATAATACCTACATATGGTAAAATGGTTTCTCTTTTCAGTTAACAATTACACCCGAGGAAGTGAAGGTATCAAAATGTGCGATGCCCACGGAGAGAACCATGAAACTCACGGCAATACTAATGACGCTGGGTTTACTGGTCTACTTGAGATACTACGGTTCCAGTTTGAATACCTCTAGTCAAAGCTATAAGTTTTTGTGAGTTATTTTTGTTATGAAAAGATTAGGAATTAAGACTTATAAGGTCTACTCATATAAGACCCGTTTTCTCGTTTTCCTTGTCTCGTTTTATTTCCTCATTAATAAGCATTGGTTATAGTGAATAATCAGTGAGAGGGAAGCACATATGGTGGTATAACGGCCTCATGGAAAACCGGTACTAAAAAATTCTTTCATTGCGTATCACTGATTTCTTGAGGTTACTCGAAGGCCTAAACTCTGAGGGGGGAGCTCACTCAAAGCGCGGCACCACATTTGGGTCGCAGTCTTCATGGGCGAAGGTAGTCACTTACTGTCAGGTGACAAGTCTACTCGTTTGCTTTAAAAAAAAACAAAAGTTGAATAGACATTTTTCCACCAATACTCGTTTATATTTTTAAATTAGATCTTTGGTTTCAGGTCAGGAAAGAAAGTATGAGTACTTACGTAAATGTAAAATACCGTCTCTTCTAACCAAGATAACTAAGTGCTTCAGTGATTGAATAGTCGAGCAGTAACGACCGTCTACATGATTTGCCAAAATCAATAAAATGTTGTACTTAATAAAATTATAGTCTACTTTGTACCTAAACCTTTATTACGTTTAAGTAAGGGATTATGTGACGGCGAATCGGAAAATTATAAGCACAGCCATAATCAGTGTCAGTTAATGATAAAATGCATGATTAATGACTTATTATGATTAAGTTTATTTGTAAACTAAGTAATAAATTCAATCACAGATACTAACGAATGGAAATGGAAGTAAAAAATTCAATCACAGATGGTGGAATCTAACCTGGGTGTCCGGGTGTGGATTACCTACTGGGCGCTCGACTATCGCAAAAAAATCACCATAGATTAGATAACCTTATGAGTTTTCTACATTATATTTTATAAATTCTTGAGACCTATAACAATAATCATGTGGGATTTGAAAATGTTAGAATACCCAAGTACAAATTTCGTTTTCGTGATGTGAAGAGCTGTTACGGACTACGTCCGATCCGAATCTCCGTGGAAATGCGGATCTAGAAGAATTCCGATCCGTGATTATGAATTTTATGAATTTCCGCTGGTTAGAGACGGATGTTCTAGTATATTATGGCGTTCCTCGAGGAACTGGTTTTTTGCTTATATTAATGATTGAATTTTTCTCACAGTTTTTCAAATAATTCTTTTTTTTTTATTATCAGTACAACAACTATCCAGTACAACTATCCATCGCAATTCTTAAAAAGCCCAGAATGCCTGTAGTTTTACACAAAATTCAATCAAAATTTTTTTACCTAAAATTTTAAAAGATTTTTACTTTTACTACACTTTCAGTATTTGTGGTGTAAAAAAAAGTTAGGACACTACTATGTCAAGTTCTTTTAAAAATTGACCCAACTAACCAAAATTCTAAAATGGTATAATACTCTAGGAAAAATAACCTCAAAAAAGTATGCAGACAATTTTTAAACAGTAACCAAATTCCATAAATTGGTAATAATCACTTTAACTGCACATAGTAAAAGTGATTACAAAAAGGTTTTATTTGTTGAAAAACGTTAAATTACTCAAAACAACAATTTTACATAAAATTTTATTAATCTATTAAATTACAGTAAATGTTTGCCATCGGCATTAATACAAGCACGACATCGCCTTAAAAATATCGTTTTATTTTTCTTGCATATCTTCTACCATGGATATGATCAAAAAAATCACTCGCCGCAGTGATTTTTTGCCAAAGCTCGTCCAATGTTGTAATGGGTTTTGAGTAGACCTTATCTTTGAGACAACCCCAATAGAAGTCCAGAGGGTTTAGATGGGGTGAACGAGGTGGTCATAAAATAGGACCAAGTCCTCGCCATCGCCTCGTCCTCGGATCCAACGCCTCGGATATTCTTGATTTAGGTATTATCGCACAGGAAGGGTATAGTGAGCTTGGCAAACATCATCTTGAAATCACATGTTTTGTAAATCACTTGTGCGCATGTCTTCCAATAATTCTAGCAAATGATTTTGTAAAAAGTTCAAGTAACTATTGCTATCTAAGTTTCCTCATAATTCAAAGGGCCAAATCCCTTTTCCGTTTAATGTCCATAGGTTAACCTTGAATTGCTCCCGAAGAAGAAAATATCAATAAAACACAAAATGTTTGTTTTTCATCCAAATTTATATGATCACCTTCAAAGTATGCTCCTTCAGAAACGATATACTTACGCCAACGAATAATCCAATCATCAAAACATTTTTTAAACGCTGTTTCCGGAATTGAGTTCAGTTCTCAGTTGTTGCTCGATGGTAATTGTTGAGTGTGTGGTCAAAAATTCGTTCACAATGATGGCCTTGTGCGAAGGCGCATTATCGTGGTGCAAAATCCATTAATTTTCTTTCCACAAATCTGGCCTTTTTTGTGGAATTTGCTCTCTTAGATGCCGCATACCGCTCAAATAATATTCTTTATTAACCGTTTGACCTTCCGGCAATAATTCCGAATGCACAACACCGCGATAGTCAAAGAAAACAGTCAACATGACTGACTTATGATCGACTTTGGCGTGGTTTTTAACACGCTTTTATTAGCTTCACCTGTATGTTTGTTTGTATGTAACCGACTCCTTTGAGCTCGATTTTGCCCTACTTTGAACGATCAGATTTGATTCAAACTTTGCACACCTGTCAAAGGTGCAATGACAAAGGACAATGCAATAATCAATAATAATACTTTAAAAAAATTTAACTAAAAAATGAAAAATAAATAATTCTTTAAAAAAACTAAAAAAACACGCTTTTATAGAAAATCCAACTAAAAAACAGAAAATAAACTTTAATAAATTTAGATTAAGAATAGTGTAAATTTGATTAAGTTTGATTAAGTACAGTGTAAAAAAAATGAACGTACATTACAGTAAAAAAGCGTGGGGTGCATCTGAAGTGCTTTTTATGATATTATCAAAGTGATGATTTTTCTACTCATCTGACAATAAATGTTTATAACTATTGACACTATGCACCCCACGCTTTTTTACTGTAATGTACATTCATTTTTTTTCACACTGTACTTAATCAAACTTAATCAAATTTACACTATTCTTAATCCAAATTTATTAAACTTTATTTTCTGTTTTTTAGTTGGATTTTCTATAAAAGCGTGTTTTTTTAGTTTTTTTAAAGTATTATTTATTTCGGTTTCGGTTCAGTTGGAAGGCGCCAATCCGAAGCTTGTTGACTAGTTTACATGTCAAACTCGTAAACCCACGTCTCGTCACCAGTAACAATGCGGTTCATGAATGTTGGGTCGGCATTGACTCGTTCTAGCATGTCCTCAGCGACTCTCACGCGATTGAGTTTTTGAAAAAAAATTAGGTCGTTTTGGGACTACCCGAGCGGTAACATGTTTCATACCCAAATGATTAGTTAAAATGGTACGGATCGACTTGTGACATACGGAAAGTTCAGCGGCTATCTCTCTCAAAGTTGAATGAGGATTTTCAGTCACTATTTCCTTCACTTTTGCGATGTTAACTTCAGTTGCAGACGTTGATGGCCTACCAGAGCGAGGCAAATCTTCCATCACATCTCGACCGCTTTTGAACGCTTTGTACCACTCATAAACACGTGTTTTTGATAAAGTCGATTCACCGCAAGCCTTCTGTAACATTTTCAGTGACTCCGAACATAAAATTCCATTGGCGATGCAAATTTAAGACAAACTCTTAGTTCGATGTTTTTGTCCATTATGAAATTCGCAATACACATTAGATATGATATAACTAAAAACAGCACTGTATTTAATATAAATAACAGATGGAACTCAAACTCAGCGCCAAAATGGAAAACAGTTGTGCCAATCTAACAACAACAAAAAAAAACAAATATTTGAATTTGGAACCATTAACAAATCATCCATTCCCGAAACTTTTTTGACTGAATGTAAGTTAATTAAATACGGAACGGTGCACAGAAAATAAAGGAGCAAAGCGTATTAAACTGAGGAAAAAAGAAACTTCTCTACCGCAGTGTCTGCCCTATTGTTATTCAACAAAGAACATCTATCTATCTCTCTAACGTATAAGCTCTCTCTATTTATCTATCTCTAATTTCTAGGCACATGTCCCGTTCGAATTCCAAGAATTTGCGACTATTTTGAGCGCACAGTAAAAGCGATTACTCTCAAAAACAAAAATGTATGAAATTTTGTTATTGTTTAAAAAATGTCTGCATACTTTTTGTGGCTATTTTGCCTAGAGATACGTTGGTTAAGGAGGCGTTGGCTCCTTGCGGATCAGACACAGGTGATCCCCGAAACATCCCTTCCCAGTGATCACCTGCGTCAATCGGTATGAGAGGGTCCCATGACGCCTCTCGAGCCAATCCTCCATAACGGGTCTTACCGCCGCGATGATGGCGTGCCCGGCGCTCGGTTGCTCGAGTCGTTCCCTCCACTCCCCTATGATGACCTGGCGGAGTTGGGATTTCCGGTCATCGATTTCTCGAATCTCGGGGCATCGACCCAACTCCCGCGCCTCCTTGCGCCACTGATACAGAGCCGCAAGGGCTCTCGCCTCCAGGTCCCACGGTGGAGTTCCGGCCACGAGACTCGCCGCCTCAAAGGAGATCGTGCGGTACCCCCTTTTCCTGGATCCCTCCTATTTCAGGCGCAGAGTGGTACACCGTATGGTTTAAGTCGGTTCGATTCCGACACACCACCCCGCCGCAAACTGTGGGGTGACGGCTCGAGGGGGTTTCTAGACGTAAAAAAAGGTATTTATTTATTACATTTCGTAATTGTAACCAAGGTGACCTATTTCAATTAAAAGAGATTAAAGGTATGCTGATATTTCCAAATAATTAAATTTTTAGAGTTAGCTTACCAAGAATTCTTTTCAATCCGCAATATGTAGCATAATACTAGTGTTCACTTTATTAAACTTCATTTAAACGAGCTTTATTTTTTGACTTACCATATTAACGTCTTGGAAAGTGAACTTGCTTTACCGCCTCTTTTATTAAGAAGACGATACCTCGCATATAAATACTGCTTAAAAAGTCAATCACTTGCTCATAATGTAACTATAGAACAGATATCTAAATTGAACTCTTTATGTCTTTGTCGGTACTGGCAAAACAAAAAAAAACCCTTACTAGCTTCAGCATATAATGAAACCAAACTCTGTGAAGTTCACTGTACAGCACCTTTACCTAGATTTAAACTAAATAAGTGGACAACATACATAAATACAAGAGATTTTATTCATGCAAATTTAGATTGTATGACTAAAAGTAAACATGAATATGAAGGATATTCTATTAAATGGAAAGTATGTAACGAGATTAATTTAAAATACCCGGGATGGCATATGATATATACAGATGGCTCTAAGAAAGACAACTCCCTTGGAGCAGCCTTTTATGTTGCCACTGCAAAACATAGTGTATGTTATAATATTAAAACTAATGTATCTATAATGACAGCGGAGCTCATTGCAATCTCTGAGGCCCTATCCTATGTGATTGATAAACGCTGGAACTACGCAGTTATATTAACGGACAGCAAAAGTGCATTGCAACACGTGGCTCGATGCGCCTCTGATAGCAGAGGTGTTTCGATAGCCATTATAATTCTGGAAAAAATATTACAATTACAGGAAGAGGATAGGACTCTGAGGTTGCAATGGTTTCCGGCTCACATTGGATTACATGGTAACGAAGAAGCGGACAGAATGGCTAAAAAGGGTTGCTCACAGGGAGTTGAATTTAATATTCTACCTGATTATTCGGAAGTACTACATAAATTTAAAATACTAAATTATAATAGATGGAAGGTACACTTTAAAGAAAAATCTGAAACGAAAGGCATTTGGTACAGCACTTTACAATCTGAGCCGTTTTGTATACCATGGTTTATAGGATGCAACATTAATAGGAACCATATAAAAATGTTACTAAGACTTCGATCTGGACACATTCCATCTAATAACTTTGCATACCTAATGAAAAAGAAAAATTCTCCGTATTGCAACTTATGTGGAGTGGAAGAGGATGTACAACACGTGCTAATGGAATGTGTCAAGAACCGAAGAGAAAGAAAAGCACTGATGGAAACATTGAATCTAAACCAGATTGATGTAGGAATTGCGCAGACTATTCTATCACTACCAATATCTGAGACTGCAAAACAGCTGTGTATTAGCGGTTCAATGTTTTCATAGTGATGCGTAAATTGTAAAGTATACATGTAGAAGATACAATGGGGTTGACATGTCCACATAGACAAAAACCCCTAATCAACAACAGATTTAAAAAAAAATAAAAAAATATTAACGTCTATTGGATGTTGCCTAATCTCAAAAGACAGGAAAAAAATGTTTTATTTGGTTGACTTCTTGTTTACGCTATTCATATATGTAGTTTGTAGTAACTCAGAAACATTTTTAGCATAGATGATGTCGCAACATCAAAAACTCTTACTTACTCATTTTATAACTTTAATAATAACCGTTATACCGGTAGTATCACAACATTGGTCCGACTAGCAATAGCGTGCAATAAAATGGTGATAAAAATGCTAAGTGTCAAATAAAACTTCAACGGTAGGGACCATAGATGTATACAATTTATGTATATGTATAAATAATATTCATACAATTTATGACTGGAGTGTATTATATATCTACGAGTATTTCTGGATGAAAAATAGAAGTATTAAACAATAACCTGTATTTTCTACTATTTGATCTTTGGAGGCGGATCTAACCCGCGTTCAGGGTCTCTCTAATCAAAATAATTGTTTTGAAAAGATAAAAAGAAATACCACTGAGATAGTTTAACACCCCTTTTTATAAACGTTACTTATTATTGTTTATATATTACTTTATCTAACTAAGTTCAAACCAAAAATTATCTCAAGAAAAAATACCTTAAAACATCACATTTCACTTTCCTATATAATATACTAGCTGGAGTCCGCGACTTCGTTCGTGTGGAATTTGAAAACCGCTACCTTTAAAATTTTTATGGGGTTTTTCTGAGAGAAAAAATAGACTAAGTTACTCCTTATATAGACAGTTACTTGGTAGTAAAATATCAAAATCGGTCACCGGTCGTTTTGAAGATTACCCGGAACAAACAGACAGACAGACAAAAATATTTAAACTGGTTTTTAGGCATAGGTATCGTGGAAATAACCGTGTGAGCATGAAAAAACCTATTATTTTGATATTACAAACAGACACTACAATTTTATTTATTTGTATAGATATAGGTATTTACCTAATTAACATTCTTTTGTTCAAAATCTCAGTGAATTCATGCACATAAGCATGTCTGTGTCTCTTTATCGATACTTTAGTTTCAACGTTAATAAATGCCAACTCGAGCTGAACCTTATTGTTTAAAAATTTTATGCACATTTATACGAGGCGGACGACGAGGTGGAGGATATGTTCGATGACATATCGAGGGCCCTCCACTTTAACACTAAGACCCACTACAGCGTTGTTATGGGTGATTTTATGCTCTTCTTGATGAATTCGTTCTTCAAGAAACAGCCTTAAAGAGCCGCATTAACGGAATATGAGAAGGCCTTTGACTCGATCGAGATCTGGTCTACTTTTTAGTCCCTGCAGCGTTGCCAAGTAGATTTGCGATACATCCAAGTGATGAAATGTCTCTACGAAGCTACCATATCCATCTAAGTACAGAATCAGCAAACAAGGCTCATAACGTTGCATCGAGGCGTGAGACAACATGTTCAAGATGCTGGAAAGGGCGTGACATCAATATCAATGGTGAATGCATCTCTCACTAGCGATTTGCAGACGACATCGTTGTCATGGCAGAGACGCTGACAGGGGACCTGCAACGAATTCTGAATGACCTAGCTAACTCTTTTATACGTATCGGGCTACGGATGAACTTGGATAAAACCGAGGTTATGTTTAATGAACATGTACTACCAGAACCGATTGCGATACACGGTGCCGTAGTCGAAGTTGTTCAAAAATATGTGTACCTCGGGCAGACATTGTAGTTAGGTAGAAACGGCTTTGAGGACGAGGCGAATAGAAGAATTCAGCAGTTTGGGTTGGGCAGCATTTAGAAAGCTAGGTCGAGCTTCTCATCATGGATCCCACAGTGCCTAAAGACAAAAGTGTTCAATGAGTGCGTCCCTCCCGTCATGACATACGGAGCCGAAACGTGGCAACTTACGGTACGGCTAGTTCACAAGCTCAAAGTCACTCTACGTGGAATGGAAAGGGCTATGCTCGCCGCTTTTCTTAGGGATCGCATCAGGAATGACGGAGTGAAAGGCATGAGGTGATCCGGCAGAGAACCAAGGTATCCATCGACATATCCCACCGGATTAGCAAGCTGAAGTGGCAGTGGGCTGGCCATATTAGCCGCAGAACCGACAACCGTTGGGGGAAACAAGTTCTTGAGTGGAGACCGCATCTCGGCAAACGTAGTGTAGGACGCCCACAGGCCAGGTGGAGTGACGATTTGCGCAAGATGGCTGGCAGGAGTTGGATGCAAAAAGCCAAAAATCGATCTAAGTGGCGTGCTATGGAAGAGGCCCATGTCCAGCAGTGGATTGCGATAGGCTGATGATGAATGATGATACAAGGGCGAACTTAATGCATTCTCTACAAGTCAAAGTTGGGTCGATCTTGGTATGTATAAAGATGTAACGAACATTTGAAAGAATCTATCATCTGAATACTTTACACTAACTTGAATATATTTTATCCATGGACATTTTCGACCCAATGTAGCTTTGGTATAGATAAAGCTTAAGCGCTGACTGTTCAGTGACTAAGAAGGCGTAACGTACTTATGTATGTACTTTGATAAATTACGTTCAAGTTGAATTGAATGCAATTTAAAATTCCTAAAATGTTCACTATTTCGCTTACCGATCATCTAATTTCTAATGTAAGTACTCCTGGTAGACAGGCAAGCTTATTATTGTTTAGCTTATGAAGCTAGGAAAAACTTAAATATACCCAATTTCAGTTCCGTTTTTAACCAACTTCAAAAATGAGGAAGTTCTATGTTCCACTGTATGTATTTTTTACAACAATAATAATAACTTTATTTTTATTCTCTCACATAGGTAATAGCTTAAACTAGCAGTAGTAATTAGTATAATTACATTATATCTATGTGAGAGACTGGTGTCTGTACAAGAAGACCTAAATTTATATTTAGGATATACAAACTGCATTAGCATTTCACTTTCAGAGATTATATAGTTTTTTATAGTTCATATGTTTTTCATAAGTTGAACAGCGTTGCGAGACGCAAAACTTTTTAGTTTTTTAATGGGATACCAATACAGGGTTACTAGTTTAGTCGACTTACATATTTTAGGTGGTCGTAGTAGCCATTATTACTATAAATTCACTATATTTCACTGTAAAATACCATATCCTAAACCTAATCATTATCAACAGCCTTTCATCCACTGCTGGACATAAGCCTCTCCTTGGAAAGGAGGTTTTGGCCTACTATACCACGCTGGCCAGACGGGTTAGTATACGATTGGTGTCAAGTTTTCCTTCTCTCTGCAGTGTTGTTGTTCTGCGTAGTTTTTTCCCTTAGTCGGCTCTTACGACACCCACGGGATGAATAGGGGTGGTGACACTCTGTATTCTTAATCCGTCAACCAAATTATTTTATACTTTTAAGATGTTATATATTTTCTTATTTTTTATTGTTTTTGTATCGTTGATCAATTATTTTTTAATTTACATTAACAAAATTGTAGTTAACTTAACAAACGATCGAGGTAGAAGGTTAATACTCGTAATAGCAGAAAGAAATGTTTGTAAAAGTTTTTTTTTCTTTGACGAATACTAAAAAATATATATTACAGTTAAGTTGCAGATATGTAAATAACATATATATTTGTAAGCTATCTAACAAGGTATAATAGTCTAGGTTAGTTTGAAAATTAATAGAAAAATACTTAGGTGAGAGACCGGAAGTATTAAGAATATTAGCGTACAACCCGGTAGTACCTAGTCAATTTTGGCTTTCTGTATTTTTGTACACTCTTTTCTAATTGCAATTATCTATTGCTAACTTTGATTTGAGCTTTGGAAACTGTTGAAAATAATGACCTTTAATTTCTTACGGATACTGTAAAGGCGTGTCCCCACTTAAGCACCTCTTCCAAACCACTGATTAGGATACTTAGAACCCAGCCATCCTTGTATACGTATACGTATCGTGGAGGAATTTACGTAGTTTCTTCCTTAAACGTTTTACGGTTTGTGGAAATTCTAATTTCAAGAAGGAGTGCAGTCTAGAGAAGAACTAATTGTACACAGAAATACGAGTTAACGAAGTCAGAACTGTGTGAAGGACATGGGAAACCAAGTTATTTGGAGAATGAAAACTTTTTCATGAGCCGACTAGAAATGTTGAAATAAGACGGCAAAACATTTTTTTGGAGAAGTTTATAAGGAGAACAGAGAAGTTACTGATGAATAGAACTATTGTACTAATTGGCACACAAAAAGCACACATGGGTAGACTAGATAGAAAATGATTCAAATTCAGTCTTTAAGAAGGCCGAACATCTTGTTGAAAGGTCTACATTCTGGTCAAAATATCATGTATGTATATACGAACTGCAATATGGAAGAAATAAATTCTCAAGGCAGTATAGGTCCAGCTCCGAGAGTTCTTTGACTCGATAACTCGTATGAGAAACCTAGTTCCGCCAATCAAATGTTGGAGTCAATTGTACCACTTAATTATAGGTATAATAGAGTCGGTTCGAGTCCGACATTGCCACCGGTAAGTGGTGTCCGGTTCCGCACAGAAAAAAAAAGTATAATGGAACTGTTAAAGACAATTGGTCTGGTAGTATCGGTTTCTAATTCTCTAAACATTTATTTCGACGATTGCCTATAAATGTGGTACGATTTACTAGCAAACCGAAATTCCCGGTCGACAAGATTTTATAAATTGTAAATCTTTGTACACCTTATCAATGTCGTGCAACATGTCTTTAACTCTGGCATGTGTAATAAGCTGCAAGTCATCAGCATAGGTAGAGGTACAGGTAACTCACACCCTGACGGTGTAGGGGAATTCGATTAATAAATGATGAACATTATAAAGGAGACATTATTTTATTATATTATACTGTTTTGACGGACGTTGGTCACTCCAACTCGATAACGATACCTACATACGTAGGTAATGGATATTTACTTACTTGTTTATGTGGTATTTGAGCGTAATTATCTTTCTAAGGAGAGGCCTATGTCCAGCAGTGGACTATTAAAGGCTGTTGATGTGAAGTGTGATGTGAGCGTAATTAAAAACGATATTGAATTGTTTCTTTTTATTTAAATAATTATAAATTTAATTTGTACATTAAAACATAATAGGAACTTAGATGTGAACAAAGCATTGACACAAAATTAATACTGTTCAATTTGAAGAAGCGGTACAAACAAAGAACGGTCCAGCTAAACAAGCCACATGGTAGAAGGAATATTAACAATTTTGCTGAACACATGTCCTTTACTTGTTTCACAAGCCGTACTACTAATTAAATAAATGCAATAACATACAATACTAACACCTACACCAGGTACCATAGTAACAAATATTTCACTTGCGAAAAAAATACGTTTAAATTAGGTAGGTACCTATGTTAATAAGACCGCGCTTATCGAAGCTCCTGACATTAATTACTCAGCGAGGTTAACAGAAACATCACTACAAATACTCGGATAAGCAAGTCATAGTGATTTCATTTATAGAGTTGCCTTATAAATTTTATTTAAAAAATCTTAATAGTTTTACAACAAACTAATACGCTTACGGTTAAAATAAAGCTGTTAGAAAACTTAAGCTAGGTTAAAATGCGACTGGAATTAGTAAAATATTCTATTAAATAATTAACTACTTTTAACATCTTTATACGACTTTATACAAATTTTGATTTTTTATGCAAATCCAGATTTAAACTTGCACGTGCACCCATTAAGAAATACCTCCATTATTATAAAGCAGTTTTGGACGTGTTTGGAGTTGTATTATTCAGGTATATCACTTAATTTGATACCGCCTGGCCGTCGGTACATACGCTCCTGCATAGGGAGCTCCCCAACGAGGAATCGGTCTAAAGCTTTGATCGCCATACGCGAGTGCCCT
This sequence comes from Arctia plantaginis, assembly GCA_902825455.1. Taxonomy (NCBI): domain Eukaryota; kingdom Metazoa; phylum Arthropoda; class Insecta; order Lepidoptera; family Erebidae; genus Arctia; species Arctia plantaginis. The sequence continues at coordinate 7,424,010 of CADEBD010000288.1, forward strand.
GAACTTCGGAAAGCAGTGCTGGCGTCTGCACCTGCGTACTCAAACATGATATCGGCTCCACCGGGGTGCTGTAACAAAAAAAAAAGTTACTTTTCTAAACTATTATTTTAAAATGAGGCTGCGTAGTACACTAAAGATACAAATAAAATAATGTTTTTGCTGTCTTAAAGAAAAACCCACCTATCTGCTATAGAGAAGACCAATTTGAATTACCGTCGAATTACATTCAATGAGCCGAGCGTTGGCATTAAATTGTTACTGGTTTGGAAAAACAGCCTGTATAGTAATATATGAAGATGTTACAAAAATAACTATTTTCAACTCACCTCATCAAAGAACGTAGTAATATCATAGACTCGATCATATACGACTACCCAACAATCTTGCGGCGAGTCGTGTCGGCTTACTTCACTCAAAGTGATAATACGATCTTTTGCTTCAGGGGAGCCAGGCACAATTTGTGCTTGCCATTGTTTTGCCTTGGAGTCCACCGTCCAAGGGTTTACAAAACGAAGCGCTGCCATGGTTAGCGCCATAAAGTCTAATTCGGATTGTTCTTGCTGAGCGGGCAGAGTCGCTGATAAGCTCATCTCGGGGTGGGTCTGTACAGTTGCCATTTCGATTGTCGAACTTGTCTCCTTTCTACTTTCAAACTTCAGTTCTCCCAGCGGACGGCACGTTAGCCCTCTCTGCTGCTGTAGGCACGATTGACCGCTTGCTTGTCACTCTGTAAACGAATTATGAAACCATATTAGTGTCCGCGTTTTTGCTCAATATTAGGGTTGTGTGTTACGTTATTTTATCGTCGAGCTGAGTTGAGTGTTAGTTTGTAGGGAAAAATATTACAATCTGATAATAGTGCGTGACAGCCCTGAGCCAAAGCATCAGAGCGTGGACAGTTGAATTCGATACTACTAACTTGGATCGGGTTACGTCTAGACCTGCCACCACCTAAGAGTTGGCGCATTTTCCTATATAAGGCTCGGCAATTCATTATGGTTTTTCAGTTATGTACTAAATATTGTAACGCGGGTTTTTATCTTATTGGTCGGTAGCCCCTAAATTTTGTAACAAGCGATAACTACAAGAGTTTATCAACAAAAAAAATTGGCGAATAAACTTATCACAAGAAATTGACGTAAACTAAAAGTTTATTGATAAAAGAAACGTCACAGCCGTTGACCTTACTGGTATGTACTTTAATAAATGGGTGTCTTCTTAACTAAAATCATATAAAAGTTCAGTTTATAATAAACTAATAATTAAATAACATAATATATTAAAGTGGCATACTTGTGTATTCTGTTTACTTATTAAAATCTAATTTTAATCAAATGCTTACGCAAATCGTCATATGAAAACAAATAATATTTACCTTAAAATCAATGCACTCGATCTATTGAGCTGGGGCTATCTTTGTTGATGTTCGAACCTTGGAGAATGACTATTACACCAATTGTCACTGTGCCACTGTTGTTCGTAATTGAGTTTATTATTTCCGATTATAGTATAATGCATGAGAGCGTAGAACATTGCCACAAACTAATATTGACCTGTCATCTATTACTTGCGATTTGTGAATGAGTGCTGTTTACAGACGCGGCTGCTTATATAGTGAGTTTGTTAGCGTGCGCACGCGCCAACTTGGCCGACGCGATCTGATGTAATGCGGCGCTTATCTTGCGACGCGCGTGCAGCACGAGGCACATGCAGAAAAAACTGAGAACTATGGATGTCCAATTTTGATCGTGTTGTACATAACATTCTCTCAATAATTACAAATATTTCAAAAATAAAATAATTAAACAGTAATAAAAGTTTAGAGATTTATTAATCTCTAAACTTTTATTACTGTTTAATTTATAAATATTTTTTATTAATATTTAATTATTTATTGTAAACAACTAACTAGGTTTTACATGTTAGTAAAATTAAGAATGTTAACAGGCAAATTAGTAGCATTTAACTATAGACTAGAACTATTGTTAACAACTTTTTTTTTTTTTTTTTTTTTTTTTCCGTGCGGAAATCCCCTCGGATACCACCTGTCGGTGGCATGTCGGACCCGAACCGACTAAAACCGCACGCCTTCGCCGGGTACTAATAGCCGGGGAACCAGGTATACCCTAGAAAAGAAGGCCCTGGTGCCCCGACATACCTCGGGTCATCTACAGACGAGTAGACGACCCCCGCCCCGTGTGGGAACCCCATGTTCCCTGTGCTCCCTGGAAGCGAGCGCGCTTCGCAACGCGCTCGCCGCCACCCCGGCCTGCTTCTGCTAGGGTGACAGATGGCCTCACCTGTCACCCCCAGGCCTGCGCTTATGGAGGACGGAGGTCGTTCTGCGACCTCCGGCGCCTGAGTCGCCTGCGCTGCCTGGCCCGTGCCCGGGCCTGGCGGGCCGGGAGAGTTCTAAACCTCTCCCGGACTATTGTTAACAACTGCAATTAATCTACATAATTATCCTTTTTATGAGTACCTGGGTAGGTTCACGTCTGTTGACTACTTACTGAGAGGTTTTGAACCCGCAACCGTTTGATTAAGTAAAAGTAATATAAAGCCCTGCTTACTCTTAAAAATCAATAAATTTTAGTGTACGTCATTTTGAAAATGGCGTAAGTACACTAAAACTAATTTAATTTATGTGATTGTGTTTGAGATATAATTTACCCAAAGCATCTGGGAAACAAGGCTGTTTAGACTATACTACGCTTAGCATAATATTATCTTGCTACATATTGCCCTGCAAAGTAAAAAAAGCGACTTGAAGTTTGCAAAAACTCGGTTACTTTCACTCTGCAGGAGGAAAGTCATTCTATTGATTTCACTCCTACATTTTAATAGTATAGTCTAGAGAGCTCTATTTTAATTTATTAAGTTATTATTGTAAATAGTTTAAATCTACGGATTAGACCGATATTTTAGTTTACGTTATCTACTAATATTTAGATGCCACCAACGTTATGAAGATAAATTTACGCATTTATGTAAATATTTACACTGGATTCTGCGATCAATTCCGGTTAGATATAGGAGGTGTTGGTTCACAGATAAACTCTCTATAGAAGATAATATCTGATCTATAATACTACTTAATGTTTTTGAGATTAATTTGTTTATTTTGATAAGTTTATTGAATCTTATTCAATAGAACTATGTTACCGATGACGTATAGGTTAACGAACCTTCGTCACATAGCATCGAACGAGCCTTACAACAAATAAATAGCCGAATCAGCGTCATTCCTTATCAATATTTTTTTAAATTATTATTGCAGATTTTATATACACAAAATAAATATATGACCTCATTTTACTAGAATACGTTATTCAACTTCCTTTAAGATATGAATATATCGAATTGATTAACAACACCCTCCATAATTATTTTTAATAAATTTACAATTAATAAGAGCATAGTTAGTTAAAAAAAATATCATTTTTATGATACGCCATAATATATTATGAATAGTAACGAAAGTTTACCGGTTTTTATATTGAATTAATTAATTAAATTCTTATCGTCTGATGAAAAACGTTTTCGCGATTGCGAGTGTGATCATGATCACAAAACATCATCTTCGCAATAAATTTTCTATGATCGTGTTTTTTTGGTTGTATATAAACAATGATGCAACATTTATCTATGTTGCTGCCCCATAGTTTAGCCGCGCGTGCCATGAATGTCACAGCACAACACTATTACCTACTTAGCGAACTATGTACCTACCTGTTTAACGCAAGGTGTATTTTTGTGTGGCACTTTCTTATACAAAACTTCTAAAGAAAACCGTTTTGTCTTTAACCTGTTTAAAAAAAAAAAAAATTAGGTATAATTTTTCCACCTAAAAGATTTTGTGTCATCTAGGAAAGCCAAGTCCCGAAGTCAATGGTTTTTTGATGAGTCATACGCTGATAAAGAAGGATTGTTAAGAAGAAAACTTATGTATTCAACGTATCATATAACAGACTTTTTTTTCAAGTGCATGTGCAAAGTTGCAAAAAATGTTTGACCTCCTTAGAGCTTAAATGAGCGGGATAACAATCATAAAATGAGATGTAAATAACATTTTCTAAATGGAAAATAATAACAAATTAAAAATATTGCGAAAAAGTTGAGTAATATGTTTTTCTGTAAATAGAGAAGGATCAATAGTGAAACAGGTCTTCCTAGTCTACAGACAAATTATGATATCAGGATAAAATAAAGTCGTTATTGGGTTCGTGCTATGAATAAACAACTAGCTCAGCAACTGATCGACACTTCTCGTGATCAGAAGGCCGGCCTTTTTTTTAGCACAGAGAATTAGCATTGCCATTCAAAGTGGCAATGCTGCCAGTCTTCTGGGAACGCTGCCAGTAGGCTATAAATCGTTATTTTGAAATATATTCGAGTCTAAATTTCGTGTTTTCTTGATTAATTTATTTTCTTTTTGATAGATGCTTGAGAAAAAACTGACTCTGAGTTCATTAAATTAAACTTTAATACATACGTCATTTTTTTTGTATATAGAGAAGAGAGCTAGTGTTTGGACTAAATTTAGAAATATCGGTATTTAGTTAGTATTTCTAAATCGGTGTAAAAAGCTTTTCGGTTGTACCTACTTTGAATAGTTGTGTATATTGAATTTACGAAGTACTTGTGTCAAATGTGGGAAAAAATAAAAAAAAAACACATTTATTATTTAAATAAATACTAATTTACACATTGCGTCCTATGTACACTTGTAATGATATGGTTAGACTTTTTGAGAAATGCCATAGATACTTAAGATTGGGAAAAAAACGTGTTTCTGAACAAAACAGTCAGCGATTTTCATTGTATACCATTGCATTAGTAATGAATAACTTTAAATCTTATTCCTTGTTTCCATTCCTTCCGTGCAATGTTACTTCAATGATCTGATGTTAAACGACGTTAGAAAAATGGAAAGTGTAGTGTATTAATTCGCTTAACCCACTACTAAATTATTAGCCTTGTAATTGAAAGTTGTTAGGTCATTTACAATATTTGCACACGATTGTGCACACGCATTGTATTTGTATCTGTACATAGATACACACATATACAAATACGTATCACATATACAACAGGTTTTGTTATTACATAATTATTTTGTCTCTGTCAAGAAGACAAAATAATGACTTACCACTAGTAGAACTTTCGGGCCTTGCTTTAGTTTCGGCCGAAACCGAAACTCAAACTATCATTTTAAAATTTCGACTGTATACTGAAATCAAGTGTATATTTTAGCCCTTTATCTGCTTATACCTACATAACACCTAAAATCACTGTCATAACGGACGGCATCAATTCTAAGTAAGAGAAAATGTATTTAGGTAGGTAGATAAAAAAAAACGTTGCTAGCTTCTAAATACTACAAATACATCTGTCTAAATTAATTAGGTACCTCACGTGACGGACGGGAAAGAGCGGGGCGAGGTGGCTGACTAGGCTATTTGAACGGACTATACGCGTCGTTGTATAAGTTATTTGGATGGTTAAAAATGGTAAAATAATAAAATGTAATTCAACAATAATTAACCATCTACAAACAAATAAATCTTAGGGTCGTATTACAAAATGATTCTCAAAACTCCAGAAATGCATTATGTGTTACTAATTCATAAATAAAACTAAACCAAATGAAGCTCTATACCTAATAATCGCCTTTGAGACAAAACAATGTCAGTTACAAGATAAGTTAACTGTGGGAGAGCCATGCCTCGGCACTTATAGTTGAGTTCGACAGTAGTGATTATTCACCTCAAAGAAAACCTGTGTTAAGCAGTTCTTTCGTTGCTTTTTACCGAGTGAGAGAGGTTACCGGATCCCAAAGTCCCCCTTTTTCCCTGATTCTGGGACTGGAGAGGGAGGGTCTGAAAGGGCGGCAATTGGACCTGTCTGCTCGCTTGCCACCACCACCATAAAAAAAAGACCGGACTGGACGGCGGCGAACTGAGCTAGAGCCGATGTCCACTGGAGAGCCGAACGAAAGTTAACCGAACGACGCATAACACTTACAAATCGAACCGACACTAGATTTTTTGCCGAAACTGGCTGAATCCGTAACTTCGGTCGGTCACTTGTCGGTGCTTACCACAAACTATCTTTTATTTCTTTTTACTTGACTGCAACAGAAAGGTGGTTACATTTTTCAAGTAAATGTATGTACATATACATAATATATGTGTTCTTTGGCAGGCTCTGTAGCCTAAACGAGAGTGACATTGGGTTAATGAAAATTATGAAATTAAAAATCTCCGATTTGTAAATTTTAACGATACCTACTTACATTTTCACGTAGTCGGTTTTTTTTTTCAAAAATTAGCTGGTGCTAAAGTACTTTCCGGTTCTTACAGTTTTTAAGGATTAGAAAATAGTGTTGCACTATAAACGTAAAGAAAATCCAGACTCAGAACAACAGTTTGTGGATCACACAAAGTGCAGTCCCTAGGTGAGGATCGAACCCACACTCAGCACAGTAGGAAGCGGTGAGATAACCGCTTAAACCACTACGCCATCCGTGTAGGTTGAAATTGCAGGTAACGGTTCGATGATTTAGTTTGAATCTGACTTCGTTTTGTTGATTCTAGTAATGTTTATTTCGTGTGATAAAATAATGTAAGCTATAATTATTACGAAATTCGATATTAAGAAGCGTCATACGATTACCAATTACAAGACATTAAACTGTGATGGTGTGTTTGTATAATGTTTTTCTCAAGATCAAGGATAGGTAGGTCAAGGTGAATACTTGTTAGTAAAACAACTTTGGTTACTTATCACTTCTGATTGTGACGAAAGTAAATAATGATGACGCTGAATGAAAAAAAATCGAATCAATGTTGTTTTCCTATAATCAAATATGTAGAAAAAAGGAGAAACCGGTTTTTTTTATTTCTCTCATTATCATTATTCAAAGTTTACCCTTAACTATGAAATAAGAGCTTAGGTCAAGCTCCACCCCGCTTAGGTAGTGCAGAAACAAATCTTTGAGCCTATTATGCAGAACCTTGAGCTATTCAAGTAAGGAATAGAATGAATCAAAAACAAGTAAGGAATACTTGTTTTTTATCATTAATTAATTTATGATACCTATAATTATGAAACTTGGTAAGAATCTTACGTTGCAGACGGAAAACGTAGGTAATAGTTAAGCATGCCTTCTGATGATAATTTAAACAATTTTTTATGGTCCAAGTTAAGGAACAAGATACTGTCAACAACGCTTTTTTCAATTGGGTTTCTGCCTATGTCTATAGTTACCATGTTAAAGTCTGTGAACAAATTATTGTAAATAATAAATTCTCTAGTAAAAACTGCCTAAATGTATAAAAAATATTTTTAAACGATTTTCATTTCGTAGAGTATTTTAACTCCGATTTAGTAGAAAGAATAAAATTGTTGTAATTCTTTTAATTTAATTTAGTAATTCGTCATTAGCTATAGTTTGAAACCGGTTAACTTTACTAATCACATGTTGTTTATTAGGGCGTAGGTATTAAATACATATCGTTTAAATTTCACAATAGTTGAAACAACAGGTGTTTCATTTTACGATCCCTGTCTGTAGACAGCGACACAGACATTATGACATAATTATTGACACAATTAATTATTTCTATTATAGGAAAATAGAACTAATACTAATATAGAAATTATTTTCAAATTCTGACCTCCTCAGTACCTAATGTTTTTAAAGATTATGACCTGGTCGAAAAAATGCGATCGGTCCGCAACATATGTATAATGATTGGACAGATAGGCGCGATAGGGTTTTTATTGGAAAGTGTGTTTAGTGATTCCATAAAAAAATAGGAACGCACAAGCAAGCATGAACGTCCCCGAGGAACTGGAGATCCGAATTGATTTTCCACCCCCTCAACAAAAAAAAGTATAAAATGAAATTATCTATCAAAAATAGTGTTCCCGCCGCTGAACTCTCGAGACAATTGGAAGAGTTACAAATCATATAATGTGAATGACGGGACTACCGATGATTCAGTTGTTGACAGTATAATAGGTAAAGTCTTATTTACTACGAGCAATTGGATAAAAAACATCACGCATGACAGTTAATTGTATTTTTCCTGTGCAATGACGTACGTGACCATGACGTCACGGGGCGTGTCAATTCGCAGAAATAAATACATAATATCAACAATTTTATTGTTAGATCTCGATGTAAAATTATGCTACGCCTTTACCACATAAAATATGAATTACGGATGGTTCTTCTCGAATAATTTTCACTACTATCAAACTACGTGACGGGAGTCCTGTGGGGACGGAGAAACAACTTGTGCGAAAGCAAATCAATTTAGATACATAGACCTAACTACATAATCTTAATGAGTCCTAAAATATTCAAAATTCTAGTTTAATAATAATATGTCTATCATCATCTCAGCCAAAAGATGTCCACTGCTGGACATATGCCTCCCCCAAGGTTCGCCACTGCAATCGGTCCGGTCGTGATCTTCACCAGAATGTCGGACCACCTTGTGGAGGGCCTAATATACCTGCCTATACCTAGTGCCAATCCTCCATTCCAACAATCCGTCTATTGTAAGTTGACTGGGTTGACATATCTGTTCTTATAGATCTTGAAAAAATGTATGCCATTCTTTCTTTGCATTAACTTGAGACAGTGTCTGTCCTTGAACCCTGCCTCGTTCATCACAGTGACATTCACCGATAACTTTAACACTGTCAATGTCAACTTGGACTGTGCGTGATGCGTCATATACTTTTTTACATTAGTGTGTTCACTTATACAAGCCTCGTAGATTGTAATTCTTGATTAATTTACATACTATGTAAATGTTCTGTAATATAAGTATTGGAGTTGGTAAAAAACGGCTAGTATGACCATCAACATCACCGCTCCTCTGTTCCTTACACCTGTGAGCTCATGGCTGGTATTATAGATTGGACTCTAACAGACTGAAATTGCGGAAGTAATAACTAATTAATTGTGATTAAAAACGTATACACGGGAACAGGAATAACTGCAACTAAATATTTTATAAAAGTTGAAGATATGTTTTTTAGGTGTTGTTAAAAAGTTGCAGAATATTTGTGTGGCTATAACCTAATTAAGTTACTTAATTTTAAATATCCACGACTTGTAGAGGTCTTGTCAAGGCTTTAATAGTAGTTATAACCCAATGATATTTTATGTACAAAAAGAGATCGTCGGTATATATATATAGCGCGATCAGATTTGAAGAGTCAGTTACTATGAACGTAACACATATTGTATATAAAATCATTGTTAAAACCTAAAACTTAGGTATTCCAAATTTTGTTGTAGACTGCTGAGTCGCAGTCCATTTATTCAGATTAGCTGTTACTACAATTACATTCTTTTCAAATGCTTTATGTTTAGTAACATAGACTCCTTTATTTTGCAACACGTATTTTCAGTTTTTTTTAATTCTATTAAAAATAATAACAGTATACCACTATCTGGCTTCTATCTATTTCAAGCAACTTTTTATTATTCATTAACTATGGTACTTGTAAAGACTATTTATTATTATTAGTCATGATGATACGACTATTAATTTAACTAGTTTCTGTACACTGGTGGTTTTTGTTGTTTCTTTCAGCGCTTGTCGGCTTTTTATTCGTAGTTATACGTTATCATATAATTTGATTAAATAAAAGTGTTTATAATATAATAATAATAAAATTTATATAATTGATTTGATAATAAAACATATTATTAAAATATTACATTTATAAAATTTCCACACCAAGTAGTATGTCTGCAATACCTGAAAATGAAACCTATTGCTAGCAAGAAATGATTTCTGTCTAGAACGTAATAAATGGAAATGTAAGTTCAATTTGATACAAAAAATTAGGCCGAAAATATTAAAATTAAAGTTATGTTATAAAAATGCGCCGTAAATAGTCGTATATAGGCATGTCTTCATAGGTAGTTAAAACTTTTAAAAAGACGTTTGTTTTATAGAATTTAAAATCAAAGAAAGCCAATAATAAGATGCATTTTCCTGTTATTAATATAGCATATTGGTGTTGTGTTTTTTCAATCGATATAAACTTGATCGTTATATGATGTTAATATGATCGTTTTCAATTTATCACCATCATCAATATGGTGTAATACTTTTGAAATTTAAACAGGTTATCTTACCAAAACATTAATGGAGCACAATTAAGTATAAATTAAATCAACTGTTTAGTTATCGAAGTCGTAGATGTTGATAAGAATTATTTTATTATATATAGGTTAATAAAATTTGCAGAATATACTTTAATATACATATAAATGATACTTTAAAATACATATTCCTTATAAATATGTACATGTATGTAAAAGTTCAGAAATTGTCCGCTTTGATTTGCGCGTCCGAATTGATCTGCTTTCTAGAAGTGTAAGCAATAATGCCTAAGAAATGTAACATTTTTAAAATGTATGTACAAGATTTACATAAATAACTTCACGGTTGTATTTTATTTTATCATTTACAAGTGTAGTATCCCGCATTTAGTATTGCACATATTTGATATCTGATAAATCCATAGATTCAGGCGCGATCCGGATGAAATTGGAACAAATATCAAAGGGTTATGGAGGTCAAGAGAATGTGAGAGATATCAACGTTTTTATGCGTCTTATTCAGTTCTTGAATAGTAAATAGTATTTTGTTTGTCATCTATTGAGCACTCAGACCCTTTGGTATCAAAAATTGATAATATTAGGTATATATTCCTCCGAGCATTTTGCCCAAATTAGTTAGGGGTGGCCTTTAAGTCTACTACGATATGGTTGAATTTTAATTTTTTACGCGGATCGACTGCAATCAGACTTCCACAACCTAAGTGCTAGGCGATATCGAAGGTATATATGTATAGGTTTTCTTTAATATTGCTTACGTTAAGTTATATGTGTAATGATGATGATGATGAGATGTCTAAAAGGAAATTATATCCTACCTGTTGCACAAAAACCTTTTCAATTCTTCAGATTGAAATGTGTGATAAAATATCCCATCGTAAAATAAAATACATAATTATGTTTTTCATTGTGTAGAAGAATACGGAGGGTCACCAGCCCTATTCATCCCGGGGGTGTCGTGAGAGCCGACTAAGGGAACAAAATACGCAGGACATAAGGAGAAGTACAACTTGTCACAAATACTATAAATACAAAGCCGTCTGGCCGGCTTGGTATAGTTGGCCAAAACATCCTTTCTAAGGAGAGGTCCATGTCCACCAATGGATTATTAAAGGCTGTTTATGTGTGTTATGTTATATTGTGTAGATTTATGTTTGTAACATTTTTTAAATAGATAATCGTTAAAAGTAAAACATTTCAAATACCTACCTTACCATACCTAATCTTGTCTATAAATTACGTAACATATGATCTATACCTATATGTACATATATGTTTCTATTTTGAAAAGGGTTTTAATTACTGTTGTGTTGTAAACTGCAATCTCAGTATAAATAGCAGATGAACATTTTTAAAACATCAATTTAAATGATGATGTAGGTACCTACATACCTAATGTATCTACCTAGTGCAAGTTGTTATACATCGTAAATATATGGAAAGAAGCTTGGTTATTTATATAGCATAGCTAGATTTACACACCTTTTTTTTTTTTTTTTTCCGTGCGGAAATCCCCTCGGATACCACCTGTCGGTGGCATGTCGGACCCGAACCGACTAAAACCGCACGCCGTCTCGGGTACTAATAGCCGGGGAACCAGGTATACCCTAGAAAGGAAGTCCCTGGTGCCCCGACATACCTCGGGTCATCTACAGACGAGTAGACGACCCCCCCCGTGTGGGAACCCCATGTTCCCTGTGCTCCCTGGAAGCGAGCGCGTTGCGAAGCCGCCACCCCGGCCTGCTTCTGCTAGGGTGACAGATGGCCTCCCCTGTCACCCCCAGGCCTGCGCTTATGGAGGACGGAGGTCGTTCTGCGAGATTTACACACCTGATTAATCAAAGAGTGATTCTCTGATTAACCTAAACCTCTCAGATACCAATACAAATCAAGTTAAGTTTGAAGAAGGAAATGAATTAAATCAAATTCAAGTTTTCAATATACATATATACGAGTAACACTAGCGATCCGCCCCGGCTTCGAATGGGTGAAATGTAGATTCTACTAATATGGTGTCATTGAGGAGTAATTAATTGTACTATTATTTTGATAGGACTATACTACAGGACATCTTTGAATGCAAAATTCGTCGTATGGCTCCGAATTTTAAACCTCTAATATATTCAAAAATATTCATTTTAATGATATGCTGTAAAGAGCAATTTTAATCTACATTCAATGCACAACGTATCTAATGGATTTTATTTTGATAAGGAATAATAATGTATTGTTTAAAATAACTTCGTAAGTAACCCATTATTTTTTTGTAATATTTAAAAGATAAAATAGTTATTGTGGGTTATCCTTAGGAGATAGACGTCTCTACTATAATATGCATGTTTTATACATATAACCTTCTTCTTGAATCACTCTCTTTATTGGTTTTAAACCGCATTAAAATCCGTTGCTTAGTTGAAAAGATCTAAGCGTACAACACAAAAAAGCGACTTTATTTTATACTATGTAAAGATTTTAAAGCAGCATTAAATTATGTTATATTTGGTTACAAACACAATTGTGAATATAACCGACATCAAATATATATAAATATCTTTTGTGTTTGTTACATCGGAACAATCCGTTAAATAAACTATGGCATCTGCTGTTTTTATGTTGTTAGATATTTTTATTTGGTTATTTTATAACCGACTCATTTATTGAAGTATCTATCGAAACTCGGGATCTCCTTTCATGATTACCAGCTAATTAGTTAAGGCGCCAAGGTTTGTAACAGGCAAACAAATTAAAAAACAATCTCACTTTCGTGTTTATTTGAATGAATTTGAATGAAATTAGAATATTTGAATTTTATATAACTGCAATGATTAAAAATGTAAGTGTTACAATGTCCTGATTCCTTTAAGAATCTTTACACGAAACGCACCGTAGATTTTTTCAATTTCTGTTTTATAATAAAAAATGTTTTTGATTATGTATGTTCATACAAGGTGAAATAATGTGAAACCTATATATCAAGTGATTGAAGTGAAATAATATTTGTGAGCTATTACAAAATATGCTAGAAAACGGGCTCCTATTTTTGTAAACGATACCCTCATCCCAAGCTGGTGTAATGCACTGATTACAGAAAAGTCTCATGACTCCCTGAGTGAAATTGAGAAAACATTAGACCTTAAATGAGTTCGTAAAGGTAATAGGAATTGTGGGTATCGTCACAGGTAAGTTTATTGACTTACAGTTTATCTCTGTAGAGTAAATGAAAAACAATGACGGTGTCGACGACGATGGTACTAAATTTATAAAGCTATCTGAATACTTTTTTACATAGAGGAAAAATTCTTTAAGTTATTTGATCTGTTGGTTCTACAATTATACGTAACTTCTAAGCTGTAGTTATTAAGTTAAGTTATTCCACTTAAAGTAGGTAAATACAAGACAGCAGTGTGTTAGACTGCGTCAAGCTTACTTAGTATATCTACAGCTGAATGTGAAAATATGTAGAGTCCAAAGTATAACACTGTTTGTGAGGTATCATGGACAGTCTTTTACTTTTCACTATATTTTAAATAACATGTTTAAAAAAACTTTAGTAGTCTTTGTATATTCTAAACACAGAACGTGTGTCGTATAATGTAACAAACACCGTAGGTATATTACACGAAGCAAGGTTTTATAAAGCAGTATTTAACGAAACAGCTTTTTAAATTATAATTATTAATGGCGGATGATGCAATATTGGAAATTTGAATGTCACCATTTAAATATCGAGAGGCCGGAGTGACTTAACGCAGTAAGAATAAGGAATCACTTGTATTATTTATTTATTAAGACAACTTTCATATAAATCTAAGTATAGTAATATTATTTTTTCAAGATATATTTTTAGTATTTTGTTAAAAAGAACATACTTGGTTAAATATATATTATTAAATATTGTAATAACAATCTTAAGGTAATGATTAATACAATTTCGAACTATGTATTTACAAACATGATGAAGTGGTAATTGACAGACAGGGAATTTTTTTTTTTCCCTGCGGAAATCCCCTCGGATACCACCTATCGGTGGCATGTCGTACTCGAACCGACTAAAAACGCACGCCGTCTCGGGTACTGATAGCCGGGGAACCAGGTATACCCTAGAAAGGAAGTCCCCGGTGCCCCGACATACCTCGGGCCATCTACAGACGAGTAGACGACCACCTCCGTGTGGGAACCCAATGTTCCCTCTGCTCCCTGGAAGCGAGCGCGCTTCGCAACGCGCTCGCCGCCACCCCGGCCTGCTTCTGCTAGGGTGACAGATGGCCTCACCTGTCACCCCCAGGCCTGCGCTTATGGAGGACGGAGGTCGTTCTGCAACCTCCGGCGCCTGAGTCGCCTGCGGTACCAGGCCCGTTTCCGGGCCTGGCGGGCCGGGAGAGTTCTAAACCTCTCCCGGTCCCGCTCCGCCGTCTCCTTGCATAACTTGATCGCAGAAGGAGACGGCAGAGTTCCACGCACTTTCGCTCCGCACGATAGCCGCAATCAGGCTATCGAGCGAGAGAACTCCCACTCCGATGGCCGCCACGAGGTCTCGCCTCTGCTCAACCCACGCCGGGCACTTGGCAGACAGGGCCTAGATATTGCACTTACAAATTAGTTTGCGACAATCGCATCAAATCTAACTTCTGACATAAGTCTTAATTTGACGTGTGCTTAATCATGTGTTTCTGTTTCGCTTATAGATAAAATTAGTTAGGCATCCGAAATTAAGCGAATTAAAAAAAAAACTGAATCAAAAGTTGATGATTATTAAGACCATGACATTATTGAATGAATATAATGGTTTTAACTAATTATTCACAATATTTATCTTAATGTCTCTACTCCAGACACATTGATAAAATAATAATAGGTAATGTTATCTTATCAGTGTTTCTTATGAGACAAACGTTTGATATGGTTTATACTTTTATTTCACTTTCATTACAGTTCAATAATGTAGTTAGCAATTATAGTACTGCAGGACTTCGAATTTTACTACCTATTTATGCATTATGTATTTTATTGGTGCATTATAAAGATATTTTAGCCGTTCTTCCATTTTTGCCTATTTTTTTTTTCAAAATTACACGAGACTCTAATGAAAATATTTTCTGACGAATTATTAACATTGCAATCAGTTAACGTAATTAAGAAATTTGGTTTAAAAAACTAACTTGAACAAACAGTGAAATTTCTATTTTAATTTCTTGGGTTGAAAAAAATTTTTGTGCATTTATTTTGTTTGTTAGTTTTAGCTTTGCATCGCCCTAAGGTTGACTGCGAGAAAATGCCTACGGCATTAAGTCCGCCTTTGTCACATTTGTGCATAAAGTGTAAATAAATAAATGAAGATTTTGTAAAATAATGTACAGTATAAGACTGAAAAACGAATAAAAAACGTGAAAAGTCAGGTGACGCAACAAGTTTTATTACACACGACTTCGACTTGCGATCACTTGCGCCTTTACTGACGCTCACACACAATACGCAAGGCTAGCGAATGATGGTCGCGTGCTTGCTTCCTCGGTCCTTTTCTGTCGTGTCTACCTCTATTGAATAGCTTTACGTTGCATGGGAGAGGCCAAGTTGAAGCAGGACATTTTTTTTATAATGCAATAATTCCGGCAGTTGAATACTTGCATCAGACGCAAAAGTTATAATGCGATTTTATTATGCTGACGAGACAGGTATACATAACGAATTATTTATTAAACGGTTTGAATTTATTTTTGCATTTGTTAAAGTTGTATTGGGTATAGTGTCATAAAAACTTACATCACGTTGAGTGTTCCATAAAGTAAGGTTGTGTTTTTATCTGGCTTTTAGAGGTCTTCAAATCTACACGTGTTTGACCTTCATAGATCATTTGATACAGAAGTACTGCAATGAAGCCAGGAAAAGTACGCACTAGGCATTATAAACCTCCTTTTTAAGGAGACCCCAATGTCCAGCAGCGGATTATTAAGGGCTGTTGATGATGATTATGATGAAATTTGAAGCCAAAATATATTAAATATTAAGTTGAGTACATAAATCAATATCAATATATATTTTTCATCAACATATATATTGTTTTTGTTATATTGTTCTAAAGGACCGTGATTTTTAAACAGGCAAAATGGAGCTTTTAAAAAAATCAGTAATAGGTTGTTATGAATACCAAACAAAAAAAAAACAAATTAACTAGAATCAAACACTTTAATAGAAACAGAACATGAGAAAGAGAACATGGAAGGAATGTAGGATAAACTTTTATTATTCGTAATTTAAAAAAAAAGGCAGATGTTTTAAGGATAGACTTAAAGATGCTTTAAAATTAAGAATATAATAGTAAAATAATCTCAACAGCCTAAAACATCCATAGTACATCGAGTTCTAAGTTAAAAAATTCACATGTTAGGTGCAAAATAATCATTGCCAAAGATTGCACTTTATTGAAGCTTAAGTGCTATAGAGCCTATCCTTAAAAAAATCCCATTATTAATATAATACCATAAAGAAGCTAATAGAACCTTCTCGAAATACATAATACGAGTATATGTCAGAAAAATCAGTCAGGTATTGTTATAATATAATCAGTGATCGTTTATTCATTAGTCACTCATAAATTATTCATTAAAAACATTACAGTTCAAAGCAGTTTTTGTGTTCTGTTGCTTGTAAGTGTTTAATTTTATTCTGCAAGGCTCTTGTCTCCCATATCTATATTTAACAAAATTTCATAAACTTTGTATTTTCTAAGGAAACCTTAAACACTTTTGCTACTAATACATAGACTGCTAAATACCGCTCATGAACAGCAAATTATGCGCAAGTATATAATTGTTCCTATTTATTTACGTTCTTCATTATTAAAAAATGTTTGATGAATATCAATGTAACTGTTAAATAATAAATAGAGTAAATTTTATAAATTTCAAATACCGCATAGGCTAGTAACAATAAATACATAAATCTTTCTGTTCTGAACAAAACAACTTCAGTACACTGAATTGAAACTATGTTGTAAAAGGTAGGCATATTTTCTGTTTGTAGTTAAATTATCACATTAATTCATACAAAAGGTCATCGTTATTGTTTCACGTATAATTGAGATAATAAATGATATGCGGCGTTTTATTTAAATAACATAAAATGATATTGTAAAACGTTTATCATCATCATTTCGGAGATTTTATTATAACAACCTTTTTCTCGAAATCAGGTGATAGATACTTTCAAAACTTTACGTTTATTGTATATGGCACTAGCTGACTCTGTTATTGGCTACGGCTTATGTAGTTAGGCCGCACCTACAAAACATATATTGAAAAAAATATGCAGGATGCTATTGTGCCACCTAATGTAAAATCACTACCTGGTGGCAATTACAATGAACTTTTAAATACAGCCAGGTATTACCAGTACAATCTAAGGTAAATATTGCCATCATGAAAGTAATAATTCTAAACATAGACCAGCTTTATGAACAAACACGTAAAAGCAATTTAAGACAGCTGTTATATTTAAAGAAATAATCTATATGGAACTAGAACATGTCGATACCTACTACCTAATATTTTAAATCATTTACCAAAACAAATAATTCATAAATATCTCACTAATGACCCTTATTTAAAAGTTTTACAAAGACATTTAAAGGAAAACATGGAAACCACTATTTCATAGCTTGGTTGAAAATATGTAGTGTTGTGTGTGTATACGCACGTGTATGTGTGCATGTGCTGCGTACATGTGGGTGTACACACAGCGACAAGCGAATTCTATCTGAAATTGCTTAATCTCTGTTTTAATAGTTTTTTTGATTTGATCTTACGCTCGCTTCAACCACTTGGTTGAAGCGCGTGGCTTAGTATTTTAATAATGTAACTTGTAAACTTTTTGGTCAATAAACGAAAAAAAAAGAAGTACCGAAAATTTGTACGAAACCACTTCAATCATTTGCGATATGGGACATGTAAAAGTAAACGGCGCAAGTCCGGCCGCATATGGAATAGTGTTCTCATCTCTATGCAGGGGCACCTCAGTACCAGCTTCTCCCTCTGGACTGCATCCAAGGAAGAGCGAGTCGACTCGAATCGTCAATAGCCCAAACATCTCCGATCGGCTCGATGCCTTGGCGTTACGTAGAGATGTGGGTTCACTCTGCATTCTCGATCGCATATATCATGGAGAGTGCTCCGAGGAATTGTTCTGAATTAAAAAAACCAGCCGCAACTTTCTGCCATCGTTCCACAAGGCAAAATTTTCATCCTCATCACCTAGATAGTTGGCGCTCCACTACTGTGCGCTTTTCGAGGCTCTTTTGCCCCGCACAACTAATCTGTGGAACGGGTTATCGTCTGCGGTATTTCCGGACCGATACGACACCAGACAGAGGTTCCCACTCTCTGGCGACTCGCGGTTTTGTCGGCTACTCATAGATCTGCCGACGTCCTCTTTACTCGGGATCGGCCCGCTCCCGACTCCGTTCAGCGGTCTCTTTTTGAGACCAGAGACCATTGCGCTTCAGCCCTCCTCACCCGCCAGCATGGCAGTAATGATTGCGCAGTCTTCCATCGTGTACTGGGCGGATTCCTAGTCAGCCGCGCAATGTTGGATTCAGGTACTCACCGAAGCAATGCCTCTATCTTCCCAAGCTTCAAGGTTAGTCAAAATGGCACCGACAACGCCTTGTTGGCACGCGTTCCGAGGCTGTTTCACCGCGCGCGCCACTGCGCCAGCGCCTGTCAGTGAGCGTTCCTCCGCATTTCGAGCTCGTCCTGGTCTTCCCCGCTCTCACCCTGCCGGATCAAACAATATCAAAAGGCGGGCAACGTGCCAGGGCTGTCGCCACCTCTGCGCTTGATGGAGCTTAGCTCGGCAGCGGGGGGAGGCCGATAGGCGTTTGGGCCATATCGGCCGATCACCTAACAGTATAGGCGTCGAACTACCTCCCGCGTACCCCCTAGATTAGGCAACAGCCACTTGTAATAAAAGTATTCTGTAACTGTAACCTTTTAATTAAAACCGGCAAAGTGCGAGTCGGAATCGCGCACGAAGGGTTCCGTACCATTATCTATAAAACGCCAAAAAAATCATGTCTGTTGTATGGGAGCCCCACTTAAATATTTATTTTATTCTGTTTTTTGTATTTTTTGTTATAGCGGCAACAGAAATACATCATCTGTGAAAATTTCAACTGTTTAACTGTCATTGTTCATGAGATACAGCCTGGTAACAGACGGACAGACAGACGGACGGGCGGACAGCGGAGTGCTAGTAATAGGGTCCCGTTTTACCCTTTGGGTACGGAACCCGTTAAAAATGAGCTGCCATGTCATACATATGTCACGTGAGTAGTGAATGCAATGCATTGAATGCCGCGTTGCCGGTGTTGCCACGTTGTGCCTGATATGTTTGTGACACGGCACATGTGAAACCAAACATTTTGGCACAGGACTGCCACTTTGATCTTAGTTATATTTTATGTTATTGGTGATGTGTAGTTTGTTTTGAAAAGTGTTTTAATAGCTGTAGAAATTCGTTGGTAAAAGCCGTCGTGTATTTCAGAAATAAAAATATGTTTTCTTTCTTTTCTTTCTTTCACTGTAGGGAGCCCACCACCCCGCTAACTCGGGGTATCATTTTTTATTTTATATTATTTATTTGGCACTTAAAACAGTTATACATTGCAGTCTTTACAAGTAATTTAGAATTTGCATATCTAAAACGTATAACCCACACCATTGTGCACGAGGTTATAACTGGAGTAGAAAAGGTAACGGACGCGCACTTTACAAAATAGGTGAATTTATATATTATAATATAAGATAGATAGAGGATCAGTAAGAATTTTAATATTTTTTTTATTTTGAGTGAGTAAGAACGAAAATATTATATATATATACGTGCATAAAATATGAGTTGTACGTTGTTAATAATCGGCGAAGAGGTGCACGCTCTCCATCATTAGTTCTACACTTTTCAGTGTAGAACAATCGAGGTACGCTAAGTGATCATTAGCTCGAAATGCTCCTAGAAGCATCAGCGGCTGTCCAGAGTGCGGCCGATGTATTTGATGTGCCGGCCGACCTCGACCTCTGTTCCCCCCACTCTAATAAGCGAGCTTGTGAAAGTTACGACCTTAGTCGCTGTAAGTACGTGCATGTGTCTTCTAATACGGGGCATTATGCAATTTAAGTAACTTTATAAACTGTCTGCATTGGTAGTCGAAGAAACACTAGCAAGAAGTTGTGATATTGAATTTTACAAAAACACAATTTTCATGTTTCCTCAAATTAAGCCTTTAAAATTTACTAGTACCCACTTGCTATCATTCTTCAGTAGAAATATTGCTGACCCTTCAAGGAACCCATAATAAATTATTTACATATTGTTACAAACATGAAACAAGAGTAAGTACTGTTTGTTTATGGTACGACTTTACAGGTGGCCCTTATTTTGTGTTAGTATATAACTGACAACACAATACAACAAACAGCATTATGATGACTAATTAATTATTACAACGAAGTATAAAAAAATTCAGTGACAAACGACTACGTAAATGAATATGATTAATGACATTAAATTCTTTGAAAGAAATTGACATTATGAAGGTCATTTCACTTTATTACAAAAGGAGGGGAAAATACAATGCCTAAGATATGGTCCTAGTCCTGATGTAGTGCTACTGTAAACATGTACCAGCTGTTGCGACTGTGAGTACGCTTGCATGGAAGCGTACCATGGCGGCGACTACAGTTGATCATGTCACCGAAAAATATATTGTCATAGTAGTAATCTATGTACTCTGGTTATAACTTTTACTGAAAAATAAAGCTTATTATAATTATTTCTTACTTAATGAGTAACTTCTTTACAGAACTTTGTTCATACAAACTGCTCTTAAAGGAGCAGCGACCGGTAATCCTAAGTATCCTGCATATTATTGTCGTAATCATCATCATCATCATTATTTGCCTGCCGTTTTGCCATTGTAACATCGCAAGAGGTTATGGCTGATTTCTTTAATGGCGGACTACCTGTCTGACTTTAACCGTTTCTTTTAAATGTAATCGTTTTCAGGCGGGACAAAAGAAAAAGGTGAATTGAGTTATAAGTAAACGCATACGACGAGGAAATTGGAGCTTACCCTTATAGGTATTCCTTGAAATACGGCTAGCCTTGAATGTGGCAACGTCACTAAAACAACAGTATTTTGAAGAAGCCGCGGTTGCTTGCCCGTACGTCCGTCCTATTGAAAGCTCTGAGGACAGGGACGTTAGGCGGCCATGTCTTAATAAATTATATTTTAGTAAAACATAAAAAAACATACATACACGTTAATATTAAAGTAGAAACGACTTCCACTATCCACCTCTTGACCTCACCATAAGACTATGGGAATCATTTCATGGGGATATGCCATTATAGATAGATTTTATTAGTTCTTGGTATAATAAAAGTATTACTTTTCGTTGGCAAACCAAAGAAACTCTATGCAAACACGAACAAAAAAAATCGTCCAACTTAAGGGGTGACCGCTGATGAGTTACAAGATGCTAAATTACCATACTTATTACATCTTTTTCTTGGCTTGTTGGATTTCTATTTTGGTCTCACCGTTTTGAGACCAAAATGGTTCATTCATTATTATACTAAATTTCAATTTCACACGACAGAAAATTTATTGACATAGTCAGTTTGTTAGCAGTGAAGGTAATAAAAGTTTGTTTAATTGCAGTGGATGTCTCTCTGATTTTAATGAATAAGGTTTTATATTTTAATAGTTTTATATTCAGTTAGACTCCGTTTATTACCAATTCTGGTTAGGATAGTTTGCCTTTGATTTTTTGAAATTTGATTTTTTTAAATTTATTTTCCACCGATTTTTGTCGGCGGCTATAAACGCGTAAAAATATGTTTTTCATCCCTGGTGAACAGTGCTTTTTTGTGCATCAAAGAGGACCTTGACGTGGCCTTCTCTGTATTTCTAAAACAAAAACAACGAACTCCTCAATTTGAAATGCCGGCAGCTGTTTCTCAAGTCACGGTAGCTTTTGTTGTCATTTTACTATAGCACCGTTTAATACAGTTACGGTCGCAACGATATTAATCGCACAAAATGTAGATAGGATGTTTTAATCATCTTTAACATACGTATAGTTATACATTACATTAGGTACTATGGGTGTTGTGTGACGCTTGTATAATAGTGTAATGGACGCCTAAGTTTGCCGAAACAGTCATAAATATTTTAAAGTTTATTTAAAATTAAAGATAATTAAAAAAAATAAAACATGGAAAAAACCTTATGCTGTTGTGGTACATTACTTTTTCGCGATAAAGTTTGTTTTTAAAATGTTCTTGGCATCCATAACATAACATTGTTATTTTTTGATAAAATACTGTAACCAAGTTGACACTTTTGGTGATGCTACACCCATTTTACTAACTTAAGTGATCATCGAATCTTTTAGGTTGGTTTAAATATTTAGTGGGTACACCAATTTTGGGATTCTGATTCGGGATTCTGATAAAATCTATCACGATTCCCACTGCGTAGACATCTGGTAGCCTGCTTAAAAGTCACAAAGTTTTCGTTATAAATCTTTAAATTTTTAATAAGTTTTATTAGGAGTGGCTTCTAGATCAGCTTCCAATGACGTACTTAACATTTAATAGATATATTTTGAGAATGTATTTTGTGTTAGTTGTCATGGTCAATAAATATACAAAATCAAAGGGATATAGACAATGGCTGTTATGTGCTGTGCTATTCTCTCTCTTTGGAACTCTTTGGGAATAAGTTACTTTTTAATTGGCGAGACTGTCATTTGTTTTTTCAGTATGACGTCCTTTCGAAAATGAATTTAACTCGTGAACATCTTCGTTTAATGATTTTTTAAATCAACCACAGCGAAAATCGTGATCATCTCTGCGGTTACATACTCTAATATTAGCATAATTATTAACATAATGTAAGAAGTGATACATAGAAAAACTAAGTAGTTTTTCTATGTATCACTTCTTACATTTTGTACTACATATATACATTTCAAATATTGTAATTTCGTTATAACTGTTATACAACTAAATGCTCGAGGGTCTGTGTTTCAATTGGCCAACCCAAGACACCAGTATTTATTATAGGGTGACCCTGACGTGGTAACAAAATTACGAGAAGAACAAAAGGATCCGTACAATAGCTTCCAGCCAACCCTCGCTTCAAGCCAGTCGGTCAGCCCACAGCGCCGCAGCCAAGGTTTAGCCCGTGTAGTGTACCTATTAAACCTTTTATTCTAACACCCTATTATACCCACCTATATTCGATTGTGTGATTTTGCCAATTTCTATGCCTTTTCGTACCTAAATCTCGCGATCTGGTATAAACTAATATTTTATTCTACCTATGTAGCTTACACATAATCTATACAAATAAATAAAATTTAAGTGTCCGTGCTTACACGGTTTTTTGCACGATACCTATGCCAAAAAACCAGTTTAAATATTTTTTGTCTGTCTGTCTGTTTGTTCGGGTAGTCTTCAAAACGGCTGGACCGATTTTGAAAATATTTTACTACCAAGTAACTGTCTATATAAGGAGTAAGTTAGGCTATTTTCTCTCAGCAAAAACCTATAAAATTTTGCCTGGTCCGGGTCCTGGTCCGGAGTGGGTTCGACTCACTAAGGCAGCGCTTTACAAATTCCACGCGAATGAAGTCGCGGGCACCAGCTAGTACTTATTAAAATAGCTTCCCTTTATTGCGCATCAGTGTGTAAATTATTTTATATCTAACAAAAAATATTCTTCTGATATAGCTTACACAAAATACCTACTTAATTAAATAGCTCCCGTGATTCAGCATCAGAGTATAAATTATTTCATATCTTACAAAAGTAGTTACGAGTAAATAAGTGCAGGGTAGGTAGGTGCCTGCAGCCGTTATCTATAGCTGCGCGCACCGTGTGCCAAGCGCTGTTTACCTCATTATTTTTATCGTAAAAACCTTTTTAGGTATATTTACGGATTTGTGCCATTTTAATACTTTATTTTTTCATTTTTTTAACAATGCCTGACACAACACTACCCTACTATCTGCGCTTGTGACCACAAGAAGCTCAATTAAAGGTCAAAAAACTAAATTTAGAAATTATCTTGATAGATTCATTAAATTATAGACTATTTCGTCTGAAGAAAAGACAGAACTAGCATTGACGACCGGATGGCGTAGTTGTTTGTGTAACGGACTGCTATTACAAAGCTCGCGGGTTCGATTCCCACTCAAGTCAAACTTTTGTGTGCATGAACATTTAATGTTTGATTTGGTCTGGGTGTTTCTATGTATAATAAGTCTATATTTACAAAAAAAATGTATATATGTATTTATACCAGTTGTCTAGTACCCATAGTACTCTTAGTTTGGGACTAGATGGCGTTGTGTAAATGTGGTAGAATATTATTATTGAGGTTTGAACGGTTCCGTTTACTTTTTGATAAGTTTGACGAGCTACAAACGCAAATTAAAATTTCGTCTCCATCCTCAATGCAACCTGAAATAGATGTGCGAGAGGAGATAGAAAACTTATTTTTTTCACATTATTAGCAAGCGCTCAAAGGCTATTGCATGCATCGAGCGATAAATCGAATAATGATGTTGCACAATCGCAGTGCAGTCACCGTGGTACTGGCGGTGAAGTAAATTTTAGACTACCTTTAGTTAAAACTGCAAACTTTGACGGTACCTATTCCAAGTGGCTCGAATTTAGAGATACTATTAACTCTCTGATTCACGGTAAGGATCACATAAAATCTATACATAAGTTTCACTATTTAAATTCCTATTTAGAGGCAGAAGCATCTCAAGTAATTTGTAATTTAGAGGTTACAGAATCTTATTATACTGAGGCTTGGCAGCTCCTTTGCGATGGGTACGAAAACAAAAAGCAATTGATAAGTAATCATCTCAATCTCAAATTTAATATTTAACCTATAAGTCGCGAATCAACCAAGGGATTGAGGTTTTTAGTCATCATGTGTCTAAAAAACTTACGAGCTCTAAACACACTGGGTCAACCCACTGGTAAGTGGGACACATTAATTATTCACATGGTCTCAGCAAAGCTCTACAATAATACTAACTGTAAATGGGAAGAATATAGGAACTCGCTTGATGATATGCCATCACTTATTGATATTCATACATTTTTTAAACAAATCTGAGTGAGCCACATCGCAGCCTAAACGAGACTCTTTCACTTTACACAAGTTACCAGTGAAACCTTAACAAATTTCAGTCCCTTCTGGTGCTTCATTTGTTGCTTCTGCTTCTTGTGTCTTCTGTAGCGACGAGCACCGTCAAGTCCATTGAAGATAGGATTACAGAGGCGGTAAAATTAAAACTTTGTCTCAATTGTTTCCGCAAGGATCATTCTTCGCACCGTTGTAGGTTGGGCCCCTGCTCCAAATGCAGAATGCGTTATAATACCTTGCTACATAATGAAGTCTCTCAGGCTGACAATATTTCTGTGAGCCCGCCAGTGCAGCCCGACACTCAGGTCATGACTGGTGTGGCTACAGCTCACAACAATCAGGTTTTACTGTAAGCAACGCTTATCGAACCGTTAGATGTCTTTTGGACAGTGTGAGTCAAACTTCTTTAATCACTTCCGGCTAGAAACAACAGCTAAAGTTGACTCCTCAGGTTACTAATACAAGCGTAGTAGGTGTAGGGAATAATAGGTCTTTACCTATGAAATTGCCGTTTTGTATGCAATAAGTGAAAGTACCTATTTTTTCAAACTTTTTTATTTCTGTTATTCGAAGTAATCACCCATGCAATCGACGCATCTTTGCCAACGCATTGGCAGTTTATTGATGCACTTCTTGTAAAAATCAGCTGGACGGGAGGCAACAAACTCTTCAAAGGCATTTTGTACTGCCTATCGGGAATTGAATTTTTTACCCACTAAAAAGTTGTCTAAATTTTGGAAAAAGTAATAGTCGGTAGGTGCAAGGTCTGGTGAGTACCAAGCAACCAGCTTTGAACAATCGGTCGTCCCCACGTTCAAAACGATTTTCTAGTTGACGATTTATTGACAGGGGCGGACTCGGAGGATGAATTATTACAAATAAAAACTTCAATCGAGCGGGCTTTGGCAGCCGGTTGTTATCCTCTACGTAAGTTTTGTTCAAACTCAAAATTGATTTTAAATTCTTGTTAAGGTCTCAATCCTCAAGGTAGTCTTATATTAAGTTCCTATTCATATACTCTGGGAGTAGGCTGGGAGTCTGCTGCTAACGTCATACTTTTCCCCACTCAATACGACACAAAAAACGTTTCCCTTAACAAAAGATCTATTTTATGGGAATCATGCATATTATTCGGCCTTTTAGGTTTTCTATCTTGTTTAACTATAGTGCCTAAAATTTTAATATAAAAATTATGGTTGGCCAAACTTAATTGGGATGAGCCCGTGCCCGATTTTATTGGACATCTAGGAGTCAATTTGTTAACGGTTTATTTTTATTACAATCACAATCGTGTTATGCGATACCTCTAACTATATAATGCATTGTTTTTGCGACAGTAGTAAGAACGCCTATGCAGTCTGTGTTTATCTAAAATCTATGAATCATCGCGGTGACGTCGCAGTCCGGCTCCTGTGCGCCTAGTCGCCCGTGAGTCCGGTCGCACCCACTACGATTCTCCGATTAGAGCTCTGTGCTGCAGTGCTCGGCGCTCAGCTAACGACAGCGGTTATGCGCGCGTTGCGCTGCCAAATTATTCGTATTTTCTACTGGCCGGACTCTTCAATTGTACTAGCGTGGTAACAAACTAACCATAATCAGTTAAAAACATTTGTTTCGAACAGAGTAGCAATAATTTTAGAATTAACTGACGGCTCCGTGCCCACCGCGTGCAACCCTTTTTTTCTTTTTTTTTCCGTGCGGAAATCCCCTCGGATACCACCTATCGGTGGCATGTCGGACTCGAACCGACTAAAACCGCACGCCGTCGCGGGTTCTAATAGCCGGGGAACCAGGTATACCCTAGAAAGGAAGTCCCTGGTGAATTACATACTGATAAATTAAATTTAAATGATATTTCTGAAATGAAAGTAACTCTTATGTTAACAAATGAAATTTAGATGAATTATACATTAATAAATTTCAATAATTTTATTCAACGTTTGTTTGCTTATGTACTTAGGTTCCTACATAACTGCCGTAATACAAATAACAAGCTCATAGGAGTTTTGCAACTTGAGGAACTCGAATCTTCTTTTAAACAATTTGTTAAAATGTCGCAACCTAATAGCTTTCCTATTGAATTAAATACTCTTGTAAATAAACAACCATTAAGTTCTAAGAATTCCCTTATATCATTGAATCCTTTACAGATAATGAATGTATTTTGCGTGTAGGTGGCCGCTCAACTCATTCTTTTATTCTTTTGAGAAGCGCCATCCTATGCTTTTGCACGCCAAACATAGACTTACGAAACTACTCTTTCAGCAGGAGCATCTGCGT
Source organism: Arctia plantaginis (assembly GCA_902825455.1). Taxonomy (NCBI): domain Eukaryota; kingdom Metazoa; phylum Arthropoda; class Insecta; order Lepidoptera; family Erebidae; genus Arctia; species Arctia plantaginis. The sequence continues at coordinate 7,451,666 of CADEBD010000288.1, forward strand.
CTGTTTCACGCTGGTCCCCAGCTCCTTCTCAGTTCCACGCCTGAGTACGCTCAGTACATGTGGATTGTCGGCGGGCGCAACCTCGCGCGCACTGTCGCTAGGCAGTGTGTGACAGTCCTCACGTTGCGCTCAGGGGAGCGTTGCCTTCTGAGAGCGTAACTCCCGACTTTCCATGTGTTAGTGTCGGTGTCGATTTTGCTGGATCTTTTTTAATCACAGATAGGAAGGGAAGAGGTTATAAAATTACCAAATGTTACTTAGCTATTTTTGTTTGCACTAGGTTTAAGTGTATTCATTTAGAGGCCGTAAGTCAATTTTTATAAGGAAGGAAGCTTTTATATTATCTTTACGTCGTTTTATATCTAGACGCGGGAAGCCACGTGAAATCCTCTGGAATTATGGTAGGAATTGAGTTCTCTGCTATCGCCTTCTATAGAGGGTCTTAACCAGGCTGGACTAGATTCCTATCAGAGACTTGAAGCTATACGTCAATATTGTCATCGTCTAATATTGTAATTTTCGCTATAACTGTAATACAACTGAATGTTTGGAGCGTCTATGTTTCAATTGGCCAACTGACCGACTAGTATTCATATATATATATCTATGAATATCCAGCGTATAGTCCCGAAAAACGTTTTTACGGGACTTTTTGTATAGATTGGTAAAGCACTGTACATTGCGGCATATCAAAGACTTAAAAGTTTTTGACCTTCTACACCTACCACACAGGTTGGTAGCGTTTGTGTCAAGTTTTCCTTTTCTTTGCAGTGCTGTTATCTTCCGTAGTTTGCTCCCTTAGTCTGTTTTTACGACACCCACGAGATGAATAGGAGTGGTGACACTTCGTATTCCTAATCCGTCACTACACGTCCAAAACTTAGAAATGTATAATGATATTTTTAGGAGAATAAGTAAACTTCTTACTCTTTAGTACTTTTTTGCTAAAATCATTTTTCATTCGTGTAACATACTAAAAAATATAGTAAACATATAATGAAAAAAGATAGCAGTCGAGAGTTTTATCTTAATTTGTATGTTATAGTGTTTTTTCTGCATAATCTTACTACAACTTTCATCATCATCATCATCAGCCTATCGCAGTCCACTGCTGGACATGGGCACCTCCCATTGCACGCCACTTAGATCGATTTTGGGCTTCTCGCACCCAGCTCTGCCAGCCATCCTGCGCAAATCGTCACTCCACCTGGCCGGTGGGCGTCCTACACTACGTTTGCCGAGACGAAGTCTCCACTCAAGAACTCGTTTTCCCCAACCGTTGTCGGTTCTGCGGCTAACATGGCCAGCCCACTGCCACTTCAGCTTGCTAATCGGCTATGTCGGTGAATTTGGTTCTCTGCCGGATTACCTGATGCGATCCCTTAGAAAAACTCCGAGCACGCCCTTTCCATAGCACGTTGAGCGACTTTGAACTTGTGGCCATCCATACCGTAAGTGTCCACGTTTCGGCTCCGTATGTCATGACGGGTAGGACGCACTCATGAAAATATCGTCTTAAGGCACTGGGGGATCAACGATAAGAAGACTCGACGTAGCTTCCCAAACGCTGCCAAACCCAACTGAATTCTTCTGTTCACCTCGTCCTCGAAGTTGTTTCTACCCAACTGCAATGTTTGCCCGAGGTACACATAATTTTGAACAACTTCGACAACGGCACAGTGTAAGTTCCGTAAGTTTTCAGTATAAGTTCAAGTTTAATAAGTAAACAAGTTTTTTTTTAGTTTCTGTAAATGCTTGCCTTTGTTAGTAAGGAATTAATGGCGCTTGACCGTCGATGATGAACTTTAAAGTTTCTGGTTCTAACAAGATACTATTGAATTTTGTGTATCGTTCTTATAATTTATATATACATATATCTATGTAGATTATTGACCCCTGAATTTATTATGCTTCTCTTAGAGTGATTTATTTTATTGATAACATGTTTGCATTGTCTTAAGTATCAACGTATTAAGTGAGGTCAATTCGGGACTCTGTAGAGGATTGATAATATATTTATCGTTGTCTTGTATGTATATATAATAAAACACAATAATCTTCTAAAACAATAAATATTATTACCAAAACTACCTATTTCAAAATTGCCTTCAAAACAGTATCTTTTATGGACACAGATTTTTTTCTTCGGATTCTATACTTAACGCGAGCTCACAAATAAGTGACGTTTGCTTCGGTAGCGAAATAATTACAGTAACTTAATGTAATCTATAAAAAAAATTGATTTCAATAGTTAAGAGTTGTCTTAACAATTCCAGAAAATTCATGTAACTAACATTTGATCATCCTGACTCTCATCTCTACATCCTTACAATATTTAGCCTATCAGGTCACTCAGTAGCATCAAACAGGAATCATTTAATACAATCATTATCATAAATGTATTGCTTAAATGAGAATACATCAATTATCTTTTAGCAATGTTGATCTGTGGGCCTGTCATTTCTAAAAAACCACACACATATTTCATTACAGCCTTGGAGAAATCGCCTAATATTGTCATAATACTGTTTTTGGTATTCTTTTTATTCATCGATTTTATCTTTGACTTACATTTAATTTAGGATACATTTTTGATCCAACGTTACTTTGGAGTCTAATAAAGAGTATTGTCTATACCTACCCCATTGGATTCAGTCTACCTTATAATCCCAGTCTTTACATAAATTACATAGCTACACTCACGTCTTTATCCACGAACGGGTAGATAGATCGAAAATGGGAAATGTTCTTGGAAAATTGGGAGTTTAATATGAAAGCAAACATTGATGAGACGGGAAGGAAGTGATAGGAAAAAGATAATGCTTATACGAATAGATTGGGCCGTGTTATCAATAGATCGAGGAGGTCAGAGTCGCATACCTATAACTCTGAGAGTTTAGCCTCGTAGTTCAACCAAGTGTAGCTAGTCGCTAATCGCTTCAAAATTGATAAGTACGGGTGACAGTTGGATAAAATCCACAAAACCATATAAGTCACTAGTAAATTCACAAGTTTCATTTAAAATTTGTACCTCTTTTTTACACTCATAAAAAATAAGGGACTATGAGTGTAGTGTTTTATTTATCAAAGCGAAACTTATTGTATTGTTTACGTACTTAGAGGGGCAAATGATCTAGACAGTAATTTATTTAAGAACATTCAAGGACATAATACATACACATGAGTAAAGTATTGTATGTAAACAATAAAAACTTAGTTTAAGATAAACGATTTTAATTACGTGTTCGTAGGGTTGTAACAAAGGGGTATGACTCTTTGAGATAGTTGAAATTGGTATATAATTTCCAAACTCATGTTTTATTAAAACAAGATGCAGGTTCCTGGGCAGCGGTAGTTCCTTACTATCAGATGACTTCCCTGCTTACTTGCCCCATATACCAAAAAAAAACTAAAACAACTATAACCACAATCCACTAAATGACTTCAAATTGCCTCTAAACCTTCTATGCCACCACATCTATTACAATAGTCATAGTTCTGACTTTCGACTGACTCTCGAAAATGGTTTTTTTAATGAGAGTGTTCTGGACTCAAAAACTGATTATTTCTGTTCAATTTTCTCAAAAGTAATAATAATAATGTCTGTTCTTATAATAATATATCTAGAACTTATAAGTTTGAACGTGAAAGCTCTTTTCCATATATTCCCTTAATACTCGTATACCTATTTCATTTCTTTAATATCAATATACTTAAGAGCCATATTAAACCTATCCTTCAGCAACCTATCCTTCTTTTTTCTGCAAAAAAATATATCTGAACAGTGGTAATGGTGAGTTACTTCTTTTATACGGTAATTGAATAAAACCGTGCTTAATGGAGCCTTAGGAAACAACAGATATTTCCTCCGTTATCGACGCATCTAAGATACCATCAAGTGTAACTGTGTTAGGCTATACTATAGTAAAATATTTATTAATTTTATTTAATAAAAAAAGCTGTCTGTTTGTGTTTTGCAAAATTCACAAGTCATTGTACTTGTATTGTAATTTACCGTATTTGTCACAAAATTTTGCGTCGTTAAGTCAATTATAATGACCGCATTGTAAAATATTATTGTACTCTTACGTACGCGTTTTAAGTAATAATAAAACAATTTAAATGCGGTAAACAAGACCTATCAAAACAAATGAGAAACAACCGATCACATATAGGACAAAGAGCTGTAGCGGAAAAAATATTTGTTTTCTTCGTTTAGCTTCGTGCAAGTCTGGCGTAGACTTTAAATAATAAGGTATGAAAGAGGCTTCCTATGAATCTTTGTTTAACGTACTATAGGTTTTTTTAGAATTGTCGTAACTCATTCTTATTTGTCGTAGATTATATCGCTAACACTGAAGATTAAGGTGGGATAATTGATCACCATTTTGAAATTAGCTTGTGATTTCTAAACAATAAAAAATAAAACAAGCTGTTATTTTTAATGAAAACTATGTATTTTGCCCACATCATGATTAAGAGTAATAGTGATATCATTACATTTAAGCGACAAAAAAATTGCTGTACTGACTGACAAAAAAATAATTTTACCTAATTTTTAAGGGGTTTCAACGAACTTGTATCTCTTGTACTCACTTACTATTAAATGATGCTTGCTTGTCCCCTATACCATAAAAAGTCTTGTACTGTTAACTATAATCACAACCCACTAAATTACTTTCAAAATGTTCAAGAATTTGAACATTCTATGCGAAAACATCCATTACAATAGTTACAGTTCCGGTTCCTCCTTGCTTAAACTTTGCGCTCCTGCAACAGATAAGCCTGCAAGCTGAACGTGACTCATCCTCACGGGATTTCTTAATAAAATTTCAGAAAGAATTGTAATTGATGTGGTTTTAAGTCTTGCATGTTTCTTTATCAAAATGTGTTAATATATTTAATTTTTCATCAAATTGAAATACCAACTGTCGCATCATGTCATGAATTACAATTTAATCTGAATATATTTTTCGTGGATTGCTCCAAGCAATTTGAAAGGCGCTTGAAATAAATAAAACAAAATGTAATTATCTAGATAACAATATATTTTTGTCATCAACGACAAACTTAACAACAGACTACAACATAGATCTTCTCAACGAAATACCTGCGCGAAGTTTAATTACCTAAATACTCGTAAAATGTTTACCAACACATTGAGTCTAAGGTCGATTACATTTGTATACCACCAATTAACCCCAAGCTTTATAAACTAAATGCAAAATAAATGGACGGCTTACAATAATTAGGATAATAGTAAGTATGTTGTTATATATGAAAGGCGCTGCGGATTTTAAGGCAACTATAAGTAGGTTTATATATTGTAAACAGTCTACTAGCAAGCTGTTGGTAAACAAATCTTACATATATTTGATAAGAGCAGGTTCGTGAAAACAGAATAACATATATAGTTACAATATGCCAGGTAACCTAACACAGTTTGTTGCTAAAATTAATACCTTATCCTCTACATTTAAATTGCTTTTGGTTGACGTGTTTAAAACGTAGGTACATAAAAGATGAATTGACTCAAATAGAAGGGCGGCTTCGGAAATTCCGCCGCTCTTGCTTCACATACACTGTGTTCGCTTAAGTGTAATCATAAAAACTTATGAGTTACTTTTAAATATAATTAGGTATAAGTTTTTAAATTAACTATAATTATTCGTACAAAATATAGGTATTTGTTTCAGTGCACAATTCGTTTATATATATTTTGGTGGATAAAACAGTAATTTCAATAAAGGCGGATGTCTAAGAGTGATTGTACTTTTAAATAATTCACAAGTATTCTCAATCATGTAGAACATACACATTTTTCCAGATTTCGTGAAGGTACAACGTGGATAACTAAATTGGATTCATGTTTAAAAATATTCAATTAATGCCCTTTTTTAAAAGGAAAAAATGAATATTATCCATTATCAAATCCTAATTCTAAAAGCGTACTGTGTGATTAGCAACTGTAAACTTGCAATTGTAAACTGTATTAAGTAGTAAATAACATAGATATCAGAAGTGGTGACATCAACGACGCAGTGTCTGGACCAATGGCCAAAGACCATACTGAGATCTGTACATGGCTAATCGGAATTGTAAAATGCTTTTGGCACTAACTTTAATAAATATGTATAATATATTTATATTACAATACATTCAAATATGATATTTACAGCTTAGGATTAGATACAGATATATATCTATTTACAACGGTGACTTGCTGTGATAATAAGGGGTAATGAGACTGAATAATAGCATGTTACATTTATAATACAATATATGGGAGTATTACAAGTGTTGGAACGTGTACAATATCTACAGCTGTACATTATAATGAAGCTCTAGCAACACTCACAACGATACAACGGAGTACAAATTTGTACAGGAGCGTGGACATCTGGCACAGTCACTTCATAGATTTTAACCTAAATCCTCTCTTTTGTTCTAATTACAAACTTGACAAGTTGCCAAAATAGCTTCTTTTACGAACTTATAATTATTCGCTTAAGCAGTTATTAGTTGAAAAATCAGGCACCATCTTACATTTTCTGCAAAAAAATCTAATTATATCAAAAACTAATTTAAAACTTTCTAACAGTAATTTGAGTACATTCATTTTTATTTGAATCATAATGCAACTACAAACGAAGCGACAATACCGTATGATGTCCTAAACATTAACACTGACGATTCTTTATGGGTTCTAACATCTAACATTTGATTATATTGCACACATTCACTTATAACTACGTAATAAAAGAGTGGGCTAAAATCCCTCTCCGCCATAATTTCGTAAACTCACCGCTTAACTACCTGATGGAATGACATGTTTGACGCACCTTCTATGTTACTCTCGCTAAGCAAACTCAACGAAGCTATACCGAAGACGAACTGAACGTTTTAATGTTTTGCTAGACCAATGGATCAGAGAAATGGATAAAGTTACAATTGATTATTAACCGATTAAAAGGATGAATCTCGCAATAAGACAATTTTTTTATCTGTAGCACAGTATGTTTGTTAATGCGGACATATTTTAAATGTTCTTTGTTTAAACAGGTTAGTTCAATGAATATCAGAAACCCCATTCCCAATTGTGGCAATATAGCCAATAAAACTCCCAAGTGGAACGATTTGGAGGCAACAACGTCAGTTAAACCTTATTCAAGGTAATTCTTACTTTTAGAATTGAATTAGAACTGGAAAAAATTGTTCAATATTACTTAACATGAGGCGATGTATGATAATTATAGAAAAGGTAAATTGAGAGAAGAAATCGAAAGCCGTGAACGAGGCGACGTATTAGTCAGCTTGCTCAGGAGTCGTGCCTCACGCCTCTCATGGCAAGACACGCATGAAAGTTGGCCGAGGTAGACTGAAGAAGTCCGACACAGATCAAGCGGGCCGAAGTGGGATAAAATTTGCCGAAGAGGCGCGAGGCTGCGCGGAGTGTGCGTGCGCCGGCGACCGACCAGCGCTCCGGCCTGAAGCTTTCTACTAGTGACAACTACTGATGTGAACATGACTCGAGGACGATACATTACTGAACATGATATCTTCTCTTAGCACCTTTGCCGATTGAAATTTACTAGACTCGAAAATGAATATCGTAAGATCTATGCTATCGTCATTTCTTTTAAAAATCTAGATTTTTTAGTTTAAGTTTTAGTTACGGAACTGATCGATCTCTACCTCCTATAAATTTGTGATAGTTAATTTGTGAATTTTAAGATGAACTTATAGTAAACGGTAAAAGTAGAAGATTTCTTTTTTTTTAAATTCAGTCGCTGCCTACGGGTAAAATCGGATTAATAGCTACTTTCCTAGAAAACGATTTACAAAATTTCAGCCTACCCGAAGAGTCCCATTGCGTTTATAGGACCGATCCATAGTCACGTCAGGCAGAGTAACTAAACTTCTGTCGCTCCGGACTCGTCAGTTTGTAAACAATAGATCGCCTCCCTGTGCCAATTGATTCGTATAGCCTACTGGTAACCTGCTTCGGTTCGCCGGTTACGCAATTGGTCGCACGCGGTTCAGTATAGCCGGTACGTCAATGCCACAGACATAGATAACGCAACTTCAAATTAGATCTAGTAAAATCTTTCTTAGCCATTGTCGTGCACCTGAATCTTTACAATGCTGTGACGCAGAGGTTGCGTTATCTAGTTTTCCCTTCATCTGTGGTAACAACGCTCAGAAGAGCATGTGACAGCGCAGGTTGGAGTTGGCTATTCCGTGGTGTGCGCGGTGAGGTCGACCTGCGGCATCGCGCTGCCCAGCGCGGCCGGCGGGTCGCTGGCGGGGAGGGACAGTAGATGTTAGGCCTCCAAAAAAATAAGAGCAGTGGGCTTTGGTTCCAAGTTTGACTTCTTTGCCTCTACGACTAGAAACTCGATTTCCTGAAAATGTAATAATGTAGTGTTTAGAATCAAAACTACTAACTCATCATCATCATGATTAATAAAAACTACTAACTAAACTTGTTAAATGAAATTTTGAATTTTGAAAGAAATAAGAACTATGTAAGACATGGAAGATTTCTGACCGATCTACTCCATTAGTATGTACCGTATGGACAATTGCTATTACTGCACAGATAATAGTGTAGTTTATAACTACTCGTGAGTAGGGTCACAGCATATCCATGGAAAGGGACAAAGACTTGCTAGAATACCAATTACACTGCTTATTTTGTATCGTCTGTAAAAGATTTTCACTAAATTGAAATGAGGAACCCATTAATAAGGTGATTAATTTAGAAATTTGATCAAACTTTGATAAGAAACTATGATTTTTTAATAAATTGACACCTCGTAACACTTACCGGTTTATCTCTCTGTGCGAAGGACTCCGCTATTAACCGCGCTACATCTTGATGCTGCAGGCCTTCCACTCTGTGACCATCCACTGCCAAGATAAGTTGACCTACTTCCAACCCACCAGCTTCGTAAGCCGCCCCATGCTCCTGAAATTTACACCAACAGAAAGTTAATGACGTACAGATGATTTGAATTTAGTTTTACTTCCTTTGTGTAACTGTCCTTAGATCATGAGACTTATATAAACTGTAATATTATTATTTCTTTTGTACAATAAAGAGTTATCTATCTATATATCTATATATATAAAAGAAAGTCGTGTTAGTTACACTATTTATAACTCAAGAACGGCTTTACCTATATGGCTGAAAATTGGTGAGGAGGTAGCTTAGAGCCAGGAGACGGACATAGGATACTATTTATTCCGTTTTTTTTTTTTTTTTTGTATCGGCGCCTATCACCAGATGACAACGGTGGAACTGTCAACAACAAAAGTGAAAAGAATGGATTTCGTTGTCGACAACAGTTGGATTGTTCCATATTCGCCACTTATTTCTAAAACGTTAAAGACACATTGCAACGTTGAGTATTGGTCGGAAGACCATCTGCGTTGTTGCGCCTGATAAGAAAACAAAAAATGTCGTGTATCACAAGGTACTTAAGTGAAGAGCAACCTATGTACTGAAATGCAGAAACAATAATAAATGATTAATGTACTTCATTTTTTTTCTAAGAAATAAATTAATTATTTTTTTAATTATTTATTGCCTTTAAGGCGGAACAGAGTTCGCCGGGTCAGCTAGTTACATATATAGATAGATAACTCTCATGCACATACATCTCCAAGTTATCGACTGTGAACGTTTTAGCGTGTCAAGTTCATTGTAGAAAAGTTACAAGATTCATTCTCATGGTCGAAAATAATCTAAGTGCAGTTATCAATTGCACATACACGAAAACTTTGAGCTTATTCTAAAATTCACCATGATCTGGTTTAACGCACAAGATTGATTCCAGATCAGGGAGGTATTCTATAATGTAACAAAATCGTGATTTTTATTTAATTCAAAACATGTGAAATTCCTTTTGGTGTATTTATATAAAAAGATTTCAGTTATCAGTTTCAGTAAGTAGTGCGGTAACTATAAACGTCAATCGTAGACTGGTTCCACTCCACTGAGACCTGTACAAGGGTGACATAACGCACCTTGAAATCTTTCACACGAAGCATTTGAGGTACATTCTACGCGTCATTCTACGTGTTAAATTACAAGACCGTGTCTCCTCATACTACATCCTACGCACAGATCGCCATAGCAAAGTTCGCCATCGGCGGATACGTCAAGGACATCATCATAAACGTCAATCTATAGGGAATTTAATGTAAGTGAAACTTTTAGTAACATTGCCTGATACTTCAGCATCCTAGTGTCAGGCAGTTATTTAGTTAATTAATGGCAGTCTGACTAAAAGTTAAGAAAAGTCGTACATCCTTTAAATTCGAAAAGAGATATAAGCTAATAACTCCGAGACAAGGTGCAGCAGGACGCAATGCTATAACAAAAGATGATGATGATACATGATGACAGTACGTGACACTTCATCGTTTATTGTGGAACAGGTCGAGATCTACATTCTTGAAAAGAGTGAGAAGAGGATTTTGCTTCTATACTCACATGTATGTTTATTATTCTAGGCAAGGGATGCTTCGTGTTCGCACCGCCCTCAATCGCAATACCTAGTATGGGTTTAGTCTTCTTTACGGTGATATGAAGGTTCCCATGGTGGTCGGACACAACGCGTGCAGCGTGTGCTTCGTCGTGTGCAGGCTCATGGCCAAGTCTTTGCATCGACTGATGCCTCCGGATCCCGCCTCGCTCCTCTAGCAAAGCACCACTGTCCTCCTTCATGTCAAAACTTCGAGACAAGTTGTGGGCCAACTCCTATAAAAATAAAGTAGTTTACTTTATTATATAAGATATTTTAAATACTTAGATTTAAGTTAAAAATATTATAAATAAGGACGTGATTAAGTAAGTGTTTACACGAGAAATATGAATTAAAAATATTGAAATATTATGAGCTTCTGAACTCTTAAATCCTAGTAACTAACTATACACATCCACAATAGATATCTTTACTCTACTATGCTAATATGTAGCAAGTTGAATACAGCCTCTAAGTACAAGTTAGTGCTCTAAGAATATTGAGAAGATATGTAGCTGGGTGGCAGAGGGCAGTAACTCAGCGAGGACGTGGTTTAGCCACGTACACGGCGACCCGTACACCGATACTACCGATTGGTGGGATTATGTAACTTGATTTACGACCTTGTGCCTCTCAGTTACAACAATGTACAGTGAGTATTTTACGTCGAATGTTTTGAGAAGCTGTAAGTGAGATGTGTGCTAGAGGCTTGGATTCATGCGTTTCGATCACTCGGTGGCGTGGTTTAAAGTGGGTATATTTTACAAGTGTTAAAATGTATTCATGGAGAGAGTTCTTATCCCGTTTACCTACCTGAGTAGAAAATGATGTATAGATAACTATAGCAGTAACCAAAAGGAAAATGAAAATGCGTTATCGAATAAAATAATTCTACAAATAAAATACTTAAAAATCTAAATTTAATGAAGATTTTAACCGCGTTTTGGTCTTATTACATTTTTACGCCACCATGCTCTAGTTATAACCAAAAAAAAACAATTGTAACCAAAAACAAAATAATTTGAATTAAACACTATAATACTGTGACTGAATTTTGGGAAAATAAAGAATCGTGGTAAGATTATCAATTTATACAAAATTTTCATGCAGCACATTAGCTCGATCCATTCAAGACAATAGAAGTATTTTCTACAGGCTAATGATTCAACCGATATGATAAATCAATCACTGAGATGTGCGTCGCTACTTTCAAATAAATCCATAAATGAGTCAAATAATATGTCGTATTAATAAAATTAACACCGAAATGAAGTGCAACGATAAAAAGTGAAAACATACAATAATCGAATAATCGTCTAACACCAAGCAATCGTTTTGTTTTCGAAGCGAGAATTTCCAATAAAAAAATATTTTTTTTTGATTTCGTGCAAATGTAAGAATCGTCAATGTGCTAGGACAGATGGCTGGTCATTCCGGCGGCGAGAGGCCGGGCCACTTACTAGAGGTCGTCCCCAGTACCAAGATTTTACTTTCTGCGTCCAGCCACCGAGTGATGAGCGCAGCCCCTCGAGATAGCCGCACTGAAACATCACACTCACTCAGGACCAGATCGTTACCCGCCAATACTCGACTACAAGCGAGTACGTTCAACACCTAACTCTCTGAGTTCACCGCACAGCAAGCTGGTGTGTTCTTTGTCATGTTCAATGTTATAGTGACTGTTAAGCATCTAGCATAAATCTAGCTGTAGACAGGTACGCTATAGTATATACCCTACTTAATAGATCCAATTCAATTTGATGCAAAAACTCTACTAAGTCATTTCACAGAATTACCTAATCTGCATAAGGAGTTTTAGATAAAAAGTACTATACTTAAGTAATTATTGCATTTATCAAAAGAACACCTAAATAGATACTAGAAAAATTACAAATAGGTAGGTACTACTGTTGCTAGACATCTACATAATATTACATTTAAAAGTATGTAAAAGTGGAAGTATGTTTGCCTATCCTTAACTAATATTGTTTACTAACCCCTTAATTGTATTTTAAGAATTGTAACAGCTATTAATAATACCACAGGCTGGTCTTTATTAAAATATATGTTTTTTAATCATTAAAAAGACAAAAGTACATACCTGGTCCTAACGTAGGTTTCATTAGAAAGCATGAAACAAAAATTATAAAAAAATACATTACCACAATTCTTTTCTATAAGCCAAGCGTGAACGCGGTTGCAACTTTCAAGAATTGCAACATTGTCTCTTCTATTGTTTATATTGTGTATTTTGCCAGTCGCGTTAAGTTTCCATCAATTGTGCCGTCATTTCAGATATGTTAACTAATTCTGCGTTTATTAACAATATCGATGTTATACCACAAAGAATAGTTCTTTTGTTTGTAGTTCAACAGGGTTGCAAATTTTGTAAGACACGTAATGATATTGTTTAATGATAATAATAATACCAAACCATTGCTCATCATGGTGCATATCATGTGTTACGAATCGCTTGGTTGCAATATTATTAGTAGTAAAAATCTAGTCGCCAGATCTGAGACCTAGTGCGACATGTTGCGTCTCGTTAGCGTCTTCTATAAATAATGAGATAACATCGGCTGATGTCGACCGACACTGTCTACGATTACAGGCTGCCGGTCGGCCTGTCCGAGTGTTATCTATACATGTTTTAGTATCGCAAATTCTGAACCTCATTCCGTTAAGCAAATATTTGTTGCTGACACATGACGCACATGAAGATTTATTAGAATATTTCATTAATAAATTGAAAATCAATGTAATGTAACAATGAGGGTGCGTATATCTTAACAGTTTTGTAGACGGTTATACTATAGGTATAGTTGATTGTTATATGTATAAGTTAAGTTTTGTTGTTTCTAGATGTCGTGACTGCACGCCTAAACGACTGTATATTTTTATATTCTTAAAGCTCACGTTGACCTTTCATGTATTTTTTTTGTAGGTGCACGTTTAATTTAATCTTTATTTGTAATCATACGTAATTTACTTTCATAGAATGTAGGTAAAGTCCGTTAGAATGGAGGTTACACACAGATTACAGATGAAAGTTTTTAGGACGTGACGTTTACGTCTGTAGTGGTGTTATTAAGTAAACGTGTAGTTAGCTGTTGGTATAAATGGCTTGACACTGCGCACATCTTGCTATATGTCCTACTCGTCCTACTCACAGTTTATTGAATATATATATGTTTATGTTCAGTGCTTCTTGATTATTGCCAAATGGTGTTTTAAATTAGATCGCAAAAATTCTAGACTTATCATATATTTTTCATGTTTAATAAAGTTAATTTAATAAAGTTTAATCATCACATAACGTAAAGGTACGAAGGTCTTTCCCTTATAGCTCAATATTTAGTCAATGGTGTAGGTCATGTTGTCCGGAAGAATTTCGTATCAGCCTGAGAACGATTGCTTATATTCTCTAATAAAGTTTTATACATATGAAAACATACACCAACAATCTTTATCAACCCAAATCATCATAAAACCGGTAATTCTGCTTTCGTTGAAACAAGATTGAAGAATGGTACAAAAGGTGTCGTCCCTTTTGTCATCTTCCCTCAGATTTGTTACTTTTATCTTTTTACTACAGTAGCGCCTTACTCGCTCAATAGAAACAAGTCTAAAGGGTAAACAACCCACGCTTTAAGGTAACTTTTTCCAAACCTACTACTACCGACACTAAACGACTGAAGCTTTAAAATACTTTTTAATGTAGAAACTTATTAACAGCCCTTTGCTCCTTTTGGAGTAAATCTGCTGGTTACCATAAATGTATGTTCAAGTTTTACATCAGAATTATATAATTCCTTGCACAAAAATGGTAATGCTTTTAGGCTTCTGGAAACGCTACTTGGATTGGACGCGATTTGGAGAAATCTAAATCTTAAATACATTCATGTAAATAATCTGTATTTTTATCATATACATATGTGTATGTAAAAATAAATATTTTAATGTGTAAATACTAAGCTACAACTAACTTACTGTAAAGTATATTATTATAGTGTATTTAACTTAGACTTGCCAGGTTAATAGGGCAATAGTAATAGGAAGCCTAAGCTTAGGCAACCCCGGATCTATAGGGGGGCAAACCGGGGCACCCGGCCAGGGCGCCAGTTTCAGGGGGCCCAAAATCATAATGTAATGCAGTTTAAAATAAAAACTTGCTCAACAAATCGCCTAGCATGCAGCGCACGTTAAAAAAGTTATTGAGTGAAAGATATTAAAGAGTGCAAATTTATTTAAGAGTTCTTATAAGAACCAATATATTATTGTTATGTCCTAATCATGAAAAATAACTTTTATATATTTGTTAGTTTTTTAGGTTATTTATTTCAGACGCTGCAGAGAGTATAATGAAGTTTCTGCGCCAACTTGAAAAAATTGTGAGCCTTAAACTGAGACTTAGATGATTGTGTCATTGTTACCATGTGTTGTTAAAAAAACAAACGTTAAAGAGATAACGATGTTTATTAACTTTATATCGTCACTGCTTATATGTACAACATCAGTAATATATTGTAAACATTACATCAAAAGCCCAGGACCAGAATATATGTAGAATTATGTTCATGTCAGTTACAATAGTCCCTAATCAAAAGGCATTTGTTTCAAATACTATTTCAGATTGTTGTTCAATATTTAACTAGCATTCTATTCTAATTATGGATATTCCCTAAATCAGTGAATCCACCTATACATATTTATTACTAAGAATCAGTTAATTAATCCTACTAATTAAATCACAAAGAAAGCAGTTTCCCGTAAATAATATAGTGTTTACGAGTTGTATATCGGTAGCCAGTAAGTTAGTGCCACACACGTGTTCAAGCCTTATACACTCGTATTATATTTCAAGAACAGAATGTCTGTAATTTAATCAATCGAGTCGTTTAATCGATTAATGAAGCGTTATAGGTAGTAAGTAAAAGTGATGTTAATGGCAGCTTTGTTCGATATCCGAGCGGTTTCACTAATAAGGCGTGTCTTTGTCTCCGCGGGCTTTCATGTTTCAAATAATGCAGTCTTCTATCAATTGGTTCTACATTTTCTAAAGTATTTTACCAGTCGATAGAGCTATAAAGCTTATTATTGACATAACTGTATTATTGTAGGGTTGCCCGTGGTATGAAAAGAGAAAAGGCGATATTTATGCATACACACATATTTGATTTAAAAATAAAAGTTTTGAAAAATAATGAAAACAACTGATACATTTCACACATAACCGACTGATCCCAAACTAGGCAGTGTCTGTACTATGGTGACCTGACTTCTGATAAACGTAGTCATATATTTCTGAATACATAACTATAATAGATAAACTACACTGAAAAAATGTGTACTTTGTGGAAATCGAACCTACGACGCGACGTCTGACTTAGATCATGATCAGCAACTATAATTACTAGACCAGTTAAATTAATATTACCGAGTAGTGATTTTTTTCTTATCATTTCACCTGACCATATAATAATACGAATAGTGTCGGTAATTCCTAATTGTGGTTTTAATTGCCAGTGTATACCGACTAGCAATCCTAGGTATATACCAGTTAGTAGTATACCAAACAGTTATTTTATTTTATTTTCCAAGAAACTTAAAAATCTTAAGAGTTTCCATCTATCTCAACTTCATGAGATAAAAACCCACCCTCTTCGATTTTTTAAATAAGATAGGCATAAAATTTAAAAATAGCTGAAACCATGATTGAATATGACGGGCAGTGTGATTTGGAACACAGACAAAGACGTTTCTGTTATAATTAGAATAAAGAACAACTGATCGTTGCTCGCCAGAGACCCTAACGTCAGAGTTATCTTTTGAATTTATATATCGGTTCTTGATGTTAACAATAACTCAATAATAAAAAGCATTTGTTAAGAAAGTGGGCAGATTATTTAGAATTATATACTCAGTTAAGTTTTTTTTTTAAATTTTGATCTTCTGTTGTTTTCATGTTTATAGAATTACGCAAAAGGAAACGCCGATGACGGTTCTCGAATGTCTATGTAGTAATCCAGGATACAAAATCTTCAGTGGTAATTTAATGGGTGTTAAGAATTTAACAGTTTTTCGGACCACGCTTCCTATTTTTGCTTTACCTTAAGCACCATGACTCGTTCGCGTTGTCTCATTATTGGGAAAGAGCGATGTTCTTTACCAACTAATATAAACATATTTTATTTCTAAAGACACGTCACAGTTTGATAACCTTCGTGACACATTTTCGTGCTTGTGAAATAATTTAAAAATAATGGTATTAAATTAACCGATCGGAGTTTCCTTATTTTTGTTTCATAATATTATTTATTTAATATCAGATTTTCTGTCGTAGGTACTTATTGAATATTAAACTAAGAGTAGGTGTTTACTTAGGTAACGTAATTCGAGAATTGAATGTAAATTCTTTTATTTGTTTACTGACATTCAATTTTTTTATCTCTGGTTTGTTTTCCAAATTGAACTTGTTAAAGTATAACAGCATAAAAGAAAAATAATTATGTATAATGATTTGAAACTTCTTGAGATTTACATTACATCTAGAATTTTATAAATAAATTTAAACAAGCATAGGTGACTTTTAGAGTGAAGTACTCGTTGCTCAAATTTAAAATGTTTTTTAAACAATATAATTAAGTTTAAAGCGGCGTGTTGTGATTGAAGTTTTAAAAGTATAAATAGTATTCAAGAAACATGGGAATCGCAGGTGGTTGGCTTGATTGTTTCCGGTTTGTCCAGTTTTCGTCTCATGTCCGCGTGGGAACTAACGGTGTGTGGTGTTGAGACGATTTGTCCATTAGTCGTTGTATTTGATTTTACGGTTAAAGAACAGACGTTGTTTTCTTTATTAATAATAATTTTCGTACGTTTACACTCAAAATCTCTCTCATTTCTTTTTTATATTCAAAAGCGTGTCACTTTAAACCATATCCACACATTCTTTTTGTAATAATAAAAAAGAGTAGAATATGTAAGAGTAAAACACTATACCATTGTATTTCACGATTATTTTACCCATTAATCTAGAAAAAAGAGATAACAAGATTAATTAACAACGTAAGCTAAAGCTGATTCCGAATTGCACAATTATACCTACAACTTGCTTAATTTTATAGTAGGTATAATGTTAAATTCCCATCGCTCCTTCACCTTATATGTGTATAACACGTTTAATCGTATACGATAATGGGCAAGGATAAGTATCAGCCACGACTTCCTCGAGGTGTAATTATGCGCATCAGTTTCAAATCAACTAAAAATCGCAGCGGGATAATAAGTTGTGCTTTTAGAGCTGACTGAATGCTGAGTAGTCGAGTATTAAAGTTAAATTGTTTCCATTGTTAAGTCTGTATGATTGTATACTTTTATAATGCACCTTATTACCTTAGCACTTATATTACTATATCGACATAGATAAAATTGTACTTATGATTTATTCAAGCACTGATTTCCAATTATTTACCTAATTACTTAAGCAAGCAATAAGTTTAAGGCTACAAAAGTAGTGATAGATTTGACAAAAAATGTACCATTTGAAAAAGTATGAATTATCATACCTAGCTTTAGTTAATTAGAGGACAAGAAAGATTATTTTCAAGAACACGAAAGGACAAGGAAGGTTATTCCTTCAAACAGTCATAACATACATGATGACGCCGCTTGTTTCTCTTTTCGACCGACTTTAAAAAGGAGGAGATTATCAATTCCGATGTTTTTTTTTAAGTATATTCAGGAATGTTTGTCATATATAGACGGATTTTCAAAATCATATTTTTGTTCGAAATAATTCCGAAATGGTTCCATTTAAATTTCATATAGATCTGATGATGAGATTTGGAGACACACAACGGAACTCTTTAAAAAAATGACAGCAAATCAACCGCGATTGCTGCTAAGTTTTTAGTGCTCTTTGTTAGTGTTGTTTGAAGTCGGTTCAACTTTTTTTCAAGGAATTTTCTTGTGAATTTAAGGTCATGATTTTTTTAAATCAGGAAAGTGCTATTATATATTTATACTATCCGATTAATATTTTTGAACAGAAAGTGTTCTATTCAACGCAACCTTAACATTTAACCTTTGCATTATCTAGTAGTAATGGCCTCGTCACACGCATTTGCATTGTCAGATCATAATTATAGAAAGTAATTTAATTCTCTCATAAATAACAAAAATACTAAAACTAGAATATCTCAGAGCGCAAGCAACAAGAACTTAAAAGTTCATTTTAGTTCATTTCTTCGGCGATGAACATAATTTATACTTAGCCGCCGATATTGCTAAAAATAAAAATTGAGAAGAGAATATTTAAATATCATTAATTAAAAACCAAAACTTTAATAATAATAACTTAACACATCTCAAACACGGCCGTCTAAAGGCCAATTCTCGTAATAAAAGTTCGGTCAAAATTTAGTTCCGATCAACTCTCAAACTCGCAACTGTCATAAAAGGTATTTTCGTAGTAAAATAGTGAAGTATTACTAAGACTAGCAGATAACCTATTAAATTTTCGGTTACAATGCGATAAGATCACATTACAGTCAACGTTGGATGTTTAATACTTTACTACGAAAATACCGTTTATGACAGTTGTGATATCGAGAGTTGATCGGAACTGAATTGTGACCAACTTGCCAGTCAATTTAAAAATGACATACAGTAACTAGGTTTCGTATGTCCTTTATCCTTTTCTTAAAAATGTCAAGCTTTACCGCATCGTATGGAAAGACAAAATAAGTTGAACGGGAAATACCTAAATATAATTTTAAGCAATATTAAATCAATTAACAAGTGCTTGCAAGATGCACAGAACAACTTCTAACCACTAATAAACGTGTCTTGGACAGAAATGTAAATTATACATTTAACGACATCTAATACTGAAAAGCGTATTATTTAAATACTCTTTGCAGTTTTCCTTTCACTATACTCGATATTATTCTAAGATCGAATTAGTAAGAGACACGTTGTTTATTTTAGAATAAATACCTAGATACGAGCTGGCAACATGATTATTTTTGAAAGGTCATTGGCATCTGTTTATAGTTTTATAGCATACATGTCCATAAAATATAAAACCCCTCACTTAAACAACTAAATAGTTATTACAGTGAGTAGTTTAGATTAAAAATATTATTTGATCATATTTTTCTTCAACATCATCAATATCCTTTAATAGTCCACTGCTGGACATAGGCCTCTCCTTAGAAAGGTAGTTTTGGCCTACTATACCACGCTGGCCAGACGGGTTGGTATAAGGATTGTTTCAAGTTTTCCTTCTCTTAGCAGTGCTGTTGTCCTGCGTCGTTTGCTCCCTTAGTCGGCTCTTACGACACGGACGGGATGAATAGGAGTGGTGACACACCGTGTCCTTAATCCTTCACCACACGTAATTTTTATCATATACTTTTATTCATAATCACGGCAATAAGTGTGCCGCGGCATTACGTAAGTAGGACTACAATTATTACAGTTGGAGGTAGGGTATATAGATATGTATTCTCGTATTCACTTCGAATACCATCATGAGTTTGTTTGAATGTATCACATCATAATCATTTGTACTATAAACAATGGTGATTATGTTCTTTGTGCATCCTAGTTAACTATAACCTGTGACTGAATTGTGTATGTGGCTATAGACTGTTTATGAGCATTGTTATTTTATAGGTACTGAAAGATTCACAATCCACCACTTTCCGAATCAGAGATATTGGAAAATCTTGTTTTCATAAAGCTAAATGACAGTTCAGGAACTAATCTATTGGAAAAACAAATTTTATAGGTAAATAAAAATAAATGGCAGGCCAACATCACTGTGAAGAGAAGGAAAACTTACCACACACCCTATAGAAACGCGGCTTGCCAGCTTGGTATAATAGGCCAAACCTTTCTTTCTAAGAAGAATTCTATATGTAGCAGTGGAATATTAAAGGCTGTTGATGATGATGATCATAGTACCATTACTTCTATTTTAGTTAACTCTTCCAAGGTACAATGGATCTTGTTTTACTGGTTACAAGATACTACTCATTACAGTGCTATTATTATTAAAAGCCACTTTACAGTAGAATTGTTTTCTTGACAAATTACTTAGGTAATATTTAAAATTGGTAACTGTTTCTTATTATAGTTGTTGTTCTAAAAGTCTGGCCTGCCCTTGTTATCTACATACGAATCTACTTTAACATAACATTGCTTGTGTAATGTTTGCTTTCACGCTCAACGTCATCCATAAAACCAAGATGAAGAATGTCGTCGCTGCGGGCATCTCTAAAGCGAAACTTATTTGTGATTTCCGTCCTACACGTGTACTGATTACTCTGTCTGGTGAGGACAGAACCATGGCTGTTATTGACTACAAAATAGACAATGGTGTGCGTGGGTGGTCATAGCCATTGCCTAAGGCCCACAACCAGTGCTACGTCAACGTACGCTTGTGTAGCTTGTCGGGTATCAAGTGAACTCAATTCGCACACAGGCTGAGCCAGACGGCAACTACAGGCCCTCGCTCTGCTTCGCTGGTCAGTTTCGCTTCAAGTGCCGACGCATGTGCACGCTGCGCATACAATAATCTCTGGCTTGTTTACAAATAGAAGGTAGTGCAATCTTGCAGTCAACAGGATAACCGTGAAAGGTACGTTAAATATAAAATTGAGGCTAGTGTGTCATATAAAGTGTTCTTTGTAAACGAGAAGAAATTAAGTTTACGAGCTCTGTTTGATGGTGTGTAAACAAAACGTGCAATTCTAGCCAGCTTTTGTTTTTGGTATATGTGTTAGTCGTGTGGTATATTTCTAAATCTGCTTCTGTCGGTATCAATACCAAAGTGGTCAAAATGTGTCTTGAAATAAATATCAATCATTAAAACAGTAAAACTTTATCAAAATATGAATGGGTTAAAATGTGCTGTGTTGTTAAAGAAATTCGGAGTCAGGTTTCTTAGTCTCCTGAACGAACCTGGCACGTTTTGTATTACCTTACACAAGATACTAGACTTCAATAGAAGAGAACGATCGTGTGGTTTTAACTTAGTTCATTATTCAGTGCACATACATAGGTACATCAAGCAAGTTTAGCTTGTATTGGGCCGGTTCTTTTCGGGCCATAGGCAGAAAAAATGGTCCTTGCCTTACTTCGTTATATAGTATGTGTCGATCACGACTGTTGCTTTTCTACATTAAGTTTTAGTTTTACGGTTTCGTGTTATAAATTACTATTTGTTGTCTTTAAACATCCTTGACGTTATCTATCTTAAATTATATCTAAACATATATAATTAAAATTATCTCTCGATTTAATATTATTGCGGCTTTTTGTATGATAGATATGTATATAGGATAAACATTGTGCTCTTCAGTAATAAGAAACATTAATTTGCTCGGAGAATATTTTAAATGTCTTGAAAAAAAATCAGTATGGTGTCTTTTTTGTCTACATACTATTACTAGTACGACCAAAATAGCAACAACAACTTTAAATTATAAGATATTCATAAACAAATAGAAGGACCTAGCCAATAATTGCTAAATGAAGTTTGTTTAATGATCTGAAATATTTTGTTACGTAAAATGTCATTTTTCTATAACAGTGCCATGCTTGCTGTATGCAACAAGGACATAGCTCGGCACAGAAGGCCTTCGAGATATGTCTGTTTGCTATTGTGTTGTAAATTATGCACTTTTTTATACACCAATAACAACCGGCGACGCTCCATGACACGCTTTCTACGATTGGAATGGAATGAACGACGACTGCTAACTACTACAAAACACCATTTACTAAGAGAGATTCGAAACCAGTAGTATGGCCTTTATTGAGCCATTAATGTCTTTAGGTTAAGTGTGTGTGTGTGTCTAAAATATCAGAGTAAGTCAATAACTCAAATATTTTTAGGCATATCAAATTAACCGGGTCTAATTTACATATTTTTTTAATTCCATATTTGTAGATAAAGGCTATTTTAATGTTTTGTAAAAGTAGTCCACACCTTGTATAACATATTCTAATTCATTTTAATAATGACTAACTTTTGCAAGCTGGTTAAGTCGTTATAGGTTTAGTAAATAAATTCATGTATCCTACAGACTCAGTATTGTTTTTCTAGATAGATCGGTACCTTATGTATTTTTCTGAGAAGGTGTAGGTACCATATAAAGTTATATGATGATCTATTTAGTAGTTAAGCTTGAAAGCGTTGTAAACAAACAAATTCACAGTTACGATATTTACTCAATACATAGATGCATCATAACTTTACTAACGACGTTGCAAGACAAGCAATATGAAGACCACGAGACCATAAACTGGGGCCGTGACTTGCAAGAGGGTTAATGTTACAGTACACCTTCCTTATACAGCTTGTCTGTGACGACGAACGTACAGCTTTCCGGCCCTTTCAAAATGAACCACTCTTAGTCAAGTTGATTTATATTGCCGGCAAGTCGTTACCATAAACGGTCTCTTTTCTATGGAAGAAGTACTGTACTGTTTATTAGAAAACATATTTCTAGTAAATAATTTCCCATAAATGTTTTGAATATCGAATAAAATTTGCTTTGAAGAGGTGGTATGAGTATAGATCAGAAGGAACCTGTAGGCCAAATTGTATTCAACATTTCTACATTAGAACCTCAATACCACGTTTTTGCCGAAGAGAAATAATAATAAAAATACTATGCGTACGGATGGATAAAAAACTTATATTTAAGAAATGACTTGTTGATAGGGTTACCGTAACCATTTTTTACTAAACATAAAATAATTCTGAAAAATAGAAGAAGGGTTAAAACTACTTACTAACTTTTGCAAGCTCGTGTGTCGCGGGGGACTTTATAAACGTTAATGAAACGGACACAAAGTACACCCAGACTTAGGAAACTGTGAACAATAGTTCACCAACAATCATACAGGAATCGAACCCACAACAGCGCAGTAAAAAAGGAAGCGGTGAGTTGGCCGCTTAAACCACTTTGCCATCCGTGTAGTCATCAAATTCAAAAAGCACAACTGTATAGCATAGTATTTCTGCCTTCATTTGAATAAAGTACACGATAGCGGAAAATAATAAACAAGCGGTAAGGTAAATGGACATGCAGAGCTGAGATCGGTTGTATGGGCAAACAAGACTTTACAAGACTAACAATTAGCGTCTACCATACTGGCTCAGCGTGGGAGAGAGCGGTCGTGATAACACAACGTCGTAGGTCCCGCTACTCAAACAAAATAGGCGACCATCAATACTGATGGCCCATACAATACATCCCTCACAGTTAGCACTATTAATGATAGCACTTTAAAACTACAGAAATCCTAAACTGCATTATATACATAAATCAGAACATAAGCTTCTTTGTTATGAGAGGTTCAGGCATGGATATAGGGTACATTTCAATTACAAACATGTACGGGTCTTGAAGAATATCTCAATTTAATGGCAAAATCTTCTTGAAGATGATCTGAGCTGTAGTTAAAAGAAATAAACAATTTAAATAAATCAAACACGTTTAAAATTTGATTAATATTTCCAGCGCATAATTTTAATTATAATATCGTAGTTCTTCTTCGTAGTTTTGTAAATTATTATAAGTTTAAAAGAATAAGCTTGAAAAAATTGGTGATAAGCATGTCATAATATTTCTGTATGTATTTTTACATGGGTAGAAATCGAACCTGCCAACCAATTGAACGCAAGTACTACTACTTTGTCACTACGTAAACAATATCTGCTTAAATGTATGCATACTTCAGTACTATTTATCAAATATTGCTGAACACATGGTGAAGGTACGTGATTCTAGTGTTAGAGTATAATGTAGGTATGAAGTGTGACGATTTCTCTTGTTAATAACTGTAAAGTAACTTTTACACTGCAACAATGTTTTTATAGTGTCATTAAATAAAGAAAGTAGTAAACCAGCAGTAAACAAGATATGAGAAAAATGTCAGCTATACTTTATCGTAGCAGAAAGCTTCGGATATTAAGTGCAGAATATAATCTTTTTAAGTGTTAAAACCGTGATTTTAAAATATAGAGTACTAGCTATACCCTGCCATGCATTGCTGTGGCTAATTTTGGTTACAAAAAGTAGATAAAAACCATCTTTAAAGCCTGCCAAAATTCGAGTTCAATCCAACATAACAAATATATATATATATATAATCAGCTGTACAGGGCAGGCCCTATACGCTTCGCTGTGACACATTGAAATTGCATTGATAAAAAGTGAAAAGCAAAATTCACTCGAAAAATCTATAAAAACATGCCTTGTGGCGGTTTGCATGTCGTGTCAAAGATTATTTGGGTTTTCGAAGCGTACACAAACCAACTTAATATTTTGTATATTATAAAGATACATAAAATATTTGAGTGATACAAAAAGCGCCTTTTGTTTAGATTCTATTTTGTAACATTTGTATTGTTTTCGTCCGAAGCCGTTTAGAGAGCAATCAACACGCTTGTATACCATCTAGTTAAAGATACGGTTTTCAAATATTTACAAAACGTATTTGTTATATTTTATATGATTATTTAGAATTTAGTATAAGTCATAATATAGCATTCGGTCGTTTATATATTTATAACATGTATTCCGGATTAAAGCTAAAACCGTAAAAACGATGATCAGAACTATATCGAGAACATTATGGACACCGAACCGTGTAAAAACTTGGATGTTCACAGGCTGTGCGTCATCAAAATATTATTGATATATAAATAAAAATAATACCACCTTCAGGGGACAATACGGTATTCCAAAGAGAAATAATATTTCTAAGTGTTACGTGCTTTAAATTTATGATGTTTAGGAATCTACTTTATTAAACATATTACTATATCACTGATGCTCATGACGTACACATACACGCCAATGCAAGATTTCTTATTTAAGAGCTTGACTCATTAGTAAATGAAAAACTGTTATAATGAGTAACTGATAATTTAGAAGTGAGAAAGGTACTGCACTCTTCTATCTATACCTCTATGCAAAGAATATTCGTGATTTTGTGTAGGTTTTGCATCAAAAGTTGTCTTACGTAAAAGGAAGGTAATGCATGCTTCGTTTGACAGTTGATAACCTGTCAATTAATTTTATTATACAGCTACGTATAAATTATACATTGGAAATTACTAATACTGCTAAAAATTACAAATTACATTATTTTTTTGCTTTCTATTTAAGTTTTTGTAGCCTACAGATATAATTTGGATACCTCAATACTTTTACGAATAATTTTATTTATGTAGCTGAGATCAGACCACTCAGTGTACTTACAAGACTGTCAATTTATTTGTCAAATAAATATAGCTGCCCTATAAGTTATATCTTTCCAAACACGAAGCGATAGAAAGTGGCACGACTTGTTTACGGGAAACGGTGTGTAATTGGACGTAATATTGGGTCAGACCATACTAAATACATCCTTGCCTTCCTGTTTAGTCGCATGATCTTTTCACCTTCCTGTGAATTATTGTTCAATATAAAGGAAATCAGGTCTATAACGTAATTCTTCCTTTGTACAGTTTACTGCACGTTTTCCTTACTACATCCTATAATTTACCTGTAGTCAACAAGAGAAAAGACAAAGGCATTGTTATATAAGACACTTTTGGTGAACTGCAAAACTGTTGTAATTATTTTGTGAAATTGTTTGAATTCGGAATTGTTTTATGATTCACATGTTATTGTTTGCTTTAAGAATAAGTTAGGCTTTAATTACGTTCTTTTGTTCAACTTAGAGTCTAAGTCGTTAAGATACGAAAGAAATGCCAACCTGAACAAAGCGACTTCATACTCAGATGTCTCCATATAAAGAAAAGACTAAGTGAGATTTACGTTTATTATAACCACTATCGGTAAGGTAACGGTATTAAATTACTTACGTCGCCACTGATACCGCCTGACATTCTTACCTAAATATACAACAAGTTAATCTTATTAAATTTTTAAACAACTTCTAATGGTAACCAACTTCTCAACTTGACGATTTGTACTTTTGTGTGCAGATTTCAAAAATCTCTTACAATTTAAACGACCATACAACGTTTACGTCCATTGTTTAAAAAAAATATTCAAAACTCTATGGATAATTAAGAGATAATGTATATACAACTTATTACAACTTATCACGACTAAGACGATTATAATTTTTTAAGAGTTAATTATTAAATAAAATATGAATAATACGGGAAAACGGCTTAAAAGGTTATTTTTTATTTCATTATTCATTCCAATTTAGTAGGTTCACAACCAGTTTACAATTTAATTCATTTAAATGTCCAGAACTTACCAAATCCAGAAAGAGGTCAAGAAGAGGTCAAGAAGAGAGAGAGAGAGAGTACAATAAATAGACCATAGACCCGATCAAGTAACTTAAGTCACGTACATAATTTTTTGAAAACGCACGTAAAAGTATTTCGCTATTACTGCTTTTATTTTAAATAAGTTTAGCTTGTATATACTTAAACACTTTTATAGGTTAGTCGCCAAAATTAATAGTGTAAATTCGTGTCACTTTAGCGTATTCGTGTCGCTTTTAATAATTCAATGTTAGATAAAGGCCTTTTCTTAGAAAGGAGGTTTTGGCCTAGCATACCACGCTGGCCAGTTGGGTTGGTGTAGGATTTGTTTCAAGTTTTCCTTCTTTTTGCAGTGCTGTTGTTAGTACGAGTAGTTTTCTCCCTTCGCTAATTCTTACGACACCCACGGGATGAATAGGCCCCTATTGTAGGTGACACTCCGTATTGTTAATCCGTCACCACACGGATAGATTGTGTATGTATTTTCCTTTATTTATATCTACAATTAATGTTGATGAACGACAAAGGTGTGGGCGTTGCACACGCCGTGGCCCACATCCGGCGAGTCTGTGCTCCTCTCAAGCGCATCATTTATTCATATCGTTAACAAAACACTATGTTATGATACTTATACTTTGAAATGACATATGGTTGCTTATTATGTAGTAACCACTTTTATTTTACTTTAAATTAAGTTTATTACATAGCAATGGTTACCAAAGTGTTACAAAAAAGAATGTAAAAAAGAAGACAAAGTTCTATCTAACTAAAATGGCCTTTTGGATTTTTGCTTCTTGCCCATTAAATGTTTCCCAAAAAACATTCTGTCGGAACCAGCAATCTTTGGGCAAGACTGTTTAATAGAGCTCACAAAACATAATTATAACTCTTTTTACAATAGGGTTTCCAAATTGGAATTCGACACTAGATATTATTTAATTCAACTTTTTTTTTCTTTTGTTATACTAAATTTTATTGATAAGGTAACTTTATTAAACATGTAATTACTTAAATTCATTTAATTGACAATTTAATAGTAAGTACCTATTTACAAAACACTAAAACTTGTTCAAAAATAAGAACAATAGCATTTCGTATGTATGAATACCAAATATATCCACAACATCAAACTCTTTGTGGTCAGTTCTTCTCCCATTAAGAAGATATTAAAGATAACCAGACAAAATATTTGTATTCACTCAAAGAAAATTAAAAAAAAAATGGACTTTCAAAATTAAAATATGGCGCATGAAATTAAAACGGTTCTTTCCTGCGAGAAATGTTGTATAACAAAGTTCCGGAACAACTTTAGTGTCACTTTCATTTTCAATATCGTTACAAACTAATCCATATAAATTTTAAAATATAATCGCTACGCAAATCGTATTTGAAAGCGTCAAACTACAATAATGCCACCGCGTTTAGCAACACTTTCGCTAGAGAAAGCCATTCGTGCAATAAAATATCTTTGTTTTAGCGTTTGAGATATGCGCAATGTATGACTAGTTATTAATCGTTTTCTAAACGACATCAAAAAGGAAAAGTTTCTCAATTAGACAACCTTTTTATGTTTGTCGCGATATCTTTGCCATTTTTGCCATCTTTGCCATTTTTTTCAATTATTGTTTTTTTATTTATTTTTGTCTAAAGTGCATTAAAAACGGTTAATAATTATTAATATTTAGTGATTATTATAACGGTTAATAATATAACGGGTAATAGTCATTTAAAATTAGTACTTTTAGAACCTTATTTTTCATTTATATGGATATTTTTATTTTTATAAATAATAAATGGCAGGTGTATTACTATTATAAGTCATAAAAATTATCTTAGCGTTTTAAGAGTTAAAACGTAACGGAAAAAAGTTTTAACTTCTCCTTAACTAATTAATCCTAATCTTATGTAGAAT
The DNA here is from genome assembly GCA_902825455.1 of Arctia plantaginis. Lineage (NCBI taxonomy): Eukaryota > Metazoa > Arthropoda > Insecta > Lepidoptera > Erebidae > Arctia > Arctia plantaginis. The sequence continues at coordinate 7,480,419 of CADEBD010000288.1, forward strand.
GTATTAGGTAATTTCTCAGGTATTTTTGCCATCTTTGGCATTTTTTTCAATTATTGTTTTTTATTTATTTTTGTCTAAAGTGCATTAAAAACGGTTAATAATTATTAATATTTAGTGATTATTATAACGGTTAATAATATAACGGGTAACAGTTATTTAAAATTAGTACTTTTAGAACCTTATTTTTCATTTATATGGATATTTTTATTTTTATAAATAATAAATGGCAGGTGTATTACTATTATAAGTCATAAAAATTATCTTAGCGTTTTAAGAGTTCTGACGTAAATGGCGTAAATATCTTTAATTACATTCGCAGTATCGTTTGTAGAAACAGGAGTTATGAAAACCTTAAGTTTCTGTGCGCACCATACGAGTATCAGATAGCTATACTGCAGTTGCGTCCTATTCGATATTAAAAAATTCTCAACATCGCAGAGACGGGGGCCGATCCGTGCTTCACCTAGATTCTCCCCCTGGGTGAAGCGCGGGGACTCTATATGGTTCTGTGCTCCAATTGATGATCAGTACAGTCAAGAAATGAAGATAAATACATTATTTATATAATCAGTAGGATTTATTTTAACGCATTATTTCCAAAAAAACCCCAAAGAAATTTCATTATTCATTATTGCATTTGCTAATCTAAAATGAAATGGTCTTTTTCACAGAGTTCTTTCTGCCTGTGTTTAGTTGAGGAAAGTCTAAAGAATCGGTATTTTTCGATATCACTGTTAGCAATTTATTTCAGGTAATATGGTTTTATGAACTCTTTATCGTGTTTGGAATTTTAACTCTTCATTATGTTATTTGTACTGTGCCTCTCATTAAAAAAAAGTTAATAAAAAAACTATATAAATTCTGTCTACTAATTAAATTTTTAGATTTTTTTAATCAAATAGGGAAAGCAATTTACTGCATCACTATACAATAACATCATCAGTTGGATCACGGGACCCTCTACAGTCCTCGTGCTTTGCCCGAACCTAGGTGAAGCACGGGCCATCCCAACACAGACCATGCTTCATAATTGTATAATTAACGGATTAAACGGATCTTTAATCTCGATTCGTATGAATCTACCGGATCTACCGTTAAATACTGATGATAAGACTATTAAGTTAAATAAGTACTTCGGTTTTCAGGGTTTCTTTTCTTTTGTTAATCCCTAAATGAATCCTACAGCAGAACCGGCTGTGACTGAAGAATTTGATTTAGAAAATTTTAAACCGACGTCAGATGATGACTTGACTGAGTATTCACGTGTGATTAAAAAAATAAGAACTTCGTACAAGTGGATTTCAGAAAGTGGACAACACTGTTAACGCTTATTGAGTTTGTTCTCAACTTTGATAGGCTTTTATACGCTTGATGTGTGGATTTCGTTTAAGTTGTTATCTCGGCTATAGCCAATAAAATGAGTGTTGAGAACCGAAAAGAACCACCATATGAAGATCACATGGTGGTTCTTTTCGGTTGTACCTTGTATCTATGTGTGTATTGTTTGAGAAATCAAAGCAATATACATATAGATAAGAAGTACATCTCTAGTATGTTAATTTTTTTACACACAATTTAATGAAAAATCTTATATTAATACATCTTTTCGCACCGTATAAAAGATGGGCCAAACGAAACCACATTGAATCTTAAATTAGCAATAGACGCCAGCATTCGTTTTTCCTTAGGTTAACTAACTATATTTAGGTAATCATTTCAAAACATTGTGTTGCCAGCATAAATGATTCGACATTTGGCACCTACAACTTAGACCGAGATGAAACCACGCTATTCAGTATAGTTTCACCACCCAATGACCATCAATTACTTACACAAGTATTGCCCAACCGTGCGCTAAAGTAGTGCGTGCCGCCAGTTTTTATCGGATCAAAATTGGCCGAATCTGTTTCCATTAATAATTTGTAATTGTTTCCTTATTGCAATATACGTAATATCTATCGGATGCATTCGGAGGCATTAAACTTGTTGTTTTCTAAATTGTTGTTATATTTTTATTCATAACGTCTTACTCTACGTAACACGGGTTTAACGAACGAGTTTTACTCAAGAATGGCGACTTTAATGCTGGATTGACTATAAGTAACTGGCCAACCCGAGTAACTTTGTTTTTATCTTCCAAAAGAAATAAATTTCCCCCGTTTTTGCAACATTTTTTCTTCAGCTTTTGCAGCTTCTATTGGTAGCGCCATCTAGCTATTATAAACACAAAAAAATAATTAAAAAAGTAGTTCCTAAGATTAGCGCGTCCAACCAAATTAATAAACAATATTTTCAGCTTTATAACATTGGTATACGAGGGGTGATCAATAAGTAATGGTAATCGAGTATTTCTAGAACGCACAAAAACCCAAATTTTTTTTTTTCTGCTTGCTTATATATCCACTACTTCAGCTTCAAAAAAATGTATAAATAGGACACCATTAGCGGGAGATACATTCATTTGAATACGAACTGTCGAAGAGAAAACATCAAAATGGAGAAAAATGAAATAAGAGCTGTCATCAAGTACCTCTGCCTGAAAAAAATGTCTACCAAAGACATACACAGCGACTTAGAGGAAACATTGGGGGAGTCTGCTCCTCCATATTCCACAGTCGCACGCTGGGCAAAGGAATTTAAGCTGGGCAGAACCTCCACTGAAGATGAACATCGCGAGGGACGCCCTTCCACGTCCCTTACTGGAGAAAACGTCAAAAAAGTGGAAGATATCGTGTTGGCCGATCGAAGGGTGACCGTAAGGCATGTAGCTGAGGTCACAGGGATCTCCTATGGCAGCGTTCAAAAAATCATTGTCAACAAAATGCATATGAAAAAGGTCTCTGCGCGTTGGGTACCGAGAATGTTAACCGAGGAGCCAAAAAAGAGACGAGTCGATATTTCGAGGGTGAATCTTCAAAAGTTCCAGGCCGATAAAGAATTTTTTTTGTCGGGTTTCTGACCATGGACGAGACCTGGATCCACCACTTTGATCCCGAAAACAAACAACAATCAATGACTTGGAAACGAGCTTCCTCACCAACGCCGAAGAAATTCAAAGTGTCAAGTTCAGCGGGAACGGTTATGGCGTCTGTTTTCTGGGATGCAGAAGGAATTATTATGGTGGAATATTTGGAAAAGGGGGCCACTATAACAGGCTCTTACTACGCAGGCCAAATAAGAAGATTGCGAGAAGCTATTAAGTCAAAAAGACGCGGTAAACTGCGCGCTGGAGTGCTGTTTCACCAAGACAACGCCCCGGCTCACAAAGCCGCAGTTGCGATGGCTGCCATTGAAGAAACGGGGTTCGAACTGCTCGAACACCCTCCCTATTCGCCAGATCTAGCTCCCAGTGACTTGTACCTCTTTCCTCGGCTCAAAGAACACCTCCGGGGCAACAAATTTGAGGACAATAGTGAAGTGATGGCCGCAGTAGAGGCATTTTGGGAGGGTCAAGACAAAGAATTTTTTTCTCAGGGAATCATGGGCTTAGAAAAAAGATACACTAAATGTATTAACTTGCAAGGAGACTATGTTGAAAAATAAAATACTTTTTTTAATCTAATAGTTCTGTTTCATATTGATTATCATTACTTATTGATCACCCCTCGTAGATATCTCTACTTGGTATATATGTACATAAAATTTCTACTCTTGTATATTACAAGATTAAAATCTAGTGCTTGTCGATTCGTATGGATCAGAATATTACTTATACAAAATAAAGTCACTTATTGAGCACGTTGTCTTATAGATTATATTGGTTACATAATAGTTATTCAGTTAAGTAACTACCACTAGTGTTGAAGGAGCTAACTAGAATGCCAATAAATGGGTGACTCAGGGATCAAGTTACTAATATAGTAGCCTCTTAACTTACAAAAATAGACGAACGAGACGACGAATAGGAAAGTTCTATGACGCATAAATGTAAATAGTTCTTAACGAAATGAAAAGAAATTATGCTGCAATATGTTTTTTCTCCCGACAGTATTTTTTCCTTCTTATTTTAGACATGTTAAAATTTTGAATTTATTTAGGTTTAAGGTTAAGATTTAGGTGATACAGATATTTAAACGAAAAATAATAAATGTTTAAATGAACTTTTGTGATAGAGTAGAAAAACAACCAAAGTACATTTATACTCCTACTTGTCGTACCTATGCTAATGCTATAATTTAATAATCCTCAGTAAATATACTTTATTTATTTCTTATAAAAATATTACAGCCCCACAAAAAAATGTTACAGCCGAAAAATTAGTACTGATGTATTTAAAGTATAAAAAATAGTAGTCGATGGGCACTAAATAAAACAGTTTTTTATAATTGCGCAACTGGTTGTGCCGTGGCGCAGGATGTTCGAAGGGCATAAACGACCGCACAACAACTTTAAAAAAAATAGAAAACTGCCCAACTGGTTGTGCCATGTAGAAGGATGTTCGATTGGCATACCCGACCGCACAACTACTTTTTATTTAAACAGAAAACTACACAACCGGTTGTGCCGTGGGGAAGGATGTTCGATTGGCATTCCCATAAAATATCGCTAATAATTTCCATTTATTAAAAGCACATTTATTTCATTCCAGGATTTGAAATCAACATAAATATGGAGAGTTGGTTAGACGACGTAAAACGGGTAAGGATTCCTCGTCCGAAATTTGGCACCAAATACCCTGTTGAGCCACCAAAAGATTACTTGGAGGATTGCGGGGGAGAGCTTGGCAAGCAACGCCGTCATGATAAAGACCTCACCAAGGCGACAGAGGAACTACGTCGAGCACTTCAGGAGAAACTATGACCTCTCAACATGGCATTAGGTCTAATTTAGCTTTAAACGTAACCAATAGCATATCCCGTACACGCCCGTCTGAGTAGTTACATTAGCAATTCGACGGAATCGTTGGGAACAAATGAATATGGTTTTCTGTAATGCGACATACTGTCATTTATTTCGTTAGTGTAATTCGAGTTGGTTTGATAAAGGTTCTGAGTTTCATACATTTTATAAGATTACAATGGATAACATTGTCACAAAAAAAATACATAATATTGTAATTTATTAAAATTTAAAAACTGTGTCATGATCATGACATCACGCAAAATAAAAAGTAAGTGGTGACAATTTGAATGTCATATGCTAAAATGATTCAATGATATTTTAACTATTTGTTAAGGTTATTACACAACAAGAAGAAGGTCCGTTGCTCTCAACGGTTATAAAAAAATTATATGTTGTCAGTATTAATTTCCATACTTGCTGTTTCTTATAAAAAGAGTACCTAATACTTAAAGACTTCACGAACAAAAAATATGTTTTACTATAAAATGTCTTGCAGACTGTATAAATTACGGAACCGGTTGTTAGTTATATATATATATTAGACATAGTACCTACATTAGACTGAAGATAATTTAGAATAAGTTGAAACTCTGTAAGTATAAAATACTTTAATAAATAAATATAGAAATCGTTAAACCTTGTTTTAAATATATATTAGGGTGTAGGAACTAAAAGAATTGTATAGTAGGCCAAAACCTCCTTTCTAAGGAGAGGCCTATGTCCAGCAGTGGACTAGTATAGGCTGTTGATGATGATGATGATAAAGTATCTTTAGGTATAATAAAAGATAATAGTTTAATACACTTTGAACATATATGAGGGAATATTGTTAAAGTGTGTCAGTCATATTTCATCCAATGTTTAGATTGACTCGTGTGATCAAGATGGCTGTGGCAGAGAGCTGGCTCTAAGCCAAAATATTCACTTACAAATGAGTCTGTGTACCCTACTGTTCTGTACATCCTTCCATCCATCCAAAAGTATATTTAATTATGGTTGCTCTTAATTACCTAATGATGTATTAATTTAGTGCTGGCTTGTTTTGAATATCTTGACTCGTTTCATTGACCATAACTTGAATTGTGATTGTATAGACCGCTGTACCAAAAATATTGTTTAAAAATTTTGACTTTCGATGTATAAACAATAACCTCCTCTTTTGTGTTTTTGAAGTAGGTTAAAAAGTTAAAAATATTAGTATTGTATATAAAGCAATGCGCCCCTCCTTGAAACCTCACTTATAAAGAATACCTGAGGTAAGGATGACAATTGGTTTAGATGATATCAATCGTCACTTCTCATCCACTTCTCATATGGATCATCAAACCAAGAGTCAAACCTCGAACTATATTGGAGGTCTAACCCGACCCAACATTGAATCCTTTGACTATTCTCCGGCATCTGCCGGGGATGTCAAGAAGATCAACCTGTCTATCCATTTCAACGCTACGGGTTGTGACGGCATTAGCCGTCGGATGATTTTTACTATCCTAGATCAAATTCTTCCTGTCCATATTATTAACTTTTCGCTCGTCTCCGGAACTTCCCTTTTCTCCCCCAACCTGGCGTAAGGCCTTCATAATCACTCTGCCCAAAAAAAATAACCCCTCTCTTCCTGAACACTATCGACCAATTTCTGTACTCCCGTTTCTCTCAAAAGTGTTCGAGGCTTGTGTACATAAACTGCTGTCGCACACAGCCCTTCACAATCCGGATTTAGACGAGGTCACAGCACAATTACCGTCCTCCTCAAAGTGACTGGCAATATTAGGGAGGATATGGAGGACACCAAGGTCACAGTTCTGACTTTGATTGACTTCTCGAATGCCTTTAATACCGTCAATCATTGTGTCCTGCTATCCATCCTTTCCTATCTCATGATCTCCCCGGAAGAACTGGAATGGTTTTCCTCCTATCTTCAGGGACGACAACAGTGTTTTCATATTGACGACTTGTCATCGACTTGGTGTGATCTTTTCACTGGCGTCCCTCAAGGCTGCATATCGCAACTCAACACCTTTAGTGTACGTATCACCTGTATGCAGATGACTTGCGAAAAGCCCAATTGAGAGTTGAAGACATATCACACGCAATAGATAAAGTCAACAAAGACTTGGACTTCATAAGGTGCTGGTCGACGAGGTTTGGTTTGTCGATTAACCCAACCAAATGTTAAGTGATCGTCATAGAAAGCAAACAGATGTTAAGTAGGTTGGATATGACGGCTATCCCATCAGTTGTCTTTGCGTCTAGTGGTTAAGAACTTAGGGTTACATATCGATTCGACACTTGACTGGAAGGCACAAGATGCAAGAAGCCAGAAAGTCACTACATGTCTTCGCGCTTTATATCCTCTCAAGAATTCTTGCCCACTAAAACTATAAACCTCACTAAAAGGCTACGCTTATGCAGTCATTAATTATTCCCTTAATCGATTATGGTGATATGTGTGATTTTTACCTGAATGCAGTCCTTCTCAATAAGCTAGACAGACTTCTCAATAACTGCATTCGATTTGTTTTTTATCTTCGCAAGTATGACCATGTGTCTACTTTACGTTCCCAACTGAAATGGCTCCGAATTCTTCAGCGCCGCAGTCTGCGTGCACTAACATATCTTTTTTAATTTCTCATTCCCCATCGTTAGATGATTACCTGGTTCCCCATCTCTGTTTCTTATGCTCCAATCATGACCGAAATCTTCGGTCAGCAAATAATATGCTTCTTCAATGTATGTTGCTCGCACTTCCAACTTCATTGATGAAGTTGGAAGTGCGAGATCTTCCTTCTATGCACAGTCAGTTCTTCTCTGGAATGCACTCCCAGTTGAAATCAGGATGTCCACTAACCGCTTTACGTTCAAGAAAATAGTACAAAATCTTCTCCAAAATGAGTTGGCAGAAAGGTTACAACGCTAGTACCCCATTATTTTGATATGTATATGTTTATGTATGTGTATGTATTGAACGTGTAAACTTGGGTCCTTTATGGTTATATATGTAGTACTGTATATGTTTGTTTATTTATGTATATTATATCTAAGTTAGGGTTACATTAAATTAATAAATTTAATATAAATCAATCAAATTTCTTGTTCTCTCTTGCCACTACCGCGTCATTTTTCTACATCACCCGGTCGACTGGCAGAGAATGCCTTGGGCATTAAGTCTGCCTGTGTACAACTTGTACATTAAGTTTTTATAAATAAATAAATAAGTGACTACTGATCTAAATATAGATTGTTGTGACTCTCATATTTTTATTTTTTTTTGTCCACAGACTAACATTCTATTGGTGATTCGACTAAATTTTAGTAAGCCCCAGTTTAAAACATAGTGTAAACGGTGACTTCTCGGTAATATAGATAAATATAGATCCACAGTATCCGCAGTAACCACAGTAGCCTAAAAGGAATAATGATAAGTGCGATTCTAAAAACTTACATTATCATAATTCTATCTTTTTATTATAACATTGTAAATCTGTAGTTTGTTTGTTTACGATGAACGTGAGATTAGCGTGCTCAACACGTTAAGTTTCGGTTCCACGAGTCTGGTTTATAAAATTCTTTATGTATAATGATCTCTTTAATGGAAAAGCTTATGTATGTATAACATCACGTTATAACCTATAAGACCGCAATAATGACAGGTAATAATTGTATACTGAACAACAGGTAAAAAGTAATGAAACACTGCTGCTATTGTATTAGAATAGTGAACGTGAGAAAAGACGTTTGAATGGTCATCATTCAATCACACTCTAACCACTGATAAGCGTTTGGGCTTACTAAATTTAGGCACACAGTTAATTTTTGTATTCTGGATTAATAACATAAGCATCTAAAAATCACTATCCTCGTATAAAGATCTAGAATGCAAAATTTGTGATAGGAATTTATATTCCTAATACAAATTTTGAGCCGTCGATCTGTAAAGTAACTAACATCTATAACAGATATTAGTTACCTACCTTAAGTGCATTTCCTCAATTGGAATCATATTTTTTATTGTCTAATCATAACAAATCTAAGATTAAGGTTGGATTAAAAAAAATACCCTCGATTATGTTAAATATTCCATTTTTTACCTAACTCTTAGGCACACTTCCAATTGGAATCATGTAGCGTCAAGTCTGCTTAAGAGTTGACTTAAATAAAAAATGCGATTATTGTGGAACAGAACATGACCTTAATAATTATACTTTTAAAATTATTTTTTGACAGCCTATGTGGCGTCATTGGTGATCTCCACCTCAGTGGAAATATATTTGATTACGCATTGTGTTATATTATCTAGAAGATTTAATAATAATTTAATAATATAAAATTCATAGCACAAGATATGCTTAGTTTAGATATAGAATTATATAGATAACGCTGGGTAATACGTCCTAAAATATTATTATTAGTAGGTATTATGTTCGCTTTCGGTACGTAAAGAATGTCTGTATAGAAATAACATACCAACTTATGTAGGTAGAAAAAATATTATTATAAAATATTTTCACATACGAAAGAAGAACATATGAATATAATATTAGTATAACTTACAGTATCATCGTAGTGTTGCGTATGTAACGCAGTGGTGCTGCCCTCTCGCGAGTTACAGGGGGAAGAGTGACGTCGTGACCGTCGTCCTTCTTCGTCGTACTCCTGCACACATACGTATTTATCCTTTACATATAAAAGAAAACGATTATTTACAACTTATAGAAATAATTAATTTAATAATTTGTAAGTCATACAAATAACACTTTGGGCACACAGTCACAGGTAAAAACATGCTCCACACTTTACACGCAAGAAAGAAATAGACAAGCATAAAAAATATACATAAAACGAACTATATGTCGCGCACGACAAGGTTTCACCGTACTATGTCTAGACTACAAAAAAACTTATGTAAAAAGTTTTTATGAGGCATAAAGTCGCTAAATAGTAGGGCACAAGAGTAAAAGATGCGAAGCAATGAAGACTTCCCTTCAAACTGCAGGCAGAGTAACCGACCGACGACAGAGTAACCGACTGTCTCGACGATGCAATTGATTTTCCAGCTATTTATGCATGTTGGCACAGTTTCTACCTACTGTCGTCTATGGCCTACGAAATAACAACTAAGGCCTCTTTAACACCTTTTAATGACAACTATTTAATTTCTATTTCGCTTGCTTGCTAGTTCCAGAAATATGTATGCTATCCTTCAGTATATTTAATAGTACCTAATGCTATGTATGGTCAATAAATTGTATCCTACACAGAAGACGCTGAAAATGGATTTTCATAGAAACTATCTCTTACTAGAAATTCGCGTGTCCTTGAATATTTTAATGTTATCGTAAAGCTGAAAAATACGAGGCTTGTGGAAAATAAGAATAAAAAACCTAGAAAGTGCCTTGAAAATCATTGAACAGCCCGCATGCAAAGCATTCATGAACTTGCTACACTTGTACATTACATTTCAGGTTTATATTAAACGGAAATGTACATTCCGTACATCACAAATACGTGCATTGTAAAGTTATGTTTTAGTGAAGAATATACGGCAATATTTTTATTAGGTGACCCGACCGACTTACAAACTTTGATTTGATTGAAGAAGCTGTGCTCGGTATTTTTTTGGTAAATTTTCTAAAAATGAAACCTAGCTAGACCGATTAATCGCCCCCGAAACCCCCTGCATACTAAATTTCATGAAAATCGTTTGAGCCGTTTTCGAGATTCAGATTATATAAATATTAGATATTATTATATAAATTAGTCTATTATATATATACAGGGTTTTTTTTGGTTGTTTGTTTTGACGTGCATTTTTGATGTTTTGAGATTAACAAACATGTGCATACATGTTTGTTAATCTCAAGAATCTTTCTACGAGTCCCATTACGAGTCTTAAATGAAATCTCTCATGGAATATTACGTTGCACGGTACTTATAGAAGATTAAGACCTCTAGATGCAAATTGTTAACATGACAAGCCGTTTGAAAAAAAAAATAGTAACAATAAAAACGAACAAAAAAAAATTTTTTTAAGGAAACCAAACACGATAAAGATCGATTGAATGGATGAAAGTTCCTAGGGTCATCACCGGGATCCATGTTTCTGACTTTAGGTCCATAAAACAGAAAGACAGACCAATCCAAGAGTCCTAAATACGATACCGTTATGTTGATTGGATTAGGAGTTCCAATAACTACCTTCCGGATCCATTATAAAACCATCTGTCATATTACTCGTATTATGCTGTCATCGAAGTTACATTCCCAATTTCTTGTCGAAATCGGTTTTGGGTATCCTGGTATAAAAGGCAATGGGTTGAATAAAAAGAGATTGTAATAAAAAACAATATGAAAAAGGAGTGTATATAAGGCTTGTGTGTGTGACACTTGCGTGCAAAGTTTTGAATCTCATTCGTACCCTGTTATCGAGCGAGCGAGCCATTGAACCCAATAGTTTTCACATGTACCTGTGTAATAACTAGTCACGCAATAGAAAATAAACTTAAAGCTCTCGTAAAAGTATACTTCATATATTTCGGCTAAACATTCTGTACTAGGCTTTGCTGGATCACTCTGTTCGCAGGTATATTCTGACGAATACACTGTGATGCCATCGCCTAATTTCAGAGAATACGGTTACGTCATATTAACTTTCAGGAATCTCTCGTGAGGCGTAGGATGCCGGAAGGAAAATGTTTATTCTTAGTTAAGATTGCGAGCATATGAAGATCTGAAGATATGTTGGTATTGATTACCGGCATCCTTTAAGACCTTTAAACGTTGTACGCTTTTTTGAATTCTAAATGTTTCTCGTCCTAAGCTGGCAACAACAAGAAGTCTACTGTATGTACATACACTTACAAAGTCTCAAGTACGTTTCATAAAATATGATCATGTTTTGTATATGACGAAGACTAACATGATTAAAACTTGTCTATTAAGTAAGAATGTAACATTAGTTGATTTTATTTCCATTTCCTTTTTGGTGTATTTTATGTGAGCAATTCACCAATGGTAATTATTACTATTCTGAGTTCTGATAATATATTTATTTAAGGAGGATTACATTAGGCAGTGCCGGTTTTGTCGATCCAACACTAAGATTTTTGTGATAAAAGTACTTCGTAGTGGTCAGTGTACTTGGAAACATGTTTTATGTAAGATTATGATGATATGTTCTACTTTAAAATAAAAGCTTTTTAATATACGTAGTTATACTGTACTCTATACTTTTTTTAGACTCAGAAGTTGATTTTTACATTCACATTCACAAACGCAAAACTTAAACTGACCGCTCTCTTGCAACGTGTTATAATCCGACCGCAGTGTGGGAAGCAAAACCACAACGTAGAGTAATACCCACCACATTTCTCAATTACGTACCTACTCGGCCCATTAATTAATAAGTAGTGTAATTACCGCATGCTAAAGTCTGAAAAATATTATTTAGGTGTAAAATTGTTGCTTTTCGTGTTAAACTTAGTATAAAGGTTTCTCTAATTACCTACGAATACAAGAAATAAAATAATATCATTAATTATAGAGTTTTTGAGAACGTAACAAGAAAGATACATTTTCAGCGACCCGATCGTAACTACCACTACGTCTATCTGTTAGTCTAAGTCGTACCTACGTTATATTCTTCTTGTATTACTAGGTGACCCCTAGAGATATTTAAATTTCTTAGATTTTATGCACTTAATTTAACATACTCTTAATAAAAGGTTTCTCAACGGGCCTGTGGGTATAGTGGTTAGTAACCCTGACTGCTAAGGTCGTGGGTTCGATTATTAACCAAAAATCGTGTGATGAGCATGGTCATTTGTACTGTGTCTGGGTATAATTTATGTGTGATATGTATGTATTTAAAAAAATATAAGTGTGTTTATCAGCAGTCTGGTTACCATAGTACAGGCTCTGCCTAGTTTGGGATCAGATGGCCGTGCGTGAGATGTTTGAGATATTATTATGTTATTGAAAAAAGGAAAATGGCTAAAGATGGGCAGGAACATGTAGAATAATATATATATATTCTATGAGGTCATAAAATTTACCACATATATTTAATACCTATCTACTTCATTTTCATAACAATACAGTAACGTATATAATATAAAAACGATTTAAATATAAGTGAGTGGTGAAATATAGTATAACCCACGCCAAGTGCAGTCCCAAGGTAACTTAAGTTTCACTCACTCATATTGCTATTTAAAACTACGAGGCGTTCGTGCGGCAAATTATTCATTAAAGTTAAGTAAGTTTGTACCGCTGGCTTGCAACTAATTATATTAACTACCTATTATTTAAAAAAAAGCGCGAAAATTTAATAAAATTGTGGTGTCTTACAATGAATAAGAATACAAATAACAATTTTATTCTTCACAAACCAACCGATAAATCTGAATTGAAGCTTGTTATATAAGATCAATCCTTTACGGCTGACGCGACGTAGAACAGCTTAAAGATAAGTAAATGTTTTGTATACCTTGGCCATGGCGCGCACGTCCATAGGTACGTAGTCGCAAAAAGCGACGCGACGCCGCCGGCGCGACGTCATCCCGTCCGGCCAGCGCGGCGCGCACTGATATCACAGTTTCACATACCGGCTGCAAGCGCCCTAACCCACCCTTGAGACGCACCCGCCCTACCGCTCAGCCACGGTAACATAACCGTGGCCCAGCGAATTTCCACGGTTTGTTAAAGAGCTGGTCTGTTTAAATTTAGGTTTTATGACACACCCGCGGCAGATACGAATCAGATCTCTGTTTTTTATTTTACGAGTTAGTTAAGTATGATTATTTTTTCGGCCATAAGTAGACCATTTTATAAGCGTCTACAATTATTAAAATCGACGGCCGAATGGCGTAGTGGTTTGTATAACAGATTGCTACGCCAAAGTCGCGGGTTCGATTCCCGCTCTATTCAAACATTTGTGTGCGCATTTTTGCAACATTTAATGTTTGGTTTGGTCTGTGTGTTTCTATGTATAATATATATGTATTTACAAAAAAAGTGAAATGTATTAATTATATCAGTTGCCTAGTGCTCATAGTACAAGCTCTGCTTTGTTTGGGACTAGATGGCGTTGTGTAAAGGTGGATAAAAAACATTTATTTGACGTTTTGAATTATCTACCCAATGCAATAAAATATAAGGTACATACAATTTCTTAATAAAACTTTAAAATATTTAAGCCAATGTAAATATAAAGTTAGAGATAAATATATAATATAACTAGCTTTCTTTTGTCGGTAATATATAGGCAGGCAGACAGGCGGGTAATGTCACTTGTTAATTCATATGTTTGAAACAAAACTAGACAACTGCCATAATAAACTTCCCTGAGACACATTCAATTAAGAATCTGCCTTCATTATTCGTAGGTAATCTTTTTAATATTGCGCCTTTATACATATATTGAAACAAGATAAAGCTTATACCCATCAATACCGCCGTCTCGTTTACCTCTCTCGTTCATTATAACCTTAATTTATTAGAGGATGTCTTATATTCATTGTGAAGAAATGTTTTGTTCATAATTCATTTAGGTAGTAATGAATAATAAAACGTCCGACGGGTTATTGTAAATATAAAATACAATTTAGTACTTCACCAAGGTTCGTTGTGTATATTAGAGAGTAGTAGGTAAGTTTTGTTTATCTCAACTTGTTACTAGTGTTGCCAGATTTCCAGTGTCTAATTTAGAGTTCTGACCGCCATAGGCTGATTAATTTGAAATTACCCCTCTTGCCCAGCCCTTCATGGGCTTTATTCAGCAAGTTTATAGTTACTACGCCAGCAGTCCTTGGATCATCTATATATCTCTATTTTTAGCCTATTTGTATATCTCGGTGTAAAAGATATTTCCTTTTCTTCTGTGCTGGAAAAATACTGAATTTTTTGTCCCGCTGAAATGTAATCCGGCAACCCTACTTTCCACCCAAAAAATAATATTAGAACTGATTTCATTGAAGTATTTCCGTAAATATAATAAAATTATGCTTATCTAGAGGTGAATCAAAATGGTATTGACCACGAAAGTCTGACGCCATCTTTCCAGAGTGCCTGCAATTTACAGCTTAAGAGCCGTCGTATAAAATACCACTTTAATTGAAACGATTTTAAATTTCTGACTGAAGGTTATTAGAAAGCCAATATTTATTTATGACAACCAACTTCTAGGTAAACCTAGACGATATATAGGTATCAATAAATTCGCATGAGCAACATACTTCATCAATGATGCTATGCATGCAATGAAATGTTATAATGCCTATAATTTTTGAGGCATATAAATGTTAAATCATTCGTATAAAGATATCTAAATTTAATTAAATACGTTACATGTACATATATAATACGTCCAAAACTGATAAAGTGGCTCAATCAGCCGTCTCTTTATTAATTAGTGACTATTTCCTGCGATAAATTGAGATTATAAATTTCACTTCAAGTATTTATCCACATTTTAAGAAATTGGTTGATATATAATTTGCTGACGCTATTGTCACAAAGTTATGATGTCTATGTGACGTATTTTTTTCTTTATTTGTTAATCCTGTGATAAATTTATTAAAACAAACACTATTTATTTTTTACAGTTATAAATTTCTAATTTTATATGCTTGCCAAAGAAATTAAATATCTTCTTATCTCTATCTCTCGCTGAAATAAATTACCAAGGCGGATTTGTAGATACCCAGATTAGCACGTTCGAACAAACAAACTTGATTAGATTTTTAACGTTAGTATACACTTCTAAAATATTATATTCTTAAATCGCAATATGTTTTATAAAGATTTAATCCTTATTTCAAGTCATTATTTTTTATGAAAAAAAATGTAGTGACATCAATCTAATATATGTTTTTACGTCATTTAAGAAATGTAGATATGATAAACATTTAAAAAAAGCTTATTGTAAAACTGACTGTACTCTGGAAAGATCATACATTTTAATGATTTAGATTACTATTCAGACAGAGTGCGTCGCTATATTAGTGTTTTATCTACGTCAATGCAATTTTTTCCCATTTAGAATATATATAACCTTCTAATCAAAAACTACTCAGAATGCTTTACCTAAGATACCTGCAAAATCTTTTTTTATTCGTAAGTCAGAGCTTGTTTGAGCTTAAAAAGAGCTTTCTTAACAAGAAGTTATGTTGTGTTCTGCGAATTTAATTGAATATAGATTTAATGTAAAAGCCTCAGATCATACTTTCTGTACAAATGTCTGAGGTGAAAGCAATGATTTGGTTCATTCCGTTCCTAGAACTGAATAATACGACTTATTAAAAATTAAGGAACTTTACCTCGTCTATCTGTCCATCGTCGTGTATAAATCAGAGAAAGCATCTTGATGTTTCTTTGAATTCTATGCAGGCCGTTTCTTAAATGTTTTAAGCATGAGACGAAATGAAAAGCGAATTGGGATAAGAGTGTTGAAAGTGTTGCAAATTCAGCTTTGTATTGATGTCGCCAAAGAATCGTATTGAGGTCATCGTGTTGAGGTCCGTAGATCCAAAGAACGTATTTCTTTGGAGTTTATGATTTTGAAAGCATTTATGTATGTATGAATGTATACTTCGGAACTAACCAAAAATATCGAAAATAAACTAAAGTCTTAAATCCAAAAAATCATTACAGAGTACAAACATAACCAAGGATTTGTGAACTTATTCTTTGATTGTTGTGACACTACGTCAATAAAAGTTAACATAATTGGGTATAGAATAAACGGCCCATTAGTGTTGATGTTTGCATATAAATAAAGGCATGCTAGCGCTATGCTCAATTAGTACCATTCAATATAACAAATGATTCTTATGTGACTATTTATTTAAAATTATGTGACATATTGCTTGCAATGGCCATGTCATTCTATTTATTTAAGAAAGGATGACGTATTATTTTGACATGGTTACTAAATGTTTGTTTTTAAAACTAAGTAAAAATTGGATCTCATAACTTTAACTGTAAGTAGATGAAGTATGTCGCGACTACCTAAACGATAGGTTTTTATATGTTAAGCTTTTGATATGGTTTCATTTACTTTTGTAGATAGGTATATAAGAAGGAAATATTGTTAGTTGATGCAGCCAGCTATATTCATTATTCATCTAGCCTTAATCTCTCTTTAGATGAGTGCTGAAAAAGTTTTACTCATCACAAAAAAGAATTGCCATCGCATTCTTAATTTATAAAACTACAAAATTACTCATGCAGGTGGTTGGTCAAATAAAAATTGTCTCAAAAATTTGAAAGGTGTGTCCTCACACACATTTCAAATTTAAAAATTTTCAATGAACTTTTGGTCATTTAAAATTCAGGCATATAACCTTATCACACTAATATTATAAAGGAAAAAGTTCGTGGGTATTTGTGTTTGTATATTTGTTATTTTTTGATAAAATTTGGTTTAAAGGTAGGCTACTATTTATTAGAAAAAATGTAGTGCTCCTGGAGGGAAGTCGAAAGGAGTTAAAATATATTTAATAAACTGCGGGTGTTTGAAAAACAGTGGATCGAAAATGACATGAATGTCTTCGAAGAAAGGAGGTCATGGCCGAATCTTTATTTTTGTTTGCTCAACAATATCAGATAAACAAGAAATATGTTGGCGTTGTATTGTTTAGAGATGCGTACTTACTTAATTAAAGATGTAGACATATAAGACGACTAATACTATTCCTCAACAAAAATATTTTGAATTAAAAATGTGTTTCGCGTCTAGTAAAACGGAGATTAGGTTATGCTTCTACAGATACATTTAGAATAATTATAGGTTTTAAATTAAAGTTGTATTTTTTTTATTTGAAATATAACCTGGATAGACATCAGATGTCATCTCTTCACATCCTGTCTGCTTCGACCTCAGAAACATTTTTGGATCCAGCTATCTCGATTTCGATAACAGGGCCACCACAAGATTTGACTAAGTCTTTGACAAATTGTTGTTTGATATACTTTTACAGATATAATTTAATTTGCAAAAGCTTTGAACATGCAAACTTTATCCAAATTAAGATTAAATCTGAAAATTGAGCCCGAATATACGCAACATATAAACTAAAATATGTATTTTCTTAAATATTTAATGTTTGATGAATTTGATCATATTAATGTTAAAAACTTCCCAAAATTATGTATTCGGTATTTATGTCGTTAGGTCTCTAGATTACTGAGAAAAAATAGACAGACACTCCAAAACAACCAGATTTGAGAACTTGCTAAAATTATTTTCAATTAAAAATAAGGCCTAGGTTTATAGAGACTCGATGCCTCCATATCTAAATGTGTCTTTAAATTTTGAATTAACAAATTCGCATTAGATAGCTGCTAAATATAGAAATAGAATAGGAAACAAATATTTTTTAATCCCAATGAAGACAGGAAACAATAATTTATACATGAATAGAGCGTTCTGGAAGATACATGATGATAAGGGTTTCCCCCTTCCAGAACGATAAAACAAATCTAGTGCGGATTTGAAACTACTAATAAGTAATGTTAACAGTAACTGTACAAGGTACAAATGTAAAATTATAGTTTAATTTTAGAGATAAAAAGTATCAAAATATAACAACACGGGCTCGTCCGGGATTTGAACCCGGGACCTCTCGCACCCGAAGCGAGAATCATACCCCTAGACCAACGAGCCGTCATGTAGTCTCGCGAAAATTGTAGTCTAAACAAACTCTCCGCTAGTCTCCTATCAGTGACGTCGCATTAGGTTGTCATATTCATCTAGATTTGTTATGACGAATTGATACTAGATTGATTAGAACATAAGTACAGTAATTAGTGCATGTACTTCGTAGACTATTTTCAGGCATTAAAATTATTTCCAAGCGTCAAATGACATGTAAAACATTTCATACGAGAAGAACTCTACTTGATTCTACATTCTCTATACTAATAGAGTTAAAAGAAATCATCATAACTGGCCGCTATTACCGAATACTTATTATAGAACACAAAATGCCAATGATCCCCTTAGACCACTTTGCGAGATGAAAAATAAATGATACAATTTTGCCAGATTTACCCACCAAGTACAATATACAGGAAATAACGGCCATAATCGTGAGCTGTGTTAATTCTACTCCAGCCGTTATCGACTCATGCAAGAAAAGTAAGAGAGAGAGAATAACAGTATACAGTGGTAGTGCCGAGGTGCCACTCCAACTAAACTACTGGATATTTTTGCTCATCTCAAAGAAATATAAAAAACGCTTTTAAGAGCTGTTATGAAAGAAATGAATGAGATTGTGAAGACGAGGCAGAGTCGAATGCTTGCGAATTACGTCAGTATTTGAACGTAACACCTACTCTGAAAACTAGAGCTTGTAGAGAAGCTTTGCTGGCAATGCCTACAATTTGGATTGAAGAGGCTATAGTGAGTGATATCTATTATGAGTAGGCGAGTGACACCCAGGACACTGCTATAGACAAGGCGTTAGAGAAGTGAATGTGGTCGATAATAGATTGATAAGTGTAGAAGGTAATTCTGGCAAAATCACCTCGTGCGGTGGCTCCAGGTCGTCATCCGGCGGCGGCGCGTCGGTGGGCGCCCGCCACTGCCGCCCGCTCCTGCCCCACATAACAACAATATCAACAAATGCCTACAATACAGAACTACACGATACCAACTAATTCACACATATCTTTCTAAATACATATCAACTCCAAAAGGTAAATTGGTCGTTTTATCCCTCATCATATTGTCCATGGTTATCTACGATTCGTAACAGAGATTAGTGTTAAGTCGTGGAATAGCTTTATACCACAAAAACCACACATTAATGTCATAAACCGCAAGCTTGAGTGTGTTTTTTTTTGTTATTGTTATACTAAGACTGAATTAATATATGGCTTCAAATGCCTGTTACTTATACTGTCAAATTCAATTTAAATAAAAAGTTTGCTGATGATTGCGGTTTGTAATGATAGTATCATTTGCAGCTATCAAAATCTTAGACATAATAATAAAAATCAATAACCCACTGCTATAAAAACATTATCAATGACATTCATTACAAAAATTAAATTTTATGCTACATATACATATATTATTCGTTCATCATCCGCGAGTTTAAATGTATCCGGAAATATAAAAGACTGTTGGTGAAAGACAACGCCCGCATTAGGAAGATATATCCTGTATCGCGGGGAACTTTACGAAATACATGGAACGGACATAAAAAACACCCGGACTAGTTATTTTTAATTTATCTATGGTTAAAGGCAATTACACGACTGAAAGTAGACAAACTAATTGTAATGTTGTTGATCAGATTGTAAATCAATTACTTTTTTAAAAGATCGCCAGAAATAATCATACAATAAAAAGTTTTAGCAAAATAGATTTCAAAAGTTTTATTCATTTTTTTATGATCATGACTATCACTGTAAGTATACTGTATTACATAGTAACGCAATCATCGTCATCATTTTAAGTCCCTGTTAAGTTACAGAAGGGCCGCTATAGATTTTTTCTATCCTAACGGCCCTGCGCAATTCTCATCAAGCGCGGTCTCGTTAATGATTAAGTATATCGAAATTTATAGAATGTAAATTACTTTATCATTTTTTTATCGTTCCTTTATAGAATCTTAAGCGTCATTGGTGGATCGATTTTTACTAGCAATAAATTTAGAACGGCCTTTTCAGACGCAGGACGATGGCAATAAACCGTTGGATGACAATAAATGGAAACATTTATGCTATCATAAGACAATCGATTCAGATACTAAATAAAAGCGGAAGTGTTTGGCGACCGGCCAATGAGATGCTCGGTTTTGCGGGAGTGAACGCTGAGACAAGGGCTTGTGGAAAACTGTGGGTTATTTTCTCAGTGAAATGTAAAAGAGCGGACGAAAACGAACGCTTGATGAGGACTCAGCCTTTGCTTTCGCACTTCAATGGTACTTTAACATTTAAGCGCCTTTATGAGGGCCCCGCTGGTTGTGAGGGATTTACGCCTCGCTCATTAAAGACCTGAGTTACCTTGAGCCCGTCGTGCTCCCAATTCAGTCACCGTTATTCTTCTTTCTTTTTTCCTATACCTTTTATATGAAAGACTAGCCAGTTACAGAAACAAGCTATGCAGAATTTAAGTAGATTGTAAAAAGAGTTGTCAGTCATATTTTGACGTCACCTGTACAAAGCATGGTCATGCGGTGGCAGGCCCAGGCCGGAATCTTCGGAAGGCGAGCGGTGGTCGGCTACGAGGGGTGCATCCGCTGGTACCTCCTATAACAATAACCCTGAACCTGACCCGACAGCCCCAACACTTTTCACTTTTAATGTAATGGACGCGGAACAATTCCCAACATTCATCTTTTTAAGTTTGTTAGCTACTTTTCCTAAATACTTGTAACTGGTTCCAATATAAATGCGTACATTTGAAGAAATTATTATTCATTTTTTATTAGAAACTAAGAGAAGATATATTGAAGAACTATTCCGTTCATTTAATCCTCCTTGGTACAGTGTAATGAGAATGTGAGACGTATAGCTTCAATTTTCGCTAAAGGGGTAAAATAGGCTAGGATTTCATAATACAGTTTTTTGATTATCATGACCTTAAGTAAAAGATTACACATAGGAACTATTTATAAATAAAGCTCAATCTACTAGAAAGCAATCAAACTATGACATCGATGGAGCATGCAACGACAGGAGCGTACCCAGCCATCCAGAGTTTAAGGGTAATCTTTAGAATTACTAAATATTTAGGAAACTAGAGAAAATAATTTCGAATATCTGTGTACGTCCTTGTTTATATGTTATTGTGTAAAAGCTTGTGCACTTACCGGGTCGTGCAACTCATGCATCGTTGAAGAAGGTAGCATGTGACGTTCAGCGCCTCGCTACCGACAAATAGTAGGCATCAACTAAAATTCGTGCAAATAAATTTTAGTAGGGGAGCCCTAGAAGGGATTTCGGTATTTACTCGAGCATGGCAGATTAACATAAGGAGGAATACCTTACTCCCAGTTGAGTACCTCCACCATACATGAGCCCTACATTTAGGAGGGAGCGTCTAGGACAGCCCATCAGATCAGTTAAAAAAAACGATGGCCAGAACTACTCGAGCGTGTGAGATTAAGCTAAGTCAAAGTGTATTTAAAAAAAATGACGATTTTTTTTAACACACTGTAAAGCAGTGGGAGGGTCACAAAGTACCAAAAAAACACATGACCTTGACATTTTTTTTATTGTGAAGCAAACAATGCAAGAAATCTTCTTTAAATGTCTACATACTTTTTGTGCCTTTATTTGTCACATTTTATAAAAACAAAAAGGAATATTTCAACCCGTCAGATTTAAAATACCCTGCAAAATTATCGTCAGATTTTTCGTGGACTCTCCTACTATTTGCACTAAATGTAAAATATTTAAATTACAAAACTTCTGTACTAAGTTGTTTTACAATAACTGTGTATCTCTGTGTGGTCTACTGATGTAAATTTTAGTGTATTGACAATATTGTGAAAGTATTACTACTTATACGTTTCTGTGTCCATAGGCTTTATTTAGCAACTTATAATATAATCTTTAAAAAAATCATCACATGGTGTTTGTGTTGAATGTGGACACGTGTTTGTTTTTTAAATTCATAATTGCAACTATAGTTAAACCGCCCGCCGTTAGTTAACCGTTAAGCTTGGCCCTCCTGATGGTTTGCGGGACGCGGGGCGGGTGATGCGCTCGGCTATACATGACACGATGTACTAACTCGATATCTTCAGATTTATTTGTTTGAGATTTAATCTACACACGATGTAATAAAAATCGAATTTATTTCCATGTATTATAATGTCAGTGTATTGTAAGTTTTTATGATTAATTGTAAAATTTAATACTGTAAAATAATTTTAATAAAATCACCTTATCTTCATCATGTAAATTATATTCAGATACAATTTAAAAATTAAGTGAAATAATAAATATTCTTTAGTAGAACTTCAAGTTTTTAAATATTTTTGTGACGCAGAGTCGGCAGATTATCCATGTTGCAAAATAATACCGTGTGTAGCAGTCTTAAGACAAATAACACGTACAGCCATACTTTCACGTCAGTCACTGCCGGCGGACAGCCACGCACTAGCTAATTGGTTGAATGCACCCCCGCCCCGCGTCCCCCAAACCATCAGGAGGGCCAAGTTTACGGCGGTTTAACTATAGAGGGTAATACAAATACTATCATGAGAATTGAATACACAAATAGACATGATTAAATAGAACTATATATTTATTCTATTGTTTTATGTTAGACATGTTCTATTTATCATTTTAATTATAAAATGTGTACAAAAGAAGCACTGAATTTCAAGGAGAATATTAGAGTGAAACAGGATTAGATTTGTAATCAAGTTTAAGATTTATGCAATTTTTAAATGTGAATCATGAATGTAAGCAAAGTCTAATTCAACTCCACCCAGAGTGGAGATAATTTACAAATTAATTAGTTATGCAATAAAACTCCTGATAAATCAGAAATGTTTTAACAACACGTGGCCTTGTCTACAGTTTATACGAATTTTTAGTCTTATTCTACACTAAATAACGAAAACACAACGAATAAACATTGTTTAAATTAAGTTAGTTAATTGGGGCAATGGGAGTGCAGCGCAAAATTCTAATAAGGCTCTTCCTGCAGGTGGAGCACAGATTATGGCATTTTAAAGAGAGCTGTTTAATAAACTTTATAGACATTATTTTTTATATTTAGTTCTGCTTAAAATGCATTGAAAAGTGGCGAATTCGTGGAAATGTTTAAAATTTTCAAGTTCATTCTAAAATGTAAAGATTAAGTTTTACTTAAAGTAAGTCAAGGAATAAAATAACATTTTTAGTAATTTATCCTTTTAGGAATATGACAAATTTATTACGATTCTTAAATCGGATGATGTATAACGTATTGTGATGAAATACAAAGACATAAAACATTAAATAATACGAAATTAAATAAAACATACGTTTTTTCGGCCAAATGAGGATAATTTTGACTTGGACTGATAAACAAGACTCGTAAGTCGATTATGTGTTCGCGTTGTGTAAGAAACTAGGAGTAAGAAAACAAAATTTTCAGTAGTTTCCTGATATGAATCGAATAAGAAACACAAATTCGTAATATACCTTGTTTGCATGATGCTCAACTGTCGGTTCCTCTCCTCGTCTATATACAAGCTCGTCGAACCTCGCCCTGTCCTCCGGTAACATAAACTCTCTTATTTCCGTAAGCAGCGTGTACTGCAAAAGGAATATACGTTTAATACATGGAAATTGAACACGAGGCTTAGAGAGATGCAGGCTTACGGATAAACTTTATCATAGCCACATGTGTTTTACATGTTTGAAACTCTTCATGTTCCTTAACACTGCAAATACTTGGCTAAGATCCAAAAAATTAAGTAGAACTTAATTTAGAGGATATATAGCCAGAAAATAAGATTTAGACGTTATCCATATATTACGTCATTCCGTTCAAAAATAACCTTTTTCTTTAATAGGACTTTTAGATCTTAAATACTATTATCCTTTTCATCATTCATCATTTGACATATTTAAACGATTTAGTAGTCTATAGCATGTAAAGAAATCATTAAATTAGATTAAGTATACGTAGAGTAATACATTTAGTCCCGTGTACAGTGTAATCAATAGAGCTTGCGAACATGGTAATAAGACCTCACCTTAAAGGACTTTTAAAAGGTTTTTTAAAATTTACTGAATTTTTGTGTCGTATGTTTGTAACGAGATATGATCGTCGATATCTATCTGTATTTCATGTTAGGTAAATTATGTATTGGCAATATTTTCAACTTAAACGTTATATTACTTTTATTATTCTAATAATGTTATTAACAAAGATTACGAAATCACACATCTTATGCAATTAGGCATGCAAATGCCAAGCGTCGGAAAAAAATAAAAACAATATGCTAAATTCTATTACTCACACAAATATGTCAAGACTACGCCTATTATTTAGTCCATACTTCATAAATACGTAGATAAAACTATGATAAAATATAATTTTAATCGACGTTTATCTAGTTGTGAAGCTCTAACTAGGCTAGGTTTCTGTGGTCAGTCAAAGAGAGTAAGTACGACTAGTGTTGGGTCAATAAAGCTTTAGACATTATTGGGACATAATGTTGCTATTGTGTAGTAATACTCTTTAGCAATATTATAATAGAATAAACATTGTTAATGGGTAGAAATCTTATAGGTATTGTATTAATTAATGTAAAGTTTTTCAAAGGTCAATCTTTTTTAAACAGTAAAAAAATTTTATTGCTTTGAAACACTACGTTCATATCAATAACACAATAAATCAATTTAAACGAAGTGTATTCCAGCAGCAGCAGCAGGCCTATGTCCAGCAGTGGACTAGTATGAGCTGTCGATGTGTGATGTGTATTCGTCTTTTTGACTCGATTTTTAGGAATATCATTCTACAAAAATTCTTCCATTATCTGATTCAATAAAAACATAAGTTATTAAAACAAAACTACTTCTTAACCACCGATGTCGCATCAATTAATGACATAGAGAATATTAAAAGTATATCATTAAAACCGCAAAATGATCTTTCTACATAAATAAAAAGTTCCTATTGGATTATTAGTATCCATATAGATCATTTCTATGGTGTAATGATGAAAGTACATATGTATTTTTAGAATCTTGTCTGCAAGTACGCTATAAGGAATGATTAATGACCAGCTTAAGCTGAACACTTACCGCTATAGAATATTTTTTATTGAACAGTCTGAAAGGAAGATTATCGTTTTATTTACATTTATGTTCTTCTTTACATAGTATAAAACAAAATCGCTTCCCACCGTCTGTACGCTTAGATCTTTGTAACTACGCAACGGATTTTAATGCGGTTATCGTTAATAGACAGAGTAATTTAAGAGGTAGTAAAGGAAAAGGAAAGAATTTATATATTATGTATACGTGCATATTATAGTAGAGTAAAACCAATAATTTAAAATACTTGCAATGTGCGGCCGGGTATAGCGCTAACTATTCACAATAATACATATTATTAAACCACACTGACACCACATAGCATGCATACATTGCTCACGTGCGCGGCGGGGAGGCCGCTAGTCATGTATAAACGGGCCTATTTTTGTTAATGCTATTATCATGCTAAATATGAAATTTGATGCTAATCATTAAAATTATTAATATCATGTTAATGTCACAATGCAATAATTGATATGACTTATTTATTTCACTCATGAAATTATTCATAACACAGCTACAGTGTTCCTATTTAAGGACAGGTAGAACCTGTCCTTAAATTGTCCTCAGATAGAGTAATACGAAGACTGACACTGATTGACAGCGAGATAGAGAGAAAAAAGGGTTGAATGTTGAATTAAATTATTAACATTCACAACGTCTTTGCTAGGATCCAGGCTAAATCCCTCTCTTGAATAAATTGTTCCTAAGATAAATTAAACTATGTAAAAGTCACGTTTGCTACTAACACTTGAACTCGTGTCCGAACTAACGAAACTACAACCACAAACAGTCCTGGTATTACATATTTAATAGGGTAGTTGCCTGCGGCTATAATAAATTATGCATAGTCTGACCATTAAAATAAAAAACAAAAATCATGTCACGTTGCCGAATACAAATCAAACTCTTTATTTTATAGTAACAGTAACTTATAACATTAAGTATTATTGTTTATTGCTGTCAAAGTGTATTATGAAAAATTGGATTTTTGGGTTTGTCAGATTTAATATGTATACATATACTAGCTGTACCCTGCCACGCTTCGCTTTTGCACACTGTAGTTGTAGAGGAACAAAACGATTTTATTATCGTGTCAAAATTTGAGATCAAATCAAACTCTTTGAGGTTTTGAAGCGTACACAAACCAATTTAACAGTATTATTTTTACATATAAATATATAGATTTAGTTTATAATATTATATTTTAGTTTTGGTAATTTCACTAGTACCTACCAAAAAACTATTGAGAGAAAAGCGGTCAGTAGTGTATTTAAGTATTTGTCGAAAAGAAAGTATGAATGGTTTAACAATTCATAATATTTCTCTTTAAAAATTCAACATAACAGATTCAGCTGTCAACATAACATAATGGTATAGGAGCTAGCAACGTTTTCGAGAAAGAATTTTAGGTCAGCTGATTTTGTGATATGTCGTCCTTCTTGCACTTTCGGTTAGAATCTGGGCTATCTGGCTGGCGGTAGCGGTTGCGTTCATTAGTGCGCATCCTACCTGTCCAGGTAATAATCCTGTATTTTAAAAACATTTTAGAAGGCGTAATTTTTAAGTTTTTGTTTTTAAATAAGTCTACCTGACATACTTTTTTTATTGCCAGACATTTTTGACAATGCTAATTATGTGCCATACGCGATGTTTTTATTTTTTTTTATAAAAATTTCAAAGTATTTTATAGTGTCTGTAATTTTAATATTATGTTATTTAAAGATAAAAAAAACTTAAAATAAATTTGCCAGACATTAATTCGATTGTTAAGTCTTGAATTAAAATTAAATCGTCATGAAAAGTATTGCAGTATGATGCTAGTAGTAACAAGACACATTTTCACTAAAAATCAACTTCTTCATATCTCACTACTTTTGAAAATAATGTGCCTGAGCAAGAGTTGAGTTTACTCAAAATCATCATCATCATCAGCGATGATGCGACTTAACAATCGAATTAATGTCTGGCAAATATATTTTAAGTTTTTCTTAGTCGTTACGTGACGAAAATTTGGAGAAATGCTCACTCAAAACATCCAACATCTTTATCTCCAATGGCTTTCGGTTGGACCATTAACGGTGACAAATATGATTTTGTCTGGTTTTTGGGAGATCAATTACCATCCTCAGTTGCAGATATTATTGTTCAAAGTAAGTGTGAAATGGAATATTTATCAATAATAACTAAAATGTTTTATAACGAACTAGAAGAATTACACTGTTTATTTTTTTTCTGTTGCAGATGATAGAGTTTTAGAAGATAACGAAAGTTCCCAAGAAGATGATATGAATGACACTGACAAAGACAGCGACGATGATGATAATATAATAATAATAATATAATATAATAATATATTCTACCACATTCACACAACGCCATCTAGTCCCAAACTAAGCAGAGCTTGTACTATGGGTACTAGACAACTGATATAAATACATATATACTTTTTTTTTTGTAAATACTTATACATAGAAACACCCAGACCAAATCAAACATCAAATGTTCATGCACACAAATGTTTGACTTGAGCGGGAATCGAACCCGCGACCTTTGGAACAGCAGTCCGTTACTCAAACCACTACGCCATTCAGTCGTCGCCAACCATCATGATGATGATTATGAAGATGCCTCTATTTTTTGTGACGTCAATATAGGCTGAAACAACTTGAAAAACTTAATATTAATTATTTATAATTTACATTTAGTAATCAGAATAATTTAAATAAAAAGTGTTGTTTTTTAAATTTTAATCTAATTTTATATTCCTTTTTATGCTTAATTTTTTTTTGAAACTTGCTCTGACTAGAATGATAATTATTATTATTCTTATTCTTATTATTATTATTATTATTTTTTTATTATATGCACAGTGAAAAGTAATTTACTTTCGTAATGGTTCTCTGTACTAGCATCATACTGCAATACTTTTCATGACTTTTTAATTTTAATTCAAGACTTAACAATCGAATTAATGTCTGGCAAATTATTTTAAGTTTTTCTTATCTTTAAATAACATAATATTAAAATTACAGACATTATAAAATACTTTGAAATTTTATAAAAAAGAATAAAAAAAATCGCGTATGGCACATAGTTAGCATTGTCAAAAATGTCTGGCAATAAAAAAAGTATGTCAGGTAGACTTATTTAAAAACAAAAAATTAAAAATTACGCCTTCTAAAATGTTTTTAAAATACAGGATTATTACCTGGGCAGGTAGGATGCGCACTAATGAACGCAACCGCTACCGCCAGCCAGATAGCCCAGATTCTAACCGAAAGTGCAAGAAGGACGACATATCACAAAATCAGCTGACCTAAAATTCTTACTTTCCAAACGTTGCTAGCTCCCGTACTATAATATGCATATCGAAAGTTGGCTATTGATCTCAAATTCATTGTAACTTCAATCTAATCGTAATGATTTGGGAGACAGTAGAAGAAAATCTGTTTCACTGAAGGTAGATTTTACAGAAAAAATAAATAGAAATAGAGAACACGTAGGTAACCAAATGGAACAAAATTACATAAGCAAAGGGTCCTATGATTTTCACAGGAATCGTAAAAATATAATATTAATGTGGTGATCAAAATGATCAATCAAGTAATGATAATGACTTTGAAATCAAAAATGACATGTCACTATTGGTTCGTTTCAAATCAAAGAAAACAAATGTGGCAAATTCAGTTGAAAATGTCGATTCTGATTTTGATGATTCATAGTAAACATCACACTAGCTCATTCATTCATAAAGTTATTTGTTATCATCCATGCAAATTTTTAAGTGGCGATGCAAAAAGTAGGGGTATTATAAGTTAAGGTCTGTGTCTGTGTATCTTTGTGTCTGTAGAAAAAAATAGCTCCTAAACGTTTGCCACATAACTTGGGTGGCAAACTACACTTATTGTTGAAATAAAAGCGCAACTGAGGCGCCGCTAGCACAGGATTTTATTAACCTGGTCAAGCTACAAAGATACAATCTATGGAAAATTCAGTGCCATAGTCAATCTTGTTATTTTAAAATAAAGGCCACAGTGTCTGCTAGTAACAACACCGCAATACAACGCCGGTTGCGTTGTATTGCGGTGTTGTTCCAAACATGGTCCAAAAATGGTGACAGTTTTGGTGACTGACACCATCGTGGTAGGACGTTTCAATCCTTGAAAAGAGGTTTCTGAAACTAGTCGGATATCCCAGAAATACATACTTGAATAAAAGCGTAGGTAAATCTCTAGGAAAAATCTATATCTAAATCTAAAATATTTAAAGAAAAATACATAAAATGGAAATAACTTGACAATAGCGGGTACTCCTTCATAAACCCTTATTATACCTAATATATTATAGTTTTTACGTTTAACAAATAAAAAATAATTTGACCTCACAGTAGTAGTAGTACCACGTACGACGTTTAGTCAATCATACATCACCTTCTGCGGCGTATCGAGCAGATCCCTGACAACAGTGAGGAAGGAGTCAGGCGTGAGTCGCCTGGCAGCATACTCCTCCATGTAATAGGCGATGGCCGGCAGGTCGCACTGGGGTAATAGCGACCGCGCCTTCTGTTCCACTGCTACTGCTGCCGCTCCTCGCCGCCTGCCCCACCCGCTTATTCTAGATTACAATATTATATGTACTATATTACATAATAAACCGACTTTATACACACGCTAACAGTTTTGTACAATAACATGATATATAGATAATTTGTACCTTCAGTAAGAGCAACAGCAACGCTTTTTTTAAATTTACCGATTGCGATTTTGGTCCAATAGGAGAGGTGGCGATCACCGTCACGTAAATAACTTAGCTCCGTGTTAATTTATATAATAGGTCTGGTGAGTATGGCGGATGATGGAGAGCTTCCAACCTTGCACCTACCGACTATTACTTTTTCCAAAATTTAGACAACTTTTTAGTGGGTAAAAAATTCAATTCCCGAGAGGCAGTACAAAATGCCTTTGAAGAGTTTGTTGCCTCCCGTCCGGCTGATTTTTACAAGAAGGGCATCAATAAACTTCCAATGCGTTGGCAAAGATGCGTCGACTGCATGGGTGATTACTTCGAATAACAGAAATAAAAAAGTTTGAAAAAATAAGTGCTTTCACTTATTGCATACAAAACGGCAATTTCATAGGTAAAGACCTAATATAAATATATAAAACCAATGAGAGGTTAACTTATATGATAATTTCATTCTTACGCTTTATAATGCTAAAATAACACAGTGTGGTATAGTGAATATAATATATATATAAAATAATATAATATAAACTGTGGTTGAATATCATAGAAACTCCTATTATAATTTGTCAACATAGCACATAAAAGTTGAATAGCTCGGATGCGCATCATATAAATTATAAAAAGTTAGCATGAAATTTTAATAAGAATAGTATCAATTACCATTACTCCATACTAAATTGTAGGCTATTTTGAAACCTGCTGAATTATTAATTAAGCTTTAAAGGAAGAATAAAAAGAAGATTCTTTTATTTGCCTGACTTAGACCAATTTCCATTAACATTAAAATATAATTCATATTCAAATAAAAGTGGAAATAAACTCGGTTCCAAAAATAACGGGTCAGTCACATAAACCCGAATATCTCGCGAACTACGTATGCCGTCCTAATGATACGAAGACTGTTCAATTGAGAATTTAATTATACAGATGAAAAATAAAATAAAACTTAAATCTAAACTCTCTAACTCTTAACTTATCTCTAAATTTAAAAAAAAACTAAAGTAGTCATATTTTTCTTAAGATTACATTTTTTTATGATTGTTTTTTTTGCTGTTTTTCATCACTTTCTTCATTTAATACTTTGTATTGCCTCCCCGAGCTCTTCTGACAGCTTCCAGGCGATTAGGCATGCTGTACACCAAACTTCGGAGCCGATGCTGAGGAATACCTTCCCATTCCTCTACCAGTGCTTGTTTGAGCTCGGGAAGCGTGATTGGTGGGGGGTTTCGACCTTTCACGCATCTCTGAAGCTCGTCCCAGGCGTGCTCGATGGGGTTTAAGTCCGGGCTTCGCGCTAGCCACTGCATGAGTTCGATACCGACCTCTTCAAGGTAGTCATGTACAATTCTGGGGTATGGGGAAGCGCATTATCATGCATTAATATGCCATGCCGGTCCATCCTGGCCATGAAAGGACCTACATGTTTATTGAGAATCTCTTCCACGTACCTCTCTGCATTTAGAGTTCCATTTTGAATGAGTACCAGCTCGGTACGGGCCTCAGTAGAAATCCCAGCCCAAACTTGTACGGTGCCTCCACTGTACGCCACTTTTTCCTCATCACACGCTTGATGGAAGCGCTCCCCTGGTCTTCTGTACACCAACTGCCTACCATCATGCTTATAAAGCATGAATTTAGACTCGTCCGTGAACATTACCCTAGACCAATCATCTAGTGTCCAGTTTAGGTGCTCGCGTACTTATCTCTGTCTTGCAATTCGATGTCCCCGTTCCAGTTTGGGGCCATTTGCGGGCCTCAATGGTTTCAAATTTGCTTCAGCAAGACGTCTTCTTACTGTTTGAGCGCTTAAATTGCCACTTCCAAAGCGAATAAAGTGAGTTTTTAGACCAACAGCAGTTTGAAAACGATTTCGGAGCATTGTAGCCACCAGTTGTCTGTCTTCCCTGGCCGTTGTGCATCTTGGTCTGCCATTTCCTGGTCTTCTAAGGTGTGATCCGGTCTCTTGGTACCGCTGGACTTCCCGCTGAACAGTCGACAAAGATACACCAATGTTTCTGGCTGTTTCACGCTGGCTCCGCCCAAGTTCCAAAAAAGTTAGGATTCTGGTACATTCCTCTAGCGTGACTGCCATGCTTCACCTCACAGAATAATAATTATGCACGTGGAAGACGTTCACTATAATTTTTTTTGTGACAGAATAGAAATGGAAAGCATCCATAATGAAATGAAACAAAAATTTTGTTTTTAAAGATAGTCATTTTTTTAAATTTTGTTTTTCTAATGAAGTTTTTTTCATCAACCAGTTTATTATATGCTATATAATATGCTATTAGAAGCAGAACTAAAATGTCTTTATTCTGTTTTTTATTTCATTGATCTAACTTTTACAGTTCTGGAGGTATTGCAATTTTTGTGACTGACCCGTAATTTTTGGAACCGAGTGTAGATCATTTACAATCCTTGCGGGATTTTTAAATAAGTCACCTCATGATTAAGTATGAAATCTGAGCTAATTTAGTTATATTTTTTCATGAGTTATTATTGTTTAATCGTCGCAATTTACATAATCAGAATATATATTACTAATAATTTATTGGAAAGTTTCTAGTTCCTTTTTTTAAGCTATCTATAGATTTAGGAAAATGCCCTTATGGTATGATGGTGTTTCCTATTCATAGACTTGAAGAGCTCTTTTGATCCAACAAAAGTATACTAAGTTTTAATTTTTTGTTGATAATTTCAGCCGTTTTGTTTTAGGTACTTCTTGGCATTGACATTCGAGTAGTCGCTTTAGAAAACCATACATAAGATATTACCTTGGTGCTGCGTCCCGTTCCCCATACGCTGTGCAGGCATGTGGAACCTTCCCTACATCCCGTACTAGCAACGACATTCGTTTGTGGTATTTGAGCTGTGCAACCGCCTCATCATGTGTCACGTCCACAAATGACTGAGCATTCACCTCTAGGATTTGATCCCCAACCTAAGACCAAATTAATAGAGATTGATTAAAACAATATTAGCACTTAGAACAATATTAGCTTAACTTTGGACAAATATAGTTTAACCCAATAGGGTTTCTATACATTTGTATAAGTCTTATGATCAAAGGACAGTGAAACAAACGAAGTAAAAAGTATATATATAAAAAAGTGAACAATTGGCGGCCTATTCGCGATTTCGGATCTATTCCACGAAACCGCTGGATGGGGAAGGAGATTTAGGGTTTGACAGAATTGTAATTTCCAGTGTGATTTATTTCAATAAATCAATTCTAATCTTGCAGGGTATTTAAATGAGAGACCTCAAATCGAAATACATTTTCTGCAATCCATAATAAGATTATTCTGAGCTATAATTTAATTAAGACTTATTGTTATATACAAACTCAAATTAATAAGCACACTAAATACAAACGAATAAAATAAATATATATAGCTAGGTAGGTATATAGGTAGGTATAGTAGGCCAAAACCTCCTTTCTAAGGAGAGGCTTATGTCCGGCAGTGGACTATTAAAGGCTGTTGATGTGATAAAAATGAATCTACTAGTCTCTGGGTTCTGGTCCTTTGTTATAGATCTTGAGAGAGTAATTAATCTTGTAACAGTAACGTATCACTAGGTATTTGCCGAGTCCATTTTTCAGGTGATTGCTCACGGTGTTCCTGATGGACTAGCCGACCCACAGCAGGAAGCTCCCCTAATACCGCAAGCGTTTTTATGAGATCAGGGTTTTGCCCGCTGTTTTGCTAGCGATCAAGTCATTTTTTACTCCAGGTTACAACGGTACAAAAAGGTACCTTTTTTGTAGCCCTGGAAACGTTTAGGTATACTAAATTTATGGTAATCGGTTCAGTGATATCTGAGAGTGTAATAAACAGGCTCACTTTATGATTTCGAGTATTGTTATTTTTTAACTTCATTCACAGGAAGCAGATTTCCGTTTTCCAATCTGTCTTTTACAAAAAAAAAAAAAACCATCTTTTGAAATTTTTGTTACTAGATTGCGAAACCGCAAACATTAAAACAACAAATTTTATCAGATACTTATTTAAATTATGTTAGAATATCAGCAGATGGCGTCTAGTACGTACGTTGACCTGTCATGTACTGACACTTACAGTGGCAATTCTAATTTACTGGTTAATAAAATCAACAGAAAACTTCTACCAAATGAGTTATGTTCAAATTCCTGCTGACAGGTGTTCTTTAGTAATATTAAAGTGTATTATACTCGTATATGTAAGTGGTTTACTTATTAAATGATATATATTAAATTGTTTATGGATAAGAATGTCAGACAAGAATATTTTCTTATTTTATGTAGTCATATTTTATGTAGTCGGGTTTTAGACTGTAATTTTATTTTTTTCCAAATATTGTATTATTCACTTTAAAACAGACGTATTTCAGTGTATATATTAGTTGCAACCTAACAATATTAATTTAAGAAAAAAACATGGTAAATTATTAGTGGTAAAACTTTTAACTGTATGTTACGTTATGCGGAAGTGGCGTGCAGAAGGCACTGCAGTCGAGTGAGTCTTGAGTTCTAACATAATAAATATTTCATCACACCCCCTCCTACCTTGCTTGCGATAAGAAAATTAAATATTATTCGCCACGTAACGTTTAACAAGAAAGCATTTAGGAATTCTTAAATTTTAATGGATTTGTTCAATAAAATATTTTATACACTATAGTCATAACCAAGGATATACAATAGAGTTTCATACCCTCTTCATCGAAACAGCGTAGAATAGTATTCCTTAAATATGGATCAAATTTTATGGAACATAAAAAAGTTACAGTCTATAAACCGGTCTCAACAAATTAGAAAGTAATTCACACTTTCACGGTATCCTAGCCGTACAATTTTGGTTGCTATAAAATAACGGTAACCTTCCACAAAAAAATTCTTCCACACTCTAAGATAAAAAAAAGAAATATATATTAGGACTTTCAAATATCAAGGATGAAAATACAAATATGTTTACGGGAATTAACATTTAAAAGTTGGTAAGTTTTAAAAGTTAGTAATATGGATTAATGAATCAGATATGCTATCCCCACTGAACTATATGAAGTGAAGTCATTAACGAATTCCCTATTAAAAGTAAAACATTTTTTCTATTTTTAAATGTGTTGATAATATTTTTGGCGTCTTAACACTTTGAGAAATACGTACTGCCTGCCTCCTTCCTTCTTCAGGTATTCTAATGTTTACAGTTAAGGCGACAAAAATTTCTGCTCTGGAGATATGTGGTTGGGTATTTTTACTACATATACATAATAAAAATTACCTAAAAGGTATACATGGTTACCTAAAAAGTATACACATATGTATGCTTTGCAGTCGTTAGGGACAAACTAATAACAAACAAAATGTAAAAAAAAAACATTAGATAAAAACATACTTACCATAAGTCCAGCTCTATCTGCTACAGAATCCTTATCGACCCCTGTGATATAGATACCGAGATTGTATTCCAGACCACCTCTTATCATTAGTCCTAATGACTGTCCCGGCTCTATACAAAGATCGACCTGCACAGAGAAATTATACGATAAGCTTGTAAATGCTAAATCATCCAAATTAGGACTCGACAGTAAGCAGAAAGATTACAATCTTAGTACATCAGGGAGCAAACTTATAATATTGGCTTATCGTTAGTACATTAGGTAAATGACTTTAATAGTTAAACCCGATATACAGACAGGCAATTTGTTTTATATAATGGGACCCATGCAGATAACACTTCCTTCCTTCTCTTCCATTTTCCTTAATAATTTCCTTAGTAACGCCGTGTTATAGGAACCAACACGTAGAAGGTTTTTGTATAGGTTTCTTACAGGTCCTTTCCTAGTTTCTGCCACAGGAGTGAAAAGGTGTTTATTGGTTTTTGCAAATTTGGCTATTTCTAACATATATAAGGATGGAAAGGTTAGTATTCGTAAGGATTTAAACATTGGTTTACAGCTGTCTGTGGTCTTTAAATTGCACATCGCTCTGATACAGCGTTTTTGGGCTTTAAATACCTGCTCTCTTGAACTACAATTGCACCAGAATATAATTCCAAATCTTAGAACTGATGCAACCAGACCGTGGTAGGCTAGTACAGTACAGTTTGAATGTTAACTTTTATATTCGAAAGGACATATGCAGATGTATTTAGTCGCTTACAGCAAAACGTTGCTACTTTAATATTATCGACTTGACATCAAAGAGCTCAATGTGAACGAGCTCGACACTATCGAATACGTCCTTCCAACGACTAACAATAGTTTTGCGGATAGTTCACAGCGATTAGCATACCACAAATATATATATACGCATACATCGTATTCCGCCTCAATATGTATGACAATAAAATATTTACGACTATGAAATTTGACATAAAAGATTATATGATAACATAAATTCATTTGACATTCATGTATTTCCAACCGCTTTTGGTAAATAATGTGTATAAATAATAGATTAAAACATAGTTGCAAGTTTTCTCTAAACATTTTTAGGTCTGACCAGTGTTGGCAGTAGTTCAAAAAGTAACTGATGTGAAAGGAAGTTGTTTATTCATATGTGAGGCTCACCCTTCGTATGGAGCGGTCTTTACTGGAGGATCGAGGGGGTCGGAGTGGCGGCGGTGACGCCGGCCGCCCGTACCGATCCATCCACGAACATGACGCGCGACCCACTAACGCACCTGCTGTCCGCACAGTCATTGTCAGCTGACGACACGATTTCAGCATCTAATAAAAAAATTTGCATGTTACATCTACACATATCGAATTGTCGCTACTTCTGCTATGGAGAGATATTCTATACGTAATTAAATAATAATAATAGGTATAAGTCAATGCGGTCTTAATTTCTAAGCGCTACGCCGCCAACGGTATCATTCTTAAATGACTCCACTCTAACTAAGACTGAACTCTCTATTTAACTATAGTATTTTTCTTCACTCAAAGTGAAGAACAAGCCTGAGGTCCCTTAAAAAATCATATATTTGAATATGTATGGTTTGAGGGGTATGAGGTATGATACAAAAAATCATTCCATTTGCTCCCATGCCCAGGTGTACAATATACTCACTCAGATTTTTTTAAAGACTATGTGCATTAATTTAATATACACAGAATACAATAAACAAGTAAAACTAATGAAATAAAGAATATAATAAATGTACATGTGGTAGTAATCACATCACATTATTATATTATTTATTTCATTTATTATAAATATATATATATATACTTTGTATTTGAAGCATTGCATATATAATATTACTTGTTAGGATAGCCCTAGAATACTCCGATCTAATATCATATGTAGATTTCGCTCACGGTAAACAGACAACGTCAGAATCTGCTATTGCTAAAACAATTTTACAACAACTTTTAAAATATCAACTTTCGCTGGTGAGATCGGCTCGTGTGAGATTTCGTGCCTATGGCAAAATCGGGATACGTTCCTGACGTAAGACAAAGTGTTCGTGTTGGTTGTGTTTGAATTTGAATTAAACTGTTAATATCAGTTTAGACTTAGATACCTGTACGGTTAGAAATAAATTTTGCTATACAGCATAGAAGAAAACGAATGCCTTTTCTTTATTATAAAAGTATATTGAATATTTTATTACTTATTTTTTGACGCACTGTGATAGACACCGCCCGCATACGCTTTGGTTAATTATAATACTTAACTTGCCAACTAAATGTACACATAGACATTTACTTAAAACGAGAAGTTATTTTGCATTGATGTAATAATATTCATTAAGAGAGAATGTAACACATCCTTTGCAAGGTATCTGTTAAAAAAGGATACGAATAGAATAATCGAGTTGGCCTACTTTAATTATTATACAAAATCCACTATCTGTTTCACTCATACTTACTAATATGAGTAATTAGCATGACCGTTTATTAATTTAAAAAAAAAAATTTGTTCTGCTGCTGAAGACCTTGATTTTGAAAAACACATCTATTATTTTGGTATTAATGTTTAATTTCAACGTTACAATAAGCGTAAAGCACACCCTCATCTAGGATAGAGTAAGCTAATTGCTGTAAGGCACTTTCGTAGCACGTGATAAAATCGTATCAGCTGATGGACAGTGGTAAGAGGAGACTACATAGTATCAGTGACGACACCGCACGATCCGTCAGCGGGCACGGCAACCACAATTCTCTCTCAATATATTTTATAGTTGTATTTATTTATTAAGTAGGCGTAGAATTCCTGTGACCGAAAAATAATTATCTTAAGTAAGTTAAAAAGTGAGGATCTTTTATTGTGGTTCTAAAGTCACTTCTTGTAAGTTATTTATGTGTTTATACCCCTG
Source organism: Arctia plantaginis (assembly GCA_902825455.1). Taxonomy (NCBI): domain Eukaryota; kingdom Metazoa; phylum Arthropoda; class Insecta; order Lepidoptera; family Erebidae; genus Arctia; species Arctia plantaginis. Next base: position 7,519,091 of record CADEBD010000288.1, read on the forward strand.
AATTAATTGAAGCCTTGAGCAAAGAAAGTAATAAAATTAATATGTTTTTTGCCGCTCTTCTTTCGTCGTTTAAATATTTTTGTTAAACTTTTTTTACAATGTTAAATAATACGCACTTCACTGATTTTGTAGCTTAGCGAATTTGTACCTATCATCATCATCATCAGCCTTTGATCATTAACTCACTTCAACCAGTTTTTTTTCTTTTTGCGCAGACCATCGTATAAGGCATCCTGTCTGTCCGCAGGATGTCCGACACTATGTTTCATTAGAGGCGGTCTTCATTCCAGAAACCTTCTACCCCAGCAGTTCGCGATTCTGCAAGTTATGTAGTCAGCTCCAAATGACAAGGAAGTGATTAGAAGTTAGACAGTTATTGATAATAATAATGTCTCTGTAAATATTTTTGGGCTTGCCATAAATCTTAGTCATGATTTTCGCGACACGACACGACAGCCAAATGAAATGGGTTTTATTTTTATAGGAAAAACAAAAACTGTACCATGAAAACACTGTATAACACATAAGTAATTGTGTACTTCAGTCAAGTAATTACAAAAAGTTCAAGTTGCTAACTAAATAGGCTCGAAAGTGTTCAAGCTATGCCTGAAATTTATGTTTAAAAAGCAGCAGTTTATTTTACAGTAGTTACAATTGTGTTGAAGTAGTCGACTTTTCTACAATGCATTATTATCCATCACCTACGTCAGCACGGAAAAGCTAAGACGTATTTCGCAGAAAGGTCTCGGTGAATGTCAGGAAGCGAGATCGTAAATCAACCGATATCGTAAAGTGCGGAGGAAAAAAGTCTAACAACGTCTGCAAAAATAGTGTAACTTGACTATTTCTACAGGTTGTATATTCTAATTTTAAATATCCTATTATACATTTGTATTTAAATAAAGTCATAGTCAACGAGAATTCCGGCATGTTGAAAACAAGATTACTAGTATGGTATATTTTTAAGAGTTGGGAAACAAGCATACGTACGATAGTGATCAATTATCGTAGGTTATTGACACACGTAGGCCAAAATCTTCTTTTTAAAGGCTGTTGATGATGATGATTGGCAACAATTGCAACTGCAGGAGACTTTAAAAACCTATTCCTTTCTTGAAAAAGCCTATACTGAATTCGAGTACAGCTGGAAGCCTATTCGCTATTAGAAGACCGAGTGACTGTACGTGATTTGAAAATCTAAAGTGTGGGATGAACGTACGGCACCGTGGCGCCGGCAGCGCCACGGTGCCGTGGTAGACTGAGACTGTAGTTATAATTTCCATCATCCAGTTCCTCAAAGCTCTTGGAGGCTAAATCGCTCTTTAGACTAGTTTGCATCACGTTAGACTTTAGAATTGAAAACTATTTGTACATCACATCTTTGAACACATTGAAAGGCCTAAGTTGTTGTCCAGCTGTTCCCACTAAGACTTGACAACTATACTCCATATGATTTCAAACTTTTTATCTCTATAATAAAAATCTTAAACTCTCTATTAAACTAACTTTTTGGGTGCCATGCCTGCTAGGTGATTTCAAATTCGAACGTCGCTAGAAATATTATTACTAGGGACCCCAATTTTAATAAACATAATTAATTAGATTTTAAACGTAAAGTTTTCTTAATTAAAATTAACTAATGTCAACTTTTAAACATGCAGTAGAAACATTTGGTAACATCCCTAAGCAGAATAGAACGTTACTCATTTTATTGAGTAAAATCAACAAAATACAGTTTTATTAAAAATTATGAAAGTAACTAAAATATATTTCCAAAAGTTTTAAAAGTATATAAACGAATGGATAGAAAAGTGAAGTCTGTCATTTAAAAAGTCCTTCTATATATCATATGACAACTCAAATGTAGCACAAGACCTTAATGCAAATAACTACAGTCATATCGTAACGTCACCGTGTCATGGTGTACGCAGCAATACCATTCAAGGTTACACGCATTATTAATTTTATTTGAAATACAATACAGTGTGTACCTACCTGGCTCACCATTACTTAAACATATCGGAAACGAAGCAAAACCACGATTTGAATGCAGTAGAATAAGGAATGGCTTATCCAACAAGAGTTTATTATAATACGAGTATAAAGGCTTTAAGGGTGTAACAGCCAATGTATCATAACAGGACTTAACAGGAGGAATCTTGCTCGTTTAGATTGGTGTACTTAAATAAATACCTTAACCATGGACTATGTGCACTATAACAGGTACTAAATACTCAATTGAAAATTATTTTTTCCAAAATGCCCATACTAACTAAAATCAAAACGTTGCATAGAATCTTCTTTCCAATTTTTCTACCATTATTAAAAATTGCATAACGTAATGTATATTATTTTTGCACCTCGCTTATATATTCCCCATATTGGCTTCAAAATCTTAATACTCCTCATATTGACAAGAAATCTATGAATTTATTCATTGTTAAGAAAAATAAATACCTATTTGTTCGTAAACCCCTTTATTCACTTTATTGTGAGTATCGTGACTGAACAGTGTTAACGCTAACAAGAATCGGACGGCGCTTTTCCGTTTTATATTTTCTTTTTATTAGAAACCTAATGACAGTTGGCACTCCTTATGCATTTGATACTCGTTTGCGATAACTAAACGTTTTTATTTGTCGTTGGACCTTTAGTCTATCATTTATAATTTGCTTTCGCTTATGCAAAGTAATTTTCCAATCCGCAGCAACAATATTTCGTTCTGGATGAAAGATATCCCATGTTCTCCTCGTATCTCAGGTAACATGTGTAGAATGGTCGGATGTAACAGACTGTCGATACGTAGCGTTTCTTTAGGGATTTACAATACGATATTTGAATACGATAACTATGAAAGTATTTTATTGAGTATCACAGAGATATAGGACCATTAAACTCTGCAGTGTAAGACAATATATATGTGTCGTCTTCACAGAAACAAACTATTAAGGCAATGATATATTTTAAAGCCATGCCAGAATAATTTGAATAAACTAGAAGTATAAGTGGAAGAGTTCGGAATAATTTGCTGCGTAGGCATCCGACTGCGGTCGACATTAGTACGGAAATAGAAAACGTCTCCTTCTCGTGTCCGCTTGTCATTTTCAAACCCACTGTAATGTCGTTTGCATGCAGATAATTCGGGTTAATGTAGAACGAATAAATGAATCTGCTAGTAAACAACTACCATTAAAACGAGCTGACTCAACACGATTATGCATTTTGTGTATTTGTAGAGAACATAAAAGACAATTCTTTGGATATATAAATAAACTTTACGGAGCTCTTATTACACAAATATTTACTAAACAGATATGTTGTACGATATTATTATAATTGTAAATCGCACTGAATGTAAACTGTAATAAATTGAATTTGATAATAACGAACAGCATAAATAGTGATCGTTTCTAAAAAAATTAATAGTGAGGTATAAATTCACGACTTTTTGTGTAGGCAATTTATACCACAATGGCATTGCAATAAAAAAGCCGTTAACTATTCTATTTTAAGTTATTATTTACACCGTGTAAATATATTTGTCAAAACAAGGCTGTGTGCTATCACCCACACTGTTTCTTCTGCATATCAATGATATGTTGCAAACTAGTAGCATTCATTGCTATCCGGCTGCCTCAATATGTTTCGGGAAAACGTCATCAAGAGTCGAAACAAACTTGTGTCTAAAATTGAAGCTTCCTTAGCGGAGGTTTCAGATTGGGGTCGACTGAACCCAGTCCATTTTAACCCCAAAAAGATACAGGTTTGTGCGTTCACCGCAAAAAATATATCGTTTGTCGTATAGCCACGGTTTGAGGTATCGGAATCCTAGGCATCGACATATCGAGCGAAGTCCAGTTTCGGGGTCACTTTGAGGATAAGGTCAAATTGGCCTCGAAGAAGCTCAGAACGAAGAGCGACCCGAATTGTCGATAGCCAAAAGATCTCCGACCGGCTGAGTCCCTTTGCGTTACTTAGAGATGTAGCTTCACTCTGCATTCTCTATCGTATAAATCATGGAGAGTGCTCCGAGCACTTGTTCGGACTAAAACCGGCAGTAAATTTCCGCCATCGCTCCACACGGCAAGACTTTCATACCCACCACTTGAATAACTGGCGCTCCACTACTGTGACACTTTTTGCATCACACAACCAATCTGTGGAACAAGTTATCGTCTGCGGTATTTCCGTACCGGTACGATCTCCAAACCTTCAAGAAAAGAGCGTACTCATTTCTCAAAGGCCAGCAACGTAATCACTTTCCAATATGGGACCAGTCTGCTCGTTTCCATAAAAAAAAAAACTTATTGTCCAATACTAGACAGAAAACAATCTCAATCAGAAATATACTTGTTCTGTCTTGTTAAAATCGTTTTTTTTTATATATGGGACATTTATGAATACAACATTCGCCTTACTTTGCTCACTTCCAAAAGAAACGGGTGACAACATTAAAAAATATGTTAGTTTCCATTTTAACAGCGGTATTATGAAAATAATATATCAGATTTTAACTCATACCTCACTAGCTATAATTATAGAATATAAAAAACCTTTAAAATATTGCAAAAATGTTTGCCGAATCACACCACAATTTTTTTAGCAGTTAGATAAACAATCAAATAGTAATGGCGGACAATATTGCTCATCCAAATTAATTATAAACGAAAGACAAATAACGAACGATTTTAACTTCCTCTAAGTTTAATCGACTTAAAAAATGAAAAAAGTAATTTTAGCAATATTGAAATGGATGACTAACTAACCCCTAATTCTGAGGTTTTACAGTTAAGTTTCACAAACTCTGCCATACTTGCGTTCTCAGAAAACTGCCATAAAGATAATAAACTGATGGACAAGGTAGTAATACGTATGTATATCGTTGGCAGGTATCGACAGAGTTCCGGTAACATCGTTAAATGACTATTAGAAAGACCTTAGAAAGCAGGTTTTGGCCCACTATATCACGCTGGCCAGACGGGTTGGTATAGGGTTTGTGTCAAGTTTTCCTTCTCTTTGCAGTGCTGTTGTCCTGCATAGTTTGCTCCCTTACTCGCCTCTGACGACATGCTACATATATGCTATCTATGCTTTATTACTACTAATTGAAGAAAATATTGTCTATTATGTGCATAAATCGGTGTTAAATCTTATCCAGAACCCCAATATATAACAAGACATTGGATTCGTAATTCCGTTTATTGATGGCCTTCTTTCTTTAAAGAAAACATAACTTACTTTATCAGAGTCTAGTATTTGGCAGGTAGACCAAAGTAAGCTGTGTAAAATAGTTTTCACACATAAACGGCAGTGAAGGCGGTTTAGCGCATATCAGAAACTGCTGTCGAAGTCGTTTGGCCCACCGTCAGGAAACCCTGCCAGCAGCAACAGGTTCCTTTGTGCCTCTGTTGATACTTACATATACCAGTTACCATATAACGGTTTCTAGCTATGCACTTCTCATATATTACGTAAGTATTGGTATTTGGCCACGAGTAGCCTAATTGGCCAAGATTCTAAATGTATGTAATAATGTACATTCAGATTTAAGATATGGAATAAATGACAGTCATAATTAATTATTTAGAAAGTAATTCAGAAAATACTACTCTTGCGACGCCCACGCGAAAAATAGGGGTGGTGACACGCCATATTCTTAATCCATCACCATACGGACAAAGGACGTTTATACTTATCTCTTAAGAAAGTATTACATCAACTAAGGACACTAACCTTAAGGGCATCTTCGTGAGAGATCCCAGAGAAGGGGGTGCCGTTGACCTGCAGAATGGAGTCCCCAGGACGCAAGCCCGCTCGCTCCGCAACCGATCCTTCTTCCACTCTCGATATGTACACACCTACACCTAAATATTATTACATTAACTAAATTTAACACCTACTTTAAAACTAGGTAGGGAGCTAGCGACCAATATAGTTGTATTTTCTCACCTCTATCGTTAGCTAGCTAAACATAAATAAATGATGAAATGCTAAATAAACACAGACGTTTGTTAGTTTATCATAAGAGGTTACATAAATGTTGGTTGCTGCTAAATCTCGTTTCTTGTAAATCTATAGGAACAAAGAGAATAATTAAAATGAAGGTTAATAGCTAATTAAGGATGAATGATGATAAAATGACAAAAAATGTAACCTTATTTTATATTAAAATATAGGAAAATGCTACACCAAGACACCAAATGTCTTAATTGTCTGTCTGTTCTTACAACTATTTATTTCATTGAGGCTTAATGTAAACACTTATTGACAGGTTTTTTTCTTTATCTGAGCAAATTAAAGTCCACTAAACATTTTTGTATATCTTAAAGTTAGACGTCGCGGTTTCAATACTGGTGACATCTCAGTATTTGTTAGCAATTTCATTTTATTTTGAAATGGGATATTCGCTTGCTTGGCAAGTCTCCAAAATTCTTTTGTAATCAATTACTGTTCATCTTCAAAATAATCAAACGGCGGCGAGCTTTTGTATGAAAAACTTTTATAGCATATTTAGCTTGAACAAATTCAGATATAAAGCTCTGCAAAATATGAACATTTAGCAACAAAATTACCACCACAATGGAGGCAGTATGCAATTTAAACCTTATCTTGTCTCTGTGGTAAAAGATATTAAAATTCTGCGTACTTTGAAAAAGTCTTAAAAATGTACGTACTTAAACAAAATAGCCGCCAAAACCATAAGAAGCAAAAGACATGTTAAAACCTACAGATTTTTAGGGTTCGAAAAGAAACTGCGTCGTTATGGGCCTCTTATGTCTGTTTATCAGATACATGAGGTATAACGAATATGAGATGTAACATTTTCCTACAAGACTAAAGTGTTTATAAAACATTTTATTTTAAGATCGAAAAGTTATGAAATCTATTATAGATTTTCGTTGCCTCTGTATATTTCACGCTAAAATATCTATTCAAACTGCAATGGATAGTGCCAGTTTTGTTAATTACGTATTAACGATGGAAGGTCAGGAGTCTTTACATAACTTTGTAATCTTAGTCATGGTACGTGAAATATCACCCAGAAAAAGAGTCTTGAAGCCTAATATCACAACCATCCTTTAGCTACCACGGAAAATTTTAGACAAGTATTTTTTGAGATATGTAAGAATAGAAAGAAGTAAGTCGCTAGCTATTGCCCGCGTTTGCATGTCCTAAAGAGGGAAATTTAATAATAGCAATAATATTTTCGGACATCTGACACACATTGCCATCTAGTTTCAAACTCAGCAGAGCTTGTACTATGAAAGCTAGATTGACCGATAGAATACTTATATATATTATACATAGAAAACACCCAAACTCCGAAACAAACATTTGGTCCGACTCAGGGATCGAACCCAAGATCTTAGCACAGCAGTCGCATACACTACCACTACACCACCGAGCCAGATGAATTTGTGAGTGCATTATACATGAAAATCAACAGATATTGTAGAAATGCCTTATCGTGGTAAGAATATACAAAACAAAATACATTTATCTTAAACAGTCTCGGGTTATAATTTAGCTTGTGACTCGTCGTAAGGCTATTCAGAAGTTTCCCAAGTGAACTCTTAATCTATAAGACGGCCCCGTCGGCCTCGTAGCATGTGGGCATCTTTGATCCGCATGGCAATCTTGGAAACGATACATCTAAGCTAATTCTATTTGTTCCCCTACTGCAAATATGGCTAGATTGCTTCTTGGACATTTACATAAATATAGCAGATTAATGTTCTCCGTTTCAAAACCATCGATTAAAATTGTCCTTACAGTTTAAGTTTTTACACAATTTTGCAGAGATATATATAATACATTGCCTAAATAGAACCGTAAAATAGAAATTGAAGATAACATTTTTTGTGTGATACCTACACGATACGTAATTTCAACATCGATTGACCCACATTCGATATAAATGTATCTCAAGTGATTTAATACAAATAACGTATACACAACAAATAAATAAGAAGCATTTGCGTTGAAACTGTAGCGTCCCTAAAGGGTGTCAACCGGGCGTGTTTAGGATTGCAATATGTGCGTATACTTATATCAAGAAATGAAAAATAAAGAGAAAGATTTGATTTAAAAACTTATTACAGTAATACCTAAGCAACTTTCATTTTTAAAGGTTAATTTTTTAGAGTTTTATAATTAACCTACAAGTAATGTAACAAATAATGTACAGATGAATTAAATTAAATCTTTGACATATTCTAAATTTTTAAAGTTAAAAACGTTTTGTTATTTCTCTCACCGGCTTCTTTTCCTCCTTTAACACAGATGCCGAAGCCATGTGAATCTGCAGGATCTCGGCTCATGGTAACCGTCCTCGTCGCAGGTTCCGACGGCGGCGGCGGCGCCCCGCCCGACGAGTACGGCCGCTCCCGTTCACGCTCCCCGCCTCTGTATATCGCCTAACAAATAAACAGACAATTCAGTCTTCTCACACACGGCTCATAATTTATAAATGAGATAGGCCACAAGGACATAGGACGATAATGTTTTAATACATCGGTGACACACTGAAGTGTTTATGAGGCACATAGATTGTTAAGATAATAATTGAGAAATACTGGAAATAAGCAATGCAACACGATTGATGATTTGTATACAACTTCAAACATAATGTTGATAACTGTTTAAATATACATTTCAAGTGTTTGTATATACGAGTAGGTACAAGCAGTGACAGAGGTCACTGGATCATTGTTATTTTGTTATTATTAAGGAGAACAGAGTCCGTGTAGTGACGGATTAAGAATACGGAATGTCACTACCCCAATTCATCCCGTGGGTGTCGTAAGAACCGACTAAGGGCGCAAAATAACGCAGGACACCAGCAATGGAAATGTTTGTATATCTACCTACAAATATCACATACATTTTTCATTCTCCTTTACGAGTAATGAAGTATAATAGTATTAATGTCGATTAATATGTTAATTCATAGGTTACAGTACATACAAATACAATAGGACAAATAGATTAGTACATACAAATACAATATGAACAGTAATTACAAACGTATGAATAGTTATGAATTTATACCGTTACCTACAGGAGGTATGTTAAACAAAGTGTTAGTCAAAACATCCCTAGTTAAATCTAATTATAAAGGTCAAATATAATTAAATTATCCCTTACGATTAAATCCAAACACCATAGACCGTCCAAAGCCGATTTACCTGTCGTAGGAGAATTTATTCCCGTGTCAGCATAATCTTATGTTTGGTTACATTGAGGGTTTGGAATCTATCTCTAACACCCCAACCTTCGTCCTTGTGAGAAGGGAAATCTTTTCTAAGGAAAAGCTTACACGAGTAAAATTATTTACTCTTCTCTTATCACATCTGTCACGTTACAACGTAGCTACTCGTACCGGTCACTACTTTCTTAGCTTTATTTTCGTTGGATCCCAGTTTAATATTTTAGGCGTTGGATCCCACAAAATATGATTACGTTTTTCCGTTGAATCCCAAATTTAAAAAATGCAAAATGATTGCGTTTTATTGTCGTTAAATCTCAAAAAAAAATCCGTTAGATTGCAAATGCTAAAAACAATCAGAATGCAGGTACAACAACAAAATTGTAAATGGTAGGTATGTTTTATATTGACTGAATATTAAAAATTTCACTGTTCTCCTTGTTATTACTTTTATCTATTTTATTCAAAGTGATTGTAGTTATTTTCCGTCCGTGTGGTGACGGATTAAGAATACAAATTGTCACCAACCCAATTCATCCCGTGGGTGTCGTAAGAGCCGACTAAGGGAGCAAACTAAGCAGGACAACAGCACTGCAAAGAGAAGGAAAACTTGAAACAAACCCTATACCAACCCGTCTGGCCAGCGTGGTATAGTAGGCCAAAACCTCCTTTCTAAGGAGAGGCCTATGTCCAGCAGTGGACTAGTATAGGCTGTTGATGTGATGATGATGATGTGTAGTTATTTTGCGTAAAACTTAATCAAATCACAAAGTAATATAAGCGATCAAATCCCATCTACTTCTTCATCAATAAATTTTATAGACAGAAATTATGGTACGGTTCTTTTATATAATGCTCATCAATACATAAAGAAACGAGATCCATATAATAAAAATGGGACTTCTATATAGAAATGCATTAACCACCGTAAAGAAAAATGCAAAAGAATACTTACACTTTGTTTGTACAATTTTGTTTGGACATTTTTTACGTTTGATAAAGGTAAATCACTTTTCTTCGGAACAGTACAGATGTTGTTAAAACATGGGACTCAATACAAATAGGTAATGGGATCCATCGTTAACACCTAAAAAATTTGATCTAAAACTATATCCAACGCAAATAAATCCATTCTCAGAGAGGATTCCGGCGCTTGGGACCCCAAATTACTAGGACCGGGGTCCCAATTGCCGGTTTATTTAATTTGAATATTTTTCTACCGCCATATATGAATACAAAATCTGTTGTTCAAGCCAAAACTAGTACAGTCAAACGAAAAAATGTTCAAAATAATAATTTAAGAAACAAGTCTTTGATTTAAAAATATAATTTATTTATAAAATATAAAAAAAAACAGCCTTTAAAAGGCAGAATGGACTAGAGTTAGAGAGGGATAGCATTATACTTATTTGCATGGTTGAATTAGTTTTTTTTTTAATTATAATTTCCTATGGTCCTAGGTCCTAGGGTCCTAGTTAATCGCGGTCCCAATCACCGGGACCCTCTTCTCAGACAGGGCTTACCAAATAGATATTATAAGTCAGTAGGTGTATTATTAAAAACTTTTATCTGTTTAAGCATGTGACAGTATCTATCTAATATGACGTGCCTGTTGGTCTAGTATTAGTGACCCTCACTGCTAAGCCGGAGATCGTGGGTTCGTTTTCCACCCAGGACAAATATTGCGTAATGAGTACGGTCATTTTTTCTGTCTGATCGTAATTTATCTATAATATATGTGTATTTAAAAATATATAAATATGTTTATCAGCAGTCTTGTTACCATAGCACAGACTCAACCTAGTTTGGGATCAGATGGACGTGTGTGAGATATATTATATTACTACTAATAATGCACTCATTCTAATACAGCTAACATTAAATACTCAACAAGTCGGCTGTCAATTTACTTTATACAATTCCTTTAAAACATATTCTAAAATGTACGTTTAGTACTTTACAATTTAAGAGTTCAAATTCACTAATTAAAGTTGTCATTTATATTTTATAATAATATAATTCAAAGTTTACTTTATTCTTTTTGATGCATTCAAATGACATTATAAAAATGCCTTATCAGTAGAACTGAACCAATATATTATCAAATATTAAGGACAACTTGGAAAAGAGTAAGTGGATTAAATACAGTTTCTTAAAAATGATTCAAAGTAACAAACATTGTAATTTAATCCAAACTCAACCGCTTTGTAGCTCGATTTATAAACGGGAACATAAACGTGACTTTTTAACTCACATTCACGCGCTCTTTTGGTATTGTGCCTTATTGAGCTCTACTTACCTTCCGCCTTTATTAATTTTTCACTGCCGTGTTACCATCACATTACAATGTGACCCAGCATGATTATGGGCTCTATCGACAGTAACAGATGTATATGTTATGCGCCAAGTCATTAAATAGGGCGCTATTTATTTCAGCCAGACTAGGAATATAAATTATGAAAAGTAGAATCGGATTAAGCTACTGTTACTTTTCTAAATCTCAATATTTATCACTTCGTCTGGTCATTACGGATAGTGTTCCATAACTAATCGTCAGTTTAACACATATGGCACATTAGGCAGGGCATGAGATCATGTTCGCGTAAAATGACGCACTGGCCGATCAAAGTTTGACCCTTATCAGAATATGAGTGGCAATTACCAAAGCAAAAAGAAATACATTGAAATGCTGTCGCAAAGGTGGTAAGTGATTTATATCATCATCAATCTATAATTAATTTAGTGCTAAAAGAAAGCACCACGTTTTTTTTTGAGTTAGTGTTAATAATTACTTTTAACACGCTTTTATTACTTTGGTCTGTATCTATGTAACGGTATCTTTGAACGTGATTTTCACCCACTTTAAATATTCCACGGATAACAATATAATAATTTACTAATTTTGTCAGATTATCCTGATCAGGCTCTTCGGGATAATAATAATATAATAATATATTTTACTACATTCACACAACGCCATCTAGTCCCAAACTAAGCAGAGCTTGTACTATGGGTACTAGACAACTGATATAAATACATATATACTTTTTTTTTTAAATACTTACATATTATACATAGAAACACCCAGACCAAATCAAAAATTAAATGTTCATGCACACAAATGTTTGACTTGAGCGGGAATCGAACCCGCGACCTTTGGAATAGCAGTCCGTTACACAAAACACTATGCCGTCCGGTCGGATACATGGCTTTTTCTATATTTCTGAGTGTCTTTTGTCTCATAGTTTAAGGCAGAAAGTAAAGTAGCAATCGACACTGTTTGGCAGGCTAATATCCCAAAGAATTTCGGCTAACTCCCACCCATCTTATTCATCTCTAATCAATAAGTATTATATTATAACTGCAGAAGTATCTAACTCTATCTGCCTCTATCTCTATTTGTTTGTTACCCTTTCCAGCCTGAACTGCTCATCCTGCTCAACTTCTAGCAGGATGAGCAGATACTCAATATTGTCAAGCAAACTGCTTTAAAATAAAATGAGTTCAAACGAGTTTGATTTAATAACCCCCACCATTTGCTGCCATTTCTAGTCGGAATAAAGGTTTTACGCCAATGACTTCTAAGTTCTTTTTATTCAATAGTTAACTCTTTACTGTCTATTACAGTTTATTCTTATGTTAAATTACATGAATAAGAGTTTATAAAAGACGACAAGAAACATTTCTTGCCAGCCGTGCAGCTAATGTACTAATACTCGTACTAGTACTAATACTAATAATCTAACAGCTAATGTATCTCTTTGACATTAGCTGTGAGATTATTATATTTATATTATATTGCGTGATATATGTCAACAATTGTATGTCAGTTATACAGGCTTTCACGTGTTTACTGGCGTATCTGTAATTTACTGTTCTTTCTTTGTACCAATAGTTTATTCCGTATACACGAAACTACTTCTGGAAACGACCGAATGTGCAAAGATTTGTTTTCCTCAATATTGTTCGCGACTGCCGAGTCGAGTTCATACGCAATAAAGCGCGAGCCCTGCTTTTGCCAAAACAATGTTTCTCGAGGCGACCGTTTAACATCTCAAAGAAGTTGTACAAGCTTGCCGCCCCTTGATGGGGCGAGGCACGAGGCATGGGGCGGAGCGACCACCCGCTACTAGCACCCGACACGTCAGATATTTTCAGCGGAGCAGCTTTGAGATTTTCTTGTAAACTATGCCTCGGATACTCTTGCAGTACATATTTTATGCATATTTTATTTTAAATTGGTATTTATTAGAATCCTTAACTGTAAATTAATGTTTAATAATAAAGTTTTAATATTGATTGATAAGATTGATTAAAAGTTGTTTTAAGTTCTTCTATCTACTTATTTTAAGTAGTGCAGTATTGCCCTTCACATATTGCCTTGGTTTGGATCTTGGTTTTGTCATAAACACACGTCACGTGGCCAGCATTGAGTTTTTCTTACTCATCACTAAACCTCTCTTGCCTCTTTTTACAGCTGTCTTTGCTGTACAATATTTTTAATTTTATTTTACCATCGATTTGTAAAACTTTTAGATCTTAGAACCATTTAAAATTCTTTTGTTCTTTTTCTTCATTTGTTCTTTTCCTTATTTTGAATGCAAAAAATGACTATATTTTGAAAAAAACATATTTACTGTGTATAACACCAACAAGAGTTTCCATATCCTATTATCCAAAACCACACGCTACTAATCAAATCTTGCTTCCCTAGAAAGAATCTCTCTACTTGTATTAAACCGCGGTAGTTACTACCACTTAAAACTACAAACTACTTATTCATGTAAAATTATGTTCATCTTAGACTATATTTTTACTTATAACACTGATCAAATGTATATGTATCGTTCTGGAATAGAAAACGATCGACCGCAAGCACACGTTCAAAGTCAAACATGAACAAGCCATTTATCATGGCTTAAGAAAACAAGTTCTACTTTCTCATACTTCACTGTTTATAGCCAAGTAGATGTACTCGTATATTATTCCTGCTTACGTCACTAGACAATTACTTTATAGAGAACTAAGCTTTTTTACGACATATTACAGTCTATTTTCATTTTGATAATAGCTGATCCGCACAATTTCATCTGCGTCTCTCAAAAGGAATAATTTTGCCCATTTTTGCAACATTTTTCATTTTTATTTATTTTTTATTCATTCAATAAATATTTTTTCAATTTTCACCAGTAGTTGAAGAGTTTGTTCTCTTGAAACTCTTCAACTTTATAATATTAGTATAGATTTTACAGTTTTCTTACTCAAAAACGCTAGGCTAAATTATTAGAAATAAACAATATCCCTGTGTGTAGCTTCTCTGATTATTTTTTCTAACTGATTAGGGTCCTTACTTCATAAATTATTATGCCGATGTACATGTTCTTTGCAGCCTTTTGCCCCCTTGAATTAACCTCCGATTACAGAAATAACGAAGGAAATAAATCGGAGTCTAACCAAATAAAACGACACTTTACCTACATCTGACATCAGATGTTTGGCAAAAGTGGAGTCATAGGATTGAGTTATTCAACTTAATGCAGAGTAAACTCTGTTCCTCTTTCGAAGCCTCCTCGCTTCACGCACAGAGTCCTTAGTGTTTGGGAGTGCGTTGTTCTTTATCTGATTTATATTAGAATTCTCACAATTTCTTTTGATAATGTTGTCACATCATAAAAAACGTAATAGCGCTAAAATTACCTTTCCATTCTAAATTCAACATTTTAGAGAAAAAAAAACTAGGGTATTGAAAAATCTAAAGTAAAAGTAAAGCAAATTTAGGTAACATGCATACGTACGCACATTATATGAACAAGGGCCCCTTAATCACTCTTGAATCAGGTAGTTACGTGTGGATATAAACAGCTCATACAACTTTGCTTAACAATAATTGACACCTTCCAACCTCGATGAACCACTCACTTCCTTTTTGGTGTTTAGACTCTCTTTAGTGCTTAAAACAGTAATCGATTATTATTGAAGCACGTTCAGAACACAATAAAGTCAATTTAAAATATTTCAGTTTAGATGTTTCTAAGATCGTCCTTCTTTGTTGAAATAGAACATTAAATTTTTAATACTTAAAATAAGGACGGATAAGTTACGCCATTTATAATTCAAGAACGGCTGGACCAATTTTAACGATATTTGGTGTGTTTTTAACTTGTCCACTTACTGTTAACTGAATAACTATTAAACCATTTCAAGAGTTCAGACAACTAACCTTATTAAGAAAATTCATTTTCTCATACATTTTTTATAAAACCTAACCCGGATGAAGAGTAGTGGTGTAACTAAAAACGCAGGTAAAACGGCAGAGGAGTACTGATCTAAAATAAAAACAAGTGCAATTGAATAAAATTAAAAAGACTAAAAAATCTACGTCTTATTGAAATCATTGTGTATATATACCGAAAGGGTTTCACGTCAGTTAGTTTAGTGCTCACCAACGTTATATTATAATATATTAAACACATATGCGAACTTTACAGCCTTAGGATCAAAAGGTTTGAAGAATTTTTTTTATGAAATAGTGTTACTTTTAGTTTAGAATTTAGAATTTAGTTTAAATAAAAGGTTTCAAGTTGTTTTTAATTTAAAATATATTTCGCACTAGTAAAAACTGTTAATTTTATACTTTTAATTTAAGAAAAATAAATAGCACAGTAAGTACCTCATAGTTTTCCACGGAATCCAATTTGAAAATAATGTTTGATATAAGAAGACAGTAAACCAGTTTGATACACTTACAAACATTACGCACTGCTTTGAAACTTAAACTTTCATTTTGTTAGTATTGAATAAAGTATTGGAAAAGTCCTTAAAGTACCCTTTTCCTTAAACTCCTATAATTTACATCCAACTTCTTTGTATATTTTTCTGAATCAAGGCAGCATTTACATTGAAATGATTTTCACAAAAAAAATACTTGACTAAAAGGTCAAAACAGGAAAATTACATCGGATTCAGCTTCTGAATGCCGTTTAAAAATTGATATAGGTCCTGCCAAATTCTTGTATTGAGGTTAGGTGACTACGACACGATAGCACGTCCTTAAATAATTCGATAGATTTTTAAAAACTTGAACGTAGTCACTAAATTCACTATAGTACACTGTAAACTGGCCTGTTCACTGACATAGACTGAACCTGACGATGACAGCTGTGTCCACTGTTGACCATGAGATGGTAAGTATAGTGTGGACACGTCTATAGCAGACAACAATAAAAATACTGATTGCCAGTGGTTGCACTATTTACAGCTTTATTCAACCTGATTATACGTCTCAACAGTAATGCCAATAATACTATTTTAATCTAGTAATTTAAGTAATGATAGTTCTTTCCCTAAAGTTTCTTTCAATAAAATTCGGTCATGTCCACATTGTCGGTACCTAAACGGTCGCCGCTGTGGTCATGAATAAAGTAGTGGTATCGACTGGCGTGTGCGGCCTCACCCTGAAATAATTTACACACATGAATCCCCCGTTACCCCGCACCGCTTGCTTTATATTCAGTTATATTTAGAACTCCAATCGCTCAGTATTATCCTTCATGCCCTAATATTGATTTATTAAAAAGGACAGTGCAATACCTTTTGGTTAAAAAATTATAATTTACTTTGTTTTTGGTAAATTTTAACACTAATGTATTTTATGTGTACCATTTAAAAGCTTAGAATTGTACGTTATTTTCTATAAATGAGTTTATGAATTCCTAAAAAACACTATCTACTATAACCAAGAACTAAAGCTCTACTTAGTACTGAGTTGTAAATAGGTTTAATCAAGTAAGTAACTCTCCTGGCGGGAGACTTCGCATCTAACTAAAGCAATTAGCTAGTGCATTAAGAGCACTTACATGATGTGTGGTGCTGCTGGGACTACTCGCGGGCGAGAGCCTCCGTGCAGGTAAGGGAGCAGGGAGGGGTGGCGCGACGTGTGAATGCGAGGGAGGCAAAGCCTTGCCCAGCGCCGCGGCACCTCCCTGCCCAAACAACCGAAGTACCTGCTCTGGTGATATAGGACGCTTCTTGCCGTTTGCAACGCTTAGGTGATTCGTGCTATTCCTCAAGCTTGTTGCGCCAGCTGCACAAAGGACAATGACATTAGAGCTTCTTTGAAATACAATATAATATATTAAATTAGTAGCCTACACAATATTGCAAAATCTTTGTGCGCAATCAATCTTAACGAGTTAAGCATTTTTTTTTGCTACATCATAAGCTAAACTAAAATGAAAAAAGAAAGAGAACATTCTATTTAATAAATGATTTCTATCGAAAAATGTTACGAGTCAAAAAGCACAACGTGTGCAAATAAGCCTACATAGGTATTTCTGAAAAATAGAAAAAAGAAACTAAATGGCTATACCTAAATGTATTAGTATTAGAAATCATTCATCACTTAAGGGGCGAAATGATAGCCCTTTATTTTATAAGCAAAGTTTTGATCGCATTATAGGAAATCAAAATCTTTTACTGTCTACCGGTCTTCCTGTGGGCGAACATAAGATATTAAGCAATACTTGCCTGCACTATTGGCAATAGTAGTAGAGCCGAGATACGGAGCGCGGGAGAGCTTGCCTGCATAATGGTGGGAGTAAGACGAGTGATGACCATGCGAAGATGCCGGCCGCTCGACGATTGTGTACGAGGTACCCGGTGGCGAATAGTATACGCCGCCACGGGCGCGACCCCGTGCGTCCTCTGCCTCATAACTCGTATGCCGGTTGTCCTGCAACCACTAGTTGCATCAAACATGACCTCTACTGAGTACCCAAACTGAGCAAGCTTTTTTTTTATTGTAAAGTTTGATCGGACAGCGTTGAAACAATGAAATTTTTGAAAAACACAAACTTTAATTTCCTTTTACAGTTTCCTGGCATGATATGAGCGTACGATAGCGCTTTTATCTAACACTCTTAGAACAATCAATGTGCAATCAAACATTACATTATTTTACATATTACATTATTCGGACACAGTTGCAAATATGAATCTCCCGTAATTGGTTACTACAAAGATTAATGTTAAAATTCATTATGTAGTTCTTACCTGATGTGATCTGGAGTGTCTGGCAAGATGATGCGCGGGTGGATGCTGAGGCGTGGCGGAGCGTGTCCAGCCGTAGCCCTGGTTATAGGGCGGGGGCCAGCGCGCGCCAAACTCCGCCAGCTCTGATCCCTCCCCCGCCTCCCCCGACCTCATGCCGGGGGTAATGGTTTACACTGCCAAAATAAGAAAAAGTTTATTCAGTTGATTTCACATCGGCGTTGCGATTGAGTTTTTAACCGACTTTAAAATGGAGGAGGTTATCAATTCGATTCGATTCGATGTTTATATTTTTTATGTATGTTCTGTCATATTAAGACGGATTTTCAAAATTCTTTTTTTTTTCGAAAGGAATTCCTAAATGGAACTATTTAAATTTTATATAAATCTGATGATGAGTTTCGGAGACAGACAAATGAACTCTTCAAAAAATTACAGCAAATCATCCGCGATTGCTGCAAGTTTTTAGTGCTCTTTGTAAGTATTTTTTGAAGTCGGTTCAACTTTTTTAAGAAGGAATTTCTTGTACGGATTAAAGTCGTCGAAGATTTATGTTTATCATATTCATATTCTAAGGGAAATAATATATTTTTTCTACATTTGATAAGATATAGACACCACTTCACTAGATAGATTACAGTTATCGTTAATAAGTCCTCCGTTTGCTTTGAAAATACTCCTGCAAATATTCATAATCTATTTACACATACTTTATAATGTCACGGGATTACGTGAAGATATAAAACTAATATTTAAAATTTGAATTTAGAAGAAATGCAGAAGGCTAAAATATTTATTAAATATTTGTATAAGCTTAAAAAATATGCGAAAACATTTACTCGAAACTACATACAATCGTCCAGTAAATATATTGATCTGTCTTGATTCCGAAAGTCTACACTATAAAAGTATTGAGTTATATAAAGCAGTTTCACCAAATGAATTATGATCGAAATGCGACCACAATTTCTCTAGTAATCATTAAATATTCACTGTTAAGTTAAATAAAAAAAAAAAACAGAAAGAACTGACGAATAGATCCAACGTACATTAAACAATATGTCAAAGGTTGTTCTTTTCGAGTCTTAAACTTAAACACTTTTACTTGTTATACAGAACTGTTACATTTTTTTTACTGTGTACTTACTGATAATTTCTTTTATCTATTATATAAAATACCTTCCCGCGACTGACCAACGCAGAGACTAAACCACTGGGGCTACAAACTTGAAAGTTTGACAGCTGATGCTTTTCATGTTGTAAATACCCACTAAGGAAAGAATTTTGTAAATTTAACACCTGAAGAGGTAACATAAAGGAAGAACGGTTGTATGGAAGTTGCTAGAAACACGAAATAAAAAAATAATCATTCGAGTAAAGCTGCGGGCATTAGCTAGTTTTTCACAAGACTCTTATCCTTACACCTTAGGTTATCTTGTATCACACACACATACGCGCATAGCTAAATGTTCTTAAACTGCCTGATGACAAGCGTTTACCGTTGCCAATTTCGTGTTTAACTACCCCTGTAACGTGCCCTTTCTATCTCTTGCTAAATTATTATTGTCGGATCTTGATATACAAAACCAATCGATACAATCCTTACATAAAGGTGTGGTGTTATTTTAGGGCCCCTTCGTAAAAAGGGTGAAGCGTTAACATTTTTTAACAAAATCATTGGGTACATACTTCGAAAGGGGGAACAGACATAATTAATTCTATGCTTATCAAAACTCGGCCATAAAATCGATAAAATATACATTACTTAGAAATGTACACCTACTCTATTCTATTAAAGTAAGTCAACTGGTTTTCAGCCACACATAACATTCTTAAAATTGGAAACCTTTCTGTAATGTCACCGTATTCAACAACAAAAGTTTTGGTGTAATATAAAATAATACTTGTCTATTCAAAGACAGAATCCACTAAAAATACGTGTTTAATGAAGTTAAGCGAAGTTTATGCAAAGATGCAAAAGTGGAAGCTAGCGAACGTAATTCGTTGTTTAAGCGCCACCGTCAGCCCACTATGCTGAGCAATTTAACAAAGGAAATCGTAAGCGTTACACCTGGGCACGGTCCAATTTATGGGAACGTCGACTCGAGCTTCGATCGTAAACCTCACAATACATTTTTATGTTGGTTGGTAATATTTCAATAACCGTTGTCAAAAAAGGTTTTGATTTAATACTTACACTGATTACTGTCAAAGTTTAACAATTTAAAGAATGACAAATAAAAATATGTTTTGTTATTTCTACTGACAAGTGGAAGGACACGTCTTAATTTAGGGGTCTTTATAGACATGGGTAAGAAATAGGCCTTAGTAGATATATAAAACATGAAATATGAATAAGAACACTGCCAAAGAATTTAATTTAAAAAAACCATAACTAGTGTCACCCGGAATGATCTGAAGATTCTAAAGATACATGCTATCTTAATATGCTTAGACATTTCAAGTTACTGTCTTTATATCACAGTAACTAACATATTAACTCGTATGTACATGAATTCTATTAACATTACACTTCTTGCCTAGGAGAAACCGTCTTTTTCCTTCTATTCGATTCGAGGAAGTTCTTTTCTTATTTCAGGATCCTTAGTCCTAACACGTTATCTTCATAATTTCGCCCGTCTGTCTGACCATCTGTGACTTGATTAAGCAATTGTTGGAGAAGTCTTACAAAACCATTGTGAGGTTGTGAAGACACTTTTTCGATTCAGTGATCCTTTTGGGTATTAATAGACTTTATTGTACTGATTTTTGTTTTGTTGACACGAGTGTAGTGATTCCGCTCTTTCGAGCTAAAAAAATCCTGATATATGTTCATAAACTTATTATATAAGCAGTATAAGTATATACAGTGGATATAATAGGAAAAGTATCAACGGCTCAGTTTACTACGTTATTTAGTTTAAAAGTAAGAGTCGGTGTCTTGAAAAGCGCACAGTGGTTTAGTGCCAATTATCTAAGTGGTGAGGATAAAAAATTTGCAGTGTGGAACGATGGCAGCAAGTTGCGGCCGGTATTAGTCCGAACAATTATCCGAATATTAAGATTAGTATATTGAACCAGTGACTAATAAAAATAATTACTTGTATATTTTATGTAATAGGCGTCAAAACCTCTTAAAACATGTAATTTTACATGTTTTAAGAGCATTTTTTATGGTTCCGTCCTTCCGTGTGGTCTTTAATCTAAAGTAATAGGTATATTCTAATCATAAAATCCATTTAGCCAAATAAAATTAAGCCTACGGGAGTAAAAAAGTAAACCTGTGTACCATTTAGTGATTAAGACCGAAAATAAGCTTCAACAAAATGGCTTAACTTCCGGCACACAGCCCCTCGGTGGGGACAAATATCCGGTATGACTGTCACTCTTTTTCATGTCATACAATTCACGCCAGATACAATATAATACCGGTTATCACACTGACGGTACGGGGTTGTTATTATAAAGTACTTTAAATTTTATATAAATATTATTAATATACACTGAAGACTTACCGGATGGGAGAAGAAGACATTAATCGACAATTAATTAAATTCTTAGAAATGAATGAATGTACACAGTACATGTACTGATCAGTTAAGAAAACTGTCTGTCTGGTGTAGTCTACGATTATATGTCAGATGTCAAATTCTCTACCATTGTACAGTTACACCACATAAATTGTCATCAAAAGAAGTCTTCTTTTAGCATTGTTAAAATCTCTCATATTATTACTGAAAAAAAATTGTCATTGTAGTCGTTGTTATATCCATTTGTAACCACTATCTCTACTATCAATATTTTAATAGAACGTCCGTGAATAAAAAGAGGTAACTGGATCATTTTCAAACGAGAACAAACACTAATTAACACTAACAAATACTAATTTAAGTAATAGTATATACTAGCTGAGACCCGCGGTGTTACCCGCGTTTGTTGTTATAACCGCGGGCAACGCCGGGCGAAGCTAGTCTAAAAAAAGTAGCCTAAGTTACTCGTTATGTCATCAGCTATCTGTCAGTGAAAGTCCCGTTTAAATCAGTCCAGCCGTTCCAGAGATTACCCGGAACAAACAAACAGACAGACAGACAAAAATTGTAAAAATGTTATTTTCTCATATGTATCGTGTAAACATACATATGCATTTAGTAAAAAGCGGTTATTTTAATATTACAAACAGACACTCCAATTTTATTTATTTGTATAGATTGTATAGATTAGTAACTATAACATTGGCCGTGTATTGTAAACAACATCACTGAACCACACCACTGGGTTGTCGTTTACAATTTATATATATGTGACCCATATATATGTTTACGAAGTGGGGTTCGAGCATTCTTCGGTCATTCATCAGTTATTTCGATAAGTAAAAAGAAATAAAAAACATGTTTGACTATACCTATCGTTTTTGCTGTGACATTTGAGAACGGTCTATAAGCTAATGTCGTATATTGTAAACGACACCACAGAACCATAAAACTTAGGTGTACGTATTTTTTGTTAACGACACCATTGCTGACTGGTGATGTATAACGTTAAATAAAACAATGCGTTGTGTTAATTTTGAATAATCATGCTAAAATCGATCTATTTCCCACTTCCAGGGATTCATAAAACATAACAATTGCATCCATTACGACAAAAAAATATTAAATTAATTTATAAAACTTAATCCGATAATTGTAAAATAACTATTACATTTTTTTCACCCCATCTTTGTTTCAGTTCATCTGCTGTCTTTAAAGCAACTTATGAAAACTTTAAGGAAAAGGCTTTTTAGAAGGCCATGACCGTGATCTTACGAATGAAAAATAATTGATATCGATAAATGTATAAGTTTTGTGTTAGAACTTCATTACAATGGTGTCGTTAACTAAAAAAACGTACACCCTTGTGAAGAATGGAAACGCCCATACGTGGTGCACCCAGATACCAAAGTGATGTAAAACACGGTTAAAAGTACACGTAAATTATATCCAAGTGTTATGAAACCTTGCAAACGTTATTCGCAAACATCTTACATATTGCAATGACTTTTCTCGGTTCATTTTACTTCTGAAATATATCTCCTTGAACGTTTCCAACATTTTTCACGGCCCGCCAAGAGTCATTATAATTTATCTGTACCGATATGTGCTGTGTTAATTTTCGAAGTCAAAATATTTTATTGTGGATTTTAGGTATATAAGATGGTTATTAGGGGATACACTATTTAAAGTAGCAGTAATTGACGATAGATTATGTACAAAATGAAAATGAGCATAATAAAAAAAAATAAAAAAACAAGAAATGTAAAATATGAAGTTTTTTTTTAGCGAATTGCAAAATTAGTTATTATACTCGTACATTACAATCAATAATACATTGTGTGCTTAGCGTCAGTATCATTACACTTTTATATCAAAACTAGCTTGTGCCCATGGCTTTGCTGGCGTAAATGTCAATTTTATCAATAAATTTGGCCGGAATCAATAGTAACCTCAGTGCTATTCTAAAGTACAATCTATCTACGCGTCTAATCTCGTCCAGATTGGGAAAGCCGCTTTGGCATGATTAAGTACAAACGTACTTATGTTTTGAAATGATAAAAAAGTAGGTGCCTAATTATTATTATTTTTTGGTTAGAGGATATAAATATTAATTGATAGAGTATGATTAAACTGAGAGTTGAACTGATAATTTAACACAATTTTGGGCCCTGGGCTCAATCTCAAACAGTTTTAGGTTGGTTTTAACTATTGCCACCTCATATATAAAAAGAGATGGTAAAGTTAGGATTTTAAATATTTTGAAATGAGGTTTACAAGACTCAGTCAGTTGTAGATTTATACGTTTCTAACACAAAGTTTTTAATCGATAAATACGTATTCTTATAATGTTGAGTTGGCCAAAAAATTATTCTATATCCTAGAGTAGGTGCGACATCATCATCAAGCGACTGGGGCTTGATAAATATTATGACCCATAAGGTACTGATTTATTACGGTGTCTGTGACCGCATTACTACCATTTATTTTGGTCAGTGTAGCATTTTTTTTTACTTTATAGAATAAAACCCTTAGTAGAAAATACTGGATGTAACAAAAATAAAAGTGCAGTGCTAATCATCATCAACATCATCATCAACAGCCTTTAATACAATTGCACTGCATTACATACAAAGGACTCTTCTTAAAGGAGGATTTGGCCTATATACAACGCTGGCCAGACGGGTTAGTTCGGGGTTTGTTTCACTTCACTTTCTTTCATTTTGCAGTGCTGTTGTCCTGCGTCGTTTACCCCTAGTCGGCTCTTACGACACTCACGGGATGAATAGGAGTGGTGACACTCCGTATTCTAAATCCGTCATCACGCGGAAAGTGCTAATAGTGACGTATATTATGATGATCGACTCTGAAAAAAGTCGGAACAAAATTAAGTTTCACGTACGTTAATAGCATCGACATCGAGTGTAGAATCTAGAGGAAAATAATGAAACTAGACGTTAAATTGACTATAAGTCATATCGACTTATTTCTTAAGTTAATAATGTATATATATACATTAACGCAAAACGAAAAGCTAGTATACATATACACGTACGTAATACAATGTTGTCGAGCCCATTTCCACTATGGGGTGGGCGTCTGTCGACGTGTGTAGCGTGCTGGAAAATTAAAATAACGTATAAGTAATACAGGTATCTGGTAGCCAGGGGCCCCACTTTTGTTAATAGAAGTTCATTTTCCTGTATGGTCTCATTCAAGTAATTGGATTCTGCCTTTTACTGCACATCTATTACAAATGTACATAGATAACGGACTTTTATATGAAGAAGTTATAATTGGGTCTGACTGGTTTGGCTTTCTTAAACAACGCTCTTATTTACGTGAATTTAAATATGAATTAAATATATCTCTTTTTTAATATTGAATATATTATGTTGCTCTGTAATACGAAATTGTACAGTTAGCAATGTTTAACAAACAATTTACATATTTTTCCTTTTCCAAAGACTTCTTCAAGCCTTCCTTAACTGGTTCCTTTTTCAAATTATTTCTATCTACTGAGTTTAGTATCGATTTGGAAGAAAATTTCAATTTAAAATTTTTCAAACCTCTATTTATTTTTTGAATTGAAATATAAAATAATATATTCAAGATCTTGAAAGTAAGTTAAAGATCGAATATAATATTTTAAGGACTATAATATTTAATTACCTAAGATGTATCAACTAATTTATTTTAACAATAAAAAACTTCTCTATTGTTTGACTGACAAGTGCACACCGTTTCAGTCGTGGGAGCGAGGACTAAAATCTTCTGTATATCACAGTAAACTGAGTACGTAATATTTTAGGTACTCAGTTTACTGTTTTGGAACAGAATCATATTCACTTTTCGTCTTATTCGTTAAAAGTCTTATTCGTTTTTGCTTTATACTAGCTACGTATAAACTACATACATACGTGTGCCAAGTTTCAGCAAAAAAAAAAAACAAATGTAAAGTTTTGCACAATTTGAGACAAAAATACTATGTTTTTATTTGGTAATTCATTAAATCACACCACATAATATTATATAGGTAGGAGTGAATAAATTACTAACTAAGTTTCGTTTGCGGCGCACAGACAACAGAAAAAACAATGTCTAGATAATTTTTCGAAACTTTAGTTGTTTATTGATGGGACAAGTGTCTCTATGCATTTTCAAGTAAAACAAAACAGTGCAACAGTTGACAATATTAAAAATCTTCTTCAACCATTATTCAATGGAATTTGTAAAACGGATCCAATTTGTTTGTAATAATTTATCTCGACAAGCACCCAGGATTGTTAGATGAAGCTCTGGCGTGATGCCAGGCGTTTGCTGGCGCGGCAATGCCTACAGACACTCAAATAACTCCCATTCTACAACTTTATATCACTTTTACGTTGCCACTTCGTGTTTCAATACATTTTTCCTACAGTAAAATATTGTAATATACAATAAATCGAATTCAGAAGATGTGTTTATATTGTATTAGTAAAAAATACACAAAAAACAAGTAAGAAATACCAAAAAATAGAGTTAATTTAAAATACATATTAATAAAAATATCTCTTCTCACACTATCAGTTTTATACCTATTTTATAATATCCTAATGTAATAATTATCTTTATTTATTTTTTATAATAATTAGTAATTAAGAATCGTGTCACGAGTAGGTTTCACGACTTTCCTTCTCTCTGAAGGGCCGGTTTCTCAAAAGACTTTATACTGTAGTTCTCGTACATACGGTTCAACAGTTCACACATTGTTTCTGATACCAGTAAGATGAAAAGAGTAGTAACAAGAACACTATTATTGCATCCTAAAAAATACTCAAGTAGCCAGTCGATGTCCGTATCCTAGAGGTTTCTCCAACTACAGGACGGGCATAGAGGGATGAGATAAAATTATGATAATAATAATTAAGTATTAAACAAATATAGTCATTAAAAAGCTGATCATACTCGTATTACCGAATAACTCCTCCTCCCTCCGAGCCTTTTTTCCAAACTAGATTGAGGTCGGCTTTAAGTCTACTTTCAGAACCCAAATAAGTACTAGGCGATATCGATGTTCTGTGGAAAGACAGTTGTCGGACTTTTTTTTAGGGCTCCAGCGACCAGTAAGGATTGCCACAGATGTTCGTATGGCAATCGGGAAGGGTTTCATTATGTCACCCATCTATAGGCTGACCTGGCCTAGGATTGTCTAACTATTCCAATGTGATAACTTTAGCGGTTAACATTTAGCCACGAGCCCCCTCCATTTCCGAATAACTGTAAGCCGTATTATTGTTAACTTTGTTGGTATATACTATACAAGGGAAGCAAATGTCAATCGTTCAACTATGACGTTAGGCGATTACTAACAATACGAGTAATAGAATAATTGTCGTTGTTAATGGGTAAATTGTGCTAGTAGGTTATGTGATTATGGTACTTGACCTTTTCCTTTAATATCTAAATATAATAAAATAAAAATCTCTCTTGCTAAATCACGCGCCGTAAAGTTTATCAATATTCTTTCAAGATATCTATTACTGTAACCTCCCAAACTCCTAAGAGGTTGCTCAAAGGATTGATGAAACAAATGATTTTTCGTTTTAAAATAATTGTAGCCTACTATTT
Organism: Arctia plantaginis; assembly: GCA_902825455.1. Taxonomy (NCBI): domain Eukaryota; kingdom Metazoa; phylum Arthropoda; class Insecta; order Lepidoptera; family Erebidae; genus Arctia; species Arctia plantaginis. The sequence continues at coordinate 7,546,487 of CADEBD010000288.1, forward strand.
TAACTTACAGTATCGTTTTGGGATACTCTGTAAAGACACTGTAAATGTTTTAAATTAATTAATTCATGAAAAAATAATGTGCGGTAAACAATTATATCATTTTTCAGCAATGCTCAACTCCCACAGCCCTTGCTTATCTTATACATATTTAACTAGCTACTCCTAGGTAATAAATATAAGGAGTGCGTGGCTCTAAAATCTACGTTTAGTTCTGGATGTTTTTTTGACTTGACTTAATATGATTTAGTACTTATTCCGAGTCCGGAGTTTGAAAATTTATCCTAAATAAAAAAAAAAATGAGCTCAGATTTCACAAATAAAAAGTTAATATCATCAGAGAACCCTTTCAACTGGATTCTGTTATTCATTAGTTAATGAAACATTCAAGGGCGTAAAATGTACAGTGTGTTCAGAATGAGAGTCGTAAATTAAATCTTATTGCCAGAGTATAGTAACAGAAGCCGTTTATTATTTCGTGCTAAAAGCACTCACTCCCACTTACAGTCAGAGCAAGAGCAAAGAAAGAACATCTCAGCTTAATTGCGTCCGTACGCCGTAACTTAATAAAAAAACCTTTTAGACCTGTCGAAAGTACTGCAATAAAATACACTTTTTTAAGAACGAACTTCACCCGACCTTTTTAAGTACAAGTACGGTCCACTCCCAAATTCAATTTTGCGACCGCACATGAGAGGTAAGTTATGATTAGTCCTGATGCTTTCTCAAACTTTCGACTTCTCATTTTTCAAACGAAGTTGCGACGGCAGTTCTGTGAGGTAGGACAGGCTTCCGTCCAGTATCTACTTAGACATTATGTCTCAGAAAAGTCTTAGCCCACAGAAAAGTCTTAGTTCCACATGAAAGCCGTTAGATTGATTACACAACTTTTAACATGAAAAGTTTTCTACAGCACTGTTATTAACTCCACTTTGCTTTAGTATAAAGTTATCTATATTTATAATTTATTCCATTAAGGCCACAGAAACACCAAGAAAACTTTTCTTATATATTCATCTCAATCATTATTAAATGAGTACAATTTCAAGCCCCAAGTGACATCAAAAACTTTGAGAAAAAAGGCAAGGAATATTATCCCAACACTCGTATCTTCAGAAGCTGTCACAGAAAGTCTTAAGAGCTTAATATTTTTAAGACCCTAACTTTTCGTTGTTATCTTGTTCGTTAATCTATGGCGAATATGTGTCATGAAACACTTTTTGATGATACCATAAAAAAAAATCGCCACCTAAGCATAACAGAATGCAAATATGACGTATTAGATATATAAATCGGGACGGTCGGTTTTAAACCACAATCGGAATATTTTGACCATTAAATCTCCATTTATACGTCTCACATGTACTTAAATAAACTAGCTTTTGCCCGCTTTTGTCGCGTCGGTCGTGGTCGTAATCTGGCATCGTAGAGGATACAAGATTATATGTATATTAATGAGAATTAAACTTGCACCCCTTTTAAAGGGTAGTTTCAAAAAATTTGTAAGAACGTTTTTTAATAGTTTTAATAAAAAGTATTTACTGCGATTACAAAACCCTACTACCAAAAAAGACGAAGTTTCATATAAAATTCCAACCGCCGTTTACACCCTTAGGGCTGGAATTTTTAAAAACCCTTTCTTAGTTTACACCTACGTCCACCTAAGGAATATTTGTATTAAATTTCATGCTTCTATACCCAGAGGTTTTAGCTGTGCGTTGTTCGATCAGTCAGTGAATCAGTCAGTCAGATTCTTCTTTTATAGATATTGATCATGACATTGGAGAAATTGTGGTTACACTCTACCACAAAGCCATTAACCAAAAGTTGAAGTTGAAGAAGCACTTGTCAGAATGTTACCTATTACTGATTGGTGTACGAGTACTAAATATATACGATGCAGACCATAGATATACTAATATAAATTTTGTAGTAGTTGTCTATAATAATATAAATTCTGATTAATGTAACGAAATGCAACCCATTTATATGAAATTATGGGAGCTATCCTCTCATTCAACATGGTTCCCATCTGTATTAAAAAAATTAAAATAATTATGCAGAGATGTGTCCTAGAATCTCAAAAATATTAGCTTTTTACTTAAAAACTTTACAATTGTTTCATTCCCTTATAACTTTTTGCTCATTACCCAAAATATATCATGGTAACCATTATATTTCATGCACATAATGCTACCTGCAAGATAACCGCTGCAACAGCATTCTCACCACATCAACGCCTTTCTAGTCCACTGTTGGGCATAGGCCTCTCCTTATAGGCAATATTTGACTGCACGGACGGCGTAGTGGTTTAAGCGGTCGTCCCGCCGCTTACTACTGCGCTGAGTGTTGTGGGTCCGATATCCACATGGGACGACACTTTGTGTGATCCCAGATTGTTGTTCTGAGTCTGGGTGTTCTTTGACACAGGATTTAATCCTGTCGTTATGTAGTTCATAGTTCTCTACTTTACGATTCGTAGACATTTTACAATGTGTGTTTACAATTAATAAAATATAGGTACTATCGTTTTACAGTTATTATAGAGACGTCACTTAATGCTTTTTAAATATCCAGGTACTTATTTTTAATATGACAACAATCGGTACAACCATATAAAGTTACGTCATTACACTTAAAACTAAAGTACAATTCCAGAGTAAATTTTACTGTTCCTAAAAATAATGTTATTTCAATTTGCGATTTTTATAACTATTTACCATGCCACCATTTTCAATAGCCTCCGATACCATTTTGTAATACGAACATCTAATTCCCTAGTGGTAAAGTAGTGAAAGAAGACACCACAGAGTTTAAAATTGCCAGATCGATCGATCGATCGATCGCTATCTCGGAATAAGAAAACAGGGCTAATCCTTATCTCTTTTAAATTGTCAACCGCTCTTTACATACATATAGTATACAGTATACTCGTAGTAAACGTAATAAACCTAAAAATGCAGTTTGAACAAACAATATAAATGTCTTTGACTGACGACTAAAAAGAACAACACGTGGCAAGTAGCTTTGTAATTTTTAACAAAAGATAAGAACAACAAGAACATACATTTTCACTGAACAGTAGCATTCTAAAATAAACGGTAAAGGATACCAAAACTTTTCCTAAACAAAAGAGTAGAGTGACTTTTCAAATTGGCAAAATATTACTGATCTAAAATTTTCTTTTTAAGAAAGCCAAAAAAAATTGTTATCATATTGTAATGTGAAAACATCGTTAAAAAGTAATTTTACCTTTTGGTTACCATATACAGACATGTGAGAGTCAGAAAATGTATCGATTTTATGCTAAAAAGTATCGAGCATGGAAGGGCGTCATGCTATATTTAGGTATGTATATGTTGATATTTATCTTTTGTGCGTGTTTGCAATAGTAAAAAGTATAAGAAAAAACAAGGTGGCTTTTAAACACCTAATTTGTCAGATAATACTATCCTGTAAACAGTACACGTATAGGTAGTTAAGTTTAGGATAGCTATAATGTTGTAACGTTTCTAGTACACCTTCTTTTACCCTTCGGATCTCCGGCTGCAGGAGCATGCAGGAGCCAGGAGTATATGGTGTTTTCATTGAAACCCACCCCTATGGCCAGCCTGAGACACCTTACTCTAAGGAGGATACCAGGAGGAGGATCGACACCGCGCCTAACCAGGCCCTATCTGAAGCTGAAAACTTCCCTTCGTCAATCCCTTCAACAACGGCGTGTTGGCCCAATTGCGGCTTAATGCGATCAGGTCACCAACCTATCCCCTACCGCAGTGCCCCTAATCTGCCACCACAGGACCCCACTCTGTGGAAGCACGTGGCCCGTCCGCCCTCTCCCTATCCCGTTCCGCGGGCTCTGTCTGGAGCATTACAGTTGCACAAAAAGATACCACTGTCCCAGTCTGCCTCACCAGTGTGTGAGCGTGAGTGTGCTGGGCGGGGCCCCAGTCGGCTGCGCAGTGCTGGCATTGTACCGTCTCTTAGCGTCCGATCCGATTCAGGTACTCACGGAGGCAACCATGCGCAGTGAGTACCTGTGTTAATCGCTTCTTGTTCTTGCTGGAGACTGTTTCACAAGTATGTTTATGGCAAAGTGAAAAAACCTTTAAGAACTTTAATTTTTATAACTAATCGTATTTCCCTAACAATGGTACACAACATGAACACAAACAAATTAATACCTACAAAAAGTATACTAAAACAAATAAAGCCTCGAAGAAAATTACCTGAGTTCGAGCATTGTATATTGTTATACGGTATTTACGGCAATAGATTTGAACGAGCCATTGGGTTGGAAACGAGCGCAAACCACTGACAACCGAATGGAAAATTTGCCTACAACCGCCACGACGCGCAAGTGAACTGAATTGAACGACTAGCTCGCTACTAAATTATTCTCTTGTTTCAGTCTCCAAAGAATTTATAGAAGTCGCAAAAAAGTCAAATGGGCGTGGAGTGAATTACGAGCAATGTTTAACGGGCCTGATATTATTATTCTAATTCAGCCGTAAGAAGCATGAAAGTCATTTCCTAATGGACTGTTTATAAGCAATAAAAAGAGCAGTAGAATTGGCTTAAGTAGTATTTAAGAGATATTACGTATTCGCACGTAGACATTGCGTGTTGTTGGATATTCTGGAAATCGAAAATGGTCTCGTTCTTCATTATTATAATGATATTAAAATAAACCAAAAATTTATATTACAAAGCCAGATATAGATAGATAGATACCATCAACAATATACTTTAATTATTTTTTCAAGCGGATAGGGTATGATTTTATTTGTAACAGTGATAGATGTATTATACTTTATGTTTGTACTTAGGTATATCTGCTTGCAACATAACCTGCATCGAATCGGATCTATTCACCGACCATAAAGAGGCTTTTAAGAGTTTTTTTTAAAGGTATTTGTAACTCAAACTTATTCATTCCACATTACCACTAGTCTATTTATTTAGCTAGAGGTCAGCTTGCAAAAACAACCCATTCGTTACATCTCGACCTGTACATTAAAAATCAATTTTTAAGGAAGGCTTCATTATCCAGTTGGCTGTACTGTGTTGGCAACTTGGTTATAAATAAATTATTATCTAGCAGACGACTAACAATACTGCTATACAAACCACTATTTCGAAACAAAAAACTTTGTATAGATTTTTGCAAATGAATATACCTATCTAAATAGCCGTATTTTTCAAGTGTGCGAAATAATATTTTTAACAAAGATACGTACACTCGTAAGTTTTATTAAATATATAACTTATTGAATAGACTAAATCATAAGTAAGCAAACAAAGAACTGCATTCATTGCGAGCGGTGTAGATCTAAAGAATGCATTAAGTATTAATTACTAATTGGCTATAAACATAAAGATGTTATTGCAATTCTACAGCTCAATATTTTTTAAATGTAAGTTCCCAAATATATATTGCGGGGACTGGTAATACAAGCAGTGTTTTTAACATTGCTTTAAATTACAAATATATAAAATTCGAATCAAATATTTACGATTAATTGCAAAAGTTCTACAAAATACTAAAATTTCCCTAGTACTAAATTATTTCTGCAATTCTTGCAAAAATTACGCTTTTGAATTTCTCCTATTTGTATTTCTGTGATCCAATTATTCAGTAACACTAAAAATGTCCTAATAGTACTAAAAGTAGTAATACATATCATAGACATCATTTCTTTTTCTAGAAAAACAATATAAAAGAGAATGGACGCGGAGGGCATTCATGACGTCACGGGAGAATACGGGTAGCGGGGATAGCGGAGGTAGGGGTTCAAGGGCGGGAATGTAGGTCACTGGGACACGGGCAAAGTTGGGCTACCGGATTTACTACGTATTCGTACAATGGCTCACGGACAACTTACTTCCTGCTTCGTTTTGTCGTACTACTAAACGGTAACACACAACTTCTTCTATTATCTGTTACATGAATAACCATATAATAATTAGCATTAGCATTGGCATTGTTCTCTGAGGTCAACTAACCTAAGAGAACAATGCCAAAACTGTGATTTCTAGATCCGTGGCGCTTAATCGTTCTGCTAAACTATTAGATCCAACCTGAATACTAGAAAAAAATCCTTAAAGAAAAACTTAACAAGATCTTTTGTACTGATTTACGGAAATCCTATAATGGTTTCTAGAGTATTATGTGCAGTAAATAATATTACATAAAATCTAGATGAGCAAATATAAAAATATACGCTCCACCGCATAATCCGTGAGTATTTTTGTCCTGACTGATACCTGGTCGTTACCTAAGCATCAAATTAAGTAGTTTAAGAATGTTTTAAAAGACCGTTCTCAAACTATGAAGGACGCAATATTGCAACACATAAAAACAAACACGAAATATAATAAGGCTTCAAATGAAATTGAAAACAAATAACGAAATAATTATATAAATTAATACGAATTAGTATCAGAGTATGGAGAAGAATACAATATTTGTCAGCTTATATAATACGAATAATAAATCAAAAGAAGTCCGCATCTTTACTGCTATAATATTTAAGCAAAACAATAAAAGTTGCGAAAAAATTGCTGAGCCTTTACACAGGGCTATTGTTGTGCGACTAATCGATGCGTAATCTTTCACTAGCGTGTCAAATTATTTTCACAAAGCATGTTATTATTTTGTGGGTTGTTTTCATGCACTTTCACCAGTCATAATATAGCTGGTGGAACACAAAACTTTATAAAGGACTATGAACTATAGGGCTTTGTTCAAATCAACAATTTAGAATTCTATTAAGGTTAGGGCTTATAGAGATTTCTTTGTCATCATCAATAATCATCATCAACAACAGCCTTAAATAGTCCTCTGGCAGGACACAGGCCTCTCCTTAGAAAGAAGGTTTTGGCCTACTATACCATGCTGGCCAGACGGGTTGGTATAGGGGTTATTTCAAGATTGCCTTCTCTTTGCAGTGCTTTTTGTCCTACGTAATTTGCTCACTTTGTCGGCTCTTACGCCACCCACGGGATGAATAGTGGTGGTGACACTCGGTATTGCTAATCTATCATCACACGAATGATTCTTTGTCATGATTTAATGTAAATATATGCCTGTAATCTACAACAAAACACTATAAATACCCTGAAGAAATGGGATAAAACTAGAGAGCTTTTATCAGATTATTTGAATTTAATCAAATGAACAGCAAATAAAATAAAACTCATAGCTGTCTCGTATATTCTACAAATAATTTGCCTGAATCATGTTTATCTGTCTCCTTGAATCGTCTTTCAAGAAAACTACTTTGCCTTGCGACTGGATAAGAAGCCTTTTATTACAGATAGTGTTCGAGTATTTATAGTTTCCAGGTTTTTATATTTATTATTCTTACTGCTTATGTAAACGTATGCTATAGAGAATTCTTATTTATTTGAAGGTAGGTATGTTCTAGTTTAAAAATTTTCAATATTTTTATGCCTAAAATTTAAAAATGTAGAATCTAAAAAAAACCTTAAACTATAAATACTGCTAGTATCTCATTGCTGACTGCATCACTAGAGCTACCCTTTTACTATTTTAGACACAACGTTAATGAGGGACAGAGGCAATAAATGGAATTAAACACAAGACCTCAATTGTGCTGTGAAACGTTATAATGATAGGGCCCTCAATCATAATACAATTACCTAAATGAAAGTTAGAAAGATAATATGTAAGTCAAATCTATTTTGAGATGATTGTCAAATTGACAAAATTAATTTTGCCTACGGTTTTGTTAAAGTTATTTTCCTACCCCTCGGAGATAGCTTTATTTATCAGTCTATGCCAGGAGAAAGGACAGAAATAAACAAACTACTTGTAATAACGTATACGTAACCAGTACTATTTTTTGCTAATAATATTAGTTCGTCAGCTGGTATAAAGGGCATCTCCATTCGTATCATCATTCGTATAGCAATGGATACTACTAGTTTGCAACATGTCATTGATATGCAGAAGAAGCAGTGTGGGGATAGTACACAGCCTTGTGGGACACTAGCATTTACAGATTTAAAGTCGGAGCATGCACCGTCAATAACGACATTAATGCTTCTGTCTGCAAGGAAACTGGTAACATAGTTAGTCAGTCAGTTAGACCGGATCAAAGGCCTTCGCTATGTCCAAGCTAACCGACAACCCTCTCCTTTCGTCTCGATCGCCAGTTCTCACCGATGTGTTAGAAAGACGAGAAGATCACCAGGTGAGCGACCCTGGCGTAAACTATATTTTCGGCCATTGAGTAGCTGGTGATTTTCTAAATACCCAAAAGTAAAGTTTCTGGCAATCTTAGAGAACAAGGGGGGTTATGGCTATAGGATGACGTATCAGAGAGGTCACCTTCTTTAGGGATCGGGTGCGCAAACAAAGAAAGTCTCACTAGCCTCTCACCAATCCAGTTGATGTGCTCCGATTTCGCCCTAACAATGGCCCTTTCGAGGGACCTGGAGGCAAAGTTGTATCGTTTTTTTAGCATGCTGGTATTTAGATCACCTACCGTCGCTACATTTGCCCATGCTTGGTAACATTCCTGCTTTCGGCGGGACCCTGTATTGTAGGATCTGTCGAACCAAGGCTTGGATCTGCCACCGATGGTCATGAACAATAAAAAATTGACAAACAATTCTTAACCAAAACAAAAATCTCTTAAATAAACTCTTTTACAGATATTCACATCCGAATTGGAAAGGGCGTTAGCAGACAAATAGGCCATTTGTAGCATTGGTAACTTATTTCTAACATATAGAACCAACTAACAATATAAAATAATTTTGTTGAATAGGGTGGAATATGATACAGGCGACAAGTGGGACTAAAACTCAACGACAGTGCAATAATGGCACTTGTTCCAGCCGCCTAACATCAGGTTCTGAAGGTTTTGGTCGAGACTTTAAGCAACTGACCTGTGTTCCTAAATGACTGTTGGCACGACTATTGCAGGGTCAACATCGCACATGTTAACAAGAGCTTTTATGCCTGTGGGTATCTTTGAAAATATAACATATGCGGTAGTCACAACAACTTCAGTTTTAACTTCGACAAAACCTTTATTTTTCAGAAGAGAACATCGAAGCGTAGCCAGTATACAGATACCGTCCATGCAGTTCTATGCCTTTACATATTTTCTTACAATCAGTAACAGTGAGTCCCTCAGGTTTTCGCGAGTTCTCTTTGACTAAAGCTACCGAAGTGGGTCAACTATCACCACATCTAGCTGTACTTTCACAGAAAGAAAGTTGTCTCTTAAATATATGTACATTGTTTTTCGCGGAGCTTCCTACGTAAGTTTTTTAAGCAGCGTACAAACTCCTCTATCCAAGACATCCAACTATACGATTGTTAACTTGCACTTATTAGTATCAGCCCTAAAACAGACTTTGTAATACATTGAACAGTCGGCCAAAGAAGCGATTCTTTAACGAGTGCTTCAGAGTCGATTTATTAAACCAATTGTAATACTGATGCATTTACTACAGGTTTCAGTTACCTATAGTCATTTAATTAGTTGGAAATTGTAGACAATAAGTTTCAAGCATTGAAAAGTACGTGGAATAGAACTAAAGCCAACATCATGAGTGGCAAGGATTACATGCCTTCAAGAAAGTGCTGATTTGTATCAATCTTTTATTACTCTGATGAAGTTGAAGCTCTCGAGAGCGACGAATGCGGTGCAAACGGTGGGCCTTTTCGTAATCTATGCAATATACAGTCAAATCTATTCGAACTTGTGTTGTTAGTCCAATCTCAGAATTAATAGACGTTAGCCATTTATAAAGTGTTGAAAGACGTGTCATGCTCCGTAATTTATGTAACCTTTGACCCTAGTCTAGGTAAGTTAGGCTTGTCGTCACAACAAGCAAATCTAATTCTAAACATGATTGAAATTGAAATACCAAAGAAAAATGTGAGCTACGACTTCAAATGACTTGAAAAAATAAGTGATTGTACTTTAACCATCAGTTATGCAGTCAATCTGGTCCGGTCCTGGGTACCCTTATATCAGTATTGGTTATTGATATTGGATCTATAGTATCGATATTATTATTATTTGAGTCATACAGAGATCAAATCGGTATACTCGGCGCCAGATGGAATCGCAAACAAATACCAACAGCAATATATATGTAATTTTGCTAATAATACTTATGCCTATTCAATTTTATTAAAGGACCTAAATTATATAACACAATGTCTAATTTATGAAATGATAATAAACTACCCCTTGCTTTTACCAAGATCAGAGAACAACGCAAGCAATTTAGTTTATAGTTTAAAATTGAAAAACAATATTTCCATGAGAACGAAAACATGAGTGGGATGAAACTGACAACATACGGGCGAAGTTGAATGAGGATTGTTTCAAACTTAGTGCAATAGCATTGTCTGTGAGCTTTATACGCACTTCCCTCGTATTCATTAAAAGAGCGTTCAGCTCGGTAGGACTGATCGCCATTGATACACCATGTGTGCATAAATGGCGATCAGTCCTGAAATTTATAGTAAGACAAGTTTTTTTAGTTTAACTTGTTAATACAGTAGCACTTAGAAGTAGATGGAGTAGATGGCAATATCCACAGACTCAACTAACAGTTACGTTATAGTCATGTACTCCTTGTGTCTTTTAAATAGTATATCGTGTTGTTGTGTGTATAAAGTATAACAGTAAGTGGATATTGACTTTTATTTATATTCACCCGTAAGTACACATACTGCTCCACATTACTATAGTCGCATCAGTCAGTTACTAGTAACAGTTTCTACTGATGCGACAAATTTTTCGAACGATAGCAACCTCACCGTTTAAGAGCTAATATTTGACAAAGAAGAAAGAAATTTAATTTATAAATTATACATTTCATATATAATTACTCTTATAAATTGAACTTTTTAAGCTTAAACTTATTAAGATTTTTACATAAATTAAAAATCTCGTGACACGATGTAGAGAAACTCCAAAACTACTAACCCATTTGATACGTAACTATCTATAATTTAGTCCAACTTAAAAGATAGGACAGTTATTATCTCCTCTATTGACCTCGATATTTGTTAATGCAAATTAAATGTTTATTTTACAACAATAATGTTGCAAAAACGAGGAAAGTTGCGCGGGCCCGCTAATATAATTTTTACCAATCATTAGTAATAAACAGATTTTAATCACATCATCATCACATCATCAGCCTGTAATAGTCCACTGCTGAACATAGGCCTCTCCTTAGAAAGGAGGTTTTGGCCTACTATACCACGCTGGCCAGACGGGTTGGTATAGGGTTTGTGACAAGTTTTCCTTCTTTTTGCAGAGCTGGTGTCCTGCGTTGTTTTGCGCCCTTAGTCAACTCTTACGACACCCACGGGATGAATTGGGGTAGTGACATTCCGTATTCTTAATCCGTCATTGATGTGATGTGATTACAGTCACCAAAAAGATTATTATAAATCAAGACACTTCATGTATAACTTAGCAGTTAATTTGGTACGAATCGTACCCATTGTCCTGCCAATACTAGCGCATTTTAGTCGTTTCTTGAACTACACTCGAGACTCATCGGATCGAATTGTAAATCACAACCTTCAAGAGCTAAACATTAACTCTAGGGAGTGAACAACACTCAGACGGGATCTTAACCCGATCAAGAATGCTTGGGACGATCTCGGACGATGCGTGAAGCAAAGAAACTCTTCCCCGATCACGCTTAGAGAGCTCAAAATTTCTTATAGAAGGAAAGAATGGGGATATTACCCAGCATTATATTAGAAACTTAGGATTAGGATAGGTTGCTTACTATTTCTCATCTACATCAATGATCTGCCCAAAGCCATAGGTGGACCCTGTGTATTGTTTGCGGATGATATCTCTTTATTTGTCTCATGTGAAAGTGGTTTAAATTGAAATGAGAAACTAAAGTCAATTTTGGAGAAAACAGCATTCTGGATGACTGAACATAATTTAGAAATGAATTACACAAAAACAATAATGCCCTTCCACCCTCATTAAAAGGCACCAATAAATATAGATTTCAATTTTGAAAACGTCAAATTGGAAGTTTTTAACCAATTCAACTTGCTCGGCTTAACCATAGACACTCATATAAGCTGGAAGCAGCATGTCAAAAGAGTGAGAGCAAAAATTTCAAAATTCTCCTACGCACTACTGGAAATCAAAAAGACTACTGATCTGGCAACAGCTCTGGTCACCTACTACGCTTATGCATATTCCTGGTTAAGCTATGGCGCCATTTTATGGGGAAATAGCACAGATGCATCTACTGTATTTTTTCAACAAATAGAACTAATTAGAATTTTAGTGAATATAGAAGAAACAGACACAGTCTATATTAGCAATTTGTAAATTTGTACGGAAATACCCGGAACACTACACTATTAGAGAAAATATACAGACCAGATACACACTAAGGCACAAAAATAAACTTAACCTACCAACCTCCTGTCTAGAAATGCATTCCTCAGGTCCCTTGGTCAATAAAAATATATAATAAGTTGCCAGAACCCATAAAAAAAGAAGAAAAAGTAACATCTTTGTAAATAAAGTAAAAAAAATCCTAGTAAATAAAAGCTACTACAGCATACAAGAATACTCGTACTTAGATGATATACACTAATAACAAACTATTGTCAGAATCCATGATATTAATTTCAATATAGATAGTCCATTAAACAATAATTGAATAATAGACAAAGCGTAAATCAATAATGAACTTATAATACCAAAATTAGAACAAATGTTATTTAGTTTTGTGTTGACATTGTATGAATTGATATTGTCTGAAATGATAATTATTTGCATTAGACTAACCCAATTTCTTTTTGTATTGTGTATGTGAATGACATTTAATGTAATATACATAATAGTGACTTAATTAAAACAAAACCAAATTTACTATAGTTGAATCCAATTTTTGTATGTATACATTTATAAAATAAATTAAAATGGAAAATAGTTTCATAGGCTAAATATAAAAAATAAATAAATAAATTAAAATGGAAAATATTTTAATAAATTAAACATAAAAATAAATGAAATTAATTTAGATGTGAACGGAAACGACTGTATAGTGCAATAATATCAAATAACATGTGTGCAATAATATAACATCATAAACTTTGTCCAGACTGAAATCATAATACTTGGTACAAACTCTTCCTCTCTCCTAACATTGTGCTGTGCCTGACAGGGTCCATAATTGTAACCTAATTATAAACTTGACATCTGTATCACATTATGGAATGCAATAAATCTATTGAGTATTGAACTTGGGCAGCACATGGATGTAACACAACTTACAATTTGAGAATTTTTGTGGACTTAAAACAAAGTGAGAATGTTCATACTTTTATTTCAGAAATATTTAACTGTCTACACAGCTTCTGACATTACACTTATGTAATCCTGATGCATTGCTCTCGAATGCATTATACCTTTCTTTTTTTTTCACGCGGGGAATGCTTTTTCGCACCATACCCTCCGTTGGGGAAACGTAGGGCGTGTGTGGGACTCCCGGAGAACCGGTCTACCCACCATTGATCTTTACGTTACTTGTTGCTCTCTTGCTAAATTATCGGGCAGCTTATTTCTTCTAGTTTACGTTCTACTACTACTTAGTTTACTACAGTGTAAAATGTTGCGCCTAAGCTCTGTAAATTTCGGGAATTAGAAGGGGTTAACTTTTGAGCTCCCCGTTGTTGTAAATCGACCACGAGATGGAGTATAAATACAATTCAACAGATTCATAAAAAAAGTAACTATGTCAATAAAATTCAAACTAAAACATACTACAAATATTAAAGTAACATACATACACAATCATAAAATTATATTAAAACTGGAGGAAACGTGACAACATCAGTACTTCTATAACAGTCAACCGTTCTTGGCCAATAAAAATATCAACGCACTTAAATGAGCATCATTAGTATTTAAGTATTCAGGCTGGAGTGTAATAATCATATCGAGTGTTGTTAGAGGTAGAATTCTTCAGTGTGTTCAGTAAAGATTGTAAAAATAAATGAAGGTTTAAGGGTTAGATTTTAGGTTTCTATTACATTGCTGTTTGAATGAGAAATGAAGAAAAAAGGTGGAATTGATAACAGCTATTACACGATATATGAAAGAGAAGAAATCTCCTACGGAGTATTTAAGAACGCCCATCACTTGTGATCTACTCGTAGCTCGTAGCTTTATATTAGAGCTAGATCGGATTTCACTCGCATTATTAAATCCTTCTGAATGAAAAGAATCTATTATAAGATTGTTTATTTCAAGCTATTCGTTACATTATTTTAGATGTTATTCAACATTAAAATTCAATTCTAAGAGGATTGCAGAGGCTAAATGCTTTTAAAACACAAGTCGTTTTCTAAACCCTATGACGCTAAATGCAATTTCCTTTCCAACATACTTTTTCGAGAAGAAAATATAGCAATTAATGATATGAGTTCATGTATTTATTTAATATCTATTACTGGTTTCAATTATGTAGCCTCTTAAGATTTAATGGCTTTGTCGGTATCCGTATTCAAGTAAATGCTTTAAATTCAAGCCTAATAAAATGTGTATAATGAGTATAGATAAATCAATGGAACTCTTTGCTAAGCGCGCTCTAGGTACACCCAGTATGGTTATATTAAAATAGAAAATAAATTTTTTTAAATTTTTTTTAAAATAATGTTGCAATTATTAACATTCTAACCGTTCATCCTTAAAATGAAAAAGGCCTATAAATTATTTATTTTTAACAAGAACTTCATCAGTTTACATTATTTACTTGATTCGGCATACAATACTGAAAGATATTCATAAATCTATATCGGATATGTGTATCTTATCCGTAGATAAATTAATGTCGTACTAACTTACGTGTAAATCATCTACGTATTGTCTGTGCGATGCAGACCTTTTTACTTCCTTCTTATATGTAATCCTTGACGATATAATATCGAGCAAACATTCGTCATTTTATTAAATTTGTGTAAAGGTCGTTTTTAAATAAAATTCATGCCCAATGCAAAAGTACAGAGAGCGAGAGAAACCAGTGCGAAAATCTTACCTCGACTTTGTCTTTTATTTTGTTACATTTGGCCATACTGACTGCACGGATGGCGTAGTGGTTTAAGCGGTCGCCACGCCGCTTCCTACTACGCCAAGTGTTGTGGGTTCAAACCCCACATGGGACGACACTTTGTGTGATCCACAAATTGTTGTTCTGAGTCTGGGTGTAATTTGTGTCCGTTTCATGTATGTTTGTAAAGTCCCCCGCGACACAGGATTTATTCCTAATGCGGGAGTTGTCTTTTTTTAAAAAAAAAAAAAAAAAAAAAAAACAGGGAATACTAGCAATTCTTTTTTTACCAAAATACACTCGTACTTTAAACATAGCAGTATGTGTAAATAAATTATTACTGTTTCACAATAATAAAAAATGTAGCATTAAAGACATTACCGCATTTTCAATTTTTTTTAAACCACGAGTATAGAACAAAGACAATGCGAGTACGTTTTCACTGATTGACGTAGGTTTTTGGATTTATTTATGGCAGGCGTAAAGGATTATTTTTTTAAATAAGCGTGTTTACCGTGATTTACCTTTAGTGAAAGCTATTGTTTATTCAGTTAGGAGCGGCCTATAAATTTTAAAACACTTGTCAGCTAGACATGACTAAATTACTTGGAGTTCTATTTTTAGATTCCAGTACATGTTGCTTCCATCAGTGCCTGGCAAGGTTACACACAGATGCAGATATATAATGTATGTTAACAATAGGTGTAGGCTGTATTTAAGCATGTGTAATTTGTACATCTTATCAATAAGTACAAAACTATAAATAAATACATAAATACAAATTTTCCTACAACTTAAACCTGCGGCTTTCTGGAAAACAGGAAATTTTGGAACAATTTATAGTTCCTTTTCTAGACCCAATCTAAGCACAACTTGTACTATGGGAGCTATGACACGGACACAGAACACAGTTAGGTACTTTTTTTTAAATCCATGAGAAATGAGAATCCATGAGAAATGGTATTTTTAACAACGAAAGACACATTCATGCATACAAATGTTTGTACTGCGTGTGAATAAAACTCGCGACTATGACAATGAGATGATATTGTTAACTGAAAAACGCTATTTACCCTAACCATACTTTTACACATTCAAGGTAGATAAAGTCGGTGAGTAATATTGTGGGAAAACGAAGTGTGTCGGTAAAAGGTGGAAGGCTTACTGTTAATAGCCGCCATGTATCCCAAACTAATAATAAGATGTTATTCCATCTTGCTAAGTTAACATATGACTAACATTTAGTAAAATAGGTCTCAGCGAATAGTAACTATATAAATCCCTGATAAGAATATTCGTGTATGGCATATTGCTGTTTTCTTAGTTTTGTCTGTCTAGTTGTTAACGTTCGAAAAGCTGCTTGGATACATCACGAAGCTTTCTCCGTAAACCTCCTTTTGCTTCAGTCACTTAGCTTTCCACCTAATTTTACTTTATTTGATAACTTTTGGCAAAAAATCATGAATACCAACGAAAAAGATAAACCCAAAAATACTTTTTCTAAACAATATTATGAATTCTCATATCAGTTTTAAATAATTTTGCTTTTTAACATTTTCATGCAGACATTTTCAGAAAAACGTTGTCAACAATATCCTTAGTATTACAAAAAAAAAAAGCCGTGTGGTGTCGTGGGACACCCGATAGGAACGAAGTTGTGACGATCGAGTAAAACTGATTTGACACGATTTAAATTACAACGCCATCTATGAAAGCGGCTATCACTTACATATTAAAAACAATTAAAACAATTTATACATTGGTAAAATCTCCTTGCGAAATGATTTCCTATCTATTCGATAGATGGCGCTGAATGTCTGACAAGATGACACGACAATAAAGAGCAAAAAGCACACATCACGTGGTATTCCCAGGCGGTCACCCATCCAAGTACTAACCACGCCCGATGTTGCTTAACTTCGGTGATCGGACGAGAACCGGTGTATTCAACATGGTATGGACGTTGGCGAAAGTTAAAGCAAATTTAATGTATGGTATACACAGTTAGACGTCAATTTATATTAATAAAAAAGTGTCGTTCCAAATTTTCGTACGAATTTTTTCCGTCTAGCCCCCTTTCACAACGCGCGATAAGGAACTTCGTTCCAAAAAGAAAACATACAGATGAATTGAGAGCGTCCTCTTCTGGGTTTTTGAAGTCGGTTAAAAACTAATTTTAATACTAATTAATGTATGAGGCGGTTTACGTGTAAAGGTTAGGAATGTTTTTGTAAATTTACCCTTTAAAAGTTTAAGAATTTAGATGTGAAAACGAATTCTCACGAATATTATTCTAATTTAAAGTTGCATGATCTTTAACTCGGAAGCTCATTGGTATTCTTTTCGCAATCAAATATTCTGTCTACGCTCTGAATTCACTTACAGTGCCCGGAGCAGTAGAAAGGAATGCCAATTTCGTTGTATATAAATGTCTTCGGCGTTTTGTTTCCGTCAATTCAATAGAATATTATATGTTCTATTGAACTCACAAAACACAAAACGGCAGCCTTATGAGTACACGGGTTAGCGAAAGGCAAGGCATAGTTAAGTATTCATATTAAATTTACTAGCTGATCTTATCTTACTTTCTACAGCAGAAAGTACTAACAGATAAGATTTTACATGTTTAAAAAAGAGCATATTCAGCAAAAAAAAAGTTTTGCTAATTTAAGAATCTGCTCAGTTTCAGTAAGGCCTTTTCTTACTGATAATAATCGGGTGACGGGTGTAGATCCGTCATTCGAAAGGAGTAGTTCTATCGGGTATCCTGAGATTTGTTTACAATGTTTTTACTTTCTCATAGGCCCAAAAAAGCCACCGTTACTATCTGTTACCGATCGGATTACGGCACTGCCTTCCAATATATCCGTAGTGTAGAAACGCGTACCGCTACTTATTATCACTCTAAAAGAATGTCTTACACTTAGACTTAAAAAAGCGACATTTCCCTTACCGTTGCATTATCAGTCAAGGGCTGAAACATTGCTAAAAGATTACTATCGCTTCGATAAATCAAATAAAAGCAAACTTGTGATCTAGCACGCCATTTTGTCCTCATTACACTCTGTGGCCCAAATGTGAAGTACTTTCTCACCCGAGCTCAATTTTAGCAGAAAGAATCGGCCACTACTTAAAAAATGGAGCATTGGCTAGGCTGTATCGCCAAGAGGTTTTCTAGCCGAGCAACTAAAGACTTGAGTTCTCTATTTCAAATTACAATTAGTCAGACTCAATTACGTTCCGCTGCGAGTTAGACTTTTTTTTAATTTTTATGTTAAAATTATCAATGTCAAAACATCAGTTTCGTGGACAATTTTTTTTAAATTCCATTACGACTGAAACACTAAATGCAGCTTAGAACTTTGTGTCTAAAGTTCGATCATACAAAGGTAATACCTTATTATTGCAGCGTTTATCGTCATTATTATTTTACCTAAGTAGAACCGGCCAGTCGTTCAGTCTATAGTTATTAATAACTTTAATAATTTTTATTGTGGAGTATAGATATATTTAAACATAAAGTAAATGTTGTTTGCTCAGTTTAAGTGCACTCAACCTTTATTAGATCGTCCATCTTTTTCAAGGAAAGATCGTTTCTCTGTAATCATAGAATATCTTTGATTGATCTTCAAAATGTCCAACCTCAGAAATTAAACAGTTCAAGAAAATCTAAATTTAAATCAAAACTTATAACAATTAGATAAAGGTACTTGAAGTAATATATGTGGCGCTATGCCAAGAGCCTGTGACTGAACATGAAAATCCTCTTTCGCCCGCTCAGCAGGCGAATGTGTTCCGGTTTACAACGGGTGCACATTCCCGAGGCGCCGTAAAATGGCCTGAGGGTAAGAAATAGCCCGTAAATTTTTACAACATGAACACACATCGCATAAAATGCCAAATAAGATATTTTGAATAGTTTGTGTCCGAAAAATTATTGTCCTTAGTGTCCGGTCGACTGCAATAGCCTTACCTATATTCCGGGAATGGAATCAAATTCAATTATAGTTGGCATAATTTTGGTGTTCTATACCTACGCCTGCCTGATACAGGCCTATGTATTCATTTGTTTATGACTAACAATAACTTTTATTAGGTCCTTACATATGAAATTGGCGTTTTCTACGGGTAGAATATAAAGTCTTTTTTTTTGTAAAATATATTTAATTAATCAAAGTAGGCACCGTTGTTATCTATGCACTTTTGCCATCTCATAGGTAGTTCATTGATCCCTTTACTAAAAAAACCATGGGGGCGAGAATCAATAAACTCTTTGAATGCGGTTTTCACGGCCGCATCGGAGTTGGATTTTTTTCCTTGTAAGAAGTTGTCCAAATTCCGGCAAAAATGGTAATCTGTTGGAGCAGACATTTCAATTGTAGCTCATCTAACTTAGTGGTTGTTTGTTGTGCAGTGTGTGGTCTTGCTTTGTCGTGAAGCACCAGTGGCCTAGAGCGATTGACCAATCCCGGTTGTTTAGCAGCTAGTTCTTCCTTCATGGTTTGCAGTTGCTGACAATAGATATCTGCCGTAATCGTTTGGCCAGATTTTAGAAAGCTGTAGTGAACGACACCGGCGCTAGTCCACCAAACACTCACAAGTAACTTTTTCTGAGTCAATTTGTGTTTAGGGCAGGATTTGGGTGGGTCTCCAGGGTTCAGCCATTGCGACGAGCGCTTCCGATTATCGTACAGTATCCACTTATCATCACAAGTAATGATTCTATTTAAAATCCCTTCATTATTGTGTCGGTTGAGCAAAGTAACACAGCAGTCGACGCGTGTTTTGCAAGTTCGATTCACTCAATTCATGAGGTACCCATCGTTCAAGTTTTTTTACTTTCCCGATTTGCTTCAAGTGGATTAATACAGTTTTATCACTTACCCCGAAGCCTGCAGCTATTTCGTAGTGCTTTGTGATGGATCCGCTTCCACAATAGCCTTTAATTCTTAATTTTCCACTTTGGTCTCCGGCCGTTCACAGGGTTGGTTCTGAAGGACGAAAACGTTGAAACCAAAAACGTACCGTGCTTTCTTTTGCGACACCAGTGCCGTACACATCATTAATCCTTCGAGCTGTTTCTGCAGCACTGGAGCCACGGTAGAACTCGTAGTCGTAAATATACCGATATTTCATGTTTTATTACTGTGATTATGGAGTATATAAAGATTTTTGTGTCGTATTGGGTTTTTCTACAAATGAAAAAAAAATCCGGACAAGCGTGAGTCGAACTCGCCCACCGAGGGTTCATATTTGTAAGTATATATTATAAATAGTTCAGGAATCGAGTCAAGTAGTTTGTTCCGAGCTTTTCGAAGTGCTTTTTGAATTTATGTTAAGGACTATATTAAAAACCATAAAACTCTTTTAGATTATTAATAAAACAAAAACTTGTGATAAGTTCACCGTATCGAACCCAATACGGCTGGTTAAATAAACCTTTGCACCTAGGAACGTATTCAGTTGTTTCATCAATTATTATTTATCTATTTAAGTAAGTATAGTTTAACTAATTTTTATCTGCTTCTAACTGTCTCACCTATATCAAATTCATATTATTTCCGGCAATTCAGATGACGATACTATGTGTAACTTGGTATCTTGGAGTTGATCTGATGATGGGGCAAGAAGGTAAACAGTGTAACTTCGCAGGGGCTACTAGTAATTCCTTTTCAATTTTGACTTAAATGATTCGTCCTGACAAATATAACAGATCGATGATTTACATACGGTTTTCACCAATGCATAGATTTATGATAGAATGTAATCATCATCAGCCTATCGCCGTCCACTACTGATCGAAGGCCTGCCCCAAGGAGCGCCACCAATCCTGGTTTTGGACAGTCCGTAAATAAAGTATTACGGAATTATATCTCTTAGCTAATAGTAGATCGTAGATCTTTATTTATTTAATTAGAGAATCACTTTCTGTATTTTATCTAGATTAAAATTTACCCTAGTACTTAGATTGAACGAACTGAGCGTGTTTCACATTTAAGCCGTACTTAACGCAACAGGGTGCTGCGACACTACAATTGAAAGAAAAAAGGTAGCAAAATATTCTCTGTAGCCCGTGCAAAGCAAAAGGTTGTAAGTAAATTAAATAATTGATTCAAGATTTTGATATAATAAAATTAAACCAGGGTACTTTTATATTACCGTTAATCACGTTACACATCTTGATTATTACCTACTTACTTTATATGTATAATCGAGATTCTTGTTTAAATAAGTGCTTGTGTTTTTAAAAGTTTCACATATCGTAGGAAAACATTAACTATATTTCTAATAAAAGTTAGCACACAAATCTCGTGTAATAGCTTTAGTATTATTAATAATTTGGCTTTGCAGCGAAACGAGGTTAAAATACCCACGACTTTAGGAATAAAAGAGACTGGAAAACTAACGTTAACTTAGCTTACTTCATGAACACGGGGCATGCATGGGACCCAGCTATTAGCCAGTCTCACCACTATACTCAACTTGAAATGTGTTGAACTCTTTTCTTACGAAATTGTTGTGTTCTTCTCTTGATAACATTTATATATTATTGCAGACAAATTCAACACAATTATTTATTCTGGATGGCAACTGAACCTACGACCACTGGTTTAGCAATCCACTACCCTAACTATAGTTAGTTATGTTTTGTTAGTTATGGTACTAACAAATTATAAAAATAAAGTAACCTCCCTATTTAGACAGCCGTTGCTGAGTATGTTAATTTCAGCCATAAAAAGGAACCAGTATAAACATTTAAAGAAGCCTCCAAACTCGAAAACCCTTTAACGGTTAGAAATGGGCTGATGATCTTCAAACCTTGAAACGGAATAGATTTTATTGAAAATATTGGTGTATACATGGAAATAACTGAAAATAATATTTGATTCACTTTGATCATTGATCATTGTATGTAACAATGGTAAATTGTTGTATGTGCAATAAATTATTACTTTTAGGTACACATTTGTCGATAAGCACATCGAGGCTCCGAAATCCGACATAGCTTTTGTCTCTGGGGTTATTTAGTCAACATTTACCACCACGTTTGGGCTCAATAAGGTATTAGTTCCACTCTCCAGAAGACGACACTTAATAAATATTATCGGTGTACAGGTGTGCTACTTCTAGTGAATAGAATCCAAAGAGATGTCCCCTAAGGTATATAGCCTTTATATCCAGGTGGGATATGTTCTTATTTATCGTTTGAGTAGCAATTTTTTTTGTATTGTTCAACAATGTGAATTCAACTACGGTAAATTCACATCATACTCGTATCACCAACCTACAACACTCCACAGCTGGACATAGGCCTCTCCTTAGAAAGGAGGTTTAAGCCTACTATACCAGTATATAGGAATGTTACCACCCGTAAAACTCCGTATTCTTAATCTGTCACCACACGGACAACAACAATCCATAAACTCTCTTGATGGTAAACTATTAGTAAACACATATAACAATAATAAACTATTTTTCTCATGTCTTGAAAATTGCGTTATACGACCGACTTAAAGAACCTAGGTTTGCAGCGCGAAGGGGACCACGTTAGTTATATTGGTAAAAAAACGTGTGCATAATAAGCAATGTACCGGGTTTAATCACTTGCCACCAGGGGCGGCCTTTGGGGATGGCGAGCTGGGCAACCACCCGGGGCCTCGCTCATTGAGGGGCCTTGCGCACTCGCCCCACACAGTAGAAAAATGTTTATTTGAATCTCGCATTATAAAACTAACGTCATGCTACTCGCGCTCGATTTACGTTCGGGGATTCTCCGTGTTTCATTCTGCCTGACATTTTGACAGGCTTCCAGTGTCAACTGTCAGCTGTTTATGATTTTATGTTAGAGAAGCCGTGTGTTGTTAAATTTTTTGTTCCAAGTATCATCATTAAAAGTAATTCCACAAAGACAAAGGCCTCGCAATGATTTACCAGCCCGGGGCCTCGCAATGATCTACCAGCCCGGGGCACAATCGCTAAAGCCGCCACGCCAGCAGTGGTTTGCGTTGCAAATTTTGTCAATCCCACCATAAATGACGATCCTACTCCCTTAAAGTGGGATAGCATATACTTGTACTCTATCACTCTTGTCTTTTCTCAGGTAGAGACTGCAGACTACTCGAGTAGTGTAAATGAAAGCAGATATGTATCTGCTGCAATAAGAAAAGAAGACGTTTCTGCCTAAAATAAAGGCCAGGTACGAAAACATTTGTAAATGTATGTTTCTTTAACTAATTTCAAAATACCCAAATATAACAACAAATCACACTAGTTTACTAGCCTTAAACGATGTAATAATTATAAAATGTTCAAAACTACTTTTTATTTTGAACATTTATAATCCCATTATTATTAATAGAATTCTAAACTAAATCGAATACTACTTTTAATTTCTTAATTACTTGTTATTTTGCTCGCGTAAACATTAATCTACAAGTAAATGGTATATTCCATCGTCCGCGCCGTTCCAAAATATCGCAATTAGAGTTTTGGAAAATCAACTTAACTATGTAAATTTACAAATTAAATTTAACGTTTAAAGATTTTATTGGTTAAAGTTAACTTCTGGTCGTTAAATATAGCGCAATCTAGTTTGAAAGGACCCCCTTTATATAAATGTTATTCCATGGTCTGGACGCGTTGCGTGCTCGGTGGGCCACTCGCACGCGACCCTGCGTCACGACAAATGATACCCGCCGTAGATAAAATAATAAACTTGTTAAATACCTTTATGCACGATTCATTTCAAACGTATATTTAATAACCAGAACCAAGAAATCAATGTTTAAAAAGGGGATTTTTGTTTTCTGACCTGTATAATTGTCAAAGCTTTCTCTTTTTAATCAGGGTAATAGCTTTTCCTTCATTAGTTCGCAGCTTATTAATGGTTTACGTTTATTCAAACATAATGTGGTTTTGAAAAAAATGCATATCGTGACAATGCATTCCGTGTGTTGATGAAATAAGAATACGGAGTGTCACCATCCCTATTCATCACGTGGGTGTCGTAAGAGCCGACTAAGGTAGCAAACTACGCAGGACAACAGCACTGCAAAGAGAAGAAAAACTTGAACCAAACTCTATACCAACCCGTCTGACCAGCGTGGTATAGTAGGTCAAAACTTCTAACTAGAGGCCTGTGTCCAGCAATGGACTATTAAAGGCTGTTGATGTGATGATGTGAATAATCATGTCATTATAATAATACTTAAAAGACCAAACTCGAACCCCCGTCCTCTCTCTGCTAGATCTGCATAACATAATAAACGTATCCGAGCTACGACGTGCTACGAAAATGCTACGAGTCTACAATAAGATTTCAGCTGACAATATTAAAAATGGTGACTGATGTAATCAGATCAGTTTCTCAACTAATGTGCACTAGGAAATATTGTTAAGTAAATATCTTGTAGCTCAGAGGGTGTGCCATAATCAGATTGCGGCAGTCGTAGAGCTTCGCGGTGCGAACGGACTTCGACCGCTCCCACAATATAAACTAGCTCAATAACATTGACTTTCAGGTGGACTCAATAAGGGTAAACTGCTCTAAAAGCTATATATTTAATACATCTATGATTGTTTTTGAATTTCGAATGTATTTTTCAAATTTATTATTTTAGGAATATAGAGTTACATTTCATTTTACATATGCGATAGAAGTAAATTACTTATCAGTTTGTATTTTTCCTTATTAATGAAGTTCTATCCAAATCAGGTTATTAAATTAACACAAAATACTGAGCTTATAAATTGACCATCGTGTCAATAAAACACCGTCAAAGCTCACCTTATTATTTCATTTTGCGCGTATTTCTACGACACCGCATGCCGTTGCCGGCGCTGTCACAAAGCCTTTGTTTTTCACATGTCGGATCTCTGCCCGGGCAGTA
This sequence comes from Arctia plantaginis, assembly GCA_902825455.1. Classification (NCBI taxonomy): domain Eukaryota; kingdom Metazoa; phylum Arthropoda; class Insecta; order Lepidoptera; family Erebidae; genus Arctia; species Arctia plantaginis. The sequence continues at coordinate 7,571,470 of CADEBD010000288.1, forward strand.
TACACGTGGCACGACCAATGCCTCGCACCGGGACGCGAGGATCACCGCTCCGTGTGAGGAGGTGTGTGCGGCGTTCGCGCGTGTTGTTATTGTGCGACGGTGTCGGCACCGCAGCTTGTCACAGAGCGTGTGTCGGAGTGTCGGCGTGATGCTGACGGAGCACGAGGCGTGCGAGGCGCTCGGGCGGGCGACGCGGCGCGACTGCGCGCCGTCCCTCGCTCGATACGTTGGCCATGAAATTTTCAGCCGAGCTGCTGTCAACCGGTGGCGGCACGCAGCACACAGATGCCTTGCGCCACAGCCACGCGACACCAACCTACGAGACCTAACCTACACTTTAATTTGCACCACTTTCGCCCACAAAGCTCTACCCTACCGTATAATTATGGTGTTCAACTAACTAAAACACCTTAAACTTTTATAACAATAGTTAAAAGGTTTGTTGGGAATTAAATGTTTGTAATTTATAACAATCGAGTGACACCTTTTTAATGTTTGAACGATAATTACCTATATAAAACATATTCAGTTTTATGATACTCTCATATATACCTATGACTACGTTCTCAAATAAAACCTAGCAGTAGTTTGCTTCACAGTAGTCTCTAAAAAGTTTATAGCTCCTGCTACAAGATGGCTCTACTTGCTATGAAGTAAATCTACTTTAGGAGGGTTTACTGACCCCGTAACCTTTAAATAAAAACACAATACTTGCGAGAGAGAGAACTGAATAAATTTAAAGCATTCAATGTGTATTTAAATCGGATTAATCACAATTATTGCTCTACTTTGGTAAGCCAGGATTTTAGTTAAACTAAGGTGAAAGAAAAGATTTGTAAGGTTTCGTTAACTTTTATTTTATGAAATATAAACATGTTACAGCGACACTGGTGGAAAACTACAAAATTACACTTTAACTACATTCCAAAATTTACAAAAAAAAGTTACAGTTGTCATACTGAGCGCTTATATGTAGGGGAGGTAACAAATACAATAAAAAATATACATAGCATACGCAGAGCACACTAATTATGTTTTAGACATATGAAGATAAATAATATTATGTTAGGCACACCGTGAATCTTATATTGTATGTTTATGGTCACGTTAAAAGAATTAGTAAAGACCTCGGAGAAGATCTGCCAGAAAGTAAACAGTCGCTTTTGTATGGCAGTAAGTACATCAGATTCAAAACCCACGTACTGACCTTAAAACTTGGTTTTAAATAAAAATAAAGCTATTTTTGTTTTGAGTACATGATAACATTGAACACATATAACCGACTATTACAATACTAAATCTACATTTTCATATAGATAAAATACTACAAAGTGTTGTGTACGAATATAGGTACTAACTAACAAACTGCGAACGGTTGTGCTAGTCCAGTAAAAAGACATCTAAAGACGTAAATCTTGTAAAAATCGTTATAAGCCAATATTACTCATTCAATACACAAACATTGAAGTCTTCGAATACCTGTCACATTATTTTTATTATTATATTTATATACATTTATCAAAAACTTTAGATAGACAGACACAACAGACAGATTTTACTAACAATTTTGGTACATCTTTACAAATCCGGCAACAGCATATTGTTCCCGCTAGTACCCTCCTATAGTATTAAAACACATGAACTATATAATGTGAATAACAATATGAAATTTTAAATATGAAAACATGTTCAGATTAAAGCTTCTAAAATGTTTTACAAAAATGTACAGCACCTTGCTATCATACGCACATTGCCTTTGGCTCAGTATTTCACTACAAACATTATTCATTGAGATTCTTATTTACACAACATTATATACAAATAACATTTCACATATACATAGACAGTTAAATTCACAATAAATGTGAACTAAAGGTGGCATTAGAATATTTTATTTACATGAGTACATTACAAACGCATACTTTAAAATGAAAGTTATTAATTTTACAGGCATTTACCTCCACGTACATACATAGCTATATTAAATTGTTTGTAAGAGTTTGAAACTGCTTTTCTAGAAGTATGTAACGTAGACATCGAAGAAACATTCACTAAATTGAAAAATAAATAACCAAAGGAACTTCGTTTCTACGAGGCTAATCATTATTTAGTGGGCAACAATGTAAGCTTTGGCAAACAATTTGGATACATCAAACAAATAAAAACAAAATTTGGATGATTATAAATTATTTGCATGACTTTTCTATATGTTTAGTAAAGTCGTTTCAATTCAATCGCTGTCGACCGGAATCATCGATTACTTTACAATTATTTTATTAATCGTTGGGTGAAGCAAGCGCTAGCGCTAATTGTTCATCAATAACTGAGTCATTTGTTAAGAGATGACACAAACGCAACACGTCACTGCAAAATATATCACTGAGTTCAAAGTCAAAGCCGTTTGCCCCGCGATTTCCCATTGACAACCGGCTCGATTTGCTGCGACTTGCGCGGACGCAAAATGAAATTCAAGTTATAAGCCGTATTCACTGCATAATAGACGTTGGCGTTCGCAGGGAGCACCATTTCTGTAACAAACCACACATTTATAAGTCACATTGAAAAATAATGGCTTTAATAAGATACAAACAAATATGTTTAAACATAAGAATTATACCAGTTCATACGAAGAATACAATCTCTATTTCACCGCTTAAAGTAATAGACAGTCAGACAGACAGAATCGGACTCGCCCATCGAGGGTTCCGTACAATTTTGTAGGTACACGATATAAATAGTTAAGGTTTATAATCTCGCAGTTTTTGCTGAGCTTTTCCCGAAATTAATTTTCCAAAAACTATAATTTATTATATTATATTAAGTGAAATTGTACCTCGTTGATTGATTACGTCCTTTAAATAAAGACTAAATTTTTTTATGATTTTATTACAAATGTTTCTGATTTGTCCCTGTACTTGTAGTATAAGACGATGTTACCTGCCTAATTTCATAGTTCTAGCTCAACGGGATATACCCTATAAATTTTGATTTTGATAAATTTTGATTTGATTTTTTTGCGACATAAAATGCCGTATCTTTTTTTTACGTTAATTCAGAAGTTTGATTTTTTCACAGCTTCAAGAGACTATACATCTGAGGATATGATTTTAATTTCAACTCGATCCTCCGCGCTTTATCGAGATAAAAGGTCTTGACGGACAGATGGACAACAAAGTGATCCTCAGTGATCTATAAGGGTACGGAACTATAAAAAGGTATAACTTATTTCCTTCTAGCTCTAAATAATTCGATTTTTTAACAAAAAGAAGTAAGCAAGGCTAAATGCGGTAATTGATTAATATTTTGAAAAAAAAGTTGTATTGTAAATGTATAAGGATAATAAAAAATAAGGAGACCGAGGCCTTTAAAAGTCTATGTTAGTACCTACTTCAGGTTACCGAACATAAACTTTTTGACTTATTAATGACAACTTCAAGTAGCACTTATGCAGGAAAACGCTACTTCAACGCGGTTGAAGTAGCATTTTTTTTAATATTAAAGCAAATTTTGCAGAGTATGGTGATCAAAAACTTAATTTACTTTTTGTTTTTGTACATATGGTTTATAAACCAGGATATAAAAGAATATCCTTAAAATGTTTATTTTAAATACTTATCAATATTAATTTATACGATATATAAATTGTACATTGTTGAAATATTTCTCTTACAAGATATCTACACTGTTAACGAAATAGTACAGAAATATATGAGTATATTAGTTACATACCTTTATCAGGTAAAACTTGTGCTAAAGTGTATCCATCAGGATCGCCGTCAAGATTGAGTTTGAGCATAGCATTCCGAATGACCTGAGGTGTACGTTCATTGTTTGATAGCATTATAGACTTATAGAGAACAACGCCCTCTGTTTCGACGCAGTCCGACTCATAAGTAACGCGAATAATGTAAAAGTCTGGTCCGGCTCGAACTGCCGGGCTGTTTCCACCGGCTTTACCATTAGCAGTCTTCTGTCCACTGTTAGCACTCGATAGGGATACGTCTAACGAGGGCAGCGACGAGGATGATGACCCGTGCGACAATCTCGTTGGCGAAATCCGTCGCTCTAAGCTATCTCTTTTCCACGCAGTGCCGCTCGTGCCGTCAGTCTCACAATAAAACTGAGAGCTATTGCTCGAGCTAGTACTCGCTATAGAATCATTTTTTCTATGGCCCTGACTGTTAGAGTCATTCATCTTCTTTGGTCGTCTTTCCTTAGGGGGATTCGTTGGCGGTTCGATTTGACACGACAGCTGATAGGCTTCTCGGTCGTCAAGAATAATAACCGAGTCGAACCATCTGTCGAACATCGAGTCTAATGGTAAATGGTAAGCGTTCGCCGCACCCTGTAGTAATTTTATTTGAGCGAGTACTTCAAATTCTTTTCTCCGTTTGTCAAAATTGATCAGACCATCGGCCACTGTGTCTGGGATGGCGGTGTCAATCATCGTAAGATCCGTCAAGAAAGTTCCAAGGTAGGGAATCGTCCCGTGACTAACACCAGGAGAACCTCTTTCGTGTAACAGTTTCTGGAGCTGACGATCATTTTCACCGACCGTGTCAGCAAACTTAGCAGTACCTTCACGCATCAATAGTTCCCTCTGAGCCCACCTGTTATTATCTTCACTGAAAATTCGTGCCAGTTCATCAAACAGTTCTGTCTTCTCCTTATTAAGTAACGCCCACGTTTTTCTTAATCTATAAACAGGATTGCTTTGTAACCCTGAAATAATGGCTTTTAATGAAGAAAAGTTTTTGAGAACTCTCAGCTCTCGAGCTATGTCAAGCCAAGCCGCCAGTATATCAGCACGCTCCAGTGGTCTTAAATTGGGTTCAACTAGAACGGTCGAAATTACCCTAAATGATACTGCGTTGAATTGATTGACAGTGGCTAAAACGGTAGCTGCGTCGTGAGCCCGCTCTTTGTCTCGTCTGGACCAGACCGCTCCGAGACATTGATGAGGAACGAGTTTCTTGAACAATTCCATATCCATTCTAGTGAGTTGTTCGGCAAAGTGTCGGTGGGGGACGTGTGGTAAACGGTACGTGCTCGTGTGGTGCGCAGACAAGCGCATGCCTGGCGCCAGGCACATGCCGGCACCACCGATACCAAGTCCACCATTTCGCTCCGTACTGAATAAAGCTAACTTCTGTAATACCTAAAACAAGTACATAACAAGTTATTATTTTTGCTATTTTATAGATTAAAATAATATATGTAGGTGGTGGTTGAATAAACAAAAAATAAATACTATACCTTCGAATGTAGTTCTGTACCAGGTAAATGAACCTGTGTGAAGGCGAGTAGCTGTTGCAGTGCGGGGTGGTAAGGAGGTTGTCGAAAGTCTTCCGGATAGGTGTCCAGCCACACGTGGAGACATGCAACCAGAGTCCTAGAATATCGGCGATTTCATTTATTAATTTGTATATTAAACATAATTCCTATTTTCTTAACTTTATAATATTATAATTCTGAATCTGGCTTTTACTAGTAAAAGGACTTCTCTATTATTTTTGACCAAATATACTCGTAGTATGCATTGATGCGGGCAAAGCTGTAAGTATAAAGCGTAAGAACTAAATTAAAATTGCTCTTTTGACATTCATTCTTTCAATTCTTATGTCGTTGCTGGGCTTAAATGTTTTAAGAACTCTTTTATGCTGAAATTCCTAGCTACCACGTTAGAATATTTCTTAGCAGAAGTATTTGTCATCCAAGACTATCAATATTATTTTTTATAGACCTTTTTGTCTATGCAAAGGATTTATGACAATTTAAGCTTCCTATTTTCCAACCCGCGGATTTTGAATTCCTTGCTCATGTTCCCACGGGAACACTACATTATGTCGGGATAGCCTATGTGTTAATCCAGGGTGTCAGCTACCTCCATATCAAATTTCATCAAAATTGGTCCAGCCGTTTGAGCATGAAGAAGTACATACATACAAACACACACTCATAAACTTTCGCCTTTATAATATTAGTGTGATAAGGTAAACTTAGTGGATACCCCACTTTCTTTCAGCTAACCTTTGGGTGATGCAGAGCCGCTACACAGGTGTATATTTCAAACTACTTAAAGGAATAGTTAAATTAACATATGTAACGAAAAATTTGCCTTCATAAATTTACTTTTTCTTTTAATGGTTAACGATTTCAAAGAGCTATTTATCAATTCGACTGCCTATTTTATTGTGTATGTCAAGCGATCTTCACTGTCTATAAACCAATGTCAATAACTCAATTGTTGAGAAACAAAGAATACAGCTCAGTACAATTTTTATCATAATTTAGCCACATTGAAGTAGGTGACGCCGTTTAAAAATTAAAAGTCTAGTCTGTTATCATTTTTTTTATTAACTGTTAAATAAAGAGGAGAATTATTAAACCGGCAGTAATTTAAGTAAATTAATCTTATATTCAAAAATAGGATAAAACATTTCTAGATTTCTTGAATATTAAATATTATAATATACGGTTATTTGTGTAACGTGAAAGTTCGAAACCAGTTTCTACTATAAATGCTACTACGAATTGGAAAATAACTTTTACTATAAGAAATCACGTAAACGGATATAATAAATAGTTATGAAGAATACTAATGGTTTTTTAACCGACTTCAAAAACATAAAAAAGAAGGTTTTCAATTCGTTTATGGTTTTTTTTTTTAGCATAACTACACACCTTACTAAAACTATAACTGTTACCGATTGTTGTGTTGTCTAGACGACGAGTTACTACAGAACAACCATGTTCTATATATGATTGGATTGCGACTATTATAACTATGTTACTAAAAATGGCAGTGCAAAAGTACTAACGTAGGTACTCCTCCATTTACTAACTTATAGAACAGAGGGCTGTAAGTTTATTTGACTTCTATTCGATCGCCACGGTGACCGCGATTGGCGTTGTGATTGGCACGAACTAAACTCTTTAGCAATTACAACGCCGAAAGCGCTCGCTGTCGAGAGCAAGTTGATGTGATATAAACTCACACTTAGGCTTCAGTTATAATGTTAGTAAAGGAAGCCCATAAGGTATGAAAATAAGCAAGTGGCTAACTCTAACACAACTGCTATCAGTCTGCCGTCTTTTGCAGCATTCTGCACGTGTTACAGACAACATTTGCAACCGATGTTTTACATCGTCAATTATATAATAAGGTACACATTTTACACGCCCGACTGCAAATTATCAAACGCCTTCAATTGCTTAAAGCTACTCTAACTGTATTGACGAACAAAGGATGTTTAAAATAGGCCAATTAACTGTAATTCCGTTTTCAGTGTAAAAGATTTACGATTACGATACTTAAGTCAAGTTTTCTATTACCATGTCTAATAAAAAATAAGTTGTTTTCTATTTTCTAGGGATAAAAATCTATCAATTCGAGGAATTAATGAACTTCTTACCTTCGATGTTGTTGTGAAGTGTCGACGGCTGTTGGCATCACCTCCTCCGCAGCCAAAGCTTCGTATCGTCGTAGAAGGAGGTCCAATACTCGACTGCATTCCGCAAACGAACTGAAATTTGTGATCAAATATAAGGTTACTTAAAAAATAGAAATCATCATTCTAGACAATGTTCAGGTCTATCTCAACTAAAAGTTTGTAGACACATAGATAAAATTATAGTTCGTGTGCTTAATATAAAGAAAAACCTACCGATACGTCGCGAGAAAAACGTTAACATAAGTAGATTCGAGCTCGCCATCATCAGTGGCGAGCGCTTCGACCAGCCTCTCGACGGTGCCGGCCTTCACAAAGCGAACGCGAACCGTCTCCCATTCAAGATGAGAGATCTCGTCGTCTGATTCCTGCAAACAATAATATTCAAATCAAAAAATTTAATTTGGTTCATATAGTTAAAAACTCGCCTTTATCTACGTAGTACGCTATACAGTATCTGCCCTAACACCTAACACTAATAATATAATAAAGCTGGAGAGTATTTTTGTTTGATTGCTTGTTTGTTTAAGTAGTTTTTGGATTCCAAAAATATTTTCGTTATTGAAAAAAGTTGTCATTAAGGAAAGTGATAGGATGTGTAACGTTAAGTTAAGACAGTAAGTATTTACATAGTATAAAATGAAGTCAATTTTTTTTAAACTACGCAACAGATTTAAATGCTGTTTTTACTAAACAACAATGTGATTCAAGAGGCGGGTTTATATGTATGATACATGCATTATAGTAGAGAAAAACTGAGTATTTCAAAAATTTGCATGTAAAGTCCCAAAAAACAGGGTTTTTGCGCTTACATTGCAAACGTTACAAAAATGTCCGCGATAGTATATATCTATATCCTAAGGATAACCCTTTTTTTTTTTTTTTTTAACGTGTGGAAATCCCCTCGGACCGTCACCCCTCCGGGGTTTGCGGCGGGGTGGTGTGTCGGACTCGGACCGACTAAAACCACACGGTGTGCCACTCTGCGCCTGTAACAGGAGGGATCCGGGAACAGCTGTTGTTAAGACATCCGGACCCCTCCTAGCGCCAGCCCGCTCCTGGTGCGGGCTCCGTCTCAATGTTGATGTTCCTCTCTTTAGGCGACGTCCGGCAAACGCGGACGCCGCCCCCTCGCGGCTGGCCAAACTAATGCGGGTGGAGGGGAAACCCACCCCGTCCACCCGCGGCCACACTCAGGGCGGCATGAGGCTGTGATAGGCGCGCCTCCGCCGCCCGGTTCGCCGGCGGCGGATCGGGTCCGAGTGGAGGTCGTCCTCCCGGGCCCTCTCCGCCGCCTCCTTCCGCGAGATTACTACCTCGCAGAAGGTTGCGACCGCGGTAAAACAACTGTCGCTACCGGCCATGGAGCGTACTACGGCCGGTAGCGAGAGATCCACTCCGATGACTGCAGTGAGAGCCCGGCGCACTTCCGCCTCCAAATCCCACGGGGGAGTTCCGGCCAACGCGCATGCCACCTCCGTCGAAACGGTGCGGTAGCCGCGTATGGCTCTGACCGCCATTACCCTCTGAGGGCGCCAGAGGCGTACCCTATTCTGGGCGGTCAGAGCCGCCGCCCACACCGGTGCACCGTACAGTGCCATTGACCGGACAACCCCCGTGTACAGCCGTCTTGTCGCGACGCTGGGTCCACCAATATTGGGCAAAAGTCGCCCTAGGGCAGACGCAGCGCCGACCAGCTTTGGAGCAAGCTGTCGGAAGTGCTCGTCGAAGAGCCACCTCCCGTCGGGGATCAGGCCCAGATATTTCATCTGGGCCCGAACCGGTACGAGGACCGAGTTGACCACGATTGAGGCGCCAGGGGGTGGACCACGACGGGGCCCATGAAATAACAGGGCCTCCGTCTTATCTAGGGCCACCCGTAAGCCCAGCGCCTCGATGCGCCCGACCACCAGGGAGACTCCCCCTGTGGCCAGGCGCGCCGCCTCTTGGAAGTTTGCCCCCCGGGCTGTCACCAGGGTATCGTCTGCGTAACAGATTACACCCAGCCCGGGGGGGAAATCGGCGCGAAGGGCCCAGTCGTACCCTATGTTCCACAAGAGGGGTCCAAGAACAGACATGGGCCGACACCTCAAATTACCTTCTCGGTCCTCGTACACGACGGTACGCTTCTCTAAATAGTCTGCCACTAGCCGCCTCAGGTACTTTGGCACCCCATGATAGTGGAGTGCTTCCCTAATACAGCTGAATGGCAGACTATTGAATGCGTTGGCGATGTCTAATGACACCGCCAACAGCACGCCGCCACAGCTCACGGCCTCTTCGGTCACGGCCCTCAGGCGCAACACGGCGTCGACAGTCGAACGCCCCGCCCGAAAACCAAATTGGGCGTCCGACAGATCGGGGCCCACCTCGCAGAGGTGCCGGACGATGCGGGCAGAAAGAACCCTCTCAAACAATTTGCCCGCCTCGTCCAGCAGCACGATGGGCCTATAGGCCGCGACCGAATCGGCAGGCCGTCCCGGCTTCCTCAATAGGACCAGCTTCCCGCTCTTCCAGCACTCAGGGAAGCGTCCCAACGCCAAGCGGTTGAGGCGGTCTGCCAAGTGGTTGAGGGCCAGGGCCAGCACTCGGGCCGGTACCCCGTCTGGCCCAGGGGCGGTGTTCTTGGAACGGATCCGTAGAACAGCCGCCCCTACCTCCGAATCCCGGACGGGCGGAACATTATCCTCCCCGTGCTCCCCGTCGTCTCCGGCCGGGGGAGTGTGTTCCGCTCGTTATGGGAAAAGGCCCTCAACCACTTCTCGCAGGAAGCTGGGCTGGAGAGTCTCCGTAAGGGGGGGGCCCGACGCGCGGAGCTTTTGTCGCACCGCGCGGTAAGGGCGACCCCAGGGGTCACGATTAAGACCCTCCAGCATCTCCTATCTTTTTTCTTCAGACTTTTCCGCGCCTGTCGGTACTCCTCATGAAGCCGGTCCTCCTCACCGTCTCCACGGTGACGCCGCCGACTGCGCGTGTAGGACCTCCGGGCACGTGTACAGGCCGCACGGAGGTCCGCCAGCTCCTGGGACCACCAGTAGACCTCCTTCCTTGGAGGCCGACGACCTCGAATACGGGGCATGGCCGCATCGCAGACATGCGTAATCGCATCGCGAAAGCGACCAGCCCCCACGTCGATCTCCTCGGTCGGAGCCTGAGGAGACAGCCACGAGTGAATTATGGCTGCCTCCTCTAGTAGGTCCCGGTTCAGTCTGGCAACAGCCCACCGCGGAAAGCGGGATAAACGCCGCGCCACGTGACTAAGGATAACCCACAGTAACCCTTTTTCTCTTTGACATGCTACAAAAAGTTATGGGTAATTTACGAAGCTATTTTGAACAACACAGTATTAATCGTTATCCAAATAAATACGTAAGGTGAAATTGCCTTTCACACAATATCATTAAAATGAATATCTTAGTAGATATCAGAGATTTAAAATGCGGAGACAATGCAACCGTCGCCGCGTCGGGCCGTACGTTTGTTCCGGGTGGCAGCCGCCGGCAGGAGCGGAACAGGCTTATAATTATTGCATATAAAGATGTCCTGTAGTACAGTCTTATCATAATAATAAAATAATTATATACTCCACACTGACACCACAGTATTATTACTAGTATCTACACTGCAAATCACTATAAACGCGGGTTGTACTACAAAGAATAGCTGTAATTCTTAAAGTAAAATTTAATTATAACATTGTTCTGGGTCGATCTACTACACAATGACTTTAATATGCTCTGATAAAATAGGCAAAAGAAGTCATAAGTCGGCGGCTGTGTCCCAAATTTTTATTAATTTAAGCTTAAACAATCCCATTTTCTACTTTTAAATAAATAAATACATTATTTTTTTAATTCTTTCTCGTAATCTACTAAATCTATCTCTTAAAGTGTTTTGGTAAATAAAGTTACCTGCAACATACTGCCGGCCATAAGCCCTACATGTAGCTGAGTAATAATTATTATACTCGTAATTATCAACGTACAGTAGTTATTACGTGACCAGTCACTAACGCAATCAAAAGAATACCTACCGTTACTTTACCAAAAAATATGTAAAATAACAAATTTATCTTATTCATGGGAATTTCATAAAATATTAAAGTCAGACTAAACAATATAATAAATGACTCATACCTACTGATGTTTACTTTATACAAATTGTCTTGTGAATAACTTTGGAATAGCCTGTTTTGAATAAGTTTGAGGATAATTTTATCACAACTATGTAGTGCTAGTAAGTGTCATTTGAGATATTAAAAATTACAGTTTTGTTTTAACATAATAATACTCGTACATTGTATAACCAACTTTCACATAACAAGCATTTTATGCAAGAGCCGCCGCATTTCACATAAATAGGTACTTTGAATTGTACAGTACTTCCTATACAAGTACGACGATAAAGCTGAGCAGTGTGTGTGATAATTTGTTTTCAGACGTTAATTTTTAAAACTGCTGTTTAAAAATAAACAGTTTCATAATATCAACTGTTTTAATGTATAATGCATCAACTCCAGTATTGCCCTCACTATTACAAGTATTATATTAAAGGCTTGAATAACGCTTAGCATCCACAAAAACATTGACCTTATGTACAGAATTGTATTAAAACAATTCTCAGCAGTGACGCCAGTCCTGTTTGGACTGTTACACACACTCACATGAACATAATACATATGTATTATGACTACTTTATAATATACCTAAGTACACCTGATATTTCACTCTTCAATGTATCGAACATAAGAGGCAATTTACCAGGCATAGTTGTTGGGTAGGTATTATTTCATAATTATATGCTTTATTCATTATAACGTGACTACTAAATAGCTGGGTTTTTTTTTATTTAAACCTTAATCACAAGTGGTGACATAAAGATAATTTGCACGTAGACGTAGTTTTAGGCTCAATACATATCGCCAGCTGGAAAACAACAAGTGAAACTTTATCAAAGCCATTATTCAATATGAATGAAACGCTGAGAACAAAGTACAAAACCGACTGTAATCATAATAACACACTGTTCAAAGTACCTAGTGTAATTTTATACAATTTACACGCCAACCTATTGTGGGACCGGTGAACAAAGTGATTGACTATACAGAAATCTGAAAATATTCACACATCTGGCATTAACTGCTGTGTTCTCGGAGTTCTCGTAATTGTTACAATTTTGCGTTTTCTTTTTTTTAACTAAACGAGGATTATGAAGGAATACATGAAGACAGGTCTTTACCATAAGACAGACACCTTTTGAAAAAACTTGAAACAAAAATGTATTCATCATCAATCATCATCAACAGCCTATACTAGTCCACTGCTGGACATAGGCCTCTCCTTAGAAAGGAGGTTTAAAATGTATTAATCATCATAATTTTTTTTGTTAGTTGTATCAGAACTACGTCATTTATAAACCGATTTCAAAAATCTTTTTCTATTTGAAAGCGTCACATACTGCCCGTTTAGTCTGATTCGAATTCGAATAGAAAAAAAAACACTCTAGGGTGTAAATTAGGGATTAACGAATACAGTTTATTAAAATTAATCAGAATATGCATTGATGTCAGTGATACTGTTCTATGTTGCAATGCTGTGTACGCTAGTCTGTCCGAAAAATAATATAGGTACCACAATTATTAGGTTAAGTAATGTAAATGAAACTGTCTGTTACACACATAACCTATGACATATATATATGATTCATTATGTCAATTTATTTGACAATAGCAATAGATTTCGACGTAGTTTGAATAGTATTTTCAATTCTTAATTGGTTTTGAAATTATAATGTAAACAGAATTGAATGAACATCTGGCAACCTATTCATCGAGTCATTGTTGATATAATAAATTTACGTAACGTTATTTATTCTTATCTTGAGAAGGCATTGTCATGACACAAGAGTTTGCGAGAATATAAACATGGGAATGTAGAAGCGCTTCTGCTACGTAGCAGGGTGATTCTTCGCCTTTTTACTTCTGCGACATTACCCGCAACATAATAATTGATTTGAACAATTGACAACAAAAAATTGAATGATGATGATTTGAATTTAATTTCTGCGGGTGGTAAATGAAATGAATGAAAATAAAAACTAAGAATTAAAAAGAACGAATATTTACCCAGCAATACTTTAGAACGCCGTGTTAAAGTGAAACACATTATTTACAATCCACATAGGTTACAATTACTTGACACCATTCTGATTTTAATTGAGGCCGTGGATATTAGTACAAGACTGTATTAACGTCAACACTTCTGTAATAAATGTAATGATGGGCAAGCATTCGATTAAGTACCTAATCAATAAATTTATTTTAATTATTACCACAATAAAGTTTTTTTATTGATAATTGCAATAGTAAATCCTATTTGGTTACGATACGATACGATACGATACATACTTAGAAAAATTATATAATATCCAAGAATATATGTAATGCGTTTTCGAGAAAAGCTATTAATATTCTTATTTCAAAACTCATAATAAAGAAGTTCAAACATGGGCAATTAAACCTGTACTGCTACGCTTTTTTTTTCATGTGCGGAAATCCCTTAGGATACCACCAACCGGTGGTGATGTCAGACTCGAACGGACTAAAATCTGCACACCGTCTAGGGTACCAGTAGCCGGGGAACCAGGTGTACCCTAGGAAGGAAATCCCTATTACCCCGTGCCGTCTACGACTTGTATATGACACCCTCGTGTGTGGGAACTACGGTGTACCCGTTCTACAACCTAAGCGTGTTGGCCTCTAGGATGACAGATGGCCTAACCTGTCACCCCCAGACCTGCTCTTATAGAGGACAGAGCTCGTTGTTCAACGTCCGGCGCCTAAGTCGTGATACTGTTACACCTGGGTCTATCTATCCGAGAAAGCTGAAGGGCAAATTAAAAGTTTTTTTTTTAATCTGGCAATAGAACCTCACAAACAATTTCAAAGCTGTTGTATGACATACTAAAGTAGTAAATGAACCATACGATAGCCAACTAACGTATAGTTTACTTCTGGCATGGCCTTGGTTACTATTGTCACTCATCCGGGATGTTAATAGACAAGCAAAAATTGCAAACGTACTCACCCAACACTTTAGGACTGTGTATCACATTATCCAAACATTTAGAAAGGTAGTCAATTTTCAATAATAGTATTAAATGGCTTAGTGTTTATTTTAGGATAAAATGAAGATATTGTGAGCATTAAATATTTTACTTGAATGTAAATACTTATTGTAATACTTTTTACTATTTTAATAAATGCACTGATAAATAAAAACCTAAATAATATGATAAACAACGCACACTGAGATCGAAATCTATGTATCTAGATGTTTTATAGTCATTTAGATGTAGGTATATGTATATCATTCATCATTGTCGCACCCTAAATATTCATATATTAAAAAAAAAAGAAATGAAGTTGTGGCAGTTTAGCTCGTTTCGGTTAGCTGTTGAGATTTGGCAAGAATGGGATGAAAAAGTGACCAGGTTAAAAGGTTTATAAAAAATAGCACCTCCTCGTAATAGAATGTAAAAATAATATTGTGCGACAGTTGAATGTTATGTGCTGCTTGGTTTTTAAATACAAATACATTTTTTAAATACATTGAACTTACAAATTCTTTTGACGGGCTTGTTGGTAATCAGATGTACATACAGATCCGTTGTGCATGATATTTTTATTCATAATTCATATTATTAATAGGATTGAAAAACAAAGGATATGTTTGTAATGACCTTGTTCACCGCTTCATACCAACTGATTTACGAGTTTTGCAATCATTTTGTATTCCACAAAATGTTATCGCGAATCGTAAATCGGAACGGTAACGTACTGCACAAACGAACACAATAAAAAAGAAATTCTAATATTAACTAAATCGCACGTTTTTTGTTCGAGTTATAAAAAATCAAAATTCTGAGTAAATATCTAGAGGTTTTACATGAAAGTGAGATCGGCCAGAAAACAATATATTTGTACTGGTTCATCAAATAATGTATCTAAAAATGATTTACTCTAACTCATCTTATTTATATTTTTACTAGATTATTTGTCGTAGATGACAAGAATAATTCTCTAGGTATTTGCTATACCTCTGATGGTAACAATGATGTATAAAAACCAAGACTCAGAGTATACCCACGTATAATAGATATTTAAATCTAAATTCTAAAACTCTTTGAAAGGTGTTAAGTATTTTGAGTTGTATAATATATGCCTATATGTGTAATTTATTACCAATATGATATATAGGATTAGTCGGGGTCACGGAGGTTCAAAAAACATATTTTTTGAATCCTAGATGGAATTCAATGAAATCGGGCGGAAACTGAAGGTTCTACATCTCTATGTTGTAAATTGACGAAATTGCGAACCATTAAGTGTTTTATTGGTAATAACAATAAAAAAAATGTTTTTTTTTTTAATTTGACTTAAATTTAATGTTAACACCTATACCGATTCTAATTGGTTTCATCGGGATCCATTTTCGGCGACTGGATTTACAACGTTCTAAACTTTCAAATTAACAACTTTGTAACAAAGCGGACCGGGTGCATTTTGTTAACCATTCTAATACCTATCTAATACCCAAATGGCAACGATGAAAAACGATTTCTTCCCTCATTTTTATTATCTTTTTGTTTTTCGCTTTTTACAACTTTTCCGTATGTATATATATAGTATCTTCATCATCAACAGCCTTTAATAGTCCACTGCTGGACATAAGCCTCTCCTTAGAAAGGAGGTTTTGGCCTACTATACCAAGCTGGCCAGACGGGTTGGTATAGGGTTTGTGTTTTTTTGTATAGTATCTTAATTTCACAGTATTGTTAAATATATTAGAAAATAGTCTTCAGTAACTAGTAAAACTTACACTAGAAGCGCTCCTCGTTGGCCGATGATAGCGAACTTTCTTTAGGTAGACGGTGTAGATGGCGCCGTCGACGCGTTCCTCGCCCCACAACCGCCATGTCGGCTGCTGGAACACACCACCAACAGGTCAACATAATAGTTTACATATAAACTACTCACTACACTAGAATTTAGTAAGAGTTTTTACATGAAAAACTGTAAAATATTAGGTATAGAAGTAAAATATAGCTACATAATTTGTCCTCTTCCTCAATTTTGTTACAACAAATACATCGATTGTCGATGTATTTTGTTGTAACAAAATTCCTCGAATTATTTTTAATGTTATTTTTTGTTGAAAATATTTTATATATAGGTATAAAAACCGAATATTTGAACTAAATACCACAGCTACCTTTCGAGTGAAGTGAGATATATTCCATTAGGAGCCATAAAAATTATAATTATATGGTAGAATTAATCTAAATTATTTATACCGACTACGTAATTTATTATATAATCATTACAAATAATTTCTATGAATAAAATCAGGAAACTTATTATTAATATGATAAAATTCACACACAAAAACAAAAAAATATAAAATACGCACGATTTACACTTCATTACTTTAAATATTATTACGCAGAAATTGGTGTGGGTTGCACGTTCACTTAAAAGATTATTTACACTTAGTTAAATTAGCTATTACCTAACGTGTAACTGTTAAATGTCCCAATAAACAAAATCAAATAAAATAACGGTATACCTATTGGCGATTCGCTTACCTTATATACGTACGCGTGCCTTATATCTATCTTATTACAACTTTCAATTGCTGTTTGTTTTAGTACCGTAAAATAATTTAACAATTATTACATACCTACCTATAGCGAGGCCTAAGGAACTTAAGCCAAACATGTAAAACAAATTTTAATTATAAATGTTTATTTAGGTCTTTAAACATTTTTTTAAGTTTTAATGTTTTTAATATGATTTAAAAACATATGTATATATAGTCATTAACTAGTTATATTTATAATTGTAAAACTGTAAATTGTTCGGATGTCCGAAAATGATTAAATATTTAATAACAAAATTCGGTTACACAGTTATAAAAGTTAACATTGCAGCATATGATACGCATATTTAAAATTATTTAAATGTGTTTGTTGCCTACTTTTAATGCGGTGTTTTTTTCGTGTCATATGTTATACACTGTTTTGAATAGCTAACCCTGCTCGGTCACATCAGATTCATTAAATTTCACGAGTTACTTTCACTACACACAAGAGTCAATGAAATGAATGATGAATGGAGGCCTAATTTTCCTCGAAATAGACACCACCAAGTGCACAAGTCTTTTGTTTATTCAAACGTCTATAGTATCAAGCATATGATGTAGCAACATTATGTGTTCTTAGCAATACGATTACCACAATTTCTTTTAGCTGGAAAGATAAGGTATGTCATCATTAGTTGTATTACGTTTGTAACAGTCGAGTGCTTACATAATCGTCTCCACGAGCGAACAGCACGGGCTCGGCCTTACTGACGCCGCATATCCTCCACATGGTCCATGTCCGCGACGTCACGCGCGACGTCACTCCACCTCAGCTGAGTGCCTCCCGCATCACGCACACTTTCACTACCTACTGCATCGATTTGCTACGCTGTATCCACATGCAAATCCAGTAATACTGTAATTGGATCAACCAGTGTCGAGGGGCGAGCCTGTGTGCGAGTGGTGCGGACGTGCGTGACGCGGGAGAAATCGCTGAGACTCGGACAACGGCACACTTGTCCACACTGATATCCGGCTACAACCTCAATACTAAAACTCTTAATCGCTCAGCATAGTCGACTGTCACCTCTTAAATCACTAACACTCGTTTAATGATCCACAACGAACTCTCCCTTAATAACAACTTACTGGTTTTCTACCGCTCCACGGTCTATTAAATTCCGTAATTATCATCACATTTTACTATAAAGTTACGAAATCGCCAATTTACATATTACATGGATATCGCGTAACTTACTGCACAATCTATTGGAAACTTTCACGCTATTAGATTTTAGGCTGGGCATGTTACCTGTCAACGAGTTTAAAAAATTGCATAACTATACACGTAACATTCACTGTCAATTAAAGAAATATATAAAATTACAGAAAATATGTCGACAATATAGAAGCGCTGGCATTGAAGCGCGGGCGCACGGCGACTGTTCTCATCATGGAGAGATCGCATGAAAAACTCCGATAGAGCACGTCGATGACGACTCCGTGTTGTTCGTTCAATGTAGCTGGCGCGGCAGGCGCTAAATTCATAACAGGGCAACACGTGCCTGCGTATGTGCGAGCCTTACACATTAAATGAGATTAAATATTTACGCACCGCCTGACTATCATAAATCCTATTTGTATGAACTAATAGAAATACATGATTCATTTGTGTACATAAGTCTGCAGCGTTGTCAAAAGCAGAACCAATGCCTATTAATACTTCATTAGCAAAAATGTTCATGGTTTTCGGATATTCTAAAAGAACTATACATAACTGAATAAGATCCTTGTTTATAATGAAAGAATAACTGGGTCAAAATACTGATTCGTTGTATGTACCTACTGACTCGTGAGCATGTATTAAATACTCTTTCCGAAATAAAACGCTTTATTACATACTAATATTGACCATTAAATCACGCACTTGTAAATAACATTTTTGTATTGAGCGACTGCACTTTCATCTTTGTTTGTAAATAGTGTTATAACAAAACAATTTTCCTTACTCAATGTCGTGGAATGTTAACATTGAATCACGATATGGTATTCCAACTCTGTTTCACGATATACAAGATATCTACTGCACAATTAATACGTACAAGATATCGATTGATATTGAACTGTTTTAATGTTTAACTTCGATGACAACAACAATTACATTATCGATAAACGTATTTACGTTAATCGATAATGTAATAGTTTAGAGAAACAATTGTTTAGTTCAGTACATCAATACAAATAAATAATTAAAAAAATATGTTTATAAACGTTACGGGATGGTGAAATATAGACTAAAAACACGCACAGATATCTCGGTCGGCAGTCACCGTTCGTTCTTCACTCATGTAACCATAATGACTCAGGAAAAGAATCAGAGTCGTACTGGGAAAACTGTACATGGCGTTAAAGTGGAGAATCGAAGGTACATGCATTAATCCCGCTTGTGGGAGTTATTGAGAACAGATTAACTACTATACTCAACTACTACTACTATACTACTAGTCAAATTATTTTAAAATGTGCATGTTAACAGTTGAAGTTTAGGGTTGGGGTGTCTACATAGCCATAGTGAGAATAATCGATTCAGATTACAAAGATAATCTTTTTAAGAAGTAAACTTGTGGCTGATCTTTTAATCTTTTTTTAATTTTTATACACATAAATCTAGTGAAATATGTCCCATTCCATTCGTTCAATTCTGTAGTATAAATTCGTACTTATTTAAAAATTGTTTAACTTAAATTAGATTGTTTTATGTTTCGTTCCAACCGTGCAAAGTTGCGTTCTCTGGTCACAGAACGTTAGTATGTCTGTCAAAATGCACTTCTTTTATTAATTTTGAATATAGCGACTGTTCTCTAATAATATTACTTAACTCTGTGGCGACTGTGTAGACTTTACAGTTAACATTACAGTCAACAATTCAATAAAGCACAACATCGCATATATAGGACACCTTTATATTAATTACTTTCATCGTTCCTTTCAACATTTTCACTAAAATCTAGATATTAGATAAACATCGTTTGGTATCAAATAGCCGTAAATTCATTGAAGTCTCTTTTACTTAAATATTATCTTTATCGGTCAATTGTCAAATTTTTCAACTTCTAAATAAGATTTCTGTATTAAAAGTCTACTATATAAACCTATATGACTTAGGTCAGTTGAATCTGCTCAAATTCGATCAACGTTTATTGTTGATCGAAAATGAAAACAACGAAATCATTAAAATTAACATAAAAATTTACAATATGTTACCTAAAAATGTGTACAGACATATCATAAAACAAAATTACCACTGTTTTTTTAATTTCCTTCCCTAGAATAAAAAGAAACTCAACTATCATAATTTTCTAAAATTTTGACCACACGTGCAGGATCTTTTTGTGGCGCCTGTGTGTTTTAATCCAGTAGTAGCATCAAGTCGAAAAAGTAAAATCTTATAATTGGTTAGTTATAGTAGGAAGTTAGGAGTTAGGAATAGTTTTGCTATACCGTTATTAACGAGCAGGAATAATAAGCTTAGCGTAACCAATGAAGCGGGTAATAATAATGCTCGTCCAGATACAAAGTTGTTGCGATTATTTGCGATCATTTGAAATGAATACCAACCAATTATAATGCTGTATAAGCACTGAATGTCGTGCTCAGTAAATCTTCAATTATTAATTATAGAACCGCACGAGTAACTTTATACTAATAATGAAATTAAGAGTTTGGGTACAACCATTACCATAGCTATTAGGTTTTTATTCCTAAAAGTAATAAATCTCTCTCTGGTCCTAATATAGGTAGAGCCTGTACTATGTTAATCAGAATGCTAGTACCCGTAAACATAATATCAGGGTTACTAACCACTCGTCAAATAGGCCTGTCAATTTGTATATATACATATTGGTATTATAAATTAAGGAGAGTATCCATTTCTCATGCAGTGTTGAGCCCAAATCATAATCAATTGCAAGTTTCAAACTTGTAACGATTCTTCGAATTCGAACTTCTAAACATCAGTTGGGTAAAAATATGAACTTTAGACGGCCATAGTTTCAGTTTCATTGAAAATTGCATAATCAAGAAATATAACCTCGAATCTATGGTAGGTTATGATGTTTGCGAAATATTTCTTGCATAAAGTAGTAAAGTAGTTACGCAGTTTAAGTTGTTGAAAAAAAAATCACTAGGAAGCCAGAAATGCACCACAAAAACAGAAAACCAGAAAGTAAATTTACTTGCACATTCTTAAGATGTAATTTTTAGAATCGTAACACAGATATGTACAAAAATTGTCGTTTGTATGAGTGTTGACAAGGCGCCAAGAGCCAGACTGGCGCCTGCTGACCTTGCTTGACCTCTCCATTGTACATAGGTATAAAAACCAACAATACTCTAAGTTTTATAGGCAACTAAAATTCCTAAATATACTTTAGGAATTTAAACTAAAATTCCTAAGTATAGATACACAACAATTTCTATATGATACTTTTTTTAATTTTTTATTTATTGAATCCTGGTTAACGGCCCCGGCTTCGCACGGTTAAGAGAACTTGTTTAAGGTGTTACTTATTTAAGGATACAATTAGGCTTTTACATTGAGCATGTCTGTAAGGTACAAAATGTAAGAAAAAAAATTGCTACTAATCTGAAAACATTAAGACAGGGTTAGTTTTAATCTAAATAAACTGTGGAAAACGATGGTTTTGGTCACGAAAAGTTGTTAAAAGCTATTTAAAATGTATATGGCATTTTTTCCTTATTGTTTATTAATCTTAATCAAACATCTCTATCCTTTGGTGAACAATAGAACATAATATGAATTTTTTTTCGGTACTTTTGGAGTTTAGAAAAACAGACAGGTCGGCGTGGTGGAGGACTTTATTGTATAATATGCGGTCTCAATCATTTCCTGCCAGTCACCCTTAGGCTAACACGTAAAAAACGGTAAATTGCTGTAATTTTGACATACATACATATCTAGGCTACAATAAGATGAGGGTGGAGGTTATACAAATTAATGAACCTTTTGGAAATGTCAGTCTCATACCAGACGTGAGATTGACGTTATTTTATGTCCTGCATTGCCTACTCTTTGTGTTTTAATGCTTAAAACCATAAACCATATTATTAAAAAAGGATATGATTAAAGAAAGCAAACGATTTAAACAAACATTTCGATTCTGCCAATAGAAACGATGTTCTAATTTAGAATGTTTACAGTTTATATGAATTAAACTTGTCCTATTTGATTATGATCGCCAACTGACCGCTTTTTTATTAAGGTTTCTACTTTTGGTACTAAAAGATTTCTAATGATAAATAATTAACTGTTAATTAGCATCATTGAATTAAAAATAGTTTATATTATGATGA
The DNA here is from genome assembly GCA_902825455.1 of Arctia plantaginis. Taxonomy (NCBI): domain Eukaryota; kingdom Metazoa; phylum Arthropoda; class Insecta; order Lepidoptera; family Erebidae; genus Arctia; species Arctia plantaginis. Next base: position 7,593,935 of record CADEBD010000288.1, read on the forward strand.
ATTATAACGAACTGTGTGTATTCTTTCGTCCTTTATTTTCCACCCTTAGGAGTAGTATCATTTCTTCAAATTTAAATGGCATAAAAAAGAGAAAGAGATATAACCTCCCAAATAAAAAAAAAAGCGGCTAAAAATGACGGAATTCTGACATAACAAATATAATAAGAATTAACCGAATTAAGAACCGCCATTTTTTTTAAATTCGTTAAAATAAAAACAGAGACAACACTTTACAAAAGCGTTTTTAGATGTTGTTGGTTTTCTATGCAGATAAATTAAATCTCCTAAAACTTGTAGTACAGCCGAGCTATATAACTAAATACATATGTAATTAGAGCATTCTATTTAAAACTTCTAAATTGTTATTTCAAATACGCTTGTTGTAACCAGGAGAATTCGCTTTAAAGCTTATATTAGGACTGAACACTGACCCGTCTGTATTAAATGAAAATTCAGCCTTCATTACGTATGAAGGCTGAATTTTCATTAGTACATACACATTCATACAATCTTATTACTTGTTTTAACTATACCCACTTAAGAACCGTACAAATTATATTGTCTGTATCATTTATGATTGTAATTCGTTATACTCAGGGCAAACTGAACTTTTTAACGAGGACATATATACTGTTTACTTTTGTGTTCAAACAGCTTAAAGTTAGGTTTATTTAATAATATATTGTTTTAAATCATCGTTGTTTAATTTATTAGTATAAAATCTTGTTTTGATTTCTCATCTAATAATATACAAAAGCATTTTGTACAAGAAAATGGTCAAAAAGTCATGGACTTTATTTATGTGACGAGATAATATTTGATTACTCTTTAGCTTGTTCAGCAGTGTTATTATCTACTTGAAACAGCCTTGCCACTTAACTTAGCTGCACGCTACACTGCTGTTTTGGATGGAAGAGAAGTATGACCTACATTAGTCCTTCCTTCCTACGAGCCTTTTTTCCCAAACTAGGCTGGGCTCGGCTTGTCTACCACGATACGGATGAACTTCGATTTTTATGCGGAATGACTGCCATCAGACCTCCACAACCCAAGCATTAGGCGATATCGAAGTTCTGTAGAAAGACTGTTGTAGGACTTTTTAGGGTTCCAACTACCCGTTAAGATGTTCGTACGACAACCAGGACTGGCTTGGCGAGCTCTGCGAGGCACGGAGGGGTCTCATTGTGATGATAATGGTCACTCATCCCTAGACTGGCCTGGCTAGGATTGCTTAACTTTGCAATATGTTAACCTACTCGGTTACCTCTGAGCCACCAGCCCCTCCTAGTATTTAAATAAAAACATTGTAATACAAACGGTATCTTATTCGGGATAGTAGAAATTTTCCAGTATGTATTTATATCGATCGGTATGCAGGCATTGGGTGTTCTAAATATAGAAGTAGATGCTACGAGAACGCTGGTGCGACGTGCCGCCACCCCCTGCACCTCCACTAACCACCATGCTAGCCCAATTACCGGCGAATGTTATGTCAGTCTCAATGGGAAATTTACTCTCAAGCGTAGCCGTTGTCAAGAATCTAATAAGGTTTTTCAGTTATAAAATATGAATTTCAAAACTCTTTTTAAACCTGCCTTAGCCCGTGAGTTGTATTGCATGAAGCGATAAATAAAAATATATACTTCATGATGTTTTGTGCGAAGTAAATAAATTATTACACTTACGAGACGGTTCAATTAAAATTGACAGAAAAGATATGATATAAGAATACAAAAATTAGAAATGAAGATTTTAATTGTTAATTAGGTTATAATTACAACTGTTTTTCTACCATCAGCCGCTGTGCTATATAGTATCTATTAGTTTATAATCATTAAAATACAAAACGGAAATGTCGAGTCTAAGGCCCGTACTTTAAAAGGTGTCTCAATCGTGAATCTTAAAACTAATTTCTCACTTCTTAATTTTCACTTAAAATGAAATTCACTAATCCATACTCAAGTGAGTGATAACTTATTTTAGAACGATGTTTATGTCGAAATGTTTACTCAAGTATAGATGTTGACAGATGTGATCTTTGTTTACGTGAGATAAGCTGAAACTAGTCTCAAGCGGTGATTTCTGTGAGGGCATTTTAGGGGAAATGAATGTATTTTACGATGATTTATTTCTGAATAATTACCAAAGATTTAGTTTAGATAGATAGATAGACCACAGCCTTATAACCACAGCCTTTTGGTTTATGTTAAAAGTATAATTTTATTCTAGTAATATAAATTTTAGAAATGTAAAAAAAACATTGTTTGACAATTCAACATGACAAGTGTTGATAAATAACTTGAACGTTCCGTTATAGCTGATAACTTTTATTACCTATTTATTATATTTAATTTTGGACGACGAACAAGCTTGTTAAAATGTCTAATTATGCTTACATTTGTACACTAGCAAATAATATACTAGTAAAGGCTGTTGATGATGATGATGAGGATGAAATAGTATACTATATACAAATTCATATAAATGATGTTAGTAAATGATTTGTTTTTAAAATAATTAGATAGAATAATAATGTCGATCATGCGGAAACGTAATTGAGAACAGACTGTAAGTTCAAGTTACTACTTGAAAGTAGTTTCAACTGAGTAAAACTTAAAACGCGTTCTCTAATAAAATCGATACTTAATTTTTGACCTGCACTTAATACTAGTTTCAGGCAATCAGATTTTAACCGATACTTGAGATGTCTTTTAAAATACGGGCCTAAATGAAGGAAATTCAAAGCGCCAAATTCTCCAGCTTTTTAATATTAATGCAGATTGCATTTATTAGCAACAGTAACCATGTAACGTTAATTTGCTGTTTGATGGAATAGCCCTTTAAACGTAATAGCCTATTTTCATTTTCTTTAAAAGAAAATAATAAATTCAAGCAGGTACTCAGGCAGGTACTTGTTTTCTCTTTTCTTAAATTTTTTAAAAATATAATGCCATCTATAAGCATCAATGCTTAAATAGATGGCAATGAAACTAAAATATCAAATAATATCAGTAAAAGTGATATTATCATAATATTATAGATCTAGACAAAATTGACAGATCACCTTCACGTCCTGATAAAGAAAGACATTTAACGAAAGCAAATAATTTATAATAAAATATATTTTTCTAAGTTTATAGCCCATCTTGTTAGGTCTACGCAATAAAATCTCTAGGGCCTCGAATGTGATTTCGCACCTAAAATAGAACGTCAGTAGACGCGAACTCCAGACACGGGTGAGTGGTTCTCCCGAATGACGCACACACGACGACGTACATAATGGGGATGACGAACGTCTCCTACCCTAGACACGTAGGTATACGTCCAACAACACAAGTTGATTCTATTATCAAATACCCCAATTCATTTTTTTTACACCAGCCGCTATTTGTTTTAAGTTCTGAATTTAATTCCAGCGGTTATGAAAGTTAGGTTAGAATGTTAGTGTATTTCATTGAGTTTAAACCCACAGAGGTTACATTAATTTACCGGATCCTTCAAAAAGTACAATTTACGAAGCTTTTATTATCATTCACATTATATAGGGGAATTGTGATAGTTTATGCTTAAATAAAAAAAAACGTATGCGAAGAAAAGGTTTAGTATCCAGTGGTATTGTCTAGTATCCTTGCACTTCGACACGTAACGCTTTCTCTAGTCACCTTTACATACGGTGAATCAAGTACACTTACTTTGATTAGAAACCATACCATGGAAAGCTAGACGATCATATGACGTGATATTTCAGAATATGTCTGAGTGCTTTTACACATTTTATAAGATTATTGGAATACAAATATTTCCGTCGTTTGCATATTCATGTTATAATGTACTTTACATTATGATCAGATATTATGTTTGTTCATGGACAATCCTCCTTCTCCTGCACTAAGCTTTTAATCTTCAGAAAAGACACGTATTCTTGAACCCTGTTTTTGAAATAATACGAGTATTTGCTTGGATTAACGACCGTCAGAAAATTAAAAACATTAAGTGGTTTAATATTATGAAATATCGTTTCTTTACAAGTGTTGCCTGACACTTCGTTGTTCTTAATTTGGTCATTCAATGCACTTAGAACCTTTTTACATACACTCAGATTGTACCTATTTTATTGCGAATCTCGTACTAAACATAACTTCAGACATTCATAACTGTCATTGTCACTGCGTATCCTCGTTAGTAAATATTTTAACAGTTTGCTTTTAACAACTAACCTAAATATATGACAACTGTGAACACACGTGAATAAAGTTCAATATTGGTCGTGCGCCAATACGCTACTACTGAATACTCGTACATTTAATTATTAGCCGCACTCGTAAAGCTAATATGTGCCTAATCACTATGAGTAAGGGCGAGGGCTAAGTACAATAACTTCTATCCGTAAATAGTTTTAAGAATATTTTTGCACCGATGCCTCGTTGACACATCCCAGGTTGATGTATCACTATGTTTATCCAAACTAATTAGGATTGACGTAGATTTTAAACTCAGTAACTCTAAATCCAACTCATGTATATAATCAGACGAATTAAACATCATTAGTAGACGACTTTCCTCAACGACATAAGGGTAATGAAATAATGGTTTACATTTCCAAATATTTTTTAAGTAAAACAAAAATGTCAGCAAACAGACAAAAAAAGGTTAGTGATTATTAGAAAACAGTTGTTAAACAAAGGACAGCGGTTGAAGTCGGAGGGCATTGTGCGACTCGGCAGGCGTGACGGACGCGCTTGGCCGCCGGCGCGCCCTCACCACGACTGCGATGCTACCCGGAACAAACACCCAATAACTATTGGGCAAGACGATAACTATCTTTCATTACCTACCTATGCCTGTACCTATTTCTATATCCCATGTCTTTCGACGATTCTCTTAACAAATGAATACAGCGAAGAATTGCAAGGCTGACACCGAATGCTGAGAAATGTCGGTCACGCCTTTTGCAACGCAAACCACTGCTACATGCAGAGCATCACATAAAAGGAGTGTACTCACTCCGTGCCTTATTTAAAAAACAACGTTGTATACATTTTCTTACTTTCCCTCAGTTAAATGTTGAATCTTACATACCAAACAGTAGGTACTAAGACTCGACTACCTGGTTGTGAAATCTTGGATGATATTTTTACAAAGGTTATATATATAAAGGTTACGTATACATATGTACATATCTGTCATTTATTCTGGGTCTAGGTGTACGTTATCTATACTATGTACGTATTTAAAAAATATATAAGTATGTTTATCAGCAGTCTAGTTACCATAGCACAGGCTCTATCTAGTTTGGATCAGACGGCCGTGTGAAATATGTAAGGTACATTATTGAAAAAACATATATATATTTACATATTAATATGTATAATTTCATCATTAATAATCATCAAAAAAATGTATAAAACCCATGTATCACAAATGAACGATTAGATTTGGTTTCTGAGTGTTTTTCGATACAATGCGTCAAAGCCAAGCATAGTAATATTTTAGGGAATTCGCGTTATTCATTTAAATAAATTTTTCTAACAAACTTAGTAGTCGATTACCATCCGGTATTATTGTTTCTTATTTTAATGTAAAACAATAAAAAATAACATGATCATTAGAATATAGAGAATATTACGAGTTCAACATACTAAACGTCGTGTCAACACTTTGTAAAGGAAACTAAATTAAAATCAAAGCATTAAAAAATCTGTATAAGCGGTATAGTTCGTCAGCACCTTAGCAATCGATTCGTATCGAACATCGCACCGAATAGTCGCGACGACAACGACCTCAGACACTGGATGACCTAGTACCTAGTTATTCACACAATACCAAACGATTAACAAGCTTTAATTAACTTTACAACAGGCGAAAATGTACATGAACATCTGCTTGTAAACGTAAAACCGCATGATTTCTTGCGGTATCGAAACGTAAGAAATCAACATCATAATGGTACTTAGAAGCTTATATATAAATTTCATTACATTTATATATAAACATTACTTTATATGTAAATACAACGAAGCACTTCCACGTTGGGACCTCAACAAAACCAACGCAAAACAAAATATGAATAAATTAACATGAGGAGTGTGAGTAGGTGTGAAACCTTTCTAGTATACAATATGTTTATAATATAGAAAGAAAAGAAAAGTAGCTAACATTAAAATTAATAATAATATACAGTATATCAGATGCTTAAAGTGTCTGAAGTTAATAGTTAAGTCACTGTAAGTCTTAGGCTGAAATTTATAAAGCGTACTTAGACTTTGCTCAGACTTTGCTTACGCTAAACTTACTTAAGTTCCTGCTCAGTGTAATCTTAGCATTCGAATTTATAGTCCTCTTGGGCTAAGAATTTACTGAGTGTATGCTAAGCAAGATCTCAGGAAAAAAATTTAAACGTTTCGATTTGCATAGCATATTAATTTAAATTCTTGGTATTTCAAAAATATATTATTTTTAAAATAGCTGTAATAACCTAAAATATTAGTAATCTTATAAATTTTATCATATTATTGTATTTCAATCAATTAACACCTTTAGTTTTCATTGATTTTAAGTGATAAAAGGCAAAAATAACACATGTACAAGTAAAACAAAACGTACGTATATTTGACTTGTCAAATGTCATAACAATATTTGAGGTTGTCTCGTCTTGAGTTCATTCGCAAATATATCAATTTCTTGTATTAACTTTTTATCTTGACCCTGGCACACCCTTACGGACTTCTGTTACAACGCTTTCGAACTAGATTACGGCTTTTCTTCCTGGACAATCGAACCATCTTTTCACATTGACTCTGGCATATTAATCGTAAGTAATCGCTAAGTCATGGATTTTGGTGACTTAGACTATGCTAAGCATTTGCTCAGCTCGAGCTAAGCATTATGACTATAAATTTCAACGCACACTTAACTCGTGAGGTAAGTCTGAGCAAAGTCTAAGTACGCTTTATAAATTTCAGCCTTAAAGTCCTTACTGCACTTACTGCATCAAAGCTAAGCTTACTGGTACAAAACAGTTACCTCAACTTTGAATGACATAAAGAACCTACGGGTTTCGTGGGCTAATAGCTCGGTAAAAAGGATTACTTTTGCAGGATAAATAAATGTTGCAAAGTTTACTATTTAAAAACTTATTATAAAATAAGTAATAAAATTTAATGTTTGATGTTTAATGACGTAAATAAAGTTTCCACATTCATATTAAAGTGTACACAATGTACATTTAAAAAAATGAATATTTCACTATTTTTAAGAAATGGAATAGTCAATCTTGAAATAAAAACTTGCTTTTGTATTTAAATATGTCCTAGGAAATAAGAGATAAGGATTTCAGATTTTTTATACATCCGGATAACTTACCTGAACATTAGTTGAAATGTTCGATGAGTACTTATAAATTATATTTCTCCTTGAGATAGTGATTAAAATCTTTTTTATATGTCAAGTACTTATGCATGTTTTTTATGTCAAGTTTGCTAATTTCTTATAAATAATGATTCTATATAATGTAGTCTAATAATAATGTAAACAGAATTCTTTGAAACTGTAATACATTTGTGCCTCATATACGATACAATTGTTCATAAAACGATTCGTTACAAATGATTCATGCCACCTGCCGCTAAATTACTAGTAGGTTCTTACTTACAATCGACTTACCACTCTCGTTTAAATCACTACTATCTGCTAAATGTCTATCGAATATAAAACGTGGTATAATATAATAACAGAGTTAATATCTTACAGAAATTCGTGACACAATTAATTGAGATGGGATTGTATTCTCTGTCTCAGTGACCCAATTTTAATTATCCCCGATTCAATCATATTACCTACATAGGAAGGTACCTTCAAACCAATCCAACCTACAAAGGTAACCTCTTTTCACTCTGGAGTGGGCACCACTTTGAAACCATAACATGCATTGATAATACCAAAGTGTATCTCATGAATAAATTATGTAAATACTCTTGAATCCATTTGTAAAGTTTGTTTATTCAACTCATAACATTGATTTTTTAATTCTAATACATTCCTTTGTGCCTGACAATATTGTATTAAAAGGTTAGTTGAACCCTTTTAAAGAAAAAGTAAGAATTAAAGCTTATCACCGATGAGATGTGATGTGTAACTTGCGCTGATGTCTTTTGTTTTGAAGTAAACAATAGATATTTACCGGAAAATGTTGTTCGCTCGAAATTCTATTCCAGGGACCGCAAATTAAACTCACACCGCACTGTTGGTCGCAACCCGCATGCATTCCTAAGCGCGTGCGATGCCTCCGATGCTCACATAATTCAAGCCTTGACCTGCATTGCTAACGAAGCCTGCAGGCGTACCCGATAAGACGATTCACTGACACTGTTTGCAAATTTAAAAACATTTAAACACAGTTACTATCGTATTTCATTGCATAATCCACACTAAAACTCGTCTAAAATGAAACATTTGTTTGATTTAAACACACTTGCTTACTCAACAAAGACGTCTAATAAACTACAACCAATACTCGAATGACTTCTTATAAACGCGTTAACATTTGATTCGTAATTCGCAAATGAATCATAAATCTAAAAAACAATGACGTAATTCGTAGTGAATACTAAATTAAGTGACCTCACAAATTCCTACCTATGTATGTATATACGTATATTTATGATCTTCGATCTACATTTTCCTGGTTACGTTTCAATCGCCGCTGACGACTTCATAGAAACTTTGAAATGCTTGTAATTAGTAGCATGGCAATACTATGTCAGGACTGTTATTATCACTTATAATGTTAAAATATTAATTAAACTTTCAGAGCAGTTTCTGAATTGAACTTTACATAAAATTATTTTTTTAAGCCTTGCACCAGAATAGATTTTGAGGCTGATTACCTTGTATTATAAAACCTCTCCTCATTTCAAGATTAAAAACATACTGGTTACAACATTGTAATATTTGTAATAAAATGCACATATATAATTTGGCGTCGCTGTTTACCAAAATGTAATATTTGGATATCACGTCACATCTATAGTTAGACCGATGAAGCCCTCATGTCAATATAATTAAGTCCAGACACAAACTAAGTTTGCTATACGCAAATAATAACCGCAAACGATAATCCGACAAATTGAACTGACAAAATATTGTACTGGTAAAATAATTTTACGATTTATCTTTAGCATCATTTAAATTAGTAATGCTTATAATTTACTGCGTACTAACTACACGATTAAATAGATTATATTTAGGAAACTTTTATAATTTTTTTCAGATCTGTTGTAATAAAAATAATTCGCAAGCAATTGTTCTGAAAACTGTTTTGTATGTTAGACTTCTCTATATTATCTAATATACTTAATTATATTACAGTGTACATTTGAAACAAAAGACACTTGCATCAGTATAAATATACTATATTAAGCTTTTTATCATTTTAAACTTTCACAACCATATTTTTATAACCAAATGAGCATTTTAATGTAAATCTACCCGCAATCAGGTGAAGATTCGTTAAAAATGAGATAAGGAACCAATTTTTTCTCTTATCGAGTATTTTAACAGAGTTACCGATTTTTAACCTCCTTTCTAAGGGGAGGCCTATGTCCAGCAGTGGACTATTAAAGGCTGTTGATGATGATGATAATAATGACCGATTTTTAACTGACTTACTTGAGTCACTAATTCAGCAACTTATTTTTTCATCAAAATATTTTTTAGAGTTGGATTACTTTGTTGTCCGTCTGTCTGTCTGTCAAGACCCTTTATCTCGGGAATGCGGGGAGGTATTGGGTTGAAATTAAAATTATATACTCAAGTGTACAGACCCTTGAAGCTGTAAAATAATCAAATACCTAAATTAACGTTAAAAAAGATACTGCCGTTTATGCCGCAAGAAAACGCATATTTCGACACTCTCAAGGGAATCGCAATTCATAGGGTACTTACAGTTGACCTATAACTCTGAAATTAGGCAAGTAACATCGTACAGGGCAAAATCTGAAAACTATACATTTGTCATAATATATCATTTGTCATAATCTTAAAAAAATTAGTCTTTATGTAAAGTACGTAATCAATCATCGAGGTACAATTTCTCTTATAAAAGTCAATATAAGTAATTAGAGGTTCTGGAAACTGAATTTCAATTGGGAACTGAATTGGCAAAGCTCGGAAAAAACTGCGAGATTCGATTCCTAGATAAATAACATGTACGGAACCCTCGGCAATGTGGGCGAGTCCGACTCGCACTTGTCCGATTTTTCTTGTAATGCCCTGCTCACCATCGTATATATTTGCTTATCTGGTTATGTGGTCAGATGGTAACCGATCCGAATGCACCCCTTTGATTCAAACAAACATTAAACTAAATTAAGTATTCTATCAGTCAGTCTAGTTTTCATAGAACAAGCTCTGCTTAGTTTTAAACTAGATGGCGTTGTGTGTCAGATGTCCCACATATTATTATTAAATATGAATTATCAGTTTTACTTACAAGATCTAAGGAATTTACTTACATTTGTACGTAGGTATATCTTAAGTTCTCATAAGAAAATCCGTAATCAATACTAAATATTTATGAAGCGATATTTATTTTGAAATCGTTCTAAGTGTGTAAATTCTCTGCATCAGGTTAAGATGATCAATTCAATATCCGGTGTGTTATACATATTATCGTATATTTTAAATAAGATAACAATTCAAACATGATAGCAGAGATAACACGGTATGAGTCACAACAGGTTACCTTACTAATTCTTGTTCAAAGAAAAATTACAGTTTTGGATTATATTTGTTTGTCGTACTGTTTCATGACCTGATGTAGCTTAGTCATCTTAAAACTTTCAAACATACACATTTTCACAGACGACAGTTACGTAAAAATTAAAGAAAAATGCTATGAAAAATAATTATTTAAAAAAAACACGGCAGAAACGAAATATTAAATTCAGCCTAATGATAAACTCGCACTATGTGTTGGCTTGTTAACCTTTAACCGTATACTATACTGTAAAGCTATAAAGAGATCCTCAAAACACAACTTACTTTGACATACCACCGGGTCTGTGATTTCCGGTGTCTAGGACGACGGCGTTCGCAACTGCGTTCGGCGCGCGCTGACGAACGCAGCGCGTGGCACTGCGCCGCCAAAGACTTCGTACGCTCCGCCAACGAGTGCCGCAGCTCGCCGCCCACACACCCCCTTACTAACATTATCAACCGCCTTCCAACTGCTCCACCTTAACACTACCGTCCGCGATAACACTCATCGCGACTCCACTCACTCACTTACTGTGCACCAGTCGTTCTAGCCTTCGACGTTTCCTAATCAAAATAAACTAAGTTGTAGATTGCATTTAGTTAATACGCACTCGAATTAACGTAAGTATGTAATTAATGCCAAGTTATAATAAGTAGAGTTGAGTACAGGAAACTAGTGACGTTGGAAGTTTATTCACAATTGAGTTGTGTATCTAAAAATAAACAAATTCGTACTATTTTAGATTAGATAAACGAGATGAAGTATCAAGGTCTAGGTTGATGATAAGGTCACGCCGCAAACGAGCTCTTTATCATCGGTTGCGAGTAGAGTAAACTACAATTCTGACGACTTATGTATTTTACGGACGCATATTTGCAAAAAGTATGTGTCATCGCCATCGCATATTATTGTCATAAATGATTAATACGACCGTGTTTGTGTTTTAGCATGGTTCATAACAATGTTGATCCTATTGAATTCATCACATTTCTTGTACTTTATACATGACATGGGTAAAGTTGTATTTGGATTATTTATCTACTAATATATGAAACCAAACAAAGTAAATTACAAGATTACTTTTTCTTTTCTTTTTTTTTTAAAAAAAAGACAACTCCCGCATTAGGAAAATATCCTGTGTCGCGGGGGACTTTACATATATACATGAAACGGACACAAAGAACACCCAGACTCAGAACAACAATTTGTGGATCACCCAAAGTGTCGTCCCATGTAGGGTTTGAACCCACAACACTCGGCGTAGTAGGAAGCGGCGTGGCGACCGCTTAAACCACTACGCCATCCGTGCAGTCAAAGTAACATAAGTAATTTAAACAAAATGGACAAATAATGTTAAGCATGGTGTGTATCATCTTGTTCTTTTTGTTTAAATTACTTATGTTACTTTGTTACCTTATAGTCATTCATCTATAACTATCGTGATTTAAAATGTGATAGTGTTCTATCGACAACGACGAAGATGAACTAAGTTTACCAAAGTACTTCTTTTTTTATATTCAGAACGTAAGATTATTTAGACAGAACCAATTACTTATTATATAAAAACAGAATTGATAATGCGAAAATGAAAATTGAATTCTTAAAGAACGCACACATCACATCAACAGCCTGTAATAGTCCACTGCTGGACATAGGCCTCTTCTTAGAAAGGAGGTTTTGGCCTACTATGTCACGTTGGCCAGACGGGTTTGTTTCAAGTTTTCCTTTTCTTTGCAGTGCTTTTGTACTGCGTAGTTTGCTTCCTTAGTCGGCTCTTACGACGCCCACGGAATGAATAGGGGCGGTGACACGGACCGTTTATTCTTAAACATAAAACATTATTTCTCAGTATCGCTACTCTGAAAGTGATTCAAGAGAGGACAAACATAATTTAAAGTAGTAAATACGTGAAAACCTCCTAAGAAGGCATGTTTATTGTTCCAGATAACATTTTGTGACTGACATCGTTAATATAGTTACGCGATACGTTGTTGACTGTTGGGCTTAAGCTTTAGCAACATACATTCACTATGCACTTGTTTCTCTTTAAAATCGCTTTGATGGGACTTAATCTATGACACAGCGAAGCGTGGCAGGGGACGGCTAATGTTGAATAATGATGAAAAAATAAAATCTATTAAGTATTCTCTAAATCCTCCTATACATCCTATGTTTGCCCGTAAGAGCAGGTGCGCACTATGTCCGATCAGAATCCAATCCGAACCTGTGGTGAAAATACGGATCTAGAAATCTCGGGTTACTTTGTGCATCAAGGCTGCAAATCCAAACAGCTAATTCTAACTAACATTATAAATACCAGGATGAGTTTGTTTATTTGTTGGGTTTTACGTCCTTCAACTGATCTCGACTCTCTTTCATCTCAAGAAAAAGATGTGCTCCCGAGGAAAGTGAAAAAGGAAACCCACGCGGGCGTAATCCTGTTTATTCACAGATACCATTCCTTTTATAAAATCATCTTAATGGAAAAACATACATCATAAAAATATAGCAGAAATGATTTTTTGTATATTCTTATTTGCAGCAGCTTAGGTGTAGCAACAATAAATAATATTGTATTGTATTGCGCATTATTATTTTATTTCCACAATAAAATTAATATTGGGATATTATTAGGATTGTTTATTTTAAAAAACTTTCTTAAAACTTTTTTTCATATTTGCATTAATATTTAAATATCCTCTCTTCAGGCGGGTAATAGGGTCCATGTTACATTACTGTTCAACCCTTATTATTATTTAGAATATTCAAACAACAAGCTACTGAATACGTTTTAATGATAATCAGTCATTCAATGTGTTTTTATTTATAATATTTATTATCGTTACTGCCTACTGTACGAACATACATAAAGTTATATACTGTAGGTACATAAAATTGCTACTGGAACCGGGAAATTACTACATTTTATAAAGCACTTTGATAAATGAAGCTCAGTGACACGAGACATATTGTGGTATAAAAATTAAAACTAAAAATAAGCTGCACCCGTGTATGCGCAAGAGCAGTACGACATATTCATATTCCCACACGAAGCGCCGCCGAACAGTGCCGGATACACTCCAACGGCCGCGATAATAATTCTAACTAACATTATACATGCAAAGGCGTTTGTTTGTCTTATCGTTGTTATGCCCTCGCACCTTAAATACTTCACCGAATATCATGATTTTTTGTAAATACCTACTTACGTTATCAGACGTCGAAAAAAAGAAATTAATTCTAAAAAAGGTGTCGCATCCTAGAGATAGAAAAAGTTTTTTTTATTGAATAGAGCTGAGGGAAAAAGCTAGTAAATGGTAACGAAATAAGATTGCAGTTAGTTCGGTAAAAGTTCCGGAATAATCGAATCGATTTCAGCTAGTCATATTTATATATATTTTTAGAACTCAAAATTGACTTAGGATAGATCCCCTTCCGAATGTGAGCATCTATGACATAAAGCGATAGTTACCTTGTATGTTATAATACTACAACAGTAGGTACAAGTGAAACGAAGTAAAATATTTAAAAAGGAAAACAAAGTTAAAATAAAAAAGCCCAAACAAACACTGAGATTTATTATTTTAATCTTTATTCACCAGGCAACAAGGTTGAGGTTACAAATTTTATTACGAAATCATGTGTTCTAAATACCTGCTGTTACAACGATAGTGGAATACATGTAGACTAGGTCGATATCAGACGAGGAAATTGGATAATTGAGGAAGGGAGCGGCCGTTGACGAGAACTAGGCACAACTCGAAATATCTTTTCACTTGCATCTTGTATTGCTCTGTAGGTGCAGTCATGTATTATTAAATATTTGTTATACTATATACGGTTGTTTTGCTACTTTTGGGTTCACACGATGCAAACAGTATGAAAGTTATTTTTCTCTTTAAACAAAAAGACAACTCCCGCACTAGGAATATATTCTGTGTCGCGAGGGACAAACGTTTATGAAACGGACACAAAGAACCAGACTCAGAACAACAATTTGTGAATGAAACAAAGTGTTATCAAATGTGGGTATATATCCACAACACTCGGCGCAGTAGCAAGCGGCAAGGAGACCGCTTCAACCACTACGCTAGTCTTACCTAAGTCACTTTGCCAACCGAGTTAAACAGTCTCGGCAATTAAATTAAAAAGGAGGAGGAGTTCCAAATGACAGCAACATCTGCTACATAGTCTTTAACAATACTAATAGAGTAAACAAACAGACGACACGATTAATAGCATACGGAATTGTTTCTACGGGCGAGTTTCAGATTTATTGTTGCATAGCAGACGCAAACAATAGAGCTGAAACTCGCTTGTAGCCGACTTCAGGCTACGTTTATGACCGGTTATGTACCCACAAGACCAATATTATTGTGATATTTTTTATTTTCTGGGGTAACGTACATAAATGGGAAATCCCCTAACCTACATTAGTTAAATTAATAAATGCTTATGATTCATAAAATCACGTTAATAAACACCGTTAAATGTTACAAGTTGCAACGCATGTCAATGTTTACAATTTTAAACCTTCACATAATTGCCTTAAACTATCGTCTATATTAAGCTTTCACATCGAATTGAGAAAGAAAGAATATAAAAAAGATACAGTTAAAGTGAGTAATACAATAATAATGAATGACTAATACTGACTAACACAGGCACACATAAACCACGATCGACTTTGACACAAGCTCTTAACCATTCAATTGTGTTGCATTCTCGTTTTGTTTATAGCATAATATTGCTTTGTTTTTGGATCGTACGCTAATCCAAAAACAAGAGTTAGGGTTGCCAAGTGAACTTTAAAATATCTTATCGTATTTTGATTTTGATAAATATACTTTGTACTATTTCGTTATAAAATACAGTATATCAAAATCTTTTCAAAATCTATTCTTAATTTCATGAGGACTATTAAACAATTCATTTTATCTATAAAAAACTACCATATAAAAAACTATCAACACTGAACAATGTTTACTAAATAAACGACAGCGGTATCAACTTTCATGTTATAACTGTCCAGATGACAGCACGTTACTGGTACGGAATTTTAAAGGAACTAATTAACTCTATCAATATGTTTGATGGAGTTCTGTGCTTTCATTTACAAAATATCCATATTCCAAGACTTTATAACGTTTAGTAATATCTCGTGGTAGCAACTCTACTTTTCGTATTAACTAATGTTACTAATACTTATACCAATTAGGATCTGTTATACCACTGGGAACATATATATTATTATGATTAATTATGAATAGCCTTAAATAGTCCACTGCTGGACATGGGTCTCTCCTTAGAAATGGGGGTTTGGTATATGGTTTGTTTCAAGTTTTCCTTCTCTTTGCAGAGCTGCTGTCCTGGTAATTAGCTCCCTTAGTCGGCTCCCACTGGAGGAATAGGGATGCTGAAACTCTGTATTTTTAATCCGTCCCCACACGGACAGTTCCTTAGAAATAATCATTTTCTTGATATGTTCAAATGCTAACATAGTTAGCATTGCAACATAGCAAGCAGTTCACTTCATCGGTACAACGTTTTCCTAGGAATTCGAGAGAATTCCTTACTGGGTCAGAGTATATTTTAAGCGAACTCGCTCGGCAACTAGATTTAATTACAGTAGAAACTATAAATAATAACTAACCATTAACCAACGACATCTACCTGTTGACTTTTTAATAATGTAAATAAATTATAGTTTGAAAAACAAAAAAAAAATACGTTGTTGTAACTAGCCGAAATAAAAAGTAGAAAATAATTCTTTAAGTTCAAAAAGAAAAATGATTTTATCGTAAAAAAGCTTTTCAAGATATTTTATAATATAATAACACCCACGCTTTTTTTAGTTCGGCTAGTTACGAAAGCGTGTTTTTTTGTTTTTTTTAAACTATAATTTATTTTTGCATTTTTAGTCCTTTGTGATAATTATTTTTTCATTCAGACAAAAAAAAACAAGTAAGGAAGTACATTTACTTCAGCACACATCTCTTAGTACGTCGTAGGAAAAGACACTACCGTATTTTTAGGTATGAAAAAAGGCGTCAATCCTGAAGATCCTGATCAAGATAATCGGCCAATTTTATCAAGTTATTGTATTATCATGGGTCCCTGATAAGTGTGCGAAGTTTTAATTTAATTCGATGTTTTAAAGTGTTGTTTGAAGATTCCTTTACATACATACCAAGCTAATAAAAGCGTGCTAAACAGGTCTTTCTCTAACTACGATCTAAAGCATTTAATTATGTATATGTGACAATATATGGCAAGAAGCCCTTTGTTCATGTTAATTTATTTATTATTATATGTATGTATTATAGTGTTCATTATGCGTATAGGTAGGTACATCTAACATACTAAATAGATAGCGCGAAATCAAGAAAATCAATTCAGTTTCAATAGCACTTAATTAGATTACTTAAATTATTAATGTTTATTTTCATTAAAATAAAACAGTAATTTAATACCAATTAGTTTTGTGATGAATTTATAATTGCACTTTAATACAAATTATCGTCAATCTTTTTTACATTATATCTTTTGTAAATTAAATCTTTTGTATTAAAGTATCTTTTGTATGTAAAGTTATTTTACTTTTTTATTAATGTAGCACATTATGCAAAACACAGCCTACAGCAACGCCAGGTGTTTTCTGTCCACAAAAAATTACCAAAATTTTGGTCTTTATCACTTTAGAATATAGCCGTCGAAACGGGTCGAATGCGGCAGGTGACGGAAGGCAGCCGTCAGGTGCACGGTGCATACTGCACAAAGAACCATAAAAAAATTATACAATAAATTCTACTTGTCTGCGTCCTATACATTATATTACTTTATTCGCCTACTCGTATAATACTGTTTGTATTTATTATCTAGCTGGCCGGTAGCCTGCCTACGACGATTATCAGTGAATCAGACAATAACAACACTCCAACAAATCTATTGTCGTTAATCTATAGTCAAACAAATCTGTAGTTACCTACGTTTTTTAAATTACTAAATTTTCAAATAGATTATAAAGTAACAGTTAGCTATGTAGTTATTATACCTGTAAACAATCTTGACACCGATGTTCTCACTTATGTTGTCAAACCTTATCCCTCTAACAGGGGGCCTGAGGTGATCTTATTCGCCAGAAGATTAAGAAACACTATGTTATTTTCATTCTTCCCAAGGGACTTATCAGAAATTTAATATCTTCTATTTCAACCCCACTTGTAGCACCATTATCTTTATGATTTAGGTACTTATTATGCAACATTTACAACAGATATTTATCCGCTACTAACTTTCGTTTAAAGCTTTAATTATTTAAGACTACAATAACAAGAGTATCTATATCATTGCGACCACAAAAAAATATACTGTGTAGTTGCAAGATAAAAACATATCCAAGAGATTAAAAAATGGACAAACAAACGGACTCATAGGGAATGTCGCCTCAAAGACAAATAAGTTAAACGTCATGAAACATTTTGGTTTAAAAATAATACATAATGAAAATGTTAAAAGAGGGATCATAACATTTTACAGATTGTTTTGTAATTTTAAAACGTTGAAGTAAAATAATTTACACAAAATTTTACATAAAATACACACTTATCGCTCGTGAGAAAAATGTAATTAAAGTGTAATTTCAGTTCAAATATGTTGTTAGGTGCTTTTTACGTTCCTCTTAAATAAACAGAATGGTATGTTTAACTTTTGATATAAACTTAAAATGTGTGAGATAATGTCATCAAACTGACTCCTTACTCCAGTACTAATTGCCTTGGTATAGTAGTCATACTCATCGCAAGGAAGATCTTTGTACTACACTCAGGTAGTTCACGTTCTTGAGTATAAAGTTTTCTTTTAAAGTTCACCTAGCTGGCCCTATACTCCAATGATTTACTGAACTATTTTTATGACACTCAATTTAATGATTTGCGGTAATATTCGTAAGCCCGTTATGCTTGGCATTAAATACATACCCGAATTGCTAACAAATTGTAAATCAAGTAATTACCATCAACACATGAACTCAAACAACGATCGTAGAAAAAACTAAAAGTAAGTATAATAGATATTATCACTATTCACAGTCACTGCAAAACCAGAACCTTTAGTATTATTACTTAATACATATAACTTTAATTCACTGTTTTTCTTTGATATCACTCCGTAGTGTTCTAGTGACACAACATGTAAACTAAAAGAATAGAGGTTGACAAGTAATGCCCTTCCGCACTCGACGCCCGGCGTGCGTCGTCTGAGCCCGCAGCTCGCGACGCGACGAGCTCCATCGCACAACACTGAGAACTGACGCGCATGTGCAGGACTATCTCGGTTTTTCCGGCAACTACGATCTACGAGTATGACGTTGTCTTACGTCAAAATGAAAATTATCTTCCTCAGGCAGCTCAACAGATATCAGTTAATTATTTCTGTTGTATGGTAGGTCATGTATTTACTTAAGTTAAACACTACTCTCTGTCTTACAAATTACAGAAACCCAAATACTTAAGAGAAAAACTTAATCTAGAAATCTTATTACAAACATTACAGACAAATAAGTAAAAGTAGTATGAGTTAAGCAAATTAACTTTTATGTAACACTTAAAGTGAAGAAGTTTTTTTTTAACTGTGCGCATTCACTCATTTGTGGTGTAAAATATATTTTAATATTTGTTTATGTAAATTGGGTCTAAAATTTCGGTGCTTCGTGATCTAGTTGGTCGTACTACGGTTTGTTATACAATATATGATATATACTCTTTAATACGCTGTATTACGCATATGTATACACTACTTTACTGTTGTTGTGTCAGATGTGTTTAGAATAATTGACATCTCTTGTAGCGTCCACGAAACTATTCAAATACGTCTTTGTTCTGATACAATGAGTAACCAGTAAAAAGCTGAACAGTTGTATCCAAAATCAAAATGAATTATTCATTGCAATAACTGGGGATCTAAATAATTTAATCTACTTTAATTGCCTTTATCAATAGGAAATAGGTAAGCTCTTCTAGCTTTATTAAAAAAGTCGGCCTTGTTGCTCCTCTAAATTTTTCTACACACCAAAGTTATTATAATTGGTTACTTACGAAGTGAAAGCATTTATGTAAGTCCTTAATAAAGCCCCATATAAAGTACTCACTTGTCCTTACCCTTATCCATAGAGCATTGGACAAGACTGTTTAATTACGAATGTTATGTGTAAAGACTTTTGAGTCAGTACAAAGACGAGAATGACCAAAGCCTCTAAACTCATTAGCAACACTATGTACGTGTAGTAAGTGCATTTGAAGAAATTGTATCTCCATTTAAGTGACTACTTACATAGATTTGTTTTGTCCCATAAGGACTAGACTAGAATCCTTAAGTTCGTTCATCTAATTTTCATATGAGTGTGATTACGTATTTACGAAGTAAGATAATTGTGACTATATTCAATACCATCTGAACCTTTACCCTGTTTTTGCCATATTTTTCATTGATGTTCGTCTGCTAACGTAGAGGATTTAAAATAAATTATCAAGATAATATCCAAGATGGACTATACTGAAAGTATACATTATTAAGTAAAATGAGGATAACAAAGACATCCCATAGTTTAACGCATTACATAATCCTGCAAAACACATAATGTACCTATCTAAAAACTAAAAAAAGAAATGTAAAGGGGTATTTAAAAATATTTAAAAATTAGTGTTAATTTGTATACTAAGAAAATAATGAAATATTAAATGTATGTAAATATGTATTTGTCACTCCGAATCACTATTGCAAGCACCATGGCACCAGTCAATTTAATAAGGCATTTTCCTGGTATGCGTAGGTTGGTACTTTACTATAAAGACATGTGTAATCGTTTCAAGGTGATTGTTAAACGACAAAATAAAAAAAGAAGTTTTCAAAAAGGATTTAATTTAAATCTTGTCAGTTTCTATGACCATATATTATAACCTGAAGTAATATTACAAGCTGAAGCTTTTTTCATGTAAAATTTATTTCTCTCTCACTCAGGGACAGTACTTTTTGTCGGATAAAAAGTATCATAATTATGTCCTTCTGTACCCCTTTTATAAGCAAACAAATAATAAAATTCATATTAGTAAGAAGTTAGAAATACAAAGCTAATAAAAACATAACATTAAACATTTTTACCTATTACATTTTTTCGCCGCCGAGACGAGCCAAGCGAAGCGCAATGCACTACCTAACTATTTTTTCTCGAAGCGTCATTAAAATGGGTTTGGATTATACCAGATAAACGAAAGTCTCGGGATGATGATGTCCATAATGAACTTATTAAATATTTCGAGTTTTAATAGCTAGATTTTATTGATATCTAAAAAACCCCGTCTGAAATTTGGTTTGATGGAATTTAAACTAGGGTTTCAGTATTTTCAGAGAATCACTCCCCATCCTTTACATTAGCCTAAAGACTTGTGCAGCGTGCAAGCGATGTCGCGCTACACCGCGACTGACGACCAGTCGTCGCGCGACTTGCAGCGACCAGTCAACTTTTTTGTTCACTATTTTAATTTAATAATGGACGCAGAAGACTTAATGGATGCAGTGCGTGACTATCCGTAAATCTTCTATTTCTTCTCACTCTCTTGATGACCCGAATCCGTAAATCAGAAATTTCCAACAATAAAAGTTCTGATACCAATATTTCCATTTCCGCTCTAAGTACTTTTCTTCACGAAAGTATGTTATGTATAATAAGTATGTTTAGTGCTAACCCCAAATAGGTAACTAAATCATGAATTGTTATAGATCGATCGCGAGTAGTCGCTCACCGCAAGTCGCCTTCACACTACACTGTTTTTCGTAGCCGGAAGTCGCGGCGAGTCGGCACGACTGAAGTGCGTCTTCTATGACACGCCACACGAGCTCCAATGTCTACCCGCCCTGCGCGTGCTTGCTGTCCGTACAGAAACGATTGTTGCCAATTACAAACAAAGTTAATATCAGAAAGAGTTCAACCCGAACAGGCACACATCGCCGTCATTGTGAGTGGACGTCTTGATACGATATTTGAGGCGATTTGATAATAAATTATAAATTATCCTGTGTAGGTACTTATTTAAAACGTAATGATGCAAAATGCATAAAGTATAATAATATCATTCATATGTATATTTTTTATTACTTTATCATGAATGTTCATAATTCCGTAACTCTTATGGCACTACTCTCTTAGTATAAATGTACATGAACCTTTGTGATGGGAGAAGTAAATCATTATTATTACGAGTATAATAATAACAATAACTCCACACATCACACACACGGTCGTCTGATTCCAAACTAGGCAAAGCCTATGCAATGGTAACCAGACTGCTTTGCCCGGCTTGGGCGTCGCAGCGTCAGGTCCTTACCTCAGTCATCAGAGGAGATCTCTGGCTACCGGCCGTCAGATGCTTCATGGCCGGTAGTGATAGTTGTTTTACCGCGGTCTCATCCTTCTGCGAAGACGTCATTTCCCAGAAGGTGGCGGCGGATGCCACCCTGAGTGTGGCTGCGGTTGGACGGGACGGGTTTACCCCTCCACCTGCCATAACAGCCAGTAGCAAGGAGGTGACGTCCGCATATGCTGAACGTCGCCTAAACAAAGAATGTAACCGAAGGTTGTGCCCGCGCCGTAGCGGGCAGGCGCTAGGAGGGGTCTGAATGTTTTAATAGCAACAGTCCCCGGATCCCTCCTATTACAGGCGCAGAGTGGCACACCGTGTGGTTTTAGTTGGTCCGATTCCGAAACACCACCCCGCCGCAAACCCCGGTGGGGTGACGGCCCGAAGGGGTTTCCACACTTTAAAAAAATGGTAGCCAGACTGCTGATAAATATACTTATATATTTCTAAATACAAACATATATATAAATAAATATACATAAATATACATAAATATACATATATATAAATAGATAAATTACACCCAGACACAGAACAAATCATCGTGCTCATCACACAATTATTTGTCCTGGGTGGGAATCGAAGTCACGACCTCCGGCTTAGCAGTCAGGTTCACTAACCACTAGACCAACAGGCCCGTCAACCTGTTGCCGTAAGCCACATAGTTTGACTTAGGTGTAGAGATTGTAAAGTTAGGCCTTGTAGAGTCAGGGGGTGCAGAGCTAGAAGTTTGGCTCTACATGAGATCTGATAACTTTATGGATTACGATTATGACTAACACTTCTTCCACATATATATAAACTATGAGTTTTGTGTTTTGTTTTCAGTGTTTGTATTTTTACATTCCTAAGAGTGTAATTCCTAAAAATAAAGGAGGAAACTTAGAATAATATGCGTTATTATTCTAAGCGTGGAAATCTACGTATTAAGAGATAGGTAGGGGTTTCAACGAGGTCATATATTTTTATTTTATATAGGAAGAGAACCGAGGCTGAGGCTATAAATCTGATTCTAATGTTCATTAAGATAATTGTGTGAGCGTCAACCTGTAAACTACTTGTATTGCTATAACCTGACGTGAATAATATTGAACTTATTTAATCTAGCCTGTTATTTTATTCATAATACATAAGAACATCACAAAGTTTGGTTATAAGATATCATTATGAACATTATGGTCAGGCCGACCATTTGTATCTATAAATTTTGAAAAAGATACTTATAAATATTTGTATCGACTTCTCGATAAACTTTTCCCTAAGTTTCTCTTAATTTGCTTCATTGGTAAATTATTAAATCTTATTTACAAACTTATTTTCATTACGAGTCTTTCAATAAGTTAACAAGGCCCTTGAACTCTTTATTAATTACACATATTATGCTAGAACTAATTGAAATGAACTAACAAATAAATTACGAAACATACAAACCTTGTCTAACACATATTTTCATTACATAACTTTTTATGAGCTTTAGTTACCTACATCAAATAGTGATATTCAAGGTATTATTCTTTTGAAAGTTTAGTAAGGAGAAGAACAAAAAACGCTATGTTGTTGTTTTACTAAAAAAAATTAAGACCCGTCGTATAACGTAAATCTTCGACGTTGATAGTTGAAATTGGCAAAAAAATCTATGATCCAAAATCTATTGAGAGGTGTAAAATATCATGCCTTGATAAATGGACGGATACGGAGCAATAAGATACGGATATGAATGTGTGTAATGTACTTTTAAACTTACAAGTCAATTAAAATTTAAGGTCTTTTATCTAAGAATCAGTTTTTAATTATATAGGTAAAAACTGATGAAATATTAAATTGTTGTACTTAAAGTTTTTAAATGTTTATTTTTTAAATTGTGGGGAGGAGTAATTACTTGAGAACGGTTTTACCTGATGTACTAGATATTTTGTTTGTATTCGGAATTGTAATATTATGTGCGTGTATGAATAAAAAGGTTTGAAAATTTTACGGAAAAAGTAGAAAAAAGTTATGAT
The DNA here is from genome assembly GCA_902825455.1 of Arctia plantaginis. Taxonomy (NCBI): domain Eukaryota; kingdom Metazoa; phylum Arthropoda; class Insecta; order Lepidoptera; family Erebidae; genus Arctia; species Arctia plantaginis. Next base: position 7,618,105 of record CADEBD010000288.1, read on the forward strand.
ATTTTACAAGCAAAAATCATCATAAGAAATTTTGAGGTTTTGATATTGAATTTCAATACGTGAGTCAATTATTAAGGTTATGGCATTAGGTTAGTCTGTTGAAACAACTTTGTACAAAACAAAAAGTGTCGAGCTTAAGGATCTTAAATTAAAATCCTTTCTAAATTCTTGTCTAAAGTGTAAAAAGTTTAGAAAAGTAGAATCTCGTTTATTGGTTTAAGCGGTACATTGTGCAATAGTACACATGCTAGCGAACAATTTTGATTTTGCACGCGCCGTTCAATCTTTCTAACCTACTTCTAGTGAAACTACTTCTTGTGTCGTTTCATTGTCTATGCAAAACCATACAAATATCCAAAGGCAGTCTTAAATGAATATTTTCAATTTTCGTTATATTTAAAATATGTTATTTATAAACGATACACCCACGATTAAAAAATAAGTTCTTATTGAGTGAAATTAGGTACTCTTTTGTTTGATAAACGAAAAATCATCAGTACCTAGTCTTAAAAGCAAAACATAGCAATATGAGATGATTGAGTCAATTCTTACTAAATAATTGCCTTTTATATGATAATATTCTTATTCGACTTGGGTATATTTCCATCCCAAGATGATAGATACGCAATTAAAAGAAAATTTATACGAGTCGTTTAAAAAAAATATTTATTTATTTATAAAGGTTTCGCTTTTCATAAACTTAACTGACCCATTTAACGTTTCAAACATATTTATACACTTTAGGGCACTCTGATACAGATTTGTACGTTTTCAAATATATACATATAGGTAATTTTAAAATATTGCATTCGTTCTTTCGACGCTATGTTTATCCTCATCTTAAAGCAGCGGCGGAGAACCTATCGGCAACACTATCATGCTCGAGAAGGTTATAATCTCATGAAATGCAAAAACAAACGTGGCATTATTATACGTGCTTCTCACTAGATGGCGTTAGTCGTCCAAATAATTCTTTGGCTAATATTTTTTCAATGTACTTTTGACTGTATAATTAATTAATAGTATGATATAATTAGTACATAGTTTATAATTTTAGTATGATACTTAAATTTGTCATATTAATAACCTTGTATTTATTGCTGAGAAGACATTGTTTGCGTGTTTTTCGCCTGGTGGCACTGCAATTGCAGTAAGTGGCATAAATGTGAATTACACGCACATTAGGTAGATAAATAAACTTCTTGTCTCTCTCTCTCTCTCTCTGTTTTTTTTTGTGTTGTTTGTGTTAATAAGTAAGTAACATATAATAAAATGTTTTCATGCATGGATTGCACATTTTTCATTTCAATCCTTACCTTTAATCAGATCATACTTTAGGTACATGAGGAACATAATTATATTTAATGAATTGAATATACTCTTTTATTATGCCATATTATGCAATTAAACTCTATTATAAGGATAGTACAGTAGTTATTTATATTCAGCGGTTTGTCATTTTAAATTATAAAGAAGATACACTTTCCTTTAATGACAGATATATAAAGATAAATCGCGTTTTAACAAAGAAATATTTATGATTAAACAGATACTTATGTATACTGATATTCTGTTAAGTTAAGTTGTTTTGTGTCACTCAACACAAACACAAAAACACAAACTCAAAAAGTTCTGCACCGATTCAACTTAAATTTTGGTACCTACGATATTATTACACGAATCTCTTCAAAGATTGTTTTTATCTATTTTTCGCGACAGTTTTGTTTCTCATTTAATATAAATGCAACCCCAATGTGCCACAGGTACATCTAGTATTGCATAATTTTGTTCACTATGTGATAAAGATTTCAACGCGCGACAGTCAATATAAACTTTCGTTATATTAATGTATTTTACGTAACAATACAATTCAAAGTACAATGCAATATTTAGATAATTAGATTAAGCAGGTACTTAAGTTAACTAATAGGCATTCGGTTTTCTTATCGTATATATGAACGTACTCAGATCCATATTTCTCTCGTTGTTCTGTAGGTATTTTCTGTTATTTTCCTACCTATGTACCTAAATATATTGTATGTTACGAAACTCATAATACCTAAATTGGGCGGCGCTTCAGTTTTTAATATTAAGGTGTTCCGGTGGATGGTATCCGAGATGGCAAAGATGAAATGACAATGAGATGGCAAAGAAAAAATGAGGTGCAATGGTTTTGTAAACCTCTGGTTTGTGTAAAAATAACTTGTTTGGATCTGAGTGCACCATTTTGGCACTATTTTGGTTGTTACTTTTATAATCTATAAACTCAAACTGACACTGACGGTAACGGTTTTGTAAGTTATACCGAAACGCAATGTAACGTGAAAGTGTTAGTCGAAGGTCCGGTCCGTTTCACTTTCTACAGAAAAATGCGATTGTCGAATTGTGCGCTACTATCTACAACTAAGTACATAAAATTAAATATTGGTTGTAAAGATAGAAAGCTCTTTATATAATTATTCAGATTCAACAGTAGACTTTTACCAAGTATGTCCTTATCCCTAGTATTTATACCTACAGATTTCAATTTCTTACAGTAGACAAAATATCAACAGTACGCCAGTTTGCCCAAACTTATACGGTAAACGGTTATCCTTTTTTTAATTGAGGGCCTATTTGAACTCAGCTCCGCTTACAGCCCATTTAAAACTTATACCTGGACGATGTATTTACAAACCTATTTGCCTTAGGATTTCATTGTTATTTAATTATTTTAAGATAAATTCCTAAATATATTACCAAAAAGGTTAAGTAAGTATAAATTTATATTTTACCTGAAAATACATTAATACAAATGGTTTTCGATGTCCTAGTTATTTGAATCGCATTACCTATAATAATGCAAAGTACCCATTTGCTACCTACGCATCAGTAGTCTCTTACATGACCTCCCTAGCGGTATAATTATATCGACAACAACACGCCATGCTGCTTTGAAGAAGTAAATGAACAAGACATAAAAAAGATGCCTTATGTAAAAGTTTTACCGAGTTAAATGTATCGGTGTGTGGTTTCACCTTATTGTAGCATTCATGATGGAGCAGAAGGAAATCTGAAAGTTAACAATGGTGCAGAAACTGGAGCGAGTACGCATGTGGCAAGCCACTGGTCCCACGAACACTTTCAACATTCTGCCATGTTGCTAGACTCACTAAACAAATTTTGCAATCGACCTCCGTACCTAACTTTTGCAAAGCATATTTTCAATAAAATTGGAAGCATGTTCAGTTGCAAATACGTATAAAAGGAGTTGTTTTTAGGAGCTTTTGTTAGGAGCTGTGTGCTTGAATAGGCACTAGGTATCTACAAAATTTAGTGAGAACTTGTTTTAAAAGTCAATTATTGAATTGTCAATTTTATTTAATGTTATTCTATGGATAAACTTATAGATTGTGTGTTATTAGCACTACACCTCGTCATAGTCCTTACCTCTATTTAGTTACGGGACGGTAGGTAAACCCACCTACGCATTCTGCGCATATTTGATTTGAGCACAAAATTTAACAATTATATTGGTCTGATCAACAAAACAAGTCAATCAACTCTGTCGTGATTTAGTTGATATTCGAGTTCTACAACGATCAATTGGTAGGTATAGTTAGATAGTCATGTGGGCGGTAAAATATGTACCTTCATATATTATACCACCAACTGAATCATCGACAGCTAAATAAATAAAAGATATTCTAATCATAATTTAGTAAAAGATAGGTAGGCAGAGAATTCCTGCAATAGGTACCTAAGTACCTATGATGAGAATGATAATTGTAATTTGTTTCCTCTCGCAGCGCAGGTATACCTACTTACATAAAAATATGTATATTATTATTAAAGTATATGTATACATGTACTTTAATGTTATGTTCCTATTGTGTGAACAATAGCGTAAACAATATCTAAATACATTTATATGTATGCATGTGTATAGATTATGTTAATGCCATAGTTTTCCTATGGTAAACCTTTCCTAAACAATTATTTAAGGAATTTTAGTCATCTTCCTCATATTGTTCTTTAGACAATATGTGCATGCAATTCATCCGACTAGAAGCGTTGGTACATATATTCAGGCCACGGCCAAATAATAAACCGTTATTGAATCAAATCGAACTTAAAATACACGCCTAAGATTTCATTTAAAAAACTTTTACTCTCGACTCTATTGCCTCATTTTAATGTCTAGAGAACGTCATCACTCTGAAACATATTCGTAGTATTAAAAAAAAAAGTTTACTTTATCATGATTATAAATAGCCGAACTAAAATCACGTCTACAGTTTCTTAGATTTCGAATCTAACACAATATTTTGTCAATGTCAGTAGGTAGTTCCTTAGTTAGACATTTCATCTGACAATGCTGTTTTAATTTACCGAGATTTGACATTTGGCAAGGCAAATGAGTGACCCGTTCTATTGTTAGATAAGAGATTATTTAAATAATAATAATGTAATACGAAGGATTGCAAAGTGATATTACCAAGCTCTCAGCATCCTGGCTCATCTTTTTCTACGCATGGTTCCCGTTGAGGAACCGCGCTCTGGCGGCGTTGCGGCTAGAAACCAGGTAATCCAGGGCACTGCACCATCGCACGTCACCATAACAACACGCCACATTCCATCACTGCATCCGCGTCTAACATATGATCGCAGCGGCGGCCGGTCTCTCTGACGTCATACGCTTTCTCACAACTTTACAAGGTTGCTCAGCGCATGAAGCGCTTCTTATTTTTGTGCACTACACTAAATATTAACAATAATAATCAAAACTTTACTGAGATTGGTTTCGCTTGAACGTGCTATAGAATTATTGTTCGCGTGTGGGGAAGTGCTGTCGTGTGACGCAGGTAACGACTTTCGCGCACGAACTGAGTGAAGCACGTCCGCGTCGTGGCACCGCCTGCCGTCGCGCGCGCAGCTCGTAACGGCACAGAGCCCCCGCCGCCGCGCCGCTGCCTCGCGCCCCCTGCGGACGAGGCTCCTCCGGACCTGCCCTGTCTCACTTACTGCCTGCGGACCCGCTTCTGTAAGTAATAAAATATAATAAACAAACCACAGTAGTATTACCTACATGCGCACACCCACATACATCTGCACTCTCTCGGTTCGCTTATTTTATTTAAATTACAGTTTTTATTCGACAGTTCATTATAAAATTGTTTTAATTTTATGGTATCCCCATAGGTTGAAAAAAGTGCATTTAAACATGGTAATGAATCCGTTATTATTATTTTGAATGTATCACTTAAAAATAAACATCTTTAGATAATAGTCGAGGACCTAGCTTACTAGTACCTACTGTTAGTAATTTATTCATTAGCTTGAAATATGTCATGTTCATAATTTACAATAGTTTATTGCTGACAACAATATGTGATGAATGTATGAGCTACCAGTCCGCTTTTATTTTGCAACGAGTGTCTCGTATTTTTTTTTATCCAATCCAATCCAAAATCGGACGAACGGATACGCTGATCCAATAATCCATCCTACCATCAAGGCGGAGAAACATGGCTGCATGTGTTCGTACCCTTTTTTTTCCCTGCGAAATTTCCCTCGGATACGCGAACCGACTAAAACCGCACGCCGTCTCGGGTAATAATAGCCGGGGAACCAGGTATACCCATGTGTTCGTACCCTATGCAATCGTCTCTCTACATAAGTAGCCTTAAACATAAAAATTCAAATTCTTTCTATTGTCTTTCAAACAAAAATATTTTCTTTCACTGGTCACAGTTCTAACCTAACCGAAATGATTCATCAACAATAGAGGGATCTGGCGTTAATCGCCACTGTTCTTTTTTTTTTTACATGTGGAAACCCCGTCGGGCCGTCACCCCACCGGGGTTTGTGGCGGGGTGGTGTGTCGGAATCAGACCGACTAAAACCACACGGTGTGCCATTCTACGCCTGTAATAGGAGGGATCCGGGAACTGCTATTATTAAGACATCCGGACCCCTCCTAGCGCCTGCCCGCAATTGTGCGGGAACCACCTTCGGGTACATTCTCGACGACCAACGACATCGTGGTTCGGCGAGCGGCCTCACGCCACTCGCGTATCTCTTCGGGCGGGGGCCGACTGCCATTGACCGCCCGGAAATCAGCCGTCCGCCGATATACTTCGGCGAGCACTTCCGCCTCCAAATCCCACGGGGGAGTTCCGGTCAACGCACAAGCCACCTCTGTCGAAACGGTGCGGTAACCGCGTATGGCTCTCATACCGGTGCACCGTACAGTGCCATTGACCGGACAACAATCGTCTTGTCGCGACGCTGGGCCCACCCAAATTGGGTAAAAGTCTCCCTAGGGCCGACGCAGCGCCGACCAGCTTTGGTGCAAGCTGTCGGAAGTGCTCGTCGAAGAGCCACCTCCCGTCGAGGATCAGACCCAGATACTTCATCTAGGCCCGAACCGGTACGAGGACCGAGTTGACCACGATTGAGGTGCCAGGGGGTAGACCACGACGGGGCCCATGGAATAAGAGGGCCTCCGTCTTATCCAAGGCCACCCGTAAGCCCAGCGCCCCAATGCGCCCGACCACCAGAGAGACTCCCCTGGTGGCCAGGCGTGCCGCCTCTAGAAAGTTCGTCCCCCGGCCGTGACCAATGTGTTATCGGCGTAACAAATTACACCCAGCCCGGGGGGATCAGCTCGAAGGACCCAGTCGTACCCTATATTCCATAGGAAGGGTCCAAGAACAGACCCCTCCGGAACACCGCACGACATGGGCCGATTCTTCAGGTTACCATCTCGGTCCTCGTACACGACGGTACGCTCCTCTAAATAATCTGCCAAAACCCGCCTCCGGTACTCTGGCACCCCATGATAGTTGAGGGCTTCCCTGATGCAGCTCAAGCGCAGACTATTAAATGCGTTGGCGATGTCCAATGACACTGCCAACAGCACGCCGCCACAGCTCACCGCCTCTTCGGTCACGGCCCTCAGGCGCAGCACAGCGCCGACCGTCGAACGCCCCGCTCGAAAACCGAATTGGGCGTCCGACAGATCGGGGCCCACCTCGTAGGAATCGCCACTGTTCTAACCTAACCCAAAGAATTCAATAACAGCAGATGATACCTGACGCAGGTATATGAAAACACGAAAAATATTATACACGAATACTAATAACAAATTGGCCTTTTTTAAATTACATTATACGTCACTAGCTAGCTTTGAATAAATATGCATATGCGTATAAAACTGAATATTATAGTAACTGAATCAGAATCCTAATTTTACCAGTTTATTCGAAGTATTGCAACTCGGAATTTCGTTTTTTGGACCGAGAACCCATCGAGCATTTGATTCTTCGAACGAATACAAATCGGAAAACAAACGAATTTTAATAACAGACGTATATAATTTTAGGTATTTTTTTCCGGCTTTTGAAAATCAGAATATTTTCCCTTTCTTTAGTTTTGAACTGGTTTGATGACGTAATCTCAAGGTGCACTTACCATATTCCTAGTAGTACATAGTCATTTGTTTCGAAAAAAAAGAAGATATCTGGAAAGTTTCACAGAAACTTTGCTAAAATTGGTACCGTTTTTGTAGACATTGTTGTCTCTCTTCTCTTTCCTCAACTTTGCCACCTCCTTTGCCTAATAGCAGTTTTTTTACTCATTTTGAGATGAACACATATATGTACAAAATTCAACTTGAGAACATTTCCCAAAGATTATGTACCTAATAGTATTTTTAACCCTAAAATTGGCAAGTTATAATATTTGGTTATAGCAATACAATTTATTTTATTTTATGTTCATTATTACTGTGTTTAATACTATATTATATTCTAGATATATTATTATTATTATTGTCTTTATTAAATTATATATACATATTAATTACATTTTTAAATATATTACAAAAGAAATAAAAATACATTTAAAAATATAAAAAATAGTAGACCACCGACATCGGGTACAGGGACCAAGACACCGGTGGTTAGGACTCCAAAGATAGGAACCTCCTCACTATACGAGCCGTGTCAAGGAGGACTGCCTTCTGCATCAGACCCTTGATCCAGCCATCCAACGTGAGCCTCTTAAGGTGTTGGTCGAGGCTCTTGGCTATCAATCCATGAGCAGATACGACTATCGGAACAATGATCACTGAATCAACATTCCACATATCGACAATCTCGTGAGATAAATCCAAATATTTAATTTGTTTTTCTTTTTCAACTTTCACGAGATTCTCGTCATGAGGAACGGCGATATCAACAATCATTGCGCGGCGCTCTAATCGATCTATCAGCACAATATCAGGCTTATTAGCAACAATAGTCCTGTCTGTGATAATAGATCGATCCCAATACAACGTGGCCCGACCATTCTCGAGAACTGGGTCGGGCACATACCTATAGTATGGCACCTCTAGATTCACAAGATGGTATTTAAGGGCAAGCTGTTGGTGTACGATCCTGGCTACTTGGTTGTGCCTGTGCAAATATTCTCCGTTAGCAAGACGAGAACAACCAGAAATAATATGCCTGATTGATTCGCCAGGACGGTGGCATGCCCGACAGATGTCAACCGTACCATCTTTCAGGATATATTTCCGATAGTTATTCGTCATGATAACTTCGTCCATAATCGCACAAACAAAACCTTCAGTTTCTCCAAAGAGATCACCATGCCGTAGCCAAGTCGTAGATGCTTTTAAATCTATATCGGACCCGTTTAGGGCCCGATAAAACCGACCATGGAGCTCTTTGCCCTTCCATACTTCCCTGCGATCATTAACACCAAGTACTACAGGTCTGCGCCAATTCTCTTTAGCCAGAGCGAGCGGGGTGAAGCCGGTATCCACTGCAACTACATTGCGATGCACTCCCACGTCGGTATGTAGAAAATATTCTCTGAGATTGCATACCTCGCGATTATGTAGGGTCTTGATATTTAATAGACCGCGACCCCCAAGCTTTCGCGGGATATACAATCTCATAACTGATGAACGTGGGTGGTGCATTCGGGATGCAGTCAGCAGTGTGCGGACTTTCCTGTCAAGGGCATCTAATTCGGTCTGAGTCCATCTAAGTATACCAAAGGAATACATTAGAACCGGCATGACCCAACCATTGCAGGCTCGCACCTTGTTGCCCCCTGATAAAAGACTTTTAAGTACTTTTTTCAAGCGGCCAAAAAAGCGTTCCTGCAATGTTTGTTTCATGTTAGATTCTGGTATTCCCAACGACTGTGATATACCCAGATACTTGTAAGTTTCAGTGGCAGACAGAGATCTGAGTTTTGTTGAATCCAAAAGCTCTATTCCTTCAGATTCAACTATCACACCCTTCTTTACATACATAACAAAGTTAACAAAACAAACATAATTTCATGGTTGTTATATTACAATAATGACAAATAATGCACTGCTGATACTTAAAAAGGAAACCCTGTGCTATAAGTACCAGCGACTCTTTATAGCGCAGTTTGGTAATACAATGCTTCCACAGACACACAATTTTACCGCTGAACATTAGAAGCAAATTCTGTGGCCACAACCGTTGAATAAATACTATTAAAACTAATTGGTTATTGAAATAAAATGCAATATTAATTAAAGTAAACCTAGTATCTTATAAGTTATGAGAATCAGTGTTCAGGGAGGCTATTGCAAATGGCAGTGAGTGTACGTGAGTGAGTTTGTGTAAGTGCGTATGAAGGAGAGGGTTGTGTGGTGTGTATGGATGAGTGTGTGTGTGTGAATGTGAGGGGTGCGTGCATTTGTGTTTGTGTGACTATTTGACTGGATGAAGCAAATTCTCAGTTACATCATAGCTAAGTGTACGAAGCCAATCAGTGACAACCTTCTTACAGTGGTGTTTATTTTTGGAAACAATATTTAACGCCTTGTTCAGATTGTTATACAAAAAGCGTCCGAGAAAGCAAAAAAATCTGTGGCTGAAGGAGGTCTTGCGAGTCTCATTTGGGGGCAGTCTAAACCTACGTGATGGTTGTCTTAGGGATGTTATAGAAGAACACTTATAGTCAGTCGTCAAAGTATGTTGCCTAAGAACAACTTGGAGAATGAACAGTTGTCGCACTGTTAAGACTTCGGTGTGGTCATATAGTTCTTTAGTAGGAAAGCGGAAAGGTTTAAAAGTGCAAACCTTTAGGATTGCTCTTTGTGCTCGTTCTAATTGTATCAGATTACTTTTACAGGCGCCACCCCAGGTAGAAATACAGTAACTTATCATGGACTGACACAGAGAATAGTACACTGTTTTTAAAACTTTGGGATCAGCCACGTGCCTGAGGTGCTTGAATATATGCATTAGTTTCCTAATTCTCCCTGTTAAAAATTCAATGTGCGGTGCGAAAGTTAATCGTGTATCTAGAATAACACCCAGATACCTAATAGTATCCACTCTTTCCAGATTGGGACAGTTGCACATAAGACGGGTATTTTCAGCGTGGTTATGGGCTGCAATATAAAAGTTCCTATCATCGAAGTGTTTCGGGGTTTTGATGTTAAACAGTACATATTTAGTCTTATCGACATTGAGCGACAGAGTATTATCGGATAACCATTTAGTTACTCTGTTCAATCCCATCTGTGCAGTGTCATAAACTTGATCCCAAGAGTGTCCTGCAAAAACAAGCGCCGTGTCATCTGCGAAAGCCAACAATTTACCATCTACTAGATCTAGACTGCAAAGTCCGTTTATATACACTAAAAAGAGTGTAGGACCAAGTATACTACCCTGGGGAACTCCAAACTCGACAGGTAGATGGCTGCTAACGTACTCGCCAATTTTGACACATTGAGTGCGGCTGGTCAGGTAACTCTGAAATAGTTGTAACTGTTTATCCCTGACTCCGATCGCCTCCAGTTTAAGGATTAGCTTGGGGATGGAGACCGTGTCAAAAGCCTTGGCCAAATCAAGGAATATTGCCAAGCATTTTTTGCCACTATCCAGTGCCCTCACTACATGGTCGGTGAGATTATGAACTGCATCATTAGTAGAGGTATTTTTCCTAAATCCATATTGTTTACTAGAAAGTATATTGTGAGCTTCTAGGTATTTGTTTAGGCGATTGTTCATAATTTTCTCTAACACCTTAGATAGAGAAGGTAATACAGATATGGGTCTATAGTTATTGACACGGTCAGGATCCCCAGATTTAAATATAGGATAAATAAGAGCCCTCTTTAGTAGATCTGGGAAAATCCCCTTTTGAATGCAAAGGTTGAATATATAAGTAAGTGGCGGTACCAAGATCTCCCTGTACTGTCTGAGTAGATTGGAGGATATGCCATCAATGCCAACCGCACAATCCGAACGGAGAGTAAGTATCATACGCTCAACTTCCATCTCGTCGGTCTCAAGAAAGACAAAGGAATTTAAAGGTGTTTCCTGTAATTCCACACAGGGGCTGCGTACTGATGTTGTAATTTTGTCAGCTAACTCTTTCCCAACATTAGTAAAAAATCTATTAACCTCATTAATAGATGCGTCAATAGAATCAAGGATCTTTAATAGAGAAGTAGAAGGAGAAATAATTTTGTCAGTATGAGTTACTTCTCTTATAACCTTCCACATTTTTTTGGGATTAGACTTAGCCTTATTTAGTTTTTCTTTCTCGTATTGTCTTTTTAAGGATTTAAGAATGGCGTTACAAAAATTGCGATACCTTTTGAAAGTGGTTTGGAGGGTATTATTATCAGGCTGATTTTTCATTTTCTTATACATCCGATCTCTATTTCTCATGCATCTGAGGATGCCAGGAGTAATCCAGGGTTTAATTATTCTTAGACGATGGGGCACATATGAACATTTAGTACTAACTTTTAGGACTCTGGTTAATGAATTTACGAATAATTCAAGGGCAGTGTTTGGGTTTTTAGATTCATAAATGGTGGAAAAATTTATATTTTTTATCTGTTCTTCAAGTATTTTGTAGTCGATTTTGGCTCTTGGAGTATTTTTAATTTCTATATTTGTTAATTTATCCAAAGTGAGTAATACTGCGTTATGATCAGTAACGGTGGAATCGAGGACTATAGTCGCAGCTTTAAGTCTACTCTTGAGTAAGACGTGATCGAGAGAAGTATTTCCATGCGTGACTAAATTGTGCGCAGGTAGAAGACCATGACAAGCAGCCAGATTAAGATAATCTGGAGCTTTAGGATCCTTAGTACTATGAGCAATATCTATATTGATATCGCCTATCACAATTATATTGTCAAAAGAACAATTCGATGTCAGTACTTGATCTAGAGCGGCCAAAAAAGTTGTAGTATCTCTAAAAGAGGGGGACCTATATAGTGCAAGTATACAGGTCTGATTTCCCATTTTAATTAGGATGCAACAAGCATCTGGGAAATCTGGTTCCGTTACAGTAATATTAGAGAGGCTACTTTTGACATATACTACGACCCCATCATTTCTGTTCAATCGCTTAGCATTACAATAGGACTTATATCCATCTAATGGAGGGATGTTTGGGTTGCAAGATAGCCAGCATTCCGTGAGAATAATGATGTCGAGTGAAAGAGACATCCTAGATAGCAGAGTTAAGAAAGTAGGCATATTTGCTGATATACTTCTTATATTTTGCGTAAGTATTTTAAAAGAATCCGTTGTCACCGTGGTTTTACAATTTTCAGGCTCTCTTCTATAGGATTCAGATATCTTAAAACTATCTAAATTATTTAAATGACTAATATTAAGCGTATCGAATGTGACCATGTAAAACTAGTGGGCCTTTACAGTAGTACTGTGGTTGCTTTGAACAAGAACTTGCTGTAATATGTAAAATAATATTAAATGTTTGTGTGTTGTGTGCGTGATAACAATGACTGGATGTGTGTACGTTGTGAGTATGTGCAGGTACTAAGAGTTTGTGTGTTGTGTAGTTAGCCAATTGCGACATATGATGTATGTAATGCAATGTACATAGCAAGAGGGTTAAACAAAAAATTAAAATAAATCTAAGTATTACAATGTAAATTCTCACACTATATAGTCACTTCTTTTTCACAAGTTTGCTAAGATCAGATTCTTTTTCAATTCGAACTGGTGGTTCTCCTTCAGCTTTACGTAAATAAACCAAGCCTCTTGAAGTCCAGCAATAAGAGTAACCGTTGTCTTGAGCGAACTGTCTGGCTAAATAATATATTTTCTGAGCTCTAAATGTCAATGCCTCCGACACATACACGGGCCTAGGAGCCCCCAGAAGTTTGAGATTGCCGGTATTCAATTTATCTTCGTTAGCCTTTTTCTTGTTTAGATTTTTGACTCCTTGCAATATCTTTTCCCTTTTCAAGACGCTATTGAGTTCAACCATGATAGGTTTTATGTTTTCTTTATTAGTGGTTATTCTATAAACATCTCTAATATCAGAGTCTTGTAGCTCAACCTCTACAGCTTTAGCCAATGATTTAATAATGCCTCCGATTTCTTCTTTAGTCTCAATTTTTTTGTTATCAGATAACACGGCGGGAACGTTACGTATTTCTAGGCTGGTCGATTTATTTTTACGTTCAAGAGTTTCAACCTTTTCTTCCAATTTTAGAATCAGTTTTTTATCTCGTTCCTTTTCTTCTTCCAGATTTGTTAGAGATTTAAGGACCGAATCATATTTGTCTGACATCATTTGTAGGCTGTCTTTTAATTCATCATTTTGTTTCTTCAGATCTTTAAAATTTTGAGTAACAGTAGCCGATAATGTCGTAAATAATCTTGTCATTTCAGCTTTTAATTGACCGTAATCGTCGTCTAGTTCACGTCTGCGTTTCCGACGGACACTAATATTGCTGTTACCACTCTGTTCAGAAGGAGTATCTGAGTCATTCGGTTGGGCAAGATATTTAACGGTTCCGTCGTCAGTGCCTTTGTGTCCGGGTGCTAATGTGCTAGGTTCAGGCGCGACTGGCGTTGAAGGTGGCGAGTGACTAAGGGGCATTGTATTTATTTTATTTACTTCAATCCAGTAGCAACAAAGTGTGCACTTATTGAATTCCTGTATCAATGTTCTGTTACAATTTTATATATGTAAGGTAATAGAATTATTGTAAATAAAAACTGCACACGAATCGCACACTAATAAAGGCCCGTAGTTGAGAGTCGGCAATGTGTAGATGGCAACCTCGCGAGAAGAAAGTCATAAGCGCCGTGCTAAGCGTGGCACTTACGCGTTATCTCGGGCTGCACTGTTGATTTATTTACGGCGGTACTTGGAGAAGATTTTTAAATTTGTAGTCTAGATTTCTAGGAAATTCCGCACTGATACACTATTGTCTTTGTGTAGGATTGCAATTCTATATTTTAATCACAGAATTCTGTAAACTTAACGACACTCCCGAACAGATTATCGCGTATTTTAAATATTCTTACACGGAGTAACAACAAAAGATGTTTCACCGAACAGTATTACCGACACAATTTACATGACTGCACACTTGTCTACACCAAATTCCATTTTGATAGAATTACTAAAGTTTTCCGTCACCTTTAGTAACTTTGTCAATTGTAATTTGTTGGAGGCTAACAGTTTCAAATCATCCATATAAAGAAGGTGAGATATAACTTGATCATCTTTCTGCAACCTATAGCCTAACCCTGAACCCTCTAATAAAGTGATAAGAGGGTTCAAAGCCAGACAAAACCACAAGGGACTCAGACTATCACCTTGAAATATACCCCGCTCGATCTTTATTAGTACATCGTGTATCGCTGTCTGCCGACATCCTGGATAGCGAAGTGCCGTTCTCCATTGCCCCACACATGACTTCAAGAAAGTGCACAGAGTTGTATCAATTTTATACAACTCCAGCACCTTCAAAAGCCATGTGTGTGGAACCGAGTCATAAGCCTTCTTATAATCTATCCAACACGTCGCCAAACTCTTACGATTACAACGTACCTGTTGGCTAATGGTCATGTCTATGATAAGGAGGTCTTTAGTGCCACGGGTCCCACTTCTACATCCATTCTGAGAAACTGACATAATCGAATTATTATTAATATGTAAAGTAATTTTGAGTCTCAGAATAGATGTTAGAAGTTTATACATGGTAGGTAAACATGTAATAGGTCGAAAATTTTTGGGATCCATGACACTACCAGACTTATAGAGTAAGTGGGTTATGCCAGTGGTTAAAAATTGGGGTAATGAACCCGAATCCAAAGCTGCCTGGAATTGAGATGCCAAACGCGCATGTGAGCTTCGGAACCACTTAAGCCAAAAGTTGTGCAGTCCGTCTGGACCAGGTGATTTCCAATTCGGTAATGAACGAACTGCACAACTTACATCATCTTTATCAATTTTAACAGGTTCCATAGGTGTTATAGACTCACATGAGCGTCTGACATCCTGCCACCAATCACCTTCTATATGAGTGACAGGCACCGACCAGATGTTACGCCAAAATGTATTTGTGACATTTTCATCTGGCAAATGCCTATCACCCACACATGGATCCGGTTCCTCCCATTTCCGGTACACCCACTTCTCATTTCTTTGGAACATCCGATTCTGATTATACCGATCTATTCGTTTTTTATACCGTCTTATCCTATTTGCCCATGCATAAATTTTCTGCTTTAGAAAGTCTATGCGCTCTGTGACACATGACATGTACTGCTGAGGACTAATGGTAGTCCCCAAGAATGCCTGTTTCACAAAGCGCATCACTCTCGGCCGCATATTCCCTGATCGGTAGCTAATAAGCTTACCGATGAGTGTCCTGGTCTCAGTAATACGACGTTCAATTCTATACTGCCAAGCTGGTACAGTAGATTTAGGTCGAGTAGTAGTGACATTGTTAGCTATTTTAACACCAGCTACTCGACAAACTGCAATAGCCGCACAATATAGAATAGAATGTGTATCACTAAGATCTTCGCTATTATCTAAATATTCAGGCAATAACGAATCCAGGGCACCCACCAGCGCTAAATTTCGTTTATGAATGGGCAAACGGAATAACCGGGGCCTATCATTGCAATTTAAATATCGGTATTCCAGAATCGCATCCTCCAAAGCGCTCCTTATCCTATCATTGTATTGGGTACTTACGGATATAACTTCACTCTCCACTAGTTCATCAATATCATCAGTATATGATGCCAACTGAGGTGTGCTGTTGGCTACCGAATCCACAGTGTGTGACGAAGAAGGGATAATTAAGCTATTCCGTATGTCAGAGCGTATCCTCTCAAGTACTGCATCATCCAGCAGATGACAGCGCTGTATAGCTCGTACTTGATCCGACAATCGTTGTGCTGATACGTTGACAGCTGGTTCAAGCTCCTGAAACAAAGAGACTAGTCGAACACGGTACGCAGTAAGGTTCGTTCCCACCTCTGTAGCCCGATAATATGCCCGCATGACATTTTCATTAATAGACTATGTCCACTTCATGCGGCGCACATCACCACCGGTAGCGGTTTTCAATACAGTTTAATAGCTATTAATGATTGTACGGGATTGTAAATGTATAGAAAACTTGTTTTAATTCGAAAATGTGAAGAAATTCCGACTGATGTAGGTAAGTGTTGCTATTATGTATACAAACTGATATATATATAAGACACACTATGTATACAAACTTTATATATTATTATTATTATTAATCGTCTACAATACTAATCTAATCGTGTTACAATACTATTATTGTAATTATTACAATATATACTATATATATATATATATATATATATATATATATATATATATATATACTGTATATGTTCTTAATCTATCCAATAATATTGTGATTGTGTTGCAATGTCATTAAAATAAACTTCTTCTTGCTTAAACTTCTTCTTTCATTGTTTTAAAATATTTTCTTGGTTTATTATCATCCCAGGATAGTAGGAAAACTACTTAAATAAAAGTAAAATTTTCCATTTTCAACACAATGGACGGGTACCACTGGGTGCGGCGTCAACAACTTTATGAAGAACTGTTGGTCAGTCACTGGTACTGTGGTATACGTTGCCAATTTGTAAGAAAAGACAATGTTAATAGAAAAAAAAAATGGAAAAAAAACATCTGTCATGGAAAAGGCACTCTTTATCGACATCTTCCTTTCTTTATCCTGAATTTTAGGAAATTGACCAATACTTAACATCATCATCGACAGCCTCTAGCAGTCCACTGCTAGACATAAGCCTCTCCTTAGAAAGAAGGTTTCGGCCTACTATACCACGCTGGCCAGATGGTTGGTATAGGGTTTGTTTCAAGTTTTGCGCTGCTGTTGTCCTGCGTAGTTTGCTGCCTTAGTCGGCTCTCACGACACCCTAGTATGGGTGTCGTGAGAGCCCACGGGTGTCACGACACCTATTATGGGAGGTAACACTCCGTATTTAAATCCGTCAAGACACTTGTACAGGCCTATACATAAAAAATATTTTCAAAGCGTAGGTCTATTCGTAGGTCTATTAGTTGCAGGTTTTGATTTCTGTATTTTTTTCCGCTCGTCTATATCCACTATACTTGTTTCTCCTGCAATAATATCCTACCAGCTTAATGTAAACCTTAGTAATTATCATACCGAAAATCTTTTAATGATAGTCTAGCTTTATTTTCTCTTTTGTATAGCAAACATGCATTAATTATATAACTTCTTGTAAGAGGTTAAGATAGTTAGTTACTATACTTCCACCTATCACAGGTGGAAGTATAGTAACTGATGGTGAAGGCGATAGGAATGGCATCATAGTTGTTTGTTCAAGGGAACTTCATCCAATGTGGGCGTTAATGGTACATTTCATCGAGGACATGAGTGGTACCCTTAATATCTTCGTCACTGCCCAAAATGTTAAGGTTTTCATAAGAAGAATCCAATGAAGATGCGATTTTATTATAATTATTTCAGGATTGAAAGCTCAATGTATTTTTTTAAACTTTAAGATACCTTTCATCATTTTAAATGTTAAAATTAGATAGATAGATAGATAGATAACTCTTTAGTGTACAAAAAAAACATAATAAAAAGAAGAAATCAGTTTGTATACATAGTGTGTCTTATATCTAAAGTTAAATTAATGTAACATGGAGAGTAAAATGTTAAAATTTGTACAATTGGCGGCCTTATCGCGTTTTGCGATCTCTTCCAGGCAACCACTGAATGGAGAAGGAGAATAGGAGTGAGATAGGGGGTTGCAGTTTGTAGATCGGAGTTTTTTGTAAATTAAGACTAACGACTATTTGATTATACAAACTAATTCAAACATATACACTAAACACATACACACATCACTACACAATAAATTCATTACACAAAATATACATTTAACAGAGACTATAGAAGTAAGAGACAGATAAATATAAGATTTCTGACTGAGTGAAGGGACCCTCGCTTAGCAGCTTCGGAAATGCTCCTTCAGCAACCTTTTGAAACAAGGCAGTGTTTGTGCTCATCTGATGGGCAGTGGCAATGCATTCCACAAGCGTATAGACTGCACTGTAAATGACTTGTCCATAAAAGTCGAGGTGTGCTTCGGTATTTCCAAAGTCAAGCTCTCTGACGATCTTAAGGACTTTGAATGCGTATCACGTAGGAATCTGAAGCGTTCCTTTAAATAAAGGGGAGTGTTGGGATTAAAGAGAATATTGTATAATAGTGAAAGGATATGAATATTCCGGCGAAGACGAATGGGTAACCAGTTAAGCTTATTCCGAAATTCAGAAATATGGTCAAATTTGCGCAATCCAAAGATGAACCTTATGCAAAAGTTTTGGAGCCGCTCAACCTTATTAAGTTGGTCTTCGGTGAGATCGAATCCGATCTGGTATCTGCGTAGTCAAGGATTGGGAGAAGAAGGGATTCTGCAAGCGCAATTTTGGTCGTAATTGGTAAAAAGTTACGCAGCCTTCTCAGAGATCCAACAGAAGCAAACAGTTTCCTACTGACTTCTTGTAGTTGCGGACCTTAGGACAAGTTTTTATCGAGGTGAATGCCCAGATTTTTAATGGTGTTCGAGATCGGAACTAAGGCCCCATCGCAGTATATTTGGGGCTGATGTGACCAATCGACTTTTGATAATGTCCTAGTGCCACCGATAATGATTGTTTGTGTTTTAGATGGATTCACTATTAACTCGTGTTGCCTGCTCCACGTACAAATCTGCTCTATATCCCGGTTAATAATCGAGATCGCTGCTCCTAGTTGTTCCACGGATGCTTGAGCATAGATCTGCAAATCGTCTGCATAAAGGTGGTAAGATGAAGCTAAGTTATTGGAAATAGAGTTTATAAAAACCGCGAAGAGCAAGGGAGATAAAACGCCACCCTGTGGTACGCCGGCAGTTGTAGTGCACCAACCAGAGAGTCTTTCATCGATTCGAATACGCTGCCGACGCCCGAACAGGTAGTTACGAAACCAGTCAACAACCGTCGGAGATATGTTAAGAGAGCACATTATGGCAAGCAAGACGTCGAAGTCAACAGTGTTAAAGGCGTTACTAAAGTCTAGCAGCGCCAGCACAGTTAGCTTGCCATCCTCAAAGCCTGACCGTATATCGTCCGTGATATGAACCAGTGCGGTGGTGGTGCTATGTCCAGGACGAAAACCAGATTGGAGGGAATTTAGAAGGGAAGGGATATTTACGTTTTTGGAAGCCGTATGTTGCCGTTATTTACTTGTATTGTCAAAAATAAGTAGTATATACTTTTTTATAACTAACGTATCCTGGGAAACCCTGAATCGATTTAAGGGTAAAAACTCATTGCAAGCGTACTTCGGCACAAATAAAATACCAAATTACTATATTACAGAACAGTTAAAAACGGAAAACTATAATTATAAAATATATTTTTCAAATAAACTGCTAACTAAAACTATCTTACTATTTTGTTTTTTGTTCATTATATTCATAGAGTAAATATCCTATTGTAGTCGTGAGAGAAAAGTGGTTCACATAGTAACTATTTAAGTTTTTGTCTAAGAGAAAGTCGAAGGACCGGACTCTATTTCTTTAAATTATTGCTTAATTACCAATTGAGTTAACAACATATTTATGTACTACATCATAATTATTTATAACAAGAACAATGGATATTGGCTACTGACCTCCCTATCATTGTGACTTAAATTCAATTGAAATGGATCAGAAGGAAAAAATGCTTTTTGCATGTTAGTAATAATATTAGTTACAATATTAAGTAATGAGGCAATTCCAGTAATTTTATTGAAAAACAACATTAAAGATATTTACGTTTTTTTAGGTGAAAACAAGGAACAATTGCTACGATAACTAAAAAGGATAAAATTTCATAAGAGCTTGAATATTTAAATTCTAAAGATTAACATTGTATTTTCTCGATTGGATTCCATGCTTTGACCAGAATAAAATGCTATTTAATACTCTTACATAATTTATAACTAGTGCATAAAGAATAAAGACACTTTGAATACCTCCAAAAGTGTTGAACCGGTTTCATTGAAATAGAGATAATTAAATCGCAGAGGTTACTTTTAATCGCTAATATTATATAAATACGTATGTTTATTAATTAGAAATATTTATCTTTTTTTATCTTCATCAATTCACATTTAATGCTGCAATAAAAGAAATATCCGAGGCTCTCCTAGGCCAGGATTATGCAAAGTGCCTCAAAACTCAAAGTGATTTCTAATACCGATAGTACTTGTTATTCTTAGACGATTTGCAAAATATGAACGAAATATATTTACTTATTTTGCCACAGGACATCTTTTTTGTTTTCATAATTTGCAACATCATGTAAAAATTCAACCCTATTACATCAGGTCGCGATGAGCTGACGCGACACATCACATGTTGCCGCTTTTTCTAAACTTAAAAGAAATTAGTTAAGTTCATTAGGCTCTTAGCCGAACACAGATTCCCAAAGTGGTCCTTATCAATCCCTTGGGGTTGAAATCGGTTTCCCAGGGGTTAGCACAAACGAAAACTGTTTTAGGGGTCGACGAGGTTTAAAAATCGACCCCTATTTTATTAACACAAGTTCTTAATTGAAATTTTCAAGATACTGTATTAGTTGTGTTACGTGTACCAACTTGTTATAGTAGTCCGTAAGCCAGCGGCAGATTTTCATGACCTAGTTCCTCTCAGTCGATGACATCAGCGTCATTTCCTCCCGGATGAAAATTCGTATGCTGATTATTGACATGATCATGTAAGTAATGAAAAATCAACTAGCAGTATGCCGGGGGAAAACTCGTCAGCTGATACATTTAAATAGGCGATAGATGCTTCCAGCTTGCTTTCAGGGCATCAGCTGACAAGCATTCCACCTAGATATAGCCAGCTGCTTTTTTATTTATTAATAGTAAATATAAATCTGAATAATCTGATAAATTTTCAGTTGGGAGAAAATCACTGAACACGTAATAGTTGTTTCATGTTCGTGTGACCAGCTGACGTATAATCCACCACTTCATGATTAGCTGTCCACTTTTCTTCTTCAAGAAATTGGGCTAACTATAATTTGATAAATTTTCAATCTCGAGTAAATTATTAAAAATATTTTTTTATTACGTGATACAACTCTCTGAAGCATTTTACGATCGACATCGATACGAGTTATCGACTGAGAAGAAATAATTGACGAAATTTGCGCCTGGCTCGTGGACCATAAGAAAGACTAATATTTTAATAGGATTTATCATTGTTGTACTTTTAAAAAACTCAACAAGTCGATAAGCGTGCAGTAATTTGGTTTATGGGAGTCTGAGGTGTCAGTTCATTTTAGAAAAGGGGTCTTTTGTAAAACAAAATTAGCAATCCAGGGATTGCCAATTATTTTTTACAAGAGACATGTCATAGCTGAAACCATCGAAGATCTTAGCACAATGCTCGATGGGCTTAGTAGGGTTTCGAGATGGGTCTTAAAATTAATATAGATAAGACGAAAATTATGTCGAACGTCCATGTCGCACCCACTCTAGTGAAAATTGGAGACTCTACGCTCGAAGTTGTTGACGATTACGTATACCTAGGACAGATTATCCAGCTAGTTAGGTCCAACTTTAAAAAAGAGTTCAATCGTCGAATACAACTTGTCTGGGCAACGTTCGGAAAGCTGCGTGACATTTTCTCGTCCCAAATATGGCAGTGTCTCACGACGTGTCTCGTGACTAAAGTTTTCGACCAGTATGTGTTACCAGTGATGACTTATGGCACAGAGACATGGTCACCCAAAGATCAATGGAGATGGCAATGCTCGGAGTTTCTCTACGTGATTGAATCAGGAATGAGGAGGTTCTGACACTTCCCGACATTGCCCGGAGAATTGCCAAACTTAAGTTTAGTGGTAGAGAGCGGGGCACATTGATCACAGAAAAGACGCCGGCAGACGGAGCGTGGTGCGAGCGGTGAAGGTCGCGGGAAGCCGTTGGATGCGGGCAGCACAGGACCGGTTATTGTGGAGAGCCTTGGGTGGATGTCTTTTTGCTAAGATGATGATGAGGAAGTGTAAACTAGTACTTCAAGTTGTACGATGCCATCGTATTGGTAATCGTAAATTGTATATATATCCCGTAAACAATTATATATTATATCTCAAACTTGTATTTTTATATTTTATATGTCTACTAGTAGAAAACTTTTGATAGTTGTTTTTTTTTTCTTGTATTTTTAGATACCTTAAAGAAACTTCCAAAAATAATAACGTCCTAAAAGACTCAAGATTACGTATGACAAGTAAAGCAGTATCTTAAGCAGCAGACCCATAATAAAAAAGAAGATAAGAATTGAAAGCCGCTGCCAATGAATTTTCTTATTTCTCTATCATTAAATCTTGTCGAGAATATAAAACTTATTTGTTGAGGGAATGGCAGGGTTGCCAGCTAAGGGAGTAAAAACCTGAGGTGGGGTTTTTAAAGGGTTTTAAACAAGAAAAAAACAACTACAGCTATTTTATATTGTTTACTTTATTCTTATTTTGAATTTTTGAGTTATTATATACATATATTTTAACGTAACGTAACGTATATACATATATTATAATTGTCTCCTTAATTCTTTCCAGTCAGGTTTCCGTCTAGGCCATAGCACTACCACAGCCCTAGTCCATATTGCGGATGACATTAGGTCGGGCATGGACGAAGGCAGGCTTATGGTCTTTGCTTTGCTAGACTTCAGCAACCCCTTCAACACTGTGGATTTTGATGTTTTGTTGGGTATATTGTGCTCTCTTAACATATCTCCATCGGCAATTGACTGGTTTCGTAGTTACCTCTATGGTCGCCAGCAGCGTGCTTGTATCGAAAATGTGTACTCCTCTTGGCGCACAACATCTGCGGGCGTACCTCAGGCGGCGTGTTATCGCTGTTACTTTTTGCAGTTTTTATTAACTCAATCACAAATCAATTACTTTCTTCCTACGATCTTTATGCAGATGATCTCCAAATTTACTCACAAGCTACTCCAGATAATCTAACAGAAACAGTGGATGCCAATTACAGAAACCTAGTGCGAATATGTAACTGGAGTACGGAGTACGGACTAAGTGTAAACCCCACGAAAATACAAGTCATTATAGTAAGAAGTCCCAGGCTGTAAAATAAACCTTCAGCAGATACCACCTATATCCTGCAACGGTTCGGTTATCCCATATAGTGAAAAGGTTAAAAACTTAGGGATCTATATGGATAATTACCTATCCTGGGGTCCTCAGATTGGAGAAGTTAGTCGCAAACTATTTGCAGCAGTGGGATCTCTGTGAAGGCTACGGAACTTCCTTCCAACCAATACTAAAATTGCACTCGCACAATCTCTTCTGCTTCCCATCCTTGACTACAGCGATGTCAGCTAACGGGATCTCACCGAAGACCAACTGAACAAACTTGAGCGACTCCAAAACCTCTGCATTAGATTCATATTTGGTTTACGCAAGTATGATGACATCTCAGAGTATCGTTCCAAACTCAAGTGGCTACCAATACGCCTTCGCCGGAATCTTTATATTCTTTGTCTTTTATACAGTGTTCTGTTTCATCATCACACACACTCTCATCTCAAAGAACGTTTTGAGTTCTAACACACCACACCTTCCCTTCGCGGCACTGTGCGACTAACGTGTGACTTCATATGCTAACAATTTAAATATTGTTTTCTGTGTTTTTCTGCGACTAGTTCCCGGTTTGCGGGCGGCTAAAGGTTGTGTATAGTGTTTTAAAGAATATCAGTAAGTTTTTATTGTTTTTTAAACAGAAATATAGTGCTGAATTATTTTATTACGATTATTGGTAAGTAAATTTATAATAATAATAATAATAATTTAATTTATTCCATAAACAGTGTTTTTACATAGTAGGGTGGGATGGTAGCCAATGAATCAAGTGTACCGTATGAACCAGTACAGGTTGCGACAATACGCGACGTTGCCAGTCCGTGCAATAAACGTGTCTGGACCTCCTCCCCGCGCCGTGTAGAATACGCTAGTCACCGGCCGTTTGCCACCATAAACGGACGCGCGTGTCGCATTTTTGTGTTTCGTTTAGTAAAAACGACGAAAAAAACGTAAGTTTGTTTTGGTAATTACTTTGTTATTATAACTTTTACTAAACTATGAGTGTGTTCTATGCACTACATGGGTTATTGTGCTTATTTGAGTATATTTTTTTAATCGCTTCTATGCGCTTATTGGCAACAGCATTAAGTAACGTTTTCTAAAGGGGGAGGGGTACGCAGATAACCAATAACTCTGGGCACGCAATGAACCATGGTTCAATGTGTACTACTATAGCTGGCATAACATTACTTTAATAATATAATTATATTTTATTTAATAGGTACAATTTATTATTGCGGGATAATAGGTATTTAGATATTACTAATATTAATATTTTTTTAGCATGGGTCGAAACACACTTGGAAGGGAACGTCGTAAAAAAGGAGCAATCCCTCCTGAATCCATGCAAAAAGGCATCGAACTGCACTTAAATACAGGGCTGAGTATCCGGAAATCAGCTGAAGCTTCTAACATTCCCTATCCAACACTACGAAGATATATATTAAAATACGTGAAGGATCCGTCAACTAGATTGGAACCTCATTATAACGCAAGTAAAGTTTTTACTGATCAACAAGAAGACAGTATTAAGGAATACATATTGGATTGTGCAAATAAATTCTACGGATTAACGTCTAAAGACAGCCGCAGAATTGCTTACCAAATGGCAGCAATTAACAAAATTGATATGCCACCTTCATGGCAAACTCATGAAATGGCAGGTAGGGATTGGATGAGGGGTTTTAGGGCAAGACATCCGGCACTATCAATAAAAAAACCCGAAGCTTGTAGTATGGCAAGAGCTACAGCTTTTAACAAACATAATGTGCAAAAATTTTTTGACAACCTTAAAGAGGTTTATAATCGCACTCTATCTTTTGCCAATGGATCTCGAGTATACAATCTTGATGAAACTTCTACCACTACTGTGCAACGTCCTCAAAAAGTGCTAGCAGTTAAAGGCAGCAATGTCTGTAAAGTTACAAGTGGAGAACGAGGGATCTTGGTTACCACTTGCTGTATAGTGAATGCGATTGGTCAGGCCCTACCTCCAGCTATGATATTTCCAAGAAAAAATTTTAAGACTCATATGCTGCACGGGGCACCTCCCGGGACCGTCGGTCTAGCCTCACCTAGGGGTTGGATGAATGTGCAATTATTTGTTGAAGTAATGAAACATTTTATCCAGGTATTTTGACGATTGTTTGATATAGGTAGATTTTTGTGTCTAAATTTGATTCTACGTGTGGAATAGATAACATTATTGTATTTCTATTTGTTTTAGTATACTTCAGCATCAAAAGACAATCCAGCTTTGCTCATTCTTGATAACCATGAAAGCCACTTGTCTATAGAAGCACTAGATGTAGCAAAAGCCTCAGGTGTGACTGTACTTACACTTCATCCTCATACCACGGCCAGGATGCAACCTCTGGATGTTGGACTAAATGGCCCATTCAAGTCGTATTATAATGCCGCGATAGACTCATGGTTACTATGTAATCCAGGTAAAACTTTAAGCATTTACAATGTTGCCGAATGCGTAGGTATAGCGTATATGAGGGCCATGACTCCGGTAAATATTACTCAAGCATTTAAAAAATGCGGTATATTCCCCTTTGATGATAAAATATTTACAGACATAGATTTTTTACCCAGTGAAGTTACTAATAGACCAGCACCAAAAAATGAAACAGATGCTGAGGTAGATTTTCAAGAACCCGATATTAATGAACGTTGTGGTTCACCATCTATATTGACGCCTGCTTTTTACGGTGACAATGATGAAACTGACGCAGATATTGAGAATATTATTGAAGAATATCACTATAGCATACCGGTACCATCTACTTCATATGTCCGCCAGCCATCGCCTTCAGTGGTTGATAATGAAGACGTATCCCCTACTAAAAACACAAACTCTCCTGAAGTGTTTGGCATTCCAAGTAATTTTATTTCACCGAAGATTTTCAGGCCACCTTTGAAGGCAGAACCTCGCAAGAAGAGGTTCAAGAGAAAAGCAGGTAAGAGCATGATAGCTACTGATACACCCGAAAAGAACGCTTTAGCTGAAAATAAAAACCCAAAACAAAATAAAACCCGGAAAAGAGCTAACGTAGTCAAAGTGACTTTATTTGAAAGTAGCCGTAAGAGAGTAAAATCAGACACTTCATCAGACGAAGAGGATGAATTTATTTCCAGCGACTCGTCTTCTGGCGGAGAAAATTTTCTCGATCAATCAGAAGAGGAAGAAGTCCTTTTATGCGACAACTTCCCTCCATTGTTAAGGAAGCCTCGCGTTGAAGACTACGTAATTATTGCATTTACTACAAAAAAATCTAAAGTTTATTACATAGCACAAATTTTGGAGGAATTGGAGGGAGAAGAATGCGATTATTATGTATCGTATTTCAAGTTAAAAAATAAGGTTACACAGACATTTTCGCTACCTCTAGAACCTGACACAGCAGGTGTGAATAGAAAAGATATTACATATATTTTACCACCTCCCATTACACAGGGTACGGCACGTCGACAAGCCACCTACAAATTTCCTGTCGATATGTCGTTACTGAATTTAAGATATTAGTTACCTAGGTAGATACATCCTAACTGAAGGATTGTTGATTAGAAGATTGTTTTGTTTCTATTAAGTTTTTTGTTTTTGGAAAATGTCATGACGGATGACGATCGAGGTGATAATAATTATTGTTCCTATTTAGTATAGGCCTGCCTAAAATTTAAAAATTAAGGCTGATTAGGTAGGTTATTTTTCTAACGTTTAAAACATAATAAATATTAAAACTTAAAACTGTTTTATTTATTAAACTTCAAAGAAACAATCAATGTAGTTATTCCTGTGAGTCATTGTGTACCACATGGTTCATGAAGTCCCACCCCCCCGATTTATTGTGTACCCTACGGTGTACACTATGAACCAATTACCTTTTTTTTTTAAATCGGTATTACTAAGACATTATCAAATAATGCCGAAAATTTGGTATCCAATATGTTAGATCATTAAATAACCCAAGTGTAGTGAAATTTTTTTATTCTAAAACTGCAATAGTAACTGTGCTAGAACTTTTCAAACTTTTGGTGGTTCAATGGCTACCATCCCACCCTACATGGTTTTACAAATATTACTGTGGGTACATAATACATTTAAATTGGGGCATCTGTGCCTGGACTAGATAAGAAATCTGTATCCCAGACATCAGCGCTTTTCCCTGATTACATCACTTTACTATACCTATACCATTTATTATAACAAAAATTTTACACTAGTTTAAAAAAATAATAAATCAACACTAATATCAGATTACTATACAAATATCACTGCAAATCGAAGCTCAAGAAATAGTATTATTTGTCCTCTCTGTGAGTGGAGTGAAGATGTGAAAGTGTGAGTGTGAGAGGGTGAGTATTATTATTATATTATTTAGGGTGAGTATTATTATTTATTATTTTATATTATATTATATATTATATATAATTTATTTTCTTTCTAAAAGTGGGTAGGAGGTATCCTTTGTTTATATTGATATTTTTTTGCCTGTTGTTTATTTTTAAACTTGTTTTTTTTTTGAAATTGTTGTTTGGTGTGTCTTTGTTTGGCTATGTCGGTCGTTAGCGAGTTACCGGATCCCGGCGGTACAAGTGAATTTCTAACACCAACCGGGAAAAGGACATTTAACGAAATGTCACCTACGGATTTCTCGCCGAAAGACAATAGAAGTAAACGAATTAATAATTCGAATTTAAGTGGAAATGTTTCGTCTCTGAACGGTCGTGATAACTGTGGGGAATACAATTACTGGGAGTTAGTCTCACAGGCTACCGAGTACTTGGCAAAAATTAATGAATTAGTTAATGATCAGGGATCTCGGATGAATGTAGGTAATAAAACGGCAATTATGGATATAACTCAACGAATTACCGGTATCGTATCTTTGTTAGCAATAAAATCCTCTAGCAACGAAACGAAGTTAGTGAATTTTGAGCGACAAATGGAGGGTATCGCAACTCAACAAACGAGTTTAACGTACGCGGATAAACTTAAGCTTCGATTACCACCTAAATCTGCTCCGTGCCCGGTACCTACTGAAGCGCGCGTTCCTAGGCCTTGTGTTATTGCCTATCCCACTACGGAACGCTTAGCGGACTATGCGACAACGTCAGCAACGAAACAAGCTCTCATGAAGGCTATTAAACCGAGCGATGAGGGATTTCAAATTGTAGGCGTTAAAAAAACCTCTAAGGCAGGCGTCGTGTTACGTGTAGCTAACGAACGGCAGCTTAAGAAACTGGAATCTGTGGACGCCATTAAATCAGTAGGGTTGCGCTTAGAAAAACCGAAAGGCCGTAGGCCCCGTATAATTGTAAAAGACGTACCCGGTTCTATGGAAGATCGTGCCTTCCTAACAGCCTTATACCGTCAGAATATCAAGGACGAATGAAAATTAAGTGAGAACGATTTTATTAAGTCAACCAAAATTGTTAGGCATCGTAAACTAGAAAATGGGCGTCAATGGATAGGCTTAGAATTAGAGGCAGCAGTTCGGAAACATCTAGCCAACACAAAAGATAAAGTTTATATAGACTGGGCCACATGTAGATTCATAGACGATATAGAAGTAGTTCGTTGCTTAAATTGTCAGCAATTCGGTCATGTACAAAAGTTTTGCACCATTAAAACCCCTACTTGTGCTAATTGCGCCGCCGCACACGAAACGCGAGCTTGTCCAGATAAAGACACACCAGATTTTAAGCCCACGTGCGCACAGTGTAAGCGGTTCAAAAAACCATCTGACCATCGATGCGGCTCATACGACTGTGCCACATACAAATTAAAACTGGAACAGCTAATATTAAATACCAATTACTGAATAGTTTAACTTAGTTAAAAAAAAAAAAAAAAAAAAAAAAAAGTTTAAAGAGTAACTTACTAGTAATGAATAATATTTCGATAGGCCAGTTAAATCTTGATAACGATAAAATAGCTACATCAGAATTAGACCGTTTAATTTTAGAACAAAAGTTAGACATTGTCCTTTTACAAGAACAATATCAGAGCGCTCGCTTGCGTCGTAATGTAGTACAGCTTGACTGCCGTTCGCAGGCTGGGATATATGTTGCAAGTTCTAATTTTACGGTAACATCTTTGCGTAATCTTATGACGTCACACTGCGCCGTTGCTGAGATCTCATCCTCTACCTGTAAGGTTTACGTAGTGAGCTGCTATTTTCAATATTCACATCCTATTGATCCTCACTTACATCACTTACGTTACGTCTTGCAGTTCCTCGTGGGACATAAAATTATCATTGGCGCTGATGTCAATGCATCATCTTCATTATGGTATGGCAAGTTGCGTTCAACCGACACGGTTCGACGTTGTGCGGTTGAAGATTTCATTGCGGAAATGAATCTTATTATTCACAATACCCCCGATGCACCACCAACTTTTTGCAACCCAATGGGTGAGTCTTCTATTGACGTGACGCTTACGCGCGGCGACGTCTCGATATCCGGATGGCGTGTCCTTCCGGACGCATCCTGTAGTGATCACCGCTTGATCGTGTACGAATTCATACCAAGGGTTGCACAGGATCCACAAAGGGCTCCCGATAATTTCAGATATAAAACTAAAGGTGCGAACTGGGCTTTGTTTGGTTCACTCTTTGCAACTCATACCAAAGACTTCAGTCGCAGTAGTTTATCAGCTGAGGAAAGCGCAGAAATACTATCAGAAACTTTTACATACTGCGCTGATGTAACTATTGGTCGCGGATCTATCACTAACACTCGTAGATGTGATTAGCCGAACTACGTAGAAGCTACCGGAAAGCTCGTAGAAAATTAAACACTATTAAAAAACATAACGTAACAGGGGATTTGTACAACAATGCTCTCATTGCTCTTAGAGTTGCCAGGTCCCACTACAGAGCTGCTGTGGAAAAATCCAAGGGAAACTTAATTCAGAAACTTGTTGATAAACTCGATAGAGAGGGCCCGTGGTCACCTTTGTATCACGAATTTAAGGCAAATAGATAAATTGACCTTGCATACATACAGAACATCAAAATTAATAACAGATATACCACAGAAGTAGAACAAACAGCAGAATATCTTTTAGACTCACTCGTACCTGACGATCGGCCGGAGAACGACACTGATCATCACCGACAGATCAGGCAGTGGGCCATCGAACCACCACTGTCTCCAATGTCTGATTTACCATCTTCAGACGAATTTCTCGGTATCGTTAGATCCTTGCCGCTAAACAAGGCTTCGGGCGATAATAAAATATCTAACAAAATGATAAAAGAAGCTTGTAAACTTTCGGGTGACACGATTTTCACTGTCTTTAAACGTTGCATTGCTGAAGGAATATTTCCTCGTATATGGCGTTGCCGTAATATTCGTATAATACCAAAAAGTGGCGACAAGCCACCGGATGATCCTAAATCCTACCGACCAATAACATTGTTACCATCGTTAGGAAAGCTGTTAGAACGTCTTGTAGTGCCCCGGCTTCTGCCTGGTGGAGTCAAATTTCATGATAGACAATTTGAATTTACGTTGGGTAAATCGTTAGATCAGAGAATATCAATCAATATCAATAGATAGAATCATTAGAAAGTTTGTCACAGGGTCAAAATTTCAATACGTGCTGGCTATTTTCTTAGATATATCTGGCGCCTTCGACAACGCATGGTGGCCCATGCTGTTGCTGAAATTAAAATCAAGGGGGTGCTTTAAAAATATTTATTCCCTTATCTCTTCGTACTTTTCACAAGGTACAACTAAACTAAGACTTGGTCATCATTCTGTGTCGAAGGCGCTTACAATGGGATGTCCTCAGGGATCGGTGCTAGGTCCATACTTGTGGAATATCGGCTTCGACGATTTTCTTGCGATACCAATACTATCCGGATGTACTCTGAACGCGTATGCTGATGACGGCTTATTTCTGGTGGAATCTGATACTAGGGCGGGGCTTGAGAGATTAGCCAATAGATGTTTGAACTTGATATCTCAATGGGGTGAACGTAATCGCTTAACTTTTGCACCCAACAAAACCTTCCAGTTACTTTTAAAAGGTAACCTCAAATCACCGCCGAGCATTAGATTTGACAATGTTACTGTAAAAAATAAAACCGCAGTGTGTTATCTAGGGTTAGTTTTAGAAAGAAACTTTTCATTTATCGAACATATTAAAATAGTTAATGAAAAGTCTAAAAAGAGTTTCTGTGCATTGACAAGGATATCAACTGCGACATGGGGTCTATCATTTAATACATTAAAGATCATATACGGAGCTACTTATTTAGGTTCTATGTGCTATGGTGCACCTGTATGGGCCGATAGGGCGACCGTAGGCGCTGTCCGTCGCAAACTGTTACAAGGCCAACGACTTGCACTGATATTTTTGTGCAAGGCATATAGGACGGTTAGCACTGAGGCTTTGCCGGTGTTGGCAGGTGTCCTTCCGGTCGATCTCGAGGTGCAGAGACGTGCAGCCATGTACTATTCAAGACAAAACATGGAATGCGATTTCTTGGGCGCGCGGGATCGCGGTAAAATTACAAGATTGCTTCAACAGCAGCCCGATGTCTATAACGACCTCATAGACGAATGGCAACAACGCTGGGATGAATCATCCAAGGGGCGCCATCTTTACCAATTCTTTCCATCTGTTCGCGAACGGTTGTCGAGGATATGGCTTGAGGTGGATCACTGTGTCGCTCAATTTCTTACGGGTCATGGTAACTTTAAGAGCAAGCTTTATTCATTTAAATTAGTCGAGTCACCATTGTGTCAATGCTCAACACCTAACTCTCACTATGAACAGTCTGCTCATCATATCCTCTGGGAATGTAGTCTTTGGTATAATGAACGTAATATAATGCTGAATAGCTTGCAGGTGACATCTGGGGCGGTATACTATGGGGCTCTTGTGTCAACTAGGGTGAATTTCTGTGCGTTTAGGCGATTCTGCCATACATATTATAGAAATCAAATATAGCTCATGTAGGACCCGTAATATTTTGTGGCCGTGGTGCTTCCCTGTTTAAAAGGGTGTATGCCTATTTTACTTCATTTTGTCTCCCGCTTTGCTAAGGAGGGAAGTGGATTTACTGTATTTCCAACTCCTCCAATTTTCTTCTGATTATTTTCGTTGCGGGTTCCAAGTCAGTTTAATTTCTTCCTGGGACTTCCCGAGTGTCATAAATCGGTGTGTTCGTGGGTCACTGCTGTGGATCCTGGTGTACAGGTGTTACAGTGGTGGGCGTGTGGGTGGGATTAGTCCCAATTAAAAAAAAAAAAAAAAAAAAAAACCGCGCCTTGCAGGGACCTGAGGTCATCGGAGAATTTAAAACTAAAAATGCCAAAACATTCCACCCAGTTGGCACACAAATCTTTCAAAGCAGTAAGACTCTGGAACAACTTGCCCGAAACAATCCGACAAGCTAAAACTCTGCATGTTTTTTAAAAATTATGAAAGGATTTTTATCTGTCATTATAAATATTCTTTCGATTCACTATTTAATATATTATATATTCCAAATATGTATGAGTATGTGTGTATGTATGTATGTGTATTTGTATATGGGTAATGTCCACAGATGTATATTTGTGGATGAATGTGTTTGTTTATGTCTAATATTTTTAAATATTCACGTGATAATGTGTAACGTTTATGTATACTGTAGTGTATGTAAGTTCCTTTATATTATTCAGTAAGTACACTCCTTTACAACGATGTCTCAACTGTCTCAAATTATTGCTTATGTTGTGTTTTGGAATTGCACTATGTATTTCTTTAAGTTTTGTATTATTATAATTGTGGCAGCTAACGTTAACAGTTCTTTTTATTTAACCGAGCCCCCATACATCTCAATACTACCCTAAACTGTTAAACACCTAAAATCCATGTTAAGGTTGTCTGGAAGAGATCGCTGTGAGCGATAAGACCGCCGAATGTTACTTCTACTTATTTGTAACTCATCTTTTGTTATTTTCTATTAAAGTGTATACAATAAAGGCATAAATAAATAAATATAATATACATATTTAGTTTTTTTTATTTGCTGCTTTTTATTGTAAGGGAATTTTCAATCAATTATGGCAATTTTTACTATGGCTAAGAGTAAATATTTTGAAGAGTTGGCAACACTGCGGAACGACGCCTACATCAGTTTCATTCATTCCAATACCGATAATTACATTCATTCTCTCCCTGTCAAGAAAAAGTGAAGAACGTGACGTGACGTTGTCAGTGTTGTCACTGTTGTCAGTGTTATTCGAAATTGTAATTGTTCAAGATATACGCATATGCTAAAGGCAATGTTTGAATAAGATAATAATAACTAAAACATACAAAAATGTCAGCACATTATCAAGATCAAAAAGCAGCAGACGATATCGAAAAGACTTTAAACAATGAAAGTCAAAATGGTAATTTAATAAGACATCATGCTACTGATGACGACGAAGAACCCCCTCGTAAACGAAAAAATACTGAAGAACACAGCTCTGTTGTAGCAGCGCACTATAATCATCTAGAAGAAAAAGGACTGAGAGAAAGGTTTAATTCTCCCATATTTTATCTCCGCAACTTTAATAATTGGGTTAAAAGTGTACTCATACAAGAGTATACTGACAAAATCCGAGAAAAGGATTATGGCAGATCATTACGAGTACTGGATATATGCTGTGGTAAGGGTGGTGATTTGAGTAAATGGCAGAAAGCCAGAGTAGAACATGTTGTTTTTGCTGATATTGCAGAAGTATCAGTTCAGCAGTGTCAAAACCGATATGAAGACCTCCGTTCTCGGTGCGGTCGCCTTTACTCTGCTGAATTTATAGCAGCCGATTGTAGTAAACAAACATTGAGAGATAAGTATAGAGATCCTTCCATTAGTTTTGATATAGTAAGCTGCCAGTTTGGTTTACATTACAGCTTCGAAAGCTTAACTCAAGCTAGAAGAATGCTCACTAACATATCTGAGTGCCTAAAGCCAGGTGGCTATTTTTTTGGCACTATTCCTGATGCCAATGAGATAGTGTCACGGGCAAAAAAGTCACCTGATGGCTCATTTGGAAACAGAATTTACAATATAAAGTTACTATTTGATGTGGAGAAAGGTTACCCATTATTTGGAGGCAAATATGATTTTCATCTTGAAGGGGTAGTGGATTGTCCTGAATTTTTAGTTAACTTTAAATTGTTTACTATGCTTGCATCAGATTTTGGTTTAGAATTAGTGTATAAAGCACGATTTGCAGACTTCTTCAAAGATCACTCCGAGCGGTATAGACATTTACTACAGAAAATTAGATGCTTTGAAAGTTACCCTCCACCTCCTGGTAAAGAACTTCTAGCTGATGAATCTGAATATGAACATGCTAAAGAATTTTGGAAAAATAGAGAAAATAAAATGGAGAGAGATCAAATTGGCACAATGAGCATTGGTGAATGGGAAGTTGCAAGTAAGTATCCCACACAATTATATAATATAGATCTTTATTTAATAAATTTTAACCTTAATAGACTGATGTGTTACCCTATAGTATAGCTTAAGGTGAATACAGACATTGCAAGGCAGTGCAGTGAATGTTTACTCTGCGCAGTGTGGAAGCATGTACTACCACAGGGCGAACCAGCATTTGACGACAAACGCTCCACGATGGTGTGTGCTGCAAACTACGCAGAACGCAAACGCTAAAAAATAGGGAAGAAAAAGCACTTTTTTTCGCAGACACCTCATATGTAGCATTTGCCTCACCACAATTCAAGGTACCCACATTGGGAGGCAAGCGTGCTTAGCACACGGTTGGAGCAACCCGAGCATACTTCAGTTCACCTGAGAATGCTCTGGTTTGATTTTTACTCAAGGCCAATATATATCGAGGCATGCTAGTATGCAAGTACTGTTGTTGGAAGCATTCTTCTACAGCCTCTTTAGAAATAATTACAATTTATTATTATTACTAATCTGTATTTATTTTACTGTTTTAGCTGTTTACATGGCGTTTGGATTTAAAAAACTTGCACCTACCTCATGGGACTCAAATGGAAAACCTGTGTTCAAAACTCAAACAAAAGAAAAAGGTCAATCAATAAATGACAAATAGTAATAATAAAACAGTAATGTGATGACTAAAAATTGCACCTAGATAATACAATTAAACAATATATTATATGTACAATAGTAAGTCCTCAAAATTGTAGGAATATTTATATTCTATCAATTATCATTAGCTTATAAATTTAATAGACTATTTGACTATATATTTATATAACTGGATTGTAGGCATTACAACACAGTTGTAACCTGTATAAGGTATTACTTTACATAATACTGAAATGATAAGCAATATTAATTGTTGAATTGATGATCATCAATTGTTAAACAGCTTAAAGTCACTGATTCAAGACTGATGTTAGATATTGTTAAATGTAACATAATTACGCATCTCACATTATTGTATTTATTTCTATCAAAAACTTTCGGAAGGGAGCAACATGGAAATAATTTATTTATAAGGACATTTTAATTATAACGCTAGCTAGCACTTTGTAATCTTCTCCATTAACTTTTGGTTTCTAAAAGGCTGATCAAAAGGTCTAGCAAATCTAATGTCAAGTGTATATTGACTTGCGGAAAGCACTTTAGTTTGATCACTGAATCAGTTACAGTAATGATTATATAATGTTGTTAGTAATTTTTCCATTGACGGGGGATGGACCGTGCTGCACCTGTCTTCTTCAACTGGGTGAAGTACGGGGACTGTATAGGTTCCCATGCAGTGATGTAAATTGTTTTACTTATATGATTCAAAAGATCTAAACAATTATTTACTTCCAAAAACTGCTAGATAGTGATATCAAAAAATACTAATTCTTTAGATTATATTCGGAAATACAATTTGACAACCAAAATTAAATTTCTTTAGGGCAAAAATTCGTTAAATTAAATCCTACTTATTATATTCTAAATAATGTATTTGTTTATCTTCATTTCTTGATTTGTACTTCTTCTATTTCTTGATCATCAGTTGGAGCTCCAGACCACATATTGAGATCCTAGGTGAAGTATGGGTCGGCCCCCATTGACCAATGTTTCACAATCTTTAACTGATATGACACAGTTGTTCATTTGACAGCTCTGTTAGTTGAACCATATTTTGATCACCATTTCAGAAACCAGATATAATTTAAGTAAATCAATTATAATTAGCTTAATAATATTGAAATTGTTGTCATTATGGCATTTCAATATCTGTCTATCTATTTAAATATTGTCACTGAAATGATAAAATGGATAATAATTATGTAATTTTTAATGCTTAGCATAGTATTTTGATAAAATAATAAAAAGTCTTCTAAAAAAATTATATTTTACTATCAGTTATATTCAGTTAGTCTTATTCTTTGAAAAAACACAACTCCCGCACTTGGAATATATCCCGTGTCGCGGAGACTTGCCAAATACAAAAAAACGGACTCAAAGGACACTCAGACTCAGAACAACAATTTGTGGATCACACAGTGTTATTCCGTATGAGGATCGATCGAAAGCACTCGGCTAAGTAGGAAGTAGTGAGGTGACCGCTTAAACCGCTACGCCCTCCGTGCTTCTGCAGTCGAACGTTATTTTACGAACGAACAAATGTATTTAAGAAATGAGCTATTCAAGACCAACTTCTAACACTTTACAGAATGAGTTTTAGGACTCTATTCCAGCTATAAATGGGTTTAAACCAATATAAGCCCATTTCTTCCCTCCCACAGAGTTTTTATTAGGGTGTTTATTGATTTTACTGTTGTAATAGTTAAAATCAATGAATGAACTACTATAGTCCATCAACGTCGTGCGCGACCGTCCTGCGGGGTGACAGACAGTGGCGGGGACGAGGTACTCAAGATGTCAGCGGGTAGCGGGTGGTGTAGCGGGGAAGGGAAACACTTCTCTTCGTGTGTACCCGTGTGCTAGAATGACGCGCTACCTCGCCCCCGCCACTGTATGTCACCCCGCGGGACGGTCGCGCACGAGATTGCCGGGTTATAACTACCTGACTAATACTGAATAACTACTCTTATCTATTTGTTTAATTCTTATCAAAAGTATACTTCTGGAGCAAACAATTTGTGTAGCTTTGCTTGGGGGAAATTGGACCAGTTGTGTGGTGACAAGATATATGCAGTTCTACAAAATTAAGTAAAGTGACATTGAGACCTCCGATGGCAACATGTAATCTACAGCCACAGAACGCACATTTAGCGCACAAGCTCACATACATAATGTAAAACGGAATAGTCTTACTGCAGAAAGACCTGCTAAATTAACTTTTATTTCATATAATTGGAAATAAATAAATCCCTTTAAAAAAAAGGTTGGACTGACTTCACACAATACTGACAGAGCACTAAAAATAAAAATAAAATACAAATCTAAGTAAAATATCGATAATAAGTACTTACCCTCAATATAACAGGTGGTAACATTATAATAGCAATAGTCCCTTCTAGTCTGTTTGAAGTCAGTGCGACACGATAAGTAATATTAAGTGATACTGGTCTATGTCAGCTTTACATTAGCACAATAAGTTCACAAGATTTTTGAAATAGTTATTTTCCTAAAGGTCAAGGATCCTTCCATCATCAGTTGAGCAACATGACATAACGACTCCTAAACACAAATACCTATAAAGTTAGAGACGGACTAGACTAGAGGTCTACAATTCGCATTGATATCGCATCACAAACATACAAAAAAAATACAGATGAATTAATAACTAATTAATTAAGGTGAGGTCGCACGCATCATCTAGATCAGAGTTTCCTAAAGTGGTCGCCATCGACCCCTTGGGGTCGAAATCGGTTTCCCAGGGGTCGACATAAACGAAAACTGATTTTGGGGGTCGACGAGGTCTCAAAAACGACAAGTTCTTATTTGAAACTGCCAAGATACCGTTTTAGTTGTGTTACGTATACCAACATGTTATAAGAATGACTAATATATTAGTAGGAAATATCATTGTTGTACTTTTAAAAAACTCAACAAGTCGATAAGCGTGCAGTAACTTAGCTATGGGGGTCTAGGCTATCAGTTCATTTTAGAAAACGGGTCACTTGTCCAAAATAGTTTGGGAATCCCTGATCTAGATGTATAGCAACAACAAGGGAATATATTTAATTAAACCTATCATCAGAACAGGATTTTGATAAAAATAGGAATAATCTCTTTACATATAAATCTTTCTAAAAAATCTATTCGGTGCATAGACGATACAGTTCATTTAGGCGGCAACAAAAGAAACAAGCACTTACATTAATTAACATGTATTCTCCTCGTTTCTTAAAATAGGTTGAACAGTAAGGTCCTTACCTTAAGGCCATGGATGCGTCCAATCATTCTAAGATCTTAAAAAAATTCAAAACTGGTGAAATCCTTCCAAACTGAAAACTTCTATTAGTAACGACGTGATCTATTAGAAAAGCAATAATTGTCACATTTATGTTTCGATAACGTGATCGACAAAACCAAAAAAGTTGTTATTAGTATATTTTATGGTGTAAATAGTAAAAACCCGATTTAAACCCATTTTAACCCAATGGGTTTAAACCCTCTGCCCCTCTAGGTATAATAGTTCCAACCATGCCATAATGAATTGCGCGGTGGGCCCACTTTTCAATTAAGAAGAGCATATCATCGACACTAAAACAGAAAATGTACATATGAAACACTTAAAAATTCAAATTTTGTCAGTAGGCAGTTATTGTTCTAAAAAAAAGGCATAACTGCATACCTAAATTGGTAGACAATTGTTAAAAGTTTACTACATATACAATTGTAGCTAAAATTCTGTCGAGGCAGGAGTTTTACATAGTTTCAGTCATTCTGTTTCTCCATTCAATTACAATAGTAACATTACTTAATAGTATTAAGTTTAGGGTAGAATACAAAAACATAATATTTACATTCCCGAACACACTAAGTGAAACAGGTTTAGCACAGGGAATCTACAGACTGTTCACGAAATGTGTTTTTAATTTTTGTTTTAGATTTGCCTTTGTTATTCGCTGTCTAAAGGTTTCGAAAGGATTCGAAGTGTTACTACTAGTGGTTTGTACAAAATGCAAGCATTCGAAAGAATTCAATTGGACACAAGTGCGGCTATTGCCCGAGCACGTTCTAACTTTAAAAATTCTCCAAAGGAGAGAATTACACAAAATTACGTCGAAGTAAGGTTGAAGAGTTTAGAAAAGCAATGGAAATTATTTAATGATTCACATTATAAGATCCTGCAAGAGGTTGTGGAAACCGCATATGTCGCATCTAAGTATTATTCTACGAACCTATATCAGACTACTGAAGAAGTATATTTCGATTACAAAATAGAACTTAAGGAAATGTCTACTAAATGAAAACAACAAATGTCAACATTGCAGAGTACCACTAAGGCTTCAGATAAATCATGTGATATTAAATTACCTCCATTCAGAGATTAGATTCCTCACCTACAGATATCTCTGTTAGACCCGGCCCAATCATAGGTGTGAGGCGAAACACGATACGGTTTGTTCTTGAAGGCTTCGAAAATCAAAACTCGTGAGTAAGTAGCAACCCTAACCTACGTTCGAAAAAATCAAATGATAAATCACAGTTCATTCACATTTTCTTCGGTCTGCCTCTTCTCTTGTACCCTTCAACTCCCATACCTAAAACTTTCTTCGCCACGTTTTCCTCATCCCTACAATAACATGCCGTAGTACATTTCATACATTTTTTTTTACACAGTAGCATGTCAAAGTTGATAAAAAGTTAAAATATTCAAAAATTTCAAGAAAAAAGATGTTTATTTTATTTTTATATTAAAAACTACGAATGTATAGGTCCTATTTGGAACTGCAATTAAAAGTTATGTTACTTAGGTAGCTAATATAAAAAAAATGTGGGGATATGTTCACATTTGTAACCACAGTATCTAATCATAGGGTGTAGGGTATCAAATTACAACATTTTTCAAAAAAGTTAATGTAACTTTGAAAAAAAAAAAGAGCTGGATTTTTTTTTTTTCCATGGGTACCTTATAGATCACACAAAGTGTCGTCCATTGTGTGATGGGTTCGATCCCCACAAGAGAACACAGCGTAGTAGGAAATGGCGTGGCGTCGCTTAAACCACTAATATCATAATGCCCCTTAAATAAAATAGACAAGATTATAAACTAACTAGGTACTTTAACGACATGCTACGAGTATCTCCAGTTACGGGATGCTTCGGACCGAACAATGCACTCAAACGGACAGACAATACGAGCAGACATTGTTTTTTTACATTTTAAATGCTTCATTTTGTTCGTAAAGCATATTGACTTTTTCATTATGAATAAAAATAAAATTCTAAAATGGCGCGCTTAATGCTTTAGGCAATTTCTACCATTCTAGTGCAGAAATGAGAGACTTGGTGCACTAGATTTAAAAAAAAAGTTAGTTTTTATGAATTTGCTAGGGTATTCGAAACATAAGCTTGAACATTTGTCCTGAACGAAAGGCTAGGTGCTATCCTGATTTTCAGAAAAGGACCGATTGAGTGAGAAACGAAGAGTGAAGTTCCTTCTTTCTTACATCTTCCTTTGTTTTATTACATAGTTGGCAACGAGCAGGCGGGTCAACTTACCTTAAATGAGCTATATTCGAACTATGAGAGCTACGAGAACTATGCAGATGATTCTATTAACATTTACATTAATGTCTTCCG
The DNA here is from genome assembly GCA_902825455.1 of Arctia plantaginis. Classification (NCBI taxonomy): domain Eukaryota; kingdom Metazoa; phylum Arthropoda; class Insecta; order Lepidoptera; family Erebidae; genus Arctia; species Arctia plantaginis. Next base: position 7,659,339 of record CADEBD010000288.1, read on the forward strand.
ACAATTCAGACTGAACTAGCAAGATATAATAAAAAAGGAACAAGTAAGTAATTAGTCACTTACGAAAAAAGTAACATAAAATTATTGGCAATTGAAGTTCGAGAGAATTGGTTGCGATTATACCTAACTTTAATTGCTAAATTATTATTATTATACAATATACCGTTTTGCCCGGGGCACATTGAATCTACTACACGTCTACTATGGGCGTCCTACACTACGTTCGCCTTTTTTTGTTTCTTGACGGGGTGGAGAATTCCTTCGGATCTCCGGCTCCTAGGGGACGCAGGAGCCAGGAGTATGTAATGAATCCACTAAAAAACACCCCGACAGCCGTTCTCAGGCGCCCTGCTCTGGGGAGGACCCGGACCATGTCATTTCAGGTCCCCCGGGGTTCCCCCGCCTATCGGCCCAAACCACACGGTGCCGGTAAAAAACATGTGTACCTTGGACAGACATTGCAGTTAGGTAGAAACAATTTTGAGGACGAGGCTGAATAGAAGAATTCAGTTAGGTTGGGCAGCGTTTGTGAAGCTACGTCGAGTCCTCTCATCGTCGATCCCACAGTACCTAAAGACAAAAGTCTTCAATGAGTGCGTCCTACCCGTCATGACATACGGAGCCGAAACGTGGACACTTACAGTACAGCTGGTCCCCAAGCTTTAAGTCACTCAGCGTGCTATGGAAAGATCTATTCTCGGCGTTTCTCTAAGGGAACGCATCAGGAATGGGATGATCCGGCAGAGAACCAAGGTCATCGACATTGCCCACCGGATTAGCAACGCGAAGTGGCAGAGGGCTGATCATATTAGCCACACAACCGCCAACCGTTGGGTTAAAATAAGTTCTTGAGTGGAGACCGCGCCTGTGCAAATGTAGAGTTGCCCTCCGCGATGATAGGCCCTCATGCGGATGAACCGAGATATGCTCGTTGCCGCAGCTATCATCGCGGAATGGCCAGAGGAAGAGAAAGTACAGGTCTTGTCCGATTCAAAAGGGCGGGCTGCATAGTTCCGTGGTATCATGAACGCCATCTGTGACGCGTCGATGCCACGGGTCAGGCATGGGGGTGGGAGAGGTTCTCTGTACTGGTGGATACCGCTCTCGAGCAGCTTCGCATCGATTGAATCAAAGGATTAATCATATTCCACGAATGCTAGACACAGGGACTGATTATACTCTTCCGTATAATCTGCCGTACTGTGTGGATGTGGTCTATTGTATGATATCAGCTCCGAAACCTACCTTTATCCGGTAGTTGGAATTCGTCGAGTCTTCGCGCAAGACGGTTCATGATGACTCTTGAAAACAGCTTGTAGTGAAATTGGTTGATAGTTTTTCAACATGGTCTTGTCACTCTTTTTGAAGAACAGGAAGTCCACACTCTTACTCCACGCCTCCGGTGTTCTCCCTTCAAACAGGACCGCGTTAAAAGCTTTTGGAGCTCCCTTTGTACGGGTTCAGCCTGCAGCAGCTCTGTTGTAACGCCATCCTCCCCAGGGGCTTTTATAATTTTCAGCTGTTTAAGAGCCATCTCGATTTCATCATTCAATGCGGCTCTAAAGTCCTCATTTTCGGGATCAAGTTGAGATGCATGCGAAGCGTATACGACCATAAAAGCTTTCCACTTCCGAAATGACTGCCGGCTTTGAAGATCGATATGTCATCGGACATACTCTCCACCTCATCGTCCGAGTGTGCCGAGGTCGCTGCGTAAACTTGCAAGACCTTGAGGTTATAGTTTTCGGTGAGCTTGACAATGAGGTATGCTACCCTGTTCGATACACTGGACATTTTCACAAAGTTGTTAGAAAAGGACTTATTTACCAAAAATCCAACGCTATCTTGGAATCTCCCTCGCGGAAGTACATTAGGTGGTCTGACTCGAGAGTTACGGTCCTAAAAACTTCACACAAACCCTATAGCAACCCGTCCAGCAGTAGACCATTAAAGGATGTTGATGATGATGATGAAAATGCAAAGGATACCGAGAGAGCTTACGACACGACCTCTAAAAAGGAAACCGAAACCATATTTAATGTTAAAAAAGTTAGGGACACTGTAGAAACAGTATTAAAGGAGTACTTCATTGGACAGTATAAAGCCATATAGTATATAAAGATGTCAGTCTTTAAGAATACATGTTGTTCCTCAACAGACATCAGGTGCCAACTAACTTCTATTAAAACTTTGGACAGACCAAACGAATAATAGCAAAATGGGTCATAGAACACATTAAAATATTACATAATATTTTAACATTAATTTTAGCATACGGTTTCTTTTTCCAATAAAAAGGTTGCTGATGGTTGTCTTGGAAATTCAGGATCTGTCCTTAGTTATGATTTATATGGATCCGTCTTAAGTTTTTATTCCGGCAGTGACCTCTTGAAAGATATTACATTTTATTATTTTTTTCGCTACCCTAACTTCGATAACCATTAAATACTAGTTCATTGGCAACATATTCACAATGGTAAAATATTGGTGATTTTAGGTTTGATAGTGTTAAAATTGCAGTATGTAAAATTATAATTTTACTATAACCATACTGTTTGTCGAGTATACCGATAAATATTATCAACTACAACTATATTATTAATAATTTATTTGCAATATTTAAAACCATCATGAACTTCGTACGTATAAGAACATTGAACCAATTCACCTGAAGTTGCAGACAATCTCGAATGGAACGGCGCATGCGCATTCGTCACTTCTCGGCACTTAGAATTTGCGTTCGCTGACCGGCCTCATGTAATCTCACTGTACTAACCAACGCTGGTAATACGTAGGCAAAATGAGTGTCGAAAATCCAGCCAACGATAATGATTGTGAATCAGTAAGTGACTAAATCAATTGGATATTTCGTGCTCTATCCTTTTATCCTTCATTTATGTGTCGTGGAAATAGAAATTTCTCTGTTTACTGATGAACAGAAGGCTCCACGAAGCGAAAATTTTCTAAGTCCCAATATGGCGTCTACTACAGTGTTCAGACAGACCGAGCCCTAAGCGTCGGTCTTGTTACTTTTTAAATATTGGATGATGCACATTACGTTGTTTTTTAGTGTAAAGATTTTAAATTTTATCTAGTAATGAAAATTTATGTAATTTACAACAGTGTATAAATGTCGGATAAATATATTGTTCACAGGGAAAGGTAAATGGCAATAGAAATGAACACGTGAACGGCGTTCACAACGGATACAGTAGTTCTGAAAAGCATAAGTCAAGTCACAAGTCATCAAGTAAGGATAAACACCGCGACAAAGAAAGAGACAGTAAGAGCTCCTCCAAGCACAGCAGGTTAGTTTTTCTAGAACGTTCTGTGTTTTTCTCTTTTGCTGGTGATGTGTTTTATCTATGAGTTTAATTTATAGAGATAAAGAAAAAGACAAGCATTCAAGCAGTAAAAATCACAGCAGTTCACATAAGTCATCTAGCAAGGATAAGGAGCGGAGTGATAAAGACCGTGATCGTGAGCAAAGCAGCAAAGACAAGGATCGTGACAAGGACAAGCACCGTAGTGACAGGGACAAGCATAAAGATAAAGATAGGACTGACAGAGATAAGCACAAGAGTAGCAGCGATGACAAGAAGTCATCATCATCATCATCTAAGGAAAAAGAGAGGGATCATAAAAGTTCCTCCAAGGATCACAAGTCAAAGGATAAGGATAGAGAATGTGAAAAAGACAGACATAAAAGTGATAAACATCGTAGTGACAAAGAGAAACACCGCAGTGACAAAGATAAACACAGGTATAATATTCATTATTATCAGTATCATCAGGTAACTTGTTGGGTCAATAGTGACATATGTCAGTCATTTTGTCAAAATTGTGATATTTATTTCATATTTCTTGTAAAAGATTTAGTAATTAAAGCTTTATGTAAATTATTGTGATTGATAATATTCCTTAAAATTTATCATGGCAGTAGGTCTTAAAATTAGTAATAATGTATTACTCAAGTAAGTTCCATATTTTCTGGTAGATGATCATAAGTATGAAACTAAAAGTATATAAAGATGCTTTGGTTGAGGTAAAAATGATTGATTTGTGATTTTTGATAGCTCTAGCAAAAGCAAAGAGAAGAGTGGAAAACAGGACAAGATTAAGTCTGAATCAGATTATCAAGATTCTCCTGTTAAAGATGAACCCATGCAGGTTGGTAGTTTAAATAGTGTTTGACATAGAAAAACACTTTCTGCTTTTGATAATGATGTTTTTAGTAAAGTAATTGGTTTGTGTAGATTGATGAAGATGTGAAGCAAGAACTTCAGGATGAAAGCAATGATTTTACTGGACTTAACACAACAGCTTCTTCATGTGACTATTCACTGTCCCAATTTAAAGATGAACCACTCTCAGAACTTCCTCCGGAAGAAGACAGTGAAGAGGATTCACAGGTATATTTTATGATCATTTTAAAATTTCGTTTTCATATAAATGAGAATATAATAGCTATATGTTTTGTTTTGCACAGTCTGAGCGCACAGGTGTTAAGCGCAGAGCACCTAGTGAGAGTGAAGAAGATATTCCATTACTACAGCGTAAGAAATCAAAGAAGAAAGTTAAAAAAGGTATGGATGTTTCAGAAAGTTCTTGTGTATTTGATAATTTCAAGAAATTCTATAAATTTTTATGTGTTATTATGATGAAAAGCATTTTACATATTTTTATTATTTATTATTAGAGCCTACTTATTATGATGATGAAGAGGAAGAAGAAGAAAAACCCAAAAAGAAGGCCAAAGCTGTAAAAACTAAACCAACCAAGACTAAGTCGGAGCCTGATGAAGGTGCAAGTCCAACAAAACGCAAGAAAAAAACAGAAGATGATCAAGAAGTTTGGAAATGGTACAAACTACTAATTTTGTGTAGAAATGATAAGCTAAGTTATGCTCAGGTCATTAAACTGTGACATTTGTTCACATAGTTTTAAGTTGTTACAATGACAAGTTCCCTAGTAAACCGCTAGGTGGCGCTGTGCGTAACAATGTGACATAAGTTTGAAGGTTAGGTTATTAAAATGTTTCGAAGACTGTCCACTAAAATATTGTGTATAAAATCGTGTTATGAAACGAGTGCTCTAAATATAATTAATAGACAGTTACGTTATCGCCGACCAAAGTGTGTTCGTATTTAATTCGAATGATTATATGTTATTTTGTTTCATTCTATAAATAGTATAATTTGGATTGTTTTTGTTTCTATAGGTGGGAAGAAGAAAAAAAGGATGATGGTACAAAATGGACATTCTTGGAACATAAAGGGCCGGTATTTGCACCACCTTATGAACCTTTACCAAATAATGTTCGATTTTTTTATGATGGTAAAGAAATGAGGTTGTCCCAAGATTCTGAAGAGGTTGCCGGATTTTATGCTCGTATGTTGGATCATGATTATACGACTAAGTCCACATTTAACAATAACTTTTTTACTGATTGGCGTAAAGTAATGACGCATGAAGAAACTAAAATCATAAAAGATCTCTCAAAGTGCAATTTTAAAGAAATGCATGCTTTCTTCTTAAATCAATCTGAGAAAAATAGGAATCGAACAAAAGAAGAAAAGGCGGCCTTGAAAGCTAAAAATGAGGAAATTCAAAAGGAATATGGTTTTTGCACTATTGATGGTCATAAGGAAAAGATAGGCAACTTTAGAATAGAACCACCGGGTCTTTTTAGAGGTCGTGGTGAACATCCAAAAATGGGTATGTTGAAAAGACGTGTCATGCCTGAAGATGTGCTTATTAATTGTTCTAAGGACAGTAAGATCCCTAAACCGCCATCTGGACACAAATGGAAAGAAGTTAGACATGACAATACTGTAACATGGTTGGCATCATGGACAGAAAATGTTCAAGGACAAGCCAAGTATGTCATGTTGAATCCTAGTTCTAAACTCAAAGGTGAAAAAGATTGGCAGAAATATGAGACAGCTCGAAAACTTCACAAATGCATAGATAAAATTAGGGAAAATTATCGTGCTGATTGGAAAGCTAAAGAAATGAGAGTTCGTCAACGTGCCGTTGCTCTGTATTTCATTGATCGTCTTGCCCTAAGAGCAGGTAATGAGAAAGATGATGATCAAGCGGATACAGTAGGTTGTTGTTCATTGCGTGTTGAACATATAGCATTGCACAAAGAAAAAGATGGCAAGGAATATGTGGTTGTATTTGATTTTCTTGGTAAAGATTCTATCAGATATTACAATGAAGTACCAGTTGAAAAGCGTGTCTTTAAGAATCTAGAATTGTTTATGGAAAATAAAAAAGACAGTGATGATCTATTTGACAGACTTAACACTCAAACACTTAATGAACATTTAAAGGATTTGATGCCAGGATTGACAGCTAAAGTATTCCGTACCTACAACGCCTCTATTACTCTTCAAAGACAATTAGATGAACTCACAGATCCAGATGCTTCAGTTCCCGAAAAAATTCTAGCCTACAATCGAGCAAATCGTGCAGTTGCTGTACTTTGTAACCATCAGCGTGCTGTTCCCAAAGGTAAAAAAATAATTATATGTTTATTATAATTTCCCCCAGACTTTTTATGTTATTAACCAAAGTTTATATGTATCTTTTAAGGTCATTCCAAGTCTATGGAGGCTTTGAAAGAAAAAATACAGGCAAAACGTGATCAAGTTGATGAGGCAGAAGAGGATTTACGACAAGCATCAAAAGCTGCAAAACGCGGCTCAGTCAAAGAAAAACTTAATTGTGATAAGAAAAAGAAGGCCCTTGAACGTCTGAAAGAGCAACTGAAGAAGCTAGAATTACAAGAGACAGATCGTGATGAAAATAAAACTATTGCCCTTGGTACTTCTAAACTGAATTATCTTGATCCACGTATATCAGTCGCTTGGTACGTTCAAAATTGACTATTTAACTATATTTATAACAATTAATGATTAAGATCATTAATATTTTACTATTTATCTATTACAGGTGCAAGAAACATGGTGTACCTATTGAAAAAATCTACAACAAAACTCAACGCGATAAATTCCGCTGGGCGATTGATATGGCCGGTCCGGAATATATCTTCTAAGGTCAATAATTAGCATTAGCTATAGTATATTTTATAATAAAACTTTTTGTTAAATCCAAAAACGTTCCATTTCATATGTTGTTTTCACATGGAATTAGTTTTATGAATTTGTGACAAAAATGTTCAGTGACTAGTATTGATAAAAAAATTACATTTGGACCCAAACGGAATATTGTTCCTGTCAACATTAGGATCCAAATTAGAAGTCTGATTCTAATTTATTATTATTTAGTTACAACGTTCTCTTATAGCATAATTAGTTGTAGGCTAAGATTAGTGTTTACAGTTTAGGAATTTTCTTGTATAGATTTGCAATCTATTTTCATCTTATTGATTTACTTTTAAGTAGCTGATTGCAAAATCTCTACAAACAATTCTTAGAAATATGTATTATATAACTAAATCATGAAAATGATTTATTCACCTTTTAACATCTTTTAGTGTATGGAATTTTTTTGCTTTTGATTGTGGATAATAAAGATGCTTCCAAGTATGTTGTCACCTACTGAGAAAGACGTAGTATGCAATTAAAACTTCAAGTGATCTGTATATAAAAGTGAGGCTTACTGTTCATATTTTGAACAATGCAGTCTACTAAACCCTTATGTAATAGTTAATAGGTTTACTTTGTATGGTTATTTAAAAGATAAAACTTAAATACAGCAGATCAACACCTGCATCAGAAGTAATGTAAATTTTGCACAATGTGCAGTAGTAAATGTTGTAAAGTAAGAAATAATGTTATTTTATTTTTGTAAAATCAGGATCGAAAAGCGTGGCAAACGCCGTCAATGTTACGAAAGGTACAATGTTATAGGTAAATTTGTAATATTACATACGTTTATGTGTACGTCTTGTAAATAGTAAATTTTTACCATGTCATACAAATTGTGAAATGAGATTATCCCAAATAAATAAAACATTGACTCTAGGATTTTAGCTTTTTATTTAGAAGCTTTAAACATCTTGAAAAAAATTACAATCTTCCATTCCTTCAGGCATATATTCCAATCCAGACTCGTCTTTATGTAATAAGTTATAACCACTGGCATAACCTGTGAAAATTTTGTAATGGTTAAAGGGATTGGTTTCGTGTCAACCTTAATCATCAAACAACAATCCTTAATTCATCGATAGGACCAGAGAAAATTTATTGTGTTATTCTTCCAAGATAGGTAGCAATAAAACAGTTCCATATCATATCTTCACGTTATTGACAAACTATGGAAGTAATAAACAAATATTTCATACAAGTCAATCTTGAAAGTGGTGTGCGTTTTACCCCAGCAAAATATTAAATAACAAGTGAAACTAATTAAAAAATGTGCCTAACAATTACAGAAGATGGGAACTAATTATCTATAACATTCAGATGGCCATTTTCGACATTATTTTTCTGGGGTAATACACACTGAAAAGTGATTCGGAGAGAAGAGAAGTAAAGAGAGTATAGTTTTTGTTTAAGACATTAGGAATATATTCTGTGACGCAGGGACTTTATAAACATACATGAAACGGACACAAAGAACACTCAGACTCAGAACAACAATTTGTGGATCACACAAAGTATCGTCCCATGTGGGGATCGAACCCACAACACTCCTCGTAGAAGTAGCGGCGTGGCGACCGCTTAAACCACTACGCCATCCGTGCAGTCAAGTATAAGTATAATAATTTTACCAACATACTATAAATTGAAGAAAATTTCCATTAGGATATAAAATTAAGTGGGCAATAAAGAGATTACATGCGTCTTAACTAAGACACACATGGTGTAAAGAAGCTTAAAAAGGAATCCATATTTGTGTAAGAATTTTTAAAATCAGTTTAGTGGTTTAGGCGTGAAAGCGTAACAAACAAACTCACTTTCACATTTTTAAGTATAAATGTCTGGTGCAGTTAGAAGTAAAATAGTTAGGATAATAGCATATGAAACTAAGAGAATTAAATTCATTATACATGTATGTAAATAATGTGAGTGAACAAATAAAAAGAATTCAGAAGATTTGTACCTAATTGTTTCATTAGTTTTGTGGGAGCATTCCGCAAGTGTAATGGCACAGGTGGAAGAGGTCCCTTAGCTTGTGCTAAATATTTCTGGCACTGTCTCATGGCGCGATATACTTCTCTGCTCTTCGGTGCTCTTGCCAATCTCACGGCACACTGCACAAGTAAAACGTCACATTCAGGCATACCTAGCTGTTGGCAACCTTGTAAACAAGCAACAGCTTCCACTATAGCGTTAGGTTCTGCCAGACCTGTAAACAACCATAAGACAAACTCGTGTTTTCAAATTGTTAAAAAAACTCGGTGCAATTTTATTGATTCAAAATTACCTATGTCTTCGCATGCCGCTCTCACCAGACGTCGTGCAATGTACAAAGGATCCTCGCCACCTTGTAAAGCCCTTGTTGTCCAATATAATGCAGCATTGTCGTCGCCAGCACGAATTGATTTATGTACCGCTGATATAGTGTTGTAATGCTCCTCACCTTGCCGGTCGTACATCATATGGGTTCTCTGTAAAGCGGATAAAAAGGTAATTATTGCGCGCATACTTCAGCTGATATTAAGATAGTAATTATTCATTGTCACATACTTTAATACCATTTTTTATATCTTCAAGTGTAAGTATAGCAGGTCCTGTAACATGTATTTCTGTCCCAGGGTCTCTGGCATCAAGTGCAATCTCCAATGCACCTAAAGCAATTCTGGCATCTCCGTCGCTCACCTCAGCTAGCCATTGCAATGATTCCTCTTCTACAAGGCACCTTAAATAGAACATGAATATTAGAATAAATTTGTTAAAAATTTTAAAGGCAAAATTAATTTGTCAAACAATGAACTTATTATGCCCGCGGATCCGCCCGCGTAAATATTGATTATCGCGGTAAAAAGTAGCCTATGTCTTTCCTCAAGAATCAAAGTATCTTCATACCAAATCTCATCTGAATCGGTTTAGCAGTTATTGATTCCCCATACAAACTTCCATCTCCCGTTTCACCCAATTAAAGGACGATTTCTGAAATAAAAACTACTCTGTGTCCTTTCCCGGGATTCGGAGGATCTCTGCAACAAATTTCGTCTAAATCGGTTCAGCGGTTTGAGGTTACAGACAGACAGACACACTTTCGCATTTATAACATTAGTATGGATTCTGTTATGAGAAATACCTGAATAATAATAATAAATTCCTGATTTATCATCAATAACAAATTTTGAAATGTTTGCAACTTTAATATAAGATATAGATAGATAGATAACTCTTTATTTGCACACATTTTACAAGTATTATGGTACATAAACATTTTAGACATGTAATGTACAAAGGGCGGATCCATCCTTATTCCAGGCAACCTTAGGATGGATTAAAATGTTTTGGAGAGACAGTAGTAGTTGAAGGTGAAATGGTAAAATTAAATAAATATTTATTATATACATACACATATACATACGATATACATACATATACTTATATATACATAGCTAGTTAAGTATATCACATAAAAGAGACGAAAAAAAGAAAAGGAACGTTCTTGTCATGCCTTGACGCGATTGAATTAATCAAAGTTTATAAAATTACCGAACCATTCTCTTAAAGCTGTTTATCGTTTGCGCTCGCCTGATGTTTATCGGCAATGAATTCCACAAACGTGCAGCTTCAACAGTAAAAGATTGGTCGTAGAATTTTGTGGAATGCAGAGGCATCTCCAGCCCCAAATCCTCGGATGACTTCAGACATTTATCATGTGTGTCATTAAGGAACTTGAACCGTTCTTTGAGGTAAAAGGGAGCTCTAGGATTGAACAAGATGTTATAAAGAAAAGTGAGGATATGAGTATTCCGGCGAGGGCGAATCGGAAGCCACTTGAGCTTTTGACGGAATTCAGAAACGTGATCATATTTTCTTAACCCAAATACAAATCGTATGCAGATATTTTGAAGTCACTTATTATTATTAAGTTGTGCTTCAGTGAGATTCAGATATAGTCGTCGGTACATATCTACACAGAATATTTAAGTCTATATAATATGTATTTAACAGTCCATTACAGGAGCAATCTAATGTATTTCAAGATGAGAATTACTTCTATACTTTTGAATTGATATTACTACATACTTTTAGTATACATGCTGCCATTATATTACAGCTACTGCCATTCTAACTATTCAGTCCAAAGTATAATCTTACTATAGTTTATCTTAAACTCGTTATCTAAATCAGCTCTGACGAATGAAATATTAAGAGTATATATATATAACTAAATTCAATAATAAATTTATAACAGTTATCCTGATTATGTGATATTATTTTGAATCCTAAAAAATTACAGAAGAAAATAATGAATGAATAGTATTGATATGGGACTAATCCCGCCCACATGCCCACCACTGTAACTCCTGTACACCAGGATCCACAGCAGTGACCCACGAACACACCGAGTTATGACACTCGGGAAGTCCCAGGAAGAAATTAAACTGTCTTGGAACCCGCAACGAAATTAATCAGAAGAAAATTGGAGGAGTTGGAAATACAGTAAATCCACTTCCCTCCTTAGCAAAGCGGGAGACAAAACAAAATGAATTCTATAATATGTATGGCAGAATCGCCTAAACGCACGGAAATTAACCCTAGTTGACACAAGATCCCCATAGTATACCGCCCCAGATGTCACCTGCAAGGTATTCAGCATTATATTACGTTCATTATACCAAAGACTACATTCCCAGAGGATATGATGAGCAGACTGTTCATAGTGAGAGTTAGGTGTTGAGCATTGACATAATGGTGACTCGACTAATTTAAATGAATAAAGCTTGCTCTTAAAGTTACCATGACCCGTAAGAAATTGAGCGACACAGTGATCCACCTCAAGCCATGTCCTCGACAACCGTTCGCGAACAGATGGAAAGAATTGGTGAAGATGGCGCCCCTTGGATGATTCATCCCAGCGTTGTTGCCATTCGTCTATGAGGTCATTATAGACATCGGACTGCTGTTGAAGCAATCTTGTAATTTTACCGCGATCCCGCGCGCCCAAAAAAAATCGCATTCCATGTTTTGTTGTCTTGAATAGTACATGGCTGCACGTCTCTGCACTTCGAGATCGACCGGAAGCACACCCGCCAACACCGGCAAAGCCTCGGTGCTAACCGTCCTATATGCCTTGCACAAGAATATCAGTGCAAGTCGTTGGCCTTGTAACAGTTTGCGACGGACAGCGCCTACGGTCGCCCTATCGGCCCATACAGGTGCACCATAGCACATAGAACCTAAATAAGTAGCTCCGTATATGATCTTTAAGGTATTAAATGATAGACCCCATGTCGCAGTTGATATCCTTGTCAATGCACAGAAACTCTTTTTTATTATTGGTATGTGTAATAAATACTAATAGTGGTTAAACTCAGCTACTTAGAGCAGCAACGATGGGACGCGGCATGAAGGCAAGCGGAGTCCCCCTCCTGCCCGCGACATCTGCGGTCGTACCGGCCGGCTTCGCTTGCTAACCGGTATGCCCGTACAGGCAGAGGCGGATTAAGTATCAAGAGCGCCCTAGGCAAGCATCTCATCGGCGTACCAGGCTCGAGATGGGGCCTGGTGGACTGGGCGAGTTCTAAGCATTACTTGCTCGCAGACGGAGGTGGCGCAGTTCCAGAAGCCATCGCTCCGTACCATGGCCGCAATAATGGTACCGAGCTAAAGAATCTTCATTCCGATGGCCGTCACGGGGCCACACCACGCCGGGCATTCTGGCAGCCTGTGGAGCGCTGTATCCATGCTTTGCATACCGCTGTAGTGGCCCACAGGCGTTGGTTCTTTGCGGATCAGACACAGGCGATCTCCTGCCGTCAGTTGGTATGAGTGGCTCCCGTGTTTCCTTTCGCGCTAATCCTCCATAACGAGTCTTACTGCTGCTACAATGGCGTGCCCGGCGCTCGGTTGGATAAGTCATCTCACTCCACTCCTCTACGAGGACCCAGCAGAGTTGGGATTTCTGGTCCTCGATTTCTTGAGTCCCACGATCCCGACCTAGTACGAGCCAGAGATACTTCATCGAGGGCTCGATGTCGTTACGAGTGCCTCCTTCTATTCACATGACTCAGGGCAATATGAGGCGCTGGAAAGTGCGCCAGCCTCAAAGCATGTAACGGTTGATAGTGAGAAATACTCTCCGATGACTACAATAAGCGCCCAACGCTACGTGATGACGCCTTATTCTGGACGGTTAGAGGTACGTATAGTGACATTGACTGGACAACCCTGCTCCAATACTACAACTAAAGTAATCTTGAGCGGCGGTAGCCTAGTGGTTAAGGCATTGTACTTTCGATCAAGAGGTCGTGGGTTCGAATCCTGATCAATACACTAACGTGAACTCACTCCTAACACAAGCAATTTAGCTTGCTAGCTAGCTAGCTGGGGGGTTAACGGGAATACTAATAATTTCGGCTGCTAATAAACCTTTATATATATATATTCACTACAGCTAGAGTCGTAGGAATTGCATTTTTCTGTACACGCACTAGCATCAATTTTTGAAAGTATCAGAAAATTAAAACAAAGAAGTATTGCCAATTACGTATTTAATGCCAACCTTAAACATCTCTATAGAATTAAGGAAATATTTATATTGTTGTAAGTTATTGTATGTGCATACTTACTGATTTATTTTATGTTAGGCATTTTTTTGTTAATAAAATTATCGCGCGCGCAATTTACTTTGCCTAAGGGTTAATCCGCCACTGCGTTTAGGAGTGTCACGTACATCAGTTGCACGCGTTATTTGCAACACAAGATTATTCGCAATATTTTTATTATTTGATTAACTCACAACTTTTATCTCTTTGCTTTTCTTGTAATATAAGAGATAGAGCGTATAATAAAACCTTCGATGTACTTGGTGGTACAATAGTGACAACCAAACAATGCCCCCTGTTGTATTCCCAGCCCTAACCGGTCTCGACACATTTTTTCTTTTATTCGCACCTACATAAATTGTCTCGCTCGCTTGGTGCGTCTTAACTTGAAGGACAATAGGCGCGGAACCGTTAGAACTGTTACCTGGAGCGTCCCAACTACTTTTTTTCCACGAAATGTAATATAAACCCTAGATTGTTATACCTCGTTAGATAGCTGATGAAACGTAGATATTTTAAAAAACATCTGCCGAACAATTACCATAATATTGTTTTTAGATATCCGTTAGAGAAAAATAATTTTCCAATATATTTTTTTATTTCTTTACTTTCACTTGTCTACTACGATCTATTCAATTAACTTATGAACTATTTTAATGACTGACGTCCTAAAGCATCTTATTACACATGTAAAAATGCAAAAATAATAATAATAAGATACACAAAATAAACAAAAATAAATGTAGTAGCCTAAAAATCAGCAAATTTCAATAAAAAAATTAAAAGACGATTATCTCGAAAAGGGTTAAGTTTAGGGTAGGGTGTTTCATAGTGAAATATGTCAGAAATGATGGGTACTCCACGCCCTTAACGGATCTAGCAAGACTTTTCTTGTAACCCTGTATAATTACAAATACTTACATTACTGAATTCATTCATCATAATTATATTAATTACATAAATGTATGTTTATTCTTTATTATGTTATATATAACTAAATTAATTACATATGTAATTATTACCGTGACCGACCGAAGGTTTGGTTTCGGCCAGTTTCGGCCAAAAAATCTACCGCGCCGAAACTCAGTGTTCGTAAAATGTGCGTCGTTCACGGCTAACTCGTTGGACACCGGCTCTGGCTCAGTTCGCCGGCGTCCAGTGCCATCTTTTTTTATGGTCGCACGTACGTCCTAAACGCAAGCCTTTGTCTAATCTAAGGAAATGTTTTTGTGACAACCCTCGCACATTTTTATCCACTAGGCGTGGAGACAATCATGTAAGTATTTAGCGGCCTACCAAGGGAGTTGACTCACCATTAGTATTTATTACACATATGGCATTAGTATGGCTTTCATTTATCATTACTTGTACTAATGTGCACTATCTATGAGTAAATATACTAGGTACATACTTCGGTAAATCATCTTTTGAGGCTTTCGCTAAATCACCCTTAAAGTTTTTGATCGCTGCTTTTCCAGTTTTTGTAAGAGCTTTCTTTAAAATTTGTAACACATCATCAATACTCAATTTTTGCATAACCACAACTCTGCAGCGACTCAATAATGCGTTGTTTAAACTAAATGAAGGGTTCTCAGTGGTAGCTCCAATAAGAATTATTGTCCCATTTTCGACGTGAGGCAAAAACGTATCCTGTTGAAGTTTGTTGAATCTGTAAAGAAAATTTTGGCTTAAATAGTTACTGTAACTGTACATTACTGTAAATGTCTAGTTCTTTAAAACTCAATCTTTTTAATGATTAGCATATTTACGAATCTTTATAGGAGGAATTTATTAAGTCAAAAACCTGCTCATAAGACACAGCGGGTTTTTGCTTGCATTAGAGCCGCCGACATGGAAAGTAACGACACCATACCAAAGACCGCCGCTCTCCAGTATTAGTAACTCAGTGTTGTTATTTATACTGCTAAATAAAGCTCCATAGTAGGGTGAATAGGGTTGGCAATGCAACATCGGGTAGCCCTTGAAAACCATTAAAATAGATAGTTGTTTTACATTAGCTGGACAGTAATCCTCATCATCATCATCAACAGCCTTTAATAGTCCACTGCTGGACATAGGCCTCTCCTTAGAAAGGAGGTTTTGGCCTACTATACCACGCTGGCCAGACGGATTGGTATAGGGTTTGTGTCAAGTTTTCCTTCTCTCAATAATCCTCATAACATTACACAACTACAATTTTGCAAAATTTTTACATACAGGACATAGTTGCTTTGTTACATGAACAACAATTTATTCTTATTTCTTTTATTTATGAAACTATGTTTGTTAACTCTTACTTGTTAACAAAAAATTTTTATTATAGAATTGTGATTTAAAGTTTCGTTTTTTTCTCTCTAAATAATCTTTCTTGTGTGTCTCTTAAAAGTTATAAATTTCTCTGTCTGTGCAATATTTTTCATTGATGCTCAGCTATCCAACCTAAAAGACCAACAAACTCTTCAACTTCAAACATATGTTTTAAATACACTTATTGTAAAAACCCTAGATTACTAGGGTTTTTTAAATATTGGTATTGGTTGTGGGCTCCGATTTCCGCATTTAGACTCGAGAGTGGTCCTTTATGGGTTTTTTAATAAGCATAGTCTGTAAAATTTCTTATTAACCAATAAAATAATTAGTTAAGGATGAAAATGAAAATATTGAGTTAAGGATCAAGTTTACATTTGTTGTTACTCAATACTCTTGTGCAGATACTCAAACTCAAACCCACCTGTGAATTTCATCCATAAACAATACAGTCTGTCTTTTAAACTGAGCTTCATTTTTGGCCACTTTCACCACTTCCTTAACATCGTTAATACCTGACATAGTGGCAGAGAGTTTAACAAACCGCATGTTGTTTTGTTCCTTACAAATGTTAGATATCACATTCGCCAATGATGTCTGAAACACAAAATATGTCAAAGGTAAAACACAAAGGTACACATACTTAGTAGTTTGGTATTTAGAATATGCATGATTCATATATTAAGTAATGATTAACAAAATAAAATAAAAAACAAAAACAAAGGTATATAATATTAGTATATGATCTACTTGCACTATGTAAACAGGTGGTTTGCATAGTGATTATATAAATAGAGGAAGTGAACTGTACGTTCCTCTGTAAGTGGTAGCATACGGCATTTAGACCGAGACAAAAGAAAAGTTCGGAATATTCGGTTGAATACCGAATAGTCCAAAAAGTAGCCGAATAGGCAGAATACCAAGTTGTTGCCGAATATTCGTGGCATCTCTAGTATCTTGTAGAATAACATTGGTACTTACTAATACTGTCCACTAAATTTAGACAGTTAATTTGCAATATTTATGAATTAAAATCTTTGTCATCATCAATTTTTATAATTTAGTATTTTTACCATATTACTTTGTAATGTAGTTTTATGTAGTTTAATGTTCACTATCTCAACATTCTTTATTTGAATTGGAGCGAGATTAATATTCAAATTTATAATTATTGTCATTTGCCGGTTAAAGATCATCTTAATAAATATTTATTTCAAACCTTTCCACATCCCGGAGGCCCCCACAATATCATATTCGGTATTTTTCGTTGTTCTAATAATGACCTTAACATTGATCCAGAACCAAATGCTTCAGTGTGTCCCACAATATCTTGTAAACTAATAGGCCGCATCCGTTCAGCTAAAGGTATATTTTTAGTATCTTTAGATAGGACTTTTGAAGTGGATTCAGGTTGTGGCTGCTGAAAACAAAATTTAGCATGATTATTGTTGATGCATGCAATATTATGCAATCAAAACAGAACAAATTATAGACAATGTAATCAAGTTTTTAAAGTGAGTCATAAAAACCAATATGATAAGGCTAAAGAATGATGCAAATTCTTTTAGCACTTGATTTACTGACTCGAGGAGAATTTTCGGTATTTAAACATCACGCTATGTTCCTTGGGAGCGCTACAATGATCAACGTAGATGAAACTGCAGGAAACTAGTGGTGTAACAACATTCAAATTAGGTACATGTGAACAGGCATACTGTTGCAAAGCATCTCAGCGCAATATTAGGGACAAGCAGCACTAAAGCTGAGTTTGCATGGCAGAGCCTATCCAAGAAGTCGAGGAAAAGAAAATCTTATAAGAATCTAACAAGATACGGTGTAACTGAACTCACTATGGCTTTTGATGAACTGGGGCTTGTACTTAATCGAGTTCGTTTTTCTAATGAATTAGTATTCTTTAAGTGGGAACTACTTCTTTTAGCGTTGTTAAACAACTCATGTCGCTTTTGATTGAATTGACTCTGTTCAGAGGTATTTAGGAATAAACACTTGTTAGCATGTTCCTGGATCGCACTTTTGTCAAAATCCTTGTTACAAATTGGACATGGTATCGTATTCGGTACATCATCATCGCCGCTTATTTTGTTTACAGACATTGGATTTAATTGTTTACTAAACTGTAACTTA
The DNA here is from genome assembly GCA_902825455.1 of Arctia plantaginis. Classification (NCBI taxonomy): domain Eukaryota; kingdom Metazoa; phylum Arthropoda; class Insecta; order Lepidoptera; family Erebidae; genus Arctia; species Arctia plantaginis. Next base: position 7,677,496 of record CADEBD010000288.1, read on the forward strand.
ATTTAAACTGATAACATATCACTTTACCCGCGATCGCTTGACTTGACATTTATTAGAAAGTAATAGAAATATAGATTATAAAGTATTAAGTAAAAGACAATATAGATTATAAAGTATTTTTATTAGGGGCCGACAAATATGCAATCGAATAACTAGTTTCCACTTTTTTATTTATTTATTTATTTTTTCCACTTTATGCACACAAGTACAATGGCGGACTTAATGCCATAGGCATTCTCTACCAGTCTACCTTAGGGTGGTGTGGAAATGAGTGTGGAGGTGCACTACCCTTTGGTTGAGAATTATAAAGTGGACATAAAAGAAGTAATGATAGCAATACTGAGCAAAAAGCAATGAAATAATATATAAATACCAACGTATACATACAAGAATACATACATTCATATTCATATATATTGTGTTATATATATACACATACATATATACCATAATACATAAAGTATCATATTTGTGATGATTCCGCTACATTCCGCTAAGAATAGCCCGCACCTTCGCCCTAAACGAATTACGACTGGTCGCCATTCTGATATCCTGGGGAAGAGCATTCCATAGAAGTACAGATTGAGTGAGGAAGGAAGAATGAACACACGCAGAAGTGTGGGCAGGGCATAAGAGTAGAAGATTATTTGTAGAGCGCAGGGTTCTGTTATGATTGGAGCACAAGAACTGGAAGGAGGATGTCAAGTATGTAGGCGAGTTAGGAGAGTTGAGAATAGTGTAGAGAGTCGTTAGTGCCCGCAGGTGACGACGCTGACGAATTGGGAGCCAATTTAATTTAAGACGAAAGTTTCTAGTCAAGTATTGAGCTATAATTCAGCCAAGCTTGAAATGGAATGTTTACATACAAGCCGTAATCTAGCCTAATAACGTGTTTTGCAAATTACATATTTTTGAATTGTGGTCATAAACATGGCATATGTTTTCAGATTTAAAACAGTCTTGGCTTAGGTCTCCATTAATGTAACTTTATTGTGAATATTAATAGTTGAAAAGAGATACCTTGACCACCTTCTATGTTTTTTTTATGGTGTAGAAAACAAACGAGCAGACAGGTCACTAGATTAGACACCTAATAATTAAAACTCAAGGGTCATAGTGCCGTGAAGTGCGTTGTCGCCCTTTGAGTCCCCGCCCTCAGAAATGGAGGGGAGGCGGTTTGTTGCTGGTTAGCTATCAGTTCCATTCGCACTTGTGCAATGATAAAAATGGATGTGGAATCTCTTGCAGACAAGACAATTTTTATATTACGTAGAATCTTTACCTAAATGTGCATAGCGGGCTTAAAATCGCTGTACACATTAGATAATAAGCCGGTATTATGGTTGTTTGGCGACAACATTGACTCACCAACCGATTAGTACATATCAGTGTATCGTGAACACATCAAAGAATCTTGGCGCGCTCTGCTAATAATTTTTATGGTATAGAAAGATGACCAGTACACCAAGCTGTAAATATAATCCAATTTTTGGAGTAATATGCTGGGCTAGCACCTTGGCCTAATGTGTTCTGCACCGGGCACGTTCCAGCCTGCAGATATTAAAATTTCAAAATAATAAAAATCTCATTTTATAGATCTCAATTAGCCCTTTCCACCTACGTTAATTAATTTATAAGCCCGTTTTTCGTTTTCTCAGGAAAAATAGAAATATAATTTTCAATTTTCCTCTACTTAAAATAGCCACATCTCTTTGAAAAATGATTATTTTTTACTCTACCAAGCGTGAAAAAATTGCCCTTGCGCTAATTTAATTTGCCCGCGTGCTAATTCTTAAAAATATTCAATAATAATTATTGTAAATAATAAAAAACCGTAGTGGCATTTCCAAGCCAATTATTTGCGCATTGCGCATGCGCGATACAGGTGATATTCACATCGTTAACTGCACATCAGCTGATGCTACACGCACGGAAGGACTTTTAAAGTTATTATATTACTGTTTCGGGAAGTTTTTCAGTACTATTGGATTCATTATTATGTGCCTTTGGTAGTTTGATGTGTATGTGTAAATTTATAATTAAAATTTTCAAGAATTGAAACAAAAAAACTAACCAAAAAACATAGCTATTTTATTAATAAATATTTACATTTCTTTCTTTGTTTAAAAATGTATGTATGCTTAAACAGGCCCAATCAACACGTACTAAGTATATAATTTTGGAGCAAATCAGCAGAAAGATGAAATCTCCATGATGCCGTGACTAGTCAATAACACATATTAAAATAGTTAGCTGCTTCCTCTTAGCTTGAAAGTTTACTTTGTAAAGTCTTGAAACGCTTAATAGAAAGTCGTCGAAAAAACGTTTTCGTAGAGCTCAGCTTTGCAAGGCAAAATCTGCACTAAGTGTACATGATTTGTACACTTAAACTACTGACTACTCCCTAGAAATAAGAGTAAAGACACATCAAACTACCAAAGGCACATAATAATGAATCCAATAGTACTGAAAAACTTCCCGAAACAGTAATATAATAACTTTAAAAGTCCTTCCGTGCGTGTAGCATCAGCTGATCTGCAGTTGATGATGTGAGTATCACCTTTATTCTGTCGCGCATGCGCAATGCGCCATGCGCAAATAATTGGCTTGGAAATGCCACGACGGTTTTTATTGTTTACAATAATAATTATTGAATATTTTTAAGAATTAGCATGCGGGCAAATTAAATTAGCGCAAGGGCAATTTTTTCACGCTTGGTAGAGTAAAAAATAATTATTTTTCAAAGAGATATGGCTATTTTAAGTAGAGGAAAATTGAAAATTATGTTTCTATTTTTCCTGGGAAAACGAAAAACGGGCTTATAAATTAAATAACGTAGGTCGAAAGGGCTAATTTAGATCTATAAAATGAGATTTTTATTATTTTGAAATTTTAATATCTGCAGGCTGGAACGTAACTGGTGTGTTCTGCTGCCTCAGCATATTTTGAGTTGGTAGCTCTTTTGAAATGGCCTTTAGTTGTCAATGACAGTTAGACGTGGGACAAAATCACAGTGAATTATGATTTTTCATTCGATTGTTGCGTACGTAAATTAGGGTTGCCAGGTAGGTAGATTAGACGCTATTTAACAGTAAAAAAGTGAGAAATTAGTAACCCTAACCTAGGTACGATAAAACGAATGATAGCTCACTGGGTCTTTCACATAGTCTTGTGCTTAATCGGACATCTGCAGGTTCGCACCGTACTAGTACAATTCGTACAACGTACTAGCACACAGTAATGGTACTATTAGTACAGTTTTAGTAGGAGTAGAAAACTTAAGCGTTTGCATTGATATTACTAACATTAATGAAATGGAATACCAAGTAATTTAAAAAAAAGTGTTATAGAATTTTGGCAGACCACGCTTTTTATTTTTATTTTTTAATATAGATGGCTTTGTATTAATCAGTTACTTTTCTTCAGTATAGGAATAATTACACAGTTCTTGATTATTTTTAATGTGTTATCCTTTTCTGAATCCTATAAATTATAACAGTTTGACTTTTAAATACGAATTTTTAGATTACCTCACATTAAACTTTTAAGCATACTATTTGATTTTCCTTCATACTTTACAACCCAATTGTCCCTTTTACTCTCATACTGTTTACCAATACGGAACAATAAAGCGGATCATTAATAGTACGTCGCACAACAAACGAACGTAGACACTAGTAGACAGAGTATACAATAGGTAGTTTTAGTACTGGCTTGAAGTTGACACTGTATACTAATAGTGCAAAATGTCCGATTAACAGCTGCCTTTCGGCTACATTACTTTTAGTACAATACCCAGTAACAGTACCTATCAGTACATCGTACGTGTACTACCCAAGACTACTTTCACAGTTTAGTGTGATTTTGTCCCATACCTAATGACAGTCAATGTTGTCATTGTCAATAGAAAATTATAGTATATAACTATGTACGTATGTATGTGTATCAGTTGTCAAGTGAAGTTACTTTTAAGTTATGATGATAATACGATATACCCTCTAAAGAAATTCTAAATATGTAAATGAAATAACACTTATTAGTGATTTCAGAGTAAGTCATTGAATTTTAGACATGGATACATCCACATCTGTTAAGAAACGCTTAAAAAAGAAACCAAATAATGAGGTCAGTGAACTAGAGACAGACAGTTATTTAGAAAAATCCATCAATAATGTAAGTAAATAAAAAAATAATAATTGAAAATGTAATTAAGGGTAAATTATAAGCCTGTTTTAAAAGTATTCTCTAAAATACTAAATATGTAGGTTGTCTCTTGCGGTCATATCATAACTTAATATAGCTCGAAATACTTGTTTAAAATGTACTATTTTTTTTCTCTTTCATTATTTTGAAAGTAAAAGACGGACTAACTTTAGTTTTGTTTGAACTTTAGTTTCTTGGGATTTATTAAACTATTGTTAATAATTATTAGTTTTCTAATTTGGTAAAGTGTGACATACTTTTGTGATTGTTTTATCTTGTTTCTAAGATTAGCTTTTGACTTGCTCACAAGCTAATGCTAAAAGTAAATAATTTTAAAGTAGTCAACTATTCCCAAAACCTCAGACAATTATGTTTTCAGAATCACCTGATCATACTAAAAAATACAAATAAATTTAAATAATATTTAAATTTCTTTAAAAAAAAACTATTCTTGAAAAGGTTATTCTTGGGTCCTTATAACAAATTATCATTTAAGATGGCCTCTTTTCTTGAAATATATTATTTCAAAAGGATAATAAGCCTTTGGAACCATGTTAAGTTTAATTTACTTCATGTAATATTGCATTTATCGTAGCAAATTATATTTAAATTTAAATAATGTATTTGAATTGCAAGAGAGACTCCATCATTATGTGGTTTGGTTTGAGACCATAATGATGGAGTCTGATAGCTGATAGCAAGACTTGATATTTGCATCTGGTATTATTAATGCATCCTCTACAGTCCTTCGTATTTAACTCCTATTTCATTTAACAAATAATTTTGTCAAGGGTCAAGAAGTCATTCTTCCTGATGAGTCAGAAATGGTGTCAGAAGATATTCCAAAGTTAAAGGAAGTAGTCAAAGGATCTTCAGGAGTATACTTGCACTTACAAATAAATCTGGTATTTGTTGGGTTACTGGCTTTAGCACTTAGCACAAGATTACCCAACCTTGGTGAACCATCATATGTTGTGTAAGTAAACACAGTCTATCTATTAATATCTTAAGTTGGTTAGTGTATGCTTGAAACACTCAAAAAGTTCTCCACCAATTGAGCTCAAGTTACAATCCCGTATACTGCTTTAAAGATTATTTTTATCTATTTTTCGCATCAGTATTTTTTCTTATTTCTCATCACCTACAATGTGATATTGAGAAGCGTGGCAGGATATAGCGAGTTTATGGCATTCATAAACTCTAAACACTATTTCTATATATTTATGATTGACCGAAATGAGAAAAAAATAATTGATGTAATTTTGCAACCAACATATAATAATAAGCCATTTAAGTTTTCATGTAGGTTTATTTTTACACTAGCTGACCCGCCCGATATCATCTGCATCTGTCGAAAGGAATAAATTTCCCCCATTTTCCGACATTTTTCATTATTGCTTGGCTCATATTGATTGTAGCATCGTTATATAGAGTTCCTCAATAAATGGGCTATCCAACACTAAAATATTTTTTCAACTCGAACCAGTAGTTCCTGAGAATACTGGTACCCGAGGCGTGCGGTTTTTAGTCGGTTTAAGTCTGAAAGAAACACCCCAGCTGCTTTGTGGAGGGGGGGGGTTATCCAAGGAGATTTCCGCGCTGGAAAACAAAGAAATGTTTGGTCCATTTCCTTCGGACCAATGGTTATGACTATATACTGTGCAGCGAGACGCTCTTTACGACGTTTGTTAGGACTTGCTCCGTGGTTAGGATCACCGCTAGTTTGCCCATTTTGGTTCAAAATTGGGTATGGTGACTCTTCAAATCTTGGGTCCTCAATTTAATGAGATCGACGTTTACAATAGGTCCACGGATGTAACAACTGAATTATTATAATACACGTGTTTTCTGTACACTCTTGCCCGACTCTAGGTATTTCGTTATCAAAATCTATTATTACAAATTATAATTTTCGTTTCAGATTTGATGAATTACACTATGGTCGATATGTCTCTCTTTATACAAAAGGAATATTCTTTTTCGATGCCCACCCACCGCTTGGAAAGCAATTATTATACCTTGCAGGCCGTGCAGCTGGATTCGATGGGAATTTTACTTTTGACCGAATAGGTACACCATATACTGAAAATGTACCAGTAGCAGCTTTACGTCTTATTCCGGCATTGGCTGGAAGTTTCTTGGTACCTGTTACATACGAATTAATGCTGGAGTTATCGTTTTACCATTGGACTGCAGCACTAGCAGGTGTTTTGGTACTTTTTGGTGAGTATGAGTATTCTAAGTGGTAGTAACCGTGTATGCAATTTTTTCTAACTCATGTATCATATACTTGCAGAAAACTGTTTCCTAGCACAGTCAAGGTTTATGTTGTTAGAAAGCATACAAATACTCTTCGGTTTGTGTGGAGTGCTTTGTGCTATTAAAAGTACGCGTCGAAATGGACTTGCTAGTGTTATATGGCTTTGTATCGCAGCTCTCTCACTTGGATGCTGCTTTTCGTGAGTATTTTTTTTTCTTTTTTTAAAGATAACTCCCGCTTTAGGAATATATCCTGTGTCGCGGGGGACTTTATAAACATACAAGAAACGGACACAATGAACACTCAGACTCAGAATAACAATTTGTGGATTATACAAAGTATCGTCCCATGTGGGGATCGGACCCACAACACTCGTGCGTAGTAATGAGCGGCGGGGCGAACGCTGAAACCACTACGCTATCTGTGCAGTCAGTAGAACCTTGTGACCATAAATGTAGTAGTTAGTAGTCAATTGTAGATGTGTAGTTTATTGAAAATTGTTTTAGATTAAGCTAAATGCTTAAATTATGTAATAAGAAATGCTTACTTCTAGTTTAGGTAATTGATGTTGCATTCCTTATTTTAACGATTCTGCTAATTATGTATGTATTCGATTGGTATTTCATGTAATAACATACAGTATGTATTTCATTTAGATAAATTCAATATAGAATGTTGACCGCCGAAATAATTAATTACCTAAACAAAGTTATATAACATGAATTACGTTTGTTTTTTATCACGTAATCGCATTTATTCTATAAAACAGATAATAAATATTTAAAAGCAAATAAACTTTTCGTTACTTTTATTTCTAACGGTAGTGATCGTGATCTTTACTATTGTCACAAAGAACCGTTTAATAATAATGCAGGTTATCACGGAACAATAAGGAAAATAGATTGTCGCGCGATTATCTTGTTCTGAGATATACAAATTTGTACATTCGAAAGGAATTTGTATTAATCAGAAGCGGACGGTTCTCGTAGGGATTGGAATTTGCTAGAATGATCTTTTACGACTATTATAAATACGGACACGTCTTTTTTAAACGACCAAATTGTTGTTTATCTGCGAAATTTACAGAATTATAGGGCTGTAAGTACAGTTGTAAATACAAACTTATATAATATATATACCTATAGATATAACTAGGAAGTAGTGAATCCTAAACCTTTGCTTACAAAGATTCCATTACAATTAGACTCAAATAAAATTTTGTGATCCTCAAAGTTCTAATCATACTTACTTATTATTAATCTCGACAATTATTATCCTACTTATATGCTTTTCGCATGGCAGTTAAGTGATGTTTGTCAGAGATAAATTAAATCAGGGATAAAATGGCGATATCTGGAAAACTAATATTTTTGTTATTTAATATATAAACATATATTTTCAGAGTAAAATATTCTGGACTATATTCTTTTTTTCTCGCGATCTTCTTGGTTGGAAGACAAATGTGGCGGCGTATTGGGCATTCGGAATCTGGAGTGCGATTGTTACTGTCAACCTTATGGAGAGCAATGATACTTACAGTTATTCCTCTCATACTATATGTGACTGTATTCTACGCTCATTTGGCAATGTTGCCGAATGCTGGCCCACACGACAGTGTTATGACGAGCGCTTTCCAGGCGTCGTTGCAAGGAGGTTTAGCCAGCATCACGCGGGGTCAACCATTACATGTTGCTCATGGCTCTCAAATTACACTTAGGTAATACTCATCTCTTGGTATGGTATATTTATTTATCATCTATATAGAAAATATTAGGCATTTCTTCTCTAGCACAAAATATTTATTAGTAAATCAAGAATTGTTGTGGCTAATGTTGCTCAAACAGCACTATTGTATGTATGGGTAAAAAGTTCCTTAAAACTGCAAAACCTACAATAGTAGCAACTTTAACCTACTAATGGTAAGAGCGACGCTAGACACAAAGGGTATGTGATTCTCATTTAAACATTGCCATAGTTGGCAGTATTTTCTTTTTAAATTAAATATAAATCCCGGCAATAGAACCTCCAATCACGGTGCGTTGTGTTTTACTCAGTCCCGTTCCGTCACAACTTGGAAAACCTGAAGCATTTCGCACTTTTAAATCTTGTTTTTTACTAATATCGCTGTACACTTATTAACTTCCCACAAATCTAAACGAAAATTTGAATGAAAACCTCATTTTACCTTTTTATTCCTAAAGGCATGCCCATGGACGTACGTGTTGGCTCCACTCTCATGCGCACGTGTATCCCGTCCGATACGCGGACGGTCGCGGCTCCTCGCATCAACAGCAGGTCACGTGCTACAGCTTTAAGGACGTGAACAACTGGTGGATAGTAAAGCGACCCGATCAGCCGTCGCTAGCGGTATCTAGGCCTCCAGACGCAATTCGGCACGGCGATGTTGTTCAAATAGTTCATGGAATTACTAGTCGGGCTTTGAATTCTCACGATGTAGCTGCACCGGTTTCGCCACAAGCACAGGTATGCCAGAGTTGAGCAAACGGCAATATTTGTTTGTAATGTGTCACAATCGTAAATACTTCTCTTAATAAAGTTACTAATGCAAGACTACAATGAATGGTTTGTTTGAGGATAAAAAAATGTGCAACACAAATTGGTATATTCAGGATATAGTCCAGCGAATTTTGATAGAAAGTAGGCAATACCTCAAAAAGTAAAATCTACCCTATGCCGATGTGTGCTTTTTCGCTAGGGGCTAATACCACCCCGACTAGAGAGTGGTAATTAAAAAAAAGCAGCAATCAATAGAGAAATGAATTCTAAACTAAAACGTTCTAAGGAAGTTTTTCGAAATATTCGTGATCGAAAACGTCTATATTTTTCAACACGTTTATTAATGGTTTTTCACAAATAACTAAAAAAGTATTGATTTCATCACAAAAACTAATAATAAAAAAAAAAATTTTAAATTAGGCTCATTGAAGATAGGTATTTTTTAACGAAAAATTTAAAACATTTCATTACGAAAATCGATACATTTTATGTTGAATGTGCTGAGATACTTTTTAAAGTACATTAAAAGATCTTTAAAATGTGTTTTTATAAAGGCCACTGGCATAAAAACTAACGGAGTTATGGCGAAAAAAAGCTGGTTTCGATAAAAATCAATAACGAAACCGTTCTCATTACTACCCTGATTGGAATTAAATGTTTCATATTTATAAAATTACTTTATTTTAACATTAAAAATATGATAAAAAAGTTTGACCAGTTTAAAATGCTTATTTTTGAAAAAAAAAAACAAAGTGGAATAGGTCTTTTTGAAACATATCAAAAATTGACTTTTTTCAAAAATAACCCAGAAAATAAACTATATACATAAAAATTGCTAGAGTAAAAAAAGTTAGCATTGCCATTCACCAAAGAAAATATATTTTTTTTTTACTGTAGCTCAAAAATTAAACAAGATATGGCTTGTCAAAGTTAGCATTAGTATGAAATAAGTACCGCTCTTGAGCCCTTTCATCGTTGAGACTTATATGAGCTTATCGGCTATAAACTTCTCTACAACATGGTTTTCTTTTTATCTCTATTCAAAATGCAACCGAGAAAATTTAAAAAAATCAAACGCATATTTTTTCATTTTGAAGCAGAGAGCAAGCATTTTGAATGCGTATACTACACATAGTCATCTCATCATTAGCACCATAGATAGGTGTTGTAATTAGATTTTCCTATGAAACAACGCGTGACAATTTGCGGGGTGTTACACTCCGCCCACTTTTACTTTTCCATCTACCAAATAATAGCAAAACTATTATTATTTAGTTTAGCTATCTCACACTAAGTGTAGGATGTAAGGGACGTAATCAAAATTTATTTTCATCTTGATACTTACATCTAGGTATTGCAAAAATCTTATTCAATACAATAGTCGTAAATAATATAATATTAGGGGTTGAAATCTCACAAATAGGGTTTCAAACTAAACTATCTGTAATCAAAACCTATATACATAATTTCAATCTTAAAATGCCTAAGCAATAGGGGTATTTTAAAAAGGTATAAAGAACAAATTAGGGGTTGAAATCTCACAAATAGGGTTTCAAACTGAACTATCTGTAATCAAAAGCTAAAAACAAAAACATACATTATTTCAATCTTAAGATGCCTAAATTTATGAATTTATCAATTTTGACAATTAGGGGTAGTTTCACCCCTAACAGTCATTAGCACACATCGGCATAGGATAGATTTTGAAAAGGAGGGTAAGTAGAGTTTAATTCCAGATTTTCAAGAAATTAATTGGGATGTTGCACCTTATTTTTACCGTCATTCACTGGACTAATATAGATAAGTTACACCGAGACTCAGAACAAATGATCGTGCTCATCACACAATATTTGTCCTGGGTGGGAATCGGACTTCGTGGGTTTGACCGTCTGGATTAACAATCAGGATAGCTGGCCACTGGAACAATAGGCCAGTCAATGTTAAAAGGCAGACAATGCTAACTTATTTTATTAAATCCCTTTTCATAGAAATGCGCGTGCTTGTTTGCTACCTTACACGTACCAAAAATAATTGTATGTTCGGACACTCCGTGTAATTGTTTCTATATACACATATATAAGCTTTAAATTGTAATATAATTTTGTTAGTCCTCATTTTGAATGTGAAATTTTCAGGAGGTATCTTGTTACATCGATTACAACGTGTCGATGTCAGCTCAAAACCTTTGGCGAGTGGATATCGTGAACCGTGACAGTGAAGACGCTACTTGGGACAGTATCCGGTCGATGGTCCGACTGATCCATGTCAACTCTGGCTCTTGTCTACGATTTAGTGGTCGACAGCTACCCTCGTGGGGTTTCCATCAACATGAAGTGGTAGCTGATAAAATACTCACGCACGAGGATGCTGTATGGAACGTTGAGGAACATCGTTATACAAAAGGTTCCCTGTTTATTCTTAGATAACTTTAAGTTATTCAGCTGTCCATTAAATGTCATTTCTTCTATAGAAAGAAATTTATATTTCAGCTGAAGATAGAAAGGAACGTGAAAGGGAACTTGTTTCTGCAGAAATGATACCGACCGCTACAACGGAATTGACGTTTTGGGAGAAGTTTGCTGAGCTACAATACAAAATGATAGCACACGCGCCCGACGCTCCCCAGGGTCACATGTTCGCTAGTGAGCCCTCAGAGTGGCCGCTACTAGTGCGATCTATCGCCTACTGGCTGTCACCTAATTCGAACGTAATAATTTAACCGCTAAACCTAATGGGTATTTCCTGTTAAGATATTATCTCTTAAAGTGACTTTCTTTTACAGGCTCAAATACACTTAATCGGGAATCTCATAACGTGGTACACGGGGTCTATATCTGTGCTGTTGTATAGCAGTTTGCTGGCAGTTTATGCAATTCGGCAAAGACGTAAATTTACCGATTTATCTCCAATGGCATTGCAAAGGTTCTACGATGCTGGATACATTCTTTTCTTAGGTTACTGGATCCATTACCTTCCGTATTTCTTTATGGATCGGACACTATTTCTTCACCATTATTTACCTGCATATATATACAAAATTATGTTGCTATGCTATGTAATAGATCACATATACTATATAATACAGTCTAGACAAAGTATTCGTTCTCTGACAAATGTTTTCATTTTCTGTGTCGTAATATGGCTAGCATATGTTTTAATTACTTATAAGAAATTTAATGTCCTCAATTACGGGACTGTTGATCTGACTGAACATGATCTGTTGAATCTTAGGTGGAAAGACACTTGGGATTTCATACTTCATAAAAAAGCGTGACTGATCACTATAAGTACCACATAAGTTGCCATTATAAACTTGTCAGAATCTGTATGTTGCATTTTGCTCATAATAATAACATAGGTTGTGTCAATTATGTAATTATTGTTTAATAATGTTTAAATAGCGTGTAAGGGACTTCAATACTCTGTACATTTGTACATTCTACTAAGCTAATTGTGAATGGGAATACATTAGACAATATTTTAGAGGTGCATGACTTGTGTGAAAGGTTAACTTGAGCTGTTTTCTATGTAATATATGTAAAAAAAAAACTTTACACAAAAGCAAAAGGTAAGTTTCATACATGTATAATGTGACGTTTGAAGCAGTTGTATGTAGAAGTACAGAAAACTTAAATTTTTAATGAGTATGTAATGTCAATTTAATAAGTATATTCAAATAGCTAGATAACGTTAAATGTGATCAATGTGTATACCTCTCATGATATAGAATATCTATTCAATAACAGTTCCATTTATAGTGGTCACTGATAGAAAACAGAATAATTTATCATCGAAACTGACACCATTTTGGCTAATTCTAATGTAGGTAATAATTCCGTCCTGAAAGAATTTCTCTTTTTTATATTTTTATTAAATAATTTATTTATAAAAGTGTTTTATTCATATTATTAATTTTTTTACAGCTAGGTGTATTAAAAAGGTGTTCGTTTGTGAAAAAAATTACATTTATTAATATTCATTTAAAATATGAACATTTTCAATTTAACGGCGACTGTGTGATGGTTCAACATCCATAGGCTGTGGGCTAGCTGTAACTGTGACAGATGTCACCTCCAGCGGTATGACGGACTGCTTTAACACAGCTGTAGTCCCTAGGGGATATCTGTATGATCCTTGTTTCTTGCCCTGAAGAGAAAATGGTATTGTACAGTCCAACTCAATTTAAATGGAAAATAATCAAAGAAACTGTATTTGAATTTGGTATTAGCACTTACACTAATGACACAACAAGAAATGATTCCCTTTGCACAAGCAGTTTAATAACAGCTACAGATAAGACACTACGGCCCGCATTTTAAAAGACATCTCAAGTGTCGGTTCAACTCTGATTGCCTGAAACTAGTTTTAAGTGCAGATCAAATCTTAAGTATTGAGCTTATTATAGAACGCGTTTTAAGTTTTACTCAGTTGAAACTAGTTTCAAGTATTGATTTGAACTTAGTCTGTTCTCAATTACGTTTCCGCATGTTTGACACTATTATTCCGCATTACGCAGCTAATTATTTAAAAAATAATTTTCTTTTACAAAAATAATTTCTGTGAATTTGTATATAATATACTATTTGCTAGTGCAGCAATGTTAACATGTTAACAAGCTTGTTGTTCGTTCAAAATTAAGTATCAATAATAAATATTAAAATAAAAATGACTAGCTGTATGAATAGGCTATAACGGAACTTTCAAGTTATTTATCAACACTTGTCATGTTGAAATGTCAAACGATGTTTTTATTTGATATTTCTAAAATTTATAATACTATACTTTTAACATAAACCGAAAGGTTGTGGTAATTTAAACTGGTATTGTGTGTGTAAAATGTGAATTTTGGTGAATTTCATATCAATTAAGGTAAATGAAAGTGAAATTGATTATAGTATGCCAAGTAATTCTTTCGTAATTATTCAAAAATAAATCATTGTAAAACACATTCATTTCCTCTAAATGCCCTAGAAATCACCGCTTGAGACTAGTTTCAGCTTGTCTCACGTAAACAAAGATCACAGCTGTCAAAATCTATACCTGAGTAATGATTTTGACATAAACATAGTTCTAAAATAAACTATCACTCACTTGAGTATGGTGTGTCGAATCTCGTTTTAAGTGACGTTCAATAATAAAATCTCTACTTAAAATTAGTTTTAAGACTAGATCACGACTGAGACAACTTTCAAAATACGGGCCTACAAGTAGTACTAATTACAAGCATTGAGCTAATAACATCTTTTCCCACAAATCTTGGAACTGTTTTTTCTTTTTACCATAATTCAAAAATTTAATTTAAATTATATTACCTTCACATTGGCCTCTTCATAGGTCCTAAGATATTGGGCAGGCCCTTGGCTTCGGATGACACACAAATCTACATTAGAGCCTGATCCCAAGTCATTAAAGATACCAGCTGCAATAGCATCACGGACAAGCTTCTTGCCTTCTTCTTCAGTCATATTAGGCTTCCAGTTAGCCTCAAAAACTGCCATTGCAGCAAGAGATCCAGAACCTAAACAAAAACAAGCCATTTAAACTGCAAATTTAATCAATATAAAATAAGTAAAATAAAAATATTTGTTCTTACCCATAGTAGCATATGGAAGTTTGTCAACTGAACCATGGGGGTATATGCAGTAAATGTGAGGTCCAGTTCTGTCGACACCTCCAAGAACCAGAGCAGCACCAATGTAACCTTGATAGCGGAACAACATACGCTTCAACAAAGTTGCAGCAGTTTCAACTGCTACTGTTCTTCCTGTATGTAGCCTCTGCAACTCCAACTGCGAAGACACTGACTGAGTCGTCATTTCAGTATCAGCCGCAGTTCCAGCTCCGCAGCAGTACATGTTGCCGGCTAAATAATGAATCTTCTGACAATTCTTATCTGATACCACAGTGTTTTCTGTAGCCCTTGTATCAGCGCCGAGTATAACGCCGTCAGCGTAAATTATGCCCACAATGGTGGTACCGGTTTTGGTAGCCGTTGGAGCAGGAAACCCTTTTTGGGCTAAGAATGCATTGCTGCAAGATAAAAATAAATATAGTAAAAGAAATCGGTAGCGATACAAGATGTACTAAAGTAAGTTTTCTTTTCTTACCGTTGGCTATTCTCAAAGGAAAAACCTGGAACCGGTACCTCGGGTAACAGAATAGAAGCCATATTTTAGGATATTTAAATCTTATTGTACAAAAATAAAGTTGTAGTGTAGTACTGTGGTGTAGTAATATTATATTCAGGAAGCCGAACTTTTTGCAAGCAATGCTTTGAAATGTCAGTGCACTAAATGTCACTGTTAAACAACCATGACTTTTCAAGTTTCAAAAGTACAACTACAGATTATACAAGAATCTGACCAAAACTCGACTATAAAATCACACTTTTTAACTCGTTGCTTTTTTTTCAGTAGCAACTTCTCGTTTACGAGTCCGTTGATGATTGGACATTGACATTTTAGTGGCTGAAACTGAAATTCAAACCTTAAGTTCTAAGTGATAAATGTTGAACTTAAAATTATAAGTTTATAAATAGGTTCTTTCAGTTCTAACGTTTTTATTAGCCAATAGCGACTGGACGAATTGTCTTTATCCGCCTATTTGTCAAAGTGATACTGTGTGTTGTCAAAAGGCGAAATGTGTTAAACGTTATTTCAGTTTTTTACTGAATTTAACTTAGCTTCCAAATTAGTTCCTAGGCATAACCAATATCAAAATGTTTAGTAATACTGCCTATATATGTTTAATTTATTTAACCTCAGCGTTAGTATTGACGTTGGCCGGTCGGGACTTTTATCAAATTCTAGGTATATCTCGTTCAGCATCGACAAATGAAATCAAAAAAGCTTACAGAAAATTAGCAAAAGCTTTACATCCAGACAAAAATCAAGATGATCCTGAAGCCTCTCAGAAATTTCAAGATCTTGGTGCAGCATACGAGGCTCTCTCGGATCCGGAGAAACGAGAGTTGTATGATCGTTGTGGTGAAGATTGCCTAAAGAAAGACGGTATGATGAATAACAATGACCCGTTTGCTAGCTTCTTTGGTGACTTTGGTTTCCATTTTGGTGGCGAGCAGCAGCATCAAGAGACACCCCGCGGCGCCGATATCATTATGGAGCTGACTGTCACCCTTGAAGAACTGTATAATGGCAATTTCATAGAGGTAAATATTTCGTTCTATTCAACGTGCGCTTAAGTCATGAAATCATATTTAATATTGCCTTTGTTATCTACATTACTAATCAATATTTTTTGCCCATCATAGATAACGCGTAATAAGCCTGTGATCAAACCAGCATCTGGCACTCGAAAGTGTAATTGCAGACAGGAGATGGTGACAAGGAACTTGGGCCCTGGGCGCTTCCAGATGATGCAACAGACTGTGTGTGATGAATGTCCTAATGTGAAGCTTGTAAATGAGGAAAGGCTGTTAGAAATTGAGGTAGGTATCATATTCTATGTTTATAAAATCATAAAGCTAGTAAGTAATTACTAGCTTACTCAGTAGTGTAAAATTGTTAATTAAAATTTAATTATGTAACAAACTGGGCCTGTAGTTCTCAACATTAGTATTAGAATAAACTCTTTAACTTTCATAATAGTAGTGGTATGAGTAAACATATCTTAAATTTATGCAATCTATATAATTGAGAAAAAGCATAACATATGCACTCTTTCTTTTCTGTCTACATTTTGTATCACACATTTTGGTTTGGAACTAGGTGGTGCCCGCAACTTGTCTGCATGTAATTTGAAAAGCGCTTAGTGGTGTGTTTGATTCCTGGATAGTTCAATAGCCTAAGTTACTCCTTACATAGACAGCTACCTGTTAGTAAAATATTATCAGAATCGGTCCAGCTGTTTAGAAGATTACCCAGAACAAACAGACAGTCAGACAAACAATATTTAAACTGGTTTTAGGCATAGGCACTGTTCAAATAGCTGTGTGGGCATGAAAAAAACCTATTATGTTGACATTACAAACAGACACTTTAATTTTATTTATTTGTATAGACTATTCTTAGACATTTTCTTTTGAAAATGAGCAATTGCCATCATGTTATGTACGTTTTCATGAATTAACGAATGGGTGTTTCAATAAACAAACACAACTTCTATAGATATTAAAATTTGATAAAAAAATGATTTGATTATTCCAAAAAAATATCTTGTTTTGTATGTTAAATTTATTTAAGGTTAACAATGATAATTAAAAGAAGCCCCGAATTTAACTGACCAGTACACATTGGACATCCTTTCAATATTCATGTTATAATTTCAGGTGGAAGTTGGTGCCCCAGATGGTCACAAATCAAGACTTAGGGGAGAGGGTGAACCACACATGGATGGTGAACCAGGCGATTTAATATTCGTCTTTCATACTGAGAGGCATCCACAGTTCACACGCAAATTGGATGATCTCTACACTAATGTCACAATATCTTTACAGGTTAGTATGTGTTACATTTGAAATAAAATTCTTTTAGGTATTAGTTACAAGTTCTTATCAGTGTTAGTCTTTATAAATAAAATATTAGTTTTATTTCTCATAAAGTTAATTGAATAGTAGCAAGAGGATGTGAGTCTTGTAATGCTCACACATTAAACACTGTTGATGTAAAACATTAGTTACTTTTCAGAAGAGTAAAAACCAGCCATTTAATTTTAATCAAATAGCTGTTTAATTAAAGGTTTATTTCATATTACAAACATAGAAATTAAGATATATTACTAAAAATATTATGTTTAATAGTATGTTTTTAAAAATGACTTCTTCAGTGCTAGAACTTAAGTATGAGTACTGGGTATGTTTGTGTTTTAATTTTAATAATTTGCACAGATACTTCATAGCTGATTAAATGTAAGCGATAGTACATTCCTATGAATGTAAATATAAAGAAATGTATGAATATTTTGATGACACAATTTACTACATTTATCTATAAATTGACATCAATGATCATTAATGAAGAATTAATCAATTTTAATCATGCTTAAAATGGTAAATATTAGGTACTAACTTTCTTATATGAGAAAAAGCTCTTAGATAATAGAATTTAATATTACTCAAGATTACCAGACATTTAAATATTTAGTTTTGACATCAAATTCAAACCTTAGACTACAGGTTTTTTAATTGACTTAGCAAATTATAAAAAATAAAATACACATTCATAAAATTATTATAGGCCAATATTAAAGTACCTATTTAAGTTATTACAAACTCTAATTAAAGTAACTATTATTTATTCTAGGATGCATTAACTGGTTTCACAATGGAAATAGTACACCTGGATGGCCACAAAGTATCTGTATCTAGGGACAAGGTTACTTGGGCTGGTGCTCGTGTCCGCAAGAAGGGTGAAGGCATGCCCAACTTTGAAAACAACAATCTCCATGGAAATCTTTACATAACTTTCGATATTGAATTCCCTAAACAAGACTTCACTGAAGAAGAAAAAGAAGGCAAGTTATTAACATTATTTTACCGGACATATATTTCTGTTCTATTGTGTATTTGTTCTAATGTTTTATTATTTTCTTTCAGCACTGCGGAAAATACTTAAACAAACACCAAATAACAAAATATATAATGGACTATAGTAGCCATATTGCCAATTAATTTATTTTAGTAGTGAAATGAGTGCAATGGTATGAACAAAGTCAGTTTGTGTGAGTTTGCATTACCTGTGAATACATTGTGATTGTTTTTGTATGTATAATAAAACATTTTACTTGTAGAAAATATGTACATCTCATTTATACACCTATTAGCTTTTAGGTGAAGCAAATAAAACAAGTAATATAACACAACTTTATTTTCATAAAAATATACATATTCTGATTTTTTTAACTACTTATAAAAGAGTTTATATATAGTTAAGTTAACAATCTTAACACACAATATACATGGTTCTAAAATACCTTAAATTGATTTAATAATGTAAAATTACAGTAATTTTATATAGTACTCTACCAGGATTGATAAATAGTGGAGACCTTATTTATGTATTTGTTTATAACAGTATATTTCTATGAAATAGTGTGAAAACGACCACATAAAAAAGTCACTTGTCAACAAGTACTTTCAGCTTGCTAAAGGTGAGCTCATGGTCAAAGCCCATTTCACTGTAAAAAATTTAGTTGCAACAGTGCAGATGATAAAACTTGAGCAACAACAACCGCAACCACACATCGCAACTTAAAACAACGTTAGCAGTTAATAGCAGTGTAACATTGCACAACAGTGGACATTCGATTATCTTGTTAATATTACCACATATAGTTTATACAGTTTTATCAGATTATTTCTGTGAGGTAACAAATATGTTATAGGAATAGTATATGTAACATAAATAAATAAGATTATCATGAAGATCGCCACAAATAAAAATCACAAATCATCAGGATTCAATGATATTAATTTCATTTATTTAATATTAAAGTGTAATTAACTGAGTACCCTTAAAACCAAATATTAGAAAACAACTCTGAAAAATGTTTTGCAATGCAAAAAATTGAACCTATACTTAGACAGTAATTCTCTTATACTCGGCCACTGCTCGCGAATAATTAGTACTCTGAGCTAAATGTTATGAGTTTGATACAGTTATTACCAGGAATATGTCGCAACTCACTGAACACACTTATATAGAAAGAAACATAAAACTAGTAATATTTATTTCTGAAATTAATAAGCTTCGTAACTGTAACAATACATTACAAAATGGAGTAAATTTGCGAATGATGTTAATTTGCACACATATTTTCATATACTTACAGAATAAGCACCTAGACTTGGCAAGAAATTGATAAAATTGATTGACTAAAAGCTGAGATTTGAATAAAATCGTTAGATATGGCAATAAAATATATCTAAATCTTTCGAAAGTAGCAAGTATGATTTAAAACTCTTAGAATCCATCAATCGTTCATTCAAAATCGGCGGTAGTGACTCAAACCAGCAAAACAAAAAGTGGTTTTTACTAAATTAACATCACAGTAATTTGTCTTCAAATTTTTTTCGCAAGAAAAATAAGACATTTCTTTACAAATTGGTAGTTTAAAAAAAAAACGTTTGCATTGCAAATAACAACAATATCAAGCTACACCAGACATAAGCAAAGAAATGTAATATTTTGACAGTGAATTCAAGGTGACACTATAATAAACGATAAGACGTATATAAGGTTTAGAAGTTATCATTTTGGTTTTCTGTTAGAATTTTTTGTTTCTATTTTGCTGTAGTTAGATGCCATGACCTATTTATTACATTTCTATTGTTTTACATATAAATTACACCATCAGTGGGGAACTCGTAAACATACCTAGACCTCGCACTACAAAAGGAACGAAATAACAAGCCGAACATAGTGTCTTACGAGACGAGGCAGGAGGGCTGCTCGGCGGGCACGAGGTCTGGCGCGGCGGCGCCCTGCAGCACGCTGTTGACGACGGCGCGCGCCAGGTACCCCACCGACACGCCCACCGCCGCGCAGCTCAGCGCATTGCTGTCCGTCAAACCGCTGTCCTGTAACACCAGCACCACCTTAATCTATATTCCCATACACTCGACCGGGATGTCCCTTATTCTAAGAGAAAGTGCTGTATATTTTGTAGATGTAGTTCCATAAAAAAAAAATACCTTGGCATACGTGTACTGAGCGTCATCGACTAGTTTATCGACGTGTAGCGGCTGTTGTAGATACAACTCAGGATTACGGCGCAGTATGGTCGCCAGAACGCACAACAGCTCCACGCAGAGCTGGCGCCGCGCCGAGGACTCCACGCGAACTAGCGCCTCTTCTACGAGCAAAGCGAACGACAGCTCCGAACGAGACATGTTCACTAGCGTCGGATCTGCTGGGATCGAACGACCCTGAGAGCGAACAGGTTTTATGTAGGCATAAAAGTATGAATATCTTTAGTTTAAATCTGCTGCCTTTTCAGTAGCAGTTCGAAAAAAATGTAATTTAGCAATTGAGATTGTTGTAATCTAGGAAAAATTAAGTATAAAAACGCCAATGACAGTGAAAATGGAGATGCCAAAATATTATAATTATCTGGAAAAAGCGGACAGTTCATTCCACACCGTTGACTCGAAAAAAACACGTGCTATAAAGGTTCAAACTTTGTTCTTTGGGTAACGTAAGTGTCGGCAAATAAGATTCAATTAGTTGGATCTTTCTCACGTTCACCAAAGTAAATCCTATGAAAACCGATAAAAAAGTGAAATTTAGGAAATTGCCTAAGAGTATGTAATTCTTTATTCATGATGGATTTATATATAAAAAAGGTAGTGCCGGATTAAGCCACCGCGGGGCCTAGCAAATTCTATCAAAAGGGCCCTTGGATTGTTTAAGTTATCTAGTTTATGGTACTCGCTGCTGCTACTTGCTGGACATAGGCCTTTGCTTAGATAATAGCACCATTAAAAAAAACCCAACACAAAAAACTTTAAAAAACAACAACTGCTCATTGAGTTCTAATAAGCCCAAACATGGTATATATGCTGTAATTTCCTGAGGAGTTGGTTTTCCTGCAGACTACTTGTTGCAGCAGCAAGTTCCAGGTTACCATGTCGTAGAAATACGATCAAAGTAACAATATACCAAATTTCAGAACAATCGGACATGTGGAGTTTAGTGGTCATTTTCAAAATTTATAGCTAAGAACGTGTGCGTTACCCCAGCAAAATAATGTCGAAAATGGTCATTTAAACTTTATAGATAATTAGTTGCTCCCCTTCTGTAATTGTTAGGCACATTTTTAAATTTGTTTCACTTAAACTTTTTTAGTTATTTCAAAAAAACATTTCCTGCTGGGGTAACGTTTGAAACGTTACCGCAGCCAGACATTTTCTTTTTTAATTGTAATATTGAAATAAATTTTAGCTAGATAATTAGTTATCTGGACTAGGTAAATGTTACAACTTATTTGGTATTTGTATTTTCTTCGGCTGCGAAGTTATTCGAAATCCTGCTGGAGTAACGTTTGTGGGTTTGCTGGATCTCTGAAACGGGTAAGCGGATTGTAACCATCTTTTGTACATAACTTCTTAAGGATTAGATTTAATTTGTTCGACAATAAAATAACAAAAATAATGGACCGTTTAAAAATTATTTAGGTAAGTATGAAAACACTTCAATACGTCCTAACACTTTAAATAAGACCTCTAAAGACTTACTTGAAACGTTATTCTATTGCTTGTAACTACCTTCAAATGTATACGAATTTTCGTAAGAATACTGTAAGTGACTAAAAAGTTATGATGAAATGTAGCTCTCCACGTTCACGATCACGATGTGTGCGGCCTTTTTTGGCCACCGATAAACCTGTGTGTGGATATATAAACTGAATGTTATGCCAATAATTAGTTGTTTAGTTCAGTTGTCTACCTGTAGAATTTCAGCGTCGTACATATAATAATTTACGAGATAATTAAATAAAAGTCATTAGAAGGTGCAAGTCCGTGGTAATCCGACCATGTTTAGGTGGTTACAAAAAAGCGATCACCCAGTACATTGCGCTGTCTTTTGAAATGTTTAGTGTAATACACCTTACGATTTCGGTACAGTTGCGTACAGTGTTAAATACATTCAATATTTATTCATTATTATTACCTATTATTTATTTTGTTTTTTTTTCCCTAATTGATCTTAAGCACTTGTTTCTTTACTTAAAATTTATTTAGTATTTTTTACTACCGGAGCTACAATCAACAGAAAATCTGCACTGGTCCGCTAAAATTATAAATATGTAGATACATGTATGAACGATTCACCTGACTGCAATAAAACGAAAATTTAAACCAATAAGAAATCGTTTCATTTCTTTGATTTTTTTTTGTAAAGAAATAACACTAAAGTAATTGTATTTTATTTTGGGGTGTATAGAGCTTAGACTTGAATGCATCAAAATATTTAAAGCAACAAGTCATCTACAATAAGTTAAAATAGACCGAATAGTAGAAGAATACAGTTGTAAATTAGAATGCATCAACATTGCATCGCCCAACAGTCGTATACCTCGTAAGAGTAGGTAATATTGTTCTGTGGTCTATACCTAGAACCGAGAATTATCTATACCTATGTACCTACCGTTAAGCGTTGAGCCCGTGACTGTTGATTTCTGTTAAAAACGAACAGTTGTTGAATGATATTTTGATATAATAACGGTAATTTAATTTATCGAGTGAAAGTGATACATTTTTATAGATAAAATTATTGGTCAGATAATATTTGTCAATCGCTGATAATACATCCTTCGCTAGAACGCGGGAGGGGAGGGGCGAAGGGATACTTCATTGTTTGCCTTTTGCATCTAGTGCACTAAACTTGACCCTTAGGCAGATAATATACGTGTGCGCTTCCGCTTTCTATTTTTGCAAATATTTATCGTATTCTTGAGAGTTCTTCAATATGTGTACCTAATTACTAATAATGGGCATTAATGCTACTTCGATTCAATTTAAGTAATTGTCAATTCTTGTCTTAGGATGTTAATTACTAATGCTAATATTGAAATTTCGTTCAGGGTGAACAAATTAAAAACGATCATAACTTTTAGGTAGGTATATCACTTATTACTAATTTTACATAAATAATTTATTTTATTATAATTTAACTCACCGCGATTATGTGATCAAATATTTTATTTTCTCCAACATTATTACAGAAATAATGCAATACAGAGTTTGTTCGCGATATGCTAGCCTAAGTCGATTCATCACTTAAAAAAATCCCCATCTATTCACAAAATACCTATTTACAACGCATACGTTACACTCTTCAAAACTTATCATTTCATTTCATATTTCTTAAATTACCTATACCTACCCTAAAATTAAACTTCAATTAACAAATACTACGCAGGTACCAATTCTATGAACAACTATAAACAATTCACCTAAACATTACGAGAAAACAAAAGCATTCAAAACAATACCTAATCTCCCGGCTGATTACTAATTATGCAATAAACAATCCTAAATAAAAAATATTTAAAAAACATGTAGTTTTTTGTAACACTTATGTACATATCCGTAGTAAACTTCCTAATAATATCCTACATATTTTAAAAGCCAGCACAATGTACTGGGTGATCGCTTTTTTGTAACCACCTAAACATGGTCGGGTTACCACGGTCTTGCACCTTCTAATGACTTTTATTTAATTATCTCGTAAATTATTATATGTACTACGCTGAAATTTTACAGGTAGACAACTGAACTAAACAACTAATTATTGGCATAACATTCAGTTTATATGTCCACACACAGGTTTATCGGTGGCCAAAAAAGGCCGCACACATTGTGATCGTGAACGTGGAGAGCTACATTTCATCATAACTTTTTAGTCACTTACAGTATTCTTACGAAAATTCGTATACATTTGAAGGTAGTTACAAGCAATAGAATAACGTTTCAAGTAAGTCTTTAGAGGTCTTATTTAAAGTGTTAGGACGTATTGAAGTGTTTTCATACTTACCTAAATAATTTTTAAACGGTCCATTATTTTTGTTATTTTATTGTCGAACAAATTAAAACTAATCCTTAAGAAGTTATGTACAAAAGATGGTTACAATCCGCTTACCCGTTTCAGAGATCCAGCAAACCCACAAACGTTACTCCAGCAGGATTTCGAATAACTTCGCAACCGAAGAAAATACAAATACCAAATAAGTTGTAACATTTACCTAGTCCAGATAACTAATTATCTAGCTAAAATTTATTTCAATATTACAATTAAAAAAGAAAATGTCTGGCTGCGGTAACGTTTCAAACGTTACTCCAGCAGGAAATGTTTTTTTGAAATAACTAAAAAAGTTTAAGTGAAACAAATTTAAAAATGTGCTTAACAATTACAGAAGGGGAGCAACTAATTATCTATAAAGTTTAAATGACCATTTTCGACATTATTTTGCTGGGGTAACGCACACGCTAAGAACCATCTCAATCACATCGGCTTTTGAACAAAAAAATCCGCATCGAAATTGGTCCATCCGTTCGGGAGCTATCATGCCACAGATAGACAGACAAATACACAGATACGCAGATACATAGGTTCTGATCGCCCAGAATAGTGCGCACCTCTGGCGCCCTCAGACGGTAATTGGACGGCCCCCAAGAGGTAGGCCAGTGGCACGAGGTCGCTTGCCGAGCCACGATGGCTGATTGATCGTCCCGGCTGGAGGCTTCACGTGCTTGCTTGGCCGCCATTGGGCGCTCCAACCGGTCATCGTCGAGTAGGCAGAGCGGCAGCACGAAACGTTTTCCTTCTGACTGATGCAGATCTTTTCCGGGCACGGCTGATTCTGCTCTCGGTCGCTAGGAGGGAATTGAATCTCACCCGTCATCACTGTTTAGCCTGCTAGGGCGTGGCAGCGTCGGGTCACAGTGCAAAACATAATTTCTGGTGCAGCCAACGCTCACTCTTAGAAAGGTACTAAAAGTTTAAATTATAGTTAGACATTTAGATGCAACTCTTTCGTGATAAGAATTATGGCTATTAGGATTTGAAAAATATCTTTACACTTAAGATCGAAAAAGCTACTTTCTTACGGTCGGAAAGCGTTGGTGCACGGGGCCCGTAGCATTTGCTACATTTGCACGTGGCTAATCCGCCGCTGAAAAATCGGAATTGTCAATGCTATAGACTTGGGTCGATAGATAAGGTAGGTGTATATGAAATAAGATTATATTAATAACCGATCTCTTTCAGGGATAGATAAAACGTAATGAGGAAAGAATAAAGCTGACTTGGATAAATTTTGAGTATTTTTCACGACCATATTGTATTCCTCATAGAACATAATAATATGACGTTGAAGCAGCACATCAAATTTAACGCTTCACTGCATAGGTGCTAAAATGGAATTGCAACGATTAAAATAACATAAATAAAGTAATTGAAGTGTGCAGTGCAGTACTAGTTGTAAGAATTGATTAATATTGGCGGCGCGGTTTTTATATTTCCGTCTTATCGGATGGTTTCACTTAATTGGTTTCTTATTGGTACAGAACAGTATTGTTCTGTAACAGTAACGAATGCAACATGAAAGATATATTATAATTTAATAAGTACACACATATATTATACCTTTTTTTATGGGGTATTGTTGTTATAATGTATTAGTATTTGCATGCGGCTTAGCGTGAAAGTTTTTTTTTATTATATTTACTCTGTCTCTGATAAGATGTCTCTGGTAAGAACCCCATAAAATATGAACACGTATACATCGATTTTTTATATATAAGTAAGAAGACATTATTCACTATTCCGCCATGTCGTGACTAAGAGTAGTTGGACATCCCCGAAATACATACGTGAGTAAAAACGTATTTCTTCAATTAATATGAATACCACTAACGTAAGTTTTTATTCAAAGCAAGACTGATCGAGGTGCCTACTAGGCCTACTTTGACTGCACGAATGGCGTAGTGGTTTAAGCGGGCAAAATTAAGGTTTTAATAAAAATAGAAAAATAGCCTAAGTTACTCCTTATATAGACACCTAGCTGGCAGCAAAATATTATCAAAATTGGTCCTAATATTTTGAAGATTACCCGGAACAAACAGACAGACGGACAAAAATATTTAAACTGGTTTTTAGGCATAGGTATGCCTAAAAGCCATGTATGTAGAGCGTCAAAAAACATATTATTTTGACATTACAAACAGACACTTCAATTTTATTTATTTGCATAGATTTTATGTAGATGACATAAACAGGGTAATAATTTTAATACGAGCAAAAAACGCTATTTTAATGTCATTTAACCTTCTGAAACTGAAAATCGTTGAAATGTATATTGAGGAATCTTCTCGAATAATAAAATTGCTGGTTTATTGCAGCTTCAATCAATTTAATTCTTCTAGTCATGTTTTACGTGTCTATGAGCTTAGCAACACTAGATAATTGTATATACATATGTGTATACAACCTTCAGTGCTACAAGAGTTTACAAGAGCCTACACCCATTACCTTGAAATGCCATTTACCATCTCTGAAAAAAATGGTATGAGGGTTCTATGGACACCGGACGGGTCGGGTAAACAGTCTTGTAACACATTTTTCGGGCTCGCTCAGAGCGTGTAACGCTCGATAAGGAACTTCTATCCAAAAATGCAAAGAGCAAGCAATGATATTATTAGCATTAACCTTTGATAGTCCACTGCTGGTCATAGACTTCTCCTTAGAAAGGAGGATTTGGACCACTATATTATCCATGTGGTGACTGATGAAAAATACAGTGTCACCAGCCCTATTCATCCCGTGGGTGTCATAAGAGCCGATTAAGAGAGCAAACTATGCAGGACAACTGCACTGCAACTGCTGCTGCAGGAAAACTTGACACAAAGCCTATATAAACCGGTCTGGCCAGCGTGGTACAGTGTGCCAAAACCTCCATGATATTCTACAAACCTGAATTATGATTCCTTTGGGGGTCCGCAATAAGATATCCCAGACATGAATGTAGAAGTGTTTAGGCACACGACATAAACAACCTTCCAGCTGTCTTCGTTGTAGAGGCGTCAATCTATGGAAAAATATAATAAATATTTTCAGTAATTGCACTCTCAAATATATCTTTAAAATAATGAAAACTTACTTGTTTCACCTATTTGTTAACCACCAACACTAGTATACTTTTGTGTGACCTTAATGGTTAGATTCTCTTAAACTTAGCTGTATGAGAAAAGAAATTTGGTTGCGCCAACCATTCATCTAAAAGCGAATTTTTAAAGTTTAATGTGGCACTTTTATTATTTTCTGATTGACGGTTAAGGTCTTTGTATAGTGTATTTTTTTATTATTGGAACGAAGTTCCTAATCGCGCGTTGTGAAAGGGGGCTAGACGGAAAAAATTCATACGAAAATTTGAGACGCGACACTTTTTTATTAATATAAATTGACGTCTAACTGTGGATACCATACATTAAATTTGCTTTAACGTTCGCCAACGTCCATACCATGTTGAATACACCGGTTCTCGTCCGATCACCGAAGTTAAGCAACATCGGGCGTGGTTAGTACTTGGATGGGTGACCGCCTGGGAATACCACGTGATGTTGGCTTTTTTGCTCTTTATTTAATTTTTTACCGCAGGTTTTTTTTTTTGGTGTATTTCGTATTTTGTTTTCGTATTTTATTTTTCTTTGAATTTGAATTGTATAGTTTTTTTTTGTGTAAGTATGTAAATGTGAGTATAGTGTAGGCTTGTAATGTTAATTCATATTTTATTATCTTTCTGGTGGTTTTGAGTGTTTCCACGGCCTACCCCAATGTCAACATTATATTTTTTTCTTGAAATTTTGAATTTAGGAAATAAAACTAAGTAAATATATTTCAAAACACTAATAATCAAAAGAAGTTGGTGCTATGTACACTATTACCCAGATTTCAGTCAAAGTTTTTTTAAAAATTAAAGTAAATCTTATTATAACATACAACGTAAGCCATGAATTTGATGAAAGTATGAAAGTATTAGTAATAATATTTTTTCGTGTCATCTTGTCAGACATTCAGTGCCATCTATCGAATAGATAGGAAATCATTTCGCAAGGAGATTTTACCAATGTATAAATTGTTTTAATTGTTTTTAACATGTAGGTAATAGCCGCTTTTATAGATGGCGTTGTAATTAATATGGTGTCAAATTAGTTTTAACTTTAAACAACTTTGTTCCTATCGGGTGTCCCACGACACCACACGGCTTTTTTTATTTACATAAAACAATTACGTCAAGTAGATACATACCCTCGTTCATCGGCCCAATCAGACACGGTGAGTACCTTCTGCAAGAGCGTGCGGAGCTTGTAGGGGGACAAGCTCTCGATCGTGCCATCGCCGCGTTTCTCGTCAGGGAACAGTTGCAAGTATATGCGGATAGCCTCCAGCACCCAGCCGACGCGGATCTTTAGGATACCACGGAACATGTCCGGATTGGTGCCAATCAGACGACCGCAGTATAACACTATTTCCTGAATAAATATATTGTATGCCTGAGAGTAATATTGCGAATATTTTTATTTACTTCATTATTTAACCACGTTAAATGTATGAAAGTCCTTGGGGTACAAAGAAAGCTGTCGTTGGTAGTTTCAAAAATAATAATTTAATAGTATTCACCACAAAGAAATAAAGGTTACATTTAAGCTAAATAAGCAACTATGTAACCCTTAACTGATTATAGTAATTAAATATATTGAAGGCTGTATGTAATTCATATAATAGTTCCACTCTATGAACCAATAGGGCTATGCGGAATGCTATGCTAAGTTAAACGGATAAACAGTTAATATTCTTTACCTGTTGCAATACTGCACCAATGACGTCATACGGTTGAATGGTAGAATACATCACAGACTGAATCTCGCCTGGAGTCATGGGTTTATCGAATACGGTCTCCTTTTGACCGATAACGCCCACTGTCAACTGCAATAAACAGACGTTATTGTTTGGAGTAGTCGAGTACCTTTAAACACATGTTTACATTTAATAAGTGCGTGTAAGGGTGCGTTGTATTACCTACATAAAATTGTATTATCGCTAAAGCTTTTTTTTTGTTAATGGGGTGGAAAATCCCTTCGCATCTCCTGCTCCAGTATCAAGTTTCCTTTATATTGTGAGCGTATGTTCTTACGTCCACGAATAAATTGTTTCTTTCCTTGAACAGGCCTTAAAAATTACACCCGTTATTTCACTTTTAATATAATTTTTACTTATAAGCAATGTCGCCAAAAAACGTTAAATATCCAAAAAGAATATGTTTGGAGTTCATTGACTGTTTACAATTGACTTATACTGACTGACAATATTATGAACTCTTTACAAGTAATTTAATTAAAGTAAACGATTAATGATTTGAATAACATTCTAACATATTCAGCTCTTCTGTTACAGAATATAATGAATTGGTATGGTATTTTATGCACCTGTTTCCCGTTAACCAGCACGGTGGTGATGAAGGGGCTGATGGAGTCCACGGTGTGGTTGAGCAGCGACGAGCAGTAGCGCACGGCGCGCCAGTGCCGCAGCACGCCGGCGCTGTGGTACAGGCTCTTCAGTGAGTCCAACGCGTTCGTACCGTTCACCTACCCAAATGTTACAGCTGATTCATTCTCAAATTGTGCGGGAGGCATACAAGGAGCTACGATAAACAATAATTAAATGGTAAAAAATGATGATTGATTATCCGTTCATATTTGATGGATTTATCCACAATCTATATCTATGAAAGAAAAAACTAACTGATTCACTGACTGATCGATCAACGCACAGCTGAAACCGCTTAGTCCAGAAGCATGAAATTTTGCACAAATGTTCCTTAGGCGACGTAGGTGTGACTAAGAAAGGGTTAAAAAAAAAAAAACACCACTAGAGGTGCAAAATGGGGTTGGAAATTTATATGAAACTTCGTTATTTTTAGTAGTGGCGTTTTTAAACTCACAGTAATTACTCTTTATTAAGAGTATAGCTAGCCGATTGTTGTTCCGCTGCTATTTAAATACACTCGACAGAATGTTGCAGGCTTCGGAAGAAAACAGAGACAGTCGGACCAGGCGAGGTGATCATGCCTGGCGGACCGCGGCCCTATGGTTGATGTTGGGAACTTGTGTATTTGCTAAGTCGCGTGAGAATTCTTCGTATCGTGATACAGGATTAGCAGTTACTCCGTAGTTCAGTGTATCTTCGATAGATGGCGCTGTAGTATGTTTCTTCATTTCATTATATGTGGAAGTCGCCCCGTCACTCCAAGACCGGAGCTCGAAATATTGATGAATCAGCTGTCTATGCTCTGTTGTGGAGCGTGTCAATGCCAGAAGTGAGTAGTTCCAGTGAGTCGGAACTGAATGCCGCTAGTTCCAGTAAGTCGGAACTGAGTGCTGCTAGTCCCAGAGAATCGAGGCTGCATGCGGTGCGCGGTGCTGCGGTGAAGTCCCCAGTGAGTCGTAGACGAGAGAGAGATGCTCTTCGTACGAGGACTGCAGTTGCAGTGTGCTGTGGCCGTAAGGCCGTAGGGGTAACCAGGCTGGAACGGTCGATACCTGCGTGTGGTATCCCTGTTGAGGCCGAGTTTGCTGACTGGCTGAGACTTGAGATGAGATTACACGATGGTGGTGCTGCTGATTTGCTCCTTGAAGGCTGCTTCTAATCACGTCGGGGTCACCAGTATAGCTATCCGTTGAGTTCCAATAGAAGATCGACGAGAAGGAAAACTATACAAATAAACGAATAGTTATTCGTTTTGGCGGCGGAGTTAACGAAGTGAGGCGGGGATGCGCTAGGACAGTCTGGATAGCACTGGCGGTGCGCGCGGCCCGATGGACCGTTTGCCGCACGCTGAATCTTTCCTCGGTGACGTACACTTCGCACGAAGTATTTATTTTGTATGCGCCCATAAGAGTAATAAAAAACGTTGTTACTAATTTTTAAAGCTAACTTTAAAAAGGAGTGCAAGTTTGTATGGGGAACATCTTTTTTTAACTTATCGAATCCAAACTCTCAATATATAATTATACGTTGTAACCGCTGAACGTGTCAGGCGGTCTACTCACCGGCTTACCCAGCGGAGATATACAGCCCGAGTCGGCTATTTATATTAGGTATATAGGTAGGTTAGGTATTTATATTAGTTACATTAACAAAAATTACGTAACCCTTGAATGAGGCTGACCGCCAGCTTGTGAGCTGCCAGTAATCAGATGAAACTTAGGAGCTCATTTACGCACAAGAAGGCCACAAACAAAAGAGCACGCCGTCTGAGAAGTATCTCTTGACCCGAAATCTGGAGCCCACTGAAGTGGGTACTTAGGACACAGAATTTACTAAAAATGAATAAACAGACAATCAAAATGCTACTTCAGATCGGAAGACTAGAATCACCAGAGTCTCCCCTGCGGCTGAAAGCCGGACTTATATAGGCTCGGTTTGTGAAATTTCTAGAAAGAATCCCTTCTTTATTTAATCATGAATTGGAGCCCAATCGAATTCAAATTATCATTGAGGTTAACACGACTCAATTCAACAGTAACCCGCTTCCTACCATAACAGGAAACTTTTAACACCAATACAATTTGACAGGATAAATTATTACTACGACTTACCAAAAAAACCACGCCATCTAGTGGTCCGATGGCGGACGAAGAGACATCAATACTATAGTTACAATCTACTTCGGATAAATCAATAAATGCGACGCGGGGCGACAGGTGTCACTATTTACAACTCCGTACGCAATACAAATAAAATGTATAAATAACAGTTACAACGTTCTATCAAAAATAATAATTATGACACCTATTTTTTTCACTTTTCGATCTGGATCTGGGCGTGGTTTTGGCTGATTAGATAAATTATAGTCTAGAATTGCACAGAGGCTACTATTTGTCCCGGCCAAATTTATTGACAAAATTGACATTTACGCGAGTGAAGCCGTGGGCAAAATCTAGTGTCACATAGTCTCTTGGTATCGAGTATGTGGTTGTCAGAACATTTAACATAATTTTTCTATGCATTCGATATAATCAGAGTATCATATTCATCTGATTACCTGTAAACTGCAGAATGTCATGTATTAAACATTGCTGATGTATTCAACTTTAATTTATTATCTTAAAATGAATGCATTACCTCAAACAGAGGTCCTTCCCGCTCCAGCAATATACCCCAGAGCTGGCACTGAGCGAAGATATTTTCCGTGGATCTGAGAGCGGCTACCACGTCTGGTGTCGATCTGTGTTTGTATGATTCATAGCAGAGACTCTCTTCGCGATAGGTGAGTGTACGAGGTACATCCGTTAAGGATTGGTAACCGATGTACTCGTGTTCCAACTGCCTAAACTGCGTGAACATTTCAGCTGGAAATTCGCCTTGACTCATGAAGTCTAAGTGCTCTGTAGGCAAAATTAAACGATTTAAAGTATTTGGAATACGAAATTAATAGTTATTTATGAAGTAAAATTACGAGGTACTACGATGTTGTCACGGTGCTACAACAGAAATATAAATTTAACATACTAAATATTTTTGTATACTGTAACAAACACATTTTAGATTGAAAGTAGTTTACATTTAACCATAAACTACTTTTCATTTAGCCATCGTGTAGAGGGGTCATTTATATAAACTACCACGTTCGATAATAACAACCCAAATACCAGCTGTCTGGCTAACGTAGTATAATATGCCAGAACCTCCTTTTTAAGGAGAGACCTATGTCCAGCAGTGGACTATTGAAGTTTGTTAGTGATGATGTTTACTGAAATTACACAGACCGTGGCCAGCCTGTAACTACGGGCAGTGAAACCGGATCGGAACCTTTATACCTTAATGAATTATATAGAAAAGAAATTCTTACCCATGCAAGAACTAGATATCAAGTTCTGCAAACGGCCGAGTCGCACTTTGACACCGTCGCAATGTCCCTTCTTGAGCATCGCGAATAAATCCAACATGTGCTTGAAGTGTGGGTCGCGCATATGCTCCTCGCGGACCAACAGGCACACTGTCGGCCTGCCGGACAACCGCCAGTACCTGGGGAGAAACATTACTTCTTTAAATATTATACCTAATTATCTAAGTTACGCACTTTTTATCAGATACACTAAAAAATAATTCCTTGCTTATCCCACGGGAACACTACATTTTTTCGAGATAAAAAGTAGTATATGTGTTAATCCAGGTTGACCAAAAGAACTTCGTTCCGACCAGGGGTCCATAGACCTCTCACGCCGTTATTATTAATGTATCTTGAACTTCCACTTACAAATTTTCTAAGAAATTTTTCGTCAATTTTAGCTATGTATAGTTCGCGACCAAACTTACCTAATTATCCGCCTTCCTGAGAGACCAGAAGTTCAACCCTCGTCATAAAAATTCAGGGCCGATCTCCCGATTTCACTATCATATCATATCAGTATTCTACTAGTCGCAGTAATACTTTACTACAACTCTACGAGAATACTTTTTATGTCATTTGAGAGATCGAGAGTAGATCGGGATTGAATTTTTATTACAAGAATTGACCTTTGCTTAATTAAAGGTTAGTAGAATAGATAGATGAATTATGTAAACTTTTACTTACGTGATAGAATATTAAAACAAGTGACACGATAAATACTTATCAGGTTGAAGTACTTTGTATGTAGGGCAAATTGGCTTCTAATAATACTAGACTAAGTATATATAAATTAATCTTACTTTCCAACAAACTGGAGTTCGGTTTTAATATCATCAATAAGGAGTGCCATGTCTCGATACAGATAGAACTCTGATACTTCGAATATAAGCGGGTAACACAACACCGTCATGCCGCACACTCTGTATATCTGTAAGTAATACAGTTAGGCTGTTTAATGAGAAACCGGCAAAAATATTCAGATGAACTAGAAAATGTTGATACTGAAGTATAATTAAAACAACATTCGGATAGTACGCGAGTATTTAGTAGTAGTACGCGGCCGGATTCATTTAATTTGCTGGCATTTTATAATAATATATCTCACACACGGCCGTCTGATCCCAAGCTTGGCAGAGCCTGTACTATGGTAACCAGACTGCTGATAAACATA
Organism: Arctia plantaginis; assembly: GCA_902825455.1. Lineage (NCBI taxonomy): Eukaryota > Metazoa > Arthropoda > Insecta > Lepidoptera > Erebidae > Arctia > Arctia plantaginis. The sequence goes on from CADEBD010000288.1 coordinate 7,712,058, forward strand.
CTTATATATTTCTAAATACATACAAATTATAGATTAATTCCACCCAGACACAGAACAAATGACCGTGCTCATCATACAATATTTTTCCTGGGTGGGAATCGAACCCACGACCTGCGGTTTAGCAGTCAGGGTCACTAACCACTAGACCAACAGGCCCGTCATTAATATCATCAGGCAGAAAGGACAGGTAATAAACAACTTTTAGCGGGATTTTTGGTGGCCGGATATCCGGTTGCAATCTTAAGATTTCAATTCTGATATTTCAACATTGCGTCGTTTAAAATACGTATACGACATTTTTCATTTTTAAATGAAAAATGTCGTACAAAATTACAGGTACCTTGCTCGTGCCAAGTGATCCGATAGGTCTTATAGGACGTCCAGTAAGTTTCAATTTAGGACAAATACCAAGTTCCCGGTACACATGAACAAGCTGCGTGGAGCTGCACACCTAGTAATGAAAAATGTTTACGGACAAATAATTATAATAAACTTCAAATTGAATAATTTAAGTTAATAATAATGTTATAATTATTATAAAAGAAACGGCAATATTGGATTATGGATTATCTGATAGATAGTTACTGATGTGAATGTTTTAAGATTATTCGAAGTTTTATATGATTCCAGTTACTATTTATTTTTAGGTTATCATTTTGGTAATACTACTGACTTAACTTGTATCATTTAAACTCCGCCCCGTCCAAAAATATTCCCAACTTCTACACAAAATTCGATTATGCTTTCGTAGAGATTTTTATTTTAGGCTAGCCGTTTCATGCAGTTGCCTGCATTTATGCACTTATATTTTACCTTTAACCTTTCTCAAAGAACGCGTTATACAATACAAAAAGCTGGAGGACTGCCCTGCATGGGAGTCCAAATGTCGAGTCTTGGTCAGAAACCTGTCACCTGTCTGCGAGGACGTTATGCTCCAGAAGGAGGCCGCAGAGCGGGATCGGGAGAGGGCCGATTCCGCTCGAAGGAGGCCGCGAAGGGGAAGCGGCAGAGGTCGCTAGCTCCCCAATCGCCGCCTAAGGGTCGCTGCTGCGACATCTTGGGGCCATGTGACCGCTGTAAACGACCCGAGACAGATGACACTCCGGTGCGGCCGGGGGGCGTCGTGCGCTGTTGCGCCTGTTACTGTGTAGAACAATGAGAGGCGCGGCAGCGTCCTGCCCCAGGGTCCCACCGGGATGTGCCTCAGACATGTGGTACGGCAGGGAGGACTCCAGAAGTCGCCGATGCGTTCCTGGAGTTCCTCCCGACTGACGAGGTAGGCCGCCGCGGGGTTTAGTGGGTAGACGTAGTACCTGCACGGGTTCCACTTCATGAGGTGTTTGTGTTTGTATCCCATAAGTACCCATCATGGCTTGTAGACGCATAGACTCCGCTATCAACACAACCTGAACCACAAGATCGGTAGCTATACCCTGTAATAAAGAAACAAGTTTATAAATAAACTACAGTAACAAAAAGGCCACGACCCACTGATGATAATGTTCGGGAATTAAGCGCTGGCTTGGCCACTATTCTGATGAATTTGGTAATACAACCAAAACATAAAACTGAGCTATTAGTGATGTTTTTATACGATCTTAAATAGAGTAAAATAAGATAGTAGATCTTAAAGAGAGGTCCTCCGTAGTTGATTTATTCAAATATGAGAAAGTAGTGAAATAATAATAATAAATATATTATATTACGTTTATATTACTACGAAATTATGCAAGTGTATTTTAAATTACAAAAACAGTAAAAAAGCGTCATTGCTGTTATTATACAATTAGCAATACTGCTTCAACATGAAACCTACTAACACAAAAAAATGCCACGACATGACACAAACGCTGCAAAATAAGCCTGGATTCACATTGAACCTTTAAGATGTACTCTTCTCGATATAATGCTCTGAGCTTATCTTTTCTTAGGGCTTCTTTATAGAGCGAATTTCCCCAAGCTTGTTTTCATCATGATCAACAGCCTTTGATAGTCCACTGCTGCACATAGGCTTCTCCTAGGTAGAAAGTAGGTTTTGGCCTACTATACCACGATGGCCGGGCAAGTTAGTATAGGGTTTGTGTCAAGTTTTACTTCTCTTTGCAGCGCTGTTATCCTGCGTAGTTTGCTCCTTTAGTCGACTCTTACGACACCCACGGGTTAAATAGGGGTGGTGACACTCCGTATTCTTAATCCGTCACCACCGTGTTTTTTTTTTTAAATTTCTAATAAAAGTATGAGTAAATAAGTTCCCACACTCAAATCTGCATGAATATAAGATTTCAGTCTGTTTTAGAACTATAAAAGAAAAAGCAGCATTTGAAGTTTAGCAGCGCATGCTAACATTTCTATTTACTTACAACAGTGGGTTTGGCCTGCCAGTTTCCATGAAACAAAAGGTATTTTTTTTTATTTAAAACGAATAATTTAAATAAAAACATTATATTCTAGTTAAATTAATACTCATAACTTTTGTCCTATTATAAATCTATACTAATATTATAAAGCTGAAGAGTTTGTTTGTTTGTTTGTTTGTTTGAACGCGCTAATCTCAGGAACTACTGGTCCGATTTGAAAAATTCTTTTAGTGTTAGATAGCCCATTTATCGAGGAAGGCTATAGGCTATATATCATCACGCTAAGACCAAAAGGAGCGGAGCACCAATGAAGAATGTTTCAAAAACGGAGAAAATTTATTACTATTGAGAGACGCAGACGAAGTTGCGCGGGTCAGCTAGTATAATATATATGTAAATAGGATACAAGCCATGCAAAGTGTTTTTATACATGTAAAGTGAGAGACGAGACGAAGTCGAGACGAGACGTTGACATTACGTTGAGAGAGCGAAGCCGGTTTTCATAGTCAGAAATAATGAATTTAAAGCGAAAGTGCGTTACATGAAAACTAATCGCGTTAATCGGGTTTCATGTAAAACCAACAATTCGTATGAAGTATAACATAAACCACTAATAACTGTGTTTGTGAGGAAAGGAGACTAGGAGACTTCATAAATATATTTAAAAATAACTGTCTCACAATTAATTCTCTTACTAAAGCTACTTTCCCCAAACAAAGACAAAGGCAAAACGATATTTGAACTTAGAAAAGCTGTATAAATACTTTTCATAAGATCCACGGATTTCCATTTTCGTTTTTGAGTGATTGAGCTTATGAACAGATGGTCCTGATAAAATTGGCTAGGACTTTAATGGTATACAATTACTTGAAACTTGTTCAAAATGAGACGAAATTATTGGAAATAAGACCACTATATTTTTGTTCTCATTTCAAATCACTAATTCATTGGTTTTTGTCGGGCTGTATTTTAATTATATTATTCTTGATCAAATTAACACGTTGTTAGTAAGCACTTAATTGAGTAGGTACAAGTAGGCAAGGTACAAGTCATAGTATATCGGCCAAGGTGACAGCTTATTTTACATTTAATAACTGAGGGATACTAGTCAGGGAAGAAAAGCATCATAGGTATGGGACGTTAATGCACTCCAGGGCCCACAAAGACAAATCTAAAGTTAGAACTATATCATGGTAACGAGATAGAGATTTAATAGTACATTCGGTTAGTCCACAGAACAGATTACCTGGAATGCGGAATATCGTCCTGCCCGTTTCGGACGGTTGTACGAAGGCAGATATCTCCTGATGGGGTCCAGCTCGTTTACATGCAATAGTCCACCAGTCAAAAGCTGCGCCAGGACAAACAGGGATTGCGCCCACAGGAACAGACCACCCGTATCTAAATCATGTTTTAAAATTAAATTATACTGCCACAGAATAGGCATTTGCCAACCATTCGTTCTAATTGTATTGGTATATCTCAATGACATAACGCAAATAAAATGGTATCAAAACACGTTTATGTTAAAAACTCAAATAATATTCTAGTCTAAGTCACTAGTGATCTATTCAGATAAAGTTAGCATCTAAGAAGTTCAATGAGTTAGACAGATTCACACGATACTTTATACACTGGAGGTTCGACAATCGGTAGTGATAAGTATACACGAATCATATTAAATGCTCTAAAAACAATAGAAAACGATTGCCAGATGCTTACCTGAATATTAGAAAAATATTAATAACAATATGTTTGCGAAATCGATGTAGTTAGCAACTATCTGTTTGCTAAGCAAGAAAGTATGTAGCTTAGCTGAGCTTGTAACTAACGATACAGAAGTTTATTTTGTCACTAAATCAAGTAGAAATAATTAATATTTTTATAATACTGGTTTCTATGAAATTGATGCTGTGGAGAACAAGGACGCACACAAAACTTCTTCCTTTGGACCTGCTCAGTTTATTTTATTTTCATTATCTTTTTTTTCTAGCCAAAGACATCAATTTTGATGGTTTATTCCAAGTAGTTCCATATAGCCAGTTCCACGTGGAACTTTTGCAACTGGCAATTGAAACTGTAAGAGGTGATATTATACATGGTAAATAAAAAAAAATGCACATGGGGTCTTCGTAAATGTAATAGATGCAAAATTACGATTCTTAAAACTCTTGTCTGATTGTCTGTGTCAGTTGTGCGCGATTCGGGTTAACCGTAGTCCCGTGTAGCATTTACATTTTATCACGCTATTACTCAAAAGAGCTGGCCAGAAAGTATTTGAAGCTTGCATGAAAAGTTGCTATTCTTGCTGCTATGGACATGAATCTTAGATTAAAATATTCTTCTGAAAATGATTTTTTGTAGCACATTTTTAATGAATTTAAGCTGTAAAAGCAGTATAAAATTACATGTAACAAATGGTAAAAAACTAATTTTAAGGTTATATCGGTACCATGTGGAACTGGCTTCATGGAACTACTGGGAATAAACAATTTTGATAAGGTGCGAAAACGACTGAGCCTACAGCTACGGTATATGTAATCTGCAGTCCGTCTCGGAATAGCAATAGGCAACCATGCAGTGAACTGTCAGGGGCGGCCTTTGGGGGTAGTGAGCAGGGCAACCGAACCGGGCCTCCCTCGTGCAGGCCTTGCGTACTCGCGCAACAATCCAAGTAGAAAAATGTATATTTAAATTTCGCGCCTTACGCCTCACCGTTCGGGTATTCAACGAGTTTCATTCCACCTGTGATCTTGACAGGCTTCCAGTGTAAAATGTCATCGGCTTATGCTTTTATGTTCGATCAGCATGTGTTGCGTTGCATTTTTTGTTTCAAATGATGATCATTAAAACTAATTCTACAAAGACAAGGGCCTCGCAATGATACACCAGCCCTGGGCGTCCCAATGATCTACCTGCCCGGGGCCTCGCAATGGCTAAGGCCGCCACTGTCGACTTGTCCTTGTACCTTTATTCTTATTAGCATTATTACCGTATGTGGTCTGTAGTACATGGAAAATATATGGCAAACACACTTAAAAATTATTAAGTTTATATTTTCAAATGTGTTGCATTAAATTATGAAGATATAGCCAACAACCTTTAACCAAACCATCTCAGTCTACGAATGCCTGAAAACTAAGTTTATTTGTACAAGCATTTAAAATAGCTACAGTAATTGAAAATAAAATTAACTACTGCTTATCATATTTTAATACAAAAAAGGTTAACGACGTATTATTTAGACAATATTAGTCGCTATAAAAAATTAAGGCAAGCAGTGGGCCTAGTATGAGTTTATTTCACAACAACTCAACTCGCTCTCGACGCCGACCGCGTTCGGCGTTGCGATTGGTGAAGAGTTTAGTGCAGGCCAATCGTAACGCCGAGCGCGGTCCCCGTCGAGAGCAAGTTGATGTGAAATAAACTCACATTAGGGCCTTATTATATTAGCACTTAGGGTAGTTAACTAACCCTTTGCCACTATAAGTCGTTCGGTTAAAATATTCATTTAAGGTTATAATAATTTACATAGAGTAGAAATTTAATTAGTACAATTCTTGGGAGAACCTTTGTTAATAAAATGTAAAAGTATTCCGCATCTGCAAAAAAATGTATTTTCAAAGATCGCAAATATGGCTTTTTGCATTTTGAAGCCTGGCGGAGTTGACTTTTCTTTGTTTGTTTGTTTATTACACTTTCATGCCGTAATTGCGCTAACGAACATGAACTTTTTCACTCAGTTTGTCAGTGATAATTGATTGTCGTGGCTCCATCCAATCCAGAAAAAGTACTTTTCCTAAACTTCTTGAATTAATTGACAAAGTCAAAGACAAAGAATTCACGATAGCCGAGCTACGGGCTAAGGTTAGATAAAATAAGTTGGAAAAACTGTAGATCGTTGAATCGTGAACCTATCTATAAAAAAATCATTTTCTAAGAAACACCATAAATTTTAACGGGTCAAAGTACTTAGAATATAGTCTCGGGATACCGTATCCTAAGCTTGGTTACTTCCGAGTCATTCGAGATTTAAGAATATACACCCACCGAACTTTGTTGACATATAGAAGACTCAATTCAAAAGCATTAATGAAATTAAAAAATACCAGCCTTTTTGGTGAAGGCTACACAGTCTTATGTTTATTTGCCTAAAGATTACTTTAGAAAAAAATATAGACCACTATTATACTCAATTAACGTCCTTTTTCACTAGCTTTTTTCAAACATTTATAAAAAAGACACCTGTTAATTTGCGACACTTAAAAAGTAGGTTACCAAACGCTGGAATTCATGGAAAACAAGACTTTTTTTTTTGGAATAATATATGTTAGTATGATTTCGTTCTTATGTAAGGGACAGTTTTTAATAGATAACTGCGTAATCCACAATTTTATATGACCTATTTCATGAAACTCTTACCGTTTGGATGAGAAATACAATAAAAAAACGTATATTTGCCACCTTTGACCTTGTTTTTTTTGTAGATTCGGGATTGATCTTTGGGGATTCATGGGTCTTTTCACGTTTAGTTTATCCCAATGTTCTTATCAAGTTTCTCCTCTATAAGAATTATTACAACCCTAACACTGTCTTTTAAGAAACTTGACCGTAATATAATACGAAGGATAATCTTTTAACTGAACACGATGCATCAACCAAAAACAAAAAAAAAACAGAACAACTGAAATAAGTATAACTACTAATAGGTATTAATTAATTGTTAACAGTTAAAAAAAAAACGAAAAATGTTAAAACAAGAAAATAGATGCATTCTCAATGCGATTACGTGTTACCTTTATCGTAATTTTCACCGGGCTGGTCTGTAAATATAATTATGTATTTTTGAAATTTTGAAAACATGTTTAATAGAACAACATACTGTTAATGTACCATACTGTTAAAAGCTTATATTGTAGATCATAATTTAGATCAAGATGATCAACCTGATGAATTGTTATAGCCAGCCATAATCATTAAATTATACTCAATTGACTTACTTGCAGGCAGTCTGCGCACTGAGTTAGGTTCACTGCGCTCACTTTCTATACCCTCCCGGGGTACATAGTAGTACCAAGGTATTACAGGATCTGGAACAACAGACCGACTATTTAGAATAACAAACAAATATCTTATTGGCAATCCTATTATAAACCTTTTTAGTCTGTTGGACTGTTTTAAATAGCGGCTATTTATACATACCACCATGTTCATCCATGTATATTCTGGCTTTCAGAAGTTTCTGGTATTCTTCGACTTGATCTGGCAAGGTGCGGAAAACACCATCGATAATCATAATAACATAGAACAGAGGCCATTCTGATTCAATGCCATCAAATTCCTTCAATTCACCCTCGTGATAAAACCTTCTGTTAGGGTCTTCCAGAACACATTTGTACCCATCACGACTAAATCTTTTGAAGCCACACTTTCCTTGTAAACGTCTTAATATGTTAGTTTTAGTTAACTGAACTAGATGTTCCTCGTGTGTCGCGAAAGCGGGAAACGAGATTGTTGGTAATAGTGCAGCATCGACTCCCTGAAAATTGATAACACAATTGTAGGTTCACAATTTAGGTTCTATGTGCTATGGTGCACCTGTATGGGCCGATAGCGCAACCGTAGGCGCTATCCGTCGCAAACTGTTACAAAGCCAACGACTTGCGCTGATAATCTTGTGCAAGGCATATAGGACGATTAGCACTGAGGCTTTGCCAGTGTTGGCGGGTGTGCTTCCGGTCGATCTCGAGGTACTGTACTATTCAACACTACAAAACATGGAATGCGATTTTTAACGTATAATTTTCACGAGAACATAAAGAAATTGCTATAAAATGTTTATTTGAATTAAAATACCTACCAGTCAAAATGCAAAATTGATAAAATATATTGTATTTCGTCATCCGAAGCAATTAGATTCATAAGAAACGGTTACTAATTCTTCTAAAAGCATATCTGTTACTTCAGGATCAAACCATCTTTTTTTAAGAAAACTGTGTTAAATTTTCTTATATATTGCGTATAAGATTAAATATATTTTTTAAGCTACTTTTTCTTAAGGTTTTTCGAGAGATATATGTTTTAAAGTCCTTGTTTCGTGATTCTTGCGCTTCTTCACTTAACTGCCATATCGGTAGTAAACAATTTGATATATTTACATCACCGTGAATTAATATTTTGTGCGATCTTATAGTCCTTGGGTATCAAGGAGAAAAGAGTATCAATTTGTTCGTTAGTTAACCAGTAACATTCAGGTACAGTTTTTTCTAAACATGTATTCGTACTAGCGTTTTCCACTAGCTTTCAAGCTCATTTGTGCTGCTTATATTAACTTTTCAGAAGAATTATGAAGAAGTTCTGCAATTTTTCTGCGTTTTGACTGGTTTTTCATCGGCCGTCCGCCTGCAGGCTTAAATGTAAAAGACTTCTTAATATTTCACTTTACTAATTTTAGTGAATCTAGGCAGATGGTATGATCTCTGAGCTGGTTTTCTAGGTCCATGAACTTCTTTTTCACAGGTAAAGCTACTTTTGAATATAATCTCGCAAAAGTTGGGTTTTTTCAAGGTGAAGTATGTACTATTTATCTATCGAAATTAAGTTGTCTTTAGCAAAATAATTAGTTGTAACACATGATTTGTAACTGTTCTCTTTAAAATATATTTTATTTATTAAAATCCATAATTAGGGACTGGCTATTTTGATTTTATAGTAACATCATAATGCCTAAAAAAAGACAAGTGCAAGAAAACTTTTTTTTTTATAAACTCACGGACATTATCGGACGATGAATGATTTGCGAATATGGTAAACTTTGAGGTGACGAACTGGACAGCAGGTGGCAGTTACTGATTTAGTATTTGTACAAATGATGTGATACATTCTTAAGTCTACCCTTACATAGTTTGTTTTTAAAATATCCTCATTTTAAAAATCGAGTATTGAGCATTACGTTGTATGAACGGGTCCCAGTGTTTAACGTTGGAACGAATTATCTAAGGGGCGCCACCTTTACCAGTTCTTTCCAACTGTTCGCGCAAGGTTGTCGAGGGCACGGTTTGAGGTAGGTTCACTGTGACGCTTAATTTCTTACAGGTCATGGTAACTTCAAGAGCAAACTGTTTTCATTTACATTAGTCGAGTCACCAGTGTCAATGCTCAACACCTGACTCTAACTGTGTACAGTCTGCTCATCATATCCTCTAGGAATGTAGTCTTTGGTATATTGAACGTAATATAATGCTGAATAGCTTACAGGTGATATCTGGGGCGGTATACTATGGGGATCTTGTGTCAACTAGGGTAAATTTCCGTGCGTTTAGGCAGTTCTACCATAGGTACATATCATAGAAATCAAATATAGCTCACTTAGGTCCTATAATATTTTATGGCCGTGGTGCTTCCCTGTTTAAAAGGGTGTATGCCTATTTTACTTCATTTTGTCTCCCGCTTTGCTAAGGAGGGAAGTGGATTTATTATATTACCAACTCCTCCAATTTTCTTCTGATTAATTTCGTTGCAGGTGCCAAGACAGTTTAATTTTTGTTCCTGGGACTTCCCGAGTGTCATATCTAGGTGTAATCGTAGGTCACTGTTGTTGATCCTGGTGTATAGGAGTTACAGTGGTGGGCGTGTGAGAGGGATTAGTAGAACACAATTGTAGGTACACCTGTGTAAATGGGAGTATTAAATGAATATTTTATATTTTTAGTACTTTTGTGCATTACTTTGGAACTGGATTCACGAGGTAGCATGGTTTCGAAGATGCTTCTGTTGCGATTGTGAGCATCGATGTCTACATAAACTACACTCCAAGAAGCTCCTTTATCCCCAAACAAATTGCAGCCATTGATAGCTTCCAGAGCTGCTTTAGCCATCCCTGGAATGAAAGTAATGTGTAGAAAAGGATTTTATTTTTCACGATTTCCTCGTTTCTGGTTTAGTCTCTTCATTTTACAAATGCAATTCTAATCAAGGCTTTAGAATTTAATATTATTAAAATATATTAAAATGTAGAAAGTACTTCACATTATTTGCACTGGAAACTGGACTATCATACTATGATGAACCTAATACTATATTAGTTGTGTAAATCTTATTATTCTATAAACTATTTGAATACAATCCACGATTCCGCCTACATTTATGCTACCAGAGACATAATAATATTTAATTACTTTGATTTAATAAAACTGCTATAAGATTATTATAATAATTTAAATTACATCATAGGTACATATTTGCAATTTGTATTAATAGTGTCAAAAAATGTAGTCATACCAATAGATGATGCGTGAATTTCAGGTTTTCCATCGTTGTATTTAGAGCCTCGTTCCCACATACCATAGTCAGGCGTTCTGTAAGCTCTCTCTACGTAATAGACGAGGTTTTGAACAAATGCTACTTCGTCCTGAATTTAAGAAAATACTTGTGTTTCTTGACTCAAATTAAAAAGGAAATAAACAAGATAAGAAATATGAGTTCTTCCGTGCCCTATAACACATATCTGCAGGTTGTAGTTAAAGTAACAGTCATGAGTCATAAGGTCATAGCTCATTAGAGCCACCCAACACCCCACCAGCACCGCCTTGCCTCGAGCGGTTAGTATTATTTGTATGAAGTACTATGGGTATAGACTCACTATATCAACTCCGGAGCGCCTCGCCCGCGGGTTGTCCACGCATGGACGACGACTGGTCCACTCGATGAATCGCGCTGTCCGCGAGTGGTTCACGCGCGAGGACGATGCATATGCGGCACACCGCTCCTCCTCGAACGTGTATGTCGTATCGTTTTTTTGATAACATCGCAGCGTCTACCCGTGGACTACCCGTCAACGCTCGAGGTGATGCTAGTCGAGTGTCGAGTGGGTGTAATGAGCTATGAATTTTACAATGGGATCAATCTTTTTCTGACTCTTCATAAAAGGTATCATTAGTACCATCATCTGTCGTCGTTTCCTTAACACCCTGTTTATTTAATGGTTCAAGTACGTATAAGTAATTTACAGATACCTGTGTATAAATAATTTGCAGTCCCGAAGTGATCATTTGAACGAGGAACAGAAGATACAGTGACACCACATCAATTTGCAGGTGCTGGTATTGTTCATCAGAGAGGACAGGTTCACCTGTTGTCAGGTGGAATTTAACATGCAGCGCGTGCGCCGCACTCTGGCGCGTCTTGAAAGCCTCAACTCTCGCCGATTGCTTCACCCAACACTCAAGAATGCCGCGCATACATTTTACTGTACTCTGGCCTAATTCGTGAGACTTGCCTCGATCGTCATCAATGCGCCTGAAAGGCCAGGAGTGATTTTTTAAATTTCAAAGTTCTTTATACTCATTATACAGAATACGAGTAGTGTAAAACAAAATACTAAAAAGTGTACAGTGTACAGAATTTCTGGAGTTCTGTGAGTACATGGCATCCATAATAGGAAAAGATAAACAAGTAGGTACATTTTTAGCATTCAAATCATGTGTACCTAAACAGAAGTTAACTTTTTTACATTGATTTCAATAGTCTTATGGCATTTTTCCCATAGGAATAAAAATATTCAATTAAGTTTTAGAAGGTTGTGTATTGGTTAACAAAATGCAGCATGATAAAAGAGACAGGGCCAAGCTTTTCACCTACACTAAACCTATTTAGTATCCGTAACTACACTAAACCTATTTAGTAACGGTCCCTTCACCATAATTGCAACTTCAAGGGTGACTTCTCAACAATGAATATAACTTATTCTATTTTGTTTTTTGCAGTTAACATGTTATACCTGTATGCCTGATATAGTCCCCATACAGCAGATGCACAATAAATACTATCTCGAACACTTCCGATGTGCAGATCAGATGACAAAACTGGAAAAAGTCCTGTAATTGGACTTTGAAATCTTAACAACTGCCGTTTCACTGCAATATCAAAAGATTTTAGTTACACATTCAAAAAGACCATTGCAAAACTTGACTTTGATAATAATGTTTGACAAAAACAGTTTTCATACTGTTGTACTTGTGATTTAGTAGGGAAAGTTTTCATTTGCCATGCCCAATTCTGCCTGCCGTACACCAGTCAACCACTAACACTCTCTCAAGAATAAACAAATGTGTATTTAATGACAGATTTTGATTGTTGACCTTTGATTTTGAAGAGAATGCAGAGGACCATTTACCGAGTCCCTGATTGGACTCTCCTTTCCAGGTCTTTGTCAGGTGTCCTGTCACTCATAAACATATATCCTAGGTTGTGTACACCTAAGATGGTAAAGCAGCGTCCACACTATGCCAGGCGAGGCCGAGCGGGCTGACCCGGGCGGCCTAAGCCGGGTTGGTGTGGACGCTGCCGGCCCGAGCCGAACGAAAATATGTAGTGGGGACGTGCCGAGCGGCACCGGGCGGCTTTAGTTGTCCAGTCTTGGTGTCGAATTGAAACTAATAGGTAGATATAACCCGGGCGGCCTCGTTTTCGGTGTGGACGTCGTGCCGGCCCGGCCTCGCCCGGCATACTCCGGCATAGTGTGGACGCTGCTTAATAATCTTTATATTTCCAATATTATTATTATATTATACTTTTCATCTCATGATTGTAGTTTGATTGGTATCATTACCTACAACTCAAACCCCCTAGCCAAAGATGCAAGTGAGAATTTGCAATTATATACTTTGTATTTCTATCAAAGCTATTATAGAAGCCTATGAATATTACCAAGCTTGGGTTTTATTAGTGAAAAGTAGTACTCCTATGAAAAGGAAAAGCAAGATTTTGTTTTTAATTTTTAATAGAGAAAGAAAGAATTTAAGATTATAATGGATTTTTATTTTAGTTAGGCAGCTCCCTTTTGGGCAGGAATTTCACTGTTCTTCGATATTAAATATAAAATCAAAAAATAAATTTACCATAACGAAATAATTTATATATATAAAAAGCTAAATGTTTCTGATAATTTTTTTAGAATAAAACCCAAGTTCATGATAGATTTTATTTAAAAAAATCTAATGATAAATAAAATATGAGATGACACTAGAATAAATTTTGCACATACCAATAGCATAATATATGTCCAGCTGACGAACAGTATCTTCATAGTTGGATACCTTGAGAAATTGTTGTGAGTTAATATCGTCAATACTGCCTTGACGAATCATACTGTTTGGATTAGGCTGAAAATATTGAAATGCTTTGATCTACTTTCCAGATTTTTAAATGTTGAAAAGTTGGTACGTATTTAAGGTAGATTATGTGATAATTAAAAATTTATTGATAACTTTACAGATATCGTTTTACCTTCAGTATTAATATGCAACATTTAATATCCGTTTATTTTTACTTTATGTATTATATTTCATTTAACATACTGAACAGAACACACAGAGGTAAATAAACCGGGTTGGTTTGACGTTTCTTTTATTGACCACTATTTGACATTGAGAGTGAGGGACTCCAAAACAAAAGTGTGTTAAAATAGTCGACTAACATACGATTTTAGGGTACCGTTGAATAGGGCCAGCTAAACGGGACTGAATTAAGGTGAAACAAAGATAGAAAAAATTTGCTTAAAGCATCTGGTATTATAAAACAAGTCATTCATTTTAAAAATCTATCCGGAAATCAAAACAATTCTTCAATTGATTCCCTTTAAATTTTGGTGAAATTAAAATTACTGTTTGAAAATTAATAACTAGGTACACATAACTTAAGAATTTTGAACTTATATGATAAAGTATTGTAAAACCAATACTCATCATACTAGCGTTTGCTGTAGAAAAACCTATCTTTTTGCAATAAGTGGGTACCTTACCGGTTCATTCATCGTAGAGAGCTATGAAAACCTCGAACAGATACTTATGATATTGATAAACATCAAAGTGGTACAAGCGCTCTTAACGCAAACATCGGACCTACATATGTTGGCCGATAATAGATCTAATTTCTAATTATAGGTTGCTGAATGCGTATTTGCTTGACATAACGATATTATAAAGATGGTAACCGGCTTATTCGGAACTGGTGACCGCGTCTGTATCTTATTGTTTAATAACCCGTTGCCCGTCACTTATTTAACATTTATTTTATATTTTCTTAATAAATGTTAAACGTCTAATACAAAGGGTTTAACAGGCTGTCGCCTCACTGTTTTCTTTAAAAAAATGTGAATATTATAATTTTGATATATATTATTATTTCCTCTCATATTCTTTCCTTTTATACTTATTATTTCAACAAAACAATTTCAATGTTTCAAATCTGCAGTGCAATGTGCAAAGCAATGTTCTATTTTTATTATTTTTGTTACTCAAATCAATTAATTAAATTTAGCCAAAATCAAGTCGTTACTATAATTGAAATAATTAATACAAAAATTCACATAAATAATAGGTTCTATTATTGAGATAGGTAATTTTATCATTTCATTATAATTTGATAATTAATTTAAATAATTTACTACTAAGTATTTTAAAAAAAAAAAGTCAATTGTCCGTGTAGTGACGGACTATGAATACGGAATGTTACTATCCCAATTCATCCCGTGGGTGTCGTAAGAGCTGACTAAGGGCGCAAAACAAGGCAGGACACCAGCACTGCAAAAAGAAGGAAAACTTGACACAAACCCTATACCAACTCGTCTGGCCAGCGTGGTATAGTGGCCTACTATACCACGCTGGCCAAACCTTTCTAAGGAGAGGCCTATGTCCAGCAGTGGACTAGTAAAGGCTGTTGATGTGATGATGTGTGTGTGTGTTACTTTGACCTCAAACTTCGAGACCTCCTAAACAAGCTAGACCGTCTTTATAATAACTGCATTCGATATACATTTAATCTTTGAAAGTTTGACTACGTGTCCCTCCCAGAATTCCGAGTTCATGAACTGTTCGTTCTTTGTGCAAGCAGTTTTTTTTTTTTATATATACTTACACCTCCAATGCTCTTTGGAGCCTATTGCCTACTCTACTCATTCATACTAGTTCTCGCATTTGCTACCTCTCGTACTTTTATTCCGCATACTTGTTCTTTCTTTCATTTAACCTTTCATACCGTCCAGGTGGGATTCCTGCTAATCTGTGACTTTATTTTCTTTTTTACTTTATTTAGGTTAATTAATTTTTCACACAAGACAAAGGTTTTTATTCACATGGTTTTTAATTTATTTGCTATATTACTTATTTACTATACATTTCTTATGACTAAATTACAAATTCAAAACTATATCTAATATATTATCTTAATTTACTACACAAGTTACTCTATTACTTAAATTGCTATCCTTATTCTATGTTGAACAATAATAATGTCACATTATTTTGTCACATATGTCTTAACTTCTATTTCTTTTATTTACTAAATCTACTATGTTTGTGCAGTGTTTCAAGAATGTACACCTATTGTTACCTTTTATAATATTACTTAAATTTTCTATTGCTATTTTAGTATCTAATTCCTGTTCTGTTTCATACCTTTGTCTGCCAAAGGTAGAGCATTCAGTAATAAGGTGAGGGACAGTCTCGCTGACGTTTGGATCACAAATGCATGCTGAGTTCTCCCTACACTTGAATCGCGTCAAGTCCGAAGCGACCGAATGTCGCTGGTCGGCTAGCTCATTACCCCCCAACCCTGCGTGGCCCTGACCCAGAATAAAGATATCTCCTTACCCCGGGCCATGCCTTTTTGAATGGCTACCCTGGCCTCCACTGCCAGGAGATGGAGGGTATGACGGTTAATTACCGTCAGGAGTGCGGCTCTGCTGACGCTGAAGATACTGAACATGGTTTCTCCTCGCTGGAGGACCTCACTGGCCGCTTTGCATAGGGCCAGAAGCTCGGCCTGGTAGACAGTGGGGTGACAAAGCAAGTTTGAGGGCCCTGGTTTCTCCCCCGTTATTCCATATGGATAACGCGGCGCCAACCCGGCCCTCAATCTTGCTTCCGTCCGTGAAGATGCGCACCTCGATATTATCGGTGCGCTGTATTTGTTCCTCGTCTTCCAGGCATTTGAACTCCAAGGCCCCATACTCCACGGGGTGTGGTGCCTCTGTAGCCGAAGTTATTTGTTCGATCTCCATGTCTCGCAACCATGACTGGTACACCCCTCTCTTGGCTTCGTAAAGCGAAGCCACCTAGCGAACTCTGAGGTCCAGAGGGAGCATACCAGCCAGGATCAGCGCTGAGTGCAGAGAGACCGTCCGATAGCTTTTGCACAGCTTCTTCACATTTAAAAAGCATGTACCTTCTTCAGTTGGCGGAATTACCTACTCGATAGTACACCTCCCTATTTACAGTGTACTATAAAGTATATGTATTTATGTGTATTTATGTATGTTTATGTATGTATATGTGTGTATGTATAATATGAGTAATTGTATATGTTAATTCAAACTATATGTATGCTACTATTACAACTGTAACCTCAGTGCACCTACCTCACCAGATTTCTGAACCACCCAAAGGTGGGCTGGTAGAGAATGTCCTGGGCATTAAGTCCGCCGATTTACACAAGTTCATAGTTCTAAAATAAATAAATTAAAAAATAACTCGGATTGTTGTCTGAAACTAGGAAAATGGATTATATTCTTTGTTTTTCAAGGTGTATACTGAGTTAAAATGACGATACTGCTATTCTCTATATTCTTCTTATGGGGTGGATATAAGCTAGCCATACACGCACAGATCTGCCTGCCGGATCTGTCCGACAGGCAGATCCGTGATTCGCCACACACGAGTACGGGCAGCAGTTCTGATCGTAATGCCAGCAAATACGGTCGTCTGTAAAAATGTCTATTTCAAAGCATAAATTAGCAATAATATGTGGTGGTTTTATTTGTCTCGAAGAATGAAAACGAAGAAGAGTTTGGGTAAAGCAATGGCTAGAAAAACGGCCGCGATATAGCCGTATGATTCTACTCAGAGATTTGTCAATCCATGAGCCTGCTGATTTGTTCAATTTTTTAAGAATGGATATATCAGCTTTTGAATACCTTCTAAGTAAAGTGAAACGCGGATTGATTGCGTTGCATTTTCGACCAAGTTTTCGTATGCTTGTGCCTTTAAATCTTTATTAAGGTACAATTGTTTATCTTTGATTTTCCACAAACAAGTCAAGGCTTATAAAGCTCTATAAAACTTGTCCAAAATTCTTCCATTTCGGCCATTTCTGTGATCAAACTCATGTAGGTATATTACTTCGAGTTATGGAGGGTAGAGGTAAGGAGAACCATCTAATATGGGGGATCGGTTGAAAAAGTGTCCACCTGTAAATAGGCGTTAGTGTCGGAAAAGGAAATGATATGAATTTAGCAGTTATATAAACACAGATAGTGATTCGATTGTTATAAACTGTTGTAGGTACATTTTTGTTATTTTTTAATAATTTAGGAGATATGCAGTATTTAAAACCTGAACTATTTACGTAGTCAAATGTAATTTAGTGAATATAACCTGTAAATATAAACTTTTGTAGGTACATTTTTGTTAATTGTAATTAAGTAATTTGTTTTTAAACTAGTGTAGAAGCAATGGGAAAGCTTCTTTCCTTCTTTAATCGTATCCTACTCTAATTATCTGTGGCGCTATTTTTAAATTTTCCACCCACTTGCTATTGTGGCGCCATCTTAATTTGCTACCTTTCAGTGGACACTTTTTAATTTATGAGATGGTTCTCCTTACCTCTACGCTCCATACTTCGAGTGTTAGAGCGCGACTGACGTCAAATCTGGCGGGTACATCCGTCGCTACGCACACACGCACAGTTGGGAGTTCGGATCTACCCGCCCCGTGCCCGATCCCCTCGATTTGACCACGGGCAGCGGGCAGGCACCCGGCGTGCAAATCCGTGTCCCTTCTCACCATACACGCACGGATCTGTCCGCCAGGCACGTTTGTCGGACAGATCCGGCGGGCAGATCTGTGCGTGTATGGCTAGCTATTACTGTTTGATTCTGTCGCGCATGCGCATAATTGGCTTGGAAAAGCCACGACGGTTTTTTACTGTTTACAATATTAATTATTGAATATTTTTAAGAATTAGCACGCGGGCAAATTAAATTAGCGCAAGGGCAATTTTTTTACGCTTGGTAGAGTAAAAAATAATCATTTTTCAAAGAGATATGGCTATTTTAAGTAGAGGAAAATTGAAAATTATATTTCTATTTTTCCTGGGAAAACGAAAAAGGGGCTTATAAATTAATTAACGTAGGTCGAAAGGGCTAATTGAGATCTATAAAATGGGATTTTTTTAATTTTGAAATTTTCATACCTGCAGGCTGGAACGTGCCCGGTGCCCTATTTGTATTTCTGAAATGTACGTTCACTTAAACACATCATTATCTTGACATAAAATGTTTTCAGTTGATCTCAGTGGATTTCCCCTTGAGAAATTAGTGCTGTGGTCTGCCCTGCTTCACTGCAGGGAAGTTACATATACCAATTTCTTGGTATGCGTACCATTTTTCAGGGTTTTGAACGATATACCAAGTAAAAATTGTTCTGGTACGCAATTTTACTACCTTTCTATTATATTCTTTTTTGCTGTACGTTTTGGTTATAACTTTGATTATTGTTGACTAAATGAGTAGGTAACTTACGTCAGATTAACTTTTTTTTTAATTATGTATATACATTTAGAATATCTAATAACAAAAACGTCAATGAATAATGAGAATAATTATTATTAGTTATAATATTATTAATATTATAACTAATATAAAATCTTCTTCCGCCCATCTATAGGCGGATGATTTTTTTATGGAATAGGGGGCAAACGAGCAGGCGGGTCACCTGATGGAAAGCGACTAGCGCCGCCGATAAACACCTGCAACTCAGGAGTCAAAAGCGCGTTGGGAGCCTTTGAGAAAGGAGTACGCTCTTTTCTTGAAGGTTTGAGGGCTCTATCGATCCGGAAATACCGCAGCCGATAACTTGCTGTTGTCTTGAAAAGCGCACAGTAGTGGGGATGAAAATTTTGCCTTGTAGAACGATGCCGGAAGGTTGCGGCCGGTATTAGTTCAAACAATTCCTCGGAGCACTCTCCATGATAGATACGATGGAAAATGCAGAGCGAAGCTACATCTCGACGTAACGCCAAGGGATCCAACCGGTCCCAAATCTTTTGGCTATCGACGATTCGAATCGCTCTTCTTTCGATACAGTTCAGAGGGAGAAGCTGGTACTGTGGTGCCCCTGCATAGAGATGAGAACATTATGTCATCCAGTCCCGTCCAGTCGGACTTGCGCCTTTTAGAGTTAGAGGCGATGGACTGGAGTGAAATACCTATCGGTCGCAAGCAGACGTACACAAACACTTGCTTCCTTCAAGAAATAAGTGAAAGAACTAGTACCTGGGAGACTTCAATGTCCCATAATTAATAACTTCTATGTCAATGAGTTTACATTATGTCTTATAATATATGTATTTAGTACTTATAATCACCACCAGTCGCGTTCAACACATAGTATATTCCGTAGTAGTATGTTATATTTTCACCTAAGGCAGTCAGTAACAAAACTTTTTCGGATAGAGGTTTTATTAATACCTACCAACTTTTTTAGAATTTTGGTGTATAAAAATAAAATAGATTGTATTTTATTTTTAAATTCGTGAAAAAATACCAGGTACAAGAATACGTAAGTTGAATGCCGATGATATGATGATTTATTTGAAAGCTATTTGCAAAAAAACACAGCCCGCAAAAGGCGTAAGTACTTTGTAAAACGCCATTTAGCTATTGAAAAAATACAAAAAAGTTTGTCCAGTAACAGATTTAAGTTTAGTAAGTAATATTTGATAACAGGAATTCAGTCATTCGGTCAGATTGAAGTAAAATTTAGAGACCCTTTTAATTAAAGGGCTTTTTTTCAAGAGTTTGCAATATTTATTTTATTGAATTATGGTGGTTTCATAGTATCAAAATACATATTTTCACCAAGTTTTATAACTGTAGGATGATTATTAACAAAATAATAAAAATTTTGTTATTTTCGACGGTATATTGAGATTATTTAAAACAGATTTTGATATTTCTGGTGGCAGATTAACTGTTATTATATGGCCTACAAAGCCCTATACGTTAATTGCAGATATTGCAAATCGGCTATTGCCTATTTAAAAAATACTGTTTTTTTAAGTTTTTTTTGCCACATTAAAATTAGATTTATTTCATAGGGACGTTCCTTATCTATAATCATAGTCAAAAATATAATATATGTCGTTGCATGTTAGGAATTTCGTCCAGCTACTATTTTAATTCTACTGGCCTTTAACATCCTGCCTCACTGTGCTGGTACTGTTATTCTCTAGTGTGTGTGGTATGCCGGGTATTCTAAGTTTAGTGTAGTTTTGTGTTCCTTTTAGGATATCTGTAGATTGTCTTTCGACATAGGTAACCCAACGATCGAGATTGTTTTCACACTTGATGTACGCAAGAATAAGAACCCAACACCAGAATTTGACAGCAATGTCAGAAGTCTTGTAATCAAAAGTTCAAAACATTGTGAATGTAATGATTGTTTAGGTGCATGTAGTTTATGTAGTATATAGCGATTTATAGATCGTGATAATTCCAATAAAAGGTTAGTCGTTTCGTAATTATTAATAGTTCTAACTATTAAGGGAACTAAATAAATTATTGAAAACTACATAATATATCAGGCAGCTGATAGTGGCTTTGATTACACTTCATCGTCAAGAATGAATTTTTTGTCTACTGAAAATTTACCAGAAAATGATAATGTAAATCAGACCAGGGACACCCAACAGGTTTTCGAATGTTTTCATTATTTTACACTTATAATATTTTACAAAACTGTTAAGCTAACTAATTAACATCTAACATTACTCCTATGTTTTGTGATCTGTGCGGAAAATGTGTTACCTATTTATTACCAATGTGCACTTTATAATAACTGTTATAAACAACTAACCATAGAATTAACTTGATCATATTAATTATCTTTTAATGCTTGAATATTGAAATCATGATTGGCTAAATTCAATTGGTGTTGTGAACACTTTAATTAGTTTTTTCTGTAAATGATTTCACTTATTGTAACCTTAACTTCAAAGAAAAACAAGTAATTAGTTATATAGCTATGAAGAAATAATACATAACTTGAAATAAATTAGAACATAATTTTTATTCAAATTGGAAACTAATCTTTTTGACCTTTGGATTGGACTGCAACTTATGGTACCTACATGATATTTTGCCAAATATTATAACTGCTTATTTGGGTAAAGGGGGCATTTCTACTATAATTACAACTGTGATTTGTTAGCTCTAATAACATACAATGGTTGGTACATTAATACATTTGTTTAACTTTACTAAAACCTTAATAAAAAATAGGCCAAAGGTAAATGTGCCTAAAAACTAGTAAGTTTTTAAAATTTATTTAATGTTTAAATAATAGAGGTATAAAATAATATTCTTGTTTTTAGGTTCTATAAAACCACTAAGGTGACTCGTACATAGTTTAATTTTATTTGGCAAGAGTTATATTTTACATTGAACTAGCTGGTACCCGTGACTTCATTTGTGAGGAATTTGAAAAGTGCTGCCTTAGTGGGTTCGATTCCCAGACCTGGCAAAATTTTAGGGGTTTTTCTGAGAGGAAAAATAAGTTTCTCCTTATATAGACTGCTACCTGGTAGAAAAATATTATCGAAATCGGTCCAGCCGTTTAGAAAATTACCTGGAACAAACAGACAGACACACAAAAAACTTTTAAGCATTGGTATCAAGCAAAAATCCATGTGAGCATGAAAAAATCTATTATTTTGACATTACAAACAGACACTTCAATTTTATTTATTTGTATAGGTATTCTTACTTGAACATATCTAACTATTGATGTATGTGCATGGAGTGCTTTTTTACTACTAAGGTTCAAATATAGTGTGAGTAATGAAAAAATGTAGTGGGAGTAATAGAAAGTTTGGAAATTGCAGATTGATTTATTTAACTTGATTGGAGGGAGCTGGCCTCCAGCACCACCTGAGCCTGAGCGCACCAATTATGGATCAGTGCCCCGCAATTACAAACCAACTATGCAGCGTTCTTCCCAAAATGAAAGAATTAAATCAGTGAATCTGTTGGCTCATATTGCCCCAGAACGGAGACGTCTGAAAACTGCAAGTAATAACCAGCCATCACCAGCCCCTGTTAGTGAAGAAACAAGACCAAAAATGGTACAGGACACCAAGAAGATTGAGACTGGCATTTTAGTTGGTTAGTTAATGATTTTTATTGTTTATAGAACCTATGTCAGGAAGGTGTTTTTGGTTTTAATTTGTATATTTAGTTGGTTTTGGTGGTTGGTGTCACAAAAAGTACATAATGGTGATGATATCTTTGATTGAGCTGATCTTTATTACTCAGTAACGGTGATATATCGACTGCACGGATGGCGTAGTGGTTTAAGCGGTCGCCACGCCACTTCCTACTATACCGTGTCTTGTGGGTTTGGTCCCCACATGGGACGCTTTGTGTGATCCACAAATTGTCGTTCTGAGTCTGGGTGTTATTTGTGTTTGTTTCATGTATGTTTGTAAAGTCCCCTGCGACACAGGATATATTCCTAGTACAGGTTTACTAGTTTTTTTTTTTTTAAATATATGATAAAATATGAATATGTTATTTTATAAATACTTAGCCAATTTCTTGTAAATTATTCATACACTGGCCTATAGGTCTAGTGGTTATTGACCCTGACTGCTGGTGCTGAAGGTTGCGGTTTTAATTCGAACCCAGCACAAATAATTGTGTGAGGTGCATGATCATTTGTTCTGTGTCCGGGTGTAATGTATCTATACTATGTATCCATTTCGAAATATTTAAATATATTTATTAGCAGTCTGATTACCGTAGCACAGCATCTGCCTTTTTTGGGATCTGTGGTTACGCTGGCTGGCGTGGCTCAGGATGGGTTAAATATGCATTTGCATATTTAACCTTTGTGGATGTGGTCCTTTTTGACTTACAAAAATATTTTGGATGATTGAAGACTTGATTGTTTACGTTTACAAAAATATTAAACATTTTAATATAATGTAACTTACTGTATTTTCACAATAATGTAATGTACTGCCCCTACTTATTATCGCCTATCAACAGATAGATTACTAATTTTAAGCTGATTTTGAAATAAAAATTAAAACCCACTTTTCTTCATTTTTGGGGTTTTAAAACTTATTTAATTTTGCATTTTCTGGCAATTTTTTATGCATATTTCGAGCATTTTGCATGCGTATAACAAACTATCCTATGAGCTAAGGCGTGCCTGTATTTATACCACTCGGCACTCGCTAAAAACTTCATTTTACTAGTAAGTTTTCATAAGGTTCTCTAGGAATCTAGAGGTTGTTTTAAAGGTAAACAACTTTGAGCGACATTCTATTTCCGATCTTATGTGTATAGCAATAAAGTTCATAGATCCGTTCCGTCCTACGTTATTACAATTTTCGCGTCGTTGAGCGGGCTCAATAACTTTTTTTTAAATATACTTATTAAAACAGTTTTTTACAATAGTCACTTGAATATTAAACCAAACTAAACTTTAACTGAACTGAACGCTAGGATATGAATTCTTCTAATAGGTTTGTTACAATTTTAACATAACTCGTCAATAGCTACTAAACAAACAAAAAAGAAAACGGTTCTCAACTGTATTGTCGTGTCTATTTATATGTAAGTATATAGGTAGATTATTATTTTATTTGCAAGTTTTTAATTTATACTTATGTTAAGGTAGTGGTGACGGATTAAGAATACAGAGTGTCACCACCCTTATTCATCCTGTGGGTGTCGTAAGAGCCGACTTAGGGAACAAACTCTGCAAGACAACAGCACTGCATAGAAAAGTAAAACTTGAAACAAATCCCATACCAACCCGTTTGGCCATCATGGTATAGTAGGGCCAAATCATCCTTTTTAAGGAGGCCAGCAGTGGACTATTTAAATTCAAATTCAAGATGTTGTGAAATTTAAGGTACCTAAAACAACAACACAGCTCAGAGTCGTGAAATCCAGAAAATCTACTTAGAGCAAATACAGTAACAATGGTCAAGGATCCGAATGACCCAAGTGTAGCTAAGAGTAATAGTGTGGAAAGTCGCTAGAGCTCAGGATATTATTTCCTAGTTATTTATTTTTCTTTGGAGCATTTTCTTGGTGGTACAACATGGATTCAAATCCATTAAAAATCTAAAGCATTGTCTTTGCCTATTACCAACATTAAATTCTTAAAGAAAAAACAATGTAACAGCTTTATTTTTACCTGGAGTTTAAATCCTGTCCTTTACCAAAATAACGAAAAATTAACTTTTAGAATTTACCATCATATAAATTAATGTTTACTATTTGCCAACTAATTAGTTAGGTATTGAAAAACAAGTGCTACTGGAATACTGTACATTAACCTCGCGTCTATCGTTGTTTTATTTTAGTTCCTCTAGTTTCTAATTTTAGTCATCAATAGTGAGGCGGTCGACCGTTCGCATGGTTGGTGTGGTCACTCGGTAGCTCTGTTATTTAAAAATGTCGTATTATCTACCTATTGATGAAATACCGCTTAGTGTTCTCGAATGTGAAGAGTGTATGTTGATATCTATAATAAAAAAAGCAATAAAAAAATACAATCGACCTAGTAAAAAGCGATACCTAACTAGCCGCATAAAGAATATAATTTGAGGCAATTTCCCAGAATGTTGAATAGAATATCCTGGGATAAACATATGTATATTTCTAAATATTCTCAAGAAATGGGAGAATATGCTAAATGGACACTTACTCGTTGCCTTTTGTTTTTAATTGATAAATTATTTGATAATTTAATAATTATTTGATAAATAAAATCTAACAAAAGTGAAGTAGTTTATGATTAGTGTTTTGTAAAATAATTATGTTTTATTTTAGATCTATGTAATAGTGAAGTTGCGGGAGCCGAGGAGCTTTATGACTCGCCAGTGCTGGGTTCACCTCGTGCAGCTAATGCGCCTTTGAGATCATCTCCTGTGCACGTTCCCGAAGATATCGGAGTTGGTTCTTTAGTGGAGGTCGCCACTGACGTTGATCAGCATTATTACGGAGTCGTTAGATGGATTGGAGTCATTGACGGTATGAACCTTTTCGTTCCATAATTTATTTACTTAAAGCGTTTAAAAATAATGATACATTAGCAATTACGGGACTGTGTCATAAAAAAAATGTGTATTCGCTTAATGTAAAAAAATATCGACCTAAATAGAATAGAATATAGTAAAAATATATAAACCGGAATCCGCCGCCACAACGGTTGCGTGTTACAGGTTTACATTACTCTCCAACCCGTGTGTATAAATCTTATTCCTTAGGGTTTTCCTCTTCTCACTCAACCATCTTTTTTTATACACTTCCAAGTTTTCCATCATTAATTCATAAAGAATCCGATTGTCGGCAATAGGCTTGAAACCTCCTGTAAGTGCACAGTATTACGTTATGTTTGTCAAAATGTGGATGTCTAATACATATGTAATGTATAGCTATACGTATGTATTAATAGTTATATTTATTGTTACCAGACACGGCTACAGCAGGCGTGGAACTAGAGGAGAGTGTATGCGGGCTGGGTGATGGTAGCCGTGGAGGCACACGCCTTTTTTCATGCGCCTCGGGGCGTGCACTGTTCGTGCCGCTACCGCTGTGCCGTCGAGACGCACGCTTCCGGGACACACCGCCACCCGACCGCGCTGATTTGCACGACGGCGAACACTTTGATCAGGTGTGTTATTTGAGAATACTTATTTCTTTTTAGTAGACACGCTTGTGATGCTTATTAGATCTTTATTACTTTTTGTTTTTCCTGACTAATGGTATACCTCTGGGTCTTTTTCTGTAACGTTGAGAACGTGTGAAATTCATAAAAATTTAAAATGATCGGTTGAGTAGGGAAAATGAAAAAGCGAACACACAAATGAAATTTATTGTGTACAACAAAGAATGAATGAAATGATATAAATCTATGTATTTTTACGGCATAGAGGGCAAACGGACAGACAGCTGTTATACTCGGGGGCTAATTTTGTAACTGATCTAAAGTAAGATAGTGGCTATTACAAAGAACAAACAATGGTGACAAGTTTATTATTTATTGGTTTTATTTTATGAGAGAGGGCAAACGAGCAGACGGGTCACCTGATAGAAAGTGACTACCGCCGCCCATGAACGCCTGCAACTCAGGAGTCATAAGTGTTTTCACTTACTTACTTAATATCTTTTTGATATGATAAATAATATCATCCATTAATTAATGGTAGACAGAGGCTAGTCAAATAGCCTATGTCTGCAATTTCATTCTGATTGTGGTACATAATGTCAGATAGTAGTGTACACATTATTGTTTGCTAATTTGACCATTCGCGACATGGACCGATCGCCATTTTAACAGTAAGCGATTTTGATGGTTTTTTAGTCACTTGTACGATTTTGAGTTTAACCCTAGAAAGGAATCAGTGAAATGAGATCAAATAAGAATTTACTAGGGTAGAATAGAATGCTTTCAAATTTTGCAAGTTATTTTGATTTAAGTATAATTCGTTTATTTCAGCCAGAATGTCCCGTAGTCCCAGGAGTTGTAGCGCCACTGAGCTCGCTGGGTGAGCTGGCCGGTAAAAACCGCGGCATTCAAGGACATCACAATTCTTGCTACCTCGACGCAACGCTCTTTGCTATGTTCACATTTACCAGCGTTTTTGACGCTCTATTATACCGTCCACCAGAACCAGAGGTAAGATAATAACGAGATTATTGTATGGAATAGTACTTGACAATGTTTGTGAAATTGTTAATTAATAATAAAAATAGCCTCACACATCTCACACGCGGCCGTCTGTTCCCAAACTAGGCAGAGCCTAGGAGAGCCTGTACTAACCAAAACCTCAACCATTTGCCCTAGTTTTCGATCTAAATCTAACCTAACCTTACCACTTGACCAACAGGCCAGCCGATCAAATTCAATCTCCATACTAGCGAATCAATTCTAAATAAATATGTGTGATAATCTGATTACAACGCTCGGACAAAATAATAAAGAAGAATGGCAGATCCTGTACACCTAGCAATACATAGTGGATGGTTAGGAGATTGGTACCATTTATAAAGTGTCTCATCCTAACTATTTTCATATAATTATCATATTTTTAGAAGTTTCCTAAAAGTATATAAATTCATCTCAAAAAATTGTTACAATTATTATTTATTAAATATAATAATAATAATAAATATAATAATATTGTACCACATTCACACAACGCCATCTAGTCCCAAACTAAGCAGAGCTTGTACTATTGGTACTAGACAACTGATATAAATACATATATACTTTTATTTTTGTTAAAACATACTTATTATACATAGAAACACCCAGACCAAATCAAACATAAAATGTTCATGCACACAAATGTTTGACTTTAGCGGGAATCGAACCCACGACCTATGGAATAGCAGTCCGTTACACAAACCACTACGCCATTCGGTCGTTAAAATAACTAACTAATTGCAATAGCTAACCGTTCAAGTGTTGTCAGAAAACGCATTCCTACATTTTTTAAACATGCCATACATAAAATATAAATTACATACATAACGAGAGGTTTAAATCGATATTTGTGAATGAGCTTACTTTAGCAACTTGTATTACTGATGTTGACTGTACAAATGAAACGAAGTAATAAACGAATTAATTATTTTAAATCAACTAATTTAAGGAACGAGACCAATAAAGTTTGTTCATATCGATTAGATTAATCGTGAACATTACGACATATTTTATTGACGGATTAAGAAAATCGTAAACGAATAATTTTGATTTCAAAAGCTACCTACCAGCCACCTTAACTTTTTAACACCTTTTTTTTTTTTTTTTTCCGTGCGGAAATCCCCTCGGATACCACCTGTCGGTGGCATGTCGGACACGAACCGACTAAAACCGCACGCCGTCGCCGGGTACTAATAGCCGGGGAACCAGGTATACCCTAGAAAGGAAGTCCCTGGTGCAACTTTTTAACACCTACGTTAACTTGTTGACAGCAATTACTCATTTGTGACAGCCATCTGTCATGGGTATCGACTTCAGTACAGCTTATATGTAAACTACTAACTGAAATAACTTTTGAACGCATAGTTCTAAGATTCTGATAATTAGAACTGTAATTGTCAATGATATTACCAGCCAAATAAATACAAAAATGATCCCTACCATTAGATATATAAGGCGGTACAAAATTGTCATACATGCCTGCCATTGTCTTTTACAGAATGATACATATAAACAAACAGTTGTAGGTATTATTATTTCGGCTTGTTAATGCATTGTGCTGGCTTGCACTGAATAAAAAAAGAAAATATTTTGTACGTTTAGCTTCAGGTAAGAAAGCTATTTTTTTCATATTTTAAGTGTATTAAATCTGTTCAGGATTCTCCACACTATTCAGAAGTGCAGCGTGTTCTGCGGGAGGAAATAGTGAATCCATTGCGTAGGCATGGTTATGTACGCGCTGACAGGGTCATGAAGTTGCGTACGTTACTTGAGCGACTGTCCGATGTGCCCGG
Source organism: Arctia plantaginis (assembly GCA_902825455.1). NCBI lineage: Eukaryota > Metazoa > Arthropoda > Insecta > Lepidoptera > Erebidae > Arctia > Arctia plantaginis. The sequence continues at coordinate 7,740,990 of CADEBD010000288.1, forward strand.
ACTCACGTCAGAGGAAAAGGTGTGTTTATGATTTTAATTCATATCCCTTAAATTTGATCATTATATTGATTGGATACTCATATCTAATCAATATAATGATCAAAAATAGAAAATCGGCTGGATAGGTCGGCCAGGCGGACTTGGAATAGATAGACAAAGTATATTATTTTCCAGCATAGTATGGTAAGCCAAAACCTCTTTTCTGAGGAGAGGCCTGAACTGGGCTGTTATGGCTGTTGATGATTATTTTTTGACTACACGTTGTTTAAGCGGTCACCTCGCCGCCCACAACACGCAAGTCGTTATGAGTATTGTAAGTTCGATTCCCACATGGGATAACTCTGCGTGATCCACAAATTGATGCTCTGAGTCTGGGTGCTCTTCGTATCCGTTTCATGTTTGTCAAGTAGCCACAGGATATATTCCTGGTGGGGGAGTTGTGAAAAAAACAACAGTCAATCCGTCAAAAACGTCAGTACACAACAAATGTTTTTTGTCTATTTATAATCTATTTTGAATTTAAAATATAGTTATAAAAATATAATTATATTGTAACCCTCTCTCATTAATATTTGTAACCCTATTTCTATTTATAGGACCCAGAAGAATTTTTAAACGGTTTAGTAGCGCAACTTTTAAGAGCCGAGCCATTTCTTAAATTATCTTCGGGACAAGAAGCTTACTGCTACCAATTGTTCGTAGAGAAAGATGAGCATGTCTCTTTACCCAGTGTGCAACAACTTCTAGAACAATCCTTCACCACATCTGGTGTCAAACTTAGTGAGGTAATTTTAACTTGTTTTTATTAATAATTGTAGCTATATAATAATTTAAATTATAAAAAATGCCAAACTTTTAGAAGAAAAAATGTTCTAGATTAAATCAATAATTTCTTCTTGGACCATATAAAATTTCTATATGTATGTAAAAGTTCTATATGTTTTACTAAGACACAGATTACCCCCTAATTGATTCCGCATTATTGAATATTTGTTCGATTCGAGTTCACCAAATTTGGCGGTATGCAAGGGTTGCGGGGGACGTGTCAAATGCTCTATGATTGCATATTTCAAAGTCGAACGTTAAGAATGACGTTTGAATTCATGATATTTATTTTATTCTTGATGTATTGATTATTGATAAATTAGTTATGTTGATCAATGTTTTTTTTAATATTTATTAAAAACAATGTATACATTTCAATATGTATGTAAAAGCAAAAATGTATATATTTCTGTGCCTCCTGTGAAAAGTGATACAAGTAAAAAATCAATACTTTACAGGACAAAAACAACATTTAAAAATTCTATTTCGTCATCTAAGTGGGCTAGATTAAATTTGAATACCTTCTTTTGTACAGAATAACATTCACTTTCATTGCAAATTTATTTTTTCAACTTTAGTTTTAAAATAATTCTTGAAAAACCTGTGAGGTAACAAACCTTTTCATTTTAATACATGCTCAAATTATGTGATAAATCATACAAGTCCAGATAAATTATGTTGCACCTATAAACTTTCTACGTGTAAATTGATATTTATTAAGCACAAATATCTAATAACTCATTGGAATACGTTTGTAGCGCAAAGTTGCTCAAAGAAATGATAAAAATACTACCGAAAAGATGAGATTTTTTTTCTTATCAATTCCCTATTTTCATAATTTGGCTCAATGGTATCAGTTTGCTAAAATCTTAGTCTTTTATACGTGGATCTGTTCAAAGTTATATCAAATCAAATACAACTATAAGCAGTTTACGTGTAAATAAATATTAATTCGGTGCAAATATCCAATAACTCATAGGAATATATTTGTAGCGCAAAGTTGTTCAAACAAATGATAAAAATACTACCCTAAAGGTGAGATTTTTTTACTTATCAATGCCCTGTTTTCATAATTTGTCTGGCTTAAGTGTTATTAATATGCACCATTATAAGTTGAACTCCGGTGCATTGGAAATAGGTTAACGTGAAAAGAATATAATTTACTTACCGTTGAAATGTTATACCATCTTTTTGATCACTGGATGTCTTAGCTGATTTGCCACACCATTTCACAGGACAGGAAGCCATTCCTAATATATTTTGATATAAAACTATTTTAAATTGTCAAGAACTCGGACGTGCGTACGTGTCACGAACTTGGTCGTTACTAAAGTCAAGATTCTTAGCGTCGCGTCGTATGTTAGCTGTAGAAAGTATGTGTTGCGCGCCTTTGTGGCCGTGTATGCGGAATCTATTAGGGGGTAATCTGTGTACTAAGACTATCAGATTTCCGATTGAAGTTTCGGTTACATTACGATATAATCACATTACAGTAAGCTTGGATGTTTAATACTTTACTCCGGAAACGGAATTTTGACCGAATTTTGATTACGAGAATTGACCTTCAGCTCTATTATTCCTCTGTGATGATAATCTAGCTTTTACAAGCCATTATTTTATACTTATTTTAATGGTTTTACCATGCTGCTACATTTATTTGCTATTGCAGGTGCCTGCAGCGTTTATCATTCAAATGCCACGATTCGGAAAACAATACAAATTGTATCAGAGAGTTTTGCCATCTCCGCTACTTGATGTTACAGATCTAATCGAAGGCTGTAAGTATTGAAATGTACGAGTAGTAAAAAGCTCCCCTCGCTTTTAATTTTATACTTTTAGTTACTCTATGAAATCATTTACATTTAAATAGGTCTGATCAGAAGACCTTACGTCATTTATTAAAACTATTTTCTTACTCGAAGACGTTGGAAACCCTGCAACATTCAAGAAAGAGAATTAATTAAGATATGTCTATAGTATCAAAACTATACCCGGGATAAAAAGATATTAACGAAATTTAAGCGTACTAAAGTCGACAAAACAGCATCAAGCAATAAAAATAATACAAAATTATAAAAATAAAAACAAACAAAAACACAAAAAAAATGGTCCAAAATAGAATAAAAAGACAGCCCAAAAATATCTTAGTTTTAGGATGTTTGTTTTATACTGTCACTTTATTCTTAAAAGTAAAGAAAGAAAAAAAAATTTTTAGCAACAACACATCACTTGACAATTTTGCAGCTAAAAGCCCGCCTAAACTTTACCCTACAAAATAAAAGTTATTGGGATGAATTGCAAAGTTTTTAAACTTTTCAATTCATCCCAAATAGCTTGAGTAGTTCAGATACAACAGCACACCATGCATGCAGATCTGTAACTCGAATGACAACAGGATTTCAGGGGGAGTTCACTATCATGAGTAAATTTTTTGTCACATAAACATACCTGTGTATGTGCAGTGCCACGTCAGTGCACGGTGTGCGGGAGCTTGGCGCGCTGGGAGTGTAGCGATTGCGGCGGCGCCACGCTAGAAGCGGGCGCACTCTGCAACAACTGCCTTCGGCTCGCGCACGCCACCAGGCCGCACCACAAGGTCAGTTTGTGATGAACGAATCTTATAGCCTTTTTTGTATGGTATAGTCACCAGTGCGTTGCCTTTGAGTCCCCTCTTCAGGGTTAAGGGAGAAGGGGTGTTAGGGCTTAAACTGACTCGTGAAAAGCAACGAAAGAAATACTTAACATTAGACATTGACATTATTGCTACTTTTAAATCATATTTATTTTATGAAATGATTGGTTTTAGTCATAGCGATTTCACATGTGATTGTGATTTCGTGACAAAGATAAATGGCATTAAAATCAGTTAAAATTCTTTTTATCAAAGATTACGCCTTTTTTTTAATTTAGACGACCTTTCACGAGTCTTGCGGCTAGCGTAATAATAATAATTAAGCAGCAGTGGTTATGCAAATCAGTCACAGGTGTGATGATATGATTTATCACATGTGATTGTGATTGTATACCATCCCTACTTAACATCGGTTTTCTGTGAGGCCGTGGTATCGCCCCAGTCGAGCCCACCGGTGTGCTTTCTGTGTTACGATAACGTAAAATAGTTTTATTATAAATAAAATGAGTAAATTCAAGTTTTGTCTGGCTTTAGAAAATCTCTCTTTTCTCACACAAATATATAATTTACATATGTGTACTGGGATTTCCGTACATAAACATAATTATATGATACACAAAACTTTATAAGTGAGGTAATACAATCATTGCATAAATTTTTCGTTTGTTTTTTGCTTAAAAGAAAATGGGTGAAGCTTTGCACCGGCTATCTGATATGCAATGTACCAACATTTTTTTATTAAACAGGCGGTTCCTCTGACAGTGTGTGAAGAGTTCGTGAACATACTAGAGTCTTGTCCCGTGCCGCGCGTTTATATGGAGTTGTTCGCAGTGCTCTGCATCGAAACCAGTCATTACGTCGCTTTCGTCAAAGCGGGAGTCGGACATGATGCGCCGTGGTGCTTCTTTGATTCTATGGCTGATAGAAAAGGTTTGTATTTCTTGTTCGAGACCCTTTCATTCTATCATTCTAAAGGCTCATTTCTTTTTAAGTTTAAAGGTAATATTTTACATCATTTAATTTCACTTCACACCGGGTTATCCTATATTAAGGCTTCTTTCTGATCACAATCACTTGGGTAAATTCCGTATTTATTTTTTGTATTTTCAATTCCACCGTACATGTGACAAACGTTGTTTTGTTGTTGTTGTTTTAACTTATCTACACTTTAATATCTATAATTCAATAATGAGGGTATCTTTGTGGTAATATTAAATTGTAACTAAAAATACTGGTAGTGTGTTTGGAAAAGCTATCTCAAAACAATTGACTAAAAGTTACACAGGCTTGTGCAGTTACAATTTAAAATTGCCCTATAATATGTTATCTGTAGATAGACACAGAAAGATAAAATATATTTCTTCTTAAATAAAGAAATGCCACATTATTTATGATACGTAATCTCGTAAGAAGCAGATTCCCAGTATATTTTTATAATATAAACTTTATGGACTACTATTATCTACCTATTGGCTATATGTTATTATCACCTAATACTATACAAGTAATAAAATGTGCAGGCGAGCGCAACGGGTACAATATCCCGGAGATCGTGTGCATCCCGGGGCTGGGCGCGTGGCTGGGCGAGGAGGGGGGGCGCTGCGCGGGCGCTGCGCCGGCGCACGCCAAGCGCCTGCTCGCCGACGCCTACATGTGCTTCTACCGCAGCCCCGACGTCGCCATGTATCGATAGGCCCCCTACTCTCAGCAGGCAACCTACTTTTTATCGTCTATTAGAAAACAATGCAATAATGATTACTACATATTATTGGGAGTTGAAAAAATGACATCGTAACGGTTGATGTTTAAAATTTGTGGAAGGAGTGATAAAACATCTAATAGTTAACTAAACTAACTAATGTTATCGAGATCACCTTATGATTTTGAACGACTGAACCCTTGTTAGCAAAACTATATAATTATTGCTATAAACTATAACGGCAGCATCCTTGTTTTTAGTACTCCTTGATTCAGAATTTTTTTTATGAAGATTTAAGGTAACATATAAAATTTACAATGCATTAAATTTTTATTTTAAAATTGTTCTTATCTGTATATATATTGGGATGTACATAGGTTAAGGTTCAAATTATTTTATTCCTTTTAACGACATAAAAACGTGCTTTAATAGAACTACCATAGCAAAAGCAATTTGTATTTTGTTTATATCAGTTAAACTATTTCCACTCGCTTAACTTTTCGAAATTGTTATCATTGATTGATTGACCATTGAAGCTCGACAATACCCAAACAAACAAAGGCAACAAAATAAAAGGTTGCTGAACTTTTTTGTATACCTATTTTTTATTTTATTGTATAATTTGATATCAACCGTAAAGCTGTATAATAATTAGTCTTTCTTTTATAAGCCCCGCAAGTTGATATTGGGACGGAACCTTGTCACAATAAGCGCTGCGTGACGTCATCCGTCGTACAAAAGTACAGTTAACAAAGAAATTGTAATTAAAAGTAAATAGACTAGAGTTATAGGTTTATTACATATTATTATAATAATTTTATTAATACATAATTACATACAATGCAAAGTGTAAACTTAAGGAATTTCAAAGGACCGAGAATTTTTTTATTAGGATGAATAAATATGTTTACTATAAAAAAATCTCATGAGTCCGGGATCCGCTTTTCTTTTCATCGATATTTTCCGTGAAGCGATTATCATATGACCTCAACAACCATTACGGTACGGTACCCAAGTATTTCGGTTAGACTAGTTGAACTTTTTAAGGCTCCATTTACTCGTAACAAATGCTATAGATGGTATTTCCGTGCTATTCGCTGTAGATTTATTCACGAATATAAATATTTGATTGAGCGGGAATCGAACCCGCGCCTCCTGTAGTACATCCGAATATGACGCCCCTGGTGTTGCACACGTCTATAGGCCTCGGTAAGCACTTTCTATCAGGTGGGCTATGTGCTTGTCTGCCACATTTCTATTAAAAACCTATTTTAATGAACAACTAATAAAACAAAGGTATTTATGTAAAATCAATGCTTATATTAATATGATATCTAACAGAGATTATTCGGCTAGTTCTTCAATTCCACTCATATCTGAAACAGAATCAGTTTCAGAGTCAGTGTTGTCAGATTCACTGTCTGCCGTATTTATAATAAATAACTCGTCAGTTATTCCGTCTTTTCGCCAGTACTCTTCTTCGAGTCTCTTGACATGGTTTATTTCTTTTTCCAGTCATCTGGAGTTATGGACGACAGCGCCTCCAAAGTCAGGGATTCTATCTTACTCTCCAATTGTTCAACATTTTTTTCCGAAACTTTTTGTTTGACTAAGTTCCAAATATATTCTATAGGATTGAGGTCGCAGTTATACGGTGGCAATCTTACTACTTCATGACCATTGTCAGCTAATAGTTGGTCGATTATATAATTTTTCGGTGGTTTGTGCTGTTTTATTAACATGTATAACTCTGGTTTTGTGCAATTATTTGAAAAGTCAATTTTATGAGCTTGCAGCCACTCAACCATCACTTGTTTTCTACAATTCATAGTTGGTTGTTTATTTTCTTCTTTGCTGTGGTACGGGGCGTTGTCCATCACAATGATGGAATTAGATGGTATGTTGGGTATAAGTTTTTCAGTGAGCCACTTGGTGAAATTCTCGGCATTCATCTGATCATGATAGTCCCCGGTTTTTGTATTAGCCTTAAACATCAAGAGTGCATTGTTAACAAACCGGGGCTATCGTTTCGTCTCACTCCCACATCGGTTGCCGTCTGCCAACATTTTTTAACCGTATAATGTGCGTGTATCCATGTTTCATCTATATAGATGACAGGCCTTTTGTTTACACCTAGTGACTCGTTCCCCTTCATGCGGCGTAAATATCTAGCCCTCCACGCTTGTATTTGTGGTCTCTCTATTAGTAGCCTTTTTTGGTAACATCTTTTAAATTGATACCCTAAATCTGTTTTTATTATTTTTCTTAAGGTAGTTTCACTGCCTGTATAATTAAGATCCACTTTTGCAGCAGCCATAATTTTGAGCATTGTTGGTATTTCCTTCCTGACCGTATACATAGAGTGAATGATATTTCTAAGAGCCGTTAACGAAAATCCGTCAAAGTAATCTTTTCTTTGTCGTTTTACTTTGGTCGGGGTCTTCATTTTGCTGCCACTAGTTGTAGCAGACTCGTGCTCTCGTCTTAATTTCGTTACTGTATTTTTTGTTATGCCCGTAGCACATACCACACGTTCCGTAACTTTAGTAGAATTTTGTAAAATATTCAAAATGTCAATAACAAGTTGTTTCGACATTAACATGTCCTCAGTAGTGTCCGAAGCATTTTTTAGGGCACGGTTTACATTTTGAAGCACTAACTTAGCGTCCTCTTTCTCTTTAGAAAAATAATTGTCTACTTTAATAATCATTTCCCGCGCACGGCTGTTAATTACTTTTTACTCATTTTAATAGAATAGCTATGAAAACAATACGTAACAAAACAAAGAAACTTAACAACAAAACTCAACAACAAAGATCAATAACAAAAATGTAACGGGAAAGAAAACAAAGAGCTTTCAAAACACGGTAAGTAGTACTCGATGCGTAGCGCGAGCGCAGGCTGACCTTGCGTTGCGAAGCTGCGAACGGTACTGACGGCTCGACTTCGCATACGTCACGAAGATGGCCGCCAATCCCAATATCAACGTGCGGGGCTTATACATCATGGTCAGGTATCTATGGCAAATTAAAAGTACATTTATACAAAGTAAGACTTAAATATTTAAATTTGATTGGGTACGTTGTAGTGCTTGGCACTAAATGGAGCTTGATCGTATTGTTAATTATTATAATGCTATTATTGATGAAAGGCCGGTGAACGATTAAATAATTTGACGAATAGTTGATCAAGTTAGTGTTTTTTTCTTTTAAGTTTAATAGTGTTTTGTGATGTGCTTGTTTTATTTATGTTTGACATATTTAGAGATGGCTTTTTTGACAAACATGTAAAGGTGTATGCTTGTATTTGTCAAACAAGTTTACCACTTTTGCCTGAACGCAGTTATCTTGTTCACAAATTATGATTCCAGAACCACAATTATTTGTGAAAATGTATATAAGATGGAGTTATAGGGTGCAAGTTATTGACAGCGAATTTCCACTTCGATTTATTTCCTTATTCAGAGAGTTGTCACATATCGATAGAAATAAAAAAAAAACTTACTATTATAAGGTCTGGACACATACAAAAATTATAATTATCGTGGGTTATGTAAAGTGTGTTAAAATTACCTCACTTTCCCTGATAGAGTCACCTTCCCTGTTAGAGTACTTTTAGAAGATTTTTAAATCAAATAACACCTAAATTCCTATTTTGTAAAATTGTTAGTAGTATACAACAATAAAAAATCAGTATATTTTTAATTTCAAGTGTTTAAATACTTAATATATATTTATTCACGGATCTTTTTTCATTTTATAGAAATAAGTAGTTAGAATCATTTGAGATATCCGTATTTGATATTATACTAGTAGAAAAACTCTACAAGTATTATTTTTTTCTTAGAATATAGTTGAATTAAATAAATCAATTCTTTTTAAAACAATCTGGCTTACCAGTAATCATAAGAGTGAAATCAGTTCTTAACACCTTGAGAATTTCGTTATTCATAACATTCAACTCAAAACTGTTTTATTTGCAATAAGTCTACTAAGACAGACTAAAATCAAATATCTGATTTCATAATGAATTACCGCATTACCGGTAATAGACGACAAATGAGATCAGTTCTAGAAATTCGACTTAAAAATGGATTGTTAAATTGTGCCGTTCCATTGTATCCCTACTATGCAATTAAACAAAGCAATAAAAAGAAGTATATTCAAACATTCACTTAATAAGAGGAATAATAAATAAAAAACATTAAATCATTAAACAGAAATCAAAAAAAGGTGTGTGTAAAAAGGTGTATTTTTCTAATCTAGAAATAAAAAACAAACGACCAAGAAGGTATGATTATTTGGCACACTGGTCATTTACTTGTAAAGCTCTCTAAAAACTTATTTTTATCTTCGCTTTTTATTATTTGTTTCATTTGCAATTTACCTACATTCAAGCGAAAATATTATCTGATCGTTTACTGAGCCTTATAGCATGTACATTTTAAAAGTATTAGCGGATGTGAGTATTATAAAAATAAAAACCTATTTATTGTATAAAATGTTGTACTTATTACATATACATATTTTGTTCAGATCTCACTGAAATTACGAAAATGTTTAATAGCGATTAATTTAGAGATCTTCGCGAATATTAATTGCCTGATATTTACAATCGCACTCAAATGCAGGTTGTGGTACGTGAGTCATCCCTTTAGTTAGGACAGCTTCATTTTTTATTCTCTTACTCCATTCCTAGAAAAATATAAGTGAATGTCATTCGGCTGGCAACACGAAAGTTTAACTGCACTATAAATAGGTCCATGTAGTGACGGATTAAGAATACGGAATGTCACTACCCCAATTCATCCTGTAGTGGACAAAACAACGCAGGACACCAGCACTGCAAAAAGAAGGAAAACTTGACACAAACCCTATACCCTATATATATATAATATATATAAGAGATAGAAGGGACTATCTATTATCCATCTCTCATTGCTTATATTGCAAGATTGGGGCTCTTGTTCACTCTATGCTTATATCTCTATAGTCAGCACAATCTGATGTGTGCGTTACCCCAGCAAAATAATGTCGAAAATGGTCATTTAAACTTTATAGATAATTAGTTGCTCCCCTTCTGTAATTGTTAAGCACATTTTTAAATATTTGGTATTTGTATTTTCTTCGGCTGCGAAGTTATTCGAAATCCTGCTGGAGTAACGTTTGTGGGTTTGCTGGATCTCTGAAACGGGTAAGCGGATTGTAACCATCTTTTGTACATAACTTCTTAAGGATTAGTTTTAATTTGTTCGACAATAAAATAAATAAAATAATTTCGACATTATTTTGCTGGGGTAACGCACACCAATCTGATCGTTGTGTCGTGTGCGTTACCCCAGCAAAATAATGTCGAAAATGGTCATTTAAACGTTATAGATAATTAGTTGCTCCCCTTCTGTAATTGTTAGGCACATTTTTAAATTTGTTTCACTTAAACTTTTTTAGTTATTTCAAAAAAACATTTCCTGCTGGGGTAACGTTTGAAACGTTACCGCAGCCAGACATTTTCTTTTTTAATTGTAATATTGAAATAAATTTTACCTAAATAATTAGTTATCTGGACTAGGTAAATGTTACAACTTATTTGGTATTTGTATTTTCTTCGGCTGCGAAGTTATTCGAAATCTTGCTGGAGTAACGTTTGTGGGTTTGCTGGATCTCTGAAACGGGTAAGCGGATTGTTACCATCTTTTGTACATAACTTCTTAAGGATTAGTTTTAATTTGTTCGACAATAAAATAACAAAAATAATGGACCGTTTAAAAATTATTTAGGTAAGTATGAAAACACTTAAATACGTCCTAACACTTTAAATAAGACCTCTTAAGACTTATTTGAAACGTTATTCTATTGCTTGTAACTACCTTCAAATGTATACGAATTTTCGTAGGAATACTGTAAGTGACTAAAAAGTTATAATGAAATGTAGCTCTCCACGTTCACGATCAAAATGTATGCGGCCTTTTTTGGCCACCGATAAACCTGTGTGTGGATATATAAACTGAATGTTATGCCAATAATTAGTTGTTTAGTTCAGTTGTCTACCTGTAGAATTTCAGCGTCGTACATATAATAATTTACGAGATAATTAAATAAAAGTCATTAGAAGGTGCAAGACCGTGGTAATCCGACCATGTTTAGGTGGTTACAAAAAAGCGATCACCCAGTACATTGCGCTGTCTTTTAAAATGTTTAGTGTAATACACCTTACGATTTCAGTACAGTTGCGTACAGTGTTAAATACATTCAATATTTATTCATTATTATTACCTATTATTTATTTTGTTTTTTTCCCTAATTGATCTTAAGCACTAGTTTCTTTACTTAAAATTTATTTAGTCTTTTTTACTACCGGAGCTACAATCAACAGAAAATCTGCACTGGTCCGCTAAAATTATAAATATGTAGATACATGTATGAACGATTCACCTGACTGCAATAAAACGAAAATTTAAACCAATAAGAAAGAAGCAAGAATTGTAAAGAAATAACACTAAAGTAATTGTATTTTATTTTGGGGTGTTTAGACTTGAATGCATCAAAATATTTAAAGCAACAAGTCATCTACAATAAGTTAAAATAGACCGAATAGTAGAAGAATACAGTTGTAAATTAGAATGCATCAACACTGCATCGCCCAACAGTCGTATACCTCGTAAGAGTAGGTAATATTGTTCTGTGGTCTATACCTAGAACCGAGAATTATCTATACCTATGTACCTACCGTTAAGCGTTGAGCCCGTGACTGTTGATTTCTGTTAAAAACGAACAGTTGTTGAATGATATTTTGATATAATAACGGTAATTTAATTTATCGAGTGAAAGTGATACATTTTTATAGATAAAATTATTGGTCAGATAATATTTGTCAATCAAGAATCGCTGATAATACATCCTTCGCTAGAACGCGGGAGGGGAGGGGCGAAGGGATACTTCATTGTTGGCAATTTGTATCTAATGCTAATTCGATTCAATTTAAGTAAATGTCAATTCTTGTCTTAGGATATTAATTACTAATGCTAATATTGAAATTTCGTTCAGGGTGAACAAATTAAAAACGATCATAACTTTTAGGTAGGTATATCACTTATTACTAATTTTACATAAATAATTTATTTTATTATAATTTAACTCACCGCGATTTTGTGATCAAATATTTTATTTTCTCCAACATTATTACAGAAATAATGCAATACAGAGTTTGTTCGCGATATGCTAGCCTAAGTCGATTCATCACTTAAAAAAATCCCCATCTATTCACAAAATACCTATTTACAACGCATACGTTACACTCTTCAAAACTTATCATTTCATTTCATATTTCTTAAATTACCTATACCTACCCTAAAATTAAACTTCAATTAACAAATACTACGCAGGTACCAATTCTATGAACAACTATAAACAATTCACCTAAACATTACGAGAAAACAAAAGCATTCAAAACAATACCTAATCTCCCGGCTGATTACTAATTATGCAATAAACAATCCTAAATAAAAAATATTTAAAAAACATGTAGTTTTTTGTAACACTTATGTACATATCCGTAGTAAACTTGCAAATAATATCCTACATATTTTAAAAGCCAGCACAATGTACTGGGTGATCGCTTTTTTGTAACCACCTAAACAAGGTCGGGTTACCACGGTCTTGCACCTTCTAATGACTTTTATTTAATTATCTCGTAAATTATTATATGTACTACGCTGAAATTTTACAGGTAGTCAACTGAACTAAACAACTAATTATTCGCATAACATTCAGTTTATATATCCACACACAGGTTTATCGGTGGCCAAAAAAGGCCGCACACATTGTGATCGTGAACGTGGAGAGCTACATTTCATCATAACTTTTTAGTCACTTACAGTATTCTTACGAAAATTCGTATACATTTGAAGGTAGTTACAAGCAATAGAATAACGTTTCAAGTAAGTCTTAAGAGGTCTTATTTAAAGTGTTAGGACGTATTTAAGTGTTTTCATACTTACCTAAATAATTTTTAAACGGTCCATTATTTTTGTTATTTTATTGTCGAACAAATTAAAACTAATCCTTAAGAAGTTATGTACAAAAGATGGTTACAATCCGCTTACCCGTTTCAGAGATCCAGCAAACCCACAAACGTTACTCCAGCAGGATTTCGAATAACTTCGCAACCGAAGAAAATACAAATACCAAATAAGTTGTAACATTTACCTAGTCCAGATAACTAATTATTTAGCTAAAATTTAATTCAATATTACAATTAAAAAAGAAAATGTCTGGCTGCGGTAACGTTTCAAACGTTACTCCAGCAGGAAATGTTTTTTTGAAATAACTAAAAAAGTTTAAGTGAAACAAATTTAAAAATGTGCTTAACAATTACAGAAGGGGAGCAACTAATTATCTATAAAGTTTAAATGACCATTTTCGACATTATTTTGCTGGGGTAACGCACACCGTTGTGTCTATTTTGCTTTAATCAATCTGATATTAATAACGATACTTCTTGTTTTTATAGACAAAAATGTCAAAAAACAAGAAAAAAAAGCTACTCTGAGATACGCCACCACCATGTTAACCAACTGTGTAATCGGTAGGTAAACTTACTCCATGATATGAGTCGTGTGGTGAAGGATTAAATATACGGGATGTCACCATCCCCATTCATCCCATAGGTGACGTAAGAGCCGACTGAGTAAACTACGCGGGACAACAGCACTGCAGAGAGGAAAACTTGATACAAACCCTATATCTACCAACCAGCCTGGCCAGCGTGGTATAGTAGGCCAAAACCTCCTTTCTTAGGAGAGGCCTATGTCTAGCAGTGGCCTATTAAAGGCTGTTGATGTGATGATGATGATGTGATGTGATAAATAGTTATATATGATGGTATTTAAATGATAAAAAAGCTTACCCAAAATAATACAGCATGGTAACAAATAACGTGCTTAGGCAGTAGATGTTTATTAGCGAAATTCTTTGCATTGATAGCAATTTGTTGGGCTTTATCGTCATTTTGTTGTGCCCATTTGACGCGTTCCACCAAATCTGACAAATCACGCTTAATAGGAACGAAATGTTCCCAAGCTTGAAGTTGACTATAGAAATGTTCATAATAAGGCGAATCTTGCTTTAATACCATTCCACCGCCAGCCAATAGATATGGCATACGGTATGCTGCAACTGTTCCATCAATGTTTATTTGATATTTATACTGAAAGTAAACTGAAAGTTATATTTCAAATTTTTTTTTTCCTTTCTTACAATGATTTCGTGTTTCATAAAGTATCTTTGAGGGCGGAACTTAAATACGCTGCAACTGATTTTACCCACGATACGTTTCGCAGCGGCTACTTTTCATTAAAACTAATATTAAAAAGCGATATTAATTTAACTAATTCACTGGAATTTCATTAATGCTTGATTATTGTTTTCGACGACTCTATCCAAATGAATAAATTAACTCTATAAGGCGTGATCACGGGTTTGACCTATAACTTGTGGAGGGAAATAACGCTGCCACAGTAATAATTAAGTATACAGAGATGCGAGCATTGACATTGGCATGCAGTCGTTTCCTCGCAAGCTACGAGTTAGATCGTGTTCGCATTTATGTAAGAACGGTGGTATCAATATATATGTATATTTAAAATTTCAATCGAACATAATATATAAAAAGAGAATCTTAAAAAAACTTTTACACTTGCTTACATCAAAAAATTTGAAAAATGATATGTGTGGTTGTTTTGGCCCATATTCAGCTTCTTTATCTCTAAAGAAAAAAAAGTTTGTGAGCGATGCATTGAATAAATCTGGATTTGCTCGAGCAATATCTATGAGCTTCAACCGCTCGGCGCGAGAGTCTCGACCGCGCCATACTGCTCGCGTCTCACGCTGCGACCAAGGCACCTCCGCCCCACTTTGAACCGATAATGTATCTAGGGTCACCCTGCAACATAAATATAAAACGTTCATGAATTATTAGAGTTACCAACAATTATTTACCTTTACTCGCATTATCTAATTTACCTTCCCATGTTTTCCAATGTAGATTCTGTTAAATCATATGTTGGCATCACGATATCATAATTATCGCGATTGCCACACCATGAGAAAATTGGCAAAATATCATCTTGCTTGTGTACAAGAGGCCAGTCGCCAAGATTTATTACTATTTCCATGTTAGGCAACTTAACTTTTCTTGCTAGGGATAGCAGGATGTTATCAGAAAACATATTAAAACCAATGTGTTTTCCGTAACACTCCCTGTATATTTCATTATCCTTTACAGCATAGTGACAAAAACTAGTGCTTTCAGGTTGATGATATTTTTTTATGATTGTATTAATATCTTTCCTTATATCTAAATTATGGAATGGTTTAAGATCTTTATCAATTTGTTCATAGGAAGTGGGACATTCATAATTTTTTAACCATTGTTCTAAGTCTTTCTGAGGACAATTACATTGATCGGGATAGATAGGGCCTGTAAAGAAAAAGAAAGATGAAAAAACATAATTACATTAAGTAACAAAAAACATGTGCCTAAAGGGTCACAACTTTTTAATATTTGCCTATCCTGTTTAAAGTAAGTTACTGAAAACCGGTCTACACTCACATGAAGACTCACTGGACATACCGTTAAATACAAATGGCGATCCCTTTAAATCTTTTCTTTTATAATAAATATGAATGGATAATTCTAAACAGGTTTCATATAGTTTGTAGCGGACAATAAATGTGCCATCTTTTCTGTCGAGCTTGTTGACCCAGATTCTGCAGTGTTTACTTGAGCTAGATTTGCCATCAATTTCTACAATTAAGTCTTTAGCCAAGTCAGGGGTGTACCTGAAAATATATAAAAGCTCTTAATGTTGTGTACTATTAATAAGTGTACTATTTCTTATGTCATTATCCTTCATCCACAGCCTTTGCTAGTCCACTTCTGGACATAGGCTTCACCATAGAAAGGAGGTTTTGGCCTACTATTCCACGCTGACCAGATAGAGTTTTTTTCGAGTTTCCTTTTCTTGAAGTGCTGTGATCCTGCTAGTTTGCTCCCTTAGTAGGGAGGCTCTTACAACACCAAAGGGATGACTAGGGGTGGTGACACTATGTATTCTTGATCAGTCACCACACAGAATTTCTTCTATAACTACAGTATACATATTTCTATAAATTTTACAATGTAAAAAATTAAATAATCATGTATTAATTGGGGTGTTTGGGTAACTGAAATTATAGCAGATGTTCTAAGATTATGAATTATTTATCTTTATATTGTTTAATAGCTAACTATGCAAGAAAGAATGATAGTTATGTGAATGTAAATAAAATGAAGGCCCGTGGTACCTCTTGTGAGTGAAGCAACTTAGAAGTGGTTCTCTCATTTGTATTTAGCTCTACAAATTGCAAAGGCTTTAATATATGTAAATTGCTAAAGGTGAAATTTACAAACTAAAAGATAACTTTAATAGAGTAGTGGGATATTTATGCAATAAAATACTCAAAATTGCACACTGTATTGTCTTTACAATCATTACCAACAACTTTAAGCATCTACATTAGAATTTTGATATAAGTATTGTCTCATATGATGTTTGTATGTAATCTAACTGAACTGATTGATCTATGATACAATCAACAACATTTTTTGGACCTTACCTTACCCTTATAATTGTCATCATTTTTGTTTTATTAGCATTATAAACTAGATGACTGACCTGTTGGTCTAGTGGTTAGTGACCCTGACTGCTACATCAGAGGCTGTGGGTTCCATTCCCACCCAGGACAAATCATTGTGTGATGAGCATGTTCATTTGTTCTATGTCTAGGTGTACTTTATCTATAATATGTATGTATTTAGAAATATGTATAAGTATGTTTATCAGCAGTCTGGTTACCATAGCCATCTCTAATCTTCCAAAGTAGGCAAAGCCTGTACTTTGCCTACTTTGGGAGATTAGAAATGGCTGTGTGTGAGATGTGTAAAAATATTATATTATCACAGTCTTTGGTATATCTCTCTCAGATAACTAAAAGATCCACTCCTGATAAGGTTCATCTATATAAAGGTTGAACAGATCTAGATATGTGAATGCACCCTGTCTAACAACATATGGCAGTTGATAGTTGCCATTAGACCTACAAGTTTTGATTAATTGTATAAAATGAGCTGTTAAAATCTAGAAAACAAGTATCCTGTATCCTTACTGAAAATCTGCAATATTAGTTGTTAAAGAAAAATTGTGTGATAACTTTATAGCGAAAGCCAATTTCAATGAGTATCTAGCCAAGTTCGTTTTATGATTTTATCTAGGCATATGCCAGCATAATTGCTACAGACTAAGCTTGACTCTTGATAGGCAGTTATATGTATATTGGAATGTATTAACATTAGATTTTCCACTGAACTGAATTGTATGTTTCAATTTTAAACAGCGTAAGTAATAGCTAAAAAAAATAATCACTACACAATAATGGGATCACTTATAAAAAATTGTCTTAAAAATAAATCACCAGAAACATTTTATTAATTAAAATAAAAAAAGCACCATTTTAAAATCTATCTAAACAACAGATGAAAATCATAGGCGGATATACCTGAGCCGAGAAACACATGACGAAGATGCATCTTTATCTTTGTGGCGTGACTGATATTAGTCGAAAGGCTTCCCGATTGCTATGGCCACAAGATCAATTTTAGTTTTCGTTCTTAGACGGTCAATACAGACGGAACTAATATAAAATGGAATATACGTCTCTTTGTATTAGATAATTTTTGTATTTTAAATCTTGTGTAAACCAACAAGGTAATTCAATATATTTACTTACGACTGGGAATTCATAGAAGTGAAGTTAACAAAAAAATATCTTGCCGGCATAACTATATTCTGAGGATTTAATCCTGGGCCTGAGATTACTATGTCATCCTGACGAGATTTAGAAACAGTAGATATGAAAAATAAATATGATAATAGCTTAAAAATCATGATCGTTGATAATTTCAACCAAAACAAATAAAATCATAACCTATATAATTTTAGTACGATAGTGACAAGACAACAGGCCACAGATTGTACACACACACACACATTGTACATTGCCACACATTGTAATATACTGAAATAGAGGTATATCTCAATCGCTTTTGGAGGAAATTACAAAACAACGCCATCTGTTAGGAGCGAGCATTGAAAGGATGTATTTAAACCTACATATCTATAATATAGGTAATACTTATTGTAAACAGTATTGTTTATATTATGTACAAATATACCTATGCAATTAGAACTTTGTAAAATAAAACAATGTATAATCAAAAACGTTTATTTTCTTCTTTTTAAGACAACGTTTAACAGACATTGCAACACAAAAATAAAGCGTTAAAAATAAGTATCTCTACCTCAATACTACTCGAAAACAGCACACAAGGATAACCTCAACAAAGATCAGAAGAACCTAGGCTCAACTCACGCATTAATGAAGATATCAGAGAATAATTGTTATTAGTTCCAAGCAAATAAACATTCAACCACCAAAAAAATGCCAGTATGAATGTCATGTTGACGGACAACATTCATAACATTTTTTTTTATGTATTTTTATGGCCTGGTAACAAGACCTTTAAGCCAAGTCTTAATTTTTGATAGATAACTTCACTATTTTCACTTCACTTCAATGTTCAATCTCAATCAAAAGTGCATGATTCTAGGCGGGAATTTGAACCGCTCAATATCCTCCGCCCCTTCAGCTCAAATTCCCGCCTAGCAATCCCATTCATAACAACAGCTGTTGCAAATGTTGCTGCATTAATGCTGATGAAAAGTACCAAAACAATGGCAATAATGAAATGATACAGGCATTAAGTTAGGATTTCTTAGAAACGTGTGTTTTAAAGTGCTACAATTTTTTTAAAGTTTTCAAAAATTTTAATATAAGTCTACATTTATCAATTTTATCATACAAAATAACTACCAACTCAATGTATAAAAAAAATAATGGCACCATTTCATATCATAAAAAGTCATTTTATAATGATTTCAGAAAATAGTGATATACGTTCCGGGATAATAAAAACTAAAACAACTCACTTTATGTTATATGCGGATTATACCGAAAGTAACGACATCTATAAGTATCGACTGGCGAAATTACATGACGTACACACGTATTATACGCCTAAAGGAAGTGTACGTAATGTTGTTAAAACTTTAGAACAAATGAAAAACCATTGTATTTGGTTTCATTATTTTCGTAACATTCCAAGGATTGTCGACTAAGATTGTACCGCCTGCAACAGGCACAGATTGGTAAAATATAACAGGTTACAACAAGACTAGCACAGATAACTATATACGAGGGCGGGTCAATAAGTCCGTGACTTTTTGAATTTCTGACCTCTTTACTGAAAAAGCAACACTACTCCTGTCAACAGGCATCTGTCAGTTGACTCCTGTCAAAATTTGAACTTGCTGCGTCAGTTAGTTTGTGTTTGACAGCTATCTTTATCAGACTACCCAGTAATTTGAGAAAAAAAATGGAAAAAAGTGAATTTCGTGTGCTTATTAAGCATTATTTTTTGCGAAAAAAAACCATTACCGAGACCAAGGCTAAGCTTGATGAATACTATGGGGACTCTGCACCATCGATTTCAATGGTAAAAAAGTGGCTTACTGAATTTCGTTGTGGCCGTACAAGCACTGAAGATGCCAAACGTCCTGGACGCCCAGTTGAGGTCTCTTCACCCGAAACAATCGAAAAAATTCACGATATGGTGTTGGCCGACCGAAGATTGAAAGTGCAAGAGATTGTGGAAGCCGTAGGGATCTCGCATGGCGCAGTGGTTTCAATTTTGAGTGATCACTTGGGCATGAGAAAGCTTTCCGCAAGATGGGTGCCGCGATTGCTCACAGTCGACCACAAACGCAAACGTGTAACAACTTCACAGGAAGGTTTGGCGTTGTTTAATCGCAATATGGAGGAGTTTTTGCGCCGTTTTGTAACCGTGGACGAAACATGGATCCATCACAACACACCAGAGACCAAACAACAGTCAAAACAGTGGGTTTCTAAGGTTGAATCGGCGCCAAAGAAGGCCAAGGTGGGTTTGTCAGCCAATAAAGTTATGGCGACTGTCTTTTGGGATGCACGCGGTATAATCCATATTGACTTCCTTCAAAAGGGAAGAACAATCAATGGGGTATATTATGCCAACTTATTGGACCGATTCAATGACGATTTGAAAAAAAAACCGACCTCATTTGGCCAAGAAAAAAGTTATTTTCCACCAAGACAATGCTAGGGTGCACACATGTGCAGTTGCCATGGCAAAAATCCATGAATTGGGCTATGAATTGCTCCCTCATCCGCTCTATTCTCCAGATTTGGCTCCGAGTGACTACTTCTTGTTCCCAAACCTGAAGAAATGGCTTGGTGGAAAAAGATTTGACTCCAATGATGAAGTCATCTCGCAAACAAAGGCCTATTTTGAGGACCTCGACAAATCATATTTTTTGGAAGGGATAAAAAAATTAGAGAAGCCTTGGACACAGTGTATAGAGCTCAAGGGAGACTACGTTGAAAAATAAAATGATTTATTTATCAAAAAATCTGTGTTTTATTCCAAAAGTCACGGACTTATTGACCCGCCCTCGTACTAGCGAGAGACTAGCCTCAGTCCTCACTAGCATGTCAGTAGTAGTGATGCGCAAAATGTATCACTGAGCTGAAAAGATTGATACATATCATTTCGCTCTAAAGATATATATCACTCATCTAGCTCACTAGCTCGTTTAGCTCACTAGCTCATTGATCCGATTCAATTGATTGGTCTCTCAATTAATGAATTTCTTCATCTAGATCTAGAATAGAATTTAATTTTGTTTAAAGTTATACACTTACCTAGAATCTCGCGTTTTTACTCCTTTTGTATGCACAAAAGGAGTAAAAACGCGAGATAAGAGTAATTTAAGGGACGTGGGATGAGGAATATGAGGAGGAATGAAAAAAAAAAAAAAGGAGGAATGAATTCATAAATAGGTTCAACTTAGTTCTAGGACAATTAAAAAATATATGGTTCGCGTTTCCCTCATCAAGCCCACACTCTCAAATAGAGCTATCCCTAATTCTGAGTTTTGCTAAAAATACTGGAGTGCATGAGTGATTTAGTCTTAACCGACAAATTATAAAAGTGGTGTTTTTATTTAATTTTTTAAATTTAGCATACCAGGGCTTAAGTGGAATTTCTGGTTGTATATCGCCGTAAAATTGGCCTCTCACAGTTTTCGATACGTTTCAAACAGCAGTGATTTAAGGGATGAACAAATATCGTAAGAGTATATTTCTGTATGGTCATGAGAGCCTGTATGAACAGCATTTTTTGCAGAATTCCTGCGTGTCCAGGAACCCAAGCTTAGACAATGTTTATGTTCAGTTTTTGACATTGAAATGTCAGTAGTGTCAGTCAACGGACAAATTAGAAATTTTGACAGTCATGAATGAGTGAAAGACTGAGGCATGAGACAAAATCACAGTGAAATGTGAAAGACAGGTGATTTATCATTCGTTTTTTCGTATGTAGGTTTTTTTTTTTTTAATCTTTATTTAAGGAGTTTTCTCCAACAGGATAATGCCACTCCATTGGGCCAATTCACTAACATATTTTACCTAGTTTCTAATCTAAATAATATATAAGTCTATATAAGGTTATCAACATAGGATCGTCTTCGCATACCTATGTTAACAATTTGATATAGTAGTGTGGCTGCTGTAGATAGCGGATATGATAGAATACAATTGCATCTGCCTACTTCTCTTAAATTGGTAATATCGTGTAACATTACACTATACCTAATGTCCTCGTTCCGAACACATTCCAGTACAATATGTAAAACATCTTCAACAATTCCACACCTTGTACATAGAGGAGACCGAACTTTCTTCATTAGAAATGCAAACTTATTAAGTGGAATATGCCCAGATCGAAGTCTAAAAGCCGTGGTTAAGACATCACGTCCCAATGTACAATTACCGAACCATGGTTTATCCCAAGGTTCACTTTGAAGCGTCCGATACCATATCCCCTTATCAACAGATCTCTTATCGAAGTGTACCTTCCACTACTCATGACAATAAACTTTAATTAAATAAATGCAATCAGAGAATACTGGTAAAACATGTAAAGGTTCGCCATCGCTTGAAGTTTCTTTCGCTATTCTGTCGACTGTTTCATTTCCCACCAAGCCAATATGAGAAGGGATCCATTGCAAGATGACTTCTATAGAGTTAGATTTTAATTACAATAATAATTTAAGGATTTTGTAGGCGATCGGTGACCCTCTTAAAGAAGTGGTAATACGAGCCACGTGTTGTAGGGAACTTTTTGAGTCAGTCAAAATTACAAAAATTTGTAGTCCATAGATTTAATCTACACTAATGCCTCCAATATAGCAATTAGTTCAATATACATAATTTTTTTTTTTTTTTTTTGAATTCTGTAACTTGGCAATCTGTGTTAACACAATAAGCCATTCAGATGAGGTATCTTGATCTATGTATTTTAGCAGAAGGTATTCATAAGAGTACGTTTCATCTGGTGTCACCAAATCTCACGGTTAGTGTAGGGACACTATGCCGTTTCAATCGGGAATATACAATACTCCCTTTGCCTTCCAGTTTGGATGCTAATTCGTTGACGTGAGTTGATATTCTCGTCTGATAGCTTTCACTATATCTAGCGATTTCTTGTTTGACGGTAGTGATCTTTAGGTCCTCGTGTATATATTTGTTGCTCACATAGTAGGGTATATCCAGCATGGCTCTTAAAGTCTTGCTTTGAAATCTTTCAAGAATCTCTATGTTGCTATTGCTAGCAGTACCCCACAGCTGGATCCCGTAAGTCCAGATTGGTTTAAGGATGGTCTTGTAAATAGCTATCTTGCTTTCATGTGAGAGGCTTGATTTGCGTCCTATCAGCCAGTACATGGATCTGACTTTCGTATCCAGCTGTTTACGCTTGGTCCAGATATGCTTTCTCCAGGTGAGTCTTCGATCCAGATGCATACCCAAATATCTGGCATCTTCAGCTTGAGGAATTTCTTCATTATAAAGCCTTATTGGGGGACAAGTCTGACTTCTCAAGGCGAAGGTCACATGGACAGATTTTCCTTGATTAACCCTAATACGCCATTTATCTAGCCACTTTTCCACTTCATGGATGTGGGTTTGTATGTTGGCCGATGCAATAGCGGGATCCACGTGTACCGACAAAAGGGCTGTATCATCCGCATACGTGGCAGTCATAGTATCAACGTGCGTTGGAAGGTCTGCGGTAAAAAGCAAATACAGAATGGGTCCCAATATACTTCCCTGTGGTACTCCTGAGAGAATTTCGTTTTAAAGGCGTAACTTCGTTGTTAAATTTCACCTCAAAGCATCTACTGTGCAGGTACGATCGTAGAATCGGAAAGAAGGAGTGAGGGAGCAGCTTTTTAATTTTGAAGAGAAGTCCTTCATGCCACACTCTGTCGAACGCCTGACTAATATCAAGAAAGACCGCAGAGCAGAACTGTTTGCATTCTAGTGCACGACTTATTGTATCCGTAATACGGTGGATCTGTTCGATAGTTCCATGTTGCTCTCGGAAGCCAAACTGGTGAAGAGGAATAATTTCTGGTAAATAGGGGCGCATCCTGTTCAGTAGTATTTTTTCGAAGAGTTTACCCAAAACAGGGAGTAGGCTTATTGGTCTGTAGGAGCTTACATCATGGGGCGGTTTTCCTGGTTTGGGTATCATTATAACCTGCGCAATTTTCCACTGGGCGGGGTAAATTGCTAGTCTTAGGCAAGCATTATAGATGGCTGCAATGTGAATTATGCCCTTTCCAGGCAGCTGCTTGAGTAGCTGTGCGTCGATTAAATCGTAGCCAGGTGTTTTACCCTTCTGTAGCTGTAGGATTTCTTTCCGTAGTTCGTTGGGGCTAGCACTTTTTAGTGGTAGACTCAATTGCAAAGGTGCGTCCAGATATTCGGTGACTTCCTTGACGTGTTCAGGATCTTTGCTTGGTAAGGGTCTGAAGATAGTTTTTAGGTATTCCGCGTATACTTGGGCCTTTTCAAGTTCTGTTTTTGCCCACTTGCCATCAGGAGCTTTTATGGGTGGTATGTGTTCCTTCGGTCGTTTTAGCCTTTTTGTTATCTTTCATAGAGAGTAGTTGGTGTCTATAGAAGGAGTAAGGTCAGCTAATTGTTTTTGTAAACGCTCGTTTTCTGCTTGACAGATCATGTGCTTAGTTCCTCAGAAGCCCTGTTGAAAGCTTTTTTGTCACAGGGATATTTCGTAGAGTGCCATTTTTTCCGCAGCAGCCTTCTTTCATTTACTTTGTCCTTTATTTGTTTGGGGTAGTGAGCAATTTGTTTTGTTTTCGGTCTTAGATAAGACGTAGATTCTTTCGCCGCTAAGTGAATAAGCTTACTGAGAGTTTCGATAGCTGTTTCAACGCTATCTACATTATTAAGTGGCAAGTTCAAGTTAATGGATTCTGAGATTTTAGTTCTGTATCTGTCCCAGTCTGTTGTCCGGTTATACAGTCTTTGTTGACACTCAACTATAATAGCCTTACAGTGAACGTTGACAATTACTGGTGTATGGTCTGACGACAGGTCAGTACATTCTTCTACGTTCATTTGTCTGAGCGGGATATTTTTGGTTATGAAAAAGTCCAATAGGTCTGGTACCTTTTGTGGGTCCGCAGGCCAGTATGTAGGAACACTATGCGAAGCGCAATGAAGGTTGAGGTCGATCGTAGCCAAATAAAGTTGTCGTCCCCGTGGCGAGGTTAGTCTCGAGCCCCAGAAAGCGTGTTTTGCGTTCCAATCGCCACCGCAAATAAATCTGTTTCCTAGTGTGTTGAAGTAGGTCTTGAACTCATCTCTTGTAATGACATGCCTAGGTGGGCAGTAAATTGCAGACACTGTTGTTTCTGTTTTATTATCCTGAATCCTGACCGAAGTTGCTTGTATCTTTTCGGTTTTGGTTTCCCCAAAAAGATAATGTTTGATGTTTTCTTTTATTATGATTGCGGTTCCTCCATGTGAATTACCAGAAGGGTGGTTTGTAGTATACACCATGTAATTTTTAAGTTGGAAATGAGTTTTTTGGTGTGAATCTTGTTTCTGAGATTAAAGCCACGTCCACTCTTTCAAGTTTCAAGAAGAGTTCAAGTTCCTGGCGACGTTCTGTCAGCCCGTTGGCATTCCAGGTTCCATTCTAAGGTTTAGGGGTGCTTTATAAGGCTTGTGAATAATTGGATCATACGATCCATCATGTTGTCTAACATAATATTTATTATGTTTTGAAATTTGTTGAACATGGCGTCTAGAACTTCCCCGAAATTATTTGGGTTCTTGATATCGGTTATTAATCCCGTTGTGTTTTCTTGTTTTGTCACTTGTGCATATGTGATATTTGGTTTCGATTGATTGAAGAGATTGTAGTTCTTAGTTTGGTGGTTTTCTTGTACAGTTTGTGTCGGGTTTTTGCGGTATTGAATTTGCGTTATGTTGTTTGTGTTCCCATTTCTTTCTTTGCCCTTTCCTGTCTTGTTTTTCGAAAGTAAGTCTTTGTATTGTTTGTACTTTATGCAGCCTTTGTAACTTGCTGGATGTTTTTCTTGGCAGTTGGCACAAGTTGCCTCGGTGTCCGGTCTTTTTAAACAGCTTGTTTTTGAGTGTTCTTCCCCGCATTTTACACATCTGAATGGTCTGTTGCACTGGTTTTTTGCATGTCCAAATCTTTGACATCTTTTACATTGCAAAATGTCTAGCTTTTTGTATGGTGCTTCAAATGAGACTTTTACGTAATTCACTCTGTTGATTTTAAAAATTTCTTTGTTGTTGTGTTTAGGCTCCAGGTCTACATAGAATAAGGGTAGCGGTTGTTTTGTGTTTTTGTGTTGTACATTTGTGATGTGCCGTACTTCATGCCCAAGTTCGAAGAGCTCTTTTTTAATTAGTTCTGTGTCTTCTGATGAGTGAAGACCACGTAATACTACTCTGTAGGCTCTTTCGCTTTTAAGTTTGTATGTGTAATGGCTAACGTTATTTTCTATAAAGTTAGCTCTTATGTTTTTATACGTGTCTACGTCACCAGGCATTATTTTAACTATGTGTCCTGACCTCAGAGTTGTCATAGTATATTTGTCGGTATTTACAATTGAGGAGAGGAGTTTCTTTAATGTCGTTATGTCTATAACTCCCGTGACAAATATGGGTTCTGGCTTTAGCGGTTTAGGCTCCTTAGGTTGTTGACTGGGTTCGTCGTGTGTTGCTGACTCTAAGATTTGGAATCTGTTTTCTGTTGTTACTGCATATGTTGTCTTATTTACTTTAGTATTATTCTTTGTCCGTTCAGGACTAGATTCCGCTTTCCTTTTCATAGGCACCTGATCGTTTTGCCATGGTTGATTTTTTTTAGCTTGTGCATCATTCGTATCAGATGTATTCGATTCCTCTTTCACCTTATCATTTGGAATTGTTTGATTTGGTGTTTCAATTGGTAGAGTTCCAAGTGAGGGGCTCCTTACACGTGCAAACATGCTTTTTTGGAGTACTTGTTGTGTCATCTTTGGCTTGTTTTGGTTTTCTTTTTCATTATTCATGCTCATTTTGTTCCCACGAGTAGGGTCGATATAAAAGGTCACTTGAAGGGTGACGCCCATTCCTCCAAGAAGGCGATCTTCAACGACGTTTGCCATGTCCGATACTGATCTCCCACCAGTCATGCATTCCATTGGCACGTGTCCCACCGTGGAATTGGGGTGATTGTTTTATAGAGGTTTTCTTCCTCTCAGCCCGGGCAATTAAGCCAAGACTCCCGATCGCTGAGTAGCGGTTGCGGGCGTGAGTATTCATTTCCTAACACCCACTGTTGTCTGACTGGTTAGGCCAGTATTGTCGGGTTATTTAACCGCCGCCCGAGACCCGGCGTTGAGGTTCGTTTAGCACCACCCGGGGGGCACGTGTAGGGTTTTCTTCAGGTATCCTTCCTACGGACGCGAACCAGTCCACCCCCATTGTACGTAATGTACATAATGGAAATATTATTACCGATTTTGAATTTACACGATAGTTCAGACTGTGGGTCGAAAAATGCCGCTCCCATAATATGCTCGCTTGAACCCGCCCTTGAACCGTCAGTAAATATCTTGTAATGTGAGTTATACTGACTGTCCAAAAACAAGGAGCACTTACGACGTAGCGATGTAGGATCGTATTCTCTTTTGGTTTGTATTCCTTCGATCTTATGATTTATAATGCCATTCACATCATACCAGCTCATCCAATAATCCAGCGTATACATGCCCAATTGTTCCTCGGAATGAACGTTAACATCCTTAAATTTAAAGTAAATTTGAATTAAAACTGGAATTTTCTTTCTACGGCGCCAATATCTTAGATTAATATGGCCATTCAGTTCGCAAATAACATTTACAGTATTAGAAATAGACATAGATCGAAACCACGCCTTGCCAGCTAAATAAATACGGCGCTCATGTAAAGGCTGTAAGCAAAGCTCGCTCTCCATCACATGGATAGGAGTGCTTTTCACAAAACCACCTATTATTCGCATAGCTTGATTCTGAAGCTTATCTAATTTAAGTAATTTGGAATGACAGCTAATATCATAAAGGTAACTACCATAATCTAAACGGCTTCTAACAATGGATATGTATAATCGTCTAAGATGTTTAGGATGAACGCCCCATCCAGAACCAGCTAGCACTTTGAAGATATTAAGTAGTTTATGGGTTTTCTCGTATAAAACATTGATGTGTTTGGACCATCTCAAGGAGGAGTCCAGCTACATCCCTAACTATTTTACACTACTAACATCTTGCAGTGGTGAACTGTGAATTGAAATGGAAACAGTTTTTCTATTAATCCCTCTTTTAAAAATGCACATTTTACTTTTTGTAGAAGATACACTTAATCCTAAGTTATCTAAATAAACAACTAATTTATTTATTGCTACTTGAAGTATTTTACTTGCATCTTCTAAGCTTTTATTGGATATATACAGGACGAAGTCGTCAGCGTATTGTGACATATATACTTCACCTATGGTATTAAATATGGAGTAGGTGGCAATGTTGAAAAGCAATGCCGATAGTGGGTCACTTTGAGCAAGACCTAGGTCTGTACATAGTGTACATCGTGCTGTAAAACCATGGTTGTTTTTAATTTTTAAAGTCCTAAAACTAAGAAAGTGCCATAAATAATTACAAACTTGTGATCCAACACCTGCCTTATCCAACATATCAAAGAGTGAAACTATATTTATATTATTGTACGCGTTATCAATATCAATAAAACACGCCAAAGTGGTAATATCTCTTGAGAATCCCGTCTGGATCCTTGTTACAAGTCTAATTAAACTATCTGAGCATGATTTAGATTTTCTAAAGCCTACGGTTTCTTTCGAAAACACTCCTTTATTTTCAAAGTACCACTCTAGTCTTCTGTTAATTATTGTATGAAATGTTTTACAAACGCAAGACATTAAACTAATTGGACGCATAGATGAAATCAGAGAGGGGTCGCGGTCAGGTTTTGGAATTGGAACTACGCAAATATCTCGCCATTGCAATGGTGTGAAACCTGAAGTTAAATACTCATTAAAAAGTTTTAGCAAAATACATTTTGCGTTTTTAGGTAAGTTTTTTATCATAGAAAAATAAATATTATCACAACCCGGGGCTGTATCGCTAGTCTTAATGCCAGACTCTAATTCATTTAAAGTTATAGGGGATTCTATTTTAGGGTTACGTGAAGTAAATATAGGCTTCTCAGGCAATACATAAGCAAGACATAAATTGCCTAATAAAAGCTCGATTCTAGAACTATCTACATGTGTATTAGCGGTTTTGTTTCCTTTTCATTTCGTCTGTTTCCATTTCGTCTTCCTCCACATTTCGCTAGCTGACGAAACTGATTCTAAAGAGTTACAGAATTTGCACCAGCTATCTGATGATGCCTTCCTTATTAGTATACGTGAATCTCTAATGCATTTATTAAGCGTTGTCAGATTCGCCGGAGTAGGATTTTTCCTAAACTGTGATAAGGCTAATCTGCGTTTGGCAACAGACTGCGACAGGTTAGAATTTCAGAATGGCTTAGGGGAAAATTTACTAGTTGGGTTTAAATTGACTTTTACGTATGGAATAAACTTGTCTGCAGCTACATTTATATTATCAATAACATTATTATATAGCTGTTGAGGCTCGTTAACTAGATTAAAATTAGGAAACGTACTCTCTAGGAAATTTTTATAGCTCTGCCAGTCAGCTAATTTTAAGTTACGTTTTCTCAAACTATTAGGGATAAAAGTAATCGAAGTGGAGAGAGTGATTACAAGATGATCACTACCTAGAGATTCATTAGTAACTTCCCAGTTAAAAAAACATGAGATATCAGAAGTAGCAAACGAAACATCCGGCGAACTGCATTGTAAGATTCCCGAGACTAGCTTAATGCGTGTGTGGCTGTTATCATTTGAGGAAACATAATTACTATTAGCTAACGAATTAAATATCTGAGCTCCCCTAACGTCTGTTTTATATGACCAAGTAAAATGGTGTCCGTTAAAGTCACCTAAAACTAAGGATTTGTGATTATAGGTTAGGGTTACTAATTACTCACGCGTTGTTGCCAATAAGCTGTTTTCAGACAATTAATAAAGACCCTGGCTTATGTTTATCTTTCGCCTATTTAACAGTAAATTTAGTACTTATTTTGAAATGATGAAATGAAATGAAATGATGAAATGAAATGAAATGATATTTATTTCTGTAAGTAAATCTTTTCAGATATTTTTACAAGTCGGACTTTATAGCTAGAAGGAGCCGGCATTTCCTAAGACTCACTCTGGGAAGAAACGCCGAAACAAACCACAGAGGTGTCTTTTTTTTTAAGTCCGTAAACAAAGTTACATAAAACTGTGCGAGTACAGTATAGGGTCTGGATAGGCCTTTTGAGGAAAGGACCATAGTTTTGAGTCAACCTGTCCATACAGACGGAATACAGGCTCCAGCCATCGTGTAGCCTAACCGATATTGGTCAAGATCAACGACCCGAAGCATGACACTACCGCCAGCAGAACATTTGGGTAGGCCGTGGAAACACTCAAAACCACCAGAAAGATAATAAAATATGAATTAACATTACAAGCCTACACTGTACTCACATTTACATACTTACACAAAAAATAAAAAATAAAACTATACAGTTCAAAGTCAACGAAAAATAAAATACAAAAACAAAATACGAAATACACCAAAAAAAATAATAATTAAATGTCCATCACTTTCAAACTTAACAACAAAGATGTCTACGTAAATGTGGGAGTGAGCAGCATCAATCCCAAGCAAATTTGTCGTCTAAATAATCTGTAATGGTGTAGTAAGCCTTTTCACATAGTTTTAGCTTTACTAAAGACTTAAATTTATTAATACTTAATTCATGGAATTTGCTTGGCACTTTATTGTAAAATCGCACACCCTGAGCGAAAAGACTTGCTTACTTTTTGTAGCCTAGTGGTTGGTAACACGAGTTTATCTTTATTTCTAGTGTTTATTTTATGCATGTCGCTAAACTTTGTGAATAAATGATTATTTTTCTTTACATACACTAAATTTTCATATACATATTGAGATGCGACTGTCATGATACCAATTTCTTTAAACTTATCCCTCAGTGACTGCCTATAACTGAGATTATAAATTGCACGAATAGCTCTCTTTTGCAACACAAAGATACTTTGAATGTCAGCAGCATTTCCCCACAACAAAATACCGTATGACATTACACTATGAAAATAGCTAAAATACACCAGTCTAGGTGTTTCTACATCGGTTAATTGACGAATTTTGTAAACCGCGTATGCTGCAGAGCTGAGTCTATTCGACAATCCGTCAATGTGTGGGCCCCATTGCAATTTAGAGTCTAGTGTTATACCTAAAAACTTGGTGGTGTCCACAAGATCCAACTCCTTTCCATTTATTAGAACATTGGTCTTTACCTGCTTAACATTAGGTGTAAAAAATCTAATACATTTCGTTTTATTCTCGTTTAAAAGTAAATTATTAACATTAAACCAGTTCACAACCTTAGAGAGAGTGCTATTCACGTCATCAGTTACTGATTGCTGTCGTTTAAGTTTAAATAACAGTGAAGTGTCATCCGCAAACAGTACTATCTCCTGATTATCATTTATCACATTAGGTAGGTCATTTATGTAAACAAGAAATAAAAATGGGCCGAGAATTGAGCCCTGCGGAACCCCCATAGTGACCAGAGACCCCAGGGATCTCTGTCCATTAACTTCCACTCTCTGGATCCTATTACCCAAATAAGAGATAAGAAGATCCAAAGCAGTGTTCCTAATTCCATAGTAATGCAATTTCCTGATTAATGTTTCATGGAAAACGCAGTCGAATGCTTTAGATAAATCACAAAAAACACCCAGGGCATCCTGTTTATCCTCCCAGGCACTAAATATATTTTCCAAAGTTCAACACCGGCATCACTTGTCGAGCGACCTCTTCTGAATCCAAACTGTTTCCTGTGTAGAATTTTGCTTGCACTAAAGTGAGTTTGTAGCTGATCCAGTATAATCTTCTCAAAAATTTTACTGAAAGTAGGCAACACTGAAATTGGTCTATAATTTGTAGGATCAGACGTGCTACCCGCCTTGAATAAGGGAATGATCTTACTATGTTTCATCAAATCAGGAAATACACCACATTCAATGCACCTATTGAAAATTAAGGCCAACTCTGATGCAACTACGCTAATAATTGATTTAGTTATTTGTACAGAATTACCCCAAAGGTCGGCGGTTTTCTTAACACTAAGAGCATTGAACGTTTTTATTATATATCTATCAGTGATACAACTAAATCTAAACTCGGTATTACAAATGTTAATATTCTCTTTCAATAAAGATCCTGCAATAGTGGGGGACGAATTCAATGATTCTGTTATTCAGACTGGAATGTCTGTGAAATTTTTTTCAAAAGCTGTGGCGACATCTATATCGGAATTAATTACTTTATTATCAATAGTAAGGCTGTAATTATTACATTTGTTCTTTGCTTTACCAGTTTCTGTATTAATTATTTCCCAGGTCATTCTAATTTTATTTGAACTATTACTAATTTTAGACCTCAAATAGTTAACTTTTGCAGAATAACAATTTTTTTTAAATAAATTAGAATATTGTTTGACATATTCTCGAAATTCCATACTAGTATTATAATTTCTTTCCTCATAAAGCTCATAAAGCCTTGTTCTACTTTTGTATATACCTATGGTGGCCCATTCACTGAAGGTTGTAGCACCTTTAACTGACAACTTCTTAGGAGTGAAAGTTGATTTAAATTCTGAACAATACATGTTAAAAAAAGCGTTATATAATTGATTAGGATCATCACTATAACCCAAGTGGGGTAGTTTACTAAGGAGTTTATTTTTGAAATTTTCCATACGAGTTACAGTTTTAGGTACTACAGTAATATCTCGTGTTACCACCATTCTGTTTTTCATAGCAAAAGCACACATCTGTCCACAGTGATCAGAATTTAGTTTGTTTATTACTCCTTTGGTGTGTGGCACTATGTCAGTAAATATATTATCTATGCACCTGGCTGTGGTGGCTGTGATCCTAGTAGGCTCCAAAAAAATATTATCAAGATTGTATGACCCAAATAGGTTTTTAAATCTTGAACTCAAGGATGTATCTTCCAATATATTTACATTAAAATCACCATACACAATTACACTTTTGTTTGACTTACATACTTTCTGCAAGACTTCGTTCATAATTTTTTCAAAACTAATATATGATGAGGATGGAGGCCTGTATACACTCAATACAATAAGTTGCTCTAACTCCACACATGCTATTTCTATTGTCCGCTCAGCAGAGAAGCCTAAAATATCAGTACGGTTCCTATAAGTTAAATCCTTTCTAATAAAAATTAATGAACCGCCATGTACAGCACGCTCCCTACTGAACGAACTACCTAATATATGATTACTGAAGTTGAACATGAGCTGATGACTTTTTAGCCAATGTTCTGTAATACAAAGAATATCAATTTTGTCACAGCTCATGAACAATTCAATTTCTAGGTGCTTACTAGACATTCCTTGAATATTTTGATGCGCTACCTACAGTGAAAGTGTTGGTTGTACATTTCTTTGATACCATTCTGTATGGTAAATTTAAGCTAGCGGTTACCTCCTTTGTCCCTACATCTAGTTTAAAATATGTGAATTCATAGCCAAACCCTTGGCTGGATCAATATAAGTTGCCTGTGCAACTGGTTTAATAGCCAAGTTTTTGGCTGTTATATCAATAAAATAAGATAGCGATATTGCTAACTGTCGTTTACAAAACAATGAAAGATAACACCTATCTTTCGTCATATATATATATTGTCTAACATAATTGTTAGTGTCAATTATATGAAACTTCATATTGTAATTTGACATGTTGTGTAACTGCATATTTAACTTATACCTAAGGTTATTTTCTTCCTCTGGCAAGCCTTTACTATATGGCAGTGTAAATATGATTGTCTGTTTCAAATTAAATGCACATAGTTTATTATAATAATGCAGCAAACTCTGCCTATCTAAATTGCTCCTATTTCCAATTAAAACTATCAAAATTGTATCCTGGCTGAACATAAGACTGGAAATTTTTGTTAATATTTGACAATAATCTAAACCAGGCATACACAAATTAGTTATTAATAAATCACTGCACATATTTCCCAGCAACTGACCCATACCCTTCCCAATCTCATCACTGAATATTACAATTTTATTTCTTTTAGCTTCTGAGTTTTTCTTTGTTATAAGGGATGTCTTATTATTATTTGCTAACAACATGGGGGTGCCACAAGCCAGGTCAGAGTGAACCGGGGAGTGCCGACTACTAAATGAGTCATTTTCTATCAACAATTGAGCATGGTTACAGTTACACGAATCAGAATTCACCAGCTCATTCATTGCCAGCATGTACTCCCTCATTTGCTTTTCGGAACTCTCATATTTGTTGGTCATAGATACTAACTTCTCATTAAGACCTAACTGAGAATGAAGGTGTTGTGTTTCATAGTCATGGTTCAAGTGACAATTTTTTTATTTTTCTGAGTACATATCTAATTTTCCAAGCAATGACAGCCTCTCTCTATTCAATTTGACATTTTTAATGAAAAATTTTTGCCTATTTACCAACTTTTGTGTTTTTCTTATATATCTATTAATTTTGACATATTTTTTTAATTTATTTTTACTACATTTAACAATCCTAATTGATTTATTCATAACATCATCACAGGTGAGATCAATGGGCACAATAGGCATTTGGTTATTGACAGTGACCATATTTGGGTCATTGGTCACCAGCTCATCGAAGAGGCTTTGGTTCAACGTAATGGTGGTGCTTAGTTGAGTCATTTCTAACTGCAATAATTTAGTGTTTGACTCATCCAATTGACGTTCTAAATGCTTTACACGATCTAGAGCATGCTCATACTCAGCACTGCACCGGCTGAACCCATCCACAATGAGCTGAAGCCTATCCCGGGCAGCAATGGCTTCAGTGCATTGTGTATGAATCTGGGCTAGTTCTAACTTAACCTGCTTATTTTTCTCAATTAGGCCTAGTAATTCTTTCTCATTATCATCTCTTTCCGCAATCAGCTGGTCACACAACTGCTTAGACTCCTTTAGCTTGCTCAACGCCAATTGGAGTTTGGACTCCTCTTGGCGAGCAGCTAAAGCTCTGCGTGTCATCATAGTTGATTAAATCGAAATGAAATGTGATAATCAAGGATTGAGAAAGTTATATGATAGGAATTAAAACGAAAAATTTAGTGAAGGTGGACAGAAAAAGATAAAATAATTATGCAAAGTAGTTGTGTCACCGAACTAGATTAAGGTTATGTTTACGTTCATATAGTAATTTAGTACAATTAGTTTTATTATATATATATAGCTACTATTCCCTACGAATTATCTTTACAATTTTGCCATTTTTATGGTAGTTTGTTTAACCTTTAACAAAACACGATTCTCAATGTAAACTTCCTAAGATACAATAGTTCTGCCTTTTAATGACTATCGATATGAAATTTATGCTTTAAAACGATTCTGACTATGAACTTTCGGCGATATGATAGTTCTACTGTTTAATTATTATGGATATGAAGTTTATGCCTAAAGATGATTAAGACTAAAAAATTATGAGTTTTGAATGTATGATAAATGAGTATCTGCCAACCGATTTTCTGCAAAATGAGGTTTGTGCTATCCG
This sequence comes from Arctia plantaginis, assembly GCA_902825455.1. NCBI lineage: Eukaryota > Metazoa > Arthropoda > Insecta > Lepidoptera > Erebidae > Arctia > Arctia plantaginis. The sequence goes on from CADEBD010000288.1 coordinate 7,776,521, forward strand.
TTGTTATGCCAAATAATATTATGACATAAAAATTTCTGCTATAAAGGGCAGACTCCAAAATGAGACTTGTAGAGTCAACTAACGGATAATAAAGAAAATGGAGGTTATCAATTTCACGATTTTTAGACCCATTTTGCGATAATTCTATCCGACTATAAATTGTTAACCATAGAATAACCAGGCGAAGCACCTAAAAGTATAACACGGGTAAGAAACGATTATAATATTTTTTTCTCATGAAAGTGCCAGCCAGTGCCTAGACAGATAAAATTTAAAAAATTTAAAAAAAATTGTCAACTTCAAATACTTCAATCAAAGTTCTCAAGTTGTCAAAATGATGCTTGTCAAATGAGGAGAGAATAAGAGAAGTGTTTTATTATACTACATATTTTAATTAATGGTTTATAAACCATTAAAAATATAAAGTGAAATAATTTTCATTGGTGTTTGATTCAAGTTCCTTAGCGAAAGTGTTATCATGGCCACTACTAACTTAAATATTTTGAGAAATGCTCTAAACAAATTAAGGTTATAGTTTTAGTCGTACTTACTTTTATTTTGTCCGAATAGGATGTATCTAACTGATCGTTTTTCAATTGCAGAATTGATCATGTCTTCACGAGATCATTTCAGACACCTAAATTTCGGCCTCCTCACTGGTATTTACCTAAAGATAGAGTGGTATGTATTTTAATAATAGATATAGATCTAATTCTAAGCTCTATTAGATATATATCCAATTAAGATTTTAAAATATTTTAAACCTTTACAGGGTTCAGGGGAAAGTTTAACTCAAGAAAATAAAAAATTCATTGAAGAAGTTATGCAAGAAAGAATGAAAGCACAGGCTATGTTAGAAACAGAATCCCCTCTTTCCAACATTGACACCAGTCAGACTGCTCAATGGAATCCTTTAACTCGTCGTGTTGGACTAATTGCTCGGAAAATAGGGAATTATCCTTTATGGTCCAAAGATGGAAAAAAAGTACAAACCACCCTATTGCAGGTTCATTTGTAGAAATTTTTTTTTTCATTTAAGTAAACCTCATTAAAAATGTGTATTGAAATCCTGTTTGCCATAAAAATGCAAAACCAACTACTATAAATACATAACCACTCTGTATATATTTCAGGTTGTAGACAATCATGTTATAAAATATATTCCTCCAGAAGAATTTAACCCAATGATAATTAGGAAACCTGTATGGAAAGAAAAGAAAAAACTAGGGTGCTTATTAGTAGGTGCAGAGACTATAGATCCTAGTACTGTTACAAAGGAGTACTGTGGGCTATTTAACCAAGTGGGAATGTTACCAAAGAGAATTCTTTGCAGGTTTATGGTTTCCCCAAATGCATGTCTGCCATCGGGGACACCATTATTTGCTACACATTTCAGAGTAGGGGATCACATAGACATAAGATCAAAAACGTAAGTACATAAAAAATATATATTCTAATACTCTTTTGGTCAAAACACAACTGTTCTATAACCTAAATATTTTCAGAATGGACCGAGGTTTCCAAGGTGTAATGAAGCGCTGGGGATTCAAAGGAATGCCTGCTTCTCATGGTGTAACTAAAACTCATAGAAGACCGGGAAATATTGGAGCAGGGGGTGAAAAAGCCAGAGTATGGCCAGGTACTAAAATGCCTGGTCACATGGGTAACAGGTATGTGCCATGAAATTATAATCATATTAAACTTTTGTTTAATAACTGTAGAGCTGTCATCATTTCCCCAATAATAATAATAACTTCACATATGGTAGTCTGAATCCAAACTAAGCAGAGCCTGTACTATGGTAACCAGCCAGCTGATAATAATAATATACTACCACAAATATTCTACCTGAGGTCCATGTATTATGACTGCATGTACACATGATGTTGCAAATTAAGAAAACAAAAAAAGACCTTTGGAATAGCAGTCCGTTACAAAAACCACTACACCATCCGTCGTCAAAAACAACTGATGGACTGAGTCTTTGTGACTGACTGATTTCATGTAGATTGTGGCAGCAACAATCATTGTAATGACTAATATCAGTATGTCGCAGACGTCACTTTCTGCAAAATGTCATCTTGAAAAAATTGGTCAATCTCGCATAATGTCACTTTCATAAAACGTCATTTTTTCAAAACGTCATCTTCGTACGTTCACTCTCGCAAAACGTCTTTTTCGGCAGAATGTCATGTCATTTTTTCTCAGGAGAGACCATATTTTACTTTTATTTATTAATATATATATATATATATATATATAAACTCGGTTCCAAAATAACGGGTCAGTCACATAAACCCGAATATCTCCCGAACTACGTATGCCATCCTAATGAAACGAAGACTGTTCAATTGAGAATTTAATTATACAGATAAAAAATAAAATAAAACTTAAATCTAAACTCCCTAACTCTTAACTTATCTCTAAATTAAAAAAAAAACTAAAGTAGTCATATTTTTCTTAAGATTACATTTTTTTATGATTGTTTTTTTTGCTGTATTTCATCACTTTCTTCATTTAATACTTTGTATTGCCTCCACAAGCTCTTCTGACAGCTTCCAGGCGATTAGGCATGCCGTACACCAAATTTCGGAGCCGGTGCTGAGGAATACCTTCCCATTCCCAGTGCTTGTTTGAGCTCGGGAAGCGTGATTGTTGGGGGTTTCGACCTTTCACGCATCTCTGAAGCTCGTCCCAGGCGTGCTCGATGGGGTTTAAGTCCGGGCTTCGCGCTGGCAACTGCATGAGTTCGATACCGACCTCTTCAAGGTAGTCATGCACAATTCTGGCGGTATGGGGACGCGCATTATCATGCAATAATATGCTATGCCGGTCCATCCTGGCCATGAAAGGACCTACATGTTCATTGAGGATCTCTTCCACGTGCCTCTCTGCATTTAGGGTTCCACTTTGAAGAAATCAGTACAAACTCAGTAGAAATCCCAGCCCAAACTTGTACGGAGCCTCCACCGTACGCCACTTTTAATCCACACACGCTTGATGGAAGTGCTCCCCTGGTCTTCTGTACACCAACTGCCTACCATCATGCTTATAAAGCATGAATTTAGACTCGTCCGTGAACATTACCCTAGACCAATCGTCTAGTGTCCAGTTTAGGTGCTCGCGCACGTATCTCTGTCTTGCAATTCGATGTCCCCGTTACAGTTTGGGGCCATTTGCGGGCCTCAATGGTTTCAAATTTGCTTCAGCAAGACGTCTTCTTACTGTTTGAGCGCTTAAATTGCCACCTCCAAAGCGAATAAGTGAGTTTTTAGACCAACAGCAGTTTGAAAACGATTTCGGAGCATTGTAGCCACCAGTTGTCTGTCTTCCCTGGCCTTTGTGCATCTTGGTCTGCCATTTTCTGGTCTTCTAAGGTGTGATCCGGTCTCTTGGTACCGCTGAACTACCCGCTGAACAGTCGACAAAGATACACCAATGTTTCTGGCTGTTTCACGCTGGCTCCGCCCAAGTTCCAAAAAAGTTAGGATTCTGGTACATTCCTCTAGCGTGACTGCCATGCTTTATCTCACAGAATAATAATTATGCACGTGAAAGACGTTCACAATATTTTTTTTTGTGACAGAATAGAAATGGAAAGCATCCATAATGAAATGAAACAAAAATTGTGTTTTTAAAAATAGTCATTTTTTTTTAATTTTGTTTTTCTAATGAAGTTTTTTTCATCAACCAGTTAAATAATATGCCATTAGAAGCGCAACTAAAATGTCCTTATTCTGTTTTTTATTTCATTGATCTAACTTTTACAGTTCTGGAAGTATTTCAATTTTGTGACTGACCCGTAATTTTTGGAACCGAGTGTATATATATAATAATAATACAACATAATTTATTTTTGCAAGTTTTAAATCATCATCATCATCATCATCAACAGCCTATACTAGTCCACTGCTGGACATAGACCTCTCCTTAGAAAGTAGGTTTTGTTTTTAAATTTAAACAACACAAAAAACAGTGGGTTTACTTATTTAATATTAATTCCTAAATTTAGTATTATATTGTGTTAAAAGTTGATTGAGGTTTAATCACGTAATAAGGGTTATAGTCATTATTATTGTGTTGTATTGGTATATTATTTATATTAATATTATTGTAATATTCTATATTGTTACTACTTTCATACAATGTACATATACACACACACATACATTTACTTAATTTTTACTTCTACCTGTTCTTATACATGTACTTAATTTAGTTGTCTTATTGGGACCTTAATCGGGGGTGAGTCTCCTAGAGGCCTGAAATAATATGAGGCAGTAATTTAGGCTCCAGTCCCAAAATCTAATAGATATAATATAGGCACTGTCAAATACTTTGTGGTGGAAAATAATAAATATTATTATTCTCCTTATTTATTTTATAATTACGGGTGTTTTAATACATATCATTACAAAAGAAAAATAAAATACATTTTAAAATATAAAAAATAGTAGACCACCGACATCGGGTACAGACCAAGCCACCGGTGGTTAGGACTCCAAAGATCGGAACATCCTAACTATACGAGCCGTGTGAAGGACGACTGCCTTCTGAATCAGACCCTTGATCCAGCCGTCCAACGTGAGGCTAAGGTGTTGGTCGTGGTTCTTGGCTATCAATCCGTGAGCAGATACGACTATCGGAACAATGATCACTGAATCGACATTCCACATATCGACAATCTCGTGGGATAAATCCAAATATTTGATCTGTTTTTCTTTTTCAACTTTCACGAGATTCTCGGCATGAGGAACGGCGATATCAACAATCATTGCGCGGCGCTCTAATCGATCTATCACTGAAATATCAGGAGTATTGCTAACAATAGTCCTGTCTGTGATAATAGATCGACCCAATACAACGTGACCCGACCATTCTCGAGAACTGGATCGGGCACATACCTGTAAAATGGCACCTCAAGATTTATAAGTTGGTATTTAAGGGTAAGCTGTTGGTGTACGATTCTGGCTACTTGGTTGTGCCTGTGCAAATATTCACCGTTAGCGTGACGAGAACAACCAGAACTAATATGCCTGATTGATTCGCCAGGACGGTGGCATGCCCGACAGATGTCAACCGTACCATCTTTCAGGATATATTTCCGATAGTTATTCGTCATGATAACTTCGTCCATAATCACATAAACAAAACCTTCAGTTTCTCACCTCTCTATATCAGACCCGTTAAGGGCCCGATAAAACCGACCATGGAGCTCTTTGCACTTCCATACTTACAAATATGGAATACAATCTCGTAACCGATGAACGTGGATGGTGCATTCGGAATGCAGTCAGCAGTGTACGGACTCTCCTGTCAAGGGCATCTAATTCGGTCTGAGTCCATCTAAGTATAGGTACCAAAGGAATACATTAGAATCGGCCTGACCCAACCATTGCAGACTCGCACCTTGTTGCCCCCTGATAAACGACTTTTGAGTACTTTTTTTCAAGCGGCCAAAAAGCGTTCCTGCAACGTTTGTTTCATGTCAGATTCTGGTATGTCTAACGACTGTGATATACCCAAATACTTGTAAGTTTCAGTGGTAGACGGAGATCTGAGTTTTGTTGAATCTGAAAGCTCTTCATTCAGATTCTACTATCACACCCTTATTTACATACATGACTGCACACTTGTCTACACCAAATTCCATTTTGATAGAATTACTAAAGTTTTCCGTCACTTTAGTAACGCTGACAATTGTAATTTGGTGGGGGCTAGTAGTTTCAAATCATCCATATAAAAAAGGTGAGATATAACTTGATAATCTTTCTGCAACCTATAGCCTAACCCTGAACCCTCTAATAAAGTGCTAAGAGGGTGCAAAGCCAGGCAAAACCACAAGGGACTCAGACTATCACCATGAAATATACTCCGCTCGATCTTTATTGGTGCATCGCTTACCGCCGTCTGTTGACATCCTGGATAACGAAGTGCTGTTCTCCAATGCCCCATACATAACTTCAAGAAAGTGGACAAAGTTGTATCAATTTTATACAACTCCAGCACCCTCAAAAGCCATGTATGTGGAACGGAGTCATAAGCCTTCTTATAGTCTATCCAACATGTCGCCAAACTCTTACGATTACGACGTGCCTGTTGGCTAATGGTCCTGTCTATAATAAGGAGGTCTTTAGTGTCACGGGTCCCACTTCTACTTATTATTATTACATATCAAGACTACATAATGTTTCTAATTACATGATAGATGGTTGATAATTATTCTTACCCAATTAAACAGTGTTAGTATAAGGTCTCTTCCGAGAGAAAAAGGGTTGAGTCATTGAGTCATTCAAAATGATGTTTTGCCAAAGTGACCAAATTTTTCACGATGACATTTTACGGTCTGTGTTAAGACCATTTTTAATTTCACTCTTATTTTTTAGATGGAGGACTCTACGTGGTGTGAAAATTCTGCGAATTAATGTAAAGCATAATGTCATTTGGACTTTAGGTGTTGCTATACCTGGCGAAACAGGCGCCATGTGTTATTTGTTTGACACTGTCTTACCTTTGAAGAAACATAAGACCTCACCACCTTTCCCTACTCAACCACTAATTAAAGATTTGCCTCTAGAATATTATGATGAATCTATACAACCCTTTGATAATAATTCCATCACATTTGAAGAAACTTAACATAGAAATTGTGTAGCATAATAATAATTTGTCTGCATCTCCTAGCTTTTTTTAAGCAGTATTTAACAAATTAGGTAAGTATACAAAGAAAATAAATGAAATACTGTTTTATGAAAATGTTTTATTATTCAAATTCATGATTCACATTGACTATTTTTTTTAAAACCTTTGATATACTTATAATTAGGGAACAACTTGCTTAACCACAATGTTAATCAATCAAGTCTGATTATTTGATCTTTTGCTTTAGATTATCATTAATACTTTGAAACTTGGATGTCATCATTTTGCATTTATAATACCGCCTGTAAACACTCATGATCAATTAAACTGTTATATTCACATATAACAGAAGGAAAGCCTGAAACAAACACTATACCAACCTGTCTGGCCAGCATGGTATAGTAGGCCAAAACCTCCTTTCTAAGGCCAATGTTCAACCAGAGTACTAAAGGCTGTTGATATTCTTGATTCACATGTAAAATTCATGGAATAATGCAAATGGACCCACACTGACAACAATCAAGATTTTAATATCCTTTAGCTTGCTATTATAAAGCATGTCAGTCATATACAGAGTGAGCAATAAATAAAAAGAATTTTGGTTAGCTTACAATCTAAATTTTACACAGTATTTCCACTTTCATGTAGCTACAGTCATTATTATTAAGACTATACATATTATCCTTCAGAATACATTTTCTTTAAAACTCCTCATGTGCCGCTACACTGTATGTTGAAAGCACTGTACGTACAGTGTAGCGGCACACGAGAAGTTAATAGTCGAAATTTAAAGGTCCCTTAGCTATGTACCACCACTAAATACAAGAAGTCAAAGCTTTCCTTTAGCTCTTGATAAACGTTCATAGAGCTTGTTTATTCTGAGTTTCATGGGTTAATCAAACCTTTAAAAATTAGAGGTGTTCAAGAATATGTCTGGTACATTTTTGCTTTACTGTTGGGTAGGAGGTTGGAACCCATAACCAGGGTATGGTTGAGGAGCACCAGGTGGTGGCGCTCCAGGTGTTGGTGCACGAGCATAGGGGTAGGGTGAGGGTGGATACTGGGCTGGGGGATAACCCTGTTGATATGCATGAGGTGGGTAACCCCCTCCAGCTGGAGGATAGTTCTGGGGATTTTGAGGATAATTTGATTGTGGAGGTGGGGCTGTTGATACAGATGGTGCAGGGCTTCCTGGTTGTGATGATGGATTAGAATATGGCGGCTGTGTAGCTGGTGGGTAAGGCGAAGCTTGTCCAGGAGGAGGATATTGTTGACCTGGAGGACCACTTGTTGAACTAGCTCCAGAAGCAACTGTTGAAGGAGGAGCATTATTTCCGTGGGAACTAGAGTTGTAAGTAGGAGATTGAGCAGAAGGAGACCCATATCCTGAACTTGGAGGATTCTGAGATGAATAACCGCTAGGTGGTTGAGGTGAGCGATTTGGCTGCGAAGTAGGAGTTGAACTGTATGCTGATGTAGGAGTGGTATTAGGGAAAGGTTGTGACTGATATGGTTGAGGCTGGGAACCAGTTGAATTGTTATAGGTACTGACCCCAACATTTGGGTAAGTAGAACCACCTTGTGATGGTGGATAAACAGAATTTCCAGTGTAAGCAGGTTGAGCTGCTCCTCTGACTTGATAAGGCGTACCTGCGGCAGCTGGACTGCCAGGAGGTGGAGCATAGGGCTGCTGTGCAGACGATGGAGGATATCCTGGTCCAGGGTGAGTAGATGGAGGATAGTTACTTGGAGTGGTTGTTATAGGTGGTCCATAGTTAGAGTTAGGAGGATAACCTTGTGGTTGTTGAGGAGGATTGGGTGGACCATACCCTTGGCCAGGAGGTCCATATCCTGGTTGCGGAGGATAAACACCTGGTGCTCCTTGATATTGTCCCTGATATTGGTTCTGAGGGTATGGTCTTTGTCCATAAGACTGAGTTGGTCTTGTGGGCGTGGTTGAAACACCTGTTGGTCTATATGATTGTTGAGCATTGCCAGATACATCACCACCACTTGGAGAAGGTGAATTAATAGGTGGTGCCTGAGCCACATTCCCAGCAGCTAATTGATGAGGGGGCTGTAAAATGATATTAAAAATATAGTTTAGTAATATAAAATATAAATGTAACAATTAAAATTTTAAAATATACCACAAGTAAAATATAATTGGAGGCTTGTGGCTAAGTGGTAATTGAGTAGGTTAGCACATTGCAGAGTTAAGTAATCGTAGTCAGGTCAGTCTATGGTTGGGAAACCATTCTTAACACATTGAGACGCCTTCGTGCCTCAGAGAACACATTAATCTGTCAGTCCCAGTTGCCATACCATATTAATGGTTTGGTTTGCTATTTAAATAATACAAGCGGATGGATTTTTGTTGACAATAGTGAAAAAAAAAAATGACATTGAAAAAAAAGCTGTCCAAGCTTTACTAGAATAAGCAACATTAATGAGCGAGTTTCAACCTACTCATGAAATTAATTAATGGTATATTGTTAGAGGACACAAACTTCTAGTTGTTGTCAATTCTAAATACAGATATCTCTATCATATATAGTCATCTAGTGAGTAGTCATCTCTATCATAGATAGTGACAAATTTATATAGCATCTTCACCATCATATTTGAGAGAATATAAATGTTATACCTATTTAAGATGATTCACACTTACTGTGCGGCAACAATAGGAAAACCTAATTTATAAAAAAGTACTCACTGGTAGAAGGCTTTGTATGTTTTGATTAGCATCTGCCACAGAAGCTAAATACACTAAATTCCTGTGTAATACTTGTTGATATTGATGACATTCCATTAGCTGTCCCTTCGCTTGATATTCTTGAATGGTTTGAATTAGATGAGCGTTTTCATCTAACATTTTCTGTATTTGTGCCGGGCTTAAAGGAGGACGATTGCCTCGCGCAGCAAACGCTACAGACATATTTTTTAAGTAAGTACAAGATAAGGTTTGTTTTTAGTGTATTCAATAACGTTATCATTAATTAAATAGAAACTTTTAGCGTTAATGTTAAAGGACAATCCAAATAACCAGTATTTATCACGAAATAAAATTAATTTAATAGTCACGATCCATCACTAAACAATACACACGCACACGCCTTAGAGGGGTGTATTGTAATACAATACCAAAGAGAATTTTATACTTGTACTGTGAACATTAGTCTTGGGTAGTACACGTACGATGTACTGATAGGTACTAGTACTTAATAAACAGTGTGAGAGTAAAAGCGACAGCGATGTAGGATGTACTACGATGAATACGATTTTTTAGATTACTTTACACTAAATTTTTAAGCATATTGTAGTTTCCTTATGATTGTCTTATGATCCTTGATTTTATTTAAGCAGGTGTAGTTGATTCAATCGACTAAACAGGAGATACCATTATTATTACACTTTTATTTAGTAATATTTTGTATGACATGTGATATAAAGAGCTGAAATTGATACATTTTGATTATTAATATTGGTAAAATGTGTTAAAGGCGTCAAAAGCAAAAACACTCGTTTAACATAATATTTAAGCTCATAAACATAAACATTTAAGCTCGAATTAATATATTGAAAGTGATTGTAAAGATGTACTGCACTGCTAGGCTTTTAATAAATTATTAAAACAATTTCTCAATTTATGACCATGATTAGATAGTGATTATAGTGATCACCAATAGTAGTAAAAACTTTCTGAACCCTAATGAAGCATGATAATATTAATAGATAAAAAAATAACTTTAAAAAAAGTTATCACTACACACAGACTCATATTAAGACTCAAACCTAGACTCAGTCGACTCACACAGTAACTTCAGTATACATACACGACGGTAAAGGCACACGGCACAAAGCCTAGGTCAGTCATGGGCTGCACACGTCTGTTGCAGACTAGAGTTGTGTAGCTCCTGAGTGAGTGATATAAAAGATATATATCATTCTCGACCATAAAATGTATCACTCACTTACACTAGCTCCGAATATATCAGTAACTCAGTACTAGCTCACTAGATCACTAGATCACTAGCTCAACGACGCCGATCTTTGTTTCATGAGCGAGTGAGATTAAAAGATAAATGTGTGAGATAGATGATGGTTGAGTTCACGCAAGTTTCTTTATGCAAAATGTACATTATTTTTTATGGGATCAAAGTTTAATATTATTTAAGAATTAAGCCAAGAACAAGGAAAATCAAATTATGTATGATTTCTATTACACAACCTAAAAATTTTTATTTTTAATTGGGTGTTAATAATTATGTAATCTTATCAAAATGAATAAAATTGTATTTAAAAAAAATAGGTTAAAAATGTAGTTTCAAAAACTGAATTTAATTAAGAAATGATTTAATTGAGAGACCAATCAATTGAATCAGATTAATGAGCTAGTGAGCTAAATGAGTTAGTGAGCTAAATGAGCTAGTGAGCTAGATGAGTGATATATATCTTTTGAGCGAAATTATATATATCAATCTTTTCAGCTCAGTGATACATTTTGCGCATCACTATTGCAGACCTCGGCAACGTTGCCATACATTTTCATACTCCGACTGACTGACTATTAATTCTGAATTGTGGCATTGGCGACGCCTCTAACCGTTAGTATCTGTCAATCATCCTGAAGTCAGTCTCAACTAGGCTGTCAATGTCAATACTGTCATCTCATATTTATTTATAGTCAGAAAAGTCTGTTGTGCTGTAGTTTGTGTTCGTACTAAAAATAATAACAATATTCAAAATTATAATTCTGCGATCCTAGTTTATTTTGAATTTTGAAATCAAACTTCACCATAAATTATAATCTCGTTGGCAGTAGTCTCTATTTCCAATAAAATTAGCCAATAAGTTAAATGTTGTATCAGTCAAGTTATACAGCAATTTTCCATCTGTGTTAAACTTGCTGCAATGGAAATAGAAATTGAGTGTTCCAAAACAGACATTCCAGAAGACAACTATAGTAATTGTATCATTACCGAGTCTAATATCAAATATAACAATATGAAGTTTGAAGATTTTTTTAAAAACTTTATGATAAGGAATCATCCTTGCTTAATAAGAAATGTAACCAGTGATTGGCAATGTGCCAAAAAATGGGTAGAAAATGATCATATTAATTATAACTATATCAAATCAGCTTATGGTGATCTTGAAGCACCTGTTGCAGACTGTAATGCTTTAAAATACAACTCTCATTGTAAAAATGACATGAATGTATCAGATTACATGGAATATTTAAAAGATCCAAAGTGTAATAAACTTTTATATTTAAAAGATTGGCATTTGAGGCAGCATAAACCAGAGGACAACTTTTATAAAACACCCCAAAATTTTGCCTTGGACTGGCTTAATGAGTATGCCGTTGATAATGAGCAAGATGACTTTATGTTTGTGTATATAGGACCAGAAGGCTCTTGGTGAGATTTATTTATTTTCAAAAATCGTAATACAAATATTGTGCCAAGTTTGCAGTCCTATATACTTTTATTTGCACTCTTTCTCTAACTTATATTTTAATCATTTTGTTGATGATATCTTTACAGGACACCATTGCATGAAGATGTGTACTGTTCATACAGCTGGTCAGTGAATGTAGTTGGCAGAAAAAAATGGATTCTTTTTCCTCCTGGAGAGCAAAACAAATTTAAAGATACTCTTGGCAATCTTCCTTTGATGTTTGAACCAGAAAAATATAAAAACATTAAATACTTTGAAATTATACAAGAAAAGGGAGATGCTTTATTTGTACCATCCGGCTGGCATCATCAAGTGATCAATGAAATGCATACTATCTCAGTGAATCATAACTGGATTAATGCTTGTAATATACACATTGTTTGGAAAGCCTTACAAAATTCTTTGCTTATGGTAGAACACCAAATTAGAGAATTTAAAGATACACCTGAGTTTCCTTCACAATGTCAACTAATATTAAAATCTGTTTTTGGGATGGATTTTAAAGACTTTCTTACTCTTTTGTTTTATATAAGTAAAAAAAGGCTTAAACAATTACAAGGCGACTCAAAATTAGGCTTAGATAAATATTCTCTCGGAATTAATATCATCAAATTTGAATTAAAACATATACTTAAAGTTATGGATTCAATTAATACACACCCAATATTAATAAGTAAGAATTTATTACCCTCAATACAGGATGATTTTACAGAAATAAAGGACAACATTTCACAAATATTGAATTAATTGGTAATAAATACTTAGCAGTGTTGCTTCTATTATTAATTAATATTACCCTACTGCTCTTAAAACTTATTTCAACAAGCCTTTTTTTTCGTGACTGGTTAATTTATTAATTGACTTATCAGTGACTAAACATTTATCAGACTAAATGTTAGATAGATTTTTGCTGATGTGAAATATTTAATCAACTTATCTTATTTGAACACATCAGAGATTGCAGATGGTAAGATTTAAGAACAGCCACCTAAAGTCTTTTTTGTGTTATCCAGCTTAAATAACCTATTATAAATGAATATAAAGATCATAGCTCTGCATTTTTGTTGCAGTTGTCTTTATAATGTGAAGATTTATATAGCAGAAACTATAATAAATTTTACCAACAAAAAAAACACAGTCACATTAAAAAGACTGACACTGTATATTATATAAAAGCTATATCTAGGAAAAAGAAACTGAGAGACTGTTTCACTGACTGATCAATCAACGCACAGACGAAACCGGTTGGTCTAGAAACGTGAAATTTTGCACATGTTCCTTAGGTGACGTAGTGTGCACTAACAAATGAGTTTTTAAAAATGCCGCCCCCAAGGGTGCAAATGAGTGTTGCTTTATATGAAAGTAAGTTATTTTTGGTAGTAATGTTTTCAAACACTACATACTCTTTGTTAAAAGTAATAAAAAATATATCAATTTTTTCAAAACTACCCTTAAAAAGAGGTGCAAGTTTGTATGGGGAACTTTTATTTAACTATTTTTTTTAACTTATCAATTCCAAACTCTCAGTATAATTATATTCTCTATCAAAAATAATAATACTTAGACCTATCTTTTTAACTTTTCAAAACGTCAAAACAAGTATGTTTGTTACTCAATCACGCTAAAACGGACGAGATTCGGCACATAGATTATAGTCTAGAATAGCACAGAGGCTACTATTTGTCCCGGCGAAATTTATTGACATTGAATTTACATTTACGTGAGCGAAGCCGTGGGCAAAAGCCATAATAAAAGTCATGCTCATGAACAAAGTACTTTGCTAAAAATAGTAATTTAAAATGACCATTTAAAATATTTAACGGAAAGTATTTGTTTATGTAAAAGTTTTATTTAAAAAAAGTTCACTATGTGTCCCTTTCGTTTGCTGTATCGATATCAACATTTTGGCAAAATGTTATGATGATCGGATGAATGATACGTTATCTCACATAAAATACAATAAATTAATATTGATTTTTAGAAAGATTTCAATTATAGATTTTAAAAAATTTGTTTCTCCACCTTAAAGCAATGAATAAATATACTTGAATTTAAAAAAAAGTTAATTGACACGCTGAGAAATATATGTATTTAATGCAATATTCAGTTTGTCAACGTTAGACATGGGAAAAAATCACAGTGAACTGTGATTTATCATTTGATTTACGTACGTAGGTTAGGGTTGCTAGGTAGATAGGTTAGACGCTACTTGACAGTAAATATATTTTATATATTATGTAGGGAATGTGAACTATATATAGTAAAATACTTATTATATTTATTGTTAAATAGGCGAAATAGGGTTTTTATGCAACGTCTGAAAACAGCTTATTGGCAACAACTCATGAGTAAGTAGTAACCCGGCTAGGGTTCACAGGTTACATACGAAAATATCGAAAGATAAATCACCGGTCTTTTCAAAGTTCTTTGTGATTTTGTCCCATGCCTAGTCAACGTTAAAGTGTTTTTTATTTAATAAATCGGTACCTACTATAATACACAGTATACATTCACACTTCAATATTTTATGTGGTATCACTATTATAAATGCAAGACATACACAACACTGATTCATTTCATTCAGTTGTCATATTGTGATGGCGGCGCTTGGGGAGTTACGCTACTTTATTAAAACATACGACGCGGAGTTTTGTTAGTTTTGATAAAAACATATTTATTTATTTTGTAAACTTTTATTAGAATAATCATTAGATATGCGTTATCATGTGTAACTTTAGAGTCAAAAGTGTTTTTTTACTTTCATCACTTGGTGCTATCAATATTGTGATTCTTAATAAAAATAAATACTTATTGCAACCTTACTAGCCCATGATATATTTGTTAATGACAAACTACAAGACAGAAACTATTTTTTTGGAGTACGTATTTTAGTTCGCAATAATTCAGTGACTATCACGTCAATATGAATGATGTTCGTGACAAAGTTGTTGCCGGTTCCTCAACGTGGGAGACTAACATTATTCAGAGTGATTCTTCACCAGAAATTCAATCATCACCAAGTGCAAGCGGGGAGACACCACAGACGCCAGGCGCGCCAGTCCCACTCGCGCCGCATCTCGCTGCAGACCTACATCCAGATCTAATTCAACAAGGCTGGAGGAAGTATTGGTCTAAGCGGGAAAATAGGCCTTACTTCTGGAATAAATTATCTGGTGAATCAATGTGGGAATTACCTGCAGTAAAAAGGGATTTTGATCCAATAACGGACCCCTTAGGTATATGCCACACTGGGCCTTCAAATGCGGGCAATATGACTCCTGGCACAACTAAAAGACGGCCGTCAGAAGATAATGGACCTCCTCCAAAGAAATTTGTATTGTCAGGTCCATGGGACATAGAAGTACCAACAAATGTGGTCATTTATGAGCGTCCACCAACAATTTGTCCCCATCCACATCCAGAAATTGAAGGATTCAGGTTTACTTTGGCCAATAAATTAAGGCAATGTTATCAGGAACTGTGTCACACCAGAGAAAGTATAGATGCACCAAAAGACTCATTTAATAGGTGGCTCATGGAAAGAAAAGTAAATGATCAAGGTGGTTCAGATCCATTGCTTCCGAGCCATTGTTTTCCAGAAATTTCACACTCAATGTATGAGGAAATAATGAATGACATTCCTATTAAGTTAACACATCCAAAGTTCACTGGTGATGCCAGGAAACAATTATCAAGATATGCAGAGGCAGCAAAAAAAATGATTGAATCTAGGAATGCTTCACCAGAAAGTCGTAAAGTGGTGAAATGGAATGCTGAGGACACATTCCAATGGTTGAGGCGTACTGTTGGAGCGACCTATGATGATTTCCAAGACAGACTTGCACATCTAAGGGTTAGTTTTCTTGATAAATATTGTGTCACCTGCTTTGAGGGAAACTCACATCACAATGTATCCTAATAGACTGTGGCCTTAATGGACCACTAATAATACTTTGTACCTTTTTATCATTTATTAAAATATTTTTATATAAAATACATAATATAAAAATTATATAAATATAAATAGTATATATTTATTATACTTTGTAGACATGATAATCCCAAAAATATAATATAGGTACAATTCTAACATTCAATAAAAAATCTGTAATCCATATCAGTTTATAAGTTTTTCAAGTGTTTTTTAACAATAACATCCTACCAAGATTTTTGTGGTTCAAATTACGAACTTTTTTCTTTCGATCAATCAATTTCCAAGTATGCTGTGTTGTTCAGTCTTGTCCTTGTCCATCTAGCAACTGAAGTATGATGAATGTGGTGAATAGTGAATTTTGATAAACAAACAGAGCAGGAGTCGCTGAAGCGCATATCAACCATACTATCTCATGAATTAATTTAGGGAACATATTTCTGCAGTAAACTAACTAACCCTTTGATAGACTAGAACCAATAGCTGTCATGATCCCAGATGATCTATCACTTGACTTGTTAAAAATGCATTGCAGGATTGTTTCAACCTTGGGGCGTTGTAAGTAATTTTTGCTGCATGTAATTTATTAAAGATTTCATCATTTCCAACACAAGTTTATAATTGCTGCTTTAATATTTTTAATAGATTTGTTTTACAAAAAATCTTACTTTCAGCGGCAGACACAATTTTATTTTTTGTTTAAAATAAAAGACAAATCCCGCATTAGGAATATATAATGTGTTGCAGGGGACTTTAGATACATAAATAAAACGGACACAAAGAACACCCAGACTTAGAACAACAATTTGTGGATCACACAAAGTGTCATCTTATGTGGGGATTGGACCCATAAAACTCAGCGTAGCAGTAAGCGGTGTGGTGACCACTTAAACCACCACACCATCCATGCAGTGAAAGAGATAGTCAGAAAGTGAACAATGATTTATTTGAAATACAACGTCTATTTATTTATTTTCTAAAACATTACTTTGAAACCAACAATGATATTCACATTTCCATAGCTTATGAAGGATCTACATTTAATAGACAAAAAATATTTTATATTATTTTTTAAATATCTTTTAAATTTTAATAACAAGCCATTTTATATGAAATCCTTCATGGGGCACCATAGGCACCAAAGAAAGTAGGTATGATATTAACCAACTTCCTTATTATCAACAATGCACATTAAATAGTTTAATCAGGGTGGTTATAGATTTCTTAACTTTCATGCAACATAAAAATTATCTAGACTAGAATAATAATAATTCATATATTCAAAACATTTGTGTGTAACAGGAATTAACTAGGTGAAACAGGTGTATCTCGCGAGATAGTTCCCTTCGTAGCGTTACATAAGCGAACATAAGAATAAAATGCTTGCAAAGTATAACAATGAAAAATGAGAAAAAAATGGTATTTATTTATCTGTACATAGAAGACACTTCTAAAATTCAAAACTGTTTTACAAAAAGTTTTATAAAACATGTAATTTCTTTTTTAAACATTATGTACTAACTTTTTATCAGGAGTGCAACTTTGAGTATAAAAAAACTCAAAATGTAACAAAATACTACACAACTTAAATACTGTTCTCATTTTTTCTTTAAGTATATTCTTGTTCATTTCAGAGACAATGTCAGCCACACTTAGCTGAGACAGTGAAGGCATCAGTGGAAGGAATCTGTCTTAAAATATACCATTTGTCTGCTGAGTATGCTCGCAAGATAAGAGAAAAACATAGTGTATTGCTAAAAGAAAATGGAATACAGGTATTTTTATGTACATAATGTAATTTCATATTAGCAATTACATTTTAACTAATATTACTCACACAAAAGATAGAAGAGGTAAGGACCAGCTACGGTATTAACAAAAAAAAATGATAGCCTGTGGACATCCATCTTAATAATAATAACCTGACATCTTACACACAGCTGTCTGATCCCAAACCAGACAGTACTATGATTACCAGACTGCTGATAACAATAACATCCTACCAAGACTTTAGATATACTTTTTTAAATATACTTATAAATTTGCAAATACATACGAAATACACTCAGACACAGAAATTAAATGATCATACTCATAACACAATTATTTGTTCTGAGTGTCAATCGAACCCACCATCTCTGGCTTGGCAGTCATGATGACCAACAGGCGCAAAACATGCTTTGGATATAATATATCGACAAACTATTTTTCTTTTCATAATAGTTTTATGTTCTACAAAACAAACTTCTCAAAGATGCTTTAGTTATTGCAGTTTACCCTTTTTAACGTAATTTGTAACACGTCCATTTTTCTTTTTATTGTTTGGGACGGTTTGAGCACATAATTCTTGATTAAATTGTAAAAGCTTACATTTATCTCAGGAACTAGCCGCTCCCCTGCAACAGGCGGCGTTACGTAAAGTTTGGTGCTATCCGGTACAGTTTGCAGTGCCGGCACCTCGCCCGCCGCTAGTCGAGCACTTCCTCGACCGCGATCAGACGCTCCTGCGTTATCTCGGTGAAACGCAGGTTATCAATGCCGTGTATTTACAAAAATTAGTAAGTCGTCATTTTCTTAAATAATTATATAATATGAATTATTCATTAATTGATTAAACGCATGCTTAATTAATTTTTATATTTACATATTTGTAAAATAAAAAATCGATCTAAGTAGCATGCAATGGGAGAGGCCTATGTCCAGCAGTGTACTGCAATAGGCTAATGATGATGATATTTGTTGTACCTATATAATTTAAATGAAAAGTATGACAAAGGAATATAGAAGAAAAATATGTCTTCCAATCAGAAGGCCAATTCTCGTAATAAAAGTTCGGTCTCAATTCAGTTCCTAACAACTTTCGATCTCACAACTATCATAAAAGGTATTTTCATAGTAGAGTATTAAACATCCAACGTCGACTGTAATGTGATTATATCGTATTGTAACCGAAAATTGAATCGATAATCTGCTAGTCTTAGTAATACTTTACTACGAAAATACCTTTTACGAGTATGACAGTTGTGAGATCGAAAGTTGATCGAAGCTGAATTGTGACCGAACTTTTATTACGAAAATTGGCATTCTGCACAGGTAGGTACTATTCCATACCAAGAAAATTATTTATTTATCATTTAAAACAAATGCTAATGTTAATAGTGCCTGCTAAAACTTAAAGAAATAAAAAATACATCACGTAACAAACCATTTAAAATAAGTTCAACAGAAAAAAGATGATTTAAACAAAAGTTGGTTTAGCGGTTAATTAAATTAATTGGACAGTTCTGTCTTTGATTGTTAATGCTTATATTAATTTTATAAAATGTAATTGATTTTTATAATAATAAAAAAACAGTGTTCTAAATACAATTACACTGATTTTTTTGCGAAGTATTAAGATTGCGAACTGATTCAATGAGTTCGTCAAGAATTAACTCATAAGATTGTGCATCTCTACTGGTCACCAATTGGCGTAGAAGACTGTATAAGAAATAACAGATTTGTATCTAAATAATACTCCTTTGACGTGAATTTACACATTAGTAACAACTAAATTTAATTTGTACAGGAGTGTCTCTATCGATACAGCTGCTTTGACGACAAAAAGTTCGAACAGTTTCTGTCCCGTGTGTGGTGTGTTATGCGACGTTACGCGGCGTGGGTGGGCTCGGGGCCGGACGCGCACCTGACGCAGATGTCGCTGCCTGTGCCCGTGCTCGAGTGCTTACATCGCTGCTTCGGGGTCACGTTGGAGTGCTTCGCCAGCCCACTGGATTGCTATTTTAGACAATATTGCTCCGCTTTCGCGGACACAGACTCTTACTTCGGCTCCAGAGGGTAAGTGCTTCATTAAAATTACAGGTTGCGCCTGAGTGACATGCTACCTACTAAAACACAGACACTACAATATACCCAACATATTTATATTTCTACATTGTTCAAGAAATCTGAAAAGTAAAGTCGTGAATTTCGTAAATTGCATATATATGGAGGTGCAGCGTATATGTATGGATATACATAGAATATATGGAAAATTTTCATTGCTATAATAATATAATTCTCTGCTGGTTTCCCTCGTTCCACCAGCATATCAACGTCATGAGAGAAAGACTGATAATAACCAAACCGATGATGCTACCAACTGGTAGTAATCTAAAGAACCATTAAAGATTTTACTATAAGAACATTACCCACTAGTTAACACTACTTAAGCTAATCGGATACTGAAAGATAGATTAACAGAACTACTCAAATCGTAAGTAAGGCTCATCTAACATTCGAGTTTTCAATACATGAAAAATAATAAATTTCAATTATAACAGCCCGTTTTTGGAGCTACGACCTGTTTCCGGGTCGATGGTAGCACATCCGCCTTATTGCGAGGAGTTATTGGAAGCAGCACTGCGTCACATGGAACGATTGTTGCAAGACTCTGCCGAGCCTCTGAGTTTCGTGGTGATACTACCCGAGTGGCCCGACAGACAAACACACGCATTGCACAAACTTCAGGCCAGTCACTTCAAAAGAAAACAGGTTCGTCATATTTTTTTGTATTATAATTTCGTCAGTTTAGTCAGTCAGGATGTGCTTTTTGCTAGTGATTTTTTAACTTTTTCAGGTGGTTATTCCAGCTTTTGAACACGAGTATCGTCATGGATTCCAGCATGTTTTACCCAAGTAAGTATTAAAATGTATACTTACAATTAGCCCTGCGTTACTCAGTCGTGTCGGACATTAACAGCTTGTTATATATTAGTTAGATTATACTTAACCTAAAATACAGTAATATATATAGTATATAATAGTTACATTAAAAAATAAGAGAAAACGATTTTCTTCAGTAGATCATATTTTAGATTACAGGATACTAAATAACGATGACTCGTCAACGTTCAACGCCTAGCTAAAGTACTATCAAGTGTGAAGCATCGATTCCCTCGTTTTATATTGTTCGGTACATATTTATATATTTATGTCGTATGAATGACTTCGTACTTTAAGTGCCGTGCGATAAATACCATGTTATTCTTGTTACTTTATAAAGTTCATTCGCTTTTAATAAAAAATATCGGTTTCGGTCTTTTTGTACGATTACTACTGAGAATTATGAAGTTAAAATAGGTGGCGCTAACGAAGTAAACGAACCGTGTGCGGTTGCAGGGGCGAGGTGTACTTCCGGTGGGGCGGCGGCACGGTGGTGGTGTGGCTGCAGAACGCGGCCGGCTTCGCGCGCTGGGGGCCCACCGAGGAGCGCGTGGAGGCGCTGCTGGACGCGTGGCGCCCGCGCAACAAGCGCGACGCGCCGCCCGCCGCCTCTGCCGCGCCGCCCGCGACCCCCGCGGCCCCCGCGCCCTCCGCGCCGCCCGCGCTCGAGCCCGACGCCGCGCCCGCCCGCGCCTAACTCACTCGATTTCCTGCGATATTCATTCTCACTAAAAGTAGTGGAGCCGTATCAAATAAATGAGCTTCGAAACAAGTCAAACGCCTTCTGCGTGAACCTATTCCGTAATATAAGTTGCCGTATCGGTAACCGTAGATTTCGAGGCGATAGATTCGAGTTCACACCTTCGTTTCGCCTTATTTAGAGTAGACTGTGAGCCATAACGTTAGAATGTAACCGGATGAGTTTTTAAGTACTAAAAAATACAGTGGGTAATAAAGGTAATTTTGGGCAAACATAATTGTTCCACCGAAATGAAGGCGCAGATTGGTTGAGGATTTTGTAATGAGCTCTAGATCTGTTGGTTACAGGGATTTATTGTTAGAATCACAATATAAATTCATGATTTAGACTTTATAAAAATGATGTGAAGGGCAGGTTGTTTCTAATCGCGCTCTGTGCTATCGATTTCTTTTACGGCTTTTGACATATTGACAATATGTCAAAAGCCGTATTCTAATTGTGTATAGGAATATTCTGAGAAGTAGAGTGATTTTTATTTTGCTACAGTATTGTATACTTTTAATAACAATGAATATCGCAAAGTACAAGTTCTTTTAGAAGCTGTTTATATTAGAAGAGTTGAACAAAAATGATTTCAACAATTCTATGTCAGTGTATCAATCTTTACTTTAAATATGAGAAATGGAGGTTTACAAAAAGGTGTAATTTATATTTAACTCTTAAAAATCCATTATTGTGTAAAATTATATGTAAGGTATACTGAAATGAATTATTTAATAATATTTAAACATAATGATTTTTACTTGAACCATTTTTGGTTATGTGCACTAAGCATAATGAAATATATTATTTAATCTTCTATTCTTTATTCCAGAGAATTGTAAAACTTTATTATAGCTTTTAAAAAAAAAACGGAGAAATCAAGTGTATATTACGGAATGTCCCATTAGTTTTCGACCCGACTGGTGCCTATCGCTCCGGGGAATCGTCACGCTGTTGTGCACCTGACACCGACGTGGATAGTCACTCTGATTAATACAACTCACAGTTTATTATATTGTATATCTTTCGTCTTATATTTGGGTTCCTGCTAGATGTATTTGGGACCCTTTGTGATGGAGTGTGTGTAGGATCTACTATATGCTACTAGGGCGAGACCTAACATGTGAGCGTCTTGTATCGATGCAACTCTTTTTTGAGATTTTAAATATGTGGTCAGGGTGCTGCCCGTTGACTGGCCTGAGAACTGACCACCCTTAGAATCTCCTTGTCATTTCTTTCTTTTCTTCTCATGCCCCAAAAGGATCATTTGTGAGTGGAGTTTTCTGTCTGTTGAGCGCGCTTGCATTAACCACGAATGGTCTTGAAGGACTTCGGTCACTACACCGTGGAGATTATCGTCTTCGTCAAGTATCCAAGTCTAAATACAACTTTCAAAGTCAATGCATTTAAGTTCTAAATAACACCATGACAAAACAGCTAAGGGATGCTATGTTTTTAGAGTAAACAGCTGCTAAGAAAGTTTTGTATAAAAATGTGTTAGACACTTTTATAAATAAATTTAGAAAAAGATGGGATGTAAAAACACCTTTACATTTGTATATAATGATAAATCATGTACATAATGGTATACATAGTTAGATGTAGAAATTAGACGTAGGGTATATTTTTTTTATTTCCCTTATCTGTTGTATAGTTCGGTAAAGTTTATTATGTTTTGATTGTTTATTATATTTTCTGTAAAAAGTAACGAGTTTTATTTTTAAAAAGTTTTAAAAACCATTCTATTAAAATACGAGTTTAATAAAAACATCTTATTAAATAACCTAACATTGTAAATAATACTAATCCTTAGTACAATATTACGAATATCAATAACCGCTAATACTTTTAATATTGTGAAAAACTAACAATAGGCTAGTTGACCCAATTTGAAAAGTTGTTAATTATATACTTCAATATCTATTATATCCGAAAAAACATATTTTAAAGAAAAAGCAATATTAAAATTACTTTATTACTATTAAATACTATATATTATTATTAAATTTAAATTTCGACTGAAAGGCTGAATAGTGTCATGGCGTCTAGAATGACGTCACAGTCTGCGAAACTAAACTATTTACATATGTGTCCAGTGCCAACTGAAACTGTATTAAGGTGAGAAAATATGCTAAAAACGAAAAACAATATGGAGTAACCTGATCTGTTGTATGAAAACGTCACAACAAAACACTTTCTGATTGGTGTTTGCTGTCACGTGACTTATGCCTTTTTTGTTCGAATTTATTTGTTAAAAATATTAATAATCTTTAACTTTTATGAGAAATAGACTGGTTTTTTCTTATCTATGTATATTCATTCATAATTTGAAACTATAAACCAAGCAATTTGTTATTAGTGGACACAAACCTATTCTGAGAACAACATATCCTATGTTTGACTTCGGCCATACCTACTCGTACAAGACTAAAATCTACTAATAATGTTTAGTTCGACAATATCTCGATTAGTTTGCCCAAACATTTGTATATTTCCTGAAAATCTGGTAAAAATAAAACCTTTCTAAGGAGAGGCCTATGTCCAGCAGTAGACTATTAAAGGCTGTTGATGATGATGAAGGTAGCATAATAATAAAACATCAAATAAGATGTGGTTGTTTAACTACAAAGACAAGAACTTAATAGAACCGTGAAGGTCTATCACTCGTCCTTTAAATTTCAGTATTCACAAGGTCATTGCGAATTAAATCCAATATAAATTATAATCTTATTTAATATCTAATAAATAATTGTACTAAAAGGTTTTAGGAAAATTTAAAGCATTGCCTTGGTCATATACGCTTTGACTAAAACAATGATTATTACATTTTACCGTTTAATTTCAGATTGATTAAAGCAAAATAGACACAACGATAATAGATTGTGCTTACCATAGAAATATAAGCATAGAGTGAACAAGAGCCCCAATCTTGCAATATAGGCAACGAGAGAGATGAATAATAGATAGTTCCTTCTATCTTTTTCTAGGCGAGCTCTGTGGTTGGCTAAGGAAAATTCTAATCTACCTATCTGTCCTACCGTCTAGTCTATCTAATAGACATTGGATTCCAATTTCTGCCCTCTTTTGGTGTTGTTTTATATATGTTTTTCTATTAGATTAATTTATTGTTTTAGCCATTAAAAATTCTTTGGGGCTCAATGTAGAACAAATTTTAGTACCATCTGACTAAAACTAAGTTTAAGCTTTAAGCAGCTTTGTATTATTAATTTAAATTACACTAAGTTTAGTCATCTAGTGACGAACAAAAGTAACTATATTTCAAAAAATCACTAAGAGATTTTGCCAGGACTATTTTAATAAATTAAGTATAAAATTACTTGCAAATGAAAAAGGATGCTGTCCATAGCAACAAAACTTCTATCCGAAATATTTTAACACAATAAAATACAAAATTTATCGTGCTAAACATGAAACTATAGCGATTTGTGAGTTTGCGACACAAGTGCCACAGCACGGACGCCGAGTGTACTAATTTTAAGCCACGCCCACCGTGACGTCAAGACTACTTAGAAACATACAACAACGGTACACGTAACGAACAACTACGGTATTCGAATCATGACTCGATTCCGCGATTCGAGCCCAGTACTCGAGTTCTATGTTTGGTGTTCGAATGTAAACTCTAGTCCAGGACTCGAGTCTAAAAATTCGAGTCCAGAACTCTAGTCTGGAAATTCGATCTAGAACTTGAGTCTAGAAATTCGGGTCCAGAACTCTTCTCCCTTGGGATAGGGCCTGATTAGCCATGGTGTCAATTCGGGGAGGACCTGAAATACATGGTCCGGGTCCTCCCCAGAGTAGGACATCTGAGGCCGGCCGTCGGGGTGGTTTTTAGTGGAATCACCACATACTCCTGGCTCATAGTCCCCGAGGAGTAGGAGATCCGAAGGGATTTTCCACCCCAACAACAAAAAAAAAAGGCGTCACATCATTTCTTATGTAAACAGATATCGAGTACGAGCGAGTCAACTTAACTCGTATGCTAGATTCGAGTCACATGGAATCGCTAAACAGAATCGAGTCAGCGAGTACAAATTCGATTCTTCCTGACTCATTGGTATTCGAATAAGCGAGTCTAAAGCAGGAATCGAGTCTGACTCGAGTCAAGCCCTACTCGGCACATCGCTAATAAAAAGAAAATACCAATCGACGTATCTTAAATAGCACTTTCCAAAATTATTTATTATTAAAACAGCACCCTCTTAGTTTACGCTACGCTAGATACTACCTGCTACACCGTCTATATCACTTGAAATACTTCGAATTTCGTACTTTTTGCACAGTGGAAAAACTGCACCCTACTCGAAACTAACTGCACTATCATTAGAATTTCATAAAATGCAATAGTTATTGCCACAAATAAATAAAACGTAACCAGTCAATTGCCGAAGGCGCGTGGTACGTTTGAGCATGCGCAGGCCATACATCTAGGGTTTTATTTTCGAAGGTTCGAAGCAAGTTTCCACCCCTAACCTTATCTGCGCTTTCTTTTCTGCTGTGAATGTTGATGCTCCAAAAAAACAATTTGTTTAGATAGCTAAAAAGTCTTTGCATCTTCTACAGAGACGCAGATAAGAGTAAAAATTGTACTGCTATGTTTACCTCTTAGTGAAAGTTTTTTTTATAGAATAATATTGAAAATAATTGTCTGCTTACTTACACTGTCGTGTATTAGGGGTAATAGAATTTATACCTCCTTATGGGTGCTGTTTTAATAATAAATAATTTTGGAAAGTGCTATTTAAGATACGTCGATTGGTATTTTCTTTTTTTTATATCTCAAATTTACAGGCTGGGATGGGAGGGGGGGGGGGGGTGGATATGACTCATTAGAGTAGCGATCTCACGAGAATAACACATACATACACATGCCTTTCATATAATATCGTTTTCATCGTGTGTAAGTGGACAGTAAATTGTTATTTTATCCATCAAAAATTTATTTACGAGTTTCGAAAGAAGAAACACTATTCTTTTGCCTTAACGAGTTAGGAAAGAAGAAATATTATTCTTTTATCGAAACCAGTTTCAAAAGAATTCTTATTTTTTTTATGTTAGAGGGGGCAGACGAGCCACCTGATGGAAAGTGACTATCGCCGCCCATGTACGTCTGCAACTCAGGAGTCACAAACGCGTTGCCGGCCTTTTAGAAAGGAGTACGCTCTTATTCTGAAACTTGGTTTCGTAGGTGGCCGAAGGGTAAATTATGTTTACGCATCGCATTATAAAACTTACGTTACGACACTCGCCACTCAAAATAATTCCAATTTGTTTCAGATTCTAATTGAATATACCTACTTTATCCCACGAGTACCTAATGACGATTCACGTAGGTACAGCAATAACCCATGAAATCAGGCAGTTTTAAAATAAAAAAGTAACACTATTTTATTGTGTAATTATTATTTAAAATACTATTATTACACTTAGCTAAAGATTATTTTTAGTAATTTGATGAGAAAACGTCAACGTAAAATGTTCATAACATTATATGCCAAACTTTAAAACCTTATTATCTATATACTTATCTTTTACCACAAAATTTAACTTATTTTAAAGAAAGTTATGTAAAAAATAATACATTAAACTTATGAACCAGGTACATATATAACATTGGACTACCAAAGAACCACCTCATTTTCCCTACTTATACTTTTGATTTTTGTCAAAATACTTCGTGATTTGGTTCACAGACAGACCGGTCACTAAAGCAGTCACCAAGATGGTGCATTGTTATCTAAATAATTTTTTTAGTGAGTCCGAAACATGGAGGTACTCAAAATAACCATTTCGAATAACTTGAAGTTGCTCGTTTTGTCCTATATCATATTCATTTTAGAATATTACTCAAGATCTGTGATAGATGAAAACTATAGCAGGATAATAGCGTTTTTTATTTATCACTATATCTGCTGTGGTTTGCAAATTAATTGAGTAATCTCAAAACGAGCCATAATATTTTAGGGTTTTTCTTGCTAGATAAGCGATTTTGTGCTATTGTCATATTAACCAACACTTTATCCTTTAAAATTGAGCTTATTTTATGGTTTTTGTTTAAATAAAGTACAGCATAAGTCAACTTCGTAGCATGTATTGTGAACCTTACAAAGTGTCTCATGCTGGAATTGCAGAGCTAATTCTAGATTAGTTGGGAGACCGGAATGAATTATGGGACTGAGTTAAAGATAAGTGTGTTCGTTTGGATTGATGAGCCACTTTCCATATCTTCATGAAATTAATATTATTATTTAGTAGTAAATTAAAAAAAATTGTAGCCTTTATCCTGGATACAAAAGTATAATACTTTTAAAGTTATACGAACATAAAGGTGCCTCCTCAATCTAAATTTTTGGATTGAGGAGCCACGTCAGAACTAGGAACATATAGGATGTATATTTATCAAAATTTAGTCTGATTTTGTAGTATTTGAGATTAGTTAATAGACAAAATCTGAGCTCGGTAATGTTAAAATTAAAATAAGTTACCATACATTATATATGTGGCTCCTCATGACCGTACATACGATTCTCATTTTTCAAAAAAGCAGTCTTTCAATTGATGTGCAATTTCTTCATCATTTAATAGTAACTATGTTAAATTTGTAGTCTAAAGAATAAGTAATTAAAAATGAGTGAATTGGGAGATATGGCACATTTTAACTGGCTCGTCAGTTAAAAAGCTTCGGTAAATAGATTTCACTGTAAATATACTTCTAGGAGGACCTATTTTTTCGTTTCGTAAAAACACATCTATTTTATTTTATCTTATTATTACGGGGTAACTGTAAATTAATATCTTTACCTATCTACCCTCAAAATATTTTTTTTAGAAAATTGACATTCATTAGCGTTGAAATTTACTTGTTTGCGCATAATAGTTTTCTGACGTTTCGGGCACAAATATTCTCAGATACTTGTCCGAATCAACATTTTTTAATTTGATATTTTTTCACTGACACCACCCGAAAAAGCTATTTTGTACAGTCAGATACAAAAACATGGTTTGCTATCTTTAGATAGTATAAAATGAAGTCGCTTTTTTTGTGTACGTTTAGATCTTTCAAAAGAAAGTGATTCAAGAGGCGGGTTAATATGCATATAATAGACGAGGAAATCCGAGATTTTCAAAGATTTGTGATGTGAATTCTTAAAAAACATGTTTTTTACACCTTACGAGATAGATCAAAATAATGTATTATGGAATTGTATATCTTAAAAAGATCTACAAAAAAGACCATGATGTTATATGTCTATAAAGATAACCCATTAACCATTTGTATATTTTACATATTACAAAAAATATTAGGTAATTTACGAATTTATTTTAAACAATAGAGTATTATTCCTTAGCCAAATAAATTAGGATGTTCTCTTGATGCTACAAATTCAAACACTTGCTACAAAATGTTTTTGAAGTGGAATACCTTTGACCTATTACTTTCATGGCAGTTTACGCTCTTAAATAAAGATTGAAGAGCCACATTAAAAGTATTGTTTATTTTTGGTAGACACTATACACAACTACTACTAAATGATGATTTTTTTTTTAAAAGTTATTAAATACTTTCAGTGTTCTAGGTTGCTCCTCAATTCAAATGTTTGGATTGAGGAGCCACTTTTACATTGATATAACTTTGGATGTATTTTACTTCGGATTTCAGAATTTGACCAACAAAATTATTTGCACACCTACTAAATAAGTTCCCTCACCTACTAAGTAAGGAAGATTTCGTTTAAAATCTGAAATGTCTCCTCAATTCATACAGACACAGATAACATTTGGTGATCACAAGCTACATTTGGTGTAATAAAGAAAAATATAATTAATGATACTTTTTATTATTAGTAATAAAAGCGAAGTTAGTAATCTACAATATTACACTAGAAGTTACGGAGACTTCGTTACTGTCGTTTAAAGCAGTGTATACAGTGTAAAAATCAGTGCTATTCATAAACAATATTTACTATTTAAAATGTCAGACAATAAAGCTATTAGGATGTGTGGAGAGAAATATTAATAAGAATATAATAATGATAAGATGAAGATTAAAAACACTGCTTTAATCATCATGTTATGGCAATGACAAGATGTTGCTGTCAATAATGTGCAACATGATCATCCAATATAATTACATAAAGATACATATCAATGTAATTTGGAATAAGTGTGACAGTTTGATAACTTTTGATTAAAAATATCTATATTAACTTTTTAAATAGTACTTTAATATTGACGTAAACATAGGATGGACAATGCTATAAAACTTTGTTTTATTTTAATATATCTCTAATATAAAGTATATATAGAAAACTTATAAGGAGAACTGTCAACACACAGTAACACTGCTGTTAGGGTTAGTATCTATTAATAAAATAAATATATATTGAGATACATATATGTTATGAAAAATCTGCACTGCATTTTTTATTGTGTAAGTGATTAACTACTATTTCTAACGTTATGGTGCACCTTAATTGCGTAATAGCAAATATAAACATTATTTCTAACACAACATTAAACAAGTTCAAAATTGATGATGACTTATAAGTAGTGCACATGTATTGTTGTTAAAACAAATGAATGTGATCATTCGTCCTAATAATTCAGATAAATTACTGTTAATATATGTAAATAATTTATCTAAGCATTTTTTTCCCAGATCATTACAGTTGCATTTCTTTATAACATTGATCCAAGATTGTAAAGTTTCTGTTTATATCATTTAGTTGTATTCTTCATCTTCATCCATTGCAAAGTCTACACCCGAGTCAACAGCACAAACAGGACTGAAAGGAATAAAAATTAAATTTAACATCTGTTTTACTGTACAGTTGATATACGGCAGGAAATTGAAGCCTTAAGTTGGACATTCAGTTTAATTTGGTATCTAGGCCAGTTTCTCACTATAGTTTGAATGACACCACCCTTAGGAGACATTCGTTTCTGATGGGTAGTGTCAGATAGCTCAGGATGTTGAATTAAATCAAGTTCAATCATCAAGTTTTTATTTTAACATCTATTGAAATATATCTCAATCAAGCATCAATAGGCTGTGTTTATTATATACATAAAGCTTTAAGATAATTTTGAATTTTTAACACAATGCCCAAAAATGTTAGCTCTTAACAGTTTTTTGTATAAACTTTAAGTACTAGTATATCATACAGAGCAGAGGGATAAAAAGAACATAATTAATTATCAATTTTCAAAAATGCTTTACTGTTATTACTGCTGTTAGTCTTTAAGGAATCTTACCTCATAGCTCTACATGTGAAGAAGACGATTCGTTTTAACTTTCTATTGTAGAAAAAGTAATTGAAAGCCCACAGACAGCCTGGTTCACCAAAAGGGTCACTGGCTAAATCTGGATTGTAACTGTATATGCGGCATTCAGGCAACATCACTTCTTCATCCACAGAGGTCCACAAGGCCGGTCGCAGCTGTCTCCACCGAGCTCCACCAACAGCAGACAGAGCTGCATCTACAGCACTTTGCACCCAACTCAATGAAGGTTCAGCACTAAATTCGCTACTCTGTTTTAAAAATAATAATTATATAACATAAAAATTAAAAAATGTGCTTAGATATTGATGCTTATTATTGTTAGATAACCGTGGTAGTTAGATAGTAGACTATAGAGTAGTAGAAAGGAATGTTCAAACTTTGTATTGGTGAGCCCTCTCGGTTGCCTCCTTTTGTGGGATGATGTCCTCACAGAAGGATGTGACTGCAGTAAAGAATCTGTCACTACCAGCCATAATGAATATGACAATTGGTAGCCACAGATCCCCTCTGATGACTGCAGTGAGGGCCCCATATAATATATAGCATCTATGTGTATAGCACTTATCATGGGGTACTTTGATAATGGAAAGCAAGATTAAACAAAATTGAATCTGTATTAACTTTATAATGAAAAAATAAAAAAAAATACTAAAAAAAATCAAAAAATTTGGATTGAAGGCATTGGGTCTTGATTCCAATTAGTATTATAATTATGTAACTCTCTTTACATTATATATTGCATGCATGTTATTTGAGAAAGCTTGAAATAAATTAGAATTTGAGGGGAAACTGAACTGTTTTATCTATAATCTAGAATTGACACACTTCATTGTGTTAATAATATGAGGAAACTTGAGAAGTATATAGTATAGTCATAGTTGACAAAATTATTTACTTGCTAGGAATAAAGATAGTTATTTACATTTTTTATTAAACCTTTTAACTTTAGGCTCCTTTTAAATTGCCTGTTATAAACAATATAATGATAATAAATAGGATAGATTTCTATGTTTAAAATAAATTCTTACACCTGTATCATTAAATGTAACATCTTAAAGTAGAACCTGAATTGTCTTCCATTATCAATTTTAACATTTTATTGATTTGATATCTTGATAAAAACGTTTAATATAAAGGATTAGAAAAGAGCTACTGAAGATGTCACGAAATAGTATTTCATACAAAAGTGTACCACAGCTATCGTTTTGATGTTTAGAAAAAGATAGTGATTTGACTTAACAGTTATCTACCCTATTATAACTGTTGCTTAACATACATAGAACAATTAAATTTATATCTATTACATATCAATGAACCAATTGGAATGTAATAAACATATAAATCTTTTATGATAAATATCGTCTTATAGGAATCGACTTGCCTTGGCCATTGAAAAATCATAATCTGGAAAAGCAGCATTTAGTGTAGCAATCAGATAAAACAAAGTTTTCCGAGATATGGTGTCACAAAGCACACCATCTTCATCACCAGACAAACTTCGGCTAGAACAAAAAAATCTTAGTTTTATACCTCACATCAGGTTTGGCAAACAAAAAAAACAATTTTAATATTTACCTATATAACATTCCCTCCGGTGGGGATAAAGCCTGGAGGTTGTGTGTTGTTTCC
This sequence comes from Arctia plantaginis, assembly GCA_902825455.1. Taxonomy (NCBI): domain Eukaryota; kingdom Metazoa; phylum Arthropoda; class Insecta; order Lepidoptera; family Erebidae; genus Arctia; species Arctia plantaginis. The sequence continues at coordinate 7,808,938 of CADEBD010000288.1, forward strand.
CCATCTGCTGTAAATCGCTTATAAAAAGCTTTTTCTGTGCCAGCCATCTTGCAGCTGTAACTCTCAACGCGACCCTGAACGGCACTGTCTCCGTTCAGGATTGAAAGAGCTCTGCTAAGTGCCTCTAAACGGCCACTCTCTAAAAGTTTCATTTTCTCTACCTATTACTTTCCTCTTATTTACCCACTCAAATTGTATGTTTTAAGCGGTGCCTTTATATTTGTGCAGCACGGTGCACTATTTCTGTACATAGCCGTGGGGTGTATAAATATTCCTTTTCTCTTGGAGTGTAGCAGGTTTACACTCGGAATCAATTGCGTCTTCTGTTCTTCTTCCGCGCTGATGGGATGCGGGAACATCACAAATAAGAAGAAAAAAATAGATTTTACAAATTGTTGTATTGAAGCAAAGTATTTATAGCTTGTTTTGCTCAAATACAAAGAGAGCGCGTCACTTCACTTGTTGTCCCACAAAAATTGTTACAGTAATTGCACTATAGTTAGAACTACAGATCAATATCCATAGAAGACATGGTCACAAAACAATAATAAAACAACACAGTTATATAATCTAATAAAAGAAGTTTCTTTATAAATAAGAATTATTATGAAAATAGGCAGGTAATAACTCTGTTACGATAATATTCAATGCCATCAATGGCGAATACAATACAATGTTGCCAAGTTTTAATCTTGTTGTTTTGTTTAGAATAAGGGACACGAGAAAAGAATACGTGATAATTATTTTATTAGTTTGTTAAGTAATTAAATTTTATTTGTTAAAGTTCTTTTTCTTTTATTAGTCGTCATTTACTAATGCCTGGACTACGCCTGTACTAATCTTCCACTGTGTAATATCAGTCACAATTTTTCTGTTTATTCATTTTCTAGCCATATTCTCTTTCTCACAGTTCATTCGTATTTTCTTTAGTAGGGCCTCTACTAAAATTAGTGGGCAAACATTCAGATCTACACAGAATGACAGGTTTGGAAACTGTGTTATAGGTCCCCTTTCTGATAAGGAACTTGGTATCACATATTGTATTATCCCTGTAATATGTTGTATTAATTTGATACGATACAATTCGGTCTATATCACCATAGCTTTGTAGGATTGCGCCAAGGTAAATAACAATTTGATTTGATTTGATGATGATTTACTAAAAGGTTACGGGACTAGAAAGACTGCTGTACTCATAGAACATGTACCTACTTAGTTCGTATTTTTTTTAAACATTCTATTTACCTCTGCTATTAAATTTCCGCAAAGCACCCCATGGCAAACTTTTAAATTTAAGGAAAAAATGTCAGTCATATATACTTTCTTTCCTTTCTAGAGTTACTTTCACAAAAACAAGTAGCTTAGGTCCGTTTCCGAGGTCCAGTCTATCAGTCCCTAGACCAACTAAGTACCTACAATGTAGAATTATACTATCTTTAATCTTTTTCTTTTGCCTATGATTTTATGTAAACATTATCAAAATCCAAAGCGATATAAGTAGAGAGAGAATATAGCTGCCAGTAAGTGGAATCGATACAGGTAACGAGAGAGATGGATGCCGGATGGTTCCCTCTGACTGTGTTTAGCTAAGCTGCGCTTGACTATTGTGAAGTTGTCAGGGTTTTGATCGTAGATCAGGTGGGAGATTAGAAATTTCTCCAGCTTACCACAGAGCTCGACTAGAAAGAAATATCTAGAGAGAACTATATTTTATCCATCTCTCTCGTTGCCTTTATTGCAAGATTGGGGCTCTTGTTCACTCTATGCTTATTTTTCTATGTCAAAATCAGTTTATCAGTTGTCAGACGCCAATCTGTTTGTGTTGTTTGTGTAATGTGTTGCGTTTGGCAGTTGTTAGACTACTCAGACTTGTCACTCTTGTCAGTTTAGTAGTTACCGTGCTGCAGCCTATGTTTGCGCTTGCATTAATTTAGTACTTATAGTACCTATATTGCTTAACAGTTTTGTATATATTTCTTAGAAGGCTTTTAAAAGTTAGAGTTGTAGTTAAAAAGACACATTGACATTGTTGCGTGTGAAATGCTTTCCTTGTCGAAAACTTTTACCAAATTGTTGAGAACTACCTGTCCTAGATGTTATAAATTCCAAAATTACGGTATAAATTTATAACAATTAATTAACTCATTACAACTTTGGTATTTCTTACAACATGTTTAATTCTAGATTCTCGGCTCTTACATTAACACATCTATGTCATATTTCAGCGACTCGCAAGAGATTTTATCGCGGTACTAGTGTTGTACAGAGTGATAACAAATGGGAGGTTACCTTAGACCATCGTCGTCTAAAAACACCGACAGGTCAGGTGTTCGCAGTGAATAGTGAACCACTGGCACGAGCTATAGCAGCAGAATGGGATGCCCAAATTGAACACATAATACAACCTACTATGCACTTGGTTTGTTCAATCAATCTTCTTATTATGGATGCTTGCATAACTTCATTAATTCAAGTTTGAAAGTTAGATTTTTATTTAACACCATTATGATTCAATAATGATATCAAATAAAGATTTGTTTTTATAAATGTACAGGAAAATAAATCACTGCCTAATTTCATCCGTAGACTGCAATTTGCAATACAGCGTTGGACAACCCAGGCAAAGTAACATCCCATGACATTGCTAGTTTTCTGCTAGACCATTTGTCTACAGACACTATTCTGTTCTACTCTGAGGTAAGTTAGGAATACTGTATAAACTGTTTTAGAGTAAATTACTAAAATTACCACTCAATCTAGTTCCAATCAAATAAATCTCTTTTAATCCAATATGTATAAGATATTATTAAAATCTTCATGCCTTCATGTTTAAATACATTTTGATGTGTTTTTGGGGTACAAATATAGTTACGTTTTTTTCTGCGAGTGATATGTTCATAAATATTATAATAAGAAACTCCAAGTATATTTATTTTGTAGATTTTATCACTGCTTGACAAATACGTCAGTACATATTATGTAATTATGTAATATTATATAGATCAATAATATAAATAGTAGGCCAAAACCTTCTTTCTAAGGAGAGGATAGGCCTCTCCTTAGAAAGAAGGTTTAATTAAGAAGAGAGAAGAAGAAGAGAAGAAGAAGAGAAGGTAGAGAAGGTGGAAGAAGAAGAGAAGAAGGTAGAAGGTTTTAGAAGGAAGCTTTAATAGTCCACTGCTGGACATAGGTCCAGCAGTGGACTATTAAAGGCTGTTGATGTGATGTGATATAGATCAAATCTGTATTAACACTTATCTAACACTATTTATACATTACCTTAGCAAAGCCAGGGAAATTTTACATTTTAGCCTCTAAAATTTTTTTAAAGGAAGAAAAGGATCTACAAACATTACAAGAAAAAAAATGGACTCCTGTCATAGACTGGTTTGAAAAAAGATTCAATGTCAAACAAGAAGTGGCTACAGGATTACTGCCACCGCCTGTCACCATTGAGACACGAGCAGTACTAGCTAGATACTTACTGTCATATGGGTTTGCAGCTCTTAGTGGTGAGTAAGCTGACTTTCAATATGATATAGTACTAGTCACTCTGCAAAAGAGCAGTACAGGCAAGAACATTTTGACAAGTGATTACATGAAGTGAAGTGTTTACATGAATACGAATGCTAGTAAATATAAAATCTTGTCCTGACATGTCCAAAGTTGTCAGGAACAAGACAACGCCAAAAATTTCATTTTGAATGATATGATATAAGGTTGTTGTTTATATCTTTAGCAGATCTTTTAAAGTAATACTTTTGGTCATACTTTCCACCTGAATCTCTTAATTTGTACTAATATAATAAGTAAGTTAAAACTGTCTCTTTGTTTTGTATACAGCTATGGCTTTCGGCACAGAGGCACTCAAGTCACCGATACTCATGATTGCATGTATTGAGCGACTCATAGAACCTAAAGAAGCAGTTCTGCTAGCACGGCTTGAAGAAGAATATCAGGTTTGCACTGCAAAATATAATAGCCTTGAACATAGTACTTGAAGTTTTTTGGAAGTGATCCCATATTCACCAGTACACTTTTCATGCTGCTACTAATATTGCTCAACATTATAAAAAAAACTATAGTGAAAGTGTAGAAAATTTGGATTAAAGAAAAGATTGCTTAGGCTTCAACATATCTGATGACAAGGAATTAGACGGGCTCCCTTTCAGCACTGGCTCACGTAATAACTATGGACTTCTCCTCCCATTCATGTGGTGACGGATTAAGAATACTAAGGGAGCAAAATATGCAGGAGATGAGATTGTCACTGGTGTCACATCGATTAGGCTGTACACTTGAACCGGAGCCCAAGCCTATCCACCCTCCCTGTGATCTGGGGGGGTCTGGGGATCTCAAAGGGTGGCAAAGCAAGAGTCACAAGCTCTTGAGTTGCAGGTGTCCATTAGCAGCGGTAGTCACTTACCAAAAACACATATATCTTTATACAACTTGTACATCGTATCTTGAACTCGATTACCTGAAGCTCCATTAATTTGACTTTAGGGAATCAGCAAGTCTATGAAAAGGTCTGTGAGAGAATGAAGGAAGTCAAAATGAATGAATATAAAGTGTGGAAGAAAAAGGCAAAAAAAGCGGTAGCGGTAGCCAGAGCTAAAGCTCAATATAACATATTTAAACACCTACATGAACCTAGCGGTCAAAAAGAACTCTACCGCATTACAAAGAACAGGGAAGAAAGAGCAAAAGACCTGAAGCATGTGAGATGTATAAAAGATGAAGAGGGGAGAGTGTTGGTTAAAGATGAAGATATAAAAAAGCGATGGAAATCTTACTTTGAAAAACTTATGAATGAAGAGAATAAATGGAGCGGAGTGCTAAAGCATGTGGATGTGAATGTCGGACTGGTGAACGAGATTAGTATAGATGAAGTTAGATTGGCAGTACGAAGTATGAAAAATGGAAAAGCAGTTGGCCCCGACGGTATACCAGTGGAAGTTTGGAAGCTACTGAAAGAAGATGGATATAAGTGGCTGACTCTATTCTTCAATATGTTGTTGCTTGAAGAGGTAATCCCAAAGGAATGGTGTCAAACCCAACTCGTACCCATTTTCAAAAACAAAGGAGATGTTCAGGAATGCAACAACTATCGAGGAATAAAGCTCATGTCACATACTATGAAAGTCTGGGAGAAAGTGATTGAGAGAAGAATAAGAGATGAGAGTCAGATAACCCAAAGTCAATTTGGGTTTATGCCAGGACGCGGGACAACAGATGCTATATTTGCAATGCGCCAACTATGTGAGAAATACAGGAGTGCGCACAAAAACTTGCATATAGTGTTTGTGGATCTCGAAAAGGCATATGATAGGGTACCCCGAGAGGTTTTGTGGTGGGCTTTGAAAGAAGAAAGAGTGCCTGTTAAGTATGTAGAATTGGTTCGTGCTATGTACAGAGAGTCTAGCACTCATGTAAGGTCGGTCACGGGAAACACTGATCAATTCAGTGTCTCTGTAGGCTTGCACCAGGGATCAGCTCTGAGCCCATACCTCTTCCTGTTGATAATGGATGCTCTGACATCGGACATACAGGAGGAGGCACCTTGGTGCATGCTATTTGCAGATGACATTGTGTTGGTCGGTGAGGATGGGGTTGAGGTCCAGAGCAGACTGGAAAAATGGCAACAAAGGCTGGAGAATGTTGGCTTGAAAATCAGCAGAACCAAAACTGAGTACATGTTCTGCGATTTCGGCGGTCTCTCCAGCCCTGAAACCATTTCGCTGGATGGGATAGCGATAACAGTCTGCTCCAATTTCAAGTACCTCGGCTCCCTCTTACAATGTGATGGTGAGATTGATCGAACTGTACAGCATCGAATCAATACGGGATGGATGAAGTGGCGGCAGGTAACGGGAACAACTTGTGACCCCAGTTTCCCCTTAAAACTGAAGGGACAAATTTATAAAACTATTATCAGACCTGCCGAACTGTATGGTTCTGAAAGTTGGCCCATTAAGAGAACGGATGAGAGACGCCTGAACGTAGCCGAAATGCGAATGCTGAGATGGATGTGTGGTGTGACTCAGATGGACAAGGTTAGGAATGAGTATATACGAGGGAGTCTGAAAGTAGCGCCACTGGATGAAAAGTTAAGAAGTAATAGGTTATCTTGGTATGGACATGTCATGCGGAGGGATGAGGAAAATGTGGCGAAGAAAGTTTTAGGTATGAGAGTTGAAGGGTATAAGAGAAGAGGCAGACCGAAGAAAAGGTGGATGGACTGCGTGAGGGAGGATATGGCTAGCAAGGGAGTAAACAGTGAGATGACGCATGACAGAGTAGAATGGAAAAATCATACATACTGCGCCGACCCCAAATAAAATTGGGAAAAGGGTAGGCAGATGATGATGGAATCAGCAAGTTTTATTAGTATAGATAAAGAGTAGTAAGTGTAGAAAACTCACTTAATGATGACACAAATAAAAAAATTACAATGATTTCATATCATTACTGCATTTAGGCGTAATTGATGTCAAGTTAACCGTGGTCAAGTGGAGCGTCCGATGAGTTGGTCGATTTTTATTAAGAGATTGTTATACGTATGCTGCTATAGATCTATTTGCAGTATGTGTAGTATATGTATATGTGTATGAGTATATGTGTGAAACATACTTTTGCTGCCCTAAAAAGACTTAAATAAAGATGAAATCCACCAAATACTCATTTAAAGAGAGAAATTAGTAAGTTGTTTCAAATTCTTTATTCAGCCTAATTAAGTACTCGACGTAACATTTAAAACAAATTAAGGGGGCTGTTGAAGCTGAAAAAGCTTGATAAGTCGCACCATTAAGAAGAAAGCTCAATTTTATATGGATTTAGTTTTAGCTACATAAATACTTCGTAGGTTACAAGTTTTATCCGTATCGTAACGTATCCTTACATACCTCACAATCATTTAACATTTCACCAGTTTCGGATATTTTGCCTTGTCTTCACAGAACATCGCCATTAAACAATAAGGACATAAACCCTTTTTAAAAAAAAAGTTGAACCGACTTCAAAAAACATCGACAAAGAGCACTAAAAATTAAAAAATAATTACAAATCTGAGTAAAAAAACTATAATAAGTACCCTCAATGTCACAGGTAACATTATAATACCAATAGTCCCTTCTAGTCTGTTTGAAGTCGGTGCCAAGCCAAATAGGTGCTTGATAGGCATGGTAGAATGTAGCGCGGCAGCTGCAACAGTCTTCATGCTGCGCAAAACATGATGAACGAGCTAAAGTGGACGCACATCTCCAATTATATTATTATTTTGAATTCTTTAATAAGTAGTTGATAAGTTTGCGCACGTCATTGATCTGGTTGGTCTTTATTAATTAACAAAATCTTCGATGTTTCATTAGAATTATTTTGAATTCTTAATTTTTCATTGTGCTAATATAAAGCTGACATAGACCAGTATTACTTATTGTGCATCGAGCTTGGCACCGACTTCAAACAGACTAGAAGGGACTATTGGTATTATAATGTTACCTGTGACATTGAGGGTACTTATTATAGTTTTTTTACTCAGATTTGTAATTATTTTTTAATTTTTAGTGCTCTTTGTCGGTGTTTTTTGAAGTCGGTTCAACTTTTTTTTTAAAAAGGGTTTATTTTACCATTTTTAGTGTAGGATATGAAAATGACATTGGCGTCCAAACTGATCAAGATCAGCTTAAATTCTTTTCTAAGAAACAGTCAAATTCTTGTGAGTTGCAACCGAACAAAATAACTTCCGATTCAATTGACACTGATCTCGAAGGTGAAGATAGGGAAGCTTTAGTGAGACTACTCAACAAATATGCTCAATATTTTATAGAAGGAGTTCCAACTAGAAGGGTTAATACTAGTATGTTAGAAATAACCTAGTTGACCCACCCAAAATTTAAGAGTTTTTTCCAGAACTATTTTAATAAATTAAGTATAAAATTACTTACAAACGAAATGCGATGCCATCCATAGCAACAAAACGTCTATCCGAATTATTTTAACAAGATAGAATACAAAATTTCAACCTTTTCTTCTTAATACAACGAAAATTACTGTGGTGACATAAATACTGCAAGTTCTCTGCGCATCACATCGCGCAGTCTCTGACAGTTGCAATGGTTTGTTTGGCTAAAGAAATACTCGTAGCTAAAACACGTTGTCGGGGTTGTCAAATTCCCAATAATTGTGAGGGTTTTACTCGATTTCTCTAGGATCCCATTATCAGATCCTGAATTGGTGGTAATGGGACCAATTCGGGATATACCCTTTCGATTACAAAAAGAATTTTGAAAATCGGTCCACAATTGACGAAGAAATCGCGTAACAAACATACATAAAAAAAAAATACAGACGAATTGAGAACCTCCTCTTTTGTGTTTTGGAAGTCGGTTAAAAAGAAAACATACTGTCGAATCAAAAACCCTCCTTTTTTGATGTTGGTTAAAAATCGACTAGCATGAAGCTCCTAGTCGAGACGAATCAAATGAGCACAAACACGGCGGAATTGCTTTATTTTATTACAGAGTTCCCATGGCTATTTACCGTCTCCATCATCAGACCCTGAATATCACATAGGATCGGAGTCCTTATTAATTAGACTCAAACACATTCAAATTCGATGGTATTACATAATTTTGTTACAGAGATCCCATACTCCTAAACCATTCATCATCAGCTTCATCATCAGCTCAGCAACATCAGATGGTGACCATTAGATGCAAAAATCTACATAGATTAAGATAATTTCTGATAAACAGTGTATATGCCTACAAAATTTGAGGGTATCCCTCGATTTCCCCAGGATCCCATCATCAGATCCTGACCTGGTGACAATGGGACCACCTCTGACGTATGACCTACCAAATAAAAAAAGAATTATTCAAATCGGTTTATAATTGCCGGAGTAATCGCGTAACAAATATACAAAAAAAAAAAAAAAAAAAAAATACAGTCGAATTGAGAACCTCCTCCTTTTTTTGAAGTCGGTTAAAAATGATAATAATTTCGAAATTTGTAAAATTTACAGAATTATTATATATTATTATTATAATTATAATTATTATTTGTATTTTTGTTGTAGTTGATCCGCTGGGGGCGCGTAACGTGGGCACATGAGTTAAATCAAGCAGAGCTTACATCGCGTGTGGCCGCCTCCTTATTAGTCATTCACAGCTCTGTAGAAAACCACACGACAAAGGCCAAAGCAAAATCTGAGGAAGAAAGCCAATAAAGAAAGTACTAAACATTGGAGAGTTTTATGTGCGTTTTATTATATTTCTTCCAAAATCTCACAACCATGAAATAGAAGCTTCTAATTAAACTTTTATATATCGCGGTACAAAACACTGAACTATCTAGTGTGTGTATATTAGCACAATATACAAACTTAAATTAACAAACTTAAATTCCTTATATACTTCTTAAATTTCATTAATCATTGAAAAAAATTACAGTATGTACAAATATATAAAAGGTGCGTCAAAACTGGGTCGCTGATCATTTGTATCCAGGTACTTTTAAGTAAATTCATTTGACCTACTTAATAAACAACAACCTAGAACTCTACACTCTCATTAGAATGTTGCATTTCCTACATAGACTGCTTTTATGAAAATCAGGAAGTTAAAAGTGAAATGAAGTGAGGTCGGAGCACCTATAGTGTTAAAGAATGAAATGAAAATAGCAGAAACGAAGTCGCGAAGTTCTGCTAAATTTAGCTGGGCGGGCGGAGTGCGACGCAGGCGCAGCTAATCGTCAGTGCCCGAGACCGACCTCGCTTTGTTCACAATCACGAACTGTGCGCGCCCTGTGTTGTTTATTCATTTAGTGAATAAATCAACTATTTAATCTGCTTGTTTCCTATCGAAATTGATATACTTTCTAATATTTCACGACATATTTTGATGTACGAAATGGCTTATTTAGGCAAATGCAATTGGATAATTTACACTACTTTGAACCATAAAATCCTAAATTGAGGTTAATATGTTCTAGTTTAAAGCAGACGTAAAAATTGTTAAGTCAGTTGGGGTCACCGCTACGTAAGTACTTTCAAGTGTTATTTATTCACGTTCTATTTAAAGCGCAATTGAAAATTTCAGTTTGCTATTAAATGTAAAAGTACAAAAACTTACAAAAATAGTACTAAGCTAGGTTGCTACTTTTTATTTTAGAAGTATATGTACTTATGTTTTAAGCCAAATTTGTAGCCGGGATTTTTGAAGGCCATTGAATTAGTTAAAATTGTCATTATAATTTGTTGTTAATATAATTTATTTGTAATTATAAATATATTTAGTTGTGAATAAATGGTAATGTATTGAGATTTCTCCTATAGAGGAAACAAAAACAAACCATGGTAAAGGCCATATAAGACTAATAAAACGGGCGCGTTTGTATTTCAGGGGTGATGAACAACGACGTAGAGATAGACGGTCGCCCCCGTCCGTTGTCAACGGGATTGTGGACGCTGTTTTCTTGGCTTCGTCGTGACGATCGATCTGATTCTAGCGAAAGTCTCTCTAGCGCCGGCTCCGACCGTACCGTTGCAAGCTTCGCTTTCTTGACACCAGCTCATTATCGCACTACAACGAATCCAATAGTTCTTCCTCCACCTGGGCCTCCGACTGACTCCTACAAAAAAAGAGTACACGACAGGAATCTTCGACGGCAGTATGATCGCGACATAACTTTACATCGCAAATACGGTTTATTTAAAAGTGGCGAAACAAGTTGCGGTTACGACGCTTTGAGTTTACCGCCAGTGCGAAGAATAGTCAGCGAGTCTGGTAGTAGATGGGATCGAGATAGAAGAGCCACAAGCGAGTGTTTCCAGAGACGACTCGCACATGTGCCGGGAAAGCGCCGCGCTCCTTTGCCGCCTGTAGTAACCGTTCCTTCGGCTCCATCTTCGTCTCTAAATCGACGTAGTACCAGAAAACGTCGAGCACCACAGCCGCCAATAAAGATAATAGAAAACAATAAAGAGAACTTAAAAACCCTTGAAGGAAAAAAGTTCATAACACAAATGAACCCACACTCAAATGACAAGAGACAGAAAATTCGAAATAGCGATGTCACAATGGATTGTAAATCTGAAAAATATATTACAAAAGAAGGACAAACTAAGGATACAAAACATAAACCTGAAAAAAGCTTCCTTAAGCAAATTTTCGATAGCAAAAAGAGAAATTCAGGTGTCGATATATCATCTGTGAAATTACTGCCAAGTATAAGTGAGTTAGATAAACAAGCTGCTGAAATTATAGAAAGCTGTAAATTAAATGCTTCGGAAAAAAGTAATAATGTTAAGAGTGAAATACTAGATAATATAGATGGCCAAAGTGCCGGTCAGTTTGAAAGTTGGATTTGTGTTAGTTGTTTAAGAAAATATAAAATATCTATAGTGAAATGCTTATATTGTTTACCTAATCAAGAAGTTAATCAATCTGAGCAAGCAAATGACAAATCGAAGGCTTTAAGTAGCTATACCCAAACAGAAAATAATTTATCTAATTCAGAGTCGGCAATCAAAAATACAAACGAAGAAAAACAAAAACTCAAAGAAATGTTAAAGGAAATGAAAGATTCACTTCCTAAGCGACCCAAGCACGTAAATGAAACATTAGGGGTTAAAACGTCTTTAATTCCATCTACTCGCGAAAACAGTCCCTTCTTAACAGAAACACCAACCCTACGGGTTGGCTGTACCATTGAACCGTCGACATCCCATAACATTATCAGATCCCAACTTAAAGAAGTTACTTCAGGTAACCGATCTTCACCAGTAAAACCAATACAAGTTAAGTTAGATTATAAAAATGATCAAAACTGTGAAAACTTAAAAATAAAGGATATTAAGAAATCAAATCAAAACGTAAAACCTGTAACACATATTGAAAAAATGAAGGTGACTAAATCTGCACTGGTGACCTCAATACAACAATCGTCGGACCAAATAAAAAGTAAACTAGATTTACATACACCTTTAAGAATATCATCTTTATTAAATCCGGTGTATGTTTCAAAGAATTTAGTTTCGAATAAACCCCAAGATACGCCTATACAGGCAGCGATTCAGACAGAAGAACAGAGAATACTACAAGTTACCTTTAATAAACCTAGTATTATTTCTAAACACACAAATAACCCAGCTACGTCCATTGATGCATTAGCTGGTCCGTCAACATCGGAAAGTCAGTTGCCTGTTACTATTAACAAAGTTGAAAATAAATACAACAAAGAAGAAAAAAGGAAGGATATAGAACCACATGTGTTATTTCAGAGAGGTAACATTCCAGCCGTGACAAAAAAAGACACAACTGCAGATTTAAATCATAATAATAAAATTAGCAACCTTTTAGAAATGACGTCAGCTAAAGAAAACAATATAATAAAAAAAGGCATTAATCCTGATCAACATACGAGACGTAGAGACCTTATTCATCAACTAGAACAGTCAATAGCTAAAGGAGATGAACGTGCAGCAGCTGAAGCTGCATCAAAGTTAGCTCAGTTGCGATTGTCATGTTCAGTATTGTCATTCTCGTCCCAAATATTATCTCAGCCTTCGACATCTAAGGCGAATACTGATTTTGAAGGTGAAAAGAACCAAGAGATGAAAAGAGCTAATAAGGAACCTCCAAAAATAGTTCCTAATGAAAAAACAAGAAACGATACGAAACGATCTCAAAATATTGCTGTCAATAAGATAATACCAAGTTCCGTTTCACATCAACTAAATGCGCCAAATATTTCAACCGTTATTTCTTCATCATCTATAAAGGACACACCAAAAAATAAAAATTCAGTTATCCAAAAAACTATACCAGAAGCAAAAAAAACTGATGCGACTCCAAATGGCACCATGACTACGTGAGTAGATGTTTAACTTTTTATAGATATATATTATGATAATATTACTAGCAATCCCCCCCCAGCCCCAACCTCGCACTGGTCCAATGTCGATACTACCAATGCTACTGATGTGGTGTCAGTGTGGAGTAATTAATTATACTATTATTATGATAGGACTATACTACAGGATATCTTTATGTGCAATATTTATACCAACTGCTCCAATTATTGCAACGACGGACGTACGACCCGAAGCGAATATCTTCTAAAATATTAATTTTATGCTTTTAAGAGTAATTTTACTTTACTTTAAATGCACAACGTAACTAACGTATTTAATTGGATAAGGAATAATAATGTGTTATTAAAAATATCTTCGTAAATAACCCATATTTTTTTTGTAATATTTAAAAGATAAAAATGCTTACTGTGGGTTGTCCTTATGAGGTAGACATATACCATCGCGTCTTTTTCGTAGATCTTTTTAAGATATATAATTCCGTAGTACATTATTCTGGTCTATCTCGTAAGGTTTAGCCAGCGTTTACAATGTAATCGCACAAAAAACAAGTTTTTTTGACAAATCTTTGAAATTCTCGGATTTTCTTTCCTATAAAATGCATGTATTAACCTTTGTCCTTGTGAACCTTCCTCTTGAATCACTCTCTCTATTAGTGAAAACAAAGCAATAAAATTCGTTGCTTAGTTTAAAAGATCTAAGCGTACAACACAAAACAGCGACTTTATTTTACACTACATATGTACTCGTCCAATTTTTGTTGAATTTTAGAATTGCTGTGTTGGTCGAAGATAGAGAAGCCACAAGAGGACCAGTTCACTTACGCATAAATCGACAAGCATTAATGAGAGACTTAAGAAGAGAGGCCGAAACATCGTTAGGATTACCCACTAATCTGCAACGTTGGATTGTTGGACGTGTTCTGTGTGTTAATGATAATATCCCAATCAGTTCCTTGGCTGGGCCTGATTTTAGCGCACCTTTTTACCTATGTGTTGTAGAGGCAGGTTAGTACCTAGTTTTTCTAAACTACTTGTTCATAACTTATCTTACAATGATATTACTATTGCAGCCAGCATTATAGAACTGGAGCATTGTAAAGCAAAGTATATGTTAGTAGTATTTAAGGGTTTGATCTTTTTTTTGGCCTTTGATGAAGGAGTACCTACGCTCTTTTCTTAAGATCGTATCGGTTCGGAAATACCGCAGACGACAACTTGTTCTACATATTGGTTGTGCGAGACAAACAGTGTCTTGAAAAGCGCACAGTGGTGGGTAGACAATAATTATTGTTGGAACTATGGCTTTCACGATTGTTAACGTTTTCAAGATGTATGTTAAAATGTATAGGTGTAAAGATTAATTACGTATGTCATTGGTACTTCTATTGTTCAAAACATAAACACCAACATCAGTGTCAGTTCTCATAAATATAGAAACCACAGATGTAGCGTAGCACACATTTCTTCATATTCTACTGTTATTTACAGGCCGGTTGTACAGGGTTTGATTTTCACTCAGAGTGAATAATTGTGTGATGAACACGAGCATTTGTAGTGTGTCTGAGTGTAATCCTTCTATAGGTATTTCGAAATATAAGTATGTTTAACAGCAGTCTGGTTACCATAGTACAGGCTCTGCCTAGTTTGGGATCAGATGTCCGTGTGACACTTGGGAGTTTACTATTATTATTAGTTTTTTTCTTATTATTGTTCTACTTAAATATATGAAATGTTTTAATTAATTTCAGATAGGCAGCATGAGTCGGCGTCAGGAGTAAATCAAAAAGAAAAATCTAATGATGAACACAACAAGTTACAAACCAAAGCTAGTGATGTTTATAAAGAGCTAGTGCAGTTGGAACAACAAGCGCTTGTTCCAAATGCAGAGAATTTTGAGTGTGGAGTTTGCATGGAAGAATATACACCTGGTAATGGAGTAGTGTTGCGTGAATGCGTGCATATCTTCTGCCGCAATTGTCTTGCGGATGTAGTGCGTTATTGCGATGAGCCTGACATCCCTTGTCCGGCTATGGGATGTCGAGGAATGTTACAAGAACGAGAAATCCGAGCTCTAGTGACTCCGCAAGATTATGAACGTTGGTTGGCACGAGGGCTAGCTGCGGCAGAAAGTGGCACTCGAAATGCATTCCATTGTCGCACGCGAGATTGTAAAGGATGGGCACTTTGTGATCCGGATGTTCAAAAGTTTCCGTGCCCAGTTTGTAAACATATCAATTGTATACCATGTCAGGTGGGTACTTTGTAATTTTTTTTTTAAGTCTCGATGGCATTAAAATCGCATTTCTTAGCACGCTGTTTATACCAGCAGGCAGTATAGTATAGATAATAAATCTATCTATATCGTTAATGTCTGCAATTATAATTTCCTGAATTTCCCTAAAGCCGTTTATTATTCGCCCTTGTAAAATTAAATAAATGAGCATGAACAAGTGTGTTAAAAATAAAATAATCGGAATCTAACACAGTCAATCAATAAAGTGTTTTTTTTAAAGGCGATACACGACGGGTTGACATGTGAACAGCATCGCGCAAAACTAAAGCAAGGAGTTGCTGGGAAAAGTGGTAACGCCAATTCAACTGACGATAGTACTCGGTCATTACTAAATGCATTAATTGCCAAAGGAGAAGCCCTGCAATGCCCAGAATGTAGTGCTATAATTACCAAAAAATGGGGTTGTGACTGGGTGAAATGTTCAGCATGCAAAACAGAAATATGTTGGGTGACTCGTGGTAGAAGATGGGGCCCAGGTGGTAAAGGTGACACCAGTGGTGGATGTCGTTGTGGCGTTGATGGAAAGAGATGTCATCCATCCTGCGGATATTGTCACTAAGGACTTTAAAATTTATTAATCATTATTAATATAGGTGCCTGCCTAAGGAATAGAAGCTATGTACGTATTGTATATAGGTGTTAAAACCTTTTTTAAATGTCATATAGTGTCTTAGAGCCTACGAAGTTATAACTGTCACACTGTCCATACATTTTGTTAAGCTTTGATTATAAATAGTAATAGATTTTTGATTTTTAGGTGTCTATTTATTCTACAAATTATACCTACAAAAATGCTTACTTCTTTTGTCATCTATTCACATTCTTTTGGCGATATAGGATCACGTACTAATGTGCCATGTTAGTGTAATGGTTGTTCTTTAGTTCCTCGTCACAGAATGGGGTTAAAGCTGAACTTTATGACACTTCTTCTGTGCTTATTTGTAAAACTTAATAACTTACCCGTACCCCCAAATAAGTTTTTTGCATTCTCTTGATAGAACGTACGAAACAAACGAACATAGCATATTGTCGATGAAGTTTTAACAGTTCTTAATTCATTTTATGCTGTTTTAACATTTTGATACCTATAGGGAAAGAGCACATGCATCCCAGTCAAAAAAGGGATAGGTATCCAATAGTGCCACATTTTTCAGTTGAGACAGAATTAATAGCTCGACATTCTGTTAAAAAAATACATATTAATAATAATAATAGAACAGTTTCATTTTTGTCATGCAGTTTCGCTCTGTAAAGTAGGCATAGTTATTCATAAGACTTACATTTCTAATTTTATTACATATCTAATCACTAATCATAAAATGTATTCATATTGTTCATCTATATCTAATATCACGCAGAAGCAAATTTTAACAGAATACTTACTTGTTTACTTGTTAATTACGTAGGCAAACCATAAAAATATTTAATAATTTAAACCTTTTTAGATATAATCACTAGATATTTAATATCATAAAAGTATAACAATATTTTGGGTATTATTTCAATTCACAACAATTCCTCATTTTTTTTATTGGTTATCTTTAATTTTGTAATTTAATATGTAGTTTATGAGCTTCTTAGGGGTGGCTAACTCAATTACACCTTTTTTCATTAAGTTCATTATGGTTTAATATAGGTATGTTAAATTCAAATCTTCAAGCCGGTTTTCAGGCTTCTTAAAAATATAGGTATTATAAGTTTTTGAAAGCAGCGATCTTGCCGCGCACCGCAGTTTTTTATGCCCGGCGGCGCTGCAGACACAATGTCGCCAACATTATGAACAGTATTAAATATTTATATCCATAAAACTCATCGTTTTTACATAAGTAACTGTATCTGCTAACAAATAATAGTGTTTTTAACGTTTTTACTTGGGTGAGCACACCCAAGTAAAAACGTGTGGCCCGTCTGTTCAAAAAGTGCGAAAGTTGTGAAATTTTCTGTGAGCAAAAGGCCAGGCTACAGAATAGTACAAAAACTACCCGGCCACTCCAATACAGCGAGTAAACACGACTAGCGAACAGTACAAGCCAATATATTTAAATTTGAATTGACGAAAGAAGAATTCGACATCCAAGGTGCTTCTTAGATATGAGAACCTTTCTCCTCAAGTGGCACGAAAGAGATATCATGTCCATATCATGATTCGATGAAGGATGGTGTTACCTGAATCCGATGCATGGTGTTTTAGGTACTGATCAGACAAATAGTTTATTTGCTTAGTAGATATCCCTTATTTTATCAACAAGTAAGTATCTCCGTAGGTGGACATATAAAAATATGTAGGAATACCCTATTGCCTCAATAATCAGTCTTACTATAAAGCCACCTAATTTACAGTTACAGTATGTAGTTATAGTCCATGTGAATCAACATTAAGTCTCAATGCTATACTGATTTAGCAGTAGGGCTAGACTATTTTTTTAGGTTAGTGCAGCCGTTTATATTTTGAGTAAAAATATTTCCACGTCTGCTGTTTGCCTGTCCGGAACACAATAGCACACTCGCAAGCGTGTAAATGGCATCCAAGCGTTTGTAAAGACTTGGAGCTTGTGTACACCAAGTGTTGCCAAGCCACGGCACGCATGTAAACTAGGCATTATACATCTCGTGTCACTTTGGTCGTAGTCGCACTCCTCCGAAACAGCTCGACCGATTTTACTGAAATGTTTTTTGTATATTTGGTAGGTTTGAAAATAGGTCATAAAGTATTTTTCACCCTCCTCACCATTTTTTATATAGCAGAACAACGTTTACCGAGTTAGCTAGTACCATGTAAATATACAGCTACATACCTATCAACATATACTTCATCAGAGGGGACTCAAAGGACGGTAAGTAAAGCAACGCACAACGCTTTGGGTCACGACGAAGGGGGTTTCCACACGTTACAAAAGTCACATCAAGTAACCTAAGTATGAAAATAAATGCAAATGTTTATGAGCTTCGAATTACTTAATTGAACGTAAGTGTGTGTAATATGAATCACTCAAGATGCGAACGCGGGATTCCCAAATATCCAATACCTGGCGATTGATTAACGTTGGGAAAATAATGGGGCGGCGGCGGATTGTCTCGAGAGGAAACACGGGACCCTCTGATACAGGCTGACGCAAAGGATGCTTTGGGGATCACGTGTGTCTGATCTGCAAAGAGACAACTCCTGGCTACCACCACTGCGATGGCCAGAGCGTGGACACGCCGCTGCCACACGGCCATGGTACAGAGTGAGCGCTGTTGGAACACCACTAATTCCTACTAGCAAATCATGCTCGCGTAGCACCAGCAGAGGCTTCGAACCGGCCTAACAGGCCCGGAACGGAACAAATACCCTGTTTAATAAACGTTACAATCCAACAATTTTGTAAATCAGGGACTTATTTGTAGTTATAAGACGTTTAGAAAAAATTACAAGTAAAAAAACATACAGATATTATCATTATAAATGCTGTTGATTAAACGTTAACATGTGCAAAAAACGCCTGTAGATTTCGATGACAACATTGTATCTACAAATTTGTAAGTTGTAATTAATTAAAATGTAAGTTTTTGTTGAAAATTCCTAAATTGAAGTTAGACTATTGTTTTAAATCTGACACTTCAAAAGTAGGTAGACGTTCAGTCATATATTCATCAAAACTACTGTCAATACTTCCACCTACTAGTTGTTAGAACTTTTTTTTATGTATAACAGTTAAATTGCTTCACTTATTAAATTGAGGCACAAAATTGTTAAGTTCTGACCCAAAACAAGTCCACCTGTGACCACGTTTAGTAAAACGGCTCTCCTTACAATTATGTAAATTATCACTCGTAAAAAGAAAATGTTCATTAAACACAAATATGTAAAATTTACAATTTTGTCAGTTTTATATGTTAATTTGGTGTGCGTTACCCCAGCAAAATAATGTCGAAAATGGTCATTTAAACTTTATAGATAATTAGTTGCTCCCCTTCTGTAATTGTTAAGCACATTTTTAAATTTGTTTCACTTAAACTTTTTTAGTTATTTCAAAAAAACATTTCCTGCTGGAGTAACGTTTGAAACGTTACCGCAGCCAGACATTTTCTTTTTTAATTGTAATATTGAAATAAATTTTAGCTAAATAATTAGTTATCTGGACTAGGTAAATGTTACAACTTATTTGGTATTTGTATTTTCTTCGGTTGCGAAGTTATTCAAAATCCTGCTGGAGTAACGTTTGTGGGTTTGCTGGATCTCTGAAACGGGTAAGCGGATTGTAACCATCTTTTGTAAATAACTTCTTAAGGATTAGTTTTAATTTGTTCGACAATAAAATAACAAAAATAATGGACCGTTTAAAAATCATTTAGGTAAGTATGAAAACACTTAAATACGTCCTAACACTTTAAATAAGACCTCTTAAGACTTACTTGAAACGTTATTCTATTGCTTGTAACTACCTTCAAATGTATACGAATTTTCGTAAGAATACTGTAAGTGACTAAAAAGTTATGATGAAATGTAGCTCTCCACGTTCACGATCACAATGTGTGCGGCCTTTTTTGGCCACCGATAAACCTGTGTGTGGATATATAAACTGAATGTTATGCCAATAATTAGTTGTTTAGTTCAGTTGTCTACCTGTAAAATTTCAGGGTAGTACATATAATAATTTACGAGATAATTAAATAAAAGTCATTAGAAGGTGCAAGACCGTGGTAACCCGACCATGTTTAGGTGGTTACAAAAAAGCGATCACCCAGTACATTGTGCTGGCTTTTAAAATATGTAGGATATTATTTGCAAGTTTACTACGGATATGTACATAAGTGTTACAAAAAAACTACATGTTTTTTAAATATTTTTTATTTAGGATTGTTTATTGCATAATTAGTAATCAGCCGGGAGATTAGGTATTGTTTTGAATGCTTTTGTTTTCTCGTAATGTTTAGGTGAATTGTTTATAGTTGTTCATAGAATTGGTACCTGCGTAGTATTTGTTAATTGAAGTTTAATTTTAGGGTAGGTATAGGTAATTTAAGAAATATGAAATGAAATGATAAGTTTTGAAGAGTGTAACGTATGCGTTGTAAATAAGTATTTTGTGAATAGATGGGGATTTTTTTAAGTGATGAATCGACTTAGGCTAGCATATCGCGAACAAACTCTGTATTGCATTATTTCTGTAATAAGGTCGGAGAAAATAAAATATTTGATCACAAAATCGCGGTGAGTTAAATAATAATAAAAAAAAAAAAAAAAAAAAAAAAAATATTTATGTAAAATTAGTAATAAGTGATATACCTACCTAAAAGTTATGATCGTTTTTAATTTGTTCACCCTGAACGAAATTTCAATATTAGCATTAGTAATTAATATCCTAAGACAAGAATGGACAATTACTTAAATTGAATCGAATTAGCATTAATGCCTATTATTAGTAATTAGGTACACACATATTGAAGAACTCTCAAGAATACGATAAATATTTGCAAAAATAGAAAGCGGAAGCGCACACGTACTTTACAACACGTATATTATCTGCCTAAGGGTCAAGTTTAGTGCACTAGATGCAAATTGCAAACAATGAAGTATCCCTTCGCCCCTCCCCTCCCGCGTTCTAGCGAAGGATGTATTATCAGCGATTCTTGATTGACAAATATTATCTGACCAATAATTTTATCTATAAAAATGTATCACTTTCACTCGATAAATTAAATTACCGTTATTATATCAAAATATCATTCAACAACTGTTCGTTTTTAACAGAAATCAACAGTAACGGGCTCAACGCTTAACGGTAGGTACATAGGTATAGATAATTCTCGGTTCTAGGTATAGACCACAGAACAATATTACCTACTCTTACGAGGTATACGTCTGTTGGGCGATGCAATATTGATGCATTCTAATTTACAACTGTATTCTTCTACTATTCGGTCTATTTTAACTTATTGTAGATAACTTGTTGCTTTAAATATTTTGATGCATTCAAGTCTAAGCTCTATACACCCCAAAATAAAATACAATTACTTTAGTGTTATTTCTTTACAAAAAAAAATCAAAGAAATGAAACGATTTCTTATTGGTTTAAATTTTCGTTTTATTGCAGTCAGGTGAATCGTTCATACATGTATCTACATATTTATAATTTTAGCGGACCAGTGCAGATTTTCTGTTGATTGTAGCTCCGGTAGTAAAAAAGACTAAATAAATTTTAAGTAAAGAAACTAGTGCTTAAGATCAATTAGGGAAAAAAACAAAATAAATAATAGGTAATAATAATGAATAAATATTGAATGTATTTAACACTGTACGCAACTGTACCGAAATCGTAAGGTGTATTACACTAAACATTTTAAAAGACAGCGCAATGTACTGGGTGATCGCTTTTTTGTAACCACCTAAACATGGTCGGATTAGCACGGACTTGCACCTTCTAATGACTTTTATTTAATTATCTCGTAAATTATTATATGTACGACGCTGAAATTCTACAGGTAGACAACTGAACTAAACAACTAATTATTGGCATAACATTCAGTTTATATATCCACACACAGGTTTATCGGTGGCCAAAAAAGGCCGCACACATTTTGATCGTGAACGTGGAGAGCTACATTTCATCATAACTTTTTAGTCACTTACAGTATTCCTACGAAAATTCGTATACATTTGAAGGTAGTTACAAGCAATAGAATAACGTTTCAAGTAAGTCTTTAGAGGTCTTATTTAAAGTGTTAGGACGTATTGAAGTGTTTTCATACTTACCTAAATAATTTTTAAACGGTCCATTATTTTTGTTATTTTATTGTAGAACAAATTAAAACTAATCCTTAAGAAGTTATGTACAAAAGATGGTAACAATCCGCTTACCCGTTTCAGAGATCCAGCAAACCCACAAACGTTACTCCAGCAGGATTTCGAATAACTTCGCAGCCGAAGAAAATACAAATACCAAATAAGTTGTAACATTTACCTAGTCCAGATAACTAATTATTTAGCTAAAATTTATTTCAATATTACAATTAAAAAAGAAAATGTCTGGCTGCGGTAACGTTTCAAACGTTACCCCAGCAGGAAATGTTTTTTTGAAATAACTAAAAAAGTTTAAGTGAAACAAATTTAAAAATGTGCTTAACAATTACAGAAGGGGAGCAACTAATTATCTATAACGTTTATATGACCATTTTCGACATTATTTTGCTGGGGTAACGCACACGTTAATTTGTAAGTTGTATTCTTTATTAAACAGAAACTTGTAGATTTGTGACTTGTAAAATACAATTACAATTCGTAACGTTTATTAAACAGGGCCCTGGTAATAAAATATTATCAAAATCGGCCCAGCCGATTATAAACAGCTAGCGGCGGCGCTAAGCACAGACAAAAGTAATTTTGACCCTATTACCTACCTCATAAGTTATTATACACGAGATATTTACCATGTTTATTCTCGGCAATTAGTTTCCGATATTTCGATACTGTTACAAGCTCCATGATCTCGGAAAATCTGAAATGTCCTTTTTTTAATACCTTTTCAAGTGAAAATAAACACGGTAGTTTAAAGTTTAAATCAATATGACTATTAGCCCCAATTAAATTCACATATATTATTTTAACTTATTGAAATAAACATTGTCATAATCAGTTGGAGGAAGGATGTATGTTTTCATGTACATATTATGCAGAAAAATTTACCTAAGGATAGGTAACATTTTCTGCATGTTAATTATAAAATGTCTATTTTTCTAAAAATACTAATTTTTAAATGATATAGCATAAGCAATGCTGTAAATAGAATAAAGAAACTTATCCTTTTGCACTTTCTAATGCCCAATTATCTAGTTGTCAAGATTTCTAGCATGAATAGGCCTATATATGGCATAACATGTAATATTCCCAAAACAACTTTAAATATACCTATATACCATGATTAATTTTATATAGTATCAGCATTAAAATATTCCATTGCTTTCCGTAATAAACATAAATTTAAACTGCAAGTTTAGCTTCAAAATACCTATATTCATATTACAATTGCCTTTCCTGTAAGAACACTTTTTATCATGAATATACATCTCCTTTAAGCTTGTATTTAAAAGTATTGAAACCACATGAGTACATAGTATTTCAACATTTTCTCTTTGTTAATACAAACCTATAATTTACAATACCTGTTACACATGATGTTGGGTTATGTTTGTATTTATTGATTAAGTGTTTAGATTAACAGGTAACATGACACTTATTACATCCACTTATTTAAAAATATGGAGATGCAGTCAAAACTTTCATTTAATTAGGTACTACAACAAACCAATTTTAATGATATTGCCTAACGTTGGCAAAGGCTCCATAAAGATGAATATTTTGCCTGTGCCACTTTGATAAGCTAAACAAAACTGAAATATGTCACACTGATTATTACTCAAACTGTAAATAAAAAGTATAGTTGTATATGACTAAATGTTAAAACCAATAAAAACAATTCTATCTTAATGGTAAAAATTACAAAAAATGCAAGATTGTAGAAGGCATTCTATAAGTTCACAGTTGCTACTGTTACTTTACAAGTGGAATATATCCAATAATACACTAATTAAACCTGCTTACACTCTAGTAATTATTACTTGCATTAAGACAGAAAATCCTTTTTTCGAAATGAAGATTCTAATTAGTAATAAAACTTCAACATATAGTTCACAGTTAAAAGCCACAGTTCACAGTGTGTTATATACACACCATCTGTTTCTCTGCTATTTTATTACAACTAACCCACAGAAGTTACAATCAAGTCCAGCGTGACACAATGTTCCTTACAAATACATTACTGAAAAAATTGTGCTTCACTGCAATACCTTTCAAATTGTTCTTTGATTTAAACCACTATATTACTAGTGTCTAATAACGTCGCATTCCTGGAGGACCTCGACCACCTGGACCTCCACGGCCCATTCCAGGAGGTGCTCCCATCATGCCAGGGGGCGGACCACCCATCATAGGACCACCTCGCATTTGAGGAGGTGCAGACAGCTGCCCACGAGAGCCCGGGGCCATATGCTGCTGAGAAGGACCACCAACACCTCTAGCAGGCCCCTGCAAGCCTGGAGGAGCGCCAGCCGGCCCAGCACCACGACCAGCCGCTCTACCGCCACCAGGACCACCAATAGCACCCGGTAGCGGCACACGAGGTAATCCTTCTTCTGGTGGGGGTGGACCCTCAATTGTTAAGGACACAATATTCTCTCCACGGAGCAATACAAAGCCCAAAGTTCTTTTCTCTTCTCTATCGGGGGTTTTGCTGTTTTTGGATTTAATTTTTCTGAATTCCTCGCAGTCTCCTAATATTAAATTCATATGTTTATCGAAAGCCTTGAATGTCCCAATAAAAGTTCGTGAGTCTTGAAGTATTACTCTGACTCTATAATTGATATGCTGTTGCATTTTATTATTCTTTCCGATAGTCTGTAAGGAAAAGAAACATTAATAATATTGACATTTTACCGGCTTTACCCGGTTAAATTGTCTAACGTTAAAGTGTTTGATACATTTTGTTTTGATTACTATATTTAAAAATAATATTTGAAATATCTTTTTCAAATCTAATGTGGTTTTATGAAAAGCGAACAAACCATTTTGTATGTTAGATGCGACGATACGACTAGGATGTAAAATTTAATCCTCAGATATCCTTAACTGTACCAAAATGACAGCTTTAGGAAACGAAAAACGAAACAAGACCACAGACTACAGTAATATTATTAGAGCAAGACAGCAAGCAAACACAAACAACACGAAATTGCCAACTAAAAAAATTACAGCTTTCTAATTTACTAAAACACTACTAAGTACATTCAGTCTTTTTAGTTTATATTGCTCCACTATAAAAAGTATCATTAAAGTTATTCAATAATGTTTAGAATACTAATTAAATACATTATACTCATTGTTAATAACAATTTTATTTTCGATAACGCCATTGAATCTGCTTTTTGGTTAAATGCTCTATCCTCGCCAGAGGCGGATTAAGTATCAAGAGTGCCCTATAGTATACCTTTTAATTCGATTCCAGATTTGACAATTTCAGTGTTGCAACGTTATTTTTTATTTATTTATTTTTTTAAAAAGACAACGCCCTCATTAGGAATAAATCCTGTGTCGCAGGGGACTTTACAAACATACATGAAACGGACACAAAGAACACCCAGACTCAGAACAACAATTTGTGGATCACACAAAGTGTCGTCCCATGTGGGGTTTGAACCCACAACACTCGGCGTAGTAGGAAGCGGCGTGGCGACCGCTTAAACCACTACACCATCCGTGCAGTCAGTTATGTTGTATAAATAAATAAAAATAATTTCGCAACGTCACTATTTAGTACTTGTCAGTTATGACAAGTACTAAATAGTGACGTTGCGAAATTATTCGATACGGAAATGGAATATTTCCGGATCGATTCCTCTCGTTTATAGTAGTATATCTAAACAACTACTACTTTAATAGAAACTAAGTATATCTGGCAATTAAATATTGCTGAACGGATAATGTACTTATGACGATTAATTTTATTAAGGATCTGAGTTTTCTTTAATAATTGTGTGTGAAATAAATAAAAAATGTGATCATGAAGGAACATGAGAAATAAAACAAATAGATGTATTAAGGTAATATTTTATTTTATAAATCGTCGCCGTTATCGCTATCGCTATCGCTGTCACTTTCTGTAACATTTATTATAAATGTGTCTGTGATATTGTCAAATAACATTTCTAGTCTACTCATTTTTTCCTCTTCTTTGACAACATGGGATACGCATTTAGACCATTCGGTAGCCGTAAATTTTTGAATGCCCTCCTCAAATAAATTTCGCACATCTGTTAATTTGAAGGTTTTATTATTTTGAGCTGCATGCCCCTTTACCTGCGCCCATATCAATTCGATAGGGTTCATCTCGCAATGGTAAGGGGGTAGTCTTAAAACCGTGATCCCATGTTGTGCTGCCATTTCGTCTACAACGTACTTATTTAAAGACTCGTTATGTGGAATCAGTTCTAAAAGCGTAGCTTTAACCATATCTGGTTGTGAATTCTGAAAATGAATATTTTTATTTAAAAGCCAGTTTTGAATGGCAGCTTTTTTCCAGCTCATTTTTGGTGCCGTTTCCAATTTTCGGGAGTGGTAAGGTGCATTATCCATCACCACAATTGAGTTTGGTCTTAATTTTGGTAAGACTCCAGCGAACCACTCCTCAAAACAAACTGCATTCATCTCATCATGGTAATCTTCATAATTTTTCTTTGCTTCAAAAATCATAAGCTCCTCTTCCAGGAAGCCTTCTTCACTACCTATATGGCTAATTATGAGACGTTTGCCTTTTCCAGATGGATTTTTTAATCCAGTGGTCAGTCCCTCCAAAAACGCTTGCCGAGATGATGTGACTTTCTTGTGCAACCAAGTATTTTTTACAGTATGACCTAAAAATAAATATAGTACATGAACATTCAATATTACTATTAAATTTAATGTAAAATGTATATAAATTCAAAATGTTAGCCTTACCTGCGTTAACTCAAGTTTCATCTTGATAATATATATGTCTCCCTTCTCGTCGAAACTGACATAAAGATCGCAAGTAACGCTGGCGCCATGTTATTATATCATTTCGATCAATAAGTGTGCTCTTGCGTGACCATGCAACAAATTTAAAATTAAGATGCTTCAAAAATTTTCTGAGGGTGTCTTTGGAAACCTTGGGCATTTCTGGATCATCGTTCATCACTTGTAAAATCTAAAATAGTAAATTTTATAATAGTTTGGAATCATTGCTTATATATAAAAGATGTAGGTATAAAATAATACTGTCTGACTGGTTGACTAACTTTTGCAATGGTTGGAGGTTCACTTCGGTAAAAGAACTGATGAACAATTCTTCGTATTTAAATTCATCAATTTTATCTTTGAAACTTCGCTTTGGTCCAGTTTTTTTAGGAGGAGTTGGCGGCGCACCTTTATTTCCTTCCTTCAAAACGTTACAAACAGAGCGTGAGGTTACTCCCAATATGTCAGCAACTTTGCTCATACATTCATTTTCTTCCACAACTTCAAAGGCCTCTAATTGCGCAGAAGTTTTATTTTTCACGTACTTGTAGGCGTTGCGGATCATTACTTTTTTAGTAACAGTGAAAGCTGTACTTGGCTGAGGATCCATTTTGATGGAAAACCAAAACAAATAGATTCACTCAAGGTTCACAAAAAACTATAAACGTAACAACAAACACAACGTAACAAAACTTTAACAAAAACCCAACAAAATAACAAAATATCAATTCGCAATGAAACAAGATATTCGTGCAGTCAGACTGGGAGAATGAAGCCGAATGACAAGATAAACAAAATGGCGATAGCTGCACGAGCGCGCACGGGCTGCCAATACAGAAAACTATCTAGGCTCTTTTATTATAAGTTTTGTTTTTAATATAAAAAACAAAAAATATTAACTTTTTATAAAATAAAGCAGCGGTTACTAATTAATAAATAATAATTATGAATAAATATGTATTTATTTAAATAAAAATCAATAATTTAGTCTTTAATTGGCACACCAATATTATGATTACATAAACATAAATCGCGATTGTTTATCGATTTTTGTGTTCATCACTACACTATTATATGTGGTGTCATTATTTTACAAAATGACAGTAGCTAATGTCAAATGTGGAATCGAATTATTATACCTAGTATAGGCAAGCGGAACATCTCATCAGAACCCTTCCCCTTCTCATCAGAAACATAACGTATGTAAACACTAACTCTCGGAAGGCACAAAGCAGTTCTTTTAAAAGTAAAAAGTTATGAGATCTAATTATTACTTAACTTTTAGGAGCCGCCAAACGTGCGAAATCCGTCTGGATTTGACAAATTCTGGAACAAAGGTCCTTATCGCGCGTTTCATGCTCTAAGCGCGAGACTCAAAAATGCGTAACAAGACTTTTTTCCGAAACTTCTTGCGGAACTTCGTTCCGACCAGGGGTCCATAGACCCCTCACGCCGTTTAATTTTTGCAGAGGTTTCATGGTTTTAAGGCGTTAATTGAAAATCCTTTAGATTCTTACATTAGATACTATATTACATTAGATACTATAATTTTAAGCAAATAAAATGAAAAATGTAAAGTAAAGCGCTTTCAGAAGTGGATTGCCTGCTCGACATGTACACAGTTAATTTGCCAATTTCATCGCTTTACTTTTCTGTGCTAAAATGGTAATTATTGTCTTAAAAACAAAATTTCCATTGTGCAAGGCATAATCGTAATGAACTAGTAACGGGACATAACTGTAAAAAAAAAAATGTATACCACCCACTCCGCATGACGCTTGCAAGTTGAAAAGGATTTAAACAGATTTAATCAATAATCTGATCAGTTTTAAAATAACACCCCGTAAAAAGGAATTTACAATTCTAATAGCGCTTTGTTTTTCTAACCATCAGTGTGAACATTAACCATTTTAGATTGAAAATCTGTACTTGTATTTGCCAGTGAATGGCAATGTTGAACGGTGGATGTGGCTAATGGGATGGCACTTTCAAACCAAATAAGGCACTTAGACTTCTAAACGTATTTATTTTTAACTTTACATTTTTTGAATGGATATAATTTATAAAAAATACACATGCTATAAGCTATTTTTACAGAATACCAAGAATATGACAATTCAATCTGAAAAAATAACACTCCAAATTAAAAGTAATTTAAACCTTTATGTATTATAAACCAAACAGATCAGAGTTGACATCAAAAGAGTATGTACATACAAACCAACATATCTGTGAACTGAAAGAGGACGGCACCGTCGATTCAGTGTTGCTAATTAATATAAGGTGTCCAAAATTGAGTAAGTTTTCAAGAAAGAAATTTTACATTAGACATAATCGTTTAATAAGAATTAAAAACAAAACAAATTAAAAATAATGATACCCGGCGGGGTGACGGTGCGAGGGGATTTCCACACGATAAAAGGCTACTAGCAGGCTTTGCGGTTGAGGTATACAAGGGTCGATAGAACCTCTCTATCTCCGTAAGTACCTCTTGCCTATTCGACGTTACACTCCCCTCTTCTGTCTTCAGCTTCGTCAACTGGCTTTTCCCAATAGACGCCTCTCTTGCGAACACTTTAGAGCCTTTGTTTCGCTCTATCGTCTCCTTAATAGTGTTAGTATTAAAGGAGCGGAGATCGTGTCGCAGAGAATTCCATATCTGTCTATTGAGCTGCCGATAGGACTTAGATCGGAGGTTTGGAGAGTCATAGAACGTCGCCGGGCCATGAGGTCCCGGGTATGGTCGGATAGTTTCTGAGGTATATCTTTTCAGTGGAGTCTGAAGAACTTCGACCCAACCTCATGGATACTTTCTACCAGCCTGCTATTGATTTCGTCCACTGATGTGCAGCTATCTAGGCATTCGAAGCGATTTTGCAATTCGAGTTGAAAGCTTTCGGGGTTTTGGATCTGAGCAATCGAAGGTCGGAGCGTGGACTTCATTAGACGGGCGCGTTCCAACTGAACGTCTATATTCAGTGTGCCTCTAACCATTCGGTGATCACTTCCGGTTTTCACCCTGTGAACCACGGATACATCATTGAATATACGCCTTTTGTTGGTCAAAATGAAGTCAATCTCATTTTTTGTGGTACCATCGGGACTCATCCAGGTCCATTTCCTGTGAGGCTTCTGGAAATAAGAGTTCATCATAAAGAGTCCCTCTTTTTCTAGGAAATCGGCCAGCCTGTGTCCCCTGAGGTTCCGTTGCCCATAACCAAATTGCCCCACTCTCAACTCATCATCGCTTTTTCGGCTCAGCTGTGCATTGAAGTCTCCCATAACAACGGTGTAGTGTGTAATAGTGCTATGTATGGCCCGACTGATGTCCTCATACATAGCTTCCTCTTCATCATCTGGGTGTGTCGAGGTCGGTGCGTAAACCTGTATGACCTTTAACGAATATTTCTTAGATATTCTGAGTATAAGGTACGCTACCCTGCTCGACACACTATTGATGGACATCACGTTGCTAATAAGAGACTTGTGGACGATAAACCCGACACCACCTTGGGACTGTTGTTCGCCCTCCCGGTAGTAGAGCAAATTGCCGGAATTCAGGGTAATCGTGTCCTCACCCTCCCTTCGGACTTCTGCTAAACCCACTATATCCCAGCGCAATTTGCTCAACTCTTCTTCCAGCTCTACTATCTTCTCGTCTGTCCTCAAAGTGCGTATGTTGTGTGTTACCAGGGCCAGTTGTCGTTGGGGGTGGTAGCCGGATCCCATCCGGGGATTCTTCGCACCCCCTGCCCCGCCGCTGCCATGACCGCTACCATAGCCAGGATTGGCGGGGCTGCCGGGTACTGGGGGCCTGGTCCTGGGGGCCTGGTCCTGTGCTGTCTCATTTTCATTTTGGAGGTTTTGCCGTACTCGCCACGCTTGGCAGACGGGTTGGCGAGCGCAGTGTGTGCCATTTGGTATTCTGAAACGCTGCTGCCCGTTCCCTGGCTTTATCCCTTACGAACGAAGAAAATACCCTGGCGGAATACTGCACGTCAAAGGCCGGCGCCTCAGATATCCATCTTGGTTCTCATACATCAAAGACACTACCAACAGCACGCCGCTGCAGCTCATTGTATCTTCGGTCACGATCCTGAGGCGCAACACAGCGCTGATCGTCGAACGCTGCGCTCGAAAACCGAATTGGCTATCTGACAGATAGGGGCCCACCTATATAGTAGTACAGCGTTTGGTTTTAGTCGGTTCAATTCCGACTCACCGCACCGCCGCAAATCACGCTGTGACGGCCCGAGGGGGTTTCCACTCGTGAAAATAAGAGTATTCAATTGCAGAGGTTAGTAGGGGCGACGAAAATTTAATAGCCTACAGGCGGCAAATATGTAAATCCGTGACTGGTCTCAGATACTAAATACTGACTAACTGACTGACTCATAATATGACTCCAACAATCGACTGTCTAGTCTTTGTGAAAATTTGAAGGAACTTGTCTTGTCGACATCTGTTGTTTTTATTCAACTACAAACTCGCCCACTTACTCGCTGTTGTGCCTACTTCTTGCTAATTATTTTTCTTTCTTCTTTTTTTCTTTTAAATAGACAAGATAGCGGGAGCGCATTATTAACATATCCTGTGTCGCGGGGGACTTTACAAACATACCTGAAACGGACACAAAGAACACCCAGACTCAGAACTACAATTTGTGGATCACACAAAGTGTCGTCCCATGTGGGATTTGAACCCACAACACTCGGCGTAGTACGCCACCCGAGCAGTCGATATTATACCTTGTCTTATTATAATATTATACCTTATCTCTAAGTGATTTGTCTCGCTCTCGTCACTTCCGCTTTCATGGTGGGACGAGCAAAGCGCATCCGAAGCTACTACCTGTGGGATTCTCGTGACGTGAATATCTGCAAAAAAATAATTAAAATTCATAATGCTGTTTAGTGTGTTGTTGTGTTTCAAAATCTAGGTACATAACTTTTGATTACACCTTTCTGTATAGTGTTGGTAACAAAGCAAGAAAATGTTGCTAGTCCCTGCTATTTGAAAATCCCCAAAAATATTTTTTTATGATATAGTGGACAACAAAAGAGCAGGGGGGTCACCTGATCAGCCAGAGCTGCTTGAGGGGGTGGTCAGCTCCCTGTTCCCATCGCGAGTGGTAGAGCACACTCCACCACAGATGGCTCCGTCTCCGGTGCCTGAGGCGCCTAACGTGGATGTCGACGACGTGTCTGAGGTCACTTGGGTAGAACTAGAGCTGGCGGTGCTTAAAGCCAAAAACACCGGCCTGGAACCTGATGGCATTCCAGGCCGAGCGTGGGTCCTGGCCCTGGCCCCGACTGAGAGGGCTCTTCAGCGCATGCTTCGAGCGTGGCCAGTTTCCGAGATTATGGACGACGGGGAAACTGGTCCTCATCCGAAAGGAGGGGCGCTTGGCGGACTCACCGTCCGCCTACCGGCCCATAGTGTTGCTTGATGAGGTGTGCAAACTCTTCGAAAGGGTGATTGCGTGGCGCCTCGTCAAGCATCTTGTCATAGTGGGGCCGGATCTGGCGGACAACCAGTACGGTTTCCGTCAGGGGCGGTCCACCGTGGATGCGATCATGCGCGTGAGGGCTCCGGCGGAGGAAGCAGTTTCCCGTTTCGAAGTGGTGTTGGCGGTGTCCTTGGACATTGCCAATGCGTTCAAAACTTTGGCCTAGAGTTGCATCAGGGAGGCGCTCGTGTATCACGAAGTGCCTCTCTACCTCCGCCGCATAGTCGGGGCATATTTGTCGGAGAGAGCCGTCGCCTACCCAAGTAGGACCGGTCTCGGTAGACGTGAAATGTCGTGCGGTGTTCCGAAGGGGTCGGTGTTAGGACCACTCTTGTGGAACATCGGCTACGACTGGGTACTTCGTGGTGCCTTCCTGGATGGTGTCGCCGTTACTTGCTACGCAGACGACACACTCGTGAGGGTGCGCGGTAAGACGCACCGCGAGGCAACCCTGAGAGCCACGGCCGGGGTTGCTCAAGTGGTGGAGCGGATTCAGCGGCTGAGTCTTGAGGTGGCTCTGCACAAATCTGAGGCCTTGTTCTTTCATGGGCCTCGGAGGGGGCCACCTGAGGGATTTAGCCTCATGGTAGGAGGCACTCGCATCGGCATCGAGCCCTCGATGAAGTATCTGGGGCTCGTACTTGACGGCCGATGGGACTTCGGACATCATTTCCGAGGTCTGCTCCCCAAGTTGGTTGGGGCAGCGCGTGCATTGGCGCGGCTGCTGCCCAACATTAGGGGACCCGATGACTCCTGCAGGAGACTCTACTCAGGGGTTGTGCGGTCCATGGCCCTTTATAGGGCCCCAGTATGGGCGAGGGCCCTGAAGGCCAGCAACATCGCACTACTGCGAGGACCGCAACGAGTGCTGGCCATCAGGGTCATAAGGGGGTACCGCACAATCTCCTTTGAGGCGGCGAGTCTCCTAGGTGGAACTCCACCATGGGACCTGAAGGCGAGAGCCCTTGCGGCTCTGTATCAGTGGCGCAAGGAGGCGTGGGAGCTGGGACGGAGTCCTGAGTCTCGAGAAATCGAGGATCAGAAATCCCAGCTCCGCTAGGTCCTCGTGGAGGAGTGGAAGGAACGACTTGAGCAACCGATCGCTGGGAATGCTGTTATCGCGGCGGTAAGACCCGTTAGATGCCTCTCGAGCCAATCCTCCAGATTGGCTCGAGAGGCATCACGGGACCCTCTTATACCGGTTGACGCAGGTGATCACGGGGAAAGGGTGCTTCGGGGATCACCTGTGTCTGATCCGCAAGGAGCCAACGCCTGGGTGCTACCACTGCGATGACCGCACCGTGGACACAGCGCTCCACACTCTAGCAGAATGCCCGGCGTGGGTGGAGCAGAGGCGTGACCTCGTGGCGGCCATCGGGGTGGAAGCTCTCTCGCTTGGTAACATGATTGCGGCCATGGTGCGGAGCGAGAGTACGTGGAACTACGCCGTCTCTTTCTGCGAGCAGGTTATGCTTGCGAAAGAGATGGCGGAGCGGGACCGGGAGAGGGTCAGAACCCTCCCGGCTCGCCAGGCCCGAGACCGGGCCAGGTACCGCAGACGGCTCGGGCGCCGGAGGTCGCAGACCGACCTCCGTGAGGTGAGGCCATCTGTCACTCTAGCAGAAGCAGGCTGGGGTGGGTAATGGCGCGACGCGCTACGGAGCGCGCGCGCCCTTCTGAGCAGGAAGGGAACATCCGGGTTCCCACACAGGAGGGGTCATTTATAAGCCGTAGATGGCCTGAGGTACGTCGGGGTACTAGGGCTTTCCTTTCTAAGGTTTACTTGGTTCCCAGCTACTGGTACCTGGAGACGGCGTGCGGTTTTTGGTCGGTTCGAGTCCGACATAATCACCCAATGGTGGGTGGTATCCGAGGGGAGTTCCGCAAAGAAAAAAAACAAAAAATAAGGGGGGTCACCAGATGGAAAGTGACTACTGTCATCCATGAACACCTGCAACTCAAGAGACACGAGCGCGTTGCCGGGCCTTAATAAAATAAAAAGGTACATACAGTGGCGGATTCAGGATTTTGCTTTGGGAGGGTTTGGCTTGACCCTGGTGAGGGTAGGTTCTATCAAGGGAAAAACAATAAAAAAAGCATACAAGTTTTTAGTTTGCTTAACGCATAACCAGTCTCCTCGGAAAACTTTTCGCTAATTCTTCAATGATCTCGTTAGGTTGTAGACTGCCAGATATATCTCGGTGAATATACATGGCAGCCTTTAACCTGTCTGTGGTCATTGTTGTACGAGGGTACGATGTTATTAGTTTAAGCGAAGAGAAGCTCCGCTCCACACTACAAGTGGGTACTGGTAATGTAGCAAGAATTTGTAAATGAATTTTTATATTTAAGAAAAACTCATTTGTCTCTTGATGCACCTCTGCTGCTCTTTGGGGGAGATGTTCCTCCAAAGCTCTTTCCAAAGAGTAAATTCGCCCGATAACGAGAGAGAATTAGAAAAATCGCCATTGTAACCGCGTGCAGCTTCCCCTACTGAATTTTAATAATTTTTTTGCAGATATTCACGTCACGAGAATCCCACAGGTAATAGCTTCGGATGCGCTTTGCTCGTCT
The DNA here is from genome assembly GCA_902825455.1 of Arctia plantaginis. Taxonomy (NCBI): domain Eukaryota; kingdom Metazoa; phylum Arthropoda; class Insecta; order Lepidoptera; family Erebidae; genus Arctia; species Arctia plantaginis. Next base: position 7,843,759 of record CADEBD010000288.1, read on the forward strand.
TACCAGGAAATCGGAAGTGACGAGAGCGAGACAAATCACTTAGAGATAAGGTATAATATTATAATAAGACAAGGTATAATATCGACTGCTCGGGTGGCGTACTACGCCGAGTGTTGTGGGTTCAAATCCCACATGGGACGACACTTTGTGTGATCCACAAATTGTAGTTCTGAGTCTGGGTGTTCGTTGTGTCCGTTTCAGGTATGTTTGTAAAGTCCCCCGCGACACAGGATTTGTTCCTAATGCGGGAGTTGTCTATTTAAAAGAAAGAAAGAAGAAAGAAAAATAATTAGCAAGAAGTAGGCACAACAGCGAGTAAGTGGGCGAGTTTGTAGTTGAATAAAAACAACAGAAGTCGACAAGACAAGTTCCTTCAAATTTTCACTTAGACTAGACAGTCGATTGTTGGAGTCATATTATGAGTCAGTCAGTTAGTCAGTATTTAGTATCTGAGACCAGTCACGGATTTACATATTTGCCGCCTGTAGGCTATTAAATTTTCGTCGCCCCTACTAACCTCTGCAATTGAATACTCTTATTTTAACGAGTGGAAACCCCGTCGGGCCGTGACAGCGTGATTTGCGGCGGTGCGGTGAGTCGGAATTGAACCGACTAAAACCAAACGCTGTACTACTAGGTGGGCCCCTATCTGTCAGACAGCCAATTCGGTTTTCGAGCGGAGCGTTCGACGATCAGCGCTGTGTTGCGCCTCAGGATCGTGACCGAAGATACAATGAGCTGCAGCGGCATGCTGTTGGCAGTGTCATTGATGTATGAGAACCAAGATGGATATCTGAGGCGCCGGCCTTTGACGTGCAGTATTCCGCCAGGGTATTTTCTTGGAATATAGGTTACGACTGAGCGTAATTTGTTACGCCAATGATAGACTGGGTAAGGGTATATAAGGGTACGGGTTACAGCCCGAGTGAGAGAGCCCCTGGTGGTCGGGCGCATTTTTTTTTTTAATAAACAGCTTCCGTACTGAGAATATATCGAGTGTCGCAGGGGACTTTACAAATATATATAAAACGAACAAAGAACACACAGATTCAGAACAACAATTTGTGAATCACACAGAGTGTTGCCCGATGTAGGGATCGAACCCATAAAACTCAGCGCAGTAGGAAGCGGCGAGGTGACCGGGGCCCTCTTATTTCATGGGCCCCATCGTGGTCCACACCCTGGCGACTCAACGAGCCCATCCGACAGCATGCTCTAAAACTAGTCAGCACTGCGTTTGTCCAACGACGCGACAAGACGGCTGTACACGGGGGTTCTCCGGTCAATGGCCTATACGGTGCACCGGCGACGGTGACTCTGACCGCACAGAGTAGGGCGCGCCTCTGGCGCCCTCAGAAGTTATTGACAGTTAGAGCCATACGCGGTTGCCGCAAAATGTCTACGAAGGTGGGCATGAATTCTGGGCAAGTAGCGGCAGTCGGCCCCCGCCCGAAGTGGTAGTGTAGTGGTGGTGAAGTACCTGCACTCGGTTACTAGGAATGAAGTAACCATCCCCTGGACAATTTGCCTAGCTTGGGCGTCATATCGTCGGGTCCTCATTGCCGTCATCAGAGAGGATCTCTCGCTGCTGGCCTCAATACGCGCCATAGCCGGTAGCGACAGATGTTTCATCGCTGTCGCATCCTTCTGCGAAAGTGTCATCCGCATCGAAATAACTACTCGAAAATCCACATTTTCACCGCGTCGGACTCCGTACGAGATGCATAATTATTGTCGGACACTTGTACCTGACGACTTACAATATACAAACGAGACGATTCACCAAGTATTCCCTTGTAGGTAATAAAAAACCTACCCACGAAAATTCGACACGTTGCGCGAGAGAACGCTGGACTAACGCTGTACTAGACGCTGGAACGGTGGCGGCCATTGTGTCCGACAATTATTATTTCTTCAATTGACCGCTATTTTCTTGTAATTAGAATGAAAATTTATTGTTAGGCAATAAAAAAATATACCATCGTTAAATTGGCATATTTGCAGGGCGGGGGAGTAAAAATGCTGCCTATTTCAGACTTGGCACGTGAAAACTTGTCCGACTCCGACGAGTAGGTCGGCTAAGTAGGTAATAATTAAAAAAAGGTCCTGGGCCCGAGGACTATATTATGATTCATTGAATTTATTGTTTCAATACAACAAATACAGTTTAAATACAACCATTGTGTCCTCGAAGTACATAATTTATTTTTTAGAAATAGAAAAAAGTTGGCGGAATCCATGTTCTATCATGTTTTTGACAACCTTTAGGTAATATACTTTTTAGGAAAAATGTATTGCTGCCTAAGGTTTCGTTGGAAACATATTACACTACAAGAGTAATACGGAAGCTTACTCTGAAAATTGTATCATATAAAAAAAATTACGATAGCAAAGACCTTGCTTAAAATACCCTCTACTTAAGTCTATACATAATTTTTTAAATATTATTGATTTTATCATTATGATTCATAAATTGTTATAATATATAACAATTTATGTATGTTTTGGGAATTTGTGATCCTAATAAAAATGTTGATAAGGTTATCAAGTTAGTTAACTAACCTAAGAAAAATGTGTATTAGTTAGGTTAGGTTAGCACTTCGACAGTGATGTCGGAAACCATCCATATCATATATAACCATATAGCGTTTTGACATTTTCCAATATATTGCTGCCCTACCTTACCTACTTGCAATATATCGTAGGAGAACTAATATCCGAACCTATTTAACTCATTAAAATATTCACACTAATAAGTAGAATCAGTAATTTCAAGAAAGTTTAAAAACAAAATACAACCTAACTCTCCGCCTACATGTCAGATGGTGGTAATATCAATTCAGGATAAGAATGAGCTTTGAAAAGGTACCTACTTCGTGGTAAGCGCGAACTCTTGTATTTAACTTTATAATTGGTTTCATGAATACATTTACAAATTCATTTATTTCCTAATTATTTAATGAACTTCGAATGAATTGACTAGTGAAGATTTATTTTTTGTCAAAATGTGGAGTGATGAGCGTAGTAAAATGAGGCACCGGTGTTCCGTCACATCGATTTACTGCTTCCGTGAAAAATTAACCCACGGTTTGAACTTATGACTATTCAACTGCATAAGTCAATATTACGTCGAGTAATAATGAATAATAAAAAAACGCCACTCATTTGCGTCTTATAACCCTGATGATCAGTTTAGTAGTAAAAACTACCCCATTGTCCTTTGTTTCCCAGGTTAAAGTGTAAAATAATAGAATTCATAAATACAACATTGTACTTTATTCTTACTAGACTTAACTGTAGGTACTTACTTAAATAAATACAAAAACTTACTTATCTAATCGTAGTAATAACGGCACAAATGCACTTAATAGGTAGTTTATTAGTCTTCTTCTCAACTCTTATAATATTAAGATTGCATACATAGGATTTAATTTATACGGGTACACATATTCTAATTTTTTAACTGCCTATGTTTGAATTTTGACTTAATACGCACAGTTTATCTTATTCTAGTACTACAATCTCAAACGAGGCAGCTACAGCCAATTAATTAAAAAAAAACTTGAATACAGCGCGTACACATCTAAAGAAGAAATATGTAATTTTGACAATATCAAAGTAACTATGACTCTGGTGCTGCGGGAGGGGCAAACTGTATAACCGAAGTATGTCTGACAACCGCTGGTATTTCTGGATTGGGTTGAAGGATTAGCTTTCGTTTCCTTGGCGGTAGCGACGAAGGCTCAAGGGTATATTGGATTGAAGTTGTTGGTGGAGGGGAAGGTGATTGTGATGGAGAAGTTACAGTCGTACAGGTAGCAATTGAAGGACACTGCGGTGAGGGAGGGGAGCTTGGAGGAGTTGGCGGTAATTGTTGCAATGCTGCTTCCACTAAATCACACATAACATTTCCATTTACTACAAGAGATGTCGGCGATGGCAACTGTGGAGTGCGCGGTGTATCAGCGCCATGCTCCTTATATATGTGAGCTTCCATTTGCTTTTTTGTGTTAAACGTTCCGTCACAGACGGTACAACGGTAGCATCGCTCGCCGTAATGTTGAAAGCGATGTAACTTTAACACGTGATTATAACCGAAGTCCCGAAGACATATATCACAAGTATACGGGCGTTCTCCAGTATGAGTACGCGAATGTACCTTGAGCTGCTTCGAACAGGTAAAGCCTTTGCCGCAACCAGGTGCCGGACATCGGTATGGTTTTTCACCGGTGTGCGTTCGTAGATGGATCACCAGCTGACCCGATTGAATGAAAGTTTTATGACAATGCGGGCAGGCGTGTGGCCGTTCCCCGGTGTGGATTCTAGCATGGCGATGTAATTTGCCGGAGTGTTCGAAGGCTGCATCACAAACTCCACATCGATAAGGTCTCTCTTTAGTATGTATGCGACGATGAACTTGAAGATTCTCCTTAACACTGAACATTTTGTGGCAATATTCGCATTCAAAGGGCCGCTCACCAGTATGGGTCCGATAATGGCGCACCAGTCTCGCAGGCACGGCGAAAGTCTTGTTACACACGTCGCAACGGTGTGCATCTCCAGTGGTACGGTGAGAGCGTGCGTGAGCTGTTAGTGCACTTCGTGTAGAGAGCGTCAGCCCGCACTCGCCACACTGATGAACTCGTTCCTCATCACCTGCCGAACGATATTGTTTCGTATGAATAGTCGTTAACGATTCCATTATACTATTAGATCGACCGTATTTATTGTTGGTACTCCGTTGTAAACGCGGCGACCGTTCACAGTATAGTGTCTGTTGTGTATGGCATGCAGCGATCAGGAATATCAGGATGCACCAACATAATACGGCCACACAGGGGCGTGAGCGGCATGGAGGGAGCGGAGCAAAAGACGAGTGAATGTCCTCTGACAGCACGTGGAGGCCTGCACCGTGGTTTCGACGCGATAGCGCCGCGGTGCAGGCCTCCACGTGTTTGGGCCACCGACCCCGCAGTCCGCACACAAAGTAGGTATCCCCTCTTACCGCTTGTCCTTCCCTGCCCTATTTACAAGAGTGTTTCATTTGTGTTTTTTTTGTTATAATTATGCCATTGGTGCACGTTAAGTAGGTGTGTATTTGTAATTTAATTTGTTAAATTTGTGAATGGATAGGTATAATCCAGAAAAAACTATAAGTTTGAATTAAAGGGCGGCAGCGAGATGTAGATATTTCTGTTGATCATTTTCGAAATAACCCATCATAAGATGCTTAACACATTTACTACAGGAAAAGGTAATTTAGATATTTTTTATGAAACCCTAAAAATCAACCTATTAAGTATTTTGAACTCAATGAACTAAAATGCATTCAGCCCGATTTTTACATGCGCCTATTTATTATGCGTGCATGGCAAATAAATGGTTCTTTTATTAAAGTTAGTGTAGAATTGGGACAGCTAGCTATTAGATTAAAGTTGTAATTGCACAAAAAAACAAACAACAAATAAATATAGGTAGAAACAATAAAACAAAATCCTTACCTATCATGTTACGAAATGATTTTGATTTTTCTATCAAAGTCCAATATAGTTTATGTTGACGTAGGTTGTGCACAATGGTTCAACAATGAAAAACTGCGATGACAGACTCTCTCGACCGACGTTGACGACCGAATGCGGTGAAGTCTGAGCACTCGGAGCCGCGCATGTAGCGAGCGAGTCAAAGCGAAATCGGTAGCGTTGCAAGCCATGAGATCGAGCGGGAGCCATGAGCGACGCTGTCGCGATCATCTTTTTTTCGCACATACCTACTTAGTTGGTATACTTTTTTTTTAAATTCAATTTCAGACCAAAATGAAAAGCAGTCCCAATTTTTTCCTGTGCTACAATTGCAATTTATTTAATAATTGAATGTAATTTAATTTTTCCTTGCTGCTGCAATCTATCTGGCATTGAGATAAGACCAACTTTGTTGTAGTTGTCTTTTCCGTCGTAATGTATGTTATAAAAGCGATTTAATTTGAAATTTAATATTTTATTCAATAGTTGACTGCACGGATGGCGTAGTGGTTTAAGCGGTCGCCACGCCGATTCCTTCTAGGGTTCAAGCCCCACATGGGACGACACATTGTTGTGATCCACAAATTGTTGTTCTGAGTCTGGGTGTTTTTTGTGTCCGTTTCGATATAATGTCCGCTTCCGTATGTTTGTAAAGTCTCCCGCGACACAGCATACATTCCTAATGCAGGATATGTCTTTAAATATATATATATATATATATATATATCTCCTATATATATACGATGTGACTGCCTACTTATTATAATAATATGTTTGATGCATATGCATATGCAATAATATGCATCAATAAAGTTTATTTATCGAACTTATTATTAATCATGTACCTAAACCATCCATCATGTAAAAAAAATATTTTTTTAAATTTTTTTTCCAGCGACGCAACGCTTATAACTTTAAGGACCTATAAATAAACATAACTACCACCATACCTATACCACTCCCTATACTAAGTTTATCCTCTATGGCTTTTCTGCAAATCTGAAGTATTACAATTTTTATACCTAATATACCTGTATCTTATATAATTATATACGCCATAGGAAAGATTAAATATCGTTCCTATGACGTATGTATATGTATACTCATTTTTTTCATTCCCTACTACCGAGTTATAAAAGCAAGTCAGGAAAATTTAAAGACATGCATAGACTTTTTTAAATATAAGTTAACGTACAAATAATGTTTATTCCTTTTTTTGTATGTACGAATATAGTACATATAATGTAATTGTTATACAAGCATAACGCTATTATATCGTATTATATACCTACCACACGATAGACGCCGCGCGTTTGTTGAAGGTTGGTTTGGAATAGGGATATTCACTTAACATCGATATATCGAATTTATTCGATGTATTCCGTACGATATATCGGATTGATTCGATGTTTTGACTAACATTTATTGTATTCGATATATCGATATATTTATTTATAGAAACATCGAATATTTGCTTTTTTTATTTTCTTGTCGAATCTATTAACGAACTAAATAATTTTAACACTACTTGATGCCTTCAATTTTAAATAAGGTTCATTAAGATAGTGACATCTGTGAGTGACCATCTTAATTATCTAATCTATCCTGACAGATCGATCGACTATTCACTCTCAATGTATGTATAGTCTGTGGATTCTATAGGTTCATTATATTTACTTACACTCACTTCACTCTTCTTGCACTATTTTTGCAAAGTTTGTCTAAAGAGCATTGGTCTTAAATAGGTAAAGTGAAAGTAAGTTTTTGCAAGTACCTAGATTAAGGCTAGTACTAAATATGTATTTTTTCTTTTACTGTTTTCAAGTTTTGTGGTATGTAATAAAATATTTCTATTAATTTGTCGTTTTTATTTCACTTACAAATGTAGGTATAACTTATTTCAGTCATCTCACCACTATCTTAGTAGTACAATTCTATTCAAGTAACACTCATAGAAAATCACTATTATTACACTACTAGTTTAGCTATGTTACTCTGGTCTCTAATTCTACATTCATACTTACAAAATCAAGGACCACAAACTTTGTGCGTTTCACTGGAAAAAGGTCATATTAAATTTTTGTGGAAAGTATTCGATAGTGAAAAAATATCGATGTTTTCTAGCGATATATCGATAAACATCGATGCTGGGATACAATATTTTACATCGAATATAAATATCGATATATTTTTTAAGTGGACACCCCTAGTTTGGAATGTCCGACCCGTGTTGCGCGGTGGGGCACGGTGCGCGGGTGAAAGGGGGCAACGCGAGCGTACACGTGGAGGCCCACCGCGGTTTCGAAGCGCGCGTGTGAACTCTCGACAACAGTGCGCGTGCGTAACTGCTCGACCCCCTTTTCCCCTTGCCTCGTCGCGCACTCTCCCTCTCTCCGTTTCTACTTATCTATCTGTCTAGGGCAAGAACATAACGTGAACTATGTTAGGTGAGTCTTGTGACTCGTCCAATTGTGTCCTAAGGCTCTTAAGTTACCTACCGGCAAGCAAAAGAATCATTTTTTAATTTTCTTTTCTTTTTTAGGTAGTGTCACAGACAGAGATTAGAATTTTTACTTTTGTTTTTCAGGGGCTTAAATTATTTAATATCGTAAGTTCAGAAGTAAATTCACAAGCGATACTTACCTTAATAATAAGCCCTTGCTTATTTTATTGCTTATTATTTATTTATTACCTACCGCATGTGGGTGCATCAATAGTACTTAATCATCTGTTTTACATAGGTAGGTAGTTACATAACTACTTATGATTTAAGAATAGTAAACGTTGATATTGTTTGACCGAGAACCATGAAAACTTGCTCATTTCTGCTTTTGCCTTGCTGCAGATTTCTACGAATAAAGTTTTAATACCTACAATCAATTTCGTTTCGCAAAAAAGAAAACTCACTTCTTAGATTATATTGTACATCACATAGTACATACATACTACTACATTGACATACGTATTAATAATCTACGACTTCATCAATACAGACTGACTGACTGGCAGACTACTTTACAGACAAAAGGCTACATTATCCCTGAGTGCTACAGACTCTAAATTATATATAGTAGAATAAATTTTAGTTAACATTGAAAGAGAAAATCATAATATTTGTCTAGCAAGTCAGAGAGAAATAAGTAGCTCATAGAGACGTAGGTATTTGCATGCCTAAACAATTGCATATACCGGGCTTTGAATATTTCTACAAAAAAAGACCTTGACACTATATTTAGTTATTTTTTTAATAAATATATATCATTATACGGATGCACTGATGCACGGATGGCGTAGTGGTTTAAGCGGTCGCCACGACGCTTCTACACTGAGTATTGTGGGTCCGATCCCCACATGGGACGACACTTTGTGTGATCCACAAATTGTTGTTATGAGTCTGGGTGTACTTTGTGTCCGTTTCATGTATGTTTGTAAAGTCCCTCGCGGGACAGGATATAAGTATTCCTAATGCAGGAGTTGTCTTTTTAGATGAAAAAAAGAATATTTTTTTGGCTTTTATTCACAAAATATACTTTTTCGACATAGTTACGTTTTTTTAATGATATTTTATACAAAAAAATACATTATGTCAAATGTACCAATATATATCTTAAATAATAAATAACTGTATGTATGTTGTATAATTATACTTTAGTATAATTTATAATTACTAAAACGCCAAACACTCTTTACAACAACCATCACTGTACCCGTAGGTACGTAGCAGTGGGACATTTCGTTTATGGTTTATTATTAAGTTATTATAAACTAACATTTGAGTTCAAGCTTTGGCTTCTCAAACATAAGTATAACAAAAATTATGCACAAAGGAAGACACTGGCAAATGCAATTGTATGGTATTAATTAACCACAGAACAATAAACAGTTTATTCACTGTTCTGTGGTATTAACGGTCTGTTTTCTGCGACCCGACGCGACGTCTACTATGCGCGTAGGTATTTTGCGTGGAGCAAAATGCTAGTCTAATGTATGCATAAATGCATATAGGTCTGTATGCGCGGCGGTGAATAAATACACTGGCAAGACAATGTCTACCGTATCTGCTAGTAGGTATTCTTTTAAGACATGTATGTCCAAATGAGGTTTAATAATTTGGTGTAAGTGGGTAATCTCTAAGTATTTGCTAACTTTAGCAATATATTTTTTTCGTTTATTCTTGACTTGCGTAAACTTTACATTTTGGTTTACGTATTGCCGTGTTTGTCTGCTTTAATATAATAAAGATTATAATAATTATATATTTTACTCACATACAGAGCCGTTAGAGAATTTATTAAATATGAATCCTAAACGCCATTGTCAATTATTAATTATTTGTTTTGTTGTGTGGAACGAGGGCCTAAAGTTGTCCCAACAATTCCTCGGAGCACTCTCCATGATATATACGATAGAGAATGCAGAGTGAACCTACATCTCTACGTAACGCCAAGGGATCGAGCCGGTCGGCGATCTTTTGGCTATTGACAATTCGGGTCGCTTTTCGTTGAATACGGTCCAGAGGGAGAAGCTGGTACTGGGGTAGTTTTGTTCTCTAAAATAGAAAAATAAAAGTGTACTTAGTACTGAAAGAATTGTTACAAAATACAAAATCGATTGAGCTTTTTATGCCTGAATTTATTAGCTATTTATGGTTTTAGGTAATATTACGTTGTTGTATGTCTGTTGAACAATTAATTGTCTGAGTATTTATAAACCGCAAACTCAGCACTCGCTTTTTCAAGACTGTAAATCTTGATTAAGTACTTGTTTACGGCCATTAATCAGTGGTCAATAATTTACAATTTATTACCATAACATATACATTGTGCCATCTACAATTTTTTTACATAGATCAATATCAAGGTTCTTGATTTAATATGTGTCTGAGCCCTAGAAGAAGTCTTCTTATGGGGTTCTGATAAATGATTTTCCAACGTTGTTATTAACTTTGTCACCATCAAATTTTATGTGTCTCAAAAGTTCTTTCAAACACGAGATTTAAGTTACTAAAGATCAAGTCCGATGAATATCGTGGATTTGGTCTCAACACTTTTTACATAGGCTTTGCTATGGGAACTGCTAACTAGTGTGTCACGTTACAGCACTTATTATTGAATACATAATCAATGCCTTGTTTGTCCTAAAAAGAGCCCATGACCTAAAAGAATTTCTTTTAAACTTCTTTGGGTTTGAAGATGATGATTTCTCTCAGTTTGTAAAGGTGATGGCATGTTTAATTCATTGTTATAAGTTGAGGTTAAAACAACAAATTCAATAGTCTATTCAAATCCACAAGTCACGTTAGCTTTTTTGTGTCCCTCGTCATGTGTATTCAAAAATATTTTGCCGCCCGTCTAATTCGAAATTTTAAATTGTGCACTTATTTAACGGGACATTGTGTATATTCCGATTTTCTTAAACAATTTTTGCAAACGTAGCATCCTCTTTTAATGTCGCTCGTAATATTTGGATAACTTGTTTATAAGTACAATTTTTAAGAATAATATTTTATCACTACATGAATTGCAATTTTATCAATTTTTATCAAAACGTATCGGAAAGTCACAAACAAATGTGTATTACAACTTACATCGGTAAGATAAAAAATAAATATTTCATGAGTATTCTGTCATACGCCTGAATCTACATAAAAATAATATATATTTATTGATAATATATAATTCTTAATACATAGATGAGGCATACTCCCTCAATTATTTCTTATTCTTATTTTCTCGGAAACTCATTATTATGTCCACCTCATTTTTAATTAAACGCCCCTCGTATCTTTACGTTAATGTTTTACTTTTCTTTTTTGTTCTTTTATTTGTTTTTAAAGATAACTCCCGCATTAGGAATTGTCCGTGTGGTGACGGATTAAGAATACAGAGTGTCACCACCCCTATTCATCCCGTGGGTGTCGTAAGAGGCGACTAAGGAAGCAAACTACGCACGGCAACAGCACTGCAGAGAGAAGGAAAACTTGAAACAAACCCTATACCAACCCGTCTGGCCAGCGTGGTATAGTAGGTCAAAACCTCCTTTCTACGGAGAGGCCTATGTACACTAGTGGACTAGTAAAGACTGTTGATGTGATGATGTGATGATGTGATAGGAATATATCCTGTGTCGCGGGGGACTTTACAAACACACATAAAACGGACACAAAGAACACCCATGCTCAGAACAACAATTTGTGGATCACACAAAGTGTCGACCCATGTGGGGATCGAACCTACAACACTCAGCGTAGTAGTGAGCGGCGTGGCGACCTAAACCACTATGCCATCCGTGCAGTCATTTGTATAGGGTATAAACTGTTTGTATTATTGTTCATAAGTAGATACAATTTTGTACCTTCTTTGCAATCTTCCACAATACCACAACAAATATTGTTTTTTTCGTAGTTTATGAGCTGATTCAAGCAATCGATTAAAAAAGAAACTGTTTAAATAAATTTAATATTAATATAATCTGTTTACAAACTATCTTATACATAAAACATATAAAATCACTTGTATTAATGTACGTTTATTTTATTAATACAAAATACACACATATGTACACCTACCTGCATTACATTACATTCCACCATCGCCAGCGGATAGAACTTTTTGTGATGACTTTTGTTAATGTGTCGCATTTTAAATAACGGACATTACTCTGTGGTAAATAATTTACAAATTAATACCATAACATATACATTGTGCCACCTACAAGTTTTTTTCATAGATCAATATCAAGGTTCTTGATTTGATGTGTCTGAGCCCTAGCAGAAGTCTTCTTATGGGGTTCTGATAAATGATTTACCAACGTTGTTATTAACTTTTTCACCTTAAAATTTTATGTGTCTCAAAAGTTCTTTTAAACACGAGATTAAAGTTACTAAAGATCAAGTCCGATGAATATCGTGGATTTGGTCTCAAAACTTTTTACATAGGCTTTGCTATGGGAACTGCTAACTAGTGTGTCACGTTACAGCTCTGATTATTGTATACATAATCAATGCCTTGTTTGTCCTAAAAAGAACCCATGACCTAAACCTACCTGTACACCTACCTACATTACATTACATTCCACCATCGCCTGCGGATAGAACTTTTTGCGATGACTTTTGTTAATGTGTCGCATTTTAAATAACGGACCATAGAAGAACACCAGATCAGGGCCGCCGCTAGCGGTTTGAGCGCCAGCGTCCACTGCCGATAAAGCGCCCTTATTTCCGTGCGGAAATCACCCTTATGATACCCCCACCGGACCACCAGTGGCGTGGTCATGGATTTCATTTCCGCTCAAGTTATTTTAATCCTTATTTCAATGAGTTTAGAAATCATATTACTTTATTTCGATACTATTATATCGCAGAATATCGTGGCATGTTGCAGGATACTGCAACATGTTATGTCATGCGGCTTTATTCTACGGATAATCATTGATCAAGCCACCGAGTTCTGCGAGCCTCATAGGTCAGTGGACATTGGATTATGACCGCCCTCACCTTCCCCGGAATCAAGAGCGCGAAGACGACGAAGAAGACTCACTTATTTGCAGAATTGTGGTGGTATAAAAATTTAAATATTGTAAAATCTAGTTATAACAATTAAAAAATCACTACTATATAATGTAAAAATGTATAATGTAAAAAGTGGGTTAAAATACTTATCCTCCTTCTGTTACAAAAACAATCTAAGAGGCTGGCCACGATATAACATGCAGTAGACACTCACAGTTTTAATCAAAGAAGAACAAACCGTTGATCGGATACATTGGCTAGCCCGTATTGTACAAGAATAAATAATTTATTTGTCGGCTTTTGCCGGTTCGAACTGGACTGTGAGGTTCGTGGTTAGATATTCTGAAAATAAAATTAAAAGGGGAAGTTACCATCTAGTAATTCTGTTACAAAAACAATCTAAGAGGCTGGCCACGATATAACATGCAGTAGACACTCACAGTTTTAATCAAAGAAGAACAAACCGTTGATCGGATACATTGGCTAGCCCGTATTGTACAAGAATAAATAATTTATTTGTCGGCTTTTGCCGGTTCGAACTGGACTGTGAGGTTCGTGGTTAGATATTCTGAAAATAAAATTAAAAGGGGAAGTTACCATCTAGTAATATGAATGAAAACTTGTTAATAATTATTTGTAATGAATAAATATGATACCTACTTAGGTATATTCATTAAAAAATAAGAACAAAGTTAACTACTTCAACTTGCGATTCTCGTTCCCCCGACCATTGGTAAGGAGAAGGAACACCGGGGTGGTTTTTAGTCGGTAAGAGTTCGACAGACCCCTACGCCATCCCCATGGGCGAACGACATCCATGAGGATCTTCCACCCCGTTAACAAAAAGAAAAAAGAAAAAAGCTTATTATTATAAGCATATTTAATTAAATAATCTAGACTACCTAGTCTAGATTATTTAATTCAAGTAGGTACTAGAAGTTTAATACAAGTAACAAGGATTGGGTGTGCTTTGAAAGCTGTAGGTACTCATTATTTTTATCATTATTCATATGTATAAAAATAAAAAGAATAAAGGCACTCGTTCCATGTCAAAGAAGGTATTATCTTCCTAGTTCACAAAGAAAGCAGTGAGGAGGGCTCTAGCTCAGGGCGATTCAGGGGAAACAGTGGCGAGCGCGGGACGGAGTGCCGACACGCGCTGCACGGTCACCGAACGTATGAAACCGCAGTGCTGCTGAGGCCACACGGCTCGTGCGCCCGATTCAACCTTCCTCAACGCGACCGCAACTGACCCGCGCCACGGGCCGCTCCGCCCCCACCCCGCTTCACCGCCGACGCCGCACCACGCCGCGCCGCCGCGCCGCTCACTGTCCCGCCTCGCCTGCGCTTATTCTTTCGTTCGTATGTCATCTATTAAATTAGTATCGCCTCACTATGATCTAGTATTATAGGTAGTAGTAAGTATTGTCATGAGTATTGTCTTTTCTTTTTCAATGAATACCTACTACCGATTTAGTTAATAAAAATGTTTATAGGTAAATCCAAGTAGAAATTGGTACCTACTTGTTTTACTAACCCATTTATTAGCATATTACCATTAGGTGTTAAAACCAGACAGTGCTCTAAGTCTGGTTTTAACACCTTAAATACTAAATTCAAAAATATCCTTCTTTTTGTCTTGGATTTTATATAGTTACAGTGAAAAAATATACATAGTAAATTTACATCATCATCTGCCTACCCTTATCCCAATTTTATTTGGGGTCGGCGCAGTGAGTATGATCATTCGTCATCTCACTGTTTACTCACTTCCTAGCCATATCCTCACTTACGGAGTCCATCAACCTTTTATTTGGCCTTCCTCTTCTCTGTTACCCTTCAACTCCCATACCTAACACTTTCTTGGCCTCATTTTCCTCATTATTCCGCTTGACATGTCCATACCAAGATAACCTATTACTTCTTAACTTTTCATCCAGTGGCGCTACTTTCAGACTCCCTCGCATCTATATACTCATTCCTAACCTTGTCCATCCGAGTCACAGCACATATCCATTTCAGCATTCGCATTTCGGCTACGTTCAGGCGTCTCTCATCCATTCTCTTACTGGACACACTTTCAGAACCATACAGGACGGACTGATGACAGTTTTAAAAATTTTGTCCTTTCAGTGTTAAGGTGCAACTAGGGTCACAAATTGTTCTCATTAACTTCATTCATCCCGTATTGATTCGAATCTGTACAGTTCGATCGATCTCATACATAGTAAATTTACGTAAACTCAAAAAAGGTTTGTGGAAGTAACAGAGGTTACGTCTTTCCAACACAAAAGGAAGATTTTTTGACCTACCCCACACTAACTGGTAGGAAAATCTTGAACAACTTCCCTAATAGGTACCTACCTATTAGGGAAGTTGTTCATACAGCTACATACATTCCTATACATAATATTTATTATGTATATGTAGCTGTATGAACAAAAATAAAAGTTTTTCATTCACCTACGTATACAAATTATGTAATTGGCTACATAATATCTACTTGTGGATGTATGAACAATTATATTAACATTACTTAATATACTGTACAGCACGCGAGAACTCTCATGGCGTAATGTAGGATCGCTAGAGACTGAAGTAAAGTAGTTTCTGCAATATTATTTATACATGGTTACAATCTCTATGAGTTTGATGACGATTGATGATTTTATAATTTTAATATTAGGGTATAAATATAAACCGTGAACGGCTACAACACTATATGCTAATTTTTACCTGAAACCTTAAAATCTTTTTTTACTATTTGGACTTGACAAACATAAATCATCATCATTATAAAAATATATCTTTTTCAATTTCAACCCGTGACATAAGCCGTCAATTTAAATCCCATCAAAACATAAATGTGAATGAGAGCCAAGTTCAATATTAAGAAAATGCGTCTATGGATGCCAAGTTCTGTGTAGAAAATCCTAAAATTTTAGTTACAAGAATATACAATATTCTAAAATAAATTTATATAAAAAAATCTTGTTTCTTGATGCTACCACATATTTCTATTTAATAGGTAATCTAAATTCTTAAATTTAAACAGACAATTATTTACAAAATGCCAAATGATATTTGTCCAATGAACGCATCTTCGTTAAGTCATACGTAAGTTAGTGTACTTCCTGTTTGTACTGTACTTTATACTGTTAGCTTGATAAAATTTGTTACTTTTCTGAAATTTGGTTTGTTGGTAAAAACTAACTAAGTCAAATCTTGAGCTTGAATTACATCCCAAGTGAAAATAATTGCAGTTTGTAAGTAATTGTCTGTTAACAAAGAATTTATATTACCTATTTGGTAGAAAATATTGTGGTAGCACTAAGAAACAAGAAATTGTAATATAAATTTATTTTAGAATATTGTGTTATTGTAACTAAAACTTTAGGATTTTCCATACAGAACTTGGCACCCATATAGGTCTCAATTCTTTTGTAGGCGAAATCGACAAAGACGCATATTCTTAATGTTGAACCTGACTCTCATTTCACATTTATGTTTTTGATGGGATATCATTAATACATTGTTATTTGTAAAATTACTCTTTTTTTTCTACGTTAACGTTGTATAGTTTTCTTTTTTGTGCTATTTTCCATATGTTTTTGTATCGTTACCCGCCCTGCGCTGTGCCAAAGAATCAAAATTATACCACGGTTACTTTTTGATTGTTTTAATCATGTGAAAAGATGATAGGGTGCATAAAACATTATCGATTTGTGTAGGTAACATTATTACAAAATTACTTTTTCTTATAAATTCAAAACAGTTCTCGCTTTCTATTCTCGCGACATAGATACCCAACTCGTAGCGCTACTACTGTTTTCATGCACTTTGCGAATATTACATTTTCACTCCCTATTTTTTATTTTATTTTAGGGATATCATGCAGAATATGTTATTGATGACTAGTACTACTCGTATGTAAGTTAAACCACCTGTCCACGGGATTGAAACGATAAAAAAATAACCGTGTATTCATCTATTTTCATACTTAAATTTGTTGATACTAACTATCAATTAATGTGCACTTTTTAGATTATTTCCTTTGTATATGTCTAATAGTCTACCTTGATGCCAAGTAAGTAAGTAAAGTAGGAAGTAGGTCAGGTTTTTGATCCATAAGTCAGTGAGGTTGCCGGTTTTTAAACGTTAATTTATCAAAATAACTGTTTGAGCTAAATTTATGACATTTTGAATTCTAGACAAGCTAAGGGGCTTATATATATATTTAAGGTATATTATTGAGAATCTTCAAAATAAACCATAAATTGTTTCTCTAAAAATACAAAGTTCTGTTTTATTTAATACGCCTTTACAATATTACAACAATTATTAAGTTATGACAATTACACTTCTATCTCACCTAAAAATACAAAGAAACGACATTTAAAGTTCACTAATATCGCTTCCTCAATCGTATCCTTCGGTTTATCTCTCTACAAGTTTTTATAACAATAAAATGCACAAAATAATCTAAGCGTCATCCGCCATTGAATCATAGTTCACATGTATGTCACTTCGATGCGCGAAATTCAAATTAATGAAATGTCATTCATTTCATTACATATATATATATATATATATATATATATAATACATATATATATGAATACAAAATTATATAATTATATATATCCTTCCTTTTTCTTTGACTCGATACGCTACCGCTAGACATGGAAATTATTGGTAATTTAAATCATATTCATTTGATGAAATGATTAGTTTTTTCTAAGTGATTTCACATGTGATTGTGATTTCGTCATAGACAAAAATAAATGGCAGTCACAGTTACAGATTCAGTCACAGATTTATCACATGTGACTGGGATTTTATTCCATCACCTTATTGGCAATTGAACAGCCACAGGCTTAGCGAGTTTTTTATGCGTTAAAGTTCTCTATTACTGTAGTCTCTGTGTTTTAAAAATATTCATATTGCTATGCTTTTATTATACTTGTCGGCTCGTTTGCCCCCTTATACCATAAAAATAAATTAAAACAGTTGTTTTGCATTGTCAGATAAATTTAAGAAAGTTCCATCTGTCACGTGCCATATCAACATAATTTATAATATGTTTTTTATTCTTAACATTAAATTGTCATTAGTGCCGAATGGTAATGACGATTTTTGAACTACGATGTAGGTAGGTGTATTATAAATATTAAAACCTTAATTCCAAATTATTATTACTTATTTCTTTTTAAAGGTGTGAAACATTAGTAAGATCATAATATACCTAACCCTGATAAAATACTAAAAACCAAGTAGGCTAAGGTTTAAATTTCACTTTTGCTATAGCATATTCATCTTTTCTAAAAAGCTTTTATTGCCATTACGATATTACAAACCTACTGCAGTGATGTGCATTTGGATTGAGTAATCTTTTATTGGTCGATAGACCTATTTTTTATAGAATAGGAGTATCGAGAATAAAAAAAGAATAGAAAAAGCATTAAGATAGCATTCGGTTCCTAGCGACCGTTAAGGAAGTTTCAATTTCAGACACAAGTTTGTTTTGACTCTCGATGACGTTTTCCCGAGAAATATCGGGGCGGCCGGTATAAAAGGCATCTCCCGTGCTATCATCTGCATGGCTATGCAGATGATAGCACGGGAGATGCGGGAGATGCTACTAGTTAGTTGCAACACAGCGCATGAACGCGGTCGCGCGTCGCGGTCGCTAAGAACCGAATGCTACCTTGAAGTCCGGTATCCACCAAAGCACGTAGGAGAGGAGACGAGAGAAGATGTGCTGCGAAGCTGGCAGGTTATTTCTACCAAAGCGGAGAGGAGATGTGAGCTGTGAGAGCTCGAAACTAATCAAGCGCAGTCTACAAACGAAAGACGTTACAAAAGTTATATCACAATTTGTTTGAGGAAGATAAATTAGAAGGTTGAAAAAACAAAATTAATACTTCTATATTTAACTTATCGACGGAAACATACATTCTGGATTAGAAACCATAAAAACTGTAACAGTTATGGCAAATATGCTACACTCTTTCAAAATTCTATAGAAAAATGAGACATCTTTCTTCTCCGCTTGAGATTGAGATTGAGATTTGGATTGCCAAATTTGCCAAATTTGAATACTTTGATCAGAGTTGGTAAATACCAAATCTGATTAGTTTATTCAAAACACATACTTCTCGCCTCCTCTCCTCTCTACTCTGGCGGATACCGGGCCTTAGAGCCAGGCATGGACGTATATAAACATAGTAACAAGTAGTAACATGGTCTCGCAGCTCGATAACAAAAAAGTTGGTCACCCATAGTCAGCCCGCTCGCTGTGCGAACAGGGCAGCACGCACGCACACACACATTATCCATTACATTAGAAAAAAAATAAAAAATGCAACATGTTTTGCGTTGTGAAATGCTGTAGAAACCGTAGTGACAGAAAGAAAAATTATCCAGAAATCACGTTTCATAGGTAAATGAACATTTTAATCACTTATTTCCAGATTTTATATATTAAGATCAATCTGCATTCGCTAGAATAAAAGAATCCATTATAAGCCCAGTGCTGCCAATTTTCACGTGTGCAAATAACCCGAAATATAGGCAATTTTTAGTTTATTAATTAAATAAATTTAACAAGGTTATTTATATAATAGTTACTACTAGTTATTTTATTTCATATTATTTTTGCTAGATTTTTTGAGAAATATTGAGTATAGGGAAATTATTGGATTCAATTAATTAGAAATTGTAATGGTGAAAATAAAAGACAACAAAACTATATTCTCAGAAATTTTTTAGAAAAGATTGGCAATGAAAGCGTTTTTTTTAAGCTTAGAATCCAAACATACCCACCCTCGTCGAAATAGAACACAAAATAAGTCGCAGTCCCCGACGAACACTATGGTAATCGCTATTACGATAGAATCGGGTTTATTAGATATTCGTTATCTACACACCCTATTACAATCATTGAATTTTTTTTATGATCGGGCGATGAATACTTTTGGATTTATCCATTCAATAATGATCTTTATGTTTTTGTTCAACGTATAACATAATTGAAAAATTTACACGATCTATAACGCAAAAACCTATTACCAAATCTCAAAAGTCAACATTTTAGAGTAAGCGGCTATTACCATATTGTTCGAGGGAAAAATGACAGAATCAGAATCAGAATTTATACATAGGTACCGAAATGGTTATAACACCTAAAAATGATCATCGAATAAGCATGTAATTTATGTTTACCGTAATATTAAAGTCAGTTATATCATCGAATACGATTGCAATGTCATTTTACGAATGTAAAGTATATTCATATTTACCAAGGAACAATATCATAATGAACGATTACTACAGCAACACCGATTTGTGATTACAGTCGAACACTATCGTAAAGTTAGTTTGCGTTAATTTTTTCCATAGCTTATTTCAGTAATGGACATTTTCACAATTTTCTTACTGATAAAGAAAATTTATGATAAAAATTTAGTAAAAATCTAGTGCAAAAAAATATTTCCTTATTTTTGATAAAAGAATCTTCTTTTTAGTCTTGATAGTATTCAAGATATTCAGTTTTTATTTGCTCCTGTAAAATTGTTATTTTCCTATTACGATTTTGTTCGTCGGGGACTGCGAAGTCTTATTAAGTATATAGCGGAAAATATTTCACGATTCGGTTTTACCACATCTCGAAATTAGAGCATATTTCAAAAAACCTCTCTAAGTTAAAGATATTTTTTTTTTAAACTCAGCATTTGGGATATCAAACAGTAAAATTTCGAACACATAAAATATTTTTATTTTGACTGTTTTTTAGGGTATAAATTTGGCTAACTTGGCAACCCCAAATTCATTGTCATAAACAGCTGCCGCCATTACGGTGTCTCAGTTTTGACTTGGCGGAGTTCCGTCCGACTTTTTTTATAAGTACATGGCATGGAGCTAGGCCAGAGCGCTACAGTGCTATCTACGGAGATCCTTAGTAACTATTTTTACTTCTAAATTATGGAATGTAGGTATGATAAAGTATGGATGGTTCTCCTTGCCTAAACACTCCAAAGTCTGAAGTATGGAGGGTAGAGGCAAGAAGAAAGTTTTCATATGGAGGCAAAGTTGAAACAGTGTCCAGCTGACGAAAAACTACGATATGAGCATAGCTGTTGTAGGCGTAGTGAAGTCTGCTGAGTTAAAATATTATAATACTTTTAATGTCTAAAAGTTATTACGTTTATTTTTTGTCTGTAAAAGTCATTGACTATTTTCGCAGTCTAGTACAGTCTCTAATTTTTATTTAAGCCAATATAATTTTTTCACTATGTTTTTCTCTATCCTACTCTAACAACTTTATGTTCTGTCAACTGTATGTAAAATATCTTTATGTTTCTGTAGCGCCCCCTATTTAACGGATTTGACTTACATACAAACCAACTTATCTGTGAATTGAAAGAGGACGGCACCGTCGATTCAGTGTTGCTAATTAATATAAGGTGTCCAAAATTGAGTAAGTTTTCAAGAAAGAAATTTCACATTAGACATAATCGTTTAATAAGAATTAAAAACATAACAAATTAAAAATAATGAAATCTCTATATAAATCTCTCTCTATAAAATAATAAAATAAATAAAAAGATTTTGATAATTTACAGTTGCGTAGGTACGCTAACAGTTTAGTCTCTCAGCAATAAACAATGGTTTTATCTAAACAGTAATCCAATGAAGTGGAAATTCAGCATAAAATGTTCCACGGGGGAGACGCATTAAATGAAAGTTGTAACTTTCATTTAATGCGAAGTTAAGTATATAGGTACCTACCCTGCAAGAGGTACCTGGATGTCTAGCATTTAGTTATCAGCGTTAAATTTTGCGGCTGGCAACCCTGATTAGCAACTGATCTTACGGTCCTTACGGATGACGGATGGTACACAAATGACAATAATGACATATGACATACATACATGTATATAGCTTAATATAAATAAAAGCTTAAAAAAAATAAAGTCGCTCTTTGGGAATTGGGAGGTTCTCCGCCGTGGTAATGGTTTCTTGAACAGTCACTAAACAAAAGCGGAGGTTGAAGTAGATGACTATTCATTTTTGTGTCAAATCCTATACAGTGTATCAGTGTACTGCAGATCACAATGGGTGGTGGTGATTTAGTGAGAAAATTAAAATTGTATTGGTATTTAATTTAAATCTAATAGGTTTCATCTTTTATTTAATCAATTCTTTAAATTTTAGAATTCGAAGAAATCATGGCATCCAAATACTATAAAAAATCAGGAACGAGTATGGAAAGCAGAACAAGCGGTTGCGGAAGAGAAAAAGCGTATGTTGGAGCTGCAACGAGAACGTGCGGAGGAACGGGACCGGGCTGAATTAAATGATATCATGAGTAAAAGTAAAACTACCTCTGCAAGTGACAATCGTTTAGCATGGATGTATGATGTAAGTTCAAGTTTTTAACAAGCTATGTACGATATACAGGAATAAAATAATAAAAACCCACAATGAGTTATCTATAAAATAAATTCTAGACTAGATATCGACTACAAACAATAAAATACTAATAAGACAGTTTAACTATAGTACCAATACTTAGTCTGTTGTATCATTATCATCATCAACTCCCTTTAGTACCCCACTGCTGGACATAGGCCTCACCTTAGACAGGAGGTCACTGGCTTACTATACCATGCTAGCCAGACGGGTTGGTCTGTATCATGTCTTCTTATTAGTGATGATTTTACCAGCTCAAACATTTAATCCACTTTGTCAAATCTGCATTCCCTAATGAAATATTAGTTATTGGTGTTAACCTACTTTGAAACTTATGTTATGTAAAAGGTCCTTGATCAAAGCATAACTTAATTAATAAATAATAGGTCTGCTGCTAATAAAACTGCCAATGCGTTGGCAAAGATGCATCGATTGCATGGGTGATTACTTCGAATAACAGAAATAAAAAAGTTTGAAAAAATAAGTACTTTCACTTATTGCATACAAAACGGCAATTTCATAGGTAAAGACCTAATATATAAGTGTTGTAAAAATAGATACTGTACTTTGAGTATTTAGGGCTGAGTTTCATTAATCATTGATAAAGAAAACATTTTAAAGACCTATGTCTGCAGTTTTTAAAGAAATATATGCTATTTTTCAATTCAATGAAATCTTAAAAGTACCACACAGTGGTAACAACCAGGGTTCACCACAGAAAATCAATTAATAAGTAATTCTATTTTTCTGTTTCTGACGAAATATGTTGATAACTTACAGTCATCAAATTATTTGCATAAATGGGAAATAATTTTGATGAGCGATGAGCATTACAATTGAGCATACTGATTAAACACATATCATTCCACAATAAAAAGCAAACATTACTTAAATTACAATAATTTATATATTTAATTTACAGAAACCCGACAAGAAAGTAGAACAAGAAGCATATTTACTTGGTAAAACCTTAGATAAACATGCTGAACAAACCGAAAACGCAAACCTAGATTCTATTCCCGCGGTGTCAAGAAGAGTGGTTGGATCTAGTATGCTAACTGCAGCTGGTGACACACAAGTTGATATGTCCCGTAAACTTCGCGAGGATCCATTACTGCTTATTAAGGAACGTGAGCGTGCTGCTCGTGCTGCACTTTTGAATAATCCATTACAACGTCGACGACTGGCTGAGTTATTGAGGAAAGAACAAGTGGGTGTGATTTGTCAATATTTGATAAATCCGGTAGAGATATCTAACTTTTTATCAATCCTAAACATTTTCGTCAAATATAAAAAAAAAAATAAGTTTTCAAATAATGCTCTTGAATACTATGAAAATTAGGCATCTATGTCATAGGTATATATGGGTAAGATTCCTTGCAACAAAGGACAAACTTTTTACAATTTTATGCTAATTATTGCATACTTTGATATACATACATACAAATGACGTCTATAGTTTTGTATAAATATATATGAATCTCTTACTCAAACTTTTATAATGATATGTTTTTCTCAAAAAAGTTATTAGTCTACAATTATTTGTGAGAATATATAATATATTGTGGGCATCTCTAGTTCATAATAGGTGTATATGACAGCACTTCAATAGCCATACTTTATCAAAACTTTCTAGTTTTTCATGAGAAAGATGTCTAATACAACTTTAAGATCTTTAAGATTGACCCCAAACAGATGTTCAATTTACTTCACACGTTCACGTTTACATATGAAGTTAAATTGAACATCTGTTTGGGGACCAATCGTATTTCAGTTTGTCAAATGTTAAATTCTAACCATAATAAGATAAAATTAATTAAAGAAGTACTTTAATTGTGATACTGTCGCCTCCGAAAGTATACTATAGCATGTTTTCTCGCGCGGTAGCTCGTATTGACGCATGCTGGAGCACTTTCTTATTTTCTCTAGCAATCTCTCCCACATATACATCTTTCCTATATGTATAACTGTTAATAATGTTTTGAGTTCTTTTATTTTTTACAACTACAATTATTTTCACAGGAAGAAAGAAAAGATACCAAAGTAAAAAAAAAAAACAAGAAGAAAGATAAGGATCTAGATGAACTTTTAGCAACAAAACTTAACGCCTTAGGTGCAGGAAAAGGTTTAGATTTAGCAACTCTACTTAATTCTGATGAGTCCTCCTCCGAATCAGAAGACGAAAAGCCTAAGAAAAAGAAAAACAAACGGGATAAGTCCAAGAAAAATAAAAAACAAAGACACTCTTCTGCTAGCGAGTCGGAAGTACATAATATTAAGGAAAGTCATCGCGAAGATAAGAAATCCAGTAAAAAAACTTCTGAACATAAGTATTCTAGTAAGGATTCAAGAAAACGTAAAAGCTCTGTAGATCGAAGGCTTTCAAATAGTCCTATCGAGAGAAAGCGTCGTGATAAAGATATCGTAAGTCGCAGACGAAGTGATAGCGATACATCTGACAGAGGCAAAAGATATAACGATGAGAAAGATAGCGGTAGAAAACACAGTTCACGTAGAAAGTCGCCGGAAGTCCACCGAAGCAGGGATGCCGATGCAAGAGGCAGTAAAAATCGCACTGTTATGAGTGATGAAGAAAAAGCTGCTAGATTGGCAGAAATGGCTTCCGCAGGAATTGAACGTGAGATACAGAGGGGGGCGCGCGTGGCAGAGCATCGCGCTGCCGAAGTTGCGGCCGAGCGCCGCGCCCACGCGCCTGCACCCGCCCGGCGGGAGGCGCGCGCCTTGCCCGACTCACTGGAGAGCCGCATCCACTCCAATAGGCACTACATACAACGTGACAAACGCCACATGAATGAAAATTTTGCTCGCCGATAATGTTTTTAATTAAAATTATTTAGAATTGAATCTGCATTTCTATACTTTAATTTATGTCTATCTAAGAAGTGGTATGCATATATTGCAATTCCTCTTGAACCTTTTTTTTTTTTTTTTTCCTTGCGGCAATCCCCTCGGATACCACCGGTGGCATGTCGGACCCGAACCGACTAAAACCGCACGCCGTCTCGGGTACTAATAGCCGGGGAACCAGGTATACCCTAGAAAGGAAGTCCCTGGTGCCCCGACATACCTCGGGCCATCTACAGACGAGTAGACGACCCCCCCGTGTAGGAACCCCATGTTCCCTCTGCTCCCTGGAAGCGAGCGCGCTTCGCAACGCGCTCGCCGCCACCTCGGCCTGCTTGTGCTAGGGTGACAGATGGCCTCACCTGTCACCCCCAGGCCTGCGCTTATGGAGGACGGAGGTCGTTCTGCAAATTCCTCATGAACCTAAAACTTTTTCTCCGCCCTAACGAAGTAACCTTTTTTTTTTTTTTTTAACGTGTGGAAATCCCCTCGGACCGTCACCCCTCCGGGGTTTGCGGCGGGGTGGTGTGTCGGACTCGGACCGACTAAAACCACACGGTGTGCCACTCTGCGCCTGTAACAGGAGGGATCCGGGAACAGCTGTTGTTAAGACATCCGGACCCCTCCTAGCGCCAGCCCGCTCCTGGTGCGGGCTCCGTCTCAATGTGGATGTTCCTCTCTTTAGGCGACGTCCGGCACACGCGGACGCCGCCCCCTCGCGGCTGGCCAACTAATGCGGGTGGAGGGGAAACCCACCCCGTCCACCCGCGGCCACACTCAGGGCGGCATGAGGCTGTGATAGGCGGGCCTCCGCCGCCCGGTTCGCCGGCGGCGGATCGGGTCCGAGTGGAGGTCGTCCTCCCGGGCCCTCTCCGCCGCCTCCTTCCGCGAGATTACTACCTCGCAGAAGGTTGCGACCGCGGTAAAACAACTGTCGCTACCGGCCATGGAGCGTACTACGGCCGGTAGCGAGAGATCCACTCCGATGACTGCAGTGAGGGCCCGGCGCTGCGCCGCCCATGCGGGGCAGACCGCCAGCGTGTGCTGGGCCGAGTCCTCACTGCAGTCGCAGTGGTGGCAGGCGGGACTCAGTTCCCTCCCAGCGACCGTGTGCAGGTACTTTCCGAAGCAACCGTGCCCGGAAAGCACCTGCGTCAGTCGGAAGGAAAGGGTCCCGTGCTGCCGCCCTGCCCACTCGGCGATGACCGGCTGGAGAGCCTCCACGGCGGCGAAGCCAGCGCGTGGAGTCTCCAGCCGGAACGACCAACGAGCCATCGTGGCTCGGCGAGCGGCTTCGCGCCACTCGCGCACATCCTCGGGCGGAGGGCGAAATCCGCTCTCCGCCCGGAAGTCAGCCACTCGCCGATAAACTTCGGCGAGCACTTCCGCCTCCAAATCCCACGGGGGAGTTCCGGCCAATGCGCATGCCACCTCCGTCGAAACGGTGCGGTAACCGCGTATGGCTCTGACCGCCATTACCCTCTGAGGGCGCCAGAGGCGTACCCTATTCTGGGCGGTCAGAGCCGCCGCCCACACCGGTGCACCGTACAGCGCCATTGACCGGACAACCCCCGTGTACAGCCGTCTTGTCGCGACGCTGGGTCCACCCATATTGGGCAAGAGTCGCCCTAGGGCAGACGCAGCGCCGACCAGCTTTGGAGCAAGCTGTCGGAAGTGCTCGTCGAAGAGCCACCTCCCGTCGAGGATCAGGCCCAGATATTTCATCTGGGCCCGAACCGGTACGAGGACCGAGTTGACCACTATTGAGGCGCCAGGGGGTGGACCACGACGGGGCCCATGAAATAATAGGGCCTCCGTCTTATCTAGGGCCACCCGTAAGCCCAGCGCCTCAATGCGCCCGACCACCAGGGAGACTCCCCCTGTGGCCAGGCGCGCCGCCTCTTGGAAGTTTGCCCCCCGGGCTGTCACGAGGGTATCGTCTGCGTAACAGATTACACCCAGCCCGGGGGGGAAATCGGCGCGAAGGGCCCAGTCGTACCCTATGTTCCACAAGAGGGGTCCAAGAACAGACCCCTGTGGAACACCGCACGACATGGGCCGACTCCTCAAATTACCTTCTCGGTCCTCGTACACGACGGTACGCTCCTCTAAATAGTCTGCCACCAGCCGCCTCAGGTACTTTGGCACCCCATGATAGTGGAGTGCTTCCCTGATGCAGCTGAATGGCAGACTATTGAATGCGTTGGCGATGTCCAATGACACCGCCAACAGCACGCCGCCACAGCTCACGGCCTCTTCGGTCACGGCCCTCAGGCGCAACACGGCGTCGACTGTCGAACGCCCCGTCCGAAAACCAAACTGGGCGTCCGACAGATCGGGGCCCACCTCGCAGAGGTGCCGGACGATGCGGGCAGAAAGAACCCTCTCAAACAATTTGCCCGCCTCGTCCAGCAGCACGATGGGCCTATAGGCCGCGACCGAATCGGCAGGCCGTCCCGGCTTCGTCAGTAGGACCAGCTTCCCGCTCTTCCAGCACTCAGGGAAGCGTCCCGACGCCAAGCTAGCGTCGAACACCTCCCCGAGGCGGTCTGCCATGTGGTTGAGGGCCAGGGCCAGCACTCGGGCCGGTACCCCGTCTGGCCCAGGGGCGGTGTTCTTGGAACGGATCCGTAGAACAGCCGCCCCTACCTCCGATTCCCGGACGGGCGGAACATTGTCCTCCCCGTGCTCCCCGTCGTCTCCGGCCAGGGAGGCCATCGACGGGGGAGTGTGTTCCGCCCGTTGTGGGAAAAGGCCCTCAACCACTTCTCGCAGGAAGCTGGGCTGGAGAGTCTCCGTAAGGGGGGGGCCCGACGCGCGGAGCTTTTGTCGCACCGCGCGGTAAGGGCGACCCCAGGGGTCACGATTAAGACCCTCCAGCATCTCCTGTCTTTTTTCCTCTTTGGCGCGGCTAATGGCCAGCTTCAGAGTTTTCCGCGCCCGTCGGTACTCCTCATGAAGCCGGTCCTCCTCACCGTCTCCACGGTGACGCCGCCGACTGCGCGTGTAGGACCTCCGGGCACGTGTACAGGCCGCACGGAGGTCCGCCAGCTCCTGGGACCACCAGTAGACCTCCTTCCTTGGAGGCCGACGACCTCGAACGCGGGGCATGGCCGCATCGCATACATGCGTAATCGCATCGCGAAAGCGGCCAGCCCCCACGTCGACCTCCTCGGTCGGAGCCTGAGGAGACAGCCACGAGTGAATTATGGCTGCCTCCTCTAGTAGGTCCCGGTTCAGCCTGGCAACAGCCCACCGCGGAAAGCGGGATAAACGCCGCGCCACGTGACCCCTACTGGAGTCCTGGGTCCGGGAGAGCTCAAATCGGATATACAGGTGATCCGAGAGCGTCTCAACCTCTTCCAGGACACACCAGTTCCTTACTCGTGCGGCGAGGACAGGGGTAGCGAACGAAAGGTCCACTATCGACCCCCCCTGCTGTCGCACGCACGTGTTGGTGGAGCCTCTGTTTAGAAGACAGAGGCCCACCGAGGCCGCCCACTCCTCTACGGCCTCGCCCCTGGCGTCCGTCCTGGGGGAACCCCACGCAATGGACTTTGCGTTGAAGTCCCCCAGCACAAGGACGTGCCCAGACGCTAGTCGCCGTATCGAGGTCTCCAAGCTGGTTAGGAAAACCTCGAAGTCGTTCAAACTCCGGTTGGGGGAGAAATAGACACCATATATGGTGATCCCCCCCCACTCGACGGCAACATATCCAGTGCCCTTGTCTCTTAGCGACAAGGGCGGGGAATGAGCCGTCGTGGAACCGACGACTGCCACGGAGCCGTCCCAGTCACCCATCCAGTTTGGACGGGGAGGGACAGAATAGGGCTCCGCGACTACGGCAACACCTATCGACCACTGTGCCATGGTTTGCAGGAAGAGATCCTGCGCCGCGGCACAGTGGTTCAGGTTCGTCTGGACCAGGAGGTTGGAGACTTGATCCATTACTGGATCGTCTCTACAACCTCCTCCATGGGCGACGACGTCGACGCACGAACTACATCGGAGGCAGCCTGGGTCGACTGGCTAACCCCCGACGTCTGCCGAGAACTGCGGGGAGGCTTGCAGCCTCTCTGCCCCATCTGGTGATTGGCGGGCTTATTGCCCGCAGCACACGCTGGGCAGTGAGGGGCGGCAGAGCATTCTGCCGCCTTATGCCCCGGTTGACCGCAGCGGAAACACAGTCCGCCGCAGTCAAAACAACTGTCACACTTGACGCGCGTGTGTCCCGCGGCCAGGCATTTGAAACACCTCATCGGTCTCGCCGCCAGGACTGTGATCCTGGCGCTCACGAAACCGATGAGCAGCCTGCCGGCGTCGGCCAATACTTTGGCCGACGCTACGGGACAGCTGACCCACACGGCGCCAAGCCCTCCTGGACCGGGGCGGATGGTGCCGACCCTGACGTTGTCCGCGCTGCACCCCGTCTTCTCCCGGATTACAGCGCGGACATCTTCGGCCGTCACTGAGTCGTCCAGGCCCGAGATGCGCAGTTCCGCGCACTTGGTAGGCCTGGCGACCCTGACACCATCTGTGGCTGCAAATATTCCCCGCAGCTTCTCAGCGAAGGAGTCCGCCGTCTTTGCGCCTTCAGCCCCAGGGAACTCGAGAACTCGAGCTCCCGTCTGGGCGAGGCGCATCCTGACCCCCACCGTCCCAAACTCGTTGGCGAGGCTGTCCCGGGCCTTCTTGAAGACGGCCGCATAGGACAGCCCGCCGTCAGCCGCCTCCGGGGACACGGTCACAACTACAGCCGCGGTTTTGGGCGGCTGCAGCTTCCGCGGCCTCTTTGCAGAGGCCGTTGCCACCGGTGGCGAAGGCTGGGCTTGGGCTGCTTTTTGGGCAGCCTTTCTGGCCCGCCTTCGGGACTTCTTGGAGCCCCTCGCCTCCTGCCAACCCTCGTTGGAGGGGGCAGGTGCGGAGGGGCCCGGCAGGGGTGTCGGAGTGGGGAGCGGAGGGAATGCCACTCCGCTCCTCGGCGCCGTTTTAGGCCCCGTCTTGGCCGGCGCCTGGGGATGTGCCTTGGCCGGCGCCTTAGCCGGTGCCTTGGCCGGCGCCTGGGCCGGTGCCTTGGCCCCCCTCCTCGTCGGCTTTTGTGGAGCCGATGGAGTCGGGGCAGACGCCGCCGCCGCGTAGGAGACGCGGCCTCCCACTACGGGGAGCGCGGTCGGAGCGGTGGCCTTAGGCCGCTGTGCCGACGCGAGCGGGGGGCGCATAATCGGCGCAGGGGGCAGTCTCGCCTCCAGGCCAGCCAGGCGTCCGTCCAGCATATTCCCAACTGCGATGAGGATTTCTCGCAGTTGGGAGTCAAATGCCCCTGAGTTGGTGGTAGGGGCAGGCTGGGACGCGGACGGGGCTTCCCGCTCGGGGAGGTTCGCCTGGAAGCGGGCGAACTGAGCACTCAGCTCGTTCACCCGCTCCGTCAGCCTCTCGTTGGCCACCTGCAGGCGAGAGACGTCGCCCGCTAGGCCCTCCACGACCTCCGACAAAGCGGAGGAGGAGTCCTTAAGGGCCCTCACAAACGAGCCCTTAAGGTTCACGGATTTGGTGGCCACCTTGTTGATGACGGCCACCGCCGCTTTCGCCCTCTCCTGCACGGACACGGGAGCCTGGGGGGCATTTCCCCCCACCGGCTCCCGAACCTTGAGCAGGAGATCCGCGATCTCCTCCTCCGCTACGGCCTCGCCGTCCACTCGTACGCTCCTGTAGGACTCCGCGTTTGAGAACGCGGAGCCTGACGGGGTCGAGACCGAGGCCGATGCCGGTTTACGCGCCCTCCCTCGGCGGCTGCTTGCCACCTTTGGTGGCATCATTTCGCCGGACGTGTCGGTCCCCTCCTCCCTGGAGCGTCCGCGTTTCCTGCTGTCGCTTCGTTCCGCCTCCATGGCCTCCGCGCCATCTGACGAAACGGCGGATCCAGAACGTATACGATCCGATGCTCTTCGGCTCCCAGTGACCAGAGTCAGACTGACCTCTGGGAGCCCCATCGAGATAGGCGTTCCTGACACCATCTCACCCTCAGCTAACGAAGTAACCTAACCTAACCTAACGAAGTAATGATGTCAGATCCATTTGATGAAAACCGAACATCATGTTAACATATCGTGTTTTGGGTTAAATTACAACACTTCTTACAATTAAAATGCTGAAGCCGTTGTACTGCTGTTACTGCTGTCACGTTATGAGGTAGAAAGGAGTAGAACACCCATATACTTACTGTGAGATAGTATGGTCATCCTAACGCCTCTAGAGAGCAACACCATGAACTCTGGTTTCATTTATAAATTTCACTAAACGATGCAGCGCTGGAGCGTTTGACTTCCAACTTCAAGCCAACGAAGAATTCCTTCAAGTGGAATACCGATTCACTCGGTGAACAAAGCTGCCTATGAGCTGACAAGTTTAAACTCAAAACCTTTGCGGGTGCGAATCGCTCGTAGAAGCTTGTAGAGAAAGAATCATATCTGAAGGATTAATTAAAAACGTAATCGTGAAAGAAAAGAGTGAATAGGGACATAACATAAATAAACATTGTTTTACAAGTAAATTTTTTAATAAAGTAATAATGCATGTAGCTAAATAAAAATTCATCATCTACATATATGTTGCGTAGCTAGCAAGGGTGATTGTGATACTGTCTAACTGTGATGTGTGTTTAACTATGAAAAATAGTCTAGACAAATTTTGTCTAAATGGCTACAAGATTAAGTGCTTTATAGTTGGCAAAAGAAAGAGTTCTGCTTTTTCTGCACTTAGTTGTCACCCTCAAATGGAAGGCACTTCAATGCCTTCTGCCCTAGCTCCGCCATAGGATTTATGTTAATTAATTCAATTTATGATTATTTTGAAGACCCCGACTCGTCCTTTACCACTGTGAATAATTTAATCAATCTAGTGGAATCTTCTCCTTGACAATCTGTAACAATTAGTAAGACATTAGTGTGGGTTACTATTTTATCTATACTAATATTATAAAGCTGAAGAGTTTGTTTGTTTGTTTGTTTGAACGCGCTAATCTCAGGAACTACTGGTCCGATTTGAAAAATTCTTTCAGTGTTAGATAGCCCATTTATCGAGGAAGGCTATAGGCTATATATCATCACGCTAAGACCAGTAGGAGCGGAGCACCAATGAAGAATGTTTCAAAAACGGGGAAAATTTATTACTATTGAGAGACGCAGACGAAGTTGCGCGGGTCAGTTAGTTGTGAATAATGTTGTTGAGGATGTCTGTTATTTTTTGGTGGAATGTGTCAAAACTAGGGCTGTGAGAAAGGCTCTGCTGAATAATTTAAAAATTAATATAAAAGATGTTGGCATGTTGCAAAGTATATTGTCAAAGCCTCTGTCAGAAGCAGCGTTGTTATTTTTTTTAATTTTTAAAATTAATTTAATGGGGTTTTTCTGATACAAAAAATAGCCTAAGGTACTTTTTATTATAGACAGCTATTTGGTAGTAAAATATTATCAAAAGTTTTGAAGATTACCCGGATCAAACAGACAGATAGACAAAAAATATTTAAACTAGTTTTTAGCATAAAAAACCTATTATTTTGACATTACAAACAGACACTTCAATTTTATTTATTTGTATAGATTTGAACTGTAGTTTACGAGTATATTGCAGTATAAGTATATAAGTAAAAGTTAAATTTAAAGTAAGTACATTGTAAGTTTAGGGTACGACTAGCTCAGACCCGCGGTGTTACCCGCGTTTGATGTTATAATCGCGGGCAACGCCGCGGGGTGAAGCTAGTTTACAATATACGTATACCCACTGCATTCGATTTTAAAATCTAAAAGTAACATTCTAGGCGGTTGTCACGAGGTTGTCCGGTTGTCCGTTTATTTCGCTCGTTAAGAAAAGATACTGATATGTTATTCAACTGACAATATAACTTAAGACTACTACTGATTTTATATTAAGACGACTTAATAAGTCTGTAGAAAAAAAAAATATAGTTCGGAGTCCGGCCAAACGGTAGAAAAAAAACATGCATATTACAAAAAAAGAAACTACATTACAAAATTAGATTAAGAATAGTCATCAGTCGGAGTGTCACCACCCCTACACTGTGTAGGCTACACATCCCGTGGGTGTCGTAAAAGCCGACTAAGGGAACTAACTATGCAAGACAACAGCACTGCAAAGAGAAGGAAATTTTGAAGCAAACCCTATACCAACCCGTCTGGCCATCGTGGTATAGTAGGCCAAATCCTCTTTTCTAAAGAGAGGCCTATATCCAGCAGTGGACTATTTAAGACTGTTGATGATGATGAGTCGTAGATTCGATCATATTGTCTTCTAATTAAAATAAAATTTTGTTATTCTAGTACATACAAAAATCATTAATTTTCTATTTATGTACTAAATTATTTACGTAAATACATATTTAGTACAAAAATAATAATGTTCGGCCCAATGATCCGAAACTAGGCTAAGGACAGGTCCTCTGGTTACCAACCAGACTGCTGATAAACATACTTATATATTTTTAAATATTTTAGGTAAATTACTGCTGTATGTTTGGATTATGTCAGTGTACCCATATAAGTTAGTCTGTATAATATATCATTGCTACATATTTTTAATGTGCCTGTACCTCCGCACACATGCCGGCATAGATGGGGTCAGTGTCCCATGGCCCGCGCTCGGGAAGCGTAATCGCGCGGCGGCGAAGCTCAGCCACGAGTTCTGTCACGTCCATGATGGGAATAGGGTCAAGGCCGCGCGCCAGCCCCGCCAAGTACTCGACGTAGTGACCCCTGAAAGTAGAGCGTATGTCAACACACCTCGAGGAGGCCTCGCTTGTAGAGGCCATCTAGTGAGCCGTAGGGTCGAGGGGGCGGCCGAAGCGCGGCGCGCCGCACCAGCGTCTCCAGATCGTCCACACCCAGGATCGGAAGCGGGTCCACATTACAGCGACGGACCAACCGACTCAGGTATTCCAGGTAATGATTCCTGCAAGCACATGCCTTACTCATCGCAGTATTTACTTTATTAAATACTGTTTGAAGTCATCCCCGCGTTCCAGTACCACTATTATTGTTGATTTCCGTGATTAAATAATCTCTGATGAAGTAAATATTTATGTTGTGCTATTTTTTATGTAAAATTTAAAAATAAACATTTCAATTTCTGCAGCTTAAAACCTGATTCTTCGTAAAATGCACTTCGCTTAATATAAAATCGAAATTTCTGCACAAAATGGCCTCTGCAACTTTGTTTCATTTTAGTATATTGTCTTACAATTATAAAACATCTTTTATTTTGTGTTAATTACATACCAATATTTCAGATAGAAGAAAGTTAAGCAAAGAAATGTAGACAAAGTCTTACTGACGATTGCCGTAGTCCACCTGAGCTCTATTTTGAGTGCGTTATTTCAATTTACATTATTGTGTATTAAGATACATGCATTAAAGGAACATTTTACTAAATATTATGAAGTAGACATTCCTATAAATGTGCCTACTTACACAAGATATTGATTTTATGACAGGTTACTTACTTGCACAATCCTGCATAGTTGGCGGGTGCTTCACTGCCGCATATACCATCTATGAGACCAGTGGGTGTTTCTCTTTGTAACTGCACCGGACAACGTCCTGTACTTCCCTCCGCCGTTTCCGTTTCGTATTTTACATTATTCATCTAAATTAAAAATTAAAAACTTTTGATATGATAGAGTTACAGAATAAAAATGCCGCATAATTTCAATTCATCGCAAAAGACTACTTACCTAATTTAATTAAAAACTTCATTAAAAGGGTAAGTTGTCTACTTATAAAAAATAAAATGAAAACTAAACAGTACCTATCGTTATTCGACAACAAAAGGGGTGCACTACTGAACCACAGAGCCTGTGAGGCCCTATTTTATGCAAAGCTATATAATACCTGTTAGATGATCCCGTTACATATATGTACATAATTATATGTCATAGAACGCAAAAGTTTAAAATTTAATATTTTATACAAACCTCTCTTGCACGTCTCTCCATCAACTTGAAGCTCGCTAAACAATTTATTTATAGTATGCGTAAGATATATGCTATGTCTACGTTACCATTACATATATTGCCCCAGTATTTTTAATTTTGATTTTCAGCAACACCTAGGACCTAGGTAGTCAGATGTTTTCATTTCTATTTCGTTGCTAACGGTTACATTTTTAAACTGAAATTTAGAAAGAACTGTCTACATATAGTGCATAAATAATATATAATCTAGTTCTTACCTGAAGTAGAGTTTGTAATTCATGTGGTTCCTTGTCCCGTAAATAGAACAGACAGTTTCGAGGATGATGTGAGTGTAGGCCTAATTTTGCACAATAGTCGCTTAAACCACAGCGGGCACCCATTGTAAACGGCTTTCCGCAACCGTAACAAAACTCATATTTGCACTGAGTACAGGTAAAATGCATACATCCTCCCCTAAAATACATAAAGTTTATTATATTGATATTCACAAACACTATTTTTGTATATAACTGCACTACAATGCAGTTCAATGAAAGCTTATTAGTGGATATATTTCTAAGTGGTGATTATCGGTAATCGATCTATCAACTTTGGTTACTTAGTGGTAGGGATTAATAAAGTAGTTATACTAGACACGTTATAGCAAATTAAAATTAAAGCTAATCTGCATTGAAATGAACGATGTCAATTAACTTACTAATATTGGCTCTGCATCGCCCTAAGGTCGACTGGTAGAAAATGCCTAGGGCATTAAGTCCACCTTTGCCATATGTGTGCATAAACATTAAATAAATAAAAAAGTACTAAAATATGCCGTATTTTTTTTATGTTAGTGGGGGCAGACGACTAGACGGGTCACCTGATGGAAAGTGACCATCTCCGCCCATGAACGTCTGCAACTCAGGAGTCACAAACGCGTTACCGGCCCTTTAGGAAGGAATACGCTCTTTTCTTGAAGGTTTGAAGGTCGTATCGGTCCGGAAATACCGCATACGAAATGAAAATAAATAAATATAACTTGAAAATGTGGATATTTACCTAGACAACGAGTATTTAAAGTGGCATCGTGGACATTCTAAACCATTATCCCGTAAATGCTGTTGTATAGCAGTAAGTGAACGTTCTTGATCATTGTCTTCGACCCAGGCAGTGTATTGTTCACAAGTAAGCCCTTCGTGATTGGTAGTCCACTAAAAATAAGCGTTTGTTAACAGAACTTCGATTTACATGTTTTAAGTTAATTGTTAAAATGCAATAAAAAGTACCGGTTTCCTGCAAGCAGCGCAGCTTACAGACCGACATTCTGGACAACGTATCTTCTTTTGTTTCGGATGTACAAAAAATCCTGACGAACATTCCATGCACCATCTGAAGTTTGGATCTCGAGCCAAGGTTCGGTCTCGTAACTGCCAAGAAAGAAAGAAGTTTTATTTTAGTGACTGCAACACAATCACAAGATTATTGTACAAAATCAGAATACGAGTACGAGTATATATACGAGTAGTATTATAACACATACATAATTAGAATATAATGTAGTATAGTAATTATAAAAAATTGATAAATTTCTATATATTCTTACACATTACCTACATAATAACATAGTATATAGAATATCATAAGATATTTGGTGTACAGTCGCGTCGCTCGTCTTCGTTATTGGTGTAAAATATTAGAAGTGTAAGATTTTAAAATAGGAGCATTATACAATATGAAAACATGACTAGCAGAGGACTGCGTGTGGCGTTTGAAGGTTTAGAATTTGTTCATAGGAAACCAGCGTGGTTCAATGTTCAGCTGTGAATAACATATGATTCACATAAGGGATTTAATAATTTCAAGTATATTTTTAATTAAATCCTTCAAAAGGATTCAAGTATTGCATAGTTACCTTTCTTTGAAACAGCTCATGAACATCGGCTTCAAGAAGAGTTTTCAAAAGTATATCCAAATGTGCAAAATATTCAAGCCATGAATCTTCTGGTAAATTTTCTAGTTCCGGTAGTTTGCAGAAAGGACATACGCAATCAGCTATACTCCGCTCTGTTATTTGTACCGTGAAATATAAGTGCGCACATTCACGACAGCAGCGATGTGTGCAGCGTAACATTGACACCATCTATGAACGAAAAGTTTTTTAATTATCTAACCTAAACTGTCTCGCTGTGGAACTACAACGAAGGGAAAGCTTCCCTTGGAAAGACTGTCAGGGTGCTTATGCGTACAGAATTTTTGTCCTTATGTTTAAGAAATTTATTTTAAAACATAATATTGCAAAATATCGTTTTAATGAATAAAGAGTTTGAGAGTAATAACAATTGAACTATGGGTACTTTTTATTCCTATAGATTTCATGTAATTCGAATTCGGAGCAACATTCTTTGTAATTTAAATTTATACTAATACGTAAGATAAGCTTACAAACTTATTTTCCACTAGCTGACCCGCGCAACTTCGTCTGCGTCTCTCAATAGTAATAAATTTTCTCCGTTTTTGAAACATTCTTCATTGGTGCTCCGCTCCTATTGGTCTTAGCGTGATGATATATAGCCTATAGCCTTCCTCGATAAATGGGCTATCTAACACTGAAAGAATTTTTCAAATCGGACCAGTAGTTTCTGAGATTAGCGCGTTCAAACAAACAAACAAACAAACTCTTCAGCTTTATTATATTAGTATAGATTACATATACTTAAACTTACTTCATGTTCAGGAAGTCGTGATGCACAAAGTTCACAATCTTGGTATAAGTAAGCAAGAGCAGAGTCGAGGTCAGAACACTCGAGCGCAGCTAACAGCGCCGCTGGCGGGTCGGCACCACGAGACACTAACTCTACAGCAAGTTGAGCTTGTTCCCAAGTCTCGGTTGCACCTTCAGCGAGAAGCATTCGAGCTTGCCTCTGTATATAATATATATATATAAATATTATACATTATAATGATGTTTAATAATATAATTTCCCAATTACAGTAGCAATTTACGTACCTCTGGGGAACCTTCTGGTAATCGAATTTTTGCCAAGTCAATAAGTTGACCTGACACGCGACGTAAAGTAAGAGGCGGAGGTGGAGATGGGGGCGAAAGTGGTGCTTCTTCACTTGGTCTTATAACTCGTGATTGTGAATCATCTGAATCACTGTCAGTCCATTCATCTTCAGTGCGGCATGTTTCTCGAAAATATTGTTTTTTCTCTTTCGGTGGCGATGATATTTTTGGGGATAATACTTGTTGTTCCTCTAGTTGTGTTGTAGGTGGTTGTGGAGCTGGCTTTTTTTTGTTAAATGTAGAAGTACTAGCAATAACTTCGGTTGTTTTAGGTGAATCGGAGACAGACTTAGGGGGTGTGACTTTATTATTAAAAAGTCTGGTTTGTAATTGTTTTACATGGCCACTTTGAATATTACCAAAATGACTTTTAGGAGGAGCAGGAGCAGGATATTGTTTGATTGAGGTGCGACGTACAGGTACTTTGGAAACGACCAACTTTGGAGAATTTTTATCCGCTTTCATCTTGTTATTTGTTACGATTTTTATAAGCTTCGGAATGTTAGATTTGTTGTATATTGGGTTTCTATTATTGTTATTAATGGGACTTGTTTTATCCATTAAAACTTCGGGTGTTTTTTCTTTATATGATGGATCTTCATTACTTGTATTTACCTTAGTTATTTCAATATTGGCTTCATTAATATGATCTTCTTTTACTAAAGGTTCACTTTGATCACGCACCATAAGGCTTTCTGAAGGTTCAATAATAATATCTAAATCATTGATTTCACTTTGATTTGTATTAGACATTGGTTTCTGGTGAATGTTCTCATCAAAATCCGTTCTAAGATGACTATTTTCATTATCTTTGGTTTTTAATTGATTTACTTGATCATGATTTTGTGAATAATTATATAAGTCTTTCTTAACATGTTCTGCTGTGACGATATGCACTTGCTGTGTATTATTTGCATCATCAACATTTTGGAGTTCTTGAACATTCTCTATCTTTGCTGTTAAAATGGGTAGCTTATTTTCGGTAATTAATAATTTAAATGGTGTTTCAGTTTTATTCACTGAATGTATTATCGTTTCTTTTGCAAGTAAATTAATAGTTTTTGGTCTAATTTCAATTTTAATATCTTTTTGTGCTTCTCTAGAATTACTGGTTTTAGTATTCAATTCTTCATAAATTTCTTCGAAACTGTTAACAGCAGTAAATAAGTTATTATTTAGGTCTTGTTTTTTCGGTGGACGTGCTTTTATTTGATCTATTTCAAGAGTGAAGGTATGTTCCTCTTGTAATGTACGTGCTATTGAATTAAGCATTTCTATATTAGCATTCTTAAAATCTTCAAGCTGATGTTCTACATGATCTAAGGCTTCTTCAAAGTTTTCGTTATCCTCAGAACTTGTTCTATTTCTTATAGTTTGTCGCTTGTCAGATTGTTCTTCTACGGAACTTTCATCCTCAGAACTACTAATTTCTTTTTCATCTGATGTTAAATTCTCTGATCTTTCTTCAGTGTCGCTATAACTTGATTCTTGCTCGTCATTGGTTTCTTCTGAGCTAGTGTCTATCTCACTTTGTGATTTGGTTCTACCATCAATGGAATTTATATCTGAATTAATTTCTTCTTTCATCTGCTGTATGAGTTTTTGAGTATTATCAACCATCTCTGAAAGATTATTAGATTTTTCTTCAGCCTGTTTTTGAAAATCACGCTCTGTAGTAATTTCTTCTAATGACTTATTTTTGTCAAGTATTGATGGCTCTTTTTTCGTTTGGGATACTTGTTGAGTATTTTTAATGAACGGTTTATTTGATATGCCATTAATCGCTTCCTCTTGGGAAATGTTTTCTTGTGAAAGTTTATTCAATGCTACGTCTTTTATCTGTTCTTCATGTTGATGACTTTCATTATTCAAGTTTACAAATGCTGCATCTGTTACTGTTACATTATAGTCTGATTGTTTTACTTCAGTCAAATTTTTATCTGACGGTTTCACGTCTTTGGGAACATTATTAAAATGGTTATTATTATTTAAGACTAGTTTTTCGTTGGTTGTATTTACTTTACTGTTCGTCCTTATAACTGTATTTAGGTCACGGTTAAAATTTTCATTTAGGTTTGGTAGTGGACTAGACCTAGTTAAGGCATTATAAGCATCGATAAAATCGTTTTCGGATTGGATTAAGTCAACCGTATGCGGCTTTCTACTAATATCAATTCCGGTTTCGACATTTGAATTTCCAGATAATAAGTCTTTAACTAGCAAATTTTCATCAATGCGAGGGACACCAGCTTCTTGAAGAAGTTGTTTTAGTTTTTTTGCTATATCGGTTTTATTTTCATTACTATAGTTTTCCGCAAACGTGTTTTCCGTAGTAATTAAATCCCTTTCATAATCATTAATATTAACATTCAGTGGTAAATACATCCAGTCGTCGTCTTGGAATTTAGTTGGTATCGGCGCTTCAAACTCATCTGAACTATCTTCTGCTGAAATGTAAAGTGAAGGTTATGACGTGGTACGATGATGATGCGATCTTGTAATGTAACGTAATATTATTGTTTTGTCGGTCTTTTAAGATTACCGCGCATGCGGTGAGAGTGATGGGATGGAGACCGAGGAGGTGCCGCGTCGTCATCTGCACCCACAGGGGAGCCCCAAACATGTCCGCGTAGCCTTCCTTCCTCTCCAACTCCAATTACCTCGGTCTGAAAATATAAATCTTTTATTCTATAATTACCCTACATTGATGTATAACTCAAAATAAATTTGGAATTACCTGTCGACGGTGTCTTTCGACGCATTCTGTCACAGCGGGCCACATAGCCCCTCTGTGTCGTGCTAGTGCTGCTCTAGCTTCCATGTCAGTTATAGCAGCTGCAGGTGCTAACCTGACTGCAGCTGCGCGAACACCCGCACATAAACTTGGCCAACGCTCTCGGAGCCAAGCCAAAGGCGCGGCTGGGCTTTGTGTTAGTGCTGCTTGCACTTCTGCTGCACTAAAGCCTAATCTTTCAGCTTCACTCATTAATTGAGCCAATTCTATTCCTCTTTCTGCTTCTCGACTGCCTCCAGCACTTGCTAAAGCTTCTAGCGAGATTGCCCTATTAGCGGGTTGTCGCTCAGGAGAGGGTGCCTGTTAAGAAGTAGAATAATTGCGTAAGCTAATCGTATATAATTTAGTTAAGTTGAATATATGAGAGGTCTTTGTAAGTATGTACATAGAAAATAAAAGTTAATTTCAAGGGTCATGCATAAATTACGTCGTATTTTTAATAAAATGATCATGAAATCAAGCATTCACCAAAACGAACATTAAATCAAATTCAAATTTCGAGTTTTAATACTAAATATGTATTTTGAAATGTGACGTCACCAAACTTAGGCCCCCTCACATCCCTTGTCGCGCAATGTCACCCTTTTTTTTTTTTTTTTTTAACGTGTGGAAATCCCCTCGGACCGTCACCCCACCGGGGTTAGCGGCGGGGTGGTGTGTCGGACTCGGACCGACTAAAACCACACGGTGTGCCACTCTGCGCCTGTAACAGGAGGGATCCGGGAACAGCTGTTATTAAGACATCCGGACCCCTCCTAGCGCCGGCCCGCTCCTGGTGAGGGCTCCGTCTCAAAATTTTTCCTTAGTTTTAAGGGACGTCCGGCACACGCGGACGCCGCCCCCTCGCGGCTGGCCAAACTAATGCGGGTGGAGGGGAAACCCACCCCGTCCACCCGCGGCCACACTCAGGGCGGCATGAGGCGGTGATAGGCGCGCCTCCGCCGCCCGGTTCGCCGGCAGCGGATCGGGTCCGAGTGGAGGTCGTCCTCCCGGGCCCTCTCCGCCGCCTCCTTCTGCGAGATTACTTCCTCGCAGAAGGTTGCGACCGCGGTAAAACAACTGTCGCTACCGGCCATGGAGCGTACTATGGCCGGTAGCGAGAGATCCACTCCGATGACTGCAGTGAGGGCCCGGCGCTGCGTCGCCCATGCGGGGCAGACCGCCAGCGTGTGCTGGGCCGAGTCCTCACTGCAGTCGCAGTGGTGGCAGGCGGGACTCAGTTCCCTCCTAGCGACAGAGTGCAGGTACTTTCCGAAGCAACCGTGCCCGGAAAGCACCTGCGTCAGCCGGAAGGTAAGGGTCCCGTGCTGCCGCCCTGCCCACTCGGCGATGCGCAATATCACCCTTCCTCAACCCCCTCCCGTAACGTAACGTGTGACGTAATTTATGGATGGCCCACATGTAATTTACCTCAGAACCATAGAAACTGGAGCGGCGTGTAGCACGCGTGCGTCTTAAATCTAAATGTGAGGCACGACGTGATAGTTGAGTGTAACTGTCCGCCCAGTCACCTCCGGGACTGCTGTCACGCTCACGCCATTCCCATCTGTTTCCTGGACCGGTTGTACGAACACTTCGGTCACTTTCCTATAATTGTAGTTAATGGTTTATGATTTTGTTTTCGTCGTAGGATTTTGTATTCCTTAGTTTACTCATTTTATTAAGTTTATTGTATCAGTTATGTTAGAATCTGTATCATATCAAGTGCAGGCTAAAGCCTGTAGGTACTATATAAACTAGATATAATATTATGGGGAAAGTAGACGTACCTACTATCCATAATGTTCAAAAATTGAAATATTTATATACGGGTTTTACGGCCAAATTCGTATAAATTGTTTGATATCTTTATGAGGTGTATCATATATATGCATTCTAAGTATAATTAAAGATTATAATTCTAAAGATACTTGATATCCAATAAGATATCAAATATCTTTCTACAGTTCGCTTTTTCCTTTATTTTGGACATACAGGAAAAGGCGAAGGGTGAAAATATTTTTATGTTTAAGTAATCATCAGACAATGGTGCTAATTCTGTTGGTCGAAAACTCTAAACTAAAAATCACCAAAAAATAGTTTTGTCCTGTCAAACAACGTTTCGCATTCTGAAAATGGATACTTCACAGGACTTTACAAATTTTTAGTGATTTTTAGTTTAGTTTAGAGAGTTTTCGAACAACAGAATTCACACCACATTTGACTAAAGAATATTCCCGGTTTAGACCCGAATACTATTTACAAATAAAAAGTTTTTAAGCATTTTTAAAAATTTGGAAAAGATCAGTTTACTTTGAAAAAAAAAAACATTTTTTTTTCCATCCAAATTTTAACTCACACGAGTATCACTTGATAAAGAGTGCCGGCTATGTGATCGTTCCCGCCTACTGTCATCTCGGAAACGTCGACGTGGCCTCGATCGTGACGCAGACGGAGCACG
Organism: Arctia plantaginis; assembly: GCA_902825455.1. Taxonomy (NCBI): domain Eukaryota; kingdom Metazoa; phylum Arthropoda; class Insecta; order Lepidoptera; family Erebidae; genus Arctia; species Arctia plantaginis. The sequence continues at coordinate 7,887,392 of CADEBD010000288.1, forward strand.
ATCCCACGATTTAGGAACTTCATACGTCTGAAATAGAAATGTAAGAAGACCACAGGTATTAATAGCTACTTTCAACTATTACAAGATAACTTCTGTCTGGCAATATTTACCTGCGTTGATATACTTTGTGGTGGTGGACTTGTACCTGTATTCGACACTCTACTGGTCGTTTTCACGTTGCCTCTGTCAACAGTGTCACGTGGTGGCGACGTTCCAGTGGACCTTTTTGGGACGTTTACTGAGTAAGAATTGTTAACCAAGTTCTCACGTGGTGGTGAAGGTCCTACGGATATGCTATGTCGTTTAGGCGCTTCAGACCCAGAGGATAATTGGCTCTCCTTATATGGTGAAACTCTCATTGTTTTGTTAGCGTCTGATGGAGGGTATACATCAGTACTTATGTCTCGTTTCATGTGTGTGCCATTTTGAATCTCTCGAGGTGGCGAAGGGCCAACGGCCATATCGTGTTTGTCCAAGGCATGATGTTGATTATTGACGCTGGGTTCACGGGTTGGTGTTACGAGTCGGTTCACTGGTTTCTTTAAGATATTTCCATCTCGAGGTGGTGATGGTCCACAACCAGTCGATGTGCGTTCTTTTGTAATCTTTGTGGATGTTTTTTCTACAACTGAAATAAAGTTTATGTATAGATCTACTCTGTTATTTTACAACGAAGACTTTAAAATTCTGTTGTTATTTAACGTTGTATTCACAAAATGAACTATTATAATCTTAAATGAAATGTTTATTTATAAATTAATTGGTATGAAGAAACATGGAAACATCAACAAAGTTTTCAGATTCTTCAGCTTGATAACAGTTTCTGCTTTAGAAAAGAAAAAGTCTCACTTTTGAGATGTCGATAACTTTATTCGAGTTCGGAACGTTAGATTGGATTTGTTTGGGAAAATCGACATTCAAAAGAAAATCTTATGAAGTGAGACATAAGGTAGATTGTTCAGCTTTTAGATAAAATAAAGTCCCAAGCACCAGCTAGATATCTTCGTTTTGCCATTAGTCCCCTGCATTCTCCGCTTCGCAGAAGTGTTCTCGGTACAAAATCCACCATTCCACGACTTTGCAAACTGCTCAATAGTTGCAGCGCCCTGGGCCTCAATTCTGATATTTTAATATTGTATCACTAGAATGTCGTCGGAATAGTTTTGTACTTTTTCTATTCTAATAACTATGTAAGACCAATGGCCGATGACTTATCATTATTACAAATGTCGTCGATGTCATTGTAACAGTTAAGTAAACGGTAAATTTTAAATTTGTAAGAAAATGATATATTTAATTTTCCAGGTATGGCAATATTGTTGATATCACCATTGATGACCTATATTACTATATCAACAGTCTCTTGACACTGTGAATTTATGTTAGTAGAATACTGATATATTGATCGATGTCAATGGCGTGTCAATTGCACCTCAATAGTGTGTCAATGGAATTACAGTGGCTTGGCGTTAACATAAAATAGCAGAATTGAGGCCCTGGTCGATATACACACTGACCCACTAAATAAATTCCGCAGTACCATACAAAATACTTTACTAGGCATGCCTTTTAAGTTCTATCGTTTCCATACTTCCCGGCAATTTTGAATTTGGAACTGTTCTATATTCGAATGTGTTTAAAATTTGAATCTCAAAACACTTTAAGGTATTAGGATTAATGCTATTGTTTGGTTACAGCGTCGATTTGAATCTGTCAGGTTACGTACGAAAATGAATTTTTCTAAGGAAAATGTTCGTGAAATAATTTTCTACAACTTTAGAAGAGGCCTGACACGGCTTCAGTGTTTTGAAGAGCTAACATCTGTGTTCAGTGATGAAGCCCCATGTCTGCGGACTGTCGAACGCTGGTATTTAGAATTCCAGAGTGGACAAACTAGTGTTAGTGACAAATCTTGCGAAGGACGCTCAAAATCCGCCCTCACTGAAGATAACATCATTGCTGTGAGACAACTAATTGTCGAAGACGTCATGTGACGTATCGAGAGATAGAGGCTGAATTAGGCATCTCAGGGACAACCATTCAGAAGATCTTGCATGAAGCGCTTGGTGTGAGAAAGCTAGTTTTGCCGTTGGATACCGCATCTGCTTTCCGACGGTCACAAGGCGGCCCGCCTCAGATGGTGTAAGAAAACTCTGCAAAGGTTCAACCGAGGAAAGTCAAATCACGTCTACGACATCATCAGTGGTGACGAATCTTGGATCTATGCCTACGATCCTGATTCCAAACAACAATCTACAATCTGGGTCTTTCAAGACGAGCCAAAGCCGACTAAAGTTGTTCGTTCTCGAAGCACTTCATAGAAGATGGTGGCCACGTTCGTTGGAAAAACCGGCCATGTTGCGACTATTGCACTTGAAGATCGTAGAACGATTAACGCAGAGTGGTATACCACAGTTTGTTTACCATCATCGCCGAACTTCGAAAATCTAACTCAAAGCGACGCATCATCCTGCACCACGACAACGCAAGCTCACACAGCGCTTGTCAAACGATTGAGTATTTGAAGCAGGAAAAAGTAGAAATTCTTGACCATCCTCCATACAGTCCTGACCTAAGCCCTAAAGATTTCTATACATTTCCTAAAATTAAGAAAAGTCTTCGTGGTCAAAGGTTCCAGTCCGGCGAAGAAGCAGTCGACGCTTTCAAGTCAGCCACTTTGAACACCCCACTTTAGAGTGGAATAAATGTTATAATAACTGGTTTGAGCGAAAGGAAAAGTGTATTAAGCTACGTGGTGAATACTTTGAAAAACAATAAAAAGTACTATAAGGTTCTAGTTGTGTTTTTTTCTTCAAACGACAAAACTTAAAAGGCATGCCTCGTATAAAGGGTACTTTAATTGATTTCTATCTATTTTTGTCTAATCCTATTTGTATTGTATTAGTATAAGCATACAATAATATTGTTTATCGTGCAAGAGGTGCTTACCTATAAGTAATTGTAACATTAAACACGCCACTTCACAATATTTGCAAAATGTCTTTTAACTGTTAAACAGTGAATACAATAGGCTTGTGTCTACTAATAACAAACTGCTTAGTTTATAGTTTCAAATTATAAATGAAGAGAGAGATAAGAAAAAAACTGTTTTTTCTCATAAAAGTTAAAGATTATTAATATTTAAAATAAAAAAAACATGTGACATGTGAAAGTGGATTGTTAACGGTAACCGTAAACGAAAAATGCAATGACTAATCCCGGGTCAAACGCCCCAACGTCAAGTACCCTAAGGCAAAGATTACCAATGAAAAGGTAATGGTGACTGACTGTTTGTTGGTCTCTTCATGGTGTTATTCACTATAGCTTTTTCAGGTCTGGTCAGGCAATAACAGCAGATGTTTACTGTGCCGAACAATGATGGCGAAATTGGCAGTGAAATAGCCCCGACTCCTGAATCGAACTTCACCACTATTGCTCCATGATAACCAGGTCTCTAGCCTATTGGAGGTCCTGGGCAAATTAGCTTAATGGGGCCCCTACGAACTTAGCTTAGCACTATTTTTTTAGAATAGACAAAAAAGTATTGTAGTCAGTCATTACAAATGGATTTATCGAAATAAATATGTTTTTCGGTGATTAATATTCATTTTCGATTGGTGATCTGGCAGGAATCGGGCGCCTATCGATCGAGGGGCTCTTGGCACATGCCCAGAGTGCCCAGTGGGAAAGAGGGGCCTGATGATAACGCAAGATCATCCTCCATCCTTGCTCCAACGGACTACCATTTTTTTCGTAATTTGGACAATTTTCTGCGTGATAAAAACATTTCTTCCGAGGAGACAGTACAAAATGCTTTCACACACTTTGTCGAATCTAGATCCCCAGAGTTCTATAGTAAAGACATAAATGAGCTTCCGTTTAGATGGCAACAATGATAAACAACAGATAATGAGGGTAAATATTTTGATTAAATAAATATTTTACATTTAGAAAAAAACGAGTTTCAATTTCAATACGAATCGGCAATTTCCCCCCTAAACTCTTTAAATGTGATAAATACAAAAGCGCTCATAAAAACTTACAAATGGTATTTGTTGAACTAGACATGAGAGACGCCTAAAAGAAGTTAAAATGTGTAGATTTATATGTGTATGTGGTGTGACTAGGAAGAACAGAATGAGAAATGAATATGTTAGAAGTAGCTCGGAAGAAGCTACAGTCCAGCTCAAAAATGTGATGATCGTTTTATGAAAGTTGAGGGGTACGAGAAAAGAGGTAACATGGCTAAGAACAGTTAGCCCCAATGAGTCTGTTGCAGAATAGAACAGCATCGATCCCATATAATATTATATTAAATGCCATCTATATTAAAGTGATTCAACATTAAAAAAAAAAAAAAACTTATTTCTACAACGTTCACCTTCCTTTTAACAAGCTTTTCAAAATAATATAAGTACCTCTTTCTGTATTAGGCTCCTTCTTCATTTGTACTAGAGATGGCGATTGGATGGGAGTTATTTTCAGTCTTTCAATATTTTCACTTATATCTGAAGTAATTATAGGTCTTGGGACAGTAGTTGGTGTGCGACAGCAGATAACGCACACTCGTACACCGGGCTCATTAACATAAGTGCAATGTTCACATTGCCATGTGGAGCTAGGTGGAGCAGGAGCAGGTCCTAAGAAATCTTCATTTTTATCCTGCGGCTTAGGAGTAGGGCCGTCGTAACTTTCACTTTCACTCTCAGAATCTGCATCACTCGAGGGTAGAGGCGGCGGTGATGGTGTGCGATGTTTGGGTCGGCGGGATGTGCGTGACCGTACGCTTACGGCAGGTGATGCGGCGCGAGACCCTGCGCGTGATGCAGCGCGGGAGGCAGCGCGGCTTTCAACTGTAATTTACAGTTTGTATGAATTTACATTATATTGTATTCCATTCCATTCTTATTAACAACTTTTTTAATTTAAATATAGAATAAATTACCTCTCCTGTAAGACTGCGGTGTTTGTGGCGGGTGTACATGTGGGTGAGGGTGAACGTGCACATTATGAGGGTGCGGTGGTGAACAACAAGTGGCTGGCCAACCCGGAGTAGCAGCTGCCCAAGGGTGATCAAGATTCGCGCAACTACCGTATCGCCAGGGCATAGAGGCGCAGTGAGCACAACCGGCGCAAGGCGCCGCTCCAACACCGCTGAGTTCTAGCACAGAGGCTCCTCTGCGCATAGGTCGACCCCAGTTTTGAACTGGTTGACCCATGTTATCTGCGCTGTCCCATGGCTCTTGTTGCACTGCCTAGAAATTAAAAACATTCTTAATCTTTTTAATCAAGATTTTATAAAGCACATTACTAATTATTTTTTTTGTTTCATTACCATATTTGGATGCATCCCAAAGCCTTGCAGTGATCCTCTCGATCTGTTCCAGCCCGAACTCATGTGGGATAAAGTATTTGTTTGTCCCTGTGTTTGAGCAAAAGGTTGTGCGGCAAGGTGTGTATTTGTTGGAAGAAATGGCATACTGCCGACGTGACTTGGTGTCGGCGTCGAGGTAATTTTCGTCTGAAGATGTAGAGGCATCTGTTGGCGAGCTTGCTGTTGCGCAACGTGGTGATTTGTTACGGGTGCTCCTGTGTTTTGAATGTGTGTTCCCAGTATCAAACCAGTGTGATTCAGAGTTGCATGTCGTTGATCTAGCATTGGAGGCTTGGGGCTCGCACTCATTCTATCACCGCCAACCTATGTATATGTTATCAACGGTTATCATATATTTATTTTTTTACATATTTTGATTGGGACGTTATCAATAAGATGTTTGATTGTATCGAAATTAATAAAAAGATACCTTGTGTCTTCGTGGCGGTGGTACAGGGGGAGCAGCCTTTGGAGGAAGTGGTGGTCTCTCGTCTCGGAGTTGTGATTGTGACAAAGCCTGTAGCATGTAAACAACGACTATTGATTGATAGCAGATAGCGTCAAATGTAAGTAGCATTGTATGTTAAAGCATTTATTGATACCTGACGTTGATGATTTCTCCGTTTAGGGTGTCTGTGGTACATGTCATCGCATGACGCACAGAGAGCCCGACGCCCACACTCTGCGCAGCGGACTCGTGCTCCTCCACCACCGCATAATCCACATGACGCTCCTGCATCAGGAGGATGACCTACATACAATAGAAGTAAAATTATTAACCTACTGTCACATTTCTGCAACGTAAATTTTACTTTTTATATGAGTCTTTCGTGTAGCTCATAATGATAAGCAATCATTTTACCCGATATAGGATAAAGGTACTTCTCTAATATTAATTTTTAAGCATTAGCGGTGATTGACCGGCGACTTTTGTGTTGATTGGGACCAAACGTAAAGTATAGGTACCATCCCAAATGAAATTACTTTTTCAAATCGATTCACAAATGACAGAGTTTTGAGGTATTAAACATAAAAACATACAGCCGAATTAAAAAGGTCTTCGAGAAATCGGTTGATATCCGAATTACTTTGTTGGGGGAGATTACGGAACGATAACGTACCATCGTTTCTTGGTAAGCGGCCTCATACCACTCGAATACCTCTTCGAACGGGGGTCGACTGCCGCTATCCGCCCGGAACTCAGCCGTCCGCCGATACACTTCGGCGAGCATTTCCGCTTCCAACGCCGAGTTACACGCCGCCTCCGTCGACACGGTGCGGTAACCGCATATGACTTTAACCGCCAATATTCTCTGAGGGCGCTAGAGGCGTGTCCTATTCAGGGCGGTCTGAACTGGTACGAGGACGGAGTTCACCACGATTGAGGCGGCGAGGGGGAGGGAGAGTCTGCCACGACGTGAACCATCGAATAAAAGGGCCTGCATCCTTCCTAGCTTGGGCCCTTGAAAGTTCGACCCCCGGGTTGTAACTAAAGTATGATTGGCATAGCAAATTACGTTCGCCCGTGGGGCAAATGGACCCAGTAGTAGCCAATGTTCCACAAGAGGGGTCCAAGAACAGACCCCTGAGGAACACCGCACGACAAGAGCCGACTCCTTAGATATCCATCTCGATCCTCGTACATGACGGCACGTTACTCTAAATAGTCTGCCACTAACCGCCTCAGGTACTCTGGCACCCCGTGATAGAGGAGTACTTCCCTGATGCAGCTGAATGGCAGACTATTTAATGCGTTGGCGATGTCCAACGACACCGCCAAGAGCAACCACCTCTTCGGTCACGGCCCTCAGGCAAAACACAGCATCGACTGTCGATCAATTTACCCGCCTCGTCCAGCAGCAAAATGGCCGTTCCGGCTCTCTCAAGATCACCAGCTGTCCGCTCTTCGTCGACGATAGCGTCAAATACCTCCCCGAGGCGGTTTAACATGCTGTTGAGGACCAGTGCCAGCACTTGGGCAGGGATTCCATCTGGCCCTGGGGCGGTGAAACTAGGCAGAGCCTCTGCTATGATAACCAGACCGCTGATAAACATACTTAAATATTTTTAAATACATAAATATTAAACACCGAGACACAAAATAAATGATCGTGCTCATCACACGTTTATTTGTATTGGGTGGGAATGGAACCCACGAACTCCGGCTTAGCAGTTAGGGTTAGGTATATATGATGAGATATGAACATTATTTACAAAAAAGCCTTGCAACTAGTATCTTTCATAAAAATATAATGTCATAAGTAGGTATGAGTAGGTAACTATAATGTCTTGTACAATGTAATGTAAAATGAAATGTAAAATGTACTTACCAGTTGGAGGTCGTGGTGGCGGAGGTGGTGGAGGCTGCAGCTTTGCGTTAACATATTGTTCACCAGGAAATTCAACAACTTCGTAGTCCGGCTCGGGTCTTGATGCTGGTTGAGCTTTATGCATAGATGGGGTGGGAGAGCGTAATATCGTCGGTGGTCGTGATGCAGCGTGTAGGTGCGCCGGCGGCGGCGTCGTCAGGCTTGCGCTGCGAGGGTCGCGACCCCGACCCTTAAGCATTCCTGTTTACCTAATACTAATGGAAAACAAAATTTCTTCTAAAGTAATTTATTTGCGCTTAAGACTTACATTTTCTCAAATAAACATGTAAAAGTAGTAAGTAAGGAAGTAATTAAAACATTAAAGCTTTTAAAGAAACTATTAAATTATATTTACTTTAACGCGGTAGTGCCTCCACGTATGACATATTTTTGCTCCAAATCTATGTTTACATTATAATGCAAGTACGCTGTAAATCTGCTGTCTGTTTTTCAAAAATATTATCAAGGTGGATAAAGTAGTGGGTAAAATAGACAAGCGCGCTGGAGACCCTGCAGCGGCAACGTGGCAACGGTTCAGTTAAATATTAATATCGTAAGTTATTACAATCACATTTTATTTGACACTTTAAATTACAATTGACTGGTTTATTTCGGTGACAGGGTAAACAAAAAATATGCAGCGGAATGAAATTATGATTTATATAAACTTTTATGTCTTGAACTAATTTTTGTTTCAGGTGGGGGTATATCTTTTTAATTTTTATGTGTATAAAATACATAGTTGCACAATACATTATTTATACTATTTTCACGTTAATTATTGAAGTAAAGATATGAAAATATCTAGTTCAGAAATTGTTTTAGCGGTATTATTAACATTTGGAAGCCGCAGCTGTGACCGGGATAGAACGGGCGTTGCCGCATCGCCGATGACTTCTCGACCTATATTCCGCCACTTATATCCAAAAATATCGAAAGTGTGTTGTATATCCAAATAGTAATTAAGTGCATATTTGCGTAATGCTATTTGGCACTCTTTTCAGATTTAATCTGAAAAGAGTGCATATTGCATTTTTAATTTTAAGTCAACCATCTTAAACATAATAATCCTACCTTCTTCAACGGTAACAATTTCAGAGTCTTCTAACTCTGTACAATAATAGTACTAAATTTCACTATGTTGGGCCTCACAAGTCATCGTCACTTCACAATTATGCAACTAGACACAGTTCCACTGCACTCGCGGCGTCGCGGGACTTGCAATCCAGCAGCAGGTCGGTGCGCGACACTATACCACACTCTTCACTGGTCGAGTGTCCGCTGGTGGCTAATAGTGCTCCCTATGCGGACGAAATTGACAGCATGAAGACGCGTGTGCCGCCGGCTCTATTTCTGTCCGCGGCCGCGTTGCCCCGATTCTACTAAAATTACGACGCGCTGCTATTTCCGCACTCATCTCAATGCCTCTTCCCGCCAGAGTCAAATACCTTGCAAATTTGTTGTTTAAACTACAACTGTTGCATTATATAGTTACACACAATTTGGATTAGACAAAAGTTTCGATCAACGCGATTACTTTTCATTAAAGTTACTAGAGTAAAACTGCAGTTTACTTTTTGTTTTCATTGTTATCATAATATTACTAATAGATGAGCTGTTAGGCAAGTCAAATGGATCTAAATTTACTAAATAAAAGACAATTAGGTTTTCTATAAGTAGAGAAAACTTGGACCCCATTTTCGTTCATAATATTTATTTTAAAATCTAAAACAGTATGGTAAATAATGTTAAATTAACTTTTGGTTGTTATATATTTTTCTAGCATTATAATCAAAGGTACAAAATCGAACCTAAAGAAAATATGTTCTAAAGAGTATTGAATACTTTTTAAATATTGTTAGTAACAACCGTTTCTATGTAAACAGTGGCGATACTGTCATGTGTACAGATCATTAATTTGGATTATAATAAAGTGTAATTATTATTATTGTTGTGGTATGGAAATACTGCAGAAGTTTAAACAAAATGGTTATTTTGCCGCTGACCTGTACCATTTGCTTACTAAGAAGAAGTTGCATGATCCCTCAATTGATGTAAGAGCTGTACTTTAATTAGTGTACTGCTTATTGCTTCAATAAATTTTTATTGATGATACCTGGGTATTTATGAATTCTTTACGTTGAGAATGATAATTAAGTACTGACTGATATTTCCCATAACGTTACTTTACAAGATCTCCGTAAGGTTTAGTGAGTTACAGCTCGTAACCCTTAAATATGGAAAATTTAACAAACGTTTCATTTTTTTTAAATTATAAATATTAACAACACAACTCACATACGACCGTTTGATCCCAAACTAGACAAAACGTTTTATGTTTATAAATACATTTTTATTTGGTGATTTAAAATATATCATCATCAGCCTATCGTAGTCCACTGCTGGACATAGTCCTCTCTCATTAAAATATATGATAGGTAAAAATTAACTTCACAACTCTCAAGCACAGCTGTTATCCAATCTACGAAGAGTCTGTGCAATGGTAACCAGACTGCTGATAATCATACTCTTATAAATTTCTAAATACATACTATATGACAGATAAATTACATCCAGAATTATTCACACAATTATTTGTTCGGGGTGGGAATCGAACCCACGAAGTCCGGTTTAGCAGTAAGGACTAAGGACTATAACTAGATCAACAGGCCAGTCAAATATATCTCATGTTTTCTTTTGATATAGCTTACCTCTCATACAGTATTTTTCTTCTGTATTATATATGGCCCTCATTTGCGGGAGAGAAGAGTACTAGCTGTCTCCCTGTTTCCTTTACATCGCCTCTTAAGCGCATATCACTTCTTTATAAAATAAGGCAACAAAATCCCAAACACTCACTTTGGGCCTTGGACAGAATCTTGGCGATTATCGAGAGCTTGCTCACATCTATTCGATGCGGCCTACAGCCAGTATTCTGGCTGCTATTCTGGTGGTAATAATTGACGGGAAAATTCACCTGTCACCCTCAGTTTATTGTATTATTATTTACACTTCTGATCGACTATAAGAGTTGTAGTGTCTATCTTTTTTTTTTATTTTACAGATATTACCCTCGGAATATGAAAAACAAATGAAAATGACGACTCAGCAACGGCTGCAAAATTTGAACAATTTTGAAATAGATAACATTGTATGTATTGGTAATAAGCCCATTAAAGTGGTGCTGTCATTTACGCCCAGACTCCTTGTGTTTCAAAACTACAAGCCTAATGAGAAAATCATCGCTAAGTTTTCTGTTAAAAATGTTAGCAAGGTATTACATGGTATTGGTTTTATTATTTTATTTATAATTCAAATAATTGTATTCATATGATTTATGTATTGTGAATAACAAATATGATCGCAAAAATTGGATATACACTGGCACACCTAATCAGGTTTATCAGTTAGCTTTCAAAGAAGAAGTCCTATAGTAGGTACATATATAATCGTATGGTCGCGTCACCTACCGACTGACGCATGTACTCACTGGGCATGGTTGCTTCGGTGAGTACCTGAATCGTGTTGGACGCGAGGAGCCGGCACAATGCCAGCACTGCGCAGCCGACTGGGACTCCGCCCAGCATACGCTGGAAGACTGCCCGGAATGGGCGTCTGAACGCGAAGTCCTGGTCGACCAAATCGGACGAGACCTGTCCCCGGCAGCAATCATAGCTGCAATGCTGGCAAGTGCGGAGGGCTGGGGCGCAGTGGTCTCTTTCTCTGAAGATGTAATGCTCCAGAATCAAAAAAACAAACTGTTAGAACAGTTTGGCGAATCGAGAACTTGTTGTCGGGGTGGTTTTAAGTAGAAACACCCAAGAGCCGGAGTTCCGAAGGGATTTTCTACACCGTCAAAAAAAATGTACATAAATAATTATAGTTCATATTTGTAGTTACAGTCAGCTTCAAGTTGCACTTTATTACAAATGTACACGGTTTTCAGTATGAGATTTGCTGATACTTGAAACGAAAACCATATAATACATCTTTCCGTTTACTTTTGTAAATGAAACAAGTTTTAATGTAACAAATAAGAATAAATATAAATAATGTAATAAATAATTATATAAATAATAAAGTAAATTCAACAAAATTTTTGGGCGTAACTATAGATAAAAACCGCAACTGGAAAGATCACACATAGCAACTGAGCAAGCGACTAAGTTCTAATGTCTACGCTTTCTCTAAACTTGCGCACACCATTAACATGGATTCTCTTATCATGGCATATCATGGGATTACAAAGTCAATTTTGAGATACGGTCTATTATTCTGGGGAAACTCCACAAATAAAGAACAGATCTTTATATGTCAGAATAGGTGTATTAGGGCTATGTTTGGCCTTCAATCAGACGATAGCTGTAGGCCATATTTTGTTAAATATAATATATTAACACTACTTTCGCTGTATATATATGAAGTGGTTATGTTTGTTAAATTAAATCCACAACTGTTTAACAAACTATCTATTATAAGCAACCGACACAGACGAGACAATGACCAATTGTGTGTTGTGAAGTCAAGTACAGAACTAATGCAAAAAAGTATTATCTGTATGGCACCAGATGTATATAACAAATTGCCCAAACAACTTAAACAATTATACCTGATTAATTTAAAACGACAATTAAAAATATATTTAGTCAGCAAATGTTACATAGCAGAATACTTAACTGACACGAACCTAAGTACATAATATTAATGTTGTTCGTATTGTTGTGACATGTGTTTAAATATGATATACGAGAATTGGTATCTTGATTTTATTAATTGCTGGAATAGTGCATGATGCTTTACTATTACTACTTTTTTTTGTATGAATGTAATATTTTAATTTGGAAATTATATTTTTTATTTTTTTTATTTTATTTTTTTCTATTCTATTCTAGTGTAATTTGGTGTGAATAGAAATGAAATCTACTTTTTCTAGGCTCCAACCTTTCTCAACATGGTGTTCAAGGAATCTTCGTATTTTTCTATAAAACCCTGTGGAGGACAATTACTGTCGCGATTAGCGCCGGGAATCAGTATATCTTTCGCCGTTACCTTCTCGCCGGTTCAGTATGAGGACTACACTCATCGAGTCTTATTTTATACGGACGTTGATCAGTATAATTTGCCATTGATTGGTAAGATTTTTGTGCTTTGAAACACATTTTGAAGAAAATTTTCTCTGTAGCTTGCTCGTTTTTCAAAATGTAGACGCGATTCTGTATAAGATATAAGAAAAAATATAATTGAAGGCTCTGTCGTGAGTCGATTTAGTTCTTAGGGGTAAAAGAAAATATTCTGAAACAAGTACTTTTTACTTAATTTGGGCTGCAATAAAAAGGTCCCCAAATAAAGTACTTGCCTGAATTAAGAACCCTGATCGTTTTTCTATTTCTTTCTTCAGTCGAATCTTCAAGTTACCGTTTGTGTTAATCTTGTTCAGAGGACACGTACTTTTAACATATTATCTAGATTAATTAATAATATTTAATATAATCCCATTTAACATAGTAAGATAGATTGTATTTGGAAATTTGACACCAAAAACTCTGACGCTTGGCGGAGAATTGTTACAACACTCATGCAATGCAAAATAGGTTACCTACTAGTTAAATTGGTCAGCTAGTTTATGTATTTTCCTGGAACTATTTGTTTCAGCTATGGGGCCAAGACCAATATTCGATTTTCCCGATAAAGTTGAAATTCCAAAGACTCCATTAAAAATTGAAAACCATGTCTCTATTATGGTTCGTAATGTTGGAGCTGTTGCGGCTGGTTGTACATTGCTTACAAGATGGTATATGTTACAAAATTGGTTATTCCTGTTTGATAATATTAATCAATAACTTTTCATCACTGGATATTCTTACAGTCCATTTTCCGTTGAGCCAAAATCAATAAAGTTGACGCCCGGTGAACATTTTTACATGAAGGTGAAATGCAAGACTATGAATTTGGGACAAGTACAGGGCTCACTGTATGCAATTTTTGAAACAGGTAATATAAATTAACATGATATAGCAGTATCGTTAAACAATGTTAAAGTACAAACATTATTGTCATGTATAAAATGATGTTGTAAAGATAAAATCGACGAAACTTCGTTCTCTCTTCATAAAAAGGTATTCTACGCAGCTAATCAGCTAATTCTGTTTTCTTAATGTTTAATATAATTATTTTGCGCTCTGCCAAGATCCGACCATAAATAGTCGTGAATACAACTGGATGTAGGTACTCGTATAATGCATTATTTTCAAGCTATTATTGTTTCACTCTACGTCATCTAGTTTAATGCTTGTGCGTTGTAAGTTGATTACACCCGTACTTTAATTAGGCAACTGTATCAAACCAAGTACCTAGTGGTGACTTGGTTTGATAGGGTTTTGTTTTGGAAAAATATTTTAAATAGGACTACCAGTAGTATTTACCAGTCTACCAATACATAAAAAAAAACTGATGTACAGTTACGTTAATTTGCAGAAGAAAATTTGAAAATTGACTTATTGGGAACAACTCACCTCGTTAGCGTTGAATTGGAGAAACAGGTCGTGAGATTTTTTGACACTTACAACACTATGGTGCGACAACAAGTATTCAAAATTGTCAATAAATCAGATCATATACTAACTTATATGTGTATGAAACACGAATGTGTGTTTTACGGTAAGTTCACTTTGGTAATTTTTATTGTTTAAGAATTGAGGCAGCAAGAACCAAATACCATTTAAATACTGACAGTTTGGTCGTTTATTAAAAAATAATAACTTTTGTAACTACAAAGTCTAGGTCCTAAATTAGGTATCTGATCGTAACGTTTGGTTAAGATTCTGAAGTTGAGAGTTATTCCTGTAGCCACGTATATTCTATTCTTTTGTTAATAACATTATGGATTGGTTTTATTGTAGGGTAGAGTGTGTAACAGTGTACTACAGGTAACAGGTGATCTTTCGCCTTAGCTTCGAATGTACTTATTGCATGCAATCGACTGAGCAAACGTTAGTAGTTGCTGTTAAATTTTTCTCTCGGCCCAACTAATTATTGCCACCCTAGGGAGGGTGTGCTGTAATGTACCGGTCGACAGGCAATGTCTAAACGTTATTATTATGTTTCTTGTATAATTTAAAAATAATGATATTTTCTATGGTGCCAAAAATTGCAATAACAAATTAGAAAATAAAGCATGTACTTCGGTATTTTAACCTTCGGCGATCCATCTTTCGGCACATATGGGATGGCTCAACCGGAGTTATAACCCGGCCTTATAGACAACCGGTGTAAAACAATTATTTCGTTGCTTTTCACCGAGTGACTTTACGATGTTACCGGAGCTCAAACCCCTTCCCTCCATTTTTCTCATGTTCCCATGGCCGTCAGTAATCACCTACCATCTAGTGCCCTCTGCTTGTTTGCTCCTTTTATCATAAAATAAAATAAATGACAAACCAGGAGAAGAAAACATCTAATGGTGGTTTGACTACGTATTTACGCATTCAAATTGAAGCGTCTTTTTGGCCCCTTTATCCGCGTTTAGGATTCATCAGTGCTTTCGGCGCCCAATAATTAACGCTGAGGTAATTAAGGGGTAAATAAATATAACGGGTCTTCTAAATCTGCATTAATCAGAAATCTCAAATAAATCTCAAAAAAATCATAAATCTGCAGAAATCCAACCTTTTCAAAGTATCTATATCAAGTAGCAATAGTTAGTCACGAATAGAAAACGAAACAATCCAAAAAATACACGCCAAGTTTTTAACTAGATACTACCGGGTTGTCTTCTTTCGGTCCGGTCTTTTAACTAAAATTTTTTATGAATTCTGATATTATCCTAGAATATTATACATATGTACTTTGTTGGATAGCTGAGAATACGTACATGTTTTTTAATAAATCTGCAGTTTAACTCTCATAATTTTTTTGTTACTTGTCAAAGAATTTTTTTTTTACATTTATTTTCCTATTATTAACCATCTGCTTTGGCCCAGTTTTTTAGTAAACTACAATTTTAGGAATTGTTTTTTTTTTATCAATAACACAAAAACAGTTGAAAAGAAGCATAAATAAAAGTTCTAAAAAAATTGCTAATAGGCAAAAATTCGGTGATTTTTATAAAAAATCTTAAATGTCAGAGAAGTCAGAACTGATGGCAACTACAACCCCTTTAAGTATTTAGGTCAACTTAACCAGTAACCCTGTAGAAACCTTCTTCTTGAATCACTCTCCTACTAGTGAACACCGCATTGAAATCCGTTGCTTAGTTTAAAAAAACTAAGCGTACTACACAAAAAAGCGACTTTATACTATGTAAAGATACGTTTCAAACCTTTTTCAGATTTCCAAAACAAGTTACAACTAGCGAAAGTATTCTACAAAGTCAAAGAAAGCGAGTCTAAGAAGAATGAGAAATTGGTGCATTATGACGTATTGAGCAGTGATGAACACGAACGAGTGTATACTAGAATATTTTTCGATGAGATGCAATCATTGATAGCGGATGAATCACTACTATTCCAAAATATGCACTTTTCAATAACACCTGCTGTAAGTATTAAAATGTCACTTTAAGACTCGGTGCTAATAAAAGTGGGTACACTACATAAATACGTAAAACATTATTCCACTATAATAAATTTGAATTTCAAAATACCGATTTCATAATTCCGAATGGTTCAACATTCCTAATTACTAATTAGCGCGATTTAGCCTTCATCCTATTTTTATAATTCAAAAATTTCATTATTCGTAAAGGTTATAAATACTATGACCAGAATACCGAGTTTCAGTAGATCGAATAATAAAAGTCCGACTGAAAGTCGAAACATCAAAAATTCGAATAAAAATATTTTGTTTCGCTTCTCACAGTTTTACCATAAACGTAGCCCAAATAGTTTACAAACAACAGAGGGAATCTTTCGTTAATCGCCACTGTTCTAACCAAAGAATTAAATACCAGAAGATGGTACCCGACGCAGGCATACGATTTTTAAGGAGAAAAAGAAACTACAAAAAACGCATTAACACACAAATATTAATAAAATAAACAAAGTAGAAGTTTTAAATTACATTAAACGTTATTTATAGACTTACTTAGTTACATACTTATAGGTATATAACTAAATCAGAATCCTAATTTTAGCTGTTTATTCAAAGTATCGAAAATCAGAATTTCTTTTTCGGACCGAGAACCCATCGAGCATTTGATTATAACGTATATAAATCGGAAAACAAACTTCGGTAAAATAAATTTCGTGAATTTGGTTCGTGAACTGTACATCAGTTTTTTTCTGGGCCAAAGTAGTAGATGGTTTTAAGTTATCATTCTTAGGTATAATGAAATTCGGACTTTTGAAAATCGATATTCGGAATAAAATATTTCGGAGTTTTTGGGTGTTCCCAATAAAAGTATCCTAAATACAGTTTTGAATTCTAAATGAACATACGACTGTTTGATCATCATGTTAGTCTTGACAGGACCCACGACATTATGCGTATCGGGTATCATACATTGGCGCTATTGGATATTAGATTACTTTTTATATATATTTATAGCATATTAAAAATTCAAAATTCTTTTATTGTAGTTATAAGCCTAAACAATCGACACATAGGGAGTACTACACTAGATTACATGCATGTCTAGACCTAAGCGTATTCACAAAATTTGCTTCCATTTCATACATTTTAGGCTATTTTTTATTATTATTTTAGGCAGTATATCCGTACCTGTAGTGTTCCCTATATCTAATATGTAATAGTGGTAGTAATAGTAAGATGAGGCATTATAGATAGATATGAGTACCTCCATTACTAGCAGTAGTGGTAGTAAACCTCCGTTGTGAGGAGAGGCCTATGTCCAGCAGTGGACTGTTAGGGGCTGTTGATGATGATATATGAGTAAAGAAGTGTGTATATTTGTATACAAGTGTTTACAGAAAGTTGTGAAAATTTTCTCTGTTGTGTAGCTGAAAGATATTAAGAGTGCAAAAAATAGGTTAAATTGGTTGATTGACAAAAAATTGAACCATAGTCTTTTCTTTCAAAGCTTTTTCTTTGGAAAATGATTAACCTTGTGTTGGTGCATATATCTAAATTAAAATTTAAGATTTTTTAGGTCATTTTGGCACTTTGAAAATAAGATTTCGGTATTCAAAATTCTTTAGCGTTTTAAGTTATTATTATTCTCTTTATTTACTTTATATACATATTATTTACATTTTTAAACATACATTTTATAAAAAATTATAACAAAATACATTTAAAAATATAAAAAATAGTAGACCACCGACATCGGGTACAGGGACCAAGACACCGGTGGTTAGGACTCCAAAGATAGGAACCTCCTCACTATACGAGCCGTGTCAAGGAGGACTGCCTTCTGCATCAGACCCTTGATCCAGCCGTCCAACGTGAGCCTCTTAAGGTGTTGGTCGAGGCTCTTGGCTATCAATCCGTGAGCAGATACGACTATCGGAACAATGATCACTGAATCAACATTCCACATATCGACAATCTCGTGAGATAAATCCAAATATTTAATTTGTTTTTCTTTTTCAACTTTCACGAGATTCTCGTCATGAGGAACGGCGATATCAACAATCATTGCGCGGCGCTCTAATCGATCTATCAGCACAATATCAGGCTTATTAGCAACAATAGTCCTGTCTGTGATAATAGATCGATCCCAATACAACGTGGCCCGACCATTCTCGAGAACTGGGTCGGGCACATACCTATAGTATGGCACCTCTAGATTCACAAGATGGTATTTAAGGGCAAGCTGTTGGTGTACGATCCTGGCTACTTGGTTGTGCCTGTGCAAATATTCTCCGTTAGCAAGACGAGAACAACCAGAAATAATATGCCTGATTGATTCGCCAGGACGGTGGCATGCCCGACAGATGTCAACCGTACCATCTTTCAGGATATATTTCCGATAGTTATTCGTCATGATAACTTCGTCCATAATCGCACAAACAAAACCTTCAGTTTCTCCGAAGAGGTCACCATACCGTAGCCAAGTCGTAGATGCTTTTAAATCTATATCGGACCCGTTTAGGGCCCGATAAAACCGACCATGGAGCTCTTTGCCCTTCCATACTTCCCTGCGATCATTAACACTAAGTACTACAGGTCTGCGCCAATTCTCTTTAGCCAGAGCGAGCGGGGTGAAGCCGGTATCCACTGCAACTACATTGCGATGCACTCCCACGTCGGTATGTAGAAAATATTCTCTGAGATTGCATATCTCGCGATTATGTAGGGTCTTGATATTTAATAGTCCGCGACCCCCAAGCTTTCGCGGGATATACAATCTCATAACTGATGAACGTGGGTGGTGCATTCGGGATGCAGTCAGCAGTGTACGGACTTTCCTGTCAAGGGCATCTAATTCGGTCTGAGTCCATCTAAGTATACCAAAGGAATACATCAGAACCGGCATGACCCAACCATTGCAGGCTCGCACCTTGTTGCCCCCTGATAAAAGACTTTTAAGTACTTTTTTCAAGCGGCCAAAAAAGCGTTCCTGCAATGTTTGTTTCATGTTAGATTCTGGTATTCCCAACGACTGTGATATACCCAGATACTTGTAAGTTTCAGTGGCAGACAGAGATCTGAGTTTTGTTGAATCTGAAAGCTCTATTCCTTCAGATTCAACTATCACACCCTTCTTTACATACATGACTGCACACTTGTCTTAAGAATTTGTCTGTCAGAATTACTAAAGTTTTCCGTCACCTTTAGTAACTTTGTCAATTGTAATTTGTTGGAGGCTAACAGTTTCAAATCATCCATATAAAGAAGGTGAGATATAACTTTATCATCTTTCTGCAACCTATAGCCTAACCCTGAACCCTCTAATAAAGTGCTAAGAGGGTTCAAAGCCAGACAAAACCACAAGGGACTCAGACTATCACCTTGAAATATACCCCGCTCGATCTTTATCAGTACATCGTGTATCACCGTCTGCCGACATCCTGGATAGCGAAGTGCTGTTCTCCATTGCCCCATACATGACTTCAAGAAAGTGCACAGAGTTGTATCAATTTTATACAACTCCAGCACCTTCAAAAGCCATGTGTGTGGAACCGAGTCATAAGCCTTCTTATAATCTATCCAACACGTCGCCAAACTCTTACGATTACGACGTACCTGTTGGCTAATGGTCATGTCTATGATAAGGAGGTCTTTAGTGCCACGGGTCCCACTTCTACATCCATTCTGAGAAACTGACATAATCGAATTATTATTAATATGTAAAGTAATTTTGAGTCTCAGAATAGATGTTAGAAGTTTATACATGGTAGGTAAACATGTAATAGGTCTAAAATTTTTGGGATCCATGACACTACCAGACTTATAGAGTAAGTGGGTTATGCCAGTGGTTAAAAATTGGGGTAATGAACCCGAATCCAAAGCTGCCTGGAATTGAGATGCCAAACGCGCATGTGAGCTTCGGAACCACTTAAGCCAAAAGTTGTGCAGTCCGTCTGGACCAGGTGATTTCCAATTCGGTAATAAACGAACTGCACAACTTACATCATCTTTATCAATTTTAACAGGTTCCATAGGTGTTATTGACTCACATGAGCGTCTGACATCCTGCAACCAATCACCTTCTATATGAGTGACAGGCACCGACCAGATGTTACGCCAAAATGTATTTGTGACATTTTCATCTGGCAAATGCGTATCACCCACACATGGATCCGGTTCCTCCCATTTCCGGTACACCCACTTCTCATTTCTTTGGAACATCCGATTCTGATTATACCGATCTATTCGTTTTTTATACCGTCTTATCCTATTTGCCCATGCATAAATTTTCTGCTTTAGAAAGTCTATGCGCTCTGTGACACATGACATGTACTGCTGAGGACTAATGGTAGTCCCCAATAATGCCTGTTTCACAAAGCGCATCACTCTCGGCCGCGTATTCCCTGATCGGTAGCTAATAAGCTTACCGATGAGTGTCCTGGTCTCAGCAATACGACGCTCAATTCTATACTGCCAAGCTGGTACAGTAGATTTAGGTCGAGTAGTAGTGACATTGTTAGCTATTTTAACACCAGCTACTCGACAAACTGCAATAGCCGCACAATATAGAATAGAATGTGTATCACTAAGATCTTCGCTATTATCTAAATATTCAGGCAATAACGAATCCAGGGCACCCACCAGCGCTAAATTTCGTTTATGAATGGGCAAACGGAATAACCGGGGCCTGTCATCGCAATTTAAATATCGGTATTCCAGAATCGCATCCTCCAAAGCACTCCTTATCCTATCATTGTATTGGGTACTTACGGATATAACTTCACTCTCCACTAGTTCATCAATATCATCAGAATATGATGCCAACTGAGGTGTGCTGTTGGCTACCGAATCCACAGTGTGTGACGAAGAAGGGATAATTAAGCTATTCCGTATGTCAGAGCGTATCCTCTCAAGTACTGCATCATCCAGCAGATGACAGCGCTGTATAGCTCGTACTTGATCCGACAATCGTTGTGCTGATACGTTGACAGCTGGTTCAAGTTCCTGAAACAAAGAGACTAGTCGAACACGGTACGCAGTAAGGTTCGTTCCCACCTCTGTAGCCCGATAATATGCCCGCATGACATTTTCATTAATAGACTTTGTCCACTTCATGCGGCGCACATCACCACCGGTAGCGGGGACCCTGTTCGAGGTCAGTAGTCCTCGGGATCCCAAGCTGGTCGGTGGCCGGCCTCTCCCCTGCCGACGTACAGGTGTTGGCGACGTCGGCGGAGAGAAAAACTCGTCGCTTGAAGTTGAGCTCGACGCCTCAGCCACGGCCGGAACTTCTGTTGTAGCTTCCGGGGACGGCAAGACGGAGCGGAGCGACGAGTCCGGGGATGTTGTCAGTGCTCTGGATCTAGCTCGGGTTAACATTTTCCAGTCGAATTTCTTTCATTATGAATATTTATTTGTATTTTGACATGACGTTAAACGTCATGTCGTACTATAAACATATATCTATGTATATTATTTATTTTAAACGGTTTTGTATTGTATTTTTATAAAAAGGATCCATTTTATTACAGTTTTATAGTTTTTAATTATTGTACGGGATTGTAAATGTATAGAAAACTTGTTTATTTCGAAAATGTGAAGAAATTCCGACTGATGTAGATAATTTTTCAATAATTTTCTTATTATTATTATTATTACACTTCACACCCAATAAATGTAGGGATTGAATTCTGATAATATGTCTTTGTTTACAGAAAGGAAACTTATGGCCTAATAAAGCTACCGAATTAACAATTACATTTGCCCCAAAAGAAATAGGGGAATTTCAGACTATAGCCTACTTGGATATTGACGGTGTGTTTGACAGAGTCCCTTTGACATTAGTTGGGATTTCTATTCCACCATTTATACAGTTGAATATTGAAACACTAGATATGGACTGTGTATACATAAACAAACCTTATAATTATGAGGTAGTCGCAATTAATAAAGGTAAGTTAACAAACGTAGCCAAAGTATTAAAATTATAATCAACGCTTCAATTATCCTCTGCGGAACACAATCTATTCGGAAATACGAGTATGTACACAGTTAGTTCTACCTTCGTGTAAAAGTGCTAAGGTTGGGAGGTTTTAAGAAATTATTTTACTAAGTACCTTTTAAAAGCTAACCATGTGATTAGGTTTCATTTGATGATGGTTTCACGTGGTATAGAGCCTACAAACAGTAGCCTTAGGTTTCTTGCTCGCAAAGTGGGATTAGTTCCCGCTCGTATCTCTCTAATCTTTGATTACCACAGAAACTCACAAACTTCACATCTTTATAATATTAGCATAGATAATAATGCAAGAGTGTAAATGTTAATATACTTACACAGCATGGGTAAGTTTTTATGAAAATTATTATTAGAAATGTTGTCACATTGAAATACAACGATAAAGAGTGTTTAATCCAGTGAAAAGTTAATAGTTATATCGATAGAAGCGCCGCATTTTTGTAAAGTTTTTTTACATTTAAGTCATTATATTTCAGGACATATTAACGGGGTGATCGTTTACAAGGAAGTGCCGACTCTCTTTGGGAGTATTATTTCATGTTCCCCAGAACTGCATTGTTTAAAACCAGGAGATAAAGAGATGTTTGTCATATCATTTTGTAACTCCAATCAAGGACCATTCTTTGAAGAAATAAACTTTTCAATAAAGGACACTGCTGTTGTTTTAAAACTGTATCTAAAGTAAGCAACAATTGTCTTTTATTTCATATTGATTATTTTAGTAAATATCTACTATTTTACACTTAGTCAAAGTAAGCCTTTCAGTTGTTTTAACATTGATACAAAACATTACGATTGTAATTAACTTCACTGATTTATTTCTCCGTGTATATATGCTCACGTGGAATATAATAGGTGGGTAAAAATCAATAAAAAACATAAACGTGACTTGGGTAAGCCAGCCACAACTTAGTTATTTCATTATTTTAAATGCCGTTTAATTTTAGTCCCGTTCTATGGTCAGTTTTAGGCAGAGATATGTTTTTTTTATTATTCATACTTTTAAATCTTTTTACTTTTTATTTTTAAAACACGGATTTAATCAAATCAAAAAAAAAAAACTCTTGTAGTTTTAAGTATACATTTTAATATTACAGAGGGGAAGTTATCTATCCATCGCTGAGGTTTAGTGTTCCGTGTCTGGATTTTGGAAAAGTTAGCGTAGGTACGACCCTCATTTCTACTTTCTGTTTATAAACTGTATTTACATAATTCATGGCTTAATTAATTTTAACTAGATTATCATTCATTATAGCTTAATTATTTTTTAACAGGAGTACCGGCAACACTTGAAGTGGATGTTATTAATGAATCCGTGGTCAGCATTGTAGGGTCTGTTAAAATTTCATCAGACGGTCCCGAAATAAGTAGCATTACACTGCAGGATTATGCTGTCGCAGAAAGTCCTAAGCCGAAAGTTCCTCAGTGGCCTAGAGAATTCAATGTGGAGCCGTGCAAGGTCGACATAGAGCCGCAGTCAAGGATTACAATAAAGGTAGTCAGACTATATTGATATTTCTCTTCAGCTGCCATCGAAATTTCATCTTAGTTGAGGAGGAGGAAAAACGATCGTTGTATAAAACCAGTTTCGAACAAAGACTTTTTCTTTTTACGAAACCACGGTTACGTACAAGGAATTTATTTATTTAATTAATTTTAGGATTTTCTTATGGATCCTTCGTGTAACAGGGAAAACTCCTCTTCGTGTGGAGACAATTTTTTTTTGTTTTTAATATAGCGTGGATATATTATTCTGCACTAATGTGACTTACTAAAGCTTGCCCTATGCCGGAAGGGTAGCTGACAAATGATAAATTTAATCTAATCAATTCATCTCAACCGTATACAAAAATAAGTTTTATGTTGCTATTTTAGGCCCGGACCTGGTAGTGTTTATTGATAAAATATATTTAGCTTTTCTTAGTGTATTATTGATTGCAAAAATCGAGATTGCGAACGTTGTTAAACGAAAGTGTCATTGCGTCGGTTCAAAGTTACGTCGGCGGATTTGCTTCTATCGTCAGCGGTTTCAAGCTATATTTTACGGACTTTAAGCTGAGCTTGTACTATTGAAACTAGATTGGCTGATAGAAAACTGATTTTGGTTTTTCGTAAATATGTACATATTACACCTAAAAAAACCCAAACTCCGAAATAAATATTTGTAGATCATACAAACATTTGGCCCGATCCAGGAATCGAACCCGAGCCCTCAGTACAGCAGTCGCATAGGCTACTACTGCACAGTCAGAGTGTTGTTGTGAGCTGTATTTATACGTCTTCGTAACTATAATAAAGAATATATCTTTTATATATTAGCTTTCATATATTATTTTATCAAACAGGATTGTAAACAATTTACATAACTCTTTAAACCAGACTGTTTTTTACGAAACCTATTCGTAAAAAACAGTCTGGTTCGAAACTGGTTTCCTTCTAAGATCATTTTTCTCCGTCTCGACTGGTTACCACCAGTGCAGCAACAGTCAACTACGGAAATCAAAGAATTATGTAAATTGTTTACAATCCTGTTTGATAAAATAATATATGAAAGCTAATGCTAAAAGCTAATATATAAAAGATATATTCTTTTTAATATTTAGACAATATGTGGTTATAATAAAACTCAAAAAAAATATTAAAGCATTTTGCTGAGTCTTAAGTCTGAGTCTTTTGTTTCAACAGGTGACGCTGATAGCCAATTTGATCAGAGCCAATCAGACGTCGCTGGAATTGGAATTAGAAAAATCCGATAGTCCTCCGATAATTCTTCCTGTTATCTACAATGCTTTGGTTCCCGAAATTACTATTGCTCCAGATATTAAAATGCGAGCTTGTTTTTTGGACTTTGCATACAAAGCTGACGTTGTTGTTACCTCTAACGAATTCAGAGGATATTTTACATTGGAAGAAGAGGAGGTACAAAACACAATTAATTGGACAATTGGACTGAAAAAATAATGTATAAAGTTTTTTTGTATAATTACGATTTTTGTGTATGTAATGATGTCCAGGATTCCTAAAATATATTTTTTTTGTAGCGGCAGTTGATTGCTGTACACTGTGTTTTTAAAAACTTATTTCTACGTACTAGGAATGTGCACGTATATAGTAGGTACAAGTTATTATGGTTTACATAAAATCTGCATTGAATAAGGACATATAAAATAAACGACAAGAATGAAAAAAGAAAAGAAATTGTCTGACGTATCGACCAGGATATGAACTAAATGATAAGAATAAAAAAAAAGAAATCGTCTGACGTATCGGCCAGGTTTAAAACTTAGTGCAGCAAAAACGGCTGCTGACTAAAATAATATATGAATATATGGATTGAAAAGACTGTGATCTTTAACGTAAACTGTAAAAAATATGCTAGGGGTCCTGCTTACCACTCACTGCTTTGTATGAAATATCTGTAACAATATAATAAAGATGATTTTTCGATTATTTTTTATATCGGTAATATTTTGAGATGCTTGTGTGATGAAGAACTTTGGTCTTAATAAAATCACGTTACTGCTGAAACTTCCAGGAACGCTTCATACTCGTATCTCTTAATATTAAATTTCGTCAAATAAAATTTTAACAGCTTACATTTGTTCATTGATATTTTAGGAAGAAGGTTGTTTAGTAGTGAACACTCCGATACGAGAGGGTTACATAGAACCAAACAGTACAATTTGTTTGCCTGTTAGCATTCAAACAAGTGTTCTGGGGATGCAGGAGTATTCAATGAGGTATGTTGTGTCAAATCAGTTTTAACTGATAACTGCCAGTAATAGTAATAAATGCAATAGATGTCAAGTTTAAAAACCTGCAAATAATTTTGATGCGAATTGGAACACTTTTCCGTGTGAAACCCTATTCAGCCCGTGGGTTTCCTAAGAGCCGACTGAGTGAGCAAACTATGCAGGACAACAGCACTGCAAAGAGAAGGAAAACTAGGCACTACCGCTTACCAACCCGTTTGGCCAGAGGGCAAAGTAGGTCAAAACCTCTTTTCTAAGGAGAGGTATAAGTCCCACAGTAGACTGTTAAAGACTGTTGATGATGATGATATACTGGGACTTTTCACTGGGAACCCAGCTTAACTAATCGCGTTCCCGTTGTTGCTAATTTAACACCTTTGTTACTTACAGGTTGAACCTGTTCGGGTTGTCTAAGCCTATCGAGATATGCCATATCAGTGGATGTGGTGTTCGCCCAATTGTAACCTGCACTCCAATGGCCTTGCACTGGGGGCAAGTAAAACTGCTAACCACGGCTCAGAAATGTTTGACACTTTGCAACGATTCCCCAGTGGTTGTGCCTTATAAAGCAAGCTTGGTAAGCGTTTGGTTTTTGGTAACAATGCTTTTATTAAAGAAACTTTTAAACTACCGTATTCCATAATATTGTGTAACTATGTTTATGGGAATAAACGCGATCACGATTGATTTTACTTTTGAATTGCCTGACGTTTTAAACAGGATGCCAAGGCCGTGGTCACAGGCTGACTGACGACGTGCAAATGTTGATTCCCGTAAACATAATTATATCGTTATTATGAGGGGGGAGGGTTTGTGGCTAAATGGGAACCCAGTAAATTAGCACATTGCAACGTCAAGCAATTCTAGGCATGTCTGTCTTCTTAACACATTGAGACCCCTCCGTGAATCAAAGAGCACATAAAGTCGCCGGTATTGGTTGCTGTAAGAACATCTGTGGCAATCAAGCGTGTGGTAGTTAGAGCACTAGAAAGTCTGGCATAGTCTATTTACACTTTGATGTAGCCTAATACTTGTGTTTTGGAGGTCTGATGGCACTCCACGTAAAAAATTGAAGTTCAGCTGTGTCGTAGTAAACTGAAAGGCGATCCCAATCTAGTTTTGGCAAAGGCTTAGAGAATCAGAATGAGGATGTGCTGATATATTATCTCACATGGTTAAAGAAACAAAATAATTGTAGCTCGCTATAACAATAGTGTACAAGTGCTAAAAGTATGATGTTTGAAATGTTTTAGCTATATAAAGACGGAAGATGGCAAATAACACCTTCCGAGGGAGTGATTGAACCCGAATCGGAGACAGATTTAATATTAACTTTATATTTAATTGATGCTAATACTTATACAAACAAAGCTGTTATACAATTAGAGAAAGTGAAGGACATTGTAAGTATTATGTGTAGATTTTTAGAACTCACTTCACTAACTATTGAAAAATCCTTATAATGCATCCGCATGTCGACTTAGGATTATTGACTGAAACTAATAAGCAAATCCGTCCGTTATATTGTTCTTTCTGTTCTCATAGTATCTGTTGTTGATTTTAATAGCGTCTATTTTTTGTCTTAACTATGAGCCTATATGTAGTTTGGTTTTAGTTCCATTCGTAAACAAATTGTATACAATTGCACACAAATTATCTTTGAAACCTCTGCTATCGTTATCTACTCGTACATGCTATTGAGGTAGTGATTAAGCCCATGGGAACATTAAAACTGTTTTTACATACAGTTTAGGTTAATTTTTTTATCAATAAAATATAACAATAAATTAAATTATTAAAATTCTTTATCCGTTCCATCCATTTTCTTCTCTAAACTAAGTTAATAAGCTTTATATTTTAGGTTTAATTAGTAGAATTTGAATGGATCATTTACCGGTTTGCGATAAAACTTCTATGATAAATTCCAGTTGGTTCCTTTATCTGCTACTGGTGTCGGAACGAGCATATTGGTAGGAGATCTACGAGACAGGGTTGAGCTCGGTCGTCATTTTACCAAGATACCTTTGAATTTTAAAGTGATTATGGAAAACCGTGGTACTAGGATACATGCCCTCGAATGGAGTGAACACTATAAAGCGCCTAAAACTAAACAACCAACTTCGTACGTACTATATTATATATATATATATATATATAGACGCTTTATAAGTAATAGCAATACTAATACCTACAATGACGTAGTGACATGAACCATTTTATACAGACAGACCGTAGACAGACCTGCTAAAAGTTAAAAAAATGAACAATATAATTTATGTTTTGTATTCCTAGTGAATATGGTTTCCATTTACTTGGAAAGGTACTTACTTCATTTAGGTAAGGTAAGGTAGGGTAATAGTTTTCTTAATGGTTTTAAACCATCGCGGTTTAAAGTACGGCAAGGCAAAAAGTAGTTAGAATTAAATTTTCTTTCTAATTATTAGTTTAGATTTTGCGTTCCCGTAAATCCTTCTAATTTAAAATAGTATACATC
Source organism: Arctia plantaginis (assembly GCA_902825455.1). Lineage (NCBI taxonomy): Eukaryota > Metazoa > Arthropoda > Insecta > Lepidoptera > Erebidae > Arctia > Arctia plantaginis. The sequence goes on from CADEBD010000288.1 coordinate 7,915,926, forward strand.
TGTTCTAGAGGGTTTTTTAATTTAGAACCCCGAGTATTTAAAATGGCTGCAGGAGAACAATTGGATTTAATGATTACTGGAACATCAAATAAAGTCACAACAGTTAAAGAAATGTGGTATCTGGTAGGAAGTGTCGAGGGCATAAATAAAAAAGAACTGTTATTGGCGTGTCAAGTTGTAGCAGAATTTGTTGATCCAAAGGTAGAAGTGTCTTCTACTTTGATGGATTTCAGATATGATTACGGCCCTTATAGTGAACATTACAAACTCACAGGTATTTATATTATTTTGTAGCACAGTAACAATAATTATCTCCGTGTAGTGAAGGATTAAGAATACGGAGTGTCACCGCTCCTATTCATCCCGTGGGTATCGTAAGAGTCGACTAAGAGAGCAAACTACGCGGGACAACAGCACTGTAAAAAGAAGGAAAACTTGAAACAAACCCTATACCAACCGGTCTGGCCAGTGTGGTATAGTAGGTCAAAACTACTAGAGGCTGTTGATGAACAATAATAATACGTGTCAGGATCTGTGTCTAGGTTATGTTGGGAGCTTCGCTAACCTCCCTGTTAACAATACAGGTAATTTTGTGATAATTACACGGACTCTCCTCTTAAAATAATCTACATTTCTAAATGGCAATTAGAATAGCATATAGAAATGACCCATCATTCACTCTCAGCAACTTCCGAGGATAAATTACTTCGAAGAATTGTCTAGAACAGGGTACCTGAATCTGTATGACGTCTTGTTTTAATTTTTATAAATTATGAGGATAACATAACAGGATAACTACAACAGCAGGTTTCGACTTACTAATTAATTGCATGCAAGTATAATATGACGGTTTAAGAGGAATCCAGTTGGTGTGGGTGTCTTTGAGTTCTGAAATACAAGGCTTTATTAGTTTAGGCTGAATTCCACTAAATACAGATTTAAGAAACTACCATCCTTCCATTTTTTTATTTCTTAAATTAAATAAAAAATTAAAAAAGAAAGGGAAATGCACAGACGTTTCATACATTTTTACCCTCTTTTGATAATATCTAGACGGCACTAAATTTCGTAATATTAATAGTACCTACAGCACCGGTTCGTCAGCTTTTCAGCCGCTATGAATTAAGTTTTTTTTTGAGTTGGTAGAGAAGTTGGTTTGAATTCTTTACTCTACAAGTATTTTTGTAATCTCGACAGATATCGTGACGATTAAAAATGTATCCAAACTACCACTGGACCTGGATATAAGCACAAAACCACCATTTGCTATAATACAGAGACACGACACGTACATAGTACCGCCCGAAGAAGAAAACATGTGTTGTTGTATAAGATACAGAGAGTCTGATATAGATTTAGAAAAGCTTTTGTTAAGCCTCGGGCCTCATCAATCGCGTGTATTTATTGACTACTTTACTTCTAAACCAGTTGAACCACAACGAAGAGGTTCCCTAAACTTTTTTCGAGACATCAATAAGATGAAACTAGCATTCAATCTCACTCACACAGTAGAACAGCGCTTGGAAGATCGAGACGTTATGAAACTACAGATACTGTTTGATACTACTAAACATGCCAGTTTAAAATCCAAGGTGTTTAGTGACGTATTGAGAATAAAATTTAAAGGACACAAGAACAAGGCAAGTAATAGACAAGCGTTACCATCTTTACATCTTTATTTTTACGTTTTCTATAATTAAAAGCATATATTATTGATATCGACGATTCACAAGAATTAAAACTCTCCTAATTTTTGTGAGTCGCTTAAAACTAAAATTGATATGAATATTAAAAATAGAACTATATTTTTAGGATGCGATTAAACTAATCGGACACATCAACTATCCCAATTTGTTGATATTGTCACCGCGAGTCGATTTTCAATGTCTTCTGAATGGAAGTGTAGAAAGCAGAACAATAAAAATACAAAACATTACGCCACTTCTCGTTTGCTACAGATTTCAGTGGAAGAAATGTTGTGTTACTGATATACCGATGGTAAGAATTATGCACTTCTTACTGTTTTCTAATGCCTGTCTACCGCATAAAGTCTTCCTTCTTCGCTGTTTTGCTATAATTAGAAACTGATAACACTATATGTAATACACACTTCATAAATAAGTCCGATTTGAGAAGAGGACCATTGTCATTGTCCACATCTAACACTTACGACGACGACAAAGAATGTTTCAACAATTTTATGAAAAAAAAACATTTATAGTTTATACTAGCTGACCCGCGCAACTTCGTCTGCGTCTCTCAATAGTAATAAATTTTCTCCGTTTTTGAAACATTCTTCATTGGTGCTCCGCTCCTATTGGTCTTAGCGTGATGATATATAGCCTATAGCCTTCCTCGATAAATGGACTATCTAACACTGAAAGAATTTTTCAAGTTCCTGAGATTAGCGCGTTCAAACAAACAAACAAACTCTTCAGCTTTATAATATTAGTATAGATTATTATGTTACTTGTAATATAATTGATTGGTATGCTTAAGAGTCATTTGGTCATCAAACACTAGTTAAATTTAATAATGTCGTTAGTTTGGAAATATTTCAAACTTAGGATCAGAACTAACAGAATCTTAGAAAAATCCAGCAACTCCGAAAAATTCTATCCAATGTTGTGCCGAGTTGTAAGGCATTTGGATACATCATTTCTTGATTATTATAGAATTCTCTTTACTGGTGCTTAGAAAAATTATACTGTATCAAGTTTACAAATGAAATCATTTGGTATTTACATTTCATGAAGTTTAAATTTGTATTCTTTTTTTTTATTCAGGTTGAATATCCTAACAAGGGGCACACAAGTGACACAGAGTACAAATCACTGACTACTGATGATACTACAAGTAAGACAAGCTTCCTATAATATCTAACTACAGAGCAAATATTTTTATCGCATAAAGGCATTGTTATATTTAGTACATGAGCCAGGTCTAAAGTTCATTATATTTTTCTTCAGTCATAACTAGTAAATGCTTAAATATTAATTAATACAAATCTGAAGTATTCCGTTGTACAGCAATAGCATTCCAAGTATTTAGCAAAAAAAAACATTTTGTACAGATTGAAAACTTGTTAACCTGAGTCTACACAAGAGACGATTTCAAATATTTTTTAAAATTTTATGAAATAAAGATATTTGAGTTCAGGAATTATACTTTGTTATAAATATTCTCGGTGTTTATTTGCATAAGCACTAAACATATACCTGAAATGTTTTGCATAAATAACGTTCATTTTATGCACAATAACAAATTAGAATAAATCTCTCCTTCATAAAGATTTGACTGTCGTGTAAGCAAAATCTTTTCACTCGTCTTTAATATGCAGTAAACACGATTTTCTCATCGTCTGTCAACAAAGAACAACAACTTTTTTCGTCAACTGAATTAATATATTTATTTTATTACAGCCAGCGGGTTACACGAAATACATTTGAGAGAACCTAATGAGGATTGTGGTATTCGTAAAGAAATATGTCGAATTCAAAATTTTTCTTATATTCAAACGACCACTTCTCCACAAGAATTTCATCCAGAGCTAAATCAGAGTCCGGTGGAGTTTGCTGTACCTAGTCTCGAATATATAAAAAGGCGTACGATGATAAAAGTAACACCTATGATAAACACTGATTGTGATACCAAATTTGAATGGATGCATAAGTTTTCGAAAAAAGTTAAAGTTTCCAGGACCGACATCAACGGAGTATTATATTTGGTGCCGCATCGTGGACTGCTTAAGCCGGGCGAAATTCAGTATGTTAATGTGATGTTCCAACCCAAACCAAACATAAACGTGCGAGCCACTCTCGAATGCGAAGTACTAGGAGGGCCTCCTGAGACCGTACTAGTAACTGGACGAAGTTCTGATTTAAGATATAAAATTAACACTCACAATTTAAATTTTAAAATAAGGTCTTTTCACGAAAATGCCATCGAAGAGTTGTTGATAACTAATATAGCTCAGTTACCTTTTGAATATAAAACTTACTTGGCTCCAGTTATTTGTAAAAATGAACTTGAAGGTTATATCCTCGAATTATTACCCCCGAATAAGGTGTTAGAACCTGATGAAGAAGCTGCGGTACAAGTTGTCGTGCAGCCAGGAATACTTGGGCATTTTCAAAGAGTGTTCTTGTTGGAAATCGGTCACCTTCCTCACATACCCATTAAGGTGTATGGTTGGGGAGTTATCCCTCAAGTATACATAACTCTACCTAGACAAGAAGAAATTCCTCCGGTAAGTTAAAATTGTTGTTTAGATTCTATTTCTGACATAGTTGTTAGAATAATTAGGAAACCATGAGTTAAGTACGTAACGTATCCTTGTTTGGAAATCTCCAACTCTCATGTCCTATTGTGTAATTCAAGCCGAAACAGTCTGTTTCGAAATTGTTGTTATTTATTTAGTTAAAACATTGCTTGAAATAGTCTGAACTCTGATGGCATTTAGCCAGATGCTCTGATGCCATGATCTTAACAATATAATGTCAAATAGATTCTTTACTATATTATTGCAGTTGAAACCTGAGATTGGATACCAAGCTATTCAGACATTGACATCTTCGTATTTGGAAGCGGTAAATGAAATATTTGCAAAACACAAAACTGAACATACGAATTCTCCTTTGACTGATATATGTTTTGAGGATCCCGATTTGCAATATAACTGGCATATTTGCTCATCATGGGTATTCAACTTACTAGTTCCTTATTATTTGGTTTATTATTATTTGTATACTAGATATTGAACCATGTTCCTGATTGTAAATGTCTGGAGCCGTGCATGAACAAGAAAGGAAAACCGTTTCTCTTCTAAGGCTACAATATATTTATAATTATATCTTTACATATACAATAACGTACGCTATAGAGCGCGGGATTCAGAGACATCAGTATAATCAGCCTCGGATCTAGGGAGACAAACCGGGACACCCGCCCCGGGCGACAGTTTCAAGGGGCGCCAAAATCTATATCTATAATATAGTAATAAAACAATCTATAATACGGTTTAAAATAAAACAATACAATAAATTGTTACGAATAATGCCAACTATCATAATATATTTATCTAAAGTATAAATATATATAATATAAATACAGTTATTTACCTCATACGCTGGAGAGAGGGGGTGCTATTAATTAGGTTCTGTTCTCTGGTTCTGGTTCGAAAAAATCATAGATCCGGGGCTGAGTATAAATAATACATATTAATCATAAAGCGGCGATAGCCAAGTGGTTAAGGCATTAGACTTACGAGGTCGTGGGTTCGAATCCTGACCAGTACACTACCGACGTGAACCCACTCTTAACACAAGTAAGTTAGCATTGCTGGAGGGGTTAACGGGAATACTAGTAATATCGGTTGCTAGTAAAGTAAACCTTTGGAAAAAAATATATATGCAAATACGAAAATAGAAGTATCGCCTGCAATGTAATCATAACCTCATTTTTTTTAAATGCATTCGAAAAACTAGAGGGTCCTTTACTAGAAATATTTTTTTAGTTCTTAGTATATGTGGACCATATTCTATTGTATTGAGATGTACACGAATTCATTACAATCAACTACGAGTATGTTCAATGTTTTCAGGACGGTTACCCTTCAATCATTGATGTAGAATTGGCAATTGAAAGGTTACTGGTCGTTAATCATGTGAAGGAACGACCTGAGCTATTAACTGTATACGCTACTACAAATAAATCAGGTCCTATTCAAGGATTCCATACTGTACCATACATTATAGACTATGGGGTTGTGATTACGGGAAGCACGGTTAGTTAATGTTTAAATTAATATTGTTTAAATAACAGAATTTTTAAATCTTTAAAACAATAATTTGTTATTTTATGTGTTATGTTGTAGATAAGGCGATTTCTTTTGTTATTTTATTTTTTTATTATTCTTGTGTACGTTTTCTTTTCAATTTTTGCTTTGTGCAATTATAATCCGGGATGTTTGACTCGATATCTGTAGCCCCAAGGTATCAAAGATAGGTTATGCAAATCGTTAGGCAAGGGAAGCAACATAACAATGTGTTACCTAATTTTTTATGTTGGTCAAAATAATGTACTTCATTTGTTTCATTTCAACAGGTACAATGTATAGCCGAAATAGTGAATTACGGACCGATTGCAACTAAACTTCATTTTTCGAAAGGAACGCAAATTCCGAATTGGTTGAGTATGAAATTATGTGGCAAACTAAACCCAGGTGAGACGGGTAAACTGGAAGTGACATTCTCTCCTACGTCCTTCGACTTCACTGAACTGGAACAGAATGTGGAAACTTCTCTTCACTTGGAGGTATTTATTTACATTCACCAAATTTCGTAATTATACTATCAAGACGAGTTTTAGAGTTCGAGTATCATTTTTAATTTCATGTTACCATCATGTTAGCCTACCGTTCGTTGGCACTGAGATAGTTTACACGACTTACCTGTGCCCTCAATCGACTATTACCCTACTAGGTATTTTGGCTTTGCCGGATTGATATCTACAAATACCAGGTCTAGTATAGTGTATCCACTCCTCCGGAATGAATTCATAGACATTAAAACCGGAAGGTATTACTCTCGCAGTTCCGCCGCTAAACCACTGATTTTCAAAACAAGAACATTTTCTAGCCACTTATAAGGAATCGGTCTGGCCAGTGAGTTTGATTCTGAACTAGATAATATTGACTTAATCAGATAATCTTTTCATGCAACACACAAAAGGATTATCTTATCTATCCTCAACTTATAAATAATACTTATATTAATAACAACACATTTTAAACAAACTCTTTATGCAGGTACCCTACGGCGTGTCGATACCGATTCATCTTAAAGCCCTTTGTGCAGTACCTTACTTAATGTCAAATGTAAAATCCATTGATTTTGGATCCGTGCGATGTGGTGATAAAATTGTTTGTTCTATTCCTTTAAAAAATGTGTACGTACAGTTTTAGTAATATTTTATTTTTGAAAATTATTTGTGCTTGAATGCTCATTATTCTTCAATACTCAACATTTTTTTAAAGTATGTTAAGTCAATTTGTATAATATATTTTTTGTAGTTGTTTTGTTAATATTACCCGAGTATAATGATAAAATACGTAAAAAAATGGCTATTTTTTTTAAATGATAACCGGCCCTAAATTGTGTTTTTGTAACATAAAGTTTAAACATGTTTATTACATTTGTTTTCTACACAACATTCTGACGTAATAAAGGGTCACTGCCTAAATTTTGAAATTATGCTTGTTATTAAAAAAGCTTAAAGAACTGGAGAGAAGAGCAAAAAAAGTTATAAATGGGAAGGATCTTTTTAAACTTAATAAACCATACTGTTATAAATGTCATACCTTGTTACGATCAATTCATGACAGTCCACAATTGTTTTGGAAAATGTAATATGTTTAAAAATCAATTTATTTGGTTCTAGAGGTAAACCAACATGTATTTGGTATGTAACTCTAAGATTAAAAGCGCATGGACCGTCTCCAATGGTAGTAATGGATAGTTCTGGAAAATACGAACCTGGAGAAGGAGGTTGGTTAAGTGTTGCCTTCAAGCCGACGATGGAGGTTTGTAATGCTAATCTTTCTGATGTTTACATAACATGATGAAGTAAAAGATTATGGTATTAATACCCAATATTCGTTAAACAGATGGTGTATGAAGGTTTACTGATATTTAGATTTCATATGAATCCGAATAGAATGACGATACCCGTTACTGGACAAGGCATTGTACCAAACGTACATGTTATTGGACCAAACGTGGTTTTCCCGCCTACGCTACCCTGGGCCGAAACTACATATTACTATTTTGGATTGACAAACCCGTGCCCTTTTCCTATAGAATTGATAATAGCTCATAGTGATGAGTAAGTTCGAAGTGATTCTTATTACAAATACACATTTACACAGAATTAGCAGAACACAAAAAAAAGGAAGAATTAATGTATTTTTTAGTAACCCTGGACGGTTACATTACTTTTTTAGTTTTAGGTCTAATTTGAAAACGGAACATTAGTCGAGTCATTTTTTCATTCGTTTGTTTTAATTTTTCATTCATACATATCTATCGACTGCTTCAAAGTTAATTTTCTGTTTTCGTAAAGTTCGTAAATTTCATTTAAAAAACATTGTATTGCAGTTTTGTGGGGCTTTTGTGTTTTCTCTCAAATTGATCAGTTACGAGCATCAAAGTATGCCTGATTTAATGGTATCAGAAATCATTAGGACAAATGAAATGAGAAGAAATTGTCAATCCTACAGATCGATTACTACAAGACTTCGTCGATTGTTATCAACGATTCATCGTAGCATCCAACAGTACAGAGTGATGAATTCTTTAGTGAGGAGGAGAGGACAAGGCAACAAAAGGTGTACGTCAAGCAGAGATGACCGTTTTCTACAACTTCAAGTTCGTCGGAACACGAGACGAACGGTGGTACAGACCTGAAATGTATTGGAGGAGATTCGAGCATAAAAAGTGAGTGAGCGGGCAGTTCGCAGAAGATTCAAAGAAGCCGGTATAGGCTCATTTGTGCCCACCAAAGCAACAAAACTTGAGAGACACCACCGCACAAACCGACTATACTTTGCTCGTGAACATCGTCATTGGGACTGCGACGAGTGGAGTCAGGTTCTCTTCATTGAATGCAGAATTCTGGTAAATCAGATTGATGGTAGGCAGCGAGTATGGAGACGCAAAGGAGAGCGTTGTCTAAAGTCTAATTTTGAAAATACAGTGGCATATGGCGGCGGCACAATTATGGTCTGGGAAGGGATATGTTTAGGAGCTCGCACGGTGTTGGTGGTACTCGACGGCGGGAATCGGTATATCAGGGAGATTTTAGAAGATCATGTCGTGCCATTTGCCTCTTATATTCGCAACGACTTCATTCTAATATAGGATAATGCTCCTGCTCACAGTACTCGCTCAGTACAGGCATACCTAAACCATGTTGGTGTAACGGTGATGGAGTGGCCAGCTTGGTCCCCCCATTCATGGAATCTAATTGAACACGTTTGGGACTTGCTAAAGAGGACTGTCAAATCAAGAATGCCACCTTCCAACAATCCGGGCAAGTTGCGAAACTCATTACTTGAAGAATGGCAAAAGTTGCCCCAAGAAATCATTGACAACATCATCCGCAGCATGCCCAGATAGATGGCAACCATAATCAGAGGATAGGGGGGGGGGGGGGGGGTTTAAACTACTCCATATTATACATACATTTATTAAATTTTTAAGTGTCTTTGCTTTTTCTTCTTTAAGGTGTTGCAAATTAATGTCAGTACATATCAATTTAATTGTTGTTTCATGTTTAATTATTATTTGTTTAAAAATAAAATTAACTATTTTAGATGGTAAGTGTATCATGGATTTACATCCAATAGGTACTCGTTCACATTATCTAGTCATCTCTTATCTACAAAACTATTAAGGGTGTTTAGAAATACTTGGATATATGTATATTGCTCCTTGGGAAAAAACTTAAGGAGCAGTAGGGTGACGATTTATTAATTAAAAACAGTTAATAACAACTGGTGACGGCCACCCTTAAGTATGGTCAGCTGTATATACAATATTAGAAATATTACCCTAATTGGTTCAGAAATAGATTTTGGACTTAATTAAGTTACATTTGGGGACTAAATTAAATCCAATAATGTTTTTGTTTTAATCCAAATGACGACACACATTAGCATAATATCACTAAATATACTAGATAATTACTAAAAAGAAACAGACGCAAACAGTGAGACCGACAGACAAATTATATACATTTCAGGAAGTGGAAAGAAGAAGAGGATATATATAACTTACTGTACAAGTATTACAACAAGCCGGAAGAGATGTTAGTGCCAGCAATGAAACCAGGAACGGGATATCCACCAGAAGTTGTGAATTTTTATCAAAATTTCTATGCGCGAGTTAAAAAGTAAGTGAAAAAAATCAGTACCCAACGCGGACGCTGACTTTTGTTTTGTATTGATACTATGTATCTTCTACTGGTTAGGTACGCAGTGTAATGTTATGTTTTAAGGGATATGATATAGTTTAAAAAGATTTTTTTATTTGCATACATAATGCACTTTTGGTGCACTGGCCGACTTAATGCCTAAGGCATTCTCTACTAGTCAACGTTTGTTTGAGGCAGAGAAAACAGGAAGTAGGTTCTTTTTGGTTAAAGTTTGTTTGTATTAACAATATATATTGCAATAATTAAATTTGTGAAAATATTATCATAAAAAAAGCATTGTCCAAATATTTGGCGGAAACTATTTTAAGTTCCATTATGTAAAATATTCAATACCATTTTCAGAAGAAATTCTTTAATCACATATCTAAAGTTAGAGAATATTATTATTATCTAAAGTTTCCTCTAAACAGTCGGGCAATGCATAAATGATTTGGTTTCTGTTCAGCTGTTGTACCCTCGCTAGAATAAATTAACCTAATTATAATGCTTTTCGATCGATAGGAACATCAGCTATAATTGCACATTGATAAAATTATATAAAGAAATCTCATTTTTTAGGCTGAAAGAAGAAGAGGAGCTGCTGAGTGCAAAATCAACTACAGCAAAGTCACATGCAGCTTCAGGGAAGTATGTATATTTATTTATATATGTGTATGTTTACACGGAGCAAATACAAAGAGGAGATAGAGGGCATAAGCAACTGTGCACTGTGATTCTAAGTAGGTCCTGACGTCATCACAGTGGACGTGGCTTAAAATTAGCACACTCACCGTCCGTACTGTGCGCTTGTGTCGCAAAATCGCAAATCGTTATATTTTCGTGGTATTAAGAAGAAAAGGGTGAAATTTTGTATTTTATCGTGTTAAAACATTTTCAGACAGGCGTTTTGTTGCTATAGATGGCATCACATTTATTTTTTAAGTAATTTTACACTTATTTTAATAAAAAAGTTCTGAAAAATCTCTTAGTGTTTTTTGAAATAAAGTTACTTCTATTCGTCACTAGATGACTAAACTTTGTGTAATTTAAACTAAAAATTTAAAGGTATGTAATTCTTAGTTTTAGTCAGATAATACTGAAATTTGTTCTGCATTCAGTCCTAAATAATTTTTAATCGCTAAAACAATCTATTTAAATTTTTAGTACACATTTTGCAGACTGTCATCTATCGTCAAATAGAAAAACATACATAAACTAAACAAAAAGACAGGCCCGAAATTGGAAACCAATGTTAATCTAATAAAGTACTTCTTATGTGAAAATGCAGGAAATTGTACTAAGGTGATTTTCACGAAACTTTTAAATTATAAGTGACATTCTTATTGCAAAAAAAAAACAATTAATAAAATTTGAATAATATTACTCAATAAACATTTCTCTGCCTCGTCTGACATTAGTGACAGTACAAAAGCTAATATTCTTAGATATATTTCTACTACCCCTACTCCCAACTATCCACCTCTCGTCTTTGATCAGTTGTCCGCTTGTGATGTTAGGAGGACCATTCTGGCGATCTCATCCAGCGCAGTGGGAAGTGACTGCATCAGCCGAAATATGATTATTCCTATCCTTGACGAAATTCTACTTATCCTATGCAATATCCTTAATCACTCCGTCACAAGCGGTGTTTTTCCATCTGCATGGAAAGATGCCCAAGTAATCCCTCTTCCAAAAAAAGCTAAACCATCTTCATTTTCTGACTATCGGCCCATATCTATTTTACCTTTCCTATCCAAAGTACTTGAACGCCTCATCCACTCTCAACTGACTAACTTCCTCTCCAAAAATTCTCTACTGAACCCCTTCCAATCCGGATTTCGCCCTGGCCATAGCACTACTTCTGCGCTGGTACACATTACAGACAGCATCAGACTAGGCATGGATAGTGGAAAGATCACAGTTCTCACCTTACTTGATTTTAGCAATGCCTTCAATACTGTGGATTTTCACATTCTGCTTGGCGTACTACGGTCTCTTAACATATCTCCAAGGACAATTGATTGGTTTCATAGTTACCTGTCTGGTCGCCGGCAACGGATTTGCATTGATGACTCCATGTCCTGTTGGTGCAGTATTTCTGCTGGTGTACCTAAGGGTGGCGTTCTATCTCCTTTACTCTTCGCTGTTTTTATAAACTCAATCTCTAATCAACTACGTTCCTTCTACCACCTTTATGCAGATGATTTACAAATATATACACAAGCTCCGATTAACATGTTATCGGATGCATTCAACATAATTATTGCTGACCTTCAACGCATTGGCGAGTGGAGTTATAACTATGGACTTATGATTAATCCTATGAAGACACAGGCGTGTGTTATTGGCAGCCCCAGGCTGATCTCAAAAGTTAACTGGACTCTACTGCCCCAAATTCAGTTCGGTGGCACAACTCTTGAGATAAGCACTGCTGTAAAAAATTTAGGGATCTACATGGACAAAACTTTATCATGGGGTTCACAGATGCAAGAGGTCAGTCGTAGGATATTTGCTTCAGCCGGTTCTCTTCGAAGACTACGCAAATTCCTTCCAACTGCAACTAGGGTTGCGCTTGCACAAGCACTTCTCCTCCCAATTCTCGACTATGCTGATGTCAGCTATCTAAATCTCACTGAAGCACAACTCGATAAGATTGAGCGACTACAAAATATGTGTATACGATTCGTATTTGGTTTACGAAAATACGATCACGTCTCTGAATTCCGTCAAATGCTCAAGTGGCTTCCAATTCGCTCTCGCCGGAATACTCATTTCCTTATTTTCCTTTACAACATTTTGTTTAATCCCAAAACCCCTTTCTACCTCAAAGAACGATTCAAGTTCCTTAATGACACACACGAAAAATGTCTGCGGTCATCCGTAAGTTTACAACTGGAGATGCCACTGCATTCCACCAAATTTTATGATCAATCCTTCACTGTTGAAGCTGTGCGCTTGTGGAATGCACTGCCGCTTAACATCAGGCAGGCGCAAACATTAAATAGATTCAAGAAAATGGTACAGGAATTTTATTCACCTTAATTGAGTCCATCACGCTTGAGGGTGTAACGAAACTGTTTCTCTTTTCTATATGTTTATTCATTTAAGAATGCTTATATATATATGTATGTGTATATGAATATTTGCTGGTATAGTATGTAGGTACTTATATATATGTAGGTTTATTTATTGTGATATGCATTGTAGATGTAAGTATAAAAATTGTAAATGTTTGTAGATAACATAATATGTGTAGTATATGTAATATGTATAGTAGATAATAATAAACTAATAGTAGGTTCACAAATGCAGATATTCAACTACTACTGTCTCTCTGCAACTTTTGATCCATCCTAAGGTTGCCTGGAAGAAACTGCATTTAGCAATAAGGCCGCCCTTTGTACACTCGATATTTGATCGCTGTGTTCCTTTCTTATAACTCTGTAATTTAGTGTGCAAATAAAGAGTTATCTATCTATCTATCTATGTTTAGCATTTCGTAAAAGTCTAACCAAGAAATGTTTATTTATGACTTATAATAATAACAATAATAAATTTATTTATTTTCAGACATTAGTCCATAAATATGTTAGTAACAGTAATCTTACAACTATGTTAGTTATACCCACGGGCAAATCTGTTAAACAACGCGTGTTAATTTACGGGGTGAGGGGATATAAAGTATACTTAACTACGGGTGTAAACATAACACTCTATTGCTCCGTAGTGGGGTGACAATAGGACAAAAAGATAAGCTGTTCATATAAATACAGATAAAAATGAGAATAAATAAGAGAACAAATTTTAATCGTTATTCGTAATTTACCACAAATGTTTTTATTCTCACACTAGCAATACCCAATAATCTCTCTTTATACCACATTTTATCCAAATCCGTCGAACCGTTTCAGCGTGAAAAATAACACATACACAGTACATAGCGTGGGATAAGTTAACGAGAACGAAACAACACATATACTTTCGATTTTATGATATTAGGGAGCTTAGTACGATTATAATATAAGTAACATTTTTGCAATAGGTGTAAGTATCAAGATGGTACAGAAATTTAATTTAAAAAAAACTCAACGGTACGAAAATTCTGAGTACGTCCCTTACATCCTACAGTTAGTGTGAGATAGGTAAACTAAATAGCAACATCGACACAGAACGATGAGAGTAGTTTTGCTATTATTTGGTAGATGACTCCTCTTTGTATTTGCTCCGTGTATGCTCATATATCAATATCATATATATCAATCAGTGTTAGTATATGCTCATTTATAATATATTTTACCATTTTCGTAAGGTGTATCGGATTTGTGATGACGTTAGAAGTCTAGTTTATGTTTGAAGCCTTTGACCTAAAACATTGCCTATGTTTTTAAGAGAACAAATTTTTATTTATCGATACTTAACGATCTTGCGATGACACAACGTACAACACAACTACAAAGCGAGACGATAAGTAACCAAATGTAATAGAGTCTGTGATCTTCAAAAGTAGCATTTAATTTTACTGAACCTAAAAGCCGACCCGGGGTAAAAATATTAACCGAGATCAGGTAACCACCTGTTCTCAGTTAATATTTTTACCCTATGTCATAGTTGAACATCAGCATAGTTTTCTCTTCACAGAAAAGCTAAAACCCCTAACAGTAAAGGAGGTGCGAAGACTCCTATTGCAGGCAAAGAGAGCAATATACCTCCAGTCAAATTTCGAACTGAAGGTGAAATAATTGCAGGTACTACTTACATATTATTATGTACATGCATACTCAAGCTTAAATTTAAGCACCTGTGTTTTTCTAAGATATTTTATTACAGAATATAGAAAGTTCAATGTTCAATGTCAAACGATGCATGGCTTGTATGAAAGATGACCTGCGCTGATGTCACACTAAATACATACAATTATTTCAGATGAGATGAAAATATTACGAGATGGGCGCATAGATCCTTTACGGGAATGTTTAAAGATATTCGATGAAGAAAAATTAGATTCAGATATCGATTTGCATTCTAAGGGATTTCTTTTATTTGTCCACGGTTCTCCATGTGAAGGTACAAACACATATTAACCTCTAGAAATAAGCTATGTTTATAAAAATGTTAATTTGGTTTGTGTACGCTTCAAACTTAAAAAGTTCTGTACCGATTGAACTCAAAGAAAATCAGCCAAATATCTATAGAAGTTGTACCTGACTATTATTTTCTGCGGACAGAAACGAATTATAGTGGGATTAGATTGTTTTCATGTAGTGAACACCATCCTGTTTGAAAATAACATAACATAAGTATAGATACTAAAAATACAATTTACGTTAGGATAAAAAAATAGGTCGATTTAAAGGCAGATAAAGTCCAAGTACAAGTAGTTTTTAACGATCTTGTTTCTATTTACTTACGATACTACGGTATAGAACAGATAACGCCAATAAAAACCTAAGGGAATAAAAAAGAAATATTTTATTCGTTATCCTCTCATATTTCGTAAACGAAAGATTAACATTTTTGGCATTATTAACATTGAACGTTCCTTTGTACGCATTTGTTATGGTATGGAGGGTAGAGGCAAGGAGAACCATCTCTGTGTAAAAGTGTCCGTCATGCGTTTAATTGGGGGAGCTACAGTAGCATAAGGATAATTTTTTGGTAGACTACGAAAATATTCAATAAGTTTTACAGACAATAAATAAACTTGTAATAACTTTCTTACAATAAAAGTATTGAGATGGTTCTCATTGCCTCTACCCTCCATAGCATTTGGACAAAAGCCTGATGTTTACTACAAACATATTTATTTTTATGACAAAAATCAACGAAATTAAAGAACCTCTAGTTGATTTCTTATTCACGTATTTGATTAATTGAATTACTGCTAATAACTAAGAAAAATTAGAATAATTATTGTAACTTTTGAAATCATTTTAGATGCGAAATGATACGTCAGTAGGTGCGTTCTGAATATTAACTTAATAATAGTTTCGAAGTTGTTCTTTTTCTTTCAAAGACTGTTAAGAATAACGTTTTTTTATATAATGTGGCATATGTAAGCAAGCTCAGGTACATTTGGCCGTAGTCCTTTTGACACGATGGTTTTTATCTACTTTTCAGATCATTTTTGTTCCTCATATCACGTGCGATCACCGTTTCGATTGAGATAATATGTAACTCAGTAAATAAGCTGTTTAATTATTACAGAAATGCAATGCCAAGAAATTGCATATTCCGCTGGCAAAACGCTCAACTTGCCTGTAATAAACGTAGACAATTGCATAGTTGAAGCGTTGCTCACTGAACCAACGACCGGAACAAAAGAACTCATTTTGGCTACTATAAACGAAGGGTACGAATCATCAAAACGAAGTATAAAAGGCGATAGTAGCTTTAATGGCGAGGAAGCTGAAGGTTCCGTTATTTTATTGTTTTTTGATTGTGTGACCCCTTAGTGGTGAAAACTAATGTCTCAACCTCAAGGGTTTAAAGGACAACGCCAAAACATTTTGAAATGTTATTGTTATCCTAAATATGTTAGATACTCCTTTCCCTTTTTTCTGTGTATGAGGTGTCCGTAAAACACGTCCAATGAGGGTGGCGCTGCGGTAGACTAGGATAAATATAAAAAAGCGCCAAAAGTATTTGGAATAACATAGTCTAATAAAATCACGTAAATAGTTGAGGTTTTGCATACTGGCATTTTAAGAGCAGTACACTTCACTGCGTCTACAACAACTGTGTTCATATCGTAGTTTTTTGTACACCAGCGACCGCTTTTTCAGTATACAGCTGGACACCTTTTCAACTATCCCCCATATGAGATGGTTCTGCTTGCCTCTACACTATACATGTTAGCTATAATGTTTGACAGCACCACACAATTAAAAACGTTATCGCCTAAACTATGGTTATAACATAGAAGAAAGCCGATCAACTGTAAATGGTCGGCCGTGTGATTTGGCACCGAATGTTTTATTAATCACCTTTAAAAAAACATTGTAACAAGGTATTGGAAATAAAATCAGGATATTTTATTATTAATTGTTTCTTAATTAATGAGAACTTAGCTAAATTAGAAAGTTAATAATTCAGTTTCATATATTTAGATATTTTCGTTTATCTATAGTCAGAAATTTACACCGCACCAATTGTTAGGCTTAAACGAGAATTTTGATGATTTGCAAGTCAGTCAGACACCCCCAACATTGAGGAACTTTAATTGTTTTTTTCACATAAACTATTGAACTAAGAAATCACGTACAGAACAATTTATTTTTATAGGGTTTTTCGATGGGATGTGAGAGAGTTTCGTAATTACTCGAAATGGCTAGTATTAATATATCCTGAAATGCTTTAGGTTCGAAAACTTGCTCGCGCTCCCCCGTAAAAAAATAAAAAACCTAACATAGTAATTACTCTTCAGACGATTTAAACATAATGGAGGATGCTTTTGAATCGCTCATGAGAAAAATATTACGTATGGCCAATAACAAATATGTTGGAACACCTCGGTCAAAAGGAAGCGATAAGAAGAAAAAGAAATCTGCAATATCATTGCCCACACATCAGGTAGTGACAGCCCTGGGATCGACCACACTGTTTCGAATGGTAAATAATATAGAAACATTATAACTTCTATGAGATTATTTTTAATGATTTCATCGAGGCACTCATTATTTATAATATACCTTGACTATTTTTCAGGATTTAACTGAAGAACTTCTTATTGAATATTTTCAACTACCAAAGTTTGACCGCGGCTTTGTGGTAGAATCACTGTCGAGTAATATTCTGAAGAATCCACCTTTGGTGCTTACAACAATTCTTAAATGTAAAAGTAGCATTTGGAATGCGCATTTAATTTTATGTCAGTCTGATTTTGCTAAGTGGGCACAAGCCTACGAAGAATCTCTTAAGGAATTGGATCACTTAAGCGAGTATGTGCAATCCGATTAATAGTATATTACATCATCATCAGCCTATCGCAGTCCACTGCTGGACATAGGCCTATCCCATTGCACGCCACTTAGATCGATTTTAGGCTTCTCGCATCTAGCTCATGCCAGCCGTCTTGCGCAAATCGTCACTCCACCTGGCCTGTTGGCGCCCTACACTACGTTTGCCGAGACGCGGTCTCCACTCAAGAACTCGTTTTCCCCAACGGTTGTCGGTTCTGCGGCTCTGGTAGGCTATGTTGGTGACCTTGGTTCTCTGCCGGATCACTTCATTCCTGATGCGATCCCTTAGAGAAACGCCGAACATAGCCCTTTCTATAGTATATTACATTATCCATAAAAAGAGACATTGACCGCATTGAGGAAATATGCTTATGACGTGCTTAATTTTTATTTAGTGTAATTAAGAAACACATAATACGTGTAAAATAATTTGATTCCTATAATTTAATATAAAATTGGGGATAAGAACTTACATACGTTGAATAGGTAGTGAATTGTAGTACCAACTATTCGATAAATAAATAAGTAAAGAAGAACATTTTTGCAATAGTTGTGCATATTTCTGACAAGATATTCGACCTCCCTGGTTATATGCTTGCAAGTGCTTTGCTATTATAATCTTATTATTAAAAATCGCCTTATGGCCATTTTTCGTATTTGAACTAGTAGGTTTTGATAAGGCTGACTACTTGAGCCAGCATAACTCTTTCCAAAAGCACAAAAAATTCCCAGAGCAACCTTGCCCGTTGAGTAGCCGCTCTCTTGCATTCCACGTTCAAGTTAGGTATACGTGGTGAGATCTTCGTCAGCATCAGTTTAGCCGGGTACCGGTGTTGGCCAGCCACCGTTGCTCGTTTCTCACGTTCGTTGTTTAATCCACGAGCGGTTGACGAGAAGTGTCAACAGTACAGTCGGACTTGCTAATGTTATAGATCCCTTTCATGACAGCTCACAGCCCACAGGCTCACGGTGCGGTGGCGTCATTCTTTATAGCTATATCCTTTCATCTATAACAGGAGCACTCTATATTTCAACTAGCAACCAAAATTCATGGTGTTACCCTTTAGGACATTTAGACGGCTATACGGATGTTGGACTTCTTTATACCTCTTGATCAAGTGGTAGCGTAGATTATTGTAATACATTCACAATGGAATATTGTTATTGTGATATTTTTATAGTTTGATCTTGTCAATGTCTCTAATCATCTGTTTGTTTGTCAATCATAAGGTGCCACAGCGTATTTGCAATAACAGATGCTGGAGATCCTCATATAAGAATATCGTAGGAGATACTATGGACATAGCTAAGAAAATAATTCGTAGGGACATAGATTATAATTTTTAAACATATAGCGCTTATTACATTTATTTTCTTATTAATGTTCGAAACATAAAAGCTTAAAACATTATTTAATAGGGCTGCGCCAAAAACCTACGACGATGACGAGATTAAGGAAATCGTAGACAGTTTTGAAAACATGGACGAAGAAGAATATGAAAAAGCACCTGCAGAACTAAAAACAATTTATATTACATATGGTTTAGAACAAAGGCGAAAGAAATATTTGGAAAAGATAGCTGTACAGTAAGCTGCATTCTATTTTACATTAAGTTTCGTTATATTTGCGGAAATTGATTTCTTATTTTTTATGTATCTTGGTATTTCTTTTTAAGTTTATTTACAAAATAAATTTCATAACATTCACATAAATAAATAAATGTCAAATATTTATATATTTTCAAACCAACAAATAAATATGTCGATCCGTTGTCGAAGTGACACTATTTGCATTTTTTAAATCTAAATACGCTATAATCTAATTATTGTTTATATATTAAATATTATGTTGTCGATTTAAAACCCTTATTTAATATGTTAAATTGAGGAGTTCCGAGTTTATCATACCGGCGCTAGGGCGAACATCTGATGCTTGACACGAAGGTGTATTTTGTAGAGAAAAATAAAGTTGTTGTTGCTACTATTTTTCTGTTTTTTTTCCACAGTTTCTCAGCATTCAAACTTTCCCTGCAAAGATAATTCATTTAATAAACCTGTTAATTTCAGATCCGGGGTAGGGTTACTATCGCAAGCAGTTGGCAGTAAAGAAAAGGGAGGAAAAGGTTTGCATTCAACTAATCTCTTCAATCTTAATCAATGTTTGTAAATAGTAAACCCGGAGTTTCCTAACCACTATTAAAAAAAAAACTTGCATTTACAACCAGGTCTTCAATCACTTTGAACTACTACACTAGTAATTTTAAGACTATTTTCTAACATGTTCAGATACTATTATTTTTGAGATATAGTACTTTTATTTTTGAGATATAGTATTTGATTGGTTTTTAAGCCAGTCAGGGGACGGGTTGCTTTTTATGTGAACACCTACGGGAGTATCAAAAGAAGTCGATCTGTAGTAAGCATAAAAACTTAAACTTATGACGGGCCTTTCGGGTTTGGTCCTCATCTTAAAATGCCTCAGGTACGGGCTGAAGATTGTTATCCTTAAAACATCCATTAAACAAAAGAGGGAGTTTATCTTAACTTTATAACATAGGAATACATTGCAGAATATTCACCAGTTTATTACATTATATTTCACTAGATCAACGCAGTAAATCCTCGCTCACAGTAGACGCATCAGATGCTAAGAAGAAGTTGAAAAAAGACGAAGGCGGAAAAGGTAAGAAAAGA
Source organism: Arctia plantaginis (assembly GCA_902825455.1). Taxonomy (NCBI): domain Eukaryota; kingdom Metazoa; phylum Arthropoda; class Insecta; order Lepidoptera; family Erebidae; genus Arctia; species Arctia plantaginis. The sequence goes on from CADEBD010000288.1 coordinate 7,936,550, forward strand.
GGCGAACATTCAAAATTGGCTATCTGAAATTATTTGATATTTTTGTAGAACGGCTTAAGAGTACCTAAAACAGGCATAACTACTGATCTAGTTTTGTATCCTCTTAACGACACTTAGGGATTAATTGCTACTTTAGTACCTTAGAGTCGGAGCTATCTTTTAACCTTTAAAAAAATAATATTTTTCGAATCATAATTAAATTAAATTGAACTTTAATGTGTTCATAGGGTAAAAATGAACAGAGAATTTTCAATGTAGGGTTAAATTTAAAGACTTAAAAAACAAAATTAATACCTTTGCCCATGCACTTTGTTGTTGTAAGTTATGCTTGGTCGGAATATCGGTTGACCTTGGCGCATTCTCAAATCTCCCCAAACAGAACGCGAAAAATTAAGTTATTATTATAACTTCCTTCTTCTTTATCTTTCTCATAATTTGCAGTATGATTCATTCTTCCTTCGCTGTCCAAACTTAAATTTCAAATGCACTCAAACTCGAAATCAGGGTGTCTACCCGCCGATTCACTTTTAAGCTTAAAGATCATAACCTCTATAAAGAGTTGTTGACGGTGTCATCTACGTAATATTTATATATATTCCATCGTAATACAACACTATACACATAAGTGGGCTCCAATAATATACATGTGTGTGCTATTATTAAGCACACACATGTATATTCTAAAACACATTTACGCACGCAATATGCATTCACGCAATATATACAATACATTCACACAAACACATACACACGCCTAAACATATACACACTCACCCACAAACACACACACACGCACAAATATTCTTTCATTTATGTACGAACACACTGCCACTGGGTAGTAGTTGTTATACACTCTCACTCAACAATAACACCTACTTTACATACTGCATTAATCGAGAGCTGGGAGAGGCTGGTAATCTGTCATACAGGTCTGTCCTAGTACAGATACCAGTCTTTCACATAGAACCATTGCAATTGTCTAATGAATGTTTGTTTTGTTTTGTTTTGACTAATGTATTGCCGTACTGTGTGAGAGAAACAAACTATTATTATTATTATTTAATTTTAAGAGTGTCTTAATTATTAATGTAAATGTGTATATATATAGGTGCATATTTCTATTTTAATATAGTAGGCATAGATTATGTACGTATATGTTTGCCTAGTGTAGGTATGTAGGGATTTTTTTTGGTAACACGTTAATTTAATTTGTCATCTAATTCGTTTGCAACAGAGCTAGCCACGCAAAGTTCTGAATCACCCAAAAGGTTGGCTAAAAGAAAATGCCCACGGCATTCAGTCCGCCTTATGCAAGTGTAAATAAATAAATAAAAACTACGACAATCGAGTGTGTAAAGATCAAGATAAAGGATATGATTTATTTTTATTTTTAAATATGTACCCATGTAATTCAAAATTGTTATCCTCATCATATTTAAAAAAGTTTCAATTTTTATCATTTTGGAAATTCTAGTTTTTTATGACAATAGGACTGCCATTGGTTTAAATTAGTTATACATGAGCGGTAATACGAAATTTATAAAATTTCAGCTAAGGCTACTACTGAGTACGTGGCAATGAACGCGAAATATAATGAGTATTTTAAAAATACTTATGAGAACCTTATTAATATCGCTAACAATTGGGTTTTTGAAGAATGTGACGTTGGCTTCCCTTTATATAATATCAACGGCCAAGTCGCTGGTGTGGCTGTTAAGAAACTGAAAAAGAAATCTGAAACGCAGATACCGGTATTACACTAACTTTCACCTGTTTCCATAAAGGCTTGCATCTATAGCAATTCAACAAATTTTTACAAAGACACTGTTTAATAGTATTTATCTAAACAAGTTTTATAAAAGTCTACATGAGTTTTAGTGAAATAAGACTGCCACGTCGAATATTCCGGCAATAAGATGTTTTCGTAGGCTGTGAAAGTATACGCAGCGTTATATTTTATAGTTCTAACCTCTAATTCTCTAGTTAAGCATTAAATAGGCATAGGCATTAGGCAAATAAAATGTAGTACATTTATTTTTACATTAGTTTATTTCATGCTAATTTCAGTAAGCATTAAACTTCTCTTCTAATTTGCTTAACAACCATTGTGAACATATTCCAGTAGTTAAACGTCAAATTCATTTCATTAGTCAAGATGTTATAAGATAATACACTGGTTGGTGGGTAATTATGGCCTCAAATATTTATTAATGTTACTTTATATTAATAGTTTTATGTACTATAAATGATTAATATTTGTCTATCTCTGTCTTGTCTTCAATTACAGACCTCTGAAGTGAGTCTGGCTGACAGGGGCTTTCCTTTAACTCTAATAATGTGTCCTTGCATAAACTACAAGAACGCTATATTGAGTATGCTCAAATACTCGCCAGTTGTGTATAATGCACTAAAGGAAGAAGAAAGGGTGGATGTTCTTAAATATCCAGTGAAAAGAAAAGAATATACGGTGTTATTACCTAAAACGTTTCCCGCCATTAATCACGAAATACCATTAAATTGGAGATATTTGGATGAAGTGCCGGTAATTCGCAACTTCCTGAAAAAATTGTATTATGATAACTATGTAATGATGACTTACTTTAAAACGGGCAAATTGCTAATGCTTTTAACTTCTTGCCCCAGAGTTGCATTAAAGTGCTACTTCTTTATCACGTACACAATATACATATACACAAAAAGAACCTAGCATTATCAAATATTGCACAAAATCTTATTTAATTTTCTTAATTATAATAATTATTTTTACTGTAAGTTACACTTTTAACCTACAAGTAAATTGAGAGACCTAAGAGGTATCAATATGTTCATTTGAATATACCAAGCGATAAAAAAAAAAATTACTCGATGCTAATGGAACTGTATTATTACCTGGTTCTTCTATAATTCTAACCTCTCCCACATTAATTTCAGCTCAAAAAGTGTGAATGTAATCAATTAACTAATCTTGATTTGTTAGACGACTCGAATCAGGATAATGTTTTGAACATCCTTTCGAAGTGGCATTGCGTTTGCGGCAAGAAGGTTATTTTTTTCATTGATACATAACTTTTTTAATCATTTGAGTGATGCGAAATAATGACATACACGTAACGAACACTAAACAGGTTACATCGTCTCAAACATCTACGACTGAATTCCCTTCTACAGTCGAGAAAATGGTAGGGGAAGATGAACCAACAGAGATATATCCGTTACCGTTACATAGTGTTAAATCGATGCAAGGTAAGCAACTAGACATACTTTTATATTTTATTACATTTTAATGAAACTGGATACGACAAGTATTTATTAAAATTTTAATTATCAGTCATTGCTCCAATTATCTGTCTTTGCCAGCTTTTACGATACTTTAATTGACGATGGAAAAATACAGCTTTGAAGCTTTTGAAAAATACAGACTTACTTAGACAATACTTACGATAGACAACACTTTGTGTAAACCACAAACTATTGTTTTGAGTCTGAGTGTTCTTTGTGTCCGTTTTATGTATGTCTGTACAGTCCTCCGCGACACAGGATATAGTCCTTTTTTTACGTGTGGAAAACCCTAGGGGCGTCACCCTACCTGGGTTTGCGCGGGGTGGTGTGTCCGAATCGGATCGACTAAAATCACACGGTGTGCCACTCTGCACCTGTAACAGGAGGGGTCCGGGAACTGCTGTTATTAAGACAGGATATAGTCTTAGTGCATTAGTTGTCTTATTTAAACAAACAAAAAGAAAAACATTAAATGTTTTTAGTTTTCATAAGTAGGTATAAGTAAATTTGTTTTGAAGGAAATTAGCTATTTGTAGGTATTACTCGTAGTAATAAATTATTTTACTTATTTCACTAGAAATCAGTTGAATATTGATATTTCGAAAAAATATTCAGGTAGATACCTTTTTTTGAAAAATCTGTAACTCACGCAAAAACAAGATCATTTGTTGGACAAATAAAGATAGATATTTGACGACCGGATGGCGTAGTGGTTTGTGTAACGGACTGCTATTCCAAAGGTAGCGGGTTCGATTCCCGCTCAAGTCAAACATTTGTGTGCATGAACATTTGATGTTTGATTTGGTCTGGGTGTTTCTATGTATAATATGTATGTATTTACAAAAAAAAAAGTATATATGTATTTATATCAGTTGTCTAGTACCCATAGTACAAGCTCTGCTTAGTTTGGGACTAGATGGCGTTGTATGTATGTGGTAGAATATATTATTATATATCATTATAATTACGTACTCATTATAATTCTCTGAGATTTAAGTACATTTAAAAGCTAAATTATAATATTGTAATTGAATCAGCATAAATTGCCTACTTTTAATATCATTTGTAATGATTTAGAAACACAAACGCGTCTTGTTTTGGAACCTGGTGACCTAGTGCGGTGCAAATATTCCTTTAATCCTCAAAATGAAGGCAGTTATAGCGTCAGACGTTTTGTCGAAGTGAGCGGTTGGCCAGACTCGAGAGTTGACATTAATATTAGCGGCATATGTGATTTACCGAGGTATTACAAATATTGTTTATATTTCTCATCAGATTTTTGCGAACTTACGACTATACTAATGGTGTAAGGGACGTGTAAGGGAATACTGAAAAAGTGTATTCAGACCATCATTCTGAGTCGAAAATCATTGGAATTTTCAGTCGGCAAATTAAACTTTTTATGCAAACAGCTGTCAAAGGTTAAGGTCATTCCCCGTAGGTATCGCACAAAAGTGATAACTACATGTGTATTCCGTACAAACAGTCTAACATAATTTGGCGGCCGGAGAGGGTGCCCTGCGGATGAATTACATTACAGTTTTTGACCGTATAATAATAATAATAATAATAATAAGCCCCCTAAAAATCCAACCACACGTCCTGATCGACCATCTGATCACGTGGGGGGCGGACACACGAAAGTAAATTACTGGCGTGGCTAACGTGGCACTGGTAGGTAGGGATTAGAGTAGGCAGGCAGTAGAGCGACAAAATAGACGGTTAATTAAATGGGTAGATAGGTGGATAAGTTAATGGATAGGTAGGGTGGTAGACAATAGATAGGTAGTTAAGCAGGGAGGTAGGAATGTAAGGAGGGGAAACCCAAGCCAAGGTGGAACAGAATATGCCAAGGGCTGCGTGGCTAAGGGGGAGCTTAGTCGATAATATTCGAACTCTGAAGAAAGGGGGACCTTCAGTTTAAAGTACCCTTGCCGTGGTGAACGCGGGGCTATGCCGCGGTGGACCGTATGTCCCCAGCTACTCGTGGGAACGAAATGATAAAAAATGCAAAATAAAACCAATAAGTATAATTTAAGGCCGCTACCCGGGGGTCGCCGGGACTCAATTAGAAATAATAATATTAATAACCAAACTGACAGACAGACTGACAATGACAATATTAGCTTAAATTCTTTGACATCGCTATCAGTAACTGAACCATATAGTCCCTCAACTAGCTCGTACAGACCTACACCGGTGTCTTTCGTGGATGAAGATTCACACGAAACACCGAATCCAACCTTAGCTGTTACGCAGGAGGTGAATGCCTTTTTACCTGCGTCCACTAAGAGTGGAAAACCTAGAGTACGCATGAGGTGGAGTAAAGAAGTGAACCTATTCATCATGCGTACGTACTACCAAATCACTAAATTAGAGACAGACATGACAACATATAGGAAACAATTACACGAACTTTTTACACGACACTATCCCGATATCAACGTTACTGAACAACGAATTGCCGATCAAAGAAGAACAATTGTTAGAAATAAACTACTAACCGAGGAAACACTACACATATTAAAAGAAGAAATACGAATGCAACTACAGCAAAATGAACACGAGTATATAGAAAATAATTCGAATCCTCAACTTCACAATACTCAATCAGTAACAACAGCATTACCTACACAGTCACAACCACACACAATCACACAATCTTCACAGATATCCACACAACCTGAGACTATAACTTTAACCCTTGAGAATGATATAGAGATTATGCAAAATGTTAACCCCTCATCAGATAATATAAAAAAAATACAAGAAAAATTTAGAACAGCATTAGCGTTATATTCTAGAATGGATCCAATCACTCGACCAAAATTGCCTAAATTAAAGTACAGTAGGAAACTTAGTGAATTAACACACGTTTTTAATCATAAGATACTACACTAATTTTTATCCGAAGATAAACAATTAACAGATATTCATACCTTAATATACTGCACAGCGTTAGTTATAAGTGAAGAACTAAATTATAAAATAATAGATCACCCTAGAAATATACTAAGAAAGAATAGTAAACCTCCATGGCAAATAAGACTAGAAAAAGACATTGAACAACTTAGAGCAGATTGCGGCAGACTTACCCAATATATCAACAACAACAGGTCAAACAAAATAGTTAAGAGAGTAGAACAAATTTTTAGAAGACAAAGCACTCACACTAGACACGAAAATAATAATAGAAAACCCGAAGAATACCTAGACACATTAAAACAAAAATTAGCACTTAAAGTACATCGACTGAAAAGATATAAAAAAGCACAACAGCGTAAAAATGACAACATGTTATTCACCCTCAATGAAAAATCATTTTATAGAAACCTATCGAAACCACAAACTGCTACAACTAGACCCGAAAACATAGACATTCCTACACAGACACAACTTGAAACATTTTGGTCAGGTATTTGGGAAGAACCGGTACAACACAATGATAAAGCAGACTGGATTACAGAAGAAGAAAATAAATGGAATTCAATAGAAGAAATGGAATTTGATTGTATTACAGAAGACGATATTGCACACGTAACAGGTAAACTACACAACTGGAAATCTCCTGGCATAGATAAAATACATAATTACTGGTACAAAAAGATAACATCATTTCACAAACCTATAGCCAAAAACTTAACATATATAATTCTGGGGAAACAGAATATACCTGAATTTATAGGTATGGGTATAACATATATGCTGCCAAAAACCGCACACTCACCACAGCCTTCTCAATACAGACCCATCACATGCTTACCTACTATATATAAAATTCTTACATCAGCAATAGCCCACAAAATTAATATGCACATTGAACACAATCACATAATAGCAGAAGAACAAAAAGGATGCAGGCGGGGACACATGGGATGCAAGGAGCAGCTGATCATAGACTCTACTATCCATAAACATGCTACTACAAAAAACAGAAACTTACACTGCACTTACATAGACTATAAGAAAGCGTTTGACAGCATCCCACATTCTTGGCTTATAAAAATTTTACACATCTATAAAATTAACCCTAAAATCACAGATTTTATGCGCGATATTATGAGCCATTGGAAAACCACATTACATCTAAATATGAATGATAGAACAGTCACGACCCGACAAATCTCTATAAAAAAAGGTATATATCAAGGTGATTCCTTGAGCCCCTTGTGGTTCTGTCTTGCCTTGAATCCCTTGTCTCATTTGCTGCAGCGATGTCAGGCAGGATATCGTCTGAGAAATTCTACAGAAGAAACTATTATCTCTCATCTCACATACATGGACGATATTAAACTATATGCAAAATCCGATAAAGAAATGACAAAACTATTACAAAATACAACAAAGTTTAGTAAAGATATAAATATGGAATTTGGACTGGATAAGTGTAAAACGTTACACATAATCAGAGGGAAAATACGCCCTGGGGACTACGCAGTGGATGAGTCAAGTACGATAGCAACTATGGAGTCAACAGATTTATACAAATATTTAGGTTATAAACAACTTAAAGGGCTAGATCACACCTCAATCAAACAAATATTAGCTACTGAATATAAAAGTCGAACTAACACTTTATGCAAAACCCAACTTTCTGCTAAAAATCTTATAAAAGCATTAAACACCTACGCTATTCCAATATTAACCTACTCATTTGGCATTATAAAATGGACAAAAACTGACATAGAGCAAATAGAACGAACTACACGCACTACATTAACCAAACACAACAACCTGCACCCTAAATCCGCCATAGAAAGACTTACTATCAAAAGAGAAAATGGTGGTAGGGGTCTAATAGATATTTATCATCTTTGGCAAAAACAAGTTTATAATCTAAAAACATTCTTTTGCACAAAATCACACACAAGTAACATCCATAAAGCCATAACTCTAAACGACTACAATTTCACACCACTAAACTTAAATGATCACACTGGAATACACAACCCTAATAACATAGACCCACAGGCAGACAAAATAGAAAACTGGAAAAAAAGGTACTACATGGCAGGCACCCTCATGATTTAGAGCAACCCCACATTGATACAATAGCGTCAAATTCATGGCTTAAAATTGGTAACCTATTTCCAGAAACAGAGGGATTTATAATAGCTATACAAGACCAAATAGTTAATACGAAAAATTATAGAAAATATATAATCAAAGATGCAACCGTTACAGATGATAAGTGCCGAAAATGCCACATTCCATCTGAAACCATTCAGCACATTACTGGAGCATGCATTACCCTCACACAAACGGATTATACACATAGACATAACCAAATAACTCACATCATCCACCAAAAATTAGCACTCAAACATCATCTTATACAAAACACAAACACACCTTACTACAATTATACTCCTCAATCTGTATTAGAAAGTAGCTCACACAAACTTTACTACGACCGCGCCATCCTCACAGATAGAACCATCCACTATAACAGACCAGACATAACCCTACAAGACAAAATTAACAAAACCACCTACCTAATTGATATTGCAGTACCGAATACACACAATCTACAGAAAACCATCACAGAAAAAATTAGCAAATACACAGAACTAAAAGAAGAAATAATACGAATCTGGAGACAGGAGAAAGTTTACATAGTACCCATAGTTGTATCTACAACAGGAGTTATACCTAAACATCTTCACCATAGCCTTAAATTAATCAATTTAAATGAATCCGTGTATTTTAACCTACAGAAAGCAGCAATATTGAACACTTGCCGAACAGTCAGAAAGTTCATGGATATTGAAGAGAACGGAACAGCACAACACACACAGCAACCACCATCTACATCTACATAACAAAGACACACACCTCACTGTATTTACTTGGTTTTGGCCCGTAAATACAGTTGAAACCAGCCTTGAGCTGAGAAAAATTAAGATTACAAAAATAATAATAATAATATATCCCCCACACTCACACACGGCTGTCTGATCCCAAACTAGGCAGAGCCTGTACTATGGTAACCAGACCGCTGATAAACATACTTATATATTTCTAAATACATACATATTATAGATAAATTACACCCAGACACAGAACAAATGACCGTGCTCATCACACAATATTTGTCCTGGGTGGGAATCGAACCCACGACCTCCGGTATGCAGGTACTTATTAAATTGTTTTCGGTTAAATGTTCTGTTTACTCATTGTGATATCATTTTTCATCATTTTTAACCAAAAAATGGAAAAAAAAAGTTGTTGAACTTTCTGGCTGAAAATTCCAATGACTTTCGACTCGAGAATCACAATGTGAATACACTATTACAGTATTCGTTACGTCCTGTATATAATTTACTGCAATTTATTTTAATGAGTGAACTTTTATTTTCATGAAACTTGAAATTAACATATATCATTTAAAGTTTAATTACTCTGAAAAAACCAGCACATATAGTCTACATTAACCTTGAATATACACATTGAATATATATAACCTTGTATATAAAAATACTTTTAGTAAATCTTGTTTCTTGCTTCTTTAGATTGGACAGTCGGCCTAAAAAGATGTTTGAGAATTTTGTGAGAAGGACGATTGAAGATTACGTCTATAAGATAACTTATTTAGATGATCTTAAATTATTCGAATTTGGACCAATATTCGTAGGCCTTAACAGAATATACCAAGAAGAGTACACTATCGATTTAAAAAATTCCTCTCTGATAACTGCTGACATCGTGATTGAGTTCCTTGAAGATACCACGGTGTTTCAAATAGACAAAGAATTTATACGATTAGAGGTGAGACTATAACAATATATCCTGTTAGTCGTTGATATTATCCGGAGTGATACCACTGCCTCACAGAAAACCGCTGTTAAGCAGATCTTTCGGGGGTTTCCTAACCGACCACCCGAGTTGTCCAACACGGTCGGCAACCCCCGATCTTTCGATGTTTTTCACCGAATAAATGAGGTTACTGGAGCCTAAAACCTCCTCCCCGTATTAATTTCATTCAAACGACGGCAACGCGCTTGTGATTCGAGTTGCGGTGTCCATGGGCGTCGGTAGTCACTTCATAAAAAAATACTGTAGTATCTATATTTATTTAAATGTTAAGATGTGGTTGTGTCGAGTTAAATTTGATACTTCAGCTTAGCTTAGAAACAATTTGAAGTATAAATTAGATTTTCACAGTTTTTTTCCATAGTACTAAAGACAACATTTTACTTTCGGTAGATTTGAAACAGTGGGAAAGTAAGTATACTTTGTTCAGGGTTAGCTTTTTGTAGCTTAGTGCCCACACTTGAGTGTTGACGTCATAACGCACAACTTTTACTTAATTGTTTCATAGCAGTTTACTTTTATTACTTTCGCTTTCATTGATTAAAATGAGGTTTGGTTATCTTGACTGTAAAAAGTAGTCAAAAATAACCAAAATAAATTTTTTCTGTTATTAAGAAACAAACATTTGAAAAGACGATCGAACTGCGATAGCATCAGGAAAGTATTTTGGTTGTTTGCGAACTTCCTTTTAAAATAGAAAGACAACAACTTTTAAGAAATTTAATTTTCGAATTATTATGTTTTGGAATATAGCCAGGATGTCGTGACAAGCTCACTATTTCGGCCGCTCCAGCAGATGTTGATGTGCATAAATGCACATTACTGTTTTGTGTCAAAGATAATCCTGAAATAGTAGAAGTTCACATTGCCTGTACTGGAGTAAAGCCTACCGTTGAAGTACTGCCATCAACTAAAACTATAGGTAAGTTCTAAATAAATTCCTAGAGTTGTGGATGTGTTAGTAGTAAAATAGTTAGTAGTATAGTTAAAATAGTAGTATTGAGTCTCCGAGGAGCAGAAGATTCGAAGGGATTTTTCACCCCGTCATCAAAAAAAAGGCTTACATAACATCTCTGCGTAAGACGTGCTAAAGTGCTAACTGTGACTGTGCAGTTTCTCTGAAGATGAGGTATCGTGTGAATGTATGTCTGTATGAGTAAATATATCAAAAGAATAACAACAAAATTATGAATTAATAACATTTGACTGGTGTTTTACCATCGTTAAGATTTAATCGTTCTTTTAGAAGGCGGTTTAACTTACAAGTTACCTTTGAATTACAGACTATAAAAAACTTTTGTTGTATCGCCGAGAAGACGATAGATTTATTGTAAAGAACGATTCAATATTACCAGTGATGTGGAAAATTCGTAATCCTGCGGACTTCGCAGAAGATTTTATAATATCCCATAAATCTGGCATTGTTGCAAGACACGATAATCAAGTTGTGCCTGTAACATACATCGCATGTCGAGTTGGAGTTATCAGTAACAGGATACTCGCTATCGATGTAAGCTTTCTTATAATTGTATTCTAACATACAGTTGAACTAACAAGTACCTACTCACTCATGAAAAAATCAAATATCTTAAACGATAAAGAGGCAAAAGCTGATAATTTTGAACTAGCAAACCGAACTACAGTTATGAAATAAAATAAAATTCGCCGTTGCTATGACTGTAGTCCAAAAGCAGCTAACTTAGAGAGTTCTAGGCGGTGTTTTGTCATACGAAACGTATTTAATTAGAAGTATATTATCAGTTCAAACATCCAAATAGCCAAAGATTTTAAAATATATAGGACCTAGGTATGATATGGAACGATGAAGGTGCCACGGACTTTTCTTTGGTATTAAGAAATTGTGTTCGGATAAAGGGGAGGAATTATAATTGTACGTCAGTCACCAAATGTTTCCTCAATCTTTTCCCCTGAATTTTCATTCACGACAATGAATTTTGAATTTTCATTTTTAAGACAAGCACTAATGAAAGAAATGCAAACATTAAACAGAATAATATTGCATAAAATATTTTTCAGATTTATGATGCAGAGGGCCGCGGAGAGCCAATGCTGACGGATTGTCTGTATTTATCAGCGGAATGCTACGATGTTATGGTCGAATGTGCTCATGAGAATCCTACAGAGAATTATCTTAATTATGGAAACGTCAAAGTCAATTCTACTGTTTATCGAGATATGTTCTTACTAAATCGTGGCAAATATAATATTTATTTTAAGTAAGTACACATTTAATGTTTACAGATAGTCACGATGTTCATTTTTATACAATCATTATTGTTGTCTGGTATACGATAATTAAAAAATGGATGTGAGATGAAATAAGTCTCAGTTATTTTGTTTATTCCCCTTAATAACACATAACTTTCATTTGAAACACAAAAATCTCCTACACACTAGAGCCTCAATAAGGTAGTCTATCTAATCTGCTTTCTCCTTTTAATGAAATAACACTCAAAAGCCGATTAAATCTATATAAAACAAAATGAATCACCGAAACGTATGTACGCGCATAACTTCCGAAGACTGCACCAAATTGGATAATTCTCTTCTTTATGTTCGTTATTGTTAGGACAAGGTTTGTATGAGAGAAAATTAAAAAAAAAACTGAATTTTCTTTTTAATCTCATCATTTGTAAAGTAAAGTGAATGAATGAGACATAAAATTGTGAGAGATCTATACTAATATCATAAAGAGGTAAAGTTTGTAAGTTTGTATGTTTGGGGTAATCTCAAAATTATTTGTGTTAGATCTTTTACCGAGGAAGGATATAGGTTGTCAAACATCTTGCTGCGACCAATAGGAGCAGAGTATCAATGAAAAATGTTGCGAGAACGGGCAAAATTTATTACTTTTGAGAGAAGCAAAAGAAATTACGCGGGTCTTCGGCCGTCGGGGTGGTTTTATAAATGTAAAAATATACGTAACTAGTATTATCTTAAGATAAATATAATAAAATGTCAAATCTAAATATGTCATATCTTATGTGTTTGATACTATTACTGTATAATGCAAAGCAACAATTATCAAAGCAATTGTTACAGGTTAAAGAAAGTAAAAAATTTCCCGGAGCCCTCATTGCTGAAATCATTTGAAGCGATACCGGAGAGTGGAGTAATTCCATCCTCGTTAAAATTAACGACCATTGAGTTTCAATGTACACCCACTACATCTATGAACCTACATAATGTACCTGTATATATTTGCTCATTGCTAGACAGCAGCAAGGAACAGGTTATTGTGGCCAAATTTCCTGTATGTGTTTCAATTGCCTCTTTTTACAACACGTTAGTATTTCTCTGTTTTAATTTGTATTACATAAATTACCAAGTTCCTAAGATAAACAATAATAATAGGTCCATTCATACATATCCCGTGTGGTGACGGATTAAGATTACGGAGTGTCACCAGTGTCATCACCCCTATTCATCCCGTGGGTGTCGTAAGAGCCGATTAAGGGAGCAAACTACGCAAGACAACAGAACTCTACTGCAAAGAGAAGGAAAACTTGACACAAACCCTAAACCAACCCGCATGGCCAGTATGGTATAGTAGGCCAAAACCTCATTTCTAAGGAAGAGCCTATGTCCAGAAGTAAACTATAAACAGCTGTTGATAATGATGATGACAAACATATGGTAAAAAAGATTGAAAAATATTAATGTCATTTTCAGCAGTTTAGATTTTAGAGAGCTCTGAGCGTAATCAGAATTTTTATTATCATTCTGTTGTTTTCAGGTTTACGTTATTCCCACTAGGCGAATTAAATTTCCATATTATAGCTGTCGGTACTGCTATACAGAGAGATGTGATATTGAATAATACAAGCAAGTGTCCTGTCACTTATGAAATAATTTTGCCAGAACAGTATAGACCTGATCCCAACGCACCTCTTCCTCTAGCGAAAACAAAGGATAACAGGTATATTATTTAAAAAAAAAGGTGTTCAGGATTTTTCATCAACAACTGATAAGTGATTAATAATTAATAATTCCTACAGAATAAAAAATCCTCCTCTCAAATGCGGTAATTTCATGATAATGAATGAAGATAATCTCCTGGCCCCCGGCACCAGTCGCACCATACAAATACAGTTCTTCGCGACGGCATCTCGAAAGTTTGAAGAAACCATTAATTTTATAATAAGTGACACATGTCCCGCAGAAGCTCAAGGAGTGCCACTTAGATTAGTCGGGACTGGTGCAATGCCATCTTTAGATTTTTGGAATATAGAGACCACGTTTAGAGAACATTTAATCGTTAAAGATCTGTATGAATATAAAGTACCCGAGGTAACATTGCAATATTTTTATCTTTACAAAGGTGTCTCAGTAAGAGTGCACTTTTTAAATTTAGAATCATTTTTTCGTGCAAGTGGCAACTCTGAAATTTGACAGCTGTCACCTATGTTTATTCCGATTATTAAAAATGGAGCGCTTTTCGAAAGAACAACACGTTATAATTGTGAAAACTCATTACAAAAATTGGGAAACTTACGTCGAAATCGCTCGCAAACTTGCCATCGATGACCTGATAGATCTACATCCTCCATTAGGAAAAATACTGTAGTCAAAAAAAAAAAAACTTCAAGAAAGAAAATTATTAAACCGTGGATTACGCTCGGTCTGTTACGGTAACAGGGACGCGCTACACAGGAAACTTTAACAATCACCGGATAGCTATATTCTTAACTATAATCTAAACCACATATAATAACAATATTCTAAACCACATATTAACGGTATAGAAATTTCTGTTCTACTATAAAAAAGAGCATTTGAAAAGCAGATATTAGCAGAAGCCAGTAATAATTCAAAAACACTATGGGACACCATTAAACGACTCACACATACTAACAAATCTAAAAATCCATCAACTCAGTTCCTCTCTATCTCCTATCGAATCATGCAATAAAGTAAATTCCTTCTTCGGCAATATTGGCAAAAACCTAGCCGACAGTATCTTGAATAGTAGGCAAATCTGACCATTGCAAATAACACATAATTCCAAAGCCATATCATCTTTTGCTCTGGACCACACAGACCCTGACGAAATTATCCTCATAATTAAATCCCTACTGAGTAAAAGCTGCCACCGGTTGGGATGTTATCTCGCCTTTAATTCTTAAAAGGTACTCCGTTGTACTAGCTTCAATACTCTCCTAAATTTTCAACTTCTGTTTCGACACCGCGGTATTCCTCACATCGCTAAAAGAAGCAATTATTTACCCTGTTCATAAAGGTGGAGATGTCAATTTGCCTAACAATTATCGACCTATCGCCGTTCTTAGTGCATTTTCCAAGTTACTCGAAAGGCTCATTAATAAAAGATTGGTGTATTACCTTGAGCATCACAAGTTATTGTCACCTCAACAGCTTGGATTTACATGTGATGCTGTACATTACCTAACTAATCATGTCGTACAGACCCTTAACTCTAATAAGAAAATACTTACCATCTTCCTAGACCTCGCTAAGGCATTCGACACCGTTCCTATCTTTGCTCTCGTAATATAACAAAGTTAGTCGAAAATTTTCAATTAACTACCTATCATATCACAAGTGCAAAAAGGCGTTAAATATATTTCTTCAAGATAAAACCTACAAACTGGAAAATATATTTGTACGTATGACACATAAAACGTTCACACACTCCCACCCACACACACACACACACACACACACACACACACACACACACACACACACACACACACACACACACACACACACACACACACACACACACACAGTTTCTATTAAATTATGTAGAAATGTAAAAAATGACATAATATTTTAATACAGTATATTGCTATTACTGCCACCGAAAGAGGTTTGGGACTGTTATCCCTTAATACCGGTTATTCCATAACCTACCTAGGAGGACAGCGCTTCGACCACTGATTGTGACACAGAAATTAATCATGTGTTAACTATTATAGACTATAATTATTCGTGTGTTTTTTTCTTTGGGGTTTTGTAAAATCTCGGGTTTATGCGAATAAACCAGCAACAATTCCTGAGCAGCTTCAAATCAGAGATCCAATGCGTCATCGGTGAGATACAGCCACATCTCTGTGTAAAAGTCAAGAGTAATGGCCTGTCATCAAAGCCGTGGGGGGCATTTGCCGAATACCGGATACTTAATCGTAACATGTCTTCTTTACAATCCAATAAAAATATCACAACTCTTTCATAAGATACGTGTTTTTATTAAAATGGAAAAGTGCACTCTTCCTGAGCCACCCTTTACATACACATACCTACGCCTGTATGGAATAGGAAGAGGCGATTGTGATTTAATTCACGAGCCTCTACAGTAGTTATGTGACGGGACACCGTGATATTTCAGTGGATTCAAATTATAAAAATTAAATTATTTATATTTATCAACGTTTGAAGTGCACTATGACAAAGCCTACTCAATAAAAAATATTTGTGTTTAAGTTTTAGTTTATACTCCTTTAGGTTTATGTGAAATAAAATTAAATTACCATAACTCTTGTATAAAACTCTTGTTAATATAAAATCTTGCCTAAAACCTTAGTCCTAACACTTACATCATTTACGAAATGTAACGTGATTATATAGTTTTACCTCATTTATTTTCAGTCATCGCCACATTGTGTGTTTGTGGAG
The DNA here is from genome assembly GCA_902825455.1 of Arctia plantaginis. NCBI lineage: Eukaryota > Metazoa > Arthropoda > Insecta > Lepidoptera > Erebidae > Arctia > Arctia plantaginis. The sequence continues at coordinate 7,953,299 of CADEBD010000288.1, forward strand.
AATTCGGTAACCTTACATTTCTTCTGCGTAACAGTGAAGACACGTTTTGTAGGCAAACTAGATCTTTACAATAATGGACTGGTTGCGTGTGCGCTTACTATGAAATTACATTACCAATCAAATTCGAACAGTGAGATTTTCTCTTTAGATAAATACGAGGCACATATAGAACCATTAATGCATAAGAATCTAGGAATTATTTTTACACCAAAAGCTCTTACGGTAAGTTTCAACTTCCTACAACACGAGCTTAAGAATAGGTAAAAAGAAAGTGCAATGTCTCTTTTTAAATTTTTTTAGGAATACAGAGCGGTTTTAGAAATAAAATTAAAACTTTTATGCAATGAGGAACAATCATTTAAGGTGTGTCTAATTGGTCAAGGTGCAATTCCAAGAATACAAATGGTGTCACCACGACTTACGACTCAAAAGACAGCCTCCCTGGTGTTGCCGGTGACATGTCTTGGGTCTGTTAGCCAGAAACCCATAATCTTTAAAAATATAAGCTCTGTAAAAAGTTTGGTAGTAGCAGATGTTAAACAGGCAACATTTGAAAAGAGGACGATTTTCTGGCTAACAACAGATCAAGATAGTAAACATATGGTCGTAGCTAATAATAAGGGTAAGTATAAAACATTTAAATCCAGTTACTGTTTGACACTTTGACTACTTGTTAGAGACATCCTCAATCATAGTACGAATCATAGACGCCGGCCTTTTCGATATAATCCCATTTCAGTCCAGCTACCCGAATTAATATCCCTTACCCTAGAGCTCCCTTGCCTTATTCATCTTTCTTATCCCTTTATATTTTAAAAACTTTTTAAACGATCCAGTATCTATAGCTACATAGTTTCTTATAAAGTTGTATAATATTGCCTTGGGAGTATATTCCTGTAAAATAGTGTGAATGTATCTAAATAAATAAAATAAATTATTTAGTATCGCTTATTATAAGTAGCGAATGGATTTACACAACCGTATGAAACATAAGTCTACATCCAAATATTTTCCTATCACAGTTATTTTATTTATTGCAGGTCCTAGTGCCATTAGTTTTAGTAGCGATGATGATTTAAACGTTTCCCTAAAAATTCTTTTAAAACCTGACGAGATAGCAACCTTGAATATTAATTATAATCCAATACACAAAGGTATTGAAACCTGTAATGTAAAACTGACTATTATCGAGAATCCTTATGAATATTTTGAAGTAAGTAAAAGGTCCTCATAGTTATTACTTTCTTGAAAGAGTACGTTTAAAAAGATAAATATTTAAAGTCAAGTACCTATCTTTTTACTGTCCAACACTAGCAGATTTACATATTTGCCGCCTGTAGGCTATATATTTTTGCCACCCCTACTAACCTCTGCAATTCAATTCTCTTTTCTTTACGTATGGAAATCCCCTCGGGCCGTCACACCGGGATTTGCGGCGGGACGGTTAGTCGGAATTGAACCGACATAAATCATACGCTGCACTACTCTGTGCCTGAAATAGGATGGATCCGGGAACAGCTGTTATTAAGGCATCCGGAGTCTCAATTAGATACCCTGTTTCAGGGTTGTCCAAACCGAATAGAGATGCTGGAGGGTATCTATCCTGAAGTGGTTGAGGGTCTTTTCCCACAACGGATGGAATACACACCCCCGTGGATGGCCTCCTTAGCCAGAAACGGCGGGATAAACATGGATGATTTTCCGCTGTCACGGATACGGAGGTAGGGGCAGCAGTTCTACGGATCCGTTCCAAGAATACCGTCCCTAGTGATTGCCCTAGCCCTCTAACTCATGTCAGACCCTTAGGGAGGTGTTTGACGCTAGCTTGTCGTCCGGACTGATCCCCGAGTGCTGGAAGAGTAGGAGGCTAGTCTTGTTAACGAAGCCGGGACGGCCTGCCCATTCGGTCGCAGCTTACAAGCCCATTGTGTTGTTGAAACAGACGGTTAAATTATTTGAGGTGGGCCCCTATCTGTCAGACGTCCAATTCGGTTTTCGAACAGGGCGTTTGACCATCGGCGCTGTGTTGCGCCGCAAGATCGTTGCCGAAGACGCAGTGAGCTGCAGCAGTGTGCTGTTGGCGGTGTCGTTGGACATCGCCAACGCATTCAATAGCCTGCCATTCTGCTACATTAGAGAGGCACTCCACTATCACGGGGTGCCAGAGTACCTGAGGTGGCTAGTGGCAGACTATTAAGCGAAACGTACCGTCAAGTATGAGAACCAAGATGGATTTCTGAGGCGCCGGCCCTTGACTTGCAGTATTCCACAAGGGTCTGTTCTTGGAACCCTCCTGTGGAAAACAGGGTATGACTGGGGCCTTTGAGAAGACTTGTCCCCCCGGCTGAGCGTAATGACAGCCCGGGTAAGGGTACGGGTACGGGTTACGGCCTGAGAGGCGAACTTTCAAGAGGCTTTCTTTTTTTAAATAGACAGCTCCCGCAAAGGACTATATCCTGCGTCGCGGGGGACTTTACAAAGATATATAAAACGGATACAGAACACCCAAACTCAGAAAAACGATTTGTGGATCACAGAGTGTTGTCCCATGTGGGGATCGAACTTATAACAGTCAGCGCAGTAGGAAACAGCGTGGTGATCGAGGCCCTCTTATTTAATGGGCCCCAACGTGGTCCATACCCTGGCGCCGCAATTGTGATCAACGCGGTCCTCGTATCTGTTTAGGCCCAGATTAACGGGAGGTGGCTCTTCAACAAACACTTGCGACAGCTTGTTTTAAAACTAGTCGGCGCTGCATTTTGGGCGTTTTTTGCTCAATTTGGGTGTACCCAGCGTCGCGACAAGTCGGCTGTAGACGGGGAGTTGCCAGGTCAATGGCCCTATATGGTGCACCTACGGTGCACGGTGACGGTGACTCTAACCGCCCAGAGTAGGGCGCGCCTCTAGCGCCTGCCTAGAAGGTATTGACGGCACGAGCCATACGCGGTTGCCGCACCTTTTCTACGGAGGCGGCGTGAGCGTTGGCCGAAGCACCCCCTTAGGATTTCGAAGCGGAAGTATATCGGCGGACGTCTAAATTCTGGGCAAGTAACGACAGCGAGGCCCGCTTGAGTGGTACGCTAGTAACGTGAGGCTTTTTTTCTCCGTGTAAATGTTTTATTTTATTTCTGTAAGACAAAAAAAAAAAATTGCCAAATTTGCCGCCCCCTAAATTTTGCCGCCCTAGACTCCAACCTACTCAGCCTGCTGATAAATCCGTAGTAGCTGGTAAAGAGTAACAAAACCAAAAACAAAACCAGTTCATTAATTATGTTGTATCTAAAGTAACCAACAGTTCAAATAATTATATTTCCAGTTTAATGACCGTTATTTTTATAAAATTTGGCATTTGACAGTTTAATGACCGTTATTTTTATAAAATAGAGAACAATACGATCGCACCGTTTTTAGTCAAGCGATATACTTATGAACGTAATTAAAACATTTTTTACATTTTCTTAGGTAACATGTGAAGCAGAAGCATTTATGGAAGATGTTATATTAATGGGTCTGGAAATGCTTCCACTGGAAACGGATCTTGAAGCCTATAAGACGGACACGTTTGTATTATTAAGTATTCCGTATACGATTATTTATAATAATTGTTTTTTATTCGTACCATCAAAATAGGTTATACTTACTGTTAAAAAGGGATGAAGAGATAACTGCTTGTGAGGGTTAATTTGGAAAGCAAGAGTTGTTTAAAACCACGCCCTGTACTTTAGAAACTCTAGTGATTAAGAAAGTCGGTGAGGTCCCGAAAGACGTATAGGAAACCTAGCGTGTAGGAAACGTCTTAATGTCTTATGAATATGGAAGACACACAAACAAGGAATATCAGGATCGTGATTTCTATGCCTACTCTGTGAAGTATTAATGTACTATCAAAAACAGCAAGATTATTTATTTGACTTTTTAATAGTTAGTTAGTTTTCCTTTCGTTTATTTTTTGTAATGTGATGTATTCTGGGTGTAATTTATCCATAACATGTATGTATTTAGAAATATATGAGTATGTTTATCAGCAGTCTGGTTACCATAGCACAGGCTTTGCCTAGTTTGGTACCAGACGGCCTGTGTAAAATGTGTGAAGTTATTATTACTATCATCTGCCTTGACTCTTGGTTCATCATTTTATATATTTCTTACAAATCCATCATTTACATCTATTTATTATGAAATTTTGAGACTGTCGTTTTGTAAGACAGTTCTGTTCTTTTTTTTTCTGTGAAAATTCTTTCTTTCTGTGAATAACCTAGGTATTCAGTTGTCCTTGAGATAATTAGGACTACTGCGTTTGCTTATATGAGAAAAATGATAAACGGTCCCTTTCAACTTTGATTCTATATATAAAACTCTCTGCACTATAATTCACTCATGACTTCTTATCATATACACGATTAACGACATTTAGATATTATTTTGTTATTTAGTATTTGTCGCGTCGGTGACTTACACAACTATAATTTGCTGATTGTTGTACACCAGTGATTGAGATTTTATTTCCTTTCATAAACCCTTGTTATTAAAGTATTTGAAACTATAATAATGATTTTTCGGACATCTGACATAAAACGTCATCCAGTTTCAAACTAAGCAGAACTTGTACTAAGAAAGCTAGATAAAAACTAATAACTAACTAATACTATAAAACAAAATTAAACTAAGAATTGTTATAGAAAATTAATGTTCTAGTCGTATGTCGGCAACGAAAAGTTTGGTCGTTGAAAATGTAAAGTCAATAAAAAGTGAAGACAGAAAGAGCAAGAGGTCGTCGGGTACTTCAGTACTTACTCGATCACAGGGCTCTCAGCTTAAATACGTACTCGACTTTGGTAAGTGAGCTGACGACCGCCCTAAAATACCATCTATCGTTGCAAACTTGGTAATAACCTTGAGTTTCACAATAAGTTTTAAATCGTTACCTACACATAGTTTTTTTTTTTAATTTCAAGGTTTACTAAATACTGGACTTCATTACTGGCTCTGTCATCTTTGGCTTGTTAACCCAAACCACAAAAGATATTTCATAATTTTTGAAAGAGACAAAATGGGAGTACCTATGTATGGGACAAAATGTATAATGAGAGAGGTCTAATTCATAATACAAAGTCACTAGTTTACTTTTTACAAATATTTCAATACTCAATATCAGGACTATGTAGGACTCAATATCACACTCAATATAGGAACACATAAAGTACAAATACTTTTTAGCCCCTTCGATGTTGTGCTAATAATTTATTTTTAGGCGGATGCGAACTAGGATTCCTACAAAGAAGTTCTGTAGTTATGGTTAACAACTCAGAAAAAGTGTACAAGTTCACCTGGAATCTTATAGAACATTTAGTAGTGAAACCGTCAATGGGCTATATTTCTCCAGGAGAAGAGAAAGATATTGAAATATTGTTCTACTCTGCTCAACCTGTTGAAATAAATAAGGTAATTATGTAAAAACAAATTTTAAATAAATAGAGCATTTTCCAAAAAAGGGAAGTAAAAGACGTCGGCCTGCTTAGCTACCTACCTAAGAAGGAAATAGGTTAATGTTATGGGTTAGTACCCCTAAGATTAACCTATTAATAGTAGATAGTAGAATTTTACGAGTGCAAAACTGATGTTTATCGGTCCAATTATTCAGAATAAGGTAATAAAGAAAGTGGCGTAGGTAAGAGGATGACGTACAAAGAATAACAGGCATTACATGGTTCTCCATCTAATGCCTGGAAGACACAAGATCGCATCTTGAGGCATGCTTTAGGGCCTATGCAGGGAAGCAAGACAATCTTTGCGAAACGTGTCAAATAATTAAGATATATTACGTACATACAAATCTTAATTATTTGACTGATTATTAATGGTAATAATATCAATTAATTTTATGCAGGAATTCTTGGTGTGTGCGCTGACAGCAGTAAGCGATGATACTCTTACGCTTGACATAAAAGGTGCTACTTGGGATAATCGTCAAATAATTACACTATTTGAGCATAACCAGTGAGTGTTAAAACTGATTTCACTTTTTACACATACACAAACTCACGTCTTAATCCGTGAAGTTATGCATTTTTATCGCGGATGGATTTAATTACTCCACACTGACACTATATTAGTATCTACATATATTGTATTCGTGTGAAGCCGGAGGCGGGTCGCTAGTTATAGATAAATTATAATCCATTACACATAATCATGATAGAGATACAGATATTAAAGTAACTGGAACTGATCAATTATGTTTTTATGGTCAAAATCTTAGAAAAAAACATTAAAATATTGAATTTTACTTAGCTTCTCCCGTCCGCGTCAGGAGGGAAAAAGTATCAGTAAGCTTAACACCCAGCCGAAACTTTTTATTTATTACGTTTGTTACGTTGTTATACCAGGTATGTATAAAGATAATCTAATTGGAATACAACATAAGCGTACGAATTAACAAACTGATGAAAAAATACAAAATTGAGAACAAAATTAAAACATTATATTTTGACAATTAAAAAACATTAAATAACGACGAAACTAATACATATATAGAAGTTTATGATCAAACACCGTAAATCTTTTTCAGGGATGGCCTTAATCAAAGGCAAGAAGTTACTATTGACGAGCAGATAATACCACCGCCAGATTTTTTTTTAGGAGCTATAACTATGATCCTGGTGTATTCCGTCTCCACTGAATACACAAAATACTTATGCACTTTGCCGGAAGAAAAGCATTTAGAAGACACCTTTATATACCAAGTATTTTTTATTCCATGCGTTATTTTAGTCTAATAACTTTGTAGTAAGTACATATATTCGTGTCAATGTTTTCATGTCTAATTTACATTATATCCCGGTCCAGTACTTTCTCTAATGTTTTAACCTACCTAGATTAAAGACATATTTTATTTTCAAACAGTCATGTGCTTTTTAACGGTAATCAAAAAGGAATAAAAAAGTAAACTTGTTCACAGGTGAGAAACTTCACTTTTGCTTTGAAAAATGTCGGCAAAGTCCCATTGAGAGTTACATGGAATTTTGTTATAGATGACGAGTATCCCGCAAGAATAGATAAATTTAAATTTAATAAGTTGGAGGTATATACTGCTAATAAATACTTATGTATACTTTAGTTCAATACCTCAGTTTTCACAGATATTCTTTTCACGGGATTTCGATTAAAATCTAACAGGACCATGATATAACCTCCTGTTCCTATTAATCCTTTCAATCGTCGGGATGATAACAGGTATTCCTCTTAGGTAAATAAATAAAAAGGTAAATAAAAAATCTTTACTCCCTTCTACTGTAAAACAATTTAATGTTATAAAAATAGTGATTACTCCATTGTCACTCAAAGAAGTTGTGCAAAATTGCTAGTAAAGAATACTTATTACACAATATATTTTTCGCATACAGGAGTTACTGAAAATACCTTTACCTTTTTCATTAATTAGTGGACTAATATTTTATGTGCTATCGAATTTTATATTTTCATCGTCAAAGTCATTGACGAAAAGGACTTTCAGATATAAGATTCACAAGACATCGATAGAAAAAAATAAACCTCCAAGTGTCTTTATATTAATTACATGGTTAATAAAAGGTTTGGAATAATACAAAAGTATAACCCTCATTCGTTGGAACTTAGAATATACAATAATGTGATGTACATTATTTGGTACTACGAGTAATTAACTTTTTCGTACTAATAACATCTGATGGTTTTTAGGACCAAGGAATGGAAGAATGCGCAGTTAGAGCCTCTCTGACTGAAAGTTACAATAGTATTGAGGATCAGTTCAATATTCAGAACGAAAATGGTAAATAAAATATATTTACAAGATGTTAAAAGTTAATAATAATACAAAAAAATAAATAAAACACCGAATATAATAGTTACAAGTCTATACATTGTCCATTCATAAATATTACATTGTGTAACGAGTTAAAAAAAGATTTTTGAAGTAAAACTTCTTTACGCACGCTTGACTTGGGGAGTAAGCTGGTGAATGCATGACGAAAGGTGTGATCGGGCGAGGCGAACGGAAGTTGAGTGGGACATATAAGTTAGTGAAGATAGAAAGAGAGAAAGTTACGTTTCTTACATTACTGTAGGGGCAAGAGAGAGAAGTGCGAGCACAAATTTTCTTTCTCTCATAGCCTAGAAGTTTTACTGCAGTCGTGTGGTCTAAAGCACACTCATTTTTTTATATGTTGTTACGTCACAACTATATCATTTATGAACTTATTTAGAGGTGTTTTTTTTTAAAAAAGGTCTGCTAGCGAAATTACTAGTATTCCCGTTAACCCCGATTTTCATTGACGAGGTTATACTTCCCGTTTGGTCTCATGCAAAAAGAAAAAAAACTTACTTATTTAACATCGTTATTCTGTGAGGCCAGAGTGATGCCACACTCCGGTCGAACCGGTCCGTTGTCCGACCGAAGTCGAAGCATGACTCTCCTCTTTTCATTTGAAACCAAATGTTACAGCTTCAAGCAAAGTAACACTGTTTAGTGCAAGTGCAGACAGACAAAGCGTTGATACATGGTTTGAAGTCGATCTGCCCTTCTCGATAGAGCCCACTAAAGACTGCTTGAAACCAGGAGAGAAAACAAACTTCAAAGTAACGTTCGCACCTCTTGATGCATTTGATTTTAAAGTGAGGTTAAGAAGTACTATTGGTAAGTATTAATTGAACTATTTTTGGGTGTAATTCTCACTTAACGAACTGTGACAATTGTTTTGGGTTATTCTGTTATACTACATTATGCTAATCAAAACAAGGTAATCATACTACAACTTAACATAAGTCTTAAGTATGTGTTTGTCAATAGGACTCCGGTTATTGGTTGGTACTCATATCTAATGGGTAGTGTCTACAGTAGTCTACGCTTTCCATTTTATTTCTGCACTATTAAATACTTGCAGATAACTTAGATCCATATGATCAGAATGTTTCCTGCAAATTGGAGGCTAGATCGCTAATACCCTACGTCCATCTCGATATCGAAGAAAGCGATTATTTGACATCAGGGAGAAGGAAAGTAACAGGAATTGCTTTACCTCCACATATCACTGTACTGGAATTTAATGTCTTGGGCTCTGGATGTTATAAAAAGTTAGTAAATTAACAGTAACTGATTAGTGTAAGAATTGAACTGATGGGATATAAAATGTTGGGGAGTCCCTTGTTGTTTATTTTAGAAAAATACATTTATAATAAAAAGTTACATCGTGGTGGTACTTTAAGAGAGTTCTTTTGACGACAACAAGCTTTACTACTTCAAAATAGTTTTTTCTGCAGTACTGTATGTACCTTTAGAGGACTCCTTTTGGGGGTGTAAATTGCAAATATACCCACAATATATTTTAAACATTAACAATATTTTATACATTGAGTTATGTTTAAATATTTCAGACGATTTAATGTTATTAATCCTACAAGTGAGGCGTACGAGTTCATATTTGAAATGATTATGTCTGATAAGCCTGAGCTTATACCTGTCCATTGTGATACCTTAAAAGGAAACGTAGAAGGTGGAACGTCTACTGAAGTAACATTTACATTTTCTCCGACGGCCCCAGGGGTATGGTTTAAGAATTATTTAAATTAAGATCTCTGTAAGCTTCCACTGTAGACGATTTTGCGAAGTTAAATTATTTAGGGTTTAAATTAATCAGAGTAAGCTTCAGAGCAGAAGAAATAAGTTACTAGTCAATTCAATAATAATTGAATTCAAAAAGTTTGCAAAATAGAGAGTGCTCTATCGACTCTGTAAAGATGAACATGTTCTGACAATTTTGACTGGCCAAACCATTTTCAATTTCAAAATTTTCAAAACAATTTTATCAACCCAAATGAAAAATTAAACCATGCTAACCTGACAATCTAAAAAAACTGTTGAATAGTGTTATAATATTATATTTATATACATAGCAAAGTATTTTATATAATATTTTTGATTAACGTTTTTCCTAAATAATGAATAATTTTACTGTATTTAAAATTCATGACAAAACCAGCTCTAATTGTGTGGGTTGATATTATTTGAGTAAGTACTTAATCATCAATTTAAACTTTGAAACCTTTAAACTTTGAAAGACCTCATAAGAAAGGATTGTGTAAATAATAGGACTTTTTCAATATTACAAACATGAAATAGATTACATAAAGAACACAGGTCTGTGCAGTGCCCTGTAAGTGCATTAATTGTTACAAAAAAAATAGAATAAATATTGGCTCATACCTAAGCGTTCTTCTTGAAATATGTTACTTCATTAAAAGAGATAAGATATGTGGCGCCGATGGAGTTCATTTTTAATAGGCCGTCTTTTGAAAAGTTTGTCTCATTTATTATTCCTTAAGAGTTATGGTACACTTTTGATAGATTTAAAAAAGGTACAATGGTAAAAAATAATATTTTTTTTAGGTATATGAATCTCAGTGGAAGTTTATAATAAATGCTCATAATCTCGTTATGAATATATTAGTTGTTGGACTGGTAAGAGAGTCGGATGTTGTATTTGTACCGACAATCCTCATAATAAGAAATTCGTTGGTGGGTTTCACGACAACGAACGACATTATATTAAAAAATAACGAAAGCGAGGCTTTAAACTTTGAGTTCAAAGGTAACTCGTTGTGTAATGAATCTGGGAAGACGCCTGTTATTGTAGAGCCTAATCAAGGAATACTGAAGCCTAATTCTGAAACACCGATCAAGTAAGTATGTTAATTATTTAAAATCAATGTTTAAAAGAAATATAGGATAATTAGTACCCATATCAGAAGATTAGTCTGGATTCTTATATATTGTTACTGTTAAATCACCTCAAATGGAAATCATGTTCCCAATTTAGCCATGGCCCAGCAAGTTTCATTATCAACTCTTATAGCAAGCTTAATTATTTTTAATTATTCTGTAATGTAAAATAATTCGCTTACAATCAATATTTAGATACCAGCAAACTATTTGTACAGGACAACTTTAAAGGCTTCAGGCTGGGATGCAAGACTTTACAGTTGTCATCTGTTCCTTTTAGAGCAGTTTAGTGCAGTGCAGGATTGACCGGCTCTGGTCGACATAGATTTGGTTGAATATCAATCGATTGATATAGACAAAAACCTGAAATACAACTATAACACGCGCTATGTCGCTGTAAACAGTCAGCACTTATGACCGTTAAACAATTAATTAATTTCTTTCCAGGATTATTTACACCCCTATCCATGATGGCCCTCAATCTTTTAAAATATTTTGCAGCATCGCATTTCTAACAAAGTTTTTAACTTTATGCGTAAATGCGCTTAGTTTTTCTATTAAACCTAAAGTGACGTATAATTTAATTGGAAATGAACATGTGTTAAATAGTGATTATAATACCAACATACATTTAGATCAAGTATGTGTATACTTTCTATCATAGTCTTTAAGTAAAATAGCTTTCCACTAAGTTCCTATAGCAATTTGTATCCTTACCGACGTATACTTTATTGTTTAAATACACTGATTATGACATAACACATTCCGTATAAATTACTTCCATATTTCATTATTATCGGATAGATGAAGGTAGATCCATTAACCCTTTTATTCTATTAATATAGGCTTCTTTATGATAAATGTATTTAAAACTTGAATCTCAAACTTCTTCATATCTAGGCACCTTTTTTGTATCGTTTATTGTAGTATTTACCATAAACTCGGTAAATACCTAAGGAGTTAATTAACCAGAAATAATAACCAGATTAAAGCAACTAGCCGTTTGAACGAAATAGCTGTGTATTTAGGAGAAATTTAATTAAGATGGGAAGAAGTCCATGGAATTGTATGGTTCCCGCGCATTGCAAGTAGCATTCCAAAATATTCGTAGTTTGTACCTTTAGATTACGGGCAATAATGTTGAAAATAAAACAATGTTTTGGTGGTCAATGGTCACCGTGGTTACGCCTTAATTCACAATACTGCAGAACATGTAAGTAGTATACAAAGAACGGTACTCCCCGTCTTCCACGATATTTAAAAAATAGTATTTCGTAGGCCAAAACCTCCTTTCTAAGGAGAGGCCTATGTCCAGCAGTGGACTATTAAAGGCTACTGATGTGATGATGATGTGATTTCGTAGATCGATATAGTATTAATATTTCACTACATACGCAAATGTATAACTTTAAGGCATGAGTAAGTTAAGTACGAAGTGCCCCTGTATGTAGGTCACTATATAAGTTTTGAAATGCTCAAATTTGAAAATGGAACGCATCTATGTCATATATTATTGAAAGGCAAATTTATTTCGGACATCCATCACAAAAGGCCATTTACAGCAATAATAATAATAAATAAATAAATTAGAAGTATTATACCTACTGTCATTATTTCCCGCTTTTTTCGTCTGCTTGGAGCTTAAACGTGAACATCTGCGTGCTATGATATAAGTATTACGACTACGGACCAACCCTATCATTTTTCTTTCGAAGGGTATGCCTTGATTTACTTATTTTCATAAAAAAAAATCTTACCAGACTGGCTGCTTGAGCAATCATCTGCTCGTTCGGCGTTGGTTAATTTCTCATAAAACTCATAAATCAATTTCACTAGTAGAATCGAAACCTAGTCGAAACTAACATATAGAATGTGAAAGTCTAAATTTTAGTTTCGACTCTGTTTTGTCTGTTCTGACAATATCTCGCAGAACATTTAACTAAGGAATCTCGTGAAAGTGGATTAATAAATTAATTTTAGACGGCATCTACGTATGAAAGACAAATACCATTCACCATAAGAAACAACGGGTCAGCAACTTTCTTCTTTGATTGGCACTACAACCCATCAAATGTAAAAAAGTATCTAAATGTATATGTGGAACCAAACATCGGCCATGTAGTGCCTGGTAATGAAGTAGAATGTATCCTACACTTTACACTGAAGCAAATCCCTGTCCAAGCTTTTCCAGTCAGTTTATTGGTAAGTCAGTACTTATTTGCATGTAACTGCTGAAGAAAAAGGGGTTCTATTGCAGTCTGTAGAAGTTCTATAGAAGGTATAAGAATTATTAGGTTATCACTGCCGGTAAAAATAGTTAGTATTTTTCTTATGAAATCTGCTTTTAGTGTAAATGTAATTAGTTTCTGAACTTTATTGTGCGTAAATAATATTTTATAAATTAATAGATGTCTTTGAACTTCTTTGATTCTCTTGATATTTGCGATAACCGACAATACCAATATGATTTCTATGAAATGAATCATACTAGTAAATGTTAATGTTCAGATCTCAGATGGTCCGGAATACAACATATTCCTGTATGCAGAGATAGAAAAGCCCATTTACCGTTTTTCATGCATGGACATTAACTTTGGAAAATGTTTTATCAACACACCAGATACGACCTACAAGAAGAATATTAGTTTCACTAATGGTGATAAAGTGCCTGTGCTGTAAGAATTTCATTTATCAGATTATATAATTTTATTTATATTGGTTTTAGTTGCACTTGACTATTATCAGATCTACGAAACTTTTAATTTACAGTTTTTCTTTAACTATTGACATGTAGCAATAGTTAAACAAAAACTGTAATAAATTGTTTTATGAACGTTAATTTGTTAAACCCCGACTATTTATAGATATAATATATTTTTCTTTTTAATAAGTATGTTCTTCGGATCTACAACCGAGGGACTTTCTATAGTTCATAATACTGTGAATCTCCTGCTTTATACCTTATAGAATCCTTCGTTGAACTATCATCAAGCTATAACAAAATATTTTTCTTTTAGTCTCGATCTGAATTTTACAAGTTTGCCCGAATTGTATGTCGACTATGTTCAAGTGCCGAAAATTGAACCGGGGAAACGGCAGAAAATATCAATATACTTTCGCCCAAAACACGTTAAAGAGTATGAGTTTAAGCTACAATTTTGGGTAAACTCTTTATGTGAAGAAATTGTGACAATTAAAGGAGAAGGTTGGTGTCTTTAATTAAAATATTATTTAATAAAAAAAAATAACCATACCCCCAGTTAATTATCATTACCATCACTGCCGAAAAGCGACCACTGCTGGGCATAGGCCTCCCCAGGGCTCGAACGGCTTCGTTGCAATACAACGGCAGTTGCGTCTTTGCAGTACCTGTCTTGCAGCCTCTTATAGTTTATTGTTTTATAATAGTAATATAATACGGCTGCAAATCGTGTAAAGACTACTATACACCTTATTATATTCTTGCCCTTTTTCAAATTTATTTGGGGTCGGTAAGATGAGTTTTATTTTCCATTTTTCTCCTATCACTTGTCACTTTACTGCTTTTACCTTTTCCAACTTTTACCTTCTTTTACGCGGTCAATCCGTCTTTTGGTCCTGATATACATACATTAAAACTTTTTCGCTACATTTTATTCAACTCTACTCATCGCATATCCATACCAAGATAACATTTATCCACTGTAGCTACTTTCACGCTTCTAATGTAAATACCACACGTCTACCAGTGACAAACATACGTCTGTGCCTACATAACTCCCGGCTCAATAATGATTCAGGGGTGTATAAAAACTCATTTCATCAGCTTTAGTTTTAGATCCATGTTATGTTTGAGAATTTCCTGACGTAATTCCTTATTCATAAATACAAAATCCCACAATTAGAATGTATAAGCAAACTTGTCATGTTTGGACATTGTTTAATCTCATATGTACTTTGCAGGTATTCCTCTTCTCTTTGATTTATATGAAGGATGTCAAAAGAGCTTTGACTTAGGTCATGTGAAGGTTGGGGAAAAAATTATTCGCACTATAGATGTAATGAATCATAGTAAAATGCCTATTGATGCTACGTACATATTTAGAGAAATGTACCCCGTAGTAGGAGAATCTTCACAGTCTGAGATGACCAGTGTGTGCCTCAGTCCCTCTCGGGTAACTGTGAAGGGCAGTATTGGACCAACCAGGTATTTTATAACTGTTTTAGTATGTGTATGCTATTGACATAGGGTGATTATAAAAAAAAAAAAAATTAACTCCTACGTTACTGATATATAATAAAATTAACCATATCTGGAAACTGAATATTTGTTCTTCGAAAACCGAAATATTTTTTTCGGAAAAAGCTTAGTCTGGTATAGGTGTACACACATATACAAACAAATTAATGATTACGAATTCTTGTGTCCATTTCAATTACTTGCCTACTTTGTTCTTTTTTTCAATTTTACAAATGAATTATGAATTGTTATTCTTAAATTGAAAGAACAATCAAATTTTGCCTAAGACTATAGCTAGCATTTAACTTAAATAACAATTTCGCAGAGTACAGATGCTACAAAACTACAAAGATGACAAAGTACGAGAACAAATTTCAAAGGACATCGAAAACGCCTTGTCTTCGTTGAAAGTGGTGCCAAATAAATGCACAATAAAACCTTATAGGAAAGTTCCATTAAAAATACAGTTCAAGCCGGTAGGCCTGATCAGTACTCTCAATGTACAGGTGAATATTTATTTACCTTAGGTGTACCTACAAGTTACCTACCATCACATATTTAATTTATTTGTAAAACTATCAACGACCATAAATAAATATTGCTTTAGTCCTCAGTAAAATCGTTAGTTTTTACTGTGTTTTGTAGATATCATTTCTAAATCTCTATTAACGGTAGAATAATAGAGACAGTTCCTTTGCCATGACATGTATCATTCTGATTTTGACTTTATTTAACCCAATTAAAAAAAATCTTATTTGCTGAAATTGAACAATTGAAGCGAATCTGATTCGCTTTATTATTTTTTAGTTAAATATGAAGGTGTTTGAGTTCGAACGCCCCCTTGTACGCCTTAGTGGTTGTGCTACGGGTATGAGCTTAAGATTCAGTCAGAACTCCTTACAATTTGGTCGCGTGCGCAAGCGCGGAGTTAAAATATTGAAAGTAATGTTACAAAACGAGGGTAATTTTGGAGCAAGGTTAGTTGCAAGCTTCTATTATGTATGCGAACTTATGTAGTGTAATTACTTGACGTTTAATATCTTTACAACTCTTCAAAGTTGGTTCGCAAATAATTTTGTTTAGTTTTACAGTAAGAGAATAGATATGTTACTATATATGCTAATATTTTACATAGATTTTGGTGGCAACCTTTGAAAACAACAGAATTTTCAATATCCCCGCAACAGGGCACCATAGCCGCACAAACCAATGTCACGTTTACCATTACATTTAGGCCATTATACCATAATCCGTTCGTCAAAGTTTGGGTAAGAGCATTTTTGTGAATTGCCATCCTATTTAGCCACCGTAAGTAGGTTATATTATTAAAGTACACATACATGCTATAGTACCTTCTTTTTTATATTTGCAATAACATTCTTTTTAAGCGAGAATCCTATTAAATAAATTTAAATAAGCACTTCTTGTATATACTTAAATATTTATATTTCTTACCGGGTATAAAATGTATGTATGTAAATCTAAGTGAGTATATTCTTATTCTAGAAGTTCTAGACCCCATATTATTCATATTTTTTACTCATTGTGTACGTCATACGTGTACGTCTTGTGTACATTGCATATGTCACAGTATTATATTATTTTAAAAATAGCTTTTACGGCTTTGCAATATGCAAGTATCTAAGATCATTCCAAAAAAAAATCGCGATTTGACGTAGGTAAAGAAAATATCGAGCGAAACTTAGTCGCTGAGGTACTAAAATATTAGCAGTCTTTTAAAATAAAGCAGAAACACTACCATTGGAGCCTCTGCTCTGAGAGACACATTAAAAAAATTAAGTGCCGTTTTTTATCGTCGTAAATTCTTCATATAGGATCGATTTAAGGTAAAAGCTTCTATTACAGCGGTAGTTCACATCAGCTGCAATTACAAGGGTTTATTGTTGTTTTTTATGCTTTATTCTAATTAGGATTTTTCACCAAAACTAAATTTTAAAGTCACAGAGAGAAAATTTACTTATTAAAATTAATAGTTTGTGTCACGGCGGCAGATGCTTTTTTCTTACTTTATAATGGTGCGATAAGCTGCTGTTATGAGAGCTTTTGCCTTAATAGGGTTTCATCTTATCTTAGCTACCTTTAATTATAAGAACTATTGAAAAGTTGTACATTGACTTCACGTTACTATTTTCAATAATAATTATTTCAAGATAGTCAAAGTTTGTGCATTAGAAATACACCAACATAAGAACAATGGATATTTATTAACATTAGTTTGTATTACAGGCGTGTTGTAACATAGAGAATTATACGCCTCTCGAACTTGCCTTATACGCCACATGTGTTGACATTGGTAATGTACAAAATAAAACGATGTACTTGGAATGTCCCGTTCGTGAAGTAAAGACTGATTACGTCGTTGTCACAAATCCGTGAGTTACTTTTTATTATTACTTATTGAGAGATAATGTACAAGTTGTTTAGGGTCTATACTCCCAGGTACTGTTATACCTACCTTACAAAAAAAAACGAATACCTACTTCTACTCAAATTGGAACTAGAGTACCTAGTACCTTACAAAAGACCTATGCTTACCTACTGAAATTACCAGGGTTGCCTACTATAGTTTTATGTAAGAAGGCTAGGATTAGATATGAAAACACGAGCGTTGCGAGTATTATTAGATTCTCATTACCAGTCAGACGGTAAATAAAATTTAAAAAAACTTAAAAAAAAACTTTTTAAAAGTAAACCATACTAACTCGCTACTTCTTAAAGTTATTGAAAACTACATACATTATGTTAAAGCATTCCAAGGTCGGTTGGTCAAGCTAATATAGAGCGATTAAAAACTTTTTTTGACCAAGTCTATTTTTACAATGTATTGCAAACAGGTGTATGTAGTCATATCTTATGATCGTTATTTATATATCGTTAAATAGATGAGTCAGCCTAAAAATATCTGTTGTAATCTATTTTTTTAAACTAGACCAGCAAGGTTACTAAAAGAACTAGCCTTGTTAGTTCTTTTAGCTTGCAGGTATTGTTATTTAAATATACGCAAAAGAACTGATCACACCCAAGTACAATATATGTAGCCGAAAAATGTAATTAAGATGGCATGTCTTATGACAACAAGTGTATCTTTCCTCGAATATCCCCTTTTATTTCAATACTTTTCTGTGAAACCACCTGAAACCACCACCGGGTGGGGTAGTTATGTCGCACTCGAATCGATCAAATACCGCACGCTGTCTCGGGTACCAGTAGCCACGGTACTCGAATACGCTAAAAACGTCGTCCTGAGCCCAGAGATGTCTGCATTTACTGCGAGTTCTTTTAAGTCACTTGCATGCTGCAACAATGCAGAACGAATTAAATTTTGAAAATCTTTTTACAGTACCGATGACTTGTGGCTGGTTTTGTCTGAAGTGTCTGGTGGTCCTTTCGATACTTTGAAAGAGTTTCACATTGAACCCAATTCTACCTTCGATATACCTGTGAACTTTAGACCAAAGAGCATTGGTCAACATGAGGTAAAAGTCTACATAGCTTTATGTAAACACCATATTTATACCGTACATAAACTACTTATTATAGATAAACCGCTTATTTGAGTCCTCGCCTGCGGGGCACAGGAGGAGGGAGGCAAAGACAAATCAAATCCGAAAAAAAACATGTTTTTGAGGCAATGACTGGGATGTATCGTATTCCTGCTAGCTAACTTTTTTAGCTTAACCTTTTCCATTAACGCAAACCTACAGGACCCATAGCAAAGAATGTAAAATATGCTTCGTCGTTTAAAAAGTAGTGGTTAATTTTAATGTCAGTAAAAAGATTTTTTTTATTTGAGCACCTTGTTCTCTAGATGCCAATCTTTCTTTTTTTTCAGAGCCAGCTTTTGTTTTCACCTTTAGGTGAAAGTGCTTTATTTTTATCGGTGACTGGAATAGCCCAACATCCAAATCCAAATGGGACTATTCAAATAAGCGTGCCAGCCAAGGACTTGCATACCATCGAATTACTTGTGCATAATATAACTGAGGTTTGTTATGAGTTTTTTTATTAAATACGTATGTTATTTGTCTGTATTCTATAGTAGGTAAGTACCTATCCACTAGGTATTATCTATTTGTTAAATATTTTTGTTAGTATCTTCAATAAAGGTTAAAAGTTAAAATCTAAAGTTAAAAAGGCAATCGTGATATACCTACATATATATTTGTCTAGTAAATCGTCATAAAGATAACCTTTAATTTTTAAGACATCAACATCAAAGTATTGTGCATTTCAAATCTATGAATCTATTTCTATCTTTACATGTACATTAAGTGCCTTTCAATGTCTCAATGAGTTCGACTTGTGCACAGTGCTTAAATTAAATTCCTTTTCTTTAATTTATTGTTTTTTTTAGGAACCTGAATCTTACATTGTGTTAACAGAGTTATCAAAAGTCGTTCCCGAAAAATTCGAAGGTTATTACGAAATAAAGCATCCAGAAACAATCAAAACATGGGGAGAAGCTAGCGCCACATGTCGATGGACTTATGTTTGTTATGAAGAATGCGAAATGACATTCAAAGTTAGTGCAACTCATTAACTTTATGCTAATACTTATAATTGATCTACCAATAAAGTAACATTAACTTTGATGATACTTACTCTGTGACAGGTACTCTGTTACAGATCCTATCAATATTATTTAGGTATAGGATTCTGAAATAGAGGAAACGGAAGAGTCCATGTCCGTGAAGTAGAAAGTAGTAACCGATAAAATGTATTATAATTTTAGTTATCTTTAGTTAACTCCGGCAGGTTACTTCTAGAAAATTCTTGAGGAACGGGTGTCATAACCCTCCAACACTAGATTAGACCGGTTCGGTATGTCTCCGTTAGGTGATTGATCCTGTAGATACCTACACAATTGCAGCTAAATAATTTATTTACAGGTGATGTTCATTAATGAAATAAGTAGGGAATACCAATTTTACAATATAATAGCGACGGTTACTGCAAGCCCTATCGTAGCTACGTTAACTTTTGTATCGCGAGCTCGAGAATCTGTACAAAAAGAGCTCTCCATTAAAAATCCGCTCTCCACTGAGTCATTATTTTATATTAAAAGTGAACAACTGCAGTGTCCTGATGTACTGACGATTAACAGGAAGTCAGAGGTAATTTTTAACCTCATAATAATGAAAGTAACTTGAAATTAGATACAGGTTTACTTAATCAGTCTACAGAAGCTTAAAAACCTTAATTGATGGCCTATTAATACTTACCTACCTACTTACAAAACAATGAAAAGTGAGACGCCACTATTTCTTCAAACATTGGCACTTAACGATTGTACGTAGAAGTGGAAACCCAACTAGAGGAGCTTTAACCACTATTTGCATCTTGCTAAACACGATCGGTTGTTTTGTCATGCCTTGTAGAAATCACGCACCATTATAACTACAATTCTATTCTAGGCAATTTTAACAATGATATATTCACCATTAGTGGTGGGAGAGACTGAAGAATTGTTAGAAGTGTCCAACCATTTAGTAGGAACTTATGTGTATAGAGTGATACTAAAATGTTTGCCAGCGAAGGAAAAAACTTTAGAATTCTCAACTTTATTTGGAACCATAATACCGATACGTCTGAAAGTGCAGAACAGAGCGGACTGCAGAGCGGATTTCATTTGCACGGTACGTCTCTGTTATATTGGTTTGGAAGGTAGTACGTATGTTTAGTATTTGATAACTAGTTTCGTTACTGCTTAGTCATTTTGGTAATAAAAGCATAAAAAGGGATTTACAGATTTCTCGCCACGTAATTTTACAGACAGATTTTTATTCTTAACGATGGAACAATGATGATAGTTCAGTTACACGGTTGAGTTTAAAATTCAAATATACTTGAAGGGTGAGCTAGAATACCTTTACAAAGTGCAGTGTACCCAAGGCAACGGAGTGACAGCTCCTTTGGTGTTTTGGTGAAACGAAAATCCAGGAGCTAAGCTACTGGGTAGCGCCCGGATTTTCGTCTACAATGTATTTCTTCACAAGTTTCTCTTCAATTCACAAATGCTGGCTATAGCGCCGTGATGGTAAACAAAAACGTGCTCTTATATTTTTATGTACCTCTACGTTTTTTTTTTGTACTTTGTAGATTTCAGATTTCGTAATCCTTAAAAACGATTTTTTTAATACGATCTACAACATTAAAAAAAAAAAGTTTACTTTAAGATTAATAAAACCAATAAAATAAAGTAGGTAACCACAAAAACGACATAAAATTAACACACCACACACACACACTGAATGAACTTAATAACTATTTTATCGATAAAATATAGCCTAAAACAACGTTTATGAAAACCACTACGTCCATTTTAAGCACAAGCAAATCCATGCCGCCATGCACATACCGACTATTACTTTTTCCAAAATTTAGACAACTTTTTAGTGGGTAAAAAATTCAATTCCCGAGAGGCAGTACAAAATGCCTTTGAAGAGTTTGTTGCCTCCCGTCCAGCTGATTTTTACAAGAATCAGAATCAATAAACTGCCAATGCGTTGGCAAAGATGCGTCGATTGCATGGGTGATTACTTCGAATAACAGAAATAAAAAAGTTTGAAAAAATAAGTACTTTCACTTATTGCATACAAAACGGCAATTTCATAGGTAAAGACCTATTATTATATATTAATGACCTTCCAAAATGTACAACAAATACTGTAACGCTTTTACGCTTTACGCTCAGTTACGATATCTTATAATAATGATATAATTCAATAAAAATATGACAATTCCTTGACATCTATAATAAACTGGCTTGACATTAATAATTTGAAAATTAATTTAAGTAAAACTAAGATTATATATTTCAGTCAACGGGTCGGTCCAATCAGTAATATATACCAAAATATAAACATTGACAATCACAGTATAGAAAATGTTCGACTAAGTTCCTCGGGTTAACGAGAGATAAAAACTAGATTGGAAATCACATATAGAGACGCTTTGCAAAAAATTATGTATTTCTGCATACGCATTGCATACGTTAATCAATACAGAAACCGTGATCACCGCATGCTACAGTTTAGTTGCCTCAAATTTACGTTATGGCATAATTTTCTGGGGTAACTCTACAGAAACATTAAATGATTTTAAGTGTCAAAGGAGATGGTGTGCATCTAAATAAAAAATTAAATTAATTATTATTTTTAATTTTTTATTTAATTTTATTTTAATTTTGTTATTGGTTAAAACATCGACCGTATGGGTCGATG
The DNA here is from genome assembly GCA_902825455.1 of Arctia plantaginis. Taxonomy (NCBI): domain Eukaryota; kingdom Metazoa; phylum Arthropoda; class Insecta; order Lepidoptera; family Erebidae; genus Arctia; species Arctia plantaginis. Next base: position 7,975,515 of record CADEBD010000288.1, read on the forward strand.
TTTTAACTAAATACAAGTGATGGGTGTAAAGCTTACTTTCAGAAATATAAAGTATTGACGTTGCCAAGCATTTATATTTTAGAAATGTCAATTTTTGTTAAAACAAATCCAAGCTCATTTCCACGGCTTGAGGCATGCTTGAGGATACGGAACAGACGTGATAATAGTAGACTACACCCTTTTTTTTTTCTACGTGTGGAAACCCCCTCGGGCCGTCACCCCACCGGGAGTTGCGGCGGGGTGGTGTGTCGGAATCGGACCGACTAAAACCACACGGTGTGCCACTCTGCGCCTGTAATAGGAGGGATCCGGGAACTTCCCTTCGCGGCACTGTGCCACTAACGTGTGACTTCATATGCTAACAATTTAAATATTGTTTTCTGTGTTTTGCCGCGACTAGTTCCCGGTTTGCGGACGGCTAAAGGTTGTGTATAGTGTTTTAAAGAATATCAGTAAGTTTTTATTGTTTTTTTAAACAGAAATATAGTGCTGAATTATTTTATTACGACTATTGGTGAGTAAGTTTATTTTCTTTCTAAAAGTGGGTAGGAGGTATCCTTTGTTTATATTGATTTTTCTTTGCGTGTTGTTTAATTAAACTTCTTCTTTTTGAAATTGTTGTTTGGTGTATCTTTGTTTGGCTATGTCGGTCGTTAGCGAGTTGCCGGATCCCGGCGATACAAGTGAATTTCTAACACCAACCGGGAAAAGGACATTTAACGAAATGTCACCTACGGATTTCTCGCCGAAAGACAATAGAAGTAAAAGCATGAATAATTCGGATTTAAGTGGAAATGTTTCGTCTCTTAACGGTCGTGATAACTGTGGGGAATACAATTACTGCGAGTTAGTCTCACAGGCTACCGAGTATTTGGCAAAAATTAATGAATTAGTTAATGATCAGGGATCTCGGATGAATGTAGGTAATAAAACGGCAATTATGGATATTACTCAACGAATTACCGGTATCGTATCGAAGCGAAGTTAGCGAATTTTGAGCTACAAATGGAGGGTATCGCAACTCAACAAACGAGTTTAACGTACGCGGACAAACTTAAGCTTCGATTACCACCTAAATCTGCTGGATGCCCGGTACCTACTAAAGCGCGCGTTCCTAGGCCTTGTGTTATTGCCTATCCCACTACGGAACGCTTAGCGGACTATGCGACCTCGTCAGCAACGAAACAAGCTCTCATGAAGGCTATTAAACCGAGCGATGAGGGATTTCAAATTGTAGGCGTTAAAAAAACCTCTAAGGCAGGCGTCGTTTTACGTGTAGCTAACGAACAGCAGCTTAAGAAACTGGAATCTGTAGACGCCATTAAATCAGTAGGGTTGCGATTAGAAAAACCGAAAGGCCGTAGGCCCCGTATATTTGTAAAAGACGTACCCGGTTCTAAGGAAGAAAGTGCCTTCCTAACAGCCTTATACAGTCAGAATATCAAGGACGAATTAAAATTAAATGAGAACGATTTTATTAAGTCAACCAAAATTGTTAGGCATCGTAAACTAGAAAATGGGCGTCAATGGATAGGCTTAGAATTTTTATTTATTTTATTTATTTATTTATTTATTTTCTTTAAAAACAACTATTTTTACAGGCTTAGCCCAATGCAATAGTGTTATACCATCTACTTATTTATTATAAGAAATAATTCTTAATGCTGTTATTGTGAATTCACTCAGTGAGCAATAAAATAAATCTACTTCGTCCGCAATTATATTCAGAGTACGTAGTGCGCGCGTCAGCGGTGCTTCTCTCTGCAGGTTGGTGCGCCCGCACGGGACAGCCAGCAGCGGCGGCCGGCGGCGCCGCCACACGTATCTGTCCGGAACACATATGCTGACTCGTCCTAACACGTCTTCATTATGTATCCCACCCCTAAGTACCCTAAACAGGTACGAGACGAGTGTGAGTTCCCTTCTGACCCTCAGTTCATTGTATCCCACCATACCCAGAATAAATAACGTGGGATACTTTAATGGATACAATGGGTATACTCCATAGTATCTGAAGTACAAAAACCTAACAAATTTATTTTGAACTCGCTCCAACATGAGGCTATATTTAGCTTCATGTGGGGCCCAGATGACTGCGTTACTCTCTAGCTGACTTCTTACCAACGCGTTATACAATGCTATAATTGTATTTAGGTTTCTAAAGTCCTTTACTGTTCGTAAAACAAAACCCAAATTCCTATAAGCTTTTTTACAGCATTTCACTATGTGATCACGAAATCTTAGCTCAGTGTTAACACAAACCCCTAAATCCCTAACCTCTGTGACCCTTACCATCTGTGTCCCGTCTAAATTATAATTATACGAGATGGGTTCGCGTAAGCGTGAGAAGGTGATAGCCACGCACTTCGAGGTATTAAACTGCAAGAGATTGTCTCTACTCCAGGTTACCACCCTATCTATGTCTGTTTGAAGCTTCTTGCAGTCCTCCAAGTTGTTAATAGGGAGGGAGAGCTTGAGGTCGTCTGCGAACAGTAAGCATTTCGCATCCTGGACTACTCTGGGTAGATCATTAATCATTATAATGAATTCTAGAGGCCCAAGGTTGCCTTACCTTGACTTACCTGGTTACCTTGACTTACGCCGGACCTGGTGAAATATGGCTCCGATACATGCCCCCCGCATTCCACGTACTGCTGCCTACCTTGCATGTAGCTGGCAAAAAAATTAAGCAAGTGGGGGGTGAAACCGATGCTAGCTAGCTTCTTCAGTAGCACGTCATTATTGACCAGGTCAAAGGCTTTCCGGTAGTCGAAGTATGCAGCGTCAACTTGACCTCCTCGGTCCACCACCGGGACCACCTCTGTTGTGTAAGCGAGCAGGTTGCTAGTAGTGCTCCTTTGGGGTCGAAATCCATGCTGAGCATCCGCAAGCTGCGGGCTTACTTGTAACAGAATACTATTGTGGATGGCGGACTCAAAAATTTTCGCTGGGGTCGACAGGACTGCAACAGGCCTGTATTCATCAACCCTTGAACCTGATCCACCTTTCGGCACTGGTATGACGCGAGTTAACTTCCACCTGTCTGGGAACATCATTGCACTTAAGCATTTATTATAAATATGAAGCAAAGGCCCAGCCAACACTGACCGACAATCCCTAAAGATGTAAGGCGGGATGCCATCAGGTCCTACTGACCGCTTTGGTTTCAGTCTTTGCATCGCGCGTCCTACATCCGGTAACTGTAGTCGGTCGAGATATATTCTTGCTCCGGCATTCTCGCTACCCGCTTCCGCCATCGCCGCTTGCACATTAAGCTTCGGTATCTCGGTGCTATATACGGATTGGAAGTAATCAGCAAATTCTCTAACGCACTCCTCACCAGCCAGTACAACCCCGTCTTTTAAAATCGTTTGTGTGTTCCTTGAGCTTCTCTTTGATTTAATGTAGTTCCAGAAGGATTTAGGATCCTCCTGGAATTCTTTTTGAATGCGGTCTTCGTATTCTTGTTTAGCCATTCGCATCTTATGTTTTATCATAGCCCTACACTGAGCGAAGGCCTCGTAATCACTATTTTGTCTGCTCGATTTGTATCGCTTATGAAGTACCGCTAATTAGAGGCAGCAGTTCGGAAACATCTAGCCAACACAAAAGATAAACTTTATATAGACTGGGCCCCTTGTCGATTCATAGACGATATAGAAGTAGTTCGTTGCTTAAATTGAGAGCAATTCGGTCATGTACAAAAGTTTTGCACCATTAAAACCCCTACTTGTGCTAATTGCGCCGCCGCACACGAAACGCGAGCTTGTCCAGATAAAGACACACCAGATTAAGATAAAGTAACTTACTTACTAAGTAATGGATAATATTTCGATAGGCCAGTTAAATCTTCATAACGATAAAATAGCTTCATCAGAATTAGACCGTTTAATTTTAGAACAAAAGTTAGACATTGTCCTTATACAAGAACAATATCAGAGCGCTCGCTTGCGTCGTAATGTAGTACAGCTTGACTGCCGTTCGCAGGCTGGGATATATGTATGTTGCAAGTTCTAATTTTACGGTAACATCTTTGCGTAATCGTATGACGTCACACTGCGCCGTTGCTGAGATTTCATCCTCTACCTGTAAGGTTTACGTAGTGAGCTGCTATTTTCAATATTCACATCCTCACTTACATCACTTACGTTACGTCTTGCAGTTCCTCGTGGGACATAAAATTATCATTGGCGCTGATGTCAATGCGTCATCTTTATTATGGTATGGCAAGTTGCGTTCAACCGACACGGTTCGACGTTGTGCGGTTGAAGATTTCATTGCGGAAATGAATCTTATTATTTACAATACCCCCGATGTACCACCAACTTTTTGCAACCCAATGGGTGAGTCTTCTATTGACGTGACGCTTACGCGCGGCGACGTCTCAATATCCGGATGGCATGTCCTTCCAGACGCATCCTGTAGTGATCACCGCTTGATCGTGTACGAATTCATACCAAGGGTTGCACAGGATCCACAAAGGGCTCCCTATAATTTTAGATATAAAACTAAAGGTGCGAACTGGGCTTTGTTTGGTTCACTCTTTGCAACTCATACCAAAGAATTCAGTCGCAGTAGTTTATTAAATGAGAAAAGCGCAGAAATACTATCAGAAACTTTCACATACTGCGCTGATGTATCTATTGGTCGCGGATCTATCACTAACACTAGTAGATGTGATTGGTGGAATGATAGATTAGCCGAACTACGTAGAAGCTACCGGAAAGCTCGTAGAAAATTAAACACTTTTAAAAAACATAACGTAACAGGAGATTTGTACAATAATGCTCTCATTGCTCTTAGAGTTACCAGGTCCCACTACAGAGCTGCTGTGGAAAAATCCAAGGGAAACTTAATTCAGAAGCTTGTTGATAAACTCGATAGAGAGGGCCCGTGGTCACCTTTGTATCACGAATTTAAGGCAAATAGATCAATCGACCTTGCATACATACAGAACATCAAAATTAATAACAGATATACCACAGGAGTAGAACTAACAGCAGAATATCTTTTAGACTATCTCGTACCTGACGATCGGCCGGAAAACGACACTGATCATCACCGACAGATCAGGCAGTGGGCCATCGAACCACCACTGTCTCCAATGTCTGATTTACCATCTTCAGACGAATTTCTCGGTATCATTAGATCCTTGCCGCTAAACAAGGCTTCGGGCGATGATAAAATATCTAACAAAATGATAAAAGAAGCTTGTAAACTTTCGGGTGACACGATTTCACTGTCTTTAAACGTTGCATTGCTGAAGGAATATTTCCTCGTATATGGCGGTGCGGTAATATTCGTATAATACCAAAAAGTGGCGACAAGCCACCGGATGATCCTAAATCCTACAAACCAATCACATTGTTACCATCGTTAGGAAAGCTTTTAGAACGTCTTGTAGTGCCCCGGCTTCTGCCAGGTGGAGTCAAATTTCATGATAGACAATTTGGATTTACGTTGGGTAAATCGACAACTGACGCTGTTATATCGGTTAGAAAGTTTGTCACAGAGTCAAAATTTCAATACGTGCTGGCAATTTTCTTAGATATATCTGGCGCCTTCGACAACGCATGGTGGCCCATGCTGTTGCTGAAATTAAAATCACGGGGTGCTTTAAAAATATTTATTCCCTTATATTTTCGTACTTTTCACAAGGTACTACTTAACTAAGACTTGGTCATCATTCTGTGTCGAAGGGATTAAAATGGGATGTCCTCAGGGATCGGTGCTAGGTCCATACTTGTGGAATATCGGCTTCGACGATTTTCTTGCGATACCGCTGATGACGGCTTATTACTGGTGGAATCTGATACTAGGGCGGGGCTTGAGAGATTAGCCAATAGATGTTTGAACTTGATATCTCAATGGGGTGAACGTAATCGCTTAACTTTTGCACCCAACAAAACCTTCCAGCTACCTTTAAAGGTAACCTCAAATCACCGCCGAGCATTAGATTTGACAATGTTACTGTAAAAAATAAAACCTCCTTTATCGAACATATTAAAATAGTTAATGAAAAGTCTAAAAAGAGTTTCTGTGCATTGACAAGGATATCTACTGCGACATGGGGTCTATCATTTAATACATTAAATATCATATACGGAGTTACTTATTTAGGTTCTATGTGCTATGGTGCACCTGTATGGGCCGATAGGGCGACCGTAGGCGCTGTCCGTCGCAAACTGTTACAAAGCCAACGACTTGCACTGATATTCTTGTGCAAGGCATATAGGACGGTTAGCACTGAGGCTTTGCCGGTGTTGACGGGTGTCCTTCCGGTCGATCTCGAGGTGCAGAGACGTGCAGCCATGTACTATTCAAGACAAAACATGGAAGGCGATTTTTTGGGCGCGCGGGATCGCGGTAAAGTTACAAGATTGCTTCAACAGCAGTCCGATGTCTATAATGACCTTATATACGAATGGCAGCAACGCTGGGACGAATCATCCAAGGGGCGCCATCTTTACCAATTCTTTCCATCTGTTCGCGAACGGTTGTCGAGGACATGGCTTGAGGTGGATCACTGTGTCGCTTAATTTCTTACGGGTCATGGTAACTTTAAGAGCAAGTTGTATTCATTTAAATTAGTCGAGTCACCATTGTGTCAATGCTCAACACCTAACTCTCACTATGAACAGTCTACTCATCATATCCTCTGGGAATGTAGTCTTTGGTATAATGAACGTAATATAATGCTGAATAGCTTGCAGGTGACATCTGGGGCGGTATACTATACAATTTTCTTCTGATTAATTTCGTTGCGGGTTCCAAGACAGTTTAATTTCTTCCTGGGACTTCCCGTGTCATAACTCGGTGTGTTCGTGGGTTACAGTGGTGGGCGTGTGGGTGGGATTAGTAAAACTGCTGTTATTAAGACATCCGGACCCCTCCTGGCGCCTGCCCGCAACACTATACGGTACATTCTCTATTTAGGTGACGTCCGGCACACGCGGGCGTCACCTCCTCGCGGCTGGCCATTATAGCGGGTGGAGGGGAATACCCGTCCCGTCCACAGGCAGCCACAATCAGGGCGGCATGAGGCGCTGGTAAGCGCGCCTCCGCCGCCCGGTTCGCCGGCGGCGAATTGGGTCCGAATGGAGGTCATCCTCCCGGGCCCTCTCCGCCGCCTCCTTCTGCGAGATGACGTCTTCACAGAAGGATGCGACCGCGGTAAAACATCTGTCACTACCGGCCATGGAGCGTATGACGGCCGGTAGCGAGAGGGCCCCTCCGATGACTGCAATGAGGACCCGGCGCTGCGACGCCCAAGCCGGGCACATTGCTAGCGTGTGCTGGGCCGAGTCCTCACTGCAATCGCAGTGGTGGCAGGCGGGACTCAATTCCCTCCAAGCGACGGCTGCTTCGGGAGCTACCTGCACTCGAGGTACCTCCCGAAGCAGCCGTGCCCGGAAAGGACCTGCGTTAGTCGGAAGGAAAGGGTCCCATACTGCCGCCCTGCCCATTCGACGATAACCGGCTGGAGCGCCTCCACGGCGGCAAAGCCAGCACGTGGAACCTTCAGCCGGGACGACCAACGAGCCATCGTAGCTCGGCGAGCGGCCTCACGCCACTCGCGTATCTCTTCGGGCGAGGGGCGGACTGCCACTACCCGCTCGGAAATCAGCCGTCCGCCGATATACTGCACTTCCGCCTCCAAATCCCACGGGGGAGTTCCGGCCAACGCACAAGCCACCTCCGTCGAAACGGTGCGGTAACCGCGTATGGCTCTAACCGCCAATACCCTCTGAGTGCGCCAGAGGCGTGCCCTATTCTGGGCGGTCAGAGCCGCCGCCCATACCGGTGCACCGTACAGTGCCATTGACCGTACAACCCCCGTGTACAATCGTCTTGTCGCGATGCTGGGTCCACCAAGATTGGGTAAAAGTCGCCCTAGGGCAGACGCAGCGCCTACCAGCTTTGGAGCAAGCTGTCGGCAGTGCTCGTCGAAGAGCCACCTCCCGTCGAGAATCAGACCCAGATATTTCATCTGGGCCCGAACCGGTACGAGGACCGAGTTGACCACGATTAAGGCGCCAGAGGGTGGACCACGACGGGGCCCACGGAATAAGAGGGCCTCCGTTTTATCCAAGGCCACCCGCAAGCCCAGCGCCTCAATGCGCCCGACCACCAGAGAGACTCCCCTGGTGGCCAGGCGTGCCGCCTCTTGAAAGTTCGCCCCCCGGGCCGTGACCAATGTGTCGTCGGCGTAACAAATTACACCCAGCCCAGGGGGAAAATCTACTCGAAGGGCCCAGTCGTACCCTATGTTCCACAGGAGTGGTCCAAGAACAGACCCCTGTGGAACACCGCACGACATGGGCCGACACCTCAGATTACCATCTCGGTCCTCGTACACGACGGTACGCTCCTCTAAATAGTCTGCCACTAGCCGCCTCAGGTACTTTGGCACCCCATGATAGTGGAGTGCTTCCCTGATGCAGCTGAATGGCAGACTATTGAATGCGTTGGCGATGTCCACGCCGCCACACCTCACCACTTCTTCGGTCACGGCCCTCAGGCGCAGCACAGCGCCGACCGTCGAACGCCCCGCTCGAAAACCGAATTGGGGGTCCGACAGATCGGGGCCCACCTCGTGGAGGTGGGCCCCGGCAGAGAGTACCTCAAGTATCTCAAACAATTTACCCGCCTCGTCCAGCAACACGATGGGCCTGTAGGCCGCGACCGAATCGGCAGGCCGTCCCGGCTTCTTTAACAGAACCAGCTTCCCGCTCTTCCAGCACTCAGGGAAACGCTCGGACGCCAAGCTAGCGTCAAACACCTCCCCGAGGCGATCTAACATGTGGTCGAGGACCCGCCCAGCACACGGGCAGGTATCCCGTCTAGCCCGGGGGCGGTGTTCTTGGAGCGGATCCGTAGAACAGCCGCCCTTACTTCCGAATCCGCGACGGGCGGAATATCATCCTCGTCCTCCCCGTCGTGTCCGACCAAGGAGGCCATCGACGGGGCTGTGTGTTCCACCCGCTGAGGGAAAAGGCCCTCAACCACTGTCTGCAGAAAGCTGGGCTGGAGAGTCTCCATAAGGGGGGGGGGCCGAGGCACGGAGCTTTTGTTGCGCCGCGCGATAGGGACGACCCCAGGGGTCACGGTCGAGACCCTCCAGCATCTCCTTTCTCTTTATTTCTTTGGCGCAGCTAATGGCCAGCTTCAGAGTTTTCCGCGCCTCGCGGTACTCCTCATGAAGCCGATCGTCCCCACCGTCTCCGCGGTGACGTCGCCGACTGCGCGTGTAGGACCTCCGGGCATGTGTACAGGCCGCACGGAGGTCCGCCAACTCCTGGGACTACCAGTAGACCCCCTTGGAGACCTCGGATACGGGGCATGGCCACATCGCAGATCTGCGTAATCGCATCACGGAAGCGACCAGCCCCCATGTCGACCTCCTCGGTCGGAGCCCTAGGAGACAGCCAGGAGTGAATTATGGCTGCCTCCTCTAGTAGGTCCCTGTTCAGCCTGGCAACAGCCCACCGTGGAAAACGGGAGGAACGCCGCGCCATGTGACGTGTACGTGACGTACTAGGAATAGTAGACTACACCTACTCCAAGCAAAAACTGTGTTTTCTCTTTAGCTTCAGTAATTTATTACCGCAACAATGGAAAAACTTGAGCACAAGTGCATACAAGAGCAAGTTAAAAGATTTTTTGGAAATAAAAGCATAGTATTCTGTAACTGAGTTGCTAACGGAGAAAATATACTTGAATGCATGTTTTAATAAGTACAATATACAACCTACAATTAATACAGTTGTAATAAATGTGATACATTAATTGTTACGATTATGTCATGTAATTTTTTTTAAATAATATTATTGTAATTGATATTGACATGAAAATAGAATTAAAAATTTGAAAATAGCTTATTTATGATGTATTAAATAAGCTTAAACTCAGAGTGAGTTTGAGCTTATTTAATACATCATAAATAAGATCAAACTCACTCTGAGTTTGAGCTTAATTATTAATTAATGTGAATACCTTGGTAAGCTAGTATCCAAATTTATTTCACCGTATGCAGGTATCTCACGGGTCTATACAAGCCGACATTGAGTACAGTTTAGCCCCTCTGGATAAAGGAAAATTTTTACTTTGGTTTGAGCCGATAGAGCTTGGTGTACAGACATGCAGAGTTTCCTTTGACTCGCCCGTTGCTGGTGAATTCATGTAAGTTTTGAACGACATTTTATACAATGGATAAACAGCTATGTTACATGTATTTATTATTTGATTCGCTTTCTCGGTTCAAAAACAACTTTTACAATTTCTTTAAATATAATTAAGTATAAAGTGTATATAATTATCGCGGTTATAGAACATTCGACTGCAACGTCGGAATTACGGATACGTTGGTAATATTTCTATGTATGTACCTACATACCTATACATAATATTTATGTTCAATAATATACCTACGTGTCTTCAGCTGTGCTTAGTTCACGTCTAGATTCTAGAAAGCCATGTAAAATATTATTTCCATGGATATTTTATTTATTCCCTATTAGGTATATTTCTAATTAGAAATTCTCGACTGTCAATCCAATTGGTGTTATTAAACTGTGCACGTAAATTTCTGCATCTCAATACAAAATGGAATCTTGATGGATAATTTGTCTTTTACAAATTTTATGTCACAATGGGCTTGCACTACATCAAGGATTTATTAAAATTATTGTTATAGATTTAACATAAATGGCAAAGGGAAGCGACCGAAACCACAAGGACCGTTCGAAGTGAAAGCGGGTGGATTTGTTACCATTCCCTTTAAGAACGTCTTTGAAGACATCAGAACATTCAAAATTTACGTAGATAAACCTGAATTTAGTGTTAAGATGCCTTTTGAGATTATCAAACCAAAGAAAGTAAGTATAAAAATCTGAGATTGCAATGAGAACTTTCGTTTTAATTCGCGGTAAAAAAAAAGGGACGTATCGGGATAAAGGTGTTTTCAAGATGGAGTTTTTTTACAACAATTTATATTTTTATAGATTGTTTAGATCATCTCATTGGTCAGAGGACGAGGCTTGATCGATGCGTCACTATTTTCTTAACGCGAACGGACTATAATTAACTGAGCGAATTAAACATTTACTACTGAAAGAAATTTAAAAGAAACATACATAATTATAAAAAAATTGTACGTTTAATTCTTGGCAGCCTTATTTTAATCTATTTTCAATCAACAGGATGTGAAGATAAATGTATTCCTTATGGAAATTGAAGAAGTAAATGCCGAAATGCCTACCGGTAATCTTACCATTGAGACTTATGAACCAGCAAGTCCAGCCGTGAGTTGGATATTTTTCCTTCAAGGTATTTTATAGTTTATGATTAATTTTACTATGTCATTATAGTTTCTTGACTACTATTTACTCTTGTTACCTTATGTTATTTTAAATGAATAATAAAAGAGATATTTAACTATGTAATGTTTTATTTATTACCAGTCATTTACACTTAGCTCTTGAACAATGTCACCTTTATCATCAATAGCACTGTCATCATTTACAATGATCTTCTTCTTGTCTGACTTTTTCTTTTCTTTCTTTCTTGGCTTCTTAGCTTTTGGTGCAGAAGTATTATGATCATCATCATCTTCCGTTTTAAAAAAGTCATTGTCATCTTCATCATCTGATGGAAATAGTACCAATGGTCCCTTGTTCGCGGGCTTAACATTTTGCGGCTCATTAGATATTTTCGGTCGCTTAATCTTTGGCAGTTCACCAGCTATTTCATCATTTTTGGTAACTTTTTTACGTTTTTGAACATTATTAATCTTACTCCAGTTTTCGTAATATGTTAATAGTGGTGTCCCTTTCGTTCTAAGACTTGTTTCCCAGGCAGTGATTATTTTGTCGTCATTCAACGTGAAACTAACTTTTGCTCTCTCGCGCTCTATGAATCTGGAGTTTTCTTCAATTTTATCAAGTAATTGACGGATCTTTTTCGTGTAGTTTGAGACTGAACATGTTTTCAGGAATTGCTTTAACTGGAAAAACCAAAAAATAAATGACTTAAAAACAGTGAAATTTCATATTTTTTACTTTCGTATACCATAGGATGCCGTACACTGTACGTAAAAAGTTGAAGAAGACAAACGAAATATAAAAAGTTTCATTGCACAAAGATCATGTTGGAACTGTACTATTATAACTCATTTTATAATCATCTATCATTATTTTATCGAACACCACACACCACACGGATAGGTACTTCCCAGGTATCTTTTGTACTTTTATTTAACAAATAACATACCTGCATTACAGCTAATAATGTAACATCTGGGAAAGCAATTGTGTGCGACTCGTTTGCGGTATATTCCAGCATAAGACTGTATATTCGTTCTATAACAGAATCCTTAAATCCATTTTCCATTAGTTGCGACTTTGCCAGTCGAAGGATACACGAAAAATCTAGTGGTTTCATAGACACTTTTTTATGTTTCTTATTAAAATCATAATTTGTTAAAACCTAAAAGCAATATTAAAACATTTATTTTGACAGAAGGTGAGACAAATCTTATTATCAAAAAACAAGTAATAATAATATTTACCTCTACAAGGAATGGTAGAATAGGGACAAAAGTGTTGGATTCTTTAGAGAGACTTATAAGTATCTCGATACAGTGGAATCTCAGCGGGTAGTATTGATGTGTCGGCACCAACTTTATTGTATTTGTGATAATCATCACAAGAGGATATATTAATGGCTGAAGTTGGGGCTTGTTTGTGGTAGCTCCTAACAAGTCTGCCCACAAATGTAATGAATTCACAAACTGCCAATTATAAACAGCCTGTCTGTTCTCAACTTTTTGGACAACAATAGCATTTCTCAGATGTATAGCTAGCTGACGTATATATAAAAACGCATGCTGGTATGCCACATTTAAGTCTAAAGAAAACATTTCAACCAGTGATCGTCTCATGAAGTTAATACCAGGCCATGTTGAAGGGCTTACAAATTTACAGTTCTTAACATATGTCAAGTACATTGCTTTTAAAACTATGTCAAGAAGTGCTGGCTGTTGGTTTCTGGTTATCCTCAATATGCAGAGGAAGGCCAACACTCTTACTGTTTCTTCTCCAGAACTCCAGAAGGTAAAAAGCTTTTTCAAAGCTTGTTTTGCTATTCTTATGAAACAAGCAACAAAGTTGGACATTTGATGTAAATGTTTGAGCAACACTGTCAATATATTCTCTGATGTTACACCACTCAAGAGCTTCAATAAATCACTGAGATATGCAATTAAATGAGTCTTAACTTTAATGAAGTGCTTGCACTTCTGTGGGTCTTTTCCAGACTGCTCCATACCCAAATATTTTTTAATAGCATTAGGTAGATACAACACACACATCTGAATTACAGCATTGAATACAGAAGAACCTTAAACACAAATAAATATGCATTTATTACATAAATTAAAAACTTGCATTTTTCAAAATGCTCTTGATGCTAATTTGCTTCAACATAAGCACAAACACTAGTTAGCATCAGGATGGTTGGTTGCCTATGGTTTTTAATCCTGAGGGTTTTTAAGTTTTTACTTATTTGCTACCTTTCATTATTAAAACATATACCTAGAATAGCCTGGTAAATAATGATGACAAGCAACATCTCTACGACTATTTTAATTTTTTAACTAATATAATGTTATTTTTAATTATGCACATAACACAATTAAAATAACACAAATTAGTTTACCCAATGTAATAATCAACAATAAACAGTTTAAGAAATTCCAAGTCCTTCATGGTTAACAAAAAGGCCACCAGTCATCTTAGGATTTCTTTTTTTTCTAATAAAAAACATTCAAACATAGTAAGTACAGGTGTGAAATATCTCACCTTCTACTTTATATTGTCCTTCTGAAGATGCTCCATCTTCACTTGTGGCTCTTAACATTGCTGCATTAAAGGCCTTTATAACCGTACTCAATGTGGTAAGTTTGATTTTATTTTCATTTTGAAGTTCTATCTGCCATTGTGCAACCATTTTTAGAGTAATTTTTCCTTGAACTGGTTTGGCGTCCTCATCCTGAAATATTGACAAAATAATAATAATCTTAATATACAAAACAAAATTGGGTTAATTACACCACTTATAACTCAAGAATGGCTGGACCAATCTTTATAATCTCTTATTTTTTGGAATTGTGTCTGCCCTGAATTATTAAAACTTTTTAAATATTCACAAAAAAATATTAAAACTACTATTTGGCTATAAAGGCCATGCCACACCTTGATAAAGTAACACACAGAATTAAAGTACCTCAAAGTCGCTCTCATCACTTTCACCTTGAAGAGGACCAGGTTTGTGTACTTTATCATCATCATCCTCTTCATTTCTGTCAGATTCTTCATCACCAGAATCTACGTCAAAGTTCAGTAAATTCTCATCATTTTCTTCCAAAAAGTTATAGAAATCGGGATCTATATTTTTAAGCTTCTCCAAAGATTTCTTGTGAGACTCAGGATTCAGCTCTTCTTCAGAGTCTGAAATAAATTTTCAATTGTATTCTGTATAGATTAGTGGTGCAATATAAACCTAAAAGTTAATTTTTTAATAACACATTCTCTGGAACTCAAACCATCTGCATCAGAAAATCTCTTATTTTTGATTTAAAAAAAAGACAACATCCACACTAAGAATAAATCCTGTGTTTTGGGGGATTTTGCAAACAGACACCCAGACAAAGAACAAACCAAGGACACCCAGACTGGGTAAAACAATTTATGGATCACACAAAGTGTTGTCACGTGGCGATCAAACCCACAACACTCAGCACAGTAGAAAGAGGTGAGGTCACTAGTTAAGCCACTACACCATCCATGCATTCAACAGCATTAATAGCAAAGGAAGTTCATTTTGTATAAAATTATGTGTAGAATAATGATAACTAGTTTGAATGCAAGTCTATTACTTTGTGTTAGTGCTACTTAGGTTTAAAGAACTTAACACGTTTGTGACTTGGTCATACTCTGTATACCCATATTCTGACAAATAAATAAATTATTATTATTCATTATTACTTAAAGAATGTTACAGTCCAATTAGTGAGTGATCATAGGTCCGTGATCATAGGTCTCTAAATTGACGACTCAAAAAAGTTAAGTAAACAGGTGGTATTATAGTATGTACTAACATTAAATTATATTTTATGTAATCGTTATAGGAAGTCCGAGTATATTTCATATTATGGCTAATCACCTCGGTAAACATTAGATTGCACCATAAAAATCAACATTAGTATGTATAATAATATATAGTTACATGCACCCTTGCTATTTAATTTCCAGTATCAACTAAAAATATTAGGGCAATCAGTGGAAAACAATTCAATAGTTATAAACTACAACCCTTAGCAACACTCGGCAAGCAGAAGGCAAGAAGAAATCCGAATGTACGGAGAGTAACTATAACCATATTTGTTGAAGCAAATAATCATGTTTTATATCCAGGTTTGGTATGGCTTCTAACGGTTAACGCAGATAACATAACGCTACGTAAAAATTACGTATAAAAGTTGCTACAACAGTTCAACCTCAAATAAATTATTATCTTTACGAATTACTATATTTCGGAAAAACAAAGTGTATAAAGTTACCTGAATTTTCCGGTGATTCAACAGAAGCTCGTCTTTCCTTCATTTTTGCACTTTTTTTCATGTTCTCTTGTTATTACAAAAAAGTCTCTCGAAAAGCGTTTTACTTTGGTCCACGTGCTTATCGAAAACCGTAATGCTGTTGTTTTGACATTTGACATTGACATTTTGACAAGTTACTTTGACATTTATGAAGTTTTTAAATAATCCGATCCGTTGCCCATATACTCCGTTACTCTTAAAAATATTTTTCAACCTATTAATTATTCAACCTACCTACCACCTTGGCGTTGGCAAAATCATCGATAACCGATGGAGTAGTTGAATTAAAAGAAGAAGAATATGAGTTTGTAAAGAATTTTTGTCTGCACCACTAGTGCTACCGGGTTAGCAGGTCTAAATAAAAAAAAAAAAAAAAATCAAAAGAAAGATATAAGATACAAAATAAACCTGACCACTGACCATGAAATGTAGGCCAAAACCTTCTTTCTAAGAAGACATCTATTTCCAGCTGTGGACTACTAAAGGCTAACTGCCTTTAGTAGTCCACAGCTGGAAATAGGTGATGATGATGACAAAAGTAGGTATTCATTAAACTGTTCTCAAAATAACATCCCGTTGTGAATTTAATGGTTTCATAGTACACCGGTTTACTTGCATGAAATATTTGAAAATAGCAGGTACACCAACATGAAGCGTAAAGTTTTTTTTTTAAATAAATACTACTTCCGCATCAGGCATATATTCTGTATCGCGAAATACATGAAACGGACACAAAGGACACATAGACTCAGAACAACAATTTGTTGATGGCACATAGTGTTGTGCCATGTAGGGATTGAACTCACAACACTCAGCGCAGTAGGCTATGGCGAGTGACCGCTTAAACCACTTTACTCAAAGGCCAGCAACGCCCTTGTGACTCCTGGTGTTCATGGGCGGCGGTAGTTACTTTCCATCAGGTGACCCGTCTGTTCGTTTGCCCACTCTTCCATAAAAAAACCCACACACGCTATACGTATACGGGTGGGCTGGCAAAAGCTAATATATTAGAAATGTGAATGTGAGTTTGTTTGTTTGTTATTGCACACCTAATGCACTTAACCGTTTTGAATAATTATTTCACCAATGGAAACCTACATTATCAGCGAATAACATAGGCTAACTCGTAAGAAATTACCGTTAACTTATAACGAGATACAAACATACACACAGTGCTCTAAAAACCTGATCTGTCATACCTAGCAACACTGATTGGAAGTGCGCAACAGATTAAAAATGAGTTTTCTAGAAAATTTTAGAAACGACGGAGTTTTCATTGGATTTCATCATCGAGTTGATCAATAAAGACAACAACTGTAACGTCGGCGATTATTGAGTTAAAACGCAAGCAGATCCTTAAAATTTCCATAATTATCGGCATTCACTATCAAAAATAAGTTTGGTTCGCGAATCTATTTGCAAATTAAATGTAAGTATTACTTTTTTATTATTTACTTAGTTTTTTATGGTTATTGCGGGACAGTCACAAGATTTGAAATTGTTTAATCATTCCTCTTTTCAGACTTCACCATGTTGTCCCGTATGTGCCCCATAACCCGCTGTTCACTTACTATAACGCAAACCCTAAGAACTCCAGTGGCACATAAAATAGTTCCTAAAAATTATTCAATCAGAAATTATGCCCGTGAACCTCGTTCACGCGTTGCAGCTCGCCCTACACCTACAATGTGGGAAAGATTAATGGCTCCAGCAGGTCCAAATGGTAAGTCTTTTGTAAACCCTAGATTATTGGAAACAATATTCACAGCAATGACTACATTTTACTGATTTCAAAATCAGGATCAAAGTTAGTATTGTCATTTTATTGGGATTGAATTTGCTATCATAAGTGTGGCTCTAAAATTTTCAAAAAATGTTTTAGCTTTCAGCCTAGGGAAGGGTGCACTAGCAGGAGCTTCTGCAATGGGGCTCCTTGCACTCTGTTATTATGGTACCAGCTCCAAACCAGGAACATTAGCTGAAGCACAGTAAGTAAAAATTAACTGTATGATTTATTGCTAAACAATGTTATTGGTATTCTGTTATATTATATCAATAAATATATTGAAAAATATCTGTACCTTTTTATGTAATCAGATCTGAGTGATCAAAAATAATCAATTTGAATATTTGTTCATTTTTATATTTTTTGTACAAATCTCTTCATATTTTCTATATATTATTCTTCATGAAATTCTAAATTTATTTTGCTAAATGTTGAATACCTAATTTAGTAAGTTACTATTGTTATTAACATTAATACTCTTTTACTATCACTAAAACATGATTCAACCTCAACAACAATGTTAACCTCAGTGAAATGCTAAAAATAGCAACTTTTCAAAACATATTATGCTTGTGCGAATTGTTTCTCACACCTAAACATAAACTGTTATTTTTAAGATAATTAACTCAGAAGAAACAACTAAGATCTATACTCAATGAATAAAAACATTTTTAATTATCAGGCACTACTGATTGCATTATACCTACACATATAAATCTATTATTGATTTAACACTTCCTGCATTTTAAATTGACAATAACATTAATTGCATCATCATCATAACCATATGATGTGCACTGCTTCACATAGGCTTCCCTCAACAATTTCTTACAAGACCAATTGGAAGTGGCCTGCACCTACAATATAACAATGACATCACATAACTCGCACATGGCTGTCTGGTCCCAGACTAGGCAGGGCCTGTATTAGTGTAACTAGAATGCTGATATACCTAGTTACATATTACTAAGTACACATATATCATCATAGTCGTAGAATAGTGTCAGATCTGACATTTATTTAACTTTACAGTACTACATAACTACTTAACTAATAGGTCTTTACCTATGAAATTGCTGTTTTGTATGGAATAAGTGAAAGTACTTATTTTTGCAATGCATTGGCCGTTTATTGATGCCCTTCTTGTAAAAATCAGCTGGACGGGAGGCAACAAACTCTTCCAAGGCATTTTGTACTGCATCTTGGGGATTGAATTTTTTACCCACTAAAATGTTGTCTAAATTTTGGAAAAAGTAATAGTCGGTAGGTGCAAGGATAATATTGACTATATAATACACATTGTCCATTAAATTGTGCGTGTATTGTGCCATATTGCGGTATTGTTCAATATTATTGTGGATTCCCAGAAATTCTGATTTTGTCATGTCAATATCACAGGGAGGCAGGAGTATAGACAATTATATTGTCGTGTGCGGTCGAGCGACAATATTTTAGTTAATTAAATGATTTCAAAAAAGGCGGACGGTGTATTTATGTTTAAAATGTAGAATAAAAACAGTCAATATTATGGAGTGTGTGCAGTTAGGCTTAGACATAGAAAATAATAACCTTAATACAATCAAAAGTTTTATATTTATAATCATCTGAATTACTTCAGGAAAATTTTGGTTTAAAGTACCTTTGTCTAACTTTATACTACTACATGCTAACTACATACAGATTTGAAAAGTATATTCTTTCCCTCTTTCCTTTCCCTCTTTCCTTTCCCTCTTTCCTTTCTCCAAGCCTTTCCCCAAACATCGTTGGGGTCAGCTTCCAAATTGACGCCTGCGGTATTTTCGGACCGATACGACCGCCATCAAGAAAATATCCTACTCCCCTTTCAAAAGCCGGTAACGCGCTTGTGTCTTTTTGAGTTGTAGGCGTTCATGGGCGGCAGGAGTCAATTTCGATCAGGTGTCTGCTTGTTTGCCCGCATATCATTAAAAGAGATTAGTCTTTATATAAATAACTCTGTAAATTAAGTAGCTACTATTACTGCATTAAATGAAATGAAAGGCTTGTATAATAAATAAATACATATATGTAATTATTATGTCAGTGTCAAGCTTTATACGAGAATTAATGCTCAGTATTTTTTCTTATTAACTAATATTTCATTTCAGTCTTTGGCCACAGTATGTCAAAGATCGAATCAGGACTACATATGCTTATATTGCTGGATCTCTTGTCATAACTGCTGGCAGTGCCATAACAGTATTCAGAACTCCTGCACTTCTCCAGCTGGTTGCAAGAAATGGATGGATGGTAAGTTTAATACATTTTATGATTTATTTTCAAATTCTTTAGGTTAATTTTTCTTGAATGAAAAAAAAAAGAATAAATGAATAATTTGAAAAATAATATTCTTATGTAGACAAATGACATGTTTGATGAGTGGCTTGATATTGTTATGTATCTTATGTTTAGACGAAAAATAACAAGCATGATCAACTGCTACTAATTTAATCTGTTATCTTGATAACTGTTAGTTGATACTGCACCCTAAAGAGCTTCCACACCTTGGTGTGGAAGCTCTTTAGGGTGCAGTATCAACTGTCTACTTTGATGAGCTGTACCAAAAAATACAAAAATATT
Organism: Arctia plantaginis; assembly: GCA_902825455.1. Taxonomy (NCBI): domain Eukaryota; kingdom Metazoa; phylum Arthropoda; class Insecta; order Lepidoptera; family Erebidae; genus Arctia; species Arctia plantaginis. Next base: position 7,995,557 of record CADEBD010000288.1, read on the forward strand.
TCAACAAAACTAAAAAAACGATAAATATATTTTTGCATAAAAAAACATAACTACTCGAAATGAGATCAAAGCTAAACACTATGTTTTATTTACCTTGAGACAAATATCTGTCTGTATTTTAATAATTTTAAGCACATTCTTCACAATCGGTCTCATGTACTGCTAAACATTTTTTGTTGTATTATTTTATTAATGCCCTTTATAATTATTTAAAAAAATCTATTTCAGTCGATATTATTGACCTTGGGCTTGATGGTCGGGTCTGGTATGGTGGTTCGTGGTATGGACTATAAACCCGGATTTGGAGCCAAACAACTGGCATGGATTGTACACACCGGTATTATGGGTGCCGTAATTGCGCCTATTTGCTTTCTTGGAGGACCGATATTGACTCGAGCTGCATGGTAAGCAATATAATAAAAATGATAATATCTTTATTTCTCACAACAATACTTGTTTGCATATATACAAGTTCTTGTACACTTAAAAAGGTAAATCATTATACACAATATTGTGGGAGACTGGTGCCTAACTAAGCACTGAGCTTGTATTCCAGGACACCAGGTCTCCACGCCAGGTTACGCTTCCTACGCCGCTTCCTACTATAGTGTTGTGAGTTCAATCCCCACATGGGACGACACTTTGTGTGATCCACGAATTGTTGCTCTGAGTCTGGATATTCTTTGTGTCTGTTTCATGTATGTTTGTGAAGTCCCCTGCGACACAGGATACATGCCTAATGCGGGAAATGTTGGCTTATTAAAAAAAAATGGATATTTTGTAACATAGTTTTTAATTGCAAAAGTAATGCAATAGTTTCGTTAATGCTAACATAAACTAGTTTATCTGCGTATGAGTCTGTTAATTCTCATTTAGTGTAACATATAAAAGAAGAATCTTATAAACTACGAAAAACCCTCGGTCATTTCTTTTCTACGAGACTTCTTGAGTATTTTATTTATTGACACACAAACTGGGCCCTGTTTAATAAACGTTACAATCCGACAATTTCGTAAATAAGTGATGTACTTGTAAAGTTATATGACAAGTGCTGTATAATAAACCTTACGATTATGCAAATTTGAAATTTTGCAAGTAATTTAATTGTTATACATTAAAAGTGTGTTATAACCATTTTTAATGTATAACAATTAAATTACTTGACTTATTAAATTGAGGTACAGAATTGTTAAGTTCTGACACAAGTCGAGTCCACCTGTCGGAATTGTTTTAAAATTTACAAAATACGTAAATTATGCACAATTGGAAATTAGAATTATGCACTTGTAAAGAGAAAATGGTTAATTCAACAGGACAATGATATTCCTTCTTCAGTCTAATTTTAACTTTTTCTGTTTCATCAAAGGATTGATTTTATCTTTCGTATATGTGTAAAATGACAGCAGTATTCCAACATATCTCAGTTGCTCCAAATAAAGTATATGTTGCAAATCAACGTGCATTGCTAGTTGCCAGTGATATTTATCTCGATTACCCTATAAGCGGTGCACTATATTTGGGTTTACAGGTGTGCTTAATGAGGTAAGGACTAATGTGGATATGGGGAACAGGTACACTGCAGGAGTGGTGGGAGGGCTGAGCACGATCGCCATCTGCGCGCCGTCGGGCGAGTTCCTGAACATGCGCGCGCCGCTGGCGATGGGGCTGGGCGCCGTGTTCGCCGCCTCGCTCGCCGGCATGTTCCTGCCGCCCACCTCCGCGTTGGGGGCAGGTATGTTATCTCGACACTCCACTACCAGCTTAGTTTAGAACGCACTTACATTCTTATCATTCTTTAATTTTGAAAATTTTGTTTGTCACTTCTTTATTAAGTTTCATCTTTGATTTCTAAAACTCGTAAATCGTTTATAGTAGAGCGTTGTTTATCCGAACTTCCATGTACATAAAATATCCTCTCGTATATATTATTCCATACAGTTCGATAAAGCGAAAAAAAAAAGGTTTTTCTAAACACATGTTCCCTCAAATCCCTCATTAGTTTGGATAACGGACTCTCTATTGTACATTATATATTTTAGTCCTTAAATGCGAATACCTGATTACATCTCAAGTAACATTATTATATTACTATCATTATTATATGATTTACACATACAGTATTTAAAGTTCATTGCTGTTTTACTTGTTATATATGTTTACATTGTGAAGTATCATAAGTATAGACACAACGTTGGTGTGGGAGATCTGGGCCTCAATTCTGCTTGTTTATTTTAACGCCAAGCCACTGTCATTCCATTGGCACACTATTGAGATGCCACTGAAATCGGTCAAAATACCGGTTTTCGCACTCGGATTCTGAATAACGGACTGAGGATATAGTAATAGAGGTCATCAATGTTGATATCAACAACATTGCCATATTATGAAAATGAGATAGATAAGTTTCTTATAAGTTTAAAATGTACCGTTTACCAAACTATTAAAAAGTCATCGGGCCATTGGTCAAAAATTGTTATATACATTGCAAACTGCAAAAAGTTCCAAGATATTTTATTCACATATACAAAAAAATCGAATAAATAATATTTTACACTAAAAGCACAATGCAAAAGTTCACCAATCTAGGCACAGAATTAAAATATGTTAAGTATGTCCTTTCTTCAGTATGTATTTACATGTTATGAATATTTTTTTTCAGGATTGTATTCCTTAAGCATGTATGGTGGTCTCATAGTATTCAGTGGTTTCCTCCTTTATGACACTCAAGCAATAGTCAAACGTGCTGAAATTACTCCTGTGTACGGACCACGACCCTACGATCCAATCGACTCGTAAGTGATCTATTTTCATAAACAAAGAGAATAACATTACATTTTTATGAATTAAAATAGGATTGGGCCGAACCATAATATTTTATTATACTAGAGGCTATTTCCTTTGTGCTGTTGATGTCGAAGTGACGTAACTACATGAAAATATCCAGTGCTGCCCTATGTTATTTGTGCTCTAAAAAGTCAAACAGCGCTGATTACTTTTAAATACTAGAAGACCCTCAAGTTACTAGCTTGTACAGCGAGGAAGGACTTAAGGAATGACTGCAATAGTTGGGTACCGACGATTTTTGCTCAAACTTCTATGAGTGTTCTAGGCCCTTTATGAATATTACCCCCATAGTACCTAAGGGGTTTCTAAAATCAGTAGCATATCAATAGCTTTCTGTGAGAAGGTACTTTAGATATCAGACTAAAAGGATTGTCAATGTCCTATCTGTTTTTTTTTCGTTTTAATCAATCTGCAGTCTTAATTTAAAATCTTATCTAATTTAAATTGTTACAGAGCCGTTTCTGTTTACCTGGACATCATTAACATCTTCATGCGTATTGCTATGATTATGTCAGGAGGCGGCAACAAGAGAAAGTAAACCAATGAATAGACAGCCTATGAATGAAAACTAAATTAAAAAAGTGTAAAACCATGAAAAATCTCGATAACACTCGACTGAACGAAAAATACACACATGTGATATTATTTAGTTATTAAGGTAGTGAATGTGGTTATAGTGTGGCTTTGTTTTCTGGGTATATGACAAATATGATCATCGAATAAAAATCAATGGAATATGTTTGTAAAATAACAAAAAGCGTGTTACGTTTTTTAGCTTACCGCTATAACTAATTCGTAAATCCTATTGCTTATAATATAAATCCTAACTTCGTTGCTATTATCTAATGATTGTTGCCATTTGCCCAGAACAGAACGACGCATTTTAGGATCAATAAATTATCAAGTTAACTACGCATTTTAGGAACAATAAATTATCAAGTTAATTTACTTAAATATGAGTTTTATTAACGTTATTCCTTACTTATCTACTTTTACGATTCACTCTACATAGGTAATTTATTGTGCGTAGACAGGACTTTCAGGCTTGCTATCGATGAAGACTCAATCTACATCGCTTACATCGGCGATGGTAACTTATAACGGACGCGGGGCGGGTGATGCGCTCGGCTCTACACGACACGATGTACTAACTCTTCAGTTCTAAAAATAATCTTCAGATTTATTTGTTTGAGATTTAATCTACACGATGTAATAACAACCGAATTTACTTTCATGTAGGTAATATAATTTCAGTATATTGTAAGTTTTAATGATTAATTATAAAATTTTAATACTTGTAATTTTTTTTAATAAAATCACCTTATCTTTATCGTGTAAATTATTTTCCTAGTGGAACCTTTGCAAGCCGAACTTCAAGGGACACGCCAAATAATTCGAGTTTAAGACTTAGGTACGGATGCTTTCGCCTTAGGCGGCTTTTGTAAGGAAATAAGGTTTAGATTCTTTGTTTTGATCACTTTCAATTTCTTTCATGATGTTTGATTTGTTTTTAAATATTGTAACAGAGTGGGACTCATTGGTTGGCCTAATTTTTAGCACGCCTGGCCACCAGGGGAGCCCTCTGGTGGTCCGGCGCATTGAGGCGCTGGGCTTGCGGGTTGGGCTTGGATAAGACGGACACCCGCTTATTAAATGGGCCCTGTCGTGGTCCATCCCCTGGCGCCTCAATCCTGGTCAACTCGGTCCTCGTACCGGTTCGGGCCCAGATGAAGTATCTGGGTCTGATCCTCGACGGGAGGTGGCTCTTCGACGAGCACTTCCGACAGCTTCCTCCAAAGCTGGTCGGCGCTGCGTCTGTCCTAGGGTGACTTTTATCCAATTTGGGTGGACCCAGCGTTGCGACAAGACGATTGTACACGGGGGTCAATGGCACTGTACGGTGCACCGGTATGGGCGGCAGCTCTGATCGCCCAGAATAGGGCACGCCTCTGGCGCCCTAAGAGGATATTGGCGGTTAGAGCTATACGCGGTTACCGCACCGTTTCGTGTGCGTTACCCCAGCAAAATAATGTCGAAAATGGTCATTTAAACTTTATAGATAATTAGTTGCTCCCCTTCTGTAATTGTTAAGCACATTTTTAAATTTGTTTCACTTAAACTTTTTTAGTTATTTCAAAAAAACATTTCCTGCTGGAGTAACGTTTGAAACGTTACCGCAGGCAGACATTTTCTTTTTTAATTGTAATATTGAAATAAATTTTAGCTAAATAATTAGTTATCTGGACTAGGTAAATGTTACAACTTATTTGGTATTTGTATTTTCTTCGGTTGCGAAGTTATTCGAAATCCTGCTGGAGTAACGTTTGTGGGTTTGCTGGATCTCTGAAACGGGTAAGCGGATTGTAACCATCTTTTGTACATAACTTCTTAAGGATTAGTTTTAATTTGTTCGACAATAAAATAATAAAAATAATGGACCGTTTAAAAATTATTTAGGTAAGTATGAAAACACTTCAATACGTCCTAACACTTTAAATAAGACCTCTAAAGACTTACTTGAAACGTTATTCTATTGCTTGTAACTACCTTCAAATGTATACGAATTTTCGTAAGAATACTGTAAGTGACTAAAAAGTTATGATGAAATGTAGCTCTCCACGTTCACGATCACAATGTGTGCGGCCTTTTTTGGCCACCGATAAACCTGTGTGTGGATATATAAACTGAATGTTATGCCAATAATTAGTTGTTTAGTTCAGTTGTCTACCTGTAAAATTTCAGCGTAGTATATATAATAATTTACGAGATAATTAAATAAAAGTCATTAGAAGGTGCAAGACCATGGTAACCCGACCATGTTTAGGTGGTTACAAAAAAGCGATCACCCAGTACATTGTGCTGGCTTTTAAAATATGTAGGATATTATTTGCAAGTTTACTACGGATATGTACATAAGTGTTACAAAAAACTACATGTTTTTTTAAATAATTTTTATTTAGGATTGTTTATTGCATAATTAGTAATCAGCCGGGAGATTAGGTATTGTTTTGAATGCTTTTGTTTTCTCGTAATGTTTAGGTGAATTGTTTATAGTTGTTCATAGAATTGGTACCTGCGTAGTATTTGTTAATTGAAGTTTAATTTTAGGTTAGGTAATTTAAGTTTTGAAGAGTGTAACGTATGCGTTGTAAATAGGTATTTTGTGAATAGATGGGGATTTTTTTAAGTGATGAATCGACTTAGGCTAGCATATCGCGAACAAACTCTGTATTCCATTATTTCTGTAATAATGTTGGAGAAAATAAAATATTTGATCACAAAATCGCGGTGAGTTAAATTATAATAAAATAAATTATTTATGTAAACTTAGTAATAAGTGATATACCTACCTAAAAGTTATGATCGTTTTTAATTTGTTCACCCTGAACGAAATTTCAATATTAGCATTAGTAATTAATATCCTAAGACAAGAATTGACAATTACTTAAATTGAATCGAATTAGCATTAATGCCTATTATTAGTAATTAGGTACACACATATTGAAGAACTCTCAAGAATACGATAAATATTTGCAAAAATAGGAAGCGGAAGCGCACACGTACTTTACAACACGTATATTATCTGCCTAAGGGTCAAGTTTAGTGCACTAGATGCAAATTGCAAACAATGAAGTATCCCTTCGCCCCTCCCCTCCCGCGTTCTAGCGAAGGATGTATTATCAGCGATTCTTGATTGACAAATATTATCTGACCAATAATTTTATCTATAAAAATGTATCACTTTCACTCGATAAATTAAATTACCGTTATTATATCAAAATATCATTCAACAACTGTTCGTTTTTAACAGAAATCAACAGTCACGGGCTCAACGCTTAACGGTAGGTACATAGGTATAGATAATTCTCGGTTCTAGGTATAGACCACAGAACAATATTACCTACTCTTACGAGGTATACGACTGTTGGGCGATGCAATGTTGATGCAATCTAATTTACAACTGTATTCTTCTACTATTCGGTCTATTTTAACTTATTGTAGATGACTTGTTGCTTTAAATATTTTGATGCATTCAAGTCTAAGCTCTATACACCCCAAAATAAAATACAATTACTTTAGTGTTATTTCTTTACAAAAAAAATCAAAGAAATGAAACGATTTCTTATTGGTTTAAATTTTCGTTTTATTGCAGTCAGGTGAATCGTTCATACATGTATCTACATATTTATAATTTTAGCGGACCAGTCCAGATTTTCTGTTGATTGTAGCTCCGGTAGTAAAAAAGACTAAATAAATTTTAAGTAAAGAAACAAGTGCTTAAGATCAATTAGGGAAAAAAACAAAATAAATAATAGGTAATAATAATATTGAATAATATATAATATAGTTAATAATAATGAATAAATATTGAATGTATTTAACACTGTACGCAACTGTACCGAAATCGTAAGGTGTATTACACTAAACATTTTAAAAGACAGCGCAATGTACTGGGTGATCGCTTTTTTGTAACCACCTAAACATGGTCGGATTACCACGGACTTGCACCTTCTAATGACTTTTATTTAATTATCTCGTAAATTATTATATGTACGACGCTGAAATTCTACAGGTAGACAACTGAACTAAACAACTAATTATTGGCATAACATTCAGTTTATATATCCACACACAGGTTTATCGGTGGCCAAAAAAGGCCGCACACATTGTGATCGTGAACGTGGAGAGCTACATTTCATCATAACTTTTTAGTCACTTTAAGTATTCTTACGAAAATTCGTATACATTTGAAGGTAGTTACAAGCAATAGAATAACGTTTCAAGTAAGTCTTTAGAGGTCTTATTTAAAGTGTTAGGACGTATTGAAGTGTTTTCATACTTACCTAAATAATTTTTAAACGGTCCATTATTTTTGTTATTTTATTGTCGAACAAATTAAAACTAATCCTTAAGAAGTTATGTACAAAAGATGGTTACAATCCGCTTACCCGTTTCAGAGATCCAGCAAACCCACAAACGTTACTCCAGCAGGATTTCGAATAACTTCGCAGCCGAAGAAAATACAAATACCAAATAAGTTGTAACATTTACCTAGTCCAGATAACTAATTATTTAGCTAAAATTTATTTCAATATTACAATTAAAAAAGAAAATGTCTGGCTGCGGTAACGTTTCAAACGTTACTCCAGCAGGAAATGTTTTTTTGAAATAACTAAAAAAGTTTAAGTGAAACAAATTTAAAAATGTGCTTAACAATTACAGAAGGGGAGCAACTAATTATCTATAAAGTTTAAATGACCATTTTCGACATTATTTTGCTGGGGTAACGCACACCACCGTTTCGACGGAGGTGGCTTGTGCGTTGGCCGGAACTCCCCCGTAGGGTTTGAAGGTGGATGTGCTCGCCGAAGTATATCGGCGGACGGCTGTCTGCCGGGCGGGTAGTCGCAGTCGGCCCCCGCCCGAAGAGATACGCGAGTGGCATGAGGCCGCTCGCCGAGCCACGATGACTCGTTGGTCGTCCCTGGTTATCATTGAATGGGCAGGGCGGCAGCATGGGACCCTTTCCTTCCGACTGACGCAGGTCCTTTCCGGGCACGGCTGCTTCGGGAAGCAATTTGCCCGGCTTAGGTGTCGCAGCGCTTTGTCCTCATTGCAGTCATCGGAGGGGACCTCTCGCTACCGGCCGTCATATGCTCCATGGCCGGTAGTGACAGATATTACAGGGGGCGGAGAGGGCCCGGGAGGATGACCTCCACTCGGACCCAATTCGCCGCCGGCGAACCGGGCGTAAAGTACTTGGTATCGATATCGAATCTAATCAGACTGACCTTATTTAAAATATACTAACTTCCGAACGCATCAGACAGAACGAGAGAGCGAGAGCTCTCTCTCGGTGTTTGGGAAAGCGCGGCATTCATCGCGCGTGACGTGTCTCGCGCCAGGCGAGCCGAACTCGTCCGACTTCACCCGAGCAGAAAGCGAGAGAGCCGGCATTTCCCTGTAATTATTTGTCACTGTCCAGTCAGCAGAGTTCAGCACAACAATATTAATCATTTGAACACACAGGTGATTGTTTACAAGTAATTTAATTTATTGCAGTCTTTGGTTTATTGTTCCAAAGTTATCATGGTGCAGACAGTACTAGAGTATCGTCTGCGTAGCAGACGATGCTCAATCCTAAGGGAAAGGCTGGTCCTGAGAACGGCATCATACGCGAGGTTCCACAGAAGGGGTCTAAGACCGACCCCTAGGGAACTCCGCATGTAACGTCCCTTCGTCATTCTTCGCCGTCCCGACGGACAAGCTCGGCAAAGATTCACGGCAAGCGTTCAATCGCGTCTAGGGTCCAGCGTCTCTGTTGGAAGCCAAATTGGTTGTCTGATAAGTCGGTGCTGAGTTGATACGGGCGGCAATAACTCTTTCAGAGTTTCGCCACCTCGTCCAGCAGGCATATCGGTCGGAACGCCGAAGGAGAATCTGCAGCCCTGCCAGGTTTCTGGAAAAGTACCAGCCTGGCTTTCTTCGAGCAGCTGGTAAACAGCAGCCTCAGCCTAGTCCCTATGACCGCCAAAGCGCACACCCATGCTCGCCTCGGAATCCCATCAGGGCCCGGGGCGGTGTTGTGGGCGGAGAGTCACTTCACGGCTCGGTCCAGCTCTTCCTCCGTCACACCGAAGTCGTCGGACCACGCAACCGGATCCGACGGTTACGAAGGCCGTGAGGGACTACTCTGGTCCCTGGGGAATAGGGTCTCTTACCACTCTTCCTACAAACTGCGGGTCCACGATCTGCGTCAGCGGGGGGACCCACTGTCTAAGCTTGCCCAGTACAAGTTTGTAAGGGCGCCTCCATGGGCGCAAAAACGGGCGCCGGCCCGCTCCTGGCGCGGGCTCCGTCTCAAGGACAACAAAAACAAACCTTTTTTTTTTTTTTTTTTTTTTAACGTGTGGAAATCCTCTCGGACCGTCACCCCACCGGTCAAACCAAACCCTATATCAACCCGCCTGGCCAGCGTGGTTTAGTAGGTAGGCCACAACCTCCTTTCTAAGGAGAGGCCCATGACCAGTAGTGGACTATTAAAGGCTGTTGAAGTGATGTGAGGTTATAGCCATAAGCAGTGCCACCTAGTTGAAACGTCAGGCAAATCAAAGGTATTTATACATATCATGGAATGCTAAGTTTCAGAAGTCCAAAGTAAAAACAAGGTAATATGTATTCTTACGGTGTGCCCGAAAAATCTGTATTTAATTAAATAGAAAACTCATTGTCATCGGAGGCCCGAAAATTCTTGGGCAGCAACGCACTTGTGTACCTTGTTGCAGATACAGATGTTCGTAGGCGGCGGTATTAGCTTAGCATCAGGTGACCTATCTGCGATATCTGCTATAGTTATGCCATAAAAAAATGACCATAAAAAGACTACTAAAATAACGACATTTGGCAATAGTCAGATTGTTTATTTACAGTTCTAAAGTTGTAGCATTTAAATAGATACAAATTGTGTTTTTAATCAAATTGAAAGAATACGAAGTTTGTGTTTATTGGTTGTAAATACAGATTGAATTAGTGATGCGCAAAATGTATCACTGAGCTGAAAAGATAGATACATATAATTTCGCTCTAAAGATATATATCACTCATCTAGCTCACTAGCTCAGTGATCCAATTCAATTGATTGGTCTCTTAATTCATTCATTTCTTCATCTAGATCGTTATCAGCATATATCACTCACTTCAAACCTCTCTCTCGCTCATACAAACCTTTCTTTATTTTCATATTAATCTAAATTCAGTTCTTGAAAGTTCATTTTTAACCCTATTTTTTTCATTTTGTTAAGAGATACATTATTATTAATACCCTTTCATAAAATTATTAAAAAAAATATATATATACATTATTTTTTTTTGTACTTTTTATTAGTTATCACCTAATAAAAAGTACAAGAAGAAATCATACATATTAAATTGATTTTCCTTCATACTTGGCAGGCTGAATTTTCAAATAATAATTAAGTAATGTTAAAATTTGATCCTGTTAAAATAATGTACATTTTACCTAAATAAACTAAATTAGCGTGAACTCAACCATTATCTATCATACTCATTTATCTTTAGTCGCACTCGCTCATGAAACAAAGATCGGCGTCGTTGAGCTAGTGATCTAGTTAGCTAGAACTGACTTACTGAAACATTCAGGGCTAGTGTGAGTGAGTGATACATTTTATCGGCGTGAATGATATATATCTTTTAGATCACTCACTCAGGAGCTACACAACTCTAATATAAATGCATAGGCCTGCAAGCAACTTTCAGCATTTCCATTTCTATGAAACAAGACTAGAATTATGACATTCAATTCATCGAATATAATAGGTACGATAAAAAAAATGCATAACGCCACGCCATAAATAAGCTGCACAATAACGTAAAACTAATTAATTATTGTCATAAAATAAGTACATAATACGATAAAATAAAATATCACAATACCTTTCAAGAAATAAAGGCTCTTTGGAATTGTCATCAAGTGTATACAGTGCTAAGACTACAGTATTATATATTAAATACGAAGTTAGATCATTGATAAGAAGGTAACAAAGAGTTAATATACAGTATTATTAACGGCAGAATTTACATTAAAGCTAACAAATACAATGCAATATAGTAAGCACAAATTGATTAAGTTTTTTAAATTTACATAGATTCAATTTGAAACGATGTTAATAAAACAATATTTATTATCCTTATGAAGCTAACTGTGTTCAAAATTTTGGACTATTTTACACAAACTTGGGATTAAATACCTTACTACTATCGTAGTTTTCTTAAGCTACTGGTGTTTACTACATTTTAATAGAACCAAAATTATATCTTATGAGCAATTAAATTATTTTAGTTAGAGATCGTACAATTAAGTAGTTAAATCACCAGTCTTATGTGCTTGTTGTTTTAAATACATAGCATACATTTGCCGCGCCTGGTTCAGTACCCTGTTCACATTGTGTTTACGAACCATTTTGTCGAAATGCATGGCTAGTTCGTTATAATCCATACGATTTCTCATAATATAATCTCTATGTTGTAATAATACAGTCAAACATAAGAACATGAGAAACGGATTGCCCCCTCCAAATAGCGTTGGAGGCGGCAAGCTGCTAACGCTGCTCTTGGTAGAGCCGTCGCTGGTCACCGAAGAGACACTAGCAGTTTTTTGTATCGGCGGTTTAAATGCCTCATATTTTTTCTGAAAATTATTAATAGTAGAGGCTACACTATGTAAATTTGACTGTTTAGCATTTAAAAGAGATTCGCAATTTCTTTTCGCATTTTCCAATTCTTGTGACATGCTAGAAAAAAACTTTTGAGACCTAGAGGTATTAATCTGTTCTTGACTGTTTTTTACACTATCCGTTTCTGATTCTATTACATCTTTTTCAGAAGACTCTGATTCGCTGGAATGTATACTAGAATGTTTAGGTTCCTGGGGATCTAAAGACTGATTTTTCCTTAACAATCTAATAGGTGTAACGGATTTTTTGCCAGAATGTTCTTCAAAAATTTCGCCCGTGTCACCGTCAAAGTCGAGCTCAGCCTGTTCGTCAGGTGTTTGTGGACAACTTGCGGTAGTGCGCGTCGTTGGAGTGTTCCTGTGTAATGGATTTTCCCAAAGATAAATATCTTCAGCACTTCTAGCATTAGACCTACCAGTGTCGAGTAAAGGCGATTTTTTTATATTTTCTAATAATTCTGGAATTGCAGGCCGCACGCCTATGGTGTCTTGTCGGACTTCGGTACAGTCATGTGTTAGTTTATCATCGGTGCTAGTAGAATCTGAGGGGGTGTCGCATATCATACTACATCTGTTTATGTATGAAGGACCGAAAACCTGACGATCCAAATGTTCTAATTCCAGTCTTAATTCTCTAGTCATTGATGTTGTCATGGGATAGTACTCCTGTGAGTCATCGGGGCTACTGCCATCGTTTGTATCGGAATAAATAGTCTTATTATTAAACTTGTTCGTTTTATCAGTTTTCATAGGTTGCATTCTAACATCGTCTAGAGATGTCTTTGTGAGAGTAATTCTAGGACATTCTTTGTGAGATGTTTTTTCTATGACGGAATGTGTCCTTTGGAGTTTCGCCTGGGTAACAGCTCCAACTTTACTACCTGTCGCAAAATTCAAAAACTCGTTCAAGTTTTTTATCATTTTTACTTTTGGTTTACTGGATGAGTCTATACTAACTGAGTCGTCAAGTTTATCAAGCGATGAAAAGAATTTATTATTGTGTACGGATATTCTATCCCTTAATAGTCTTATTTGATTTCCTAGCGGTATGTCTTTTACATCGTCATGTGAATTCCCGTTCATCAAGTTACCTGTACTTGACCACGCGCCATGATTATCCTGTGTCTGGGATTTCTCATGTTCTGGAACGCTTTTCATACTCCTACCGCGATGGAGTTTAGATTCTTTTGGTGTTTTAACAGTGTTTTCTTTGTGTTTGTCGATTTCACATCTTTCTGTTTTTTGCTTCTGAAGCTGTAGAGCGGCGTCATCTAAACTTTGGAACTCTTTAGAATGTCTAAGGGATGTATTAGCTACCACTTTTCGGGTAATATTTTCATCTAAACTATGATTCAAGGTTTTAGAAGTTCCTAGTTTTGGCGCTTTTGCCTGTGCAATACTAAAACTTGAGCTTTGTCGTCTTATTGCGCATACCTTAGTATACGCGTTTTCTCTAGGTGCTTTGACAAGAGGGCTCAAAGGTGGTGGATCATCATCTATATCCATCGAAGGATCAAATTCTTTCTCCTTCAACGACAATTCTATTGTAGGAGTTTTATGTGGTAATGATGCCCACAGAACTTCGAGCATTCTAAGGGCATCATCAAAAGCAAACTCGCGTTTCATTTCGAGCAGTAACCATCGATAGCAAAACAGCAAGTCATCTGCTTGTTGAGATTTTAGGTAGTTGTAGAAGTCGGGATCATAAACTTGGAGAGATTCAGTAAGGTGTGAGAACTTAAGTGTCATGGCATCTCCATCGAGCAGAAAATTAGGATACAGTCGAGTCATAAGCGCACACAGGCATATGTAGGCATGTGCTTCGTCACCCATCGTCACTAGCAGTGGTGACGCCAAGTCTGACATACCTTGACAATAACTTACAGTAGGATGGTTTAGTGCGTACCTGAATATAAACAAATAAAGACAAATTTAAAACATCTTGAGCTTGTAACATAATGAAACTGAATATTACTTGTAAAGTGGTTCTAAATTTATAAAAATTAAAGTAATTACAAATAATACTTAGATTAATATTTCTTATTGTATTCCTATTCTATAAAAATACATAAGTAATACCATAATACAACTTACGTCGTTAAAATATTGAAAAGAGATGCTATGTTTTGATTGTCATCACTGCCAGCGTAAAAATTGTGATGTCTGTCTGTTCTTAAAACATCTTTTCGAACCATTCCCGTCACATAAGCTAAGTCAGGATTAACCTGTAAATAAAATGCATTGTAGGTTTCCATTTTTACATCCTGAATGCATAGAGATATAGAAAAAGCACCTACTAACCATTCCTTTTTGTATACAATCTTTCCATCGAGCTCTGAGTGCATAATATTCGTTCGCCTTTCTTTTAATATAATCCATTCTTTCCTTGCCTGTCATGCCATCCGGATATACATTAAGGATATGTTTCCAAACTACTTTTCTGGAAAACAAATTAGTAAAAAATATTTAGTGTGAAAGTAGAAAATAAACAGAATGTAAAAGTTACAAAGCCCTATTTAACTCATCTTTTCATGAATTAATTTTATTAACAGGCAATTGTTGTGTAAAGTGTACACACAAACCTCAGACTAGGATCAATGCCTCCACAGTATATAACTTCCCTGAGTTTAGACGTGTTTGTGATTTGCCCCACAGCATCCAGGAATGCTCTAAACTCAATGTCGCTCAGTGGTGATCTAGGCGGTGTGTTAGGATCTTCATAAAGGTTCAGTGCTCTTGATACCATGTTAAATGTTTTTTCAACCTGTTGGTTAATATATTATGTTCAGATACCAATTTGAGCAGTAAAATAGTTTCCGTGATGATTAAAATTTTATCAGACAGGATGAACATCCGTATAGTTTTAAAATAAAACTTAGCTATGTAAATTAAACGAACTGTATTTTAATCGATGAAAGTATAGGAAGTACATAAGTGTACTAATTATAATATAATTTTTAATACTTATTACGTAACATTGAATCCTGTTTTAGTTTTAAGATAAGAAGCCGATTTGAGGCCACTTCCAAGGTCCAGATACCATTCTATTTGTATATTTGTGTTTGATTATTTGTGTGTGTGAGATTAGACAATTTTTAGGGTTCCATACCTCAAAAGGTAAAAAGGAACCCTTATAAAATCTCGTTCTTGTCCGTGTGTCACCACCGATTTTCAAAGGAACGGGTAGACCTAACCAGTTGAAATTAATACTAGATACTTAGGTTTATGGTCCCTATTAAGTGTATGAAAATCAAAGTCCTGAGTCAACACGATAAAAAGATATGGACAAATTTCGATTTTCGCGAAAACTTGTAAGTACCAAAACTAACAAATTTTGGTACCTTCAAATTTTCGCGAAAATCTACGTAAAATCTGGGTAAGTACGGAACCCTCAGCGCACAAGTTCAACTCGTACCTGACCGGTTTTTTATGAATTGATGCATTAAGAGATTCATACAATACTTTTTTTATGACTTTATTATTACCTTTCCTTGTTTATGAAGCTACAGCTTCTATGGTGTATTTAAAGTGCTACCATTTTGAAATAAGTTTTGGTTATAACTTAAAATAATTTCCTAATTTTACTTTAAGTTACTACATTTCTAATTTATAGGATTAAATTTAAAACACAAGCATAACATTAGAAATTCTGCTAATATGCTACAAAATAAAGCTGAATAAATATTCTTGTGGTATAGGTAAAAACACTTCTAATCAAGTAACTAGATTGAAAGTGTGCTTACCTTTGTGCATTAGTGAGCATCAACTGTGAAATGTTAGGGTTCTAGACATGTTTATACAAGAAGTATTAAGTATGCTAATAAATTAATATGATTTATGTTGCCAAAGCTTAAATTTTTATTAAATTCCATAATATTTATACAGATAAAAAGCATGCTCTACATATTTAAAAATCTTGGAGGTAAAAATCTTTTCAATAGATATAAACTGATTTGTGGTAGAGTGACTTTTAGAGCAAGGTAATTATAACATTTCTCTTCTAATAAACATACGTGTGGTGACGGATTAAGAATACAGAGTGTCACCACCCCTATTCATCCCGTGGGTGTCGTAAGAGGCGACTAAGGGAGCGAAATACGCAGGACAACAGCACTGCAGAGAGAAGGAAAACTATATACAAACCCTATACCAACCCGTCTGGCCAGCGTGGTATAGTAGGCCAAAACCTCCTTTCTAAGGAGAGGCCTATGTCCAGCAGTGGACTGTTAAAGGCTGTTGATGTGATGTGAAACATACCTGGTTCATGATCATTCCTTGGAAACCAGTTTGAGTTTCTTGCTTCTCATTTTGCTGTGGAGCAGGGGCAAATGTCAACTGTTCTTTGTAACTTTGGTTAATTAGTGGAGTAGAAGAACTCACACTTGGTGGCTCCCAATCTTCTGATGCCTCCGCAAAAGGTCTCATATCCACCTTTAATTGCACACATGGCTCTGATCTTTGAGTGATAGCTATATTATGTGCCCTAAAATATGAATGATATTAATAAATGCTTTCATAATGTAATTTGTTTTTTTTTCTTTACTAAAACTATAAACAACCTTACACATGCTTTGTAAACATCCAGCACTACTTATACTTAAGGCCCATTGAGCAGTGAATGTTTAATAACATTTTAGTTGTTGCTTTTGTTTATATGTAATGAAATAATAATTAAAAAAATAATGTAATAATAATATTTTCTAAGACAATATGGCTGCGTTTTCCCTGTCATACAGTTTGACTGAGGGTTTGTTCTCATTAGTTCGATCCATCAGTTCAATCATCGAACTAGTGAGATTTTTTTTTTCTCATTAGTTTGATGGTTGAAGTAGCGAGAATTAAAAATGTCTCACAAGTTCTACTGCATTTGATTCAGAATGAAACATAAAACAAAATAACCTAAATTAAAAAAAACGCTTATTCATTGAAAATCATCATCATCAAATTTTTATGTTGTTTAAGTATTGCTATTTAAACATTTACAACAATGATTTTAGGGTATGAACTCGACAACTACAAAGAATTTACGAAAATTCTAACAGAAAAAAATTTATACAGAACAGCAAAAAAATTATGAAACCTATTCTAATTCAATTTGTTGTTCATGCAAAACTTTGTTTGAATTGAAACGTTTAGAATCATTTGACAAAATTTTTACACTTGACACTAAATTAAAAATGAAAATTAGTTAATAATAATAATATTCTAATAATAATATTCTACCACATACACACAACGCCATCTAGTCCCAAACTAAGCAGAGCTTGTACTATGGGTACTAGACAACTGATATAAATACCTACATATATACTTTTTTTTTTTTTGTAAATACATACATATTATACATAGAAACACCCAGACCAAATCAAACATGAAATGTTCATGCACACAAATGTTTGACTTGAGCGGGAATCGAACCCGCGACCTTTGGAATAGCAGTCCTTTACACAAACCACTACGCCATTCGGTCGTCTAAAGTTGTAGTTGTTTATTAATTTTTAATAGTAATTCTAAATATTTATAAAATTATGTTTCAACGCTAGGGAAAACACTGTACAGGGAGGGTGGAATATTTTCAAAATACCATGTTTGGTCAGGATCCAGGGCAGAGCACAATTTTTCATTACATAGTCAATAACATAAATGGCAAGCACTCTGGTTCCCCTAGCAGTAAGAATATAAATCAATATATATATATATATATATATATATATGTATATATAAATGCTATGTTGAATTGTGTATGTTTCAAAAAATACTGCATTGATTGAGCTCAAATCTTTACAGCATGCTTCAAAGATGGTTTTTATCTAAATTTTATTTTAACCACAATGTGCCACCGCAAGCAGGGCAGGGTACAGCTAGTACTTAATTAAGATTCTTAATTATTATGAGGAAAATATGTTCAAAACAAATAACAGCTGTTAACAGTGTTAACTCAATTTATACACTTAATATTCATGTAATACAGTTATATGCAATTAATATAATTACATCAATGAAATCTGTACCTATTACAAACAAAGTGAAAAAAAGAATTAGCCAATCTTCAGAAAGTTTATATAGAAATGCAAAATAATATAAGGATAAAACATGCAATTAAACATAAGGATCATTCAACCACAGAAAACATAATTAATGAGTTAATTATATTTTATATTCACTATGACTAGTATGACCATACATCTGTTTTTGTATTGGAGAAGAATAACTGTACATTAAGACTATGTAATTAATGATCACTAAACTTACTTAAGAAAAGCAGCATCCAAGTCCCAGTCAGATAAGAGAGGTAAATATATTTCTTGGCCATAATCATCAACACTTCTATAAGAAAGTGTAAAATCAGACTTTATGTCAAATGCTTTCACCAAAATGCTTTGTAACACTTCCAGAGAAGTAATCTGAGGATCTACTGAAAACTTTCTTAATTCTGGTTGAAGCTTGCCTTCACATTTCTGTTCAAAAATCAAAACATTACATACAAAGACTTGTAGTGAAATTATTATTACATTAAGAGAAACAGTTAGTTTAATTTACATAAAAACCTTTCGTAATTTGGTTCCATACAGTAAACTTTTCTGACATACTTTTATATATTGTTACTGGAATTTCCAAATATTGATTTTAATATCAAGATACATTTAACCACGAAATATTAAAAACTAATGCAGTAACTATAGCTGTTGGGTCAGATATATAATAAAACCTTTATTCAAACAGATGTTACATTTAATAATGAAAAAAAACAAGGAACCATAACACAAACCTTGACTTTCACTCTAACTGCTTCTTTACTGTAACCGAACATGATTTCACATCAATCTACTAGGTACCTAATGAAAAGCACTTATAATTATATTGGAATAATAACTATTGCACATTTCAACAAAAGGCTGAGCACATACATTTCTAACTTAACTTAAAGAGTGTAACTTGTAGAAAAACTCGACACTATTTGACAAGAGTGGCATTTAGAAACATTATTGACAATTTGACATATACATTTTTAATGATTCAAGGTTGCGTTCCGAACTCACTGTGGACTCCATCACAGATTACCATAATGTGACTCCAAAGTGAATTATCCTAAAATAGGTACAATGGAAACGCGTAACCCGATACTCAACGCTTGTTTAGTTAACTCAAATATATTTCAATGACTAACAATACGATGATAATGTATGATCCAATCGAGTTAGGTCAAAAAACCATGTGGAATAAATCGACCACCCGTGTGTTCAGCTATAGACGACGTCCTCATGATTTATTCCCAGACCGTAAATAATTTTAAATTTACTCCAGTACATAGTCATTTCTCTTGCTTTTATTCGGCAAAAATGACAGAAACAATTAATGAGGTTGGTCAAACCATATCATCTTAAATAATATAAAGTTAGATATCTTTCTTACTGAAACAAATTGCTTCTAATATGGTATTGGTAATAAATAAAAAGAAATTGAATTTTCTACAACATTTTCACAATGTCAATCTGTTAAGGAAAATGCCTTCAAAAAAAAAGATAAATTAAGTATATGTAATAATAAAAAGTATACAATAAGGAATTGTGTGGAGTTCGAACCATAAACACTTGATTGCAATTGTAATGCAATTTATGCAATTTTTGATATATCCATGTTTCGTCGCCAGTAATAATTTCAATTGACAACAACATTCGTTTCAAATGAAAGGCCTTCACTAGTGAAATACAGTACATTATCACTATCTGATCAGTATCACTACATATTATAAAACTAAGTCTCACGTAGCGTCTGCCTGTCTGTATGAACGCGATAATCTAAAAAACTACTGAACGGATGTTTATATGGTTTTCACCAATGGATAAAGTGATTCATGAGAAAGGTTTTTTGTATAATTCATTCATGTTTTCTGTAAAGTGAACATTAATATGACGATAATTGTTGAAGATGAAGAATGTCTGAATGAAAAATAAGCCTGGGAATAAGACTGGGAGCTTTAATCGAAAACGCTGCCCGCCCGCTGACTTTGGATTATCTGCGGATCTCCTCATTCTTGATACGATCACGCAGAGATACTCCGAGTTTTGCCCTTTCCATTGCTCTTTTGGTGATTTCGAGACAATAAGGACAATGACAATTTCGGAGAAATTACATCCCCCTGCCTGACTCCTCGTTGCAGTTGCATAGGTTACGAGCTCTAATTCTGTAGAGGGACTGTCGTAGTAGCGTTCTCGTGCAACCACCTCAATACCTCGATATACCGACAGTCGATTTGGCAGCACTGAAGAGCCAAGTCGAAAATTCGATGGAATCAAAAGCTTTCTTTTAGTTTACAAACACTAAACTTAGTCGAAGATTATATTCTTCAGACAGAAGTCAAGTTTAACATGCTTTAGGCTAAATGGCTAAAAAAGGCTTTAGTACCATAGACCACAAACATACGCTGCGATATTTGTAGTCTATGGTACTACAGCCTTTTCGGAAACCGGCTTGTTCGTCTTAAACAAAGAATATATCTACTCTCTTACGAGAGTCTCTCTTGGTCTTAAATTTAAAGATCACAAGAGAATTTATATTATCGCCCGAAAAGTACTTTACAAGGATCCAATGTTGTGACGATAATGACCAAATTAGTGAACAGAACTGTAGTACTAGGGTGGTCTGAAAAGTTTCCGACTTCAACACGAAGATGGCAGCACTCGTGAATAAAAGCTAGTGAATTTCGTTGTTCATCTGTTGACAATTACTCGCCAAAGTTTCAGCCATTTTGGACGAGTTGTTATGTAACAGTTGTTTGAGTGAGTTGATGAGAGTGTTTTTATGAATACGTACGTCTACGCCTAATACGCCTACGCAAATCAAAGATGAGTTGGATTCTGTGTATGGGAACTCTGCACCATCATTTACCACAGTAAAATATTGGACAGCTGAATTTAAACGTGGCCGTAAGATCTTGGGAGACGATGAACGTTCGGGACGTTCAAAAACTGCAACTACTGACAAAAACATCGCCAAAGTTCACCAAATGGAGCTATACGACCGCCGAATTAAAGTGAGAGAGATAGCAGAGATTATGAACATGTCAAAAGAACGTGTTTGTCACATATTAAATCCACATTTAGACATGAGAAAGCTGTCCGCGCGTTGCCCCGTTTGCTCACGTTAGACCAAAAACGTGTTCAAATGAAAATTTCCAACGCTCTGTTGGCGCAATTTAGGGGCCATAAATCCAAGTTTTGGCGCCGATTAATTACTGTAGATAAAACTTGGATACACAATTATACGTACGAAATAAAAGTACAGTCCAAACACTGGACTGTAAAGAGGGGACCGGCTCCAAAAAAGGCAAAAACTGTTTTTTCGGCTTTGAAAGTGATGGCGACTGTTTTTTGGGATAGTCATTAAGTTATTTTAATCGATTATCTCCAAAAAATAAAAACCATTACAGGAGCATACTACACATCATTACTTGACAAACTGAAGGCAGAACTTGCCGAAAAACGGCCACATTTGCAGCAAAAGAAAATTTTGTTTCACAAAGACAACGTACCTCAGCGGTTGCCATGCCGAAAATCCACGAATTTCGTCAAATGAAGAGGCAATCTCCTTCGTAAACAATTATTTTGCAGAGAAAAACGCCGAGTACTACTCGTATTTGGACGGGTTAGAAAGATGGAAGCATCGGTGGGAGGAGTGTGTAGAGTTACAAGGAGACTATAGTGAAAAATAAAATAAAAAACTGAAAAAAGGTCTTGTATCATTGTTAGGTCGGAAACTTTTCAGACCACCGTCGTATACGACTTAGTGTGCCAGAATTATTTGGAGACTATGAACCTGAAAGCACTGAAATTCAAAATGAGTTCACTCTACTTAATGACGATGCTAAAATGATTTAATAACATGAGAAATATTAAGTGCTGAAGTATAAACTAAAAACTTAAAAATAAAATAAGTCTAAAACGTTTTAAGTTAAACGGCTTTATTGAAAAGAAAGATAATATAGGTTACGCTGCACATGGCAGTGCAGTTTTTTTGGATATAATATCTGGAAATACGTACGCATGACTTAAGTTTATATACTGAAAATTCCACTACTATTATAAATCTAACTAAACTTGATCATTCAGGATCAAAACACTATTATTGCAATATCATAACGCTGCAACACCCTCCCCACTCCAGCCTGTAAATTTGAGATATAAAAAAAAAATACCAGTCGACGTATCTTAAATAGCACTTTCCAAAATTATTTATTATTAAAACAGCACCCTCTTAGTTTACGAGTAAAAAGTAAATAAAGATACTACCTGCTACACCGTCTATATCACTTGAAATACTTCGAATTTCGTACTTTTTGCACAGTGGATAAACTGCACCCTACTCGAAACTAACTACACTATCATTAGAATTTCATAAAATGCAATAGTTATTGCAACAAACAAATAAAACGTAATCAGTCAATTGCCGAAGGCGCGTGGTACGTTTGTGCATGCGCAGGCCATACATCTAGGGATTTTATTTTCGAAGGTTCGAAGCAAGTTCCCACTCCTAACCTTATCTGCGCTTTCTTTTCTGCTGTGAATGTTGATGCTCCAAAAAAATAATTTGTTTTGATAGCTAAAAAGTCACTTTGCATCTTGTACAGAGACGCAGATAAGAGTAAAAATTGTACTGCTATGTTTACCTCTTAGTTAAAGACTGCACGGATGGCGTAGTGGTTTAAGCGGTCGCCACGCCGCTTCCTACTACGCCGAGTGTTGTGGGTTCAAACCCCACATGGGACGACTCTTTGTGTGATCCACAAATTGTTGTTCTGAGTCTGGGTGTTCTTTGTGTCCGTTTCATGTATGTTTGTAAAGTCCCCCGCGACACAGGATTTATTCCTAATGCGGGCGTTGTCTTTTTAAAAAAAAAAAAAAAAAAAAAAAAAAAAAAAAAAAAAAAAAAAAAAAAAAAAAGTTTTTTTATAGAATAATATTGTAAATAATTGTTTTTTTTTACAGATTGGGGGGGGGGGGGGGGGGGGATCGCTGCAACCCACCATAATTCAAATCGTCATAGTCGTAGAATAGTGTCGTATCTGACATTTATTGAACTTTACAGGGCAGCAATTTCAAATAATTATGATCGTTTTTTGACACAACTTTTTAAATTCTAAATCTGTATCTAAAAAAATTGGCATACAAGTGAAAAATAGGTTGGTTTTAAAATGCAATAAAAATAACAATTAATAGTTATACAGTTTTCTAGGAAAATCACATGCTTCACTTTACTTCATGCTCCTACCAAACAAACACTGAATAATTTAAAACCTAAAATACATATATTTTTTTCTTGAATGTAGTAATAGACAGATATAAAATTAGACAATGTAGTATCCAAATATGGTAAAAACTGAATTTAGTATTTTTTTCAAAACCGACATTATTCTACGATCATGACGAAATGTCATTTTAGTATTATATAAATCAGACTTTGTTACATTACCACAGCATCTATACTTTACAATGTCTTCAATTTCAAATACAGGTTGTAAAGCTGTTAAACATTAATTTAACATATTCCTCAAGAATGAAATGTTGAAAATTTACTACGTCAACCATAATGCATAGTAATGCAACTGCTGCAAAATAGTTGCATGCAGCGGTAATCAGCGGTTGCTAATGCACCTCTATTTGATCTATTTGGTGGATTTGTACTTGCACCACGCACCCCTGAATCAACTGTCAAGACAAGTTGTCAATTTATCATTAATGTGTATTGAGTTGTCTTGATTTGCGAACTGATGATGCGGAAGGTTTTTTAATAAATTTCTTTAACATAGGTATTTAAAAGTGAGTTAAGGCTAAAATACGGAATAAAAATTCTTTATTAATCGTTTTTCCCTAATTTAAAATGAGTGCAACTAATACTCCAGCTCCACACATTGACCGTGAACTGGATTTG
This sequence comes from Arctia plantaginis, assembly GCA_902825455.1. NCBI lineage: Eukaryota > Metazoa > Arthropoda > Insecta > Lepidoptera > Erebidae > Arctia > Arctia plantaginis. Next base: position 8,019,582 of record CADEBD010000288.1, read on the forward strand.
TCAAATACTGGAAGAGGTGTTTGGCTCGTAAAAGTTCCTAAATACATAGCCAATAAATGGGAAAAAGCGCAAGGCAACATCGAAGTTGGCAAATTAAAGATATCAAGAGTGCCGGGACAACGTGCTCAGGTACAGTTATCGCTGTCGGAGGCTGTTCTATGCCTCAAAGATGCTGGAGAACAAAACGTACCTAAAGAACATCGTCTCGACGTATCTAATGTCACGAGACAGTCTTTGGGTGTATTCTCGCATGTGATCCGTAAGTGAAAGGTATATTTATATTTTGTGAAAACAGTTTACTCATTACATACATATTTACTTGACATTTTTAGTTTTTCATATTATGGTTTCATGTTCATCAGTTTCTGGAAAAATGACAACAACCTCATATAGTGCATATAAAAACAGATCAAATTAATAGAGGAATATCTTAACAATTGTATGAATCCTATGAGCAGACTTCATGTCAAAAGCTTTTAATTTTTTTTAGAATTGGTTCGTATTTTTTTATATCTTCATGGATGTATAATATAGTTTGTTTTTTATTTTAGCTGCCAATACTGATGCAGTGGTACCTGAATCTGAGAAATTATATATGGAGGGGCGGATTGTACAAAAGCTTGAGTGTAGGCCGTATGCAGACACAGCATATTATAAATTAAAGTCTGAATCAATTAGAAAAGCTTCTTTGCCTCAACGACAAGTGCTGCAGTTAGACAGGATAGTCCCAACATTCAAGCCTGTATCTGATCATAAATATAATGTAAGTCTAGCTTTTTATTTCCATAACCTATCATTTGCTAGTTATCCTTAAGACTGGGAATTATGAGGTGATAACTGTGTTTGCTTCTGTAACTTCTATACTTGATTTTTTAAAGCTAAAACATTAATAAATTTTTGATTTGTTTTGTTGCAGATTGATTACCTGAAGAAGAAGACAGCTGAAGGAAAGAAAGCAAGAGATGACAAAGATGCTGTTCTTAATATGCTGTTTGCTGCATTTGAAAAACATCAGTATTATAATATAAAAGACTTACAAAAGGTATTTTGACAAAGTCACTTTAACCTTACTTTATTCTGCTCTCTGTCAAAGAGGTGTATTATTTTCAAACTTTTGCATTACATTTATGTTTCCTCATACTAGGATTGCGCGTAATACTGTCTAATGGAAACGCTTTCTATCAAGAACTCAACGACGGTCAATGATTATAAATGCAGTCCAACCGTAATGTTCATATTTTTGTGCCAGTTCTATGCCTATTTCTGTGTGTGTTCAATCCACATACATTATAACCAGATAATACAGACATATCTCAAAGTAATATGTTGGTTAACTAATAAATCTACCTCCCACCTAGACATTGGCAAAATCATTGACATCTGATGGAGCCACTGAATTAAAGGAAGAAGAAGAAGAATATGTTGGTTGGTCACATGCATGTGTGCACAACACTAGAGAAAATTTAATATTCTTACTTCTACCTGTCTGTCTCATATTAAACTTTCAGTGGTAGGACCTATTTAAAAGTGATTCTAAAATTCATGACAATAGTCATTAGAACCATGATTATTACCTCGCTTCAATTGTGTAATCATCCATGTGGTGACGTATTAAGAATACGGAATGTCGCCACCCCTATTCATCCCATGGGTGTAGTAAGAGCCACAGGACAACAGCATTTCAAAGAAAACTTGACACAAACCCTATACCAACCCATCTGGCCAGGGAGGTATAGTAAGCCAAAACCTGTCTAAGGAGAGGTCTATGTCTAGCAGTGGACTATTAAAGGCTGTTGATGCGAATTGTGTAATAGATCACTGATTACAAGTGGTGCCTGTGTCTGCAGACTATTTTCTCTTTGTTTTCATTACAAGATAAATGGTAAAACATTAAATTTTGTTACTTGACTGTATTTGTGAAAGAAAAATGTATAATATGTAATTTAATCAAAAAAAAAAAACTGAAATAATTTACAGAATTTGATATTACATAGTATATAAATGTTAATGTCATTACACCACCACTAACTAATGTTATTACATTTGTCACAGCAGTAAATTCATATTGTTTATAATGTGAATTTACTGCTCAACTTTTAGTGACTACAAGGTTACTAAGATATTTAAACAACTCTTACTATACTCATTTAAATCATATTCCATAAATTCTCAAAAAGTTAAAAAGTGACTCAGTAAGTTACAAAAAGTTTAAATGAGTTTTGAACCGGTGGCATTTTCATAGACAGTAATGTCTATATAATAAATGTCTTATGTCTATATAATAAAATAATATGAATGACGTCGAAATTAGTTACTCTAATGTGTGTTTAGATAGGATAATAGAAGAAGGTCGTAAGTGTCAACTTGTTATAATGCTATAACTTCATAAGAATGGGACTGGAACTATGACCACAACTATTCATTAGGATTTATTTACACTTTTATAAGTATGTATAAGAAAAGGAATATCCATAGGTTGCTGGTTCAGATCCGGATCGAAGGACCAACGTGCATAAGGGTCCCATTACTAGAAAAATATATAAATGTATATCATTAATGTAAAGAAAACAACAATGTAGCGGAAGTAAAACTACGAAGCAAAAACTTTGTATGCATGTACTTACAGTTTCCTGTGTAAAATCAAAATATGTATAAATGAAATATAGTGGTCTGTATAAGATAAGACGTGTGTTCTACCTAATTCAAAATAATTATATAAGGCAAGCGATGTCTCGCATCAAGAGCACCGCCTCGCGACGTCGCTCGTCCTCCTCGCCCCGCTATTGCTCGGTGCTCGTGCGCCAACATTCTAGGCTTGATAAATATTATTTTAGTAATTACGATTAACAAACACATAACCATTTGAAAGAACATGTTTCTTTTATTGAATATTATTATTAAAAAAAAAACATGTTCTTGTTTCAGATTACGAGACAACCAATTGTTTACCTCAAGGAGATATTGAAAGAAGTATGTAATTACAATTTGAAGAATCCTCATAAAAACATGTGGGAGTTGAAACCAGAGTATAGACATTATAAACAAGATCAGCCTGCAGAAGCAAAGGAGGATAAAAGTAGTTCAGACAGTGACTAAAATGTCACTTTCTATATAGTATAATTAAATAAACCTCTATTTCAGGTTAAGTTGCAGAAATAACCAGAGGGACAAATTTACATCAATAATAATCATAATATTATAAGACTAACCTTGATAGTTACATGATTATTATTAAATAATTTATTAATTTTAGGTGAATCTGTGAGGATGAGAATTTTTCTTAGTTTGATAGGCGACTCCTGAGTTGCAGACGTTCATGGGCGGCGATGGTCACTTTCTATCAGGTGACTAGTCTGCTCGTCTGCCACCTCTAACATAAAAATAAAAGGAAAAATGCTCTATTAATGAGCTATTCATGTTTGTACCTACATATCTTAAGGACAAAGGTGATTTTTTAATAAATTTTATGAAAATTCTTTTTTTATTTATGAATGAAATGCTTCATCATAGGTAAAATACTCTATTAATGAGGTTTTCCATGTTTGTACATATTTATAAGACGAAAGTGATTTTTAAATAAATTTAAAAAAGATTTATTTTTTTAATTATCAATGAAATGCTTTATTGAGAGAAGAGAAAATTCAGTGAATACTGTTCCTATCTACATAATATGTATATGTAGGGCTTTTATTTAAAACGAATAGGAAAAATTGTTTTTATTGTGATCATTAAATTATTAATGGAGTACTTATTAGTATACTTGACCGTAGTTATTTGACAGTTTGTTTCGAATATTCGAGAATGTGGTTAATTTTTGTAACAAAAAGTAATAGTGTTAGTAGGTATAAAGTAGGCCCAATTAAAATAATAATAACATCAGGTACTTGCTTGAACTTTAATAACATTAAAATAAGGCTATATATTTTTCATGAACCATACAGATACATTTTTACAAGTAAATAATAATAAATTTTAATATAATTTTTAAACACGGATTAATTGCAATATTAATATTAGCAAAACATTTACTTAAAACATCAATATAATGCAAAATGTCCAATATGGATAGCGTCAGTCGAGAGTTAGGAATAATGAAAAAAGATGAGTATGTCGCTCGTTAGTTTACGGTGTCGTACTTGGATTTTTTTATGTAACTGGCTAAAAAACAAGACAGTAACGTGCCGATAAGCGGTAGGAAGGCTGTGCCGATCGCGATTCCCACCAGTATGTCCATGTTATTCTCCAAGTACTCAGTGATCACCTCGTAGCAACCCTATAATCAGGTAATGTGGTCAGACAACTTTATGGCCAAATGTAATAACTTAGTACGAGAACAATGAAACAACTTTTTGGTACTAGTAGTTTTGCACTAGTAAGAAAAATAATTAGATAATTCTGAAACGTAATTAAGGTTACTGAAACTGCGCTTATTATAAGAGAATAATCTACAGTGTGCTATAAACACCAAAGATAGGGTATCGACACATTATGTCCCTTCGGAATATTTTCTGCCAAACAAAATCTCAAAAAGTCAGTAAATTTTTACCTTTCGACCGGACAAAAATACTTACACGTTGGTAGACTTTGCTATAATTTGCTGTGACGCAGTTCTGTAGGTCGAGGCAGCATGACCGAGGAATCACCTTCTGCGGTGACAGTAGTATCCAGTCCGTGTAATTAGATACTCCACAGCAGTGGAACTGTTACCCATAAGGAAAATATTTTGTTTAGAATTTTAACGATATTGTAGCTATGTAGTTGAGTACTGGTCTTTTTTTAATTAAAAAAGACAACTCCCGCATTAGGAATATATCCTGTGTCGCAGGCGAACTTAACAAACATACATGAAACGGACACAAAGAACACCCAGACTCAGAACAAAAATTTGTGTATCACACAAAGTAGTCCCATGTGGGGATCGGACCCACAACACTCAGCGTAGTAGTAAGCGGCGTGGCGACCGCTTAAACCACTACGCCATCCGTGCAGTCGATCTAAATGTAGGTAAGTATATGAGTTCAGTGTCAGTACGTTTCTGATCGCCTGTTTAAACGTCAAATTAGAAAATCTATTGAATTGAAGATGCTTTAACCTTGTAATTAAATATGCCGCTATATTACTCCATGAAATTTTACGTAAATGAATGTTTACGTTTATATATCACATAGGAATTCAGCAAAAAAATATCGTTCTTGCGAGATAGAAAAATATATAAATGTATATCATTAATGTAAAGAAAACAACAATGTAGCGGAAGTAAAACTACGAAGCAAAAACTTTGTATGCATGTACTTACAGTTTCCTGTGTAAAATCAAAATTTGTCTTTGTCTGGTTAGCGCTCATAATAGTCTGCGTAAGTCCATCACGTAGGCTCTTCCCAAAAGTGTCCCGATAGCATGACACTGCAACCGCCACACCCGCGTCCATCATGAAGATACAAGCCAAAAATCCACCATACTGTAAATAAGATTATCTTTCAATTTATTAGCCGTTCGACGCTCGTTAGGTGAACATTGTTTTCAATTTTATTGAATTAATAATCATAACTTGAAAATAAGTAGTTGTGACCTCATACACGAATGTCCGATGCCAGAACCTGTGTTTTAGTAAACACTGACTGCTGATAAACATACTTTTGTATTACTAAATACAATTTAAACAAGTGAATATTCTAAACACAATTATTTGTCTTGGGTCTGCACCGAACCCACGCCCACTAGCTCATCAGTTAGGACCACCAGATATTATCTCAACAAGCTTATTATTCAACCAGCTTTTACATCAAAAATGTCTTACGATATATAGAAGAACAGGCTGGCCTTTGATGATGCAGGAGAATGCGATAGAGGTGACAACGACAATTAGGCAGGCGATACCGATCATTACATGGGGCGCTGTCCCAGAAAATTCCGGCGATAGTTCCATATATTTGTGCAGGTCAAATTCAGCCCATAGTCCAACGATTAGCAACAACAAGCCAGTTAACTGCAACATAAAATGTTTGTTATAAACCTTTTTCTTGTTAGTACCAATTTACTTCTACTCATCATTTTCCGGCACATAGACCTCGGTTTAACTTTGGCAAACTTTGAAAAAATCTATTATTGCTATTTGTTGATGGTCTAGCTTTGGCTAATTAATAAGGTTAATATCTAGATCAAGTGCACAATATGGTATATACTTACCTAAGATTGAAATGTACGTATTACACATGGCTATGAAACAGATGGTTAGATTTCAAACATCGACTGACAGATGAAAGCAAATTAAAGCACGATTTACACCAACGAGATATCAATTAAGTATGCAAATGTATATTTCTGCATTTCTTTAGGACTAACAATAGTCCAAATTATTTTTACAACCTGCAGCGATGTATAAGGAGCGTGTTTACAATAATAATTCTACACAATATTACGTACCCAAAACACGATGTTGAAAATGAAAAGGAAGGTTTTTAGGCAGGCGATCACCGCCACGTTCTTAAACTGGTTACCCATCTTGGTTCTATTGTTACCACTTATTTTACAGTTATCACCATATTTTCGTATACCATATGTTGTTGAGAACGCCACCCAACAGCGACTGTTCCAGGGGTAAGAAATCTTCACGCATGCGCAAGTCGGTTCTTGATTTGTTTGTAAATATACACTAGATAGATGTACTTATAGGTTTTGATGTGACCTCGAGAATCAGTCTGATGTATAGCGTACCTATCTTCGATTTCAATAGCATCAGCAATGATTACGAGACAGTTGTTTATAAGGCCATTATTCCTTTAATTTTAAGTTCTTCTGTATCTTCTTTAGACAAGAGTACCTACTTATGATTTTAGAATAATCCAAATACAAAAAGTGTTACTTCGTTACCAAAAATGTGTAGGTATAACAATATTCGTGATTGGAGCATCCCTTTAAGCAATCAATGGAGACTGCTCTTCCATAGCACGCGGGTTACACAGTTGGTACACGATTGTGTTCCATGGTTTCGATACTAGGTACTTATAATGGTAAAGTTCTGAAGGTCATTAAGTGTAAGAAATAAATAAATATAGATATATTTTTATGATCGTATTTAGTTATGCTATTTGGAAGACGTATACGAGTATAATTTGCATTTCTTAAAAGTTGTTCATCAGCAGATGATATCTAGCATTGGATCTAGTTGTGTAGTCCCTATGACCTACTTTTGACAGGCTCTCTCAGCCTCCCTTATGAGGGTAGAAGTTGTACTATTCCACTTCAGAGGAAGATTATTTTTCTTTTTAAGATTTTGGTACTTAAACCTTATTTCAAGGAACGACTTGGAAGTTTTAGCTTATCATACTTACTTGAATAAATAGATGTCTCATAAAACGAGTTTGTAAGCAATATTAAATGACCATTAAACTTAGATAACGTTTAGGTACACTTTTAAAAATACTGAATCGAAGGGATGAGAAATAAATATCACGAGCCCATATAAGGGTATAAATTATGCATCATCATAAGTTTACTTTTGAACTTCAAATCCTTTCAAGCAAGAAGGTCGCACCTAACTGTGCACATCCAAAAGAGCGTAGCTAGTCTCGGCAACTTTATTAGTTGGTTAGTCGCTCGGTGTCCGCTGCAGCGGAAGCGCACGTTAGTAGTTTCAATCTGCGTTAGCTCAATACGAACTAAAACACGTGAACGCGAAAAATTTCAGACGCGATCATTGTTCATTTAAAAAAGATATTATTATTGTGCTTCGTTTATAATATTGACATTATGGTTTTTTATACTCGTTTATATTTCATTGGATTACTATTTTTCCAAATTTCTTTTGTCACTCCCATTGCTGAAATTGACACCAATGAAGGTGAGATTTTTATACAATAACACGTTGACTTTATACTCACTAAATATTGGACACCTCGTATCTACTTGTTCCACGAGTCGAACTTTATTAAATGCGCACTCACAAAAATAGTATTGATTGAATTTACTGAGAAACTTCAAAAACAAATAAGTAACTGTTTTGGTCAGCACAAGAATTTTTATTTACCAGGAAAATAAATAAATAAATAAGCTAAAAACTTTGACCAATTTTAAAAAAGGAGGTCTTAATATCATTATCTTGATAAAAATATCGATTGTGATGATTTTAAATATTATTTTTAGTTAATATCACAAAATACCGTACCTTGTCCAAAAACATATGTTACACATAATTATTTATTAAGAATTTTCGTCGGTTGTATTTTGGAAACTTTATAGTTATATTCACATTTACAACTATCACATTTAAATATATAGGTAAATTTGTTACGTATTTACTTTTCTACAATAATTTTAAATTGTACAACAATAATAAGTAGTGGTTTTACATTCTTAAAAAAGATTCGTTTTTTTCGTTTCATTCTCGTTAAAAAACTATTACTGATTTGAAATAACATAATATTTTAACGCAGTAACTATTCTTATTTACATAGTATAAATGTCAGAGCTACAAGAATTTACTAGTGTATAATCACGGCTAAATTATTTGCGAAGAAAAAAGAGTGAACTATAAGTACCTACTCATTTTGTAGATATTTTTATTTCATTTTATGATTAAGTTTGAATAAAAAACAGAAGGGTCTACTACGGATATATGGCGCATAAAAACTGTAAATGTATTATCAAATGAGCTAATAAATCCATTAAAAAAAAAAGTTAACCCGACTTCAAACAATACTGACAAAGAGCACTAAAAATAAAAAAATCATTACAAATCTAAGTAAAAAAAAAGTATCCTCAATATAACAGGTTACACTATAATAGCTATAGTCCCTTCTAGGACGCTTGAAGTCGGCGCCAAGCCCGATGCACAAAAAGTAATACTCGTCTATGTCAGCTTTACATTAGCACAATAGAAAACGTTTTTTAAAGGATTTATTTTACCATGTTAAGTGTAAGATATGTTTGTATTGAGTGTATAAGTACGATATTTAAAACTCTACGTAGGTACCGTAATGTATAGTACTAAACTGCAGTATGTTAAATGATATACTTTAATAATTCCTTTACTTTATTTAGATAAGGTAGTAATATGTTACATTTGAACCTGAAAAATATATTGTTTTCCACATCACTTAATTTTCCTAAACTAGGAGTTTTATTTATTCTTCACATTCAAATGAAATAAAGGGGAAATATACCCTTCGCATTTTTTTGTAATCGATTTACAAACATGAAATTAATTTCGTAACAAACATTTTTTTTGTCTAAATGTTTCGTAATCTCATATTATATTACTCTTTTGTGCACATATCTCTGTAACCTCACACAAACACTAACAAATATCTTGAAATAATAAAACAAGGTCAGTACATGATTAGATTTTTTAAATAGTTATTTACTACCTCCTAAAAACCAAGGATCTTTCCCGCATCAGCTCAACAACATGACATAACGTTGTCGGGGCTGTTAAATTTGAGAGTTCCCCTTACAAAAAGAATTTTGAACATCGGTCAACAATTGACGGAGATATCGCGCAACAAACAAACAAAAAAAATTACAGACTAATTGATAACCTCCTCTTTTGTGTTTTAAAAGTCGGTTAAAAAATATTTAGGTAGGTACAATTTTCACATCCGTGATAATGACTGGTACGTAGGTCACTATTTAAGTTTTGAGAGGTTATTATATATTATTAACATTCTAATTTATTTGAAAATCGAACACGAAATGCATGTACAGCAATAAAAAAAATATAAGTATTATACTGTCATCGATTCCCGCTTTTTTGTCTGGTGCAATGGAGCTTAAATGTAAACATTTGCGTGCTACGATATATTACGACTTTAAATGTGATTTATCTGAAGGTTTAACTTAAGAACGTTTAAAATCAGCTTTAGGCGAGTCTGCTCCTTCTCGAGCAACAATTTTTAGATGGTTTAACGAATTAAAGGCGGGTAAACTAGCCTTGAAGATAATGAAAGAAGTGTACGCCCTCCAACAGCAGTCACTGCTGAAAATGTGTGGACTACTGAAATGCTTATTCGAGAAGACCCACGAATTATATACAGGGACAAAGAGAAAAAGACTGGGCTTCGGGGAATGATGCTGCACCAATGAAGAAATGAATCTTCACACTCCTTCCTCAGAACAAAGCCGTTTATTCAAAAATGGAGTATTGAAACCCTACCTTACCCACCTTACAGCCCCGACTCAGCTCCTTGTGACTTCTCTTTATTCTCCACCATAAAAAATAAGATAAAAGACAAGTTTTTTCAAGTGCAAAAACGGTAGCTGCCTACGAATCAGCCATTTTTGACCTGTCGGAGAAAGACTGGAAAAAGTGTTTCCGAGACTGGTTTAGGCGGATGGCAATTTGTATAGAGAGTGATGTAGAGCTTTTTTTATTAATTTGTTTACTTTTTGCGAGTCTGAAAATTTATATAGTGACCTACGTAATTCATAACATTATTTTATTTATTATTTTGTGAATAGGTATGGGTATACATTTGCAGAACTTATAAGCTAATACGAGTATAATCATTGTTCTTACACCATATTCAACCACGGCAAAAAATAAAAGAGAGAGAAAGAGACTTTTACGTCCAAATTAATACTACATATTTAACAACAGCAATAAATATTAACACACAATGGTGATCAATAATATGACTAATTACTTACATGCTACAGACGACATGATTCAGATTAATAATCCTTTTTTAATTCATGGCATAGCGATGCTTAGGAATTAGAAGAATAAAATTTAAAAAAATTAAATGGTTGTATGAGTAACAAAGTTACAAAAATAATAAGTAACAAACTTTCGTACAGTGCCTACTCAGAAATGTTAATTGCAATTTTATTTATATTATACTTTCACACTGAAATAATTACTTTCTTAGATTCAGACAGAACTTCATAATTAATATTATAGAGTAGCTGCATAGTGGCAAGCTGTGTAATAGCCAGTAGTGTGTAGCTAAATATTTTATGCAAAAAATGATAATTATGAAATATTTCTTTCAGAGAAAAAAAATACGGTATGGCATAGAACCACAGATAGTTTTAAAGCGATTCGATAAATTTGTATTTTACAAACGATATCACGTACCCACGTGATACCAGTATGTGATTAATGATTATATCATATTGCGACCGAAAGTTGAATCGGTATTCTGCTAGTCTTAGTTATATTTTACTACAAAAATACGTTTTATGATATTTGTGACATCGAGAGTAGATCGGAATTAATTTTGAAGGACTTTTTATTACGAGAATTGGCCTTGTGACGAGATGAGAGACGAGCTATTTGGTGTCTATGGAACACTTCTTCAAATGCTGTTACTAGGAATCTCCTAAACAGAATAATCCAATCAAAATGTGTAGGTGTTAATTTTGGTCTGACACCTTTTAGTCATCCTCACAATGATATGTATTGCCATAATTTGCTGCGGCGTTACTTTCTTTTTGTCGAAAGAATCAAAATAATATTTTAATCAAGTCGAATCAGAACACGTGTAGGTAAGTGTTACACCTATATGGAGACTACTTTCTTTCCTTTCTTCCCTTGGGCCTTTTTAGGAGTAAATTGTCTTTTTTTCTGTTTGCAAGTTACAGCTTATACATGATATCTGTACTATCTGTGTCTAATGATCGTGCTGTAACAAGTAAAATAAGACTCCCTGTTAAACGGTAAGGCTTTAATTAATAACGGCATGCTATCTTCATTTATCAGTCTTTTTCGGTCCTGGTAACTACTGTCGCTATGTAAATAAAAGAATGTTTATAATATAATACAGAGAAGGTAAATCAAATAAGCTTTCACATAGCCTCGATCTACTACCTATGTCCCTATTATTAAGAGTGTGCGTGCGTGTATGTCTAGTGTCTAGTGTTATGTTATGAGTAGGTATACGTATACTATAAACGACGTGGATTACAAATTATTTAGTCTAGAATAAAAGTAATAATAATAATAATCATTTAACTTATCATCATAAAACTTATCCTATGTTAGTAGAGACAATTTACAATATTTTTATTTATGCACTCCATGAGAGACGGCGCTGCAGTGACCAATGTAGGTACTTGCAATCTAACCTCTCTGTGATCATGGCTAGTATGCTGTTAGAGCTAGCCCGTACCCTCCGCACCAAAGATGCACACCGTTTTCACATAATAGTGTGAAAGCAGTCCACTCGCGCCTCTGTGAACATCCCGGACGCACTACAGAAGCGGGGTAGCCCCAACAGCACCCTAAATGCATTGTTGTATTGTATATGGAGGGAGTTGTATGCTTTTCGAGTATATGTAGCCCACAGAATGCACGTATAGAAAGACGTGCAGTAAGCTCTGAAGGTGATCTTAACATTATTCGAACAATGTGTAAACCTGCGGCTCAACATGTTCGCTCTCACCGACAACGCCCTCCGTTCCCTTTCCAGATCCTCATCGTCTTTGAGGCTAGGAGTTAAAATATGTCCTAGATATCCTAACTTAAATACCCTTTTCAATGGATGCCCTTTTAAAAGTAGTAGTAGTAAGTAATTAGTAATAGTGCAGTCCTTTCGTATGAAAAAGAAAGGAAGGAAATAACAATTGTAATATATTTTATATACTGTACTCGTATGTACTTAACAATATTGTGTAATAATTTATTTATTGACAATCACCAGTATTGTAATACCTAGTTATTAGTAGCGAAGCAAAATTAAAGACTACACGCTAAATACAAATTTTACAGGTATATTATTGTTTTGGTTAATACATATTAATGATATAAAGTTAAATTATTTTAAGGTTTATTAACTAAGATTAGTAAATAAATTATCAGAACAGTCACACGATTTATGTAATCATTATCTGAATCTTAATGGTTTTTTTTTTATTTTGTTACATTTTATATATTTCTACTCACTTTTATAAATTTAAAGTACTTAAATGAAAGTAGCAATACGTAATACGTATATTCTTTTTATTAGGTAACGAATATATTAGAGTTAGGTACATGTATATATTTTTAATTCTTTAATTAAATGCTTTCACACCACGATATTACCTAGACTTAAATTTAAAAAGTGTGTCTATTACTTTAAAAAAATGGTTATAGCTTACATGTTTATCGTATGCATTTTCACTAAAAACTACGACTGTTGTGTAACAAATCATAAATCAAGGCACAATTAAACTAAAATATTCTCCATTTAATATTTTAATATAAATTTAAAATAACATATATGATATTTAATATTTTTGTATTTTCTATGAGCAAAAATTAAACATAAAAGTAATAAAGCACTTTCATTGAATTCTTTAAACTTATATATTGACTTTTCAGATCTGACCCGAAAATTATAAGTTACTACACAAAAGTATAAAGGGCCTCTCTTTATACTTTTGTGTAGTAACTTATAATTTTAACTTTTATTTTTAATTTTATATTAATATAGCAGTTTAGATTACGTGAATACAGTATTACGAAAACTAGATGTCATCCAAAATATGGGACAGAGCCCTCTCATAGTCTCTCTTTAGAGACAGTCTTTTATTTATAAATTGAAACGTGCTTTGTGGTTATGGCTAAGTCATTTTCCTTTAAAGGTATTTTAGCAAAAAAAACTATCCCTTACTCGGGAAAATATATTCATTCTGATCTGATGTAATCTTCGTTAGTTGATGCTGTAATTGCAAAAATATTTAAACCTAAGTCCCTTTTATTAACCGACTTCAAAAAAAGGAGGAGTTTCTAAATTCGTCGGCATTTTTTTATGTATGTACTTAATGTTATTATCAGTTTACAATATACATGTTTAGACACATTGTTTTTTAAAGTTTCACAGTTCAAAGATTAGACGAGACCAAACAGATTAAATGTACAATCAGTATTATGTGATCTGCAATTTAGCTTTCACTAAATGCAATAAAAATATTTTCAAACAACAAATGGTCATCCAGCGAGACTGTTGATAAGCTTACTCATATATTTATAAATACATACATATCAAAGCAGAACAAATGATCGTGCTTATCGCACAAATATTTATCCTGGGTGGGAATCGAACACATGACCTCTGGCTTAGTAGCTGATTCCAATATTTTATAGCTATTGTATGTATAACGTAAATAAATGTTACATAAACTACATACTTTGTGACCATTTCATGTCCAATGTCAATTTCATGACCATTTTATTAATAAACTAGCTGAGACCCGCGGTGTTACCCGCGTTTGTTGTTATAACCGCGGGCAACGCCGCGGGGCGAAGCTAGTCTAAAAAAGTAGCCTAAGTTATTGCTTATGTCATCGCTGGCTATCTGCCAGTGAAAGTCCCGTCGAAATCGGTCCAGCCGTTCCAGAGATTACCCGGAACAAACAGACAGACAGACAAAAATTGTAAAAAATGTTATTTTGGCATATGTACCGTGTAAACATACATATGCATTTAGTAAAAAGCGGTTATTTTAATATTACAAACAGACACTCCAATTTTATTTATTTGTATAGATTACTTGTATAAGTTACTTCTTACCTACATTGGCATTCTTTGAAATGATGCAGTTGCCACTGCAAAGTTTTCAGACCATGACGAGGGCCAACAGAAGTACCTCCTGTTTGAAATCGAAAAATTCAACAAATTTATAATAAACATTTAAAAAAATAACACAAAAAAGAAGATCTCTCAAATCTTATCCAGATTATATTAGTGCATAGACACTAAATTCCTTATTTCATCGTTATTAATTAAAATCGACGGCCTAGTAACTCACTTTAAATTCACTTTTTTATTACACAAAAAATGTTTTATTCGCGTGTCTAGCACCAGCTCCAACCTAAATGCCTACTTTTAATATGCATTCCACATTTAAACAGACTCTATTTTACAAAATTTATACACAATACAATTATGAAAGATCGATTTTTTCTTTTTATTAAATTTTTTCTGTATTCCAAACAAATAATTAAATGAATTACCTAAAAAATAACGGAATTTTACATAATAGTATAATACCCAAGCAGAAAGTAGGTAGTAGCATTATTTTTGAGTACTTTAAGATATACATATATAATTTTACGTTTAATTACTTGAAACAAGTCTTAAATATTTGTGAAGTAAGTGATGTAGTTTTTTATTGCTTTAAAAACTAGATTCCAAGTCCTCTATTTTTTCCGTAGAGCAACTAACTACAAGCTACAATATAATAAGCGTGTAAAACTAATTAACCGGCTAAGTGCGATCCAGGCCACACTTGCTGTTTAGGATTTCATAGTTTATTACTAGGTACCATTTTAACGGGTAACAAAACAAATTTGTGTAAGTAATTTTTTCTTATGATTTTGTAATCTGAGTATAAGTATAATGGAGATACCCTCAACATTTTTTTATTAATTTTATTTAACAACTTGTCTATGTTATATTACGTAGTCCTAAATTTTAGTTCCAAAATTAATTTATGGCAAGAAACAAAATGTTTTGCCTACTTACATACAATACTTCCTACTATACATATATACTATTACACGCTACTTCTGTCAATCAATTTAAATAAAATAATGAATTTGAAATGAAATCATATTACTTACTTTACGTATAATATTGTCACTTCGATGAATTAATCATTCTTTGTTCATGTATAGTTATATTATATAAAAAAATACTTCTAAAAATGCAAATCCCGCGAAGCAGTTCTTGTACCCACTGCAAAAAGTTGTGATATCTATTGTAACCTACTTAATTAGTTCGTCTAACAAGATTTTATGATGGCCATATCAATATAAGCCATCTTTATTTCTTTACAGCATGGACTGGATTGGCCATTGGCAATATACAACATACTTTATAAAAAAGGAATAATTTACTGTTGTAAATTGTCGTCATTAATATAGCGCTAGAAGCCGAGCTTCAGACAACACACACAGTTGCAATTAAAGCACTCATATTGGATAAATTTTAATGTACGTTTATAGATTCTGAGATTGTTAAATTATTTTATATTATACTGTACCTAGCTATTTTAATTATTTACTAATAAGTAAATAAGTACGTATACGGAAATAGATAAGTACAAAACGTCCGAGATAAACGATAGATAGGAACTGTGAGTGATAAAAAATTATGAGCTAGTTACTTTGTATTGCATTTGCACAAGTATCTCTTATGGCATGTATAGGATTATTTTCGTTCACAATTAAAAGCTAGTTTTGCTTGTAGAAGTACCTTAGAATCTTATCATAAATAAATAAAAAGTTAATTTGACTTATGATAGTTTGGAACATGTTCTAGTTGAACAATATCTTTAGATATATCCTATGTACGACGTAGTAGTAGACGTAGATCGAAGTATGTGTGGTAAACCTTCTTGCAAATTGAAAATTCAAGCTTTTATAGTTATCTATGAGAAGGTTGAAATCGGAAACGTCTTGAATGGCTGGTTTATTAAAAAAGGAAGGTGCGGCCGAGCTTTTTTTTACCTACCACGCCATTCCCGCAAATTATGTTTGAAATGTGTTCAAACCATTTTGAATTTTGCTTAGGTACTTCGTAATTTTAATCCTTCCAATTTTAATCAATTATTCACTGTAAAAGTAGATGAATAAAGGTGAAGGAGCCCTACGAACATAAACTGTGTCTGTACACATTTTGTCCTGATAAATATTAAATGCGTTATTAGATTTTAATACCTATCCTGCCATCTTACCTCATTTCACCTGGTATCATCATGATATGATACCTACCTTGCCGAACTATATACGTCTAGCATGCATTGCTGGTACAGCTTCTTCTAGTTTGCACGTTTGTTTGTATTGAGACAATGAAAGCACTACGTGATCAAACGCGGTACTCACTACTTAAATACATTTTACCGGAATGTCATTTATTCCAGTAAGTTGTAATCACGCGAGCGAAACAACACGAGAGAATTTAATGTTAAGCCGTTATAAAGATACAGCTGTTAGCCATGTTAAGCGACAGTCGAATAGATGTTGTGATAAACATATATAAATAATTTTTTTCGTTATATTAGTGAACTCAGATCAAATAAAAAAGTTAAGATGGATCTTTACGAAGAATGAAGTGACGCAAGTTTTATAAACATGGTTGAGTGGGCCGGTGCTGTCATCATAATTTTATTTTATGGAAAATATAGGGTTCCACGCTTGCTTATGTGTGAAATGCGATTCCTATCTATCTCTATCTACTTCTTGTAGTTTGATTTTACAACCTTTCACAACACAATTCGACATTTTTACTTGTAAAATATTGTTGTCACGTGTGTGCGTGTTATTGTATATGTACACGCCAGGTGTAGTTTTAATTGGCCTCCCTTCTTTGTTCACAGAATACCATCTTAACTTTGTTATTTGATCCAAGTTAGTGAGTTTGTAAGTAAAAAATATTTTGTTATTCTCTTGTAAAGTTTTAAAATACGCACACGAAAGTACACATAAGTAAGCAAAAGACCTGATTCTACTGCACTCATCCAACCGATGCGTCATAACCAGGCGTGTTCTGACTTGCAATGAATATTTTACAGGCACAATCTGTTCGAACCACACACTAAATACTGTTCGACTTGAACCTGAGTCCATTGTGTAACACAAACATTCATCTATATTTTTATAATTGAGTAAAATGTTTCGAATTATTCTAATTAATTGAACGATGATTGGTTTTAAATGAGTAGGCGGATACCTAATCAAAATGTTTTTTTTTTTTTTTTTTTTTTTTTTTTCTGTCTGTTGAAGTGTGGTAGAAATAAAGTCAATCATAAAGTCAAAAGTAAATTTAATCATCTTTATTACGTTTTAAATCGTTTTGGCTTACTAGAATATGAATTAAAACACTATAACATGCCAATACACACGCACACACTATAGCCTATTTAACAAATAATGTTTATCTATACAAATAAATAAAATTGGAGTGTCTGTTTGTAATATTAAAATAACCGCTTTTTACTAAATGCATATGTATGCACGGTACATATGCCAAAATAACATTTTTTTCAATTTTTGTCTGTCTGTCTGTCTGTTTGTTCCGGGTAATCTTTGGAACGGCTGGACCGATTTCGACGGGACTTTCACTGGCAGATAGCTGATGACATAAGGAGTAACTTAGGCTACTTTTTTTTTGGACTAGCTTCGCCCCGCGGCGTTGCCCGCGGTAATAACAACAAACGTGGGTTTAACAGCGCGGGTCTCAGCTAGTTCTGAATAAGATATCTATCTGTCTTCATCTTTACGAAGTTGTTAACTTTTAAACGGTATGTACAGATGTAATAGGACGTCAGGTTCATGAAATGTATGTTAAATCGCTACTACTTGTGTTACATAACCGGGGCAATCATGAATTTTGCTATTTTATGTTTACGCCACTGTCACGCTATTGAGATGCCATCGAGTGGCCATTGGCATCGGTATAAATATCGGTAGTCTACACTAACTAAACAACAACAAAAACAGCAACGATAATTCTATTAATTACGGTGTATTATGTCGTTGTAGTTTATACATTTGTATCAATAAATATGATAAATCCATAACAACTTTATGAACCAAAATTAAAATAACGTAGGTAATACATTTTCAAATTACAAGGAAATGATTTATTTATTTTTCCAAATAAATAAATCTAATAATAATTAATCTAATAATCTTTTTGATATCACCACTGATGAGCCACTGCCATTCCATTGCCACTGTAAAGACACTGAGTTAGTGGAGACTGGTGATGTGCCGGATATCCGTATCCGTATCCGTATCCGCGGATATCCAAGGGAGAAGAGAGATCCGTAACCGTATCCGTGACTGTTTTGGCGGATCTTTCAATACATAGATGAAATTCTATATAGGTGTTTTTCTATTCACTGTAAAACTCTTAGGTATGTGTTTGTAACACTATAAACATCAACTTTTTTCTGGCCAACGTCAAAATGAAAAAAAAATTGGTCCTCCATTCAAATGACCAATCAAATGTTGTTAGTTTGTATGGAGAAACAATTTTTTTTTTTCTTTCGTTTTCGGTGTTAGTCCAGATGAAAAGTTGTTGTTTATAATGTTACTAATATGCACTTCAGAGGTTTTCAGTAAATTTAAAATAACCCTGAATAATGGTTATTAGGTAGCTATGAAAAACTATTGAATTCTGTTCAGATTACTTTTTATTTCTTAAAACAAATATTTGGCACCTTTGTATTGCAATCATTTATCGTACTACACTAAATCAACTAGGCAGATCGTAGGTACTGAAAGAGCTTGGGCACGCCGTCATTGCGGCGGTAAGACCCGTTATGGAGGATTGGCTCGAGAGGCGTCACGGGACCCTCTCATACCGATTGACGCAGGTGATCACTGGGAAGGGATGTTTCGGAGATCACCTGTGTCTGATCCGCAAGGAGCCAACGCCTGAGTGCCACCACTGCGATGGCCAGACCGTGGACACGGCTCTCCACACGCTGGCAGAGTGCCCAGCGTGGGTTGAGCAGAGGCGAGACCTCGTGGCGGCCATCGGAGTGGGAGTTCTCTCGCTCGATAGCCTGATTGCGGCTATCGTGCGGAGCGAGAGTGCGTGGAACTCTGCCGTCTCCTTCTGCGAGCAAGTTATGCTCGCGAAGGAGACGGCGGAGCGGGACCGGGAGAGGTTTAGAACTCTCCCGGCCCGCCAGGCCCGGGCACGGGCCAGGCAGCGCAGGCGACTCAGGCGCCGGAGGTCGCAGAACGACCTCCGTCCTCCATAAGCGCAGGCCTGGGGGTGACAGGTGAGGCCATCTGTCACCCTAGCAGAAGCAGGCCGGGGTGGCGGCGAGCGCGTTGCGAAGCGCGCTCGCTCCCAGGGAGCACAGGGAACATGGGGTTCCCACACGGGGCGGGGGTCGTCTACTCGTCTGTAGATGACCCGAGGTATGTCGGGGCACCAGGGCCTTCCTTTCTAGGGTATACCTGGTTCCCCGGCTATTAGTACCCGGCGAAGGCGTGCGGTTTTAGTCGGTTCGAGTCCGACATGCCACCGACAGGTGGTATCCGAGGGGATTTCCGCACGGAAAAAAAAAAAAAAAAAAAGGTACTGAAAGAGCTATCTTTATAATGAGATCAATCAAACATCTATGTATTAACTTATTAAAATAATGCAATATTTAAATATCAACGGCAAGGCGTCAAGTGGCGACAACTATCAAGGTCACGGGCTCCGATTGAGTAAGAAACTTAAGATCCGTATCCGTATCCGTATCCGCGGATCTTGACACCAAATATCCGTATTCGGATCCGTATCCGCGGATATACTTTGTTAACGATCCGGCACATCACTAGTGGAGACTACCGATATTTATATCGATGCCAATGGCCACTCGCTGGCATCTCAATAGCGTGTCAGTGGTATGACAGTGGCTTGGCCTGAACATACAATAGCAGAATTGAGGTCCTGGTGTGTTACTTTACATTTTTTATAAAAAAAAATAATATAATACCAACCAATAAAAAAGGAATAAACAAATATTATAATATCAAGTATTAGTGTTTGAAAGTTTGGAGTAGATAAGTAATCGGGAATAATTTGGCATAAATCTTAAAAGTCTAATATTTTGTAAATTGTTTGGGATATGGTATTTCATAGTGAAATCTATTAGAAATAATAGCTACTCCTAGCCCCTAAAGTATCTAGGCCGACCTAATTAGTACCCTGTTTATATAAATATATAAAAACAACCTGTTGTCGGTTAGGCAAAGTTAGTGCATATTATAGACAAAGTATCTGTTGCGTGCTTAAGATTATGTAACACAGGTCTGATACAGCTAGAACGATGCTAACTTACCGCAAACTATCAATGTTTCACACTCTTCCCACATTATTGCAGCCATAACCTTAACGGCACTCATGTAATTCACGTTAGCCACAAAGATGAACGTGTGATACGAGCCTCCCTCTATCGTTATTCTTTGTGACTACTCTTAACTGTACATGTAACTATAAGTGCAGTGAGCCTTAAACGTAAAGGGTTTATAGTTGCAGTACCTAACGGTTTTAACTACGCCATACTTACATGATTCCAAAGTAACCGTACACAAGTGTCTGAGACATATTCAAACCTAGCCAGGAAATGTTTCTTTAATGTTATCTATGTCACGGACCGCAACCGTAGCGGGGACGAGAGCCCATCTGTAGAACTTATCTCGCGATCGACGAGATTGCCTCCTCGAATTAACTGCTCTTCAGAACAATTGCTTAAAGTACACTATTGTTGCTTTTATTATTCATATTATTTCATGGATCGATTTCATTGATCGTTACTAAATTAACGACTTAAGTGGGTCGCGGACAATCACAGATGACTTGTAACGAATTCGAGTCTTAAAACTCTTTCATTATAGTAAGTACAATATGGAAGTGAAAGATATTCACCTAGTTAAAAGTTATGTTACATTTTGAATGACGACTTACGGACTGGAGGTTTGCGATAAGAAGAGACAATTGCCTGGGGCTGTGCGTCCGCATCGAGCCAAATCACAGGTCGTAATCAGCTATGGGTACATAGTAGTTTTCTTTACTTTGCGCTATGGGGAGCCAACATTGTGATGGATTACCCATGTCCAGTGCAAACTACTTACAGAAAAAACAATACACAATCACCAATGATTTAGATCACTCACATCGCTATTTTTTCCTTATTTATGATCTCATTTGTAATATGTGTAAACACGTTGTATATTATTATGTTTCTTATTGATTTGCGCTTTTCATCAAGAATCGTCATGTTTTCAGATTAATTGAAGGCACGAGCACAATATTTTGTTAATTTAATATTTTTCAACCTGCAGGATAATACAGGAATAGAGGCATAAGTTATGTTTTGCAAGTATTGACCCTACATCAATAAATCGTTTTATACATATGTGTATATTTCATGGCCAAAAAAATTAAACCGCATAATTATGAGATGATTTTATCAAAGATGTGATCTACATATTCAATTGCGGGTTTCCGACACAAAAATTATTCCGTACCAACTTTTGACGGTCAATCGATTTTGGCGAATCGTCATGCTACGGTAACGCTATACGTGAATGTTATGGGTGAGTGGGCGGTGGGTCCATAGTGTGCATGTCATTACATTGGCGAAATTTCGCGGTCGGCATTAACATGCGATAACGGTAGCGTGAGACTGTCGCCTGCGACGCGACACCAAACAACCCCGACACGACCTGTTGAGAAGCTGTTCTAATAACCTCTCCACATTCACAAAATTTGACGTAATTCATGTGTCAACTTTTTATGGAATACCTACATAACGAGTGAAATGTCGCGACGAAACTCTTAGTCACTTTGTGCTTGTTTTGTGACGGTCTAAATGGACCATGTGTGAAACCGCTTTCACTGGACGTGTTTGTTTGGCCGTCATCGTCACGTTAATTACTTAGTTTATAAATGTGTTTGTATGAATCGATAAGTATTGCTCTAAATATACTTTAGGTCGTGTTCATACTCATATTTTCATAATTGTATTAACGTGATTACGTATCAATAAGTGTTTCTTACTGAATTTCTTTTGCTATTTCTTTTTGGATCTAAGAGTTGAATCGAGGTCCAACACTTAGATAGAAAAGTCCAAAGAAATAACAGGATCCTGTTGTGATACTTATTGATAAATAGGTTGTCCAGACGCTGCTGCTCGAAGGTTGCAAAGTCTTAAACCTGTTTTAGGATTTAGCCTACAGTCTTGTTCTGAATAAGTTACTGTTTATAATATCAAGTAGACCTTATAGATGAGCTGCTTCATTTATAATCATGAAATTTGAACGAACTTTGAAATTTGAAAACTTAAGAATGAACTTAAAAATTATTGTTAGACTTAAAAAAATGTATGTTACCAACGTACATTTTTTGTAAGTCAAAAAATAATTTTTATCTTCACATTGTTTGGTTTCTTTTTTTATTGTTATTGCATTTTTTCTTGGTCCATGTGCCTACCTGTAAATGGCGAGAGTAGGGACACAGTATCGAATAGAAAGTAAGGTTAGTTTAGCTTCAGTAGAACAAAAAAAAAAGCAAACAGTGTTATGGTTTATAAACTTAATACATTAATAAACAAAACAACTACACAAATGTGTAACTTCCCACCAATAGTTACTTACCACTGTCCCATCATTGAACGCACTCAATGTCTAAAATACCTTGGATTCGAAATCAACGCCAACTTAACCTTTGCAACCCACATTTTTACTTTATCACAAAGGATAAGCAAACTAGTTTACATCTTTAAAGAGCTCCGAGACGTAGCAGAGAAACAAACCATAAGGATGGTTTACAACGCCATGGTGCAATCTATTTTGAGATTTTGTATTACTACGAGGCATGGCTTTTAAGTTTTGTCGTTTGAAGAAAAAAACACAACTAGAACCTTATAGTAGTTTTTATTGTTTTTCAAAGTATTCACCACGTAGCTTAATACACTTTTCCTTTTGCTCAAACCAGTTACTATAACATTTATTCCACTCTAAAGTGGTGGTGTTCAAAATAGCTGACTTGAAAGCGTTGACTGCTTCTTAACCGGACTGGAACCTTTGACCACGAAGACATTTCTTAATTTTAGGAAATGTAAAGAAATCGTTAGGGCTTAGGTCAGGACTGTATGGAGGATGGTCAAGAATTTCTACTTTTCCCTGCTTCAAATACTCAATCGTTTGACGAGAGCTGAGTGAGTTTGCGTTGTCGTGGTTGATGCGGATGATGATGCGTCACTTTGAGTTAGATTTTCAAAGTTCGGCGATGACTTGTGAATTATTAAAATTCACTACAAAAATGGTGAAAATCTTGCAGTCACAGTTCGCAAAACTAAAGCATTTTTTGGTCGTCGTGAAGCACCTTGTCGGACCGCAATACAGAAATTGGTGGTAAAATTCGAGCTGTTGGGACAAGTTAGTGATGTGAAGAATAAAACCCGTGCACGTCGCTCAAGAACAACTGAGAATATTGCTGCTGTAGCCCAAAGTGTTGAAGAAAACGCAGGTTTGTCCATTTCTCGTCGTTCTTTGGAATTGGGCAGTCCACAAACGTCATTACACCGTATTTTGCATAAAGACTTGGGTCTTAATGCTTATAAAGTTCAGTTAAAACAAGAACTCAAGCCGGCCGATCATCAACAACGTCGTGTCTTTGCTGATTGGGTACTTGAAATGCATGAAAATGATCCGGAATTCTATCGAAAAATCATCTTGACTGATAAGGCCCATTTCCACCTAGGAGGCTACGTCAAAAAGCAAAATTGTCGCATCTGGGGCTCGGAAAACCCAAGCCTCCAGAAGCCTCGAGAAGCCTCTCCATCCTCAACGTGTGACTGTTTGGTGCGGTTTATGGTCCGGCGGGGTCATTGGACCTTACTTTTTCGAAAATGAGGTTGGATCAACACTTACGGTGAATGGATTGCGCTATCGAGATATGATTAAT
Organism: Arctia plantaginis; assembly: GCA_902825455.1. NCBI lineage: Eukaryota > Metazoa > Arthropoda > Insecta > Lepidoptera > Erebidae > Arctia > Arctia plantaginis. The sequence goes on from CADEBD010000288.1 coordinate 8,043,982, forward strand.
GATTTTTTATAGCCGGAGTTGGATGGTATTGATCTGGACAACGTTTATTTTCAACAAGACGGCGCTCCGTGCCACACAAGCAACGAAACCATTGCTCTTTTACGGAAAAAGTTTCCTGACCGTGTTATCTCTCGAAGAGGTGATCACAATTGGGCACCGAGATCTTGTGATTTAACACCTTGCGACTTCTTCCTTTGGGGCCACGTGAAAGATAAGGTCTACGCCAACAGCCCAGCGTCGATTCAAGACCTCAAAGATGGAATTTGTGAGGCTATCGAGGACATAGGGCAGCCTCTGTGCGATTTGGTTATGCAAAATCATTAAAAGGATATGGTCCTGTAAGCGTGGTCGTGGTAGCCATTTGGCTGATGTTATCTTCCATTATTAACGGCATACCTTCCTCTTTATTATAAAATAAACAGCCGATTATTTATCTTAAAAAATTGCATTTTTCTTTGAATACTAAAATAACACCTCTTATTGGAAAACCCTGTATACATATAACGTCAAAAAAAATTGTTTATGCAACTATTGTTTTTGTATTTCCCTCACTTATTGGTTGCTACATCACAAATATTTAAACGTCTTGAACAAAGTAATTTTCCAGTTATTCAATTTTATAAAATCGTGCGCGACATTATCTGTTTTCCAATGGCAATGGCCTGGGAACACGTTTTTGTGACGGTACTTTATATTATATTACTTATTTTCTAAATAAAGGCAATAATTACGACAACGTAGTAGGGAAAAATTCTTCGGTAACTACGTTTTGGGCAGACTAGAGCGAAATTGTATTTTTTTAACATTTGAAGTAGTTTGGTATAAGCACAATGACTAATGACTATCGTGTCATACAATTTTTTGAGAAGCGGGTTGTTTAACACGTAATAGTAAAGAACATAATGAAGATGTACTTATTAGAAGTTATTTATGTATTCATTTTAACTTAGTATCGTCACGGTGACCGCGTTCGGTGTTGCGATTGGCCCGCACAAAGGGCCAAGTGCGAGTTTCACATCATCATTAACAGCTTTTAATAGTCCACTGCTGGACATAAGCCTCTCCTTAGAAAGGAGGTTTTGGCCTACTATACCACGCTGGCCAGAGGGGTTGGTATAGGGTTTGTGTTAAGTTTTGTCCGGTCCATGGCGCTTTATGGTGCACCGGTGTGGGTGGCGGCTCTGACCGCCCCGAATAGGGCGCGCCTCTGGCGCCCCCAGAGGATATTGGCGGTCAGAGCCATACGCGGATACCGCACGGTGTCCACCGAGGCGGCTTGCGCCTTGGCCGGAACACCCCCGTGGGATTTGGAGGCGGAAGTGCTCGCCGAAGTTTATCGGCGAGTGGCTGACTTCCGGGCGGAGAGCGGATTTCGCCCTCCGCCCGAAGACGTGCGCGAGTGGCGCGAAGCCGCTCGCCGAGCCACCATGGTTAGATGGTCGTTCCGGCTGGAGACTCCACGCGCTGGCTTCGCCGCCGTGGAGGCTCTCCAGCCGGTCATAGCCGAGTGGGCAGGGCGGCAGCACGGGGCCCTTTCCTTCCGGCTGACGCAGGTGCTTTCCGGGCACGGTTGCTTCGGAAAGTACCTGCACTCGGTCGCTAGGAGGGAACTGAGTCCCGCCTGCCACCACTGCGACTGCAGTGAGGACTCGGCCCAGCACACGCTGGCGGTCTGCCCCGCATGGGCGACGCAGCGCCGGGCCCTCACTGCAGTCATCGGAGCAGATCTCTCGCTACCGGCCGTAATTCGCTCCATGGCCGGTAGCGACAGTTGTTTTACCGCGGTCGCAACCTTCTGCGAGGAGGTAATCTCGCAGAAGGAGGCGGCGGAGAAGGCCCGGGAGGACGACCTCCACTCGGACCTGATCCGCCGCCGGCGAACCGGGCGGCGGAGGCGCGCTTACCTGCGCCTCATGCCGCCCTGAGTGTGGCCGCGGGTGGACGGGGTGGGTTTCCCCTCCACCCCCATTAGTTGGCCAGCCGCGAGGGGGCGGCGTCCGCGTGTGCCGGACGCCGCCTAAAAAGGAGAGGTCCTGGAGACGGAGCCCGCACCAGGAGCGGGCCGGCGCTGGGAGGGGTCCAGAAGGCGATAACTACCTGGACCCCTCCTAAACTGGAAGCGCAAAGAGGGCACACCGTGTGGTTTTAGTCGGTTCGAGTCCGACACACCACCCCGCCGCAAACCCCGGTGGGGTGACGGTCCGAGGGGATTTCCACACGTTAAAAAAAAAAAAAAAAAAAAAAAGGGTTTGTGTTAAGTTTTCCTTCTCTCTGCAGTGTGTTGTACTGCGTAGTTTGCTCCCTTAGTCGCCTCTTACGACGCCCACGGGATGTATAGAGGTGGTGACACTCTGTATTCTTAATCCGTCACCACACGGAGTGTGTAAGACAGTGGGCCTTGTGCGAGTTTATTTCACATCAACTCGTTCGTCACGCTGACCGCGTTCGGCGTTGCGATGGGCTCGCACTGAAATCTCCGCCAATCGCAACGCTAATCGCGCTCGCCTTCGAGAGCGAGTAGATGTGAAATAAACTTACACTAGGCCCACTGTCTTACACAAATCTTTACCAATAGCAACACCGAACAAAACGTGACGATCGAGTTGATGTGAAATAAACTCACACCAGGCCTTCTGCATATTTCACGACTTCACGTGCATATGAGTTTGAATTAAAAAAAGATTAAAAAAAACGATCCAGTCCGAGAGTAAAATGTTCTATGCTGTCCCTTAAAAGCGTTTTACTATGGATGGAAAGAAACAGTAACGTTAATAATGAATAATTAATTATAGGCCCTTTAGCAGTTAATCTATCAATACTGATCGGATTTAGGTTAACCAGTGTATAAAAATCTGTTACTTAAATGATCGAATGATGAGTCGCCTGAACTTACTTCTAAATAATCCACCACCTTATAAATAATCCGGTCGAAATAGATACTGAAGGATAAAATAATTAAAACAATTATTTCACTGCAAATTTGGTTGAACATTCGGTAACACCATTATATTTAAAAAAAAAGTGAAATATCCTCATCGGTTCTATATCTGCAAAAATTGTATTTCAGCAGGAAGAAGTAGGAGAAGGAAAATACCGATACTATCTGTTAGAAAACCATTAGTGCATCACCTAATGGTTGACTGGTAGAGAATGCCTTAGGCATTAAGTCCGCCAATGCACCAAACGTGCATGATGTCTAAATAAAATAAATAAATGAAAATATTTTTGTCCCAACTATTTTACATCAAACGGTAAGTTTCAAAAAATTCATATTGTTACGAGCGGGGTATTCAATAAATAAAAGTTGTCGGTTAATTACTTTTCTTGTACTGTATTTACAAACAATCACTATCATAAACAAGAAATTACTAATATAACTCGTTAGTCGCACTAGAAATTCACTTCGATGTGAATTCGCTGTGTCGTAAAACGATACTGTATCGTACGGCCAACACGCTCCGCTTTTATAGCGCTATCGAATTTACTAGAATGATCCCTAGTATTTAATACATAGTCCGTTCCAGACAAATACGAATATTTCAGTATTAGTTTAATGCGTGAGTTAAATTACTTACAGCGCCATCAAGCGCTGTAAGGATCAGAATTAGTGATTAAAATCTCAATTATTGTACTTTACGTGATACTAGATAGCGCTGTCCTCCACATTCCATACATTTCTGGAACAATTCGAACTATTTAGTCCTATGAACGAAAGTGGCCCTTTTTCAAACGATAAAGCTTGTCGATGTCAGATGGTAAGCTCATGAAAAATACAATGAATAAAATTGTTTATTCTTTGTAAATTTTCACCTTTTTGCGAACTATTGCTTGCTGTACATATTGTAAGTTACTTCGTCGGACTAAGTATAGGTACCAATTTTGTTGCCCGCCTTCTTTTGCTTACTTTCTTCCATTATATGTCGCAAAATCGACGTATATGTATCGCACTCACGCTACATTTGCAAAGATTTAGGAGATTAATTTAAATCTCCCCATTTATCCGTGAGTCACGTGATTGGATACACCAATGAGTTAATGTGTCATAATCGCACAATTTTGACAGCCTATTAACCAATCAGATCAGCTGTCTTGTTTATCTTGTATTTTGTTCGTCGCAAAAAGAGAAATAATAATTTGGTGTAGAAAAGTGATTTGAATTTGTGACAAACTATTCAAGTTTTTTCTTCATCATGTTTTTCTGAATCAGAAAATGTTAAACTTTACAATAAATTATCATACAAAATATAAAGCACTTTGTCGAACGATAACGTCATACATTTTAGGGTTCCGTACCTAAAAGAAAAAAAAAACGGGACCCGTATAGAATCCGTATAGAATGGTTCTCCGTCTCTCTGCCGGTCCGTCTGTCAAGACCCTTTATCTCGAGAACGCTTGGAGGTATCAAATTGAAATTTAAACCATAAACTCATGTCTACAGTCCCTTGAAGCTGTGAAAAAATCAAACTTCTAAGTTAACGTAAAAAAATACTGCCGTTTATGGCGCAACCAAACGCATGTTTAGGACTTTCAAGGGAATCTGAATTAGATTGCTGAAGCAGATTTCAAAGCTCATACTATCTCTGAGTATTCCTGACAAGAGTATTCTGGTCGTCGAAATCAATTCCTAATAACCTGAATTGCCTTCATACTAGTGATATGTAATGTATCAACATATATTTTATCTGGCGTGACAGAATGAGAAGTGTAACTTGGAATCTTCTACTATACTAAGGATTTGGAAATATAATAACTGTTTAAGCTATTGATGCCTGATGAATGGGGATACTCGTTTAGCCCAAAACACACCTGTTATGACTGCCCACGTTATCTGAATAAATTAGGTTCCTCTGAGTCATCATTTGAATACCCATTTAGGTACGATTGATAACGGCTCTTTTTAATTATTGAAGTTTGCCATTCCTGATTAGGTAACTTACCTAATTAAAGTGCCTTTCCAAGCGGCTTGTGAAATTGTGTTGTAAATCAACGTTCAGATCTTATTAATTAGACATTTAGCTTGTATAAAAAGTTCAAAAATAGATTTTGTTATGCTGGCACGAGGCCCGTTAATGTATTTTAATACCTATAATTTGAAATACCTACTGCTGCTAGAGCTGCAATAAAACTGTGACTGTCCATAAAAATTGTAGAGTATGGGAGGCGAGTACTTCGCAGTTCCCAGTTGCATAAATGGTAATTTATTTTATTGGCAATGGAATGACCGTTACATGCGCGCCGGTGGCGCCCGTTTTTATTCAATTCGTAACTTGACTCGCTGATAGTTCTTTGTATGTATGTATGACTGTACACTCGAAGGATTATATACAAGTTTTTTTTAAATACAATGCTTCATTATGGTACCATAAACATTTGACAGAGATAAAAATGGATATAAGTTAACGAATTCCTGATGGATTTGATCTGCACTTTGACTTCATCATCAGCCTATAGCAGTCCACTACTGGACATAGGCCTCTCCCATTGCACGCCACTTAGATCGCACAGCCATCTTGCGCAAATCGTCACTCCATCTGGCCCGTGGAGTGACGATTACCTATTGAAATAAATACCAACAGTTTGGAAGTTTATTGAAGAATTCGTCTCTTATCGTCTCCTTAAACCTAACGATCTTGAAAGCTTATATAGCTTAGGTCAAAAAGCTACATACATACTTTTGTTTTTATATATCTAAATTTCTGTGAAATTGTATGATGGACCAGACTTTTAGCCTAATTTCTGCTCGATTGGAGAAGGAACTGCATGCACTAAAAGATAATTACTAAGACGGTATTATTGGCGCTTTACTTCACAGTTGGAGAATAGAGTTTCAATGAAAATTATTTGTATTAAAGAAAATTGAAATATACACCCTAATAACTTTATGAATCTTTATTACGCCTATAGGGTGGGCGCAAAAGTTACCCGAATTAGAACATCCACAAATTCAACGACTTTTTAACCGACTTCAAAAAAAGGAGGAGGTTCTCAATTCGACTGTATTTTTTTTTTTTTTTTTTTATGTTTTTACACTTAATTCTTACTAATGACTCAACTATTAAAAAGATTATAGAAGTTGTTCTCAGTAAACAAGCAATTAAACAGTCAAGATTAAAAAGAAATCTCACTGCTTATGTTGATCTAAATTTCTTAATTATAACTTGGAAAATTAAAAGAGACAATTTAATACAGTTAGGGAATTGCTGCCGAAAAAAGAACTATTCTTGGCATGTGTCTTCGTCTTGCTCTCCTCCTTTCCGACAGTACCGCGAGCCATGATTGTGACGCAATGTTGGGTTTGTCTGAGAAGTACCAAGAGCAAGTACATGGTCCGTTTTGTTCCGTACGCAAGACTGCGGGAGTGGGTCACTTTTAATTGAATTCGGTAAAAACTGTGATTTTACACGCACGTCCAAAAATGGAACATAAATTTCTAAGGTTTCTACGTCGTTTAAATTACCTACAGGTCTAATACACAACTAACTAGTAATAACTTAGGTAAGTTTCTATTCGTTGACATTGGTTTAAGCTAACATATAACACAGAGATCCTTTAAATTACTACCATATTTATAAGAGCCATAAATAACGCTCAGCCTCAGGAATCTCAGTGGAGGTAAAGTTAAGCATACCTTTAAAGGGAATGTCGTCAAGTCACCTTAACTTGTTAGATTTTATCCTATAGAGGTGCGAAAAATAAATAATTGAGAAATGATTTCTGTTTATATTCTAACTTGGATCTAAATATAAGTTCTAGTTCTATGTAAGTCTAAGTATTTCTTTCGCTATAAATGAATATACTGAACTGTGAAATAATTCTCCTCGACGTCATAGTTTAAAATGGTGGCGGTATTGCACCGTTGCATCGCGAATTACGAACCAAACAATCAAAGCTCGGAATGCTTAATCGTGCGAGCATGGATGCATATCATTGACCATGATATATTTTATTATTTTTATGTATGCCTACTCGACCTCTTGTTGATCGCCTATATTTGACAGAAGAAGCCACACCATTAATTTAAGTAGTAAAGAACCATGGCTAGCTTGACAATAAACAAAGATGACGTTGTTTGCAATTGCAATATAAGGCCTGTCACGCCTGTGTTGCCAACTCTATAAAAGCTTTTTACTGTAGGTTTTTAAGAATGCTATACAGCGATAGAAAATATCACTGGACATTATTTTAATGATTTAGGCATTCGCAGCCGGCTATTCCTTTTAAACCGTAACTTAGTGCTTCAAGCAACCGTTTTCGTTTGTAATGTGAGGGTTAACGTTATGCAGGCGTCTATCGATGATACCGTAAAAAGTGGTACTAACTACTTCATAAAAAATATTGAATTCGTTGCAAAGGCGACAGAACACCTGAGGGGCGAAAAAGCGTAAAGGTTAAAACATGCTTGTTTAGAATAGTTAAAAATACTGAATACGTTTCTTGGTGTCGTGTGTAATTTTTAAGACATCAAATATAATGATACAGGGCATCCTTACGTAACAATAAACGAAAAGCTTTACATTATAACAACACATAACTCACAACTTTATAACAATTTAATCATAACTTTATGTTGCAAGTGAAAATAACTACATTTATGATGAGAGAGATGATGAGATTACATAATAATTATTAAAAGATCACGATAACGAATTAAGCTTAACAGTAAATAACTTCTGCGCTTTACGAAGCACGTACCTAGAGGTGTTTAGATTCCCGCTGTAAATTATCAGCTAAGTGCATGCCTACCTCTAAGTTACTTGTATTTTTTAGTTTTGTCGCCGTCTATTCTACTGCACCATTTTTCTAATGTTAATGCTTTAGAGGAAGAGTAAGTGCTATTAGAATGTCTCATTCGCTTTTCACGAACCTATTTTCTCTGCAATAAACTGACAGGAGAAAATGTTGGTTCAAAAGTAATAATAGTCTATTTCTATTTTTAAAAAGGCAACTCCCGAACTAGTGATAAAATATCCTGTATCGCGGTGGACTTTACAAACATTCATAAAACGGACACAAAGTACACCTAGACTCAGAACAACAATTTGTGGATCACACAAAGTGTTGTGGTGGGGATCGAAACCATAACACTCAGCGCAGTAGGAAGCGGCGAGGTGACCGCTTAATAAACCACTACGCCATCCGTGCAGTGGAAATGTTGTCAAGTTAACATTTAGAATTGGTTAATCTTTAGGCAGATTTGACTTTCCTCAATGTACATTATTCGTAGAAATAAAGCAGATCTATTGACACCATACACGACAGTTTAGTTAGATTGTTTGTATTTTTTGTTAATCATTGACCAAGTTAAGAAAGATGGCGTGTGAAATAAAATTCCGAGAGAAACCCTCTGAATTCAAATGTAACACTGTTTTCAGTTGTCGTATTTGGATAATTTAATATGAAATAGACATTTGTGACGTCAAACATTCCCATTGACATATCATTTCTTTCAGGTATATTTAATTTTATTTGTAATTAAGTTTTTTTATACTCTTCAGTTACTGTAAATAATCCTACTACAAAATAGCAAATTAACAAATACCTATACATACACACATATTGTAACTAAGTACTTGGCAAACACTTATATGTAACTATTAAATGTAAGTACATTAATTATATTTACACAATATAAGTATTATATTTGTTCGTAGCCTAAGGTTTATTAACCATGAACTTATTGTAGTGTAACATTACGCTAGAATACCCACAAAGTTATCGACTAGTTCAATATTATGACCAGAATCGATAGAATAGACATTGTGTCATTGCGTCCTAGCACCTATAAATGCAAGATAATTTCAAAATGTTGTCATTATAAAAAATGTAAAATAAAGAATGTAGAATGTAAATTAAAGATGTAGAATGTCGTGTAAAAATAAGAGAATTTTGTATAACACTGGAGTAATTGTGACCGTTCATGAAAATTTAATCCCTTCCATTTGGACCTTATTCTATAATTCTACGAGTACATTATCTGTGTTTTGTAACATGGAGAACATAAAAAAGGAGAAAAAAAGTTAAACTACATAATTCAAATAAATTGGAGTTGCGCGCTGACAACTGGCTCTAACAACGGCGCGGCGTTGACGCTATGGAATTAGATGGCCTCATAAACCTGGGCAGGAAGAGCATCGCGCGTGAAACGTGTATTGTTTGGTTAGAGCCGTTTCGCGCCACTCGCCGCCCGGTCACAATGACTGCAAATTCATCAAAATATAAAAAGAACTGCGTTATTCAAATATACACACACAAACATTTAGAATTTAATGAATATTTGAACTGGAACTACATTTATCTTTAAACAAACATTTTAAAGAAAGGAGTAGGAAGAAAGCATTTTCGATTTTAAAATAATAACAGTAAGTAGTGTAACGGTAAATATTTAGAGATAAATTGGAAAGTAACCGTTGTTGAAGAAGTTACATCAACTCCTTAGCGAAGAAGTGATTATATAATAATAAAATTGTTAAACGCACTTCCTATGCAGCAAAACTGTAGTCACAATGTGTAAGATTGCATAGCTTTTTAGTGTGGGAGTTTGGTTGGCGATTTATTACTCGACAATGTGTATCAAAGTTAATATGCATAGAATGGGTATTACAAAAAGGTGTGGTGAGATCATTACAACCGCTTTCGGAAGAAAGCCGGGTCGTTTCGCTTAATACCTACTGGTATAACGACGTTTTTTACTTTCATTTCTGCGCTATTAATGTTATTGATTACGTTCGATCATAACCAATGCTGCATTGCTGGATTAGGTTTGTTGACAATAATTAAACAATGAAAATTAAAACAATTAAAGATATTGGCTTTATTTATCCACTTTTGACGTGATACACATTCAATCAGCTATATTATTCATTCTCTATCCTAGTTTTTGAACATGTAATTTCGGATAAGATTTTGAGGTCGCTACCGATGCGGACATAAAGATATACCAACAAAAAATATTTAAAACAATACGGTGAGTCAATAAAATCACGAGTGTCTTGTAAGTCTTTTCGAATTTTCCCCATCAGTGCGTATAGTCGGGTATATATTTTTTTAAATTCAAGTTTTTATACATATATTTTTTCAAACATGTGAAGTTATGATTTTAGGAAACATGGCGAATTTCTTCTATCAGTAGGTACTTCGTAAAATACATTGACAAGGTAGACCAACAGTCAATAAGTAACGTAAAAAAAGCTTGGATTTACGAAAACTACTTAACATCACGTCTCAACTGGCCCTTTCTGGTATACGATATAAACTAGAACCACTTAGGAACACTGGACGCGAAAGTCAAGTCGTGGCTTGGGCTAGCACATTCTGCAGACCCGCCAACGTGTTGCGGGGGCTCGAATAACTTTGGAATGAAATTAAAAAGATCTTCGACTATTCAAACACCTTAGAGTTACCAAAATGCATGTCTTTTCAAAATCACAAAACGAAATCGTTAGATTCCTTCCAAAGAAAAAAATGCATCAGAGCTAGAGTCACGGCTTCAATTCCACAAGAAATTCATGATGGGTACGCAGTCCAGTAGAGTTGGAAAGGGAAATGCTAGAAGACAGACCGACAAAGAGATAAAACAATCTTTCCTACAACAAAATGAAAACGAGACCTACAAGGTGCATGCAATGAACCTAGAAATGCAGAATGAATGGTTAACTCTAGGATAATGTTGGATCCCAACAGCTTTGAAATGGCGTACACTTTTATATGATTGGTCATCTGCCCTATAAATTTTTAACTCAACGCCTTTGAATTAACTCTCCGCGATCAAAGCAACCTAGTAAGGTGAGGAAAAGCTACAGAAAAGGCTTGTACGGTGTGCAGTGCGGAAATAGGTACCGCCTGGCACTTACTGACAGTTTGTAACGAGATATTAGATCGGGGTCATAATTCACATCGCCATGATATATATAGTAAATAAAATATAAAAAAAGCCTTTTATTTCTTACTAAAATTACAGTTACAATTAGTCTTAAAAATATTAAATAAACTACTACTACTATTTTATCAAATTTTTATACAATAACATGTGCGCTAACTAAGTAGTAAAAACCCCTCTTAATCGAAGGTAAAGTCCTCCTCTAGAGATTTCCAAGCGTCTCTGTTGGTTGCTGTGTCCATCCAATGATCGCCAGCCACTTGTATTATGTTATCTGTCCACCGGGCAGCTGGTCTGCCCCTCTTCCTAGAGCCTGCTGGTCCGACCCTAGATGTAAATCTCTTCGTCCATCTGTTATCTGTCAGTCACGTTATGTGGCTGGCCCAGCGTAACTTTAATTATTTTGCAGCGACATAGGGTATGAACAACCTTAGTTTTTTCCTTAATAGTTTTATTTGGTACTTTTTGTATCTTTTCAAGTTTAATATGCTTCTTACCATCCCGCTTTCATCATCATCATCAACAGCCTTTAATAGTCCACTGCTGGACATAAGCCTCTCCTTAGAAAGGAGGTTTTGGCCTACTATACCACGCTGGCCAGACGGGTTGGTATAGGGTTTGTGTCAAGTTTTCCTTCCCGCTTTGGCATGATCTAATTTTGTTTTTAGCTTTTATAGTAAACTTCCAATTAGCTTGACTGCCGTAAGTTAGTGATGGGAGAATACAGCTATCCATGACTTTTTGTTTAATTCTGATTGGCATTTCACTTTTCAAAACTTATTTCAGGCTCCAAAATTTCATCCATGTGTTTGCAATTCTTCTTTCTATTTCATTGTAATTTCTTTGCTTATCGAATGATATCTGCTTCCCGAGGTAAATATAAATGTCGACATATTCTAACGTTTCATTTTCTAGGTATATTGGGTTCTTGATGTATTTGTCATGATATTAGTTTTATTGCGATTTATTTGTAGACCAACCTGTAGACTGGCTGTGTGGAGGGCGTTTAAGGAGGCGTTGAGTCTCTTAGTATTTGAGTGGTATAATGGATTTCAAAGCAGTACACATTTTTATAGAAATTAGTAGCAACTTGAAGTATTTCTTATTAACCGACTTCAAAAACACAAAAGAGGAGGTTATCAATTTGTCTGTTTTTTTTTGTATGTTTGTTACGTGATATCTCCGTCAACTGTGAAACGATTTTTGAGGTGGTCCCATTACCATAAAATTAGGATCTGATGATGATATCCTAGAGCAAACGAGTGAAACCCTCAAATTTTACAGCCCCGACAACGTGTTTTAGCTTGTTTCTCTAGCTTTATAGGTATTTGTGATTAGTAGTCGTTATGTCATGTTGCTGAGCTGATGATGAAAGGATCCTTGAACTTTAGTAGTTAGAAAATAACTCGTCGAAAATCTAATCATGTATTGACCTTGTTTATTTATTTCAAGATATTTGTTAGGTGTTTGTGTTGGGTTACAGGTTATTGTCTGAGGTTTATTTTTTTGGGTACTTGTTTCGATTGCTATTTAATGCGTCGCCATTATAGGGTATTACAAATCATACGTGAAGCTATGAGTTTATCACTGGCGAGAGCGAAAAAATGAACAACAACAAACATAAGAACTAACATCGAGTTTGTAAATGAAGGCTCAAGAAAAAATAATTAAAAAAGAGTTCACAAAAGCCGTACTACAGTATAAAAACCGCTAGTGACTGGACATTATTAGTATGAGATCATAATAATAATAATAATAATAACTAGCAACACTGAAAACAGTCGACATTTCTTTTACATATTTTCGAAACAAACAGATTTTACAACAATTTACAATATCGTAAAATAAGCTAAACAAATTAAAGAACAATAATATGGATGCTTTATATAAAAATATCATAAAAAATGCTTAAAATAGATAAACCAAAAATAAATAAAGTATAGTAAGACATGACGTCTAACGTCATGTCAAAATACATGAAAGTGTTTTTCCACCCAAGAAAGACTGTAGAATGATAACAAGAGCTAGGTCGAAAGCACAATTAACATCCCCGGACTCGTCGCTCCGCTCCGTCTTGCCGTCCACGGAAACCACAACAGAAGCTCCGGCCGTGGCTGAGGCGTCGAGCTCGACTTCAAGTGACGAGTTTTTCTCTCCGCCGACGTCGCCAACACCTGTACGTCGGCAGGGGAGAGGCCGGCCACCGATCTGCTTAGGATCCCGAGGACCACTGACCTCTAATAGGGTCCCCGCTACCGGTGGTAATGTGCGCCGCATGAAGTGGACAAATTCTATCAATGAGAATGTCATGCGGGCATATTATCGGGCCACAGAGATGGGAACAAACCTTACTGCGTACCGTGTTCGACTAGTCTCTTTATTTCAGGAGCTTGAACCTGCTGTCAACGTATCAGCACAACGATTGTCGGATCAAGTACGAGCTATACAGCGCTGTCATCTGCTGGATGATGCAGTACTTGAGAGGATACGCTCTGACTTACGGAATAGCTTGATTATCCATTCTTCGTCACACACTGTGGATTTGGTAGCTAATAGCACACCTCAGTTAGTATCACATACCAATGATGTTGATGAATTAGTGGAGGGTGAAGTTATATCTGTAAGTACCCAATACAATGATAGGATAAGGAGCGCTTTGGAGGATGCGATTCTAGAGTACCGGTATGTGAATTGGAATGATAGACCCCGATTGTCCCGTTTGCCCATTCATAAACGAAATTTAGCGCTTGTGGGTGCCCTGGATTCGTTATTGCCTGATTATTTAGACAATAGCGAAGATCTTGGTGATACACATTCTATTCTGTATTGTGCGGCTGTTGCAGTTTGTCGAGTAGCTGGTGTTAATATAGTTGAAAATGTCACTACTACTCGACCTAAATCAACTGTACCAGCTTGGCAGTGTAGAATTGAACGTCGTATTGCTGAGACCAGGGTGCTTATTGGTAAGCTAATTAGTTTTCGATCAGGGAATACGCGGCCGAGAGTGATGCGCTTTGTGAAACAGGCATTCTTGGGGACTACCATTGGTCCTCAACAGTACATGTCATGTGTCACAGAGCGCATAGACTTTCTAAAGCAGAAAATTTATGCATGGGCAAATAGGTTAAGACGGTACAAAAAACGAATAGATCGGTATAATCAGAATCGGATGTTCCAAAGAAATGAGAAGTGGGTGTACCGGAAATGGGAGGAGCCGGATCCATGTGTGAGTCATGGGCATTTGCCAGATGAAAATGTCACACATACTTTTTGGCGGAACATCTGGTCGGTGCCTGTCACTCATATAGAAGGTGATTGGTTGCGGGATGTCAGACGCTCATGTGAGTCTATAACACCTATGGAACTAGTTATAATTGATAAAGATGATGTAAGCTGTGCAGTTCGTTCATTACCGAATTGGAAATCACCTGGTTTAGACGGACTGCACAACTTTTGGCTTAAGTGGTTCCGAAGCTCACATGCGTGTTTGGCATCTCAATTCCAGGCAGCTTTGGATTCGGGTTCATTACCCCAATTTTTAACCACTGGTATAACCCACTTACTCCATAAGTCTGGTAGTGTCATGGATCCCAAAAATTTTAGACCTATTACATGTTTACCAACCATGTACAAACTTCTTACATCTATTCTGAGACTCAAAATTACTTTACACATAAATAATAATTCGATTATGTCAGTTTCTCAGAATGGATGTAGAAGTGGGAGCCGTGGCACTAAAGACCTCCTTATTATAGACAGGACCATTAGCCAACAGGTGCGTCGTAATCGTAAGAGTTTGGCAACATGTTGGATAGACTATAAGAAGGCTTATGACTCGGTTCCACATACGTGGCTTTTGAGGGTGCTGGAGTTGTATAAAATTGATACAACTCTGTGCACTTTCTTGAAGTCATGTATGGGGCAATGGAGAACAGCGCTTCGTTATCCAGGATGTCGGCAGACGACGGTAATTGATGCACCAATAAAGATCGAGCGGGGTATATTTCAAGGTGATAGTCTGAGTCCCTTGTGGTTTTGCCTGGCTTTGAACCCTCTTAGCACTTTATTAGAGGGTTCAGGGCTAGGCTATAGGTTGCAGAAAGATGATCAAGTTATATCTCACCTTCTTTATATGGATGATTTGAAACTACTAGCCCCCACCAAATTACAATTGTCAGCGTTACTAAAGGTGACGGAAAACTTTAGTAATTCTATCAAAATGGAATTTGGTGTAGACAAGTGTGCAGTCATGTATGTAAAGAAGGGTGAGATAGTAGAATCTGAAGGAATAGAGCTTTCCGATTCAACAAAACTCAGATCTCTGTCTGCCACTGAAACTTACAAGTATTTGGGTATATCACAGTCGTTAGGCATACCAGAATCTGACATGAAACAAACGTTGCAGGAACGCTTTTTTGGCCGCTTGAAAAAAGTACTGAAAAGTCTTTTATCGGGGGGCAACAAGGTGCGAGCCTGCAATGGTTGGGTCATGCCGATTCTGATGTACTCCTTTGGTATACTTAAATGGACTCAGACCGAACTAGATGCCCTTGATAGGAGAGTCCGTACATTGCTGACTGCATTTCGAATGCACCACCCACGTTCATCGGTTATGAGATTGTATATCCCGCGAAAGCTAGGGGGTCGCGGATTATTAAATATCAAGACCCTACACAATCGGGAGATATGCAATCTCAGAGAATATTTTCTACATACCGATGTGGGAATGCATCG
Organism: Arctia plantaginis; assembly: GCA_902825455.1. NCBI lineage: Eukaryota > Metazoa > Arthropoda > Insecta > Lepidoptera > Erebidae > Arctia > Arctia plantaginis. The sequence continues at coordinate 8,059,592 of CADEBD010000288.1, forward strand.
CAATGTAGTTGCAGTAGATATCGGATTCACCCCGCTCGCTCTGGCTAAAGAGAATTGGCGCAAACCTGTAGTATTTAGTACTAATGATCGTAGGGAAGTATGGAAGGGCAAAGAGCTCCATGGCCGGTTTTATCGGGCCCTAAACGGGTCCGATATAGACTTTAAAGCATCTACGACTTGGCTACGGTATGGTGATCTCTTCGGAGAAACTGAAGGTTTTGTTTGTGCGATTATGGACGAAGTTATCATGACGAATAACTATCGGAAATATATCCTGAAAGATGGTACGGTTGACATCTGTCGGGCATGTCACCGTCCTGGGGAATCAATCAGGCATATCATTTCTGGTTGTTCTCGTCTTGCTAACGGTGAATATTTGCATAGGCACAACCAAGTAGCCAGGATTGTACACCAACAGCTTGCCCTTAAATACCATCTTGTGAATCTAGAGGTGCCATACTACAGGTATGTGCCCGACCCAGTTCTCGAGAATGGTCGGGCCACGTTGTATTGGGATCGATCTATTATCACAGACAGGACTATTGTTGCTAATAAGCCTGATATTGTAGTGATAGATCGATTAGAGCGCCGCGCAATGATTGTTGATATCGCCGTTCCTCATGACGAGAATCTCGTGAAAGTTGAAAAAGAAAAACAAATAAAATATTTGGATTTATCTCACGAGATTGTCGATATGTGGAATGTCGATTCAGTGATAATTGTTCCGATAGTCGTATCTGCTCATGGATTGATAGCCAAGAGCCTCGACCAACACCTTAAGAGGCTCACGTTGGACGGCTGGATCAAGGGTCTGATACAGAAGGCAGTCCTCCTTGACACGGCTCGTATAGTGAGGAGGTTCCTATCTTTGTAGTCCTAACCACTGGTGTCTTGGTACCTGTACCCGATGTCGGTGGTCTACTATTTTTTATATTTTTAAATGTATTTTTATTTCTTTTGTAATATATTTTGTCCGTGTAGTGACGGATTAAGAATACGGAATGTCACTACCCCAATTCATCCCGTGGGTGTCGTAAGAGTCGACTAAGGGCGCAAAACAACGCAGGTCACCAGCTCTGCAAAAAGAAGGAAAACTTGTCACAAACCCTATACCAACCCGTCTGGCCAGCGTGGTATAGTAGGCCAAAACCTCCTTTCTAAGGAGAGGCCTTTTTTTTTTTTTTTTTTTTTTTTTTTTTTTTTTTTTTTTTTCCGTGCGGAAATCCCCTCGGATACCACCTGTCGGTGGCATGTCGGACTCGAACCGACTAAAACCGCACGCCTTCGCCGGGTACTAATTGCCGGGGAACCAGGTATACCCTAGAAAGGAAGGCCCTGGTGCCCCGACATACCTCGGGTCATCTACAGACGAGTAGACGACCCCCGCCCCGTGTGGGAACCCCATGTTCCCTGTGCTCCCTGGAAGCGAGCGCGCTTCGCAACGCGCTCGCCGCCACCCCGGCCTGCTTCTGCTAGGGTGACAGATGGCCTCACCTGTCACCCCCAGGCCTGCGCTTATGGAGGACGGAGGTCGTTCTGCGACCTCCGGCGCCTGAGTCGCCTGCGCTGCCTGGCCCGTGCCCGGGCCTGGCGGGCCGGGAGAGTTCTAAACCTCTCCCGGTCCCGCTCCGCCGTCTCCTTCGCGAGCATAACTTGCTCGCAGAAGGAGACGGCAGAGTTCCACGCACTCTCGCTCCGCACGATAGCCGCAATCAGGCTATCGAGCGAGAGAACTCCCACTCCGATGGCCGCCACGAGGTCTCGCCTCTGCTCAACCCACGCCGGGCACTCTGCCAGCGTGTGGAGAGCCGTGTCCACGGTCTGGCCATCGCAGTGGTGGCACTCAGGCGTTGGCTCCTTGCGGATCAGACACAGGTGATCTCCGAAACATCCCTTCCCAGTGATCACCTGCGTCAATCGGTATGAGAGGGTCCCGTGACGCCTCTCGAGCCAATCCTCCATAACGGGTCTTACCGCCGCAATGACGGCGTGCCCAATCTAAGGAGAGGCCTATGTTCAGCAGTGGACTATTACAGGCTGATGATGTGTGATGTGATGATGTGTAATATATTTAAAAATGTAATTAATATGTATATATAATTTAATAAAGAGAATAATAATAACTTTTTTGAACTTTAATTCCTTTGTTACAATTATACAATCCAATAAACACTTATAACCGTATTAGGTGTACAAAGTAGACCCTGCCTACTAAACTAGGTATTCCTGTAACTTGGAAGACGCTGATGGCTCGTTCACGGTATTTCATTATAGGTATTTTACTGAATGTTGAAATTTCTAAGGTTTGAGTTGAAGTTGTGGGACGTGGACGCGTGAAGTGTTGTCGTGTGTGTGTGTGTGTGTGTGTGTGTGTGTGTGTGTGTGTGTGTGTGTTGAGTGAGTGAATATGTAATTAGGAGGTTGTGGATCTGTGTTGTTGGATAATAATGTGTCGAATATTTTGTTTAACCGAACATCCCTAAAGACCACGTACAAACAAACAAGTACTTTGACTTAACCAACTAAATAACTAAAAATGGTTATTTCGTTGCGTTAAATCGTTAAATCGTTAAATCCCTCTATAATTCTAAACCCATCTTACACGCGATGGACTTAGCACCCGCACGGTGAATCCATGGAACGCTAAGAATAGGTCTTTCAGTGAGAAAGGGGGATAAAAATTCCAGCTTGACGAATGTCAGTAGTCAGCGTCGCGCCGGCTAAAAATAATAGGATAGGTAATTAATTCTGTTTTACCCTGATCAAAAGATAGACTGATAAGAGTAAAACCACATTTTTGTACTTTCCACTGATAATTTTTTCAGTTTATTTTTTAATAAATATAATATTACTCTATTGTCAACTCTACTTTTATTAGAAACAACTATTTTAATCCTTCTTCTTTAAGATTAAGAATCTATCACTATTTGTTTTTACCGCAAACTAATCAATTAAATAGTTAGACAATAGCAACCACAGAAGATAGTGGTTTTCTGTTTCCTGACTTACATCATACTTTTCGTGATAACTTCGGAAACCGCACGTATCCGCATCTGATTTTTTTAACTGTTATTTATGAATATCTATGCTACAAAAAACAACAAAGTGTCGGTAAGTGTCAAAAGCCTCGATAAAGTTAAAAAAATGTCCTTTTACCCCTCACTTCTTGTTAAAATAAATTCATAGAAATATAATAATAAAACCTACAATATTATATTTGCTTTAAAATCAACATACAATGCTTGGCTTTTTAGAAATGTATAACACTTCATAACTATTCCTCCAAATTTTTGTAATAAATTCATTTTAAAGTATTGAAGCGAACAAACCTAAAATAGACATTCTTAAGAATTACACTTTATGGTATTAAAAAAATATTGTCCAAATGTAATTCATACCAAATTACTACATCATATTAAAGTTCCATTCTTAAAATATTCAATAAACTTTTAAAAGTGCGTCAATAACGATATTAGTTAAATCGATTTTTGATATGCCGTTGTTCTACCGTTTTGCATAGTAGGTACGGCGCTTTCAACGGCGTTAGTTTTCATATAACTATGTTGCGTATGTAAATTTTCATAGGCCTGTTTTCCACTCACAGATTGATCCGATGTGAGTAAAAACAATGGTTGTATAAAAACGAATCAATGTTTACGTTGTTTTAGATAGAGGTATTGTACAACAACAAAGGACGTTCCGGGCCAGTCGTCGGGTCATGCCTGCGCATCCGTCATACCGGCCAACTGTGCCATTAAACTCAACACACGAATATAATGATCACGACACTTAATGTTATGACAGTTTGTATAATATACCCTTTGGTTTAATGACAAACTGCGCATATAATTCATTTCATCTAAACTACGATAGACTGGTTGAAGAATTATTTTACACCAGATTTGTCCTTCTTTTTATAAAGAACTAGCTATTGCCCGTGGTTTTGCTCAAATGATTATTTATTACTTCGTGTTTTTAACTTTGAAAATGATGAGCTTCCATACTATCGTTTATCCCTTATTAACCCTCTTAGGTGTAAAATTGCCAAAAATCCTTTTTTAGTGCAAAAGCATCAACTGCCAAAATTTTAAGTTTGTAGCCCCACCGGTTAGGCTCTGCGTTGGTGAATCAATTTAATATGTATAAACAGTTAAGTTTTATATGTCACTTGGCCTTTCTAATTTTCAAGCTTCCGAGTACTAACTAAACTAAGCTTCTCATCCGGTCAGCCCCAAATACCTGCCATTAAATTATCATTCCCTGTCTTTTATCCCACTTTAGTAATTAAAAACATTTATTCATAAATGATTGCAATAATTTAGTAAGTAAGTAAGTAAACTAAGTACAGCGTAACGTAAGAAAGAAAATGGTGATAGAGTGCAGGTTTATTGTTATCCATATACTCTCTGACTGTCTTCTCTAGGGACTAGGACTGACTCTCTCTAATTCTAACGAGGTAATCATAACTTATCTGCACACTTTGAAATTTAATTAAATACCTACGCAGCTATGGGCTCCAGTAATATTTCTGGAGTCACTTCATTACCAACGATTATAAAGGTCAGGTAGGTATAAACTTGGCCTTTGTAATCGTTGATAATAAAGGGACCCGGATAGCAAAAAAAGAAAATATACATCTAGGAACGATTTCAATAAATAGAGAGCGCACGGAATGATGGGTTCTGTAGTAAATAATGTATTTATATGTAAAGTATGAATGCTTTATATAACTACATTAGTAATGACCACATTTCTGCAACCTTTTGTAAGGTAGAAACATTTCACAAGTCGGCGGTTGAGTTTTCATCAGAAATTAGATCAGCCCTAGCGCTATGATTTTTTTTTAAGCATAAGCTTTCCTTTAAGTAGGTGTTTCATTAAGAACCCTTTTTGAATATTCCTCAAAACCAACGCATTTGACATGGTAATGTACATAACCATACACTATTTATTTGTCAAGCGAGATTTATTAGTCCAAAGAAACAGATATAAAAATACACTCGTAGATTTATTATTATAACGTGAATCGCTTATTAATAATATTAACATCAAAAACTTATTCATAGTATGCGACCCACAAACTTCCACTTACTAGAAATATGAAACACAAAAACAAGTTTATTATTAAAATTAATTACCAGTTAATGCTGCCAGGTTTGAAATGCCCCTTCTAAATTTTCACTTTTTTATTCTAGAATCATATTTCCATAGAATTATTATAATCATATATCACATTTCTACGAATGAGGATTAATTAGTCTATACTTCTATAGTATTCTATACCAGTCTATACGAATATTGAAAGATGTAAAGTTTGTGAGTTTGTATATTAGGAGTAATCTCCGTTACTACTGATCCGATTTTAAAAATACTGTCATTGTTAGAAAGGTATATAACCCGACAAGCATGCGAGCGGAGCCGCGTGCAAAAGTTACTATTAAATAATATTTCTTTCGGTTGGAAGACTGCTTGCAAGGAACCAAAATATCACTAGCGATAACAGCAGAATTTGCTTATGCTTTTTGGGTTTTTATACGGGCTTCTAGGATTTGCAACTCCTTAAAGAATAGGTCGTTATTTTTATACATTTGATATTTTATTGATTAAAACCACCAATTACCAATTACCAATTTATAATTTTGAACTATTTTTAGGCATAATAAAGTTTGAAGGGTTACATAACCACAAAAATGGGCAAAAATGGCGTTTGTTACACTTTTAGGTTAGAATATCTCAAAAACCTGACGTCTGATTAAGCGCTCCAAAATCCTTCGGGAAAGTAAATTTTGGTTTAAATACAGAAAATACAAACACACAAATATGAGTATCGGACAAACTCGACCCTGGTCACAAGTAGATTGTTCTATATATACATAATCAGGTATGTCATTGCTACGGTACAGCGCGCTTCATCTCTAAGTGTCGCGCGAGGCCATATCCGTTTTCAAATGTTCAATGAGATACAAAGTTAATAACCATGTTCAACAGAAAATCTCGTTTTCGGTTTAGTTACTCAAATCGAGGACACAACTTTGTATTTCTATAGGAATAAAATGATATTGGTCATAAATGTTGACCATCTCATACATGACGTTAAGAACCTCATTTCCTTATAGGTACGGTTTTTGATAAAACTGATAAAAAATAAAGTTAACAAACCGTACGATTGAATTTGACCTTCTTTTACCTAGGACACCACAATTTCGCAATCTTTCGTTTGTTCTGTTTATTCCACAATAATAAAAAATAATTTTGGATGTCATTACAAGAGGACCCGTAGCTATTTTATTTCTCAAATATAAGCTTTACCATGAAATGAAATGATGAAAAGATGATCACATGATATTTATTTCTGCAAGTTAATCAGATATTTTTTTACAAGTCGGACTTTATAGCTAGAAGGCGCCGGCATTTCCAAAGACTCTCTCTGGAAAAAAATTCCAAAACAAACCACAGTGGTGTTTTTTTTTTTTAGTCCTTGTACAATGTTAAAGAGAACTATGTGAGTGCAGTATAGGGCCTGGGTTGGCCTTTTAATGAAAGGACCATAGTTTTGAGAATGAAAAGTAAGGTGATGTTTCCTCGATTATTTTACAGATGAAAGCTTCATTATTAATTGTTTGGTGTAATAGTGCTGTAATAGTTGCATCCGGTGACTAATTAAGAACACGGAGTGTCACTATACCTACTCATCCCGTGAGTAAGTAGTCGTAGGAGCCGACTAAGGGAGCAAACTATGCAAGAATAGCACTGAAAAGAAAAAGAAAACTTGAAACAAACCCTTTTTATTTATTTTTACCTGTGGAATCCCCCTCCGGCCGTCACCCCACCGGGGTTTGCGGAACCCATCTGGCCATCGTGGTATAGTAGACCAATACCTTCTTTCTACGAAGAAGCCTATGTCCAGCAGTTGACTAGATAAGGCTGTTGATGAATAGTTACCACGTGTAATAAATTAAATTACATGTAAGTAGATCTAGGATACTAGATCTAGGGTATAGTACATATAGGCTAGTTGATAATTAACAACGAAAACTTCTTATTACGGCTGGTCTTGTAGTTGAAAATATATTTAATATTGGCTTACGGGCTTATTGTAAAAACTATTGATTCGATCTGTAAAAACTTTCCTTTTATATTTTAAAGGATCTGAATAATCTCCTGTATTTCGATGTTAGATCCCAATGATCCTCAATACAATGTAGGTCGTAGGACCTGTTATTTGGTAGCTATTCGGATAATTCGAAAGGGAAAATGAGAGCTACCGTACCCTTCACACTTAGATGCGTCGTATACAAAAATTGCGAAGGCATGTGAACCGTCATAACACTCACACATAACGGACAGTTTTGTGAGGTCACCACGCTCAGCAAGCGAGTCGTTTATATTCGCAGCACTAGTTAATAGCATCACATCGCTATAAAAAAATATTTGGCCTGGGTGGGCATCGAACCCACGACCTCCGGGTCACTAACCACTGGACCAACAGGCCCGTCATTATTTAGACAAATGAGCAGACAGCTCACCTAATGATTTTATTTTATTTTATTTATTTGGACAACCAACAAGAACATACCTTTAAAGCAAGAGATACAATGGCAGTGACATACAAGCATTAGCGATGCCTTAATTACGGGTTGCCACGGAAAGCATAATAATAAAAGAGAGTGGGAAGCGTAAGGCTTTCCCTAACTTAAAAAAAAACTTGTGCTTACATTTTCGCAAATAATAACTTCTAATAAAATCTACAATAAAAAACAATCAAAAATCCTTATACGTATATCTCAGCTTAACAATAATAGTTTATTTTTAAAGGAAGGTAAACTTAATCTTGCCGGTTTCTATCCGACGTGCGTAATCCGTAACCACCTTCAAAACTATGTTGTATGAGCATTATACGTCTCCCATAGTTAAAAATTAGTGTATGTATACATTAATGTATGTACGTATAGTATTAATGTATAAATATAGATTAGTAGGATTATATAATAAGTATTTCATAGGTTATTACTCTAGTTTCTGTATTCCTATCACCACCGGTTAAAAATGAATCCAGCCCATCCAAAGGTTGCCTTAAAGAATTTGCTCTAAGCGATAAGGTCGCCCTTTGTACATTACATGTGTTGTTCGTTTAATTACTTTATAATGTCGATAAAACTCTGGTGTACAAATAAAGATATCCATCTATCTAAACATATTGATCTCCTTATTTTTACTAATTGAATTATATTCCGAATGATAAGTAACTCCTGCAACTTAGGTTTTAAGTTAAGAGGCACAAGTGATCCTCACCGGAGTTGGTCGTGGGGCCTCTGCTGACGTCCCCATTCACCAAGGAAACAATTGTTTAACACCGGTTTTCTATGTCGTCGCATGGCTCTCTCAAGTCAAGACCGTTTTTATTATAAGAATAACTATCTTTATCTGTTTTTGGTCGCTTGTTTATTAGTAACGTCGAGTGTTGAGTCCTCGGTTTCGCTATTATTTTGAAATTGCGCGATATTGTTGAGGCTAAATTGGTGATATACATGGCAATTTTATTGTATTACATATATGTCTAACCGGGGAGTAGGGTCTCGCATTCAAAACACAAAAATATATTTAAGCGTATTTGAAAATTTTAAAGGTATACTGAAGCCCAGTTTTGGCTACTACTTATTGGATTTATTGGATAGCAAAAGTATAGATACCCATTGCCAATCAAGAGGAAATAAAGCAAAAAAAAAACAGTCGTTCACAATTTTATTCACCGATGGAAATAATGTCTTCGAATGGAAAGGACGTTTTAAATTACAAAGATCATTAATATTCAACTTCCGTCTACTGTCTGTAAATATTTCGAAGGTAGATGCACTAGGCTTGTATTACATATTAAATTTATTACTGTTATTTATTAATGTTAAGGCCGTTTCACTAAATAAATAAAAAATGTGTTTAAATAAATAACAACTGTAAGGCTACATAAAACATTGAAATGTTTAGTAAGTACAGTAAAGTAAGACAGTAAACCCGCTTAATGCGATCAACCTACATGCAACAAAATTATATCCATTATTTATATTCGGCTACAATACTTTATTAGAATTTTCTATAACCCCAATATTTTTAAAATCTGAAACGATAATTTACATTTAAAAAGAGAATCTTTTTGCAACATCTCGAAAGTTCATCATTTCGGCAAAATATTGATGTATTTTTCCGAAATGATGAACTTTTGAGTTGTCATTCTAGATATGGTGTTTCATGTTCAGGTTTAGGAATAAAAAGAGGATGCATTAGCACCCACACACAGAGTATTTTATAAATACATAATAATAGTAGACTATCTAGTTTACATTACAATGGCTTAAATATAGTAACCTAATTTTTTTCATAAATGTGCACGGAAATTGAAATCCGCTGAGACATCTCCGTTATAATGTCTGTATAATTAATTAACTATCATTTAGGTAATATTGCGAACGACAGAGGAGATGGGGGTAATAAACACCAGGAGATATTACAGAAATATCTTGTTTAAGTTTAAATTACCCTTGTTTAGTTTAAAAACCAAAGACAATGTTGTAATCCTGTAAGGTACCTCCCGAAAAAAAAACGTACTTCCACCGTATACATTTAGGGTTAAAGGGCATTATAAAGTGTAGTTTTTTATTTTTAGTAGCGAGAAGAATTGGTTGAATCCCATCGAGGAGAGAGGAGAAAAGGGGGCCATGCGATCATTGATACTAATATAAATACATGTTTTAGAGCTCGTTTCCCCAATTAATTCGTACGTGGTCCATGTTCTTGTTTGTAAAAATCCTGTTCACAAACCTGATGGTCTTGGTACATAAATTGTCCTACTTGAGATAATGTTAAAACGTTTAAAACAATGTAAGATCCTGTTCTTGCATTTTATATACAAGATAAAAAAGAACGCCACCGAGAGCTCGCATTTAATTTTATGGTATTCTTATAGGACAGCGTCTTGTAACTCGTAACGGTCTTGTAACCTCATAAGCCTTTCTCAGCTCTATAAAACGGAACAAAATAACCTTTAAAACTTCGATTCACCGAGAGAGAACAGATGTGAATCTCACATGATGGTTATTATTAAATAATAGTATAATTAGAAAAATATAGCATTATGTTGTAATAGTTAATTGAGAAAATAGTCTAGATTTACCATGTCGTAATTATTAATAGGATGACTTTTCATTAAATATTGTGGTTAATCATGATCATGAATTTGTTAAGAAATTAAATGTTACAAAGTTTGACATGCTTGCGAAAAAAAAAGCTCTGACATGTGCAGCTTTAATTACAGTATGATTTTGAAGAACTCAATAACTGCCATTGCCCATTTGAAATTGTTTCACAAATAAGTTAATTTTGTATATTTAATAAGTTAACTAAAGGAACGATGGCGTCATTGTTTATGAACAAATGCTGCACTTATTAATAATTTGGAAAAATGATTATATGAAAGAATCACATAATCATCAACAAGACACAAATAACCACTTAGAGTGTTTTGACTTTTCTTCTCCATACGATCTGCCAATTGGAATAGCAACTAACTTATTCTGACACCTACTCCTGACAACTAAAAAGTACCTATATGTTGTTAATTTGATTATTTATTTTCATTTATTTTTATAGTAGGTACGTCCAAAAATCAGTACGCCCACACACAGAGTATTTTATTAATTCATAATATAAAAGCTACAGAAAAGCACTTAATAAAAATAAGTATAGTAATCTCAATATATACATCTAGGTAACTTAAGCATGTAAGAAGATCTTAAACTTTTAAAATTAATATTTAAGAAACTCCTGTCTCGATCATATTGCTTTAGTACCATACCTCATAAATATGTAAATTTATTTTCAAATACAGATTACCTATACAATTTCTTGAATGAAAACACAGTAGATAAATATATCTTGTGAAAAAATCAACCTACTGTCAAGTTTAATTTATTCAAAGCTAATCGCCGGGTTTTGCTTAAATGATTTGATGAACTAGCATATCCATCATACTTATATTTAGTGACACAGATATACCTAATGCTTGCTCACACTTTCTACATCTAAAATCGTTTGAGTAGATACCACCTACTGTTAACTTATTAATAGACTTTATAACTCAATGACGATATTATAAGGATACGTGAGTCGTGATCTACATCATAATGTAGATAAATGGTAATTTTTCTTTTAAATAGGATAGGTTTATATTTTTCATTTGAGAAACGAAATGTATTAAGTAATAGTGTGTTGGTGTAATAATTTGGAGATAAAATTGTTCTGTTTAATTGAAATTGAGTAGACTATGGCTAATATGTATATTATACAAGGCGGTTGGCAAACTGTGCGTAGGTTGTCACAAAACTGGAGCAATGGAGATCCCATTACGTGATGATTCTATAATTATTGGAAGCAACAACGGCTCAGTGAGCAAGTCATTGGGTTAATGGCACGTCCGGATTGCTGCATAACTTACTATCTACTAACTACGCATCGGAGCATGACGTTTTACACCCCTTCATTTATTATTGAATCGCAATTTTTTCTATAGTTTTCTAATGTAATTTTCAGAAGTATTGCATCTTATTGGGGAACCTGACTTTCGCGACGTCAGATTGCGGTGGGAGTATGGCAAACAAGACGACGATGATCGATCGAAACCTTTGGCGTTTCAAGTGCATTATTGCGAACTGCAGGCGTGGGGGCAGTATCGTTGCAGAACACAGGTAAACTTGTGTAGATTTTCTTTCCGAAGTTTCTTTCCACTAGTATTTAATTAATTGTAAATAATAGACAGTGTACCTACAACTACACTAACAGTCAAAAAACAAAAAGGAATGAAAATATTTTAAATTCCGAATATACTTTACGGATTTCATTCTTTACGGATAAAATAATCTTTCATTATACTTTTCCTTGGTTGTTATAACATGAGTAGGTAAGTAAGTATTTTCAGGCTAAACTTACGTTACACAAGATAACAACCTGGTGTGATACAATATTATTAAACACGGTGACAATCTACAGCATTTTGTAACTGCGATAAGTTGTCTCCGAAACGGGAGATAATGGGCTCGGAGTTTGTGCGCTGACCGTGACTGCTACAAGGAACATGCCCTCCAGTCATTACTGTATTTACTTGTCAATATACTACAACCGCTGTGCTTATATTTCTAAAACTATTACATTTTATAAGTACTTTTCATATGAAATATCCCTTTTTACACCTAAATAAGAAAATATTTCAGTAGGTAGTACCTTTTTCTCCTCTATTTTTTTGTTTAATAGATAGACGAGCTGTGTTTAGTATTGTCTACATAGAAAATGGTAACCGTTTTTTCCCTATCTTTGAGCCCGGTGCTTCATTGTCATCAGTAAATAATTTAATGAATAACGGTCGAAAGTCGACCTTCTTGCGATAACTAGTTCTTACAAACTGACCCATTTTTGGATTTTCTAACAAATTGGCAGACAGTATCATAAAGTATATCAATATTTATTACAATGATGTAAAAATAGGAAACTATCACTTATTTAATAGATTGCAGCGATAACCGAGACACATCGGCAACTTTTTTTTAATACCTAAACTTATTTCACATTTAAGTAACAATTCACAAAATGTATTCATTCGCCAAACTGTTCTAGCAGTTTGGAGCAGTTAATTTAAGTCAAATGATATTGGCACGGGGCGCTTTGATTTAGATCTGAGGGAGGAGATGCTCCATCCCCTTTTGACACGTTCATTTTACCTACTTTTCAAGTCACACAATTCTTTCAATTTCGCATCTTAGAACCTGACCTAATGATGGATGAAGGTAAATAGGGAAAACGTGGCTACTAGTATACTTCTCATTGTTTTGGGGTAATTATACCAACCCTGATGACAAAGCCAGAAGTGAAGTCTTCTTGTTTTATAGTTATATTATATTTAAGTTATAGTCTTTTATCATATAATTTAATAATTTAAAATAATTTAATGACACTCTAATTCTAGGTAATAGATACAGTTGAAGAGGAAAAGTCCAGTAGAACTACAAGTACGACAGAATCTACAACAACTAGTCAGCCTGCAGGATCTAGTGGCAATCGGCACGGACGCGTATACAGTACACGGATTATTGGCTTACGCATGGCTACAACATACTCATTCGAAGTACGCCCGGTTCGACGAGATGCTCGTGACCTTGCTGATCCGAAATCTATCGGTTCTAAAATAATTATCGTCCCTACAAAAGGATGTAAGTTTCAACTAAGTATTTAGTAGTAGTTTTAAGGATTTAATGAGAGAGCAGTATTATTATTATTTTACCATTCAAATTTAATTGTTAGGGTTAGTGTAGAAATCGATCTTATACAAATTAGGTACCATAAAATCGATCGAGATAAGCATATCTGATAGTGGTTGACGGTATATTTTTTTTATGTATAGGAGCAAACGAGCAGGCGGGTCATCTGATGGTAAGTGACTACCGCCGCCCATGAACACTTGCAACTCAAGAGCCACAAGTGTGTTGCCGCCCTTTGAATCACTCCCCTCATGCATCAGTGCGAGGGGGGGTTTGTTGTTTGCAGGTTTTTCTCTGATTGGGTGGTTCAACTAATGGTGAATACTTACATGTAATGCCACATTATATTAGGCAGCGCTCCCGGCCGAGTGATGTCTCTTCGGCATTATCTGACTCGGCCGACTTTAATAAAAGTGAATGTTGTCAAACATTTTTCTTGTGTGTTGCTTAGGCGATATCTTCCCCACTTGTGAAACGATTTCAATGCTTAATTGGTTATACCTACCTAATTTTATTAAATTTTTTATACACAAGGTTGGTCATTTTCGAAGAAAAATACCTATTCCAAATCCCTGGAACGGCTAGAATGCAACATTCGGCTAAACACAAGAAGGTTAATTATCGTAATAAACATTCGTCCAAAATTCAGTTCTGATCTATTCTCGATCTCACAAATGTCATAAAAGGCATTCTAGTTTGCAAAGTATCACTTAGACTAGTTGTTAGTAGAATACTTATTAATATCACAAATCCAGATAGAGATGGTTATTTTATTCTGTTTATTATTTATTCTGCTTCGTTAAACACATTTCTAAGAATATTTAAATTGACAGTTTAACACTTGGTAGATTTTTCTGCTTACGATGAATACGGTTTCCTTGATAAGAACAGCCGTCCTTATATTTAACTTTCGGCTACGATACGATATAATCACATTACAGTCAGACATTTGTGTGATCGAGAGTTGATCGGAACCGAATTTTAAACGATTTTTTATTACGAGAATTGACCTACAAATAGTAACCCAAAATTCCTAGCGTCTCTAAGAAATAATACTGTTGAGGAGGAGAGGGTTCGCTTATAAAGACGATGTTGTTGCGATTATTAAACTGAAACCCGCTCACTACATATATTACGAGCTGTCTGGTAGTTTGCAATCTTGATAGTTTAAATAACCAATGTTATAATTATCTAGTTTCAGCCCGTGCAACCCAATGCTTACCGCACGCAAGTGAAGTTGAAGTATCGACGGGTCCTTACTTTGGAGGTCGCATCGCGGTGGAAGCAGTCGACGGTGGGCCCGAACGTTGTTCTTTACAGGGCAATCCAAACAGCTCCCAAGACGCCTATATTTTACGTATACACCACGACGAATGTGGTTCTGAAGTAAATGATACCACAGTCGCTACATATGTTATCGTCCAGGAAAATCTACCTATACTGACACACAGTACTCGACGGTAAGTGGATATAAGTAGTTACATAAAATAATATGCATATTAATATTTAAGTGAATTTGTGAGTTACCCACTGCGAAAAAAAGAAAAGGCATCCTTCAATCACTAACAATCGAATATTTTCTTAGTCTAGGCTTTATCTTGTCGTTATATAATATCTTTCATATATAAATATAAAAAAGCCTTCTTCCTTCAATGATAACTAACACTTAGTACGATTCTTTCAGCTTTTTAGTACTGTGCACATACAAGCCAGAAACATTAACAGTCAGAGCCGGCATTAACCTACCTAAATCCAACCCTGGGGACGTGCTTCAACAAAGTAAACCTTCCCGCGGGTCCGTGGAACCGTACGAGAACCAGGAGATGGACTACAATGAACTACAGCCAGCCAGACTTGAAGCCCAGAAAGAAGACACACAACAAAGTTTGTATTCTATTCCTACGAATGTATAATAGTAAATAAAGATTCGGTATTTAACGTATAATCCCTACTAACATTATAAATGCGAAAGTAACTCTCTGATCTGTTTGTTAAGCTTTTACAGATAAACCGATTTACGAAAAACAGAAAAGTAAAAAGCCGTTTCTTTACAATAAAGACGTACTTAAGCCGTACTTTACAAAGTATTCTATAGAAACGGCAGTTTGAAGTATTGGTATATTTCGTTCTAAATATTTACATTTGGAAACAAAATCATTGTTTAGAGTTTAACATTTTCACGACATAGAAGCACGTAGTTTTAAAATATTTTATTTAAAAATTTAACGCTATGTACTGTAATTATTGTTAATAAATAAACCAGGACCGTAAAATGGACGCAAACATAATTAAAATATCTGTTTGATTACCTATATTAGAATCACAAATCCAGATAGAGATGGTTATTAACTCCATTATTCCGTAGCTTCGTTCACTACGTTTCTAAGAATATTTTAATGGACAGTTTAATACTTAGTAAGTTTTTCTGCTTACAGCGAATACGGTTTCTTTGATAAGAAAATCGTACTAATATTTGATTTTACTTTTGTGTTAAAATATACCATGCTATTGTTCCAGACGTGTTCGGTGAGGTCACGCTGGTGATGTTTCTGGTAGTGGCCGCTTTTGGCGGCATTGCTCTTTTAATATGGAAAATGGTACCGCAAATTGAAAAGGACAATATATCAGTAGGCACAGTTTCCTCCCTGGCTCGGAGTGGCATCTTCAGACGTCGGAATAGAGATAAGTTCTCAGACATAAGTTCAGTTTATTCTATTACTTTGTCAGAGAAAGATGAAAATGCCAAAAAAACAAATGAAGGAGATAATACATCTGAAGCGTGATTATTTAAAATTATTGTGATTGAATAATTTAATTATACGTATAAATGCACATTTTGTCATGCGAATGACAAATTGACATTATGATAACTAAATATGAATGTCAGATGACTTCAAAAATGTAAATATGAAGTGTCTAAAAAAAGAAGCTAATAGAGTAATATACTGTTTCTCATAATTTAAGATTATTATATTGATATATTTGTAAGGAACAATTAGAATATTCTATAATATGTGGCCAGTAGTTATAATGCACTCGGATCACTAAACATCAATGCTACGATTGCCATAGATTATATTAGTGATGATACTTTTGTTTAGAAATCGTGACAAGTAGGCACGAGAAAGCGAACATGTTGAGCTTACAAGCGATATATATTACAAATGTAACGTAAAATACATACAAATGTCAATTATTACACAAATTTCTAGTAAATTTGGTATTTATTAAAGGCATTTGTGTTTGAATTACGTGACGTCCTTTATAGTCAGGAAAAAAAAACACTATTTTGCTAAACATATATTTACCAGCACATCTACTTATATGAAAATCTAAAGTATCTTAAAGAATTCAACATTTTAATGCATTCTAGTTTTAAATCGTCATTAAAATCCACAGACTGAGCATATAAAAAATGCTTATTTGCTTGTTTGACTGCTTCCTTTAAAGGTAATCTTAAGTAAATACAAATAAAACAATGTGTGTGATTAAAACAAATCTAAAATGTATTGTCTTTTATTTTCATACATCCTAAGGTTTGTCCAATACAAATATTTGCTTTTCCGTTTTCAATTCAGGGAACAGAAACTGCTTGACGACATCGTTTAATTCTTCTAATGCTAACTGTGCGTGAAGTCTAAGAATCGAGTCTTCATTATTGTCTCTGTAAAGGCTTTTTAGTGTTCTGTAAATGGGTAGTAAATTCTCCTTTAGCTCAACTAAAGTTTCTTTTCCTAATCCTTTGATTAAACTTGCTATAACCATGACTGCGGCTCGCCGGCACTCCACGGCCTTATCGGTCTCTATAATACTCCAAATACACAGCAACACCTAAAATAATAATACATTTAGTCTTAGTTTAATCCTTTTATGAGTTATACGCAAGACACGATTGGACGTTCAAAGGTCCTAGTCACAATTATAACCTCACACTTCTCACACACGGCTGTCTGGTCCACCTAGGCAGAGCCTGAAATATGGTGACTAGTTTACTAATAAACATACTTATATATTCCTAAAAAAATGCATATTGTAGATAAATTAAGCCCATACACAGAACAAGTGGCCATGTGGTGACGGATTTAGAATACGGAGTCTCACCACCCCTATTCATCTCGTGGGTGTCGTAAGAGCCGACTAAGGGAGCAAACTAGGCAGGACAACAGCACGGCAAAGAGAAGGAAAAGTTAAGACAAACCCTATAACAACCCGTCTGGCCAGTGTGGTATAGTAAGCCAAAACCTTCTTTTTAAGGAGAGGCCTCTAGGAGTCTAGCAGTAGACTACTAAAGGGTGATAATGATGATGGCAGAACAAATAATCTTGCTCATCACACAATTATTTTGCTTGAGTGAGAATCCCACAATCTCTGCCTTAGCAGTGAGGATCACTAGTTCATAAAAAATGGCGTATGGATTATGGATGTTCATAAAGGTTTTTCGATCATTTAATTTTATAGTTAACATTAACTTTCGTATTCTACCTACTTAGCGGTATAATACAAAGAATGACTCTACGTTGGAAAGCGCGATTCAACACTTAGCCTTAGGTAAGATGCGACATTTTTAGACGATAAAGCATTTCGTAAATTATTGAAACACAAAATAATTTGATTTAAAGGATAATTAAGTCACTTAATGCAATATCAGTAAATAAAAATTTCATATCATAGTATTTGGTATCAATTGTAGTTTATATCACTCCTTTATCTGAAAAGTATGCAATATATTTTTTAAAGTATGCCCACCTCGTATATTATGGACCCTATTTTGTAGTGCAATACTAGAGAAATCTCAGCCAAATTGGATAAAGCTGATGTTCTAATTAGAGGGTCTTCATCTCTACAAGCACAGAGCATCGTATTTAATAGAATAGTCTTGTGAACAGCGGCCATTTCACCTAGAACAAAAAGTAAATATGAAGTAAAAACATCAAAAAAACAGAGGCAGTCATAAGGACTGCCGAAAGAAGTGAAAACTCAAAACAATGGAACTACGCGTGACTAGTCTGGCGCAATACGTCACGAGCATGTGGAGGTCATCGGTGACGCGAACCCGTAAGTTTCTCCCCTACCAAAATTCGTTCAACGCGGCTATAAAAGTTTTCACTTAAAAAATATTAGTACGTAAGTATTTTTTTCAGCTTTATTTGCGTTTCATTTAGTATTTGATATGAAAGGTTTTGTTAATTTTGTATAAGATATAAAGGTTTGTTAAAATTGGGGCCTTTTTTAAACATAACTTACTGACTACTAATATAGTTACTAGCACTACTACCTACTTTGTGTCACAAAAACAAACATTAACCTTTCTAACGTTTATTAGTAGACGCTACGGCAGTCGGCAATGCCCGACAAAAATCGCGACATTTTTGAACAAAATAAAAACAGCTGTGTATTTTTTCCATATAATTAAAATCTTGATCAAATGTTTTATTCAAAATAAATTTCATCACCAAGTGGAGTACTTGACGTGTTCAATATGCTATAGTAGCCAGCAAGTAACCGACAGAAAGTGATGGGTAAGAAATAAAACTATACGTAAAGAATAATTTAAGACCTTGTCGTCCAAACTAATATTTATTAGGTACCAACAAGATTTTGTCGATGTTTAATTTTCCAAATAATAAAAAAATGAAAACGCCTGATAATATTTTTAGCAACTTTTAATCGTGATTACTATAGTTTATTTTTTATACATATAGGTATGAGTTTTAGGTTGCATTGCTTAGAAGTGCAATGCGATATGCATTATATGCATAGAGATGCATATAATTCATATGATACGTAGCGGCATGGACTCGATCACCCGCTCCCCGCATTCCTTGCCGTCATCGCCTTTTTCTTTCGTGACGGTTTGGAAAATCCCATCGGATCGCCGGCTCCTTGGGGATATAGAAGCCAGGATTATGTGGTGTTTCGACTAAAAACCACCTCGACGGCTGAACTCAGGCGCCCTGTTCCGAGGAGGACCCGGACCTCGGGCACGCCGTCATCGCGGCGGTAAGACCCGTTATGGAGGATTGGCTCGAAAGGCGTCACGGGACCCTCTCATACCGACTGACGCAGGTGATCACTGGGAAAGGATGTTTCGGGGATCACCTGTGTCTGATCCGCAAGGAGCCAACGCTTGAGTGCCACCACTGCGATGGCCAGACCGTGGGTTCAGCAGAGGCGAGACCTCGTGGCGGCCTTCGGAGTGGGAGTTCTCTCGCTCGATAGCCTGATTGCGGCTATCGTGCGGTGCAAGAGTGCGTGGAACTCAGCCGTCTCCTGATGCGAGCAAGTTATGCTTGTGAAGGAGACGGCGGAGCGGGACCGGGAGAGGTTTAGGACTCTCCCGGCCAGCCAGGCCCGGGAACGGGCCAGGTACCGCAGGCAACTCAGGCGCCGGAGGTCGCAGAACGACCTCCGTTCTCCATAAGCGCAGGCCTGGGGGTGACAGGTGAGGCCATCTGTCACCCTAGCAGAAGCAGGCCGGGGTGGCGGCGAGCGCGTTGCGAAGCGCGCTCGCTTCCAGGGAGCACAGGGAACATGGGGTTCCCACACGGGGGGGGGGGGGGGGGGGTCGTCTACTCGTCTATAGATGACCCGAGGTATGTCGGGGCACCAGGGACTTCCTTTCTAGGGTATACCTGGTTCCCCGGCTATTAGTACCTGAGACGGCGTGCGGTTTTAGTCGGTTCGAGTCCGACATGCCGCCGACAGGTGGTATCCGAGGAGATTTCAACACGGAAAAAAAAAAAAAAGGAGGACCCGGACCATGTTACACCTAATAATGCCCTATTCTTGGGAAGCTGCGGGCTTCCCCCGCCTATCGGCTCAATCATTATAATATGATGCGGCCCGATCGCATTTTTGCGACCTGGCGCTCGGGATCGGCCCTCTTCCGATGCCGTACTCACCGAAGTAGCCATGCCCAGTAAGTACCTGCGTCAGTCGGTAGGTGACGCGGCCTCCCTCCTATAGTTAAACCGCCGTAAGCTTGGCCCTCCTGATGGTTTGGGGGACGCGGGGCGGGGGTGCATTCAACCAATTAGCTAGTGCGTCGCTGTTCGCCGGCAGTGACTGACGCGAAAGCATGGCTGTACGTGTTATTTTTCTTAAGACTGCTACACACGGTATTATTTAGCAATATGGATTATCTGCCGACTCTGCGTCACAAAAAGATTTAAAAACTTGAAGTTCGGCTTACAGAGGTTCTACTGCTAAGTTCTAATAAAGAATATTTATTATTTTACTTAATTTTTAAATTGTATCTGAATATAATTTGCATGATGAAGATAAGGTAATTTTATTAAAACTATTTTACAGTATTAAATTTTAAAATTAATCATAAAAACTTAAAATACACTGACATTATAATTATAATACATGGAAACAAATTCGATTTTTATTACATTGTGTGTAGATTAAATCTCAAACAAATAAATCTGAAGATATCGAGTTAGTACATCGTGTCATGTATAGCCGAGCGCATCACCCGCCCCGCGTCCCGCAAACCATCAGGGGGGCCAAGCTTACGGCGGTTTAACTATACCTACCCTAGAAGGGCGCCGACAGCGCGTTGGCGCGCATGCTGCGGCTGTTACGCGCTTAGAGGGTCAATTCTAGTAATAAAAATTCATAACTTAAGACTGTTAAAAGTTGTAACGCTATATATATGTACAATACTGTAACATAAAGATCATAGCCTATTTAAGCAAATGCACTTACCTAATCTCTTGGTAACCTTCACTATAATGTCACCAATTTTCATCCTCAGCTCTGCAATCTTGTCTTGATTATCTTTGGTCTCAAGAGCTCCTTGGTTGGATATTTGTAAGAACTCTTTACATAACATATGGAGTACATCTTCAGTGCATAGTGTGCATAGTGCGGCCAGACCATTTATAGCTGCTAGATAAAGGTATGAATCGGAATCTCTAAGTTGTTCCTGAAAATATCATCTTTTTTAGTAGGTGTTTAGTAGAAAATTCTACACTTAAGATAAAAATGAAGATTACCAATTCAGTGATAAAAAGAGGTAACATATAAATGGATAAACATAATTTTGATTGTGCATTAATTTCAAATGAAAGTTTGGAAGTGTCTGAATTATTTTAAAATAATTTTCTTTAATAAAAAAAATCATGAAAATGAATAAAAATAATTAAAGTTGAATAAAGATTACTTATATCAAAAATCATTCAACACTGTGACCTTATTAAATTTTAAGTAAAAATAAGTATATCTGAGTAACAGTTTTAAGACTAAAAAGGTGTTACCTAGTTAACAGGTGACAAATTTTTGTAAATTTCTATAAGCATACTTGTAGATACTTTAATTTTTTTGAAAATATATGTTTTCAGATTGAGATAAAGTTAAAGCCCATAAAAATCAATGCATGTTACAGATGTTGCATTATCACTCAATTGGGTACTTACCTGGAAGATACAAAATATGTAATGTTTTTTAGAAATGGTTTCAGCATCTTTGTTATCAATAAGTTTAGTTAACTCAATTATTCCATGAGCTTTTACAGGTAGCAGTTCATCAAATATGTCAGTTATTGCTCTCTCACAAGGCGAGTCTCTTTTTTTAGGATTTCCTGAAGTTATTAGAGAAATTGCTTCTTGACAAAGTATGCTGTCCATATTTGAATCAGACTCACACATTTTCCTTAATATCGGTACCAAGTTACTAAATCTCCTTTGAAAATCTGTTGATTTGTTGCAATTTGATAAAGTTATATTAAGAAGGATGAGAGCGACTGTAACACAGTCACTGTTTGATTCAACATTCTCATTCAATATAACATGCTGCACAAAGTCCATTACCGTCAAAGGATTTTTCTTCAAAGAGCTGATAATTTTAGATGATGTTGATATCTCTGAAAGAAGCTTTAGAACAACTGCATACTGTTGATCTATGTCATCTAATATCACTTCTGGATCATCTTCAGTAAGAAGTATATCTTTATTTCCTTTCATTTGTCTTTTGACACTAAGTTCTGTTAATACATTTAATGATACTTTGAATATGTTTAGAATAAGTTCCTCATCTGTTGTTGCTTTAAATAAGTGCAAGAAATACAATAGAGCTTCATCTTTCGAATGGATCTCAGTCAATGCAAGGTATTTTATCACAACACCTGCTTCATACTCTTCTGCTATTATTCCTGGAGACTTGTAAAAACCTTTGCCAAATAAAAAAAATTTAACCTTTTCGCACAGTTTTTCTCTATCAATTTTTTCTAAGCTTTTTAGTAAAATATCCTTGATTTTGATCTTCAAATCTTCATTTTTAGTACACTTTACTCCAATTAAGAACATAAGATAAAGATTGGGAATCAGCAATGAAATTGGCCAATTTAATCTTGTAGTGCATACACAAGCATGTAGTATATTGATTTTGTATTCAACTTCTTGTGGTGAATATATTATGGTACCAGGTAAATTATAACTTGTAAGCAAACAATCATAATCAAAGGCCTGGAATATTTCTTTGACCAAACTATCAACAGGTTCTGATTTTGGATATTTTTCATTGAGACTCAACACACAGGCAACAGCAGTGGCTAAGTAATGTATATTATTCAAGCACAATATCTGCTTCAACTGAGAACAGATATTAATCAAATAATCACTCTCAGTACAAGTGCCATGTTTCGCAGCAATGATCCTGCAGATCATATCAATTTTTCTCCATTCAAACCCAGTATCTATATCATAACTTTCTATAAAACATCGAATTAGACTTAGCAAGCCACCTGATGCAAGTAGTCTTTGACTCATCTCCTTCACAATAACTCTTTTAACAAAAACCGGAGGAGCTGGATCAGTACAACTTTGTAATACCAACAATTCCTTCATAAGAATTGGTTGAAAACAATTAGTTGTAAGATGATTATATATTTTTACATACTTTTGTCTATCAGCACACAATTTATTGTACTTTTCTTCTGTCATAACAAAATTGTCATAAGTACCAGGTTTTTTAAGTGGTGCAAATGCCAGTTGGATTAGGGATGCTAAATAATCTGACAAATGTAAAGTGATTATGATGTTTTTAAGCACTGGGACACTATAGCTTCTTGTGAAGAAGTCTGTGCAGTTCATGAGTATTTCATATTTTTGTTCACCCGCCAATAAAAAGCGCGGAAGTTTAGATGCAGTAATGGATCTCTTTGATAGACTTATCCCCAGGCCTGTTATCAAAGATGATGATATGCCAATGGATGTTATTAATTGAAAACATGTACGTAGCAGTTTTTGGTTTTTTACACTTATTAGTATTGTGTCGTCTTTTTTTATCTCTGCAGCTAATTCATCAATCGAATCAAACATTTTTTGCAGGAATGATTTTAATAACAAAAAGTTTTCCTGTGAGAGGCATTGGTTTTCATTCATAATTACACTTTTTAAGACAGATACAAATTCACATTGGCTCTCTAAAACAAAGAAAATAATGTTAGGAAATAACAATTTTTTACATTTTTAGTAGGCAATTACATACAAAAATTACCTGCGTTTGTAATGCTCTCAATACGTTCAAAGATTGAATTAACTTTAGACATTTTTTCAAGTACGAAAGTACGTGCAAAATATAGATAAAAGCAAATTACTGCTTATTAGAATCTTAGCCAATGTTATTATAAACTTTAGGTTACTATTTTCTTGTATATTACAATGTACTCTGTGTATTTTCTTCTGTGGTTCAACTCAAAAGTCAAATCATTTTTTTTTTAATTCATGACCATAGATACAAGTCTTTCAGTCGAAAACATAGATGGGTTTAAAAGTCAAATCAATCAATGCAAGGGTTGCCAGTCAACCTAAGAACTTTTTTCTCGCACCTATACAACTAAAATTTCGTATTTTGGCTTTCAAACCTCTCACATGTATAACGTATATTTTTTTTACATGGAAGTATGTTGTAGTGTTAATTTATAAAAAATTGTGTTCATTGTTTAAAATCAATGATATTATAATAAACAAAGGAGAGGTAGATACGTCATCAACGCAAATAACGCGAGGGTCCTATTAGGACCACTGCAAGTGTGTAATAATAAATTTAAGAAAAATTATAAAATGCCTTCCTGTATATTCTGAAAGTGCACAAACTATAGAAAGGTAAATAAAGATAAAGGAATATCAGACCACAGGTAAGGGTATGTTTTGTTCTAAATTGCATTAATAGATGTATGTACGGTTCCAGAACAAATATTTTGTGAGTGCAGTATAAATATAACGTATCTTCCTTAAAATATCATTGGTTATAATTATAGATCGGAATCTTGGGTCCTATTACTATCAAAAGTATGGATATGACCAAAAATTCCTGGGAATCGGTACATTGACCAAAAATGTTGCGGGAATCAGAATTCTGAATGATAATGATTCTTGTGCTTCTATCCAACGTTTTTTTCTATTTAATTCATACTTCATGCAATAAAAATATATAAATAAGGATTTTTTTAGTAAGTAAATGAAACAATCATTATAAATGATAAATGATATTTGCACTTTTTAGGATGATCCTATCTATTCATTTGTTAGTCTCTACTGTTTAAATCTAAACGTTTAATACTAATGAATAAACGTATTCCTTAAATAAACGCGATTTCCACATATTTTAAATAATATCAAATATTTTTAGGCCTTACCATAATTACCGGAATTCATACTAGTCATATCCATACTAGTAGTATCGTCTCAAATAGCACCTAAATTCCGATCACTAGTTATAATACACAATTTTTACATGTTGATATTAGTTACTAACCATGCCTCTTATTTAGACAAGAGTTATAATTACGGGTATTAGTGTTCGGATCGTTGGAATGTGTGAATTCACGAATTTAGTTAATGTAAACCTAAAAGTTTACTCTCCTCTGAACAAACGTAGTTTTTAAGTTTCATTCTAACCTCGATTATTTTCATTTTATTTCAAATATTTAACAAGTGTATGTAATTTAATAATGTAATGTGATAGTCGTATATGTAACATGTTTGTCAGACTTATGATATCAATTCTAATACACTGTGTCTCATTTCTTTCTTTAGTTGAACCATACTACGATATTTATTTATCTAATTTTAAATTACTCAAAAAGTAAAAATGTTTATTAATAGATAATGCTTTTATTTTATATTTTAACATTTAGTTAAGCTTGATGTTTTAATTTTAAATTGATTTTTATGTACAAATTCCTCATATTGTTTATATATTCAGTTTTAACTGATATCGTTCAGAATCCCGGCTAACAAATTATTTTGCTGCTTGTGCATTTAAACATATACACGAGTTTTAAATGTTTATGTATATTGTTATGCTCTCATAGTCATTGTTTTACTTTGCGGGATCATGATTACAAAATAAAATATCTAATAACATATCGAAATTGACAAAATTAAATACAAATGGTGCAAAAAAAGCAAACCTGCAAAGTTAGGCGTTCCTCTAAATAGAATCGACTAAGTTTCAGCGGCAACGATTAAGTTATTTGGAGTATTTTGTTCAGTAACTTATTGTCAAATCAAAACTGTCAAAATAAAGCAGGTAAAAAGTACTGTGTCAGTCTGTGAGTCTACAATATAAGAAAAGCATAATTTGCAGAATATAGTTGTTATTTAAGTCGACTCATACATAATTCTTTCAAAATGTTGATCAAAGTGAAGGTAAGACTAATTGTTTCTGATTTTTAAACTCGCTTATTTCTTATTCTAACCTCGTGAAAATTGCAGACGCTCACTGGAAAAGAAATTGAAATAGACATAGAACCCACAGATAAAGTAGAAAGAATCAAAGAACGAGTCGAAGAAAAAGAAGGCATTCCACCACAACAACAGCGTCTTATATTTTCGGGGAAACAAATGTAAGTCACCATTTTGCTTATAAATAACTATTTCGCCGATCCTTTATTTTTATACACATTACCAGAATAAAAGTTTCTTATGTGCAATATTTAAAGTAGTCAGCAGTAGACAACAATTAATAAATAGAATACTGAAGTTAAATTGTGAAATGATTTATATATTTAGTTCAGTTATTTAAAAAGTTTTATCAGTACAAAGTGTACAGTACAGTACAGTAAAGTCTTTAGTTAAAAGCCGCTATTTGCCTGTAATTCGTTTGACTTATATTTATTGCAGGAATGATGAGAAGACTGCACAAGACTATAAGGTCCAAGGAGGATCAGTGTTACATTTGGTACTGGCTTTGAGAGGAGGGTTCTGATCTGGCTTGTGATAGTTTCCACTTATATTTATAATATTAATTTCATTTTTCATTTCTTGTATAAAGTAATTTTGATGTACTACCCATCTTTTAATTAATATCTTCCATATTTTGTGACTATTTTTAGACCATTGTAGCTTGTAGTAACGTGCTTGACTTATTACAATTTATGGACTTACACAAGAACTAGTAATCAATCTTTCTATGTATTTGTCTTTGAATTACTTGATGTTTTGACCAGGTCGCTATCTGGAATAATTTGAACGTGGGATATTATGTCAAAAAATAATTCTGCTCTCAGCCATTGATATAGATGACTTACGATTTGTTTAGACATCATCTAATTTTACAATTACAGCCCCTATTTAAAATAGAATTAGGCTCATCTTTATTCATATGGTATTAATTGTAGTATTTTATGAATTTATTTACCACAAACTTAAAAAAAATGGAAACTATTATAAATAATGAGATCCTATATAATTAAATACATTATTTGTTTTCATGATTAACCTGGAAACAAACCATAATAATAATAATAATTTCTTAAAAAAAAGTATAATAAATGACACATGTAAAACCCAAACATATCACAGACGTAAATAAAATGACTGTGTCATGTAGTCCACTGAACAAATCGACTATACTTTAGACAACTTACAACTACTAAATGGATTAGTGCACGGAATTATCTCAGATTCATGATACACAAGTTCGGAATACAGAATTCTTACCATATACAATGTTAATTAATATTATTTTAACGGGAAGTGACTGACAGTCAGCCTGTGACCACGGCTGGTGCAACCTGGTCGAAACGTCAGGCAAACCAGAGGTATGTAATACCCTAAATAAGAGATCGCGTTAATTACCGTTAAAATAATATTAATTATCATGGAACGCGAAAGTTTAAAAGTTAATATACAATGTTTTACTTAATTAGCTTAAAGA
Organism: Arctia plantaginis; assembly: GCA_902825455.1. NCBI lineage: Eukaryota > Metazoa > Arthropoda > Insecta > Lepidoptera > Erebidae > Arctia > Arctia plantaginis. The sequence continues at coordinate 8,087,059 of CADEBD010000288.1, forward strand.
GCATAAATTACATTAATTAGACACACAAAATAGCCACGAAACATAACAAAATAAAGTATAGAATAGAGTTTGTTATTCCACTTGTATCCGCCTTTTCTAAAATTAGCAATAGGTACCTTTTTTTTTAACACGGGGCATGATTTTCGCACCGTACCCTCTGTCGGGGAAACAGAGGGCGTGTGTGGGTCTCCCGGGGAAGCGGTCTATCCAAAAAACCGCGCGGCGGCCTAACTCGGCAGTCAGGAGAGGGTCCAAGAACGCGTCGGCGGGATCTGGAGTCCTCCTTGCCGTACCCCATGTCTGCAGTCGTGTAGCTACCGAAGGACTAGACGGTGCAGACTGTGCACTGGAGCCCCCAAGCTTGGGGGGCCCTTGGACCCTAACCAGCAAACCTAGCTAAAAATTCTCCCACCTTTGGAATGTAAATAAAATAAGTTCCCACCACCACTTTAGGTCAGACTTACCGTTTTTTTTTTAATTTGGCATATTAGTAAATAATGATAGGACAATGATTTCGTTAAATTTTTGAAATATTTCAGAGCTCTATGCTCCCTCCAATGCGATTTCGCCTATACTAAGTACTACGCTAGTCAAATAAGACAGTGTTTTTTACATTAAATTTATATTTATTAAATTACATTGTTTTTAACTAAGGCAATAACTATTCACCAATCCTGTGAATAATAATATCACACCAATTCAAGAAATAATGGGCAAATATGGAGTGCTAGAATGGGACCTAACAGAAGTATTTACAGAAATGTATGTGTTCCTGTTCCATACAATTCCTGTCATTTCTTCAGAAGCTGAAAGATCGTTTAGCAAATAAAAAATAATAAAAAAATATTCAAGGAATACTATAGGCCAACCGACATTTATCGCTTATAGGAATCGAAAATAAAGCCGCATCAAGCCTAGATTTAACCGATGTCATTGATACTTTTGCGGAAACTGAGGCTGGAAAATGATTATAAATTAAATTGTTATTTATTTATATTTTTATTTATGTTATTTTATTACACAACAGTCAAAGTACAGACAAAGTACGCCACTGGATGAAAAGTTAAGAAGTAATAGTTTTTTTTATGGTATAATAGGGCAAACGTGCAGACGGGTCATCTGATGGTAAGCAACTACCTCCGCCCATGGACACCTGCAACTCAAAAGTCACAAGTGCGTTGCCGCCCTTGGAGTCCTTGGAGGTTATCTTGGTATGGACATGTCATGCACAAAGTTTTAGGTAAGGTAGTTAAGGGGTACAAGAGAAGAGGAAAATCAAAGAAAAGGTAAATGGACTTTGTGAGGATAAGGCTAGGAACTCCCCTTCCTAGCCATATACTCGCACACTAAAAAGTGAGATGACGAATTTTAGAGTTGAATGGGAGAATCATACTTACTGCATGATGATATAAACATCAGTATAGTAGGTAGGTCTGACTTTTACCTTTAAAGGGATGTTTGCCTTTGTACATGACTTATCTGTACATACATTGTTTTTAATGTTTTACGTACAATAAAGTGTTCTACATACAAACCTTTTGATATACCTCATTTATTGCTTAATACCAATATTATTAATCCAAGTATACGTTCCTAAATGTTCACCTGTAAAACCTAAGCGATCACTTAAGTTCACACAAGACACTTACACTTAGTAGTTTTGCTGTGCCATGCAGTGCGTGATAAAGAGCTGACTTGGGGTTAGTACCATGTTTTTGATTCTATTAAGTCACCTGCATTAATTATTAAAATGAAATAGATTACTATAAATTGCGGTGCGTAATAGCAATCCACCTCTGTCACTGATCGCTGCAAGTGTCGCGACCACTGGTCCTCATCGCGGGTACGCTGCACTGAGCCCTTATGACAATTCTTTTTATTTGTCGTAAAAGTTCATATTTGGATATAAAGATTGACAAGCTATTCAAAAACAGCTGTACGGCAATAATTACATAATTGTGTTGATTCCGTAATTCGTCAGTGTAGTTAAGGTATTTAGGATATTATTCATGCATACGTTGCATCAGTCCCTCTAAAAGAATTAATCGTACCTTTTCATACTAATATCATTATGGGTATTATACTAGAATAGACGCTATAATTCCATTGGCTGTTATTTATTTATTAGTGCTTCTGCAAAAACTTAACAATTATACATCTACATTACAATTATACGTCGCCGTCGAGAGTGAGATGATGTAAATTGAACTCGCTCTTGGCCCCCTGAGGCAGCTGAAATGTGTATGTTGAAATGGATATGTGGTGTGCTTAGGATAGTCAATGCGAGGAATAAATTCTCAAAACTGCCTAACTGAGACTAAAGTTTAGTGTACTCAGAGTGAACGTTGTCGTTGTCACTGCTCTTCATACATACTTATTTGTTTTGTCACGCTTTACGTCTAGGGAGTTGTAAGAAAATGCAAAGTTAGAACTAACGTTCATCGAACACATAATCTATAGAACTACATACTGTACTTCAAGAAATGTAAAAATAAAGAGGAAATATTGTAAACTGCACAATCTAATCTAAACTTGAATGAAGAATAACATAATTTATGTGAACATTAACCAAAGAAGAAAAAAAAAAAAAAAAACAGTGGAACATAGAACCTCCTCCTTTTTTGAAGTCGGTTAAAAAATAGCAACGGACCAACGACATGTGCTGAACATATTTCTTGATGTGAACGAAGTCGCTAATACCATCGGTCCAGGTAACCTGAAAAGTTGAACTTACAATTTAGTTCAAGTTTTCAGGTTGCTTCAACAGATACTGGTAGCGTCAAATCAGTTTTTTTTTCATTTGACGTGTAAACCTGTGCGACGTGATTTTTTTGAATGACAGAAAGCTCTACGGTTTTTAAATAAATAATTATTATACAGACATAAAGTGTATTAGGTGCAGGTATTGTACGTATATACGAGGGGTGATCAATAAGTAATGATAATCAATATGAAACAGAACTATTAGATTAAAAAAAGTATTTTATTTTTCAACATAGTCTCCTTACAAGTTAATACATTTAGTGTATCTTTTTTCTAAGCCCATGATTCCCTTAGAAAAAAAATCTTTGTCTTGACCCTCCCAAAATGCCTCTACTGCGGCCATCACTTCACTATTGTCCTCAAATTTGTTGCCCCGGAGGTGTTCTTTGAGCCGAGGAAAGAGGTAGAAGTCACTGGGAGCTAGATCTGGCGAATAGGGAGGGTGTTCGAGCAGTTCGAACCCCGTTTCTACAATGGCAGCCATCGCAACTGCGGCTTTGTGAGCCGGGGCGTTGTCTTGGTGAAACAGCACTCCAGCGCGCAGTTTACCGCGTCTTTTTGACTTAATAGCTTCTCGCAATCTTCTTATTTGGCCTGCGTAGTAAGAGCCTGTTATAGTGGCCCCCTTTTCCAAATATTCCACCATAATAATTCCTTCTGCATCCCAGAAAACAGACGCCATATCCTTTCCCGCTGAACTTGACACTTTGAATTTCTTCGGCGTTGGTGAGGAAGCTCGTTTCCAAGTCATTGATTGTTGTTTGGTTTCGGGATCAAAGTGGTGGATCCAGGTCTCGTCCATGGTCACAAAACGCGACAAAAAAAAATCTTTATCGGCCTGGAACTTTTGAAGATTCACCCTCGAAATGTCGACTCGTTTCTTTTTTTGCTCGTCGGTTAACATTCTCGGTACCCAACGCGCAGAGACCTTTTTCATTTGCATTTTGTTGACAATGATTTTTTGAACGCTGCCATAGGAGATCCCTGTGACCTCAGCTACATGCCTTACGGTCACCCTTCGATCGGCCAACACGATATCTTCCACTTTTTTGACGTTTTCTCCAGTAAGGGACGTGGAAGGGCGTCCCTCGCGATGTTCATCTTCAGTGGAGGTTCTGCCCAGCTTAAATTCCTTTGCCCAGCGTGCGACTGTGGAATATGGAGGAGCAGACTCCCCCAATGTTTCCTCTAAGTCGCTGTGTATGTCTTTGGTAGACATTTTTTTCAGGCAGAGGTACTTGATGACAGCTCTTATTTCATTTTTCTCCACTTTGATGTTTTCTCTTCGACAGTTCGTATTCAAATGAATGTATCTCCCGGTAATGGTGTCCTATTTATACATTTTTTTGAAGCTGAAGTAGTGGATATATAAGCAAGCAGAAAAAAAATAATTTGGGTTTTTGTGCGTTCTAGAAATACTCGATTATCATTACTTATTGATCACCCCTCGTATTACGTATGTGTGTGAATGTATATTTGTGTATAATTAATACATTTATTTTTACACTACTGTAGCTTCAATACACCTAGACTACCCATTGTTTCTTCTCGTACTGATTTTTTATGACAAAAATCCTTATATAATCCTTCATAAGCATCATTAATATTTTACCCACTTCCATTTCATCTACAACAGGGATTCCCAAACTATTTTAATAAGAGACCCCTTCTCTAAAATGAACTGATGACATGACCTCAGACCCCCTATAGCCAAATTACTGCACGTTTATTTACTGGTTGAGTTTTTTAAAGTACAACAATGATACTCCCTACTAAAATATAAGTATTTCTTATAACAAATTGGTACACGTAACACAAATAATACAGTATCTTGATCAGAAACTTTTAAATAAGAACTTGTGTTAATTGATAGGGGCCGATTTTTAGACCTCGTCGACCCCCAAAATCAGTTTTCGTTTATGTCGACTGTATATGTTTTTATACACGTATACGTTTTGCCCGTGTGGTGACGGATTAAGAATACAGAGTGTCACCACCCCTATTCATCCCGTGGGTGTCGTAAGAGACGACTAAGGGAGAAAACTACGCAGAACAACAGCACTGCAGAGAGAAGGAAAACTTGACACAAACCCTATACCAAACCGTCTGGCCAGCGTGGTATAGTAGGCCAAAACCTCCTTTCTAAGGAGAGGCTTATGTCCAACAGTGGGCTATTAAAGGCTGTTGATGATACGTTTTGCAAAGCAAACTAAGCAAAGCTTAAATTAGAAATCAATAATATTAGTGTCTTCTAAAATGTAGCAACCCTATGCCATGACAATCGTATATAAATATATAGCCTGTTTTTTTTCATTCTCCTGGGAGTGGCATTTTAAAAATTATTATTACTACTCAGAACTAACCAATTTTAGGACCCTCGTTCTTGACGGTTAAAGTGGTATAAAAATTAACAAAACTTGTTTTGAGCAGGTATTTATTAATACACCTTTAACATTGTACATATAATCAAATTTATACACATTTGCGCTGAATGAAGTTCACATAAAAATAAAACATCTTTGGTTCACCACACAAATTAACAACATCAATTTTCTATATTTTTCTAATTTACATTAATTTTACCACAAGCCTTTCATTTCACAATTTACAATTATTAACTAATTTGAGCATTTAACTACTCATAAAAAACTGCAGTGTTTTCACTACAATTTTACATAAAGCATAAAGAGCCTACATTGTTTCAATATGAATTATACATATATTACACAAAATTACGTTTATCTCAAATATTGTAAAGTAGGTCAGAACAAATACAAAGAATTGATCAAAGATAAAACGCGTTGCTGCATAATTAGAGTCATTAGATTTAAAAAACTACGAGTTTATAACATTATCAAATTGATTAAATGACTTTGGGACGGAAACATTTCCTTTAAAAGATCGAAATTTTAATCAGCAAAATTATATGTTATTTTTGTCAATATCTATATCCTTAGGATTTTTTATCGAGCACTTATAGAATAAGTAGATAATCGTCAAGTGAAACAATTAGAAAAAATTGAGCTTAACGATGTACAGCGATTCGAGTTTGGCACAACTTAACCGGTTACACTTTAACAGATTGAATGGAAACCTATGTATATTTTTTTTACATTTATTAAATAACTCTACAGATCTTTTTTTAATATGTTACTTTTATCCATTATAATATCGCTCTTTAATTGCTTGCAATCTAGAAACAATCCAGCCTAACATGTGATAGTTTATCTCACTTGTTTCCATAATCTCAAAGAACCTCCCACTGAACAAATTAATAAGTTTGTTTTTATCCAACTGACAAAGTACCTACTGAGTACATATACGTTCACATTGACTTTCAACGTTTTAGCTGTGCCTGTTCCTGATAAAATGAATGTATGTTATATTAAACTTATTTTTTCTTTTAAATTATCCTCTAAGCCTTGGGTGCTTCAAACAGTAGCAGTAGCACAAAGGCTTTATTTGCTTTATGAAAATTCCATCTCCCTTTTGTTAAAAATTGTTATTAATAAATATGGAACTTTAATGTTATAATACTCGGTGACACTTAGGCACCTAAAATATTTTGTGCTTAAAATATCTGTGACAAATAATGTAACGTTTACATACTTTTTACAACTCTTGAAACATCAATGAGAAATTGTATTTTTAGACTAAAACTTATTAATTTGTTCAAAGTTAAATAATATTTTATGTTCTTTTTCCATTTGCATCACTCTTGTTACTACACCCTGACCTTAAACATTTAACGTAAATCTTAACTTCTTCAATACATTTTTATAACATAACACATACCACTGATCTTAGACAAAATGTTATAAACTAATTTTGTTACACAGAGCAGAGCATTATCAAAATTTGCACTAGTTATGACTAAAATTGTTCTTGAAGAAGAATAACTAAAAAGATCTTCTCTGCATTAAGGTTGGCCGACACGAACTGTAACATAAACAAAGAAAGATGTGATATGTGTACCTAATACTTATTTATTTGATACATAGGTAAGTTAATTTTAATATATAGGCATTATATAAAGATACTTATAGTATCTCCAATTACAGGCGGAAAATTATGGAAATTTAACCCGGGCCTTACAAACTTAAATTTCCATTACTGCAGTTTCAGCCCCTTTTTTGAATCAAGACTTATGTTACCCCCGACTCTAGATCCTTCACGCTATCCACCTGTTCCATTTCGAAATGATTATCTCCCAAAGAAGGCATGCAGCAGCTTGGGGGATGGTCATTGAATAAACCGGCCAATGCAATATAATAAACATATTACGAAGACTACAAATAAAATTGGAAAAACAGGAAGACGATGTTGACAAGATAGATGCTAACTCACAATCCTATAGTAGATACGATACTTATTTATATGTGGTAACACTTTAGATCAAGCACCTCTCATCCAATTGACCGACATCATCATCTAAATTGATAAATGGCACTCTTACGAAATTTAATACGCCGTGGAACTCGCATTTCGGTCAATGTCACGAATCGTTGCGTGCATCGCGGTATGAATATTTCTTGATGCTATAATAAAAATATATATATCCGACGATGTGACGCATTGTATACTGGCCTAGTTTACTACACTAGACGTTTTAACTAATAAAAATTTTGAGGGTGGCAAATCTATTTTGTACAGCACAGATTTTTACAGATGAACCAGTTTGATAGTAGTAGCATTGAGATCCTTAGTTGTTTACGATAACCATATATCAAGTCAAGCTCTGGTCATACCTCTAATAATGTAATTTACGGTAGTTCTAAATTGTGTGAGTTTTAATCAATATAGGCGTTTGTAAGTAATAACCTCAACCGTCGGAGAGTGCCGGTGTGACCCAACCATACTTGTCATGTGTTTTGACAACAGATCGGAATGCTTCTTCAGCGCGTCGTCGGCTGAATTCGCAAGAAGGCCTTGGCGGCGCTCGCGCCACTCGGCCCTGACCCTTTACCACTGACGCCGCGAACTGCATCACTACAGCTTCTACTGTATATGCGGAGGCCCAGCCGCGTGGTGTCAACAGCTCCATGCATATTGCACCTCCTGAATACAAATATATAATTATTAGATAATAAAGAATACTGGCTATTCTATAGAGCTCACTCCACTTTTTTAATTGATTGCAGTAGAAAACCCGTAAAAAAATGATTATATTGTTTTGGAACAAGTACTTGGTATATTGTTGATCAATTACGATTAAATCTCAATTAGCTTTAATTCTGTTTGTTAATAGATACATTAGTGCGTTGGTATTCATAATATGATGAGATCATCGCAATGTACACTACTTTTCAATAGCTGATACCTACCACCTAATCGTTGCTAAACCTATATAATGTTAGCGCTTCATGTAATGTGTTCAAGGTATGGTATAAATAACTATTATTCATTGAATACTTAGTCGATTTTAGGCATATATGTGGGTAAAGAATTTATTTTTCTCAAAAAGAAATTTACATTTCACTTACATGAGAACATTTCTTTCACTTAATACACTAAAATATTATACTTCATCACTCAAACATTTGTATATTACATCATTTTCGTTAAATAATTGACACTGAACGGTTACATTATACTTTTTATAGTAATCAATCGGTGTGGATATTCAAATTTTCCACGACTAGAGACACAGATATATAAGTGTACCCTCGCATAGGTTTTTGCAAAATGTGGACTCGTGGTAACAATACAGGTTAAAGCACAGTAGTACTGTATGTGCATAGCTGGGGATTAACTCGTTAATCCGTTAATCGTTAATTAACGAGGTTAACATTTTGATTAACGGATTAACTTTTAAAAATGTTAACGGACACGTTAACTTCCGTTAATATGTGCAGAAGTCCGTTAATCGTTAATCCAATGCCTAATAGACCTAATAGTTACCGCACGGCACCGACAAGTGCCGGGCGGCGCGTGGCAAAGCATATCTCGGATCACTACTACCGACGATTGCAGCAACTGTCTATAAATTAAAAAATATTAAATCGAAGGGCCTAGTAAATTGCACAGCTTTAGCCAATGCCTTATTAAATGGCATAGAGAAAAGGTTTAGACCACTCCTGAATGATGAACAGTGCCTAAGTACTTGCCGCGGCATTTCACCCTAAGTTCCGGTTGATATGGCCTGAAACGTATGACAGCAGTAGAGTAGATACAGTAAAAAAGTGCATGGAATAAAAGGTAGAAGATGCCTTACGACAAGAAGCAGCGGAAAATTCGAAGGACAGAGATAGTTTAAGTGGCGGAGGGAGCAATGCGAGTAACAACGATGATGACGAGGAAGACTTTTTCAATTCTGTCACTCAGTCTATAGAAAAACCAAAGAACTCCAACTCTTTAAAGAGTAAAGCGCAAAGTCTCGTTAAAATGTGGCTGGACATGAAATCAAAAGACTCGTTCAACGATGCTGCATTTCTCGGGGAACAAATAAAATACAATACTGCTATACCCTCAAGCGCTGCATTTGAACGTCTTTTTTCCACGGGTAAAGACATTTTAACACCAAAACGAGCCTCGCTTTCAGACGAGAACTTCAACATGTCAATGTTCATGATGGGGAATATGCACCTTATGCCCGACGATTAAATTACACATTTGAATTATACAAGTATTTTGTTTTGTTCCTAACCTGTTAACTTCCAGAATATAAACCAACAGGTTTTATAAGTTCACTAACGCAACGATATATAGTTGCAATTTTACACATATTAACGGATTAACGATTAACTTTAACTTGCGTTAATTCTGCCGAAATGTAACGCTTTAACGTTAAACGAAGCTAACTTTTTTTGTAGCGGATTAACGATTAACGAAGTTAACTATTTGATTAACGGTGCCCGGCTATGTGTATGTGTATATTCTAAGAATAGACGTCTATAGTGAAACCCGTGTAAAAAAACTATTACGCAAGTGGAATAAAACTCAGATGTGGGTTATGCTCCTTTTGTGCATAACATTTCCTTGTTACAATCTACATTATTTATTATGTACCGCCTGTGTACGGTTTGTGTAAGCTTCAAAAACCCAAAAGTTCTGAACCGATTGAGCTGAAATTGTGACACGATATACAACCCGCTTCATAGATGGTTTTTATCTATTTTTCGCGTCAATTTTATCATTTCTTATCAATGCAAGCACAATGTGTCACAGCGAAGCGTGACAGGGTACAGCTATAAAGAATAAACACATTTCCACATAGTAGTAGTACCATTACGTTGAAATTGGCAAACACAAAATATTATGTAAACCTTTTCCATAAAATTTAAAAAAACTCATTTCTTAACAGCTTAAGACGCGTTTCAAAATTAATTTACGTGTGGTAGCTTCTCTCTGCTCCCGCTAAATTTAAGAGTAGAGTTTACGTTATATTTACCTATTATCACATAGTTTACTCACCTTCCATTACGAATCCTTTCTCTATTCTAGGTTCGATGACCCGCATAAAAGGCGGCGCGAAAGGGAAATTCTCCGGGAAAATGAGATGCAAGAGTATGTTTGAAATGTGTAGTTCGCGCAAGTCACTTGCCAATTCGCTTTCCGGGTCTATTTGATGCAGTCGAACATGCCACTCAAACAGGTTATCGTTCACGAGTTCCACCTGAAATAAATTAACAATCAATTTAGTTTTTCTTACTATAAATATTATTGTATGAAAATATTATTACCCTGCAATTCTTATTTGTTTATAATTCTTGGTAGAATTGTATACAACTTAAAAATCAGAAGATATTATGTGCTTGTAACCATAAACTAATATTATTAATGCCAAAATAAATTCTACTCTTTGTAACATTTTTGCTTCCTTAACTTCTCAATTGATCATTATTTATTTAAAAGCGCGAGGAAGCCCCATGCAAAAGCTATGATGATGCTGAGCTACTGCTTCAATATTTACTAAAATTGCAATTGTCAAAGTGTATAAACCTCGTATCCTGTGTGACGTTAGAAGTACGAGAAAAAAGTATTGTCTATATAATTCAGTTTGGCCGGTGCTAGTGCCTTTATTGCCTCAATTACGTCCCTGTTAAGTTGTTTATCGAAATCTGTCCGAACATAACGACCGGTTAGTTAACTGCCGATTATGATGTTCCTATTACTTATTAACAATAGCACAGCAGTAGAATGTCGCTTCTAATAAAGTATGCAAATCCGCCTCAAGCCTCTTATTTACGGAAACTTCTTAAATAATCCTGACTACTAGGTCCTATAACAATAAAAAAAATGTAGTTAAACCGCCGTAAGCTTGGCCCTTCTGATGGTTTGGGGGACGCGGGGCGGGGATGCATTCAACCAATTAGCTAGTGCGTCGCTGTCCGCCGGCAGTGACTGACGTGAAAGAATGGCTGTACTGTACGTGTTATTTTCTTAAGACTGCTACACACGGTATTATTTTGCAACATGGATAATCTGCCGACTCTGCGTCACAAAAAGATTTAAAAACTTGAAGTTCGGCTTACAGAGGTTCTACTGTTAAAATTCTAATAAAGAATAGTTATTATTTTACTTGATTTTTAAAATTGTATCTGAATATAATTTACATGATGAAGATAAGGTGATTTTATTAAAATTATTTTACAGTATTAAATTTTACAATTAATCATTAAAACTTACAATACACTGACATTATAATACATGGAAATAAATTAGATTTTTATTACATCGTGTGTAGATTAAATCTCAAACAAATAAATCTGAAGATATCGAGTTAGTACATCGTGTCATGTATAGCCGAGCGCATCACCCGCCCCGCGTCCCGCAAACCATCAGGAGGGCCAAGCTTACGGCGGTTTAACTATAGTACTATGCAAACCAAATTCTTCAAAAGATAAGTATACCGGAAGTTTTTTTTAATAAGTAGATGTGAATGTATGTTTATAGGAAGCGATAACCGTTTCACATAAAATAGTCCTTGTCTTTCGACTATAGTAAAAAAAAAAGATTTTAAAGCTTGGTCTCATAATCTCCAAACTCATTCACTAAACATTGAACATGTATAATTTCTTACCGTGAAGGCAGGATCAGTTCGACTGTTCTGTAGCCGCTGTATTTCTTTCAATTCTTTCATCAGCCTACGTGTTCGTACTGCTGCTGCGCGCTCTCTAACTTCAGAAGCTCCTCCTGCCTTCTTCTTAACAAGGGTCGTAGCTGCAGGACTAGCCGGCAGACTGGCTGCAGCCTCCGCTGGGCTCACACCATCCCTGTGAAAAATATAATGCTTAGAAATTTTATTGAGATTAAGTTATAAGGTAAAACATTTCGACATCTTAGAATACATTCTGTTTTTTAATACATTGTTTGAAAAGTTCAAAATGGTTTGCTGTAGGCAAACAGCCAGCCAATAAGGCTGGCTGTTTGTCAACAGATCTTTAATAACTATTAAAAATTGACTGCCTACTTCAAAAAATTGGTTTTGTTTCTGCCTGATCATTAGCCAAATAAACTAGAGTAACAATAAGGAAGACCTTGCTAACCTATTCTATTTTTAATAATAGACCACCAAGTATTTGGTTTATTTTACAGACACCACGAAACAAACAAGATTTGCAACGGACTCGTTAAGAGGGCAATCACCTATATTCGTATGTCTTTCAGTGTAGCATGTCAGTGAACATAAATCCATCATCAAAGTGTTCAGTTCTTTGACTTTGTGATGCGGCCTCGTGAGAATAACTCGTACAAATAAGTTAAGGACGCGAAGAGTTTGCCTAAATATGAAATCAGGTTTGGTTAGAGTAGCCTTTGGTAAATAAACAGTATCCGTCATTCAATATCGAGCAATTAATGAGTGGGAAATGAACGTTATTCGGCAAGGAAAAACTGAAATGTAATTTTTTGCTTGACATTTGCTACCAAAAGGCTATTTTCCTCTGGTATTTGAGAATACATTTGTTAAATGTAATAATATGGACACGTATTAGACAACATATTTTTATGAACATCGGTTCTCGATGATAATAAGACTCACAATTTATACACAAAATTTGTCATTTATTGTGAGTAGGAGAACAATTGTTCGCACATTTGTGAGAATGTGCATAAAGCGTTCTGCTCAGTACTGTTGAAGTGTTTATCGTAATTTAAACAGAATTTTTTTGTGCTGCCAGACTGGACTGTCCTTTGGACGAGACGGCTCTATGCCTGTAATAAAAAACCTAAACCACACTACATTAAGTTTGTTGTCTCAGGCTATTCATGTATAATTGTCTCGAAATACTTCATTCATAAACAAACGAATAGGCACTCTAAAGTTTATCACTTATTATAATGTATACTGCTTACACTTAAGAATGTGAGGAGTTTGATTTCGTAATCATTGAAGTCTGAAGTCGTTATCTAAATAGGTGCCTATAATATGTTTACTGTTCTACTTTACAACCGGCGATCGCGAAAGATTCTAAATGGAAATTAATTTATACACAATATGATAAACAAAGTATTATGCAGCTTTGCAACTTTGTTAATTAAAAGTTTTAATATTAAAACTTGAGCTTTTATTTACAAAAGTGACTATCGCGACCGCATGTACAAAAATATTATAATAATAATTGTTTATTTAAATTCAAAAACTTATTACAATAATTAATTACTTCTGCCAAACTGCACTGCAGTTTGTTGGCAGACGACGCTCCCATGTTATTATATCACATTAACGTGATATATAACGTGTATCACGTGAACACAATTATGTCAAACTGATGTCAGAATGATGACATACCACGTCATGATTTACATAAGATATACGTCATATATGACTCATAATTACCCACTTCCTGACCTATGAGTCTTACGTAAGGTAAATGACGTAAATATGACATAATTAATACTTAACTGGCGTCGGAATGTCTAAAACTATGACATAGCGAAGTAAAGTTGCTGACGTACTTGTCATTTAGCTTACGTCGATGACATAAATTTGAGGTAATATAGTATTTTATAGCCTATTCAACAGTAATTTTCGTTTAATAATCACGGGACAAAAAAATCTTCTTCTATGATATTATAATTCCTTGATATATTAATTCTTTGATATTTTAATAATAATATACATTGACTGCACAGATGGCGTAGTGGTTTAAGCGGTCGTCACGCTGCTTACTACTACGCTGAGTGTTGTGGGTCCGGTCCCCACATGGGACGACACTATGTGTGTTCGAGAAATTGTTGTTCTGAGTATGGGTGTTCTTTGTGTCCGTTTCATGTATGTTTGTAAAGTCCCCCGCTACACAGGATATATTCCTTATGCGGGAGTTGTCTTTAAAAACAAACAAAAGAATAAAAAAGAAAAGTAAACCATTAACGTAAAGATACGAGGGGCGTTTAATTAAAAATGAGATGGACATGTTAATGAGTTTCTCTCACACTCATAAGTGTTCATTGTGTCCGTTTCGTGTATGTGTGTTGTAAAGTCCCCTGCGACACAGGATATATTCCTAATGCGGGAGTTGTGAGAATGATTCACTAGTTATTAAAGGTATTTTTTTGGATTTGATTCTTAGCTTAGGCTGTAAAAAATCTCCATTTCATTCTAATAAAAAAGAATAAATCAAAAAGTTTGTTACGATTTCGAAATAAAAAGGGTCGAAAAAAGTAAGTAACTAACGTCACACATATGATAGGGATAGGACATAATATTTACGTAAGGTCAGTCAAATTTTTGTTCTGTTCTATGTCACTATAACGATATGACGTCATTCTGTATCACATCATATCATACACATCAATAAAGTCATTTTTATGTCATAAATATAAAAATTCTATAATCTGTCTGTGACCTACCTATGACGTCATTTGGAGGTCATTTGTTCACTGGGTTATTGTTATTACATTCTTTGACAACAATCAAATTACCCTATTTTTTTCTCTTTTCTCACTCATATTGAGAGAAAAAATAAATAAAAAGAAAGAAAAGAACAATAAATAATAATACAAAAAAAAAATACAAAATAAATTCATCCACAATTACAGTAATGATCATTTTATCTAATTAATTAAAATTGAGTCCCACATAACAAAAATACTTAATTATTATAACTATACTTTAGGTTCCTGTCATGTTTTCACTGATCAAATTTACAAGAAACTTTGTTATTTTGTATAGAGTGATACGCATGAAATAAGTATCTTTCACTAAACTCCACGTAAGCTACATTTATGTATTATTACAATTGTTTTAATAATTTGCGAATGTGTAAATAAATAATTCAGTAGGTATAAGATATAGTTGGACACAGACGAAGTTGCAATGAAGCAAGGGATAACATTTGTTAGGAAAGATAAGATTTAAACACAACATTTTCAGCTCCAAGGTTCTAGTTCTAACAACAAACTCAACATAAGGTAGACACTTATTCATCGCGATTGGTTTTTATTTGCATTACAACAAAGAGTTTTTGGAACGATGTAAACGGAATGTATGCCCTAGATTTTTCATACCTACACAAGGTGACCTCATATTAACTATTCTTAGATATAAGTATATTGACCTATTCTGGACTAATTCCAATATTTACCCATAGTACATGAGTCGATGAAGCACGGAAATGCATTCAACTTGTTATTCAGCCGAGATGATGGTAATGATTTTGAATTTAATTATAATGGGTTCATGGTAACAAAATATTGTCATTTTTAATTATTAAATAAATATTCATTGAATATTATTGCAGTACGCAAGCGCCTGACATTCTAGTTATATTTAAGGCAACCGGTAAATTTAGTGTGATATAAATCTAACTAGCTTTTATGTCGGTTATCGCGGTTTTTGCTTATGTTTTTCCCCAAGAATTAAAGTGCCAAATTTCATTAAAATTGGTTAAACGAAACAAAATTCCAAATCCCCTTTTCACCCACTTAAAGGGTGATTTCTGGAATAAAAAGCTATCCTATGCCATTTTTCAGGACTCAGACTGTCGCTGTACCAAATTTCATCTAAAACAGTTCAGCGGTTTAAGCGTGCAGTGGTAACAGATAGACAAACTCGCTTTCGCATTTATAATATTAGTATGGATGGCTTCCTGTAGATCGACTAATTTATTTAAAACTAAATGAACAAAACAGTATTTAGTCTAATGAGTTAGTTTACCTCATTCGTCATTAAAAATACAAGTAGATTTATTATTAGCTCGTTTGTTTATTATGACATAACAGTAATCTTAAGTGATGTTAATCACTATGTATCTGTGATTGTGTATGTTAAGTGAGCGATAATTTGGTTTTAGTTATTTATCTTCTGACGTATGCTGCACTCATTTGTACCTTTTAATTACAACATTCATATGAAAGTTGTGTTGAAATTCAGAAACTATTTTTGAATCACTTGTTATTTCCTAATCCTTTTTGTAAGGGATAGAGTATTTATTAAGGATAGTTACAGATTAATCAACTTCTTTTCAAAAAGATTTAAGACCTACATTGCAAAACTAATTTAAGGATGTGTAAAGGTAACTTTTTTAAGTGACAAGATGAGGTATTGAGTAACAACTGCAATAAGATTTACCCGAAGAACGTTTGTTCCATTACGGTTATAAATATCTCAATTACAGCTGAAATTCAAACGTAAGTAATGTTGTATTTAGGATTGAATTTGTAGCTATTTACCTACATATTTATAAATAGAGAAATTCCCCCAAATCTAAGGTAAAAGAGCATCTACATAACCTTTACGAATATATATAGCAAGTGTATTTAATAACAAAATTACCCCTTTTGCAGATGTTAAACTTTTACTCTAAGTACTTATAAATCGGCCACAATGATAGTATTATCAATTAATAGGTACAAAAGGAAAAAGGGAAGAACTGTTGATGATAGACATAACTTCAATTTAGGAACTCCTGAAGGGTCTAATTTTGATGAAAAAGATTTTGGATTAGATTTAGCTTTGGCTCGGTAAACCGTAGTATAAGGATACCTTGGTTAGAAAAGATTTTACTTCAATTTTCTGTAGGGTACATTTCCTTACTAAATCTAGCAGTTCTTTTGTGTTCCCATAAGGCAAGCGTTCTGTTTAGTTAAGTTGCTATTATTTAGGAAGTTTCTGATATTGGTCTGACTATCTAGGTAAGCTGGAGGTCACTTATGTATTTATTGTTATTGTAATAACGATATAATGCTGAGAAGTGTCTAATTGGTAACACAGATCCAGGTCCTCTACTTCTTATTATATTTTCAGTTTCAGTATAGTCGGAAATATTAATAAAAAATAATATGGATTCAATAAATAATTAATTATCTATTCTATATTAACGTGCACAGAATTAGATAATCGATTAGTATGAAAGGCTATTAAGTACGACGCCATTAAGTAGAACAAGGTTAAAAAAATACACAAGCAAGTAGAAACCAATATGGTATTTATGACTCTTGAGTATCCCTTGACTATCAATGAGAAAAAAAAATCCAGCTATCTTTGATCATTCAGCTGTCTGATTTGATTGATTAGAGCTTGCTGACGCCGTAGTACCTAGATCATTTCAGTAAAAAGAATTTCAAGTGGGCGATTGGAATTTGAGAAATTCTTTTATTTTTCTATTATTAAAAGAATAAAAACTGAGATGTAGGTCTTAAAGTGCTTACTCAAATAAAATGCCTACTACGTAAGAATATAAATATTTTTTATATGTAAGGAATTATTAGTCTCCACCCTTAATAATAGAATTATTAAGGATGGCTTCAAAAGAAACGGATATATATAAGAATAGCTGACAAACCGTGAAGACTTCTAGAGCGTCTTATAAATGTCTCAGCAACAGGTCTTTACTAACAATACCTGCCTTTTTTACACTTGTATCCTGTATTAGCAAATCGAAGTCACTATTGCAATGAATGTGTGAGACTTTTCTCAAAGTAATAACAAGTATTACGAAAAACGACGAGGGATTTGTCTCTTTGCAAGTCCGAGGGTTGTTAGAGCTCCTATACAAATTTGCAATAGTGTTTGATGTTCAGCATCAGCTCAAATTCATGTTAGGCAACAACGTTTCTAACTCTGTTGCTCCTTTTTTAAATATTGTTGTGCCCGTATAACTTAAATAAAATATGACGTCTTAATAGCATTTTATTTATGTACATTATATTTATGGCACAAACTGTGTAACAAGCTATAAATCCTTTAAAAAAAAGTTGAACCGACTTTAAACAATACTAACAAAGAGCATTAAAAACCTAACAGCAATCGCGGTTGATTTGCTGTCATTTTTTGAAGAGTTCCGTTCTCTGTGTCAAAAACTCATCATCAGATCTATATGAAATTTAAATGGGATCATTTCGGATAAAGTCCCTTCGAACAAAAAAAGAATTTTGAAAATCCGTTTATATGTGACGGAGTTACGCCGAAACATACATAAAAAATATAAACATTCGAATTGATAACCTTTCTTTTTGAAGTCAGTTAAAAATTTGATTTTACAGAACATATCTGATATAGAGATGAATTTTAATTAATGACATCGTTAATCTTTTTTTTTAGATTGATGTTCGTTTATACTATCAATACAGACGCAGGTTATCAAAATGATGATAAGAGTTTACCCGGAAATTAAAGCGATAAATTAGGTCTTAGGTCTATGAACTTGGCCTGTTGGTTTAAATGTCAGATAATTATTATATTCTCAAAGATCTTTACTCAGATTGCTAAAATTTGGCTTTTTTTGCACCCCACCCCACAGCACTGCAAAGAGAGGAAAAACATGTAACAAATCCCAGACCAATCCGTCTGGCCAGCGTCGTATGCCAAAACCTGCTTTATAAGGAAAGGCTTATGTCCAGCAGTGGGCTATTACCCTTTGATATGCGAAACTGTACAGTGCGTAAAGTAAAAGCAAAGCAGCGTGTCAAAGGTTAAAAGATGATGATGATGAATTTTGTATATTTGGTGAACGGCATGACAATAGGTTGTAAAGTATTTACCCCCTACCCCTACCCCTCATTTTTTAAATATGGCAGAACAACGTTTGTCGGGTCAGCTAGCAAACTATTACATTACTAGCAATCTCTAAGTGCAAGTACGAAATTATGAACTACAGCTAAGTTAAATTCTCATACGATAGTCAGAAAACAAACAAAAACGTATCGCAATGTAGATATAGGTTCACTAGCAATTGCTCCGTGGGTTCACTAACAACTACCAATATTCTCATCTACTCAGGATCTTTTATATTATCCTACTGTTAGAAATTATTTAGAATTTGAAATTTTTGAGCATTTAGGATTTGAATAAAACCCCATATTGTGTATTGTAATATCTCACAATAACCATGACAACATCTGAATACTTCATCCCACTATAGTAGATAATATCTTAGTGTATTTTAAGATCCATTGTATGAGTTACAGATTTTTATACGAATTCTTACAGCATTTCGAGTAAACGTCTGTTTATGTCAAGTTAATAGTGTTCTACTTTATTCAATCTGCTAATGTGTCTCAGACTATAAATAGAAAAATATCAAGTCATCAATTGCGATTGCGTGCAACTTCAGACTGGAGGAGTCTTTGTTGAAATGTTTCACATTGCTACGTCTAGACATAGTAGCGCCGATAACCAACGCATTTAACTGCTACCCGTGAGCTTATACAAATAAACAATGCCTTTGTTTATCGGCCAAGGGAGACGAGATAATATGGCGCAGCATCGGTTTCACACTTCCCAGAGATGCTCACGTTATTAGCTATTGTTACTTCAAAGAAACTGAAAGTGTATAAGCGCTGCCGTTGTATACATGACATCAGATGATATAAGACACTGTTATGTAGCTTCGGTATTCATTTTCCGGTTACTGTTGTTACATTACTTCACTATTAATTTTCTCGATTGTAACATATGTTTGCCCCCTGGACGAAAAGTAACGTTTTAATCTTAATTCTCTTTATCTATTTCAAAACATTAAGTATTCTTGTAAACATCGTTTCTTTATGGTTTTGATCTTTTACCACTTTTATTAAGGTTCTACTTTATCGATCGTCATTTCTTCTTACTCCTTTTCTAGTCATAGGTACTACTTTTTTTATGTAGTCCACCCATGTTAGCTTGTTCTTGTTTCTTCATCATTCTCTACTCTTATCATAAACTTATGACTCCCATGAGATGAATAGGGGTAGAGACACTCCATATTCTTAATCCGTCACGACACGAACATTGAATATAATACCCAGCGATATATATCGGATAAACGCAATTTGGTTATAGTGTTCTTCTTCATTAATCAAGCCTGGTTTTTTATGGACATTCCTTACTGGTTATTAAGCAATATATGCAGGTACTTCTGCATGTCTGTCTTAACCTTACCTTTGCAATGAGTAACTAATATTCGTGTTTCAAATAAGCGCCTTGACCTTAAAAACAGTCGGTAATGTACTGGAACCTTATAATCTTTATATCTAAATATGCGTATTTAATTATATATTTTTATAATACTACTACTATAACGATAATACAGTATTATTATTACGTATATACATGTAGTAATGTAAAGATCATCAATGAAAACTTATTTTTGCATTTCATTTACTTTTGATGAATGGTATTTATTTTCAGCTTTAAACACACCTTTGAAATTTCTAATTATATACTATATTTGATATTTCTAAGTACATATAGATGCTACGACATCTTGGTAGTCGTTCTTTGTAGTTAAATAACGAAGAAATTATTCATATACATGCTAATTTGAGGATTAGAAGCGTCTGCGTTTAATAATTCCATTTACTTGGAAGTTAATACCAATTTTATGACATATTTTTTTCACTCTATTATTCTTATTGATAGGCGTTGAAGTTAAAATATGTTTTGAAGGATTTTTTGAATACTGCATAATAAACAATGACAGGGTTAGATTATATTTCTTAGAAAAGTTTGAGGGATGTGTCGGGTTCGGCAAGAAATTGTCTTTGATTGATTTGCTTACAGAGTATCATTTCACTGAGAGGATTGTGCTAATCGATCAAGTGAATGTGTGGCTACGTGACCATTCGCCGCCAGTATGTTATCAAACACGTATCTACCTCAGGCTTGTGTTACAACAGCCTGTAACGTCCGCCATAATCAAGCAATTGACTCATTTGTGCATTGTGTTAGTTGTTTGTTTATAATGAATCATTGTATCCAAGTATTTGGTTATGTTGTAATTGGAAACATGTTGTCTTATGTGTATCTACTATAACTGAGAATGTACCTATGTATGTATCTTGCAAGAAAGTCTTACCGATGTCTGCGAAGAATCCCTCGCCTTGCTGGCGAGCCGCTTGGTCCTGCGCCATCGTTGTCCAGTTTCTCCGGAGAGCGGAACAGCTTACGGAAAGCAGCTGCAACCTTCTCCTTCGATCGCGACGTCATGTTGCACTTATTAATCTACACCCTCTATACCGCACTCCACACAGTAAATTGATATTAAACTTTCACAAATGTTTATTTTATAATCGCACGTCTAGCGCACGTCTACACGACATGTCACGAAAACGTCAATTTATTGTTCGAATCTGGTATCCAGTACTAAATTGATGTATGAAATATGTATGTAGAAATCGTTCAACTTTAGTTTACGTGTTCTTCGGACGTCTCACGTCTCGCAGATGAGGAATCCGTGGTGTGAAGCGTCCTGTAGCACACGTGCGACTACGGAGTGCGCCGATGAAATCGAAACTTGGCACGCAGGAGGAGGTCGGTTATCGCACCTCGGCGGATACGTGGTGGAGCGAGCGCAAGTGTGTCACAGTGCGTCGGCGCATGACACGCACAACCGTCTGGCCGACACTACGCACACCGAGTGACGAGTGAACGAACTTCGCAAGCTCGCAGTTCGCGCGCCCTGCCGACACTGCTGCACGCAACAGGAACTTTGTGAGCCAACTGTCAACAGTTCTCGGATCTAATTGCCCCACCTTGCAATTTCTTGAAAGCTCGTCATCACAGCACGACAGTGTCTGTAAAAGGTGAATACAAGTTAAAGTGCGTGACTCGTTAGATAAATATGTATGTCTTTATCTCGATGGCTTCGAACGTCAAACGATTAAAGATTATGTGTCTTTGTGTACTGTGGCTGTAATTTGTATTAATTATAAAAAAGAAAAAGCCTTAGGTATGCTTTGTACTAAATTGTATTTTTTTATTTATTTTATTTATTCTTTATTGTATACACTGAACACACGCATATATATAAGTAACAAAAAAATGACACGTACAAAGGCGAGCTTAACCCAAAACTGAGTTTTCTTCCAGCGAACCTAAGCGAATAGAGGACAATAGAGAAAAGTAAGGGCAGAGAGGAATCAATACAGAAAAGCATATTAATTAAACAAATACCGACATTAATTTGTAATTGAAAAACAACAACAATTAAAAATAAAAAATTGGTACCATAGTAAGCCTATCAAATGATAGATCCCTATCATTTCACAGGTTTCCTTTTTTACCACCGCAAAATACTATTCAATTTACGCCACTGCTGTATGTTGAAAATTCTGCAAGGCCGAACGGTACCGAAAAATATAAACAGAAACAAGATCCAAAGTTTCCTAAGTTGATATTTTTTCTATTTATTAAGTTAGTAAGTGCATTCAAGTCAATCCTGTTTGTGTATATAACAGTTGATATCGTTCGGCCTATCCGATGGATACTCGGACCTTGTAAATATATGTCTATTTACTGATCTATCAGATAAAACCTAAGTGCAACGATTCTAACTAATGAATATTAATAGATACATGAACAAAAAAAATATTCATTTTCTATATCTTTTAGTAATAAATGAACATCCTCAAACTCAAAATATTTTTATTTCATAAAAAAAATTGAAATCGTCTTAGACTCTAAAGTCATAGATTAACACACCCAATAGCAACAATCTGTTTTGTCAAATATTTAGCAAAATGATGAATTTATACCATGTAGTTATAAACTAATTTATAGTATCTTCGTCAGTATTACTAAGTCTAATAAATCTATGGTAAACCGTATCGATTTTATTATTTATTAGAGCTACTCGTTCTTCATTGTTTGGATGTACAGAAATGTAAAAGTATATCGTTTAATTTCAGCAGATAATGGATGGTAACGGATGTGGGCTGAATACAATGTCCCATTTGAAAATCTAACTTTTTAAATTTAAATTAAGGTAGGTACAAGCTATCGGATATTCTTTTGAATATTTCTATAATAAACAAAGAGACAATAATGTTAGTAAGTAAGGTATGTAAGGCATAAACAGTATTTTCATTTCAATGTTTTTTTTTTACATTCTTCATTTCTTATAATAACATACGTATGATGTTGTATGTACGTATTAAAAATTATAGTGACTTAAGAAAGATAAAAAAATATAAGGGAAAGTAAGTGTGCTGCAGATAGAACATTGTGTTTGGTCCTTCCTGTTATAAAGTATAAGAATCAACAATCTCTCATTTTGCTCTGAGGGACTCCATGTCACGAGAATAAAAGGAAGGCTTACTTTATACTAGATAATAAAAATAATGCTCTGATGAATTAAAAATTAATAAGCCTCGACATTCCAGTAAGCTCCACATAAGCATTACATACTAATAATATTTTAAAACATATGCGATCATATTTATGTGTATTTATTTAATGTTTTGAATAAAATATATATTCCATCTAAAATGTCATTACCCTTAAAGTATTGAGTTCTCTTAATAGATATGCGTGGTATAGTAGGCCAAAACCTCCTTTCTAAGGAGAGGCCTATGTCCAGCAGTGGACTGTTATAGAATGTTGATAAATCGAAATTCAGTACCTACTTAATAAAATGTAATAATAAAATGAGATGTGATACACATAAAGTGCCTTGTAAATTAACTAATCTGTAGTTGTACTATTTCTTTCCAGAGTGTCCTTGTGTTGCCCTTGACATTCAACGAGGACATCCAATAACCGATGCCTACGATGTTATTGGCAAGTTGCCCGCTGGAATTATGTCCCATAGGAATAAAGGACTCTTTGTATTGATGGTGGTATCTAAATCCACTTGATCAATACTTGCTCACTGCAATATGGTGTATGAGACAATTTTTGATATTCGTGTCCATATGTGTAGGTTTAGAAAAAATAAATAATAAGAAGGCATTGGGAAATTTTCGCACTCGTATTTACAATGTGATTTATGAAGAGGTACATTTCTTATATTCGATATTATGTCGACGTCGAGTAATAATTATTTATTATCATTTATTTATTACACATCAAAAAAGTTTAAGCAACGCGCATCATTTACTGCATGTTTTTTTTTCTTTGATATTTTTTTTAGCAAAGTAGATTGGTAAGTATACAATCTTCTTGTTCTCTGAAACATAACTACCTGATTTTATAAATAGAAACTTTTGAGATCCGTATCGTTTTTATTTAAATAAAAGCTAAAAAAAATTGTCCGTCGCTTAATTTGTCGTCTTTGGCAGCGTTATGTTAATATAGAGGATCCTGATAAGCAGCACCCAAGACGTGGAAGTAGTACAACTGCTCGACAGGACCGATACATACAACTGACTGCAAGACGTCAGCCGATGTCAACCGCCCAAGAGATAGGTTTAAAGCTACAATTCTCAAGCGGTGTTGTTGTTAGCCACTGAACCATGAGAAATAGGCTGCATGAATACGGCTTAAGACTACGATCACGACGCCCAATTAGGTGGCCACCTATACGCCATAGGGATCGCGCCAGTCGACACGAATGGTGTAGGGAACACTTGACATGGACCCAGGAGCAATGTAATATAAAAATTAATTCTGCGATAGGTCCCGGTTTGGATTTAGTCCTGATACGAGAAGGGTAACAGTGTATCGGCGTACCGGAAATGCTGAACGGCTGAGATGCGTCCAGGAAGAGCAGGGAGCAGTGGCACCGCAGTAATGGTATGAGCGGGTACTATGAAGAACGGACGAATTGAGCTCGTTTTTATAGATATGCATATATATGCAATGTGAATGCTGATACATGACTATGCGCGTTCGCTCACAGACAGTTCGGAGGACCAGATAGATAGATAGGTACTTTTTATTTCACACCATAATTAGGATACATACAAAAAAACAGTGATACAATGGGCGGCCTTATCTGCGATCCCTTCTAGGCAACCTTTAGATGGACCACACTATATAGTAACATGAAGCCACACGCTTCACGCGCTTTGCGCACGTGCGCATTTACAATTACGGTTTATTAACTATTATTTATATATATAATTACACATTCATACATATATAAATATGAATACATATATAAACATACATACATATACCCATTTAGCACATAGTTATTGCAGAGATAGATAGTGATCCTTAACGAGTAGTTTAAAAGTACGCACTGAAAAGTTAAAAGTTGTGGAGTGTGTTGGAATTTCTAAGGCCAGATTTTCCGATGATCTCAAGTATCGAGTATGTGTGTCATGAATAAATGCGAATCGCTTCTTTAAGTAGATAAGGGTTGCAGGAATAAATAGAGTATTATACAGTAATGAGGGGGTCTGAGTATTCCAGCGAAGCCGAATCGGGAGCCACTTGAGTTTTTAACGAAATTCGGCAACAGGATCATATTTGAGAAATCCAAAAATAAATCTATACTAATATTATAAAGCTGAAGAGTTTGTTTGTTTGTTTGTTTGTTTGTTTGTTTGAACGCGATAATCTCAGGAACTACTGGTCCGATTTGAAAAATTCTTTCAGTGTTAGATAGCCCATTTATCGAGGAAGGCTATAGGCTATATATCGTCACGCTAAGACCAATAGGAGCGGAGCACCAATAAATAATGTTTCAAAAACGGAGAAAATTTATTACTATTGAGAGACGCAGACGAAGTTGCGCCGGTCAGCTAGTCGTATATAGAAGTTCTCAAGTCTCTCAAGTTTATCAAATTGGTCCTCGTTTTGCTACACATATTGTTAGTTATTGAAATTAAATGAACAATTGGATGAAGGATTTTGTTGCTTTAGTCACTAATGCATCAAAGAACCTTAGTTATTATTTATAAATGAAATATAAATAAATATATTACAATAGTAAAAATCGTTCAAAACCGTATATGTTGCTAAGGCTTCTTTGATGTGTGTATTTATTTACCATTTTACAAAGCCATATACAATTATTAATAATAGTGCATTCAAAAACCACAGGTTTGTGCTTCGATTTATTTATTTTTTATACCTCTTGGGATAACCCGACAGAGGACCTTTGTCAATTTGAATTTTTATTTATTAACGTATTCATTCACCGTTAAGTAACCTAAACCTAAAGTCTAAAATAATTAACTTATCTAAAACCAAAATTCGGTATGTAATATTACATTAGATTTTTTTATTTTTTAAAAGACAACTCCCGCATTAGGAAAATATCCTGTGTCGTGGGGGACTTTACAAACATACATGAAACGGACACAAAGAACACCCAGACTCAGAACAACAATTTATGGATCTCACAAAGTGTCGTCCCATGTGGGGTTTGAACCCACAACACTCGGCGTAGTAGGAGTAGGAAGCGGCGTGGCGACCGCTTAAACCACTACGCATTCCGTGCAGTCTCGATAGAGCAGCATTTGTTGGTAGATATAATGTAAGTACAATATCTATCAATAAATAATATAATATAGGTATTATTTATATATTTTACATTGAATATTTTGTTTTCAGAGCTAACTGCTTCAAAAATTAATAAAATATACTTAAATTACAAGCGTTAGGGTCTTAATATGTTACAGATAAGTGATTTAGTGACCGTGTCTCCTTAAACCATTACTGATTAATGAATATTAATGGTAACTAACGGATATTTCGGATGATAAATAGAACACGGTAATTAATTAGAGTAAAGACTAATTATAATTTCAGTATAATTATAGTTGTTGTTTAACCTTTAACAATAAATTGTCCTCTTTATGAACAAACAATCATTTATTAACTTACTAAATTAGACAGCAATTATCATTAAAACTATGAAGAACAAAAGAATAATAATTATAATCAAGTAAGTACCTACTCGTTTAAACTTAAGTAAGTTTACTTACCTAACCATTTACTATACCATATATTCTATAGGGCTTATTCTCGGCATAATTTCGTAACTTTACCTAACTAATATGCCATCCAATTTCATTATTTTTCGACCAAAGTTTGTCTTTAGAATGTATTTCCGCTTATTTTAAATAATTGATACCATATTCAATCAAAAATAAGTAATAGTTTTAGAAAAAAGGGAAAAGTAATATTTGCGTTCAAGATCCGTGAGGGAAAGTTGTGTTTGCTTTATAAGTAGTTTTTACGAGATGTCAACTGAAAATAAGGAGAGGCCTAAAGCTAATTTAGCAAAAAGGACGAGTATTGTGAAGGATCTTTCATTGCCTCTTTCTTTTTATTTTCAAACATGATAAACATATGATGTCTAGACATATTTTCAATAAAGTATTGTTAATTAAGACATTAATAACAAATATTGAATAATAAGGGGATATAAATAGACAGGTACTGAATAAATTAACCACTTAATTTTACGTAAGACCTTACAACTTCATGCGGTAGAAGAACTGTATTTTAACTATTTCTCTATCTAACTAGGAAGTGTAGGTAAAGTGATCATAATTGCACGAACTGCAAAAATAAAGTCAAAGTAAAGGCAGTCGCAACTTTTTAAATAGAATAGTTATTTATTATTATTCGGTTTGGATATCCAAAAAACAGTTTCAACACATGCAGTGAAAACAGTGACATAACTGATAGTTTTAAAGCATGCCAATAAATTGTTGTAGATTGTTTATCATCAAATTGCAAAATAAAAAATGACAGGAATGCGGTAGTGACAAGGAAATGAATAACTAAACGTGTTTTAAAATGTGAACGTTTTTTAGATGTCTATGAATAAAAAAGTTTAAGAATACATGATTTGTGTCATATATGTCTAATTATAAATATTTAATTGCATTATCTGTAATTACCGATTAATCCGATGATATGTGGTTATCGTAAACTATTAATAGATGTTGTTGTTAAAAGTATGGAATTAAAACAAAAAACTAAAATTTCAAAAACTCGTAAAATAATTGATGGCCGGTTGGTCTAGTGATTAGTGACTCTGACTGCTAAGCTGAAGGTCGTGGGTTCGAATCCCCAAGGACAAATATTGTGAGATGAGCACAAAAACTTATTCTGTGTCTGGGTATAATTCATCTATAATTAATATGTATGTATTTAAAAATATATTTCATCAATTTAACCGAAAAAGGCTCAGGTTTGCGCGTTCACAAAAAAGATACCATTTGTCGTATCGCCTCGGTTCGAGGCATTGTCATCTCGAGGGAAGTCCAGTTTCGCGGTCATTAAGAGGGTAAGGTCAAATTGGCCTCCAAGGAGCTCGGTGTGCTGAACAGATCGAGGCAGTATTTCACTCCAGCCCATCGCCTCCAACTCTATAAGGTGCAAGTTCAGCCGCATATGGAGTACCAGTTTCTCCCTCTGGACCGTATCCAAAGAAGAACGACTCGAATCGTCGAAAGCCAAAAGATCTCCGCCCGGCTCGATCCCTTATCGTTGCGAAGAGATGTAGCTTCGCTCTGCATTCTCTATCGTATATATCATGGAGAGTGCTCCGAGGAATTGTTCGGACTAATACCAGCCGCAACTTTCCACCATCGTTCCACACGGTAAAATTTTTAACCCCACCGCTTGGATAATTGGCACTCCACCACTGTGCGCTTTTCGAGACACTTTTTGCCTCGCACTACCAACCTGTGGAACTGGTTAGGGTTTTTCCGGATCGATATGACCTTTAAACCTTCAAGAAAAGAGCGTACTCCTTCCTCAAAGGCGGCGGTAGTCGCTTTCCATCAGGTGACCCGTCTGCTCGTTTGACCCCTATTCCATTCCTAAAAAAAGGTATGTCTTAAAAAAATAGGCAGCTTGGCTACCGTAGCACAGGCTCTGCCTAGTTTGACAGACTGCCGTGTGTAAGACGTGTGAAGTTATTATTATTATTAAATGTATGAACTACCGAAGCAGGTTGAGATTGAGCCTAGGAGTTGTTCCGCATATGTGTAAAGGTGTACCTCGACTTACCTCCTCGTTGAGGTGGTACACGAGGGTATTAAAACAACTTTTGACAAGTGTTTAGTTTAAATATGTGTAAAGAAACCTATCGTTGATTAGTTAGCCGTCCAGATCCATTTTTGCAACATTGATGCCTAGACTAGTTAGAATACTAACTATTCAAATAAGCTATGAGATGTTACAATAATTTTTGGGTGTCGCACAGTTGTATTAACATCTTCACGAAATAATGAGACATGCTTAAGCATTTAGTGTAAACTTTTATGTAATTCCAGAACTTATCAATATAGCTGTAAGTCAACATGTGACACTCGACGTTTTCTTATCAATTAATAAAATCAACCGATTAGGTAGTTTCACAAGCGTGCTACCCCTTGTGAATTTCCTCTCAGTAAAGTCAGGTCGTAGCTAGCATCAGTCAAATGAATTCTTGGTGTACCTAACACAAATAAGAGATAGGAGATTCTTTGGAATTACATTGTAAAATCAGATAGTAAAATTTTGAGCACTTTAGTTAATATTGTGAATGTTTTCTGGACATATACCGACCCTATAAATTAGGTATTAAACCATGTATTTCAGTAATTCAAAAAGCAAATAAATATAATATAAAATCCTATCTACAAAAAATAAAGCTGAAGTGTGATTTTGAAAAGCATCAAAGGAAGAGCAACTCCGAAAGAATTCGGTTTTATTAAGGTTTAATAACTTTAACGATATTACTTTCTACGCTGAAACCTTTACAACAGAAAAGGAAATCTAATCTAAATATTTCGATGCCCGTAAATGATCGCAAAGTCGTTTAACGGCATTGGGATTGGTTTCTAAATCAAATTGCCTTTTACATAGACCGATTTTCTTAAAAATTTGGATATGCAAATGTAACTAACAATAATTGTATTCCCCTATTTATTATTTCTCTAAAATTAATTTAAGTGCATCACATGGCTAAATTACTCTTTATACATTTTTAGATCTTTCTAAGAAAAGGTTGATGATTATATTACAGGGCTTCAATTCTGCTATTTTAATGTTATCTCAATAGACTGTCGATGGAATGTCGTCAAAATAGTTTTACACTTTTCGACTTCTAAAACTCGTTTTGTAAGACCAATGGCCGTCATTGAACCGCCATTGATACAAATGTCGTTGATGTCTTTGAAATAGTTTGGTGAATGGTACATTTTAAATATGCAAGGAAATGATATATTAAATTTTCCAGATATTGATGAGCCATTGTCACTACATCGACAGTCTACTAACACGAATTCATAGTGCCAAAAGCACTGTGAATTCGTGTTAGTAGAATACCGATATTTTGACCGATAGGTATTAATGGCATCTCAATAGCGTGTCAATGTAGTGACAGTGGCTTGTACGTTAAGATGATAGCTACAGTAAACGTAGCAAGTAAACCTACGAAGAGCCGGTCCGACCAATGCACCCAGTGCATACACATATCTATATGTACGCATATCTGCATGTATATCTGATTCTTAATATCTCCGGTCTTTCATCTAAGTTTTTTTTATGAATTCTGATACTATCCTAGAATATTTTACCTTGTTAGATAGCTGAGAATACCTTCATGTTTTTTAACAAATCTGCAGTTTAACTGTCATCACCAACCACCAACAGCCTATAACAGTCTACTGCTGGACATAGGCCTCTCCTTAGAAAGGAGGTTTTGGCCTACTATACCACGCTGGCCAAACGGGTTGGTATAGGGTTTGTTTCAAGTTTTCTTTCTCTTAGCAGTGCTGTCGTCCTGCGTAGTTTGCTCCCTTAGTCGGCTCTTACGACACCCACGGGATGAATAGGGGTGGTGACATTCCGTATTCTTAATCCGTCACCACACGATAACTGCCATAGATTTTGTTAATAGTATTTGTCTAAGTTCTTTTTTTTACAAGCTTTTTACCATCTACTTCAGCCCAGTTTTTGTTATAAAAAATCTTAAAAGTCCAATGTCTTGAAAATGGTTATTTTTGAAATCTATCAGAAATAATGGCAACCACAACTCCTTATAATATTTAGGTCGACTTACCCAGTAACACTGTTTTTTGGCAGGGCAATTGACTAATTTTTCTGTAGCCTTTTTTGCTTCACAGCTGTATTGTACGGCGAACCTTTGATTGTACTTGGAGTAATGCACATACAATACACAGTACGAGTACAACTGTACTACAACTGAGTTCGCTCAATGTTTTGAATCGCAAAGTTAACGGTGTTTGATTGTTTTAATTATTTGGAATGACGATCAATCGTTTTTTACAGATTATTTTACCAAATATAAAAAGGCATAATAATGTTATGGCTTTTTTTATTTTGTGCTCATATATATTATATATTGTGTCTTCACGAGTCAACCATAAAATTAAGATTTTTATAACACGTTTCCGTTCACGGGACCTCTAAAGAACTCCAGGAAAATAGAGAAACTTTGTCATATTCTCCCCTGTCAAGTCCGAAGAAATCACACATTTTACAACTCACTGTTTACAGTAGGTGCATATGCGACCGTGTTCTTATTCTTAAAAGCGTTTTCAGACGTTAATAGGTACATTTAAGTTCATTATGTTTCTTAGCGTTAATTTGTTGAAGAATGCCGGTTACAACAATCCAAGCTGGAAATAATATCTTAGCCCATAAACTTAAATTATATGAATGTTGTTATTGAGGGATTATTTTGATGAAATATGTATTTCTGAGCCTTTTATCAAGTGTTTAAATGAGATCCTTGCATAACTTTCTTAGTTATTTTACTAAATATTTCGCATAAATTGCTAGTAAGACTTTAAGTCACATATTAACAAGAAATAAAGAATTGTTAAAAAAAACTTATGTATACAAAATAAAATTATCAAACTAACACATCTCAAAAATATTACAAAATGTTTAAAAATCTAATAAACTTTGTTAGGCCTTATTTAAATAAGGTAACTAAATAAAGCCTTGAAATATAATGGAATCATCATTACCTGCCGCTCTCAACCTTTCTTCAGACCACGTAGCACACTTTGGTCTTGGAGGAGACATAATCAGATAACCAATTTGTAAATTATCATAATGAAGTTAAAATTCAACAGACTTCTCTTAAGGCCCAGGGTCACGAGTAACGCCTATTATTACATCTAGGCCTTATACTTAGTACTTGATAGAAATCACGATCAATTAATGACGAGCTACAAAAACACCTCTATTTCACCAACGACTGCCTCCCATTTTCGCTGTGAATTCGAGAGGTCGTCTTGCACAATTTTTGCCGATCCGCAGAGCTGTCATCTATGTGTGTGAGAAGTATTTTTGATGGATATACATATTTTAAATTACTTTTCGGCACTACAGGCCTTAAGGCCTTTAATATAAGGCCTATGCTTAAGGCCTTATTTGTATCAAGTACCTTATATAAGTACGAATTTATGATTTTATAGAACATCAATAGAAAATAAGAAGTTATTATGTATTCATTTCGTAGTATAATGTATATGTCGTGGTCAGATCATAGAACTGATCACTTCACCGGCTACATTGTCCATATGATGATATCCTTGTAGTCTGACCAGATTAATGAAATAATCAGCATTTCGTAATCTCTTTCTTCTCTTCTCTTTGTGACCACACGTCTATTATTTGTTTAAAAATACAATTTCTTCATTGCGTTTCTTAATCAGATTCTACTACTTAGTAGATAAAATACCTTTGAACGTGAACGTATTCGTAAAAAAAAATGTTGCATAAAATATATATAAAAAAGTAGTATTTACTTATAAAATGGTTTTCTAACTTTTTAATTTAATTTCTTATAACCAAATCAAACATTTTTAATAACGAGTATCCAGAGCAGCAATTACTGCGAATTCATTGTGAGGGATCCGATAACAGCACTATGTTCAAGAGATGTGGGAGGGTAGTTCAGAGGGTGGGTGGAAGAGGAGCAGGGGGTGCGACATCCACCTCGCTGAGTGACGTCAAAGCGCCAACAACGACATGTATACATATACCACCACTCAGAGCCGTTTATATGTTTTTGAGGATAACATAGTCTATAAATATAATGAAATCTTAGATTAGCAGTTTCATACGTCTCTAAAAACGTCAGTTTTATACGTACATAGCTAAGTACTCAATAGGAATTCTGATTTATTTACTAAGAAGTAACGATCGCGTTGCTCTTTTGTTGTTTGGTTAAGGTATGTCTAAAGTAAACAAATCCGTGTTAACTCCAGATTTTCCACTAACACCTAAGAAGAAGGTGCGTAATGTTGTTTGATGTTTTATTGTAGACTAGCATTTGCTTTTGCGCTCGCGTAAAAGCGCGTTTTCTGAATGTTAGAAACCCTATGTCCTTTGCTGTCTCTTGTAACGTACTTATATAGTTTTGTTTCAGCTAGCTACACTAAACAAGTTAGGTACATTTGAGTGCTGATTCACCACAGCCTTTTTATACTATTTGTATGATATATTTAGCCTATTATACTTATTAGTAGAGGTCATCTCACCTCCTGCAATTAATACATATGCAACCCTCAATGCTCTCAATAGTCAATTTTAAAATCGTACAAATTTCATTTGATACATCTTTGAACATTAGTTCCACCCTATTCACCCCGTGGGTGTCGTAAAAGTCGACTAAGGGAGAAAACTACGCAAGACAACAGCACTGCAAAGAGGAGGAAAACTTGAAACAAACCCTATACCAACCCGTCTGGTCAGCGTGGTATAGTAGGCCAAAACCTCCTTTCAGAGGAGAGGCCTATGTCCAGCAGTAGACTATCATAGGCTGTTGATGTGATAATGATGATTACATCTCTGAACAAGGATGCAGCAATCCTTTAATGCATCTTTTTCCGTTTGCACTTAGGACGCTACTAACAGAATAATACCATAAGTAAATACATCTAGTTGGAAAGTAAAAGGTTTCTCAGGAAGCATTCAAGCGTACCTACAGCTATTTTTGTTAATGTCCATGTTCTGTTTGAAATTTGTTAACGTATATATAATGTACGTTTTAAAAATATTTTATAGTCTACTCAGGGATCTATATTTAAAACATCAGACTAACTACAAAATACTAACTGAACTCCAACTATAAACGCTTGTACTCGTGGACTCTCTGCGACATGGATTAACAAAAAGTAAGTTAGTAATTTAGAACTAGGAAACTAAATACTACTACTGCGTTAAGTATAATGCACTACCTGCTAGGTTTTTGCCTAATAGCATCATAATAAATATATATACATATAGAAAATTCAAATAGTAAAGAAGTAAACTTCGTACTATAGATACTGGCTAAATTACCTTTCACTTGACATTTTTAATAAGATTTTTAATCACAACAAATCTAAAGTTATTGTAAAAGAATTGAGTTTACTCGAATTGTATTCTCTATGAACGTAAGCAAATATCTTCTACTACTAATTGATAATATAATCGACAATACGTGTTTACTGTATGCTATAGAATTATTTTGAGTCAGCTCTCACGCATATCAATGGAATTACTGTCAACTTATAGACTCGGTCTGTTGTCCGCCGTCATTGAATGACATTCTATCACATTGCTGGCTTGTCATTTTCCAAATTAAACTCAAATTATTATTAACGTCTCCCTTGAAATTGATGCAGACATAATTTTAACATCTTTTTTCCAAAAGAGTAGTTCTTATTTATTTCAGTTTACTGGTATGTCACTGATACCATATACAATTGTTTAATACAGTACAATTTAACTAAATTATATTTCAATATATAAGGGTGTCGTAAGAGCTGACTGAGGGACCAAACTACGCAGGACACAGCACTGTAAAGAGAAGGCAAACTTGAAACAAAAGCTATACAAACCCGTCCGGCCAGCGTTGTACAGTAGGCCAAAACCTCCTTTCTAAGGAGAGGCCTGTATCCAGCCTGTGGACTACTAAAGACTGTTGATGATGATAATTATATATATATATTTAAACATCATTAGTTATTTCAGCCGCATAAAATCTGTGGAGAGAATAAATCGTTGGCTTAAATAAAATAAAAATAAGTAGGTAATTTAATAAATTGTATGTAATGATAACAGAGAGATTGCATAGACTACCCAAGCACCGATCCACGCTGACGTTTAAAAATGTACCAGGACCGCAAAGGAACCAGGTATAGGACCGAAACCGAAAGAGGTGAGGTGGATACCTATCAGTAATAATTTGATTAAATAAAATTTCAATCATCTCAAAACCGCAACACCTTCCAAAACAATAAAACTGCCATTATACGTTTTACATAAAGGACCTTCAACATCTAAGTAAAGGGTTGTGTACCTGTTCTAATTTTGTAATATATATTCAGTTAGTACATCCGTCGCAAATATCCAGTAACAAATACAAGCACCTGCCCAGCTAAGAACACTTGCTATCCGAAGTAATTTATAAATTCTTTCAGTTTAAATTTCAAATGAAAGTGATATCATTACGTGTTACATTTATGGCAAAGAAATTTAATTTTATAGCCTTGCGTACGGTTACTTGATATAATAATAACATATAAAGACTATTATGTAGGTATACCATACACGGAGATTTGCAAAATAGACGGTTTTAGGTTCCGTTTTACGTATTTGTGGCAACAACGAGCTTTAATACCATTCTGCAGAAGGCGGACAGGGTGAGATTTTGGAGAGAAATTTACGTATCGTCGAGAATCCGACAAGATCGTAAACTGGGCTTTGACTAAAGCTCTTTGTTGCACTGTTTAAAAGACGATATCGGGACTGTCTGGATTTACGGTAGTCAGTGTAAAGCGAAGATGCAAATAACTTCGTTATGCGTTATAAATAACTAAATCTAATAGAGAACTTAAACTTCTCATAAATTTAACCTTAATTATTTAAAATAGGCGAATTTAGGGTTTATCAGTTTTCATATACCATTATAAAGTTAAATAATACGGGTTTGATTACATTTTATCTTTACAATATCAGTACAGCAATAAATAATATCAGTTACATGCGAGACTCATACATATTCCAATATTCAGCCAAGCGTGTAATACCGAAAATGCTGATATTCGGCACGACACACATGTGCCATGAACCGATCCATTGTGGAATTTAAAAAAAGTGCGTTCGGCGAGAAATCCTGTTGAAATGTGGTCCGACACAAACAGCGAGGGGGGTAGGGTTCACCCTCTGCTTACGTGATGTTATAGTCAGGGGGAAATAAGGGAAGCATGTCGCCACCACCGTACCACCCCCTTGAATACACTCGTGTTGTTCCAAAATACAGACGGAGATACAAATAGTCCATTTTGACTTTTAGAGTATGTAGGTACTTGTGATCTTGTTCATTCGCATTTTAAATACAGATCATGTCACTTTGAATTTTACTACCGCTTACAGTTATTATTGCTAAAACTAGCCGAACTAACAGTAGAAAATAATTTCCTATAAGTTCGAAAAGAGAAATCTTTTTATCGTAAAAAAGCGTGGGGTACTTTTTTACGATATAATGAGTAAAAGCGGTGTTATTATATTTAAAAATATAATAACTACATTTACCAATATCTGTAAATAACATATTTACAACAATTGACATTTAGCACCCCACTCTTAATTCTAAAGCTAAGACCCCACTTTTAGTCCGGCTAGTTATGTGTTTTTTTTTATTTTGAAACTAATTTATTAAAAATAACATATGCTTCAGTACACGCAGTAGTACGTGGCAAAAGAATCTGATATAGTTTTAGATATGGGAAAAACCTGAAGATCCTGATTAGGAAAATCAGACAAATTTATTAAATTATTGTATTGTTATCGGTTCTTGATTAGTGTGCGAAGTTTCAATTTAATCCGTAATTTTAGAGTGGGTGGAAATCACGTTTAAAGCTTCCCTTACATAGATACAAACTAAGCTAATAAAAGCATGTTAAAAAACGTATCACTGACTGCAAGCGCTAACATTTTAATAAGCTGTATTTTTCATCGCTTAATTTAGAAATTATTTTCCGCCTCTAAGATTCTACCCTTGTTTGTTTGAATAATTGGAATGGGTCATTTAATGACTAACCTTGGGTACAACATAAAAAATATTGAAATTGTTTCGCAAAATTGTGAAGATGTCGTGTGATAACACACAAGTAAATATTATATTTAGTTGAATACACGAAAAACTGACCATAAAAAGAAGGAATGTACCCATTTTACATCTTTTGTAGTCGGTTAAAAAAGAAAGAGAAAAAGAAATAAATAACGTCATGGCACCTACTGACTAAAAATCGTACAACGGCGTCGCGACGCCATATTGCGATAAAAAATTTCATTATGTAATAATTTACTATAGGCGAGTAAATAAATATTATACATTGTCAAATTTCATCTATAACCGGATAGTAATGTAACTGGATGTATAAATTTTGGTTTTTGGTTTGTCGTAACAATTTACGCTCATTTTCACAAGTAACAAGCCATACTTTACGTGCCTGAGTGAAATAAGTGCTTATTTTGATGGGACGTGCATGAGCGTTAAAGTGTGTATAGTCAATATAAAATCACATTTGTTCAATATAATTTCTAGAACAAATGTTTATAGGTGGTATAGACAAATGAAATTGCTTCTTATGTAACCCATTTCCTATCTACATAATATATTTATGGTTCATAAAATAAAGCTTTAGACATTTTCTTTCAGTTACTTCTTTTAGGATTGAATGCCTCGGTTTACTTTATGATTTTTGTCTTAACGACAACTTATTGGTCACGATATCTATCTTTCAGTTCTATTGCATAGAACTACCTACAGGCAAAGAAAAGACGTGACTGCCATACATGTGATTAGGGCTGCCATCCGTCTGGGTTTCTCCGTGGATTTGTGCTAGTTTGAAAGACGTCCGGGGAGCGTCCGGGCGGGGTTTAAATACAATAAAAGTCCGGGTTTTCGGTCAGATCCCGTTCCCATAATTTATGTAAATAAAAGCTATGGGTTAGGTATTTCACTGCACGCGCTGCTCTTGTTAAACAAGTTTTCATTTAATTTTATTAACTGAGCAACTAATATTAGGTTCGTTTATCTTTTATTTAATACCTAATAAGGTTCAAAAATAAAGCAAAATTACTCACTTTTCGTCACAAGAACGATTAAACACACTATTTCATGCACCAAAAGAGCCTTACAATTAAAGTTTTCTTCTATCAAGTACGGAGTAAAATATATTTTAATCAAGATGTAAGTGAATGAAAAAAGTATTGAAATGTCCGGGGTGAAAGCTCCAAAATCCGGGGAACTTACGCTTCCGGTCCTGGGGGGCAGGTTTTAGAGATGGTAGCCCTACATGTGATAGATAAGGTAGCGTTCTACTTTGTGAAATTAAAGAAAACGGAACACTCACAAAAAGTTTAGATGTTCTATTA
This sequence comes from Arctia plantaginis, assembly GCA_902825455.1. Classification (NCBI taxonomy): domain Eukaryota; kingdom Metazoa; phylum Arthropoda; class Insecta; order Lepidoptera; family Erebidae; genus Arctia; species Arctia plantaginis. The sequence goes on from CADEBD010000288.1 coordinate 8,125,262, forward strand.
TTAGTTGTGTTTAGTGTGTGAACGTAAAAAAGATCTTCAACATTCGTTGAATTATTGTATTTGCATGCAAAAGGCAGATTATGGGAATCAAAAGTTTGTACTGTAATATCTACCACTTTATTGGGGTTTCCCAGACGGAATTTCCCTAAAAGTGATTTTATTTATTTTGAATAGGAATGACTGGAAAGGGTTGATCACAGATAGATAACAGCTTAGATTACTTATATGTCAATAATCTTAGGATAATAATTATTTCGTAAAGCTATCTTTTTGTTAACTGGCTCGTTTTTCCACAATTATTTGTCTTTTCGCAGATTTTGTAAAACTAAGAAGTAAAGTTATAATTAAGGTCATGTCAACTGTTCATGTGGAAACAGCTTTACTAGTCGAAAAAAGAACAAAGATAACCCAGAAACAGAAACCGCCTCGATCATCAAGTTAAAAATTGCGTTTTATAAACCTATTATTTTATTGGTTACATTAAACCTTTCTCGGCCTTCAAGATATAAATATTTTTATAGGGTACGCTTCATAGACCAAAAAGATATCAAAGACTTTTAACACATTTTATTTCTTGGGCCGTTCGTTAGTGTAAATGTTTTTTGCATAATATGGTTGCTTCGCTTAGATTAACATTTATTAAAGCTATACGATAAAGCCCCGGTATGATCATTACACAATGTCATCGGAACTTTAGACCAGGGCCTCAATTCTGCTATTTTACTATGGTATCAATAGACTGTCGATGGAATTGACTGCACGGACGGCGTATGGCCACGCCGCTTCCTACTGCGCCGAGTGTTGTGGGTTTAAACCCCACATGGGACGACACTTTGAGTGATCCACAAATTGTTGTTCTGAATCTGGGTGTTCTTTGTGTCCGTTTCATGTATGTTTGTAAACCCCCGCGACACAGGCTATATTCCTAATGCGGGAGTTGCCTTTAAAAAAAGAAAAAAAAGGAAAAGAAAAATGTCTTCGGAATAGTTTTGTACTTTTTCTATTCTACTAACTATGTAACCCCAATGGCCAATGACCAATGAACTTGTCACTGATACAAATGTCGTCGATGTCTTTGTAACAGTTTGGTAAACGGTACAATTTACATTTGTAAGAAAATGATCAATTTAATTGACACCATTGATGACCTAATATGGTATATCTACAGTCTATTGACACTGTGAATTTATGTTAGTAGAATACTGATATTTTGACCGATGTCAATGCCGTCTCAATGGCATCTCAATAGCGTGTCAAGGGAATAACACAAAATGGCAGAATTGAGGCCCTATACGAAATATGAAGATTAAGTAGGCGGTTCTGTTTCTGTTGAATCGTTTGGTAGGTATCCATGTACCTGTAATGCTTCAGAAAGAGGCTGCTGAATAGGATCGGGAGAGGGCCGAACGTAAAGTACTCGTACGTCGGCAGCGATACCAATCGTCAACGGGGCCGTAGGCTGCCAGAGAGTGGGGACCTCTGGTGGCAGATTAACTGCTGCGGTAGGCGATAGGATAGCGGCCTGGTCGCAATAATGCGATCGGGTCGCAACATATAATGATTAGGCCGATAGGCGGGGGAAGGGCCGCGGCTTCCCCGGGATAAGGCCTTTCTAGGCGCGGCGTCGACTCGGGAGGGACCTAAAATAACAAGATCCGAGTCCTCCTCGGAGTAGGGCGCCTGAGAACGCCCTTCAGGGTGGGTGGGGTTTTAGTGGAAACACCACATACCTGGCTCCTGCGTCCCCAAATAAAATAAAAGGTATATATGTAACTATTATTACTTGTATGTAACAAAGTCAAATGATTTTAGTATTAAATCCTGAAAGACTTTGTGGCATTAGGAAAACATAATGCCTCCTAATACGAGTTTTTCCTAAAACCTACGTTCGTTAGTTAACATGGCTCTAGAACGAAGAGGGGCCTCCAAAGCTTGAAAAACAAATTGAATTAAAAAAAAAACCTGTAATCAACATATACTGTTATATACATGTTAAAACAATCGATTTTGAATAATAATACAAAAAAAAATGTGGAATATTATCACTAAAATAGTAATGCTCATGAGTACAGACTGACATGTAAGGTACGTTCGTGTGTGTCTATGGCCTAAACAAAGACGGCCCTGATCAGCAAATATATATTAAAATAATTGTTGGCTTTTGCTATTGTGTCGTGTAAGTTTTCATTCACATGTTGTTTATTGAGGATGTGTTAAAGGTTTTCGAAAAGCACACGTGTGGAGCCACGGGCTAAAAGAGTGTACTTAGGTCTAAGTAAAGCGTGGCATATGCATACTACTGGCGTACCAGTAGTAGCCCTGACCGGTACAAGCCGTAGATATATGCGACTAATGACACTCGATCTGTTTATATTAACATGCCGTCCAATGTTTCTTCTTAAACTAAATGGTATTTTTCTTAAGTTTCCGCTTAATTTTGAACGAATTTCCGTTTTAACTCAAATGCTAAACCACTTTCTATATTTGTAAACCTCTGCATAGATTGACGGATTTATCCTGAATGAATTGTATTATATATTTCACCAGTATAATTAGAACTGTAATTCTAAAGACTATCTGCATCGTGACAAGTCCACATGTAAGTATTTTGGGTATATAACTGTAACTACTAAAAAACTTTTAAACTTATTAAAAATAAACTAAAATAAATAGCGTTCCTACTACGGAGACTTATTATTAACAATATATTATAGAATTGCGGTCGAATTTCGAACGCTTGGCGACAACTTTAATATTAAAAATTCAGTGTCCGGTCTGGAAATCAATATCTCTGAGCTCCAGTTAGTTAATTATAATATGTGCAAAAGCAGGTTCAAGGCCTCTGACCTTGTGACTGCGGTGAAGCACAGTAATCGATGCCGTTCTTGGCAGCATATTCCTTGTTCTTGAAGACCTTGTTCACGCAAGGAATTCTGTTCCCGCCACGCGCCTTCGAGTGTACAGGTGCGCTTTGCAGTAGATATTATTGCATGTGAATTTATTACAAAGGGCATAGTATTAGTTTCTTTTTTACCAAAATCCATGTGACCAAACTTTTTCAATAATACGTCGAAATGGATGAAGCATTTTAGAAAATTATTACAATTTTACTTAATTCGATTGTCGATGTGATGGACCTCGGCATGGTCAGCAGTGTCACTCGTGCCTTACACCCTATTCTCTACCTTACCGAGCTGGAACTGGTAAAGCGATTTAGCCCGGGTAAGAGATACCACTAGTTCCAGTTGGGAAAAGGGACTGGGACTGCAGTAACTTAAGGAAACCAGTTTCGATATTGAGAAGGCCGCTAGGAGAAATATATTAACTGGCCTGTTCGTTCATCTTTTTTACAAGTAGAAACCCGTACAACAACTTTGAACTTGCGGAAATATAAGAGGATAAAAGTTCTTTTTTGCAGATATTACGCAACGCTATGTGTTCGGAATTACCATTAAGCGGCCAATGGAGACTTATGCAAAACTTATTTTGTAATTGCAGTAAGATTTGAATTATTTTTTTCTGGCCGAACCAAATCATCAGATGAAACTTTTAAAAATACTAAGCTCCTTGTACTCTTTAATCAGTATTTTATACAAAGGTGTTCACAAGTGGTTCAAAATTCGAGCTGCATTATCTAGAAAGGCATAGAGATGCTTGAACAATTGAAAATTTATAAGTAGTCTAAACCTTTATCGTAGTTTAAATCATTACAAGAGAATACCAATAATACCACTATACCACCTATGCCATTCATTTAAGACTGGTAGAAGACACACAGAGAAACCTTTTTCGTGACATTGGTAGAGTTATAGTAAATGGCCAGGTATTAGTCGGTAATGCATTAGTGACATTAGTGGTGTTGAACTTCTTTCCGGAACGAATAATCTGTCCTTGTGGTGTTTGTGTTCACCTTAGTTAAACAAAAGCGAGTAAATATATACGCCACTCTTGATAGAAGCTACTGACAGAGAAACCGTGAACTAAAAATAATATATTATTTTAACATATGTGCCTCGTTACATTTATTTGTTTACTACCAAGAAGTATGGCAACATCATTCTGTTAATAAACCAGTAATACACAATTACTATTCACTTGACATATCCGCCGACCTTCTATGGACGTGTTCTGCAAATAATTTTGTAATAAGTAAACAAAATTATATACGTGTAATTTAACAAATGCCTAATGCGTAGGATTTTTTTCGCCATTTCCCTTTATTGTTGTTATTACTATAAACGAAACAGTCTATCTGGACTATGGGATAATAGCTACCACTTCAAATAAAGTTTATAGGTACCTACACCGAAACACTATTAAAATCAATGAATTTATTCACATTGACACCTCCTGAATTTACAATGTTGCAATTTTTATTGATTTTTTTATTGAGACTTCCTGCAAATGCATTGCATAAATCAGTCTTAATGGAACAGGCATTTTTGGGTGTTGCAGAGCTGTATGTATAAATAATATATCTATATCTATATATAATCTATATATAATATCTATATCTATGTGTCTATAGTGTCTGCGCACACTATTGTTTATGCGAATAAACGGCAGTACGCACTCAACCTGCACGCGTTTCACTTGTTCCCACATACGTAACACATACTTTATTAGAGTATAAATAAAAATAAGAAAATAATTTATAACAAGAAGTTAGAAACTACCTGCAGTAGTTCAAAGCTGTAACGAATAATCGAAATTCGAATACGAAAATATATTAAATTACTTACTAATATTGTCATTGACAGGATCTACAGTATTCTGATAAATGATGTTCGGGTACTAATATTGTCAACCAGACATTGCATTTGAGCTGAAAATTATCTGTATTCAGCATGCACAGAATCAGCTTTGATTGAGAGAAGTTTCTTTCGTACTTGATAGCCTTTTCCGTTTCTTCCCATGATATATGCCTTCCTCAGAACGTTTGTCTCTATGCCCTGTCTTTATAGATGAAGAAAAAAAAAACAACTTATTTGTTTATGGTAAAGGGGATAAACAGGAGACACAAGTGTGTTATCGCCCTTTGATCTGGTTGGGCCTTTGTTAACGTCACTCACTCGCAGCGGAAGAATAGCTTAACATCGGTATCACCCGCTTATTCGATTTCGTTCATTTAATACAATTACGAGTACAAAATATTTTTTTTAAATGCAAATTTAAATTTGTCTTTGGAAAAAGGCATCGATTCCAGTGATGACGAACTTTTCACGTTATAGTTTGTTTCGGCCCGATTTAGATGTGCAAATGATATTTTTAGGGTAGTTTATTATACGTCCCAGGGATTTCCTTTCAAAGGTATGCGTTCTCCGGCTCCGCACAGGAAAAAAGTGTAGTTTATTAAAAAACTTTACATGGACTACCTATCGCGAGAGCTCAAAAAAGCATAACTTTGAAAACCTTTCAGGTTTTCAACCAGGCGGAGCTGGGCCATACCATTTGCTAAACTTTAGCCAGTTAAATCTGTTTTTTAGATTTGCGAGAGTTCGGTGGAGGAAAGATTGTCTTATCTGGAATCGTCGTTTTATCATCAGCTTAAGCTCAGCAGCGATAAGGGCTTTCTCTCGAAGCAGAGCTCACCTGATCATCAACGACAAATCTGAAATTCTATCTTTAGATCAATAGTAATGGATGTAATTTATCTATAATATGTATGTATTTATTTATTTATTTGGAAACTTAACAGCTATGTTACATATATCATGGGTGAAGTTAAACATTTTTTAGACTCTTAGCCAATAATAAAGTTTCGCGACAAGTGAAAGAAAATTGCGTGCACCACTTAAACATAGGCAATTGTACGTATTATATACTATCTACGTATTATATACTATAAAAATATATAAGTATGTTTATCAGCGGTCTGGTTACCATAGTACAGGCTCTGCCTAGTTTGGGATCAGACGGCCGTGTGTGAGATGTGTGAGATATATTATTATATTAATAGTGTGAAACCTGTGAAACTCGTAGTCATAGTGTGTACATTAATATAAAAGTCGTGACTCATTATTCAGTATTAAATAGTTGTCCATACAGTTTTCCGGCGGTGGATCTAGTTATTTTGCATTAGATTTTTTTGTAAACGCACAATATTATGTAAATTTATAACAATAATGGGAAACAGTGTGTCTGTCTTGCTAGGTCTTGTAGCATATTTATTCTTTGTAGGTATCTGCAGGAGTAGGTAGTCGCAGGACGTTATGTTTTCTCATAGGCGCAATTTCAACTGTCAACCATACTGGCATTTAATAAAGAACTCCACAGACAGACAAACAGCAACTTTTATAATTAATTGGAAACCGTAGGTCATCATCAATCAATCTTTGCATTCAATCTGAACCCACACAGGCTTTGCACACATTCAAAAACTTTACACGCCAAAATAAAAATATCTTGTCATTTCTAGTAACTAAGAACTCTAATGATCTAGAAATAAGTCCCTACTTCACAAAGTTAGTATTAACGAGTAGCATGTCATGTAGACTTGCAGAACAAAACTAAACTAGTAACGTAAGTATTTTAGACTCAAGACAACTATAGTTTGCTACTACACATCGCACATTAATCAAATGCCATCTATCTCATGGATTCGATTAAAAATAATTCGAGCAGTTGAAAAAACCAATAAAGTACCTACTATTTTTTTCCGGATCACATAATTAGCATAAATAATCAGTTTCGTTATTGGTTTGAATTAAGTTCTTATTTTCACTTGATTTATTATAATACAGATTATAATTATTAGGTGTATTGTATATCAGGCATAGAGATCCCTTCCTTCTAACGCACGACATTAGCCGCTTGCGATTCATACATGAATTTACACATTTTTTAAATTTTTAAACATTATTAACTAATACAATTAGGTACGCAATATCTATAGATAGATATGTCAAAATTTAGTCTCCATACGGTTAGCGCGACGAATAAGGCGAACGAACGAAGTATATACATTTATGTATTTATATTTTCTTTGTAAACTTTAAGGAGATACCTACATATTTTGTGTCTAGTCTATATCTATAGTCTAGTTACATCTACGCCCCTAAATACTTAATTCGATTTGAACCGTGACGTTATAAGTACATTGAATATTATTATAAATTTCTATCTATCTTGTTCTTCCACATACATACTATTGTCATTCCAACGTTAACGTTTACAAATAAAAGTTAAACAATGGAAGTTTTTTCCATAATTCTGTAGTTGGCATCGCAATTGCCTTGAGAGTTGTCGCATTTCGCGTCATGTTCAAGATGCGAGTTGACACTGCGCTTCCGTCCTGCACACATACGTAACCTGTCGATGTTGCCGGCGTCTACCTGATATGGTCAAGTTAATATTATTTTTATTTAGTTGGCTATTCATATTATGTCGTATATTGACGCGACGCCCATATAAGAAGATTTTTTAACATTTGCACATAAGATAATTTAAATGCATGCAGATATATTTGAAATATCTATTTTATTTTACTACGCTAGTTTTTACAAATGAAGTTATAAAAATAGAATAAACTCATAACTTATCAGGTAGTTCTTGTGGAAATTTTAGCGAGAGGGCTGTGTAGTTACGTTCTATAACTAAGTTTATGATAAACTTACTTTCATTAAAGTTAAACCTACTGACTAATATATCATACATAATAAACTTAAATAGCCTGTAGGTTAATCAAGACATTTACTGGTAACCAAAAGTAGAAAGTATGTACATATGTATGTTTCGGAAATTAATATAGAGAGTTCTTGCTCCTTTTCCATCATTTTTATAGTCTTGTCAGAATACTCGCATATTTACACGTAAGTATGTATGAAGTAGCTACACAAACACCACTTGAAACTATTTATGTTATCGCAGGAAACATATCAAATAGAAATAATAAAATCCCCATGGCTACTGTAAACAATAAATTGAACAAGAAGCGATAAACTTACTCCTACTTATCGCACTTCGCAGCGGATTACAATGAAACTGTGGCAGTCGTAGGGTCGTTTAACTGAAAATATGATAAAATACACACTTTATATTTTCTAAAGACGTTATTGACACTTCACAGAACTACATTTTTAACTATACTAGTAATCGTTTAGAGAGCGAAATTTGACTACAATTCATGAAATTATTTACCTCCGATTGCAGCGTCGAAAATACGAAAAATAAACGGTTTCAAATTTTATTTCAAGAATAATCAGAAGCGTAATAGCAATCTTCCCTTGGTCCAGTAATTTTTTTAAGATTGTCTCAAACCTACACTTATGGCTTATCACCCGCTGGTAATAAGTTATTATAATTCCATAGCCCGTTGGCTAAGGAATTAGAATAGCTAAAAACAGGTTAGGTATAAGTTTCAGCATAAAAATAATACGGTTTCTTAAAAAAAACTAAACTTAAATTGTTCTCGAAACGAATCTATTAAGATTTATAATATTTCTTTTATACAAATATTTTTAGTATACGGTTTAAATATTATGTTTTGGTTCGTGACATTTCGCATATCCGTGAATCCACTCACCTCGAGTTGGAGGCTGCAGAATTCGGATGTGGAGACACGACACGCCCGAGCGCTGCCGGCCAGCCTCGCGGACTGCGCGCCGAGCGCCGGCACCCGCCTCGCCAGGGGGCGCGCGCACAAAGCTCACCTCCCGCTCTCATCGATCCACCCTTCGTCCCACCGCTGCATCCCTACCTGACAGCGCTGTATTCCCTGCCACATAAGAGTTCTAAATGACCGGCATCTCTCGATGACGTGGGTAAGCTCGGTTATGATGATTGCTGAGCTTTATTTTTTACTAAGTGTGTAAAGACGAGATGAGTGTCTGAATTATTCATTCAACTGTTTTATGGTTGATTTGAATCTGTTTTTTTAATTAATGTAGAGAATACTGATGTTAATAACTTGGGAAGTTAACGATGCAATTAAAATGCATTCATAACAAATAATAAATTTTTATTTCGTTTAAGAAAATGTTAACTCATAAAATCACAACATAAAATGTACATTTTTCATCACAACATGCGTCACTTAATCTCCACATCGTCCATTCCTTTACAATATTTTCTTATCATTAATTGACAAATATGTATATTCAACTTTCACACAACAAAAAATAAAATATAAATAGGTATCATTACAAATCTGATATGTTCGGTCATATTTATATATCTCTCGACTGCATGTGACATTTAATACAGTTTATAGCTGACAATAATAATTTGGTACATTCTTACAACAAATGTATACATAATTACATTTAGTAGGTTGGTACATTCATCAGGAAGATAAAGACGACACAAAGTATACATATGAATACATTCAAATAAATATGGCTACCACTAACAATTATGCGGAAGCGTACACACAATAATATGAATACAATTACTATATTTACAATGTTTTATGTGCCTTCTTATAAATTCGCACACACGTGTATGTAAGCAAAAGTACATAAACAAAGCCGTGGTTTGAGTACGTTGTATAAGCCTAAAAATCAGAATACTGAATGTTATAAAGAAAGGAAAATGGGGGGGAGGGTTTTATAGTTTATAGACCGACGTAGGTATAACTGCCAATTACTATCGCAGAGTATGGCTCTGCTCACCGTCCTTAACTCTAGCTCTCAAAACTGAATGAACAGAGGCAGACTAATGTACTATAAGATACTTAACTTCCATATTTTTTATAAAACCACAAACTACTTAATAAACAATTTATTCAAGCCTTGCCAAGATCAAAAGCACTCATCCTAGCATGGGCGGGACAGTAAATCTCGAACTGAAGTCATAAGACTCGAAAAGTTTAGTAAAATAGTACATATTGATTGCATTGAGTCACATTTAGGAACAAATGAAAATGCCGTGTTGCATGTAAGAATCAAAATTAAAGCGTGCAAAGAGATTTTATTATTCTACCTGTCATACGTTTTTGATGCCTTTTTAATAGTTATTCGGAGTTTATGTCTAGAAACGGCTCTATACATGTAGACACACATACTTTAAATTATCGTTATGTATCTCATGTTATAAAAATTCGGTATCTACAATTTTTTTACAAAAACTTTCTCGTTGGTGTCACGTAATTCAACTGCAACTGTGAGGAGAATCGTAGAGTGCAGAGATTATTACAAACAGCTATTTGAATAAAGACCATACATCTGAATATAAACTACGGAACCAATCTGTATTATAGAGTATTACTTTTCTACAAAAAAAATGTAAACTTTTAACTATTTTAAGTGATTAGGAACACAAACAAGGATAAACATACTCTTATTGAATGAAACTAATGTAGTATTTCACACAACGTCTTAGATAGTTAATATCATAATCCTTTATGCTAAACGCCATTATAAGGCCATTATATATATTTTTTTTTAAATGTTAACATAACATTTGTGTTTCCTATTTTTTTTTTTATGAATCGCTAACAGTTATGCATTATCATCATGACTACGTATTATGCAATTTAACAAATTAATGTGTCAGTATAGCACAGTATACAATCTGAAGTATATTGTAAATTTGAAAGATCGATAAAGTTAACAGACCATATTTTTTTTACTTATTTACAGGTACGGTGTATATGTAACCGGAAAATTGAAAACCATATTTGCACTTGGTGGCTTAACCACGCGGTTGTGTGGGCTTCACTGTCTCGCACTCGCTCCGTGTAGGCAAATTTACAAGATATATAAAACAGATATTCTACTATTCCCACTTACTTCTGTTAAGTTCAAAACTCACAATGGGAACACAGTGAAAAAATAATCTTTTATAACCAATTCCACAATCAGAGTACACTTTAAAAAAGCTTTTCGTCATAGACACCTTATGCAAGTTAAAACAGTCTTAAAATAAGTTATCTATTTAAAAATATTTATATCACATCATATTTTGCTACTGATAGGTTTGTAAAGTATTTTTATAATTGTACACATAATTGGAATTTTACAACGGGTTTTTATTTTCGGCTTTTAATTTTCGCCTCATACGATCAATGATTGTGGTAACATGAAGCAGAATATTGCTATAATTACCCACTAATATATAAACAATAATTAAAAGCTATATACATTACACATAAACAATATTTTTTGTACACAATGGTGACATAAATGACTGTATAATACTGGATATTTGGTACTATAAATATGCTTAAAAGATACTATTATATTGATAAGGCAATATTTAAAGTGCTTGTGTGGAAAGTGTATCGATTCTTTACTTCATAGTTAGCAATAAATAAAAAATATCACTCTCAATATAATAAGTGCACGAGTAATCCACATAATTATTTTGTATTAAATAATATATCTACGAATTCGAATAAGTTGTATATTTACTCTATTCATTTACAATTTAAGTTGCCAAATTCGCATTGACAAGAAAATGGAGAGATCAATAATCTTGGCGCTCTATATCCTTATTTGTAAACAATCAAACATGGTACTTTATATTCTTATTTATTTTAAAGTGTCACTTTATTTAACCATATAAAACACTTACAATTCCATATCGGCAATTTTTGAGGATAAAAATTAATACATAACGTACACAAAGTCTTTCCGATAAAATTTAATCATCAGTTATTGAGATATGCATTTTTAAAGGATCCACTTCCTATCTTTCATTATATCACTACCTGTTCTCGCTCAAAGGTGAAAAAAGAGGGGGCAGGAGCTTTCCCTACTTTTCAAGTGATTCGGTGATATTGAGAAATTGTGTATTTATATTAATGTAGCTATGGTATTCTAGTCAATTCGTCTAAAAACTATATAATGGCTATAAGTACTACGAATAGTCTTCGTCGATACTGAATTATGAAAGAATGGAATCCTTAATTTTCGCAATTCGAAGCCTACGCCTTAGCTGTCTTATTACTACTGCTTATCAATACCATTTTAAAACATGTCAACATTGAACTTTTAATAGGTTATCAAAAAAATGATTTGTAATCAAATATGACAAAAATTTATATGGAGGACAATGATCAAATAACACCAATACAGTTATGTCGCTACAGAATCATAAAACAATTCTCACAGTATCTTCAGGCAGACATGAAAATACTTTAGAATTACATTGTGTAAGGTAGGCATTTATATTATCAAAAAGATAAATGCGTATTGAATGTTCGTTCTTTGGAATTCAAAAATATATTACAACGTTCTATCACCTACAATTCGCATTATAATTAAACTAAAAATTAAATATCAATGCATCTCACAGCTTGCAATGTACAGTTGCTATAAAAATTATAATTATCGTGTGAAAATAATACCTACAGTAAAATATTGGTAAAGTTTTCAAATTATCGTACAAAATAAAAAGATAATTATAACTTTGTATAGGGCGTTTTTCTGGACTAAACATTATAACGATACTGTACATATATGCATTATAAATAATATAAATCTATAAATATTACACTAATTGTACTTTCTATATAGCACATGAGGCATTATCGTCATCGTCTCTCATTATTAGCTGAATGTTCATACAGCCTTTACTAGTCCACTGCTGGACATAGCCCTCTCCATAGAAATAAGGTTTTGGCCTATTAGCTGAATGTTGTACTTGCATAATTGTGGTTTTCCACAATCCCTTAACATATTTTTACATTGTCCACATAACTTATGATAACAATAATTTAATTTTATATGTTGTACAACATAACTACCAAGCATGTCTACAAATACTAGGACTAGTAGAAACATCTAAAAACAAAAGAGAGGTAAACTATTTTGGTTACTCTAATTCCATTTATATTAATTACATATTTTATTATAACAATAGATCAAAATGTCAAAATTGGGTTTTGAGTGAACCTCGATGATAATTATTTAGGCACAAACCTATAGCACCTTCGATCTAAGGAGCAACCAATACATATAAGGATGTGTCGGGCCTAAATGTCATATATTTGCTGGGAATATTTAAACCTTAAAACTCTTATCACCGTTTATGCAAGTGATAAATATTTTAAAATTTCCTTGGCCTGTTTTTTAAATAGCACTTTCCAATTGTATAAAAAATATATCATAAGATGTAGGGAAGGCAAAATAAATGTACCGAGTAGGGAGCGCAAGCGCCGATCGAAGTGCATACACCGCGTGCCGCGCAGTGGTTACGCGTCGAGTGCTATAAGTCGCTTTCGATCCATTGCTAGTCGCCGCGACGCAACCTTCTTGCTGCTGCAGTGTTGTCCCTGTACAACCATACCTGGAACCGGATACAAACAATCTTAACACTATAAGTACCTCTTGTGTATGCAAAGAAACGGCTCGGAGTAGTACTCGGTTCAATATGCAAAATAATGGGGACTGACAATATTGATTAACGTATTCCTTCAATATATTTGAGGATCAACGCACCAACAGGATCAACAATTAAATACACATTAAAAGCTGCCCTAAGTTAGAAAAAAAAAAATTATATGAGTATAAAACTCAGTCTTTGATAGGGTATGATGCTAAAGACTTCCTGATAGTAAAATGACCTCGATGTATTCAATGATCCACAGGATTTATAAATACAAATTTTATTTTGTTTCTCTAACCTCCTTCTTAAATTTACGGTACCTGGATGAACGAGCTTTGCTCGGTATTTTTTTTATTGGTAAATTTTCTATAAATGAAACCTAGCTAGATCGATTAATCGCCCCCGAAACCCCCTGAATACTGAATGTCATGAAAATCGTTGGAGCCGTTTCCGAGATTCAGATTATATTTGAAAGTTGAAAATATGAATGTTGAAAGACGAAAATATATACATATATACAAGAATTGCTCGTTAAAGGTATTACATTTTGAAGCAATTTCAAATTTCATATTTGCAGTGGTTTTTTTATGAGTAGATCGGATCTTCACATTATTTAGACTTCAATCAATTTACGGAGAAAACCGAGCAACAAGTAAACATTATTGTTGCTTTGTTCCGATTTGGAAGCAAAGCCAAAAGGAGACAGTGTGGCGTGCACCCCTTGTCACTGTTACACTGTATGACTACACTGTAATAAACTTTATAAGTTCCTTCCTAGAGATGATATTCTTTATTTAGACATCAATATTATGGTATTTACAGATTAAAACTGACATTAATTTTAGAATAAAAACTGTGAATATTGTGTTACGGGGCACAATATAACACAGTTCTATTGGCTAGATAACCGATGCTTTATCATGTTTACTAACACACACGTGTACTGATTACGATATCGTACGGGTTAAAGAAGAAGACATTTGAGAACCTGTAAAAATTTAAAGGCTGTAAAAAATTTAATGCGCTTTAAAATCAATCAATCATTTAGTGTTCTGGGAAAAATGTGAAAATGTAACGTAACGTGAAAATGAAAATGTACGAGAACAGTTTCTTCGTGAAATATAATTGATACATTTTGTAAATTTATTTGGAAACTAAAATATAATCTTCCATTGTTACTACATACATACTTGAACTCTTTTTTGTAAAACTTTTTAAGTAATTCTGGTGTTTATCAAATGCTAAGGCGAGCCGTGTAGTGACGGATTAAGAATATGGAGTGTCACCACCCCGTGGATATCGTAAGAGCCGACTAAGGGAGCAAACTACGCAGGACAACAGCACGGCAAAGATAAGGAAAACTTGAAACAAACCCTATACCAATCCGTCTGGAAAGCGTGGTATAGTAGGCAATAACCTCCTTTCTATATCGTTTTTTTTTTTCTGAATTAGTTTTCGCTATCGTTTGCTTTTTCCGAGGACAGTGTTGTGTAGAGGACGGCCACGTGCGTGCCCAGTGTAATATGCTCACGTATCTAGTGACTAACTTCGTCGTTAGTCGCTAGACTAGTAGATATAGTCTGCGATTATGACGTTCTCAATATATGTTACAATGTTATCCGATAAGGCGAAGACTTTCACTCTACTCAAAACATATTTAGTCACCTTGACAATACTTTTGTAATGTTACACTACGAATATGTTTAAATTTTTATAAAAAAATATTTAAATAACAACATATAGATAATATAATGTTGTTACCTACTTTTAGATACGATTTTACACAAATTGTATCTCTATAAAAAAGGGCAGATAAAAAATAATTTTGATTAAAGTAAATAAATAAAGCACAACAAAAACATAAATTAATTTTATTATAATTATCATTTTAATTATTGAAAGTTAAATTGAACGATGAAAATTGTTCTTATTAAAAGGAGTTTAGGGTCATACAAAATATCATACATTGTTTTTGTGCCTATTACGCGAAATAATTCATAGAGCCGTTTATTATCAAATAAATATCGATGTTAACGAACTCTGCCAAAACACGAACCTAGTGAACCAAGTGTTATTTGTAATACATTGGACGTGTAAACTAATCTTAAACAAATAAAGTATCCATGTATGAAATAAGAGATTTGGGTTAATTATAAAAAATTAAATTACTGTGTATACATTGTTGGCAAAAGATAACCTAACAGCTTAAGTTATAAACTTTGAAGAGTATTAAGCTATAAATAAGTCATAAGATAACCTTGTAATACCATACCTATAAATCATTAGTCAACATAACAAACATATAAATTGAATGACTGTTTCGGAGACGCGTGTGAGAAGAACAATCAAACTAAATTTACTCAGCAATTATCTAGTTTAATAGTCCTGTTTATTCACGTTGGGTTTAATTTGATGAAACACACGATTTATATTCATATGTTGTCTACGATGATTATGGGATAGCCTCTATTGTTAAATACAGAACTCCCATATACAGTCACAACTGCTCTGATATAATTTCTCACTTACGTGCCTTGTGTACGTGGACCAAAATTAAAATTGAGTTTCATTATGCCATAAAATATTCTAAATACTTACTTGTAGGAGAATTACTATATCTAAGGATACTTGAAGGCTGCCACACACCCAGAACTGCGGTGGCGCGTCTCTTAATACAAAATATGCAGTCTTGAATAGGTCACCACATGTCCACATTACCACCATACTCACACTGGAACAAAAACAAAGCATAAGTGCTTCTAGAAATAATTTACCACCTAACGAAATATTCATTTTAAATGAAAAAAAAAACACTAGGTCTTCTATTAAGTTTCTGAGTTTATTTGACATCAACTCCACCATCACAGTGACCGCATTCGGCGTTGCGATTGGTGAAGTGTTAAGCGCGGGCCAATCGCTGCAATCGGGGAGGAATAAAATTGTCAGTAAGTTGCCGATATTTCGTCACTGTTGCAAGAATCGCGGATAAAGTTCATCTGTGATCATGGCGCTTGCAACAATGCAGTAAGTTATCGATACCATCAGTTGGCAGGTACAATTTTATCTATTCCCGCTCCCTCTAACTAACTGATCAAGCATTTAAAATCTTTTGTTTTCCATACAATACGTTATATATCCATGTTATTAGTTCTATTACTCGATACTATTATAGATGGGTCTGTTCTGAAAGTATGAAGTAGGTACTCGTATTTCATCAACTAACAGCATGCGGCGAAAAAAAACAATCATACCTATTGTATTTAAGGATATAGCCAAATAAATTTTCACTGTATGGAACCTTTACAAATTCCTATTGAGCGAGCGAATAGTTAGTCCGGCCCTGGACAATGTACTCAGAAACGTATGCCAAATGCCTATCTGCTACATCTACACTCAGTGGCAGGATGCGCAAACTAATCTACGTCTTCAAGAACCAGTAGCTGATGATAAGTTACGTACTGCATCACAACCTGGGGTGGTGCTCCAAGGAGCACTCTTCTAGAGCTAGAAAGAGCCCAAAGGGCAGTACTAAAGGTTTCTTTGTCCTTACCGTTCAGATATCCTACTTCTCTCTTATACTCTTATACAAAAAAGCTAAAGTTCTAACGGTAAGACAGTGGTTTATTAAACAGATAATGCTAATACAGCACAGTAAACTGGAATATGATTCTCCTGTGTCCCGTGGCAAAAGGCGATACAATCCCGTACATATAAGGAAAGTCCGGCTTAACACCGTGTATTCAAAACGCTACTTTTGCTACTTAGGACCACACTTATACAACAAAATCAATAAAATCTTGTCAACTAATGAACTGCAAAAAATAAAATGCATAGATATAGGATACATCACGATCCTACACCCTGCACACACACACACAAACACACACGCACGCACACATCCACACAACCACGCACGCAAAGACATATTCACAAATACTACATAAACGAACGCACATATGAACAAATAAAATGAAAAGATTTACATAGGAACATCGTATACTCTCGAATAGTTCGACCACAACTAATTGTCAAAAGAGCTGATACAATCCTAACAGAAATGTATACAATTAAGTGGTGTCCTGAAACAGGCTCTGAGCCTAGCTTAGGCACCAGTCTCCCACAGTATAAAGTTTAGTTAAACTTTTTGTGCAAGCTATAATTATGTAAAAATGTATTGTGGCGAGAAAATAAACAATTTACTATTATTTTTATTATTATTATAATCTGTTAGGATTAATAACACTTTTATATTTTATTAACGAAAATACCTTTTACGACAGTTGCGAGATCGAAAGTTGATCGAACTGGATTTAGACCGAACTTTTACTATGAGAATTGGCCTGGATTGGAGTAATATAAATACAATAAGTATATGAATAGACATTTATGACAAATTAAAACAATTTATCTTCAACACATGTGTGTTTGTGTAGACTTGTGTAGACCCACCTCATAACTTAAACTTAAAAAATCGACGCTTACCTCATTCCCTCTGTGCTTTTATTTTGATAGTTTTTCGCTATTTGTGGAGCACCAAGCATGGCTTCTGTGAATAGTGCCATGAATCCAATCAGTTCAACAAAAGGCGAAAATTCTATCAATAAATATGTGATGGCAGCTCCCAAAACTGAGAACACCAACATGCAGTCTACATAGCTTTGGAAGTCAGTCCAGGCCCAGAAATATTTTCGCTTCATGTCTGGAATAAAAATATTCCAATATTATTGACATTAGTAGTTGTGTAATATGAAATTAAACATTAATAATGCCATAACATTTTAGTACACATAATCATTACTGTTTTGTAATAGCATATTATTGTACAATAGCATCATTTATTAACATACAATCAAGTAGGAAATCATGCGCAAGCTACTAGCATCAACATAGAGATAAGACTTTTGACCCAGTCATGACTCCTGTACACACAAAACAACTGCTATAATTATAAGAGCATTGAACCATGTTAGTTACATATTATCTGACAAGTTACAATAACTGACAGAGTGATAAGAAAATACTATCAGCCATACTACAAAAACCTAATCTATTTATTACATAGTTCATGTCCATCTATACAAAATGATACAATCATGCAATGGAAACCCAATAAAAAGCAATATGATGAAATATAAAGTTTAATATCCCACATGATGTAACAAATACAATATAATCTCCAAATTATACTGTCAAGCATGAGGTTGCTGAAACAAAAACAATAACAGTGACTTGAATGGGGCACAACTTGCAGCAAACAATATAATTAAGTTCTAACTATAGCAAACACTCACCATAAAAGCGATGGGGCTTCTCACCACTCGAGATGCTGCTTCTCTGATGCAGCCAGCGTGCCGTTTCATCTGGCTGGGCTGAGCCATTTACACAACACAATAGTATATATAACATGAATATTGCATCTAATTTCACGCACCATCAATCACACCAACCACCAAACAGAACATAAAATAATGTTAAAATAAAATTAAATGCAAAAAAAAGGAAAAGTTAGTGGGTTAAGATATCAAACTAAATAGGAAGCAAAATCTAATAGGGATAATACAATGTCTTTAAATAAATAGGACCCTTAAAATAAATTATAATAAGCGATGAAAAAAATATTACAAAAAACACTAAACTAATTATGCTTGTGAGTGTAATTATACAGTGCTGTGTTGAATTAATGTGTAGTTTTATTATTAAGAGGAATACTAATTGTCAATTACACCAATACCAACCTGTAAATATTCTTTCCCTTGCTCTAATTATCTGGCTCTTTTTTCTAACAGTTACACATAGATGTATCATCACAAACATTGTTATATTCATAACAATGCTCTGAATTAATAATGGTAATTCATAACGCTTACCAAACCTGTAAGAAAGTATGAGAATGTCAAGTGTTTTAAACTAGCAAAACTATACAAATAAATAAAATTGAAGTGTCTATTTGTAATGTCACAATAATTTTAATTTGTAATGTCAGTTTAAATATTTTCTGTTTGTTTGTTTTTACTACCAGGTAGCCTATGTAAAGAGTAACTTAGGCTATTTTTCTCCCAGAAAAACCCTATAAAATTTTGCACGGTCCGGGAATCAAACCCATTAAGGCAACACTTTTCAAATTCCACGCCAACGAAGTCGCGGGCACAAGATAGTAAATAATACAGATGTAGATCTGTGCATAGAGAAATACATCTTCTTTTTAAATTAAAAGTTTGAATAATATAAACAAAGTGTCCGTTTGGATTGAGGAGCCACTTTTCATATCCTAATGAAATTAATATTATTATTTAGTAGTAAATTAAAAAAAAAATTGTGGCCTCAATCCTAGATTTTGTAGTAGTACTTTTAAAGTTATTTGAACATAAAGGTGGCTCCTCAATCTAAATGTTTGGATTGAGGAGCCATGTCAGAACTAAGAACATAATGGATACATCCATTTATCATAATTTAGTATGATTTTGAAGTATTTGAGAGTTAACTACTCTAGTAGATAAAAACCTGAGCTCGGTAATGTTAAAATTAAGAAAGTTACCATACATTATATATGTAGCTCCTTAGACCATATATATGATTATCATTTTTAAAGATGCAGTCTTTCAATTGATGCACATTTTCATCATTTAGTAGTAAGTATATTAAATTTGTAGTGTAGAGTAGAGTAATTAAAAATGAGTTAATTAGGAGATATGGCACATTTTAACTGCCTCCTCAATTAAGATACTTCGGTAAATAGATTTTACTCTAATATTAAGAGGACCTACTTGTGAAGAAATTTGGAATATAAACATCTATATTTTGTTTAAATTTATACTAAATGTTAATGTAATCCTATCAAAAAAAGTACAGTATCTACGAAGTTATTAGCTATTCTTTAATTTCCCAATAAAAAAAATTGTAGGGTGTCCATGAATACCTTTTATAAAAGTTAATTTTTATTCCTTTTCGTACACAAATCTATTTTATTTCATCTAATTATTTGGAGGTAACTGCAAATTAACTTGGTTAACTACCTATCCTCAATAATATTTATTTTACAAGAGTCAGTATCTCGACACTGATAAATAGTTATTGCACATAGTAAATTATTACTTTTATATTTAATTATTCTTATCAATCCAAAACACGGTAAAAATAGATGGTATAAGGATTATCCCTGCAATTAGCGACGCTGGTGGCTTATTGGACAATTAAACAATATGTCACTACCCCACATAGGATAAGATGTTTTGTTGTGACGACTATGATTCTCAATGTATAGTAAAATTCGTAAATGCACCGACCAACCAATATTAATTCATTGTGTAACTTATATCCAAATTGATTAATAAATACTTTTAACTCAAGAATTTCTGTACATTCGTATATTTTGTTAATTGTCGATTTGTTGAAAATTAAATGATTTAACATTTTAACATGGTCACCCTAAATAGCGAATTCATAAGGAATATCCAAAAGTAATTTATTTTTCAGATACAAAACATATACAATGTTGATCTGAACATATTTATTTAAAAAAAAAATAGTGCCTCTGGTTTTTGGTTCTGTTGTGATCTCAGGTCCGTACAGATAATTATTTTTTCAGAACCTCAGGATTGAGGAGCCAAATGAAATGCACTTATTTACTCCAAATCCACTCAGTACTACTACTTTCTCCTGATACTACAAATTGAAACACACTTGCTACTTAATGTTTTTTGGAGTGGAATATAAATTTTGACCTATTACTTTCATGGCAATTCACACTCTTAAATATAGATTGAGGAGCCACATTAAAAGTATTGTATATTCTAGAATATCAACAGTACTGGATTCAGATTTTTTGTAGGCACTATACACAATTACTACTAAATGATACAAAATTTTCAAAAACATTAATAATAATTAATACTTTTCCTGTTTCAGGTGGCTCCTCAATTTAGATGTTTAGATTGAGGAGCCACTTTTACCTTGATATAACTTTGAATATATCTTACTACAAATTTCAGAATATGTCCTACAAAATATTTGCTAACCTACTAAATATGGGGTGAGTTTACATTTAAAATCTAAAGTGGCTTCTTAATCCATACCAACACAACAAAACTGCTACAGCAACACAGCTTCCTTTCGATTTCTAAAGCATTTGTATTTAATTTTTAATGTTTGATCATTTAAAGCTCATAATACATACCAAAACAATATTCTCAGAGTATTTGCAATGAGTAGAGCTAAACAAACATATAAAGAAAAGCCTTCAGCATCTTGAGTACTTTTTATTTGCCTGTACTGTGGAATATATGGAGCAACACCACCTATTATCATAGCACCAGCTGCTCCCCAGCCAACCAGGTGTCCCACTGTGAGCCCTAACTCATCCGAAATTATCCAATCCATGGTTTTGTCGAAATATATTTATCTCAGGACTGGTAAAATTACTAAATTAGTACCACTTCGATGATGTACATATACACACACACTTCATAATTCAAACAATTTACATTCACGGAAAATAAAAAACTTTTTAATCAATGAATAGACAAAGCCACCTAGTACAACGCACATCGATCGACAATCGTAAATGAATAAATGATTGTGAAGTGATCAAGTGACAACAGTGAAAACTTCAAACATCAGCATTCGCCTCTATATACTAGTGGGTGAGACAGATACAACACTATATATAATATATTATGCTCCAAATATTTTATTCGTCAGATTATACAACCTGTAACGAACAAAAACTGGGTTATAGTCCATCTAATCTAACAGGTACCGTTTGACAGTTCTGACAGATTGAAGAATAAGGAGGGGTCAAAGAAATCAAATGATACACTATCCGATTCTTAAGAGATTTCAATTTCATTTCATTGTATTTACAAATCGATTACAGTTTTACAGACTGTAATCGATTTGTAATGTTAGAAAGGGTTTCATTATAGTTAAAATACAGTAATGCAATATTTAAAGAATACGTAATGGGTGTATCTAAGGTGGAGTGAAGATTTGTGCAAGATGGCTGGCAGGAGCTGGATGCGAGAAGCCCAAAATCGATCTAAGTGGCGTGCAATGGGAGAAGCCTATGTCCAGCAGTGGACTGCGATAGGCTGATGATGATGATGATGTATGCAAGGAAAAAACAGTTGAGTAACTTCAAAACAGTCAAACGTAACTATAGTAACGACAGCCATAGGTAAGTGGTAGGAAGATATGTAGTCTCTTCACACAGATTTATATATGTTGCTGTATAAGGCCGCATATTATTATATCTTAGGTTTTACTAGCAAATCTATACAAGTAATGTAGACAAATCATGATCGGTAAAAACAAATGAACATCTATAAAAATAATTTAACACACTTAAGTAAAGACAAATAAATGACACAAGGTCTAGTTTCAGGAACATCTAAGTGTCAACAATAGGCATAATAACTGAAAAAATAAGTTGAAAATACAGGTAAATGACTATCTTAAAATTAGGTGCACGGTTGCACCTAATTTTATGGTAGTCATCACATAAATTTATTAAAAAACAGAAGCAAGCAATTTTCATTTCTCTTAAAACGTGTTTTTCAGCATGAATAAATGACTGATAAGAAATTTTAAGTAAGAAATTGGATATTCATTAGATATCACATATATATATATTAAAAAACAGGTGAAAGCAATTTATCGACTTATAAACATCCTTAACATTTATTTTATAATATTCGTAATCAGAATCATTTATAGACGCCAAAAGACACATTTTTAGAGAAATAAATTTAAGGGCTATAATTAATTGCAACTGTTTTATGTTATCTATACAATTGTGTTGATATATTAAGAATAACACTAACAAGACAATTTCAACAAGACTGTACAATTACTACTAAATCTGGCGTAAAGCGAATGTCCTGTCCTAAAGCGAACAAGGACACAAAACTTATTATATTAATAGAAATGAAATAAATAAGTAATAATTCACGCAAATAGTAAATAAAATGTATTTTTAATATTTTTTTATGCTCAGTACATTTGTTTGCGAAAGAACCTGTGGCGCGTATTGTAAATACTAAAAGATGTCTGGATTGAAAATGGCAGGTTATTAATAAGTTCGATTATTCTTACATTTTAACGATTATTCATATACAAGTGAATTTGAAGAGTCATGACACTACGGTATAGGACCTAATTACGTGACTTTGAAACGAAGTCTATTTTTTTCCATTGTATTATATTGTTTTATTTAACTTTGATTAAAAGATTTACATTTAAATTTAGACAATAACAACTTCACATCTTATGATTAAATAGAAAGAGCTGCATAATTCCATCGTTTTTCGTTACCGTTACAGTTACCGTCACCGGTTAAACCATTAGGTTTAACCGGTGACGGTAACACTAGACAATGATATGTACAGTAAAAGAAAACTATTGATAAGTTAGACAGAAACAATGCGATAAATACATATACTTACATACATACGTAATATACTTACCTAGTTACATAAATACATAAACTTACATATTAATAATATCTAAAACTTTAAGGTTGTAATGAATCTGCTAGGGTGTCTAGAATGCTAGCTTGAACTTTCATCTTGAACGAGAGGCGGATAGGTGCTATCCTGACTTCTAGAGGGAGAGCGTTTCAGAGTAGGAACGAGGAGTGGACACAAGTGGAAGTATTAGTGGGGCATAGCAGAAGAAAATTGTTTAATGAACGGAGGGTTTTATCGTGGTTTGAAAACAGAAATTGGAATGAAGATGTTAGACAGGATACAGAAATGGGCGCAGCTGACGGCGCTGACGAATAGTGAGCCATTTCAATTCGCGACGAAAGGAGTATAGTCGTATCTGCGAAGGTTGAAGACGAATCGAGTGCAGTTATTCAGAAGGCGGTAATATTCATTGAGAAATCTGCATTGATGTCATAATAGCATACATCACCATAATCCAAGATGGGGACAATAAGGGTCTGTACAAACATCGCTTTCGTCTCGGAGGGAAGGAAATTCTTAAGCCGATAAAGAGCACGTAGCGTACCTGTGACTCTATGGCTGACGCTCATGACCTATGTTTGTCATCTGAGCTTGGAGTCGACAATTAGGCCTAGGTTCTTAACAGCAGGGCTAAAAGGAATGACTATGCCGTTAAAGGTAGTGGTACCAAATAAACGGTGGTTAACAAATAAAAATGTCTTTGAATAATCTTCTGAAAACATGAAGTAAAAAATGATACAGTAAAATTAAAATGTTTGAATTTAAATAATGTAAATATATATATATATATATATTTATATTATAATGATGGACAAAATTAAAAGAAAATGTTTATAAATGAAAAGGTACTTATATAAGTAGCAATTTGTTAAAATAAATATACTTCAATTTACCTATAAGCACAAGCTATATTATTAAGTTCCTACAAAATCGGATACGGATAGCGCACGTCGTCAGTTTAATAATAATGTAATACATAAACCGATTAGCCAACCGTTCGGATCTAATGGACTTATTTTTCGACGCGTCGGTCGTCGGTTAATATAGGTAATGACAAGTTTATTGCTTGTATGTAGCTTGGTTGAAAACGGTTGACAAACAATAAAAATATGGTTTAATCGATCTCATCGAATCATATTGCACACCACTTTCGTATGTTACATTAGCTAGTCAACTCATCATACGGTTCAATGATTCGCACAAATAATAAATTCGATTCTACTCGGTTTGACCATTTGATTGACTGACTGACGTTGACTGATTCGTCACATCTCGAATTATTACAAAGTAAACAGGCCTTGTCAATTACTTGTCAAAGTGACAATTAAAATTTCGTTCAAAATTGGAAGTACTCCTTGGAATTTTCAGTACTTACTTAAAATTATTACTCTATATCAACGAACATTTACCTAAGCAAAATTGAGAAAAACGTGATGCGTTAGTATTTCTCTCTCATAAGCATTCGTCTTTTAGTTATGTAACTACTTTCACCCTCCACCGTATTTGTGATCATTTTCAAATTTATAATTCGTGTCTATTACTTATAAACTACACAGAGCAATAGGGTTTTCGAATATTTACAAAATTATTTAACCGATTGATTAATTTGTAATTAAAAATCATAATATAACATTAGATACCATAACTATATATCAAGTTATTTAACAGTGGCATAAGGGGAGTCTTACTTCGGAGGTTTTCCTCTTATCTTGAAAGTCGGACTCAGGCTGTAGTTGTCAGTAACTGTATTTCTAGCTGGGTTTCTATCCCCAGCGGTATACAGCAGGGTTCCTTAATGGGTCCATTGCTTTTTACGATTTACGTGAATGACATCGACTCCTGCTTCCAAAGTTCTAATCTGCTCTGTTTTGCTATGATATGAAGATCTATTCTGTACTATCATCGGCAAACGATGTGCGCTACAATCAGACTTATCATAACTTGATCATTACTGTCAAAAAATTGAAAATAAACCCCGCTAAATGCTCAGTCGTCACGTTTGGTAGGCAACGTTCTCCTGTATTAGCTCCATACGAACTTAATTACCA
Organism: Arctia plantaginis; assembly: GCA_902825455.1. NCBI lineage: Eukaryota > Metazoa > Arthropoda > Insecta > Lepidoptera > Erebidae > Arctia > Arctia plantaginis. The sequence continues at coordinate 8,151,042 of CADEBD010000288.1, forward strand.
GTGCCGGATTAAGCCAGCACGGGGCCTGCAGCAAATTCTATCAAAGGGTTCTTGGATAATAGTCCACTGATATACATAAACTTCTCCTTAGGAAGGAGGTTTCTGCCTTATACTTTGCTTTGTGCAAGGCATATAGGACGGTTAGCACTGAGGCTTTGCCGGTGTTGGCAGGTGTCCTTCCGGTCGATCTCGAGGTGCAGAGACGTGCAGCCATGTACTATTCAAGACAAAACATGGAATGCGATTTCTTGGGCGCGTGGGATCGCGGTAAAATTACAAGATTGCTTCAACAGCAGTCCGATGTCTATAATGACCTCATAGACGAATGGCAGCAACGCTGGGACGAATCATCCAAGGGGCGCCATCTTTACCAATTTTTTCCATCTGTTCGCGAACGGTTGTCGAGGACATGGCTTGAGGTGGATCACTGTGTCGCTCAATTTCTTACGGGTCATGGTAACTTTAAGAGCAAGTTGTATTCATTTAAATTAGTCGAGTCACCATTGTGTCAATGCTCAACACCTAACTCTCATTATGAACAATCTGCTCATCATATCCTCTGGGAATGTAGTCTTTGGTATAATGAACGTAATATAATGCTGAATAGCTTGCAGGTGATATCTGGGGCGGTATACTATGGGGATCTTGTGTCAACTAGGGTGAATTTCCGTGCGTTTAGGCGATTCTGCCATACATATTATAGAAATCAAATATAGCTCATGTAGGACCCGTAATATTTTGTGGCCGTTGTGCTTCCCTGTTTAAAAGGGTGTATGCCTATTTTACTTCCTTTTGTCCTCCGCTTTGCTAAGGAGGGAAGTGGATTTACTGTATTTCCAACTCCGCCAATTTTCTTCTGATTAATTTCGTTGCGGGTTCCAAGACAGTTTAATTTCTTCCTGGGACTTCCCGAGTGTCATAACTCGGTGTGTTCGTGGGTCACTGCTGTGGATCCTGGTGTACAGGAGTTACAGTGGTGGGCGTGTGGGTGGGATTAGTCCCATTATACTTTGCTGGCCAGACGGGTTGGTTATACCTTACACCAGTGACTAACTTACCCTATAGGGTTTGATTCAAGTTTTAAGACACAAAACCCTGTACAGTTTGTTTCAAGTTTGAGACGTCGGCACATATCGTGCGATGTTCCATAGGGCTATGGAACATAAGGTACTACTGGCCCCTTTGAGGAGACTTCCTCCCGAGCTGGGCGTAATCTGTTACGCCGACGATACTTTGGTTACATTTCGTGGGGTGAACTTCAAGAGGTGGAGCGCTTGTCCACTACTAGGGGTGTCTATTTGGTGGTCGGGAGCATTGAGTCGCTTGGATTGTGGGTGCCCATGGATAAGACGCAGGCCCTCTTATGTCGTGGGCCCCGTTGTGGTCCATAATACGGCCTGCCTACTTTTGCTCAATTTGGGTGGACCCAGTGTCGCGACAAGAATGTACGGCTGTACACGGAGTTGTCCGGTCAATAGCACTGTACGGTTTACCAGTGTGGACGGCGGCTCTGAAAACCCAGAACAGGCGTCGGCGCTTAGAGCCATACGTGGTTAGGGCGTCGACGCAAGCGGCGTACGCTTGGCCTGAAAACCCCTGTGGGGTTTGGAGGCAAAAGTGCTCGCCGAAGTATATCGGCAGATGGCTAAGTTTCGAATCTAAAATAATATTAAAAGCTGAAGAGTTTATTTGGTTGAACAGGAACTACTGATTGGAATTGAATTTTGTTACCGTTGGATGGCCTATTTATTTTAAGAGAAATGTTTTAGGCTCTATAACATCACGCCACGACCAATAGGAACCGTGCGTCAACGAAAACTGTTGCGAAAACGCGGCAAATGAATTCCTTTTGACAAGAGCAGACGAAGTTATCCTTGGTATTCTGGATACTAAGATTTAACAAATAACATGGATGGATTTTGGGCTTGTCCGTAGCTATGGGACAAGAAAATAAGATATTGAATCTATATTGGTAAGACCCACTCATACTTTAGATTCAGTGAAGATGAGAAAAACGATATTACACAATCCACTCCCTCAATTCACACACAATTATCATAGATAATACACTAATATATGTTACACAATTATTTTCTCTTTTCGTATACAAGAAGGCCGTACATGAACAATTTATTGGTTTTATTTATTGATTATTATTATTAAATATATAGCGACACGTTTCGATGCAAATCAATTGTGCTAAATCTCCAAAAATAAATATCGACTATTGAAAAATCGAACTTCACAGTAGGTATATTTAAACAAAATATGTTTCATGATAATGGGTATTTCTTTATCTTAGTGATAATGTAACTATTGTCGATATAATTTAGCTAAGTGGAAGTTTGACATTTGACATTGTCAAAAATAAATATAGGTATAGGGTTAGGGCAGTAAGGTCGTGTTAAATTTTTGTCATTTTATTTATTATTTTGAGGCCATAAATTGGAAACTATGACCATCATCTCTAGATTATGTCCAGCTTTCCGTACTAGTTGTAAAATAGAATGTTTGCCTGCGATTTTACAATCTACGAACCTTATGTATGTTCGTTGTTATTCAGCTCAGAAAGGCGGTTTAACTAAAAGTCAAGAAAAATCTGAGGTATCAGCTGATGTCCGTCCTTTAGGAGAAAAGATAAAGGAAACAACGAAGACAGTGTCATATACAGGTGTAATTGTGCTGGGTGTTGGCGTAACCGGCGTTATCTTCTACTATGTGTTCAGAGAACTGTTCTCTGGCAACAGTGCTAACAGCATTTATTCAGAAGCTTTAGAAAAATGTAAGAATGTAAGTATTTGATATAATTATATGATTGGAGTATTTTGTTATTTGTAATCTTTTATAATGGTTTAAATGCTACAGGTTAAAAATCTAAATTATAACATCGCTATAACTAACTATCCTGTTATCAATTAATATTAATCTCCTCTTAGTACTTTAAGTGCAACAATAGATATAACTTGTTAAGACATACATTTACAGTAAATTTGACTATTGAATGAATTGCTAAGTAATGGTTTTATAGAATGATTTCTTTAAATTGTTATATTTTCATAATTTTTTTACATATGAACACTTGTAATATGATTATTATACCTAAATGTTAGTTTTGAAAGTACTTTTGTACACATGCTTCTTCGGAATTCTAGGATCCGAGAGTTGAAGATGCGCTTGGTGCTCCAATCAAAGGTTATGGAGAAGAAACTACCAGAAGAAGGCGAACACATGTCAGTCATGCTGTATATGAAAAGGATGGTGTTAAACATATGAGGATGAGATTTTATATCCAAGGGGTTAGAAATAAGGGGGTTGTAGAACTAGATATGAAAAAGGTAAGCTTTTGAACATTCTACTAGTGCTTCTTTGGCTTTTATTTAAATAAGAGCCATAGCGAAGCTGATGATGGGCTTTATTGATAAAAAACCTTATTTCATCATAATTTTTGATCACTTGTGGTATCATTGAGTGACTTAGTGTCTTTCCATGAAAACTTTTTATCTAAAACCTGACTTGGACCTCCTCTTCCCCTAATCCTTGTTCTAACCTGCAACGTATAGAAAGGCAGATTTCCAATTATTAATACTACAATTTAAAGTATTCTTGTAACAATATTCAATGTTAATTTGTAGTACTCTAATGTTATAAGCCCCCACTTGCGGGTCATGCCAACCCCCAATATTGTCATATTCTACTACTACTAATAATAAAGGATTTTTTAAGTGCAACACTAACAACCCTCATTAAATAGCAATAGATAAACTTTTTAAGTACAATGAAGAAATATAAAAAATACATAAACTGTATATCTCCCATCTCTACACTCTACATTTGAAGGGAAAAAATGTTTAAAATAGGGCATGCTGAGAAAATGTAATAACTTTGTTATATTGTTTTAACACTATTTAAGAGTTCACTTCACTAATATGATTTAGGTTTATAACAAACGACTATCAATAGTAATTTAATGTTCATAAAATTATTGCAGAATGAATATGACAATTATCAATGCCGCTATTTGTTGGTTCAATTGGATGACTACAGTGGAAAAACTATTATCATTGAAGACAATCGAGCTGAACTGGACAAGAAAGGAACTGATTTTGGGCAAATGCCTACGCTTCAGTTGACTTAATAAAGAATGTAAAAATGTACATTGTAAAATATATAAGTAGCTTAATAAGAAATTAAGTAGTTATTGTTATGTTTGAATAAAAGAATGATAAAACATAAATCTTTTATTATATTGGTTGAGAATACATTTGCATATGATATATCTTTTATATAAATATGCTTTAGAACTGTAAGACTAGATGGGTTCATATTTGTCAATATCTCCTATGGCAATCTAATAAATTTCTAATACTATCATATACCTAAATTGCTTATCATCTTGTATCCTTTTACAAATTCAAATCTGATTGAGTAAACATTTCTCCCTTTGAATAGGAATAAAAAACTTCTCACCATTAGAAACTTTTTGAACATTAATTAAAATATATCACCAACTAAATTGTAGTTCTGAAGAAACTGAATGAAATATTGAATATACATAGAGAAAACTACCAAATCACACTACTAAGCATACAATTGACCACATTTGCTAGAATAGCTTAAAGAAAACATAAGAAACAAATTTTATTAAGTTTATAAGAGTTACACCAAAACTAAGAAAACAACTCATTGGACATGCTATTACTTGTACTATTAGTTGATTTGATAGAGTTTACTCATGATATACTCGTACACCATCTGTGATACAGAAGGAATTAGTTTCTAAAAATAATTTGATGAAGTTAATTACTTCATCATCAACAGCCTTTAGTAGTCTGACTAAACATATTTTTACTTAGCATCATAATAATGTATAATACTGATAATAATACAATACTGATAATGTCTATATATGACTATGATTTTACATGGTGGTAAGGGACTCTAGGATTAGCCTAGAGTCCCTTACCACTGTTTAAAATGTTGTTAAGATATTGTTATAATGCCTTATTCCATTATTGTTGATTAATGATGTTTCTTCCAAGGAATAACCTCCCATGCCATTAGCAAACGGTTGTTAAAAACAAACATTTTAATTTTATTAATTATCCAATAGAATAAAATGACTAGGGACAGATACTGTGGCCAGGCCCACTTCAATTCTTGCAACAAACTCGGTACATATATAATTTCCATTTCTGGTATTCTGAGGAATATTTGTATTTCCATAGAGCCAGTATGTCCCTGCTGAATTCTTGAATAAATTGTTTTAGTATGCGTAGTGACTGAAAGGAAAATGATGGTTAGTTGAGAAATATATTTTTTATTAAAGTTATTTAAAAAAGCTTCTTACCTTCTCTCATGAAATAATTGCCTAGTAAGAAATCTACTTTGTTGCCATTCTTATTCTTAGTAAAATTAAGGAAGGCACTGTTGTATCTAGTATCTATGAGGTTTTGTTTACATGGTAAGTGTGATGATTGATAAAATTGGAGATCACCATAATACTTGAAACCAGAAGGAGACATTACAAAGTCTTTGTTAATCACAGCTAAACTTTCCATTTGCAAAGGACACACTGTCTGAAAAAAAATAAAATAAATTATGCATTTGAACGTTCAATATAACAAATAATAGAATGATGATGTTAATACACAAAATGATAGCGCCTATTAAATAATAAAAGTAAATGGGCATTTATTGGTTGATTAGTTATGTTAACACATGTACCATGTATTTTGTTGCCTAAAATAGACACAGTTCTATACAAAATTTACTTAATTTGTAGTCTAAATAGGATTGCTGTAAAAGTAATAACTTGATGTACTTTTAATTGAAAGTCCAGCATTACAATGAACATCATAGATGTAAGTGTTCTTTGTTGTGGAATGTTCAGATATATCTTGAAATCTAAAATTTCGTATTTGCCGTCATTATTAAAATCATGTTCATTCACCTGTAAATAGAAAGATACCAAACTGTTATATCTGAACATTAAAATTATTGTTACATTATAAGAAATAATTATGCCATACACACTTGGAACTCTTTACAATTTTCTTCATTTTTCATAGTATTGCCGTACAGTCCGTTTATTTCACCGCACACTATAGGCATACTTGGATCATCAGTTTCTGCGACGAGAAGATATTCATACCTAAAGTTTACAACTGGCTGTTCATAAAAGTTATGTGACCTAAGCCAAAACCCTGCAAAAAAAAAAATGTCACAAAGCAGAAAAATATCACTTATTACATAGATATTTTATGTTTTACCTCTACTTCTGTACGCTATGACAAAAGGTAAAACTAGATTTAATCCTGTAGTGATCACCGTAAACAACATAGCTTTCGATAGGAAACAACTTTTATACTGAACTTCCACATTATAACTAAATAACCTATAGAGACCCATTCTATGTCCATTTATTAGTTTTCAGATCTCTTTACGAAACTAAACTAGAAATAATAAGTAATATTAACGAGGCTGGTATATTGTTTTAGTTGTCAATAACATTTTGATTGATTCAAAAATTTCTAAACAAATAAAACTATTAAATGTTGCTACATCAATAACTGAGCCATCAAAGAGGTGGTTTATTAACAAATATGGATGAATCTGTTGATAGAGATAAACTTATGTTTAAATGTTAGAATTTTCAGTGCCTAGTTATAAAAATAAGTTGGTAATAGTTGGTATAAGCAAAGTAGGTTTTTTTTGAAACACAAAAATACGTTTATAACTAGAGTTTAAATTTTTTTTTGTCCTGGTTACCAAATTTTAGAGGCATTTTGGCATCTCTAAAATTTGTAACCCTTACAAAAAGCGTAAAATCCTCGGATTTATGAGTTCAGAAACCGAACACATCAAGAGTTTTATTTAAATTTAGTCAATATAATAAATACTAGCTTAAATAGTCACAAAATATTTATTTATTTCCAAACAAACTTAACTAAAGAACAAAGGCGAATTCGTAGTTGAATATAATTTGAGCGTCTCAAAATGTCAAAAAAATTTAAGATCGTCAAAAGAACATTACGTTCTTTTGACGATCTTAATTTTTTATGATTTTAGTTAAACAAAAAAATACTCTGTTAACATAATTTTTTTTAAAGTTACAACTTAAAAAAAAATCATTGCATTATTCAGTCTTATTTATTTTTACTCTCTTAACACAGTTATGATTTTGAACATTGCCTTCTTAAAGTTTCACATATACATATTTCAAAAAAACAAGAAAAATTCAAACTCGGACTATAAATGAAACCCCGCCCAGATGCTATCTAAACTGGGACAAATCCGGGGAATCCCTGACGGATGTTAGCCCTATTTAGAACAAGCTTCGTAAACTAAAGAGCACATACACTTGCGTCAATACCACAGATTACTATAATGTAGCTGTCAATACCAAGAACATTAAGTAGGGGAGAGTGGCCCACAGTGTAGGATCGATCGTCTTTTTCAGTATAGCTACAAGATTTAATACTAATTCAGAAGAGTATTTATATCTTTAAAGAAAAACACATTTGCTGACAAATAACATAAAGTTACAAGGCTTTTTTCACAAAAGTTGGTAAAAGATTAATTGTGACCCAGAATTATTCACATTGGACCAGTGTTTTGTTTTATGAATATTCTAAACAGCCTTATAGAGCCATTACAACAGCGATCAATTTTAAACCTTTCATGTAGATACATTATTTTATGAAATTTGTGCAGTAACATTATGATATTAAAATTTTGGTTTTTATTATAGGAATGACTATACTTAATTTTTTGTGCAACTTTTGCAATATCTGTGAGAATTTTGCTAGTCCGTTTCCGATTATTTAAAATAAATAATGTTTTGCTATCAGTAGTAAGTAGGTACCTTCGAAAAAGTGTGTAGGTATGTTACATTCAGAACTCTTAACCGGTTACAAATACTTTTGACCAATTAAGAGAAGGAATTAAGAGAAGGACATAGAGGTTGTAGTCACTTGCTATCAGGCAGATCACCTGATAGCAAGTGACTACAGCCACCCATGGACTCAAGAGTCTCGATTTCGTTGCCGGCCTTACTCCTTAGCATTTGGAACTTGAGTAATACCTGGTACTTCTTGCAACTAAATATAAGTACCTATGTCTACAAATATTATTTTCACTGAAAATATCTGTTTTTATTGACATTTGTTTCCTATAACCGGGTCGGTCACAACGAATCATTTTGTTTTGGGGAACAATGGAATAGATAATTGACTTGCACAAAATAACCTTTTATATGCAAAGTTAAAATAATTTTGTATCAAATGATTTCAAATTGATAGGATTATTTATTGTAGGTAACTATTAAAAAAGTATTTTTGTATTAATTGGTATTTTTATATCATAATTGTAAGTCTCAAATATTTGTTTTAAGGCTTTATAACGAGCAACCCAAGGGTTTCCCTGTCACCTATGCACTGATCAAAAACGACGCAAATCTGTTACCACTCTTTTCCCCTACTTTTGTTTTCCAGTCTATATTTTGTAATTAATGTATTCATCAAGAAAGTCTTATAAATGCGATGCTTTTCACACAAAAATGACCCATGATGTCATTGATTTATTATCGATTTGTCGAACCTTCTGAATTTCTACTGTCCAACCTTTGTAAACAAATGTGGCTTTAGGAAAGTTTAAATCTAATTTTCTCTATTCTATATTAGTAACCAAATCTCTTATATAAAAAAGGTCTATGAAATTACTTGCAGTCACATCAAATTTTATCATTCCTCCTCTAAGGTGGTACATAATATAAATATATATTATTATATAAACTCATGTACATTTGCACATAACACCACAAATATTAAAATTATACAGGTGAAGAAGACTAACTCTTCCAGCGTTCTAGGAATTAAATTAGATTTTTTTTTGTATATTTTTTTTTATAGAAGAGGGGGCAAGCTTTCCAGCAGACGGGTCACCTGATGAAAAAGAAACTACAGCCGCTCATGAACGCCTGCAGCTTTGGAGTCACAAGCGCGTTGCCGGCCTTTGTGAAGGAATACGCTTTTTTTCTTGAAGGATTGGAGGTCGTATCGGTCCGGAAATACCGCAGACGATAACTTTTCCATAAATTGGTTGTGCGAGGCAAAAACTGTCTTGAAAAGCGCACAGTAGTGGAACGCCAGTTATCCAAGTGGTGGAGATGAGTTTTGCCGTGTGGAACAGATGGCGGAAAGTTGCGGCCGGTATTAGTCCGAACAATTCCTCGGAGTACTATGATGACCAGTACCAGAACAGGAACACCATGATATATAAGATAGAGAATGCAGACTGAAACTACATCGCTATCTATTTATCGCTATCGACAATTTATCGCCAGCGAAGAGCGACCCAAATTGTCGATACGGTCCAGTCGGATACGGTCCAGAGGGAGAAGCTGGTACTGGGGTGCCCCTGAATAGAAATGAGAACTTATAAAGTTGGAGGCGGTGGACTGGAGTGAAATACTGTCTCGATCTGTTCAGCACACCGAGCTTTTTGGCGCCAATTTGACCATACCCTCTGAGTGACCCCGAAACTGGACTTCGCTCGATATGTGTGTGGTTCGATGGTTGGCCCGTCGGTTATACTCGTATAATGCACGTTAATAGTATGTGCAATGTTGTGAAAAATGATGCAGATGATACTTGTCTATTATAGATAGACAAGGACCTTAATGTAATAGGAAACAGCGGATGAGGGCTGAAAGATTCCTTCGGATCTCCGGCTCCTTGTGGATACAGGAGCCAGCAGTATGTGGTGTTTCCACTAAAAACCACCCCGACGACCAGCCTAAGGCGCCCTACTCTAGGAATGATCCGGACCATGTGATTTCAGGTTCCCCCCAGATCGACGCCGTACCTAACTAGGCCCTATCCCAGGGGAAGCCAAAGGCTTCCCCGTGCCTATTAGTCTATCACTAAATGTTGCGGCCCGATCACATTTTTGGTGCAATCAGGCCGCCATTCTATCCCCGACGCAGTTAAACTGTCACCAGAGGTCCACACTCTCTGGCGGCTCGCGGTCCCGGTATGAGCCGCGGACGTCTTCGATCGGGATCGGCCCTCTCCCGATCTCTTTCTTGAGCATTACAGCTTCACAGAAAGAGACCACTGCGTCCCAGCCCTCCTCACCCGCCAGCATGGCAGTAATGATTTCTGGTTAGGTTATTGATTCTCTTGGAAGACACTAACGACTTAATGTCTGTAACTGTAACTAAGGGCAGTCCTAGTAAAATTCCACCGCCTTAGCAACATTCTGGATAGGGCGATTATCTACTATGCGTTAGTTGATTCAATACTTTCTTACTGCCGAACATTTAAAACTTACTTAGATAAAACCACTACAAATAAGGTTTATGAAACTGTTAGTGGACAAAACACCAAAGAACATTGTAAAAACACCAACTATGAACGGCTTTTCATGGAGTTTAAAATGCTACCAGTTAATGAGAAGGTATTGTTATTGATAGCAACGGAACAGTACGGTAGCGATGATTTCAAGCTATATAAAATACGTCCGTGACGAAACAATAGTCATATGTTATTTTTCTTTATTTTTTAAACAATAGTAATATGTTACATGTACGCATATGTTATACTGATTATGGTGAAGGATATCGTAACTATTTGGTCCCTAAACTGTTTAATAACTTACCGCCAGCTCTTTTGAATGGTACCGATACAAAGCGAATATTTAAAAAGAAAATTTATGAGTTTCTGTTAGAAAGCCTTAGTGTATGTGCATATGTTACTTACATATCTGTGTAACGTGTGTGCGAGTCTAATTTCCTTGGGAAGATAAAAGACAAATATGTAATCAAAAATGCTTGTACATGATTAGCCATATAATGTATATTACTCGTATGTGTTTGTTGTGTTGTATATTAAAAGGGAGTAACATCTGCCATCAAACTGTCATGTTTTTTTTTTCATTTACATTCATGTCGATAAGGCAGTTAGGAAGGTGCTCTTAAACCGATGCGATACGACAAATGGTATCTTTTTTTGCGGTGAACGCGCAAACCTATGTCTTTTTGGCGTTAAAATGGACTAGATTCAGTCAACCCCAATCTGACACCTCCGCTAAGGAAGTTTCAATTTCAGGCACAAGTTTGTTACGACTCTCGATGACGTTTTCCCGAGAAATATTGGGGCGTCCGGTAAAAAGGCATCTTCCGTGCTATCATCTGCATAGCCATGGATGCTACTATTTTGCAACAAACGATATGCAGAAGAAACAGTGTAGGTGATAGCAGCAGATTTCATGTCGGAAAATGCACCGTCGATAACGACTTTAATGCTTCTGTCTGCAAGGAAACTGTTGACCCAGTTACATAATTTCTCGGAAAACCCATACCAAGGGAGCTTAATACTTACTTATGGTCATTAACTCTTTTATAAACCGTTTATAATTATTATAAAAGATGTAAGTCATCTTTTAGGTGTCTTCCGGCTACTTTTCTCAGAGTTTAGATGTGTGGGATTGTTTCACGCTTTACGTTCCCGTCCTTATTTAAGAACCCTGATTTTTTGATGTTATCCTATCTGAATATTGTAATATCAATTTTTATATAATGGTAAAATTTTAAACAAAAAACAGTAAAGGAGATCACTTGGTAGTAGTGTCCGTTACAATGTATTATATGTAACAATAGAGACACAGAGTCAAGTTTGTGGTTTCGTACATTCGCAAACTAAAGTGGACGGGTTTTTATTTGTAGTCTCATGTTTTGAATGAGTTACAAATGCCTATTGTTTGATGTATGTTAGCGTTTCTTATATGAAGATTGGTTATCATCGATATTGTATCATCGACTACTATCGTTAGTTTAGGTTAGGTTAGTTACCCATATCCAAGCCAAGATTTTAAAATTTCATTCAATCAAAAATTTGTTTCTTTACCGCTTTTCTTAAATTTGATTATTTACATTGAACAGCAGATTTTTATGTGTGATTACAATTAGATATTTTTATTAGTACCTAGACAATGTTAGGTTATTGGTGTGTGTAATCTCGATACTCTTAGGTAAGGTAAGTTGGTTTTCTGATTCTTCTTCAATAAATCCGTTAGCGTCTATAACTACGAGTAATCCGTTAAATAATCCGTAATGTGGTAAATTGTACTATATTACATAATATCAGTATCAACTACAAAGATTTAGTATAACTGTGATGTACAGTTAGTTTATATATATTTTTATTAACTAAAAAATATATTTTCTACGCGATTGTACAATTAAAATGAGTGTTTTAGTAACTAGTTCTATTTAAGAGAGTTCTACTACTTGTTTTAACCCCGAGTCAGTGAACACGAACAATAAGCCTCACAAAAGCTAGTAACTTTGGCGCCTGCAGTGACAACTGACACCTAAGGGCGGTGAACGATTCTTTGTACTTCGTGGCACTATATAATGATCTCAAATCAACTCAACGATCATTCGCTCGGGTCTCATCCCGGAGCACAGTGAGCTCCTGCGCCGGGACTTAAAGTACTCAGTTGCACCAACAGCAACTACGCAAGGATGTCTATGGTGAGAAGATCTAGCATGGACAGGATGTCTTCGAGCATGACGTCCAGCATGACTGGTATGGGGTTGGGTGGTATTACTGGTTTGACATCGGGAATAGGCTCGCTAAGTTGCACAAGGGAGCAGCAGATGACAGTTGGTGGTATGCCGTCTAATTATGTGCCAGGACTGTCAGCTTACTACAATATCTCCAGTTTCTGCCAGCGCCCTGGACAAACACGTCGCTTGCCAATGCAGCGTGCAGGACCTACTGCTCAGCACCGTCCAGGCCGCTCTCACAGCACGGGCTCGTTACACCGCATGAAACATTCTACGAGGAACAGCCCGAATACGCAATATACCCACAACCTGATTTGTAAAATGGCTGACCAGAATGAACGCCGACGCCGACAGGATACCATGGAGATGATACCTCAAAGTTATTACTCTCAGCAGCCGCTTAAAGTAGAACTGACTGAATTTTACTCTCGTGATAACTCTAAAGACCATCATACCGAACAATATGATTTAGTAAATGATAATATCCTGCCTAACCCTGTTCTTAGACGTGGACAGAACTTCTTCTTTGCTGTACGATTTGACAGGACATACGATAAGCAACAAGATATGATTCGTCTCGTATTCTGTTTTGGTAAGTTACGCAATTAGATCTCAGTGAATTTTCTTAAACGGATTAATATATGCATTTATGATTCATGATATTGAATGATTTTATACAGGACCCAAACCCAGCGTCACTAAAGGAACTCGTGTTGTATTACCCGTAAACTGGAATAATCAGCAAGGTGTCTGCCAACATTCCCGTGATATGATGGGAATGAGCATGGGATTAGGGATGTCTCGTATGCAGGACAGTGCTACTGGCATGGCTACCATGGGTTCAATGGGTACAATGGGCACTATAGGTCCTATGGGTACAATGGGAACCATGGGAACAATGAGTTCCATGGGTCCTATGACTGCGATGCGAGAGACTACAACATACGGCGTCCGTCGCAGTTCCTTCAGCAATGAGCCGTTACCTTTGCAACACAGTCCTCTTAGTCCACATGGACCTATGGAACGGCCCATGATGGACCGGTATGTTGGCACAACTCAACATACTTCAGTCGGGCGAGGTTACGGTTCACGTCATGGATCTATGCAAAACTTGGCAACCTTGTCCCACGAAATGGATAGATGGGATATCAGTATTCAGCGCCAAGATGGGAATACCATCACGTTTCAAGTCCATGTTCCGGCTACTGCTCCCGTTGGTGTATGGAACTGTTGGGTTCAAACCAATCGCTGTGGACAACGCGATAACCGCCACGACTATAAATGCGATGAAGACATTTACATGTTGTTCAATCCTTGGTGTCGCGAAGATCCCGTGTACATGGATAACGAATCGTCTAGGAAAGAATACGTTCTTAACGAGCAAGGGAAAATTTGGTGTGGAACTTGGCGTCAACCCAAAGGTCGAAAATGGATTTACGGGCAATTTGACGATGTGGTTTTGCCAGCTTGTATGTACTTGTTGGAGCGTAGCGGCCTCGAGCATTCAGAACGCGGTAATCCAATTCGTGTTTGTAGAGCTATTTCCTCTATGGTGAGTTAATATATTAAACACAAGATTTGAATTTTATTGCATTGATCTTTCTTACAATTTTGTTTGCTATGATTTAGATTAATGCAAACCACGACGATGATGGCCTGATGGTTGGTCGTTACGATGGCGAATATAAAGACGGTGTAGCACCTCATGCTTGGACCGGTTCTGTTGCTATTATGGAACGTTACCTTACCAATGGTGGCAGACCTGTGGAATATGGACAATGTTGGGTATATTCGGGACTTGTAGTCACAATTTGCAGAGCCCTTGGTATGCTTTTTATGGAACTGCTATTAATGAAATTATTGTAAAATAATATGTGCCCTATCTGACATTGAAAAACTTTTAGGTATACCTTGCCGTTCGGTTACCAATTATGTATCGGCACACGATACAAATCGCACCTTTACTGTTGATAAATATTTCGATCGTGACGGCAATGAAGTGCCCAATGGACCTGATGAAGATTGTTATGATTCTTGCTGGAACTTCCACGTATGGAACGACGTATGGATGCAGCGCCCGGATTTGCCTCAAGGTAAGGGTATAATACAAATTATACAAATTCCTGTAGCTAGTAAGTGATGAATCCGATACTAATATTGACATGTTTATTTTAGGATATAGTGGGTGGCAGATTATTGACTCTACACCTCAAGAGGAAGCGGAAGCTGTTTACCATTGTGGGCCAGCTAGCGTTGAAGCTGTTCGTCGAGGCGAAGTTGGCTTCCAGTATGATACTCCTTTTATGTACTGTCAGCTTAACGCTGAACTTTGCCACTTCCAAGAAGAGGAAAACTCTGAATGGGGCTTCATAAGGATGGCATCGAATCAGCATCAGTGAGTATAGTAATAAGACTAATTAAGCATTACAACGACAAACGGTATTTTGTATTTATTATGTTTACAGAGTTGGCCGAAAAATTCTAACCAAAAACCCCAACCGCGACGATGACGAAGGTGACAGTGATATGCTGGAAATAACTCATGAATACAAGACCGTAGACAGCTCGTCACCTGAACGCCTCGCTGTTATTGCTTCTTGCCGTGGCTACCAACGTCTCCAACAATATTATGAGTACCCTGATCGTAACTTTGAAGATGTCTGCTTCGATCTAATGGATATCGACCTTGTCCCATACGGTCAACCGTTTGATTGTACTATGAATATTCAGGTAAATTTAGTTGGTCATTGCAAAAACTTACATTTCTTGTTCTTCTGCCTACTATCAGATCAATTTGTAATGTGTTTCTTATAATTCAACAGAACAAATCTCATGAAGATCGTACCATCTGGTGTGTTCTCACGGCTTCATCCTGCTATTACACTGGCGCCATTGCTTCGCGTCTTCGTAGAGCCCAGGGCGAGTTCGTTGTGCGCGCTGGACAGCGTGAAGTCCTCAAATTGCATGTCACTCCTCAAGAATATATGGACAAGCTGGTTGACCATTCAATGGTTAAGGTGCACGCTATGGCCTACGTGAAGCAGACACGTCAAGGTTGGTCGGACGAGGACGACTTCCCATTACATAAGCCAAGGATGCAAGTGCAGGTTGTTGCACCTTTCGATATATATTCATAACTCAACCATTTTTCTTAAACATAAATCTAACTTATATCGTTCTGTTTAGGTGAGGAGCCAACCGTGCATTGGACAAGAGTGCGCCGTAACATTTAGCTTCCAGAATCCACTGACCGTACATCTGACTGACTGTTACTTTACTTTTGAAGGACCTGGAGTTCAGAGGCCAAGACAGGTACGATATTGTACTTAATTTTATGCAATCAATAAGAAGTGACATACATTTACCTACTTGAATTTTCGTACTTGTTTCAGATAAGATTCCGTGACGTAAAACCCGGTGAATTTGTGAACTACCAGGACAAGTTTGTACCGCGACGACATGGGGAGCGACGTATTGTTGTGACGTTCTCTTCAAGGCAGCTTGACGAGATCTTCGGCTGCACCACAGTCAATGTGCGCGGCTAGCTAGGTCCCGGGCCCCGCGCGCCCTCTCCGCGCGCCTCGCCGGGCCCGTTACCCCCTCCCGCGCAGCAGATGGATCGATCATATGCATCGCGCGTTGCGCCTGAACAACATATTTACGTTCAAGAAGAGGAGGTAGTCATCATAAAGACAACCTCTTAAATACCGAATGTGCACAAGTTACTCTTATGACAAAACTATTACTCGTGAGTTCTCATGAAGAATGTACGATTACATTTATGTGTTCTCCTTAAAACGTGACTATACTCGTAATTATGACATGGCGATTCTCAACGGATTTCATTGAATTTATATGTTAATGATGTATAACGTTTGTTTCACAAGCACGTTGAAAATAGAAAAAAAAGCAAAAAAAAAAAACAATACTTATTCACAATCTTCACTGTGTGGTAATATATTATTAACTTAAATAGATTTGTTACTTTTAAGGAAACCGATGCTTCACGTGCCATTGTTCTGATAAATTGAATTGCTCTTTACAATGGGAGTTTAGTAATAAGCAATTATAACTTTAACTTTTTACATGTAACCTATTGAATATTGTTATTAGTTTCTAAGCTTAACTGCTATAATCGTTTTAATAAAATATATTAATTACTTACCTACGCCACATATATTTCCATGTAATAATTTGCACTGTGTTTGTGTTCTTGGGATCTCAAAAATAAAAGCATTCACTGCATTTCTGTTTCTTACTTCGCTGTGTCGAAACATAACATGGCATCAACACATAAACTTTTGATTTGAAAAGCTGATACAATATGCAAGTATTTTAAATCTCATATTGCCTTACTGCCTCAAGAGCCACCATTTTCATGCTTTGCTGGTAAGAGGCAGGAGTTAGCCAGAAGGTAGTCTATGACAGTTTTCGCTCAAACCATGCTACTTTAGGGCATTCGATTTTTTTAAAGACTTTCCTACAGCCCTCAAACAGATACTGTTCCAATATATTGTACGTCTCGGTAACTGACCAAATTCTGTGCCAAATTGTGTTCGAATCGACTATTTACTTCGTACAAATATACTTGCTCCGATTTTATTGTAGCTGTAGTAGAGTTTCTTAGAAATAGGTTGTTTGTGATCGTTATTAGATTAAAATAAAAATATAAAAAGTAAGTTATGTAATAAGTTTCGCCTATGCAGCGAAGGTTATGTCATACAACTAATATGTTTTGTTATAAATTAGGTTTAATTAGGTTTAATTTAATTAAATTCCAAAGTAGTTTAAAAAAATGCTAACACCAAATAACAAGGCGTTTTTTATGAAAATTACAGAGAAGTGAAAATAATTCCACACCTTAATAATGGTATTTTACAACACGTACGCAATAAACATGATTCATACACAAGTTTTTATAAAAATACAGTAGCTTTTATCTGTCCATAGTACTTGTTTTAAGTGGCTCTGCTAGGGAGTAGGTACCTATGCTACGCAGCAGAGCCACAATCGATGCTCATTATTTTGTTACCTAGTGTACGTAAAGCAATAACAGCATAAGTACATTATGTACGTTTGACGTATATCATTTTAAGATATAACTGATCGGTATTTATTAGAGCACAAGACAACACTCGCAAGCTTGTAGACGTTTGCGAAGCGATTTGTACATATCGATTTAAGCACAGTTTATCAGTAAATAAATTCTTTTGTACAAAGAATATCGACAACATTTTGACAACGACGCATTTAAGAGCCACGACCCAGATAAATATCCTAAGGACCTAATATTATTAATATTGTGGTTAAAATGTGGGGGGCGGCGGGGTTTCGATATACGCCGGCCCCTAACCTGTTGAAACTATTGCATTCTCCGACCCATTCTTATAAACATTTGAACATATTGCTACCATTGCCTTCCCTTCTTATCTACCTACCTTTATTTTCAATTCGTTAATACTTGTAACTTCTTTTTCTTCTTTCGCGTTGTTCATATACCTAATTGATAAGTTTTTAAAGCGCATCCGATTCGTTTTATAACAAATTTCATAATTGCTCGTAGGTATCATATGTAAAAAGTGATGAAATAAATATACTAGTTTGTTAGTGATGCATTAATTACAAGCAGTTGCAAAATGGGCATGGGACTATCCCAGACTCTTAAGAATCAAACTAACGTAATCGTGATGTAATATGCTAAAGAATTTACGGTTTTTTCGTTGATGAATCCGCAAGCAAACCATGAATGTTTGCCCAGCTTTTAATACGTTTTCCGATTCAATGTTTTTAAGTAATACCCGAGTCCTTTGTTGAATAGTTTGCCACCGTGCCTAACTCAAATTTTATAGATTTTCTCCACTCTATTGTTTCTATCTTGCACAATATGATAAACAGTCGGAAAGAGATCTACAGAGGCCTTTTCGATACCTAGCTCGTTTTTTTTTGTGGTATAGAGCAACCTCGCCTGTTCTCGCTAGACAGTGAGTGATACCATATGGGTCGGAATTTAGATAGGTTCGTGTGTAATTTAAACTCATTTTGAACGGTGTCAACATAATACCGCTCCTCACTCGAGGTGCTAAAAAATTGGCGACTGTATTAAGATACTTGTATTAAGAAATATTTGCTTTTTTTTAGGGTTCCGTACCTCAAAAGGTAAAAAAGGAACCCTTATGAGATCAATTTCTTGTGCGTCTGTCCGTCTGTCTGTCTGTCCGTCTGTCCGTGTGTCACCACTGATTTTCTCAGGAACGGGTAGACCTAGCAAGTTGAAATTTATACCAGATATTGAGGTCTATGATCCCTATTAGGTGTATAGAAATCAAAGTCCTGAGTCATCACGATAAAAAAACGCGAAAACTTGTAAGTACCAAAATTTACCTTAATTTTTAACTTTATTTATTTTTCAGAATTTTCTCTTTACTTGTGCTGTAAGACCTTGCTTTTAACCAAAATTGACAATTCTAGGTCAACCGGGTACTTTTCTATAGGTTTTGGGTCAAAAACTTATATGGTAGGTCCCGGTGACCTAGAATCCAGAAATTTAGCAAAAAGAGACGTCTTACAGCACAAATAAAGGAATAATGCCAAAAAATAAAAAAAATTGAAAATTAAGATAAATTTTGGTACTTACAAATTTTCGCGAAAATCTACGTAAAATCTGGGTAGGTACGGAATCGAGTTCGACTCGTACCTGACCGGTTTTTATGTTATAAGGGGGCCAACGGGCAGACGGATCAACTGATGGTAATTGACTACACGTCACGAGTGTGTTTCCAGGCCTTGAGCCCCGCCCCCATGTAGGGAAAGTGTGGGCTCCGGGCACTACGTGAAAACGAAAAAATTGCTGCTTAATGAGGCCGTGGTATCACTCCCACTGGTGTTTGAGCTGGCCCATTTATGCCGAAGCAAGGCTCTCACAATATTAGTATGGCTTTCCCACGATAAAAATTTAAAAACATCAATGGCACTTTCTTAAAATGATCCAGTTATAAACGATAGCAGCTACTTGCGTTTGTAAATCATGATTAACCATATATTGTCGATAAGAGTTGAAGTTTGTGGCCAGGCCTTTTGTTATGAATACTTCCCACGGCAATTTAAAAGAAAAGTCTCCATTGAATATAAACTAGTTACATATATTGTTGGGTCTGATTATTGAAGGGACAGACAATAATCCCTGGTTCTCTTCCTGAACACGCTCAGAGAAGGGCTATTGCGTATTGCATGCGGTAAGGCATTCCATAGCCGAACAGCTGCAGTACTAAAAGAATTGTCATAACGACTCGAAGTGTTCGAAGGAGAAGAGAAGAAGAAGAACGACAAGGATTGTTCCTGGGAACAAAGTACTCGAAGCGGTTATGGAGATTTCCGAAACATGATCGACTTTTTTCAGGTCAAATATGAATTGGAAACAGAGATTTTGTAGTTGCTTCATTAATTACGGAAAATGATCATTACTTCGAGATAAAGGGTTTAATTAAAAGGCCTTACAACAGAGTACGAGTAATTTGCAAAAAAATAACTGTCTCTAACAAATTGATGGTGAAGTCACGAAATTGTAATGTATCTGATATTAAAGATTTACGAGATCTCACAAACACTTGCCCCTTTTCTATTTCTTGCAATGAGCTGCAATAGAACGTGCCTTGGCTAACAGTGTTCACAATAAATAGTGTTATAACCTGAAAATTGTTTTGGTTAATGCACCTTCATAACTATAAACTACTAACGTGATGTAATCAAGATTGTAAACAGTGATAACATAAACCACAAGTTTAGTTGTTCGTTTTAAAACATTATGCTAGTAGCTGTTACTAAGGACCGTTTTAACAATTTTCAAAATGTGTATGTTATTCTCAACATCAATAAACTCAAGTATTCTCCAATAAGAACTCTTTCTCTCCACTCTTTCTCAATAATGGAAAAAAGAACACGTAGTAATAGGAACAAGACCGGTAATATAGAGGAAAATGTAAAAGTGACGTTTATTTCTAAACAATTAACACGAAATAACGTTATCATGTTGCTATTTACACCACACGTAGGTGTATCTGTATAACTTTGTAGTATATTTTCGAAATTTTGCTCAGCAGTAGCAGGCTACTACTAATGTATAATACATTGTAGGTATATATAGTCTTATCTTCATGCATGATTCATAATTTGTTAAGCTACTCGTAAAACGGTCCAATGAAGTTTGATTTACAATATCTCTTAGCAAATCTGTTTACATGCCCTATCTACATAATTATAATGATTAGATGTTATATTTTAAACATATATTACGTAGGTATTTAGGCAATTTTACTGATTTATACTAATATTTTATGAGGGAAAGTTGTGAGTTTGTATGTTCAGGGTTATCTCTGGTTGGAATTAAAAAAATCTATTAGTGTTGTTGGATAGCCCTTTTTTTTCGAGGAAGGATATAGACTATGTAACATCATGCTACGAACAATAGGAGCCGAGTATCAATGAAAAAAGTTGTGCAAACGGGGATAATTTATTCTTTTTGAGCGAAGCAGGCGAAATTGCGCGGGTCAGTTATCTTCTATCTACACAAATAAATAAAATTTGAGTGTCTGTTTATAATATTAAAATAACCGCTTTTTACTAAATGCATATGTATGTTTACACGGTACATATGCAAAAATAACATTTTTTTCAATTTTTGTCTGTCTGTCTGTCTGTCTGTTTGTTCCGGGTAATCTCTGGAACGGCTGGACCGATTTCGACGGGACTTTCACTGGCAGATAGCTGATGACATAAGGAGTAACTTAGGCTACTTTTTTTAGACTAGCTTCGCCCCGCGGCGTTGCCCGCGGACGGCCCGCGGTTATAACAACAAACTGAGACCCGCGGTTGTAACATCGCGGGTCTCAGCTAGTTTACAATAAAAATAAGTGGTACTTATGTATCCGATGTCGGTGGTCTACTATTTTTTTATATTTATAATTTATAAAATATATATTTTTATTAAGTAATACATGTTTTAAATGTGATTAATATTAATTGAAATAAATAAAGAGAGTAAAAATAATAATTTGTATCTCCTTTCAATATTTATTCTTATATTACAGTATTTGATATTTTTGCGGCGAGAGATTTATAATTGAGTTAAGTTTTGTTTACATCTAGTAAATACAGTATAACTATGTTAACACAACATGTACCTACCTAATATCTAAAAATAAAAATAAAATTAGGTTGAAATGACTTAGTATATGTTTAGTCATATCAAAAAAAAACCCAAGCCCTTCGTTTTAATAGGTCAAAGTCTGGATTGTATTGCATTTACGTCACTTAAAATATATTTAACCGCAAAAGTCTAGTAAATACCTAGTACCTAGTAACCGTAGAGTGACGAACAATACTGATGATTGTGTGAACCATTCATAAAATATTGACAGCTCGAGTCTGTTAATAGACCTACGTCTTGTCGAGGTACAGGGTCGCAAGATTTTACATGTGTTGTCAGGTGTACCATCTTGCAACATTCATAATATTGTATATTGTGTTTTTTATAATCACTAAGAACTTTTTGTTTTTATTTCAGTTCTGAAATTTTACTT
Organism: Arctia plantaginis; assembly: GCA_902825455.1. Taxonomy (NCBI): domain Eukaryota; kingdom Metazoa; phylum Arthropoda; class Insecta; order Lepidoptera; family Erebidae; genus Arctia; species Arctia plantaginis. Next base: position 8,173,188 of record CADEBD010000288.1, read on the forward strand.
TAAAGAAAAATTAACATTCACATTATCGAATAAGTCGACAGTGACCACGACTGGTAAAATTCCCTCGAAAAACAAAAATTGTAGTGCTGTTTACTCCAAATCCAAATAGTCTTTGTGTACTTTAAGTCACTACCACCTTAACACAGTCAGTGCTCAAATAAGTTCTATTGAATATAGTTTTTAATACCAAGTCTAATCTTGATGCTTGGTCTTACAGATAGTAGTCGGCGAACATAGTAAGCTAACCATGAGAGGAAACATAAAGCGAACTTTTGGTTTGAGGATTGAGTTGAGTCATTTTAAAACAGTATTACAACATCCTTCATACAAACATGCGCTTTTAAATGTTATTTGCGCACACAAACATTTCATTTTGTATGGGTTCCGGTTACCTCATTTACTCGATGATTTTTTTTTTATTTCTGAAGAATTTTAGGAGGAACTTACAGTTTTATTTTCTTAAAATCTTTTCTCAACGCGTTATGAACGTATCAAAAAATAATAATTGGTGTAGCGGTTTTCGTGTGTTGGGCTTTTAGTCTTTCATTTTATTTACAGATTTAAATCTCCACCTTGTTAGGCTAACTAATCTCCAGTCTCAGTTAGTCCAACAACTTTATTTTTCACTTTTCAACTTTTGCTAACTTTTAATATTTTTTTTACCATAGCTAATAATTACCTATTCTTATTAGCTACTACTGTAAACAGTGTAGGAGTTCCCTCGATGGATCAACTCTAGTCCCGGTCAACTAGCATTTAGTAGGTAAACAATAATTCATCCCCTATTTTAGACTCTAGAACTTACTCATTGCGTTCATTTACGATTCACGAAGTATATTAAAAAAAACTCAAATAAAATGTTACACATTACGTTACATACAAAAAAATAGGTACGGGTTTATTTGCGTTTATCAGTCAGTTTTGGGTAAGTTCGGTTCATGTAGGTACGTACAAGTAACACGGAGAGGCGATGAGATTGTCATAATTATTATTTACTTACGTAATCATAGTACTGAATAAAGAAATATACTTGTTGACTTCAGTACGTCCTCCGTTTTCTGGGCAGTGAAAGCATCACTTTTATCACATAATTAAGCAAAGAAGGCTCCAATAAGCTGAATATATGCGTAGATTACCGAAAAAGTTACTGCCTGTAGTGGCAACGGGCTAAACTAAGCGTAAAATATTGAGAGGATCTATTTAAAAAGCTTTTGTCTTTTTAAACTAAGTAACAAAAAAAAGCTTTTATGTCTTGGAGGAGTTTCGAATCTTTTACTAGATTCATGGAAACAGACATTTCCTTAAGCGGCGGGATTTAATTTACTGCTTGAAGCATTGAAAATCATTGTGTTGTTATTGTAATTTATTGTTAATGCCAATTAACACGTATACCCTATATTTTCTACTAACATATTGAAACACGTACACACGTACACGTACTAACAAATGTACTTTCCCTATTTGACAGAGTACAATGAATTACAGGAAAACATGTTTCACGGATCCCACTAACATGATTAATTTGGGTTAGTTGATTGTGATTCATGAGGATGAATTACTTACATCAATGACGGGCCATCGAATACCCTACATTCCAAGTAAGCCTGTGGTTTTGAGTAACTACTGATAAGAGGTCACGCAAGCATAGTTAATATGCTCATCGGAGACGAAGCTCAGACAATCAGATCTGGCGTTAACGCGCGCACGCATCAGACTCTTAAAAAAATACATCGTAATAATTTTGTAGTAGTTAAAAAGTGCCCGTGTACTAGGACAAAAACAGTGTTTAGTAAATATTTAAATTCTGTTTACACTGTAGCATCTGAGCGACCATATGTATAAATAGTACAAAGCCAACCGGTTTTCACCAACTCTGTATAGTATCTGTGTAGTGACTTTATCGAGTTTTTTTTAGTATTTAATCAATAACAAAGTGAATTTAAGATTTTATGTGGCTGTTTATGAGTGACTGTTAATGCTATAATGGGTGCTGTGAAAAGTAAACTTGCTGATTGTTGCCCTTCTGAGTGCATCTGTTGTGGACTTCTGAAGTCAGATTCAAACGACCACAAGGAGCTTCCTCGACCACCTTCAAGCAATAACAATGCTGGTAGGTCAAGGACTTTGTAAATATCGGTTTGAAAAGTGCTTATATGATGTCATGAGTCAATACATCGAGGTGATATCTTTTTGTTTACATTCTAAGATAAAGATCCCTACATAACGGATACTTTATTATGCAAATCTTTTTACATGTTATGTCATGTTTTAGAATAGATAACCTCACGATGTGCATAATTTTATTAATATTTTGCATATAATTTGTTGTGAAATGAGTTTTAAAACCAATTGTTGAATAGGTAATTAAATTTACGTGGGACGTTCTAGAACTAACTTTGCCCATTTTATTATTGAATCGATAGCTTTCTGGTATTATACATGCATATAAATCTATTTTACCCTTTTCCCAATGCGCCCCCGAATACTTCCTTCACAGCCTGTCCGAATGCGCTAGATCATCTTTCGGGGATAAAAACTTTTTTCTTCCTTCTTTGACTTTGGGATTGTTTTGTATTTTAGGGTAATGTCTTTTTGTACATTTTATCATAAATATTATATTTTTAAATTAAATAATAGTATGCCAGTATTCCATACATACAAAACTCTTTTTCGTAAAACTTTTTAAATGGCCTGGTAATGAGTGAATTTTCAGAGAATATGATGTTAACTCCGTAACCTTGGTATATTATGTATGATACGTAACCAAAAATATTTTTTGAGACACAATGCGGATAAAAATTAGATAATTTTTTTATATTTTAAGAAACAAAAGGTAGTAGTAGTACCTACTTATGGTAAAAAATTAAACCTGAGTCACAGGATGCAAATTTGTATGCAATAAGTAAGGCAATAAGCGATCAACATTGTAAGGAAAATCGGAAGGTTCATCATATAAAGTATGTAAATAAATAACTTTTGTGGTAATTTTGTGGATAATCGGTATAATTGGCTTGATAATTCCTAAACGTATTAGGAATTATTAAGCCAATTACGAGTATACCGATTATTTATTTAGATTTGTTTTTTATAGATTCCCATCATACCGTTTATTTTATTCTTAACTACTTATCGATAGTTATTAATAATATTTAATAACGATTGTTATAATAGTTCTCAAGGGAGTAGTGGTATCATGTCTATTGGCAACGCGTTGTTTTCCTTTTTCATTTGTACCTAATACTAACTTTGTCAAGGACTGTATTTTCTATGAGAGTAGCATACAACTCAAATATTTTTTATTTTGCATTTATTACTAAATATCGACCAGTTTAAATATTTCATTCCATTCATAGAAAATAATTTGTAGATATCGTCTTTAATATTTAAGCTTTTTACGTCGAGTGACCACGGTGACCCTTTTTTTTTTTTTATTTCTGTGCGGAAATGCCCTTGGATACCACCCACCGGTGTCTATGTCGGGTCTCGGGTACCAGTAGCCAGGGAACTAGGTGTACACTGGAAAGGAAATTCCTGGTACCCCGACGTACCTCAGGCCATCTACAGTGGGTAGATGACCCCCTCTTGTGTGGGAACCTCCATGTTCCCTTTGTGTTCCCGAAAGGCAGTGCGTCTCGCCGCCACCCCGGCCTGCTTCTGCTTGGTTGACAGATGGCCTCATCTGTCACCCCCAGGAATGCACTTATGTCGTTCTGCGACCTCCGGTGCCTGAATCGTCTGAGGTGCCTGGGCCGTGCCCAGGCCTGGCGGGCCGGGAGAGGTCCGCAATCTGCTTCGCAAGCAAAACTTTCTTGAAGATGGAGACGGCGGAGTTCCACGCACTCTCATACGCACCACGGCAGCAATCATGTTACCGAGAGAGAGAGAACTTCCACCCCGATGGCCACCACGAGGCCACGCCTCTGCTCCACCCACGCATTCTGCAAGTTTGTGGAGCGCCGTGTCCACAGTCCGGCCATCGCAGGGGTGGCACTCAGGCGTTGGCCCCTTGCGGATCAGAAACAGGTGATCCACGAAGCAGTGATCACCGGCGTCAGCTGGTATGAGAGGGTCCCGCGATGCCAATCCTCCATAATGGGTATTCCGTAAATCCTAAATAATAACGCCGTGCCCGACCTAGATGATAGTAGAATGACCCTATATTAACGATTTAAATTGTGCATTGTTAGTTGTTAGTCAGTTAGTGTCATAGTTTTGTTAAGTAGATACAGCATGGCTAGTACTATATTGTTAAATCATCATTACCTTGTTCGCTATATCTGTATTTCTAAGTAGATAGTGAGCATTCAAAGAACTAGAAGGTTGTATATCTTTTAAAATGAAGTTTGTGTTATAATAAGTATTTCTTTTAAAACATACAGTGAAGACGCTCATTTAGAAGACATCCGACACACGAGGACGTCACCTCCTAGCGGTAGGCATTCGTGGCAAGTGGAGGGAAAAACCCGGCCACCTGAGACCACACTTAGGACGGCATGAGCCTCTGGAAGGCACGCCAACAGTGGAGCGTGTAACGGCTGGTAGCGAGAAGTCCTCTCCGATGACTGCAATGAGAGACGTGCCCAGAAAAGATCTGAATCATTCGGAAGGAAAGAGTCCTGTGCTGCCACCTTGCCCACTAGACGACGACCGGTTGGACTGCCCCCACGGCACCAAAGCCAGTACGTGGAGCCTGCAGCCGGAACGACTAACAAGTCATCACACATTTACACACTCATTACCTCCTCTAAATCACCATGGCCGAGATCTGCCAGCACCCCCTGAGAGTTAGCACCTTCACGGCGCGCCTTATTCTGGGCGATCAGAGCTTCCGCCCACACCGTTGCACCGTATAGTGCCATTGACTGGACAACCCTGGTCTATTTCCACAACTTATAGAGTAATCTCCACTACAGCTGCAGTTGTAGTAACTGTATTTTTGTGTACACACACTATACTCAATCTTCGAAAGTATTAGAAAATGAAAGCAAAGAAGTAGTGGCAATTACGTAATATAAATCCTGGATGACAACGCATCTCTTTAGAATTAAGGATTTTTTACATTGTGTAAGTATGTGCATACTTACTGACACAGTTCTTTTTATGTTACGCATATATTTTTTCTTTGTAAAAAATTCTGCGCCCTTTGTAGGCACGTACCTACTTTGTCTTAGGGTTAATCCGCCACTGCCTGAATCGAACCCGAGACCTTAGCACAGTAGTCGCATATGCTACCACTGCACTACCGAGGCAGTCCAATTTTTTTTTATTATTGTGAGAACAAAGATAGAGCAACACATAGTAAAATTAAAAAAGTAGTAGAAATGACAAGAAGAATTATCGCGCTATAGTACATGTCATTGTAATAGGAATAATTATAGGTATACATACATGTATCTACCCATGAATGATAATGCTGGCACGTGTGTGCATTACGAATGAACAGCGTAAAACGTGCCATCTAGACATAGTACAATCAAATTGACAAGCAGTCATAGACCTTCCATATAAAACGCATTTATATATAGGTACTTCAAAACAAAGTTTTATGACAAGCCTTTGTATTTTTTTCATAATAGTCATAACTGTCAGTCACGTTCCAATAAAAACACAAACTAAATGAAGACGAATTGCATTTCATTTATTAGTTTCTCCGGTTTTGAAGTGGGTTAAAAATAAAACGCCTTGGGTATTGATCAACGCAGCTGTGCATTTTACCGTGACTGTACAGTTTGAATGTCTGTTTTACTTAATATTTAGTACTCTATGCCTAATCATTCTGGTCCTTCGAGCAAAATAGTGTTGTTTGTAAACTGGTTTACACTTTGCTTACTGATGCGAGGTATTGGCCCACATCTATATTTAGATCTTAGTTATTGTACTAAGAACACATATGTTTTTATTTAATTGCGATAGAGATATGGGAAGGTGACCTACTACGTGAGCTACTTCCTCGAATACCAGAAGTATATGCCAAGACCTCATCTCCCTCCAGTTTTCAAGTAGTAATTCAATCATTTTTTGCAAATATAAAATTATATTTTTCTTCATATACAGCGCTTGCCATGTATGATATTGTGACGAACGCCTTAGCCCTCCTCCCATGCGGTATTCCCTCCATAGGTACATTACCTTTGTATGTATACATATTAATAAAGATATTATGAATATTTATTTGTAAGCGTAGTAGTATTCTTTAGCATCATCTTCGACTAATTAGGTACACAGTCTATATCTATGCATTGCATTATACCCACTATATTATAGTCGTACAACGTACTGATTTATTTTAATTAAGGAAGTTAACACCCCGACCATCAATAGCATACTGGCTACTGTACCTAAGCTACTTTTTGTGGTATAAAAATATAAAACCAAATTCTTAAACAAAAAGTAAAGTTCAAGGTTTGACATAATTTCGAGGAATCTAATTAAAAATCTTCTTAGAATTAAAACTAACAACGATGACTAAACAAAGACTAACATTTAATTAAGTATTTCGAAGTAGGAAATTCAGTGAGCAATTAAACGTATTATGAGTATTTACTCTAGTAAACCGAGTTAAAAATAAAATGCATAGATTATAACCAAGTCACTTTGTAATTGCGCAGGAGACGAATTTTTCTTGCGCCGCGCCATATCTACAAGATACGAGATATACTACCTAGGGTATTAATTGAAAACGGCATTCATTTATAATGATACAGTATCTCCGGTCTTTTTTCCTTTAAGGAGTTTACTGAGAATGAACAACACACCTATAAATACAATATTATAAGTATTTCTATTAAGTTTGTACAATTTAGATTAGTTAGGAATGGACTAACTAACTGTGAAAATATTAGTATCAATAATATACTACTAATTGTTTTTTGAAAATCAACAATTAGTATAATAAAGCTGCATTTAAACGTATACGACGATTTATAGACGGAATGTCAACGTTTTTATAGACTTCGTTTAGAAACATGTTTACAGGAAATGCTGTTTTAATAATATTAAATAATAAATTAACTATTAATACCGATTACTATTAATATTTATCTTACTATTAAAATATTTGGTGACGTTTAGACATGGTAATATATTTTTGAATAATTAACCAACGAAATGTTACACTCAACTTTGTCAGTGAAGCTGTTGAAGGAAAGTTTATTAGGGAGATTAAAAGACGATTAGAAATGATTAATAAATCATTTTATTTATTAATAGTAAATCATCCGGTTAGTTAAATAAATTTGTTATTTATCTTAAGTTAGCTAAACTGCACCAAGAATCCGGAGGTTGTACGCTTATGTCATGTCAAGCAACTCCAAGGTGAACGGGTTAAGGCGCGTCCTACAATTTTCAATCATATGATAGCTATATCAAATATACACAAATTCAATTGTAAAATGGTTCACTCAAATGTCTGTCCATTTATCAAGAAATAGATTTTTTAAAGTTTAAGTAGAATAAGTCCTTCTAGTAAGTACAAGGTGAGATAACCATTGCGTAAGATAATTTTTTTTCGTACGTCCTTTGTGTTACAAATTCTCTAAAACTTCAAAGCTGAATTCAGAAGTAATAAATCATACACTTAAACTTATACAATATATACTAATAAACTAGTATCCTAATAAAAGACTAACATAATATTACCTACTGTTAAAATACATAAACAAGAGTTGATGATGACGTTTTCAAAGACATGAAACTGGTTTATACGAATGAGAAGCGACATACGATGCATAATTTTAATGTTAGTAACACACAGTTGCGTAGTAAAAATGAAATCGAAAATTAAAACACAATACGACAGTATTACTGCGAGCAGACGGGCTATCTGATGGAAAGTGACTACTGGTGCCTATGAACGCCTGCAATTTCAAATTTATAGATGTATAATATAAAATTGTCTCACAAATGTCTTATTTATTATATTTATGTTATATTAAGCTATGATACTTTGTATACGCATTTGTGATGAGAAAAATAAAATATTTATTTATTATTAGTGTTATATTATATTAAGGTGCTGTTGTAGCGTCTCTGACACAAATGGTAATAGCGCTTAAAACGAAAAATATCTTAGTCAACCGGAGCGTCTTGCGTACTTTGAATTGCGTGAATTTTCACACATGGTCAATGCTAACACTGACAAGTAAAAGCAAACAGGACACTGGGCTGTCTCCTTAAGGCATGACAAAGATACACATATATATTGAGTAAATAGAAACGTAGATGTTTCTCATCCTTAGTGCTTACGAAATTCTCTTAAAGAAGTGAGTCAGTGTAACTGAGATTTGGAACACATTGGGACTAATTAAAAAGTTCATACAAACCCGTTTCGCAACGGGATCTTAATTCAGACTCGTAACAGAGTTATTTTTGGCAGGTGCTGAAGGAAAACATTAAAAAATAAGTAGGTCAAAATCAATTGTTAGAAATACTTGAATAGTTGATGTTACTATAGGTCAAAAAAGCGGTTTTAGTAAGATGTGATTAATACAATCTCAATCACAACCATACTTCATTAATTTATTTATTAATTTAACTGCTCAATACATACAAAAAAAAAAACAGTTTTAAGATTAACAATAAGATTTTACTGACAATAAATTAAATTTTAAGTGTTGCAAGTTCTTACTTGTATGATGCTAGTACTTACTTGACTTCAACAAACAAAGAGAAACGTTTATTTTTTTTATTTTTTAGGGTTCTGCTTCTCATTAATTTTAGATATTGGTGTAGAGGGGCGTATTTTTATAAAGAGTATCATGGAGTATTAGATAGGCATAATAATACAAATAAGCGAATGTTAAAAGGAAAGAGAGGCAAGTTTGTATTTTATTATTCGTGCAGAAGAGGGTGTCATTTTTTAGAATGACTTTGATGTATTGTCTTCGTATTTGGAGTAGGTACCTTTTACAATTAAAATCTCGCTACTATAAAAAACCAAAGAGTAAAAGCGATTACAAACTCAGAACTCATACGAAACGAGACGTATACAATACACTTTAATATACAATCTTTGAGAATGTTTGACTCTTGTATATGTTTGTTGTCAATTTCTCATATCTTCTGTCAATACTATTGAGGTTTCACGTTGAAAATATTTCACCGCCAAAAACAACAACATCTTATCACTATGAATTAGTAAAATCAGTCTACTTTGAAGTTTACTCTAGTTTACGATTGATATGAAACGAAGCAGATTGAATGTTTGAAATAGTTAATGGATGAACGGTCCACTAAAATAAGAAAAACATAAAGTCAATAATTTTCTTATTTTAGAGAAGTGTGTTTCTTTCTCAAGGCTTGTTTAGCGACTAAATATCTGCCCAGATTATTTACATATTTCCTTGTTTGTTGGTCGTGGGTTTGCAGCGTTGCTCAAACTCAAACGGTTCATAGTGATCATAGTGATCTTCAAAGTCATAGATCAACTCTAAAGTCATAGATTAACAGACACAAAAGCAACAATCTCTGTCGTGTCAAATAGTAAGCAAAATAAATTTAATAAAAATTTAACTTATACAAAATGTATGATATGCCTGTGCCGATCTACAACCGCCCGTTTCCAAGGGGTTGAGCCTTATGAAAAAAAATGGCTAACAAACTCATATCCACTCTTTTGCAATTTACAGATAGATACAATGGTAAAATATACCACAACATTGTGTTGATGCGTGCCAGTATGTCCGTTATTAAGGACTAAAAGGTAAAAAGACAATGAACAGAAAACGAGATTAAGAAAAATAAACGAATAAAAGAGAGAAAGAAGTGAAACATAAAAAATAGATTTTTTAAATAAAAAAAACCATAAATGGCCTGTGCTAATTAATCCCTAGCATTTTTGTCTCCAAATTCAAGTTTTATTGCGGATTTAAAATTTTTTTAATACTTGTCTTGTATATTACATTGTAGTCTTGAATATTATTAAGGATTTTATTATAAAATCGGTCACATTAAACTTAAAAAAGACTTGTTTATCTTTTGGAGCCTAGAGGCGGGTACTAAAAGTTTATTTCTATTTCTGGTATTAAAAGAATGCACACTTTTTTTCAAAAAGCTATCTTTGTTTTTATGAACGTATATTACATTTTAATATATATATTGACTTGCCACTGTCATTGTATTTATTTCTTTAAATGTCTGCCTCAATGAACAACGATTACCTAAATTAGAAAGTGCTCGAATCGCTCTCTTTTGCAGTACAAAAATTGTTTGAATGTCGGCAGTATTCCCCCACAGTAGAATACCGTACGACATTATGCTATGAAAATAACTGAAGTAAACAAGTCGTGCTGTATTAACATCAGTCAACTCTCGAATTTTTCTTACTGCGAATGCTGCTGAGCTCATGGCTTATAGTGTGACTCACTAATATCAGTTTGCATTACTTTTTACAGATGTTATGTAAAAGCTGTCAACGACATACAAGTTAGACTCAGTAAATATATTTTTACAACGGCCGATTTAATATAATTGATAAGCGTAGAGCTAATAGGCGAGGTTTCTTCTTAGAGGATACGACTCTAATTATTGTAGATTTAACTATGGATACGATAAAGCGCATCTCTCTCTGGCCTACGCTATGTCCGTCTGTGGTATGTCTGTGTGGGAATTCCAATGCATGTTGATTATTCCAAGGCACGCAAATCCCAGTATAGAAGGTTCACCTCCTACACTGTAATTAATACCAAATACGTCATTTATGCGAATGGTGATGAAAGACACCGACCTCGGGTTAAGCATTACTGTATAATAATAGTAAAAACGTTGCTAAGGGGTCACATACAGATTTGAAATAAGATTAAACAAAAATCAGAGCAGCAAAGAGTCAAAAAATCATACTGTATCAATATATATATTTGTAGATCATGTAGGTACAATCAATTATTTATTAGGCCATAGAATGGGTACATGTTCGTTTCTTTTCAATACATTTTCGTTTCTTTTTATAGTGCAGATCAACACAAGAGAAATTAAATGGTCTAAAAACAATAAAATTAGAATTAAGGAATTAATACAGGAACGGCGAACAATTTTCTTTTTTACTTTCACATAATCTTCATAAATGAGCTTAAAAAACTATAAAAGACATCTGGATAGCTGTCAGAAAGAATATTAAAGAGTTACAGTTATTAGATTGAAATATAAGGACCGCATGACACCAATTAACCCCAATTACGACAGCAAAGTTCGAGGTATTATAGTAATTGAAACGATTTATTGATGGACATAACATAAAACAGTGCATTGTTTACAAACACTTCTTTAGATTACATTTTGAAAATATCACGGTCGATGCTCTTATGTCAATGAGCTTAATACATATCGGTTATCTAAACTGATTTGCAAAACTTAATAATTTTTGGTCTATAAAGGATCAAGATTCTAGGCGGCATATATATGAGTGTAGATTGATGTTGTTGATGTTGAATATACCTTCTGCTAGTGTTGAAAAGAGAGAACAAAAAAGATAAAACCCGTATCTGTACCTGACCTCTATCTCTATCTGACCTGTATCTATCTCTTTATGTAAAAATCTTTCAACGTAGTTGTCAATAATTTGTAGACAATTAGAAGATACATTATAGTTTAAAAACCCGTTTTAATATGTTTTATTTGAGAAAGTATTGTGTCAAATAATTCATTGATTGTTTCACTCATAGATATAGAGTATAAAAATTATAATAAAAAGCAAACCACGTTATGTTATACCAAAAAATATTCACTAACTTTTAGCTATGTTTGCTATAAAAGGCATCTTTTTTCCTATAATTTATTTTTCATATAAAGCGTACTTTCATATCTTTATCTTCTAGGGTTTCGAAAATGGTTGCAGAGTATGATTCTTCAGTAAGTACATAAAGTAAAAGTGATTCGAGAATCAGCAATGAGTACGTGACACCACTGTAGCAAAAAATCAACGCTTAATAACAAATATACGCTTGTTTGCAACCTTACAAGTAGAGAAATATCCTCTAAAATTAATTTCAGTATGTAGCCTTGTAATCATCAGGAGCAGATGTTAAATGTCTGCACTTTAAAAGGTGACAAATAATATTAAATTTCATTGATGACTTCATAGACAATTAGTTCACATGACAAATAGATACAAATTAGAAGAACCAGCGTAATATAATACCTTATTTTACCTCTATGATCTGTTCTTGGTTATTTAATAATTAAATCAGTAATCTTGACCCATTTAGAAATCAATTTTACGCTTATTACAGGTACTAATCAAAATAGTTCTTACATCACTCTTTGTAAGGCTTTTGTGAGGTGTGACACGATATGAGTAATTTAGATAAGCACTCATTTATTAATGAGCAGAATCTGTTTATTACAGAAGCTTTTCATTACTTATCGACTATGACATCACCGAGCGTCTTGCTAAGAGTAGTTCTTGAGATTTTAGCTGGAGCTCACAGTCAGTCAATGACGGCATGCAAAAACAACCACACGTTTGTTCAAATAATTATCAACATACGAAATATTTTCGGTATTCACGGACGTTTATGAAGTATATCATAAAGTGATTGTGAAAAATTGTGATTTTGTTATGTTAAATGCTCGTAAATTAGTTATTTTGGAAATTCGAAACAATGTGTTCTTGTAATATGGAGTATTTTAAAAATATATGGCATCGTTGGTTCGGGAAACCAGAGAAACCCATGAGTATCCCGTTTCAGCCAGGTACCTATTTGTATTTTTAATTTTGTATGGTTTAAAAATTGACTAGTTTTTATATAAATACATAGCTATATATAATAGTTAGTATATGTATATAAAGTTTTGTAATAAAATAGACTGCAAATCATCAGGTGTGAGATGATATCAGGTATGATATTCACATAATTCATTCAGTTTAAATGTTTTTTTTATACTGATTGGTATAACTTGCACTGACACAGATTTTCAGTACCTCCTCCATTATTAATAAGAAGCATAATCTTATACAAAACAAATATTATACTATGGTATGCCATATAGTATTTTAAGAATCTCATAGACCACTCTCTTAGTCTATTATAAATGATATAGACCAAAATTATTTCATGATCATCATTTAATTTTGTTGTCTCTTGTCCTGCTCACGTACATGTATTAATGTCTGATGTCTGAAAGCAGAAGAAACGGCCGCCTACGTAATCCTGGAATGCGAGGGAATGGCCACACAACGGGCAAATATCATTCCTGATACCTACATAATTTCTCCTAGAACCCTGTAAACGCCCCAGGAGGCTCCTGCGCTTCTGGAAGAAGCTTGGTTGGCTTACCTAGCTAACCTGCCCTAGATGCATAAAGGACCATCTTGAGTCTAAATGCGGAAACCGAAGCCCACAACCAATACCAATACCAAAAATACATGTATTAATGAGTTGTGACCAATCAAATTATTGCACAAATTTTATAGTGAGTGCGAGTGCCTGTACCGTTAGACGTATGAGTGACCCATGCTCCTCTGGGATTCTTTTTCTTAATTGGGAAAACAAAACAAGGTTTTAATAGGAACACTCATACTATTGTCTTTGTTTTTGTCACAGATTAGTCTTGGCACATATTTTAATTACTGTATAGCAAACACAATGTCAAAATTAATAAATTTGATGGTACTGGTCACTTTTGGGGGTAAAAGACTAAAGGAATAAGGACTTGTGAGGATTTCAACAACATATTTGTAGTGTATTGTAAAACTGATAATAAAACTTGCAATTGTCCTTTAATAACTAAAGTACATACAATAAAATATTTAGGGATAAACATTGATCATCGATTGTCGATTATCTTGGCACCCGCATTTGGATTTATAAGAAAGCTAATCTGGGTTTCCAAGTCCCTACGTCTTGTCACCACTAAGGCTGTGATCACTAGGTCTAGACTTTATACAGCACTAGATGAATCTATATTAATCCATTGCATTCCAGTATGGGGGGGTGCAACGAAAACAAAATTTTTGGAACTGGAAAGGGCCCAGAGGTCACTTTAAAAGTAATTTACTTTAAGCCATACCGGTTTCCCACTACAGAATTATATATTTATAGTAAAGTTCTATCTGTCAGGAAAATCTACATATTGTTCGCTATATTGAGACACAAAAACATTTTCCCGTTATTTACAATAAACTGCTAGATGTAGGCATTTTCTCATTGTCCTTAATCTTCATTTCATCGTTCTCCAGACACTCTCTCATACATCGATGCATGTTAAAATATTTTTTTAAAGTGCAAAATAGAATAACTGCAAGTGCGCTGATTTAGAAACTAAATATTTTTACAGCTCATTGCACAGTAATAATGAATAATTTCATGTCTAGAGATCTTAAGAATAACACAAACTTTGTTATGTTATATCGTAGATGCACATTCATCATACTGAACCCTATACACGAACCCTATGAGCTTAACGATGGCTTGTTTTAGTTCCTTATAATAATAATTTACATAACGTACTTAAGATCGATTATTTGTATTTAGATCCAGTTATGCTAAATAAGTTTAATATAATTTGAATAACAAACTCATGAGCTAAAAATAATACAATGACTTCCATAGAATAATCCAAAACACAAAATTCCTATTATTTCTTTAATCTAACTTGAAAGTTGTGGTAACATTTCATGACACATCAATAGCTTCTTTATTATTCCTAGATAATAACGAGATAAATTGATTGCATTTTTAGTGTTTCACTTTAATAACAATAAAATAGCGAAGTAATGACTTCTCAACGTTTGTATAGAATATGTGACAGCCTTTGTATACTAATTCGCATGACTCCATAAACTGTTTGGTATTTACTCAACGACCCTGTGCAATCGTACGTAACCTAATTTCAATGTATTTATTCAGATGTCGGTGATGCGATTCGAAGAGGCGTGCTGGCCGTACAGGGAATTGACTTCTGTGTCGACATAAACGGCGAGAACCATCACACAAGCAAGTTCCATTTGATGACAAGGAAAGTGGATAGGTGTTTGGTTGTAAGACGAGGGCAGGCTTTCAAGCTTGATTTGCTACTGAACAGACCGTACGACGCCAGTAAAGATGCTATATCATTTATATTCTACGTATCAGGTTCGTATTGTTGCAGTTAGTATCATAAACAAATATTTTGTGTATCTCGATTAAAGCTTTTAAACTTTAAAGCTTTTAAGCTTTTAATCGTGTCTGGCTTTAGACAAATGGACAGAAATGAGACTTGATCTTGCTACATGGTCAATGTTTACCAGCAAAGAGTATGATTATGTTACTTTTTACGGAACACACCAATCTCTGTATCGTAACATAAGGTATACAGTTTCTAATACAATATTTTTTTCCTTCCCTTTGTTCAGATGTAGAAACTAGAGGACCTTCACACGAGACGTCAGCGGCTGTACCTCTTTTGGAGAAAGGATCAGAGACCGTTGGAACATGGAGTGCTATATACGAGAGCCAGGTGGATAATCACTTGATGGTTTCTGTGACACCTGCATCGGATTGCATCGTAGCTTCATGGAAATTGGAGATAGATACTAAGCTTAGTGGAGGCAGCTCGCTCAGTTATAGGCATCCTTTGCCTATTTATGTGCTCTTTAATGCTTGGTGCCTAACTGACAGCGTATATATGCCTGGTGATTATGAAATTTGTTTTACTTTTACCAGTTATTTTAAGGTTGATACACTATTCTTTTCAATTAAATTAAAAATCTTGAACAACACTGACAGTTAGACAGACATTTTGTAAGCTATCTGATAGATCATTTGAAATTCATATTTTATGTATTGTATGAGCGGCGGGAGTCACTTACCAGCAGATGAACCGTCTACTCGTTTGCCATATGTATCATAAAAAAAAAGTGAAAATTCTTAGTTAAATTAGTTTTTGTAAAAGTGAAATTGATATCGTAAGTTTGAACTTTAAGAGTTGGAGATCACTGGTTACTCATAGCAATCACTCATTACTTACATAGTTGTTTACGTGTTTTATAAAGGTGTATAACTTGTACAAAGCTGTGTTATAACCTTTATTAGTTAAAGCTTCATTGACATGTACATTTCATTAATTAAGTAAACCCACACTTGTTTTATTACATCAAAGCACTTTGAAGTGCATCTCAAGGTTGGCACATTGTCATAATTTACATACATTACTCACTGTTCTTCTGAATGTTTCAGGTCACAGTCATCGTGAGGAGTATGTGTTAGCAGACGGAGGACTCATGTACAGAGGAGTTTATAACAGGATCAAGCCTAGTCCGTGGAACTACGCACAATATGAAAAAGATATTCTGGATTGTGCACTGTACCTGGTCAGAAAAGTTGGCAAGGTACAACAATGCTACTACTAATAAATATTCTTTAATATCAGCTATATTTTATAAGTTATTTCAATAATAAAAACGACATCTTGTATAAATATAGGTATCGAGCTTTGTTAAACAAATGACTATGCAGAATGGTAGATATCCATAGCTTTTCAATTTATATAGGTCCCATGTATGTACGTCCATACATACATTACGTACAATTGATTGAAAATTGAAGAATTGAACCAAGAAAACTTAATAACGCCAGACCGGTACTTAAACAGTAATTATAGCTTAATACAGTCTTGGATCAAATAAAAAAGTTAAAATGGTAAGTACCTACTCTGTGAACAAGGAAGTGAGGCCAATTAAAACTACGCCTTGGCGTGTGAATACAGTACGATTCTTGCGACTAGGCCAACTTCATAGCGCACGAATTTTAAAATTTGCGGTTCAATTGTAAATCTGCGGTATTTCCGGACCGATATGACGTTCAAGAAAAGAGCGTACACCTACCAAAGGCCGAAAAGGCGCTTGTGCCTCCTGAGTTGCAGGCGATCATGAGCGGCGTGAGTCACTTTCCATCAGGTGATCAGTCTGCTCGTTTGCCCCCTCCCTACATTATAAAAAAATTGGCCATTGAAAGTAGTTACTTTTCACTTAATATGTTTGTTAACAGGTCAAAGGCCGAGCTAGAAGTGACCCAATTCGAACAACACGTGCCTTATCTGCTGCAGTCAACGTGCAAGACGACAATGGAGTAATATTTGGTAACTGGGCGTCTGACCCTCGGGATTACAGCGGTGGAACACATCCTCTTAAGTGGGTCGGGTCATTGGCTATACTTCAAACGTATTACGAAAAGAAAAAGCCGGTGAAATACGGACAATGTTGGGTCTACGCTGGAGTGCTGACTACAAGTAAGTGTCTGGTTAAAAACACTATTAATAATAAAAATATTCCTTTCGTTTTATCAAAAGACACTATTTTTTTACTTCTCCTGACTCAAAGTCTATGTTATGATTTAGTATGTAGAGCACTTGGTATCCCCTGCCGACCGGTAACAGGGTACGATGCAGCTCACGATAGTGAAGGCAGCTTAACAGTCGACATTATCAAAGACGATGAAGGCAACACACTCGAAGAATTTTCAAACGACTCTGTATGGAACTACCACGTCTGGAATGAGGTAAGAATTTATTTACAACTTTACGAGGTACTTAATTTCTTAATAATTGCCGTCAAACAATGTTAATGGCTGTGGATTCGGTCAAAATATATCAACCTAGTGAAACTGGTGTGGTCATCCATTGAATTATTTTCTATCTCTAAGTTCTATTTTACTCTTATTTACTTCAATATTGGCAAAATTTAGAGGTATTTTGATGTTAAACTTGTGCACTGTGCAAGTTATAGACATAGATTGCACAAAACTTTGCTTTAAACTCCACAGATCAAGATTGTGCATTTGTTCAATCATAATACTAGTTCTAAATATAAATGGTGAAGTTCTAAATATATGTGTCCTCCTACGCAACAGCAGACCGATCGCTGATTCACTTCTTATTAGGTATAAATAACTTAACCTAGATTACTTAATCAATCACCACCATTAATGAAACATGGCAAAGCAGATCAGTGGCTCACCTTTGCCCGCATTTCACAATGTTTCTGATTGAACAAATGTAGAGCTTATAAATGTTCTAAATATGAGTTGCATTAATGTCACTTACCTTAGCTGGTAAAGAATGTATGTAGGGAACGCAGTATCGTTTATAACGATTAGAGTTATAATAGAGCTTTAGAGCTAGGTTTATAATGCCTTAGATTAATACCCATGAAAAGTACTGGTAATACTCAAATTCAACGATACAACAGAATAACAAATGTTTTCAGTACGTTAACTGTTTTATTTATTTTATTTGGTCCTCGTTATGATCATGAGAATGTTGTACAATCACATAAAACTTAACGTAAAGATAACATGTTTTATGATTTGTACAGTGATTGCAATATTTTCTTATATTGAATAGAGTGTACATAATATGATTAGTATCATAAGAAATATATACCTAAACTTCGATCGAAAATAAACTTTTATGGGCAATGGGTTTATTTGTGAGTTATTTGTATAATATTGTTTTAAGGTATGGATGGAGCGTCCAGATTTGGGTAGTGAATACTCTGGTTGGCAGGCTCTGGACTCAACACCACAAGAAACTTCTGAAGATATGTATAGATGCGGGCCAGCTTCATTGAGAGCTATTCGAGAAGGAGACCTGCAAAGACCTTACGATGCAGCATACGTTTTTGCCCAAGTCAATGCTGATAAGGTAAGACCACTTGTATAATCATTCTATAAGGTTAAGTTTCACTACGAGTATTTGTAGTAGTGCAGTATAACTCTTTATATTTAAGAGACATACTGAGTAACAAAAATATCAATATTCACAGGTGCTGTGGAAATATTCAGGTGAAATTCAACCTCTTAAGCTGATGGCACGTGACTCAGTTTCAATCGGACAAAACATCTCTACAAAAGCCGTTGGAAAGATGGAGCGAGAGGTATGTGGATTTATTAATTTCAAGTGTCTATTATGTATAAAGTGGGATAAGTTCGACAGGACACTGTATTTATAAAGTTTTTGTATCTTCAAACATTTCTGTGC
Organism: Arctia plantaginis; assembly: GCA_902825455.1. Lineage (NCBI taxonomy): Eukaryota > Metazoa > Arthropoda > Insecta > Lepidoptera > Erebidae > Arctia > Arctia plantaginis. The sequence continues at coordinate 8,192,139 of CADEBD010000288.1, forward strand.
TCGAGCGAGCTTTGAGTGTTGCAATTCTATTTATTAATTTAATAATTCTATTTCTTGCTATTTAGTTTTGGTTATAAAAAGAAATACGACGATGACTGATGAACAAGAGAAGATGACTGACTGTGTAAAAGAAGGTGTGGCTAGAAAGAGAGTATGCAGTTTAACTGACGAGTGATAGAGGAGAATGGAAGAAGAAAACTACCTGCGCCGTATTAGTAGACTTAGAACTCAATAAATGATAGTAAAGTTTATTACTATTATTTAAGAAATGATGGTATTTAAGTCTACTAGTTGCCAATACATACATGTTAAACTGATTGAGGTGGACTTGTTTCTGACTTAAACATCCTCCTTGTCAAGAGTTAAACGTGTGTTGATAGATAGATAGATAGATAACCCTTTATTGTACAATAAAAACATAGTAAAAATACAGTTTGTATACATTGGTGTGAGTCTTATAATCTAAAGTTTTATAAATGAAACAGAGAGTAAAATATTAAAAGTTGTACAATTGGCGCCCTCATCGCGATTTGCGATCTCTTCCAGGTAACCATTGGATGGAGAAGGAGAATAGGAATGAGATAGGGAGTTACAATTTGTAGATCGGAGTTTTCTGAGTATTTTGTAAATTAAGACTTTAAGACTATTAGATTATACAAACTTATATTTGAATATATACACTAAACACATACACACTGAGATTGATGATTTGACCTGAGATGACTTTTACTAACAGAGTTAGCATAGTTGAATCAGTGTGCAATAATAATATTAAACAGAATGTGGTGACTCCCACATACAAAGAAACAGAAGCAGCGCCATCTAACGAACACACACCGAACTACGGAGTAACTCCTGAATGAGTATTGCTTATCCTGTATCGCGATGCAAAGAATTATCTCGCCGATTAGCATATATACAACTGCCCCACATCACCCGTCTGGCCACGGCCCGCCAGGCATGATGACCTAGCCTAGTCGGAGGATCGTCCGTTTGTGTTGGAGAGACATGACATCTGTTCCTCCACAAGAAAAGATAAGAACTTTGAATTATTATTTTTACAGGATCTCACACTCATTTACAAATACCCAGAGCGTTCAAGAGAGGAGCGTATGACTATGGAGAACGCATTGCGTAAATCGGAGAGTATTTTCGCTCGGTACTACTTGAACGATGCTTTCAATGACGTCACCTTCGACTTTGAACTCCGAGACGACATAAAGATTGGGCAGGACTTTAGTGTGGTATGTAACTTTTTCAATGTATATGTCAATTATTTGCTGTTCTAAATTTTTTGTTGGTGGGGTCCTAGACAATACTACCTAAATTCATTGTAGTCTTGGTCAGACTATGACTATGCTAGTCATTGGTTGACAAACCTTTTTCAAGGTAATAAATATGCAGAAGTTGAGTATTAGAGTTAGGTTTGAGTTTTCTCACTACAGGTTTGAGAAGGATTTTTTTTACGTTGAATGATGATTATTTTTAGTAACAATTCTACATTAAAAGTTTTTATGCAATTCTTTTGTGTAATTTTATTTAAAAAAAACTCGCAGTGAAATTAAATAACATACTAGCCCTAGATTTGAAATATTTAATTTGAAATAATTTCTATTTTAATTAGGAGTCTAAACGTCGTAATTGTATTATTAATCTGCTCTTCAGGTTCTTCATATTAAGAATCGTTCAGTTGCCGAATCGCATCAAGTTAAGGGTATTTTACGTGTAGATACAGTAACGTACACTGGAGTGACTGGAGATGGAGTGAAGAGATCAGAATTCAACATGAAAATCGGTCCTGGGGCCAAAGAAGATGTCAAGATGATGGTGACTTTTGACGAGTACTATAAGAAATTAGTAGATCAGGTCCGTACATGTTATCATAAACTTCTATACGAATATTATAAATCTTAAGAGGTTGTAAATAAGATAGTCGAATGCTCTAATCTCAGGAACTGCTAGTTCAAATTGCAAAATTTCAAATTGAAAAATTCAAATTGAAATTTTGCAAGAAAGGGGGAGTCAGCTAGTACTTTATTTATTTTAAATATTAATATTTATAAATAATATGGAATATTATACTTATAACTGTTCTTTACAGGCTTCTTTCAACATCACCTGTTTGGCCACAATAGTTGAGACACATTTCGATTATATTGCACAAGATGACTTCAGAGTAAGGAATCCAGACATCAAGATCAGCATAGATGGCAAACCAGTATCTCACCAAGAGTTCACGGTACACGTTAAGGTGGACAATTCCCTACCAATCCCATTAACGAAGTGCAAGTTCTATATACAAGGAGCCGGGCTTGAAAAGCAGCTAAAAATTCCGTTAAATGAGGTTGGTGAATATATAAGTAAATATGTAGTCCGAAACTTATAGTGTCTTGCTTTATTATTAATGGCTCTGCTGTGGAGCTTACTCCCTAGCAGAGCCACTCAAGTGAAAATAATCAAAACCAAATCTTATTTATGATACTTGTTTACGCAAGATATGTACGCAATAAAGAGTTTTCGTGTGTCAGTTTTCATAAAGTTGCTACATTCTGAGTACGTGTTTTAAGTGGCCCTGCTGGGGAGTATGCTCCGCAGCAGAACCACAATCGATGATCATTATTTTGTTACCTATGGTACGTACAGCGATATTGACCCTAATTATGTATATTATGTACGTTTGATGTACATCATTTTAAGATATAATTGATCGGTATTTATCATGGTGGCTCTGCGGTAGAGCATACACAATAAAAGCAATCACAATAATCACGCCTGTCGACACTTAAATAAGAATCTGAGTAAAGAGTACTACTATTAGCGCCATCTGTATCGTTACACCAGAACTATGGAAGGCCGACATCTGCTTCAAAATTCAGTAGTTTGGTACCAACTATAATAATACTTTCTTGTATCCACAGAGTGTAGCACCGGGCGAATTCGCGACGGCACAGTTTAACCTTACACCACCCTGGGCTGGCAAACACCAGATTACAGCAAAGTTTACTTCCAAGGAGATGCGCGATATTGATGGGTTCCTATCGTTTATGGTTGCCATGCCTTCTGGAGCTAATGGTACTAATTAGATTTTATCAACTGTTGAAAGCGACTAAATTTAAGAATATACTGTAAATGTGAAAAGAAATCAGGACCTCAATTCTGCTATTTTATGTTCACGCCAAGCCACTGTCATACCACTGACACGCTATTGACATGCCATCGAGTGGCCATTGGCATCGGTATAAATATCGGTAGTCTACACTAACACAGTGTCTTTACAGTGGCGATGGAATGGCAGTGGCTCATCAGTGGTGATATCAAAAAGATTATAAGGAAATGATTATACCGATGCCAATGGCCACACGATGGCACCTCAGTAGCGTGTCAGTGGTATGACAGTGGCTTGGCGTGAACATAAAATAGCAGAATTGAGGCCCAGGGCAACCGTTAATATATGTTCTTACAAAAGTTATTCTTTTTTCAGTTAGCTTAAGTTAAAAAATACAAAGTCAAAACTCTTATTTATTATTAGTTATTTATTGTTATCTAGCAAAACAAAGCGAAGTAAGATAATAAAATTTAAGGATCTGCCAACTCTATTATTATTATCGTCTTAGTTATTAATGTACCTATTATAAAAAAAGCATAAAAACAGCTTTATAGTGTTTTATTTCTACACACAAAGCTTTAAATTAGATCAGGCACCTCTGGGTTGTCCACGAAGTCCGGTGAAGGTAATTTCGCCTGTAATTTTAGCCTTGGGTCAATGTAATCAGGCTTTGACATATTATCATTAGCTAAAGTCAATTTAGTAAAATCTAACACATTATCGGAGGGCCCTATTTCTAGATATTCCCTTTTAGTCTGTCCGGTGCGTGCGTCACATTCTTCTATTTTGTGTTCCGTATATAACATGGCTTCTTTTGTAGTGTACTGCGCTGTATTTTTTTTTGATGTTTTTAAAACAACTTTAGATTTTGGCATCTTTATCACTAGATGGCCTGTGATTTGAGAGCGTTGTGCAATGGAGTTAGTAGTATCGACTTCCTCCGGTAGATGGATCTGAAATATCTTACCTCTGATAATGACCCTCACGTAGTTTGGCTGCACATCTACATCTATAAGGCTTGTATCCAAGTGCTTGTATACTGCTAGATCTAACATGTAGAATTCCGGATCATCAGAACTAAATAAGAAGTCTAGTTGAGGTTGATTTATATTATATGGCCGGCCTTCCTCGGTAAAGAATTTATAAACACGTTTCTCCTGTTTTTTCTCTCCAGTGTCCAAACTTTTAAGTTTCAGATTTCGCATTTTTTCCATTTCATAACGCACTTCAGGAGAATGTTCACACTTTTCTTTCCAAAATTTTTTGTTTCGTTCTTCAGGATCCATGTCTTTGTATTCATTTTCCCATTTTTCACGAATCTCCCTTTCTAGACGATTTTTCTGCTTTATTCTTTTACCCCTATAGTTTTCTTGTTCAAATAGTATATCTGACCTTATTATAGGAAGATTTTGAAGTGCTTTAATTCGATCAGATCTCTCAACTTCTAGACCATCAAGATAAGTCAGTTGTGGCAAAGTCCCGATAACAAATTCTCTATAATTTTCATAATCCGTGCAAGGATTTCCAGATAAGTATAAATTTTCTAAGTTGTAGAGGTTAACGAGGTTCTCCACACTTACTATTTCACCAATAAAATTAAGAGTAAGGTCTAATTTCTGTAACGATTCACATCTTTCTAAATTTTCGATTATTTCAATGTTATTTAAAGCTAAATTTAGGTAAACAAGGTGTTTTAATTTATTTAAATTCTCTATTTTGGCTATTAGGTTACTTTGCATAAGTAAAATTTTTAATTTAGGACACCAGTCCTGTAAGTACTCAATCTTCTCTATGTTCTCCTGATGCAAAGCTATCTCTTCAAGTGGAGCGAGCAAGCGCTCATGATGCTCAGCTTTCTTCCTTACCATTTCCACAGTTATAAACACCATTATTTTAAATTAATTTACCAGTAAAGCTGTAACTTGATAAAACGTTTTGCAAAGCAAATTAGTAATATGACAACCGTTGCTTAGTTACGCGAAGAGTTATTTTATCGAGATTGACGCACATTGCTTGTTGCCAGTGTTTTAAAATTACGTAATAATTTATAATCCTTATGAAATTTACTTATGTATCAATCTGAAATAAAAAAAATCATTTCTCTTACCTTATTTTTTAAACCTACTTAAAGAAAACGATTTGAGAATTATGATTTCAAAGTACTTACAAATAGACAAGCACATAGATTTTTCTATACAAATTTGCGGTGGACAATGCTCCATTTGACTTCGCAGTATAAATTTCTATAGAATTTGTTTTTCTGAAACTGATAAAAAGTGGCTGATTTGAATTAATTGTTAAGGTGTATAGTTTTCAAAGGAAGTCCTTTGAAAACTATACACCTTAATAAATACATTTAATGAGACTATGATAGAATTTATAACATTTAGAGCGGTTGGTTATCTTTCAATCGCGGTGGTCGGTAATCCGTCATTTAACATTCCAGCGGTGGCACCACGACCGATCAACTCAAGCGTACTAAATTAATATCACCGTGATGTAGAGGGTATTAAAATATTTTAAACGACGCCATTTATAATATGACGTTCAGATATCAAGTCGCGAGAGCACAACATATATTATTCCACGAAACTGCCAAAAGACAATGAGGATGAAGGATTACTATCATCAGGCACTCGTTTTATTGTTAATATTCCAAGTGGGCTCACACGTCGAAAAAACAACAATATGGAAAAAACAAGAGATGGTTGGATAAAATAAGGCTTGACAGAGGAAAAGACGGTGTTATTAGTGTGCAAGGCGCGGGCTCCGAGGGTAGGGTGCGGCGCCCCGCGGTCTGTGTGTGTTTAGGGACCGCGCGGCGGGGCGCCGCCGCAGTCGAGCCCAGCCGACTAAAGCACTTATTGAAAGCAGCCAATTTAACATTTTGTTGTTTAAACAAACACAGTCTGTTGGCCTAAGTGGTCTTGTCAATTTATTAATTATTCTAAACAATTTGAAACGTTCGAATACAAATCTGTAAGAAAAATAAATGTTGTACCTAGAGCTTTTAAGATAGCTTACAGAAGCTTAGCTTTAAAGCCTTGTGTAACATAAAATATTCAAGTAGGTAATATTGTTTTGTTACATACCTGAGAAAAAAATCGATGATAAAATATGTATTTAACAATAAAAAACACTTATAACATTCGTTTTGAATGTCATTTTTTGGAGTCGGTTTCGGTTTTTTGCACTAAATAATTACTGCAACTTGCACTTTTAGATAGCTCCTATATACCTACTTTATTCAAGTACTTTTGTTATTAACTAAGTTGCGTGGTGTTTTAGGTTAGAATAGATAGGTATACTTACATCAATATGTTGATTTCTTCAGAGCTTTGTATGTAACTAACCAACCGGACGGTAGCTAGTGGTGTTGCAAGTCCGAGGTACCTTATAACAAGTTCAAGTAAACAACTCAGGTAGCCGTTTCGCCAATTAATTTAGCTTTTTTTCGTTCGCTTGAGACTCGCTGAGGTACTGTACTGCTGCGAGGAACACGCAAATGTCAGGACAAGTCAAAACAACCGTCATCACTTCAAGAGAGGTTTTAAAAAAATATACAACTTTTATGAGAATACCGCTTGTATTTTGTCGTCTTGTGTTAATTCACCGTGTTAATGTGACGGGATGTATCTGTTTTAAATGAGACGTTTTTGATACTTTATCATCAACAAGTTTTTTCCTTTTTTACCTTTACAGGGAATTAAAAAACGGTTTTACTTCTTAGTATTTTTTTTTAATGCACTGCATCAGAACATTCTGGAATCAATACCGTAAGTAAGTGACACTGATTAAGTGTGTCTGTTAAGGATCAGGTTTTCGAGTAATAGAAGCTCGTAGGTAGAATATGTACATATCCGGTATGATTGTATAACAAGTGTCGAGCACTGTCAGAATCGTGGAGCAGTCGGCACGTCTACGCGGCCGCAGTGTTGAGCAGTGGAGCGTGAGCAGCAATCTGGAGGCGGCATCTCAACTCGCGCGCAATCAACGATTCGTTCCGGTGTAAGGGGCTGAGTTGCAATGCGGGGTGCGGGCGGGGGCTGGCCCGGGCCCATTCTCACGTAAATAATTACCGGCAAGTCTCAAATTACAAGGCGCCGCTACGGCCTGCCGATACATATTCATCACATGTTCGCGCCGCGCGCGTGACAGCTTCCTCAGGCCAGTGACCAGCTCCTCAAGAACCGCTGCTAACCTAGTATCACTCAATAATTTCCTTATATTTGCACGATAATTATTATAATTAAAGTCATGTCTGTTTTAAATTATTGTTATAGGTAAGTATAAGGGTCGTACAATTTCCCAAATATCTATCACAGTACAGAAACAATAGGTATGCGGTAGCCAATACATTTAAATGATTCTCTTGAGCTCAATTATCAGTTACGATCTTATTGTTGAAGGAAAAACCTAAGTCTGTTTAAATGTAAATGTGTATAAATAAAATGTATACGTATCAATGACTAATTAAAATTGACCGAATTCTTATTACGTGGTTTGGGAAATTAATATTTGGTGTTATCTAAGTAATTCAAACGATATAATCGTAAATAACTAGTTATCGTAGGCGACGACTACTTAATGGTGTATCTAATTGAGTGAATGCATCAATAAGTTATTTAATAATTAAATTAACTAGCGGTATATTAGATGTTTCCAATGTTTAACGTAGGAGAAGAGTTTGGAGTTCATCAACGTCAATGAATTCCTAATTAGAAATATCGCAGATCGCGCCGGATGCGGTTTAAACGATAAATTATGCACTTCGAGAGGAGTACTAATTTCGATGCCGACAAATTTTCCACAACTGCGATTTTAATGCGGTTCAAATAATGTCTGTAGGCAACTCTAAATGATAAATTGTGAGAGGTACGCCCCAGAGTTGTGTTTAGTTTTAAACGACGCGGGGTCCTTGTCGTTTTGCGGATGAACGAAAAAGACAGAAGTGTCTGTTAAAAAAGGAACGAGTTGGGTAAGAAAGCGATGGTGTTGAGATAATAACAGTGCAGAGCTTCGCGGCCGATACTAGCCTTTGAGTCGTCCGCTGCCGAATATCACCATTAGTGGTAATTTGAATATTATCTCCGAGCGAAATAGTTTTCAATTTCACCAACGCCCACCATAGTCGATATTGCTTTAAAAGGGGCCTAAGGAATATGGTATCGAGTATACGGGTGAGGAACGCACCGGTCACCGGAAGGTCAGGTCACTGAGGGGAACATGCCCTGTAAAACATACAAGTTAATTGTATTTATTCAAATGCGGTGGGGAGCTGGAAGCGAAGGAGCGCAGCCGTCGTTGTTCATGAATAGGCATGCAGTGGGAACCTTACCCTTGTCTTTCTTTATGTAACGTCATATATGCAACGTCACCACTTCCGAGGTACTACTAAACTCAGATTAAGCTTAGATGCAAATTTAGTGTATAGACATATTTCACAGATCTTAGACTCAAGCCGGTAAAGCGGTCTTTATACCTAAATTCTTACACTAACGAGAAAAATATTTTCTCAAGCATGGTTCAATTGGACAAGTTTGCTGTAGTCAAATTTACTGGTAATATACCAACTAAAAAAAAAGTTCAACCTTTTTTTAGTAGGCACAGCACATGTAACAGCATAGCATACGCACATAGCCTTACCAAAGTATCTAATTAACAGTTAAAATTTGAATCGAAGGCATAAAATAAGGACAGGATAACAATATATGAAGTCATTAACTTTCTTGAAAAAATCCCTTTAAATTCACATTTTTAACTTGTTCCTCAATTAGAAGCAACAAGGTATTTTTGGGAAAGATATTACTTATTTGGTTTCAATCTTTAATGATCTTGTCTGTCTACTTCTTGTATCCTTGTAGGTTCCCAAGAAATGCACAAAATTTTAATTTGTTTGTACGCACATCTTAAAGTTGTCTATCTATTCCGAAACGTACAGAAGGATGAAACGCCTTCGGAGATAGCTATGGTGAAACAGCTATTTCCTAGCAGTGTTTTTAGGATATTTGCATATCAGTCGCGAGTGGCAGCGCTGGGCGGAGACTTGTTTCGTGTCTTTACTGTGTAACAATGATGAATCTTAACCATTGTTATAATGTCAAGCATTGCCCACCTCACTATGTTTGCTTTGAGTAGTAGCTTCTAGTAACTAGATATTTCTAATAATCAGGTTCGTAGATGTTGGAGTAGATATCTGTTTTATTTATTTGTGGATGTTGGATTACACACATTTACATATTACCTACGAGGGACTAATAACACCTAAATCTTATTAAGTTAAAGTTCTTGTTGTATTCATATATTTAGTCAATTTATGCAATTTTCAGTGACACCTTGCATTCTCCAAATATTGAGATACTATTAATGATAAAGAATTTCTCATTAAAAGTTTATTTTTCTGCAGCTAATACAAAAGATTTGATTACAATACTTTAAATGATGTAGGTATCTTTGTCTAGGCTTACTCGTAATCTCAGATTATAAAACCTAGTTTTTATGATCTAAGCTCGTGATAGTCATCGTCGTAACATTCGTTACTAGATTGTCTATAAAGTCATAAAATTAGATAAAGTTTTACTTGCAATCACAATATTTTCAATCATCACGATCATCTAAGTAAATAAGTTACCAAGAAATATATACAAACAATAAATCCAGATTTGAATCAAACTAATTACAGCAGCATGATACGACACCTTAGGCCGCATAATCCGATTTGTTATAGCTATGCTCAATGCTCATCCCCTGACAATGGAACAGGCGAAATGTTTATTTGCACAAGATATTTAGCCACTTCCCCGGCGGATTAGCGGCGGACAAAGACGAGGGGAACATCGGAATAGATAAAGTGAGGCTAATAGGAGGGGCGGGCTCGCACTCCCCAATAGATATAGATGCGCAATCTTTCTCCAACTACATACAGATTACAGTAGATGAATGTTTCGGAAACTCGGGGGAGAAATTGCTTATTTTTAGTTTTGATTATAGCGACAATAAGTATTGCAATTACTTTATATATTTCTTGAGTTACTGAAATAGGTTAAAATGTTGCACCTTTGATGTTTGTCTTTTTAATGGCCTGCTTATTAGTAATAAATTATGTTAATAGTTATAAATCTTACAGTAGTAATATTTAGATAACAACTTTTTCTTAAAATCAAAATAAAAAAAATGGTCTTTGGATCTAAAAGAATCTGGTTTATTGGTAACTCAATGAAATGGGCATGTTCTTAGATATTTCTATAGTAATGCAATAACTTTAGTACACTTAAAAATTAAGCCACATCGCTTCTGCCTGTTACTGTGCTATCTACTGTAAAACAATGTAAATGAGAATATGAATCTCAAGAGACGTGGTCTTTGCTATAAATAATACTTTTTTACGCTAAATAAGAAAAGGTTTCCTTGTCATATCATAATTAATTCATGATAACACTTTCTACAAAACCAACAAACATGCAAAACTACAACAAAAAGTTCAAGCAAAACAGTACGAACCCGATTTGTTTTTTTGTCTCCGGAAATGAAACAGCTTAAAAAGATTTTAAGGCGAGCGTTGTATTGTGGGCCCACAACATAGCCATAAATAAAATGGATTGTTTGGCTATTGAATATTCCCTAAACAACATTAGAGGTGAATAGTCAAATTCTCAGTTTGTCACCAGACTTAGAGAATGGTGCGCGGCAGGAGACGTGACGGCCAGGGTAGTAACTGCGGGGGGCGAGCACTCATTTGCTCATTTTTAAACTTATGTAGGCATGTTTCCTTTCAAACTATAGTTTCGAATTTCTTCAATTTATGTTGAATGAGTTTGGCATGTCGTATTTAACAAAATAGTAGAGGTTAAAAAGTAAAATATAAATATAGGATTAAAGGTAGTGTGTACCTATACATAAATAGATTGAAAACATTTTTATGAAATTCACGATGAGTCTACGAGAAACTATTTGAAGTCCACCTATGTATTTATAACTAGATCTTGACTTTCATGACCATCATGAATTAAGTCTTAAGTAAGTACAATAAATCAGTTTATAGTTTACACAGTATTGGTAAATTTGAAGGATTTTTTACATAAAAATATACTCACATGGTTCATCGGGGATACAGAAGGAAGCTAGCTGTCGTCAACCTGGCACATATATTTCTATTGCAAAATACATACGTATTACAGATAAACCACACCCAAACATAGAATAAATGATTATGCTCATCACTCAATTTTTTGTCCTGGGTGGGAAGCGAACCGACTTCTGGCTTATCAGTCAGGATCAGCATTTATATGTGTGCACAGCTCTCTGGTAGAGGTGTCTTAGACCAACCAAGAAGAAAGTCAAGGAATAGTATAAATTCATTTAGGCTTTTTTTATTGATTAATCAAAATGAATCGATGGTAAAATTAAAAGTAAAATGTTTAGTTAATGAAATCATAACTGTTGTCTTTGCCTGGCCTATTATCTATACAAATAAATAAAATTGAAGTGTCTGTTTGTAATGTCAAATATTTTTTTTTATTCTCACACGGTTTGTACGATATCTATGCCTAAAAACCAGTTTTTTTTTGTTTGCCTGTCTGTCTATCTGTTTGTTCCGGGTAATTTTCTAACTACTGGACGGACTTTGATATTATTTTACTAACAGGTAGCTGTCTATATAAGGAGTAACTTAGGTTATTTTTGCTCTCAAAAAACCCTTTAAAATTTGGACCGGTCCGGGAATTGAACTCACTAAGGCAGCTTTTCAAATTTCAAGCGAACGAAGTCGCGGGTACCAGCTAGTAATACATAATTATTAAGAACAGTACATTGCACTGTTTAATATAATTTTAAAATTTTAAACACTAAATTCAGTAAGGTAACTTAACCTACGTTCCTATCTACGATATAAGATATCATTTTCTCACAATCTGCGAAAAATATCATGTAAGTATATTGATTTAATGCAAAACATTAAAGGCAACATCAAAATGAATTATATATTTGTATGGCATCCGTCTCCAAATGAAGCACAGTCTTCGAATTCCATTCTACGATCTCCTTTAATATTTCATCAACACTAGCTGGCACACTAATTTAGAGTTATGTTAGGTATAAATATTTTTTGGTTAATGGCTTTTACCGAATAACAATTTAATTTTATACAGAGCCACCCATTTAAAACATATCATGAATGTTTATAATACTGAAATGAGAGAAATGGTAATCAGGAGGCATTGCAAGCATTAATGCATAATTGTAAAATTTTGAGTTGAACTTTGGTTTTCATTTTAATGGATGGATCTTTTTTTGCACAATAGCGCGGAATAGCCGGTTGCTCTGAGTTCTATGATAATACATTGGTCTAGCTATTTAAAGGGTTTGATAACTAAAAAAAAGCCGTTAACAGTTAATAAGATGAGCGTATTGAAAATTTTTCGTTACCATAGTGATATTCATAAGTACGATTATAAAATTAAGGTGTAATATTATCATGAAGTTCAAGATATGGTTTAGGCTTGAGCGATTTGATATGGTTTAAGTAGGCGTTAGACGCAATAGTTATATCAGCCGACTGTCTACTTTGCATGCCTAGAAACACAAGCACTATTTAACGGTCAATGTGATGAAATTACCATGTTTGTTATGAGAGTGTGTTGGTTTGTATTATTTAATTACTAAAATTATCTATCAATCACTACAGTAATAATTATGTCCACTCTTCATTAACTAGATAACTTGTCAGATGCAGTAGCCACCTAGGCAGTTATACACAAAAGTATGTAAATAGCGATACATCCTAAATGTCATTTATTCTCAAATGTTACGGGAGTGTCGAGCTGTTCTTCAATCTTTATACGCGTGCGTTGACGTCAATAATCATCAAACGTTAGCAACAAACGACAGCTGTGCGGCAAAATCAACAATATTATTCTTTTATTTAATTTGTCGTTACATTGTCCATTGAGTCAAGCGGGTAATATTTCCGTATTTATGATTTACATGCGGAATCCAGACAGAAGTCAAGTTTGACAGTGTCAACATGTCAACGTCACAATGGCCGTCACATGTCGGGCGCTGTCAATCGAATCATGAGAAGCGGGCGGTGGGCCCCAGGGACACATCGCCCCGTGGGATCCATACCTACAAAAGAATATACATGTAGAAACAAATTCCAATCGTTGCTTAGAGGATGAGTAAACGGTCCCTTGGCGCAATGCATTTTATAATAACGAGAATTTTGTAGATACTTTGATTTTACCGATTTATTCTAATTAGTGATGTGCCGGATCGTTAACAAAGTATATCCGCGGATACGGATCCGGATACGGATATTTGGTGTCAAGATCCGCGGATACGGATACGGATACGGATCTTAAGTTTCTTACTCAATCGGAGCCTTGATAGTTGTCGCCACTTGACGCTTTGCCGTTGATATTTAAATATTTCATTATTTTAATAAGCTAATACAAAGATGTTTGATTGATCTCATTATAAAGATAGCTCTTTCAGTACCTACGACCTGCCTAGTTGATTTAGTGTAGTGCGATAAATGATTGCAATACAAAGGTGCCAAATATTTGTTTTAAGAAATAAAAAGTAATCTGAACAGAATTCAATAGTTTTTCATACCTACCTAATAACCATTATTCAGGGTTAAATTTAAATTTACTGAGAACCTCTGAAGTGCATATTAGTAACATAATAAACAACAACTTTTCTTCTGGACTAACACCGAAAACGAAAGAAAAAAAATTGTTTCTCCATACAAACTAACAACATTTGATTGGTCATTTGAATGGAGGGCCATTTTTTTTTCATTTTGACGTTGGCCAGAAAAAAAGTTGCTGTTTATAGTGTTACAAACACATACCTAAGAGTTTTACAGTGAATACAAAATCACCTATATAGAATTTCATCTATGTAATATGTATTGAAAGATCCGCCAAAAAAGTCACGGATACGGATACGGTTACGGATCTCTCTTCTCCCTTGGATATCCGCGGATACGAATACGGATACGGATATCCGGCACATCACTAATTCTAATGATTAAGTTTTGTTGTCTTTAGGAGGTATTTTTAATGTTTTGGGATGGGATGGGATAGAAATAGTATTAGATGAGCCCAACATCACTGACACATCTTCATCTGCTACAATTGCTTGTGATAAATAGCTCTGGGACAAAATAAAGGAATAACACGATCTGTTCCTGTTACCACACATCATTTAATTTATGACTTGTGTACACAGATATGACGTATAGACAGTTATTTTCGCCCCATTTGTAAAGTTCATTGTGTATGATCACACCCAGTCGATTCAAGGACAATAGCGAACTGTAAACGAGTGATGTTAGTATAAATCGGGACGAGTCCGCAAACAAAACGGGACGTTTCACCGACGTCACACAATGAGAGATTAATGGCGCTCTTTTTGTTATCGTGCGATGGTCTTTACGCGTTTTGTGGCCTCGTTTCACGGTTTATTTAACTGTTTAAACACCAATAAGCGTTAAATTACAACGATATGCACACTAAAGTCAAACAAAAACCGCATTTCGAAAATTTAATAACTGTTTACTGCTAAAAAGAAGTTATTTTAACGCACTGTTGTGTCACTGTTTGCCGGTTTCGTAAATTTAAATCCATACGCGCTAGCTACAAAGCAAGTATTAGAAATATACACTTAAAAATTATTAACGTCTCCTAACGTCAAGTTGAGCTTTATATATACTCGTAAAACTAAAGTGTGTCGTGGTGTAAGAATTCACATAAAAGTGTGGCTATGTTGCGGCGCAGGCGAGGGCGGACGCGGACCTGAGGTCATGTTTGTCTGCCACAGTCGCCTTTTGGCCGTTAAATATGCGTTTTTGTGTGTCGCATTTACTGTCGTCTTATCATCGTGTTGAGTTGTCGACGCCTCCAGCCGGCCGCAATCAAAACACCATTCGAAGCGGCCATTAAAAATGATATAAAGTTTAATTTACAACTGTGCTACGTCTCCGGATTAACGGTTATTGAGAATGTAATGTCCACAATGAATCCAAAGTGAAAATGGTTTCATTTGTCATAATAAAATGTGGAATTGCTTAATATTATGTAGGTATATCCCTCAAAACTTTCATAAAAATGTTAAATATGTTCCTATTTGAAATTATCATTTGCAAATACGAGTACTACTTAGATATCTGTGTGTATCCCAAGTGAAAAAGTACGAACTACGAAACTACTTCAGAATTTATTAAAAATTTGATTTATTTTACAGATTGTGCTAGAAATTATATTTTTAAACAAATTTAATATTAAATTCAATAGGTATAAATATGATCCAAACATATCAAGTATCCTATAGTGTAGAGATTTAAGCAAGGTTCGGTTGTCGTCGCCTGCGGCGGGTAAGCAACCGCGTCCAGTCTGCGTTGTCGCCTGGCGCGGCGCGCGGCGGGTGTGTTATTGTTTACGAGTGTACCACTTCTACTACAATGATTTACGAACCGCCTGCGCCCATAAAAGTGGGGACACAACGCACTAAAAGATACAAAAGGTGCTAAAGAAAAAGTAATATATTTTAAGTTGGACCGAACGAATATAAAAGTTTGGTGAAATATATCAGTTTTAGTGTTGAACGCGAGTGTTTGTTTATAAGGCCGATTACGCACGCCTTTTCACGCGCATTCTGTTTACCGATCAATGAAGGACATTCGTCACGACCTTTCTTACGTTGAGCCGTATTGTGATACTATTTATATTAAAAGTCAAGTCAAACATACGTTTGCTTGGCCCCAAAACAAATCAGGTTAGTTACGTAGAAAGGGTAGCATTTGTAAATAGCTAAGACATTGGAACTAATAAGCTAATTCTATTCAGGAAAGATAAGAAGGTAAAGTGCTTACGAAATAAGTGCCCATTTTTAGTGGTACCTAATTGGCATGTGCATAGGTACCTGGCGTAAGGTAAATTACATCAAAAACATAAATGCGAATATAGGAAAGTACAACCTGTCTGCTCAGTGTGGTATATTAGGTTCAACTTCTTTCTAAGGAAAGGCCTATGCTCAGCCAGTGGACCACTAAATGCTGTTGATAATGATGAAAGTAGATACAAGTTCGTTTTCATATTAAGAAGGTCTTTCTAAAATTTATCTGAAATAGGTTTATGCGATTCTGAGTCTGATGATTCTGAGAGGATCTGAAAATGGTTGATGTGGCAAGGAATGGGCAAGCATTACTGGACTAACTAATATAACAACTATAACTTTGTAAGGTATGTGCCAACTGTACTAGGTATAAACCTACCTATAGATCATTATCACTGGAATGTAAATGGAGATTATGATATTGTAATAATTAGCACTTTTTTATATGAATAAATGATCAGTTTCTGTGTCTAATATATACAACTCTATAACACTGTCATGCTTACTTATGCATCTACTTCTTGTAATAATTTTTATGACAGAGTCATTTTACTCTCTTTAACTATTATTGATCATCATTATATGAGGAGGCTAACAGCTCGTCGCTTCGTCGTCATGAGGCGGCGACAGGCTCGGTCAGTGTTTGTTTTTTCAGGAACCCTTTCACCCGCTACAGAAATCCGGGTGTAGATGTTAAACCACCTCACACACAAAAAATCATTTAAATGTGGTCGTATGCAATAATCTGTTGGGATTTATTCCAACCAAGGCGGCCACCCACGTGGTGCCCGTATTTCTTCCTGAACGAGCTAACTTCATTATTGTGGCGTGAGATACAATAGTTAAGAGCACGATTTATAAGTCCAACACGTTGACTTCTGTTTATAGCTAGCGGCGGGGCGCGGGCGCAGCGGGGGCGGGGATTACGCACGTCTGCGCACCGATTTATGGCTGTTTCTCGATAAAAGCTTAAATACTCTCAAGTGAGAATTATTCTAAAGCTTTTCTTGCGAGCAGTCATTGTGATGGCGCGGTAGCACAACTATCCTCGCAAGAGAGGGGCGCGCGCATTGACGCTTTCTCGTGCGCACCGTGGCATACCTACATGCCTGTGACGGGATTCACGTCATGACACCTTCACCTCTCTTTTACAATTAAATTTATAGAATTCCTAAATGATCTCAGTAACTCTGTAGGTTACTAATTTTTTGATGTTGGCTAGCAGTAGTTTTAAGTAAGAGCCTATTTCAACAAAAACACAATATTCTATCATTACTTAGTTACAAATTACTATAATTAATACTGCCGATTACCATAGGATCGGTGTTACTCGTATTGATATCAGCGTCAGGCGTCAAGGGCAAAGGGCAAGTTATTTCGGAGCAGGGTACAGGGAGCGAAGCGGAAAGTAAGCTGAAACTAATCCGGCGCGCGGGTGGGCGCAACCCGACACCGCGTGCGCGCAGCTTACATTTGTCATTTATAATGCGCGCGATTTGTTGCTCCTCACCTCGAATGCACCCTTCTCTCTTCCCCACCCCCTTGCTGCCTCCTCACTCTACAGCCTCTTTATGTTCACTTATTCTTTATTTAAATATAGAATAAGTTAACCGAGTTGTGCAATATTTGTTAAGCTGTTTTATAGCTCAGTTTATCGTCCAACAGTTATTTTTGTATGGTGCGAAACAACAGTTTATTTTCTGAAATGCTCTGAAAATGTTTGATACATGTTGTACTTAATACATCAAAATGACACCACTAAAATATCCGTGACAGTAAGTATGTTTTCATTAGTATAGAAGACAACAAGTAAACAAACTAACTGCTTCACTTACTACGATAAATTTAATTAATAATTAGGTTTGATGGTAGTCAAGCAGGTCTCGGTTGAACTATTTCTGTCCCAACCCAATGAGTGGTAATGAAATTATAAAATAGGGATGCAACAGGCAGCTGTGTGTATTGTAGTAATTGTAATCATTTGGCACGCAACTTAAACCCATAGGCTTAATTCTTATATTACTTTAGGAACCATAACAAATACCTAAGCGTAGTTGCCTAATTACCTAGTTAGTTAATTCATAAATTAGCTTGAGTGCCGTATATTCAGCTTGCTGAATAGGAACAAATACCAATCCATTTATAGTTATTTCAACATAGGTACATTCGAAACCAATTTTCCAACGAACATCCGTTGACTAAACATTTCATTTCATGGTTGATGTGTGACCGATATGTCGTTGATTTGATTGCGTTAACTTTTTACGCAAAAACTCATAACTTATCGTTTTCTAATTTTGCAATCTGACATCCTGTGTGGCCACTACCGCGTGTGTGTTCCAACCTAACACCAAATATTTGGTTGCTTTCATAGGCTCGCTGACGTTTTGACATTCGATTTACGAATTGAAAAAATGGGCGCCGAGAGCCGTCTTGTACCTCGCAGTTTCGTTTTACGCAATATAATACAATGGTTTGCATTGTGTTTCTCTCCACGCAGCTTATTTTTAAACTATTTCCTATTCTTTCCTATCGACTTGTCAATGGTGTTAACTTCCAGAATGAATTATGAGTTTTAATGCAATACAATGTCATGTTGTGATTGTTTATGAGGATTATTTTGTGCCGACTTCAAATGCAACAATTTGATTGAATTATTATTTAAGGTCGTATGCTTACTATCACAATGCATTTAGGTAATACTTTAAGTACTTACACACTAACTTTGGTGACAAAAATATTTTTATTAGGTATTGTGCCTCTTGGTAAATTACACTAAAACCAAAATACAAACAATCATCTAAAATGGATTATAACAATTTTCTTTTTATTAGATACATTAATTAACAGAATAGTAGGTAGGTATTTCACAGAATACTATACAAAGTATATCAGTGCAACTGACAACGGGTACCTATTTCTGTTATTAGCATGCATGAGCCCTGTTGTAGCCATGAAACGTAAACAAAGGCCGATGTCATAACGCTGACTCGAGCCTTGTCGAAGTATTCAACTTTGGGACATATAGCAATAAAGATGAACACCGCACCCATTCCGACCAAATTGAAAAACATCCGAGTGGTTCATAATGCCTCTTAATACCTCTCCGCGTGAGTTATAGCCCCTTAAGTACGCAATATTTTTCATATTTTCACGAATAACGCAAGAGTACTATGGAACTGTTTTATTCTTGTAAGTATATGTTTTGTTCCTCATTTCGTGAGGGTTGGCACAATTTTATTAAATGAAACTTTAAACTTACCCATGCCAAATTTGTCTCTATGTCCCAACGTAGTTTCTTTTATTTCGTTGTTTTTGTAATTTCACAAGTGACATATTCGTTATCTGATATTTTGGTTTTATTTGTATACCAAACTTTAGGGAAAGACTAACAAACTCAAGAATCTCTAGATGTGTCTCTGTGTGTGTTATGTATCCCTCATCTTAGGTTTTAGTTTTATAAATTTTCAAAAGAAATGAGAAGGTCGTTTTACTAGCTTTTCGTTCGTTCGTTCTACTAGCTAATTTCCTAATATAGGATATACATCCTACTAATGACTGCCTCGGTAGTGCAGTGGTAGCGTATGCGACTGCTGTCCGCGGGTCGCACCAAATGTTTATATGATCTGCAAATATTTCGGAGTTTGGGTATCTTCTATGTTGTGCATGTTTTTACAAAAAAAAAAATTGTTAGTCAATCTAGCTTTCGTAGTATTAGGTCTGCTTAGTTTGAAACTAGATGGCGTTGTGTGTTAGATGTTCGAAATATAAAATGTTAAAACTAATATTATTCTTATAATATTAGTTTTAAAGTTTATACCTACCATCCAAAGTTTATGTTAGGTATACAAAACTTGAAGTACATTTTTGAATATATGACAGCCAACTTTCACTGTAGTCAGTCAGTATTCAGTGTGCGATATCCGGTTGTCCACCTTGCCTTGACTTAAAGAAGTTGATGTGCGTATCCTGCCGTGGGTGCCTATCTAACGCAAAGGTATTTTTTATTTTAGGTTTCTGACTTGTAAAGTTTTCAACGAATAAACCACAAAGACTCGTAGTCTTAAATCAATTAATCAGCCCCTCAATGTCCACTGCTGTATATAGGCCTCTTCTCAGTGCCCCGGTCCTCCGCCTTTCAATTCGAAATAGATTTTAAAACCGGCTTGGTAGACCTGCAGATATAGCTTATACGCCGTTTTAATCGTTTTCCCATGTTTAAAAGTTGTGGTTGTTGTTTTCGACACATGTTTAAAAGTTAATAATATTATGAGTTTTTTCTTGCGACTTCGTTTTTGCTACTCCTCTGTACAATTCGTTTTTTTCTGGAGACAAAAGAAATAAACAAATCCACATTAGTATATCTATAATCGTAAAATGGAGTTTAAATTATTAATAAATTATAATTAATTCAATTATTAATTAATTTTAACTCCTTTTTTCCTTTAAGAGTTTAACCAATTGTTTTTAAGTTAATCCGTTTATTTCTTGATTGTTTGTTTGTTTGTTTCTAAAATTATTGTAATTTTTAAAGTATTACATGGTTAATCTTTTTATTACGATTATAGAATATAGGTAGGTATGTACAATCTGCTTAGTAAACAGAATCGATAAATATATGGCAACTTGCTACAGTTGAATTATTTATCGTGGCGCTGACAACCCTGTAACATTTTTGGTATAGAGTTAAATGTACTTAATTGGTTAACTCATTAGTACCTCACTTTGATTTTACCAATGTTTATTTTAGAAAATAATAATTGTATCTGATCGATTCGTGAACTAATCTTTTGTGTTATGCGGAAGCATATTGTTTCATAATACTTCGAGTTTTTTTTTTCATTATAACTTATAGCATGCGTTTGTCAACCCTGTACTACCGACTAAATTAACCTTTCTCATTTGAGTTTACGAGCACACGCTATTTCACTCTTATGCACACCTACCATACGACTAAATCTATAAGGATCTCTTATTTCACATAAAAGTATTGAATAATTTAACACCTGATAAAGGATATGTGAAGTGAACGCATGTTACACCCAAATGTTCAGGTAAACATGAAGTAGAGTCAGTTCATTCAGAGAAGTAGAGTTCAGTCAACTTTGCTATCGTTACTTCTTGAATGATGTATCGTTTTAGTTGTAGGTAAGTTTTGAGCTAACAAATAAAACAATAGTATTTGTTAGAGTTTTGAGCATCTAATTTCCTTGTGATTGTTATTATGTAAACAATACCTAAGGTTGTAGGTAAATTGGAAAAAGTCAGAATAATAATATAATACTATCTTTATCCGTTTCTTAAACATCTAACAGTCCAGTGGCTGGGGTTTCCTATTAATCAATTAGAAGCCTGTGTTAGGAGACTTCACTCCTCCTAATAGTTTTTACAATAGTGTATAAGTAGAAAAGAAAGAAATAAAATAAACATGCAAATGTATTATATAAACCAAACCGAACACACATTTAGATACATTTTATACACACATTTGTTTTTATTAGTCTTATTCTGCAAATCTTGAGTTGGTAGGTAAGTAATGAAGGTAAGTATTGAGTTAATGTGCTTATACATAGTTCATAGAGTAACAAGTTGGCTTATTGCCACAATATGACTAGCTCCTTAGCTATATGGTGTCAAATATGCCTATTGAGTCAGGGGTCGCGTTTTTAATTTTCGCTCAGGAAAAAAATTCACGTGATGAGCTGATATGATATACATGTTTTGTGTGGTAATTATGATATGGCATTTTTGATTCCTTTATATTCAGTATATAAGAGTTACAAGCATTAACTATTCATTATTTAAGCTTTAAACATTACAGACTTGACAAGATATATTACTTATTTATAAATGTTTAAAATATTTAGGTAAAGAGGGGGTCAAAAAGATTTTTTTACCGACTTCTGCTAAAAATGTAAATGGTTCAAAAGGCATCGAAGAATTTAGTACCTACTTTTCTGAGTGCAAGGTATCAGCACTATATCCTCTACCTAGCTTCCTTACAAAAAAACAGAACAGATCTGTTCGGTTTACGTCAGAATATTTTTAATTCTTAATGATACAGGCCTGACAGAACAGATCTTTTCGGTTTAAGTAAGAATATTTTTATTCGTAATAACACAGTGACACAGTCCTGAGAATTTGGTAATTACCTACTTAAAATTGACTTGTAATGAGCTGCAAGAAGTCCTTTATGGATTTTTATAGAACATTTGGCATTGCCATCCTCATCGTTGGTTTTCAGATGTAAAATACGCAAATCAATGTCTCGCCAACTTCCTTTCTACGCCTTTATACGCACATGTTTTATAGGAAAAGATTAGGTTTTTTATAGATTGATGGAAAATGTGTCAAATGTGTCTTCCAACTCCAACCTGATAACGATGAAACAACCATATCTAGTAGGTACACGCCTATCTAAGAGCAATATACCTACCTAGAGAGCAATATACATAGAGTGGAGTGATCTAATACTTAACAGCTTGATATTCACAACGATAGTTAAATCAACTAAACACGTTCCTTATTAGAATCTGGAAAATGAAACAGTGGCCCACCTAATACTTACTAGGTAGGTAGGTATAGTTGGGTATAACATCACGTTATACCTACCTACAAAGAAAATGTAGGTACGTTTCTTGCTTCATTATCGAAAGGTTGACACATAAGGGCGGCCTTTGGAGGTGGTGAGCAGGGCGCCCTGGGCCAGGCTTTCAGTGTCCGACTGTCTTCGGCTTATGCTTTTATGTTCGAGAAAGAGTATGTGTTGCGTTGCATTTTTTGTTGCAAGTATCATCATTAAAAGTATCTGGGTCCTTGCAATGATCTGCCCGCCCGGGGCCTCGCATGACTAAGGCCGCCACTCTTGAAGTCTTGACACATGGTTAGAGTTGGAGTTTTATTGAACAGTAGGTACCTACCTAAAGGGGGTACCTGAGGTAAGGATTGTTAAACAGTTGTAGTGATCTCGGTGTGATCCTTCATTATGTTTAGTGTGTTAGGATTAATTTAATTTCACATTATTAACAAATAAGTAGTGCATGATGTGCTTACCTATAAGAAATTGTCGCACTCAAGGTTATAAGTCTATTGAATATATCTAATGTCTCTGTATTAGTGTATATAATTGTTAGTGAGCCAAATAAAAAAAAAAGGAGAATGTCCTCGTTTTTATTTATCGAATAGCAAACGTTTGTCTAAACATCAGTGTAATGAGTTTCATGTGCTCTAAATTCTATTACTTAACACTTTAGGTGAGAAAAAAATACCGTTTGAAAAAGTCTCAAAATAATTTAGTGCGCGGTGAAGTTGTCTTGAATATTGATAAAGTTACATCTTTAAAAGTTGTATATTGTATAATACTTTCAACTCTGTCTAACACACTCAAAAGTCTATTCCGAATGTTCGTCGTCTCGCTCTAATAAACTGATCTGTTTTTATGGGCGGCGCACTCGCTCAGTGATTGCGCGCGCGTTTTCACTGACACCATTTTCATGAAAAAATATATTTTTAAGCGTCTCCAACGGTATTAAACAAATCTTTTGATATGAAGATTTTTAATTGATTCATGTAAACCTCTAGATATTTTACTATTTAGTAATCGATATCTAGTCGACGATAAAAACCAAAACTTATTCTCAGTAATACAACTCAGTCTAAAAAGAAATGAACAAATATGAATTAGAATTATTATTTTTATTGTTATTGAAAAGCTTAGGGGGTAGAGTGGCACAGAGGAGGGGAGGTATGTGTGACAGCGGGTAGAGCGGCCAGTGGTTGGTCTGGGGAGGCGGCACGTCCGCCCGCCCCGCCCCGCTCGCCACCGCTCCCGCGCACTCAGTCCGCGCTCAGCCGCCGTACCGTTTCCGTCTGTGTGACACGGACTGCTCAACCGATATTTACATACGTGTTTAACAATCCTTACAGTTAATTAGTTGCTGTGTATTAAGTTTTATAATTGAAAAATAGTGCTTGTTTTTTAAATATATAAGTAAAATGATTAAATTTTTGTAGCTTCGAAAATTTGCAATCGGTGAATGAAAATGCATGAACGGAAACAATGTTTGGGACGCTGCCAGTGAGATGTTGGGTGGTTTGTGTGGACTGAAGTACTGAGGGTCGTTTGATGGATGTGGAAAGCGCGGAGTGCTGGGCCGGGAGGGACAGGATGGTGGCCGAGGAGGGCAAGACTAGAGCTACGGACTTTTCGATTGCGGCGATTATGGCCCGCGCCGCAGAGCCGCGCAGCCCCGTCGCAAGATCCCCGCCACTTACCGGTAAACTAGGCATAATTAATAATTAAATTATAATAAAAAAATATGGTTTATTTTTAAATATGTAGTGAAAAGTGTCATTTTTAAATGGGCGCATAATGTAACCTATCTTTAATAGGTTATATTAATAATGGAGATGTTATACTTCATTCAAAACTATCGCGACGGCCATAAATATGATTGGAGTAGTAACTTTTCTGTATAATATTAAAACACAATCTAAAAGAAGAATATTCAATAATTGTTTCGGTAGTTTTTTTAAAATCTTGGTATAGATTAAATAAGGTATGTGATTAAAGTCGCAATCCAATTTCAACAATTAGTTGACAATTTCTTTTATTATTTCTTTACTTATTATCAAGTTATAAATAATTAATTTTAAAACCTTTTAAGAGTTTGGTAGCATGTTACACGCCGTCAAAATCGTAACTGTACCTATTTTATCGTAGGCCATGAATTCAAATTTTATAGAGGTGACGTTACAGTATCTGATTTGATATATCTACCTAAATAGTAACCTAGGTAATTAAACACGTAGGTATAGTTGTATAGAACATTTCAATCTTCGGGAACTTTAGTTTCATTTCCGTGAAGGGTCGTTATCAAGTAAATATTAATTGTAAGTTTTAATGTATGCGAGTACCTACTTACCCACCTAGGTAATTGTGACAGCTGATTACTTAAGGCCTATGGGTAATTATTTAATATAATTACTATTATTACCTATCTGTACCCTTCCACTGACATATTGTGGTTGCATTGATGAGAAATGAAGATCAAAACTCACACGATAAATAGATAAAAACCACCTTTGAAGCGGGTTGTAAATATACAACCCGCTCAAAGGTTCAATAATGTTTTTGAGCTCATTCGTTGCAGAACTTTTTGAGATTTTGAAGCGTACACAAACCAACTTAACATTTTTATATAAGTATAGATATATATAGAACTATAGATCACCAGCTCGGCTTCTTGAAACTGCCTTTTAACAATCTCTATCTGATAGGTAAGCATTAGTTAGATATCAGCTCTATGGTTCAGTAATAGATAACTAGATAATTTTTTTTATTTTATTGCCAAACGAAATTACCGAGATTATTACCCATTGGCCTATTTCAACATTAAAAAAACAATTTTACCGTATTTTAAGGGTAAGTCGCGGGATTGACGACCGGTTTAAAATATTTACAGAATTATTTCTCTTTTATCTAAACCTGGTTGCCAATAAAGAAAAATAATTATGTTTTAGAAACTAGTTACTAACACAGAATGTTGTTATTCTACGGTGAATGTAAGAAACTGTTATTTTGAAACTCTTCCAACAACATATCTGAAAAATAAAAAATAATATAACTAATAAATATACATACATAAGAAATAATTTTTTGGCTGTAAGTAGTAGTAGGAAATTAGAGCCACAAGACCTCATTTTGTAGAAATGAATTCTATTACTGTACTTATTTCAAACACAATTTTAGAGAGTAACCACTGCTCGCACTAAATATTTAAAAAATCAATTCATTTAGTATTTAATAATCAACATTAGATTTCTATAATTACTGATAGTGGGACGAGTTCTTGTCATTGTACATTAGAAACTTATTTCTAATCAAGGATTGTAGGTCGGAAGAGTTTCGAAAGAAGATCCAACCTTCTGAGTTGGTAACCAGTTTCGAAAAAAGAATTATTTTTCTTGATTGGAAAACATGTTTCGATTGAAGAGAAACAATTCTATTTTGGAAACTGGTTTCCACCCATTAGTTTCCAATATGTCTGAAGGGAACTGATCATATTTATCTTTTTACGGTTCAAATAATATATAGGTACCTACTTGCTTGAAGGTACTGTAGTTTGGTGAAATTACCAACTCCTCAAATTTACTTATGAATTTCATTGCTTGTTCCAAGACAATTTAATTTTAGTTGAGACTTAATGAGTGTCATCTCTCGGTGTGTTCCTGGTCCACTGTCGTTACAGGAGTCACAGTAGTGAGCGTGTGAGAGGGATTAATCCCATTAGTTTCTCGAAATCGTCTTAGAAATTAATTATACTCAACTTGCTAAGCAATGTTATACATCGAGGAGTAGTAAATAAGATCTGATGCTAATTGTAGTGTGATTAAGACCATTCGATACGCTGTGTACATAGAACACTTAAGTTGAAACCTAAGAACGATCGAATACAACGAACATCATGTAAATAATGATAATCTTATAAGAGGTAACCTCTATACGCCTGTAATTATCACCAAGAAGTTAGAGCCATTAATTATTTATGGTAACTACTATGGTATTATGGCTGGTCGAACGCGACGCGCACAAAAGAACATTGCTCAAAACCAATAAACTCTGAGCCATATTTAAAAAAGGGTTTAATGCTAATTGGTGTTGTGGAGGCATGCGCAGGCGTCGTGTTACGGGTCAGTTCGTTATTTCAGATTAATTGTGTGGAACCGAACGCAGCCGACATAGCCCGATAACTTCTGACCACGGCCACCAGAGTGGGACACGCAACTTATAACAAATACTAAAATTATTAATTGCAATTTTTCATACATCTGCAGGATACGTCTGCCATACTGGAATCGTCTGTAACGTTTTTTATTGACTCACCTTAAACTTCAATTAACGCTCATTTATTAAAGATATATAAAAGTGCAATTAAGGCTTATGGATTGATAAACTGATATATCCTTTTCATTCCTATTCTATGGGTATTTATCATGCAAATGCTACTTAATAAAAAACATATAATAGAAGAGAACTTAATAACAATTAGAAGTTGCATATGATATGACTGCCAATATTAGGTAGGTACGAGATAAATACTGGGTATGGACATATCTACCAATATTGAATCAGTTCCACAGATATTCATAATACACTAACAAAATACGATTTTATATCGCCGATTTCTAAATTTACGTCTTTCAATGAAAACGGAATGATACCCACTGCACTCAACGTTGATTGAAAGTTAATACATCCATAATACCTGTCTACCTACCTAGGAGGGTACATTCACATTTACCTACATAATAGTTTCTAGTACCTAAGGTAAATCTATACCAAGAGCTTCAAAAACATTGTTTAGGACCTTATTGTGTCTAAAACAGTATTAGAAGAGGACGGTTATAAGGCCATCGACCACATTATTGATATAAATTAAATAAATTAGTAAAACTAAAAAGAAAAGCACCTCAATCAATCTCCTTGCTTCACCAGCAGAGCACCTTCAATATGTGAATTTATAGTAGGTAGGTATTGTCATCTAGACTATGGTTCGAGGACCTACACATAAAATGTTGTTTCCATACGATAATTTTAACAATATTTAAATTAACTGCCAATATG
Source organism: Arctia plantaginis (assembly GCA_902825455.1). Classification (NCBI taxonomy): domain Eukaryota; kingdom Metazoa; phylum Arthropoda; class Insecta; order Lepidoptera; family Erebidae; genus Arctia; species Arctia plantaginis. The sequence continues at coordinate 8,219,768 of CADEBD010000288.1, forward strand.
TTTAGTTGCAAGTGACGCGGATAAAGACGCGTGTTAAAGTTTAAAATCCTATATACGTGCTTCGTGAATATTAACCTATTCTTATTACCTTTTATACCTTTAATTGTTAGTGACGTTTTCTGTGATTGCTGTCATGTCATGCTGCGTTTACGCTGATTTGGTCAATGAATTTATTAAGTAATGTAGTTGCTAATGTAGTTATTAAGTAATGTGGTCATACAAGGCCGACTATATAACACCGTCTGTGAAATTCGTGAAATATACCTAAATTCCACATAAAATAGATTTTTTTTATGGTTTGAATTAAAAAAAAACAGAAATTGGAAACGAAGATGTGAGGTAGGAGGGGAAATGGGTGCGCGCGGGTGACAGCGCTGACGAATAGTGAGACAGTTCAATTCGCGACGAAAGGAGGAGACGTGGTCGTATTTGCGAAGGTTGAAGACGAATCGAATGCAGTTATTCAGAAGGCGGTAATATTTATTGAGAAGATCTGCATTCAGGTCATAATACCATACATCACCATAATCCAAGATGGGGACAATAAGGGTCTGTACAAGCATCGCTTTCGTCTCGGAGGGAAGGAAATTCTTAAGCCGATAAAGGGCACTTAGCGTACCTGTGTGTCTCAAGCTGACGCTCGTGACCTGTGTTTGCTCGCTGAGCTTAGATTCGATAATTAGGCCTAGGTTCTTAACAGCAGGATTAAAAGGAATGACTATGCCGTTAAAGGTAATGGGTGGCAGTTTACCTTCTAACAGGTCTGCAATCCAATCATACGTTGACTGCCTATGATGAGAGCTTGATTCTTCACTGGGTTTAAAGTCAAACCAAACCTAATAGCCGTAATAATCGTTGTTGACGCTATGTTGTCTATCGAAGCTAGATTATAGAGTTGCAAACCATCGGCGTAAAGATGGTACGCACATTGAAGGTTTGGAATGATGAGATTGATAAATATTGAAAATAATAGAGGAGCGAGAATGCCACCTCGTGGGACGCCACAGTCGAGTTCAAGCCAACCTGAAGAGGATAAATCGACGCGGACAGACTGTTGACGCCCCTGAAGATAAGACGAGAACCAGTCCAGTGTAGCAGGCGCAATCATGAGATAGGACAGGATAGACAGAAGGATATCGTGACTGACGGAGTTGGAAGCATTTGGGATGTCAACCAAAGCCATAACTGTTACTTTGGATTTCTCGATTCCTGCTTGGATGTCGGCAGTCACTTTTAGCAGAGCAGAAGTTGTGCTATGCCCGGGCCTGAACCCCGATTGGAAAGGCCTTAGTAGGTTGTTTCGATAAATATGTTAGGATAGTTGTTGGTTCACACAGGCCTCGAGGACTTTAGATAGGAAGGGGAAAATGGAGATAGGGCGAAGGTGATTAAGGAGTTTTGGATTTGAGATCTTAGGAAGGGGAGTGACGAATGCTTTACGCCAAGCAGAGGGAAAATTCCCCGAGTCAGTGAAAAATTTGTTACATGCGTAAGCATAGGAAGAAGGTGATCGAGGATAGGAATGATCATGCGACGGTTACTGTTATCACTTCCCATTGCATTGGATTTGATTGAAAGGATTATCTTTTGACCACACCTGGTTCAACCGGGGAATACTCAAACTTCAATATTGGGACGAGGTTGATCTGCCAGAAACTGTAACGTCCGACATTTGATTTGGCGATCAAACTGCGATGTTGAGATAAAATGACGGTTAATATCATCCAAATCAAAGGTCGACAGAAGGTTATATTTTTCAGACTTGCCGATACTTAGCATAGGTATTTTTTTTTTTTTTTTTTTTTTTTTTTTTATTGGGACTAATCCCACCCACACGCCCACCACTGTAACTCCTGTACACCAGGATCCACAGCAGTGACCCACGAACACACCGAGTTATGACGCTCGGGAAGTCCCAGGAAGAAATTAAACTGTCTTGGAACCCGCAACGAAATTAATCAGAAGAAAATTGGAGGAGTTGGAAATACAGTAAATCCACTTCCCTCCTTAGCAAAGCGGGAGACAAAATGAAGTAAAATAGGCATACACCCTTTTAAACAGGGAAGCACCACGGCCACCAAATATTACGGGTCCTACATGAGCTATATTTGATTTCTATAATATGTATGGCAGAATCGCCTAAACGCACGGAAATTCACCCTAGTTGACACAAGATCCCCATAGTATACCGCCCCAGATGTCACCTGCAAGCTATTCAGCATTATATTACGTTCATTATACCAAAGACTACATTCCCAGAGGATATGATGAGCAGACTGTTCATAATGAGAGTTAGGTGTTGAGCATTGACACAATGGTGACTCGACTAATTTAAATGAATAAAACTTGCTCTTAAAGTTACCATGACCCGTAAGAAATTGAGCGACACAGTGATCCACCTCAAGCCATGTCCTCGACAACCGTTCGCGAACAGATGGAAAAAATTGGTAAAGATGGCGCCCCTTGGATGATTCGTCCCAGCGTTGCTGCCATTCGTCTATGAGGTCATTATAGACATCGGACTGCTGTTGAAGCAATCTTGTAATTTTACCGCGATCCCGCGCGCCCAAGAAATCGCATTCCATGTTTTGTCTTGAATAGTACATGGCTGCACGTCTCTGCACCTCGAGATCGACCGGAAGGACACCTGCCAACACCGGCAAAGCCTCAGTGCTAACCGTCCTATATGCCTTGCACAAAAATATCAGTGCAAGTCGTTGGCCTTGTAACAGTTTGCGACGGACAGCGCCTACGGTCGCCCTATCGGCCCATACAGGTGCACCATAGCACATAGAACCTAAATAAGTAGCTCCGTATATGATCTTTAATGTATTAAATGATAGACCCCATGTCGCAGTTGATATCCTTGTCAATGCACAGAAACTCTTTTTAGACTTTTCATTAACTATTTTAATATGTTCGATAAATGAAAAGTTTCTTTCTAAAACTAATCCTAGATAACACACTGTGGTTTTATTTTTTACAGTAACATTGTCAAATCTAATGCTCGGCGGTGATTTGAGGTTACCTTTTAAAAGTAACTGGAAGGTTTTGTTGGGTGCAAAAGTTAAGCGATTACGTTCACCCCATTGAGATATCAAGTTCAAACATCTATTGGCTAATCTCTCAAGCCCCGCCCTAGTATCAGATTCCACCAGTAATAAGCCGTCATCAGCATACGCGTTCAGAGTACATCCGGATGGTATTGGTATCGTAAGAAAATCGTCGAAGCCGATATTCCACAAGTATGGACCTAGCACCGATCCCTGAGGACATCCCATTGTAAGCGCCTTCGACACAGAATGATGACCAAGTCTTAGTTTAGTTGTACCTTGTGAAAAGTACGAACAGATAAGGGAATAAATATTTTTAAAACACCCCCGTGATTTTAATTTCAGCAACAGCATGGGCCACCATGCGTTGTCGAAGGCGCCAGATATATCTAAGAAAATAGCCAGCACGTATTGAAATTTTGACTCTGTGACAAACTTTCTAACCGATATAACAGCGTCAGTTGTCGATTTACCCAACGTAAATCCAAATTGTCTATCATGAAATTTGACTCCACCTGGCAGAAGCCGGGGCACTACAAGACGTTCTAAAAGCTTTCCTAACGATGGTAACAATGTGATTGGTCGGTAGGATTTAGGATCATCCGGTGGCTTGTCGCCACTTTTTGGTATTATACGAATATTACCGCACCGCCATATACGAGGAAATATTCCTTCAGCAATGCAACGTTTAAAGACAGTGAAAATCGTGTCACCCGAAAGTTTACAAGCTTCTTTTATCATTTTGTTAGATATTTTATCATCACCCGAAGCCTTGTTTAGCGGCAAGGATCTAATGATACCGAGAAATTCGTCTGAAGATGGTAAATCAGACATTGGAGACAGTGGTGGTTCGATGGCCCACTGCCTGATCTGTCGGTGATGATCAGTGTCGTTTTCCGGTCGATCGTCAGGTACGAGTGAGTCTAAAAGATATTCTGCTGTTTGTTCTACTCCTGTGGTATATCTGTTATTAATTTTGATGTTCTGTATGTATGCGTGGTCGATTGATCTATTTGCCTTAAATTCGTGATACAAAGGTGACCACGGGCCCTCTCTATCGAGTTTATTAACAAGTTTCTGAATTAAGTTTCCCTTGGATTTTTCCACAGCAGCTCTGTAGTGGGACCTGGCAACTCTAAGAGCAATGAGAGCAATGTTGTACAAATCTCCTGTTATGTTATGTTTTTTAATAGTGTTTAATTTTCTACGAGCTTTCCGGTAGCTTCTACGTAGTTCGGCTAATCTATCATTCCACCAATCACATCTACGAGTGTTAGTGATAGATCCGCGACCAATAGTTACATCAGCGCAGTATGTAAAAGTTTCTGATAGTATTTCTGCGCTTTCCTCAGCTGATAAACTACTGCGACTGAAGTCTTTGGTATGAGTTGCAAAGAGTGAACCAAACAAAGCCCAGTTCGCACCTTTAGTTTTATATCTAAAATTATAGGGAGCCCTTTGTGGATCCTGTGCAACCCTTGGTGTGAATTCGTACACGATCAAGCGGTGATCACTACAGGATGCGTCCGGAAGGACACGCCATCCGGATATCGAGACGTCGCCGCGCGTAAGCGTCACGTCAATAGAAGACTCACCCATTGGGTTGCAAAAAGTTGGTGGTGCATCGGGGGTATTGTGAATAATAAGATTCATTTCCGCAATGAAATCTTCAACCGCACAACGTCGAACCGTGTCGGTTGAACGCAACTTGCCATACCATAATGAAGATGACGCATTGACATCAGCGCCAATGATAATTTTATGTCCCACGAGGAACTGCAAGACGTAACGTAAGTGATGTAAGTGAGGATCAATAGGATGTGAGTATTGAAAATAGCAGCTCACTACGTAAACCTTACAGGTAGAGGATGAGATCTCAGCAACGGCGCAGTGTGACGTCATAAGATTACGCAAAGATGTTACCGTAAAATTAGAACTTGCAACATATATCCCAGCCTGCGAACGGCAGTCAAGCTGTACTACATTACGACGCAAGCGAGCGCTCTGATATTGTTCTTGTAAAAGGACAATGTCTAACTTTTGTTCTAAAATTAAACGGTCTAATTCTGATGTAGCTATTTTATCGTTATGAAGATTTAACTGGCCTATCGAAATATTATTCATTACTAGTAAGTTACTCTTTAAACTTTTTTTTTTTTTTTTTTTCTTTTTTTTTTTTTTTTTTTTTTTTTTATAGGTATGCTAAGTATCAACAGTAAGTAGTAACACAAACTTACTTAATGTTTTTATGTATACTTATCTATAGATAAAAACAAAAACAGATATAAAGTCTTTCCACAAGGCACATAATAACGTTAGTTGAACAAGAAATTCATTTATTTAAACTTATCTATTACCCTACACTAAGTTTCTACCTTCGATATTTTTCTAACTCATGCTACTAACTATAACGGTAATGTTTATACCGCATCGTGCCTAATGTTAATAAAACGAGGCTATTTGTCTGTTCTGTAGAAATTGCTAGAATGCCTTAAGAATGTATTTAATACTTGCAACCTTGTTGTTTTTATAATATTACAGTTTTCGTAGGTTAATTTAATAATTGGAAAACAAATTTTCATTAATTTCTGTCACTAATATATTTATGAAATGTAAGAAACTACCATCAATTTTTATTAAGGAAGGTACAACACAACACATACAACATGATACAACATAAACATTGTAAATCCTTAAAAAGCTCACCAAAACCTTTATGAATTTTCTCTGTAAAACTCTTGATTGGGAACAAAAATTTAGTTTAAATTGTTTTTATTAAACATTTACAAAAATTCTTTTTGGTATCTAAAATACAGCCAAGATGATTAAGTGGATATTAGGTATAAAATAGATGAATTAAACTGTAGTGTCCATGACTTGATGTCTATATACCTGCCTAGGTATGTCTCCTGGTGGCTTGGGTTTACTCGCAAAACGATACCTAACCATCAATATGATTCGTATTAGCAGCAGGTTACCTCTAAAATTCCATACCAGGCAGTGGTCAAAGTGCTCGAATATATATTACTGTAATTTTCTACATGATTTTGCAGGTTTGATTTAATTAAATCCTCTATCGTCTTTTTAAACTACATAGTAAAATCAAAACGCTTATACACTTTACAATTAATAAGTATAGTGATCAGGACCGATTAGAAAATAATTTCACAACTGATTCTCTAATTACCTTTAATATTTTCTAAATGGTACATTATACGTCTAAAAAACATAATTATTAAAGCACCCATATTTGATAGCTAACCGAACATTAAACTGTGTAGGTATGTTCACTAATCAATTTTAAATAAAATAAACATATTTTTAGTCAACATTTTTTACTTACAACTTACAATATTGACTACAGTAAAATTCATTTGAAAATCTCATAAGATTACCCAAATTTTTAATGTAACACGTAACAAAGTTAATAGCAATAAGATCCCGTTCCAAAATAGTTTATAATCTAAAATATATCAGAAAGTAAGCATAATCTAAGTAAGAATATCTATTCATTTAAAGTTTAGTTGTACTTAAAATAGTATAATTCTAAGACGTTGTCGATTCTCATCAAAAAGTCTCTAAATCGATATAAAAATAGTTCCTTGTGGTGTACCTTTGCACGGAATAACACTTTATTTCAAAATACTTATTTATAATCATCATCATCACACTATTAAAATATATTTTTTTTCGTAATGATTCACACATAAAATCGTTTTCTTTCATTACATTAATTTAATAAGCTCTTTAAACACAGTATCAACCCTGCCAAATATTCTCATACATTTATAACTCACAAAATTAACTACAATACGATAGTTAACATTTGATATATCAGAATGACACAAAAATAGACAGTCCCTGTCTGATGGCTCCCTGGTTTATGAAGTACCAGAGGAGAAAATAATGCTTTGATGTTTACTATGTAATGTTACCAACAATCTGTAAAAGATGAAAATGTACAGTACACGAGACATCTATGTGTCTTGAGAGATTTTAATAGCAACAGCCTTTAATAGACCAACAATCATCATCATCATACACAGCCTTTTATAGTCCACTGCTGGACGTAGACCTCTTCTTAGAAAGAAGGTTTTGGCCTAAAATATCAAGCTGGCCAGACGGTATAAGGGTTTGTGTCAAGTTTTTCTTCTCTACAGTACTGTTGTCCTGCGTAGTTTGCTCCCTAAGTTGGCTCTTACGACACCCACGGTATGAACAGCGGTGGCATTCCGTATTCTTAATTTATCACAACACGAATTAATTTATCCAAATACATATACCAAAAGCATTGGATGCCGAAAAATAGTAGACCTCTATTCTAAAATAAAGAGTGTTACTATAGTTATGTCGGTCCAATGTAGCATACAAAGTAAGGTAATATAATCTTTCATACTAGTTTTATCAATAAATGTTTACTTTTCGAGCCATTCATAGGTTTTATTAACGGTAAGAACCCGGGAAAAGTCATACAACAAGGGACGTCCGGAAAACCTCGTTAAAGAGAATTTGACTTATACATAACATTATCTAGATATTAGATATTAATACGTGAAGAAAATATTCTTTCTGCTCCTTCTGAAGTAAATACGCTCACTAAAGGATATTATATCTTTAATTAATTTATTGAATTGTTTATTGAATTGAATTGAATGATTGAATACTTAATGTTTATTTGTGGAATGGATAATAGTTAAAAAAAACACACTTTTGTAACTAGCCGAATTAAAGCGTAGAAGATAATTTTCTATAAGTTAAACAATAGTAATAGAGTAATTAAAGAAAAACATCATTTTATCATAAAAAGCGTAGGGTGCTAGATGATAATGGTGGTAGGGAAACATTTTTTGACGGAAATTGCTAAAAGAAAGTCATTACATTATAAAATATCTTACAAAGAACCCCACGTTTTCTCGTAAAATGTATTTTTCTAAATCACTCAATATAAATTATTGTATTGTCATCGGTCCTTGATAAGTGTGCGAAGTTTCAATTTAATCAGATGTTTTGAAGTGGTTGAAAATCACGTTCAAAGATACCGTTACATTCATACAGGTGAAGCTAAAAAAAGCGTGGTAAAAATCTTAAATTTCGAAACAGTATGTGCTATAAAGTTAAAAGTCATTTATAGTATAGGGGTCCAGTATACATTTTGACCTGTCATGGTAAAAAAGTCTAAATAATGCCACCTCAAGTTGTTCTCATCAATGATATGTAACAACATAACAAGTAATTTAAAACGGGTGAATCACAATTCAACCACAATTCTCTAGCAAAAAGAAATACCCAGATCAATGCTTACACAAAGTCTTACAAAGTACTTTAATGTACCCCAGGTATGTTTGCGAAGTAAGTAAGGGAACGTACCCATACTACGTGACCCGTTCAGAGGGGGGGAGTCTCATTGAGGGGCGGGGGCTTAGGTTTTTATCACGTAGTCAATATCCTTTAGGGAAATCTCGCGTTTGTTTCGAGCTACATTAAAAAATGGCGCGCAATGTTTGGCGCTTTTTCAACTCGCAGGTGGCAACACTGACATGCATATGCCGAGACGTCAGCTGATTGAAAACTGATAGTTTGTAGTGCAGTGTAGTTGTCAAGCAAGTCGTTTTACAATAGGATGTACAATGCGTTTATTAAATGTCACAAGAACTCCTTGTCCATGCAGGCAAAACAGAAAAAGACGAATGAATTTTGGGTGCCTGATATCGTATCTGTGTGTAGGATTTAAATGTTATAATTCTTGATTTGAGTATAGACTATACTCACAACAACTAAAATAAATAATAAATAATGTTTATTATAGCAACCACAAAAAAAAACCAAAAAGCTTAACAGATTTTTGTTGTTTTTTTTTATCAAGTTCTATGGCAAATAACGAAGTTTTTGGTTTAATATTTTTAGTTTAGCCCGATGACAGCAGACCGACTAGGTACATTCAAGTTTATAGCTTTTTAATTGGTGAGAAATTGTGAAAACAGCATTTACGTCAAATATAATTGTGTTCCATTTTGTACTTGCTCAAATTATCTTCAGTTTTTGTAATTAACATGTATTATTTCTTCACAATTCTTTTTCATGCTAAAATAGAAAATAATGAGATTCTATTCAGAAAGAATAGGCCAAAGATTTATATAAAAAAGAAAAACCAAATATGCTTGCATTCTATTTTTAAAATAAGCCGTAACTTAAACATTGCATTCGCACATTTAAATTGTTTTTGTCGGAAAAAGTTTTGCTTTTGATATTTCCCGGCAAAATTTAATTAATTACCAAAATAATATAATTGCTTTCTGTCAGTAAGTTATTGGTGTTGACATTTGAGGTGACATTTTGCATTCAATTAACATGGTAAGCAATAATGTAAATTACAAAATGTTTAACAATGGATATTGAGATAGTGTTTATGTGACAGGGTCGGTGTCGCGTCAGAGTTCGCCGGCGTCACTCAGTTCGCCGGCGTCGAGCTGTCGGTCACCTCTGCTCGATGAGGACGTCGAAGTTGACGTGGAACAATGTTCCGATGGCGAGCGAGACACGTCAGACCACGCGGCGCCATCGCCAGCACCTTCTTCTGGTTGGTAACGTTTTACTCTTGAGTGATATATCTATTATTATTGTTTACACTCTAATGCATCTGATACATTAAATGCATAGTATAATCTATACTATAAATTATTAATATAATATATAATCTATACTATAATTATTAATAATAAATTATTAATAATCTATACAGATTATTCATAATTTATGGTTGTGTCAGTAGTACCTACCGTACAAGTAGGATACAATCTTAGAAGAACTACAATGATTAAATATTTACCACTATTTTTTACGAAAGTAATAACAGATAGTCAAAATAATTAATATTATTTAACGGGAATTAACGCGATCTCTTATTTAGGGTATTACATACCTCTGGTTTGCCTGACGTTTCGACCAGGTTGCACCGGCCGTGGTCACAGGCTGACTGGCTCATCGGCGCACGCCCTCCGTCGTCGAATCCGTGAAGTAGAAGGCTCTTTCTTCTACCCGCACATTTTCGATATTGTTTTTGTGTCGCCATGTACCGTCACATACCACACTAACAGTGTCCCTATTCTGTAAGCAAACCGATGAGTCCCTATTCTGGTGTTTAACCGATTGCGCAGAAAAGCGAGGTGGTATGTTTTTTAACACTGGATTCCACGCTGTAGATAATTTAAAACCATCTTCCCGATTGAAAGTTTTATGCTTTTTAATCTCAATCGCTTCACGTACAACTCTTGAGTAAAAGTGACGTTCGGTGGAGAGGACTTGCGTGCGGTGAAATTCAATCCAGTGGTTGATGCCTGCATCGAGTGCATGTTCTGCAATCGCTGATTTGCTCGTCTGTCGGTTCTTCAGAAGGCTTTAAATTCTTCAAAGGTTCTTGAAGAGAAGGCTTTAAATCTCGGCCCGAATACCGTTAAGCTATGGAAGCGATACGTGGATGACATTTTCAGTATCGTCAAAGGAAACAAACAAGAAGTGGATCAATATATACAACATCTGAACTCTATTCACCCCAAAATGAGGTTTACATATGAAATGGAGACGGACAGGTCGTTGTCCTTCTTAGATGTTAAAGTAGCCGTGAGATCGGATGGGTCCTTGTCACACTGTGTGTACCCTAAACCTACTCATACGGACAGATACCTACACGCCACGTCTCATCATCACCCCCGGCACTTGCAATCTGTTATGACTTCACTCAAGAACAGAGCTTACGATCTCTGTGACCCTGAACATTTAGAACAGGAGCTAAAACATGTTCAGGAGGTACTCAAAGGTAACGGATATCAAGTGAAAGGAGGACGGAAGCAACCGAAAATAAGACGCAAGTATCCAGAAGTGAACAGGCAACCGGCCTATATGCCTTATGTCAAGGGAGTTACGGACAAGATCGGGTCTGTACTAAAGAAATATTCCATTCCGACAGTATACACACCAGGCATAAAGGTTCACAACATCGTCGGCACACCGAAGTATACATTGCCACTACAAACTCCGGGTGTTTATAAAATAGACTGCAGCTGCGGAAGCTCATACATAGGCCAAACTAAGCGGACTATTGCAGAAAGGGTCAAAGAGCATATCGCTGCTGTGAAGAACCGACAGACGAGCAAATCAGCGATTGCAGAACATGCACTCGATGCAGGCATCAACCACTGGATTGAATTTCACCGCACGCAAGTCCTCTCCACCGAACGTCACTTTTACTCAAGAGTTGTACGTGAAGCGATTGAGATTAATAAGCATAAAACTTTCAATCGGGAAGATGGTTTTAAATTATCTACAGCGTGGAATCCAGTGTTAAAAAACATACCACCTCGCTTTTCTGCGCAATCGGTTAAATACCAGAATAGGGACTCATCGGTTTGCTTACAGAATTGGGACACTGTTAGTGTGGTATGTGACGGTACATGGCGACACAAAAACAATATCGAAAATGTGCGGGTAGATAAAGAGCCTTCTACTTCACGGATTCGACGACGGAGGGCGTGCGCCGATGAGCCAGTCAGCCTGTGACCACGGCCGGTGCAACCTGGTCGAAACGTCAGGCAAACCAGAGGTATGTAATACCCTAAATAAGAGATCGCGTTAATTCCCGTTAAATAATATTAATTATCATGGAACGAGAAAGTTTAAAAGTTAGATAGTCAAAATGTTTCGCGTTTTAACTATAGATTGTTTTTTATTTGTTTTCATAACTTTTTGTTAACTGATAAAATAAATTAAACCTATTTAAGTCTGCTTTTATTACGACAACGATTAACAATACCATTATAATTGAGTCTTCTTCAAGTTTCACTTTGAGCTGTCTTTTTTATGGTAATCACAATGATAAAAGAGTTTGTGATTATGTGGGACAGCCTCATACTAAGCGACAGCCGTTTTTTTATGGCCTTTGCTATATATCCTCTCAGATTAGAAAATCTGTGTCACAATTTATGTTGTAAATAAGAAATCTCAGGTCCCTGACGTCAGATTTATAGAATGTATTATTACCCACATTGCATTGCGGGTTTAACTAATATTTAATGTGTCTATAACATTTTCTTTTAAGTGTACTGAGTAATTTTGCAAATGCAAACAGATACTAAAAGTGTCAGATAGTTTTCCATAAAATAAAGTGTACGTTTTAGTTCCAAAGTGTTCATATAGGTTGTCATGGAAACTATCACCTCGTGAACATGATGAGGTATATAAATATAAATGTGTCTAAAATATGAAAGTTATTTATAAGATACAATATAATGACTTCACACCTAGAGAAAACGAGCTTGCTTATAAACATCGCTTTTAACGGTTCTCTAGACATCTACCTATTCATGACTAACATTTCAGTTACAGTATTCTTGATAACTTATGTTAGCTAGTTTGCTTCGATAACGCAGTCAAAGGTAAAACTCCTAATTTCCAGGGACGACGTAGATATGTATATAGGTTGCTACTCTATTTACTGGGGGCAAACGAGCAATCGGGTCACTTAATGGTAAGTAGCTGTTGCTTCTCATAGATAGCTGCAACTCAAGAGACGCAAGTGCGATACTGCCCTAGTGACCCCATAATTATTGGAGAAGTCTTGCTTGTGGTAACCTTACTCATTCAGCAAAAAGCAACGAAGGTATTGCTTAACTTCGTGACGCGGTTTTTCTGGTGGCTAGTGGACTACAGTCGAGACGGCTCATACGTGACGACAGCAATCCTTTTGTAAATTTTCAGTAAATCACATGTATTGATATTAACGGTAACGGTATTACGATATTAACGGTAATGTGACGATTGTTTTGCAATGTTGTATTAATAGTAACTTGGACGCTGCATAACTTAGAAAACATTCCTTGCAAGGGTAAATGTAGTCTAAAAGAAAAGCGGATAATATTATTTAAATGTCGATATGACGTTATATTAAAATGGTGTTCACATTTTTTTAAAGTGTAAAGCAACGCCACTTGTGGCAATAATGTAATAAGCTTAACTACTTTTAAAAAAAATGTCATGTTTGTGTGTTAGGTTAATGAAATTTAGCTGACCGTTGCAATGGTATTAACGAGGGCTAAAGAGCATTTTATGACACAAGTTCACGGTCAGTGCAGAACGTCGATCTCAAGAAATAAACTTTTTGCACCAAATACTTGACCCTTAAGTAGTTAAAGTTCATATTCTTATAGGAACTTTTATACAAGAATATAAAAGAAGGATTGCCTTTCCGGTTCATTTAATTACATCTTGGATTTATTTCACAATAACTACTATTCTACAATATCATTTAATTTCCTATATTTTTAGTATATTTATTAAAATATATTATTTCTTCCCAATATTTTGTTTTCTCTAGAGTGATAATAAAATATAAAATGTTCGTGTTCATCGACATGGAAAATAAAAGCGATTTACTGCAGAACCGCACCATCATTGTGTTTATAAGAAAAAGTAATAGAAGTTGTTAGTAGACAAGTGTGTTATTAACGATATAAACAAACTTTCTCATACTAGCGCAATTCCGTTCTCACACGCCTAGCAACGCGAGCAGTTATAGTTTAATGTACTGCACGGATGGCGTAGAGGTTTAAGCTATCGCCATGCCGCTTCCTACTACGCCGAGTGTTGTGGGTTCAAACACCACATGGGAGGACACTTTGTGTGATCCACAGATTGTTGTTCTGAGTCTGGGTGTTCTTTGTGTCCGTTTCATGTATGTTTGTAAACTTTACACTTTACTAAACAAACTTTACTAAACTACATTATTTTTTGAAAAAAAAAGTGTGTAGAAAACTGTAATATAGCCACAGGTTGGCTTCCAAACGAGGTTCAAGTTGATACAGTCATATGTTATGTTATTATGCAATTTTTACTCGGGAACAGGACCGGGGACAGGATTGTTTCATATGATTATATTGCATACACTAATCAACACTGTTTTGTTTACTCTTCCTTTTCCTATATTTTTTTTATTAACATTTGTTTGTGTTGCTTAAAAATGTAATACACAATTACACACAGTAGTAAATGCAATTTATTTCAATCAAAATATCAATATTTTTAGTCTAAACTGTTATTTTGCTTAAAATACGTTAAAACAATAACGCTTAACACCTCGCACAGTTAAGAAAATACTTATGTTGAGTCAAACGTGTATTATCAACTTTATAACTATTTAAATACTTTTTAAATATTGCCTAGCAGCAAATAGTTTTTCTTAGCTCATTAATTTTAATTAAATATGTTTATGAATGATAAAGTTTGCCGACGTAAATAACTTTTTTTTTTTATAACATCCTATTCATTAGGTACCTATGAACTTTTATTATTCGCTAAGACTGAAAATTTTTCCATTTATTCAAAAGTGACGTTCACACATGTCAAAATGATATATTACTAGCCCAATTTATGTTTAGTGTTTATAATTTTTGAAATTAAATTAGGTAAGTATGATAAAATTATTGTACAAGGCATTAAGTTATACCTACCTAATAAATAATACCTAATAAATTATTTTTAAAAGATTTGAATTGATGAGTTAGAAAAACGGTTTTAATATTACGTGGCAAAAACGTATATGTCCTAGGTAAATGGGTTCCCATTTTTCTAAGTCAGGTCAAAAGACAATATTAATTTTAAAAGGTAATCACCGATTTAGTAATGTACATGTTTTATTAGTATGAATAAATATCATTATTAGCTATCAATGTTGTCGTACTGAAAATGGAAAATCATATCAGAGCCTTGATATCATTTTTGATAAATGCTACAATGTATTATGATCAACGAAGAATTTTAAGGAATATTTGGATAACATTCAAATGTGAATACTGCAGTAAATACAAAACAACAAAGCTATAGCAAAAATATTCTTTATACATATAAAGAATGTTCTCGAAAAATACTCATGTAAGTTACATATATTTCCTCATATAGGTGTGTATTCATATCATTAACTTTTTATTGCATAAATTTTACTAAGTTTAAAGAACCGATTTACGCGATTATTATTTAATGGCCGAATAATTCTGTATTATCATAAGCCATGGTAAAAAGTACGTTGATATATTGTGACAAGGTTGAGAGTATATAAGATAGAAAGAGATTAATTTTAAATATATATAGTTTTTATCTTCGATTTTTATTTATCTCTACACACTCCCATTTTTAACAGTATCCTTATAACAGAACTAGGCGAGCGAGACACGCCTTCGCCAGCGCGGCCGCTTCCTCCAGCCACTTCATGCAACTGCGAGGAGTTGCTATCTGTTGATTGCCAGTTAGAAACAAAGGAGCTTTGGGATAAGTTCCATGACCTCGGCACGGAAATGATAATCACGAAGACTGGCAGGTAATATATTTTTATTTATATTTATAGTAATATTTAACACTAAGGAATTATAATCTGTATGCAACAAAAACTAACAACACGCAATTAACGATTACACACATAGCAGGTTATTCCAGGCTCGATCTTGGAAAATTATAAATAATCAAACCATAGCCATCACTTAGGAATTTTTGTTCGCATTGAGATAAGTTTCAATACATTATGCTATTGACTGAATACAGAAGTTTGGTCTTAGATGGAAGGAATCAAGTGGAAGTGTTTATAAATGTACCGAGTTCTGTCTATAGGTAAACTGTTAACTATGCCCCTAGCGATCTAGTGATTATTTAATATTAGTGGGTATTGAAAAAAGTGCCTAATGGTTATAAGATAATTACCACCGGTCACATTATTTTGAAATTAGAATTTGTTTTGAAAAGTGTTTGCATTAAACACTGCGGAGAATACACTTACACCAGAAGGTCCAACGTCGCATATAATAAGATAATTAATAGACAGTACCTACTATAAATAAAGTTCAACCAGTACGACTTAATTTTTCAAACGCCCGTAAAGAAGTTTTAAACAATATTATTCAAAAAGATATGATCGATTTGATTTACTACTTCGCTCATCAACATAATGTAATCTTTCATTCTGTTGAGATCGGAGTCAAAAACAAATTAATTCACTCCACAATCACCCTCCAATAAAGGGTACAATGGAATGGATTCATCAGCTAAAGTGGCCAATTTCGGAATAATTACTTCGCGAAGCCGGCAGTTCTTCAACCCTTTAACGAGATAAATTAAAAGTACATTTTTTCCTAACCGTCGGCGTAATGGCGGGCTATAAATTCACAAAGCCCCAAAGACAACAAACAGCGTTGCGTGGGGGAGGGGAAGATGTTTTTATAGTCACGCCGAGAGGTTTATCTAAATAATTGCGTAGTCGGTGGCGGTGAGCGGAAAATTGGCATTGTATACGGGCTCCGTGCCCCGCGCGGGTCGTCCCGGGAACAATGTCGCGATCTGACATACTGCCCTCCCGGGAGGCGCTCGCGCAATATTGACACGTCAAGCGACAAAAAATAAACGTCTTTTTAATTTTGTTTGTCATTTTATCAATGCTCTACTGTTTTGGTATTTCCATTAGCTTTAATATGATCAAGATTTATTTCAGAAATAATGATTTTGACAGCTCAATTATACGTAACAGGACAAAATAGTGGCAATTAACACAAGGCTATTTTAAGGGCTTTTAAAAATCATACGCAGTAAAATATTATCACCCCGGAAATGTAGTGAGTTACTGCAGTTTTGTGATTAGCTGATTGCAGGTTGCCAATTCATGCACGAGTACAGTTACGATGAACTACCTTGTAGGAACAAGTGTTTGGAATGTGTATTATCCGCATATTAGTCGCCTGTCATTCATTATCGGAGATGGGGAGGGACCTCATATCGCAACAAGTGCAGTTAGTCTAAATCACAGTAACCGGCAGTAGCCCGGAAAGCATTTCAATCTCAGGGGGATAGATCCAATTGTTATACTTACAGCGTGTACCTACAATAGAGACACAATGTTTTGATACTTTTCTGTAGTTATGATGTGACAGATTCTTAAAATCTTATTAATAGGCACTTTTAAGATTGAAAACTATATTATTTAAAAAAATCATCTAAGCAGGAGAAGATGAAATTAAAATACCATAGTTTTGGAAGGTGTTTAATACAAGACATCTAAAGAGTCATTTCTTCTTTTCTTTCAATTAAAACTTGACACAAACCCTATTCCAACCTGTCTGGCCAGCATGGTATAGCAGACCAAAACCGCCTTTCTAAGGAGAGGCCTATGTCCAACAGTGGACGATTAAAGACTGTTGGTGTGATGATGTTTTTTCTTTCACATTATAATATTATTATCTTACCCTATTATGTAAAGAGTAAAATGTTCGTACTATGCGCTGATGTTAATACCTAGAGTATCAAAAATATGTAATCTTTGCAATATCTAAACAGGAGATAAATCAACCCGTCCAATCAAAACGGGATATCAGGCACAAACAAGGGGCCCTCCCCTCACCCCCTGGCGGAGCGTGTTTTCCAATTGCTTTACAATTTATTTTATATTAATTTCTTTACACAGCATTTTGTTATCTTAATAGTATTAAAAGTTGTAGATATAACTTTGAGGTAAGTAAAATCACAAAATAAAACTTAAATATGATTGACGTCAATTTAGGTTTTATTTTGTGATTTTTTGTGGTTTTGTTTAATTGCGTGTGAATTCTTTACGATTTATGTCACTATATAAAACATTTAACATTAGGTAAATACTATAAGGAGATTGTCAAACTTACAAAGACCACCAATACAAGTAAAACGTGTTACTGCGTTCATTTTTATGTCAAACTTAATATGAAAACATAAAGTGGCCCTTATCTCCGGACATCCCGTAATATGCTTTATCTTTTTTTATAGCGATGTACAATCCGTTCCTTTCTACATCGATACGGCTCGCTAGGGACCACCAAATATCTGACTTTATTATCAAAATTTATTCCTAATTCTACTACTATCTTTATAAGCTTATAAGTAATACGTATTGTTACACAAATAAGATAACGTTAAACTTCAGGTAGGTAGCTTCCGATGTTTTAATATTAATATTAAATAGTTGTCTAGACTTACTTTTATTTTAGTAGCGTTTAAGTTTCATACTACTTATAATGGTGGAACATGTTCTGAATTCTTATGTCATACGTTTCTAACAGGTTTATGGTTTTATTTTAAGACGTCTGGGAGAAATGCGTTAGCTTAGCTGCGATGATGTATGTCTCTATTTGCTACATGCAAACAAGTAGAAAAAAACCACAATGTTGAAAAAAATGGAAACCATTTATTTATTGTTGAAACATGGCTAAATCTAAGCGCTCAGTATTCCACTAGACTTACTTACATGTCCTACTTTGAATTTAATGACAATTTGCTTTAAAATTTCAACACTCAACCTGTTTTTGAAATAGTAAATAATAAATAGTTATCGATAACTAATCGTAAATGTAAGTAGCACATCCTTAACTTTGTGTGGCTTACGAAACGTAGCTCTGTCTCGATTTGTATACTTTTTCATTTTTTCGATTCGTCGTTTTGATTTACAAGCGGCCACTTTACTGCCGAATGGACTTTGTTAGGGGAACCTAACTGGTAAACGATTTATGTTCGTTGGACCTCTCTTGACAATGAGCTTGTCCAAAATATTTGAATGTTAGTCATAACATACCCTTATTTATGTTCGAAGGTTTATAGGTTAACAACATTATTGCAATATCTGTTTGCGGTTAACTTTAACGTCGTAAGTCACCGGTGAACTCGTACAATAAAGCAGTGTTGAAATTGCAACGTCCGACCGCTTCTCTGCAAATTAAATGTGCAGAAATATTTCAGCTTACTAATAAGTGTATTTTATCTTTCTAACTACAACTTTCATATTTATGGCTGTTTTACAGCTGATGACACTTAGAAAACCATATACCAGTCAAAAAACTGAACATTGTCAGATAAATTACCCTGTACACAGTGCATCACTTGCGAGCTGAGGAGCTGTGTTGCATAGGTACTAGGTACATAATTTATCGGTATCCGCAATTTGAGCAACTGCTCAACGTATCAATGGTTTTTATAGACGTTTAATACCGCCAATTATAAGTCATTCAACGGATACTAGCAGTGCCGGCGGACCTGACGACGATGTATATGAAATGTGCGTGTTTAGAATAGTGCATTCATGTTTTCTACTGATTGAAATGATGATGACCTTTTAGTTTTTTGCAATTCGTTCCCATTTTTATAAGCCTTATAAAACATGTTAATTTTACAGCCTTATACTGCTGCATCGTGTTCGTTCCTCTAAGACACTTAGGTAACTTATTATAAATTATCTCTCTTGTATGGTTTTAATTATCCTGCGGTAGGAAATATTAATAATATTTATTACATTATATTAAAATAGCTTAATTTCTCTGAATTACTCCGCTTCATGTCATTAGTTTAAATATTAATGTCTGTTAACCTTTAGCACCTGGCACACCTTTGTATCAACAGCACCTACATCTTTGTACACTCCAAAGGTGTAGACCGTTGAAAAAAAAATACAAAACTTATGGCATTTAACAAACAATATTTAGTGCCGTTTTGACAGTTATGGTGGTCAATGATTATTGTTGATTATGAGTGGCTATAGTATAGTTTTTGCCAAGCATAACAGGTGCTAACTTTCAGGTGGAAATTAAAGACTTATTCAACTGTATATTGTACGGTTCGACAGGCAACAGCTTAAGATATCTATCTTGTACTCGGTTATCTGATATTGTTTTTGAGATTCTATCCTTTTATAACGTCTGTTTATTACACATATTTTATATAGAATACATATACACATATAATATGTAAGGGTTTGTTTAAATATTTAATATTAATACATCACTATTTTAGTTTTTTTTTCTCCGTTTCTGTAAATATGTCTGTTCGTAATTCTATAAGAAAGGTTTATTTTTAGATTCCACTGCAACGTTTTCGTTGTTGTATTTGTACCTACACATTTATATATGTATATTTGTTGTCAAGTGCATTAGCGTTCGCTTGACCACTACACTATTTTTTTTTATTACATTAACGTCACTATTGTTAATTTTATTAGTGTCAGTAATATTTATTTATTCTATCGGAATATAGCGTACTGTGGCAGTAGGTTAATATTTTTTTTAACTCAGACAATTAAAAATCACAGTAAAATGAAGTGATCATTAAATCACCTGTTTTATGTAATGAAACCGTAGACGTTAATATCAATATCATAATTTAGGGGATTAAAATGTATCAGGCAGCGATAAAGCAAGTGCAAAGTCAATCAGACGTGCGTCGGTTCAGCTCGCTCCGTAATCGCTTTTAATAAATGGGGTATGATGGCAAAGGGTGTGGGGTAACAGAGGATCGTGTACCGACATGTGCATTTAACTTAATTGAAATTTTCGTGGCTACGTTTATTTTGCACTTGCAGATGCACCTTTCTTTGACACTTCCCGCTGTGGAAAAGAGTTCAACGTACTTATTAAGTCTGTTGTTTGCATTTTTTTTGAAAATAAATAATTTGAAACATTTTAAACTTTAAAATAATCAAAATTCAAATGCATATTTTTTATTGTGTATCCTTACATTGATATGCAGGGATACTGGCTAAGTCAACCTAGATAGATAGATAGATAAATACTTTATTTGTACACCAGGGTTTTACAGACATTATAAAGTAATTAACAACAGATGTAATGTACAAAGAGCGGCCTTATCGCTTAGTGCAATTTCTTCCAGGCAACCTCAGATAATTTAGGAGGTTGTAGTAGCCATTATTATTAATGGACTTCCCTATCCCAAACCTAAGCCTTTTAAGATATTGGACTTTAAAAATTTAATTTAATTAAAAATAATTTTAAATATTATTTACTTTTCCTAATTTTGTTTTTCTATAATATAACTTTTTCTTTATTTTTTAATACTTTTTACTGTTTTTATGTAGTTGATAGTTTTATAACTTCCATTACCATTATTTTAGTTAACTTAACAAACTATGTGACATACCTGTGTAGCCCTAATGCACGCATAATATAAGAATACATTCTTTGTACTCAATAAATATTTAGAAACGAATCATTCATAGATCTATCTAACAATATCGTTTTGTAACCAGTTTGTCTATGTTGTGTCCAGTTGATTTAATATATTATTTGTTGCTTAGCATAGAATAGAAATGCAAATAAACTTTGTCTTTGTGTGGAAAATCCCCACGGGTCATCAATTCCTTGCCCTCCTTCCAGCTTAAAGTGGCCCGTGCGGAATACGTCATGCTACAGTTTCTGGCTTGCTTTTACTGGGGTTAACAGAAGTTGCCGATCAGTACCTCTGTCAGCCGGTAAGAGCGGTTGCACTGATGCCTCTCCTTTCAATCTTCTATAATGGGTCTTACTACCACAATTTTGGCGTGCCCTGCGCTCAGTCGCCGAAGTCGCGCTTTATGCAAATAAACTAATAAAATACTAACTTGTTTTTGCCTTTGGAATCATTAAGGTTGATTGATCTAAAACTAATAAGTCACTAACAACAAATTTAAATACATAATACACACAATGTAGATAACTGTATTAGCTACTGCTTCCAGTGACTTCAATGCGAGAAAATGAGATGTACGCACAATGAGCCTTCGCCCACATCCCTACATCGTGATTTGCGCCGCTGTCTGCTACCGCGCACACCCGTTTCAATTTTAATTTTCTATTACTCCTTTTTGAGTTTCAAATCTGAGTTTCTAGTAGAGTACCTATCCGTATCCGTGCGATTCGGAATATACACACACGAGTTTAGAGATTAACATACTACATAGGTTCACTACTTTAGCAATACCTTCATTGAAGTAGAAATTTGAATATTTAATTAAAATTATCTATTTTCCTTTAGCACTTACCTAATAGTTTATCAGACATGAATCCATTTTTTTTAACATTTCTAAAACAGAATTAGGTAGACTGAAAATTATCATCATTAAGAGGGTGGTCATTTAACAGACATTAACGCTTAAAACATAATAAGCAAGTTTAAATAATTACAAAAGAAGGTGTAAAAAGCGATGAATACAAGTGAGAGTGATGCGCCTGCGCTGGTCGATGAAAGCCGATGGCAGACACCGACGGAGATTGATTACGTAATCATGGACAGCGGTCGGCGATTTCGGGAATCTCATAGAGAATAATAATCATCATTCATCTCACGGCTCGTTGATGTTACATTGAAGATGTTCTTGATGTGAGTTTTTGACGGTATCGTCATAATCGAATTTCGAAGTTAATTTTACGCGTCGATTAGATTAAAGTTGTTAGAGGTCAATAGTGTGTTTCGTATTTTGAAAGCTTGTTTGATTGCACGGAAGCGACCTAAATCAAATTTTAACATAATAACAACAGCGAGTCTCAGTCTCAACTTTACTAACAATAAGGTGGTATCTGGCTGTCGACGCACAATTAGCCCTCCATTGTGAGATTGGTATTATGCGGTGTGCGCGGGCGCAGACTCGTGTTGGTTTTACTCCTACGCCCATTGTGATCGCTTCAATCGCGCGCGCATTGCCATTCCACTCACTCCGTTCAATGAGATATTATCTCGACTATTATTTGATGCTTAAAATAGATAATGATTTGTCTTCCTTTGCTGTAGTATTTATTACTAGTCGATTCATTATGATTAATTGCTTTAAAACGTTTATTAAATTCTACGTAACGCCAGAAGCTTCGTCATAAGTGTTTCCAAAAATTTATGATATGTAATATTTAACTATTATAAATCTGTTTGGTTAGGCAATATTGGTGTACTGGTTAAGTTTTTAGACCACTTGTAAGAGTTTCTTAATATTATAAGAATACTTCTCTTTGGGAGGAACTTACTATGTAGCTCCCTATCATGGTTTCAGTGAATGTCTGATTACTCAGGGATCAAAAGAAAGGTTTGGTTACTGTAAATTACTTTGGCGTGCCACCGGCGTCGGTGGGTCACAGAAGTCACATAAGCCTAAGTGCGCGTGCCCATGAGAGGTACAATACGCGCGTAATGAAGTGGGCCGCGAGGGGGCGGTATTGTACTTCTAAACGAGCCATTGTGAGTCATCGGCGACCGCGACTGCGACCCTCGACCCGCTTCTCGTTACCACTGCCTTATTGACCTCCCTGGAAATACTCCGGAACTGACTACGCTTTTTTTCTTCGCGCACAGTAAAGTGGTCTTGTTATCGCACTAATAAAGATCGATTCACATGGTCACGGTCCATCGTAGTTAGAAATTTCCATAGAAAAAATATTGTAAATTTTGTCTAAGACGAATCTAATGATGAATGTTGTCCATCTTACATCGCACTTGTTAATTGGTGTGCCATTAATGTACACCGAGTGTTAATTTTTATGTTATCCGTTGAGCTACTAATTAGGTAAGGTCATCAGTATTACGATCAGCATACATACGGAAGTAATATGATTTGTCAGTTGCACCGTGAAATTTTAAATCATAAACGATGCTTCAGGCTGCAATCTAAAAAAACAGGGTAGCTCTTTGTCACTCTCACACTTTGCTAGAACGTAAAGGATAGATATCGATTTCGATATCGTCATGTGTCGTTACTTTTTTTTTGAAGTAGAGCGTTAAATTTTCACAGCTACCCCTCGGCAAGAATAAATTATTTTTATGTGGTTTCGGGGTGGCCGAACCCGTCGGTGTAACAAAAAAGTAATGGTAGCTCATGTCGCGGAAGTAAGGGTTGATTGTAATATTTCAGTGACTTTAGATACAACACAGATGTTACTAAGATTTTAAAGGTGCCTTAAGTCACGTATATTGGATGTAATTAGAATACTTACTTCATAAAAATAAGATTAAAAAAAACACTTATAAAATGTCTAAAAGAGTCTTTATAGTTCGTACCAAATATTACTTACTGTTGAAATAACTGTTAAACTTTTGAATATTTCAGAAAAACTAATAATAATAATATAATAATATAATTTATTGTCTCAAAAAGATACATACAGTAAAAACACACATAAGTTATAACAATTCAACATGTACAATAATTTTGTTGACCTCTGGTACCCAAATTAAGATTTAACTTGTGGTATGGGTACCAGGGCTCTCGTACTTAATTGCAACAGGTAGTTAATGTAAAAGTGTAATGTATCGTTATAGTAGTGAAAACTAAATTTGTTAACCGGTTTACAAGATTTTTTTTAGCAAATGCTAACTTTTGTGAGTGTATGTAAAGAGTTGGTAGGTACTGGTGTTGCTAAAGTAAGTCTAAAATCTTGACATGAATAAATTGAAAAATATAATAAGATACCTATTAATAAAATAATAAAAAAACTAATGCTTTGTATTAAAGTTTGATGACTATTTAATCTTTGTACAATTTGTTATGACGGAGTATGATTAGTGGCAACGGTCTTTGCAACGCGGGCAGCTTTCAAGTTAATCCGACGTTCTGGATTTGTTGTAAACAAACTAGATATCTTTACATAGATAGACGGCACATCACAAATATATATCTCAAACTTATGTAAAGTGTTTAAGAAAGAATAACTGACTTTAATGTTGCAATCATTGAAAATTGTATTAATTAAAGCTGTAATTCGTTTTACTTCAGTTTTCAAGAAGGGGGCACATCTTGAGTATAATGAATTCAATTAAATAGTGTCCTGGTGACAATTTAACCAAAATTTGTGTAAACAAAATAAGGATTTTTTAAACGGTCAAGTAACACACTACTCTGGTTTTAAAGTCGTTTAAAGAGAAGAGAATAAGTCACACGTGTACTCGTCGGTGAACGATAAACTGAAACAAAACAAAATGACTGTATTACAACTGAAGCTATCAGTAGAGCTATATAATGAGTAGGTTGCGCACTATGGCGCAAGTTTTCCGACAAATGACGCCTAATGCGGGCCAAATTATATCCGTACGTGTCACCGCCCAGCGATAAAGTTATTATTTTCTATTTCCGTGGCGGTGTTAAGTCGATAACTCGAAAATAACTACCATTTACACAAATGGCACCCAAACAAGCCTACAATACATACAACGACATCTGCTCATTACCGAATCATAAAATAATGTTTTATTAGACCGCAATGCTCGATATACATATTTTATAGTCAAGTATAGACAATAATTTGAAACAAATTTTAACTGAATAAGTAAATTACTTTATAGACAACTAGCTGACCCGCGCAACTTCGTCTGCGTCTCTCAATAGTAATAAATTTTCTCCGTTTTTGAAACATTCTTCATTGGTGCTCCGTTCCTATTTGTCTTAGCGTGATGATATATAGCCTATAGCCTTCTTCGATAAATGGGCTATCTAACACTGAAAGAATTTTTCAAATCGGACCAGTAGTTCCCGAGATTAGCGCGTTCAAACAAACAAACAAACAAACAAACAAACTCTTCAGCTTTATAATATTAGTATAGATATATTGAGCGACAGACGTTGAACCGGAACTGACCGCTACAATAGTTTTGCATATAAATGAAATTTATTTTGTAATCACGTTAGAATCGGTGTCACATCACATTACAAAATTTATAATAATAATATTCTACCACATTCAAACAACGCCATCTGTCCCAAACTAAGCAGAGCTTGTACCATTCCTACTAGACAACTGATATAAATATACCTACTCGTATATTTTGTTTTTCTTAATACCTACATACATATTATACATGAAAACACCCAGACTAAATCAAACATTACATGTTCATGCATACAAATGATTGTCTTGAGCGGGAATCGAACCCGCGACCGTTGGAATAGCAGTCCGTCACACAAATCGCTACGCCATCTGGCATTGACAGATTTGATTGGGATTAAAATATTAGTCTATATCATACAAAAAAACTTAGATGAAAGACCGGGAGTGTTAAGAATTCTGGTACTATCCTAGACTATTATTCCTTGTTAGATAGCTAAGAATACGTATTGTCATTGCGCCGGTTTCGCGACCACCAGTTTCAGTAGGCGACCATTTGACGGACTAAGTTGCTTTAAGTCAAATAAGAATTTACATAGTTTGAAACACATGATTTATCTAAGCACCGAAAAAAAAATTGACAATATGCGAGACGATTTAGTGGTGTGGTTTATTGATGATTTAAAAACAAAAATAGAAGTGCGCGCGGCGCTCAATTGCAAGTATACTCGTAAGTACTTATTTCATATTTTACAGGTAAGTTCTGTGTTTAATTAGATTGCTCTGATACAGAATGTTAAGTTTTTGAAATTATTTTGGGTTATATTTTTCTATGTTCATGCACAATATTAAGATCGGTACTCGGCGGTCGGTAACAGGTCTTCTACAATTTGTGGTGTAGCATTATAAAAGTGCAAAGAAAGAAGTTTTATTATGCGACCACCAGTTTATATAAAGAAATTTTGTTTAATTTACTTATAACCATAAACTAAAAAGGTGGTCGTTAACCAACACAATTGAAATAAAGACTTTAGTTTGTGACCGCAAACTTAAATAAATATATTAATTTGAAATATTATAGTAACGTGTTGAATGTGATCACGTGTATTTTACGTGTGTTGTTTAATTAAATGTCTCTTTAATCATTATTTTAGCAAGTACTAAGGTAGTCCTAATTTGACGAATGTTAGAGAGGATTATTTTGCCATTTGTACCATAAGAATTAGGCATAAAAAGTATGCAATATTTTAAACTAGTTTTTTAACATAAAGGTCAGAAAAAGATGCCGCCCTAAAACTAAATGACATTCAAATGTAAGGGAAAAAAAAGAAAATTGGTAGACTGTATCAGATCCCTCGGACTAAAATTCAAGATTGGCTTAGTGGGAAGAGATGTGATGCTATTGATATTATACCTGATTGAGCTATTGATCTGATTGACACTCAAGAGCACAAGATCCTGTACTCGGCATAGAAGGCAAAAAGCGAGTGAAAGAGGGGTTTTTGGACTATGGATGGTGTGAAGATCCCGAATAGATCAGGACAAACTTGGTTTTCGCAACACTGAAATCTTCGTGGAAGTCGGTAGTCAGAAACTTTCTATCAAAACCAAAAAAACGCAAATAATTTATTATCTATTTGGAAAATATAAATAAATATTATGAGAAAAACACTCGACCAAAAAATTACCATATTATTTTTGTTAACAATTATTATTTCCATAATTATACTTTACTAAAGGCCATATTAAAAACATTTTAAAATCAATTATAATTATTTTAATGGCTTATTTATGACATTACAACAGTGGTCGCAAACCAGCTCACTGGTGGTCGTAAACTGATAAAAGTGGTCGTAAACCGAAGTTTTGGTTATATTTGCACTTTTTCAGCATTTTATAATCATTTATGGATGAAGGTATTTTATTTTATGTTTTAAATTAAAACTAGACTATACTTGCGACCAATTTTCACTAACACATACCATATTGCGTATAGATAACATTTTCTTTTACTCGTCTGAAGTGAGCAACCCAGCTAAAGGGTCGCTAATCGGCGCAATGACCCTACATGTTTTTTAATAACTCTGCAGTTTAACTGTCATAGATTTCTTTATTCATCAAAGAAAAATCATTTTTTACAAATTTATTTCTTTTTGCTATTATTAACTATCTACTTCAGTAAAGTCCATTATAAAACGATTTATCAACTACACAAAAACAGTAAAAAAACATGAAATAAAATATATAAGTTCTAAAAAAAATGAATTAAGCAAAATTTCGGCAATTTTTATAAAAAATCTTAAATTTCCCACATCTTGAAAATGGTTGGTTTGGGATATGGTATTTCATAGTGAAATTTATCAGAAATGATGGCAACTACAACCCTTTAAAGTGTCTAGGTCGACTTACCCAGTAAACCTTGTATGTATATATTGAAATTGTTATGTTGGTTTGTGTACGCTTCAAAAATTAAAAAAGTTCTGCACCGATTGAGCATAAAATTTACAAACCGCTTCAATGATGGTTTTTATGTTTTCTTTTTTCCGCGTCAATTTTGTTTCTCATTTCTCATCAATGTTACTTCAATGTGTTTTAACAAAGTCAATTCAATTTCTTTTAACAAAGTCGTAAATCAAGTTGTGCATTTTTGAATTTTCTACTCAGATCTCTTTGCTTAGCTCTTCAAAACATTTCTTTTTTAAGGGCTTTAGAATTAGTGTCAAAACAACATTGAAACACTTGCATCAAACCAGAAAGATAAAAAGCTAGATAAGTCTAATCAATCTAAGTCTCACACGAACTAGCATTCATCAGCGAGACTTACGCGTCGAATCATGCATGCATGCATACTGAATCGGCATAGAAACGAAGGAATTCTGAATCTAATTGTTACCTGCGATAAAAGTGAATCCTGTACGACAACCGTAAGCGTTCGTCTCTGTGGGTGGACCCGGGTACAGGACATAATCAGTGGCTAAAAGAAGCGGATTTGTTTGCCCAAAAGTATTATGTCTATTTCTTGGGATCATATTTTTAAGATAAATGTACCCAATAGATATAACTTGCTGTATCCCTTGCAGTGTGTTAATAAAAATGAATGACGCAAACAACATAAAATACGAACAAACACACATTGAGGATATCTAGTACCAGGAGACCTCTTCAACAATTAACGTCCCTGCATAGGGAAATGCAATTTTAAGAGTATATAATGTAGAATATTATATTATAGCTATTTACAATTTATAACAATTTGCGTGTGTTAAAGTTGGTGGTACTTAATCAAACGATTAGACAGCAATGTGCCTGCCGATCGAAGTGGAGAAATGTACTACCTTTTGCCTTTTACATAACCTAGATAGCTACAAGTGATATATATTAGACAATATTAGGCATATATAACATATTGTAAGTTGAACTAGACACAAACATATATATATTTGGTGTATCCATAAGTTGAAATTTAATCGGTCACAGTTCACCTCCGGGAATGTATCCGCCGCATGTGCAATTAATTGGCTTATCGCGAGTTTATTGATTCGGTAAGGCGATCCGTTTTAATTACCTCCATCGCCCATTTGCTGTAGATTGGCTTCCAGCGTGCCTACCTCTCTAAGCCTCTAATGGAACCCGACCAATTTCGAAATTGTTCTTAAGTAAAGGTAGCTTACCATAGTCGTGCATTTTTTTTTCGGTTAGTTGGTTTCATTAAGAAGACTATTAAAGTCACTCGTAGAGTCACGCTCATAATTACAAGCATTCGGATTCAATTATTCCTCAGTCAGTACATGAATTTATGCGTAGGTAGGTACCCCAAAGTAAAACCAAATAATGGAAAAGAATTAAGCACCACATTTTTAACGTCCATAAAACAGAGTCTTTTAAAGATTTTAATAGGAGGACCGAGGAATGAACATATACCTATGTTCATATAACATTGTATTGTAGTTTCAAGTTGAATGGGTAAAATACGGCTTAAGTTCTATTGCATTCTATAATTTTGTATCGTAAAAAGGGTAACAAATATAAAAGATGGTCGTCAAGCATATGTCGCAGCGCCTGAGCCTGCTATTACAGCTAATTGACAGTCCGCACACGAACTGTGCGACTACTATATTTGTCACTTCCCCTCCCTTAATTACACGTTACGCACCTAGGTCTGAGGGAAGCTTTTCAAAATAAACAAATACTTTTGGTGTCTGTCGCAAGTAACTACTGTCGCATAACCGCATGACATGTTGAGCATCAATTCAACAACAAAGAAATGTAAATTCGTTTTAATAATGGCTTTCTTTTAAGTTATTAAATTACTACACTGACTGTCTGAAATTATGCCATATTATGCCAATTGTTATTACATGGAACGATGGTTAATAGTTACGACTCAATAGGAATCTAAAGCTCATAGTGTAATTCAACAACAAATAAAGTTATCAATAATCATGATTTGGTTAATGGCCTGGGGTAGACGACAAGTTACATTAGAACGGACTCATAATAAAGATATAATATTACCGGCGGCGCACTCTCCCGAGGGTGACGAATTGCTCGTACGATTAACTCTTAAACGACAAATAGAGGAACTCCCTTCCCGCAGTCCTCCCGCTTGGGGGTAAACTAAGCCACGACTTCCGCTAATTATTCAGGGGAGCGGCTACGCGAACATCGCTGTCCCCCTCGCACTCTGCGAGCCGATGCACATCTCCGCAAAAACTCTCTGAAAACCAAAATTTTCCCTTCTCCCGACGGGCGGTCATATTTCTTCCCTCTCGCTCCCATTAAACACGCCGTAAACGCTTTCCTTTTTTCACGCCCTCACTCTAATAGAAAGGCAAATTACGAGCTTACGGGCGCGGACGGATAGCAATGTACGAAACCGCGCCGCGGCCGTGCCTCGTGCGTCCTGTTTTTTCTCAATGTTGGCCGTATTTCTGCACTCTTCAGGAAAATGGTGGTTGACTACGTGAACTTTCATATGTTTATACTCGACTATCAGGATACTACAATATATCACAAGATCCATATCTTATTACTTTTTTTTTGTAAAATGAGAATGTCACATCATTGCAAAACAAAAGCATTTCAAAATTTGTTTATTTTGTAAAAACAAGATTAAGATAAATTGCTTTAAAAAAACGGTGAAACTGATTCTTTTACCTAGAACTTAAATAAGAGTAGATAAACAAAGCACCACAAGTGTTAGGACAAAATTATAACTTATTTATTTATTTCATTCTCATTATTGATCTGAACATAAAATAGATTGTATATAATTTAAATTTTTGTTGATACATACTACGGTAAAATTAAATTGTAAACAAATGCTTTTTGTGAATGAGATGAATGAACAAATCCAAGCCATAATACAGTATTTTTTTTTTTCCATTGTAGCAGCGATCAAAGCGTAACATAACTAAATAAATATACATCGCCAAAGCTGACGAGCAGCTCGCGTGACGTCACAAACAATATTATTCACGCTACCTTCGCACCCCTTCTCTTCAGTGCTGGCAGTAACAATATTCCTTTCGCTCGATGGCTCGAACGGCTTCTTCAATGTTTGGTACCATTAACCTCGAGTCTAAAAATCTTACTCAATGATAATAGTCCTCTAATAAAAGTTTATAATTTATTTAAATACTGAAAAAAATCAGAGATTAGATGTACGTATATTAACATCACATAATAAAGTTCGTTTATAATTAACAATCATATTCCCTACATATAATCCCAAAAAAAAGTGTACTTTTTTTAAATTTTTGCTCATCAAAGAAATCGTGCCAATGAACATAATTACCTTCACACTCGTATATTCAAATGTAAAAATATCCAAACCAGAAGTGGTGAATTTGACAACATTATGTGACAATTGAATTTAATGAAATAAATATACTCGTACATACTTAACTAATTATTATTATGTAGTGTTTTCCTTTCCATTTTTCAATTTTAATTATGAACTATCTCATGGAACTAGCTCTACTCTGTACCAGAGGCTCTGTACTTCTTACACATCAGAGGTGCGTTTTTTTCATGGCCCACTCTAATTTTTTCCACTTATTTGTTGGTTTGCTAGGTAAAAGTGCCAAGTTTTAGATTTTTTTGTTGTTTGTGTACTAATAATAGCTTACATACCAGATTTCAGCTTTCTAAGGACTTCAGGAAATACCCTAAGAATTTGGATGATCATGAATGAGTAGGTTAAGAATGTTTTTTTCAAGATATCAATAAAATCTAAAGTATAAAAGTTATGCACTTGAAACTTTATTTATTTAATAAGTCTTTCATTCTATTCAAATTTCGCGTTTTGATACAGATATCCTAGGACACCTCCCACCCCTTCTCAAAAATTTTTGGCAGCTGATGATTTTTAATGTTACAAGCACCCACTAATAAGGGATTTTTGGAACTTTCACCTCTAAGGGGGTAAAATAAGGGATGAACGGAATATGGAAGTTCAGCGTCTTTAAAGTTAGAAGCACGAAATAAGAAATAATCACGCGAGCAATGACTAGTTATTACATTTAAAAACGTCAGAAAATTTCGACACAGCTAAATGTAAAAAAATGCAACTTGATGTCTATACCTAGATAAATATGTATATGTAATACACAAGTGTCAACAAAAGGTCCATAAGCTAGCGAGTCGCCTTCTGTAATATGGTGGACGGGACAAATATTTTTATTGCCAAGATGTTAGTGGCTATATTTTGGTCTCTTTGGATAACTAGTAGGGATAGCGTGAATAACGATTATAGACTTAAAAAAATCAGAACATTCCTGGGATTGCATATGATAGTTGACAAAAAGGGTTTTGACACTAATTCTAAAGCCGGCAGCAAGCTTAGTCGTAGATTGAGTCAGATCCGCTTCCACTATCGCCTTCAATTCGTCGTTGTCAGCTACAGTTGCCGGCCGACCGCGAGGCTCGTTCTTTAATTTAAAACTTTCAAATCTAAAACTATTGAACCAATAATGGATTGTGTTTATATAAGCAGTGTTAGACCCGTACACGTCGTTAATGTTTCGTGTTGTTTGCGCAGTGGTATTTCCACCCAGGAACTCATATTCGAAAATTATACGAATTTTTAATATATCCATGGTGCAAAAAACTACCACAATTTCACAAAAACAAAATTATCTAAAACAAATGACTGAATGTAAAATAAAAATAACATGGCTTTCGAATAAAATTTATTTGAATTTCGAATTGGGCACCAATTCACAGAAAATTAAATATGAAAATGTTGGTTTTAAAAATCTCGAACTTTATAGTTAAAGAACTATTAACTTCATTCTAAGAAAACATTATTGCAGAATTGTCCCTACGATATTAAGTCACAAATGCATGAGCTGTATGAATACGCTCACGAACCGCGTGTGGGTGGCATTGGTCACAATGGTGTTTGGGTTGGCATTCGTCACAGGGCGGCCAGACTCATGATTGATTATACGCACGTACATACAATGCATATAGGTCTTTACAAAAATGAACCACTCATCATTGTTGCTTTTTTGGTTAAATATCGCTTGTCAATTTATTCACTTATAACGACGTAAACAAGCCATCAGCGGTTAAGACTCATCTTTATATAGTAGTAGCTTTTCGGCATTCGTCCGCGTGGTGGTCGATATCAGACATCGCAGATAATACAATAAATCAAATTTATAGGTATATGTATAAAATAATATAAAAACTAACTGGCTGACTGATTTATTGACTGATCGAACAACGTTAATATTATTTTTGATAGAGAATATAATTATACTGAGAGTTTGGCATCGATAAGTAAAAAAAAAGTTCCCTATACATACTTGCACCCCTTTTTAAGGTTTTGAAAATTAGTAACAACGTTTTTCATTACTTTTAATAAAGAGTATTTACTGTGAGTTTGAAAATGCTACTACGAAAAATTCGAAGTTTCATATAAATAGCCAACCCCCATTTTGCACTCTTAGGAGTGGAATTTAAAAGAAATTCTTTCTTAGTTCAGACTTACGTCACCTAAAGAACATTTGTGCAAAATTTCATGCTTCTAGACACAGCGGTTTCAGCTTGCTTGCGTAGATCCATCAGTCAGTGAATTAGTCTTTCAGTTTCTTTTTTTATAGATATAGATGAAATGAAGTCGCTTCCCGTTCTTTTACGCTTAGATCTTTAAAAATATGCAACGGATTTTAATGCAGTAAGTATTTATCAATAGAGAGAGTGATTCAAGACGAAGGTCTTTATGTACAATACATTGCACCCGTTCGAAGCCGGGGCGGGTCGATAGTTACTTAATATTTAGTTACTTATTAGATTTTTTTTATGGCGGTATGTATAACAAAATAAGATATAATACCCATAAAAAAGTAATTTAGCTTTAGCAGCTTTGCTAAGTAGCTAATTTTTTTATATTTTTGGTACAAGATGATTCCAATGCACTTATTTGTAACTAATCCATATTTATATTATAAACGTGATATTGAATTTGTTTGTTTGTGACGCTTTCACGCTTCAAACTCTAAACCGATTTTAAAAATTCTTTCACTAATTCAAAGCTGCGTTATCAGCGAGTGACTTAAACTTACTATTTACAGCGATAACTAACATACATGTGGGCGGAGCTGAGGGCAAAGGCTAGTTGATTATAAATGACAAACGCAGAAAATAGAGAATTTCTAAAATGTAGACAAGGAACGCAAGCGAGAGTCCGATATGTAAACTATACATTTATAGTATTTATAATATCCTGAACTGCAATGTAACATAATATGTGGGCATCAGGCATGCGGCCCGAAATCGGACGTGACAAAGAAATATTCATAATCTCCGGAGGCCTCTGTAAATAAAAATTATTTCATATCGAGACAGGTGTAGCATCGGGTTACGCAAGCGTTGGATAGTGGTGGTCGCTAGCACACCGCTGCTCAAACTCATGGACGTTAACATTCGGTCGAATTATATCACCGACCTTACAGGTGCAAGCTGTCTCATCAGACGTGAGTGCTACAGAGAATACATTGACACTATCTTATAAATAATCTCAACGTTTAGTCCCTAAATAGCAGTTAAAGAGTTCTATAAACTGTGCTAACAAACTTTAATGCCTTTTATTTATTTCGTACCAGGCAGCGTTTCGAAATATATGTGAAGTGGTTATGTTGTGAATTTTATAAACACAGATACCTACGCATGGTGCTAGCTAATCTAAAGATATTTAAAGATTGTAAAGTAATCTGGTTATTATGAACTATGTGACACCGTGGACTTAAACATATGTAAAAGCCTATCGTGTAACTTATAAATAACATTTAAGCGTAGGCCTAATTAGCTATAAGTGGCTTGATAAGTTTTTATTGTCTGGATGTCGCGTGACTTACTATAGTTTGTATACAAATCCGGTCATGTCCTTTAAAGACTAGTTCTAAAAAGTACAGTACCTACTACCAAACTAATTGTGTACTGTTGATGTATATGATCTTGAGTTTGAAAATAAATATTATCAGAAAACCGGGCCCAAGTCAGTCTTACACTTGTTGACACACACACGCGCTAGTTACAATGCGTACCTACAGGAGATTCACAAATACAGGCAAGACCGTTCCCTCGTACCAAACAGCCCTTGTTGCTAACTCGACTGGAACTTTACACAGGGTTAATAAAGGTAAGAATATATGTATGTACATATAGCTACTTATATTTCACCATTTAGAGCGGCTGTTTACGCTTACATTGGCAGCATTATACAAACCGTGGTAATTTTGAGTGATGCCTCATTAAACTTGCTTAACTATAGCGGTTATTATTTTATGATTGTAAATTATGGAGGAACGGTCCGAAGATAAAAGAATTTATAGATATAATATTCATAATTTGCCTCCGTCAGCGCTATTATGGCTAAATTAACGACGTATTAGTGGGATATAAAGCAATTAGATATGTATATGTAAAATACAACTTTAAAACTTGAGTTTGTTTGTAATCGGTCAGCTTGTAGCGCTCAGCCAGATCGAACTATTAATAGAAACGTCCGTAATCTGAGGGATTACAAGTTCTCAACCGACTTGTTACCAAATGGTGTTGGAGTGTTTTATCGGTGACGGATCAGTTTCATAAGGAATTCAAATTGATTGTCACTCACAAAATTAAAATTTACTCTTGGAT
Source organism: Arctia plantaginis (assembly GCA_902825455.1). Lineage (NCBI taxonomy): Eukaryota > Metazoa > Arthropoda > Insecta > Lepidoptera > Erebidae > Arctia > Arctia plantaginis. Next base: position 8,255,367 of record CADEBD010000288.1, read on the forward strand.
TGCATACAATTTTGAAAAATGAACCTTATAACTGGTAATATTTAGGATTATTTGGGCATGGTGTATATTCTCGGTGCGGTAGTTACCTGTCGCGTCGTTCGGTTGGCGTCCACATCGACATGTCATTCGTTGTGTACTCGTCGCGTGAACCTGCGTTTAACTAACCGTTTTGACAAGATTTAGATAAGGTTATTAGTGTTATTTTCTGTAAATTTTTAGTTTTTTATTTACTAATAACAGTTATTAACATTTATGCAAACTAAAGACTGTCTAGTGATCGAATTTAGACCATATTTAATAAAATTCTTCACTGCCAATTTAAGTAGAACTGTCATATGTATTTTATAGAGATGCCGAATATACGAATACCTAGTGTTCGTTATGGCTTATAACTGATTTATTCATATATATTGCCATATTTTTTATTTTGTTTTAGCTTTCTTGTTTTAGCTCTACGTCTTCAACTGTGATATTGTTTAACTTAATCTAAACTAAATATATTATTCAAGAATTCACATATTAATTGCATGTAGGTAAATATAGATTCTAAATCAAACAATGCGATAATATCTTGATCTGCAAATGCATTTGCATGCAAATAAATATATAGGTATTATAATGTATAAGTTAGTAGAATAATTTTGTAAAATGTGTATACTCGTAAAATTATTCATTGTCAGACATCAATTATATTACCTACTTCATATTTTTTTGTAAATTATTATAAGGTACAATTTTTTTAAGTATGATAAACATATCTAGCAAAAGAGAAATAGTTTTTAATCTATCAGTGTCAGATTAAGTGGCTATATTTTTATTAAACGGAGTGAATCTCTCACTGGCTTCCTAGTCCGTACGACGAGATAATATCGTGTAGTCAAGGGTTCAGGCAAAGGCACCGGCCTCTGCAGTGACAGCGCATCACAATACAGTCGTTTAACACGCTCACCGCATTTGGAAGATCTCTTGACAGCTGACATGCATTAACTACACATAAAAACGATTTTTAATTCACTTTGAATACTCTGTGTGAAGTTCTGTGACCTTAAGTAGACTTTTTGAACAAATTTGTGGATGATAAAAACTTTGTTTCAATAAGTTTTTGGGGTAGGTTTTGTCGTTATGTCTACGAAGAGAGTGACTATTAGAGTATTTAGAGTAGACGATGGAGAGGCGGTTGAATCAACAATGAGCTGTAAGTTGCGGCCTGCGGTGGCGTGCGCGAGGCGTGTCCGCGCTTCATCGATCGCAGCCTCCGACGCTCCTCGACGACGTCTGCTCCCCAGCACCCCTGCCGCGTCCCTCGCACTTCGTACCGTAGCCCCGCGCGCGTTAGCACCCCGACCGAATGCATTTACCACCCGCCTCCCTCGATGTACACATACATACTCCAAAATCTACCTGTCTACCATCACTGTCTGCTCCCACACCTAAAATGACTGAATGTTACACATTTAACCAATGCTTAACACAATTACTTTTTTAAGAAACAAAACTCCGTGGATTTTTATTTATTTGATATTAAATTCCTACTTAAGGTGTTGGGCGATCAAGATTCTCAATCACTAAAGCTGCAATTAAAACAGTTTACTTCTCTTCCCAAGCAACCTGTAAATGTTATTTTGTGCTCATAAAAACTGAATTACCTACCTAAGTTATAAAATTTATGTGCGTACGTTGAAGCCACCTTGAGAAGTTCGAAATCGTTGTAACTTTGTTTAGTTCTTGTTACATTGTTGTGAACATAGCTCTAAGAAATATTATTCAACTAGACATTGTATCTTCCTCCTAACGGATAATGATGCACTTAATATATTTAATAATAAAGATGCTTTTACTCCTGATAGCGTCGTTCATGTACGTAGCTGTATCTACCTTATCCGTACAAGTAAGATTGATTTATTTTGAGAGGTCACTTTGGCACTATTATCACTTCATACTTAAGTGACGTACACGCCATTGGTAATCTAAATTAAATTTGTGGTGTATCAGTGTAGCGCGATGGCGCCAGCAATGGCCATCCATCATCGATAATGGTGTGGTTACACTAACGACTATACCCTCTGTCCGCCATAGGGCCGATACGGTGCTTTGGCCCGAGCTTATAATGCACCCGAACATCTAGCTAGTGTACTGCCTTATATTTGATTTGACACCTTGCATCAATCTCTCAAATAGCCCGTTCATCTCGTATTGCGAAAGCACTAACAACTTTAGATGTAAAACAACCGATTTGAAACGTTTTAAAAAAATGTTGCAGTTTTCGCCTTGCCTATTACTATGCTAACTAACTTGCCTACAAAAATGAAAGAACTGTGGTTTACACTTAATTGTGGGCAATTTTTGGTCACCTGACGTTTCATTTTAAATAGTTTTTAGAAAATCAATGGAAAGTACCTACTATATACCTACCTACATTACCTACTATAATTATTTACCTACCTATAAATATTTATTACACTACACACACTAGATTAAAATACATCATTAACACAATACCGTCCGTTTTACTTGCATATAAAAAAGACAACGTTATGTCTTCAAGGCCGTGTTAGTTTGGTTTTAAACCGAATCAAATTAATTATTTATATCGTTGCCGGGGAACCAGGTGTACTCTAGAAATGAAATCCCTGGTACCAAAACGTACCTCGGGCCATCTACGGAATGTGGATGACACCTTTCTGTGTGGGAACCCCCATGTCCCCCTTGTGCTCCGGAAAAGGCGCGAGTGCGCTCAGCGCGTCTCGTTACCGCCCCGGCCTGCTTCTGCTAGGGTGACAGATGGCCTCACCTACCACCCCCAGGCCTGTGCTTATGGAGGACGGAGATCGATCTGCAAATCGTCTGCGGTACCTAAACTTCTCCCGAGAGTTCTAAACCTCTCCCAGTCCCGCTCCGCCATCTCCTTCGCAAGCATAACTTGCTCGCAGAAATAGATGGTGGAGTTCAACGCAGTCTCACTTCGTACCATAGCGCTAATCATGTCACCGAGCGAGAGAATTTCCATTTCGATGGCCGCCTCGCCTCTGCTCAATCCACGCCGGGCATTCTGCCAGCGTCTGGAGCGCTGTGTCATCGGTCCGGCCATCGCAGTAGTGGCACTCAGGCGTTGGCTCCTTGCGGATCAGACACAGGTGATCTCCGAAACAACCTTTCCCGGTGATCACCTGCGTCAGCCGGTATGAGAGGGTTCCGTGACGCCTCTCGAGCCAATCCTCCATGCGTACCGGAAGGCAGTGACATTAAATTGCTCGGTATGTGGTCGCAATTTTTCACCAGTTTCAATTAGTTAGGCGAGTCAAACCATCTCGCTGAGATATAAAGAGTGCAAGATAATATTGTGGAGTAGGTCGCAAGTCGAATCGCTAATTACATCAGCAGCTGACTTCTGTTAAGTGCCGATATCAATCTTGAGCTGTCATAGACTATTCCTAGGTAAAATAGAATGGCAACAACTCTGTCTATCAAAACAGTAATTCATCTACCTAATCCAATTGCAAGAATACTGAAAGAGCAAATAAACTTATGAATGTTACTCGTAGAACATTTAGTAATTCAAACCGTACTACTAGTAGCAGGAACTTTATGTATAAACATTTTAGATTACATGGAATATTAATTACTGGCTAATCAATTGTCATTTACATTTAATCAATGTGTTGATAGTGGTGTATTTCCTGATCTTATGAAGTCTACTAAAATTATTCCCTTATTCAAATCTGGTAGTACATCTGACCCAACTAACTTTAGACCTATCTCAGTACTACCAGTATTTAGTAAAATTTTTGAAAAAATTATGTATGATCAATTGCACAGTTTTTTTAATAATAATAATTTATTGCACAATAGACAATTTGGTTTTACAAGGGGTCGCTCCACAACTGATGCTAGTGTTGAGCTAGTAAAACATATATTTGATGCCTGGGAGGATGCCCACGATTCTCTAGGTATCTTTTGCGATTTATCTAAGGCTTTTGATTGTGTTGTTCATGAAACGCTGATCAGGAAATTACAGCACTATGGTATCAAAAATAAAGCCCTGGAACTACTTGCCTCATATCTATGTAATAGGATTCAAAAAGTTGATATTAATGGTGAGCGGTCTCCAGGCTCTGTGATAGAAATGGGAGTTCCACAGGGTTCTATTCTCGGCCCTTTTTTGTTTTTAGTATATATTAACGACTTACCTCACTTTGTCAAGGACAATCTCGAGATTGTGTTGTTTGCAGATGATACATCACTATTATTTAGACTAAAACGGACACTTTCTGATTTCACATTTGTAAACAGCGCCATTTCGAAAGTGGTTCATTGGTTTGATGTCAACAATTTACTATTAAATGAACAAAAAACTAAGTGTATACGTTTCACTATGCCAAACGTCAAGCCAGTGAAAACTACTGTGATAATTAAGGATGTCGGGCTGGACCTTGTGGACACTACGACATTTTTAGGTATAACACTAGATGCTAAGCTACAGTGGGGCCCACATATTGATAAATTGTCGAGTAGACTCAGCTCAGCAGCATACGCAGTAAGGAAAATCCGAGAGTTGACTGATGTTGATACAGCACGACTTGTTTACTTCAGTTACTTTCATAGCATAATGTCGTACGGTATTCTGCTGTGGGGGAATGCTGCCGACATTCAAACTATTTTTGTGCTGCAAAAGAGAGCTATTCGAGCACTTTATAATTTAGGCAATCGTTGTTCATTGAGGCAGAAATTTAAAGAAATAAATATAATGACAGTGGCAAGTCAATATATTTATGAAAATGTAATATATGTTCACAAAAATAAAGATAGCTTTTTGAAAAAAAGTGATGTACATGCCATAAATACCAGAAATAAAAATAAATTTGTTGTACCCGCCTCTAGGCTCCAAAAGATAAACAAGTCTTTTCGAGGTCAATGTGTCCGATTTTATAATAAAATCCCAAATAATATTCAGGAGTTGAGTATTAACAAATTTAAATCCGCAATAAAACGTGGCTTGTGCCAGAGGGCCTACTACTCGATTGTGGATTACATGGAGGACAAGAATGCTTGGGATTAATTAGCGCAGGCTATTTCTTTCTTAAGTAAAAATGTGGTGTGGCTAGTATGTTTTTTATTATTTTTTCTATTTTTTATGTTTCACTTTATTTTCTCTTGTATTCGTTTGTTCTTCTTAATCTTGTTTTCTCTTCCTTGTTTTTTCACCTTTAAGTCCTTAATAACGGACATACTAGCACACATCAAAACAATGTTGTGATATATTTAATAGTGCCATTGTATCTACTTGTGAATTGCAAAAGAGTGGCCATGAGTTTGTTTGCCCTTTCTTCTCATAAGGCTCAACCCCTTGGAAACGGGCGGTTGTAGATCGGCACAGGCATAGATTTTGTATGGGTTTGATTTTGTTAAATTTATTTGGTTACTATTTGACAAAACAGAGATTGTTGCTTTTGTGTGTGTTGATCTATGACTTTAGAGTCTACATGGAAGACGATTTCAAACAATTTTGAAAATTTTATGAAATAAAGAAAGTTTGAGTTTGAGTTTGAGTTTGAGTTTGACGTATTCCATGGTGGTGTGCGAGAAGCTCGGTTGCGGGCGTCGGCACCTGCGGTACGTTTTATCTGTCTTTACGAGTGTAGTCGGTCAAGGTTCATTTAACACTAATTTCGAAGTTTCCATCCCTGTTATCTAATCTATATTACAGATGTTCTTTCTTAAATAGTTCGTAGTTTGCCAAACAATTATAAATATTTGTGAATACGTAGATTACAATTGTGCCCTGTCCATGTGGTGACGGAAAACTACGCAGAATAACAACACTGCAGAGAGAAGGAAAACTTGACACAAACCCTACCCTTCCAACCCGTCTGGCCAGCCAAAACCTCCTTTCTAAGGAGAGGCTTATGTCCAGCAGTGGACTATTAAAGGCTGTTGATGATGATGATGATGATGAAATCACAATTACAATTCTCACTTTATCCAATATTTTGTGAAAACTATTATTATAAGTTATTGGTCATATCAGGTACATTGGAATTTTGTATATTTTTAAGCTAATATTTCGATACCTAGTGTATTAACATACTAATAAATAAAGTATTGCATGTTTATTTTTAATTTTGAGGCAATAAATAAATTCATAAGAATTTCCTCACCGTGAACAATACTTACAGCACCTAAGTGAAGTAAGGAACAGTTGTTTAAGGAACATTGTTTAACAAAATATTTCACAATTTGTAGAAACATATTGTAAGACTCTTTTTCGAACTTAGGTAATACAAAGCTTTCATAAGAAAACTTTGTATTACCAAAGTTCACAAGAGTCTACAGAATATGTATTTTGGAAATGTTTAAAAATCATCTTATTTAGATATCTGTAAGTTTACAGAAGTTCATTCCTATGCTACTTCTTTAACAACGTGTGTGGCTTGTAAGTCACCAAAGGTTTACTAGAACACTAGGTACTATTAATTATGTTGTTTTCTGTTATAGAATTCGTGGTTCTACAGAATTTATTGCAAAATTATTATTTCTGAATATTTGGCAGTTTTACCTTCCTCATGATTTCTTTGAAGCTTAGAAAGACATTTTGTAGGTCGATTTGTAGCCAAATTCATCATCATCATCAGCCTGTCGCAGTCCACCGCTGGGTAGCCAACATTATTTATCTATAATTATTTTTCGTTTTGAGATAGAATTAATAATTAATTAACCACATAAAGAATATAAATCACGCACAAAAAATTCTACGTTCATTCCCTGCTAGGTTTTATAATACGGGCAGTAAAAATCCTCGAAGCGAGAAGCCGTTACAGTAACATCGTAAAAGAATGCGTGTATAATGGTAGCCAACGTGTTGGACTGTGATTCAATCAAAATTATGATCATGTTCATATTCAAATGTGTCTAAACGCGTTATAATGTACTGTATAGTAAATCAACATATTAGCCCCTATATTCATATTATTATTAAGCTATTAGTTATGTTACATAAATGGTTACCTATAGGTAAACGAGGATATTTTAATAAAATTCTTCTGTAAAGCTTCCCTTCATCAGAATAAAACTGGTAGGACGTATACACAGTAGGTCATCACACATCTTACATACACAGTGGGTATACTGGGTAGCAAATTTGAGACCAATCATAAACACAACTTTAATTTTATTTTCTACAAGGTTTTTGAAATTGTTGCCTAATTTTGTTAAAGTATTTTCGCAATTTATTTCAATAAACACAACATTATTTATTTTAAGTCATATATCTATAACACTCTATTTTGTTAAATAAATTTCTCAGATTATTATAATCCAACAAAATAACAGTTTGCATAAAAGTATTGGGTGTACATGTGCGAAACTGTCGACAAATTTAGGTCCGTTAGGACGCTATGATTCCCGACATTTGGTCCCATTTATTACGAAAACTAGTTAAAGGCTACAATTACAATAAAATATAAGAAACTTTCCTAAGGCGAAACTGTTATAATTCTTCGATAACTTGAATACTTCGATCAGCTCAATAACATTTTAATGTTGTACAGAATGATCGTGCAAAAAATGAGCCCATTATAGTGATTTGATTATTAAACCGTCTGTTGACAGTCAGAAGATAAACTTGCATCTGCAAATATTATTAGCTATTAGGTAGGGTGCATACTTGTCAATGCCAAGTTCCTATCAATTAATTTATCGCAATTGCGTACATGATATACTTGCAGTTGTTACCATTATGTTATCATTATTTAGTGTTAAACCAAATCATCTAGCCTTATTTTGATCTGACCCAATATATGATAGTTAAAAGTAAAGTCAAATTAGTTTGTTTACAAAACGCGAGAATAGTGACAAATTTATTATTATGTGAATCCTAAGTGAAAGTGCTAAAACATTAATAATATACTCTTGGATTTGAGATAATTTGCAAGTATACACATAATAATGAGAGGGTTAGTTCGTGATAAATTGATAGATAGTAATAAAATAGAATGTATAACTATAAACACTAGTGTTTTCAATCTATAAAAAAGTAATATGCGTTGAGGTGTTTGCAATGATGTCTCATAGTTGAAATATAAATTAGTCTGAATGACAAATAAAAGCAGTAAATTTAGACACCAGTAGTAACAAGCCATTTAATATATTAGATCATGCTTATGAAATGACTAAATAAAAACTATCATCATAATCCTTTATGTAAATATTCGTAAGTAATAAATTGGATTCTTTATTTAAAGCGGATGACATTTTATTAATGCTGGCCAATAAACTATTAAATCATAAACCACTTCATTTATATAGAGTTGTAGCTATTTTTATTTACAAAAGGTACAGTTACAGAATACAGACCTTATTAGTTTTCGTCGTAAAATTTAAATGATAACTAATTTAACAATTGCAAATAAGGACACCGCAGTTTTTATCAATAAACGATTACAGGTTGTAGGTACCTAATCAAAAATGAAATTTAAATGGTCCACTGAAAGGTATTAATTACCTTGTAGGTAGTATTCATAGATAGGGATAAGGACGAGCCGAGATGGTCATTAGCGAAATGAAGCCATTAGGAGCGTGTAAAACAGTTAATTACGAGGCATAATCTCGGCCCGAGCAAAGCCGAGCAGTGCCGAGGTGGCGCGAGATACTTCCCGTAGATTATTATGAACATAGATAATGACAGAATGTCTGCTCCCTCGCCGCATCGACTAATGATGAACTTTAAATGTGTTTCGTGTTTCAAACTGTCTGCAAACTTCTGCCCAACGTGTTTTAATTTTATACTATGTATGTTCTTCAAATCAAATTACCTATCATAATTATAAAACAGTGTGAATAGAATTAATATGATATGATATGATATGCAGTTAACACAATCCTAATATCTATGTGGCATCAATCTATCATGTATAGACTATGGTTGGCTCGGTTGATGCACTTGTACTGTAATCGTTATTGGGTCGTGCAACTGGTGGTGACGTGAAGTCTGCGGTACCAGTACTTTTCTAACCGAAATGGTTACCTTGTAATAGGTGTTACGAATAGAAATACGTATTCGTGGGACAATATATCTTTTATTATTATACGAAACAGGAAGAACAAGGCAAGTGATTGAAATGAAGGCATTTTTTAATGGCATACTCATTTTTCAGATATGTACGTGGATAAACTACGTTTTAACAAATCGACACGCTCGACGAACGTGTTGAGCATGAGAAATTGTTTAATTGTACATTATACACTAATTTATTGCTACATCCACAATAGTTAGTTTATCTTGGTGAATTCCCATTGGTTATTATGTTCTGATTGTAATTTCACGTTTTTGCTAATTTGGAATTAATTTTATGTGCCTTAACAATTGCTTCTTGTTATCAGTAACCTATGATTAGTCCGAGATAGGTACAGGTACCTGGAGTTATGGGTGATCTAATCTACAGAGTAATAAAAGCATAAATCTATGGTTTGTTAAGTGTTATTGCATTCGAAATAACACTAACCTATTTTAAGTTTTTATGGAAGCTATAAAGTTACATGGGGTCATTCGGTGTTTTAATATTCTGTCGGGAGTCACACCGGTGGATTTGTACATGAGTAGAGTTGTTTACAAGGGCGAATGTTGCACATTGACGATTGTGTGGTCAGTTTTATGGCGAGTCGGGTGTTCCGGCGGAAGTATCATAAAACCGACATCATAGTCTGATTCCAACGATAATAATTAAAGGGCACCTTGTTAAAGTTAACCGTTCTATAATTGCCATCTGATATTAATTAGTTTATTTGCACATAACTTATGTCAGATATTGTTACGTTACGAGTACAAGCATAGTTTTTTTAATGATTTATAACAATGAAATGTATTAGTATATATATTAATATGTGTTACTTGTAAAATATTTTTCTTAAAACCAGATATTTAACATCGAATCATCGTTAATTCCCCTTTGTTTTATTTGTAACTTTAACGCTATTGATGTACAATTCTATCAGACAACTAATACCTAATGAAATCTCAGTACTGATAAACTCAAGGTTAGCATAATTTCATTGTATTTCGATGGAAATTGTTTTTTTTTTACATTGGTTTTTTGGCTCCGTTTGCCCGTCACTAAATATTGTAGGTGAATTTGCGCGCTAAAACGCTGTTACAGTTTCGCCATATGTGTAATAAATACAACAGTAAGTCAACTTCTTTGATAGACCGCTAACTACCCACAACACTATTTCGACAAATGTGCAAGGGATGTCATAAAAACGATCACGATCGTAGGTAGCTAGGTAAAAATAGAATTTGCCAAATTTAACTATATTTTACCTATGTATCAGTATCTCGGATATTTGATGAAAGGTTGAATTTTAAGAAATAGGTTACCTATGAAATTGCCGTTTTGTATGCAATAAGTGAAAGTACTTAATGTTTTAAACTTTTTTATTTCTGTTATTCGAAGTAATCACCCATGCAATCGACGCATCTTTGCCAACGCATTGGCAGTTTATTGATTCTTGTAAAAATCAGCTGGACGGGAGGCAACAAACTCTTCAAAGGAATTTGTACTGCCTCTCGGGAATAGAATTTCTTACCCACTAAAAAGTTGTCTAAATTTTGGGAAAAGTAATAGTCGGTAGGTGTCCGTGTGGTGACGGAATAAATACGTAATGTCACCACCCCTATTCATCCCGTGGGTGTCGTAAGAGCCGACTAAGGGACCAAACTACGCAGGACAACAGCATTGCAAAGAGAAGGGAAACTTGAAACAAACCCTATACCAACCCGTCTGGCCAGCGTGGTATAGTAGGCCAAAACCTCCTTTCTAAGGAAAGGCCTATGTCCAGCAGTGGACTGTTATAGGCTGTTGATGATGATGATGATGATGATGAATAGTCGGTAGGTGCAAGGTCTGGTGAGTATGGCGGATGAGGGAGAGCTTCCAACCCCAGCTCTTGCAGCTTGGAGACTGTCTGTTGCGCAGTATGGGGTCGCGCGTTGTCGTGAAGGAGCAGTGGGGAGGACCGATTGACCAAAGCTGGTTGCTTGGTACTCACCAGACCTTGCACCTACCGACTATTACTTTTTACAAAATTTAGACAACTTTTTAGTGGGTAAAAAATTCAATTCGAACGTCACCTGAGATCACAACTGAAACAAAAACCAGAGACACTAACATTTATAATATATAGGTTTTACAATGAATTAAAATTGGTTAGTCGGTGCTTTGACGAATTCTACAGTGAGAATCATAGTCGTCATAACAAAACATCTCATCCTTCTTTGGGTAGTGACATACATATATAGTTGTCCCATGCCAGCGTCGTTAATTGCAGGGATAAATTCTATAACATCTTTTATTATATCACCTACTACCATCTATTTTTGCCGCGTTTCGTATCCATATCGTATAAATATACATCCATTATGTTCCTAGTTCTGACGTGGCTCCTCAAAAAAAACATTTAGATTTTATAAAAATTCATTATATTACCTATATAAAAATCGAGGATCGAGGCTACAAAATTTATTAATTTACTACTAAATAATAATATTTATTTCATTAAGATATGAAAAGTGGCTCCTCAATCCATACGGACATGCAAAATCATGTTTACTATCACAACTACAACTTCAGATAAGTTGACATAACAAAAGGGACGTTACTAGACGTTGGTTGGTGTATTTATAAATTATAGTAAAGACAAACTAAAACAAGCCAGGTTCTTGTTTAATCACAAGGTGATCAATATTAAGCGAAATCGGTTGTACATGTCAAAAAGAATGAGCCCAAACTTGAGAGGTTTACTGGTGGACTAAAGCGTTCCACCATCCACTTCCTGGCTCCATAATCATACGACATGTCTAATGATAATATTGTTATCCGAAATACCCTTACAAAGCAATATTATATAATAAAAAATAACATTATTTTATACTTTTAAAATAAATCATTATTAGTTGCATCTTTTCTATTGCTTTCAGTAATCGTAAGTTGAATAACGCAGCAGTAAGTTCATAAAGTTAGATAGAAATCTATCAAATACAAAATCGTGTAAAAATCATATTAAACATCAACAATTCGTATGCCGAACAAAAAATTGTATAAAAGCCTTGTAAAAGACTTTTATACAATTTCCTTCGCTATATAACAATGGTTGACCATGATGTAATAAATAATTTTATGGAGTGTAGAGTAAATACAAAAAGTTTTAAGTAAGTTTATTTTGGCATCTCTTCTTCGTACAATATTCATTTCAGGGGTCAAATATTTTACACATTTGAACGGCACATATTGAGTTTAGGTTATAATACACATACATATGTATTCTCAGTCTCCCTATGATTTATGGAGTGTCGGGTATAAAAATAGGTACGCACAGCGTGAACTGATTAACACATGTTATTCTAGTTTAGTTAAGAATTTCACGCTTCCACTTAATGTTACTTATTGTAAATTATCGTGTGTTAAACTATAAAACATTTCTCGCATAACTACAATCTCAAGCAAAAACAAAGAAGAATTTTTAATTAGCAAAGCGTTTTCCTGTAGCGTGGCGCCCTGCCGCGCAGCTACTTTATACACATTGCTTAGTGGTCGTTAACAAAACGTCACTTTTCACAATATTTATGTCTCCATTATTTTTCATGTGCAATGACGTTGTAAAATAAAAATTTCGGTTATGCAGTTCTTAATAATTCAATGTAAACAACGAACTAACAATGTCTACGAACTAAAATTACTGATGCTTCGTATTCTATGTATTATAGATAGTTTATATTGTATAATTTTGATTATACATTTTTTATCTAAGATATAAGTATGTTACTTTACTAACTAACAATAAGAATCATAAAATTATCACAGAAAATGCCTTCAACCCTCATTGTTTTTTATAAAAGTAATAAAAAGAGAGTTCCTTATAACTCGATTGCCCGGACAGTGACACAAAATGTCAAGTGTCAATTTACATGATTTACACATAAATTAAAATGGTGCAGTGACAGATGACGGTTAGCGCGCATCTCTCGACTCACACAATCGGCAACGATGGTTTACGAGTTTCCAGACCTGTTGATATCTTATATTTTATTTTTAAACATTTTCACACGAGGCTGTCTTTAGTAACTGGATATTTTGTTTTGAATAGCGAGATTAGCGTAGCGACAGAGCGACGGGCGCGTGGCGTGGCGGCGACGACGCACGACCTAACGAGACGCGTAAACGACAGACAGCTGACACGCGGCACGCGCGCCTTAGTTTACATTGCCGACAGTCCGACATATTTAACCGATGTAATACACTATTTGTTTTTAACTTCTTTAGAACCGTAGGTATATCGCCTTTAGAGTATTGTAGTAGGAGGCATTATAATTATCACTGACCAATCTCTGAAATAACCTATACTAAATCATCATCATCATCATCAACAGCCTTTACAAGTCCACTGCTGGACATAGGCCTCTCCTTAGAAAGGAGGGTTGGTTTTCCTTCTCTTTGCAGTTTTGTTGTTCTTGCGTATTTTACTCCCTTAGCCGGCTCTTACGACACCCACAGGATGAATAGGGGTGTTGACACTCTGTATTCTTAAACCGTCACCACATGGATAAATAACTATACCAAATAATAATTTTATACATATGTATACAAAGCGGTTAATTTCTAACGGAACTAATAAAGGCACATTAACACAGCGTCGATGACCCTCGTTGCGTGCGAACGCGTTGTTTGAGTGGATGACATTTCAGGAAAACCAGTCATGGTTCTATTCGATGCGTAGGTTACCCACCAACTTATTGTAAATGATTGTATATTGTATTAATATGAATTACCTACGCAATACCTGCTTAAATAAGATTTAATAGATATCTGTTACGTGTTTGTGCTAGCATTCATATTTTATTAATAGTTCACGTGATTGAATATGACGTTTATAAATGATGACTTGTATTTCATTACTGTTTAATTCCCCACGATATCGATTGTCTAGTCAATTATAGTGAAGGTGTTGGTGAAAATATTAAGTAAGGTTAGGTACGTTAAGTGCACAACGGTGCGTTTCTACCTATTTGAGTAAATTAATATGGGAAATGTTTAGAAGAGATTTGTTAATGGTTTAATAGTATAATGATAATATAAAGGCATACATTCTAGAAGTAGATAAGTACCTTTTACATAAATACATAGATACATATTAGACATAAATTTCACCCACACACAAAAAATTATCGTGCCCATCACACAATTATTTCTCCTGGGTGGGAACCGAACACACGAACTCTGGCTTAGCAGTCAGGTCAGTTCGCCAGGGTTACTAACTACTAAGCCAACAGGCCCGGTGAATGAGGATTCTCGTCAAAAGTATAGGAGAGTATAGTTCAGAGAATGTTTATAACTCTGTCGAGTATCTATACTATATCCTCTTCATAAACGAGAACATACTCTAAGGTAAGTTGTTTTGAAAGAGTTGGTGATTCTAAGATATGCAGAAATAGTTAGAAATTTGCCTAGAACGACATAGCGATTCATTGTTCCGCTTATGTTTTTAATATAAGACTTTTTACTTTTCACTTGCTTTCAACTCAACTTGGCTAGGCATTGAGAAGGTAATTGACTCCCATTAAATTCTATAAACGAACATTTTTATAACTCGATGGCACAGAAACGAGTGATGTGAATGGGATTTTTGTTAAACCCACACGCGTTAACAGTTTCTTTCATGTAAATTTTTACGCGTAACTTAGTAGGTACTTACGAGTCAATATTTAAATAAAATTTATAAATACAGTTACCTATCTATCTATCACTTTATTTTGTAATATAATAATAATAATAATAATAATATTGTATCACATTCACACAACGCCATCTAGTCCCAAACTAAGCAGAGCTTGTACTATGGGTACTAGACAACTGATATAAATACATATATACCTACTTTTTTTTTGTAAATACATACTTATTATATACCCGTATACTTGTAAATAATGTCATCGAAGGAATACTTTAGTTTAATAGATTTAAATAGACTATTTAAAATGAACGTGAAATAATATTATTGCCACTCGTTTGTTCTTTTTCTGCATAATTCCCTCTAGGTAGTAAATATTTGTATACGATAAAAAGGTCTGTTAAAAAAAAAGAGTTAGGTTTATACATACATATATATATACATAGCTATATAGAACTTTTACGTTAGTATAGTAGCGCTAAGGTCTCGCGGTGTAATCGCGGTCTCTAGCATGGTGGTACTAAAGTACCTAGCATTTCCTTACGACATTTCAAGCTTTTTAAAATTTAATTATACTTCACACTTAAGAAACCAAATAATAATTGCTGCATATCACTGCAGTTCTATATATGCGATATATTCTATTGCTTTTCGTGTTATACTACAACAGTGATTTTCTGTGTGACTCATTAATTTTATATAACTCGGGTCATGTAAACTCAAACGGGGGAGTACTTCCAACTGTCATTTTTTGTGTGATAGCACAATCAAGCAATCAATATTTGTATTTTAAAAATGTTCAAAAACCACCCTAAAGGGTACCCGTTTAGGGACATCACTAAACGACAGAGATACAGAGGAATTATATAATTCTATTGTCTGCTATCTTAAGCTCTAAAATATCTTTTGTAGAAAATTAGAAATTGCAATTAGACGATAAACAAGAGAAAAGGAATTAAGCGCCTTCTAATGTTATTGTAACCTTTTAGTTAATTTGAACGCGTTCAAGTACAAATTTACATATATTCTGTTTATGATGAATCGGGATAAAGTAAAAATAGACGATAAGTGTCGGTTCAGAAAAACCGTTCCTAAACGGTGTTTATTGATCGACAATTGAACAAAGGTCACGCTGGCTATAAATTAGTCTCTACAACTTCATTAGATAGTACTGCTATAATTAACTCGCAACGATTTTAAACGACGGCTGTTATTCTGAAACATAAAAGAAACTGACAATATAAAGGCGATGTAAAAAATCTTATAACATGTACAATAAAAGTTGATAGAGACAGTACTTTGGGATGATAGAATTGTATAAAAAACTTCTTTAATTATTTAAACTCATTCATTAACAAAATTGATGAGCCCAACAACAGTTTCAAACTATCTATATATTTAAAAAGGGTTAAGTTAATTTGTGTACTCTTCAAAAACTCAAATGGTTCTGCACCAATTAAGTTTAAATTTTGACGCGATATACAACCCGCTTCAAAGATTGTTTTTATTTATTTTTCGAGTCACTTTTATTCCTCATTTCTCATAAATTCGACCACAATGTGCACAGCGATGCGTAGCAGGGTACAACTTGTATATTATACATAAGTATATAGTTTTTGCGCGCGGCTCCGCTTCTTTGCATATCGGTTATCGCCGTAGAAAGTAGCCTATGTTACTCGCTGATAATGTACTTTTCCATTGGTAAAAGAATTTTTAAAATTTAGTATTTTAAGTTCAATGGTTCAGGCGTGAAAGCTAACAAACAAACAAACTCACTTTAACATTTATAATACATATAAGTGTGGATGTAGTTAGAGACATAGGAAATGTCGGTATTGATGATGATGCTTATGTTTTTAATTTCTATACTGACTGACTAACTAGAATCGCATTAAAGTTTGGACTTAATCGGTGCAAAAGTTTTGTGTAAGCTTATGCAACCAACATTTATATATATTTATAAATAAATGAATAAATAATGTGAAATAAATAACTGACACACAAGCCATCTAGTTTCAAACTAGGCAGAGCTTGTACTATGAAAGTTAGTTTGACTGATAGCATGCCTATTTTTTTTTTTGTAAAAACATAAAATTTGTACATAGAAAACACCCAAACTTCGAAACACTTATTTTTTACAAACCCGGGAATCGAACCAAATGTAGATTATTAGCTTACTTCGGTCGTTCGTCTTAACATTATACAGGCGACAGTGAGTATGTTTGAGTGTTTGCATACAGGCTGTCAAGGACGCAAAAGCAGACAGCGGGCGAGGGGTAGACAAATAATTTTTACGCTAAGAAAGCAACAGACATAAGCTAGTTGACAATAATAGCGCTTAATCTAAACACAACTTATAGTAGGCACCTAGTGTTTAAATGTTAAATTTGGTATGCATATTTAATAATAATCATAATCTACAAACTGTAATGAAACAAAATGTATCTGCTATAAATTGACTTATTTGTTAGTTTGTATATAACAAACACACATAATACAAATAATGGCAACGAAGGAGGACATATTCACGCGTCGCACAGGATGCGGTAGTCCATAATTGATGCAATCAACCAACTAAAATTAGGCTTCTTTACATTTATTTCAACTTTTGTCACTGTGCTGCGGTTTCTTAACAAAAAAGAAATGATATTTCTAAATACCTAACATTAAATAATACAAATGAAATAACTTTCAAGTGATGTTTTTTATTTATTTATTGTTTTAAAGGTTACTTTTTATAATGTTGGCAATTAAAGTTAAAACGTGTCAGATTTTTGGTAATTAAACTTTTACCCACTTGACTTTCCCCTATTAATTTTGTTAGAAGAATTGTAAAAAGGGAGGTGTACCCTTATGTAAAGTCATGTTGTGTAAATCTTACATGTTCCTTGATGTCGATAGAGAATTAATGCGACTGACTGGTGAAGGGGGGTTCACCCCTCTTTTGTATACTCATATGTACTGCTTTATTTATTTGTAATAACCTGTTTTCATGCAAACTGATAAACAACAATTCACTTACACAAATTATCATTTCGATCATTAAATTTGTGCAAAAGTGTTTGCCATGATCTAAGTTCTATTTACGTACTTTGTAGTTGTTATAACATCTTGCACTTATACTATATACAAATATTCAATTGGGTATTTTGTTAAGCTTATCCGAGGGCATCGCGGCTCGACGTTTATTAATGAATTATGTAAATGAGATCGACCGACGTTAGCAGGCAACTGTACCAACTTTATTACTCGCCAAATGCACCATTAATATATGTAGTAGGTATATCGTTAACTTATAACTAGATTTCTACAAAATGATTACATTGTACCTTCTATTTCAAGATATTAGTACCTTTCATACGCAGAAGGACATGTCTATATTGTTTCCTTTATATTTAGCAATACTTTATGCATATAAATAACGCAAATAAATGTCATAATAAAAAAAAATCTTTTGCTTGTTACAAATTTGTTAGCTTCTAAAAAAAATATATTTTAAATTATACACGTACCTACTTATTTATTTGCGTTAACACAGTGACTGTGTTGCTGATATTATCCATGATGGATGTAGCACATTTCTGGCTTATTGGGTGGCTCTGTTGTCGCCTTGTCGACGCTATGTTTTGCTCTCATTCATATACGAGTATGGGCATCCTCTCTTTGTGGAACGTAAAGATCACTTACCTGTGATAGTCCGACGCCATACCAACCTTTAAAGACACCTTAATATCGTTTATTTATGCATCTGAATATCTGTATGCTCCCGAGAATTTTATTGACAAAAACTTACTCGTCGTTAGATGTAACACTTTTTAATGATATGTTTGACACCACACTTTAAGTGTTTTATGGGTGCTATTAATTCATTCTTTCACTTTGGATTTTATTACACACATTCCATGAATTCTTAGCAGCTATTAAAAAGGGTTACCTCCGACATTTTCCATAATAAAGACGCAAACAAACCACAATGTAAAGTGATCTCTTCTAATAGTGTCAGAAAAAATATGTGGGTACTAGTTTAGGGGCACTTTTTATTAATGAAAGGTACATACATAATTTAAATGATTTACCTTTCCTGAAGATACTATAGGGGTACACTTTGCATACACCTTTATGATAATTAGATGAATGGTGGAATAGCGCATAGAATAAGCACAAATATTGGTTTTTAGGGTTCCGTAATTTTTAGAAGGAATCTTTATAGTTCTGCCATGTCCGCCTGGCTGTTCCTCCGTCCAATCGCAGTTTAGCTTTAAGACTGTAAGTACGCTATAAACAAAATGGTAAAATAAAAATAACCAAAGTTGAGTTAGCTCTCTTACTGTAGGAACTGTGGTCGCCTAACATATAAAATGTAAAGTACCTATAGTGTACTTTCTTATAAAACTCAAAATCCTTAGGAAAACTACTGTGATGGTGTTTAAAACGGGTAAAAATAAACTACAGAACCCTACACTGAGCGTGCCTGCCGCACACTTGACCGGTTTATATGCACAAGATGACGGTTGTTTGATATGACAGGCTATTGACTACTTGTTTAGTATCAAAATTATAAAAATGCCGTTTAGATTTTATAAAAAATATAATAATCAAGCCTACATCATAAATAAACGATGTTGAGATGTTATCGGTACTTCGCCGGCAGGAAGCGCTTCGGCCCATTTAGGGCTGCATTAAAATCGAATACATCATATTTGTTTGATTTCCTAGTTCGCGTTTCACCCTGTAATTATACAAGTCACCGTCCGTGGCCGGATCTTAGATGGTTTTTTTGTTAAGATGCATTAATCATCTTTTTTTATTGCAGGCATATGTTTTTGTCTCGTAAAACACTTTCGGGGATTATAAGCTTTTTGTATTCTTAATGTCTAATTTAGTTTTTGGTCAGCTCTTATGAGGTCATTAGCGTGGTGAGGTTCGTTTCGCCATGGGTCTTCAAAAAATTTATAGACAATTTTTAATGTCGTTATAATTTGTCACTGCAATTCTTAAGGAATATTTTAAAATTATATGATACAGTTAGTTTCTTTTTGAAATGATGCTATTTATTTTGTAATAAATGTCATATCATTTAGACGCATGTTCCCGACGGTGCGCGTCTCATTCGCGGGATGCCGCGCGGAGGCGCGTTACGCGGTGCTGCTGGACGTGGTGCCGGTGGATGGCAAGCGGTACCGTTACGCGTACCACCGCAGTTCGTGGCTGGTAGCTGGCAAGGCTGACCCACCTGCGCCCGCTCGCCTCTATCCACACCCCGACTCGCCCTTCTCCGGTGATCAGCTGCGGAAGCAGGTCGTCTCCTTCGAGAAAGTAAAACTTACCAACAATGAAATGGACAAGAACGGACAGGTAAGATAAACTTTAATTATTCCTAAATAAATTAAGGTTTTTAGATTTTTTTGTTAGATATAATAGTAAGCAAATAGAGACGCTACAGTTGATAATAATAAATGATTAATGATGTTGCAACTCTGATACCACAACCATTATATTTATTAATCAATTTCAATACGTTAGGTGCACAAGTATAAATTACCAGTATAATTTAAATACACAAACGTTAGGTGTAAGAACAACGTGGAGGTTATAGCAGTGCTAAGAACAAGGTGATAAAGCGGCCGAGTCTGAATGAGCTATAAAGTGCTGACGTAAAACGGTTGATTTACGGTTCGCTCCGGGTGTCGCTGACGGTTAACGAGCACCGCAGGTTCTACCCACGATCAATATTTGACTACTCATATAAAGCGATATGAGTTAGTAATTTCTAATAACACAAATAGTTTATGTTACAACCTAACTAATTATATGGGATCTATTTAATTCAGCTCCAGAAAATACATACTGTTTGTAAATACTCGACTTGACTACAGTTACAACTAGAATGATTGCTTTACAAATCGTCTTTTACAAAATATGTCTGTCAACATTTAATTACACATTGACCACTTTTGCTACTGGATGTAAAGATTCTTGTTACGATACCTACGAGTTTTATGTACACTTGGGTTGTATATCAAATTTCAATCAATAATGGGATTGAACAATGATATAAAATACTATTTGAAATAAAATAAATCTAGACATGAAACCAGTAACACATTTCACAAATTATTTGTTTTCAAAATTATTTAAATATTTCCTACAAGCATGTCTCGTGTAACGTGTTGTCACATGGAGCACTTCCTGATGTGTTAACCAGCAATTTAGGTGTATATAGAATTACTTTAAAATTGCTAGAGTTAGCGACACCTCGGGCATCGTCGGGGAGAATGTAATGATTGCGTTGCTGGCAACAAATTAGCCGCACATGTCGTGCCGCGTCAGCCGGCACCTCACGGCTACTTACCTCCGCGGCGCAGGTGCTAGTGCCACTAAAGCAAATGTCACACACAGCGACCGCCTTCGCAAGACCTTGCATTCAATCTTTAGCTTGGGATAGACTAGGTCTTGTTTACTGGACGTATATTTACTTATAAAGCCTAGTCAAGAATATGACAGGTATGAAAATTGCGAGTCAATGCTGATAGCATCACAAATGTAAATAGATTTTTAGCTGATTAAAACTTGTCTTTTTTTTTCTTCAAATAAGATACCTTCATAGTTACTTTATTTTTTATGTAATTATTTACCTCATTAACAGCCTTTAATAGGTCACTGCTAGACATGGGCACGGTACTTTTATAATACAGTACTGCAACTTCATACAAACGGACGAAACGGGAGCTATACCTACGCGACTCGATCTCGGGGTGCGCTCGGGGCGCAGACAGTCACGGCTGTACCGCAGTGTCGAACGGACTGCGTGTTGTTTTTTTAACAATAACCGCGCGATTTTTTCTCTAAAAATCAGTTAATATGACGAGTAGGAAATATTGTGCTGTTTTTGGTTGTATGAATTCGTCAATAACGCATCCAGACATAAGTTTTTTTAAATTACCTGGAAACTCTGAAAAGTAAGACTATAAAATAATTTTACTTACTAGTACGTAGGTACATAATGTGTGTCTTTTTAATGGATAAGTATTTCCTTTTATCTCACGAAAAAAAAGGTGTTTGGATGAATAAATAAAGCAAATAGAGTAACGGAAAGTTATTGAGACGAGTGAAATAGGGAGTTACATGCGGTTCTGAATGAATCATGATACGGTAGGTACCTACCTACTTACGCTTGTGTTAAAACTTCGGTGCATGTTTGTTTTGTTACTTTGCATAATTCAAAAAAAAGAAAATTCTACTTAAAGACGTGGTATTTTATTATTAATAATATATCTTTATTATCTGTGTGTATGAATAATACTAAAAAAAATTTGTTACCGTCTGTGTGTCATTAGACAGTTTTCGAAATTTTCACAAAGTGTTTCTGCTGCTACTATAACAACATATACCACTAAAAACTGGTTTTATTTTCTCGGTATTAACAACAACAGCTAGACTCATATATAATATTTAGATGTTTGAGGGTTGTGATTTTAAAACATTCGTAGTCAGCTGTTCAGCTTTTTAATAATTAATTAATTGGTGACCAAAGAATTTTTGTTTTGAGTTGTTGCGAGTTGTAGGTTATAGGTTAGGTAATTTATAGAGACGTTAATTAGCTGAGATAAAAAGTTACTTACTCGTCAGCTGTTTCTTGCATTCTAGTTGAGTAGGTGGTAGGTGTTGGAGTTTCTAAGGATTGGAGTTTTGTAACGCGTATGGAGAAAGCACATTTATTTTATTTTATAGAAGGATTTTTTTCGGTCGCTAATTTATAAGCCCGATTGGTTTTTCAAACAAAAAAATGTTTTGACGTGACAACGTCTTATAAATTGGTTTGCCGGGTGACACTTCAAGAAACTGCGTTACGCTCCGCTCACGTTATGCGCTCACAATGAGAGCGAGTGAGAGGCACGCGTCCCTTCCAATCGGGCATGGTTAGCCCGCCTAAGAGCGAGAGAGACAGACATAGTCGTTGTCACGTAAAACTTTCGCCCGTATACCGACTTTACAGGCAACCAATTATTTTTTTTAAATTAAATCTACCAATCAAAAAACAACACGCATTTTTATTGAACAATTCCTATTCAATATACAAAGTATTTCATTTATTTATATAAAAAGGATATTTACAATCACAAATCTAAATAGAAACAGAAAGTAGGCAAATATCACTAAAATGCTGGAGACGGGCAGCCCTAACGCATGTTTACGTACCGCGCGGCTGTAGGCATTTATTTCTATCATGCGGCCGAGTTACAATACTGTATTATAATAGTACCGTGACATGGGCCTCTCGTTAGAAAGGAGGTTTTGGTCTACTATACTACGCTGGCCAGACGGGTTGTTGTGCTGTTGTCCTATGTAGCTTACTACCTTAGTCGGCTCTTACGTGTGTTACACTCCGTGTTCTTAACGGACTGTTTACCTAGTAACGTTTGACTGCACGGATGGCGTAGCGGTTTAAGCGGTCGCCACTCCGCTTCCTACTACGCCGTGTGTTGTGGGTTCAAACCCGACATGGGTGTGATCCATGGGTGTGATCCCAATGTGTGATCCACAAATTGTTGTTGTGAATCTGGATGTTCTTTGCATCCGTTTCATGTGTTTGTAAAGTCCCCCGCGACACAGGATATATTCCTAATTTCCTAATGCGTGAGTTGTCTTTATATCTAAACGTACTTAATAGCTATCGTAAGCGCGTTAATTCCCGTAAAAATAATTATATAATAGTTAAACAACTTCAAATAAACTTTAAAAGTTCAGTTTATATACTTCTTGGATTTAAATCAGTATGATCAAGACTGGGTACAAGGGAGATCGTAAACCGATAAAAATATTTCTGTTTTTAAATATTAAAAGTACTACAGTGTAATGAAATAAGTTCGTGTTAATTATATCAGTGTTAAGTTACGCACAACGCGGTTTGTAGTTGAGTTCAACGGAACGGAACGTTGAGGGCGTGGCGCGGTGATGGATGGAGCCTACTCTCTCTAAAACTCACCTAATTGGCTTTCCCATACCTTCAAGTACCTAGTAGACCCGATAACACGATTAACGTTTGGGGTTAATTAATTAGTAATGTTATATTATTCAAAACATACATTTATCGTTTGTAACTATTCGTTTTGGTACTGCACTTCCATTCAAAAGTAAAATCAATATATTCAAAACAAATATGAGTGCCTGCCTTTTGCATCCGAGTACACAAACCAACTTATACTTCATTGTATTTATGAGGTTAACTAACATCACTGAAATCAGCCTGTGATAGAGGAAAATCGTAATGCACCAATTACTAAATACCTACAAGATAAATGTAACTGATATACATAAATTTTAATAAAATAAAGCAACTGGCATTACACAAAGAACATTTCTACCTTAATAAATCTGAACAGCATTATTTATTCTTTTTAAAAGAAATGATAATATTCACGTAAAATTTATAAATAAAACATCTAATTAGCAGTATATTATAAAAACGGAACTGGAATTGCTGAGTCGTTAACATTTGTAACAAACTATAGTCCACGCAACTCGACACCGGCGCGTGTCGCTGTGGGTCTCGAAGGCCCCGCGCGCCGACTAATTGTGGAACAAAAACTCCATGAAACCGCCGAATTAATCACCGCGGCAATATTTAACAGCCTGTATTTGAAATAACGTCTGCACTTATGGCAACACTTGGAATTTACAACAATTAGGTACAACAAGGTTTCCATAATTGTAATAAGTAATGTATAAATTAGGTTAAGTAACCAATTATTGTCGATGAAAATATTTGTAGGTATACTATGTAAAAAGCACTTACATCATCCGTTGGTGTCATTACCGATTTCTGGTTTTTGGAACAGCATTTACACATGTCATTTTAAAGAATCCCTATATTTTTTTAAATGACATACATTACATTGTAAACAACTAGTCTACCTTTTTAGTTTTGTGTTTAGCTTTCATGTACTCGTAGTAAAATTAAGGTCACTCAGGTTATTAAATCATAATTCATGAGTTTATGAGAATTGCCAAGAACGATCATTTGAAACCGTAGCGATGATGTATCGCAATTGTCCGTCTCCGGTCACAAAGACCGTCCAGCGACATTAGCAGGTTAAATCAGTAAATCTTGATATGTCATATTTTGTTACCCACGCCACGCATGTATATCTATTTTATTTAAGCTTTTACCAACTTGAATGCATATTAAAAATAAACTTTGTCTACATTTTAGTCTATCTAAAAGTCCTATATTCTTTTTTACAGCTGTCCAAATTCTTAATGAATGTTAAACTCCGTCAACTCCATCGCTCAAGGTTTGAAAATAAACACCTGGTGTTTATTTTCTTTAAATAGTGAAGTGTACATATGTCAAGGCTAATTGTAGCAAACAAACTCCTAATTAATAAAAATATGTAAATGACCTTTTTTTTGCCCAAACCTGACTAAACGTGAATATGATGATTAATGAATAGCGGTTATACTAGCTTTTTAAATTTAAAAAGTATGACTCGTTTTATTCGTGAAAGTTCTTTTATCCATAAACAGGTAACATTTGTTTATGAAAAATCACCGAGAACTTTCAATTAAGATCTACTCGTAGATTCATTTATTGGCAAGAGAATCTAGATCTACACAAGTTCCCTATACAAACCCGTCTGGGCAGCGAGGTATAGTAGGCATAAAACCGTCTTTCTAAGAAGAGGCCAATGTCCAGCAGTGGACTATTAAAGGTTATTGATGATGATGATGATGACTGTTGACTGTTGCATAGTTTCAAGACTGTATTTAATAAATCCCGGTTTCTATATTTGGTGGAATGTCGCTAACGCTCCGAGATAGGCTCGCACCAAACCTAACTATGTTTGGAGCAGAAATGTGATAGATATCAATTAATGGGCTTATTCCACGTGAACCTCCCTTTTAGCGTACTTTAGGTGAGGTTATTTCGTAGTATAACGTAAATTTGAAGTTGCAACTTAATTATATCTATAGTTTATTTTGAATAGGTACTATATTTCTAAAGGTAAGGTAATCAACGTCATAACTTAGTTTTAACACTAAATTTTATGCAAAGTTCTTGCGATAAAATTTATCTTTGAAATGTTTGATTAAAACGCAGTTGAAATCCTTAAATTGCAAACATTTTAAACTGATGTTGATTGCATAAACAGACCCTAATAATGTTCAGTAATTTGTTACTGCGTTAATGAAACATGAAATGTCAAAGTTATCTTTGAGCGTAGTTTATGGAAAGTTAATTCTGTATAAGTTGTCATTGCTAGCGCTCGCGGCCCTCACTGACTGCACCCGTGTAACTATTTTGCAAATACCGTGGGCCCCGCGGCTCACACTTCCAGCTCACATAACCACTGACAATTTATTTCAGTTATTACTCTCAGAATAATATCGTTAGCTTTGGTATCGCTGTACCTATTTTTATATTGCGAGTTAAGTTCGCCATGTAATTCTAATGCATTTAACGTGCAAAGTTCTTTATTTTGTTAATAACTGCTTTTCACATGAAATGATGTGATTACGAGCATCGACAGCGATGGGCATTTTATTTCCCTCTTCATCTAGAGACAGCGAGAATATAATGGCGGTCATTAGGCAAAAAGCCGGTGTCATTAACAGGGTTGTCGCCGTGCTTTACGATTGCCAGGACCACTGCTGCCAAGCTGGACATTGCGCACTGGATGGCATCGAAAAGCCGGGAAATACTTTCATGAATAAACCTGGTTCAATTTACAGCAGCATCCGAGCCGTTGCATGAATATACAAGCCAATAAAATGTAATAAAACGCTCACCACGCCGTTCGATGCTCGTCTTAATGAACAACGACAAACATCAATTCTCAACGATCATTTGCGTTTTTTAATTACTGTTGATATTTTCACATCGTTAACGTATTTCGAAATAAGACTATTATTAAACAAACAGCTAGACAGGTGACTCGAGTAGGCAGTGAATATGAGTTTAGGTGTAATATAAATTAATAAGTTATTCGGCGTCGTTGGGACTCCCGCAGCGAGGCGCGCGCTCGAACCTGTATACCCTTAACTGGTAATTATTATACACCTTGGGCCCACTAACAGTGTCTGCACCCGCGTTCACTCGTTAAACACTGCGACTAATATTATTTTAACTACTATTAATATTTTGATTACATTCCAAACAACTGGTATTTCGTAATGTACCTAATTAAACACGTCATTATTAACTAAAAGCGTTTACATTTACGGGCTGACTGTAGGTAGGTATCGTGGTTTTCGAAAAAGAGAAAAGGAACGATTGAAATACTATATTAACAACAGCCAGTGACATAAATAGTTTACGAAAGCTACCTTAAGTATGTGTACATATACCTATGTATGTATGTGCTAAGACAATTTTTTTAATAATAAATTAGTAATAGATTTCATCGAAAACTTGTCATGGTTTAACTTAGTGTGTCGTCCTAATTACCACGAGGTTCGATAGTTAAATACGATACATGTAGGTATTATATATATAGACTATATCTTATATATATATATATTAAGCTAGTTTAAACATCAATCGTCTTATGTGCAAGTACATATGAATAATGTAATCTGTGTCCATTGAAGACAAATGCATATTTAAATGTTGATCAAGTTATCTACTGATTACCATAAAATACCCTAGTTATATTTTAGACCGGCACGCTATCAGCCTTCCTATAAGTACATCAAGAAATAAGTACCTACCTGGGTTATTTAAAAAAGTCGATCACTCTTTTTGTACCGTAGCAATTATTATGTATAATTAATTAAATAATTAAGATTAAGGTACAGAATGAATATTTTAACAGTCTAATTTATATTCGTACTTAGTATAAGAATATTGTATTTGGTAGATTTTGTTGTTTTGTGTATATAAATATATGTTGAGTGCGCCGTTGGTAGGTTTACGATGCAGTTCCTTGTCACTTTTCTAGTTATCACGAATCTACTAAACTTGCAACTTAATGCGCATGCGTGTATGGCTCCAGAAAATGTTTTGTCTTTCTGTTATGTAACTAAACACTCTTTTGTAGTAATTATCATTTATAAAATATGTTTTGTGGCAAACAAACTGAGAACACACACTAATTAAAATTGGATTTTATGGGTTCAATGTTTGACTAGCACCGAACTCTTTTTACTACATGCAATGTGAAGGAATGTCGTTCAAAGCTGGAACAGGTTGCAACGGGTATTGTATGCAAATATGATCGGCGCCATCGTCAGGACATGCTTTCGTTTAAAAGACTTATGATTCTTATGTGCTCAGATGACATTGTGTCATTGATAGGGTTTACCGTATTAATCAGACCTTGTAACTAAAGCCTCAAGAAGCCCTCGAGACTATAACGCGATCGGACCTGCCTCGCAGGGGGCGTCCGCAAGGACATAACATTTCTCACTTCAATTTGTAGTCTTATTTGTTTTTTTGTTTCCATCGTCTCACTTCATTTCAATCGAAGGTCGTTTTTTAATACTTCTTTTTTATTTTTTTCATTCCGAGGCCGTGAGGTGACGTTTATCGTGACTCCCCAGGTGACAGCGACGCGACGCGCCTCTCTAGTTAAATGACGATTTACCAGTTTTTCATTCGACTCCCGATGCCAGCCTCTTTACGAGCGAGTATTTTATTTGGAGATATTTTACTGCCACCGATGTTATGATGAACGTTTACGTACCTCAGAGTTATTTTAATGTTCTTTATGAATTTGTGAACTTGAGACAGACGCTGTGACCAATAAAATATGAAATTGATTAAGGTATAAAGTTTAACATTATTGTAGACCTGTGTTTAATTGTGGTACTTACCTTTATAAAGCTTATTTGTACGCATGAATATTCTAGACAGCATCGTTATAAAATATAAAAATAATAAACGTGAGCTTAAAAAAATAAACGACTGTGTTAAGTTTGTAATAAATAAGATATATTCATAGTTTACAACTGTTGACAATGCTGGCTGAAAACAAATTGTTTCCGTCCGTTTGACTTCGTTCTGACTGACGTTCGTTCCGTTTGAATTACTTGATGAGAATGGTTACTTAATTACCTAAATGCCAATTCTTTTGTCACCGATAAAACTTGACGTAAGTACATATCTATAAAAGTGCGATACTTGAACAACATTCGTAGTGGAGCTTACCCCAGAATGAAACAAATCTGAAGGTCATACTTTATGAATGTTAATAATTGCAGTAAACAATACTAACGACTTAATAAGCTATAAAAATGTAAAGAAATTAATTACTTTAAGTTATCGTCACTCACAGCAGCAAGCGCGCCGCCTGCGGCCGGTCGCTGCATAGAATTTACGGACAGTCGCGTACAGGACGCAAAGGTATGAGAACTCAAATAACGGCGTATTAAAATAAACGGCAACAAACATTACTGCAAACCATTGAATATATTTCGTTCATATTTGGCAAACCCTCTAAGAATAAAGTACAGAATAGGTTATATAACAAAAATCGTGAAAGAGAGAGAAAAGACTATCCGCGTTGTACCTATATAATAAGGAATTTGTTTTTTCCACCTACTTAGGTGTGTCCTTGCTTCTTGTCAAATTTAATTCTAGGTCAATAGGTAGTGCCTACCTAACCTATAAGTTTAGGTTTACTTTCAAAATGTTAAAATACAGGCTTTGGCCATATTTTTTCATAAGGTTAACCTAAAAGTTTGATATCTTTACAGCTTTAGGGAACCGCAGATATAAATATTTTATGTTATTTGAACTTCAACTTTAATTCAACCACGCTTTCCTGAGACAGAGTCTTAGTAGACAGATATACAGGTGGCCAACGAAGTGATTCCATTAGGGTTCCTTCTCAACTTTTGACGAAAGAATCCTAAAAAAGACTTACGTACACATCTTCACATAAATAAATGTATTTCAAATATTGTCCAAAATAAATTAAGGGATATTTGTGCTCGTGTGTGCTCACCTACGCGACACGAGCCCGGTTCGGTTTAATCTGTTGACATCCCATATTGAATGAACACGTGCTGTTTGTTCAAATAAATTCATTACTTTATCATAGGCCTGTACAGATAGGTAGATAGTATAAACCCAGACAGGCCGATTATGTTTATCATTCTTAATAAGCGTACCTTCTTTCTTTTTGTAGGTAGATACATACTGTGAAATTGTTAATAACTTCGTTTTTAACTAACAGTGCCTAATTATACAGACATTGAAACTAGACAGCGGCGTGTAATTATAATTTAATATTTTAATTGATACATTTAATTAAGGAACTAAATGAGTAAGAAGACCAGGTGTTCTCAACATATTCCTAATTGTCAATACATTTCAAATTTATGTAATGACCGGTTTGTATTATATTTAATGTCACAAATTTACAATATTAATATCAAAATTAAATGCATACCAACCTACGTATTTCGGTCGTAACTAGGTAATATTTTATTTGGTAAACCAATAGATCATCATGGGACTGCATTTATTTAAACATAACAGGTCGTTGTGTAGATTGTGACACGAGTGCTCGGTAAGGTACAAATAAATGGGCCCATTTGTCGGCGATGCCGGTGTGGAGGCGAAAATCCGCCGTAATCCGCGGGCTCGCGCGCTAATCGAAATATCGATGCAACCGTTTATTGACGAGTTGGACATTCCGGCATTATCCGGCCAAGCCGGCGCGCCCCACGACTTTAGAATACAAGCAATACTTAAATGATTAAGTAATGAACCCTTCTCGTGAGTTTTATTTAACTAAAAAAAAAGTATGTAGGTATAACATTAAAATGTAAATTTACGAGTACTACGGTTATACTAGATAGGTATGGGCAAAATGCAATAGTATAAGGTACAGTTACGTAGGTAAGTAATACCCACGCTTAGCTCAATATTGGATTTTAAAAAGTATGCCTACATTTTATTACGTTAAAGCTGAAAGGATTAGGCAAGAAGTCATGTATTTACATTTTAAACAATCTTTACCGAAATTATATTTATTTGAACTGAGTAAGTAGGTAACTTACTCAGTTCACATAAATATAAATTCTTAAAAAAATATCTTTATTGGTCGATACTAATAACTTTCTCAGTCAGATCATAATCACAATAGCGTTACCAGACGTTGACGTAGGTATACACGTGTAACGTGCCCGACGGTCCGTAGCATTCTGTCCCCCACCGTCGGCCATTTTCCACTCCTCCCTGTGACCCTCCCAACGCCTCCCACCGCAATTACAGCCAGCCGCCACAATTGCTGCCAATGTAAACCGCATCTTACTCTTAAAGTAATAAAGATTAATATATATCATCTCTTGCGATTTGGGGAGCACTGTGGGTGTGCCGCATCCCTTTAGTGCAACTCGTGTCGTCGCCTACGTAGTACGTGAAATCATGTAGTTTTATGTTATTGTAATACTTGGCAATAAATGGATAATTGTTGCTTAAGACACCTAGTGTCTGTATGAATTTAGTTACTAACGTCAAAATATTCCGTTTTCATACAACTAAACAAGCACAAACGGACCACCTAAAAAAATTGTAACCAGTACCGGGTAACCGGTAGTTTTTGATATAAAACCCTTAAATAATATATCATAAAAACACTTATGCAGTAGTGCTGCCTACTGCATATATCTCCCTTCAGATTGCATTTTAATCGATTTTCAAGGACATTTCCTTGGTAGGTGATAGGTACTACAATTCATCTAAAATGCTCCGTTTGTTGATCTGCTATTGTTTCTTCAATCATTTAGGTAGATACTAAAATTCGCTGATTTGCAAAAATAGCCACGGAACTAAAAATTATTTAGAACTTAAAATTATTTATTTTAGTTTAGGCTACAGTGTTTTCTCTCAAATACTTTTGTGCGAAACTTCACAAATTTTTGTGTGAAATTGCGTCTCTGTTCATGTCAAAATTTGAAAAGACTTTGATCGTTTTGGCATATTTAGTTTAATTTGACAGAACTTTGAATTAGGGTATGTTAATAATTTGATAGTTACCAAATTGTTCTTCCAGTTCACTAAAGTTCGATTTAACAAGCAACTGCTGGTCAATCTGTTACTTCTTTATTAAAAAATGAATTTGACATGAATATTTATTAGAGGATGCTTGTTGGTCCGCCTTGTTTTTACTATCTGGTAACGCTTAATGGCGGCGGTAGTTGCTTTCCATCAGGTGACCCGTCTGCTCGTTTGCCCCGTATTCCATAAAAAAAAATAACCTTGGGAGAGCCTTAGCAGGGAGAGAATGTTTAGGTACAAATGGGCCAGGCTCGGCCGGAGTGCTACCGGTGGTAATTAATTCTTTTGTTGTTTATCACCGAGTGAGTGAGGTAATCGAAAAGCAAAACTCCTTCTCCTGATTCGGGGGTGAGACTCAAACTCTTGTTACTCTTAAGTTGCAGATGTAGTGACTTAGGTATCGACCACTAAACTGAAATTACAAACGAACGTACGATAAGCATTAATCGGCGACATACCTACATAAATTATATTTCTAGGTTTACCTATTCTTTATCTGTCTGTATTCACGTTATGATGTTCTTTGTGCACGATAAAACAGAATTTCCATGAGAAAAAAGTACATTACATAATCACATCACATCATCAGCCTGTAATAGTCCACTGCTGAACATAGGCCTCTCCTTAGAAAGGAGGTTTTGGCTTACTATAACACGCTGGCCAGACGGGTTGGTATAGGGTTTGTGACAAGTTTTCCTTCTTTTTGCAGAGCTGGTGTTCTGCGTTGTTTTGCGCCCTTAGTCGACTCTTACGACACCCACGGGATGAATTGGGGTAGTGACATTCCGTATTCTTAATCCGTCACTACACGGACATTACATAATAATTTTCACAAATAAGGGCTGCGTAGTAGACACCCTATGAGAGGCATGACAGGGGATCATTATTTACAAAGAGCGATAAAGAATAATGCATGTGATGAGCGAAACGCTTTCAAGAAATCGTGAGACGTAGTCTACGAACAAATAATTAAAAGTTTAAGTGAATATTGTGGTTGATCTAGGGCGGGGGCGATAATTCATTAGGCGCCGAGTAAATTACAGGCACAGTAATGATGGTCACCACGCCCTTAAGCTATCACGCCTCCGCTTTTTGCGTATTGAATTGAATAATATTTTTTGAGAATTAAGTTAACGATGACGATGCCACCTGTATAGTGTAATAAATATATTGAGAAGTAATGGCATTCGAAGACTTTTAAAAGCAAGCAGTTTTATTGAGGTACATCACAGCATATCGTGACAAAAGTAAACAAAGAATGAGTAGCATTAATAAATGGCTCTTAAATATATCTACTTGCATTCAGTTTGAATGCTTTGCTTTTTTAATAATAATAATAACTCGAGACGATTATGTGTATGATACGATTATGTGACGATTGTGTGAGATACACACGGCCGTCGGATTTCTAATTAGGCAGCGCCTGTGTTATGGTAATCAGGTTGCTGATAAACATACTTTTTTACTGAATAGGTACATAAATCACATCACACATCACATCAACCGCCTGTAGTTGTCCACTGCTGGGCATAGGCCTCTCCTTAGAAAGGAGGCCTATGTCCAGGAATACAAAAATATGATACATAAATTACATCCAGACACAGAACAAATGATTGTGCTCTTCCCACAATTATTTGTCCTAGTTGAGAATGGAACCCACAACTTCTGGCTTAGCAGTCAAGATTGTTAACCGCTAGACCAACAATGCATCATTTTACGTTGAGATATCATAATCTTTGAAATATATTTTTTAAGTTAACTAGTTAGTAGGGTCTTATTATTTCTTGCAACATACTATTTCTAATCGGAAAGTAGTATCCTAGTAATATGAATTCTTTTTTAATTGGAACCTATGAATTCTGTTCAAAATGTTAAGTTTTACAAACCAAAGTTTCTTCACGTTACGCGCTATTAATTCCCAACTCAAATATTTACTGTAAAAGAGTTTCAACAATTTAACAATAGCAATATGTTCAAACAAAACTTGTACAGATAACACAGTATGTAATTATAGTACCCATAAAGAAACAGTCACGTTAATAACGCAACATTCAAAATGAATCGGCGCCTTTGCGTCCTCAATTAACACGATGCCGCAATAAAAATAACTAGGCAGTGAAATTAATTAATTTACAGAGTTTAATTATCTCATCATGGCAGTAAAAGCCTGGCCAGTTTGCGGCGGCAGGCTTATCGGCTCGTCACATCGCGCCGAGACATAGCCCAATTAATTATGATGCTACGTTGCGTTATGAGAAATCACCGACATTGTTGTTATGGAATAGATAACGTTATGTTTACTAATTACGACTAAGTGATTAGGGCTGACTGGTTAACTGTACAATAGGTAGGTGTATTTATGCATACCTAAGTACATAATATGTGCTTAGGTAGATATTTGTATTAGGGTTTCTAATTTGTGCAAGTATGCTTAGTCGTAAATTTAAATGAACTTGTCCGAAATTTAGACTTGTCTAGATGTTAATTTAAAAACAAACTTGACAACTTTAATTTTCATTTTAAATGTGAACTAGCATTCGACAAGTATTAACAAATTTCATTTATAATTTTCAGAAATCTTACATTAGGTAATAAATCTGATTAATCACCAACAGTATCAACGGGTTTATTTTTTAGCTCTAACTAGATTACAGAGTGAATGTTTATTAAGCTAATGTCAGTTACTTGAGGAGTTTAGGTACAAAACCTCTCATAATGGTTCATTTTCGTTTCATAATGATGGACGTTGTGTGAGAAAGACTACTGTATCTAGAAAAACTACCTGCATAAAATTACACTTTATCTTCATTAACCTCTTACCAAAAAAAATTAAAATGACTTGATTTTTTAATATAGATGTGGGATGAAATTTAACTTGCAAAATTATTCATTAGACTTAATTGGATTACATTTTGACGCCTATCTGCTCATTTAGATATTAAAATAATTAAATCGCCGCTTTCGTTTTATCAAAAAGCTGATGATTCCATATAGTCTAGTGTTTAATTTGTTATAAGTAATATTATTAATTACCTGTGCAAGGAAGTATTGCTCATTGATTGTAAACAGTTTTTTTGTAGGTATGTGTACTTACAATGAATAGCACAACGTATTTTATTAGCTTTTAGTTATATGAAGTGAGGCACAGTAATAGGTAACTCGCAAAAACATAGACTTATTATGTAGGTATATTATCGGATAGAGAACTCAGATTTTTTGGCCAATTCGAGATACATGTAAGACCCTGACCAACTCCGATCTTCTCTAACTTTTTTTTCATTTTTTTTCATCTCATTCCTAACGTTTGTTTGTCTTGTCTACCTAAGTAAACTAAAATTATAGTTAATACGCCTCTGCCTACCCTAGTACCGGACAAGGCTCAACGAAAGACTGGACTATAGAAGCTCTTTACTAGCAGCTATAAAGTCTGTCTGTGTGCAAACATTTACCGACCTAACAAATTTTTCCCAAATTTCGTTTGAAAAATTAAGAACTGTATTTTAAATGGGCAATGAACAAGCCACATATTATCATGTCTTCAGATTATTATATTTAGTGTTACCTAATAACTTGGTTTTTGATTATTCTAGACTATTCCTATTTTTTAAATAAGCGCCCTCTGTTGTCGAGTAGAGTGCCTACCAAAATGTATTAGACTTGGTGATGAATATTTTAAATAATTTTATCGATTGTATTTTCGACGTTGGTCTTTAAGGTTATATTATTATAAATGTCTCTAAATTAAATCTTCTTAGCAGATTGTTGTATGTTTATAGACACTCAGCTCCTAAGATTCCTAGCGTTATACATAAAAATTCAGGTATAAAATGTAGATAACACTTCATAAATGAAACTAATCATTTTATTATAGTTACCATTTTATTAATATTACATTAGTGCCCCACCATAACAAATTTAACCCTTCTCAGCCACTTATTTCTGCAGTTTAATGATACTTAAAGCTAACGTCATTATGGTGGATGTGTGACGATATCACTTTGTCAAAGTTTTGATTTAGAGTCACTGTTTGCATGTTTTAGTGAAATCTTTCAAGCCTATTTTTAGTTGCAACAGCACCAAATATAACGGTGGAAATACCAGTTCACTACACTATTTTTTATTGCCCGTCACTGCCACTACTGTATTAAAATAAATTTATATAGCAGAACAATTAGGGTGAACATTATTCCTGATAAATAATTATATTAGTAATTATAACTCATCAAGATGTGAATTGTTTTTTAGTCTCTTATTGGTACTTCGCCATCTATATGATTTTTATAACCTAGTAAGTAAACGTTGTCAACAAGTTACAATTTAATATATGAAGGCATTTTTGGTAGTTGAAGTTAAGTTTGTAATAAAGCTAAACAAAGTTATTAAATGTTTAAATAAAAAACTGATTACCTAAATCCTATGATCAAATTGACTATCATATTTCTTATTAAAGTTATGGCTACCTTTATAATTAATATTATTAGATGAAAACAAAGTACTTGATGACTAGGAACTTTATTATCGTATCTATAAATTTGAGTATTTTACTTATAAGTAAAAATCACGTTATGTTAACTGTAAATATACTGACACTGTTACGTGAGAATGTCCCGCTTGTAGAATAACTACCTACTTTATTGAAGAGGTGGTAGTTGCCATCATTTTTGATAGATTACACTATGAAATACCATATCCCAAACCTAAGATTTCCATTTTCAAGATAATGGACTTGTAAGATTTTTTATAAAAAATGCCGAAATTTTGCCTAATATTTTTTTTTAGCACTTATAGTAATAATAATCATTTATTCCAGACCATAGTGATGCAGTTCGTAGTGTTAGTGTATTAGTAACAATTTGCTTATAATTGAGTTAGTATTACTAATAGCATACTCTATTTAATCCTTTTTTTACTATTTTAGTGTAGTTGATAAATTGTTCTATAATTTGATTACTAAAATTGTAGTTAACTTAACGAACTGAACTATTTATTTTTGCTATTATTAACCATCTATTTCGGCCCAGTTTCTTCACCACAATTTTAGTAATTGAATATAAAACAATTAATCGACTACACAAAAACAGTAAAAAAGTATAACATAAAGGATATAAGGTCTAAAAAAACTATTAGGCAAAATTTCGGTAATTTTTTGAAAAATCTTAAAAGTCCAACAGCTAATTTATTGCGTAAAACGTATGTGTTATTTTCTTTTTAATTTCAAGGAAGTATACATAACACTTATTGTTCATGTTCTACTTATACCCAAACACTGTTTATTTTCCGCAGATCGTACTGAATTCAATGCACCGGTATCAACCGCGAATCCACCTCGTCAAAGTGCGCGAGGGAGGGGGACCTATCACTGACTTGACGCGAGAACAGCATCGTACCTTCGTCTTCCCAGAAACGGTGTTTACCGCCGTCACTGCTTATCAAAACCAGCTCATCACCAAACTCAAGATAGACTCGAACCCATTCGCTAAAGGATTTAGAGATTCATCACGGCTGACGGATTTTGATAGGTAAGTCTTGAAATTTAGAAATATTATGGACTGTTTGACAGCGTCAAGGAAACTTCAATAGATTTGTTTGAAACATGAATATTTCCATCAGGATAATTTAATTATCATTTAAATGTATTAATCTAGTTTTTATATTATAAGTTAGTATTTTCAAAAACGGGTGACGAGCAGATGTAGGATGTATAAGTAGTTAATTTACGCTAAAGTGGTCCAGGACGATGCGGGCGCGTATAGAGCGAATTTTGATAAATTGACAGGTTATTAGCAGCAGTTGAAAGGCATTAGGTGTGCCGCTCTGCAATTTGCGTGATCGGTTTTACATGAATAAAAGATTAAAAACCCGCTCTTCGGCCGATTGCGCCGATATCGGGTGAACGTTGATCGTAATTCAGATTTAGGGAGAGGGCCCTGTTGTTATCCGCTTTATCGAATAATCGGGCCGCGAATGCGATTATGGTAATACTATAACATTAAGTTTATATTGAGGATATATTTGAGAGTATACCAATCAATAAATTAATCTTTGTATCAATATTTTTGGATGATAATAATGAACTAGAGATTAGTGTTAATTATTTCGTACTATTCTCTTTGATAACATAGACCGACAACCCTGAGACCCAGAAACCAGAGTATACTTCTCAGAAGGTTTTTAGCACGCTGAAACCCAATCCAAATTACCGAATTGACTCTGGTTTCTAAGATTTCCTAACCTGAAAGTGCAAAAATTGCTGTTCTTGGGCATTTTGAAGTTATGTAGCATGGTAACATAATTTTTCACCCAAAACTATTAAAAGCATCTTAAAATTAACCTTTAAAAGCGTTGAATTTGGTTAGATATCTTTTTTTGCTGAGATATGACGAGTCTTTCGGAGAAAAATTATGTTACGATGCATACAGAAAATGGCCAAACACAGCTGTTTTGCACTTTCGGTTCGAACACTCTCATCCAGGTTACTAATACCTCAGGTATTTCAAGTAAAGTTTATTCGTGTTAAAAACAGTTACCTAAGATTAGCCTATACCTACCTCCTTGATTTTATAATTGCAACCCTTCGACTTATTTACTGCTTGAAGCAAGAAAAATGTAACTTGTTATTATGTTGCTTAGAAGTCGCTTCCAATGAGTTTATTTTGTATCTATATAAACATTAGTAATAGGTATTTGAAATCGATAATGATGTTTATTGATTTTAAAGGACACAAATTTCAGTAATCTCACTCACTCAATGAAAGAATTGATAAACTCCGTTTTTCTGTGGAATGTAATGTTAAATGAAACTTCTGCCACGTGAAATGAGTGATCGAGGTTTTATGATAAAGATAGATACATTAATAACATAAAGTAGCACTACACTACTATACAGGTACATAAAGTATCTACTGCTTTATGTAAATGTATGTGGGCTTAGGTAGTCATCTCAACCTCGAAGTAAACATACTTATTCATTTCTTGATACATGACGTAACCTAAATTGCAATGGACATAAAGTTTCATAGCTTTGATATTAAAATGTGTTAAAAACTAATAGAAGTTGAGAGGTTCGTATGAAATAGTGAAGTCACGACATCGATCACTTTTATTGTCATGCTGGTTATAAAATTCTATGCAAGACTATTAACAAAACCATAAAATCTTTGTATAATGATCCATCTATGCGAGGACAAGGTAAGTTTGTACATGAATTTTATATGTCATGTGTCATTGTTAATAATGTTGGAGATGCGTTACTTTTTCAGGAAGATTTATATAGATTTGATATGTATTGTGAACGTAACAAATTGTACTTAAATGTATCTAAATGTTTTTCTATCACCTTTACACGGAAACGCAAAATTTTTACCTTCTCATAAAAAATTAAAAATCAGATTGAATTGAATTGATCAGGCAACTAGTGTGATTAGGGACCTGAGTGTTTTACATGACGGTAAATTGCTATTAATCGGCACATCGAACATATTATTCACAAAGTGTACAAAGCACTTGGTACCATAATTCGCGTTTCCAGACCTTTTAAGCATATGAAAACAATAAAAAATCTTCTGTGCCTATTTACGCAGCCATCTCGAGTATTCAAGTCAAATTTGGAATCGCTGCTATAATGTCTACAGTAAAAATAACAAAGAGAAAATCAAAAAACGGATCATCATCATATCAGATATTTTGGTTTTTAATTCAAACTACCACATTTCGATTATGAACAGCAATGCAGTAGACTACATCTTTTGCCTCTTTGTTTCCGTAGAAAAATCAGATATCTGTCTTCTCTTAAATATAGCTCAAAGCAAGTTAGACTGTCCTGATATTCTTTGCAATATTAAACTTAATGTGGCCACCAGAAATTTGCGTTCCAGTAATCGACTCTACGTTCCATTTTGCCACAGTAATTATCGGTATAATAGCTACATATCAAGGGTTTCCAGGTCTTTTAATAGACTAAACCATAATCATCATAATACTCATCGATCTATTCTGCAGTAGCACTAGAAATATCGAAAAATGTTATGTCTTTAGATCCTAAATTGTTGTAATAATACATGTATATTTAAATCTATTTAGTAAGTATTATTATAGATACCGGCACTGTCTTCTTTTTACATGTGGAAGCTTGTAAATGGCATCTAGAAAATTAACATCGAATGAATCGAAAAGAAAAATTAGCTCCCCAAATATAATAAAATTAAATAAAAAATAAAAAAATGTCGTCGAAAGGAAATAACGTTTTTCGTTATGTTGCTAAGGTTTACGTCTGCCACGATAACAACACAAGATATTTCAAAAACAAGATATAAAATACGTATTTTGCATCTTGTAATTTATTATTTCTATAGATCCAGTGTAGTCCAAATGTCAACTGACACCCATACACAGATCTTAAATTCTAATCCTCGGTTACAGGTTCTATGTAAAACTCTTGTTTCCAAAAGCTCTACGTAAGTTTAAGCTTCATTATTCACCTAAATACAATTTTATCTTTCAGTTGTAGAATAGTGTAAAACTAACAATTCACAAACGTTTATTTAAAGACTTGGTCGTTATTTATTTGAGACTAAACACTTTTGAGTAAATCGTATTGTTTACAAAGAAAAAAACTACAGTGACTTATACAATAATAGCAACTAAAAACCAACAAGGTTTATACCTGTGCTATCTCGAGTCTGTCTATGTTATTTATATACTCGTATAAATCAAAACTATGAGAATAACAAATAGAAAAGGATAACAATCTACCAGCAACACAATTATATTGATAACTATATACTTATAAAAAATTACGAAGAAGAATGAAAGCATTGCTTAGCGTCAGAAAAGTAAGAATGGTCCGCAAGTGACATACGGTCCTATGATTTGTATTTGGACAGCACTATGTTCTAATAATGTTTATTAAGTTTTGTTTTTTTGGAGTTTTTAAGCTACCTAATTTTAAATAAATATGTAATGTTTTTAGGGTACCG
The DNA here is from genome assembly GCA_902825455.1 of Arctia plantaginis. Lineage (NCBI taxonomy): Eukaryota > Metazoa > Arthropoda > Insecta > Lepidoptera > Erebidae > Arctia > Arctia plantaginis. The sequence goes on from CADEBD010000288.1 coordinate 8,296,065, forward strand.
TACCTCAAAAGGTAAAAAAATATATAGGTTTAAAAAACACAAAACACGCTTTCTATAAAAAACACAACATTTTTTTTTTAATTACTGTATTGTCATCGGTCCTCGATATATCTACAAAGTTTGAACGAATTTTGACCGTTTAAAGTCAGTCAAAATCACGCCCAAAGGAGTCGGTTACAAACATACAAGCAAACATACTATTGAATCTAATATAAACCGTGTAAAAAGGAACCCTTATAAGATCACTTTCTTGTCCGTCTGTCCGTGTGTCACCACCGATTTTCTCAAGAACGGATAGATCTAGCAAGTTGAAATTTATACCAGATACTGAGGTCTATAGTCTCTATTAGGTGTATAAAGATCAAGGTTTTGAGTCAACACGATAAAAAGATATGGGCAAATTTCGATTTTAGCGAAAACCAAAATTTACCTTAATTTTCTACTTTTATTATTTTTCAGAATTTTCTCTTTACTAGTGCTGTAAGTGCCTTGCTTTTAACCAAAATTGTCAATTCTAGGTCAACCGGGAGTAACCTATAGGTTTTGGGTCTAAAACCTATATGATAGTTCCCGTTGACCTAAGATCACGAAAGGCAAAAAGATACGTCTTACAGAACAAATAAAGGAATAATTCCAAAAAAATAAATACTTGAAAATTAAGATAAATTTTGGTACTTACAAATTTTCGCGAAAATCTACGTAAAATCTGGGTAGGTACGGAACCCTCGGCGCACGTGTTCGACTCGTACCTGACCAGTTTTTTTATGTAACGCACATTGGAATTCAGTTCATAGTAGTATTTTTATAATAGAACAACTATGTTTGTGCTGATTTAAAGCCAGCAGAAGTTAGATAGATGTGAAAGGAAAGCCTGTGATAAAAGTTGGTGATAGCAATCATAAGGAATATCTTTAGGCTTAATACACTGACATAAATTTTATATTGACTGAAAAAATCCATTCACAATATAAACCTTAACGTCGATACAATATAATTTATTCAAACTAAAACGTTATTTAGTATCAAATTGCTTCTTTCTTATACCTAATGTTTGTTTAGAATTGAACTTAGAACGATATAGGTACAAAAACACAGTTTATTAGTTGAGACGCTCTTAAGTTTCGTGTTAACACATCGAGGTTGCGTGGCTGCGAACGAGAGGGCGGGGTGCTGTGTGGAAAGAGCTCACGTCAACGGCGGCCAAGCCGGCGGCGGCGGCGCAGTAATCACAGGGCTCACTCCTCATTATGCCCTAAACGACAAATTAAAGCGCATTTCTATTATCCCTCCATCGACCATCGGTGTGATATTCAAAACCGGTTTACACACAGCCAACTGGACTAAGTTCTCGTGCCTCATGTGTTTATACCCTTTAGCAACGACTTGCTGAATTGACTATGCATAAACATTAACCTATTCAACTATAAAGTTTATTGAACACAATTAGACTTTCACTTGCCGTTTGAAATACAAGGTTCAGTTTTATCGCGATATTGTTGTGTAAATCAACTACCAAGCGAAATAAATTATCATCATGTAATTCACCACAAATCTATTTCACTAGTTTTACGATCCGCTTCTAAATTGTTTAACTATCTACCGGTGTATAAACTACCGCATTAGCTCTTAAGTTTTTGTGTATCCGTACTGGCATGACGAGCACAATTATTGAGCCTATTAATAATCTAATCGCCGCGCCGTAAGCGTCAGTAGGCAGCTACCGATTTGTATTAATTGATAGAGCATGAGTACGATGATAGTTCACCACTAATGATTGACGGTAGATTTCAGATGTTATCGACACAATTACCACGCTTGCTTAGCCGCACTCGCGCACACGATTCATGTATCGTGTGAATCGTGTCTGGTCTTGACAGGCTGCTGGCTTTTTATGCTGCTGCAAGCAAACTCTCGTCGTCGCTCCTTGCAGTAAAAGCTTGAGATGATATGTATACAAGCCCAATCTTTTTGGTATTTCAAAACACTTTCACTTCAAAAGCAATTCCACGGTAGCAGCTTTGGTGTTTGTAATTACTTAAATAGGAACACAACATCAACGCGACATTCCTGTTATGAATAGGCTTTTCTTCGGCGATAAAGAGCATATCTATTTATTCAATTTATATTCATTCAATGACAAAACTATTAAATATATATTGATTGATTTTATATAAAACGTTTTTATTTCCATGATTTCGTTTATTTGTTATTAAAAACTGTTTTTTTTTCTGTGTGGAAATGCCCTTTAATACCGACCACCGGTTGGATGGTTATGACAGTATAAAATTTAATGCTATATAAATACCTAACATTTTCATAAAGCCTTTAGCGTCAATTTTAACTGTCCTTCATTTTATAGATTTCGACATTTAAATGAATACATAGAACTGTTTAATAAATTATTATTAATTTACTAAGAAAGCTATTAATTAACAGGGATTAAACAGGTACATCTCGCTAAACATCTTTAAAGTTTTATTAAAAAAATATTGATATGTTTACACACACACTCACTTCGAAATTTGAACGAAAAATTATATAACGAATGCCTAACTAATTAGATAGAGGTTTCGCATATTGCTTGTTCCATTGATTGGTGTCAGCCGGTACTGCGGCGGCAACGGCGCACTGCTACTGTTTGCTGCCGCTCATTGGAGCGCTGGCGGTTCAATGCTCCAATGGTTAATTTAGTACAACGCGTAAGCGTATCGATAAAATCTCAATGTAATTTGCCACTTCACTGTCTGTCACTTGAACCGGCTCACTTGACGAGTGTGGGTTAATTTTAAAAGCCGTCCAAGTACTTCCGTTTACATTGTTCGTTGTGGACAAGCCAGCCACTTATGATCACTTTCTAGTTGGATATTAGAATTCACACCGTTATAAATATTTAAAACAACGCCTAACGGCGTTAAACCTTAATGACTTCCTTCGCTGACGTTCAAAATCGTCAGACTATAAGTATGATGAATTGCCATTGTGTGAGAATCGTCGGTGGAGTTATTTGGCGTGGTGGTCAGGGCGGCTTTTCATCCATTAATTAATAAGATACGCCTCTCGCTCAATCAGAGCCGATATTTAGCGGGCGAGAAGTTATATTTATGTTCGGACGCACCTCTTCGTTAATTGCATGCGATTCACTTACAGGCTAGAAATAACTTTAACGACAACCGCGTGCTGCCCCCCGACCGCTACGTGTTTCACGGATACGTTAAAATAACTATTTTTTAAATATGAAACATTTATCACTTCTCAGTTACCTAAGTAGAATAGTTGATAAAAAAAACTCTATTTATTATCTAATGAGCTTAAGCCGAGTGATCTTTACACTGATAAGTTATGCAGTCGTGAGTATTAGCAGAACTTAAAAACGTTAATAATTCTTAGTTTTAATTTAAGAAAAACGTTTAAAATTAAAAATGTAAGAAATAAAGGATACATTATTTCATTTATCATCAGATAGGTACATTGCAGGCAAATATCGATATGCGTTTGGCGGCAAGATATCGATAAGAGCGTGGCGAGCACGGCCGGGCCTATCGGCGAGCTCTAAGAGCCGCCGCCCTGTAATTTGCCGTCAGAGAGTGTTGGCTATTACTGCTGATACCGAGATCATAATAAATACGCCATTAACGCCCCCATAGCACCCGAAACGACATAACCACCCGGTGGATCAGGCACAGCACAAAGCCGCTTACTACCTTCTGTTCATTCAAGATGTATGTGTAAATTGCAAGATATTAGTGTTGTAAAATATGTTACTTTAAAATGTACCTTCACAATTGATTAGCCATAATTATGCTTGTAGAGACTTTCAATTTTAAAGTAAAAACAAATTTGAGTTCTATGGGGAAATATTTAAAGTCAGATACGTGAGCGTTCGTGATCAGAGATACAGCTTCAAAAATTTTAATGTATACTGATGAATATAATGAGGTACTGTGTAAGCTATATTTACTGTTTATGGATTTTTTTAAGGGACTCTTATTTTTAATAGTAAGCGAATGGTTACAAGAAAAAAGTTATAACTTACCTAAATAATACGACGAAAAATTGAACTGACTGTCTTTATTAGTTTTGTGCCAAAGGTTTTATGATAATTTATGCCGAAAGTGCAATAAATTGTAGATATTTCTTAGTTATGTTTTAAAAATATATAGACTATTCATCCAAAAATTATGGAATTTTATATGTATTAGCGTGTGAGGCCACTACCTGTTGGTTATACCCGGGCAGAGCACGCGGCGCCCGGGGCTTTTGCGCCAGTGATAGATTAAATTCGATACGGCATCTCGTGATGTCATGCCAATTTTGAGGCTCACTTCGAACACGCCGTGTCGTCACGCACATTTGCCGCTTTCTCACAAACGCGCGTATCTCAAGGTGTAGCAAATTATTATTAATAAACATCTCAAAAATACACCTTCAATTCAATACGCCTATTGCAACCAAGAAAGAGTATCCATATAACTAACAAGATCTCTATTGAGCAGGCGTGAAAGACGCGTTATTGCACACATATAAGAGTTGATAGTTTCGTAGAGATGCGAAAATAGCGCGTTAACGGGAATCGTGATCGGTGGCGGTCGCGACAACCTCCAGGAACCGATAAAGGGCAACATGCACTCGCGCGCACTTAAGGGACGCGTCGAGAGTACTGCGCGCATCGTTAACTGTGCGAGACTACTCGTAAAGATGTTTCGTCGAAACAATTGCCAACGATACACTCATAGTTTAACACTTTCAAAGTGAGTCAGTATAAAACTTTTAAAAATACCTTTCACACGTGAATCATGTTTTATTAAAAGATTCCGCTTATGCACACGTTAGAGTTATAACTTATAGTGGCACTGTAAATCACAGCTAAGCGTACAAGTCGTAAACAAATCTGACCACGTCGTATTTCATCGGGACTGAATTTTACATAACAGCTTCTAGTGTGACGTTCTTAACGTTTTATGGGATTCGAAATCGCCACGTGGCCGCCGGTGGCCGATGTCGTTCCTCGAACTCGGTTTTATTGACTATGGACCGATGAAACCCAACGAACAGTTCCACTCGCAAAACGTGCAGGTTCGCGGAATTCGCCGCGTTCGTGCTCTGCACACGGCGGCTATACTGAAATAGGACTCGGTACCTCGTCTCGAAACGAACGTTACTTTTAAAAATACAATATCAGACGACATCAAAACTATACGACAGACGGACACCACATATCCTTTTAATTAAATGCCGTGTTTACTAGATATATAAAAGTTTGTAGATATATTCCATAACTTATTTCAATTACACGTATCTCTAAAGACGCCGTTTGCCTTTTTCACAGAGATCCAATGGAGTTGATGTTAATGGAGCAGCAGCTGCTGCGGTCACCGCTGAGGTTGTACGCGGGAGGCGCGACGAGTGTCGACGAGGAAGCCGAGAAGCGTGCTGCTTGGGCACGCACGCCTCCCGCGCTGCAACTGCTGGCGTTGGGCGGGCGCGCCTGGCCGCCCTGGCCGCAGCCATTGGCGCTGCCGCCAGACTTGTGGCTGCAGAAGCCCCAGGCGCCGCTGCGATACTGCCCCTACCCGCCCCCCGCGCACCCCGCGCACTCCGCGCCGCCCGCCGCGCCGCCGCAGCGCGCCGACCACTCTCCAACACCACGACATCCGCTGTGAATCCATGACTCGAGATCGAACTCTACTTCCTGATTCGACTAAAACGTGCTGTGACAAGTCTTCAGGTCTCGAGTGCTTCCTGTTTCACTATTTGTAGTATGTAATATTTTTCAATTATGTATGGTACTTGATCCTAAACGAATGAAAAAATATTGGCTGTGTTTTACGCCCGACTCGAACTGTTGATAGTGGCTGGTAAAATTCTACAGGAGGCTCGCGTTAAAGGATTCATACTTGTAAAAAAAACCATTATTTTATTCAAAGTGAATTTCAAACTAGTACCTTAATAGACGAATGTATGTAACTAAGTAGAAATTAAGAGTATATATATTGAGTACTTATAACATAATTTCAAGGTTCCTACCCGAAAGTATAATATTGATAAAAATGAAAATATAGATTCAAAAAATATAAAATAACAATAGTTACCTGCGCTGTATTAGTAAACAGTTCATTTGTAGTCAATATTAATTCTTTTGGAAATGCTTTGTATTGAAATATATATATGTAAGCCAAAGAAATAATATTTTAAAAGTACGTAAATTTATTAAATATTGGACTTTTAATTAACATTCCATAATGTGTAAATAAACAGCACTATCATTGAAAACAAGATCTCGATTACACTCAAATAAACAAATGATTAATTCAACTCACGCTCTATGTAGTGTGAAGTGATTTGATAGCTATATTTATCAATAACAATATAAATTTAAAGAATTGTCAAATTAGTTCCCTCAAAAATCCCCAAAATGTCCAAAGATCGTATTTCTACTGGAATGAGACATTTGATTTGCCTCTCGGCTATTAACTCGTATAGTAATGTATAGTTAATGGAAAAATTGTTTCAAGTTTGACAATAGTAATTTTGTAAAACTAAAGAATGCTGATTTTAGCAAAAAAAAATGACGCCATTGTAGGTATACCCAGTTATCGCTTAACGATAGTCGCATGGAGTGCAGAGATAGTTAACTATTAAAGAGTAAGACATTATTTAGTTTACTTAAACATAACTCTAAGAAGACTTCCTAAACTCGTCAATAGTGACGTCACGCATGACGAATTCCAAAAAAGTGATGTTTTCTACAAATAAAATGTACTTATGTGTAATTGAGTGTACATTGTTACTAGTAAGCGTATTTATATTGTAATTGTAGACGTAAGGTATATTAAAATGTATGTACTGTATAGTGGTTGACTAAATTATTTTTGTAGGATTAAGCACTGTAAATAGTGGGTCACCTAGATGTTTATATCAAATAAGAGGTTTCGAAGAAGTATTGTCTTAAAGTAGAGAATTACGTCCCGCTGAATCCTCACATTTTCGTACTAATAAGTGCACACGGCATGTTTGAAGTACTATTCTTAAAATAATTTCTCTACAACATGTTTAATATTAATGATCTAGGTATATTGAAGTATGTCACGATAGAAATATAAGCAAGTTCCGTCTTTAATTATTATGTCACAAAATATTGTAATCATTGTGAACCGGTTTTGGTACTCAGAAAATAAGGGTGTGTGAGGCAATACGCTAAGCACGCACTATAACATGTCTGACTGAGATCTTCCTCCTTTCGAACTCTTAATAATAAGCAACGTCGCTATTGTTTCTCCCTCTTTATTCTCTCTATTTAGTAAAATAATAAATTACTATTAAATCTGTATCTGTGATGATTTTATGTATTGACGTTGCACTCCTGATTCAAGCAAATTAATGAATTGTAACTCAACTTTAATGATCATGTTTAATTTAATGGAATAATCTTTAACTTTTAATATTTTGCAGTTTTTTTACTTCATATTATACATTTTTCCATTCCTTACAATTTTCATATGTGTCCACACTTAAGTTATTCGTCGGCACAGTGTACAAGAGTGTGTATGTGCAATATTGGTATTGTCAACAGTTTTGTATATAGTATGAGGTATAAACACTTAATTAATATCAATATAGTGTATATATCTATACTCATACACATATTTATACTCAATATCATATAGGTATGTATTTTAATTTTCCACTACATTTGAAACAAACAAAATATTCACGCCACTGTGTCTTCCCCTACTGCGAATTTGTCATGGAGTGACTTTAGGGAGAGGGCTGCAAACAATAACATTGATGGAATTTTTACTAAGATATTTATTTATAGGTGTTCGGTTGTTTGTTTCAGATATTATAATATTAGATATTAGTTAGTTAGTCACTCAAGCGCCTTGGTTAAATATGATAACGTGAAGAGGTATACTTTATTCGTGTCTTGGTCGAAAATTAAGGAATTCTTGACACAGTATTGCTCAGAGTAACAAAATATAAAAGGAATTTCGACAATCATACATCTGTAAACCTGTGTTTTGTAGCATTTAAAAAACAAGGTAGAGTTAATGGCTAAATAAAAATTGTTTATGTAGTAATTATAAAAAGTACTCACGTCTATATTAATACGCCTTGCGCTAATGAAGTAATTATAAATGGTCAATAATCGGCAAAGAAGCAAGGTATGTAGCTTACATTTGTTACTCGCTTTTAACAAAATGTTAAATACTAACTGAATATGATTATACTGACTATACTGATATAAATAATTGCTATTCTTACTACAAACTTGTTGTGAGAAATAAATATAGAACGGAAACATAATGAATATTCTGTGAAACTGATTATGGTGTTCAAAAGTTAACACTATGCCAACTGATAATAACTCTTCCAGCGATATAATTATTTGTGTAAGTTGCTATTGTTTATAAAACGGAAAAGATAATTTAGACACATTACTTTGGTTACAATATAACGTATATATATTTGTTATTATCTTTTCTCTTTCTTATCTTGAAACAAATGCTATACATAAAAACAAATGTTGATGTAACTGTAGTACGAAGTGTGAGCGAGACCCGGGAGTAGCGACACATATCAGGGCTCGGCCCTAAGTGTTAATAAACTGAAATGAAATTTAAGTGTTGTTTTATTTTGCACCTGGAGGTTAATTATGTCTTTGCTATATGGATAGACTAACCGAATCGGATCATTATAAGGCAATTGCCGCAGGTAGCAGAGTGATCTAAAAATTGGTTTGAAGTCGGCGTGCTCGATCTCCGCTCGAGCTACATTGGGCCCCTTGGTAAAGCAAATTAATTATTCATGGTGTAAAGTCTGCTAACTTTTACTAATTATAATAACTTCACACATCTTACACACGGCCGTCTAATTCCAAACTAGGTAGAGCCTATACTTTGGTAACCATACTACTGATAAACATATTTATTTAAAAATATCCAAAAACATAATTATAGATAAATTACACCCAGACATGGACAAATTATCATGCTCATCACACAATATTTGTCCCCGGTGGAGATCGAACCCACGACCATCATTAACCACTAGCAACAGGCCCGTCGAATATGAATATGGTGTGCAAGGAACCGGCTCCTCTCTAATCGGGAAGATATAATTATGTAAAGAGAGCTACTAAAGCGTTGTTGATCCCGATACCTAGAGCGCCCTCACCGGCAGGAACATAACATTAAGTACAAGAAATGCTATTTCTTTCATACCCTACTGCACTGTAAGAAAATAAATTCTGAATTATAGGAGATAACAGATATTTCCCTGGCTGCTGTAAGAAATTTACACAGAAGAAATAAAAAGTTTAGAAAGTTTAAAAAATATCATAAGGTTGTCGGAACGAAAAGCCTGGTAGTAAACAGTTATTGCCCCAGTCAGACATAGAAAAAGATTTTAGTGTAGCTCAGAGTTGACTTTTTTTTTAAACGGAATTTAATGTTAAGATTTTATCCTAATACTGGTAAGTATTAGGATAAAATCTTACCTAGAAACACATTGAAACTTTACACTTACTTCAACTGACTTAATTGATAGTATAGCAAAGAAAACACAATCAACTAAAGGGAATGTAACAAAGTCCTTACGCAGCCCCCTACTTTATGTAGGAATTTCAAAATTATTTTCGTTTAACCTCCATTCATTTCAATAGGAGTTTTAACAAATGAAATTCTTCTTCTATTGGCATATCCGTGTGTTAACGCAGTAAGAATACAAAGTGTCACCACTCCTATTAATCCCGTGTGTGTCGTAGGAGTCGACTAAGGGAGCAAACTACGCAGGACAACAGCACTGCAAAAGGAAAGAAGACTTGAAACAAACCCTATACCAACCTGTCTGGCCAGCATGGTATAGTAGGCCAAAACCTCTTTTCTAAGGAGAAACCTATGGCTATAAAAAGCTGTTGATGTGATCTGATGTGAAATCCTTCTTAAAAATGTTCTTAAAGAGAGAAGAAAATCGTTATGGGCTGTGGAATCGGTATTCATAATATTCAAATTAAGCTATTACTTATATAGTCCTTAAGTACCGATCACCTTAACAAACCACACATCACTACTCCACACATTACTTTGCATTTACAGTCCACCAACTCGATTCAGTACATTTCTTCATATTCAGTAATTCTCTGATGATCGGTTGACTTTAAAACTTTAAAGAAGTAATTAATATTTTGTGTAATTAACAGTCACCCGTAAACTACTACTTTAATAAACTACCGATAAAGCACAATACATTATAAAATATTTTAAAATTAACCGACAATCAAAAATGATATTGCACTTTTTTTACAATAAACAATGATTAGCCTAATTTTTAGAAATTTTATTACACTTTTATTACACTCGTACACGTAACGTAAATAATATATAAAAAAATCGTCAATGATAATTTCAATGACGCAAATGTTGACTTTAAAAATAATATTAGTTAGATGTATATTTTGTAAGTCTTACATTTCCCGGCCAGTATAAACCGTTACTACAAAAACGATAATAAATAATCGTCGCACTTTTATTTTCTGTCTTTATTAAGTGTCATTAGGCATTATTAAGCGTGTATATCGATGATGATCGGCCTTCCGTCCGGACGGTAATTGCCGACGATGTAAGCGGCCTACAAATTGAAAGCGGCCGCGGCCTGAGGCATGTATTGATGGATCTGCTGCCATCGGGAAATTATAGCTGGCCCTTGCGACAGCTTCGCAAATTGTGCGTATAATGCTAGTAAATAATACTGTATTCGCTATAAATTCATATGGAGCTAGGATATAAGTATACGTCTCACGTGGCGTACGTGGGCCCTCCACACATGACCGACGTTACTTTTATATTTTTATTACGTAAATTACCACACATATTAGTGAGTTATAAGCACATTTATTTTCATGTTAGTATGCCTCAATAAAATTCGTCGCCCTTTGTCTGTTTAAAATAAACTCAGAAGTGCAGAACGATTGTGCACTCGACTCATCCCGCGCCGACCGATGCATAAATTAGCGCGGGCGTATTTTGCAGACATCGACTGATTGACTCCTTTCATTACCGTCTCGCATTGTTCGGTGTCTGAGAAAAATTGCATAACCTTTAGGAATCACAACACATTTCATAATTATGGACTATTGTGGCGGTGTCGGAGGTAATTCCTCGCCGACGAGCGTCCTTCTCGCCCGAGGAGCGTTCGAGATATATTGGCTTACGTAAAGACGGAGTCAGATTCTATAATAGCGGGCGTTGATTAGTTTTCAGGGGAAACACTAGTTCGAAGAAAGGTCTTGAGGATTTAATGTCCTGTCAGAGAAATGCTGCAATGACTGTTGTTAACAGAAAATATATTCGTAGCATTCACGTGCGTACCTAATAACAGGGCAGAAAGAAAACTAATTTTAGATTCTGACCCGAATTAGAAGAAATCAGAATGGAGATATAAGAAAACGAGATAGGATCGTTTTATACCAGTTGTGATAAGTTTTATGCTAAGCGGAACGTTTGAAATTATTGACATTAATTGCGCTCATTTGTTGGACACCATAGAGGCATTGTTCAAGCGGTGGAGCAGATTTATCAGTGATTTAGCACGATAGACGCTCTGGGTACTTATGTGCGGGCCCTGTGCCCGGTCGTGCCCTGTGCGAGATCGCGATCTATTCATATTGCGCCTGTGGGAATATTTAAGCACAAGATTTGCCAAAGTTTTAGATAATGTAATGGTACTTACGGTTAGAAACTTTGAACGTGACTCGTTTAATCTAATTCAATCAAATAGGAATAGAAAGACAAGTAAATATCAGGTGAGACCATTCACGGGCAATTACCAAGGTACTGCACCATATCAATCGAGAAAACAGTTCAAAAGCTAATGTCGCTCGTTCGGACAACGGTTATCCGTGGCAAACGTTTTTCTAAGTCGATGTTGTAACGGTGTCCGACTGTCGGGCACGTCCGGCGTCAGCTGCCAGTTCTAGTGATCCGATAGACAAGTAAATAGAGGTGGGCTAATCGTCGCGTCCAGCAAGGAAACAACGAATTACTCCGTCATGGTGTTCCCAGCAATTGTTTTGTTATAGCCCATAGATATATATTCTATTGCAGTGATTGATGAGACGTGAAACTTGTGTGAAATCGAGGCAATTCGCAAGATATACAAATATATTTAAATTATTGTGAATTGGTTTTCAGGTTCCAGTGGATGACAGAGTTAGAGAATTGATTGACGGGTTAGTTGGTGCAAAGTAGCATGATTATCAAGGTGTGTTGTCGTGAGTGGCACCACGCACGCCGAGGCGTGGAGAGGAGACGTCGTTAACTGCGCTGTGATCGACAGTAGACAGCCTAACAGCCTACAGCCATAGAGTTATCCAGAGCTGTGTTGTTAGTTCTTTACAAAAAAAAACAAGTATGGCCTCTGGTAAATTTATATAGTTTCATCGATTTAATAAAGTCTTGATTGTGGCCCGTTATTGTAGCATGACAAAGATTTAAATTTTTTATTAATCAAGTAATTGAAAAATTTTCAGGGTAGTAAAAACTTAAAGTTTTTGACTTAAAGTATTTTGTCACAACACTTTTTCTAATTAACTAGATAGATGATATTTGTATTCATTATAATTTAAATGTGAAAAAACATGCAATTTACAACATGCAATTGCTATTACTAAACACTTGGAACAATCAATCCGACAGGACAGGACAAATTACTCCAGTGACAGCGTTTGAACCAAAACATATGTAAAAACACGCCTGTGTTGTGTATATTAGAGTTATTTTCTTTTTAATCTGTTATCTGCTATTATAAACTTTAATAGTAATTAATTTGAAATTAAATTAAAGAGTCAGGTCATGACATTTACACAATTTAAGTATATATAGAACTTGTACTTGAATCATTGATTGGGCTTTCCTTTTCGAAACAGGTAATGCCAGCACCTACTATTTTTATCTCAACTAAATATTGTTTCAGATACTCGCATTTAACAATAATTTATCAGTATTAAATTAGGTACACAAAAACATTAAACATAAATTTTAATTATAAGTGTAAGTATGAAATATGAAAGGTACCTGTGGATAGAAGGTCGCAGAAGGTGCACTCAAGGCGATAGCAACATTCAGACAGAGACTTGGGCGAGCGCTCAATAATAACGATAATGACGGGAACGTGGCCATCACGGCCCATTTCACTGCTCTGCACTGTTGAATACTGTCCCGTTTTCTGAGTTGACGTACATCTATACAATTTAGTAATATGTATTTCTGTAGCATCGTTACAAGTGTAATACAAAAATATATGCTATGTATTTTTTTTTTGAGAAAACACTTGAAGGACAGACTTATAGGACAATTGCAAGGACAGTTTGGAGCTATTGAAGATATAAAGATTTATCTTTATCCTTATCTCGTGTTAATATTCGAAAAGACCAGCTATTGATGAATAGCTGGTCTTTTCGAACATTCGAGATAAAACGATGAATCTTCTCGTTTATTGGTATTATGTGTAATGAATTTGTGGTTCTTAGTAAAGTATTCCTTTTTGTAATTTGATATTAAAGTAACTTATAACTAACTTAGGTATAAACTGTTCCATACCTTGTACATTTTACGATGGTTTTTTTTATGTTAGAGGGGGCAGACGAGCAGATGGGTCACCTGATGAAAAGTGACTATCGCCGCCCATGAACGCGTTGCCGGCCTTTGAGGAAGGAGTACGCTCTTTATGCCTAAAAGTGATAATAATAATCATTTTTAGGCAAACATTAACATTTTAAAATTTAAATTCCTTGTCTACGTTACAGTGGCAAAAACTATACTAATAAAAAAAAATGGTATATTAGTTCGAAGGATATGTAGTGCGTAGTATCATCTCGGCAATCAGATCATTGTCTCAAATCTACACACTAGCGTTTAAAAACCAACTCAACTCAACTACACACAAATGATGGCAAAAATTAATTTCTCAAAATTCAGCTTTGTATTCATGAATGTTTTTTTTGCCAAAATGACAAATTAACTATTTTCCGACTAGAATTAATAGAGAATTTAATATGAAAATTACGCCATAGGTTACGATTTACCTGAGAAGTGTTAAAATTGGTTGAGATATAAAGTTTACTTGACTTTTTTCATTTTTTAAATGCGTTGTCTTAGAAGTTTTACACTTTTAGGTTTTTGCAATACTCATATATTTTTAAATAAATACATAATACTGAAACTATACCCAGACATAGAACCAATTCTAATCTAATCATTCACTGAGATCAGCTTGTTTGAAAGGGCCACAGAATTCTTTTAATTTTTGTTGGACTCATGTTAGTAACCGCTAATTGCTGTAGCTTTAAGAACATGATAAACGTAATGGTTTATCTTGTACCTCTACATTAAGTATAACTTTTAATATTGAAAAGTAATCTTGTTTTTCCTGATAGAGGGGGCAGACCAGCAGACGGGTCACCTAATGGAAAGTGACCATCGCTGCCCATGAACGTCTGCTACTCAGGTGTCACAAACGCGTTGCCGGCCTTTTAGGCAGGAGTACTCTCTATCTAATTGGAATCTATCACAATTACCTATGACTGCTGACGTGATAGTGATGGTAAAATTCATATCCTAACAGGATATGAATATGAATTTTTCACTACCAGCTGACAAACAGCTACAAAGTTTTCCAGAATGCCCGAAAAAAATATTTATTAAATTTGAAACATTGTGCTAGTTGCGATTATTATTTTGCAGCAACGTATGAAGACATGTAAGTTATTGACTGTTAAAGGTGCGTTTTGGTCTTAACAACATCTATTAGGTATACTCGTACTTACAAACGTAATAGGTACGTCCTATGACCGTTAATAAAAAATAAGTAAACTAAATTACTTTTGTACACAACTCATCACAATGATAAAACTCGTATCAAATCAGTATCAGGCGCATGGTAGAGTCTGCGCCTGCGCAACTTGCGTGGTGCTGGAATCGAGCGGCGAGGTGATCCCTCAGGTGCGCCCCCCGACTCCGCCCCCTTGTTTATTGCTTATTAGCGGGCATTGCGGCGGCACGTTTGAACTGCCGCTCTTTGTTCTCGCCGACAACACTCCCCCCTCTCGTCCCGCCCGAAGCAGGCTCGCTCGAGGCCGGTCACGATGCCTGCGCAGCTCCGAGTATGCTACGCGAATCATAAATTGTTGCTATTTGACGTACCAGGTATTGGTGATATCGATCTTTGTTCAATAATCTTATACGTAGGAAGGAAGTGCAATAGCATCATAAATATTTTATTCTTATAATAACATCGTTTTAAATAATGACGCATGTTGTCAAAGTTTAAGTATTAGAGCTCTAGTTTTGTTTTAATGTGCAATTTTAATTTATTGGCAGTAGTTTTCATAAAACCTTTAGAACAGAGTTTTAATTCGCCTGACAAGGATAAACACCAAGGTTTAAACGTCTACCTACAGACTAAAGTAGGTAAATACTTCGCATGCAGTGAATGAAGAGAATGACACGGAGAGCATTTGGTTTCAACAAAACAATGCTACTCACAGCACCGCCAACATAACAATCTTAGGGCATGGTTATCCAAGATAAATGATCAGCATTAAGTTCCGATGTCGATGGCGGCCTTAGAGCTATGATTAAAAGCTTTTTGACTAACTTCTTTGTAGGAAACTGTCAAGGTTACAAAACATCGATAGACAAGCCGAGAGAGACGACAAGTCGAAAAACTTATAATTCTTTTGAAAAAAGCATACTTTAAAAAAGAAGTCGTTGTTTTAGGTTATATTTGTTTATAGTGCTCCAATCGATAGTTCGTTAAAAGCGTTTATGAAATTTATTATTTTTATTTAATTGATATTAATATAAATTTTGCAATTTTGTTATTAAGTTGAAGGGTTATGCAAAATTCATATCCATCAAAGTTTTATGTAAAACATGTTTCTAATAAGTCTCATTTACTGTTTTACCCGGTCACGATATTTTTGATTCACATTGCAATATATTGCCAACGCAATGCACATAAAATCCTGCTTCAATTCGATTTCATCGATAATGGCAACTAATTGTCTTGCGGTTTCCGCAACGCATTATAAAGTAATTAAAAAATATGGCATGATGCATGCTAAGCAGCCGATGAGTGGAATCGAATAGCGCAGATGTTTTAAACGATGATCAGCCGACAATTATCACGCTTGCTCGCCTTCGTGTAACAACTGCTCTTTATAAAAACATCTAGCAACACTGTATAAATATGTTAAGTACAAGAAAAACATCACTGTCTTAACTTACAACAATGCCATTAGTACTTTACTTAATTTCCTCGCAATCAACTCAAGGTTCACACACTCGTATTGTGAAAATAAACCGACGATACATAATGCATGTCCTGCTGCCTTGGACACCCTGGTAGAGTAATAAGTGTCTTTTAGGCGAAACTAACCTGGATATTACTAGTTCTAGTACTAGACTGCACGGAAGGCGTAGTGGTTTAAGCGAATGTTGTGGGTCCAATCCCAATATGGGACGACACTTTGAGTGATCCACAAATTGTTGTTCTGAGTCTGGATGTTCTTTGTGTTCGTTTCATGTATGTTTGTAAAGTCCCCCGCGACACAGGGAACATGTCTAATGCGGGCGTTGTCTTAAAAAAAAAGTTCTACTACAAAATAGGCAGCTGTGCAGAAATTCTCATTTTTTTTTACGCTTGCTGTTGTTTTTCCCAAACATAGCCTGTACTAAGACAACCAGACGGCTGATAAACGTACTTATATATTTTAAACACATACATATTATATATAAACCACACCAAGACACAGAACAAATAACCGTGCTCATCACACAATATTTGTTCTGGGTGGGAATCGAACCCACGACCTCCGACTTAGCAGTCGGGGTCATTAACCACTAGACCAACAGACCCGTCAAATAGATGATTGTAGAAGTTTACTCAACTAACATGTTTCTGACAAGCTCTTTAATTTATTATTTATGATATTCATTTTTCGTCTCATAACGCCGTCAAAATTCTACGAACCAGATCGATATCAGACGGTATTCAATCCTAAACGCATTAGGCACCCACCAGTCTGTGTGCGTGGGTGAGACATTCTTCGAATACCCGTCATATCTCACACAATGAATTTCGACGAAGGCCTTAAAACTATCATCATCGAAAACGGTCGAATCACGCAAATTACTAACGTGATACATATCGATATACACTAAAATCTAATGCGGAAAAAATCACGAACAGCAATATTAGAAAATAGAGAAAGATGAGTCTCATTTGTTTAGGTTATACTAACGTCCCGCGTGTTTTGAAGTAATATAAGCCATGATCGTGTACATTAGAGTTGGGTTTAGTGTGCGTTATACGTAAAATATGATGTTTGATAGCAATGGTTGTGCGCGCGATGAGGCAGATAGTGGCTGGGCGCGGCGCTCGCTAATGGGTACGATAACATCTCGCGACCACGCCTCGGACGAGACTTGTAGAGATTACACCGATGCTGCAACAAATGCGACCCTGGTCATAAACATTAATATCTGTTAACGTCGGATTCATTGATAACGGATTTTACTCTCATGTGCAATATTTAGTAGCATTTACCGGCTACTTCTGAAAAATATTTACGTGTCGTTTCAAATTGTTTTGATTTAAGTATAATTAATATTGTAATAACCTTGATCTAATGACCGACGTATGCAGGTATATGTAAACGTATCTCAAAAGCAGTTAGTATGCAATTGTGTTAGCAAGGAGCCCTATTCTTAGGCCTTTTTTTGTTGACAGAGTGGGAAATCCCTTTTCCACTCTGTCAACAAAAAAGGTTACAATCCTTGGGGACGTAGGAGCCAGGTGAATGTGATGTTTCTACTAAAAACCACTACAATGGCCGACCTCAGTTTCCCGGAAGACTCGTACCATGTGATTTCAGCCCTAGTTTCGACACTCGTTAGACGCAGTTTTGATTAGAATACAAAAACTGCACTAGTTAGGCTTCTCCAATTAATACTCTAATAATATAGTCAATACTTCAGTTGGTATAAACCTGTGCTGTAAGCTTTTCTTGTTGTTCGTTAACTTAAGAATGATAACGTACTCAATTCTTTCTGTAAATGCGTAGTTTCTACTCATTACATGCATACATGGCATACGGTGGATTGGTAATAATCTCCGAAGACATCGCGATGTGCCCATGCAGGCTCTAGACTGGAACTCTCAGGGAAAGTGCAAGTGTAGTCATCCAATCCGAATTTGGTGACGAGTAACGGCAGATGAGGCGAGGATCATTAGCAAGACGTGGAGAGAAATTGCACGAAGCTCGGAACTGATCAAAATAGATACCTACTTTTTGTGGACACCCTCTGCCCCCACCCAGGGGACATAGACATAGAAAGAGAGAAAGAGATAATTTATAAAATACGTAGAAACAAGCAGAAACAGGCACAAAACTATACATAAAAATAAATATTTACACTGAGCGAGTATTAAAGTCTTAACCTTTGATATGGCTGCCGAATGGTTTTAATCTCCACACCCGAGACGTCGTCAATACACAGACCGAGTAATATCCCCACCGTAAGTAGGCCGTATTATTCCATTTTGGCCGTTGTATTCTGCATGAACTCTGTCTAAAACAATTTCTCACTTAACTAACGTTATAAAATTATTGCATGTATGTGCTTGAATTGTGCATTGTCGATTGTATCTCTTTTCTTAGACATCAACTTTTTTTTGCTGTAATTAAAACCTAAGAATGTTAAACTTACGAATTTATTGCGTTTGAGTGGATGAGCACGGCATCATGCCATGTTTTCGGTTTCTACTACCTCGTAGCTACTACAATATTGTAAAATAAGACAACCAACTAATAAAGTAACTCAACTCTTTAGATAATTTTGCTTATCGTTATGGTCTGAGCTGGTTCTACCCCAATGCACCAAGTATTATTTGAACTTAAAGTCTAATATTATATTTATCCTTTAATGTGTTAATCATTTAACCTAATTGGTAAGAAGTAATAAAACACATTAGAATAATAATTATTATTCTGAATTTGCCGTTTCTTAGATATCACTCACTCAGAGTAAGACATAAATTAGTGAAAAAAAAGTGAGGCTGTTCCACACTGTCCTGAGGCTCACAACGGCGAGCGCGTTCGGCGTTGCGATTGGTAAAGATTGCAATGCGAGCCCTCCATTGCCGTCAGATCTCTAGCTTACACTCTCCAAAGAACTTGGTCACAACTAATTATTTTTGGACATTGAAATAATAAACATAACTTGCATACAGCTTGAAGTCATGAATAAGGTTATAAACATGATTGGTGACGGTATAGTAACCATACCTGGATGTTCCTAACTGTGGGTAAGCAGTCCAGTGGGATTGAAATAGCTATAACAACAGCCATTATCGTCGTTAGAACAAGGTCAACTAATTATTTCAATTGCAAAGAATAACTGACTACAATTACATTAAAAAAAGAATTTTATCACTCCGTCGTTGTTTCAGTCTGGTTCCCTGAGGTTTCATACGACTTGACGGCAAGTCGTGTTGGAAAGCACTGCTTTGGAAATTGAATACATTACAAATAAGTAAAATAAAACATTAGATTTAAAATAAAACGTAAGAGCTGAATTTTGAGGCACCAATTCCAAGGTATTGGCGATAAAACCTTAAATATATCTTTTTCTCAGTCTTTGAGTTTACCTGTTCGATCGTTCCGTTAGTTTTAGATAGCTGTCTAGTTGAAGATAGCTTCGAAAACAAGGAGGACTCTATGACCATTTTACTGAATGGAGACTAAACTCAACGATGAAATAATCTTCATATGCGTTTATCTTTACATAGTATAAAATAAAGTAGTTTTTTTGTGTTGTACACTTTGATCTTTTAAAATAAGCAATGGATTTTAATGCGGTTTCATTATTCATCAATCACCAATAGAGATAATGATACAAGAGGAAGGTTTATATGAATAATGCATGGATATTATAGTAGAGAAAATCTGAGAATTTCAAAGATTTGTAATATGATGTCGTAAAAATTACACCCATGCAAAGTCGCTAGTATATAATGTATCATCATCATCAACAGCCTTTAACAGTCTGCTGCTGGACATAGGCCTCTCCTTAGAAAGGAGGTTTTGGCCTACTATACCCCGCTGGCAAGATGGATTGGTATAACGTTTGTTTCAAGTTTTCCTTCTCTTTGCAGTGCTGTTGTCCTGGTCAGTTTGCTCCCTTAGTCGTCCCTTACGACACCCCCGGGATGAACAGGGGTGGTGACATTCCGTATTCTTAATCCGTCACCACACTGACATACATAAATCTGCAGAAATCCAACCTCTTCAAAGTATCTCCTTCTTCAATAACTTGTACCAGTGGCCTATAGTGAAATGGGTATAAGCCCGCAATATTCACAGCATACTTTCCATTGTGAGAGTCTAAGTTCTAGGGCAACAATATTGGTTGAAGCCATTAAATCTAAATCTTTGAACTATCTCGCTATCTTTATCATCATCTTCATCAGTGAATTGTGATCTATCCATATCAGATCGTCGCCTTAAAACAGAGCCGATCACTTTTATTTGTCGATAGTTTTCGTCCAACACAATAACATCCGGCATCCGAGCCCGTGCGGATACGCATTGGCAGTATCCGTAAGAAATCAACATATGAACATATTCCTCATTCGTATAAGTCATCATCTTCAACAGTATCAGAAGAACAAATCCTATTTCACTTAGCAATAGTTAGTCACGAATAGAAAACGAAACTACTTCTTTTCAACTAGATACTATGGTAAACGCTAATTCTTACCAGCCCCGGTCTTTAAACTAAGTTTTTTTATGAATTCTGATATTATCCTAGACTATTATACCTTGTTGAATAGCTGAAGATACGTATATATTTTTTTATTAAATCAGCAATTTAACTGTCATATATATTATGCTGTTAAAAATTGCTATTTTTGCTATACTATTAATTTCTTGAAAATGGTCATTTTTGGGATATGGCATTTCATAGAGAAATCTATCAGGAATGATGGCAACTACAACCTCTTAAAGTATGTAGGTCGAGTAACCCTGACTCAGACTGCTGAGACATATTTATCATAGCTCAGGCTCTGCCTAGTTTGGGATTAGACTGCCGCGTGTGAGATGTGTGAAGTTATTATTATTAGTAATTGACGTACAGGTAATGTATTTACCAACTAAATGGTAATAAGTACCTATAGTGCATTTAACAAAGTTAAAACAACGAATTACTCATATATTAAAATAACCGTGGCTATTATGGTTCCGTTGCTGATCGACGCAACTCGACAACATTGTTGTTAATTATACGCGATTTACGAACCGTGAAAGGAAAATATTAAACCTAACCGTTCTGATCGTGGTTCTATATGTCGTACTACATATATCTAGTTGATAGGTTCCGTACCTATTATTTACAGATACAAAATTATGATTCTGTAATCTTCTTCAAATCGATACAAGTTTTTCAGTCGATTACTTCATTCACTTATTTTTACATTTTAGTGTCCAACCAGTACCAACAAGATAGAGTAAATTAACCGTAACTTTTAAGTGAAAGTTTAAAAAAAAATTAAGAAGAGGAATACGCATTAGCCATTTATCGCAGGGGTTATAAACATACATGAAACTGACACAATGGACACAAAAATATTAAGAACATAGTTAGTTATTTAGTTTCTGAAACTGCAAGGTGCCAGTCATATATTTTTATGTAACAAAACCCTACTCTCTGAAAACGTGAATGTAAAGGAATCAATAAAGAATAAAAAATCTTTATTAAACAACGCACAATTAACATTCATCACATTTTTAATCAGGTAAAGGTAGAAACTTACTGCTGTGTGTTTGTATTATATGCGACTCTTTTCATAAACTTAGTATGGCTTTTATTACCTTGTTTTTGTTTATTAAAAGTTTGTTGTTGATGAACAGTTACCTACTGATTTATTTATTATCATAAGGTAAAATAAGTAAAAAATAAACGGGCTGTAGAAAGTTTACACAGCGTGTGCTAAGTATGTTCATAAGTTTTACGATAATATACTTGAGGTGGTGTGAGGGGGACTTTCAGTAATAAGTAATGAATGATGTGATAGTTTAATTGGCTCGTCCGGTGCGCAGTGTGGAGCCGGCTTTACTAGTAAACCTTTGATGGGGCAATCAATAGCGCCTCGATTACTTTGACAACATATTTTAATATTTTCGTGTGTAATGTACCTAAACTAATGAGACAATTTAGTACAAATTCGTTTGCAACTGCACATTTTAAATTATTTTCTAAATTAAAATATGAGTGTTGACCCTAATAACAGATTTGGTGTTGGTCGATTTCATTTCGTAATTGAGTACAAAGTAACGTGCTCTAATAAATTACTTAACAGTAGTAATTTAATTTGTCAATATTATCGGGGATTTAGCCAAGTAATCCAGCATGACTTTCACACTATAATTACAAGTAGTAAGAGATGTAGTAATTTATTAATTTCATACCAGAAAATATAAGAGTTTCTAGTTTTCTTAACTCAGGTTTTGAAAACACCAGTCAAGAAACGTCATGAGAGTTTTTTTTTTATGAGATTATACAACATTCATAGGTTCATCAAAGCATTATATAAAAAAAAAATATATTAGAGTACAATCAATGTTCAGCATGCATTCCATAGCGTCATAATATTATTTTACTTATGACAT
Organism: Arctia plantaginis; assembly: GCA_902825455.1. Classification (NCBI taxonomy): domain Eukaryota; kingdom Metazoa; phylum Arthropoda; class Insecta; order Lepidoptera; family Erebidae; genus Arctia; species Arctia plantaginis. The sequence continues at coordinate 8,318,794 of CADEBD010000288.1, forward strand.
TATGACTAAGCACATTTTGTAAATGATTGCACTATTGGAGTCGTAAAAACCTCGAAATATTTCATGGGATACGTTCACAATACACCCTCGAATCAGTCACCAGGTGATCCGTAGTGACTTGTGCCATTATGCAGCGTATGTGATAGGATCTCCGCACAGTGACGTCGCTCGTTTACCGAAACCTATCAGTCGACGATCTCCTAACACCATAAGTACTATTGTGTCGACTCCCACCGCGACTTCCAGCCAATCCATCACACACAAATCCTCTACACGAAGCCGCCACGCCGTGAAGAAAACATCCTAAGTAAGCCGGACTTGTCAGAGTTCATAATCTAAATATTTCGATGTCATCTGAAATTTATATTTTTTTATCAAAATTTATAAGATCTATAAATAATATGTGGTATAAATAATAGATCAGTTTAAAAAGTACTGAAGCTTTAAAATTATGATAAGAAAAAATATTTCAGATGACATAGAAATATTTAGATTATGAACTCTTCGTTAAGGCCTTACAGACAAAAGTAAAAAAAAAGTTTAGAATGTTTTGTTATTTACAAAATAGAAAGATGAAAGATTTTAATAATTGAAACCTGCATCAGTAAACCTTTTTTTTTTCCGTGCGGAAATCCCCTCGGATACCACCTGTCGGTGGCATGTCGGACTCGAAACAACTAAAACCCCATGCCGTCTAGGGTACTAATAGCCGGGGAACCAGGTATACCCTAGAAAGGAAGTCCCTGGTCAGCATCAGTAAACCTGCATCATTTTAGGACAGCAAAAACATTTTGTTACAAATACTTCATATTATCTTTTCAACTACTATGTTCATTAATGTTATATGTTAATAGTACAAACATCATCATCATCATCAACAGCCTTTAATAGTCCACTGCTGGACATATGCCTCTCTTTGGAAAGAAAGTATAAATATGCTATATTATTTTTCGCTCTAACAAGTTTCTTTTTTACGGAAGAGGGGGCAACAAGCAGACGGGTCACCGGATGGAAAGCGACTACAGCCGCCTGCATGAACGCTACAACTCAGGAGTCACAAGCGCGTTGCCGACCTTCAAGGAAGGAGAGCGCTCTTTTCTTGAAGGTTTGGTGGTCGTATCGGTCCGAAAATATCGCAGACGGTAACTTGCTCCACAGGTTGGTTGTGCGAAGCAATAATAATCTTGAAAAGCTTAGCGCGTGCAAAACGGAATACACAATTCCCTTGCTCTTATCTTCTAATCAAAATGATAATTTTGTTCAAACAGTAGACAAATGTTCTCAGTATAAAAGTTAACGCTAAATAACATATGGTTTCTATAGTCCTTATTTTAAGGATTTTAGTTAAAGGAGACATATACATAGTCTAAATATCTAAACTATAATTTCGTTTTGCATACAAAACAAATAATGTTAAGTACTTCTTTCTCTCTTTACTTCTACAACACAGTTTATTTTGTTATCATTATTAGAAGTCTAACAACTTAAGCTAAATTACAACGGAGTGTATTTAATACGTGATTAGACAAAAAAAGTTGTTATAAAAAGGAAATGATAAAAAAAATATTAACTATAATTTAAGGCAATTAATGTACATATAAACACTCAACTTAAATATTGTTACCAACCCAGTCGGATGTTGAAATGAAACGGTTATATGTGACTGTGCTGTAATATATCACTAGTACTTAATTTCCAGTTTGCAATCAAATATTTGCATTGAATTTATCAACACGCCAGCACCCACTTTTTCATCGCTCCATTCCAATTAACAATGACATCTGTTTAATTATAAATGTAATTACTTCTTTGTGAAGTTCGTTGATCAAATTACATAACTGTAAATGTAGATATACCCTTTCGCTATTAATTTTAGGGCCACTCCTCATCTTAATGGAAAAAAAAACTTTTGTACTTCCACTTTATTAAAGGCGATGGTAATGCAAATGGTACCGATAAACATAAATAAAAAATACGTTTATATCATAAAGTTATAATTTGCTTTTTATGAGTCTACAGTCCCTAAGCATAAATGGTTATGTTTTATTTTAGGGCATTTTTGTTAACATGTTTAGTAATAACTAATGGTATCGGTGTGGTGAGTTTTACAATTAAAATTGTATGTGGACTTTATCCTATATTTTATTTGAGGTGAACGTTTAAGACGTCCCTTAAAATAAATTGAGTAACAGTAAAATAAAATCTCTAAATATTCTGTGTTTATTATCATTATTAGTTCCACCCTGCATATTTTGCTTTTTGATGTTAGGGAACAAAGATTATAATAATACTTTGTACACATGATAAATATAGAAATATTAAAATGGGGGTTACTATTTTTTACAAAATTGCTCCAGAAAGTAATATAAAAATATTTCAAAATTTCGACTGTAAGCTTGTTGTTAAAACTTGTGTTTGAATTCACTGATATTCTATCGGATTTTCATTATCAGATATTACTATAACAAATGCAAAGTTATGTCATTTCAGTTAGATTTAATTAAGCAGGAACGACAACGCAGAAAGCCCTATTTCTTCTTCTTCTTTCGTAAGTAACTAAAAGCAGAATTAAAAGCCACAACAGTTTAGCAATATATTTATTTAACGTTTCCTTTATCTTCCGCAATATCATAAACATTGTCACCTATTGTACCACAGAAAATATGTGAGTGATGAGGCTATAAAACCTTAGAGCTTATTATTCAAACGCATCGGCAGTAGATTCTGCCTACATTGAGGCGCTGGATCAAGTTTTACGATCACATCGTCCACCGTGATCCATGGGAATTTGTTAAAGACTTTGTATGCTATCACAGCAACTTCCACACAGAAGATATTGATAGTGATACCTGTTAAAGAACTACGCTTAAATTTATTGTGTGTGTTGCTGAATTAAAGACAATTGAATTGGATCACTTTTTTTAAAGGGTTTTATTAATGATTTCATTCTAATTACGGTTTTTCTTACAATGCCATAATGTAAATATTGGAATATATAATAATATTATAAATAATAATAAATATTGTAAGATATGACTGAAGTAATTTTAAACAGATTATTCTCTGGAACATCAAGGTTTCTTGTTTCATAAGCAAACTATTGATTGAATTGATAAAACAAACGATTGAACAAACGAACGGCATGAAGTTATATAATATGATATGTGTTAACAATAAAAAATCAGGCAACAAAGTCACTATACCTTGTCTTTGATTTTATTAGTGCGTAGGTATATTCTGGGAAAATTATGTAACGTTTCGTTAACAGGTACCCTCTGAGTTATCTAACGCGATCATATTTCCTGTTCGGGTTCTCCTTGCATTACGTTTTTGTAAGATTTTTGATAGGGAATTTAATAATTGTAAATCCCTTTAAAAAAAGGTGAACCGACTTCAAACAATACTAACAAAGAGCACTAAAAACTAGCAGAAATTGTGGTACATTTATGAGGAGTTCCGTTTTCTGTCTTCGAAACGCATCATCTGATCTATATGAAACTTAAATAAAACTATTTCGACTCTTTTTTTTTTAAACAATTCGGTGTTATTAATACCGCCTGAGTTCCTTACGATTATACTGTAATACACACAATATAACTACTTGGAAATCAGGGCATTAACAAGAATTATAAATCCAAATACAAATTTTATATTCCTAATAAAGCTTGTCATAAAGATTCCAATCACTTAGCGGCACAAAGCATCTATCGGTCTTTGGTAAAGCAACACTATTTTTAAATAGATAATACGGATATTCCCTTATTTTAATACAGGTAGTTACTGTAATACAGTAACTAACAATCAAATTGATGACTGGACATAATCCAAAGTAAATGTTACAATAACAGCTGTATTATGTTTCATTTATCCGGTCGGTAACATCTCAACGGAAACATTTCGCAATGGAAAGGTTCCCTCAGCCCGATGCCGACAAGTTAATTTTACGCCTCTACACTCACTCATTTCATAATAATAAAATTGCTGTACAGCAGAATCCGTTGCTTTATTTGTGAAAACTCTTCCCTCAAAACTCTGTTTATTAAAACCGCATTCTATTTGTAGAGTGTTACAGTATCATTTTGCTTGAAACTTGGTTTGTATCGTTCTCTCAAATCAGAGGGTCCCTTGATTGGGGTATCATAAGCTTGTGAGTGTAGTTAGAAACAGACAGCGACACTGATACTCTTATTACCAAAACGTCAGGGGTCAGGGGTGCGTGTGTGAGTGTGTGCAGACTATCTATCGGGTGTGTGGGTGGATAAATCACCACGAAACAAGTTTACAAGTGTAATTGTCGCGGCGGGTGTCGATAATTGATTTATTCCACGCTCGTAATGCGCCCTGTACTAGTCTTGCCTTGTGATTGTCTGCGATGGGGGAGTTTGGTAAATTGCGCATCGATAGTTGTGGTTCGTGTGATCTTTATTAGGTTTGCATTTATTAAATTAATAATTGAATAAGTGGTGTTTTTTAATTAAAAAACTAAAATTATTTTATATAAACACAAAAGTCTTTTATAGTACATAGTATAATATTTCTATTTTTTGCTTAAAATCATTAAAATAACTGTACATTTAATTGATTTAAACGATATGAAAATAAAAGATGAGATGCAGGTTTTATAAAAAATCTGAGGAATCATATTTACTGAAAATCTGAAACTTAGTTAAGCAATTTTGATGCTTCCAAATTAATTACTTAAACATGAACAGTAATATAAACATATCCATACTAATCTATATACATACTAATATAAAAAATGCGAAAGTGTGTCTGTCTTTCTGTTACGTTGTCTTCACGATCAATCCGCTGAACCGATTTAAATTAAATTTGGTATGGAAATACTTTGCTTCTTGAGGAAAGACATAGGCTACTTTTTACCATGATAACCGACACTTGCGTACACATGACAAATAGTTAGTTGATTATATTATGAAAATTAATGCTGCAATAATTAACAAATTAGGTTCCATATTTAATTGGTGGAGTTTACCGAAAAATGTAATTTAAAATATCTCCAACACAAACCTAGCGCCCAAGAAAGCTAACAAAATATTTTTTCTCAACAATCCAAACATTAATATTATGTCAAAGAGCTCGTATAGGTTAGTGAGTAGTTAGGTATCGTACTTATTCCAGATGATATTGCCACATCAGGTCAGCTTTTCTGCTGTCCGTGTGGTGACGGATTTAGAATACAGAGTGTCACCATCCCTATTCATCTTGTGAGTGTCGTAAGAGCCGACTAAGGGAGCAAACTACGCAGGACAACAGCACTGTAAAGAGAAGGAAAACTTGAAATAAATCCTTTAACAACCCGTCTGGCCAGCGTGGTATAGTAGGCCAAAACCTCCTTTCCAAGGAGAGGCCTACATCCAGTAGGAGACTATTAAAGGCTGATGATGAGGTCAACTTTTCTAGGTTTATTATGCAAAACTAAAGCTAAGAGTAGATAATCTCGATTACGTTATATTTCATAAAAGAAAATAGGCAGACACAGATTTACTTGTTAAATTTATCACTTAACACACCTTTTTATCACTTAACGCACCCTTTTTATGTGCATGGTTAAAAAAGAAAAAAAAAAACATTGCTTAATACAATTGACTAATTAATACGGTTTTAAGTAAATTATACCAGTAGGTATATGAAAACACTAGCTAGTACCCGCGACTTCGTTCGCGTGGGATTTGAAAGCGCTACCTTAATGGTGTAGTACGGTACGCGACTGCAGTCCATGAGGTCTCGGGTTCGACTCTCAGACCGGGAAAAAATTTAAAGGGTTTTTCTGAAAATGAAAATAACCCAAATATATAGACAGCTACCTGCTAGTAAAATATTATCAAAATCGGTCCATTTTGATGATAACCTGGAATAAAGCGACAGAGAGACAAACAAAAAATATTTAAACTAGTTTTTAGGTAAATGCAACTATGCATTGAACATAGTTGCATGCAACTCATGAAAAAAACCTATTATTTTAACATTACAAACAGACACTTCAATTTTAATTATTTGTATAGATATAGATTAGCTCCAAAGCAATACTGTAACAAATGTAAAGGTTTAAACATTTTAACTTTCAGCTTTGTTTGTGAAATATGAATAAAACTATTCCAGATGATTTGTATTACCTATTTGCTGTAGTCTTTATTTCTTTAACTTTATTATACTTAGTCGTACGTAAGACAGTAGGCTGTTATTACTGGTGCGAAATTATCGAGTATAGAACCTAACGTTCCTCAATCTTTTACTTGTTAAAGAATTCATATCAGCAAGTTTATACACATGTATGTTAAGTAAATAAGTAGCCGTCAATAACCAGTATATCGGCTTAAATATTCCCTCTCGAGTTCTTACTCCTCTATAAGCTTATGTACCACAATTTTGAACGTTACGACCTAAGTATCAATTTTTACTCAGCAGTTATGAGCTATAAAAACACTCCCACAGCACATTACTATAAACATTACATTTTGCCGATGCAAGTAATATTCAGAGCTCAATATAAGGTTCATAAATATTTAATAGATATTTTCCCACAATGGGGTGGCCATTCACACCCGTTAACCCTCAAGTGTGCCGTAAAAATGGTACTGATCGGAATGACATAAATACCATTTGGTCCTTTGAGGGCTTAGTAAGCAAAATTGTTAGCTTGTCTCAATTATTCGTTGGTTTTCAATTACTTCGTTGGGTCATTTATGAAATAGCAAAATGATTAAGAGTTCTCTTTTTTCTTTCAACACATAAAAACTTGTTTAATGTGTATTTTTTTTCTTTTCGAATTTAATTTACTCGTAGTTATTCAAGAAACTTTGTTGGGTTTTCGTATTGTTTACTGAAACTTAGTTATTTGTTGTATTTATACATATACATAAACCAATTTACCTACATTTTTTTTATTGATGTATTAAAAAAATGAAGAAGATCTCGAATCATAACCGAGGTTTTATATCGAGTATATTATCGATACCAATACTCATTAAAACTCACCTGTTTAATGGATTTACCTATTCCTAAAAACAGTTTAATTTATAAGAGAGTAAGAAAAATACGTAGGTGATTTGGAGGTCCTTTTTATAAAATTCTCAATTTAAATAACCACTTCACCTTTGTTCATTTATGTCTTTTTCCATTCTTTTAAATATAGGTTATGTAATACACACGTCAACCACCCATTACAAATACAAAACGACCTCGTCACTTAAAATCACTGTCAAAAAGTAAAGAAATACCTGTTCTATATGATTACTTGGACGATATAAAGTTACGAGTTGTTCAACTTATACGTCAAGTTGTCTTATAAGTAACGCCTATCACCTGTTAATTGTCGCCCACGCGCCATAGAGGTCACTACTGTCTTGTCAAGATATTTGCATGAACAAGTTGTGGCTACCATTTGTAAATAATTTAGCTAGTATCGATATCAATACCGCCTACGTAAATGTGTCAGTGACTTGGGGGTCATATTTCTGGTGTGTTGAAAAAAGGCAACAGTAAGTATTTTATCTGATAACGAAATTAGGACATGGCTATTCGTGTACAAGTTTGTTATTCAATCATACTCTAAAGTGCTCTACAGATTTGAAGAAAAAGTGGCAAAAATTAGAACCTTCTGGAGCCGCAATTTTAGCTAGTTTTAATCGTTACAAATTTACAATACAAAAGTATAATACTTAAATAAATACATGATACGAGATTGTGATACCTCTTCTTCATTATGAATCTTTCTTTTGTTTATTATTCCATGAAAAACAAAAGAGGATTCATTTGAGAATCCTAGAAAATATAAGAAAAAGATTTTTCCTATTGCTTGCTCGTGTATAAGTTATTTTTCAATCCGTTAAAGACAGTATTTTTTCTGAATGAAAGGCTTCTTTAGGTACTCTATATTGTAAATACGAAATTTGATGATGATTGCTCAGTAATTAATGAAGGTATGAAAAACATAATAAATAAACCAACAAACAAACTCACATTCGCAATTAACTATTTCTTAGGATAATGTTCGTTCAAAAGTTATACTATATGATTTATATTATGATAGCTTACTAGAATCTCAGCCAATACAAGCAACGCTATAACAGTGTTTATTTATAAGTTATGAAAACGTTTTAGGGTTGTTTTGATGTATAAAAACATACCTACACAATGTAATGTCAAACGAGTTAAAGCAATAACTACTGCTTTTACATTTATTTCGTAAGTAGCACATATAGGTCTACCATTAGACAATACTATTCACGCCTCCAACTACTATCAATACAGTTCCATCCAATACTAAAATAACATTACTAAAATATACCTCTAAAGAACATTCGACTCTAACACTTGACTATAAAACAAAACTTTCTTTGTAACTCTGATTCTTTTCAATTTTCCTCCAATCGAATTTGGCTGTAACATCAATCGAGTTCCCACATTTTCCGGGCGCACTTACACAATATCAATCAGGTTTTATTGGTGTTGTCGGGGCAAGTGCGGGGTTGCGGGGCAGTGGAGTAACGGGTGTGACGAGAGGGGAAGGAGGGGTAGGACTATTTGTATCAATAACCTGTCAATGGTTTCGCGGCCCACGGGGACCTCTGCTCTGCCCCGTACTTTGGATACTTGCGTATGTCGGTAACCGCATAGATTTGATTAGGAATGCATTACGATAGGCGTGCGAAATTTTGATGGCAACTAATGTTTCGCGGGCACTGCCATAAATCATGGCGTAGTATAAACTTTATAAGTGACAATCGAAAGTGGTTTGAATATTATACGTTACATGAAAATGTTATACAATAGTAGTAGTACTCATAATGTTAAAAGGATAAAGAAAAGTAGAAATATATAAAATCATTACTATTACAATATTAAATTTCATTGGCGATTTGTGGATGTATTTAAGTTGCAATGTCAAATAGTTATAGCTTAGAGTTTCATCTCGAAAGACCAACTGTAGAAAGTATGATGCTTATTATGATTGTTACGAACAAATTATGAGAAAACGTTTACTTAATACCAACCTATTTGGTCACAAGTTAAAAAGTGAAGTATTGGCCGTAATAAAAAGTACCAAATATAAAATATATTTTGTTAAATTTAACATTTATCCACGGTTTTATAGAGATTACCATCTCACTGTTCAATTGCAGACACCGGGCTTATACTAGACATTAAGAACCTTTGACGTCCGACGGATTTTTTAGGAAATAAATAAATAATTAAATCTCCGGTCATAAAAACAAACTCCTAAATACTTTCCTCAGCACTCAAAGGTTTGTTCGTTCAAATTACCATAGCGTTAGTGGAAAAAAACATAACGAAAAAGGTTCCATTTACAAAGTTCCCTCGTAACACTACATTATCTGCTATCAGTGGCGGTCGACAAAGTAAAATTGGGGACACCTTATTTCCTCGGCTGGTTTGCAAAACACGTTCACGCTTTCCACCTATCCCCACATCTCAACGCTTATAGATACTATCTGTTACATCTATTAGGGTGTCGAAGCTTCAGTACGTAGCATTAGGTTCATATTACACTACTTAGTTTCTTTGTGATCTTTCTTTGCAATGCACGCCAACCCAGCAATGTGTAACACGAAATTCGTTACATCCTTCATTTTGTCAGTCGCTTTAGATGTAGAAGTAGGGGTTCAGGTGGGCGCCTTCTTCACGCGGCTGCTGCCGATAACACGCTAATGCCCTCAACTTTGCACCGCAGGGGGGGGTAGGGCGAGGTCGGTTTGAGGAGGAAGGAGGGAGTAGCCCGTCACAGAGGAAAAACGGGAAAAGTCAGATCATTTGCGTTATTGAACGTGAATAATTTTATCGAGTTGCAGTATGCTATGTGAGATGGTGACCTGTATTTACAAGTAATGGCTTCGGTTTTATGGAAACCTATATCTTTATTTTTCTAATCATGGATTGATTAGGAAAATAAAGATATAGGTATATCTTAAATAAACTAACTTTTGGGAAACTCCTTTAAATCTTATCTTTTAAAGGAAAACACGACTTATGCACTTCACAAAAAATAGCACTCCTCTATAAAAAAAAAATGCCGTTTCAATAAGTCAGATACAACCTTTGTAGTAACGGATTTAAAATAAAATCTGCTATCTATTACAATGTTGTTATCTATTCACACTAGTATATTTTATATTTAACCCATTATTATCCTCATAAAGGAAAATAACTTGGAAAATAATAAATAAAAATAACTTCAAATAACTGTTTCATAATATTTACCTACTTCAGAAGATCTTCATGGATATTAAAGGTACCCTTTGCCTTGTAACTTTTTTTGTAAAGGATGTATTTTTTTGAGCCTGAGAACTTTAAATTAAAATAAATAACAGAAAATGTTTATAATATTTACGAAATTGGCTTTAGAGATTTTATGGCATTAATGTTTGAATATAATTTCAAGCATGTGGCGCGTACATGGCTTAATCTGGATGCCCAATTTTCACATACTCTTCTCAGTAAATCGGGCTGTATCTCAGCAATGACGCATCGAATGTAGGGCTCTTAATGCTCAAATTTTTATTTTGGTTTGGTTTGGTTTGTCGGCGTAGACATGAGACTTTACACATCCCCAGAAAAAATAATCTAAAGGCGTCAAATCGCATGAACAAGGTGGTTAGTTAACAGGTCCATTTCGTGAAATTAATCTTTCATCAAACGTTTCTTTCAGTAAATTACTGGTATCGTGCGCTGTATGGCATGTGGCACCGTCCTGCTGAAACCACATGTCTGCCACATTAATGCCCACCGAATTGAGTCACAAAAAAGTTTATAATCATGTCTCTATACCGCTTACCTTTGACTGTAACGTTTTGGCCATCATCATTTTTAAAGACATATGGACCAAAAATATGGGGCCCATAAAGCGCACTAAACGGTGTATTTTTTTTTGATGTAACGGCGTTTGGACAATTGCTTGTTGATTATCATCGGTCCTGTTTATTGACATAACCATTCAACCAAAAGTGTGCTTCATCACTGAACAAAATTCTCAAATTAAACTGAGGATCAATAGCAATGTTTCCTGCAACCCATTCACAGAATGTACGGTGCAAACGATGATCGTTCCTACACAAGTTGAATCTTTCAAAATTTTCCATAAAGTGGATGGACACAAGTTTAATTGTTGAGCCCGATGACGAATCGACACATTTGGATCATTATCAACACTGCGCTGCACTCTATCAATCGCCTTACGGGATGCGTATTATCATTTAGAGTAAACGTATTGCGAAAACGATTCATAGTTCACCATTCTCGAACCGAACCGTATTTTCCAGAAAAAATTTGAAGAATTTGCAAGCGTTGCTCCGGCGTGAGTCTATCCGTGATGAATTGCCAAACCAAACTAACCTCAAATTAACGTAGAACTGTCAAATCGGCTGTCACGGAAAACAAAAAAAAACACCCGTTATAAGCTCAAATATAATAACTTAAACATAAACAGGAAACACTTTAAAATATTCTTATTCAAATGTTATTTTTGTTCGATATATGACAATTCAAAAGTTAATAAAACAATCATAAATAGTGAGTAACGGCAGAGCACGTATAAACGCCACACACCAATGAACACAAGGCAATAAATAAAAATGCTCAATTCCATTAGCGCACCATTCTGGTAATGTGCCCACCTTAGCGATGAGGCCTTCCTAGCCTACTCTATATGCATTGTTTCAGCAAACGTGCACGTTTACGTTAATATTTCATAACACACGTTTCGCGTATTCCGCGTAAACGGTGGACCCACGATTTGATGCGGTAGCGACTGCAAAGGTAAGAGTATCTACAGTCCTACATATATTTGCAGTAATAAAGGTGAATTTATTAGCCCGTTATGTTTGCAGTTTTACTGAAATGTGGAGATGTGTGGGCACGACATTAGCGCCGGCTGCTCCTCCCCGTCTACCTATCTACCTGCGCCTTTGTTCCTGTTCGTGTATTAAATCAGGCTTTATGTAAATTATACAGAACATTGTTCTTTACAACGTAATGTTGAGAACGAATGGTATGTGTGCTCTAGAGACATCAAACTTTTGCCGTGTTTCATTAATGCATTCTACCAACCATGAGATGAATCTTTCTCATTTTGGTAGTAGATTTTTCTGTAAAAATCGTATCGTAGTCTTGTAAAGATGGGTATTAAACCATATTTTACTATCTACACAATGTTTACTTTGACGTATAAGGCACGAAGCTTTTACCGTCTACTGGTAGTATTCAAAAGATTCTTATCAAGATAATTCTAATAAAATAAATAAGTAATATGTATTCCTTTCCTCGACTAGGACTCAAATTCTCCATTTCACAATGATACATGACGCTTCGAGAAACAGTGAACTGTATAAAAAGCAGAAATTTCAACAGACCTGTAAAATACTCAGTTGCCAACATCAAAACTAAGAAGTGCAAATGTTCACGAACAGAAGAAACAGTTGATGTTGATTCCGTGCACGTCCGCGTAGCTCCCGCTCTGCAGTTAAAAACGGATTATGAGCCGAGTGGCCAATAACAACGCATTACGCCTACCCCGACCCCACCGATAATCCACACTGAATAAGGTTTAGTCTCGACTTACCTACTTCTATAAGTGAATGTATCTCTCATGGTGATCTTTTTTGCTGAAAATGCTCGTAAAATACGTAAGAAATTGGATGGAATATTTTTGGATTAATGCAAATTTTTAAACGAAGTCAAATTCATTTCGGGGCCAATTCACTTCGTTTCAAAGTCACTTAGTTAGGTCCTTTACCGTAGTGTTGCGACCGTGTAGCGTTATAGACCGTTTACACGCATGGCGAGCCTCGACAAGTGTCCACATACACAAGCGTGTAAACGGGGTGTTTGGCTCGGCTTGCATATGCTCGGTGCTAGTGTCGGTTTTTGAACACAGATCAATGGAAGCTCGCGGCAAGCGTTTGCGGCGTATTTACGAGTATACGTTGGCGCGTGCTTGTTCCCTACTGCTCAGTTTAATATCACAAATATAGTAGTTGAGCATTCGGGAATGAACATTAAGTCTCAATGCTTTTCTGATTGTACAGTTTAGTTGGGCAGTAGGGCTAGAGTTTTGTTTTAGTTTATATATTGAATAAAAATATGTCCACGTCTGCTATGTTTGCCTGTTCGGAACACAATAGCACACTCGTAAGCGTGTAAATGGCATTCAAGCGTTAGTAAAGGCTCGGAGCTGTGAACGTTTGCCAAACCTCGGCACGCATGTAAACTAGGCATTAAAATGTACCAAAAATCGAAATTATTAATAACGACTATAGTCTGACTTAATCGAATTCAATTGTTACTATAATGTAAAAATAATACGTTTTTTTTTTCGTAGTTGACTGTAGTATATGACATGAACTTCGTAACCTACTGATGTTCTAACAAATCATATCACTTCTAACCTTCTTTCCGTGAAAAATAATTCAAATCAAATTTTGTAATAACGGGCTAATGAATTAAAATAGCACTGGATTAAGTAAAGCCTTCCTTCTTAGGGTATGCCTTGGTCCCTTGCGATAGAGTCATTTGTGACGAAACACCGTGTATTTTCATTCAGTACGTTTTCCATTTACCTACCAGCTCACCCCGTGAGATGATAAAAAAAGGTTATTTTAAGATGTTTTGCCACTATTTATTATATTTAGCCACCATATATAAAGTTCTGCAACTTATGGTGAAGAAGACTAGTGAACATAATTAATTCCCCTTTAGAAGTATGATCTATCCCACAGAACAGTGAATAAACGTTTATTCATTGTTCAGTGAGTAAATGTTAATAATCTATCAAATTAGTTTCAAAAAATTGTTAGTCATTTATCATAAGTAAAGAATTACGGTTTGTAGAAATTATCACATGACAACAAATTGAGAATATTTCAAAAAATATCAAATCATTTCAAATCATTATCAACTCAAAAGTATTATTTTAGGTAGGTATTTGACTAAGAAATCCATATAGTGGTCTTTATTATTTAATTGGTAGCATTTGAAGGTACAGATTACTTAGAGTTTAATAACTTACTTAGAACATAAACGAGGACAAATCCTTGCTGAGAGAGATTTTTGCTAAGACTTCAGTGGATGGGAAGGTTATCCGTAATAAAAAGTATTAAACTTACGCCACCGCACCCTATACTATTTGACTATCCCTGATATTTAATTAACAGTACAACATTACAACCGACACTAAAACCAATGAAATATTCAGTCAAACGTTAAATTCAATCGGAGTTTATCAAAAGTGGATCGTCATCCGAACAATATCTACGATTGGAAACACTTTTACAAGCAATAAATTGTTAGTGGTGTCTACAACATTTATTAGCTTCAATCCTGATTAGATTAGAGTTGCATCCCCTACCCTACCGGGCAACCGGCGACCCTGGGGAGAAGGAATTTGTCCCAGTAATGTAGCCACGCGCGGAACTAATTCGATGTAGTCGACCCTTGCTCTATGTGACTCGAATGCCTCGGAACACTGCTTCATTTTAATTGAATACTTGCGAGGGTGTCGCACTTGTTTTTGTAAAGATAACTTTATGGCCACTTTGCATAATTACCGGCTCTCTAATTAACAATATCCCGATCTATTACTCTGCACTATTGTAGTACAGAATGAAATACCGGTTACTATTGCGAGAATATATTCTAAAGAAGTTATTGTCATAAGACAGATGTTAAGGTGACTTTTAAAGTTATTTTAAGTTTTTGGTGTGTTAAAATTTCAGTTAAAGTTTACAAAATAAATCAGTAACAAGCATTTAAAACTTAACAAAGTAATGTTTTATTTTATGTACTATTGATGTTTTTACTATTGAAGGGATTTCTTTAAACTATATATTTTTTGCAGAGATTTAGGTAGGTACCAAGGAGATGGTCATGGATGTATTCGTTTCTAGACATTTTTGAATGACCTCATGATAAGTATGTTACTTTCAAAATTAACATAGAAGTAACTTCTTCCACAGTAATGCAAAAGTTTCGTCTACGATTACTCATAAAATACAATTACTTGTTAAAATAAGTAAGGAGTACAAAAATGTCAATCGATATGAAAAAATGGTTCTAACGCTACACGTACCGCCATCTATTAGTTATGTCGGAAATTACAAGCATATCGTCGCGAACTTCCTCGTCTGCCTTTTGTAAAAATGACGCAATTTCGCCTACAGGGCGGTTTGGATTCTAACAGTTCGAAGTGCTTTATATTTTCTGATTAGAACCGTACATTAAAACCTTTTCAGATTAGAGCCTTTATCAGTCCTGTAATTTTATCATAAAAATTGATTATATCTTGTCACAGTTTGATTTAGATCTATAGTCAGACTGCCACAGAAAATCTATTTGCAATTTTATTCATATCAAGCACGAACGTAACACTTTAATCTTGAATATGTTATATATAAGGTGCTTGCGTGTTAATAATTTTGCCTGAATTTAATTAATTTAGTTAATAATAAAGAAAAGGTTTGTAAAGTAATAAAATAATTCAAATCAATGTATCATCTATTAATACATATATTCAGTGTTGCGTTCCGTTCCGCTCTGTTTTGGCGTTATTACCGACTACCGAATCTTAGAATGTGGAGATCTGATTCCTAATAGAGTTATAGAGTTATATATGTTCCTAATGAGCTATCCGGTAACCTCACTCACTCAGTGAAAGGCAACGAAAGAATTGCTTAACACCGGTTTTCTGTGATGCCGTGGTATCACTCCGGTCGAGCCGGCCTATTCGTGCCGAAGCATGGCTCTCCCAAGTAAAGAACAACACTTACGTGCTCTCGATATTTTTGACTATTCTAATCGATTTAAGGTATTGTGCATCGTAAAGTACTTAAAGCCTACTTGATTTTATTAACTTATTTATTTTATCTTCCTACAAATACATTGCATAAGGCGGACTTACCTAATGCTATAGGCATTCTCTACCAGTCAATCTTTGGGTGATAAAGACCCGAATGTGGCAGGTCAATAATTGAAACATATGACATAAATTCATCAACATCATCAACAGCCTTTAATAGTCTACTGCTGGACATAGGCCTCTCCTTAGAAAGGAGGTTTTGGCCTACTATACCACGCTGGCCAGACGGGTTGGTATAGGGTTTGTTTCAAGTTTTCCTTCTCTTTGCAGTGTTGTTGTTCTGCGTAGTTTGCTTCTTTATTAGGCTCTTACGATACCCACGAGATAAATAGGGGTGGTGACACTCCGTTTACTTAATCCGTTACCACACGGACTAGGTGTACATAAAAAACATTTATAATAGTATAAATATAAAAAATATATACCTATGTGAATTATTGAATAGATTATTTACTTCCTCAAAGTATTATTCCGATGACTCCGTCAACAAGTGTCCACAGAACTTGTGTCATCATCAGCCTATTGCCGTACACTGCCAAACGAAGCCATCCCCCAACTTGCGTTCTCTAGGCTTAAAAGTTGATCGATAACTGGATGGATGGATGGATGGAAGACAGAATCAACGATACGAAAATTATGTGAAAGACTAAGAAGGAGAAGATTTTTGTCATGGTTAAAACTGTGGTTAATGATGTTGGAAGTGGGATGTTAGATAAGTAAGTCAGTTAGGTAAGTTGAAGTCAACACCCTCAAACTGTGACATTGTTTTATAGGTAACCATGACAATTTTTATAAGTTGAATATGAATGGAATGCGTTGAGAAGTCGGTCTAGTTTACTAAGCAGATCTACATTCAAGTCGAGATAGTGTAGTCGGTGATTGGGAAAATTAAAGCCTGCAGTAGCATCGTCTTTGTTTTCATGGGGAGAAATTTTTTAGGCGATAACGGCGACGTAATATATTAGTGATCTTCTGACTGAAGCTAGTTGTCTGAGTTTGCCAATTTAGAGTTGTGTCTATGTATATGTTTGACTGATGGACATATGAGCAATACTGTGATACCATCAGGATCAATTCAAATAAACGTGTTCATCGTTAAACCGAACCTACTGGACCAGTTATTTTATGATGTCTAAATTGCGTTTAATGTTAATTATAGCTTCATTCAAATTTTCTACCCTTTAGGATTTCCAAATAAGTTTTACTTCCAATTGCTGTTATTTGTTTATAGTATATATAAACTTTCTAAATTAGCAAACTAGGTTACAACAGAGCGGTTAGTACCCAAATAATAACATGCTTGTAGCAGAATACTGTATAACCAGCAGTTCTTGCTAGTAAAGTGCGTGTGCAATTTGTTCTCATCGTTTTTTACTTACCTACAAGTTTAATTCCGTTTTATGTATTATATATGTAGAAGCTTACCGCCGGCTCCTCAACTAGACAACTTAGACAGCTAACGATATTAGATATACTACCTAAGCAAATCAGTCATAAAATCTTTTTCGTCCTGGAAATGTGTATAGGCCAAGGTAAATAAGGAAGGCAAAGAGAAGGCATTTTGAATGGGTACAAGTAAACAAAGCAGGTTATGTTAACAAACATTTAATTTTTTTATTCTTTAGCAATATATTATTTATAATTATTATAATTTAACTACAAAGTAACCACAAAGGTGCATCTTTCATCCCTTTTGTGATGGGATGTCAGAATAAATCGTAAACATAGACAGTAATATATTTCTACTATTTAATTATTAATACTTCTATGTTACTAAATTTCTAAGTTTTACTAAAATACTATTCAGTTGTATTGCACTTTTTTCTAAACGAGGTGAAATCATCCGGAAATACAGACTGCAATATAATTAATAAGTCCCAAAACATCTACATAACAGTACCCTCATTTTAAATATTTTTTATTTTCTTCTTTATCGGTCAATAATATGACATTATAATAGTCAGAATTATTAAAAAATGTACATGTCAATCAAATGTTTCCAATTTATGCAATTAACTCTACCTCGCAATAACATGAATTTAGGAGAAACCATCACTACTAGACAAACTATTAGGAACATATAACAATAATTAAAAGTTAAAAATACAATTAAATAATATATTACAATATTATACAACGTTCTCACTGAGTGACATTAGAGTTACTGCAGGGCTCTGACATCTCACGATTCAACACGCACGTAAAAATGTTCCGTCATACGCTCTTGCACTCAGTTTATTCACTTACAGACGTATTAAAATATCGAAGCACACCACGCTGCGTCCCGTTTGGCAACGATAACACACACTTCTAAACTTTCTGTGTATTCAACAAAACATTTCATAAAGACTCTCATACAATATTGCATAATATTATTGGGAGATCTTAGGGAGGTTTTTATCCGGCGTTTTATCACTAAGTGGGGCTGTGAGGTGGATGCGGAGTGTGAGGGGTATGCGGCGGCAGCGGTGCGGGATGTGGGGATGCATCACGAAGAGAGTCCGGTGATGAACCAGGCGATGCTCGCCGCGGCGGGTACGGTGAGAACCGGTGTTGCGCCAACATTGGCGCTCCTCCTACTCCTGCAGGCCCTAAAGCACCTGGATACACTGGCCGTGGTAACTGAAGTCCCGACCCTGACGCAGCCAGATGCTGTTGGGCTAATAACTGCGGCGCCAAACATGCCCATTGTCCCCATAACGCTGCTGCAGGTACCCCGTAGAGTGGATAAGCCGCACGCAGGAACAGTTGTGACCGCGCCGCCAATATTGCCTTTTCCTCCAGCGTTAGATTGTTGTTGTGCTGGTCTAAGTCAAAGGGCCGTAGTGGCGATCGCAGAAAATGCTGCTCTGCAAGCATTGACTCCATGGTCTCCCTGAAACGGTACAAAATCACATTATAGTGTAAGATCATTAGACACCTAAAACAAGCAGTTATTGATTGTATGATCGTATCTACCTATGACTGGCGGCGCTGAAGCGCGCGTCATCAGGGAAGACTGAAGTTCTTTCGTGCTCCCCCGTGATATAGTATCTCAACAGACAAACAAAAAATAAAATAAAACACCCGATAATCAAGGATATAAAACAGTTATAGGAATGCGAAGGCCAGAAAATATCAGCTTGAATCTTAAGCTGTAAGCTGCAATTAAATCGATTCAGTCCAATAATAATAAATCCAACTATAACAATACTTTATCAGTTTCTAAAACCGTATTGAATACAAATGAACTGTTTATGAAACTAAATGTAAGTTTGCTGTTGCTATCCTTTATATAAGATTGCTATTTCTTTCGCAAACTTTAAAAGTTATTGACTAATATATGTAAATGAATAAAAAAATGCTATTAAAATAGTTACCTTTCAAATTCGGTTAGGCGCGAAGAGTCACGGAATCCCTTTGCGAAGGGATTACTGTCGATTTTCAGTTTCGTGATCTAAAACAAAAGAGACGTAATGATTTCCTTGAATGTTCAAGTTGCAATGCAGTGTTTATTTTTATTTTCACATACAGACTTAACAAAAGACGAATATGAGGATATTTGTCACAGTTGCGTAAACTCAAATATTTCTTGAATATCAGATTTTATTGAATTAAAATATTCACGTCAACCCCAAGTTATCTTTATTTTAAAAACACATTGAGTTAATACATAGAATTATAAAGTTTTGATAAAAGACTTGTTGCAAGTTCTAAGATGTAAAGACCATACACGAGGAGAAATATAGAAGAAATTATAAATCTTGGTTTTGAAATGATCATATCATTACAAAAATGTAAGTTTATCTTTGTATTATTTGCAATTAAACTAATATGAATAAATGTGACATAAATTAATCGAACAAAATAATATGACAAGACGCACCGTGTCTCTCATGTATCTGCTCTTCTTCCTAACATTCTATGGAAGACAGTTCAACTGCAGAAATGTTTGACTATAACTAGCCAACCTTCAAAGGTGTTATAATAAATGCCTTATTAGAAGCACATCTACGTAAAAACGTAACGTAACGCATGGTAAATTTTAATATTACTTTGAAGTAAATATTAAGAGAGAGCGAACCAATGTCATTATGCATCTGTTTACATATAAGTATTATAATGGACCGGCAAAGGCTCTAAATATCTCAGTGAGTACGGGAACGCACACCTACCACCCGCGGAGATCAGCAAACACCAACTAATAAGGTTAACTTATTGACGACACTCCATATCGGTTTATCATTTTAGTTGACTACCTCGACATTATAAGTACCTACAAAACTGTTTGCGTTTTAAATGTTCTGTGCATTGCTGGTTCGATAGGGAATTAATATTGTAAAATTTTGTAGAATGAGATAAAAAAATTAAATTTATTAAGATAGTTTTTTAATAGATTGGGGTATCCATTTCATAGCATGCCGAAGAGTGCTCCATAGCTCGGTCGCCGAAACTTACAATTATCTAGGTATATCTCACAGTCTTTGCGAAACCCTTAAATAAATGTAAATTTCTTTTTGCAGCAAAAGGAATGGACGGTGACATGATATTCCTTTTGTATTATTAGATAAAAACAGGGAGGAACCAGGGTTATGTTAGTAAAACACAAAGGCCACCTTTGACCAGGCGAGTTGATCTTTTTTTTTTAAAAGATTTACTAGCTACCGAAATTACTAGTATTCCCGTTAACCCTTCCAGCTAAGCTAAATTGCTTGTATTAGGAGTGGGTTCACGTCGGTAGTGTACTGGTCAGGATTCGAACCCACGATCTCTTGATCGCAAGTCCAATGCCTTAACCACTAGGCTACCGCCGCTTCTTTGATGATGGGAAATTGTCATCATAGTCGCACTGTTCATTATGGGCGAAGTTGTTATTACTACAACTAATGGAAATAAATCCTCAAAGATTGGGCGTGCCAACGTATACTATATAGGTAACTGGTTGTTTTTATAATCATCACCAGTAAGAATTTCAGAGACACAGCTAAGTAGCCAGGATTGTTAATTAAGAACTTAAAATCAAAGGTATCGTGTTACAGGTACGTGATACCCCAGTTTTCGAAAATTGTCTAGTCTCAGTCTCGAGTTTGACGGTGTCGGTAACAGATGCAGCAACCAGCTCTCTGGGTTGTTTAATTATTATTAGCATATATAGCAAGTAGCATATTTATTATATTTATTGTTTTTATAAAGTCTACGTACTAATCAGCTAATTTTAAGTAGTTACGATCACCAAAGCATGTATTATATAATTTAGGCGGTATTCCGTATTGGCAAGAATAACAAATTGATTAATTCAAAAATTGGATTTCATAAAACATCATCCGCATAAAGCAAGTAGTTGATTTAAGTTGGGAGCGAAGTGTTAAAAATGTGTTTGGCTTAGCAAAGGCACGTCAATGAAAAATTGCCCCCTCGCTGAGTAGCGCCCCCGCTGTGGCTCCACACAATTTGTGAATAATATTTACGATAAAACCTTCCACGGAAACCTGTTACCATTAAATAGCAGACGCTTGCCTAACATCCGACCATATTAAATGAATATCGTTACCAATTTTAGCATACAAAATACTCTTAGTTTGTAACCAACGAAACGTGAGAAAATAGTGATTTTAATAGCAAGCAATAAACAAGTCATCGAGAGTTGGTGTGGTGGTGTCAATCTTTCAGCATGTCCAGTCTGCGACGTTAATTATCTGGCGATTGAGCCGCTCACGGCCAGACGGCCGCCGGTCAGCGCTGATCCGGCTACGCATACCTGCCCGACTGATGCCAGTGCCGACACGCCCACACGACACCTAATTGTACATTGTTCTCACATGTTCTCACCCGTATATATTGGGACGACGAACTCAAGAAAATTAAAGAAAACTTGTAATACTAGGCGACAAAAAAGTGTTAAACTGTCAAAAATACTGTAAAATCAATGTGGTATTTTTACTTCAGTCAGGTTTAATTGGCGGTAGAGTTTATGATGATAGATTACCCATTCAAATTTCTCATCATTGCTAAGTTGTCAATTTAGTAGTGAGATATGTAAAAAAAATAGAGGGATAAATTCATTAGATTTACAGCTAGATTGTTTTGGCATAGAGCAATTAGCATACATAAATACATTTATCACGAATCCATTTTTATTATTAATAACGTTTCTTTGAATCAAGTAACTTCGAACTGAATCGAAAATATAAAGAGGACATTTAGAGTCAGAATTATTTAATGACTAGTGTGAAACATTGTAAACAATTTAGTTTATTATTGTCGGACATTCCACTGAACCGACAATTAACTTTTAATTTTTGTTTATGCATTTGTTTGATGTCCCATCTGAAGAGCGTGGATCTATGAAGCGCCTTGACAAATGTCTCCCTCTCATTGTTCCTGATCAAAGTAAAATAATAAACAGTACAAAATATTGACCGGTCCACGTCAAGTGTTCGGTTCTGCGGTGAGTAATTCCACGAGCGGCGTGTCACTCAGAGACTAATGATTTCGAAAATAGTTACAGGGAAACTAGACAAAGAACATTTGTTACCACTCGTGGCCCATTTAACATTATCTTTTCTAAAAATATGTGCGTTAATATTCATCGCTTGAATGTCATCCTATTCCTGCCCCAATGTTAGCCAAGCTATATAAAATCAATGTATATTTTTTTCATTAATTAAAATTAATCAATTAAATTGGTTTAAGAGAAGCGTCTAGAGTAAAAGTGAAACTTGAAACACAATAATTTTATCGCAATCTTTTTGGACTTTTAGAGGGTAAACAATTGGATATGGGTGTATAAAAATACATTTCCTGAAATATGACAACGATAGTTATATGATTGTACCTAATGTACTACGGAATCATTTCTGTTTAAAAGATCTATTACAATATAGCTTCTGAGATCTATTGAAATAATTGCTAGGAAATACTATAAGAAATATCTTAAAATAAAACGACTTAATTAGACAATCGTTTTCTTTTTCTTATCTAGATTACAATCCTAAACGAATCTAATGTTATTTTACGATTTGAATTTTTGACCAGTGAGAAATATTCAGTGTAACAACAGGCTGACACTATGACAGGAACCTATATATAGCCATATTTGCTCTGGTACCCGTGCGACGCCAGGGCGGTTTGATTGTACGTACGTGTATACCAATGTACTACCAACCCGCGCCGTGTACATATATACGTACATATAAGTGACAACAGAGAGCCCCTCCACGCAAATGCCTAGGGTCATCATAATGTCGCGGCAACTACTTACACTTGCACACCCACATGGCGAGCACCATTGACTACAATGGCCGAGCTCGCTCGTCGCGCTTGCGCCTGACGTAATGAGTGTGCTCACAATGCGAGTAGTAGCTGACAATATTGACGTATTATACATTATGTATGCTACGCTGTCCCACCACTCATAATTGTCTCGATGTTCCCTATTTGTTTTTTAAATTGCGTTTACTTAAACGGCTCCCGCCCTCTAGTCGTCGGTTGACTAAGTGGAAGCTACATCGGTATTCAATTATACGAAACTACTTAAAATATATTATCACCAAGAAGCCAGAATAATGAATGAGATGCTTTCTCGTTACTGACGTTTATTAGATTTAGTACAAACATAAGAACGAGGCGTGTCAAAACAACCTAATTTAAGTATCAACAAACGTTCGCCTTGGGCGGCGGCGGCGCGCTCCCGTTCACTGACAACATTAAAGGCGCCATAATGACATTATTCCCGGGCGGGAAACAAAAAATCTTACAAAAAGGCGTCAAGGAGAGAAAGACGATCGTCGTACTGCCGTCGGTCACGACGTGCGCGCTCTTTGCCTACTCTCTCCAAGCGACGCTCTAATTATTGGGTTGGTAATGTAGTGTTTATGAAAGTATCATTCTCAAACCTAACCTAACCTGATTTGAATGTAAAACTTGTCCACAGAAGTCGAGCACGTGCGCTAATAAATGAAACTGTCGACTTAAGGAAAATTTTTAAAAACGATTAATTTATCTAAAATATACGCGAAACTTACACTGTAAGAAAGATGTGTACTCAGAGTGTATAATAATAATAGTTAGTAAGAAATATTGTGTAACGTAGATGTGAGCGACGATCGGGACACGACAGGAACATCGTGAAGAATAAATAAATGTCACGTTAGCGTGCGCGCGCGCTCCTTTCTTGCTACATATCTCATTGATTGATGCAGTGCAGCGACGAACGACGACTTAGCGATCCGCTACTGATATATTACTAAACATTACAAACGCATGTAGACGCAAACCTTTCGAGTTCATCTGACATACTATGAGAAAGTCATAAGCTTGCTTATTTAATATTTTATCGTTTTAACAAACCATAAAAACATACGGTTTCTGAAACGTTACGTAGGATTTGTTTCAAGTGTATGATTATATTCTATTGTTTCGTTGAAATAACTACGTTTGTTAGGGAATAAAACATGACTTAAGCGTCTCGAAACAAATTTATAACCGCTTAACATTTTAGTGCTAAGTCATGAGTAGTATATATATAACAACTGTACCTCTTAATTTTATTCGTTCGTTAATTCGTGAAGGTCATGAGCCTCTAAATAATATGGTCGTTTAATGGACGTCGTTATGTATAACCATTAATGAGAGTTCCACTAAGCGTGGTGGTATCAATAGTATGAGAACGTTTCGCACTCAGCCACTCGGCTCACAGCTGCGCACTGTAACGGCGCTTTCCAGAAAAGCGGTGCTTTATTGACAATTATTCGTAAATGAACCTAAATAATGAATACAGCATGTGGTATCGACGTGTAACCCAACCAGATTACGATAATGTTCCCAGAAAATGTCCATATCAAACAGAATTTCAAATATCAACTTATTTAGTACCTATGTGTATTCCCATTTGACAAAAAAGCACAACACCAACGAAGTTTATTGCGCGGCCTGTTTTTTGGCTGCAAAAAACACAAATAATTCATAAGGGCCGTGCAGCGGTCAGTAACTGAGTGTTAGTATTTCTGCTCAAATTAACTCCAGCTGACACTGGTAACATTACAACATATGTAACTAAATCTAGATCAAGGCGCTCAATCGCACAACCCAGTCTGTCTTACCCAGTATGTAGTGCAATGCTTGGCCTGCACATTCTGCACAGTGTTGCTCACTGAACGGTGCTAGGTGCAAGTTCCAACACTGCTGTAGCACTTGATATACTTGTTGTTGTACTTGTACCACTTGTTTATAAAGATTTGTTTATTTGTATCTATTTCTTTGCCTATGAAAAGGTAAAAACAGCAAACATATACGTTGCTGAATAACTTTCTTTAACAAAAATCCTAAAAAGCTAAAGGAACAGTCAAAATTACATTAAAAAAATCACACTTTAATACCAAAAACCGGACAAAGTTTTCAATTTTAAAATGCTTCGTCTTCGTCCAGTACCTCAATGAGTTGCAGACTTTCTCGAATTGTTCCCACTGATACAACGAAAGATATTGTATGCAGATTGTATAGATCGTCTGCCAGCTCCGTCACTACTTTTATCAACATTCTACACATCCACATTTCAACTGATGGCCTTTTGACTGGAGATTTATCTTGTTTAATATCATTATGATAGTAATTCCTGTGAGATGGGTTTAATTCGGGAGCCTGTCGAACGCTTCCCTGTTTAGGCGACCCAGCAAATCTCGGACAGGACCCACGGTGAGAATAAGGTCTACTTTACATTCGTGCCCGTAGTTGCGGCTATAAACTCGAAATATCAAAGAATAGGCAATCTGCCACATTTCAATGTCCGATTAATTTGTTTGAACCATCAATTAATTGTAAAAATATATTGCCCTGTGTGAGTTTGACTCATGTCAAAGTGTGTGCCTACGTAGATTTAACTTTTTAATTTAGGGGGCTTTGAAGTTTCTTTTATGTTTTGTAGAAAGAGGTATTATTGTTAGTTAAATTTTAGATAGGTACGTATATATATATATGGGTATTTGGCCTGGTGAACATTTATATAATTTTGCAGTTCTTCTCGCTAGCAGAGAGGTCTCCAGAACTAATTAAACCTGAAAGGTGTGCTTTAAGTCTTACTAAAATAAGATTAGATTATGACATAAATTACTAATTATAGGGTGTACAAGTTTTGGTAAATAATTGAATTGTTATTAAATAAACGAACGTTTAGTTTTTCCATAGTGGCATGTTGCGCAGACGCAATAAATTCAGCCAGGCCGCACACGACGGCTCTGCGTGACGTCACACCTCGGGTGATCGATGGTGAGAGCGACCGAGAACACCATATAACTCAAATAGTAACTTCCACCAAGCCAGAGAGAGACAGAAGCCCAATAAATAATTTCATCTTAAATTATCTTAAATCCACTCTTAAGCAAGTACGTTGACTTCTTGTATTTTTGACTTATGAGCGTTTCGTGTTATCGAGCCACATTATTTATTGAATGCTGCACTGGTGCAATGAAATTGATTTTTTTATCATAATTATTTAAATATATATTTTTTAATTTGTGTAGCTACTTTTATCCTTTTTTCATCTAAAGTTATCAAGCAATGTTTTTCAAGTGTATTTTTTTATTATTTGAAGTACTCGTAATTTTCAAATTATAAAGAAATTATATTAAACAGACCTAAGTTATTTATTTATAAAAAAAAAACACAAACAATGATCCACAATTTTTTAACTAATCCAATTGTTCACCACTATCAAAAAATCACTATTTCCAAATATGGATATGCTTGCAATTAAGGTGTCAGGCTTTGAACAGAAGCAACCTGGTCGAAATTTCAGGCAATTCAAAAACTTCTAAAAACTTCTAAAATTCTAGTACATATACATAAATACAAAAGCGAATATAGTGAGAATATAGTCATAGTCAAACTTATGGAAAAAAAAACGTTTTTTATTACAAAGGTTACAAGGTTCAAGGGTCGCTTAGTCCAAATGACTACTCTTGTCAACTGCATCTGACACAGAACGCCATCTAGTTTAAAACTAAGCAGAGCTTGTACTATGAAAGCTATATTGACTGATGGAATACTGATACACTTTTTGAATACACACTTTACACATAGAACAATTACATATAGAAAACATCTAAACTCCGAAACAAATATTTGCAAATCATACAAACATTTAGTCCGACCCGGGAATCGAACTCGAGTCCACAGCACAGCAGTCGCATACGCTACTACTGCACCATCGAGGCAGTGCAATATTTGTTGTCGGTTACTTATTGGCACAGCAACCTAATGACAATATCAAAAACATTTTAACGAAACATGTGTAGAAACGGGCAATAACTTAACAAATATAAAAGGATAGCATTGAAAAGAATGAATCGATTATTGGTGAAGAAAAAGAACGTGTTGTGCGGGAGACTGAGGTGGTCTGGAAGGGGTGGGGGGGGGACACCTCGTGACACCTGACCGCAGCCATTTTGGCCCGTGAAATATGTTTATTTGTCATGGTTGCCCTTTGTTATTGAAATTGTGTTTGCCTTTACTCCTTCATTATATTGTTCGATTATACTCGCTTAGAACTCGTTTGTGGATGCTCAATGTGAGAATAGCTTCAAGATTTTAGAATATTGATTGTTGATACTGAGAAATGAGTTATAAATTTCAATTAAGCTTGTATTGAGCTTGTTTACGTGGACATGTGAGAAAGCTGGCGCAGTTATTTCCGTGATTATCTCCTCAAGCTCTGTAATAGTGTGATGTAGCATTACCAACGCAACTAGTGACACAATTTCTTTAAGTTTTATTTTGTCATGCGTTTGATTACTATCAGAATATTAAACAATAGATCTCACAGTATTCAATTTATTATTAGTTATTGACGGTTTATACTTATCGAATCGAAACCAAAACTGATTACCTAAAAGATTGTTGGAAAACTGAAGAAGAGCTGGGACGTGCAAACCATAGCTAAATTTTGTTAATTATTATTGCATATTGATAAATTAGCGATTATAAGTAAAAAAACATCTTAATTTAGTAACCGGGTATAGATAAATATAGGTAGGTATAGGTTATGAAGACTTAATGAAATAAGTAAAAGTTCTTAGCATAGTTCAGTAACTAATTTTAACAATTAACATAAATTGATTCCAAACAAATGACTTGGAACTGATTATCTTCCTAATTAAGCTTACTTATTCGCAATCATAATACACCTGTTTAGATACCTAAAATACGCAGACTTACTATCTGCAAGTTTTTTCTCAAAAGTACCCTCTAGAGGCAATCGATCATAACAAATTCACAAGTCATCGGATAATAAAAAAACACATTGTGTGTATTGAGGATGCGTAAAGTCTAACAAACATTGTCACCTCGCTGCGAGTCCAATTCCAGACAAAGGGTTCTACAGAAAACGAGCACCATGACAATGGTGTGGTGGGTGTAAAAATGTTAAATATTGAAGCGGGTCGAGCCCTCGACACTTTCCAGGGAAACCGCCCCGCGGCGCGCGCGCTGCGCACGGCGACGCTCAGTCTCACACCGCGATACACACACAAAAAACACAGCTTACATTTTTTGTACAAGGTTTTATCTCCACTTATATCAACGTTTCGATATGATAAAGCACCAATAATGATGTTTCATTTCGAGACGACTTAACAAATTATTGGGTATTAAATTTCGGTGACACTCTCCTTAAAACATAGATATCAGCTAAATATTCACGATCGCCTTAGTTTGTTAAAGATTTGAATTTATATTTTTTTTTAACATGTAGGTATAACTGCATTTTTATTAGGTATAAGTTATGCGGACTACGATCGATCTTGGTTGTCGTGCAGGTGCAAACATGCTAAGTGTGTTCTTATTGTTGTAAGGGATTGAGTTATCAATGACACTATCTCCGCTGTTCGACAAATGTTTTAGCTGTCAGAGCTGTGACGTCAGCCAAATTGAGCCAGTGCTGCGGCCGCGCCGACCGCCTGGACACAGATCGAAGGCACTGATAGCGTACTTTTTGCTTTTTGAAGTAGTTTATCAACTTGTTATATTTTAAGCCTCTATTTTAATCTTATAATATATCACTTTTATTTTTTAATAAGTATGTCTGTAACAGAAATAGATTTTCCAATCTTAAATGTAAATAAAAAATTTTCATAGATTTACGGATCTACTGCACACTTATCTGTATAGTATTCGTAATAGATGGCACTGTCACTATGCGTTGGTAGTAAATCTAGAAACACGTTAGAATCAATGAAAATCAATAACCGACCGACCCTGGGGAGCCGTTCGAAGCCTACTGCGAAGGTAGAGCTTCAAAGTACGCTTCGAACGGCTCCCCAGCTTCAAGCTTGTTGTTGCAAGATTCTGCCAAACATTGTTTGTTATTTTGTTGGTGATTTTAAATTCACCTTTTTGTACTTTTAATATGTCAAAGTAGACTACCAACTAAATCTTATCATTGAACCAAGCAAAAAAATTAAATTAGCCAAAAGAAACATCGTAACAATAATCTCTTTAAAATACAAAATATCTACAAAGGGTAATATTAAACCTCGCCGTAACAGCTAATTAACGAGTGAATGGAGATTTATGTGGCGCGTTGTCGATGTAAAGTAACGCTTCCTTTATGAACCTCAAAACGTCCTAATTATTTTACTACGCGGGATGATACAAAACGAGGAACTTGGAGACGCCCAAACGCTCTTGTGACAGAGAATTAATTGCGCGTGGCGACATGTGCGCTACCGGCCGAGGGTAAACCGCCGTCGCGTCGCTCGCGAGATGCGACGAGCGAGGCGGAAATTATCACATACCAATTTAAGTGTAAACTTAATCAATATGAACAAAAAATGTAATTAGTCAAAATCAAATCAGTCGGTCAGTCTAAAAAATTACTTCAATTTAATTTGGAAGGTACTTTGGATAAGTTTACTTTCATAACAACCAAATGAGTCAAACATGCTGAACTATTAATTGGTATTAAAACATTTATTTTACTAGTAGTTCTTACAATGTGTGCTTCTGTACTTCTAAAAATCATGAGCAAATTGTATATGGAAAGTGCAATGTCAATCAAATTTTAATAGCTAAGACGTCTGGACACAATCGCCGCAGGCATCGACTAAGACTTTATATTTAGCTCGGGTGAAAACTTTAATCGTCACCGTGGTGCTCACGTCAGGCGCACTATCCATCCGTCGTCGAGAACGCCCGCGTGTGGCCACCGATACACAAAAAATGATGTGCCACCTCCCTTTGTTCAGGCTGGACATACCTTTCAGCGAGATGCAATTAGTACGACTCAAATAGCATGCGTCGATACTCAGTCGGTCGGCGCTATGCGATTTCAAACGCTTGTCTCTCTGATCTATTTTAGTAATCAAATGATCAAAATAAAAAGATAACACCTAATGCCAAATAAACTGCATACGTGGCAAATACAAATCAATAGTAATAAAATGTGCCAAGTCGGTTAATGTATAGTACTTACGAGTTGATTCTGATAGGCGGTAACAGCTGTGAAGACACACTCGGGGAAAATAAACGTTTTGAACTCCTCTTGTTCAAGGTCTGTGATAGGTGCGCTGATAGCACCTTCTCGTCTCAACACTAAATGTATGCGGGGTTGGTACTTGTGCATTGAGTTCAGGACCAACTGTGAGACAGAACAAAATCAACGTCAGTTTTATCATATTTTTTTAATAAAAACATTCTTTATTTTACTACGTAATAATTCTGACCTGTCCGTTCTTGTCCATCTCATTGTTAGTTAGCTTGACCTTCTCGAAAGAGACGACTTGCTTGCGCAGCTGATCACCGGAAAAGGGCGAGTCTGGATGCGGATAAAGGCGAGCTGGTGCTGGTGGGTCAGCCTTGCCGGCCACCAGCCACGAACTGCGGTGGTACGCGTAACGGTAGCGCTTGCCATCCACTGGTACCACATCCAGCAGCACGGCATAGCGCGCCTCTGCTCGACACCCCGCAAACGATACTCGCACTGTCGGAAACATGCGTCTAGAAAGAAAAAATAACAAATTATTTCTTTCTAGTTTCTTCTGTAAATGTCCACAGGGGACTAAATATTTTTTTTAAATTGATTTCATCTATTTTTAGTTGTTTTAGAATAATTTTCGTTCTTCTTTGTAGTTTCCTTGCAAACCTCATTAAGTATAGAATATAATTTGACTTTAAAATACTACTAGCTTTCGCCCGCTGCTCAAACAAACAAACGAACTCACTTTCACATTTATAATATAAGTATGGATTACTATGGCAACTTGCCTTTCGCATGTTTGTGGATAAAAAACTGAAAACTTTGATCTAAACTATAAAATCTAATATCTATTTTTTTTTAAACTAGAGCTAACATTTTTCTAATTCCTAGTTATCTAAGCTACTCGTATTTTCCAATTATGTTTTTAATCAACACCCTATTATAATCTATTCTGGACCTCAAGAGAAAGTTTTAATCAGCCCAAAACACAATACAAGAAAAAACACTAACATATAATGAGACTCAAAAATATTACAGGTATCAAAGAACTATAAGTGTTGCCATTATTAATGTAGCAATAAAATAATACTACCAATTAAGGCTTTTTTACTGTAGGTAAACATAAAAAGTAAATTGCACGGAGAAAATTGAACGTCGGAAAGCAAAACTAACAGTATAACAATACATATTTGTATATTATCGACTTCCTCGTCCCATTGTTATGTTAAACCGTATATTTTCACATTAACGCAATTATTCGACAATTACTCGGTTGGACAGAAATTATCGTTCACTGAGACCGACACAAATCTACTTTCGCTCATTAAAAGCTGGCGTCATCGTATTGAAAATTAACGCATGTAATTCTTACTCGACCTCGGTACGGCACGAAAATATATATCATTTAGAAACAATATGATCTCTACGTTAATGACTCTCGAATTAATCCATCGTTTTATGCACCATAATATCTTTCTGCCCAAAGGCGAATTCTCTTAATAAGGTCTAGCGTTTCAACAGTCTAATTTAATCTCTTCTACATGACACACAAACAGTACCTACTCTGCACAATAAATACTAATATAGAAGAGGAAACTGGTTACTCATTTACTTAGAAACAAATACAGAAGATTGTACTGCCCACCGCATACTTCTTAGTCATCTTAATAACTTCTTAAGAGCAGTGTCTTTTAATTATATTACTTCGTCAATTATTAACAAGAGCTTGTATATCTCCTAGAAAATAAAATCTATTAATTGAAACAAGAACATTAAGGTGGTAATACTGCTAATTTGATCAATTTATTTATAACGATACATTAGAAGGGCCGTCTTAAATTAAACCAACTTTTCAGGTTTATTAAGAGAAATCCAAGAAAAACCCTGTTCATATTTTCTAAATAGCGCATCACTGTAGCGTGTCCCTCAATAAATGTAGTCCCTACTTAAGAGGGTTGGCCTGTCTATATTTAGGTACCTTTTTCCTACCGCAGATACATACATTGTCAGTAATAATAAATATTTACCATAAAAAAATAAAAAATCCTAATACCAAACAAACATAAGGTTCAAATTCGAATACAATATAGTTATGCCGTACAGCAAAATAAAGGCTCAACGTGAATCGTTTCAAACGACTTTGATACTAAGCTGTCGTCCCCTTCCCCTTCTTAACATAGACATTCTTTAATGTCTCCGTTTCGAGAAAGATGAATGGGAAACATTTTTGTAAAGGTGTATGTTTTTGTTCCCTGAGTGGAATTGCTTGCGGTTGGTCGGCGGTAATAGCTCTTATTGCATTTTACTATGCCACTGCGGTTTCCTGTTGTCATACCTAATTTGAAAAGGGGACTTCACATAATAGTTAGTACAAACTTAAAAAAAGAATAAGCCTAGAACAACCATTCAAATAGCAATCACAAAAAATAACCAACAGCAGCTGATCAATGATAATAAACTCGTTGTAAGCAGAAAGGAGTGTTACAAAAACTGGTGTCGGTAGCGGCCGCTTGAAACACTATCTCCTAATCGACATAAAATGGTAGTCATTGAGGCGGCGAGAACGGAAACAACAAATCTTTAGCTGTAAGCTGAGATGCGGCTTCATCTATCAGCCTCTCACTTTTTGTCGACACTGTCAGTTTGACAATTCGCCATCAGACTTGCGCAAACGGTATGCGGCTTATGACCTACCAGCTACAAGAACATTCATAACTGATGACTATCGACCACCCAGTTCGTCGTCAGTGTTGTGTATACTATTATGATTTACAATATAGATTGATTGGTAGATTCCTTTATAAATTTTATTAGAACCTATAAAATCGGAGAACTTTAACAAAGACGAAACGACGACTGTCGACATTAGAGCCGTTCTACACATTCTAATGATTTTACAAGATCGAGTGTGAGGACGAAAATAAGAATGCCATTAATAAGATTTATGCACGTTTAGCTGTGGTCGCGAGCGTCGATTTGTATGATTATACTTATAGCAGTCGCGATGGTGCATGCGCTTGCAAGCACGGGCAATTGCGCGCATGCGTTAATGGCGACACTCGGCGCACCGCGCGATATATTACCGCAATGATATATGAGCACCGACGTCGTCCATCATCCTACCACCCAAAAGTTAGCGGAACAGCAAACGAGAGCAAAAGAACATTGAGTCGTATGAGACGCTTTAATGAGCATGTACTGAAGACAGAAATAAGAGGCGCCCGTTTACAACGCGCTTTTATCGTTACGACATTGTTAAAGTAAATTTCTATGATTGAAATTTACAAGTGTGTCGTAAATAATCCTCCGTAATAGATTAGTATTATTCGGATTAAAGTTCTTAGCTATAAACGGCTCTAGGAGTATATTTTTATCTGGGCAACGAAATGTCCATGTCCGTTGTCGATTGTAATTTATATATTATATTCTGGCATTAAAACCAAGTGGCTATTTACTAAATCTTATTTGTGATGCAAAAATGAGGTACTATTAATCTGGACAGAGATGCTGAAGAATATGAGTGTTTGTTGTGAGTCAAACGAGCGAGAAGAGTTGCAACAGTGCACGCACGCATGTCGTCTTAATTAGAAAGGCACGACGCGAGGTGCGAACTCGTCAATCATTGTTTTCTTCGCCGTCTTATTTGATAAATCTGTTCTATGGACCATTTGAATTTTTGGTCAACCATAAATCCTTTAAATATGTTCTTGTAAAGACTTGCGTATTTGTAAATTAGTCAAATCTGTCATGTTTATAGGAATACTTTTTTATCTGATATACATATCAGATAAAAAAGTATTATCTAATTTAAGTAAAATAGATTAATATTTGACACATAATTAAAAACAACAATTGTATAGGTCGCATATGCTATGCAATATCTGGAATGTGGTAGAGTTCAATATTATTAAACAATGTTAAAAACATTTTTAAATTTTCAAGTATCGTACTGTGTAAATCTACATGTATGCACCTAACTATATGCAGGCACGTGTATGTATGATAAATAAAAATACAATTCAGAAGTAGTTGGGTTGGTTACGCAGTATAAGGCTAAGGCACACACCATTAGCGGTATGTTATCACGTTGTGATTAGGGCCAGCCAAGCAGCCAATCCGCGCGCGTAGCCGTCTAATTATACAGGAGAGCACTTTATTAATAGCAATTACACCCCGACGCCATATTGCCAAGCGTTTTAATTAACTCGATTCGTTGATTAGACACAGATGGCGCGAGATTGCGAATGCTGAACACTCATTAGCGCAGTTTCGGCCACTCGATAACTGTATTTATAATAATTAATGGTTAATCTTGTTAATTTGTTGCTGACTTTGTTACAGATGTTTCAAGAAATTGTCTAGATAATCTTTATAAAGAATCTTCAGATTAGAAATCTCCGCACATAGTACTAATATTATAAACAACCAAAAAGTATTGTCATACTGCCTTGTGATGTGACTCAATACCACTCCATGGTGCTTTAATAATATTCATTTTAATTCGATTTCATAAGATATTTTATATTTTTTACAAGTTACACTTACAGGTTGTTTCTTAAGCAATCTTTTTGTATTCGCTTTAAGTGAATTAGTATCATTTAGACTACTTCATCGACCTTAAGTCCTTTGTCAATAAAATATAATTATTGGAAATGGTATATAATTATCAATACGGTCCGACGCCATTTGCAAAAATTATGGAACAAGAACACCGCATTGAACGGTAAAATCAGCGGTAATTTCAATATATATAAAACATAATTAAATAAAAAGGCTAATTTATCAATGAATAAAAAAAAAGACGTGTGGCACTCGGGGACTGCCGCGGTAAAGCTATTGCATAGCATTTTGTATCAACTTATGCAATTATAATTATTTATTTATTTTATTTATGCAGTATTTCTTTTTCTTTGATATAAATTCAAGTTACACTTTTTGAGCGTGGTGACCGATAAGAAAACATTTTTTTTTCTTTTATTAAATAAAAAGATTGAAGCATATATTACAATTTGTTTTTAAATAAATAAATAAAAAATATTATTATTAAATCAAATTACATATCCATGTAAGATTTTTCTGCATTATGTTGACGAAATTTCCTTTGACGTTCAGCATTTGATTTTGGTACTGTTTTTTGTTTTGTTTTTAGCGTGAGGTTTTTTTTCGTTACGGAATTTCGGGATTCGGTCCCCGCGCTCAAGGCCCTCGATAGAAGCTATGCAATAGCTTAACAAAACTAGGTAAATTAATGTTGGTTAAAATAATACAGACATGTACGAGTATACATACATACTTATTCAACGCGTTCTGACTTCTTAGAAACTTTAATACAAGGTACATAGTTAAGAAAATAATTTTAAATTTCTAAGACCTGTGGCCGATGATCCAGTGGATCAGATCCACAGCCCATGGTTAAAATGATAAAAAAGTCCTCATCGGTACGCTTGTTAATATATTTAAAATATTGCCTCGGTGGTGCACGGGTACCGTATGCGACTGCAGTGTCTCGGGTTCGATTCCCAGGTCGGACCAAATGTTTGTATGATCTGCAAATATTCATTTCGGATTGTACCATGTCTTTGAGAACATAGTAAAAAGAGTCCTCGTTTTTGCTTTAACTGAAAGTAAGGAGGATGTCAAAAATTTGGAATAATTCCTCAAACTAAAATGGCTCGTATTGCTACACAAAATATTGTTTCTATCTTTTCCTGATGTTTATATCGTCTTACACATGGACATACGGAGAACAACATAAGTGGGTCGATTAAATAGTTCATAAAATGCATTGTGCCCCGATTTCCAAGGGATGTGAAGTCTATAATCAAAAATTAACATATGCATATGCCCATAGTACGTACAGCCTGTGTACATACATACATCCTGTAGTACACGATAAACACGCTCTCAGCAAGAATTACCGCAAATTATCGCTAATAATGCACTGTAGTGGGGCTTAAGTGATTTCTGCCGTATAATATCAGTGACAACAATCCGTGTCGGTGGCCAATGAATATTTCATGTCGGATAATAGGCCTGCTTACAGTCGCTTGTGCAGTTAACCGATGATATACAACACTGTTGAATTCGTCTAGACGTTGCCATCAGCGAAGTATGTTTTAAAGAACAAATCTTCAGTGTATTTAGTAACCATTCAGAATTGTACATATTCTAAGTTGTAAAGAATAAAATTAAAACGATAGATATTGCATTATTCTAATGAAAAATGTGGCAAGTGTGAAAAGATGTCTGTAGTGGTTCGGAATTATGTAGTAAAGGCAAACAAAATATTTCAAAAATAAAGTTAATAGTTTTTTCTTTACCACTGTTAAATTTATATTATTGACGATGGTTTAGGGTGAAATCCAGATAAGGTGAAATTACCATAATTTTTTTGCGAGTTATTTAACAAACGAAAATAAACGGACCTGTTAAAATGTGAAAAGCATTGCCCTTAAAATTTCTTACGGTTCAGATTGTGGCCCGTCATGATAACAATCTAAGTCGCTCATCTAATCTGAATTACACTTTATTTGGGATCATAAGGTGGTAGTAAGCTTTCGTAAGGGGTGGTGACTTTTCGTATTCTTAATCCGCCACCACACGGATAAAACTGACGAACGGACGGAAAATATCATGAAATAATGCAAAAATACGAATACGGTGGCTAGTACCTACTTCAATTCACGGTCTACATAGCGCGTAACAGTCATCCAAGTGTAGTGTTCGTCATGGTCGTCAAATAGTGATGGATTGATACGCAGTGTCGTGTGCAGACGACAAGTGACGAGCCTGAAGACTTTGACATGGTCACGACTCGTCACTCCAAAACTGACATCTTTTTGAAATTTTACACTCATCTCCTACGTGTCAGCGGATATGCATAGGCGTGCCATAATGAACTGAATGTTATTTGGATGTCTAAACTGTAGTATACGTAACTGTAGTTTAATATGATAGGTAATAAATAGAGCAAGGGAATAGATAGCCGAGAATCGTGGTATATATCCACGATATAAGTGGCGTGCAAATGGAGCCAATGTGCAGCAATGAACCGCGATAGATTTATTTAGAAATAGAGCAAAAATAAAAGAGATGTATCTCACAAATATGTAGTTTAAAGAAAAGGTTTTCAAGGTTTGAATTTGTAGGTAATGCTTTGTTTCTGAACAATTTTAGTGATTGATGTCAATTCCTGCCACAAAAAGATTATAAAATTTGACATTCAATTTCTGGTTAAGAACTCATACTGAAATTGACTTCAAAATCTATATAATACAAGCTGTATTATTGATGATGATGATGTATATTGCTCAGTAACCTGATGGACGGTCCTTCGCCACACAGATCGTCGTTGAGCAAGCTCTTGCCAACCCTCACATGGAATGTCACATGCTGTTAGGTGGCGCTTTAGGACGTCCCTGTAACGGAGGAACTGTCCTCCCGGCTTGCGTTTTCCCTGAGAGTGTTTGGAGAAAAAGACATATTCCATCCCATCATCCCCGTTGAACGCAGGATCTCGGAGTTGCGGACATGGTCTTGCCATTTGACGCGCAGAATGGACCTCAAACACTTCATGTGGAAAGTGTGTATGTAATGCAAGCTATATTATTATCACATATATGAGACACATCCGAGAACACATTTGTTAAGGTCAGTTTGGTTCCGAACCCGCAAACATTTAATTGCAAGCCCGATACCATAAGCCTGTTACCGCCGTGCCACTACGCCATCGCGTGTTAATTATTCCTCAGCCTGAGAGGTAACATTAGCGTTGTGAGTTAAGCTGATCATATAGGTGCCTCAACGTATGGTATCTACGTAAAAGAACCATAACATTTGTTTCTAAAGTCCATGGTGAAATAGTCAGCCTCGAGTTACTACTGCTTGCCAATTTGAACCTATGAAGCAGTTGGATTTACAGCTATCAAACATTTTGGTTATGCTATTAGTAATTTATTTTGAGAAGTGAATAAGTAAGTAAGTTTTTCATGTTGATAATAGTTCAACTCCATAGTATGTTAAATGTTATAATATTTTAGCCTGCTAACTACCTACTCACTCGACAAAAAAACATCTCTTTGACGATTAGTTATTACCAGTGTTAGGTATCAAACTTCAAAATAGGTAGGGATTTTATGAACCTAATAAATTTGTAAAAGAAAATGATAAAGTCATGGATAAATTATAAAGTTTTTAATTAAGGATACATACGATATAACGGACAAGCCTATTGTCGTCTACTGCACGGTTACAGATTCCATTTTATTACTGTGATTACCGTTACAAAAAAGTCAATAACTAGACATTGAACATTAATACCCTTACTGAAACATTTAAGCTTTTGAGAACCAATAACATCGACTCCTAAGAATTTAACAGTATTAGATAAAAGGATAAGCGCTTATGTTAGTACTTATATCTTTAAAAGGTTTATGATGATAGTCTAACGGCTACATGAATTTATTATTTTTTTTATGAGAAGTAAAATACTTTGGAACTTTTTCATACAATCTCCATTTGCGATTATAAAGGAAAAGGGCGTATCAGTGGCGCTGACGTGTGAGTGACGCGATGACAAATGATCACGTGTCAGACAGGGATCATTACATGTTGCAAGGAACGTCGGTACTCATCCGAGATCTCATTACATTACATAGTTTTTTCTCGGCGCTAATTAATTATTATGTCCATCAGCCTGTCCGCTTGTATCAACAACATTAGAATAGGTTATATGACGAGACTATCATCAATATCATATTAAGACGATTTTGTCAGCATGTGTGGCATGTAACTGTTTTACAAGCATCTGTTATACAAATGTCTTGTAATTTAAAAATTGAATCATATTTGTTTTAAAATTTTGAATTACTGCATGTATTTACTGTAACAGTGAATCCTTACCAATACTATACTCAGGCAACTGAACTACTCCAGACGGTTTGTTACCATCTTGGAAGAATTATATTAAATGAGAATTTAAACAAGTTGGAGAGGTCTCAAGCAATATGAAAGTTTTTTTAAATCCTCTTAAACATGTATTTTTTATTTATTTTATTTTATTATTCCCATGAACAAAATAACGTTGCTCCGCTTCTGATCCTTTGTTTGTCATAACGTGATATTTATCGCAATAGACTAACAACTTATAGGATGTTCCCAAACACACTACTAACATTGAATGAACAGTTTAATGCGCATAATAAATAGTTTGTAATTGTGAGGTAAATCAAACTGTGTTAAAACAAAAATATACCTACGTACCATGTGTTGATTGAAAAACGTTGCGAAAAAAAATCCTGTTAAATTTTTCAGAAACAGAAAATATATGATTAATGCACATTAGAGGCAGTTAATGAGCAGGTAGGCGTGGTTGGGCGGCGGCAGAGGCACACCACGTGATATATCGTTCGTCCTGGGAGGTCCAGGGTACGAATCCGCGTCAAATTTTCGACACTCGCACGATTTTGTCAATCCCGTTGATTAATATCTCTGTCAGGCATAGACGCGGCGAGATCTCAGATTAGTCAGCCGCGCAGTGAGGTGCCGTCACAGCCCACTTGAGGCTCGCTGAACTTAATGTCCGTAAAAATATTTGAAACGGTTCATTTATTAATAAGCTTCAATCGCTGTATCAAAATATGCATAAAATAAATCATTTGTCTTGGTTTGTCATGACTTATAGTCTAATAAATTTGTTTATATTGGTTTGTTTATCGTACCTACTGATAAACTATTACTTAAGATCATGTTAAAGGTGAGAACTGTTTAAGAATTTCAGCAAACTAGGGTGTCTAAATATAATAGAAACAAAGCCATCTATTATTTGTTTGTATCTCTGTCCGTCAGCATTAACATACAATTAGGTGCGAAATACACCTTATATCTGACCATCAAGTAGTTATTGTAAAGATTGAACTGGCACTAAAGTGTCCCACTGTAGACGAAAGTACTTGTCTGATAACAATACTGGTAAAAATAATTATCTTATATTATATGCTGTTAAACAAATAACACGTCGAGTACGAGTCTGACCACAGTCACAAATAATCACTGCACATAGATTTTACTGCAGGCAAATATATAACAACAGCTCAACATTTAAGGGTCATATTGGTTTGTAGGTGTATTGCGTTATGTGACATAGCAAATTGCTAACGGTATACTGAGTTTACGCTCCGTCTTTATGGAAATGAAAACAACCTAACTATAGCGGACTCTACCCTAGTGTTAATAATAATGCATTCTTCTTGCAGTCAAATAGTTTTGTTGTCTATAGATTATTAAAACAACGCAATGAGATAGAGTAGTTACCTAATATGACGGCACTTGTGAACGAAGAGATATTACATTTAAATCCATTGAACAGTTCATAATGCCATAAAACCTGAAAAAAGAGAGTTACATTCAGTTTCATACTAAGAAATTTAAATTACATCGTAGATGTAAATGCGAAAATGGCTTTGTTCATTTGTTTCTTATATAAGATTTTACATATCCAAATTTTGTATATTATCATATTTGCATACTTAATAACTTTAATGCGAGCATTTTCGCAAATAAAACCTTGTAGATAATTGACCTGAGCTGAGTTGCTGGACTAACCGACTCTTTCCTTCTCCTTTAAATAATTTTACACTGCCTAAAAGATGTATTTGCAGACCTGTACTAACTTTTCCTTGTCAGTTATTTTTGCAACATTCCTTTTGTATAAAAAAAAACTGCAATTTTCGAATGCCGAAATAAATTAAAATAAGTGTTTGAAGCATCGTGTAACTTAAATAAATATCTGGCCTTCCGTAGAAAATCAGTACTAGACCCTTATAATTTATCAATCAGTGTCAACTGTAATCCTAATATTGTCCTAGCATAACACAAGATAAACATTAAACTGTTAGGAACCGGGAGCCAGACAACGCCGAAGAAGCACGCGGCGTGCAGACGACAGTTTTCGCAATATTGTCGCCGAAGTTCCCAATTTCAGTGTCGACTTGCGAAACTCGTCGTGTTCTGTAAACCACACAGGTGTGAGTACCTACAGTTGTATGTAGTGTGCCATGAACGTGACTCCAAATTGTGGGCTTTGCGAGCATTAGCGGCGGATTTGCAAGGAATAATTCCTACGAGCTACGCTTAGCTACGTGAAACGATTTTGTTTAGCATTCGTGCATTTAGTAATGATTTTCGCTTTCGCGTCTTCAAATATTCACCGGACAGTTTACGAATTAATAATACTCGTTGGACTTACCTGAATATTACAAAGTCTCTCTCTCTTATCTTAACAGATAACTTTCAAAATACTTTTACAACTTTGCAATACTCGTATGTATAGTTAACTATATGATTAGATGATTAATAGGTAATTTGTAGATAGATAAATGTATAGTTAGAGAAATGAGAATATTAGTAACAAAAATACATGTACCATTCAAACTAACCTAAAATGTATTTAGAATATGGGCACATAAATTTTAGTGTGAAACCATTAAATGAGAAAGGAAAATCATAAATTTAGTTGTCATTTTCATAGTAAATAGAATCCAGTGAGTTGAGTGAATCATTGTCAAAGAAAGTTTAAACTTTATATTTCCATATCGTTCAAATTGTTATTTTTTAACAATCATTCTCTAAAAATTCACCAACGACCGAAATAAGCGGGCAACAAGAGGAGTGTTAGCGTGTTCTGACATCGTTCGGTGTGCAATGTGACACCATTAGTGA
Source organism: Arctia plantaginis (assembly GCA_902825455.1). Classification (NCBI taxonomy): domain Eukaryota; kingdom Metazoa; phylum Arthropoda; class Insecta; order Lepidoptera; family Erebidae; genus Arctia; species Arctia plantaginis. The sequence continues at coordinate 8,360,844 of CADEBD010000288.1, forward strand.
AGCAAAACGCGCAAACAATAGAAACAAAACGAGCTGTTGGAATTTCGCGCGACGGCGGCGGATACCGAACTCGCCGTCTCCGCCTCCAGTTTCTATCCTATACTGCAACACACTACTTTTATATAACACCAATGTTATTCATAAACAATATTCACAAACTAGAAACAAGTGTGCTATTTCTGTAACATAGTAATAATTAAAGATTTTGTTAAACTATATTAACATTAAATGATATCTGTTACTTTTTCAGAACTATATTTCGCCACTCTCTTGTAATGTAAATAAATTGATAATGACCGGATAGAACATGAGCGTTCCGTTAGCGGACAGAGCTACTTGTCTTGTGCTTCCTTCACAATGTGACATATAGCGTGCGTAGGTGCACTATGCGTCTCTACAACTGACACATTCCACGCTGAATTCCACACACTCTGACGAATTCGTACGGTCCGCCTTCACGCGGCGTTGGCATGCATCCTGACATTCTTTACAAAGTAACGATCTATAAGAATGTTAACTACTTCAAGATTAGTTTTGTCAAAACTATGTCTAAAATACAATTAATATTATTAATAATGAGTGAATGCATTCGTTTGAAGTATATGAAAGATTAAAGGTGTAAGTGAGTGCAGACCGCAATACGCGCGCGGCACTATGAAGGCAGGTAGTGTGTACACCGGTGTGTCATTACCTCGGTGCACCGCAATTAAAATTGTACGCATAAGTAATATTTGTTTAAATTCACTAATTATGTTACCGCTAATAAATACTTACACGCAACATCTGCGCGCTAATGGTCGACATAGTGTATTGTAGAAATGTTTTATTTGCTACGTGCGCCGCCCGTCCGTTGCCTATGTCGAACCTTGTAATTTTCTATTTGTATGAACACAATTTTTAAGTCAATATTTAGATTGGAATATTGTCGCCAAATGCAGTTCCGACGCTAGAATGTGTAACAACAATATTTGTACCATGTGTTCAATTGAGAAGCATAGTTATTAGATTTTATTAATTCAGGTTTAATTTAGAGCGATCGAGTAAGCATTGGACTTCGTTTGCGTTTTAAATTAAAAATACAGAATAGAAAGTCATGGATTTCGCTTTGGTCTTTGATATTAAACAAATCCATGAATTGGTGAATGATGGTTCCTACGTGTTTTATATTCACGATATATTTTAAGGTATTTATTAGTACCCACATACGATAAACAGTATTTTACTGTCTTACATCAACCATAGAAGGCAATAGATATAATACACTCTTGAGATTAATTTTTTACAAAAAAAAAAAAACGAAAGCTTCAACATGATATTATTGTAGTTTACAAAATTGAAAATATCCTTTAGCGATGATGAGAATTAAAAAGTAAAAAAACATCACTATCACTTTCTGGCTTCAAAAGATGCAGTAAGCTCATTCTGTTGGGCTCGGTAAAACCGAATTACATGTGACTAAACTAGAAAGATAAATTGTAGTAGTTAGAAGTTGAGTAGCCAATGAGTTACTATTCATCTCTTAGCTGCACCACCAGTTCAGTTCCAAAGCTAAAGTTTCCTTTCCACACGAAACTTCAAAGTATGTAAAAGTTGACTTCCAAATTTTTTTTACATACTTAGTTTTACTATTGAGTTAACATTGCACATTGTAAAAACTCTCGTGAGTCGAAACCTCTCAGTAAACACAAGTTGTCCTCTCAGTATTTGTTAAACGTAGTGGATATTCACTAATAAAGTTGAAATGAACATATAAGTGATATTTTTAAAGCAACAAAATCGTAAAATACAATAACTCTTGGCTCTAAAACATTACATAAAGCTCAAGGCACATTTAACTTTAGGTAGGTACCTATGTCAACGTCTGGCCGGGACGTGCCCTATGTCTGCGGCTGCTAATGTCGTCAGTTCTACGGGTTGCAGGGGGTGGAATATAAAGGGATGGGGCGGAAGGGGGTTGAAGCACGTACTGACTGTTAAAACGCTACATGTCAACGGGGAGCGGGTGGAGTTTCGTCTCAGCCTGTAATCGCTGCGATGGAGGCTCTGCGATAATGTCGTGACCTATATGATAGCTTGTGAGTACTTATGAGCTTCCAAATAGTTGCCACACGCTTCACTTTATTAGTGGGTTCATATATGTACGCTAGATAAGTTTTAATGTTAATTGGAGTATAGGTATCACGTAAAAGGGGACATTACTTTGTGAAATTACTTTTCGCATTCACAGAACCGGTACAATACGTAAGATTAACCTTCTTTTTTAGTTGATCCTCTTAAAGAATTTCTACGAGGTACCTACTACTTCATAGGGCCCCGATAATTCACTTTTTTTAAACTCTACTTGACATAATATTAATTCATTATATATTAAGTCATTAAACATTATATATTAAGTCATAATATTAAGTCATTAAATTTGGTACACTTTCTTAACCTCTCTCTCTCTTTACTTGTAGATGCCGTAATTGCATTGAACGTAAAAACGATTGTGGTATGATGAATGACAACAACTAAAAAGCAAAGCCGTACTAATTCCATAAAATAACCTTTTCTTACTTTTAAGTAATACGTTGAAATTAAGTATCATGAGATTAAATAGTATAAAATTCTAAGAACGGTTATTAGTAAATCGGTGAGACAAAGTCAGAGGCTGTCATTAATGGCCACATGAAACGCATCCATCGCCAACTAGTTCCTACATGCGTGCCATCAAAGACCACCGTTTTGCAGGCACGGTGGTCCGTTTACTTCACTTTGTAACAACACAACCGCTTTCTTGAACTCCAACTAAATATTTCTAAGAAGTGTGTGGTGGCCTACATCCCAAAACTCAATGTTGTTGCATGTTATGCTGTATCATGTGTATAAGAATATTTCAAGCACATGAAAACGTCGATAAATTCTAGGAAATAATATTGAAGGTGACATACATAATTAGCCTACCATAAGTAATTTAACTAACTTATGACTGTATGGTTTGTGTCTAGCAGGAGCAACAACGAAGGCACCGGATGTCAACGGCGTAGGGCGGGAGGACCGAAGTACGTACATAAACATTTTCCGCGTACTTACTTCCATAAATTAGTTCCCGCGAAGGCGCGGTATAAATACCCGCGAAACGCTGCAGCACTCGCTCATTACCCACTAATAGTTTTACTTATCGGCTTCCTGTACACTTCACAACAACTCAGCCTGTTGACGACTCATGAATCATTACTGTACCTATTCCGCGCTTAGTATACGTGACAATCCTTTACGACCATAATCGATAACATACATTCAGCTACCGATAATATGAAACCCGTATTTAAAGGATAAATACTCGTCAAAGTAATAGGTACCTTGCTCATTGTCAGACAACAAGGAACACGTTTCGGTGAAAATTCCAAATTATACATCACAAAGTTCCTCAGACGTTTAACAGTATTAAAAAAAGTTGTTCGACAATCACCTATTATTACGGGAGGCGTCAGCCTAACGCGCACACAATGCGGTGTGGCACCGGAAGAAAACGACAAAAATTAAAAGTTTCCTCAAAAACAAAACAACAGCTGTCATATTAAACCGTCAAAGTAAAGATTACAAATGAAATATTCACGGTGAAAGCGAGGCTCAGGCCGTGGTTATGTAAATAAGTGGCTACGAAAATGTACATAATTAGTTTACACGTTTTCTCGGGACCCCACCACCCCTAGCCGTAGCCGCGCGGCATATTGCCTCTGGCAGGCGCGCGGGGGCAGATTAGACGCGATACACTTGCTAAGGGTACATTTACATGAATCACACATCTATTACACTCGTATTCAAATAGGCTGCATGTGTTCACTTCACATAGCCTAGATAACAACAGGATAGGGTTGAGTGTTATGAATTAGTAACAACAACAGATATTAAAATTCTACATTTCGTTTCATTCGAACCATCAAAAAATGTAGTCTACTTAATTATAGGAGAGTATCAATAGAACATTGAAAAGTGTACCTATGTATTAAACCAATTGTTAGCCCACGCCGATAATAAATTCTCTATGACTAACACAATACACATTTTGAAATTAAAGGGTAGATCGTGCTGAAACGACAGCTAATCTCCTAATAAGACACAAAGTAAAGTGAATTCGCAATGTGACAGTAGATTGTAGGGTGGAAGCAGCGTAGGCCATATAGTCGCACGGAGACCACGCGGTAAAACCAAGGGGTGTCGGGCGCATCCGCTTTAATTCTTTTGTCGTTTTCAGCTCTGTCAAATATCGCGTTTCCAGTTTGCATACATTTTCATTGCTCCCCACGCGAGCGAGTCTCGCCGTCGCTCAGTCACCGTCTTTCACGAATAAAATTAGTGTCGGCAGCGTGACACCAACTGAATTTAAGCTTAATAAGATATTTATAAAGAAATTTCCGATTCAGCGGCAAAGTTCAAAATTTGACTCTGACTCCGCAAAGAGTTTGGTCGCGTTTTCAATTTAAACTTTGAGCAAGTTAAATAATGTGCGAGTTCCGACCAACTCGATTCATTTAAGGTTTTAGTGAAATTAGCTTTTGAATTCGAATGACACTGAAATATCCACGGCATCAGTAAGTAAAGTTTAAGCTGTTATAAGGTTTTAATAATCCTACCCTTTTACTGAAATTGTAAATGTTGGATGCTGTTGGGTTAAAACTTCTAAGGTGTATTGTAATTGGAACAGTTAATCATTTTAAGAAACATGAAAATTTATATTTAGCGACTGGTAACTTGCTTAATAAAAATGTAGTAGGCACTTGTTTTGCTAAGAATAGTTCAAGCTTTTAAATGTATGATTAAGTTAAGTTTTGTAACAATGTTTAATAACCAACATACATGCAGTTTCAGTAATTCTTAGTAGTTCTAAACTTATAACACCCGACTACGTTATCGATCAACTGAATTTTCATGATCCTGACGCTATTGAATTCTGTTCGATGTTGAACATATAAATTAATCTTAAAGAGTGATCAAAGTAGGGTAACATTAATATTAATAACGTCAGGTTGAACTTATAAGTGTGGACTGAGTAACACAGGTGAACTCTGTGTCGCATTTAATAGCATGATAAGGGCGCGGGCGCCTGAGCGCTGAAGACGGCGAGTGAGTGGCAATGGTCGAAGCGGCGCGTGTGCATTTCGCGCGTCGTGCTGGTGCCCACCTCGCGTCTAATGTCGAACATAAATCAGAGGTAACGCGCCACCCGCGCCCCCACCTCGAACCGATAAAATTCCAAATTGTTTTCTCGCCCCCGGTGGGCGCCGCCCTCGGTTCGCTCTTAAACGCCGTTTCAAGTTGCACTTGTGAATCGCACTTTTTACTGTTCTTGAAATTGGCGTTGCGAATTGTTTTTCAACTCCACTCGATCCACGTTTTATAGGAGTCGGTTATGTTTAACGTTTGTAAGGTAGAACTTGAGCATTTTTTTAACTATCCATTCGAGTGAGGCTGCGCTACGTTGTCAGTGGTAAATGCGAGCCAATTAGAAGATAAAGCGTTGACAATTACGGTGTCGGATCGCGACCGTATATCAACAATTATCGCGCGAGTGCGACAAATGGCGGGACAGCCTCGTGCACGTGTAAGCGCGGTGTGCGCCCGGCTGTATCACAACCCAACTAATTTAAAAAAAATGGATATGCCTAAATTATATCAGCACTTTAGTATATACATATTTGCTTGAAAATGCTATATCAATGTAGTTAATGCGCAGTGTAGTTAATAACGCCGTCAATGTAGTTAATTAAATTTAAAAAAAAGAGTAGTATTAAAAAACTTTTTAAAGTTTTTAAAGTTTCGAGACCAAGCTTGGCCAGTGAAAATTATTTAACAAACAAACAATTAAAATAGGAACTTCGCAGTGAACAGTATTATTTTATTTAATTGTTCACTCATTCTCGACTTTAATTAACCAATAATTAATAATAGGCTCCAATATTACTTAAACGACCAATGAGATCAAGAGCATACTTATACACAAGTACATTATATTGTCATAATATGATAATTAACGAAGTACGTACAAGAATTATGCTACCAAAGTTGCTGCCTTAGCTGTCAAGGTGAATTCCCGTATTAAGCATCCAACGCCATCTATTGGCACGTAGCTGTATTACAAGTCGTGTAAAATGATAATAGGACAATTAATCCATATTTTAATTTATTGTTGTTTTTACAAATTTCACGAGTTTTTAGAATGTGTAAATAGTGTAATGGTATATAAATTAGGTATTTATAGTCAGTATAACACTATCGGTACTGATGGTGTGTTACCATATTTCCCTTGAAACTTCGAAGTGTCAATTTAAAGTTTTTAACTCCTAGCAAAGTTACAAGCATGAACTATGTCTAATTAAAACATAAAATGCGTAAACTCTTCTACACATTGTCGCATCCATCCTTTTCTCTTGGCTGCCAGTCGTACTTTTAACAAATAGGTACGAATAATACGCACGCATAGGACCGTGCAGCAATATTGTTCGATAAATTGCCACGGACCTAGTTGTGGGAATTCGTTACGCGATGACCTGTTACCGGAAAAATATGCACTGCCTCTTTAATTATCCTTCTTTGATACACACCTATACATGAGTGACATAGTATTCGCTTTGCGATAAGAAAAATCATATTTTAATCTACTTAGGTGGTACTGATAATAAGTTTTTTTTTTGTAAAAAAGCCATATTTATATTTAGTAAGCCCGTTTTCCTTTTGATCTTTTCTTTTTTAATTATAAATGTGTACTTATAGCGTCGATATGTCTTGCTGTTGAAAAGCGCCTTCTTACCGATGCATAAAACAATCAATTTGTTTTTAATATGATGAAAACTTATTTTTTTTTTTATTAACTTTCCTACGGGGAGAATTTGATTGACTTTTCATTGATTTTATTCATGCCGAACATATATTGTGACGTGATTTGATTTTTAAAAGTAGGTATTGAAACACAAATATTTATGTACATCTGCGCTTTTTTTATCTTTTAACAAATTTTTATACAAAAATATTTATGACGACCGGATGGCGTAGTGGTTTATGTAACGGACTGCTATTCCAAAAGTCGCGGGTTCGATCTCCGATCAAGTCAAACATTTGTGCATGTACTTTTAATGTTTGATTTGGTCTGGGTGTTTCTATGAATAATATGTATTTTTTTACCAAAACAAGTATTTGTATCAGTTGTCTAGCACCCATAGTTAGTTTGGGACTAGATGGCGTTATGTGAATGTGATAGAATATTATTATTGTTATATGTCTAATTGATTGAAGTTTTGGTGTACCTACTATTACTTCGGTGACATACCCAAAACGAGACGAGGCGATAAAGCCTTGAACTGATGATAAGACATCAAATCAAAAAAAGCTGTACACTTTAATTAATATCGTAATTTACTACATCTGAAAATACCTTGTCAACATTAATATTAGTATTAGCTACTAAAATAAAATAAATACGTGGTTTCAATATTTTGCCAGTTAAATATAAAAAATAATATACAAGATCATCAAGCAGTCTTTCTTTTATAAGTAGTTGTTAAATCTATAAAGTTAATCACCGAATTCCTGTAACGAATGTGACTCCAACAGGTCAAAATGCAGTTTTAATTGAAACTACATTAGCTAAACTAAGTTCTTTAGATTCTTGTTCTAATAGGAATAGAACTTCAGTAAATTCTCGTAATAGATAGTCTTCTTGTATTTTTTTTATTTTTTTCGTGCCACGTTTGACATAATAGTTCTGAACACTAACAATAACCATTTTATTAGAAACAGAAGTCCGGAACCGTTAACCTGTACCTGACCAAGGTACATAATACCTATGGTGTGATAGCATTTATTCCAGATAATATAAGTAGGTATTTCGTTTAATATAATATTAAAAACCGAATCTACTAGATTTTTTTTAAATATCCTTTGAAGAAATGCAAACCTCAAACAATTTAAATCCCAATGAAAGAAGAAAATGCATTAATTATGAGCACGTACAAAAAAAACATGTACCTAATATATTTCGTTACATACCAAAGTTTCTACAATATAACTTCAAAAAGAGTCGACTAATAATATACTAACGGGAACAATCATGATTTAGATGTTGTGTGATGTTTTGTTAAGTTAAAATAACTCTAAATGCAAACATTTCAGATAAAAGTATTTAGGTATATATGAATATGTGGAAGATTTACGATAGTTAGATGCTGGTGAGAAGTAAATCAAAGAGCTTGCTTGCTGCCAACTGTGCTCCAACGATTAGAGTGTTGGCAGCGACGGCCGACGAAAACATCCTCGGCGAACTACCATCGACGATAGATTGTGTTATGCATCAGAGAAACATGTTAATTTAAATCTGTTAGCGAGATTTGCGAGTACACCGCCTATCAGTATCGTTAATATAAGAAATCATTAATATATGTTTATTATGATTTTATACAATGTAATGATTTTTTTAATGTCAAGAAATTAAGACGAGCAGACGGGTCGCCTGGTGGAAAGTGACCATCGCCGCCCATGAACGTCTGCAACTCAGGAGTCACAAACGCGTTACCGGCGTTATAGGAAGAAATACGCTCTTTTCTTGAAGGTTTTAAGGGCGTATCGGGCCGGAAATACCGCAGAAGAAATACCGTCTTATCAACACGAAGTTCAGATTTCATTTCCGTCAGAGTACGGGATTTCCTAGGGTACATTTGGTTCCCCGGCCACTGGTACGGCGTGCGGGTTTTAGTCCGTTGGGTGGTATGCGAGGGGATTTCCGTGCAGAAAAAAGGGGCATTTGCGATAATTACCACACTTTATTTTCTAGTTTATATACCCACAATGGTGGTGACGGCAGATCGCAATATTTACATTTAATGTCTTTCAATATAACCTTTACCTCGTTATGATCTATTGTTATAATACAGTATAAAACTTTAAAAAATCTTTTTCTACTTTTTGGATGAAATAAAAACATGTTTTGTAAATGAGTTGTACTGATTTAATTTTCCTGAGATCTCTCTCTGAACTAACTTGAAAAAAATATTTCGGTCGGATAAGTGACATTTAGTAGTGACAATACATACATCTCCACGTCATTTTAAATATATTTTAACCGTGTCTCGAATAAATCAATTTCATGTAAAATCGTTACTTAAATAATCAGGTATTGGCTATATAACATTGTAATCCTACTCATGATAGATAAAACAATAATTAGAAACAACGAGCAAACAACAGCTGACGAATAAGAGAAATAAGAGTTATTTCGAAATCATCCTCAAATCGTTGTTATACTGGACAATGAAATAACTCAAAATTCGATTAGTTGCAGTCAAAATTCTACCACCACTATTTTCTTGTTATTATTATTAGTGTATTAATACACTAATAATAATAACAAGATGATATGTATGTATTGTCACTACTAAATGTCACTATTTACTGTTTATTAAATTTCAGAAAATCCTAATATAAAGAAGATCAATAAACAGTTAATAATCACTATTGATTCAATTGCTAAAATATATCATTGCCGATATTATGAATAACATATTAAAACATACCTAATTTGTAGAATATAATAAATAACGGTAGCAGATGGACTCGGTGTTTATGAAAGCTTTTGTACACAAAGCTGTGTAATCGACAAACATCAAAATATTTGGCTAGCCGATGAAAAATGACTCCCCGTTGAATAAACTAAAAGAGCTGCGCACAAAGCGGCAGGTTTTAAAATCGAGCTTACCGAGTGAACGCGATTAGCATGGCAACTAGCGACCAACACAGACATATTTACATTATTCTATTAAGCGTGCCACCATTATCTTTTTTGGGGTGAGCGCAGATAATGTGAGGGGATTTAATTTTGTTGCAGATTTGTCTCTAATTTTTTATGGCGCGTGAAATATTATTTTTAATGAGGACTTGATTGGAACAGTTTAATACTCATCTGTTTGCAAAACTGTTTTAATCTATAATTAGATTGTTATTTTTAACCGACTTCCAAAACACAAAAGAGGAGGTTATCAATACGTCTGCATTTTGTTACGCTATATCTCCGTCAATTGTGAACCGATTTTCAAAATTATTTTTGTAATCGAAAGGGTATACTCCCGAGGTGGTTTCATTACCAAATCACGATCTGATGATGGGATTCTATAGAAATCGAGTAAAACTCTCAAAATTTTACAGCCCCGACAACGTGTTTTAACTTATTTCTCTAACTTTATAGTTATTCGCGTTTAGTAGTCGTTATATCATGGCTGAGCTGATGATGGAAGGATCCTTGACGTTTAGGAGTTAGAAAATAACTGTTACAAAAATCTAATGTATTGACCTTGTTTTATTCTTTGAAGTTATTTGTTAGATGGCACCGACTTCAAACTATTGCTATTATAAGTTAAAAGTTATATTGAGGGTAAGTACTTACTATAGCTGTTTTACTTAGATTTGGATTTTTTTTTAAGGATTTATTTTTATTTAGGTTTCTTTGGTTAGATAACTTTATTGTACTTGTTGAACCGTTTTCTGATTATGATTTAAATGATTTATTTCTTTTGGATTGAGAATGATAATCACCGAAACTCTGTACTAGCCAGTCTTGAAAAATAATTTTGCATCTGACAGCCAAATGACAAGACTATATGATATCTTCAACATAAAGAAGCTTTAAGAAAGAATTAATTGGACTCTTAACTCAAACTCAAAATATCTGTATTTTTTTTTAAATAGCTTACTCCCTCACTCCTGTTAGCTCTAGAGATGTACGTAGGTACATCTGTACTTTTACCATAAAAAATGATACAAAATTACAGTTTTAATCATTACAACAGAGACGAGCGTTGTAATCTTATATAAAGTTTGAAATGCGTTTCATCTTACTTTTAGCAATTAATCTTTCGAAATTATTTACCACTTTTACTAGTTTACCTATTTGCTACCATCCTACATTCTAAATTTATATTGGCAGTACCATTCGTTATATAAAGCAGGAATAGAAATCCTCCCGATTTCTTTTCTGATCGTTAAAAATGCTGAGAGCTATCGATTCCAGAAGGGTCCAACTGATTCGGCATCACCTAGTTGACATAACGCGACAATTCAGTCGATCTCTGCGGAGCAATTCAATTACAGTGAAAGATCCCTCATAAGCGAATCGTTTTTCCAAGTCATTAATTTTTTGGAACGACACGGGGCTCCGCATGATACGGCGGGGTGGGTCCAGGCGCGCGGCTATCTCGCGAGATAATGCTGATTTATGCGGACGGCCGACGGTCGCGATTCGTCGCGCATCGTCGCCGCGATATGCGAAAGTCGCGCGATCGCATCGTCGCTCGCGTCACTTTGTTTAGTTGTTTGTCCGCGTCCCGCGCCCGCTGTTCATTTGTGACGGTTAGTTGGCGAGATTTATGCTAATCGACGGGGCCGACTCGGATAAGCTCGCGTGACGGTGTGTGGCAAATTGTCTCCTATTGCGACTTCCCAAAGCTCTTTGTGACGGTTGCTATCACATTAAATCTTTTATTACCTCGATACGTTCACATAAACCATAGATTGTTACGAAAAGAGATAATGTGCTCTAATTATGAACATCTATGGTATATAAACAGCGCCATTAAGCAGAAATGTAACGCGATTTGAGAATGTTTATTATAGCAAATCAACGCTGTTATTATTGTGTTGAGTGTTGCTAAATTCGGAAAGGAATATGAGTTAAATATATTTCCAGATGTCGGATTTAATGGCGCGTGGTAGAAAAACTGGACGCTCGAAGCGTCGTTAACTCGAGAACATTATAAGGAATAAATAAGTGAGGTATTAATACAGCTTTATAGTCCGTGAAAAAGCCTTCATTGTTTTGTACACTATACCCGGTCTTTGTTCGCATTAATTTATACGGAGACGACGTCTTTAACAATAAATAATTTTTAAGACAATGCTGCGAAATGGATGACGAATGGATAGATTTCCTACTTAGGATCAGGCAGGTAGGAAACGACTTACAGCTAAATATGTATTTTAGATGTGTATAAAATACCACTATTCATTACCAATAAAAAAACTAAAACTTGTACTGTGCTATATCAGGCGTAAGCTGGAAACGTTATCAAAAGATTAGGTTTGCGAATTTGTCACGATTGGTGAGCTGTCGCGCGTTGATTTACGCTGATGTCGATAAGCGTCGTCCGTGCAAGACGCTATGACGAGCGGCGATCTACGTCCTACAATGGCCCAGATAACACGTAGGTACACACACTAATCATATCTGCCTGTACACCATACAAAATAATCATCACTAAGCATTTGACATTTATACCGCGCTTAACTTTTATAGTTTACACTAGATTTTTTCATTTAATAATTTTTCAGAGTTTTCTCTCTGTCTGATAATCGATCAACCGACTGTGATTGTTCCTAAAAACGTCTGTTTCGAATGTCTCGATGGTTATTTCATTTTGATTGACAGTCGTGATTTTGGTATCGTAACATTTTTGATTCGGAATGCATTGATTGTTTTACGTACGAGTAGCGCTCGGGCGCAGTCAGTATGACGCGGTGCGGCGCGGTGGCGGTCGATTGCCCATTGTTCGACACCGCGCCGCGACCGACACGCCTCGCTCCGCCGCTCCCGTGCACTGTGCCACCTACCTTATCGCCTCTGAAACGCGCCGTCGATATTGCCTTGATCTCGTTAAACAACAATCGCGATTCGATTACCCACCTACCACAGAGTTTTTAATTTCTCGTCAAGTTCAAGACGAAAGCCTAAAAGCAATTTGTTTCGCCATTTATGTGGTTAATAACGCATGTTTGATGTCAGTAGCTTGTCTTTGATTATTTTCGGGTATTTTTGTCATAATGTTTATCTTATTAACGATTCTTGTCTTCACATGGTATTTTAATCATACGCTGTAAGTAGTCTCATTAAATATATGCAGCTTGTACATTTGTTAATTAAAGAGGAGACCCTAATTCTAGCTTCCTAAGAATATTATAAATGCGAGTAGTAATTTGGTGGTTTATTTATTTGTTTTATTACCTTACGATTTACCCACTGTAATGATCAGTATAAAATGTTGGATCAGTATATTTATATTGTTAAGTGTACAAAAAGTTATTTAGGGTACTTCTTATCCAGAAAAGTTCTGGTCCCAACAGGTAGGAAAATACTTTAAGGCGAGCAAAGCCATAGGGAAAATATTCTAAAAACTAAATAACAACTCACCTTCCAGTCTTGGTAATGATCATTTCTGTTCCTAATTCATTAAACTTGTCCCATAGCTCCTTAGTTTCCAGGTGGCACTGTATATGCCGCATTTCTTCACTGGACCATCGCTCTACTAGTTGAGGGTTCCTTGGAGGTGGCGACATAGGCCTGGAGCCACTGGGGGCTCCACTAGCCGATCCTGCTTCCGACGTTGAAGAAACATCAACTGGAGAGTCTCGCTCATACTCCGCGAGAGGCGGTGACGGAGAGCCTGATGCTGACGCTGTTGCATCCACGAATTTTTCTGGAAGAACAAATTATCTGTACTATGAATCTAAACTAATCTTAGAATATATATTTGTTTATTCCACTTTCGCGTCTTAACTTCTAAACCGATCTTCATAAACTTTTGCATACGCATACATATAATAAGGGATACAAAAAGACCACAGTGTAACTTTGATAAAAAAAAGATAGGTACTGTACCCAGGATAGACTCATAAACAATATCTACGTCAACTCGGAGCAATTCACGGGCAACACTAGCAATAAAGACAGTAACAACAACGTCATTAGAGTGTATATTTAGTTTACATGGTATTAAAAATTTTGTTTTGATGAAAAAGATACCTGTCATCGTTATGAATTCATTTGGAGTCCAGATTTTAACAGTGACAGCATGAACACGATTCAACACATCCCTAATTTCTTTATCACGTAATTTAAATACATATATCTATTATTTATCCTATCAACTTCTCCCTCGCACTTTATTAGATGACAAATTGGTGGCGAACAGCAATAAAGCATTCATTTGGTGCTCATTTGAAAATTCTGATGAAGGTGTATGAAATACTAAATTACTAGTAATACGAATTTCTAACTAACTCATTTTAAGAAAATATGTGGTAGTTTAATTATTTCGAACATTTACTTAGTAATTTTATTTATTTTTGCACAGTTATACTATAGTAGATAATGACGTTATTTATACAAGTAGGTAATTTTGTCCTTTTGCCAGTATTACATAATATTCGTAAAAGTTAAATACTTTGTAGCTATAGATAAACGGCTACTGAATTATTATGATTACTCTTTAATAATGGGATTTAAGTAAAATACGAATAAAAATTAGTTATATTGGAAATAATAATAATAGAGGACCTAAACTTAATAATTTTTTAAGAACTTAAACACTAACTACTAACCGGATTAACAAATTCTAAAAAATCTTTATCTTCATCTTTTAACATGAGTCAAACGAGATGATTCTCTGATCACGACATGTACTGTGATAGTTATAATTATACGAGTATTCTCTTGCATGAAATATTCAGGTTCTAATATTTCCATGGATTCAGATTTCGTCACCGCAATTTACAGTTAACTTTAAAAGTAAGAAAAGCCATTATTGCGTAGAAGTTTGATAACTACGTCGATAAAACCTTATATAAAGTTCAAAAATTATACTTAGTAAAAACTTTAATACTGCCACGATAACCTCAAGCACTAAAAAGGCAGAAATGGTTTACCTACTTTAAATTTAATTTCTTAAAGACTACTATGTGGATCATCACTAATATTCACATTACAACTATTTTTGATAACCCCTCAAGCTCAGCTAAAATGGTTGTGAGTGCAAGTCGGGAGTGTTCTGGGCGGGGTTCGAATCCACAGCAACTTAATTGCAATCCGACGCCTTAGCTATTATGCTACCGCCGCCGCTTAAAGTGGAATATAAGATGAGCAGCGCAGCAGTTAATCGCAATCAGATTTACAAGGTACAATGCCTTTACTAACACGGGACCCGAGACCACCACCATCGGCGCAAGTCGATAGAAACTAGACAAATGAAAAGGTAATGATACTGAGATTAAGTTAAATATTATTGACAAAATAAATGAAGTGGTTTCAGTATACTTTCAACTCCTCCAATTTACTTCTAATTAATTTCTTTGCGGGTTAAAAGACAGTTAAACTTTTCCGGGGACTTCCCGAGTGATAAGGGACTACTGTTGATCCTAGTGTAAGGAAGTTCAGGCCTGGGGGTGACAGGTGAGGCCATCTGTCACCCTAGCAGAAGCAGGCCGGGGTGGCGGCGCGCTTCCAGGGAGCACAGGGAACATGGGGTTCCCACACGGGGGGGAGGGTCGTCTACTCGTCTGTAGATGACCCGAAGTATGTCGGGGCACCAGGGACTTCCTTTCTAGGCTATACCTGGTTCCCGGGCTATTAGTACCCGAGACGGCGTGCGGTTTTAGTCGGTTCGAGTCCGACATGCCACCGACAGGTGGTATCCGAGGGGATTTTCACAAAAGAAAAAAAAAAAAAAAGTGTACGGAAGTTACAGTAGCAGGCGTGTGGGGATTAGTCCCGACTAAAAATAATGCAAACAAACAAAAGGTAAAACTTGAAATTAATTATCAAATTCCACAAAACCGATTAATTTACTTTACTTTCTTTTAACACGCTTTTATTAGCTTAACTTGTAACTTACTAATGATGTATTCATTATACATTACGTACAAGCAATATTATTATGGTAGTATAAAATCAAGTAAACGGGTTATGATGTCATTCAATAAAGACAAACATACCGAGCTGGTAATTCTTACAATACCTACTTTATAAGTTTTGAATTTTTTTATCAATACAGCTTTAGTCTATAAAAGTGTTAAAGAAGCTCTCGTCCCGATGGATGGTAAGCGGTTACCGGTACCTACTCACTCAAAGCAAAACGTACACAAGACAATCAAAGCCGTGAAGATTTTTAACATATGAACAGCTAATACCTACATGTAAATTATATTAAGCATATGTACTGCTGTTTCCTATTACAATCTGTAGAATTGTTTGAAGAGAATTGATTGATTATGTAGGGTAATATTTTCTTTCTTGCAAGTCATTATTTTGTACGTTTTCTCGCACAGCTATGAGGTAGGTAGTAGACTAGGGTTATAAACATACATACACTCATGTCTCTATTTACGAAGGGGTAGAGAGACGCGATTTAAACTCTCACAGATAAATTACACCCAGACACAGAACCAATTATCGTTCTCATCACACCATATTTGTAGGTGGGAATCGAACCGACAATGTCTGGCTAGTCAGGATCCCTAACCTTAAATTCCTAACTAACCTAACCTTAAAATACATTCTTAATAAAAGTTTACTTGTAACGTAAATAGATACAAAATTTTAGCAAAATATTAGATTTTACCTGTTACCTACTTATCAGCGGAAAAGAAACTGAGTAGATCCCTACTTTTCTATTATAATGGAGTGCAAGACAGGATTTAATCGCAGTAATGTACTAATTACACCAAAACCTATCAATTTAAAAAAAACGGATTCCCGATTACATCCAAAAGCTGATAGCATTGACATTCAAACCATTGTCAAAGATATCCTATTTAACAAACAACATTTTCAACTAAAGCCGATTACATGCCTCACAATTGTATTAAAATAGTCCTTCTATATCAATAAAAAAACATAAAAATACTTTAGGCACCTGATAAATAATCGACTTAAATATATGACGTAGTTTAGAATCAAACCGTGTTCTTACTAAAGATATAAAAATTTAGTTCCCATTTTTAATTTTATTTTATGACACTATCAAAGTTACTATAACTAAAAGGCAGTGTCGTAAATTACGCTGGCCTTTACAGAGAAGATCAAACATTTTATTATCCATATTGTTAAATAATTTAAGTTTGTCTAAATAACATCCCAAACAGAATGTTAGCATGAAAATATAATCTGGTTTTTGCGTCGCCCCTGAATTAATTTTTATATTGTTGGTTGTGGTCGGAGGGATAATCTACCGCTTGGGCAATACACGAAGTACACAGTGTTTGCAGATTATAATTTCATTTTTTTTAAACGTTCAACAGTGTGGTCAACTAAAATATTTTAATAACCGACTGCAGACTTGCATTCAGAATAAAGGACAACGAGTAATTATACTGTGTTGACTATACCTAACGCTTCATTGCAGCTACATGTTTTTTTAGATAAAAACTCACATGTTGCAATGCAACATTGTACCAATATACTCAATGTAATCGCTATAATACTTTTAAAGTTTTTGTACAAACTACGTCATAAAATTACGATTGCAATCGAAAATAGGGAGGTATAATATACCTGATCTATATAAAATACTAGACGATGTTTTAACTGCGTTTTGATACAGTGTTACTTAACCGTAATTCATACAGCCAGAATAAAGTACATAATATTGTGAATGTCCTTTGTTGTTGATTTTGTTTTTTAATGAGACAAACGCAGCAGGCTGGTCACCTAATGATGAGTGACTATCGCTGCTGATGGACACCTGCAACTAAGAGTCCATTAGCGCCAGAAATAGGGGCTTGGGATGCTGATAATCTCACTCATTCGTGAACATCCACGAAAGAATGGCTTACTAACATGCTTTTTGTGAGGCGAAGAGTATCACTCCGGTCGAGCCTGTCCATTTGGCTCTGCCAAGGTTAATGTATCTTCTACCACATCTCATCAGCCTTTAATAGTCCACTGCTGGATATAGGCCTCACCTTGGAAAAGAAGTGTACTATACCACGCTTCCCAGACAGGTCGGTGTAGGGTTTGTGTCAAGTTTTCCTTCTCTTTGCAGTGCTGTTGTCCTGCATAGTCTACTACCTTATTCGGCTCTTACGTACCCACAAGATAAATAGGGGTGGTGACACTCCGTATTCTTAATCCTTATATCTTCTATACTTAACTAATTGATACCAATCTATAGCAAGTTACAGAATTACTCTATTCTTAGATTTTAGGATCGAATATCTTGCTAACTCGAGTACTAATTTGCGATAAGAAACGATGGCAATAAATAACCGGAATGTTTTCACTTTGCCAACCATGGCAAATCAGTGGATAAAGATTAGGGAAATTTATTCTTAAGTTGTTTGTAAAATATATGTGGAATTATTAATATTTTCTTCTATAATTTGAATAGTAGTAAAGTTGCCTGCGAGCAAACAAAACTGAACTTAATTGAAATGATTTGAGAATAACTGTCAAGAGAGTTACTTAATTAATTAAAATGTTTTTACAATTTCAGTATATTTTCTTTATGCCTTTTATATGCCATTTATATTTACCAATGTGGGTTTTAAGAAATACAATCTCGTAACTTTTCTTGTTAGAAATGTACTGTGCTACTCTTATAAATTAAATATTCTTTTTTTATTTTATTGGGTTGGTAAAATTATGAGAAAAAACAATTACGCACATGTAATTCACAGAAAAAAGTGTAGGATAAATTGTCACATGAGTAAAATAAATAAATATAAATAAACAACGAGAAATGAAAGTGGATGCAACAAGTACAGGAATAAGGAGATAAGTGACTTGAAAGTTTCCTACTAAAGGCATGTTTTTAGAAACACGTAACTGGGAATTAATAAAAACTTTTCAACTATCAAGTATGATTTTTATTCCTAATAATATAGTAGTTGAAACGCATTACAGATAATTAAAGCAAATTAGAAAAGTAAAACCTTTATACCTATGTGACCTGTATTTCGGATATTTCACAAGTACTTATGTAAGTTTATATTCTTTTAAGTTTTGTTTAGAAATCTAAAAAAAAACGGGATGCCCCTTCTAGCAGTTAAAGAAGCACCTAATAAGTTTATAAGTTTTTTTCCAATGAGTAGGTACAGTATCTGTCTGAAATAGGTTCAGTACTGATATGTGTCTGTTTGTGTTGTTTATACACATGTACTTAATAATTTAAATGCTAAATATTGAATACAAATTGTAAATCTACTAAAATTTGAAAAAGTAGTAAGTATCAATTGTTTTTAATCTTGTGTTATTTTTAACCTTTGTAATCCACAAGCTTTTTTACTACTTACTTACTCGAAATTTAAGTTTAGTTCATAGGCATTAATTTAATAACATTGAAAAATGAAATTATTTAGAAATTTGACTTAGACTTACCTAAAGGCATCAGCGTGTCTTCCCTGGGGTCTCTGTGTCTTCGTCTCTCCCGCCTCTCTTGTCTATCTCTAGCCATGATAGCGGCGATAGAGAAGTCGGTGGCGCAGGGCCGCGCGGAGCAGTCCTCCTCCATAGCGGACCCCTGCCTCTCCCGAGCCTCACCCTGCAGCAGCATCAAGTTAGCCGCTTGCGAGCCCAGCCTGCCGCCTGCTAGCCACGCGCTGTCACCGTCCGAACATCCCATCGATCTTGTGGAACATAATCTTTGCAATAAGCGAATAAGACAACCTACTGTTTTTTATAACACTCGCCGTTGTCTATGTTTTATTGTCCTTTATAATGCCTACTAGAAAATAATATTTTGACCAAATACAGAAATCAGTCTAAGTTTATTTATACCTGAGAAATAATGGTTTCCGAAATTCGAAATCGTGTTATCACAGAAAATTGAATAAAACAAAACCCACGAACTTTTCAGATGTCTTTTTATAAAACAACTGTTAAAGTAATGATCGTAACGTAAATTTAAATCGTAATAAGAGAGTGCAAGTTTCGTGTTGTAGCAGAAACTTTTTACGCGCGCTCTAGACACGGGTAGAGCGGACCGGTGCGGCTCGGCGCGTTGTCGACTCGACTGAGGCGGCGGCGAGGCGCGAGGCGGCGCGCTACAGGGAGGGGCCTGCATCGCCGCCCCATGCCACCACACTCCGACCACGCACACACAACCGCTTTTTTATTACTTCTTTCTTATTAAGTCCGTCCCGCTCGCGCTGGCCTCGCCGCTCGCGCCCGTCCCTCTCGGTGAGCGAGTTTTTCTCCGCGTGATAACTATTGAAATTCGCTAAACGGCTCACCGCGGCGCGGAAAAGGCTCTCTCGTTAAACGGTGAGCCGATCGTATCGAGGTATTTATTCGAATTACTTCGGTGCGCCGACGCTTCGCATCGCTATTTATGCACTGTGATATTCACCGCCATCGACGGGGCTGTGCCCGGGCGCCGATTACCGAGTCACATTATTCGCGGTTATATCGTGAATAAATAAGCCTTAACTTTATTACATGACGCAAATAGCTCCTGAGAAAATGGTGTTGTATGCACATTTGCATAGGTTTTTAATACCTAAGCGTGGGTAGATTTCACCCAATAGTTATACGCTTCATGAAGCCCAACTATAAGCTATATTATATACCTATCAATATCTTGCGTATAATAAGCTCATTGTACAAAATATTATTTTATTTCAAACTTTTTGCACTTTTGTAGGTACATCGGCGGACTTAATGCCCAAAATATTAATATTAAACGAAAAAACTGCTTAAAATACAGGCCTACATTTTTAAGATTTAAAATATATGTTTTAATTTCTATTTAACCTTATTCAATTGCAGGATTTCTCCGCCTTAACAACAAAGCTTACTGAAATGGTAAAAAGGGGAAAATCAAAAGTGTTTAATTAAATTACATTTCAATCACAACCATTTGTTAAGTTACATGTCGGTACAATGAGTTGAAAGCATCTTATTGCACTGACCTTTTCATTGTATGGCTAAGGTAATTATTGCAATTTTAGCCCGCTAAAATCAACAGTCACCGCTCAATTAGAGCCACTTTATAAACTTCATTAGATTCACAGAAGTGAGCAGACCGTCGACCGGCCGAAGCAGAATAAACAGTGGTAAAGCGTAATGAATTCAACTGTAACTCGCGAGATTGCGCCCACCTTTATAGCGTTAGATCAAATTTGCGTAAAATTAAACTCGCAGACTTTCTCCTAGTTTTGTATTTATAATAATTTATTATGTGCGAGGAACTCAAACTAACCATGTCGATAGGCGATAAAGCTTATCGAAGTTGAGCCGGTAATAGCGGCACAAATGGCCTCCGATATGCGAATTGTGACGAATCGCATTAATTATTTTGTTGATTTCCATGTAAGCTAACGATAATAACTGTTATTATTCGTTAATTTTGAATAGCCTTTGATATTTTTCACGTGACTGGCTTCGAATTTTTTAATGATTGTGAACGAAGCGGTAAAAGCATGCGTTAAAATTGAGCTATCGTGTGTGAAAGACATATACGAGTAATATGACAAAATGTAAGGCCACACTTACGCAAGTACCTATTACAAGACTACATTGCATAAATTTTACAATTTAAAAATGCGGCTTGCTTAACATGACAAGAAAATTAAAGTTTACTGGCATGAAAACTACTCATTTATGAGTAAGTGGGTAATGATGATCAATTTGAAAATTAAAAAAGTATTAAACTTCAATCTCATTTCTGAAAGAATACTTTCATAGAAAGGTACCTAAGTATTTAAACGATTCGGTCATCACTAAATTACGTTATAATATAAAATTATTAATTACGCTAGCCTTGGGTACACTGTTTAATAACTAAAGGAAAATATATTTCGTACATGTTGTTAGTATACCTATTTATATATATAAAATATATATATATATATATATATATATATATATATATATATATATATATATATATATATATATATATATATATATATAAAATAAATTGAAATACACGTACCTAAGTAAATAACACAAAACCGTCAGATAAAATTAAATTAGGGGCAAAATAGAAGTCACAATTATTACGTCACTTTAATTTTATTTCCCTAATAAAGTGCATAGAATCTTATTGAAGCTTTCTTGAAAAAATGTAAATCTATATATAAATAAAAGAAGACATCGACAGACTGATTCACTGACTGATCGATCAATGCACAGCTGAAAGCGCAATGTCTAGAAGCATGAAATTTATCACAAATGTTCTTTAGGTGACGTCGGTGTGCACTAAGAAAGGATATCGAAAAATTGTACCTCTAAAAAAATGAGTATTGGAAATTTATTTGAAACTTCGTTATTTTTGGTAGTAGCGTATCCGTAAACATAAATTGGCTAAAATAAGGGATGATTGGTTGTATAGAAGTTCGTCATTTTCAAAGTTAAAAACATGAAAAAGTAAGAAATATAGGTACATACATCGAGAAAACATCAAAACATACTTCAAAATACATGCCTCCTTCAAAATACATATGTTAATTAACGTTTTTAAATAACATTTTTCAAAATTGTGCAGTAGCGTAATAAAAGCACATCAGTAAAACCAGTGAATCATAGGGAAATAAAAAATTCAATCAGGTGGTATCGTACCTAGGGCAGTGTCAGTGCAGTACATACGAATGACACAATGCAAACATTGAAGTTGTCAAGGGACGATTTCACTTTTTGTCCAAATCAACGGGCAAGTTGTGATTAAAATTTAAAAGAAGTCACTCGTGTGAACGCACTCGGCGTTGGCGACTAAAGAGGGGGAACAGACGCCCCTTGGAGGCGGGACGTCTGTGCGACGAGCTAAACTAAACTTTATGTTATAGTCTTAAAGCTCTTTTTTTCATATAATGCATACGGTGTGCATCCAATGCAAGTTGGTGTAGGAGTGAGGTAATTCTTTGCTAAGTATCGTCCGAGTAAGCGACATGCTACGTTTTTTTCTTTGACTCTCATGAATGTTTCTAAAGATGCATCCAAAAATTGCTTTTGGTTAATTTAAATAAAAAATATACAAACAAATTTCAAGTGATCGTTTCTTTCTTGTTTTTTGTTTGTATAATTAGACAATTTTATTTTTTTCTGGAAGATAAACGAAAATACAAAAATACCAGCATAGATTTTCTTATAGACATTACCTACCTATCTAACTTGCACGCTTGTAAAACAATTCATACCTATTCATTAACCCGGCTTAGGAATCAGATCACAGCTACCAAATCGTTTTATATTTGTTATAGTGCAATACAAATACTTACTAATTGATCCCAATTTATTATTTTTGTTTTTCATCAAACAATAATATCAGTTTTCAGAATACTTGTTAAGTAGCCGCAAAAAGATCACCCAGAAACCATAATGGGGATATTGTTAATAATTCGCTACGTTTAGTAAGTAGTAATATGGACAGCATTAAAATCAGGTAACTCGGTACAAACATACAAAAGTACCTACAATGTAAAAGGATATCATAAATCCCTGCAGGAATAAGTAGAAACAAAATTAAAAAAAATTGAGTCAAAGGGCCTCGGCCTTACTTGAACTTTACAATTAGGTACCTACTTACTAAATAACTCAGTAAACGTTATTGATTCCTAACCTCGAAAAGAATTTTTAACATTTTAAAAACAATAAGACATTGCCGACTTGCAGTATTTATTACCACTTTTGTTGTTTGTAAAACCTCTCCTATCAGTAAAGGCACCTATTAGCAAATATTTCCGGGTCTCACCTTACCGGATATAACGAGGAATCTAACCGACCAAAACCAGTTTCGTCTACTGCCAGGTACGGGACTATAACCTGGAGAGATAGTTCCTAAAGAACCTACAAATACATGACCTGCAACGCCAAGGTCAAGACTAATTCTCTAGGTATATCTACTAAATCCCATAATATTTTAAGAAACACTTTAGGTAGGTACCCTATAGGTATCTTTTTTCTAAAGAAAAATGTTAGAACCGAATGTTTTCTCAACATAAGTTACTAAAGTAATATTTTAGTAGTTTAATTATTACTTAAATAAAATTATATAAGAAAAGTAAATAGGTACTGTAGGAGCTCCTAAAAGTTAAAATTTACACCAAAATTTAGGGAATAATTAAATATCTACGAACAGCATAATGCCTTTTTTATTATGTTTGATTAAAATAATAAAAATAACTGTAGAATTAGTTAAATTTCGATTGGTTTTAACTTGAACAAAACTTCGCTGGAAGAGCCTTGATGATTTACCTATTCTAAATCTTAAAAAAACTATCAACCAGCCTTTTGTAATTCACAATTTAAAAATGATTATTACAATCAATTAATTAATATGCTACAGAGAAAAACCACTTTAAAGTAAAGCTAAGTAATATTCCATCCATATAGTTAGAGATACCTATAAAATAAATACGTCTTATTAAGGGCTATTGTTTTAAATACAAACATATAATGCAGTCTTACACAAAACCTCTATCGTTTATTACCCTACCATAAATGCACCTACCTCATTCTTTCTCAGCACCGCCCAATCGGTCGACTGGCAGAGAATGCCTTAGGCATTAAGTCCGCCGATGCATGTACTTGTGCAAAAAGTTATAAATAAATAAGTTATAAATAAATAAATATTTGCAATATATTTCACCTACTCCTGTAAGTACTTCTGTGAACTATGCATACACAGCTGTTATGCCGCGCTTTCTAGAACGATAAAATTTTAGCACCGTTGCCTTATTGAAACAGTTAAATCATATAGAGCAATATCCAGTCACATAATACACACAGCCCCATAAGTAATGAATATAACTTTGTAGACCAAGTCCTGTCGGGAGTAAAAATTGATGTGTTGTGTTTACGTGA
The DNA here is from genome assembly GCA_902825455.1 of Arctia plantaginis. Taxonomy (NCBI): domain Eukaryota; kingdom Metazoa; phylum Arthropoda; class Insecta; order Lepidoptera; family Erebidae; genus Arctia; species Arctia plantaginis. The sequence continues at coordinate 8,385,436 of CADEBD010000288.1, forward strand.
AAAGGTATTCAAACCTGCAAATGCAAAAAAAAGGTTTTAAAAGAGTTTTTTGACCAAAGTTTAGAAGACTCTGAACATACTGTTCGTACTAAACTAATTATTGTCAACCCGTTTACTGCAAACCTTTTGGTCTAATGTATTCATGATTATGTCTAACCTCAGTGTAAATAGCTACCTACAATTTTTTATAGTGTTAGTGATTTTTTGTGTTTTTTATATTCCGTGTAGTCACGGATTAAGAATAAGGAGTGTCACCACCCCTATTCATCCCGTGGGTGTCGTAAGAGCCGACTAAGAGATCAAACTACGCAGGACAACAGCACGCAAAGAGAGAAAAAACTTGAAACAAACTCTATACCAACCCGTTTGGCCAACGTGGTATAGTAGGCCAAAACTTTCTTTCTAAGGAGAGGCCTATGTCCAGCAAGGGACTGCTAAAGGCTGTTGACAATGATGATATTTTGCCAACTATACCTAGAGAAAATTCAGTAAACCTCTTTCTTCTCTATGTATGTGTGTGATGTATTTTTCGTTTTTCTGTGTTTTAAAATGTTATAAAAGGATGAATGAATTTATAAAAGCGATAAACCAGTAAATAACCTTAAGGAAGGAGTACAATGTAAGACGGTTCTCAAAATTTTATATTCGCACATTAAATAATCATGCAATTTGATGTATTTATACAGTTAAAAGAATAAATGCTAAATGACTAACAACATTGATTGAAAAATGGAATTTAAATAGTAAACCAACTGTTTAATATCATCATAACACTGTAAAAAATAATAAACAATAAATGTTTTGATTTAAGGAGTACGTTGCCATGATTACATTTCTTTTAAATATGTATGAATGAATGTTTATGTTTTTTTTTAAACGTATTGGACACTAAGTAGGTATGTAATTGTACCTACCTACATCCCTCCAAAACACACGTTTGTCAAACCCTTTCAGCTACTTAATAACGTATAATTATAAAACGTAATAGACGTTGTGGATATATTCAAAGGTAATTATTTTGTGTAATTATTATAAATGCGTAGCATAAATGGGAATTAAAAGAATCATAACACAATTTTTTTTTTGTTTACGTCTTTTCTACTTTTTCTATTCCGACTATATGTTTGTAATTCCTACCCTTAAACTTAAATTTACAATGTCTAAAATATATCATTTTTCTAATCAAAATTTTAAGCTACCTAAAATCAAACGCAGACATAAATCAGACTTTTGATCCTCTATAAATACTACCCACAGTAAAAAACTTTTAAGACGTTTTCTAAGAAACCCAGCGTCTTAAGCGATTATATTATGTTCTAATTGTGTAGACGTATTAAAATGTTATGTAGGTACGTATGTAGCTTATTGTAAAATTAATAATAATAATATAACACAAATTAGGTAATCAGTTTTCAAGGATGGACGTTTTTATTCATGTTGTATTTAGGGGATACCCTACTGATCTCAAGGAGTGCAGTATTCTGTCGCTACCACGATATCAAGCGACACTGAGGCTTGTCAAAGAAGAAGAAAAACGGCTGCGACGGTAGTTATACGGTGCTATACGGTTTACGGATGGTCGAATAGGCCAAGGCCGGGACTATTCGACCATCCGTATAGCCATAGCTCCGTATAACTATCGTATAAATATAATTCCCATTTACAATTAATTTAATTCACTCTGATACATGGTCTTAAATCGTTAACAAATGATGAGCATTACCTGCGTGTGTGACAAGATAAGAGTCTGGTCACATTTAGTATGTTATTCACATCTTCAAAAATATCTGTCACTGAAAGACTTCATAGGCCGTAATATATAATTAATTACAAAAATAAATAACCCAGAAAACGTGAGTTTTCCATCTTTTAGTGCATGTAATGGGGGAATCATGTTTGGCGATATCTTATTAAGCGAGTTTTCACGATTTACTGTGATTATACGAGTATGACTAGATAGAAAATAAATCAGGATCGCATACCTGTAACTCGAATTGACTATTATCCGCAAATCTGCTCCGTCTAATATAATTATGATTTCCATATTTCGATTGTAAGTACTATTAACCTTGGAATATTCAGTCAGCTCAGTTTGTTCTTTGCCTTCCAGGCAAGAGTGTCAGTATCGATAATATCATCATCCAATATCCACGTGCTTCATTGCAGTGCATGCCTATGATCCAATAACACGATTGTTTTAAAATGTGAGTGAATTTAAAATGTGAATAAAAGAGGAGTAACATTTTATTTTTATTTTCTTCAATTTTCTAAAAAAAATATCCATAACTTCAGGAAAAGAAGTAGAAGCCAGAAGAAATAAAATATTAGGTATAAAGAGGAATTTTTGATCTAGTACTAACTGGATCCTTAAATCCTTTACCTCCCTCACTCTCTAATCATTTCATTCAACCTACGAAATTTTGGGTGTGAGGGGCGAACCACCATCTTTCGCCCCAAGCCAACCTCACCTGCCCGCGGTGCATCCTGCTGAACGACGAACGAGGCTCTGGCGACCGACCGATGGCGGTATATCCATCCCAATAGGCGTAGCTAAATACAACAGGCCGGTGACGGGCAGCAGCGTTACCGGTGCGACAAGCTACGCCCTGCCATCGCCAACCCGCCTGCCCAGCGTGGCGATTATGGGCAAACCCCTCCCATGCAGACGCAACAAAGGCCACGGCCCCCAGTTCCCGGCGGCCCCGCTATTCCTGGTCATGGTGGCGACCTCGGTAAAGGCGGGGCAGGGGGTGCGAAGAATCTCCGGGCTACGGGAGGCCACCACAACCGACTGACCCTGGCTACGTACAACGGACGCACGCTACGGCTAGACTCGCATCTGGCGCAACTTGAGGTGGAACTTGGGAAGATTAGGTGGCATATCCTAGGGCTATGTGAAGTCCGAAGAGAGGGGGAGGACACCATAACCCTCGAGTCAGGCCACCTAATGTACTTCCGCGAGGGAGACCAACAATCCCAAGGTGGGGTTGGGTTTCTGGTAAATAAGTCCCTATCTGACAACGTTGTGGAAATTTCCAGTGTGTCGAACAGGGTAGCGTACCTCATTATCAAGCTCACCGAGAGGTATAGCCTCAAGGTTGTGCAAGTGTACGCACCGACCTCGGCACATTCGGACGACGAGGTGGAGGATATGTACGATGACATATCGAGGGCCCTCCACTTCACAACTAAGACCCACTACAACGTTGTTATGGGTGACTTCAACGCTAAAGTGGGAGTACAGAATTGCGGCGAATCGGTAGTAGGATCCCATGGATTTGGAAGCAGAAATCATAGGGGGCAAATGCTGGTCAACTTCCTCGAACGGGAGGGGCTGTTTTTGATGAATTCTTTCTTCAAGAAACAGCCCCAAAGGAAGTGGACGTGGCAAAGCCCCGACGCTATGACCAGAAATGAGATCGATTTCATCATGACGGATAGAAAGCACATATTCAGAGACGTCTCAGTGATCAATAGGTTTAATACCGGTAGTGATCACCGACTTGTCCGGGGCTCTCTGAATATCAACTTTAAGGCGGAACGTGTCTGTTTGATGAAATCCAGGCTCCGACCAACTCGGCTCCAAGCCATGACAGGATCTGAAACGTTCCAGTCAAAACTGGAAAACCGATTCGCTGCCGTGGAAACCACAATCGACGTAAACCAGAACCTCAAAAATGTGGTTCAGATCCTCAGGGAAGAAGGTATGAGATTTTGTGAAATGCAGCGTAAGGGCAGGAAGTCGAAGCTTTCAGAAAGGACCCTAGGGCTGATGAAGAAACGACGTGAAAACCCACCTGTCACTTTGTCGGCAAAGCGGACTCTAAACCGAGAGATCAGTAAACTCGTACGACACGACCTCCGGTGCTCCAATACTCTTTCAATTGAAAGAGCGATCGAGCAAAATCGGGGGTCAAAAGTGTTCGTACAATCTCTTGGAAGAAGCCACCTGACAAAGTTGACTACAGAAAGTGGAGAAGTCGTTGCTTCGAAGCCGGCAGTCCTTTTGGAAGTGGAAAGCTTCTATGGCCGGTTATACGCTTCGCATGCATCTCGACCTGATCCCGAAAATGAGGACTCTAGAGCCACATTAACACGTCACTACACCGAAGACCTGCCAGAAGTTAGCATTGACGAAATCGAGATGGCTCTTGGACAGCTGAAAAATGGAAAAGCCCCTGGAGAGGATGGCGTTACAACAGAGCTGCTGAAGGCCGGGGGTAAACCCGTACTAAGGGAGCTCCAAAAGCTCTTCAACGCTGTCCTGTTTGAAGGGAGAACTCCAGAAGCGTGGAGTAGGAGTGTGGTCGTCTTGTTCTTCAAAAAGGGTGACAAGACCAGGTTGAAGAACTATCGACCCATATCCCTTCTAAGCCACGTCTACAAGCTGTTTTCGAGAGTCATCACGAACCGTCTTGCGCGAAGACTCGACGAATTCCAACCACCGGAGCAAGCTGGGTTTCGGAGCGGATATGGCACCATAGACCACATCCACACAGTGCGGCAGATTATACAGAAGACCGAAGAATATAATCAGCCCCTGTGTCTAGCATTCGTGGACTATGAGAAAGCCTTTGACTCGATCGAGATCTGGTCTGTTCTGGAGTCCCTGCAGCGTTGCCAAGTAGATTGGCGATACATCAAAGTGATGAGATGTCTCTACGAAGCCGCCACCATGTCCGTCCAAGTACAGAATCAGCAAACAAGGCCCGTACCATTGCATCGAGGAGTGAGACAAGGGGACGTTATTTCCCCGAAATTGTTCACAAATGCAATGGTCCTCCATTGCATTTGTGAACAATTTTGTGCCCTTTCCAGTGCAGCGTCTTGAACATGTCCTCATGTTCAAGACGCTGCACTGGAAAGGGCGTGGCATCAATATTAATGGCGAATACATCTCTCACTTGCGATTTGCAGATGACATCGTCATCATGGCAGAGACGTTGCAGGACCTACAGCAAATGCTGAATGACTTAGCTGACACTTCTGTACGCATCGGCCTACGGATGAACTTGGATAAAACCAAGGTCATGTTCAACGAACATGTACTACCGGAACCGATTGCGGTACACGGTGCCGTTCTCGAAGTTGTTCAAAATTATGTGTACCTCGGGCAGACATTGCAGTTAGGTAGAAACAACTTCGAGGACGAGGTGAACAGAAGAATTCGGTTGGGTTGGGCAGCGTTTGGGAAGCTACGTCGAGTCTTCTCATCGTCGATCCCACAGTGCCTTAAGACGAAAGTCTTTAATGAGTGCGTCCTACCCGTCATGACATACGGAGCTGAAACGTGGACACTTACGGTACGGCTGGTCCACAAGTTCAAAGTCGCTCAACGTGCTATGGAAAGGGCTGTGCTCGGCGTTTCTCTAAGGGATCGCATCAGAAATGAGGTGATCCGGCAGAGAACTAAGGTCACCGACATAGCGTACCGGATCAGCAAGTTGAAGTGGCAGTGGGCTGGCCATATTAGCCGCAGAACCGATAACCGTTGGGGAAAACGAGTTCTTGAGTGGAGACCGCGTCTCGGCAAACGTAGTGTAGGACGCCCACAGGCCAGGTGGAGTGACGATTTGCGCAAGATGGCTGGCAGGAGCTGGATGCGAGAAGCCCAAAATCGATCTAAGTGGCGTGCAATGGGAGAGGCCTATGTCCAGCAGTGGACTGCGATAGGCTGATGATGAACGAAATTTTACGTACGTACCTGCCTTTTTTTTTTTTTTTTTTTTTTTTTTTCCCGTGCGGAAATCCCCTCGGATACCACCTGTCGGTGGCATGTCGGACTCGAACCGACTAAAACCGCACGCCTTCGCCGGGTACTAATAGCCGGGGAACCAGGTATACCCTAGAAAGGAAGGCCCTGGTGCCCCGACGTACCTCGGGTCATCTACAGACGAGTAGACGACCCCCGCCCCGTGTGGGAACCCCATGTTCCCTGTGCTCCCTGGAAGCGAGCGCGCTTCGCAACGCGCTCGCCGCCACCCCGGCCTGCTTATGCTCAGATGGCCTCACCTGTCACCCCCAGGCCTGCGCTTATGGAGGACGGAGGTCGTTCTGCGACCTCCGGCGCCTGAGTCGCCTGCGCTGCCTGGCCCGTGCCCGGGCCTGGCGGGCCGGGAGAGTTCTAAACCTCTCCCGGTCCCGCTCCGCCGTCTCCTTCGCGAGCATAACTTGCTCGCAGAAGGAGACGGCAGAGTTCCACGCACTCTCGCTCCGCACGATAGCCGCAATCAGGCTATCGAGCGAGAGAACTCCCACTCCGATGGCCGCCACGAGGTCTCGCCTCTGCTCAACCCACGCCGGGCACTCTGCTAGCGTGTGGAGAGCCGTGTCCACGGTCTGGCCATCGCAGTGGTGGCACTCAGGCGTTGGCTCCTTGCGGATCAGACACAGGTGATCTCCGAAACATCCCTTCCCAGTGATCACCTGCGTCAATCGGTATGAGAGGGTCCCGTGACGCCTCTCGAGCCAATCCTCCATAACGGGTCTTACCGCCGCAATGACGGCGTGCCCAACGTACGTACCTGCCTACGTACAAATGTATGCAGTAGAGTAAATGAAAATTCAAAAACCTCTCAATTCGTAACAGTATTTAGTTCACGACAATAAAAACAAAATAACGTCGCTAAATACATTACAGATGTAATATTAGTGGTTAGTGGTTAGTGAACCTGACTGCTAAGCCGCAGGGCGTGGGTTCGATTCCCACCCTGGACAAATGTTGTGTGATAAGTACGATCATTTTGTTTTGTGTCTGGGTGTAATTTATGTAGGTATTTAGAAATATATAAGTATGTTTATCAGCAGGTTGATTACCATAGCATAGGCTCTGCCTAGTTTGGGATGAGACTGCCGTGTGTGAGATGTACAAAGTTATTATTATTAATTAATTAATAAGAGTAATAGTTTGAAATCACCCCTTTAATCTACACCAATCGTGTTATGAAAAAATAAACTTGCTTAGCTTCTTTAAATTTTATTAAGAGGTACCTTCTTAATAAAATTTATAGAAATATTCGAAACAGATCGACTCTGTAGAAAGGTATATCACTGGTAAAAAACTAAGTACAAATTAAAATTTGTGCCACAACGCAATTTATTATTGCTGGTAAAATGTTAACAATAATAGAAACAAAGATTAAACAGCAGTTATTACTTGAAAAGTAATGTATTTAAACATAATAGGTTAAGTTTTAAAGTATTTGTGGATCATAATATACTAATATACCTATTCTAAATTTATTATTATTATAAATTTGCAAATTTCATTCATGTTTTTTAACAGTTTATAAAACATGAATGAAACTTAGCTTCACCAACACCCCTATAATTACATATTATGATTATATTGGTTTTTAACATTTTGCATTTTTTTATAAAAAGGCCGGTAATGCCTTTATGACTCCTGAGTTGCAGACGTTCATGGGCGGCGATGGTTACTTTCCATCAGGTGACCCGTCTGCTCGTCTGCCCCCTCTAACATCAAAAAGAAAATTAAGGAAATACTAATACCATTTGTCATCCGAATAATATCCGACAGCATGGCCGTCTTAAAGGCATTGGAGGGCAACACAATGACCTCTGGTGTTGTCCTCGAATGCCACCAAGCACTGGAACAGCTCGCTATATTCAATGGGGTACTCCTCCAATGGATTAAAGGGCACAGTAACTCACACGGGAACGATGCCGCAGATGAGTTGGCAAGGAGGGGCTCGGCAACCCCAACCTCTGGCCCAACCCCACTCCTGCCCATATCGTTTAACCAAATACGATGCTGGGTCAGGCAACGGACCTGTGAAGCACACAACCGGAGGTGGAAAAACTCACCCGGCTGCAGACAGTCCAAACTGGTGCTGAATCAAGTCACGCCACGACTAACCTGCAGACTGATCAGTCTTAGCAGACCGGAAATCAGAATGGTTGTCGGAACTATTACAGGACATCTAGCCCTGAACCGACAACTATTCATAGTCAATGCGACGGACAGCCCCCTGTGCAGGGGGTGTCTGGAAGCTGAAGAAACGGCCGCCCACGTAGTCCTGGAATGCGAGGGAGTGGCCACACAACGGGCAAATATCATTCCTGATATAAAGTCGCTCCTAGAAGCCTGTGAACGCCCCAGGAGGCTTCTGCGCTTCTGGAAGGAGCTTGGCTGGCTCACCTAGTCAACCAATCCCCGACGCATAAAGGACCACTCTGAGTCTAAATGCGGAAACCGAGGCCCACAACAAAATACCATTTGTCTACTCCTTCAAATACTACTTTAAGAAATCTTTTCAATATGGTACTTATAGAGAAGCTTTACAAAGAATTTTGTAATGTGCGGTCCTATCACCTTCAGAGGAGACGTAGTGTTATGCTAGTAATGCTGTTTACCTACCTCCTCCGTAGAATAATTGACCCAGATCTTCTCCAGCTACCTCCAGCTTACTCTCAGAAAAATAAGAAAACATACTTTATTCTCTAAAGTTATTCACAGTCACAGTGTACTTCTAGTATTCCTTAGCAAAAAAAGAAAATTATACGTGTAGATAATTTTATTGTAAAAATTACCTATTATTTTACTCAATTCTTAAATTCGTCGTATTAAATTAAGAGCTTTCAAACAAAATTTTGCTAATACAACACTTTAAACCCTCTGTACATAGCAAAGCAAGTTAAGTCAGGTTTACAATGACCACCGGGCGATGTGGTGACCTGCGATCGTGGGACGCGACACGACACAGCGACAGCTACAAAACGTCGCACCGCGTTGCTCGCTGTCACCTGAATAAATTAGGAAGGTCCGATCTTAATTAATGTGCGACACATGCAACTACTACTTTTATCGTGATTAACAGTCTCCCTCGTAGTGTTTAACAAGATTTCTCCTGTAAATAGGCTGTTTATGGCTAGAAGATCGTGTCTCAGAGTGAAATATTAATCCTGTTGGCTGATAGAGTAGATAAACAACAACAAGTACCTACTTACAGTTTTAATTACAATTGTTAAAAAGTGGTCGAGACATTGTACTCGAAGCTATTTGTGAGTTAGAGGTATTCTTGTGATGTTTATTTAAAAATTCAAAGAATGAGATTCAAGAAAAAACCATATAAAACTAATAAAACGACTACATAAGGAAAAAAACGGATGAAATCACTAGATGTTTTCCAATAAGTCAGTTTCAGAACAATTTTCATAAATTAAGAAAAACAATGCAATTGTTCTTATTGCACTTAAATAATATGGGTACACTACAGTCATAAATACAAAATTTCATAATATCGATTTGCATATTGCTGAATTTTTCAAAATTCCGAGTATAACAACTCCGATTTATCATGCATCGTATTTTTATTATTAACAAAAATCAATAGTCCTAATGTTTATAATTCATCATCAGCCTATCGCAGTCCACTTTTGGACATAGGCCTCTCCCATTGCACGCCACTTAGATCGATTTTGGGCTTCTCGCATCCAGCTCCTGCCAGCCATTTTAAAATATAATTACTGCTTACTATGCTTACATATTACTTTCTTATAATTATTATGCTCAAAATACCGAGTTTCAATAGATCAAATAACAAAAGTCCGACTAAATGATAATTCGGAACATCAAAAAGTCACCAGTCACCAACAATAGAGCGGATCTGGAATGGTCACAGTTTTCACCTAACCTAACCGAAATAACTTAACAATAAAAGAGAGTATCAGGCGTTATACGCCACTGTTCTAACCTAACCCAAAGAATTCAATAACAGTAGATGTATAAGGTATAAGTAGAAGAAGAAATCCCAAAAAAAAACACAGTAACAAAGTAGACGTTTTTAAGTTACACTAAACGTTACTTATAGATTTTGAATACATATGTGTAACTGAACTACTACTTAAATCGGAATTAGAATCGTAATTTTAGCGATTTATTCGAAGTATTGAAAATCGGAATTTCATTTTTCGGAGCGAGAACCCATCGAGCATTTGATTTTTCGAACGTATAAAAATCGGAAAACAAACAAATCGCCTTCGACTTTCTGTAAAATAAATTTAGTAAATTGTAACAATAGACCAATTGTAATAATAGTATTCCAAGGTAGGTTCCAAGTATTTGGGTGTACCCGAACAGTATATTCACGTTTTATAACTGTTTTTAATCAATTTCCGCAATATATAATATTTTGATCTTATCCTCTCCTATTATTAGAAAGTTAGTAAATATATCATTCAAATCTTCCGTTTATTAAATTCCAATAACAAGAAGATGCATTGAAGATAATTTCATCACTAAAACCATCTCAATGATCGTCTAACTACCTTCATTTTTATAGTAATTTTACTTTTTTCTGATAGGTATCATCAGTCCCTCCCCCCAGAAACAGGAGGCGAGTTTGGGCTCCGGTCACGTCACTCACTCAGTCGGTGAAAAGCAATGAAAAAACTGTTTTCTTTGTCTTGTTTGTCAAAAGGAAAAATTATCTAAAGGCTTTTATAATTATCTTGTAGTAATTTTCATTGCGCCAACATTACATATTGCAAACACTCAAATCAGAGCTAAAACTCAAACACCTTTTCCAAATAGAATGACAAAGAACAATTGAATCGGTCCCTAAATCTACTTTACCGTGAAAAATCTAAATGCGGTCTTTTTCGTAGAGTATCTTCGTACGTTCAGTGACAATGTGCCCCGGTCGTCGGACACGCAAGGCCTCTCTCGGGACTCGCTAAATCGTATTGGTTTCTCTCCACTTTTGTTTATTTAGTTATTTTCCTTTTATACCGGTGGCAGTAGCGCAGAGCTTCGTTTGATAGCGCACTTGAAGTATCTATAGTCGAAAGTATTCACAACAAATAGGTTGTACAAGGTTGATTGCAATAATAACGTTGAATTATGTAAATTTTTGTGTCTTGATAACATTTAATTCGATCCCACATCTTATGGCTTACAATTTGTTATTCGTTTTAGACAGAGAAAAATAAAAATAATACGTCTTACAAAGGATTAACGGGCACCCAGAAATTATTAAACCTTATACAAGTGAAGAATAACTAGATCGTCTTTCTTTTTCAATTATAAGAAGAAAGATCTGTCGTTTAAACAAAACCTGTCTAATGTAGAGATTGAATTCAATAAGTTAATGCCAGTTTGTTTGTCGTCAAATTACTAGAAATATATTATTGGTGGGACAAGAGTTTTACTAGAAAAAACTGCTATAGGATAATAAGCATATTAAAATACAAGCCTTATTAATTATCAATTAAATATAATTTAAAAAAATGTGTGACATTTTTAGAAATCCTTAAATAGGCGATATATGTGTACATAAATCCTATGATCAGTGTGGGTGAGTGTTACAATATGTGGGTGAGTGTTCAATAAAGAACGGAAATGTACAAAAATAATCTACCTAATACATTATTTTTATCTTTTGTATATAATAGATACATAATATATAATAGATACTCCACCCCTAAGGGTGCAAAATGGGGGTTAGAAATTTATATGACATTTCGTTATTTTTGATGTCAGCGTTTTCAAACTCACAGTAAATACTCTTAAGTTCTTATCTTCTTTTATACCTATAATCTTGATTCAGGGTATCATCCACGACGTCTGATATCGACCACCACCAAGCTAGTGTAATCATATCAACAACAAAAACCTTAACATGCTTCTAAATGCTTTCACCTAAGCTTTTACTCAATTTCTATTGCACATTAGTACTTAGGCAGCAGTATTTCGGTGGTAAGGCAATGAAATGATAAATAAGGATAATATAGCACACCCTCCGCTAGTCATAATGTGCAAACGCTGAGCTCTCCGCGTTTGGCTGACAGTGTTCCAGGCATAGAAGATCGGGTATGGTTTGTAGAATAGCGATTATAGCAATTTTGTTATTCCATAAAAAAAAGGTTTTCGTAAAATATAACATTTCACATTATAGTCCTCGACGTTCTAGCTAGGTTACTTAAATAGCCTGTATTAAGAACATAAGCAAAAGGTACATAGCACATAAAATTTTAAATAACATTAATTGGTGTGTTTGCTTGTGTGCACGTGTGAGTGTGTGAGAGTGTATGTGTGTGTAATGTCTATGGCTGTGTGTGAATCTATAGAATTATATACTTATTATAGGCTTTTTGATGTTATGAAGTTCACCGTTTCCATATAGTTTTTCTTAGAGAAATATTGAGTAATTTAAGATTTTATTGAAGCAAAGTAGGATTTGTGTATCGGAAAGATTTGGTTAACTTTATTATACAGAAATGGTTCGAGGTAGTAAAAGAATCGTTTTGTGAAAGTAAAGTAAGTGTGAGGTGTAGTGTAGATTTTAATTCTTCTTTTAGGTATAGCGTGTTCATGTATGTGTGGAGCTTGAGTGTACTGTTGGAGTATAGAGCTTAGTATGAATAGTTGTCGAAACGTAAGAACGTTGCAGTTTTGATAAAATTCGAAAGTGGGATACCGAATTGGGCGAAAACTATCTACTGTACGGCTCTCTGGGCTACCTCCAGTGATTTTTAAAGCGTTTTAGTGGCACCACCCCAAACTGTGATACAGTAGTAAATAATTGACAATTAATGGTGTGAGCATTGGCAATGTGTAGAAGCGTTTTAAAAATGTACTTGCATGAGTTTTCGTACTCTATTTGCTAAGGGTATAAAAGATGGCGGATAACATTTTATCAAATTCTTCTTCTTTTCTGTCGTGTCGCTCTTGGCAGAGTAGTCGTGGTCACCTTGAGACGTCCACGTCGGTGATAAAGGCGGAGACAGCCCTTCATACGATCTCCCACCATCTCTCCCTATCTAATTAGCGGGGTTAGCCTTTGGATAATATTCTTCCTAAGAATAATTAATTGCTAAAATATAATCTTTTTTTTTTTAAATTATTATTTATTTGCAAAATTTGGCTATTTCTATTAAACCTAAAATTTAACTAACAATATTCATATCGGACTAACCTCTTCAAGTATGAAATATTCGTTCAAATCTCGCGGTAACTAATGTAACACCCGAAGGCAACGAAGCAGAGCGAGGCGCGAGCTTGCTTTATCTGCGCTGGCTGAGCGCGAAACAATATATTTATTGGACAGTGCGCGGCGCGGCCCGAACCGGCGGATGATCTATTCACTATACGACTGTGCCCTTACATTGTTACACTTTGTTACGGGCTACTGAAAGCATAGAGGACATAATAATATTATAATATTACACCCTTACATATATATTTTTATTTATTTATTACCAATCTTACATCTATTATTACAGGTTACAAACCTAATGCAATAGCAAAACAATTATTATAATACTAACATTTAACTACAGTACTACTAACCGAATATAATTATAATATACATATATATATATATAAATAGTGTTAGATAATCACATGTAATAAACATAAATTCATAAATTATCTAAAAAGTCACTATTTTATAGGAAATCCACAATCAAGACAGTAAGTCTGACGAGGATAAAATACATTTAAGAATATTGAGATCAGTATTTTCAAGTTATTAATACGAATTCTTAACTCCTATCATACAAAGCCAATTCGAAACTAAATAAAATAGTTCATTAACAAGAAGTAACCATGCTGAAAGATAAAAAGTAGCAACGCTAGTTTAAATATTCAGGGTAGGGTGTTAGTCTGTGTCTGGGCGCGTGGCGGGCATCGTTCTTCATTCGAGTAAGGTCACAGTTTGCAGTGCGGTGGTTCTGTCGCACTGCTCCTGTTTTACGATACACCGCCAGTTTTGTTTCCAAGATTAAGCGAAACTAAACTGCTAGCATCCACTACTCACTGACCTTACGGTTATTTATTGCCAGCGCACTGCGAAATCGACTTATTTTTCGGTTCGACGGCAAAGAAAAACATCTGGGATCGTATTACGTACAAATAAACCGCTGGGACGTCTCAATCACGGTACTATTTATTCAGTAACTGGTCTCAAGAGAAGCGAACAAGATGGATCGCGGTGTCAACACGAATTTGCATCCCTTGTTTGTCTCAGTGGAGCGTCGGCGGAAAAAACACCGCAATCTCATTGTGTCGGGTGCACCGGGCGCGGGCGGCTCGCATCAGTTATTCGCCGGTGCGGCCAGCTAACACGATTATCTGTCGTTTCAAACGAGACGCTCTTTTTTCCGGTCCCTTGTTTTCCAACTTCACGTCTGCTCCTTGTTTTTTTTCTGAATAGGAAATGGGATACGTCAAACGAAAAATTGACAAAAATATGGCCGACACCAATGGAAAATAGTGGGTTTTACGATATGATCTCTTGTATCCGGCGTTCGGTGTAGAGAAACTTTTATTTGCAAGATTATTTTCTTGTCTGTCATGTTTTGTTTTACGCTGATTGCATATTTTCATAGGAAAAATACGATGGAAGTGTCACCCTAAAAGTAAGGATTGCTTATTTTATAAGATGACAATTTGAGACAAACCAGATAAGCATCGAGTTATTCACCGAGCCTGCTATATTTGCGTGTTGTGTTTTTGTGAGTTATGTAGTATTTACAATGTACAAATCTGCATCACGGACGATCACCGTGCTTCTAGTCTTCACCGTAACACTGTTAGACGCGTGGGTGGCCCTAAATGCTCGAACGCTTTTCTATGCAACGTACACAATTTTACCATTAAATAACAGTTATGACATTTTTTTTATTAATATTTTATAGAGTTTACAAAATTACTACCATTAACGGTAATATTGTGACATTATGTTAAAACAAACTATGATCGTTTAAATTTACCAACGCGCGTACTTTAAAGAACTTTTTATAGTTTGAACATAATTAAAAATGCGCATCAGCTGCTTCAAACTACTACTTTTTATTAAGTATCGTAGTGCAATCTTTTATGATCTAATAATTCCACTACATACCCACATATTTTAGCAAATGTTTTATTTGTAAACTCTTTAATAATTTAACTTTATAAGTCTAATATCTAATCGATATTATTACGCACCTAGCATTATTAATATTAAACATTTTCCAAATTTCACAAATGTTTTTTATCATTCCATGCAAAGTAGACCTAAAATGCATACAGTATTAAGGTAGGTTCCATTTAATAACTAACTTAACATTAAACTTTGACTAAGAAAACAATTATTTTGTATAATTTTACATACAATCGACTTTGTTTCTAGAAATAACTATTATTAGTAAATTTAACCAGCGACGCCCAATTATCGAGGTATTGAAACTATGTTTTTTAATTTCTAGATGAGTTGTGTACTTACTCAGTGATCATTGGGGGTAAATATCTAGTATTTTTAAATATCATTCTGATTATACATAAATACCGTAGTTCAATCCAAACCTGCGTGTACAGATGTGTAAATCTCAACCTTATAAGTACTATATACAGGGTTACTGGGTAAGTCGACCTAAATACTTTAAGGGGTTGTAGTTGCCAAATAAACTTAAAGTAGACCCTCTGATCAATCAAAATGACGTTAAGTTGAACTTTCATTCTCTGTCATTTACCAGTCACTTACTTACCACTGTACTTGCTCATCATATTAAGTAATAGGCCACAATGGACGGAAATTCGAAGTAACATACCCCATAACTAATTCGATAGTTGACATTTCTTTATTTTTTACTGTAGTGATTTACATGAACACATAAATAATTGCCACTACCAGTGCCACTAGGCGTGTGGGTAGATGCATGGTAACTTTCATCAGTCTCATCTCATTAGCACGCGGCAGTAGCGGGCACACAAAAACAAACATCAACAAAAAATTTACCCGTGAGATGACAGAAGTGATTTCAAATATTTCGGCAATGCACCGTTTCTGTGAAACAAGATGCACAACTTTGATTTATGAAGTCGACAGGGCGTTACAAATTGTTTGCCGAAACCAATGTTTACCTAATTTATTACTTCTTGTTAATGACGTGGTAGACTGTTCGATGAGATTAACAATAACCGCTTTGCTCTTTTAAACGTTATTTCAAGGTCAAGAATATAAAGATAAAGATGGTAGATACTTCAAACCGATGTTTATTCACAAATTGCATAGACTCAAAGATGTGATTGCGCCATGGGAGTAGGCTCTACCACACGCAACGGATCATAAAGATCACTCTAATGTCTTCATACGGCACCCACAAGCATCTAAACACGAAGCTAGCGCCGGAATAGATCCACCAAAGTTATAATTTTCTCGCACCGAGAGATGCAGCCGCAGAGTAGCTCACACGCTCTAACCAAACCACTGATTACGTCTTGATTACACCCAACAAAAACTTTCATAACCCGGAACTTCCATTGCCATTAGTGGCTAAAAAAACAATTATTGACGCCTCATGATAGCAATTAACACCCATCTGTTATTACGTCCAAGTCTTTACTTTCGGTAGACCTGCTATCATATTTAATGAGTTACTATGTGCGCTGGAGATTTACAATATCTTACGTCTTGGTTTTTATCATTGTTGGAAAATGTGTCTTGCTACGTAAGCTATAGAACTATTTGTGTGTAGTGCGTGATGTGTGGTAGAAGCGTGTAGTAGACGTGTGAAGGTGCCGCATGTGGCCGAATGGCAGGCAGCGCGGGCGCAGACCACCCGCACTGCACCACCGCCCGCCGTAGGGCGTGTGCGCTCACACCTCGATGAACACAAATAGTTTCGTAGATTTCGTAGTTTTTTTTTATACTCGTGACAAATTTGCAAAAAAATATATAAAATTTCGAGTTTAGTTAGATTGAGGGCTCGGTGCACAAAGTTGTCAGGAGACAAGTTTTGTTTAACTTTTCTTTATTTGGAGATAATAATCAGCCCATTAACATATGTCAACAAGGTTGACCCAGAATTGAACATGGTATTCTGTCTTTTGGTCCGGGTCGAGTTCAGTGTGGTCCATTGTCGTGGCGCTGTCGGCGCACGCGGCGGCACGCGCGCTATGCGGCCGGGCTGAACGTCTCATACTCGTAACTGCTTAATAAATGACCAAAGCGTAGTATTAGGCGGATCGCATATATCATTTATGTAAATTGTGACGAAGACATATCTAGCTCGGTTGCTCGCTGCCTTCGCTCGACACGACGTGCATACCAGCTCATTTTATTATGATTTTGAAAGTAAATAATCCACAGTTAAAGTATCAATCCTCATTACAGAATGACACGCTTTAACATTAGTACTGCGCCGTAGCTACTACACAGACATTCCTATTTTAACTTCTCGTTCTTAGATACCTTTAAGTTCGTGTCTCGAATGACATTTACGATTATATCCGCGTTCCATTAAAGATAGCTTAGCGTCGCGATGAGTACTTATATATTGACACAAACAGAAACCTTAGTCTAACTACTGAGGATTAATTGAAAATTGCGATACAATTTACTTCGTCGTAGGCTCACAGCCAGAGCCAAAAAAGTGATGACTGAAAAAACATATAGAAAATATTTTTTATTGTATAAATTACAATGTTTTGTTTAACTATTAATAATGATAGTAGTAGCGTTATAACTTGGTCTATTGAGACGATGACCAATACAGTGAAAATAATAATTTGTTCCTAAGCTTATGATATTACGCTTAATGACCTAACATAAGTAGTAGGTAACAAACTACCGTCCCATCAAGCAAGTTGATACCGTTTTAGACGATAAACTAACTCTTAATAAAGTCAATCAGCAGTAAAGAGAGAGATAGATATTTCACACCTAAACCTTATTATGTGATTTAATTCCTTAATAAGATTTTTGGAAGACACTAATACAATGATTAAGGACCTCACCCTATACGGGTAGTTAGTAATATACAAGATTTACTTAGATATGCGCTCTCAAATGTTTTTTTTATAAT
This sequence comes from Arctia plantaginis, assembly GCA_902825455.1. Classification (NCBI taxonomy): domain Eukaryota; kingdom Metazoa; phylum Arthropoda; class Insecta; order Lepidoptera; family Erebidae; genus Arctia; species Arctia plantaginis. Next base: position 8,403,247 of record CADEBD010000288.1, read on the forward strand.
ACTTCATCCTGGTAGACATGCGTTTCCTCACAGATTTTTTAATCTCTTCTTGCCCTAGATTGATATAATTAATTCAGAAACATATAATAATCAAAATGAGTACTAAATAAAGTAGTTACTCTAAAGGCATATGTGCAACAACCCATGGCCACAACATTCACATCTAAGTAGGTATTACTAGCGTACAAGTGGATTCGGTCGCGTTAATACAAATTAATTTGGCAATTAATTCTGGTATCTGTCAGCAACATTACTCATTTTTAATGAACCCTTTTGACATTTTGTGTATGCGGATTTCATAAGGATCGGACTAAAGTCTTAAGGCTTAAACTGTAAATAAGAAACCAGACCAGAAAATTATTAAACAGGCTAAAAATTGTGATTTCTATTGCTCAGGATGTATTTTGTTAGTTAAAATATATTTCTTCAATTGGACACTAATACAGCATATTATACACGTATATATTCGTAATTAATTAAAAATAAAACTACTAGGCTGCTATTGACATTTGTGGTAGGCTTCTAATACCTCTAATAGTTTTCATACACAACAATGACAAAGGTAACAAAAATATTTATACAAGCCCCACTTAAAGACATCTTTATTTAGCCAATAGCGCAGCATGACACCAGGTGTGAGGATTTTTTCTCCTAAATGACTGTTATATATCGTTGTCTCTTACTTGTATTATGAACACTCATTCAAGAGATTTGAAGTGCCCTTCTCTGAACAAACGATTGTCATATCTTTGATATAGTGTTGTGATAAATATTTGCTAAATAAATACATTATTTTCCTTGTTGATCGTGATCAATCATGGTGATTTAATGCTTTGTCTTGGTATTTTAATATTAGGGATGTAACGTATCATCTATGGAACTTCTTACTTACTTAACTTACTTCTCTCAAACGACTGGACCGATTTTGATGAAATTTTTTGTGTGTGTTCAAGGGGATCTGGGAATGGTTTAGATTCACAATTTTGAATGATAAGGGTGACCCATCCCTAATTTTTTTTTTGTTGCAATACAACGTTTGCCGGATCAGCTAGTATATATATATATATACCCGACAAACGTTGTTTTGCCATATACATTATCTCTAGGAAATAATATCATTATTATATAAAATTATATCCAATATAAGATAATGTTGAAAAAATTAAAGTTTATCAGAGGGAATATTAATAGCTGTGTAAAAAAATGAGTATAAAGCAGTTCAATCCATTAGGTAATCTTAGAGAGGTCGAGATGGTCATTTCCTCGTACACATCTACTCCAAAAACAAACGATTTCTAGCTTAATAAGATAAGTGATTTATCTTGTGTACGTGTGTATGTATGGACAATATTTTATGCACAACCACACAATTGAGAGCCCGAACCATAAGTATAAAGTGACATATGCAACGTCATTCGTTACTCGTTAGCTCCAACTGCGCTATTCATCAGTGGTACTCCACGAATTTCACTGACGATATTATTAAGAATATTAAGACGTTTTCAGAATATTCACATTGTACTAGTGAGTTATAGTGGGCGTCTACTAGTGCCAACTTAACGTTGGTTGCCCACAATAAAACATAAAATTTGCGGTCACTCGACGTGTGGGCCCGTCCGATGACTTTTGAAAAATTACCTCTTTTAATAGTAGTTCAAAGACTTTATTTCAAGTCAACAATTATGTAACTTAATAATTTTGCTGTCATATATTTTAAGCGACTTAACTAAAACAAGCAATTCTTAGTTCGGCTATTTTTTATGGGTATGATACGAGATACTTTGTTTGTTTCACTTTCTGGTTACTTACCAAATAGTGATCCTTTAAAAGCAATAAAAATTCTAACTAAGAATGGCAAAACAGCTACACCTTGTTTGCCAACCTTGTTGTATAAAACTTGTAGTAAGTAAGACAAAGAGAAAATAAATGACAGTGAAATTGATTATAAGTACACCAGAATTTGTTTAACAATGACGTGTTAACTTATTATATAAAATATGAGATAGTTCATTCAAAAAAATAAAATGTAATCAAAAAATAAATGCAGTTAGGTATCTTTTTTTAATCATACAAGTAAATACTCTCTTGTGAGCGTAGGTTTCCGAGAAACCAGAGAGGCCACCTAGGCTTGTATTCAATTTAAAATAGAGACATTAAATCACCCTTTATCAATAGGTGGGGTAGTCTATATGTCATTAAAATCGTATCAAATACTGCACTGCGGAGGTCCATGTTTGGACAACTCGGTTACTAACCTCGCACCCCTGCGGTTTCGCAAAACTATATTTTTTTCACGCCCTCTATCTTGGTTTGTCAACTGGCACATTAGCCAAGGTGTTTCCACCATGGTGGTCGCTTTTTGTAGCACCCCACACACCCTGTTAATTGGTGACAATTGTGATCTTCGGTCATTTGGGTGAAGAGAGATGTTTCCGAACAGATGTCTTAATAACGTTAAAAAAAATATATTAACAGATGCTTGAATGAAATAGATGAAATAAAATTATGAAGATAAGTCAAAAACTGAGTAAAATGTTTTTTTTTTGTAAAATAACCAAACATGACCACTTGATATCATGTATAAAGTGGTATAAATTAACTTTAAAACTACCGCATTCCATAATATACCTATAATCCATATATACTCGCATAATGGGCCTTCAAAAGGTTAAACGTTGCAGAGAGACTTACCAATTAGATCGCCTTAACGATAATATCGATTGTAATATATGCAAAAGATGCAAAACTAGATGGACTTCTTTAAATTTTCAAATTTCAAATCATTTCCAGTCCCAAATTGAGGCCCTACGGTGGGCCCACTAATGCAAGCTAGATTTGAGAGGTGTGAGAGCTAGATTTGAGGAACTACAAAAAACGCCCATTTTTGTGTTGTTTTATGTGCTCGTCTCCTGTTACCCAGTACTAAAAAAATATACCAGACGAAATATGACTAAGTAAATGAATCCACAAGATGCATGTCTAAATGTGTCATGTATGTATAAAGTTCATAATTTAAATATATATATATACTGAACCTCATTTCCATCCCAATAGCATTCAGAGTTACCTTCGCGTCACTTCTACATAGAGAAAATGTACTTCTAAACTCAAGATTTTCTCACAAACGTAATGGTTGGTGTAGTTTAATAGTCTACGCAGAGTGCGGCAGGGTTATCTGTTCTATTGTTATCCATATCCGGCCATATTAGCCGCAGAACCGATAACCGTTGGGGAAAACGAGTTCTTGAGTGGAGACCGCGTCTCGGCAAACGTAGTGTAGGACGCCCACAGGCCAGGTGGAGTGACGATTTGCGCAAGATGGCTGGCAGGAGCTGGATGCGAGAAGCCCAAAATCGATCTAAGTGGCGTGCAATGGGAGAGGCCTATGTCCAGCAGTGGACTGCGATAGGCTGATGATGATGATGATGATGATGATGATGATGATGTTATCAACAAAAGAAGTGAAATTTCATGAATTACAAGATCTATGGTTTCATACAACTACTCATCTTCGGCTTCCGTGCTACGATAAGCCAATAAGCGACTAACAAAAAGCTCCATTAGTCAGATAGCAACAAGTACACAGCGATGCAGATAAGTGGAGCACATGCATTTTTTTCTCCTGAACTATTTATAGTTTTTCAAGAGTGATGGATTCGGCGGCTCACTTAGAGATTAACCAAGTATGGCACGTATACTTGGAGAGACCTGGCGCCAGATATTTGATACGAGTGTAGGTTACTCCCCGCTAAACACATTTTAACAAACAGAATATTGCTCTTAAGAGCTTTTTATAGAAAGACGGTTCCTGTATTATGAGTCGTTGATGAAATATATGATATCTTAATAACAATTATTACTTAATACCAACTATTAATAACTATGTTTTAGAAAATTTCTAAAAACTTACGAAGGAGCTTTATTTATCGGAATAGAAGACTGTGTTTTCCGCACGTAATAATGAAGCAATACAATAAAATAGGCAAAGAAAAGAAAAAAAAATCTTAAACAACATAACATAATTACCTTGTTAATTTCAATTACTCTGTTCTGTGCGCGAGTGCTTGTTTGTGTGTGTGTTTTTTTTTGTGTATGTGTTAGCGTGCATCCGTATATGTGCGTGCACTTGAACTTTAATGTGTGTGTGAGTGCATTGCTTGTTATGTATGTTTAATTGTGACTGCACGAATGGCGTAGTGGTTTAAGCGGTCGCCATGCCGCTTCCTACTACGCCGAGTGTTGTGGGTTTACACCCCACATAGGACGACACTTTGTGTAATCCACAAATTGTTGTTCTGAGTTTGGGTGTTCTTTGTGTCCGTTTCATGTATGTTTGTAAAGTCCGCCGTGACACAGGATATATTCCTATTGCGAAAGTAGTCTTTTCAGAAAGAAAGAAAAGAAAGAATTGTGACCTTCCGTGTTGTTATAATTCAATGAATTTAGCCACATGTTTCGCCTTTTTCGCTGCATTATTATTTAATTTACTTATGTTGTAGGTTTTGTTATATTTCTTATATGTATGGGGAGCTAAGAATTTGTGCAAAAATAGTTTCAGTGCAAGAAACTGAAAAACGCTTCACTCTTTTATGTTGTTCACGTGAGTTAGGGACTATTTTCCTATGATATCTAATTAGTATTTCAGAAACATATAACTTCCTTAGAAATAATACCTTTGCACATTCATAAATCATATCCTTTATTCAAAAGAATTTTAAGTTTTTTGTCCATCATTCACATTTTAAAATACTTGATAAAACGGAATTAGAGAATGTAATTTTACTTGTTAGTTTACTCTCAAAATGTAAAAAAAAAGCGTTTTTGCAACATTTTTCATTGATGCTCTGTTCCTATTGGTCGTAGCGTAATGTTATATAGCCTAAATCGTTCCTTGATAAATGCCATCGATTTTTCAATTTTAACCAATAATTTCGGAGACTAACGCGTTCAACCAAACGAATAAACTCTTCAGCTTTATAATATTACTCTATGAATATTTATTCCCTTCCCTTTGGATCACTGTGGAGTGCAGACACGCATATAAGTTAACTCTGTTATCGTAAAATAATTTAAATGAAATTAAAATCACTGCTAATATTCGGAGTACATAAACGTGAGGTGCCTTCTAAAGCTCACTTTGTTGAGACAACGTGTAAGGATATGTAAACATCACTCGCATGTGTTCGTGAACAATTCTTAGAAAATGACAACTAACGCTAATTACTGCTTAAACGCCCAGTAAATAAGGACAGACAGACGCAATGAGTACAACTTAAAAATAAAGTGCATTATATAAAATAAAGTGGAACGAAAAATTATACCAAATCCTCGATCCATCATCCATCATCATAGTGATCATTTTAGTGACCCCTGCCGATCATACGTGTTACAAAACTCCATACTATCTCTTTTTGCTCTGTACTTCAACAGGATTAGTGCAGCCCTCTAGAGATGCCGCTTAGACGCTCACCTCCTCCGGCATCGGCTCCATCGGGATGCAGTACCACGCGTCCCATGGGAACTGCGACTTGTGAATTTTATACTGCGTCTGAGAGAAGTGGTACTGGACAAGTAAGCATGAGACCTAAACGCAGACGAGATGATCATGACATCAAAGAACTAAAAAACTGTCTTGTCTAAAAAACAAAAAATCTTCTTTATCATCTAAAGTAGACCACAGCTTTTTAGAGCTCAAGATAAATAACGAAGAGCTTAAAAAAGCTTTCAATTCCTCTCCGATAAATACGACCATATTATCACGACCCTTCACAACTTGGAGGAAGACAGAGCTGATGATAAAAGATTGATATTATAAAGAGCGATAGAAAATTCGAAACCTAAAAAGATGAAAGTGACATAGTGAAAAGGTTGGCGAAGGCAATAGATGTTGCCGCCTGCCACCACTGCGACTGCAGTGAGGACTCGGCCCAGCACACGCTGGCGGTCTGCCCCGCATGGGCGACGCAGCGCCGGGCCCTCACTGCAGTCATCGAAGTGGATCTCTCGATACCGGCCGTAGTACGCTCCATGGCCGGTAGCGACAGTTGTTTTACCGCGGTCGCAACCTTCTGCGAGGAAGTAATCTCGCAGAAGGAGGCGGCGGAGAAGGCCCGGGAGGACGACCTCCACTCGGACCCGATCCGCCGCCGGCGAACCGGGCGGCGGAGGCGCGCTTATCACCGCCTCATGCCACCCTGAGTGTGGCCGCGGGTGGACGGGGTGGGTTTCCCCTCCACCCGCATTAGTTTGGCCAGCCGCGAGGGGGCGGCGTCCGCGTGTGCCGGACGTCGCCTAAAGAGAGGAAAAATTTTTGAGACGGAGCCCGCAACAGGAGCGGGCCGGCGCTAGGAGGGGTCCGGATGTCTTAATAACAGCTGTTCCCGGATCCCTCCTATTACAGGCGCAGAGTGGCACACCGTGTGGTTTTAGTCGGTCCGAGTCCGACACACCATCCCGCCGCAAACCCCGGTGGGGTGACGGTCCGAGGGGATTTCCACACGTTAAAAAAAAAAAAAAAAAGGCAATAGATGTTGAATTACGTGATTACGACATAAGGGATGTATACAGAGTCGCAACACAAATAAATACTGATCATTTTAATAAACCTGGCCTCATCAAGCCCGTGTATATATCTGAAGCCTTAACATTCAATGGACAAAAACTATTTGCAGCTACATGCAGCTCGCAGGTTCGGGCGCGAGAACGGATTTTCCTACTGCTGGACGTCACGAGGCCTAGTAGGTATACCTACGGAAAGCAAAAGGAGAACCGCCGATGAGAATCGAAACCGAAATATATCTTATTAAGCTGATAAGTAAGATTTGCCTATGGTATGTGCACCCCGATAGTTTATTACAACGGACATGCTCCATGTTTTGTTATTTTTACCTTTATACTTTTACTTATACGTGTTAAAGTTTTATAAGTTCGAAGTTACTTTGGATCTTTATATGGATATTACTGCAATACTCACAATGTTTGTTAAAGTTTTATGATTTGGGAGTCCCTGTGATTTCCTATATACGAGTTAATACTCGTGCAACACTCAATTTTTCTTTTTAAGTTTTATAAATTAAAAGTTAATGTGATTTCCTATTTATACCTACAATACGAGTACTTACATTATTTGTTGAGGTGTTGTATATTGGGGGGGTTACTGTGAATTCTCATGTATCACTACAATACTCTAATTTTTTGTTAAAGTTTTATAAGTTAGAAATTACTATGGATTCCTATATATTACCTTGTTGCTCCCATTATTTGTTATGGTTTTAAAAGTTAGATGTTTCTATAGGTTCTTATATGTTACATTATTTGTTTGATCATCGCAATGCATACAAACTCTCATCTCATCATAAATCAATTTTGCAAAACAATTACATCACTAATTTAACGATATCACACTCACATTTATACACATTACGCAAACTCACTATTTTAACTTGAACAAATAACCTTATATGTACATTATGACTGTGACATTATCAGAATACGGGCACTATTATGGATCAGTCTAGCCTAATAGATAACTTCTAAGTTTCAGAGTCTTATAGGTGCGCTAGAAGAATGTTCAAAAATTTCCTTCTGTACATAGTCTCAAAATATTAACTCAATACATTAGGAAATATTTCAGCGAACTTCAAACTGGGTCGATTATGGATATTAAGAATTCGAAAAAAAGTCATCCTCATGCATTCCATGAGAAACAAATGCACCCACAACGAGCAACTGTCTGGTGCAGAATTTGGTCAAGCGGCATGATTGGGCCCTACTTTTTTAAAGATGAGGCCGAAATTGCAGTGACTGTGAACGTCATTCATTACAGAAATATGGTAACGGAGTTCTTATGGCCTCAACTCAACGGCATGGATCTGAACAACATGTGGTTTTGTGAAATCTCGGGTTTATGTGAATAAACCAGAAACAATTCCTGGGCTCAAACCAGAGATCCAACGAGTCATCGGTGAGAAACAGCAACATCTCTGTGTAAAAGTCATGGAAAATTTCATGAAAAGAGTAATGGCCTGTCATCAGAGCCGTGGTGGCCATTTGCCGGATATTTATTCAATACTAAAGGGAACATACTAAAATCAAAAAGTGCACCCTTTATATACCTTGTACATACTATCGATTGGCTGATTCTGCCATCTCATTCTTTTTAAATACAGAACGATTAGTGGAATCCTGACTTCAAGCGGGAGTGCATTCCACATTGTATATATAAATGTTGTTATATGTATATGTGGTATGCACTCCTATTTGTATATAGTTATAAGTATGTAGTGTTGTGTAGTGTATATTTTAGTTGAATAGTAATGCAACGTATGTTCGTAACGTATGTAGTATTCGCATACTACTAACAATTTCTACACCACCCAAAGGTTGACTGGAAGAGAATGCCTTAGGCATTAAGTCCGCCGTTGTACAAGGGTGCATAAAATTGTGCAAATAAATGAATAAAACATCAACATCAACATATTGTTATATGAAGACACAGAGGCTCTTATTCATCCAACATCTTAAAACATGCGCACATCATACTCTAACAGTCACGCTCCATAAGCACACACGAGCGCGCACACACACACCCACCCACACACACACACACACACACACACACACACACACACACACACACACACACACACATACACACCCACATATGCACACCCACACACACACGCACACAAATACACACCCACTCACACGCACATACACATACACACCCACACACACGCGCACACAAATACACACCAACTCACACGCGCACACACACACACACACTGCAAAGTTTAGACATTCATTTTATTGGTGATGTTTTTAGAACGGCTCACTTGTTAAGTTTCTTTAATTGACACGAATCTATTATGAACATTATGTGAAAGGTAGATAAATAGTATAAATATTTGCAGATATTTAAAATTGTGTCATTGGAATATTGCTGGTAGGTTCTTATAGCTCAGGTATTCTATATCTATTTTAAGTACCAGCCGATCATGTTTTGTGATGTATTAGATACATACTTACATAATTGTCAAAATATTTAGTGAATATTGTGAAAGAATAAAACCAATAATCATCAATACAAATAAATAAAATTTAAGTGTCTGTTTGTAATGTCAAAATAATAGGGTTTTTTTCATGCGCACAGTCATTTGCACGATACCTATGCCTAAAAACCAGTTTAAAATATTTTTGTCTGTCTGTCTGTTTGTTTCGGGTAATCTTCAAAACGGCTCTATCGATTTTCATAATATTTTACTACCAAGCAGCTGTCTATATAAGAAGTAACTTAGGCTATTTTTTTCTCTCAGAGAAACCCAAAAAAAAGATGCCCGGTCCGGGAATCGAACCCTTAGTGGGCAGCGCTTTTCGAATTAATCGCGTAAGAAGTCGCGGGCCTAAGCTAGTAAATAAATAAAATATGTATGCGCTGTTTCCTGTGTATATACTGAATATAGTCTGATATGAGTGTAGATATTTGTTCGAGACTATCCGTAAGTAATTATGTGTGGAATAGTTGATTATTTATGCGGTGTAGTGAGGCAGAAGACTTGTTTGATCGCGATTTAAGCACCTGTAAGCTGGGCGAAGCTACCACTTTGTGCTCCCCGCTCTTTTACACATACCGACAGCAAAAAAATACATTTATTTTTCTTAATGTTTTTCCTAATTAAAAGCGTTAGTAAATTAATATGTGTAGAAATATTATTTTTTAAATATGTGGCTTTTAAAATATTATCTTATACGAATCAAAGATTTTACTTACTTTATTATTATATTAAAAACTTAATAAATAAGGAATGTACCTTAAATTAAGTCATGAAATAAGAAAGTTTGTATTTAAATTCAAACGCGGTACTAAACAGAATGCTGCAGAAAAGTCTTTTCAGTCTTAGACTACTACACATTTTCAAATTTAAAAAAATACTCTTTTTCATTTTTAAAAGTCGTTCAATAAGTTTTTTTTTTTGCTTTCTTTGTTGATAACGACATCGTGTCAAATTCACGTGTGGCTTTGAATAATTAAGTACTGTACATCACTGTTACAAGAATCACATGATACACATAATTTAACTTTATTAGAAATTTAGATAACAAGCTTTAAAGTATGGCAACAATGTTTATAATGACAGTTGATATGATCATATTCGTAATCTTTAATCGTTATGCGCAAAGAGTATTTAATTAGTACCTTTTGATAAGATAGTAAGTATTATAGTAATACGAGTGGGCACGCTATTTGCAAAGCAAGAGACTTGTATTTAAACATTCCCAAAAAAGAAAGTGAAAATTATAAATATGTACTATAATTTGCAATGGAGTGAAAACTTGAAGTAAATAGAAACATTTCAAAATTTTATAGGGTTTTTCTCAGATTAAAAATTTTTTTTTTTGAAGTTGCCCTTCTGCTGTATGTGAATTGCACTCACACATACACTTTTTTTTCAACAAAAAATTGTATGACCTTAAAAAACTATGTAACCTTTAAAGCTCCAAGAAGTTTTTTATAATTATTTTATTCTTGACGATTCAATGCTACCAATTTTTTAAGTGTTAGGTACTTAAGAAATTAAACACGGCATTATAAAACTTTCACAGAACCAATAAAAGTCACTTGTGCCTAGTTCAACTAATTTATATTACAATCATCATGTTACATAAAATTTATTGTAAAAATAAAAATCAGTTATTAATCTTCCTTTTTTTAAGGCAGCCAACTTTCTTCGAGGTGTGTATTGAAACTGCAAAGTGCAAAGCCATTTAGAACTAAGTAGTTGAGTTTAATGAACGTGTACCTAGGCTTTATGATTCAGATAGTACCTAATATTTATTATTTCGCCACGTGTCAGTCCTATCATAATCCTATTGGATACCACTAAGTGCCAAACTCATTTATCAGGATTTTCTTCGTCAGTCTACTTACCTGTTTTTTTTTTCGTTTCGGAACCTGAAGAAAACCAAAGACCATCGTACTGAACAAAATAAATTCAATGAGCATAAAAACTATATGTTTATCTCATTTAGTTTAATGATCAACCAGACTAAACCACCAAAAGACCTTAGACGTCAGACTCTACACAGATTAATCAAATTACAAAGTGATTATTTTCGACAAAAATATCAGTCATGTATTCGCTGTATGCCTTTTATATATATTTTTCAAATTAAATACCTACTTAACTTTTAATTATAATCATTTCCGACTCCAAATTGTCCAACTGTACCTGCTACAAGTTTACGGTGAGTGAGATGCGTTTTTTGTAAATTCGGCTGCTGCTTGATCGGCATCGCCTATTATATCGCCTTTATGTTGTAACAATATCATTATATTGCATGAACAGCCGCGTGCAGAACAGAACCACATTATCTAATCAAACCACTTTGTCAATACTAGAAATGAATTCTATTTTTATGTAACTCTTAGTGCAAAATTACACCCATATTAGACTGGCGTAGTAGTGAGATTAATTGATGCCTACATCTTATTTTAAAAAATTTCTTCATTCTGAAAAATAATTTAAAAAGAGTTATAACTTCAAAAACAAATTATAATGTGTACAGGATATAGATGTGACTTGAATTTTAATATTCTTAAATTATCTCATCTAGGGTTACTGGTTCATTTTATGTTTTTGGTGACACCTTACAATATACATTGACAGCATTGACTGTAATCGTAAGTGTTAAACCTTTCTGTAGACAGTATAAGAGTTAATAACAAAAGTTCTTTTCAAAAGAAATATAATTTATCTATGTTACTAAACAGCCTAGATTTAGTAAATTGAACATTTTGTAAAAACATATAATTCACGTTTTACTATATATTATTATTAATTCAGGCTACGTAAAATATTATCTTCACATTAAATTACTTACATGTAATAAAACATCACACAACAACAACTAAGTATATGTGGCCTTTTTAAGTAAAATAAATAAATAAAAATGAGTTCATATTGCATACCACCGTTTTTGTTAGCGATGGAAGCTAATTACCGCCGGATCCGGCGCTGGTGTTGATGAAACAAGGTTTTTGCTGGAGATTCGCGGTACTGGGCTAATAGCACATAAACGTATCGTATCACTACTTAATGATGCTAAATATATTGGTCGCGAGAAAAAACGCCGCAATGCTCAAACAGTAGCATGCGCCCAGATTACTATTAATTATTTTAAATAACCCTCGAGCTACCAAGTCGCTAACATGGCTACATAATTGATCACTATCATCATTAACAGCATTTAATAGTCAACTGCTATATATAGGCCTCTCATCAGAAAAGAGGTTTTGGCCTACTAAACCACGCTGGTCAGACGGGTTGGTACAGGGTTTGTTTGTACCTCAATAGTCTGCCGTTCAGCTGCATCAGAGAAGCGCTACGCTACCACGGAGTGCCAGAGTACCTGAGGCGGCTTGTGGCAGACTATCTTGAGGGGCGAACCGTCATGTACGAGGACCGAGATGGCGTCTTGAGACGCAGGGCCATGTCGTGCGGTGTTCCGCAGGGGTCTGTCCTAGGACCGCTACTTTGGAACATTGGGTACGACTGGGCCCTACGAGGGCGTCTCTCCCCCGGGCTGGGTGTAATCTGCTACGCGGATGTCACCTTAGTCACGGCCTGGCCGCCACGGGAGTTTCCCAGGTGGTCGGGCGCATTGAGGCGTTGGGATTACGGGTGGCCCTGGATAAGACGGAGGCCCTATTATTTCATGGGCCCCGTCGTGGTCCACCCGCCGGCGCCTCAATCGAGGTCGGCTCGGTCCTCGTACCGGTCCGGGCCCAGATGAGGTACCTGGGTCTGGTCCTAGACGGTAGGTGGCTCTTCGACGAACACTTCCGACAGCTTGGTCCGAAGTTGGTGGACACTGCCTCCGCCCTAGGGCGACTTTTGCCCAACTTGGGCGGGGCCAGTGTTCCCACGAGGCGGCTGTACGCGGGGGTTGTCTGGTCCATGGCGCTGTATGGTGCACCGGTGTGGGTGGCGGCTCTGACCGCCCCGAATAGGGCGCGCCTCTGGCGCCCCCAGAGGATATTGGCGGTCAGAGCCATACGCGGATACCGCACGGTGTCCACCGAGGCGGCTTGCGCCTTGGCCGAAACACCCCCGTGGGATTTGGAGGCGGAGGTGCTCGCCGAAGTGTATCGGCGAGTGGCTGACTTCCGGGCGGAGAGCGGATTTCGCCCTCCGCCCGAAGACGTGCGCGAGTGGCGCGAAGCTGCTCGCCGAGCCACCATGTTGAGATGGTCGTTCCGGCTGGAGACTCCATGCGCTGGCTTCGCCGCCGTGGAGGTCAACGCCGAGTGGGCAGGGTGGCAGCACGGGACCCTTTCTTTCCGGCTGACGCAGGTGCTTTCCGGGCACGGTTGCTTCGGAAAGTACCTGTACTCGGTCGCTAGGAGGGAATCGAGTCCCGCCTGCAACGACTGCGACTGCAGTGAGGACTCGGCCCAGCACACGCTGGCGGTCTGCCCCGCATGGGCAACGCAGCGCCGGGCCCTCACTGCAGTCATCGGAGCGGATCTCTCGCTACCGGCCGTAGTTCTCTCCAGGACCGGTAGTGACAGATGTTCCAACGCGGTCGCATCCTTCTGCGAAGACATCATTTTGCACAGAAGGAGGCGGCGGAGAGAGCCCGGGAGGACAACCTCCACTCGGACCCAATCCGTCGCCGTCGAACCGGGCGGCGGAGGCACGCTTACCACCGCCTCATGCATCCGACACACCACCCCGCCGCAAACCCCGGTGGGGTGACAGCCCGAGAGGGTGTCCACACGTAAAAAAAAAGGTTTGTTTGTACGACACCCACGGGATGAATCATCATCATCAACAGTCTTCAGTAATCCACTGCTATACAGGCCTCTCCTTAGAAAGCACGTTTTGGCCTACTATACTTTGGGATGGATAGCACAACATAATCAACATGTTAAATTGAGAATACTAAACTAGTCTCTAAGAATATTGTTACTAAAAAAACGGACACCATGGTCTGAAATAAAGAGTTATTATTATTCTCTTTATTTATTTTATACTAGCTGACCCGCGCAACTTCGTCTGCGTCTCTCAAAAGTAATAAATTTTCTCCGTTTTTGAAACATTCTTCATTGGTGCTCCGCTCCTATTGGTCTTAGCGTGATGATATATAGCCTATAGCCTTCCTCGATAAATGGGCTATCTAACACTGAAGAATTTTTCAAATCGGACCAGTAGTTCCTGAGATTAGCGCGTTCAAACAAACAAACAAACAAACAAACAAACAAACTCTTCAGCTTTATAATATTAGTATAGATACATATTATTTACATTTTTAAACATACACTTACTACATACACACTACATAAAAAATACATTAAAAAATATAAAAATTGTACACCACCGACATCGGTTACAGGGACCAAGACACCGGTGGTTAGGACTCCAAAGATAGGAACCTCCTCACTATACGAGCCGTGTCAAGGAGGACTGCCTTCTGCATCAGACCCTTGATCCAGCCGTCCAACTTGAGCCTCTTAAGGTGTTGGTCGAGGCTCTTGGCTATCAATCCGTGAGCAGATACGACTATCGGAACAATGATCACTGAATCAACATTCCACATATCGACAATCTCGTGAGATAAATCCAAATGAAGATAAATCCAAAAAGAAAAACAAATCAAATGATTTGTTTTTCTTTTTCAACTTACACGAGATTCTCGTCATGAGGAACGGCGATATCAACAATCATTGCGCGGCGCTCTAAACGATCTATCAGCACAATATCAGGCTTATTGGCAACAATCAGTCCTGTCTGTGATAATAGATCGATCCCAATACAACGTGGTCCGACCATTCTCGAGAACTGGGTCGCGCACATACCTGTAGTATGGCACCTCTAGATTCACAAGATGGTATTTAAGGGCAAGCTGTTGGTGTACGATCCTGGCTACTTAGTTGTGCCTGTGCAAATATTCGTCATTAGCAAGACGAGAACAACCAGAAATAATATGCCTGATTGATTCACCAGGACGGTGGCATGCCCGACAGATGTCAACCGTACCATCTTTCAGGATATATTTCCGATAGTTATTCGTCATGATAACTTCGTCCATAATCGCACAAACAAAACCTTCAGTTTCTCCGAAGAGATCTCCATACCGTAGCCAAGTTGTAGATGCTTTTAAATCTATATCGGACCCATTTAGGGCCCGATAAAACCGACCATGGAGCTCTTTGCCCTTCCATACTTCCCTGCGATCATTAACACTAAGTACTACAGGTCTGCGCCAATTCTCTTTAGCCAGAGCGAGCGGGGTGAATCCGGTATCCACTGCAACTACATTGCGATGCACTCCCACATCAGTATGTAGAAAATATTCTCTGAGATTGCATTTCTCGCGATTATGTAGGGTCTTGATATTTAATAGTCCGCGACCCCCAAGCTTTCGCGGGATATACAATCTCATAACCGATGAACGTTGGTGGTGCATTCGGGATGCAGTCAGCAGTGTACGGACTTTCCTGTCAAAGGCATCTAATTCGGTCTGAGTCCATCTAAGTATACCAAAGGAATACATCAGAACCGGCATGACCCAACCATTGCAGGCTCGCACCTTGTTGCCCCCTGATAAAAGACTTTTAAGTACTTTTTTCAAGCGGCCAAAAAAGCGTTCCTGCAATGTTTGTTTCATGTTACATTCTGGTATTCCCAACGACTGTGATATACCCAGATACTTGTAGGTTTCAGTGGCAGACACAGATCTGAGTTTTCACACCCTTCTTTACATACATGACTGCACACTTGTCTACACCAAATTCCATTTTGATAGAATTACTAAAGTTTTCCGTCACCTTTAGTAACTTTGTCAATTGTAAATTGTTGGAGGCTAACAGTTTTAAATCATCCATATAAAGAAGGTGAGATATAACTTGATCATCTTTCTGCAACCTATAGCCTAACCCTGAACCCTCTAATAAAGTGCTAAGAGGGTTCAAAGCCAGACAAAACCACAAGAGACTCAGACTATCACCTTGAAATATACCCAGCTCGATCTTTATCAATTTTATACAACTCCAGCACCTTCAAAAGCCATGTGTATGGAACCGAGTCATAAGCCTTCTTATAATCTATCCAACACGTCGCCAAACTCTTACGATTACGACGTACCTGTTGGCTAATGGTCATGTCTATGATAAGGAGGTGTTTAGTGCCACGGGTCCCACTTCTACATCCATTCTGAGAAACTGACATAATCGAATTATTATTAATATGTAAAGTAATTTTGAGTCTCAGAATAGATGTTAGAAGTTTATACATGGTAGGTAAACATGTGATAGGTCTAAAATTTTTGGGATCCATGACACTACCAGACCGATAGAGTAAGTGGGTTATGCCAGTGGTTAAAAATTGGGGTAATGAACCCGAATCCAAAGCTGCCTGGAATTGAGATGCCAAACGCGCATGTGAGCTTCGGAACCACTTAAGCCAAAAGTTGTGCAGTCCGTCTGGACCACGTGATTTCCAATTCGGTAATGAACGAACTGCATAACTTACATCATCTTTATCAATTATAACAGGTTCCACAGGTGTTATAGACTCACATGAGCATCTGACATCCTGCAACCAATCACCTTCTATATGAGTGACAGGCACCGACCAGATGTTACGCCAAAATGTATTTGTGACATTTTCATCTGGCAAATGCCTATCACCCACACATGGGTCCGGTTCCTCCCATTTCCGGTACACCCACTTCTCATTTCTTTGGAACATCCGATTCTGATTATACCGATCTATTCGTTTTTTTATACCGTCTTATCCTATTTGCCCATGCATAAATTTTCTGCTTCAGAAGTCTATGCGCTCGGTGACACATGACATGTACTGCTGAGGACTAATGGTAGTCCCCAAGAATGCCTGTTTCACAAAGCGCATCACTCTCGGCCGCGTATTCCCTGATCGGTAGCTAATAAGCTTACCGATGAGTGTCCTGGTCTCAGCAATACGACGTTCAATTCTATACTGCCAAGCTGGTAGAGTAGATTTAGGTCGATTAGTAGTGACATTGTCAGCTATTTTAACACCAGCTACTCGACAAACTGCAATAGCCGCACAGTGTAGAATAGAATGTGTATCAGTAAGATCTTCGCTATTATCTAAATATTCAGGCAATAACGAATCCAGGTCACCCACCAGCGCTAAATTTCGTTTATGAATGGGCAAACGGAATAACCGGGGCCTATCATTGCAATTTAAATATCGGTATTCCAGAATCGCATCCTCCAAAGCGCTCCTTATCCTATCATTGTATTGGGTACTTACGGATATAACTTCACTCTCCACTAGTTCATCAATATCATCAGTATATGATGCCAACTGAGGTGTGCTGTTGGTTACCGAATCCACAGTGTGTGACGAAGAAGGGATAATTAAGCTATTCCGTATGTCAGAGCGTATCCTCTCAAGTACTGCATCATCCAGCAGATGACAGCGCTGTATAGCTCGTACTTGATCCGACAATCGTTGTGCTGATACGTTGACAGCTGGTTCAAGCTCCTGAAACAAAGAAACTAGTCTAGAAACTACTATTATGAGATATGATATAAATACAAATTACAGATAAATTACACCAAGACAGAACAAATAATGTGCTCATCACACAATTATTTGTCCTAGGTGGAATTCGAACCCACGACCCATAGCTCAGCAGTCAGGGTCACTTATTAATACACCAACAGGCCAGTCAGATTGGGTCAAAATGGCCCGACAATTCAACCCTGCTACGTAGATATATGTAGTTTAATATCTTATGTCTTGAAATGGCAAGGCTTCACAAAAGTGTCTCTACACTGAAGTGTTTCGCTTATATAGCTTACACTTCGCTTTCATGTCTATCAAGCGGCAAAAAATGTTAATCTTAAATAAAACCACCAACTAAGTTATAAATTAAATGCATTAAATGATTTGTAATCGCTCCTGTATTTACGGTGCGTAAGACGCAAGTACTCAAAATACTTCCTAAGCTGCTTTGCAAATGATAGAAACCATCAGGCGGAGAGTGAGCGGCCCGATAGTAGCCGACACCTCGCAGATTTATGACCAACCAGATACCATCGCTATTTCCGGACTATATTAATATTTTCAACTCGCTACGAGGCTATTAGCTCCCGACGCGCTTAAACACTTTGCGTAGTGAAATCACTACATTTAAAATAAACGTAAATATGAATCTTAAGTTTAATAATCGATTCGATCACATGATTTTGTGCAAACACATTGCCATGGACACATAGTACCATTAGACTCGAAAATATAAACAAATTTATTTCACAACATAAAAATCGTTTAGTACCGTTCTATCCGAATTGCCGTTGTAATACATTTTCCACGGCTTTGTGCTGGATGCAATTCAAACAACTTCATAGTCGCAAAACTTTTCTTAGGTCTCTGTGTTGCATGTAAGTCGAAATCTGCCAAGCGGATGCAGATCTGCGGCCGCGCCCGCTTGGTCCGCAAGTAATCAACCTATTAATAAGGGGCTCAGCTCTAATGCGACCAATTAAAACGGTGACTCCCGTCTTGAGACGGCCACAGTTTTTGGGCTCGTTCCAGCCGGATTAGGATTGCTTCGACGAACATACGTACCTACTATATGTTTTATGTGTTCTGCCGTCCTCGTTTCGTGCGATTGTGTTTTATATCTTTTCATGAGAATTTTATGTAAATTCCCGATATTAATATTCAATTGTCGATAGCACTCATCGCTTGTAATTTTAGCCAGGGGCGAGCATTAAGTATGGACCGTGACTGCGTTGACAGGACGGGAGGAGAGCGGCGGCGGCGTCTTTGTCGGCGTCGGTCTTTGATCGGTGCGCGGGCGCCAGTAGCGACGGGATCGAGTGCCAGTTTACGACCACCGACGCGTTTTATTGCTTGCTGCTTGCTTCAATCAATAAGCGCAAACGGCCATTAGCCAGCTTAAGAGATGGCAATGTTTCAGTGGGCCGAATTATGCACGCCTGCTTTCAATGTATTTCAATTCAATGAAAATATAATTTATTTTTGTGCTTAACAGAAATAAATTTAAGATTTAAGACGACATCGCATTCATGTAAGTATGGTTAGATTCCTACATGAGCAAATTACTAGGTTAATAGATAGATACATAAATTTATAGTTGTTTTGATATTTATTTATCATTAGACTATATATATATATATATATATAGTTATTAGAGTTATATATAGAGTTATAGAATGCCTAATAAATTGTAAATAGGTGCTTTATTACTTTTGAACTAAGATATGATCAAGTAGTTGTAAATAGCTAGCTGGTAGCGAAAAAAAACTCTTGCCGTCTTATTATAAAAACTTCCATAAGTACCAGGTTTAAACCAGGACTAAAAGGTCTAAGCTTATTACGGTACTAACGTTAGTTCTTTCATTCGTATTACAAATCGTAGACCAACAAAGGACTACTTAGTACCAAAGATCGTCTCTGGTCTAAATATTTTCCACAGGTTATAAGCAACAAAATATTTAAATTATTCATTCATTCGTTCAGCGTTCTACGCGCCTTTCCTTTTAACAAAATGTTGTTACGAAATATAAAGAAAAATATTTTATGAATTGTTATTTGTAGGGGTAAAATTTAAAGTTTTGTTATTTAAAGGTATTTAAATATTACAACTTGTATATTTTTTAATGCATGTTCACAATCCAATTATTAATGTTATGTTTTGGAACAACTACCGAACTAGCACGTATGAGTATAACGGAGTGAACTGGACGGCGCGCGTAATTCGAGTAATGTAATCGAAATGTTAACAATAGTGGAGAGTATAATATGATGACAATTTACTAAACATTTACCTGTTACTGATGACAAATACAACAACAACAATATTTGAAGACCCTGATGCTGGCCATAGCTCAATAGAACCAATTGTAGTGATTATAAGTGATGAAAATGTAGAGTCCAGTATTGAAGAAAAACAAGGTATAATAATTTCATAATAAGAAAAAATACAGGTTAGTTTCATTAATATTATTTATTATTTTCAGTGATCTACACCAGTGAAACTGTGCAAACAAAATATATTTTATTTCAATCAAGGCACCACGAAAATATAAATAAAGCTTACCACACTAAAATAATAAGTCTAATTATTACATAATAATATAGAATTTATTTTACAGAAATGAAGAAGGGTGTCAAGCTATTATAAATAGTAATACAGAATTTAAAAAAAAAAGGAGCTTGATATGTTGGAAGCCCAGCACTTCTATCAAGTTGAAATATCAAAATTAAAAATTAAAAAGCTACAATTACAAATAGCACTAATGGAGACTCAGATAAAAACTAACACCATTACTAAAGATTAAAATGTAAGTTACACTTTTTGACTGATATCAATACAATTTATAATTAAAATAAGTATAAATTGTTGAGTCAAGAGTCTCAAATAAATAACTAATGTAATCTATCTCCTATTGAATAAAATACTTCAAATATATTGACAATCACATAATAATATAACATAATTATTTTCAGGTTATATATTCCCCATAATAATCATTAGTATTATAGGACTGATTTTAGCATTTTCTTAAAGATAAAAGTTACTTATTTATTAATAATTATCTTTATGAAAAAAGGATCATTAGCTTTTATTTTAGCATTCATATAATACATGTATTAAACATATACATATATGAATATCACAAAAAAGAAATATAGTTATATATAATAAATGTTATTTTATGAAAAGTGAGTTTCAATAAACTGCCTTCTAATATTCCCTCGTAGTGAATTTTGAACTGGCTGCACTGACATCATCTATTACTTATAACTGGCTGAGATACGCCATGTAAGTCACTAGTATCGTCTTGAATCTGTAAAAATTTTTTATTATAAAGTAATACATCATTGATGACGCACATTAGCCATAATTACATTACAAGGTACCAACTTACTTCATGGCGAGCCCAGTTGCGTAGTGCGCAAGCTACTTGCATTTCGGGGCTTAACGGCCATCCTCGAGGATCCTGGGATAAATCCTCACGTAATAAATCGACAATCCTTTCGCGAAAACGTTTACTAAATCTATATTTATACCGAAAATCTTCATCAGGTAATTCAAATGGATTTCGACGCTGACGAACTCTGTTCGGTCCCCGGGAACTTTCTAGTATATCCAACACATTCAAATCTTCCAAATCAAACATATCAATTGCATCAATATCCATTTTTTGGTTTCTGATCACAAATTCCTTTCCGAAAGCGAACCTCAAAATTAAGAATTTGACGTTTGACAATTTAGTACCATAGTTAAACTAGGGGTCACGATGGTCTAACTTTGATACCATAGATAGTTCTAGGACTAGCGATAAACTTCGTTTTGTAATAACGTTTATTCAAGGTCATGGTTTAAACCTAATACTAAAGCCGGTACTTTTTTAAGTCCACGTTTTATAATAAGACGGACGGGCTTTAACAACCAATAAGTTAAGCTAAAATGAGTTACGAAAGATTAGACTTCTGCTTATATTTGCACCCCCATTATTAAAGTAGGTAGATAGGTAGTATATAAAGTAGTAGGCATGCAATTTCATATGTATGGATAAACGCTTACCTCTAGGGAGGCCATGTGCCAGCTTAAAGAAATAGGTCCATTGAAAAAACTTACAGAGTTTTATTCTCTGCATGAAGCTATCCTATTTATATAGATATTACAGATTAACATAAACATAAATCTTTAGACAAATAAATTGCACCTTGTAACTTTTTGAGAGCAAGTAGGAATTAGAAGTCAAAATATTATTTAGAAGGATATTTTACTACCTGTGATGTGTGACAAATTACCACATGTACATATATTCTAAATGAAAATATGAAGCGATCTAATCAGAGTAGGTGTGTACTTTTTTCCATGCTTAAGAGAATTCCTTGGAGCTATAAATAACAACTTGGCACAATTTATAATAATTACGCGGTGGGATTGCACGCAGCTTTAACACTCTCTGTTAAACTCTATGTAATTATATTATTAGCTAGTATTTTTAATCTGTCATCTTAATTGAAAGATCACTAATAAGACTAGAAGATTGTTGATAGCTTGTTCATATCTGTTATTATAAGATTTCATTATCGGAAAGGGTTATCAATGTAAACGTGATAATCCACCGACACCATCCGTTGCCAATCCGTCGCCACCATCGCCTAGATTCATATATTATTATTATATTTTAGATCGTGCCTAGTATGCCAGACTGCAAAAAAACACTTTTATGTTTCCTGTGCAAAGCAATGAACGATTTGCATCATCATGCTTCCCGATTAAAATATTTCTCATCCACTTTGAACCGAATTTACCAGCTTTTGCCTACAAGGAAAATAAAAGTATAACTGGTATCTAAATATAATAACACATGAAAAAAAACTTTGGTACCCATTTTTAAACAAATAATGTCCCACGGAAACGTATCATATTAGGCAATTTATATGTAGAAGAAGTACACAAAGCTGGAATTTTTGAACAATGTTATATGTTAATAATAATAAATCTTTATTCATTGAAAAATGCATTGCAAAACTACACATTATTATTAAGTACATATTGAGTTAAAATTATGTAAAACCGGCTACATAAAAAAATAGGGGTCCATGTATATTTATCTGTCATGGTCTGATCAATTAAGTAAAATTCAAAATGATCGAAATTCGACTGTCGGGCGATCTCCAGTAGGTAGATATGAAAACTTAAAAAACCTGATATTGTATGTGAATAGGGCGAAATGAATTCTATTTTCACTCCTCTTAAGATACTAGCGAATTAGATACTCTCTGAAGTCAGTCCTCACGTCAGAAATTGAACACCACCAGCCCCAGAACATCCCCGATTTACAAAACTACATGCTATTTGCAATAGTATATGAAAACTGTACTATAGTGGCTTATGATGAATAGCTCAAATACGCTATACGTACATTTTACACATTGAAGGCAAAGGCCTTCCTCTCTCCCTTTCTTTATGTCACGTGCTAGTAAGGACCAGTCTTTTCGTAAGCTATATAATAGGTCTTTGTACAAAATGCCTATGAAGAGTTTGTTGCCTCCCGTCCAGCTGATTTTTACAAGAAGGGCATCAATAAACTGCCAATGCGTTGCAAAGATGCGTCGATTGCATGGGTGATTACAATCGACTTGTATACATTACATTGGACATATTACAAACTTCGAATAACAGAAATAAAAAAGTTTAAAAAAATATGTACTTTCACTTATTGCATACAAAACGGCAATTTCATAGGTAAAGACCTATTAGATCGTTCCGCCATCGTTGCCCTGGTCACGTGGGCCAAGGCGGCGATAGGTATATTATGATGACAAAAAATATTATACCTTTATTTATATTACATTCTACATTTTTATGCATAAAAAATACTGTTTACTAGTACATAATCGTACATTCATACACAAGTTGCTTCAGAGTCTGCAGTCATACCATGACACGCGTGTATTACTTAAAATGACAATTTAGGGATTTTTAATAAGCTACAATAATACTGATTGTATAATTTGCCACTTTTAATTTTATTATTGAGGTTTTCCAAATTGAAATATTGCAAGTAACAATGTCGGAATAATTACTCACTCCTGTACATAACTACAAATTACATATTAACCACCATTCAATAACCAATTGGATGCCAAACAACAATTGTGATAATGCTTCAAAGAATTTCTTTCAGATCTTTTGAAATGCGATTTTAGCTCATATCGGTGGCACATAAAGCAACTTTAAAACGCTATCCAGCCCGCCGTGCCATACATCAAACGTGAATGTTTTTCAGACAATATCAAATTATTATCGAGTGCGCGGCGGTAAAGCGCAGTGATTCTGTGGCACGTGCTGTTTGACTCAGCGAGGTAAGTGCTGGCCGCAATTAAGATTGCGCCGATGAAGACACACGCTGAAGTGTTTTCTAATTATGTACACCATCAATCACGGCTCAGCCAGAGCAGACCAGAACACCGCCAATCAAGTAATTGCATCGCGTGCATCAGCTTTTTGGCCCTCGATAATAATAGGCATTTTATTGCCCGTAATGGAGTCTCTAGGGCCGGCCGGTTAATGCTCGACGTTTGGGGTACCTAACGTGGAGTCGCTGCTTTTAATTCGGATTAATATATGCAACGACCGAGGAAGTAAACCGATGTATCCGCTCAGTCAACATTGCTTTTGTAATCAATTAAACAGTCGATTGTGAGTCTATTGATAAAATACGGTAATAGAACTTTGATATCGTTGAGTGCCGACATAACGATGATTGGTTTTAGAAACACGCAATACTTGTAAAATTGGGGAATGCGATGCCTATACTATTAGTCATCATGTAATCCAGCGGCATTTCTCTGCGTCAGCTAGATCCTTTGACACGGCATAACGAAACAGATTTCAATTCTCGACGCGGTATGCCGTCAGTGAGTGACCCGTATAAAGAAGGTGATGCTAATCGGACAGGTGGGCTGACGTGGGCCTCGTCTCGCGCCCGGGCTCAGCGGCTCAGGGCAGTTCTCCTGTGCCACATTGCGTTAAACAAAGGTCGTGTTGTGATCGATCGATATTTTAAACTTCTTCACTTTGCTACGTTTTTAAAATACCTTAAAGGTGAATCTTATCATCAATCATAGCGTTTTTACAACGTTTGGAATTGCCATAAACGATTTGTAAGTAAGATATTTCTTACAAGGAGTATATGACTAAACATTTCTCAAATACATATGTTACGCAATGAACTCAAACTTCATCGATAAAATCAACCTAGTTATCGAATATGGGAAAGCGAACAAAGGATTCGTATAAAGGCCTACTCATAAATCACAATTCATTAGGCTTAGTAAGTCGATTACCTATTGCGAAAATCAACTGGTTCTACGATTTGAGAATCAACTAAAACGTGTTACGCTGTTATATTACATGAATTGTTACATGAAACATGTATTGCTAATACAAGCAGTAGTATTATTGTACATACAACGTCGATACTGTTCAATGACTTAGTATAATAAACACAAATGGATGGAAAGCCCGCACAAGTTCAACAAACGAGAATCAATTGTTAGAGAGCTGATCACCTATCACCGTTCAGCGTGTTCGTAAATCATGATCAGTCGATGATCGAACGTGATGCGACGTCAGATTAGAACGCTCCTAGCTTTTTGTTTGTAATTTGTGATCGCCGCCGAGATGCCTGGATGACTTGCGCGAGCGCAACCTCGCGGGCGGCAGCAGCGGTGAAAGAAATCACTAGCATTTGCCTTCAGATAGTTAACTTGGACGGTAATTTATCAGTGTTATTGTTTATGTCATTGATCTTTAAATGTTAAAAATGTGCCAAGTAGTCATTGAACTCGTACTGTTTTCTAACGCGATGATTTAACAAAACGATTTAACAAGCTTTTTGTTTATCTCCGTAAAGTAAATAAAAGTACATTCTAAGTTTAAAAGTACATTTTTGATGGGCCTTTTGGTCCAATGGTTAGTAACCCTGACTGCTAAGCCGGATGTCGTGGGTTCGATTCCCACCCAGGACAAATATTATGTGATAAGCACGGTCATTCTTTCTGTGTCTGAGTGTAATTTATCTATAATATGTATGTATTTAAAAATATATAAGTATGTTTATCAGCAGTCAGGTTACTACAGTACAGGATATGTCTAGTTTGGGATCAAACGGCCGTGTGTGAGATGTGTGAGATTTTTTTTTTTTTATTCTTATTAAATATTTAGGAAGAGCTACCGCAGCCCATGGACATCCGCAATTACAGAGTCACAAATGCGTTGCCACCGTCTGTGGTTTGGGGTTTGGGGTCCGGTAAACTCATTCATACGGTGAAAAGCAACAAAATAATTACTTTTCTGTGAGTCCGTAGTACACATATCGCTCAGGTGGAAACAGCCCATACGCATGGCTCTCCCATGAAATTGATGATTGAACGGAGGTGTGTTTAGAATTGTTGGAGGTATTGTTGGAATATCTCAAGTGATATCTCAAAGTGTTTCTACCAACTCTTTCTTGCCAATTCGATAGATCCACAATTAAAACCATTGATTTTGCCCGAATTAAATGTTTTTCAGTACCTATTCAAATTTTTCAATCCATAAAATAACTTGGCCTTTGTTGCTGTTAAATTTCTTACAATGGATATATTATAGTATGCCTACTTACTAATTTTTTATTTTAATTCTTGTTCAGATTATCGGCAACTGGATGTTTGTCTATCGACAAAGGCTTCCTCTCAGGTTTCCATTCCTGTCCTTTGCTACATTTGCGGGTCCATACTAAACCCATACTATCCTCTAAATAATGAAATTCTAAATTAAAAAAAAAAAAAACAATAAAGTTTGTACAGAAGCTAACAAAATGTGTTGGCAATTGTTTCCAAAATGTTTGTCGCACGAGTGAGTGAGTGGGCATCACTAACGAACATCCTCGGGGATAAGTTAGGGATTGCCGAGCCCGGCGTCGAAGCCGCAATTACCGCCGGCTTTGCGTTCCACAGCCCACGGCTCCTAGCTACGCTAATCGCAAGGGTCATTGGAAAACACCCTTAATCTGCGCTTAAATGATACGTGACTTCCTTTAATTATGTGCACTGTAAGATGTTGGTGTGTTTCAGTTTAATTTAATTTGATAGAGGGTCTATAGCCACTATTAAAGAAGAATACCCCTCTTTCGCTTACATACAGTAATCCAACATTTTCCATGTACATTCTGTTTTTTTACTGCATATTTAGAATTATACAATATGTTGTTTGTGTTTCATACTCTTGTGATATTAGTAGGAATCATGGACGTCGACGTCGGACGATAAAAAAGTCGGACATAGTCTCACTAACAAAAAACTGTGTCACTCATAGTCGGCCAGCTCGCTGTACGTGCAGGTCGGCACGCAAATTAACACACATTAGTCAGCCATTACGCATGTAAACATCGAGACAACGAGACGCATTTCGTGGCGTTAAAATAAATATACAATACGTTTTGCGTGGTGAAATGCTGTAAAAACCGTAGTGACCGAAAGAAAAAATCAGTAGTCACGTGTCATAGACAAATTAATAAAGCAATCACTCATTTCCGGATTTTAATCTGCATTCGCAAGAACAAAAGAATTCATTATAAGCCCTGTGTTGCCAATTTTCATGTGTGCAAATTACCCGAAATATAGGAAATTTTTGGTTTATTAATAGAATCAATTTATTAAATCAATTTATTATTTAATAGTTACTACTAGGTGTTTTATTACAACTCGATGGCCGATGGGACTTCGGATATCATTTCCGAGGTCTGGTCCCCAAGTTGGTTGGGGCAGCGCCTGCGTTGGCGCGGCTGCTGCCCAACATGAAGGGACCAGATGACTCCTGCAGGAGACTCTACTCGGGGGTTGTGCGGTCCATGGCCCTTTACGGGAGCCCAGTATGGGCAAGGGCCCTGAAGGCCAGCAACGACCGCACCGAGTGCTGGCCATCAGGATCATAAAGGGGTACCGCACGGTCTCCTTTGAGGCGGCGAGAGCCCTTGCGGCTCTGTATCAGTGGCGCAAGGAGGCGCGGGAGTTGGGTCGGTGTCCCGAGATTCGAGAAATCGATGACCGGAAATCCCAACTTCGCCAGGTCATCATAGGGGAGTGGAGGGAACGACTCGGGCAACCGAGCGCAGGGCACGCCGTCATCGCGGCGGTAAGACCCGTTATGGAGGATTGGCTCGAGAGGCGTCACGGGACCCTCTCATACCGACTGACGCAGGTGATCACTGGGAAAGGATGTTTCGGGGATCACCTGTGTCTGGTCCGCAAGGAGCCAACGCCTGGGTGCCACCACTGCGATGGCCAGACCGTGGACACGGCTATTCACACGGGCAGCGTGCCCGGCGTGGGTTGAGCAGAGGCGAGACCTGGTGGCGGCCATCGGAGTGGGAGTTCTCTCGCTCGATAGCCTGATTTCGTGCGGCTATCGTGCGGAGCGAGAGTGCGTGGAACTCTGCCGTCTCCTTCTGCGAGCAAGTTATGCTTGCGAAGGAGATGGCGGAGCGGGACCGGGAGAGGTTTAGAACTCTCCCGGCCCGGAAACGGGCCAGGTACCGCAGGCGACTCAGGCGCCGGAGGTCGCAGAACGACCTCCGTCCTCCATAAGCGCAGGCCTGGGGGTGACAGGTACACATTCTTTTTACAAGATTTTCTAAGGAAATTGGAGAATGGATAATTATTAGATTCAAATAATTAGAAATTGTAATGGTGATGAAATGATATTTATTTCTGCAAGTAAATCTTTTCAGATATTTTTACAAGTTGGACTTTACAGCTCGAAGGCTTTCCTAAGACTTTTTCTGGAAAGAAACGCCGAAACAAACCACAGAGGTTTCTTTTTTGAAGTCCGTGTACAATGCTAAAGAGAACTATGTGAGTGCAGTATAGGGTCTGGGTTAGCCTTTTGAAGAAAGAACCATAGTATTGAATCGGCCCGTCCATAATGACGGCATACGAGCAGCAGCCATTGTGTAGCCTAACCGATATAGTCATTATGAACAATCCGGAACACGATACTACCGCCTGCAGGACACTTGAGTGGGCCGTGGAAACCCACGGCCCACTCAAGTGTGTGAGTGTTTACCCAAAACCACCAGAAACTTACTAAAATATGAACTAACATTACAAGCCTTCACTTTACTCACATTTACATACTTACACAAAAAAAAAACAAAATATACAAATTTCAAATAAATAAATTGATAACAAACGAAATACGCATTACATGTTAAATGTTCATCACTTTCAAATGTGGGAGTGAGCAGCATCAATCCGAAGAAAATTTGTCATCTAAATAATCTGTAACCGTATAGTAGGCTTTTTCACATAGTTTTTGTTTAACTAAGGCCTTAAATTTATTAATACTTAATTCATGAAATTTTCTTGGCATTTTATTGTAGAATTGCACACCCTGACATCGAAAAGACTTGCTTACTTTTTGTAGTCTAGTCGTTGGCAACACGAGTTTATCTTTATTTCTAGTGTTTATATTATGAATGTCGCTAAACTTTGTAAATAAATGAATATTTTTCTTAACATCCACAAAATTTTCATTTATATATATTGAGACGCAACTGGCATAATACTAATTTCTTTAAACTTATCCCTCAGTGACTGCCTATAACGGAGATTATAAATTGCGCGAATAGGTCTATTTTGCAACACAAAGATACTCTGAATGTCCGCAATATTTCCCCACAAAAAAATACCGTATGGCATTACACTATGCAAATAGCTAAAATACACTAGTCTAGCTGTTTCTACATCGGTTAATTGACGAATTTTTAAAACGGATTTCATTCATAGCTGAGTCTATTCGACAATCAATCCATGTGTGAGCCCTACTGCAATTTAGAGTCTAGAGTTATACCCAAAAACATAGTGGTGTCCACAAGATCCAACTTATTTCCATTTATCAGAACACTGGTTTTTATCTGCTTTACATTAGGTTTTAAAATTCTAATACATTTAGTTTTTTCTCGTTTAAAAGTAAATTATTAACGTTGCACCAGTTCACGACCTTGGAGAGTGTTATTTAAATCGTCAGTAACTGATTGCTGTCATTTCAGTTTAAATGAAAGTGAAGTGGCATCTGCAAATAACACTATGATTATCTTTTATCAGATTAGGTAGGTCATTTATATAAACGAGAAACAAAAATGGGCCGAGAATTGAGCCCTGCGGAACCTCCATAGTGACCTGAGACCCGAAGGACCTCTGTCCATTAACTTCCACTCTCGGGAACCTATTACTCAAATAAGAGATAAGAAGATCCAAAGCAGTATTCCTCATTCCATAGTGATGCAATTTCCTGATCAATGTTTCATGAAAAATGCAATTGAATGCCTGAGACAAATCACTTAACACACCCAGGGCATCCCGTTTATCCTCCCAGGCACCAAATATACTTTCCAGAAGTTCAACACCGGCATCACTTGTCGAGCGACCTCTTATGAAGCCAAACTGTTTTCTAGTGAGAATATTGTTTACAATAAAGTGAGTTTGCAGATGGTCTAGTTTTATTTTCTTAAAAAAAAATCCTGAAAGTAGGTAACATTGAAATTGGTCTATAATTTGTAGGATCAGGCGTGCTACTCGCCTTAAATAAAGGAATGATTTTATTTTTCTTCATTAGGTCAGGAAATACACCACATTCAATGCACTTATTGAAAATAAAGCTAATTCTGATGCAACTACGCTAATAATTGACTTGTGTTGCTGTTGGTGTTATTTGTACAGAATCGCCCCAAAGGTCGGCGGTTTTCTTAACACTAAGAGCATTAAAGGTTTTAACAATATCTCTACCGGTGATACAACTAAATATAAACTCAGTATTACAAATGTTAATATTTTCTTTCAATAAAGATTCTGCAATGGTGGGGGACGAATTTAATGACTCTGTGGTCGAAGCTGGAATGACTGAGTTTTTTTTTTCAAAAGCTGTGGCAACATCTAAATCAGATTTAATTTGTTTATTATCAATTGAAATTCTGGATTAACTATTAAATTTGTTCTTTGATTTTCCAGTGTCGGCAATAATTATTTCCCAGGTCATTCTAATTTTATTTAAACTACTAATTACTTATTATTATTATTATTTTAAGTAATTAACCTTTGGCAGATGTTTTTTTTTTTGATATGATATGCTTACTTGACATTCTCACAAAAAATCTAGAAAAGTTTGTTGCCAATGAAAGGGGTTTTTTAAAAACTTAGAAGCCGAAAATACTTTCGCCGGAATAGAACACAAAATAAGTCTTATTAAATATATATCGGCAAAGCTTTTAACGATTTGCTATCACCACATCTCTAAAATAGAGGAAATTTCAAGAACCTCTCAAAGTAAAAGACATTATTAAAAAAAATTACTTAGCATTTGAGATATTAAACAGTAGAAACAGTAAAATAAAATATTTTAAAGTATAAAAATGGGTAATTTGGCAACCTTAAATTCATTCACACATAAAGAGCTGCCGCCCCTACAGTGCCTCAGTTTTGTCTTAACGGGAGTTCCATCCGACTTTTTTTATACGTCCATGGTCGAAATAAACTGTTTTACACTTTTTTTTGTCATGGACATGTTCAAACTTTCTAATTGATAAATATTTAAATAGTGTGCTTAATTTTTTTTATTTTTACTTTTCACATAAG
Source organism: Arctia plantaginis (assembly GCA_902825455.1). Classification (NCBI taxonomy): domain Eukaryota; kingdom Metazoa; phylum Arthropoda; class Insecta; order Lepidoptera; family Erebidae; genus Arctia; species Arctia plantaginis. The sequence continues at coordinate 8,434,467 of CADEBD010000288.1, forward strand.
AATTTGTAGACCAACAAGTTCTTATAAATTACTTATTAATTTTACAGTTATTATCTTATCGACGTCGCAATTATTTCTACACATGAAATTTCAACTGTCTGCACAACATGATGTATTTAAACTTTTAATCTTTCGCATTCCATGACTCAAAGGCCAGGGCCGTGGTCACAGGCTGCCTTACAGACCGAAATCATGGACAGTGAAACCTGGTCGAAAGGTCAAAATTATTATCTATTACGTAATCGCGTTTATTCCAGTTTACTTAGGCACAATAATCTTACAATGAAAAAAAATACATCACAATAGACTATATATACAGATACGCTTTACAGAACGTCGGTCGAGAGCAAAGGTAATGGATACAAAGCTAAGTATCAATAAGCGCTTAAAGAGCTCAGTAATCCGTCACCAAGCGACACCAGGCCGCCGCACAATGGGACATTACGACAACCAACATTATATCACACGGACCACAGTGCATCATACCTACCCATATGTTCGAGTATTTCATTTTAAATGAGTTTTATATTATGTCAAGATTTTACCTCGTTGCAATTACGTGTAAAATCTCTTAAAATATTTACTTGAGACAAGATTCACAATCTCCCCAAGATTGTGAATCTTGTCAGGAAGGACGATCTGCAACAAGAATAGATGTAGGTCTAGCTGAAATAAAATGTTTTATAAAGCAATAGGTTTTTCATCAAATAAATAATTTATTTTATATTATCAGAATTAACATTGAAAAAAATGTAGCCTCTGTTTTTTTAAGTATTGATCACACACCAACTCTCTATTCCAGCGACATAAATACTAAAGTTGTTATTTCATTTATTCGTATTAGTTTTTATTTTATACTTGTTTATCAATTTATGATGTTGATAATATGATAAACTAAGAGAAAGTGAGTTGTCTGATGAAGTGTTAATTTAATCAGTAAATAAAATATCGCATCGAAATGATTATGTGTAAAAATATGATCATAATCCTAGTTCAATATTTGGACTGTGACTGTATATAAATACAAGATACGAGTATAACACTCAAAACTACAGTTATATATTTTGACAGTCTATCTGCTAAATGTCATGTTACCTACCACCTTATGAGTGAGTTAGATTTCAATATTTTTAATGATCAAATTTTATATTTATTTGAATTCTTAGAAAATAAAGATAATAAAACAAGAAGACTACTTCTTAGTGGTGAGTATTCTTTACAAGAAAAAAATACTTTCGAATGTAATATAAACTTTGGTGGTCCATTCATTCAAAAGAAATTTCACATCGTTCAGCAACGTTTCAGTCAACAACACTCTTAGCCGTCGGCGTCAGGCTATTATGCGGCGTAATTATTTCGAATGTTTTCTTTTCCGCAATTGCCTACAACACCTGTGTGTACGAAATGACTATAACAATAGGAACAGTAGGCAACACAATAGGTTAAACGTAGAAGATTATACCTTATCTGAAAGTTGTGAAACACAAACAAGTCTGCTAAAAGAGCGACACACGCGCGGTTGTGAATCTTGCGCAACTAAAACACCAGCTGTCAATCAAATTTATCGATGTCGATCGCCCTCTCACCTGCCGTCATAGCCCACTCTTATATTAAAAAAATGTTATGAAAATCACCAGAACTCGTATTCACAGTTAAAGGCTATAATAGCTTTCTTCAATAGCTTTTTTAATTTGTTGCGTAGTATGAGGAGTATTTATTTATTTATAAGTCTATTTATTTCTGTCTTTTCCAAGGAGGTAGGTCGAAATTTATAACAAACCCACTTGTTCAACTTGCTTTATTTTTGTCCAACCTAATAGGGATGAGTATGTTGCGTCTATGGCCCATGAATAAAGACACCGTGTGGTTACAAGCAATTTGAAACAAATTATTTTTTCCAAAAAGATCTGGAGTGGCGACCACGTACCGGAAGACGGAGCGTGCCCAAGGTGGTCTGACGACCTGGTTAAGATCACGGGAAGCCGTTAACAGACGTCTCAGATGGAGATCATCTCAGTGATGATAGTTTTACGGCATTAGGGGAAAACAAGCGACACCTGCGAGTCAAGAGTCACAAGTGCGTTGGGAGAGTCGGGTTTTGTTGACCCACTCACTCGGTGAACTTGTTACACTGTCACCATAACCGACAACTCTGTATACAAGTATCAACGTATATTGGCCCCGTTACACGAGAGTTGAGTTTGGGTTGAAATACATTGATGATATATATATATATATATATATATATATATATATATATAGTTATATCATGTATAAAAATATACACAATATATGTTAATATTATAATATATACATATATTGTGTATATATTCATGTCGAAACTTTTGGATTCGAAAAAAACCTGTTAAAAAAAACAAGTTTTCAGCACTTCCGGAGTGCCACTGTTTTTTTTTAATAATATTTTGAAATAGCTTTCCGTATTATGCACATAAAATACAGGCAATTCTTGAGCCAGAATCAAATAAATCTATTTTAGGAAATGAATGTTAACTTTAGGAAAATATTTTAAACATTATCTTCGCAGTTGCAAATTAAGAAGCGTTTTCCATACAAAGTAAGATTAACATCGATTATGTGGAATCACAACACGAACTTGTCTTGCTTGAATGGACATTGTGAGGATGAGTTGCGTACTCTACCAGACAGGGTAACAACTGTAGGTAGCATTCAAAAAGCCATCGTTCATGTCGGCTGACAGACAAGCTGTGTGGCCAAAATGACAGTCAGTGTGGCCAACATAACGCAGTTTTTTGATTGTATCCAAGTTTCCGGAATGCGTTTTTTTCTTGCTAATGCCAATAATATTTTCAGTTTAACTGACGATAGAGATGAAGTGTCTTATTTATTATATTATCCTATGACTGCTAATCTATAACTTATCTTTACCTAGAGGAATAAACTTTTTCTTAAAAAATCTTGTCTAAATTTCTACTTCAGCATAAAGGTTTGCTGTAGATCATCAAATTATGAGACTAGACTGGACTCGTAAATGACATTGTTGGATACCATATATTTTGACATTAAAAAAAAAGACTATATAAATCAAAATATAATCCAGACTAGGATATTGGAATTTGTAAAAATAAATATTAAATAAAATTTAAATTTCTGCCGCGTATTACGAAATAATACATAATAATATGTAGACTACATATATACAATTTTAAAATAATTAAAACATCAACCAAGCCAACAATTAGTAGTTAATTATTATTCTTTACAGTATATTAAAAATATAACTAACGAACCACCCAACTGTACGATAGCTTTTTTAATAAAGGTTCCGTGCCTTTTAAGGCACATGGTTTTAATACTGTTAGCCTGTTTACTGCATTGTCTTGATTTTATGTCACTTGTCGGTTCCGCATAATTCTTCACCGAAAGCAACTGTCAGTCAAATGTCCAAATATACCATAGAGTATGCGTTTGTCGGCTTATTTCCCATAACATGGTGAATTTTGATACGGTCACAATATCACACATGTCGAATGAATAGATGTTTGACAGCATAAATGCTTTTGTGTCATATATTTGTGATCTATCGACACAATACCGACAATGTAACCACATTTTGTGCAACGATCCCTAATGTAAATTATTATTCAGAAATATTATTACAGTCCAAGCAGCACGTCTCTGACCGCTTCTCTCAAAGTGTTATATTAAAAAGCCAACAAAGACAATTATACTACTGTATTATGTATCGAAAATTATAGTGTAGATGTATTAGAAAGCTACTGTCTAAATAAAATAACAATGGAATGGAAAACGATTCAGCTGATACGTTTCGGCTGTGCATCGGTTTCATATCGGTCGGCGGACGTGCGGCATCCAACAAATTATAGACAAATCTCTAAAGGTATTATTTTTTCAACGCGCCTGGGTGAGAAATGTGTGATTGAGGGCCGGCTTGAGATTACAGGCTACATGAGACACGCCACCGGCCAAGTTCTCCCCCTCATAATCATTACTTAGTCGTAATAAAGTGTTAGAATAAGTAATTATTGCCACCCAAGATACTATGATTCCCGAACTTATGATCTGCGGTCAGCGTTGTGCCGTTGAGTCCGTTTCATGACAGTAATTCAAGTGTTCCTATTGTGAGGGACACTTAGCAGACATTATAATGCTTACTTGCACGGCATTATAAAAAGCGATTCTAATATCGTTTAAATTATTTTTTTTCAGCTCCTGCTCAGTGGAATGTTTAAGTCAAATTATCCGCGCGAACTCAATTTAGGTCGATCTCGGTGATAATATAGGCTATAATAAAACTGGAATAGGTAGACGCCAATTTTGACACGTCGAATATTGCGTTAACTGTCATTAACAATTTTATGCAAATCCTAATTTGGATCAGGTTTAAAATGGGAAAATTAGGGAGGAAATTATAGGGCTCGCGCGCCGATGGCACGATTATGATGCGTTGCCACGGGCCGCGCTGTCTGGCAGCCGCACGGATACCGACTCTATGTTAACTTATTGTAACATCCAAGTGTAAAATTATGCAGAATATATTAACTATACGTGTGAGATAGACATATATATACCTACCAATATCGTTCGCTTTTATTCATAAACTATAATAAACATATATGTCAGTAAATCTTGAAACAACCCGAAAAACTTCCGTTAACATTTTACAGTCGAAAATGTGCTAAGAACAACTTTACGAATAACGTGACCAGTGTGAACACTGACCTGTTAATAACTGTTATATGGTGTGTCACTTCTCTGCAATTCGAGGAACCATCGCAGAAATCGCTAACAAATTAATGAAATGTGTTTCGAGTGTGGTGTTGGCGCGGAGCGGTCGGCGAGACTCTGATTACAAGGCGGTCGGTAATAGGCCCGTCGCGTCCCACCCTATACTCAAGTTAATGCTCTCGCAATTTCACTCAAAATAATGAACACAGTAAAAAATAAGTTTTCGGCGGATCTTTAAATGAGAACTGGCGACGTGAGCAGCGACTCCCTTCTCCACGGTGCCTCTTGTATTGATTCCTGTGAAGATGAGCTTCATTTGTGTTTTGATCTGACAAAATTGTTCTACGAACACCTAAATTGCTTTTAAGTTATTAAATGGGTATAGGTATTTTACCGGAGCGAAATCCGAATTGTGTTGATGTAATAATTTTATTATTTTCTAAGTAACTCATTAGTCGTTTGTTCATTACCCATTCTAATTTTTTTTAAAATGCTGTCAGCACAGCTATTGCTCTTTAATTGTCCACACAGCCTCTGTACCCAATATTGTAGACCGGATGGATTTTTTAAACTCTTACCCGTGGCGAGGGCAAGATTACATATACTCGTATACGTAAGGGGAGGTACAATTGCACTTTCATGCTTTTTCAGAAGGTCACTGGATATCCCATCCCACCCTGCACTACAGTTATTACAAAGTGATTTCAGGATTAGTTTTACCTCCGCCTCATCAGTTGGAAGCCTAACCATGGACTTCACTGTTTTGGGATTTTAGGATTATTTTTACCTCCTCCTCATCAGTTGGAAGCCTAACCATGGACTTCACTCTTTTGGTTCACTTTTGTTACATCTGTTGGGCTAGTCTTTATATTTTTAGCTAGTTTTTCACCTATTTTAGCAAAGAAGTCATTTTCATAGTTTATGGATTGTTGCGGTGTACCCGATGATGCTAATAAGTGTAATGGTGTATTAACTTTCTTTTTTTCTATTTATGACGGACCATAACTGTTTAGGGTTTTTACCAACTTTTTTAATTTCTTTTTTATCAGATTCTATTTTAATTTTCCTTAATAATTCATTACAAAACCTCCTTTCTAAGGAGAGGCCTATGTCTAGCAGTGGACTATTAAAGCCTGTTGATGATTGATGAATTTATTAAAATAGTTTCTGTACCGTGTGAATGAAATTTATATAGTATAGATTGAACGTAGTGGTTCATTACAAGTAAGGAATATATTATAAACATAAATTTGCGATATCTGAACAGGTGAGCTTTTACCGTGTTTTATTACATTTTTAAATTTATATATTAGTTTTTATCACTTTCTCATTGTGTTTAGCACTCGTATGGTAGTGTGACTATATAGATGTGTAGATTGAAAATTCACTGAAATCTTTTAGCTCCTTTCGAAGAACTATGTCACTTCGAAGTTAGAGATTTCAATAATCAGAGATCACGTTAATAGAGGTGAATGTTACCTGGCTTCAATTATGGTATTGGTGCAGTGTTAGCTATTGAGATATGTACCATATCTTTGGAAATAAATGACATTCAATAGTAAAAGGGGTGACCGACAAATATTATTGTGAAAAAAAAAACATCGATCATACATCAAGGTACAATTTTAGAAAAAAATATTAAGCCTTTTAATAAATTCATTAGACATAATTAAGAAAAATCCCTTTAGAAGGACTCAGGCTAAAGTCAATAAGCTCGATCCACATAAATTTAGCTGGAAATAAACGTTTAAAAAAAAGGAAGAAATCTGTTCAAAAAATCTATTTCAATTTTGGAACATCATCAGAGTTGAAGATTTCCTGCCATCTAGTTCCGATCTTAAATCAAACTACAATACATAGCAGCGCTGCACAAGATGGCGCAAATGAATGCTGGTGAAGTAACATCAGTATATATTTAGGAATATACGAGTAAACATGTGTGATAGTTGCAAAGCAATTGTTACGTGGGTGCGGTTAGGCTAAGAGATAGCGAGCCCCGAGAGAGCCCATCTGATAACGCTGTATACGACGACAGTTCGCGAGCTCCCGCCCTGAGAGACTCGTATCACAAGTAAATGATGCAGATAAACACAGCACCGTACTGCATTAGGCGAAATGTGTGGCGTTTTGTCAACTTTTATGACCGGAGTTACGTAACATACATTTTATCTACACATACATTAATTAGAGAAACATTTAATCAACTTACATTAATATGTACAATTGAATTTCATCATTCATATTCTTGATATTGAATTTCAAATGTTTTCGGTTGTTTCACTTGTTACAGAGATGGCAGTATACCTATTGACATTCAATCGTTAGTGTTTTGAGGGTAAGTTTCTTAGCTTATTTACATTTATGTCCTGCCTTAGCTGGCAAAGTCTAAGACTCTAATATAAATAAAACCATTGACTTTCAAACGAAATTGCAAGATCCCTTAAACTAAAACCTAAAAATGTTTTGCTGCATGTTCTAATTTATTAAGTACCTACCTTCCCTACCGATTTTCGAAAATTGTGTTATCCGTCCCTGTTTCAAAGTCATTTTTAAGCTGATGTGTCCTCTTAATAAACTATTTTTCTACCAAATATCAGGTTTGTAGTACAGAAAGCCAAAGACTCGTGTACAAATTTGTGAAAACCTGTAGCCTCCCCTAATCCTGCCCTGTTTCTGAACGTCGAAAAAGATGACTGAACTCGAGATCACACGAACTAGATTACACAAAATAAATATTCAATATGTAGAGTTCCTCACACCTGTAATAATTAAAGTTTTAAGTCTACTTAATTATAGATCATTAAAATAAAATTGACTTCAAACAATACTAACAAAGAGCACTAAAAATTAAAAACTAATTGTAAACCTAATTGACACAACCAAAATAAGTGCGACCCTCAATATAACAGGTAACCTTCTAAAAAATGCTTAATAAACATTTGGTTGTGTCTAAATGTTTTGTAATCTCATTTATTACTTTATGGTGCACACAAACACCTAACAAATATCTTAAAATAATAAAACAAGGCCAATACATTATTATATTATTGAAATAGTTATCCTTTAACTCCTAAAGGTCAAGGGCTCTTTTATCATCAGCTCAGCAACGTTAGATAAAGACTACCAAACGCAAATACCTATATAGCTAGAGAAACAAGCTAAATCACCTCGGGAGTATACCCTTTTGATTACAAAAATATTTTTGTAAATCGGTCTACAATTGACAGAGATATCTAGAAACAAACACACAAAACATAGGTACAGTCTAATTGAGACCCTCCTCTTAAGTGCTTTTGAAGTCGGTTTAAAATACGGCAATTTCTCCGTATATTTTGAGGCTTAGGATTATTCCGCAATAATTGTTAAAATCCGCTTCACAAAATCGTTAGTTAATTTAATAACATGAGTAGTAGTAAAGAATGTTTATATTCATTACATATAAACAAAGATTCTAAAAGATAAACACGATAATGAAGTTACAAATTTTTGAATACAATATTTACAGAAATAGACCATTTAAAAGTTCTTTAAGACAAATTACCTGTTAACGTCAAAAAGTCAAGACTCCATTTAAAAGGACGTACCGAAATTACATCCAGCGACAACATCAAACAATAATTTCGGAAAAAGCAATTATCATTATCCAGATAGGAGGGTCGGAGGCGATCGCATTAACATCATAAAAGGGGCGAAGTTTGTGTACGCGCCCCCGGGACACCCGTCGCCGAAGAGACAGTTACATATTACGCAATAAAGAGCTGTTCTCGCGAAAGTAAGTGTGAAAATGAACAACATCAAGGGGTTATCTTGAATTACTCACTAAAAACTTATTGTTGGAGTATCGCGGGGCGAAGTGCGGGTGAGGACGGGGCGGGGGTGGATTTGCCGCGAACAGATAAGGGCGCGCTATTGGGATCGCGCCGTTCTCATCCAATTACACGGTCGAGTGAGCGCGCCGAGCGCCACCGTGCCGAGCGAGTACTGCGAGATAAAAACGCGAGGTTGCCTCGACACTGTCTCCGCCGGGATTGTCGCTCGCCTAACATTTTCACCTACGACCGTCCTCAGAACTCTACGCTGTTTATATCCTTACAATTTTTGTGTAGGAGTAAGAGCCACTACCTCACGACCCATGACAACTTTGACATAGACAATCACATTACCAAAAATACCTAGTCTTACCTTGGTCTTGAGGTTTATTTTAAATTTAGATTATAACCTGATTTAGGTGTTTCGTTAATATAAAGCTATTAAAAATCAAAATTATCTAGAATTTTATCTTACTGAAATTAAGATTTACCATGATATTTTCGTATCTAGTGGCTCTTTTATTAAAACTTAAATCATATAATATTGTACACAGTACAGAATGAGATTAAAATAAAAAATGTAGATAGGTACTACTAGAGTATTGGTAAATGCAATTCATGTTGCGTATGCGACTGCTGTGCTGAGGTCTCGGGTTCGATTCCCAGGTCAGACTAAATATTTGTATGATCTGCAAATATTTGTTTCGGAGTTTGGGTGTTTTCTATGTAAAATATGTTTTACAAAAAAAAAAGTATAAAAGTATTCTATCAGTCAATCTAGTTTTCATAGTACAAGCTCTCCTTACTTTGAAACTAGATGGCGTTGTGTCAGATGTTCAAAAAAAACTTTTGTGATATTATTGATAAAACTTTATATTATAGAAACCTGTTGCCTAATTGCAATGTTGTATGTTTTAGAAATATTTCCTCAAGTCATTGGGGCCTATTGAAACAGCAACTTGCTAATCCCAACGATTTTTAATCTATTGATCCCAAAATGCTAGCCTTACAGGTGTAGGATTAAATAAATGAATGGAAATCTAGGACCGAAGGCTAAATACATTTCTGGGGGAATGTTTTGATAATACACACGTTGTCTTAGGTAACACACGGCCACAGATAGTAGCAATCTAAGTTGACGTGCTAAGGGACTTGCCGTCGCAGGCGAGAGGCCGCGAGCTTTTGATTCAATTAGAGGAATCACCTTGGGACTAAGCGTTGCGAATATCCACCGCGATGTAGTCCATCTGACAACTTATTACGCGGACTTACGAAACTAACGAACTTGAGCTAGACAATGAGCTTTGTTATTTTACTTGGCTACAGATAATCCTGGCCTTCTTTTAGTTCAGCCTTACTTAATTAAGTTGTCACTTACATTAATGTTAAAAATCATTCTTTCCCTAACTAATCTGATCAGGGTTGTTCAAAGCTGTAATTTATCTCGTTATGATTTTTTGCTCCAAAGTCAACGTGTTATGATATCATAAACTGTGGAGACACCCTTAAAACTGCTACGAGTCCTTTTACTATTAGGCAAGTCAAAACTCTTTTAGAAAGGAAGAGGTGTCCTTTTGTCAATCTTTGACATTGCCATTTTCTTCTATCCTGAACATGTATATTTATTATACTATTTAGAATAGTAGAAAAATAAATTTAACCAAATATTTTTCCTCGGATTAGGCGCTAGCGAACCGTTTCTCGGCTATCCCTAAACCATAATTCCCGTCTTAGGCTAAATAGTAGCGTAACCTAATAAATAACAGTGACATTTGTTTTCGGTACTAAGCCCCACCCTCTGTCACAAGCAGAACCCAATCCGACAGCGCGACCGCCGCCGTATGTAAATAGTTTACCGAAAGTCGCCGCTCGTCCATCACGCGTTGTCACATAAATTATGCCGCGGCGAATCCGCGGTCGAATCATTGTTTGACTTTTATCTTATTACGTACATCTCCCGATTTTGTTCGCGTCATATTTCTTCTGACTTATCGACTTTAATCTATCGTTTTGTGGCGACTCGCGCTATCGATCACCCGATCCCTGGTGCGAGCCGACAAATGTCTCCGAATGTTTTGAATGGATTAAGCGAACTGTCAGTGTCGGTCACCACGGTAACTAATGCGCTCCTGAGCTTATTTAGAACGCGCATCGAGTTATTGTCGCTTATCTGATGATGCACCAGCGTGCTTCGCCTCCCCACCGACACGCGTATACCTCGGATACACTCATTGCCAATGCAGAAAAAGTATGACGCTCCCCTATATCATTATCCAATATGCCTTATGGCTAATCTTCTGTGATGTCTAAGAATAAATTCAACATTGATCGTGGCAAGGTATCAAATCAAGCAATCGACTCCTGCGGAATGTGCACTCAGTGCAGTTCAATATGCAAATAACAACACGACTTATTATTTAATTGGTAGGTTAACTAGTCAATGGCAAATGATCTAGATTAACTTAATAATAATAAAATACGACTTTAATGTCGATGATGTCAAAAGATGCTAAGCGACATGACAAATGGGAACCAAGAATGAACGGTAGTCGCAGCACGAGCCTGACTATCACAGGATCTGGTGTCACCGTCACTTGATACCTGACACCTCGGTGGCATTCCCCCGATACGCGTTAAATTAATGAAAACATCCATCCATAAAGACCCAAACGCCTCTGCGTTCTTATGAATGAAATTCCAACCTGCACGAGCTCGAATCCTTTTTTATGACGATCATAAATTAAGCGACCAATTTCCAGCGAGTGTCACACAGCGGATAAAGGAATCATTTTTATAATATCCTCAGCGCTTAACAAGGGTACAAATAATGCCCACGCATATTCACGCGGCTATAAGTCGGGATCGAGAGAGCTGGCCACTGACTGCTAAACTGTTAATATAAATAATGAACTGTGTTATGGGCTGGCGTGGTAGGTAGCACTTCGTTGACTAACGATCGTTTTGTACTCACACTCATAACTTAGAGTTAGTGCAACCGTGTGTTTGTGTTTGCAACTGGCCCTGTCGGTCATTGTTCGGGCGGTTTGGCACCTACTCTCGGCTCACTATATTGATATCGACGCACTTCAAGATATATTCGAACACAGCTTGAATAAAAATAAACTTGGTTACAAGTGACATTTATATGTTTGTGTGTCTGTATTTTATTAGTTTTCGTCCTGTCTTTAAATTACTGTAGGACAGTGTAATAAATTTATGTCATTTACATAAGTTTCATATTATGTTATACACTCACTGAAGAGATCCTCATGTGACGGTGACTATGACAACCACAATCAAGTAATATATTCTCAGACTGATGACCGCAAAGATTCAGCCACCTCCTTACCTCACAGATATTTTTGAATATATCTAATATTCAAAAATATTAAAAAAACCGATAATTTTCACTGCTAAAATTGACAATAAGTTATACCTACTTCGACTCTTGTTTTATAAATTATTATTATTATTGTGTAATTAGTAAATTTTAAAAGGAATTCTTTCTTCAGTATGGCTTTTTCATTTAAAAAATTGCCTCTTTGTTGTTTACTGCAAACAAACAATTTACTGGACTAGTTTAGAGTAGACTAATTTAGAATATTTTTAAACCGCTGTATCATCTACATAGTTGGGAGAAAAGAAATAATTATATCATTGTTAAACAAATTTCTGAGCATTAGCAAAAGAAATTTTAACATTGGTTAGTACATTATGCGTAGTATGCAAAATTGTAACACGATATCAAAACAGAAGGCTGGTGTCCGCTGCCTTCGCCCACGCAGGTCTGGATGTTGAACGTGATACCGCGGAGGTACGTAGCGTAGGTAACGTATAAGTTATCGCCCAAGCTCCTTGCCGCAGTCTGACTTATCACTTTTGTGCTTGCCTGCCCCCTTGCGTACCTTAACCGCTCAAATAAACACGGCCCTGGTTGTCAAGACGCCCTTGCTCTACTACAACAGTACTGTTTTTGATGTGATTTGTTTATAAATTACGCAATCAAATTGAAGCTGCTGAAAAGCTAAAAGCTGAAATAAATATTAAAATTTATAAAAAAAATGAGGCTAGTTTTAATGTTTAAGAGTGAAACTTGGGCACCCACGCAGCGGCATGTACATGTCATTCATGTTGCGGAGATGAAAATGCTAAGATTGATGTACGGCGTAACTAGTAAGATCCGAAACAAGTACATATGAGGAAGCCTTGGAGTCCGCAATATTGCGGAGAAGCTGCTAGAGAGTGGGATGAGGTGGTATGGGCATGTCTGGAGAAGACCACCTGATTACGTTGGAACCAGGCACTAGAACTATCCGTTCCCAGAGCACGCTCTAGAGAAAGACTCAAGACCACATGGACAGATGTGTGGAAAGAGACATGAAGGCATGTAATGTTTCAGAAGCAAGCAGAAGCAGAACAAGAAGACGTCAGGGACAGGGCGAGTTGGAAGAAGTATACAAAGAGGAGCAGAGAGAGAAAGAAGTTTATTTGATAGCACCTAATGCGCAGCTGATGTATGGTTTAAGTCAATCTTTACTACATATGCACATTAATTTTGTGTGAAAAATCCTGACTGTGACCTCACACTATTTAACAAAAAAGCAAGGACATTTTCAAAATTTCTGGGCCTTATTTCAGTTATTATATAAGTTATAGTGTGAATTGACGTGTGAGTTATTGTGTGATTAAGACTACCCACCACTATAAAAAACAAAACAATTAAAACCCATAACTGTGTTCACTCAGTTAAGTGAAGTAAAATTTTTAATAAATTTCAGTAATAATTACACGCTTCAATGTGGAATTTAAATATGATATATATATATATATATATTTCTACATAAGCCTACCAAGGAAAGAATTGCATAATTTCGATTTTCTGTAAGGTCGTAGTATCATTCCGGTCGAGCAGATCCGTGACGAAGTAGGACTATAAAAAGTAGATTAAGTACCTACCTAATATTAGTTAAGCAATAATTAGTAAAAATCATGTCATTGTATGAATTTGATGATAAATATTAAAGAAATAATAATGTGTTCCTCTTAATAAATTTAAGATTAAAAAAAATGAAATTTATTATTTTTCTCACTTAATCCAACGATAAGTACCAAAAAACTTATACAATATAAGCACAAAGCTTAGATAGTTGTAATTTACGGAGTTTAATGTCTAAAAACGAACATAAAGTACCTGCTATTGTTTTACAAAGCCAGCTATAATATTGTATTCAAATGAGTAGCAATATATAACAGGTTGTGTCGTTAGTAAGAGTACCCGATACGTCATTGGAGGTGTGATTGTGACCAAAGTCAAGCGCACGCCAGCCCTGCTCCAGACTATAAAGTGTCCATATAAATGATTAAGTGTTAAGTTACGATGTTCGCAGGCGTGCGCGCAGCGTGGCACCGTCTTCCATTCACTGACCAACGTATAATATTACATTACCGCCGAAAATATCAAATCGACAAGTAGATGTTATCGGTACAGAATGTTATAAAATTGAATATTTTCATATATTAGGTAGGAAACTTGCCTGCCCCCGTGGTGACACTCTTCCGCTGGCTGGTCGTCGTCCTGTCTATCCCACCAAAACATTTTTATGGCACATTTTATTTTGAATAGAGATGTTATTTAATATCGCTGTTAACGTCCCCAAAAAATTTTGAAAAATGTTTTTAATACATTTCTACTCCATGTGCACAGTTGTCATTCGAGTTTATTGTAGGCTATAAATATTCAATAAATAACATATATTAAATACATACAAGTTTTTCAACGGAGGTAACGTGAATTTAAGAGAGATCGAAAGTTTTTATCGTTTCAATAAATAAATGCAATTGAATGTTGAAAATGCTGGCAGCTATAAGCCTGGTAATGATTTGATTAACGAATCTATATAGTATTGAAGTGAAGTCTACAAATGAATATAATTAAATTTCGATGTCATACGACACAACTTTATCATGTTCAGCTATCAATAAAAAATCGTAAAAGCCAATACCCTACTGTTTCAAAGTATTTCCTATAAAATACACGAATTATTGAATTAGAATCGATTGTTTTTTTATAGCTATACAGTTTACATAAAGATTTTGGAACATAAGACATAAACATAGAAATATATCGCAAATAGCGCACTGCGTGACAGTTACGCACCTGTATGAGTCGTACTATCATTAAGTTAAAACAAATCTATAAAAAATACTTTAAATAAATAGACTATTATAAAGTCGTAAACGGCACTAGCCGTACAAATCGTCCGTTTTATGTAATATATGTGTTTCGCATGAGATTCATGAAGTATTTATCGGTGAACGGTGATTATTGAGAAACCGGCTCTGATTCTCAAGTGATGTGTGCTAGAAAATGTGGGCGGGAAAGACTTATAAGACTCATTATCTCACCAGGGTACCTACTTATTAGCATGCTAAATTGCTTTTGCCACCTACACAACAATGAAAACGACAAATTTGAGAGTTCTGATTGTTGATTAAAGCACGTAAAAAAACTTCGTTTAATATAATGGCTTACTTAAAATGTAGGTACCAATGCAGTCCGAAAAACAACTAATTTATAACCATTTATTAATATCTTTAGGTTTATCAAAGAGAGACCGAAAAAGGTCTGACCTGGCAACTTAGTTCAGTGTTTCGAACTCAAATAGTGCATCAGAAAACTGTATAAAAATGTGTGGAGTGTCGTGGCGAATATCAATTAATAGGCGTTGGTGCGCGCGGAGCTGCAAAAGTGTAAAATGCAGTGAGGCGGGGGGGCGTTGCGTAAATCAAGCGCGGATCCGCGTGAATTGCCAACGTGAAAATATGCGCATCCGAAAACGTGATACGAACCCGTATCCCCTACCGTACCGTTATATCGACCTACATGGTTGTATAATTTATATTGTGTTTATGGTGTTCTTATTCTTACTGGAAGAGGATGCGGTTGTTCCTGGCTTAATGGTTGCTTTTGCTTCATCTTTCCCTACACTGAATTTGTTATAGCCGGTGTCAGCTCGTGATTCAATCAATCAACCCTTACCTAGCTTTTTGCACCTGAACATAGCCAATGCTCACCATAGAACCCGGTCCACCGCCATCCGCATCCAGCCAAATAAACAAAGGTCGCAATCGAACGAATCACTTTCCTCAAATCGTTAGTGTATCTAGCGATTTGTTGTCTTAAATCTAGAACTAGTTCCTTATATGTTTACAAGAACTAAGTTTAGAATGCGAATGCCTTATATTAAACACAAATCAAGTACTCCTATATAACGAGTACGTTATTTGTGTTACAGAAAAAACAAAGAAAAGAATAGTGGACCATGGAGCCTTCGTCACAGTAGCACAAATCTTTACAATAATAAATATTCGTATCCAAAACTTTAATATAATTACAACTAATGATATCTATTATGTACAAACAAGGGGTAGATACGCCACCAACGCACAAAACGCGAGGGTCCTAATTAGGACCACTGCTAGCGAGCGCACGTCCTAATTAATTCAAGAAAATTCATTAAATGCCTTCCATGTATTATCCTTATTGTATTGTGTATTCTGAATGTGCAAAAATTATGACAAAAAGGTAAATAAAGATCATACCACGGATAGGTGTAGTATGAATATAACGTAAGTATCTTCATTGAAATATCATTGATTACAACCGTTAATACCCTAATAGTTTTATTTGTTGGTTGGCTTTAGATCCCTCCTACAACCATGTAATGTAGTTGAAACCTGTCGCAGCTCAAGGGTGTATGTGTGTTAACTTAAAACATTATTACATGTAATATAATTGCTACTTCTTAATATAATCATCATGAACATGCTACAATACCTATTTTAAACCGTTTGACGTGTTTTCAGTAACATGTAATTATTTACATTATTAGCTAAATAATAATTTAAGGGACGGATCTGAGTGTGAAGTTCTGAAATCTAAACAAAATATTTCAACTTAAATTTTGAGATCTATTGCGACATTTGATTGAAATACGTTCGTGAGCTTTAAAAAGGAGAAATAAATTGAAGCTTTTATCTTAGAATTTGAATAAAATCAGTACCAACAAGCGAACAAAGTAAATTTGTTCGCAGAAAAAAGTAGGTCTGTTTGGCATCGGCCACTGTGAAAAAGTAGGTAGGTAGGTGTCAGAGCGGTGTACAGGGCGGCAGGCGCACTATACTACACATGGCACGTGAAAATTATTGCCGCTCGAATTTTTCGAAAGCATTAATGCAAATTTATCGAGCCGCGCAGCGCTAATTGCGAGCGACGCGCGCTCGCTGATTGTTTTCTCTTCCGATTTATGGCAACACCTATTGCCGATTTAAAGCTTTAATTGTAAACGATTCCCTTGTTTTATTGGATAGTCCATGTGTATTTATTCGTGTGCTCACTGTGCGGTTTCGATTATTGATTTTCCGTCGGACTGTGTTTGTTTTTACCAAAAAACTGTAAGTCTTACTGGCCGTTATTGAAATGAACTAATCTAAGCTGCACGCATACTTACCTAAAAAAAATTTATTCACTTTATAGCGTAAGAATAATTGCCGGTAGTCTCAGATGACTTAATAGTATAGCATATAGACCGCAAATAGTAATACTATTTAAGATCTACGCACCATACTATTAAGTAATCAATCAAATCAAGTCAATTATATTAAATCAAATAGGCGTCAGTCCTTAGTTGTCATTAGTTATGTGAAATACCTTATGGCAAGCCTCGACTTTGACTGCACGGATGGCGTAGTAGTTTAAGCGGTCACCTCGTCGCTTATTACTACGCTGAGTGTTGTGGGTCCGATCCCCACATGGGACAACACTTTGTGTGATCCACAAATTGTTGTTCTGAGTCTAGGTGTTCTTTGTGTCCGTTTCATGTTTGTTTGCAAAGTCACAGCGACACAGGATATATTCGACAAATTGAGAACCTCCCCTTTTTTTAAGTCGTTTAAAAATAAGCTTTATTATTATGTTTTATTCTTGTCAACATCGCTAAGGGCTTAAAGAGAATTATAAATGAATATTCTTTATTAAATTAGTCAAAGCATACAATAAATAAATAATTATTAATAATATATAATCATTTTCATTCAAAGTCATTACCCGTTTAAAAATGTGTGTGTCGTCAAAAACTATTCGCCTGCGGCGCGACGATGCGGCGCTAAAGAATCGTAGCACGTTGAGTGAGAAGTGGAAAACTGTCGTAAAACCAAGAATTACCCCTCGGTGGAGGTAGGGATGTGTTAATAAATTAAGTGACGTCACATCCGAGCGGTTAACAAAGTTAGCGGTGACGGCCGGGGGCGTTTCCCGCCTTTTTCGCTTAAGTTTTCCGCGCCGCCGGCACCGGAAGTTCGGCCATTATTATTTTACGCGGGCAACAAGCGGCGCGATAATATCCCGCGCTTCAGCCGGCCCGCAGCTCGAGACTGCCTTAATGGCGGAACGTGTCTTCTTACTTTGCCTTTAATAGGTGTAATAACTTAAACAGAAAACTGGGATTTATTAAAGTTCCGTTTGATCTGACCAATCGATGTGTTTTGGAAAGGGACGTGAATTATGCCATAAATGAATTTTATGATTTTTTTATAAATATTCATAAGTTTTCTGTTCCTTTTAGTGGTGAAATAAAACATCGATCATCAACTAAGTTATACCGCGAATGTGAAACTTTATGAGTTTGTTAATATAACATCTAAATAATCAAGTTCAGTGTTTAGTTGTCCATGAGGTGGATGTATAAAGTTATATTAAAATTTCAGAAGGCGTTTATAAAATAGCAGTATGAAATGGTAAAAGAAAAGTAAAGTTGACCTTTATTCCCTAAGCCTTAGTGGCTTAGGGAATAAAGGTCAACTTTACTTTTCTTTTATATTAACAATGTAAATAATGATGCACTTAAATGTATCTACCTATTATACCATTATTTCTGAGTATAGAATGTTTCTGATATTTAAAATAATGCCGACGTTTATTTTAAACAAAATGATTTGTCTTTAGTATGTCTTCAATAGAACTGACTATGAAAACGTCACTCCTGAGTTGCCCTTCAGATGACCCGTGTGCTCTTTACCCCCCCCCCCCCTGTACCATAAAAAAAATCAATTGTTTAATCTACTTTCCACATTACCCATAAAATGATATTCAGAATAATATAAAACATAAATTTTGAAGCTTTACTGAAGAGATTTAGAAGATTTATTATCTATAGCTTGCAACAGAGGCGCCTTAATTGATAGCAAAGATTATTTTTTATTTAATACATATATTATACAGTATACATTCTCGAGAAAGTGGGCTGTTCTCAATTCCGTACACGTCAGGGCGATCGGTGGCGTATGTTTTGCGTAATCCCGGAATAAAGCTTAGTTAGGAAGTAAGCCGGGGTCGGTTTGGGGCGACTCACTTTGTACTATAAATCAATCCGGGTTCGTCTCAGGCGACGCGGCAAAAATAAGAGGTCACCCGGGTTTCGCACCGAGCGATAAACAAATGCATCTTCCTCAACAACTCTTTACTGGCGGTTTTATACTGAGAAAGTGTAATTTAAATAATATATTGTTATTGCACAGAACAGTTACTATGATGGCCATCACATCACGGCACACCTTATTAAAAATCATTTTAATAAAAAAGACAGGTCAGGCACAATCTATTAACACACAGTAAATTACATCCTATCTAAAAGATTTTCATGTAAAATGTTGCGAAGACGAGACTATATATGGCTCGCACTGTTAAAAAGTTATCAGATCGCATGTAGAGCCAAACTTCTAAATCTAAACGCCCTAACCCTACAAGCCCTAACTTCACAATATCTACACCATAGTCAAAAAATGTGGCTTGGCTGTTCTTTTACTACAAGAAATATTATATGACAGTAAAGTAATGAACAGTGAATAAATTTTTCACCTCACCCCCATGTGATTTTTTGTAAATTACTTAAGATTACGGGGCTCACACTAAAAGTTTTTAGAAAAGAAAAACGGAATGAGATCGAATATTTTTATTGATTTTCGACGTGGTCTATTTCCGTTCTAAGTACTGTCGCATGCGATGAAACCATTGACTGAAGCAGTAAGCCTATACCTCTGTTCATACTGGTCTATTCGAAAATCTTTCAGTGTGACCCATGTGTATTTTCTTATTTTGTTTATTTTTTATTTCTTTTCTGAGGTGTATTTCTTGCACATCAGAGGTGCCTTTTTTTGTTGGTATATAAGAATTGAAAGATACCGATGGCATTAAGTCCGCCTTATGCAAAGTATTTGCAGGAAGTATTAAAATAAAAAAAAATAGATTAGGGCGATAGTTAGTCATTATCTAAATTTGATTAATAATAATAAGAATCATTTAAGTATTTCTGCCATCACAAAAGTTCCTGTACATTTTTACTATGAGAATAGTCCTACAGTAAACTGTGAGATACAGAATTATGAACCTTTAAGATTAATGAATTTTGAATTTATTATCGAATCGTATCAAAAATGGAATCGAAACGTCCACTCGTAACGACGTCGGCGATGTGTGCCCGTTCAGGTTGCACACTTTCTGATATTGACTTCGGCGTAATCGGCAATAATCATTTCTGTTTGGAAGGCAAGCACGCGCCGGGCGGGTACACATTAGGCGTTTTGCGCGCGCTTATTCCACATTTGCTAATTTAAAGGATGGGAAGTGATTCACTTAAAATACTGAAAAATGTAATATGTACTAATTATTGATAACAAGGAGTCCTTATTATATAATTTTTCAGACCTGCGGAAGTCTCATACAAAGTTCCATCCCCTAGTTAGTACATACCATATTTCAGCTTTCTAGGACTTCAGGAAGTATGAATTTTGATAATCCTTAATGATTCAGTGACGAAATCGGGGTTTTTAGATATTAATAAAATCGACGAAACGCTTCAAGAAAAAGCAGTTAGGTTAGGTTAGGTTAGGTTATCCCCTAGTTAGTACATACCATATTTCAGCTTTCTAGGACTTCAGGAAGTATGAATTTTGATAATCCTTAATGATTCAGTGACGAAATCGGGGTTTTTAGATATTAATAAAATCGACGAAACGCTTCAAGAAAAAGCAGTTAGGTAGTGCCCTTTTCGCTTGGCTTATCTTGGCGGTGGCACTACCGTGCCACTAGAAACCTAGGTCAAGGACTACTATTGATTTATAGTCTTGTGAATTTGAAATACGAATTCTCCAAACAATTTAATCTATTAACGTCTCTTTATGTCATAAGAATGCGTAAAACACTTTTAATCCGTCTATTTCAACAAGCTAAGTAGACGTACTGTATCTATAGTTTTGTCAATTCAACTCGTCCTACAAAAGCAGCAGTTGATCAATATAGCTATTATTTTTGCCAGTCATTACGCTTTCACAAGGCTTATGCAAACATTATTTAAACGTTATTACCGGCCAAATTCCACTTTCTCGTGACGCTCAACACGACAATCCGGATATAATAGAATATAAGAGTTGACAGTCCATTGTCTGGTAAATTATTCACGAAATCTATTCGTCGCTCCAGATCTTGGTAGAGATTATACCGATATGGTGAATTACATGCGTTTCCATATTTCATGGCAGCGAGGCCGACTGATGACAGTCGTGACAGCCCTATATCGACTTTTTGTCCCACTTACATGTGCTTAATGATGGCGCTTTGTGTTTTAAAATATATTAAATGTTGGTTTTTATTCTTTGTTTCTAATTTTAGTTTAACTTTTCTTGGATACACATTTCTTTCATTTTATATCAATAAAGTAAATTCAGTATAAAACGCAAAATGTTTTTATTCAGTTTTATATAGGTAGTAGAATAAAAGTAGTTTTAAGTGTTTTAAATATAGGCTTTACCTATATTGTTTTCATCGTCTGCTAAATCACATAGTTAAGGAATGCTTGAGTAATTCTTCAAAACAGTAAGAAGTTTTCTTTTCAGTAGGCATTTATAACTTGCCACACTTGACTTCCCAAGACGACGCAAGAGGAAAAGTCATGAAATGTATTCAAGTAGGAAACATAAACGTGGTCTCAACGAAAGGACTCAAGTAATATAAAACTTGTAAACAACGTTAAGACCTCTTTTAATAGTATGTAATAAACCCGACTCAAATCAATAATTTAAAAAAATATCCGAATTACTTTTAAGATTTTCAACATAGTGACTAAATGTATCAATCAATCAATACTTCTGTAGGTTAATTCTTGGCTGGAAGGCTTCATACATAAAATAATTACACACTACAAGGATACACAGTCGCAAATAAATATCAATCACCGAGATGCTTATTAAATTTACAATATATACTGCAATTTGTGTTTATTAAGAACGAATATCGAGTTTAAACGTAGCCCGGAGGTTAAGACAATTAAAAATTAATCTTATGCGGTCAATGGTAGTTGGTTAATACGGCAGCACGCATCCGGAGCTCGATGTTGGCGAGTTGAACCCCATCATTACACTACCAACGATTCAATTCGACACATCTTCAGGGTTTCACCTCGCCCAATAATTACCCACTACTATCATTAAGCCGCGTGCACAACAAAACGTAATAACCTCGCAATTAGACGGTGGCTGTCATTAGATTGTAATAGAGTTTCGTACAACAATTTGTGAGTAAAATCGTCAAGCGTGTCACATTACCAGAGTCCATTAGGGCGTTTACACAACACGGAATTGAAATGAGCAGTCCACAGATTATCGTGATAGACAAACGGACTGCATTGTCTCGTAATAACGCTTATACGGCGTGCTCTATCTCTGTCCAAGTGAAACCATTTAGACATAAGTATTACTCATATCTAGTATATGTTTGGATGTATGTTTCAGTGAGTTTAAATATGTAGTTATCTAGTGTCTCCTTAAACAGCGTAAATACAGTTTGGTTACATAAAGCGTTAGATTTTCTTAAATTCTCTTACGGTCTTTTTTCTTAGTTTACCTATTTCAAAGAGGAGTGGCTCTTTACTATTTATTCATTTTGTCAGTATGGAGTATATATAAAGCCGGAAAAATGTACTCTTCGCGCAGTTGAATAATGTTAATCATAATAATTAAATTAAAAGATGTGAAAGCCATAATTAGTTAGTCCTAGATTTTTTTAAATCTCTGATGACCTATCAATAAATGTTGCTTCATTCGATTTTAATAAAATAATCTTTAATAGAAGAAAGTAAAACGTAAAAAGAAAGAAAAAAGTCTTCAATAGAAGAAAGTTAAACATGTACCTTCCCTGGTTGTCATACAAGAGAATTTAAGTTTTACACTTCAGAATTTCCTCTGTGTTTCTCAAAAGGAATAATTTTTTGCCGCTTTTGCAATATTATTTATTGATGCTCGGCTACTATTGGTCGTGGTGTATTGTTATATAGCCAATAGCCTTCCTAGAAAAATGGGCTACTTAACACTAAAATATTTTTTCAATTCGAACCATTAGTTCCTGAGATTAGCGCGTTCAAACAAACAAACTATGCAACTTAATAATTTCTACATTTCATTCAATCTTCATTTTTCTTAAGTAAAAATTAAAGAAAGTCTTTTTTTCTGCTGCCTTCACATCTTTACGGCTTCAAAAACGGCAAAATAAAATCGCTGTCAATTTAAAACTTTTTAGGGACTCTGTGGTTTAAATTATACCTGGTTATTAACTAAAACAAATTGACCTGAATTGAACTAAAACAAAAATCTAAATAGCAGAGGCGGTATGTATTGAAATATTCTACTCTTCACTACCTACTCTTTGACGCGACTCTGATACGAAGTGTTCTATGATAAAGTGGTAAGATTAGCATTCGCATTCAATACATGAATGAAACGTTAATTTCTACGTAAAGTAAAACTGGTAAGTACTCTACAGTGAATTAATGTTAGGCATTAGGGCAGCATACGTCACTTACTTTCCTCATGATTTGCATCTCTCTAAACAGTGTAGCACACATGCTATATGGAAAGTTTGAAAAGAAAGTAAGGCAATTCCACTTTATGGTACTGTTCTATAATAGTGTAAATAAATATGTAAATTTGAATCAGACATTTTCGTGATCCGTATCAAAAGAATTTTTTCTTAGTATTTTTCGCGACGTTTTTGTACCCGTGCAATGTTTTTGTATCTAAATATAATACCTATAGTCCGAATTTTTGCAGATAAATCCAATGAATTAATATTACAGAATTTAAATGTGAGTTTGTTTGTTTGTTATGATCACACGTCTTAACTACTAAACCGATTATTACCAAATTCTGCATACACGTTGTCACAGAAAATCACTTAGGTAAGATTCCATTAAGAAAAAAGATACTTTTCGAGGTAAATATTTACATTAAGAAGAGCAAAACTGCAGTAAATAAAAGTAGATACTAAGTGAAAGTGGAACTTCGTCTACGTCTTATAAAAGGAGTAAATTTTCGCAGTTAGCAATATTTTTCATTGATTCGTTATGTTATATAGTCTATAGATTCAATCATAGCCTTCCTCTATAACAGAGCTATCCAACAGTAATTTTTTTTAATTCGAACCAGTATTTCCTAAGATAAGCGTGTTCAAACAAACAAACCAACTTTTCAACTTTATTATAGTAGTATATATTTATTATAAACACTTTAAACAAAGCATACTTTAAACAACTTTATACAAAGCTAATGTATGACTCGATCTAGTAAAAATTTCATAACTTCCATAACAAATAGCCACCAAAAAGTCCCACACTAGAATTGCAACCTTATTCAACTTATGACGCGAACATTCGCGTTATTTTGTATTCCCTGATGGATACATACCATGTGTACGTACATCTGTGTGACTCAGGAAGTTGTTAAATTTAACTACAGCTTATAGTAACGTAAGTAATGATTAGGCAATCGGTTAAAACAAAGTTGTTACGTTGTTCGCTTTAACGATATACATATACAGTCAATTTACATATAGCCTGCGTTAATTAAAGCAAAATCGATAGTTATATAAAGCATACACAATAAAAATTTCAATTTCATCAAAGAAATAATCTGACATCTGACACACAACGCCATCTAGTTTCAAACTAAACAGAGCTTGTACTATGAAAGCTAGATATATATAACTTGCAAAAAAATTAAAATTATAAATTCTACATAATAATAATGATGATAGACATATACAATATACATATAAAAGTATACTTATATCATAAATATTAAAAATATTCACAAGCAAATATCTTTTTTTTAATCAAGTCTGCTTACGAGATTCGACATTAAGTACTGTGATTAAATTATATAATTATCAAACAGGTTTATCTTGATTGTTTTCTAAGAACTATTAGACATTTAATTGAATACTGAAAAAAGTAAGAACAAGCTCTTTGTCAAAAAAATCATTTCAATAGCATTATCCGATCTTGACCGAGATAGGCTTAAAAAAGGCAACGGAAAATAGTTCGTAAATATAGCATTGCAGTGCACTAGTTATATAATATTTAGTAATAGCTATTACTTAAACATTATCGTTCTATGTAAGAATATGGAACAACTCTTGGAGATAATCTGCACTTTCTGATAAAAAGAACACAATTGGAAAGAAGAAAAAATATATATGTGTCTTCTTACTAGTCCCTGTTTAAATTTATTTAACTTAGTTTCAGTAGCAGTCTATTAAAGTACAGCAACAGCAAAAAAATCCAGCCAAAATAAATCAGCCTGTATACTAAATATATCGTACATGTGTCGAATATCCAGTGAATATCCGGCCGATTTCGTCAGGTAGCACGATAATATCCACACGTTGGATATTAGGATCACATCGCGATAAGATCTTATCGGTTCAACGTTAAATAACACGTTTCCTGCAATCGTTGTGGTAATTTTGATAATATAATTACGATATTCGTATGTCGGCTTTTCAACCCTGTAATGATACCACACAGTGTGTTTAAACTACATCACACCGATCTGTTATTATTTTTAAAACGCTGTATGTACATTGATCGTGTAATTTAGTTCATTTTTGGATATTTTAGAATCGTTTGGAATGCCCGGGGTCACAATCGATTGTTATGATTTTAATGTTTCAAAGATAAATTACATATGAACGTGTATTATTCAGAAAGCATGAATCCATGGGTTTCAATAAATATTCACACTGAAACTCTTATGCTAATGACACATATACAAATCACAGTAGTTATTTACAATAATTTACATAAAATAATCTGTTGTTTTTAGTTTTCACTGGAAATAAACATACTTCTTCGCATATTTATAATTTAATACTATTTTTTTTTCTACTATTTCTATTTTAAAAAGACAATTCCCGCACTAGGATTATATCCTGTGTCCGGGGGACTTAACAAAAATACATGAAACGGACACACACAAAGTTTTGTCCCATGTCGGGATCAAACCCTTAACACTCAGCGCAGCGCGAGATGACCGCTTAAACCACTACGCCATCCGTGCAGTCAATACTCAAACACCTGAGGGGCAGGTGTGAGTTTATTTCACGTTAACTCGCTTCGAAGGTGACAGCGTTCAGAGTTGCGATTGGTGAAGAGTTCAGTGCGGGCCAATTGCAACTCCAAACGTGGTCACCGCGACTATCGGGTAGATCGATGTGAAATGTGAAAACTCATATGATTGGAATCGAGAGAGCCTAGCGTACGGTGCTTAAGGTGCTTCCATACCTACCTTACCGACATCCCACGTCTTCCGTGTATGAACTGGCAGATGTCCTATCTGTTAGAAAGATATTTGTGTGTTAAATGCTACGAAGATACCACAAAATCGTTGTTCCTCACTAACCTGTCTCACAAAGACGTATAGAGCGCTACCATGTTCCTCGCACTATGTCGACGTTGGCTAAGAGACACTATAATTACTTGGCTCCTCATGTGTATAATAAATATAACAAAAATAGTAAAGTAAGAAAATTTAATAATACTAAATTCAAAATAGCTTTATCTGCGTGGTTAAAAACCATAGATTACGATTATGTTCAAAACTTATTAAGGAATTAATGATTTCTGTGTAGCACAGGATTTAAAACAAGTAAGTAGACATACACAAAGATACACACACAGAAACACATACATATACCCACACACACACACACACACACATACACACACACACAGGCCCGCAATCTCGTGCGCGCACAGGCGCATACACAGGCGCACAGACATATATACTTATGCAAGCATACCATGTCATGTAGGGTTTCTTTTACTTCTTTTTTTCATTTTAACACAGTATATACTAGCGCGGGTGTCAGAAAATCCTGTTATAATTGCACAATATTTATGGCAATAAAGAATATTATTATTATTTCACATCTACACAATCGCAACGTCAAACGCTCACCGTCGGGAGCTCGTTGATTTGCAATAAACTAACACTAGGCCCTCAGCACAAACCGGGTAGTACAATAATGCATTCTCATATTTTTAAATTTTTACAGTCTATTAAATATTCGGATACTTATAAATATACATCAAGGTGATAACAGGAATTGTAATTTACCATACATAGGTATAGCACACACAAAAAAATCATAAATTATAGCAATCATTTGCACCGTAACTTAAGCTTTTCCATCAAGCAATTTACTTAATGACTTCAATTAATACTGAATTTAATTTACTACTCACATCCATTTAGTATAATTAGTTTCGGTAATATTTTATATCTGCCTTGAAACTAATTTGGGTGCGATTTTTTTAAATTAACAAAGCGTTCATTAATATCAACACTTTAGTTATGATGTTGAGTTGCTCTTCAGCGAAACAATCATTAATTTATCTTTTAATATATAGGTCGTACGTAGTGACACAAGCGATGAAAAATAGATTTTCCATTATATAAAAATAAAGTAGGACTTTATTTTTTTGCGTAGAGCTATAACCCACGCCTAATAAGTAATTTAAAAAAAACCATTTGAGAGATATAATTAAATCTTTTTATGAGCATTTGTTTAATTATCATCATCATCATCATCTACAGCTTTGTATGGTCCACTGAACAACAAACAACACCGCTGAACAAGGAGAAAGGAGGAAGGAAGTTTTGGATAGGAGGTTTTGGCCTACTACTCCACGATGGCCAGACAGTATAAGGTTTTTGTGAAGTTTTCCTTCTCAGTGCTGTTGTCCTGCAAAGTTTGCTCCCTTAGTCTTCTCTTAAGACATCCACGGGATTAATAGGGATGGTGACACACCATATTCTTAATACGTTACTACACGGACGTTTATTTGATAAATATGGTTAAATATTTAAAACCATTGATTTCTTTATAATGCCATGAAAACCAGCTTATTTACTACACGATATTTAGTTTATGTATTTGTTACATGATATAAAAATGTTAATTAAATACTAATGTATGTTCCATGTACCAATATTTTTAATTAGTTTTATTTACTTTTTAAATTATTGTAAAAAAAATACTCAAAGAAAAAGGTAAAATAACATTTTTAATACAGAATACATTATACATTCTAATCTAAGCTGTGTTATTTTTATTTAAGTTCGTGAAGCCAGAGTTTATTTAAACTGTGCTGCAACGCTCAGGTAATCCAACGGCAGTGCTATCTCATTTTCGTTCGACGAACCTAAACCGATGTATTTAGGCTTATCAGAGATTAAGCATGCTGTAACTTTGACTCTTAGACCTTACTTTTATCCTCTTAAATAGGATATGTTTAAGAACGTAACTAAATTTAACTTTTAACATAGATTCTAAAATTTAGTTCGGAAGTGCGTTTCTTTCCATACAAGGCAGAATAATAGGAGAGTAGCGCAGTACGGCAACGCAATAATCGGTTCTCAAATCATAAGTACGTAACGTTTGAAATAATCTCTCAATATATTTTTAGTATATTTTTTATTTCAGAATATTTAGTATTATTTTTTATTTTCTTCTTAAAAATGGAACGAGTTCATCATCGCTATTAAAATTAAAGATAAATATATAAATAATCCTTGAATAATAATCCTGTATAAAAAAAGAACGTATGAAGGTCGGCTTATAACAAATCCGCTATTGAATAAAGAAAATACACAAATAATGAAGATTATTCCAACATTTTCTGTTTCAACATCTGCGTCCGCAGGGTACGGCGAGAAAAACAGAAACTCGAAGAATATTTAATATTCAATGCTTTGAACATTTATTATCTTTACATGATTTATCCTAAATGTTAATCTTGCTTTTAAACGTAACTATATAAGTTATAATGGATAAATAATATCAGTTAAACACAAACATACTAATTAAACCTACTAACTTAAAAAATACTAATTATTACAAACACCTATAGACATAAAATTACTTAATATGGCTTTAAAACTTTTTTTAACCTTTCTCTTTAAAAAAGACAACTCCTAATAAATATATCCTGAAATATAATATAATATCCTGGAATATATCCTGTGTCGCGGGGGACTTTCCAAACATACATGAAACGGACACAAAGAACACCCAAACTCAGAACAACAATTTGTGGATCACACAAAGTGTCGTCCCATGTGTTGTTTGAACCCCCAATACTCGGCGTAGTAGGAAGCGGCGTGGCGACCGCTTAAACCACTGCGCCATCCGTGCAGTGTTCATCTCCTTCCCTCAAAAAGAACGTTTTTTTTTCATTTAGGTAACATTTTTCAGTGAAACTTCGCTCCTAATATGCGTAGTATGATGTTATATAGCCTATATCCTTCCTTGATAAAAGGGCTATCGAACACTGAAAGAACTTTTCAATTCGAAACAGTAGTTTATGAGATATCCGCGAAAATAAAAACTCACAAACTTTACCTCTTTATAATATTAATATAGATTTATTCACCACCAGCTTTTGCCTGCGGCTCTGCCCGCGTGTATGTCGGTTACCGCAGTAAATAATATCCTATGTTACTCGCTGATAATGTAGATTTCTATTGGTGAAAGTTTTTTTTTAAATCGATTTTGTTGTTCAGGCGTGAAAGCGTAACTTAAAAACAAAAAAGGCCACTTGCGCATTTATAATATACGTATGGATGTTACGCATTGTATATTGCATTTATAACGACCATGATGTTTCAATTCTAAGGAATTAAAATTAAATAACTTCTATGAAAATTGTCAGACACTCACGTCGTGGAAGTGGCATTGGCAAATTGCAGTACATGAAGGAAAAGCTTTTATACCTTTGTCATGGTGAATGGTTTTTTTTTTCATTTTAAATGATTAACAAATAACAAAAGAAAACTTTCTTAACTAGATCTCCTTTATACTTTACTTTAAGATTATTTGACTTTTAAAGAACGACCACCTTACCTAGTAGTAACACCAACCTTTTGAGATTTATCTGAAAACACACTAAAATGTCTACAACCGCAAATAGTCCACATAGATTTGAAAACATAATATTACAGCATGTTATTATTACACATTAAGTTTCATTATGAATTGCCACAAAAAAATAAATTTCTTCGTTCTTCGCAGGCGAAGTTTATGTTTCACAGGTAGCTGTCCGAACATATTAATACGATATTATAGAGAAAATAAATGTCGCAACATTAGGAAGGTGCTGCAATCTGCAAGGGGTCGCGTTGATGAGGGGGTTAGTTTATTGTTTTAGATCACTGCCGCCCTAATTCACTATATCGCCTGTAATTAAGGCCGAGCCGAAATACAAAAACTACTAATTTACCCCTTTGTGATGATCGTTTGTATGAAATACAGGGTGCCCAAAATAACGGTTTGACGACGTTAACTTTACGTCACTTAACGCGTATATTAGGTGGGATTAAATTATCTTAAAGGTAAGAAAGGACACTTGACTACTTTTAATGTGTTAAAACAAAGGAAGAAATATAAGAGACTATTAGAGAGAGATTACCATGGATCTTTCTTTTTTTCTCCGTGTGGTGACGGATTAAGAATACGTAGTGTCACATCAACTATTCATCCCGTGGGTGTCGTAAGAGCTGACTAAGGGAGGACTACTAAACTACGCAGGGCAACAGCATGCCAAAGAGCATGCATTAAAACTTGAAACAAACTCTATACTAACCAGTCAGTCTGGTATAGTAGCCAAAAACCGCATGTCTGAAGAGAGGCCTATGTCCAGCAGTAGACTATTAAAGGCTGTTGATGTGATGTGATGTACAACAATTGTTATTAGGCCTTACAGATTAAGGACAGAGCTTTTTCTTTTTAGAAAGTTTTGGATGTTGACAACGCAAGAGGCATGTTTATCAAGTTCACAATTTACTTATACTTTTTAACTTTTTTTTTTCCGTGCGGAAATCCCCTCGGATACCACCTGTCGGTGGCATGTCGGACTCGAACCGACTAAAACCGCACGCCGTCTCGGGTACTAATAGCCGGGGAATCAGGTATACCCTAGAAAGGAAGTCCCTGGTGCCCCGACATACCTCGGGTCATCTACAGACGAGTAGACGACCCCCCCTTCCCCCCCCCCGTGTGGGAACCCCATGTTCCCTGTGCTCCCTGGAAGCGAGCGCGCTTCCACTCACCACGCTCTTCGCCACCCCGGCCTGCTTCTGCTAGGGTGACAAATGGCCTCACCTGTCACCCCCAGGCCTGCGCTGATGGAGGACTGCGGTCGTTCTGCGACCTCCGGCGCCTGAGTCGCCTGCGGTACCTGGATTGTTTCCGGGCCGGGAGAGTTCTAAACCTCTCCCGGTCCCGCTCCGCCGTCTCCTTCGCAAGCATAACTTGCTCGCATAAGACACAGGTGATCCCCGAAACATCCTTTCCCAGTGATCACCTGCGTCAGTCGGTATGAGAGGGTCCCGTGACGCCTCTCGAGCCAATCCTCCATAACGGGTCTTACCGCCGCGATGACGGCGTGCCCGTTATACTTTTTAACCTAGTTCACAAATATCAACATCATGACTATTTAAGATGCAAAATATTCAGTTAAGTTTAAAAATAATTCGTAATCTTTTCGTATTATATTCAATTGAAAAGCCTGAATCTGTCTTTCTTGAACCGAGCTAAATGAATCGACAACATTACGTATATAATTTTCCAACCCATTAAGAATTTCCATTTTATTCCTTCGAAAAGTTGACTCGAGCTCAAGGAATTGTAAAATGTATAAAAAAACAATAAACAGTTTCTATTAAATAATAAAGAGGTTTATGTGGTGGTACAAGTTTAAGAATATTTTAGATAATTTACTCTTCTCTGAGAAATTGTTGATTATTGTCAGTGATTCCCCATCACTATACGGCAGTACGAAACAAAGTACGTAAGAGGTTAGTATTAATAAATAACCAATATTATATAATAACCAATATGTCATGAACCGCATAACGACTTAATGACTTTCTTAAAGACTTATCCCTGCACCATGGATATTATGATTCAGTTAAGTGCGTGAAATGGGGCTGCTTCAGCGTTAAACATTTTCGAATTATGTAAAAGCTATTATAAGTTCTTTTTTAATGTCCTTTTTCACCCCTACTTCAATTGTGTAAAAGTTTAAGAAAAAGTTGTAACGGCCGTCCAATTAGTTTAAGAATCCGCACAGAAGTGCTTCGCCGACCCTAAATTTTTCCCAATTAAATGCAAAACTCGGCCCAGCACCGGCGGCTATATAAAATTTAAAGTCCATACAATTCGCGCAACACAAATTTTTATTACCTACGCCCGGTAAGTAAACAAAAAGAACAAATTAGCCGACCTCAGTACAAGACGTCTGCGTCGTCCGCGCGCTATATCCCACTCGGGACACAAGGGTGTAAAAAGTAAAACAATAAGGATTCTGTGCGGCTGCAAGGGGATATTTATTGTTAATGAAAATGGCGGGATTTGAACTAACGTCTTGTAACTAAATACCCTCTCACGGTTAAAGCGGGCACTAATTTGGTTTTTATAGCGCGTCCTTAATTTGATTTGGCGGCATCGCGGCCTCGCCACTATTGCTTGTAGGAGCAATTAATTTGGTCGGATTATATTTTTTTTTTCTCGGGGCGGCCTGTGCTCGTCGCGCGACTCTCCCCGTGCAGAGCTTGCTTACGCGCCCACAACACGATCGAACGGAGGAGGAAAAAAAATAAAATAAAACTTAAGCCCCGTTTAATTTGAAGGGTGGTTCTGGGCTATTAAAGTAACACGCTTATGTATTGCAAATTATATTGAAATTTGTCTTCCATTACTGAGCGTCTTCCTCACACAAATGTTGCCCGCATTACGAGCGGGAGATTTTTATTCCTCGCTACGCCCACCCTTGTCTCCCGCTTTTTTACGTCGGAAGTTTTGTGGCGCTTTTTTTTTCTCGCTAATTAAAACTCTTCCGCGCTGTTTCCTCTTAGAAACGAGATCCGATCAATTAATTTTTGGACGCCGCCGCGTAAGCCGTCTCGAAATTTACTGGGCTCAATAAAAAATACAATTCCTACCAAAAAAGGGTATCAAAAAGTAATTGATCAAGCAAAGGTTTACATTTTACAAACTTTTTCAATTTACTTTTTGTGTTGTTGTTATACAATTTTCTGGGTCTCAGGAAAATATGTTGGCAATCAAGGTGTAGTCGTCTAATAAAATAGCATTGTTTATAGGTAATTCTTTGCAATCAGCTTCGCTGGTCAGCGGCGCACGGAGGCACGGCTGCCGCGGTGGTACGCGAACGTACAGAAATGGAATCACGCGCTCTATTGTCTCGGGCATTGAGGACAGATTGTTTCACCTAATACCTACAATAATTTGCTCCTACACAATGAGTCCCTACTACCAAAATAACTAGCTGTTATTGCTAGTGGCATTTAGGTTCACATGATGAAATGCTATGCCATTGAACAAAATAAGCGAATTATTTAATTTATTTTTTATTTTTTTAATACTTCATTCACAAAAAAATGGACGAAGGTGGACTTAATGCCGTAGGAATTAAACAAATATTAATAATTTAATATTAATACTTTGCGAGCAGCACAGGACCGTTTGCTGTGGCGAACTTTGGGGAGGCCTATATATAGGCTGGCAAAATACGTCCACACCCACAACTTTTGCGCACTTAAGTATATACTTAAATAAATGTATATAATATACTAAATAAAAAATAATATTGAAAAAAATATATTAAAATTAATATAAATTGAGCAGTAAATAAAAATTAATATTGAAAATTATATAATTTACAATATTAGTATATAGGAAAATAAAAGTAACCTTCAGGAGTTGTCAAAACTAAAAGTCAAAGTAATAGTTTTTTGGGATAATACCTACCTTGGTAAAATAACACTTGATAATGTAGTACTTAGTAAAATAACGCTGTATCTATAGGAGAAGCCTATACACACAACAAAAGAATGTGCGCTACTTGGGAACAAACAGCAAGCATACTTCAATCAGCTGAAATGAAGGCAGTGGAGGTAGGAGCAGCAATTTATCGTTGATGGCCTCTGTAGGCAGGCCAGTGGGAGCACGCGCCGAATTAAATGGAAATCAATAGCAATCACCGCACGTGACCAACGACCCTTACATCTCGCCGACAGCCAACATCACACGGAACAATGTAGTATAGTTCGTGACAGATCATGTTCTTAATAGAAAATGAACGGTTTGATCAGAGCTGAACATCTATGGAGCTGCTATTGATATATTCGTGTGGCTTCATGTCAAGCAACAGCGATATCTACTTGCATTCTTTTTCTTTAAATACCTCTCTTGTCTAACTACTGTACCTACTGTGATATATCAAACGGTACTCCAATATCTACTTGTTCTTGGCATAGCGCAAAAAAAAAAGACCTGGAGGCCAATTCTCGTAATAAAAGATCGGTCTCAATTCAGTTCCTATTAACTTTCGTACTCACAGCTGTCATAAAAGGTATTTTTGTAGTAAAGTATTAAACATCCAACGTTGATTGTAATGTGATTACTCATATATCGTATTCTAACCGAAAATTGAATCGTTAATCTCTACCAGATTACCGACTCAATTTTCTTAGCTTAGTAATACTTTACTATTATATTTTACTACGAAAATACCTTTTATGACAGTTGTGAGATCGAAAGTTAATCGGAGCTGAATTGTGACAGAACTTTTTCAGAATTATCTTCTGTTTTATCACCGATATTAATTGCGTTTTTGTTATTAGAAGATTTTATTACTAAACATATACATAGACAGTTTTCATAACAAAAAGACGAGGAGTAGTTAAGAGTAACAGTAACACATCAAAGAAGTAAAACATTACCTTCGTCAGTAAAATTATCTACATCTTTAACTCAAAACATATCAGTACTTATCAACTACAATACAAATGAAAAACGACAGGAAATCAATTTTAAAAGAAGAGAGTATTGAAATCAAAAGCATTTTATTCTAAGTATTATAGAATAGTAAAATAGTCTAAATATCTACATTCTATAAGATAAGATTCTACATTCTAAAAGGAATATAATAAAAGGAAAAACTCGTCGTTTAAATCATTTTTTAAAGCGCATTTATTTATAGAATTGTCATTGTAATAGTATAGTATCTACTTTTATTAGAAATTATTGGTTATATATTTTAATTTTCTTTTCAGGTTTCACTGCAGTCTTCGCGATTTAAAAAAAAACAATAGATTAAAAAGAACTTGGCACAGTAGGTAATAGTTAACAATTCTGATATATCAATAGTAATTGTGTATATGTACCATTATGTACATTTCGTTAACTTGATATACATTTTAAAACCGAAACCGTATCAAATCATTGGGGCCCTCTTAATACTCATATTCTTCATCAAAGTAATGGTCCTGTACAGCTTTATTATTTAGAGAAACTACTTTCAATTTTTTGTCCAATATCCCAAAACAGAGGTGGAATCTAAAAATATGAAGTGTTGGAGATTCAGACATGATGTAAAAGTTACTAAACTATGTAATAAAAAGCTTTCGAAAATATATAAATATTTATTTTATACAAAATAAGCATTAAAACAATGTACATAATGTATATTATGTACAGCGATTCGGAGGCACGTCCGCACTATACGGGCCACAGCGGCAAACAAAGCAGCACTTCCTTCGATTGTCGTTCGATGATTGATCAATCAATGCATTAGAAAGGTGCCCCCTTAATTGCGGCAATTTCAACCGATGTTTGTACTGGCGACCGACGGGTAATTACGATAATCCAGCTTTATAGTGTGCTTTTAGAAATTATTTATATATGTCAATACCTACATAAAATAAGAATTTTCCTAATAATATTTTCTTTTGCTTGAAGCAAAAGAAAATATTATTAGAAAAATTAGAGAGTAGCAGTATTAAATAAAACCTTGTGGAGAAAAGATATAAATAGCTGTTGATTTCTGACACGTTACTACCACACTTTAACAGAATAATTACTTAAATAATAAAATAAAAAGTGTTTGGAAATCTAAATTCTACTAAGAAGCGCAGTGCTGTTTGACATACATACCTATATTATTATGCATTTAGGCATTTATCCTCGAAGCCACCGAAAACCCCGAAGATCGAAAGAGGCAAGCCTATTGCTATCAAAGGGTACTTTCGAAATTAAAGATTGGAATGTTAGGAGTAGTTTAAAAGGGTTATTGTTAATGCGGAGCAAAAGCAATAGGTTCCCTGTAATTCGTACGGGGAAACTTATGAATTCTCCAACTGCTGGTTAGTACTTGTTCCTGTCGGTATTACATACAGTTGTGTAATGGTCAGGTCAGTAGTGACGTTGAAATTTAAAAGTTTCAATATCCACTGACCATCTATCTCCCTTCACATCAACAGCCTTTAATAGTTACTGCTGGACATAGGTATCTCCTTAGAAAGGAGGTTTTGGCCTTCTATACTACGCTGGCCAGGCGGATTGGTATAGGGTATGTGTCAAGTCGGCTCTTACGATACCCACTCGATGAATAGGGGTGGTACCCTATTCTTAAACCGTCACCACATGGATGACCGTCTGTTTAGTCTTGCGCTTTTATTGTCATACTGCTGATCAGTATTAAATGTATGTATAAAGAAAATGATAATGTACAGAACGTAAATCAAATCCTTCAGAAAACTTACAAAAACTACTACTAAGACAAAAATTACTACTAAGGGACGCCAACGTGTAACCGATATATCAATTTGGAAAATATGAATTTAGAAAATAGACTTCTGTTTTCCTTGTTGATGATAATGACATGTTAGTAACTGAACTGTAATATCTGCATCGTAATATGTGCTTAAGTAAACGTAAGTGTTCACCAAGGAAAAGTGTTATAATAGTATCTCAGCTATCGCAAAACACGACCTAACTACCCTTCGTTTGTATGTCCATATAATGTTGACCCAACCACTGGTTTATTAAAATAGATCAATTAGACCTGAATGCCAAATTATCATTGATTTAAATTAAACCTAGTCTCCGTTTGAACTAGGTATCTGCTGCCACAAATAGGTCCAATTAACTAATCCAAGACCTTATCTATAAAATAACTCATTCAAGAAAATTGCCAGTCATTTTGTTGAACAAACTGCGAAACCCCTTTTAATGCTAACTGAATTGTTTATTTTCATAGGAAAAGTACTGTAGTGGCCAATTTTAATTCTTCCAGAACGTTTTTCCACAAATATCAACAGGAGCTTGCCCCACGTCCAATACTTATGTTACATAGTCAAGCAATATCCACAAAAGGACAAAATATCGCTGCAAATAAACGTTTAACTTTATGGACTCGAAAGATATTACCGATTCGTGATCTCCTTTTTGTTTAGTTTCGCGTTTCACCCGGTCGGCCATCTTGGCGACATGTGGCGGGAGATTTAGGCGGGAAACGTGCCCCGCTATATTAGATTATGTCGAAATGAATTGAGCGCTACTATTGGATATG
This sequence comes from Arctia plantaginis, assembly GCA_902825455.1. Taxonomy (NCBI): domain Eukaryota; kingdom Metazoa; phylum Arthropoda; class Insecta; order Lepidoptera; family Erebidae; genus Arctia; species Arctia plantaginis. The sequence goes on from CADEBD010000288.1 coordinate 8,471,821, forward strand.
TTATTGACGTAGATTTGCGATCGGAGGAACGAACTGATATTTCGTATTGTTATTAAAGGCGCAGCGCTCCCGGCAGACGTGAGCGGAGTCCTGAGTACCGGTCCGCTCGATACGACGCCCTTATGGACCTATCGTTTAGGCCTCTTTATATTTTTCTTATGTAAATACAGTTTCATATCCGATGAGCTTTATTTATGTGGGAATCGTTTTAGCGAGATAAGTCTCTCCGGTGTTCTACTGTTCACCTCTCGTGATGCATGTAAATTTTGTTTGTTTTGGAATACTGATTTATTGTATCCAGTGATTTGCCCGTCTTTTATTTTATCTGCTTAGCATATTGGATTTCCTACTAAATAAAATGTATATGTATAAACATATTTATATGTTGTATGTGTGTTTTATAATATTAGTGTAGATTTTAAAGTACCGTTATGAGCATTTCTGAATGAACATCCTTTTGCGGACGCCTTAGTCACATTACATCCCATGCACCAGGTAGCGAGTTTTAAAGTCATATAAATATTATTTCATTACTGAAAATAAAACAATAGAAACATACAGTATATACTTAATAATTTAAATTATAGTGTTCTCTATACAATAATGTAGTAGAAAATAATACAATTAATTAATGAACTCAGTCTTCAAAAACTTTTACTTTTCATATGTGAACTCCTAATTTTCCCATCTAACTCATAACCGTCCTGTTGACGGCAATAGACCTTCCCCTATTATGTGGGATTAAAAACATTGTCGGTAAAATGTTTGCGTTTAATTCGCCTCAGCTTACCCCTTCGAGGATATGGGCTTGAATATATATATATATGTAAGAGTTTATTTGGTTATATAATATCATTGGTACAAGCTGGTAGGTACATAAGATGTATCTACACGCAATCATCCGAGTAAGGTTTAAGAGTAAGATTTTACAACTTTAGGTTTTAACTTTACATAGGTTACAATAAAAGTTATATGACTTGGGCTAGGAATTGTTAATGATAAGTCTCGCCTACACTTATATACCTAGTTACTCTATTTAGTAGCGGTAGTAGTAGTATATATGTAGATACAACAATAATTATCGAAGTACTACCAATTTTCAAAGGAAAAATATGTTTTGAAGAGCAAAGAACATTTTAATGTTAAGTGTCGCTAAACATCAAAGCATGTATGTGCCAGACTGAGAGCGTTGTTAAAACGTCTTCAAGGGTTTCAGCGCGGTAAACAGTAGCATCATCGGTGCCACAAGTCATCACCGATAGCGATAATTTAAAAATATATTAAGATGATAGCCGGTAAAATAGGTGTAAAACTTTAATTTATAAAACTTTAATATATACCTACGAATGAAAAAGTTATCGATAAATATTCGAAATGGCACTTCGGTTTCAATCCCTTATTGATTATCAATAAGGGATTGAAATTAATTACAGATTTTAAAGTCGCTAAAAAAAGAATTATTATTATTAAGTTCAAAAAATATTTCTCCCTTGCACGGTGACGGAAAAAATTGTGAGGAATAACGAGAGAGAGGGAACTCTATGTAATCTTCTTTGAAATGTAAGTACTCGTATGAATAATGACAAACTGAACAGAGCGACCGAGCTACGAGTAAATCGCTTAACTATCGAATACGAAAGTTGATGTTCATTAAATTGTAAATTTAACTCTTTTCAATTTTGGCGGTTTGTGAGTAGCAGCTGTGTGGTGTGTCAAACTATGCCATAATTTGTAATAATTTATTTTCAAGTAGAAAATGGAAACTGTCTTTTCTGTTTTAATTTACTGCTCTTTTTCTAAAAGTAAGTAAGATTCAGCTCAACAATGTTTAATGGCTTTTGCGGCATAGTGTTGTTGTGCCAAGCTCCTCGACTTCTTTAGATTGTAAAATAACATCAGTCTCTTACATCTTACTCCCCGTCCGGAGAACGACACACGCGAGCGGCCGGCCCACTTTGATGTCGCAAGGGTAGTTATGGAAATTAATAAAGTGAACAACGTGTAATTGCTTCCGATAAGACGGCTCGCCTGCGCCTGCGCTCCTCCGTTTTTTGCCTCTTTAACGAGCAGCTCACAATACAAGCACCGTGTCCTAAATATGTTGAATAATTATTTCATACATTTTAAAATTTTGCCCCTAAATATTCGGCATTATGACGTTTGGTTTTTTATTTATTTTACCTTTTAATTGACCCAAAAAAAAACTTAAATGATTGGTTTCCAGTCCTACGTAAGAATTGGCCTGGTATTAAGATAAAGCAGAGGTAAATGCTAGTTTAACATACATGTAAGTACAATGAACAGAAAATGTGAAAGTTTTGAATATGAAAGAAGGAAATAGTTATAATAATTCTTGGTACCTTTCAAGGTTGGGTTGAGTATGGTTGTCTTTTAATATTTAATCATTAAATTTTAAAAAAGTATCACCGTAATCATGATAAATTGATAAAAACTGCATTCTTAATATTCCACCCTCAGCAATTTCAAGTAAAAATACCACATATAAACGGAACCAAACGGCAAGTATACTCTCTCTCAAATAAACAATAACTGTCCAAATCGGTTCATAAATCGATCATGGAAACGTGATAAACGTATAAATGTAAGAATGCCTCATCTCACTACATAACCTCGTGCTACAGACGTATTAAAAATGGGTTGTTCCGTCTTAATCCCACTAAATTTCATCCGATTACTATCTTAACTCATCCCATTTACTCAACGTTCATCCTAGGTTTTGTTATTCTATTCTTTTTTCTGATCCCATTTTGTCCAATCTGCTATTCTTAACTCATCCCTTACCACATTTTTCTTATAAACAAATGTTTTGTGAGTACAGTTTCCAAACATAATTTAAACGACTCTGAAAAAAACAAACTATTCACATCACACACATCAACAGCCTTTAATAGTCTACTGCTGGACATAGGCCTCTCCTTAGAAAGAACGTTTAACAAAAACAAACAAACAAACAAACAACAAACAAACAAACAAACAAAACAAAAACAAACAAACTATTAACCTTGTGGAACTGAGTGATTATTCACTTAGGCACTTTAGTTACCTAAAGTGCAACTAAATTGAAAATATCTTGTCATGTTTCACGCAATAGGTTGATTTACAAAATAATGTTACTAAATAAAACAAAAAGAGAAATGTGATAAAAATAACGTAATAAATAACTCACTGAAATTACACATAAAATACAAAATCAACCCCTAAACATATATCAATCAACATAGAAGTGAAATCATAAGTAGATCTACCACTACCACAACACCTTTTTTTTTTTCCGTGCGGAAATCCCCTCGGATACCACCTGTCGGTGGCATGTCGGACTCGAACCGACTAAAACCGCACGCCGTCTCGGGTACTAATAGCCGGGGAACCAGGTATACCCTAGAAAGGAAGTCCCTGGTGCCCCGACATACCTCGGGGTCATCTACAGACGAGTAGACGACCCCCCGTGTGGGAACCCCATGTTCCCTGTGCTCCCTGGAAGCGAGCGCGCTTCGCAACGCGCTCGCCGCCACCCCGGCCTGTTTCTGCTTCTGGTGAGGCCATCTGTCACCCTCAGGCCTGCGCTTATGCAGGACGGAGGTCGTTCTGCGACCTCCGGCGCCTGAGTCGCCTGCGGTACCTGGTCCGTTCCCGGGCCTGGCGGGCCGGGAGAGTCCTAAACCTCTCCCGGTCCCGCTCCGCCGTCTCCTTCGCAAGCATAACTTGCAGAATAAGACGGCAGAGTTCCACTCACTCTCGCTCCGCACGATAGCCGCTATCAGGCTATCGAGCGAGAGAACTCCCACTCCGATGGCCGCCACGAGGTCTCGCCTCTGCTCAACCCACGCCGGGCACTCTGCCAGCGTGTGGAGAGCCGTGTCCACGGTCTGGCCATCGCAGTGGTGGCACTCAGGCGTTGGCTCCTTGCGGATCAGACACAGGTGATCCCCGAAACATCCTTTCCCAGTGATCACCTGCGTCAGTCGGTATGAGAGGGTCCCGTGACGCCTCTCGAGCCAATCCTCCATAACGGGTCTTACCGCCGCGATGACGGCGTGCCCGGCGCTCGGTTGCCCGAGTCGTTCCTTCCACTCCCCTATGACGACCTGGCGGAGTTGGGATTTCCGGTCATCGATTTCTCGAGTCTCGGGACACCGACCCAACTCCCGCGCCTCCTTGCGCCACTTACCGCAAGGGCTCTCGCCTCCAGGTCCCACGGTGGAGTTCCGGCTAGGAGACTCGCCGCCTCAAAGGAGATCGTGCGGTACCCCCTTATGATCCTGATGGCCAGCACTCACTCCCGCCCATACTGGGCACCCGTAAAGGGCCATGGACCGCACAACCCCCGAGTAGAGTCTCCTGCAGGAGTCATCGGGTCCCTTCATGTTGGGCAGCAGCCGCGCCAACGCACGCGCTGCCCCAACCAACTTGGGGACCAGACGTCGGAAATGATATCCGAAGTCCCATCGGCCATCGAGTACGAGCCCCAGATACCTGATCGAGGGCTCGATGCCGATGCGAGTGCCTCCTACCGTGAGGCTAGATCCCTCAGGCGGCTTCCTCCGAAGCCCGTGGAAGAACAGGGCCTCGGACTTGTGCAGAGCCACCTCGAGACCCAGCCGCTGGATACGCTCAACGACTTGGGCAACCCCGGCCGTGGCCCTCAGGGTTGCCTCGTGATGCGTCTTGACGCGCGCCGTCACGAGTGTGTCGTCCGCGTAGCACACGACAGCGACACCATCCAAGAAGGCGCCACGAAGCACCAAGTCGTAGCCGATGTTCCACAAGAGTGGCCCTAACACCGACCCCTGCGGAACTGGGTCCGGTCCTGTCCTGTCCGGAACTGGGGTAGACGACGGCTCTCTCCGACAAATATGCCCCGACTATGCGGCGGAGGTAGAGAGGCACTGCGTGATACACGAGCGCCTCCCTGATGCAGCTCCAGGGCATAGTGTTGAACGCGTTGACGATGTCCAAGGACACCGCCAACACCACTTCGCCCCGGGAGACTGCTTCCTCCGCCAGAGCCTTCACGCGCATGATCGCATCCACGGTGGAGCGCCCCTGACGGAAACCGTACTGGTTGTCCGCCAGATCCGGCCCAACCATCACGAGATGCTTGACGAGGCGCCTTGCAATCGCTCTTTCAAAGAGCTTGCACACCTCGTCAAGCAACACTATGGGCCGGTAGGCGGACGGTGAGTCCGCCGGGCGCCCCTCCTTTCGGATGAGGACCAGTTTCCCCGTCCTCCACAATTTCGGAAACTGGACCCGCTCGAGGCATGCGCTGAATTTTGCAGCCACCCGCCTTGTGACCGGGCTGGCCACAGCGGAAGCATCGGTCACCTACGGTGACCTCCGCCGTGCAGTGCACTCCTACGTGCCCCACCGACAGACACCGGAAGCACCTTGCCGGTCGGGCCTGCAGGAGTCGTGCCTGCACTACCACAACACCTATTAACTACCATAGTGTAAAACCAAACTATTATTAAACAGGAAAATAAGCACGTATCTCTCATAAACCAGATTTAAAATAATATTAAAAACTAGTAATCGAGGAGGACTATGATTAGCACACCTACTAGACTTTACTTAACAAGGTGCAGGTAGAAAATAGTTACCTATTGTTTGAACTATCTTGGGATCTTATTCTAATGAAAGGTGTCTCTCACACTCTGTGGTAATTCTCTTTCACTTTATCAGGATTTATCCATAACTTTATTCAATAATTCAATCGGTTGAATGTATAATTGTGCTATCCATACTTTACAGTACTTGTTGCATTGGTATGACTTAAGAATAGAAATTGTGACGAGTTAAGAAAATGAAATGAATTTTAAAGGTGGGATGAGTATAGAATACGTATTTGAGATGATATAAGAACGGGACTAGATTTAGTGGAATAAATATGGAACAATCCTTAAATATCTGTCTTCTCAATGTCCAGCCGCAACACATAACCTGAGCTGAGTCGAAGTAGGAACACAGAAATTAATAATCATGTTTTCTTCAACTCTAAACAAAATGCAATAAAACGTGAAAAATTTAATGAATACCTATTTAAAACTAAGTCGTTAAATTATGAAAATATAATGGTTTTAAGATTAGAGTTCATAACCGGATTGCGGTGCCACTTTAATGAAGTCGTTGGTAGTTCTCAAAACACGTATTAAGTAGTTCGGCACCTGTCAGTCTGGTGTAGTGATAGCGGCGTATGTGTGACGGCTACCACTCCTCAAAGCGCCCGCAGACGGCGACGGAGCGACGCCAAAAACTCCACTCATTCAACCTCTTGGTTCGTTAAAACGTTAACTACTCATACACAGTAGCACTCTCTTTAATCCCTGGCGTCTACCGCTTCACCCTTCTTCAATGCTTAAAAAATATCTTTAAAACTTTTCACTTGACACTTATTAATAGATTTTGTTATAACATTTTTTACAATGTACTGTCGTGATGTAATCCCTCCTGATAATCTAAATCAATGCTCAAAAAAAATACATTTAAGAATGTTGCAAGGAATGAATAATAAATGAATAATTTTAAAAGAAGCCTATCAATAAAACTGAACTTAACGTATCCCGAAATAAAACACTTTGTTATTAAGTTGACAAGCAACCGTAAAAATGCTCCTTTAAAATGTAAAATAAACAGATCAATCATGTTAAAGCGATCCCACCGGGCTCGCACCGATCCCCGAAAAGAAGCCTACGTAAGCGTCTATTATAAAGCACAGATGTTACCACAAGACCGATTTCATAACTGTTTTCCTCACACCAACGGGTACCCAACGTTATCTGAGCGAGACACAAAATAAAAGTGATACTCATTTTTTATTCTTTTTCGAAATAAGAATTGTTCTACATTCGGGAGAGTGATTGACATGTGGTCGCCGGCGGCGCCCCCCGACGCGCAGTATTATCGTTTCACAAGATGGCCCTCGTATTATTATCATTTTATAATTTATTACGCTAATTATGAAAGGGTCGTATTTAAAAATAAAACAAAGGTATTACGGATGCCATATTTGTGTGGTAAAAGCTTTGCGGACATGTAGCGTGTTACTTTTTGGGCGTATAAATCTAGGAAAGCACATCAATCAAGTTGTCAGATGGGCAGGAAGTCTCGTTCCACATTATTATGTAGATCCGTGATTAAAACGTTAAAACATACGTAGACAGTGTAACGTGAATATGCCGCACCAACCCTTTAATTTAACGTGTTATAATATTATACATAAAAGGTGGGTCGCCTCATCTACGAGTATGACCTACGCCGTTACTTTTTTATATTTGTGACATATAAAGAGGTATTTATCTTTAAGTTTTCTTACGTTCGTCCACGTTTACGATATTGACTCATAACAAAGTTATGTTACATATTCATGAGAGGCTGTAATAAAGCAATATTGTCATTTGTGCGGGCCGAGCGGGTCGCACTAATTGAAACCCCGGTTCGACCACGACGTGAGATGACTAACCATCGGCTAATCCTCGGAGGCTGGACCTTGTCCGCCCGCTACCCATACACATCTATGTAATTGGAGATTTCACGAGATAACACTATGACCCCTAATTATGAAATGGGGTGCACACGTACAAGAGGTAAGATGAAATGTTATGACTTCCTGTTATCTAGTGTAATACAGTTAGCCAAAATTAATAAATACACGTTGTTTTACCTATGTACCTATAGTTGTAGCATAAGCAAATATTATTCAAAACTAAACTAGAACATTTACTATCTTACCTAGAAGGAGATTTTTTTATTTTCAGAAAACGGCTCCCTTGTTGGGAATATAATATATCCTGTGTCGCTTGGTTTACATAAAAAAATACATAATATTTTATACATGAAACGGACACAAAGAACATCTAAAAGTGCAGTTAATGTCAAAATGCGCGTTTGTTGTTATAACCGCGGGCAACGCCGCGGGGCGAAGCTAGTCTAAAAAAAAGTAGCCTAAGTTACTCCTTATGTTATCAGCTATCTGCCAGTGAAAGTCCCGTCGAAATCGGTCCAGCCGTTCCAGAGATTACCCGGAACAAACAGACAGACAGTCAAAAATGTTATTTTGGCATATGTACCATGTAAACATACATATGCATTTAGTAAAAAGCGGTTATTTTAATATTACAAACAGACACTCCAATTTAATTTATTTGTATAGATGTAGGCTTTCTATGGAGAGATCTATTCAATTGAATTTTTATAATTTAAACAACCGCCACCTCGATTGTGCGAATTTAACTAATAACCTTGCGTAAATTAACAGAAAACCCTAATACGACATAATCAGTACTTATTTCACTTCTTGGATCAAACAACGCAAAAGGTCGAAATGCGATCAACTGTTCTCTACCAAAGAGATTATCATTAGCAACTTAAGACCTTTCTCCAAACTCTGGCTATTCAGCTTTATTCAGCGTGTTAATTTACAATGTACTTCACAAGTATACACGAGAAACAATTAATGTGCCCTTTAATGAGACTCACATTATGTACGTACAGCGAAATTACTTGAATCGAAAATGAAGTAATAATAACTAAATATTCACAATACACGTAGCTACTTCTGATGTTGAAGTAAAATAGGCTGCAAAGACGATGAAATCAAGATAAATGAAATGGAGTTTTACGCACGCTTTGACGCATCCCGGCGGCGGGTGAGCTTCTAAGCCGCGGCGCACTTACGATTGAAACATTCCCGTCGAGTCTAAAACAGCCGAGGCTTAGCGCTACTCGCGCCCAACTTGATACCCGTCTTCTAACTTGTGATTCGAATACTTAGGCGCCGAAGTAAGGCAAATTCGCGACTTTTACTAAGTCACGAATAAAACACGAGAAGTCTTTGTAAATCAAGGCAATACAGTTTATACGATAGCTATTGGATTTCTTAAGGAGCTCGAGTAACAAACGATGCGGTCGATAGGAACGTTTGACGTGAGTCTTATGCGGTGCCAGGAAACATCACAGAGGGTGTTCTACGTCCACTCTACAAGACTGCGTGGTCCCGAGTGTAATCCTTATTTATGGCAAGACACTGTACGATGCCTTGGACCAATTATTTGTCAGAGACTAGCGGCCGACCAGCATCAATCTCGACTGCTGGCTTAAGTGGCCTTGATCCTTGACGACTCACCTACGTACCCTATTTATCATCCCGACAATGAAACAGTATTCGATTGGCCTGCTATTATTAACAATGAAAACGTTATCTACTACCGATGTCGGCAGTAAATATAAAACGGACATAAAGTGACCAACAAAAGTGAAACTGGATCACCCCCGACCACTTAATACAACAAGAGACACCGTTCAAACAGCTACAAACGGCCCCCAGCGCTCGTTACAAAATCGCACTAAATTACGCGCAACTTACGCGGGCCATCTTTCATTATTACGGCTCTATTTTGGCAAGTCACAACAGGCCGGGCGTGGCGGCCGGACCCGATGACCATTATTCCGGTGTTGTCCTGCTGCAAGTTTTTTTCGCTGGCCACACTGACCGCTGCCCCTATGCGGGGTGCCCGATGAGATAAAATCGTAAATTACAACCCAATTCCATGGTTGTTAAGACTTGACAGATGAAAAGGCTTAATGCGAGATTGTTGGTGCTATATCGTTAACATATCAAATAAAATGAGGGTACTCCACCATAATGATATTTTGATATGATTAACGTCTTTTTTTTGTTTATGGTCATCGGTCAGTTTAACGTTATGTGACAATTTTTATTACTTAAATTTAACATTGTAGTTCGTTTATTCGTATAAAAATTTGATAGTTTTGTATGTTTCCTTAAACACGGTTGTACAGTTGAAGTGGTTTAATACCAAGGCATTTCAATTTAATACGGTTTTGTATCTTCTTGAATATATAACAACCCTACTACTCATCATATGTATTGGGCTAAATATACATACATAAAAAATGAAATACCGAAAACGAACTTGATTTGAAAGTTGATGAGCTAAACATTTAGTACCACATTAAGTTTAAGTTAAAGTTGATGCAGGAAAGTCACAATTACATTGTTTTATGCAACATAATTTTGCGTATGCCGAGCCTGAACGTACTTTGTCAATGGATACATATATAAGACATAAATATAGCATCGGAACGATTAAGATATTTAAGTGTGGCCTGTCTTCGTTGTGACTTTCATTCAGGTCAGATGGAACGCCTATTCTAAATCTAATAAAAACAATTTCCGTTACGGTTTACAGATACACGTTTATATTTAAATTAAATATTTGGACTTTTGTAAAACAGAATTGGCAGACAAGCCTTGCCAAAGCGTAAATGGTGACTGCTGTCTATAAACACTTAAAATTCTCACGGTTTCTTTTATGTTACATCGGTGTCAAACAAGTATGTTGTCTGTATTGCCGAAGCACAGACAACAACAAACATACGCCAGAGGTGCTTCCAATCTGTGCTTGCTCGTGTTGGTGATTAAGAGGTACACAGAATTAGATATGTGCGTAACATCAGGTGCGAATGAGCTTCTTAAACTTTTTAAATATATCTATAGTATAAAAAAACTAAAACTGTTTTTTAAATTATTAAACGCATCTTAATACACTAAATAAGGTAACTAGAAAGTAAGAAAAATCCTCCCTAACGGATTTTTCTTACTTTCTAGTTACCTTATTTAGTGTACCTGAATGACATAATTTCTAATTCTTAACGCATACTCCCTTTAATTAATATTGAATACTAGCTATACCCTGCCAAAGCGAAGTTTGGAAGGGTATGGCTAGTATTTAACGCGACGCGAAAAATAGATATAAACAATCTTTGAGGCTGGTTGTATTTCGTGTCAAAATTTGAGCTCGATCGGTGCAGAACTTTCTGAGTTTTTGAAGCGTACACAAATTAAGTTAACATTTATATATAAGTATATATATATATATATACAGATTTAGTACATACGAGTTTGTAGGTACGTGGGTATGACGCACTTGGTAGACAACACTTTTGTCGATTTATGCAAACGAGTATGTTGAATCCTAAGCTACGACTCTTCTCGTTAATGCAACTAAAAGAGGCTATTCTATTGTTAATGGTTCTCTTATTGTAAATAGTTTTGTACTTTGATGATGTTTGCATAAATATCGATGGATGTTATAGCAGCAGGGAGTGGCTGTTTAGACATCACCGTGTGGGAGGATATTACAGTAACGTGGCTGAAGGATGTCGTTTGTCCGCGTTCGCCTTGCGGCGCTTGGCTCTCTAACAATGCCTCATTTCGGTAAACTATTTACGAAGTGAACTGACCAGCTATTACGTAATACGATAATATTTAGAATGTTAAATTGTCTGCTGTTTAAGTTAAATAGTGAAGAACGTTCTTACTTTACAAACTATTACAAAAACATTCATCTTTTATAATGAATGAATGATTTTTTGTTTTCCTATTCTTGCCACTTCATCATTGATATAATATCAATGATGCTCGCCTCTTATTTCGTAGCGTGATGTAAATATACCTAGCTAACACAAAAATATTTTTTCAATTTGAACCAGTAGTCGAACAAACAAACAAAACTCTTCAGTTTTATAATATAAACATAGAATACATTTTATAACTCAATATATATGTCCATGTATGATGTTCATATGATTAAATAATAACTGACTGAAAGACTTTTTAATGGAATAAAGGGCAAACGAGCAGACGGGTCAACAGATTCAAAAAGAAAATATCTATAATAAAAATATTTAAGAAGAACTTGTTTTTGTCGTTCAGTTACTGATTTGTATGAATAAAAAAAATATGTGACATTTATAACAGTGAGTACTGTAGAACGAATCGTACATGCTATAACGTAGTTTTAGTTGAGGAAGCACTGTGAAATATGTCCCGGCATATTCATTATTTTATCTCCATCTTAAAAATCTATATTACGATCATTAGTTCAAAATGTACACTCCTTGTTTCCGTGTCATACGCGATTATTGAATTAAAGTAAGGACTGGCGTCGAATGCTTGCCCCCTGCGGTGCGAAGCCACAAAACGCTCCACTACACCGTTTTTGTACGAGGACATGAATGTTCTTGATATTCTCTATTTGGACAGGAATGATTGAGTGGAACACACGATGTTAAACTAACGTGCACTGTTGAATGTAGCATATTGTCTGATAACTTTTGTTCCTCTTGTCATTCAACAGTCATTTTAAACGGATCATCTTTATCCGTCGTTGCAAAGCGTTGAAACGCTTTTTATGCAATAGGAATGTTGACACAAATGCATGTTACGTTGTAACTAAATAACTAATTGTGAATTTTTTAAAAACTTCCATTTTGAAGTAAAACGTTGACGCACGCTTGACGGCAGTAAGCTGGGTGAATGTGTGAAGAGAACGTTACGAAAAGTGTGATCGGCTTCTCCCGATCACACTTTCGTCTTTCTTTTTAACTTTCGCGTTTCGCGAAGGCGAACGGAAGTTAATTGGGAGATAGAAAGAGAGAGAATTACGTTTCGTATATTACTGTAGGGACAAGAGAGAGATCGGCGAGCACACATTATCTTTCTCTCTTTCTCTCATAGCCAAGAAGTTTTACTTCAGTCGTGTGGTCTAAAGCACACTCGTTTTTTTCTTAATTTTTAGTAGCAATAATAAAAATATTTTAAATTGATAAAAAACTTACAATTATCGCATGATTAAAAACATATCTCAAAAGATAGCGGTTGACAGTCGGAGTCGTGATTTTAACTACATAAATTTTTACCTAAAAAATATCGAGAACTGTCAGTTAATCATTTAATGAAATAATGCCATACGATTGCCTGTGGAAAAGTTTAAAAGTAACTTTATTTTTTATTAATAATGGAACAGCTATAAATTAAAAGTAGGTCCCACAATTTGTTAACACTCCTCCTATTGTAGAATTTAACCATTTTAATGATACCAGATTGGTATTGGTAACGAACTCACCTGTTGATTAGCAAGCGGTATAAACTATGTAAGCTTTTTAAAAATAATGTAATAAGGTCGGTTTTGTTATGTTGATTAATGTAGTCCGGTTTCCCGAATAACCCGCGAGACTCGTAGTGCGAGTCGAATGGTAGCCACGCTGCTTACAACACTGTTACATAATCTAATATTTAGTCATTAACCATCGGAACCTGTACCTTAAAAAGTATCCAACATTGTAGTACAGCAAACAACGCCACACTCGTAGTATACATAAAAAATTATAAAATAAATTGAAGAAAAATACCGAAAAATATATGACGAATTCTAGGAATTTAACACGTAAGTAACAGTAACAATATTCTACTTTCAAAGCATATTTTCATTGTAGCTACAAACGAATTATTTATTAATCCATTTATGTATATGTATTACACAACACAAACGATCTGTGACCTAATAGTGGCATACCTAATTTCCACACATCTTGTTAAGAAAAGCGACTTTTTCATTTCGAATAATTAAATAATTTTTCAAAACACTCGAGCTCTCTCGGCTTAGGTTCTCGATTTAAAATACCTTATACCTTTTAAATACCTAAAAATTCGTTAGGTACAAAATTAACTTTTGATTTCTACTAGTCTAATCAAGGAACTCGAATGATTACTATTGAATATTATAAAATAAACAAACGATGCATTTAAGAGCTATGACAAATCTGAATTACAATCATAACCTCTGTCCGACGCATTCACGACGCATTTGGGCCAATAAAATAACTCATGTCCAATTTATGTTAATACAATAAATACTGACATAAATATTCCCGAAGAAGCCACAGAAGACAATTTAAATTTATGTAGATACACTCTTACTGTCTTTAAAGGAGCAACTAGCCATTCAAATTGAATGATTTGTGCATTTAAAAGTCATGGAAATTATTATATTTTATATTAACGAAAACGCTTTGGATGTCGTGAAATAAATCTTTATTAACGGTTGCGGAGGCATTGTAAAGCTAACGTGGTGTTGTCGATCTTTCATCATTTAAGTACATAAGTTGAATAAAATATTTGGTATAAGTAAATTCATAGCCTTATTCATAGTCTAATGCTTAAATAAGGCAAGCTTAGACTTTCTGTGTCTTTGACTGGAGAATATTCCACAGAATATATGTCTATAAAATTTATACTTTGGTGTGATATTTACAAACATCCAGTAATATCCAGTTAGATGCTGCATATTCAAATTATCCAGAAAATTAGTTACCCTTTACACTTTATGTCAAGACTACGATATCATCCTGAATAACAGGACAGATCAACAGCAAACGAGGCCGAATGAAAGAAAGAATGCTGGCGATTTTGTTTGAAAAGGATTGAAGCAAATAGAAGACTGTTACATCTGCCTACAAGAGAGCTGAAATATATGAGTATATCGATTGTTTTATTGACTTATTAATAACATTTAATGTTTACACCACTACAATGTACAAGACAGCTGGCCTCGACACTCGATTCTCTGGCGTCGAGAATGACGGCGACACGAAACTTTCAATGACAAAAGTATTGAACATGTAATCATAAATGTAAATTTTATTTTTAAACACCAATATTTATTGTCATTTTTACATTGCACAAAGTGTTCTTATGAAGGTAGTGAACCGCAGTAATAACAACAATGTTATAATTGTATCAAGAAAACGGTTATTTGTATGGAAAGAGCGACAAACCGACAGATGCTCGCAGCCATTCTGCGACCGCGACAAAAGTCTCGCGTGATGCATTCGTGGTTTTGTGGTCACAATGTCGCCGTTTAAAATCAAATTTCGGCAATATAATGTCACCGAAATTGTTCTAAACTACTGAAACCTGCTTGCGCGCTCTAAATAATGTGGTGACGCGACAGTGTGACATAACCTTATTACGTAGGTACAGTTTAATATATTGTCCAATTTTATTGTGTAATTATAAACGGTTGTAGCGACATTGTTTGACTCTGGAAAATTATATTTAAGTAAACAAATTTTAATTATTGCAAGGGATGACCGTATTCTATTTTTATGTTGCTAAAGTAGTAAGCAGGAGTAAAGTAAAAAATAATCATAATAAAAAAATTAAGTATTGAATACCCAGTACATATAATAAATGTACTGTAAAGCCTAACATCAAGTAGGTATACATAACGTTTAAAAGATCGTGTTCCATAACATGTATATAATTATGTTTACTGAAATCAACGCTTTTACTCTAGGTATTAAGTACATATAAAAAATATGCAAATATGCGGGTGGATGAAGAAACTTCTACTTCACTGACTCGACGGAGGAGGAAGCGCACCACTGCACCAGTCAGCTGTGACCATGACCAGTGCAACCTGGGCGAAACGTCATGCAATTCATAAGTATGTACTTAACCTACGTACGTACTTAGCGTACTGTAAGTGTACTTAATACCTAGGGAAGTGGATTTATTACCTATATATCCAACTCCTGCAATTTTCTTATTAATAATTTCGTTGCGGGTTCCAAGACAGTTTTATTTTGTTTCCTGGGTCTTCCTAAGTGTCATAACTCGATGTATTCGTACCGCAGTGAACCACTGCTGTTGATCCTGGTGTACAGGAGTTACAGTGGTGGGAGTGTGGGAGGGATTAGTCCCATAAAAAACATAGCGTGGAAGTAAGTAATCATATTTGTAAATAATACCATACACTTTAGTGTTCTTAAGAACTTGTGTGTAAGGGGCTCGTGGCTACGTGGTAACCGAGTAGGTTAACACATTGCAAGGTTAAGCAATCATAGCCAGGTCAGTCTATGGATGGGTGTCACTTCTTAACACATTGAGACCCCCTCCGTGCCTCGGAGAGCACGTTAAGCCGTCGGTCCCGATTGCCATACGAACATCTGTCGCAATCGTTACGGGTAGTTGGAGCCCTAAAAATTCAACAACAGTATTCCTACAGAACTTCGATTTCGCCTAGTACCTGCTTGGGTTGTGGAGGTCTAATGGCAGTCGCTCAGTCGCTTCGCCTAAAACGTCGAAGTTCAGCCATATCATAGAAGACTTAAAAGCCGACCCCAACCTAATTTTGGAAAAAGGTTCGGAGGAAGCAGAAGTACCTGCGTGTAAGTTATATTTGCTTAAGGAATAAGGCGCCCGCAGTAAGGATGTAGGTATCACATAGCAAGACAGCCTAAGAGTTTGTAGGAAAAAGTGCATTTACCCCTCGTAAATGCAATTTTTCCTACAAACCCTGAGGCTGTCACCTCACCCCACTTGTCAAGTTAAGCGCTTTTTTATGTTGGTATTCCATAAGAATTTTATCGCAATCTGTAACACTTATCATTATATATTCTTTATTTACTTATCTACCTTTTTTTTAAACTTGTGAAAACCCGAACGTTCAAGGTTATCGCATGAGGCCGTATGTCAGAGTTAAAGCGACTAAAACAATACGGTATGCTATAAATGCTGAAATGAGTGGTCCATCGTTGCTACGATCGTATTTCATCAAAGGTTCACTCAGTGATAGCTCGGGAGGTAACAACCGGGCTCAAGCTTCTAACTGGACGACATCCAGATACACAAGTACATCACCTCTACCGCAGCTGGTATTTATAAAATTTATCCAAAACAACCAAGAAAAAAAACGATTTTTAAAGCAATTTTGTAATACAATAAATTAATTTCAATAGTATTTTTCTAATTAAAATGAATAGGTTTAAATAATAAAATAACTGTTTCTTTTTGTTACAATGGTTATATCTTGTAAAATTATTATTACAAAATTCAAAATTAATTAAGATACTCCAGTACTGCGATCTTGGAAGGACGTGAACATTCAACCGGTCCCTAAAAAAGGAAATTGATTCTGCCCATCAACTACCGTTCTGGTCCGTTCTTACTTTATAATAGTGTAATTTATGTATACATATTTTTAAATAGATACATATTGTATCTATTTAAAAATATATAAGTATGTTTATCAGCTGTCTGCTTACCATAGCACAGGCCCTGACTAGTTTGGGATCACAGGGCCGTGTGTGAGATGTGTGGATATATATTATATTATTATTATTGCCAAAATATTTAAAATTGGTATACCTAAAGCATATTATTTTATAAGTTATAAATTCTCCCACCGATGTGGGCAAACCAAAACGATGTTTTAATGGTAACAATAAATCTGAATTACAATAAAAAAATAATTAATAATGAATATTTTTCAATTATAGCCTTATTTACGTTATTATAAATACATAAACCATCAACTTACGTGTGGAAGGTAATTCTGCTTAATATATAATGGTTGTGTGATCTTGAATCGCATTCTTTCACTACGCCTTTACCCATTTTGGCGATTGTTATTTTCACGCTGCGCATATGGCTGTGGACAGACGTGACGTGCGTGGCCACGCTTTGAGCAGTTATTACTTATCGAGTGTAATGTATATCAATAGTTCGAGTCATATCAGAGATCTGGCTTACAAATGTCACTTTATCATAAGCAAGCAGATACCGCTGCCAGCCGAGGACAGTCAATGCAACAAGACAAGCTCTTCTCAACTTCAATATTTTTGATTAACTTGTAAATGGTAACATAAACGCCGCAACAGTGCCCTTACGCAGCAAAGCTTACCAATAAAAAGGTAATGAAAACTGTTTGGTGGTCTTTTCAAGGTCTTTTCACTATAGCTTTCTCATGTCTGGTCAGGCAATAACAGCAGATGTTTACTGTGCCGAACTTCAAACAATGATGGCAAAACTGACAGTGAAATAGCCCCGACTCGTGAATCGATCTTCACCATTATTGCTCCATGATAACGCAAGACCTCACACTGCACGAGAAACCGTTGTAACTCTATAGGAGCTGTAGTTAGAAACTACACGTCATGCTTCGTACTCGCCAGACCTTGCTCCAATGGGCTACCATTTTTGTCGTGATTCGGACTATTTTCAACGTGATAAAAAAATAACTCCTTTTTTTCAGGAGGCAGTACAAAATGCTTTCACACAGTTTATCGTATCTAGATCCCCAGAGTTCTATCGTAAGCATAAATGAACTTCCGTTTAGGTGACAGCAATGTATAGATAATGAGGGTAAATATTTACCTAGAAAAAAACGAGCTTCAATTTTTCAGTACAATTTCGCAATTTCAGTCCCTAATACTGGTAAACATTGTAAAGATTTTACCAAGGAATATAAGTGAATGATTGTAAGTTCACGATCTTTATTCATAACAACTATACACTATTGAGAACTGTAACGTGTCAAGCAGTGTATCATAAACCTAATTAGAATTTTCCACAAACAAAACAAACAAAGTTATACAAGGTCCTTTATTGAAATTTAGTTCCTATGCAATTCATCTTTGAGGTACGGATTTTAAGCATTACTTAAAAAATAACATAACGGGATACAAGGCAAGAAGTTGTAAACCGTGAAATTGCCATCTGTTTCGTGAACACTGTTAAGTGAGTACCTACACAGTATCACCTATTCGCTACATTCTGTATCATTTTTTTTTAAAAGACAACTCCCGCACTAGGAATAAGTTTTTCCTGTGTGGCGGGGGACTTTACAAACATAGATGAAACGGACACAAAGAACATCCATAACCAGAACAACAATTTGTGGATCACACAAAGTATTATCCCATGTGGGAATCAGACCCACAACATTTAGAAATAACCGCTCAAATCATTACGCCATCCGTGCAGTCAAACAACGTATCTTTTATAAACACTTTTGTAAATTACGTATACAAATATATTCAATCCCAAGTAAACACAAGTGTGTATTAAAATGTGGACCACAACAAGGTACCTCGGCGGTACCGAGTTTATTAATCAACTAGAAGGACATTTCTGGGCTTAATAGCATTTTTCTCGGAGGATGTCGGACGTTCATTATTTCCCGAGAAGATAGCCGGTGTGATGAGAAATTAATCCGGGGGTGTGCAGGAGTAGCCGCAGGTGCGGTACGCGGCCAATTTGCCGCAGCAATAAGCCGCCCACGCCTTCATGAAAGTAAAGCCCACATCTATTAAAACGTATGTCTACAACTATTCAACTACAACACATTAACTATAAGCACATTATACGCTTAATGTCGTTTTCTAAGTACACCTACAAAAGGATTTCTTTTTTAAATTATTTTTATATCTTGCATCTCTAATATCATAGCAATCCCAGGTGTTTTCTTAGAAGATTGTTTTTAATAATAAGTTACCAAGTTTACAACTCAAAATGCCTAAGAAACGCGAAAGATATTTTTTTAAATGGGTTCCAGCTGCAAAACACTGAAGAAAAGCGGTAGATATGAAGAAAAGCGCACAGAGCTGCGGCGCGCCGTAATCCGAACATATCTCGGTACATTGCTCAGCGCGACACAACGGGACTTAGCGAAAAGCCTCGCTGCGCAGATGCTTATCTCAATAACAGTTTTATTTATTTTTGTGAGCGGCTGATCCGCTCCCGGCGGATCCGTCTAATGAAAATAGAGGAAGACTCGCTTATGCCGCTAACACCACAGCGGGGCCGCCGCCAACACTCCACAAATAAATATGTCTGCGAGCGAAAATTGTATTTGTGGTATCCGCACCTACTGCCTACCAGAAGGTAGGCGTATAGAACCTATGTAGGTATATATAATCGAATAATTAAATATTTCAGTCTCATATGTCTTCACGAAAGTACTTACAACAAATGCGGCGTCTCTAATTCTGCTTGAAGCTCGGATTTGAGACAATTCATCATGCAAAACTTTTCGTTAATGTCTTCTTAATTTAAAGAGTCCTTACAAAATTGCACGCAGACATGGCTCTCGAGCTTATTTAGTCGCGATTAACGACCACAAGCTGAAAAAACTGTCGTTGAAATAAACTAAATACAATGTGATGTTCAACAGACGACCAAATTAAACAATATAAGAAATTAAAAAACTGTTTTAATCAGTATGATGGAAATAAAACTTTGTGAAATGATGTTATTATGACTAGGTAAGTCGTTTTAAGTTTTCTCTACTTGAATTTCGCTAGTTTTGATTTTGCCTACATATGATTGACAAAGGTCACATACCTAAACGCGAGTAATATTAAAAAAACACGAGCCCACCGCACTGTACGACACTGAAAATGTTTACGCATAGAAAGTATTATATTTTCTCAAAATGATAAAATGAAGGCTTAAACATTTTTCTACAGAAAAATTAACTTAACCTTTTTGAACTCTTGCTATAAATCAATAAGTGCTAAATTGATTGACCATAAATAAATGTAATACCTAAAGATTTTGTATGCTAATTCGAGTATTTCTTTCGAGGCAGATGTCATGACATTCTTGTTGCTTCTAGATTCAGATTTTTCGGTTCCACAGCGAACGTTTTCGCTTTCTACTGCAATGTTCCCCTTTACTAATCACGGGACATGCGGCGAAATGACGGGAGCAGCGTCAGGAGAATATCTTACCTATTGCGTTTCTAATCACATGCTTTTCACTTTTCACTTAGTGACTTATGACTCCTGAGTTGCAGAAGACCGTGGGCAGCGGTATTCAGTTTCCATCAGGTCAACGGTCTTCTCGTTTGCTTCCTATCTCATAAAAAAACATATGTGAAATATTTTGTATCGTCTTTTAGTACCCCACATAGGTCAGAATCACTACAGTACAATACTATATCCGGGTAATCGACGTCAAAACTTTTCTTATCGCGATACAGGATTAGATTGATGTCTTCCTTAGATGGTACTGAAATAGGTTTTTGTAAGCCTAATTTTATAAATCTGCGTGTAGAACACAGAATATCAACCACAGAGTAACATCAACTCAAATCCACTATTAACTCTTACTACTCACTTCCTTCACGATTAATTCATTACAAAGAACATGGGGTTAGATTGAAACAAAACCTTGAAACTTTGTTTGGTGTCAAGTTTAGTTTTAAAGTTAGACCCATTTAGATCTTGGGTTTAAATTAACAATCTACGAGCATAGGCTATCTGAACAAAAAGTTGTTAAAAAAAAAATAGTATTAATAACTTCTTACACAAATTAAATGTCGTAGTAAAATAGCTTTGAAATTATTATTTTCAAAAAAAGTGTTTATCTCAGTAGCCATTCTGACAAAAGTAAGCCTAATTTGTACCGTTCATAGGATCCAACACAAAAGAATGTAATTCGACACTTATTTAAAGCCAATTCTTTGGGAGACCGCAAAGAACGGGGAGGTGAAGAATGTTGCGGTGGCGAGCCAGGCCAGGCGCACCGGCGAGCTCTAATTAGGTCATTTGCCATAATTGCTAGCTCCAGATTGGTTTTTCGCGTCGCCAACTTCCCGCGAGAGCCTTAGGCCATTGCCTTGCTTTAATGAACACTTCTAGGACTGAACCACTTGAATAAAAATCTTAGTGGTCATCAGAGTTTTATTACTGAAATACATAAACAGGTACTTTGTATACAGAAGCTTTTAAATATGCACTATTGGTCGATCGAAATTAATTATTAATAAAAGTCAAGTAGAAATATAAAACTCGCTTTCAAATTCTTTAATATGAAAATAGGTTTTCAACCGGAGGAAATTAGATTTGAGATGGTGAATTAACAGTAACCATAAATTTTAAACCTTTCACTTACAAGTTGGAATTGTATCAAGCTGTGGAGGAATATGTCCCACCAACAAGAAGGTCTCCTCCGGCCTGGCGAGGTGATCATGCCTAATAGTTGATGTTCGAAAATTGTATACTAATCGACGTCAAAACTTTTCTTATCGCGATACAGGATTAGTAGTTACTCCGGAGTTTGATGTGTCTTCTTTAGATGGTACTGAAATATGTTTTTTGTCTCATTATACGTGAAAGTCGTCACAAACCCAAAGTATTGTGAACGATTTAAAAGATTACAAAGTTCGAGTCCTCTAGATTACAAAGAACTATTCTCAAACTGCGATAAGTTCACAATGTTTGTAACTTAAGTTGTAACTGAGGTTAGCACATTTATCACTTACAGTAATTGAAATGCATAAATAAGTTTACAAAGTCCATATAACATACATTGATATAGGTATACTTTCCATAAACCATTTAGTTTTATCTCTATTATCCGACTCATATAATACGCTCAAATAATAATAAAATATTAATAATATTCTAGTACATTCACACAACGGCATCTAGTCCCAATCTAAGCAGAGCTTTTAATATGAGTACTAGACAAGTGATATAAATACATATATACTTTTTTTGGAAACACATTTTATTTAAATTTTGATTTAGTCTCGATGCTTCTATACATCCAGACCAAATCAAACATTAAATGTTCATGCACTTTTGGCATAGCAGTCTATTACACAGACCACCACGCATTCCTGCCATCGAATCACTTACCTTTAACTCTACTTTTAGACAAAATCGAATGTCAATGTAACCCAAAAACATAGAACTCTTAATGCAACAAAAACTTTTCTTTCCAGAATCAGAGTTCGCGTGATCGAGTACTGCATCCTATAAAAGCGATCAATATTGATTGGCATATAACTCGGATTGGCTTAAACTGCAATCCTAAACGAGGGCTCAGGTTATCTTTTCAGCTCTCATAAAAAAAAACTACCCTGTAGTTCACTCTCAGGGTATTCACTCTCTTTAGACCTCTTGGAGATTAGGGCCTGTTATCCCCATCCCGATTCATTCATCCCTTTTATAGAATTAAAATTAATCAGGTCGCTAGAAATGGTATCAGAACATGCCGTAGATTGAGGATTTTCATGTCTGACTTCGGAATCAAATGGATTTGATTACAATAGAAATCAGTTGTTTGTGTCCACTGGTAGGTAAATAACTGAAGATTTCTATGTACATATAATAAACATCATTAATTATCAATTAATTGTAAGTGATAGAATAAAAATATGGTCATTATTCAGATGCTAACGCCCACGCTAAAAGACATGTTTCGACACAACACCTTGATCAAATTGTATCACTAATCTATACTAATATTATAAAGGTGAAGAGTTTGTTTGTTTGTTTGTTTGTTTGAACGCACTAATCTCAGGAACTACTGGTCCGATTTGAAAAATTCTTTCAGTGTTAGATAGCCCATTTATCGAGGAAGGCTATAGGCTATATATCATCACGCTAAGACTAATAGGAGCGGAGCACCAATGAAGAATGTTTCAAAAACGGAGAAAATTTATTACTATTGAGAGACGCAGACGAAGTTGCGCGGGTCAGCTAGTGTAACAATAATCGTCATTTCTCTGCGAGGTTTCTAAATAAGACAAATTTTATTTTAAGAAGTAACAATATTATCTTTAAACGGAAAGAATATTGCACATTAAGTTTATTGCTATCATGTTTGTTTATTGTATAAATACTTATCTTTTGTTTTTCAAACTACAATACACATTGTCAAACAATGAAATAAATCTTATAGAAAAGTAATTTTTGTACAAAAACACTATTTCACACAAAATTCAAACGGACATTTGACAAAATAGGACTCTGCGACGTACATTATTTTGATTTGTTTTAGTATTAAGCCCTTGTTAGTCACAAGAAATGATATAAGAAATCTGCGAATACTATATTACACTAGAACTAAGCTCTATTACCGGCGGAGCCTGAAAATTCAATTTGTCTCTTTTGCGTAACTCGTCACGAAGGACAACCAAGTTCTCGTAGTGTTCTGTAGAGGCGTCTAAAAGTTGTAAGCATACACGGACTGCGGCAGCTTGGCGGCTCTGCTCCACCTCCATGGTTGCATCAGCTGCTTGACTTAACATCAGTACCTTGTCAACCATGGCATCTAACCTAAAAGATAAAAAATATTTTGTTTTACTCCTTTATACTCCTTCCTCCCGAGGTTGCTGATGTGTGGCTTCTACCGATTTCAAGAACTTTAATGCAAACAAAACCTAAATTATCCATTATTGGAATACTTTATAAATAAATTTAACTTGACAAATAACTAACTCAATTGTAATTGAATTTTATAGTTTATAATAATGACTACAAAACACATCAAGTTTTTAGTTAGGCAAATCACTTTAAAAAGGTTTTTTAAGAAAAACATACACATCGAAACAAACACAACACTGTGAGGCGCTGTAATTTGGAAGTATTTAGCGAGTTTTCTAATGGCTGCTCGTATGTCACTTATGCAAAAAAGCAAAAACAAGACGGTACATACTTGCGTTTGCGCATTTCAAGAAACAGGCAGAAGAAAAGCGCCAGGATAGTTACAAGAGTAGTATTGCTCTGAGACCAGGTGAGGTCTTGTTCGATGAAGTGGAGACGCTCGACCCGCACCTTGGGCACCACGTCCCACACCGAGAAACTGGGAAACAGTAACGTTAGCGGTAAACCAAACACCAGCGTTGCCCCTACTATAACTGTTGGATCATATTTGAATCTGTCAGTCAACATTGCTCCGGTAAATTAACCAACATTTTATTTGAATTGTAATCTATCATAACGCGAAATCATAATATTTTAAATGATTTTAGTATTTCGGACAGGTTCAATAGATATATTTAAACACTGACATCGTTTGTAATTTGGTTGAACGACTGATTGTCATTAGTTTTTTTTAATAATATTTTAATAGTCTATGGGTATCTGAAATCTAGATTATGACTGATAGGTCTAAAACTTTGTTTATTCTTATCTTATTTATGAAAAAGTTATCACATTTTATTAAATGAAACAAACTTTTCCGTTGAATCTATAGATTATGTTCACTGAAGGCAAAGTTAGACAGCAGTTGCAAATGTGTTGTAGGCACATGTACAAATAAAGTATAGTTAATCGTTAGTGTTATCGACATATGTAAATATCTTATAATTACTATAAAAGATCATACAATAAGCTACAAGGATATTTACAAGGGTGAGTAACCGAAATTTGCGAGGCAGCAAATGGTCCCGCGGAAAACGTGTGTCCGTCATATGTAGAGAGCCGACGACGCACCACTCGCGCGGCATATCAATTTCGACTAGGTACACACAATAAAATTGGACGGTCTCCGGAGAGAGCTTAAACGATTCGCCGTTTTGTCTCGGGCCCAGCTGCGTAATGACCGGAGCAGGAAAAAATTGTCAGCAAGAAAACGCGAGGGTAGTCGGGTTTATGTGCACGCGGCAGCTGGCGGCACCGGCGCCGGGCGGCGACGCGCTCCTAACGGCCTCTGCTTACCTCGCAAAACCCGCGCCAATTTTATTTATCGAAAATATAAACCGATTTGCGGAGGTCCGTCGTAAATTCTGAACGGCTGATTTATGGCGGTTACAAGCCGCGTTTAAAATAAAGTTGCTTCTTAAAGGACATCTTTACCTGCCTTCCTTCAGAACCTGTAATGAAAAACCTCTCCTGATTTTCATATGATGGAAAATTAGAAAAGCTTGATAGTAAAAAGATTAAAGAAAATCTTGCTGCAAGTTTTATTTAACTATTTCTATGAAAGAAATTAAGAATTATTTTTATTAGTTGTAAATGAGATAAGAGAGAAATTAGATTAATAATAAAAAGATTCAAACTTTCATCCATTGAATCCACCATAAATTATAATTATTTATAATGATGATGTGGATTATGATAACTTGTACTTAGATATAAGTCAACGACAAGAGCAAGGAACAAAAATATCGTGGTAATATCAAGTGTCACCTACGATTCGTCAACCGTTGCAGAGATTTTGTAATGAGGTCCTTGTTTTAAAGTCATTAAAAAAGTCATTTAAACCCGATGCGTGAAATATTGTTGTACTCGTATTATAATAATATATTTTTTCAATCTGTATCGTTAAATAATGTAAATGTAAATAATAAATAAGCAAATGTAACTCAAACGCAATTCTCAATTTTTATAACGATGAGTTGGAATGAGTGGTTATGATAAGTACTTTTAGTCTTTTTATTTATTTGCATATAGCTTTTAAGTCGTTACAGGGGTTCTCAATACCGCCAGATGACCAACCATTGATGACACAATAATGGTGATTTCCCATGCTGTGTAACGAAAGGAATAAGAAACTAAAAGCCTGCAGCCTGCATCTACACCGGCGCTTTTTAGGGTTTCTTGCAGCGTAACACGTACCTTCA
The DNA here is from genome assembly GCA_902825455.1 of Arctia plantaginis. Lineage (NCBI taxonomy): Eukaryota > Metazoa > Arthropoda > Insecta > Lepidoptera > Erebidae > Arctia > Arctia plantaginis. The sequence goes on from CADEBD010000288.1 coordinate 8,497,845, forward strand.
AATATAAACCTATTTTTTGTATTTTTATAATTGTGCATCATTTTGTATTTTACAGTCCTCTCACCATTCAAATTAATTGTTAAATTAATTGCTTATTCAATTTAATATTAAAAAATAAGGAACTTAGTACTATACTTTTTGTTTTAAATATAGTTTTTTTGGAAGTATCAATCTCATCAAAAACACAAAAATGGCTTCATTTCATTTTCCTGAAATAATTAAAAACGAAAAACTCAAATAAATAATATAACTTTGAGGTTTATACGTTTTTGAATTTTATGTCGCGAAAATAGGCACAGCTTGAGATACATTTCAGACATATTATGTTTGCATATGTGAATTAACGGGTCCCTAAAAGGATTAGGTTTATGATTGGACAACTAGGTGCTGCTGTGACACGGTTCTATAAATGATAAAGCAAGACTTTTTTAAATTTTATTATTTGTGTCATCTACTGTGAATATTTTTTCTCGAAATGAATTACCACGTCAAAAAGATAATACTACGTTTGGGCCGGACAACTATTTCAACTACGATAGAAATTTATAATATTCCATTTCGAACAAATTTTTAGAAATGACCAATGACCATTTGTATGGAAGTTAATAATTTTCAAAGTTAGAGACACGAAACATGAAATAATTACGTCGTGGCCAATAGCTAGTAATTCAATAAGTTACATGATAAAAAGCTAGATAGGTATCTACAAATTCCATGTCACTAAAAGCTCTGTCAGAGAATTAACAAGCAGGCGACAGGCTAGATTGAACAACTCCCTGCGGATACTAAGTGGTCGCAACGTCTAAGGAGTCAGACCACGCAAATCAATTAGGCGATTTGAGGGTTGTGGCGTCGCGTGACTGAGCCCCCAGCAGCGCATAAAGTTGATACAGACAGTTAAGTTTTAGAATACCCTTTAGAATATACTAGCAATGGAGAAAACAATGAGTATCTAATCACCTTTTTAAATTTTAAGAGTATTTTAGTAAAATTAATTTATAGGTATTTGGTGAGGATATTAGGGTAACGTAATCTTTTTATAAGGAAAGCCGATTGTGAGGATTTTAATGTATTAAAAATAAGAAATAAAACACTTTTAGCTAAGGAATTCGTTATTTGCTTGTTACCTAATAAGTAGTACTTAATATTTTTGTTGGCTCTGTCTTTGTGACTATTAATCTAAATTCAATAACAGACTAAATGCTAATTAAAAAAATGGTCTTGATAATAGTTAATTAATTAATTAAATAAAAAACGTAAGTACATATTAATTTTGTTTCATACCTTAAAAGGGACCCAAATATCGACTTCTGCACAGGTGAAAGTCAGCGCTCAAGATCGGTGCTGGTACCTATACCTAAGTATATTGTCTTGTTGATTCTGCTAATTTAAAATTAGAGACATAATTTTACTACAATGTTTTATATTTTTGAGAAATTAGGTAATCAGTTTACTAATTAGTTATAGTAGTAAGAATAAAGGGTTCTACGAAAATGTTAGAAATTAAAAAAAAATGTCCGTGAGCATCAATAATTGATGTCAGCACTCGTACTTAGTTCCAAATGCCTACAAAATATGAGTCCAGTCGACTGAAATGGCATGGGAACATTAACCAACTGCTCCTCGGCAAACAGTGAATGTTACTACCAAACAATAATGAAGGAACCACTTCACCGCAATCGAGGGCCCTTCCAATAATTGGAACGGAATTAATTTACCTTTATGAAGGGCAAATTGTTTTGGTGAATCCCCAATCAATTTACGAAATTGATTAGGTATATTACGGCTTCATGACAAAGCGGCACCATGCATTATTAGTAAGGGTATTGAAATACTTAAATTATGAATATTGCATGCCAAGTTTCCACTTTAAGTAATAACTTGAATTTTGAAAGAATTTTTACTGATAATGATTTGACTAGCAGCTATGCAACAACTACAACATCTGTGGCTAGTCAACATAAGAATTAAAATGAACACAAGTTGAATTTCAAAGAAAAGAAATAGTAGCCTATGATAGTTAAACCAGCGCCATCTAACAAAAATCAACAGATCTACTTTCGAAGCGGGTTATCGTTACACAGCGAAAGTTCTTTTACGTTCATTTCAATTTCAATATCTAATAAATTTAAAATATCTGAATGTGCCGGTAACATCGGCGAACAGTTTCTCTGGAATTATAGCTAACTAGCGAACCGCCCTAGCTTCCCACGGGTGCAATATTGATACTAATGTGGTTTTAGTGTACAATAATTAACTATATTATTATTATACTTAGACTACCGGTATATACTACAAGAGTAGGGTAACCTGTGCTTGGCTCCTTTCGGACCAAGCACAGGTGAGCTCCGAAGCATCCTTTCGCAGTGATCATCTGCGTCACATGAGAGGGTCCTGTGATGCCTCTCGTGCCAATCCTCCTTAACGGGTCTTACCGCCGCGACAGCGGCGTGCCCGGCGCTCGGTTGCCTAAGCCGTTCCTTCCACTCCTCTACGAGGACCCGGTGGAGTTGGGATTTCCGGTCCTGAAATTGAGGACTCTGCGCCACTGATACATAGCCGCAAGGGCTCTCGCATCCAGGTCCACCGGTGGAGTTCCGGCCATCATTAGTACGATTCATTGTACCTTGATTCTTTAGTTGTATCTTTAGAGCAACGTTTTACCTAATTTACCTGCTTCCTCGTAATATATCTAGTTTCCTTAATGTTTCCCACCCGTAAGTAAATGCTGGGTACGCCTAGGATACTCACTACTACGGTTTTGACTACACAATACATAGACACCAATATCCAGTACTCATGCTCTATTATACACATCAAAGAAGTTGAAATTAACTGACAATAACTTTTTTATCCAGAGAAAATACGGCCACATCCAGGTACTACTTTTTCATGACAACTGGTTGCTAGGTGTATTGTGTGAGGAGAAAACCAGTGCCTTGGTAGTTCTATAAAATGTTTTGAGGCATTTTAGTGTTAAATGTTGAGGAAGTTTATGTGTATTTTAACTAAGAGAATTATTCGTTCGACAAGATATAGTTCATTAGTTTTTTTAATTACAAATTAATTATAGTATAGTGTATATTATGAACATTATCAAAAACTTCCCACATTTGAGCTTATGCAAAAAGTTTGTAAAACATATAAGTACAGTCAACGACAAAAGTAGATGATCAAAAACGGATTGTCAAAACTACTGAACGATAGTTGGAGAAAAATTAAGTAGTGCTATAATGTTACAAAACAAAGTGATTAAATACATTACAAAGGATCAAAGCAGCAAGGTAAGACACTCTCAGTGTCCCATGTTATGAAACGGGGCATAGTGCAATGTTTCTAAGTCTTTATTCCTCAATATACACTTAGAAACATTTTGACAAGAAAAAACATCGCCTAATGAAACTTCCGAAATCTGGTGGAATGAGGAGGTATCAGGGTAAGGGTCACGGATCACTTCTAAGCGCAATGTCCACTAGGTGACCACGGGACATTTAGTGGTTAATGCGGTGGCATCCAATGGATCACCAGACGTTTACTGGTGGACCACCTGTCGACAATGAGTGGACACCGAGCGATGAGGTAGTGGACATTTAGTCAGCTCGAGAGTGGTGTGGTATCCGGGAGGATTTCCACAAGTGGAAAAAAGTGCCCCGTTTCGTATGCATACTTCAACTTCACTAGTTTCTTTTGGACGTTAGCTTTAGTTCCTCAAAAATGCTAGGAACAAAATATTCATGAAGTTATGATTTTTAAGACTATCGGTTATTTTGTAACGTCTTTAATCATCAACTTTTGGCAACAGTTCGATCAGCTAATTATTTTAAAACATGTTAGTTGATTAACTTTTGGTGACAGTTCAATCAGCTAACTTTATTTAATCACTTAGTTTTGTAACATTGTAGCACTACCTAGTTTTGCTCCAACTATCGATCCATTGGTGTGGTCTACAATCCGTTTTTGATCATCTACTTTTGTCGTTGCCTGTACGCTTACAATGCAATATTCTAATTTTGTTTGCCTATCGGCGGGACTTAGCTTGTACCTAATAGAATTGACATTTGTAACCACCATGTCTCACAAAATTATATAAATGAAATGCAATATGTAGTAAAGTTATCACCTCGTAATTGATTTGTTTCATATAGTTTATAGCGATTGTCCACGGATTCGGTAGACGATAGTTCTTAGGTTGACGTTCTTTAAAATAAAATATCTACTTTGGTGTATGATTTTATTTTTATTGCATTCTATAATGGCTACAAATGTATAAAATATCAGTCATCTTAACTTTATAAATATTTATAAACAATATCATAGACAATATCTCAAAGCTCTTGATTAAAAAAACGTAGTATATTTTTAAACAAAAAATAAATAAAATCTAATGATTAGCAACTCTATGGTTTAATGTTTATAATTTGCAATATTATGCAATATAAGATGCTAACTATTTTAGATGCACCTTGACTAAACAATTTTACTCATAACTACTACATTGATAATAATCTACTTATAGATGCCCACTATACATTAGTTTATATAAAACGAATCATCATCAGCCTATCGCAGTCCACTGCTGGACATAGGCCTCTCCCATTGCACGAATAAAATAATTAATTAAACAAATACATTTATATAATAACCCACCAATAACTGGATAAAAAAATAAGAATTAGAAATGAGCAAAAAGAAAATGATGTAAACTAGAAAAAAGAAAGCCGAAGTCCATCTATTGATAGATCAATCGATTAATTAACTTCCAGTTGCTTGTAACGACTTGTTTTTATTTTGAAAGCTGTAAAAGATGTCCATAAGTAAAATGAATAAAAATCAACGTCTTCTATTCTTAACAGTACACATTTGCCTAAATAAAATATGAAAAGAAATGATGATATCCACCATTAACAAAAATTTGAAGGTACATATTATGGTGCCTATTTGTAACTAAAAATAACAGTCCGTGCTAGACCTGACATTCAATTCAATGTAGGTCATCATTTTCAGATCATTAAAATAATTTTTGTATAATTTATAACTCTTCTAGGCACATCTAGCATAATCTATTCTCACTATAGCAATACATTTTATTAGTTAATATTACAATCATGTTTAAAACAATATGCGTATTTTAAAATTTCACTAAAATTATATTAATCGTGTTCTATGCTTAAATCCTTTAACGAATATATACGATAAACGAATGGTGATTTCGGGAATTGTAATGGCAACTGCCATTACAATTCCCGAAAACACCATTTTAATATTCTTCTGTAGTACATTCCACACCTTATTCTTTATCTAGTAGTAAGCACAACTGTAAGTCAAAATGCTTATTTAAGGTTTTACATATTAAAACATTTTTCTACTGAAATGTAACAGGATGGAAACTATTCCTTGATTCCATATTACAGGTGTACAATACAGGTAATAAAATAAAAACGATAAAGTAAATACAAAGGTTGGCATTTTTTTGCGTCTAAATTTTATGTTTTCGAAGCTTTCGGTTTTCAACGGTTTTTTAACACTTAGTGTTTTTGTGACATGTTAAGCAGATTTAAGTTATAAAGGATTTGATTAAATTTTGTAACAGCTTTGCCCTAGAGTCGAGACTTTTACTATTAATACTCATCAAAAACTTTAGTCTAGGGAATTGACTTCATCAGTCGTTTTAATAATAAAAACACAATCTCCAAAAAGAACCTTAATCGATATACTTAGGTAGGTAGGTATAATCACATGTGTTTTTCTTCCTACTTTTATACTTTTCAGTTGTGGAAATGTATGTGTTTGGATGGTTTAGAAAATTAATAACTTAGAACACTAAACTATTTTTTTTCAATGAATCGCATGAGGTTACATTCCATTCATTGAAAAAAAAAATAGTTTACACGACTTAAAAATAACTCAACATACATTTCTTCCTTTTTTTAAATAAAACTATTTAAAAAAACGTATGATAACATTATAAGCTAATGATGCAAGTTGTTAGTCCTTACGAATTAAAAGTAATTTATAGAGATTATTTGTTGACAATATTAAACATTTACCTATACAAAACTAAATATTTAAACAAATCACATAATATGAAATCAATCCTTTCTTATCATTAATGGGATACATAATAAAAATGATAATAGATTAAGAAAAAAAAAGGCAGAAAGAAAATAAACAAAAGACAAAGAGAGATTTACATTTAGAAGTATTTTTATACCATATACTTCGTAATAGCTATTATGAATCGTCCAAAAAAGAAATGAATAACATTTCAATGTCTGTCTCTATGTATATAAAGTTGATATAAAAGTATTTTTTATATTTAAATATTTTATAATCGAGATCAATCCATGCGAGATTTGTATGAAAGAGCGTCAGTAAAAAAAATCTTTACAATTTTCCACCACATGCTAGCCAAACCGGGAGCTACCAAACGGGTAGAATACTCCTAAATTGTAATTTCATTTAAATATAGAACAAGTATAGTTATTAGCTCAAGTAGAAGAGAGCTTTGTGTTGAGGAACAATTTGTAAAAAATTGTTTATAATATGTGTATCAAAATATTTAATAGCTTGCCACCAACCATAAAGACGTTGCCTCTACTGAAATTTAAAAGGAAATTGAAAATATGGCTTTTGGAAAAAATTATATACTCAGTAACCGAATACCTAAATGAGCGATAATTACAAAAACATCTGATAATATTTTATTGTATGTTGTGTTCTATATTAGAAATAAATTATCGGATTGAAAAATTTGACATTGCAATTATATATTTGACATTATGTAAATTGTTTATTGACATGAGCTTAGTAGTTTGTTATTAAATCAATCTGTTGTTATAATATGTATGTACGTTTATAATTTTGCATGTCAGAACAGACTGACGAAATATGTGATTCTCTTATAATAACTATAAACAGCCCATGTAGCATATTTCTGCAATTTAAGTTCATTTCATGTAAAGTGCCCTAAAGCTGCTTAAGAATTTCTTTTATTTCAAGGATAAAGGACATTTTCGCTTATTTACGATACAGTCAATAAAAACTCCAAAAACTGGGAGTATTTCTGGTGAGAGAAAGTGTACTTTTTTTGCAGTTAAAACGGCTTCTATAGTTTATCTAGATTGTATACATATTTCATCTATAGAAATCTAGAAAATAGGTTATCATCTATAGTCAAAATGTTATTAATTTAAAAATTAAATCCTTTTAAATCTAAAATCTTGCAAATTCAATTTAACGAAACTTTTTAATCGGATGTGGTTAACATCTATTTTTTTGAAATTGTAACCTAGCGAGAACTTTGTTTATATTGTAGCAACAATAGACTTTCTATTAGGACTAAGCACAGGTAGTCTTTGCTATTATATAGAACTCTGTCCAATAGAACTTTTATCAATAAACTATTTTAGCTATTTTATATTAATTTACCATAAAGGTAATGCACACAATGTTTATTATAAAATAGCTAAAACAGTTTATTGATAAAAGTGTGGGAAAGTAATAAAAAGTACCCTACTTTCATCACTAGTTAGACCATCATGGAACTCTTTTAGCTCAAATTAATATTATATACGTCGAGAATACCTAATACGCTATTTTTAATTTTCACATTTTATGGCATTTCCATAAGCATAATTGACTCGGTTATGGCTTCTATCACTTTAAGCTGTAATTGATTTTTTCATTACATACCAATAAAAAAAAACAAATAATACGATCAAAATCTACAAGTGATCGATATTTCAATTTTTTACGATGTGCGAAGTAGTTTAAATTGGTATTTTATGTACATTCTATAAACTTGCATAGTTCACTCAAGAAGCTTAAAGATTACGTTTTGGAAATTACTTTTTTGGTCCAAGTGTCGGAAAATATTCACATCGCAGTTATATACTAAAAGCTATCTGAATGTTCGTCTGTTATCCTTAAACGCTGGTACTTAGGTTATCTACGGCGTCCATGAGACTAGGCACCGAGTCTACCTTCATGCCACGTTTACGCAGATCGTTAAGTTCGTCAACCAATTTTGACTTGTCTTTGCCCAATGCTTCCCTGGAAAGAAATAGTACTGGTTATAAATGATGTAGACTACTAGATGACCTGGTTGTTTTGCCAAATAAACTGTCAAAGAAATCAAAACCACGATTAAAAATGGGGTGTAAGAGGGTGAAAAATACTTTACGACCTTCTCTCGACCTACCAAATATAGAAAAGAAATCATTAAAAAGAGTCGAGCCGTTTCGAAGGAGTGCAACCACAAACACCATGACACGAAATATCTACCCCCAAATATATCAATTGAATAAGTATACTGTAGTCAACTAGTGAGTTTAATATTTTTGTTTACTATTATATATTAATAGTGTTTAGGTTTCTTGAAAATTTTTATTGGTAGGACATCTATCAATATAATCATATCATATCATTTTAAGCTTTCCTTCTCTCTGCAGTGCTGTTGTCCTACACTACACCCACGGCATGAATACAGATGGTGACACTCTATAATTTCTCATCCATCATTACACAGACAGACATACCCAATAGGGCTTGATAACCTTATAAGTAAATAAGGCAAAGACTAACCATATAGAAATACATGTATGTAGCAGTGGAACGTATATGAGGAGTAGATCATAGTCACTGACAGCTTCGTATCTCTTGAGAGCAAGTTGCGCCCAACGTTCCACAGGCCCCGCCAGTGTGCCGCCACTAGCGCCTGCGCACGCAACGATGCGACATAAGGCACCTAAAACTACCCGAGATCTGTCCGTGTATACCTGGAATTATTTAGAAAATTAAAGTTTTAATATCCTCAACCTTTTCTTAATATAAATAAAAAATACAACAAAAGAACCAAAACTGATAAATAAATAAAAATGTAAGAGTATTTTCATTTCATAACATAGAACCAACCCACCACCAGAACCACCTTCAAATTGGGAAAAAAATACTTTCAAATTTAATTTATATACAAGAAAATTAATACATGAGTTATACATGGCTTGAAGTATTATCTTCCTAGGGATTGATACAATAAAATCATTACAACCAATAACATTTACTATTGAAGTAAGGCAAATGATACAACAATTGATAAGCGTTAAGAATATATGTAGGCATAAGTGTAGTATTTACTTATACCAGTTTGATATAGTTATTAAATAAACAAACAAGTAATGAAAAATGATTTAGTAAAAGGGATCATTAATAATAGGTCTTTACCTATGAAATTGCCGTTTTGTATGCAATACAAAAGAGGCAGTACAAAATGCCTTTGAAGAGTTTGTTGCCTCCCGTCCAGCTGATTTTTACAAGAAGGGCATGCAAGGGCATCAATAAACTGCCAATGCGTTGGCAAAGATGCGTCGATTGCATGGGTGATTACTTCGAATAACAGAAATAAAAAAGTTTGAAAAAATAAGTACTTTCACTTATTGCATACAAAACGGCAATTTCATAGGTAAGGACCTAATATATGAAATATTAAGGGAATAAGATAATTATTTCAAAAGTGGAATGCTATGTATAATAACTGTAGCTACTTTTGTACCTTCTGACATCAAGCCTTTTAGATTCATTAAACTCTAAGCTCTGAAAGATTGTTATAGCAGCTGGGGAATCCCATAGGCATAAACTGATTTATAATTCTAGAACTTACATTACAATATTGCGTGCATTCACCATCAAAAGCACTTTTATAAATAAAACAAAGCATTTGCTTTTATCTGCCATATGGAAGTACCATATGGTTGATAAAACTATGTGATAATATTTAGCATAATTATATAAACACAAACCTTATTTAATAACTTAAAGCTTGTTTCCAACAATGATAAGGCTTGATCAAATTTGCCTTCATTGATAAGTTTTCTAGATTCATTCAACTCTAGGTCCTGGAAGAATGTGATGGCAGCTGGGGAATCCCGTAAGCGTGAATCATTGGCTATCAACGCCAGTAATGACTCAAATGCAGTACATCTTGTTGTTATTAATGTAGGATCAAAATTACCTACCACAATCTGGAATGTAAATTATAGCAGATTAATAGCAACAAACAAAGAAGGATCACACTCAATCTATATCTCTTATACTCAATCTATAAAAACTAAACAGTTGTTAGACTATAAAGTCCTTATAAGAAGGCAAATGAGCAGATAGGTCACCTAATGTTTTTTTTTTGGAAGAGGGGCAGAGGAATCACCTGACACCAACTCCGGAGCCACAAGTATGTTGCAGGCCTTTAAGGGATGAGTTCCTTATCTTCTTGAAGGTCATATCGGTCCAGAAACACCACAGACCACTACTCGTTTCACAGATTGGTTGTGCAAGGCAAAAAGTGTCTTGAGAAGTGTACAGTGGTGGAGCACCCGTTATCCAAGTCATGGTAAGCGCCTACCGCCACCATTGGACATTTGCAGTCCAAGAATCCAAGAATATACTACATAACAATGCTCACATTGTGTCTATTAGATATATGGCAGAAAAATGATCTTAGTCAATTTAATAACGAAAAATTATTGTAAAGAAAGAAAATAAAAAAACCAGGAATTGCCAAATGGAGACCCTGATATTTATTCGGTCACATTATATAAAATTAGCAAGTCCATCATAATTTATAACAACCAGTTAGAGAATCAAGTCTTATGACCTTCACCAAACTATTCCAATGTAACATCAAAACAACACTTTATCTGCCATAAACACCTATATAGTTTGTGAAAACAAAAGATACACAGCTAATGAGTCATTGTAAAAATTAAATCAATTAAAATTATTGTCTATTTACCTACCTTCCTGGGGAAAGGTATGTTGTTTAATAAAGTAGAATAATCTTTCTTTAAACCATTGTAAAGATCAAGGAAGTGGGTATATCTTCTTTCAACATTTGCTGGATCTGGATCAAAAACCCGTGATTCTGTCGAGTCTTGCCTGGCTTGCAGCATATACGCTACATATTTCTTATCTTTTTCAAAACCTTCAACAGTCCGTGAAGATATGATTTCAAAATGCACCATGACCAAAATTGACTGTCTTATGTATTACTATAACAATAGAATACGCCTTGTTTGAACAGCTAGTCAAACGAGAGGCAAAATAAGAACCAGTATTTTCAGAGCAAAAATACGTACTCAAACTACTCAATACTGTCACTGTCATCTGTCGTGATTTCAGTGATTTGGTTGTTATACAAGTGCTGCCAACAGTTAAATTAACTCTCCACCAGGTTCAACATCTACAACCACCAGAAAACCAATAACGAAAAACGGTCCTACTCCAATAGACGCAAAATTTTCCACTTGACATAAACATTTTTTTGTTATTACGAAAAAAACAATACCATATACATAATACTCATTTGTTTATTACCTATGTATAAATATTAGTTTCCTTTTTATTACGTATTACTAATGCTAACATTTAATAAATCAACATAAAATAGTAAATCAACAAATTAAGATCAGGAATATAAAAAAAAATATTCAAGTACAACAGTTACTTATTTTAAATTAATTGGTCTTCTTCAAATGAATCGTTTTTGTCTGCACCATCATCGTCGGTTTCAGATTTATGTTTATTGCAATTTCATATTTATTTTGCATCCTCAACCCACAGCGTATTCTTGACTTATCACATAGCAGATTTAACTCCATACACAATATTATCAATTTTGCTTTTTCTCCGGTGCCCTCCGGAGACATCAAAAAGATGGTCCTGTTTGTCCGTTTGAACTCAATAGCTTGTGATGACGTTAGCCGTAGGATGATAGTTACCATCCTGGATTTTTAGGCAATTATAGCCTACATTGCTGACATTTCTCTCAACTCTATAACCTTCGCTCTTTCTGGCAAATAACCTAAACATCCCATTGCCCAAAATTAATCATCCTTCTCTTCCTGAGCACTTCCGTTCAATCTCCATTTTTCTTTTCTTATCAAAAATTCTTGAGGTTTGCGAATACATACAGTTCTTACAATTCATCTTTCAACAAAATCTCTTAAGTGCTCTACAATCTTACCACTAGAAAAATCCGCTAGCCACTAAAAGCTATATTTCGCTAATAACAGGGGGGTCGAAACTACCAGTGTTAGTGGACAATTTACTAGGTTGGCAACACTATGTTAAACTTTTTGCTTTACAAAAAGACAAAGGACAGTAGAGTAGTGTAGCGTTGTAGCATAGTGTTGTTGCGTGACGCTTCTCAAGATAATTCTAGTTATGGTATCAATAGAATCGATCGTCAAAATTAAGAATTACTACCGCTAGAGATCAATTGTTTTTTTTCGATAAAATGTGATATATGTATATAAAACAAATAAATTACAATACAATATATGTATAATACAAATATATATTTTAAAAAAACCTATTTCTTAATGTTCCATGCATTGACCGTGTAGGTGCCGGGTCCATCGCGTTAAAGATGGGGGCAAACACATGCGACTTCGAAAGCGCCTTGGAATTACGATCCAGGAATAGGTTTAGGGAGTACTTCCGTGTGCGTTACCCCAGCAAAATAATGTCGAAAATGGTCATTTAAACTTTATAGATAATTAGTTGCTCCCCTTCTGTAATTGTTAAGCACATTTTTAAATTTGTTTCACTTAAACTTTTTTAGTTATTTCAAAAAAAACATTTCCTGCTGGGGTAACGTTTGAAACGTTACCGCAGCCAGACATTTTCTTTTTTAATTGTAATATTGAAATAAATTTTAGCTAAATAATTAGTTATCTGGACTAGGTAAATGTTACAACTTATTTGGTATTTGTAGTTTCGTCGGATGCGAAGTTATTCGAAATCCTGCTGGAGTAACGTTTGTGGGTTTGCTGGATCTCTGAAACGGGTAAGCGGATTGTAACCATCTTTTGTACATAACTTCTTAAGGATTAGTTTTAATTTGTTCGACAATAAAATAACAAAAATAATGGACCGTTTAAAAATTATTTAGGTAAGTATGAAAACACTTCAATACGTCCTAACACTTTAAATAAGACCTCTAAAGACTTACTTGAAACGTTATTCTATTGCTTGTAACTACCTTCAAATGTATACGAATTTTCGTAAGAATACTGTAAGTGACTAAAAAGTTATGATGAAATGTAGCTCTCCACGTTCACGATCACAATGTGTGCGGCCTTTTTTGGCCACCGATAAACCTGTGTGTGGATATATAAACTAAATGTTATGCCAATAATTAGTTGTTTAGTTCAGTTGTCTACCTGTAAAATTTCAGCGTAGTACATATAATAATTTACGAGATAATTAAATAAAAGTCATTAGAAGGTGCAAGACCGTGGTAACCCGACCATGTTTAGGTGGTTACAAAAAAGCGATCACCCAGTACATTGTGCTGGCTTTTAAAATATGTAGGATATTATTTGCAAGTTTACTACGGATATGTACATAAGTGTTACAAAAAACTACATGTTTTTTAAATATTTTTTATTTAGGATTGTTTATTGCATAATTAGTAATTACTAATAATACTGATTATAATCAGCCGGCAGATTAGGTATTGTTTTGAATGCTTTTGTTTTCTCGTAATGTTTAGGTGAATTGTTTATAGTTGTTCATAGAATTGGTACCTGCGTAGTATTTGTTAATTGAAGTTTAATTTTAGGGTAGGTATAGGTAATTTAAGAAATATGAAATGAAATGATAAGTTTTGAAGAGTGTAACGTATGCGTTGTAAATAGGTATTTTGTGAATAGATGGGGATTTTTTTAAGTGATGAATCGACTTAGGCTAGCATATCGCGAACAAACTCTGTATTGCATTATTTCTGTAATAATGTTGGAGAAAATAAAATATTTGATCACAAAATCGCGGTGACTTAAATTATAATAAAATAAATTATTTATGTAAAATTAGTAATAAGTGATATACCTACCTAAAAGTTATGATCGTTTTTAATTTGTTCACCCTGAACGAAATTTCAATATTAGCATTAGTAATTAATATCCTAAGACAAGAATTGACAATTACTTAAATTGAATCGAATTAGCATTAATGCCTATTATTAGTAATTAGGTACACACATATTGAAGAACTCTCAAGAATACGATAAATATTTGCAAAAATAGAAAGCGGAAGCGCACACGTACTTTACAACACGTAGGTATATTATCTGCCTAAGGGTCAATTTTAGTGCACTAGATGCAAATTGCAAACAATGAAGTATCCCTTCGCCCCTCCCCTCCCGCGTTCTAGCGAAGGATGTATTATCAGCGATTCTTGATTGACAAATATTATCTGACCAATAATTTTATCTATAAAAATGTATCACTTTCACTCGATAAATTAAATTACCGTTATTATATCAAAATATCATTCAACAACTCTTCGATTTTAACAGACATCAACAGTCACAGGTAGGTACATAGGTATAGATAATTCTCGGTTCTCGGTATAGACCACAGAACAATATTACCTACTCTTACGAGGTATACGACTGTTGGGCGATGCAATGTTGATGCATTCTAATTTACAACTGTATTCTTCTACTATTCGGTCTATTTTAACTAATTGTAGATGACTTGTTGATTTAAATATTTTGATGCATTCAAGTCTAAGCTCTATACTTACACCCCAAAATAAAATACAATTACTTGTGTTATTTCTTTACAAAAAAAAATCAAAGAAATGAAACGATTTCTTATTGGTTTAAATTTTCGTTTTATTGCAGTCAGGTGAATCGTTCATACATGTATCTACATATTTATAATTTTAGCGGACCAGTGCAGATTTTCTGTTGATTGTAGCTCCGGTAGTAAAAAAGACTAAATAAATTTTAAGTAAAGAAACTAGTGCATAAGATCAATTAGGGAAAAAAACAAAATAAATAATAGGTAATAATAATGAATAAATATTGAATGTATTTAACACTGTACGCAACTGTACCGAAATCGTAAGGTGTATTACACTAAACATTTTAAAAGACAGCGCAATGTACTGGGTGATCGCTTTTTTGTAACCACCCAAACATGGTCGGGTTACCACGGTCTTGCACCTTCTAATGACTTTTATTTAATTATCTCGTAAATTATTATATGTACTGCGCTTAAATTTTACAGGTAGACAACTGAACTAAACAACTAATTATTGGCATAACATTCAGTTTATATATCCACACACAGGTTTATCGGTGGCCAAAAAAGGCCGCACACATTGTGATCGTGAACGTGGAGAGCTACATTTCATCATAACTTTTTAGTCACTTACAGTATTCTTACGAAAATTCGTATACATTTGAAGGTAGTTACAAGCAATAGAATAACGTTTCAAGTAAGTCTTTAGAGGTCTTATTTAAAGTGTTAGGACGTATTGAAGTGTTTTCATACTTACCTAAATAATTTTTAAACGGTCCATTATTTTTGTTATTTTATTGTCGAACAAATTAAAACTAATCCTTAAGAAGTTATGTACAAAAGATGGTTACAATCCGCTTACCCGTTTCAGAGATCCAGCAAACCCACAAACGTTACTCCAGCAGGATTTCGAATAACTTCGCATCCGAAGAAACTACAAATACCAAATAAGTTGTAACATTTACCTAGTCCAGATAACTAATTATTTAGCTAAAATTTATTTCAATATTACAATTAAAAAAGAAAATGTCTGGCTGCGGTAACGTTTCAAACGTTACCCCAGCAGGAAATGTTTTTTTGAAATAACTAAAAAAGTTTAAGTGAAACAAATTTAAAAATGTGCTTAACAATTACAGAAGGGGAGCAACTAATTATCTATAAAGTTTAAATGACCATTTTCGACATTATTTTGCTGGGGTAACGCACACAGTACTTCCTGCAACGCGTCAGCGCTCTTGCAAGGTCTTTAAGCTATTTATAGAGGTATTTAGCTGGTATACCCCTTGCTCCCACTTCCACGCCATACAACGCAATAATACAAACGTGAGGAAAACGAATCACAATACTATTAACAGAATTCCCAGTATCTTTCTTCTTATTTTTTTCATTTCAAATCTGTATTATCTCAGGAGTTTTTAATCACAATCATGTTTTAATACTTCCTTTTAAAAACTTCTATTTTTTTTTTGTATCAAAAACGCTTACAAGCATCAAATGCTGTTAATTAACAGTTAATAACAAAAAATACATTTTTAACCGCTTGGTTAAAATCGTTATTAACCGGCTTCGCATCTGTACACCAGACCCACTCAACATAACTCATACACTATTGTGTGTCCAACAGATATTAAGCATAGGACGGGTAATAGGAAGAGGACGAGGAAGGAGAAGGGCCGCGAATAACACACATCCATAGAAATCGTAATAATAAGAGACTCAGGAGTCACAAACGCATTACCGGCCTTTTAGTAAGAAGTACGCTCTTTTCTTGAAGGTTTGAAGATCGTATCGATCCGGAAATACCGCAGACGATAACCCGTTCCACAGATTGGTTGTGCGAAGCAAAAAGGGTCTCGAAAAGCGCACAGTAGTGGAGCGCCAACTATCCAGGTGATGAGGATGTCAATTTTGACGTGCGGAACGATGGCGGAAAGTTGCGGGTGGTATTAGTCCAAACAATTCTTCGGGGCACTCTCCATGATATATACGATAGAGAATGCAGAGTGAAGCCACATCTCAACGTAACGCCAAGGGATCGAGCCGATCGGAGATGTTTGGGCTATCGAAGAAATATAGTACTAGACGATTAATAGTAATTTCACCGGTAAGTTGATTTTTTACTAATAAATCATTGTTTTTAATAATTTACATCTCGAAGAATACTTTATTAAGATTTTTGCCTTTGTAAACTTTCATTATTAATTTCCGCTTTTACAATTACCACTGCTGCTTTTGTTCCTATTGCACGCGATGTTGACAAACTCGCCAAATAATGTAATGTGAAATATTAGATATCGTTGTTCATTGTGTATGTTTATGATACGGCTGCTGGCATCGGTCGCCAGTTGGCGTTGTAACCGGACCATTCATTTGAATCAACGAACAGTTTATATCGATGTTAGTATAAAGAGATATTTTTCAGATTTTCGAACGTAAATAAACTAAACGATGTATGCACATAAAATATCCTTAATTCATTAAAATATTTATTAAAATATCCTTAATTGTACAATAATTGCATTTGAAATTTAATTATTGTACATGAAATTGAAATAAAAACTTAGCATATTAGTCTATAAATGTTTAGCATGCTGATAAATGTAAATAAAATGTTATCTTTTTGGGAAGCATAAATAATACGAAATATTATTATCAATTAATTATAATTAATTTCTAGATTCTCGTAAGATCCTGATGTTAAAGAAAAATGAATGAATTTTACTGGTAGACTGGACTGGTTCCCTACAGAAAATAGTCGAATATGTTCAGTTTATTTTAAGTAAGATGATTTTAATGTCCCTGCTAAAAGACGCAATTTAAGGTATTCAAGCATACTTAATGCCATTTTAGTACAACAGCAAAAAATTTAATTAGTAAAATATTTTGACTGTTAATAGATACCTTGATTTTAAATAATAGATACGCATCATTTATAAGTATAATTCCTCCTTTTTTTTCTGTGCGGAGCTCCTCTCGGATACTACCCACCAGTGAGTGATTATGTCGGACTCGAACCGACCAAAAACGGCACGTCACACAACACAACCTGGCACACCGTCTTCAGGTACCAGTAGCCGGGAACCAGGTTTACCCTAGAAAGGAAAGCCCTGTTACCCCGACCACCTCGGGCCATCTACGGATTATAGATGACCCCTCCTGTGTGGGAACCCGGAAGTTTTCTTGAACCGGAAAACTCTAGAACCTCTCCTGGTCCCGCTCCGCCATCTCCTTCGCAAGCATAACTTGCTCGCAGTAGGAGACGCCAGAGTTCTACGCACTCTCGCTCTGTACCATGGCGGTAACCACGTTACCGAGCGAGAGAATTCAGACTCCAACGACCGCCACGAGGCGCCTTTGCCACCACCCGCGCTGAGCATTCTGCCAGCGTGTGAAGCGCCGTGTCCATGGTCCGACCATCACAGATGTGGCACTCAGGCGTTGGCTCCTTGCGGATCAGATACAGGTAATCTCTGAAGCATCACCGTGATGCCTCTCGAGCCAATCCTCCATAAAGGGTCTTACCGCCGCGATAACGACGTCCCTTCCACTCCTCCACGAGGATCTGGTGGAGCTAGGATTTCTGATCCTCGATTTCTCGAAACTCAGGAATCCGTGCCATCTCCTGCGCCACCGATACAGAGCCACAAGGGCTCTCACCTCCAGGTCCCATGATGGAGTTCCGGCCAGGAAGTATCATTCCTCCTAAAATATTTGAAGAAGTAAATATCTATGGTTTTCATTACTACTTGTAATCATTTTTAATCTTAAATTAAATATCTACACCTTCGAATAATTTAGTCAATCCCTAGCATTTCATCATTTACAGGGATTCTGAAACATCGAAAGAGGTTGTAGTGGTGCTACATAATACATTGGAGTAAAATGCAATGTAATTCTGGGTGATTAAGGTACATAATAGTTTGTGCCTTAGACATTTCGCCGTTGTTTTGCAAGTGTGTACGAGTCTTATATCTATTTGTATTTTATGTATGTGTTAAGATGTGGTGACATTGGTTCACGGAGTAATCGGGCGCTAATTCATTTCTAGTGTCTTATTATTACGATTTCTATGCACGCACCACACAACAGACACACACTAGTTAGGTTACTCTCATACAATGAAACTACACATTAAAAATTAAATTATAATATATTTATTCATACACACCGTTTATATGTTATATATGTTAACTTTATCAATTTTGAAATTATGGGGACATACATATCGTTTTTCCCGTGGGGTATTTATAAACCGACAAAAGTCGAGATGTTGAAACCAACGCACACTAATATGCTCGTATATATAATAAAACGAATATTTTACAAATAAATATTTTGTAGCAACTACTTTAAATACTATACCTTACATTGCGACAATACATTTTCGTTACCCTCTACGGACACCATCAATATGGTGTCCGTAGAGGGTAACGAAAATGTATTGTTTAATGATAAATGAAAATGTGATAAAAGCCCATGACACTTTTAGTCTACTGACTGAAAGTGTCATGGGTGTACTGTATAAAAGTGTACTGACACTATTGTGTAAAAGGGAATATACAAACATCTAATAAATATCTTGAGAGAATACAACTAAAGGTCAATGCGTAATTACTTTATTGAAAGAGTTTTCCTCCAACTCTCTTATAAGTCAATGACCCTTCTATTAAGAGTTTAGCAACATGAGATAATACTACCAAATGCAAATACCTGTATGGCTTGCGAAAAAAATAAAACACGTTGTCGAGCCTTAAAGACGTTCTCCTTCAATTTCTTATGGATGACTTCATGGAGACAATAGGACTACCTCGTCCGACATGCCACCGATAGGTGGTATCCGAGGGGATTTCCGCACGGAAAAAAAAGGGTGTATACCCTTTCGATTACAAAAATAATTACGAAAATCGAGCTAAAATTGAGGGAGAAATCGCGCAACAAACAAACAAATGAATCAAAACATTCGATAAAACCGGACGAAATTTTCTAAACCACATTTTAAATTATTATTACAATTCCCAACGTACTTAAATAAATTATAAAACTTTAAGCGCAGGCATCTACCCAATAATTTACGTAACAGGTTGGTACAGTAAGTAGTGTAAGGTAATGTTTATGGAAAATCTAAAATGTCTGCATAAAAATAAAAAAACAAAATTTTAATTCGAAAATGTGTATTTTAAATTTTCTTTTTAAAATCCTATTATATTCAAGCCAAATAGATATTTAATATACAAAGATATACAACGCTCATACAATTTGATCAGATCTTTATTATTTAACTTCTTCATTTACGTTTAAAGGACGTCAAAAAAATGGGTCGTGGGCCTTGGGGACGGGAACCGCGCTCCCAAGTTCCACCTATAGATACAATAATTACTTTTGACTAGTATATTGGGACCACTAATAAAAAACCAAAATATGCATTGATGTATTGGGAAAATACGGTCAACAAAAACATTTAGAATTTATACAAATGAAACTATTTAATAACACGATAAAAAAACTCTTTCATTTCAAAAATAGCCTTTAAAATAACAGCCTCCTTAAGCAATAATAAGCAGATTTTTTTAAATTAAACTGTTGTACATTAATGTTTAAATACTCAAAATTATAGTAATTATATTTCGTAATAAGTATTTTTTGTTCTTTTTTTACGTTTAATTCTAATAGAAGGCTGCCATTTTTGAAATAAAAGAAGTACCTATTTTATTTCTATTTAAAAATAGTTTTTTTTTGTGTTATTTTAAATGTTTTTGTTGACCACGCTTTTCCAAGACATATTTTTTGTTATTAATGGTCCCAATATACTGGTCAAAAATAATTATTCTATCTATAGGGAGAATTCGGGGCCATGGTGGCGGTCCAGAAAGCCCCATCACTCTAAAAATGGATAAGCTTGCCCGGCATTCATACATCCTCAGAATACTAATGTCAACTCATCCCCCTATAATATTAAGCACTTATAGTAATATTTATTTGCCGTCTCGGAATAAAGATTGGTGCGAAGCGTCTACCTAACCGATTCATTTTAAAAGTCGAATTCTGTGGCATTTAAATAAAAAAGTACTCAGTAATTAAAAGTAAAAAAACCTTTTTAAAATAAGCTTTTATTTAAATGCACTAAAAATAATAAAATTAGATTTCCTTTATAACTTTTACTCTCAACTAATAACGTCATTACACAATTTATATGATATGAAAGGATTTAAGTAGGTACTCGAATTTACTTAGTTTGAAAGTTTTATAAATTAAAATCATTTAGATAAAGTTTATGTAATTACTTGTTTATCTACACAGGTAAATCTTGGGAGAAGCTTTTATGTTATAAATTGTGTAAGTTTTAAAGGAAAATTTTATTTTATTCTTTTTAGTGCATTTAAATAAAAGGTTTTTTTACTTTTAATTTAATTCTTACTTTTTAGTTATCGCATATCGCATTCGTATTCTCAGCAAGTCCTTTCATTTGATACCCATATTGTACGAGTGCTAGTACGCTATCATGGGTGTTCCGCCATGCAAAATAAACGTAGGTACACAAATTTTCCACTCAATCGGGTGAAGATATCTGCTTCAAAATTGAGTTGCAAGATTCCACCATAGAGCAAACATAGTTACATACATACGTACATTGCAAGTTAAATAAAAGCTTGTAAAATATTAGAAGTAAACCTATTCATTAAAAATAACGTATCTGATTATCTAAACTGCTTACATTAACGATCAACATCTCCAAACACAACGTCTATTGACGCAATAAGGATAGATATGTCAGCAAGCATTAAATTCTTCGATAAAACGCTCAATCCTAGAAGATGTGTGTAGGAACAAGGCTTCAAATAGCATCGGTATGGTACTGAAGTACCATCTGACACCATATATAATCCTAACTCACCCTTTGGACATT
The DNA here is from genome assembly GCA_902825455.1 of Arctia plantaginis. Lineage (NCBI taxonomy): Eukaryota > Metazoa > Arthropoda > Insecta > Lepidoptera > Erebidae > Arctia > Arctia plantaginis. The sequence continues at coordinate 8,519,334 of CADEBD010000288.1, forward strand.
CAACCGCAGTGTAGGTTGCTCCAGGTGGTACTGGATAACCTTCTGTACATAATTTAAAATGATGAATTAGGGACTCCATGGATGTTTTCATTTCCTTTCTAGGTGGAAGACAAATCTTAGCGTCATCAGTCTTATATTCACCTTCGGGCATAGTGTTTATCACTTGGTCAACAATCTTTAGGGACTGACGCATTTCTTCGTAACGAACAAGGTAACGATCGTAGCAATCACCAAAGGTACCGACAACTCCATCAAAGTCATACATGTCGTATCCATCATAAGGTGCGTTAATCCTGATATCATACTTCACTCCAGTTGAACGTAACATAGGTCCTGTAAAACCTAAGCTAAGGGCATCGTGTGCAGTTACTACACCGATTCCAAAACATCTGGCATAATATAATCGATTTGACGTTGCAATTTCTTCTGTTTCATCGTAACGTTCTCTTAATTTACTGCAGAGTTCGTGTATATCGTCCAGGAACCCAATTGGTATATCCTGGGAGATTCCCCCAGGCCTAAGATAGGCACAGTGTACCCTGGAACCACACAGTCTCTCAAACATCTCATAAAGCTTTTCGCGTTCCTCGCACATCCAAAAGAAAGGCGTTATGCCACCTGCATCAAGTATAGTTCCTGACACATTAAGCATGTGATTGGCGATTCGAGACAATTCACTACACAGGACCCTGACTGCTTTTGCTCGCGGTGGTGGTTCTATATTAAGAAGTTTTTCAACAGCTATACAGAACCCCTGTTCATTTGCCAATGTAGAAACGTAATCGAGTCGGTCCATGAATGGTAGATTTTGATTGTAATGTTTATACTCCATTAACTTCTCGGTAGCTCTGTGTAAAAAACCTATGTGAGGATCGGCACGCACTACTGTTTCACCATCTAATTCTAGTATAAGGCGAAGGACGCCATGCGCAGCTGGGTGTTGAGGACCAAAATTAATATACATATTTTGCAGTTTGCGTTCGACAGGCTTTAGTTTCGCATTATAAATCATTCTGAAATATTTGTTGGCCTCCGGCGTGGGATACATCACCACTCCACTAAATTTTTTTACGTAAGTTTCGTCTGGATACCACCTATGTCCACATAATGGCGCCTGGACTGTAAATTGGCGCACTTGTTTCATGGGAATATGTAATAATTTAAATTTTAAATGAAGCATTTCCGTATAACTTTTAAAACAAAGTTTTCTTAAATATATTGTCTTGACATAAACGAGTGACATTGATTCTACTTTTGAAGTGACAGTATCTTTAGACTCGAATACATTTTGTTACTTTTTCTATCTTTATAACTTGATGTCCAGTATTTAGTTTCATCATATTTAGTCTCATGAAAGTTTTTTTAAACATAAAAGTATTAAAGACTTGGAAAACGCGAGTGAGGCGACCGTTCATCCCTAGCGTAATGTAAAATGTTCACAATAGTACAGGCTGAGTAAGTACAGTAAAAAAAACTGGCTTGTTTTTCAATCTGATAATTTGGGTAAAAGTATTAGCTTTTTAAAAAAGTGGGCAAAAATCGGTTCGTGGCAAGTTATTAAAAAATCAAATCAATCAATCAATGCGATAAAACGGTTTATTGAAAACAAAACACCGATAACCAATTTTAACGGAAAAACAAAAAATAGGAGGTTGTAAGTTGGGTTAGTCCAGTCAATGAAAGCTTAACTTTGCCATTTTGAGTTGATGACCTGTGACCAACGCGGACATTTCCGTAAGGTTAATATACTAAAATTGCAGGGTGCATTGACGGCAAGGGGTGCAAAAAAATTGCAAAATGGTGCAAAAACGACTTTTTCGTCAATATCTCACGACTGGCTGGGAAAATAGATTAAATTCCTAACAAGCACCTACCTTTTTTGTAGGAAATTTAATTTTGTACAACTTTGTAGAAAATTAAATTTCTTACAAAAAAGGTATCAACGTATTTTCGCGTATCTCCCATAGTTTTTGCACAAAATGCATTTAAAGGTGCAAAATTAAAAAAAAGATGTTATATATTGTTAATCATTTTTTTTTATTTTAAAACGATCCTACATGCTTCATTGAGATTTAATAAATATGTTTCGGACATTGTTTTATTTATTTTTTCCTTTTTTCATACAATAATCTTAGTCTTTCATAAGTCTTAAATGTTTTTTAATATATGAAAAATATTTTTGACAGATAACTCGGAAAGTATCTTTATTATTCCAGTGAACTTGATGTAGTAGCCAGCCTCCATCAATAACGTATATGCATTATCTAGAAATACTGTTGATGAATGAATGGCGTAAATATTTTATATAAATCAGCTTTATTACTTTTCCTCATGTACCCATTTTAATCAAACAATGACGTGATCACTTGATTTCATTATCAACTGGAGTTATTGGAGGTTTTGGTATAACTTGTCATAATGCGTTTGAGAAAGGGGAAGAAGGGATAAAGTCGATGTTAGGAAAAACAGTTGACGAGGTGTCACTTTCAAAACTCTATAAAGTGAAAACATTAGCTGCTGCTAAAAAAGGAATGATCAATCATACTAATTTCACTGCAGTTGACTCATCAGTATTGTTTAAAAGATGCAATGCAGCACCCTGCAATTTTTGTATATTAATCTACGAACCCTTACGGAAATTTTCGCGTTGGTTGCAGGTCATCAACTCAAAATGGCAAAGTTAAGCTTTCATTGACTGGACTAGGTTGTAAGTTTGAGAAACCAAGAAAATGAGAATTGCTGGAGTTAAGACAATTTTTGAATCAAAAAGATTGTTGTTGACCTCTTGACTAAGCAGACGTGTTTTTTTTGAAATCCGACAAAATGCATAAAATAGAAATCATATATAATTTCTAATAAAGAATTATTTTGTAGTGTAAGTAGTTTCCGCTAAGTGTGTCACGAGCGAGAGTGATTCATGCCTATTGTTTACAAACTGTGTATTTAGCATGATCTAAAAGAATCTTTGACTTATAAGCATAGTTATAAAAAGTTTATATGTGTTAGTGACTATGTCTAACCCAGGATCAAGCCCGTTGGGCCGTAGCCACTTAATACGGAGGAGTCCTCCACCGACGCCAACACGGCAACATCAGCCTATTGTTGAAGAACCGCCCTTGCCCAAGAACAATTATTTACCTAGCGAGGTAATACAGACGCCAGAGATCCAGAAATGGATGTCAAGCATTGATGCCCTGTTAGATGAGGTTTGCTCTATAGTGACGGAGGGCAAAATGAACACGGATCAGAAGATGCGTGTCACAAATACTTGCCGTAAGATCGGATCTGGCACATCTCAAATGGCCGTATTATATCAATCATTAAAGCAGAAGACTATCCTTGCGCATACCACCATACAGCACCTACAGGAAACTAAAGATGTTGCGAGCTCCCTAAATCGATTCAAAACAGTTGTTGAAGAAAAGCTGAGACCACAGGAACATAGCTCTTTTGCGGATATGGTAAAAAAAGGTCCAAATAAGTTCGTTCGTCCGAGCAATATTAGTACCCTTGCCATCTATCCTAGCGACAAGACCAAGACTAGTGAAGATACTAAGTCTCTAGTCCAAAAAATAATTTCACTCGAGGAACTAAAACTTCATGTTAGAGGCCTTAGAAAAGTGAGTAATGGGGGTGTTATTATTAGTGCCGAATCTAAATTAGACATTGAGAAATTGAGGCAGTCAAAGAAATTAGCGTCATCAATCCTTAAAGTCGAAGAACCTGCAAAACGCAAACCAAGAATTACTGTCGTAGGTGTACCCGTCGCCCTGACTGAAAAGGAGGTGCTTGAGTGCATCTATGAGCAGAATTTAGCAGACAAGTTTCCTGACGCTTCTCGTGAGTCCTGTCGGAATACCATCAAACTTAGCCACAAATCAGGTAAAAAAAGCCTTCCTATCTGTAATTATATTCTTGAGGTACCGGCTCATATTAGAAAAGCGCTCATAAATCAAGGCAGAATTTACATAAATTGGACTTCCTGTCCCGTTAGAGACTTCACGCTGGTGACCAGGTGCTTTAACTGCCAGCAGTTTGGACATGCAGCTAAATATTGCCGTGAAACAAGCCCAACCTGTAATCACTGTGGAGAGTCCGGGCACTCCTTTAAGGATTGCAACGACAAATCTACACCACCTACTTGTGCGACGTGCAAAAGGTTCAAACGGAAAAGTGATCACCAAACTGGTGATGCAACTTGCCAGCTCGGAAATATGCTGAGGATAAATATTTAAATTCTATAGACTATGAGGGCGTCTAAGAGCGTAATTGATTATTTTAGCGTAAGCACTTAAACCTATCTAATATGGAATGACTAATCAGTAGCTCTGTGGCCTAGATCATTTTTCTGTCTAAGTTAAATATTGTGAAGTCGAAGAGAATATGTGCCGACTACTGACAATTTACTGGCACGAATAACTCATTATACCTAATAATCAAAATATTTGTAGTGTTTGTTAAGACATTTTCTTTATTCTTAGGATCTTTCTTATATAATAAAATTAATAAGATACTAAATATATCTAGCTTAGAACTATAAGAAACTTAAATTATGCGGAAACATAAAATATGTTAGAAATTATTATTACGTATGTTTGTGAATTGCTTTTGAAAGTATTTTTATGTTCATTATTATTCTGTTATTGTTACGTATTATATACATATTATTACGTATTTATTATTCTGGACATTAATATCTAAATAAAGTTTGTTTAATACTCTAAGTCAAGCGATCGCCTGAAACACAGGTTTATTCTAGTTCAGGCAGGCAGTGATTAAAGTATTTGAAATAGATTTTGTTACATATATGTGTATAAAGATCTGTATAAATAAAATATTACCTTAGTAAAAAAAAATATTACCTTAGTTAATTAAGACAGTTTCCGAGAAAACAAGCTTTTATCTCAAAAAATCTTGTTTTTTCGCGCTTCGTTTTCTCAGATTTCCTACGAATCACACAATTCCTAGGAAATCTGCTCGGGGCGTCAATTATAGCTTTTAATACTTTTTTGTAAAAAAAATGTTGGTAGCAAAATAATATTAATCTTTCACACAATTATTATAAATAAAAATAATATAAAATAGTTTTTCGGTAAGAAAGCATCCCACGAAAATAAAAAAGAGTTGCCAAATCTTGTCTCTACAATATGCAAAATTTTAAATCACACAGTTGCATGACAGAGCCGTGAAAACGTAAAGAAGATACGCGATTTTTTCCTAGTAAGCAACAAGCATGGAGAGAGTGCCCCACTCCGCCGCCATGTTCGCTCTGCTGCCTGCATGCGAATTATCACGTTTTTTTTTGTTTTATATTAGAGGGGGGCAGACGAGAAGACGGGTCACCAGATGGAAAGTGATCACCGCCGCCCATGAACGTCTGCAACTCAGGAGTCACAAACGCGTTGCCGGACTTTTAGGAAGGAGCACGCTCTTTTCTTGAAGGTTTGCAGGTCGTATCGATCCGAAAATACCGCAGACGATAACCCGTTCCACAGATTGGTTGTGCAGAGCAAAAAGCGCACAGTAGTGGAGCGCCAACTATCCAGGTGATGAGGATGAAAATTTTGCCGTGTGGAATGATGGCGGAAAGTTGCGGCTGGTATTAGTCCGAATAATTCCTCGGAGCACTCTCCGTGATATATGCGGTAAAGCAGAGTGAAGCCACATCTCTACGTAACGCCAAGGGATCGAGCCGATCGGAGACGTTTGGTCTATCGACGATTCGAGTCGCTCTTCGTTGGAAGCGGTTCAGAGGGAGAAGCTGATACTGAGGTGTCCCTGCATAGAGATGAGAACAGTATTCCATATGCGGCCGGACTTGCGCCTTATAGAGCTGAAGGCGGTAGGCCGGAGTGAAATACTGCCTCGATCTGTTCAACACACCGAGCTTCTTCGAGGCCAATTTGACCTTACCCTCTAAGTGACCCCAAAACAGGACGTGGCATTAAAATCAATCCAATACTACTGGCAACTATAAACAGTCTACGTGTAAATAAATATTTATTCGGTGCAAATATCCAATAACTCATAGGAATATATTTGTAGCGCAAAGTTGTTCAAACAAATGATAAAAATACTACCCCAAAGGTGAGATTTTTTTACTTATCAATACCCTGTTTACATAATTTGTCTGGAGGTTATCAGTTTGGTAAATCTCACTAAAAAGGTCTTTTAGTTTCAAATATTTATTTAGAAATTTAATTTCGGATTTGTTCAAACTTATATAACTGTAATTATATCGATATTCACGATAAATATAGTGAAACATCACATCAACAGCCTTTAATAGTTCACTGCTGGACATAGGCCTCTCCTTAGAAAGAAGTTGAAACATAAAATGTGAAAATTAATATAATCGCACTTATACCACGAAGCACGAAAAATAATGTGTGCAGCAATTGTTTATAGAGGTAACAAATTCAAAAACATTTATATTTACATTATTTTTGTAAAAAGCCTGCCAGTCACATCACTTTGGACAAAATCATTTTTGAAACTAAAGTAGATAAAATAATGTAAGTTACACAGGAAAAATGAAGTATTTTTTAAATATTTCTATGTAAATCACAAAAATGGTACAACTCGACTTAAATAACTCTTCACAGGAGCCACAGATTTGTATACTTATTTGATTTTATTATATAAGTATTTTACTATATGTATATATAGTATAAATATGTTTCACAGAATCCACAGGATCTGTCTTCCTCGTCTTCTAACAGCCTTCTACCGTTTTTCATAACATAAACATTGTCTTCTGTGAAGTGTCTTGAGCATATCACACCATTTTGGTAGAAAACCAATCGTCCCCTCGATAAGTTACGTCGATCTACATCTTTTTCTTTTCGGGCAATTAAGAAACCAATAACATACACCACAATGATATCCCGCTATTTTAACATAAAAATATTCAAAGGATGACCAAACAAAAATCGACCTATAAATCACAACACTGCGATACACGTGCTATCATTAGACAAAGACAACTGTTGTAATTTAAGCGAAGGTACATTTCAAAAATATCTCTACGGGTGTTTATTTGCTATTAATTTCTACTATAGATGTAAAACAACCGATTTCAAACGTTTAAAATGTTGGCGTTTGAAACCCCCAATAAATAGTTTTAAGCGGTTGAAAACTCGCCTACAAAACACTTCATTATGGACAATTTTCGGTCACCTGACGTCATATTTCTTTTTATTTAGTTTATAGAAAATCAATAGAAAGTATAAGTAGCCTACCTACCTACATTACCTACTACACGAAAACTTAAGTATGTAGGTATACCTGCCTATGGGGACAGAATGGCAGCCTGATTGCATTAAGATGCAATCGCGAAGTGTTCTGCCCTGGGAAAGGGCCTGGTAATGCATGGTGTCAATTCGGGGAGCGCCTGAAATAACATGGTCCAGCTCCTCCCAGAGTAGGACACCTGAGCCCGGCCGTCGGGGTGGTTTTAGTAGAATCACCATATACTCCTGGCTCCTGAGTCCCCGAGGAGCACGAGATCCGAAGGGATTATCCAACCCGTCAACAAAAAAGAAAAGAAAGAAAGCCTATAATAGTCCACTGGACATAGGCCTCTCCTTAGATAGGAGGTTTTGGCCTACTATACCACGCTGGCCAGACGGGTTGGTATAGGGTTTGTTTCAAGTTTTCCTTCTTTTTGCAGTGCTGTTGTCCTGTGCAGTTTATTCCCTTAGTCGGCTCTTACGACACCTACGGGATGAATAGTACATGACACGGGTGACATTCCGTATTCTTAATCCGTCACCACACGGTTAACCTACTTATACTTATTTATTATATTATATTACACACACTCGATTACAAGACATCATTAACAGAATGCCGTCCGTTTTACTTGCGCATGAAAGAGACAACATTATGTCTTCAAGGCCGTCTCGCGAGTGCGAGACTGTAATTTTGGTTTTAAACCAAATCAAATTGATTATTTATATCATTTGAAAACAATAAAAAAGTTTATTTTAACTTTTCAATGGAGTTTTTATAACTTAACTTTTTTTCCTTTTTTTGTCCACGCTTGGTGGGACAGACTAACTAGTACTAAGGCCGCTAAGTATATCAATATCAGTATATCACACATATAAAAAAGCTTTACACGTTTAGAGGTACTCCGTCGTATCCCTACCTCGGTAAAATCAAGAAAATAAAGTTATAATTAAGAAAAACATAGTCATCAACACCAACCGTTTTAAATCGAAAAAATGGTTGATTTCTATTTTAAACAGTTTTTTTTTCGTTTTAAATCAGCACTGATGACCCATCACTTTGATAATTGGCACTCCACCATCATTGTGAGCTTTAAAGTGACACTTTTGCCTCGCATAACCAATCTGCTGTATTTTCGGACCGATACGACCTTCAAGAAAAGAGCGTACCCTGAGTTGCAGGCGTTCATGGGCGGCGGTAGTCACTTTTCATCAGGTGACCTGTCTGCTCGTTTCCTCCCTCTTCAATATAAACCAAAATATTAGCTAAAACATCTGTAATTTTTATGAAAAATCTAATATCTTGAAAATGGTTAGGTTTGGAATATAATAGGTATTTATAGCAAAATCTATTAGTAATATTGACTACTACAACCCCCTAAAGTATGTAAGTCGACTTAACCAGCAACCCTGTATATTTATATTAATTTAAATATGTCGAGTAACCATTGTGTTAATGCTAAGCACCAGGCTCGAACTGTCTGCTCAACATAATTTCCAGGAATGTAGTCTTTGTACAATGATGATGTACTGCTAAATAGCTTACAGGTGACATCTGGGGCGGTATACCATTAGATTCTGCCACTACACACTAAACTATAGATATCAAATATAGCGTAATTAGGACCTTAATATTTTGTGGTGTGTATTGGTATATAATAATAATATATCACACATCCGACACCCGGTCGTCTGATCCCAAACTAGGCAGAGCCTGTACTATGGTAACCAGACTGCTGATAAACGTACTTATATATATTTAAATACATACATATTATAGATAAATTACACCCAGACACAGAACAAATGACCGTGCTCATCACACAATATTTGTCCTGGGTGGGAATCGAACCCACGACCCCCGGCTTAGAAGTCAGGATCACTAACCACTAGACCAACAGGCCCGTCAATATATATATATGTCCGTGGTGCTTTCCTATTTAAAAGGGTGTATGCCTATTTTTACTTCATTTTTGTCTGCAAAATAAGTGGATTTAATGTATTTCCAATTCCTCCAATTTTGTTCTGATTAATTTCGTTGTGGGATCCAATACAGTTCAATTATTCCTGCGACTGCCCCCGTGTCGTAACTCGATATGTTCGTGAGTCACTGTTATTGATCCTGGTGTACAAGAGTTACAATGGTGGGCGTGTGAGAGGGACTTATTATCATCATCAAAAGCCTTTTACAGTCCACTGCTGGACATGGGCCACTCCATACAAAAGAGTTTTTAACCTACTATACCACGCTGGCCAGATGTGTTGGTATAGGGTTGGTTTCAAGTTTTCCTTTCCCGTGCCTTTGTTCTGCGTAGTTTGCTCCTTTAGTCGGCTCTTACGACACCCATAGGATAAATAGGGATAGTTACACGCCATATTATTAATCTGTCACCACACGGATAACGGAAAGACTTATAGTAGCATTATTCGGCATGTCGTCATAAAGATTGGTCGAAAAGAATCGATTATTTCTAAAAATACTACGTAAAAATCGAATCTGATTAGATAAATTGTTTATATCAACGATCAACATCTCCAAACACAACGTCTATTGACGCAATAAGAACAGCTATGTCAGCAAGCATTAAATTTTTCGATAAAACGCTTAATCCTAGAAGATGCGTGTAAGAACAAGGCCTCAAATAGCATCGGTATGGTATTGAAGTACCATCTGACACCAAATATAATCCGAACTCACCCTTCGGACATTCAACCGCAGTGTAGGTTGCTCCAGGTGGTACTGGATAACCTTCTGTGCATAATTTGAAATGATGAATTAAGGACTCCATGGATATTTTCATTTCCTTTCTAGGTGGAAGACAAATTTTAGCATCGTCAGTCTTATATTCACCATCGGGTATAGTATTTATCACTTGGTCAATAATTCTTAGGGACTGGCGCATTTCTTCATAACGAAGAAGGTAACGATCGTAGCAATCACCAAAGGAACCGATAACTCCATCAAAGTCATACATTTCGTAACCATCATACGGTGCGTTAATTCTGATATCATACTTTACTCCAGATGCACGCAACATAGGTCCTGTGAAACCTAAACTAATAGCGTCATGTGCAGTTACTAAACCGATTCCAGAACATCTGGCATAATACAATCGGTTCGTCGTAGCAATTTCTTCTGTTTCATCGTAACGTTCTCTTAATTTACTGCAAAGCTCATGTATATCGTCCATGAATCCGATTGGTATATCCTGGGAGAGCCCCCCAGGTCTAAAATAGGCACAGTGTACTCTGGCACCACAAAGTCTCTCAAACATCTCATAGAGCTTTTCGCGTTCCTCGCACATCCAAAAGAAGGGAGTTATGCCGCCTGCATCAAGTATAGTTCCTGAGACATTAAGCATGTGATTGGCGATACGACACAATTCATTACACATAACCCGGACTGCTTTTGCTCGCCTTGGTGCTTCTATATTAAGAAGTTTTTCAACAGATAAACAAAACGCCTGCTCATTTGACAGTGTAGAAACGTAGTCGAGTCGGTCCATGTATGGTAGACTTTGATTGTAATGTTTATACTCCATTAACTTCTCGGTAGCTCTGTGTAAAAAACCTATGTGAGGATCGGCACGAACCACTGTTTCTCCATCTAATTCTAGTATAAGGCGAAGGACGCCATGCGCAGCTGGGTGTTGAGGACCAAAATTAATCCACATATTTCGCAGTTTGCGTTCGACAGGCTTTAATTTCGAACTATAAATCATTTTGTAATATTTGTTGGCCTCCGACGTGGGATGCATCACCACTCCACTAAATTTTTTTACGTAAGTTTCGTCTGGAAACCACCTATGTCCACATAATGGGGTCTGGACTGTGAATTGGCGCACTTGGTTAATGGGATTAAATAACAATTTAGGTTTGAAATGCAGCATTTCCGAATTACTTTTGAAACTAGATTTTCCAAAATGTATTGTTTTGATATAAACGAGTAACATTAATTTTACTTTTGAAGTGACAGTATCTATAGATGTGAGTATATGTCATTTAATATATTTTTAATTTTTCTTCTACGTTTTTAAACGCGATGTCCAGTGTTTAAGCCTTGTAGTCACGTTACGAGTGGGCTCTCGGACCGAGTGCACTCAGATAATAACTCAGATGCTACTTGAATCGTGTAATCACGCCACACGAGTGCACTTAGGTGTCGGCGTCGGGTATCGATCAGAGTGTCAGGCTTAATGTATATAAAAACAAAGACGTCCGAAATGGTGCAATACAACGCATAATTAATATTATACACATACCCGAAGTTATGATACCAAGGCGTAAACAACATATCGCACCCCTGTCAATCGCAAACTGTCAGTATCCAAAATTTTGCAAAATTGACTTTTTAATACCACCTGTTGTAAAATGGGGATTTGCATATTAAGCCTCAGATACATTAGGGATCAATATCTACGACATGTTGCCGAACAAGACGGGCCACAACTACGTAAAATGTCTCGGGACATTTTGCGGGCCACACTTGTCAGTGCTTATAGAAATGTCATCCGAGGAAGATGTGGCGATTAGTGCTGCGTACATACTTATTTTGGAAGAGAAACGTAAGCGAAGGAGAAGGTGGTTGGTGCGAAATTTCTTACTACAACGAATAACAAGAATTAATATTTTAAGTGATTTCCGAATGTCTGACGAATCTTTTGTGAATTTTACTCGAATTTCAAACCCTGATTTTTAAACTTTATTACAAATGATTGACCTGCTATAGTCAATCAAGATACAATAATACGGAACGCGGCGAAAAGCACACTACAGACATGATGAGAGGCACGTCGTTGCGCTATCGACTACACTCTGCAACAAATGGCGCGACATCGACACTGTCCAAACCAAAAGGTCTCCTCGCTTTCGGAACGGGAGCAAGCAAAATGCTCCGCGTCAAGTGAAAGGGTCGCAAAATGTTCGGGGGCAAGTTGCGGGACGCTGGGTAACTTTGCAACATTACGTAGATTGAGCGCTTAGCGTCATATTGTCGTTTTGTCCCCTAATGTATCCAAGGCTTAATCGCGATAACACTGGTTTAAAAGTTCCATAATTAAACGATAGATAGCAGTGGTCCATTTCATCACTAAACAAAATATTTCCCTCCTCTCAGATCAAGACTTTAACGTAAAATTACATGTAGTTCAGATTAGAACCAATTTTACGGTTTTTAGAGCAAGTGTCACTTCTTAGTGAACAAGTGACTTTAAAATGACGTCAAATATATGTCAAACAGAGGTAACACGGTCTATTTTATTACGTAAAAGTAAGACATAAAAGTGACTATTTTGTATGACATCACTATGACCTCATATTTACATCAAACATGACTTTTATATGGCGTAATTTGAATAAACCGTATAGAACCGTTAATTTGATCTCTTGATCTTCCAAATACTGAGTTGTTTCGGTCGATGTGTGGCGGCTAGCATTGTCATCATCATAAAGAAGAATTCTGCGTTGTCGGTTACTCTTTCTTATTTCTTTAAAGACTTCTGGCAAACAAATGGTCGTGTACCATTCAGAATTAACCGTTTTACGATCCTCTAGTTGCTTCAAGTAGACCATTTGCTTCAAAGCGCTTTTTGAACGAATGACTTTTGTTGGGTTCAGCTCATCTTGGCACACCCAAACCGTTTATTGTTATTTAGTTTCAGGATCATACGCATATATCCAAGGTTCATCACCTGTATAGACAGCTTTAGACGCACCCTGATTGTACTTTTGTAACATTTTTTTACACTAATCGAGACGAGCTCGTTTTTGGTCAATTGTCAAGTTGTGCGGAATCTAACGTGATTATTTTCTGTTTTACAGCTTTTTTTTATGTTAGAATGGGCAGACTAGCAGACGGGTCACCTGATGGAAAGTGACTATCGCCGCCCATGAACGTCTGCAATTCAAGAGTCACAAACGCGTTGACGGCCTTTTAGGAAGGAGTACGCTCTTTTCTTAAAGGTTTGAAGGTCGTATCGGTCCGGAAAAACCGCAACCGCTAACCCGTTCCACAGATTGGTTGTGCGGGGCAAAAAGTGTCTCGAAAAGCGCACAGTAGTTGTAACAGTTATTTTTTTTGTGCATTTGTGATACGTACGATATTGATAAAAGCGGCACCTGTGTGGCCGCATCGCTTTGTTGTTGATTTATCTAAAGTAGTTTGTAGCTACGGTATTGATCTCCTTTGTTCACTTTCGGACCAGTAGATGGCGTTTGTTTGAGACATGATAGTTTAATTAAAAAGACTTACTTTTTAATCTGTTCTAGTGATCTGTCATGACAAATTGCATAGGTATTGGGAGTGTTCAGCTATGGTGGAAAGCAAGTTACTTTTGATTTTGTTAGCGTTGTTTTCTTTCTCAATGTAAATGTCAAAGTGAAATGATGAGGAGGGGTTAACTTCTGGAAGATTCCTGAACCGAGGATATATAGGTCCGGCTTTCTGCCACGGGAGACACTCTGCTATCTCGTGTCTTCCAACCTTAAATAGTGTTTTGATTGTCGTGTAATTTGAATTTCGTAATATGTAGTCTGTTATAATCTACCCACTAATGTGGTGAGTATTCTCTCAATTCTTCTTAAACCTATTTGTTTCTGGAACCTGTTTAATTATATGAGTGCTAATCCATTCGTAGGGTCCCAGATTTCGGGGTCAAGACGGTCAGTCTTAGACGGCGTGCTTGCTCTTTTGTGGCCTTCTGGTACAGACTCAAGTTTCTCGGTACCCTCTGGCAAAGCTGGTGATTGCGCGGCTCACGACGCAAGCGGACAGCCGTACCCAAGAGTTACGTACTTAAACTTATAATTGCAGATTGTTAAACTTTTATCCATATCTAATATAAATAGCCGACTCGGGCGGAAGAGGAAGTAACCTCCTGGAGGGACGACGAGGAGGCACCGAGCACCATCAGCTCGGCTCTAACGCGCACCGCTGCGGTTTTTTTTTCTTTTTCGTATACCCACACTGTTTAATTAGTTTAATTTGATCTACTTTTTCTCTGAAATATACATGTATGTATAACTGAGGTGTAAGTTGTTTTCCTCTAAAGAGTCCCATAGGTTTCCCACACGCACACACTTCTATTCTCATACAAGGCGCCCTGAGGTAATCTCTTGAATCTCTCCACTGGGTCAGCCGGTGAGTAGTCCGCCAGAGAGGAAAAGCGGCTACATAGTGGAGCGCCAACTATCCAGGTAATGAGGATGAAAATTTTGCCGTGTGGAACGATGGCGGAAATTTGCGGCTGGTATTAGTCCGAATAATTCCTCGGAGCACTCTCCATGATATATACGATAGAGAATGCAGAGTGAAGCCACATCTCTACGTAACGCCAAGGGATCGAGCCGATCGCAGATGTTTGGGCTATCGACGATTCGAGTCGCTCTTCGTTGGATGCGGTCCAGAGGGAGAAGCTGGTACTGAGGTGCCCCTCCATAGAGATGAGAACAGTATTCCATATGCGGCCGGACTTACGCCTTATAGAGCTGAAGGCGGAGGGCCGGAGTGAAACACTGCCGCGCTCTGTTCAGTACACCGAGCTTCTTCGAGGCCAATTTGACCTTGCCGAGGCCAAGTGACCCCGAAACTGGACTTCGCTCGATATGTCGATGCCTATGCTGGCTGAGGCAGTTAGGGAGGTGCTCTCAAACTGAGGTGATACGACAAATGGTATCTTTTTTGCGGTGAATGCACATACCTGTGTCTTTTTTGGGTTAAACTGGACTAGATTAGATAAATGTTTATTTATTTATTAAGCATGCCTGCAAACATATTGCATGAAGCGGACTTAATGCCTCAGGCATTTTCTTCCAGTCAAACCTTTGGGTGTTGCAAAGCTGTGCATGTATTTATGCATGTATGTGTGTGTATTTTTGGGATAGGTAAAGATGAGACTGAATTAAGAAATGTTACAATGGCAGAAAAGGAAAAAATACTACAGATATATAAGTACTAAGTACACATACATATAGTTTATACATATAAATATAATAATAAATATCAAAATATATATAATACGAAGATAATAAATATACTCTAGGTGTTATTCTGATGACTCCGTCAACAAGTCTCTTGAAGCTTAGGTAAAAGTGTTTCGATTAGTGGCCATCCTGATTTCTAGAAGGAGTGTGTTCCAAAGAGTTACTGCTTGAACAGGGAAAGAATAATGGACCATACTGAAAGTATGTGAAGGACAAAGAAGGAAAAGATTGTTAGAAGAGCGAAGAGTTCTGTCATGATTAGAGCAAAGATATTGGAAGTGGGATTTTAAGTAGGTGAGTTAGGTGAATGGAGAAGATATTGAAACAGTCAGAGCCCTCGAACTGCGGTTCTGTCTTATAGGTAACTATGACAGTTGCGTACGGTAAGCGGATATGCGATCATACTTTCGCAGGTTGAAAATGAATTGAATGCCATTGTTGAGAAGTCGGTCTAATTTATTGATCAGATCTGAATTCAAGTCGAGAAAACACACATCACCATATGGAAATATTAAACTCTGCACAAGCATAGTCTTTGTTTTTATTGGGAGGATATTTTTAAGGCGATAGAATCCTCGTAAAATGTTCGTAACCTTCTGACTGACACTAGTTACCTGAGTTTGCCAGTTCAGAGTCGCATCGATGTGCAGACCGAGATCCTTGACCGATGTACTAATAGGCAAAACGGTGTCATTAAAGATGATGCCAGTAATACTACCATCCAGTCGTCAATATTACTACAGTAATATTGACGACTGGATGGCGTAGTGGTTTGTGTAACGGACTGCTATTCCAAAGGTCGCGGGTTCGATTCCCGCTCAAGTCAAACATTTGTGTGCATGAACATCTGATGTTTGATTTGGTCTGGGTGTTTCTATGTATAATATGTATGTATTTACAAAAAAAAAAAGTATATATGTATTTATATCAGTTGTCTAGTACCCATAGTACAAGCTCTGCTTAGTTTGGGACTAGATGGCGTTGTGTGTATGTGGTAAAAAAAAAAAAAAAAAAAAAAAATACTATTACGATCAATTCTGATTGTCATTCTAGGACTCCCTATATTGATCGCTTGACATTTTGATGGGTTCACCGTTAAACCGAACCTGCCGGACCAATTTTGAATGGTCTCTAAGTCTTGATTGACAAATCAAGAATGGTCTTGAAGAATGGTGTCTATTTACAGCTTCGTCCAAATTTCTACTCTTGCTATTCACATAATAGATCTGCAGGTCGTCTGCATACAAGTTATACGAACAAAGAAGTTCAGGGGTTATGAGATCGATAAATAAAGAAAACAGAAGAGGAGAAAGAATACCGCCTTGTGGAACACCAGAGTCGAGTTCGGCCCATATCGATGAATATTTATCGGTTCAGACGGACTGCTGGCGTCTCCGAAGATAGGACAAGAAACATTCCAGGGCATCATCGGCAATCATGAAAAGGGTAAGTATTGTTAGTAGGATATCGTGACTCACTCTAATGAAAGCGTTCGAGAAGTCGATTAGGGCTAGTACAGTTATTTTGCCTTCCTCCACCGCCGCCTTGATATCGAGAGTCACTTTGAGCAACGCTGTCTCTGTACTGTGTCCAGGTCGGGTTCCTGACTGATATAGGTTGAGCAAATTATTCCCGTAAATGAAGTTTGAAAGTTGATTATGTACGTAGGCTTCTAGGACTTTGGAGAGAAATGGAAGTATTTACATTGGACGAAATTGGGTAGTTCGTTCGTTTTGACGACCGGATGGCGTAGTGGTTTGTGTAACGGACTGCTATTCCAAAGGTCGCGGGTTCGATTCCCGCTCAAGTCAAACATTTGTGTGCATGAACATTTGATGTTTGATTTGGTCTGGGTGTTTCTATGTATTATAAGTATGTATTTACAAAAAAAAAAGTATATATGTATTTATATCAGTTGTCTAGTACCCATAGTACAAGCTCTGCTTAGTTTGGGACTAGATGGCGTTGTGTGTATGTGGTAGAATATTATTATTATTATTATTATTATATACTCGTCATACTTATTCCCAGAGATGCCTCTATCTCGCGACATGTAACGTGACGATCTTGTATTATTAGTTCCCGCAAATCATCAACATTTTGAGGTACAACAACCGATTTAGGGCGACCTTCTCTAAATTCGTCCGTGAGCATAGACCGCCCTCGATTAAACTCACTTAACCAGTGGTATACAGTTGTTTCTCATGGTGCTTTGTCCTTAAATGTCAAAGTGAGTTGATCGATGCACTGTTTTTGAGTATGAGTCTCGCCAAAATCGTAATAAATCATAGTACGAAAATTTTTACAAGTTAAATCCATAGTGAAAAAACACGCAATTTTCAAAATGACGCCGCAAAGCATAAACAAATGACAGCTACATGTAAGAAATGTTATTCTTCAGCAAAAGAGTTCCATTTTTAAATGATATAATTACTTTTTTAATATTGTTCTGTAACTGGCCAGTTCCGGATACATGATTAGCAGCCCTCATAGACAAAGATAAATGCCACCAAAAACTTAAGCAAAGAAAAAATAATCTTTTATCAGAGACTATGGCCTTTTTTAGTCTGGTAATCCTAATCATCAAGTCGCACAATTTGGAGTAAATATAAATTTTCCATTATCGTTATGTTTTTTAAAACATATTTTGGCAGTAAAAATAGTTTTAAAAGCTTTTTTTTTCTTATTTTCTACTGAAAAGTAAGTATAAAATGTCACTAAGAAATAACTAAAATGAAGAGAAAAGTGACACTTTAAAATAAATAAAATTATAAATAATATAAATAAATTTTGAGAAGAAAAGTGCTCATTTTGGCAATACAATATTTATCGATAACTTCTATCTTAAAGAGTAATGAAATTACGTATGGATTCTCACGTATTACTTAGGTATATTCCTACATGAAAAAGTGTTTTTGGCGCTGCTGAAAAGTTGTTTTTTTTTGAAAAGTTTTTTTTTTCAAACCCGACTCTACAATCATACATGAAACAGACACAAAGAACACCCAGACTCAGAACATCAATTTGTGGATCACACAAAGTGTCGTCCCATGTGGGGTATGCACCCACAACACTCGGTGTAGTAGGAAGCGGCGTGGCGGCTGAAACCACTACGCCATCCGTGCAGTCAATGTGGTGTGCGTTACCCCAGCAAAATAATGTCGAAAATGGTCATTTAAACTTTATAGATAATTAGTTGCTCCCCTTCTGTAATTGTTAAGCACATTTTTAAATTTGTTTCACTTAAACTTTTTTAGTTATTTCAAAAAAACATTTCCTGCTGGGGTAACGTTTGAAACGTTACCGCAGCCAGACATTTTCTTTTTTAATTGTAATATTGAAATAAATTTTAGCTAAATAATTAGTTATCTGGACTAGGTAAATGTTACAACTTATTTGGTATTTGTAGTTTCTTCGGATGCGAAGTTATTCGAAATCCTGCTGGAGTAACGTTTGTGGGTTTGCTGGATCTCTGAAACGGGTAAGCGGATTGTAACCATCTTTTGTACATAACTTCTTAAGGATTAGTTTTAATTTGTTCGACAATAAAATAACAAAAATAATGGACCGTTTAAAAATTATTTAGGTAAGTATGAAAACACTTCAATACGTCCTAACACTTTAAATAAGACCTCTAAAGACTTACTTGAAACGTTATTCTATTGCTTGTAACTACCTTCAAATGTATACGAATTTTCGTAAGAATACTGTAAGTGACTAAAAAGTTATGATGAAATGTAGCTCTCCACGTTCACGATCACAATGTGTGCGGCCTTTTTTGGCCACCGATAAACCTGTGTGTGGATATATAAACTGAATGTTATGCCAATAATTAGTTGTTTAGTTCAGTTGTCTACCTGTAAAATTTAAGCGCAGTACATATAATAATTTACGAGATAATTAAATAAAAGTCATTAGAAGGTGCAAGACCGTGGTAACCCGACCATGTTTGGGTGGTTACAAAAAAGCGATCACCCAGTACATTGCGCTGTCTTTTAAAGTGTTTAGTGTAATACACCTTACGATTTCGGTACAGTTGCGTACAGTGTTAAATACATTCAATATTTATTCATTATTATTACCTATTATTTATTTTGTTTTTTTCCCTAATTGATCTTATGCACTAGTTTCTTTACTTAAAATTTATTTAGTCTTTTTTACTACCGGAGCTACAATCAACAGAAAATCTGCACTGGTCCGCTAAAATTATAAATATGTAGATACATGTATGAACGATTCACCTGACTGCAATAAAACGAAAATTTAAACCAATAAGAAATCGTTTCATTTCTTTGATTTTTTTTTGTAAAGAAATAACACAAGTAATTGTATTTTATTTTGGGGTGTAAGTATAGAGCTTAGACTTGAATGCATCAAAATATTTAAATCAACAAGTCATCTACAATTAGTTAAAATAGACCGAATAGTAGAAGAATACAGTTGTAAATTAGAATGCATCAACATTGCATCGCCCAACAGTCGTATACCTCGTAAGAGTAGGTAATATTGTTCTGTGGTCTATACCGAGAACCGAGAATTATCTATACCTATGTACCTACCTGTGACTGTTGATGTCTGTTAAAATCGAAGAGTTGTTGAATGATATTTTGATATAATAACGGTAATTTAATTTATCGAGTGAAAGTGATACATTTTTATAGATAAAATTATTGGTCAGATAATATTTGTCAATCAAGAATCGCTGATAATACATCCTTCGCTAGAACGCGGGAGGGGAGGGGCGAAGGGATACTTCATTGTTTGCAATTTGCATCTAGTGCACTAAAATTGACCCTTAGGCAGATAATATACCTACGTGTTGTAAAGTACGTGTGCGCTTCCGCTTTCTATTTTTGCAAATATTTATCGTATTCTTGAGAGTTCTTCAATATGTGTGTACCTAATTACTAATAATAGGCATTAATGCTAATTCGATTCAATTTAAGTAATTGTCAATTCTTGTCTTAGGATATTAATTACTAATGCTAATATTGAAATTTCGTTCAGGGTGAACAAATTAAAAACGATCATAACTTTTAGGTAGGTATATCACTTATTACTAATTTTACATAAATAATTTATTTTATTATAATTTAAGTCACCGCGATTTTGTGATCAAATATTTTATTTTCTCCAACATTATTACAGAAATAATGCAATACAGAGTTTGTTCGCGATATGCTAGCCTAAGTCGATTCATCACTTAAAAAAATCCCCATCTATTCACAAAATACCTATTTACAACGCATACGTTACACTCTTCAAAACTTATCATTTCATTTCATATTTCTTAAATTACCTATACCTACCCTAAAATTAAACTTCAATTAACAAATACTACGCAGGTACCAATTCTATGAACAACTATAAACAATTCACCTAAACATTACGAGAAAACAAAAGCATTCAAAACAATACCTAATCTGCCGGCTGATTATAATCAGTATTATTAGTAATTACTAATTATGCAATAAACAATCCTAAATAAAAAATATTTAAAAAACATGTAGTTTTTTGTAACACTTATGTACATATCCGTAGTAAACTTGCAAATAATATCCTACATATTTTAAAAGCCAGCACAATGTACTGGGTGATCGCTTTTTTGTAACCACCTAAACATGGTCGGGTTACCACGGTCTTGCACCTTCTAATGACTTTTATTTAATTATCTCGTAAATTATTATATGTACTACGCTGAAATTTTACAGGTAGACAACTGAACTAAACAACTAATTATTGGCATAACATTTAGTTTATATATCCACACACAGGTTTATCGGTGGCCAAAAAAGGCCGCACACATTGTGATCGTGAACGTGGAGAGCTACATTTCATCATAACTTTTTAGTCACTTACAGTATTCTTACGAAAATTCGTATACATTTGAAGGTAGTTACAAGCAATAGAATAACGTTTCAAGTAAGTCTTTAGAGGTCTTATTTAAAGTGTTAGGACGTATTGAAGTGTTTTCATACTTACCTAAATAATTTTTAAACGGTCCATTATTTTTGTTATTTTATTGTCGAACAAATTAAAACTAATCCTTAAGAAGTTATGTACAAAAGATGGTTACAATCCGCTTACCCGTTTCAGAGATCCAGCAAACCCACAAACGTTACTCCAGCAGGATTTCGAATAACTTCGCATCCGACGAAACTACAAATACCAAATAAGTTGTAACATTTACCTAGTCCAGATAACTAATTATTTAGCTAAAATTTATTTCAATATTACAATTAAAAAAGAAAATGTCTGGCTGCGGTAACGTTTCAAACGTTACCCCAGCAGGAAATGTTTTTTTGAAATAACTAAAAAAGTTTAAGTGAAACAAATTTAAAAATGTGCTTAACAATTACAGAA
Organism: Arctia plantaginis; assembly: GCA_902825455.1. Classification (NCBI taxonomy): domain Eukaryota; kingdom Metazoa; phylum Arthropoda; class Insecta; order Lepidoptera; family Erebidae; genus Arctia; species Arctia plantaginis. The sequence continues at coordinate 8,540,909 of CADEBD010000288.1, forward strand.
GGGGAGCAACTAATTATCTATAAAGTTTAAATGACCATTTTCGACATTATTTTGCTGGGGTAACGCACACGTCAATGTGCGATATTCAATAATATCCAGAATACGTACTCACAAGAATTATCCATATATATATAAGAGATTTCCACGTATATAGTCACTCATCACGATATCTCTGGAACCATTAGAGCTAAAGACTTGAAATTTGGTAGGAATATTCTTTTCACCGAGTAGAGGTCAGCTAAGAACGGATTTTAAGAAATTAAAAAAAAAAAAAATGTAAATAGCAAAACAAAGTTTGCAGGGTCAGCTAGTCAAAAATAATTCAATAACAGTTACCTAGGTTTCATATGAACGTATTTACTGGAATTGGTATCATGTAAGTTACTACGCAGTTATGATAGTGTAACAGTTATGCAATTGCAGCAAAACAGCGTTTGAATATGCAACGAAATTGCCGAGTTCATGTCTTGTTATTAATAATAAAAAAATAACAACAGGGTAGTCTATTAAAAATTAAAAAAAAACAACATTGCTACGCTTTAAAATTGCCGATAGATTTATATTGTGTATAATCACACGTGAAACGTTTTATGAAATGTTTAGGATTTATAACAGATAAATAATAAATATTATAAGTAGTTTATTTGATAATGTTTTACTAATATAAGAAAACACAAGTATTTTAGAATTTTCTGCTACTTTGCCATGTAAAGGCACATTCTCTCATGAAGTAGTATTTGTTCAACTAGTTCTTTCTTCTTTGCTGACAGAAAATAATCATCATTAACCTAGTTCACAAAATCAACTATATGATTGGAATAGAATAGAATAAAATTATTTATTTCGTTTAAACATGAGTGATACAGTACAATTTTTATATTACCTACATGAAGATGTTATAAAGGTGATATGTACTACATGTTTTACCAGTTCTGGCATACGAAATCTAGTAAAATTTAAGTAGATAAATTATAATTGAAATAAACATTTTCAAATTACTGTCAACCAATTTGCCAAACAAAAAAAATAATTAAATAAAAATAATTTCCAAATTAAAATATTACATTTAGGAACTTTATTCTTGTCTCCATGTACCAGGTCCTGTAAGTTCTCCTGTAAGTGAGTCGTAACGCAAGGCTGTGTTAATCAACCAGATATGTAGGAAGTAAAGAAGTCTCTGAAATTCGCCGATCAAGTGAGGCGTGTCCCTAGCATAAAGTCCACTTGGCCAAGGCGCTATAACATTATCAATAGTTTTTTTTGTTCTAGTAAATCTACATTTCTCAAAAAAAATACATCTGTCTATAGTCTGTCCCATATATTAAAATATTTTTTATTTTTTTCTGCTTCGCTGGCTTCTTTAAGTTCTGTTTTTCCGTCAAATATAATGAACCTAAATATTTTACCAAAACTCGTATAGCAAATCCTATTTAAGAACCCAAAAAAGAAAAATTAAAAATAATTTACATATTTTATTGTTTTGTAGCTACATTTTACATTGGTACATAATAATACATATAAATGCATTGCAACATTATATTAGTCTTATAAATTATACAGTTTATAAATTTTAAATAAACGGATTTTCAATATTTCTTATGTAATAAATGAGTTAACCATATTTAATTTTATAGTACTAAAAATATTAATTAAAATATTCATAGCAATATTACTACCTATATTAAAAAAATATAGAATTTTCAAAATTATAGTACATATAGTACCTATATATTTGAACATATTTGAACTTGAACATACCTACTACATTTTATACATATTTGATATTTTTACACAGTATGTTTCTATCGTTGATATCGTTTGAAAGTATAGTTCATATTTTATTAGAAATATGTTACTTGCACCAAAATTTCAAAACACAAAAGTTTATTTCATGCTATTCCTCAAATTAACAAAAACAAATAAATAAATAACTGACTCATTTTTTTTAAATTTAAATGAAAGCTGTCCACATCAACATTCACATGATGAGTTCATTCACCAGTTCCTTAATTTTATATTTCATTCTCAATGACTTTCAGTAAATTGGACCTTTTTTAATTTGGATTAAATCGAATTTTAAAATCACAAATTAAATACCTTCATATTTATCTTATTTCACTTCTTTACAATTTATTAATTTATACAAAATCATACATACAAATACTAATACAAATGTAGCAGAAAATACAATATCGTTCACTGTATAGTATACAGTATATTTTCAAAAGACAATCTCGAAATATGGTAAAAATTGAAAAATATAGTAGCAAAACTAACATTATCACCTAAATATAAGGTTTATAAAACCATTACTTAGTAGGAATGTTGTGTACTATCAATAAAATATAAGTATTACTTTTATTTTATTTATTTATTACCTAAAACTGTGTTAAACTTCATATTCAGAGAGCAATCAGCACGTAATTCACACAATAATATAAAAAGTAACCACCAGGATTGGACGGCACAGTCAGAAACAAAAGCTCAATACAATATTATGTAACTACCAGTAAAAATATGTTTTCGATTAGATAAATTATACCTATATAAAGAAAAGTCTAGGGTCATAACTTGATTCAGTATAGGTATATTGTATTTTATGTTAAAACAAGCAAAAAATATCATCATCATCATCATCAACCGCCTTTAACAGTCCACTGTTAGACATAAGCCTCTCCTTAGAAAGGGAGGTTTTGGCCTACTATATCACGCTGGCCAGACGATTTGGTATAGGGTTTGTGTCAAGTTTTCCTTCTCTCTGTTGTCTCAGTGATGTTGTTCTGCGTAGATTTTTCCCTTAATATATATTACTCAATCTAAATAAAAATCTCTAAATAATAATCCTGGTAATTAATGCAAAATCTGATTACCTATTTGAAAAAATGTAATACAATACATTTTCGTCTATAAAATAGTTTACAAACTGTCCCTTCTCTTCTTCTGCTTACCGGAACCACAGCTACTCAGAAATGTCAAGCTTTAATCATACTATGGTCCGTTAAGTACACTATAAGCAATACCATAATAATTTTATAATCAATATTATTGATATAAACTACAGAACAAAAAAAAATAGTAGGCAATTAATTCGTTATTGAACTCAACACATATTTTAGATGATTTTAAGAAGTTATGTTGCTGACTGTACCATCACTTGGTGATACCTCGGTATGAACGTGATAAGATCCACCAGAAATATCCACCACAAACCAGATCATATCTTTCTTGCCTATTTCACTCTACAGTTAACTCACACTCGAGGTTACATGGTCCAACACTTCTACTTATCACAAAACTAAACTCTCATTGTACATGTATATGATGTATACTGTTTAAGTTACTATCTGTAATCAATCCAAAATGTCAATACACACAAAATAAAGGTGTCCGAAAGCAAACTAAAATGTAAAAGGAGTAAATAAAATAGTCTTCATATTAAGTGTACAGAATAATAGGGTACAATGCAGTTGGTCTACAAAAAGGTAGAACTAAGAATACGGCTTATTAAATCAATAACCTATATTACTAGCGCAAAGTAACTTAAAGCGTTGTAACAGATATATAATAACGTTGTTACCCTTGATATTGAGTTAACGTTTTAAATCCATACACACCAAGTTTGTTATATGTTTACACGGGCGCTTGTGGCTTTGTTTGCCACCGTAATGGTAAATTATATTTTTTAAACAATGCCGATCACATGAAGTCTATATCATTAACTATACTTTAGTTACAATTGGTCCTTTACATTTATAATATTGTTACAAGAGCTTTTTTCAATAAACATCTATTATCGATGGGTACATTCAATATCCACTTACTTCTAATCAATAGGTACATAAATTCATTCAATCTGAAAGTTTTTCTGAAGAGTCTACGTAAATGCAAGAACATAGTTTTTGTAGGAACCTTAAAATTGTCCCCGAGAACGTGTGATACATTTCTGGCTTACCCTTCCACTTGACGCAGAGGTAGTATACAGGAATTCCGGACAGGAGAATAGCAATACCAATAGCCGTATCTCTTGGGTTGGTGATCGCAGGAATAATGACTAAACAGCCAATGGCAAGAAGGAACACGTAGGGTATGAGAATGTGCACCTTGATAGGACGAGGGATGTCGGGTTTGGCTCGCCGCAGCCACAGCATGCCTACCACTGAAGCTCCCACAGACAGCCACAACGTCTGGGAGAAGTAGTTGATGAGTTCAAACACGTTGCTCGTAGTTAACATTAAGAGGGAAAATAAACACTGAAAGATAAAAAAAAACATTTAAATACAATACATTTGAAAATATTTTCTCTATGTTTCAAACTAATTTTAGGTCCAAATTAAAATAGTTATTTAGGCAAGCTTTTTATGTTTATATTTATCTTTGAGATTGAGATTTTTTAGGGTATGAGGGGGCAAACGAGCAGACGAGTCACCTGTGAGCCAAGTGTTAGTTTATTTCACATCAACTCGCTCTCGACAGCGATCGCGTTCAGCGCTGTGATTGATGAATCGCAACCGGTCACCGTCACCGTTACGATCGAGTATAAGTGAAATAAACTTACAGTAGGCCTCTGATTTATTTTTCTTTTTTTCTAAAGACAACTCCCGCACTAGGAATATATCTTGTGTAGTGGGCGACTTTACAAACTTACATGAAACGGGCACAAAGAACACCCAGATTCAGAACAACAATTTGTGGATCACACAAAGTGTCGTCCCATGTAGGGATCGAAGCCACAACACTCAGCGTAGTAGGAAGCGGCGTGGCGCTTAAACCACTACGCCATCAGTCAGCCAATGATTGTAAGTAACTTGTACGTGAAAGCCTGCAACTCAGGAGTCACAAAGGCATTGCTTTGAGTCTTTTTGGGCTCCAATATAGGGCTATAAGGCCGTGGTATCACTATGGTAGAGCCGGCCCACTTGTCCCGAAGCATTGCTCTCCTACGGCCAAGTATCCAAACATCTGTTACCTACGCGGGTAGGATCACTTACTAATTAAAAATTATTACAGGTTTCATCATTTATATATTGTCTATGACGTTATGGTTTGAGTTACCTACCGGTTTAAATAAAGTTTCCTGGTCTTTTTTTTTTCAATTTTAACATTTGTAATATGTAAAATTCAATGCCTAAATCTTGCTCTTAATTATATACTTTTTTTACAGATGGTGTCAAGATTTTGTTTTAGGTATTCGAATAACTTACAGTGAATATAAGTGACGGTATTGGTGTCTGCTTTTGTATGTGGAATAGCGAGAAGAATTGAGGCATGTGCCCTTCCTGAGCTCCTGTAGCGAAGAGACGAGCGGATGTGAAGAGTACCCCGTTGACGCCGCCAAACGTAGACAGTGCCACAAAAACTGGGATTAACCAGCTCCATGAACCGAAAATACGGTCACCGAGAATCTGAAATAATAGAGCATGATAATAATAAAATGTTTTCTTGTAACACTACAGGAGCCGGAGGAAACCAAATACCTTCAGTTTCAGATAAGAATTATGCCTTATAGTAGTGCATATTATTTAAAAAAAACAATAAATGCATTTAAAACTCGCTACAAAAATCATTTCACGTATCTCGAACAGAAATGATCTTAATACGAGTGCATAGATCACTTCATACTAACTACTAAAATTACATATTCATAGTTTAATAAATTTTTATCAGTTAATTTAAATAGACACCCAAAGGCAAAAATATCTTTAGTCAAAGTTAAGGTTTACGTATACGACCAACACCAACCCAACCACCACCAAATAAACAGTTACTGTCATAAGTGTTTATGAAACTACAATTCTTTTCTTTATGGTATAAGGGGCAAACGAGCAAACGGGTTACATGATAGTAAGCGACCACCGCCGCCCATAGACACTAACTCAAGAGACAAAAAGGCGTTGCCGCTCTGGAAGTGCTCTTTGAGGTTGTGAATTCTTTAAGTGAAATGTTACAGAAGTGTAACACTTGATATGCAGTAATGGATTTCGTATCCAAGCCGGAGGGACAGTTCCTGCTCTAAAGTAACGTCTTGAAACGCCACCTAACGGCATGTGACATTCCGTGTGAAGACTAGCGAGAGCTACGTTGTTGACCGAGCGAACATGGGTGTCGAGCGGTTTGTCCATGGCCTGGTGTGAGTTAGCACTGAAATCTTCACCAATTGCAACGAACAACGCGCTCGCCGTCGAGAGAAAGTTTATGTGAAATATACTTATACTAGGCCCTCAGGCTGCTGAACAATACGAGGCAATCCGCCTTCCGAACATTTACATTTACAACACTAAACTCGAGATTTTGAAAACAAGACTATAGCTATAATATAAAACTTCGCCTATAACTCAGCTGATCAACTCGCATTTTTATAAAATTTTGAAGAAAATGAATTCGCCAGTCATAATATCCGCGCCCACAAAACGAATCCATAGCAAAGTTCGTCATCGACTGACACGTCTCGGAGGACATCATCATTAGGTACTACGAACACTAGTGTAGCTAATGGACAAAGGTAATTTCGGATTACCTTCAAATAGGCCTTGTGTTTGATTACCAACTCAGATTGTATGTTCCTCTTTGAAATGATTTCGATCAGATACTATAGTATGATTTTATGATTTACTTGAACTCGACACATACATTTCATTAACATTACATTACATTAACTCGACTATGCATATTGCATTTTAAAATACTTGCGAAACGAAAAAGCAATGGCAAACAGGTTCGTTCTTGTAACACGCAGACACACTAGCAGCTACAAGTAATATCGAGACAGACAAGACGCTGATCTACATATAAACTCGACCTATTACTTTGTCACGGTCATCGTGAATTACTATGACATCTATACCAGGTTAGTTAATGCAGGCAAAAGACATTTAAAAAAAAGTAAGCTTATCGCTTTAAAAATATACAAATAGCATATTTAGTATTCGTTTTGTCGAAAATTATGAAGTAAAATATAAGCAACTTACCGCAGCAATGGCTGGATTAGTATTCAATTCCATCTTCGACACTACAGCAAAGTAGGCCAAGTTGGCCATCACGTAGATAATCGTCACCATCGGCATCGCTATCCATATGGCTCGGGGCAGATTCCTGAAATAGCGGAGATAATAATATGAAGCGCATAAAAAATTTATGGACCATTAAACATGGTGCATATTAATAAAGAATAAATAATATACGGTTTCTACATTTAGATATTTAGGAAACAAAATGTTTTTAAGCGTAACGGAAATGATGGACTGCACGGATGGCGTAGTGGTTTTAGCGGTCACCTAGCTGCTTTCTACTGAAGTGGGTGTTGTGGGTTCAATCCCCACATGGCACAACAATTAGTGCGATCCACGAATTGTTGTTCTGGGTCTGGGTGTTCTTCGTATAAGTTTTATGAATGTTTGTAGCGACAATGACGGAGTAGTCTTTTTTGAAAAAGAAAAAAACAGACAATCGATGAAATCCATTCAATCCATGAAACACAAACCCAATTCGACGTTGTAATAAAATCATTACCTATTTTTCAGTGGTATTTTGTCCCACCACGTTCAATTTGTTGAAAAAACAGTTAGTTACATTTAATACAATTAATTAAGCGTGACTTGTTCATCTAAGTTGTTCACTGACTCAATTGAATAAATTCGCTTACGTGGACAAAGAAACTATTTTGAAATTGTCGAATACTCTGCAGACTATTAGTTTTGAAACGATAATTTCGATAACACGTGTGGTCAGTATTTTGAAAGAGGCACAAAACAAACAATAGCATGTATAAAATGCATTTAAAATTAAATTATGCTTGTAGAAAGAGGAATGTCATTTAAAATAGTTCAATGATTGAAGTGAACTTCTTAAGCACCGTTGTGATTTGAAAATTCGATGAAACGATAAAACGACATTAAAAAGAGACATTTATAAATAGGATTTAGCCTGCGAGAGAATGAGATGGATTACAAGTACAGTGTTTTCTGTAATCTTCGTCTCCTTTATGCTATCACGTGTCTTAGCGTACAAGGAAGCCTTCAAAAAATGTGTCATAAACAATGTGGTGTTTCACGTGTTTTACTTCTTTGCATTTGCGTATTAAAATTCGTTGATTATTAATTTATGTTTATTATTTTACACATCTGTGTTAGTTTGACCAATAATTTTTATTTATATAAATTATCTCAAATTAAATTTATTAACATTAGTAAATTATTTGCATTAATTTTACACACAATAAGATTTGTGTGTATATTGTGTATTTTTTTGAAATAAAATATTTATAGAATATTTTGACAGTGTGAATATAATATTATTTTTATAAAATATTTTTTTCTGAAGTTACACTTCTGCCGTGTGTAAATTGTACTCACATTTTTTTGAATATTATATTCGAAGATGCTACTAGTAAAGTGTCCGCAATTACAGAACATCATATTAACAGCTACAAGCAAACAGTAAAACATTAAAAGTTATATTATAATCAACTGAACAAATACTTTTAGTTAGTCTAGTGGTTAGTGACCTGACTGACTGCTAAGCCGGAGGTCGTGGGTTCGATTCCCACCCAGTACAAATATTGGTGTGATGAGCACGGTCATTTGTTCTATGTCTGGGTGTAATTTATCTATAATATGTATGTATTTAGAAATATATAAGTATCTTTAACAGTAGTCTGGTTACCATAGTACGGGCTCTGCCTAGTTTGGGATCAGACGGCCGTGTGTGAGATGTGTGAGATTATTATTATTACTACTTTATTAATCTCTCATGTTCGACTATTCTATTAAAAAATTAAACAATTGAATAAATTACACTTAATTAGTTCAATTTGTTTAATTCTTTGGACAAACAGTTGAAGGTGTATTAAATGTGTTGGCACCACAAATAAAAACAAAGGCCATGTCTCGGGAAAATAAAGTTCAGAAGAAACTTAGTTAAAAAAACTAGTTTTGTAGAATCTACATATCTATGTAGTTCCAATACTTTAGATACTTTTACCCATTAAAACCAGCGTAATAAATATGTTTATCACATAAATAAAAGTCACCTACGAGTATCTCACTTGCATTGAATTACTCTTATTTTTTATTTTTTTAAATACCGCATTTAATCATAAGACCAAAAAGGATCAGGTTAAATGGAGGTGCATACCGAGATATCGAACGACATATCATGGGATAGAGTTACGAGGTATCACACAACAGATACCGAGGTCAACACCTGTCAGTGTTGGTAATAAGTATTTTAATATATATATTTTTAGTATGCGCGTATGTTTAATGTGAGTGTTACCAGCTCTACTCGGCAATCAATTAAAGATACCTAAAATGCATGGATCGTTACCGTTTGAACCCTCCCTCCCTACCTCTACTAATAGAACATTTAGGGAAAAACAATCACATTTGTTCTATTCATAGAACTATAGTACAAATAGAACAAGGGGAAAAATGAAATACCGTATGTTATACCGGTTATGCGGTTGTTCTATCAACAGAACAACAAGAAAACTAATTCCCGGTTGTTAAATTCCTCAAAATAGTTATATTAAAATGCAATTACGAAAATGAATAGATATAATTGGTAAATTACATTTTATAAATCCTAATTTACGTTATTTGTGCTAATATCAATAGGCCTGAAACCAATGTATTTCCAGATAACGACGCAATAATGACACACAAGTCGAAGTCAGCTTACACCATTATATTAGCAAAAACAAGCAGTAGAACCAACAGTTGGTTGACTTGTAGATAATGCTATGTGGCGTTAAGTCCGCCTTGTGCAAATTGTAATACAGCAAGTTTAAAAAAATTATAAATAAAACATGCTTTAACTACCCATTTCCTAGTTGTTCTATTGATAGAACAACCTGTAATTGAAGTACTACCTGTTTTAAAAATAGAACAAATGTGATAAGTTATTGTAATTGTTCTATTAGAACAAACAGTAAAACGAAAGTAACGACCCAAAATGCATGTAGTATTGAATAGCTTAATAATAAATAACCATATTTTATATGAATACTTTGTTTTTCTTATTTTATAAATTAAAAAAATCTTTTTCTTATGTAATAGAAACGGAACTCCAAAAATCCCAGATAATCTAATACGCTACTTCTGACCCAAGAGAATTTACTCAGTTAAGACCTTCTTAAAATACTCTATCCACCGTCCTATTTTTTCAAATACGTTTAAATATAATTATCTACTACTAGATATAGTACTACTTACTACTCAAGGGGTCGGAAGTGATAAACCTCTGGCCTATGCTTCCATTCATAAACAATTAAAATTAATTATTCTTCAACAATTATATCTCTGTTTAATAATAATGATAAATTAAACAAATGATAACAACACCAAAAAATAATTCAGATACTCCACTATCAAATGCCAAAACATCAGTGTTTTTGGGTTTATTAATTAACCTATACAGACAAAAAAAAATGTATATACGTTTTATCTATTCTAATATTATAAAGCTGAAGAGTTTGTTTGTTTTATTTGATCGCGCTAATCTCAGGAACTACTGGTCCGATTTGAAAAATTCTTTCAGTGTTAGATAGCCCATTTATCGAGGAAGGCTATAGGCTATATATCATCACGCTAAGACCAATAGGAGCGGAGCAGCAATGAAGAATGTTTCAAAAACGGAGAAAATTCATTACTATTGAGAGACGCAGACGAAGTTGCGCGGGTCAGCTAGTTATATATATTATGTTTACGTTTATATAATATATTATGTTGTTGTCTTACGCTACCGTTTACGCGGAGTTAAGATTACCTTATACGACAGAACTGAATGTTTTCTTCACACGGCATTCCGTTTTTTCTTTTCTGCTAATAACCAAATGGTATGTCATCGTGTAAATATGTAATTCGATCTTTTGCAAGAAAGCGCTCAGTCTTTCACTACCATTTAAAAGCGACGGACGTGAACACTCTTGCTACCATCGAAACTATTAACACCACCCGACTTGCCGTACCAGGTTGGTGGCATTCGATCAAACTCGAATATGTGATCGTGTAAACGCATGTATTAAAATGCTATTGTCACTGAACAGTATTCGGTATTTTGCCATGTGACCGAATCTGATTGCAGTCGCAAAATCGGATGGTAAGTTTATCTCGTCTCGGATATTTGCCGGATCGTTAGGTTACAAGGTAATGGGCACCTCTGGTGGCAGATTAATTGCTGCTAAATTTAAGACGCAATCGAGCCGCCACGCCAATAAAAACAAGAAATGAAAAGGTTACGCGGGAAAGGGTAATTTCCTTTTTGGGTACACCTGAGGTACGAGCGAAAGTTCTGATGATGGAGCACTGTCACGAATACGCCTTACCCTTCAGCCCCTAGGTGACGACACGAGGGGGTCTCCGCTCAAAAAAGGAGACAGTGTAAATCGGAATTGGTCTAATTCCTTCAGTTCCTGTAATCAGCTGCTTAATTTTTGATTCCTTTGATTACTTCTTATGTTAGTAGTTGTAGTTGAGACTTCCAAAATGAACCATGTTTTGATTTAGTCTGTGACAGACGCATACAATCGATGCACGGGTGATGTAAGGATGCTGTTATTTTTATTCTGACGTATGGTCCGCGTGCTGACGGATTAAGAATACAGAGTGTCATCACCCCTATTCATCCCGTGGGAGTCGTAAGCACTGCAGAGAGAAGGAAAACTTGACACAAACCATCTAGCCAGCCAACTATACCAACCCGTCTAGCCAGCGTGATATAGTAGGCCAAAACCTCCTTTCTAAGGAGAGGCTCATGTCCAGCAGTGGACTGTTAAAGGCTGTTGATGTGTATGGAACCCTAAAACAATTGGACTTAACAGTCAACTACGGTATTATTTATTTTGTGAAAAGACCTAGCAAACTTAACTAATTCAATATAAAACACTGCAATACACATCCACTTTCAACCAGAAAAAAGTACTGTTCCGGAGCTGTAATAAAATTAACATAGTCTACAATCTACATTATCACGAGCGAACCCACGGACAAAAGCTAATTTATTCTCGCATCTAAATTGTTACAACCGCACCTCTCAACAGGAACAATACAATACAAATGAATAATACATGTAATACGCAAAGTGCCACCAACACAGTACCCAATACTACTTTCTTAGCTACTTCTTTCCATTCTAAAAATAGAATTTATCTTATTTTCAGTCATGCGCAAATTTCCAGGCTATCAGAACGACAAACACTAGTTGTGTTTGAAAAACACTCGAACGGACCACTTCTAAACGTTTCTAGAGTAAATCTAACTGTGCAATTTTACCCTATTACAATACCAAACTATCGATCTTGACCCAGATTCTTTTATTCCCTCCATGTGATGACGCAATCTCGATGTAGCATGCGCTTGTTAAGAACATAACCAAAAGTAGTTACCCAGCAACTATATCTGTCAATATCGCACGATTGAAGTCTATGGCAACGTCGTCAAAATAATATAATAATAAAATTTGTGAGAGGTTTCGCGAACGTGTTTATTACTAATCATGCTTCTTATAGAAAGTTATCCGTTTTCCGATAGATGTCTATCCTGTTTAGGATTTTTTTTAATCGCATTTTCCTTAACAGCTAGGTACTAGGAAACTTCGCCTTACATTTAACACTTCCCAGTTCTATTTATTAGGTCACAGTAAATGTCAAAGAGCTAATGGCATGTCTTCAGAAGTTGTACATAAATACATACTCGTATTACAGTCAAATTTGTTTCGTTAAGAATTATTGTCCCTTAATTGTTCCGCATCGTGTAATATAATATCCTAACATGTCAGCCAACGAAACACGTTGATAAATGATGATCAAAATTGATGACCTAAGCCGCATCATTTTCGGTTTTTCTGGTATTGTTTTAATTTTATACTGTCTATAATATAGTAGTAAAGTTCAGTAGTAAATATAATACAGTAGTGTTATAACTTTTTGAATTTCACTTACTAAACTTTAGAAATGCTAAATGCACTCAGTGCGTTTTTGGGACTAATCGAACCATCAATCACACTGCCATGAGTCTTATACATCAAAGCCAACGGCAATGACCCACAACACACTAGATTACCTCCACTATTGCTCAAGCGTTGCTTACACTACAAAAACTATCAAATAGGCTGCGATACATACCCGGTCAGGGTCTTGAATTCAATCACTATTTTACACTAATTTATAACCTAGGAGGTATTAGACATCAACCTTTGCTAGGTAGCCTTTTGCACTTCTAACGATCTTCATTTATAGAATGATTTATGATGAATGGCCATCTAGCAAAGGATAATTTTATAAACTGAAATAATATATGTAGATATTTACTTGTACGGATCCTGTAGTTCTTCAGTGACAAAATTGAGATAGTTCCAACCTCCAAATGCGAAGAGTCCAGAATAAAATGCAAGAGCGATGTTCCCTGCATCGTATTGGCCCTCAAAGGGCTTCTGGAAGTTTTCTGTATGGCCTGTAATGAATAAAAACTATTTTTTATATCCTACTTTAAGTGTCTCTTATTAAATATAAATTAATAGCCAGGCTGCCAGGTTAAATACACGGTACAACTAAAATTGTCTTTTCAGGAAGAAAGGAAGTAGGTATATAGATGGTTCAATAAAAGTATGCAATATTTTTGAAGGGAAAAAAACGAAAAGAATGAAAATCACAAGCAGCAAGTATTTTGTCTTGTCCCGTACCCATGAAATATATTTATACTTTAAGATAAACCTAACTACATGTGTTTTTTTACGCATTTTGACCTACTTATTTGACAGACTGACACCAAATTAGATAAGCACCTTATCAAGTTTTTAATAAATGATGCATTATATTAATATCACTGAAATCAAAATAGCAATGTTTTATTAGGAACAGCTTATGATAGTGGATTATATTATATATTATCGGGCATTATGGAGAAGGGAAATCACAACTTGATAATATTTACGTATTATCTTTTCCATTACGATTTATCAAATCGACAAAAATATTTCATATATATACATATACCACTTAAACTATGTAAGTACTTACTGTATTATATTTTTAAAGAAATATAGTTGCATATCTCGTAATATTGGGAATATTTGTTTCCCAAAAGTAAATAAATTGATGAATATTTTCATAAAATGATGATAAATATTCTACATATTAAAGTGAAAAAAAAAATCATATTCATTAAAGATAGGTTAGTACAGTTTTACTTACACGTGTATTTGGGGATACCCGAAATTGATATTGATATTTTCTTATATTTCATTATTGATACAGATTTGTAATAGTTCAATTAATAACATACAGGCATTGGCAGCTATAATTTCAATGACTGTGTCTATATTAATAGCAATTCAACCACAAAGTTTTTGACTTGACTACAAATTTAATTTTTAGTATTAAAATTGGTACAATTTCTCCAATCATAGGTATTAAACCTTGGTGTTAAAATAATAGCCTGTATAGTCTCATCACAGAAATAGTCAGTTCGATTAAATATTCTTAATTTTCTAGATGACAGCGTTACCAATCTTATTTAAACTTTAACTTTTTAATAATGTCGAAAAAACAAACAAAATCTCGTACAACCAAGTAATAGAAGCTTAAATTTGTGATTAACAGTAGTTCTGTATGAAGTTACGACATTTTAAAAAGTCAGGAGCCTACGTATTGCTGTAAGTACTATAAAAAATCTGGGGCCAAAAAAGTAATGCGGTAGATATCTTAGGAACAAAGAAGTATCTGATATATTTACACTGTTATTTATGCGTTTTAAAAGAGTACTTTGTACGTTAAAATGATGTCTAGTACATAAGAATACGAAATAAAGAATTAACTTCTTATAACTTGGCATAATATACAATATTTCCCATTAACTTTCCTAAGAAAGCTCATTTGGAAATCAGTTTCATTTTTCAAACATGTTTAATAATTTATTAAAACCAAAAAATACCCGTTTAACTTTCCTATAGGAAATTATATTATAGGAAAGTTAAACGTACTTAAGATTAGGAATTTTTTTAAAACGTTGTCGTAAAGTACTTGAGAAATACTAATATCAGTTTCTAATGTTATAATCCTTTTGTCATTACAATCTACAGCCTCACAATACATAATTTGGACTTCTCCCTTCATCCTTTCCCCTTTATCAACTTCACTTTTGCAACTCCTACTGTTTTTCCCGAACAGAAAAAAATACTAAAACATTAACAAATTAACAAAGTTGGCAAGAGGCTCGTAAGATAGTAAGTTCTTCTGGATTTCCACACAAAGAAAAAAGGTTCGAAAACGATATTAGATATGTTGACTACACTTCTTTCCCATTAAATCTATCTGAATAATTCTTCTGATTTCTTCACCGACGGCAACAGGAGCTGGTGTACAAATATTATTTTAAATATATCGTCTTGGCCATCTATGCTGTTGTAGTTGTTCTATTGTTTTTGAAAAATAAAATTAGTCAGTCATGTCATTATTACAGTACATTATTATTCATTTTGTTTTATTACAGCTGGCTGATATAATTTTAGATTCATGCAAATGCAAAAACCTCCCTGTATTATACCACCCTGTATTGGACTGTACCTGGACTGCCAGTGAAAATTTCATACACTTGCACAGTACCCTGGAGTAGCAACAGCTTTTAAGCAAAGTTTTCCACCATCTTAAAGACTTAAGTTTCTGATAGAGTGGTGGAAGCTGGTGTATTAGAATCGTGTGTAAGAATTTACATAAAGCTGGTAGCTCGATGTTCGCTCTATCATTTTTTGTCCTTTTTTTGTTCGCTGTTTACTTAAAAAGTATTTCCCTTTTACGACTTTCAGCTTTAACTTACTTAAGCCTACGTCGAACCTAAGTTACCTAAATGTTTATACTTGTTAATGTTATAAATAATGCAGTACGAAACAGATCACCAGTCTTCTACATCGATGTCGGTGTTGATGTAGCAGTAATTTATGCCGCATACGTAATGTCAGTATAAACGAACGTTTCTGATACATAAATCATAATAATGGAAGAATGTATGGTAGCGTCTTTTGATAGCACTGTTGGCTATAAATTTGCTGATGTCTTTAACGATTGTGACTTGTCAACAGCGATAACGTTAAGTTTAAAAGCAATGGTTTCTTTATTCAGTTACAATATTGGTTTTTCTTGGTAGCATACTCGTATTACTGTATCGTGTTGTAAACTATTTTACAAGATAAACAAACAAGATTTTTTAACTGGTTTTAACCTTCAAGTATATACTACTGCTATGAATCATTTATACCAAGAGTACATTCATTATCGTTCCATCGAGCCAACGGAATAGGTAGGTAGTTAAAATGTTTTAAACAATTACTTTTATATGAACCGGAAACAAGAGGACAAATTACAAAATCTGAAGATAATTTGTAAGAGTAGAGGAATGATATTTAGACAATTTATTTTTAAAAAGAAGAAACGACTTTAATGAGCTTAGTTAATCATAAATGGTATTTTTTCAAATTTTAGGATTGTTTGCCTTTACAGAACCGGTTGTAAAGACTGGTTTGTAATTTACCTAACTTGCAATAGCCTGATACGAGTATGATCTCAGATATAAGGTCTCCACTGAGTAGCCAGGAAAAAGCCCTGAATCTTGTAGCTTGTCTCTTGGCTAAAGAGAGTAATCAATTTCCTACAGTTTTATGAGTTTGACCTTGGATTGGTGACCTTTAGAGGTCAAAATTAGTGTACTGAAGGTCATATTCGGTTGTAATTTTTTCAGTTCCAGGCCCTGTATATATTCATGTAATTTTAATAAACGCCAATTCTCATAACACTGAAGGTCCTGAACCAATTAACTCTGATTTTTTGTACTTCTTTTTTTTTCTAAAATCCCTGATTCCCCGACGTAGCTCCATTGGGTAGATGACCCTCTCCTGCGTGGGAGCCCCCATGTGCCCTTTGTGCTCCTTAATGGTCGCCGCCACCGCGGCTTGCTTCTGGTAGGGCCCCAGGCCTGCGCTTACGAAGGACGCAGGTCGGTCTCCGGTGGCTTTGATTTTTCGCACTACAATTACATTGTAACTTAAGGGTTTTTGAAACAAACCTCAAAACTGTCAAAAGAAAGTCAAACTCAGACTCTTTATTTCATAAAAAAAAAATTGTTTGAAGTCGTTTTTTATGTAGACTAAGTTAAGTTGATCTATGATCAACACACACAATAGCAACAATCACTGTTTTGTCAAATAGTAAGCAAATAAATTTAATAAAAATTAAACTTATACAAAATCTATGATATGCCTGTGCCGATCTATAACCGCCCGTTACCAAGGGGTTGAGCCTCGTGAGAAGAAAGGGCAATCAACTCATGGCCACTCTTTTGCAATTTACAGATAGATAAAATGGCATTATTTTGTAGACCACAACATTGTTTTGATGTGTGGCAGTATGTCCGTTATTAAGAATGAAGAAGAAAAAGACAATGAAAAGAAAACAAGATGAAGAAAAAAAAACGAATAAAAGAGAAAATGAAGAGAAACCCAAAAAATAAAAAAAAAATTATAATAAAAAGGACACACTAGCCCACACACACCACACACCACATTTTTACTTAAGAAATAACCTGCTCTAATTAATTCAAAGCATTTTTGTCATCTATGTAATTCATAATTGAGTTATAGGCTTTCTGACATAATCCACGTTTTATTGCGGATTTAAGTTTATTAATACTTAAGTCTGGTATATTATTTGGGATTTTATTATAAAATCGGACACATTGACCTCGAAAAGACTTGTTTATCTTTTAGAGCCTAGAGGCGAGTACTACAAGTTTATTTATATTTCTGGTATTTATAGAATTTACATCACTTCTTTTCAAAAAGCTATCTTTGTTTTTATGAACATATATTACATTTTCCTATATATATTGACTTGAACAACGATTGCCTAAATTATAAAGTGCTCGAAACGCTTGCCTTTGCAGTTCAAAAATAGTTTGAATGTCGGCAGCATTCCCCCACTATGACATTATGCTATGAAAATAACTGAAGTAAACAAGTCGTGCTGTATCAACATCAGTCAACTCTCGAATTTTTCTTACTGGGTATGCTGCTGAGCTGTGTCTACTCGATCATTTATCTATATGTGGGTCCCACTGCAGCTTAAAATCTAGTGTTATACCTAAAAATGTCGTAGTGTCCACAAGGTCCAACCCGACATCCTTAATCATCACAGTAGTTTTCACTGGCTTGACGTTCGGCACAGTGAAACGTATACACATAGTTTTTTGATCATTTAAAAGCAAATTGTTGACGTCAAACCAATGAACCACTAACGAAATGGCGCTGTTTAAGTCTGTGAAATTAGTAAGTGTCCGTTTTAGTCAAAATAATAGTGATTTATCATCTGCAAACAACACAATCTAGAGATTATCCTTGACAAGGTGAGGTAAGTAAAAACAAAAACGGGCCGAGAATAGAACCTTGTGGAACGCCCATTTCTATCACAGAGCCTGGAGACCGCTCTCCTAATGGAGAGCGGTCGGAATGGTAATGGAGAGGATGACTAAAACGGACACTTACTAACCTCTTACTGCAATCTAACCTCTCTGTGACCATGGATTAATATCCATGATCACAGAGAGGTTAGATTGCAGGTACATTGGTCACTGCAGCGCCGTCTCTCATGGAGTGCATAAATAAAAATATTAATACTGTAAATTGTCACTACTAACATAGGATAAGTTTTATGTATTACTAACAAGCAATGAGTCATGGTTACTCCAATAAAATGATTATTATTATTATATTATTATTATTAATATCAACTTTCTGAATCCTATTATATAGATATGAAGCAAGAAGTTCCACTAAAACCGAATTGCTTATTGTGTAATAAATTAGTATTATTAAAAAAAACTTTGCAATTGATCATACATAATTTTTTCAAATTTTTTGCTAAATAGTGGTAGTACTGAGATAGGTCTCAAGTTAGTTGGGTCAGATGTACTACCAGATTTTAATAAGGGAATAATTTTACTAGACTTCATAAGATCAGGAAATCTAATTGGAAGCGCACACCCTGAGTCATAAGTAATATTAATTCCTATTAAGTTACAACTTCGCGTTTTCTAGTTCAACAAGTTGTTTTTTTTTAAGAAGATCTTTATGATCACACACACCCAAACACCTGTCCAGATCTTCGTGAACGACCCGGGTATAAAAAATAATAAAAATCAATTTCCCCTTTCCCTTTGTCTTTACCAACGTAGGAATACATAGACATCAATGCTGTTCTGTATTAACGGAATACTTTGCAAAAGCAATTAAGTTTCTCCGACTATGTGTATATTCCCATCGAGGAATAAATAAACATCTAACAGATTAATTCAAAAGATGATTCTCAAGTTTCTTGGTACATTAAATATCCCATGACGCTCTTCTACGTGACATACTTGCTATACAATGAACTCATTATCCATAATCTTCATACAACTGTCGCTATATTCATTGACCTAAAATGGATAACTTTATTAGGCTGATATCTAAAATCGTTACATGAATAAATAGCTATCGCATTATCTATTTATATATTATAAATAAACCACAAAAACAGCAATTAGCAACTTTATTTTTTTTTGCCTTGTTTAGTAGTTATTGACAAGTTTTAGTGCTAGGTATCAATAATAAAAATTTAATTGCATATTTCTCCATTTCGATTATGTAAAAACGGCGAAAAAATAAATACGTTCAGTATATATTTTATACTTCAAATTACACTGGACAACGAAATGTAGATACTTAGAAGCCAAAGACAAAGATTCTACATCATCATCCCAACCATTCATCCACAGCCTTTAATAGTCCACTGCTGGACATAAGCCTCTCCTGAGAAAGGAGGTTTTGGCCTACTATACCACGCTGGCCAGACGGGTTGGTATAGGGTTTGTGTCAAGACGGAGGCCCTGTTATTTCATGGGCCCCGTCGTGGTCCACCCCCTGGCGCCTCAATCGTGGTCAACTCGGTCCTCGTACCGGTTCGGGCCCAGATGAAATATCTGGGCCTGATCCTCGACGGGAGGTGGCTCTTCGACGAGCACTTCCGACAGCTTGCTCCAAAGCTGGTCGGCGCTGCGTCTGCCCTAGGGCGACTTTTGCCCAATATGGGTGGACCCAGCGTCGCGACAAGACGGCTGTACACGGGGGTTGTCCGGTCAATGGCACTGTACGTTGCACCGGTGTGGGCGGCGGCTCTGACCGCCCAGAATAGGGTACGCCTCTGGCGCCCTCAGAGGGTAATGGCGGTCAGAGCCATACGCGGTTACCGCACCGTTTCGACGGAGGTGGCATGCGCGTTGGCCGGAACTCCCCCGTGGGATTTGGAGGCGGAAGTGCTCGCCGAAGTTTATCGGCGAGTGGCTGACTCCCGGGCGGAGAGCGGATTTCGCCCTCCGCCCGAGGATGTGCGCGAGTGGCGCGAAGCCGCTCGCCGAGCCACGATGGCTCGTTGGTCGTTCCGGCTGGAGACTCCACGCGCTGGCTTCGCCGCCGTGGAGGCTCTCCAGCCGGTCATCGCCGAGTGGGCAGGGCGGCAGCACGGGACCCTTTCCTTCCGGCTAACGCAGGTGCTTTCCGGGCACGGTTGCATCGGAAAGTACCTGCACACGGTCGCTAGGAGGGAACTGAGTCCCGCCTGCCACCACTGCGACTGCAGTGAGGACTCGGCCCAGCACACGCTGGCGGTCTGCCCCGCATGGGCGGCGCAGCGCCGGGCCCTCACTGCAGTCATCGGAGTGGATCTCTCGCTACCGGCCGTAGTACGCTCCATGGCCGGTAGCGACAGTTGTTTTACCGCGGTCGCAACCTTCTGCGAGGTAGTAATCTCGCGGAAGGAGGCGGCGGAGAGGGCCCGGGAGGACGACCTCCACTCGGACCCGATCCGCCGCCGGCGAACCGGGCGGCGGAGGCCCGCCTATCACAGCCTCATGCCGCCCTGAGTGTGGCCGCGGGTGGACGGGGTGGGTTTCCCCTCCACCCGCATTAGTTTGGCCAGCCGCGAGGGGGCGGCGTCCGCGTGTGCCGGACGTCGCCTAAAGAGAGGAAAATATATTGAGACGGAGCCCGCACCAGGAGCGGGCTGGCGCTAGGAGGGGTCCGGATGTCTTAACAACAGCTGTTCCCGGATCCCTCCTGTTACAGGCGCAGAGTGGCACACCGTGTGGTTTTAGTCGGTCCGAGTCCGACACACCACCCCGCCGCAAACTCCGGAGGGGTGACGGTCCGAGGGGATTTCCACACGTTAAAAAAAAAAAAAAAAAAAAGGGTTTGTGTCAAGTTTTCCTTCTCTCTGCAGTGCTGTTGTCCTGCGTAGTTTTTTGCCTTAGTCGGCTCTTACGACACCCACGGGATGAATAGGGAAATTATGAACGAATGTCGACCAACAGGCTATCTCTAGTCGTGAATATTTATAAATTATCCTTAATATTCAAAATCATAAGGTTACTTTTCTTTGCCAATTGCTAATACATATGGTATATTTTTAAAAACTAGTAACCATTATATGGCAAAAGCCAAAGGGGATTGGTCAAGTAACTATCGCTACAAAGATCTTTGTGTCAAGAAAAAAACACTGTTATATGGCATTAATTATAAATTCATTTAGGAAAACTAAACATATATTTCATAATTCGGTAAATTTTGTGGGAAATCGTTGGTGCAATTCGGAGGTTCAATCGTCATACAAAATATTTTTGATTATAAATACTTCGCTAATACATCGTGTGATAAACTTGTAGCATAATTACCAAAAACCTATGTTTGGCGGTCTATTTATCAAAAATAAATCAACTACGATGAACCAAATATTTTCAAAAATCGGTGTAGGTGAGATCCAATTAGCCAGAGTATTATACATCATATACCACTATACGATTATCACATCAGATACCAAAAGTGGTCATTCCCTGCCCGTGAAGGGCCGAACTTTGTTAGCCCACAGCTACACCAATTTATATTTCAACTTGTAAATATCATAACCTATAGAGCACATACTAACAAACCAGGTACTTTCACGATATGCTACGAGACTTACCCATAAAAATATAGCAGAGCCCAGAGATGATAATAATCACCAGTGCCAATAACTTTGAGGAAGTGAAAACATCCTGTATCCTCATAGTCCACCTTACGCTGATACAGTTGACCGCTGTCAGCACACCTGCAAACATAGTAAACGTTAAAATCTAGCTAATATGTTGAAGTGTATAAAAAACTCAGAGGTGTACTAATGACCTAGTCGTAAAAATCCCTAACTGCTCATCTTGGGTAGTTCTGGCCCAATTTAAAGAGAGTGGAACCAGTCATCTCATTACTTCTATACCACTTAACAATGGCTTAATAACCAGATTAAATAGACTTAAATATTATTCAATCATCATAGTCATAAACACAGACACATTACACAAGCATAAGGCTCCAATGGTAAGGTTAATTGAGAGCTCTGAAACTTAATGTAGAGTGTACTCCTCATGGTAATTTAGTTTACGTGCATATTATTAGTTTCTGTTTATGCGGTTAAAACTCTTATTGTTGGTATTGTGGTATGGTGGTAATAAAAAAAAGTAAGAGTTCGCAATAACCATGTTTTGAGTGCAAGTCAAGTCTCGCTAATAAAAATTCGATCAGGTATTTCAGTTCAAGCGCCTCTATAACCAGAGGAATTACAATTTTTCACACTAAAAGTTTACATTAAAAAAAAAGACTTGTAATCTACATTTTTAATAATATTGTTATAACATGAAAACACTCTTAACTTGTACCAGTGGTCACTATGGTTCAACATCATAATTACGCATTTAGTAGCGAGCTCGCTTTCTTAGACAACCGTCATTTAATGAGTGTTTTCCAACTTAAAACTACCGGATTGTGGTAAACATAACTTATTTTTTCTTATATTGTTCTCATGTAAGTGACTAAAAAAACTATTAACAATTATTTTAAAGAAATAAAAATACTTGACAACGTATTGTTGTAAATTATCAAAATTATTGATTGGATAGCAGCAATTAATCTACTTCCATCTTCATATCTTGACGATAATTGATTAAATCAATGATCGATAGACAATTGTGTCGAATTGTGTAAACAAAAAATATTAAGACGCATTCGCAGACATTTGCCATGGAAGGAAGTAAAGGAAGGCCATCTGTGATTGTAAAACCCAACCTTAAAAGTGAAGACCTTGAAGTGTTTATGGCTCGTATAGAAAACAATTTGTTTTGTGTCTTTAACAAATTAGTCTGGATTATATGTATTATCTTTAACAATACTATTGAGACATTATAATCTACACTAACTTGTTTAATTTACTTTAATTTTGTTTTGATTCTAAAAACTTTTAATGCTATCTCGATTTTTAGGACTGATCTTAAAAATGACTCTCCTATTGGTCAAGTCCTTTATCATCCTGACGGCTGAAGCTAAGGTTTCTGATTCGATTCTCACCCAGCTGCCCAGGACACATAATTGCGTAAAAAGCATGATAGTTTGTTCTATGTCTGAGTGTAAATTATCTATAATATGTAAGTATACATTTACATAAAATAATGAGTATATTCATCAGCAGTCTAATAATCATAGAACAGTTTGGAATTAGACTGCGGTGTGTGAGATGTACTCGTATTAAGTTTAAAATTCAGTTCCAATCTACTATCGATCTCACAAATGTCATTAAAGGTATTTTCGTAGCGACGTATTAATAAAACTAGCAGCATACTGATTCAACTTTCGTTCACAATACTGGTCATCAGCTTTGAAATGACGTTGAGTTTGCTTAAATATCTTTTTTTTGACTTAGATATCGCATTTTGCAGATTTCATTATTCAGAATTTTGTTTCATTCGATCTATACCGTGATCATATATGTAAACCTTGAAACAACCCAAGCTTTCATATCCACCGAACCCTGCCCACCGCGAGTTTGAACGAGTAAACCTTCAACTGAACTACAAGCCTCATCCTCCTCCTTTTTTCTGTGGGATATCGGATACCACCTACCGGTGGCTATTTTGGACTCGAACCGACTAAAAACCGCACGCCGTCTCGGGTACCAGCGAAAGTGTACTCCAGTTTCTGGGAAACAAACTTTGTAAAATTTAAAATTACCAGTGAGCTACCAGCTCACTACGACTTTACATGCTATAAGGATATCTTCTAGATTTAAACACAATAACACAGTTTTATAGTAATCCGAATTGTTTACTACGCCATTTAGATGAAATAATGATAGTAATCAATATTTGAATTTAATAAAACATAAATAATATAATTATGTAATCAATATTCGACTTTAATGAAACATAAATGACAAAGAGTACCTTAATTTAGGATAACGTTTAATAATATATCCGATCTGTGGTATTGATAATATATCGGTGAGCCTATCTAAGAATTATTTAAGAATTTTTAATATTATACAGGTGTTAGACTGGAACTGAGTTAAGAATTTTAATTTATCAACAGACAAGAAAAGATATATACATATGTACTTATATAATACGATCAGGCTATCATTTAGAGTACTGTCACCCAAACTGGTCAATTTTGACCAGCCTATATCTTGAAACTAGGTGTCAACCCCTTGAGTTTACGACAACTTACAAGACTATACTATGAAAACAAGGAACCGTAAGTCCGATTGTCATTGACTGTCATTGTAATTGATATTAATCGCAAATTGAAAATACAGTCCAAACAGAGCCATAAAATATTGGTAACAAAGTCCGACAGCCGGTGAATTCACATGGCATGCATAACTTATTTCGTAAAAGTATCTAACAACACAACCAACTAAGACGTTAAGAGCTGTAAACAATGTTTGTCTTCAAATGGAATCCGCAATCGTCAGCATTGTCTAATTGTCAAACAATACGGATTGTGAACAAAATGTATTCTGTATTGAGTCAGTACTTAACTGTTCAACATACTTCCGGTCGGGTCGATTCGTAATTAACGATAATAAGGTTCGACTTTCAATAATCCTATAGCGGCCAACGTTACATAAGGTTTCTCATCACTATCGTGTTCCTTAAACAGATTTTCTACATGACAGAACTGTTTTAAATGCAGTTGTAAAGTGATAAATGCATATAAGCATATATATATATATGTATATGCATGCATAAGTTAGTAAGATTAATTTAACAATTTTTTTATGGAAGCAGTAAGCAAACAAGCAGACGAGTCACCTGATAGTGACTACTGCCGCCCATGAACGCTTGCAACTCAGGAGTCACAAGCGCGTAACCGGCCTTTTAATAAGGAGTACGCTCTTTTTTATAAGGTTTGAAGGTCGTATCGGCCCGAAAATACTGCAGACGATCACAGATTAGCGTGCGAGGCACAAAATATCTTGAAAAGTGCACAGTTGTGGAGTGCAAATATCCAAGTGATGGGGCTAAAAAATTTGCCGTGTGGCAAATTATATTTTAGAGGCAGCGTTTACGATAGCGGAAAGTTGCGGCCGGTATTAGTCCGAACAATTCCTCTGAGCACTCTTCATCTTTACATAGTATAAAATGAAGTCGCTTTTTTTCTTGAACGCTTAGATCTTTAAACATGAGCAACAAATTTTAATGCGGTTTTCACCAATTTCGGTTCGGTTTAAAGATCGAAAAAATCAGTTTTATTTATAATCCGGTGCAGTTAGTTTTAAGTAAGAAAACACTCAATAAATGACGTTTGATATCCAACCATAATGACCGTTGGTACAAGTTAAGAGCGTTTTTACGTTATAACAATATTATTTAAATATAATTATTAAATATAAAATAATGTGTTTTTTTTAAATGTTAAGCGAGCTTGCTTCTTTGAGATCCGATGGAAGTGTTATATACTCGTAGTTGTGCTCCCTTAACAGTTACTGTATTTTTAACATAATTTGTTCTTACACGGGGTAATACTACATGGTTGGCACAGCGAGTTACATATTTTAGTGTTTCCCTTTTCTTGAAAACGTAATGTGTCATAGGATAATTTGGTGAATTATTTTATATATTGGTATACATGTATTGTATGTGTATAGTTGTTCAATGTTCATAAGTTTTGTGTTTTGTAACCGCCTTCAAAAAGTAGGAGGTTATCAATTCAAATGTTTATATTTATTTTCGGGCATAACTTCGTCATATATACACGGTTTTTCAAAATTCTTTTTTTGTTCGAAAGATGGTTTTTCCGAAATGGTCCCATTTAAATTTCAAATAGATCTCACGAAAAGTTTCGGAGACAGACAACGGAACTCTTAAAAAAATGACGGTGAATCAACCACGATTGCTGCAAGGTGTTTAGTGTTCTTTGTTAGTAAGGCAATTAGTTAGGTTAGGATCCAAGTTGTCTCGCCAGTGTAGGCAGCGGCTCTTACCGCCCAAAATAGCGCACGCCTTTGGCGTCCTCAGAGGGTATTGGCGGTTAGTGGCATACGCGGTTACTACAGCGTGTCGACGGAGGCAGCATGCATTGGCCGGAACTCCCCCGTGGGATTTGGAGGCGGAAGTTCTCGCCGAAGTATGGCTCGACCGAATGGTATGACCACGATGGCTCGTTGGTTGTCCCGGCTGGGGGCTCCACATGCTGGTTTTGCCGCCGAGGCGCTCCAGCCGATCATCATCCAATGGGCATTCCGACAGCACGGGACTCTTTCCTTCCGATATTTGCCAGGCTCCGGCGTCGTAGTGTCGGGCCCTTACTGCAGTCATCGGGGGGGATCTCTCACTACCGGCCATCATACGCTCCATGGGCGGTAGTGATTGTTGTTTTACCGCGGTCGCATGCGAGATGACGTCTTCGCAGAAGGAGAGGGCCCGGGAAGATGACCTCCACTCGGACCCAATTCCGCGTCCGCGTGTGCCGGACGACACCTAAATAGAGAATGTACCCGAAGCCCGCGCAAGCCCGAATTCCTCCTATTTCAGGCGGAGAGTGGCACACCGTTTGGTTTTAGTCGGTCCGATTCCGGTACACCACCTCGCCGCAAACCCTGGTGGGTGACGGCCCGAGGGGTTACTACACGTGAAAACAAAAAGGATCCAAGTTGTCTATAATTTTGGAGTCTTCATCAACATAGCATAGAGGAAAATCAGGAAATACATTACAATGTGTGTTGAACTTTTATTTGGGTAATGTCTAAAAGTATTATTATTGTGAAATTTTGAAGGGCTTCTGATTACTAAATTCACCATGCACTCATACGAAAGTAGCTAGCTATGTCCTACTTTCTCATCCTCAAGCAGTAACCCAATTATATAAAAGAAATTATTCTGTTAAAGCTAGTTTTTAAAACAGCCAATACAATTACATAAGTACTTTGTTTACTGTACCTGTGTTTGAACTTTAATAACCTTTCATGTAACATAGTATATATAATTTTATCTTAACGGCGTCGACCTAGTTTCATTTGAGGTTAATTTTCCATCGACTCTATCTTAAGTAATTGAGTTAAGTGAAGTTTCCGGCCCCACATTGAACGCTTCCGAAGCCTGAACAGAGGTGAAGTAATTAAGAGCTTTTGTATTGACTTTTCATTACATTAGTACAGCATCCTGTCTGCATTCCCAATGGATTATTCCCGAGGAGTTTTTTTATAAAGTATTGAACAATAAAGAATCATGATTTCTAAAAGAAATTGTGGACACGTCTTGTGGATTTAAAATAAGTTTTCGTTTTATTTCCCTTTTTTTCAATAAGCACAGTATCTATAAAATGTATTTGAATTAGGTATCTGTCTATTATTGAAAATCACTAAAGGTTATCAATGTTATTTTGTCAAAAAAATTGCAAAAATCGTTAAAATATGCGTTTTTAGCGAAAAGTGTAAAAGATACAAAAAAAGTGTAATGAGAAAAAGATGCAATAAAAAGACGAATTGAAGCAATTTATAACTCGCGTTCTATTAAATATTAAGACTTGAAATGTGTCCGGAAAAATGGCATCATTTTGCTGATATAGAAAGACTCCTAAAATTGATTAAAAAAAAATGATTTTGCGCTCCGGCCGAAGACCAGGCGACCAGTTTCTACGTTCCGTTGTACGTCATGATGTTGTTTTGATATGATTAAAACGTTGACATACGCGTGTTTTTCATAAAACTAAACCTCTGATTGTTGTTTATCAAATATTGTTTTGATAAACAATACCCAGGAGTTTCTTTAAGAAGACCGACTCGCAATAAAGTTGTCGCTTTGCTCCAACGAAATCTACAGAGAACTCTATTTCTGTAAACGTAGACGTACTAAACGCGTTTAGTACGTCTTAAATGTATTAAAGTTATGTCATGCAAGTGGCCCTTAAACGTGTTAGCGACAAATTTATCGTTGTTCAAGATGGTAATTGTGTTTAACCATTTTAAACGGGTTTATGACGTCTTAAATATTTTTAATTTATATCACGCAAGTGGCCCTAATTGTGTTTAACCATTTTAAACGCGTTTAGTGCGTCTTAAATGTGTTTAAGTTACAGTTGTATTTTAGTTGGCTTTGAAGTCTGATTGTAGACGATTTCTTAGCAGAAAAACGCTCAAAAGGAAAATAAAGTTTTTGTAGGTAGAATAATCATTAAAGTAGAATTGAATAGTACCAACAACTATTAATCAAGTATTTTGTCGCCTTTTTGGCCGTCGTAATCGAGAAGCGATAGGGGGTGAATCATGGCATACGGTGGCAGGTAGTGGCTGACGACAACACTACAATTATTTGTTAGAAGAAGCTCGTAACTTTAGTTTACTAGTAGATAATAATTCCTAACTAATATTAATAAACTACCACTAACTAGTAATAAACTACCACTTTAAGTAGTTCACATAACCATTGCTTAGGTTTTCCAAGTCGGTATGCAAGTGTCACTTTGAAAAGATCAAGATCAATTAGAATAACCAGTTGCTTCAATACATAAAATCATCGTTAAATTACAAACAAGACCATTAACATTTTGTTTTCTGGTATATTACCAGTTTAAATGTACCTAAGCTTATTTATGTGTTTTTGCGTGTGCAATAAACGAATAATTTAATCGAACTTAGATAAACAACGATCTATTCTAGATCTTCTAAATATAACTCTTTATTCCTTGCTGTTATTACTTTATTTTATATTAAAACTTCACATGATTTACTCCACTTATAATCATAAACTGTGATTGTGATTATAAGTAAAAATCCTAGTAGGTATATAATCTTTCTATTGCTGCAATTTAGGCCTGATTCATAAAAGTATATCATTATATTTACTACGCGTACTATGCCCTGTCTCATATAAAAAGTAATAAATTATCAATAAAAAGAAAAATTACTGTCGTGTTTATTTAGATACCACTTTGACCTGTTGTAATAAGTCTCTACGCAACAGGTTGAATGAATTGCTTGTATCGTTCTACTAGTACAAGTCTCTTTACTTCACTTTTAAGAAATGAAATTAAATGATATTCAAATGATTGAAATGAGTGTAGTTTGAATTCAGTAGTTTGGCCCTCACTCCAGCCAATGCTCCGCGACCGCATATATTTTTATTTAGGTATAACCAAAACAAAAGGATTCATACTTAACAATAGGGAAATAGGAACACCGAGTCCTATTAAACAATAATCACTTTTTGAAAAATATATTTTATGTAAGCGTTCAACAAGTTCTAAATTAATTACAAATATATGGATCGGGTCCGCTTGAAATTTCCATTCATTCAAGTAACATTCAATTTTATGTTAAGATCTAATAAATCGTGTCACAATGAAACATCTTGTATTTTTGCGTAAATATTTACTAACGTATTGTAAATGCTGCAGTGTGCACGTGCAATCTGTAGAAAATAACTGGTTTGATGCCCCATTAATGTTTAGAAAGTAAAAAGTAGGTTAGTGAAATTTGATAGATTTACTTAATGTCATATCGTTGAAAACACCAAACTGCTCACTTTCTCAAAGGAAATTAACTTAACAAAAAGTGTTAAAAGCCGAACTTCTTTTTCTTTTTAGTCTCCCTTTTTGGTCCTAATACACTCTACTTGTTTTTGATTCCGAATTTCAACATAAAGCGATTTTATGAAAGGCTAGTCTGATCACCATGAGCCTCAAAGTGCTAGAAGGTACCATCGTGTTAACAATAATGTCAATCAATACTACTTACATAAACAAACAGCAGCAAGAAGTTTAACGGCATCTTCTGGTGGTTCACAATCAGCGAAGAATGGCTTCACTACGTAGTGTCCGAAGGTTAAAGCGACGATGGCCTGTGTTGTAGGCCTAATAATTAATAATGCGATCCACATCCGGAGAAAAGCAGGTAAAGGTCCGAAGGCTGTATAAATGTAGGCGTAGTCACCGCCAGACCTCATGATAGAGGTTCCTAATTCCGCATAGCAGAGTGCTCCAAGTGTTGATAGTAGACCTGACAGCAGCCATATTATCAGAGAAGCAGCAACGGACCTACGACAAAGGAGGCAACATTATAAAAAAAATGGAAAATAATAAAAGTAAGTTCACAAATCAAATAGATATCTCACGCCATCTCCGATCTCCTTTTTCTTAAAGTACTGTAGATAAACAGTGCCCGGTACCTACATAAGAATAAGTTGAAAATCAGGCTTGTATTGCCTACCCATCACATTGTAAAATCTATATAAGTACATATTATAAAGATGTTAAGTTGGTTTATGTACGCTTCAAAAAATTAAAAAGTCATGCACCGATTGAGATCAAATATTGACACCATATACAACAGGCTTCAAAGATGGTTTTTATCTACATTTTGCAACCACAATGTGCCACAGCGAGTCGCGGCATAGTGGGCACAGCTAGTAATTTATATTTATAATAATTGTCTCTTAGTGACATCAACTAATTACGGGCTTTCGCATACATAAGTGTGCTAGAATCTGTTTGCCTCATGAAAAAATACTGCTGCAAAATGCATCAGAATCAGTTTAAATTAGACAGGCTTATATTTCTTTGGTTATCCCCGGAGAGACATATCTTTGTTTGGGAACACAAGGGATTTTAAAACCAAGAAATATGTGGGTGTTTTTATTTTGGTTAGAAAATGTTTTTCTAAACACCGGGTGTGTTTAGAAAAACATCACAGATGCTACTCCTTATTTTCGATACATCGATCTAACATTGGTGTTAAACTACAACTTCAAGCATAGTAATATACTAAAGGTCTAAATCTTCAATACCTATATTATGTTGGATCGATGCTCCGAAAAATACAGGCTTGCATCACACACTACACCAACACGTCAGCATAATGATATAAGAGTGTAATAACTATTTACCTAATTGTTTTATGCGCCTCACCTTAAAGTCGTCTTAGTTCCTTCTTCTAAGTACTATTTGACAGTGAAAGTCATGTAGAAGTCGATCCGTCTGTTTCAGAGATAGCAGGAACAATCGGCAGAAAATCACATTTAAAAGTGATTAATTTTGGTTCACGTGTCGCGTACGGTCTAATTTAGATATTAAAACGTGACATTACAAACAGACATTCCGTTTTTTTATTTAGATTGTGGAGGAGCGGGTGTCATGTCCCTCCATCACAGTAGTATGTTTCTTTGTTTCATCATATACATGGAAGTCACAACAAGATTAATAACTGCCACCGCTTATGTGACATTTTCCTCAACATTTGTGAAGAACATGGATAAATATGTATGTATATAATTAGATTAATTCATGAGGCGAATCTCATATTATTGTGGTTAGACCCATAGTTTGATCATTAGTCATAGTGTCTACTGTACAGTAGTCAGTTATTTTTAAACGGTTTTTAAGAAGGAGGAGGTTTTTATTTATGAACTAGCTGGTGCCCGCGATGTCGTTTGCGTGGAATTTGAAAAGCGCTGTCTTAGTAGGTTCGACCCGGACCTGCCAAAATGTTATAGGGATTTCTAATAGAAAATATAGCCTTGGTTACTCCTCATATAGACAGCGACCTGGTAGTAAAATATTATCAAAATCGGTCAAGCCGTTTTGAAGATTACCCGGAACAGAGAGATAGACAATAAATATTAAAACTGGTTTTTAGGCGTAGGTACCGTGCAAATAATCGTGTGAGCATGAAAAAAACCTATTATTTTGAGATTACAAACAGACACTTCAATTTTACTTATTTGTATAGATGTATATATGTTCACCGATTAAGTATCGTTCACCATCTATGAAACAATTTTAAAACTTATTATTATTGTATGAAAGGGTATGCTCCAACGGTGGTCAAGTAGTCACCAAGCTTGGGTCTGTAAACGGTGATTTGCTCACCGGCGCGGGCGGCACCGCGGCAAATCTTCAGAAATTTAGTTTACATGCAATGCGTTTATTGATTTTTCTTACAATAAGGCAAAATAAATACACTCAGGTATGTAAATATATCCAGGAAGGGGTAGGCAGCAATATTTCAATCCCGTTTACGTAATAATAGGGCATTTTACGTATTAGATGGGCAATTTGTCAATCAAATACGGTTGCGATTAAAGTCAAAAGTCAACGACATCAAAAAGGGTGGCTTTAAGACATCTTTTAACGTATTGTAATACTTCGAAAAATCAACGCTACGAGTAGGTACTTCCCTTTGTCCTAGCATCATGAATATGAATTAGTAGCAAGATCTCAAAATATAAAAAAAAAGAAACGGAAAGTTACTACATTAAAATGTTTTGCAATTATAAACTTCATTCAGCGCTTGGAAAATTGACTGTGACGTACATTGCAATATGGAAGCGTATTTTAAATTATGATAAAAAAAGTTTTATTAAAAGAACGTATTTTAAATTAAGTTTGTTGAATGAAAACTATTTAATTATTCTTCGAGAATCAATTCACGAGTTGGATGATCTACTTAAAAGTTTGTACAAAACCAAATCAAAAGGTAGTCCTTCCATAGTATAACCTTATTGTACTGAAAGTGTTACATATATTATCTTTTTTATTAAATTTTTAACCAATTATTCTTCACTGCTTAGTAGCATATATTAGTGTTGTTGAAGTTGATTTAACTTTTTTCAAAGTATCCATTATGTTTACAATTTTATATAATATAACTTATAATACAATAGAGAGTGACCTTACAAGAAAATAGTTCACTTCAAGATATTACAGATAATTATTGAAACATTTTTGCCATTATCACAAAGGTCCAATAAGAAAATAATTTTGTGTAGGTATATGTATATACCCATGTTGTTTTTGTTATTCCATCGTAGGTTAATAGTAATACGTAATCATTTTTTACTACACTTACAAAAAACAGAACTTCTTAGATAGGTATATTTATATATATAAATCAATCAACTATTTGTAACTTGTACAAGTAATCAATGCAATTTATTGCAGTTCTTATGTATACAACCTACTTACGTATCTACTGAATACAGGTTTCAGGGCCATGGTCTACTAGTTCTTAGGTTATGAATGGGAAATACATTCGTGTCAATGGCTATTTGAAAACATACCGTGGGAAAATCCTTTACGTGACTTGTTGTATTGAAGTACCTTTCCAATTGGAATTGTTATTCAATTAGCAGAACATGTAAGTTTCATCTGAATGACATGCAAAACCTGTAAATAGATTTTGTCTTCGTATCCCTAAGGTATTTAGTATTGGTAAATATACTTATTTAGAGTACTTAGATATGCGCGTATGCGATATGATGCTTCTGTTAGCTGTTAGAACTTGTTTGTAGAAATGTATAATTTTTTTCTACCTTGGGAATCGAACCTCAAACATTTTTTGCATCTATTTTCCGAATGGTCAAAAATTTTCTACCGTACATCTATATACACCAGGTCAATTTTTAAACTGCAAAATATGTAACAGCATATTTTTTTTTTGTTACATAAGAAATTAACGACTTTCAAATTCATTCCCTTACTTGTACTGTAACACTACTAATTGTCAAAGTCTATAATAATAGATCGTCATTGGGAAGTACCGTCTCTATTGGTTTTATTAATTTAAATATTATAATATAAAACTTTAATGACCTAAACACTAAATCCCATAAGGGTTACTTTTGTCCACCACACATTCTGAGGGTAACACTAAATCACCGTTTCATGGCACGGATTTTTTTCTTGTCTCTCAATAACACATTACAACTTGCAATAGACACCGAAAGCGCCTAAATTCTTCTTTTAACTAAAATAAAACTATTAAATAACGCAAAACAGAGACGTGTGTCTAAATTTAATTTCTTTGGACCGGATGGCTTTATTTCCTTTTTTGTAAAAGAGACTCATCCAGTGTCGTCAGCTATTAAAAATTTGTTCAACCGGTCAACAATCATCAGCTCTTTTGACATCATTTACTGGTATCATAAAACTTGTTGCAATTCTTTCATCTTTCTTTCTTAGCTTTATGCATCGTTCCTAAATGTGTAGATCGGTTACATTTACCATTGATTTAGGATGTTGCAAAAACTTTTTAACATCAAAACTTATGACTATTTTACACGCTTTATATTAGCTTCACTTGTATGTTTGTTTGTATGTTTGTAACCGACTCCTTTGGGCGTGATTTTGACTGACTTTAAACGGTCAGAATTCGTTCAAACTTTGTAGATATATCGATGATCGATGACAATACACTAATTTACTAATTAATAATTCACTTTTTACTATTGACAACAAGCACCCAACGCTTTTTATTGTACAACTAATATCTACTGGTTACTAAAATGGAGATATTGCGTCAGTTATTCAATCACGTCTCAACCGCTGAAAAGGTTACGCAGATAAACTGTAGGTAACAACATGGATGACTGTTGAATGCGAAGGTTAATAAACCTATAACATTATAGCAATCTCTACGTAAATACGAAAGAGTAAAAATAAAAACCTTTTTCTCCTTTGTTAGTCGATCCATTTTGTGGCTATTTACGAGTTTAAATTTCAGAAAAATTGGATTATACATATATATTTTTAGATAGGTAAAAACAATACAGAGTAGTGCCATATTGTCCTCATGTTGTGCTTGTTCACCTTGTTTAGACCCCAAAAAGTTTTATTTTTTATAAACGACTAAAGCTCGTGTAAAAAAATCTTTTTTTTTTTAACTAATCACTTCAATATTCTTTTCTACTCTCTTTGTCAACAGATATTTTTATTACTCAGCTATTGACGACCTTTACTGAACCGTTTCCAACTTTTTTATTGATAACACTATCAATGAGTAAATTGAAAACAGTTTTTTTACACATCTATACCTACTAATATTATACAGTTACGCGCCAATCTCAGGAACTACTACTAGTGTTGGATAGCCCATTTATCGACGAAGGCTATTTAACATCACGCTACGATCAATAGGAGCTGAGTATCAAAGTTTTTTTTTGAAAAACAGAGAATTTATTCCTCTTGAAAGACTACGAAGACGCGCTAATCAGATAATAAAATTCTTATTGAATAGCGCCCCCTAGCGGACCCGACAGACGTAAGACTGCCCGAGAGTAGTATTTTCTTTTTGGCCACATAGGTAATTGATTTCGACACATACCTACATTAAATTTAAAGTATTGTAAATGTTTTAAAAGCTTATAAATAACTACAAAAAAAAATAGAATTCCTAGATTCCAAAAATAGTAATTGGTCATAGAAATCGTAATAATGAGACACTAGAAGTCGCATAGACGCTTGACCTTGTCGCCGCAGTGATGTTTAGACGAACACCACTTACAGAAATTCACACCATTCGTGATTTTTCGTTGCGCGGAGCGTCGTATGTAAATTTATATTGTTAAAATGGTGAACTGCAGCATAATGGATTGTGAAACGCATCAGGGACGGGTAATACAACTAATATAGACATAACATTCATCGGTAAGTTTAATTTTTACTAATAAATCATTGTTTTTACTAATTTACATGTCGATGAATCCTTTAATAAGATATCTCAGAACCCAGACCAAATCAAACATTAATTGCTCATGCACACAAATGTTCGACTTGAGCGGGAATCGAACCCGCGACCTTTGGAAAAGCAGTTCGTTACACAAACCACTACGCCAACCGGTCGTCAAATTGTTTCATAACTGTACGCTGTAACCTGGATTAATAAAGTATTTTAACTGTTGATTTTAAATAATAATAATATTTGGGACTTCTGTCACACAACGCCATCTAGTTTCAAACTAAGCAGACCTTATACTATAAAAACTAGATTCACTGATAGAATACGTAATATACTTTTTTGTAAGTACGTACATTATATATATGGCAATCACCCAAACTCCATAACAAATATTATTAATATTATAATAGGTACTATATTTTAATTAAAAGTATCATTACTGTTAAAATACTTAAAAAAAATAGTATGTATATCTATGGTTTGATTGCTACTTGTAACCCATTTGATTTTTTTATTTTTTACCCTCAAACGGCGTAAATATCAGAAATTAGTAGGAAATTACATTTTTGAACCGTTTGGGGTCGAAACTTTAGGGTCATGGGGTCCAAGTGCTCATACTATATACAAACAGCTAGCTAAACTACTGATTGACACTTCTCGTGATCAGAAGGCTGGTCTTTTTCTAGCACAGAGAATTAGCATTGCCATTCAACGTGGCAATGCTGCCAGTCTTCTGGGAACGCTACCAGTAGGCGATGATGCGGAGGAATTTTTTGATGCTTGTATGTAGATAGTGTTAATGTTGTAATTATTCTAACTTAATTTTATTTAATTTTTAATTTATTTTTATTTTTGTACTAGATACTAGAATTTCCTCCCTTATTTTTCACTTTCTTGCACATTTTATTAGCTTTAAAAATTGTTGTTGTTATATTTAAGTGATCTTATTTGATTTTAATGTGTATAAAAAAAATATCGACACCTTCGAAAAATTTAGTCAATCCCTAGCATTGTTTACAGGGATTCTCATATATCGAAGTAGATTGTAGTGGTGCCACATAATACATTGGCGTAAAAGCTATGTAAAGTCTGGAGCTTAAGGTTCATAATAGTTTGTGCCCTATACATTTCACCGTTGTTTTGCAAGTGTGTGCGAGTCTTATATCTATTTGTTTGTATTTTGTATATCTGTTAAGATGTGGCGACATCGGTTTTGGAAGTAATCGGGCGCTAATTAATTTCTAGTGTTATTACGATTTCTATGTCCTTGGTATTAGTTGTGGGCCCATATTTCCACATTTAGACTCAAGGCTGGTCCTTTATGCGTCTAGGAGAGGTTGGCTAGATGAGCCAACCAAGCTCCTTCCAGAAGCGCAGAAGCCTCCTGAGACGTTCACAGGCTTCTACGAGCAATTTTGTACCAGATATGGTACTTTCCCGTTGTGTGGCCACTCCCTCGCATTCCAGAATTACGTGGACGGCCGTTTCTTCTGTTTTTAGGCATCCTCTGCAAAGAGGACTATCCGTCGCATTAATGTTAAATACTTAGTTGTCGGTTCAGGGCTAGGTGTTTAGCGTGCTAAGACTGATCAGTCTGCAAGTAAGTCTTGATGAGACTTCAGTCAGCACCAGTTTGGACTGTCTGCAGTCAGGTGAGTTTTTCCATATTCGGTTGTGCGTTTTACGAGTACGCTGTCTAGCCCAGGATTGAAGTTGTTTAAAAGGCAGTGGCAGAAGTGTGCTTGGGCCGGTGGCCAGGTTTGCCAAGTCATTCCTTGCCAGCTTATTTGCAGCGTTATTCCCGTGTGCATTACTTTGCCCTTTAATGCAGTGGAGGAGTGCAGTCGAAGACAATACCAGAGATCATTGTGTTGCCCTTCAGTGTCTTTAGGACGGCCATGCTATCTGACAGTATTCGGATGGTAGAGTCCTCAATACCCTTTGACATGGCCGTTGTGGTGGCGTAAGTATTTGCCACACATTCGCATTAGAATATGGAAATGTGTTGACCTAAAGCTAGTAATATATTCATGTTTAGGTCTAGTGAGAAAGCTCCGGCTCCAGTTCAGTCTTGGAACCGTCCGTGTTAATTCAGCCTTCGTTTATGTCTGATTGATGTCGGTCACCTTCTTGTGTCTGAAGGTATCTCTTTGTGAAGATATGGTGTTTTGGGATCCTGTCGCATGGGGTTCCTTTCAGTTGTTCGTATTCCACTAATTGATCACATAATTTGAAATGCGATCCCCCGCTGTTAGTGCCACAGACCCAGGTGTATAATGATCTCCATGGCTGCCTCCTGCTGTATGAACAAGTCCAGTGGTGGCAGACCAAGAGCCACCTCTCGTGCGGCAGTTGGCGTTGTGCGCATACAGCCCGAGAGCCATACTGCAGAGTATTTGAAAAAAATAGTAATTGATCACCAAAATTAAAACCTCGTTCATTTCTAACTCATTCCCGAACAAAGAAGGTCTTTGGAGGTGTTACGTAAAAATATATATTTAAGAATTGTTAAATAAAATACACACATACAATTCGGAATTCAAGAAATGTTTAAGTACCAATTCTGAATTAAAAATAAATTTTATATGTCACAAGCCCACACCTGAATTTAGAAATATAAATAAGTTAGGTGCTATGCTTTATTACAAGACCTCAAATTAACTCTTATATCCTGTGACAAAACTGTTTTTTTGATCATAAATACCTATGGCATTCTAAAATTCATCGGTAATGTTAACCCACGGTGATTACTCACCAGTTGCCGTAGTTTTTGTGCGCGTATGACTTGGTCTATAATTAAATTGGAAACGGTGTCAAACGAAAATATATATTTCTCGTAGTGATAATAATTGAACAATATCATTATTGATAATATTATAATTGTCTACATTCTCTGTGTACATTCATGCAGTGTACTTTAAACTAGCATTAGAGAATTCAAAAGTAAACCACTATGTATGTATATTTATTCACATTCCCCTTCTGTTTTTATCTTTTAGACGTGTCACATAAAGATAAACATAATATAGGCCAACAAAATGAGAAAAGCTTAAAAAATGTAGTCTGGATACTAATTCTAAAAAAATCTAAGTACTAAGTTTACTAACAAGTAACTAATAAATAAAGTCATACTTATAGGCATGTACCTAATTGATAAATATGTTAAAAATTCGAGAATTACAAATTATTAACTGCATGTCCCTATTTAAAAGTTACGTTATAGTTATATCCAAGGTGCAATTATGGGAAAAAATATCATTTTGTAGTTGGTAATAATATCTCTTAGTTTTTAATGTGGGTTTGAGTGTTTTATAAATTGAGTAATTTCTTCTTTATTGATCCTGAAAATCAGTCAAATCTTATAACCCAGGTACGTAGGTAACTACTGTACCACAATAAAAATTAAAAACGAGATTTGCCAAGTTTTGCAACCAATATTGTAATTTAGTAAAGTTACTTAGTTTTTTTTCTAAAAATCATCACTCAAATGTACGAAAGTTTTATTCTTTTTTGTCGTTTAATCTCACATTTTTGTACAAAATTATTTTTATGGCTTTAATTGCGATAAACAAAGCAGCATGCCAACAAGTGGCATAACATTTAATGGAAAGGCGGGAAACTTAAACCCATCTACTCACCCAGTGTATTTGTAAACTCCTGTCGGAGATATAAAAATTCCGGAACCAATTATAGTCCCAATAATTATGCCTACTCCATTAAACAATGTTATTTTACGTTTTAATACCACTTTGTCGTCACTGGCTTGAGATTCTTCACCCATTCCGTAAAAAAATCAATCGCTTACACCGATAACCGAAACACAAGTAGTTCGATCGTTTGTCAATCCCACACTAGTCACTGCCACGAGCATAGACTAACTAATACGATACCAGTAAATATCTCACAGGACTAAATTACTTTCTGTTACCATTTTTATAGTCCGCGAAACTGGAATAGACGGTAATGGTGACGTCAACCGCGGTATCGCAGAGCCGACCACTGTGTATAGTCGCCTCGACGCATGTGCGAGCGTGGGGCCGTGGGGACGAATGGAACTCGTGAATCACCAAGCGACTAAGCGCACCGGAACATTCGGTTTACCAAATGCACGCGTAAGACAAGGACAAGATATCATTTTGCACACAGTTAAGAGAGGGACAGAATGTTTATTAATAATAATTATAATGCCTAAATATTATATTATAATTATTAAGTTATAGAAAAATATAGGTAGTACGTCTAATAAAACATCAAGTTTGTCTACTTAACAATCATGGCTCTATTATATTCCGACGAAATTTTACAAAGAAATTGCATCATTGTAGTTACGAACAACATTTCCGACACACGCTTTTACACGAAAACAAATCGGACTCTATTTCAATTCGATTAATAATATAATTGCACTTATTTTTATCACAATTACGTATGTAATGAACGTATAGATACCTACAACTAAGTAGAAATTCAGCTTTTAGTTAAATAAAGTTTCAACTTTATTTAACTGTATGTATCAAACAATAAAACAAACTAAAACTCAAAATCACAGACAGAGCAATGTCTGTGATTTTGTGAAAGCTATTTTGGTTAAAAACTGAAATAAAAAAATTGTATCTTTCAGTCTGTCTGTTTCTCTGGTTTAACTACTTTTGTATATTTTTTTTGTTTAGGATTGAACCAATTTCACTGGAACTATTACTGGCAGATTCAAAACTTTCAGAGAATTAGGTCAAACATTTAAAGTTCTTACGTAAAAATAGACAAATCTGTATTTAACAATTTAGTTCTATTTTGTACGTTTTTCTGCAACACTATGGAGTCTATAGACGACAGGTAAAAACAAAATTGCCACCACCTTTTTCAAATCTGTTTGTGAATCATATTTCTTTTTTGTAGCAATTGACGAATTTTTATATTATCAAAAAAACGGAAGTTCCTTTTACTTTTTGGTACACGTTGTCTATATACAATGAAATATAAAAAAGATGTGAGCGTCGACGAGCGATCTAAAGTGTCGGCAAAAAGTCTTGTTACACATTTTTCGGTCTCGCTTCCATCCGCTCAGAGCGTGTAACGCGCTAGAAGGAAGTTCGTTCCAACAGTTCAAAAAAAAAGTGAACGTCGACGCCCATGAACACCTGCAACTCAAGAGTCGCAAGTGTGTTGCGTCTTTGAGTCTCTCCCCCGAATTAGGGAAGTCAAATCTCCCAGGTTTGACCCACTCCCTCCTCACTCGGGTTTTAAACCTGACTCACTCGCTTGAAAGCAAGGCCGTGGTACCACTAAGGTTGAGCCTTGTCTG
Source organism: Arctia plantaginis (assembly GCA_902825455.1). Lineage (NCBI taxonomy): Eukaryota > Metazoa > Arthropoda > Insecta > Lepidoptera > Erebidae > Arctia > Arctia plantaginis. Next base: position 8,582,032 of record CADEBD010000288.1, read on the forward strand.
GCGCAAGGCGCTATGTTTTTACAAGGCCGCACATTGTCTCGATTAGTACAAGCTAGCGGGACAATATTATTTCTTCACTTATTTCAATTGTTTATGTATATTCCAGGTATCTTAAGCTATTTTAAGAAAAAAAAAGTTGAAAAACGTTGGACTGTATGTGTATTAATCGAAATATGTAGCTGCAAGACGGAAGTGGTTTACTAATGTATCTCATTTGCTCACTATGATCGCCAATTGTTCTTTAATTTGCTACGTCTACCTACTCATTATGTGTGTAAAACACAATCATATTTGTTTACAAAGAACTTTCTAGGAAAAAAATAAAAATCACAATGATCTTTTAAAATAAATTAGTACAATAACAGTATCTATGAGGGTGCGTTTTTAAGTTCGCGGAATGAGAGGGTTGGAGGGGGGTGATTAGGCTCATTAGAATCATCACGTGTTCAGTGACTCATAATTAGTATAAATACCAGGTTTCATTGTTATTAGACAATTAGTCTTTGAGTTATCGTCAACCAAGCAACATAATCGGGTGTGAAAAGTGAAACATGGAAAAAAACGAATATCGTGCCGTTATAAGGTTCCTTACCAAGCAAGGAAAATCAATTGCGACCATAATGAATGAGATGTCCAGGAAAAACCATGGTGTACAAATGGCACAGTTTATTTAAACAAGGAAGGGAATCCCTTGAAGACGACCCGAGGCCTTATCCAAAAAGTCGAAAAAATTGTACTCGACGATGCTCGACTAAAGAAGAAACAACTCGCAGAAATGGTTGGAGTATCTGATACAACCATTTTTAGAATTCTGCACGATTATTTTGGCATGACAAAGGTCAGTGCAAGATGGGTGCCGAGAATGCTCACGCCGACGCAAAAACAACAGCGCGTAGAGAGTTCACGTGCATTTTTAGACCTTTGTAATGAAGACAAGGATGCTGTATTGAGTAGAGTTGTTACTGGAGACAAAACTTGGGTTCATCATTATGAACCTGAGTCGAAACAAGACTCCATGCAGTGGCATAAAAAGGGCACAGCACCTCCCAAGAAGTTTAAGGTGTCACAGTGGGAAACTCATGGCAACGGTCTTTTGGGACTCAGAAGGAATATTATTATATATATATATATATATTATTTTAATATAATATTAAATAACTTATTTACTAAGGCATTAATTATAAGCAACTACAACACACAATAAATTAAGAATAATAAGTACAGTAAAAAAATACTTAAACCTACTAATCACCATCAGATGAGTCATCATCACGCTCTCCCAGTCAGAAGATTATTAAAAGAGTAAATAATCCTCCTCATTTAATTCGTGATGATGACTTACTGATGGTGTTTCTGATGGCAATGAAGATGGGATAATCAAAGATCTGCATTTGTGGCAATACGTGACCGCTTCCTGGTTTGCCGTTCACGGAATCTACGATAGTATTAATTTCTGCCTCCTGGGCTTCTTCGGAGAGTTGTCCAATGGGAAGAAGAAAAGACTTTATAACTTTATGCACAATAACGGGCATGGAAAACCACGAATACAGATCAAGGTATAATTTTCTAGTATCAACTAGTATTCTTCGTTACTGGGATATTTCTTTGACTCCTCGTTCATAGTAGACACGGTGGCACCGTAAATATAACACTTTTGTGTTATATATATTATTATATAAATATAACACTAACTTGTGTCTGTTAAGGCATTGCACACTTTTCCATCAGTCAATGTCAAAAACAAATCGTGTTTAACTGAGATTTGAGATCCAGGAACGTTACATAATGTTGGAAGAAGCTGACTTACTTCATCTAAAATTTTAGAAGTTTATTCCTTAGTAAACTCTTTTGTCTCCTTGGCAAAAATAAACTTAATAGGACGGCAATATAAAGTAAAGGAAGTCTTGGATTTTGCCAGATCACAGTTTCGCCATCAAGCAGTCACAATGGGATAAATCAGTATACGAACAAAAATTCGTCTGTAGCGTTTGTGTTCTCAAATTTCTGCTTATACGTGCTATGCCCCGAACCCCCATCACAGCCCCATTTGCTTACCAACGTATAATATGAACAAGGTAACACAATTCTAGTGACTTCCGTCTGAGCTTTATCTGAGCTAATCGTTCAGCCGTTTTATCCAAAAGTTCGCCTGAAGTTAAGTTCAGCTCGAGATTCAGTCACATTCGTCAGAAGGACAACAAGAAGCTTTGGTAAGTCCAAAGCTTCTTGTTGGATACACTTGATATCCCGCTTTCATTGACCACTTTCTTGTTTGTTTATATGAGTGAGAAGTCTATTTCGAGTCCACAAAATAAGCTAAAGCTTCGTATGGTGTTAACTGCCGAGTTGGTCAGAACACATATTTTTTTCTGTAGTTTCACTGATCGAGGCGTTATGGATCTGTTTAGCATAACTTCGATGCCCTTCTTTTCGAGTAGCTAACTCAGCTGCTGTAATAACCTCACTTGCACTTCGCGATTCCAAAAGATCTTCTACTCTCCGTCTCTTCGCTTTCGTTGATGAGTATTCAAATGATTTTGTGGGTCGCCCTACGGAAAGAGCCGCTGATGATGTTGAAGTGCACGGCTGGTTTACACACATCTTTATTTCGATGCCGGATCCCTCTAACCAATCTTTATGTTTGATTGAAGAAACATTTCTTTGTTACACTTTAAAGAAGTCCACTTTTGATTGAATTTTGCTGAAAGGCTTCATATTTTCATTTTGAGTCGTTTTAGAGAATCGTCAGAAACATCAGACATGTTGCATTTTTCACTTATATAATAAAAAATGCCACTGTTCGTACAGTTTTGTCATGTTTTAGTCATTCTTCAAAAAACTCCATTTTCGTCATAGTCACGATTCGTTCTGAAAAAAAATAATACTTTCGTGTCTTTTCGGGGTCTATAATATGTATATATGTATCTGTAATCTAAATGTTGTAGGTATTACATTTAGAAAAATCTAGATGGATATGTGTGGAAAAAAAAGTTGCTACTCTTTAAAGTTTACAATTAATGTAAAATTTGCTGGATTTATCTATACAATTTACAACAAATTAATATTACACCAAGTATACATATTTTTTATAAAAAATATAAGTCAATAATAGAGTACATACCTTCAAAAGAGTATTCCATCACAAAAAAAATTGTTATCACAATTGTGCATAAAATGCAACTGATTTGCAAATGAAAATGACCTCTCTTATAAGGGTTACTTTGACCCCCTGATAAGATACCTTTATGAGGTGATAAACAAATTAATTCTTGGAATTCGTTACCTGGGGGGAGGGAGGAGGTTACACGTCGTAATCAGTAAGTTTAATTTATTTAAATTAAGTTACTACTCAATTTTAATAAATTATCATTAAATGCTTTATTAGTTACACAATAAAACAAAGTACAGCTCAATTACTTTAATTTATTTAATTTTCCATTGTCTACTCACCTTTCTTTTAAAAAAAGTATGTTTTATATGTGCGATAATATTTTTTATTTCTATTTGGCGAAACAATACTTTAAAATCAAGTAAGCAAACTATAGGTATGTTATATTTATATGTACGAAGAAATATTATATGAAAACAGTACAACGTTTCATTTTTTGTATCTGCAATCTGAAAAACATATAGTTTTACATACTTACCGATAATACAAATCGATAGTAAGTAAGTATTCATTGTAATCACGATTTTGAAGACATCGCGGGAGACATCCTGAAATAACATTGTATTTGCAGAAGCAATGCGCCCGCGCCGCGGCGCTGTTGTCGCGCGATTATCCGACGCCATTTTCACAGAATCTCCGAGCTTTCCCGCACCCAGGTACGTACCACCGTTTTTTCTTTGTGATAAAAACTGATTGGTAAAACAACACAAAAATGTGAACACATCACTTTGATCAATCGCTGCCATAGTTCTCGTTCAGGATATTTAATAGTTGATAAATTTCATTTTGCAGTACAAAAACAAGAACATTGACCCTCGAGTACACGTAATAGTTAACATGTTTTATGTTCATTGTTATAATTAATGCAATCAAGAACCTGAAAAGCAATGACTGATCAAAGTACACTTATGCAGTTAAAGCAAAACCATGTAAAACATTTAATTAAACTTGTCAGAAGGTATCGCGGATAAATAACATCTAAAAGTGAATCGAGGAATGTGACCGTCATGTTTCTGTTACATCAACGGGACTACCACAACATAATGCTAACTACATAAACTACAGCTCGTAATTAAACGGTAAACTGTTCGAAGACAATCTATTTGTGTCATCATGTCCTTATTTTTTTAATAGATCACTGAGCATCCCCCGCAGCGGCAGTGTTGCGAGACACGAGTTGTGTCGCAAGCGGTGGTGCCCTTGCACGTGCTGTCCACTCGTTACGTATCACACTAAAAGGTTACACGAATTTAAACAATATTTTTAAGTATATCTCAAGTAATACAAGATCCGATGACACTCATCTATACCAGTGGCGAGGAGAAAGAAGCCACCATGAATGAGACTACAGTAAAACAAGACCTCGGCAAATCTTCGAGGCCTGTCAGAAACAGGCGATACACACGGTTAGTAGATACAAAGAATGACATCCATGAGTCATAATTTTCAGCATTCAGTCATGATTTTCTTTGTCCGTCACTCACTAACTATTATCTCCAGAAGTCTAGAACCTTTATTCCCTCCGTTCAAAAAGCCAATGACAAGTAAAATGTTCATTCGTTAGGTATAGGTAAGGTACATGGATACTGTTGTCTTTTACAGAAGGAGTTTGGTTGCGGGCCAGCGTCCACAGAAAAGATTATTTACTCCAGAAATAAAGCGATATCTCAAAGATTGGTTAGTGCGGCGAAGAGATAACCCGTATCCTAACAGAGAAGAAAAGAAATATTTATCCCGCGAAACAGGCTTAACTTATATTCAAGTAAGTTTAATACAATTCACTAAACGAAACAACAACGAACAATGATGTGCAAACTCATATTATTTTGATGATTTTTTACACGTAGGTATCATATTTGTGCCTAAGAGCAACCTATTTGGCTGGATGCCAGAAATTGCTATTTGTGCATAAATAGGCACTATTTTTGTCACTGCTTTGTTAACTAATGTGCGAAGTTTAACGTTAAACATGAACGGACTGGCTGTTAAAATAATAAAAGAATGTACATACTTAATATTTTTTAAGAAAGTTTATATAATATTGATTCTAATATTAATAATAACAACTAGTAGTAAGTCATATAGATCATGAAGTCCATAGCCATAATTAACTAGTGTGGATAACAAAAAATTTTAGTGCAGTTTAAAACAAAAACATAGCCTCTTAAATGATTGTCATTTTTGTTATTATTTGTACACAAATATTCACGTAAAAATTCGCCTTAAAACCTCAAGTAAATACAAGTTATGGTCCAAGCAAAATTTAGCCTTAGTTTATACATAATAGTGCCTCATCGTCATCTGTAACAGCAACATGTAGACACCTATTATTATTTTTTACAAATATGTAGATATATATAATATGTATAAATATATACTCGTAAATATATAATACTAGCTGACCCGGCAAACGTTGTATTGCAAAACAAAAAAAAATTAGGGATGGGTCACCCTTACCATTTAGGGGTATGAAAAATAGATGTTGGCCGATTCTCAGACCTACCCGATGTGCACACAAAATTTCATGAGAACCGGTCAAGCCGCTTCGGAGGAGTACGGGAACGAACATTGTGACACGAGAATTTTATATATAAGAAGATGTAGCGTCAGTGCGCGCACACAGAGTTATCAATTCATACATTTGTTTTTGGTTGATATATTTTAACAACTTAAAAACTAAGTGATATAAGTACTGCTCTCATAGGTTATACGAGTAGAACAGTGTTTTCTTTGTTGATATATAGTGTTCACGAAACCCTAAATTAAGCACTACACTAGAGGCTATACGCTAGGCCTCGTTTATGTGTTATCAACAGTAGGGATCATTACTATTACCTTACTTAGAGCTCTTAAAAGAATGATAGTAACATGTAAGTTACGTTCTACCTTGAATTAAGACGCAGTTGTTCTGTTTGCAACTCTAGTGACTTTTTCCTATCATTCTCTGGTTTGCGTTCCCCTTACCACGATACGCAAGAAACACTTTTTCTGTATGTGAGACCAACAATATTCAAGCAGTTCGTAGCATCTCAAAGTTGTTACAATATAGTTAAAACGATTTACCCACATTTGCCTAATTTAAAATTTTCAGATTTGTAATTGGTTTGCTAACTGGCGGAGAAAGTTGAAAAACGTAAACGAAGATAGAAACCAACAAACTTGGGGTCATCTTATACGCACATACAACGATCGCGCACAAGGCAACGTTGAACAATTCAGCATCTGCTCCGACGACAGCATATGGAGCGAGTCGGATCCAATGAATACCGATATTTTAGAAAACGATGGTGACATGAGTGGCAGCCCAGAAACGATCACTGAATACAATCAAGATGATTCTGACACGTCATCATTGAACAAAGAAAAGTGCGTCAATTTCAATAATAATTCTTACAAAGTTGAGCCCAAAAGAATTGGATTGGAGCAAACGACTACAATTACAAGCCCGATGTTACTCAGTAAGTGGCTTGAAAGTGCGGCTAGATTTCAACCGAGCGAGTGCAACTATTCCTGGTGGGGAGACGAGAAACGTCGAAAGCCGGAGACAAAGGTCCAACATATAACAATAAATACGGTGTCACGTCATGATAGGGATGAAGTAGAAGCGGCGGTTGCTTTAACAGCCTTAGCTACAGCTACAAGACGTGTCATAATACCTTAGTGCATTTACTAACTAACGCGACAAGGATATTTAACTCAAAAAAGTTGATAGTTACTACATTTTCAATATTTTTTTTTGTTATAGTGGATCCTGATTTTTAAGATAAATATTTACTTTTCCGCTTTTTACATATTTCCTTGTATTTTAAAATTCTTTTTTTAAAAAGGGGCAGACAAAAAATTGCTAGGTACCACACAACATGGACAATCATTTATACCTACTTGAAAATAAATTGTAGTTATAAAAACTAATAATTTTTCAAAGAACATCCAGCGACTTCAATTTCAGGAGATTTGTTTTTAATTTAAACAAAAATGTTATTTCCGTGCACGCTAATAGCAAAGTGTGTAGGTACTCTATACATTTGCTTACCGAATGTTGCTAAAGCGTTAAGACGTGATGTTACATTACGGTATGGTAAAAATCTGAGATAATCACCGATGATCTGCATACTAAGAAATTATATGTGTACTATTAATATTATTACATGTAATAATGTTGCATTTAAATAATGAAAACCCTATTCACATCGCATAAGTAGTTAATTATGATAAGGTTGTAGTCATAGGTATCGAACAAAGAACCTCCTTTTTTGAAGTCGGTTAAAAAGACGCTTTAATATCAAATCGAACCGAAAAGTATAAAATATTGTGGGTGCTAAAAAGACGTGGTCATCAAATGCAACCAATATCAACATAAATATTTAAAAAAGACTTCGGTTTGCTATTTAAGCTTTTTATAGGTACCTATAATTTATGTCTTATTCTTAAGGCTTGTATTGTCGTTGGTGACTGATACATGCAGAATTAGTGACAACCAAGTTTGTTACGATGTCACCCCAGATTTTAATTACTCTGGTCACACAGACCACATAAATATGTGTGTGTTTTTAATGTTATTGCATGGTTCTTTTAAAAGCGTTATTATCCATGTTTTATCAAAAAGATTTTGTAATTTTTTATAAAATAGTTACTTTCTGTAACAGAGTAACTTACTGCCAATATCGTTTGTAGTTTAAATATATATATAATCTGATACGTAAATTAAATTTACTGTTACGTTATGACAAAGAAATCAGTGTTGCTCAAGTATTATTAAAGTAAGGTTCTTATTACAACAAGCATTGCTGCTTAAATAGTCATTAATTTTTGATCTCTATTGGACTAACTAGTTCTAAGTTATAACTCCAACCAAAGATTGTGTTTCAAGATGGATTAAATTTTGTTAAATTATGTTTTTTTTTCTATTATTAGCCTGTGAAGGAACAGGTGTCATGTTATCTCTCTCTCTCCAACACAAAGGGAGGTTCCTGCGACCAGGCCAAGTGATCATGAATGGCGGGCCGCGGCTCAACAGTTGATGTTAGGAATTTGTATAAATGATAATCTGCGTAAGAATTCTTTATACGCGATACGGGATTAGCAGTTACTCCGTAGTTCTGTGTGTCTTCGTTAGATGGCGTTGTAGTAGATTTCTTTATTTATGTAGAAGTCCCACCGTTAGAGTCGACATCTCGACACCGTAAGTGACACATAACAGGCGGGATGAACTAGTTGAAGACCTTCGTTTCAAGGCATTGCTATGTATGCCGCATGCATATGAATAACTTTGATATTTGAGCACGCCAATCGTTCTGGTTGCAATTTGCTTATCGAACATCATCTTGGTTTTGAGAAAAATAAAAGATTTTTGAGTACAATACAGATTTTGAGTACAAAAGACTGTTCTTAGGAACGATGTTCTGAAGATGGGGCCAGGAGATGGATAATATTTTTGCTGGTTTGGCTGATTAATGGGACTTATAGTCCATCAATAGAAATGGTTGCAAGCATGACATGACAGCCTAGGTGATAGGTCTTCTGTGGGTAGGAATATTATAAACTGCGTCTCCCGACAACAAGTCTTCTGTAGCACATGTCTTGTAATTTTGTACAGTTGTGTAAAAAAGAACTTGAAATCCGACACAGTTTCTAAGTCACGTAAGGGTTGTACCTTAGATTATTATTATACACGGTGATTTTTTAGGCGTTTTGGAAACGAAACATTTTAATTTGGAATCATCTATAGTACCAATAAAAATGATTAAATCAATTGTAATGTTGTCTAAAAAAAGTTTCAGTTTTAATATTCATTTTTACTCGATCGACTTGGAAAGTAGTAATGGACTGATCATTCATTCATTATCTTATATGAATGAAACACGTCCGTGCGTTTCGGCGGCCGCTGCGCACCGCTGACGCTAACAGCAGCTGATAAAAGTATACCTATAGGCGCGAGCTAGCAAGTACTGACGTAGATAGACTCCAATTTGTCCTTCATACTTTACACGGGCTTAGGATCGTCGGAAATACCTATTTTATTTAAACTTCTTTTCGATTATTAACCACGATTGTTCTTTTCACAACAAATCAATTTATCAACGGACTGCAGGTATAAATATTTCAAGCGTATTTAAAAAATCGGAGCTATCTACAGAAAATTAACTTACATACCTATTTACACTATTTACACTTCTCTGTATCGACGCAACTGCTCAAAATGGAGTCCGCTGCATTCAATACACAAACGTCCACGTTTAATGCAATTGTTTTTTAATTTTCTTAATGTGTATCTATCACTTTTCACTTTATCAAAAGCATCCACTATCGCAATGCGTAAATTATCACGGCTTTCATATTCCCGTGTATAAACAAGTATTTTTATTTCCGACCATAAGAAAAAATCCAGGGGCGTTAAGTCCGGGCTTCTAGGTGGCCAAGGCACTGGCCCTCCTCGACCTATCCACCGATCACTAAACTCATTGTCCAGGTATGCACGCACTACACTCCGGCGAATAATAATTTAAACGTCCTTGACCTTGCGCGTGAGTATAGTATTTCTATTCGTAGTATAAATACTACGTAAACCTACTTGCGATTGAAAAGCCCTACTACTGGTTCTCACCTTTTTTCTGTAATGGATATGAATATCGACTTTGATGATAAAAAATATATATATTTTATTAAATTAACGTTATATATAGCTTCTGTTACTGCTAAATAACTCCAAATTTTCTTTTCCAAAACGCTTTCAAAATCACCGTTTAGAAATATATCACACGTTGCTTTCATATTTTGTATTGTTTAGAATGAGGATTTGTGTGATAAAAGTGTGTAGAAATTATAAAGGACGATATAAATAAAATCAGCAGGTCACCTTATATCGGTAAGTACCATTGTTTCGTATGTGTCGCTGATCGCAAAGTATTATTTCTAAAATATATTATTATTGTGTTCGCCATTTTGTATGCGTGCCTATTTTATGAAATGAAGTCAAAACTCCCTTAAAATGTGGCGTAGGTATGTATTGTATGTTACTAGTATGTATTGGATGTAATACATACTAGTAACTTCTTATCTCTGTGGTTATATTTAGTGAATTAGTTCTATTCCAAAAGCTATAAAATTGAAGACTTAAACATTTGAGGCGGTTTAATTTTAAAGTAAATACTTTTTAGCCGGGTTGAGTGGTTTGTGGTAGGGATAATTTATGAATTGGCGATACTGCGTTGGTGCAGTTGTGGCAATGCGATTGCTGTGCAGTGCACACGTAACAACTGCACAAACGTGCATGTCTCGGGTTCGATTCCCGGGTCAGACAGAATGTTTGTACGATCTGCAAAAAATTATAAGTATGTATTTTGGGAGTTTGTATTTTCTTAATGTTATTTTTCTCTTAAAAAAAAGTATATAAGTATTCATTCAGTCAATCTAGCTTTCATAATACAAGCTTTTCTTAGTTTGAGGCCAAATGGTGACGTGTGTAAAAAAAACAATGTCACGTGTTGATCAAGACGTTTAGGTACATTTAATTATTTTCAACCCATATTATATTATTGTTATTCTTAGAGTATATTTTTCTGGTTTGAAAATTTTCAACAACTGGTAAGACATTTATACACGCACACTGGGAAAGCAAAATGACGTGAGTGAGTGTAGTGTGTGACGAAGCTGTCTCGCACACTATACTCGTAGTCCAAGATCCCAGATCATTATGACTTATTTGTCATTACAATTTGTCTGATTAAATATAACTTTGTAATAGTTGTCTTAGTAAAATATTTAAAAATCAGACATGTAAAAATAAGTTCATTTATTGTTTTTGGAGCTTTAAAGCGTCTGACAAAGATTCTGGTCCATAGACAGCCTCCGAAACTTTTGATATTATTTCAGAGTAAAACCTATTTTACAAAAAATATATAAAATCCAGCCATACAAATTTAAGTAACTCTGGTTTTTTTGTTAACTTTATCACCTGGTACCTGCCCAGGTGTCACCGAGTGAACTCCTCAAACACGCAGGTAATAAAAGTACATGAGACACTACTCAGAACCAAAGGCTTCATCTCTGTGAAAATAAGTTATGTCTTAAGGCTTTGGGATCTTACTTAATATTGAAAACTCGGCTCATTTATTTTTGTTCTTATGCAGCGCGTTCTATACATATTAATAAACTAAGAGTTGTATTTTCTTTATTGGTGACGGGGTGGAAAATCCCTTCGGACCTCCGGCTTCTAGGGGACGCAGGAGCCAAGAGTATGTGGTGGATGTGATTTCAGGTCCTACCCGGATCGACACCGCACTTACTAGGCCCTATAAAGAGTGAAGCCAGAGGCTTTCCCTCGCCTATCACTAAATCGCATTTTGTGCAATTAGGCAGCCACCATGTCAATTACTTCAGTTATCAATGTGCCACCAGGCGTCCCCACTCTCTGGCAGCCTGCGGCCCCGTCGATGGCTGATATCGCCGCCGACGTCCTCTACGCTTGGGCTCGGCCCTCTCCCGATCCCGTTTAGCGGTCTCTTTCTGGAGCATTACAACTTCACAGAAAGAAAATATTTTTTTAATATTGGCTCAAATTACACTGATATAAAGTAGCTAAAATTAGGATTGGGCATTAGTTAGATAATAATTTTTAAACTGCCTGCGTTTAACTAAAAGTTAGTTTATGTTAGTAAATATTGTTATTGGAGGATGGCAATACTAAGTCATCATCATCAACAACCTTAAATTGTCCACTGTTGGACATAGACCTCTCCTTAGAAAGGAGATTTTGGCCTAATTAAATATCACATCACACATCAACAGCCTTTAATAGTCCACTGCTGGACATACTTCTCTCCTTAGAAAGGAAGTTTTGGTCTACTTTACCACGCTGGCCAGACGGGTTGGTATAGAGTTTGTGTTAAGATTTTCTTCTTTTTGTGATCCACAAAGTGTTGTTCTGAGTGTGAGTGTTCTTTGTGTCCATTTCATGTATGTTTGTGAAGCCCCTGGTGACACAGGATATATTCCTAGTGTGAGAGTTGTCTTTTGAAAAAATAAAAACCAAATTGGCTTTCTATAATCCATAAACAATACAATAGGAAAGCCTTAATAAATAATATCGATTGATTTGGAACTATTTACAATTGGCATTGTAAATGTTATCAAATAGACATAAATACTTTGAAACAATAGTAGCAAAATAATATAATAATTTGAACAATAAACACATTATATTCATCTAAATCTTATGTTACATATACATATTACATTTAGTACACTAAGGAGAACTTTCTGGTTCTGATGGACTTTTTTGGGATTCTTTGCTTGCATTATTTTGCAATTCTACATGTTTTTCTAGGTATCCCACAAATGTATGTTGGCTTTGGTTTAGTTGTCTCACTAGGCATGATCCTGCACTATCCAAAACGGCACACAGTTGACTCCTAGCAGCATCAATGTTTGCCATTTGGCTGAATTCTAACAATTCATTCTTTGACATCAATCTATCTTGAATAATACCAGCTGTAAACAAATATCTATTTATAACTAATTTATTCAATTACATTTCTTAAGACAAACTGATACAATTTTTGAAGTGAAAACTTCTTTAGCGGCATTGTACAATTTTTTTGTAATGGGTAAAAAATGTTAAACTCGCGTCAGGACACGTGACCCTGATCGAAAATTCGTAAGAAGGATGGAGAGTAGACAGCCGACGTGGCGTAGGAGAGGAAGTATCCCCCTCTCTTTAAATGTATGCCTGCGCCTGCTGTTTCGTTTAGGCGGCGCAGGGCACTTGCGTGAATATTCGTTTTTTTGAGAGATAAGCTTTTTAATGTAATATAAATTGTCATGTTTGTGTACAATAGCGCAATAAATAAGTATTGTATTCTACCACATAAATGATAGTACTTTTATACTGATAATTAAAGCAATTCGTGCAAAATTATTCCCTAACCATTCCAAAATATCAAAAATGCACAATGTTAATACTCAAGTTTTCACTTCTGCCGGAACTCCCGGAGTGCAACCTGTCGTTTTTTTTTTATCATGACAAATGTGTTGTACTTTGTTTCAACACACAGCTAAAGGCAAACAGCTAACCTCTCCTTAGGCTTGCTATTGCAATAGACAAAGAAGGAAATGCCAAGACCCTTGACAATGACTCTATTTTAACATAGAATATTCTGAAGTGGGTACCATAGTAGGCACTTAATGAAAGTTTATCTTAATTTATTAATGTGTCTTTAAGTCTCAAAATCATTGCAATATATTAGGTTTATGCAATTATTATTTAGCACCTTAGTCATTGTATTTAGTAATAAAATAAACCTAGCTGAAAAAAAATTAACTAAATTCATACTTGTAAAAGTCTAGTCAAAAGTTTACTAACCCATAATAACCATTTGTGGTGTTTTCTTCAATATTTGGAACATTTTCGCAGCATTTTCAGGCTGCCCAAATATTATTTCTTGATGAGATGTGAACAAATGATTCACCGCTTCATAGCGTGTGCCCTTAGTAGCCATGCTTACAATTTTTTTTCCATACCTCCTCAAATGCATGTTGTTTTTAGCTAAAGTGGCAAATATTGGAGTTTTGTCCTCCATACTAATGGAATTAAGATGCACAAATACAACCATCTTAGAAGTATTAAACCAGTTCAGACACTCATTGGCTAATATCCTTTCAAAAGGGTTGTCAATATTTTTCCTACGGGTTTTCTCGCCCCTGTCACAAAGCAGAGCATCAGGCATCTTATACTTTGGAATTCCATATATAGGTTTGGAGAAATCAATCAAAAGTTGTCTCTCAAAATGAGGTTTCTTGGGTTTTTGGATGTTAATTTTACCGCGAAATCGTTTAGCTATTAACAACGGAGACTGTATAGGTAATAAAACTGAAATTAAAAGTAAGAGCTAAAGATAATTGCTTTAAAACACAATATAATGAAAAGAAGTCCATTAACTGTACCTTTATTAGCAATAGACATGTTTTGTATTCTAAAGGTACGGTTCAGTAAAGCTTGCCAATGTGGTCTATATTGTTCTTTGGAACAATTAGCAAATCTGGAAATTAAATTATAACACCAATATTAAATATATATATAACCTACAATTTTATTTCAAAATAGTCCACAGTGTTGCCAGACTTCAATCAAGATTATTTTATATTAAGAATAAATCCAATTCCATAATGTATGAATTATAATATGATGGGGCGTTTACACGCTTGGCAAGCCTCGATAAGTGTCCACAAGTCCACAAACTCAAGCGTGTAAACAGGGTATTTGGCTTAGCTTGCTTGAGCTTGTCGTCGATTGGGGCTACTATCGGTTTTTGAACACTCTAACACAGATTCACAGATCAAAGGAAGTTTCTGGCCAGCGTTTGCGACTTATTCACATGTTTCAAGACTGCTCATTTTGATTGAGTTGAGAAACAGTTGAACAGTTGGAAATCAACATTAAGTCTCAATGCTTAGGTTGAGCAATAGCGCTAGAGGGTTTATTTTTATTAATCGTTCTATTAATCGTTTTATTAATCGTGTTGAGTGTCACCGTTCAAATTTTGAATAAAAATTGCAAGAAAATAAATGGCATCCAAGCGTATAGGCTTGGCGCTTTTAGACGTTTGCCAAGCCTCGACAAACGTGTAAACTATGCATAACAATGTTGGTATTAAGTATGATTTTTCAACGGATCTTATGTGCAATGTGCAATTGAATTAGTTTCTGAACAAAGGTATAAGGTAGGTATACAACTAAATCTTCAATTTCCATTTGCATTTCTTTTCTGTGCTTGACAGACCGTAGTAAAAAGCTAATAGTTGTGTCACTGAGCTGAAAAGATAGTTACACATCATTTCACTCTAAAGATATATATCACTCATCTATCTCACTAGCTCATTTAGCTCAGTGATCCAATTCAATTGATTGGTCTTTCAATTGATTTATTTCTTCGTCTAGATCGTTTAGCTTAGTAAAGAGGATGGAGATCACTCACTTTAAACCTCTGCCGCTCATGCAAACCTTTCTCTATTCTCATATTGTCCTAAAGTCAGTTCTTGAATATTCATTTTTAAACAATTTTTTAAACACAATTGTTAGTCATTTAGTTAAGATTGATTACATAATTATTAACAGCCTTTTATAAAATAAATATAAAAAATGAACAAATTATTTTCCTAGTACGTTTATTAGGTTGTATATACGAAATCAGACATATTACTTTACTTTCTCTTCGTACTTTTCCTTCGTAGCCCTAAATTTTCAAATAAGTCGTAAGCAATATTAAACTTTGAATGATAATGTAGATTAGATTTTGCCTAAAGAAACTAAATTAGCGTGAACTTATGTATCATCTATTTCACTTATCAAAATTTGTCTAAAGTTACACTACACACAAACAAAGACACTACACAACAAAGATCAAAGATCGGCGCCGTTGAGCTACTGAGCTGGAACTGAGTTACTAATAAATTCGGAGCTATCAACTAGCATGAGTGAGTGAAACATTTAATCGGTGTAACTGATTAATATCTTTTAGATCACTTACTTAGGAGCTACATAACATTAAGTTGGGCTTTTGTGAAAACACTATCAGTTTTGATCTTATAATCTTATAATATAATTTTATTATCATTATCACATATAATAAATCGAGAAAATTCATAAAATCCCTTCCTGTGTATTTGGAAAGTGCACAAATTAGTACAGAAAGGTAAATTATAAATAAAGGAATATCATACTACAGGTAAATGTATGTTTTGTGCTAAACTGAGTTAATAGATGTATGTACTGTTACGAAACCAATATTTTGTGCGTGCTGAATGAATATAACGTGTCTTCCTTAAAATATCATTGAATACCGCAATATCAAAAAAAAATCACAAACCCATCTGACCAGTATGCCACATGCTTATTTACTAACTTAATAGATAATATAATATGAGAAATTAAGGGTAAAAGAAAATTATAAAATGCATAGATAAATATACCAAAAGTTTTGAAAATGTAACTTCTCTATCTGTCAAAATTCAAGAAGATACTGTAAATAGCTTCAAATGTCCATACTGTCAATATCAATAGTCAGTCAAAACCATAGATAATACATATTGGTCAAAACATCTAAATTTCTGAGCGGTGTGTTCCACATATTTTGCGATTCTCATAACTCCTGCTGATAATATTTTTAATATTTAAATATTAGTAATTAAAAACAGCTTTTTATATTTGATTACTAATAAGGATACGCTTTAAAGTTCAAAACCATTTTTCTACAGAACGTGTGTGATATTATAAGCGGTCAAATTCATGAAAGAGGTTATTATTTTCATTCGTAAACAACGTAATACACCGTGTTGTTTCATCGTTGAAACTTAATAATTACTAAAGAATTAAAAGTTAATTCACTGATTTATGTTTTCAGATAATGAAAGGTGAGGAGGACACGCCACCGTCTTCCGTTAACGGTGATGAAGTTACGGGATTAGACGAGGAAGGAATGTTTTACGTGGAAGAAGTTGAAGAAATAGACCTTGACGATGAAAACATGGAGGATGTCACCGATCAAGAGGAGGAAGATGTAGAAATGGAACCCCCTGAAGACAATGCTGTGTTAGTTTTCAGTAAACATACTGGTTCAGTCTTTTGTTGTGATATCCATCCTGATGGTAAACTTGCTGTGACTGGAGGGGAAGACGACAAAGCTTATGTTTGGGCTGTTGAGACTGGAGAGTTGATCATGGACTGCATTGGGCATAAAGATTCGGTTGTATTTGTGGGCTTCAGCCATGATGGTGCATATTTAGCTACTGCAGACATGTGTGGCTTGATCAAGGTGTGGAAGTGTAACTTAGACGAAAACCAACAAGAGCCTTGGACAGTTGCTTTTGAGTATGAAGCAGATGACTTGATATGGGGCCAGTGGCACTTTGGAACCAGAGTACTATTGATTGGAACTGTCTCAGGGAATATTTATGTATTGAAAGTACCATCAGGAGAAACTAAAGTGTTGCAAGGTCATAATGTGAAAGTTGAATGTGGCAAGGTAAGCATTAACAAATTATTTGAGTTCACATTTAAATTCAAATTATCTTTATTTCATAAAAAAATTAAAATTGTTTGAAATTGTCTCTTATGTAGACTCTAAAAAATCGTAGATCAACACACACAATACCAACAATCTCTGTTTTTTCATTAAGTAAGTTTTATTATGTATGTAGTAACTTTTCATCATCATACCTTGGATAATAATTGTCATTCTATTTGTAGAATGCTAATTAAAATTAGTAGTGCATATTTTTAGAAACTTGCTTTTCGAAATTAACCAACCTTCTCGAAGAATACAAATAGATATGATTATCCTTCTAATATATTTAACCATTGGGCTTATGATTGACTTTCTATTTATTATCATTAGTATCTTAGTAAAAGTTCAATTTTGTCCGTTGATTAATTGCCAATCTTAATAATAAATAATAATAATAAACTTAATTGCGAACACAAGACTCATAAGGGTATATACAAAAAAAAATCTTAACAACAAAATCTACAAACCAAGAATACTAAGACACAAAAAAAGTAGAAAGAATTATTAATCATTTTGATCCAGTGCTTGTACATACATGACGTAATTATTTTTTCTGACAGATTTCTTGTAATAGTATTCTTACACCGGTCAACTCTGGACATGAATTTTACTATATGGCTTCTCTGGGTGGTTTCAGTGAGTTGACCCAGGAAGCGGTCCAGTTGCGTAGTAGTCCCATCATTTGCACTGATAATTAGTCCAAAGTTGACAAGAGTAGAATGTCTGAGTAAAGCAGCGAAACAATGTTACTTTAACATGTGGGGAAGACAGTATTTCCTACTGATCATGTTGCCCACAACACATAGGGCTCTCAGTTGCAATTCAACATCACTCTCATCCCTCATTTTTGATGTCACAATGTGGCCAAGGTACCTACTTAAAGTTTTCAACTACTTTGATAGGTTGTCTGTCAAAAAACAAGCTGGAAACGCTATCAGGCCTCTTTCAGGACCTAAATATTACCATCTTTGTCTTTTTAACATTGTATATTAAGCTATGGTCTCTTTTTCTTTCACTTATTGAAACAAACTTTTCACATATGGAAATTAGCTGTCTCAAACCTCTTATTGTGGGACTGAGAAGCACCATATCATCAGTAAAACTGAGATTGTTGACATATCTGCCATCCAATCTGAGCCCCACCAGGGTGCCACTCATCTCAACGATGAGATCATTTACATTCATATTAAATAGGTCTGGAGAGGTAAGCCGTCCCCGTCTCCGCACGCCAGCCTGTAGCTGTCTGACAGCTCTTGACACCACCTGATGCTATTGGTTTGATTACGATACGATTAGTTAACAAATCAACGACCTCACGCGGAGCATATGTATGTTATAGCTTTTGCCAAAACAAGTTATGATTCAGAGTGTCAAAAGCACGACTTAGGTCTTAAAAATAGGCGTATACGCACGTCTGACCACATTTGTAATAGTTAACAACTTGTTTCAAGCCAAAAAATAGCTATATTTGTTGAGACTTGTGATCTAAAACCGAATTACCAGTACCCTGGCAAATATTGTTCCAAGTGGGATTAGCCATGCTCGATACATCACCCATTCTATTTTTAGGGATAGGCACAACAAGAGTTTTAATCATTTCCTGGGGAAGGTAGCAATGTCTCAAACAATCATGAGACAATTTCGTTAAGACAACATACATGTTGACCCTCATTCATCAAATTCGCATTGATCTATTACCAGACTATCAAGCCCTGGACTCTTGGCGCGTCTCATGTTTCATAATATGTCTCTGATGTCATTAGGCGTTACTACTAATTGACTTTGTTTTATGTTATTTAATCTACACCCTAACTTAATATTATTGCCTATGTTACTCTTATTAAAATGTTGTTTAAACATGTTAGCTACATACTTTTTTTACTTCACCTTCAATATTAACTGGCATGCTAATTCCACCATCCAATCTTTTCGTCTCTTTCCAGAATTGCACAAAGTTACCCTCTTTATGATGTCGAGCCAGCCTATCCATTTTTATTTTTTGTTGGTTGTTCATATTGAACAACAGCTTAAAACTTTCTCCTAGATGCGGACATTTTGCATCATGTGGACATTATGAAATATATCTTAGAAAATTATTATATAGCTTGTTCGCTTTAAGAAAGTACAAATATGCTTCTATAATGAGGATTGAAAATTTTGAAGAAATGTAATTATATTAAGAAATAAAGATATTGTAAAAACAAGAACTTGTGAATAGACATAGAGTCCATTCGTGTTTAGAAATTAGTGACGAACAGTAGAAGGCCTGCCCTTTGACCAATAAGTTTTTAAGAAATTATTGTTTTGTACGAAATCTTGGATTCTGAAAGCATTTTTGTCTAAGAGTAGATGAATGTTCTTGATACACATCTTCCATGCCAAGTAAAATTTTTAAGGAAGGGTAGTGTTCCAAAAAATATCAGTCACTATTCAAAAATATTGGTCATAATGAGTACTTCTCAAAATAATACCCCGGAGAAATTAAACCCTTAAAACGCCACGCCTTAAAACGAATTGATTCCATTGAGGCAGTTTTCTTGAGATAAGTTTCTTAATGTGCCATGATAATTATTCACTTACTATCAAGAACTTGTTTGTCACTTTAGGTAACCTTATGGTCAGTCTGTATAAATAATAGTATTTTTTCTTGTGATCTTTCAGTTATTCCAAGATGGAATGCGATTAGTAGCTGGATACGAAGATGGTGAAGTTAAAATTTGGGATTTAAAAACTTCAACAGTATTACACTCATTGCCTGCGTCAGCTCATGAGATGAGAGTTACAGCTGTGGATTGCAATCCTGAAAATACTCTTATGGCTTCAATATCTACTGACGGTATGTATTGGCAGTTTTCTAGTTAATATGACATTTTAATCTATACTAATATTATAAAGCTGAAGAGTTTGTTTGTTTGTTTGAACGTGCTAATCTCAGGAACTACTGGTCCGATTTAAAAAAATCTTTTAGTGTTAGATAGCCCATTTATTGAGGAAGGCTATAGGCTATATATCATCACGCTAAGATTAATAGGAGCGGAGCACCAATGAAGAATGTTTCAAAAACGGAGAAAATTTATTACTATTGAGAGACGCAGACGAAGTTGCGCGGGTCAGCTAGTTTATAATATTTTTAGTTGTTGCGATATTAACTTATGAATTAACAGATATGTTAATTCATAAGTTTATTTATTTCTCGATGTCTAAAAAGTGGTTATGAAAATCGTTTATAAAATTATGTTAACACTTGGGCATCACCACAACTATGAATATGAGAACTTTTTTATACTTATATCTTAATTTAAATTAAGATATATATACATATATAAATTTGATATTGTAAAAAACGTATGCGATATCCTTTTATTTTTTAAATTTTGCAATGAACTGACTTCAATAATTATATAATACAGCTGTTGCAACAGGTACATGGAATCAAGTTTTACTATTTCTGTTTTTATATATAAAATCTTAAAGAAATTCTGTGTTCATAAGAATGTTTTCACAACAACTATTATCTTAATAAAAAACAAGTTGTTTGATGTGCTCTTGTGTTGTACCATGGCCAGAGCTAACTCAGTACCAATAAAACTCATTATGCTAAATGATCTTCTGGATTCGGATGATTGTGTTGCTTGCAAACAAAATCATCACTCATCCATCTGATGAGTTTGTTTTGCATGGATGAAATTCCAGCCTGATAGGTTAATTATTTTTCTATGAATAACTTTTATTCTAAATTTTAATAAATGATTTAGTTAGAGTAATATTAGATTGTACCCTTTCTAGCTAAAATTAATAAATAGTTCCAGGTAAAAATACACATCTTACATATATTAATCTAAAAAAAAAAGTAACTAAATAAAACTTAAATTTACAGGTAAAGCTGTGTTGACAACTACTAACAATGGAAAGGTGGTTGGACAATTAGAAATAGAAAATTATTTAGAAACAGTAGCCTTTGCACCAGAATTAGGATTACTTGCATTAGGTAAATATGGCTTATATTTATACTTAATTAAATTTAGATTACATTTATACTTAATTAAATTTAGATTAGATTTATACTTACTTATATTTTTTAGTTAGTGACCATATGAAGATACCTCTATTTATTTGTCTTCAATAATCAACACCAATAGCGATTGAAAATTTGAGCTTTTTAGTGAATGTATGGGGATTTTCCTTGCCTTAAGAAAATTACTTGTCTATTATATTTCTTTAGGCTCATCCCCAAACGCTAGTACCGATTTTCACGGGTTTCTCAATGATGGATAGACAGAATAACTTAGGTTAATTTTATATTGGGACAAGAATTAGGGACAACTGATAGTGAATAAGGCAGATCTGCTCACTATTGAATCACAAATATTGTTAAAAAAATCATTATTTTCCGGCTAAACACTCAGTCGCTATTTAACATTAACTAATATGTTTTAGGAACACTAACGGGTGCAGTCAGCATATGGGAAGTAGCGAGACAAATGCGGCGTAATGAATGTTCCAAATCAGATGGCAATGAAGCTGGAGGTGTTACTAAAATGATTTGGATCAAAAACTATTTACTAACCGGATGCTTGGATGGATCTATCAGAGCATATGACGGCAGGAGCGGGGAAATGGTTTTGCAACTGACTGGTCACAGATCGGAGGTGTTAGATTTTTGTTACAATGCTAAACAAAATGTAATACTAACTACATCAGATGACAGTACTGCAAGAATTTTTACCCTTAAAGATACAAGAGTTTCCCAATAAAGAAGAAGACGTAATCATTATTTAAATATTCAACTTTTTTCATAAAATACATTTATTTGACAATATAACATGGTAACAAATGTTATACGATTTGTTAATAACAGCAGTAAAAGAAGGAAAGATAAATCTTTTTTATGAATATCATAGTGATACGTTTTTATTTATTATGTATATTTGTACAATACAATGTATAATAACAATATTTTTGAACTAAATGTGTTTTTATTTAGTAAGTGAATGTCATAATATAAACTAAAACTATTTGTTGTAGTTACCACGCGTCACACGTTGTACTACTATTAGTAATAGCAAAAACTAATGTACGTACCACTCATTCATTGAATACTTAGAAGTAAATGACGTCTGTAGCAAGTGGTATCATTATGTGTCAAATAATAATTTGTTGTGTAGAGGCGTTACTCAAGAGCGCAAGTCAGCGATTATACAAAAGCTGACCCCTTTAATGCCAGACAATAGAAAGTTTTTTTGGTATAATTTAACTACTGATAAAAATAGTGTTGATCTTACAGAATTAATCTTAAAGACTAATTTATAAGTAAAAATACCTCCTAAGGCTGTGGTAATGTTCCTAATGATATTAAGAGAATCTTGTTTAGTTATTTACCGACTTCAAAAAAAGGAGGAGGTTCTCAATTTGTTTGTTTATTTATTTTTTTATGTTTGTTACCTGAGAACTTTTGACTCGGTGAACCGATTTTGATGTTTCCTTTTTTATTTGAAAGCTAGTGCTTTCCGAGTGGTCCCATTTTAATTTGCTTCAGTTCTGATAATGGCATCCATGAGAAAACCATATAAGTCTTAAATTTGCATTCAGTATGTTTGCGACAAACAGATGAATAACTCAATATCACGCCAACCGATTTCGATTATTCTTTTTTTATTAGAATGGATGTGCTTTAACGGTACTTTGATGAGAGTTTGGTTAGATTTTTATCATGGGATCCATGACAAAGTAACGGAACTCTTCATTTCTTAGGAGCAAATTAACGATACTCGGCTGAATCTTTTATAAGCTATCCGGATATTTGAGTCACCTGCAGTAACGTCGTTATGGTCAAGTAATTGTCGTCATCAACAGCCTTTACTAGTCCACAGCTGGACATACGCCTCTCCCTAGAAAGGAGGTTTGGCCTACTATACCAAGCTGCCAATACGCGTTGGTATAGGGTTTGTTTCAAGTTTTCAGTGCTGTTGTCCTGCGTAGTTTCCTCGCTCAGTCGACTCTTACGACACCAATGGGATGAAAAAGGGTGGTGACATTCTGTGTTCTTAATCCAGTGAACGAGTTTCAGGGGTTTCGTTTGATAAGCGATCGTGAATCAACCGAAGTCGGTGGGCACGTTGCTCCTCCGTCTCATTAGATATACGATTGTGGATTAATCCGAAACGGTGGGCACGTTGCTCCTTCGTCTTATTAGATAGACGATCGTGGATTAATGCGAGACAGTGGGCACGTTGCTCCTCCGTTTCTGGTGATAGACGATCGTTGACCAAGCCGAGACGGTGACTACGTTTTTTGATATTTTCCGTGTTCAAAACCTTTTTCATGTAAAGCCGCATTTTCGAAAGTCTATTTTTGTGCTCTTCGCAAGTCTCTTTTGAAATTGTTCTCGAGGTAGATTGTGTCTGTTGAGATAGGCGTTTCACCCTGACTTCGTTTGTTTCATTCAAACAGAGCTGTCTCATATGAGCAGCAAGTTTATTAGGTCTACCCATATTCAGACAAATTAGTAAGTGTACTTCAGATCCTCTAAAAATCAAAAAATAAATAAAAAAATTAACAAAAAGAAAACGACTTCATAAAACACTCTTCCAAAACAAATTAATATGCGTATTCTGCTACAACTCAATAATCAACTTACTTTTTCTACTCATCAATATGTAGGTACGATCTATGTGTTTACCCGGCAGGAAGGTAGATAGGTACGTACCCACTTCAAATCTAACTCAACATATACCTATGAATAACAAACAACGATCAAAGTATTTTTTAGAGTTCTAAGTAAAATGAAATGAAAAATATTAGACTAAGTACTTAAAAGCCAATCAAATTATTACGATAATATCATGTAGTTACAATTGTGGTTATTTTTGGAGTCGGTGTCAGCCAAGGAATTACTACGATATACCTAGCAATAATAATACGAGAATACTTTAAGAAATATTTTTTTTACAAATTAACTTTTAAACGATCGACAACAACATACTGTCAGTACTGTGACAGAATACCAATTCCTAATTAAACCCGTTTACAAATTAACTTTTATACGACAACATACTGTGACAATATCAGCGACCTTGAAACGAAATAAATACCCAATTAAACCAAACAAACGAACTTTAATACGACATACGACTATGCTGAGACATAATGTAGCAAACGCTGATACGAAAATATAGCCAATATTAAACACAAGGAATAACTGTAAGAAGGACGGTGCAGATATAGAACGAGAAAAGATTCTGAAAAGGTTCGTGATCAAGTGATTCGTTTCACTTCTTTCTCTTGACTGGCGCTGCGCGTGCCCGGCGTGTCCACTCTATAACTATGTATATACAATGTACATTGTTAAGGTAAGTTTGTTACCTTGGCTGACACCGACTTCAAAAATAACAATAATTGTAACTACATTATATTATAGTAATAATTTGATTGACTTTTAAGTAGTCTAATATTTTTCATTTCATTTTACTTAGAACACTAAAAAATATTTTGATCGTTATTTGTTTATCATAGGTATATGTTGAGTTAGATTTGAAGTGGGTAGGTACCTACCTACCTTCCTGCATGGTAAACACATAGATCGTACCTACATATTGATGAGTAGAAATAGTAAGTTGATTATTAAGTTGTAGAAGAATACGCATTTATTTTTATACTTTTAGTGCTTATTAATTCGTATTGGAATAGTAGTTTTTGAAGTCGGTTTTTCTTGTTAATTTTTTTATTTATTTAATTTTTAATTCTAGATTTTATTTTAAGAATTTTAAAAATGTTAATTTATATGATATGATTATTACTTTTAATGTTTTAATTATTTTTTATTTCTGAAAGAGATTTAACATTTTGATGACTAACGTTTAGGAAATTACCGAAAAAGAGCTTAGGTAACCCCAACTCTCTTATAACTGTGATATTATTTTTGATTAGAATAGATAAAGCTTTTATTTTAAAAAGAAGTTCAACCTTTTGCCGAGCATATTTTAATTAATGATTACAATTTGTCCGTTTTTTTTATTTTTGTGAAGCAATTAGAATTTTTAATAATAAATATATAATAAATTTAATTGTGTGTTTTATTATAGTATAAGTGTTAAAAGTGTCAAAGTGTTTATCAGTAGGTATTGAAAGGGCGCATATGTATTTATAATACTGATTAATTTTTTATTTCGCTAAGTTGAAACGCAGCAAGTGGCTAGAAACGTTCTTTTATTTTGGTAACGCGTTATTGCTTAGTAAAAAAGACGTACGATAAAACTACTACGAAAAAAACGTTTCTAGCCAGAAACGCCTTTTCATTGTAGTATAAAGTATTTCTTTGCAATTTTTGTACCACAAGGAAACGTAAAATGTAGATTATTTAAAGGAATTTATTTTTGTTCAATTTTTAATAATTCATATATAGATGAACCTTTTGGGCATCCACCAGCATAAAAATATAAAGCCTACAGAAACTGAACTTACAAATCAGTTTCAATGCCTCGGAGAAGACAAGAAACTCAAGTGCATGCATTTGCTGAATCTAATTTGACACCATTTAGACTAGCAAACGGCCCTAAACTGGAACGTGGGCCTCGTTTTTCGAGACTAGGATTTGCCTGGAACCATTAATTAAGTATACCTAATTATTATGAATTTAAAAGTAAAGTTAAAAATTAACTTTATTATCTTCATTTACATAAGTACTTTGGTATAGGATTTGAGTCAAGTTTTTCTTCTCTTTGCAGTGCTGTGGTCCTGCGTAGTTTACTCCCTTAGTTCGACTCTCACGGGATGAATAGGGGACGTGACACTCCATGTTCTTAATCCGTCACCACACGGATAAGATATGAATAAACAAAAGCATTATCATATGTGGCACATTCCCACAAGGACTAACGTCGCCGTACCTGGAAATTGTTAGCAAAATAAATACGGCAAGCAAAAGCAAACTTACCGACTCGTTTACATTTTTTAAATCTTAGTTTCTTCCTATCTCATGTTCTTACATAAGGTTAATTTTATATAAGAGTAAATCTTTTAATGTTTGTGAAATCTATGAGTCAATAAATAATTCTATTTTATTAATAAATGCTTAATATAATATAATAGCTAAAAAGTAATGAAACTGGTCAACTACAGATTTCGTTTGTCAAAATTGGCCCGCGTAGGAAAAAGTTTGCCCACCCTGCTCTCGAGTGTATATTTTCCGTTGCGTCTCAAAATAGAAAATATCACATTTATATTATTTTTAATAGGGTGCGTTGCTGTAGTTTAATGTTTTGCTGCTTTGCAGTTGCCATTTATTACCCATACATAACAGTTAATATTCACACATCACATCACATCAGCAGCCTATAAAAGTCCACTGCTGGACATAGCCCTCTCCTTAGAATGGAGGTTTTGGCCTAGGTACTATACCACGCCACGCAACGCCAGACGGGTTGGTATAAGGTTTTTTTTCAACTTTTCCTTCTCTTTTTTTCCAATACTCAATCATTTATTGCGTACCATCTTTGCAGTGTACCAAATTTTGCCGAATTGAAATAACTTAAAAATCTTAATTAAACAATCTCAAATCATAATGATAATCTTATTAAATCTTTAACTTTATTATTTATTTTAAAGTTATGGAATTATGTGTTAAATTAGTTTAATATTAGTTAAAGCCTCACAATCGCATTGGGTTTCCTGTAAGGATTGTGTAGGATGTGTTTGTGATAAATAAATAATAAAAAAACTAGTTTTAGCTGCAAGTCATGTTTTGGCTAATAAAAAACTTGTAATGTTGGTAGACCTAAATATTTGGTAGTAAATAAACATAACATTTATCTTCATCATTGATAATCGTATCACCACGCTGTCATTGACCTGTTTACAGAGAACACGCTATACTAAAATGAATTGCTCATATCCTGATTACTACGTTTAGAAGCTGATCCTATTGTATACGGTCAAAGTTCTCGTCATTTGAATGTTAGATTTATTGAAGTTTCTTGTAAGTAATTCAGTTTTTAAAATAATTTTGCCAATTCACACGTGTGCTGCATGGAACGATGGGAATGAAAAAGTAAAAACCAGTTGTCGAACTTGGCAGTGAATTGTGGTCACCGCTTTCAAAATAATTATATACTCAATTGCTTGAGTCTTAAAGTTGATTTTAATTTGGTATAGTATTAGACCCATGTCATTTCGGGCTTGAGTTGAGTCATCCTTGCGGACGCAGACGGGGCTCTCGTAGTTTCATGTTCATGTCAAAGTAGCGGTGTGACTGGCAAAGTGAGCGCACGTAAGGCGAACGCATCTACCGTAACATATGGAGACGATCGGGGCCGGAAAAATTCATTACGGAATACTCATTGACTATTTTCATTACATAAATATTGCTCCACGGTATTAGAAACATAAAATAGTAGACTCAAAGTATAATTTACCGCTTGCTGCTATTTTTGAATATTTTAACCTAATGTTTCTCACGTGTAGGACCGTTTGCGGTAGTATTTATTATTAGTTTGTGTTATCAGCTGCAGCGTGTTAATAAGTCGCTCTAATAACTGTGTTTTATCAGTTCATGGCTATTCTATGGTGTTCGGCACCACACGTGGTGTTTCCTGTCGCAGGTTAGTCCGCAGTGTGATGCAATATTTGCACGTTGTTGTCTGTGAATTTTCAGTGTAAAATGTGTGAAAGTGTATAATTAAGTTATTCGTATGTATAGTTAACAGTTTTTGTTACAAACATTAATTCTAAAGTATACGTACACTTGAGTAAATAACTATTAAAAATGGCAAAAGTGAGTGATATTGACGTATTGCCTCCGAAGACAATGGAGATGGGTTCAGAAAAGAGTGATAAGGAATCGAGTGAAGGTGTTCGACTTAAGAAGGAGCTAGGTTTAATGAATGGTGTGGCAATAATTGTGGGAGTGATTGTCGGCTCTGGGATCTTCGTGTCACCGAGTTTTGCTCTTAAGTATGCTGGTTCTAAGGGTATGGCATTAATAGTCTGGGTACTTTCCGGTCTCCTATCCATGGTCGGGGCACTGTGCTATGCTGAATTAGGTGAGTACACTTTAATTAGCAATTAATGTTCAGCCTTCATCACCTAGTTAATAAATAATTGGTCGCCATTTATTTGTATTTTCATTACACGTGCATAACGAACTTGATTAAGTGATTTTAATGTAAGCCTAATGTACCATAAGTTTTGGCAGTAAGTTTCTTAAATTTGATTACGTTTTATATGCATGCAGAAATCTTTTTCTCTACCTACTTAAGGTAGAAAATTGAAAATAACTAAGTGTACAAGAAGCCAATGATTATTATTAATGTCCATAGTATAACTTTAATTTTTTGAACCGTTCATTTTTTCTATTAATTATATACAATTAAACCAACAAGAATCAAATAGGGTGCATAAACTTTGCATTTTGATACGAATACGTCGTTGAAATAAAAACCAACTATAGGGGGACCTCTAACTGTTTCTATCTGTCTATGTCCCCTTCGGTAAAGTACTACATCGAAATACCTTGGATTGTAATCATTACTTATATACGTGCGACATTCATATATTTGCACAAAAGTTGTCTTGTTTGGTAACATTTTACGGTTGTCTGGCACCGCGTGGTTTATTTTCGATTTCGTCATCCACGCGCGGAGCATTTGGTTAATTTGGTTGTTCATCATACGTGCAAGTATCATAACTGTAACCAATACAGTTAGATATCTAAGCAACTCTTATAAGAATTCTAACTTTTTATTTTAACTTACAAAAATGTACCTAAAGATACATATATACGGTATATAGCAGTTTTGAAAGATCAATAACTGCCAAACAGCCGCATTGCATACCTATACCTATACTAGGTGCTAGAATTGAAATCAGACGATAGAAAGAACGATAGACGAAGTAATAAAAATCTGCCTTGTACCTAAGGTTTTTTTTTATTTAGAGCGGATAGTGTGCTATGCTTTAACAAAGGCTTTAGGCCAGCGAATGTCTAATTATGTGTATGTTACTTTAATGGCTTGAATTTGTACTACAGGTGCAGAAATAAAGAAAATTAATTTTATTCAATTGTAAGACTCAAAGAGATGTAAGATTAAAATACCTAAGTAACTCTATGGATAATAAAGGTTCACATGATATTATACGGTATCTACTAGGGAATCTGGTAGGGAATTGAGAAATCTAAATTTATTAATTTATTTGTATGAATATCTAATTTTATTTGTATCGGTTTAAAAAGAAACGGTTACAGCCCTGCTTCAATTTTTTATATTTTTTTGCGTAAGATGTGAAGATTAGAAATATAATGATAAGGAATTGGGAAGGCGAGCCTTTAATCTACCATCTTGTTTGCGATGAAGCAGTTATGAAGAATTCGAGCTTATTAGGGCCAAAGGAAGAGTTGGTATCAGATTTGTATTTAATTAGTATGCAGCTTCCTTCGATAGACATAGAAATTTGTTGGATTTATGAAGCATAAATTCTGCAACTATGTCCTGACTCTCATCAGGGCTTGACCTTTATTATCCTACCCACAGGTCTGAAGCATTGAGTTAACTCTGTTTTGGCCAGGGTTATGTTATGGGATAATAAATTGGTAATTGCAACAAAAAAATAGACCTTCCCCTTCTTGTACCCAAACATACGAGTACAAGTTACCTTCACAATTTAGTTGAGACTATAAGAAATTGAGCCTCTTAAATTGTGCGGCTAGTTCGATCAATCACAAGTCTGACTTATGGATGTATGATATACAGGGGTCTCGTGGTATTTTGATCGATCTATGATTACTTATTTACTTACAATATTATTCCTATTAGAATGATATGCTGATGGTGATTGATCGATTAGGCATTAATGGTTATCTGTTTTACCTAGACAATTCTCTTAATATGATACCATTTGGTCAAGGAAAAAATATATTTGAACTTGGCCGATGAGTTTGTTGACATGTTAGTTATAATTACGTAGATACGGTAATCATGCCGATACTCATATCGGTCCGTGGATTGATAGGCGGGCCTTAACCAAAATACTTAATAAAATTATACCTAGTGTAGGTCAAGGTTTTAGAAGAGAAACTTACCTTTATTTTGGTTAAGACCTAATAAAGGGTGTAAGAATTTTAACAAAAGACCTCCACCTTCATGAGTACAAGATTTACCTAACTCAGGAGCTCATCATGGCTAATGGAGCAAAGTAAATTAGATGCCAATTTTTCGAAAAAGTCATCTCCTCCGATGAAGCGCATTTCCAACTGAACGGCTATGTGAATACACAAAATTGACGAATTTGCGGCTCAAAAACTTCTTATGCAATCCATGAGAAACAAATGCGCCCACAAAGAGCAACTGTCTGGTGCGGATTTTGGTTAGACGGCGTGATTTGGCCTTACTTTTTTGAAGATGAGCCCGAAATTGCAGTGACTGTGAACGGCATTCGTTACAGGAATATGATAACGGAATTTATTATTTTTTGTGGCCTCAACTGGACGGTATGTATCTAGACAACATGTGGTTTCAACAGGATGGCGCCACACCGCGCATGAAACAATCGACTTATTGCAGCAAGGTTTTCCAGAACACATTATATCACGAAATTCTGATGTCAACTGGCCCCCAAGATCGTGCCATTTAACGCCGCGCGATTTTTTTCTTTGGGGTTTTGTGAAATCTCGGGTTTATGCGAATAAACCAGAAACAATTCCTGAGCTCAAATCAGAGATCCAAAGCGTTATCGGTGAGATATGGCCACATCTCTGTGTGAAAGTTATGGAAAATTTCATGAAAAGAGTAATGGCCGTTCATCATAGCCGTGGGGCCCATTTGCCGAATATTTTATTCCATAACTAATCGGAACATGTCTTCTATACACTCCAATAAAAATATCACAACTCTTTCATAAAATACGTGTTTTTATTTTAAAAAGAAAAAGTGCACTCATACTGAGACACCCTTTATAACCTGACCTCAAAAATGCAATAAATCACTTCAGAGAAATGGACCTCCCTTTTCCTTTCGCTCGACGTAGGAATAAACATTGAAGATACTGATACCAGTGAAGATTATTACATTAATATAATCAATTGCAATCATATTTTTCTTTAATGGCAATTTGGTAGTTGTCGCCATTCCCGTATGTTTGCTATTGCGCTCTGAACATCTGGGATACTCTCCACACATACAATGATAATTATATCTCGTATAATGATAATTCATATGGACTTTGTGATACTTACGTATAGTATACGTAGATAGAGGTACTTTTAACAAAATTTAACATGTCTGAAGTTCTGAAAAATTATGTTCTATTTTCAGGTACAATGATACCAAAGTCTGGAGGTGACTACGCCTACATAGGGGAGGCATTCGGTGCTCTTCCCTCATTTCTCTACCTGTGGGTAGCGTTATTCATTCTGGTGCCCACTGGAAATGCTATCACTGCTTTGACTTTCGCTCAAAATATTCTACAGCCATTATGGCCTGCTTGCAAGCCACCGACTGATGCTGTAAGCCTCATTGCTGCATTTATCACGTGTAAGTTTCGACTTAATAAAACTTGGAATACATTCTAAACATTTTGTTATTGACGATTATTTTTTCTAATTCTCATTAGGAAAAGGTAATAATTGAAAAATACCTAAACATATTTAAAATAATTTAAGATATTACGAAGCTAAAATATTACTTATATTATGTAGATCTTATGAACCACTCACCTTAAATTAAATAAACTATGGAAAGCACTAAAAACGTGTCCAGTATTTATTGATTAATTCTGAGCTTGCGCCCTAAACCGTACCCGTTTTGACCAATGCAATGTAAGGTGATAGGGGTTGATAGGGGGATTAAATGGAAGCTAACGATCTAAAGGGGTTCCCGATAGGGCTTTTTATTCTAAACTTTTTTTACCACTTTAAAAAAGTGTCCATAATTTTATTTTAATAACGTTTGTATGAAGTTTATTTGGTTATTTAAATTATAAACCGCTGTACTTAAGTATAATGGTTAGCTGAAAACCGCTAATTCTATATTTATATGATATTTAATGAATATATATGGAAGGTTTAGTGCCATAATTCTCTTTTTGATTAATAAATGTGTCGCTGATAGATTTCAAAAGTAGACCTTACGAAAACTTCATTTTTTCATGACCAATATTATTGTGCATTAATTACATACGGATAACTTTCTTGATATTTCTATTTAAATAGATGTCGCATCTATGAATATAGTATGCATTATGTAAATACCTAGTTATCTGTGAAATTTTTACGACAACATAAAAATCATTGAATATATGTACAAAAGGCTATTCTTGAATATTAACATACATTATGAAAACAATTAAAGTTTAGTATAGTCGAGACTCAAGATTAATTCGTATAGTATTCTGTTATGGACTGAGTATTAGAGATAGAGAATTACATAGGTAGTTAATGTGGAAGTAGCCGTTGCATGATAGCAGTTATTTAAAAAAAAACATTTCATTCTTTGTATACCTATTCAATAATATTGAATAGGTATTTGTTTTATGTATGTATATTTTTTTATTTTGTTTTATCATCGGTCAATTATACATGTGTAAATTTTTAATATCGTGTAAAGTGCCTAATGCTTAATGTCTCCTCAACAAAACATTTGCTTGCACATGTAATATTTCATGTGCAATCAAAATAATGCGTAATCTGTAAACTGTAACCTCATTGTGTGATATTAAACGATATTTGATTAATGATAGAGATAAGACATATTTATCACATTATAATTAGTTCACAATTCGTCTGTCGTGTCAGCATATAGTACTACGTATTCAGGTTATACAAATTATAATTATCTCCTAGTCTAGAAGATGAGAAGGACGTTGTAAATGATTTTTAGTTTTGTATCCATTTTATGCATTTAAATGTCAGTTTTGTATAAATTACGCTTTAAAATAAAACAAATCAAACACTACAATAAATCCTTTTTTATAGTTGTACCTAGGAATTTGACACTCTATGAAGTCTATGAGGGCCGAAAACTTAATCTACTGCAGGCCTTTGTCAGGCTGTATCAGTTCTCGGTTATTATAATATTTTGGATAAACTAACATCAATTCATGCTAATATTTTTATTGTTACAGATATGTTCACACAATTATATTTTATTATTTCTAGTTCATATATAAACATAATTTATTACTTATATCATGTCATAGACAAATTTTAAGTACAATCGACTGCACGGATGGCGTAGTGGTTTAAGCGGTCGCCACGCCGCTTCCTACTACGCCGAGTGTAGTGGGTTCAAACTCCATATGGGACGACACTTTGTGTGATCCACAAATTGTTGTTCTCTGTCTGGGTGTTCTTTGTGTCCGTTTCATGTATGTTTGTAAAGTCCCCTGCGACACAGGATATATTGCTAATGCGGGAGTTGTCTTTTTAAAGAATAAATAAATAAGAATAAGTAAAAATATATCATCACAATATCATTATCATCAACAGCTTTTAATAGTCCACTGTTTACTTTACCACACT
This sequence comes from Arctia plantaginis, assembly GCA_902825455.1. Taxonomy (NCBI): domain Eukaryota; kingdom Metazoa; phylum Arthropoda; class Insecta; order Lepidoptera; family Erebidae; genus Arctia; species Arctia plantaginis. Next base: position 8,615,767 of record CADEBD010000288.1, read on the forward strand.
GGCCAGACGGGTTGGTATAGGGTTTGTTTCAAGATTTCCTTCTCTTTGCAGTATATGAAGAACTAGCTGAGACCCGCGGTGTTACCCGCGTTTGTTGTTATAAATCAACCGCGATTGCTGCTAGGTTTTTAGTGCTCTCTGTTAGTATTGTTTAAAGTCGGTTCAACTTTTTGTTAAAGGTTTTATTAATACAAATAAATAAAATTGGAGTGTCTGTTTGTAATATTAAAATAACCGCTTTTTACTAAATGCATATGTATGTTTACACGGTACATATGCCAAAATAACATTTAAAAAAAAACATCTATACAAATAAATAAAATTGGAGTGTCTGTTTGTAATATTTAAAAAAAACGCTTTTTACTAAATGCATATGTATGTTTACACGGTACATATGCCAAAATAACATTTTTTACAATTTTTGTCTGTCTGTCTGTTTGTTCCGGGTAATCTCTGGAACGGTTGGACCGATTTCGACGGTACTTTCACTGGCAGATAGCTGATGACATAAGGAGTAACTTAGGCTTTTTTTAGACTAGCTTCGTCCCGCGGCGTTGCCCGCGGTTATAACAACAAACGCGGGTAACACTGCGGGTCTTAGCTAATTAGTACTATAATTGACCTTCTGCTCAACACTACAACAATACAACGATATAATAGCAGTTAATCTGCCACCGGAGAAATCGGTCAATATTTGTTGTAAAATAATCGCAATACACTGCCGAAAAAATCGAAAATTTGTTTTTTTTTAATTTTTTTAGTAATCATCCTGCAGCCATGACACTTAATGAGAATATGCAATTTAATCTAGCGCAGTTCCCTTTATCAAAAATGACTTTACCACGGCTCATTTTTTTCGTATTTTTTACTTTTTTGTATTTTTTTCAAATAATAAAATGGCGTTTTACAAAGTACGACTTTTTCGGGCACACAGTGTTTTGTCACTACCATCTTTTTTTTTAATTTTCATAATCAATTGAAAAAAAAAATTAGCTGGTTTTGAAGTTGAATGCTCCTGTACTTTATATTTACTGGTTGAAATAAAATATCATTTCTATATCTATTAAACGTACCTTTTAATAATCCCGAATGTATAGAATGATGCATTTGATTTACAAGCAATTAATTATTTATTTGCATTTTAATAACAAAGTTACGAGTTCCTTATTAATAGATTTACAAACGTATTATTAACCCAGATCTCAAACACATTTATAATCGTTCATTGTATTTAGTTCATTTTCGTTTTCTGAATGGTGGTTCTTCGTCAGATTTTATAATTTCGTCAATGTGTTGATAGTCGGTATTACTATAGTTTCTTGTCTCTTGATATTCACTTACTTCTTCTTACTTCTACTTCACTAACAACTTATCCCTCGTACGTACTTCTTGATTCTGTTTACATGAACGCGGTGGGAGATTTAAAATGAAACATATGACCAACAACTGTTTTAGAAAGTAACAAGTATCTATAAGGCACGTAAACTTAAACACATTAATCAGCCATTACGCTCGCAAAAATCGAGACAGCAAGACGCGGCGACAAAATAGAAATATACAAAATGTTTTGCGTGATGAAATGCTGTAAAAACGGTAGTGAACAAAATAAAAAAAAGTTGAGGAATCACGTTTCATAGATAAATGAATAATTCAATCACTTATTTCCGGATTTTATACCTTAAACTCAATCTGCATTCGCTAGAACAAAACAATTGCCAATTTTTCTGGTTATTAATAAAATCAACTAATAAGGTTATTTATTTAATAGTTGCTACTATTCTTATATCTTCATATATTTCATATTCTTTTTACTAGATTTTTTGAGGAAATAGAGTATGGAGAAATTATTGGATTCAAATAATTAGAAATTGTCATGGTGAGAATGAAAGAATGATTGAAATGAATTTATGTTGTATAAATAAATCCTCTAAAATTCTAGAAAAGTTTGTTGGCAATAAAAACGTTTTTTAAACTTAGAATCCCAACATGCTTTCAACGGAATAGAACACAAAATTATTAAATATATATATCGGCTTTTTTTAACGATTCGTTTCACCACATCTCGAAACTAGATGAAATTTCAAGAACCTTTCAAATTAAAAAACATTTTTATAAAAAAATTACTCAGCATTTAAGATATTAAACAGCAGAAACAAAAAAAAAGTTTTATTTATTGACTGTGTTTTTAGGGCTTAAATTTGAGTACCTTGGCAACCCCAAATTTATTCACACATAAAGAGCTGCCGCCATTACGGTACCTGTGTTTTGTCTTAGCGGGAGTTCCGTCCGACTTTTTTTATACGTCTATGCTTTTTAATAAATTCTTAAATATATTTTTTTCAACAGTTTGCAATATGTTTTTGCATACTATCAAGATACATATTGTCACCGAGTTTCACGAATGTAGGATGATTATTAACAAAATAAAAAAAAAACAATTTTTGATTTTTCAGCAGTATTTTGCGATTGTTTACAACAAATATTGACCAATTTTAATATTTCCAATGGCAGATTAACTGTTATTATATCGCCTACAAAGTCCAATACTTTAATAGATATTGCTAATCGGCTTTAAACTATTACTAGCTTTACTAAAATAATTTATTTTTGCATAAAAACGTTAAAAAAATATGTTACAACACATTAAAATTGAGGTTTTTCATAGGGGACGTCCATCAAACATCTATAAACACAGTCGAAAATGTCAGGAATTTCGTTCCAAATAAGCCTTCCGATGACATAATTCTACTGGCCTAATAGATTGTTATCTAGATTTAAATATATGTTAAATATACCTATCTACTACTGTTAAATATATCTCTATCTATTTAGCTAAGTACAGTAACCAACACTGAGTAGGCGTCAGTTACATTAAAAACTATTAAACACTAAACAGAAACGTGATTGTCCGCTCTAAGTAATTTATAACCTTCTTTGTTCGTTTGGCAAAGACTCAACATTTGTAACAGCTGAGACCTTACTTATTTTAATTTGCTGTTATTACTTTTTCTGTATTCTTTTTGTTGATTTTAAAGAAAGAGATTTATGTAATTCTAAAAAAGAAATGCATTTATTAGTAGTTGGTTTCCAGGAAGTAAGACATATCGTAGATAAGGAGCCGCTGAATTTCCAAATTATTATTTAATTAACAAGAATGAGTATTTTAAAAATAATTTTAAGAACATTTATTCTAAAACTCATTCAAATTCGTTTCAGAAAAAAGTATTTTATTTGTGTAGGAGTAAGTAATTTTTGTAGGGATAAGCGTGTGACCCTGCGTTGTTGTCCAACGTATGTAGGTGATAACTCAGGCGGCATGCCATACGATTAGTTTAATTCACGATACAAGTCTTTCAAAGTGATGTTTATCTACCCACTGAAATACGCATACTAGTAAAACGTTGCCTAACTGCATCATTATCGGCATTCAAACAAATTCGCATTATATATTATGCGAATTTGTTTGTTACACTTTATACTGAACTAAACATTATATAATTTTGCAATTAAGTTGTCGAGGGTACAGAAAAAACATCGCACACATCACGCACCAGAAACCAAGGCTTTTGAGAATTTAATCGTTTGCCGACGGGACAAAAGAAAGAAGTTAAATTGAAGTCAGTAATATAGATAGAGGAGGCCAACAACATAGGGTGAGATATAAGATAATCATACATCTCTGGACATAGGGTAAAAGTATCGTTAGGCAGGCATGCATTGGTTGACGAAATCTATATTAGGCCGAGTAAAGCTGTTTGCAAAAGCTAGTATAATCTGGTTTGCCTGTCTAAAGTCTGCCAGGGCTAAGTAACACATTTTCTAAACGTAAATATATATATATGCCCTATAAATATATGCCCTTTTTAGAATATGCTTCATAATACTTAAAACACGTAGAAGTGACATTCATTTCATTCATTTATGAATACTTTTTCTTTTTGAATTGCATCGTATGAATATATCACTATGGCTTTCTTATGGATTGTATGATTACAAAATCATACAATCCATAAGAATCTTTTTGCGTTTGTTATACCAATCTATTTACACATATCACAAAAGGACATTTGAATTTTTTTCCGAGAACGATATCTCGTTAAATCTAAAACTTGCTGGTATGTGTCAAGTATTACTTCCAAGAACACGTTCAAAGATGAAGAATTCTCTCACGGAATGTACATAACGAGTACTTGTTTTCTATATGTACAAAAGCCAAATAAGGGGTAATTTATTTTTGGCGTACAGATTGGCGTTCTCATCACCCCATGCTGTGAACCGGTCTTACTCCCAGGAAGCGTGTTTTGGCAACTCATTCGAATTTGTAAATTATATTTTATTAAGCTTTATTTTCATGAGCTTTAAACGATATGATGTTATATTACGATGCCATACATATGTATCAGTATAACGAGTGTATTTATAAAGTTATTGACTGCAAAATTACGTTTTATATTCTGCAACCAAATCTCTTCAAACAATTTTAAAACATGGTTAGTGTTCGCAAATTCTACCTACGACTCTATTGTCGATTAAATTAAGTCAATTTAAATCTAAAACGAGATCAATGTCAGATAAATGAATATATGGTAACGATCACGTGTTACGAAAGCCCTTATGTGACGGAAGATCGCACGACAAAATGTATCACGGTTTGCGACGGATATGCGGTTTATTGTACTTGAGGCCTGAGACTGTCACTTCAATAGGGCGACTGTGTCCGTCTTTATTCTCAGTAGGTACCTATATAGGTGTACTATGGTGCGGCCGCTTGTGCTGATTGCTCCTGACAGGATAATGAGGGCTTCCTCCCGCATCGCACTGACACACACTCTAGTGCGGAATTATCACGCCGAGTGTATAAAGCAAAACCAGGAGTTAATAAAAACACACTTATTTTGTAGTTGCTGCGCAAGTTATGTCGATTTCCTTAATATTGGGCACTTATATCAAAAAATAAAAACGAACCTGATACAAGATAAAGACTTTTAAAGAGTCAAAACTTACAATTATTTGGGAGTTAAACAGCCTACAACTAATCTATTTTTGGCAACTGATGAAAATTTTACTGTTTTTTTTCAGGTTTCCTTACGGTTATTAATTGTTATAACGTCAAATGGGTGACACGAGTCCAAGACTCATTCACGGCAGGGAAAGTTCTTGCCCTGCTGGTGATATTCGGCGCCAGCTTATGGTACTTATTTTCCGGCCACACGGAGAACTTAGAAAACATAATGGAAGGAACAATTCACAAGCCTGGAGACATTGCCATAGCGTTCTACACGGGGCTTTTCTCGTATTCTGGATGGAACTACTTAAATTTCGTGACTGAGGAGTTACAGGAACCCTACAAGTAAGTGCTGTAGCACGAATATATAAATAGGTAAATCATAAATAGGTATAAAAAGAACGAGCGTACTCCTTTCTAAAAGGCCCGCTACGCGTTTGTGACTCCTGAGTTGCAGACGTTCATGGGCAGCGATGGTTACTTTGCCATTAGCTGACCTGTCTGCTCGTCTGCCCCCTCTAACAAAAAAAATCCTATAATATTGCCATTTGATTTTTTTAACAGATTTGACATTTGATTTAGTATTAACAGATATTTTAATATACATTAACATTTGAAGCAGGTAGATAGTTATATGGGTCAATGCCAAAATAAAAATAATTTGTTTAATACCTTTTTGACTTCTATTGGAAGAATACGTTATGAAATAAAATTTGTATTCGTATGGTGGAATATTATTATCCTCTAAAGTGCCCATGACAAAAAACTTTTGTTTATTAGACATCCTCTTGTAAACATTGCTAGATTTGTTTCAAAGAACAATGGCGAATTCGTAGTTGAGTAGGTATAATTTGAGCGTCTTAAAATGTCATTCACAGGAAACTAATTCTAGTAAATATCTACGTTTTATGAAACTATGACCTAAGTCAGTAATACCCCAGGAAAAGGAAGAAAAATATTATAAGCTTATTTGATTGTTTTAATTTCCTTTATCAGTTTAGTGTTACCATTTTATAGCCATATTTTTCATGTAGTGGAAATACTGTCCAATAAAGTATTATAATATGGTAATCACTTAATAGTAATATGGTAATCAGATAATAGTTTTATAATTCTTAGTACTGAATCAATAAATAATATAGTTTGTGGTGCGTTATTAAACGCATTGTTTACGAATTTGAAAATCCTGTAGTGGAATATAAGGAAGCAAAAAAAAAAGGGCAACTGCAAGCTGAAAAAAAAGCAATAGTTTTTTGACCACTCTTTACAGATGTTTGCGCTCTGTGTTTAAAAATAAAGACTAAACGTCTGACACGAATGGCCGCCGCCGATTATATTAATTTAGGTTTTGAATTTACAATTCATTACATGTTGAAATAGGTAATAAATTAAGGAAAAGGAATATACTTATTGGATATTATATTCCAATTAAATAAATATACTTATGTAAAAGATGATTATTTCATGCATCAGACACATTAAAAGTGACATTAAAATATAACCTACGAAAGTACTACAGCTAAGTGGACTAAAATAATTCTTTATTTTCTTTTTTTTTTTATTTAAATGGCACATATTTTACAGTTATAATTATCAAAAAGTTATGTAAAGTCGATAGCTATAGACAAATTAAAAAAATAAATTAAACATTAAGTACCTAGCTATGTTATAAAATACTTTATAATATCTATGGACTCTTTTAAAAACAGTCCATAGATGCAGTGCGTAACTTAAAACATTAAATGCTAATATCTTTTTTCCTACCCTTTTCAAAACAAAAATTGTTTTTTACGTAGATTCTAAAAAAATTGCCGATTTTTTAAATCTTTTTTTTCAATACAAGACGGTGCAATTTGATTCCAAATATTTTTTTGTATGGAGACCCACCATTACTTACCTAATTCATAAATGATTAATTACTACGACCAATTTGTCAGGAGTATAACTATTTCACACTAAATAAAAGAATATTAATAGATAAAACATTTTAATAGTCAATAATCAACAGAAGAGTTAGCCTCCGTTCACTAGGATAGCCTGCTCTGGGCATTTATTTGGATTTTTTGTCCACACCGTTCCCCTAGGGTATCTATATATGTATATATTTGGAATTTTTATCCATTTTCATCCCCAAAGGGTTTTATTTGGAAGTTTTTGTAAACACAACGTCCACTAGGATCCCACAGCGATTCCCTAGGGGATCTCAATAATCAATTTTATCTATTTTGACCCCCTAGTCAAAATAGATAAAATTGATTAATTTGGGAGTTTTGGTAAACAAAAATCCCCTAAATCTTCATAATTTAAAATCGATTTTAAATTAATGGCTTAATGAAGTTTTCAACGAATTTTGAGTTGTGTAGGAATATTACGATGTGCTATGTATTAATAGATATAGGATTAAGTATGATCGTATGTACGAATATCGAAATATTGAATTTATTTGTAACTTTTAGGATATTTTTTCGAGATAAATATACTACGTATTAATTATTACTGAGATTTTTTATGTGAAAAGTACTTTTATAAAACTGTTTTGTGTTCTATAAAACAACGTGCAACTAATATTAAGCAATGCGCGGGCATACCTCTATTTCTGCATTTGATTTTATACAGAGGTAGCTAATTACCTCTACCTATACCAGTTAATTCAACTCAAATTTTAACTAGTTCAACTAAATGGAACGCAGGGGATAATTATACTACTGAGAATAAACGTCATATAAATCCACCAGGGGCTCACACATAATAATGGGATCGCTGCGGGCAAGAAATCCAAATGAATCCCCTAGGAGAGTTCATCACGAGATTCAAGTGGACGTTGTGTTTAGAAAAAATGCCAAATAAATCCTCTTGGGGATCAAAATTGATTAAAATGTCGAATAGATTCCTTAGGAGATCGGTGCTGACAAGAAAGCCAATAAATTGATTAGGCGATTTAAGCAGGGGATCCTAGTGAACGCAGGCAAAAGTTGTCATTAGAAATGGTTCTATTAAGTCATACAGGTACTATAAATCCACACCATACACATAGAACTTCACGTTGCTTTTTAAGAGTACATATCTCTTCTTCAGCTTTTTATGGTATACCGCAAATATATCTTGTATACTCAACTAGGTATTTAATTTAATAATAAAACAACTAGTATAATTATGCATTTATATGATTTCAGAAACTTGCCACGTGCTATCTGCATATCCATGCCCGTAGTGACTCTGGTTTACGCTTTAACCAACGTGGCATACTTCGCTGTTCTGACCAATGCTGAGATCGGGGCTTCAGAGGCCGTTGCTGTCACCTTCAGCGAGAAAATCCTCGGCGTAATCTCTTGGATTATGCCCCTCTTCGTCGCTTTATGTACGTTCGGCTCTTTGAATGGGGCCATCTACGCGTCTTCTCGTCTATTCTTCGTTGGAGCCAGGAATGGGCATCTACCTTTAGCCATATCACTCATTGACGTCAGGAGGCTAACTCCTGTACCTTCGTTAATATTCTTGGTATGTATGACGTTAATTTGTCATTAATATTTTATAGAAATCGACTTTTAACGTCTTTCCAGAAGTTATTACGAGGCATGCCTTTTAAGTTTTGTCGTTTGAAGAAAAAACACAACTAGAACCTTATAGTACTTTTTATTGTTTTTCAAAGTATTCACCACGTAGATTAATACACTTTGCCATTCGCGCAAACCAGTTATTATAACATTTATTCCACTCTAAAGTGAGGGTGTTCAAAATGGCTGACTTGAAAGCGTCGACTGCTTCTTCACCGGACTGGAACCTTTGACCACGAAGACTTTTCTTAATTTTAGGAAATGTAAAGAAATCGTTAGGGCCAGGGTCAGGACTGTATGGAGGATGGTCAAGGATTTCTACTTTTTCCTGCTTAAATACTTAATCGTTTGACGAGCGCTATGTGAGCTTGCGTTGTCGTGGTGCAGAATGATGCGTCGCTTTGAGTTAGATTTTCGAAGTTCGGCGATGACTTGTGATAAACAAACTGTGGTATACCACTCTGCGTTAACCGTTCTACGATTTTTAAGTGCAATAATCGCAACACTGCCGGTTTTTCCAACGAACGTGGCCACCATCTTCTTTGAAGTGCTTCGAGAACGAACAACTTTAGTCGGCTTTGGCTCGTCTTGAAAGACCCAGATTGTAGATTGTTGTTTGGAATCAGGATCGTAGGCATAGATCCAAGATTCGTCACCACTGATGATGTCGTAGACGTAATTTGACTCTCCTCGGTTGAACCTTTGCAGAGTTTTCTTACACCATCTGACGTGGGCCGCCTTGTGATCGTCGGAAAGCAGATGCGGTATCAAAACTAGCTTTCTCACACCAAGCGCTTTATGCAAGATCTTCTGAATGGTTGTCCCTGAGATACCTAATAGAGCCTCTATCTCTACGTCACATGACGATCTTCGAGAGTAAGTTGTCTCACAGCAATGATGTTATCTTCAGTGAAGGCGGATTTGGGGCGTCCTTCGCGAGATTTGTCACTAACACTAGGATGTCCACGCTGGAATTCTAAATACCAGCGTTCGACAGTCCGCAGACATGGGGCTTCATCACTGAACACAGATGTTAGCTCTTCAAAACACTAAAGCCGTGTCAGGCCTCTTCTAAAGTTGTAGAAAATTATTGCACAAACATTTTTCTTAGAAAGATTCATTTTCGTTCGTAACCTGACAGATTCCAATCGACGCTGTTACAAAAAAATAGCATTAATCCTAATACTTTCAACTGTTTTGAGATTCAAAATTTAAACACATTCGAATATAGAACAGTTCCAAATTCAAAATTGCCGGGAAATATGGAAACGACAGAACTTAAAAGGCATGCCTAGTACCTTCGTTATAAAGTTTCGTTTGTTATATCGTTCAGCTTCGTTAAAAAAAAGGTGTTATTTGGTTTCAGTTATCAAATATATTACTGTCTAATATTTTCAGTGACGGACACGATTGTTTCAGTTATTTGTGCATATGCCGACAAATAGATTTTTACATACTTAAATTCTTATAGGAGATCGACATCGCATAGAGAAACTTTTGATATCCGAACATAGGTTTCACCAGAGACATTTATCAGTGTCAGTCTGTTTTTAAAGTTTGGTTGACTTAAGACCCGTTTTGGATGACTGCCTCGAGAGGCATCACGGAACCCTCTCATACCGGTTGACTCTAGTGATCACCGGGAAAGGATGCTTTGAAGATCACCTGTGTCTAATCCGCAAGGAGCTAACGCCTGAGCGTCACCACTGCGATGGCCGAACCGTGGACACGGCGCTCCACACACGCAGAATACCCGGAGTGGGTGGAGAAGAGTCGTTGCTTCGTGGCGGCCATCGGAGTAGGAATTCTCTCGCTCGGTAACATGATTGCCGCCATGGTACGAAGCGAGAGTTCGTGGAACTCCGCGGTCTCCTTCTGTGAGCAAGTTATGCTTTCAAAGGAGATGGCGGAGCGGGACCGGGAGAGGTTTAGAACTCTCCCGGCACGGGCCAAGTACCGCAGACGATTCAGGTCCCGGAGGTTGCAGAACGACCTCCGTCCTCTATAAGCGCAGGCCTGGGGGTGGCAGGTGTGGCCATCTGTCACGCTAGCAGAAGCAGGCCGGGGTGGTGGCGAGACGCACTGCAGGCCCTTTCGGGAGCACAAAGGGGACATAGGGGTTCCCACACAGAACGGGGTCATTTATCACGCCGTAGATGGCCCGAGGTACGTCGGGGTATCAGGGCTTTCCTTCTTAGGCTACACCTAGTTCCCCGGCAACTGGTACCCGAGAAGTTATTTTTTGGTTGGTTCGAGTCCGACATAACCACCGGTGGGTGGTATTCGAGGGGATTTCCGAACAGAAAAAAAGGGACCTACCTACATGATTGCGCTTATTAAATGGTTTTTGTAATACATCGACGGCCCTGTTGGTAGAGTGGCTAATGATCCTAACTGCTAAACCAGAGGTCGTGGGTTAGATTCCAACCAGGACTAATAATTATGTAATGAGAACTATCATTTGTTCTATGTCTGGGTGTAATCTATCTATAATAGTTATGTATTTAAAAATATATAAGTATATTTATCAGCACACGGATTAGCATAGTACAGGCTCTGCCTAGCTTGGGATCAGACGGCCGTGTGTAAGATGCGTGAGGTTGTTACTATTACACACTCACACTTGAACTAGTCACAACTATCAATATCAAAACAGCAATCACAAAAGTTAAGGAATTTCTACAAAGTCTTGGTCTAGATATTTCGATCATGATATTTTTGACAATTTAAAACTACTTACTTGTGACAAGGCCAAAATCATTTTATAAACATACAAAAACTCAAACAAAAACCTACAATGTCCTAAATGGTAATCAAACTAATAACAGTATGATGTAATCATTAAATCCTAAAAACGATGTTGAGGAAAATATAACATTATTTCATATTGTGTTCGTATTACATCAGATTATTGTAAACCGGTTTTTGCAAACTCCTATTTTCAGGATGAAAAGTACCTAATGTCATTTTCTCTAATCTTGGAGCTCTCCCTGACGATCGGTTGAGTAATTTAGCTTAAAAACAAGGAAAGTGATTTACACATTTATAATTAGTCATTATTAAATTTTAACGGGTATAGGTGCTACTTCCATACATGAGATTATTTATTAGTAGGTGGGTTGTTCTTTTGTTCATAAAAACAGTTTTTAATCGATATGTACGTAATCACAGCTCTTAAGTTAAAAGGGCCTGTTGGTCTAGTGGTTAGTGACCCTGACTGCTGAGCCGGAGGTCGTAGGATCGATTTCCAGCCAGGACAAATATTATGTGATGAGCATTTGTTCTGTGTCTGGGTGTAATTATCTATAATATGTATGTACTTAAAAATATATAAGTATGGTTATCAGCAGTCTAGTTACCATAGCACAGGCTATGCCTAGTTTGGGATCAAATGGCCATGTGTGAGATGTGTAAGGTATATTATATTACAAAAAAAGAAGACTAGTAGATATGTATGTACTCGTACTCATAGATTTTCCATTCTGACCCACTTTACGTTCGTTACTCTTTATGACAGAGCTATAATTTTGTGCTACTAATAAGCATTGAAAATAATTTTAGGTCAAAATCGTAAACGAATGTCAAAAATATATTGCACACTGTCTTAACTTTTATTTATAGAAAAAAGTAGCGAGAGACTTCAAGGTTAGCTAATAATCATAAGCCTAAGTAAAACACAACAAATCGTTTACTTAGAGGAAAAGTCTGTATTAACTAATTCTTGCAAAAAAAAATAGAAAACCCAACGAATAGTCTTAAATGTCTTAATATGTCTTAAAATAGCTTTTGATTGTATTTTCATAGTGTTACCTTTAACCCAAATCTCATTTTGTCTTTCTAGCAATGTCGCCATCATGAATAAGTTACTTATTGAGTTACAAAAAAGAGACACGGATTTACATTAAAGTACGAGTAATGTTGCTATCGGAATCAATCGGTTGGAAACGAAGAAATTATTGTTTGTTTGTTCTAAAGTGGTTCTCAATTCTCCCTTACTTTCTTCTTTTCAAAATTGCGGTTCTTAAAAATATCTGTAAAACTAAAGAAATCTAAAAATAACTGCATAACTACTTGTACTCGCAATACAAAACTGTTCATGTTCAGTCATGTAAAAAATGTACCGAGAGAGTCCACATGGCATGAATTATTTATGTCTGTAGTAACAACAAGAATGTAAATCGGTTCACATCGTGGTTCACATGAACATATCTACCGCCATCTCTTGACGACAAACTGAAGTATTCCATTCAATGATTTTGCAAAAACATTCACTTCTTCCTTTTGATAAATAGATATACTATATATAATTTGTATCTTTTTTTACAGTGTTTGGCAACGTTAGTGATGCTATCATGGCCGGATCTTGAATCTCTCATAGTGTACGTGACGGCAGTGGAGGCGTTATTTACGTTAGCATCAGTAGCCGGCCTCTTATATATGCGCCATTCACGACCGCAATTGCACCGACCCATACGAGTCCACACTATATTACCTGTCTCATTCCTCGTCATTGTCACCGTCCTCGTCGTGTGCTCAAGTATAGCACACCCTAAAGAAATATTTATTGGTGTCTCCTTAATAGCACTGGGTGTCCCAGTTTACTTCACTCTCATTGTATGGAAACACAAACCTAAGTGGTTACAATCCTCCTGTGATTTGTTTAATATCACCTGTTCGAAACTTTTCTTGGCTCTACCAGAGGACTCGAAGGAATTATGATCTTACAAAAAGTATTTCTTATTAATATTGTTACTCATTAAGTCTATATAATGTGAGAGGATTTGCATAATACTGAGTGATCTGTTATAAGTTAGTTAATCAAATTCCTATGCAGTTGGTTGAATACCTATTGTAAATAGATTTAAGAATGAATTTATATCAATTTTATGATAATTAAATACAACGATTGTTAATATGTTGTTTTGTTTCTTCGCTTGAGATAAACCCCGGCAGATTTTCAATTTTGTTATTAAGTTCAGCTGTTAGGTCAATCGAATTAATGATGCCAGGAAAAGCCATTTTCCAAAAAGCGTCACATACCAAGGTGCGGAAAAGCTGACTGTTACGTAACCATACCTATTAATATGATTATTGGGTGCCAACTGCTTCGTAAATATGATAATCGATTATAAGTAAGACACCAGGCAGTCATTCCTATTAAAATACATTATGAAGGCAGTATCTTGTACAAGCTCAACAAGGTCAACTGGTGTGCTTTGTACCGTTTACCAAACTAATACAAAGACATCGACGACATTTGTATCAGTGACAGTTCGGTGACACATCATTGGTCTTACATAGTTAGTATATATTAGAATACGAAAAGTGCAAAAGTGTAAAATTCGCATGACTACGCTGCCTATGTACATTATTGGACGCATAATATTAGTAAAAGTAATTACAGCTTTAATAAACTTTTATGCTCGACGTATACCACGGCTATAACATAAACGTTACCAATATATATCTACTAGCTGACCCGGCAAACGTTGTTTTGCCATATACATTATTTCAAGGACATTTTGAAAAAAAATTTAGGGTGGGTCACCCTTGTCTCTCAGACCTACCCGATGTGCACACAAAATGTCATAAAAATCGGTCTAGCCGTTTCGGAGGAGTATGGTAACTAACACTGTGACACGAGAATTTTATATATAAGATAAAAGAAGAAACTGACAGACTGATCCACTGACTGATCGATAAACGCACTTGAAACCGCTGGGTAGAAAGCATGAAATTTTGCACAAATGTACAAATCCTTAGGAGGCACGTGCATTAAGAAAGGTTTTTTTCTTAATTTTACTCCTATAAGGGTGTAAAATGGGAGTTGAAAATTTATTTTCAAACTTCGTCATTTTTGGTAGTAGCGTTTTCCAACTCTCAGTAAATACACTTAATTCAAACTAATAAATAACATTGTTACTAATTTTTCAAAACTACCCGTAAAAAGACAGTATATGGAGAATATACCTATAATATTGATTCATTGTATCCTCTACGATGTCTGATTTGGACCACCACGCGGACGAAGTCGCCAGCAAAAGTTAGTAAAACAATATTTGATGTTTTGGTGGTATACGTCTAGTGTACAGATCTTGACTAAAGTTTGTGCTGTATTCAGTTTTTAAATATGACGGAATTTTTCTTCATTAACAAACCATTGCATTCAAATGAACTGTTGATCGTGGCATGAAGACGTTGATTGAAGAAAATATTGAAAGAGGTGATGAATTTCCGCACTATATAAAAGACCATAAATCAGTGCAAATTCATGTGCAGTGCCGTAAAACTACACTAACTACTAAACTAACTACTACAACACCAACTGGGCCCTGTTTTATGAAGCTGACAATCCGACAAGTCCGACATATGTCAAAAAGTGACAATTCGACAATTTTTCTGTTTTATCAAACTTACAGGCGACAAAATTGTCATGGTGGAAAATTGACAAATATGTCGGATTGTAGCGACAATCTGACATTTTTCTGTTTTATGAAACTTTTTGAGCGACAGGTGACAGGTGACAATTTGTCGTGAAAAACTTGTCAAATCTGCTTTATAAAACAGAAAATTGTCATGACATATTGACATATTTGTAGAATTGTCCGACAATTCTGACAGGAACGTTACCCTCTGTCGCTAAATCATATTCTGAATTTTGAAGGTGTAAGAAAGTGTTTATAAAATCGAACCCGAGACCTCAGCACAGTAGTCGCATACGCTATCACTGCGCTACCGAGGCACACATAGAATATTTCATACATACCTACACAATATAATACATATCTAATTGATAACTCCTTTATTTAAAGTTGGGTAACGGTCTAAACAAATTACGAATTGATGACGTATAAACTAGTTAAAATATACTAAACCTTACCATGGTCCTTTTGCGCCAATTTAGCCATGTAGTGTCGCGAAGGTATTTCCAGTCTTTGTTGAAAATACCTAATGCTGTTATTTGTTCGACTATTTCCTTCCATTTTTTTATTTTTTATGTGTTTATTCGTCACTAAACTTTCCAAAGAGTATATATATTCCTATTTTCGAAAATAAGGCCCAAAATGGTAATTTTTTTGTGCATTTTCATTTTACACGAAATTTTAAAACAAACAATCGAAGCTACACTAGTGATTGATTCATTCTTTTACTCTGTTAATATGTTTTCTATTTTACCCTCATTTAGCTACAGAAAACATATTTATTTGCAAACATGTCAAAAGTCGACATAATTGTCACAACAATCCGACATTGTCCACCAACCATTGTCAGTAATAATTTGACTGTGGTTTTTTGACATATGTCGTGTTATAGTAAACGATTTTTAAATGACAAATATGTCAAGAATATGCCTGTCGAATTTTGACATATTTGTCACTTTTTTTTAAACACCCTAATCGCGACAATACGACAATTTTGTCACTTTTTGACATATATGTCGAAATGTCAGCTTCATAAAACAGGGCCCTGATGTATCGCTATTAGAACAATTTTCGTCAACTCAAGAAGATCAAGAAGATGGACAAAAAAAAAAGGCAAAGAACGAGGAGAGAACGAAAACAATAAGAAACAGCATTATCACATTTAAAACTTACCTTTTCCAAAAAATACGGGATAAAACACGAAACAAAACTTTTCTTGGTGGACGGTAACTTCAAACTAACTTTTATTGATAATATGATCACCCACTATGTTCACATATTTTGTGCAGTAAAGTAAATCGTACGTTAATTTTGCGCTTCTTAATGCAAAACCTTTTTAGCATGTTAGGTAATTTTTAACTCTGTATGACGCCCTAGTAAGAAGTAGACAGAAACTGTGGAATACTGCCTACCTATTTGGGACCCAATTTATAAAATACACATAGACAGACTTGAACCGATTAAAAAACGATTCGTTATAGGCCGTTTACAAACATGGCGAGCCTTGACAAGTGTCCACAAACACTAGCGTGTAGCGCGCGGGGTGTTTGACTCGGATTGCGTATGCTCGTTGTCGATCGGTACTAATGTCGGTTTTTGAGTGTTCCGTGGTTTTTGAACACAGATCAAAGGAAGCTCGCGGCTAGCGTTTGTGACGTATTTACACGTTGGGGCGTGCTTGTTTCCGACTGCACAGTAGGGAATCAACAAAAGTCTCAATGCGGTACTGATTGAGCAGTTTAGTTGAACAATAGGGCTAGAGAATATTTTTTTTTAGTTTAGTGCCTTCGTTTATATATTGAATAAAAATATGTCAATTTCTGCTATGTTTGCCTAATGTCTCTGAAAGTAGCCCACTTAAAAGGATGTGTAGTCAGTATATTTGTATCATTATATTTGTTCTGGATCTCAAATCTAGTGATATCTATCTTTAATGACAAATTATTTAACTTCAAAAAAGCCATATGTGATAATTTAACTTAGCGTTTAGTCATCCTTTGTTATAATTGTAACTGTTTCTAATCTCTATACCTTTATGTATTTGTCCTCATCTCTGCGAAGCTTTTAACTTTTAAATGATGTAAACATAATGTATGTTAAAATTCATTTATTTGTGTTACCTAAACTGTTGCCTTTTTCTGTACCTGGTACCTCTTTTAAGAAGAAAAAGAAAACGAGAATGGTGACTGACGTTTGTTTATGGTTCATTCTGAAAGAACAAACGTTTTTGTTAGTTCAAAAGTAATTCGTTACAACAATTTTGAACCTTAACAGAATGCATTTAAAACTGACCAAAACATGGAGGTTGTCCCATTCATGCAAATCTGCACCAAATCACCGATGGCCCTGGAGCAGATCCACTCTTAAGCATACCAAAGTCATATTGGATAAAGCTGTAATGGTAATGCAAGATGACTTATCTATTTAATTATGTCATTGATTAACATTATAATTTATTCGTTTTTTTAATTGTAAGGGATTTTATTTGAATATTAATTCTGTTTCTACAGATGTAACTTATACTATCGTAACAGCCATTATGTTTTGTGTTTGTTAATAGATGCTGTTATTGCATCACAGCTAAGCCAATTTACCTACCATTACTATTTGACATAATTGGCACTACATATCTTAAAAATAACTAAACAACCTGTCCACAACAAGTAACAATGTTTCAATAAACTAGGAATAAAAATAGCTGATTTAGTTTTTGTAACCGGCGACGCAAAAAGAAGGGTATCGTAAATTTAACTTATTATCTGAGTACCTTCGTATCTGTCTGGCATAAGAGCTATTGTTACGAGCGGGGTATACGATAAAAAAAGTAGTCGGTAATACAAACAAGAAATCACTATATAATTCGTTAGTCGCACTAGAAATTCGCTTCGATGTTATTTCTCTGTGTCGTAAAACAGTACCTACTGTCCCGTACGCCCAATACGCTCAGATTTTATAGTGCTATCGAAATTTTTGGCGAAAGCTTACTAGCTACGCCCGGGTCTCGTCCGGTGTAATCCCCTGTGCTTGGCGAAGTCGAGCTCCGAGGAATGGTGATCTCGAGGAGCGCCCATCAGCCAGCATCATGTCGGGTGTTGAGGATTTTAGAGTAGGGATTGTCACAGAGACAAAGTTTCGCGGCAGGGCATGCCTATCCGGCGGTCGACGATGATAGGGCGTGAACTCCCGCACATGGCGGGCTTGCAAGCCGTCGGCACGCACGCACAAGTTTGTGCTCAGGCGTCACACATAGAGAGGGTGCGGTCGATGGTCACGCCGAGGTATTTCACTGTCGCGGACCAATCGATATTCTGGCCCATGAGCTTCAGCTGTGGTAGGGTTAGTCTTCGCCACGTTAACCGTCTAGAGTACGCTGCATCTTGGTAGCAGCGTACTCTAGAGTCGGCGTACAACGCAAGCTTACGCCGTCGGTTACAATAAGTAATCTACTCTTTTCTATAATCTTCCGATAATCGACACTAGAAAGCACTAGTATCGGAATTAAGAACCAGAATCTCAATGCGTAGCGTAGTATGCGTAGTATTCGTTGGAACCTACTTGACACTAGATGGCGCTGTCCTCCAGACACAACACAAGAACCACTCCATCCTATGGCTATGGCATCCAAGAAAATCTGAATTCCAATTCTCGTAATAAAAGTTCGGTCTCAACTCCATTACGATCAACTTTCGGTCTCACAACTGTCATAAAAGGTATTTTCGTGGTAAAGTAGTTAATTATTCCTAGCAGATCACGGATTCAATTTTCGGTTAGAATACGATATAATCACATTACAGTCAACGTTGGATGTTTAATACTTTACTACGAAAATACCTTTCATGACAGTTGTGAGATCGAAAGTTGATCGGAACTCAATTGAGACCGAACTTTTATCACGAGAATTGGCCTTCTGTTCATTTCTATTTTTGAGGATTTTCGACTCGGGGTATTTATCGTCGCAGATTTTGAGTGTCTCGGTGGTTCAGTGGAAGCGTATGCGTCTGCTGTACTGACGTCTCGGGTTCGATTTCCGGGTCGGACCAAATGTTTGTGTGGTCTAAAAATATTTATTTCGGAGTTTGGGTGTTTTCTATGTATGTATTTACAAAATAAAAGTATCATCAGATCATCACATCAACAGCCTATAATAGTTTACTGCTTTACATAAGCCTCTCCTTAGAAAGGAGGTTTAAAAGTATACACATATTTAATCAGTCAATCTAGCTTTCAAAGTACAAGCCCTGCTTAGTTTAAAACTAGATGGCGTTGTGTCAGATGTCCGAAAATAATATTATTATTAATTCAACGCTCACCACCGCCGCGCCGTGCGTTCAAACCACCTCCTTCTTCTCTAAATTACACTCTAGTGGTAGACTACGTGCAATCGGTGTCACAAACTTTTGTAGCAAGACATATGACTTTTTAAGAAATTGTTTTAATTTTAGGTTAAAAATGCTATTTTGTGGCAATATGTCTGATAAAATTATTTCAATTATTATTACTATCTGTGGAATGGGTTATCGTCTGCGGTATTTCCGGACTGATACGACCTTGAAGAAAAGAGCGTACTCCTTCCTAAAAGGCCGGCAACGCATTTGTGACTCCTGAGTTTCAGACGTTCATGGACGACGATTGTCGCTTTCCATCAGGTGAGCCTGAACTCTAACATAAAAAAAGAATGGAATTGTACCAAATTGTTGAATATGGCAATGTTTATACATTTATCTAAGGTTGGGTACACTGTTTTGTCTACTTCCGCCCGCTCTGTGTGTGAGTCAATCTCAATTGTAATCATGAGAAGGTAATAAATACCTACAGCTTTTTGTTCATGAAGTATCACAATGGTCGCTCTAGATAAACGTTATGCTAAAAGAAATTACGCTGAATTTTACCTCTGCCAAATTTAACTATGCTAAATAAAATTGTGCTATCTTAAAAGTATGCCAGTCCAAATTCGGACATATACGAGTAAACATTTGGCCAAACAATAATTATACTAAATAGTTTTTATTCCTTAATTCTGCCAAGTGTTTTATGCGAAATAAATTTCGGAGCATCAAGATTCTGCCAGATAGAGGGAACCTATAATTTACCTATTTATTGTCAAATCTTTACTCTTTACCGTCGTTAATTAAAAAGTGTGATAGTAAATAATATATACACATCGAAGCGTACGTCCTTGTCATACGAAATACCACCGTGACAATGTCCTGTCATTGTACATTTCATCTCATGCAAATCACCAAAAAGAAAAACGTGCAGTTCAAATGGTTGTATGTATTTGTCACAATGGTACTTGCATCATAAAGCTGAAAAGACTTATATTATTCTATAACAAGACAACATACTATTTTATATAACCGAACCAGCCATTGCCCTTGTCTTCGCTCGTGTAGTTATTTCTAATTTCGTGTTTCTAACTTTGAAAATGACGACCTCCCATACAATCGTTCATGCCTTATTTTATCTCCTAGAGGGAGAATTTTTCAAAATCCTTCCTTAATTGGTGTCTAAGACATATAAGGCATAAAAAATTCAAGTTTGTAGCCAAAGCGGTTTAGGGTCTGCTTTGATGAATCAGTCAGTCAGGGCAAGTAATATGTATAGATATTTAAAATTCAAATGATCTAAATTCTCTAGACTTTTCTCGTTGAGCCGTACAATTGACCAAAAAAAAGTGACTACCAAAGCAGAAAATATTTTCGTGCTTGGCTTTAAAATCACGTACCCAAAGCGCTATTATAAACCAGCTCCGGCGCCTCTATTGTGTGCTTACCGTGAAAATTGGCCAAATAAAGGTTTCGTAACCGTTACGGAAGCTGTTAAATTACGTCCACTGATTCATGAATACATGATAGCGGCAATAAATAGGCTGCGTTGCAGGATTTCCTCACTGTAGTATGTGCTTGACCAAGGCTCTTTCAAAATGTATGGAGTTATTAGCAAGAACCAATTGATATACTAGAGACAATATTCATGAAATCTCCCTTTTACTAGCCAAGTGTGCCAGAAGGGGAAGATGTCAAATTAGGATGAGTATGAAGCGATAAATTTGCGTGTGAGCCGGCATGTAATAGGGGCTAGGTATGAAATTGCCTTGTATAGTGATAGATACTTTGAATTTACATAAAACCTTCATAGTGTGAGATTTTCGTGTGAAACTTTTTTTACATGATACCTCATTTCTTCTTTTAACAACAACACACACAACAACTGTGCAACATTCGATTCGAAAAAAAAAAAATTCGAGTCATTTTTGAAAACGAGTTCCGACGCGGAACACCGACACGATAAGACCGTCTAAACAGGTGAATAACGCTGAATGGAAAGAGATGGTGGAAGTCGATTCGAGTCACATGATTTAACGTTACCCTACCTACAATATTCATAGTCAATATACAATACAGTGTATACCATATTCATTCATTTGCACCAAAAAAATAAGATAAAAAAATATGAAAAATTGGTGCCTCATGATTTGACTGATCTGCAGAAGGAAATGATTGTTGAAACTTGTGTTGCCTTGTTGAATCGGCACAGATATGAAGGAATATTGGATCGTATTGTGACATGTGGCGAAAAGTGGATTGTTTACGATAACCGTAAGCGAAAAATGTAATGGCTGATCCCAGATCAAACGCCGCAACACTGCCCTAAAACAAAGCTTACCAAAAAAAACTCGACTCGTGAATCGATATTTACCATTATTGCTCCATGATAACGCAAGACCTCACACTGCACGAGAAACCGTTGTTTGAAGTCGGTGCCAAGCTCGATGCACAATAAGTAATACTGGTCTATGTTAGCTTTATATTAGCATAATGAAAAATTAAGAATTCAAAATAATTCTAATGAAACATCGAAGATTTTGTTAATTAATAAAGACCAACCAGATCAATTACGTGCGCAAACTTATCAACTACTTATTAAAGCATTCAAGATAATAATATAATTGGAGATGTGCGTCCACTTTAGCTCGTTCAACATGTTTTGCGCAGCATGAAGACTGTTGCAGCTGCCGCGCTACATTCTACCATGCCTATCAAGCACCTATTTGGCTTGGCACCGACTTCAAACAGACTAGAAGGGACTATTGGTATTATAATGTTACCTGTTACATTGAGGGTAATTATTATAGTTTTTTACTTACATTTGTAATTATTTTTTAATTTTTAGTGCTCTTTGTCGGTGCTATTTGAAGTCGGTTCAACTTTTTTTTTAAAAGGGTTTTGTTTCAGTAGCTAAGTTTATGTATTTTGACATCTTTGTGTGCGTTGTAAGGAGATTGTGTGTGTTACATACTGCTATGTCTATTATAAAAACTGTGCTTTTAACTTTATCCAGGATTACTGTCCGGTCTATTATAGTGTATGGTTTTGTCGGTAATTATTGTCCTATCCCAATATATTTCAAATGCATTATTTCTTAAAACTGTACTTGGTTTATATTTAAAATAAGCTGTTTTATTTGGAATAAATGAATATTTATAAGCTATATTTTGATGGATTATTGCTGCAACTTGGTAATGCCTGTTTATAATCAGTTTGTACAATAAATTTAAAAGCTCCAGTTATGTGTTGGATGGTTTCGGAACTGCTATGGCATCGTCTACGTAAGTCGGAAGGAAGGTTAGGGATACGCATTATGTGTTTTTGATAGTTAAGAGTATCAATAATTTGATCCTGAATAGTGATCACAAAAGTCTCAGCTTCTGGGCAGAGTTTTCCAAGCCGCAGCCATTTGTTCGACGCTTTTCTTTTGTCATGTGTTTGTCTGAGATTGGCAAGATATCTGCCGTGAAGAGATATACTAATTTTGGTTGAACGTTTGTGTAGCATAAGTTGAGCGGAGTAAATTTTTTGTCTATATCGGTTAACAATTTTTTAAGTTGGGATCGTTCAGCTTTGGTGTGGAAATATTTGCATATCTTATCTATGAGTTTGTTGTGTAGTTTGTGTAAATCGATGAGACCTCTCCCTCCATCTTGGCGAGGTAATGTAAGACGTTGTGTACAGGATCTGGGGCGATGTTTCCTATTGGTTGTCAAATATGTATTGATTATGGGCTGTAATTTAATGAGATCGCTCAGTGACCAGTTTTGTAATCCCAAAGGATTAAATTGGAACGGGTATTGCACACGTGTTGATGGCTTTTATGCTATTGCGTGACTTTAATCGGTTTCTCAAAATCTGATTTACTCTGGCTTAAATTTTCTTTGTTAATTCCAATTTTGTCTGGCTTTTTTAGATAGACATATGGACTGATGGAATCCTAAATTATAGTTGTGTGTTCGTCAATCGGTTCATTAGTTCACCAAGTTGTACTTTATACCAAGTTGTTGAGTTCTGTCTTATCGCGATTGATAGAGTGAATTTTAAATTTGTGTACCCCAAATTGTATTTAGATATCTGCCGAAAATGTTTGTGTAATATCAGCTAGTTTACTTAGTTGGGTGTTATTCGCTGCATAAATTTTAATATCATCCATGTAAAGTCAGTGTGAGAGTATGTAGAATGAGTTAATGCTCCTAATTTGAAGCCTATATTTGTACTATCTAGCAGTTCGAATAAGGGGTTGAGTGCCATGCTAAACCAAAGCGGGTTAAGTGAATCTCCTTGATATATACCTCTTTCTATTTCTATCAAGTTAGTTGATGAAGTGTTATTATTTATTTTAAATTAGATTTCCAATTAAGCATAGCTGTACCTCGAAGACTGGGGTGAATTTAATAATGTTCTAATACATACATTAACCAGCTAGAATCAGATGCCTTCTTGTAATCGATATACGTCACGTGGATGTTCCTATTTCTAGTTTGGAATGGTTTTGTTGTTCTGCTATAATATTGTAATGATTTAAGTGTCTGAAAATAATTTCCCTAATGCATCTGATCTTGTAATAATTTTATTATAATTTGCAGGCATGTGACAGATATTAATTTGCAGAGTTTTTGGGCTCTGAACCTTTTGGTAGAATGTGTGTGATTCCTTGTGCTATGAATGTTAGCATAGTGTGTGGTGATTGTATGAATTTTTAAATGAGACTGAGGACGAATGAGTGTGCGCAGGTTATTTTTTTATGCCAATATTAACGACATTATCCGTAGGGCTCTTGTTACCGCTGGCGTTCCAGCTGTACGTGAACCCAATGATCTGGTGCGAGACGATGGGAAGAGTCCGAACGATATGTCGTTGCTGCCATGGAAGATGGGTAGGCCTTTGGTGTGGGACGCAACCTGTGTCGACACCCTTGCGCCATCATATTTGCCAAGCACTGCTGGTTACGTCGGCGCTGCTGCTGCATCTGCAGAAACCCTCAAACGGCGTAAATATCAGAAATTAGTAGGAAATTACATTTTTGAACCGTTTAGGGTCGAATATATAAACAGCTAGCTAAACAACTGATTGACACTTCTCGTGATCGGCTGGCCCTTTTCTAGCACAGAGAATTAGCATTGCCATTCAACGTGGCAATGCTGCTAGTCTTCTGGGAACGCTACCAGTAGGCGATGATGCGGAGGATTTTTTTTATGCTTGTATGTAAATAGTGTAAATTTTGTAAATATTCTAACTTAATTAATTTTTATTCTTATAAAATAATAATATGTCCGGTATACGATGACAGATCACCATAATAGCATTCTAAGAATTAGCGATAAAATATAATAGTCTTCTTTTTAACCAAACTGTCCGCTAACGGTAATAATAAATACAGGTCACTTATTTCGTAACTGCGTCTTTAAAATGGAGACGTAAAAGTATTGTCAGGCGCATAAATTGAAGTGGATGGTGTCGCCGTCGTGTGCTACGCGGACGACACGCTCGTGACGGCGCGCGGCAAGACGCACCACGAGGCAACTCTGAGGGCCACGGCCGGGGTTGCCCAAGTCGTTGAGCGAATCTGGCGGCTGGGTCTCGGGGTGGCTCTGCACAAGTCCGAGGCCCTGTTCTTCCACAGGCTTCGGAGGAAGCCACCTCAGGGATCTAGCTTCACGGTAGGAGGCACCCGCATTGGCAATCAAAGACTTCGGATATCATTTCCGAGGTCTGGTCCCCAAGATGGTTGGGGCGGCGCGTGCGTTGGCGCGGCTGCTGCCCAACATGAAGGGACCCGGTGACTCTTGCAGGAGACTCTACTCGGGGGTTGTGCGGTCCATGGCCCTTTACGGGTGCCCAGTATGGGCGGGGGCCCTGAAGGCCAGCAACGTCGCGATACTGCGACGACCGCAGTGAGTGCTGGCCATCAGGATCATAAGGGGGTACCGCACGATCTTCTTTGAGGCGGCGAGTCTCCGCGCCGGACCTCCACCGTGGGACCTGGAGGCGAGAGCCCTTGCGGCTTTGTATCAGTGGCGCAAAGAGGCGCGGGAGTGGGGTCGGTGTCCCGAGATTCGAGAAATCGATGACCGGAAATCCCAACTCCGCCAGGTCATCATAGGAGTGGAGGGAACGACTCGGGCAACCGAGCGCCGGGCGGGGATTGGCTCGAGAGGCGTCACGGGACCCTCTCATACCGACTGACGCAGGTGATCACTGGGAAAGGATGTTTCGGAGATCACCTGTGTCTTATCCGCAATGAGCCAACGCCTGAGTACCACCACTGCGATGGCCAGACCGTTGACACGGCTCTCCACACGCTGGGACAGTGCGCGGCGTGGGTTGAGCACAGGCGAGACCTCGTGGCGGCCATCGGAGTGGGAGTTCTCTCGCTCGATAGCCTGATTGCGGCTATCGTGCGGAGCGAGAGTGCGTGGAACTCTGCCGTCTCCTTCTGCGAGCAAGTTATGCTCGCGAAGGAGACGGCGGAGCGGGACCGGGAGAGGTTTAGAACTCTCCCGGGCTAGGTACCGCAGGCGACTCAGGCACCGGAGGTCGCAGAACGACCTCCGTCCTCCATAAGCGCAGGCCTGAGGGTGACAGGTGAGGCCATCTGTCACCCTAGCAGAAGCAGGCCGGGGTGGCGGCAAGCGCGTTGCGAAACGCGCTCGCTTCCACGGAGCAGAGGGAACATGGGGTTCCCACACGGGGGTATGTCGGGGCACCAGGGACTTCCTTTCTAGGGTATACCTGGTTCCCCGGCTATTAGTAACCGAGACGGCGTGCGGTTTTCGGTCGGTTCGAGTCCGACATGCCACCGATTGGTGGTATCCAAGGGGATTTCCGCACGAAAAAAAAAAGAAAGGCGCATAAATTGAACTTGTAGAAATTACATATTATGATTTAGTTAGATATTAATAATGGTGAAAAAAGGGGGGCTTATTGATAATGTGATTTTATTGATATTGTGTCGATATTTGTTGTTTGTTTACGAATGTTGGTACTAAATCTAGTATTTTTCATGAAATATTAAAATAAACTGTTATCTGTTATTGGCTTTTATTTGGACACTATCTACAGCCAGGGAATATTCCACAGATGGTGTAAAAGATAAGGTTTATTTATGACTATGTTTATGAGCGATATCCGAAACAACAAGTTAAGGTTTGTACTTGAAATTAGAAGAAATTACGTACATCCTCTCTAGTCGAGAGCACTTAAATTTTACAAGTTTAAGGAAGTAAAGTCTTAAGGACTTGACTTTCTTAAACTTGTAAGTAATACGCAAATCGAAAATTGTTTTTTAAAAGACAAACAAACAAGAAAACTCTGTGAAAGTATTTACAGTTCTTTCCAAGCAATTTGAAAAATGTAGCATAAGTTAGTGTTTGGAAGAATAGTTTAGGAACAATCAGACGGGGGTTTATTTTTCAGAGCATAACTTTGTATATATATATATATTCATGAAGGAATTCCGATTCTTTAAAACACTGTTTTGCTTAAACCGTTTGACTGATTACAACATGAGGTGTCATTAGATTTTTCTTAGTTGTGAGATTGAATGATAATACTCGTATTACTGCTATAAACATTATTCAGGTTCGTATATGGGTTTTTATTTAATTTAGTAACTTTTTGGTGTTTTTTGTTTTATATTACTGTTTACTCATATGATATTAAGATATGAAAGTAGGTCACAAACGTATAGAAATTGTAAACATGTTTATGTTACGTACTTACTTATTTTTCCTTATTTGCATAGAAACGGAAATGGATTATAGTAGAAATAAGGGCTTGGTAGCTATCACACTATTTACTTTGGTTATGATTAGATGTCACATATTCCAAATTAGATATCATATAAACTTTTACCGTAATCATGTTTAAAATTTATCGTCTTACAATATTATGTCGGAATCGGACCGACTAAAACCACACGGTGTGCCACTCTGCGCCTGTCATAAGAGAGATCCAGGAACCGCTATTATTAAGACATCCGGACCCCTCCTAGCGCCTGCCCGCAATGGCGCGGGCACCAACTTCGAGTACATTCTCAGTGGTGACAGGCGGGACTCAATTCCCTCCTAGCGACACAGTGCAGGTACTTCATTGGGGTTTATGTCAAGTTTGCTCTCTTGGTCGGCTCTTACGACACCCTTGGTATGAATAAACCAGCGGTACTGTTAAGCAAACTCCTAATAGTAACTATGAGTTTTTATTTCAAGACAATTGATGTAGTCGGCTGTAAAAAAATATTTTTAAGGTTATACTTTCTCATGGTCAGCCACGCAGGTACAGGTCGTTAATTATCAGTAGGTACAGTGCCCTATCAAGTATATCAGTTTTCGAACACACTTTACTTAGTAAACTGTATTTCAAGGGAAGGAAAGCTATCTGCTACGGTTTTTCATATCCCAGTAACCGGGTTCCTCTTTCTCAGATTTCACATGGTTTGGAGCAGTTGGGGAGCAGATCGTTTATATTGTCTCGATTCACTTCGTGACGTAGTGCGATTTAATCTCGTCTTCTTTTATATTGACTGAAACTTTAAACCTCAATGAATTTTAGATGCCTTTTACTATGGGATCTTAAACCAAAGTTTTTTATGACTGTTAGTCTAGTGGTATCCTGACTGTAAAGCCCCAGGTTGTGGGTTCGATTCCCATTAAGGACAATAACTTTGTCTCATTTGCTCTCTGGATCACCAAGTACTGGCAAACTGTACTCTAAAAGTACTGGCTTTTTATAGGGCCAAACTGTATTAAACGTAGGTATATGTATATTAACATTTACGAAGTTCAGGCGCTCAAGCAAAGTTGGCATAAATATTCGTTACTCAATAATTTAAGAAAGAATAAACTGATTTGGTGAAAAATTGGCACAGAGTTTTTTTTTTATGTAGGGGGCAATTCCGTGTGGTGACGGATTAAGAATACATAGTGTCACCACCCCTAGTCATCCCGTGGGTGTCGTAAGAGCCGATTAAGGGAGCAAACTACGCAGGATAACAGCACTGCAAAGAGAATGAAACTTGAAACAAACCCTGTACCAACCCATCTGGCCAGCGTGGTATAGTGGGCCAAAACCTCCTTTCTATGGAGAGGCCTATGACCAGCAGTGCACTAGTAAAGGATGTGGATGATAGGGGGCAAAACAGCAGATGAGTCACCACGGGGACGGGTAACTACCGTCGCCACCCGACACCTGCAACTCAAAAAACAGAAAGAAAAGTGCGTTGCCCTGGATGGATGTTTAGTGGTATTAGTAGAGAAAATAAAGTTCTTACTAATGAATGGATGGGAAATGAGGGAGAGGGTAAGGCGAATGGTAACCCCATTCGATCGGTGGAAAAAGAACCTAAAAAATATGTTAAAACCAAAACGCATAATGTTATTTCCATATGTCTTACTTGCCTTATTGGAGCAGGCAATCCAAAATGTTTCCCTTCAGCATTTCAGACAGTGAGCTGCACATTACAAACACGTATGTTTTGAAATACTGCAGTATCAGTTTAATTGGTAATGATACATAGATTAGAACGTTGACATTGGTTATCTGTCGGTAGATGGGAATACATACATTGGCGCAGTCAAACAAACAAACTTACAAACATAAGTTCTATAAGTTCACACATTGATAACTGTCTAAATATTGCCGTTATACTCATTATATTCTATGATGCAGTAGTGACGACTTTACACAGCCAAGTTCTTTATAGAAGAAATATAAATAATATTGTATCAAGAAAACTAAAAATAGGGCTTAGATATCATAACTACAGAATAAAGTACTCTGGTTGACTCATTAATAGACCACGCAACTATGAGCATACACATGAATGCAATAAAGATTTGATTCGATTAGACCATCATGAGACCAAACTAAATCCACTAAACAAAACTGTACGTTCACCGCTAAGAAAACCATATTTACTGTATGCTCGAGAACACTAAGCTACGCCTCTTACTACTCAAGCATATGCAGAACCTGGATTGTGTATATTCGAACCCATATATTACCTTCTCTTCAAAATGACGACTTCAAAAAAAGGAGGAGGTTTTCATTTTTTTTTTTGTTTGTTACCTCAGAACTTTTGACTAGGTGAACCGATTTTGAAGATTATTTTATTATTTGAAAGTTGGTGCTTTCCGTGTGGTCCCATTTCAATTTGGTTCAGGTCTGATAATGGCATCCAAGCAATTAAAAAAAAAACCATATAAGTCTTAAATTCGCATTAAGTATGTTGTATGATGAATAACTCAATATCACGCAAACCGATTTCGATAATTCTCTTTTTTATTGGAATGAATGTACTTTAAGGGTACTTTTAGACGCTGTCAGCCAAGGAAACATTACGATATACCTAGCAATACTAATACGAGAATACTTTAAGACTCGTCAACTCGCGCGTGCGACACAAGCACTTCTTCACTTATAACTATGTATATATGTATGTACATAGTTAAGATAGGTTTGTTACCTTGGCTAACACCGACTCCAAAAATAACAATAATTGTAACTACATTATATTCATTTCATTTTCCTTAGAACTCAAAAAAATATTTTGATCGTTGTGTTAGATTTGAAGTGGGTAGGTACCTACCTACCTTCTTGCGTGGTAAACACATAGATCGTACCTACATATTAATGAGTAGAAAAAGTAAGTTGATTATTAAGTTGTAGAAGAATATGCATTTTTTTTTTACTTTTTAGTGCATATTAATTTGTTTTGGAATAATGTTTTTGAAGTCGGTTTTTTTTTGTTAAAAATTTTGTTTATTAGAGATGGAGCTTTCTTATGCAAATCTGAAATTGAGATAACTAATCTCTATTTCAGATTTGCATAAGAAAGCTCCATCTCCATGTATTGACCTAAATAAATATAGGTAAATAATTTATACTCCTATGACGAATAGATTCAAAGTGGGCACCATTTTTACTATGACCTTTCTGATCGTGATTTACAGGAGTCACTACGTATTTTAGCAGATATAAAGATAGCATTGTACATATTTCAAGTATGTACCTATTGACTTAAGTTAAAGTTATGTATTGTACATATTTCAATATGTATTAAAAAGCAAATAATCGAGAGGTACTTTCCGCAGACAATCCTACGTCCTTAGTGACCTTCTGATAATATTTTATCATTGACTCATCAAGATGAAGTCAATAACGTCACATTTCATTCAGACATTATTACCTCAGCTCTGGAGTTGGAGTAGTAATATAAATATTTTATCGGAAATTTACCTTTGCATAAGGATAAGTTAAACAGTCTGTCAATATTTATATAAAGGTATTAACTCTTTAAATTGATTATTTAAAAACCACTACGGCAGCTCTGTAAAGGGTGTATGGTCTGATACAAGAAAAACAGTAGCATCCGCATATTCGGCACCAACACTGAGAACCGTTTGATTTCTAAGTGGGAAAGGTGTCTCGTACTCATTTGTGTCACCTTCATTGGCCAAAGTTTGAAACCAGTAACTATCGTCTTACATGCATCCTCGGTCAGAGACTTTCTCCACGTATTGCGGTCATCAGCTAGAACTTTTCATGTGTTAGTGCGGCTCTCAAAATCTACCAGCTTTCAGTTTATTAAGTTTTTAGGTCGGATTAAAGAGTTTCCCATCTGTTCTGTTCAGAAGGAGGCAATTATACGACAAAATGTGTTGGTGTTAAAACGCAACCTGCTAAACTACGTCATGAACAACAGCTCTTTGCATGCGCTTTTGGAGAGACTGTATTAGATTTAATTTGGATTTTAGAGGACATCTTATTATATTAAGTCCGGTGTAAAGCCCCTACCGGATTCCTGAGTTTACGTTAAATGTTACTGAAAAGGAAAGTTTCGAGCTACTGCGTACATATACCCATTCATTAGTATAAGCAATATCCCCTTTCTTCCGTTGCCGGGCAACTAGTATATTAAGAGTAGTTAATACTTAAAAAAGAACATCAAAAGGGAAAGATCCAATCCATTTCAAAGTACTAGATAGAGTTTTCCTATCTTACATTACCAAAGGACTTGAGTCTTAGTGT
Source organism: Arctia plantaginis (assembly GCA_902825455.1). Taxonomy (NCBI): domain Eukaryota; kingdom Metazoa; phylum Arthropoda; class Insecta; order Lepidoptera; family Erebidae; genus Arctia; species Arctia plantaginis. The sequence continues at coordinate 8,647,106 of CADEBD010000288.1, forward strand.
GACCAAGTCATAGTTGGATTAATGTTGTTTTTAATACGCCTCAGCCTACCATTTCGGGAACAAAGCAGTGAGTATCATGTGTGTATGAATCTATTAACCGAAAGTAGAAAAGTATCACACTTATCTTGTCTGACAATCCTACTCACTGGAGTTTAAAATGACTCTTTAGTCTGAAGGCATCAGAAATATTACTAGTAAAATATAGATCTTATGATATTATGTAATACCTGTAATATTGCCTAACATCGATGAACAATGTCGCAACACTCAACCTTGGACGCTATTTACTTACTTAACATTGACACTTCTGGTCTTCGATCCTTATGGTAATCCTAGATAATTGAAACAACTGATAAAAGTGAGGACACGATTATTCAATAATTGATTATATTAGTTATTACATTAAACAATTCTCATCACAAAATTGTATTTTAGGTAGGTAAAACTTATTTCTCATCATCTAGAATTAGACTTGACTACTAATATCCTCGATTTATGAAAAAAAAACTGTTTATTATGACATTATGTTATGAATTTACGACTAATAAAGTAGGTCTTGGGAAGTAGATCTATTATTGAAGAGAACTCGCAGTACACAAAGAACACGAAATACTTACCAATTTTTTTTAATGGGCAATTACGTAACAAAAGAATAATTCACCTGACTAATTAAATCTTTCGATTACTTTGAATTGACAACAATATTATAATAATTCAGCAAAACATACCCACATTCTTGACTGCACGGATGGCGTAGTGGTTTAAGCGGTCGACACGCCGCTCACTACTACGCTGAGTGTTGTGGGTTCGATCCCCACATGGGACGACACTTTGTGAGATCTACAAATTGTTGTTCTGAGTCTGGGTTTTCTTTGTGTCCGTTTCATGTATGTTTGTAAAGTCCCTAGCGATATATTCCCAATTCGGGTTGTCTTAAAAAAAAAAGATCAAAAAAGAGATTCTTAAAAACAAATTCCCATGCCAAAAAAGATTGTACCTACAGGCCAGTTTATTCCTACAGTGCACCGTAAATTTTGCAAAGGTCAGAGAGAAGACAATATGAAAAAGTAAACACGGTATGGTTTGTTCAGCGCAAGTATATAAATCTGATGACGAGTTTCGGAGACAGAAAACGGAACTCTTTCAAAAATGACAGCTGATAAGTTTTTAGTGCTTTTTGTTAATATTGTTTGAAGTCGGTTCAACTTTTTTTTAAGGATCTATACCTTATTTTATTAATATTTTTATTGTATGCAATAAAAACAAGCTCACGGATCACCTCATGGGACGTGACTAAAACCAAACACACTCAGAGTCACAAGTGAGAGATCAGAGAATTAAGAATTGCTAAACGATCACTCCGAACGAGCTGGCCCCTATTATGTGCTGAAGCTCTACAACGGTAGCTTGAATGTGTGCCGACTACAAAAATAAGAAGATTCGTATTATTATTTTTTGTCTTCATTATCATTACAAGATACTTATGAGTATTTTTTTTCATTTGATTTATCTGTAGGTACTTAAGGTTACTCCCCTCCCACTGTTAAGATGTTTAGTTTAGATGAAAAATACATCTAGCTCATTTTTATGTGTATCTTGATTTAAGACCGCTAGAGTGGGTAATACTTATTTCAAAGATAATTTTAGGTCTCTAAAGTCAGAAGTTTATGATCTTGGCACCGCGTTTTCCAGTTTTACCAATGAATAATTTTCCACAAGGTGAAAGTGAAACGAGCAGAGATTGTGTCGATCGCCGTCAGACATTTCGATGTACAAGCTTGACGATAGGTCTGACATGCTCTATATTTTGAATAACTTTTATTGACTTCTGAAGTTGAAATAGACAATAATTAGTTCCAACTGTTGACGACTCGACGACTCCCGCACTAGGAATATACCCTGTGTACTTTACAAACACACATAAAACAGACACAAAGAACATCCAGACTCAGAACAACAATTTGTGGATCACACAAAGTGTTATCCCATTGAGGATCGACCTCACAACACTCAGCGCACTAGAAAAGGGCGAGGTGACCGCTTAATCCACTGCGCCATACATGCAATCTACGTTAGTTAGGATCTTATCAGATCTTACGTTAAAAACGCATGTTGAATTACAAAAATGATGTACTAATATAATATTAATACTATTATTTTTATGCAATGGACTAACAGAAACAGAAACTAAGCACGTTAATCTTTACACTCCTGTCCATCCTAAAATTGCCTGAAAGACATCGCTTCAAAAAATATATGTATCATTAAAACTGAAATTTTCTTTTGGTGTGCAATTAAGAATATTTTTGATTATAAAATTAAATAAAACATATAAACTAACAATCGGCTATCGTTCTTGGATTCAATAATTGCAGAATATTAATAAAAAGTCTCATCAATCTTTCTTCACATTGTTTGACAATTTACAATAGTAAGTAATAATTTAATACCCTAACTAAATTTATTGTAAGACCATCACCGTTATAAGAGTAATGTAAACAATACTCTTCGTCAATGTTATTAGGCAATGAAGAGTTAGAAGAAAGCAAGATAAGAAACAAAATCTTATTGTTATTCTTTACTAGTGGAAATCGTCCGCAATACGTTTAAATGTTGAACAGTTGTCTTACCTTGTTAAAAATAAAATTAAACCAACCTAAATTGTAGATTTATAAAAAGTACCTTATTGTAACAAATTACTTGGTATCTAAACATATAAATCATATAAAATTACTTGTCCTGAACGATAGACATAGAGATATTCATCAACGCAGAGCCTAAACCGCTGGCGTTACAAACTTGAAATTTGGGTAGCTGATACTTTTTATGTTGTAACCACCCACAAAGAAAGAAGTTTTAGGAATTTCACCCCTAGGAGGATAAAATAAGGGACGAAACTTGAAATAAGAAAAAAACAAGCTAACGAAGTCGCGGGATATACCTTAAACTTCGCTGTAACTTCGTTGAATAAAGACCTAAAAGCGTAATATAACTAGCAGTACTCGTAGTATAGCTTTAAGAACTATTGCAAGCCATAAAAAAATATTATGTCTAAAATATTGATATGGGCAGTATAAAATGTAGTGAGTTAACAAATTAAGTAACAATTAGTAATTTACGCGGCAGTATTAAGTTACCAGACTCGGAATGTTTATGTGTTATGTTTTAATGAAATATAAGTAAACACATAAATGTTAGAGTTAAATTTTTAAGATAACAGTTAAGAAAAGTACCAAACCTACATCCACTAGGTAATAAAATAGTAACTTACGTTTAAAGTAGCAGAGTTTAAGATATAATTTGAATTCAAAACGTTATATTATATAACGTTTTGAATTCAAATATATTTATAATATTTATATAAATCTGATATTATATATATTATCGCAAAGCTGACGGGATGTCTGTAAAATACTGAATGATATTTGACCCCGCTCTCTCTGAACAGAATCACTTTTGTGACAAAGTTATGCAAAAGCATTAATTTAATTACTACATGTTTATAAGACTATGTTAACAGTTTTATTGTTATGATTATGATCATACTCGGAGTGGCATTATACATCAATTTTCATACACTAAAGTACCTAATTCTGATATTGATACCGTCCTTTTTTTTAATGGGCCTTTTTTTAATGGGACTTTTTTTTAACTCCTGTACACCAGTACCTCGGCTCCCTCTTACAATGTGATGGTGGGATTGATCGAACTGTACAGCATCGAATCAATACGGGATGGATGAAGTGGCGACAGGTAACGGGAACAACTTGTGACCCCAGTTTCCCCTTAAAACTGAAGGGACAAATTTATAAAACTATTATCAGACCTGCCGTACTGTATGGTTCTGAAAGTTGGCCCATTAAGAGAACGGATGAGAGACGCCTGAACGTAGCCGAAATGCGAATGCTGAGATGGATGTGTGGTGTGACTCAGATGGACAAGGTTAGGAATGAGTATATACGAGGGAGCCTGAAAGTAGCGCCACTGGATGAAAAGTTAAGAAGTAATAGGTTATCTTGGTATGGACATGTCATGCGGAGGGATGAGGAAAATGTGGCGAAGAAAGTATTAGGTATGAGAGTTGAAGGGTATAAGAGAAGAGGCAGACCGAAGAAAAGGTGGATGGACTGCGTGAGGGAGGATATGGCTAGCAAGGGAGTAAACAGTGAGATGACGCATGACAGAGTAGAATGGAAAAATCATACATACTGCGCCGACCCCAAATAAAATTGGGAAAAGGGTAGGCAGATGATGATGACACCAGGATCAACAGCAGTGACCCACGAACACACCGAGTTATGATACCGTGCTTGCCTGGTTTGCATTTATTACGACTGTTCCATCAAAATGTTAGTTATTACAATTGTTTTCTTCAATTAACAGTCAAGCTTGTTTCCCCTAAACCGTAGGCAGATTTTGCCAACTACATTTTAATTCTTCTTACTTAATGGAGAGCTTGTCTATTGCCGTCACACGGGCTCAACTAAAAGTGAGAAATTACGCCATGTGATGGAACTAGATCCTGATCTTTAATTATAGTAGTATATTTCGATTTGCAATTTTTTGTTTATCAATCTAACATGGAATCTTACGTTTTTCGAGTAATTAAAATGTAAATTTTAAAAAATAGCTCAAAATTATACATAACGATTAAAAAAAATCGGATTCGAACTGAGAATTTACCATAGTAATTTTTTTTTACACCATCCGAAAGTAAAGATTTTAACGAACAAAAAGCTCACTGACTTTTCTTTAAAAGCAGATATTTTCAAAATGTTCATAAATAAAGCAGAATTTTCGATTCAAAATTAGGGTGTTTTTCGATATTAAGTCAAAATAATGTGAAAATATAAATATTTGAAATAATAAAATTACAGTGTGTTTGGGACACAAAAAGGTAAGTTTTCACCGAATTTCGTAAATATTTTTTTTTTGTAAAAGAAAAATAAAAAACTAAAGACTTGGTTCTTTGATTTTTTCACATACATTTTGAGGTTATGTGAAAAAAGTGTAAATACAAAAATTGTAGATCTTTTTACATAGGACTTGTAGTTTTGCCGAAAATCGAGATAAACCCTTTTTTTTACCCTTAAAAACTAACCCACTTCTGCTTCCCGACCTCAGATCGCCCGTAAATTATTTTGCCTTTCATTTTAGTCATATTCTCTTCCTTTTCCACTGGGTTTCATCCTACTATATATCCTTTTTTTGGTTTCAAAAATTATCGACCTCGGGCTATACAGTCTGCTCTCAATTACTTTACTGCAAGATTGACATTATTATTCCGTAGCAGCTGATTATTTAAAACATGTTTTTTTTCAAATATAATTTCTGTGAATTTGTATATAGTATACAATTGGCTAGTGCAGCAATGTTAACATATTAACAAGTTTGTTGTTCGTCCAAAATTGAAAACAGTAAACATTAAAATAAAAATGACTAGATATAGGCTATAACATCTATATCTATATATATAAAAGAAAGTCGTGTTAGTTACACTATTTATAACTCAAGAACGGCTTTACCGATATGGCTGAAAATTGGTGAGGAGGTAGCTTAGAGCCAGGAGACGGACATAGGATACTATTTATTCCGAAAAAAAAAAAAGTTTGCACGAACTTTGGTTTACTCGGAGATGCCACGTTATTATACTTGGAATGCTTCATCGAAGAATTTTCAAAGACGGAAGATTTTTTCTAAGAAAAAAATTAACTTACTAAATTCGAAAACCGGTTATTTATTGCCTTTAAGGCGGAACAGAGTTCGCCGGAAAATGACTAGATATAGGCTATAACATCTATATCTAGTATAACATAACGTTCAAGTTATTTATCAACACTTGTCATGTTGAAATGTCAAACAATGTTTTTATTTTTATATTTCTAAAATTTATATTACTAGAATAATATTTTGCTTTTAACATAAACCGAAAGGTTGTGGTGATTTTAATTTAAACAAGTATTGTGTGTGTAAAATGTGAATTGCAGTGAATTGCAGTATATCAATTAAGGTTAATTAAAGTGAATTGATTATAGTATGACAAGTAATTCTTTCGTAAAGTAAAGTAAATCTTTCGTAATTATTCAGAAACAAATCATCGTGAAACACATTCATTTCCCCTAAAATGCCCTAGAAATCACCGCTTGAGATTAGTTTCAGCTTGTCAAAAAGATCACAGCTGTCACAATCTGCACCTGAGTAATGATTTCGACATTAACATCGTTCTAAAAAAGCTATTACTCACTTGAGTATGGATCGGTGAATCCCGCTTTAAGTGCCGTTCAATAAAATAAATCTGTACTTAAAATTTGTTTTAAGACTAGATTCACGATTGAGTCACCTTTATCTGGGATCACCATTTAGACTAGTGTCATATGTTATCGTACCTGAACGTGTGCACTTATAAACTTCTAAATAATTGAAACTGGAATGCTTCGGTTTAGAAAGGCATAATCTAATGATTTTATCCACTGATGTATGACCTACTTTCTAATCAACCTCGTGCACCTGTGTAAACAAATCAATGTAAGTACTTGCAGATCAATTATCTCAATGTTTTTTATCTTTGCTTAGGCTACTGAATCCTATCAAACTGCGCTTATTCAGCGTAACCGACAATTACTCTCTCGAAATGCGTGACCTACAATGTTGTAACTCTTTCATTTTACAAAGCAAACCTTACATAACTCAACAGCAAGTTGTCTTTGTAATCGTTTTTTTATGAGATGCAATATACCTCGGCATGAATCAGGGAACACATGCACCTTTGGGTAAATCAGCAAACGTGTCACGTATACGAGACATGTGTTTAGAATAACAAACACTTATAAGATCAAAAATTTGACATTGTTCTTTGCAAAAACAAAAGAGTTGACAAACTATACAAAGGAAGTATACATCAAATTCACTCGTTAAGTGACATTATATCTATCTATCTACCAACAGTTATTTGTAAAGTAAAACCAAACAACCTATTTTATTAACATACGATAAACACAGTTGCTCATGAATGAACCTCCGCACTATTTACACGGCTGTTTGTTGACTTCCACAATATTTTTTAGGTACCCAAGTAGCTATAATATAAACTGATAAAAAATGAAAAATATGTTTGTCCAGATATAATAGGCAAATAAATCGACGTATTAATTTGAAGTTCATGCAAGATTTGTAATAGTCCCTCATCAGAAGTTATAACTAATAGCACACTGGTGAACACTACTCAAGCGCAAGGACAAACAGTAACCGATCTTTCCTCAATTCAAACAGCATAATTGTTAGGTTTTCTCAATACCAGATAGTACGTAAATACACCTTATTATCAGTAACGGTGCTCACAACCGGCCTAAGAGCCTCCAGAGAGCGACGGGTGAGTGAAAGCCAGCGCAGGCCATAGTCGCAGACGCATACCTGACCTCAAGTGACAAACACGTTTCAACAGCGACGTCTAGCATTACTTATAATTTGCGATTTGGTTAATGATATTTTCAAATAAATAAACAAAGGAGTTGTGTGTGCCGATGCGCGAGCGACACGCGACGCTTATTATCACGTTGGACGAAGCAGTGTTGAGGCTGATCGGCTGATAGTGTAGTGCAGAGGCGCGGGTTAGCCGCCGGCGCTCTCGGGCGTGTGCGCTGACAATCAGTCGCGACCATGTTGACATCGTGCGTCGTCGTAGTCCTGGCGGTAATGCTCGCCAGCGCTGCGGACATCGGAACCATTCAATCTATTGAAGTTGACCTTAACAACACCCTACCCGCTGAGCAGTACTTCATTGACAAAATATTTAATAAATACGGAGATAAAGGCGTTATCACATTCGAAGTAAGTGCAATTTTTTTATCATTGTAGACAACGTTGGTATTAAACGTCCCATTGTAGTATTACGAGTATATAAGCATTGCCTGAGTAATTTACAGTTTAAAAGCAATTACAACCTAGATTGAAAAAGTAATGTTTTCACTGTTACAGAAACTGTTTCCTTTATTACCTTACTTAGAATTATTGAAATACATGAGATTCAAAATCTTAGAAAAACTTGAAATATTTGACAATTTACTGACACCTTTCCCTATGCCGCAAACGGAAGTTCAATGCACTTAAAGTAAATGCTACTACTTGGACTATTTGTATTTAATATTAGAGGTTTAGATATCGCGCTTATCAATTTAGTTTAATCTATAGATGTCTCGATTGCAGTTAATTCCATCAAAATTTTAAAAATTCTTAGCCACATAAACCATTTAGATTCGGTTTTGTTCGTGGTGCTAAGCATTCACCAAAACAATGGTCATCTTATTGTTCTTGATTTTTGAATAGGTACTCGTTTTAGTCTGCGTTACTGTGTACTGGTAATTTTCGGACGATTCGACTCCTAACACGCATGTATCCCAAGGTAATCGTAAAAATATGAAAATATATCCTGCATGAATCAATAAATAATTATCACAAAAAATATAAAAAAAATGTATTTTTTATGACATAGAACAGCAAACTGGCATATGGGTCACCTGATGGTAAGTAAGTACAGCCGCCCATAGACACCTTCGCTTAGTATTTTGTTTCTTCTACAGTACCGGAGTATTGAACCAACGATTTTTTGTGCATAGTAATAAATACGAACGACAGGAATGTCATACACAAACATCAGAGGCAAAACTAAGATTTCTGAGGAAGTAAGAATTAAAATATCCGTGGGCAAAACATAATCAAAATAATAATACATAATATTAAGCTGCATGAGGGTAGATCAGAACTAATCAGAAGTCAAGGCACACACACTTGGAAATCCTTCTTCGAGTGTCTTTTAAGTCTTATATAATCACAGAATAGAAAGTCCATCGTAACCCTTTAGATAACTCTTGCTAGCCAGTATACAAAATTACATACACTTTATATGTTAGACTACAAATATCATTAAAATATCTAATCCTAAACGAAAACAATTAAATATTCAGAGCTATATTCACAAATTTTAATTACATTGTCATCATTTTTATACGGAATACCAGGCATACAAACTACTATTTAGATTTTGTTAGAAGATATTGGAACAATATTAATATTAATTGTTAAGTAAACACACAACTTTTTGCATTCATTATAGTCTTTCTATTTTCCTAAACTGTTAAGTGAGTCATTACGTTTATTTGTTCGCTAATGACTTTGCTTTTGTTTTATAATTACAGAGGTAAAAGTATTGGTTAACCATTTCTCGCCTTCTTTATACTATGGTTACGATACCAAGTAATGGATGTTATCCCCACGAAGACGTGGCCAGTAATGGATTAATGCATGCATCCATTATCATGTTAATAAGAAACCGCTATGCCAATTTATTTCTGATCAAGTTTTCTGATCACAACTTAAATACGGTATTTGACTGTTAAGTCACATCAAAAATTCAATATTTATTTAATATTTAATGCCATGAGTTACTCATCATCATCTTTCTGCCCTTTTCTCAATTCTTTTTTGGGCATGCGAGGGCGCAATCAGTATTAGTATAGGAGTTTTGGTTATTTTTATGATCGGCCACGGCAGGATAAAGAAAGACGGTAAATTAAGGCTAGGAACTACAAGCCTCGGAATTAGAAGAAGAATGAAAATTGAGACTCACCTGAGTACGTCCTAAAAAGGCACAGAAATTGAGACTTGTTCTGGCCAACTGAAGTAGTTACGGTTAATTAATTAATTTTTACCCAAAGCTTGGCTCCGTACATGGGTACAAACGAATTATAGCCTTATGTTTATGATGACCTACTTAGGACATACATATATAACAGCTGTTAGTACTGTACACATAATTACATTTTTTATATTTGGCAAGCAAGAATACTTAACGGTTAATTTTTGTATAGCCTCACACAACACCAAATGTCCTAGTGTCGCATTTAAAGTGTTTTTAACAAAACCGTAAGTTTAAATAAAATATTTTAATCTAAAACTTTTACCAATAAGTTTTGAGTAGTTTGAGAGATCTAAGCGTACAAAAACGTGACGGAACTTCATTTTATTCTAAGTAAAGATGTTCATCAGATCAGCAGTCTGCTCATATCTGCTGCTATCATAGTACAAGCTCAGGTTTGGGCTGAGACATCCGCACACGAACACGGACAGCGTGTGAGATGTCTCAGGTTGTTATTACAAACAGTATTAACAAAAGCATACAGTTTTTTTTAAAGAACTAAACTTCGTCATATACAAAATGTAAGGAATTTAATGATGGAATTTAATTTCATATAAACATTTAACAATGTATTTACTCTTTCGAAAGGATCTAAATTTTTTGTTAACCTAGACTGCTACATTATTATGGATGTATCTTCGTGAACAAAACCAAACTAGGATAGAAATCTTTTAAAATAATTACAATTTCCATTTCTATACATGCTTGACCATGCAGATAATACTTCTTAAAACATTAGAGACCAAATAAAAAAGAAGCATTAACATTACTATCACAGAAAACACAGCCGAACGGAGTATGTTGGTGAAATACGTCTAACACAACTTACGCACCTGCTGCAAGATGATAAGAGTTATGAACCGATACCATTAACTGACGTAACTTGATCAGGTGGCTTGACAATACACAATGTATTGAATGAGTTCCAATCACTGCGTAAGATTTCACTAAAACCAGAAATACATCAAAATGGCATACTTGTCGTACGTGCCTTGCAGGTTCAGGAAACTCATTGCCTATCTACATATCGCCTGTAACAAGTTTAAGTTATACTGGTATCGAATTTTTAAATTAATATGTATATTCAGCGCAGCGTAATTATTAACCTTAGCGTCCTCTACGTTTTCTAAACAATGAGCACCGCAATATATAAGGCCACGTCTTACAACGGCAGCGGGACAGTGTGCCACCGAAAATATCTCTACAATAGATCTCAATAAGCCCTATTGTGATATCACCGCACTGCGCTGCGCTGTCATCGCTCCGCTGCCTTTTTAGGTCCAGGACGAGACATCATATGTGATGTACGTCACACTAAGGCCCTTCTTTGATTCAATAACCAAAGAGAGATTAAACCACGTGTCTCTATGCATTCTAATTAAGTTGTATTTACAGTTATAATCGTCGATGATTCCTTGCAATAAATATTAGCGTAACAATGTTGTTGTTTATGAAGATGAGAACACTCCTCAGCTATTGATTCAATAAGACTAATAAAATAGTTCAAGAATTTTATACTATTATGTGTAATACATAATTGTAATACATATTATGTGTAATATAGATTTTCAAGCATATTACCTTTGTAGCCATCAAACGTTTGTGAAAATAAAGTGGCTCAATTTAAACACAACAGAAATATTAAACCTGTGAAACGGGGTAATAAAGAGTATTCCTAATTGTATTCATGTCTTCTGGCTAAAACAGAACCTTAACTTACAAATCGTGTTTTTTTAGGTTAGTTCTGTTATAAAAGTACCCGATTTCATAGAACATACTAAAAATAATGTTCTATTATAAGTCGCTTCCAAATAAGTTGTGCTTTTTTAACTTTTCTTACAATTTGAATGGATTGTTGTAATTTTCAATAACCATTCTTATCCATAACTCTTTTCAATAACTTCAAAAATATTCGTAACAGTTATACTCGTAATACGCCAAGACAATTTACGTTTAAAAAACAAATCATCTGAGATCTGTCTCTCGATAACATTGATATTTATAAAACTCGGATCATATGAAACGAGAAAGTCGTGCGACTTGATAAACAGAGACTAGGAGATTACAAACAGGCTTCCTTTCCTCTCAATTTCACTATACAACAGATTCAACATGAACAAATGAGTACGTTAGATACAATGTTATAGACGAATTGAAGAGTTTTCACATTTGGTTAGGAATTTGTTTGTCCTCATTACCGATATGCAAGGAATGTTTTGAGACGTCAATAACATACTCGATACGTTTGATGTCTCTTCACAAGTGTCTCTATGCATAATTTGACGTGAATATACATGTTGTGGTTTTAAAAAATTGAATCGGCGTTCTTACATTCTAACATTACTGTAGCTCTAATTATGTATAAATTAGTCTGTGCTGTGTACGCCTGTGAATATAAAATTAAAGTAAACATGCAATAATTTAAATTAAAATCGATATACATAGAGCTATACATATTAAAATTACTCACTAAAACAATTTATTCTATCATACTAAGATGAAATAACTATATTGTGTAAGGGAATCAATTTTTTTTATTTTGCTAAACCCTGCTGTCAGAAGAGGATGCAACGATGGAACCCTTTAGGATGCAGGATGATTTTTTAAAACGATACACATAGTCTGTGAAAAGAATGCAGATGAAAAAAAACAGGAGGCCATCTTTGGGTTCTGGATTAATTCCAGACTCAGATCAAATAAAAAGTTAAGATGGAACTTTGCGAAGAACGAAGTGACGCCGGTTTTATAAACATGTGTGCTTAGGCCGGTGCTGATATCATAATTGAACTTGGTGAAAATATTGGTTTCTATGCTTACTTATGTGTGAAATCGATTCCACCCTACTATCTATCTCTTGTAGTGTGATTTACGCCCTTTCACAACATAATTCGGGCTTTTTACTTAAAAATATTGTTGACATTTTTGATAAAGTTTTGACTGACAAGTGTGCCTATATTTTTGTATGTCCAGGCCAAAGCGTATTTTTAACTCGTATCTGAGTTCCAGAGTAGAATAACCCGTTACAAGATTAAAGCTTCAATCAGCAATTGATTTAGTAAAACTTTGAAATATATCTACTGTATTATTTTATCCATCAATAATTGATTTTCTGGTAGATAAATCATGTTAATTATTTATTTTTCATTAGCGTTCCGTTAATAGTTTACCCAAGTATAGTAAAAACGTGACCAGCTTATCAAATGTCATGACTTTTGAAGTTTATTTCACTATTTTTACGTAAATTTGATACAATAACTTTGTGTCCCAGTTAAATTATATTTGGAGTAAAATGAAAAAGCTGAGCTGAGCTTTTTGTGTCATAGTTTCTTGAATTGTCATTCTTATTTAATTTATTTTTCTTATTTTGTTATTCATTCTGCACTTATTCTTTCTATGTGCCCAAAGCTAGCTCAGCTCTTTTTAGTTTTCAATCATAAATCCTTATTCAAGGCTCAATGCTCCGCAATATATACATTCCGCTTTCTGTCTACTGACTTCGCATATACTGACCGCATCTCAGAAGCATTTCTAGCAAAACAATCTACTTCCATCATTTTTCTGACATGCACAAGTCTTATTTCTATACATTAAGGTGTGCTCGAACACGTCATTGTAGTATTAAATACCTTCTGCACTACTAATTGCGCAGTTCAAGCTGCAGAAGCCGGAAAAGACTTGATCCGGTCATCCCATTTCCTTTCGAAATCCTGTATGCACATCTCAAATTTTGTCATACGTTACTCTTAGTCTTTATTTTGCTTGTGAAAACCCCCTCGGGACTTGCGGGGCGGTGTGTGGGAATCGAACCGACTTAAACAATTCGGTGTGCCTCTCCGCGCCTGATATAGAAGGGATCCGGGTACAGCTAATATTAAGACATCCGAAATCCGTTCCGTGTACTTTGCCTGATTTAATAAAAAATTGCGGATGCCAAAATCTCCGTAAAGTTTGTAAATAATACCGACTTGTGGTCTTAGAATAAGCCTTCTAAAGTTCCTGCTTAAAGGGTTAACAGGCCATTGGCAAATTTGGGCATGCGTCATTTTTAATTGAATAAAGCAAAGACACCTTAAAAAGAAATAGCATGTTGCCCTGCTTTAAACAAACCAATCGTATAACAACATTGCATCGATGCTATCTTTTTGTAATACTGCTTACAGTATTATAGAACAATAGGTTTCTACTATAATAATATTTTATGTAAATAGTTTTCATTTTTTAACAAAAATAAGTATCACGTTTACCTATTTTTATAGGTAGTCCAGTCTTGATGAAAATGAATGAATGTATCTAATAGTAATGTCTATTATAATTAAACAACTTACATCACACGTGTAGGCATTGTATAATTTTTAATTATGTCGTTATGTCATGGAATTAGGTACTTACTAGGTATTGTCAAAACGATGACCATGTAAATAACCTTGACCACATACAGCGTAGCTTGCCAACACCACTTTTGTCATAAAATATGAATGAATGTATCATGACAAACTATACACTTCAATAAAAAAAGGAAATTCTGTTACTACATTTTCAACTAATAATAAAGTTTTCAATGCCCAAAAGGAACATAGTCTGTTTTTATAGATTCTGAAATAGATGTTAACTTATTGAGATTGTTTTGCTTTTGTGACACCCAGACCAATGCAAATAGACATGCACTGGCTGGGTATCGAACTTACACTCCTGTCACGGTACTATTATAATACAGTACTCCAACTTCATACAAACGGACGAAACGCGAGCTATACCTACGCGCCTCGATCTCGGGGTGCGCTCGGGGCGCAGACAGTCACGGCTGTACCGCCGTGTCGAACGGACTGTGTGTTGCTTTTTTTTAACAATAACCGCGCGATTTTTTCTCTAAAAATCAGTTAATATGACGAGTAGGAAATATTGTGCTGTTTTTGGTTGTATGAATTCGTCAATAACGCATCCAGACATAAGTTTTTTTAAATTACCTGAAAACTCTGAAAGGTAAGACTATAAAATAATTCTACTTACTCGTACTAGTAGGTAGGTACATAATGTGTGTCTTTTTAATGGATAAGTATTTCCTTTTATCTCACTAAAAAAAAGGTGTTTGGGTTAATAAATAAAGCAAATAGAGTAACGGAAAGTTATTGAGACGAGTGAAATAGGTAGTGTATCAAAATTAATAGGGAGTGAATCAAAAAACAACACGCATTTTTATTGAACACTTCCTATTCAATATACAAAGTATTTCATTTATTTATATAAAAAGGATATTTACAATCACAAATCTAAATAGAAACAGAAAGTAGGCAAATATAATTAAAATGCTGGAGACGGGCAGCCCTAACGCATGTTTACGTACCGCGCGGCTGTAGGCATTTATTTCTATCATGCGGCCGAGTTACAATACTGTATTATAATTGTACCGTGCTCCTGTTTCTCACCATTTCAGTTTACTTTTCCATTGAAAATTTTTAATTACTTTGACAAAATCAACGGTTCATTTAGTGGAAGGACGACGCTTTGAAGTCTGTGGCTTTTTGACTTTAGAAGCTAAATAAGCAGATGCAAGATGCAAGAAGCAAGAGCAATTGTATTTAGAAAAAAATATTATTTTATAAAACTGTCTTAGAACAGATTTCGAACGATTGCCTGATTCAACATTTGACATGCTTTGCACGTTTGTAAATCACTACAGTCAATTTGTTATAAAGTTAACGCACATAACACATCACACAAATTTTTTTTGGTATTTTTATAACAATAAAAATTTAAAGTAAAATAGTATAATATACCAATATATCATCTCTAGTAGCCACAGTTACAAATTTATAAAAATAAACGTAAAATTGAATTGTTATTTACCTATTGCAATAAAAAATGATAAATTAAATACCTATTTTGTTGAACTCATTCTGATTCTCATTGATTTTCATTAAAAGTTCCTAACAAACAAACTTCAAAGTAATTGATTAAAGGCATGCATAGATTATTGAAGCGGATAAAAAGTAAATAGCTAGATTTAAGTTTTTATTTAGATTTTTAAAAATATCAGTCACTTACACTTCTTTCGTTCGGGATACAAATTACAACCCCCAACTACTAAACGACCGGAGAGAACTAAATTCAAATTAGAAAGAGACATAAATCAAGTTTTGTAGAAGAGTAAAAGGAATAGATAGGATTCATACGGTTGGTGGTACGATGACAACAGTCCAGTCGGTTAGTCCAGTTCAGATAAGTACAGTGATCCTCAAGGTTAAATAATGGCGCTTAGCAGGAAGAATCGAATTAGTGCTTCACATCTTCAAATGGCTTCTTACAAAAGACATGCACATAGTTACTAGGTTATTCGGGTCGTTCGAGGCAACAATCTATTATAATGATGAGAATCTTTTCGTAATTGTAATAGAAAACACTTGTGTATGCAAGTAGTTTTTTAGATGATCGTGCTTGTTTTCATCGTTTGCGGATCATCCATCAATTAAATCATCCCCCATTTCCTCTTTCTTGTCCCAGAAGGTTTAAAGTTTCGTTGTATCTCCCTGATCTGACGTCACATATTTTGAAATTTCACAGCCAAAAGAGAATATTATTTTGAAAACACCATTCAAAAATTAACATCAATAAGAAAAAAAATAAGAAAAAAAGCATCAAGTAATGAACGATGAATAGCTATAGTTAATTGTATTAGTGAAAGACCTAATGCTACAAGTACGGAAATTGTTTGTTTATACTTAGTATTAACGTTATAGTTGTATTGTTTTCTAACATTTTAGATAGCCAGACAATAATTTCGCGATTTGATCCGGAATGAGCGACAAAGATTTTAACTCTTTTCCCTAACTAAAGTTAGTTTGTTGGCCATACCAAAAGTATAAAACAGTAAGTAGTAGTTGGAATTTAAGTAAGAAAACAATAAGTAGTAGTTTGACGGCCGGATAGGTAGGCGTAGTGGTTTGTGTAACAGATTGCTACGCCAAAGGTCGCGGGTTCGATTCCCGCTCAATTCAAACATTTGTGTCCATGAACATTTAATGTTTGATTTGGCCTGTGTGTTTCTATGTATGATATGTATGTATTTGCAAAAAAAAATGATATGTATTTATATCAGTTGTCTAGTACTCATAATAAATAAAAAAAAAAAAAAAAAGAGCCTTTATTCAGACAAAATACTTAGTTTTACACAATTATTATTTTATTTGATTAATTATTTAATAAGTTTAAAACAATAGCATTAATACTAATTTAATTACAATATTATATATTTTTATATTTACAATAGCTTACTTCATAAATTAATTTCTGAATTAGTTATTGATTAGTTATTGCCTCCATAGATTCCTGTTTCCAGCTGTTCTGGTCCATGTGCTGCCCGCAACTGCTTTAATGTCGTCCACCCATCTCCTAAATGGTTTACCTCGGTTTCTTTTTCTGTCTCTCGGGTACCAGTACATTATAGTTTTACACCATTTCTCTCGTCCCCTTATAGTGTGCCCTGTCCACTTCCATTTAAGTTTCCTTATTGTAACTGAGACATCCTTTGTTTGTGTTTGTTTTTTTATTGCTGATGTTCTTATTTTGTCTGATAATCTTTTCCCCATCATACTCCTCTCTATAGCGTTTTGGCAGACTTCTAATTTTCGAGCGTGTGCCTTTGTAAGGGCCCATGTTTGACATCCGTATGTAAGGACAGGGAGGATGCAGGTGTTGAAAAGTTTACTTTTGATGGTCATGCTCGTTTCATTGCTTTTCATCACTTCTTTTAGACTCCAGTACCTTTTCCAAGCATTGCCTATTCGTCTTTCTATTTCTTTTGAAGTGAGGTCCGACGGAGAGATTATTTGGCCCAGATAAACGTATTCGTCAACATATTCAATGGTGTTGCTGTTAATAGTGATCGGGTATTTTATATCGTTGGTCATAGCTTTAGTCTTCTGAGTGTTCATAATCAGTCCCACCTTCTGACTTTCCTCTTCTAGTTCTCCAAGCATTACTTGAAGTTCGTTTTTTGTTAGTGAAAGAATTATCAAGTCATCTGCAAATCTTAAATGTGTTATGTTTTCTCCGTCAATTGGCAGTCCCCTTTTTCCCAATTTAGTTGACGGAAAACGTTCTCCAGAACCGCACTAAACAGCTTCGGTGACAACGGATCCCCTTGACAGACACCTCTTTGCCTAGTTCTCATAGTAAATGTGTAAATGTGGAAAAAAAAGTGTAAAGTTCATACATACGTACTATAGGCTTGTGTCCACTAATAACAAATTGCTTGGTATCTGTGGCTTTATTTATTTTATCGAATACCATTACCATTAACAAATTGAAGATACATAGATAAGAAAAAACGAAGTTTATTTCTCATAAAAGTTAAAGATTATTAATATTTTTAACATATAAATTCGAACAAAATAGGCATTAATTCACGTGACAGCGAACACCAATCAGAAATTGTTACGTCACGCCACGCAAAACATCATTGTTGTTGTTGACGTTTTCATACAACAGAGCAGGTGACACCATATTAGTTTTCGTTTTTAGCATATTTTCTTACCTTAATACAGTTTCAGTTGACACTGGACACAGATGTAAACAGTTTTGTTTCGCAGACTGTGACGTCATCCTAGACGCCATGGCACTATTCAGCGTTTTCAATCGAAATTTAAATTGTTCTATTTTAAATAAAAAAATACGTAATGTAAATATTGCTTTTTCTTTAAAATATAGTTTTTTTGGGATAAAATAGATATTAAAGTATATTAACCAAGTTTTCAAATTGAGTCAACTAGCCTATTAAAACTAAGTCGTACTCTGAGATGCAAATTACAAGAAGTGAGTGGAAATAGAGTACTTAGCCGTCGAAAATGTCGGTATTCATGTTTACAGTCTGTCATGATTACTCAATATTACACCTCTTCATATTTATACTGAATTCCGCAATTGAAATGATAAGGGATATCTAATCAAGCAATTGTTTTCTGGCATCTGAAACTTACGGAAGACATGATTATTTATAAATTATTTGCCAAGCAAATAAAATTGAATATATAGTATACTACGTATTTTTGATAATGTAATACGCATTTTACTGAGGCCAGAGAGTTTCTTAACGATTTTCATTATTAAATTCAGAAAACGTAATTCAAGTGAATTTACATATTCCCAATATTTGATCCTTTTTCTCCAAATGTGTATTTGCATGTATATTTTAAAACATTAAGTCATTGAAGACAGAAAAAATTATATTTCCACTTTGTATTTGATATCACTAAATCTGGTTAACATATGTACAAAGAAACCAAAGGTTTTTAACTGTACATTTTTAGCTTTTTTAAACTTTAATTTACATTTCTTTTAAAAAGGTTTTAAGTCACTTTAATTTTTTCAGCGTTTGCCGGGTGTTACTGGAGTATGTGTATGTGTGTATCTGCACGGTGTGTCGTGGGTCACTGCTGTTAATTATCAGATGTAAAAATTGCATAATGTCGCTTATTCCCTTCTGCCTTTCAATTGACGATATTATTATGCTATTTAAAATGTTATAAAATTATATAAAATGTGAGAGGAATTGAATTAAATAATGGCTTTGGTTAAATGGTGTTACAGTTTATATAGTTCTACTTTTTATTTTCACTTCTTATGTTCAAAAGGCACGTAAAGTTGATAAATTAGGTTTGACACGTAGCTTTTGCAAAATCGTATGGTTTTGACAATTGGTTTTATAATTAAAAAATAATAAGTAAACTTGAAAACAATTATGAGAATAGTTTACACAGTTCAATATGTTACATAATTTTATGACGGTTGTTAAACAATTTAACCATCTAATCTAATAACTAATCTTTTGCGTTGTGGAAATAAACCCCTGAAAAGATAGGCTTTTTAAACTTCAATGATACTGATGCTTATTACTATTTCTATGGTATAGGGGGCGAACAAGGAGACGGGTCACCTGATGGTAAGTGACTACCACCGCCGATGGTCACCTGCCCCACGATTAGGGGAGGGGATGCGAGGCTCCGTTAACCTCACTTACTCATATGAATTAATGATGAAGAAGGGTCATTGCGCCAGTTAGCGACCAGTGTTAGTAAAAATTAATCCCAAGTATAGTATAGTCAAAAAAATACAAATTATTGCGTTTTTTAGTTTCGATTGATTGTGGATTGTGGTTTGAGGTACAGGATATAAAATGATTGCAAGATTCCCGCATGGCACTCAAAACCAATGTTATGTGCGAATTGTGACCTCGATGGTCGTACTATATGGTGGTTAGTACTATATTCAAAACATACATCCAAAAGAATCCATTCATTTCCTGATTTGCCAAGAATGGTATCATTCTTTGTGCATTCTTAGTTCTTATTAGTCTCTTTCAAGGAGCAGTTAGGGATTCTTCAGTTACTAACTACGCGGTATACCTAATATATCGGGATGGCCTGGTATTTTTAGGAGATTTAGCAGGTTTGTCGATAGCATGTCATTTAAATTATTGTCTACTTTTTGTGCCTAATTCTAATAGTATAAACGGAAAAGTAATCATCTTAAGCATTCGTCAAATTAGGACGACATTGATACTTGCTAAAATAGTGATTAAACAGACATTTAAATCAATAACACACATAAAATACACGTGATCGCACTTAACAAATTATTATAATATTACAAATGATTACATTTATTTAAGTTTGACGTCGCAAATAATGTCTTTATTTCAATTGTGTTGGTTATCGACCATCTTCATAGCCTATGTTTGTAGGTAAATTGAACTTTTTTTTTTATATAAACTGGTAGTCGCTTACTATACAATTGCATAAAATTTAACTTGAAAATTTCAAAAACTTAACGATTGTTCTAATTAAACACAGAACTTGCATGTGAAATATGAAATAAGTACTTAAACTTGCTTAAACTATTTTTGTTTTAAATCATCAATAATTCACACCACTAAATCGTCTCGCATATTGACCAATTTTTTTTCGATGCTGGGATAAATCAATTTTCAAACTATGTAAATTCTTATTTGATTACTGTTTAAAAAACGCATAAGATTTGTTTTTTATTAATGTTACTTCTAGATGCTATTATCTTGACTTAAAGGAACTTAGGTAGTCAAATGGTCGCCTACTGCAGGTGGTCTCGAAACCGGCTTACCTACCATAAGTGTATTATACAACATAGTTTTATTTGCGACAATAGGTATATTACAGAATTAATTAACTTGCTTGCTTAGTGACATGACATACGCATGACTATCCCCCAGTCCAACACTAAACGTAGCCGACTGCGCCTGACGGAAGATTGAATAGATATTTTGGAATCAGGTTAACAACGAACGTCGAAGCGCTCGTGGCTAAGTGTTTATAAGTGGAGTAGATTATTGTAAAGTTAAGCAATCCCAGCCAGGCACCCCTCCGAGCCTCGAAGAGCATGTTAAGCCGTCTCGGCCCGGTTGCCATATGAATATCTGCGGCAATCGTTAATGGTAGTTGAAGGTTGTGGAAGTCTAATGGAAGTCGCTCCACGAAAAAAATCATAGTTCAGACGTGTCATAGTAGACTGAAAGCCGACCCTAACCTAGTTTGGGAAAAGGCTCGGACGACAATGACTAAAAAATATCGGAATTCATTTAATTAATAATTAATAGGAGTAACTGGTCAGTATCACAACAATATTAATTAGGTATATCGAACTCATTCACCTTTAACATTCTACCTTTAAATTTAAATATTGTCACTTTGCTTATAATATTTAGATTTTTAACGTCTTCAATCTTCATGTCTTATAATGAAAATATAAAAATAATAGCTTTGCATGCATATTTATTAATCAGAAAAAGTTTCAAAGATTAAAATAGTAAATATGTATGATAATTTACAGCTAATGGAATAATTTAATTTGAGGTAAATTTTTCGAAGTACCTAGCTACCAAGTATAGTGTTGTGCGATGCCATTGGTCCACGAATTCGACTCGACTCTATATTTATATATTTAAACAATTTGTAAAACATTTATCAATATCGTTATACGATTGGCCTTAACGATTAGGATTTGCACTTATCTCTGGCTTATCAAAACACGTTTGAACAAGATTGCCCTTCAACTTGACTCCGTATCGGTCTCTCTAAATAAGTTGTCATACCTAAGCTTAGAAAAATTACCAATAAGCAGGTTGTCTTATTTCGCCTTAATTGCAATAATTCACTTTCCACTTTTCATCTTTGCTATCTTTATCTAAAATACCATTAAAGGTTGTATTCGGATTAATATCATTAAGTAACAAAACATAAAAATTGCAATATTTTGTGTAAATACGGTTGCTAGTAAATAAAATTAGGTAACTTTTATTTTATGACCTCCCTTGACTATAGTCTTTTTCAATACAAACCAAAGAAATTATTGAAGAGAAAATATCAAGTCAACGTTCTTATTGACTTTTAAATGAGAATACTATTTATATACTAACAATCTCTAGAATGGTCTACAAACGCGTGACTTTATCTAGCAGTAGAAAAGTCTCTAAAAGAAATGGTATGTGCGAGTATTTTTCAAGTACTGTTAATATGTATACATCCATATCTGGAGTATACAACTGAACATTATTTAATACAATATACCTACCGGTTTCATTCATTACAAAGCTTTTAAAGATTATAGAAAAGAGAATAAATGGGTAATCTTGGCGCCGACATCGAAAACCAACTGAAGAATTATACGTGAAGATACGATGTATGTTGATTAGTAGGTAATATGTCATCAACGTGGCCATACTTTTTGTAATACTTTAATACTGTTATCAGCCGAACGGTCATCATCATACATATCAGCTTATGGTAGTACAGAGGCCAGCAACGAATTATTATTTCTTTAATTATGTTTGCAATCATTAAAGCGCCACGATAGGTATAAGTACATTCCTTGGAAATGGCTGACGTTTCGACTAGGTTGGTCGTGATCCCAGATAGTGTTAACGTTCGTGAGCGCGTTAATTCCCGTAAACATAATAATACATTTTGGAATGCCATAGTTTGAAAGTGAAAAAAATACGAAATCTATTTCGTGTTACTTGGTTCATAACATAAGTCTAATTTCTGGTTGAAATATCACTGCAGGGTAATTCGAAAGCATACTTGGCTGGCATGTCGTTATGCGTTGTAACTATAGCTACAACTGATTCTAAAAAAAAATTGTCTCTTTGTATTTGTCTTTATTTACTTCTGAAGTAATCTCATTGGATTAAGCCTCTTTTCTGTCCATTACTTTATAGTTAGGTTATCGTACTTGTTTTAAAAATCTACCAGGTATCAACCAGCTTAGAACTATTGTTGCATCTATGATATATCTCGTACATTTTATTTTAACATTACTTTATTATAATTAGCTATCATACAAAAAAGTGTCATTCATTGTCTACTAGAGTAGATCGATAAGGCGACTCTTTGTGCAGCCTATTAATTAAACATTAAAGACTATAGCTACTAATTTACAACTTATGAGTAAAATATAATAGTAATTTATATTACTAGCTACTTCCCGCGGCTTCGGTCGCGTGATTATTTCTTATTTTATGTTTCTAATTTTGAAAATGACTAATTGCCATACCCGCCGCCTTCAGCTCTACAAGGCTCCACCAGGCTCTACAAGGCCAAGTCCGACCGCATATGGAATACTGTTCTCATCTCTATGCAGGGGCTCCTCAGTATCAGCTTCTCCCTCTGGACCACATCCAACAAAGAGCTACTCGAGCCCAAACATTTCCGATCGGCTTGATCCCTTGGCGTTACTCAGAGATGTGGCTTCACTCTGTATTCTCTATCGCACATATTATGGAGAGTGTTCCGAGGAATTGTTCGGACTAATACCGGCCGCAACTTTCCGCCATCGTTCCACATGACAAAAATTTTATCCCCATCACCTGGATGTGGCACTCCACTAAAATGTGCTTTTCGAGATACTTTTTGCCTCGCACAATCAATCTGTGAAACGGTTTATCGTCTGCGGTAATTTCGGACCAATATGACCTTCAAACCTTCAAGAGAAGAGCGTACACTTTCCTAAAAGGCCAGCAACGCTATTGTGACTCCTGAGTTGCAGACGTTCATGGGCGGCGATGGTTAAAAAAATCCTAAGGAGGTAAACTTTGAGATGAACGGTTTGTTCATCTCATATTTTACCTCCTTAGGGGTGAAATTCTTAATGGGTGTTTAAAACATAAAAAGCATCAACTGCCAAACTGTCAAATTTGTAGTCCCAACGGTCTAAGCTCTGCGTTGATAAATCAGTCAGTCAAGGCAAATATTTTTTATAGATGTTTCTGCCTACTTTTCCATAAAGAGTGTATCTTAGTGAACAGCTATAAGTATCCTGTAAATAATATAAATATATATAACTGCACAATACCCATCAAATAATTGTGTTCGTTTGGTCTTCTATGCTAGATACTGTAGTTATGACATCACTATTGTTATTTGTTTATAAATTTACGGGTGAGAGGTTCTTGCATCAACATACACAATGTGCATGTAATAATTTCTGAAGTATTATATGGAAGTTTGTCAACCCAATAAATATGTGATTGGTCAACCCTACATATTTTTTATTCGCCATTGACTCCATTGTGTGAGCAATACTTCAGCTTCACTCGCGTTATTATACTTGCCATATTAACTTACCAAATGCAATACATATATACTAAAAACAATACGGAGATACAGGTAATCAAATAATAAATAATTCATTTTCTTTTGCAGGGTTTCGAACATCTTTTGGACAGCCTAGGTCTCGGTGGGCGCGTTTTCACCTCACCCCATGACTTAGCTATTCATCGTATCAACGGCACGTTCAGACAATTGCACGACACACAGCATAGGCACCGAAGGTCTCCCACTACCGGTGAGTGTAATTTCTAAAATTGCCAAATGAATTAATTATCTGTTCAATATTAGAGACGCAATTGACATGTTTCCTTGTATCTGCATGAAAATAGGTGTTTTCTAT
This sequence comes from Arctia plantaginis, assembly GCA_902825455.1. NCBI lineage: Eukaryota > Metazoa > Arthropoda > Insecta > Lepidoptera > Erebidae > Arctia > Arctia plantaginis. The sequence continues at coordinate 8,671,770 of CADEBD010000288.1, forward strand.
GTATAATATGTATGTATTTAGGTACAAAAAAAAGTATAAAAGTATTCTTTTAGTCAATCTAGCTTTCATAGTACAAGCTTTGATTAGTTTGTAACAAGATGGCGTTTCAAACTAATCAAAGCTTTATAGAGTAAGATCCCAGAGCCGTAAGACACAACTTATTTTCTAAAGCATATAACTTTTGCTTCTCAGTAGTCTCTTGTGTACTTTTTAATACCTGAATGTTTGTGGAGCTTGCCCGGTGACACCTACGCAGGTACCAGGCGAGAAAGGTAACTAAAAATCAGAGTTACTTAACTTAAATTTTTATAACTGATTTTTATATATGTTTTGTAGAATATTACTCTGAAGTCATACAAAAAAAATCAGACGCTTTCCATGGGCCAAAACTTTTTCAAAGCTCTAAGAAAAATAAATGAACTTAATTTATTTTTAAATGTCTGATTTTTTATATGTTATTAAAATAACTATTACAATGTTATATTTAATCAGTCAGACAAATTGCAATGACCAAACACCCTCTAAACACAAAAAATACTCAACCATGAGACTGAGAGTACTGAATGAGACTACTGAGAACCGAAAGTTATATGCTTTAGAAAATAAGTTGTGTCTTACGGCTCTGGGATCTTGGACTATTAAAAAAAAAATATATATATATATATGACTATTGACCACCTCGCATCGCTACGCTACCACTGCACCATGCAATGGTAGCGTATGCGACTGCTGTGCTGAGATCTCGAGTTCGATTCCCGGGTTGGACTAAATGTTTGTATGATCTATCATATATATTTGATTCGAAGTTTGGGTGTATAAAACACCCAAACTTCGAAACAAATGTATTTCCAAAAAAAATGTATATAAGTATTCTATCAGTCAATTTAACATTGTTATGTGATAGAGATAGGTTAGCGAAAATAGGGTTAGGTAATTCCTTTGGTAAGTTGTAGGTTAACGAGAAATGAGTATAAATTGTCTGTCTGGCGTTTTTTTCCTCGAACTAAAAGTAAGTTTAAACTCTAATGACTACATTAACAAAGTCAAGAGCAAAGTAAATACAAACAATGGCACACCTCGAAATCTATTATTTAACTTTATTTTTATTTCTAAATGGAAAGGCGGAAATTATTTCATTCACCTTGGGAGAAAAGTGTTAAGCCAGTCTAGTTTGCCCTTGAGTGAACAATGTTAGTATAAATTAAATCAAATCACACGATAAGTTCTATGTCACGGTAGCACAGTTTGATTATTTCTACTTTTTATGCTTTTTTAATATCATACATACACACATCACTATAATTTAATACCAAAATTATTGAATTGACCTTGATTGATGTGCAGCAGATGCAGTGTGTGTGTACCTAAAATATATAGGTATATAATTATTACTATATAAATAATTCCTAGAATAAATATCTTACAGCAGTTTGCAATGCGGAAGAAGGCATTTAAATATTGATAATTACGAGTACAGTGACGGTAAATAGTGTCTTGGTACTGAGTGCACTTAGTAGGCCAAAACCTCCTTTCTTAGGAGAGGCCTATGTCCAGCAGTGGACTATTAAAGGCTGATGATGATGATGAATGCACTCTAGTTTCTCATGTCTTGACATTTTATTCTTTTATGTTAGTATTTTCCACCCTGTCACAAAAAAATGTGTGGCATGAATGTGTCAGTCTATGAATTAACCTACGCGTGCGTTAGAATATCAGGCTGTGTGTCTATTGGCCTGTTGCTAACAAATTGGACTAATTCCAACGTTGTGTCCTAACCTCCTCTCGAAACAAAAAGTCTTGTCGGAAAAGACTTAAGAAGAAGAGATTTAAGTGGTTCTACATAACTTCTTTGTCGTAATGTCTTGTCCTAAACATAAACATTTTTTATTGAAATCACTAATTGCGAAAAAGTGAATTAGTTTGTTTCTAATTTATAGATTAAATGAAAAAAAAGAATCAATTACAATAATAAGCGATTTTGAGTTGCGAAATTAAATTTTTCTTCCTCCGTTTTACTTCATCGTAATTGGCACGATATCTTTTGGATTACAAAGAATATGTACACAAAATTTCTTAAAAGTACACCCCAAGTATATTGTGGCAGCTGGTTGTATATTCTCTGACCGTGACGAATATACGACTAGTTTAATGTCATTCTGTTAGGGTATGAACAATGTGCGCAATGTTTATTTCTGATAAACCTCAAGATTCAATCAACCAAACATTTACCTTTATACTTCGTGTAATTCGTGTACTGTAATACCTACTGACTTCTTATAACTACAATAATATACTATGCGCAAAAAACTGCTGCTAACGTTCTACTTCCTGCTTAGATGACAGTCACGATTTTTTACTTTTTCATTACACAGGGCAACGTAAAGATATTTAAGTTTTTTCTTTATTTCTAAGCTGTAAATTGATCACGGTATATTGTGTTTTAAAGTGTAATAATACCAAGGCATTATACAAGGGCAATACAAGGGATACCAGAACAAAAAGTAGTTGAGCAATGATATGGTTTCTATATTTTGCATTACTCGTAATAGTTGCCAAACTATTATTCTGAATTGATTGAATTTGATGTCGTTATTTCTTCGTCAGCTAAAAAAAAATTAATTCTCAAATTTTTTCGTAGCGTCATGGGTTTTACAATTTTTATTCTTATTGATGTATCTCGGCAATAATGGATACAATAGTTCATTTTTAATAACGCTATAAGTCTACTTCTTTTCTAGTCCCCATTCTTTTAACCTCCTTTACAGAAATCAGAGACATTTAGAGCAATAGAGAGTACCTACCTACCCACCTGAGACTTCGACAAAGAATAACCAAAATTAGAATGTTTTTTTCTATATATATTAAAATTGAGAAAGACACTCCTAGTAGCAGAATATTAATAAATAGTGTGTAGGTAATAAAAATACGTATTGGAAAATGAAAAATATTTTCATATCAAAATTTTATCCTTCTTCAATCATTTATGGCGAATACCATTTTAAACAGCGACTTACGTATAATAAAACGTTTTATATTTAGTTTTCTACTGTACCGTTTAAAATATTAATATACTTCTTTCTTTAGAATCTAACGGAAGAAGTATATTAATATTTTAAACCTATCTAATCTAAAGTTTAGATTATACCTCTCTTGCTGATATAACACGAGATTCATAGCTGTCAATGGACTCCAAATTGTCCTTACAATTGCGATTATCCTGTGTGCCGGCTGGTTCTTGCGTAGTTGGCTGACCCCAGAGAAGGATCCATTTCATTATCCCATAAATGAAACGTGCCGTCGAAATGATTGTTGTTTATTGTCACGCTGAACATAATATGTATGTACTAATGAACAAGAAATATTGCTTATATTTGTTCGGCAATAAAATATCATCACACTTAAACAACCTAAAAAAACATTCGTTTAGTGGCGGTAAACTCATAAAACCTTAGCGACTGAAACTAATCAGTACTGGGCATGTGATGGATAACATCGCTCAACTGGTTGCTTATAAATATTTTTAAATGCACACTTATTACAGAATGTGGTCAGATTAGCTAATACTTGATTTAAATTGCTGACCCGTTAGACGACTGTCAAATGTCCTGCCAAGATGACGATTTTTTTAGCGTTGTTAGTATATAGAAGAAAGTACGTTCAGTTACTTCAGAAATCTTTAACGACAGAAACCTCAAAAATGTTTCTGTTCCTCATATGTGTTTTACATATTCCGGCCTTTTTAACCGATTTCAAAAAAGGAAAAAGTTCTCAATTGAGGTCGAAGACGGAGGTTTTTTTTTAAATGATAATTAAAATGAATTAACCGATTCATTCAACTCGTTCGTCGTAAGTAAGTGACGTGCTTACGATCTTTGTACATATGTATAAAAACGAAATATTTTAGTAAAGGCACTTTTAGGTACTCTCTGCCTCTGATTATTTAATTAATTTATATAAATAAATACCATTCTCGTTGTTTCACCGCGTTCTTTTATTGTACTTTACATCATAGAATTTTATATTTACACGTATTGATAAAGAATAATATCTATATTGCACAAAATAAACATTGACAGGTCTATATTAGCAGCTAACAAACACGCAAAGATAAAAGAAAAAAATAATCAAACATAATATCGGTCAGCGTTCTTTTGTATCAGGAGCCTGTTCATAGTTATGTTACAAAAAATAAAATTTGCGCTGCTTTATAATCTATACTAATATTATAAAGCTGAAGAGTTTGTTTGTTTGTTTGTTTGTTTGTTTGTTTGTTTGAACGCGCTAATCTCAGGAACTACTGGTCCGATTTGAAAAATTCTTTCAGTGTTAGATAGCCCATTTATCGAGGAAGGCTATAGGCTATATATCATCACGCTAAGACCAATAGGAGCGGAGCACCAATGAAGAATGTTTCAAAAACGGAGAAAATTTATTACTATTGAGAGACGCAGACGAAGTTGCGCGGGTCAGCTAGTCATATATTTAATAATATGTGCATATATTTATAACAATCAGACTTTAAAAGTATAGAGTTGTAGGCAAATAAAATCTATCAAAATAAGTAGTTCAGTACGTACATTCTGTAGCGTTGTGTGCCTATCTTCCTTTGCTCATAAGCTTGTGATATGAAAATATTACAAAGAAAATGAACAATGTTTCAAGAGTTTTCAATTATTTAATTAAGAATCAATTACGCTGATTAGTCTAGTGAGATAACTATTTTACTGCGACATATATGCATTGTACAAAATCATAGACTTATCACTAAAACCAAGAGTAGAATTTAAACTCTCTAGATCATTGAGATATCTAACATTTCTATTACCGATATGTGAGTTTATTTTTGTACTCATTTTTTTATGACAAGAGCAAGTTCGCTGTCTATTCAATTTATCGCCAGCAATTACGTCGCCCGCTTAGTTCCAATTTTAAGTGACAATGTTTCCTGCTTTCAGTCGACCCGATACTGCAAAAATCATGTCTGTCACCAAGAGAAATCTTAGAGGTGTACGGAATGGAGAAGGAGCCAGGAGTTATTACTATCAAACCAAAAACATTCTTGGAAATGTGCCCCGCCCTGGTTTACCAACTTGACCAACGTTCTTGCTACAAAACAGAAGCACCTTCACCAAAACTTGACAGGTTTTGGAGTAAGTTTACAATAATGATTCACACACAATTTGTTTTATCATTATTTTAACTTTTACCTAATCCATGATTTTTTCTCTTTCAGCGTGGATATACGCAACTCTGAGCATTTTGGTAATAAGCGCTACAGGGCTGGTCGGAGTGGCCATCGTACCCATGCTCAAATCTGTCATATTCGGACATGTGCTGCATTTTCTAGTGGCAGTTGCTGTTGGTACTTTGTGCGGAGATGCTCTCTTACATCTTCTTCCACATGCTCTTAAATCACATGGCTCAGCTTCAGCACCTCAAGAAGAGACCGAAGTCGTTTTAAAATGTAGCGTCACATTTCTTACTATTTTGTTGTTCTACAGTGTCGAAGCTATAATGCAAACGTTAAATGGAGGTCACTCTCATTCACACGACTCGAGCAAACCAGCGACAGATTTAAAATCTGATGCTGCAAAACAAATAGAACCTATAGAACTTGGAGCAATGATGCCCGGTTCACCACCACCTCCCGTGGAGAGACCTATGACGTCTACAGCACTCATGGTGATAGTAGGTGACGGGCTTCACAATTTAACTGACGGCCTGGCTATTGGAGCAGCCTTTTGTGGGGACCCGGTTACCGGATTTGCTACGGCTTTAGCCGTATTTTGTCACGAGCTCCCTCACGAACTTGGAGATTTTGCGGTACTACTCCGCTCAGGTATGAGCATCAAACGTGCTCTATATTATAATGTACTCTCATCGGTGCTGAGTTTCATGGGCATGGCGGGTGGAATTTGGTTAGCAGAAGACCATGAGTCAGCTTCTCAGTGGATTTATGCTGCTACCGCTGGCACATTCTTTTATATCGCATTAGCAGATTTAGTCCCAGAAATAAATGAAAATAACAATGGGAAAAGCATTAATTTAGTGTTAGCTATCATGGGTATTCTCACTGGTGGTATTATTATGTTAATGATTGCCCTCCACGAGGACTCTATACAGTATCTTTTCAGAAGTGCAGAACAATGAATAATTAGTTAGGTAAATTAATTTAAAAAATAAATTCTAGGAAGGAGTTTTCGGTGTTAATGATAAAGTTGTCAGAAAGCTTTGCGTAGTAAAGCACACCAGGCACTCAATTACGAGTAATACGAAGCCAAGCAAATAATACCGAAAAATTAAAATAATTCTAAAAATCATAATGTGTATTTATCATTAACAGCGTGATAGTGAGCATTTCAAGCTCAAATTCCATTATATTTGAAGTTATCCACAAATGTTATCGTTTTTACGAAAAACGAGTGTTAAATTTATCTTATAGTTATGAATTTATTATTTTTTAAGTATTTGTCGAATTTAAATCTTCTATAATCAAAAATTATGTAAATGCATGTTGCGTATCCATACTTTTTTCAAAGAGAGACAGAAATACAATTTATTTCAGTAGGTACATTGTGATGTGATAAACGTACTCATGGTTGTTTATTATTATAGTCTTGTAAGTTATAAGTAAGTGTTAAAATAAATTTAGTCATTAAGTAGAATATATTATTATATCTTAAAAGAGCTACGCCTGAAGTTAAGATTTTACATTGTAAGTAATAATTTAATAAATGTAATAATATTAGGAATTAAATACCTCCAGTAGGTAGAAACATTCTACAAGTAAATGTAACTAAAATGAGCATATATGATATATAACTATTTCTTATTATTAATTATATTAATACTTTTATTATAGAAATTAGTAGGTTAAGTGTCAGTTTTATTATTTTAAACTTTTTTGTCCGAAGCAAATATAAATTAAATAATTAAATTTCTTCTAAATAAAAATGGATTCTTAAACTAAATGTCAGTTTTCCGACATGTTGCAAAACTCTCTATTGTGTACTTTAGAATAGATTGCAGACAATAAAACAAATAGAAAGCTTAAACATAACGATTTAAATGAGTGTATGTTGCAATGTTATTAATTTAAATGTATTATTTAGTATATTTATTATGTAAGCTTTCACGTGTGATATACCTAGCAGAATGAAGTTCTGTTAGAAGTAAACAATATAGGGAGTGAAAGGTGCAGTTCATAATAAATTCAATTGCAATTTCAATAACAAATTTGCAGGGCAAAGCCCTTAAAGCCGAAATCCTAAACCAGAACAAACAGGGGGTTTTAGATTAGAATTCAATATATTATGAATGAATATAAAATGTAAATTAAAAATTTAGAATCTCGTATTGACCTTGTAAATATAGAATGTATAATAGTTAATACTTATTTACTCTTTTCTTAACCGACGCTATTCCATCGAGTGTTGGTCTAAAATATTCCAAACTTTCTTTGTAAATGTCTTTCAAAATACATTAGTAGAGTAGGTAGCTAAATACAAAGAATAAATAAAAGTGTTTTACCCGACTGCACTAGGCGTTTTGTGTTTTTCGAGTGTATATATTATGTATATTTCTTTGGCACGCTCTGTTAAATCCATCAAGCTGTTCAGGCTGATAGATTTCGCGTTTCGCGTTAACAGAACCTATACGGCTTGATTGGATTTCAGCGTCTGAGGTACCTATCGTTAGTGACACTGATTCAAAGACATTTTTAGACACACATATTTTTTCTATTTATGTTAAGGGACGATTTTAATGCATACGTTATTGAACAAAAAAAAATAGTTAGAAGAAAATACAATAAATACTTCAATACACAGTTTGAACTTGAAATAAATAGGTACTTATTCAATAGACTTTAGCTTAACCACAATGCTTGTACCTAGTATCCGATCTTGATCACTTTGTCATAGAAATATGAATAAATACACCGGCTTAGGCTCGCCTGAAACACAGTTGACGCAGTCCGATACTGTGCCCTTAATAAATATGTTTTTTTGGTTTTGTAAGACGACTTTGTGACTTATATTGTAATTACTAGCCATTAATGGATAATCGACTCTGCGCTATGCCATCAAACTACCCAACACCTTACCTAAAATGCTAATTTTACGAGCCTTTTATAAAACATTTTTCTACGTTAGCGATTCTTAAAAATTAGAAGAAAACATTCGATTTCATTTACTATTTTCACTAGAAATTAGACCTAAGTGCGTTAATTCTACTAAATCTTTGGTTTAAATACCAGCTATAGCTTATAATTGTTAATACAAGTGAATTGTAATCGTGCAGCATTAGACTATTAATTTCAAATATTAATATAATATATATTAATATACTATTAGTTTCAGACAGTGTGTACTAATTTTTACCCGACTTCTTTGAGATCCGATTTTTATTGATAAACTAATATTAAGTATCTTGCTCAAAACTATTTTTTGTTAACTAAAATTTTTAAGATTTTTTTATTTGGGCGTTTATCCGATTAGTTCAAATTTAATTTAATACTTGACCTTTGTAATGGCCAATTGAAGTAATAAGGTTATAATTGCGATGTTTTAAAGTAGGTACCTATTGTTTAAATAGTATAGTATGCCTATTGTATAAAGTAATAGTATATACACCAAAACTTACATGTAAGTTTACGGGCTCTACCTTTTATAGTTAACCTAATCATACAATATTCACCGTGGTGGTTACTACATACTAATTGTCTACTCCAAATGTTATCAGCTTGCAGCATGTTATCAACTATCGAATTACCTTAGTTATTTATGAACGCAATTTAAATTCACAGTATAGTTGTAAAATAGAATGTTATTGTTTCTTGTAAATATTTGAAAGCATAATAATAACAACGTTATTTTTAGTTCATTGTTTTATTTGACTAAATATCCTCAAGCTCTATCTCTGTTTGTCCCTGAACATCTACTAACAACATCATTATGTCACGTGCTTAATTTAAAGTACCTGGACAGCCGAGCTTTGCTCAGTATTTTTTTTTTTTGGTAAATTATCTAAAAATGAAACCTAGCTAGATCGATTAACCGCCCCCGAAACCCGTCTGCATACTAAATTTCATGAAAATCGTTGGAGCCGTTTCCGAAATTCAGATTATATATTTAATCACATTTCTGCAGGATAACAGTGGCATCGAAAAAATAATAATTGAAAGGAATGAGTTAGTTCACTCTCGCAACCAGGACAGCTGATCTTAAATTAATGATGAATGTATTTCATTGCCATCAACGTCATAATTTAAGTACATTTTTTGAATGATAAAAGGGCTTTAAGTCGTTATCATTGTACAAAAGGTTTGACTTATCTTGATAAAAATATTTTTCCTAAACCAAATCGTATTGATCCTCTTGCAAATTTTCGATATTATTGATATTTTCTTATTGCGATGTACCCACACTATTATACTGTGTCCCTATTGTGTGTGTATGGTGATCCTGACGCTATGTATTTTTCCTACTGCGCATACAAATGAAATGGCATAGTTTTTTATTACTTTGCACGCAAGAGATAGTTTAAAACCATCGATTAAAAGTTTTATGCTTTTCAATTTCAATTTCTATCCTACCTATATATCTACCTACAACTCAAGCAAAGGCAACGTTTAATGTAGATGTAAACTATCTCGGTACCAAATTTCATCTAAATCGATTCAGCGGTTATTGATTCCCCAAACAAACTTTCACCCCTCTTTTCACCCCTTTAAAGGATGATTTCTAAAAACTACCCTATTGCGCTATATAATTTTCATTTAAATCGGTTCAGGGGTTTTAGCGTGAAGAGGTAACAGACAGACATATAGACACACTTTCGTATTTATAATATTAGTATAGATATGGATGGTTGGCAGCCCTACCTGTGAAGGAACTACCGACGCTGCAGTTTATTTATGGACAATTAGAATTCGTAATGGCAAGACACCCTCAGTGTATAGAGTTATCCATGTCTTATACTTTATGCTCTTTTTTATAATTAATGTGGTTTTCTTAATTTATGAAGGTAACATTTGATTTGCTGTAATATTTTAGGCTTTTGTAAGAAGTACGGTAGTTCCAATTTACGTAGGTAAGTATGGTATTTCTTCCTATCCAGTATATCCATACCAGTACATTTCCCATGGGTCCCTGGTGATGAAACCACTGGGCCGCTAAACAAGCGCAATGATCTTATAACTACTTTTTTTTATTTCAGGTGTTTATTTCTTATTTTTTTAAATAAATGAAGTTTATTTTCATAGTAATATGTTTCTGAATCGTCAAGTATTAAAATACATGAATCAGCAGTCTCATTTGTTGAAATCTCTGAGTGTCCAAGGGTCCAGGTTAAAACATCCTTTATGTTAAGCTTATAACATGAAAATACTTAGAAGATACTTAATTTGAAAGCAACACTGGGATTTGATTGAAATTTATCGGAATGAATTGGACAGAATAGATTAAAGGCAGATTTTGAAATCCGAAAGAGATATTTTGTTATCTTATAAACTTAGGATTAAAAAATGGAAATAGTTGGGACATTTATAGTTTAAGATTATGCTAGTAGAAAGAATAACGACAGCAACGCCAACTGGGTCATAAACTGAGATTTTTGAAGCGTCATTAAAAGTTATTCGTTAGTTTTTATCAGGTCCGAAACCTCCGCGTGGTGAACCCTGGGCAACGGGAGAGGCACTCGCCTACGGCCAATTCGGGCGAGGTGGGAGTGGCCCTCCCGAGGGTTGCTTGGAGGCTTTCCGCGTGTCCCTCTGTTAGGCGGAGGGCTCTGTCGAGGGTAGGCTAGGAGGCGGACGGGTTCTCTACCGCTGGCTTTGTCCAGAGTTGGTGGACACTGGTCTGATACAGACCACTGTCCGGCCAAGTCGTAAGCCTGACTGGCAACAGTTAGGAACGCCGGCTCTTCGAGGGCTACGAGGAAAGCCACCTCTATAAAAAATCTCGGACCTGGTCTAGTGCAAACTCCGTCCGGCCCACCGGAATCCAAAACGGACAGGACCGGTGGTTCTTCGGACCCGCTAGGACGTTAACCTCTATAAAAAATCCCAAGCCCACACACAAAAGGTATCACCTATCCAGGAGGGTCCCGGACGCACTGCACATGGGGAGTCCCTCCCGGAGCCAAACGGCTCCGGCAGCTCCCATTCGTATTCTGGGGGGAGCATTGCCAACACCGCCCTTCGCCGACCGGTTAATCCTGTGACCAAAATAGCACGAAAGACGCGGTAACACATGGGGCAGTGTAGAATTCTGACACTGCCTCAGAAAGGAGCGGGGCGAGCACTCCCATGGTGTCAGCTGCAGAGCAGTACCAGCGGGGTGCTCACAAGCGCAAAAGTGTGGCCAGTCCGACTAAGGGGACAATAGCCCTATGGCGACGGCCTCTAGCGATGAGGCTACCTCAGCCAAAGTGGGCACAAGCCACCGAGGGGCTCGTGACAGAGGCAGACCTCCCAAAACTGGTCGGTCTGCCTTGAAGGAAAGGCAAAAAACCCGGATCCGTGACAGCAAAAAGGACTGAGGGTGAGCTCCTGCTTAAGGCCCTTTTTGAGAAGGTTGCAGGTGACAATCCCCCTACCTCCGCCAGGAATAGCTTGGAGGAACTGCGCTACAGGGTCGGGAACCCCGTGGACCGAATTGAAGAGGCGAGGGGCATTGCCGATGGCTTATTTCGGACGTCCCGGGGATCCGGAGGTCGTGATCAAGAAGCCCGATGGTACGCGCCGTTGACGAGGCGGGAAGACTCCTCGTATCCGAAAACAAGGCTCACGAAAGGGAGAAAGCTGAAAGTAGATAACCATAAAACATATTATCACAGATTTAAGGACATTTTTTATATCATAATATGCAGTCATAGTCATAACCCAACAGCTTAAGAAACCGCAAACAACACATGCTTCAGTCTTTTCTTCAATTTCCCTCTCCCTCTTTAACTTAATAAGTCTATTTTGTTGAATACCATGTTCTTATTTGTTCGTTTTCCATAATAATTTGCAACTCCATAATGTAATGCGGTGTTTCGATGTCTCCACTTAATTTTTGTATTTCACTAAAGTGTACTAAATAAACAATCATCTTTTCTTTAAAAAAAGTGGATAATATATTTTTTATTTGTGCTTTGCGTATTATTTTATTTCATAAGCTATCATTTTATACTCACTATTTCTGCAAAATAATCTCCATTTATCGCGACGCGACGGCTCAACTTGAGTATTAACTATGACCTTACTTAGCAACACTGGACAGTTGACATTAATGACAAATGAATGACAAAATTTTTAGTGTCTGCCCGTAAATAATTCGTTTTACAGGCAGAAACACTATTTCTGTGATCCTTAGTACGACTAAGCTATAATTTAAGAAGAATATTCTGAAAGCTGATGTTAAAAATGATTAAAGGCGTAGTAAGTTTTCTAAAAGAGCTATTCTTAGTTATATTATAGACATTGTATTGCTATTTAATAAAAATATAATTCTATTTATGTCTGAACAATAAGAAATTTTAATTCTTACGCTAGAACCTTTTAAATCAGTATGCTGAAATGATCTTCTAGTCTAGTCTACTCAGTTAAAGCAGTGTAATCAAGCTTTGAGCCTTTCTACATTTTTGTTTTACTATGAGAGTTAAAAGCACTTACAAACTTATTTTACAATATGTCATATGTTCTAAAGACATTATAAATACGTCAAATAATTTTGGCAGTTCCTAATAACTCATAGCTCACATTTTATAGTCCTATTAAAAGTACCATATGCATCTTTTATGTCCAAGGATACAATCATACATCATCAGTAGGTATACGAACTTCAGGTTCTGCCTTGGTTGCTCAATTTAGAGCTTGATAGCTCTAAATTGAGCAACCAAGGCAGAACCTGAAGTGCGCAGAGGAGGTATTTGTTTGCAAGTAATTAAATAACTGCATTGATGGTGTAGTGGATTAAACAATCATCTTGCCACTTTCTACTGTGCTGAGTGCTGTGGGATCAATCCCCTCATAGGACAATTTGTGTGATCAACAAATTAAGTGTTTTGAGTCTGGGTCTTCTTTGCATCCGTTATGTATGTAAAGCACAACACAGCACATATTGTTAGTGTGCAATATATATATAATATATAGTAGTGACATTTCAAATAACTAGCAGTTCCCCACTAGTTTTTTGTGTGTCCAATAGCAATCCAGGAATGCTATTTTTTGTCCTATTGTTATCCTGCAATCAGTCGTCTGGACCATAAGCAGATGTGGTGTAGGCAGGATGTTTTTTGGGGTGCTAAAGAACTCCTAGTGGAGCCCAATCTTTATATATATTGTCAGCCAGTTAGCGACTATACTCATCAAATAAGTCTCGTCGCTTTTTCAGTTGACGAGTTGTCTCCGCAATGGTGAGCTATGTTTTTGAAGTCGTGACTTGTAGCGGGAGCCATGGCTGTTCACTTCTCTAACCGTGGGCATGTTTAGGATTTAGGGTATTTCCTTTGTTGTAATGAACCATGGCGCATTGGTTATTTGTTTTAAGATATAGTTTTGCTCCCTTTGTATAGTTATTATATTGGAGACGCATAGTGAGCCCCATAGTTCAATTCCGTATGTCTAAATCGGCTTTAGAACTGCATTGTAAATGAGAATCTTGTTGTCCGTTGTCAGTTTGGAGTTCCTACTCAGTAGCCAGTATAAGCCTTTGTACTTAAGGTTGATTTAATCTCTTTTTGTTTGCACATGTTTTTCCACGTGAGTCTACGGTCTAGGCATTTCCAGGTACTTAATCAGTTAAGTCTTGATGAGGGAGTCGAGTACTATTTAGAGTTACTGGGGGGCAGTCTTCCTTGCGAAGTGTAAATGTTACGTATACTGATTTGGACTCACTAACTATAATTCTCCATTTGGCCATCCATTTCTCCATTTTGTAAAGACCGCTTTGTAGGAATTCGGATGCTTGAGCTGGGTATGTGCTCAAGGCGAGCAAGGCTGTATCGTCTGCAAAAGTCGCAACTGTGAACTCCCGGCTATTTACCTTATTTTTACCTATTTACCTTATTTTGAAACAGAGAGTATAAAATGGGTCCGAGAAGAGTCCCTTGGGGCACTCTTACTTGAATTTCATGGAAAGCCGATGTGCAGTCATTTTCTTTGTCTTTTAATATTCTGTTAGTTTGGTATGATTTCAATGTTCCAAAGTATGTGTGTGGTAGGAGTGATTTTATTTTGCTTAGTAATCCTTTGTGCCAGAACCTGTCGAAAGCTTGCTGAATGTCCAAAAAGGCATAGTCGGCAGTACGCTGATAGGCCTGTAGTAACTTAACTAGTGGAGGTAACTTCGTGGCCCTGTTTGCCGGGTTTGTGTATTTGTTTGTTTATTTTGTGTATTATTTGGGAGACTCCACAGGTCCGGAAAGTATCCTACTCGCAGAATGGCGTTAAATAACGTTGTGAGATACACTAGTGACTTCCGAGGTAATTCTTCTAGGACTTTTTTATTGATGAGGTCAAACCCCGGGGGACCTTGTTGTTGTCCATAGATTTAATATATCTAGCAACTTCTCTAGGTGTCTGTTATGTAATTTTGGATTTCTCTCGATATTCAGGACAGTAGTACCGATTGACAGTATTACTGGTACGTGATTAGTGTCGACATACAGTCATGTTTCTATTATATAGGAGTCTAGATAAGCCCTTAGTAACGAAAAAATCGATGACGTCCGGCAATCTGTTTAAATCTGAAGGCCAGTGTGTGGGCTCTGCGGTTGAGATTGTAGAAAGACTATTCCTATCTAGGCTCTTCTTTAGCTTTCTACCTCTAGTGTTAGTTAGTTGTAGAATCCCAGAGGACATGCTTTGCATTACAATCGCCCCCAAATATGAACCGTAAGCTTATGGTGTAGAAGAACTCGTTATATTGCTGCTCTGTTATTTTATGTCTCGGAGGGCTGTATATGGCGACGACATTGAAGGCTCCGTTTCGGTCTTTTAATACAATTGTTGCTGTTTGCATGTGGTCTCTGTTGAACTGGGGTAATTCATAATGTTTGATACTATATCTATCAATAATAGCTACTCCGGCGTAGGCAGTGCCATCGTGATGTTTGGTGCCATATATATTGGTAGTTTCGTAATTTGACGCTGCTGTTCTCAGTAAAATGAGTTTCAGACACTAACAGTGTTTATGTTGTGGTTATATAGTAGGACTTCGACCTCCTCCTTATTTGGAGACAGGGAATCAAGGTTTCCTGGATTGCTATTTTTTTTTTTATTAAAAAGTGTATTGGTCACCACACCTTATTTTGAAATGGAGCCTTCAAGAATTAATTAAAAAAATATCTATAGCCTGACAACATTCCATGAAGTCCTTTGTCAGACAATTATTGTTTATTAGTAAATGCAAGTACATAATAGTAAAATGTAATATAGAACAATCTAAAAGCAGTTAATATAAGTAATAATAATGTCATGAGTAGTCCGGCACAACACAATAAAAAAATACTTTTTTAATGTCATTGCCATTGAGTTTCAAACAAACTTTTGATTTTATATTTATTATGAAAAAGATGTTAAAAAACACATGACATTTCATGACCATAAGATATTAAATACTTTTTATACTGTCATTGCCATAGTGAGTTTTGTACCTTTCATTTAATATTTAAAATTAGAATGTCAAATAATGTGTAAATTAGTGTAACAGTAGCAGTGTAAGAAAATAGTAATGGGATGTGTTAATAAAATTTATGGTATATCAATAACCCAAACCTACTAAGAATAATAAAATATGTCCTTAGTTATACACACACACAATTTAACTCATGTCTAATAATATAAACAAGTTCAACTATGGGTTGTGTGGTATCATTGCTCAAAACAGGTGTAAGTGCTTATAGCTACAAAGAAGAAATTAATGCATGTTGTACTTATTATTTTTAAAACCAAAATATGATATTAAAATATATTTATAAATTTTATGCATTAATATTGTTTTAGATAATATTTGGAGCAGGAGTGTATTGTGGAGTATACATCGCTCAGACATATAAGGTATGTCTGGTTACTGTTTATTTATTCTCTATATAAAAATAATCATATATTATTTGTTAAGGGATTATATTTTAGTTGTTATTCCTTGCACATTTACACTGTCACATCTTCGTTTCTAATGTTTGTAGATGATATTAACAATGCCATAAAGCTTCCCAAGAAAAACTTTTCCTAAAACTATTTTTTAAATTCAACTAGTAGTTTGAGAGGTTAGTGTTCAACCAATAGGAATATTGTATGAATATAGATTACAGCAAAAGGAGAGAAAGATAATTTTAAGATATTATTGTTGAAAGTAAAAAATCCTGACAATTAATCCTCTTAAAAATAAACTTTATGATTTTATAAATCATTCTCTTGTCATCTTTCCACAATTCCTGGTTCAATTTAAGTGTATGTATAGATATTTAAAAAAAACTAGTTTGTGGTCCAAGTTTTCTATTTCTATAATAGATTTTCTCTTAATACAGGATGGACTTATGAATGAATTTTGTCAGAGAGCAAAGGAGCAATGTGATAAATCAGCAAAGAAATGGTTAGCAGACTTACTGTAATTTACTGTTAATTTTTTCTTGAACCAGGAATGCAGTTCTACCGAGAGATAAACCAGTTACTGGTGCAAAGGAGTCTCAAGACAATGCATTCATTAATAGGTACATGAGACAATAATTTCCCAAGATTTTAATCGGAGAGAGACACATACCTACACTTCCATTTCTTTTATCTTATCCACCAACATATGCAGATGGTAGCCCCCTATGTGGGCTATTGTATGACTAAGTGATGAGGATGCTATTTTTAAAGGTCTGTTATGCAAATATAACTAGCTGCCTAAACATTGTGGAAGACAATATGCATAAAGTGAATTGAAGATTCCTCTACATTCATCACATCTGGTCCTTTTTAAATTATGTTAATGTATATGTGAAAATAAATAAAGATTGAAATACACCAAAGTACTTCCTCGCTAAAGTCCTAGTAACATTTGTTCTGTTTTATTTTACAGATAGACAAGGTTGAAGATCCAAAGGTATTATTTGAAAAAGCTCAAGCTTATGTAAAGTCAAAACTGGATGAATTTGACAATGGGAAAAAGGGGGAGAAATAATTCTTCAAAACAAGCTATTGTCACACAACCAGTTACAAATCCATAAGTTTATTGTAAATAATTCATAGTTCTATACATTGATGATTTATAAATCCTAGGAATACAGACATTATTGTTTAATTAACCCTATATAAGAGACATACCACCACCAATGTGTTCAACTCTTGTTTGAGGTTCTTCAAATGCTAACCAGTCACTGGAATGAGTAGGCAGAAGTCCCATACTTTGACATTTGTAAAGAGCTAATAGTATATTGACAATATTTCCAATGAAATAGACAAACTTCTGTCCTATTGCTTGTGTGCCTTCAACCATTTTGAATGTACTTTGTGTAGCAAATAAAGCCTTAACAGGGCGTACAATTAACATCCCAACCATCATAATAGGAAATATGGAAATGGAATTTCCTGCCATATACATAATGAATAGATTCATCGGCACCTGTTTCAAGGGCCCAAGTGCTACATCCCAAAGCTTCTTTATCAATAGTAAATTAGAATCTGTATCTTTGGATGACTCTGTATAGTTCGCGTTCGCAGACTGGCTATACCCAGGAGGAGATGGTAAATCTGTAGTCGGTGTGCGATTTCTGTAAAACAATAAACACGAATTTTTGATATGAAGCATCCTCAATTGCTTGATAACTTGCTATAGTCTTGTTTTAGAGAGATGACACTTACTTTTGATTGAAATCTAATGCCCATTTGAATTTTTTGCTTGATTTTATTTGAGACATCTTTAAGTTAGTTATAATACCTGCGTGATTATTATCTGATATTACCACTTTTTTCTTGGCAAAGTAACTTAAATTCAGTATAGAACTTGTTTAGAATTCTTAAATTTTTAATTCATTACTTCCACAGTCAATGAAATGATTGCTTTTTGACACTAATGTGACAGCCTAATAGTGGTGGGATTTATTATTGAAATAGGTAGTAGGTACTTTCCGATCGAAATCCCTCGCATTATGGATTAGGCCGACCTAACACTACTTCATAATAACTTTTTTGTAAATAATAACTGTTTATTATAATTTCTAAGAAATAAATTATGATTGCCAAGAAACAGGCCTAAAAGAAATATAAAAATGTATATGTTTTAGTTTAAAGTTTATAAAACTAAACTATTATTTTTAAAATAGTAATGATAATAACCTAAGATAGTATTGACAGAACATTATCAGGATTCAAGTCAGTCTGATACTATTGCTATGGATGAAAGAAGGATTGAAAGCAGTGGTTGGGAAGAATGGGAATTAGAAGGAAGGCAAAGACACACAGCCTCTTCTTATAAGGAAGAGGGTGTGTGTGTTCAATTTTATCAATTAACTACAGATTGGGGAGCGAATTATTAGAGGGCCACTAAAAATGATATGTTTTAGCCGTTCTAGGGTATCCCCGTCGAGGCCACATTCACATAAAGAGGAGTCTCGAATACGATTTTTTTGTAAAAGCACTGGAGAGAAACACTAGCCCAAGCAAAGTCGGCAAATAACAGATATTGCAGTGTTTTTGTGTTGGCAGAACCAAGGTAATATAGGAGTAATATTTGGTTGTACTGCATAATGGTATTCTGTAATGGTAGCCTTTCTTCTTGCTGAAGTCAGACCACTGGGATTGCCATGAAGACAACAGTATCTTTTTGCAATAAGTCATAGCCATGATTACAATAGTGCTTAAGGTCTACAGACGGTGCTGAAATGGCATTTTTTGCCAGCATATCTACCAACTCATTGCCCCTGTCGCCAAAGTGAAGTATAATTTTGAAATACATAAAGTGATAGCTCCAAATGCTCCAATTGACCTAATTTTTTTTAATGTTGCAAGCGTGCAAGCATAACATTGTAATGTGGCCCAACTTAGTTGATTTATTTACTTAATCGATTTGTACTGCTAACAGGACAGAGAGTCCGTGTAGTGACGGATTAAGAATACGCAATGTCACTACCCCAATTCATCCCGTGGGTGTCGTAAGAGCCGACTAAGGGTGCAAAACAACGCAGGACACCAGCACTGCAAAAAGAAGGAAAACTTGACACAAACCCTATACCAACCCGTCTGGCCAGCGTGGTATAGTAGGCCAAAACCTCCTTTATAAGGAGAGGCCTATGTCCAGCAGTGGACTATTAAAGGCTGTTGATGTGATGATGTGATGTGACAGGAGAGGGATTGTTCTTCAATAAAATTATTTATATTATCTTTCTTGTTATTTATGCAAATAATTAAAATACATAAATAACACAAATAATAATAACAAGAATTACCTATGTATTGTTTACGTTTTTTTTCAGTTTATTGATAATTACTTATAGAACAATGGCAGAAACATATTTACCTAAAACTGAAGCGTTTAAAAAATTGACTAACAGTAAACATAATAAATATTTTTGCTATGATTTATCATTATACCGCCATGTGTTGTAAAAGAGATAAGATATTTTTAAAGATTTTATTTGACCTAAGTACTGACTAGGGATGCGTGATGGCATTATTATTTTATGGAGCGTTTTATCGAAAATCGATTGTTATAACTTTGGATTAAATATCTATCGAACCTATCACCTATTATGATTATGAATTTACTTCTGTCCACGGGTTCACTCGTACGCTACCGTAACTAGTGCCGTAGTGACTAAATCTACCTACTTAGAAAGAATTTAGAGTTTTTTGGCTCTTTTTAAAAGATTTTTGCTACACCAAAAAAATAGAATATAGTTACGTTATTTTTCTACGGAAAAATACTAAAACAATATACTGCTCAGTGTGATGAGAAAAGACATTGTAGATTGAAAACGGCACATAAATAGACATACAAAAATGTCAAAATGTCGAAACGTCTTCGTATGGATCCTGTCGAATTCCGCTGTCACTAGTCTTGTCGTTTGACACTTACACGCATGGCTTACATACCATTTCTCACAAGGCAATTGCAGTTTGTTTGGTTGTTTTATTTTTGGTTCAGTACATATTAAACTCTCATAGATGTTTTTCTATTTTTAATTTCATATAATGTTACTCCATTATGCATGATGTGATGCCTTGAAATGTTGTGCATTAATCTCAATAAAAAACTCCCAAAACCTCCTTTTTAAGGAGAGGCCTATGTCCAGCAGTGGACTAGTATAGGCTGTTGATGAATCTCAATATACTATTATATTATTATGCATGCTTTAGATATTAGTAAATAATGTCACAAACTACTGGCTGTCAAATAAATAAATAAATTCTTTCGCCTTGTGAAAATGTGTATTGAATTACATTTATTCAAATTATTATTAATAATGTATTTATTCACAGCTAGTATTACACCTAGCCAGCTTGGGCGTCGCATCGTCCGGTCGTGATCCGCGCCATAGCCGGTAGCAACAATGATATATAAACATTATAATATGTCATTGGGTAGCGACAGATGTTTCACCGCTGTCGAATCCTTCTGCGAACATGTCATCGCGAGGAAGGAGGCAGCAGCGAAGGCCCAGGCCCATTATTTAAATTGAATAACATTAAACCGCCATTGAAATATTTTAATAATCCATATTCACAAAGGATAGACCTTTCACCAAGCGTTTAGTAATTTCAAATACAGATGTATTCGGTACACTGTATAGTACAAAAATTTTTTTGTTAAATTTTCAAGACTTCTGTGTGTAATTTTTATTTTATTGAACTAAGTCAAAAAAAGTGCCGAATTTGCCGCCCCCATACATTAGCCGCCCTAGGCTACAGCCTACTCGGCCTGCTGGTACTTCCGCCACTGCCAGCAATAGTAGGTAATACATGCGTAATCTGTTCAAATAAAAGTAAATGAACTAGGACGTGGATAATTAAGCGTGTAACTCTTCGTAAGCATTGTTTGATTTTGTTGTATCTGATTCCGGCTTCCCAATTTTAATGACATTGCAGTTTTCTTTGGAAATAAGACATTTCAATAACTAATGACTAAATACATGACTATATAAGTATAGGTAGGTATACCTACATACTTAAGTTTTCGTGTAGTAGGTAAAGTAGATAGGTACTTTCTATTGATTTTCTATAAAATAATTAAAATTTGGCCACAATGAAGTGTAAAACACAGTTCTTTTATTTTTGTAGGCTAGTTTTCAACTGTTTAAAACGGCAAAATTTTATTTAAAACGTTTTAAATCGGTTGTTTTACATCTATATACCTAACCTCCCATATACTTACAGCACGTACTCCGGACATATAAAAGCTACTGTTTTTTTTATGAAAACTGATGTACTAATACTGTTTATTGCATACGTGTTATAAAATATAATTATTACTATGTAGTTTTAATTATTTTCACTTTTGGTTTTTCTTTGTGGGTCTTTTCGTAGCTTGATTTTTTCTTCGGGCCATCAAATCTATAGGTATCTGGAGACCATATTTCCTGGAATAAATTTATGTACACCACACGATAATATTATACACTTCCCTCAAGCATCGATAAAACATCGTTTCGAAAAGTAAATCTTTATTCAACCACCTGAAAACATAAGACAGTTTCAGTACGTAACTAAGGTACCTACATCTTTTTTCATGGTCGAATAGTATTTTGTTTGAACTTGCTTAAAAGAAGTAAGACAGTTAACAATACGACTGAGAGAATTGTTAACTTTTCCGAAATAAAATAAAGTAGTAATATGTCAATTCGGCAATGTTTATTTATTTAAGTATAACATTTCATAGTAAGTGATACATTCAACTTATTGTATAGGTACGCGTGATATCTGCGGTCATGCCACAATTTTTTTTTTATATTCACACACATATTCGCCTTTTTAATTTACATCTTAAATATTACCGTCACAAATTACTTCGGTTTCACTGGATACCTGTACAATATTGCTGTCAATTTCCTTCAAACATTCCCTGGATACGATGTGATGTTGACAAAAAGTAACGATTCGTTTGCAAGCCTCTTGCATTATATCTTCTGGTACGGTCAACACCAGTCGCATGTAGTTGGGGTATTCGAAACACTATAACAAAGTAATAACCATATTTAATTTTTAAAAATCATAAATTAGTTATTCCGTTCCGGTCATTCCGTGTGGTGACGGATTAAGAATAGGTACGGAGTGCCAAAACCTCCTTTCAAAGGAGAGGCCTATATCCAGCAGTGGACTATTAAAGTCTGTTGATGTGATAATGTGATTAAATAGGTAAACAAATATTAAATTGTGCCGTCTACTAATAGTTTGTTCTGGGAACTTTAAAAGCAGAAATTAATAGACGGTTATTCATATTAAGGCACAGCCAAATAATAAAAATAGGATGGATTTTGACAGGACTGGGAAAGTCATTCATTGAATAGACGCTGTAGTATGGCTTAATCGGTATATTTATGACAGATTGGTGCAAAACATAGCCTTTTCTTGCAATATTATTGATGGTAGTATTGTGTCTATTAAATTTTGAGTATTTTACAGTGTCTGTACATAGTCTTTGATAGTGACAGATACAAGTGACGCCATCAGTAGTGTAACTCCGTGTCGCGCGCAAATTTAAACTGTCAGTCAAACGTTTTTTTGCAACAAATAAAATTGTTTTAGTTTTCTTAAAGTAATTATGGTCTACACCCCTTATAATTCTTTAAATTATCAAAACAAAAGAAAAATAAAGGTATCACTTCTTTCCAATTATAGTTTTCGACAATTTTATTGCTTGACATTATTAAATCCTCAATAATGTCAAGCAATAAAGATGTTGTATCAAGCAATAAGTAGGTACTTTATTACATCTTATTTCTTACGGACAATAATCGCCTACACCAGAGCTGTCCGAAGGTGCGATCTTGTGCTAATAAAAAGACTAAGTAGATTAGTGGGCGCAAAAAAAATTCGAAGAGATAAATTTCAGGTATATATTGTTTTTAAATTATATAATTTTTTTCATTACATACTTTATCTTTTACAATTTTATCACCATCAATATTAGTTTTTGCTAAACGTAGTGCATGCGTGAGTGATGTAACATAACTGATGTATCTGTCAATAAATACTAAAATTACAATTTCCTATAAGTACCTTATAGTAAAATAATGCACTTTCACAAAGATAGGTACTGCCTATCATCGAACCCATTTTTCTTTTGACTGCATAAATTTAAGACGTAGGCTGCACACGGACCGCGGGCCTTGGTTTGGACAATTCTGGCCTAGACCATTCTGGTACCTACATGTTACACTTTGCTATCTAGACTTAAATTAATCAAAACTTGTACTGGGGGCTCTATATACTAAGATAGGTAGATATACTTACTTTTTTCTTTACATTCGTATTATAGTTGTCTTACATTCAGCGTTACATTCGTCTACGAGATTGGAAGCGCAGGGTACGATGACAAATAGCAATCCAGTGAGCCGTATCCCACAAACCGGTTGATCCGGTATCATATGATAGCCTATTAAATACGTTATTAGCTAACTAAATGCGGTAAACATAGAAACTGGAATGTTACCGTCAGTGGCGGCCTTAGCCATTGCGAGGCCCTGGGCAGGTAAAACATTAAGAGACCCCGCGCAAGTAGACCATTGCGAGGCCCTTGTCTTTGTGGAATTAGTATTAATGATGCTTGGAACAAAAAAAAATCAACGCTATACATACTGCTGCTCGAACATAAAAGCATTTAAGCCGACGACAGTTAACACTGGAAGCTGGAATGAATGAAATACGTGATGTGACGTGACGTTAGTTTTATAATGTGAGATTCAAATAAACATACAACAACAAACATTCAAATAAACAAAACAAAAACATCTACTTGGGTTGTGGCGCGAGTGCGCGAGGCCCCGGGCGGTTGCCCTGCTCGCCACCCCCAAAGGCCGCCTCTGGTTACCGTTTATTTGGGGAACTGTGTGTGTTATTATCTTTATCACCTTCTTATTGACTACAGGTCAACTTATTATGATATATGTATATATTAAGTTTGACTAGTTACCTAGTGCTTACACATTCGTGGTCTATATTCATTATTAATAACATCAACCTTGTACCGTTATAATTTTAGGTTCCGTCACCAGGACTAGAAATTCATTTACAGAGGCCCAAGTGCGAGTTTATTTCACACCTACGCGATGGTCACGGTGTTCGCGTTCGGCGCTGTGATTGGCCGGTATTGATCTGCCGAACGCACTCGATGTCGAGAGCGAGTTGATGTGAAATAAACTCGCACTTGGGCCTCTGTAAATGAATTTCTAGTCCTGGTGACAGGATCTAAAATTATAACGGTACAAGGTTGATGTTATTAGTAATGAATACAGTCCACTGGCGAATTTAAAAATATGTATTTTCTTTACTAACCTGTCCTGGAAGGCAGAATACTGATTGCTCGGCGACCATACGCTCCACAAATTGTAACTCATTTTTAAATGTTGGAAATAAAGACATTTTGATTTCAACCATCATATACATAGCTCCTTGAGGCATTATTGGACGTAATCCAGGAGCACATC
This sequence comes from Arctia plantaginis, assembly GCA_902825455.1. Lineage (NCBI taxonomy): Eukaryota > Metazoa > Arthropoda > Insecta > Lepidoptera > Erebidae > Arctia > Arctia plantaginis. The sequence continues at coordinate 8,696,382 of CADEBD010000288.1, forward strand.
TTAGCTCTTCATAAGCTAACTTCGCTTGTTTCTAAAACAAAATATTATTAACCGGTTATTTTAACATACTCATGTTGGTACTAAACGCCAAATTTCTATTTGTATAGATTTGTTAAAAATGTATTTAGGAAATGTTAATAAATATATTATTTATTCTTTAAAGTTCTATAGTATAATAGTAGTGCTTTTAATTAATACCGATAATGTAAGTCGTCCTCGTACTTGTCCTCTGTACAAGCCTTTACAAAATATACGGTTAAATGAGGGTCAATGTTGGACACGTATAATAAACGAGTATCAATAGCACAATATTTGCATACTCATATTATTTACATCCTTGTTATTAATATAGAAACTGTTATTCATTTCATATTATTATTCCGAATTCCTACAAACCTCTATAAAGAACACGACATCATCGAAAAAGCTTTGCGGAGTACATGACAATATGGTAGGCAAAGCTCTCTGTACTAAGGTATTTGGCCCTAGAATTTTTGTAGCCAAATTCGATAAGCCTTTACGAACTTCGGTTCCAAAGATGTTATGTCTGTCGTGGATGATCACCCAGCCCACACGCCATCCAGGCACTAAGAACCTCTTTGTGAGACCGCTACAAGTGAGTATTGGTACATCTTTTGAAAGTGCGGATAAGGCAAAAAATTCATTGTTAGAAAACACAAAATGCTCATATATTTCATCAGCAACGATCGGCACGTGATTTCTGGCTGCAATGTCTAATATCTCGTACAGGTGCTCTTTATCATACACTGATCCACAAGGATTTGAAGGATTGGTAATCACTATTGCCGCTGTATCCTCATCTATTTGGTGCTCTAAGTCTTCTAAATCTATTTTCCATTGTTGTTCAGGCTGCAAAGACAAAAAACATTATAGAAATAATTTTTAAATTTGACTTGCGTTAATAATGTCAAACATAGAAACCGGCTATTTAAATTTAATGCCAATCTACGTGGAATCGACTTTAGATGTCATTAGTAAAAAAACATAAGAATCGCGTAAGGATCAATAGCAAATTTGCAATAAATACTAGGTATGTGCAATAATTAAATAAAGGTAAAACAACACTAGCAAAGTCAACAGCAATCTATTTTAGATGACCCCCAAAAAGAGTCATGCTGTTTGAATGGAAAATGGAGAAATCATTGCATTTTACTATTGAGACTCACTTCCTTTTTGTGCTGTATTACTATCCAATACACTAATATGTAACATTTAATCAAGGATTTACGCAGTTATTTATAAAATAATGCGCAAATGAGAAATATGCAAATCCGTTCCACAAGAAACTTGTTATGCTTCTAGAAACTCGTTTAACATCACCTGATATTACAAGTCCCTCCCGCTTCTATGCCCCTAGTTTTTGCGCGTTACTAACTGTCTCGAACATTATTGTACGTAATTACTAAAAGTGACACATTATTACAATATTTAGAACTAACAGAACTAAAAAAACAAAAATGAATATAGCCAAATTTATAAATTAGCTATGTAAAGCTACGTAAAGTACCAAATTGTTATGTTGTACAAAAGTTTCAGTATAAAAGAAAAACTTACTTGGAAACGCATAGAAAATGCATTCATTTTTCATTTATATAGATTGAATATAAAATTTGAGACTAATTAAATCTACAGTGCAGTAACAAAGCTTCCAAACACACTGAAAACATATCCTTGGCTTTGAGGACTATTAAAAGCCAGAGTTAAAACATCGGTTCAAAAAATATGTTTCAAAGATGCGGCTAATTACCAACTAGACTTTCTCCATAAATTTTAGTAAATTATTCAAATATAATCAAGAAAATCTGACTAAGGTTACTTAGGAGACCCTGATGACGCTGTACTATATTTTAAAAAGCATAAATGTTTTAACCAAAAGAGCTGCTAATAGTATGAAGAGTGTATTGTTTCTGTAATCTAAAAATAAATCTTATGGACTAGTTACTTACCAATAAACGGTAGTATTTCACATTTATTCCTAACCCTTCAGTCACTGTCTTGTATATCATAAATCCTGGACGGGGAACGAGTATATTTTGACCAGAGTCTGCAATCACAGTGATAGCAAGCTCTATGGCATGTGAGCATCCGCTGCATAGAATTACATCATCTGGCGAAATAGGCCCTTGGTGGGCGCTGTACTGTGCTACTGCTTGTCTTGCCTCCAAGTGACCCTTAGCAGGACCATAGCTCCGACTGCTAAGCCATTCAACACTGTCTCTGACTGCTTGTATCACCTGTTCTGGAGGATTGAGATTTCCAAAAGTTGTTGGATCACCTGAGATAAGAAAAAAAGGATATCTATTTAACAAAAACATTGTGAAATCGAAATCATGTAGACCTTGAGATATGAATATCGAGTCCAAGATGAAATGTGTCAACTATAAATAGGTACCTACCTACTAATCGTAAGGTAAGTTGGGCTTATGTCCGTATTTCTTTGTGTAGTTTTCATTCATAATTAGGTAAAAAAGTTTTAACATTCGAACTCTTTACAAAATAGGGAAATTAATTCTGACATAAGTTATACACCTGAAATATTACAATATATGTACATCAATTTTCGTCTACTTTCGATAGATGCTAAATATTATTCACATATTTTACAAGTGGCTAATAAAAGAAAAAATAAATTTATTAAAAAAAAAGTGGTTATAAAATACCGTAAACGTAAAAATTAAAGCTTTTCATTGACTTCCATTACATTACTTACATCTTTGTGACAAGAAGTCAAAAATAATTTATAAACAGAACGATCCCTTTACAAAACAATATATTTTTACTTAACTTTATATTTCTTCTGAAAGTAACTACTTAGGTATACTTCAACTTACCTTATTCCCCTGGTACATTTTTACTAAACTCAGTGCATGGTATAGTAGGCAGTATAACAATAAAATGGATTAAAACATTACACTAAAGTAGAGAATATTTAACTGCTCCACGCGCACTACGATCGAATTTATTTTCTTCGAAACGCAATTTAAGTAATCAAAAAACATTATATAAAACAACACACTAACCCACTGATAATGCAATAAGCGGCTTGTTAGGATTCGGCTCAACCTGAAGGTTCTCGACGATGTCCCTAATCAAGTTATGGGTATTGCGAGCCAACGTCGATGCACGCACCTCCCAAGTGTTGCTGCCTCGTGACCGTCGCGACATCGGCACAAAACTTACGGAATACTGAAAGCTGTGGCGACACTTAAACTTGAATGAAGAATATTGCTCGCTTTTCGATACAACGCAGTTTTGTATCGGATCAGTGGCGTTTGACAAGCACAGGCTCTCGAGTCGTGGAACAGGTTTTAAAATGTGATGACGGCAATAGAATCAACTTGTTTAAGTATTCCACCATCCACATATTTACCACTACGAATATGTTAAGCACAATAATATGTTTACTCAAAGAGACGCAATCGGTTCGTAGGCTTTTCTTCCTATGCAATTTGCAGTTTAGGGTATACATTAAATATAAAATAATTACTCACAATTTACTAAAATGTACAATTAAATGCAGGATATTTAACTTACTGTAGGTATCAATATGTTCAGAATAGTAGCTATACCTAGAAAAATAAATTATATTAAAGTATATATTTACGTTACAGACAAACATGAAACGGACAACAAACAAACATAACACCCAGACTCAGAACAATAATTTGTAGATCACACAAAATGTTGTCCCATATGGGGGTCGAACCCACAACACAGCGCAGTAGGAAGCAGCGAGGTGACCACTTAAACCACTACGCCAGCCGTGCAGTCGCAGGTAGGTAACCCTGTTAGATCACCGTGGATAGCTTTGGCTTTGTTTACCTTACTATTAAATCCTCTGAAAGCAATGTCCTGTTATCTAGTTTTAGTGTTTTAGTTTATACGTAAACGCATTTAACGCTGAAAGCTAAGATAAAAGGATATAATTACAAGTTCGACCTTCAACTTGCTCAACTAACGTTCAAGGTGCTATTACCATTACAATTAATGAATTCATTAGATCAGGCTATATATATATAATATATATATATAACACAAACATACAAATCTACATTACATTCGTACACTATGAATGTAAGAAAATTGGTCGGTGTACTATCGATTAGATGATTCTGCCATCTCATTGTGAAGGAGGTCATGTTCCTTCTTTTTAAATACGGAACGGTTAGTTGACATCTTGACTTCAAGCGGGGGTGCATTTAAGAGGAGAACTGCTTGAACGAAGAACGAAGAGTTCACGAAGTCGGAAATATGGGAAGGACATAAGAGATGCAAATTATTTGCAGAGCGAAATTTTCTGTCGTGATAAGAAAGAGTACGGTGCAAGGTAAGTAGGTAAGGATGGAGAGATGAGGAATGAAAATAAAGAGGTCAGAGCTCGCTGATTGTGGCGCAGGCGAATGGGTAACCAATTGAAAACTACTAAGAACAAACTGTGTCTGTCTATTATGATCTGTTACTTCTTGATGCTTATGCAGCTGAACCGATTTAGATGAAGTTTGGTGGAAAGATAGTTTAAGTTCCGGGAAAGTACATAGGATAGATTTTAAGTTTTAATCAAAGAAATCATTCTTAAAGGGGGTGAAAAGAGGGGGGGGGGGGGTGTAAGTGTATGGGGAATCAATAGTTACTGAATCGATTAATATGAAACTTGGTATGGAGATTGTTTGATTCTTGAGAAAGGATATAAACTTTTTACCACGAAAACAGGCATACACGCGGGCGAGCGGGCAAAAGCTAGTATACTATAAATTTTAAAGTACATGCGGAATTGGCTGTTGACCAAAAGCTCCAAAATATAACTTTTGGCGTCATTCACGTTATACCTACTCACAAACAACAGTTAGGTCCTATCACCGTTCAATGTTTGTGGCCTCCGCACAAACAGGCCGGCTCGATCGGAGTGACACCACGGCTTCATAGAAAACCGTTGTTAAGCATATCGTTCGTTGCTTTTTACTGAGCGAGTGAGGCTACGGGAGCCCAAACTCCCCCAAAGACTGTACAATAGTAACCAGATTATTGATAAACATACTTAAATATTTCTAAATCATCAACATAGATTAATTACACCTCTTAGTTTGTGGGGTCTAGATGGCGTTGTGTGAATGTGGTAGGCTATTTAAAAAAATGTAAAGGGCCTCATTAGAAAGAGAGTTACAATGTTTCAGTTAACTAGGCTGTATGGCAAGTTTACTGATATGAAAAAGAAAGCTACTTATCGGAATAGATTGTAAATTTTAAGAAAAAGCTTGAGATCCATATTTATAAAGAATAATACTAAAATTATTTATTGGAGTAACTAAGACTCAAAGATGTACAAGCGAATTTATTTCAGAGATGTCAAACTAGTTTCAGACCCGAAGGGAACCTAATTTAACGGGTGTCAGGCGGTGCAAGGTCGGCAGTGTATCCTTCATAAATATGAATACTACTCACGAAAGTTTTTTTTTACAAAATTATTCCGGGGCCCTGGTACGAATTTATTTCACATTTTCACATCTATTCACTCTCAGCATCGAAGAGTTCAGTGCAGGCCAATCACAATGCCGAACGCGGTCACCGTAGTTGATGTGAAATAAACTGCACCAGGCCAAACTTCACTATTCAGCAACGATAGTAAGAAGTTTTTGAACTACATTCCAAATTGTACAAGATTTTCAAAATTACACTTAATTAATTCATACCTTGGGCATATCTCCTTTCCGTAGTAGCCGTGCCTAGAAGAAACCTTCCGTCCATTCCATTAAGACACGTTTTATACTTTTCCAGCATACTTTTATGTTCTAGTAAAAATATGCCCTTTTTCGGAACCTTTTTTTCTGTACGGAAATCCCCTCGGATACCACCCAACGGTGGCTATGTCGGACAGGAACCTACTAAAAAACCGCACGCCGTCCGTCTCGGGTACCAGGACTTTATAGAAAGTCAAAATGACACAAACACATGTTCTGGAAATTTGTAAAGTCTTAGAAACTTCAGCAACAGGGCTGACATAAAATGCGAGTTCATAGGTTGATTTGATTTCAACATATGTTTTAAGTATAGTTGGATTGGAAAAACCCTTCTAAAATTAAAATAAAACTTAAATTCCTTACGTTCTTTCGTCCTATTTATTTAAACCAAGCAAGAATTGTCCGTGTGGTGACGGATTAAGAATACGGAAATATTTTTCAGCAAGACTATAAACCCAAGTTTGTCTTTTAAGTAATTTACAAAATTATTCCTTTTTTTTTTTCAGTTAAAAAACAACGTCTAAAATGTACCTACTCTTATCCTTTAATCCTACACATGGATTATATCAATGTCCTACACATTAAAGATTATTGTTACTGTTACAAAATATAATTTACAACGTAGTAGCGCAATGTTGTTTACATGAAAAGTTGATATTTGCGTCTATCATTAAAGTAAAAAAACAACGCAAAAGTTACGCACGCTTGGAAAACAACATAACAGGTTACTTAACTAACTGTGACTAGAAGATCGACTTTCTTTGCCTTTTATTCGTATGAAAGATAAAAAATGATGGACACTTACCGTGTGACCGTAATTTCTAATAAAGAATTATCCTGTGATAATACGATATGAAAAGATATACGACGAGACCTTTTTTTTTTTTTTTTTTTTTTTTTTCCGTGCGGAAATCCCCTCGGATACCACCTATCGCTGGCATGTCGGACTCGAACCGACTAAAACGGCACGCCGTCTCGTTTACTAATAGCCGGGGAACCAGGTATACCCTAGAAAGGAAGTCCGTGGTGCCCCGACATACCTCGGGCCTTCTACAGACGAGTAGACGACCCCCCCGTGTGAGAACCCCATGGTTCCTCTGCTCCCTGGAAGCGAGCGCGCTTCGCAACGCGCTCGCCGCCACCCCGGCCTGCTTCTGCTAGGGTAACAGATGGCCTCACCTGTCACCCCCAGGCCTGCGCTTAAGGAGGACGGAGGTCATTCTGCGACCTCCGGCGCCTGAGTCGCCTGCGGTACCTGGCCCGTCCCCGGGCCTGGCGGGCCGGGAGAGTTCTAAACCTCTCCCGGTCCCGCTCCGCCGTCGCCTTCGCGAGCATAACTTGCTCGCAGAAGGAGACGGCAGAGTTCCACGCACTCTCGCTCCGCTCTCGCTCCACGATAGCCGCAATCAGGCTATCGAGCGAGAGAACTCCCACTCCGATGGCCGCCACGAGGTCTCGCCTCTGCTCAACCCACGCCGGGCACTCCGCCAGCGTGTGGAGAGCCGTGTCCACGGTCTGGCCATCGCAGTGGTGGCACTCAGTCGTTGGCTCCTTGCGGATCAGACACAGGTGATCCCCGAAATATCCTTTCCCAGTAATCACCTGCGTCAGTCGGTATGAGAGGGTCCCGTGACGCCTCTCGAGCCAATCCTCCATAACGGGTCTTACCGCCGCGGTGACGGTGTGCCCGGCGCTCGGTTGCCCGAGTCGTTCCCTCCACTCCTCTATGATGGCGGAGTTGGGATTTTCGGTCACCGATTTCTCGAACCTCGGGACATCGACCCAACTCCCGCGCCTCCTTGACAGAGACTGATACAGAGCCGCAAGGGCTCTCGCCTCCAGGTCCGACGGTAGAGTTCCAGCCAGGAGACTCGCCGCCTCAAAGTAGATCGTGCGTTACCCCCTTATGATCCTGATGGGCAGCACTCGCTGCGGTCGTCGCAGTATCGCGACGTTGCTGGCCCTCAGGGCCCCAGCCAATACTGGGCACCCGTAAAGGGCCATGGACCGCACAACCCCCGAGTAGAGTCTCCTGCAGGAGTCATCGGGTCCCTTCATGTAGGGCAGCAGCCGCGCCAATGCACGCGCTGCCCCAACCAACTTGGGGACCAGACCTCGGAAATGATATCCGAAGTCCCATCGGCCATCGATTACGAGCCCCAGATACCTGATCGAGGGCTCGATGCCAATGCGAGTGCCTCCTACCGCGAGGCTAGATCCCTCAGGCGGCTTTCTCCGAAGCCCGTGGAAGAACAGGGCCTCGGACTTGTGCAGAGCCACCTCGAGACCCAGCCGCCGGATTCGCTCAACGACTTGGGCAACCCCGGCCGTGGCCCTCAGGGTTGCCTCGTGGTGCGTCTTGCCGCGCGCCGTCACGAGCGTGTCGTTCGCGTAGCACACGACGGCGACACCATCCAAGAAGGCACCACGAAGCACCCAGTCGTAGCCGATGTTCCACAAGAGTGGCCCTAACACCGACCCCTGCGGAACACCGCACGACATTTCACGCCTACCGAGACCGGTCCTAGTGGGGTAGACGACGGCTCTCTCCGACAAATATGCCCCGACTATGCGGCGGAGGTAGAGAAGCACTTCGTGATACACGAGCGCCTCCCTGATGCAGCTCCAGGGCAGAGTGTTGAACGCGTTGGCGATGTCCAAGGACACCGCCAACACCACTTCGCCCCGGAAAACTGCTTCCTCTGCCAGAGCCTTCACGCGCATGATCGCATCCACGGTGGAGCGCCCCTGACGGAAACCGTACTGGTTGTCCGCCAGATCCGGCCCCACCATCACGAGATGCTTGACGAGGCGCCTTGCAATCACTCTTTCAAAGAGCTTGCACAAATCGTCGAGCAACACTATGGGCCAGTAGGCGGATGGTGAGTCCGCCGGGCGCCCCTCCTTTCGGATGAGGAGCAGTTTCTACGTCTTCCACAATTTCGGAAACTGGCCCCGCTCCAGGCATGCGCTGAAGAACCCTCGCAGTCGGGGCTCGAGAGCCTCGTCGGCTAAGGCCAGGACCCACGCTCGGCCAGGAATGCCATCTGGTCTCGGGGCGGTGTTTTTAGCTTTAAGCCGTAACACCGCCACCCTTAGTTCCACCCCAGTGACCTCGGGCACGTCGTCGTTATCCGCGTTAGGCGCTTCAAGCGCCGGAGGCGGAACCATCTGTGGCGGAGCATGCTCCACCACTCGCGTTGGGAACAGGGAGCCAACGACCCTCTCAAGCAGCTCTGGCTGAAGACACCGGGTGAGGGGCCCATCTTGCCCCTAACCATACGGTAGGGGCGTCCCCACGGATCCCGCTTCAGTGTCTCCAGCATCTCGAGGCGGGCCTCGCTCTTGGCCCGCTTTATCGCTGCTTCAAGGGTCCTCTTTCAAGGGTCCTCTTGGCAACCCTGTACCCCGCTGACCGGCGCGCGGTCACGCAGGCTTGACGCAACGGTGCGATCTCCAGCAACCACCAGTAGACCCGGCGCCTCGCAGTATTGGGCTGAGCCCTAGGCATCGCCGCATCGCAGACGCGGGTCATGGCCTCCCGGAATCACTGTGCCTCAGCATCGACCATCAGCATCGAGGTAAAACAACTGGCCATGGAGCGAATTACGGCCGGTAGCAAGAGATCTGCTCCGATGACTGCAGTGAGGGCCCGGCTGGGCGGAATTCTCACTGCAGTCGCAGTGGTGGCAGGCGGGACTCGATTCCCTCCTAGCGACCGAGTACAGGTACTTTCCGAAGCAACCGTGCCCGGAAAGCACCTGCGTCAGCCGGAAGGCAAGGGTCCCGTGCTGCCGCGCTGCCCACTCGGCGATGACCGGCTGAAGAGCCTCCACGGCGGCGAAGCCAGCGCGTGGAGTCTCCAGCCTGAACGACCATCTGACCATGGTGGCTCAGCGAGCGGCTTCGCGCCACTCGCGCAGGTCTTCGGGCGGAGGGCGAAATCCGCTCTCCACCCGGAAGTCAGCCACTCGTCGATAAACTTCGGCGAGCACTTCCGCCTCCAAATCCCACGGGGGTGTTCCGGCTAACGCGCATGCCGCCTCGGTGGACACCGTGCGGCCAGAAGGCCCGCCTTCGGGACTTCTTTGAGCCCCTCGCCTCTAGCCAACCCTCGTTGGAGGGGGCAGGTGCGGAGGGGCCCGGCAGGGATGTCGGAGTGGGGAGCGGAGGGAAAGCAACTCCGCTCCTCTTCGCCGCTTTAGGCCCCGTCTTGGCCGGCGCCTTGGCCGGCACCTGGGCCGGCGCCTTGGCCCGTCCTCCTCGGCCTTTGGGGACCCGGTGGAGTCGGGGCCGACGCTGCCGACGCGTAGGAGACCTTCACGCAGCAGAGAATTTCACGCAGCAGGGCGTCAGGCACCCCTGAGTTGGTGGTAGGGGTAGGCCTAGACGCGGACGGGGCCTCCCGCTCGGCCCCAAAGCCGACGTCACCCGCTCCGTTAGCCTCTCGTTGGCGGCCTGCAGGCGAGCCATCTCGCCTGTCAGGTCCTCCACTACCTCCGACACAGCGGAGGAGGAGTCCTTAAGGGCCCTCACAAAGGAGCCCTTAAGGTTCACGGACTTAGTGGCCACCTTTTTTATGATGTCCACCGCCACTCTCGCCCTCTCCTGCACAGACACGGGAACCCGGCGGGCATCTCCCTCCACCGGCTCCCGAATCTTAAGCAGGAGATCTGCGATCTCCTCCTCCGCTACGGCTTCGCCTTCCGCTCGGACACGCCTGTAAGACTCCGCCCCAGAGAAGGCGGAGCCCGACGGGACGGAGACAGGGGCACACGACCTCGTGATCGGCGTCCGTGACCGTCCTCGCTGGCTGCCAGCCACCTTAGGTGGCAGCATGTCCTGCGAGGAGTCAAGACCCTCCTCTCCGGAGCGTCCACGCTTGCGGCTCCCAGTGTCGCGGAGTTCAACCTCCATAGCGTCCAGTGCGTCAATCGTCACACTGGAGCCACCGTCTGCTGAAGCAACCGACCTGGAGCGAAGACGCTCCAGTCTGACTACTGGGAGCCCCACCGAGATAGGCGTTCCCGACACCACCTCGCCTTCAGTGGACGCTTAATCTACTCCACCACTCTTCCTCCTTGACTCCTCCTTCTCCTTCCTTTCCACCGTTTCATTGTCCTTTTGGCTTGCCTGGTTCGTCGTTTGTGTCAGTCCTTTTCCTTTTGTTTCCCACCCCTACGTGCCCCACCGACAGGCACCGGAAGCACCTTGCCGGTCGGGCCTGCTGGAGTCGTGCCTGCGCCCTCAGGAAACCTCCCTCGTAGTTGGGATGATCATCGATAAGTCAAAAATCATACATAATAGTCATGCAGCCCGAGTTCCGTGGCTGTAAAATGCGCTACTATCGAGTTTATGCAAGAATACCAGCGCTATGGTTTAATTTTTTGTGAGCATGTATAACGCATACGACTGTGTATTTAATTTTGCACAGAGGTATTCCACGTGTGGGTATTTTCGCGAAATGTTGCAGACGGGTAAAAATAGTTATCCACTAACTTTAATAAAGCATTACTCACGAATTCTCTCACTTTTAATAAATTTGTTTTGTTCTGCGATATATATGTGACCCGTTTGTGTCGGCTCTTTTGCCCTCTTAAACCATAAAAAAAAAAAACAATTTTGTGGATCTGAGATCTAAGATCTGGATCTGTGTGTGGATTCTAGCTTAGTCGGTATTAGCAGTGTAGTGACAACCTTAGTAACTTGATCATTGTGCTTCATTAGTACACAATTATCAAATTTTAAGTTACTTAACTTCTAAAGTGGTACTGAGAGAACTACCGTTGTAAGTATAGTGAGTAGGCCCACAACCCTAAAGGTGATAGGCTACATTATACTTCTATTACATTCCGCCACCAACAATTTAGAGCAGAGAGAAAAGTCACAGGTTGTCCCTACTCGATACTCGACCTACATCAGAGGGCTGAGTGCAAGTTTATTTCACATCGACTCGCTCTCGACGGCGAGCGCGTTAAGCGTTACGATTGGTGGAGATTTTAGTGCGGGCCAATCGCAGCGCCGAACGCTGTCACCGCGACGATCGAGTAGAAGTGAAATAAACTCGCACTTGGGCCTCAGTTGGGAGTTCTCTCCTTCTTCAAAATGTCAGTAATTGGAATTTCAATTTTCTTTTCCTTCATTTTCTTCTCCAAATTTATTTTTTCTCTTTTCTCCAAATGATGATGATGATCAATATTTTGTATCAGTCACTACTGAAAAATTGAAATATTAAGAAGCAAGGAAGTCTCAATTTGTTTGTTAACAAGCTATTGTATAGGTCGAAAAAAATGCCTCGCTAAACGAGGGACTTGACTTGAGAATTAAAAGTCGAATCGATTTAAGTCACTGGCGAAATTTTCTCGAATTGAGTAACTCGAGTTATTTCGTCAACGTCGTAGTTTTCCCTGTCTTTCCGAAGCTGTCAAAAACTTAAAATATATTTAGAGCAATTGTACACAATAGAAAAGCGTTTTCTGTTTTTTCAGAAATGAACAGAAATACTATGCTTAATAACTTGCTTAAAACTTCGAGACGTGCTATGATCACTTCCAGGGCGTTAGCGAAAGAATCAATTTCTAATAAGACATCCGTGGATTACTGTGCAAATATCGTAAAGTAAATGCGAAAATTTAATTCAAATTTAACACAAAATTACTAATTATCTAATGAAAAGCATTTTCTGGTACTCTGCATATATTTTACAGATAGGCAGCATGACTACGAAAACTTTTTGGCAACTCTACTCATGACAAATTCAATTCGTTCACCTGCGTTTGTAATAAGAGCTTTTAATGTAGAAATAGCTCGTATACAAGATCGAACAAGTGATGTACAGACTGCTGCATTTCGATTACAATTTTGGCATGATGCAGTCAAAGATATGTTTAAGGCAGAACAGACGTTACAAAATATTCCTGCTAATCCAATAGCACAAGAGTTATTTAAGGTAATTACTTTTAAGAGATTTCTTAATTTCAATTTTTGAACCTATAACAGTCTTACTACAGTCAACTAAAGCTTGAAGTTAAGAGTTTAAGTATAAGCTGAACCTGGAGGTTCTATAACATGATTTGAGTGTGAGACTATCGTTTTTAAGTAGGTAATCTGATCTTTTTATCAATTTCTTTTTTTCTCCGTAAGTATTTTTAACATTACATTCTCGTTAATTATTGTCTAAATTGTCAGGTTGCCTTCCAACATAGGCCTCTTCAAGCATTCTCTATTTAATTTTATTAAGAATTTCCATCTTTTTATTAGTCTTGCTGTGTCACTTACATCATTGTCCTCATCATATATCAAAACCCACTTTCTTTTTGTCATCATTATTAAGCATTTATTATCATGATAACACATTCATTGCTGGCTAATATATATTAGAAATAACCTTAAACTGCTAACTAATGTACATAGAGAGTACATACAAAACGCTACTGACTGACTGAAATCACTACACAGATGGCCTAGTGGTTGTGGGTTCAAACCCCACATGGGACAATACTTTGTATGATCCACAAATTGTTTCATGTGTGTTTGTTAAGTCCACTGCGACACAGGATATTTTCCTAATGCGGCAGTTGTCTTTTTATAATAAAACAAAGAAACTGTTGTGTTTCCTTACAGCAGTACTAATAACACACATGTTGTGTTCCGTACGGTGTGTTTAATCAGCACAGGAGAAAGTTTCTAAATATTCTATAAACACAAGATGGGTGTTATTCAGCAGTGAAGAAGTTAAATCATCATGGTCTTGAATTTTTTGCATGTTACATATAAAACATATATGTGAAATTATTATGAAATAGAAAATAGCAGTCTGTCAGCAACTCTAGAAAACTAATTCTGCCATTTGGAATAGTTTACCGGAAAGTGTAATTAGTGCTGGATCATTGAACATTTAATAAAAACAGACTAAACAAACATTTAAAAACAACAAAATGATCACAAGTACAGTAATATGATATGTATGCATCTGATCTATGATCTGCTAGTTCATTATAGAATAACAATAATAATATTAAATTTCAGGTATCTTGCTGTTGTGGCATCCAGAAGAGACATTTAGAAAAACTTATATCATCAAGAAGCCATATTTTAAAATCTAAACATTTTCAAAGCTTAGAAGATATTGAGAAATATGCTGAAGAATCTGTGTCCTCAATATATTATTTGCTATTAAGTGTAGCAGATATAGCCAATGTCCACGCTGACCATGCTGCATCTCATTTAGGAAAAGCTCAAGGAATAGCAAATATTCTAAGGTTTTGGATTACTATGTTCAACACTTTACCTTTAGGCAAAAACTCACACCAAGATAAACATCATTCCGTTAGTGCAATAAAAGATTGTAGAATTAATTTAAAAATAGTTTTTTACTAATAGTTTTTTAGATTGTAGAATTAATTTAATAGTTACACACAGTCTGATCACAAACTAGGCAGAGCCTATACTACAGTAACCAGACCGCTGATAAAGATACTTATATATTTCTAAGTACATACATACATATTGTCGATAAATTACACCCAGACAGAACAACTGATCATATTCATCACGCAATATTTGTCCTTGCTGGACATTGAACCTACGATTTCCGGCTTAAGAGTCAGGGTCACTAACAGGTCTAAACTGTCAAATTAAATCTACAAACTTTTGCCTGCAGAACCTTTTTCACCACCATAAAGAGCAACCTATGTGATCATAATCACTTTTGAACAAATCCACAGACAGACACTAATGTATAAATTTTAATATTTTATAAGATGCAGATAAAGACAAAGAAAAGCCAGTTATTAGGGACTATCTTTTCATATGATTTGTCAACCAACTTTTCTTTCTTTGATTATTATTAAATAAATTGTAAAAGTCTAGAGACTACAATTTACCCAATGGATTAGGTTCTCCTGATATTTTTTTAGGTAACTCCAAACAAAGAGACTTCTGTATCAATGCAAAATGAATATGAGAGAAGATATTTTGTAAATCTCCTCTACTTAAGAAACAATTAAAAAAAAAAGAAAATAGTTTATCACCAAGTAAAAAAGGGATAAAAAATACAGCTCAATTACATACATTTTTAAAATGTATATATTTCGTCATTAATAAAACTAACTCCATGGAACGACTGCAGTGTTAATAAATAATATTCAAACTAATTTTTAAATACTTTTATTTTAGGTCTGTTTATATATCCAGCATGCATAGAATGGTTTCTCTACCAATGGACATTCTAATGAAAAATAAAATCAGTCAAGAAGATGTGCTGAGGGGTGTTAATAATGAAAACATGAGGAATGTTGTATTTGAGGTTGCAAGTAGAGCAAATAGTCATTTACAGAAGGTAATAAGAGTACAGTCACTTAAATTTCTTTTTAAGGATGCAAATGAGCACACAGGTCACCAGGTGGACTCCCGGAGACACAAATGTGTTTACTCCCTTTGAATCCCTCCCACTAGAATCTGGGGGAGGAGGAATTTAAGGCTCACAATTAATTGGGAATAACTAAGTCTCTTTGTTGACTGCCTTCATTTTCTTTAGTTGTTGACTTTGATCAGTGTGTTGTATCAGTCACTACTAGAAAATTGAAGTATGCACTAGGAAGGAAGGAGCCCCTTTTGTTAAAAAGCTTTTGTAAATTAGGTATTTTTTATTTGGTAATTAATTGCGTAAATTTAAAAAAAATGTCTCGGGACTCCAATTTGACTTGATAATTAAAAGTTGAATTGATTTAAGTCATTAATGAAATTTTTCTAGTAATAAATTGGGTAAAGTAATTAATTGGGAATAACTAAGTCTCTTTGTTGACTTCCTTCATTTTCTTCAGTTGTTGACTTTGATCATTGTGTTGTATCAGTCACTACTAGAAAATTGAAGTATGCACTAGGAAGGAAGGAGGCCCATTTTGTTAAAAAGCTTTTGTAAATTAGGTATTTTTTATTTGGTAATTAATTGGGTAAATTTAAAAAAAATGTCTCGGGACTCCAATTTGACTTGAGAATTAAAAGTTGAATCGATTCAAGTCACTAATGAAATTTTTCTAGAGTTGAGTGAAACAAGTTATTTCATCAACATAGCTAGTTTTCCTTGTCTTTCCAAAACTGTCAAAAACTTAAAAACATTATATATAGCACTTCACTCTGTGTAAGTGCTATAAATAATGTACTAACTGTAAACACTAGTTTTCTGTGAGGCAACTAGCTAAAAAATCATATTCTTTTATATCTGGATTTTGCTCAATTATAATAGGAGTATGATTTATGATGTCGACTGTTATTATATGTAAATACGGAATGCTATGCTATCCAACAACGTTTGCATTACTTCTTCGCTAGATATTCTAGTTACCTAGTCTCATGCCTAGTTTACATGCGTGCCGAGGCTTGACAATCGTCCACAAAGTCTTTCCAAATGGATGCCATGTACACGCTTGCAAGGCAAACATAGAAGACGTGGATATATTTTTATTCAAAATATAAACGCCGCGTGTTTGTGGACACTTCTAGAGGCTCGCCATGCGTGTAAACGGCCTATTAAGTGTGCTAATCACAGGTTCTATACTATTTTAAAGTTTTTTTTAGATAAGGTAGTCTAGATATAAAATAAGATTATAGGAAGTGTCGTATATCACGCTAATAGTGCCAGAAGCGAAGAAGAGACTAATTATATGTTAAATAATAAAATAACTATATAATAATATAGATTATACATAATAGATAAACTGATTATATATAAGAACATATTAACACTAGAAAACTATATCTAGTCACAAATACATACACATTCTGGAATAAGGAGAGGTATCTTAAACTCCCTTACTAAAAGTATAATTTTAGTTTATAAAACAAACCTGTAGGTAAAACGGAAGAGAAGCACTTGCATGAAACAATATATTTTGTAGTGAGGAGTGTTTTTAACAGACTTCTAAAAATGAAGAGGTTTTCAATTAGTTGAAATCTTTATTTTTTACAAAGTATATTTTTATTTTCAGGCAAAAAGCATTGACGTGCCGAAAACTGCAAGACAGATATTTTTGCCAGCAATAACAGTTGAACAGTATCTGACTAAACTACAGAAAAATAACTTTGATATATTTGACAAATCACTACTACAGAGCAGTCCCTTTTTACCACTTAGATTGTATTACAATAGGATGCTAAACAAATTTTAACTGAATTCACTCAGATAAAGGCTGGTCACTTCAGCAATTGTCACTACGGCGTGTATGTGGGTTCAACTCCCTCTTCGGTCAAATATTTTTTGAGAACCTACATAATAATAAAAATCGGGATGTATATCTTAATTAAGTGATTATATAATATTATAATATAATCCCCCGATTAAGTAAAACAGTCTAGAATGAGAGTTGACTTCTAAAAATACTCTACAAAAGTGATATAATATTATCAAATAACTAAATAAATGACGAAAGCCGAAGGGATTGAAATAGATTGAGACATTTGAAATGAACTAAATTGTAATTACCTCTTGGGTATAACATACAACAATTTTTGGTTTCACAAGAATTTTTGGATTTATATGGTCAAAGGTTTGACAAGAATTTTTGGATTTATATGGTTATAGCCGAATATCAGTTAAATTATCCCTTTTTAATTCACACACAGAATTAAATTTTAATGATTTTGTTTTCATCGATCCGGATGTTGCATCGACATGGTCTACCAATTATGTATGCCGTGCCATGCATGACTACTACTGAGTACCTATAATATAATGAATGTCAGCTTGTTCTCTTAGAAAATATAAGCTTCATACCACAATTTGCAAGATTGCGTATCACATACCTAATCAACATATTGTACCAAAAAAATTCTTTTATTTATGTGGGTTGTTATATGCCCAAAACTATAACCAAACCTTTCTGTAACCTTGTCTAACAGTCACAACTAATATTTAACCAGTGACCATAAATTTGCCACTTGCTAAACCTAAATATGCAGCTATATTGTATGTGTCTAATTTATTCAAGTAGTCAATAAATATAGTTCAAATTTGCTATCGTTGGTTTCATTGAAATGCATTTTTCGGTTTATTCCCAGGACCACATAGCCAGTTAAATGTGGAACTTTTGCAACCCACTAATTCCATACATGGCACTAGTTGGAACACCTACTTGAAGCGGAAAATCATACCCAACAGATCCATGAAGTTGAGTTACGTAGCTGGTTGTATTATAATAAGACCCAAAGGCCTTTTTCCTTGCTACAAAAAAAACATTTTCAGAAGAATATTTTAATGTAAGAATCATGTATGGATAGCACAAGGAATATCGACTTCTTATACAAACTCCAAATACTTGATGCCCAGCTCCTTTGAGTAATACCGTGATAAAATATACCCCATGTGCTACACAGAACTATGGTTAACCTAAATCCAAAAGTTCATTCAAATACGTCTAGCGGGTTTCACGTAAATCGCGTACAACAGACACAGACAGACGTGTTACTGACACTGGCTCAGCCAGCTCAGTAAGAGTAGGTACAGTATATAGTATAAAATTACATGGAACAAGAGGTACCAAAAGGCTTCATGGTACTATTGAGAATAACCCCATGTTTCATATCTATTGCAAGTACATACTAAAAATATTATTTATTTAATATGTTAATGTGTAAAACTGGGTGCATGGAATAAAACAATTTTTTTTTTTTATAAATAGTTGCACTGTTTACTTTCAAGCTTCTTCATGCAAATAAATAATACGTAACAATTGGAGATTCAAGCAACTTGTTTGGCATCTTGAGTAGGTACCTTAAGAGTTAAATAGTCACTAAATACATCTACAGTGATTTATTTTTTATGCACTGTTTGTGCCAATACATTATTTGTAACATTGAAACAGTTGAATTTCTTGCACTTACTAATACTTAAAGGTATTATTATGTTGTATTTTAAAATGTAGTTGATATCAAAAATAGAATTGTATGTAATATTATTATATTCAATTCATACACGGTTATAACTTTGGTTGGTTAATATTCAACGATCTTTGGTTACAGACAATTCCAGTACTGTGATGTGCAAAGTTTATTATACGACTAATGTACTTGTTTATGTGAATAAATCTAAGAAACATATTTTATAATTAAATTAACAATATTGCTAAGCTTCTAACATTTTTTTTTATAAAAAGGTTCTAAAAAATAACATTAGAAAAAGATAATAACTTTCGCATTGATCTTAATATATTAAATCATTTCAAGGGTTGAGGAAAAATCAATATGAAATAAGTACTAAACCCTGTCCTCAAATTTATGGGCTACTAAAATATAGAAGTATAATCTTATAAGTTATAGGAAGCTTTAATACTTAATAAGCAATCATAAATTATACATCAAATGTAGTGATTAAATAAACACAGCCGATAAAACATAATAATGCTAATTTGGAATGTTTATAAAAGGTATAAATTTTAAAATGTCTGACACTTAAGCCTAATGTAAAAAAAGCTAATTATAAGTACTACTGTTCCATCACAATGAGCTTGCTGCACAATAAAAAAGCTGCCATGGAATATAAATATAATAATTGCATTACTCTGAGGGGGTTAAGTCTTTTTCAGGTTCTCCCTCAGACAAAATTTGTTGGAGGAGATCATAAATAGGTTCAAATGCTTTTCTACACGCTGCATTGGTAGGTATGAGGTAATCATGCATGTCATGATGACTAATAGTGCCATCAGCTTGTATGAAACCTTTGTCTATCAACACCATTTCTACTTTATTCATATTTGCAACTTTTTCACGCAAAAGTTGATTGATTTTCGAATTTTTCTCTCTCAAAGTGTTTGGATGTTGACCTCGTGGAAGTAGACTCTGTAAAAATCGCAACAGTATTTTCAGATTTTTTGTGGCAACAGTTGAGGAGTTAAGAATTAAAGCTAGTTGTAAACTTTCAGTCGCCATACTTATATATAGTAATGATATACTTCTGCCTACTACAGGCTCACTCAAGTGTGCAACCAACGCAATGGGCACGTGGACCAGATTATACGACCATATTCCAATTAATAGTCAATTGAAAAAATAAGAGACACCTCTTATTTTTCTACTAAAATAGGTACCCAAAATTTTTGTTTTAGGTTAACAGACTAGGAGGGGCTCCTGGCTAAATGAAAACGATTATTATATAGACCTCCACAACCCAAGTACCCAAGATTGTTGTCAGACTTTTTAGGTCAACTGGGACCGACGGCTTAGCATGCTCTCCGAGGCACGGAGGGGTACTCAATGTGTTAAGAATGGTCACCATCTATAGACTGATCTGGCTAGCATTGCTTAATTTTGCAATGTGTAGTTACCACATTCTTAACATGCTAAGCCGTCGGTCCCAGTTGACCTAAAAAGTCTGACAACAATCTTGGGTACTTGGGTTGTGGAGGTCTGATAGTAATAGCTGCGCGTAAAAAATCGAAGTTCAGGCGTATCGTAGTAGGCTTAAACTTTAAGCCTACTACGATACGGCTGAACTTCGATTTTAAGCCTTTAAGCCTTAAAGTATATCGACCCCGGAAGAAAAGGTCAACAGACCAGAAAAAAATACATACAACATTATACACTTAGTATCCTTTGCTTGATGCAGATGCTTCCTATCAATGAATAATCAAAATTTTTGTTAATATTTTTTTTTTACCATTACCACCCATCGGACGAGAGCACCTAAGGCCATATAATGAGGCAAAAGTGTCGAACTTTGCAAAGCCAACAATGGCACGTAGCATTACTGATGTGGCAAGCATCTCTAGACGATGGTAACTACTTGCTATTAGACAAGCCTTAAACTTGCCACAGTTACAAAACACTCACTAAACTATGTCTGTGATGTGATATTATATGCTTATCTGCTTTCAGAAACATATAAGCAATCCTTAAACCTTAGTTTACTGATCATTGATGCAATAACTTCTATAATTTAAATTGAAAACAATACTTACAGGCAAAACTATATAAGCACTTGGGTGTTTCTCCCTGATTGTTCTAATTATTTCTAGAATACCTTCACAGACTTGCTCTGGAGTATATTCAACATTATTTGTCCCAACATGCACAACTATCACCTACAACATAATGTTAGCTATTAATGTTATGTTGTATTAACTTTTAACAGATGAGTACCACCAGCGTTTGCTCTTTATCACTATCCAAATACTTAAAATGAAGTTACAATCTATTATATGTTTTTAAAACTATGAAAATGTAATTTATACTTTTACTGTTATCTAATCGTAAATCTGACTCAGCCAATTACTGTTCCAAAATGTCTGTAGTATTTAAATTGTTTTTAGGCATTAACCTGTATATGATATGTACACCATATTTTTTTGGTCAATTTCAACATATAGTAATTAATACTAAGTACTGTTCTAAATGAGTGTGTAATTTTTTTATATTGGTATAAGGGGGCAAACGAGCAGACGGGTCACTTGATGGTAAGCAACAACCGCCGCCCATGGACACCTGCAACTCAAAGTTACAAGTGCGTTGCTGCCCTTGGAGTCCCTTCCGCTCGAGTCAGCGGGAGGGGGGACTTGGGCTCCGGTAACCTCACTCACTCAGTGAAATGCAACGAAAGAATGGCTTAACACCGGTTTCCTGTGAGGCCGTGGTATGGTAAACGGTTTTATTTGTTATGCTTTCACACGGACTCAACTGATCATTGTAAAATTAACACAGAGCATGAAATACATGAAGATAGTATAAGATACCTTTCATTCGGAAAAAATAATCCTTAAGGATTGATAAATAACTTGAATGCACATATATTCTATAAAATTATTATACTATTCCTTATGATGGAATCCATAATAAAAACTTGGCTAATTTCACCTCTATGTGTAATTTCTTTTAGACAGTGGCTTGAGAATTTAACTGTGCCAAAGATTGTAAAACTTGAAGTTATGCTCTCAGAAAAATATATAGGTACATTTTTGTTTATCTCTTTTTAATTTATTAATTTTGTTAATTTAAATATATTGAATTAAAAAACAACTACCAAGTGGCCTTGAAAGAAGGAAACATACTTGTATTTCCAAATAAATACATATTATTTTTAAATTACACCCAGACACAGAACCAATGTTTGTGCTCATCACACAATATTTTGTCCTGAATGAGAATTGAACCCACAACCTACAGCTTAACAGTCAGGGTCACTAACCACTACAAAAAAACAGGCCTATCATATTACTGCTACTTTATAGTAATTACATTTTAACTAAAATGATAAATGTGAAAGCTTGTTTGTTTGTTACACTTTCACAGGATAACTGCTTCATAAATTATTGTGAAATTTAAAAAAGACAGAGGACAGGTATTGTATCTAAAGCTATGAAGAAAAGCTAGTTATTTGTAAATTGTTGGACATGAATTAATAAACAGACATTTTCTATTTTTTAACTTCTAGACAACTAACCTATTAAACATGTAGCTAATACAAAATAATAACTTTACTTCTTCTAAAAGCAAACTTACTTTAGGGTCGACATGGTCAAGCTCTCCATTTTTGATACGCCACAAAACATTTTGAGTTTGATCTCTGTGAATACTGAAATTAAGACAGTGGAGCGGGGCAAACCATTGGTTCCACACTTCTGTGTGTTCCAAAGCCTGTAGGATAGAATCACCAATGAAAATCACCTCACCATCCTTCCCCTTGGCGTCTGACAAAAATCTGTTATGCTGCAAGCAAAAATGATTACTGTAATCTATCAAATATTATATTGAGTAACTAACTTACTACTAATTAATACTAACTTAAGATAACCATATAACATTTCATTAATTATTTGTCTATCTCACCACATAACTAATCTAAATAATTTAATTCAGCTAGACGTCTATGCTTGCATCCAAGGAATTCATTATTATAATGAAAACTTACAATACTATTCCATCTTCCATCTCCTTCGGTGTCTTGCTGAGGTGTAGCAATTGAGCAAGGATTCATTCTTACGAAACAATATTAAAAAAGAACTTTTCTCATTAAATAATTAATAGAAAATATGAGTATTTTAATTACCACATCAACCAAAAATCACAAAGATGAAAATAACTGCGGTTTCTGTTAGGTTGCTATTTGCCGTCACTGTCAAATTTAATGTCAGATTTGTCATTTTTGTAATAATCTTCATGGTGCAAGACAAAGAGTATACGTAGAAACATTTTAAAAAGGAATGTTAAGTTACAGTTTTTCCAGTTAAAGTCCTGCTGAGCTGACAAGTCAAAAATAAACCCTCTCACAAAAAAAGGTTGGTTAGTTCATTTAACTCGCAATTTAATTCACGAAAAGCGCAGAGATGCTCAGATTCTCCTCTCTGGAAGTGGCGGGTGTCATCGACACTGGCTTGGCCACCATCGTGGATTTTAATTTTGTTGATAAAGTTTAGTCGCTAACTGGTTCAAAAGTTATAAGCGTTTCTAGATAGCCTACCCAGGAACAATCTTCGAAGAATAACCACGTTTATATCTCAAAAACTAAGAAGATCCGTTTTGACCTAAATTTAGTCGCTAATTAGTTGAATTTTTTTGAATTTATTTTTGAGTTGAAATCAGAATTTGTTAGTCACTGGTTCAAAGTTATGAACGTTTCTAAGTGGCGGACCTAGGGAAAAACTTTCTTGGTTGGGTCTACCAGCGAAGATCTGTTTTCTCACAGATTTAGTCAGGTCTTAGTTTAGAAGATATTACAGTTTTTAAGATTGGTATTGTCTAAGAGCTAGATCGCAGAATTCATGAAAAATTGCCAAGATAAAAATAATTCTACAAGTAAGTATGTATAATGTAGTCCTTAGAAATGTCAGAGATAAATAAAATCAACCCTTTTTTTTTTTTTTTTTTTTTTTTCCGTGCGGAAATCCCCTCGGATACCACCTGTCGGTGGCATGTCGGACTCGAACCGACTAAAACCGCACGCCTTCGCCGGGTACTAATAGCCGGGGAACCAGGTATACCCTAGAAAGGAAGGCCCTGGTGCCCCGACATACCTCGGGTCATCTACAGACGAGTAGACGACCCCCGCCCCGTGTGGGAACCCCATGTTCCCTGTGCTCCCTGGAAGCGAGCGCGCTTCGCAACGCGCTCGCCGCCACCCCGGCCTGCTTCTGCTAGGGTGACAGATGGCCTCACCTGTCACCCCCAGGCCTGCGCTTATGGAGGACGGAGGTCGTTCTGCGACCTCCGGCGCCTGAGTCGCCTGCGCTGCCTGGCCCGTGCCCGGGCCTGGCGGGCCGGGAGAGTTCTAAACCTCTCCCGGTCCCGCTCCGCCGTCTCCTTCGCGAGCATGACTTGCTCGCAGAAGGAGACGGCAGAGTTCCACGCACTCTCGCTCCGCACGATACACACGTACCCCCTTATGATCCTGATGGCCAGCATTCGCTGCGGTCGTCGCAGTATCGCGACGTTGCTGGCCTTCAGGGCCCCCGCCCATACCGGGCACCCGTAAAGGGCCATGGACCGCACAACCCCCGAGTAGAGTCTCCTGCAGGAGTCATCGGGTCCCTTCATGTTGGGCAGCAGCCGCGCCAACGCACGCGCTGCCCCAACCAACTTGGGGACCAGACCTCGGAAATGATATCCGAAGTCCCATCGGCAAATAAAATCAACCCTCGTGTTCCTCACCAAATTTGGGCAGAAAGAACCCTCTCAAAAAATGTACCCGCCTCTGGCATATGATGGGCCTCGGATGGGCCTATAGATCCTGACTTCGTTAACAAGACCAGCTTCCCACTTTTCCAGCACTCACGGAAACGTCCAAACGTCCAAGGGGGTCTGACATAGGGTCGAGGGCTAGGGTAAGCACTCGAGCAGGTATCCCGTCTAGTCGGGGGCCGTGTTCTTGGAACGGATCAGTTGAACAGCCGCCCCTGCCTTTACATTCGTGAAGAGTAGAACGTCATAACACTTGTCAATCATACACACACGTGTATTGAATTGAGGGTCTGGATGTCTTAGTAACAGCTATTCCCGGATCCATACTATTTCACCAATGGCTTATAAAGAACGAACACTTATAACTTTTGGAGCAGTGACCGACAAATTCCGATATTTGGCAAAATTTTTCGACTAATTAGTGACTTAATTTTTGTGTTATTAAAATTAAAATGCATGATGGTGTCCAAGCCAGTGTCAGTGGCACAAGTAGCGGTGGTTGGCACTCTGCCCAAAGTGGCTAAATTCCCACGGTCGGTCGGTCCACTTAATCGGTCGTTAAAAATTTGGTTCTAGTATTTACCAACAAACAAACGAAGTCACAAATAGATATGTTAGTATACTTGGTAAAGGATATTCTACAGGATAACAAAATCAAATTCGAATTTTGTGAGATACCAACTGTGATTCATTCTAACATGTATTACAGTGAAATTAGTCTCGAGAAATGTTTGCATATGTAGTGGTGTGTATATTACTCAGATCTTAGAGCGCGTCCGGGGGGTCTACGGGGGGGTCAAAATTTTTGTTATTTTTGGCCTAGGACGCACCGTTTCCGAGATATTTCAATCTAAAGCAAAAAATCGTCACTTGATAGTGGAAAGTGGAAACACGCACAAAACCAGTTTACGCTGTCCGCTACCATACACTACTACAAACGCAAAAATTTCTCCAAGCTAATTTACCTGTACAAAAATAGGACAATAACATCAATTTTCTTTTTTCTTTTTAAAAATTTGGCATCATTTCAGTACCTTGCATCATCAAGGCCTCCCCATCAAGGAGCGCCATCTACCCTGGTCTTGGGCAGCTCAAATTTTATCTGTTATATAAACACCCAGCAGTAGACGTATTCTTGCACAAACTCGATAGTAGCGCCATTAACGGCCAGTGAACTCGGGATACTTACCTATTATACATGGTTTTTGTCTTATCAATGTCCATCCCAAGTCCCACTCGTCTAGAAGTGTGAGAGGTAATGGCAATTGATATTGATTCCCCGTCCGTTCCAATCGAGCGTCTTGAAGACGTCTTCCAATGCAATGGTAAACAATATCGGAGATTTAGCGTCTCCTTGTCTTAACCCCCGAAATACAACAATCGGTCTTGTGCTCTTTACTTATACTTGAACGGTCATCGGTGCGGTTTCTTTTAAAAACATCTCATTATTTCGTCGACATATCGACATATTGTCAGTCGACCAGGCATTTCTGCATAGATTCCAGGACAGCCCAGGTTTGATGGTATGGTACGCTAGACAGAGTGTCTAGCGTATCATACCACGATACCATCGCGGTTATACTCCCCTGTCTTCTGGATTATTCGTCTTAGAGTGTGTATGTGGTCGACGGTACTGAAGCCTTTTCGAAACACAGATTCGTAATGACCTTCGAAAACAACTTGGACACATGGCTCAGGAGTGATATTAGGCAGCAGTTCTTCAATAGGCTTTTGTCTCCCTTTTTGAAGTATAATACTATGAAGCTCCTGCTTCATACCTCCCGGTGTAGTACCTGTATGAAAAACGAAATTAAATAGCTTTGAGAGCTCTACTCTGCCTCAGATCAATGTCAGTAAGCTCGTAAGTCTAGCACGCGGGTCATACGCGCTGTGAATTTTGGTTGGGCGGGTTCGCAAAAAAAAGGCCCTTATAAAACTTTTTGACTGCAGTGAAAACCTCTGAGCTAGTGGTTAGGCGACAACAGGAGGCTTTGCAAAAATTTTTGTGAACTTATTTCGAGCAGTCGCGTTCTCAGTCGCTCGAGTATTCGACTGCGGAATGACTCGTCTTACTAGCCTCCTTACCTGCTTGTTAAGTTCCTCACGCTTTGATGAGGTGGTGTTTAGTTTTTATCGTCTTTCCCTTATTAGATCCAGAGTCGCGCTTGTCAGCTTTGCCTTGTATCCGATGCTCTTACGACACGTACCAGCCTGTCGGTGGCGCGGGCGTCGTCTATGTTCTGCACGTTTTCTAACATGGCGAACCAGTTTCGAAGCTCCAACTGGAAGCTTTCACAGCTTCAGCTTCAACCAGAAGAGTTGGTCTAAGAGTCGACTTCAGAGTGCCTCTTAATAGTTAGTGATCACTTCCGGTGTAAACCTGTTGATCATGGAGACATCCCTGAATATTTTGCATTTGTTTTTGATGATAATGTCGATCTCGTTCTTTGTCGTGCTATAGGTCCTTAGCCAGGTCCACTTCCTTTGGGGCTTCGTTTGAAAGAAGGAGTTTATTAGATAAAGCCCCTGGTCCCAGAGGAAATTTACTAGCATTTGCCCCCGGTGATTTCTGCGCCTTTAGGCGATCGTTTTTACTCTAGTTTGAGTTGTCAGTTTGATTTAGTGCAAAAACATTTGCGTCATTAGTTAGTTGTCACTTGTCATCACCAGTGTTGTCAGCCTAGTGGATTATCCACTAAAACTGGTGGTTTCGACCCCCGTGTTTGTGGCGAAATATTTGATTTTTCTAGTGGTTTGGTAGTGATAGCAAGATATAGAGGACGAGGATGATGTTGAAAGATAAACTGTTAGAACTGTTTGTATACGCAATCCTCAAGAACCTTTGTCAAAAATGTGGGTTATGACTTAGAGGACAAAATCCAGGATGGTAACTATCATCCTGCGGATAACGTAATCACAAACCATTACATTGGAACGGATAGACATATTTTTGGTGTCCCAGAGAGCACCGGTGAAAATTCAAAGGTTAACTTTGAATATTTGGCTGGGGCTTGGGCAGACCAATGATATAGTTTAGGGTCCGACTTTTGGTTTGATGATCCAGTTAGGCAACAGAAGAGAAATGAAGATTGATATCATTAAACCAAATGTCGTTCTAAACTCGGTCCGTGGTTGCCCATCGTGGCACTTCTACATACTGGAAGTATTGCATTTCAAAGATGCCCAAGGGAATTCGAGATTTGAGGAATTATTCCAATGCCGATGTTGAGATACTAATAAGAAGTAAGAAAATAATAAACACAAGTAGAGGAAGATGTTAAGAATACGCCGTGATAAGAAAACAGGGAAATTTTGCAACACTTTTGAAAGTCCAATAAACGTTCTAAAACAAACCGGTACCAAGAAACGTATCAATCTTTTTAGCGACTCTTAGAGTAGGGTCGTTTTTCGTTAGCGGTTTTCTGATGGCTAGATTTTGAATCTGGTGGAAAGTTAATTTAACTTTTGGCAACACTGTTTGTAAGTCATTAGTTGTCTCTTGTCATCACATCTCTCAGGAACTTGCACTGTGCATCCTTCTTTCGGACTGATATTAAATTGCATTATACATTCATTTCATTGTTATTGTTTTAAATTTTACCGTATTTCATTATGGAAAGTGAAGCGGACATTATAAATACTTTAGAAGTTAAGCATCGCAAGGAAAAAAAGGAGCTGCAAGCCCAAATACAAGCAATGAAGAAAACCGCTAAAAACGATAAGACAAAGAAGAAAGAATTAGCCGCTGAAATTACTAGGTTGGAAATTGAATTGGATGCACGGCATAAGTATGAAACTGAAAGCATTAAAAAAGAAACAATACCTACAGACTCACTGCCAGTTCTAGAAAACGAGTCATCTATACATAAAGTGTCAAAAGCTCAAAAGCGAAGAGATAAAAAGTCACAGCAAGAGAAAGAAAGAGAAGAACAAATCAAGCTACAAGAGCAAGAAAATCTTCATGGCCCTAGAAATACTGAACAACAAGCTATTAATGTAAGGTTAAAAGAGAAAGGCCTTAAAGGTTTTCCTATTCCTTCAGATGGAGACTGCTTATACAAAGCTGTTGCTCATCAGATGGCAGTTGTAAAAAATAAACAAATATCAGTGAATGATCTGCGACTAAGTGTTGCTGATTATATCAGGAAGAATAAAGATGATTTTATACCATTTATGAGTAATCCAGACACTTTAGATATGTTGACTGATGATGAATTTGAAGAGTATTGTAATAAAATAGAGAATACCAAAGTGTGGGGGGGTCAATTGGAAATTAGAGCACTATCTAACTGTTTGAAGCATCCAATAAGTGTTATACAAGCAACTGGCCCTGATTCTATTGAACAAGGTACTGAGTATGATGGTCCTCCTCTTGTTATATCATATCACCGACATATGTATAGGTTAGGAGAACATTACAATTCAACAGTGCCAAACACTATAGATGAAAATGATTAGAGTACTGGAAAATTAATACTTGGCTATTTAGCATTAATATTTTTAATACCAGCATCTCTAATCCTAGTACCTTGTTTCAATATTCACAACTGCAAATTTGTCATATTCTCTAGTACCACCTCATTAAAAATGTAATTACTAACATAATAGAAAAGAAATTCCCCCAAGGGACAAAAAGTAAAGTCTTCAAGTAGTCTTTACTTGGCTTAAATACTATGATAATATTATTATTTGATATGACCCTTTTTTTTCTGTGTGGAAATCCTCTCGTATACCACCCACGTCTGGCGTCTGAGTCGTGTGCGATACCTGGCCCGTTCCCGAGCCTGGCGGGCCGGTAGAGTCTAAACCTCTCCCGGTCCCACTCCGCCATCTCGTTCGCAAGCATAACTTGCTCGCAGAAGGAGACGGCATAGTTCCACTCGGTTCCTCACCATGGCCGCAATTCGAAGAAAATAAAAACTCTGCTCTAGAAGGAAATAGAAACTATTATGATAACCTGCTCTCCAGGTTCTCCCAATAGTTTTTATTAAACAGTATATTGCTTTGCATTGCATTTGCCATAAAAGACATTCAAATTCTATAATTTTATGTACTTGCAAGCCTTTATATCTGTTATTAGATTATTTTGGAAATCTGTAAATAAAAAGAGCTTTGACATATATAATTATAATTTTTACTAAATACTTATTCCACTGTAAAACAGGTTTTTATTAAATAATACAATGAAGCAATAACTTAGTTCTGAAAATAAATGTTAGTATGAATTTTTTATACAATAAAAAAAGAAAGCAAAACATCCTTATAATTATGCTCCATTTTGCATTGGTTCTTCTGCAGCATTTTCGGAATCAACATTAGGTTTGTTGGGGTCATCTGGTTTCATTGCAGGGAATAACAGCACCTCCTGGAAAACAAGGAATGTGTAGTAGCAATATATAAGAAACCAAATTTAATGCAAAATTATACAATCAAATCACCTATTTTGATTACATTTATATACTTTGGACTCTTCAACATTATTTTAATTTTAGAAGAAGATAGTGATGTGTTACAAATTTACTGTTTTTTTGAACTTATTTATGACATGTGAAGTCATTGAAAATTAACATATCTTACCTTGATGTTATTGTTATTAGTGAGGAACATAGTCAGCCTATCAATACCCATTCCCCATCCACCAGTAGGTGGCAGACCATACTCGAGAGCGGTGCAGAATGCTTCATCTGTCGGTGGTGCTTCATCATCACCTGCGGCACGATCTTTAGCTTGTTGCTCAAACCTTTCTCTTTGGGTAGCTGGATCATTTAACTCTGTATAAGCATTGACAACTTCTTTCTTCATAACAAATAGTTCAAACCTGGACAAAAATTAAACAAATAATTATTAAGTATTGTTGATAAGTAAATTATTGAATATTTGTATATAAAGATACCTTTCGGTCAATCCAGGAACATCTCTATGATATTTAGACAAAGGACTCATTATCTGAGGGTGATCCAATATGAATGTGGGATTTATACATTTCTCCTCAAGAAATTCTCCAACTAACTTATCTAGAAGCCTTGCTGTAGTTCTTGGTGGTGGACACTCAATCTAGAAACAGTAAAACTTTAACATTTATATCCAAGACTTATATTTCTTGTAGAATGATCAAGATTAGAGGTTTCAAGTGAAACCAAACATTAATCACTTAGGCCTGTATTTTAAAAGACGTCTCAAGTGTCGGTTGAACTCTGATTGCCTGAAACTAGTTTTAAGTGCAGATCAAATCTTAAGTATCGATCTTATTATAGAACGCGTTTTAAGTTTTACTCAGTTGAAACTAGTTTCAAGTATTGATTTGAACTTACAGTCTGTTCTCAATTACGTTTCCGCATGATTGACACTATTATTCCGCATTACGCAGCTAATTATTTAAAAAATAATTTTCTTTTACAAAAATAATTTCTGAGAATTTGTATATAATATACTATTGCCTAGTGTAGCAATGTTAACATATTAACAAGCTTGTTGTTCGTTCAAAATTAAGTATAATAAATATTAAAATAAAAATGACTAGCTGTATGAATAGGCTATAACGGAACGTTCAAGTTATTTATCAACACTTGTCATGTTGAAACGTCAAACGATGTTTTTATTTGATATTTCTAAAATTTAAATTACTATACTTTTAACATAAACCAAAAGGTTGTAGTAATTTAAACAGGTATTGTGTGAGTAAAATGTGAATTATGGTGAATTTCATATCAATTAAGGTAAATGAAAGTGAAATTGATGATAGTATGCTAAGTAATTCTTTCGTAAATAAAGTAAAGTAAATCTTTCGTAATTATTCAAAAATAAATCATCGTAAAACACATTCATTTCCCCTAAATGCCCTAGAAATCACCGCTTGAGACTAGTTTCAGCTTGTCTCACGTAAACAAAGCGTAATCACAAGCTCACGTAATCACAGCTGTCAAAATCTATACCTTAGTAATGATTTCGACATAAACATCGTTCTAAAATAAGCTATCACTCACTTGAGTATGGAGTGTCGAATCTCGTTTTAAGTGACGTTCAATAATAAAATCTCTACTTAAAATTAGTTTTAAGACTAGATTCACGACTGAGACACCTTTTAAAATACGGGCCTTAAAACCTGATTGATACTTTAATTTAATTCACAAAGTGATACTAGTATGTCCCTGGAGAAGTAGTTCTATTTTTGATACCAGTTAGTAGGTGACAATGACACTGTCTAATGGGATAGTCCTCATGCTGCTACTGTGATTTTCGTATCACAAACATATTTGTATAACAATGTGGCCGACCCAGGAATCCATCTTAAGATTTTAGATTTGAAGATAGATTTCTGGGTTGACCAGGAAAACTTAGGCTAACATAGAAGTATAGTAATTTCTGTATCACATAACATAATTTATTTAAATGCTGAACATTCTATATTCTAAACTAGTACTATTGATTTACAATTTCTTAGGTAAATGAATAATATTGTGTACTAAGCCTTACTTCATGTTTCTCACACAACTGACTTAACAGTTGATTAGCTTCAGCAGTATCTAGCTTGTCAGCTGGAGGTAGTTGCACATTTAATGCCTTTTCTAAGCTTGGAATCATAGGCAACCTTGCAAATGGAGGTGTAAAGTCAATTTCTACTTCCTCACCATCAGGCCCATCTGGTTGATATTTAACCTACAACAATTAGGTTTTATTTTTATTATTGATGATAAGTGTACACTTCAAATAATATAAGAATAAATGTCCAGGTGATAGTTGATTTCCTTCCTTATCTAATATATAAAATTCTCATGTCACAGTGTGCGTGGTTGAACTCCTCCGAAACGGCTTGACCGTTTTTTCGTAAAATTTTGTGTGCTTATCATGTAGGTCTGAGAATTGGCCAACATATATTTTTCATACCCCAAATTTTAAATAATATATATGGAGTTTTTGTATATATATATATATATACCATAATATTTCAAAAAATGTAGGAGGTCCTGAGAACTATTTCATTTCAGAGCCAATTTGAACAAGTATTTTTGTTTTTTTTTTTACTAAAAACTACAAATATTTTTTATTTTATTTGGATTATTTGTTTTGTTCCATTCAAATTTATAGAAAGAAAAAATCTAACCCATTTCTGTTGACAATTTATTATTAATTATGACATTGAAGTCAATGTAACTTTACATATTTTATTGGTAACCTCATTGAACATGTTTTGCCATCAAAAGATTTCTTAATGAATAATTAGTTGTTTGTGATTATTAATATAATTATTATTGCCAGCAATTGTTATCAGGGGTATAATGTTTGATAACCTTTTGTTTAACTTCTATCAAGAGATTAAAGATTAGGCAAACTGCAGTGTGCATTGAGATTTCTTATTTCTTACTTTGAAAAAGAGGAACTTCCACAAATATATTCATCCCTTGTTTTACCCTCTTAGGAGTGAAGTTTCAACATAAAAAGTAAGAACTGTCAAAATTTCAAGTTTGTAGCCATCGGTTAATATATATCAGGGCAATAATTTTAAATGTATAGATTTACCTTATAAGTACCATGAATACTCTTCACCATACCAGCCAACATAGTCTCAGTGATATTAATGACATCATTGTAATCTGCATATGCCATATAAAACTCACAAGTAGTGAATTCAGGGTTATGGGTTAAATCAATACCCTCATTCCGGAACTGCCTTCCAATTTCATAGACACGATCTAATCCCCCTACTACTAACATCTTATGATACAATTCTGGTGCTATTCTCATGTACAAATCCATATTCAGATCATTATGGTGGGTGATGAATGGTTTGGCTGTAGCTCCCCCAGGAATCATGTTCATCATCGGCGTTTCAATCTCCAAGAAACCCATGTTGTCTAAAAATCTTCTGACATAAGAAATTATTTTAGCTCTAGTGTGGAAAATTTGTCTTACCTGGAATGTAAACCAATATAATAGTATTGCTAAAAGAAATATATGACTATGAATATTGTTCAACAACGAAGTTTTAGTGTTTATTGAGATCATATATATTTATTCTAAACAAATTAACCTCAGCCTAAAGAATAGAAAGGCATAAGTGTTGGGTATTACTAAATCAGTTTGACTATGTCACTATCAAATGATGTAGATTGACAAATATATAAATAGTCTAAATAATCAATTATTTACATGTTATATTTACTATCCTAATATATTTTACTACATATGTTTAGACTATCTAAGAATTAATTACTTACTCTATCATTCAAAATTAAATCTAAATATCTCTTTCTGAATCTGGTCTCTTTGTCTTTAAGGCCAAAGTGAAGATGTGGTAACATATGCAAACAAGGAGATAATAACTTGATGGTTTTTGGTACTATGGACAATTCACCCTTCTTTGTCTTGCCTGGGTGTCCAATACAGCCAATAATATCACCTCTTCGTAGTTTATCAGTGTCAGCAACAAATTTGTCTTCAGATTCATACAATTTAGCATTAGCCATCACCTGTAATATTAATGAGTTATTGTCAGAAGTCATTTTCATACTATAACAATTCAATAACAAAGATAACAAAAAACCTATTCATGAATTTAAAATCATTCATTTTTGACATGTCAAAGGAAATAACATAGTAATACTAATAATAATATGTTTAGTCTGCGACTGTATGGACAGTGTTGTGCTGTGGGTTCAATCCCCACTTTGTGTGATCAACAAATTGTTGTTCTGAGTCTGTGTTCTTTGTGTCTGTTTGTAAAGTCCCCCACAGGATATATATTCACAATGGGGGTTCGTCTTTAAAAAAAAAAGCTGCCTCTTTGCTATGTTTTCGAATCCTGTGTTTTTAAATATTTCTTAAAAAATATTAGTGTTACCTGAATCTTGACACCTTCACCTCTCAGGTCATAAAATATAAGTTTGGCTCCTGACTCTCTAATCGAATGGACCCTACCCGCTACAGATAGTGTTACACCATCTAGAACTTCACCACTGTTTAAATTATTGTACTTTTCAATAAAGTTTTCCAGTGAAATTGTAACATTGAATTTATGAGGATATGGGTGGTCTTCCTTGGGGCCCTGTTTAAGAGCCGCCACAGCAGCACTTCGTAGTTTATAATACTCATTTGGACTTATTTCCTCTTCAACAGCTTTAGATGCCTTCTTGTCTGCAACTACAGGGGTTACCTGTGCGGATTTTTCAGCTTTTTCCTTTAATTTTTGTTCGGCTTTGAGCCGCCGTTTCAATTCACTACAATAAGAATGAATAATAACACATCAGTAGGCTTAAAAAAACGATGATATTCAAATTCCAACCAACCGTTTGCTAACAGCAGACGAGATATTTGCACATCGGTTGATGAAAGCATTAGTTCTTAAAGACAGAGTTCTCAGGTTCTTCAAGGAAAACATGGCTCACACAATACTCACTTCTTTGATAATTTTTCACTGGAAGTTTCAGCCATAACTATTTTTATAAATCTTATTAGCAAAAATTGCAAAAGATCTTATTAGCCAGAAATATGGCGAAATTATTATAACCTCACGGACTTCTTACGATAAATTGATATTTGACATGACACGTTACAATAGTGTTGCCGTATGAAAATTAATACATGACTGCAATTGGTTTTTTTTTCTGTGCGGAAATCCCCTCGGACACCACCCACCGGTGGTTATGTCGGACTCGAACCGACCAAAAACCGCACGCCACCGCCGTCTCGGGTACCAGTTGCCGAGGAACAAGGTGAAAGGAAAAGAAAGCCATCTGCGAAGTGTAAATGACCCCCTCCTGTGTTTGAACCCTTATGTCCCCTTTGTGCTGACTGCCCGGCCTGCTTCTGCTAGGGTACTCAAATGCATTGCAACTAGTTATTTTGTTTTGTATCAGTAAAGTACAAACATATATTAAAGAGTAACCATAAAACAGATAATTAAAAAATAACAAATATGGTCATAGCTTTTTTGATAAAAAACAAAAATTAAAAGAAAACTCTTCCTACTATCATCGTGAATGTTAAATTATTTAATTACTGTTTCCATGGCTCAATTTCTATCCATGGCTCAAATCTGCGCAGGCATATAATAGATTTCGACAGCGTTCCACGGCGGTTGTCCTTTCAATGGTACGGTGCACCGGTGTTGACAGCGGCTCTGACCGCCCAGAATAGGGAGCGCCTTTGGCGTCCTCAGAGTTTATTGGCAGTTACAGCTAAACGCGGTTACCGCACCGTGTCGACGGATGTGGTGTTGGCCGGAACTCCGCCTTGGGAGGCACTTCAGCCAGTCATCATCGAGTGGACAGGGCGGCAGCCCGGGACCCTTTCCTTCCGGCTGACACAGGTCCTTTCCTCATTCTCCAGGACCCAATTCACCGCTGGCGAACAGAGCGGCGTAGGCGCGCTTACCAGCGTCTCATGCCGCCTTGAGTGTGGCTACGGGTGGACGGGACGGGTTTTTTCCCTCTACCCGCAATAACGGCCAGACGAGGAGGCGATGTCCACGTGTGCCGGACGTCGCCTAAATAGAGAATGGACCCTAAGGTAGTACCCGCGCCGTTACGGGCAGCGGCTAGGAGGGGTCCGAATGTCTTAATAACAGCATTTCCCGGGTCCCTCCTATTTTAGGCGCAGAAAGGCACTCCCTGTGTAGTCATCGGTCCGATTCCGACACACCATCCCGTCGTAAACCCCGGTGGGTGACGAGGGGGTTTCAACACGTAAAAAAAGGCATATAGGAGATTTTCGTTAGGTAATTCTTTTATAATGTTAAATATTTGACAAAACAGAGATTGTCGCAATTGTGAAATAAATATATTTTGAGTTTGAGTTTCCCAACAATTGATTAAAAATAAATAACTTCAAGATAATAATGCTAGATAAAATTATATTTTCATCTCTGTAACACTGATACCTGTTTCGCTCAAACAAATTGTTTGGTCCAGAAGCATTATTTTGCTACATAATCCGTCCGCCATAGCCAGTTTTAGGTAACAAGAACTTAACAAATAGATATGAGAGTAGAAAAGATATACGGTACAAAGGTACATAGTAGTTTATTAATTGATATTAACATTTACGGCTATTATGACCTAATATTTCTTAGCGTTCCATGTATTCGCCGTGCGGGTGCCGGGTCCATCGCGTGATGGATAGGGGCAACCCATGCGACTGCGACAGTGCCTGGGAATGGCGACCCAGGAGTAAGTTTAGGGAGTACTTCTTGCGATGCGTCAGCGCTCACCTCCCCTTTCGGTAGTGTTGCCCACTCTACCTAACCATATTTGATACGAGTCTAGTAATGCCGCTTTAGATATTCGTTCAAGAAAAGACAAGGTCCAAGGTCTTTAAGTAGGTTATAGAGGGATTTAGCTGGTATACCCTTTGCACCCACCTCGACGGCATACAATTTTTGGCTAATTAGCTTATTAAATTTTAAATAGCCATTTTTGGTTATTTCGCTGGTTAAGTCAAAGTGAGTGTTTTTTTTCTGAGTTACTACACGCTTAATTGACATTGCATAGAGAAATATGTCTGGTCTGGAGGCATAAATATCGGGCGGTATTCTGTAGTGATTTTCAAACGTGTCCACTAATAACGTTCAGTCACTGGCGGTATTTATAATTGAGTACGGCTTATGTGAAGTCTTTTTGTTGAGCCTTCCTTTACAAGCTCGTTTTTAGTTCGTATGTTTGTTGTTATTCAAATTAAAATCAATGAACACCCTAATAATTACATATTTATTAAACTTTTAGACAAAACCCACTAGAACATATTGGATCCTGTGCAACGCACCATGTCGTTGAACAGTCTATATTTTGGTTGACTGTTAAAATATTTGTTAGGGCAATACTTGTTTCTATTGACATCACAGCTGTTCGTTTCGTGTGGTTTGTCTTACTAGGAAAATTGTAATATCTAATCTAAAAGTGAGTTATATTTACCATTATTTGTGGCATTGTGTCTCTATAATGTATATTGAAATGGAATTCGGCACTTGTTTTGTTGAGTGACAGCACACCGGGTCGTCAATGATTTTATAAATTTGACAAATTTGGTTTGTCCTGCATTCTCGTAAAATATCAGGACCAAGCGCATTTAACTTCTAATTTTGTTTCATAGTTATACGCATTGATTTGTTAATTGCAGGTACAATCTTATGTAGACAGTATTGATTAGATCATCTGTCTAATTTATCAAAATACTATGCCTCTTTTTGGTAAGTCTCAAAAAAGCCCAGCGGAGCTTGTGAGATCATTAAAAGATGCAGTCACTGCTTTAGAAAGAGGCGATAAGAAAGCTGAAAAAGCTCAAGAGGATGTGAGCAAGAATTTGGTGTGTATTTTGTTCTACAGTAATAAATAGAGGTCAATACTTGTATTGATAAAGTGGACAAATTAAAGTGTTGATTTTGTGTCAATAGGTTTTGATAAAGAACATGCTATATGGTACATCCGACGCAGAACCACAAACGGATATTATTGTAGCACAGTTAGCTCAGGAACTTTACAACACCAACTTACTGCTGCTTCTTATTCAGGTATATAAATATTTGAATAGATTTGTGCTAAAATATATTTATTGAGTTTGTCAACTTTAAGTGATTGTGTTACAGAATTTAAATCGAATTGACTTTGAAGGCAAGAAGGATGTTGCGCAAGTGTTTAACAATGTTCTTAGACGTCAGATTGGCACCAGGTCTCCCACAGTTGAGTACATATGCACCAAGCCGGAGATACTGTTTACCTTGATGTCTGGGTAATGCATATCTGTTAAATTTAATTTAAACTTTTACCAGGTTTTTAAGATAAACATTTTAATTTCTCAAAAATCAATTATGTGTAAAGTTCAGTTTTGGCAAATAAATTATGTTTATGTTTTATTAGGTATGAACACCAGGAAATTGCATCGAACTGCGGTACAATGCTTAGAGAATGTGCAAGATATGAGGCATTGGCTAAGATAATGTTGTATTCAGATGATTTTTACAATTTCTTCCGTTATGTAGAAGTTTCCACTTTTGATATTGCCTCAGATGCCTTTTCTACTTTTAAGGTTTGTATTATCCCTAATAATTCAACAACACTAGCTTTAGATGGAATTCTTTTTTGTATCATTAAATGTTTAACTACATTCATTAGCGTAAAGTTCAATTATCTGATTAAAAGTGATGTTAGAAAAACATTAATATTTAAATACTAAAAAAGACTGCTAAAGATACAACAATGAAAATAAATTTTAGGAGTATTTATAATAATTTACATAGTATAATGTCACATAGATTTTCAAGAATTGCAATGTAATGTAATTTAAATGTTTTGTTCAAGCTTTTCTTACATAAAAATGTTTAACTCAGATTTACTATACAGATATAAGGATCAGCGTAGTTTCATAAATTTTAATTGTAAGGGTATCATGGAGATGCAGATCAACACTTAAGGTTTACAGAATAAACTTGGAGTTATGCCTATTTAGTATTGTTATTTAAGATAATATGGTTTAATGAGCCAGAATTACTTTGTTTGCATATGCTTTTGTCGTTATTTACTAATTCAATTTGAAAAGCGCTTGCATTTAGTAACCTATATCCTAAGGGCCGCATAATGATACACTGATATTTTACATAAATATATTTATTTTCAGGAATTGCTAACGCGACATAAAATGTTGTGTGCCGAGTTTTTAGAAACAAACTATGATAAGGTGTTTAGTCACTATCAGCGGCTACTCAACTCTGAGAACTATGTGACTCGACGGCAGAGCTTGAAGCTGCTCGGAGAGTTGTTACTGGACCGTCACAACTTCTCTATTATGACACGTTACATCACAAACCCTGATAACCTTAAGCTTATGATGAATATGCTTAAAGAGAAGTCACGTAATATACAGTTTGAAGCTTTTCACGTTTTTAAGGTACTTGATTATTTATTTTCCCTCTATAAATATTGTTATTCATAACACAGTTAATTTTGCATTTATAATATTAGTAAGAATTCTAACAAAACATACTTTGAAAAACCATCATCACTTACTTACTGCACAGGACTGAGAGGCAATATGTTTTTTTTCCTAGGCAACCACATTTTAACAAAAATCTATTTTCTCTTCCTACATTTAAAGCTTCCTAAAGAGCACTAGCAGTGATTGCCTGCTACCTTCACGCATATTGCCTTAATCAGTTGACTGACATGTGTGTATTTTTATGGAGTGTATAGGCACAAGGAGAATCATCTTTTAAGGGGACAGTTGAAAGTGTCCAGCTGTGTACTGAAAATAAAGTGTGAAGAGTTAAAATATTAAAATACTTTTATTGACTTAAGTTATTACATTTTTATTTATTGTCTGTAAAACTCATTGACTATTTCCGCAGTCTAGTACACAGTGTCTAATTATTTTTTTAAGCCAATATAAACTTATTCTGGCTGCCGCAGTGCCGCCCTTATTGGACGCGTTTTTATGGAAACGTTCATACACAGAGATGGTTCTCCTTGCCTCTATACTCAATAAGTCTTTTATACAAATGAATAAATATATAGCAAGGCAATAAGGCTGGTGTCCTGAAACACAGGCCTCGAGCCTAGCTTAGGCACCAGTCTCCCACAATATTCTGGAAATGATAATTTGTATTTTTTTGTTTTATTCAAATGTAATGTATACTATATTGTGGTGAGAAATTAAATAAAGGTCTTTGCTTTAAGCAATATTGTATTGTTTTACATTAAAAACTATGAATCTTATTTAATAGAAGAAACAGCATGGTGTTTACCTGATAAAATGGCATTATAATTATTTGCCAACAAAAAATCATACGAACTTTAAGTGTATGGTGGGAAGCAGAGATAAGAGTCACATTACCTACGTCATTTCTATCTTAGTCATGCTGTAGGGAATATACTGATACTGAAATTAATTCTTCTAGCAATCTGTGATGTTTTTTAGATACTAATCCCAATATTGTGTTGTTTCAGGTATTTGTAGCTAATCCAAATAAACCAAAACCAATATTGGATATTTTGCTAAGAAATCAAGACAAACTGGTAGATTTCCTTACTAAGTTTCACACAGACCGCTCTGAGGATGAGCAGTTCAATGATGAGAAGGCTTATCTTATAAAGCAAATTAAAGAACTGAAGCCCTCGGAACACTAACACTTATTGCATTTCATTAAATTGCCACTTCCTCCTCAAAAAGAAGTTAGTTATAGATGCTATTATATTTAAATGCTTCTAAGTCACCAGAGGGTGTT
The DNA here is from genome assembly GCA_902825455.1 of Arctia plantaginis. Taxonomy (NCBI): domain Eukaryota; kingdom Metazoa; phylum Arthropoda; class Insecta; order Lepidoptera; family Erebidae; genus Arctia; species Arctia plantaginis. Next base: position 8,737,008 of record CADEBD010000288.1, read on the forward strand.
GTGCAGCGCCGCAAAGACACAAGGTTCGGTAATAAATAATGGAAATCGAAATAGATTTTATATTTGGTCTGTGATGAGTCAGGGAAAGTATATTTGTGCTACGAGCAAATTAACATTTTTAAATAAAGAATTGTAGGAATTAGTGTTACTTATGGTTTGACTTATATGTTTTGTAAGTTGTTGAAACCATTTTTAGTTTATATGACGTGTTTAGTGACAGCCTCAGAGTCACAATCGAAATATTTATGAATACTTCGTCACATTAGTCCACAAGTTCTGTAAGCTATTATTACTTTTGATATGACTAAATAGAACTGGTAACCGCAATATTTGCAGGAACTTTGTATATATATGACATTTTTAATTAGAACGTTTTGTAATGTTTATTTTTTGTATTCTAAATCAATATCAGAAATATAGATTGTTGAACATGAAGGAAAGTATATTTTATATTGTATATCATTCTTATCAGTATTGGTTTTATTACAACAAGATTATATAAACTTTATTTTCATGTTGTCAGTTTTGTGCCTGGTTTAGTTTTCTGACATTTTTATAATACATTCACAACCGTAAAAATCTCTACAGGTATTTTTTATTATTAATTTAATATTTAAATAGGTACCTTAAGTTTTTCCAAATTGTTGTATCATAATTTAATGTATAACGATTATTTTGTCAGCATCATTAATGCAATTACATTCTATAGAAACAGAATAAATACAATATTTATATCATTTACATTTATTTTAAAAGAGACCCTACTGTAGGTAGATGTACTAGCTAATAGATTAAGATGTACTAATGAAACACTTATCCCATCTATTAGGATTTTATTAGTCACAAGAATGGATCTGTACACAGAATCTTATTTATAAAACTGTACAGTCATTTTTAACTTTTCTTAATATTATCTGAAATAAAAATATTTACATAAAAGTAAGATATTTTATCCGCAGTATATTAAAAAATGTATCTAGATACTATGTAGAAAGTACTACTTAAATAGGCTTAGGGTTTTAGGTAACAAGAAAGAGATTGGCCAAAAGAATCAAGTATGTACTAAGTATAATAACAGAGAGAGAGTAGAGTTGTGAACATACAATATTGTGTAATACATGCAGTATATAAAAAGTATCTATGTATGTTATAACAGTATTAGAGATTATGTTGCGGATAAATATATCCTAACTTGAAAACAATAAAATAAATGAAATCTCTATTTTTATAGTAATCATGATACACAAGTTAGAAGTGTCCAAATGCAAACTATTGCTGTTATGTCTAAAATGAATTACTGGAATAGTTAGGGCATCCCTCATGTCAATTTATATTGCTCTCGCACTTGGATGAATTCGGTTTTCGGTCATAATTATAAAAAAAAGTTAATTCATGTTATACATTCAAGGTAAAAAAAAAAGAATAATTTATGCACTTGTAGTCCTAATGGGTAAAAAAATGTAGACACGGTGAGTGTCAATGATTCTAAAACATTTTCAGATAATTCAACTTTAATTAAATACTCGTTCATAGTCATTTTGGACCAACAATAAACTAGATTTTTTTTCGAAATTGATTCTTAATTTATCTAAACTCAAATATGCAAAAGCTTTGGGTCTAGAATGTGTATCAGGTTATGTTTAATAAATATGGTTTGGTCTCACTTATACAAAAAGTTATATAACATTATTACACTCTGCAACTTTGCAATAAAAAAAAAGTTTTATAAAATATACTAATTTTTTCCATTCATAACAGTGATATGGTTTTGTTAAATGTAGTTATAGGCTCACATCTGCTTGCATAATAACACGTAGCATCCTATGGTATTTTTGATACTTTTTGTCCCTAACTAATCTTGTAATATATTTAATAATAATATAATGCACATAAAAGATTTGATCATGAATAATTTTATTAAGAATCACCCTTTTAAGTGTTTTACATAACTTCTCCATTAACTATCCATCATACCCTGGTTGAATCAATCATCAGTCTATTAACACGGAAAAAAAATCAGTCTTAAGCTTGGGCGACATAAATCTAATAGGTGCAAGATAAACAAAATACTTCGGTCTTCGGTTTCAACACGACTTAATTCAAATGATAAAATTATTCAGTCAAGAGCGACAAAACATTATCTATCAAGCAGTTATCACCCAAGCCTGTAACAAATTTGATTATTTCTTTTAAATAAATAGGTAGTTTAAATTTAGTAGAGAGGAATTAAAACGAATGGAGATTTATTATTGCCTATGCCAAAAGTATTATCGTTATATGGCTTTTTTTATATAACAAATAAAAAAATAATTTAGGAATACCTTAACGTCATAACCAAACGAGTCTTAAAAACTATACTCGGGGATAATATGTATCACATTCAAACAAAGAAAAAAATATACCTTAAAAAACGTGTGCGTTTCGATGGACCGTTGTCAAAACAAAAAAAACTGCCAAAAATCCGTCGAATTTGTCAAAATCGAAGGGAACAATCCAAAAATTTGTCAAAGTAGAAATAAAGAAGTTATAAGGGTTTTAAGTTGGCCGCGCGAACGGATCGTGAAGGATTGCGCGGCCACGGAGATCTCAGAACTACTAAGTTAGAGATCTAGTTCTTTTTGTCTGTTGAAGACTAAATTTGTCGAAAAAAGAATAAAATTATAAGCAACTTGATTTTTTTCTGTTTCGATAACGTGCCGGAGCAATCGAAACGCGCATTAAAAAACATGTACATTACATTCGAATAATTTTTAGTAATTCCGATTATGACTAAGAATAAATATCTAAAGACTGGCATACTAACTAATTTTTTCATTAATGTATTATTCAGTAAAGGTGTATAATTTCTTAAGATTCATTCTTTAAAATTTTACATTAACGCAAGCTTAACTCGGTTTAAAAGATTCAAATAAAATAAATTTCCGACAATAATGTGAAACATTTAATAATCAGTCGCAACCAATTAATTCAAGAGATCAATTACGTGAATATTGGCATTGATATTACAAATATCTATGTATATTTTTATTCAGATTGACCTGAAGTAGACAATGATATCCTTCCTAATATTATGGTATTACTATAGTTATACAGTAAAACTTGACACTCATTATATAATGAAGTCCAAACAGACATGAACGGATTGTTTAGATTAGTCATAAACCCCAATCTAACTAGAAATGCCACAGTTGTTTAAAACAATTAAGTTTCAATAAAGGCAGTCAATGCGACAGTGACAAATACCATCTGTGGCTTTTAAAATCATTAGCTCATGATTATAAGCTGTCCGGTATTATTGGCATACACAAGACCTTGACCAGGTTGAGGAGCCCAACGCAAACAGTTTAGGCTGGTAAAACCATGTTCCCAATTCTGTTCCAATTCCTTTATCGGTGACAGCCCTGTACGACTTGAACTTTCTGGAAAAAAAGGTATCTATAATCAAGAAACGAGCTAATAGTGTAAGACTTTTACAAACACCCTACCCGTGTTTGTAGGCGACTATTCGTAGGGTAAAAATGTTATATTTTATTTTGATTTTGCGTTCACCAGTGTTATTTTTAGGGTATTCTCCACCAGAGGGCCTTAAATTTATTTCATATCTACTCGATCGTCACCATGACCGCGTTCGTCAATGTGATTGGTGAAGAGAGTGCGGGGCCATATACATGTAATAAATCACAGTAGGCCCGAGATTCGTCAATATTTTATGATCTTTTTAAAAATCCTTGTTATAAATAGTTGTCACAGGGAAAAATGAAATTGATTATATATTAATTAAGTCTAAGTACCAATGCTCTAGTTGGCATGTTGATGTGCCTCTGAAGAAGTGATTATTTATGCTGGTTAGATCTCTGCTAATCGTATTATAGCACTATGAGGTAGGTTATAAATACTTTGTTGACAACCAATCATCAGAGACCAGTCGACACTATGAGTTCCAATACTTTTGAGAGGTCTTAATAGGTTTCATATAAACCAACCCGTCTGGCTAACGTGGTATAGTAGGCCAAAAGCTCCTTCCTAAGGAGAGGCCTATGTCCAGCAGTGAACTTTCAAAGGCTGTTGATAAATAGGTTTCAAATGTTTTTAATAGGTTTTGTTTTGAAAGTCAGATAACCTGGGGTCCCCATCACAATCGATGGCTTTTGCTTACACTTAGGTTGACGACATTTGTTTGTCAAAATGTGCTTACCTAGTGGTTCTAGTCTATACAGCAGAGCGAAGACGTTGTTTCTACCGTGTGGTGCAGTTGTGAACCGTCGCGAGCCGAGGCCCACGGCGAGATGGCGGGCAGTGGGTGATAACGCTACTGACACAGCACTTTGTTCTAGAACTGCCGTGTGCAAACATTGTCCTAATCGGGCCCACTCCAGTGAATAAACACCTGTAACATTATTTATAACAAGTTTTATGTAGAAATGAGTAATAGTTGTTGTAGAGTAATAAACCTTTGGATGATATTAGAAATAAGTGACGGGTGACTGTAATGTTTACTTACCTAACCAATGGTTGGTGTTCCTTAATCTTGGCACTGGGAGTAGGGCCACCAGGAGTCTGCCATCCTTAGAGATATCAATACTAGCGTCATTGTGAATCCTGCATCGTTGCACTACGACATTTTTTGTACCTGGTAAAATTTATATTTCATCAATATATTAAATATGTTCCTCCGTTACATTATACTGATATCGCTAGATATTATTATTAATCACGGGTGTTCCAACTTTCAATTGAATCGTAGGAAACGCTGGTCATGTGCAGACTTCAGCTTTGGCGACCAATGGCCTTCATCTATCAGAGAATCATCTAGTTCAAAGATGTGCACTTCCCACACAATACAAAGCAATAATAATAGGTGTTTCCACTGACACTAAAATTTTTAAACTTCTGGACTACTTTTTAAACTAGACTGCACGGATGGCGTAGTTGTTTAAGTGGTCACCTGGTCGCTACCTACAGCGCTGTGTTTGGGTTCGATCCCCAGATGGGACAACACTTTGTGTGATCCACAAATTGTTGTTCTGAGAATGGGTGTTCTTTGTGTCCGTTTCATGTATGTTTGAAAAGTACCCCGCGACACAAGGATTTATTCCTAGTGCGGGAATTGTCTTAAAAAAAAAGAAAAAAAGTTGTAGTAATTACTATCAGAGATCTCAGGTGTTTTTCCCGTAGTGAAGTCCCAGGCCTGCACTCGGTGGGAGGGTGCGGGCAGCGCCTCGGAAATAATGCCAGCGTCCAGCAACCCCGCCATGCCGCTCATGCGGCGCGGCCCCGTGGCTCCTCCGCCGCCGCCATTTCCTCCTCCACCGCCGCCCTCTCCACTGCCACCTTCGTCATCGACTACCATAGCGTTCTGGGTGAAAGAATATCAGGGAAAGGTACTATCGTGCAGGTTTCGGTCGGTTTGAGTTCGACATAGCCACCGGTGGGTGGTATCCGAGGAGATTTCCGCACAGGAAAAAGGGGAAAGATACTATGATTAATAAGATATTTTGTTATTAAATCAAGTAAAAAATTATTGTCATCTCTATTGTAATTAGAATGTGTGCGTTGCCCCAGCGGAAAACTTTCAAAAAAAAAAAAGTATGTGATTGGATGATTTGTTTATGGTTCCAAATTCAATTTTTTGTTTTTTTTTTGTTGTTGTTAGACACAACACTGTTTTCCATTTTAGCGCGGAGTTTGAGTTGCATCTGTTATTTATATTAAATACAGTGCTGTTTTTAGTTATATCATATCTAGTGTGAATTGCGAATTTCATAACGGACAAAAAATCGAACAAAGAGTTTGTCTTCAATTTTACATCGCCAATGGAATTTCGTGTTCGGAGTCACTGAAAATGTTACAGAAGGCTTACGGTGAATCCACTTTATCAAAAACACGTGCTTATGAGTGGTACAAAGCGTTCAAAAGCGGTCGAGATGTGATGAAAGATTTGCCATCACAATTGCATATTGGATTGCATATATATTGGCAAATTGCATACCAATGCAATCAACGTCTGCAACTGAACTTCGCAAAAGTGAAGGAAATAGTGACTGAAAATCCTCATTCAACTTTGTGAGAGATAGCCGCCTAACTTTCTGTATCCCACGAGTGGATCCGTACCATTTTAATTAATCATTTGGGTATGAAACATGCAATGAAACCGCTCGGCTAGTCCCAAAAGACCTGAAGTTTCTCCAAAAACTCAATCACATGAGAGTCGCTGAGCACATGCTAGAACGAGTTAATTCCGACCCAACATTCATGAAACGCATTGTTACTGGTGAAGAGACGTGGGTTTACGAGTTTGACATACAAACTAGTCAACAAGCTTCGGAGTGGCGCCTTCCAACTGAACTGAAACCGAAAAAACCACGCCAAAGACGATCAAAAGTCAAGGTCATGTTGACTGTTTTCTTTGACTATCGCGGTGTTGTGTACTCGGAATTCTTGCCGGAAGGTCAAACGGTAAATAAAGAATATATTTGAGCGTTATGCGGCATTTAAGAGAGCAAATTCGACGAAAAGAGCAGATTTGTGGAAAGAAAATTCTTGGATTTTGCACCACGATAATGCGCTTTCGCACAAGGCCATCATTGTGAACGAATTTTTGACCAAACAATCAACAAATACCATCGAGCAACCACCATATTCACCAGATATGGCTCCAGCCGACTTCATTCTTTTTCCAAAACTCAAATTACCACTTCGTGGCACCCGTTTTCAATCGGTAGAAGACATAAAGGAGAATTCGCGGCGAGAACTGAACTCAATTCCGGAAACAGCGTTTAAAAAATGTTTTGATTTTTTGTTGGCGTAAGTGTATCGATAAAATAAATTTGGATAAATAACAAACATTTTGTGTAAAACTGATCTTTTTCCGGTACTTTCTTGACAGAGTAGTATATACTCGAAATACACTAAATAGCTGTTAAACTCAAATAATGAAATTCGAACTTTTTCCGCTAGGGCAACGCACACTAGAATGTTATTTAATTTCTTGTACAACTTTCTAATTGAGATAAGATTTATTCTTTCCTGACAATTTTTTCTTTATTTTCAAGAATATGATCAAATATATATTATACAGGGTTACTTTTTAAGGCGACCTAGATATTTTAGGGGGTTGTAATACCCCTCGCGAAGGAAACGGCGGAGCGGGACCGGGAGAGGTTTAGAACTCTCCCGGCCCGCCAGGCCCGGGAACGGGTCAGGTACCGTAGTCGACTCAGGCCCGGAGGTCGCAGAATGACCTCCGTCCTCCATAAGCGCAAGCCTGGGGGTGACAGAAGCAGGCCGGGGTGGCGGCGAGCGCGTTGCGAAGCGCGCTCGCTTCCAGATGGGGTTCCCACACGGGGGGGTCGTCTACTCGTCTGTAGATGGCCCGAGGTATGTCGGGGCACCAGGGACTTCCTTTCTAGGGTATACCTGGTTCCCCGGCTATTAGTATCCGAGACGGCGTGCGGTTCTAGTCGGTTCGAGTCCGACATGCAACCGATAGGTGGTATCCGAGGGGATTTCCGCACGGAACAAAAAAAAAGGGGGGTTGTAATACCCATCATTTCTGAAAAGATTCACCATGAAATACCATATCCCAAACCTAACCATTGTCAAGATGGATTAACCAGTAACCCTGTTTATTTTAATTAATAATAATTGTAACTTGGTTTACATTTTAAATGATTCTAATGTTGAATAAAAACTGTATTTAATATACCTCGAATAATGTGTCCATTTCGTTCACTTTAAAAGATATGGAAGGGATTTTGTTATTATTTACCTGGGCTAAAATGATGGGTTGAAGATACTCATGTATTCTGGGCAGCCGTTGTGGCTGCGCGCCTTGGGTATCGGAGCTAGAGGGTGACTGATCATTTTGCATTTGCATGAGCGGCATGGCCACATTGTTGAGTACTGTATGAAACTGGCCTGGGTCCTCTCGACTGCTGCCATCTCCGCGCGGCGTGAGAATGTGCGGGCGGAACATTGCCAGCGGGTGTCGGTTACTCTCTGGAGTGCTCTGCCCTGGTGAACGATTTTCCGGGGGACTGTCACCATTATTGGTTTGAAGAGCGAACATTTCTCGAACTGAAGACGGCGTGTAAAGACGTATTGTCTGCAGGCGTCTAAATCTGTTTCGAGCAGCATTACGCAGTCTGACGGCTTGCATGTGAGCTATTCGTATGAAGTTGACTCTATGCTCAAACTCGTTCATGACTTCACCAGGTGATTCGAGGTTAGGATTGTTGGGTAGAGCGTTAGATGGACCAGCAACCGGTTCGTTGCTTCGTGTTTCTACTCTCGGATTCCTGAATCTTGGCACAGGTGTTTTGGTTGGCAAACACCGGAGTACCGGAATTCTACTATTAGACACTGGAGGTAAAACTCTCCTTCTTATAAATGGATTAGCTAAAGGATTTGTCCTATGTAATGCTTTCTGACGCCTTATTTCTAAGTATAAGTCCCTTCTATACCTGGCTGTAGCAGAATTATTCCTATTAGCGGCGGCAATTTGTACTGCTAATCGATTGCTCCATCTTTGAGAAACAATACTACGAGAAGTAGAGGAGGAGGGTGATGGTTCGTCTTGTTCTTGTTTATTATTGTCATTCTTTGTAACCGGTTCAGATTTAGAAGTCGAAGGTTTTGGAGATTTATCGTCAGTATTATTGTTTGATGATGGTTCTAAATCCGGTTCTGGTATTGATGGTACATTGTTAGGCGTTGTGTCATTAGGTGGTGCATTATTTTCTTGTGTATTGCTAGGTGGTGTACTAATGGGTGTGGAATTACTAGTGAATGTATCACCAGGTTGAGTATTATCAGGAGGTCCAGTAGTTTGTAGTACGTTATCAGGTGACGCATTACTAGGAGCAACAATTTCGTCAGGACCATCGACATTTACGTCAACATTATGGTCAACATTTTGAATACGAACAACATTTGATGATTGTACTTGCTGTGGTGTGGGAGCTTGATTGTTAATATTTCTCCCACTATTTCTATTGGACATTACTATAAGGCATGTCAATGCCAAGGCCCTTTTTAATGTTCGTAACATAGTGATGATCAGCTGACTTAAACCTCGTTCTTCGAGACACATCATCATCATATTAAACATTACCGAAAGCACTTGCATAGCTCTCATGCGTATTTCATGTCTAGTGGCACTAATCTCAATTGCACGTGCAAAATCCCTTCGAGATCGGCGAGGAGCTAAGCGGTTGGCTGTTACATTTCGCGATCGCCTCCTAACCTCATCCTCTGGACGCCAACGGTAGTTTGACTGCAGTCTTCTTCTAAAGGATGGAGATGGTCGGATATTCGGGGAAGATCTTACTTGAGATCTACCCACCTGTGCTGGTCTGTTCTCGAGTATGTTTTCAGCAGAACTATTAAGCGCACCTTCTCTCGTAGTGCTCGCATTATTAGAATTGGAACCGGTAGTACGTCCACTAGCTAAAAACCTGCCACAATCTTCGGGTCTTGGATTAGTTCTAGGATTTCTGGTACTACGAGGTAAACCGTCGGTCAAATCAGTCAACATCATACATCTATCTAAAAGGGGTCTAGTGAAGTGACTTGGAGCATGTCTTCCAGTTTCTCTGTGTAACGTTAGTATTCGTCGGCGTAAATTTTCCCACATTGTCCGTAATTCTCTCATGGTCGTGCGGTTGCCGCGCAGCCAAAGATTCGTCAGTTGTCCTGTATGTTTTTGTAATGCATTTACGCCACTTCTTACCTTTCTGTAAGCTTCATCAGGTGGTAATAAACTACCACTGGACCAAAAATAGTCCCTACTTGTGGATGGTCTATTACCATTTATGTCAGGTGCATTCGGATCAGGAAGTTCCGTAGTACCTTCGTCTGTGGGCCTTCTGGCTTCAGTTTCTACAATCGTATCACTTTGCGTTCGAACACGAAACCTATCATTTGACAACGATACATTTATCCCACCCTGTCCTCCTGATGGTTCACCGTTCTGTGACTCTTCATTTAATTCAAATACCATTCTGTCAGTAGGATGCGCCAGTCTTTCAGAAGAAGTCGATGCAGAGGCCCGCTCATTAGTTCTAGATTCTTCTTCTCGAAAGGTCGTATTTCTTGTCCTGAAAATATTAACTTCAGGGGACTGATCACTATCAGAATCTGAACTAGATGTTAGAAAATTCCGGTGCCAATAAGAACCAAACAGTCCAACTGGTGGTCTTACTCCGCGTACTCTACCACTGCCTGCGCTATCTTCAGAGTGGGCACGCGAGCCTGAACCTCGTCTTGGGATACTACGCTCTACACTGGCTAATGTGGACAAAGACATGTTAGTAATCAGGTTTAACAGTCTTGTGCCAGAATCTCTCAGAATATCACGTATTAAATCTAGGCTTTCGTTAATAGTTTGAGCATCTACTGGCGGTGTCACAGGACTCATTTGTGTAGATGAATTTGTCATTGTTGGTCTCTGCGTGAAATTACCAGATGTGGATGGCGTACTCTCAGGAGATGTATTAGATAAAAATGTACGCCGCGGTAAAAGCGGTATGCTACTGCTAGTGGAAGACAATAAGGGGTCATTGTCGTGTTGTAGTGGGGGATAGTTTCTTTGCGGTATGAAGATTTCTCGCCCCAGAGGTGGCCCTCGGGACGAAGTAAATATACTAGTGCGCGAGGTATTTGCTGTATTATTAGAAGATGGTGCATTTTCTGAGAATGTAACTCTGGTTGGCCTAGGGGTTCCATTTGCAGATGAAAAAGGGTTTGGCAGCAACCTAGTGCGCTCATTTTGATCAACCGTTCTAAAGCTTCGTTCCGGTCCCAATAATGGTTGAAAGGCTGAGGAACGTGAGCCAAATAGCGAACGTTCCTGAGAAGACCAATTTTGATTTCTGAAAATAATGAAAGCGGTAATTAATGTCATATGACGTCCGAGTCGAAAGAATGTGGAGTCTTTCGACTCCCAACTTCCTTTGCTAGATTTTTTTAATGAGCTACGCACCTTGATGGATTGCTATCAATAGACAAAACATCTAAGTTTAGTAAACGGCTGCTGCTACTTTCACTATCACCATTATCAATAGGATCTTGACGACTAGATGCTGATGAAGTACTAGGCGTAGGAGTTGCTGAAACTGATGCATTTTCTTGAATAACATGCATAAAATACTATTTAATAAGATTTCATCTATAATCGGGTAGTTATCATTTTTTAAAAGTATTTATAGTTAGGATGAAACAGACATCTGTAACTAACCAGTATCAAGCCTTTCCGGATAGTTAGCAAGTATACGGTCGGATACCGGATACCAAATATAGTTACTTTACTTCAGACAAAAATTATTTCAGTTCTATCTTGAGCGTATTTTCAGAACACTAATTGTAGCTTTACTTCAGAAACGCAGTAAACGCAATCAACTATGTCCACACATGTACAAACATTTTGCATCGAATTATTACACTTTACCTTCATCTTGTGTCGCAGGAGGCGTGGATGTTCGTGGTGTCCTAGTCCAACCAGAAGTACTCGCGGTTGCAGAAACATCTGTCTCCATGGGATCAGTGCCGCGGTCAATCTATAATTTTCATAAAATTTAATTTAACAACATTTGACCAATACTTCTTTCTTATATTCTATTATGATTAATGTGTCAAAATGATAAGTTATAAGCATCAGATAATAATTTAATGTACATGGGGTAAATTTATTTTCATATCTTCAGTAGATATATTTAGATACATTAGTACAACTACACATTTTTAAATTTGTGTAAATTATAACATATTTATTTCGGTAGGCAAATGTTTTCAAGTCTTTACAGTTAGAAGGCATTTTCTAAGACTCACTCTGGGAAAAAAGCCTAAACAAATAACACAGAGGTGTCTTTATTTTTAGTCCGTGAACAATGTTATAGAAAACTATGCGACTGCAGTATAGGGTCTGGGTTACCTCTTTAAAGAAAGGACCATAGTTTATATGGCGTCTGTATACCTGTCCATACAGACGCCATACGTGGCCCCAGCCATGGTGTAACTAAACCGATTTTAGTCAAGATCAACGACCCGAAACGCGACATTAACGCCAGCAGGACATTTGGGTAGGCCGTGGAAACACTCAAAACCACCAGAAAGATACTAAATAAAAACTAACATTACAAGCCTACAATACACTTACATTTACATACAAAAAAAATATACGAATACAAACGAAATACAGCAATAAATTAAATGTCCATCACTAAAAAATAACAACAATGATTGGAACGAACTAGGTACTATGTAACTTCTATTACAAGTGTGTTCGAAGAAATAATGGAGTATTTCATTGTTTCAGAAAAACAATTTAACGACAAATTCAATTATATGGAATCCAGATACATTTGAGTTAAGTCTGCATCCGATCTGACACACAATATCCAGATGAGTGAGTCTAAAACGAATACAGTAGTCGTTATTTCACGTCACTAGTTCCAGTAACTAAATAACTAGTTTAAGTAATATACCAATGGTTTCTTATTGTTAAGAAGTACTTGTAATGTTTGTTTTTGATTTTTGAAATATTTTAAATCATTGGATAAAAACAAATACAATCAATTAAACTTCTAAACACGCCATTGTAATTAATCCAATGTCGAAACCAGAAGGCCAATTTTCGTAATAAAAGTTCGGTCAAAATTCAGTGCCGATCTACTATCGATCTCACAAATGTCAGAGAAGGTATTTTCGTAGGAAAATAAACGAAATTTGAATCGGTAATTGGCTAATCTTAGTAATACTTTACTATTTTAGGCCTTCTGATCACACTCCTTAATAGTAGAATCAGACTGTGTCGACTTTGGAGATAAAGTTTACGAGTAGTACCTTTGGATATTCACAATGATAATTCCTTATCATTGGAATCTTAAATCTAGATGTTCGAGTAAACGAGCCGATTGTAAGAGTGCTCATGAAACTTGAACCGCCTCTCATCACCCACTTACACGCAATGGTGGAACGGCTTATCAGATACTGGGGAAAGGTTTATTGGTCTGGTTACATAAACCACTTCTCAGAGAAATGTGAAATAATGTACAGATGTACCGGTACCGATATCCTCTGAGAATGTAGTCTTTGGTATAATTAATGTAATATTATGCTAAATAGCTTACAGGTGACATCTGGGGCGGTATACTATGAGGATCTTGTGTCACCTAGGGTGAATTTCCGTGCGTTTTGGGCGGTTCTGCCGTACATATTATAGAAATCAAATACAGCTCACTTAGTACCCATAATATTTCTGTTTAAAAGGGTGTATGCCTATTTTACTTCATTTTGTTGCCCGCCTTACTAAGGAGGGCAGTGGATTTATTATATTTCCAACTCTTCCAATTTCCTTCTGATTAATTTCGTTGTGGGTTAAAAGACAGTTTAATTTCTTCCTGGGACTTCCCAAGGGTATAACTCGGTGTGTTCGTGGGTCACTGGTGGCCGTTGTAGTAGGAATTAGTCCCATTAAAAGAAAAGAGTCATTTCGCCGGGCGACCAGGCTCTATCTACCGTATACAGAAAGGACCGCAAATCCTTATACCAAAAAGAAACCGACATGTCCAAATAGGGTGCGGTGTTGCGGTCGCCCAAGACAAGTGGCACCTTTCGGTATCGAGTAGCGGAACTATTCGAATGTTCCTGAAAAAGCTAGACATCTAGAACCCATGATGTTCCTAAGGGTTGAATCCGTCAAGTTATTACGAGAATTTTCAGGCAAATTTCGGGCAATTTCTAACTTTCGATTGTAAAAGTGCGTTTTGCAATATAGAAAGTAAATAAAAGTGAAGAATCGCGGAGGTTACAAGTCATCAGTGGTCGTCAGAGGTTAAAAGTCATCAGTGAAAATAGCTGTTAATTTATGTCTTATTTGTATTTTAATTGGTGTATGCTCATAAAGTTATGAAAAGTAGTTTAATACTTTAAAAAGGCAATATATATTACCGTGTTTGGAGGTGGTGGCGTATTAGTCAGTCGATGTCGCACCATAAATAGCCTCTGATAGTTCCTCACCAAACTGTCATATCTTTGAACTAAGTGCTGGTAAGAGTTCACAATCATATCTTGTGCTGAACCGGAGCCAGAGATCTCCTGTGATCGGCTGCCTCCAGGACCATCGTCGGAATCATCTCTTCTCGAGTTGTTGTTTTGGCTGTTTGGTCCCATTGTAGGATTTTGTTGTAGTAGTGAGCTATTTGTGGTACCACCCGGACAAGCCCATAGTGATATGCCAGTAATGAGCTTATAACCCAGAGCATCAAAGGCCACATATCTGAAATGGATAAACTAAGAGAATGCATACTGTTTAAATGGTCTAAAAGATCAATTCAGTCGCTCGTCTGCGAACTTTCTTTGTGAACTGCTTTACAGGTTCTCAACCTCACACAAATATATCTATATATTTAAGTATGATAAAAAAAATACTAGGTATTATTTTATGTAAATACTCAAAGGTAAAACCCCTTCGCCTGGCCTAATGCCAAGGAAAGCGACTAAAACAAATACTAGTCAATATAGATGTGATAGTGAGTTTAAAATAGATTTTTTTTTTACACAAAGTAATTTCAGTGTTTTGTTTGTGTTCTGCTCATTGGACTTAATTAGGTTGGTATTAAATTACATACCTCACTTTTTCATTTATATTATTTGTGGAAACTTTGGTGAAGGGGGCAGGCTGGCTCCAATCCCAAAAATAAAGTTCATTGTGGGTTGCTATAACTAAAAGTTGCTCACGAGGGTGAAATGCTATAGAAGCAATCACAGTTTCGTTGCGAACATGCCATACTTCACTGCCACCCTGTAAGAAGAAAATCATTAATAAATATATCAAATGACTAATTTCACAGAAAACGGTTAAACATCGAAAAATTTGTATTTGATTAAACTCCATTTACAATTACACTTACACAAAACTATTCCTGAAGATCAAATGATCATTTATGTAAGTACATTATATGACTTGATAGGAGATACTAAAAATATTTAACGATTACACTATATTCTGTGATTAAAATATACACATTTAAAACAAACATAGTATCAATTACCAAAAAGTATATCTGAAACTCACACTGGCAATATCCCACACTCTAACTTGGCCACCAAGACAGCCAGAACCAATTAGTAACGGGTGTGAAGGATGGAAGGCAATGCACCATGGTGTTCTCGGGTGCCCTTTGAGAATGCGTACATGCTTGCCACTGGCCAGCTCAGTTACATACACATTGTGGTTCCCATGGGTTGAAGCTACTTTGGTTCTAGAATACAAAGACATTATTGTTTATACTTTTTTATTTTAATAGCTGAGCACCATACCTAAGGTCACTGCTCTGACCCTTACGGTGCTGGTGTTTTTTTATATTATACATATCTTATATCAAACAAAATGGTCAAACAGATGTTATGTAAAGTGTTAAAGTCATTTAGAATATTAAACAAAATAGCATGATTATTAAATTTAATAGCTAATTTAGTTTAATATTTTAATAGTTTTTTAATATAATTTAGTTTTCACTAATACATTTTTTTTTATTGAGGAGGTCTGTTAGCAAACCACTTATATAGAGAAAATGTTGGTGCATCAGGATCTGTTCCGCTGTGTTTGCCTCCGATAAGTTTCGAGCTCAGTGACAAAACAGGGAGGAAGCAAACAGATTGTTATTTCTGGATTCTACTAGAGCAGAAGATAATTACTAAAAACTTGA
Organism: Arctia plantaginis; assembly: GCA_902825455.1. Lineage (NCBI taxonomy): Eukaryota > Metazoa > Arthropoda > Insecta > Lepidoptera > Erebidae > Arctia > Arctia plantaginis. The sequence continues at coordinate 8,752,715 of CADEBD010000288.1, forward strand.
ACTTTTAGCCTATTTGAATTATTTATTTATTTTATACTTCCTGCATCATATTTTGCATGGGGCAGACTTAATGAAATATGGCATTATCTACCAGTCAACCTTTAGATAGTTCAGTAATATGTATGGTGCATATGTACAATGAAGCTATGAACTAAGCATTTCCAAATATAAAAAAAAACACTTAATAGTGCTTTTTAAAAGTACCTACATAGACAATTATATACATGTGCTACTTTTGAAGCATGGGTCTATTTATATTTACTTGCTTCTGGTGAAATGAACAAACTACAAAATTTACCCCTGAAGTTCAATTATCGGTTATCTATGGAGTCACTGAATTAAACGAACACAAAAAAGCTAACATTTTGTAAAAGACAGAGCTGTTATGAATAAAACTATAAGTATTTCTTCTTATTATCTTTCTTTCTTGCTATTCTAAATATGAAGAATAATTATGAAAATATCAGAAAAGAAAAGTGAAGCACTAATGTGAAAACAATAACATAAAAATTTATAACATATTTTTTTACTACCTGAGAATATATGAAATGCATTATATTATTTCTCTAAGAAGTTTATGTTACTTTAGTATTATATAGATATATTATAGCTTCCCTGATTATGTTGTCAAAGTTAGGACTGACAATATTGACATCATATGAGTATCTGTGTCCCTGTAAATCTAGAAAAACTCACTATCTATAATCAGTTTAACTATTATCAAGATACTTGCATTGTTCACTAAGAAAATGTTAATGAAACCAAATTAAACCAATATTTCTGACCATAAAGTTAATAATATACAATGTGATTATTTTCATATTTAATCATAGAAAGTTATATGGCTTAATAACAGTGTAAACAAAGAAATTCTTACCCATCCGGACTGAAAACCATTAAAAATGTAGATCTTGGATATCCAGGCAGATCACAGCTCTGTGATTAAAAAAATTTATATTTATTGGCAGTTTGAACTGATACAATTTAAGGAAAACTACAAATTTACAGGAAATTGTCATAAGAAAATAAACCCATACTCTTATTTCAAGAGATTTCTGCACAAGAATGTCTTCAGCAACATTTTCAAGTACAGTCTTGTTGTTGGGATAATGGGGAGGGTTGATGCCTCGCTCCCTCCACTGCCAGCTTCGAGCAACATTGCCCACATACTGCATGTCATCAATTGGTTCATTCTTGCATCCAAGCCATTCATTGTCAATGACTGGGTCCATTGCCCTAAATTGTTGATAAAAACATTTTGTAGTGATTGTATCGTAAAAGTTATCTATTAGTTTACAACTCAGATAATGATATGGAAAGTTACTTCAGAAGCAACTGTGAAGTAGCATTGGTAGTTACAAATAACAAATTGAAATATAAATAGATGTATGGTAGGTCCAACCTTTATTTATTTACCTGTATGTTTAAGTGATCATCGACTTAAATTTTGTGTAGTCAATCTGAAAAATAACATACTATACAGTTTTTGTAATGGAATTATACAACTTGTAAACATTTATTTTTGTTGGCACTCACGCCTATTCGTCCTGAAAATTAAATGACTTATATAACTGATTCGAAAACAGTACAATTAGAATTTTCCAATTTTAGTAACAAAAGTTAATTTTAAGTGTCGTCTGTCATGTACATATTTGTATCACGTTTATACACTAAAGTACCTACCATGCGAAATGACCTGAGTGAGCCATGTTGAAAATTGACAACATGCTATTTTACGGCTCAATTTGCACAAAAGACATTTTAAATATAATCTATAACCATAAACACATAAACATTTATTTTATATTTCATATGGATTGTATGAAATAATGTATACAATCAACTTCTTTTAGCTTAAAGAGTAAGTATGAGAACTACGTATTTACCTTAAACATTGTGTTAGTAGAATAGAATATCGAATAATTAATACAAAATACAATAAATATTCACTAGCTTTTTTGTTTGTCGGTTCAATTTAAGTAATATCTACGTTTTTATGTCTCAAAATCCATAACAGAAACAATCCAACAGCACCAGCTGCGAACTGTCAAAATTGAAGAAATTACAGATTAAAAAATTAACAACCAGTTGCAAATTTAAAAAAATGAAATTAACTAAAAGTAACTGTGTATGCTTGCGACTCTCACCGATACTGTATGTCTAAAATGCTTGTTATATTGTACCATTATTATATTTCATTTATATTTCCATAATTTATAATTACGTATTACGGGAATTATCATGCTCACGATAGTTTTAAACCTCGAAAACTATCATATTTTACAAACGTAAATACTAATTATGAGTGACTCACATGAAAAAGTACATAAATTAAACATCAAAACTTTGTCTGTATTTTTATTTTATATAGCTAGCTATGTTTACGAATTTAATAAATAAAAAAAGAAATTGTCCTAATTTAGCACAGTTAACACATATTTATTCCTATGTCTCTCGCATCATGTTTTTTGGCACTTCAGAAATCTGATTTTAGGTTCTTTTGTATGAGCAAAATGAACATCTTTTTTTGCATCAGTTGTCGGCTGCTGCCTCTCCCTATATTTTTAGGCACCAAATCTTGAATAATTTCTGTTTGAATTCTTTTTGATGGGTTGGAAAAGGAAGCCGTTTTTACTGTCCGAAATGTACGCATAAATATCTTTCTATTTAACGGCGTTTATTTGGCATTGAGCTTGTTTTCGCAGTATATTACTTAGCTGTTTACGAAGGCAATGTTAAGATTCCATAAAATAACCACATATGAAATCTATTAGTCTTTCGGCTACATCTAATATTCGAATACATTTGGTTTTGAGTCTCAACTCCAACTTTCTTGTGATTATAAAATTCTACCAAATTTGGCTTCTTTGTTCGTTCATTTACCGTTCCTTCTTTAGAACATGATGACAATAAATTAACCACCTTGATAAGTTTGGGCTAGCATGACTTGTAGTCCTCAGTTTCATTACCCTTAGGTTCTCCATCGATATCACTAGTAACACCATCATTGTTTAGATATCTAGCCAATTTTGCTTCCATGAAGTTTCGGCCTCCGTGAAGAAGATATTTTAAATCTAAAAACGGATAAAATGTAAATAAAAGTCAACTTCAAAAAGACTATACTAAACTTCAGTACAATAAGTACATTATTTTTCCATCACCATCAGCAGCCTATCGCCGTCCACTGCGGAACGAAGGCTTCCCCCAAGGAGCGCCTACTATTCCGGTCTTGGGCAAATATCTTGATCAACATTCACTTCAGCTTTAAGACTTCCATTGTGGTCAAATTTATCATGTTCATATTTTTAATTCAGAAAATAGAGCACCATCATGGTCAGGTACAGAAAGTTAGTTTAAAACCTAAAATAAAATATTCATTTAAATGCTTTGAAACTAGAACTACAATATGTTTCTATGTCTACCGATATCACTGTTTTATGAACGAGTATTTCTTTGTGTCATTGTGTGGTCACACTACTCTGTTTACTTCCATAGGATAAATAAGATAGTAGTATCTCAACTAAAAGGTAAGAAATATACACTTTTAAATCCCTATTATTTAGTAGAAACATTTTACTAAAAGTTAAATAAACTAGACTGATATTTCTCTCATAAACAAGCTAGTATATGTGCATGTGTCAGCAAAGGTGAGGATTGAGGGACCAGTTTTAATAGTCGCTCTCCTCGAATTGCGTTAATATTTTTATTCCATTTCTTTTTTACAAAATGTTTACACGAAGAAACTTATTCTATTGATAATACTAATAGGAGTTACTTAAAAACTCGTTAAACTTTTGAAAAAATGAGAATTTTCTAAACCTATATGATAATAAAAAGTGCATAAATCCCTGTCTGTTGAAAGTCCTACTCTAGGATCCACAGATACGGGAGATACAATTCTGTTGACAGCCACAGTTGAAAGGAGACTCTTACTAAATCTTCATGTAGAAATAGAAAGAATTTATTTATTTGATTTGGTAATATTTACTAAAATATTAATCTTTCTTGTGCGGAATGAGGGACAACATTTTAGTCGTTATATATTTTTTAATCTTTGATGGTTTGTGCTCTGTTATTTAGTAAATATCTTTCCAAATTCTTTACTAAATGTCTGTAGTCACAATATCTTAATTTTTCGTATATTTTTCGAGATCTGGCTGATGATCTGTGAGAACTGAGGGACCGCACTTTAAGAACTGTAGTTTTTTAAATATTTTTTTTACAAATTCCAGATTTATTCTACAATTATTTCAAATCTATTACAAAATCATATAACTTTTATTTAACGAAATACCAGTATGGTCCCTCAGTTATCACGCACGTTAATATTTTATTATCTTTATTTCACTTAGGCTTTAGTAGACTTTATCCACTGTCTCTACAAGATTGCACTGGGCGTGATCATAGTCGCCTGTTACTAGTGCAACCTGGTCAATATATAAGGCAATTGAAAGATATGTAACACTTATTGATTACGTTATTTCCCGAAGAACCGTTTTTAGAGATGCTTAGATGATGCAAAGGAACACCTTTGATGAAAATCTCCCATTTAAAAGGCATCAACCTCCTCGCGGTAGGCTTTCGTGGCGGGTATGAGGGAAAACCCAACCCCAATGCACCCCTGCTACGTGTATCGTGATTGAAATTGTACAACGTTGGTGCACTCTAGCAAAAAATTTACTAAGTAATGGATAATATTTCGATAGGCCAGTTAAATCTTCATAATGATAAAATAGCTACATCAGAATTTTTTTAAATTTAATTTTAGACCGTTTAATTTTAGAACAAAAGTTAGACGTTGTCCTTATACAAGAACAATATCAGAGCGCTCGCCTGCGTCGTAATGTAGTACAGCTTGACGTTCGCAGGCTGGGATATATGTTGCAAGTTCTAATTTTACGGTAACATCTTTGCGTAATCTTATGACGTCACACTGCGCCATTGCTGAGATCTCATCCTCTGCCTGTAAGGTTTACGTAGTGAGCTGCTATTTTCAATATTCACATCCTATTGATCCTCACTTACATCACTTACGTTACGTCTTGCAGTTCCTCGTGGGACATAAAATTATCATTGGCCCTGATGTCAATGCGTCATCTTCATTATGGTATGGCAAGATGCGTTCAACCGACACATGGTGTGTCCTCCCGGACGCATCCTGTAGTGATCACCGCTTGATCGTGTACGAATTCATACCAAGGGTTGCACGGGATCCACAAAGGGCTCCTTATAATTTTAGATATAAAACTAAAGGTGCGAACTGGGCTTTGTTTGGTTCACTATTTGCAACTCATACCAAAGACTTCAGTCGCAGTAGTTTATCAGCTGAGGAAAGCGCAGAAATACTACCAGAAACTTTTACATACTGCGCTGATGTATCTATTGGTCGCGGATCGATCACTAACACTCGTAGATGTGATTGGTGGAATGATAGATTAGCCGAACTACGTAGAAGCTACCGGAAAGCTCGTAGAAAATTAAACAATTTTAAAAAACATAACGTCACAGGAGATTTGTACAATAATGCTCTCATTGCTCTTAGAGTTGCCAGGTCCCACTACAGAGCTGCAGTGGAAAAATCGAAGGGAAACTTAATTCAGAAACTTGTCGATAAACTCGATAGAGAGGGCCCGTGGTCACCTTTGTATCACGAATTTAAGGCAAATAGATCAATCGACCTTGCATACATACAGAACATCAAAATTAATAACAGATATACCACAGGAGTAGAAGAAACAGCAGAAAATATTTTAGAATCACTCGTACCTGACGATCGGCCGGAAAACGACACTGATCATCACCGACAGATCAGGCAGTGGGCCATCGAACCACCACTGTCTCCATTGTCTGATTTTTTATTTATTTATTTATTTTACATCTTCATGCACTTATGTACATCGGCGGACTTAATGCCCTGGGTAATAATTACTGACTAATAACTTAATTCTCTACCGGCCAACCTTTAGGTGGTGTAGAAATCTTGTAGGGTAGGTGCACCGAGGTTACGATTGTAATCAATGATTATAAATATTTTTTTATCTAAAACTAAGCAAAATCTACAAATATTATACATATAAGTTATAATGTAATACAAATATAATTACACATATATATAGAAATAAATATAGATATAAATACATATTATTTATGTTTGTACACTGTGAATGCTTGAATTTAGGAGGTGTACTATTTGTTAAGTCACTTCCGCCATCTCCTCGAGAAGGTAATTATGTACATTCCTTTTAAATGCGAAACGGTTTGTGGACATCCTGATTTCGAGTGGGAGCGCATTCCAGAGCAGAACTACTTGTACAAAGAACGAGGAGTTCACGAAGTCTGAGTTGTGGGGGGGACACAAGAGAAGCAAATTATTCGTTGATCTAAGATTTCTGTCGTGATTAGAGGACAAGAAACGGATGTAAGGATCGAGGTAGGTGGGTAAAAATGGGCAGTTGAGGAATGAAAAGAGAGAGGTCAGCGCTCGCTGATTGCGACGCAAGCGAATAGGTAGCCATTTTAATTGGGAGCGTAAAGCAGACACATGGTCATACTTGCGAAGATTGAATATGTATCGAATGCAGTTATTGAGAAGACGGTCTAGCTTATTGAGGAGGTCTGCATTCAGGTCGAAGTAACACACATCACTATAGTCAATTATAGGAACAATTAGGGACTGCATGAGAGAGGTTTTCGTTTTAGTGGGCAAGAAATTTTTAAGTCGGTATAGTGTTCGCAGGTTACCCGTTACTTTTTGGCTCACATGAGTAACTTGAGCACGCCAATCTAGGGTTGAGTCGATGAGCAGGCCTAGGTCTTTGACTACCGGGCTCCAAGGTATAACTGAGCTGTTGAAGATGACTGGTGGGACTGATGTAGTATCCAATCTTCCAATCATATGTTTGCTGCCGACTACGATCGCCTGGCATTTGGTAGGGTTTACTGACAATCCGAATCTGATCGACCAGGATTTTATGAAATCAAGGTCCCTGTTGACGTCATCGATGGCTCGCGTTATATCCTCCACCCTTGGTTGTGAGTATAGCTGCAGATCATCGGCATATAGGTGATACGCACACTGAAGGTGTTGAGTTATGAGGTTGATAAAGATAGAGAATAAAAGAGGAGATAAAATTCCGCCTTGAGGGACTCCAGCGTGGAGATCGCAAAAACTCGACGACACGTTCTGAACGCGAACACACTGCTGGCGCCCCTGAAGATAGGTGGAGAACCATTCCAGTGCCACTGGGGACATCTTAAGGTATTCAAGGATTGATAGTAGAATCTCGTGACTGACGGTATTAAAAGCGTTAGAGAAATCAACTAAGACCAGAACTGTAACTTTGGTGTCTTCCATGCCCTTTCTAATATCCCCAGTCACTTTGAGGAGGGCGATAGTAGTGCTGTGGCCAGGTCTAAAACCGGACTGTAGGGGACTTAGCAGTTTTTGTCGGTACACAAATTCTGAAAGCTGCTTGTATACACAGGCCTCGAGCACTTTAGACAGGAAGGGAAGAATAGAAATAGGTTGGAAGTGTTCGGGTAATGAAGGGTTATTTTTTTTGGGGAGAGGGATGAAGTTCGCCTTACGCCACAGAGAGGGAAAGGTTCCTGAGTCTAGAGAAAAGTTAATTATGTGAGTAATTACCGAGAGAGTATAGTCCAGGATGGTGACAATCATGCGTCGGCTAATGCCATCATGCCCCACAGCATTAGAGTGCATAGATAGGATAATCTTCTTGATGTCCCCAGAAGGCACCGGAGAAAATTCGAATGAGTCGATACTGGGACTGGTAAGACCAGATATGTAGTTCAGCGTTTGATCCTTGGTTTGTAGATCCAGCGTGGGTGTGGATGAGAAATGACGATTGAGATCGTTCAAATCAATTGTGTTCTTAAACTCAGGTTGTTGTTTATTGCTAATACCTAGAGTACCGAGAAATTTCCAGATACTGGATGAAGAGGAGGACTCTATGTTTTGAAGAATATGTTGGCGTTTAGAGTTGCGTCACCTGATTACACCGATTCCTTGCAGTCTTATAACTCTTCCACTTATGCTCGCACCGGTCTCTCTTAAATCTAAGAAAGGACTGGTCCCTCCGCCTCATTGCTGTTCGGACCTCCTGTGTTAGCCATGGTGCCGGGGCACGTTTTATTTTAATTGACTTGATGGGAGCGTGGACGTCGTACAGTCGCTCAATTGTGTCATTAAAAATATGGACTTTGTTGTCCACGTCGGTAGCTGCTGCCACACTCGTCCAATTTATTTCCGCGGCATCTGCATGTAATTTATCCAGATCTATGCGCCGGAAACTACGAATTTGTAGAATTTTCGGAGGTGATTTAGGAGGTTTCAGGATATAAGATAGGAAGATCAGGTCGTGATGGGAAAAACCGGGGGCAGGAAGTTGACCGTGGGAGAAGACAAGGTTTGGGGAAGAAGTGAGCATTAGGTCAAGCCAGGTGTCCTGGTGTTGGATGTTATGATGAGTGGCTTGGAGCGGCAGGACGTGGAGACTGGTTGATTGGATGATCTGAAGGAGGTTGCGAGCACGGGAAGAGTTTAAGGCTAGGAGGTCAGTGTTAAAATCTCACATGATGATGTGATTTGAGTATTCTGACCCTAAAAATTCCAGAACTGTTTCCAGACTGGAGAAGTAATTGACAGCGGGAGGGCAATACACTACCCCAAGAATGACTTTAACTCCCCTGACACAAACCTCGAGGAATAGGTATTCTGCGCTAGTGGAGGTATTGGAAGAGGAGGAGGCTAGTGGTTTATACGGTAAATAACTAGGAAGGTAGATGGCGACGCCGCCACCTCTTTTATCCGAACGGTCGTTGCGGATGAGGACAAAGCTGGTGAGAGCGTAGGAAGTAGAGGGAAGGTGAGGTTTGAGCCAGGTTTCAGAAATCAGGATGGCATGAACGTCATTGTCTGAGAAAGTCTCAGTTAAATCGCCAATGTGGCTAGGGACACTCTGCGCGTTTATGTGGCAGACATTTAAGTGAGGACGAGATTGAGTAACAAATGTTTGCCGTAATTGGTCACCCAGAGTCTCTGTCAAGGAGCCGAAACTATCACCCTCTGAAGATTCATTGCCAGAGAAGTATACGTCATCCACATCATCCAACCATCAGTGTACTGATATAAACTAATTAAGTATATAATATATAAAATCTACTAAGTCTACTAAATCTACTAAGTCTACTAAATCTACTAAATCTACCAAATCTACTGGTCTCAATAACAAATCGGCCGGGATTGGTAGATCATTTCTTTACACCACCCACCAGCGGGCACAAACACAAAACTTAGTTAAGTCAAATAACACCTTATGGTAAGTGTCTGAAATCACATAAATCTGAAGTCAATTTGTTCATCCCTACATAGAACATTTAAAAAAAAACAAAAAATTACAAAAAAATGAAAAAAAAAACGTATAAATGAGCGGAAAAGAACAAAAAAAATAATGATAATAATTTAAAAAGATAAACAGGCAAAAGAAGTCAAACAGTTAGTACAGACACTTAATTCTACTACAAAACAACATTCCAAACGCACCCGAACTGGATGTCGAGCGAAAAGGCATTGTTTTGACAGGCAGATGTCATCGAGAATGTAGTTGTCACCAAATAAATGAATAATACAAAAGATGTAAACATGGAGAACGTCTTTTACCATCTTCAGACGAATTTCTCGGTATCATTAGATCCTTGCCGCTAAACTAGGCTTCGGGCGATGATAAAATATCTAACAAAATGATCAAAGAAGCTTGTAAACTTTTGGGTGACACGATTTTCACTGTCTTTAAACGTTGCATTGTTGCGTTGCGTTGCGTTGTAATATTCGTATAATACCAAAAAGTGGCGACAAGCCACCGGATGATCCTAAATTTCACCGACCAATCATATTGTTACCATCGTTAGGAAAGCTTTTAGAACGTCTTGTAGTGCCCCGGCTTCTGCCAGGTGGAGTCAAATTTCATCATAGACAATTTGGATTTACGTTGGGTAAATCGACAACTGACGCTGTTATATCGGTTAGAAAGTTTGTCACAGAGTCAAAATTTCAATACGTGCTGGCTATTTTCTTAGATATATCTGGCGCCTTCGACAACGCATGGTGGCCCATGCTGTTGCTGAAATTAAAATCACGGGGGTGCTTTAAAAATATTTATTCCCTTATATCTCCGTACTTTTCACAAGGTACTACTAAACTAAGACTTTGTCATCATTCTGTGTCGAAGGCGCTTACAATGGGATGTCCTCAGGGATCGGTGCTAGGTCCATACTTGTGGAATATCGGCTTCGACGATTTTCTTGCGATACCAATACCATCCGGATGTACTCTGAACGCGTATGCTGATGACGGCTTTTTACTGGTGGAATCTGATACTAGGGCGGGGCTTGAGAGATTAGCCAATAGATGTTTGAACTTGATATCTCAATGGGGTGAACGTAATCGCTTAACTTTTGCACCCAACAAAACCTTCCAGCTACTTTTAAAAGGTAACCTTAAATCACCGCCAAGCATTAGATTTGACAATGTTACTGTAAAAAATAAAGCCTCAGTGTGTTACCTAGGATTGGTTTTAGAAAGAAACTTTTCATTTATCGAACATATTAAAATAGTTAATGAAAAGTCTAAAAAGAGTTTCTGTGCATTGACAAGGATATCAACTGCGACATGGGGTCTATCATTTAATACATTAAAGATCATATACGGAGCTACTTATTTAGGTTCTATGTGCTATGGTGCACCTGTATGGCCCGATAGGGCGACCGTAGGCGCTGTCCGTCGCAAACTGTTACAAGGCCAAGGACTTGCACTGATATTCTTGTGCAAGGCATATAGGACGGTTAGCACTGAGGCTTTGCCGGTGTTGGCGGGTGTGCTTCCGGTCGATCTCGAGGTGCAGAGACGTGCAGCCATGTACTACTCAAGACAACAAAACATGGAATGCGATTTTTTGGGCGCGCGGGATCGCGGTAAAATTACAAGATTGCTTCAACAGCAGTCCGATGTCTATAATGACCTCATAAACAAATGGCAACAACGCTGGGATGAATCATCCAAGGGGCGTCATCTTTACCAATTCTTTCCATCTGTTCGCGAACGGTTGTCGAGGACATGGCTTGAGGTGGATCACTGTGTCGCTCAATTTCTTACGGGTCATGGTAACTTTAAGAGCAAGCTTTATTCATTTAAATTAGTCGAGTCACCATTGTGTCAATGCTCAACACCTAACTCTCACTATGAACAGTCTGCTCATCATATCCTTTGGGAATGTAGTATTTGGTATAATGAACGTAATATAATGCTGAATACCTTGCAGGTGACATCTGGGGCGGTATACTATGGGGATCTTGTGCCAACTAGGGTTAATTTTCGTGCGTTTAGGCGATTCTGCCATGCATATTATAGAAATCAAATATAGCTCACGTAGGACCCGTAATATTTTGTGGCCGTGGTGCTTCCCTGTTTAAAAGGGTGTATGCCCATTTTACTTCATTTTGTCTCCCGCTTTGCTAAGGAGGGAAGTGGATTTACTGTATTTCCAACTCCTCCAATTTTCTTCTGATTAATTTCGTTGCGGGTTCCAAGACAGTTTAATTTCTTCCTGGGACTTCCCGAGTGTCATAACTCGGTGTGTTCGTGGGTCACTGCTGTGGATCCTGGTGTACAGGAGTTACAGTGGTGGGCGTGTGGGTGGGATTAGTCCCAATTAAAGTAGGCAAAGAGATTAGGACAAACATATGCAACCGTTTCTTCTGACATACCGAAGTGCAGTCCACGAAAGTACTTCAGTAACACCAGCTTTCGCAAACTTCGAAAGAGAACTATGGTTGCCCCCAGACATGATCACTGGAATACCCCCAGCAGTAACGGAGTACGCGAATGACTTGCGCAACAAGATGATTGACATTTAAAAGCATGTCAGACAATCGGGCCAACAAATATCTAAGATGATGACCGGAAAGTGAACAATAAGGGCTTCGAAGAGAGTTCGTTAGTGTAGCTGCATAATCCAGTTTGCAGTACAGGGAGATCGCCAAAGCTACAAGCCAAATGGAATGGACCATACTAAGTGGTAACAAAAATCAATGATGTTATCTACCGGATACAGAAGTGTCCAAGAAGCGCCCTAAACATTTTTCATGTGGATCGATTGGCGCGATATAATGGGACCAATAATGTTCGGGATGAGCATGTCTTAGGAGGGGTTGAGTGTTGCGCTATAGGATTGAGTGGTTTTTGTGTTGTGTCTGGAGGACAGCGCCATCTAGGATCAAGTGTTCTGTGTGAATCTGTCAGGTTACGTACGAAAATGAAATTTTCTAAGGAAAATGTTCGTGCAATAATTTTCTACAACTTTAGAAGAGGCCTGACACGGTTTCAGTGTTTTGAAGAGCTAACATCTGTGTTCCGTAATGAAACCCCATGTCTGCGGACTCTCGAACGCGGGTATTTAGAATTCCAGTGTGGACATACTAGTGTTAGTGACAAATCTCGCGAAGGACGCCCAGAATCCGCCTTCACTGAATATAACATAATTGCTGTGAGACAACTAATTCTCAAGGATCGTCATGTGACGTATCGAGAGATAGAGGCGTTATTAGGCATCTCAGGGACAACCATTAAGATCTTGCATGAAGCGCTTGGTGTGAGAAAGCTAGTTTGCCGTTGGATACCGCATCTGCTATCCGACGATCACAAGGCGGCCCGCGTCAGATGGTGTAAGAAAACGTCTACGACATCATCAGTGGTGACGAATCTTGGATCTATGCCTACGATCCTGATTCCAAACAACAATCTACAATCTGGGTCTTTCAAGACGAGCCAAAGCTGACTAAAGTTGTTCGTTCTCGAAGCACTTCAAAAAAGATGGTCGCCACGTTCCTTTGAAAAACCGGCCATGTTGCGACTATTGCACTTAAAGATCGTAGAACGGTTAACGCAGAGTGGTATACCACAGTTTGTTTGCCACAAGTCATCGCCGAACTTCGAAAATCTAACTCAAAGCGACGCATCATCCTGCACCACGACAACGCAAGCCCACACAGCGCTCGTCATTGAGTATTTGAAGCAGGAAAAAGTAGAAATTCTTGACCATCCTCCATACAGTCCTGACCTAAGCCCTAACGATTTCTTTACATTTCCTAAAATTAAGAAAAGTCTTCGTGGTCAAAGGTTCCAGTCCGGTGAAGAAGCAGTCGACGCTTTCAAGTCAGCCTTCACAGTCAGCAGTTTGAACACCTCCACTTTAGAGTGGAATAAATGTTATAATAACTGATTTGAGCGAAAGGAAAAGTGTATTAAGCTACGTGGGGAATACTTTGAAAAACAATAAAAAGTAATAAGGTTCTAGTTGTGTTTTTTTCTTTAAACGACAAAACTTAAAAGGCATGCCTCGTATCACAAAGAGAAGACACCTACGTGTAAAAAATTCTGCGCGTTCCGAACGGGGTCCATAGACCCCTCACGCCGTTTTATAATTAAATAAATAAAAAAAGAATTTTAGTATAGTTAGTTGTTTGAATTTTTATTTTGAATCGTAAGACATTATTTTCTTAACTCAATAAAAATTCATTTGATAAAAATGTCCATGACTATGCTATAAAGTTATAGAAATTGAAAACTTGTGTTCATCGAGTGAGTGATTCGATTCTTACCCAAGGCCATTAATTGTGTGCATGACTATAATATGTTTATAAGCAGTCTACTGTCTAGTAGTCTAGTCTAGTAGTCTAGTCTAAGAGCAAGGCCACACGATACGTTGACGGTGCAATTAGCTCTAAGCTATGTAGTACAAGTTCTGCATAGTTTGGGTGATAATTATTAACGACTTGACACACCTCACACACAGCCGTCATCAGACGGCTGTGTGTGAGGTGTATCAAGTCGTTAATATTATGTAGATATATGTATTATCTATGATGTTAAGTCTTCACTAACTAATACATAAGTACCTATATTCACATTGAAAACACACCCAGTAAATAGATGACACTTAAACGTGTCTTCAGGTTTGATTATGCTCAAGGTAGACAATTTATACATTTTATACCGTCGCAGCTACTTTGTGTTTGTAATGCTATCGTCTGTTGCGGGGGCTACGCCCGTTTTAATGCAACTTAGCCCGCGGCGTATGAAACGCCACCTACCGTCTCAATGATTATAATTAATTTTGACTTGCGTACTTTAACAGTGACAGCTTATATATATATAATATTAGAGTTGCGATGTTTTTTATTATTACTTATATGGTAATAAAAACTACTTATAAACTACTTATATGGTACTTATAACGTATTATGTCAAATATTCTTTTATATGACAGTATCAGAATATATATATATATATACATATATATATATATATATATATATATATATATATATATAGTTCCGTATAATTTCTTCATAGTTCAGTATTGTGCATTGGGGAAGTGATGCTCTCGGAAACAATGAGCATATTGTGTAACAAAAACGTAACATTATATAGGTACATTCATAGTCTTCCTTGTCTAATTTACAATTTCTTTCCAAGTTTCTTTTTAAAAGCCTAAATTGTTCAGAGCAGATGATTTAGAAGTCCTACCTTTATTGTTTTTGTTAGCTACTTTGCATCGGGGGTAGGTATCTGCTGTGCCCTAAAATCTAATATTCGAAAATTAATGGCGACTTTAATATACTCCTGCTTTTCAAAATATGATATATCTATAATGTTGACGTAAAGTCTTCACTCATGCTCTTGAAGCTAACTTCACAAACTCACGCTTTGTGAAATTACACACCACATTTACATAAATAGTAATGAGATTATATTCGGTTACGCGAGGTAGGGTAGAAAATTACTCTTTCATTCCCACATTATACGCGTATAAATCTCTACCTCCACATATGCACATTATGTAGCAAAACGACGTGGTAACGAGATTTTTCGCAAAATTTGATTTCCCGCAATTTTGCTCGTGAAATAGATTTTTTCGTAGAGGACGTGATGTATAACAGTGATGTAATATCAATCCTATACGAATTTAAATAACTGAGTTATTAATTTTAAAAGTAATCTAAGTATTATTACCTAAATATCATCATCACACATCAACAGCCTATAACAGTCCACTGCTCTCCTTACCTAAATATCACATAAACAAATATAAAATTATAAAAATGTTAGATATTGTTTCAGCTGAATAATAAATGTATGTACACTCATTTGACGAGAGTGGTCTAACAAGATCCATGTAAGTAATAGATCAATTTATTTGAGTGTATTTTTTTTTTTTTTTTCTTTGAAGGCGTACCCAAGTTTTGATAAGGGTTACAGCGCACGTCTTCCAACCTTTTTGAAATAAGCTGAAGGTACCAAATTACCAAGTTGTATTTCAAATTTATTTTATTTTATCTCTACTATATTAACAGTGTTACAAAGGAGATTTAACATAGTTTATCATTATCATCATCATCAACAGCCTTTAATAGTCCACTGCTGGACATAAGCCTCTCCTTAGAAAGGAGGTTTTGGCCTACCACGCTGGCCAAAAAAGTAAAAATTAAATCAAATATAAAATAATAATAATATTTAAATATTTATTTATTTCAAGTATCGGCATAATTAATATAATTGGAACTTTGAAAACATATATAAACGAAAAAGAAAACGAAGAATATTGTTTTTTCTCCTACTGAAAAACCAGTGAATTATTTTTGGTTTCTATAATATATAAATGAATAAATAAAAGATAGATAGTCAAGGCCGTCTTAGGCCATGCCGGGGCCCTGGGTACACAATAATTTGGGGCCCTGTTGGACAGTAAAACAAAATGAATAGAAAGATACAAATACACTCATCAAAAAAGTCTAAGCAACATGTAATTTTTTTATAAATAACTGGGATTTGCATACGGCTTCACTCGCGTGTATGTCAATTTTGACAATAAATTTACACGGGATATATAGTAGCCTTTGTGCTATTGTAGACTATTATCTATCTATGTGCCAAATCTTATCCAGATCCGGAAAGTCGTTTTTGTGATTTAGTATCAAACGTACTTACGTTTTAAAAAGTAAAAAAATAGGTGTCTAATTATTATTATTTTTAGGTAATAGAGAATAAAACAATAGTGTGAAAAAATTTGTAAAATTACTAACAAAGTTTTTATTACTTTAAATAAAGAGTAGGTATTTAAGAGTAGGTTTGAACCTGCTACTATCCAGAAATACGAAGTTTCATATAATTTAAACCACCCTTTTGCATCCTAAGGGGTAGATTTTTTTAAAATCTTTTCTTAGTGCACACCTACACCACCCAAGGAACCCAAGGAAGATTTGTGCAACATTTCATGCTTCTAGACTAAGCGGTTTCAGCTGTGCATTGATCGATCAGACAGTTTCTTCTTTTATATATATATATATATATATATATATATAAAAGAAGAAACTGTATATATATATAGATGACTTAGCATTCATTGATGCAGTAGTGACTAAAGCAACAAAATCCTTAATTCAATTGTCCATTTAATCACAATAATTAACAATATGTGTACCGTTCGTAAAATAAAGTTAAAAGGAAATTATTTTTTCATGTTATACAAAATTAAATAACGTCAGTTTTTTTTATTTGGTAATTCAATATATTTTATTGTTTATTTTATCTTATATTTTTAAAGTTTATCTGCTCCTGTGGCAATCGCCCCTAATGGAATTTTAACAAGTCTTTCAGTTGTGGAGTTTTCGACATGCCGTCACGCTTCTCTAGAACACGTCTCTGGAGCATATCTCATGTGTTCTTGACGGGATTTAGGCTTGGCGATTGTGCAGGCTACGACAATACTCGGATATTTTCCATTGCAAAATACTCGCGGGTCCTCCGAGCTGTGTGCAGACGTGTGTATCATCGTCATGTATCAGCGTGAAATCTGAGTCAAAACTTTGCGCAAATGGGTGAACATAAGGCCCGAAGACATCTTCATCATAAGTTTCAGCGTTCATATTGCCATCTACAAAAACGCGCTCTGATCGTCTGTTTTTTATAATGCCCGCCCATACCATCACTGTGGTGCCAGTGTAATGGTGCACTTCCTGTAGGCCTGTTAGGCCTAAATCCAAACCGGGATTCATTACAAAATAAAAATTTGCTCCTGGATCCAATTCAAGTGTTGCCTACATCATTCATTTCGACGGGCGCAATTCCCATGGCGTATAGGTGGGCACCTAATTGGGTGTCGTGCTCGTAGGCCGTATTCATGTAGCCTATTCCTCACGGTTCGATGGCTAACAACAACACCGCTTTGAACCTATCTCCTGGGTGGTTAACATCGCTTGACGTCTTGCAGTCAGTTGTACGTATTGGTTCTGTCGAGCAGTTGTATTCCTTGAACGTTCTGCAGACGCTGCTAAAGACGACAAATGACGCTCAGATTAATACCAAAATGCCGAGATTCTAGGGACTGATTTCCCGCTTGTAGCATTCCTACAGCTTTTTGCATATTATCAGCAGTCAAAGAGCGTCGCTCCATGACATTAAAAACGACTCACCACTATTTTTTTTTCAAAAACTGTATATCTTAAAATGATAAAGGTGAGATAAACATCAATAATCAAGCAACGAAAACACATAAAATCGGGAAGAAATGGATGGCTACAAAAAAAGCGGCCGTGCAGTATATTTATGTAACATTCTCAAATTTACAGTATAGTACAAAGTAATTTTGTACCATTGCGTACACAACGGACAGGTTTAAATTGGTTTAAGTTTCTTATCAAAAACTTCAAGTAATAATGACTCTTATAGATGTGAACAACTATAGGAAAACAACTACTATAGGAATAGATTTATAAGTAGGTAAATATATAGATATCTAAAAATGTGAGAATCTATAAAAAAATGTCTAAGCAGAAAACGCAATACAGAATTAGTCTTCCTCAACAGCAATAGTGGTCTGTTTCATTAAGAAAAATGAATGCAAAAACTTTTTTAACAAAATTATGACGGGCGATGACAATATCATGCTATATATTAATGTAAAAACAAGTGAAAAAGTGACGTAATTGTTATTTGTAGCTTCCTCGATAAATGAACCATCGTGCTTTTTGCACCATTTTGCAAATAAAACTAACTTTTATGTGAAAATGTTATATTTTTATAACTGTATTTCCCATGCCTAGTAAGTGCGAAGGTAATATATTAGTATAATCATACCTTATCTTCTATTAGCTTCTTACTATTGGTTCATTATACTATTCCGTTTCTGCGCCTAGTCGAATAATTTCATTCCTACCGTGTTGACCGTGTTCTAATTTTTTTAAATGGTTGAAGGTAACGTAGTATTGTTGGCTATTGCATTAGAAGAAAAAAAATCGTAAACACAGAAGAATGACTGCACTAATGGCGTAGTAGTTTAAGCGGTCGCCACGCAGCTTCCTACCACGTTGAGTGTTGTGGGTTCGATCCCCACATAGGGCAACAGTTTGTTTGATCCACAAATTGTTGTTCTGAGTCTGGGTGTTCTTTGTGTCCGTTTCATGTATGTTTGTAAAGTCCCCCGCGACACAGGATATATTCCTAGTGCGGGAGTTGCCTTTTTACGACGCTCGCGGTCAAGCTGCTATGCACGACTTGATAATATAGACTTTAAATACTGTGTACACGATTCAATGTCGTTTAAAGATAGTAAAATCCGGTCCAATCTGATGCGAACCGTTTGAAGGAAATCATCCTATAGACTAGGAAATATTGAATTTTATTTAAAACTTTTAAAACTCATCATCTTTTATTTTTTAAGGCGGGTAAGTACATAATTAATAGTATAT
Source organism: Arctia plantaginis (assembly GCA_902825455.1). Taxonomy (NCBI): domain Eukaryota; kingdom Metazoa; phylum Arthropoda; class Insecta; order Lepidoptera; family Erebidae; genus Arctia; species Arctia plantaginis. Next base: position 8,771,537 of record CADEBD010000288.1, read on the forward strand.
TTATTTATTTATGTTTACATTACAATTAATTGTATAATGGCGGACTTAATGCCACAGGCATTTTCTCCCAGTCTACCTTTGGGTGGTGGGAAAATTTAGTAGTACTCGTAGGTACTCCTACGAGTACTACTGCACTAGAAATCATTTTCTGTTTTTGCTTAAAAAATAAATAATAATAATTAATGAGATGGATAGAAACATTGGGACAGATATACATACATACTGAAATACACATACATATATACTTGCTGAGTTACATTTATACACAAATAATTTCTAGAACTTTACGGATATGGTGAATCTGGTAGGGTGTCTAAAATACGAGCTCGGACTTTCGTCATGTCGAAATGATAGACAGCTGTGTGCTATCTTGATTGTGGTGGTATGATAATATAATATGTGAGATATTTTATAATTTTTCTAAGATATAATTATGGTCTACCTATCTATGCAGTGAATTGTCCATTATACATTTTGACACTTGATCATTTGTATTTTTTTTCTCATAAATATATCTATTTTATGAATCGTACTGCATTAACCAAATACGCAATCACCAAAAACCAAATAATTAACATAACTTGCAGAAAAAGCAAGCGACCTACTGTTAATGTTAATCTAAGTTATGTTAAGTTATGTAAGCACCAGTACCAATTCAATACCGGTATTATACTATAAATTTTAGAATGTTACCTAAATGTACTGCACGGCCGCTTTTTTGTAGCCATCCGAACTCGGTCGAGTTTGTACCAATGTAATGTAAAAAGAAATGAAATTTTCCATGTGAATAGTTGCATTAATGCACTAATTATTGGAATAGGTTTTATTACGCATTTCCTTTAGAATCTCGTACAATAAGACTGCACATGAAAAAGTGTTCCAGTCATGGTAAATTATCCCATAGCTCAATAATTACTAAGAGTACATCAATGATACTTGGCAAGACGTTGTAGATGCTTACAAGGTATGTATAAACGTTATAAACGTTATAACGTATGAAAAAATCTTCAGCTCTCTAGAAAAGCGTTTTAGTTATATGAAATCTAGCAAATGGCCATACGTTGTCGCAGCGGAAACTTGAATATCTTCGCAGTTTATTGACACATAAATTTCATTACGACATACACAATTAACTCATGTCATACACTGATTATTGAGACCATTTTTTAGGGTTCCGTACCTCAAAAGGTAAAAAAGGGACCCTTATAAGCATTTTTTCAGCATTTTCTCATTACTCGTCCTTTAAGACCTTGCTTTTAACCAAAATTGACAATTCTAGGTCAACCGGAAGTACCCTATAGGTAGGTCGACTATATGGTAGTTCCCCTTGACCTAGAATCACGAAATTTGGCAAAAAGAAACGTCTTACAGCACAAATTTTCGCTAAAATCTACGTAAAATCAGGGTAGGGTCTATTCTATTCTATTCTATTCTAGGTACGGAACCCTCGGCGCACGAGTTCGACTCGTACCTGACCGGTTTTTTTTTTCTACGTCCATAGGATAAAAAACTGCTGTTGGGACAACGTTGTCCCAGCGGCACTTTTTTTCGTGAATAACTTCCCCAATGGTTGGTTGCACAATTTTTTTCTTACCATACACAGTTACACGTCATACATTTAATATCTGTTAAACTCAAATAATTAAATTTTAACTTTTATCGCTAGGGCAACGCACACATTTTTTACATTTTAGAAATAATATATTAGAAAAATAGCAACTATAATTTATAATTTAGTAATCATGTCAAGTAGTAGTCGTAGCTGTAGTATCATAACATAAATATAGTAATGATGATGTATTTTATTGTCTAACTGAACTCACCGCTGAAAGTGGAAACATTATAAAACTTTTATTAATTCTATTACCTAATCCTTCAAATAAAATTGGTCTCCATGGCGCTCGATTAAATCCCCATTTAGGATTACTGGCCCCCTTACTATTGGCTATTAAGCTGTGGACACAAAATATTTTTGTATGTACTAGATCAAAACATTACGAATATTAGTTTTGAAGACAATACATTGTTTGTGTTCCTTAAAATAAAAATAACTTACTGCCACCAGTCGCCTGTCACTGTTTTTCTCGCAGTTACAGACTCTCATAATGCTAATAAAAGTGTTTTCGAATAATCACGTTTAAGTCGGGTCCTTTTAACTTTTCAATTTAATTATTATCATAAAAACTCAAAAAAATGTGTTACCTTTGTGTAACACCGACTTCAATGCGTCATGATGAATGCACACAGTATTCTACATTCCTTTATTTACCGTGCTTAGGAGCATTATTTTTTAAAAGTGAGTGGAATCAAACGGGAAGTGTAGTTTCCCAAATAAAAAACAAACATAATATACAACTGAATTGGGAAAATTCTTCTTTCTTTTAAGTCGATTAATAACTAGTACCTATAAAATATCTCTGATGAAATGGCTGAAATCTAAACATTATATTTTGTATAAATAGGCATTATTTGGAACGAAGCTAAACATCTTTGCTGTCCAATTAGTCAGCAGATGTAGTTTTGGATCTGCTCGATTTAGATTCTGCTTTCTTATTTCCAAGCTTCACTTCTCGCATTCTGTCCGAATCAAATATTCATTCAATTCAAAAATAGCTAGGAGTATTTCAAGTAACGACGGAACATCCTTTAGTTTCGAAAGTGGCACAGTAAACTCATATTATATAGGAAATTAGAAACCTTATTTTTCAAACTGCTCGCTGCTATTCAACAGTATTTGTGTAATATTTGCCTATAAAATTAACCAGATTATATCACAACGCTTAAGATACGATAAGATAAAGGAAAACTGAGATTTGGTGGACCTTTTCTTTTCGAATTTCTAAGTATTTCAAAAAGGCAAACCCTGTATTAAAATTTAATACGGATAATATTAATTTATAATTAAATGGGGGTTCCAAAGTAGTCTTAAAATATTTTAGCGAATATTAAATCAAAGCAATATTTATTACCTACTTTATGATAATACTAACTAGCGTCTCCCAAAAAGAATCATTTTTCCGCGTTTCTGCAACATTTCTCATTGATGCTTCTTTCCTTTTAGTCGTAGCGTGATGCTATATGGCTCATAGCCTTTCTCGATAAACGGGCTATCCAATACAAATATGTTGTCAATTTAAACCCGTAGTACTTGATTAGCACGTTCAATCAAACATACACACTCTTCAGCTTTATAAAATTAGTATATGTATAGACATTATTAGGAGTTAAAGTATGAAATTGCCGATTTGAACTGAAAAATAGAAACTAGTTTTTTGCTAAGATGTAACATGTTTATTTAGTCAAAATATTTACTCTCATTTTCTATAGGTACATTGCTGCCATCTAAGCGGAAGTTCATTTATGCCTTTGTGATGATCTAGATTCGACAAACTGTGTGGAAGCATTTTGTACTGCCTCCTTGGAAGTTTTTTTTTATCACGCAGAAAATTGTCCAAATCACAAAAACAATGGTAGTCCGTTCAAGCCAGGTCTGGCGAGTACGGAGGATGGCCTATGGTTTCTAACTGCAGCTCCTGTAGAATTACAACGGTTTCTCGTGCAGTGTGAGGTATTGCGTTATCAGGGAGCAATAATGGTGAAGATCGATTTACGAGTCGGGGCTGTTTCACTGCCAGTTTCGCCATCATTGTTCGAAGTTCGGCATAGTTAACATCTGCTGTTATTGCCTAACCAGACCTGAGCAAGCTATAGTGAATAACACCATGAAGAGAGTACCAAACAGTTACCATTACTTACCTTTTTATTATTAAGTTTTGCTTTAAGGCACGGTTGCGTCATTTGAACTGGGGTTAGCCATTGTATTTTTCGCTTACGGCTATCGTAAACAATCCACTTTTCTTCACATGTCACAATTGGATCCAATATTCCTTCATTTCTGTACCGATTTAACAAGGCAACACAAGTTTCAACACGCATATCTTTCTGCGAATCAGTCAAATCATGAGGCACCCATTTTTTAACCGACTTCAAAAAAAGGAGGAGGTTCTCAATTCGACTGTATTTTTTTTTTTTTTTTATGTATATTTGATACGCGAAAAGGTTGAAATTTTGTATTCTATCTTGTTAAAATAATTCGGAAAGACGTTTTGTTGCTATGGATGGCATCGCATTTCGTTTGTAAGTAATTTTATACTTAATTTATTAAAATAGTTCTGGAAAAAACTCTTAAATTTTGGGTGGGTCAACTAGGTTATTTCTAACATACTAGTATTAACCCTTCTAGTTGGAACTCCTTCTATAAAATATTGAGCATATTTGTTGAGTAGTCTCACTAAAGCTTCCCTATCTTCACCTTCGAGATCAGTGTCAATTGAATCGGAAGTTATTTTGTTCGGTTGCAACTCACAAGAATTTGACTGTTTCTTAGAAAAGAATTTAAGCTGATCTTGATCAGTTTGGACGCCAATGTCATTTTCATATCCTACACTAAAAATGGTAAAATAAACCATAAAACATAAATAAACAAAAAACACCGACAAAGAGCACTAAAAATTAAAAAATAATTACAAATCTGAGTAAAAAAACTATAATAAGTACCCTCAATGTCACAGGTAACATTATAATACCAATAGTCCCTTCTAGTCTGTTTGAAGTCGGTGCCAAGCTCGATGCACAATAAGTAATACTGGTCTATGTCAGCTTTATATTAGCACAATGAAAAATTAAGAATTCAAAATAATTCTAATGAAACATCGAAGATTTTGTTAATTAATAGAGACCAACCAGATCAATTACGTGCGCAAACTTATCAACTACTTATTAAAGAATTCAAAATAATAATATAATTGGAGATGTGCGTCCACTTTAGCTCGTTCATCATGTTTTGCGCAGCATGAAGACTGTTGCAGCTGCCGCGCTACATTCTACCATGCCTATCAAGAACCTATTTGGCTTGGCACCGACTTCAAACAGACTAGAAGGGACTATTGGTATTATAATGTTACCTGTGACATTGAGGGTACTTATTATAGTTTTTTTACTCAGATTTGTAATTATTTTTTAATTTTTAGTGCTCTTTGTCGGTGTTTTTTGAAGTCGGTTCAACTTTTTTTTTAAAAAGGGTTTATAATTTTTTTTATCTTATTGATTTGATGTAAATGAGTCAATATTGTATGTAGGGTTAAATCATGCCGCTAATTCCTGGGTAGTTTGACTCTGATCTGCTTCCACCATCTCGTTCCATGTACCTGTATGGGTGGTCTTTTTTTTTTTTGTTGACGGAGTGGAAAATCCCTTCGGATCTCCGGCTCCTTGGGGATATAGGAGCCAGGAGTATGTGTCGATTCTACTAAAAACCACTCCGACGGCCAGCTTTAGGCACCCTGCTCTGGGGAGAACCCGGGCCATGTGATTTCAGGTTACCCAGATCGACGCCGCACCTAACTAGGCCCCATCTCAGGGAAAGTCAGTGGCTACTCATTAATCTGCCACCAGAGGTCCCCACTCTCTGGCGGCCCGCGGTCCCGTCAGCTGCTCATTACGCCGTCGACGTCTTCTTCGCTCGGGATCATTTGTGGTTCGTTCTTCAAGTCGAAGTTGAAAAATTGAAAGTACCGACATTATCATATCTCATAGAGCACACGTTTCGCTTTTAATAATAATAAATAATACTTCCTGGGATTGACGAAAAAATAGTTACATGTTTACCTATTACATCTAGTAGATGTAGTTTTTCCTTAGTGGCATAGTTTTCGTCGCTCTTACATTAAAATTGCAGCTTTTGTAACAGTCGCTGCGTTTTAAGAGTGTCGAGTTTGTAGAGAATGATTCTGACGCGTTTAGTTTCAACACTGAAAGTCGGCGGAGGGCCGTCTGAGGACGCTCGCAGTGCACTAATTGTCAGGCCCCGGTGCTCTGACAAACTATGCCTTTAAAGCTTGACGTTAGCTTGCACCGTTACCAGTTATATTTCAGTGCTAGTACTTAACCGGTTAACTTTGGAAAAACGAGAAAGTACTACGTTTTATGAACTGAGACAAACATTTAACTTTATACAGGGACACACTATGTGTACGCGTTATCTAGACTTAAATCACAGCTTGTAGTATGCTTTATAGTAGTTATTTCCAAACTATTTTGGGCAAGAGACCCCTTTTCTAAAATGAACTGATAATTAGTAATTTGACCTGGGGGGGGGCCCCCAGGTCAAATTACTGTAGGCTTATCGACTTGTTAACTTTTTTTAAAGTACAACAATGATACTTCCTACTAAAATATTAGTCATTCTTATAACAAGTTGGTAGACGTAACACAACTATTACTGTATCTTGAACGTTTTGAATAAAAACTTGTGTTAATTATTAGGTCAAAATCAGTTTTCGTTTATGTCGACCGATGTCGACGCCCAGAGGTCCACTTTGGGAATCCCTGCTACATAGAATACCGTTCAGCATATATACAACAGCGTATATTTTTTATAATAAAAATAATATTTTTTTGGATAAAGAGTACAATAATTTATAATAGGTAGTTATCTAATTTATAAATAAAATATATTTGTTGTTTGCCCGAACTAGATTGTACCTATTCCTCTTTCGAAGAAGTGCTTACAAACTATTTTTAATAAAAAAATCTAAATAACTGCAATATACTAATAACATTTTAATAGTCTACATAAGCAACTAGCAGTAGGTACCAGAAATAAGTGATTTGTGGGAAATATGAAAGTCCGGGTGGAGGCTACTTTTAGAATCGCTCTTTGAGCTCTTTCTAGAGGCAATGTAATAATTTTTAGTGCTCCACCCCATGAGGTTATAACATATTTTATGATTGATTGACATAAAGCTAAATACACTTTCAATAGCTCACAATTTCTTAAAAAGTCCAAAATAATTATTTTCTACAGTCTCGAGATGTGTTATGTATTTATTTATTTTTCTCTTTATTGTACACCATAGAAGTATTATATATAGATACATAATCCTTTATACGAATATTGTGAAAAAAATTAGAACAAATTGCAACTGTACAATTACAACAAATTGAAAAAATAAATAAAAAATACTAATAAGAAACATAAGGTTACTAATATATACGTTTACAGTATATTATACATACAACTAATAAATTTAAATACATTTAACATATATAAATACATACAGGAAGAGTTACACAAATTCTATGATGCCAAGTAATGATTTGTGATTAGCTTTTTAAATGTTCTGCAGTGATTTGGTTTGCCTAATTGCTTCCGGTAGATTATTCCACAGTCGAACTGCTTGCACTGCGAACGACTAGTCAATAAATTGTGTGGTGTGCCTGGGCATTTTTAACTTCGGATTCTCTGACGATCTCAAGGACCTGCAATGTGAATTATGTAAAAACTCAAAGCGTTCTTTGAGATAAGTTGGAGTATGTGGGATTAACAGAGTAGTGTATAGAATAGAAAGAATATGTACATGCCGGCGAAGGCGTATACGTAACCATTTGAACTTAATTCGATACTCAGAAATATGATCATATTTGCGTAAGCCGAATATGAATCTGATGCAGACATTTTGGAGACGCTCAAGCTTATTTAATTGGTCTTCCGAGAGATCTAGATAGATAACATCACCATAGTCCAGGATGGGAAAAATAAGAGATTGTGCTAGGGCGATTTTTGTATCTATATTTTGTATATTGGTAATGCATTTAATTAGGTTCACGAAATATTTCAACAAGGAAGACTGAGTTACATACATATCTATTGAGACGAGGAAAGTTTTTTTTTTGTTTTTTTTAATACAATGTTACAAGAATACATTATAAACCTTAATGATTTTCACTATGATTTCTTATTAAAGTAGCGTTATAAAATGATCTGTTATGATAACTGACATGATGAATAGCTTGTAAAACGCTAAAATCTACTTTCTCAAGACAAACTAGTACTAAGCAACTTTAAGTTTTAGAAGTACGTCACATGTCTAATGCGTGTCGTCAACTTCCCCATAGTGTTGCTGTAAACCCCCCTTTTTTTTGTTTTTTTTCCTGTGCGGAAATCGACCTCCCCTCGGATACCACCCCTTAGTGGAGTGGTTATGTTGCACTCGAACCGACAAGAAACCGCACGCTGTCTCAAGGTACCAGTAGCTGGGGAACCAGGTATACCTTAGAAAGGAAAGCCCTGAAACCCCGACGTACCTCGGGCCATTTACGGGTTATAGATGACCCTTTCCTGTGTGGGCACCACGATGTTCCCTTCCTGTCCCCGAAGGGCATGCGCGCTCCGTAGCGCGTCGCGTGCCATTCACCCGGCCTGTTTCTGCTAGGGTGACAGATGGCCTCACCTGTCAAACCAAGCCTGCGCTTATGGAGGACGGAGATCGTTCTTCGTTTCGAGAGTTCTAAACCTCTCCCAGTCCCGCTCCGCCATCTCTTTCGCAAGCATAACTTGTATCCTCGATAACGGTGCAACACCCGCATAAAAAATAATAACATCATCAGTATAACCAATCCCACCAAAGACATTTTCATGTAAAATGTTACCTAGACGAAACCATATGCTCGCACTGTCAAAAAGTAATCAGATCTCATGTAGAGCCAAACTACTAACTCTCCACGCCTTACCTCTACAAGAAGTGACTTCACAAACTTATCTTATCTTAATCAAAATATGTGGCTTGGCCGTTTCCTTACTACAAGAACTTTTGTATACTCGTAACAGAAAGTGATGAACAGTGACCACCATGCTACGGCAGCGTCGACATTTTTTTTTTATCTGGTATATGCCCCCAGATAGCAACAACTAAATACGCGAAACGCGACTATGTCCAATTAGAAACTTACAAAAACAATGATATTTCTTCAATTGTTTTCAAACTCATTACATTCTTTAATAATAGTTAGGCAATCAATAAAATGTAAATAAATTACACTTCGTTGAAAATGATGCTGTGACCTATTAATTTATTTTAAGTGGATATAAGTAGCAAACAGTACCAGCTCGTTTTTACTTACAGAAATAATTCCTTTGGCATTCTTTTATGATAATTTACCATAACTGATAACTTGCGTTTAACTTATTTTAGCTTCGTATTCCATCCATTACACTATTGACACTATTCAGTTAATCTGGAGGGAGTAAATAAGAGTATTAAGTAAGTAGTGGAGTGACCAGGGTTTCAAAATAGAGTAAGCAAATCAAATTTATACGACACCGCGAATGATTAATTATTGTCATTGTTCTTCTGTCTCCTTTTTTAATTAATATATGTTATATTCAAGTTTTATTTTTAGTAGTTCTGATCTGTTTTTCTCTGAATCTCCAAATTTTTTAAATAATAATTCTTAACGAAGACATTCCAATAGAAATAAACACGGTAAAGGCAGAATTTAGTGTTGCTGTTATAGAGGCTTATAACTATCATTACTTATGTATGTACCTACATGAATTATAAAAATGTCACTTTTGTGATTTTAGACAAGCTATTTGCGTCAGGCTAATAATATTCTGTTACTGTACATTACCAAATATTGACAAACCTGTGACCTAATTATTAAACATCCGTTGGTCAATACTAATAAATCCTAAGGCTGAGCTTATCTTATGCATATAACCAATAATTTACAAGCATTATTTATTAACATTGGGAACCAGACCATATTATTGGTTAAAATTGTTGCCTATTTTGGCAGTTCGTGAAACTTGTAATTTGTATTTACTGGTCTCTTAGGAGGTGTTAAAGTAACTCTAAATGTGATACAAAGCTTTATCAAATGCCTAAGTTTGCATAGAGACATGTTTAAGATAGATATAATATCCTTAGGTTAAACAGGTAGGATTTATGAAATCTTGATTTACTTTAGTAATTTTATTATTATTTAATTATGAAAGATGACCTCTGCTTCTTGAACCCATATCAAAAAGAACAAATGCCTGGGTAGTCTTTGTGCCATGTTTAAGTTTAGAATCTTATGATAAATAATTAGTACAGTATTGATATTTTTTAACAGTTGTGTCATCTGTCATGGCAAATTGGGAGATTTATCAAACGCTTCATTAATTTTGTGATTTCGTAAGAAAAGAAAAAAGGTGGCTAGGCTATAAGCGGGGTGAAGCCAGCTTCCCCCGGGATAGGGCCTGGCTTGTCGCAGCTTCGATTCGGGGTAGACCTGAAATAACATGGGCCGGGTCCTCCCCAGAGCAGCACCTGAGACCACTTGTGGCGTGGTTTTTAGTGGAAACACCACATACTACTGACTCCTATGTCCCTGACGAGCCAGAGATCCGACGGGATTTTCCACTCCGTCAACAAAAAAGAAGAAAGGCTAAGGGCTGTAGCAAATGTTACCCATATATATTATTAGAATAGTAAGTACATGAGTTGCGTTTATAAATACTTCTGGACCAAAGATCTTAGCAAATATTGATACAGTTAACATACATTTGGGATTGGGATTTTCAACTTTATGTTGTAGATTTTATCTTTTAATGACTTATGGGTGTCCGCCTGTTGTTGACATTAAGCTTCTGTCTGTATTTTATGATTACATTTTCATCGTTTAACTTGTTTCCCTTAATTATACTGAGACCAAGTTAAAGTTTTGTAAAGATAAATTTCACCCCCGCGAACTCCTTAAAGGTTAATAAGAATCATTTATCACGAAGGTAAATCACAAAGTTTCCTCGTTTGTGATGTTTTATTTGATAAATTAACAAATTCAAGTATTGTTTGTAGATGAACTCTGGTATTTGCATTAAATAAACACGTTATTTTTGTGATTAAGAAGGCAGTGTACATCAGTTTTTATCTTGAATATGAGCCATCCGATACTGCCTCGTTACCACTACTCCACAAAATTTGAATTTAATCGCTTAAAAAGTTGTAGGTTACACAGCCTAATTACCTTGCCTGCAAACCTTGGATAAGCAATATTTTTCAAAGCCAAATAAACTTAGTTCGAATTACAAGATATATAAATCAAAGATTATGCATGAATAGATTTTTTTCAATTTCTATAAATTTTAGGATAGGATGGAATTACTTGCCCATGCCGCATGGTGACCCGGGTGCTTCTGGCTTTTATTGTTTTGTTTGGTTTATATAAAATATGCGGTTCTATAATTTCAACTTCTTCTTTGGTCTAATTGTTAAAGCAACTTTCAGGGGTTAACATTGTTTCTGAGAAAATCTTGTTGCCAAATCATTACACTTCTGAAGAGAAAGTGGTCAATTTTCATTACCGACACCACATTTTCTTAAGAAGCTAACTTCTTAAGGAAATGTGGTATCGGTTGACGCTTGAACGGACGGCCTTAAAATAACTGGATAGTTTCCGACCTTCTGTAGGTCAAACTACTCTAAAAAAGATAAAAATGTGATAAACATTAAGATTATTATTAATCGAGCTTAAAAAATCTACATCGAAACATAAATTTAAGGTAATACTAAACAAGAAACACGATTTCAATCAAACTACATTTCTTGATCATTTTTATTAAAAGAAAATAATGAAACCTCGTTTATTTCCAACTATAACATTTCTGATGTTTGTACTGTGCCATATTAATTAGAGCATGAGATTTCCTGGACTCTAGTCCCGTAAACTGATTCCTTTCATTTGAAAAGGACGGCTCTTCCACGACTTACTGATATTACGAAATAAAATATGTAAGAAAGAACATGACGCATATAATAACTGTTCATTAATCACACAAAAATAAATTCTCATCTATGATAAATGCTGTCCTATGTTTTATTTAAGTCATTGTAGAACCTTTTCATTAGACTACTGACGCAAGGTTTTCTGCAATGACTTCTACTAATACTTTTTTTTTCAAATACAACTACCGCGTTAGTAATATATCCTGTGTCGCGGGGACTTTACAATCATACATGAAACGCTCACAAAGGACACAGACTCACTCAGCGTCGTAGTAAGCGGCGTGGCGACCGCTTAAACCACTACGCCATCCGTGTACTACTACACAAAAACCTTCCGTTAGTTGTATTGATACTAATCAATACCACTAACGGAAGGTTTTTGTGTTCTATTAAAAACTAGCTGACCCGACAAAAATTTTTTTGCCACTTAGTCCCCCTTTTGTTCCTTGAGAGAAGTTAGTGATAAGGTAATATACGCACTATGCTATATGCTGTAGCAACAAGCTTGTCAACATCCTATAGTAAACTAACGTATAAAATTAGAAGACTGCGTTAAATGAAATCAATGTGTGAAATCAGAGGTAATGGAAAACTGGTTAGAAGGGGGAAATCGGGATAGAATTCGATCTTAACTTATTTGACTTTGTATCTCATACTTAATTAATGATAAGCATAGATAAAGAATATAAGAAGCATTTAGAATATTTTGTTTGACTAGTTTGAGATCAGACGGCCGAGCGTAAGGTGTGTGTAGTTATTCTTATTAAATTCTATCGTATATATTTTGCATAATGCGTAAAATATAGTGTGTTTAGTATAGCAACATTTATAGTAATGTTTAGTATAGTAATGTGTTTTCAAGACATTCTACGAAATTTACCTGCAAATTCTACAAAATGTAGCGAAAGTGCTCATGTAATATCAGACATTTGCCTGAAATTTCTGTTTAGATCATTCTTCTAAGATGTTATTGTTTGTACTTGCCTAATACTTCATAATAATTAATAGCCATAATGGTAATGTTTGTATTAAATAAAATGTGTTTAAAACTACTGCTATTCTTATATTGTTTTACAATCACTCGGTCTTGTTTTTTTGCGTTTTAAAGAGGATGTTTTTGGATTAATCCAGTTTATTTAAATAAATTGTAAATAATTACTCCTCAATTTTGTAAAATAATTTATACTGAACGTAAGTTTGTATGTCAAAAATGACAATTAGTTTAACAGACATTTAAAAGTTTTTGGTGTATATGGCTCTTCTTACATACTTTATTACGAAAATAGTATGTCCTCTTACAATCTATATTTTTTGATTTACATTATATCAATTCAAAACACAATTTTATTAAATGTTTTGACGTAGTAAGTACATCCATTATCGTGTTACATAAGTAGGTACATACATATGTGTACAATCAATTCAAATGCCCGGTTTGTCGCTGCTGAATATCTACCCCATCAATCTTGGGTTGATACTTTCACTGGATAAATGGATTGGAGCGAAGCTAAGGCGGATATTGGCATCCGTCCCATGCCATATTTACAACCATGATTTTATAAACTCCAAACGGAGGTAAACCAATGGAATGTATTTATGAGACCTAACGAGCCTTTATTAAATTTTAATACGATAATTGTGATTCACAAATCTCAGTTAAATATATTCTAGAAGAATACAAATGACAAAGAGCACTAAAAATTAAAAATATTATTTTAAAAACTATTATAAGTACCCTCAATATAACAGGTAACATTATAATAGCAATGGTCCCTTCTAGTCTCTTTGAAAGGCTTGTTAGAATTTAGCGCGGCAGCTGCAACAGTCTTCATGCTGCGCAAAACATGATGACTTCTCTAGGATCATATCATCAAATCCTGATTAGGATGTAATGGACCACCTCGGGAGTATACCCTTTCTATTACAAAAAGAATTTTGAAAATCGGTCCACAATTGGCGAAGGTATTGCGTTACAAACATACAAAAAATACAAAAATACAGACTAATTGATAACCTCTTCTTTCGTGTTGTTGAAGTTGGTTAAAAATGAGGTACTAAAAGACTGATGTAGGAGAAACATGTGCATGTTATTCGGTAAGCGGCTTGTCCGAAAAAGTTTCTGTCGCAGTCAGTGTTGCTATAACGCGTTTACAAATTTGTTGCCTAAAATGTGCAGTAATTTAATTTATTATAAGAAAATGAATTAGATTAGACAGCTTTGGATTATATTAAACTATTTTTACATTATCTATTAAATATTTGTAAGAAAAGTTCTATGCTACGTGTGCTTCCATATTCTTGATTCAAACATAAAATGAAAATCAAGAGCAAATACCTTAGTACTATTGAAATAACATGACTTTGGAATCAAACACAGGAAAGGGTTTTCTGGAAATGCCATATATTTTAGGCAGAGGGTCCAAATTGTGGGATAATGTGTGGACACAGACGGGTCTCCGACGCAAATAGCTGGAGCAGCCGTCGGTCGGGCCATGTCGCTGTCACGTCGTTATTAAGGTTAATAACCAAGTTTTAAATGGAAAACCTTTCCTATATGTATATGTGATCCAGTAACCTATATAAATAAAATATATATAAACAATTTTAGCATTGATTATGGACTATTTACATGCAAGCATAACGTAGCAACCTTATTGGGTTATAGCTATAATTCTCGTGACTGTAGAAAACACTACAACAGTTGCCCAACTTGAAGAATACGTACAAGAGTACTTTATGGCAAATAAGAAATCTATGTTAGACGGGTTTTTATATACGTTAAGGTATAATTGGTAGGTAATATAACGTTACGATTAGCAGAATCATTAACAAGTTAAAAGAACTGCGTTTTTTGGATTTTTTATTTGATCTTTTATAGTATAGTTTGAAGCAAACAAGAACGGCCTGACGCATGACGGTTGGTATTATATGTAATATTTAATTTATATAAATTCAAATATAATATAATGAATGTTTACAGAACAGCTTCAGGTACCAAATATTCTTATTATGTGTTCTGCGTGTAACTACGAAAGTAAATTAATAATAACATAACATTATAATAGCAAAAGTCCCTTCTAGTCTGTTTGAAGTCGATGCCACGGCCGATGCACAATAAGTAATACTGGTCTATGTCGGCTTTATATTAGCACAATAAAAAATTAAGAATTCAATATAACTCTGATGAAACATCACAGAAAGGGACTTTTGCTATTAAAATGTAACCTGTTATATATTGCTATATTGAGGGTACTTATTATAGTTTTTTTTTACTTAGATTTTTAATTATTTTTTAATTTTTAGCGCTCTTTGTCAGTATTGTTTGAAGTTGGTTCAACTTTTTTTTTAAAGGGTTTAGATTAAATTAAGGCTGTCCTCTTGTACTTGTAAGCTATTGTCATTGTAATTTATTACCAAATCTGCTTTCAAATTGATCAGGTTTTCTTTTAAATCTGCATTTTTACTTTCCAGAAACTCATAAACTCATCAATCAAAACTCATAAACATTCCTTTCCTCAACCATCGTACTTGTAAGAGCAATCGTTGGAAGTCTACATCATTTTCATTGCATTGCTTCTTATTTTGTTAACTGTAAACTTAAATTTTTCGCTATTAGGTGCTGTCGGTGGATGACACAGCGAATTGCAGTTACCTCTGGTATAATTCTTTTAAGATGGCTCTAAGGAGCTCCCCATCGGTTGCCATCGAAATAACGTTTGTGAATGGAATCGATTTTTCCTTTAAATAATCACTCAGGACATTAAATATTGATTCACCTTTAGTGTCCGTCTGCAAAGTTTTCGCGAATAGTAGCTCTTCATGAATTTCTTCGTCCACAACAAATCGAACATAAGCCAATAATAATGCTTCATTACCAGGTAAAGTTGTTTCGCCTAGTTGAATAGAAAAATGAGTTTTTTGAAGATAATTACACAAGAAACTTTCGATATGAGAACTAATTTCATCATTACGTCTTTGTATAATACATTGTTGTTACTCAAAGGAATTCTTTTGAGTATGTCAAATGGAGATTTGTGCAGAACAGTTTTTAAACATCTTCAACAGCGGGTAAATTTAACTGTTCTCCAATGGTGGGCGGTTTTCCAGATTTCGCCCGCAAGATATCATCGTTACTTACAGATGTTAAAGCAAACATACGGTGGGTCTCTTTACATATTTTTGCTTCAATTCTTGAAAAAAATTCAAATCTTTACCTATTTTATTAGGATGACACCTTCTTAGATGATCTTCGAGCTTCGATGGTTTTATAGAGTCATTGATCAAAACTTTGCTGCATAAAAGGCATATGGGCAATCGATTGTCTGCCTTTGATGGAAGAAAACCGGATTATAAATAATTCTATTAATTCTCACTATTTATGAAAATATATTAAATTAAGTCTACCCATGGAAGTATTCAGCAGTAGTTTTTTCTTTGCTGACCTCCCCACTGACGGCGTCTCGGATCTGATCTGTCCAGCGCATTCATAAGTATCCTTCCTGTTGGCCGCCATCCCTACACTTTTCCGGTTACCAGGATCTCTTTGCGGTTGTCACTCGATCGTCGAAGTCTTAAGCCTAGTATGAAATCATAATAAATATAAATTATAATTTGTGTTCAGACTTCTCTAAAGTATTTAATTTTAACAAATATTTAGTCTCAAAAGGAATGGTACTAAAAGTATTGGTATTAAAAGTATTTCTGATAAGATTACTGTTTCCTATGACGTAGCTTCGTTACATTATGTCCATAGAAGATTTGATCAAAATAAAGTGTACTGTGTGTATGTTCTGTATGCGTATTCTTATACATTTTACGTCTCAAAACATCTCTACTCTAAGGTATTCCTTATCTTAGTAATAATAATAATAATAATTTCAGCATTCATTATCTTTCATATTTCTCTTTTAATTGAAACATTCACTGTGCGAATGAGATCGTAAATTACGATATAGTCGTTAATTTTATAACTTTATAAGCTTTTGCATTATAAGTAGGCACGTCGTTGTTTAGTGTTTTGTTAATTTTTAATAAGCAGTGTACATTTCAATAATTATCTTAAGCTTTGCAACCCCTAGAGGCCAGATGATGTGAGATGAATAGGATTTGCACGATAGCAATAGCATATAGATAGCATTCGCAGCAGCAATGGTTAGAAGACTCTCTTTGTCTCTCTAGCTTTGAATCCACCATATCGTAAATTTCTACGAAATAAAAGAAATCCATTTAATAAATCCACCAGTTAAGGTTTCAAATTCTAGCTCTATTTGTCCATTTAATTTTTTTATGTTTAGAGAGAGTAAAACCTGGTTGTCTGGTGATAATTGACAAGTTGGGCATATTGCCCCTGCACGTTATTCTACAGGTAAATTCTTTAGATAACTGAACTGAACAGTTTTGTTTATTAGTTATAACAACAGCAGTAACAATTTTTCAATACTTATTTTTATCGTTTATTTTCAATTAACATTAGCAAAAAGGCGAATAACGCTGCGCAGCGCGGGGGCTTTTCGCTGAGTTTGTAGAAATTTCTATCGTCAGTGCAATCTGCTCGACAAACTGGACGCCAGCAATCGCGTAATTTAATGAACACTTCCCTAATCGAGTGACGAGTCGACAGCAGCTCGAACGAAAAACGGCATTTTCGTTTTGAAATGTTCAAATTTGTTTGTAACAAAGAAAGATTACTATTGACTTTTATGATTACCTAATTATATTTCAAGACTTTTAACTTTCATACACAGAACTCGGGTAACAGATGTTCTTTATTGTTCTGCGCGTTGTTTTTCTTAAACGCAAGTGTGTTGGTCACAATGCAAGTGTTGTGTTTGCTTGATAACTTTTTGCATTAAATAAAATAATACAAGAAGCAATAGTATTATAATAACATTATCATCAGCTTATTTGTATAACTATTGATCCGTTCCCATCAAATATCATTTATTGTAATAGAGGTAAATTATTAATTTTTCAGCTGTAATGGCATGTTGTAGTCTCGATCTTTATACATGGCGCAAATATTTCTGTACACTTTGTTTTAGACAATTTCAAGTTTGCGCAGCACAGGCAGGGAGATGATTAATTTGCTATAAGCTTTTACCTAGCGATTAGTTATAGTTTTGGTGATCATAAACGATTTGGATAGAGTTAGGATAGATAGGCTGACGAAAGGCAATTTAGAGGTGCACAACTGCCTACATTGGAGGGTCAGCAGCCAGCAATGGAAGCCACTCCGTCAACATCGCCAGCAGCTCCAGATTTCACGGCCCTAATGATGATGCTTATGTTAAAAGGCATTCATGAGACCTTCGGCAAAGAACTCAAGGTAGTGAAAGATCAGGATCATCTCACTGAAGCCGAAACCTAGACTGCCGACTTAAAGAAGGCGTTAGGGAAACTTAAAGTCGGAGACGGGATGGCGACTACAGTAACCGCTGCTCCTTTGGAGCAATAGTTCCAAGTGCCGCCGTTTGATGGAACATCTTCGTGGTCACTAATCCCACCCACACGCCCACCACTGTAACTCCTGTGCACCAGAATCCACAGCAGTGACCCACGAACACACCGAGTTATGACAATCGGTAAGTCCCAGGAAGAAATTAAACTGTCTTGGAACCCGCAGATCAGAAGAAAACTGGAGGAGTTGGAAATACAGTAAATCCACTTCCCTCCTTAGCAAAGCGGGAGACAAAATGAAGTGAAATAGGCATACACCCTTTTAAACAGGGAAGCACCACGGTCACAAAATATTACGAGTCCTAATTGAGCTATATTTGATTTCTATTATATGTATCGCAGAATCGCCTAAATGCACGGAAATTCACCCTTGTTGACACAAGATCCCCATAGTATACCGCCCCAGATGTCACCTGCAAGTTATTCAGCATTAGCTTCGTTATCAGCTTGACCTAAGCAATGCGAGGAAGGAAAAACTACAGCAAGCACAGCAGGAGCATGTCAGACAATGGGGCCAACAAATTTCTGTGAAGATGAACACCTCTTATGACCGGAAAGGGAGTAATAAAGGTTTCGATGAAAGTTCGCTGGTGTGGCTACATAATCCAGTTCGAAGTAAAGGGAGATCTCCGAAGCTACAAGTCAAATGGGATAGACCATACCGAGTGGTGACGAAAATCAATGATGTCACCTACCGGATACAGAAGTGTCCAAGAGGCGCCCCAAATGAAGATCGATTGGCGCGTTGTTATGGAACCGATAATGCTCGGGACGAGCACGTCTTAGGAGGGAGCAGTGTTGCGCCGTAGGATTAAATGGTTCGATTGTGTGGAATGTGGAGGACAGCGCCATCTAGTATCGACCAAGTCCATCTATTAAGATTGTGGTTAATACGAGTAGTTCTGATCGTTACAGCGCTAGATGGCGCTGCAAGTAATGCGTGACTGATTCTGGAATTTTCGTGTTTGTTTGGAAGTGACTGTCGAACACGAAGAACTTTCTAGTAAAATTCAAAAGCGCAATAAAAGCGGAGCGTGTTGGTCGTTCGACACAGTTTCGACACAGCGAATCAACATCGGAGTGAATTTCTAGTGCGGCTAACAAGATATATAGTGATTCTAGAGAGCAGTGAGTGTTTGTAAATAAAGTGAAATAAAGTACATAATTAACCGACAACTTTTATTATTCATATACCCAGCTCGTAACACTAGTTTATTTTCAGTCTATCCAATAGAATTGGAGGATATTCTATATGTCGATAAGTCTAATGTAGATTTTAGTAATATGTTTTATGTTACATTAAATAGCATGTTTCCTTATGTTCCCCATGCAAGAAAGAATATTGGTAACAATTCTAAGCAGGTCAGAGCAACAATTTATCATTGTGAAGATGACGTTTACGGCCGATACCGACTGATTTGTTCCAGATCAAATGCGAATCCGATATTTACGAATGGTAACAGTACGGAAACATTCACATCATATCATTGCAAAATATTACATTTGCAGTTCTTGAAATTCTCGCTTATGGAACAAACGTTAATAATAACACACTTGTATGTTTTTATATCCCTAAAAACATAAACAAAGTAATTTTTTGTTTGCGTCACAAACAAAAGATACATAAGTACAGTTACTGAATATTTCTGTCTACTGACCATAATGTGACTCAAGAATCACCAAGTGTATAATTAGCACTTGTATGACGTCATAGAGACTCGACTAAAGCCCATAAGGATTTCTAATATTCGACAGGAAGCAGGCTACTTGATGAAACATTTAGTTTTTTTGTGTTAACGGGTATTGTAACAGCAACATTATCCGTATGAACTTTATGGAAAATTGCGAGTAAGTGACTCCATAAAATATGAAATTCAGTCAATCTTGTATTCGTATTTTAGTCGCTCTCGTGCCGCTTATCCCTTCATCATGCAATTTTGTTTACACTTTGCAAAAGAGAACAAAAAAGTTTCCAATGGATAGAAAAATTACGCCAAAGTTTAGTATAATTATAAACACCTAAATTCTCTTATGAATGTTTAATAAACAAAAATATGTACAAACCTTGCGTTCGTTAGGTTGAAAACATATTAATGATTTACATCAGAGGCTGTCAAGAATTACAATAAAAGACAATAATATCACATTGAATTCAGAACCTCATTCATATCCATATTCATTGTGTTGGCTCATTTTCCCGCCAACCTCTGTTAAATCTTTTTATGGTATTAAAATAAAGTAGGGTGATAAAAAGAATCGAATTGCTGTGATAAAATTAGACAAATAGGATATGGAATGAAATGAAATGTTTTGAAGAATGGAATGTCTGCGTACTGGACAGTGCTAGCAGCAGTGAAATTCGGACTACTTAATACTTTTACTAAAAAATAGTCAAAGCAAAAAAAAAAAGGATTTGAAGAAACCTGTCCGATATCAATATTTTTGTAGAGAAAGAAATATAGTATAGAACTATATTGTGTATTGTAAAAGTTTACTTACGACTTGTAGCTTATAAGAGATACTGCGGTACTTGATTTACAGATAATTTAATTTAACTGATAATAAACAATTAGAGCTGTAAATTCAAAACAACTTCTTAGACGCTATACAAATGGTGGCCTTAGAATTATATTATGCACCTAACATTTTACATTTCTTTTTTGAATAATCATTGCATTTATATTTAAAAACGAATGGTATAACGTAGAGATTACCTGAATTTAGCGCTGGTTTAGAAGGGTATTAGCTATCAAGGAATCATTGAACATATTTCTGTACTTTTGTGAAGATTTTGGCCTATAATCCATATACGAATCTTGAGAAAGTTCAGCCTCATAGCATTTTCTGTAGGTATCTAACAATAAGTTTTTTTACGAAAGATTGATAAAATTTCATTCATTTAATCGAGACTAAAAATGAACAATTCTGATTGCATCACAAGTGTAGATTGGCCGTAATATACTCTGAATCATAATCAGCTTGATTATAAAACCGGTAACCGGATTCCCTAAAACATTTCGTCTTTTAATATTCCTATCAATAAAATGCGAGTTTTTAATCAATAACATACCACAGCGTTTAATGGGCTATATGAAAGCCTTTTTCGATATTCATAGTTTCCTAGATTTTACTCTAGTTATACCAACGAAAGTAAAATAAAACAAAGTAGTTACACTACCTCTTACGAACGCTGAATATTGTGGGTTCGAACCCCGCATGGGACAACGCTTTGTGTGATTCACAAATTGTTGTTCTGAGTCTGGGTGTTCTTTCTGTCTGTTTCATGTATGTTCTTAAAGTGCCCCGCGACACAGGATATATTCCTAGTGCGCGAGTTGTCTGTTGCAAAAACCTACTACGGGTTCAGATATACACTTTTACTCCAGTTTTATCATAGAAAGTGAAAAAAACCAGAGTAGTTACAAGGCTCCAGAATGTTATTATACTTATTATTACTGAAACTAATTGTAGTTTCACTAAATGCCAATTTCAACGCGTTTACGTTCCGAGCTAGACTAATAAGAGACACAGATTTAATTTCAAGCCTAATTAAAAAAAAGACACCAAAACACTTGGTTCATAAATTTGATTAATTCTCTTACTAATCGATTGATCATCAAAACGGCTAAAGTAAACTTTCTAAGATATTCTGACCCCAATCACAGAATGATTGTTTATGTAAATACTGACTTGAAAATTATTATTCAAAGTAAGGTTACCAAAGTCAGCTTTATGACATAA
The DNA here is from genome assembly GCA_902825455.1 of Arctia plantaginis. Classification (NCBI taxonomy): domain Eukaryota; kingdom Metazoa; phylum Arthropoda; class Insecta; order Lepidoptera; family Erebidae; genus Arctia; species Arctia plantaginis. The sequence goes on from CADEBD010000288.1 coordinate 8,793,343, forward strand.
TAGGTCGACTTTGACGCCCCAGTTCTGCCTGTCTACAGAAGATAAGCAGGTTTCCTGTCTGTGTATTGTCTAAAATTTAGTTGCTTTATTGTATGCTTGCAACCTAGTTTACATGAGTTAAGCCGTTCATCCATCAGCTACGTAGTAGGTACGATTTATTTTAGGAATATAGTGGTAACAGAAAATAATAATGTTACGTGGCAACATAAAAATATTAGCAATGAACTATGTATGTCGCAGCGTCGAATAAATTATATTTGTGTTTTTTTTAATGGAAAAGAGTTTCTAATTAAAGAGTAAAAACTACAATGACCAACCGCTCACAAAGTCGCTACCTACAAAAATATAGAAGCTTTCATGGAGTCAGTGACGCGAGAATCACATGCGTAGCTGTTTTTCATCAAACGTTGTGTTCGTTTTTTCCAACCATAGCTGTACCTGCGACTGATCCTCTCTTCCGCCCTACGTACCTTTCGATTATACAGTGGGACGGAGAGTAGATTTCATGTAATATTTCATCTGTTTCTATTAAAACATTTTATCATACTACGCCTGCGTAGTATCCGCCAACATTGTTGTCAGCAAACTATAAATTCTCTTATTTTCTTTTTTCAGGCGCGCTCAATCGCGATTTCTTTAGGGACGCATTACGTGAAATTTTGTTTTCGTAGTATCGAATGTGACAAAGTAACTATTGTGCCTTAACACATTTATATTATTATATATATTTTTTTTATTATTTATGTAATTTTTTTTTATTTCTTATGTTCTTTTTGCCTCTCACTACCAATCTGTGGAACAAGTTTCCGGACCGATACGACCTTCAAGAAAAGAGCATATTCCTTACTCAAAAGCTGGCAAAGCACTCCTGAGTTGCAGGCGTTCATGGGCGACGGTAGTCGCTTTCCATCAGGTGGCCCGTCTGCCAATTTGCCCCCGATTCCAAAAAAAAATATGATTTTTTAAAAAACTTGTATATCCTCATCCTCTGACTTCAGACTTATTTATCGTACATTCTGTACAAGTTTTATGTACAGTGCAGTGTTTTAATGCCTGTAAGGAGTAAAGGCATAAAATAAAATGTTGAAATGTCTATTTTGGATTTTAAGAGGAGCTTTGGTCACGAATTTATGGACTCTAAAATGTTAAGCGATTGCCTTGCATATATGTGTAAACGTAATAAATCGCATTGTACTTACAAAAGAAAAGTAGGCTCTTGACATCATTACGTGAATGAAGGCACAGATGGATGCCTTCAAATTGTTCCGCGTCACCCCCTGCCTTTTATTGTAGCAAGCTTTCCAATTACATCCGAGATGGATATTTGCGCGCCCCGATGACGCGATGGCGCGCATGCCGTCGGCTGCGTTTGTTATCCCTGAAGCGAAAGCAAGGCTTCTTAAAATATAACTCTAAGCTCGCATAAAATATTAATCCATTAAAATGTTTCGTTATGTTCCTGTTTTAATACCAGTATTCACTTGTCTCATAAACCAAGCAAATTGAGTTCTAAATTCATTAATGAGTTTATGGTTGTTAATAAAATGTGATATTATGTTTTTATAGAGCTAGCAAACGAGCAAACTGGTGCTGGGCTATAGGTAACCTCATGAGGCCTCACTCTCTCAGCGAAAAGCAACGAAAAAAATACTTAACGCCTGTTTTCTGTGAGGCTGTAGTGTCACTCCGGTCTCATAAAGCTTTTTTCTATCACTATCTCTATTTCTACTATTCTAGCACTATCCTTGTACTTAGACTCTAACCAATCTAAATAAATTTTAATAATATTAAAAAATAGTTCTAATTCGTAATATTATCTACTATTTATATGTTGACTATATCGCTAAACGATAATGTCAGGGCTAAGCTGAGGGAGTCACTGGATGCAGCTGACGTCCGAGTGTCCAGACCCACTAAATGCGCCGAAGTTCGCATCACGGGCCTGGACGACTCTGTCACGGCGGACGAGCTCAGACTCGCCGTGACGGAGACGGGAAGCTGCCCTCTGGACAGCGTGAAGGCCGGAGCAATACGCTTCGGCCCCGGTGGACAGGGGGCAGCGGTTGTCAGCTGCGGTTGTCATCGCGGCGGCCCAGAAGGTCGCCGATGGACGGAGCCTCCTGGTCGGAGGTTTCCCGACCGGCAAGGTGCTTCCGGTGAATGTCGGTGGGGCACGTAGAGGTGCACTGCACGGCGGAGGCTACCGTGGGTGACCGATGCTTCCGCTGTGGCCAGCCTGGTCACAAGGCGGGTGGCTGCAACGCTCCGCTGCGTTGCTTTAGGTGCGCAGCGGGAGGCAAGCCTGCCGATCACCGGGTTGGTGGTAAGGCCTGTGCCCTATCGGCTTCCGCCTCCGGGCCGCTGATCCAGACGGAGGGTGCCGCTGGAGAGTGGCAAAGTTCGCTGCGGGATGCGGGGATGGAAGTCCAGTGATGGATTCACATCATCATCATCACATGGATTCACGGTGCTGATGCTCAGGATCTTCTGCTCCAGAGCATGGCACAGTGGTCCATCAACATCGTCGCTGTCGCCAAACCATATGTCGATCGGTTTCTCGGGCCTGCCTGGGAGACCGACTTGAACGGCACGGCGGCACTGGTGCACGGTACCGCAGCCGACACTCCACCTCTTGCAGTGGTTGCAAGGGGACGGGGCTGCGTGGCGGCGATGGTTGGGAATATAATAATAATAATAATAATAATAATTTAATTTCTCACCACAATATAGTATACATTACATTTGAATAAAACAAAAAAATACAAATTATCATTTCCAGAATATTGTGGGAGACTGGTGCCTAAGCTAGGCTCGAGGCCTGTGTTTCAGGACACCAGGTCTCCACCCCGTGTATATTTACATTTTAATATTTTTCTTTTTTTACACAAGTCGGCACTACAAAGTTGCATGTTTTACTATATTTAATAATTTATTTCTAGTAGCATAGCATATTAATTGAGGTACATAAATTATTGTTGTGTGTTGCGTGTGAATGATTATATGTGTATGTGTGTGAGTGATTATTTGTGTGTGTGTGTTTATGTGAGTGTGCATGTGTGTGTGTGTGTGTGTGTGTGTGTGTGTGTGTGTGTGTGTGAGTAGGCGTGAGTATGTGGATGCGTGAGCTTGTGGGCATGGGTTTGTTCATGTGCATTCGTGTCATTAGCAAACTCTAAACTATTACCGAAAGCATCGCTTCAGTATCGTCATAGTTTAACCCCTTCAAATAATTGGTGAGCGTTCGATTACTCATGGCCTTTGTGAGGTGGAATATCGCTACAACTCTAAGTGTAGGGCCAATTACACTCCCCTGGGGCGTGCCATATGTGAGTACACGCTCATCACTGAGATAATCGCCTATCCTAACTCTCTGTGTACGCTCACTTAAATAATCTTTAAAGAGATCCAGAGGCACACCTCTGATTCCTAGGCTTTCCAACTTTGACATAAGGTTGGGTACGGAAACCGTGTCAAATGCTTTGGCAATATCTAAAAAGATGCCTAAAACCTTTTGTCCACCATCCATTTCTGTGACTATATAGTCGGTGAGTTCATGTACCGCGTCTGAGGTTGATTTACCAGCTCGAAAACCAAACTGTATAGATGAGAGAAGCTGGTTTCCTTCTAGATAAGTAATGAGTCGGTTATTCATTATCCGCTCAATAATTTTTGAAAGGACTGGCAGTACAGCAATCGGTCTATAGTTGTTGACACGGCTTCCGTCGCCACCCTTGAAGATTGGGTGTATGATGGCTTTCTTAAACGCCTTAGGGAATTTTCCTGTAGAGAGTACAAGATTACAAATGTACGTTAAAGGTGAAACCACAGCTAGTTCGTGTTTTTTCAAAATTTCACTCGATATTCCATCCCAGCCAGTGGAACAGCCATCACGAAGTGACCTTAAGATCCTAGCAACCTCACCCTCATCAGCAGGCAGCAGTACCATAGAATGCGGACTGTTGTTCGCAGTAATTGGCTTAGCGGGTCCGCTCTGAGCAGTCATATTTTTTTCCGCTAGGTGTTTGCCGATGTTTGTGAAATAGTCATTTACGAAGTTTATAGAGGCCTCTGGTGAGGTAAGGGTAGTCAACAACCGGGTCGAAACATTCACTTTACCCTTGGATCTGCCCGTCATATTATTTATGACTGACCACACCTGCTTAGTGTCATTGCCTGCTTTCTCAACCTGATTCTTTTCGTAGTCCATCTTAATAGTTTTTAAAAGTTTGTTGCAATAGTTTTTATATCTTTTGAACGTAAGTTTTATGATGTCATTATTAGGCGCCAATTTACTTTTTTTATGTAGGTTGTCTCTGTGCCTAATACACCTAAGTAAGCCTGGGGTAATCCATGGCTTTATAGTTTGTTTGCGATTTGGAATTTTGACGATTTTAGAGTTCAAGTCAATAGTATTTTTAATTAAATTAATCATTATCTCTGCTGCATCATTAGGATCCAGCATCTTGTATACCTCACTAAAGTCTAGATGTTTGAAGTCTGCATCTAATTGCTCATAATTGATGCTATTTACAAACTTTTTTGTTTTGATTTTTGATATTCTGGTTGATAGATATAGTAAGACAGTGTCGTGATCAGTAAGAGATGAGTTAGCGACTAGAGTTGTAGCAGGTTTACGGGTTTTCAATATAATGTGATCAAGGCAAGCATTTTGTCGGGTGGGTAGCGAATGCGCAGGTAGTAAGCCATGTGATGCCAATAAGTTCAGATAATTATGTTTAACTAGGTCCTGGCATTGCTCGTGAATATTAATGTTAATGTCTCCTGCAACAACTATATCGCTAAAATGATCAATCTTAGTCAATATGTCGTTTAGAGAGGCCAAGAAGTTGGTAGCATCTCTATATCCTGGAGGTCGATATAGGGCAAGTAAACTAGTGTTATTATTAATTGTTACTTGGAGACAGTTTGCATCTAAAAATGGGGGTTCCACCACCGTACATTGTAGGTTTTTGTGAACGTAAACAACCACACCTTCATTCTGTGTAAGGTTGTTGGTAGTGAAAAAGTAGTTGTAGCCGGGTAGGTCGGGGATGTTGTGTGTATTAGGAAGCCAACATTCAGTCAAAACCAGAATGTCCCAGTCAATATTGGTTCGAGCAAGTGTGGTGATAAATCCTGGCATATTCTTTGTAATACTTCTTATATTTTGATTAAGTATTTTAAGACAATGGTGAGGCACGAAGTTAGACGGGGCGCAGCGGTCCAAATCGCAAGTTGCAGACTCAGACACAGAGACAGAGTCTATATTGCTTATTGTATTTTGTACACCATCGAATGTTAAAAAAGAAAAATTTTATAATATTATATTTAGGTTTTATACCTTCACGAAATTTCAATATTACGTACAAAAACCAAAAAAAGAGATTTGAAACTTGGCGACACGGTGCATACTCATATGATAGTTGACAGTGAATTCTCCATATAGCGCCAGATCAACGCCTGGTCGCAGGCTTGGGGTTCCCTGCGCACGAACCCGAGGGGCAGGGCATTGGAGAACTGAGCTGAAAGATTCGGCTTAGTTCTCCTAAACCGGGGGGCCATGGCCACGTTCGTGACGGCGAGGGGTAGTTCGATCGTGGACATCTCGTTCGCATGCCCCTCGCTAGCACGTCGTGTCCAAGACTGGCGCGTCGTTGTCGGGGAGGAGACAGGTTCGGATCACCGATATATTCGGATTGACGTCTCCGCCCCTACAGTCAGACCGGCACCACCTGAACCACTTTGGGCACTCAAGTGCTTAGATCGCGACCTCCTCCTGGAAGCCGCCATCGTACAGGCCTGGGCCCTGAGCCGGACAGGCCTGTCGACGTCGATGCTGAGGCACAGTGGTTCCGGGAGGCCATGACCCGCCTCTGCGATGCGGAGATGCCCTAGGGCTCAGCCCAATACTGCGAGGCGCCAGGTCTACTTGTGGTCGCCGGAGATCGCACGGCTGCGTCAAGCCTGCGTAACCATGCGCCGCCAGTGGTCCAGGTTCCGCAGGAGGCGTCGCCGCCCCGAAGATGCGGTAGCGAGAGAGGCGGAGCTGTATGCGGGGTACAGGGTTGCCAAGAGGACCCTTCAGGCAGCGATAAAGCGGGCCAAGAGCGAGGCCCGCCTCGAGATGCTGGAGACACTGGAGCGGGATCCGTGGGGACGCCCCTACCGTATGGTTAGGGGCAAGATGCGCCCATGGGCCCCGCCGCTCACCCGGTGCCTTCAGCCAGAGCTGCTTGAGAGGGTCGTTGGCTCCCTGTTCCCAACGCGAGAGGTGGAGCATACTCCGCCACAGATGGCTCCGCCTCCGGCGCTTGAGGCGCCTAACGTGGATGACGACGACGTGCCTGAGGTCACTGGGGTGGAACTAAGGGTGGCGGTGTTACGGCTTAAAGCTAAAAACACCGTCCCGGGACCCGATGGCATTCCTGGCCGAGCGTGGGTCCTGGCCTTAGTCGACGAGGCTCTCGAACCCGGACTACGAGGGTTCTTCAGAGCATGCCTCGAGCGGGGCCAGTTTCGGAAATTGTGGAAGATGGGGAAACTGGTCCTTGTCCGAAAGGAGGGGCGCCCGGCAGACTCACCGTCCGCCTACCGGCCCACAGTGTTGCTTGACGAGGTGTGCAAGCACTTTGAAAGAGTGATTGCAAGGCGCCTCGTCAAGCATCTCGTGATGGTGGGGCCGGATCTGGCGGACAACCAGTACGGTTTCCGTCAGGGGCGCTCCACCGTGGATGCGATCATGCTCGTGAAGGCTCTGGCGGAGGAAGCAGTTTCCCGGGGCGTTCAACACTCTGCCCTGGAGCTGCATCAGGGAGGCGCTCGTGTCGTGCTCGTGAAGTGCCTCTCTACCTCCGCCGCATAGTCGGCCATATTTGTCGGAGAGAGCCGTTGTCTACTTCAGTAGGACCGGTCTCGGTAGGCGTGAAATGTCGTGCGGTGTTCCACAGGGGTCGGTGTTAGGGCCACTCTTGTGGAACATCGGCTACGACTGGGTGCTTCGTGGTGCCTTCTTGGATGGTGTCGCCATCGTGTGCTACGCGGACGACATACTCGTGACGGCGCGCGGCAAAACGCACCACAAGGCAACCCTGAGGGCCACGGGCGGGGTTGCCCAAGTCGTTGAGCGAATCCGGCGGCTGGGTCTCGAGGTGGCTCTGCACAAGTCCTAGGCCCTGTTCTTCCACGAGCTTCGGGGGAAACCGCCTGAGGGATCTAGCCTGACGGTAGGAGGCACTTGCATCGGCATCGAGCCCTCGATCAGGTTTCTGGGGCTCGTACTCGATGGTCGACGGGACTTCAGATATCATTTCCGAGGTCTGGTCCCCAAGTTGGTTGGGGCAGCGCGTCCGTTGGCGCGACTGCTACCCAACATGAAGGGACCCGATGACTCCTGCAGGAGACTCTACTCGGGGGTTGTGCGGTCCATGGCCCTTTACAGGTGCCCAGTATGGGCGGGGGCCCTGAAGGCCAGCAACGTCGTGATACTCCGACGACCACAGCGAGTGCTGGCCATCAGGATCATAAGGGGGTACCGCACGATCTCCTTTGAGGCGGCGAGTCTCTTGGCCGGAACTCCACCATGGGCCACTGTATCAGTGGCGCAAGGAGGCGCGAGAGTTGGGTCATTGTCCCGAGATTTGAGAAATCGATGACCGGAAATCCTAACTCCGCCAGGTCATCATAGGGGAGTGGAGGGAACGACTCGGGCAACCGAGCGCCGGGCACGCCGTCATCGCGGCGGCAAGACCCGTTTTGGAGGATTGGCTCGAGAGGCGTCACGGCACCCTCTCATACCGACTGACGCAGGTGATCACTGGGAAAGGATGTTTCGGGGATCACCTGTATCTGATCCGCAAGGAGCCAACGCCTGAGTGCCACCACTGCGATGGCCAGACCGCCCGGCGTGGGTTGAGCAGAGGCGAGATCTTGTGGCGGCCATCGGAGTGGGAGTTCTCTCGTTCGATAGCCTGATTGTGGCTATCGTGCGGAGCGAGAGTGCGTGGAACTCTGCCGTCTCCTTCTGCGAGCAAGTTATGCTCGCGAAGGAGACGGCGGAGCGGGACCGGGAGAGGTTTAGAACTCTCCCGGCCCGCCAGGCCCGGGAACGGGCTAGGTACCACAGGGTACTTATGGAGGACGGAGGTCGCAGAACGACCGGCTAGTTCATCGGCTAAATTTTTATTTTTTTTAATTTTTCTCATATATATATGTGTATGTGTATGTATATATATATATATATATATTTATGAGTATGTATATGTATATATATGTGTGTGGTATTACGACGTATACACCAAATTCCAAAATAGTTGGTATTTAACAAAACCACTATCGTTTATACCCTATCATAAATGCACCTACCTCATTCTTTCTCAGCACCGCCCAATCGGTCGACTGGCAGAGAATGCCTTAGGCATTAAGTCCGCCGATGCATGTACTTGTGCAAAGTTAAACGACCTCCGTCCTCCATAAGCGCAGGCCTGGGCGGTCGTTTACTCGTCTGCAGCTGGCCCGAGGTATGTCGGGGCACCAGGGACTTAGGACTAGGATATACCTGGTTCCCCGGCTATTAGTACCCCAGACGGCGTGCGGTTTTAGTCGGTTCGAGTCCGACATGCCACCGATAGGTGGTATCCGAGGGGATTTCCTCACGGAAAAAAAGGGGATTTAGGTACATCCAAGATGTCTGTCAATTGGCAGTTTCATAGCGTTTCTTAATAACGAATATTTCGATCTTTACAACATTGCAAATTGACAAATCTGCTAGAAATATGATTTCATACTTCACTGATAACGCTAACATTACTTACATGCAACATTACTTAGGAAAGAAACTCAGAGTTAAATATGCTTGTTTTATACTGTATGAGATGTGATGCAATCTGAATTTAGTGTTTTACTGATTTTATTTGCGAAATAAAAGAGTGTGATATAGATACTGCACGATGTTTGACTGCACGGATGGCGTAGTGGTTTAAGCGGTCGCCACGCCGCTTCCTACTGCGCCGAGTGTTGTGGGTTCAAACCCCACATGGGACAACACTTTGTGTGATTCACAAATTGTTGTTCTGAGTCTGGGTGTACTTTGTGTCCGTTTCATGTATGTTTGTAAAGTCCCCGCGACACAGGATTTATTCCTAGTGCGGGAATTGTCTTAGTAAAAAAAAAGAAAGAAAAAGAAAAAGATATATATGTAATAATCCCTATAAACAAAGGTGATATGGACTTGGAAATTGTAACAAATTCTGAGCGATGTTATCTTATCAAATTCTGTCATCTGTATGAATCATATATCTAGGTATACCATTTTTAATAGGTTACATATGTGTATGTGAGATACAAGAAAATATATACACGGCGTAAAACCGAAAGGTATAATAAATTTATTATGTTTTGTTGAAGTAGGTACATTCTAGGCACTATTTGTTTTGCTTTCATGTGCATGTTTTACACCTGTTTCCCCTATTGCAAAATGGAAGATGCATAGATTGCATAGCCTTTTTTTTTAATAATTTATATTTTTCTTAAATCTCGTTACTTTCTTAGTAAATAAGTAAATAGCAGACAACATCAAGCCTTCATTTTTGTAGCAATCTTTAAGGATTAAGGTGATGGTGTTTATAACTGAAAATACGTATTGTTAGTGTTTTTACAACAAGGCTGAGACTAAATAAGTAAAATATATTGATCTAAATGCTATAAAACAAAGTTTTGCTTAATTTTTTTATAATAAGCTTAACATTTACATGTCATCAAATGTCATCAAAATAAATGGAATATTATTGCGACAAGTGGCAATTGTACTTAGCTGAAGCCACCACCAAGAAGTTTGTGCACATAGTGGGAATAAAAAGTATAAAGTATTCTATTAGTCAATCTAGCTTTCATAGTACAAGCTCTACTTAGTTTGAAACTAGATGGCTCTGTATGTTAGATGTCCTAAAATATTATTATTATTATTAAAGGACACAAAGTCTCAACTAGAAAAAAAGTTGAATGGCTGAATTCACTCATACATGCGGACAATACAAGAGATCAATCCCGGTAGTGGTATAATTGGCAGCGGCGAAAACAATTTCATTAAAGTTGAAAACTAGTAACTAAATATCGCTGTTTAAGGGGACAAGTAATAAAAATAATTTAAAAAATATACTAATTTCAATGCACCTACATCCTCGTTAATTTAGATACTTAAGATATTCTACAAGTCATTCTGTTGAAGTCTTGCGTAAAAGGTAGTATGTAGTGTGTACTACAATTAGCACAAAGTAAAATTGATACTAAATCTTTTTAAATTGCCTAAAAATATTGACAGGTTTCAAGGTTTTTTGTTTGGTGTATCTGAAAATGAAATCATTAATAATAACTTTTCGAATAGTTTATGAACGTACTGGGGATCCGTTTCGATGACGGATTAACTCTGCTGCGTTTATAGTTACTTAACAAAATTTATTTTTAAGGACTGCATGTTAAATTAAACAACGAACAATAAAACTTTTGAAAAAAAATTCAAGTAAGTAATAGAAGTTTATAAATATTTGAATGTAGAATGTTTAAATAAATTTTAATCACGAACTTTTAACCATGAATGCTTAATTTTAATTAAAAGTCAGAACAAAGTTAAAATGCCAATTTCATTGTTTGAACCTTATTATATTTTGTTAATATAAACTCGTCGTGATATTATTTACTTACTGGTTATATTAACGCCATAAATAATAAAAAACCTTGTCTATTAGAACATGTCGGTTTACCTAGACTTGGTACAGTAAACAACTGACTATTAATATCCACGCGAACAATCATTTTGTGGTGAGCCGTGTATAATAAACAAAATATTCCTCCACATAGAATAAATACAAGTTTCATTTTGGTATATTATTTATTGATGTTTTGAATACGTAACTATCGGTACCAGTAACCTACTTTTATCGAAAGTGTAATAAATAGTCGATGATTCGCAAGTCTTTTACAAACCATATGGCCTCGCTATGTCTTTCAAGGCAGAGATTAAAATGGTTGTAAACCTGTTTAATCCGTGGGAGAGCCATGCTCGACCGGAGTGATGACCCTGGCTTACAGAAAACCGGTGTTAAGTAATTCTTTCGAGCTGAGGTTACCGGAGCCCAAACCCGCCGTGCCCACCGATTCTGAGGGGAGTGACTCAAAGGGTGATAACGCACTTATGACTCTTGAGTTACAGGTGTTCATGGGCGGCGGTAGTCACTTACCATTAGGTGACCCGTCTGCTCGTTGCCACCCCTCCCCCTCACCGTATACAATAAAAAAAAATATCAATTTTTATTTTAATTATGTAAATTTAGTACTTATGTTTGTGAATTAGTGTCATTTAGGATAATATTTTCTTAACCTTACAAAATTGGTTGGCGTCTTGGAGATCCCTAAAGTATGGTGGAGTTCCTTGGTTCCCGGTTTATCGAGTCGATCAGGTGTTATGACAGATTAGCTCAAAACTGTAATGTTTTTTTTTTTATGAGGACTTGGAACCTAGAGTTTTTTGGCGTGATAATATTTTACCTTCTTCAAATACAACATTTTGCTAATTTCATTTATAATAACCTTGACCTGTTCTTATCGCCAAACTACGTTAAAAATGCACAGCACATCTATTTTGTTCGTGTGATAGAAAATTAGGCTAATTTATAACAAACTACTTGTTAGTTGTGAACTTCGGCAGACAATCTAATCTGGAGCGAAGTTGCAGGCATTACTGATCGGCGTCCTCTCTAATGATGACTGAACACCCTTTGAATCATCAATTTTGTATTAATTTGGTAAAATTAATGCTGATAGATCACTATGTTGATCAGATAGGAGCATTTCGCATGATAATAATAATAATAATAAATCGCTTTAATGTACACCAGGTATACGAGTACAATAATTAACTTAAATTAGTGTCAATCAGTGGCAATCTCTTACAGGGACGATATTAAACCATATTACAGGCCCTTTTAATAAAACTTAAGTATCAAACAAGATCACGACTACACATTGATTGTAAATTATTACAGCTGTAACCCTTTTGGTCAACTGAACTAACCAACTCAAGTAGGGGGAATAAACCCCTTTGTACCCTCATGCAATATGTGACAGAGCTAATGGGTTCACGGCTATGATAACGAACGACTAATCGCTGGCTTCACATCACATCAAAACGCAATGAAGCTAAACGATTTAATTTAATAAATTAAGAAAAACACTTTGGTTAATAGCCTAATCGCTTCTAATCCAATAGCAGATGTCGCAAATAGCAGAATGAATATTGCCGATATAATAAATATATTGCATGTATTCAACTCGCAATAATATATTATTTTGCTGCTGAGTTAACAATAAAAACGCTTAGATTTATAGGTGAGCCTTTATCCGGTTGATCCCGTGGGGATCACCAGTAAATTATCACCAAGGACATATCTCACTTTCGATGTCCTAAGGGATCATAAACAAAATTGAGTTAGATTTGCTAAGGCACAATAAATATTTAATATATGATGCATTCGACATAATTATATACGACAACAGTATTCATTTTTGGTTCTATTATACTCGTATTACTTATATAAATAAAATGTAATCTCTTCACATACATTATATACTACTGCACTGTAGGCGAATTTCTGTGTCAAAAGTGATCGATCGTGACTTGTTACGACGAGTGGATCTTGCTTCTACCTACACGTAAACTCGTCAGTGATAGATCGACAAAAAAATAAATTATTTAACGACTACTATTTATACATACTGCAAAGTTTGTCCTTTTAAGAATGTCTCTCAAAATATGATTAACTTTTTGCAGACAATCATTTTCATACAGAAGAAAGATTAAAAGAGTGAAGGCTTGAACGAATGCAGTCTTCCAATATGAAATGTGTGAAATGTGAAAATATTCAACTAGTTATTAATTTTAGTATCAAAAGGTATTCTAGTGATATCCTTATTTATTGTATTATTGAGTAGCCAACATGAAAGATTACCTCCTGGTGGTAGAATTTCCAATTGTTGGTTGTTCGTTTCGATTTTTGGTTGAATTTATTGTGTAGCTAGTATAGCTTGAACTCACCATTGCATAGCTACTAGCATACCAACAACTAAAACACTAATTATAAATACATGTCATCATAATTGCTAAGTTTAACATATTTTGTGATCCTTCATGGTTACTGTATTAAATTTCAATTTTTTAAACAAAGAACATTAAAGTTTTAATTGGAATTCGTGGAATTTTTCTAAAGATTGTAAGGTGTAAAAGAATAAATTAAAGTCTTTAAGGTTCAGCATTTTATTTAGAAAATTATTTCACTATATTAACATGCTTTACAATAAAGTAGCTTTTACAACTAAGAGTTATGTTAGTTTCATTGGTGTAGAACGGTTACATCTACAGACAAACACGCCTCGAGACGTCTTTTCATAAGTACGTTTATTATTATCCATTAAAACGGTGTTCATTAAGACCGTCGATTGAATCTCTTTAAACTTGCTAAATTATAAATAACGTTCAACTTTTCAAACAATTACAAGATTGCACGTAATTTTTCATCGACTTTTACTGCTTTACCGAGGACAGGTGTCAAAATTTCGCCTCCCCCTATAAATCTTCATTTTCATTACACAAAGGGAGTGTGGAAGGGAACGAATATTGTTGAAGAACCCCAGTCGTTAACTTATTTTATATGGTGTTCGATATGTATATATGTATATGTTATGGTATGGATGTATGCATGTTGAATTTATAAGGAAAGCTCTTATCTTTTTCCGTTTCGCCTCAATTTCAGTATAAATAATGCGAATACATCTTTGGAGATTTTAGGAATAACAATTAACGTATATGTATTTATATACATATACATATACGGAGAGAGGTGTGTTGCGGGGTTCCACAGGGCTCGGTCTTGGGCCCTTTGTTATGGAACCTCGCATATGATGTGGTCCTTCGCACCAGTCTGTAAAAAATAAAAAAAAACGAATTGAAGGAATTACTGTAACCGTTTAGTTTTACCGAGACATTTTTCATGTGCGAGACTTGAAAAAATTAATTGAGTTTCTTATTGAGTTTCAGTTTCCCATTAGGCTTCGGAGTAAATGTTGTTTTTCTAAATATATTTTTTTTACGAATCTGTCCGAAAGGAATTGTGTACAGACTTGTCATCAAGCATTGGATTGTTTTAAACACTTACTATTTCATTTTATTTTATTATGGGGAAAACGATAAGATGTGTCACCTGTTGGAAGGTGACTACTGTCGCCTATGGATAACCGGCACTAGAGAGTCACAAGTACGTCGTACGTTTGTGGGTGCCCCCGCCTTGGAGTTGGGGGGCTGCAGTTGAGCCTGCCGTAATCTCACTCACTCCGTAAAATGCAACGAAAGTATTGTTTAACGCCAGTTTTCTGTGAAGCCGTATCGTTCCGGGTCCGCCCATTTCAGCTTACCCAGCTTGCCCATTTAAATCGGTTGATTTGGAAGAAAGGTAAGTGTAAACAGTCAACTCCAATTAAATACTGTAGAGCAGCATGGGTCCTCTTCGTTAAATTTCATTTGCTAATTTTTTAATACATTTACGACCGTTTTCATCGTGGCTTGATGTGGCTTACTTTATTGTTACATAAGATAAGCTTTTAGATTTTAACAAGTTTTAAAGCAAAATAATATTAGTTAATATGGTGAATTTTTAATATGTTCTATATATCTTACTGTAGTTGCAAAGATAGAAAATGCAACACAATTATGGTACTACAGAACACTCGATTCCACTTACAAGGAGTAAGTGATTTAGATATAGAAAACTGATCTTCGAGAATTGTTTGTGGCTAACTAAACGTATTGCCATTAATATTAAATACGTAACATGAAAGTGATATAAAGCGATAAGCTATGCCATCTTCTATCTGTTATTGTGCAAATATTTTCGGCGTTTAAGAGAGGTTTAGTATTATGTTAGAGGCCATACTATCTCCTGTCATTTTGTTTTATTTGTCTATATTCTTGCTCTTAAATCGCATTTAAGAAGAAAGGGGATGTTCAATTTTTACCAAATTTAGATTTAGAGTATAACATGCCGCTCTTTCTTTTTTTTTTAATTTATTCAACTTTTACTTTACTTTACGAACATGACATTACATTCTTTGCTTCCCAAAACCGGGTTGATGGTTTGGCTTGAGGATCGAATCTCCTGTCCTCTTGTAGATAGATCACCTTAGTCGAAACTTTGTAGTGAATTATAAAATATTTTTGTTTTCGTTTAATATTAGTCTCATCATAAACTTGGACACGCTGTACAAACACCGAATAACAAACAATTGTAATTTCATACCTAATCCCAAAGGAACAATAGGAGACAAAATATGATTGAGTATTGGAGCGAGGTCACCTGGGTTCGGCCTTGGAAGTTAATTGCCTCCTCACAATAATTATGTAACATTAGGCAGCTAATCCCTGTACTGAGCGATTCAAGTTTTTGTAGGTTGTACAAAAACAACTTTAGTGGCATTCGTAATGTTGTCCATTGTTATGGTAAACCGAAATACGGATCTCTCATAGTCTTTCTCTTAGAAATTGCTTTCTTAGGGACGGGTACATGCTCTTTGGAATCGTAAAAAAATATTTTAATTCAGATTTATTATAATTCAGATTTTCAGGTTAATAATTCAGATCCAGGTTAAGATAGTCGCCACCACAACCACTAAGTTATCCGTGCAGTCCGTGCATTATTTTTGTAAAATTACCGTCCTTCTTAAAAGTATGCAAAATTTCATAAGATAACACAAAAGGTATGGCAACGCATAAAACATGAAGAACTTAATTTAGTACATTAATTTTCATATACTAGGCTAAGAAACAGAATAAGATAAATCCAAATTCAGTAGAATATGAATATGTACTCATTTATTTATTTCATACAATCGTAATGAAATCACTTGATCGTATTACAAGCGGTGCAGCAGTCTGTTTAATTACAGTAAATCAAGGTTTCCCCGTGTTTCGATCGAGGTCTCTGATACCTAAAGTGAATGTCCTTTTGAATATTATACTCGTAGCAATTTAATCCCGATTTACAATCATACGGTTACTAGAACCCTTAAAGTAGAACACTGCCAGAGTTATTGAGGCTGACTAAATGCTAAAACGAATACAGTGCGTGTGACTATCAAACTAGTCAAGACCTGTCATTTTCATTGAATGAAAAATAATATAGCATCAATTTGCATTTTCAATTTATAGTTCTGGCGAAATTGTACGCAGTAAGTGTTTAATTGAATGTTGGATCTAAATATTTGTGTTAACTTACACCATACATGTTGTGTTTGCTTAAAGGTTGTCCAGAATTCTCAAAATTGTTAAATTAAGTGCAAATGTTTCAAAATGATGCTAGTTATATCTACAACAGATTTGATATTAACGATAACTATTAAAATATTTCCATCTCGCGTTGCAATTGAGAATTTTCTTTTTAAGTATTTGGTGTTTTGTGATTTTAATATCTTCCTTTTTGATAGACAAACATATTATTGATGATTTTGATTAGCTTTGTTGTTAAATTTTATAATAAAGAGCTGTACCCTGCCTAGCTTCGCTAGGGCATATTGTGGTTACATTGACACAAAAAATAAACAAAAACAATCCTTGAAATGGGTCGTATATCGTGTCAAAATTTGAGCTCAATCTTTGCAACACTTTTTATGTATATAGCTAAAATTAACGTTGAAAAAGGAATAAATAGACCATTAATACATACACTTATTAAAAAAACGGTTTTACAAAAACAAAGGTACAATTACTAACTTTTAATATTTTTAAACTAAGTAAATATTTTCATTCCTTTTCGTTAAAAAAATTCTTCTGGTTTTGTAGGTCACTAGTCCTGGATATGAAAGGCTGTATTGAAAGGGAAGGAGCGACTCCTCACGCAGCACTTACTCGATAATAAGGTTAATGAGATGTAGGAAAGCTTGAATGACCGTAGCTTTTCATTTCATTGAATCAAAGAACCGTGGGAACCTACTATTGTTTAAAATGTTTATAATAATAATTAAAAAAAAACAGTTGTCGTGAAAAAAATTGTTTTAATATTTGGAACGAAGTTCCTTATCGCGCGTCACACGCTCTAAGCGAATGGAAGCGAGACCGGAAAATGTGTTACAAGACTTTTGTCTGACATTTTTTTGTTTATATATAAAAAAATATACGCAAAATATTATTTTTTGAAAAATACCTTGATTAAAATTGATAAATGAAATATTTGTCAAATAGCACAATGAACTTCGTTCCTTCGTTCGTTGCACCGACACTACACTGTTTTTTTTTGGTAACGAGGTACGTGGGAGATTAGACACAGCAATTCTTTCGTTATTATGTCACCGAGTAAGAAGGTTTGCTGGAGCCCAAACGCCACCTCCCCGGAGGACTCAAAACACTTGTGACTCTTGAAATGCGGTTGTTGATGAGCGGTAGTCCGTCTGTCTGCTCGTTTGCTCTTCCATACTGTGCTGCTGTGCTTGGTAGTATAGGGGACTCATGATATGACATTTTATTAGTTAACTAGCAGTATTGTAACATAAAGCAAGAAAAATTCCAAGCCTGTACTCAATCCAAACAGATCGGATTAGCTATATATAATGAAATGAAAGTAGGACGCGATTCTATTCTTAGTAAAAGTTGGTGTAAGCCGACTCTTGATCTCTTCTTTGAAAGTTTTATGAGTTGGATGAGATAGATCAGAGATCAGAATGCATTATTGCCTATTCAAGATAGTGTCATTTACGTTGTGAGAGATTTGATTGGAATAGATGATCTGTGAAAATAGATTTTCAATTTTATTACTATAATTTACTTGTTATCTATCAATATATGACTCCTATATTTTACACAAATGATATATATAATTTCAGTTTTATGTCTGTGACATTAGAATTTATATTCTAGATTACCTTTCGAATTAGAGCCGTCCGACTAGTGTTGTAAACAGTAAACCCTTCTTCTTTTCTGCAGGGCCACAAGAAATATTTTTTTGGTATTTTAAGTGTTAACGGAAACATTAACCGTTTACTAGATATCCATGTGCTATTTTGTATTGTAACTTATAAGTTGTAATGGTTTGCGTAACGCAAAGTAAGAATATTATAACATCCTAAAACATATTGTGCATCTCTAAGCCAAATGTAAGTAAAGCTTGTACTATGGAAACACGGATAAACATACATTGATACATTTTAATTTCTAAAAACATACGTATTAATCATAAAAACATTAAGACCAATACAAATAATTATATATTCATGCATTTAAATGTTGCACTAAGCGAGATTCGATCGTGTAATCCTTGGCGTGGCAGTCGAGTAAACGAACGCCGCGCTACCAAGGTATAAAACACCTAACACCGCCACATATTTATATGAAAAAAAGTGTCCGTTAACACGTATGTGTATGTATCATTCTTCTTAGCATAAAAACCGCAATTAATGTACGCCACCTGAATTTTCCGTCTCCTCTTTCCAAAACAATAAATATAGCAGAAAGGCCAAAACAATAACCCATTCTAATCTTCATAGTGCAGCACTGTTTATATTCAAACTGCGAAATTGGAATTATTAAGATTGAGTTACGATTGTGCTAAAGTTGTCGGAAGTCCTGAGACGGCTCTCAATGCTCTTATTCAGATGCAGATTTAGGTCAGACATCAATTGACTTCGAACATTGTAATTAACAGACTTTTGGAAGTCAGATTGCTTAATTCCATTCTATTCTTTACACACTTTTGTTGTTTTGTTTTAAATAATTTTTTTTTTCTTATAGTAAAATTTAGAGGTTAAAGCGGGTTTAAAGTTTTCGTCTACCTTTTCATTTGAGTTTAAAATGGCTTCGTTTTTATAGGTCGGTTTCTATGTTTTATTGAAAACTGAAAAGTGTAGTGAACAGTAAAAAAATGGAAATTTATACGGCAGCCGCCATTTAACTGGGTCATAGCTCTTGCGAATATAGTTACCACATCTGTGTATGGAAAATTTTACTGGCGTGATGTGAACCAAAGGTAATTTAATATGGCATGAATTGGCATGCATAAAATCCTTAAAAAGCATGTATCAACGTAATAAGGAAGTGGCGAATATTTATTTATTTATTTACACTTTATGCACAAATGTGATAAAGGCGGACTTAATGCCGTAGGCATTTTCTCATAGTCAACTTTAGGGCGATGCAGAGCAAAAACATGGGAGATGCACAAAAGAAATTAAAAATGTGATTTAATGAAAAATATAGCAAATAGAGGATATCATATACCTAGAGTACTGACATTAATTACATTAGAATATTTTTTAATAAATAATACATATACAATAAGTGATAATAATACTAACGCACACAATACATAAGTATTTATTTATACGAGTATACACATGCACCTGTACATACATATAATTATATTATATATACACATATATACACATACAAATACTCGTATATATCCACATAATAAATTCTAGGAGAGAAAGTAAAAAAAAATTAAGATGGATCTGATAAGAAGTATAGTAGGAGGAGTGTGAGTAGGAACAATGATTTCATATTTCAGAAACAAATACAATCGTTTCTAATTATTATTTCGGTTTTTATCACACGAATGTACTTTGTGACGTGGTTGGTGTGAAGTTCCTATTGCTATAGAACCAATATGATAATAAAATATTTACTCGGTTTACGTACCTACCGAGTGTTTCCCTTATAAATTTTGAGGTAACGAAGTATCCAGGGACTTAAGCCTAATACGTAGGTGTCGAAAGATTTCCGATGGGATATTTTACTCAGGAGGGGATTATGGTTGTCATCAAGAACAGAAGATTTGTTAACTTATTCAGGGCTAGTTTCTATTCCTCGTGAAATAAGGCAATGGGGTATATAAAAAAAATATTAATTAAACTAGTTACATAACAAAAATTATTATATGCATATAGAAAAAAATTTAATTGGTAATAAAATCATGTTTCTGTATTTTTAATTATCTTAAAAAATTAGGAGTTCCTTAATTGGTCTGTACGGTGTGACTTTTTTGTGCATATGATAGACGCTATCTTCCTCAATTGTGACAAGGTTTAATAAATAATTTTGCATTGTATTTGTTTTATTTTTTCAGTGCCTTCCAAGTGTGGGAAACAGCTAATAAATTAAAAAGCGTGTAGTAGTTTCAAATGACGTGATGGGATTTCTTTAATTATATTCTCTAAATTAAAAAATCTTCTCAAAAGAACATTTCGCCGTCAAGACCGTAAATCCACGATACAAATAACGTTTTCACTTTGCCGTAGATTAAAATATTGAAGAAAAAACATCTTAGTCAGTTGTGCGGCAACATGTGATGCAATTAATTTGAAATTTTCTTGTTAAATATGATTGGAAAGCGTTGATGCGAGGGCGAGGGGAACGACCAAGCGAGACAAGGTGTCGTCGGATGAGCGTCTTTCGATGAAAAATGTTGACTTTATATGGAAAAGTGGAGCGTGATTCGCATAATACTTACATGGAGGACAGACTGCAGGAATGACGCCGAAGTTTAAGTGTATCGTGGGTTTGTTATTTATACTCTTACTAGTGTTTTATTGTTATTTACCAGTGTTTTCGATTTTCGTAGATATGTAGTGCAGTCAATGAGATTTTATTTTAGTTGGACAGGGTTTTAAAAAAAGGGTAATGACTAATATATTTGTGTGAGAGATTTCGTCTAGTGTAGAATGCCTAGTAAACATATTCAGATGTGGACTAAAATTCTGTTGCTATTACATTACAAAACTGTAACTGTTAAAGAATTTTACAATAATTATATATTAAAAATTTATTGTTATTCTTAATAATTTTGGATTTTTTCAATATAGGTATATAGGTATAGGGATAGGTTTCAGTATATATAGGAGGTATTTCTGCGACACACATAATTTATTCTGTTGAAGGAGCTCTCGTAAATACATTCGCTCGTAAACTCTTAATAAGTAGGTAGGTATGTTCAATAACATTTATAACGATTGCAGACTCAATATATCTACTTACTGGAGAGGGAAAAATATTTTTTAAGTGTACATTTCAGAAAGGTATCTAATACTTTATATTTTCCAATTTAATCTAAGAGGGTATTTTTAAGGTGTGCATTGTTTTTCAAATCAGATGGTGACGCGACGAGTTCAGACAAAGGCAATGACTCCGTTTGATTTCCATAGCAAAGTCGTCTGCTTTTGGACAGAAAACCATGCTTTAAGATGTTGGTCGTTCAACTAATTCTTGACAAGACTCTAAGGGCTGTAGGCTAGAAGGAACAGAATCCATTTTTAAAAAAGATAAGACACATAAAATATTTCGATATAGACACAACACAAATAAAGAAAACTGTTAAAAATACTCCCTAGCGTGATTATAAACTAAATATAACTAGCTTATTACCATAACTTACTTATAACTAGCTTATTAACATAAAAGTGAAATTCATAGCAATGGGCCTATTCGTACCTAATGAAAGTTCATTGGTATCCGAATATGACGATAGGTTTAACTTTTGAGCTAGAGTAAATTTACAGATATATAGTGTTAGGCTCGAGGGGGCTTTGTTGTAACTGATATACAAGATCTTTTACCAGTACTCATGGTAAAAACTTGGCAGATATACTAATCAATAGAAATTTAACAGTATGCTAGTAATAGAACAGTACTTAATTGCGCTATATCTCCTTCCATTGTAGGAGTCTTTTCAAAAGCTACATTTGTCGTCGTAAGACTGGGTACAGGTGAACAAGGTTTAATATATACAAGATGTACCTACTCACTTAAATTTATATCGGCTATACTACCTGCATGAATCTATCACTCGACCTGCTCGATAAATTCTTTCGCCTTCACTCATTGTTTCCACACGAGCGGACATAGAACATACCTCCACTCTTGTTACTTTTAAAAATATCCTATTTTACTTGTTCAAATTTTGATTGTTTTTAATTAGAAGGCAGGCAGAACTCCAAGAGCAGTTTTGTACCAGTATACATATAAGAGCAAATTTCTCTTTGAATTAGATTCGCCGCATTTTGATTAGAATCGCGACCCTACAAGACGCTGATAGAAATTATGGTATGGAAGGTAATCTCCCGTAATTCAAATAATATTATTACTTAATTGAGTTTAGGTTACATTTTCCCCATCATAATAATGATAGTGGCATTTTTTAACAGTGTTATTGTAAGATATGAACGCAATATAAGTATACTATTCAGTAGTATATTTAATAGAATATTTGTCTTGATTTTAATTTAATCGATTTCATAAAAAATATAATTGTAATATACATTACTAAGGCTAAGCAGTTTGAATACGATACTATGGGCAGTTCTTACCAGATCGGCATATAATCATGTTGTTCCTAGCTACATATAACTGGATTTATGTAAAAACTGTTTATACTGCTCTTGGCCACAAGTGAGTTGGTGAGAGTGTTTTTATAATAAAGGGGTATAAATATTAATAAATATAGGTACCATATGCATTTGGTGATTTTATCGCAATTTGCGATCTTTGCCAGGCATATTCTTATCTTACAATTATTATCGCGAATATTCTCGAATTACAAGTCTATATTGGATATATATACCGTATGTCTGTAAAAGTTTTGAAGCAATTAAAATACTGTCCTCTTAATGGTGCTAAAAAGGCTCAGTAAACAAAGGATGTCTAATCAACATTACGCAATTTTTTCCAAACAAAAACTTTCCGTAAGAAACGAACAAGTAACATTTGTCAATGTTTACTAGTACGTATTATCTTGGTCCTTCAGTTTCATTCTCCCCGCGTTCATCATTTCTCATAGGTGCGCTGTGCGACAGCCGGCTGTCCATCTGAATAAAAGATAACACCCAACAAGAAGTCTTAAGGGACCAATTTATGGTGGACTCATATTGAGAAACTTTTGTGCCAGAAAGTTTAGAAATAATGATCTGAACAGTTATTAATTTTATCGAGGCTTAGGGAAATACTTTTGTTCTCAAACACAAAAAAAATCATGATTGTTTAAAAAAAATATTGCATCGTTGTTGTTATCCATTTTTACACAAATGTTTATAAGAATGAACTAACGAATATCTTACAATACTATAAAGGTAAAAGTTTGTATGGATGGATGGATGTTTGTTAATCTTTCACGCTAAAACGGCTTAACGGATCTGCATGAAATTTGGCACAAAGATAGCTAACTTTTCTGCAAAAGAAAAGAAATTAAAAGTAAACGATCTGGAAATACTCGTGATTATTAGTTTAGTGTTGATTTTATTAAGTCACTATTTTTTTTTATAAGTAGCAGATTTCACTTCTTAAACAGTAAAGAATACAGATGACCCTAAAGAACACAAACGCAAAATTACTAGAGTGTTGTACATACATCAAAATAGTAAAACATAATTATAGTATTACCAATATCAGTATCGCCATTGCCATTGCTAGTGTTAATTAGTAAATTTTGTAAAAACATTGCATTTATCCCCTATTAGCGCGTGTCTACTTTTCCAAGAAGAGCCAACACCTCATACAACATTATAAGTTATAACGGTATAAGATATCAATGCGTAAATCAAATCTCCTTTACCAATTCCAATTCCTTTATAGTGATAATATAGGGGGAAGGTACCGTTACTTATCATAGATCGCGCTAAATAATGTAAGAATGCTGAAGGTGCTGAAGGTCCTGAAGGCTGTGCAGACGTACGGCTCCCGCCTAGTGGGGTCATCGACCTCGCACACTATTCCGGGTCCCCCGCCCCACATTTTTCTTTTCGGACACTATACGGCTCGCGGGCGTACGCTACAGAAAATATGCTACGTCGCCATCTTACTGAATATGCGACTATTGTTATGTGTTTGCAATTTCATGTGTAATCTGGCCTGCTCATTTTTTTTATTCCGTGCCCTAGATGTAAATTTGCAAGAATGCCTGAAATTATGTATCGGTACATTGCATAATTTTACGACAGATTGCTTTTAGAGGCACCAAAACGTAATACCTAATGAAAATTTGTTTCTGTAATATGTTATAGTATTCGTATATTATTATTGTATAGTATTATATTATTTTTATAGTATTCAGGCATAGAAGTATACAATACTGCTAAAATCGACTATCATTGTGTGTTTTATTTACTTTGTTCTTCACATATAAGTAGCAGAAGACAGGTACATTTAGTATTTATATTTTATTTCCGTGTGTTTTTCGGAGTGACACTCCTATTCATCCGGTGGGTGTCTTAAGAGCCGACTAAGGGAGCAAACTACTCAGGACAAAAAAACTGCAAAGAGAAGGTAAACTTGAGACATACCTTATTCCAGTTCGTCTGGCCAGCAGGCCAAAATCTCCTTTTTAAGGAGAGGCCTAAGTCCGGCAGTGGACTATTAAAGGCTGTTGATGTGATGTGATGAGATTACTTTTAGATAATTTTGTCTGTTATATTTTGAATCCAACGTGATAAATGTGGCCTTTAGACGTCACCAGGTACGTGTCGCTATTGGCATTATGTAAATACCAAAATAAATAATTTAATGAACACAAGCTTAATAAAGTGCAAAGTACATTGTAGTATTACATTACGAATACTAAACGAGTAGGTTTATCATAATAAATACGCTCTCAAAATTTAATTCGTGTTATTACAAAGGTTGTTCTCAGGTGCATTTCCGTAATTAAATCGTTCCACTACTATAATACTTCGTCCGTTTGGGAACACTGACGGGTTTAGGCGGTCTGTCAATGTTGATTTTTACCAAAAAGTTCATAGACAATTTGGACTTGAGAATTAAAATACCTGGTCTAAGGGCCACTTGCCTTTTTTTGTAACACTAGGCAAGTACCTACAGTCATCATGTTAATTCGTAAACGAATATTTTTTTCTTATGGAAGAGGGGGCAGACGAGCAGACGAGTCACCCGATGGAAAGTAACTACCGCCGTCCATGAACGCCTGCAACTCAGGAGGCACAGACGCGTTCCAACCTTTTAGGAAGGAGTACGCTCTTTTCTTGAAGGCTTGAAGGTTAAAGGTTCCGGAAATACCGCGGACGACAACTTGTTTCTTGTTTCACAGATTGGTTAATAAATTCCCCTTCACTATGTGCAAGTCTTGTATTTAATACTAGCGACAAAACGTAGCTTACCAAACAATAATATTTAATGCCTTTACGCATCTCACGAACGGCAGTTTGATCTCAACCTAGACCGAGACTGTGCTACTCAGACTGCTAATAAACTTACTTAAATAATTTTAAATACATTCATATTATAGATAAATAACACCCAGGTACAAAACAAATGATCGTACTCATCACACAATTAATTGCCCTGGTTGGGAATCGAACCTAGGACTACCGGCTTAACAATCACTGTCACTAACCCGCTTAAGTAAACCAATCACCAACAGGCCCATCGAACTATTTCATGTATACTAAATATAAACAATAATTTAATGTAAAATTAATTATATGAGACTTAGCTAGACTAGCCTAGCCTAGATTAGGTTGATTCAATTCTTAATAAATCATTTATCGGCCTATTTAACGAAGCTCCAACATCCAACTCAAAGCTTGCAATGAAAATAAGGAGATAAAACAAATTAGAATTATTTTTTTACGCTAATTTGACATTTCATCGTGATTATTTTTACAATGCACGGATGCTTTGGTTATAAAAAGGAGACTATATATGATGAGGTTAAATTAATTTTGTGTATTATATGATAAACCATACAACTAGTCGATAATGTTATTAATAGAAATATAGTCAAATCCGTCACGTCAAGCTGTACCTACGTTTTTTCTGAAGATTGTAAATAGTTTTAATTATTTTGACGCTTAAAAATCAACTACACTTCATCGAAATCCGATGGATTCATTGAATTAAAAGAAGTACACTGGATGGACAGTGATGACATGTGAATGACATTTTAAAGTTAATTAAGTTAAGGTTAGAATCATTTATTTCTCAAAGATTACAAATCAGTCCACACAAGAAATAAACATAATTATAAATAGTAGGTACATTCACATATAGTTCAGAGCTCGTTTACAATACAACACTAAAATATATTGTGGGTAGTTGGCAAAATTGATAAATAAAGTTAGTTAGGGACTATTTACACTCGTTGCATACCATTAATTTTTTAAATTAAATATTTTAACTTTCGGCAGTCTTAAGATAGTTCCATTTGTTTTCCACAATATCGCGAGGTTTTTATATGTGCTGCTAAGATATGACTAAACTTTGCAGTGTCAAATTACACCCTTACAAATTTTGTTACATCTATTTCGCGCTAACATAATAACCATTTCGGAGAGATTGAGGCATAGGCCTAGTCTTCCTTTAAAACCCTGGTAGTCCTTCTCATTTGCAACGATATAAAATTTACAATAATACATGTAAAAATATTTTTGTATAGTCACGGGTCGTACTGATTTAATCCTCTACAAGTGTTTCTGTTTCGGTATGTGTTGTTCGTCATCTAATATCTTTAAACAATATACGAAAACATTACAGACTTTAAAAAATATAATAATAAAATTTAAAATTATCATTTGGATTCATAAGGTGTAACACTGAAGCATAGTTTATCATTTTTCATTTTCCTGCTATAAAAGCGAGATTTTCCCTTGAATAAAACATAGTGCATAAAGATCCCTGGAATTTTTAGACTTATGACCTGCATTACTGAGTCTCTATTTTCTTAAAAAGACTCAATGATACCTCGTTTTATTTATGGCGGTCAGCAAAAGTGTGTATTTTCATGAAGAAGCGGGGATGAAGGACGACTCAATTAAGGGGCTTTCATCGCCTAACGAGCACGGGCGTGATCCTCAACATCAGGTTCTAAATAACTACAGACTAAATTAATTAAAATTAATTTACAATATGCATGTATGAGAACGTAGGAGTATTATAGTATTTTCAATGTAAAAACTAGACATTATGAAAACAAAATAATACTGTAACGAAACAAACTCAAATTGAATCGTAAAATTTTCTCTTAAGCGTTTCCATACCTAAACTATTTTTAGTAACAATAATAATAGTTAAAGTTATTTTTTTAATGTTTTTGCGGTGTTCCTACAATAAAAACCAACGGACCAATTGAAACTCTAATTTCTGACTGGAGGCCAATAAAGATTTAAGTGATTTAGTTTAAACTGTTTTTGTATAATGTTTACCAGAGAGTATGTGTGTGTTAGACAATAAAGATCCACTGCTGGACATAGGCCTCTCCTTAGAAAGGAGGTTTTGGCCTACTACAGAGATTTTAACATCTATACTAATACTACAAAATTTTAGAGTTTGTTTGTTGGTTTATATGGTTGAACGCGCTAATCTCAGGAACTCCTAGTACGAATTGAATTGTATTTTAATGTTGGATAGCCCTACGACTAACAGGAGCCAAGCTACAATGAAAAATTATTATTATAAAAATGTTGCAAAAATACGGGGCAAATTTGAAAGAAGCAGACGAAGTTGCGCGGGTCAGCTAGTACGAGTATATTATAAAGTTGCTGGCAATTAGCTTACTATATATATTATCATTGTCATTTTATTACTTAAATCTTACTTATTTGCAGTTAAATATCAGTGTTATCAGTTTTTACGCTAGGAAAAGATCTAAACACAAAACCTATTTTCAATTGTAACGTTGAATTAAATTCCTAATACATTCAGGCTCTTAAAATCCATTTCACTTAACCTCATAGTCACAAAATTATTTAGTCTTAAAATTCTATAAAAGTATGTATATGTAGTACGGTCTGCATCTCAGCGGTTGCACCTTGGCTCCAC
Organism: Arctia plantaginis; assembly: GCA_902825455.1. Classification (NCBI taxonomy): domain Eukaryota; kingdom Metazoa; phylum Arthropoda; class Insecta; order Lepidoptera; family Erebidae; genus Arctia; species Arctia plantaginis. Next base: position 8,821,187 of record CADEBD010000288.1, read on the forward strand.
CTTAATGATGAAAATCAGTTTAGTGGAGCTCGTTTCACCGTGTAGCGTCAGTTTGTGGTCGCTTGAGCATTGCCGAGTGCTGTCCTCTGAGCTAACGTTCACTTTAAGTACATAAGCTTAGGTTGGTTTCTAGAAACGTACAGAAAATTGCTTGTGTTAGAGTGTATATTTACAGTTAAATTCAATTATTAATAAGCGTGTTTTAATTTCAAGTATATTTACTGTTAACACCTACGTCATTACAGACATATTGAATTAAGCTAAAGCTTAGATGATAAAGAAGAAAAAAAAACAAAATATAGCTCTAGTGTAAAACATTTTACACATACATTACATGTACATTATACTAAACTAACTGGAATATTTACTATATTACTACTATTTAATTAATAGAAAAATAATTTAATATTAAATCAGCAAAGTAAATAATATAACTGCAGCTAAGAAAAACGTAATATAAAGTTAGAATTGAAAATCGAAAAAAGAGATAATTAATTTTTTTACATATATTTATATGTTTCTTAGTATATACTAAGAAGACGAAGAAAACTAACAAAAATGGCTTTCTTCATATGAAGGAAGCCATTATTGTTAGTTTTCTTCGTGGCTATTTCTGAGATGAGATTTATACGTATTCACAAAGATAGAATAGAAAAATATTTCTCACTCCATTTAATAACTGAAATGGATTTGTCAGGAATTAAGTTACGTAATAATAATAACTTTTCATACTTATATGCCAATAAATAATTATGAGGGCCAAGAAAAGCATGTATACTAACATTAAGAGGGCAAGATTGTACCGAAACAAACGAGGCTTAGTCGAGAATCTCTTCGTAATTAAATACTTTAGTCGACCCTTCACAATGTCGGCCACCATTTAGCCAACTTAAGTTCTTTTCATTAAAACCATTAAGGAAACGCAATAATTATGGTCCTCTACTATTCTTTTTATGTTTGTTTCAAAGCATACCTTGCTTTGAAACAAACATAAAATTTTTGAAATTTTGTTATGTCACCGAGATTTTACGAAATCACTTCAAAAGAGTATTGGGATGAAGGAAGGAATGAATGATCTTTACAGTGTCATGAGTGTACATAAACTTTCATTAGCCGGGCTAGTCCATGAACTGTTTAATTTGTGTATTAACTAGCACACCTGATTTATTAATCATTATTTTATTATTGCAATAACTGTTTTTATTGAATGAATATCACTTTTTCAATTATATCTTCTACATTATGTGACGTATGTGTGTGTGTGAGTAGTAAGGATTGAGTCCCATAATCTTATTAGAGACTATCTGATTATTTTTGCCCGTTTAAGCCGTGGCTTTATAAAAGGGCGTCCTCAGCGACCAATTTGTTTTATTTTGTATTGGCTAATGTCTGAGTAGGCACAACAAAAATACTCTTGTCTGTGCAGACATTAAATATATATTATATACCCACAAAAAGCGTCAAAAAGGTCCACGCTAACCGCAATCGTATTTAATTGATATAATTGGCATTTAGGTCTGCCATTACGGCGTTACCGTTCCAGCCCATCCCGGGCCGTTCCTGAATCAACCGCAATTTTTTCATTTCCCGCTAAAATGAAATTCGCCTGTGCGTTTTTCACAATTCCCTTTCAAATTTGTTCATTATTCAGACGGATCCTTTTAGAATTTGGCTGTTGGAGATAAAAGTAGGTTATGTGTTATGTATTGTTATGCTTTATTCACTTTATAATATGTTTTAGTCCTGCCTGTTTTTATGTTAGTTTTTATTATCATTTTTAATTAAAGTTAAAACTACAATAAACACAATCTTTTTTTTTTTTTGTTGACGGGTTGGAAAATCCCTTCGGATCTCCTGCTCCTCGGGGCTAGGAGCTAGGAGTACGTGGTGATTCCACTAAAAACCACCCCGACGGCCGGCCTCAGTTACAATAAACACAATCTAGTCTACTTAATTTAAGATGCTCTGTCTCTTTCTTATGCATTACATACAGTACATAAAAAAGTCTTACCTACTTGTCTCAACTTAACATATGATTGCTTGCAGCTTATGCAGCTATACATGGAATTATTAATAGTTCAAGTACTGTTACTTGTAAAAAAAATGATTAAATCTACGTGGTTATGTTTTACGGGAGACTAGTTAGTAAAATTGGTTAAGAAATAATAGACTGCTTTAAAAATAGAAAAAGTTAAATCAAGCAATATTAAATTAGTAACTGCGAGGGCACGTACAAATTTTGAGAAGTCGGAACTGGGTGGACCCAACGCACGCAATCTTTATTCAATAAATCTGAGAAATTAGAACATTGATGAATTTTAAATGTAGACTGTAATGGTGAATATACGTAGTGATCAATATACGTAGTTAATTAATAATTAATTAGTTAGTTACACGTTAATCCAATAAAAGCGTGTTAATATACAGACAACACAAGCGAAAAGTAACTCTTCTTTACAAAATAATACTGGACAAGGTAATGAGCCTATTCATTTCCTCTTACACTATAAATAACAATTAACTAAGAGCTAATAAGCGCTACAACTTAATTAAGCATAACAAATCCCATCAATCACAAGTATCATTCGGTAACGAGCATTCCACTTAATAACGATCGATTCACAATAGGTACTACCATAGCCGATAAGCCGACGATTGACGACAATGTCACCATTATTATCAAGAGAATGCACTAAAGCGTCGCCCGTATTGTTTATTACGTACATTACATTCACACTCATATACCCAGTACACTGAGTTCCAGGTGTCATGGGCGCCGGTAGTCACTTACCATCAGGTGACCCATCTACCGTTAGCCCTCTATGCCATTAAATAACCCTCTTGCTGAAATTGAACTCAAAGTACACCGTACTCTTATTTCAAAGGCCGGTAATGCGTCTGAGACTCCTCAGTTGCAGGTGCTCATGGGCGGAAGTATTTACTTTCCATCAGGTGACCCTGTCCGGTCTGTTCGTTTGCCTCCAGAATAGGCACCTGACGCACAGCTTGCCCGCAGTCTTTCAGTTTTCAATTTAAACACCACATGCTCTTGGCTCTTGCGTTGCCAAGGAACCGGAGGAACAAAAAAATAAGTTACTGAAAAAAGATACGGTAGTTTCTCAGTTGTTTTTAAGGAATGACCATTCCTTAAAGAAAGTGGCAGTGGCAGATTGTATTAAGAACTCGGTGTGTTTAAAGGTTAAGAGATGAGTGCATTCATTTGGACTAGAGAAACAGATAACCTACCAAGTGACAGAGGGCATTTTGATGATAGCAATTGATGATAGAAGTTTTGCTTTTTTAGTTTTTAAGAAAGTTTTAATAAGATACCTAAGTCATCTTTGGGGAAGGAAATATTGCTTATTTGTTGTCAACAAATTTAAGTATATAAATTGCTATCGCAGACAAAATATACTCAAATTTAATGAGACACCATGTATGACAAATCATTGAAAGTGCAACTCAATCTTTTTTTTAATATAAAACTGTACATATCCATGTTCTATCAAAACCAATCCCATGTACATAAAGTAAAAACCGCTAGTCTTCTATACATTTGTTGGAGTGTGCAATAAAAATGATAGTTCAATTGATTGCGGTAGAGAGCCCTGGCGCCGGGCAGCAGAACGGCACGGCAGGCTCTCAGGTTGGGCCACGTGCAATGAAACACATGAAAAATGGCCACTAAATCACTACGGGCACTTGAGGCGATCTCCCGGCTACAACCACTGCAGCGCTAAGGGAGATAGAACCCAACTATGTCACGTAATATTGTATGAAGCTGTATCTCATATACTTCATAAACTTTAGGGCGAGGTGCTATTATTTAGATTGTAATTCGATAAATAGATTTTTTTTTTCACCTTAAACATTTAGAGGCACACAAAGGTATTAGAAATTAAACGTTAGATAAATGTGAAAACATTTACTTAATGTCAAACCTTACTATTTTTAACACGCTTTTATTAGCTTGAAATGTATGTATCTATGTATGTATGTAACGGAATCTTTGAACGTAATTTTGACCCACTTCAAAACATCGAATTAAATTGAAACTTTGCACACTTATCAAGGACCAATGACATTGCAATAATTTAAATATTTTGTCCTATTATTCTGGTCAGGACCTTCAGAATTAACAGCTTTTCCATATCTAAAAATACGACAGTGTCTTTTGCCATGTAGGTACTGAGACGTGTGCTGAAGCATATGTGAAAATTTTACTTGTTACTTTTTTGACTTAATAAAACAATAAGCGTGGCAAAAAAGCGTAGGGTGCTTTCAAGGTGACAACACAATAACAACAATAACTTTACTTGTACCAATAGCTAATGTCTATCTGTATTTTTTACGATAAAATGATTTTCTATTTGAACTTATAGAAAATTATTTCCTACTTTTTATAATTTATTCACAAAAATACTTGTTTTTACTGTTGGGCAAAAGTATTTCAAAAATGATTAAGTGACTGCAAATATTGTTGAAAATACGAACGAACACAGGGTGAATAGTGCGTTTGATGTAACTGTAATGATGTTTGATAGTTAAAATGGATTATAAATGTAGTATTGGTGAAATCTTTAAAATTCTAGATGTGTGTTTATAATGCCATTGTTGTGAAAGAAGATCTGATGTTGCTTTTTCTGGTTCTACTATTTATTTCTAGTATGGCGAATGTTTTAAATTTTACCCTAGCCACCTTTAATTTACGGGACTAATAGAGTTTTTTAAATGGCTCTGTACAACCCAAACCTGGTATACTGACTATTAATAAACCGGTACGTTAAATTTTTGAGGAAAAAGTCTTTTAAAAGTACCCAAGAGCGCCCACTGGAATTTCGCGCACGTCTAACTCTTGTGGTACAGATCTCAGCATTTTATACTCATTGCAGGTCTTCTTAGCTATTATCCGCGGCTTCGCTCGCGTGATTATTTCTTTTTTCATGTTTCTAACTTTGAAAATGACCAACTTCGATACAGCCGATCAACCATTATTTTACCTCCTTAGAGGTAAAATTTTCAAAAATCCTTTCTTATTGGTTGCTTACTACATAAAAAGCATCGGCTGCCAAAATTTCAAGTCTGCGTTGATCATTCATCAAAGCAGATTGAAATTGAATTGAAACACACCTGGGCCTCAATTCTGCTATTTTATGTTCACGCCATGCCACTGTCATACCACTGACACGTTATTGAGATGCCATCGAGTGGCCATTGACATCGGTATAAATATCGGTAGTCTACACTAACTCAGTGTCTTTACAGTGGCAATGGAATGGTAGTGGCACATCAGTGGTGATATCAAAAAGATATATTATAATTTGAACATGTATAACGTTTTTTTAATTTTGGTCCGTAAAGTTTTTATCCACTACAACGACATAATACACCGTAATTAATAGAATTATCGTTGCTGTTTTTGTTGTTGTTTAGTTAGTGTAGACTACCGATATTTATACCGATGCCAATGGCTACTCGATGGCATCTCAATAGCGTGTCAGTGGTATGACAATGGCTTGGCGTGAACATAGAATAGCAGAATTGAGGCCCTGATAAGAACTACAGCACTGCAACTGAAGTATATGGTGTGGAACCTGCAAATAAAAGTACTCGAATTGTTAGTTCCTGTTAGAAAATAGCTAAGAAGCAAAATCGCTATTTCTTTTTAAATTGATCCACATCATACTGTCGTCCGAAAAGGAAACAATTTATTTAATGTCGGGACAGGCGGTGGTACATATTTTAATCAATTCTAAATTCAAACGCTACAAATAAGTTTTTGAATTAAGCCGATTATTTATGAAATAAGTATCAGAAAGTTACTACAATGGAAAATATTGCTTTCAGTCCGACTTTAGGGATACTTTGAATATATTATTTCCCAAAATCTCTTTAGAGATAATGGCTGTTTTTCGTTCTCAATAACACTTCATTGACTTAAATAATCTCGAAATAAAAACGTGATCCGAATGCGCAGGGACAGTACCTTTTAGAAAGCTTGTTTCAAATAAATTTATAAAAAAAATCATAAAACTGCCTTTCAGATTTTTTCAACTTGCTGTTGATTTTTTATGCATCATATTTTATGATTTTTGAACACGTTATTACTAGCTCGTCTTATATTATATAAATTGACAATACCATTCATTTTAGTGTACTTTGTTATTAAAACGTGATTTTTTAACATATTTTTTCCAACTATAGTTTGTTACATTGATGGAAAATTAATAACTCAAATAGAAACAGAGTTTTTTTTATGGTACAACAAAAACAGGGTACACACTGGCCTGAAATGTGGCGATAACTTGGACACGGAAATGAAACAGGCGATGAAGATAAGTTGTTATTACTGTTTGTTATGTTACCTTGAGCCGAAGGGTAAGGGGAACCATGGAACGGACACTTAATGTCTGTAAGTAACGTCTAACATAGGACATGTGCTACACAAACGGCTATAAAATGTTTTGGTTATGGCGCCGAGAAATGCGGAAAAATGCAACTACCGGACGTTGACCGTAACTTTATACGTAACACAAATACTTTCATAACATAAATTAGTTACATGTACCTAATACATACTAGTTCATGTGCCACTTAAATTCAGAAAATTTAGGGGACTATTCAACTCGGGCACGCCGTCATCGCGGCGGTAAGACCCGTTATGGAGGATTGGCTCGAGAGGCGTCACGGGACCCTCTCATACCGACTGACGCAGGTGATCACTGGGAAAGGATGTTTCGGGGATCACCCGTGTCTGATCCGCAAGGAGCCAACGCCTGAGTGCCACCACTGCGATGGCCAGACCGTGGACGCGCCACACGCTGGCAGAGTGCCCGGCGTGGGTTGAGCAGAGGCGAGACCTCGTGGCGGCCATCGGAGTGGGAGTTCTCTCGCTCGATAGCCTGATTGCGGCTATCGTGCAGAGCGAGAGTGCGTGGAACTCTGCCGTCTCCTTCTGCGAGCAAGTTATGCTCGCGAAGGACACGGCGGAGCGTAACCGTTAGAGGTTTAGGACTCTCCAGGCCCGCCAGGCCCGGGAACGGGCCAGGTACCGCAGGCGACTCAGGCGCCGGAGGTCGCAGAACGACCTCCGTCCTCCATAAGTGCAGGCCTGGGGGTGACACGTGAGGCCATCTGTCACCCTAGCAGAAGCAGGCCGGGGTGGCGGCGAGCGCGTTGCGAAGCGCGTTCGCTTCCAGGGAGCAGAGGGGTTCCCACACAGGGGGGGGGGGGGGTCGTCTACCTGTTGTTGTAGATGGCCCGAGGTATGTCGGGGCACCAGGGACTTCCTTTCTAGGGTATACCTGGTTCCCCGTCTATTAGTACCCGAGACGGCGTGCGGTTTTAGTCGGTTCGAGTCCGACATGCCACAGATAGGTGGTATCCGAGGGGATTTCCGCACGGAAAAAAAAGGGGACTATTCAACTACTATTCGTAAAAATGCCACAAGTATAGTCATATTTAGAAAGGTTGACATCATTTCACAACTTCTACTAAAAATTATTTCACATCATTATTTATTAATTAAGTTAAGCAATTTGTAGCTGTTCCCAATCCTTTGTATTGTTAGTATACAACAGTACAATCTCTTAATCTGTTGTATTACATGTGTAATGTGATCACACAACGCAATATTAGGAGCGTGTCATGTCCCTGTTACAGCTGGTAGGCAATTTACTATCTACATAATTGCTAGTGCCGGCATCAAACATTTAGACAAAAATTATAATAAAAGAACGTGTATAATTTAGCATGTCTGTATTGGTTTTTCCACCGTCAGGGGACACAGTCAGCCAATTAGTTAGTCCCGCGAGAACTTACGTAGGTATATATTCAACGGATTTTTAAATAGGTTTACTTAACTAGTCAAAGCTTACGGTGTTCTTTTATTATGCGGTATTGTAACACTGGATAAATACCGGGTCCGTGGCAGGAGCACCAATGCAAATGAACGTTTTTATGTCTCCCAGCGCGGCGGGCGGTACTCGGGCCCTCGCCTCTACATTACGTCTGGCGCGAATTAAACCCTGCATCTGAAAAGGTTTAAGATGAATGAAAGCCGCATACTCACAATGCAACAACAGTTAAGAACAACTTATTTCTGTTGAGCAAATGTAAACAGTCTGAGTTTTATCTACATTGCAATGTTTGAAAATAGTGCGCCCTCCATTTTTTCTGAAATGACTTTAAATTATAGGAATAGTTATTTAAGCAAGTTGCAAGTTATATGTTATGTAAGCTAATGCAACTAAGCTGCCGCACGAACCCTCGTAGTTTCCGTACTATTGATTGCAATATTAGGTCTATATTTAGGGATACACACCGTCTGAAGCGCGTCTGAACAGGAAATGACAACCAGATGAGCTTTGCCGTTAGATTTCGGGCTTTAACTGTGTCTGTGTTATGTTTTGGTGTTTTATGTTTTCACATATTTACTAAATAGCGTTATACTAATTTTAACAGAAATAATACCTACGTTGTACCAAGTATAATGTACAATGTGTTATGCTCATGACATTAATTAATACTGGCTTTAAGATAGCTTATACTTTAAGATAGTTTGGAGAAACGAGTATAATCAGGAAATCACGAAATAGACTGAAAAATATTATTTCATTATTGTGAAAAACCTCGGTTTTTAACTCTATCGGGAATGAGATGATTGAGGGAGCCTGAGATCTTTATTTGCGGCCTACGAGTATTGCAGACATCCGACTCGTGGATAATATTTATGGCTCTATGAAATATTTTTATGCTTAGAACGCAAATATTAATGTAACAACAACTCCTTGTATTCAACTCATATTTCAGTAGCTATAAATTACAATAGTACAATTTGACGGAACTGAAGTTATGCTTTTGTCATAATTATAGGTATTATTTATAACTGTCCCTAGTTCTAGTAATATAATAGCCATTGTTGGTATATAATGAGTTATTCTTATATTTACTGATGTTTGTTCTTAAATAAAACACTTACATCTTGACAATTCTATTGAGCTGAGTGACATGCTTAATAAGCCACATACCACCTATTATTTTTGATTAAAAAAGTTTAAAATTCGCAGGTTATAAGTGGACTGTTCTTGGAAAGCTTAGGTCAGTGGGCTACGTAAAGAGACAGCATTCTTACTTGTCTATCTGCCTCCCTCTTACTTTACCTGCCATTAACCAACGAACGTTATTCTCTGGTACAAAAAACACAAAACACAAACGAGAAATTTCATTGGAGCAGGAAGGTAGAACAGTTTTGTTTTAGGGTTCTATTGTTTAATATAAATAGGAAGCCTTCATTTTTGATATGGTAACTTTGTGCATGTGCAATGCACTTGACTATATTTTTAAATGCAGAAAGTTTCTATCCATTCTGTTTTTTCCTCTCTTCTATTTAGACAACGCATTTTGTCTTGTATTAGCGGAATGGCAATTCGTGAAGATAAGTTCTTAATTCAGAAAATGTTAACTGTTTTAAGCCCATAAATTTAAAATAACTCAGAGATTAACTTAAGCATGTACATTTTATGACATGTAGAATTTCTGCATGTAATGAAAAATAAAACAAAGGTTCGATATTCTTCGCTTATGGCGATGGATGTCGCTTACCAAGTTGGTAATATTTGTTAATACACCTATAAAATAAAAATACAGAAACAGATATTTTAAATTTATTTATCACAAGTAAGAAATACGTTCCAGGTAAACTTAAATTATATATTTCGACACAGGAAGCGGGAATGTTCAAAATCTATTTCAAAAATTCATAACTTGGTAAGGTTTTTCGCATACCTAAAACTTAGAAAAAAAATCTACATTGTTTACTTTTGACGTTATAAGAAGGCAAAACGTAGACCATTCAGTTCCTCTTTTTTCTGATTAATTTAATACTTACTTACCCACATACATATTTAGGGCAAATTTTCAAGATACAATATGTCGGCTTTTTGCTATGATTAAATATATATAATATGATTATGTGACACACAATGATCAGTATACCACACTGCTGCCAAGCTGAATGTATGTCATCGAGTATTAATTGTCATGCGATAGCCACACCATCGGTTGGTAAACGTAAGCCATGCCACTAAGCCTCTTATATGTTATTGGATGCCATGTATGTTAACATGCGGTCATCATTTATTCCTGTCTGTATTAAATAGTTTCCATTGTAAAAATAAAATCATATCCTATCTGACTCCTATATCTTTTTAGATAGGTACATCAAGGATGTGCTCCAAAACTGGCTACATGATAAATTAATGGGAAGTGACAGTGACACGGACGCAGGTTGCACCCTCGGGCCCCGTCGCCAGCGATAAAGACTCAATCACCTGCCCTTGACAGTATCCAGTGACTCTTTGCCACCCTCCCTTATACCAAAGAAATTTGTTCACAAATTATATTTATCATCTATTATTATGCAAGAGTGTGTCGTGTCGATAAGGTTTTCTCGTACAATATAGGCACGTAAAATATTATAATTATTTCTCTCCTAACAGAAGTTTAAAGATTTATTTCATGTAAAATATACCTTGTTAGTAACATCTTGCTATTAAAACCTAAGGAAATAAACGTACAATGTGTTTATTTTATTTTTTTAATCTTTTTAGTGTTATTTCTTGTATCAGAAAGTCGAGAGTCTAATGGTTTACCAATCAATACTCATTTTCCTTCAAGGTTTAAGGAAAACGTTGAGTGATAGCAAAATAAATGATCTTTTGTTAGTCTTGTTCAATCGTTATCCTTGATAACATTAAACGTACAGATCACATGCCTTACATTTTAGTTTTGTACATATATTATGTAGGTACTATACATGCCTACTGTGTTACGTGTTCGGTCTGTGTAGGTTATTTACAATAAGTAAATATTAAAGTAGCGTTAATTACAAAATAACGCTACTTTAATTTACAAACGCGCTATGTGCAGTGCAGTCATAAAGAAAAACTACTACGAGTAAGTTTGACTTTATGACTGCACGGATGGCGCAGTGGTTTAAGCGGTCACCCCGCCGGTTCCTACTGCGTTTAGTGTTGTGGGTTCGATCCCTATATGGGACAACACTTTGTGTGATCCACAAATTGTTGTTCTGACTCTGGGTGTTCATGAATATTTGGAAAATCCCCGCGACCCAGGATATAAGCATTTCATGTCTTTTAAAAAAAATTACTTGTTCCTTGCAGAAACTTGTAATCCTTATGCTATTGAAGACTCTTTGCATAAATCATAATTATAACTTAAGTATATAACTCTCCTAAGACATAGCAATACTATTTATAGTTTATAATCTTGTATTAAAATAAATAAATTTCGTTTGTTATGGTGGTGCGGATAGGCGCGCGCACTCGACGGTACCGCGCGTCGGCGACGGAACGCGGGGCTTCGTCCTCGGCACTCGGTCCGCGGCGCCCTCGCGGCTCAGTCAGTCGGCGCCTGACCACGGGGAGAGGAGCTTCGCTCCCAACCTTACGTTACGACAGCTGCTTTGCCATTCGTCGAAACACGTCGTCACCGTGTAAAATACCATTCACGTGACTTGTTGTATCGAATATTCCTAAACTTTATTAAATAATCAGCATCTTTCATTCACATTTCGAGACTGGCACCGAACTTGACCTGTGATTGTTTGCTCGAATGCGCGTGTTGTGCTTTATCGATAACATAACCTGTACGCTTTCAAGGGCGCCATAGACTGTGGTTAGATAGTGTTGTGAATGTGGTGTTGATCTATAAGACTTGGTCTTAGTTATTATTTAAGATATAAGTGGGCGTATTCGAAAGTTTGAAAATCGATTGGGTGACGTGCGTGCGTGGGATTGCGTTTACGTAATCTTTGTTTACCTTGGGAATATGCACTGTGGTGATTGCTCGATGTGATTGTCTGATACCACGTACCTTATCAACGTTGCGGATGACAACAGATAATGGGTAAGTTCTCTCCTGTGCTTAATTAACTCTTCAAGTACCTAGTAGAAATTTGATATAGCGCTTATTTTGTATTTTTATTTTGTTGTTATACTTTAAACATATTTTTTTTAATATTTCCTATTTTAACTAAGGTAGGCAGGCTGCTGCTAGATATTCTCTTAAGGCTAAATTCAATCTTATTTAAATTGCTTTGTAAACCTAACATCTCCAATAACCTGCAAAGTATATAGATTACAAGTGTTTAATTCCATTTTTCCTTAATAATAATATTACACTTACATTAAACAATGGCTATTATAGTAGAAGCGTTTTATTTATTATGCCTACCTTGGGAACTAAAAGAAATTTTCCTTTTGTAGCTTACCTAGATGGGTTGTATTAGCTAAAATTAAACAAAAATGGGTAGGTAATCTCTAAAATATCAAATAACGTTTGCTAAGGTACCTACATATACTTACATATAGAAGTACATTTATTGCTCAATTTGTAAAATCAAGTTACTGAAAAGTAAAAGCTTTTGTAATGTATCTATCTCAAGAGAAATAAAAGAAAAGATGTAACTAAAGACCTGACGAGGTATTTATTTGTAGATATTCGTGAAATTAATACAGATTGGTCACAGTATTGTGATTTACACGACAAACTAAGAATTTTACCTTCAATAAATCTCGACATCTAAGCGTACCGAGACTGATCGCACAGGTTTTTGTTACCATGAACCCCTTTTGCGCGATCCTGACCGGTTAAGAAACAGCAATTACACAATGAGAAACAGGTTTTACAAAATTATGTGAGAAAGCATGAAAGTTGAGAACCGTTACAGGCCGTTAGTTATTAATGTGATGTATGTTTAAAACTGCCCGTTAATTATTAAGTAATGATAACTAAATAACCCTCTGTACTGTAGTTTATTCTTTGGGGTTAGTTTTTGATAGTTTAATTTATATAGATATAATTTATATATAGATAGATTGAGTTAATGATATTTTTCTTCGTACTAGCATTCTACATAGAAACGGTTTCAAGCATTCTTCAAATATTTGTGTTTTTTTGATAACTGCATACCTACTTACCTACACCATTACCAAAACTGGAAATTTAATAAATGCACCTGTTTCCTGTAGAGTTGCACAATTTTGTTGAAACACCTTGAAACGTTTTACGTTTTGACATCATTTTTAATGGTAAATAGATTTACTCTTTACTATGCACAAACCAAAAGATACCATAATTTATTCATACCTACATAATTTACTAGCCAGTGTTATGCCTGCCTGTTAAGTACCTGCGCCGAAGATCTTATCGCGATTTGCGATCTCAAAGAAATCTGAAGTGTACAAAATAAGGAGACGATATATCTTACTATTTAGAGATATCTACTTAGCATAAATAGATTGACTCATGGTATTGCCACCGTCTTCATAATATGTTCCACTAGATGCATGTTTTCAATCTAAGTAGTAAAAGAGTCTACAGTATCCGTTCTTTCAGGGTGTCCAGTAATATTTGATGAGCACAGACGCTGTTACAATGGCGTCGGGATGAGGTCGTCTGGCCGACAGGCTTGTCTATGCTTTCCCGTATTAAGTATGTCTATGGCTGGTACTTGTTTCCGTAGGTATAAAGTGTGCTTTATACTGAAATTCATAGGCACGGTCATTCAACAGGTTTCGCAGTATTTTGAAGAAAATTTTATTTTTGACACGTAATTAACTGTGAAACTACTATAAAATACCTGATGGCGACTATTAAGTATTCTTACTCGTACAATGAAGTGAATAAATTCAATAATTATGATACCGAGAAAGGCACTTACAAACATAGCACATAACTATTTAAAGTATGATGAATTTTTAACAGGTCAATCGTTTTTGTTTTTACAAAAAATGCAGCATAAATTGGTATTTTGTTTGAAAGCAATTAAAATTTTTGTATGGAAATCAAAATTATGTCATTCTTCATACAATTTGTTTCTGTCATCTCATAAGTAATGACTTTTTATAATCTGTCCCTAAACTCTCGACAACATTTCAACTGCAAAAATGTTAAGTACCATTATTTCGTCGCCTGCGTTAAATCTTATATCAATCAAATCTATAATACATGTATTAATCGAATTTTAGGTCAGGCGTAGAAGTCAGTTAGAATAGGTCAGTCGCCAATAGGGGTGCCCCTTTTTTTTGTAAATGTAACGCTTACCTATCATATACAAAAATATAAAAACCTTTGGGAAAACCAGAGAAAAAAGAAAACATTTATTTTCAATTATTATGTATTTTTAATGTATATTTGTTATTCCTGTTCGCTTTGACCATCTATTATAATAATAATAGATAATTATCTATCTTAAAATAATTATAGGAATCTGATCAATTTAGATTTTTTTTAATAAAATTAATAAATGCTCTATTTCTTTGTTCTTACGCGTTCCAGACGAGTCATAGTTACTTTAAAAAGCCGCGACAATTGAATTGTGTTTCTTTAAAATATATTTTAAAAGATAGTATAGATAAGTTAAAGCCCTAAAAAACAAGCTTCTATATAATATCCACTAAATAAAAAGTTACTAACTTCATCAAGCCCTGAACATAAGTCTATGGCTGTTTGCTTCATTTTAAAAATAATTGTTTGACTAATTTTATAAGGCTGAGTAACATTATAAAATAAGAAATTACTATTTCAGCCTTGATTTCACAGTTAGTTGTTTATATTTTCATTATTATACAGCAGTAAAAAATGGCCTTTCATTTGAAGCAGCTTTAATTGTACTCGAATATAAGAAACGAACAACTTTCTTTTAGACCTGTAAGTAAGCAGTGATACCTATTTCAAAATTTTGAAATTAGAGTGGAACTTGACGTCTTTCGAAGTTTCTATTTAACCGAAAAAAAATACAAAAATATAGTACCTTTGGTACCTTTGGTAAAATAGAGAAAATACGAAAACATTTATTTTTAATCATTATGTATTTTTAATGTATATTTGTTATTGCTCTTCGCTTTAAAGATCAATGATCTATTATATTAATAAATAGATAATTATCTATCTTAAAATAATTATAGGAATCTGAGCAATTGAGATTAATTTTAAAATAAATTGATAAATTGTTTTTATTTTAATAAAATTAATTTCTAAACCTTCTTTCTAAGGAGATGATTATGTCCAGCAGTGGACTATTAAAGTTAGTAGATGATGATGATGATGAAAATAATTAATGCTCTATTTCTTTCTTTTACGAGTTCCAGACGAGTCATTGTTAATATAAAAAGGCGTGACAATTGAATTGTAAATAAGAAGTATGGTATTCTCCACAACATATAGTGCAATTGGCTGAAATATAGTACGATACTATACATTACAGTACGGGTGGCAACCCTAGTCGTAAAGCAGCTTGTGCCAATAAATATCCTTAGGAGAAGAACGGGCAAAACACTCCAAGAACAGGCTTTTTTTTTTATTAACAGGGTGGAAGATCCTCATGGATGTCCTTCGTCCAGTACGGGCCTTGATGGGCAAGTTTTTGACAGCACGGATGGCGTAGTGGTTTATGGGGTCACCTCGCCGCTTCCCACTGCGCTGCGTATTGTGGGTTCGATCATCGCAAGGGATAAGGTTAACGCGCGACAGGATATATTCCTAGTGCGGGAGTTGTCTAATTAAAATTAAAATATATGATTAGTTCAAAGTGTCTGTAAAAATCTATTTACAACAAAGAAGATAATGATTGTTTTAAGCTTGATAATTACTATATACGTTACTGTGTCTACATGTCGTATGATTACTAAAAGTTCGCTATTAGTAAATCTACTGCAACTTATAACGTGTGAACAAAGCGTACACAGAGTAAAAGTTTACTAGTAGTAAAACAACCAAATTCCATTTATTGTTAACCAAGTACATTTAAAGTAATACAATAGCAGGGTTATAATAAACATTCCAAAAATCTTAATACCAAAAAGTGTACACAAATTTAACAGCGCCATCTAGTAACGACAATGAAAATTACAAAAGATAAAACTTGCGTACAATAAACCTACTTGTAAAATGTGTATAATACATATTACATTAAACTTATTATCTCATTTGCTAGATATTTTAAGTTTAAATTGCATTTATATTAGCTAACCCACGTAACGCAACTTCGTTTGCGTCTCTGAAAAGGAATAAATTTGCTCTGTTTTCCAAATTTTTCGTTGATACTCGGCTCCCTCTCTCATAGCGCCCAGCCGTATCGTATCGTATTAATATAAATTATGAATAAAATTAACAATAGTGTCATTTAGCCTTAATCGATAAATAGGGTATCCAACACTACGATAATTTTTCAATTCGAACCAGTAGTTCTTGAGATTAACGCGTTCAACAAAACAAACAAACAAACTCTTCAGCTTTCTAATATATATAAGATAGTATAGATTGTTGTTGAAACCCTACAAAAACAGGCTTCTATAAAATATCCATTAAATAAAAGTTCACTAACTTAATCAAGCGCTAGCTGAACTAAATTTTATGGCTGTTGTCTTATATTAAAAATAATTGTTTGACTAATTTTATAATGCTGAGTAACATTATAAAATAAGAAATTACTATTTCAGCCTTGATGTAAAACAATTAGTTATCTATATTTTCATTAATTTACAGCAGTAAAGATAATTGCCTTTCATTTGAAGCAGTTTTACGTGTGTAATTGTACTCGAATATAAATAACGAACAACTTTTCTTTTCTAACGAAGCCTGTTTCAATGATGGTGGCACTTGACGTCTTTTAAAGATTTTATTTAACCGTCTAATGAACTTCGTAAAATCTTACAGGCCTGTGATTCCATTTATATCATCTTCTCTCTCTTGGATAAATCAAATCCAAAACTTTTTACTATAATAATAAATAATATAATATATCTCACACATCTCACACACGGCCGTCTGATCCCAAACTAGGCAGAGCCTGTACTATGGTAACTAGACTGCTGATAAACATACTTATATATTTTTAAATAGATACAAAGTATCTCGAAAAGCGTACATTAGTAAAGCTCCTATTATCCAGGTGACAAGGATAAAATTTTTGCCGTGTGGAACGATGGCGGAAAGTTACCGGTATTAGTCCGAAGAATTTGCGGCGGCCGCTCTAGTGCCTTGAGTTGAAGGCGGTGGGTTGGAGTGAAATACTGGCTCGATCTGTTCAGCAAATCGAGTTTCTTCGAGGCCAATTTGACCCCGAAACTGGACTTTACGAAAAGAAAGAAAAAACATACTTTTAAAGAAAACATATTTTTATTCCTTACGGCTTTCACCAACGAATTTTCACAGCTATCACAACTCTTTTCAAAGCAAAATTCGCTCGATATGTCGATGCCTAGGAATACGAAACTGGCTGACGCTGTTAGGGAGGTGCTCTCAAACCGAGGTGATGATTATGACAAATGGTATCTTCTTTGCAGTGAACGCACAAACCTGTGTCTTTTTTGGGTTAAAATGGACTACATTTAATCGGCTCCAATCTGAAACCTCTGTTAAGGAAGTTTCAATTTCAGTTTCAAGTTCACTATCAATTCAAATCAATTTCAATTTGACGTTTTTGAGAAATATTGGCCGGTGTAAAGGGCATCTCCCGTACTATTATCCGCATAGCAATGGATGCTACTAGTTTTGCAACATTTGCATGATATATTATGCAGAAGAAACAGTGTGGGTGCACACAGCCTTCATTTCTTCCTCGATAATCAAAGTATCTCCATGGCGAATTTTAATAAAATCAGTTCTGTAGTGTATGCTCCAAATCCATTCACCGGCAAAGGTATGGGTAAGAACAAACATTTGTACTTTCATAGAAAAACACTTTCGTTTTTTTTTAAATGCTCCGTGTTTATTTTATCACGAAATTTTCCTTCGGATTAATGGTTTAGGCGTAAGGTAATAACAAACAAAATAACAAACTCACTTTATATTTATTATATAAATATAGATTCTATTAAAATAAATATTAGCCATATTGATTATCAGTATCAAAGCAAAAAATGATTATTTTTTTAGAAGTTCTAAGCGAAGAAGAGTTCAGGATCAGGAATAGAAGCTCAAGTTGATTAACAGAGTTAACTTACAAAATCAAACCTCAGCGAATTATCTCATCATCATCATCATCATCAACAGCCTTTAATAGTCCACTGCTGGACCAAGGCCTCTTCTTAGAAAGGAGGAATTACCTACAATAACATAATAAAAGAAAGCACTCAAATATTACTTATTAGTAAGTAATATTTGAGTGCTTTCCTATTTAATGCTAATATTTGTAGACTTAGCTTTTATCTTTTTATACCTTATGTATTGAATATTTTTAATACATGGTCTACTTTTTATAAAAGTGCCAGTTAGTCTAGCAGTAACAACATAGGTACATGTTCTTACTATAAGCTAGATGGGTCATTTCAGAAGATTGTATTGTCTTTTTGAAGAATTTAATCAGGAATTATATTTCGTTCGAGGTCACCAATGTTTCAAATTGTTTTCGTGACAGACATGCTTTGATACGTAATTTCTAAAATACTCTAAGCAGTCTGAGATGGGCGCTATAAAGATCCGTCTGAAATTTCGATAGACTGAGCAAATGAAATGTAAAATGTAAGCTTATAAAAGTCAAAATTTAAATTGTTTTTTCTATTCTGTACGAAAATATATTATACAGTCTGTGCGTAATCGTAATCGTAAATCGCAATAGTCTTTAGGTTTATTGTGTTAGAATAGGTACATATTTATCTTATTTACGGACATGACAATAGTTGTGGCAAAAATGTGTCATACAAGTTTATTATTATACTATTACTTTCGGGTGACTAAGTTATCGACATCGATTCTTTGTAGCTTATTTTTATGTATTAACGCTTTATAGACAACAATATACAATGGTGGAAGTCTACATTAGGATGGTGTAGAAATTTTGCAGGTTATGTTCTTAATAACTTATTAATAACTTGACACATCTCACAGGGCGATCTTTTTTATTCCAAAGTAGGCAGACTTTGTGCTATGGTAACTAGACTGCTGATAAACATACTTATATATTTCTAAAAACACACATATTATCGATTAATTAAATACAGACATAAAGCAAATGGTCATGCTCATTACACAATTATTTGTATCGAATGAGAATTGAGCCCACGAATTCTGGCTCAGCAGTCAGGATCTCTAACCACTAGACCAACAGGCTAGTTAATTATTCTTCAATGACTGAGGAGACTTGAGGAGAGTTTCTAGTATACTACAATGAATTTTCCTCGTAATTAGTATTCTTAACAAACCTCATGACGTTATTAAGCTTTCTATTTACTTAAATACAAGTCGGATTTAACACACAATCAAGAATAAGTAAAAAATATTATGTCGACGGGGCACTCGTGCCGAAGTTGTAAGCAAACGCTCGCAACAAACAGAAAGAAACAAGTGCAAATATTTTCATAGTTTGATTAAAAAACAACAATTCAGCTCTGTTTTATTTACGGAAGTTTATTAATGGCGTTTATAAAACTCGGTTATAAAAACAAAACCTATAGGCGTACACTTAATATTCAACCGCATTTGTGACACTTTTGAATTTGTAATTACATTTTTGCAGACATTGAATATTAACTCAACAAACTAAACTCGTTTTATACTTTCAAGAAGATTTTGTTACAAATATATTCATTTCACGTGCTCGTAGTTTAACTAGAAGCGGCTTTTAAGAATACTATTTCAAATATTATATAAATTCGTAAATAAGTCAATGAGAAATCAAATTAACAGTTTAAAATCTAACTTCGCATGTACAATATTGTGTCAGGAACCAACAAAGCTTTTAAGGATGTCATTAGTCTCCAGGGAAATTAAAATAAATTACTTGTACTGTACGTGTTCGCCTCTAAAAGTTCGTATTCCATTAACATAAGCTTCTGGGACTTGGAAAATTAGTTTTCTTACCTGAGGCTGAATACAGTATTTTAGATACTTATGTGGAGATAGGTAATACTGCACCAAGCACCAGACTACTCCCGCTGCCACCCGGACGACCGGGCAACGCATGACAGTTACCTTGTGTGGATAGACGTACCAAATGACTTCACCTGTTGCATGTCAATGATATGCTATTTATCGACATCTGGGTGACAGTACTGTGAATACTGACCATACGGACGATGATGCTGTCAGTAGAAGAAAGCTGATAACTCTTGTCTGTAATTGGCCCTTTTTTTTTTTTTTTTTTTTTTCCGTGCGGAAATCCCCTCGGATACCACCTGTCGGTGGCATGTCGGACTCGAACCGACTAAAACCGCACGCCGTCTCGGGTACTAATAGCCGGGGAACCAGGTATACCCTAGAAAGGAAGTCCCTGGTGCGTACTACGATTCAAATTAGTCATATTTAATATATTTAAATTAGTGAATTTAACGAAGGCATAAGTGAGGGTATTCATTTCTACACTCCTTACCACTTCAAAAACATTGAGATACCTACTTAATGTCGAAATATTAAATAATAGTCACTTATAATATATTCTTGCTTATACTTTTACTTAAAGAGCTTAGTGTGTTCGATAGAGTACACTATACTTTAATGTGGTATTGACGCAGCAAATATGGATTACTATTGTTTTATTGGACATAAACACCAAGTGACAGCTTTAGAACCTTTTAACTAGGTAGAAATACAAGCTATGGATATAAAGCTAAGACTTTAGTTCCTTATTAGTGGTGTACCTATACTTGTGAGACTAAGTCCACAGCTACAGAATAGATCGTTCGTATTCGATAGGGTAGTAATAATACAATTAATAAGAAATTTAAACCATTGACTGATCAGTGTTCATTGGTTTTCATCAAAAACTCTTTCATTGTCGCTTACAAAGTACATCATACTTAGTGCCCCATGAAAAGGACATTAAAAGGGTATTACGATGTTAGCAGTGACTCATCTAAGCTTAAGAAATTCTTTATTTACAATTTACAACATGCTTTTCCGTAACGCTCGTTTCGATTTGTTAGTACTCGTACATTTTCAAGATTTTTCTAAGTCTAGATAACGTTACTGATAATACAAAGGTCTGTTCAGAGGGTGAGGTGTTTGTAAACTAAGTCGGACAGCAGTATAACGCGATATAATACAAAATATTTTATATATATTGTGTCCTTGTTTGTATGTATGTGACTCAATACATGATGTCATCTACTCTTTAGTCTGCATGACGTGAACTTTGAAGTATAATGAGCAGTTTAAAATTTCAGTAAGTTACGTGGCCAGAAGAGGAGATATAAAAGATTTGGTGTGCAATTTTAGTACTGAAAGTTTTTGTTAATCATCCTACTGGGTATACCTAGGTATACATTTGAAACTATTTATAAGTAGTTATAACTATTGTAAATATGAAAGGGTCCATGGATGAACGTTTGTTACACATACATACCAAAACTGTAGAACTGAGCGGGATATAATTTGGCTCAGAGATAGATGACAGTCTGGAATAACAATAGCTACTTTTATCCTAGTAATGTTTATTGATTGACACTAACGTAAGCGGAAGTCCGAGCAAAATCTCGTTTAATTATATTAAACCCTTTTTGTTGTCACTTTTACATATTATGTAGCAAATGTATGTATGTATATTATTTTGTAGAGTACCCTTTTTAAACCATAGTCATCTAGGATCTATATAAATAGAACAGCATCATGTAAGGATGTTTTTGTGAATGAGAGTTACTCGTCGCCAATTTCCCTTTGTTGTGATTCTGTATAATATATTATATTTTACAGCCAGAAAATAAATGTGAAGTAAAGTGGTCTGTCATTTTTGGTTTATAAAATAATTAGAAGGCCCTTAGATAAATTAGCCACCATAATTAAACTGTACATTAATTTCTGTCAACGTCCCTGGCACGTTATCTACGAGCGTCCTGCTAATGCGTGTTGAATGTAAAGAGCATCAACCAACGCCCCACATATCCTATCCGTAGGGAGTATACCCTACACATTTGAGCAAACACGTATGTGTATGTAATTCCTACTAAACTTTCTTAGTCTAAAACATGATTAAAGGAGAACTTTGCTTGCACTTTGAAGAAAAAAGGAGAGAAAATATAAAATATTAAAATATAATAGCTAATAACAGAATATGTTAAAACAAATTTCAATATAGTTAGAATGTCCTGCCAACAACCTGATAGCATCCTGTGTTAAGCTACTTTTACCATATAGCCTGGTGCGAGCAGGATAATCGAGATCACCAAAACACTTCTGAACCAATAATAATATCTTTATTTTCTCACCACATCCATGTTAGCATAGATACAAGTTCTTATAGAGTAAATCAGGTAACCTTTAGGAACTGACGACCTTTAGCAATAAAGCTTACGACCGAGAAGAAGAAAGAAAGAAGAATGTAGCAAAAAACAATCTCTTGCAAGAGTAGGTAATTCTTTAAAGTTTAAGTTCAAGCAAGATCTCTGCTTACTATAACTCGTTTTTTGACCCCATTCCATTTTTGTGACAGCTGCGATCTTCTTTACGGAAGTACAGTATAATTACATATTGTAGTATTTATTATCCATGACATCACTAAAAGTTGAATGTGACTCACTTCTATATGTTAAAAAAACTAGTTATTTTTTAATATTTGAATTTTTCTGAACTTAACTAATAATAATTGATCGTGCTCTGTAGAAGCTGTTGCTTGTATTATCGTATGCTTAAGGTTGAGACATACAGCGGGCAGGGCGGGATTAGGAGTTTGGACGCGGCAATAGCGATAACTGGTTGTAGTGTAGTGTATCGTGTAGATGTAGGTTGTAGTTACAATCGCGTCCTGCTTGACGTTCGTTTTGACCCCGCAATTCATCATTCGTGCTCGATCATTGCTCGATTTATTTATATATCTAGTTTTGTATCATCAAGACAGTTAAGATCACAAAACACTGGCACGTTATCGACGGGTGGATACAAAACTACACTTCTAAGGAAAAGCGTATTGTGCATGGGTAAGCGTAATATATAATAAAATACCAATCACATTGAAAAATTTGCCACTTCAACAATTTAAAACTGGTTGTCTGACTTCCTGGTAGACATTTTTTATTACTGTCTAACAGACTATTTAAATGATGCAATTTAATTATTATATATTTTTTCTTTTTTTTAAAGACATTATTTGAAATTTAGTAGTTTTTTTGCCAAACCAGGTTTTCCATTTTATTATTTATAATTATAATTTTATTGACATACAAGGTTTTATATCCAATTTTATTGAATAATTGTTTTTTATCTTAACTAATTAATATTAGGTATAAACATTTGTAAGTAATAATAGATCACAAAGTTATTTTAAAATTTGTATGCCATACGGCAGATTGGTTACTTTACTTACACAACATCTAATTTGTATTTTTTACCTACATTCTAAACAAATGAAGTTTGATTAGATTTGATTTGATTTGATATATATTTTAAATATTATGTGTATGTATTTGGTACGTACGTATGTATGTATATTTATCGCATTGTTTCTGTCTAACTTATCAATAATTTTCTTTTACTTCACATATCAATGTGTAGTGCACCTAACCACACATTTCAGCACCACCTTAAGCTAGACTGGGGAAAAATGCCCGCGGCATTATGTCCACCATTGTACAACTCATACTTGTGCATAAAGAATTAAAATAAAATAATTCATAGGATGATACTGTTCATCCTATGAATTATTTTATTTTATTTAACTTAAGTAAAAAAACTAAATTTAACTAAAGAAAATCTCGTGCCGCCTTCGCATTTTTTACTAAAAATGCAAAGGCATTTTCTTTACACATTTATTAATAACAAGTTCGCTAACTTGGACAAAAAATACTTTCGGTACAAGTATTGTACGTTGGCGCCTTTGAACGAGTGTTTGTGACGCATTGGGCGTCGTAATGTAGCGAGATAAAAAAGATGACCCTCCATCGCCTACAGCTCATTATTTATGGTTCACGGCTTCCATTTGCTAAATCTTCTTTAAAAAAATCGCTTTCATTTTTCTCACCTTGCCAAGTTTTCTTCTGATTTAATTTTAAATGTCTTTAATGTTATTAATAACTGTTTATTCGATACGATGGTGTTCAAGATAAACCTTAAGTGGGAGGTCAAAGTTTAATTAGTTTTCACGCGGCTTCATTCTCCTAATACAGGTTTGACACAGGCTGGCCAGAGGTCGAGGTCATACTCATTAGTCTCGTTAACAAGCAGCTAGGTATATCCTAGGTAGATATACTCACATTAATTCATAATTGGCAAACTAAAATTAATAGTTATGAACAAAAAATGCGTAGATTGAGAGCCACCACTACTTAATTTTCACTTTGAAATTGAAAATAGTGGAATAAAATGTGGTAAATCATTTCATTAAACTACAAAAAATGGGGTGAGGATACAAAAATGGCGGAGAAAGCCGTATCCGTCAAATTCAAAATAAAGAGAAAGCAGATATATAAGCGAGGTAGGTATTGCGGTGTAGGCCAAGGTTGTGTCAGTTCAAGGACGTTAACGTTTTTTGCAATATTGTTTCCAATTAAATTTCAGTGTGTCCTCATTCATCCCACCTTATGTATGCTTAAATAGAGAAATAAATTGTTACTGCACATTTGCTTCAATTTTAAAGTCAGTGATGTTAACAGGTATTTACATAAATTTAATTAATGTTAATGTTTGTAAATGATACTTCATGAAGTAAACGACATCATTTTATGATCCATTTCGCAAGACGAGATCTTCCGTTTTATATGTTACAATTACAAAATAAAAGGGTATTTTAGACCTATCATATGTTTGAGGAGTTAAAAGTTGTGTAATTTTATACAGGTAATGTTAAATTAATATGTATCTAATAATTTATTTGGAGCGCGACGAGAGACCGGAACTGGCGGGTGCAACGAAGCGAACGATGCTCAAGGTCGACATACGCCTTAATAATTCAACTGACCACAAAGCGCATGTACCATACACATAATTCATAACACTGTACTCATGCATATTGTTTGTATTATTTATGTGATGAGAAATTTTGCCTGCGCATTAATACTACTAGAAACGGTGATTAAGGAAGGTAGGCGTAACAGAATATATAGGTATGGTTAACCGTTTACTACGAGTATCATAGCAACACGGCTTTTACCGTAGGCAATAGATCGAATTGTCATTTATGTTTATTGACATTTATAATTGACCGTTATATTTTCAGTTAAATAACAGTCATTTAGAATTGACAATTATATTTATTGACATCTATTGACACATATGTGACAATAGATGATAAGTGCGAGTTAATAGGTGATTATATGGGCTTGCCAATCAGGCAATCAACAATCAGTGATTACATATTTTATTGGGTTGTGGAATAGGCATTTCTCTTCCAACTCACTTGATAGACATTCCAGATCACGTGATGACGAAGGCGTGGATGAGAATGGCTTATTCAAGCGAAACTTATTCTGTCTGGAATAATAGACGCAAGCAGTTTATTCCAAATTTTAGCGTCTGGAAACAAAATAGGTTATCAAAGTTAGTTCGACGTTTGAGGATTCGCCAATGAAATCTTGCATCTAGTAGTCCAACTAAGGAAGGAATTGTAAAGATGTACTAATTTCAAACGACAATTCTCAAGAGTTTTCCTATTTATGAGCACATACCTTGACAGATAGACAGTATTTTTTTTTTATAAAAACTAATTTAAAAAAGAATTAAATTAAAAACAAACGGAGTCTTCAGAAATGACACGTTGTTTGGATAAACTAACTTTAAAACTTTGTGTCCGCTGAAAAAGCATTTAAAATTGATTATCTAACCGTGAAATGAATAATATTATAGGTAAAATAATGATAATAACTTAAATGGCACGTACAATATGACATTATTTGTAACATAAGAAACGGATATTATTTTCTCTAAGAGTAAAAACCGAAACTGATTTATTGCTGTTCGGATCGTGGACCGAAGCGTGACGGATAACGGACTCGGGCCGGCTTCTCAGAGTGACCATTTATTATGTATAATGGCTGCAGGCTGTCATGGCTCATCAGCTAAATCTTACTAAGTGACCCCTCTGTTCCGTCATCAAGACCAGTTTACGACCCCTACTAATTGAATCGATGTTACCGATAAACCCATTAAGGTTTTATCTAATCCGTTATTTAAAAAAAAAATCTTTAAAAGTAAGAATATTTTGCATACATGCGTGACTGCTGATGATTTTGTCAACATTTCTCCGCAAAAAAAATAAGATTGTTTCAAATCACGCCGAATTACGCGTCAACTACGAAATGTTCTCTCTTTTTTGTTTGTTCTTGATTTTTTGTCAAGAGTAAATGCTTGTTGGACATGCGATTTAAACATTGTATCTGAACAAAATTACACTTCCTTACAATTAATGTAGAAATTTTCTTATTATCGGCTATTTTTTAGTTAAATAAAATGACATCAAACAAGTGAAAGTGTTGATCACCGACAGCGTTGCCGTCGGTACATGCGGCGAACGTCGTAGCGCAATATAACTAAAAGAGCTAGGAAATCCAGATCACGTCACGGACCGGCCGGCTTGTTAACAATGATAAAGTACCTGACCTCGAACTTGGTATTCCAATAAATGTTCTTCGTGTTTATTTCATCGTCTTAATCTGTCCTACATCCTTTTATTTATGATGACTCCTACAATGTATGCCGTTGTGTATGTAATAATATTATATTATTACATACACAACGGCATACGGCATACGGCACACGGTCTCAGTCATAGTTTAAATTTTGTTCAGGCATTAATTGTCTTGTACCTACCTATATAACTACTAAATGTGTTAGGAGAAAGAATTATTGCTATATAAAACATTTGTGAAAATTTTCAAAGGTAACGTATTTTTTTTTATGTGTATTACATAATTCGTAAAGGTAAAGAAGCAATACCTAAATCAGTGAAACATCAATTAATAAATCATTTGACGTGTTTAAATTAAGACAAGTGAGTCATCGCCTTTTATAGAACCTTTTGTAAATTTGCGTACGATCGTGTCGGATGTTTTTTGCTTCAGAGTGGCAACTGCAGTTTTCTTTATTTTTAGAAAATGGCATTCTCATGGATAAATCATCGAATCCGGTCACGACGACTTTCAGAGCGCGGTGTGCGTATCAAGTATCGATCTGGTGAGCGGCTCAGCTGCGTCGTCCCACATTTCACGCTCGTTGCTAATCGCAACGAACACGCTCGTTTTACTTAGTCGAAGTCTTTGCTCTTGCCGCACCATCGCGATTCTATGAATCCTATATTTATGGATGAAAACAATAGTCACAATTACAACGCACTGCTAGTATTTGTATGCTATAGAAGGGCTTGGTATTTCCATGTTTCATTATGTCTGTAAAGTAGATAAGTACTGGCGTGTATAAAGTTAAGAATTTATAAGGAAAATTACTGAAACAAAATGGCTTTTTAGATTGTCGAGTTTTGTTAAATTAAATGCGGGAATTGCTTGTAAAATAAGGTTATACCTCATTGTATACTTCTTACAAAAGGTAGGTATCTTAGTACGTGTTTAGTTAACATATTCAGTTCTTCTTTGCTATCGCATCATCACATCAACAGCCTTTAATAGTCCACTGCTGGACATAAGCCTCTCCTTAGAAAGGAGATTCTTTGCTATATTGTGGTATTATTTATTAATCAAAGTTTTTGGTGAAAGTAAATCTATGTGACAAAAAGGTTTCGACAAAGGAAAAGTGCCAAAACTGAAATTATCTCATCCTTATGATTGTAGTTGCAATAGTGTAATATATGCCTTACTATAAAATATATTTAATTCAATAGCAACGCACAGAAGAAGTAAATAATTGTCTTTTTCCAAGGATGGCTACTACATGATAAGTTTTTGTACAGCGCTGTTTACCATAGACCGGTGTCTCTTTCGAATGTCAATAATATAATCCGCGTCACATCGGGCGCGTGCATAAGGCGTGTTCAGCGTAAGTATGTGTAAAGTTAGTAAATCCACGGTGCTGAAGATTGCAATTAAATTTAAAACATTATAAGTAATAATAATAAATGTTTGTGTCTCCTTTATTACATTGTAAACACTTGTACAATGGAGTCATAACTTGATAGTGGGAGACTGGTTTCCAAACTAAGTAAAATATTTGTGTTATGGATAACCAGGCTTCCATCCGCGAAAAAAATATGTATTTAAGCTGTACAAAATTGGAGTCGATACTTAAAATTTAAGAGAATATAAAAAAATAGAGAAACAAAAGGGGTAAATGAATTTAAATTGTGCTTGTATTGTTGTTTTATATGTGTGTGTGTGGTTGTATGTTTGTGTTAGCGTGCGTGTGTATTGTGTGTATTTGTGCGCGCATGATTTAGTGTTTAAGTGTAAGGTATTTGTAGATGTATATTACTATTTTTCTATATTTAGCATGTTTTTCGTTTGTTCGTTGTCCAGGGTAAGTAAAAATTTGGACACAATCACTTTAACACACGTTTTAATTTCAGGGTATATATCTAGAGATTCATTTGATTTGTTATATAAAATCCGCCTAAAAAGGAAAAAGATCTGTGGGAGAAACAGGAATGGATGAGGTCGGACATACGTTTTGTTTTGTCTTATTAGTACAGAGGGGTCAAAAGGTAGTAGTGAATGTTGCTTAAGAACTGTGTACATTTAATTATGTACACAGTTCTTAAGCATTGTCGTACTGAGTGCAAGTAGCATTTTTGATAAAGTTCCGCTGCTTGCTGGTTTGTGGAGGTAACACGTGGTTTGTGTAGCACATAGCGTGTTGTTAGGTTTCCTGATTGACATTTGAGCGTGTAACAGGTCCACGTGCGTGTGTCCACAACAATAGATACACTAAGTGACGTGAGCTAGCTTTCGTTTGAGTTTCGTGTCTATTTGTCTGTTGCGAAACGCCAGATGTTCGGTGAGTCACGTCACCAATGCGAGTAGGTGTTACAGTCTATATCATGCGTTAATTAGCTCGCCACTAGCAACTTAAATGGATGTAATGAAATAATTTGAGTTAAACACAGCCTTTTTTTTATCAGATATTATTATACACCAGGTGTTACATATTAAGACATCAGCCGATAAAAATTGACTAAACGACGAGTATAATTTCGTAATAAAAAGAACGTCAACCGTAAAGAAAAACATTACAACAATAAGCAAATATAATAAATCTGAATTTTGATATTCTTTATGTTTCTGCATAGTTTTTACTGTTGTGTATATTTATTTTGTTCATTTCATTCATGCTGTTATAAATATAGAATATATGTATAAAATTTGCACACATTGACCTACTTATTCACAAAAAAATTCAAAAAAAGAAGATGCAAAAAACCCTACTGCTCCGCAGCATTCAGTTGAATGTTAAGTTAGGTAGGTACACCGTTGCTCTCCTAATCAACCAACTCAGTGGACTAAACCTCAAATGGACGAGCTCAAGAATGCCAGCAAAGCGCCTCAATGAGGAAAGGAGATATGTAAAAAGAAGGCTATGAAAACATTAGAAGAGTAAAAGTAAGGTTATTTCTAATGCTTGATTAATTTTTCATGAAAATAAAAAAGAAAGCAAATTTATGGGCAGGAACGACTGTATGGACTACAAATAAAACAAAATATTTGAATAGATTTTATATTTTTCGTTTAATAAATAGATTAATCTGTAATAATATAAAATAAATAAATTTATTCCGGTACATTTTTTTCACGGTTTTACTTACGTGTGTATTTCGTTAATGCTTGACTGGTTGCCTACGAGGGACCTGACACCGACGCATAGGGTTGCTTCAGTATATCTATACAAATAAATAAAATTGAAGTGTCTGTTCGTAATGTCAAAATAATAGGTTTTTTCATACTCATACGGTTATTCTAAAAACCAGTTTATACATTTTTTGTCTGTCTGTTTGTTAGAGGTAATCTTCTAAACGGCTGAACCGATTTTGATAATATTTTAATACTTGTTAGCTGTCTATATAAGCAGTAATTTAAGCTATTTTTCATCTCAGGAAAACGCCTTTAAAATTTTCAGCACTTTTCAAATTCCACGCGAACGAAGTCGCGGGTACCAGCTAGTTTTATATAAATATGAATAACACTCACTAAAGTTTATATATGGAAATGTTAGTAGTGCCTCTACGTCTTATTTCAATAGTGCAACTGCGTAAGTAACTACTTATATTTGTACTATAAAACCGGGCGGGACAATAACAGCTGAATCTTTTGAAGCAACTGTGAGTTACTCATAAGCTGACTGCGATTATGTCCAGCCACAGAAATCGTAATAATAATACATTACGATTTCTATGTCTAGTGCAGTAATGTCTGGACTAGCTCGTGAACACCGTGAGAAACATTTCAAGCAAATTAACTTTCCGCTATCACTGTCACGCGAGATAGAATAAGCAAACTGTAGATATTAAGTTTCTTGCATGAGTTGCGTGGAACTGCCAACAATTGTGTGTTACACACAATTCTAATAAAAAGTTTCACGTTCTTTCGCAACGATGATTATTATTTGGGTCTTTGAACTAATGGGAGTGCGAGCGAGTGCATGTATTTATGAATCGTGTTCTTCATTATCGTGACTGCCATTATCGTTCAATCGATATCTTAATCTACTCATCGATATTGCTCGATTCATACACAAATAAGTTACACGAAATTGTAATTTGAATAACTATCTTGTATTTATTGTTACGTTTAGTAGCAGTAAAGTTTTTATCCAACGCTCTTTTCTAAATCTCAATGCACATTTGTTTAAAAAAAGCGAAACCTTTAAACCTACCCCTTGTAGGGAAAAAATCGATGATTAACAATAGATCAAAATTGAGGACAAATAAGATATGCACAGTGTCTAGTGGTGGTCTCCTCTCCTTTGTCGCAAGGATCGGGAGACAATCAGCGCTCGGATTCGCCGGAGCGAATAATGACAGCATTGTTTAAACGCTTTTAATTAATATCGATTCAGCGACATGCGATATCTTCATCGAGCAAATTGGGATCGAACGATTTTTAATGAGAAATAGTGGTCATGAAAACTTAATTCCATTGAATATGCATGGTTCCTCAAACTGTAAGTACAAATGTTTAAATTGCCTATGTGAGTAGCAACTTATTTAAGTATGATCCTGTGTGTAGTTGCATTTAACATCGCTGATATTACATTTTCGGATAGTTTTGAAGGACGTATATTGAAAGATTTAAGGAATCATTGGAGATTTGATGATTTAAGTACATATACTTACAAATGTAAAACTGTATAAGAGCCATGCTTCGGCACAAATGGGCCCGGTGTCGACCGGACTGATACTCATAGAAAGCCAGCGTTAATCAATTCTTTTGTTGCTTTTTACCGGATGAGAGAGGTTATCGGCGCCCAAAACCTGATTCCGTGAGGAGAAGGACCCAAAAAGCATATTTGCTTTTCGAAATTTAAGCATACATACAGTTTTCTCATTCTTTTAGAGAGATTGATTAAAATTTCTAGATATTATTTATTTGTGATTTGGTATGTACATACGTACATTTAGTACAAAGCTTTATGTGACAAAATGTGTACGAGTATATGTATGTTTATCACTGTAAACAAGGACCTTTTCTACAACTCAATCAACTTTAAAATGTGAAAGCTTCCATAACGACTTAATTTAATGGTAATTAACATCGTTGCTTAAACATAATGTGTTGCATTTATGACAAAAATGTGAATTATTTTTGATCCGTGTCTGAATGTTCGTTTTTAAAACTTTTTGCAGTTTCGCAACACTACGAAATCAGGAAGCTGAAGACGGATATTATGTCAAAAGATGCTAGCAGTAATATTATTTATTACGATCGATTTTATGTTCAAAGATTATCCTTTTTATGAACCTACATTGAAGCCTTTTTATCTTCGTTCGCAGAAGAAGTACGCAAGGGATTAAAGTATCAAGAAGAGCCATAAATCTGCTGCGTTTGCTTATTGCTCGAGATTACCCCGTTCTGGGAGATGACTAATAAAATTCGTGTTAGATATTTTATTGAATATTGATTGTAAGGTCGTCTTTTAGGATAGGCATTTATTGAAAGCTTTAGTGAAGGGCATTCACTAGGTGATTGACAAATTGCCGTTGATCTTTCGGGTGACGGAACTCGTCACGTTGGCAACAATGATTAACCCGCCGCGACCCGACCCTGGCGCCTCATTTCCTTTTACATTTTTTACCCTAATATGTATTAAAAGGGTGACGTAAATATTATTTTCTTATTCAAATCAATTTTGAGATTGCTTCTTGTTGTGTTTACAAAATATACCATACAAACACATATTATATAACTGTTATCTGCTGTTAACCTGGCGTTGTTACGATTTGCACAGGCCGTTTTTATGTAGTTTATTCAGACGAGCAAGTGGGTTCGCTGATAGTAAGAAGACACCTGATAGTAACAACCCACTTTTACCAGTACGTTGCCAGCCTCTTACAGGTAACCAGGGCCTCAATTCTGCTATTTTATGATAACGTACAAGCCACCGTCATTCCACAGACACACTATTGTGATGCCATTGAGATGGCATTGACTTCGGTCAAAATATCGGTATTCCACAACATAAATTCACAGTGTCAATAGACTGTCGATTTTGTGACAATGGCTCATCAATAGTTATATTAACAACATTGCCGTATCTGGCAAATCAAATATATCATTTCCTTATAAATTTTAAATGTACTGTTTACCAAACTATTACAAAGACAACGACGACATTTGTATGTATCAGTGGCAGTTCAGTGAAAAATCGTCGAGAGGCCATTGGTCTTACATAGTTTGTAGAATACGAAAAGTGCAAAACTATTCCGACGGGAGTCCAATGACAGTCTATTGATACAACATTAAAATAGCAGAATTGAGGTCCAGATTGGTTGATTTCTGACTTTACTAAGTAATGTTGTCACTGACCTTGTCACACCAATTTTGTAGAGAAATAAAATGAATCATTAATGTTATGTACCTATGTAAACTCTCAATTATAGGTCCATGTAACGCTAAAATAATTCAACAATTAGATATGGTAAATAAATACAATTCGTATGTGTATTATACTTTACGCTACGTTTTTTAATGGCCTCTCATAATATTTAGTCACCCGTCCATGGGCCACTTTTTAACTTCTTTATGCTTGTATGAAATTAATTATTAATTTATTACCAGTAAAACCATTAGCACTCGTCACCCACGAAGCTAAGAGCTTCGAGGCCTTAATAGTTTCACCATGTTATGTCCATGGTTCGGTTTGATATAAACCAACTAAGCAAAATGCATTTTATTATTCTATTATATTTTTTATTACTAATATATTTATTCTGTTCTATTTACTATACTATAGTATACTATTTTTATTCTATTTACTATATTTTGTTCTGTCTTTTTAAATAAAAAAACATGTTATTTTTTTTAGCACGACCTAGGCCCGCGATTTTCTTACGGTTCCGCCTGTATATGGTATGAATCGTAGATATATTTTAATAGATATTGCGTAAAGTAATCTAAGAATTACGATAGACGTGTCCTCTATTGACTAAACTATTCAGATTAAATATAATCTTTATAAAATCGTTTACGTCTAATTACTCTTTTTCGACATTTATCTACACCCAGATTCTACAACTTTTCAAAGTTAGTGCCAACTGTAATATTTTTTCCTCTTCCGACTCTGAAAGCTTCGTGAATGTATTCCACGTGTATTAAACCATAGGGTTTCGTTCGGGAGATGTGCTACAGGCATAAAGAAATGCATTGACAGAAATAAAATAAACGATTTCTATGCCTAAAAATATTTGGAAGCTTTTTGTAACACAAATAAAGTTCAACTTCACTATTAAATACATAATATAATTATTTTACTTCATAATTATTTTAAAACTATTTAACTAAAAGATGAGAAATGGTTTATTTTCTTGTTCTTTTACTAAATTCTCTGTCTATGTATAAACATTTTATGTCATGTAGCCTTCTATTAATAAAATAATAATTGAAATTGGACCAGTAATTGCTAAGATTATCCATTACTACCAGAACAAATCCTATAAACACATGATACACAAACACAATGACACAGTATTAATCAAATAGCACTTAACATAATCAATATTGAGGTTACACTGCAAATAAAATTCAGATAAAGTTGTTTATTGATTTAACTTTTTAAACAAAAGACGTTAAATATATCTTCGTGTATTTCAATTATAAAAAGTGCAAAAAATCAAGCACTCTTTTTGCGCCGATGTGAAATCTGCCGTGTGTAAGAAATAAAGTCGAATAATAAAACGTCAATAACGCTTACTAATAGCACATCAATATTAAGTTGTCACCCCATTATTTTTATAGAGGTTAAACAAGATGACAAAATCCATTTTGATCTTGATCTTTTCACCAAATGAGTGAGGTTAACGGAGCAGAAAATTCACCTGCCCTGATTCTAAGGTAAGACTCATCCTCCTCCTGGGGGTGACAGGTGAGGCCATCTGTCACCCTAGCAGAAGGTGGCAGCGCTGTGGAGCGTGAACGCCTTGTAGGTTGTAGAATGGGCACACCGTGATTCCCACACACGAGACACGGACCCCGGGCCATCAACGGCATGTAGATGACCCCATCTACATGCCGTTGATGGCCCGGGGTCCGTCGGGGTTCCAGGGATTTCCTTCCTAGGGTACATCTGGTTCCCCGGCTACTGGTACCCGAGACGGCGTGCGGTTTTTGATCGGTTCACGTCCGACATAACCACCGGTGGGTGGTACCCGAGGGGATTTAAGCACAGAAAAATAAATAGGGTGAGGACTCAAAAAGCGGCAACGTACTTGTGACTCCAGAGTAGCAGGTATCCTTGGTCGGAGGTAGTTACCATCCGCGGTGAACCGTTTGCTTTTATGCCACCTTGTCTAAAAAAGACTTGAAATACACACATACTGTTCTACTGTCAAAACATGGCATGTAGAGTTACGACGACCCCAGAACGATCACGGAAACAATTGTAAACAAGTACATGTCCAATTTAGAATTGTCAACATTGCCATTTACTTCCAGCATAATTAGATACGCTGTTTAACACCACTGCATTTTTCATTGGCCAATTGACTGTCTGACACGTTTGACTTTCGCTACACACTACCGGTACTTATTAGTACCCGTAACGGAAAAGTCTTCCTCTTACTCATTACAGCCTCTTGATGTATATATATTTTATGCAACGTACATCTTGTTTGTTACGTAAAAAAGCTAGCGTTTCGTAAAAAATAAAACTGCATAAATCATAAACAATATCTAAATATTATCTGCACTTAACATCATCCTGACAACATTAACACTTTATTTGTGACTTCAAGCTTCGTTTTATTTATGTCGGTGCAAAAACGATAACGTGACTTCATCTTTTGGTTTTTATGTACCTGTCATGATATTATATTTCCGTGTGGACCGCTGTGAATAGATGACTACATCATCACTGGCAACACCTAATTTATGGGAATATGTTGTGCAATTCGTGATTGTTCGTACGATGTGAATAAAATCTGTATGTATTTTTCAGACACATCATTAAATTGCGAAATAAGTAAATTTTCCTAATAAGTGCCTCCTGCTACAATCGAAGCTTATAACCATTTATAACCGTCTTTTTCGATGAATGACGAAGAATGCTAAAAAGGAAAGCGACTTCTTATTAAATATTTTTATATGAAACACAAGATGGATTCCCGTATTCATATAAGATAACTGATAATTGAACGTACAACTGCATATTTTTATTTCAACTAGCTGACTAAATCGGGTATATCCACAATCTAATAGTTCAACAAATCGTATTAATCCCATACCCCCACAGCCATTATGCTTTTTTATCTACTTTTGGTGTAACACTAATTACAAGAACACTTAGGCTCGTTGTCTTTTGAGAAATATTTCTATGATTCACTACTCCATGAAGGATACCGGTAGTTATTGATTTCAGCTTTAGAAAAAAATCGAGGTTCCTCCTTAGAGACACCAAATCTTACAACGATGAAATTGGTAGGTATTACTATAAGCTACGGGCCTTTATAAGTAATATAGGCACCCGTCGGTAAGGTTGAAAGATCATATTTAAGTGCACACTCAGGAGTAATCCCTTTTCAAGTATCTCAGCTACTTTAAAAGGCAATTTGTTACGAAGTAGGTAATATCAAGGGTCTACATTTACATATTGGTTTAACTATAAATAATGGCAAAGTTTCTGACAGAAAGATATTGGAATATTGTCACGACGATTAATTGTGATATTAATTTCTGATGGGAGAACTTTCAAAGGGTTCAATGTTTACGAACTTTATATCGCGGAGAACATTATTATTGGGTCTTTAACAATATTTCCTAAAATGCATATTAGCCATGAGAAATAAATAGCCGCAATACTTATAGAGCCCCAAACTTTTCAATACATAATAGACTATATACGTAAGTTTTAATTCGGAATAGCTTCATTACCTTACTATTTTTCTCTTTGCAACGACTTAAAAAAATGATTTTGACAGTTTTGTGTTGTCTATAGCTGTGAATATAATAACGCCTTACATCATTATTCAATAGATATTTTTTACCTGTGTTACTTCTTTAAACAAAGTTTTTGTCATATTGTTACTATTGCAGATCATCTTAAAAGTTACACGACGTGTTAACTCTTATTAATCTTTAAGTCACAATTTCAAGTACCTACGATTCTAGACAGAAATCGTTTTGTCAATTGTACATTTTATCAGCAATCTTCTTATTACTCGCTTGAATCAACTGCGATTGTACATGACAACCTATTCGTGTCTAAAGCGATGACGTAAAGCGTATAATCTCGTTGCATCAACTCGTCTATTAAAACTTAGTTCACAACTTACCCAGTGTATTGCTGCATGCACAAATTGTTCGAGTTATTAGTTGTTATATGAAGTCATTATTGAACGTTTTAAGATCGTCGCTCATTTGTTTGATCTGTCCACTGCCTCGTATTACGTTTGTTATCACATATTGATCGCATATTGATAGAGACGTAAGCCAGAGGAGAAAGTTTTATATTGACTAACAAAGCCAGTGAGCAGTCTATTTCAAAACAAACATCTAAATAAGTGTATTCGAGCTTTACGTATGAATTAGGTGTTATTATTGTTCATATATATATGCAAAACGCAAAAAAAATGTATCTAGAGAAAATAACATTACAATATGAGCTTGGAGTCGAGAAATTCTAAGACCTCTTTGTTTCATAAACTTATATTTGGATTTAATGTTATTTTATTTGCAGGACTAACTAGTTACAGGTAAAGTCAATACCCATATTATAATAATTAAATAACTATAACTACGACGAACTACTTGACGAATTTCTTATAAAAAGAAAGTGCAGTTAATATGCAAAAGGGTAGTAGTTCATAGTTTGAATAATAAAAAGTCCATTGTGCATATCGAGCGGAGGTCACGTCCGTATCGTCGCTTGCGCACCAGTTCGACGCTCGGCCCGTAATGGCGCTCTGCGATATGTAAATGTTTTTGCTGAGACCGAACAGTCCCAATAAGCCTATCATTCTACTGTCCAAATTGGACTGAATCAACTAAAGCAAGAGCAAGAGCAATACTCTAGGTATTTACGATGTAATTCTCATGTTCCTACTGTATTTTTGTTTAATCATGTTATATATTACGGTTTAAATAAATAACATTATGTAGCATTTACCTTACCTTCATTGTGATATCATATTATGTATGTTACTTTCATTTTATTTTACTGAAGCAGAGATTTATTTTCAATATATTTATCCCCTAGTATAATCATAAGAATGTGGCGACTTCCATATACGTCCCAAATACACTTCAATATCCAGTAAGGACGAACCATATTAAGAGTAAGAGTAACTACTGATCCTGACTTGTGCAATCAAAATTTTCGCAACAAATATTCTTTAGCATTATTATGTTCTTCTCATAGGACAAACTGCAATTAATGTCATGTGAATTTGTCCTTCGTTTTATTTCTATCAGGTTTTATTAATTGTAACAGTAATCTATCTACATACGTTAACTAATCTAGTATAAGGTGAGCCGTTTTCTTTGTAAAAGTAAACTTGCAAATAGAAGACGTACATCAAAGCACGGGCATAACAAGTACATGTCTTAAAATGAAAGTGTAATAACTCAAACACATAGCAATTTGATGAAGTTACGTGCAAACATGACAACTCATGAATATTAAATAGGAAAGTAAATGTGATCGTCGGGGTAATCTCTATTGAAATAAAAACATTTCTGGGTACATAATGAATAATTTAATACCAATGACAGTTAAATATAGATTGTACACCACGCAATAAAATATAATGGGAAATTAGAAAATAATTGATGATCTAGCACTTTTATTGCTGTGTTTATATCAAGCTTCAGACACAACTGATCTTTCAGTTTTATTTTCTTTACATATAAAATTCTTATGAAGTTTAAAATTTATCCAATTTAACTGTTATTGACGTACAAATAACAATGTATATAATAACAATAACTTTTGCTATGGGGTTTTTAAAGTGATTATTACTAGCTACTGAAACAGGTTAAATACGTAAAAAAAGTGTCCCTAAGTTCATGTCAAATGTTAAAACCAAAAATTTTGTATTTCTTCTTTTGTGTGTATACTTGTAGATAGGTACTATTGTTCCATGTGGCTTTTGTTTATGATGATGAGGTTTTATTTAACAGCAGTTTTGTTAAATTTTTTAATGTGTTATCTGTACCTAACAGTAAAATCATTACAAAGAGGAAACCTACTCGTAGATTCAATTAATCGATTGACACACTTCAATTCTGTACTGCTGCAAATCATGATTTTATCAAAAATATAAGGTTCAGAAATTACACTGTATTGTTTTACACATATAAAAAGTCTTCGTGGTATCTATGATCACATAAAAATACCATTGTTATTTTGCTTTGTGGTTTGTAATCAAGTTTCGACAACAATGGCGAGAATTGAGCCATTACTTTGTTTTCTAACGAGGGTACTATTTCACTAAAATATATTATCCGCTTGCTGACTTTTCTGAGTAATTTATAAGTCAGTTTCTGTTATAAATTTAAAATTGTAAAGGTGAAATTAGGAAACTTTTTGGTACAATACATAAGTAGTTTAATTAAAAGCAGGTGCTCTAGAAATGTAGGGAAGTTGGGTTAAGGTATTGAATATGTTATTGTAACGTTTTAAATTACAGCTTCTTCTTTCTTTGCATGCCGTAGCTTTAATATTACTTAAGAAGTTTAGAAACGGCCGTCCTTAAACACATTTATGAAAATCAAGCCTGTATATCCTAAGATGAGTTCATTCATAAAAGCATTCTCAGGGACCCTAGACTGATTAAATGCACTAATTCTCTTTCATGAATAATAAAGTAAAGAAAACCCTTTATTTAAAAGAGTAAGTTAAAAAATATATTTTTCTGATACTAAATCATGTAATAGGTGGTCTAAGTTTAAGGGCAAAGATCCTCATGGTGTTAATACACTCAAATTAAGTGCGTTTTACTCAGTGACATTGACGACATGTAACACTTCGTGCGTGGTTCATACAACGACCTGCAATCGTCAAAGATCATCCCTGTCGAGAGCTAAACTTCAACCTCTTGTACATAAGGTGACTAATCTTTAGTTAATGGTAAAACATTATAAAAGTTTGGTTGAATTTTTTTATAAAATAATTAAGTAATAAGAGTTAGTACGCAACGTATCATCATTTACCCATTACATTAAAAGGATAGAATATTATGAACGAAAATGAAGTTTCAATATTTTACTTGTGCTTCATAATGTTTATGTTGTTGATGTGCCCTAAATAATAACAGTTAAACAAATGTAGCATTCTAGTAAAAGAAATATCTCTTGTCGTCTTTGTTTGGTGCAATAAATCTAGAATAGAGTGTAAATTTTGTTTTAATTCCCAGAAGTTTTCGTACACAGAAAAATAAAAATATTAGAGATACCTATCTTTCTTAATGATGCTCTAATTGTACAATTGTTAAATAGTTTAAACATTTCACTTATATTTACAGCTCGTGAGAGTTTTATCGAAGTTGGTACTCATTCCCGTTTCAATGAGACACAAAGAAAAAAAAAATACCGTTGGTAGGAAGGGACTCCGATTGTTTATTGCCTCCTCCGCCGGATGTTACTACTATTCTATTTATGTTCCACGTTTCTTTCGTAGTATGACTTGTCAAACATGTCGAAGAATAAACAGTTATTATGGCAGGAATTACGCATCTGGAATTCAGTTGATATCAGACTTGTACAATGAATCTCTACTTGTGAAATGTCTGATAATAAGAAGCAGGAATATTTTTTCCGTTTATAAAAGAATCTATGGAATTTTAAGCTATTAAAGGTTTTGTCTTTTTCCCTCTTAAGTATCATTAATAATTTAGCCCTCTTCATTTTCATTATCAAGGGAACGTCTACTGCTGATCAAAAAGCTCGTCTAAAGATTTCCGCTATGATCAATCATGATAAAGTCTAAATAAAGTAAACGGAGACTTTAAAAGACTTAATATGAAAATGTTTTTTATTATCTACTGTTTCATTGTAGGTAGTAGAACTACAAATAATTTATTTGTGAAAATTACACATTTTTTTATGGATTACAATGATATGTGTAGTTCAAGAAAAACTAATGCTTTCCTTAAGAAATCCCATATAAGAAGCAGTTGCTATTGTATCATCATAATCTTTTTAAATTACTAATTATGAGCAACAGCTTTACCGCGAAATATACAATTGTTCTAACATATACAAATTATATTTGGTCTTCGTATGAAACTTAAGCTATTAAATTTGTGTACGGATTATGTAATAGGTTTTGAGTTTAACGCACTAACACAGTTTAACTACAATTACAAATAGCATATAATATAGAGCTGCTAATTACTCGCACCGTTTTATTAGTTCGGTCTAAATAAATAAGTTCGTAATGCGTTTACTGTCCCCGTTTCTTCAGCGTTTTCATTCTAAATGTGTACATAGTACTAGTTATTTCTACAATTTTGTGTGTGCGATCGTGTGCGATCAAGATTACAACTTCTCTTCTTACAGTATTTTGTTTAGTTTATGATCATTTTCCCCAGAACATAACAAATATAGGTCCTAGTATGTCTTACATTAACCAGTAAAGACGTCATGCTACAAAAATATAATATTAGATGCTAATCGAATTTATTATTACGGCTTACCAGATTACACAGTGAATGTAATAATTAATTTAAACAAACATTGTAAATGTAATAAAATTACCTATTTTAAATAATGTAAATGTCAAAAGAATATAGTTTAGCATGTCTATATACATATACATATTTGAACTTTTTTCAATAGATTTAGTTACAATAATCTAAAATTTAACTCGAGGTCGTTGATTGGACGCTGTTGGAGGAACAAAGATGTTTCGCATTATTTGCTGAAGTAGTACATGTTGGAAAGCATTTACTTTCCACTTAGTCGAGATTTAGAGCATTAAGTTGTTGTATCGGTGTTGTGAGATTTCATTGGAAGCTTTCTAGTGAAATGATCTTGCTGTAAATCGGTGTGTCACGTCCTGTAGGTATGTATTGCAATTATATGAGTACCTACCTAGTACTGTGAAATGTATAAACATGGAGTTTTTAGCCTAAAAAAAGCTAAACTTACCTATTATTTAAGATAAAAGTATCACATATAAAAAGTATCTACATTACTATTTCCGCTGCTTTAGTAACTCCTGCATTTTTTATGTAGCCGTTTTTTATGTAAACATTTAAGTCAAACATTTAAGTGACTTTTGAAATTAGTTTGTAATCAAAAAACATAACAAAACAAAACACTAAAAGCATAAAGCTCTTGTTTAATTACAAATTACTAAATACTATCATTTAGAATACTCACAATAACTATCAAACGTTATAT
Source organism: Arctia plantaginis (assembly GCA_902825455.1). Classification (NCBI taxonomy): domain Eukaryota; kingdom Metazoa; phylum Arthropoda; class Insecta; order Lepidoptera; family Erebidae; genus Arctia; species Arctia plantaginis. Next base: position 8,863,126 of record CADEBD010000288.1, read on the forward strand.
TACCCAACAAAGCCACAACAAGCAAATGAAAGGAACATGCATTAAGACACGATTGAACCATGAACTGTCATTATGTGATCGATAATTTCTACAATACAGACTGAATGATGGCGCTTACTAAAAGGTAGTTGAGCGGCCGAGGTGCACTCAGAGAGCCTCGTGTCAGTTTACTTCACATCAATTCGACCGTCGAGGTGATCGCGTTCGGCTTTGAAATTGGCCCACGCTGAACTCTGCACTAATCACAACGCCGAACGCCGTCGCCATCGAGAGCGAGTTGCTGTGAAAGAAACTCACACTAGGACCTCCGAGTACGTCACGGCTAGGCGCTATCACAATTCGCGGGCGGTTCAAACTTTCTCCTGCACGACTGCTTTATATTGAGCTAGGACAAATGACAATTTCATTAATTGTATGCTGACAACAAATAATTTGAAATCTTGAAAGTATAATCTAGTCCTTGAGACTTTTATTGCTTTTAAGATGTTGAGTTTTGGGTTATCATTTCTTATCATATTTTGTCACGTTACATTTATTTGAAGTTTTAGTGAGAAAGTTTCACATTTATGCTATGACAATTTTTTTTTGTAAATAATGTGACAATCTAATAAGCTATATTTAAAATATTTATTGAGTATGTCCTTCGATACAGATACAAAAACTTAACAACAATAACAGTTGATAGTCGCTGCGATGGTTACTCGTATAAGGTTATAAAGTCAAGTAACGCCCAAAAATCATAAGAGGTATCATCTAAAGATACCCAAGTTAATACTACAGGAGACCCCTACCAGACAGTTTGATTCTACTTATGGTGCATGTATTCATAAATAACTGATAAAACGTTTTCAACTAAGTTTTAAATAAACACACACTCAATTTCAATAAAAATATTCCCAGGAAACGTTGATGTGTAAATTTATCGTGGCATCCGACGATGTTCTCTAAACATGGGCAGCGTGGACTCTGTTTGTTGTTGGTCGCAGTTGACACGACTAGAACAGTTATATCTTTAAAGGTAAATAATTCTGAGAGGTCGGTGAACTCAGGTGAGAAACTCGATATGTTACTATAGTTTTAAATGTCTGAAAAGTGAGACGAGGGCTTTTAAGAGTGTTGAAGAGCTATATTAAAGAATAAATAATATGATTGTATGAATAGAATGAATAAAATATTTACATTTTAAAATACATCTGGCATTACAGTTATTAAATTTGCTTCCATTAATTTATGCAATGCATTATGTTGTAGGTATAAAAGTTATGTAGGTATAAAAGGTATAAAAGGTTGCTAATGATGATCATTATCGTTTGGTTTGGAAATCTTAGTGCGCGTGTAGTTGATCCAAAAAATATTTTTTTATTTTTTTGGTTAAAAATGACGAAAAATGATATCACAATGAGTAAACAGAACATTTTACCCAAAATAATTCAATAAATATTAATCTCACAGCCGAAGCACGTTGGGCTCCCCCCCCCCTCCCGGCCGGGGAGGGGAAGCCCCGCAAAAAATGCCAATGATTTACGACTCAGAATGATGGTCTGAATACACATTCAGTATTCGTTACGACGTCACTTACACCCTTTATAATTAATAATTAACTAACTAATTGTGTACCTACACGTGAAATAACGAGATCACGTAATTCTCGAGTAGATACATCATCATGTATAAAACTGTTTTATGTACGTAAATGGTTTGTGTACATAACTGATCGTCTAATAAATCAACTTTCACACTACACTCGCATCTGAACACTTGCGCTTTCGAAGAATATTACTAATTTATGTTATTTAACATGTGGCGCATTATTTCACGGTCCGCATGGCCAAGTGAACGATGCACTACAAGCGTCGACCTCGAACTTAGATATGTATAACGAAGGGGTGTAATATATAATAATAATATAAAAATCTCACACACTCACACACGGCCGTCTGATCCCAAACTAGGCAGAGCCTGTACTATGGTAACCAGACTGCTGATAAACATACTTATATAATTCTAAATACATACATACTATAGATAAATTACACCTAGACACAGAACAAATGATCGTGATCATCACACAATATTTGTCCTGGGTGGGTATCGAACCCACAACCTCAGGTTTAGCAGTCAGGGTCACTAACCACTAGATCAACAGGCCCGTGTGTGGGTGATTATCGTTTCTGAACTCCTCATCCATCGTGATGTAGGGAAATAAGACTCCGTATGCACTCATCAGGTACAATTACATCGAAAGGAATCACACTCAAATATGCCCATGCAGCTTAGATGTAGTCGGATTACTTGCAGAATTGATTGAGATTGGCTCCACCAACGTTTTCTCTGGACGTGGTCGCCAAAAGTGACCTTTGACAGCATCCTGTTCCAAAGACAGAGAGCTGTCCACCGCAGTGTTGCCAATCATCTCACCCGAATATGCTCAAATCGATTAAATGTGACGTACCGCTTCGTTCTTCGACATATATGTGTATACTCTGAGAGCCTACTTCATTGGTGTAGAGTTCAGTTCGGGCCGATCGCAACGCCAAACGCGATCACCGTGACGATCGAGTAGATGTGAAATAAACTCACACTAGGCCCTCTGAAAACGAAATACATACACGCTTTTGACATTTTTCGGTCTCATTTAAAACTTGCGTCAAACACTTTGAAGTGTCACGCCTGGTGTTTGTTGTAAAGCTATTTATATTGAAACTTTATCTATTCTACTTATAGAAACCCATCAAAGGTATGAAGTCCTAAAAATATGTAGAAATTACGTTTATCTATTACAAGTGCTCCTTTTCCAATATTAACCTTTAACGTACACTTTCAAAAGGTCCAATCCAAACGATTGGCTAAAATCAAACTAAACCCGTAATAATTTCTTATAGGTCATCTGAACGGCATCTCTGCCATTTACGGCGTGCGAGATCAATTCCAGTTTTTTTTATTAAAGATCTTATGTTGTAACGATGTAAGGAACAATAATCGTAAAAACCGGTCCCCTCTGCAAGAAGTGCCCAAACTGTCCGCACCATGATAAAGGAAAATGCATTACTTCCCCAACGAGGGCGACCGGGGGGTTGTCCTTAAAACAGCCCTTCAAAATGGCGGCGCAGGTCATTAATGTTCAGCTCAGGAGCTGCCCAAATTTAAAAGTCCACTTCGAACTTAGTTATTACGGCACCGGGAGTACCTGCAACGAGATAAGAATGCGGATTATTTGACGTTTTTTTAATCTGGTATTATTAAAAAGAGTCAAGAACACTCATTGTAGGTAGGTAAGCATTACATTATTAGGTAATTTAATATTTGGGGTAAGTATTACTCTTAGGCAATTAAAATTACATCAGTACGTCTTTAAAACTTCTATTGTCTCTCAGCAGGCAGTTATACTCATATTTGGGTTAGTAAATAAGTGCAACCCTATTAACCTGCTAAAATTATTAAATGTTTTTTATTAATATTATTACTTTTTTTGTTTGGACAAATTTTAAGTATAGGTGGAAGTCGATTTGTTCAGGGGTTGTAAGTATTGTGGGTACCAAAACGGTCTTTGTTGATCGCACGACTTTCGACATCTGATGAATCGCAGTGACTAAAAGTGAAATATCATGCATGTATATAAAATTAAGTCTAGTAGTAAATATTACATCACAATACAGTATTTTAAATGTAACAGAATTAGTTGCATCTGTTTACTCTTATAAAAACATAATATCGTATACATGTGCTAATTCAAGCGCATCGGCGGTCAATGAACTCGAACAATAGATTAGTATGAACTCCTAAGTCCTAACCCGTCGGTTTATGCCGAATAACGAATGCAACGTTTCGGCACTAATTGTTACTGCAGCTAACAGCACTATTGCGGATTATTACTTATTTAATCATGGTGTTTGTCTATACGAACTGGCATTAGTAACAATCTTAAAATGAACATCAATACTGAGTCAGGACATGTGCCTTAAAATGCAATTGACCATTAAGTATGTAAGCCAAATATAATTTCAGAAAACATATGACTGTAAAGAATACTATACTCTGTTAATTGTAAATTTTAAAAAGTGCCAGTTATGGGTTTAATTATTATTTTTTGACTGTGCGGTGGTAGCGTCTGCGACTGCTGTGCTGAGGTCTCGGGTTAGATTCCCGGGTCGGACCAAATGCTTGTATGGTCTGCATATATTTGTTTCAAAGATTGGGTGTTTTCTATGTATAATGTGTATGTATTTACAAAAAAATATTTAAGTATTCTATCAGTCAGTTTCGAGAAAAGAAAAAGATAAATCTTCCGCTAATATCATTGTGGTTAGGAAATGTTGCGAGCCATATATTGCTTATGTTAGCGTCATATGTTTAAGGCGAGATTTGACGTCGGGTCGGGAGAACAATGCGGGATTCACCTGCCGTATCTCCATTCTTTTTTATTGCAACAAATATATTTAAAATATACCATAGCCACAGCCATTTTGCTGCGTAATTTCAAGGTAAACTTGCTTATTGAGTTTTCGGTAAAAAGGCCTCGTTGAAACAACAAAACATTACGTTCGTAATACGGCTTTAATATTTTTAAATACTGTTTTTACATGTCATATAGGTTCTTGTTTAAATAATATGCCTATTATATCATTATCACGTGCTGCGGCAAATGCATTGAAATTATCTTGTATTACTTCACTTACACGGCCTACTCCACGGTTGGATTTAGTACGGTTGTCAACCGCATTATACTCGTCGAAAATGTCGTATCGTGACATCCTATGTATATGATTGTGTATGTTGTACGGCATACCGTGTAGGGGACGTTTATGAGATTTTGTCCTTATATTCTGAGTTTACTTAAAATGGTTTCGTTTTACAGTTTTATAGTATTACTGCTATGAGTATCTACTTTATTTTTATCTGATGTGTCTTTAAAATAATTATTTTATTTTGTTTAACATGTTTTTAGTTTAAATTTTCTTAAAAGGATAAGTTTAAGATATCAGCTATCACGAAAACTGAAGAGTTCTAAAAAACTTGCTAAGGATGATCTTCTCTAAGTGCTGGTTGCTAATCGTTTCTATAAATATATTGAATTTTAATCTAGAACCCATAATTGAATCTACGCTTAGTTAGATTATTGGGTAACTTTATTTAACAACCTTTCATAGTTAAGTCAAGGGAAAAAAAAAGGTGGCGGCAGCTTAAAAATGCGAGGTGATAAGTCGAATATGATAAGAAATTATTATTTACAAACGTACATTATAAAGAAGATTCCTGTCCTCTGTCGTGCTCCGTCTCATTTTTTTTCCTCCTCATCCCAAGTATATTAGAAAATAATAAGTGATTATCGTACTTTTATAGTCGAATCTCGATCTGCAATAATATAAGATCCGGTAACGTTCTAAATGAACATGTTTAGCCTTAAAAAGGTTTAAACCGTGTCTAAAAGGTTAGCCATAAGGTTATTGTAGATATTATGTAGACTGAACAGACATGATTAGCCTTGCAACAAGGCACTGAGACTTAAGAAAAACGAATGTATAACTATGTTTACAATATTAAAAAATAGTTTATTTAATAGTATCCTCAATTCAGGCTCTATAATGTACCTATGATTAGGTGCAAATCTGTCCGGACGCGGTGGTCTCACTCGTAGCTATTGGCGAATTTTCCGTTATCGGTGAGGGTTTCTGCAGGTGGGGGAGGACAGACGTGAGGAGTTTTTATGATGAGTACAATCAGTACCTGTGGATAGCACGTTCACGCCACGTGACGAACTGTTTTGTGGCTCGATGAATACATGCGTCTTGTTTACAACCACATAACGCAATAATGTTATTTGATAGTAATAAAACAAACGTTTACTTTCTGTATTGTATTTTTAAACCCACTATCCTCTATTACTGCTACCACTCCAAATTTGACTGTCAGAAAATGCAATAGACATTAACTTTCTACAAAAGTTTAAATAAATTTTGAAATAAATGAATAGAGTTACACATTGTAATCTGGCTTAGATATTTATTATTTAGAATTATGCTATCTAGTATTACTTATGCGAAGCACGTACGAGAATTATACAATTAATACCAATAAGTCCGTAAGATGATGTTTCATTATTTTGTTATTTAAACAAATCAGATTTAACCATACATACATATGTTTGTAAAAAAATATCTTTTGTTTTTAAAAAGATAACACACTAGGAAGCTATGTCGCGGAGGACTTTACAAACACTTACGTAACGGACACAAAGGGCACCCAGGCTCAGAACAATAGTTTGTGGATCATTCAAACTGTTGTTCTTAGTGGGGATCGAATGCTCAGTACTCAGCGCAGTAGGAAGCGGCGAGGTAACCGCTTAAACCACTACGCCATCCGCGCAGTTGATGGTAAATTGCAAACAACAACAATTACATATACTCGTATATTGGACTAACGTCACTCAAAACACGGGAGATTCCTTCAAAAACTATTGTATTTTACTATGTTAACACATACATTTCTATTTTCGATACTGTGTGTTGGTAACTATTCTCCGTTTTTTCATTTGGTCGGGTATCATGTTTAGGTGAAAAAGCGATTTCCTTTTAGGGACTTTGATGATTTGGCTCTCATAACTTTGGTACTCTAGCATTTTACATGAAATGTTTAGCTCTAAGGTAATCCTTAAGTGTACTAGAGGTACTTACTGATAACTTATTTTAGTTAGATCTATAATTACTTCTACTCAATAATTAAAGAATATACAACTAGACGGTCGCTTATAAATAACTTTACTTGATTGGATAAGTTTTAGCTTGTTGGTAAGGTCGCCAGGACTTCAGAGCGAGGGACATGATCAACACAAAATGTATATTACCTTAACCTCTTGTATGTTGAATGACATTAGCCCATTTTGCATTACCTGTTATACCGGGAGCCGGTATGGTCAACAGACAGCCCATTTTTGAGATAGACTTTTACTGTAACTGGATTTTCTCCGTATCTAGTTGGAATCAAGTCAATTCAAGTTAAAAATCTTATTGGAAATTGAATAATCTTTATTCACTTTCAACCATTTCTATATAAATACTCAATTATAGCTAACATAGAACTTTCAACATAGGGTACTATGATATTTAGATAAGTTTCGGTTATAATTTTAATTACAACAATATTTGGAAGTTCATAAAATATTTTATTTACAACTTATCACATTAGGTATAAAATACAACTCAAACTTCAAGTGCCACCATACATATTTTTTACACAACACATGTTCTTAATATAGTCACAAAGAACTGCCACTTAACAAGTCCTCAAAAGTGGGTATAATATTTCAACCTAATTTTAAATGACTTATGCCGATATGGACTAAGATGCTTTGTTTATTAGAAACTTAAGCTTATAAACTATGTATTACAAAAGTATCGCAGCACTATATTACATATATCTTGAGTAGGAGTTAAACAAAAATAACTCAAAAATTTGGGTCAAAAATTACATACATTTAAAAACATAGTTTTTGGAAAAAATATTGCAACTAACGGAATTTTTAGACATTTTCTAATATTTAGATAGATTAAAGCATCAAAACAAATCAACAGAACAATACAGTTCTAAGAAATATTTCAAGATGTAAGTAGATAAAAGTAGTAAAAAATGGTTCATTTTGGTACCCGAGAGGTTAAAAAAGTATGGATACGACTTTTCGTATAACATATTTTCAAGGTATGGTTCTCACGAGTATAGTGTTTGTTTTTTTACTAACGTACATTCAAAACATTTTTATCTAATTGGGGTATATGAGCTTTGCACTTTAATATGTTACACATTGCATAGGTCAAAAAAGTGGATTCCGGTCACATTCCGGTAACGTAACGGTCAGTTTTTTTGAAAAACCCATATACCAAAGTACTAACCAGAGAGCTGCCAACAGAATGATTTCAACGCTAAATCTAACGTTTTTTGATAAATTTACCACTGCATTTGAGTAGTTGATATTTACACATTTAGTATAAGTACTTTTATAAATTTTTGCTAATTCAAAAAATGAATATTGCAGTCATAGCTAATGATAAGATCAAATATAGTCCCTGATTTCGTGGGATATTGCTTGTAGAATACAAGGGTTAGCAGCACTGATATTTCTTGTAGATTAAAAGGGTTGGCAGCACTCTCAAATAATGATGACTGTAATCCAAACGAATGACGCAACCGAGGGAACTACAATTATATATTTTACCCAAAATATTGCTAATAATAATAAATATAGATAGATAGATAGATATTTTTAATGAAAATGTAACCTACGTAAATAAAGAAATAAATACGTAAAAATATTACTTTCAAATACATAAATATACATATACAGCCTTAATTGTCTTACTGTTTCACGATTTGGACAAATATACTTACCTTCCTAATTCCCACTGAACTGGCGACATAAAGCGTTTCAGACTCCTGTGTGTTCCTGAGTAGCTGTGCGTATAGGTATACTGTTTGTGTGATGTGTTACTGTTAAGTGTGATGTGGCTCAAAGCAGGTGAACACACATATGGGCTCGCCAATGGAACTGTGGGACCACAATTAATTTCGGAGAATGGTTCCTTTCTCAATTCAGGAGGAATTTGAGATTCTGAAAACCCTCTCCACTTAAAATCAAACTTATTGTATGGCTCGGCGCTGGCTTCGGGGTCGGCACTGGGTTCAGGCTCGGCGTTGGGTTCGGGTTCGGGCTGGGCGCTAGGTTGGGGCTGCAGGCCGGAGGGAAGTTGAGGTGGCCACTCAAAGCCTATAGCAGCGTTTATCGGTGGCACCTCAGTGTCTTCCTCAGACATAAAAAGTCTTTCAGCTCTCCTCGGCAGATGCACTGGCTGAACTAAATCTTCATCTTCATCATCGCTGTCAGCATCCTCTTCCCTGCCTGTGTAAATAATAATAATATACTGTAGTCTGTTTTACCTATGTAAACAGATATATATATACTACTAAAAGATAGGTCTGAAAGAAAAATATTCACTTACCATGATTCAAGATTCGGGCAATTTCCTCGTCCCTCAAAGGAGGAGCCCTGACGGCTGATGATGAAGATGAAGCCCCGTCTGGAGGAAACCTTAGAAAATATGAAAATCAGTACCAGTATCGTAATAACTAAAAATATAATTTTGCTCAATACAAAAACCAAAAGAAAAACCGATAATGAAAAAAATTGCAAAAATAAAAAATAAATTAAAATTTTAATGCATACAAAAACATTTCTGAGGCATATCCATACTTAGGAAGCATCCCAGAAACACAAAAAACATGGCTGCCCATAAATGTCAAACGTATACTGTTGACGTAACCGGCTCCCGGTATGAGACTATGTACTCCCATTTCCATTACATATTTTCATGTTTTTGAAAGAAATATAATGCTACCTATGAAATATATCAAAACTAATTAATTTTACGTCTTAGATCTAACATCAACTTGCCTTTTCATCCATTTTTGGTTGAAATATGACGACAATAAAATCGTCGTCACATGTTCGACATTGAACATGCTGATAGTTACAGACCGATTTTTAGTGAAAATTAACAGAACTATTATATAATTTGTATACATAATCAATAATTACTTACCCTTCCATCGTTTTTTCTAATATTCAGCGAATCACTTCAAGATAAAACACAAGTTTTCACCAACACAAAAAATAAGTAGTCACCTAGGCGATGGCGGAGTTTTGACTGACTCTTGTTTACATTTTTTTCACTAAAGCTGCGCGAGATTTTGGCTTCACTAGTCAGCCTGTTTCTTCTTTATGCATTTGTAACGTGTTAGAAAGGATAGGGTATATACAATGACGTGCTTTAGAGCGATTATGAGAACACACTTACCCATACCGGCTCCCGGTATGTCAACAGTTCCGGCGAAAATGTGTTTATACCGGGAGCCGGTGTTTCAACAGACAAGAGGCTAAGAAACATACTTGGACAAAGAGACAACATTTCAATAGTGCATTACAGAGCAAGTAAATGGAAGCACTCTTATTTGTAGCAGAAACATATTTAATTCTGGTGAACGAAAACATATGAACAGTACCGTTACACGAGGCAAGCATGCTTCGTAACGTTCAGACAGAGAAACCTTGTATTGGTGTCTATGTATAGATATGATTTGATAAACAGGGTACAGATTTAAATAATAGTAGACTGTTTTAATAGAAAAGGTAGTTAAGCAAGGAAAGCGATGATAGGAAATTGATATAAGATGTTTATAAGAATGATGGGGAATGAAAGCAAAAGCTCAAGTGGCTGGCTGTTGGCGGTCAGTCCTCTACCTCTAACTCTAAATAATCGTACAATAAATATAATGTGGTTTAGGTTTATTTACGATCCGACAGTAAATCGATAAAGTGAGTTTGTTTAAATGTATGCAGAGTTACATTCTTCCCGCGCGAAAGTAATTACAGCTTTGTACCTATTATATTCGAGGTCATTGACCGACCCTAACTAGACACGTGCTCGTTATTTTTTTTTGGTAACACACGTTATATCGTGCGATGCGTTTTGATAAGTTATACATGCACGTGAAAATATCTGTAACTTTCGTTTAAGCAATGTTAACTTAAATGAGTATCTGATGCTTATTGTTTACGTACGATTATTGAACGTTCGAGTATATTCATGTAATTACTTATTTCGTGTATCTAACTTTGAAAATGACAAACTTCCATACAAACGTTCATCCCTTTTTTTTACCTCCTTAGTGTTGAAATTTCTAAACATATTTCTTAGTGGGTGCTTACGACATAAAAAACATAAGCTGCCAAAATTTCAAGTTTGTAGCCCCAGCGTTTAGTTTCTGTAATTTTATATGTATAGAATTTTATAGATGTACAAATTTATATAGGTTAGATGTGAAGGAACAAGTCTAATAAGGAATAAGTCTCTATCTATATTAATCGGTGCCAGAATTTTCATAACGCGATACAGGCTAATAGTCTATATCTCCTTCAATCTCTTCTGATGTTTTTGTTCTATTTCCAATTCACAACACTGAACCCAACTCGTCGCCGGCGAACCGGGCGACGGAGGCGCGCTTACCACCACCCATACCTCCACCCGCCATAACGGCCAGCCGCGAGGAGGCGAAGGGCCGAGGAAGGTGCATGCATTGCGGGCATGCGCTAGGAGGGGTCCGGATGTCTTAATAATAGCAGTTCCCGGATCTCTCCTATTACCTACAAGCGCAGAGTGGCACACCGTGTGGTTTCAATCGGTCCTATTCTGGAACACACCATCCTGCCGCAAACCTCAGTGGGGTGACGGCCCGAAGGGGTTTCCACACGTAAAAAAAAGGGGTACAAGTAGACTGAAGGCAAAAAAAAAATTCAGAAGGCTGACAACATGGCTACTTCAACACTACTTGTACTTTTAACCTATTTAATTCATAATACTTATCCATAGAGATCCATAAAACGATAAATAAAAACATTTAGAATTATTTGTACTTTCTATTTTAACTCGATATAATGGTTCTTTAATGATTCCAAACATATACGAGTATATGTCGTTTTCTATCTGATCTACATATGTCTACAATGTATAAAAAATGCTCTATCTACACGATTCGGGTTACGTAAATGTAGATGTTATGAGCTGACTCTAAATTTTCTTGCTAAAGTTATTACTTGACTTTTATGTGGGAACAGTCGTTTATTATGAATTTGCTGATTCTTAATTTTATACCCTAGATATATAGAGTTAAGATTCAGCGAATTCATAACAAGCCCATTTTATGAAGCATATTATTAGTTTAACTTTCCTTTTTTTCACTTTCGTCTTTATATGCCATTTTTTTACTGAGTGATTACGACTTTATTTTTTACATAATTTGAAAATTTTAGAAAAAAATATTTTTAAAAATAATTAATATTCTGAAATGAGAGGAATTGAAAATACTAAGTGACAAATTCAAAACATAAAGTGTCAAACATAAACATCATATGAAAGTTTCAACCATAGACCGATATTATTTCCAACACTTAATAAGACATTATATAAGTTTACAGTATGCCTAAAGGAGAATGGTGTAATCTTATTAAATATTACGAAAATGACTGTAATTATCAATATTTTACCTTTGACGACTGAAAAAGTTACTTTTTTTATAATTCACGATAAAAAATACGCTTTTTCCACTTGAATCCTCTGACTTAATCTCCCTGGGGATTACACAACACTCATCATTAGACCCCGATCCCTTTTTTTCAGAGATTTCCTCGGATACCACATAACAGGTTTACCCTAGGAAGGAAATCTAAGAAGGAGTGGGAACTACGGTGTTCCCATTCTACTCCCTAAACGGTGCGCGTGCTCCACAGTGCGCACGTAAACGCAAATATCATTGTCGGACATTGTATGATAGAAATGTTTAAATAAATTAAACTATATTTGATATTTAATCAACCTTTGTTTTTGATTTACAAGGAGTGTTAAGGAAGTTTGATTTATTATTTTTAGAGGGGACTGAAAAGGAAAGAAATTTATTAGTACTTGTTGAGTCCCTAGCACTGGCGATCGAAGTGGAATTATGAGTATTGTACAATCCCCTGAGGATTGAGTCAGGGGATTCAAATGGAAGAAGTGAAAAGTATGTTATTCCTGAAGGATAGATACAAAAAAATGGACACAATTTTCTTATGAAAAATGGCAAACTTGTTAATATGCACACTTACTTATTTCTCTATTCTATTCAAAACCGAGCTGTCCTTCAATTTTTCACTGTATTGTTTTTGGTAGAATAGTTTCCAGTTGCTTCAATATTTGAACTAGGAACAGCCAGCCAACTTGGCGTAGTCTATTGACGCATACGATCCGAGGATCACACGGATGCCAAATGCCTTTTGTTTTGGCGTTGTCACTGTACAAAGCACCTACCAGATTGCAAAGGCTATACTCAAGAAATTAGAGCCAAATTGCCTTCATGTGAAAAAATCGCAGATAGATAAACCTCTTGGTGAGTTGTTATTCTAAATAAGTAATGGTAGTTATTTAGCGTATGTGTAAGTGGTGTTGACAATTGCTTAAATTAAAGCTATTTAATCTCAGTAACCGCTTAATACCAAGAGTGAGGCGCAAGAATAAGACATGCGATTCTAGGTATTAAAGCAAGGTATATAACACAGTGCTATATAAAGGGCTATGCTCGGCGTTTCTCTAAGGGATCGCATCAGAAATGAGGTGATCCGGCAGAGAACCAAGGTCACCGACATAGCCTACCGGATCAGCAAGCTGAAGTGGCAGTGGGCTGGCCATATTAGCCGCAGAACCGACAACCGTTGGGGAAAACGAGTTCTTGAGTGGAGACCGCGTCTCGGTAAACGTAGTGTAGGACGCCCACAGGCCAGGTGGAGTGACGATTTACGCAAGAAGGCTGGCAGGAGCTGGATGCGAGAAGCCCAAAATCGATCTAAGTGGCGTGCAATGGGAGAGGCCTATGTCCAGCAGTGGACTGCGATAGGCTGATGATGATAACACAGTACAGTATACTCGTACAGTTTACATACTGATACCCGATTGTTAAAATACTTGGTGTTTAAATAGACTTTGTTTATGCATATCAGTTAGTTATCTGGTGATGGGCTTTGTCAAACCCATGATCGTCATAAACCATGCATTAGTCATAATACTCCAATAAATATGATCCTTTTAAGATATCTCATAATGGTTCTTTATCTGTGTACATCATTCCACAGCTGTTCAAGATAACGGCTCTATTTCTGAGTCATAAATGTTTTCATAATTATGGTGCGTGTACATATAAAAGTGAACCAACAGATTGAACGGCCATGTGCAACGGCCACTACATCAATGCAGCTGTCAGATTATCGCTGGCTACGTGCCAGTTTAATCTAATCACAATTTTAGATATTTTAAACTTTATGATTCCTGTAGCGAGCCAATCTCTTTTAAAACTAGTAAATAACGATTTTTCACGACAATTAATTACGTCAATTGCTCATAGTCTAGTCTTATGCTTGTGCTAAAGAGATGGCCATTTATTTAAAAGCCGGAGGTGAAGAGTACGGTCGACGTCTACTATATAACCGGCTAGAGAGCTAAATTCTACTTATTGTGCGCTGTCAAAGGAAATTTTCCGCTTGTCATCCTTGACACTATTGTTACAAGCAAAATCATAGCTCACATTTAAACAGGTTTCAAGTCAACTTTTCTTTTACATCACGAAATTGCCATCAACTTGTATAATCATCAATAGCCTTTAATAGTCCACTGCTGGACATAAGCCTTAGAATCACTTTTATAAACTTAGTAAGCTTATTAAGTAGAATTTATTATATAAATTAGCGCATTCACTATTTTGTTGCATAACATAATTAACAAAAAGAATATAACTACACAATAAAACATTATTTTCATTTAATTAAAATAGGATATGAAATGCCGCGTTAATTACAACGGCCAAATTTCTTTGTGATGATTTTGTCGCTGCAGTCAACTATGATTATTAAAAAATTCTTATTAATAGTACAGACCATGAAAGGCCTTCTAGATTAATTTAGAACTTTTAATCATAGTTAACTGTGGAAGAGCCATAGGTCGGCACATATGGGTCGTGTGGACCGGAGGGTAACCACAAAATAAAACTGGTGCTGAGCAATTTGTTCGTTGCTTTTCATCGAGTGAATACAGAGGGTAGAGGGCGCTGAAAGAACGGCAATTCTGTCTCTTGAGTTGTAAGTCTCCATTGACAGCGGTAGTCACTTACTATCACGTGACCCGTCAACTACTTTGTATCCCTTTTTTTTAAATCGCGGGGGACTTGACAAATGTACATGAAACGGACACAAAGAACACCCAGACTCAGAACAACAATTTGTGGATCGCGCCAAGTGTCGTACCATGTGGGGATCGAACTCACAACACTCAGCGTAGTAGCAAGCGGCGTGACGACCGTCTTAACCACTACGCTATCCGTGCAGTCAGTCCATATACCAAAAAAGTTAAAAATCTAAAGCGGTGCTCGCGCTATGTCGATTCATGCTAATATTATGTTTTCCTTTAATTTCAACATAGTTTATTACAGAAATCCAACTTATATAGTTTAAAATAACTCTCAATTATGAACGGGAGTGACAAAGGAATATGACTAACATAATTATAGGTCAATAACTTTTATCTCCCCAATGGCACGGGAAATATTTCTATCAAATTAGGTCATCTCATGTAATATGAGAAAACCCTCCGAGCCAAAGCATATCGACAGAGCCCTAACGTATAACATTTTATTTGGCTACTCGGTGACTGATGACAGATATTGATGAGGTTCGATGTTACTCTCGCAGACTCCCTTGTTATATTTGTCGGTTATCATCGCACGGGGCCGGCCGAAGCTAATGGGCCGGGAGTTTTATTTATTTGACAGCTCCATAAAGAGAGAAAACCAATAATACGATTAGAATTAATGGGCGTGTAAAAAAATTTAGTTTTCCTTTAACTTAATGAAGTATCTTCTTAGAGCTATTTCATTGATTCTATTTAAGTTAAGTCAAATTGTAATAAGTTTTACTGACTAAAAAATGGTTGGTTGCTGCTCGAGCTATTCTCAGGAGTCATACAATATTTTTTGCTTTAAAAAATTAATTTCACCTTTTATTTTGATGATAATAATAAACAACAATTTAGTAATCCGAAAAGGTACCTAAAAAAACCACCCCGAAAACGGCCGGCCTTAGGTGCAATACTCTGGGGAGGACCCGGACCATGTGATTTTAGGTCCCCCCTGGATCGACGCTGCACCTACTAGGCCCTATCCACATACAATGATAAATAAGACGTACTGAAATATGACGTTTGTCATTTTCTACATATTGAAGCGTTAAGTTATTTGCAGGTACTTTAAGAAAATTTAGCGAAAGTAGAAACGTGAACAAACAAACAATAATAGAAAGCCAAATTTTTAAACAATATCTGTCAGAATCAAAAAAATGCCTACAGACGGCTATAACAAGCTATATGCACAGTATACATCCAGTTTATGCTGAACTGCCATAGTAGGTACAGTTAAAAGTTAAAATAGAAACAGAAAATTAACTATCTATTATATTGCAAGTAGCAATTTATTGACCCTTGATTTAGTCTTCATTATAGTAGTCCTTTCTGCGTAACGTGTTCAATACCCAATTTATATTTTACCGTGTCGGTGCCGGGTGCCACATAAATCTTTACTTTTTGATAATTACCCGTGAAATTCTGAACTTGATAGACACTATAGAAACAATGCAAGGGCAGCTCTAAAGAGGCGTTAATGCTAAGGGTAATGAAGAATCAATACAACCCGAAGCTCTTGATCACGGACACAACACAATAGATTCACTCAGGCAAATATCGAGAGGCTAAAAAAATGCACACAGTTTTATTATTCAGTACACTTGACTAGGAAAAAAGTGAGGAGGGCTTGAATGCCTATTGGGGACCGTGAGTGCGTGCTGCGATCCCATCGCAATCCTCAACGGATGTACTGGCTCGACTGGGTTCATTCTAATGTATGCCACTGAGAACGTTTTCTTTATTGCATAACATATACATATATGTATATCAGGGTTACTTACTACACAAAAAAGTCAAACATTGGTATCACTCTATGGTATACAATTATGTTGCCCGAACATATATAATTTTAATTGTAAGATTGCAGTAATATGTGTGTGATAGAGATGCAAAAACACATTTAAAATAATGGACATGTTAAATAGGCTGATACCAAAGCCGTTATCATTTATTAGAATGGGCTTTCACGTCTAAAAATACTTATATCTTTTTCAGACATTTAATCTAAACTTTATTGAAGTATTCAGTATTGCTGTGTGAGTATTCAGTATTCATTATATATTTTTGTTTCAGAAACATCTCGTTAGCAATTCCAACAGTGAACGACAAGTTAAAGGTAGGTTGTGCTAAATAAGACGTTTTTTAATCAAATTTGTTGAAAGCTTTACACGATAGAACTTACACGAAAGATAAAGAAACTTATAAAGAAATGTCAGTCTGTGGAACAAGTTATCGTCTGCGGTATTTCCGGACCGATACGACCTTCAAACCTTCAAGAAAAGAGCGTACTCCTTTTGAAAAGGCCGACAACGCGCTTGTGACTCCTGAGTTGCAGGCTTTCAGGGGCGGCGGTAGTCGCTTTCCACTAGGTGACCCGTCTGCTCGTTTGTTCCCTCTTCCATAAAAAAAACTCATGGTACTCTTAACTAATTAATAAATAATAGGTAAAAGTAGTGATTAACGAACCACATCGTAAAGGACCCCACATTTATTAATTGATAGTTTTACTTCACCCGCACACTCTCTACGATTCTTTTCACATTACATCATGTCATCATGAAATGGTTGCACATTTTCTAATATTCTGCCAATTTGGCAGTCAGCTGAATTAACCTCATCAGGTATCCAAACTTCCTCGATTGAAAGATCAAACTATTTAAACGACCTATATTACTTAATATTAACGGAGAAGGAAAAACTTATTGGACTATTGTTTGCTGAATGTGGGAGGTATCTAAGTCGCAAAGTCGTAATGAATAGCTTTCGATTCAAGCTTTTTTTTTCTCCAACATTCGTCTGAGAAAGGAATACGACTTAATAATATTAAAGTCAAAAATTACTAACCAATAGGTTTTGATTTACTTTATTAAAAAATGATTCATCTGAATATGCCATATAAATGAAAATTGAATTTTATTAAATATGCCTTATAAATGATGTCAGTTAAATGGTGTGGCCCTTTGAGCATAGGCTCACCCATTTAAAAAAAAAATGGTGGGTAATTAAACCTCGTTTCGTCGATCCCGCTCTTATACAAAAACTAGGTTATAGTCAGATAATAGCTGCTTATCTCGTTGTTGATCTCCATTGTTTGCATTCTGATCTCTGTTAGTTGGTACGGGCCATTTTTTATTGAAGAAACTTCTCCAAGTTAGTAGGTGAGCAATGTTTATCGTTTCTATTGGAAGTTGCGTAGTTGTATTGGCATTTGTGCTTGCACTCGACTGTAAATATCCGTGAATAAAATTTGAACGAAAATATCCGGCTATGATCGCTCTCCCAGTTTTCATGTAAGTAACTAGTTCAAACTTCCGTTTCATAACAACTGTTACGTGTGTAATAACAAGCTAAAAATCCAAATGAAAACCCATTGCATCAGAGTATTCGATCCAGTTAGCTACGGATAATGTTTGCGAGTAAAATGGGTTACACTTTACCAATATTAATTTAAAACGCCTTTATGACCTACGAGTACAGCAGTATTAAATGTCCTAAATATCTCTTAGTTTGACCTCCTGATAAGCCACGACTCCCAATTTCGCCTTCACTTCCTGTATGTATGTTGATCTAGCCCCCCCCCCTCCCCCCCCCGGTTTTCTCTTGCCTTCTATTTTTCCTTCCAGTATTCTGTCAGTGAAGAAGTTGTCATGTCTTACCACCTCATTGGTCCATCCAAATAATGTTCATCATTCGTCATTGCTTACCTGTCTCTGTCTCTTTGAGTCAGCGTCCACGTTTCACAGCCATAAAGTGCAATACTCCATATAGCTGTTTCTTATTTCGGTGTTGATGTTGGCCTTGAACAGGTGTTTCGTACGATTAAAGGCTGGTTTGACGTACTAATCTGAGTAGTGGAAGATGAAAATTTTTAGGTTGAGGAATTTTAGTTTTATTTCAGTTGTTCTAAATTATTTGTGTTGTTGGCTATTGCTGCGATATCATCTGCAAGTCTGATAAAACGTATGGTCTCCCCATTAAATTTAACCTGATTCTACTATTTTCCTTATGGCATATTCGATAAAAATATTAAAAATTCAGGATGATAGAGGGCACCTAATAGTTGCTAATTGTTTCTCTCCTCTCAGATCTATTATTGTTTGCTGGTTTTTATCTAATTCATAAATTATTCGCCTGTCTCTATAGTCCACCCCTGCTCCTTTCAGAATGTCCATCATTTTTGCCCAGTTTACCCTATCGAATGCCTTGTCTAGATCAATAAAAGCTATAAATGTTGAAAGGCTTAAATCCATACGTCTGTCTATAATTAACCGTAGGGCTAGTAGTAGTATCCTAAATATAACACAACAATAAAACTTCTACTGTTTTTCAATTCATTTCTCATTAGTTTATATGGTAGTCAAAAAACCTAAGGTTCCTACATTATTTTATATTATACACTTACCTATACCATGGGAATAGGAAAACCAAAAAAGTTGTTTTTTTTTGGTATCCATAAGGGACTTTTAATTTTAAAAGAATTGTAAGCAATCAGTTTCTAACTTATTATATTGGCTTGGGGCCAAATTTATTGTTAAACAGCGGATAACAAGATCTAAACAGTGTTTAATGAGATTTCAGTTGAATTCAGAGTTCAAGAAGTTTGAAAATCACAAATAACAAACCACCCGTTTACTTTGCTAATGAAAAGTAAGATAAAATTAACTCTTAGGAAGCACCATAATAAGGTGTATCATGCACATTGCTGAATCTAAAATGTAAATCATTTCAACAAAGTAATTATAAACAAGGTGACAGCGTTGCCTTCTTGTTTTGAAATAAAACATATTTTAGGAGAAATGTTGATAACGCGACCACTGCAGCTAAATGAAAGTTTGTTTGTTGACCGGGCAAGTCGCAAGCTCGCAGGGAGCCGTTCTGCTGACTACGCTGATTTAAGGAGAAACTTTCCTTGTTTTGTATTTTACTGGTGCGCGGGGAAAGTCACCCTCGAGATTTGAATATTTTAGAAGCGGCGTAACTTCGCTAAGGTAGGTCCCTTTATGCGAGTTCCTAGCAATTGCTTCACATGCTTTCAAGGGAGGTAATTGAAACACGTTTTCAAGAGTAAAGTGCAAATAATCATTTCTAAAGAACACCGTGAAATTTTACGCAAAAAGAAGGAAATAAAAAGATCACTCTATAGGATTTTATTTCCAGCAGTGACAGTATTTTATTTCCTTTGTGCTCGTGGTGTTACTGTATTAACGGGAATAGAAACAAGCGCGGGTTTTGTCTCTCCGAAGCAGGTTAAGTAAATAGTGGGATCGCTATTCATAATGGACGACTGAAGTCCCCACGTTCAGCGAAATTGAATTTTCGCTTTATCTGATTTACTTTTAATTAACTTTGTAATAGTTTTTTATAGTTAGATCAGTTTTGCCATTCGTGTGAGATTTTAGGATTTACTCGCGTTGAGTAATTGTAGAGAATCGCTCATATACGAATTTATTTTAAATTAGGCGTATGACCTGTGCACCAGGGACTTCCTTTCTAGGGTATACCTGGTTCCCCGGCTATTAGTACCCGAGACGGCGTGCGGTTTTAGTCGGTTCGAGTCCGACATGCCACCGATAGGTGGTATCCGAGGGGATTTCCGCACGGAAAAAAAAAAAAGGCGTATGACCTGCGTGTTACATACATACGTATAAACATACATATATATATAAATATACATATGTATATATATAAATATACATATGTATATATATAAATATATATATGTATATATACATATACACATAGTTGGGAACGGGGCAGCGACATATCGACATGTTATTATACACCTTAGTCAGTCTCTGTACTTGTGTACAGTTAATTTTGACTTACTATAAATGAATTAATTACCTATTTATACTAGATCACATTATGGCTATGAACATGTTAAGGTCAATTTAACAATCTCCGCATCACGGCAAACCAGCTGCAAGATGTTGGGGTGTTGCATAGTCTTATTATTTATAAACTTAGTTATTATGACATTCATTAACATAATATTGCAGCACTAAAAGATGTGGCAACAAAATAAATATTCATTTTAGAATGAGATCCTTACAATAACTACGCCCTGACACACTTCAAGGTTACGCATAGTTATTCATAAAACATGCATATAAAAATGCTACCCATTTCGATGAAAGATTAAAAAAATACTCCCATCACTAATCGTAAAGCAATCGTAAATTGAAGCACAATTTACAAAATAAAGAAAAGTTAAAGTCGTTAATAAAATAAACTCCCCGTTACATAATTAGACTAAGGAAGCCGTAAAAGAATTAAAGTTGAATAGACGTTTCGTGAATACGAAAAGAAAACGAGCGGGGAATCAACGACGTAATCAGATTACGACCTTTTTGATATACTGACATATTTGGGTCATCGGAATCCTTTGAAGTAGAGGCACCAATCGATACTGAACCCTATTAATTGAAAGTACGAAGTCATGTCCATGTTACTTCAGCTTTCTACAAACTGACAGTTGGAGCTTAACACAATTTCCAAGCAATCGTCTCAGTGCAATATTTTTTAAATCCAATTTCGTACATGAAAACCGTTGGAGTGCATAACTTTTCAATGCTTTTGTATGCTCTCAGTATCAGTTTTCACGACGACAAATATTGGTTGCATTTTTTTTTGTAGCGGTCTCGCAACATTGATTTTGAGTCGTACCTGTTTGTGGTGGTTGCTGAAACTTTGATACTGTCACAGATATTTTTTACTATTTCTAAGGTCTCGTTGATTCACTTATGTAACGTAATTTAATGATTCAGTTTTTCAAATTAATTCTACTCGTCTTTCTAATATATTACTTTAATCTAATTATAGAGAGACTATCAACCACTCAATATTTAATACTAATTTAATAGTAATGCTTGTCATATAACATTATATGATTTTCCTTTGATATCAATAGTTCTAACTGAACTTAGAGCACACATAATCTGACGAAGGCAAACAATAATTCGCTAACAAACGCTTAAAATAGGCCATCGATTGCAAACAATAGGAGCAATATAAACGGAACGAAATATTCTGAAATTAATTAAACATTATATAGTACTTACGAAAAACTTGTACACCGGTCAAAGGTCTCAAGTCTTAATCATGGAGCTGGGTGAATGTTGTTAAGGTGTTGATGAATCTGTATCAAATTATAGTGCGCGGTCGTCAGCCCCTCCGCTCGCGCGCAGTCATGTTACCACGCCGCCATGTACCGCCGCGCCGGCCAATAATCCGGTTAGGACGACCGCATGCGCCGCCGGCGATGCCCTGATCGAAATGTAATTGAGTGTACTCACCTGTCTCACCGCACACCTATTAAACAACTACAAATATAGGCTGTTATGAAAATACACAAATATGTAATCAAAAAATGGTTACTAAAACGTTTAAGATACACACACAAAGTTGAATAGATTCATTACTTTCCACATACCTATATTTTATGATTTCCTCACGATTTCCTTATGCTGGTGAGTAAAGAAATAAAAAAATGAAAAGTAGAGGGGAAAATCTGTATGTGCCTTCTGCCATCTCATGAGGGGAACGCAAACTCTGATGCGGTATCCTGTTGTTAAACGGTAAAAACGGAAATAACACACGGATTAACTACGTGTATGTTAGATTATTCTTTAAAGGAATGTTTTACGAACGATGGACAATCTACTTGTTACAATCTATAATGGATCTATCATACGAAACGTAATGAGTTAACAATTGGATAAATAGTTCATATGCTGCCGAAATGTGATATGCATTTATTAAAATTTAGATTTACTAAAAACGTATTAAGATAACTAAATACAATAAATGTGTTAAAGGACAAATACTCAAACTAAGATACGGGTAAAACGGTATTATTATCAGAAACTAAATATCTTATCTCTCTTTTTATTAAAGTGCACACTAATGAAGGTAGAATACTGGGTGCTAATCAACCACATGCGCGCAAAAATGTGTAGATATCGATAAAAACGAAAAAAAAACAATCGACAGTGCAAGCTCAACGGTCTCTCATGCACCATAATTAAGTAATTAATAATTAAAAGTAATCTTTTTTAAATCAACTTTAAAAAGGACTAAGTGCTCAATTGGATTAAATATTTTTGTCTGCATGTTAATCGATTCCATTTCAATCATTCTTTTTTTTAATCTATTAGTGCTACAGAAGGTTGGTCCCATTTAAATGTGAAGAAAATAACCTTTAAAGGCATGAATTTATAATGATTTAGGCGTGTGAAAATAGGTGAATCTCTGTTTAATATATATATATATATAGTTTACTAAAAGTGAGTGTAAGATTTGTGATACATCTTATAAAAATATATCAAAACTATATAAAAAAAACAGTAGGTTTTTTTTTATTTTAATTTTAATTTGTATTTTCATCGAGTAATCATTTGTCAGTTTACCATTTCCACGACACGATGTATGACATCCCATCAACAAAAAATAATTAATGAAGATCGGGTGAGTAAAATCTAAATTAAATAGGTTTACGCAATTTGCATTTACTGATTAGGAACTGTTAATATCTCCTGTGTTATTTGTAAATTGCCGGCAATAAAGGCAATCATATGATAGTAATAGCGTTACCGATAAATTTCTCATTAAGGAAATATATAATAAATAAATCCTCCCTTAAGTATTATAGCTACTTGCTTAGAGCCACTTTTATTATTGTCTGTCACTAATAACCTCTTTTTCATGTGTATATGTAAATAAATTAACACAAAACAGTTCAATATCGTATCAATACTGTTTTTAAACCGAACTAAAGTAGAAAAACTTTTTACTCTTATAATAATAATAATAAATATATTTATTGGTCCAAAGGTGTTACAACAGTAAAACTAGCAGACACAATTGGTATTTACAGTATTATACGCTAAAGTTCTAAAGTTACAAAATATTGTTGTATATTCAAAATTTGAACCATGTCTCTTAAACTAGGCTACGCCTGTATCTTAAGAGACAGGTTACGGCTCTAAGGACTTAAGGACTTATAACTAGTCAGTGCCCGTTTTGCTATTATATGTTATTATTTTTATGCTCTAAGTCTTTATCTAGTTAAAAGTAACCTAAGTTACTATCTACTAATATCATTATCAATCTACTTATGAGTTTACAAGGAAATCGGTCCATCTATTTGGTTGATTAGCAGAAACAAAAACTTGATTTTTTAGAATCATGTATTTGGCCTTATGTATGTATTTAGTAAGAAGTTGTTATTTTGATATTATAAATAGATGCATTTGATGAAATGTGGTCAGACTTCAACGTCATATATCAAATGTCAAATCTGTCAAAAAATAAGCCCTAAATTCGACAGTATTTTAAGTATTCCTATAAGATCTAACTATAATTTTTAAACAATGATGACAATGGTGTGAATACTTTATTTTCTTTACGTTATCGAAGTTTGTATGCAATTCAATCTTGGTTCCGATTGTGCTGTCACTCGCATGTTTGAACCGATCAAAATTCGGTCACTGTTCCAGCTGTTGGTAACTGAGCGTAACAAAGTCAAATTGAAATGTCAGCCATTCAAATATTCACGTAACGTATCATGTGACATTTCCAACTTAGCAGCTTAGTTTGTAATTCCGTATATCGTTCTGTTTGTTTCGAAAATCGTTATACCGTAATTTGCTCCACTGCTTTTCGTAGTAACATACGAGTATCTTTGATATTATCTTGTGGCCCTGTGGTTCTAAAACTACATTTACGTTTTAGCAGCAAAATATTCTGGGAAATGGAATGTACAATTGGATTCAGGAAAATTTAAAAATAAATGCAAAACTTTTAAAGAAAATGACGACCTCTAGTACCCATGCTATTTGAAAATATTAAATTATGTAAATCAAATTAAATGCAACAACTTTTCATTAGTTAGTTTTTGTAGCTTATATTACTGTATGTTATACTATAATACTGTACTATAATGTTATGTTAGCTGTAGCTTGTGTTGTATGCTTCGAAGTTATTTTTAGTAAATACAACCTCAATTTTAATTATTCGTCAAAGTTGTATCGTAATCTTTTCTTTTTTATTTAATCATACCTAACCTTTATGAATATTTAAAATCAACATTTAAAAGAAATAAAATAGCAGTTTCCCAAAGAAAACATTTTTAAGATAAATTTAAAAAAGTACATCTTATAACATAAATAGATATAATTTACAGTATGAATATAAAAGTATATCGATATGTAAATAATATTATCTTAAATGCAGAACACATGTTAATCTACAATCGTCGTCATCGAAAAATAAACCAAAATGAAAAATAATATTAAATTGAATTTAATGTTTTCATCCACAATAAATTATAATACCATTAAAATGTTTTGAACATTTTTTTTATTTAGACCTATCACTTTGATTACCGACTGTGCGAATTCGTTAAGTGCAATTGGATATTATTCTCACATAGAAAAACAATTGCGTCATTTAAAATAAAAGATAGCATTTGTGATGTGTCAATCCATTTAGGCTACGATGAATAAAATATAATTAATAATAATAATATTTCGGACATCTAACACACAACGCCATCTAGTTTCAAACTAAGCAGAGCTTATACTATTAAAGCTAGATTGACTGATAGAACACTTATATACTTTGATGATGACGATAAAATGACTTTATGTTGGTTTGTGTACATAATATTGGTTTAACAAGCCACGGCTTAACTAACGCCAGGATCATTTGCTTTATATTGTTTTGTAGAATGTTCTAAGCCAGCGAGTCGCATTGTCTGCCTTCTCTTCTCAAGATAAGTAGAGATAATGAGATTGTTTCAAAAACTTTTCTTGAAAAAAAAAAGAGTATGAGTACGCTATGTTTGATATCACAGTTAATTGGACTAAATAAATATAACTTATCAAAGAGGACTTAGTCCAACATAATCTTCGGTGGATCTAGATATCTTCTTCAGCTGAAATGAGATTACGTTTATTGAATTTTTATTATCTTGACTTTATTCTATTCAGAAAACTTGGATATTTGGGTAATGAATAATGACAATTTTAGATGCTTAGCTTGAAAATCAAAAAAATCTTAAAATTAATTTCAGGAATTTTGGCCCAGTTGTGAAAATTCGACCAGTAATTGCGAGAAAAACTGTACTTCTAACATTCTTTGTTTGTCTTTGTTTGCCTAGTTTGGGACCAGGCGGCACACACAGATATGATTTTTATATTATTATTACTGTTATTTATTCGTGCATCACACTTTGAAGTCATACCTTTTAAATTTCCAAAGCATAGTTAATGGTAGGTAAAAACGTTCCTATTTTTTTTAACACTGCTTCTACTGCTGCAGATGAGGAAAGCGACTGAATTTTTCTGTCGTTTCGAATAATCTTAAAATATCACTAGAGATCGTTAATAACAACAAAATAAAATCAAACTGTCTTAACATAACTTCGTAGAATTACTACAACTACGACTACGACTTGAATAAAAGAATAAATAAGCAATGAATAGCTTGGAAATGGTTCTGAATGTTGTCATTCGCTTCCTCGACATCTGTATCGCTTCTCTTCCGTTCTAGCAGCCAGTGTGGGTACGTGGCCTTGTGCTAGATGAGAATAATTTACTCCAAGCTCTATTGACGAAGCAGCTCTACACGTGTAGCCTTTTCACCTTTTCAAAATAGAACGTATACATATATATATCTGAATAAATTATAGACTCATTGATGAGGTTTTATACTAGTATTAATATAAACATAGTATGCATCAGGGAATAATATAATAAGGAAATACTAGGACACATCCTAGATTATTATCAAGCAAAGGGATACTT
This sequence comes from Arctia plantaginis, assembly GCA_902825455.1. NCBI lineage: Eukaryota > Metazoa > Arthropoda > Insecta > Lepidoptera > Erebidae > Arctia > Arctia plantaginis. Next base: position 8,889,731 of record CADEBD010000288.1, read on the forward strand.
TGCCGATGCTTATTAAAATACCCTGGAGAAAAGCGTTTATCCAGGGTATACAAAAATGGTAACTATTTACAATTAATATCAAAATAAATAATACGAATAAGAGCCCAGGAGTTATATATTATTATAATAACAAAAAACATAAAAAATTACATCAGAAATTACAAACATTTTTTGCGCATTTAAAGTTTTGGAAAAAATTAATGAAAGGTATGTATCTCAAAATGCAACACAACTATTGTGAACCTTTTTTTGTTTCGATATATTTTAGGTACGCACAATATAAGTACATTTTTTAACTGGCGACCGAAGTAGTGGTTTCTTGTTTAAACCGAGGTGAAGGTTTTACCAATTTGACTATGTGTGGTATATTTCGAGAATTCTCGACTCCAGTGTTAGAACTTCTGATCTTTGATTTCTTAATAGGTTCTTCTACCTGAAATCAATAAGCATTTTTTTTAAATACAATAAATAAGTATCTTAAGACTATATACCAAAATTACTCTTTTGGAGGCTATATCTCTGAATACCTCTATATAATACATTGAGTTTGACAAAAACACATGCTCTAAAATACAAAAAGGTAGGTAGGTTTTTGTAAACTCACATCGTTAAAAGTATTTATCGATGTGAGTTTACAAAAACCTAAAAGAGGCAAGACCTCCGTTCACATCAAAATGAAAGTTACTTGGGCCAGTTGGCAAGCCTGTCCTAAAGGCAGCTCCAATCACAAAATCAATTTTCCTTCTTCCTTTGTAGGAACATTACCAAGGAACATTAGCGTCATGCAAGCGATCAGCCATAAAAAAAAACCAGTCAATACTCTTAGCAATGTAACACATATATACTATCACGCCTGAACTCCGTCCGGGGTAGACAGAGACGATAGAATGCCAATTGCCACGATCCTAGGATACAGCTCGCACCTCATCCACATTCATATAGTCTTTCATAGAAACTCGCCGGTTACGGGTCTTTGAACGAGCCATTCTTCAGTACACTGCCGATCTGTTCAATATACAATTTTCGGGGCCTGCCCGCACCGGCTAACCCACTCAATTATAATGATTTTAGGTATGGTTCTAGGAATTTTTTTTTTAAACAATAACGTACTATGGGTCTGCGTGTGCTGGTGATTGTGACGTTGATAGTCCGTTATGGTACCCCCAACTGAGGAACTGCCCAGTCGGGTTTCTGTGACATAAAGAATACTTGGATTAGCTGCTAAGTTTGCAGCAAAGTTATTTAATTGTCACTGACTTAGATACGATCCACTTAAATAACGCTTTTTAATATAAGTACTAATACTTCAAATAGATATTTCCTTTGTATTATAGCAAGTTCTATGAATTATAACTTATCACTCCGCTTATTTGGCAATGATTAGGCAATACCATGACATTTTCTTTGTGTTAGTCTTTTGACGTCTTATTTGTTTGTGCATTAGGTCATAATAGTAGTAATAGTTTGTGTAAGTAATAAATATGTCGCAGATGGCAATATCCTTTTTCCGTTGGCACGACTCGTCAGTTTATGTAGTAGGCACATTGGAATGTAACTAGCCTTTTGGCTGGTACACGGTAATTTTCATGAAGATAGCTGTTATGCCTAATGTTTTCACAATTAATTTATGTGTAGTTCTTTTTTAAAACCCATTGCGGTATACTCACTCTTACAGGCTTAAATATCTTAGAAATTTGCGTATGTGTGAAAAAATTCTCAAGTAAATAATACTGTTAATACTGCTAGAGACAATTCAATTATAGGTAAACTAGATCCCACTAGATTGTTAATGCCTGCATGTAAGAGAAACTGCGATATAATGCGTATAAGAGTTTTTGATTATGTGCCCAAGTCAATTCGCGAATTGCCACTGTCTAAGATGAAGGCTGAATTGAAAAAATGGCTGATACAACACTCTTTTTATTTCATGTACGAATTTGGATCTAAAAGTCCAAAATCCAAAATAAATTACATTATAAATTTATTGAATTTTTAAATATTAGACCATTTGACATTAATTATCCTATTCTATTTTCATTTCCATGTGTTTAATGTGTGCATATAAATAATAATGATTATTTTAATTAAGTTAAGCGTCATTATTTTAAAATTTTAAATGCAACTTTTATGTAGGTAATTCGATTTACAATGTAATATGATTTAATTTTAAATTTGCAAGTCAATATTGGCGAAATGTGTGATTAAGTACTCCATGTAACATCCATAAATGTACAACATTTTTTGGCAAATAAATGATTCTTCTCATTCTTCTTCTTCTTTTAAAGTAATTTAAGCATTATAATTCCAATAATTAATAAGGTCCTGAAATAACTAAATATAACATATAATGTTAAGCTATATGTCTTGTGATTACGAAAATGAAGTTGGTCAAGGACCCCTATTTAGAATATTACAATAATTATTTAAAAAAGTTTTTAATTAGGTACTACTTTGAGTTGGTTTTTGAACACAGTAAGTACCTAAGGTGAATAAGCTTAGATAAATTTAAACAATAATACAACAAAAAAAGAATTGTAAAATGTTTTAATTACAGAATTAATTCGACTTCTCCTACTAAAAATAATAAAAAATAATAATTTATGAGCTGAGATCGTGGTCCTAGTTTTTATTTGACCCCAGTTACATGAACTTAATTTTTGAGCAATACAATTTTAGAAACGTTATAAGTTGTGAATATTAGTTAAAATCATGAATAAGGTAAAATAACCTTAGAGATAATTAGGAGTTTAATCCACAACCACTGCAAAACAATGGTAAATTTACGACAGGCCCCCATTCGGACTTTAGTTATTCGTCGGGCATCCGTAAAATACACGTGTGAATAACATAAAAAACAGATTTTCAGTGGCGATGGAACAATTTCAGACCGAAATGCGATGTCAATCATCTGTATTATAAAATGTAATATTTACAGTATAAGTCTTCTGGGAACGCTACCAGTAGGCGATGAAGTGGAGGAATTTTTTGATGCGCGATGTTAATAGTGTAAATGTTGTAAATACTTAAATAAGTATGTCTTAATATATTAATATAAAGTGTCCGAATTCTGCAATTCTATTCACTCGAGACGTTTAAAATTTTTAATAAAAAAAAACATTGTATTACCTTTTCAGTTTTTCTATAAAGCCTTTTTCGCTTGGATGAATCGGAAGTAACAGAATTGCTATCTTCAGCATTTGAATCTTCAGTATTATTATTTGTATTTAACTTCAGTGAGGAGATTGGTGTAGTACCTATTATATAAATATAAATTATAACATGGTTTTCTGATAGATCTTTAAGTTTTAAACAACCAATAAAATTGGTTATGAGAATTGACTAGTTTTATCAAATCTCTAAAACGATTTTGTTAATTATTTTGAAGTGTTTGTATGTTGAAGTTTTTGTTTTATTATTGATTTAATGGAAGAAGAAATTGTAAGAAAAGACAGACAAAACTAGTCGAAGCAAAGACAAAGAAAAATAGCCGTACAGAAAATACAAGTTTTCAATTTTCTAGAAGATTGAACATGCTTCTTACAAGCAGCCTTGCTGTTAACCAATTTGGGTTAAACTTAACACATATTTAATATTACCAGATTATAGATAAACATTGGGAATCGAGATCCTGGTGCAGTCACGCGAAAAAGATAATTATACAAAGAAAAAGTTTATAAATAAGAAAAAGTCAATACTGTATTTCAAATAGCGATTTAGTTAATATTTTATATTCAGACAGAGAGAGATGAAAAGAAACTGAATAAGAGGGAGAAACTCTTTAAATATCATTGTCATGTTCAATAAAATAAGAAGCACCGCTCCACGCAAAGAAGTTGAACCTGTTTGCTTTGGTAAAAAAATGTATTTTGTTTTTTTTTTATGATTCAGCTTATGAAATCAGTTAATTACATACCCGCATGATGAGCCACAACCAGCCTATTGAAATATTCATCCAAACTCTCCATGTTTATATTTTGTTCTGTAAAATAACATGCGTGATCAACCATTATATAAGTAATATAATAATGCTATTTATATATAATAGCAGATGCCGCTTACTCAAGTTTTCAGGCTTGATGAGTAAAACGTGGTTTGCAACTGTAAATAAAAACTAATTATGATTCTATACACAAATGCAAATGCTATATTGCCAAAAAATCAAAGACTGATGAGTTTTGGTTCGAAAAAAAATTTAAATAACTAAATGACATTACGTGTACACATTTACAACTAATCTTTATTTATGTGTTAACTGTATACAATAAAGAAATATATAAATAAATTACTATAGAACGCTGATATGCTCACATCATTCAGAATTAAAATTTGCTGACTGAGAGGGATTCTAAACATTGACACTGATGCTCATACTACGATTGAATTTAATTTTACTGCTAATAATTTGAGTACTTCTTAGGTTATAAGGTACGTAATAATTAGGTAAGAAAATGCAATCAATTACTTATTTTTTCTACCTCTTCGTCAATTACATCAACGCCCACTGTAAAATAAAATTTTCATCTTAGCAAACAGTCAAAACAGAATACTGAGGAGCATAAGGCTGAGGAAGTTGAAAAACTATAAAATACATATATTCGTACTCTATTAACATCGTGGTGTATTTTGTATAGATTTGTTGTAATATTTGAGTTAACGCAGTACTCTTAGCAGTTGTATCTACACACAAGATAACTTTCTATCCATTTATGAGGTACGAAGCAAGCAAAGAGGCAAATAGACTTCATAATTGTAAATATAGTAGCTTTTGTTAATCAGAAATAATTACCTATATAAGTTTAGACGTGTTGATTGTATGATTTACATTAATACAGTCGTTGTGACAGCAACCTTATGCACAATAGGATTTCTACGTGTACTCTACGCACATCGATATTAAAAAAAAAGACTAAGACTTTATTTTCGCCAGATATTAAATGAAAATAGCTGCGGATGACGATGGTTGTTGATAAAATAAGAACTTACCAGCACGTCGAAAGTTTTTAGACATAGTAACCCCTTGTGATGATGGTGTGATGAACTCTGAAAAATGGTTAGGTAATATCAGTATAAATTTATACATACATATTACATACATACATATTTATACATACATACGTATTTATACATTTATATAATATAAATAATTATTTACTATGTAGAGAATACTTAGTGTACTTTATCTATAATATGTATGTATTTATAAATATATAAGTATGTTTATCAGCAGTCTAGTTACCACAGTACAGGCTCTGCCTAGTTCGGGATCAGACCGCCATGTGTGAAATATGTGAAAATTTTATTATTATTTTTATTATTAATATCCAACCACTAGTCCGACTTCCTTGGAGCACACCTGAGTTCAACTTAACCTTGCGCTGTTATATATATAAATACTTTTCATACTTTCCTAATTGCCACAGCCAGCATCGGAATCCTTGGCGTAGACAATATATCGAACGAACTCCAGTTTCGCGGTCACAGTCGACGGTTAGGCCAAATAAGCACAATATGAGGAACAGATCGATACAGTATTTCAATCCAGCCAATAGGCTGCAACTGGAACGAAAAGCATATGGAATACTGTTCTCATTTCGTTGCAGGGGCACCCATTACCTGCTTTTTCTTCTGGATCGCACTCAACGGCAAACGATTCGAATCATCGATTGCCAAAAAAAAATCCATCGGCTTGACCCCTTGGCGCTGCATAGAAGTGTAGCTTCTATTAGCTTGTCTCTATAGCGTTATATTCTCTATAGCTTGTCTCATGGGAGGGCACCGAGGAACTGTTCGCACTAATACCGGCCATTCTCTATCACTTGGATAATTATAATTGGCCCTTCACCTCTTCACCTTCAATGTTTTCCAAAGTTTTTCAACGAAAAATGTGCGAAAACATTGTCGCCTGCTGTACATCCCGACCGATATGACCTCTAAACCTTTAAGAAAAGAGCATACTCCCACCTTAAAGGCCGAGAAGGCGCCTGAGTTGCAGGCTTATGGACGCCTGTAACTCAGTGGTCACTTTCCATCAGGTGTGCCGTCTGCTCGTTTTCCCCTCTGTATCATAAAAAAAGTGTCAGTTTTGATTTTCAAAACAGACACTTTCTTCGTCTTCTGTTCTGATGCACAGGGTATTATCTCACCATCCATATATCCATTGGACAAGGTCTCATTTTTACAATGTGCTTTTAAATGGCATGTGTCTAAATCATGCGGTTCTCTACATTCATAATGCCACGTGCATCCGGGTTCCAATAAAGCTAAAACAGTTAATATAATATATAATTAATATTTTATTACATTTTTTCCCTAGCTTTGACAGCAAAAAATAATCATTTCTCACTAGCTGGCTAGAGTTCAAAGAAATGTGGAATTTAAATTTATAATTACTGATAACGCAGCTACCTCATACAATGTAATGGATTTTATAATGCAAATGTTGCTACATATGTACAAAGTTGACTCAAATAACTTTACATTTAAAGAAAATGCTCTGAGTAATGTACATTTTACGTTATAGGAGAGGTGTTTTTGCTAAAAAGCGTGGCTCACGTCAGAAATAAGAATGTTCCAGGCAAAGATCCACCCTACAAAAGAACACGGTGAAATATCATTCACGGGTTGTTCATCAATTTGTTTTGTTTTGTTTCTGAGTCGAGCTCACTCAAACAAATAGAGTTCTCGAGTAGAGTTGGCAATGCAGGTGATTCGGATTCGTAGTCACTCACGATGTATGTTAAAACAGTATGTATGTTAAAACTATTGTTTTTAGTTTACCTTTTCGAAAAGACTGCATTCTCTTGCCATGTTTAAATTTCCCAGATGTAGGATTTACCACTAGGTGTCGTTTTTTTTGCATCTTCTTTTGTAGCTGCAACACTAATAACATAATATTAGAATATAAAAGTAAAACTTTTAAACTGCCAAAGAAGCAAAAGTTACTGGGCGTTTCTTATGGTTCTAGGTCATCGTGTCGATTTACTGGTTTACGGTCTATCAAAATATGAAATATTTTTGTCAAAGCATTTATTTTTCAGAATACCTTAGACGCATTAAGATATAATTTTAACTAAATAGTTGTACCTTTACGAGCTGATGGATACACAAAAAGATAAGAAGACTTCAAAAAGGAATGATATTTACTCACCTATATTTCGCCTTCTCTTTTTTTCGAGTTTCAGTTCAGCAGCCCTTCGAGTCTTCGATTCTTTTTTTGTAAGCACTGCAAAACATAGTAAATTTGGAAATGTAGTATTTTACGTTCGTTGATGGTAATAATTACTTACGTTTATAACGGCTCCTTCTTGGCGGGAGATAAGACTCGAGCTCTTTATCTGAAATTCAAACATTCTCGTAAGTTTAATATGAATTTATAATTACAAAATACATGTAATAAATGCTGTGGAAAGTATTAATTTAAATAAATACCTGGTTTTCGTATTACTATCTTCGGTGCTTTTGACATTGTTCTCACAATGTATTTTAAATACGTAGCTGTCATAAGAAATGTAAATTGTTAAATTATAATTTATTTTAAAACCTCTGATGCAAAGAATATAAAATAAAAAATTGTGGCCAAAGAACATATATTAACAAATCAGAGTAGAGTGAGCACAGAAGACTACTCAATCGACTATTGTGCACCATTATGCAGACGCAGTAATTGTTAACTTCGTTGGTTATTATTATTTTTAGTTAGTTAGTTTTATCCCTACGTAATACAAATAGTTGTGTCTTTTTGATTTAGATATTTTTAATAAATGCGCATGATTCTAACCATTAGAATAAAATATGTTGTAAAAGCAATAGCAAACCACACATCCATACTTATGTCAAATGTGCAAGTGAGTTAGTTTCTTACGGTGTCACGCCTAAACCGCTGAACCGTTTTTTAAAATTCTATCACTAATGGAAAGCTACATTATCAGCGAACATAGACTACTTTTTACCCCGATAACCGACCTTTCAAAAGGGCAAAAGCTAGTATTATATAACACAAATAGTCCTATAATGCGGGTGTTGCATTCGGCTGGGGTCGGGGGGGGGGGGGGGGGGGGGGGGAGTGTTTAAGCACTTGTAAAATATAATGGTAATCGGTAGTTACTTACGATCTTCTTTAAGGGCTAAAGATTGAAGTGCGTCCAAACCCACAATATCTACATCTGAAATGCGTTATTTTTTTTATGACAATATGTTAGGTACGAGTACAACTAACTATAAAAAAGGAATACGAGTTCTAACCTTTCAAAATTATAATTCTCTTCATGGTTAAAACTGTGGATGAGTTTAAATTTAATTACAATAATAGACACTTATAGAATACATTAGATATATCTTATTGTAAAATAGATTATAGATGTATGTACACTAAATACACACTATATTGTACAGAAGATAGTTTCATAACTAGTCCCGGATTCTTTCAGACAATTTTTAGAGGAATCTGAGCAACGCTATTTAAACGACAACTATAAATGCCCGTGAGAAATTGCCTAATAATATGAGGTATAAACATACATATTTGTACTTACGGCTATATAAGAGGGTTGTATTAGACACCCATATATTGCCAACTATAAGTTTTGGCCACTCACCAAATATAGGGAAATTGGAAATATATCTAAAGGAATAAAAATGCGTTTACGAGTGAATTGTACACTATATAGATACATACAAAGTATAATTATATGAGATATTATTACTGGTAACAGAGGGATAACTATTCTCTTCAGCCATCAAATATATATATATGAGTATATAGGTATATATATGAGTATTTATCTTTTGATACACTTGAAAGTTGAAAACACTTTTTTCAAGAAATTAAGTATTTGAGTTTGCTATTTTATATCGGGCAATGTACATCTACAAACAGGCCAAAGACACTTGATTTATGTTGTTCACACCGCTAAACTAGAGCGCCCGATGAAGCGAATACTTAATTAGTGTTAACCGTCCCGTTCAGCACTGGGTATTTTGGCAAATGACACTCGATCGTTTTGTACATCTTGTGAAATGTATTTCTATTTATCCCGGTAAAGGAAGTATCGAACATTAGTAATTAAATTAAAGAAAACAAAAAATACTTGTCAGAAACAGTATACGAAGCTGTTTCTAGATCTAAGATACTCGTATCACCGTCGACTACTCTATCTGATCGTAGCTAGACAATTGAACTGCTTACACCTACTTACTAGAAAACTGCCACTGTTTTATTCTACCCTAGTAATGAAAAAAATAGATGTTAAATCTTTAAAGGGATAATCTAGCTAGAGTACGCTTTAACGTATTTGAAATAACAAACAGGTATATACAGGTTTGCCTATGCCTCTACCAGGGAAGTACTAATGAATAGTGACGACATTTAAGAAGAGGACAATTTACAAGGTAATTATGATTTGAAATTTAATGTATTAGAATACATACAGTAAGCTGCAAAGATTCTGTCGGCCAAGTCTTCCGGACTCTTGGATGCACTCACAATGCCTCTGCCCTCTGTTTATGATAAAAAGTAAACATAAAGAAAATTCAAAAAAATAATATAAGGGGATCAAATTATTAAAAAAAAAATCAATACCTCCTTTTGACAATTCAACTGTAAATTGGAAAAATATAATGATTAAAAAATTATGCAATTTAAAAAAGCAAACAAACTCAAATGCGTTTTGAATACATACATGAATATTATGTAATATTTAAAGAGTTGTAGGTATGTTAGTTTCATATACTTAGTTGCACATTTTGTAACTAGCTATTAGTATTGTTATTACACTTTAATAATTTATTATTATTACATACTTGGATAAATATGTCATAATAATAAAATAAAGTAGTAGTAATGTAGTCCACTGGGAGCTCTAGGCTACACTACTACTACTTTCTTAGTTTAGATTAGCTTACGAATTATAAGGCTGATCGTTAAATTTTAAAATGAACATCCTCAGTTTTAAAAGTTGAATATTTCCTATGCGTATAAAGAGGGCCAGTTTAAAATTTAGTAAAATGAAATGAGAAAATACATGCAAACATAAAAAAAGGCACAAACATACATTTTAAAGCGTTTATGTCTCGACGCCATAGTTACCTTTGTCCAGTAATTTTTTAGTAACTGGTAGTAGCTCATGAGGAGTGAAAATATCACCTGAAAGTGTAGGTTACGATAAAAATCATTAGATGTGTGCAATACACATTGTTTTTTGAAAGTATATCTCTGCATTATTTTGCGTTATTTTAGTGCTTTTTGTATTAACTGAACAAAGTTTTTTACATTATAAATACATATAAATGTATTGTCATTAAATTATAACTTTGAAAGTTTGAAATGTTAAGATTGCGAGACGCCTCGTATTTAATTGCTCAAATAATAAAAGGTCATAACCCAAAAAAACTATATAAAAAAATTATATAATATATTATTGCTTTTAAATGTTAAATAATTAGTTTTCTTCTGACCTTTTAAATCAATATTTTTTATTTTATTTATTACAGTTTTCCACTATCTTAATAGGTTTACCCCAATGCAATAATCACGATAATTTAAAACATTTTAGATTACTTATATAATAATAGGGGTTAAAGTATGACATTGCCAATTTGTACTGAAAAATTTAAACTTTTTATCTAAGATGTAATATATTCAATCAAAATAATTTATACAATACACAAGTACTACATACTACAAGTTTCATTTTAATAAATGTGTTATTTTCGTCTCGCCAATAAATGGAATTTCTCCTTAGCGCTCTTTTCGCATAAGGTGCTATATTTTACACATATCATGAAAATGAAACTGAACTGAACTTAGTATCATGGTTAAAACATGTATAAGTAGATGTTGGGTTGTGATAATTTTTGCCTTGTATAGCAATACTCGTATAACTTTGTGATCACATATCTATGAGAAGTTTTGAATAATTCAATTTTATATGGTTGACATTGTTTGTGAAAAGGCTACATGACTCATACAACAAATTATTCGTTGTATATTTTAGGTAATATAATTTTAAACATTTCATGGGTATGGTGTTTGAAGTGTACCTATCACTTTATGGAGTTGTATGTTTGGTGAGCATATATTGACATTTATTGACACATTTTAGATAGCACAGAGAAAGTTATAAAATAATTTAAATATATTACCAGCTCTAAGCGCTCTCTTCATTTCTGAAACAGAAAAATTTTACTCTGATTACGCATATCATAATTAACATCAATTTTTATTAGACAAGTTTTGAATGTTTAAAGTCCGGCAAGAGACGAGAGTTAATGTCGAAAACCAAAATCTACGGGTTTTACTTAGAGTCCTATAATGCAACTGCGCTGTATGATTTTCCTCCTTTGATTTAAAAAATACCTGGCTGCGCCTTCGTTCCTGTATGTTCTACATTACGTATATAAAGACAATATCTTTTAGCGTTCTCCTTCACCTGGCGTGACTTCTGAAGGACGGGAGAATACTAATTCTTTCCTGTACCTAATCACGCAGCCCTGTTTTATTTCATTTCCTCAAAATCAAATATTTGTTTAGCTCATTCATTTTCCGGTATGCTAAATGTTCAAGTAGAGTGGTAAACGTGATTAAGTTGTTATTGTGGATAACTGCAGTACATTTATCACACCTCACTCACTACTTAATACCGTTTAAAATGATGTTATGGTAGAGTATGACTAATTTGGCCTTAACTTCATGTATCAGAAACATGTTTTGTTTTTTTTTTTAATTCAGGTTTGTGCGCGTCAATGACGTGTCGGGCTCTCGCGTGGATGACATTGACAGCAGCAATTGTAAAGTTTGGGTTGCTGAGAATAAGTCCTGCATCACTTCGCATAATAAGTTTTTTAATTTAATATTATAACGGCTCCAACTGCAAATGTTTTCTTTATTGTGATAACATAATAAACACATTTCTGTTTTATCAATAGCCTAATAATTATAAAATCCGTTAAATATGTTATAGCTTTTGTCTGTGTAAAGTTTGAGCAAAAAGGCGAGCAAAATAGAATAAAAAACGTTATTTCTGTGGAGGCATTTTCAATATCAATCATTGAATAAACGATGACTACTCAAACCATAGCATTTCAAGCAACATCGAGCATTTCTTTTTTAACAGCGTCGTCATGAAACACGAACATTGTATTATCTTCACTTCACTTCACTTTCACTTTAATTTGAAACGTAGTACTAGTTATAACAGTATAGCTCTTAGTTTAACTTACTAGTTGGAGGAATAAAGTCCCATTACCCAATTGACTTGAATGCGGTGTAATAGAAGATGTAAAACATGTTTTGATGAAATATGTCCGGTACGAGCATCTGAGAGCATCGTGTTTTGATGGTAACAAGCGGCCAGTAGTTAGCTATTTGAATGGTTTATTGTCTAATCCAACGACAGAAGTTAGACGGTTTATTTTACGGATTTAGGCTTAAGTACATAATGATGTAGTTTTAAGACGTAGTTACTCATGTTTTGCGATATTGTCTGTTGTCCAGATGAGACGATGTAGTAGCTCGACTAAGTCCCTTTTAATTATGAAAGAAAAAATCTTACTAGCAATCCCATACCCCATGTAAAAACATTAACATAAACAGTAGTCTTGCTAGTTTCATTTTGTATGTAAAATACTTTTATCGTGAAATGAGTCGGAAAATATATATTGACAAAAAACTGCTTCTAGGAGCTATTTTTTCAACATGACGGTGCAAGCCACAGCAATACCAAGTATAAAAGTCGAAATTTGGACATAGCACGTGGCAATTTAAAAATATTTTGAAAATACTGGAAAACTTCCCTAAGAACCTTATTTTCTAGAACTAAATGACGGACTGTCGAGGTAATAAATGCAATAATACTCACCTACCGTCTCATCACTACCCGCCTCATCACGACTTGCCTTATCACCACCCGCCTCATCACTACTCGACTCATCACCACCCGCTTCATGACCACCCGCCTCATTACTATCCGCTTCATCACCACCCGCCTCATTAGAATTTAGTTTGCTGACTATTTTAAAATTAGAATCAGCGGTTTTTTCTTTTTCACTGGCTTCAGAATTACTCTCAGCGTTCAGATTTTCACTTATGTTACCTTTGCTTAAACTTAGAATATCGCTCTTATTTTCATCGTCTCCTTTTAGGCTGACCGTGACACCGTCCTTATCAATTTTGTCCATATTAAGTATGAGTGTAAGTCTTGCCGAATCATCTGACTGTCCTTCGTCAGTTCTATCGCACTTTCCATCTTTTCGGAGACAACTTTTAGATTGTTTGTCTATGAAGAAATAATAATTTATATTTTTACTTAATATTTTATTAAAAACCTTAGTAAGAAAATTTTAGAATGTAACACGTACCAGATGAATGTTTGCTGGCGCATACCTAATAATGATAGTTGATTAAATAAATATGTATGTGTAAATGAAAAATAGCTTTATCTAACAAGGTAGTCTAATATATTGAATGAGAAAAGTTGCCAGATATCGATAGAGATCTTTAAGTCTCCATCTGTCTATAGAATTCACATTAAATTGACGCTATTGACAATATAAGTTAAGGAAATCTGAAAGAAAGACGTCCATAGGTAAAAAAATATATCATGATAAGCCTAAAATGAATCTTAGTCAAATACCTTAAGACGAAGCTTACCCAATCAAAATAAAAAATATTAGATAAATAAAAAAAACTTACTAAATTAAAAACTTGTAATTCTAATAGTCCAAGAAAAGTCAAAGATAACAATATATTATTTTTCCACATACTGCTACATCTCATGTACAAGTTAACATAACAAGAAAGAAACAATATGATTTTTTCTACTGATTTAATTACATCTGCGTAATGAAATTGCAGCTACCGTGTAATCAATACCACCATTCAGTATGTAAATTTCAAAAACTGTGTGAATAAATATGACAGCATGTCTATTAAAGTTAAAAAATATTAGTAAAGTAGAAAATGGACCTAAGATAATTTTAAATAGAAGAAATTTCTCATTTTAAAGAAAATTTTATGCAATGACAAGCACAACTTTTAATCCGTACTATAAATCAGCGTTTTTAGTGCGAATCATAAAAATATGTATGCATTTATTAACGGTTATATATTTTTTTCGTAATGAATAATAAAACGTTGCTTTAAAAAGCTAATACAGTAGGCAAAAGTATTTATGCCTACTGTATTTTTGATTAGTTATTATGAATCTGGCACACAAACATTTTATTACGAAATATTTACGAAATAAATTTTTACGAAAGTTGTCTCAAATATTACGATGGATTATTAATAAAGTAATTAATCAATCAACTATATTTTTGTGTGTTATGTTATTTTTCAAAAAAATAATCAAAGCAAATAAAAGCATACTTTCTGTTAACGAACAATTTAAAAAACACGGTTATTTAATATCCAAAAGTCAACACAATTTTCCGTCTTCCTAGAACCTGATTAATAAATATACTATATATATATAATGTGTATGTGGTTATATCTAAAATACAAAGCCCCTAGAACAAAAATACTTAGATGGAGTTGTTACTTACTTAAGATTTACTTATTTAGAAACAAAATACGCACTTAGTCGCTCTCTTTCTTTTATAGTTTAACTAGATTTACTACAAAAAGTTGGGGGAGGCCTATGATCAGCAGTGGAAGTCTTTCGCCTGAGATGACTACTTAAAAATGGCCATGAAAAGAGAAATTAACGAACCACGACGTCCGACCGACGAGAAATTTCGATTCCCACCTAGAACAAATATTGTGTGACAGAACAATAATTGTGTAGTTGTACGATTTTAGAAATATTTACCATAATAAAGGCTCATTTGGGATCAGACGGCCGAGTGTAAGATGTGTCAAGTAAATATTTTTATTATGTAGTAGAACTCTCCTAAACGCAAGCGAAGCCCTGGTCAGTAACTAATAATTGCTTTGCAAATAAATACAACTTAACACTTTAAGTCCTGGTGTTATAGCTTAATGGTTCATATTATATGCGCTGTACATTATGTTTGGTTAAACAACATTGCAGTATATTTTTCTTTGTCTACTTACTTCAATACTAACTTTACCACCGTAAAATCAATGCCCTTAGTATAACTGAGTACGTAGGTTTCATATTTATGTTTCAATCTGTTGCACAGTCTGTGCTCAGAAAAGTCATAAAAGACCTAATCTTGGTTGATACCGTTTAAAACTATTTCTCTATTAAGTGAAGGGGATGTGGCCTTTTTTCCCGTTTGACTATTTGTGATTAAGGAGGTTTTTTCTCCGGCTTGCTATTTTATTCTCGACACTAAAAAGTAATAAGTGTTTAAAAAATGTCTTAATTCAAAGCAAATGGTTCCGTCCACGTATTTGAGCACAACTGATTATGATCAGATTGACATCGGTCGTGAGCAACATCTCTTTGTAAAGGTCAGGTACACACTGTATCTAGATTGTAATGGTCTAAATAAATTTTAGTTTCTAAAACTTAGGTTAACATCACGAATGCATTTACAAAACAAACAATTTTTGGCTTTCGCCGTAAACCAGGCTTATTTTACTATCAGCTTTTGCCCGCGGCTCCGCCCGCGTGTATGTCGGTTATCGAGGTTAAACGTAGCCTATGTTACTCGCCGATTATGTAGCTTTCAATCGGGGAAAGAATTTTTAATATCGGTTTAGTCATTGAGGCGTCAAAGCGTAACAAACAAACAAATTGACTTTCGCATTTATATTATAAGTATGTTCTATGTTAGCTTACCTAAAAATATAAAATAAACCGTCTTTTCCTATACAAACCCTACAAGTTAATATGGTTCCTATTTACATGGCGTTGTTAGACGCAGATGGGCAAAATAGGCCTTAGTGAAAAGTTACAACGCGATGACCCGCAACAGATATGCGCTTACGCCGCGTCGTTGTCCCGCGTCCCAACTCCCAGTGGCTAACCTTTGTTCTATTGTAAAGGCAACAGTTTCGCCACTTAGTACAACTCTCACCACGGAGAAAAGTTGCTAACACCTCACAAATTACTAACGAGTTTCGTAAAGACCGCATTGTCCGTTTGATCTAGATTTCTTTGTTGGTCGGCTGTTACATTTACTCCATATAGTCGGTACAGGTTATCTCAAGCGACCTATTGTGAGATTGTGAAACAAGCCATTTCACGTCGTCTATTTTTAAAAGCAAATACACACTTCAAAGGCTATCACTAAGACGTTGTATGTGGCCTAGAGCACAGAGTTTAGAATTATTAGATCCAATCTTAATAATTGTCTGAAGCGTTAAAAAAACAAATAAGTGAACTACAAGTTGATGCTTAAATATGGACAAAAAAAAACTATCAATCCCGATCGTCAGGAATCTGTATACCTTTTTAATTCACATATTTTAAAATATTTATTTGGTCAGATCATTAATTATGTTATTTAATTTTAACTTATTATAATTGCCGGAACATTAAAGTCAATTAGAGGATAATGACTTTATTCATCAAAAAATAAATTTAAATTTGAATGTCGAAATTGTTATAAAAGGAATATATTTTACTTTAATAGGACTTTACAATCATACATGAAACGGACACAACAAACAGCCAGACTCAAAACAACAATTTGTAGATCACACAAAATGTTGTCCCATGTGGGGATCGAATACACAACCACTACTACTCCATCCAATTCAATATCTAAGACGCAATCTGATCTCTATGCAACCATTAGTATTCTTAAACTGGAAACCAATGTTTTCTCTTTACATATTGACATAAAATATCTAGAAACTTTTGCATAGTCTTTGGTCACCGAGGAGCGGAAAAAGATTTCCAAGTAATTGAGGGTGTTACGGTCTATTCAGGCTTTCAGTTGCGGAGAGGAAATGTAGTATGCGGCCGATCAGAGGCGGGACGCGACGCAGTTCTATTAGGTTCCCCGGGCGCCTGTCGCCCTTCCCTCCGTCCGACGTGCTCCGACTAGCACTCTTACTATGTACGTCAATGGTACATTGGCTGGAATGCTGTGAATAAATGTACGACTGAACGACAAGAGTTGTTCAAATGTTCAGTAGCAGTTTGTATCCTAGCGTATTCATGTTAGTTTTTTTTTTTTTTAGTAAACGAGGTATACTAAAGTGAATAATTCTACATTTAAATGATTACTATGTGAGGAATGTCTGATAGTTTTACTGCTAAATAGCGATTTTACATACTTATCTTCAATAACAGTAAAAAAGAACAAAGAAAATACCTATAGTATGCGTATTGTGGAGCACCTTGTCAAACATTATAGCGAATTCTGCCAATGACCAAAATTTAAATGTTTCCACAGATTTCTTTGTGTTATATTAACATCTGAATAACCTCGTCAATAAAAAGCATAGAGTTCACTGATCTGAGTTATTGTATGGTTAGTCTACAGTCTACAATAACATAGCTGGTTTATCGCAACATTTTGTTAACTTGTTACTTGAAGCGTGGCTAGATGTCGAAAACTTAACTTTGTAATATATTAAGTAAAGATCGAATTCAGCCGGATATGCTAGAACGGTACGTTGCCCGCCTACGTCACATAATTTTACGGCAGCCGATAGGGACCCGACGCGCACCGTCTAGACGCGACAAAAGTGCTAGACTTGTTTTACAACTACTCTCGCACCCGCCAAGTGCTACCGATGCTTCCGGACTGATCCAACAACAAATCCGATATAAGAGTGCAGATGATAATACGACTAAGGTGTGATTTTCGATTGAACCAACCATAACGCGGTGGTAGGCTTACTAACGCCCTCACCTCACGAACACATCTTTAATATAAAATAGATTGACATCCTCTCAGTAGAAATGCGATTCCTTGCACACGATGCGTGAAATATCATCGTAATCCTGAGAGACTATTTGAAATTCAAATTTAGAATATAGCTTCATATATGCTAAACCTAGTATTAAAATCTCGAATTGAATTGTATAAACTGATTTTGAATTATAAGGAGGTTCTCAATGTGGCTGTTAGGTTTTTTATTGTTTTTTTATACGAAATCTCCACCGCAAACAAGTTTAAGTCTATTTTTTATTAAATAAACTATAAAACCAGCCTATTTAATAATATCAAATGTATCATGTGCCGAGTAAAAGACAAATTAATTAATTTAGTCCAGTAAACACTCAAAATTTTGCCAGCCCTTCGTGCTGGCAAAGTTTATGGTAAAGGAAGGCTTTTAACTTCTAACTTTAAAGAAAATTTAGTAAAGTTCTATCTATCTATCTTCAACCCGCAAGTGTCAATTGTCGAAAGTAGCAATTAGCATAAAGGTGCCGATGCCGAAGGTACTCGGTAGGTGAATCGGTCAACGCGTCCAACATTCAAGACGCCTCCGAGCGAGATGAACCGATGACCATAATAGCCGGGATAGAATTGATACTGAGGATGGGTACTGAATGCTATGGTTTACATTTCGAAAGGCCTATATCCAGCAGTGGCCTGCAATATAATGATTGGTTGGATCATACAATTACTACGGAAACACTTAACCATGAAAAATAAGTTTAAAAGGCACTATTGGTAGTCATTATTACATTATACTCGTAGTTAAAATTTACTTTTGACGAAATATTCAACGCTTAAAAAACAAAATGCAAATTAGCACGTTTGTACAAACAAACTGAGTTTAGTGTATGCAACCAAAAGTTATATTGAAATACCAAGAAGATAAATATATCGAACAATTGGCATTGGTTTATAAATACTTGTATCTGTATAGGATGAAGTAATCGCCAGCAGTAGTGTTAGTCATGATACCTTTACATCTTGTCGTAGGCCAGCTAAGTGAATTCATTAGAGTGCCTGTCGCATGGCGGTGAGTAACCTTAACTTATAAAGTCACCTTCGAAAATCGGGTGACGAAATCTGTACAATATATTGTAAACTATAGGATTTCGATGTTCTTTCAAATAATTGCGTTAATGATTTGAATTTGGCAATCTAAGTTTAAGAATTGGGATTATAGGTACAGCTTAATTTAAAATGAATGTTGATTAATCGCGTCTTCTTAAATATTAATGTCATAGCAATGAGAGTATAGTCTGTGAGATATCAGATAAAAGACAAGAGAAGAAGAAGAAATTTGTACCTTTTACAGTTTGTACATTTTTATCTATTTCATTACTTTGACAAACGAATTACGAAATCCTCTAAGACTTTTTATCATAGTGGAAAAACAAGTAGACGTCTTGGCAAACAGTTTCTTTGTACTATTTCCTATATATTGCAACTAGAGATTTGAATGCAGATAAATAGAGTTTGAAACAACTGTAATAAAACGCTTTCTATCAGACTGACCTTGGCTCGTTTGCCACTACTTGTACCATTGAATTATGTGTGTGACGCAGTTGCTAAATTGGTTAACACGCTCAACACGCGCAACTATTCGATCTGATCGAGAGTGTTTATGTGATTCAAGTGAAATTGTTGGAGGTGGTGTCTTCAGGTGTTTTTTGTGTCCATTTATTATACGGTATGGGATAATATTAAAGCACTGGTATTACAATTACAAATGAAGAATATAAAGATTTGTATTAAGATTTAGAATTTTAAAGGTGTGCGTTGAGAGTCATATAATTAATTAATACCTAGTATAATGTAAAATATTATAATAATGGTGGATTACAAATAATTATACTATATTTTATTTTATTTTTATAATCATAACATTCGTGGAATGAAAGTAACATTGGTGCTAATTCTGTTGTTCGAAAACTCTTTAAACTAAACTAAAAATCACTAAAAATGGTTTAGTTCTGTCAAACTACGTTTCGTATTCTGAAAACGTAGTACTTGGCAGGACTAAACTAATATTTAGTGATTTAGAGAGATTAATAGAGAGTTTTCGAACAACAGAATTAGCACCATTGTCTGTCTTAGTCCTATCTTGTGAACATAGAATAAATAAAATGGTATTGAAATTTATACTAAATTAGACTTTTAAGTGTTAATTTCTAATGTCCATGTCCATATGTAAAAACAAGAATAATAGATAATCGCAAACTACACGACGTTGTATTAAAAACCTATCCATTGTTAAAAACAAAACAAGCGAGTCCATTATCTAGAACAGAACACTTCCTTTCACTTGAAACATACAGGCATCAATTTGTGTAATCTCAGGCCACTTACTGCAAAAACAATGACCCATTACACACGCCTTCGCTTACAGCACGGAGCGAGATTCCAACATCGCCTAGAACTATATACGAGTATGTATATAAATATATGGACGGTCCTTACGTGTATAAGTCTAAGTCCAAAAGTGCGTTTTTTCTTTCTTTGTTTAATTTACTATCCTACTCAAAAAACTTGCTATAAGTTATAAGTTCTCACTTTTTGACAAAGTTTTCAGGGTAATTAGTAAAAACTAATACATCTATGTTACGCGATAGTTAGGTACATAACTTTCATTATGAACGTTGATCCGTCACGACGCCTACAGATGCCCAAAGGTAATGATGGAATAAATTTAATCAGTAAACAATCACCATTTGCATCTGACATTTGCAGACAATTGATTGCAAGATCTAAAACAAAGTACAAACACTTAAGTCGTGTGTCGGTGAAAGTTACAGTTGGCTTGAGTTGACTTGAGCGTAGTTGAGGATATCGGTCGCTTTAAGAGCTCTTGTCTCTAAACGCGTCTCCGACGTCTTCGTCCACTTGACAAAGGGAATTGAAATCCACAAGCTTCTTTTTGATCATAAAGGAGTTCATAGTGGCTTAGTAAAATCCAGGCATTTATGGCTCTGGATAGACAGGCGATCTCTACCATGCGATTTCGACCAAACAATAAATATTTGTTGCATTTTTACTGATAGGTTTGCTTCGGTTTTATTTTATTTGCTGTATTCGAATTGACGTCGTTTCCAGAAGTGAATCAGTTGTACATTTCTGTACTCTTCTTACAGCTGTTGTCTTGTGGTATACACGGAAGGGTTATGTTTTTCGCGCGTATATTTGTTTTGCGCGTACGTTTGTTTGTAAATTTCTTTATTGCCTCGTATCTTCCAAATGGCTGGTTGGATTTCGACAGTTAAGACTTTGTTTTACCAAATTAAAAGGAGATTACAAAAATATATATATAAGTTCTATATTTAGATTTAATAAGGAATAATCAATTGGTTTTATAAAGTTTTCGATAGGACCTCGTGCTGTTTCTTTTTTAGTGCATTACTTTTAAATTGTGTTATTGCGTTCGGGTATTTGATTATTTTATAATTATTACTTGTCTCATGTATTTATTTAGACTACAGACGTCGTTGATTGATATTTCACCATAATTCAAATTTTCTTTTTTTTTTATATATTTTATAAGCTTCTTATTTTCTGCATAAAGTAACTGTAGTACTGAACTGTAACTATAGTATAAGAAAATTTTACCTAGTAATAGGCTTTTGAAACTAAATATTTTTGATAATGATTTGAACTGGCTACTATTATTCCATGTGTACTACAAATGAAGTGCAGGTAATATATGTATAAGGCTGTACTAGTAAACTTGCCCTATAATATACTAGAGTATAACGTAAAAAGGGTCTACATTATAATTGATGAGCGTTGAAATGCTTAACGATAGTAGATATTTTAAAAATGAGATCACACAGGTTTAAAAGCCACAGAACGGCAAGATAGGCAACCAAAACAAAATGCTAGTCAATACAATATTGTCTATTGCAGAATGCAGCGAACTGTAGCAATTACTATCAATACCTTGTCCTATTTCCAATCCCTCACCTTTACACAGTCACGAACACTGATGGAATTGTGAAAAGCTATCTGTCCAAATTCACGAATTTTATCGTTTGGAAACATAAAATATGTATTTAAGTGAACCGTTGGCTATGGATTTTGTAAATGTTTCTTTTCTGCTTATAAATGTGTTCATTTTATTTGTGTTATGTAAAGATGAGGCCTACAGGCGGGGCTCTTAATATAGACACTGACAATCTACCTCTACTTCTTTTTTTTTAATTTGTACATCTCAACATCAAATGAAATTAAATAAGATATTTCATACATACTTATACATATATTGCAAGATTTAGTTATAGTCAACATAGGAATTGATTGAGTTGTATGTATTGCAAACATTAACGCAATTCATGTAATATGCATCTAAAACATAATCATCTAGTAATGAATCGCTAATGTATGTTTGCCGTGAAATTTAACAAGATTAAGTAAGGTCGTTAAAATATTTAATATGTTTGAAGGCTTATTCTGTGTACATATATCAGTCGTGCTAGGCAAGCCGAGAGCCGCAGGCAGTACCTGTATGACTGCCAGTTTGCACAGAACATCTACCGAGTTTTGCAAAATATGAATATCGTTTATTGCAAGGTGTTGGTGATCTATATGAAATTTTAATGGAACGGAAGGAGTTATGGCCCAACATACTTAAAAAAATATAAAGATCCGAATTGATAACCTCCTCCTTTTTGAAGTCGGTTAAAAATATAACGCAATGACAATCGGCTTAGACATTTATGAAACTAATATTTCAAATCCATTTTATTCTAATGTTACTAGATTGATAGAACAAAGGTCGAGACAGTGGCGCGATCCGTAATCCCTCTCCCCTGCCCCAGTCCCCGCGACTGGACGGGCTAGACCCCTCACATATACAGACAAGGCCACATTTTATTTGATAGGCGGCCAAGGTGTGTTGTAGCAAAAGTAAATAGCGACAGTGGATACACACAATAGGCAATTGAAAAACACAGTATGGTTTGCAGTCGTTTCGATTCCGACTTTTCAGTTTGTTTTTGGTTCCCGCGCGATTTGTGCGTCCCTTAAAAGGAGGCTTAAAAACTCCGTGTAGAATTATTACTCAGCTCTTTTCTTTATGTAACTTTTATTTCTCTTTAGAAGTTCAAGTCATACGCTACGTAAAAACAAATTGGAAAAGTTAAATTTCCTTATCATTTAAATGTGGAATTAAATGTTATTAATATCAATGGAACCGTTAAAATTTTAGTAATCATTATTTATAAAATGTAGTCTAAAAGCTACTTACTTCAATTATTTTGTTGTCAATTTTTGTAAAGGGCATAACTAAATTAGGACATGGCAGATTTTAAAAGTCGATTGTATAAAAAATATATGATGTAGAGGTCAAAGCGAAGAGCTTGTACAAAATATATTTGTATGACTTCTAAAAATAGTTACATATACAAATAATTTTACAACACTGTTTCTCGGTGATCATCATCATAACACTTCGTAAATACAATTTTATTGACACACAGATTAAAAATCTTTTGAATTACAGCAGCCACGTCTGTACGTGTAATTTGAATGACTTAGAATAGACTTTGAATGACTTCGAGAAAGACAAAAATGCTTTATAATAACAAGATATTAATGAACACGAAAGAAAATGTTGCAATCGAAATTCGAAAGAATTATATTACATACAGATGTATATATACAGATGTGTGTACTTTCGTGTTCATTAATATTTTGTAGTTATAAAGCATTTTTGTCTTTCTCTAAGTCATATGTCAAAATAAATGCCAAATTAAACGAAATGACTTTTATTTTGCTTTCAATTGTCATTTATAACAACTCGTTGCCTCGTTCAAAGTACAAATTTTCTATTGTACTAGCTGAACCGCGCAACTACGTCTGCGTTTCCCTAAAGGAATAAATTTATCCCGTGTTTGCAACATTTTTCATTGATACTCTGCTCCTATTAGTCGTTGCGTAATGTAGTATAGCCTATAGCCTTCCTCAATAAATGGTCGAGTTTATCGTACCCATGACGCCATCAAATGTTTGACATGAAGGAAAATATTAGATGGAAAACTAAAATGATTGTTTTTACTATTTTCCTCGCATTTTCTTCATATTTTCTCACCGTTTAAATTTTCCTTGAACTTTCACAAATATTTCAAGACAAAAATTTGCCAAATCAGTATGCCTATTCTTGAGTTTTAGTAGACTAAGGAACATCCATTCAATTTATATATGAGATTATGTAGTGACATATTATACATTGTTTGATTGACAGTACAGGGAAATATATTCAATACAACGATCGTGTAAGTTGCCACGTTGTGTTGCCATTGACGTGTGTCCCGTAGTCTCACATGAATTTACATCACTTGACATAATTAGTCGTTTTAAATGTGTATATTCTGTAGAAGTTATTAATTAAATTTATAACAGTTTTTTAAATTAATGTTATAAGATATAGATAAGATGTGATATTTTAAAATTGTGATGCTTGTGGGCGAACAGCCCTTCTTTCGTTTCTTATTCCACCTATTCATATTATTAAAATTGTATTAACGTGGCATGCGAAACCTGAATAATATGGCCAATTTTTTTTTTTTTATATTTATTTTGCGGTTTGCTTGTTGGTACATCAGGTTCATAATAATTGACGTTGAATGTCGTAGCGAATCCCGCCAGACGGCGAGTCGTCTGCAGTGAGAGTGTACGAGGGCGACACTTTCCCAGGCTAGGGCTGCGCCCGCAGCGACAGCTGCGTCCGGCCTGTGACGTCAACAACGTCAAGTTTACAGATTAGCATGTAACTGTTCAGGATTTCCTTTACGATTCTATGAAGCTGTAAAATATATTTTTATTTTTATATCAACTATTATAAACTAAATTTATATTTGTTTTCCAAGAACTTTATAGTTTATATCGATGCATCGTAGCGAAATTTTGCTTCACAGATAAACATGACATACTCGTATGTAGATTTTTTGAAGGTTATATTTTTAATACTGTGACTAAAATAACTTATATTTTATATATTTGTATTCTTTCTTCATCACTTAATTTTCCACTTTTAGAGGTGAAAGATTATCTTTGAGATGGAAATAATAACCAACTTTGAGTTAAATCATAAATATTGTAATCATAAAAATATTAATAGTACTATTCAGTCCAATTGAGACATAAAGTTCTTTCTGAAAATCGATTAAAATTAAAAAAGAAATTTATCAGTCTATCACAATAATGATAATATTTAAATGAAACTTTATTTTGAATAATTATTCAAAATTAAGTTTTAGGAATGAATTTAAAGTTTCCGATCGGCTTGTGTGTCACCGGATCAAACATCTATGTGCACAGTGGTGAAATGTGTAGAATATTTAGCAAGTAGCTAAGTGTTTCATTTCTTTCGTGAATCAAGGAACACCGCTCTAATTACCGTTGCAAAACTTTAACAATCACATGATGTATGTTGTTTGTAAGATGTAACGTAATACAGAGCCATTATTAATTTTATTTGTGATTGTTTTACACTTCAGACATAGAGATTGCTGGTTCAAATTTCATTTTCAATTTTCAGTTTAAAAAAAAATATCCTATAATTTTATCGGTTAGGTTTAAAGCTTTTATTACCTGTACCTGTACTTTAGATGAAATAATTAGAACTACCGAGGAACGAATATTACTTGCTAAAAGCTAAAATTGTAATTTATTTATTATTATATTATTATTTGTAAGTAAAATAATAAAAATACTTTCAAATGCAAAAGAGCGTAGATATCGTTACATTTCACGATATTAGAGTTGTTACTTCGGCCACTTGGCATTGCTTTTAGAATATTAACGTGCTATTTAAACCTACGTATATATTTTACATGTATACGTTTGTTTATATTAACCTTTAGGGAGAAAGCAGTGATCATTATCGCTACCAGTCTATTTTATAAAGACCCATTCGTCATTGCAACACTATTTTAAAGATATTTGATTGCTTGTTCGTTATTATCATTACTTATTTATTTATTTATTGATGACTTCATTCACAAATATACCTATACGTCGGCGGACTTAATGCCTAAGGCATTCTCTGCGAGTCGACCGATTGGGCGATGCAGAGAAAGAATGAGATAGGTGCATTTATGGGGATATGATAGAATTCTTATTAAGTACTATTTGTCCTTCGAATAGACGTATATAGGCAATGATATATTATTATATTTATAGTATATATACAAGGATTAACACATTTACATATTACCATTTTTATATAGCTCTTGAACCATACTAAATGCTGAAACATTGCGGTTTCGCATCAGTAATGTATTGGGGCACAATGCGAATCTATCTTCGATTTCCAATCCCTCCGATTACGAGGCATTATTTATTAGTAAGGATTTTGCTGAAACGACTTGGCTATATCCCCGGAACGCTACTGGCATGGCATAATTTTCCATGAAAATGTTGAATAAGGCACTCGACATGCCGCCGAAAACTTAAATGTCAATGAACCCGCGACAACAAGCGGACTGGGCCTCGAAGTCTGTTCTGAGAATGCTTTCCACTGTCTGAATTAAAACTTATGCGAATATGTGTGTGACAGATTTATAGCAATTTACTAGCGCTGTCACTTGAACTGACACATTATTTTAATGTTTTTTTTATTGTATTATATTAAAATTTGGATTTGGATAGTTTACCCATGTTTTAAAGTGCCTGAATATCCTGCTTCAGATGGCTAGATTTTTTTAGTTTAGAGCCCCGTTTAGTAAACTTAAAATAATAGAAGGGACTTGGAAATTCAATGTAATTGGACTTGAAGATAAAGAATCAATGTTTGTTAAATAACAATCGAATAAAATCAAATGAATATACAACCGATCTCGGTGTATGATGTAGATTCTAATTTTTTTTTTTTTTAATCTTTTTAATTTTTACTAAACGTGTTACCAGGTTACTTGGTAGCTGTAAGTATTATATTAA
Source organism: Arctia plantaginis (assembly GCA_902825455.1). Taxonomy (NCBI): domain Eukaryota; kingdom Metazoa; phylum Arthropoda; class Insecta; order Lepidoptera; family Erebidae; genus Arctia; species Arctia plantaginis. The sequence continues at coordinate 8,916,461 of CADEBD010000288.1, forward strand.
CACATTAGAATTCAAATTATCGCATCTTCCTTTAAGCTTTATTTAACCACAGCACATTTTCTATGAAACTGCTGTGTTGTCTAGTACAGCATAAATCCTAGCGTTTCATCGAATCTCTCGGGATAGCTTATTTAGTAGCTTTAGTTAGGATTAACTTGGTATAGCATTTTTTGTTTGTCGTTTTCATGTAAACTGGCGTAGAACGGAGCAAAAACTTAACAGCGGGTAATGTAATCTATCTGGCATAGTACATTTTCTTTATCTACAAAAACCAATTCATTTTGTTTGGGTAAAAGAAAGAGAAAGAGCTTTGGCTTTGGCTAGAGAAAACTTTTGTTTGAACAGAAAATACGGTAAAGAGAATCCTCAGCGTGGTAAGCGGTTACCGGTGCTTAAAGCCCTTGAAAGTAACCAGTTTTCGTAAGGTGCAGACTTATCCAAGTGAATTGCAGTATTGCTAACCCTGATCCATTCCAATGCATAGAAGATTTTATAGTATATGTATACACGGTCGTCGGGGGACTCTGCAGGACTTCGTCTATTTATTATATAAAATATTGGTCATCATTATCAACCACCATCAGCAGTCCACCGCTGGACAGAGGTCTCTCCCATTGCACGTTTCCATCTATTTTCGGCTTCTCGCATCCAACTCCTTCGAGCTATCTTGCGCAGATCTCCACCACTCCACTCCACTTGGCCTGTGGGCGTCCTACACATTCAATGTTGGTCAGGTGATTGAAACTTAAAGCTCAATTAACTTGAAGCCAAATTAAAACGGAAGATCTTGATGTCTCTTTGATTGTCTCACTTAAATCTTACAAAATACACGTAAACATTTATTGTACTTAGTTGTATCTGTACTTATTAACTTACCTATTAACACGAGATCTTCCTACATTTCCTACGTAAAAATATGTTGCAGAGTAAATAAGTGACGTCACTTTTGCTTATTTTGCTCTTAGGCGAATAAAAACTGACATGTCCGTTCGCTTCTTTGCCATTATTCTAAGTAGCATCATTGTACATAAGGTTTTTGCTTTGTAACAAATATTGGCTCGTATTTATTCATTGTATTGCTTATTCAAACAGTAAAAACATATTTAGCTACTGCGGTATTTTGTGTGACATATTTGCTCATATTTTATCAATACGCCTCCACAAAAATTGCCACTGATCAAAACTTGTCAAATGATTTATGTTCTTCTAGTCTGTTAAAATATGTTTTTATATAAAATTCACAACAATGTATCTGTCAAATATTTGTGAAATATTATTAGGGATATCTTTTACGTTATTCACAAAGTGTCGTATCAATACGAAATGGTACGGTTTCAATATTTTTCAATTCTATAAAATTGAATATGTTTATTATACGTCGGAATGGTAGATGGTATGTCTTTTTTAGATTTGTTCTCAGTTTGTTGTAAAGGATAACATAGTACCGCTTTTTTTTACCAAGTACCTAACATTCTAAATCTTTAGTTTTTTAATCGTAACTAATATTAAAAATGTGAATGTGAGACTATAATAATTGCATTGCGTCAATTTTAACTTATACTTTTGCAGGGGTACTATAAGTTCCACGGAAAAAAACCTATTTCAATACAAATAAATGTTGACTTGATAGATCTACAATCACTTTAATTTTTAACATTTTCTCTAAGCAGAAGCTCTTTTCTATGACTTTATATAACCTTTATACGTTAAAGGTTTCAACAAAAGCGAAAAGGTTTATAAAACGAATATTTTATTATAAAATAATTGAAAGACAGGAGTGGCTAAGAGTACAACAGTCGTCTTAGTTTCTCTTTTCTTCTAAACGAGCGGAATAGATAGATATCCGAGATTACAAGACTACAGATAAATACTATACATGCGAAACTTGCCCCTCGATCTAATAAATTTATAGATTAATCAATACCCAACACTATTTCCACCATCCATATACCCGTGAGTAGCACTCAACCACTTCCTGTCTGTCGGTACTGACGGGGCAGGATTACAATCTGCCTCTTAGTGGTGCTTTGAGGAGGCTCGAAATCCCGAGTGACTTCGCACCGCGATCGCAACCCCCTCTGAATGATGCTGGGGATATCAATGTATATTTCTCGATCCCTTTTTCGTTCCCCACTTTCGCCCCCAACACTTATGGTAAAAACTAGTCGCGTAGTATGAAAGTAAAAACAATAGAATTTTTGTTTAATAGGTAAATTCTTTTGCTCTAAAACCCTAATGAAATAGTATAGCTATTTTAATTACCTATTCATAATATGTAAATCACAGTATCACTCACTGTCGCTGTAGAGTGAGAGTAAATCAATCACCCCAGAACGCCTGACCCTGTCTGGGTGAATTCGGCTCAGAGATAGATTATATTCTGTTACAGCACATTGGCTACTTTTTATCTCTAAAATATATTTAAGAACGTATATATATAATATATATATATATATATAATATACTGTTTGTAAATTCACTCAAATTACACGAATCTATAATATCAATACGACGGGGAACTTGGTTTATTAAGCATAATATTAAGTATGATCGTATGAGTGTAAATTAAGCTGATTTATGTCTATTTTAAAACTGTAGTAAGACTGAATGTAATATTTCTTGAACAAAAATATTATTATGTTAAGTTGCGATCTAAGTAACTTATACCAAGAGGTTTAACAACTACAACGGTCTAACAGATGATTGTGTGTTAGAGTATGCATGCATTGAAAGTCTTATTTCAAACGCAGACGTCCTTTGAAGTAGGTACTTTAGCTTATTTTTGCTAGTTATACTTTGTTCAACAGTTAAATATTTAGAATACAAATCCACACTGAATTATATATCTTTCAAAATTCAATATTTCACAATCCAATGACAAAGTTTTGCAGAATTTTGTGTACATTATACATCTTTAATGGTTACCTTAATTTCCTAAATACAGCCGTAAGTAATATTGTAATTAATAGTTTTTGTGATGATTGGCTCCAGACAATAATTTTATTCCATTTTTTACTCACCATCAAATACCTCTGGCGGAACACTTGGTGTAGGAAGTTGGCTCTTTGCCAGTCGGAAGCTAGTTCTGGCTCGGAGTCAGGGCATTTTGATAGCACCCTCTTTATCGCTGAACTTTATTTATATGTACATAAGTATATCCTTCTATTAGATGATCTCAGTAAATATGGGATAAAATATTACAGGATAATTTACACAACATTTATTTTGGTACAGCATAGGATACCATGTACAAGAAAAATCAATGGCCCTGACAAAAATAATAAGGAAATATTCTAGAGCACGGTTGCAAAATTGGTACTGTATTCTGTACCAATTTTTACACAAACATCAATATCACAATTTTCTTTGTTATTCTAGCCGTTCATATAGTTAATATAAAGTTTATTTATTTTATTTTAGTGCCCTGTCATGGCGAGGCTTCTCGTGTCTGTTTGGATCCTTCGCTGTCGACGCTCACGTATCCCCTCAGCGCATTCCCAGCTTTTATCATAATTTTCCAAACAAGCCATTTGTCTCCTGTGTTTTATCTGCTGTCACACCCTTCTTGCTATTTATATTCTGATGTAAAATTTATTAAAGTCGATTTTTACTGGCTGAAGAACAGAGAAGAAGTTCAGACATAATTGAAGAAGGTACATTAATCAATATAACAATTTTATATTATTATAACAATTAATATGACGGTCCTTTGTGTGATGAGCACGATCGTTTGTTCTGTGTCTGGATGTAATTTATCTATAATTTGTATGTATTTAAAAATATATAAGTATGTTTAAGAGCAGTTTGGTTACCATAGCACAGGCTCTGCCTAGTTTGGGATCAGACAGCCGTGTGTGTGATGTGTGAGGTTATTATTATTATTAATTACGTATAAACTGTTTTACACCTCGAAAGACCTCGGGCTGACTGATGCCACGTTAAACTATGAAACTGCGTTCTAAACTTGTTTTACACTCGGTGCTTCCATTTTATATCACTTATAAAGCAGTTATGACCGTGAGGATAAAGTTAAAATGTTGAGCCAAATTGTATAATACCATATACCTATACCAAAACGTGAGGTTACTGATGATTTGTTCTTTGTTTACTTTTTTCCTTATTGAAGATAATTTTCTATCATTTGGCTGCTTTTTACAGAATTTAACTTAAACTTAAATTGCCAAATACGTGGTTTGTTTTTCTTTATATATATTTTTTAATATGATATTGATATTTATGTCTGAATAGATTGACTTTTTGTATATTTATCTATTAATCCCCGTTAAGTTAAAAGGTTAAGTTAAAATTATTTAAAGTTAAGTTAAAACATATCAAGGTATTCATTTCACTAAACATGGCTAAAATTTTCATAACATGTTTCACTTGCTTGCTTAGTTATGTCATAATAGAATGAATATAATATTTCTACATGCAATTACTATTTAGCGATAGCTGGGTATATTTAATGGTATTTAACAATACCGTCATAAGCTCCGGTAGAATTAAAATAAAATTATTATAATTTTATTTTAGAGTAACACCGCCGTCAATATGTTACATCATGATCTTTCATTAATTTAAAATTGGTATTTTCTCTTCATATTTGAATGGAACCAAATAATAAGTGTAAATAAGCTCATAAGTTTATTATTTAAACTTCTTTATAGCAACATAAAAAAAATAATAGTACCGAATAGAGAACCTCCTAGATTTTTCTTGAAGCCGATTAGAAAATTATCAACTAGTACGCGTAAACTGAGTGGAGAATACTTTTGCGTTTGACGGTGTATCAAATACAAACAAAACCTTTTGTTTTGGGTTATACCTACATGATTATAATAACAACAATTATGAGTAAAAAGCAAGTTAATTAATTTGTATGAAAGTTTTGAATATTACAGTAAGGCAACAACAACATATGACCCAGAATACGTAGCGAAGGGTGCATATAACACGATTTCTGTCGACCTCCTTTTGAAGATTGTTTTAGTTGCCGTCGTTTATTTATGTACTCGGACCAGTTAACGGCGGGAATGCAATTTTATTACTTTTGAACAAGATCACACATTTGAAATAGTACATTAATTTGGAAAGAATGTTAAAACTAGAACATTTACGTAACGTTTAGTATGTCGAGATTTTATTATGTGATTTTGACTGCACGGGTGGCGTAGTGGTTTAAGCGGTCGCCACGCCGCTTCCGATTACGCCGAAGTGTTGTGGGTTCAAAACCCACATGGGACAACACTTTGTGTTGTTCACAAATTGTTGTTCTGAGTCTGGGTGTACTTTGTGTATGTTTGTAAAGTCCCCCGCGACACAGGATTTCTTCCTAGTGCGATAGCTGTCTATTTAAAGAAAAAAAAACTATGTTTTAATCTATTACTGCTCGTATACTTAGATAATTCTCATTTAATTAAAGTAATGTTTAAGTCGAAGTAAGTAATGCTTTTCATGGTTTAACATAGGTTTAAAAATGTTTTCTAAATCAAAAAACAAAAACGGCATTCTTACATAATAATTTAGTTTATGAATTTTGATTTTACACGCACAACACTTAAAGTACCGTAATCCACGGATAAAGATATTTTGGGCTGGGCTATATGGTGCGACATGACAAAATATTTGTGAAGTATATAATATGTAAAGTTTTGCATTACCTTTTGTATTTTCCATGTCAGTGTTATTATTATGATAATACATTTATGGTAATTATTCAGAACAATTGATTTTTCACGCTTTTTATTACAATGTAATGGACTCATAAGTTTGATAATCGAACAACAGAATTAGCACCAATAGCTCTGAAGCAGTCAGGTAACGACCAAAACTATCGCGATTGCGGTATAAAACTTTATGGGTTCTACCCATCCTTAAAACCATTCTAACTAAATTGCTCACCTTAGTTAGACATGGTAACTAATTTACCATACAGTACATTACATAGGTTAGGATGTATAACAAATAACTCTGTGTTAGACTTCATAGTCATATCCCGCTATTCGATTAATTTCAATAGCGACAAATTCAATTATAACGTAACCGTGTTATGAGAAAGGACGGATAAACAACTAACATTATCTTATTGTAAAACAGATACAGACAAATTGCGTCTGTCAGTTTTCAGTCTAATAAGTGGGGTCGATTCCTACCTAGTACAAATATTGTGTGATGTACACGATCAATTTATTCTGTGTGTTCTGCAATTTATCTGTAAAATTTGTGTATTTGGAAATAAATAAGTATGTTTGACGTTTATTATGCCTCTATCTTCTCCTTTGGGGATAAAAACATAATGTGTGTGTGTGTATAAGGTAGTAATTGAAAATGAAAAACAAAATTATTTAGAAACAAAGAAAATAAATTACAGGAGTGCTTAACAAGACATAAAATAAGTGTAGCAGATCTTATCAGATAAATATTAAACGTCCCCCGGTCCCCACACTAGGCAAGCCTGTATCGTGGGGTCCCAGCCAAACGTAACACCACACAACGTAAAAAATATTTACATATAAATGTACAATTGGCGGCTTCATCACGATTCACCTGCTAGGGAACAATACTATAAGTGTACTTACGCAATGCAGAAAATAGTATTATTCTTGATAGAGAATAGGTATTGATATATATATAATACTAATATAACTATATTTTGTTGATTTCTTTGTTTTCATCATTATCCTCCCCCTCCTTTCCTCAATTCTGTTTGAGGTTGCGATAGCCTAAAATGTTTTCGCTTTTTTCGACCAGCTATGTTGCACACCCTTGTATTCCTCCTATGACTGAAATGTTTGTTAATAAATTAATAATTGTCTAATACAAAGCCTGTCAATAGTGCAATATTGATCGGGCTAATTCTCTACGACAATGCACTTTTAAACCTAAGATCACTTCCTGTCAAATCTAGTTGAACGTCAGGCAATCCACAGGTATGTAATTCCTTTCAGGTGATTGCGTTAATTCTCATATACGTATAAAATTACATACTTAATAGGTCATGTAAGCGTTATGGCAATGCACGTTTTTACAATATTTTAACATAACGTCCAAGGTAAGAGTAAAGTAAGAGTAAATCAGCCAGGTTTCCCTCGTTTCCTTTTGAATGAAATAGCTTGCAAAACAGCTGCAGAACTAGTTCTTTAATAAGTGTGCATTAATCAAATAAGTTTATGTATCTGAAAGTAAATTGATAAAATTAACCACAGATTCCGATTACGTTTGCGTTCCTAACGAGCATTAATCCTTCAAAATCTGCAGGTACTTAATCAATACCCGTATGAAGCTGATGAGCCTGTAGGCAGGAGAGAGTAATTGCACTCCTAATTTCTAAATTTAGGCTAAGGCACCTTGGTGTAAGGGTGCGTTTACATCTCCGAGGCGTTTAATGACGATGTTCCCCGTTCATTAAGTCAGCTGAACACTGAGGCATTTTGTAGCGACACGGTGAAATGCTAATTTATTCCTACACACTCAATATAGCCCTGTCACTGAACCCTTTGACCGAGTTTTTCCGCCCGAATATGAAAGTTGAGTTTGTTTGTTTATGTTGATATCAGTTGGTGTTGGCACCGATGCCAACTTAAACGGAAAGTTTATTTTTTTACGTACAATCAAAATTAGGCCAGTATCTTTGACGGTTTGCTATCTCTCTTCCTCTTTATGGGTACTAAAACAGTGAAAATATACTAAGGATTATTGTTCAGGGGATGTTGTTTGTATCGTTGTAATAGCTAGAAATTCCTATTTTCTTTTGCATGTACATTTATGTATTTGCTTCAATTTATTCTTTTTATTTTATGAGACTGTTTTGAAACAGTTTGCCGTGTAATTTCGTAGAATAAGGTTATTAAATTCGTGAAAGGACGAATAGAAAGAACAGGCAGATTAATAATGAAGAATAAAAAATGGATGATTGCTTCGTTAGTCTCTTGAAAGAATGCATAGTCTTCGCATAGACTATGCATTCTTCCTCACGGTATTCCATATTCGCGCTAGTGGTACTTGCCCAACGTAAGAACTACGAGTAGTTTAATGCCTTGTCATGTGCGAGACAAAAAACATAGCTCCAAAATTAACAGAGTAATACATTTCTTCTTGCTCCATTAGTACAAATATAAATAAGTATATGATGTATCTAAACAAACATCTCTAATAATACGCGTCCCTGATAACAAATTCATGAAAGTTGTTATCATCAAAGACACTGACTTGAGTAAATACTTTGTAGGTTGTTTGCAATAAACTTATAGGTCTATAATTTCCAATATCTTTCGGGTCACCTTTTTTATATAATAGTGTTATAATTGATGTTTCCCACTGCGATGGTATAATTGTCGATCTTAGAATTTCATTAAATAAGTATGTAAAGGCACGAGACAGGGGCTCAATCAAGCATTTCAGAATATCATTGGTAATTCCGTCCTCTCCTGGGCTTTTCGAGGATTTTAGAGATTTTATAGCATTATATACCTCTGCTTCAATCAATAAAGGCTCTTCCGCACTCGAGCTGTTCAATCCTGTCGTAACAAAGTTCTCACCTACGTCCCTACATCGATATAGCTCTTCATAAAATTGTGTAGCTACTTCCACCAACTCCTTTCTATCAGAGACCGACCGTCCTTCTCTTGTTGATAATGAAGGAATCCACTTTTGAGTATTGTTTAGACGTAGCTGTCCTCTTTTGGTTGAATTATTAATTATTAGCTCTTCTTCAATTATTTTTAGTCTATCTGAGTGCTTTCTTCTACTTATCTTCCTCTTGATTGTTTTGTACAGCTTAGAGAGCTCTTTCTTTTCAGGTTTCGTTTTATTTTTCTTCTCATTTTATTTGGGTCACCACTCCTCGTAGTTACCCAACAAACTTTGCATCCGCATACACATCTATATCCAAGATATACTAGCATTTTGTATAAAATGAAAGAGTACGAATCCCGGCCACGACCGATTTTATAAGTAACCATTTTAAATAGTATCAACACCGATTATTACTAAGATGATGAAGATAAGCAATGAGTTGGCTCCTGATGAGAATTACAAAGAATCGAGCAGCGCCCATGAGTGCAATCTTATTTGGTTGCTTATTTATCAACTAGTCAACATGATTATTTTTGTTATAATAATTCCTAATTGTTTAAATTGTGTTGTTTCAGATAATACACTGGCTTAACTCCGAAAAAGAATACTATTAACTGACAATCCAGGTACGTTTTACTCTTTACAAATAGTTAGGGAATCTAAATATTTCTTTAATTAAATACAACTTAGAGACGATTTTCGATGTGCATTAACAGATCTATACTCGTAATACTTTTACTAGTAATTACAGGTCTCTTATAGCTACATAAAAAATAATCTAGCCCCCTCCCCCCCCCCCCCCCTAAGGGTAGGTGGTATTTGTAATCTGTAAGCGACTAGGCTTCAGACACTACCCGATCTTAAAACCCTAAACTTTAAGAAAGTAAAGTAAAAAAAAATGTCAACTGAATAATAAGTGTCTTCTTATTGGGCCAATTCCCATCGGATTTATACGAAGACCCAACAGAAAGAAATCCAGAGGCCGGCCTTTTTGGCAAGTATTTTCGAATGTTCTAATTCTGTGATAAGTGATAAGACAAACTTTACGAGTCAAATTTCGAAATTGCAGTTAGCAACACATGTTTCGGATTGCTAATAAAATAATCGTAAAGTGACGAGGATATCGCGTCGTTTGTGTGCTGCTTCAAATGTACATGAGTTCTAAAGTATGAAACGTTTTATTTCATGCACACAGAATGTTAACAACTGTCGCACAAATACTGCTCTGGCGTGTGGATTAGAATATTCAAGTTATATTAATATGACAATAAAGTTGAACTAATTTTAGTTAGCGGATGGGATAATTTCATTTCGTTGTGTTCAAAACAGTAGTTACCCTGGCAACGTTTGATCACAGAGTTGTTTCGAGTGTGCCAATTACAAACGCAAATGGTACTGCTTATTCTAAAGGTGCGTTCACATAAACAACTGCGTTATCCCGGTGACGGTGACTCAAATATTATTAATATTTACCAAAACTTATGTATGTCATGACTCATGACTGATCAATTTCCAGAAACGGTGATATTTATAGTTATTTCTGAGTGAAGTTCAAGAGTGGGGTGTGAGGGGCGAACCACCATCTTTCGCCCCAAGCCAACCTCACCTGCCCGCGGTGCATCCTGCTGAACGACGAACGAGGCTCTGGCGACCGACCGATGGCGGTATATCCATCCCAATAGGCGTAGCTAAATACAACAGGCCGGTGACGGGCAGCAGCGTTACCGGTGCGACAAGCTACGCCCTGCGATCGCCAACCCGCCTGCCCAGCGTGGCGATTATGGGCAAACCCCTCCCATGCAGACGCAACAAAGGCCACGGCCCCCAGTTCCCGGCGGCCCCGCTATTCCTGGTCATGGTGGCGACCTCGGTAAAGGCGGGGCAGGGGGTGCGAAGAATCTCCGGGCTACGGGAGGCCACCACAACCGACTGACCCTGGCTACGTACAACGGACGCACGCTACGGCTAGACTCGCATCTGGCGCAACTTGAGGTGGAACTTGGGAAGATTAGGTGGCATATCCTAGGGCTATGTGAAGTCCGAAGAGAGGGGGAGGACACCATAACCCTCGAGTCAGGCCACCTAATGTACTTCCGCGAGGGAGACCAACAATCCCAAGGTGGGGTTGGGTTTCTGGTAAATAAGTCCCTATCTGACAACGTTGTGGAAATTTCCAGTGTGTCGAACAGGGTAGCGTACCTCATTATCAAGCTCACCGAGAGGTATAGCCTCAAGGTTGTGCAAGTGTACGCACCGACCTCGGCACATTCGGACGACGAGGTGGAAGATATGTACGATGACATATCGAGGGCCCTCCACTTCACCACTAAGACCCACTACAACGTTGTTATGGGTGACTTCAACGCTAAAGTGGGAGTACAGAATTGCGGCGAATCGGTAGTAGGATCCCATGGATTTGGAAGCAGGAATCATAGGGGGCAAATGCTGGTCAACTTCCTCGAACGGGAGGGGCTGTTTTTGATGAATTCTTTCTTCAAGAAACAGCCCCAAAGGAAGTGGACGTGGCAAAGCCCCGACGCTATGACCAGAAATGAGATCGATTTCATCATGACGGATAGAAAGCACATATTCAGAGACGTCTCAGTGATCAATAGGTTTAATACCGGTAGTGATCACCGACTTGTCCGGGGCTCTCTGAATATCAACTTTAAGGCGGAACGTGTCTGTTTGATGAAATCCAGGCTCCGACCAACTCGGCTCCAAGCCATGACAGGATCTGAAACGTTCCAGTCAAAACTGGAAAACCGATTCGCTGCCGTGGAAACCACAATCGACGTAAACCAGAACCTCAAAAATGTGGTTCAGATCCTCAGGGAAGAAGGTATGAGATTTTGTGAAATGCAGCGTAAGGGCAGGAAGTCGAAGCTTTCAGAAAGGACCCTAGGGCTGATGAAGAAACGACGTGAAAACCCACCTGTCACTTTGTCGGCAAAGCGGACTCTAAACCGAGAGATCAGTAAACTCGTACGACACGACCTCCGGTGCTCCAATACTCTTTCAATTGAAAGAGCGATCGAGCAAAATCGGGGGTCAAAAGTGTTCGTACAATCTCTTGGAAGAAGCCACCTGACAAAGTTGACTACAGAAAGTGGAGAAGTCGTTGCTTCGAAGCCGGCAGTCCTTTTGGAAGTGGAAAGCTTCTATGGCCGGTTATACGCTTCGCATGCATCTCGACCTGATCCCGAAAATGAGGACTCTAGAGCCACATTAACACGTCACTACACCGAAGACCTGCCAGAAGTTAGCATTGACGAAATCGAGATGGCTCTTGGACAGCTGAAAAATGGAAAAGCCCCTGGAGAGGATGGCGTTACAACAGAGCTGCTGAAGGCCGGGGGTAAACCCGTACTGAGGGAGCTCCAAAAGCTCTTCAACGCTGTCCTGTTTGAAGGGAGAACTCCAGAAGCGTGGAGTAGGAGTGTGGTCGTCTTGTTCTTCAAAAAGGGTGACAAGACCAGGTTGAAGAACTATCGACCCATATCCCTTCTAAGCCACGTCTACAAGCTGTTTTCGAGAGTCATCACGAACCGTCTTGCGCGAAGACTCGACGAATTCCAACCACCGGAGCAAGCTGGGTTTCGGAGCGGATATGGCACCATAGACCACATCCACACAGTGCGGCAGATTATACAGAAGACCGAAGAATATAATCAGCCCCTGTGTCTAGCATTCGTGGACTATGAGAAAGCCTTTGACTCGATCGAGATCTGGTCTGTTCTGGAGTCCCTGCAGCGTTGCCAAGTAGATTGGCGATACATCAAAGTGATGAGATGTCTCTACGAAGCCGCCACCATGTCCGTCCAAGTACAGAATCAACAAACAAGGCCCGTACCATTGCATCGAGGAGTGAGACAAGGGGACGTTATTTCCCCGAAATTGTTCACAAATGCAATGGAGGACATGTTCAAGACGCTGCACTGGAAAGGGCGTGGCATCAATATCAATGGCGAATACATCTCTCACTTGCGATTTGCAGATGACATCGTCATCATGGCAGAGACGTTGCAGGACCTACAGCAAATGCTGAATGACTTAGCTGACACTTCTGTACGCATCGGCCTACGGATGAACTTGGATAAAACCAAGGTCATGTTCAACGAACATGTACTACCGGAACCGATTGCGGTACACGGTGCCGTTCTCGAAGTTGTTCAAAATTATGTGTACCTCGGGCAGACATTGCAGTTAGGTAGAAACAACTTCGAGGACGAGGTGAACAGAAGAATTCGGTTGGGTTGGGCAGCGTTTGGGAAGCTACGTCGAGTCTTCTCATCGTCGATCCCACAGTGCCTTAAGACGAAAGTCTTTAATGAGTGCGTCCTACCCGTCATGACATACGGAGCTGAAACGTGGACACTTACGGTACGGCTGGTCCACAAGTTCAAAGTCGCTCAACGTGCTATGGAAAGGGCTATGCTCGGCGTTTCTCTAAGGGATCGCATCAGAAATGAGGTGATCCGGCAGAGAACTAAGGTCACCGACATAGCGTACCGGATCAGCAAGTTGAAGTGGCAGTGGGCTGGCCATATTAGCCGCAGAACCGATAACCGTTGGGGAAAACGAGTTCTTGAGTGGAGACCGCGTCTCGGCAAACGTAGTGTAGGACGCCCACAGGCCAGGTGGAGTGACGATTTGCGCAAGATGGCTGGCAGGAGCTGGATGCGAGAAGCCCAAAATCGATCTAAGTGGCGTGCAATGGGAGAGGCCTATGTCCAGCAGTGGACTGCGATAGGCTGATGATGATGATGATGATGATGAAGTTCAAGTCCATATCTTCTAAAATGCTTGTGTATTGAAGGTGAATAATACGTCTTTGTATAAATTATCTTGCAAATAATTAAAGAAAAATGTGACGGGAATTAGAAGAGGTAGTGTCTTAAAAGCCGTAAGTTCTATAGATCACGATTGTTCAAAACGTCACTACGATATCGACCTTTTCAAAAATCTGCAGAATGATGAGAAGCGTTTCTAAGTCAATACATGCACTGGACGCATAGCCAGAAACGATTCAAGGCCTTTGTGAAGACCAGTTATTATAAAACATTATGATTTGAACCACAAATGGTGATTGTTATGTGGCACTTGTCCAATGCGTTTACTTTCTATCTTTTACGCCCTTTATACAAAAGCCTATGTGGTGAATACGTTAAATGACTGTGGTACGACGTCTCGCTGTTATACTCTCTATGTATACCTTAAGATTAAGGCAGTATGTGTTGTTTCAGTTAAGTACTGTAAGCGAAGGTGTTATTATACATATTACATGTTCTCTCTGCTTTGACTACCTTAACATGTTATAATTATTACATATAACATTTTGTCTGTACAGTTCTCAAACAGCCTGCAATAGTTTATATTAACAGTTAATCATTTCGTCATCAGTTTTCTAATTTCGAATGATTATTTTTCTCTTAAAACTGATGTCGTCAAACTTTGAAATGAGATGACACACCCGATTAATATGAATTGTATGCATACTCATTATCATTTTTGTCTTTTACCAAAACTATCAACATGTTTGTGATAGGCAACTTAACGTTAAAAACTACCACTATCACCCATCTTATCTCCTTTCAAATACACATGTGTATTTTGAGTTGCTCAAAGCATTAATAGGCACTTGGGTCTTATCATCGTGCTCAGCTAACGGAAATTTTGTTGCAAAATTTTATGTCAATGTAATTCAAATTTACACATATTTTCTGTTATTTTTTCTTTAATAAACATTGCATAAAATTGAACTAATGTTAACCACTGTTAACTTGACTTGGCAGCTCTCTTAGAAAACAACATTTCGATTAACCATTCAAGAACTGGATGCAAGTCTTAATAAAAATCAACACTGACAAACGTGCTCTTCCCACGGCTTTAAATGGTTTTATGAAAATTGACAAAATTGTGACAGAGTTTTGCGGTTTGCTTCACATTCTTCTCTAGACTATACTAACTTGTTCATCAACATTGTTGATCAAGTTAATAATAATGACAATTTACAACCAAGATACACTAAAGAAGTCTAGTCTCATAAATTTAGAACAATAGATTTGTATGCTGAATATAATTATACCCCGCTATAGTAACTCTGCTTGTCCGTCTGTTACGCTTTAACGGCCAAACCGCTAACCCAATTTTAATGAAATTTAGGATAGATATAATTAGATGCTTGAGGAAGAACATCGGCTACTTTTTACATCGATAATCGACATCCCCAAACCTGTCACGGGCAAATCTAGTTTAATAATATTTTTCGATTTGTGAGTGAGAGATTTACACCTGGTAAATTATTTATTTTTATATTGAAAAAAAAACTATATTTTAAAGTAGTAAAAGTTAAATAAGTCATAAAATATTACAAAAAAAGAAGATAATAAACTTTAGAATAAATAAACTATAAAAAGCATGGCCTTATAGCCAAAAGTAATTTCTAACATAATAATTCAAACTTTTCCATGTGTTAGGAGATGCGATTCCAAATAATTAAAAATATTACTTATGATATTGAGAATAATTTATCTGTAATATCAGAAATATAACCTGTAACTTATCTATTTCGTGAAAACAGGTTTTACAGACGTCACGTGTGTTTAATTCCTGAATCTATGTAATGGCTTTAACACCGTTTCACAGGGTCGCTTTTGTTATATCTAGGTCACACTGCAGTCTCGGCTTATTGTTCAATCAATGTGTTTACAAAGCCGGACCTATTCTGTGGTCAATTGTTTACTACACTACGCAATAATTCAGTATAAGTGAGAATCCTATTACGATAAAGATATCTTACATTGTTTTTCTATTATCATTTAATTAAATAAATGTTAAGATATTATGACTTTTTCTGCTTAGTTTTTCTTCTATTCTTGAAGGCACCCAAAAATAACAAAACGCATTTCCCGGTTATCTCATTAAAATGACGAGTGAGTGTGAATACGTATTGTTTCGGTGAAGTTTTCACTGTGATATACATGGAACAAGAAACTTTTTGAATTTATCTCCATTGTGGCAAAATGCAAGGTGTGATAGGTAACTTATTTGAACCAATTTACAGCGAACAATGCATGCATTGTTTCCTAAGACAATATTTATTTGCAGACCGCTTTCACTGAGAAACGAACTTTCTTTTACGTTGGCGATTTGACAACAAACTTGATCTATATCGGGAAGCTTTGTTAACGGTTCTCTTGTGTAAGAAAACTACGCCTTCGTGTCTGTTTTATTCAATACTCGCATGTTCAATACATGCTTTGAACCGTTTTCTATATTATTTGGAGGAGGGCCTTTAATTGATATATTTTATATTCCCATAAGCCTAACGGGGCCCTTGACTCGACATCTCCGCTTCCACCAAGTTAGGGGAAAATTCTTCGTTTATTATTCACACTAAATTACTCAGTCTACATTTTTTCCCCAATGGAGCTCTCAAGCCCTTTTATTTATTCAATACGACTTATTTAAGTCCAATAATTCCTGCACGCTCTTAGATAATGCGCTCTGAGAAAAGTTTGCCTCTAATTAAATGACTTTTATTATTTTATACGAGGACCATTCGAAAGACAAATGCTATGCTCCCTACCTTTGTATTTCGAGCTCTCCTTGTTCTCTTTATTGCCGATTCACTAAATTTTATCTATTACTTAGATATTCTCTCGCGTTAATTTATGTGATTCTTGCCTCCGCATCTGGTTTTCATTAATACAAAGAAGACCTGTGTTAATTCTCTTAAAAGCTCTCGATCGCTTGTCTTCACGAAACTTCTTACGAGCATTGCGCATCGCATCTTGAGTTTCTATGAACTTATAGTTCAGCATTCATGTTCCTTAACTTTGGAACTTCCTTTCTTTGCCTTTGATATCCACTGTTGTATATTTTCGGCTGATAGGATAAATATCTTAAGGTTTTGAAACTGTCGCACGCGCTAACAAGAGAAACTTTTTCTTCTATAAAGGGCAAAAGTTTTTCAAGGTTCCGTACTCGTCGTACACTGTCGTGTCTACAGTCTCTTTACATGAGCCTAATTAAACTTTATTATAGTCAGAAACGTTACTAGATTGTAGTTTTTTTAAAAGTCAATCAAATGATACAAAACTTAATAAATTAGGGTAGAATCTTAATTTTTAACCACCATTTCAGTTTAAAATAAAACTTACTCAATAATCACAAGCAAAACAAAAAATGTTTAAAGTAATCCTTCAAGTAAATAACAAAAATAAAACAATATATTTTAAATCTAAAATCCACGAAAGTAAGTATGTAGGTAGATACTCGAACAAGTTGTAAATAATAATAAAGAATTATGGAAACAAGTGGACGCCACTTTAATCTGCCTACTCAAATATCACAACCGACATGAACAAAAATGTAAGAGTACTCAATCATATATAAATAAAAATCGCTGAATTTGTCTAATAAGAAAGTATAGGTCTATAATTATGGCCATAGGCATCTAGCTTTTTTACAGTTTTACGACTAAAACTATCTTACTGTGATCCATAAAATGTTTGAAGATAATTACTAGTATATTATTTCAATTACAATATAAGTAGATATTAACTTACAGAATATTAATTATGGGGTATACATGAGTAAGTGTCATAAACTTCATCAACAATTTGTAGTTCAATTTAGTCCACATGTGTCTCTTTCCAATTTATTGTAAGACAAGCTTTGGGTTTTTAATTTGCCATTACTGTATCACATCATCATCATCGCATCAACAGCCTTTAACAGTCCACTGCTGGACATAGGCCTCTCCTTAGAAAGGAGGTTTACTGTATAACCACAATATACTTTATTTAAATACCTAGAGTAAATATAATTCTTTTTGTACTCCTTACAAACATTCTTTCAGTGCAAATTAAACATCTGACGCTGGATGGCCACGTCCAACTTCAGTACCACGTTCACGGTTCAGAAATAAATTCTTCACGTAAACTTTCACAACTTTTAGTAGAAGTTTTTGAAATGTACAAAAAGCCTAGAAAAAAACTATAAATATTTAATCAGATATGTAGATAGGAATGATATTCTTAGTTATGCTATTTTCTAGTCGAAATGGAAAAAATATACATTTACGAAATTTACCTCCTTCCTTTTGCAGAAATGTTACGAAATCAGCTTTTGAATTTCAGCAAACAAGCAAAACAAAAAATGTTTAAAGTAATCCTTCAAGTAAATAACAAAAATAAAACAATATATTTTAAATCTAAAATCCACGAAAGTAAGTATGTAGGTAGATACTCGAACAAGTTGTAAATAATAATAAAGAATTATGGAAACAAGTGGACGCCACTTTAATCTGCCTACTCAAATATCACAACCGACATGAACAAAAATGTAAGAGTACTCAATCATATATAAATAAAAATCGCTGAATTTGTCTAATAAGAAAGTATAGGTCTATAATTATGGCCATAGGCATCTAGCTTTTTACAGTTTTACGACTAAAACTATCTTACTGTGATCCATAAAATGTTTGAAGATAATTACTAGTATATTATTTCAATTACAATATAAGTAGATATTAACTTACAGAATATTAATTATGGGGTATACATGAGTAAGTGTCATAAACTTCATCAACAATTTGTAGTTCAATTTAGTCCACATGTGTCTCTTCCAATTTATTGTAAGACAAGCTTTGGGTTTTTAATTTGCCATTACTGTATCACATCATCATCATCGCATCAACAGCCTTTAACAGTCCACTGCTGGACATAGGCCTCTCCTTAGAAAGGAGGTTTACTGTATAACCACAATATACTTTATTTAAATACCTAGAGTAAATATAATTCTTTTGTACTCCTTACAAACATTCTTTCAGTGCAAATTAAACATCTGACGCTGGATGGCCACGTCCAACTTCAGTACCACGTTCACGGTTCAGAAATAAATTCTTCACGTAAACTTTCACAACTTTTAGTAGAAGTTTTTGAAATGTACAAAAAGCCTAGAAAAAACTATAAATATTTAATCAGATATGTAGATAGGAATGATATTCTTAGTTATGCTATTTTCTAGTCGAAATGGAAAAAATATACATTTACGAAATTTACCTCCTTCCTTTTGCAGAAATGTTACGAAATCAGCTTTTGAATTTCAGCAAACAAGCAAAACAAAAAATGTTTAAAGTAATCCTTCAAGTAAATAACAAAAATAAAACAATATATTTTAAATCTAAAATCCACGAAAGTAAGTATGTAGGTAGATACTCGAACAAGTTGTAAATAATAATAAAGAATTATGGAAACAAGTGGACGCCACTTTAATCTGCCTACTCAAATATCACAACCGACATGAACAAAAATGTAAGAGTACTCAATCATATATAAATAAAAATCGCTGAATTTGTCTAATAAGAAAGTATAGGTCTATAATTATGGCCATAGGCATCTAGCTTTTTTACAGTTTTACGACTAAAACTATCTTACTGTGATCCATAAAATGTTTGAAGATAATTACTAGTATATTATTTCAATTACAATATAAGTAGATATTAACTTACAGAATATTAATTATGGGGTATACATGAGTAAGTGTCATAAACTTCATCAACAATTTGTAGTTCAATTTAGTCCACATGTGTCTCTTCCAATTTATTGTAAGACAAGCTTTGGGTTTTTAATTTGCCATTACTGTATCACATCATCATCATCGCATCAACAGCCTTTAACAGTCCACTGCTGGACATAGGCCTCTCCTTAGAAAGGAGGTTTACTGTATAACCACAATATACTTTATTTAAATACCTAGAGTAAATATAATTCTTTTTGTACTCCTTACAAACATTCTTTCAGTGCAAATTAAACATCTGACGCTGGATGGCCACGTCCAACTTCAGTACCACGTTCACGGTTCAGAAATAAATTCTTCACGTAAACTTTCACAACTTTTAGTAGAAGTTTTTGAAATGTACAAAAAGCCTAGAAAAAACTATAAATATTTAATCAGATATGTAGATAGGAATGATATTCTTAGTTATGCTATTTTCTAGTCGAAATGGAAAAAATATACATTTACGAAATTTACCTCCTTCCTTTTGCAGAAATGTTACGAAATCAGCTTTTGAATTTCAGATGATATCTACTAAGGCAACAGCGGCTCCACCTAATGCCACGTACTATACATATTTCAGAATTATGTTTGTTACAACAACAAGCTTTCCATTCCATCTTCCATTGAGTAGTTTACATGTAAAATTGGAACTAGCTGGCAGCACCCTCACATGTTGAAGGGGGGCCACCCCGACGCTCATCCTTGTCTGTGGCAACACTCGTCTTTGATACACGCCTTTTGATGACTGCTTTTCGAGCGACACAATACCACTATTTATCTTCGCTCCTGAAACAGCTTTGCTTTAGCATCTAAAATGGACTTTTTAAAGAGGTGTTTTAAAGAAATACGCAGGATTAACTAAAACTTCATATAATAGGGAATATGCAATGTCTTTTTTTTCAACGTTTCTACTAGGTATGACATTACCAAAATATAAACCATTGAGTTAAAAAAAACTACAAAGATCACAATCATTTTCGGGGGATTTAAACGCGGCCATTTTGTCGCGTTTATTCTATGGCGTCAGATTAGAGAGAGTTCGATGTCAACAACGAAGTGTTTGGTTCATAAAGTTACTGAAAGTTAAAAAGTAAGTGATAAAATCAACTTATTACCATGGCAAAGCACAGAAAAGTTTATTATAAATATTGTTTATTATAAAATAACTTCAAAACTGCACCTGAAAAAGTATATTTCCTTATGCCGAAAGATACAGATATGTATTAGGAAATATGGTGCAAGGCGATGAGAAAAGACAATGTATTGTGTTTTAGCTGTTTATTATACTGTTGTGAAGATCATATGCACATAATTTTTTTTACAAACTTCGACGAAAACATTATTTAACTACTACATTATTTACTATTTTGCGAAAGGTTCCTAATGTGTGTATAATAAGCCACAGAACATGTTCGGTTAGTACTTTTAATAATTATATTCTCAATATCTAATACATAGGTATTTATGCATAAGAGTATTGCCTATACTTGCCTACCTAACTTATTACGAGTAGAGTGTGAGGGAAGTTCTAAAATATTTTTATTTACCTTTCTAATTTTATTTCTTTGTTTCAGATTGAAAAGAATTAAACACTTTATGATCATCATCATTTCATTGTGCTTTGACAAATCCGGTTTTAGTCATTGTGTTAAGTCTTTCTTCACAAGGATTTAATACTTTAAAACTAACTAATAACGTAATAAGAAACAACCGCGAAACAATAAAAAATAATAATCACCAGAAACCATACAAACAACTTGTTGACAGAAGACGTCGAGTGAAATTTGACGTCACGTTTGATGATGAAATTTCTCTATTAAATTATGATAAATTTGGAAAATAATTGAATATGTAACTTTTTTTGCAATAAATTTTACAAATAAAAATATTTTGTCCATTTTGGATTCACGTGCATATTCCCTATTGTGGAACATTATATGAATACTAGAAATTCTATAACATTACTTGTAATTATTTGAGCCTACATATTTTAGTATTCGATCAATCTAATGGGATACTAAATTTTTTTCGATTAGGTTAACAGTGATAAAGTCTTAAAAAATATCTAACGGTTAATCAATGTTAAGCACAAAGAAGCACTTACGTAGTCGCTGAAATAGTAACTAGCACGCACTATCCGTATTGTAACCGGCCAAAGTGCGGCACATCGCCCTTCGTCTGCACGGTAATCGAGCCATAAAAAACTTTTACTATCACATTTTACGTGCTGTCTTTGAAACAAATGACCTACTTTATGACCAAACAGTGTAGGCTTATTTCGAAGAGAAAACGTAATCTTGTCAGTTTCAACGAGAACTGCGCGATATTAACTTTGTAGCCATTTCTTTTAACTGACGAAAATGTTGATGAACTATTCAGACTTTATCGCCTTACGAAAATCAAATTTCCTTTTTATTTAAATGGAGCTTAGTGTGCTTAGTAATAGGAATAAGAAACTCGTTCTCTACTCAAGGCTAATAAGTTTTTGAGTCGGTGACTGCATCTACGATCAGATTAAACTGCTGGAGTTGGTGCAAAAACACATTTTACATTGCGAATAAACCTGTGCAAGATTTTATACCTATTGACACACATACATAACATTCAAAGCCAAGCAATAATAAAACCAGTCGTTGCAAAAAGATATAATCGTGACATTTATTTCAAAGAATCTTACATCAGAAGCAGTGTGGTGACGTTTCCTTGCTTGAATAACAGTTCGTATGCGCAATATTTTAATTAGATATTTCTTTTTGTGATTCTCCAAACGATTTGCAAAACGATACCAGTTATTTCAGTGTCTACTGTTGACACAGCCGCAATCAGATTGCGGGCGAAGGCGATCTATCTGGTCTATCTGATCTATCTGGATGACCGACATTGCTCGGTGTTTTTTTTTTAAATGAAACCTGGCTAGATCGATTAGTCGCCCCCGAAACCCCCTGCATACTAACTTTCATGAAATCATTTGAGGCGTTGTACAATAATACCGACAGAACCTAAATTCTAAATTTCAAACTTAATTAAATTGTTTGCCCTTGTTGGCTGAAATTTCTAGTAGTCTGTTTTATTTATTGTTTTTTTTTCTATTTCTATTTAGCCCTCGTAATTCGCCTTGAACATTTTATTTGTGTCACCGTAGTAAATATTTTGTTAAAAATGTCTAAACGCCCAAAGCACACAGAAAACCTGTATTAGTAAAGCAACTCTATTGTTGCCTTTCATCAACTTCTGAGTGAGGTTACCGGAGCTAAACAACCCATCCCCCTGTTTCTGGGAAGGTACTCAATAGGCGGCAACGAATTTGTAACTCTCGAGTTTCAGGTGTCTATAGGTGGCGATAATCGCTTACCATCCGGGTCTCAATTCTACTATTTTATGTTAACGTACTGCTACTGCTACTGCTACTGATAGCCATTCTATTGATACGCTATTTAGATGTTATTTACATCGGTCAAAATATCGGTATTCTACTAACAATTATTTACAGTGCCAATTAACTGTCGATGTAGTGGCAATGGCTCGTCGATGGTGAAATCAACGACATTGATATATTTAAAATGATATAATATAAAAAATTGTATATTTAATTTGCCAGATATGAATCTGGAAAATTAAATATATCATTTTCTTATAAATTTAAAATGTACAGTTTACCAAACTATTACAAAGAAATCGACGACATTTGTATCAGTGGCAATTCAGTGACAAGTCATCGGGAGACCATTGGTCTTATATTGTTAGTAGAATACGAAAAGTACAAAACTATTCCGACGAGAGTCCACCGACACTCTATTGATACAATATTAAAATAGCAGAATTTAGGCTCGGGTGACTTGCTTGCTCTTTTGTCCCCTATACCATAAACAAAAAAGAATATCACGAAATTATTTAAGAGCAGTAGAATGTTATAGGTAATTGATTTATAAGTGATAACTTAATCCTACTAATTATCTATTAATGATCAAGTGAACCATGCAATTAGTTGAATGAAACTACTTAACGATACCAATTAACTCTAATTGAGATTTTATTGAGTTGATACATTGCTGATTTTATCAAATTAAAATCTAAAGCTGGATTAAAATGGATTACATTTTTATATTAATGTTTTGTTTTTGGTATTTTATTAATAATTTTTTTTTTTTTTTTGTATAAAACACATTATAATTGTAAAAAGTGAAAAGAAATATTATATATTCTTTAAAATTTTAAAGCATGTGCTTCTTAAAAAAAAGGTATAAATGGCATTTGCTCTGAAGCATAGTTTAGTTAGTCTTTCTAAGTTTGTACTTATTTGAATAGTCATTTCAATTACCTTTTTTTTACAATATAAGTAACCATAGTCTGGCTATTCATTAACAACATTACAATGCAGTATCGATACAATATTCGATAACAGAAACCAGAAGCGGACGGTCGAGTGAATTACAGTTTTTGAATGAGCTTTTATGAAGCCGCCCTTGCCGGTTTCATTCTGTTTTTCAGCTCGTTCACTACTAAAAAACAAGCAAGAACTAAACTGGTTAACACACATGGATGGCTCTAATAGCTCTCTCTATTGTTGGTGGTTAACTAGGGCACTGCACAGTGGGATATAATGTAGAATATAATGCGATATAGAAAGTGGTACGGGTAAATACTGTTGTGCACTGAAAACTGGCTTATACAATGAGTGACGTCATCGCTTCGCATCGCTTTACATGTTACTGAAAATACTGAAATTAACCGCATGTGTCCATAAATTACTCTAAGATCGGACTCTATGAGTAGTACATTCATAGAGTCCGATCTTGTTATAGTATCAATGACTACTTAATTTTGGATTTAGATCCGATTCAAAAACAAGAATTTATAGCTGGTACTATGGTCGGTCGGTATCGGTACTTTATTTATTTATCGGAACATTGTCGATTATCAGAGTAAAACAGAGTTGTAAATTTTTTTTAACATATATTTTTATTTAATAACTCATTTTCACGTAACTGCTATTTTCTCCGTGTACCTTTTATTGTTTATCTGGAGTACTGGTACTGTTTATTTCCTACATCCTTATCCAAATTAATAATACGGATACTAATCACAATATTTTGCACATATATCAAGGACGGGCCTGTTGGTTTAGTTGTGAAGTAGTAAGTGATCTTGATTGCAGATTTGCTAGCCATAGGTAGTGGGTTCAATTCCCACTTAGGACAAATAATTGCGAAATGAGCACGTTGATCATATGTTTTGTGTCTGTGTGTAATTTATGTATAATGCGTGTGTATTTGGTAATATATAAGTATGTTTATCAGCAGTCTGGTTACCATAGTACAGGCTCTGCCTAGTTTATGATCAAATGACGGCTATAAATGTTAGACGTGTGGAGTTATTATTATTATAAATATTTTATGAAAAAAAACATCCCATGCAACATATTAGAAAATTATCCTTAATATTGTATCGTACATAAATAAAAATATACCTACTTATTATCAATAAATGAGAAGCTTGAAAAAAATTGTTATTAGTGGTGGTTTTACACGTTTACTGTAAAGTTGGAGACGCCTGTATGAGGATCAACTTTCCTGTCTATAGTGCGTATGTTGGTTACTTCGGTTGGAGAGTAAGTTGATATCGAATTGTGCTAGTACAGGATGTAGGTCGCGTGCCGGGAATGCCTTTGTTCCGACTACCACTGTAAATTATCTACATTCCGTTCTCCTTCATAACTCTGTATCGAAATGGAACGTACGTCACACAATACAGGAAAAGGCGAGCATTTAAAAAAAAAAGCTTTATTAGATCCGTTCATTGTTAAACTTGACAATTAGTTCGAAGGCTATAATTAAAATGACCTATTTTACAGCTACGCTAATGTAGGGAAGTTTTCAAAGCCAGTTTTCTATTTTGCAAAGAGCTGTTTTTTTTTCAAGTATAAGCGAGCTTTTCCGCCCATATTTAATATTGATAATTGGCGCGTTAATTAAAAGATTTCAAAATTTTACGGTGACTTAATATGTGAATACTGCGCTCATTTTTTAATTTTGGTGTGGTTACTAACTTTTTGGATTTATACGCGTATGGTTTGTTTTTGCTCTTTGACTAGATTTAATTGAAGATTTAAAACTTTCCTTTTAATGGAAATCGTTATGTTTTCTAGGATAAAGGATACCAAGGATACCAAGCAACATCAAAATAAATTAAACATCAGCAACAATTTATTCTAAAATATAGTACAAAGTAATCAATAAAACATCACATTGACATGCTGCATTATATATATATATATATTATTTTGTACTAGCGTTTACTTTGGATTCAAAGACTGAAAAACAATTACATAAATATTGGATCCAAAAAAATCAAGAAAAATCTAACAGTTGTTATGTGTTCCAATTTTTTGCCATATCCATTATTATCCAGAGTACTACTAACTTTTAAACTTTCCCGTTCTATGATATACAATTGTCAATTCAAAGATATGTAATGCCTGTACGTATATGCCATGTACGTATATAATTATAACATAAAGTGTAATAGATATTTTGAGAAGGTGATAAAGAGAACAATACAGATGGCATGTATTTGCTGTAAAGCATTAACATTTTTATATAATGTGTTCTTTGCTCTATGTAAGACAGTAGTATCTCGATTATCCGGACTCAATGGATACGGCTTTAACTGAAAGATACGACGAATCATATCCCATTCAGTTATTATAACTGATATGCATCAGGGACTTGGCCGTACTGAAAAGATTTGATTAATTACGTCAAAGATCGATAGCAAGTTATTGCCAACCAAAATTTTAACTTACGTACCTATTTTTATGTATTTAATGATCGTCAGAGCTTTTAATTTTTTTATAGTATTGTCTTAATGACATATGTAAAACCTGACATTATAAAATTTGATTAAAAATGAATTATTGTTTGATTTGACTTTGAAATTGTTTTTTTTTTTTATGAAGCCGCCCGCACATTAAACAGAGGTTTACAGGTATCAATAGACCTAAAATCTGAAGAAATGTCATTTAAATTGTATGCATTGTAAAGGTTGTAATGAGATTGTTATTTAAAAACGGCGTTGATTTTTTTAAGAGAACTTCTGCATAAGAATATATCAAGTGTCTCAGGAGACTTAACAAACATTTATGAAACGAGCACATGGAACACTCAGACCCAGAACAACAATTTGTGGGTCGCACAGAGTGTAGTCCCAAGTGGGGATCGAACCCACAAAATTCAATGAAGTAGAAAGCGAGGTGACCGTTCAAAACCACTACGCCATTCGTGTAGTCAAAAATTAGAACCCTGCAAAATTGTAGCATTGAGGGACATCATGAGATTAACCGATATTTAGTGCTTTTTTATTCATGTTTCTAGATATTCCATTATAGTGGGAGATGAATTCAAATATCGTTCTCAAAACTATTTACAGAAAACATATTCATTGTCAGCAGGGGAGTACTGTGCATTAAACAAATACAAAAATTGAACTATCTCACATAAAACATTATTATTGAAAGTTCATTTCCAAAGCAAATATTTTTGTTTGAACATGTGATGTGAAGCATTCATTTCACATAGTTCAAATAAAAACAACTACGTAATATACACTGCATATTGTTTTACAAACCTGCACGTTCAAAACTATGTGCGAAATATTTTGTGAGCTACGAAATATTTTACTACAGCCACAGGTGCGACTTGAAAAACCGCATTTTAGAGTGACGACAAACTGGATTTTACGGTACAGCATTAAAGGACAAGGCGTGTGGACAGGGCTTTATTTTCCTTTCAGTTATTTTGTACAAACATTACGATTTGTCAATAGATGTTAATTTATAGTTATCGAGTTAAAATTTTACTGTGTGTATTACTGCTCATATATGAATTAATCAACCATTATTACTATTTAAACGACTTCAAAAAATTTAGGATAAAACTCTTTTTTTTTTAAATGGATGTACTATCCAGGTGGTAACAGGCAGGATTTGATGATCCTGAAGAAATCCCTACCCCTTTAAAACTTAATAGGCACCCTGTGCATTTGCTTTTAGAGGATTATTGCATGAAGTGAAAATGAAGACTACAATTGATTCCATAACTACTCAATAGCTAACACCATATATATGTATGCCAAGAGCTGTGATTCGTTTTTTTAATTCCTTTGCTCTAGTTTACCATATGCAACACAATGTATGTGGTGAAGTAGAGCTAATAGTGACCACGTACCACGTACCAGTACCACGAGACTTCAACCTTAACCCAACTGAAAAAGGAAGAGGTTTCCAATTCGACTGTTATGTGTCTGTGTATTACATGATATCTTCGCTAATTGTGTATATAACTCTTTTTGAAATTAATTTGCTATATTCAAGGTTCGTCCTATTTCAATTTGTAAAACATATTCTAGCTAAAATAGGTAGTAAATTAAATAAAAAATCAATGCAGTTTGTTAAAATTTGACCAAGTCCAAGTGTTTGAAAAGATAATTATTTAAGCAAAGTTGATCCACTGAATTACAATTGGCGATGTTTATTTTGTGCAGTTAGAAGAGATTGTGAAATGATCCGCAAACGGGTCGGTGTTCCATTTAGGTCATCTGGATCGGTGTTAGCGGGACACAGTTGAGGTCGGGTGCACTCGTCCGCAATATCGTCTCTAATAGAGTGTCCTAGAGGCTATCTACATACAAATAACCTGCTCGTCAAATAGACGAGGCTCTCATTTCAACGGTATGAAAAATTTACTACTTTATGACTAACTCAGATAGCGATTAATAAAGTACGGGATTTGGGGGATTATTTGTGAAAATCTTTTATTGAGATATACGAGTATTTAACATGAATATTTAATTTGTGTCTTTTTCACAATAATTTATTAGAAGAGAGTGCAAATCAGTGGCAAATTGCTTCTTTAGATTTAAAATACATAGAAGACAGAGGCCCTCAAAAAATCATGTATTCACATACAGTTACCCTGATATTGAGATGTTCTCAATATCAGGGTAAGTTTTTATAGTCTCCAGTTGACAAACAAGTGCATGGCTCACATTTTAAAGAACAATTTTTAAGTTTACATTATAGATATATATCTAGATATAGAACCTCCTTTCTAAGGAGAGGCTTATTTCCAGCAGTGGACTATTAAAGGCTGATGATGATGATGATATCTAGATATATAGGTATTGCATAAAATCGTATTATCTTTATATACTTTAAATTATGTTCTCAATATCAGGGTGATAATATTTCATTATTTATAATTAAACCTTGAATAGTGTGACTACTTACATTCTTCGACACCACATGAGACACGCTTTATAATATATATAGCATAGAGAAACAATGTCAACCACAAAATTTGACGAAGGCATGCATTAACCAGTACTGATTAGGTTCATCACTATTAATCCTTATTTTAACTAATATTATATTACATTATAAACTAACTGACCTGCGCAACTCCTTTAAGGAATAATTTTTCCCCGTTTTGCAACATTTTTCGTTGATGCTCGACGCCTATTGGCTGGAGCGTGTATTTGCACAGCTTATAGCCCTCCTTGACAATCTGATCCAGTAGTTCCTAAGATTAGCGCGTTCAACACAACACACAAACACACTTCAGCTTTCTATAGATACAAGAGTAAGTTCTTTGTGACGCTTTCGCGACGTTATCAGGGGTGGAAAAAAAAACGGAATTACTGCCGAAATCTTCTGGCCTTCCGATAATCTACAGCATTTCGCAGTGAATAAGAGAATGTAAAGATATGGACATCGCTTACCGTCAGTCTGAACGTGTGTCTGTTTGCCACC
This sequence comes from Arctia plantaginis, assembly GCA_902825455.1. Lineage (NCBI taxonomy): Eukaryota > Metazoa > Arthropoda > Insecta > Lepidoptera > Erebidae > Arctia > Arctia plantaginis. The sequence continues at coordinate 8,945,409 of CADEBD010000288.1, forward strand.
TTGGTTTTACAAAAAATAAATAATTTGATAAGTGTATAAATATTTACGAATAAGCAAAGGTAAATTTTGGTTAATTATTACGTGAAATTTTAATGGTAAATATTTTTTCCTTCATCATCATCATCAGCCTATTGCAGTCCACTGCTGGACATAGGCCTCTCAATTAAGTATAATTTTTCCTTTCCGCAGATAAATTATACTTAATTTAACTATATTAATAAATAAATATTAATATCATATGTTATGTTATACTCGTGTCGTATCTAGTTGAGATGAATCAAAATACTAATCAATCATGATTATGAGGTTCAAATAAATTTATATTTTTAATTGTTGTAGGTTAGTTGTAAGTTCATAATAATACAAAGGTCACAAGCAGTAAAGACAGCAGTCGTACCTATCTTGCATATCCTTATACCTACTCGTAAAATAACCATAACTAGCACTATATCGTATGAATACTTTTCTTATTAAATTTAATAATAATAATGAATTTTATTATTTACAGGTAACTGGAATGATCCAAACTAATAGACAGAACTTCAAGCCCCCCAAACGAATGACTAGGTGAGTCGTTATAATTATTGTCTCAAAAACTGCACTGTTTACATTCTCACAGTTGCTAAAACTGAAAAAAATAAAATAAAAAAATAGCTAAAAGAAGATCATTTGAAGATGAAAATTAACAAGACTATCTGCTAACCGTTTCATTGCGGCTTACTTATACATATGTGGGCACGTATACATTGATATATGTATGTTTCTCTATAAGACGTACCTAATAAAATGAGCAAAGTTTTAAGGTACCGTTATCAGTAACTGCCTCTACGAGATGTGATATCAGAGCTGACTAGGGATATCTAGGAGGGTGCAGACGCATTTGCATAAGATACTTTTTTTTGTGATTTTATCCGGCGTACTGAATAAAATCTGCATTTTTGAGCTCGTACACTTTTATACATAAGTACTTTCATTTTTCCGTTCACATCACCACTTGTTATGTATTCCCTCAACGAAATAAAATACGCTTTGTGAATACATGTTTCGTTAACGTAGAAGTTATATTGGTATCCGAAACTACCACAGCAATAAACCGTAACATAAAATATACCGCAACAAAATGTATCACGCGATAATATTTTGTTCAAAAATATTTTGACGTAAACAATAAAAATTTTGATGAAAAAATGTAGCTACAGTAAATATTTATGAAAATTAAATTTCAAAATGTGTTGCCAAAAATTTTACAGATGTTGTTTCGAATGGACTAAATTATAAAAATAAAATAAAGTTGTTTGTGGATAGAATAATTTTGTCGGGAATAATCTGAAACTCTTCAAAATTTGGGAAGATCTGCTTTCTGCTATTGTTATTTCTTCGAATACCGCGTGTATATGCTGCGGAAAACTTTGTAAGTACTCAAATACATTAAACACACCAAAACCAGATCCAACCAACATCGATACATTTTACTATACTGGGGAGAATCGACAACTGCAACCGGGTAATGTTTGCATCGCGTGCCCGTCTGAATTATCACCTGCGTTGTACGCTACATTACATACCAAAGTGAAAGCTTACGACTAATATTGCTTGTAATCCACTTAAAAGGTGATATTACTGCCTCGAACTTAACACGAAACAGTCATGTTAACTCAGTAAATGAATGAATGAATATATTTAGCAACTTGATACAGTTAATGTAATTGAAAACTATGTGAATGACTCCTTTTCCGAGTTACATGTATGAGTTATGCAAAGGAGTAAACATTGCGCTGAACATAATTAAAACACAATATACAGGTGACTATGAATACATTTGTGGAGGAACTCCAACTAATGTTTCGTCCGCAATGTATTCTATATAAGTAACGATTAAAAAATATACAAACATATGTTCTTCGCATGAAAGACAGACATTGCCGTCAAAAAAATTATAAACCCAAGACGTGACACAATAATTCCATATATTAAAACGTAAGGATAATTTGATGCAAAGATTTTTTTTTCAATGTGAAATGGACGCGATGATTCAAAGTGGAGTCGATGTTATATGACGTTATCTATCATGGATTTAAAGTAAAATAAAATAATTTAGAATGATGCCAGCCCTTAATAGTGTCCCTAACTTGATTTACTTGGGTTCTGCCAACCTTGCCCACCAAACTGCGGAACAGAAATATAATAGGACTGGAGATGATTACCCGCAGTTTTGTACTTGTTTTAATTGATCAATTCCGTGTACGTTATAATTTATTAAAAGGTGTAATCTAGTGCTAAACTTATTATCTTAACTTATATTATAAATGCCAAAATGAGATTATTTTCTTGTGTCTTCTACGGGATGGAGCCCAGTCAGGTGCAGCGGCGATCTGGATTTAGGCAGCTCAAATCACATGGTCTGGGTCCTGTGCAAAGTAGGGCGTCGGGGTGGTTTTTAGTGGATTTTTATCCGAGCGGTGTCGCATTATGATTCGTACTCAATATAAAGCGGAGATAATTTATAATAAAGCTTATGAATAAAACTAATACGTAGTAAACCTAGTACTTCTCAGTCAGTCAGATCTCCATTCTCATATACCTACCTTGACAACACATCTAAGCAAGGCCTTAAATCCTTGTTTTGCTTTTTATGTTATAAAGAAAAATTATATCAGAATTGAATTTAACCTAAATAAAAGGCGACCCAAATACTTTGATGAATACAAAAGTACATACAGAAAAAGAATCACTCCACATTTTAACTTATAAACGTCTATGGGAGAATATCTTAAATGCTACAAAAGAGAACATGTCTTAACATAACAGACATGAAACAGGCCCAAGGACAGAACTGAACGAGATCAATAGACTGGAGATAATTATAGCTGACAGTTTGTTTTAGGAACATTCAACTATTTTCCGCTATTCGCGTCGAAGATCCGAGTATATTCTTCTTGTTCAAGGCTCATAAATTTCTACGGCAGCTCATTGTCTACCTATCGTCGTTGATGTCGCAATTTAGGGGCTTTGCAACACCCGACGGCGCTGAAATATTTGCGACTGGCCATCAATCAAGTTCTTCAATAAACAGATCGTTGATTAAATTGTTTAATTACTGTAATCATTCTAAGGGCGCTTTAGCTTGTAGTCTAAAGCCTATGTCGAATTAAATATGCAATATAATTTTTCTTAATAAAGTTAGCATCTCAAGTAGCTTGTATTTTTTTATGTTACGCGATGTCTTTTTCAAATGTAAATAGGCTTTATGAAAGTTATTTTTAATTTTTTAGAGTATAGAAAAATTCAACGGTGGTTAAATAGCCAATGAAAGATCCAAGCCTGAAGACGTAGTACATCATTTATGGAGATTAACAAGGCAAGCCACAGCGTAGATCTATTTTCTATTTATTGGATTCCGGTCACCACTTCTTATGACGTACTACCACTTCCTATACGGTCCGTTTAGCCGCAAGTAACGACTGGTGTTTGTTGTTTAGACATAATATGCTTGTATGCTAATGATTTCATTATCAAATCAAAATGAAATGCAAGTCAATATCCTGCTACTGTATACCAGATGCTAAATCCATGTAAAATGGGCTCTAGGGCGAGAAAATGTAAAAATAATATTATAGTAACAATATTCAAAATATCATAGCGTGGAGAACCCGCAATTTCACCGGTTGGTTCGGAGGAAGAAAATACATTATTTATGTAGACAAAAATTAAGTTGCGAGAACGGACGGCCTGCATAATTTTGTGTATCATCCGACTAATAATAAATTAAGACGAGCCCTAAACTGTATTTAGTGGGCGTAAGGGCGCGGAAAAGACTCGTGAACAACTTGACGTTAATGGATGGTATGTTTTTTGCAGGCCCTGGGCGTGAGATGGCACGCGCGGGCATGCTGCACAGGGGAGGAAAAAATGGAGCTGAGTGAGTATTAATGTAACTACTCCTATTAGCACGTCGTTTTCAGCACATCTTTCTTCCTATGAGGAAATCAATCTCAACGAAATACCTCCTCCCTGTGGCGACTACTTTGCTCTGCGAAATACAAATCCATATTCTGTAACGATTCTTATCGAAAACCATTAGGAGATTCACTTGCCCCGAAAATGTAATGGTGTTCCGTTTTGGAAATTTGGTACGGAACACTAAAAAGATTGTTTAATGGGTGTATAGAATAGTTTTTTTAGTTGAATACTTTTAATAAAACTTTCTTCTACTCTTTCCCTCTGTCTTAGATAATAGAAGATAAAACTAAAGCATTGTCATCTTTATCAAGAACGTTCATTTGTTTTCTTAATGGGTCATTCGTAATATTCTTATAAGAGTATATTCTCCTAAATTGCCGACTTACATTTCCATGATCTTTATTGTTACACATGATTTAGCACTTATCTTAATTGACATAAATATGGGTCATATTTATGTCCTAAATAAAAAATATTTTTTTTATAATTGGTTTACAAATAAAAGATTTTTAAGGTAACTAACATGTAAATAATAGCGTAACAAACATTTATTTTTGTTTAAATGTTTCGTAATCTCATTTATTCTTTTATTATCTTGTGCACACATCTCTGTAACCCCACACAAACACCTATCGAATATCTTGAAAGAATAAAACAAGGTCAATACATGATTACTATAACTCCTAAAGGTCAAGGATACTTCCATCATCAGCTCAGCAAGATGACATAACGACTACTTAACGTAAATACATATAAAGCTAGGGCAATAAGCTAAAACACGTTGTCGGGGCTGTAAAATTTAAGGGTTTCGCTCGATTTCTCTAGGATCGCACCATCAGATCCTGACCTTTTGATTACAATTTCTTTTTTAATCGTACCAAAATTGACAGATATATCGCTTAACAAACATACAAAAAAAACAGACGAATTGATAACTCCTCTTTTGTGTTTTTGAAGTCGGTTAAAAACTAATGCTTATTTGTACATATCACAGGGACACGTGTCGTGTAGGTTTTATTTTGTCTTTACTATAAATATACATAAATGACGCAAAGGGGCGCACACGATTGCCCTTATCACAAAGTACTTAAGGGCGTGGCGGCTAGGGCGGGCGGTAGGGTAAGCTTGGGCGGGCGTCAGGTGTAGGCCTGATAGAGCAATTACTTATTTTAATATTTTTAATACCGGTCTCTGAAGGCACCCGACTCTTTTTACCCTCTGATAAAGTTCTTGTTATTATTCAGGTGTTACAAAAACAGTCATGAAACAGTCATGAAAGTACAAAAAAATATGGAGGTATCATTACCAAGTCACAAAAAGCACCACCCGCTTTTCAGTCAATTTCATTTTTACTTCTCGAATTTGATTCGAACCAGAATTATATTATCCATCGCAATAAGATGAGTAAAGGCGAATAAAAATAATAAAGAAAGCATGATTATTATTATTATTACATGTGTATGGGTACAATTTAAGATACACCAGTTTTAAAATCGGTAAGGTGTATGTTCTATTTTATTTATTTAGGCATTAATTACAACTATCCTTGGAGGCTAAACCTAATACAATGGAAGTAGGATATGGTTTTAGCAGCTTACACGGACTTACAACTATAAAAACAATTTACAAAATATGGTATGTGTGACGGTTACAAAAACAAATAATATACATATCACCGGAAAATAACAAGAACTGCAAATTTATAAATTTCCTTGGAAATTAAATAAATCCCTCCTAACCCCCTCGGTTAGGTTAAGTTAGGTTTTCTTCTCTCGTTTAGAGGTTTATAAATTTCCTAGGAAATTTATAAAATTTGCGGTTCTTGTTATTTTTCGGTGACATACATATACCTTTTGAAATACCGCGTTGAGAGCACGTAACGGCACGTAACGCCAACAACGGTGCAGGCTGTAGAATTTATCCGTATGTAAGAAATCCACGTTTGATATAAATTCTATTGATTTATTTTGAATTTATCTATTAATAAGAGGCTGTAATTGAAATGCGTAGCCGTAACTATTCTGAAATTGGTAAAAATTATTCACCACTAACAAACACTAAAACCTTATATCATTGAGACGTTGGTTTCATTATTTGAAGAACTCATAAGAGTCAGCAACAGGTTGATAAATCGTCGAGGTCGTCAAAATAAAGACAAACATCTGACGATACTTACGATACGGTGAATCTAATCAATAAAATGAAACATTGCACCCCGTAACAAGTAATGACTGACAATTTAGTTAGCAATGCAACCTACCGACCGGCGCGCGCTATCTGTCTTGTCGAGTCAAGCTGAAGTTCGCAGACAGGTCCCCCATGAATTCTCCCTACGTTCCTTTGATGTGGCTTACGTTAATTAGGGATCTTAACATCAGGATACCACGTTCAGCAGACAATACGACTGTTTTATTAACTATCTCAAATAGTTAGCCGTTTCTTGTGACCACCAAATTGTAACATAACGGCTAAATTTAAAACTAAAGAATCTGTAGTCTAGATTATTTAATATTAGAGTATAACTGCAGTTGACCTTGCTTTAAGTTACTTCTGATTTCTGTAATTTTTTCGGTACTGGTGAACACTAGCAAAACTGATGTCCGGTGCCCACCCTTCACCCTATTAACAATCCTGTTCCCCACATTTTCTCACCTCTATTCGTACCCATTCGCCTAGAGTAACTTTAAATTGTTTGCTGCAACTCCACACTCCAAAGAACTTTATTTGTACATTGCATACCTCTATAACTTTGAATAGGGATCTCCAGTAACATTATTGAAATTAAATGTTTTACGGTTTTTGTTGTAAGCTGAGCTCAATCATTATAGTTTATTAAAACGAGTTAATTTCTAGTATCGTTTAGATAAACTACTCTGTATCTATTTTAATCAAAATAAATGAGGTTAATATAATCAAAGTAAATTAGGTAAAAATTTGCAAAGAATTTTAATACGAAATGAATTCGGTGCAAAAATGTTCAGTGTTGTTCTTTTATGTCGTCTTAAAAATAACCACATATGTTTATGTGACGGCTCCAGCGGGAACACGATATTTGATTTCATCTCCGACGGTGATCCGTCACGCACAAGGCCTCCGCCTTCACACGCCCTATAATAACATCTTGCTACAATACAGGTATAACTCCTCTAACTGCGTAGGTATTTTATAGCATCTATGAGGGTATAAAAGTTATATTATACGTAATAGCTTTGCTGATATCTGTCTGAAATTTTACATTCTGGTATAAATATCACTTGTACCAGTCGTTGTATTCAGTATGACCATTTTCACATCAGTATTCGAAAATATATATGTACTATATCCATTCATGATTCATATTCATGAAGTATTTACAAACAGTAAAACATAGATAGGTGTTATTTACGGCGCAGTCGGTTTGTTATAAATCAACATCTCGCTTTTATGAAACATTAATAACATTTATTGGCCTCTTCGATATGCAAGGTTTCACCTTCGCCAGTGGCCGATTGTGGGTCAACGCGGCGATCGAGTGTCTGCATTGTTCACACGTATGTTCTATTGTAGGATACATTCTGTACAAAGTGAATTCGAACAATGAAATATTCAATGCCGTTTAAGTCTAATCTTTTATAAATATATAATCTATGTACCGACAAAAAAGAATACTACCTTTCTGACAGTAGGCGATTATCTGTGCCTATAACACCGGTTATGTACGAATGCAGACAAAGTGTCTTGTTTTAGCCAATTCAAGCTCTAGTCAACATAATTACATTCAGAAATACAAAAATATCAATATCCTGTGCAAAGGCTTGAGTTCTCGCAGAAATCTAGTGTTATTACTACTAGTACAAACATTATTTTATTGCCCTTCAACATTAAAAATTACCGTCAAGGAATATTACCAGTATTCATTAAAGGATGATGTACAATATCACCACATCTTATCGTAAAGGAAAGCCCTTTATATCTACGATATCTTACTTATCGAATCTTTCGCGTTACCAAATGCCAATTTCCTTCCACTCCGCTTAGAAGCTTATGAAAGCGGGTTTAAGATTTGTTACAAACACATGCGCAGAGCCGTATCGTTCACGTACCACAACACGTCTATTTCTAACTCCTTATCAACATAAAGAGCTATTACAATTTTACGTTTATTTTGTTTGCATCATAATGAAGCCTCGGTATTTGTTCCTTTTTATGAGTTATTGTTAGGGGGAACATTCTTAAAGGGAGAAAACATTATGGATTACTTTTACGGTACGTTTAGAAGTGGATCAGTGTCCCGTAAAAGTTTCCGCGAATGTGGTCCGCCAAACCCATTACCGCAGCCGATCAAAGCTGCCGGTTCTCCACACGATGACCCTACAGTCCACGAGAGTTTCTGAAAATCATGAGTTTGTTTTATCCCCTCTTTTTATCCGCCTCTATGGACATACGCTTGTAGGCCTGTAATTTCGAGCATCACTTGACACAAATACCCCTAGTCGTGGTGACGAGTGAGATCTTACGGCCTTAGTATGATCTTATTTGCATCAAGTTGGATGCTGAGCCCCAGTAACCGCACTAGCGTTTGCATAATTATTTTCTCATAGCATGTACGGGTCACGATTTGATACTTTTAGGGTTCCGTACCTCAAATGGAAAAAAACTGAACCCTTATAGGATTGTCCGTCTGTCTGTCTGTTTTTTATAGCAAATATTAGGAAATGCAATCAAAACGTATTTTATTTTGCACACATTGTATGGGAATAGAGAAAAAAGTCTGCGAAATATCCGAGCGAATGAAATACAGTAACCCAGCAGATATAAATATTCAGAGGACTTTTACTCCATTAATCAGATAGACTGACTAGGATAAGTATCAGTCATTTTTTTTCTTTTGAGAATTAGAAAATTCTCGATCACATCGTCTTCTTACAAATTACTTTAAAAGTGTGTGTAAAAATAACTAAATCAATTAAAACAAAACCTTACATATTTAGAAAATCAGGAACAATTATGAAATGTATTTCGTGTTTATGAGTATCTATTAGCAAAGGAAATAATGAAAGTGATGGATATCTGTCATCTGTAAGCGATAGAGAATCGCGCTCCGAGAGATGCAAATTCTGTCGACTCACGCGGAAAGCAATTACAGAGTCTAAGCTGCCGTTCGTTCTTCTGCACTGCTTACTTACCATAAATCAATGGAACATGGATATATGCATACATATACGTACAAGGCGATTTATACGAGGAATGTAATTCACGGTATCACGGAATTTTCGTTAATGGTTCGTACCAACAGCGGGGTCTGACTTACTAGGAAAAAGTTATAAGTTTAATATTAGTTACGTACAAAAGTAACGTACTAAAGACACATAAGATTCTACTTTCTCTGAATTTAAAAAAGATATGAAATAATCTAAATAGATTTATAACCTTATAATAACCACCTCACTTATGTGGAATTATAACTTAATTCAAAACTATTATCAGGCTTTTGATTTGTCAAACTTTGAAAAAATTATATTATATAAATATTAGAACAGCTTATTACTTTACTTTTTTCACCCAACATTTACGAATTAAGCATACGAATTGCCTTCTTTCTGCGCAGGAAATTAATATAATATGGTATAAATAATAGATAAAAATAACTTTAAAACCATTTGAGGTCTTAGTTGTATTTATTATTATGTTGTCCAAAGATTTACCTATTATATATTCTCAACCATGTAGTAGGCGTGGCGATTAAGCTAAATCACCAGTTGCCTTTTATGCGCCAATGATTTCAACATAAAAGATCTCGCCTTGAGGACACTAATGGATTTTTAACGAACACTGTATTATGTGTAGTTTAACTGTTTACTATCATCGTCTTTAATAGAAGTTGAAAATATTAAACGAAATACTTTCCTAAAAGTTGTCTTAGTATTGTTCGTAAATTTGCGTTAAAATGGAAATAATACGCAAAAGGATCCATTTCAACAATTTGCTAAGAATTTTGTATTGCGTTAGTGTTTGTTGTTACTAGACGGTATAATGGAGCAATGTAAACTTTATAGAAGTCGTATATTTCTCAACAAACAAGTTCATGACACTGAACACCTACACAGCATACGTGATCTTTTATGAAAGTTATGTCTGTTCTTGAACGTGCTCACTGGTTAATATGTTTACATAAAATATAACTGCCTAAATAAAATTGAAAATCGGTATTTTAGGGAAAATTAGTTAGTTACCAATTTACAAAAGTCTCATCGTTATCATCATCAACAGTCTTAATAGTCCACTGCCGGACATAGGCCTCTAGGTTCAGGCCCAGATAAAGTATCTGGGCTTGATCCTCGACGGGAGTGCGTCTATCTTTGGGTGACTTTTGTATAATCTCGGTGGACCGCGACCCTATCGCGACGAGACGGCTGTACACAGGGGTTGACCGTTCAATGGTACTGTATGGTGCATCAATGTGGGCAGCAGCTCTGACCGTCCACAATAGGGCGCGTCTTTGGCGCCCTCAGAGGGTATTGGAGGTTAGAGCCATACGTGGTTACCGCACCACGTGGGATTTGGAAGCGGAAGTGCTAACGAAGTATATCGGCGGACGACTGAGTTCCGGGCGGTTAGCGGCAGACGGCCCTCGCCCGAAGTAGTATGCAAGTGGCGTGAGGCCGCTCATCGAGCTAACATGGCTCGTTGATCTTGGCTGCATTTTGCATGGGACCCTTTCCTTCCGACTGACGCAGGTCCTTTTCAGGCACGGCTGCTTCGGAAAGTACCTGCACTCGGTCGCTAGGATGGAATGAAGGCCCGCCATTGCAGTGGGGACTCGGCTCAGCACACGCTTGCAATTTGGGTCCTCATTGCAGTCACCGGTGGGGAACTCTCGCTACCGGCCCGGAGGGCCCGGGAGAATGATCTCCACTCGGACTCAATTTACAGCCGACGAACCAGGCGGCAGAAACGTTGGTAGGAATCCGGATGTCTCAATAACAACAGTTCTGGATCCGTCCTATATTTCAGCAATTCTCTTGCTAATGAGAACTTATTCCAAGTTATCAAACATGTAACTGAACAGTACGAATAACTCTAAATACATTCATATACCAACGTAAAATAGACCATTAACACACGACTAGACTTCAGTGAATATTACATGGAGAATATTCCATACGAAAATGAAGCATAAAATCTGTAATTGCTCGGAATCACACTTTCTGAACGTTTTCGTTACATACGCGAGAACAACCGATTTCCGATGTCTGATGGCAATTTGAACGTAAATGGTTATATCAAAAAGTTCTTAAATTCACGTAAGTAATACTGCAATATTGAGTAATATTGAAAAATTTATTTTTACGACTTCAAGTAATTGTTTAAAACACGCTTTTATTAGCTTCACTTGTACCTAAATAAAAATATTAACAAATTTTAAAAGTCAACTATAACCTACAATTAGTTCTCTTTAAATATAACTTTTTATATGTTTGTAGTTAGAATACAATGAGGTAGTCTATAACTCTTTAGTGGCTGCTAGAAAGCCTATTGAGTTTGTGCTCTTGTGATACGTCTTATTAGTCCCATATATTAAGCTAGCATCATGATCTAATGTTGAAAACAAAGCCATTTTAATTTTTTCAATTCACTCTTACATTCGTATGTATTCGTTTGTATTCCCTCTTTGAAGCTCTAACGAGATATTAGCCATATTTTAGTTTGTCAATAGGGGCAAGCTTATCATGTTAGTGTGGGGGCTAAATACGCCACCTACGCCGTTAGGGATATAGGGATGGGACCTATTTGCAAACGCTTAAAACTCTCAAATCTATTTACTTAATTGAATCTTTGTCTAGCCTATTATGATTATCAGAATCTTTGTACTCACTTGTGTAAATAAGGGTTGCCAGGCGAATTTCGATCTCGACAGAGGCACATTATCAAGAGATCGGTATCAGCCGCCACAGACATTTTCATAAAAGTTTTGTCGAGCCAGAAGCTAGTCGAGCATCCCCGTAAATTACACTCGACTACAACGTTGTATCTTTAATAAATATGAATACCACTTGCGGATACTTTTTATTAAACCAAGTTTATAGGGAAACTATTAAACAAAATTGATTTATGTTAAGAACTATTGTTTGCGTACCCAGGTGCTAGACTGGAAACGCATCCAAGTTATAAGCGCTCCTAACAAACTTTGTCCAATATTATCCTTTAGCAAGTTGTTTAGCTATAATACAATATATAAATTTTGATGTAATACCGTATTACGCGTATCCATGTATGTAAGATAAACAAGATTTTAAAACAAGAAACGTACTCATTATTTAAAAATTTCACTTTGTTTTTTTGGTAAATCATTCATATAACGTTAATAACGTTTGTAATCGTAAATCATACAACATACATTAACAACGATGATATAGTAATGGCTTCGAAACAACATACAAAATTCTATACGGTACATAATGAAATACTACAACGACTAACTTCAAGTCAGTTTCGATAAATTGAACTTAAAAATAATGTCTTAAGCCTCGGTTAGATTATGACAATGGCTTATGGCGTTTTATGTTGTTATTTTACACTTAAATCTAAATGTGAATTCTATTACTGCAACAACATTTAAAATCTTATTAATCACGATATCGCACGGACTCAGGACGGATTCAACGCGGACCACGGACCATTCGTTAACCGCAAAAATGCATTGCTCTCTCTAATTTAAAGTATAGTTTATAAAAAATATACCTGTATGTAGTCTCTAAAAGTAGTCGCCGCGTTGTGTACGTATCGATTCGACGCAAACAAAATCGTCTAAAATAAACGCGTTCTTAAATACTTAGACTACTCGAACATTTCTAAAGCGCTTACATTTAGAAATAGAACACAACTGTAGAACTCTATTTTAGTGCCATACAATGTTTATTAATAACTCCGAAGTACTTTATATTTTAATCATATTTGGTTTACAGGTAATTGGCGAAATATCAACTACATTGCTATTTACACGTTTTATAAAAGCTTAACCTTCGTCTTTTTACATGAATGTTAAAAAGTAGAAAATGAAAATTGATTGTAATAAAACGTGAAATCAAATAGGCGCATGACATACCTGTAGTAAGCGATGACGGGTGCCCATAAACTTTACAACATCGCTAATTTCACTCGTGATATCGTTTTCCCTTTTTATATATTCAAATTTTATACTCATGTTTGCGTGTCGAAAAGAGCACTACAGCTGTGCCACCCATTATGAAACAAGTATTCAGGAAAATTTACGCTGACCCCCGTTAACGATAAGTTTTTCCTAGGGCCATCAAATATACAGAATTAATATAATTTCTTAATCAATACTTATAGCAGAAATAACCTAGATTCTAAGTATGAAATATTTGAACAGGGAACTTTAGAAAGTACTATTCTTGCCCATATTTCATTAATTCATTCATTTCATTCTCTATTCATTCTAGATGGGTCGTCTAAATTTAAGTGAAATCTTTTTTTTGTGAATTTAGTGCTTGACTAAACACAAAAAGGTGATTATCACATGTTATTAAAGCGATTTTTTTCTTCACAAACTTTAGGGTTACATTTCCTTTCGCTGTCAGGGTAAGCCTTCGCTAAACAGGGCGTCAGCAGTACCGGAAATGTGTTTATACAAACTGTATAGAAAATACTTGAAGCACCATGTTCTTAGAATGATCGTTTAGTTTCATACATACATTTATACTATTTATATATTAAAGTTACATACTTGTTACAAATTCTAGCCACGCCCTGGACATATTTTAGGGTGAGCTATGATTTACTGCTCACTTCCTTTAATCAGAGAAAGTGTTATGCTACACACTTAATGCCCCTACCGTTCCTTTACGTAACAAGATTTAAAATATTGCGTATTCCTATGTTACAGTAACCCTATAGTGCATATTAGGAAACATTACATCTCTGACTGAGCTCATTAGCTCAGTAAATAACTATTTTCTGTTAAATAGATTCGTAACTAAAATGTTTAGGGTTTCAGATCCAGACAACTGCGAAAGTCCTGCGGTCCGTCTTATCATTTTAGTTAAAATTAGAAAATATAGAAAATATGATATAACAGTTGCACATAATTGTTTGTAAACTTACACTATTTTTAACCGAGTTTAAAAAAATGAGGAGGTTCTCAATTCGACTGTATTTTTTTTAACACATACGAACACATTCACAATTAATGATACTCGCAAAAAAAATCTAAAGCTCTTTAAGTTATAAAAAAAACATAAATTATTACTTATGGTCAGTAAAAACCCAGAATTCGGTTCTATTCTAATTTATATTCAATCTGCTTTTTTTGGCAATACACACCCAATAACGTATACTTATTTATTGCCTAAATGTGTCATTGTCCTGTTCTAAATTGTAATTGAAAAAAAAGTGAAAGTGTGTATTTACCTAACAAAACTCATCGTAAATTATTCAATGTGCATGCAGACGGGTGTTGTAACAAGTTGTAGCTACTACAACTGAAAATGGGTCTTTCCGCTGTGAACATTCATGGATCGATACTGCCAGAACACGTCCTTCACCATTTTGATTGGCACCAAAGTGTTTGTACTCTTAGACACTTAGTAAACACTCTTAGACGTTACAGTTCCCAATACATACACATCAGATACAAGTGATATTAATCAGATATCAATCACAAGATAATGTATAATATAGTACTGAGAAACTTTCTACTTTGTTACTTAAGATGTATATTAGAACAACATGGTCTAATATTATTGCACATAAAAAATAATCATTCGTAAGTAATAATTTGTAAATAATGTCTTATATTATAATATAACTAGGTTTTTTTTTTATCAACAACAACAAAAGATAATGTCAATTTAATTATTTGACTTTTAATCTACTAACTTTTAATCAACAAATATAAACTTTTACGTAAGTTATAAGTACTTACCGTTTTCTTCGTGGTACCAAAAGGAAAATATGATTTCATTATGTATTAATTCATAATGTACAACAGTAATGTGTAAATTGTTTGCGATCATTGTTTTCTCATCACATTTCGTCTTTAATATTTTTTTTATTATCTCTTTTTATATGTGAACCAATTCGACACTCACGCTAGCAACCAATATAAAGCTCGTTGAGAAATAAATAATAAAAATATGTACAAATATTCAAATTATTCTAAAGATTGCCCATATTTTAAAAATAATATATATTTTTACTTTCATACTAGAAATAAGTATATCCTGTGTCGCGAGGGACTTTACAAAAATTCATGAAACGGATACAAATAACACCCAGACTCAGGACAACAATTTTTATATCGCTCAAAGTGTTGTTCCGTGTATGGATCGAACCCACAACACTCAGCGCAGTAGGAAGCAGCGAGGTGATCGCTTATACCACCACGCCATACGTGAAGTTATGGTTAATTTAATTCCAATACAAAAGTCTTATTCAATCCGCATTTCATTACAACTAAATTTGACTGAATACCAGTTAATATTAGTTTCAAAGATCAATGTTTATCTCAGAACATTCGCTTTCACAAATCGTCATGATTCGATGACTGTCATGATTTACAAGCTCTTAAATAATGTAGGTGTGTGACCCATTTATTAGTGTATGAACATTGGCAGCTAGGTTTCTGAAATACCACACCACGTACGGACACCACATCTTGAATAATATTTTTATTGAAACTTGTTTGGTTCAATAAACTTAACTATAGAAAAAAATGTCCTCAAAATTTTGTTTTCTCTAAATCTTTAACCGAAATATTTATTGGTGCAAACTGCTAAACATTTTTATGGTCATAAAATTGTAGTGTAGAAACTTTAAATAGCACGTCAAACTTTGTACTGGTTTCCAGGAGTAATTTAAGCTACCCACGGTCTCAAATAAGTTGATAGTACGTCCTGACATCCTTTAAGCTCGCAGCACTAGAGGAAGCTTAAAGGCCAAGCGTTGTCCACTTCGCTAATAATTTATCATGTAGGTACAGTTACACCCAGCGCCATAGACGAAAATTGTACAGGATTTTGATAAAAAGAAATATTCTCTTTAAAACCTATTGCACATTATTATAGCGTTAATAGGTCAGTGTTATAATTTATCTACAATATTTATGCATTTAGAAATATATAAGTATGTTTATCAGCAGGCTGATTATCACAGTACGGGCTCTACCTAGTTTGGAATCAGACTGCGTGTGTGAGATGTTAATTGAGTAAAGTTATTATTATTATAAGCAAATATTAAGTTCCAGACAGTCTAAAGGACTGACTGACTCCGATCATAATATGTTTCTACTCATTTATTTATTTCGAAAGAATAATACCCACATGTGATGAATTTATACCTTTTTCTATACAACATTTTAATTAACATTTTTCCTGGATATATTTATTTACCTTAAATACTTATTTAAACTTATGTAAACCGAAAACCAAATAGAGCTAGTAATCAGCGGAGGCAGAGTAACTTCATGTACTTGGTTTTTATCAACTTATCTGTGTGTCTATGTTTACCTCCGAATGTATTGTATTCTTGACATTATAGTCTTGTCAACTCGTCGTTTGTAGTTTCGCCAAGAGAAGTTCTCTTTAATTAATTTTAATAAAATTATTTCCCTTATCAACCGTTTCTTACTACATTAACGTAATTAAAGATAAACAGAGTAAATTATTATGAATGGTAGTGACAAAAGAAAATATCTTTCAATGTTTCTGTTTGGTCGGTATTAATTTTTTAAATTATAATTTACTAGCTGCATCCTCCCATGTTGTGGCACATTGTGGTTGCAAAAAAAACGCATAAAAACCATCTTTGAAGTGTGTAAAAATTTCAGCTTAATCAGTGCAGAACTTTTTGTTTTTGCAGCATACACAAACTAACTTAACATTTTAATACGTTAACGTAACTAGAAGAGATTGCATACATGAATCGAATAAGAGCGTAAACTAATCATAAAATCATCCTCTCTAACGTAACTTAAAAAAAAGAGACTTAAGACATATTTAATATTGGAATACTTTAGATATTCTATTAACATACACTATTATCCACTTAGTAATTCGTCTTACTAAACCAATTATATAGTACAGAGTATATAGGTCACGTTGTACGTACTTCCCTATGTTCCACCAATAGCCTAGGCACCCTATTCCCACTTAGCAATTTCCCATATAGAATTATGTCAATTTTCTCTGACTAGATGCTATTACGCATAAAACATTCCACATAAGTCTATTTTGAGTCTAGCTTGATAGAGTAATTAAGTATAGGCGTATACACTGGTCTGTTTCACATTTCTCTTGGAATAAATTAAACACTAAACATGCTCAGAACAAACGATCGAATATAAAATATGAATAGAAAACTAGTAGCTAAAAAAATTTATAATTGTGGTTTAAGAAAGTCATAAGGTTTGTTAAAAATGATGGACGCAAATAGAAGCCTAGTGTCTAAGTATACCCATGTATAAGTGTATAGATATGATATACCTATTCATATTAAAAAAAATTAAGAAGGGTTTGTATAACTTCAGTTTTAGTTCATTTACCTTTATATATAAAAAAAACTTGATTAATGAAAATGTAAACAAAGTAAAAATATCAAACAAAAACAATAAGATCGCTGAACTCCTTGCGTGCTCGGGTTTAGCTATTATGCAATAAAAACGAATTGTTCCCAAAAGTAATTAACTAAATTCGTATAAGTAATAAATTTAAAACAACAGACAGTTATAATTTTAGTATTGTTTTGTTACTACAAGCCATTAACTTCAGCTATTATTACTCGCGCTAAATACTAATGCTAATTCTCGCTGGTTTGGTGGTATATTTGATAAAATAAGAGTTGTAATAGATGAATTCTACCGGCATAATTATTATAAATAGAATCTGTCACAATCCCAGTTTATCTACTATCTGTTTTAGTTTATTAATTCCACGGTAGGGCATTTACATACTAGATCAAATATAGAGTTTCTGTAATACCGACCGATTATTACCGATTTATTCCGTGTTATTCGTACTTTTTAATTTGTATTAAATTAAAATACGACTTAAAATTTTTACTTATTATATCTTTATCTTACATATTTTATAATATCGTCTATCACTTTGAGTAGTATTACCTAAGTGAAATTTAAATACTAAACATGCTTTTTGCTTTGTAAGTATGCAACGAATGTCTCCTTTAACCATATACAAATATAACCTCTTACAAAATCAAATCCTATTCTTAACTCTGTAAACATAATTATTATTCATTACAACACAATCTGATGTGCTTATGCAATGGATACGGTGAGATTTGGTTTAGTTACAAATGAGGAATGAGGTGATGAAATATAATAACGAAACGTCGGTAACAATAGCGATAAGCCACTTTTTTAATATGATAACAGAGTTTGCGAAAGGCTTAACAGAATGGATTGGGAAAGTTGTGCAGTTAGGAAGGTCGGTGTGAGCTAGCGAAAGAAAAGTGAAGGTTACTCCCACTTTTACCCCCTTCAGCGGCCGCCGACGCACGGTCCCGAAGGAATACAGACGACGGCGAAAGTACTTGAAAGGAAACTTTTACATAATATTGTTAAGAGAAAATTACGTCTTGTGGTACTCATACGAATAGTTTGTGTAAATGGACCACTAAATATATATTTTTTAACTTAAAGCTTTAATTGTCTTTGTTTATTTGAATTTAAAAAGAGAAAATGGTCTATAATTAAAACGATTGTTTGAGAGGATGTAAATTTGTTTTAGAATAGCACATTAAACTCGTTGAATTAACGACAAGTCTCAAGGCGAAAATGCAAATCAGATATTATTGCCTTATTTCTTATGCTTAATTCGGATAAACACAATGACCTCTGACTCTTTTAAAAATAAATAATGGAAAGTGATTGTCCAATGCCCCAAGCGGTAATACAACACGGACTCAAAACAGGGCATAAAATAGGCACTATTATGGGATGTAATAACACGGCGAGTTTTCTCATTCCGTTATTACTCGTATTTGACAAGTTTGAAATCTAGGTTTATACTTTTACCGACATTTTTTTAAACGAATGATAAGCTATAATGTGTAATCGACTTAAAGCGTATGCATGCGTTGAACTTTTAAATACTTTCTTTCTTTCTTGTTGTCACATGTTCAATTTATTGTATTGGAGAAGATTAATTGCAAAAAAGTGTAACTATTTAAATTAGCAAGTCTAAAGTGTTCTAAATTCTAATTACAAACTAGGGGCATATTTTTGTTAATGTAAAGAGTTAATATAAAGCATATAAACTTCCATAAAACGTACCGGAATGATTTCCAGCAAAAATTGAAAATAATATTACAAGAGTAGTAATCAATTTTAACGCTTCATTCTGCTTAAATTAAGCATTTTAGTCAGTTCCGTTCTCTTTTTTCAGCCTCAGGGATTAAGAGTAGTAGAAGGCTGAGTAGGGGTAGTCATAGGCTGGCAACTCACTTGTGACTCTTTATGGTGAGTGTGTCCGTTTACCTCCTATTCCTTAAAGTCTAAAGTCTTGTGTATCTAAGGTAAATACGAAAGGCATATTTAAAAGGCAAAGGAAATTCTCGGGTTCGATTCCCGACTCGGACCAACTTTTGTATGATCTGCAAATATTTCATAGTACAAGCTCTGTTTAGTTTGAAACTCGATGGCGTTGTGTCAGATGTCCGAAAATATTATTATTATATTTATTAATCAATCATAAGTTGCTTTCAAAGATCATTTGATCATAATTTTTAACAATAATATTTTCATACAATTATATCACTAACGGTTGACGCCTTACTTTTGGAGGGTGTTGAAAAAAACTGACGGCTGTCATTTACATTTTGTACAAAATAATTAGTGCATTGTTTATGTTCTTTATCTCCCCTTTCTATTACGCATTTGAGGATGAGATGGTAGGAATGACAATGGTACAACCTAACCATTTTCAAATTTAATAAAAAAAAGCTATTATAGCATAATTAATAGCTAGTCCATTTATACTTTTTCTTATACAAATTTCAATCGGAATATTTTTCTGTCTATTAATGTCCTAAGCCGTGCAGGTTCAAGAAAATATATAAAGATAGAAAATAAAGACCAAATGTTCGCAATAGGCACAATCACTTTGTCCAAACTACAATATACTACTACGTATTATGCTGCTGCGTACAATTACATAAAACTGGCTGAAACAAATTGTTTTCTTACATCACATCCTTTCTTACATTACATACACTCACAATCCATATTACTGTAATCACTTTCGAGTTCACCACGTACACAAATTATTTTGGGGTTTAATAAAATACATTTTATAAACACATGTACCGTTATGAAGCGTTCTTGAGTATCTCTGTAGTTTACAATGATCTATACAATCCTCATGGTTTATCAAACTTAGACTTGTTAAAAGTTAATTAAAAGACACTGAGCTACCCTTCTCAAAGTTAGATACACACATCCATTATAATACCCAACTCCGAGTCCTTGTGTCTAATGTTTCTTTTGGCACTTCACATATTATATAAAGTTATTGAACAGAGCCAAACATTTGTGCTGAAGTGAGAAATAAAAATAATAACATTTTCTTTACTCTAGAGGCAAAGTATTCGCAAAAATAATAACGTAGAAGGTAGAAACACTCGATATTTTCATGTCTCAGTCGTGTTAGTCATGTTGCTTATCGTAAACATCTTTAGGAACGACTGATATTTTAAGTGAAACGTTTTTAAGTGTTGCGCCTGACGTATTTTAAGTAAGTTACGCATATACGAGCATCATAGAGTTGCGACATAATTTAGCTCTCTCACTAACGAGCAGGCACTCAAGTGAAGCTGTTCTCGTACACAGCATCCTCGGGACTAGATGATATTGTGAGATTTGTAAGGGCATTGTTTATGTTGCGTGTAAAACAGCAGACGAGCTAAGCTCCAAGCTCTACGCAGCTCCCACACCCTCCCACCTCGGCCTCACTTTGCGTTATATTATTTTCTCATTCATGTGTTTACCATGTTTCACGGTTTATTTTTTTAACGACTTCAATAAAAGGAAGATCTCGGATTTTTTGAACATTTCTTTAATGTATATTTCTTGTTCTTCCTGAAAATTATTTTTTGTATGAATATTGTTAATATTAATATATATATCCCAGGGGTTCTTAATGCCATTAGATCAGGACCTCTTTATGGGATCCTGAAAAAACCAGGGTGTAATATAAATATATCAATTTCACTATAGTAGACTACATATGTTTTTATAGCAAACCGTTTACAAACTAGGATTTTACTCTCGGAAAACACTATTTACTGAATGAGAACTGACTATGAAGACCATAGACTACCAGCAAATAAACCAAAACTACTCAGTAATAAATATTACGATAGAAGTAAGAAACGTTAGAATTCGGCTATTGTTAATGAGATAAACTACAAACTATCCAACAATTTACAAGCAAAGCCAATAAAAATGTGCCTTTAAGCAAAAAATAAAAAGTTTAACAAAAAAAATTGAATACTTAAAGTATAAAAAAAATATTGTTCTCACTTCGGCTGATTTGTGTAAATATTACACGTGTATACGTATTTGTATCCGGACGTATTCGATAATTGTTAAGCGATTCTAATAACTATTTTTTCTAATTGAATGTTAAGGCAAAATGAAAACAAATGGAGTATTGTTAGGAAAACCAAGAAAGGGATTGTGTTACCTCGCAACTTTAATGAAATAGCATTTTGTAATAATATGTTATACCTAGTTATATTTTTTGTCAAAGTAGCATGTTTCATAGGAAATTGTAGCGTGTGTAAAGCATATAGTAACGCGGTGTAGCAACTTAATTTGACAGCTAATATATCGGTGAGACGACCTTAAGACGCTGTAAGTATAGAACATAGCTATACTTGGATGAAACATACGATATTTTGGTATTATAATCTTAAATACTGTAATATCTTCTGTTGTTCACAATACGATGAAATTATCCAGTTCCGCAAAGAAAAGAAAAGGGGGGGTTACTAAAACTATTAAGTAATATAAATTTTAAGCAAAACAATCTTCCCTGTTCTGATGTCAACTCTCACTTTATCTTAATAACTTTTAAAACTTATTACTGTCAGGAGGAACGTATAATGTAAGCCGTTTGTATGTTTATTATACATAAAACGCAAGCAAAAACCATGTACAAAATCACAAATGAAAAAGAGATCGTGCAAGAAAATATGGCAGTAATATTACGTAGAAAACAAATCTTATCTTGACTTTCAGGAATATTATACATATTATTTATACTACCTTAAACCATTCTGAATGTACTTAACATACGTGTATGAAAATAGCTGTTTCTAAATGCTTTTTGAGTAGGATTTAGGAGTGAAATGATGTTAGCAAACAACGCCAGGCAACATGTCGGACTCACTTTGTCGGACGGATGTCTACTACGTCTACGGATGGCTAATTACTGAGGGAGGTGGGCACGCTCCTCACCTTCAATACACCACTACTCATGGGCGAGTACAACCCTACCCAAAATAAACTGTTTACATTTAATTGTTAGTCAACACTGTGTAGGGGCTGCAGCACTCTCAAATGCAGTTGTTTTCCACGTAATTAGGCCAACAATTGCCTATCAATGGTCTGATTTTATCCGAAATTTGACTAGAATTTTCCAGTGAAATTTAGTCTTGTGCATTTAAAATCAAAAAATTTCGTGAAGTTCGTATAAGGTTGACAATAACGTATTTCATACAAAATTAGGTAGGTTGAAGTAATTACCTATCTTACCTTTTCAGAGTTTGTTACCAGTATAGAACAAGTATATTACAAAACTTTCTCTAAAACACAATATAAAGAAGCATTCAATTTTACGACACGCTAGCGAGACATGTCATCGTTAACGTTTAGAGGCTGTAACATGACTTTCCATTAGCACCTGGCTATCAAAGCAAGCGAGATTAATTTGATTTATCTGTTTCAAGTTAGTTATTATGCTCTTTATCGGAGATGGGGGCCTTTCTTTTAGATAAAACGCTCGACGTCAGGCATTGGTACCGCCTTCATCATCCTCACCACTTTATTTTTATTGACATTTAAGTCTACGTGTCCCTATAGATTATTTTATTTGATCAGAATAATATTTTTTGACAACGCAGTCTACTCTAGTTATTTCTGAAGTGTAAAGTTTACAATACCTCACACAGAAGGTATTGTGAAGAAATGTTTGTTTCTTGTACTTGGCTTTCGCCGTTGTGAGAAATCCTGCGAAAGGTTTTTTTTTATAATTTAATCTTTTTTAAAATCAATTTACTTCTAAATTAAATAATTAATATATTTTTGATGGTAAGTAATCGAATAGAATAGAATTGAAAACGATCAAACTAAACCTCTGCGGGACAGACCCATTATGTTCATGGTAAAATGGAAAGCTTAATCATAATTATGGATTATTGTTACAAATTAAAACCATGTTGCCCACTTCAGCACTAACAATAGTATGTTTTCATTCTAACGAATGGGTTTAATGCCAAAGTTGTTGAATATTCAGTGAATTGTAATCCGCTGATTGCATTTTATTTGGAAACACAAGTCATAAAGTGCTGAAATGGGCGAATACCCAAGTACCTAAATGATATTTCGATATCGATCAAGCATTTATTTTCTGATGGTTTTAATTAAAACTAATTACAAAGGCTTATCGTTCCATTGATTCAACATGAATCTTGGGCCCGAGTTGTAGGTTGGGGGAGAAATTGGCATTTCGCTTCTTCCCTCTTTCGTCCCCTCTGCACGCAGAAAATTAACTGCAGATAGGTACACAGGGTATACCCGCAGCACAAGGGATCAATTTTACCCACAAGTTTTAAAGAACGGTGCCTCGAGCCGTTTTCGAGTGCACCGCTACCGGATGATAGGGTAGGAATAATTTGCAAGGGTGGATAGGTAAATGACCGTGATTATATTGATTTTTAAAATGACATCTCTTTTAACCCTTTATAAAGTATCTCTAGTAATTTCTATTTTGTGTGTTATAATTCTATAAAGCAAAGCCATTTTGTAGTGTAAGGTTTTATGTTACAGACAATCAGCTTCATAACAAAACGTAAAAAAATATATTTAAAACTGAAGAATATATTTATCTTGTTTTTTGTTCATAAAACTTAGACTTCATAAAACTGTAACACTTGTTATATAATTTTATTATTTTTCTTCTAGTGTTTATTTTTCTTTAAAATAACTCATATAAAATTTGAACATAAATAACATATAAAACTTTGGTATGGAACCAATTAAATTCAAATCGATATAATAGGTTCGTTTCGATATCAATAGTAACTACTGTACATACAGATTCTTCACTCAGCTTCTACTTACAAATTCTTAAGTCACTAGTCATAAAACCTACAAATATAAAATCGGTGCATCCAGCCTGATTTAAGTGACCTCTTCACATTCAAATTATTTCAATAATGCTTTTGGTGTGTTACCCTATACCTAATTTGCATGTGTATAGCATTTTGGATAATAGCGTTGTTTATGCGTCTGCAAGAAAGAATGTACATTGATTCTATGATGAATGGTGGAACCCCTATATTGTTTGTGGAATTAGCGCAATCCAGCTAGTTGCGACGCCAGACGTATAAATCACGTAGCTAATGCTGCAGCATCCGGCGCGTCTCCACTTATAGAAGACTCGCGGCGACATTTGCTTGTGTTAGTACCCCGTGATGTTACGGCACCCTCATTGTTCGTCGTTCCTACAACGCCGAGGGAGGCAACAATTTATTAATTCGTAAAAATTACTTTCCTGTTCAATTTCATTTGTTTACTCTAGGGAAGAGTTTACTGTGCAATAAATAGAGCTACTGAAAGTAGATATTTACAAGTTATATATTTTATTAAAACCAATGGGTTAACTACTACGGTTTACTATTCAATTTAAAAATGATGTACAAAAAATGTAATAACAGGCAATCATGGCACAAATTCTTAAGCAGAAAATAGGTCTTACAAATATTTAACTTTGAGATATTATACCTATTTTAAATACAGCATTGTAAAAGACTTGTTATATAAGTATTTTTTTATATTTAATTATCAGTATTTCAAATTATTTTATATTATTATTATTATTATGTTAATAGAATATTTAGTCTTTATATTAACGTAGTTGATACATTGCTGGAAAATTATTTAATTACGTCCTTTAAGATGTTCTTACTTACTTTTTAACCTAGGATATTTGGGACCAGGTATATTTTTTTTTTTAATAATAAATAATTTCGGTGTTAGCTACAAAACGTCACAAAAACCTTAACAGGTTTGTCTGGAGGTTGAAAAATAAAAAGGGGTGCGAGAGAACGACCGAGATTAGTATAGATGAAGTCAGATTGGCAGTACGAAGTATGAAAAATAGAAAAGCAGTAGGCCTTGACGGTATACTAGTGGAAGTTTGGAAGTTACTGAAAGAAGACGGATATGAGTGGCTGACTATATTCTTCAACATGTTGTTGCATGAAGAGGTAACCCCAAAGGAATGGTGTCAAACCCAACTCGTAACTGCATTCAAACAACAACTATCGAGGAATAAAGCTCATGTCACATACTATGAAAGTCTGGGAGAAAGTGATCGAGAGAAAAATGAGAGTGAGATAAGTCAATTTGGGTTTATGCTAGGACGCGGGATAACAGATGCTATATTTGCAATGGCCCAACTATGTGAGAAATACAGGAGTGCGCACAAAAACTTGCATATGGTGTTTGTGGACCCCGAAAAGACATATAATAGGCTACCCCGAGAGATTTTGTGGTGGGCTTTAAAAGAAGAAAGAAAGATTTGAAAGAAGAAATAATTGAAAGAATTGATTCGTGCTATGTACAGAGTCTAGCACTAATGTAAGGTCAGTGACGGGAAACACTGAGTCTCACCTAGTGTCTCTGTAGGCTTACACCGTAGGTTCTGTTGGTAATGGATGCTCTGGCATCCGACATACAGGAGGAGACACCTTGATGCATGCTATTTGCAGATGACATTGTGTTGGTCGGTGAAGCAACAAAGACTGGAGATGGTGGCTTGAAAATCAGCAGAACCAAAACGGAGTACATGTTCTGCGATTTCAGCGGTTTCTCCAGTCCTGAAACCATTTCGCTGGATGGGATAGCGATAACAGTCTTCTCAAATTTCAAGTACCTCGGCTCCCTCTTACAATTTGATGGTGAGATTGATCGAACTGTACAGCATCGAATCAATACGGGATGGATAAAGTGGCGGCAGGTAACGGGTACTTTATGACCCCAGTTTCCCCTTAACACTGAAGGGACAAATTTATAAAACTATTATCAGACCTGCCGTCCTGTATGGTTCAGAAAGTTGGCCCATTAAGAGAACGGATGAGAGACGCCTGAATGTAGCCGAAATGCGAATGCTGAGATGGATGTGGTGTGACTTGAATATACAAGGTTAGGAATGAGTATATACGAGGGAATCTGAAAGTAGCGCCATTTGATGAAAAGTTAAGAAGTAATAGGTTATCCTGGTGTGGACATGACATACGGAGGGATGAGGAAAATGTAGCGAAGAAAGTTTTAGGTATGGAAGTTAAGCGGTGTTCCGCAGGGGTCGGTGTTAGGGCCACTCTTGTGGAACATCGGTTACGACTGGGTGCTTCGTGGTGCCTTCTTGGATGGTGTCGCCGTCGTGTGCTACGCGGACGACACACTCGTGACGGCGCGCGGCAAGACGCACCACGAGGCAACCCTGAGGGCCACGGCCGGGGTTGCCCAAGTCGTTGAGCGTATCCGGCGGCTGGGTCTCGAGGTGGCTCTGCACAAGTCCGAGGCCCTGTTCTTCCACGGGCTTCGGAGGAAGCCGCCTGAGGGATCTAGCCTCACGATAGGAGGCACTCGCATCGGCATCGAGCCCTCGATCAGGTATCTGGGGCTCGTACTCGATGGCCGATGGGACTTCGGATATCATTTCCGAGGTCTGGTCCCCAAGTTGGTTGGGGCAGCGCGTGCGTTGGCGCGGCTGCTGCCCAACATGAAGGGACTCGATGACTCCTGCAGGAGACTCTACTCGGGGGTTGTGCGGTTCATGGCCCTTTACGGGTGCCCAGTATGGGCGGGGGCCCTGAAGGCCAGCAACGTCGCGATACTGCGACGACCGCAGCGAATGCTGGCCATCAGGATCATAAGGGGGTACCGCACGATCTCCTTTGAGGCGGCGAGTCTCCTGGCCGGAACTCCACCGTGGGACCTGGAGGCGAGAGCCCTTGCGGCTCTGTATCAGTGGCGCAAGGAGGCGCAGGAGTTGGGTCGATGCCCCGAGATTCGAGAAATCGATGACCGGAAATCCCAACTCCGCCAGGTCATCATAGGGGAGTGGAGGGAACGACTCGGGCAACCGAGCGCCGGGCACGCCGTCATTGCGGCGGTAAGACCCGTTATGGAGGATTGGCTCGAGAGGCGTCACGGGACCCTCTCATACCGATTGACGCAGGTGATCACTGGGAAGGGATGTTTCGGAGATCACCTGTGTCTGATCCGCAAGGAGCCAACGCCTGAGTGCCACCACTGCGATGGCCAGACCGTGGACACGGCTCTCCACACGCTGGCAGAGTGCCCGGCGTGGGTTGAGCAGAGGCGAGACCTCGTGGCGGCCATCGGAGTGGGAGTTCTCTCGCTCGATAGCCTGATTGCGGCTATCGTGCGGAGCGAGAGTGCGTGGAACTCTGCCGTCTCCTTCTGCGAGCAAGTTATGCTCGCTAAGGAGACGGCGGAGCGGGACCGGGAGAGGTTTAGAACTCTCCCGGCCCGCCAGGCCCGGGCACGGGCCAGGCAGCGCAGGCGACTCAGGCGCCGGAGGTCGCAGAACGACCTCCGTCCTCCATAAGCGCAGGCCTGGGGGTGACAGGTGAGGCCATCTGTCACCCTAGCAGAAGCAGGCCGGGGTGGCGGCGAGCGCGTTGCGAAGCGCGCTCGCTTCTAGGGAGCACAGGGAACATGGGGTTCCCACACGGGGGGGGGTTGTCTACTCGTCTGTAGATGACCCAAGGTATGTCGGGGCACCAGGGACTTCCTTTCTAGGGTATACCTGGTTCCCCGGCTATTAGTACCCGGCGAAGGCGTGCGTTTTTAGTCGGTTCGAGTCCGACATGCCACCGACAGGTGGTATCCGAGGGGATTTCCGCACCGAAGGAAAAAAAAAAAAAAAAAAAAGAAATGGAAGTTAAAGGTTATTAGAGAAGAGGAAGACCAAAGAAAAGGTGGATGGACTGTGTAGGTGAGGATATGGCTAGGAAGGGAGTAAACAGTGAGATCAAGAATAATAGAGTAGAATGGAAGAATCGCACCGACCCCAAATAAAATTGGGATAAGGGTAGGCAGATGATGAAATAGAAAAAAAAAATGCTTTATAATACACAAATAGGCAAACTGAAAAACTTTTTCAATTCTGTTTATTAAACGAACTAAAATTATAAATGTGTTTGTTTTTTTTTGTACGATTTCAAGCCTCAACTACTCAATCGATGTAACTTTGCATACACGTTGATAGAAAAGAATAACGGGTACCTTCAATCTTTTTTTATTGCGTGCCCGAGGGATATTTGAATTTATTGACAAAATATACATTAACGTAAACGAAAGCTAGTATAAACTGAATATATGAAAACACGACACGGCGGTAAAATCAAGAGTGACTGAATTCTTTACTCCAAGGTTAATACTGTTTTCTACTGAAAATACTTTAATAAAAGACTGTTGTGCATTCAAGAGTAAACAAAATACCAATATAAAGGATCCTGCAGCATGATATATCTCCTAAGTCTTATAACAAAACTTGAAGGGAAAAATAAAGTCGTGTAAGAGAAAGCATAAACAATAACTGGCAAAGTTCTTAAATTGTAAGAATTGCGCATTCTTTTTTATGTATCTGCGAGGGTTTCTGTAGTATTTATGAAGCGTGGATCCCTTCATAGTATTATTACCATCATTCTCTTAGCTCGTATTATGTTGCAACGCTTTTGTAAACCGTTTTATAGGCTTATGGCGGGAAACCAAAAAGATAATGAGTATACGAGCGAGGCTTTTAGCAAGGCAGGAATTATTAGTACATCCGTTGTGGAGCTGTTCAAATATTAAACGACCTTATTAATATTATTATGTTTTATCATCGTATTAACCCAAAAAATTCTGCTTTGAATGAAGGAGTTGAGATCTGAATAAGGAAGCACTATCTACTCATGAGTTGTTGAAAACAGGGGATGGTTAAATTGACCAACGGCTCAACAGGGCTTTTTGTAATTTTATATCGCTATGTTTTATGTGGCAAAGTTTATAAAATAATATAAGCACATTTGATGCATTCTAGAAACTAAGTAAACTGACTTCAACACACAAAAATATTTTCAAAAGCGTTATACGTTTAAGCAATTTCTTATCTTCTGCACTTATTCACATTTAATATTAGGCTCATCATCATCATCATCAACAGCCTATACTAGTCCACTGCTGGACATAGGCCTCTCCTTAGAAAGGAGGTTTTGGCCTACTATACCACGCTGGCCAGACGGGTTGGTATAGGGTTTGTTTCAAGTTTTCCTTCTCTTTGCAGTGCTGTTGTCCTGCTTAGTTTGCTCCCTTAGTCGGCTCTTACGACACCCACGGGATGAATTGGGGTGGTGACAATTTGTATTCTTAATCCGTCACCACACGGACAAAATGCTTGCTTGTGCTTTAAAATACTTACAACACTTAAGTAGTTAGGACCTCATCCTAACTTTCTTCTAAGTTAGGAATCGTAGTTAAACCGTAAGAAATTGGAGATAGTAGACTGTTTTTTTTTTAATCTTTCATTTTTCTATTTAAATATATCTTATATATTTTAAAATAATAGTAATTTTTAAAATGTCTATGTTGTTAACAATGGCCCTGATTTAAAAAGAACGAAGAATCACTCTGCGGAAATTCTGTTCTGTTCTAACAGTAGCATGTAGCATGACATAAACATTGTCAAAATATATTTGTTACCTTAAACTACAATGTTCGAAATCAACGAACTATAAATAATATCAATTTTAGAGGGACAACAAAAGTCGGTAGTGGCTGTAAATAACGAGAGGCAGATAGGGACTAGTTCACTATTTCATGGGGATTTAACTCTGTTATCGGAGTGCTCTCCGTGTGGGACATTATGTTACTGAATATCTTTCTTGAGGAAAATTGTTAATCTTATTCTTGCTTTTCGAAACATAAACAACATAGACGTAAGTATTACTAACACTAATGAGTCTGGTCACTCGAATAAATAATTTGAAATAAAATATAATAATAATATAATATATTTTACTACATTCACACAACGCCATCAAGTCCCAAACTAAGCAGAGCTTGGGTACTAGACAACTGATATAAATACATATATACTTTTTTTTTTTTTAATAAAATAAAATATAATATAGAATATAGAATATATATAAGTATTTACACGTAAAACAAAGTTGTTCTCGACTGTGTAAGCTTCATTCTGCAATATCATTTTAGAATATCTTTCATTCTCTGTCTTTTATGTATTTTTTTATCGAAAAAGTACCTATTAAAATAATATATTGCATGTAGTTTGTCTTACCTATATGTGTAGTTTTTGTGAACTTTACCATGCAAACATTCAAAAGTGTAAGTACCAATGGGATTCATAATTACTCTATTATTTAAAGAGAAAGAGATTTATTTAAAAGATTATAATGAAAATAGACAGACCGCAGTACAACACTAGGTACGTAAAATAATAAAGAATTGTTAGAAACCATAGACAGCAAAACAAAGAGAAAAATCGCAACAGCCAGCCGCAATTATAATAGTCAGTTATTCCAGTTTCAGTATACGGAGTTTCACATATATCTACATAAAGTTTGTCAATTTACAAAAACGAACGAGTTCGTTCGGGAGTTGAACTAACAAAAAGCATAGTTTTTCATTGGCGCGTCGTCCGTCTGGACGCAGCCAGAAATCGATATTCCCTGCAACTCTCTAGACACAATCTTAACTGCTACTGTCTTCATTTGACTAATGTTTTGATAGCTCTTATATTATTAAAGCTTAGGTTTAAACAGCTCAAGATATTAATTAAAAATTAGTCTAAGGTTCTAATTGGTATAATTTACAGTTTTAAGATTCATTAAATTAGGAGTAGGTACATCAATTGGTCTTTTTTGTACTTGACTTAGGCAACCTAGTGTAATGTAGGTATACTTGCCTGAAGGTGTTTCTCTTGTTAGTTTAAATCAAAAGAAATAGTTTTTATATTATAGATTACACTCACAATAAAAGTAACAATGTGCTATATATAGCTATAAGTCACCGATAGTGCGATACGAATATTGTATTTAAAAGTTTAGTGTTTATGTAAAAAAGAAAAAATGTACTCACCTGAGAACATCGCGAGGCACTCTGAACATTTGAGATTTGTATATAATATTATTTATTGTAAATATGTATGATATGTTTATACCGTTGTATATTATGTGTGAACACCATCGAAACACGGTTTTACCTAATTTCCTTTTTTACTTAGGAAAATCTTGAATCCAGGCCCTTTATCGAATAAAATATAATCCTATATTGAACTTTGTTGTCAAACGGTCTGGGATCACATGAATAGATCTCTCGCCCCCTTTCTCTTTCCTTTCGCCAGATCATCGGATCTTATATCATAAATATAATCTATCAAAGAAGATTATGGAACGTAAAGGGATAAACAAGGTTTGGTCAGAAAGCGTAAACGTATACTTCATTCTGAGAAATCAACTTATTAACTTGATTAGAAATGTATAAATATAAAAGCGGATAAGTACAACCCTATTTTTATGAGCATTTAAACACATACTTGACACATTTTACAACCGTTACTCGTGCCTACATTGCATACACTCGAGTGTAGACTCGTAGTGTGGTGTAGTGTATATGTATAAAAAAAAATTGCTGAAAAGAACTGTAAAATCCAGTTCTTTACTTTACCAGTAGAGATGTTGCCCCCAACTTCGTTAACCCAAAAAACATTATTTATTACTAAAAGTTATTGGGTAATACAGTTATTGGGTTATAGACTTTATGATTTTGTATATCCTAACTTAAATTGTATTGGTCTCTTATAGAAATTCGTTTCATATTTCACTCATTATTTTTTTTATTTACGACTTAAAAGCTATCTACTGTGCCAATTTCTATCTTAATACTAAAATGCATCCAAGTTAATTAAGCGGTTAAAGCATAACAGACAGACGGAGAGACAGATATACTTACGCATCATCATCATCAACAGCCTATACTAGTCCACTGCTGGACATAGGCCTCTCCTTAGAAAGGAGGTATACTTACGCATTTGTTAAATAAGTATATTTATTATACAATATATCCAATAGAAAATTATTAGACAACAAAATAAAGACATATTAGAGCGTGTAACAAAATGCCGTACATACTCATCTCTCTCATGTCCTTGCATGCATAGGAAATAAATGGTATTGTGAATTGAGAATAGATCGTCTTAAAAATTCCAATAACATTACAGTTGTTACAACAATACAGTTATTGGGTTATTTAAGGATATATAGCTATAAACACACAAACTCGCTATACTGCTCTTTGGGTAAACAAATATTTACCAGAAACTGATAAGTCCACAAGCCAAATATACTGATATAGTGTGAGGATAACGCGCATAGTTTCCCAAATAACGTGAACACTCAAGTCCCCATGCCATGTATTCGGATAAGGCGGCCAAACATTCACATAAACGGTTTGCCCCCTGGAAATACGATGCAAACAGCCAAAACGGGTGCAATAATTTGATAACCACTAATTACGCCACAGCAGTAAAATCCATAAATACTAATCTTGGCGCTCGTACAGTAAATTATAACGAAAAGACCGTTTATTACGCCGAAATATTGCTCGACTCCTCGAAATTAAAGTGAAAATACTGTGTACCACTTTCGAACGCCCTCGGGTCCGAATTCGTATGTGTAGTTATGATCAACAACAAAACTGCAAATTCTCTTTTATAAAAAAATATACGTCATATTCGAAAATAGAATTAAGTGTGACTATACATTATATGAGTCCTAATCATCAATTATATTACAACTTACACTATAAAACAATAAGAACAGGCGTACATTAATGTATAAAGTGAACTATATTTTAAAAGAACGAAAATCTTACACATTAATGTACAATTTTTAACACATTTCTTTATAGATTTAGCTTATTTAGGTTTCCGTCGTTCAGAAAAAAAAACATATTCTACCGCTCTTTTTAGATCGGCGATGTTGCGTGTAGAAACGTTTTCGTAATAACAACAATAAATAAATTCTACACTTTAGTTTTGTTTACTTTATGTAAACTATCTTTTATTAACACGTAATAAATATTTATTCGTAATTTTGTGTTCATTTCATAACTTTAGTAACGAAATATTGTCCTTAGATGATTTCTACAGAAACTTCACCCAATTATACAAAAGTTTATTTCATTCATATTTTGGCTTAGGTTTTGATAACTTTACCCTCTATGGTAATTTCGGTTATATCTGTTGATATGCAGACATAATCGAAATCACCAAAGAGGTTAAAGTTACACAAGGTTTTGAAATATATTAATTACTCAAAATGTAATTTAAAAAAAAATGCTGCAATATATAAAGGTTTTTGACTACAGGACAGGACAAATAATTGTGTAATAAGCGAAAACATTTTTTTGTGACTGGGTGTAATTTATCTGTATTAGAAACAAATGAGATAGTTCTTAGCACTCTGGTTACCACTTTTTTGTATGTATTGAACCCCCTCCGGCCGTCCAAAGCTGGGTTTTCGGTGGGGCTGTGTGTCGGAATCGAACGACACATCATGCCTAGTAAAGGATCCGGTTATCATAGTACAAGCTATGCCTAGTTTGGTATCACACAGTCTTGTGTTAAATTTGTGAAGTTATCAATATTATAATTTTTAAACGTTATAAATGCATACAACATAAATCGGAACATAACATAAAAGAAAAAACTTACGAGGAACCTGCATTTCGTTACATATATAAGGGTACGATAAGTTCCTTGTTTGTCTTAAACGTGTATTTTTATTCAATCAAAAAACCGGTAACCAATCATTTAACTTAAGTACTAAAAAGTATTCTACAAAACTTGCAATCCTTAAAGGAACGGATTGTTAATATTTGCTTGGCCATAGTTTGACGGTTGTAGATTTGTTAATAAGGGGCAGGGGAGGCTATCGGTCGTCTTAATAGCCTAACGAGGAGTCTTGGTAGACTGAGTAGGTTGCGGCCGCTGACGAGACCTAATTGCTTAATTAGAACACCCCACTCCGACGCTACTTGCTATAATCAACCCTCGCTTTGACAGATCTGCTATTAGTAAACAACTTTTTCATAACTAAGAAAACACTTTGTAAGTGTAGTGTAAGCTCTGTAAGCTCTAGATACATTATGCGCATTAAACATTCATACAAAAACTGTAGCTTTGATCTGTAAAATTACTGTATTTCCATATTAGCTTTTTTATAACTATGTTTGACTACTTCATGGTGTGTGGGGCTACATGTGTATATAATCATTTGCAAAGGCATACTATACATAGGTGCCAAATATAGACTTATTATTAAATATTCTACTCCCAGAACTGAAATAGTATTTTCAGATTACATTTTACATAAAGGCGATTTCCCGTTAAACCTGAATTTCGCATGTCAAAGAATTGCTTCAAGAAATTTTGTTTTTCAAAGTATGATTTAACTTTTAGTGAACTTAATACTTATTATCAAGAAGCAAACCTACTGCAAACTGTACTTGTCAACCAGAGATACTACATCTATTATAAAAATGTACTTGGATAGGTCTAAAGCAGTCTATAGTAATTCATGTTCCATACCTAGACTGAAACAATCATACCTCAAATGAAAGTAGATAAATTACAATGACCCTCGAAAGTACGGACCTTTACGGTAGAAAAAAATGGTATTTTAGATCTGTTATATGGATAAGAAATAAGATTAGTAAACAATTTTAAAATTAAATGACACAAATTACCTTAGAAAGCCAAATACTTAGATACGTAAGTGGGTTTATTGAGTAAACTTGAGTATTTTAGTGAGAATACATCGCTCCCATGAGTTGAAAAGTTCAATATTGACTCACAAAATTGCTTTAAGTCGGTGCAGCCGATAATAGTAAAAGCTGATTTGTAATATCAACCTTATAGCATACGCGGAGGAGTGGAATTGCTTCCGGGGCTTGTTTGAGCGAGGTGTTGGTGCGCTCGTAGCGCTTATTGGCATGTCCTCAAACCTTCTCACACAACGAGGAAGCCGAAGATTTTCCGCTACAAGTCAAGCGTCCAATAATGTTAACATAGCGTTAAGTTCCTCACGGTTTGGTTAATAGATTTTGCTGAAATATTTTAAGCCGCAATTAAAAAAAAAATTGTCTTCTTCTAAGACGTAATGTTTCTTATTGCTATTACAATAAGGATGAGTACTAGGACTATTTAGGACATTAATCATAAGAAACGATAAGATTTAAAATGAAGTAGTTAAGCTACTGTGAGTGTCAAATATTTACAAGAAACCCGAGGCAAAAGCTGTATAACTGTTTATACAATAAAAACACGACGCAAATCTACGAGTATTTCATTTTTGGTCACCAAAACAACTGTGAATAAATTAACGGTCCACACCAAATGTGTTGAACTTTAAAATTAAGTACCACTCCACGCCTCATTTTATTACTTCCTATAAAAATATGCATAATTCTTTACTTGATTATAAATGACTAAAATCAAAACGGTTAAAATCAAAATACTAGATTATATTTAGACGATACAGAATTAACATGGGTGATTAGTATGCCAGACTAGAGTATTACGTTGCAGACGTACTAAATACGGGCTATTGGCGTTAACTGGCGTAGATTAAATTACGTTATTAGATTTGTCTCAGGGCATTACTTATTACAGAGAATACTTATTTGAACGTTAAAATAAAAAAAATAAAAAATCTCAAACCACATAAAGTGATGCATTAAATTTCTTTAATTATCATTCAGTAGTTGTTGCACGTAAATATTACTATACCGTAAAGTCCACCCTGGTTATCTGTGAGAAATCTTAGACTGCGTTGAGATTAATAGATAATATATTTCTAGACTGTACAATACTTTCCATTAGTATGTACGTCTAATTCCAATTAACCAACAAAAATAAGTGATTGATTCAGAGGCACCAATGAACCTTAATAAAAGAATCTAAAAATAATTGCTAGTACGAGTATTACGAATCATTACAATTTATTTACATGTGTGCCCAAACATACATTTTTAGTTAGTTTAGTATGAAATAATGTTACGAAAATTTAAAACTGGTTCACAATTAATTTTTATTTTTAAAAATCACATTTTCAGGTATATATTTTCTTGGTATTAGGAGATAATTTGAAGCCTTAATTTTCTTATAATGTAGATATTTTATGTAAGACAAATCTGACTGAAATTTCTTTCTCGTGATATAAACATTCAACAACTTGTAAGAGACCAATAAAGTAAAAGACGGGTATAACATCTTTCCTCGGAGAATAGGAAAATAAAATTTAAGAAACAAATATAACTATGTTACCGTACAGAACTAAATATTTATTTATAATGCCTCGTTGGTCCAATGATAGGGTATGCCACTGCAGTGTCGAGGTCTCGGGTTTGATTTCCGGGTTGGACCAAATGTTTGTATTATTTCCAAATATTTGTTTCGGAGTTTGGGGTGTTTTCTATGTATTATAAGTAAATATTTACAAAGAAAGTATAAAAGTATTCTTTCTATCAATCTTGTTTTCATAGTACAAGCTCTGCTTAATTTGAAAAATATTTTTCGGACACTGACACAAATGTTTATTTATAATCCCTGCTAATATTATAAATATAAAAGTAACTCTGTCTGTCTGCCTATAAAGCTTCACGGCTTATCCGCGGCACCGATTTTAATTAAATTTGGCATAGAAATACCTTCATGACTGCACGAATGGCGTAGTGGTTTAAGCGGTAGCCACGCCGCTTACTACTACGCTGAGTGTTGTGAGTTCGATCCCAACATGGGACGACACTTTGTGAGATTTAAAAATGGTTGTTCTGAGTCTGGGTATTCTTTGTGTTCGTTTCGTGTATGTTTGTAAAGTCCCCTGTGACACAGGATATACTCCTAATGCGCGAGTTGTCTTTTAAAAAAACAACTTGAGGAAGGGTATATACTACTTGTTACCGCGAAATATAAAAAACATCGACATATAAAAGCAGTATTTAGAAATGAATACTTAGTAAATTACGTGAAGATGTTGGCTTCATAAAGTAAACCATAAACCATCTCCTACTGCTAATCCTAAGTGAGTCTTCATTGCTTGATGTTATACAATTTTTTGCTCCTTATTCTGTTCACCCATCTACTTGGAGAAGTCTCTACGTGTAAATTCCAAGGGGAGCGTTACCAACAAAAGTTTTAAACAACTAATTGCCTAGTTTCTGTGCACTTTAACAACTAGTTCAAATATGTCCGGACTGAAAAACTTTCAAGTTTACCCTATTCGAGTTTTCTCGTCTTAGCTTAAACTTTCACAGATTTTACCATTTTAAGCATGAAGCTACAGATTAATATAATTATTTTTTACATTTATATAATACCCAGAACCTGGGGTTTAAAGCTTCACGTAAGATTGAAATATTATTGTATGATGTCATGGAAGCGCCATGCTTCGACACAATTATGGGCCAGGCTCGACCGGCGTGATACGACTGCACAGAAAACGTTAAGCATTTCTTATATTGTTTTTCATCGAGTAAGAGAGGTTACCGGCGCCCAAACCTTGATTATCCGTGTGGCGACGGATTAAGAATACACAGTGTCACTACCCCTATTAATTAGTGTCGTAAGAGAAGACTAAGGGAACAAACTACGCAGGACAACAGCACTGCAAAAAAAAGGAAAACTTGACTCGAACCTTCTTTTTTTTACGTGTGGAAACCCCCTCGGGCCGTCAACCCACCGGGGATTTGCTCCAGGTTGGTGTGTCGGAATCAAACCGACTAAAACCACACGGTGTGCCACTCTGCGCCTTTAATAGGAAGGATCCGGGAACTACTGTCATTAAGACATTCGGACCCATATTAGCGCCTGCCCGCAACGGCGCACCTTCGGGTAAATTCTCTATTGCCGCGTGTGCCGGACATCGCCTCCTTGCAGCTGTGCGTTATGGCGGGTGGAGGGGAAAACCCGTCCCGTCCACCCGCGGCCACACTCAGAGCGGTATGAGGCGGTGGTAAGCGCGCCTCCGCCGCCCAGTTCGACAGATTGGGTATCCATGACAGTGCTTCTCTGATGCAGTTGAATGGCAGACTATTGAATGCGTTGGCGATGTCCAATGGCATCGCTAATAGCACGCCACCACAGCTCAACGCCTCTTTGGTCACGGCCCTCAGGCGCAGCACAGCGCCGACCGTCGAATGCCCAGCTCGAAAACCGAATTGGGCGTCCGACAAATCGGGGCCATCTCGTAGAGGTGGCGGACGATGCGGGCAGAGAGAACAATTTACCCGCCTCGTCCAGCAACACGATGGGCCTGTTGGCCGCGACCGAATGTGCAGGCCTTAACAGGACCAGCTTCCCGCATCTTCCAGCACTCAGGGAAACGTTCGGACGCCAAGCTCTCGTCAAACACCTCCCCGAGGCGATCTGACATGTGGTCGAGAACCTGGGCCAGCACACGGGCAGTTATCCCGTCTGGCCCGTGGGCGGTGTTCTTGGAGCGGATACGAAGAACAGAAGCCCTTACTTCCGAATCTGCGACGGGCGGAACATCATCCTCGTCCTCCCCGTCGTGTCCGACCAAGGAGGCCATCGACGGGGGTGTGTGATCCACCCGCTGCGGGAAAAGGTCCTCAACCTGTCTGCAGGAAGCTGGGCTGGAGAGTCTCCGTAAGGGCCCGACGCACACAGCAGTGGACTATTAAAGGCTGTTGATGTTGATGTGAAACCTTGATTCTGGGGAGAGGGATGGAAAAGGCGGCAATACACTTGTACCTCTTGCGTAGCAGTGCCCACGGGCCCCGATAGTCACTTATCATCAAGTGACCCGTCTGCTTGTTTGCCCCCCTATACAATAAAAAATGACGTACAACAGATTACTGGTCAATTGGTTTTCGTCTTACGAACTTCATGAAGATACAGGTTACGGTTGGCTATACCCGATTAAAGGTACTAGTGTCGTTTATGTTTGAATTGCTAGCCGCTTAAGTTACCAGTTCAAAATGCTTGTTTACTTTGTTACTTGTTTAGAATATATCGGGTCAGTGTTTCAATTAGTTTAAGGTAACAGAAACTATTTCAATGTTACATAGAATATGTTTTGCGAAACTGCTTCTTGTTCTTATTGAGAATATTTTAATATTCTCAACAATTAGAGTTAATTCTATGTAGGTAATTTGCTAAAAAATGGCAACGCAAGAAACACTTAAAAGGTAAAGATAGGCTTTCATCCCGTCCCAAATCACGATAATCTGAGCGTTTATGCTGTATATGCGATCCCTGTCATGTGCTTGGCGCTTTTTCATGAGATATTTAATCACAATCTAATATAATTAATATATTAACAATATAATTACAATCTTTAATCACAGTAGTATTCTTTTTATAATGGTTTCCATATTTCCCTATGGCTGATGCACTTAATATTTACTATCAGAATTGCCGGGGCATCCGTGGCAAGCTCCAGACAGTCTACATGAGTGTTCTATGTAATACTTATGATGTAATCGTTTTGACTGAGACTTGACTAACCCCTAACATAGGCGATAACGAATTTATTGACCAACGTTATAATGTTTTTCGTTGCGATAGAGATCGATTGGCCACCGATAAACGGGAGGGCGGTGGTGTTCTTGTTGCTGTCTTGCGAACACTTCACCCGACGTTAATAAACCTTACGTGTACTGAATTAAACGCCCACATTGAACACTTGCTCATACAGATACCCAGCAGCGACCGTTCTAAACGCCATATTATAAGCGCTGTATACATACCCCCTAGAACACCTGTAGATATTTATAATTCATACTTTGATGTGCTGTCTATAGTGCTAAATAGTCCTTCCACACAATTTTTTTATACAATGGGTGATTTTAATTTACCTAATATTAATTGGTCACTTAGTAGCACTGTTGACTTGGGCTGTGTAGAGGGTTCATCTGTCAGTCAGTCTTTATTTAATTTTATTTCTGAATTGAACGCAGAACAATATAATAAAATACCTAATATAAGCAACAGAACACTCGACTTATTAATCTCAAATGATAACTGTAGTTTATCTCAAGCAGCCGACTGTTTAGTCCCTATAGATTCCTATCACCCTCCTTTCACTGCTATGATTTTTCCTTACTTGAAATTCTCTCATATGCAACGTTGCCCGATTATTAAATTAAATTATAAAAAAGCCGATTACGATTCGATCAAAAATGAATTATCTGTGATAAACTGGAATGACATCCTCCGTAATTTAAAGGCTCAAGAAGCTATAAATACATTCTACGACCATCTTTTTGGTGTTATCAAGCAACATGTAC
Source organism: Arctia plantaginis (assembly GCA_902825455.1). Taxonomy (NCBI): domain Eukaryota; kingdom Metazoa; phylum Arthropoda; class Insecta; order Lepidoptera; family Erebidae; genus Arctia; species Arctia plantaginis. Next base: position 8,986,015 of record CADEBD010000288.1, read on the forward strand.
CTCGAATTAACTGTAAAAACTCTACTTTTCCTACTTAGTTCAGTCAACCCCTTATTAAATTATTCAAAAGCAAATCTCGAACTTGGATCAAATGGAAAAAGTATCAAAATCTCTCTGACTACGAGCAATTTTCCCTATATCGCCGTCGCTTCCGTAAGGAATGCGCTCTATGCTATGCTAACTATCTTGATAATGTTGAACAAAGTATCCATCTGAACCCTAAATATTTCTGGAGTTACATTGCTAATAAGCAGAACAATTCGGGAATTCCTCATAACATGTGTTATAATAATATTTCTAGTAGTGACCCTCATGAAATATGTCAGCTTTTCTGTCAATATTTTAAATCTGTCTATGAACCATCAGCATTGGATTTAGATATGTGGGTTCCACCACTGGATTATAATGTTAACTGTGAAATAATCTCTGATATCGATTTTGATGCCTCCAAGGTTCGTGAGGAGCTGAAGTTATTGGATCCGACAAAGGGACCAGGTCCTGATGGACTACCAGCATCGTTTCTAAAAAATGTTGCTGATCATATTTATTTACCAATTCATCTATTATTCCGCAAGTGTCTAAAGGAAGGCCAATTACCAGCTATCTGGAAAGAGGCAAACTTGACACCGGTTTTCAAGAAAGGATGTAAGAATGTCGTAGAGAATTATCGCCCAATCTCTATTTTGTCCGCTCTGTCGAAGTTTTTTGAAAGATTGATTCACAACGAAATTTATCCAGTCTTGCATAAGATCATTATCAAACAGCAACATGGCTTTGTTAAAAATAGATCAACAGCTACCAATCTAATTAATTTTGTAAGCTACCTTTTTGAAAATATGGACAATCGTTGTCAAACTGACGCAGTGTATACTGACTTCCAAAAGGCATTCGATAAGGTGGACCATGAGCTGCTATTAAACAAAATAGCTTTTAATGGCATTCGTGGAGATCTTTTAAGATGGTTTATTTCCTATATAACCAACCGTACACAAAAAGTAGTTATTAATGGATTTCATTCGGACCAAATTTTCGTAACATCTGGAGTTCCTCAGGGCTCTATTTTAGGTCCTTTATTATTTGTTCTATTTATTAACGATATTGACACTTGTTTCTTTCATTCTAAATTTTTGTTATACGCAGATGACCTCAAAATCTATAAAACTATCAATGATCTTAATGACTGCCAGCTTTTCCAAAGTGATTTAAATCGGCTGGCAAAATATTGTAGTGAAAATAAACTTTTCCTAAGCTTGCCTAAATGTAATGCTATATCCTTCACAAAAAATAAAAAGGTATTCAACTGCACTTATGTCTTAAATGACCAACCTTTGATTAAAGTATCTTCGCTTAGAGACCTTGGTGTTGTTATAGATTCTAAATTGCATTTTGACATTCATATCGAAAATATCATTAAGGCTGCATATAGAATGCTCGAATTTGTTATACGGAACACTAAAGAATTTAAAAACCCAAATACTTGTAGATACCTTTATATAACGCTAGTAAGATCTTGTCTCGAGTTTGCTACCATGATCTGGAATCCGTTTTACAATAAATACATCGGGGCATTGGAAAATGTCCAAAAAAAATTCTTGCGGACGCTTCATTACAGATGTTGCCATGGCTATCAGGCATATGATTGTCTACTCCTGAAATATAATTTGTCTACCTTGGAAAGCAGGAGACTCCTTCTTGGAACTATGTTCTTACATGGCATTGTTCATAACAAGTATGACTGTCTGGAATTATCAAATAGATTATGTTACATCGTTCCCAGAACAGTCATGCGAAGGCAGGTTCGCTCACATCGTCTCTTAGCGATTACGCCTTACCAGGTCCCTAAAACAAATGCAGGCTTAAGAACACCTCTGCGACGGCTTGTAGACAATTACAATACCTATTTTAACAGTACGGATATCTTCATGCATTCAGCAATCAAATATAAAAAAATTGTACTAGAGTGCTTGAATGATATGACTGCTTCCGGGTTGGTTTCTGAATTTCCGTAATTATTTACCATTTTAATTTAATTTATGTCTAATTTAGTCATACATCGTGTGTCTACATTTTTGTTGTGCAAATACAAGTTGTAATAATTTATATGTAAAAAAAAATATTATATAAAATTATATTATAAATATTATCACGTAGCATGCTCCATTTTATTATAACATTGTGTATAGTAAAAAGTGAATAATGCTGTTGGTAGTACAATTAGCACATTTGTACCTAAAAAAAATATTAATTATTATTGAATATTGTACTATTGTTTGTTATCCCTAATAAATAAATAAATAAATATTTATTATTTATTTTTCGCTGCCTTGTTGTAACATTCCAAAAAACGAAAACGATTGTTCTGTGTCAAAGGGAATGTAAAAAAATGGTGTAGTCTTGTGTGCATGTTTGCAACATCAATCAACATCATTCAGCCGAAATAGGGTTAGACTAAGACCGACTCCGATATGCTTACAGTAATAAAGTTGAGAAAAAGAAATGATTGATAATGTTGATTCGTAGTCAGCACATTCAGGTTTCATTGATCTTTGAGATATTTTCCAAAATGGATCTCAGTTGTCGACAGGCCGACGTCATTGAGTTGATATTGTGTGAAGCATGGAACGGCGCACAAACGCGGGGTCGACGCCCTAGGATGCCGTGATCCGCGATACTGCCGCGGGGGGAACGCTACGGGGTTGCTTTGCACTTCCACTTCGCTGCACTCATTTCCGCATAAACATTACCTGCCTTGGCATATTAAGACTTAACCTTACCTTTAAGAAATCTTCGTCACACATACGTCTCACCTTGAAATCTTCCAATACATTAATTAGATTAATGTATTGGAAGATATATATGGATCATACATACTGATTTACAACAGCAGAGATGAAACTTTAAAGAATTAAAACAACGTAACTATGAGTAAAATAAATTACAAACTACTGACTTCATGCAACTAATCAACGCTAACCAGATCTAGTTAAAAGGAGAAACATAATTTGAAGTTCCCCTTAAAACCTTCGAAAACGCAGGAGTGCGGGTGAAATAAAACAAAGGCTCTGCGCGGCACTCATGCTGAGTGCTCTGCTTTGTGGCAGCCTGAGCGATACAATGCAATACGCGATACCTACAGGCACACCAGCAAGTCGTAAGTCTACTGAACATCGGGGCAAGTAGGCTTTCACGCGTCGAATGCGGAACCCAACCGAGACCGATATTGTATAAAATTTATGCTCTACGTTTGCATGTATTTGCTACCGACAGTCGATTTATTCTGTTACTGATAACCATCAACTGGAAGAACAGTTATCGTGGTAGCGAATGGCGATACAAATACTAGAGACAGAGATAAAAAAGGAGTGCACTGCATGTTTGACAAAATGCAAATATATTTTTGACAATCTGTAGATTACTCCTGTTCGATGTTTAAGTTGTGTTATATAATACTAACTTTTAATCGTGGCTGTTCCCCGCGTGTATGTCGGTTATCGCCGTAACCTATGTTACTCGCTGATAACATTTATAAATTTTAAAATCGGTTTAATGGTTTAGGCGTGAAAGCGTAACCAACAAACAAACTGACTTTCGCATTTGTAATGTAAGTACGGTATACGTTAAATATTTAATTAAATTTATTATAAATTAAAAAAGACACAAAAAATAACAGTAACCGAAACACATTCCTAATTTTCTTGTTAAACCAGCCAGCTAAGCAAAATTAATATGTTATCCATTCACGTCTGTACTGCACTGCACGGGGTTCGAATGCTGCTTCGAACAACACAATCGCAAGTCCGACGTTGTTGCCAAAACCCTACCGCCGCTTGAACATTCAACTAACAAGTTGTTTTAAAATGTAATTAAGTCTACTTGATTGTTGGTGTCCTTTTGGTCGACTGTGCAAAGGAGATCATTAGTGAGGTGAACACTAATGAACCTCTCTATTGAGGACAAAGATTGCCGGCGGAGACAAGCCTATCGAGATAGCGGTGATTTTACGAAATATTGGATTTTCCGTGTCAAGAATTCATAACAAGTATTCTGCAAAAACCTGCCTCAGGCCTGCTTCAGTCACTTTATCTCGAAAGCTTTTAAATTTCTGAATGAAACTGAATGTTTACCTAAATAAATTTGATGCTGATCACTTTCTGATTTCACATTTTATCAGTTTACAAAATGTTTATAATTTTTTCATATTTTGGCAAACAAACTGTGATGGAAAATTTCCAACAAAGATACATGTATTTTAAATAATATAGTGCAGGTTATTGTACAATAAGAGCATGCCTCGTCCCCGGCACTCGGCGAGGGCTTATCGAGAGATGGTGAAAGAGCACTCTACTGTCGAAAGGGTTGCTTTGTGCTTCCAACTAGGAGCACTTTCCTACGCCGTTGATACGGCCTTTTAAATAATAATTTGGCTGAAAGTTATCAGGTGACATAAAGATATAATTTAATACAAAACAATTCTTATAGCTCACGTCCCAAGGTAGGTCGTTTTCGCAACTTGCCTTGACCTTTAGACAGCTTAGAAAAATAGGCGAGTAAGGGATAAAATAAAAGCACCCACCTAAAGTAAATGTCAGTACAAATTGTGACTCTTCAAATAAAAAGATTTTCATTGCTAGTGCAAATAGAATATACTTGATGATACTCTAATGTTAGATAAAACTGAGACAATATTCTTTCTTGGTGCGTCTATTAAAGTAAAATAATATTTAAGTAAAACAATATTAAAGTAAAACAGTAGTAAACAAACAACATTTTATGAATTTAATTAATTTAAATTGTTAATAAGTGAATTAGTTGCATTAAAATGCATTTGAAAGTTACATTTTCCGCGCGTGAATAATTGGTGTTTCGCATCTTTTTGCTCATTAGTCATAATAGCAGTAAAAGCGTAAATTATGTTGCCGAATCTAAACTGAGTTACTATCCTTATTGATGAGAGTTATATTACAAAATATCCTACACCCATACCTGAATATTGGCATTTATGGAAAAAGAATAGATATCATAAAAATGCTTATCCTGGGTAAGTTGGTCCTTCCTGCCTTAAAAAAACACTGTTGCCCGTGGTAAAATTTAAATAAGACACACGGGACAATAATATTACATTCAAAATATTACAATCAAATATTCAATGTATTTAGTTTTTTAAAGTAATTAATTATAAATATAATTTCTATAGTTAAAAATATCTTTCTGTTCTATTTTTTTATTTGAATAAATGCATTCATAGAGCAAAATACTCTACTATGTTGTCACAGTTGATTGATACAAAGATATAAGAATATTGGGTTTGGTTAATACGGTTCTAATGGTGTATTGAGGGCACAGGCAAGAGGCGATTCTGTAGCTCGTGAAGGAAATGAGTTCAATTTACCATTATCTCGGCGAATTGGCTGGTACGACCTCGGTCGCCGCTGCTTATTATACTGATTTATTTAGTATGACAACCCAACTAGAAAACCATCACGGAAATTGCACGGTTGCAAATTGGGTTCACTCTCCTATGTAATGTAGTTATTCAGTTCGATTTTTATTGACTACTGCGCTTTAGAAAGGGTCTTACCTATTTTTTAAATTATCTGTTAATGCATGTACGATATAAAAGCAACAGGCACCATGACATAAATTTGCGCTTGTAAGTCGTGAGTTTCTACGTGCAACTGAACCTTTCGATCGACCAAATTATTCATATTGATTTGGTATGTATAATATGTAAATATTTACAAAAAAATAAATAAGTATTTATATCAGTTGTCTCGTACCCATAGTACAAGCTCTGCTTAGTTTGGGACTAAATGGCGTTGTGTGAATGTGGTAGAATATTATTATTATTATATTGTTTCATTTATCATTAAAATTTGGCAATAATCTAACTTTCCCAATCATTAAAAAGAGACCAATGTAATATGTAGAATACATGTGATTAAACAAATGCTTCCTTTAGATTGTTTATTAGTTATACTTTAATGTTTCTCATTCTTATTTCCAGCGGGTGCGACGATGTACAGCGTTCGTTGGAGTTGTTGGATCAGGTGTTGAGCGAATACGACGAGGGAGAACCTCGGTCATTGGAGGCGCGTGCGCCACCCACGCCGGCTACACCGGCAACCCCAGCCACACCGGCCACCCCCGCAACTGACGACGATTCGCCACTTGCTGGACACACCTCCGAAGACGATGGCTACATGAGCATGAACGGCAGGAGGTTGGTCCTATTATTACCTAATTGAAATTTTCACGTGATTCGTTAATAATAGAATAAGTTTTTAATTAAATAACGACTGCAAAGAAATTAAAAAAAAAAGGTTTTGATAAATAAAAATATGTTATATAAGTATACCTAATTATACCCTATCAATAAAAAAAATAAAAAATGACAGCATTTTGTATTAATAACGAGCTCTTTAGCTCCTTAGTTAAAAAAGAACGTAATATGTAACTAGCAATTCTGTATGTATCAAATGTATTTGTCGGTAACTGTCAACCATCACTTGACGCGAACTATGTACATTACATAGTAACTTTTAGAATAGATATTTTCATTCTTTGAACTACTTCTTAATATGCATAATGTCGTTCTAATGTAATTTACAGATACTTTGTTTCGTTAACGCATTTTAGTACATATCTATTCTAGAAGAAGACAACCCTTTACACTGAGTTGTTGCTTAAGGAACTTAAATGCCTCGTCCCGAATTCATTACGTAGGTCTTGTAATAATTAGGACGGAACTGAATAATAACATTTGACACAAGATGTGACACAGTGTCATATAATTTTAGGAGCCATTTTACGGTTGGAAACTATTTCTTATAAATCACATAAGCTGCCCCTTGATGATCGTTTTAGTTATTGTCACACAGACGAATTAAACGTCACGAGCGGGGTGTTTTTATATTTATATTCTCAAAGTCTCTCGTTGTGGTCTCTTGGAGGTAGGAGCTCTATATAAAGAAGTGCATTATGCTAGATAATACATTACATATTGACAAAATAAAATCGATGAGTTTACCAAAAGTCGTAATATTAAAACCGATAACAATGATGATAAGTGTCATTGACCGGATGTATTACTACCGTAATTTATTAAGGGTCGTTGTTTACTGTTCCAGAGCGAAATTCGCTTTGGGTTTCCGTCCAACAGAGGAACGCGAAGAGCCTTCGCCCCCGGATCCGCCATCACCTCATTCGCCACCGCCGCCTGAGGAAGCAGAAAGAATCATCTCTACACTACTGCCAAAGTAAATACAATTACCTATTATAAATTATATTCATAAATTTGACTAATAATAAACTCCTCGTTCCTAATCCAATCTGTCCTCCTCTGGAACGCTCTCCTTCTGGAAATCAGGATAGAACCCAGCCGCCTCTCATTCAAGACGTTCGAGCTCACAATGTGGACACCCTAGCAGATTCATCACAACGTTAAATATTATTTATGTATAAGTTTATGTATATATGTAACTTAGCAAGTATATATGTATCATGATCATTCATCTTGCGCAAATCGCCACTTCACCTGGCCTGTCGGCGTCCTACACTACGTTTGCCGAGACGCTAATATGGCCAGCCCACTGCCACTTCAGCTTGCTAGTTACCGGACTACGGCTACGCTACACTGTGGGATCGACGATGAGAAGACTCGGCGTAGCTTCCCAAATGCTGCCCAACCCAACTGAATTCTTCTGACCACCTCGTCCTCGAAGTTATTTCTATCTAACTGTAATGTGTAGTATAGATGTATGTGTATGTATATAGTACGTATGTATGTATATTTATTCCATTGTTTCTGTCTAACTTCTCAATTATTTCTCTTTCTTTTAAAAACATTAATTTCTAGTGCACCTGGTTACACATTTCGGCAACGCCCTAAAGTAGACTTGGAGAAAATGAGCGTGGTATTAAGTCCGCCATTGTATAAATCTCGTTTGTGCATAAAGGATTAAAATAAAAAGATGATTTCAGTTAACTACCGTACAAGAGCCATTTTTCGGCATAAATAGTCTTGACCGGAGCGATGCAACGAAAAAACTGCTTAATACAGAAAACCTGTGTTAAACAGTTCTTTTCTATGCTTTTCAACGAGTGAGTGAGGTTACCGGAGCCCAAACCCCTCCTCCCCCCTTTTTTTCTGTGCGGAAATCCCCTCGGATAATACCCACCGGTGGTTATGTCGGACTCGATCCTACCAAAAACCGCACGCCGTCTCGGGTACCAGTAGCCGGGGAACCAGTTGTACCCTAGAAAGGAACCCCTCCTCCCCCTGACTCTAGGGAAGGATTCAAAGGGGATTTTTTTAGTTGCTCCTATCCATGGTTGGCGGTAATTATGTTCCATCAGGTGACCCGTCTGCGTGTTTGCCCTAGTATTCCATAAAAAAAACACATTAAGTTTTGTTTTACTCTCCATAAATTTTGGGACAAGTTTGAAACTAAACGGTTTCAAACTAGATTATTGGATAGTGCCGACGACACTAAAATTAAAATTTACACATTAAATAAGTTATGATTCGATCGACAAATCGATATGTGAGGATTATTATCGCCAACAGTCTTCTCATATGATTGGTTGTAACAAACATATTACGACAGACTAAAATTATGAACTTGCGCGAGTCTATCACTATCTGAATACTTTTGTTTAATAGAATATTAGACCGTTGTTAAGCCATTAAGCAGTACCTAGAATACAGTGAATTCTAACGTATAAAAAAAAATCTACTGATAGTTGAAGGCAATATCTAGTATCAGAGTACCTTGTGCCTTTACACTGGTATAATAGATAATTTAGAATTTGATTTAGATTATGAATAATTAGTACATAATGAAGTTTATAAAAAATAACTGTTATGAGGTTAAAGGTAGGAGGTCTATAGTGATACAATGCTACTTTGTACTCTTTCCAGAGTATCGCCAGCGAATTCAGCGAAGCGAACAACGTCAGTAGAGCAGCGTGAAGCAGAAGAGCGATTGGACTCCATCATCAGTGTAAATGGAATCACGACAGCTACACAAACTACTTTCGTTAGTATCCCAGTGAAAATGTTTTTAACGAAGTTAAATGACACTAGGCACCTAGGTAGTAACTCCCTAAAGGTGATTTATTGTCCATACTACTGAATATATCGGAAAAATAATATTAATACATAGAACTAGAAATACATAAAAATAATATTATTTAGTCTAATCAGACTGAAGTCAGTCATTTTTCAATGATATTGTTTAGAATTTTATATAAAGTATTTAATGAACTATAAATTAATATTGAACAAACATCTAAATATTTTGGATTAGATCCTATATTAATACGTCAGTATGTTACATAATTATACGTTTAATAAATCACACATGACTTAAAGTTTTAACATAATTTACGTTAAGTCATGTGCTATGTTACGTGCCTGTGCTCTGCAACAGAAAACTGCAGTGCTTTGAAACAATTTAAACGTTTGAGAACTTTAAAAAATTTTGATTACCTTTCTCGATTAGTTTAAACTTTTGAAATACGCAAAAGGTTTCGTTTTTTACGCATTTCTTCCGGTTTAATTACTGCTGCGTATTTTATGGAATTTTAATTCAGCTAAGGCGCAAGCTCGGAAACAAGTGTATTGAATACGAGTATATAAAACATATTGGTACTAATTCTGTTGTTCGAAAACTCTCTAAACTAAACTAAAAATCACTAAAAATTAGTTTAGTCCTATCAAGTATTACCTACGTTTTCAGAATACCAAAACGTTATTTGACAGGACTAAATTTTTAGTTAAAATTTTTAGTGATTTTTAGTTTAGTTTAGAGAGTTTTTGAGCAACAGAATTAGCACCATTTTCTTTCATTTGACTAGCTGGCCAAACAAGTCTATGGAGTATATAACCACTTGCTCTTTATAAATAAAACTCCGAGTTAGTGATTATATAGATATTACCACGTAGTTATTCTGTAAAAACTTGACCTACAAACCCACTGTTTACTATTTTTCTTTTTAATCCTACAGTTACAGGACCTAACTAATAGACTGCAACCATTAATTTCAGCCAAAAACAAGGCATCAGCGTCCTTATGGTTGGGATAAAGATAACGAAAAAAACAATTTCCAACTCCAGCAACCCCCGGTACCTCCGTACAGGTTCGCATCACTGCAACATGGAGCTCGTCCGCCACAACCCGACACCGCCCCAACTTGGCTACCGCCGCGACAACATACACCACCTTCCAACCTAAAAAAGTCACCGAGTATAGAAAACCCACCGATGTTTCCTTTCATGGGGTTTTCATCAGAGTTTACAGACAAACCATACAATGAACACCCAGTCACTATATACCCGGGCCCAAATATACAGTACAATAAGCAATTGCATTCACCTACATACAATTTACAAAAAGTTTCACCATCTAATACTAAAAATTCAGAGAAGAAGGCTAGTATGAAACGCGATAGTAGATCGGATGGAGAATTGTTGTCGCCAAAAGGTAAATTACCTCCGCGAACTCTCGCTGGTTCTATGGAGAGACATAGAGAAGTGTGTAGAGGTTCTTCGGAGGATGTGGTGGGGCATGGCAAGAGAAGAAGTTCGAGTAAAAGTAACGACGAAGAACATTTTTCGGACGATTCGCTTGAGGACGCATTTCCTCCGCCGCCACCAGCAGTTACAACACCTTCGAAACGAAATTCGATAGCTTGGGAAGTTTCACTTGATGGTGATGATCCTTTGCTTACCCCAGGCAGCACAAAGGTCAGTTTTTATTTCTATAATGAGTTATGCTGCAATTTGTAGCATAAACAAACACATACTTGTATCTTTATTTGCAATGCTATAAGGACTTGCTATAAATGATTAAACTACATAAAACATTAGATTTTAAAATACACATACACAATTTCTAAAGAGAGGCGTTCAGCAGTGGACTAGTAAAGGCTGTTGATGATGATGATGATACACAATTTTAAATTGGTTCCTTAATTAAATACCTTTTATTTAGTCTTTGAAGAACCATTAAAAGTGTGTGTGTTTGTGAGTGATTAAACATGTGTGACGACATGTATATAAATTACAAATAATTAAAAACAAAATAGTTTAGTATTTTTGTTTCTGTTTGGGAACCCATTTCCTTTTTTCTTATTTAGTAGCTTAAGACGAACTTCAATGTTTTGTCCATACTCTATACATCTATACAAATAAATAAAATTGGAGTGTCTGTTTGTAATATTAAAATAACAGCTTTTTACTAAATGCATATGTATGTTTACACGGTACATATGCCAAAATAACATTTTTTACACTTTTTGTCTGTCTGTCTGTAAAAAAAAGAAAAAAAAAAAAAGTTGTTCCGGGTGCTGTTTGTTCCGGGTAATCTCTGGAACGGCTGGACCGATTTCGACGGCACTTTCACTGTCAGATAGCTGATGACATAAGGAGTAACTTAGGCTACTTTTTTTAGACTAGCTTCGCCCCGCGGCGTTGCCCGCGGTTATAACAACAAATGCGGGTAACACCGCGGGTCTCAGCTAGTCATTTTATAAATAATTATTATTTTCAGTAGAGTTTCGACCTCCGGCCGACCACTGTTTCAATGTATATAGTAGTGAAGCGAGTTCAAGCATCACAATTCCTGATCCGAATATTCTTTTCTATATTTACAATCTTATTCTTTGTATACTTACAGGTAATTGGCCGACGAAGAAGAAAATCTGGAGATCAATCGCATTCAAGTACAAGTTCTATACCGCAAAGAGTAGACGACGATTGGGGCGATGAATACTGGCCACCACCACCACCGCTGACGCATTGTGAGACTCTTGCGTCACCGACTTCCGACGTCGAGCCCGATGGGCGACGGTTGCAGGATCTAGCGTCTGGTACATACGTCATTCGCAAAGGCAAAAGCCGTAAACAACTACCAAGCTTTAATAAAAATACAAACAGCAAATCACCCACCAGCAATATTATCCATAGTAATAGTTTGAATAGAAGTGTGGATACAGACAAGTCGATAGATGGATCGAGCATATCAATCAGTGGATCTGGATCGGTTGGGTCATACAACTCAAGACCAAGCTCGGATTTAAGCTTGCCACAATCTCGATACAGTGTAGACTTAAACTCGCGTCTAAGTCGTGAACTCAACACTCCAAATTCTAGATATAGTATAGATCTCTGTACACCAAATTCCAGACTGAGCAAAGAAATAACGTCACCAAAATCACGACTTAGTTTAGATCTCAACAATGGCCAAGATAGGTGTATTTCCCAAGAATATTTTGGTCATAGCCCTAAGAGTAGAAAAACACATAGTGAGACAAACGCACATTCATCCAAAGCCCAGAATAAACTATCGCCACAAAATAGATTTACGGATTTTAAGAAATATTCATCAACTTTTGATAATTTTCAATCATTAATAAAAGAAGGCAAAGTTGAGGAGGCACCGCAGATTGAATGCAACGAAACTGTTAATGAACTTACCACTGTGCCTCCTAACATAGTAAGAGTAGTTTCTTTACCTAGCCTCGGAGCAGACGGTGAGGGCAACAGTGCTAGTCGACAAGCACTTATTACCACTGTCGAAGAGGAGGAGGACCAGGAAAGTGGCGACCCTGGCTCCAGTGGTGATACTTCACCACTTCGCAAAATCGAAAACAATATTAGCGCTATATTAAGTCAAGGACGGGACCAAAAACATTTTACCCCCTATATACCTAAAGACTGGAATATCCATAAGGATGAATACTGTGATGATGTATCTAAAGACATATTAGAATACAATTTCCGGTATAGTTCTAGAGAGAGACAAAAGAGACATGATATTCAGAAATCTTCGAGTCATAATGAAATACAGAACCAACGATCGATTGACAGACGTGATCGATCGAAACGATCAAATAGTATGCACAAGTCTACAAGCGCTAAAGACGTACCTGTTAGCTTGATGCGACAACCCTCTTCATCAGACTCAGCTGTGTCAAGCGGCGGTGATTTTCCATTAAATGTTCAGATAGTAGAACATTCATATAGACATCCACCACTTCCTCCATCGCCTATCCTAACTCATGAAATGGGGCCTTTGCCACAAACGCCGGAATCCCCCAAATTCCCTCCTCTGCCTCCTTCACCTGTTCAAGAAGTAGACGATGAATATACAGAAATAGTGCAACATGCCGAGCTAAGACATTTAAAGAAAGCTGATACTCTGCCGACACCGACATTGGAGTCAAGAAGAAGGTACTATATTACAAATAAAACATTTTTGAGGAAATTTATATTTACAAGTTAGCACAAAACAGTATTGAAACATAATAATTAAATTTTTCAGGCCTTCGGAAGCCCCGGCCGTGCCCCCGCACCGCGATACCACAAATAGTCTAAAGACGCGGTCAATGGAAACCAGCTACAACAAAAACAGGAGAAACAGCACTAATTTCAAAAGTGGTTCAACAGATAGACGCACTTTGCCCACAGGTATGTTACATCGCACTCGTGTTATTTTTTTTATGGAAGAGGGACAGGGCAGACGTACAGGCGGGTTACCTGATGGACAGTGACTACCGCCGACGATGGACGCCTTGTAACTGAGGAATCATAAGGAGGAAGGAATGAAAACGCTCTTTTCTTGAAGGTTTGAAGGTCGTATCGTTTCGGAAATACCGCAGACGATAACTTGTTAAACAGATAAGTTGTGCTAGGCAAAAAGTGTGTGTGTGTAAAGCAAATATTGCTAGATGGCGCTGTAAATTACTGATATTGGTGGGTATAGTTATTGCCAGATAAGATAGCAAAAACGGTCATTACAACGACAGTTCCCGTAACGACAGAAAGTATAGTGTCGCTAGTAAGTAGTGGTAAAGGTCGTCTAGACACCTGCCATACTGACCCACACCAGACAGGGATTTAAAGCCATGAGATGTTTTGATAAAATAAGAAAACAACATTTCAAAGATATTTTTATATTTAATAAATATTTTAAATGTCTACTACCCCTACCGAAGTCTATGGGCGGCGGTTGCTTCAAAACATTAGCAATAAAAATATATAATTAAACATATTATAATCGTTCTATCTGCAAATCTATATCACATCAACAGCCTTCAATAGTCGACTGCTGGACATAGCCTCTCCTTAGAAAGGAGGTTTTGGCCTACTATACCACGCTGGCCAGACGGGTTGGTATAGGGTTTAAGGAAGGAGGTCTACTGGTGGTCCCAGGAGCTGGCGGACCTCCGTGCGGCCTGTACAAGTGCCCGGAAGTCCTACACGCGCAGTCGGCGGCGTCACCGTGGAGACGGTGAGGAGGACCGGCTTCATGAGGAGTACCGACGGGCGCGGAAAACTCTGAAGCTGGCCATTAGCCGCGCCAAAGAAGAAAAGAGACAGGAGATGCTGGAGGGTCTTAATCGTGACCCCTGGGGTCGCCCTTACCGCGCGGTGCGACAAAAGCTCCGCGCGTCGGGCCCCCCCCTTACGGAGACTCTCCAGCCCAGCTTCCTGCGAGAAGTGGTTGAGGGCCTTTTCCCACAACGGGCGGAACACACTCCCCCGTCGATGGCCTCCCTGGCCGGAGACGACGGGGAGCACGGGGAGGATAATGTTCCGCCCGTCCGGGATTCGGAGGTAGGGGCGGCTGTTCTACGGATCCGTTCCAAGAACACCGCCCCTGGGCCAGACGGGGTACCGGCCCGAGTGCTGGCCCTGGCCCTCAACCACATGGCAGACCGCCTCGGGGAGGTGTTCGACGCTAGCTTGGCGTCGGGACGCTTCCCTGAGTGCTGGAAAAGCGGGAAGCTGGTCCTATTGAGGAAGCCGGGACGGCCAGCCGATTCGGTCGCGGCCTATAGGCCCATCGTGCTGCTGGACGAGGCGGGCAAATTGTTTGAGCGGGTTCTCTCTGCCCGCATCGTCCGGCACCTCTGCGAGGTGGGCCCCGATCTGTCGGACGCCCAATTTGGTTTTCGGGCGGGGCGTTCGACAGTCGACGCCGTGTTGCGCCTGAGGGCCGTGACCGAAGAGGCCGTGAGCTGTGGCGGCGTGCTGTTGGCGGTGTCATTGGACATCGCCAACGCATTCAATAGTCTGCCATTCAGCTGCATCAGGGAAGCACTCCACTATCATGGGGTGCCAAAGTACCTGAGGCGGCTAGTGGCAGACTATTTAGAGGAGCGTACCGTCGTGTACGAGGACCGAGAAGGTAATTTGAGGTGTCGGCCCATGTCGTGCGGTGTTCCACAGGGGTCTGTTCTTGGACCCCTCTTGTGGAACATAGGGTACGACTGGGCCCTTCGCGCCGATTTCCCCCCCGGGCTGGGTGTAATCTGTTACGCAGACGATACCTTGGTGACAGCCCGGGGGGCAAACTTCCAAGAGGCGGCGCGCCTGGCCACAGGGGGAGTCTCCCTGGTGGTCGGGCGCATTGAGGCGCTGGGCTTACGGGTGGCCCTGGATAAGACGGAGGCCCTGTTATTTCATGGGCCCCGTTGTGGTCCACCCCCTGGCGCCTCAATCGTGGTCAACTCGGTCCTCGTACCGGTTCGGGCTTAGATGAAATATCTGGGCCTGATCCTCGACGGGAGGTGGCTCTTCGACGAGCACTTCCGACAGCTTGCTCCAAAGCTGGTCGGCGCTGCGTCTGCCCTAGGGCGACTCTTGCCCAATATGGGTGGACCCAGCGTCGCGACAAGACGGCTGTACACGGGGGTTGTCCGGTCAATGGCACTGTACGGTGCACCGGTGTGGGCGGCGGCTCTGACCGCCCAGAATAGGGTACGCCTCTGGCGCCCTCAGAGGGTAATGGCGGTCAGAGCCATACGCGGTTACCGCACCGTTTCGACGGAGGTGGCATGCGCGTTGGCCGGAACACCCCCGTGGGATTTGGAGGCGGAAGTGCTCGCCGAAGTTTAACGGCGAGTGGCTGACTCCCGGGCGGAGAGCGGATTTCGCCCTCCGCCCGAGGATGTGCGCGAGTGGCGCGAAGCCGCTCGCCGAGCCACGATGGCTCGTTGGTCGTTCCGGCTGGAGACTCCACGCGCTGGCTTCGCCGCCGTGGAGGCTCTCCAGCCGGTCATCGCCGAGTGGGCAGGGCGGCAGCACGGGACCCTTTCCTTCCGGCTGACGCAGGTGCTTTCCGGGCACGGTTGCTTCGGAAAGTACCTGCACACGGTCGCTAGGAGGGAACTGAGTCCCGCCTGCCACCACTGCGACTGCAGTGAGGACTCGGCCCAGCACACGCTGGCGGTCTGCCCCGCATGGGCGGCGCAGCGCCGGGCCCTCACTGCAGTCATCGGAGTGGATCTCTCGCTACCGGCCGTAGTACGCTCCATGGCCGGTGGCGACAGTTGCTTTACCGCGGTCGCAACCTTCTGCGAGGTAGTAATCTCGCGGAAGGAGGCGGCGGAGAGGGCCCGGGAGGACGACCTCCACTCGGACCCGATCCGCCGCCGGCGAACCGGGCGGCGGAGGCCCGCCTACCACAGCCTCATGCTGCCCTGAGTGTGGCCGCGGGTGGACGGGGTGGGTTTCCCCTCCACCCGCATTAGTTGGCCAGCCGCGAGGGGGCGGCGTCCGCGTGTGCCGGACGTCGCCTAAAGAGAGGAAAATACATTGAGACGGAGCCCGCACCAGGAGCGGGCTGGCGCTAGGAGGGGTCCGGATGTCTTAACAACAGCTGTTCCCGGATCCCTCCTGTTACAGGCGCAGAGTGGCACACCGTGTGGTTTTAGTCGGTCCGAGTCCGACACACCACCCCGCCGCAAACCCCGGAGGGGTGACGGTCCGAGGGGATTTCCACACGTTAAAAAAAAAAAAAAAGGGTTTGTGTCAAGTTTTCCTTTTCTCTGCAGTGCTGTTGTTTTTCGTAGTTTTCTCCCTTAGTCAGCTCTTACGACACCCACGGGATGAATAGGGGTGGTGACACTGTATTCTTAATCCGTCACCACACGGATACTTTTCACTTCTCCACTCTCCACTCTTCAAACTAGCAAGTCTTCATTGACATTCCTTTTTTGAATTACAGATATAGGAGCAAGTGGTGCTCGACGGCGAACACTGCAGCGCCAAAGTCGTGAAGCAGCAGCAGCTGTAGGTCGTGGCCCACTACAGACATCTGCAAGTTTACCTGAAACACCAGTATTTGCTCGAGGTTGTGACGTGCCTCGCACTCCACCTCGTAACTCAACTGGACCTCCCAGAAACAACACCATGACATCAATGCAGTCTATAGGTGAATAGTCAATTAAATTATATAGATTATTACCTTCACTTTCACAAATAGAAAAATGCGCTTCCCTTTTAGGAAGAAAAAACTAGAACAAATACAATAAACTGCTTATTACGACCGCACTTAAAACGATCCGTTATCCCGTTAATACCTTATCTAAAAATACGCACATACTATATGTATGTACGTATTTAATGATAAAATATAATACATATATAATACTAACTTTTGCCGGCTTGTCTCTGCGTGTATGTCGGTTATCGCGGTAAAAAGTACCCTATATCCTTCCTCAAGAATGAATCTATCGCCGTGCTAAATCACATTTAAATAGGTTTAGCGGTTATTGATACCCAACAACAAACTTACACCCCCCCCCCCCCTGGGATAAAAACTTATGTCCTTTCCCGGTACTCAAACTATATCTATACCAAATTTTATCTAAATCCGTTCAGCGGTTTAAGCATGAAGTGATGACAGACATACAGACAGACACACTTTCGCATTTGTAATATTAGTATTGATATCAATACTTATTAACAAGTTCATAAATATGTAACATTATACCTACACAAAATTATTAGATAAACAATATGTATTTTTCCTGTCCGAAATAATACGCTTTCTCGCTTGGAAACCATTACTAGGTTATTATATACACCATTGTTATGACTAGGTTTCAATTGCAGTTATCTAAAACGTTTTATACAGTGTAAGTGTACTTATTTACACAGTGAGTAACTTAATTATTATCGTAATTTAAAGTCGTAGATGTTCTACGTACCTTGTGTATTCGATTAATAGCATATTTACAATCAAATCTTTTCTATTCTTTATTATATAAATGTGTGTACACTGTCAATGTCACTGTTTACAACCTTTTTAAATATATATGCAAACGTTACATGTTTGGTACTAACTGCAAACTGCAAAGCGAGCATGATATAAGTGCATATTAAAGCATCTATGTTAAAGAACTAGAGGAATCCTATTTCACTATTTGTACTCTTTCTAACACAATTCATTCATTTGCAGAAATGATCTCATTAAGGAAAGCTATTTCAATCATTAAAACTTTTAGGCCTCTCTTTAGAAAGGAGATTTTGGCATACTTTACCACGCTGGCCAGATGGGATGGTATAGGCTTTGTTTCAAGTTTTACTTCTTCTTTACAGTGCTGTTGTCCTGGGTAGTTTGATCTCTTAATCGACTCTTACGACAACCACGGGATGAATAGGGGTGACATTCCGTATTCTTAGACACGGATTTTCCGACTTAATAACATGAAATTTTTAAACTTATTCAGAACATTTTAGGTTATTCATTCAGGAAAAATCATAGTTAAATGTAATATATAATATAATAATATAATATAACATTTTCTACAGTCCTACTTTTTCCTTTACCTTTTTTTCGTATTAATAATAATAATTTCTTTATTGTAACAAATGATGTATACAATTCAAGTGCAAGCCCTGATTCCCAAACTAGCGTGATCTGTATATCGGGGATCAGTTCCTTCCCAAAGATATGATACAATAAATTGTTTCAATTATCACGTGGAATATACACAGAAACATTGAAGCAAGATATTTTGTTAATTTTGCGTGCGTGTGTGTGTGTGTGTTTGTGTTTGTGTGTGTGTCTAGTTGTGTGTGTGTATTTAAACCTGAACTACGTTGTTACCAGCAATGAGCTTTCTAAACTAAGTTAAGCCATATTTTAATTATTATTTTTTAATTTAGTAGTTCTATAAATATTGTTGCGCCATAGAATTAAATGGTGGTTTTATTATGTAGATTGTAGATTGTTCGAGAGTCACAACTATTGAGATTACGATTAATAATTTCGATACTTGCAGCGCTAGAGGCGCTGCACGTAACAGGTAACGGAACGTTATTGAAACTATTCTGGTTACACATATTACTGGTATTTATCAATTTGTAACATATATATTGAATTTACAGCTTAGAATTAGGATCTTTATAGTTACTTATTGAAAACTTTCAAATCGCTATTCACCTCACATTTGAACAGGCCAAATATCTTCTCCATTGGGTTTATATAGATCAATCATGCGCATGTAATATTCTGCTATAATGTGTTCGTTTTTATTATACAGGGAGTGCAGTGACCCTGGGCGGCTACGGGCGTGGATCCGTGATGGGTGCAGCCGGAGTTTGCACCGGAGCAGACTTACTTCGGCTCGGTGGACCTCCGAGAGGCTGGTACCCAAGACAGAGACACCGGTACATATTAGTTTATTTGTCTATTTTATTGTATTTATTGATCTCCGTTACTAAATAGTACAATGTTGTTCTTCAAGCTAAATAAATATAATTTCACGACGATATCGTCGGTTCGGCGGTCGGTCGAAGTAGGTTCGAGTCGGTGAAATAGCTGCAATAGTGCAATAGCTGCAATTCCTATTTTATTAAAGATAGTTTCTAGTTTTTTTTCCTTGTGCGGAAATCACCTAGGTTAGTCGGACGCGAACCGACTAAAAACCGCACGCCATCTCGGGTACCCTGGAACCCATAATGGTGTTATAATAGTCTTAGCTATAATATTTTTAACCTTGCAGCGATCTTTTAATGATATAGTGTTAATAAATATTTAAAAAAAACATTAAACTATCTTATTCAGTCATAATGTATCTCAAGTAAAAATAGTAATTTACCGTAAAGTGTTCCGTTAAAAATATATATAATTTTGGATCACTTCGTTACCAACATCTTACTTAAAACTAGAGGCGTAGATAGATAACCAAAGACCCTGGTGGCAAAAAAACTGGGGCCCTACTCTCATTTTCTCAACTTTGAATGGAATCCAAACGGTACTTCTTTTCAAAATGAAATTAAAACTGTAATTTCTCATACCTAAGCTACTCAGAATCATGTTACAACTTACTTTATTTACATTCCAAAGATGGAAAGGTGGGAGAATTTTGAGCTAATTCAATACGAGGTATGCTGGTCAGGGTCCGAGGCGCCCCTAAGCTTGGGGACCCCGGTGCACAGCACCGCCAAGCCGAACATCAGTTACGCCACTGCTTAAAAACCCTAATATTTTCTAAGGCATTAAAAAAGCAATATAAGTACAAGTTACCAAAAGAAGCTTCGACTTATAAAGAACAAAATTACAGATGAAGTTAAGATCAATCAGAAGCGTAAATATTACTGTAATTGCTATAAAATTCAGGCAAAATTAGTTTATGGCGATAGACCGTCTAAAGTAAAAAAATAATATACTATATACTAATACTATACTATAATAATAAACCAAATATAAGATTATCTATGCAACTTCAAATGAAGAGACAGGTATCTGCAAAACTTAATAAAAAGATAAAGACCTTTCTTTTGAGTCTCTGTGAATCACACAGCTACAATCTACAAAAAGATGTTATTTTAGTAAGGTGCACAATCTTATTTATTTATAAAAATGAATTGCTAGTCGTTAGTTGCAACTCGGGATTGGCTGGACCGATTTGCCTTATTTTGGTCTTGAAATATTTGTGGAAGAAGTGAACTTGAAAGATGTATGAAATGAAAATATGAAAAAAATACGAAGAAAATAGTAAAAGTAGCAATTTTATTTTTCCATACAAAATGTTCCTTTATGTCAAACATTTGATGCCGACGGCGTTGTGTCAGTACAATAAAACTGAGATCTCTTAAAATTAAAGAATATTATAAAATAAGGGTTTCGAATCACAATATATACGCAGTATTCGAATTGATAACATATAGGTACACAGTTATTCGAATTGTCATGTATTTAGATTAGAAAATGCAAATAATAATTGTCACTATGACAAGGGATCGACATTTTTGTATGTGCTCAAATATTTATAGGTGCGTTGCATCAGGGGGGGGGGGTCGTCTACTCGTCTGTAGATGACCCGAGGTATGTCGGGGCACCAGGGACTTCCTTTCTACTGTATACCTGGTTCCCCGGCTATTAGTACCCGAAACGGCGTGCGGTTTTAGTCGGTTCGAGTCCGACATGCCACCGACAGGTGGTATCCGAGGGGATTTCCGCACGGAAAAAAAAAGGGGCGTTGCATCAATGGAAAATGTTGCGGTAACTTGGCAAATGTATTTCTTTTGAGAGTTTGTTAATAATAATAGTTAAGTTAATATAATAATATCATCATAATCATCACCATCAAAAGCCTTTAGTAGTCGACTCTCAAAGGAGAGGCCTATAAAAATGTCAATAACTTCTAATACCGTAGGAAGCGACAACATCAGCCGTAATATGGTTCTTCCTATCCTGGATGCAATCCTACCTGTAATGTGTTATATTCTCAACTATTCTATATCCGTCAAAGCTTTTCCATCTGCATGGAAAATTACTTAAATTATTCCTCTCCCCAAGAAATGTAATCCGACTTACTTCTCAGATTACCGTCCCATATCTATCCTTCCTTTTTCCTCCAATACACACAATAAAGTTCATTTCTCTCAAGAACCTGTCTCCTTAATCCTGTTCACGCAGGTTTACTTCCAGGCCATAGCACTACCACAGCTCTAGTCCATATTACAGACGTTAGTGCGGGCATGGACGAAGGCAAGCTAACAGTCTTTGCTTTGCTAGTTTTCAGCAACGCCTTGAACACTGTGGATTTTGATGTCTTATTAGGTATATTGTGCTCTCTTAACATATCTCCATCGGCAAATGACTAGTTTCGTACTTATCTATATCATTTGCCAGTAGCGTGATGGTATTGAAAATATTTACTCCTCTAGGCGCACAACATCTGCGGGCGTACTTCGGGGCGGCGTGTTATCACCGTTACTTTTTGCAGTTTTTATTAAATCAATCACAAATCAATTTCTTTCTTCCTACCATCTTTATACAGGCGATCTCCAAATTTACTCACAAACTACTCCAGATTCAGCAGATATCAGTTATTTTCTGCAAAGCTTCCGTTTTTTCATAACAGTAAAAAAGTTTGACTTTTTCACTGTTATGAAAAAACGGAATTTGGAATCTCTATGGATAGATACCTCTATGGATAGATCTTGGGGCCTTCAGATTGGAGAAGTTAGCAGCTAACTAATTGCAGCAGCAGGATCTCTGCAAAGGCTACGGAACTTGCTTCTCACCGAAACTAAAATTGCGCTCACACAATCTCTTCTTCTTCTCATCCTAGACTATGCCGATGTCAGGTATCTGGATCTCGCTGAAGACGAACTGAATAAACTTGAGCGAATCCAAAACCTCTGTATTAGATTCATATTTGGATTACGCAAATATAATCACATCTCAGAGCATCGTTCTAAACTCAATTGGCTACCAATACGCTTTCGCAGGAATCTTCATATTCTCTCTCTTTAAACAGTGTTCTGCATTATCCTCACACGCCCTCTTATCCCAAAGAACGTGTTCAGTTCTTACACAACATATATTGCAACTACCTGGTTCATTGGAAAATAAAACTAAAAATGCCAAAACATTCCACCAAAGTTTACTGTGCAAGCAATAAGACCTTGGAACAACTTGCCTGAGACTATCCGACAAATTTAAACCTTGCCTGTTTTTAAATAGCCAGTGAAGGATTATTTTGTCATTATAAATGCTGTTGGTTTCATTAGATATAGTATATATTTAAGTCTGTGTATATATTTATACATATAAATTATTGACCGACCGAAGTTTCGTTTTCGGCCAGTGTTCGCGCCGAAACTCGCCGAAACTCAGTGTGCGTAAAGTGTTGTGCGTCGTTCGGTTAACTTTGCGGCTAACTAGTGGACATCGGGTCTGGGTCAGTTCGCCGCCGTTCAGTGCCAACTTTTTTCTATGTTTTTTATGGCTTTTTTTTTTATAGGATGGTAAGTAACTACCACCCATGGACACCTGCAGCTTAAGAGCTACCAGTGCATTGCCGCCATTTCAGTCCCTAAATCCAAAATCAGGGAAAAGGGGAGTTTTTTGACTCCGGTAACCTCTATCACTCACTCTTTCGATGAGAAGCAACGAAAGAACTACTCAACACAGGTTTTCTTTAAGGACGTGGAATCACTCCGGTCAAGCCTGGTCTATATGTGCCGAGGCATTGCTCTCCCACGACTAACTCATCTTAGTAGTGTGTTTTCATAAATAATTTTGTATTTGTTTTATTTTTACTTGTAACTAACATTGTTTTATCTCAAAGGCGATTATTAGCTTCGTTTTGTTGAGTTTTATTTATGTATTAGTCACAAATAAAAGAAATTGTGTTCGATTCAGATGTAACTTAGGCCGTATGAAACGCTTGAGCGACGCTTTATGGAGTTTTGATTATCATTTTGTAATACGACCCTTTGATTTCTTTGTTTGTAGATAGTTGAATAACATTCTGTACCCCTATGTTACCATTTTTAACCATCCAAGAAACTTAATGAATAATTAAACTACGTGTAATCTTGTTGCTTAACTTTAACCGTCCGTTCAAATGACCTAGTCAGATACCTTTTACCGTCCTTTCCCGCCTACCCGTGTGCCATACGCCGCCGTACCTAGTTAATTTAGACAGGTGAATTTCTAGTATTTAGTAGCTAGCTACGTATTTTTTATCTACCTACCTTAATACACTTTCTCTTATTTAGAATTGATGCCGTGTGCCCACCTTATTATAGTCGTTTTAGGTGGTATGTAGGTATAAGCAGATAAAGGGCTAAAAAATACACTACATTACAGTATAGTCGCAATTTTAAAATGATAGTTTTGGTTTCGATTTTGGCCGAACCTGAAACTATTTGAGTATGCGTACGTATGTATGGATATGCGTATTTGTGTATGTTTAATGTGAATAGATGTATATTTGTGTGTAAATGTTTTTGTTGAAATTTTGAAATTTTCACGTGATAATGTAGTACATTGTATAACTACCCTAAATTTCTACTTATTTGTAACTCATCTTTTGTTATGTGGTAAGTGTATACAATAACAATATAAATAAATAAATAATGATACATATGTATTGTACACACAAAGAGTAATATAAATTACAAAGTATTTTATACAATTGCCGTGCTTCTCTATGACAATCTGTTACAGGCAACACGCTTATAAGAAACTAGCTATTGCCTGCGGCTTCGCTTTTATTAACTTGAAAGTTGTAACCCCAGTTGTAGTTGTTATTTATTTAGGCTCTGTTGATGAATAAGTCACTGAGTCAGTGCCTTAGCCTCTGACTTGAGATTACTTCGTATTAAAGTAATAAGAATAATGTCAGTATCGTGAATACTAATTTACTGACTACGGTAACTCCGCGGTCACACAATAAACAAAAGCTCTTCTGTCGATTACTGTAAAACGGCTCATTTTTCCAACTTATTGCTGAGATTGCAGAGCTAAGATCGCACATTAAACAGTAACACACTTACGACTAATTTTCATATAGCAACGCAATGTAGGTAAGTAGGCAAATACTGCGTTAAGACAAAATACATAGTTACCGTTATCTGCAAATAAATTGAATAAGTTGTTAATAATAAATTACTTTTTATTAAGTATATTTTTTGTTTACTAAGATTCTACATTAAACAGATTTGAGGCAAGACAAGATAAGAGAATGCTCATAAAATAGTTATGTCCGTATCATAAATGTTTGTAAAGTCCCCCATGACCCAGGATATCGCACCCTTACTATTATAGGGGCACATCTCAAAAAACCTTACTTTTGAGAAAACGAGATTAAAGATTGCGCGAATTCTTGATTTTCACTTATTTACCTATAACTTCTCAAATTGAAGAGATAAGTAAAAAAAAAAACTGGGTACCTAATCTACAGTATTCATACTCAATATTAAATTACCGTAATATCATAAAACTTATAATTCAAGTATTTTAAAAAGCATTTTAAAAAAACCCTCCCAAGTTAGGCCCCTCTCTTATAAAAATTTTTCTAATTTTGAAGGCAATGTATGGATTGAGCCTGTTTAGTATTAAATATATTCCAGTTAAAAAAGTTCTAAGTCGAAATGATGCTTTACAATACAAATTTATTATATATTTTACTGATGAAAGTCCCTTTTTAATTAGAAATAAACACGACATAAATAAAATAATTATATACAAAAAAAAATCTTTAATAAAAATGTGTCTCATATAGTACGTATAAACTCTAAATAACACAAGAACGTTCTTAATGTAATATTAGGCATAATATTATCTTATCACAGCATAAATCAAAATAAAATCAGCTGAAAAGTCTTGTACATTAATTCTCTTACAAGAACAAAACTAAAATATTCTTATTAAAAAATAACAAAACATAAACTTCTTAAAAAAACATTTTTTTTCTATAATAATAATTGTCTCAAAAAAAACTTTCGTCTTTTGTCTATTTAGGTAATACTTAGTATACTCAGCCTTTGCAATCAGTCACGTTTAATTATCTACATATCTTTTGGAACTAGCTTCAGAGCTTAACTTAGTTTCATTGACATAGTCATATAAATATTTATAAAATAAAAACTACCAAAATATAAATTTAAAAATAAAGTTACATCAACATGTTATTATAGTAAGTTGCATGATAAGGGTCAATAAGTTTCTTTGAAACTAATTCTTTGAGATCCTGTTTCTTATTTATTTAAACTTAATTCAAATGGCGCGGTATAAGCCTTCTTGACTGATATTTCTTCGACTTCCATCATTTTCTTTCTTTTATTTCTGACGTTTATTTGTTTAAAATCGACTTTGTATGATGTTTTGTATTGAAAAGAAAATGGGTTCCCTTTCGTAAATTTCATTACTTTAATGTCATTCCACGCTACAGTATTTTTATCTTCATCAACGTTAAAATTGTAGCCCCACTTATCTTAAATCTTTGAGGTTATAAAAGAAGTCATGATTCAGAGTATGAAGTATGAAAGGTTTACCCGTTTTCCTGGCTCTCTGAATTGCTGTCATGTATTGAAGTGGTGTATAAATTGGACCAGCTTTTAAATCTTTTGCTATTTGCTTCTGTATTAACATGTGAACATTATCGGCTTCGTTCTGTGTATGGCCTTTAATAAGGAACTTGTGTGTTATTGACTGCAAGTTTTTTATATTGGTGGTAGCAAACATGTATAATGAAGCTATGTATTTATTTTTATTTTGTCCACAACAATTATCAGTTATAAATGTAACATTAATATCTCGATCGCCGGCATATTCACAAACATTCTTCAAATAATCCAAAACGCAACTTCCAATCTCCACTGCACCTCTTTTTCCCTGTGTTTCATCCCAGAAGTAGCAATGCACGTCACCATAACTTTTGAAATCCTCGTCAGATTTATTCTCTTTTAATTTATTCAATTCAGTCAAAGTAAAATTTTGGCTGTTCAATTTGGATTTATAGTAAAACGACGATGTGTCTCCATTAGGGCTTTGCATAATAGCTTGAACATCGTAGCAAACGCATAAATTAAACTCGTCAACATTCATCCGATCTCTCTTTTTCTCTTCCCTGCTTAAAGCTTTCTCTTCTAGGTGAGTATCATATTTTTGTTTGAGGGCTAGCCTCTGATCAGCCGTAGAGTTTTTATATTGCAAACAAAGATCACATTGATCTTTTTTAGGTTGAAAGAATCCTAAATTAAATTGGGTAGTGAAAATCTCATAAAACAAATGAAACTTTCCTGACTCTCGAGATTTATTATTCTGCTGCTCTTGGAAATCTCTAAACAAATCAGAAATACTTTTAGATCCACTTATGTATTCTCTTGATGTCGATGCCCTTAAATAATGTGATTCAATCCGTGGTATACGTAACGTATATGTAATTCAACCATATCTTTCTTCAGTTCTACATCCACATGTTTATGGTTGGTATGTTTGCCCCTTTTGTCTTCTTCAATAAAATTGCCATCTCTTACCTTATATCTTACAGTTCGAATCATTTTAGCTGTTATTCCCAACGTGTTGATAAAAAAAGTTTTGCAAACTTTAACCTTGTCATTACTATCATAAAAATAGAAAGCAGTGTTTGGTGCTCTGGGTCTTTCAGCATTAGTATATTTATATTTCGGCTGAACGATGGCCATCCTTGACGATATAAACATACGCTGTTGTTGCAGATCTCCTAGTGCCCAGAAATATTTGAAATTTTCTAGTCTTTTATATTCATCGAATTTGTTGCTGCACTTCAGTCTGCATTTCTCACTACACGGAGGCTTCATTTCTCGCGCAGGAACTAGTTTATTTGTCTTCGCAGAAGTGTATTGTTCCCCTAAATTTCGTTTAATCTTTTGGTTATTTTGCTTCCACATGGTTGGATTAGATTTACGTTTTCTGGTTATATTATTAGGCAATATGGCGATCGTTGCTGATGAATCATTTGATAAGTTTGAAGATGAACTCGGAGAACCGTGTCTACGAGTATTTTCATGTTCTTTATAGTTGGGATCATTGTCGCTAAGATCAGCATCACTCTCTTCCGAATTAATAGGTGAAATATGGTAATCTACAACAGAGGCCCGCGGTGTACTTTTAGATTCTACAGTTGGAAGTGTCAAAATTGAAGGTGAAGTAGTTTGAGACGGATACGATTGAGGCTGCTCCTCAATTTCATTCAAATTTTGAATTTTCGGAACAGATTGTTTTCGTTCCGGGGAAGAATTGCGGGACGTTGAACTGCTACTAGAAGATGATGTACTTGAAGAACTACTACTTTCGGAGCTAGAAGATGAGCTGGAACTACTAGAAGATGATCTCAATGTACGTTTTGATGCTGTTACAGATACTAAATCAGTCTCAATCAAAGGAATTGATATTGATTGCGGAATATTATTATCCATTTCATGGTTTAAAAAGTTATCTGACTTAGTTAGTGGGATATTTTCTTTTTCTTCACTATTTACCTGAAAAAAAAAGGTAAATGAGTAATAAATACGTACTTACATTAGTAATTGAGTTGTGGATTAGAAGTAGATTAGAGAATTACATTTTGGTCCTTATCAGCATTGTTTATCAGTTCATCAGCTGGACTTGAAGTATTAAGCAGGTCCATAATTTTCCGCGATCGTGACGTCTTCATTCTTCGATTTTCTCTAAAATATTTCTGTAATGTATTTAAACGTATTACACATTATTAACAAAATACAATACATAGTAAGGGATGTAGTTTGTAAATACTAACATGGACCATCATCAACGATTTAGGTAGATAACGCAAGTAGGTACATGCAATTACGGACCCAATTAAAAAATATATATAATTATTTTAATTTTGTAAGGATTTAATTCTTAATGAAACTTCAAATCCAACGGTTGTTTTTGTAATAGCAAGACTAGTTTAGATATAGTTCCGAAAATGATTGAATTATTTTAGTATTATAAGGCACTTTTTAAAAATAAAACCTAAAAATTTTTTAAGTTTTGGTGATACAAAGCATTTGATCTTAATTAGCCTTTATAGCACAAATATAACTAAACAAAACTTACCTCAAGTTTCGTAATAGAAGGGCCCAACTGGAAATAGGACGCTCTTAAACACATCTGCTTCAACACGATATCGGCATCTTACTGAATTGGCCCCTCTAGCGGGGAGACGCGGGTCAGAAGAGGGAAGTGTGAAAGAGACACAAGTAATGCGAAATGCTTAAAATATTGTCCGTTGTCTCTTTCTGTCAAAGCCAAGTTGTAGTATTGTGTATTTTGTGTCCGTTTATTACAAAAACTCCAAACCTCTGATTTTTGAGATGTGCCCCTATATTACTACGGGAGCGATATGTTCCTAGTGCGGGCGGTGGATTTTCAAAAAAAAAAAATTGAATGTCATCCGATTCTACCATGTGCTCTTAAACAAGAACAATACCAAAGATGGTACTATGGCGTTTTTAGACAGGTAAAGCCCAAAAGGTTTGGTAACAGACACAATCTTTTTTTTGTGTTGTGTTTATCACAGTCAAAGTAACAAGCGAATCGCACCCAAGGTTAAACAAAAGAGGAAAATTCGTATGATTTATTTTAACTCTCCTTTCTATATGACACTAAAGGACACTAAATAGAGTATTGTTACTTATCTGCTAATGCTAATGCTTTTTAACAAACTAGACATGTAGCCTAAACTCGAACACTGTATTTTTTCTACGTAGTGTTAATGCGAGTTCAATTATCAAGAAATAGATTCCTTATGACTCTGATTGTTTCAGATTATTCTATATACACGTAATCGATTTACGTATCCGTTGACTCTCTTAATTTAAACCAAAACTAAGATGATAATTTACCTATTTGTTAAACCTTAACTTTATAGTTTAAAGATTAAAAACGAATTTACTTCTATAGAAATGCAAAACTAATCATAATGATTTTGCCAACAAAGAATTCCATTAAAATTTATGTAATAACGTATATCTATCCAGGTACTGGATAACTGACCAATTATGTTACATCTCTGTTACGATGACAGTTATTCCATTATTATTAATAATAATATCCACAGGCTTGTTGGTCTAGTGGTTAGTGATGCTGACTATTGAGTCAGAGGTCGTAGGTTCAATTACACATAGGGCAAATAATTGTGTGATGAGCACTATCATTTGTTCTTTAATCTGGGTGTAATTTATCTATAAAAGTATGTATTTAGAAATATGTAACAATATTTATCAGTAGTCTGGTTACCATAGTACAGGCCTGCCTAGTTTAGGATCAAACGGCCGTATGTGAGATGTGTGGGGTTGATATTATTATAACCCTACTAACATTGCTTAAACTAGATTCGTCTACATTGCTTATTCACTTGACAGGCCGGCTTCTACGGAACATCTCGACAGACTAACAGCGTCATCAAAGGTAGCGGTAGAAAACCCCGTGCCTTGGGAAGGAAGTACTGGTGCTCGCAAACCCCTCACATTGCCGCCTAACTTGACACCCAAGTTCTTTCAAAAATCCCCCAGAGAGGCGCTTCGCAGGGTAACCAGCTTACTAATAAGAAAAGGTGAGTACATTTTTTAAAGCTATAAAATTGTAACTTGATTAACTTAGTAATTACAAAATACACTACATATATTCTATTTAGATCTATAGAAAATTAGAAATCAAACTGGAAAGATTGTTAATTATTGTGTTGGATACAACTGCTTGTAGACATGTGCTATCGATTGGGTACCAGTCTTATGACTGGTACCCAATCGACACAATACTGTCTATCTGACGAACAGAACGTTAACAAATATTTCACCTGTATTTCTCCTTCTTGATTCTTCAACCAGGTCCAGTAATATCCATTAGCATTTTCTTTTGTCTTTTTTGAGACAACACCACAAAGCTCATATGTAGAAAACCATTGCGCATCCAAAATATGCTGTAATGCCCTTCGGTCCATAACAGAATTGCGATTTGTACTTTATCCCATTGTATCTCGTACAAAACGATTAGATAAATGGGTATTCCTATGGGTCAAACAGGTTTTCAGGCAGGTACTTATACAATTAAAATAAATTATCCAATAGGTCCGGATAATTGCCGTTTTTTAAAGGAAAGGAAGGAAGGAAGGACTGGCTTTATTTTTACGTTATCATTTTGCAGTAGGTATCTTTTTGATGTAAATTATCTGTTTATTAGTAAAATAAATGTTTATTCATTCAGGTCATTGATTTTGAACAGCGGTCGGATTTAAAACCTATACTTATATTATAATACTAAAAATGTTAAGTTGGTTTGTGTACGCTTCAAAAACCGAAAAAGTTCTGCACCGATTGAACTCAAACTTTGATACTATATACAAACCGATTCAGACTCTTTATTTTCACATTTCATGGTTTTGTTCCTCATTCCTCATCAATGCAATCACAATGTACCACAGCGGAGTGTGACAATTTCGAAATACATATATTAAATGCGAAGCATTATCTCGAGAACATTCCAGAAGTTAAGGTCTGCCAAGATTTTATTGCAGGTTGCTTACTTGGGTAAGTAGATGTACTTACCTGGGGTATGAACAAGCTTTGTTCTCACAAAAATAATAACTCGAGTTACTTTATTCTTATTGGTAGACCAAAACAGACAAAAGAGGTTAGGAGGATAAAGTGTAACTGTTAAAAATAATAGTTTTAAAAAACTAATAAGTAGTTTGGTTTTCTATAAAAACCATGTTTTTTAGTTTTTAAAACGATTTTTTTTTTAATTAGTGTATTGTCATCAGTCCTCGATATATCTACAAAGTTTGAACGAATTCTGACCGTTTAAAGTCAGTAAAAATCACGCCCAAAGGAGTCGGTTACAAACAAACAAACATACAAGTGAAGCTAATATAAAGCGTGTAAAAATGAAATGTTATTTCAAATTTTCTCGGTTTTACTTAAGATCTTTTAGCTTAACAGATTAGAGTAGTTTATAATACTGTTTCTCTTTATCTGGGGTGACATGGCTAAAACTTACTAACACAAAGTGCCACATGGTAATTTTTATGGTTAAAAGTCTTATTTACAAATGATGTAAATACTGGCAATACAAAACATACTCAATAGTAAGTTAAAACAGGAAAAGGAATCCAAAGGGAGGAGGACAAAAAAATAGGACGCTCTCCTCACTCTTGTTCTTTCCCCGCCGTAATGACTATTAGGCTTCCCGTAGCTTTACACCTTAATTGTATAAAAATAAGCTCGTTATCGGTACGTTCTGATAAGGCATAGAACCTTGTAGTTCTCTTTAAGTAGATAAGTCAATAGATTGTATAGTTAAAGGGTTTCTTGTACGTGGCCCCACCAAAGCTGTGGTGCTGGTTATGGCCCATTGTGGTTCTATACTCATAAAAAAACAGGTAAACATAGCATTAGGGTGCGCGGTGCGGGGACGCACACGTTTAATAAGCATTCGTCGTTTTTGCATAGAGATAAATCACTGTCCTACATCTACTTTGCCAATACTCAGAAAATTAGTCATCAGGAGTTTAATAATAAATAAGATGTTTAATATAGGTGTGGTCTTCCTGGAAATTGAAGGTGAAATTAAGGATGTATGACGCCAGTACCAGACTACGTCCTATGAAATATTATAAATGAGATGGTTACGCTCTAACGTCTTAATTACTTAACTGATCATCATGAAATTTACCATACAAGTTGTTAGTAACGCAGACCAGGACATGGAACATAATTCGTTCAGATAATTTTGACGTTTCAGAGATAAAAAAATGGTTTCACTTAAGCGAAGTTGCCAGCAAAGTATACAAAATGCTTATATTTATATTTTGTGTCTAAAATAGGTCAATTCATATATATAATGGATTATAGTCAAAATTAGAGTCACACCAACATCACAAAATCATTATTTTAATGATTAGCTTAAATTACTGATAGATCGAACAGTTATTTAAGCTAAACGATCAAGGCGATCTCAGTATATTGTAGTTTGTAGTAGGTACCTACGTTACGATGCTAGGAACATATCCCGACCTTTACACATTATTTGACCACACCCGTCACCAAAAATCCCATTCATGACATCATTTACAACGACTAAAATAAGGTGCCATTAACCTTATATCTATTGGAACGAAAATAGTAAATTACATAATCTTGAGATCCGAACTATCAAAAATACCTGGACAAATGCCAAATATATCTGTAAAATTAAAAACTGCACTGGTCTTGAACAACCACATGTATTAAAATAATTTTTATCATCATCAATCATGTTAACTAAATATTAGGATAACAAACACTAATTTTATAGTTTCGAGGTCACGCTCAGGGAGTTAAAAATAATTACTTACATATTACGGCGTTACGACAACATGTATGAAAAAAAAACAATTAATATAAATATTAAAGAATTAACAATTATGGAATGTATTTTTCATTTTCAAATTCAAATTTATCTCGGAACTTATCTCAGAACCGTTAAATCTTACACGCAATGTTGTTATACGATAACAGATGGCGCTAGTGGTAGCTGTAATGATATAAACAATAAATATATTTATGTGTGACTAATTCAATCAGTACAAAAACAACTAACATGTCTAAAAAGCTGTTTACTTCATGACACACTACAATAAGTTAAGAAAGGGTATAATTTAGTCAAATATTTCTTAGTATTGATATTTACCTCAGGTACATACTGTAAGTACTTGACATATATTTAGATAAAATTATATTTCATTATAAATTCTTAGCACTAGAAATTGCAAATTAAAATTACATGAAAATTAATTTGTAAATTAAAAATAAATGATATATCGATATACTTGCATCATGCACAATCTATTAAGCCTTTCTTACCTTTCGTTTACTACGTGTGTATAACATACCTAATTCAATTGT
This sequence comes from Arctia plantaginis, assembly GCA_902825455.1. Lineage (NCBI taxonomy): Eukaryota > Metazoa > Arthropoda > Insecta > Lepidoptera > Erebidae > Arctia > Arctia plantaginis. The sequence continues at coordinate 9,019,484 of CADEBD010000288.1, forward strand.
ATTGAATCGACCCACTCATATAGTCTATTCGGTTTATTTAATCCGCTGCTGCGGTACCTACGTACTTAACACCGAAACTTATCAAATTGACATACCTTTAGATATAGATAGTCAAACGCAATTAATATGTATAATTATCATCGCAATGTGTTACATCGTCAGTACATGACTTAATACATGAATATTTATATGGCCTATGTAGAAACATATCCAATCGAATGGAACTCGTCTGTAGGCTTAGAATCCTGTTATTGTTCGAATCTAAATAAACCGACATATATGAACCGTGTAACAATAATGCGTTTACAATCGCCTACGGGGTCCTAAAAAGTTCGGCTGCACAATAGTGAATAGCATACAATGGCGATTCTGTTACCTGCGACATGAATATGTGCATAATAGTATGGCAATGTGGTACAGGCACGGTGCAGTCAGTCAGCAGAGTGATTCAGAGTTCGTCGCGCGATCGAACTGCATGACTGTCGCGCCGATCGGGGTGAATGAGTCACGCCCGCCATCGCAGCGCCACCACGATGCCAATACACCCATGCGCTGTGATTAACAGAGCCGAGAAAGTTGATAATAACCGACTCAAATATTATTTATTACTCATAAATCATTATTTCTCAGAAACTTTGCAAACATCCGTATGATAAATTCTCACATCCGCTGATATCACAGGCGATGCGTTCCGAATGGGAGCATTAATGCTAATATTAGTGTTAGAGAGTATACTGTTACTTACAAAGAAGTCAGTTAAACCGGTTGGTCTACCCAAGAAGGCAACCGGTCAGGCTTTGAGGCCAAGATCGTAGCTGTAAGCAGCGGGCGAGGAAAGCCGCGCACCGGTCTATGCCCTACATACTGCTTGACCGCTAAATTCTAAGTTTACACTTTCCCTCAAACATTAAAATCAAATATAACATATTAAGATCTTTAGTAGAGGGCATTTAATTTTATCTCACTTTTATATGAGAAATTTTAAATGGACTAATGAAACTTATAATTATGTCTACAGTAGTTTTAATTGCACATTTAATAATTTTAGAGATCACGCAGTGTATTGTATTATTTTCTTGAAATACTTTGGACTTGGTCCAAAGTTCATTGATTATAATAAGTTATTTAGGTGCATTTTTCGATCTTCATTGACAATTTGGTTTTACATATCAGTAAAACCTGGTATGTACAAGAATATATTATTAGTCAATGGTAATATGGAGACCGTATATTGATATTGACTTAACATAATACAGAGACATGTCAGATATTTGATAATAAATGGTCGGTTTTGTTGTAGTTTTTAAATGAAACCTTTTCAATGTCGATTTATAACAGTTTCGGAAATAAATTATTACAGCAAAATTATAGTTTTAGATCTTTATCACTTTAAGAGGAAAACGACTCCATAAGTGATTTTAAAATTTGATTTGTCGCTTGCATCTACTCGAAGAACACACTTCTCGTGAAAATAAAGTGACATGTAAAATTTGGAAAACATAAAACAAATAAGTAACACAAAGCTAAAACATTTAAAATATAAAATATATAAATATATGACGGCACTGGTTGTGGGTTTATACAAGTTTCCATAAAATATCCTATATTCGACATTTAAAAAACAAACTGATTTGATTGTCAGTCCCTACAAGATTGGTATGATATCAAAAAAATATCAGTTCTCATCCTTGATCGTGAAGTACCGTTATTCTTCTATAAAGGTTGGGCAATAAGCTTTATAAAATATTATACATTAGTCAGGAGGTTACAAAAATGTATTCAGTGATATATTTATGTTAAAATATTATAAATCAACTGTGATACCACCCTAGCAAGAAAATTACGTAAATTGATAAAGAGTTAAAATCTATTACCTATTGCATATGCAAGTAAGTCGAGCGCCTCAATACATGGCCCTATCTGTTACTCACACTTAATATTGATAAATGCGATAGTATATCAGATACGGCTCGCTTTCAACGATAATAGAAGAACGAACGAAATTCACATCTTAATCGGTAATATCATGAAAAATGAGTTTAGAAGTTACGTTATAGTTTCCGATTGATAAAAGCTACTTTTTTTGATTTGAAATGTACAAAAAGAAGTTGTAAAATAATGACTACTAACTAATGGTTACTGACTTTTTTATCTCAATAACATTTTTGCAACTACATCTGCACTAATTATTTAGTATAGAAATATGTGAAAACGCGAAGCAATAGTTCCCTAAACACAAATAGTTAAGTTCGGAACGAAAATGATTATGGCGTGGTGACATTAAAGATATTGATTTAGGAACATTTAAATGTAGAAAATATTATCCTGTCGAAAGGCACATTGTCAAAAACTGTTATAATAATTAAGAAACCTATCAGGAACTCAGGTTGATCATTGGAGACTTGGGTGATGGAGTTAAATGCGGAAATGACGTAACAACGCACAGAATGTTAAAGTATCAGTGGAACCGACCAGAAAAGACATGTAATATAGACTTCAGAAAAGTATATTAACCTGTCATTTGGAATATTAATAATAATGAAGTCATTCAGTCAAGCAACAAATTAACAAAAAATCGCTTTTCACACGATATACAAATTTATCGATTTCAGTTGATACGATAGTTGACTATTCGTTCACAAGTACACAGAACGTATGATATGATATGTATTACTTTTAACGATAGTTGATAACATTGTAACACGAACAATCTTAAACAAAACAATATATAATTTACTGTTTGAATTCGTGATGACAACGTACATCATGTTAAACTCCTCCAAAAGTTGTTGCTTTGTAACGTTATATGTATATTTTTGTTAATTCACACAGAATGTACAATCACAATGCGAATCGCACCACTCGACATATACTTACTCAGTATTTCACACAGTAAAAGTTTGTCGTTTCACACAAATTTAATGAATTCTGCTAGTAAAGACTGTTTTGGGACCTCTACACAATGCATGGCGCATTGTCTTATGACCGCGCGTGGAATGCAAATGACGCCACATCCGTCTTCAACGAATAATATATCCGGTGTATAGTAAGGCCTCTTTAATATTCATAGCCGAAAGAAAAATCTTGTTACTGAGCTCCGCTTCGTTCTGCGACCAAAGATCACTTGTTGACAGTTTTACTCACAATGCTATCAGAAACTCAACAGATTTTATGAAATAATATGTACTGAATTAGTTACTTACCTAGGAAATTGTACAATTTACTAGCTAATTAACTTTTATCCTACTTTATTTAACGAGCAAATTATAAATATAATTAGTTACATACAGTAGTTTTCTTACGGTAACTCTATGAAAAAAAACTGCAAGTCTCGCCTGGAAAGCTTTGGAATATGAACAAGATGCATTTTAAAATTTAATTTGGAAGTAAAATGTAGGCAGGTCAATAATCTCTGATTGTTTTTTTTATCATGACGTCATCTATGTAGCTCACGGTCTACATAATTAATGAAGGCAAGAAGAGGCAGAAGCATATAGTATATTTTTATATACAAGTATATTTTTTTAAATATGTTATTAGAATTTAGATTTGGCAAAAGTAATATTTATGAAAATTCACTCAAAATGTAAATATAATTATGTGTGACTACCAGAAAAGCAGATTGCTTTCTTCATAAAAAGAATACGATTACAAGTTCCACTATACATTTTCAAGATGGAGAAATATCTTATTTCAACCTTCTTATTTTAATAGTTAATTGTGCCATAATTTATTCAACACTTCAAGTACATAGCAATAAACAGTGCACTTGTGCATTGACTCAGACGTTACCATTCTATAAACTTGATTACAGTGGCATACAAGTTTACAATATTATTTTTTTAATTGGGTCCCCAATTCTGAAAGCACTCCTCGAACACAAAGAACATAAAACAAGTTAAATAGAGCGTATTCATCACTTATGTCTTAGATTTAAGTCTGAACTCAGGTGTGTAGATAGATACTCAAACATAAAATGTACACAATACTCCGACATTAATAGATATTACTTAGTATAGTTCTGGAACAAACGGATATTCTTCAGACTATGTAAGGAATAATAAAATTTGCTTTAAACAGATGTCGAGGATATGTGTGAGTCAGTACTCAATAAGCTTTACGAACGTCAATAGTGGTACTTCGTGCTGGTAATATCTATCTGTAGAATCTCATTGTCCAACGCCTTCGCAGCTGACCTTAACCTTGATGTTACGTGCTTACCTGTTTCTACACACCAGTAGTTACACATTACGCAACATAGGCTAATTATAGAAGACACCTTCTCAGCTTTTCCGATTCTGTTATTACAACTAATTTACGCAAGCTGAACAAGTAAAATAAACCTTTAGAAAACATAATTAACAAGCCTCGTCGTTCGTTTCGTCCTTAGTATCTGTAGCTTATTTCATGTCAATGTTTTGCCTAGGGACGTTTTAAGAATTATTTTTACATTTAACAATTTATTTAATCAAACAAAATCGTTATTTCGTTAATTTATTAAGATATACTTAACATGTTTATATGCAAACCTAATGGTATCTACTATCTACGTGGTTATGCCTCTTTGAAAAATAGAAATTCTTTTGATGCTCCTATAAACAAACTCTTTATAAAAAACGTTATTGACTGTATTATGAGCGACCTTTGCCAGCATGTAACCTAAAAGCTTCATAAACCTTTTTATGGGTATGACTCCGTCGACAAACCGTCAGTGCCATATGGCACTGTACAGTCGAGTATAACTGGATTTGAAATTAGAAAACACCGAGTATAATCGAATTTTATGATTGTTTTGAAATGAGAGACTTATTATTTTTGTGCCTATTTAAATAAAAAAAAACTTTTTGGTTAGATCTGTTCATCGTTATTCATATTTTATTCATATTTATTTTATGTTGAACAATGCTAAAAAACCTTTCTACAATCCGCAGTTTGTAGAAACCTGCGTTCTTAGTTTCTATATGTATTGGCTTACCAACAAGATAACGTACATAAAAGTCGTTGCATCGAGATAGGGTGTACAACTAAAGAGTGTAACACTCCTTCAAATCAGTGAGTCATTTGTCATTAATCGATTAACACATTTTCCCTTTAAAAATATGACTTTATATTTCTTCTAAGAAGAGTTTTTTCCTGTTCCTCACAAAACTATTGTGAGTGATATTACCAAGCTTATCCTTAGTGGTATCCTTTTGTATCACACACTCGACCACGACCTCGTGGTAATCCAATATGGCAAAGCGTTACGCTCGACATACGGTATGAATACTGTTTCGTGACATGTTATGATGATTTCTTATAAGTACTATTGATGATAAACATAAATGACACCGAAACAACGTACGAAGAAATTTGTTTTTAAATATCGTTTCTATTTTGTATGAAGTTCTGAGTAAAAGAATGACTAAATGTCATTGTATGTTTATATTTCCGAAATAATTTACCAGTATTAAAAACAGCAATAAAATGTTCGACTTCAGTGTTAATACTTTATATCAAAATAAAAAAGTATTCATTGAAGAAAGCAAACTGTAGCGAGAATAGAAAGATGTGTTTTTTATTCTTAACTCTTTTCAGACACGGTTATTGCAGTTTGTTCACGGGTATTCGAGTGCTCGGCCGTCACCCACATACCAAACGTCTCGTGGCTACACCTGTGCACACATGTGGCCACTTTGTACCTATGCAATTTTTCTGTTCGTAAACTATACATGTCGCTCACAAGTCATATGCACTGGATATATTATACGCAATTGGCAGATATGAAGTCTATGGCATGCTTTTGTGTATAAAAACAATTATATCACCTTTCAACACTTCTCTTTTTTCATAATGTACAAAACATATAAAAGAATACCATTTTCAATTAATGAAATGGGATCAGTGCTTTTGGGGTAGGTAAGTACTCGGTTACAAAAATGTTTTTGGAAGTTCATGGTTTATAAAAGATAGTTCACAATTTAAAACAAAGGAAAACCAGAACATATTAGCTTGCAACAAAAACAAATATTAAGTACGGGAATGTAAATACCTATGTGTGAGTTAAATAAAACATTTAAAGTGGGTCAACAAAAGTATACTTGTCTTAAAAATAAAACATCCAGTGTGTTTCTTAAACAAAATACAGATAAAACTGTATAAGACTTTCGAAACTCGTATTTCACCCACCACATGTTAAACAACTTAATTTAAATTTCAAATCTTGAATTATAATTATCGAATATACACGCATTACAAAACTATTTAGATCGTATGTGTTCATAAGACATTTTTGGTAAGATATGCACATGAAACGAAAACAAATATTCTATGTCTAGTGGTTAGGACCCTGATTCGGATGCCGGCGGTCGTGAGTTCGATTTGATTTCTGGGTGTAATTTATTTAAAATATCTATGTAATTAGAAATATTATGTATGTTTATCAGGTTGGTTACCATACAGGCTCTGCCTCGTTTGACCTATGGTGGGGCCAGACTAACGTGTGTGAGATGTGTAAAGTTATTATTATTACTAACTAAAGTATTGTGCATAGTCTGGGATCTAAACTGCCCACGATTTCCTCTTGAAAAATCAATTATTATTAACTTCAGTGCCTATCAACTTGTTATCAAAATTAGTTATTCCCTTTAACTTAAATTCCATTTAAGTGAAATTATACTTATCTAAATTCAAATCCAAATAGATGTCCCAACTCTGACCGTTTTCTCGTTGACAACGTTTTGTTGGGAGAGAAAAAATATTGAATTGTTAGCCTATTCTAGTATTCAACGTGAATTTAAAACATTAAGGAAAGAAATAACTCGTATTTAAAGGAAGGAAGGAAATAACTGCGACACTGGCGAACAAACAACGAAGACCATTATAGCCATATAGCCATAACCATATATATATTTTATATTATGTACTGATATGGTTAATTAAAGGAATTGCACATATATACATATTTACACATGTTGTTGTAAAGTGAACACATTTAATTATCAATAGAAGTTCCAGTAACTATTGCACTTTTGAAAATGTCCAAAACGTTATCAATCTTTACATAACTCTAAACAGAAAGCTTTACTAACAAATTAACGAACCGTAAGTAACTTTTTAAATAGTACTTATCACCGACTTCAAAGCATTTCAATAAACTGTATTCTGTATTTTGCCCCATATTTGTGGTATTTTTCTTAAAAATTTTCTTCAAAAATTAATTATCCGTATTGGTAATAATGGAGCTTTGAGTTAGCAACAAGATAATCCCTTTAAAAAAAGTTGAACCGACTTCAAACAATACTAACAAAGAACACTAGCTAGCAGCAATCGCGGTTGATTTGCTGTCATTTTTTTGAAGAGTTCCGTTGTCTGTCTCCGAAACTCATCATCAGATCTACATGAAATTTAAATAGGATCATTTAGGAATTAGCCCTTTTCGAACAAAAACATTTGGAAAATCTGTCTAAATATGGAGTTATTCTTGAACATACATAAAAAAATATAAACATCCGAATTATAAATTATAAAATTAAAAGAATTATAAAAATTGCAACCGAATTGGGGGTACTTACCCAGTACCTACAAGTCCTGTAACCGAATTTCCTCCTTTTTTGAATTCGGTTTACAACCCAATCGCCCTCAGACTAATCAAAGATATATAGTGCTAATTAAATACGTGATCTCGTTCAATTGACTGCTGATATACATCATCATCAACAGCCTTTAGTAGTCCACTGCCGGGCATAGGCGTCTCCTTAAAAAGGAGGTTTTGTCCTACTGTACCACACTGACCAAACGGGTTGCTATGGGATTTTCCAATGCAATTTGCAATGCTGAGAAACATACTTACATATATCTAAATATGTAGATATATATTAAAGATAAATAACAACAGAACAAATGACACAAATTATTTGTGTGACGAGAACGATCCCGATATTAGAATAAAATACAATTATAACACTTTGTGTTAACACCGTGTGGTGACGGATTAAGAATACAGAGTATCACCACCCCTATTCATCCCGTGGGTGTCGTAAGAGACGACTAAGGGAGAAAACTACGCAGAACAACAGCTCTGCAGAGAGAAGGAAAACTTGACACAAACCCTATACCAACCCGTCTGGCCAGCATGGTATAATAGGCCAAAACCTCCTTTCCAAGGAGAGGCTTATGTCCAGCAGTGGACTATTTAAGGCTGTTGATGTGATGATGTGATATCATTTTTTTTTCCTTTAATAGCTAACAAACTAAATATGTATAGATAATCAAACTAACAATCATTTGTTAATAAATTTGGTTATTTAGTGGTAGATTGTTGTTGTTGTTTTCGAGCCTAGATAGCCTGTTCCGCATATCAATTTGTCATATAACTTCCTCAATATAAAAGGAAAACGATTGCACTGGCCATTATAGCAATGCTAATGCTAATTAAAACCAAGAAAATTACAACGAACTCGGTGTACTACTTACGCTACGTGTATAAATATTGTGGTACAATAATATGTGTTTTAAAATTCATAACAAAGTATTAATTTCAATATTAACTGTACGGATTTGGTTGTGTTCTAAGTGCTCATAACCCTCAGACTATTCTTAAACTTATTTTAAGTCTACTTATAAACAATACCTATCTAAAACCCAAGAGGAGAAGAAGTATATAAAGTCTTTGTTTTTGAAAAGTGATTGTCTATGCAACGGAGTTTAAAATGCTCATACTCAGAATCTACAGAAATATTGGTTCCCTGAAACAGATATTACTTTAAATAAAGATCACAAAATAAAACAGAATATTTTAATGACTGTCAAGTAAGATTTTTATTTTTATAGCTACGATAAGAAATAAGTAGTAAAATTTTATTATTTCGCAAAAACTGGCAACATGGTTAGATCAGCACTTTTATAGTGTTGCAAACGAGTTACATTAAAACAAAAGCATTTTCTTATGTAGTAACTTTGTGTTATTTTTTTAAAGATTCTAGTACCTAGGTACTAATACTATATTATTTAATAAACCAACTTTATTTAAACTCATCTAAACACATCAATTATAAAAATTTGTGTAACTAAACAATTCAATAATCTTGCACACACATTATGTATATGTTTACCCAGTATTTACATAGCCCATATCGGGCAGTTAATCTATGAAAAATTATATTTCATGTTGAGTTCTATTAACTATGCAACTTGTGTGCTATTGCAGATAAGAAGAAAGAATTTACTTTATGTTTTGGTTCCAAGAACTTTCGTTCATAAACAAAATGTATTAATGATATGTCGAGTACAGATGCTATATATGGCTAATGTGTTAAATCTATGGCGCGACGGTTGGTTGCGATTTGAGGCCGCGAGAGTCAACGCCACTGCCAAGGCCGCAGCGTTCGCACCCACTTGAGACAATCGTTAGATAGTTGGACTTGGTGCAACTGACAGATCTTTATCTTTTATCGATAATCGTTAATAAACACGTATTATACATCAGTATAGGAAGAACTCTAGTACCATAATACCTAGTGATAATATATATACATTATCGCGTCTCAATAGAATAAAGATTAATCTTTAGGCTATCGAGACACGTCAACTATATAATTTTTAACAAAGGCAACAATTTTGATAAAAGTAATACTAAATACACAGGTCTGAAAAATATAATTATTTTTTAGTTATAGCTAAATCAATCAACGTTATGTTAAAGCTAGACCTAAAGGTGATACCCCTTATTAAGAGGTTAGGCGACTAAATAAACAAAAATCACGTTACGGGATATGGCTAAGGTCACAGTTTTTTACACTTTCTAAACAACAACTTCTATATAAAAATAGAATATAAGAATTTGTAGCTACCATAGATGATACCCATAGACAGGACAAAGTCACCTTAATGAACATGGAGGACTCCCGGTAAGCACATATTTTGCTAGCTATATATAAATAACTAGCTGACCCGCGCAACTTCGTCTGCGTCTCTCAATAGTAATAAATTTTCTCCGTGTTTGAAACATTCTTCATTGGTGCTCCGCTCCTATTGATCTTAGCGTGATGATATATAGCCTATAGCCTTCCTCGATAAATGGGCTATCTAACACTGAAAGAATTTTTCAAATCGGACCAGTAGTTCCTGAGATTAGCGCGTTCAAACAAACAAACAAACTCTTCAGCTTTAGTATAGATAATATTAGTATAGATTCGATCGATAATCATCGACGTAATTACATGCATATATTTATATTACTTTTTTTACTTTCATAACATTTAGAGCATCACCATTCCCTAGAATACATACATATCGAAATAAACATTTCATGTTATTATTAGTTCATGATATTATTTCAATTATCTTGAAAGCATATTCTACAAGCATATTCTACACATTGCCCTCGACATCGTCTGTTAATAATAAGTTGTGGAATTGTGATTTAAGCCCAGACGAGTGCATGTCAGACCAACGTTAGCAGCTTATTTTTGCAGCTGTCGTGGATATATAAAAAATGTTTACTGCGCGCACAGCGTTGTTTACCCAAACTCTAAATCTTGAAAATAGGCGCTGACAATGCATTATAGCGTTTATAAGTTACTGTCAAATATATAAGTAGTAAGAAAAAATCTATAGTTACTTTTAATTACTGGTAAGAAATAGAAAGTATAAAAATAGTTAATCTTCCATTGTGCATAGTGTGGAACAAGTCTACCTACCTTCGCAATGAGTTTTACATTTTTGAGTATCCTTAATACAGTTACTTTTTTGGTGCCAGTGTGCTTGAAAGTTCACCAACTACGTTTTCTGTTTTTTTTTTTGCAAGAGTACGTGGTCCAAGAAATCCTTTGTACCAGAATAAGTACTAGTGAGTCATTGGAATTATCCTGATAGATCAATATCCGGGCATTAATTCACGAGAACTGTGAATGATAGTTGTTTTATTTATTTTTCCTTTTTTGACGGGCCTGTTGGTCTAGTGGTTAGTGACCCTGACTGCTAAGCCGGAGGTCGTGGGTTCGATTCCCACCCAGGACAAATATTGTGTGATGAGCACGGTCATTTGTTCTGTGTCTGGGTGTAATTTATCTATAATATGTATGTATTTAAAAATATATAAGTATGTTTATCAGCGGTCTGGTTACCATAGTACAGGCTCTGCCTAGTTTGGGATCAGACGGCCGTGTGTGAGATGTGTGAGATATATAATTATATTATTTATTATTATTATTGTTCTACGATATTTTCATTTCTTAATGGAATATTTGAAATTGAACGAAAGTGCGACGTAGGTGTAGCGTTAATACTAAATTATATTCAGCAATTTACAGTTTTGAAATATGTAAAAAAATGTTGCAAATAAACATGATTTTAGTTCAAGTTTTTAGTTTGAAAAATACTTTATAGTGAAGTTTAACGTTTGCAACTAAATTATTTTAAAGTTCTTTACTATTTTAATATTGGCGATTCATCTATGTACAAAAGTTAGAAAATATTATTATGGATTTTTATAACTAATTTAAAAAAAAGTTTAAAGATGTTGTAATAGCAAAAAATTAAAAAACAATAAAACATAATTTAAAAACTAATATTATAAATGCTAATGAGTCTACCCGTTACTTAACCGCTGAACCGATTTAAATGAAATTTGCGACAGAGATAGTTCAAGTCCCGGATAAAGGACATAGGATAGTTTTTCTCCCTGAAATTTTAATCGTCCTTTAAGGGGTTGAAAATTTGGGTGGAAGTTTGTACGGGGAATTAATAACCGCTGAACCGATTTAAATGAAATTTGGTATGGAGATAGTTTGATTTTTGAGGAATTACTTAAGCTACTTTTACCGCGATAACCGACATACACGCGGCGGAGCTTCGGGCAAAAGCTAGTAACAAATAATTTACTCGATTATAATATGAATAGTTTCTTTAACATATCATTTATCTGTGGTAACTTTTTGCCGTGACAGCTCGAACGACCTACCTTTAAATGAAAGGGTTCTAAGAACTTGTAGATTTTAAGGCTAGTAGATGACGAAACTAAATCGCTAATAAACCGAGTATCGAATTATTCTCATTTACTTTTAGTAACATTGTAGTGGATAGCCATCCAATGTAAATTTGCGAGCGAGTGTGCTCGGGTGAACGATCGCAATAGAACCGGTCTGACAGGCAACGCAGGCAAAAAGGATCTTCCCGGGAATGTGCTTTGCAGCGTCTCGCTGGTACCGAGCACTGCGCCCTGAGAGCACACCGCACAGAGGGCCTAGTGTAAGTTCATTTCACATCAACTCGCTCTCGACGGCAAGCGCGTCCAGAGTTGCGATTGGTGAAGAGTTTAGTGCGGGCCAATCGCAACGCCGAACGAGATCACCGTAACGATCGAGTTGAAATTAAAGAAACTCACACTGGGCACTCTATTCCCTGATTTTCTGCAACATTTTCTACTCCCATATACATATTTCCGATTAATACACAGATTTACTTACTGTTCTATACGACAAAGGTAGTCGTCTGTCGCCATCGTGCGTCATAAAGTTAGGTTACAAAGTAGGTACTTTAAGCACATTCCATTAATAGCTGTACTTATGTGTATATGTAACGAACTTATATTAGAGTCCACATTTTAGATAGGCCCGGGTTCACTAGAATATCTGAAGTGCTCGATTTATTGCCTACTAATGAAGAATTTATTTATTTTATACTTCATTACTATCGTTTTCGGGTGCACAGAGAAAAAAATAAACGGTATATAATGATTGTGACACAATTTAAACTGTCAGTAGTTTATGTTCCATTTGCCAGTTGCTTGACAGGCCATTTAATGCGCTTTAAAAAAATAAACAGATTGTCTATTTTCATTTGATGATATTATTGTTGATTCGTATATATTTAGTATTTCTCTACAAATTAATTTTAATTTTTTGGCACGGAATAAAAAATTACGTGCTGTTAACCTGTTTCTACTAAATATTCAAAAACTGATATCAAGTATTTCTAAATCAGTATAAAGAGCTCATATTTATGAATTTGTAACTAATCATATTTGCAATAAATAATTTAAAATGATCGAAATCCGTTTAAACTTGACTAATAAGGAAATGAAAGATGTCAAACTAAATTCGTCATTCCATCAATTTTTATTACAAGTTTATTAGGTACTTACTTGTAGCTAAAATTTTAAACGAATTGTTTTATTTGATTACACTACTATTCCGATAAATAACGACGACCACGCCTATAAATGAGGATAATTTATTTTAAATCTTTGTTGCGACAAAGTTTTATTTCTCTGCTAAACATTAGAGTAGGTAATTGAGATTACATCGAAATAAGTCAATGTAATATTCAGTAAATTGCACTAAATGTTCCGCTAGCGTTATCAAACCGAAATGAAATTTAATTTCCTGTAACCTCTAACCGTATCACCACTTCTTTGTAAACCACTTTTTCTCTCTAGAAGTGTAGGGGGGGGGGGGAGGGAGTTACTGAAGCTTATTTCCGTATGCTCAATGTTTTACACACGCAATTCACAGAAATATTCTGAAAAGCCACAGCTTAGTACGGTGCAATCGCTTCTGTAATGGTCAAATAGGACTAAAAGTGACAATTGATGATCGAACTGTGAGTTTACCACACGTCTACAGACTTTTATAACTGTTTGTATGGCAGCTATCCGTACCTATGTGTTCTTGGTCACGTAGTTTGAAAACTAAATCAAAATTCCCAACAAGTTGTTAGACTCGACTGGTTACGAGATGTTTGATTATAATTTGCTAATGGTGTTACAAAAACGGGAGTCAATTATATCTCCATCGAATACAAATTGCGATGTAATTCAATTCTATTCATGAATATGTCTAATGACATTGGTCGGAGTCGTTCTATTTACTATAGAACTGTATAATGTATATTAGTTTAGAAAAAAAGTGTCTATGTTTACGCAACATAATCTAGATCCATAGATATGCTTCATTTCTAGATAACGCTATGTTGTAAGTCCAAGAGTATTATAATTTATTACAAATACTTACACTGGCGCTAATAGTACATATGATAATAAAGCAATTTCATATTTCATGCTAAATGAAACTTCCATCAAAGTCACTCAGTAAGTCTATAAATAACAATGTTCACTTGCGATTTCTTTGTTTCTAAAAGCCTTTTCTTAGTTTTCTCACCTTTTAGTTTTTCTACTGTTACTCTTTAGCTCTGATTAAAAATCCCCACGAAGATTCTTACCGTCTTTTCATTAAACACAAATGTATAACGTAAGAAGTTTATTATTAGTCACAATTTTTTATTGTTTTTCGCATATAATGCTATTTCCACAGTATTCTAATATCCCGTTTCTGACAGATGTTAATCCGTGATAAAAATAACTAACACTAGAAGTAGTGTTTTGAAATCTAGGGAAAGAGTGAACGGGGACACCGGACAAAAAATTTAATGTGACTTCATTAACATTCTGTTGGAACCCTCGGGATAAGGTTAACCCTAAACATAAATGCTGCTTACGTTCCGGGGCCAATTTATCGGACTTTACGTATATTTACATTTTTATTGTTTGTTTGTTGTTAAATAGTCTGCTTTTTAAAATATGACAAATAAAATAGGATTTTGTTTTTTGTATTTTGTTGCAGGGAACAATGGAAAAGAGAAAGAAAATTCTCGAAACAAGGAAGCCACGTCGCCAGCTGCTCGCTCCGCCAACGGTTTGTATTATCTTCAATGTTATAATAATATATTTAATGTAACACACTTTCAGACTGCGCATACTCTCATTCACAACGCGCATTTCATAGTTACCATGGTGATAATCGCGTATTAAAGCTTGAATGAGTGCTTAATAATCGAGCTTCCAATCGAGAGGGAGGGAGCACCCCGGGTTTGCGTCGCAAGGGGTCAGGGGAGAGACGGTACGCACATGCTGCGTCCCCGGGGGCTGCGGCGCGGACCGCGCAGTCGCAGCCGCCACCCTCGTGCACCCCGCGCTCGCACTCCGCTCATACCCCGCCAACCTCCGCCCGCACCTCGCTCCCCGCTTTGCAGGGGCGACGAGCCAGGACACCCCATTTTACAACATTTTTGCGGAAATTGGAATCCTCTATAGATCTTTGAATTGATCATATTCGCGTGTATACATACATAATTGGTTATAAAACTACAAACTGCATACAGATGGGTAGCTATTTAATAAGTTTATATTTATAGTCAGAATAACGTAAACTACAATGAGTCATAAGATGATAGTATTAATAATGAATAGTTAGATTATATTTATGTTCGAATAACAGCTCGTCCAATCAATAATAATAACCGTCGCTCGCCTCGGTACGAGACAAAACAATGAACTTGATATAAGTTAGTTTACATTACATAGTGCTAACATAACGCAGGCGCATTATAGTTTACATAAGTTGGTATATATTTCAATAATTATTCTGTCCATTACAAAGACATCCTAATGCATACGCCCGCTGATAATTGTTAAACGTTGAAACAATGTCAAAATGTCATTAGACGTGACATATCAATGGTACGAGCTACCAGATAAAAGGACATCCGTTTTTCGTGCTTGCCTACAGCTATTACGTTTTCAAAATACCATAATGGTAGATAATGCGACATATATACATATAATGCGACACGTAGCCTGAAACATATTTAATGGACAACATATTTAACAATGGACGTAGGCTACTTGTCGAAGCACTTTCAGATGTATAAATTTTGCCAATCATAAAAAAGTACTAACGTAAATATTATAAAAGACTTCACTAAATACAAACTCAAAAATAAAGAATACCGAACAAAGGACTTGTCATGGTAACTTCACTGTGTTGCCTCGTGCCTTTTCGCTTCGTAAAATCAATGTTTTGGAGTCCAAATATTTGTCATAGTCAGAAGTAGATATGTACTTATTTGTTGCTATAATTTCTTTTAAAGTTCTATGCTGATGTCATGTCCAAAATGGCAACATTTCTACTGGGGACAAACGATTAGTTAATTGGTTAGAATCTTCACATCCATTACAGCTGATTCGTCTGAGTCAAGCGTCGGGGTATTTGATAAATTGGTGTTTGGACGCACTACCTTTATCAGTCAGTAAGATAACATTGTTTTAGTAAACGATTTTCTGTAACTAAACATACTTTGTTTTGTATATTTTAGTTTTAGTTTGTATTAATAGGCATAACTCAACATGACTCACCACCATGTGTCATTGGTATTAGTTGTCACTGCTGCCAAGTGCTGGTGTTAGTATGAAATATTATTGATTTGGATATATAATCGAGTTTTGGTTAAAAAGTCTTTTTAGTATTCTCAACGTGTGATTCGTCATATCGTAGTTAAATGTAAAGTTCAGTTTTAACTTAGCAAACTTCTTTGCGAAATCTCCTCTAAAAGACACTACCAAGAGCCGCGAGCCGCCAGCGTTAGTGCAGCCATCGGCCATGTAACAAGCACTCAAGCACTCTCATTAACTGACCTTTCAAACGATCCCACTTTGTTTCCTTAGCGGCATGAATACACCTTTTCCTTCAGTTACTGTAGAGTTTTCACTTTGTAATGTGGCTATAAATTAAAAACTGAGGCGTCGTTTACTCGCTTCAAAAATGCTAATTGATTTCTGAGCGTCGTAATAACTTAATTTAGTAGAGCGCGCAGGCTCTTCTGGTGTCATAGTTACTGGCGAGTTTAATGAACTCATACAGAACATTATATACGTTACGTTTGTCTATATTTAATAATTCGAATGTCGGCTAACCGCAAAAAGCTTTGGTTAAAGTTTTTATTTCATCTTACATTTGTTAGTTGACTATGGTCTCTAATGATATATCACACCAGGTTTTTGAATGAAACAGTAGCGAGCGAACTGTACAAACTCTAGAGGCTGTTTGGATTCAGTGACAAAAATGGAAATCATCATTTTTGTTTCAAAAAATCTAAGTAGAAGTGTCTACCCTTGTTAATATCATAACTCACTTCATTAAAAGTTACTGATTGATTATTACAATAAGATTCTTAAAAATTAACGATTAAAAGGACTTTGACAATTATTGTTCCTTTTTGTTTGCGTTTTGTAATCTATGAAAACCTGTAGATAAGTAAACTATATTCATACGTATATATACAGCTAAGGTCTCTATTCCGCAACGCAATAATAATAATGAACCTTAGGTATACTTTTAAATGGCTAAAGTATTTAAAAAAAAGAGCGCATAGAAAAATCAGTGTTAGCAAAAACAAAAATAAGGAGGTTATTAAACAAAGAATATATTGCAACTTTATTATTCACACTTTTCCCAATAGAAGTTGGATAACTCAGTTCCGCTTCGAAACACAGATTGGCATAGATTAACGGACGAAAGTAACATAGCGGCTTTAATAATGCACTCATACTTATAATACCTTTATAATAACCATAAAATTTGTTTTATTAGTAGGTAAACATTATGGTACTATGATTTTTTATCTGATATGTATCCAGGGTATCTGTATTATGAACATTTCCTGTACTGTTATTTGTCCTTTGTTGAAAAATAAATATGGTAACGACCTTTTTTAAATATTATAGCAGTGTTAGTTATGAATCTGGAGTTTGAATTAGGTGTTCTTTGTGACAGATTACATGATCATTGAAACTGTAGCTCTGTATTTAAAATCCCACAAAAGGATAGGTAATGATGACAATTGTTTAATCGAAAATGTATACGCAATGAACATTTAGAACTGGCAGAAAAAAATAATTACGATGAAATACCAATAATAAACATATAAAAATGCTAGCCACAATGTTAATGTTATATTCATTTTCGCATATCGTCAAGAGCTTTGAATTTTTAAAATAGTCTGAAATACAGATTGGTATTCAGTTCACAAACACATTCGTCTAAATTTAAACACGAATAAGATATTTAATATATTTGCTTATAAAAGTAAAATATGAACAACATGATTGTCATTTATTACTTAACTAATCATATAAGTGCATTTACAGGACAAATTATGCGTTCGGCATCAACAAAAATCATTCATCAGCAATTCATTCATCAATCACCTAACTACTTGCCTATTTAATAACAAGTTATAACTATGTATCGCATTTTTTTTTTTGTTTTTTTTAAATCCATACATTTCAGTATGTTACATTTAAATTAAATAGGTAGTTAGGCAAAGTATGTCAACCCGCGACCTCGGATGATCCACTAGTCAGACGAGTCTGATTTTCGGAGAAAGTGTAGAGTAGGTAGTTTGCTCACAGATGTAGTATAGGTACTTACCTACCACACTGACCTGCATGTCATTCCGAACAATTTTAATGCTCTTGCTTAAAATCATTACTCATTTAATCTCTGCATAGTTGTTAATACATTTTTATAAAACTCCAATTAGTTTTGCATTTCGCACTAACGGTAAATTTATAATATCGTTGCCACGATACGTTTCGTTGATAATTAGTGCACTCGAGATGTTGGCTAGCACTACATTAAAATTGCTTATGGTTCGAAAGCGTCTCCGCTAGTGCATACCTACAATGGTTATCTACCAACGATATACCTACTCAATAAGCTATTTATGGACTGAAAATAATATGCTATTTATTTGCTTTAAACACTGAACGCAAGTGATAACAGGTCAAGACACCACTTATCGTAAGGTCTACGATCGGAACTAGGAAGAAACATGCGCGATATTACTGCAAATAAATCGTGGTCACAGTGTTTTGTAGAAAAAAATGTTTTTGAATTAATTAGTGTCATATTAATAGACAATAATGTAACGCGTAAGTGCGACGGCGCAGCTTGAGTGATCATTTTGCTGAAACAATGGCCGGCGTTGCGGCAATCGCGGTCACTGCGGCAAAACTGACTCACTACGTTACCTCTAGGGTTATCACAACTAGACAATGGGATATATATCTATCGATATCTAGACAATATACCTCTGCCGAAAAATAAATGTCTGTTACTTGCTACAGAAAATATATATACGATTTATAAACACGCGTGAATTACAACACAATACAGTAATTTGATTTGAAATATTTATTAATTATTTATCTAAAATAATGCCTAACTTTTATTTACTGACTTGAATTGATGGTTGCTTCCGTGCTGTGACTACTGGTGCTGTATCAAGAATCGACCTTAAGTTAAAATAGTTTGTTACGTGAGAAAGGTTGACTGTGAGATTACTTTTATCTTTTCAATAAAATTGTATCATATACTCGTATTATATTATACATATTTAGTTCACACATATGTGTCTTGTTTTTTATCTATACTAATATTATAAAGCTGAAGAGTTTGTTTGTTTGTTTGTTTGTTTGAACGCGCTAATCTCAGGAACTACTGGTCCGATTTGAAAAATTCTTTCAGTGTTAGATAGCCCATTTATCGAGGAAGGCTATAGGCTATATATCATCACGCTAAGACCAATAGGAGCGGAGTACCAATGAAGAATGTTTCAAAAACGGAGAAAATGTATTACTATTGAGAGACGCAGACGAAGTTGCGCGGGTCAGCTAGTAGAATTATAAAATAACAAGATTGATTCTCGGTGCATTTATCAAGTTTAACGTGGCTAACAGTTACGGGGTTAACAGTCAATAAAGAAGCGGTGTAGCTAACCCGTTCTAATCGGAATAAGCGCGTAAAAATCCAGTAGAGATGTAGCGCAAGTTGAATGCGGGAGGCTGTGAAGCTGCGATCAATACTTGAGTCGCCGCCGCCGCTGTCGCGCCGCCGCAGGCCGCGCGTCTACGAAAGCGAACGCACCGACCTCGCTGCCCTTCACCGAAGTGTCGACGACCCCAGGATCCGCGCACCTCCCGGCAGTTCACGGATCCCCCGACCCCCGCAACAGCCCTTTACACTTCTCCACCTCGATCTTCGTGACCCGATTAGGGAAAACTGTCACCTCACCTTCAGGCCGAAGGAACTTTAACTCTAAATTTCACATGAAATACAGGCCGCTTTTTTAAAAGCTTCACTTTCTAAGATTTTTTTGAATCTTTTATATAGGGTCAAGTGGGGTAAATGCGAGTACCACAACTAGATTGACACATTCCGCTTTATGTCATTTTGTGGTCTTTTACAATTTACAAATAATTTTTACTGTGAATATTAATCATGTTTAAGGCTTTTGTTTGAAGTAATTACTAACATAAATTTAACGATGACTACATGTTAATAATTAAATTTATTTACTCTGACGCAACTATCGCATTTGCCCCGTGTAAAGGGGTAAATGTAAAAATGACATTTAAATTCCTAATAGTGTGGATAGTTACTGATCTGGGGTAATAGCAATAAAATACGCAAATTGAAATATACTTTGGTTTTTATTTCAACGAGATCGGTGAAAATCTTACAGAGATATGAACTTTTTCTTACAAACTTATTTTTAATTCTGAGATCAATCAATATCAATACTATCAAATTAGTTAGGATATAATCATATTTCTAAATTTGTAATCAAAATATATTATGCCGCGCTTGGTTATTTCAGGATTAGGTAATATTTTGACGATACAATCAGCAGTAACCTCATCAGTATCTTCTATTAAAGGCCATGCAAAGGTTGCGCCCTTACGTCGTACAAATTTTACCTCCCAACGACTGCCTACTTTTTTTTGCACAACACCCACGTAATACTTAAGTCCCTTTTTTAAGGCATATTTTACAATTACCCATTTTTTAATATCAATACTTTGCGATTTTGCTTCTTCCGCCACATTTTCTTTATCTTCTTCCCCAGTTGGGCTATCAATTTCAGAGATACTTTTTTCGTTATTACTTTCCTGATTAGACTCGTTTTCTTCTTCCATCCACATACTTTCATCTGAATTTGCATATGTTACTTCGTCTTCCAAACCTGCATCAGTACTACTACTATCACTATCTAAACACTTGATCTTTTTCTTGCGCTTTTCATTCGTTTTTATTTTTTTATTATCTTCGATCGTTATTTCATTTTCTGAACCTGCATCAGTTATACTACTTTCGTCAAAATTTCGAGTCACTTTCTTCCCCTTTCCTTTCTTGCTTGGTTTTCTATTCAATCCTGTTTGTTTTTTGTTTGTTTTAATAGTTTCTTTGTTTCTTAACTCGGTAAGCATTTCAGCAGACGTAATTACTTCTGCACCTGAGGCAACTTTTCGTTTTCTTTGTTTATTTGGCGGATGTTTTTGCTGAATGGTTGCAAGAATCATCTGTTCTAATGATGTTACTGTTAGATTTTGGACTTCAGAAGTTAATTTCTCTTTAGCATCTAATGGTGGTGATGTAAAATCTGGTTGGTTTTCCAAGTTGGTAGTTATAGGAGTGACCTCTTCAAAACCTGATGAACTTAAAATTGATGGGGACGGGGCATTGACATTATGTTCTGCATATTCAACATCTTCTACAAATGCTATATTATCCTGAGCAGTATCTTGAGTTTCTTTTTGGTGTTTTTCCCAGCGCTCTAAAGACTCTTTTGAAAAATTTCCCTTAGGGATAACGTCAGAATTAAATGGGTATATCCCTGATTTACTAAAACCACTCATGATGACATCTTCACTAACTATGAGCCAAGTTTCTCCTAAAAATTGTGAGAACAGCGATTTAGGAAGCCTTTGTCCAATGTTCTGTCGCTGCCAAGAGGCTACAGTTTGGTCCCATTTCTGTTTAAAGCTTTTGAAAACAGATACGTCTAATGGCTGCAACAAGTCACTTGTGTGTGCAGGCAATTTGATAATGGTTATCTCCTTGGCCAATGCAAGTTCAACTAGTTTGAGAGAAACATGCGTGGAGTGACCATCATATATGACCAAAACGGGTCGTTCAGGACCCAAAGCAGGTATAAGGACTTTCTCAAAATAGTTTGTGAATATTTCTGTTTCCATCCAACCATTTGGAGAGGCCGCATATGCAGTACCGGGATATTCTTTCTCGGGTGGTGCCCTCCATTGATCCCATATGTTTTTGGCTTTAAATATGATTAGAGGCGGCGCTCGTTTACCAGCAGCATTAGCAGCCAATACAAATGTTGTATTTTCTCGTCCAGAGGTACTTATAACTCTGGACGAGCTTTCGCCTTTTTCGCCGACAACTCGGGAATTTGTTGGATCTAGACTTAAACTGCTTTCGTCTAAATTCCAGATCTGTTGAGGTTTGCTTTCTATGTTTAGCTCAACCAAAGTTTTTTTCAAAAGACTGAAATACCCATAAATGATGAATGGGTCTGTGGCGGCCTTTTTTCTAGCATATTCCAACTGTTCTGGCTTTCGAATTGATAAATTATGTCGTCTTTTGAAACCGAGGAACCAATCTTCCCCTGGTATGTCATCTTTAAACGGTGTTTTAATTTTATTGACTCTAACGAATTGACCAACTAAGTCTAAAATTTCTTTGCGACTAAGACCAAAGCCCCATTTAGCAAGCGTTTTTATAGAAGTGGCCAAAACATTTTCAACATGTTCTGAAAGTGCCGTTCTGCGGCCTTTAGTTTTTTTAATTGCACCTCGTGTTCCTTTCACTCGGGAATATAATGTCGCAAATGGAATACCGTAAATAACAGAAGCTTTGTGAGTAGTGAGTACACCAGACATTATATCATTAAGAGCAATGTTTAGTTTTTCGTCGGTATATTTGGGTCCTGTATCCTTATTTTTAATATAATTTCGCACCATCTGGAACAAAAAATTACATTTACCCCGAGGTATGTTTATACATTTGCCCCAAGATCTTAATTCTACGGGGCAAATGTAATAGCGGCAATATCAGCATAAATTGCATCAAATGTGCTCAAATACTTATTCGAATAATAAATTTACACTAAATATTCACATTTAAATACAAAAAAATAAAGAACTTACGTTTTGTCAGAAGATGACTCTGGATTAAAATTTAGGATAGCAATTTGTATAACACGCGGCACGCACGTCACTTGAAAAATGAAATGTCATTCTTACATCTGTGAATCCAACAGATTAAAAAAGTTGTTGGAGTGTAGTGCAAGAAGTACTTTACGCGTATAAGAGATGGCAGCACTAGTTTCTTTTGTGTGTAAACAGTTTAAGTTATGGTATCACATTTGCCCCGTTCATGCATTTACCCCACCTGACCCTACTTAGAAAATTTTAGATATAGTATTAGTAGTAATTCAAATCTAAAATTTATTCTAGATTAAAAAAATATGTCCAAAGATTCCTGCATTTCCTTATATTTGTCATCTGTATGACAAACAAACAAACGGTCTTTCCGGTAGGCCAATTCTTTAATCGTAACTTCCGCACGTATCTAGATAGCCATATATACTTCGTATATCCGGTGTCACGGGAAATTTTGAAAAAACCAGATCGATGCCCACTTAGTTAATATTCTGTTGGCATCAGCTGCGTTCTCGAACGAATCTTGACTAGGTCTGATTTTTTCGTGTTTAAAAGTTACGTACACTATCTAGTTAGATCAACAAACAGCCACACTGCAAGTGAAGCATCTTTGCGGGGAGTCTAGCCAATGAACTTGACTTGAATAGACCTCCACTGCACACTGAACTATAAATAAAGTCACGATTCGCTGAGGACAATGTTAAAATATATCGAGTGATAATTTACGTATTTTCATACACATAATAGCGTTAGTTCATGGATAAATATTTATTGAAAGATATTTTGAAAAGACAAATACGTATCATAATTTTTGATTAAACAATGACTGGGAATTGAAATGGGGACTGGAATGGGAACTTTCATATATTTAAATATTAAAACAGTAATGGTAGGTACCATACAAAAGTAGTATAATGTTGCAAAGAATGTTGTAGAAATGTAGATTCTTGTTACAGTAGTAAAGCAACGGAGTCGAATGTCGGGTGCGGCATCTCACGTGCCCACAGTCCACGACTATTTTAGGCCGCGAGCATGGCATTTGGGACGCGTGCTGGAAACTACCTATTTATCTCGGTTTATTTTGGTTTGCCCTACTAACGGCTTCAGCGCGTACTTTGAAATATCATAATTTCTTGTAGGTGGAGTTTTAAACGTTAGACTATTCTTTTTTTTCCTTATGTACATACGATGATTTCAAACGAATTATTGGGATCTTAATGAAACAATTTACGGTCTCATGAGCTTCAAATTAATTCAAGTCTATCCAGAGCGACCAAGTAAAAAGTGCAACTAATTAGGTTTAACTGAACACGCCTGCGCAAGTACTTACCAACGAATATAAAGTTAACGTTATTCGCAGGGTCGGCATACAGACAGTGTAACGGTAAATCAATATTAGGTGTAAATGTACTTCAAATTGTTTTATGCCGCCGCATCAAGCCTGACTACAGTTTTCGCTGATGAAATCAAACTTACAGAAATTAGCGTTAGACTGTTCATATAGCTTCATAGTAAAACTGATAATATTGCCTTCCTATATCTACATATAGGAAGGCAATATTATGTCTACACATAAACTAATTAAATACCTTTAAAATGCTTGGTAAGCTTTAAAGTTATGGTTACAACTTTTCAAAATTAATAAGTTTCTCGTTACTTATATATTTAAAAAACAATTTCTTCGGTTACATAAATGTGTGATTTTTGCATTATCCAAATTTTTTAAGTCTAGCAGTTTTGATTACACACATGGCAAGCTTTGTTAAGATTATTTTAGTTTTAACTGCTGTTTTAAATGCTCAATGCGTTAAGACGAAAACAGGAAGGACACAGCGACGCACATCACTAGCGCTTCGGCAGCTCTCGTACCCGATACGCTGTTATCGACCGGCTTGCCGAGACACCGACAGAGTCAGGGTGCTCGTACACTTGACATTCGCGTCCCCCTTTTCCGAAAGGTTTACGACCCTAAATGTTGACTGTAATGTTCTTGTACCAAAACCTATTTCTGTTTGCTTTGTTAGGTACCGTATTTATTCATAATTTATTTGCAAATACTACGTGGCATCAAATAAAATTGGTGTGTAAATATTTACGTGGCACATTGTCCCAATACATAAAAATATTCAAAATCAGGCAAATATATATTATAAAAATTATTAATATCAGTCAGTCGGCGGAAGCCAGTTATCTCGTGGAGCGGTGTACAAACAACTAGTGTGGTGAAAAACATCTCTCAGTATTTGTTTAATGTAATGGTAGATACAGCATACCGAGTTACCGACATAATAATACTACTATGACTTACAAAAATGATCGACGTTTCTAACCAGTCACAGTACAAACAAATACTTGCGGACACCTCGTGTTAGCTATTTCGACATCGCCACAAGTTGTAATTCTGATTAAAACCTTCTTTGGAATTTAAAGTTAGTTTTCTATCAATATTTGTATAATAGTTATAGTTGTGTCCAAAACTGCTTAGATATATTAAGAAACATAATTATTATATATGTTGTGGTGTCAACATCTCGACTTTAGTCGGTTATATAAATACTCCATCCCGTAACCTACGGGAAAAAGGATATCTATGTCCACATAATTTCAAAATTGATAAAGTTAGATATGAATGGTGCGAATGAATCAAGATATTGTAATTATTTTTTTATTTGTAGTTTAATTGTATGAGAGGAACCTAACTAGTGTGTCTGTCGTGCGGTGCGCGTTATTGGCGGCCCTTCTTCTTCCTCGTTCTCGACCTCTTCCCTTTCCTCAGACCCGTCGTATGCTTAATGTCTGTAGTGTGTCCAGTGTATGTTATGTTGAGTGGGTCTGGTGTGTCTGGTGATTGCGTTATGTTTGGTCGATTGTTGCGAGCCCTGTGGTTGTGGGTCCTGTGACTGATGCATGTTTTGCGATTCCTGTGCATTTTGTGTTAGTCCTGTGTGTTGTGTATGAATACCGTATCTCCCAAAACTTTACTGAGTATGGTCACTGTTCGAATGGCTGCTTGTTTTTGAAGGATGGTTATGTCGTTGTGGGCTTCTAATTTATCTATGTATTTCTTTATGCTTTTAGCAACTATTCCAGTTGCGCCTATAACTATCGGAATGACAGTCGTTTGTATATTCCACAGGCGGGTGAGTGACTTCAGTTTTCAACAGGTGGTATTTGCTAAATCTCCTTAGCGCCCATATTGTAATCGCATGTTACATACGGTGATGTCTATTAAATATGTTTTGTTGCTAGTTTTGTCGATATATATAGGTCTATTGTGCGTTACAGTGATATGTTTGTACGGACATTTCCCAAAGAATTTTAGGGGATTAATTTTCTTTAACTTGTTATTGTATGAGTGTTTCTTTCCACCAAAGGTCAGAGATTTCTATTTTGTGTTTTTGGGCCAGACACCAGTAGACGTATAAGATAAGGTTATGTCGTTAAACAGGCACATATGCGACATTTTCCGTCTACTGATTCTGATTCGTTATAGTATATCGTATACCACATATTTTAGTATATCGCGCTGATACTGTCCGGTCATGATGGCCTGGTCTTGTATGGCAAATATTGATGATTCTAATTTGGGAGATATGTGTTGAGAAACATTATATAATATTATGTATTATATCATTGAATATTATTTAAAAGGCATACTAATGTGTATAGGACGCGGACGTGGAAACACATAATGAACAACATACCTATCGAAACCTGTAGTATGATGAAAAAATATATTGTAAAACTATACTATTTAACCGCACTGCACGGATGGCGTAGTGGTTTAAGAGGTCGCTACGCCGCTTCCTACTACGCTGAGTGTTGTTGGTTCGATCCCCACATGGGACGACACTTTGTGTAATGCACATTTGTTGTTCTGAGTCTGGGTGTTCTTTTTGTCGGTTTCATGTATGTTTATAAAGAACTATTTACTGTCTAGCTGATACTCAACTACATAGGTATATATGTAATATAATTGTAAACGAGATATGTCTGGTATACCACGGATTAACTTTATGCATGTGTATGAATTTTATAATGTACAATTTAAAAAAAAAAACAAAGTAAAACAATTATTTTTGTTGACAGGAGAGGAGCATCCTGGACAGAAGCAACGTAAAGGATTTTTCAGAAGTCTCTGGAAAAAATCTCGACATTACTCCCTAGAGCACCCTTGAACAAATCCATTCACTTTCAACTAAAGGTTTATTGAGATAGGTACCAACTTGATTTTCTCGCTCTACACTATAAAAATAAAATGTAGCGTAGGCCATACATAGCGGGATAATGAACTGTAATGATTGATTTCATACGAATGTATTTAAAAAATGTTTTAGCAAGTTACATTATATTTCGTCTTGTTCAATTACATTATGTTAATAAAGTTAATGTATTTACATACACAAAGTAGATGCATAATTCGAGAATCCGATGTGTCGAGTTTCGAATGTAAAATTCTTAGATATAAGGTGTGCTGGCTTTTATGGACCTAGAATATTATAATACTTCTAATGCAAAGCGGTAATAACCACTGTGTACTGTCTAATTGAAGTGTTTATTCACGCATTATTTATTTATAAGATCGTTATGTGCGTATTTTATTCATACACAAATTGGATCATATACCTATATACCACATATTTGATTAAGATACACAAATACTTTTGGTATAGAGTTGTAGAAATGTAGATAACCACATTAGAAACTAAGATCTGATGAGTTTTTATTTGTTTGATATTGTTGTATGCTCTTAGCAATTAAAATTGATATGTAAACCACCAGACAAAAGTAAGGATATATAGGTACTAACGCTACATACTTTTATTCTTTGAACTTTTTCTATGTAGTCATTGAAAGGAGCTAACTACTAAGATAAAACGACTCTGGTGTGTAATCAACTATAAAGAACCAAACACTTGATAAGTTATTACTACAAGTTTAACATTTTATACCAATCCTTGTATTGAGTGTACTTAACTCTTATTATTGTAGATTTTGTCAAATGGAAAAAATAAATTATGTTCATTAGCAATATTTTTGTGTTTTAGTCCAGATCATTTATTCCTTTTCTGCCTAAGTATAGAGGTGATTAACAAGAAGCAAACCAGGTATTATAATACAAATCATTTTATTATTAGATAGACACAGTTCCCATCGCTTATCAGAAACAATGTACAAAGCTATAGTAGTAATATCAAATATAAACAATATGCACCCTTCGTTTACTGCAAGCCTTGTTTGAGGATACAGGGTAATTGAGCGCTTCAATGTCTGCAGCTAAGATATAGAATAGAACAGAATGCAAATGTTTATTACTCACTACACAAGATTATAAATGCGGCACAATTAAAAAGAAAGCATAATAGGTAGCAGAAAACTGTAACAGCGGGTCAAGTGGGAGCCCGCGACCGCGGCGCGTCGCGGTGCGGGCTTCGTCCGCCGCAACGCAATGATGTCGGATATTACTCGCACGATGGTTCCAGTGGGACTAGAGATCTTCAATTTAAATCGTAATACTTGGGTTACAGTGTCTTTCAATTTGTAACAAGCCCTTACACAATTGCTATTTATAATATATAAATATATAATATATATGTTGTATAATGTTGTTACAGTAATTTCATTACGTGGTTATTAACTTCTCCTCAAGCATCTGTACGCGGAAAAATTCGTTTAGATGGCTCAAGTGACGCTATACGAGAATATCTCGAAAATGTGTAATTTTGCCAGTAAGTATCAGAATGCTTGATGAGAAACCTAAAAAAAATCTCTATACATCATGCTTTGAGACCTGCTTACAAAGCTGGTCAAAAAAAGCAAACTTTAAAATACATTTTAACCATAACAGTATACAATTACTTTATGGAAGCGGTGAGCGTATAAAAAGGGTCCAAAATCCGCAAAGTAATTGCATCTGCGCCCAGTTAATAAACGCATCACACTGATAACGCCATAATTAATCGAATATCAAAACAAATGAACGGTCCTTATCACTTTATAGAATATACAAAATGCAGTTACTTATTTCCCTGTGGAAAAAATATTATCTTATAGTACTCTTAGATCACGGCGCGCTTTGATCTGAAAGTAAAAAAAACTCGGCATGAGCTTTATATATTTCACTGTCAAAGAATGAAAAAATACTGTTAATAATGATCTCAGCCTCATTCAGAAACTCACCTCTAATAACCACAGGTCATTAAATATTCTCCTAACTTCTCAACTACAGATGCAGCTTGCTGGGGTTGGATGGGTTCTTCATACAGAGAAATTACGACGGCTGCAACAAATTGTTAAAATGAACTAGCCGTTGTACAATTATGTACAATTTGGCCGTGTCTTATAATCACTTTCGCCAACGTACAATTGTGTTCAAGTACTTTCCCTTATGTTATGGTAAGACAATTCTTACGTAATGAACACATGCACATGAAGTTTCAGTGAATATTACTTCAATTTCATTTACAGTTACATCATGATTGTGGGGCACTAGAACCACAAGTCGTATGATGCATGAAACTGGTAGTGTTAGTTTAAGATACATTTCTGCAGATTACAGATCTACAGATTCTGCTAATACCTATAATCATATATTATATGCATCTACATAGAATAACATAAATAATAATCGAATGAGTTATTTCGTCGTTTTAAATACTTAAGTTGGTAGACAACTAAATTAAGAGTATAGCTTTAAGCCAATTTACATTGACAACAACTATAAAAGTTGTATAATATACAACATAGATCTGGACTTACAATAGAAGACAGCTCTTTCTTTTTACGTGGGGACAAATTAGAGTCGTTTTTTATTAAACCCCTAATTTTATTAATTTTTTTATTAAAACTGATTATCATCTAACCGAAACCAAGGGTGTACATCGGTTTCGAACCGACTAAAACCGCACGTCATAAGCGAGCCGATTTTAATATACATAGATGAATTATTGTAGTATTCTATGATTGCATCGAACCGAACCAAACAAATGCTGAATTTTCAACATGTCAAGAATCACAACCAGGACAACAAAGTATAGTAACAAGTGAGTGTTTAACTTGTGTTGATATCTTTTTTTGACGATTAATGCGAAACCATCACCAATAAAACAAAATTGAATAAGAGCAAATTAAAGAGTAATGTGAAGTGCTGATCCGAAAATGCGTACTACTTATACTAGACGTAGGACAAAATCACAGAGAACTGTGATTTTTTAGTCTATTTTTGCGTACGTAAGTTAGGTAGGTTAGACGCTAGTCTTTATATGTAATTATTATGTAAGGAATGGTAGCTATATTTATTAAAATAATTACTAGATTTACTGTTAAATATGCGAAACAGGGTCTTTATGCAACTTCAGAAAACAGTTTATTGGCAACAACACTAATTAGTAACCCTAACCTACGTACGAAAAAATCGAATGATAAATCACCGTTCATTCACAGTTCACTGTGGTTATTTTAGATCTATACCTTATACAGTAAAGTTGAACTTGAAAAAAACTTGAACATGTCTGAAAATTTAAAAAAAGCAAAAGAAGTGCATAATTGGACCAAATATCAAAGATAAGGTCAAATACCTGTACCTATACTTAGATGATGAATCTATTACGTGTTTCTGTCATACATAATAGTTGTGGCTGCCTACCTTGCTGTGTCTTCATGCAGTGCACGCCAACTTTGCCGAGTTTTGCGCGTATGATGCGGTCTGTGCCACTGAGGTAGATGTACCGCGTGCCTGCTATCGTCAGGCCGCCGCTCGTTAACAGTGATTCATTGTCGAAGCCGGCCACTATCTTCGCGACTTCTTCTTTTAATATCTGTATCCGAAATCACGTATTTTAGAAAATGTAACTAATATGATCACTGCTGATTTAAAGACAATGTAGGATGTAGAATCGAATAAATGAATTATAAAAAAATCAACTCGATAGCGAAACCATATTCAACTAAGGAGAACTATGGTAAATAATTGTATTAATCCATTGACTTTAAATTTCCGGGGTTCGATTCCCGCTCAAGTCCCGCTCAAGTCAAGCATTTGTGTGCATGAACATTTAATGTTTGATTTGGTCTGGGTGTTTCTATGTATAATATGTATGTATTTACAAAAAAAAAAAAAAGTATATATGTATTTATATCAGTTGTCTAGTACCCATAGTACAAGCTCTGCTTAGTTTGGGACTAGATGGCGTTGTGTGAATGTGGAAAAAAAAAAAAAAAAAAAAAAAAAAAAAAAAAAATACTTTCAATCCATTCCTTAAAGTATTAAATTACAACAAACCGCAATAAAATATATTATCTGAAAAAGCAAATCGATATGTTAGAAATAATGAAAATCACTGCAAGCATTGAAATAATAGTACTTTATAAAATTAATTTTAAGTAGGTATATAATATATCTAAAACGTAAAATTAATAAACAATGATAATTCTTAAAAATAATTTTGAAAGTTGGCCTATACAGGCGCTAG
This sequence comes from Arctia plantaginis, assembly GCA_902825455.1. Classification (NCBI taxonomy): domain Eukaryota; kingdom Metazoa; phylum Arthropoda; class Insecta; order Lepidoptera; family Erebidae; genus Arctia; species Arctia plantaginis. The sequence goes on from CADEBD010000288.1 coordinate 9,050,795, forward strand.
AACAATGATTTTTCATATGAATGAATGAATCAATAAATTGATTTAATACGTCAAGGTGTTTGACGTCCTTATACGGTAAAATCGTAACAGTTTTTACTAAAATTTTAGCACAGTTATGATAATTAATATACTGATTGTTTTAATACTGTTAATATTGTCGTGCTGCACACTTACAGCATAGCAATTATGATAAACGCGTCCCTTAAAAGTACTTTTTAAAACATGAGTAAAAGAACGAGTCCCAACAAGGACTTCAAATGCAGTTTAAATTAATATACAAACAAGTCATGAAAAACCCATTACTAAATAAGGAATTTTATCATATAAAGTGATAAATGTTCGAGTGGCTCAGTAATTCCGACAAGTTTTCGGAATGCGACTTGATGGCTAAAACTTAAAAAATACCGGCCGGCAAATAATACAATTCTACTGCTACTATTAACGTGAAGATAGTGTAAGATTTTTATGTGAAAGTGTGTGATACTTCTGTCTAGCTTAATTTACCACGAGATAAGCAAAATAGTAGACAAAAATTACAATAATTGGAATCGCTGGCTCCCACCACATGTCGCCATCTTGTCAAACTTGCCGAATAAAGAATTCGTCATCCTTTGAGCCTGTTAGGTATTGCACTATTCATCACCATGGTTTAGCACTATAATTCACAGCAAATGGAAAAAACTGCATATCACTGACCGCGTAAAACTTGACAGAGAAAAAACTTACTTCGAAGCCTTCTGACTTGGCCCAGACATTCCCATCGTGACCGGCAATCGCAGCTTTTGTAACACATCTGGATGCCATTAACTGTTTATCGACATAATCTTGCCAGCTCATTTTGGTTAAGTTCGACTAAAAATAAAACTACACTTGACTAAAACACAATTTACTCCTCACAACGAGCAAGCGCTTCACACGAACAAAAAGCACTGCCGTCTCAAAATCTCCAAAATGGCAGCGAGGGCATAGACAAGACCGGAAAAGATATTGGCCAACATAAGGAACTTGAATATTATTTATGGCAAAATCAAAGACTAAGTAGGATCAAAAGACCTTAGGTATCGTAAAAAAACATATCAGAGTTACCATGCAAAAATAAAACTAAAACAAGAAAATAAATAAGTCCAAAATCTGTGTTTTTCTTAAATATAATTTGTATTCAAAATATTATTTTGAGCCCAAAATCGATCTAAGTGGCGTGCGATGGGAGAGGCCTATGTCCAGCAGTGAACTGCGATAGGCTGATGATGATGATGATTCAATGAATTAAACTATGACAAAAAAAATCCTGGGCTTTTCGAATTTCGTCAAATTTAATAAACCGAAACTAACGAATTTAAAGCTGGATGTGTAGTCAAAATGCAGTTTTTGAGAGAAGTTCACCTCTTCATCTCAAGCAAAATTACTTTTTAATGAAAATGGGTCAAACATATATTATTTGCTCTTTTAAATGAAGCAAAATATTTCAAGTGACATATATTATAGGCGGTTGACGAGGTGATCCATAGCACTTTTTATTAACTTTAAGTACGTTCAAAAACTTTTTTTGAAATGACAAAATGTATTATGTACAATGGATATTAGTAGTAGTAGTACAAGTTGGTACCGTACCCCTTGGTACACATAAAAAAAATGTTAGAGGGACCAGACGATCAGACGGGTAACCTGATGGAAAGTGGCCACCACTGCTCATGAACGCGTGCAACTCAGGAGTCAGAAACGCGTTGCAGACATTAGAATTATTCGTCTTATTTACAGTTTTGTGCATTTATGAAAGTAAGTAGTAGAAGGTATTTTAGTGTTAGAGTATTTATTTAATTTTCTATTTAAAGAGAAATCAGTAAATAAATTTTAATGAAATGTCTACAGTAAAATTTATATATTTTTATATAGTCTAGGCTTTTTGTATAAATAGTACATTTATTTAAAATATGTTTTATTTGAAATACTTTAGTTAATTTATGTTTTGAGACTGACTGATCACGTTTTATCTTATCTTAAGGGATATACTCACATTATAACGATAAGACAGGGACACCCTAATGATATTAAAGAAATAAGTGATTATTATACTGAATCGATTTTATATAAATAATCATGTAGAATCCAAAAAGGAAGCGGACCTGCACTGGCAACTACTTACCTACTTCTAGATCAGAATAATGTATCAATACCACGATAATTTAAAATAATAGGTTTATAGGCTACCCAGAATTTATTAAGATATAATACACAAAATATATTTAGATCATTTTATTTTAATTATTCTTGGCATAATTTCAGACATTGAAAAAAGCCATAGACAACAGATCAATACTAAGATTATTGAGCTTCGGCTGAAAAGTCTATATGTCCATAAACAATATAGATCTACATCCGCTCTTTTATTTCCCAATAATTTTGTGTAACTCGCCTGTTATAATTGTACATCTTTTACTGATTCAGTACATTTTTGAAATTCGTTTAAAAATATACTAAAATTGTGGTGTAAGAATTTGAGCTTTAAAATATCAATTTTCAAAAACCCCATAAAAAAAGCTACTGTTAACATAACTTGACCTTGCATATGCATTACTAGTTCTTTTCCGTTCAGCTACCGCGATTGTAACATGTCTTATTCACCAGAAAGAAGGTAAGTTGAGTTCTAATGCTAGATATTGGTGATTTTTTCTATTTTGTGTGATACCTAAAACATGAACCTATCAAATTTCCCTCATGATATAGTTATTACACAGTATTTGTTAAAATTTGCAAGATAATTACCATCTCCCTGTCGCCGATTGCCAACATGGCGCTGGTAGGAATACATTTATTACAAGTTTGATTTGACACACGTGTTTTACATGGTATTTCATAGGAACATTTTTGCTCAAAATGTTGGGAAGCATAAGGTACTTTAATAGCAATTTCTTTTCTCTATTTGTTTTGAAAAATATTGGATTTTTACTCTAGGTTTTTCAGAAGAATTGTTCTGTTACAAATTGCGATGATTTGTAATTTTGCTAATTTGTAGCAGTCGATAGAAGTTTAAATTAAGAACTGCTTGTAATAATTTTGTGTTTTTATATTAATTTAAACCATGGATTCTTTTACAGATCAGAGGAGTGGCCGGAAGATTCTAAAAATGGGCCATCCAAAGATCAAGGAAGTTACGATGGAAATCCTACGGACCCTGAAGGGGCGTTGGATACCAACTGGCATCAAGTCGTGGAAAGCTTTGATGACATGAATTTGAAAGAAGAATTGCTGAGAGGAATTTACGCCTATGGTTTTGAAAAACCATCTGCTATTCAGCAACGCGCCATCATGCCGTGCATTCAAGGACGCGATGTAATAGCTCAAGCCCAGTCTGGTACTGGCAAAACTGCTACATTTTCCATCTCAATTCTACAACAAATTGATACTACGATTCGTGAATGCCAAGCTCTCATTTTGGCGCCCACCAGAGAGTTGGCTCAACAAATTCAGAAGGTACGGAAACGTCGTGGTGTTTTTGTGTTTGTGTTTGGTGATTAACCTTTAGTTTGGAATTAACAAGATGGTAATTTTAGGTGGTGATAGCCCTTGGTGATCATTTAACTGCCAAGTGCCATGCTTGCATTGGCGGCACCAACGTGCGTGAGGATGTACGTCAGTTGGAGAGTGGTGTACATGTGGTGGTGGGAACCCCAGGTCGTGTATACGATATGATTACCCGCAGGGCACTGCGAGCTAACACCATCAAGCTGTTTGTACTTGATGAAGCTGATGAGATGTTGTCGAGAGGGTGAGTTATCTTTTTTTACTAATACAATACCATAAAGTTGTGTTTACTAATAATACCCTTAAAAAAGATTGGCTTAATGAGTCAACAATGATGTAACTGTTGACATTATTCATCAAAAAGATGCTATTGATTAAATAATAATAATAACTTCTTAGAACTTCTATATGTAGAATATTTTTAATATGTTGTGTCGTAATTTCAGATTTAAAGATCAGATTCATGATGTATTCAAGATGTTGTCTGCTGACGTACAAGTTATATTACTGTCTGCTACAATGCCTGATGATGTGCTGGAGGTGTCCCGTTGCTTCATGAGAGACCCTGTGCGAATTCTTGTTCAAAAAGAAGAGGTAATATATATTATTATGTATAAAGTTCTTTATTATGAAGTATACATAACATAACACACCATGTGCTTCAACTTTTATCATTATTTTATTTATTAGAAGTTTGAACTTATTATACTCTTGTATGAGATTATTCTATCTTTGTAATTGTTTGTAATCATTTTAATAGAAGGACAACCACTAATTCTTTGTAGTTTATTATGATAAATTATGTATATTATAAGGCTGAGTATGCCATACAAAAGAAATTGAGCCATCATAGGATGTCTGTCAGATGTGAAACATAGAAATTATTTTGTAGAAATAATGAGCCAAGTCACTTGTGCATGGTGATTCGTCGCCACACTGCGGCATTACATGTTACACATACTATCACAGTGTGGCGACACGTTGCAACGCCAAGAGCTGGTCTAACCGACCACATAAAATATTTCATATCAAAACTTGAATTACTGAAGGCTCTTGAAGATGATACAACACAATGATTAGTTACATTTTAAAATACCATGTGCTACTTTGGTTCAGTTTTGTTGAACAGTCCTTATCTTCCTATTTCTGCAAATACAACTTAAATGTAATTATCATTAGAGGTTTTTACATTAGCCAATAATGTTTTGTTTTGCTGATTTCATCTAACATAGAATAAATAGTTGATTGGAATTCCTTTAATTTTATGGTTTAAATCAATTCATCTATTTGGCAACTTTGTTATTAAACATTTCATTAGGGGCAGAAGGAATTTCGGGATTTACTTGAGCATGTCAGATTAAGATAGGAGGAATACCTTACACCCAGTTGACTACCTTCACCATACATGAGCCCTTCACATAGAGGGGAACGTCTAAGGCAGCCCAACAGATTAGTTAAAAAAAAAGTTGACAACTCACCTTATTTTTGAAAATTGCAGTTGGCGTTTTCGATAATTCGCTATGAGCTTGTGTCACTTTAAAATTTTCAGAGCTTTCAATGTGAGAATTTTTGGCATCCAAATAACAAATCCACAAAATAACTGATGCGCCGGAATATTTTTTTTCGATTTCTTGCCTTCACATTTTTTAAAACTTTAAGAAGCTTTTGCCACCGTTGAATTGGATACATTATATAACTTTTATTACCTAATCTTTCAAATGCAATAGGCCCCCTTGATGCTTTAGTAAATCCACATTTAGCATTGTGGGCTCCCCTACTATTTTTTATTTATAAAAAAATAAAATTATATAAAAAATTGTAACTTTATAGTAAACCAGACATGCTGGCAGTCATTATAAATTTTTTAAATGGACGTATTTAGCAATGATGGGAAATTGTCAACAACTTTATCATGTAGGATGTCAAATAATGATGCATTATTTATGCTTTCTGTTAAAAGTACACAATGTTTTTTATTAAATATGACATATAAGGGTGATGGTGATTTGAATGGCTAAAATAAAAATAAACAATAATGAAAGATCTAGCCCAGGCAGGACCAACAATGTAAATAAAGATGTCTGTATAATTATCAAAGTAAAAAGAATGTTAGACATGACATATTATTTTCAAAAAAATCTGGTTGTATCATGTTGTATTTTGTTTCTTTCAGCTCACATTGGAAGGCATCAAACAATTTTACATTGCCATTGAATTAGAAGAATGGAAACTGGAGACTCTCTGTGATTTGTATGATACACTGTCAATTGCCCAGGCGGTAATTTTCTGTAACACTCGTCGCAAGGTAATCAAATATTATTTGAAACAATTAACAATGTACATAAACACCAGTTTTTATCAATTTGCTATAATTTAACTGATTATTTCTAGGTGGACTGGCTAACTGAGTCTATGCATGAACGTGACTTCACTGTATCTGCTATGCACGGTGACATGGATCAGCGTGAGCGTGAAGTGATTATGAGACAGTTCCGTACTGGATCTTCTCGTGTCCTGATCACTACAGATTTACTGGCGCGTGGTATTGACGTTCAACAAGTCTCGTGCGTCATTAATTATGATTTGCCCACTAACCGTGAAAACTACATTCATCGGTAAGTAAATGTTTTATCATCAATACAACTGATTTACTGAAAAATATCACACCATTCAAAATTAGAAATACTATATTTCTTGAAATATCAGTCATTTAAATAGTAACTTTTTGTGTTAGCTAGAGTATTTCTTGAGGAAGGTTAATACACTACAATAACACCTTGCTACAAAGCTAAGGAATCAGAGAAGAAGGAACGTAAATGGGTTAAGGTGTAGTAGGTAGGTAGTAGGCTTTGGTTCACTTTATACCAAAAATCTGATATAAACCACTATTGCAGATCATGTTGTTATAGGTTTATCATAAAGAGATCCATTAGGAATGTATGTGGTGAATTATCAAGTGCTTAACACATTTTGTTTCTTATTTCCAGAATTGGAAGAGGTGGACGTTTCGGCCGTAAGGGCATCGCTATTAATTTTGTTACTGAAGCAGACAGAAGAGCACTTAAGGATATTGAGGAATTTTATCATACAAGCATCTCGGAAATGCCCAGCGATGTGGCCAACCTCATCTGAGGCGCCTGCGCTTTCCTGGTTTATACTTTGTGTCCTGCGTTCTATTGCGATATTTATAAGGTGTGTGTATTAGGAGGAGCCTTCTAATAACCACTGTGCCGAATTTTCATTGGAACTCATTTCGTTCGGACCGATATAATCGTTTTTAGTTTAATTAATGGTTACATTATACTATAATAGACGTATCAATATAAGATTAATATACATAGTTAGGAGTAAGCCGGCTCGGCCGGATGGCCCCCGTTCCGCGCAGGCCTCTCTGCCGCTTGCACAGAGGTCTCATCGGGTACTGGAGAGGCTATTTCAATCACAAAAGTTCTAGAAGAAAACCTCGATATTGTAACTTTTCCAGTTGTACATAATATGGTAACTGTTTTTGTAATACCCTTAATAAATATAATGAAATATCCTATCTGTATTTGTTATTGATAAACAAAATTGTAGCGCTCCATTCCCGATCGGAACCTTAATTTCTCTGAATCCATTGTATTGAATTGTGTAAATTTTGTTTTACAGAAATACTACCCACTGAGCCTGTGAAACGCACTTTGGACACAACTATGTGGAAATAATAAATCAAAATTTCCCCAATATGTTCATTACTTTCTTTTGACAGGTCCTTATTGTATCCTGTGTTCCCATTTACATTTGCTTTAGCATTTTACTTTTTAAAAGATTGTTTTCTACATGGTTTTTATGTTCATTTCGAATTATTTATATTTTTGGAATAAATTTTATTCGAAGTAATAGCGGCTTTTGACAAAAATGATAATTAAGGTTCCTATGCTTACATAATATTTTATATAAGTACTGAAAATAATCTATTCAAAATAAATTTGACTAATACCATATGTTAACTTAAGCCTATGTACGCTTTGTGACGATCAATATTCAGATAAATACATGACAAATTCAATGTGTCTTAACTCTTAAAACTCACACTAACTACCCCTATGAAGCTTGCATTTTCACTTACCTTCATCTTCTGCAATTATACTTCTGTATATGTATATCGTACCTTTTATGACAGGCATAAATGAAAAAATGAAAACTCCGCTATTTAGTCAAAGGAATTCGAAAATATCCCCACATGAAACAAACACTTCAGCATATATGGGCCTGACTAGACCTGCCCAGACAACCATTGTTAAGCAATTCACTGTGGAACAGTGAATTAGGTTACACCAGAGCCCAAACACCTGTCCTGATAATGACGGGAAGGGACTAAAAGGGCGACTACGCACTTTTGAATTGCGGGTGTCCATGGGCGGCGGTAGTCCCTTGCCATCAGGTGACATTATTTTTTTTTCCAGAAGGCAATATAACAAGGCTAATATATATTTATAATATTATTAAAATAAAAAAAAAATTAAAGCCGCCTGTAACATTACAAAAAGTCCTATTATGCCTTGTCTTACTAAAGGTGCGCTATATATTATAATGCAATCATTATAAGCATAAGTCCAGACAAACCGAGAATTTTGTGCTATCTGCAGAAATTCTGGGCAAACCCATGCGCAATGCGCAAATAAATGGCTTGGAAATGCCACGACGGTTTTTTATTGTTTACAATAATAATTATTGAATATTTTTAAGAATTAGCATGCGGGCAAATTAAATTAGCGCAAGGGCAATTTTTTCACGCTTGGTAGAGTAAAAAATAATCATTTTTCAAAGAGATATGGCTATTTTAAGTAGAGGAAAATTGAAAATTATATTTCTATTTTTCCTGGGAAAACGAAAAACGGGCTTATAAATTAATTAACGTAGGTCGAAAGGGCTAATTGAGATCTATAAAATGAGATTTTTATTATTTTGAAATTTTAATATCTGCAGGCTGGAACGTACCCGGTGGTTTATCGGGGCTCTCGAGGACTTGCTAGGGTGTACTAGAGTCCATTGCATAGACTCTGTAGTGACTAGCGATGTGCCGAGTAGGGCTTGACTCGATTCCTGCTTTAGACTCGCTTATTCGAATACCAATTTATTTTGATTCGAGTACTCGAGTCAGGAAGAATCGAATTTGTACTCGCTGACTCGATTCTGTTTAGCGATTCCATGTGACTCGAATCTAGCATACGAGTTAGGTTGACTCGCTCGTGCACGATATCTGTTTACTTAAGCTTTTTTTTTGTTGTTGGGGTGGAAAATCCCTTCGGATCTCCTGCTCCTCGGAGACTATGGGCCAGGAGTATGTGGTGATTCAACTAAAAACCACCCCGACGGCCGGCCTCAGGTGTCCTACTCTGGGGAGGACCCGGACCATGTTATTTCAGGTCCTCCCCGAATTGACACCATTCCTAATTGCCTAATCAGGCCCTATTCCAGGGGAGAAGAGTTCTAGACTCAAGTTCTAGATCGAATTTCCAGACTAGAGTTCTGGACTCGAATTTCTAGACTCGAGTCCTGGACTAGAGTTAACATTCGAATACCAAACATAGAACTCGAGTACTGGGCTCGAATCGCGGAATCAAGTCATGATTCGAATACCGTATAAACCGACTCGAGTCGATTCGATCCACCAAAACAGCGACTCAGCACATCACTAGTAGTGACTGTCTACCATGTCGAAAACAGCTTTAATCATGCTAGGTTCGTACAATTTCGTACGTAATTTCGGCATACCTACTACTTTAACGCTATCCTTAGATTAGTGATGAATCGGTGGGTGATCAGCCTTTAAAAGAAGGCAATCTACCGTTTGAAATAGAAAGTTCACATCACTTAGGCAGGTAGTTCGCATTTTATTTCGCAAAGACAATACTCGTGTTCTCACTTTTAGAGAAAGATCCGTGTTCGCGAGACCTTCCGCCGCTACATAAGTTGTTAGTGCCGCTCGTATGGCCAAAAGAAGTAGGAACGATTAGTGAGTAGGTAGGTATCGGAAGTTTAGATCACTGTGATTTTGGAAGTTAGGCTAGTCAACAAGTTCAAAAACATGTTAATTCTTGATAAAGCTCCTAAAAATATGACGATGGCTCATTCGATTCGGAATGACGTCTAGAAAAATGTATCGAAAGTATGTTTAAAAAATTACTATAGGCTTGTGTCCACTAATAACAAATTGCTTGGTTTATAGTTTCAAATTATAAATGAAGACAAAGATAAGATATAACCAGTCTATTTCTCATAAAAATTAAAGATTATTAATATTAAAAAAAAAATCGAACAAAACAATAGGCATGAAGTCACGTGACAGCGAACACCAATCAGAAAGTTCAGTTACGTCACGCCACGCAAAACAGAGCAGATTACTCCTTAGTCTTTCGTTTTTAGCACATTTTTCACCTTAATAGTTTTGTTTCGCAGACTGTGACGTCATTCAAGACGCCATGACACTATTCAGCGTTTTCAAGGGAAATTTAAATTGTTTTTTTAAATACAAAATACGTTGTATAAATTTTGCCCTTTCTTTAAAATAAAGGTTTTTTAGGATAAATTAGATATTAAAGTATATTATTAACCAAGTTTTTAAATTGGGTCAACTAGCCTATTGTTAACAAATTAGGATTAAAAAAGAAAGCATTTCGTTTTTTGTTAATAATTTAAAAATTATTAACAAAAAACGTCGAAAAGTCGAAGTGAGTTGATCAATGCAGTGTTTTTGTGTTAGCCCTTGCCGAAAATCGAAATAAATCATAGCACTAAAATTTTCACGATCCAAAAATAAAGACACGCAATTTTCAAAATGACGCTATAAAGGATAAACCAATGGACAGCTACATGAAACAAATTGTATTTTTATTTTGTATATTTCAACAAGTTTTTCTAATAGAGGTAGAGTACCAGGGGTCGGCACTTTTCTTTTGGAAATTTCCTCCTCTTTAAGGATCTTTTTTCAGAATACCTTAAATGTTAATAATTTTTAAATTCATGCAACTTGATGTTTATTACACCTATTAGAGATATTTTGATATGGCAAGATCGGTATTTTGAAACACTATCAAATGATAGTATAGTCGAATTAATTGACTTTATGTAATAATCCTAAAATCCTATTTTGGCGTTATAGTCAGATTATATTAAAAGTTATGCTATTGAATACTATACTAAAACGACGTTATGGGTAGCTTAACGTGGCGTCTTTGTCTTGTATGTCTTCGTAACTATTACATAATTCTTTTTATTGTAAATTTATCGATCATTACTTAACTAAAATGCCGTTATACTCGTAGCACATAATCAAGTTATAGCTTGGAATTGTTGTAATATTTTTTGCGATTTGGTCATGATCAAAAAGCGGTTTTGATACGTTTGCCACGTGTTTACGTTTTAGACTAATATTAAAAGTCTTATAAATTAATATTGGTTTCTTGATTGAAATCATATTTAGAATACACGTATAAAATGCAGTTAAATACAAAACCTCGACGGATATAAGTTAACAGTGTGTAATCCTTCATAAAATAACATAATTGTAGTACTAACTTCTTACAAACAATATTTTTAAACATATTTAAGGAAAATGAGATCACACGAACGTTTACACTACTTTGACAAAACAACTATTTTGACTGAAATTTTCCACCCCGTCAACAAAAAAGAAAAAACAAAAAGCGTAAGTATGTCAATCATTAGGCACAATGTAGCTTTAATAAATCTAAAGAAAAAATTATTATATTTAAGCACAGCTTTCTTTCAAATCAGTCACATAAATTTTAAGTTACATTAAACAGTCTTCTGAATTGTTATAAAGACATTAAAAATAATATATATTTCAAAAATATATGAAAAAAAAAGAAAAACAAACAAAGTTCTAATAATTACTATCTCTAATTAACATAGAAAAAGTTTTTTTGCATACCTCAAGCCGAGTATCATCATGTTTTTTTAATGTAAAAACTCTTTTCGGTGCTATACTTCCTTTTAGGAACTGCTATTGTTGTATTTGAGTCGACGAATGAATGCTGCTCTTGCCAAGTCATGTTCCAATACATTTCAATAATGTGTTCTCGCTCTTCTTGGTGTAATTTTTTTAAATGCATTTCTTGAGGCATTTATCACTGCATTCCATTTTAACGGTGTGTTCAATTCTTTTCTTTTATTTTTAGCATCAATTTTTCGCTAACGTGAAGAAGCAAAGATATGCCAATCTTTTACGTTTTGATGGCAATTGCGCTGTTACAGGCTGCAATATATTTGTTTCTAGTTCATGTTCTGTAAAATGTATTTGATTAGTACTTAAAGCATTGGAGATTGTGTCAATGGTAATTCTTCGTCGACTGTCGTCGATGTAGCTTTCTTAGACTGACTACAATTTAATGATCTTGTCCGAAATACACAAGCAAGTGTTAGTAAAATTTGGAATATTTTGAGTCGTGACTTGAGGTAATATTGTTTAGAAAGTGAGAGAGACTTACGCAATCCGTATGGCGACGGATTAAGAACACGGAATGTCACCACCCCTATTCATCCCGTGGGTGTCGTAAGAGCCGACTAAGGGAGCAAACTACGCAGGACAACAGCACTGTAAAGAGAAGGAAAACTTGGAAACACACACACAGCAAGCACAATGAAAAAAATAATACTCGTATAACATCAACCAAGTGAACAGTTACAAGCAATAAAGAAAATTTAAAGGCTTAAAAGTAAAAAAAAATAGAATATTTTTTTTTTAATTATTAGAAAAACTTGTTGAAATATACAAAATAAAAATACAATTTGTTTCATGTAGCTGTCCATTGGTTTATCCTTTATAGCGTCATTTTGAAAATTGCGTGTCTTTATTTTTGGATCGTGAAAATTTTAGTGCTATGATTTATTTCGATTTTCGGCAAGGGCTAACACAAAAACACTGCATTGATCAACTCACTTCGACTTTTGGGGACGAAGATCCAACAAAAACAACTGTGTTTCACTGGTTTAGTGAGTTTAATCGAGGGCGGTCTTGGCTCACGGACGAATTTAAAGAAGGTCGCCCTAAATCGGTTGTTGTACCTCAAAATATTGATGCTGTGCGGGCACTAATAATGCAAAATCGTCATGTTACATATCGCGAGATAGAGGCGTCTCTGGGAATAAGTTTGACGAGTGTATATAAAAGAATACACGGACATCCGGAATACATTGTCCGTGGGGTACGGATTAAGAATACAGAGTGTCACCACCCCTATTCATCCCGTGAGTGTCGTAAGAGCCGACTAAGGGAACAAACTACGCAAACAATATCACTGCAAAGAGAAGGAAAACTTGAAACAAACCCTATATAAACCTGTCTGGCCAGCATGGTATAGTAGGCCAAAACCTCCTTTATAAGGAGAGGCCTATGTCCAACAGTGGACTGTTATAGGCTGTTGATGTAACAGAACGTGAGCTTTTTTTCTTTGAATTTGTTTTCTTTTGTACGCGTTTGGGCTGTTGATTGTCTTTGGTAACTACATGAATATTATATTTTCCAGAGTCGCCACTGGCCGCAGACCGGTAATAATTTTTATTACCTGCAGAATCGTCAGAATCAAAATCAATTGGTGAATCTACCTCGGAAAAAGTTCTAAGTGTGGTCACTGTTTTGTGTAAATTTTGTGCATCCTATGAGATGTACTTGATGTATGAATTTGTGTTTCGCAGAATGTTTGGAACACAGGCATCATTTCATTTGGACATCAAGTAGTAGGGTCTTGTATTTAGTTTGTTTATATAGTCTTGCGTTATCTATGCAAAATAGGACAGTCGAACGCCGCGAGAGCGTTATCGGCTATTTAGCGCCGTAATGTGGGATAGGCGGAATTTTAGTTATCCAGCTAAAATAATTTTGCCATTATTTTGAAAACGCCGTAAATGTCTTGTTCAATATGTAAAATCTCAAAAAATATATGTTTAAATAAAACGTTAAAATGCAGTTAAGTGATTTTAACCGCTTTATGTGTAGTATTTTCATTTAACGGCTTTATAGCATTGGGGTAGCTACATTCTTAATAACAGAATGCTAATCTACAAAAAAGTTAGTGTTTTAACGGCACTATTGAGTACAGAAATCAGTTAACAACAATGTAGTTATGTAACTTACATAACTAATAATAACAACTTAGTTATGTAACTTACATAACTAAATTTTTAAAACAGAAGAAACTGACAGACTGATTTACTGACTGATCGATCAACGCACAGCTGAAACCGCTATGTCTAGAAGCATCAAATTTTGCACAAATGTTCCTTAGGTGACGTAAGTGTGCACTAAAAAAAGAATTTTGAATATTCCACCCCTAAGGGTGTAAAATGGGGGTTGGAAATTTATATAAAACTTCGGTCATTTTTTGTAGTAGCGTTTTCTAACTCACGGTAAAACCTCTTTTAAAGTATTAATAAACATCATCATCTGCCTACCCTTTTCCCAATTTTATTTGGGGTCGGCGCAGTATGTATGATTTTTCCATTCTACTCTGTCATGCGTCATCTCACTGTTAATCCCTTGCTAGCCATATCCTCCCTCACGCAGTCCATCCACCTTTTCTTCGGTCTGCCTCTTCTCTTATACCCTTCAACTCTCATACCTAAAACTTTCTTCGCCACATTTTCCTCATCCCTCCGCATGACATGTCCATACCAAGATAACCTATTACTTCTTAACTTTTCATCCAGTGGCGCTACTTTCAGACTCCCTCTAGGTCCCTCTAGGTCGTGTAAGGTCGTGGGTTCGATGCCGACTAGAGTTGTGTAGCTCCTGAGTGAGTGATATAAAAGAAATATACCATTCACGACGATAAAATGTATCACTCACTCACACTAGCTTCGAATATATCAGTAACTCAGTACTAGCTCACTAGATCACTAGCTCAACGACGCCGATCTTTGTTTCATGAGCGAGTGAGACTAAAGATAAATGAGTGAGATAGATGATGGTTGAGTTCACGCAAGTTTCTTTATGCAAAATGTACATTATTTCTATAGGATCAAGGTTTAATATTACTCAAGAATTAAGCCAAGTACAAGGAAAATTAAATTATGTATGATTTCTATTATACAACCTAAAAAAAAGTACAAGAAATAATTTCTTATTTTTAATCATTATGTAAAAGGGTGTTAATGATTATGTAATCTTATCAAAATGAATAAAATTGTATTTAAAAAAAAAGGTTAAAAATGTAGTTTCAAAAACTGAATTTAGGTTAATATGAAAATAAAGAAAGGTTTCTATGGCGAGAGAGGCTTAAAGTGAATGATATACGAGTATACTGAGCTAAACGATCTAGATGAAGAAATGAATTAATTGAGAGACTAATCAATTGAATCGGATCAATGAGCTAGTGAGCTAAACGAGTTAGTGAGCTAAATGAGCTAGTGATCTAAACGAGTTAGTGAGCTAAATGAGCTAGTGAGCTAGATGAGTGATATATATCTTTTGAGCGAAATGATATATATCAATCTTTTCAGCTCAGTGATACATTTTGCGCATCACTAATGCCGACAAAGGACAAATACCTAACACTCTTATAAGGTCGTCTGGAGAAAATCGCAATTAGTGATAGGACTGCCGATTGTACCAGAATAAATAAAATTGAAGTGTTTGTTAATGTCAAAATAATAGTTTTTTTTTCATGCTCTGTTTGTGTGCCTATCTGTCTGTTTGTTCCGGGTAATCTTTAAAACGGCTAGACCGATTTTGATAATACTGAAACTTAGGCTATTTTCCTAAACCCTATAAAATTTTGCCCGGGAATCAAACCAACACACACAAATAACATTTTCAATTAAAATTCCACGCAGACGAAGTCGCGGGTGTGATATATATTTTTATGGTGCACAATAAAGCATATTGCATTGTATTACGTCAGTGGGATTAAAATGATAGCTGTCAAAATGTTGGCGTGTAAATACTGCCCTGTTTAATTACCCCTTCAAAGAGAAAAGATGTGTGTATGTTTTAAAAATGAATATGCCCTTAGATAAATAATAGATACACTTCATGATAATTCAGCGTTTAAGCGTGTTAGACATTTATTTATATAACAAGAATAAAACAATAAAATATACATCTGTAAATTTTGCTCACCAAAAAACATTAAAATATTATATCTACTAGCTAGGTACTTAACTTTTATCTCAACTTTATAAACTCTAAAAACTTAATAAATTAATATCACACTTCTGGTAATGTTCATGTTCACAATAATTAAATGGAATAAAACTTTTAACAAATATCATAAAAATGCAAATAGAAGGATTAACAAAAGAACTGCAATAGGGAACAATATATAAACTGATACCCGAGGATGACATACTGATATAAGAATAGATGAATCACTTTCTTCATTTTGTAAGCCTTCTTTGGTTGGTTTCTCTACAATTACTAACTCATCACTAAAGAAATCTACATTAAATTCACAACGAGTTTTATTAATACATACTTTGGATTCAGAGTTGTTAACATATTGGAATGTTGGCTTATAGATGTCAAAAATACCATGAATCTCATTATCACCTTGATCACTATAAAAAATATAATAATAATAACCATCAACAAGCACTTCATGACTAACTTTAAGAGTAATCGTCTTCTCCAGGTATTCTGTACTGTTACATAACATTGAGTTTGGGAAAGTTAGATTATTTATTAACATCTTGTCATGAAAACATTCATGCAAACTATTCTCAAAACTCGATATAGGATCTTGTGGTTTGGTGGTACTATTTAATGCATTCCCACCATGGTTAACCCCCGTATCCAATATAGTGTTTGGGTTATGTATGTCTTTAATATTTCTTTTCACTCTCACTGAATTTTGGGTCAGATTATCATCTTCATTAGAAATTTTATTACCGACAGTCTTAGCTAGTGTTACATTATTTTTTGTTAACTCTTCTGGCTTGTTAACCGTGACTAAAACTCCTTGATTTTCTACTCTAGGTGGTGACTTTTTATGTTTATATCCTTCAAGTAATCCACATGTATTCAACATTCTATCACCAGTTACAACTAAAATTTTAGAGCCTTTATGTAGAGAACAAGCGACTAATTCTACAGTAGCACCTTTCAATAAGTAAAATCCCCAATATTCCAGGGTGTCATCTGCCAATATCATAGACTTTTTTATTCTTATATGTTTTCTTTTACCAGATATTTCTGGAGTCCCTTTCATTTGAAATGCGCTAAATGTAGTATTCATTTTTAAAGAATGTTTTTCACAAAATACAGATGACTGGCCTCTATGAATTTGGATGACGTCTGAGTCTGATATTTTATACATAACATCTGCATACTTCGTATTTCTTAAATATAAGGGTAAAATTATGAGTATTGTTGGTAGCACAGTTGTTAACAAACAAAAGGTTATAACACGCCTAGATCCATGCATTGTATTTCCATCTGCAAAAAAAAAAACACAGTAACAATTAATTTTATTTCACTGAAAATAAAATATTATTGATCGATCTTTAGAATTAAGATGATAGTGCTCTTATCTGAGCATTCGAATTGACATAGTTATTTACTAAAATTAACTAAACATTTCGTAGTTTAAAAAAACAGTAATTTAAGAAAAAAAATGTGAGTTATTGCCATCCTTTTAATTTTACCAGATTTTAGAAATAATATATACCTACCAAAGAATACAAACTAAATCTGTAAAATCTTTACACTTCTTCGTAGGTTTAAAATCAAAATTACATTGTGTATTGAGAATATTTATAAAGAATGTTCACTGCGCAATGAGGCGAGGTTTTAGTGATCAGAGCTAAATCAGAACTTGCGAGGAATAAATATGCCTACATTTACGCCTGTTACAATATATTCTTGAAGTAATATGTATTAATAACAAAGATTGATAATGTTTATGTTTACAATGTTATCTAATCAGTGTCAGTAAGTAATCAATCTGTTGTCAACAGGGCTGCCAGTGTGGACGACTTATTTTCTACCGCGAAATTTTAGGTATTAAACAAAATAGAATTATTCTAAAATTAGAGTTGTAGTACTACACATTTCAACGCTAATACATTACACATTCCGACATCTTTATATCAAAAGGCAACTTCGGCAAACAGGCAATTGAAACTATGCCGTATTTCCGGTAAATGTTTTCTTTTTAAAATATTTTCGACCCCATTCAGATCCGTCCTCCCAGAGAAATCTTTGGCTTATTTATTGAGGCCATAATGAAAGAGAATGTTTCTGAGTCATGTGTGATTACATTCCCAAGTACCTATACACATTAATTGAAAACTTTATTTCATGGTACTGAGGTATTTTGAAAGAAAATATATTGTTTTTCCAACCGATCGCTGTGCTTTTGCCTAATTTTTATTATTCTCTTTAAATTCAACTTTCTTGAACGGAACAAAACAAAAACGATGCTGATATAGGATAACGACTATAATGCATTGGTGCCAAAAAATCGTATGTCAATAAATCCTTTTTTTTAAAATTTAACTTTAGACAATACTAACAAAGAGCACTAAAAATTAAAAAATAACAAGTGCGACCCTCAATGTAACAGGTAACATTATAATTGCAATAGATACATTCTAGTCTGTTTGAAGTCGGTGTTAAGCTAAAAAGGTACTTGATAGGTTAGGTTCAAGGTGGCGCGGCTGCTGCAAGGGTCTTCATGCAGCGGGGTGCTAGGCTAGGAAACCTCCACGTGGTGCACCCTGGAAACGTTGGCGTTGCACTGTTGCAGATGGATATGGAGCGACAGTCGCAAGCGCGGACGCTTCATGGAGGAAGATGGCGTCCCAAGAGTGGCTGCCTCCCAAAGTGGCCAGTAGCCACAGAGGGAGTCGCGCACGCCCGTCTCGGCTCAGTCAGCCTCCGTCTTTTCTAAGGCGGAAGCCTATAGACGGGTCAGGGTGGAGGGCGAAAATATAGTGGAGGAGGAAATCGTGGATCTCCTGCTGAAAATTCAGGCACCGACGCTAGGGGGTTCTGTCCCTGAAGCACCGGTGTCCATGCAGGAGAGAGCGAACGTAGCTGTGGCCATCATAAACAAGGTGGCCACGAAATCAACGAACCTTAAGGGTCCATTTGTGAAGGCCCTTAAGGACTCCTCCTCCGCCATTGCCGGGGTTGTCTCGACCCCTCATTGGAGATGTCGTTAGCGCAATAACGCAACAAGTGTCGGGGCAGAGTTCCCTCCGCTGCCCAGTCCAACACCTGCGCCTGGCCCCACACCTGGCTCTTCTACATCTGCCCCCTTCAACGATGGGTGGCATTTAGTTGGAGCGGCAAAGAAGTCCCGAAAACGGGGTAAAAAGTCTGGCCAAAAGGTAGCCTCCACCCCGCAGTCGCCATCGGTGGCAGTGGCCACCCAGAGAAAGTCGCGAAAACTATAGGCGCCCA
The DNA here is from genome assembly GCA_902825455.1 of Arctia plantaginis. Lineage (NCBI taxonomy): Eukaryota > Metazoa > Arthropoda > Insecta > Lepidoptera > Erebidae > Arctia > Arctia plantaginis. The sequence continues at coordinate 9,069,723 of CADEBD010000288.1, forward strand.
AGACCGCGGCTGTAGTGTTCACCATTTCCCCGGAGGCGGCTGACGGTAGGGGTCAAGATGCGCCTCGCCCAGACGGGAACTCAAGTCCTAGAGTTCCCTGGGGCTGAAGGCGCAAAGACGGCAGACACGTTTGCTGAGAAGCTGCGGGGAATATTCGCAGCCACGGATGGTGTCAAGATCGCCAGGCCTACCAAGTGCGAGTAAGGAACTGGCGTGTCCTGGAAGAGGTTGAGACGCTTTCGGATCACCTGTATATCGGATTTGAGCTCTCCCGGACCTAGGACCCCAGCAGGGGTCACGTGGAGCGGCGTTTTCTACGTTTTCCGTGGTGGGCTGTTGCGAAACTAAACAGGGACCTACTAGAGGAGGCAGCCATTATTTACTCTTGGCTGTCTCCGCAGGCTCCGACTGAGGAGGTCGACATGGGGGCTGGTCGCTTTCGTGATGCCATTACGCAGATCTGCGGTGCGGCCATGCCCCGCATCGTCGTCGGCCTCTAAGGAAAGAGGTCTACTGGTGGTCCAAGCAGTTGGCGGACCTTCGTGCGGCCTATACTCGTGCCCGGAGGTCCTACACCCGCAGTCGGCGCCGTCACCGTGAAGAGGGTGAGGAGGACCGGTTTCGTGAGGAGGAGTGACGAGAGGCGCGGCAAACTCTGAAGCTGGCCATTAGCCGCGCCAAAGAAGTGAAAAGAAAGGAGATGCTGGAGGGTCTCGATCGTGACCCCTGGGGTCGCCCTTATCGCGCGGTGCGACAAAAGCTCCGCGCGTCGCCCCTCCCCCCCTGGAGAGTTTTCGTAAGGTGGGGCCCTTACGAAAACTCTAGAGCCCAGCTTTCTGCAGGAAGTGGTGGAGGGCCTATTCCCGCAACACACACCCCCGACGATGGCCTCCTTGGCTGGCGACGACGGGGAGAACGCGGATGATGTTCCACCCATCTGGGATTCGGAGGTGGAGGCGGCTTTTCTGCGGATCCGTTCCAAGAAGACCGCCCCTGGGCCGGATGGGATACCGGCCCGAGTGCTGGCCCTAGCCCTCTACCACATGGCAGACCGCCTCAGGGAGGTGTTCAACGCTAGCTTGGCGTCCGGACATTTTCCTGAGTGCTGGAAAAGCGGGAAGATGGTCCTATTAAGGAAGCCGGGACGGACTGCCGATTCGATCGCGGCCTACAGGCCCATCGGCTGGATGAGGCGGGTAAATTGTTTGAGAGAATTCTCTCTGCCCGCATCGTCCAGCACCTGTGCAAGGTGGGCCCCGATCTGTCGGACGCCCAATTCGGTTTTCGGGCTGGGCGTTCGACGGTCGACGCTGTGTTGCGCCTCAGGACCGTGACCGAGGAGGCGGTGAGTCGTGGCGGCGTGCGTTGGCTGTGTCATTGGACATCGCCAACGCATGCCCCCCCGGGCTCCCCCCCCCCCCCGGGCTCGGCGTTATTTGTTACGCCGATATATATGGTCGGGTGCATTGAGGCGCTGGGCTTACGGGTGGCCCTAGATAAGACGGAGGCCCTATTATTCCATGGGCCACGTCGTGGTCCACCCCCGGTCCTCATACCGGTTCAGGCCCAAATGAAATATAGGGCATAAATGTATGGTGCAACGGTGTGGGCGGCGTCTCTGACCGCCCAGAATAGGGCAAGCCTCTGGCGCCCACAGAGGATATTAGCGGTTAGAGCCATACGCCGTTACCGTACCGTTTCGACGGAGGCGGCGTGCGCATTGGCCGGTACTCCCCCGTGGGATTTGGAGGCGGAAGTGCTCGACGAAGTATATCTGCGGACGGCTGAGTACCGGACGGATAGTGGCAGTCAGCCCCCGCCCGAAGAGATACGCGAGTGGCGTGAGGCCGCTCGTCGAGCCACGATGGCTCGTTGGTCGTCCCGGCTGGAGGCTCCACGTGCTGGCTTTGCCGCCGTGGAGGCGCTTCAGCCGGTCATCGTCGAGTGGGTAGGGCGGCAGCACAGGACCCTTTATTTCCGGCTGACGCAGGTCCTTTCCGGGCACGGCTGCTTCAGCACTCGGTCGCCAGGAGGGAATTGAGTCCCGCCTGTCACCACTGCGATTGCAGTGAGGAATCGGCTCAGCACACGCTGGCAGTTTGCCCAGCTCCGGCGCGGTAGCGCCGGGTTCTCATTGCAGTCATCGGGGGATCTCTCGCTGCCGGCTGACATATGCTCCATGGCCGGTAGTGACAGATGTTTCACAGCGGTCGCATCCTTCTGCGAAGATGTCATCTCGCAGAAGGAGGCGGCGGAGAGGGCCCGGGAGGACAACCTCCACTCGGACCCAATCCGTCGACGTCGAACCGGGCGGCCTAGGCGCGCCTACCAACGCCTCATGCCGCCCTGAGTGTGACCGCGGGTGCATGAGACGGGTTTTCCCCTCCACCCGCCATAACGGCCAGCCGCGTGGAGGCGATGTCTGCGTGTGCCGGACGTCGCCTAAATAGAGAATGTAACCGAAGGTGGTGCCCGCGCCGTTGCGGGCAGGCGCTAGGAGGGGTCCGGATGTCTTAATAACAGCAGTTCCCGGATTCCTCCTATTACAGGTGCAGAGTGGCACACCGGGTTTAGTCGGTCCGATTCCGACCACAGGTGGGGTGACAGCCCGAGGGGGTTTCCACACGTAAAAAAAAAGGGTCTTCATGCAGCGCAAAACATGCTAAACGAGCCAAGGTGGTTCACGGATATCTCAAATGATATTATTATTTTGAACGCTTTATTAATTACTTGATAAGTTTACGTAGGTAACTGCTCAAGTTGGTCTTCATTAATTAAAAAAAAAATGTGATATTTAATTACAATTATATTCAATTTTAATTCTTTATTGAGCCGAAGTAAAGCTGACATAGACCCTCAGTATTACTTATTGTGCATAGAGCTAGGCACCATTGGATTAATGGCGTATTTTGAGATTTAGCCGCCCGGGTTTCCGACCCATAAATTAACGGAAAAAGAGCAGAACAATTACTGGGCGAGTTAAGGAAGCGCAAAACTTCCTATGACACGGTAACCGCCAATTGGTTTGGACTAGGCGGCAGCACTGACCCCTTTCCTTCCGACTGACGGTTCATTCGGATTTACCGCGGTGGCATCAAGACGACATCTTGCAGAAGTAGGCGGCGGAGCCCGGGAGAACGACTTCCACTCGGGCCCAATTTAGCAAAGGCCCAAAGAGCATTTAGCAGCGCCTCATACCGCCCTGAGTGTGGCTGCAGGTTGACTAAATAGAGAATTCACATGAAGGTGGTATCCATGCTCTTACCAGGCAGCCGCTAAGAGGGCTCCGGATGTTTTAATAACAGCTGTTACCTCCTATTTCTGGCGCAGAGTGACACTAGTCTTGGGTAGTACACGTACGATGTACTGATAGGTACTAGTACTGGGTATTGTACTAAAAGTAATGTTTCAGAAAGGCAGCTGTTAATCGGACATTTGGCACTATTAGTACAAAGTGTCAACTATTGTTTACTGTCTACTAGTGTCTACGTTCGTTCGTTCGACGTACTATTAATGCTCCGCTTTATTGTTCCGTATTGGTAAACAGTGTGAGAGTAAAAGGGACAGCGATACAGGATGTACTACAATACGTAAAGGGTTGTAAAGTATGAAGGAAAATCAAATAGTATGCTTGAAAATTTAGTGTAAAGTACCTAATCTAAAAAATCGTATTTAAAAGTCAAACTGTTAGGGTTTATGGGATTCAGAAAGGAATAACACATTAAAAATAATCAAGAACTGTGCAATTATTTCTATACTGAAGAAAAGTAACTGCCTAATACAAAGCCATCTATATTAAAAAATAAAAAGATAAAGCGCGGTCTGCAGAAACTCTACTACACTTTTTTTTTTAAATTACGTATTTTAATTTATTTAATTATTAGTATTCCGTTTCATTAATGTCAGTAATATCAATACAAACGCTTAAGTTTTTTACTTCTACTAAAACTGTACTGATAGTAGCGGAGTGCTAGTACGTTGTACGAATTGTACAACGTACAAGCACATTGCATTTGTAGTACGGTGCAAACCTGCAGATGTCCGATTAAGCACAAGACTAAGTGACACACCGTGTGATTTTAGTCGGTTCGATTCCGACACACGTCAAAGAAAAAAGTGCGCCAACCCACGCAGCCTGCCGCCTCGGGCCCTTTTAGCCTTAGGGTAAATACGTCTCTGCTTCAAACAGACTAGAAGATATCTATTGTTATTATAATGTTAAAAAAAAGGTAAACATATAATATTCCTAATAATATATGTTACATTGTTATCAATATAACATATAATATTAGAAATATTGAGTGACACTTATTTTAGTTTTTCGAATAGATTTTTAATTACTTTTATACTTATTTTTAGTGCTCTTTGTCAGTATTGTTTGAAGTAGCTTAAACTTTTTTTTTAAGGATTTATTTTACCCTTATAAGTGTAAGATACGTTTGAAATGAGTAGATACGATATTTAAAACACTACGTTTTGTAATAGATAGATAGATAACTCTTTATTGTACTAATGACACATAACAGTTTATATAAATTTACAAAAGTTATGATCTAAATCTAAAGAAAGTAAAATTTAATACATAAAAAAAGTTGTACAATTGAAAACCTTATCGCGATTTGCGATCTCTTCCAGGCAACCGCAAATTAAATTTAGTTTAATAAATCCGTTACCGCCAACCTGTATCACACTTAGTTTTTAATTATTGTTATAATTTTCTGCGTGTTATTATTTTATTATTGTCATTTAAAATTGTAAATTTGTAATTGTAATTAATAAACATAAATACGAGAAAGTGAGAGCTACAACTTCCAACAAACTGCTCTGTAGTTTGGCAGAGGTAAAAAAATTGTTTAAAAATGTATTAACTCTGAATAAACACTTTCTATTTCATTTTCATTTAGGGAAGGTAGTAACATGTTAAATTTGAACCAGAAAATACATCGTTTTCAACATAACTTAATTTTCCGCCACTAGCAGTGTAATTTTTTGTTTACGTTTAAATGGAATCAAAGGGGAATAATATATATATATTATATAGAATATTCCAAATAAAAAAAGAATTTGCCAAATCGGTTTACAAATGAAAAGTTATGAGGTAACAAACATGAAAATTATTGTGTGACCCCAATAGTGGGACTGTTTATTACAGGGATGCTATTGTTAAATATGTTTACTTGTTTATAATCTGCCAATAAATAGAAAACATTCATGTAAATAACCAAAATTCAGAATTTCGTTTCTAGTATAAAAGGTGTTGATTTGCATTTCAGTTGAAGAAATTCATTAAGTTGACTATACTGCTGATACTGCATGATCACAAATAGATGAAAAAAATATTACATTAAAGAAATATTTTTCTCGAATTCATTTGCCAGTTTTTTCCGATTTATTCACAATGACATGACTAAAACTCACAATGAGTAAGAAAAGAGGGGCAAAAGGCGGCATAGACTACTAAAAGTGTTTTTGATGATTACGTTTACCTCACAGCATCTATCTAATATATTTTTTTCAAATGCAGATTAACCCCTCTTGGGAATATAAAATCAATATTAGTACTTACCGTTATGATATAAAGTCTTACAACAAAATAATACCACTATTGTCACCACTGAAACATCTCGCACAAATCTATTAAGCAAAATTACCTTTCGGTTACTGACACGCCATCTGGAGGGCAAGTTGTAGGAACGCGAAATGGTGTCCAGCCAAGTTCATAGCAAAGGAACTGGCGTCGCAACAGTCGTGTGTAACATTAGGTACACGAAGCATTTCGAGCAACTTCTGACCCCTTCACAACTCGAAAACTATTTAACCTACATATATGAAAAGGTACATTTATTGCAGACCCTAAGTTGGTCTAGAATCCAACATTACATACACACAACAAAAACTGGTATTTTTACGACTGACTCACTCACTCACTTCTACATCAAAAACCTAACCCATTGGTATCAGGGTAGACTATTAGGCATATGCAAGGGAAAAATCTAAAAACTGAAAATTATTGAGAATTAGTATCAACAAAGTAATATCAAATTTAAGCATGAAAGTAGGTGAATACATGGTTTTCTATCTATCTATGGATTTGTATGGTTAATTTTTTTCACTAAAGCGAGAATTATTTCGATGTTATAAGAAAAAGTAATTTTATTTTTTGATTTTACCAACACAAATCGATACTTTTTCATGCACCCTATAAACTGCACGGAGGGCGTAGTGACTAAAGCGGTCGCCACACCGTTTACTACTACGCTGAGTGTTGTGGGTTCGATCCCCATATGGGACGACACTTTGTGTGATCCACAAATTGTTGTTCTGAGTCTGGGTGTTCTTTGTGTCCAATTTATGTATGTTTTCAAAGACCCCAGCGACTTTAAAATTAAAAAAAACCCCTATCATCCTTTTACATGATTAAAACGATCGTCAAAAGTCATCGTGTGTTTAATTTTGTTTCGTACAGGGATCCATTTAAAAAATTGAGAAGGTATATTCGGGCGTCGACAGCACAATAATGCACGTAAAATTACAATCAATTTTAATCATAATTTAATTTACGAACTGGAACGTGGTAAAATCTTATAAAACAACATCATCAACATCTTATAAATCTCGATCCAAGTTAAATCAAGGTACAATAAAGTTCTATTATAGCAGAATACAACCGTCTGCGCACGTGATACCGCCCCGACAAGTCCAAATTAAAAATAATTAGAAAACGTGTAAAAATTGCAGATAATGAATGCCCTCTAATATTTCAAAGGTGCAAAAACATATGGAAAAAGCACAAAAAAGAAAACTATGCAACGTAAACGTAGGAAAATAGAGTAATTTTACAAATAAAAATATATTAATGATGGATACTAATAATTTCTGTACAACAGGTAATGATATCCCATCAAAAACATAAATGTGAAATGAGAGCCAAGTTCAATACTAAGAATATGCGTCGTTGTCGACTTCGCCGACAAAAGATTTGAGATCTATATGGGCGCCAAGTTCTGTGTAGAAAATCCTAAAATTTTAGTTACAAGAACAACATTACAACATTCTAAAATAAATTTAGAAAACAATTACTCGTTTCTTGGTTTTACATAGGTAGTAGGTTTTTTTTAAATAGTTAATATACGAGTAAATTCTTAAATTTTATCAGACAATTATTTACAAAATGCAATTATTTCACTTGGGATGTAATTCAAGCTCAAAATTTGACTAGGCTAGTTTTCACGTACAGGCTAAATTAGATTTGTCTGATGAACTTATACCTTAAGAATGATGTCCTAAGTAATGAACTCCTTCTCGATGAAGGTTTTTTGGCACAAAGTCCAAAGGTTTGCCTTCAAGAAATAAGTATGAACAAAGTAATTTTATATGAATGAATTAAGAGTGAGAGGTTAAAGTATCGTTTTTATACCAAAAAATGTAAGTCACGATATAGGTTTCAATATAAGACTTCAAATTCATCAATAAAAAAAATACACGTGTTGAATCGACTGCAAGTATTTACACATATGCATATAAATATAACATATCTTAGGAATATTTCGGTAACTCGATCATCAACCAACTTACATTGTCAGGTATTTAGTTACTTAATGGCTAACTGATAACGCACGGAAATACAGTTTGAATTAGGACATTTCAATCATTTAAGATTGGGAAAACCACTTACCTTCTTTATTAACATTGGAGTATCTGTAATTTGTATTATAATATGACGTATTGACTGGCCTTGTATAGGTTTTGTTCATTTTTTCGAGAGAAACTGCTTTAGAACGTCTAACCAATCCGTATCACGCTGCAATGACATTTAACTACATTGTATTATTTACAAAAATAAAGACTACCAACATAATGCGTTGAAGATAAGCTTATCAAATATTATTATCAGGTTCTCGTAGAAACTACTAGCCTTCCATTGAGAACAGTATTACATACGATCAATATTATAATTCTTGTTCACCTTGCGCGTGATTTCAACATTTTTTAAATAAATATTGATCATTATTCCGACCTGCGAATAACATGTCTATATTTATTACTTAATAAAAGGCTCGTTAGTAGGTACATCATCATTGAATGTGATCGGTTATAAAGATAGTTGAGTTGTAGGGTGAGTAACGTTCTAAATGTGTCTAATTTAGCAGAAGACAGGAGCAGGATTTATTATGGTTAATTTATTATTATATCATTTCAATTAGACATGCTTTCCAATCTAATATACCTCATCAGGCAAAAGCTAGTAATATGAGTGTTCGTACAACTAAATAGCCCTTAATTTCAGGCTCCTATAATTTATTCAAAAATTTTTCTTGAGCAGTCATTAATTGTGGTAACCTGTATAGTATCATTAAGGCAGGACAATAAGAATGAAGCAGTTTCATACAATTTTAAACTAGGTAAACATCAATTAAACCGCGAGGCGCAGCTGGTATCCATACTTTATATTATAAACGTGAAAGTAAGTTTGTTTGTTTGATAGCATTCACGCCTGAAACATTTAAACGATTTTAAAAATTCTTTAGCAAATCATTTTAAAAATTAGCAAAAGCTAGAAGGTAAATAAATTTATCTAATAGTGACCTTCTTTTTTTTTTTTTTTTTTTTTTTTTTTTTTTCCGTGCGGAAATCCCCTCGGATACCACCTGTCGGTGGCATGTCGGACTCGAACCGACTAAAACCGCACGCCTTCGCCGGGTACTAATAGCCGGGGAACCAGGTATACCCTAGAAAGGAAGGCCCTGGTGCCCCGACATACCTCGGGTCATCTACAGACGAGTAGACGACCCCCGCCCCGTGTGGGAACCCCATGTTCCCTGTGCTCCCTGGAAGCGAGCGCGCTTCGCAACGCGCTCGCCGCCACCCCGGCCTGCTTCTGCTAGGGTGACAGATGGCCTCACCTGTCACCCCCAGGCCTGCGCTTATGGAGGACGGAGGTCGTTCTGCGACCTCCGGCGCCTGAGTCGCCTGCGCTGCCTGGCCCGTGCCCGGGCCTGGCGGGCCGGGAGAGTTCTAAACCTCTCCCGGTCCCGCTCCGCCGTCTCCTTCGCGAGTATAACTTGCTCGCAGAAGGAGACGGCAGAGTTCCACGCACTCTCGCTCCGCACGATAGCCGCAATCAGGCTATCGAGCGAGAGAACTCCCACTCCGATGGCCGCCACGAGGTCTCGCCTCTGCTCAACCCACGCCGGGCACTCTGCCAGCGTGTGGAGAGCCGTGTCCACGGTCTGGCCATCGCAGTGGTGGCACTCAGGCGTTGGCTCCTTGCGGATCAGACACAGGTGATCTCCGAAACATCCCTTCCCAGTGATCACCTGCGTCAATCGGTATGAGAGGGTCCCGTGACGCCTCTCGAGCCAATCCTCCATAACGGGTCTTACCGCCGCAATGACGGCGTGCCCAGCGCTCGGTTGCCCGAGTCGTTCCCTCCACTCCCCTATGATGACCTGGCGGAGTTGGGATTTCCGGTCATCGATTTCTCGAATCTCGGGGCATCGACCCAACTCCTGCGCCTCCTTGCGCCACTGATACAGTGCCGCAAGGGCTCTCGCCTCCAGGTCCCACGGTGGAGTTCCGGCCAGGAGACTCGCTGCCTCAAAGGAGATCGTGCGGTACCCCCTTATGATCCTGATGGCCAGCATTCGCTGCGGTCGTCGCAGTATCGCGACGTTGCTGGCCTTCAGGGCCCCCGCCCATATCGGGCACCCGTAAAGGGCCATGGACCGCACAACCCCATGGACCGCACAACCATCTAATAGTGACCTAGTTTCGTAAGGTTACAATTTATATTGTGGGGTTTATATTATATTCTTTCATCAATGGAAAGTTACATTATCAGCGAGTAACATAGGCTATTTTTTACCATACAACATGCATGCGCACACGCTGGCGGAGCCGTGGGCTAAAGCTAGTAAATAATAAATAATGTGCTAAGTATAGGTACTAATGTAACTAAGTAATGTTATAAACGCAAATGTCTGTTTGTTACAATTTCAAACACGTTTTCAATTTCAACATGGGCCAATGGCAGCAGTATTCAGCGGTAACTTTACTTTTCTTTGAGAGATGCTGCTACAGGCAAGTTTTTTAGCGATCCCGTAGTTAGCAATTTTTGCTCTTCATTATCGGATGTCTCTATAACAACACTACCCCTTATACCCCTTATTTCAGGCGCAGAGTGGCACACCGTGTGGTTTCGGTCAGTCTGATTCCGACACACCACCCTGCCGCAAACCCTGGTGGGATGACGGCCGGAGAGGGTTACTACACATAAAAAAATTGTGGAAATGGTATTGTCTTGGTCTTACGTTTGGGATAAATTGTTACTTTAATGACAACAGACCTGAAGAAGGAACTGCGACATAAAGAAAACCTTTGAAAATCAGCTCAGCACACCACCAAAAAACGGCGTTAAAAGAAACTTGGTTTTGTAATAAACCTGTCGTCAACAACACTTATGCCTACATATAATTTTATTAGTAGTTACGACTTCGTCATAATTGCCTTGTTAGAGTTCACTTTCGAAAGACTAGGGTTCTTAATTTTAATCATGAGTTGTTTTTTTTTATCTTATATGCGCTGTATAAGTAAGACATGATTTTTAGGCTTTGTGATTCATAGAAAAATTATCTATCTATCTTAAGAATTCACGCAGGTCAATGTTTTAATGATTTCCGTTTGGATTGAAAAAGATTGGCTTAATACATCTTATAACAATATTTTCTGGGAGACCGGGAGTGCTGTTAGCCTCTCCCGGTCCCGCGGCGCCAACTTCTTCGCAAGCATAACTTGGTCGCAGGAGTTCCGTGCCACCCTTTTACTTTTTATACCACTGTAGCACAATTTATAGCACACACCCACCGGTGGCAATGTTCACTCGAACCGACTAAAAACCGCTCGCCGTCTCGGGTGTCAGTAGCCGGGGAAACTGGTGTACCCTAGAAAGGAAATCCCTGGTACCCCGACGTACCTCGGGCCATCTACGGCAGTAGTGCGACGTTGCTGGCCCTCAGGGTCCCCGCCCATACTGGGGCCCCATAAAGGGCCAAGGACCAACAACCCCCGAGTAGAGTCTCCCGCAGGAGTCATCGGGTCCCCTGCACTGCTCCAACCAACTTGGTGACCTGACCTTAAAAATTATATCTCAAGTCCCATCAGCCATCGAGTACGAGCTTCAGACACCTCATCGAGGGAGATGCCGATGCGAGTGCCTCCCACTATGAGACTGGATCCAAGATGAAGCCATCTGGGCTTCCTCTGAGGCCCATGGAAGAACAAGGCATCGGATTTGTGTAGAGCCACCTCCAGATCCAGCCTCCAGGTCCGCTCAACGACTTAGGCAACCCTGACCGTGGCCCTCAGCGTTGCCTCGTGTCGTCCACGTAGCACTTGACGGCGACACCATCCAAGAAGGCACCACGAAGCACCCAGACGTAGCCGATGTTCCACAAGAGTGGGACACCGACCCCTGTGGAACACCGTACTTGGGTAGACGACGGCTGTCTCAGACAAATATTCCCCGACTATGTGGCGGAGGTAGAGGGGCACTCGCCTCCTTGATGCAACTCCAGGGCAAAGTGTTGAACGCGTAGGCGAAGTCCAAGGACACCACCAAAACCACTCTGCCCCGGGAAAGTGCTTCTCTTGACTCATCTTGACCACCACTAGACCTGGCGGGGTTTGGGGTGAACCCTAGGCATGGCCGCATCGCAGACGCGAGTCATGGCCTCCCGGAACCATTGTGCCTCAGCATCGACGTCAACAGGTCTGACCGGCGCGTTATTCGTATTGGCGGAGACATCAAACCGAATATATCAGTGATCCGAACCTTTCTCCTCCCCAACAACGACGCGCCAGCCTTGGACACGATGCGTTAGCGGGGGGCAAGCGGACGAGATGACAAAGATCGAACTACCCCTCGCCGTCACGAACGTGGCCACGGCCTCCCGGTGAAAAAAGCCGCCACGACCGCTATATCCCCAACCACCGCCGGTACGCAACCCCGTCCTCTTGCAACCACGGCAACAGGTGGGGTGCCGGCAGTTCCGTGCCACCCTGTACTATAATTAAAATTATTCGCGGTGTTACACCTTTAAAGGAACTCTTTCTCGACTGTTCGTGATATTTTGTGACAGTGCTTTGACTGCACATAGGAATAGTACCTGAGCTGTACGAACACCAACAGTTTTCTCGGTGGTACTAATTATTTGTTTATATTTTGTGTTACACACACACAATGTGTAATTCTTCGCAGAGGCTAGTGTACATTGAGGCAACTCCTCACCCGTTTTATACCATCCCTCAGTATCGAGTATGGTCAACAGGACGAGTATTTCACTACAGTAGTACAATTGTCTACACAACAACAGTTAAATATAACATTATCATCTAGAAGGTAAGACTTGAGTGGCTCTTGAAAACTTATCGTAACAGCACTAAGGATTTATTTATTCCAGTATGTATGTAAAATGTGTTATTACAAAGTAGTTACCTATGTCTTTTCATTGTTGTTTCAGTTGATTTCAATTTATATATAAGATCACAACATGAGTGATTGTAGTTAATACTCCTGGGGTCCGGCAAGCAATACTACCGAGATAATAGGTTAGCAGATAAAATAATTTTGAAATCCGTAAAGCTAATTCAAAACAAAAGAAAATTAATGCGCTATCGGAGTTTGTGGTGTTTCCACTAAAGGTCCCGAGGGAAGCCGTAAGCTATTCCCCTCGTCAGCTGTCGCCTTAGAGGTTCTTGTTACCAGTTATAAAATTTCCAAAAAAGATGTCAAATGTGTCAAGTGTCGAAGATGTCAACTAACTATGTCATCTATTAACATTGTTGTAAACAAACATACAAAGTCTATAATAAAGTTTTGAAGTAAATCCGTATAACATAATTCAATTAGACAAATAAAAAAAATCTATGCAAAGGCATTTGCATCGTTAATTAAGAAAATGGCTGCATCTCTAAGGCCAGAAGTTATCTGGATAGAAGGAAGATGTTATAGAGTTAACGATCCTACTACAGAGATTACTGCCCTACAGGAATACGATTTGTACGAAAATGGTATGATGTACAACCTTTCTATTGAAAAAAAGTATATTCCTTAAATGAGATTTCACTTTAAATAAGATTTCAGATTCAGTTTAAAATTGTAGGTTATGATTTAACTTTAATATTAATAAAAATAGGCAATAGTGTAGATGTATCAACAATGCTCTTCTTAGATGTAAATTTTAAAAAGCCATGTTAATACTATGTTTTGCTACTTATTTCAATTTACAAAATTAAAGGCTTTCTGGTTTGTTGTTTTTGTTAATTAAAATTTAATTCTTATTAAGTAACAGCATAGATAATAAATGTTTCGACATTTTTAATAGCTCCACTTGATAAGAGATGTTCAGATTGCTAAGAAATACAGGTCTTTAGAAATAGTAATGAGTTAAAGATGTATAATGCGTTGCTTGTGGGGGCACAAGCAACGCAAAAGCGACGGGGTGTTATAAGTTTGATGTGTCTGTGTGTGTGTATGTCTGTCTCTGGCATCGTAGCCCCCGTACGGATGAACCGATTTTGTTTTGTTTTTTTAAGTTTGAAATGTGAATTAGTCGGGAGTGTTCTTAGCTATGTTTGACAAAAATCGGTTCAAGATGGCCGCCGCCACAAAATGGCCTATTACATATTTTTCAAAACTCCCTCAATATGGCTATCAAATTAATGAGCTTGACTAGTAGAATAATATACACTATGACAAATTTTAAATCCAAGATAGGTATGTGTCAGGGGTTTTAAAATTTTTATTTATTTTATTTTATAGACAACTCATACAACTATGAGCTTGATGAAGGCGAAGAAGATGAGTTTGAAGTGGTGATGGTTGATAATTCTAGATATAAAACAAGTTTACATGTTTCTAAGTAAGTAAGTGAAAATGCTGTCAATATTGTCAGTCTTGTTTTATTCTTACTATCTGTCATGTTGTACAAACCTAATACCATAAGCATTCTCTACCAGTCTACTATAGAATGGTATGGAAAGGAGTGAAAATGGTACACAACACTTTAGTTAGGCACACTAAAAATAGAACTTACTATTTTAGGATGTACCATCTTGCATTTGCAAAGAGATGAGAAGAAACAGGAAAAACAATGAAATATATAAATGTATACATAAAAGGATATATACATACATACAAACATAACTTTAAAATACAAAGTATTAAATATATGATGTCCCTGCTATATTTTGTGTTAGGACTAGGAATATATCCTATCTAATAGGAATAATCCTTTCTAGACACAAGAACACCCGACTCAGGACACTAATTTGTTGATTACACAAAGTGTTGTCCCAGTCCCAGCAGTAGGAAGCAGCGAAGTGACCGTTCAAACCTCTATGCCATCATAGCAGTCGCAATGTTTGTAATCTTAGCTGTCCCTCTAGCCTATAGGCTTTTAAAAATACTTTGGCTTTAATCCTATCTTACATCAGTATGTAAATGATTTCTTTAATAATTTTCATGAGAATCACAAGAAGTTAATATTAATTGCTCCACATCTCTAGATCAATAAGCTTACACACTTGCACCCTTCCACATTAATACCCAATGAAAGATCTCTATCTGCAACATCTATTTTGAATAATCTAAATCACTCTCAAATCAAAATAAAATAGATCTGAATTTTGCTGTATGGATTTATCTTTTACAGAATATAATAAACTTTTATTGTACATCATAACATTTGTTTTAACAAGAAAATAGTTGAATTTGAATAAATAGCCATGGGCTTCTTGCTGCAGCCAATTTATCCTATTAAAAGTATATTTATTTCTTAAACTGGCATTTGATGGAATCATTTTTCTAAGTTGTCTAATTTTTATTTAAAGGCATTATTTAGGATGTATAATAGGAAAGAAAGGATCAATAAAAATGAGAATTGAGCGGGATACAAGAACAGATATAAAGATTCCAAGGCAGGGACAAGAAGGTGACATAACAATATTTGGTTCTACAGCAGCTGTAAGTGTTTAAAAAAATATTTTTTCCAAATCTATCAAGTGGGGTTCCAAAATAAAGGTTTTCATAAATGTCTTACAAATTTATAATATAACATATTTTTAAATGTAATTTGCAAACTTGTTTATTATTAAAGCAGCAATAGAGTTCTGTAGGCATCCTTTGGGTATGAAACCATAAAAGCAATTACTCAGCAGACCTTTTGGATGTTTATAATCCCCCAAAGTATAGTTTTCCTTTTATTACATGGATGTTTTAAACCTGCTGTTTTTTTCTTTGTCAGAGTGTAAAAGCAGCTAGAAGAAGAATAAACATAATTGTTATGTCTTCCAGAATGAAACAAAAATCGACTCATTTTATATCAATACCTATGAATCACCCAAATATTATGAAAAGATTTGAAGAGTTTAAGGTTGGTATTGCTTCTTCACTATCTTTAATCTGTAAATGATTTGGGATACTGGGGGTCACATTAAAGGTTTTTATTCTAATAGATTAATAATCTAATCTAAAATATAATCTAATCTAACCTATTAAGTTACTTAGATACACTGCCATGTTAGAGCCTAAGTTGGTGTCTTTTACTACAAGTGACATATATTTTGTAGCAGCATTATGACAATTACACAAATTATTCATGTTATAAGTGCCTATAAAATAGTGCTGCCATACGTCCCGATACACCGGGACATGTGACCCGGTGAATAAGAAATATGTCCCGGTTTAGAACTTACACTATATGTACGAGTCGTATGCGATGGCTCGGCTTGTGCTGGATAAAAAGGGAGAGTAGTTGGTCTAGCTCTTTGGAACACTCGCTGTCGTAGAGGCAGCAAAATACTGCCAAGGAGGCTACGCTTCGACGTAACTGTAGTGGCTCTATTTTGAGTTTGTTATCTCAGGAATACCAATGCTACGTATGGCACGCTGCTACAAACTGTCGAGGGCGTCTAGGTAAGGTCTAGGTCTAGGCAAGGTACTGGTACTGTAAACACTATTCCACGCACAGGGACGAATTTGTGTTTTGTACAAACGACACCGCTGCTCCAGCGTAAAAAACTACCTCGCTTTGTTCAGGACACCGAGTTTACGTGAGACGGTTTGATGACGCTCTATTTGTAGTCTTTATAGGACAGTTTGTAAAGCGGAGCCATGTCGAGTGCATCGAGATTATCCTGCAGTGGTGGTGTGTTATTTAGAAGAGTGGGGATAGGTTAAAAAAAAGGTTAAAAAGGGGGATACCTAAATGAGCAAACCTGTTGCACACCGTGACCAGGGTGATCCCATTGAGAAATGTGATTCAGGTCTCAGTCGAGTTCCGTGACATGGTGCCCGTCGTTTTTCCTCGATATCGTTCAGTTTTATCTGTTATACCAACCATGGTGGTGCTATTATCTGTATAACATATCAGTGCAGAAGAAAGAAGGTGGGTGTTAGAACAGAGCCCTGAGGGAGTACCTTAGGGCTCCGTTCTAACACCTACCTTCTTTCGCACACCTAATGTGTTGCAGTACTTGCAAGACCTCCGATTCTCGACCTTCACTGAGGACTCGAATGTTGTATTCTTGTAAGAAACCGGCTAGCTGCACAATAGAATAGATAAACCTAAAGCCGGGAAATTGGAGAGAAACAATTTGATATATCGAAAGCTTTGGCGATATCTAAGCTAATTGCCATAAAACCGCCGTGCTTGTCTATAATCTTTATCCCGAAGATGTGTGACTTCCGCCAAAAAGAATACATCCTGTCTCGTTGGTAACTTTACAAACATTCATGACACGGCCACAAAGAACACATAGACTCAGAACAACAATCTGTGGATCACACAAAGTGTTGTACGATGTGGGATCGAACCCATAACACTCGCCCAGTAGGAAGCGGTGAAATGACCGCTTAAACCACTGCGTTATCCGTGCAGTCTCTATAAAGTTTTATATTCATCGAACTTTTGACATGGTTAACCCTTATCTGTTCCTAAATGCCCCGGTCGGTGATTCAGTAGTTGTGGCAGCCATACTTTAGAGTCATATATTATGTCTAATTTAAGCTTCGTATATGTATGTGTATGCCAAATCGTATCAACAATT
The DNA here is from genome assembly GCA_902825455.1 of Arctia plantaginis. Lineage (NCBI taxonomy): Eukaryota > Metazoa > Arthropoda > Insecta > Lepidoptera > Erebidae > Arctia > Arctia plantaginis. The sequence goes on from CADEBD010000288.1 coordinate 9,086,829, forward strand.
CTTGATCCAAGCTGATTATTCATCATTTACGTCAGTATTTCTTATCACTTGCACTAAATAACTATGTCTTTTGGATAGTATTTTTGTTTACAGCTAATTGTGTTATCAAAAAATACCGGTGTCATAGAAAAGTGGTTACTTGTATTTGTTTATCGAAAACAATGTTACTGGCCTTATCACGGTGGTGTTAAATTATGTCACCTTACTAGTATTATTTTTTTCACAGGCCCTTGTACTACGTGAATGTGCTGGAAGTAAAGGGTTAGACGAATCCCTCTTTATAGAATCACAGAAACTGCATCTCACGATAGGTGTGATGTGTTTGATGGACAATGAAGAGAGAGTAATTGCCTCGAAGTTATTCACTGAGGCCAAAGATAAAGTTGTTGGGTAAAAAACTATACTAGACGTATTTTATTAGAAAAATTGATACACCAACGCCTTACGCGACAGATTCAGTACCTTGTACATTCTTTCCACAATCTTTAGAATTATATCACCTATATGTTAAAATATCGTAAATTTCAATTACAATTTGCAATTTGTGAGCCATTGTACAGCCTAACTTTTAGGCGGTGTTTTTTTTTTAATATAATCTTTGTATAATCTGGGTAAATGTTACATTTTACTCCAGTCAAGACATATTTTGCTGAAGCTTTTGTTCTTTGTTACAGACCATTACTGAAAGGACATTTGCCACTGAAAATTAGAATGAAAGGTATTTCTTATATGAATGATGATCCTTCACAAATAGACGTGTTATATGGAACAGTTCAAGAAGAGAGTAGCGCCAAGGGGTTAATTCAAGAACTTGCTGATGGATTAGTTGATTATTTTAGTAAAGCAGGTTAGTATAGTTTGTACTTTAAAAAGCAGAATATCCTTGCTTTTGTTATTGTCTTTGATTAAAGTACGATAAAAAAAGAAGGTTTATTTTTAACAGGTTTAGGGCCATAATAAAGATCATGAAATAAAAGATCTTTTGAAGCAATTAATCACACTTAAAAATAATAAGAAAAACATTGATCTGTATTTTTCTTGTCTAGATTGTTTAACCCATTGCGTTGAGTACGGTATCTAATGGAAATATAGTTATTAAAAGTCACAATGGCCATCCATTTTCTGCAAACTTGTGAATTTTACCAGAAGTTTAAAATTATAAATGTTATGTTCTGCTTGTTAATTGGAATTTATTAATTCCTAAACAAACAATATTAACAAAGGTTACAGAAAAAGACTTATTAACTTTTTACTCGGCAAGGTGTAAGGGTTAAACTAAATTTAGTTTATTTTAAAATTGTGAGACACTTGACGGTAATCGTAATTTTTTGATATTTAGATTTTATAACAACTTTTTAATTAACATGTGCAATTGTTAAAATTACGCACACTAACATACCTATTGCTGAATTTCGACCTTAGATATTTTGCTAATAAGTTTAAAATTTACAGGTTACATGAACCGGGAGCATGGAAGAGATAACGTGAAACTACATGTCACTTTAATGAATTCAAAATATGGAAATCGTACTTCCGGTACGAATGTTGAAGACTCAGGGTCGTCTAGAAATATAAGGAAACCAAGAGTGACTTTTGACGGTTCCCTCGTTCTTGAGAAGTTTGCTGACTTTGATTTCGGAGTGATGGAGTTAGAAGACATCCACTTGTCACAGCGGCACTCAACGGGGTCAGATGGATATTACCAGCCAACGTGTGTTATTGCATCTATGTTTTGAACGTTTTTATAAATAAGCATAACATAGTTTTAAGAATATAAAAATAAAGTATTTTCTTGTTAAATTAATGGTTCAAAATATTCTTGGGGTAACGAAGTTCGTTAAATTGTTGTAACGTAAACGTCAAAATACCTTCCGTTTATTTTAAATAATAATGCTAATTCTGTTGTTTGAAAACAACGTTTCCTATTCTGAAAACGTAATATTTGACAGGACTACACTTTTGTTTAGTGATTTTTAGTTTAGTTTAGAGAGTTTTCGAACAACAGAATTAGCACCATTATTTAAAATAACATAAAATTTAGCACCATTGGTGCTAATTCTGTCGTAGGATATGTCTCATTTTAAGTGAGGCTAAATATAGCAATCACTCACGTGTACATACCTACAGAAGTAATAATAAAAGCGATTGTAAACACTTAAATATGTAGCAAATAAGCATGGCAACATTAATTAATTTGGAATACACTATAATCATAATTATAGTGATACCATTACTATTGTAGTATATAGATAACAGTTAGTACAGCACTGTTACCGAGCTAAATGGGAAGGCGTAAGTGTTGTAGTTTTTTGTAGATGTTTCATTTAATTTAAATAAAGATTTGTGTTCTACTTTTGGTTTATTTTTCATGATGTTTTGATATCCACTAATCTTTTGGCAGACTGTGCTATCATTTATGTATCAGACATGAATACGCATTATTAATTTTTATGTAGGGAGGTATATTTTATCGGTTTTGTCGGTTTAGGTATGTATTTGTTTAGGTATATATAGGTTTACAAATAGCAGCCTTCTCTGTAAGAAATATGATCTTTAAGTATCTATCAATATTTAAGTTAAATAAAAGGTATTTTCCGTCTGAACGAAAATATTAACGATTTTTTATCGTTATGCAATCAACACTATTTTGATACTATAAATTTTCATTCTGTTCCCAATTCCTTCTATTTTAACTTTGTACCTATATTTTAATTTGTTTGAACAACATAAATGTATGTGATTCTTCTGTCGTCCCTTGACAAACTGTATAACCTACATAAACAGCCGTAAAAGTTTTAGCGAGGTTTTAGATTACCATAGATTTTGATAGATTTAATAAGATAAAGCACAATATATTTACCCTCATCGTTGAAGTGACGATCACATACTTTGTTTATCTTCACATACGTCAATAGAAGATTATTTTAATAAAACAGAAAGAAAATATTTATTTAGCTATAAACATTTATCATATTACGGGTATTAAATAACATCTAGTAAATAAGTCATTCTAAATGTAGAATATTCTATGCTCCCATTTTCTATAAACTATGAATGCGATCATTGTAGCTTCCTACGTTAATTGCTTGCTTGTTAATCTCCAAAACTGACTGGCTCGGCCCCATTTAGAATTAAGATAATCGCTAAACACTGTCTTCATCTAATGAAAAAGTACTAGAAAATCCAGTCTGGTCACTCTTCCACACGCTCTTTTTTTTGTTCGTGTGTTAACGATTCGTATGTCGGAATAGAACCGATGCCATACTGCGCCTAAAATCCCTTCCATCCAGGAACAGCTTTTATTAAATTTTTCCTCGAATTTCATAACAGCGTTCTGGATAAAAACATTACGTGAATAAAAGTTTCGGTGGGTGTTTTAGGTTCCATAACGAACAATCGTTATTGTTTTTAATAGAAGGTCTTAATATAAGTAAAAAGTTCATAAACATGGGAATTCGGTATACTATTTATTTTATTCAATCATCTTGATACATAGAGGTAGGTATATATAGTTTCATCTATCGAAGTAAATGAAAATAATGAATGATTTGCTTTAAAAAAAACTACAATTATGTTGCTAAAAGTCGCTTTTTCTTCTTGCACTTTCTACAATTACTTTTTTCGATTACAAAGTTTTCTTGTCGTCCTAAGGGTGGATATATTTATGAGCGGGATGTTTTAGGAACTTTTAACCAATTTCGATCTGGGCAATTTCAAGTTTTAAATGGCAATCCCTTTAATGTAAAAGAAGTATATACCAACATAAATATATTTCAAGGTTCTAAAGTTTTTAAAAAGGTGTTTGGAAGTCGCCTAATAATAATTTAGTACTTTAAAAAATTGTTTCACGTCGTACTGAAATCCCCTTTTTTCATTAAGTGGCGTATGTTTCATTATGATATGATTAACTTTTAGCATTACTTGAAATTGTATTGTAAAAAGTTGATGAACAAAAATATATAAAACATTATTATAATATGTGCCTATATAATTTGCGGGTTGCCCTCGATATCCCTGGGATCCCATCATCAGAACCTGACTTCGTGACGATGGGAATACCTCAGGATTATATCCTTTCAATTAAAAAAAGAATTTAGACAATCATGCCACTATTGACGGAGTACTCGGTAAACATACATTAAAAATATAGAACATAGAACCTCCATCGAACATATGGAACATAGAACCTCCTCCGATTAAAAGTCGGTTTAAAGAAGACTATCGAAGTTTGTACGTACATTTGTACCCTCGGGATTTTTTTTTCGTAGAGGAGTGGAAGGAACGACTTGGGCAACCCAGCGCCGGGCACGTCGTTATTGCGGCGGTAAGACCCTTTATGGAGGATTGGCTCGAGAGGTGTCACGGAACCATTTCATACCGGCTGACGCAGGTGATCACCGGGAAAGGTTGTTTCGGAGATCACCTGCATCTGATCCGCATGAGCCTGAGTGCCACCACTGCGATGGCCGGACCGTGGACACGGCCCTCCACACGTTGGCAGAATGCCCGGCGTGGGTGGAGCAGAGGCGTGACCTCGTGGTGGCCATCGGAGTGGGAGTCCTCTCGCTCGGTAGTATGATTACCGCCATGGTACGGAGCGAGAGTGCGTGGAACTCCGCCGTCTCCTTTTGCGAGCAAGTTATGCTTGCGAAGGAGATGGCCGAGCGGGACCGGAGAGAGGTTTAGAACTCTCCCGGCCCGCCAGGCCCGGGAACGGGCCAAGTACCGCAGACGACTCGGGCGCCGGAGGTCGCAGAACGACCTCCGTCCTCCATAGGCGCAGTCCTGGGGGTGACAGGTGAGGCCCTCTGTCACCCTGGCAGAAGCAGGCCGGGGTGGCGGCGAGACGCGCTGCGGAGCGCGCGTGCCCAAAAGGGGCGAGAGGAGCACCAAGTGAACATGGAGGTATGTCAGGCGTTCAAAATAAAATGAAGAATGTGATTTTTCTAGAAAGTTGTGTAATTAATAGTTGTTATTTTTATTGCATTTTAAAGCAAACCCTATTTTTCTGGTGCCCGCGACTTTGTTCGCGTGTAATTTGAAAAGCGTTGCCTTAGTGAGTTCGATTCCCGGACCAGGCAAAATTTTATAGGGGTTTTCTGAGAGAAATAATAGCCTAAGTTACTCCTTATATAGACAGTTACTTGGTAGTAAAATATTATCAAAATCGGTACAGCCGTTTTGAAGATTACCCGGAACAAACAGACAGACAGACAAAAAATATTTAAACTGGTTTTAAGGCATAGGTATCGTGCAAATAACCGTGTACGCATGAAAAAACCTATTATTTGGACATTACAAACAGACACTTCAATTTTATTTATTTGTATAGATGGCTACCCTGTAAAGTTCAATAAATGTCAGATTCGACACTATTCTACGACTATGACCATATGCAACTTATGCTTAATTCTTCATCACGTATGGGCCAGGCTCGACCGCAATGATAGCACGGCCTCACAGAAAACCGGTGTTAAGCTACTTTTCGTTGCTCTTTTTACTGAGTGACTTTAGTTACCAGAGCCCAAACCCTTTCCCTGACTCTGGGCGGGACGTGTTAAGACATGGCTCTCCCGCGGTATTGACGGTGGTTTTTAATTTATTACTTGAATTTTAATACCTACTTTAAATCATAAGATTTTTGTTTAACTTAATATAAAAACATAGTATTATTATGCTTGTCATCATAGAAAGTTTTTTTTGTATTCAATTTATCAATAATGAAACTGCACTTATGATGACGGCACTAATGGCGTGTATGATGGTTTGAGCGGTCGCCACGAAGCACAGTGTCTCGACTAGTACATGCTAGCGGGACAATATTTTTTCTTCACTTTTTTCAATTGTTGTATCTAAAGTTATTTTAAGAAACAAAAGTTGAAAAATGTGTACTGTATGTGTATTGATCGAAATATGTAGCTTCAAGACGGAAGTGGTTTACTAATGTGTCTCATTTGTTCACTATTGTCGCTAATTGTTCTTTAATTAGCTACGTCTAAAGCACAATCATGTTTGTTCACAAAGAAATTTCTAGGGAAAAATAAAGATCATAATGATAGTACCTACCCAATGATAGTAATTTAGAAAATATTATTTCATTTAAAATAAATTAGTACTATAACAGTTTTTATATGTCAATTATTTATAATAACAAGGTGTATAAGTAAAATAAATATATTATTAAATAACTTATATACCTACTAAGGCATGAATTATAAGCAACTACAACACACAATAAAATAAGAATAAAAATTACAATAAAAAAATACTTAAACCTACTAATCACCATCAGATGAGTCGTCATCACCGCTCTCCCATTCAGTAGAATATTCAGAGAGTAAATAATCCTCCTAATTTAATTCGTGATGATGAGTTACTGATGGTGTTTCGGAAGGCAATGAAGGTGGGATAATCAACTGCAGAACCTCCGATGGCAAAGAAGTAAATTTTCTTCGTGGTAATTCTCTATACGAGTTGATAACAGGATCAGACGTAATTAAAAGCATTCTCAAAAGATCTGTATTTGTGGCAATACGTGACCGCTTCCTCGTGTGCCGTTCACGGAATCTACGACAGTTTATTTCTTGCCTCCTGGGCTTCTTCGGAGAGTTGTCCAATGGGAAGAAGAAAAGACTTTATAACTTCCGCGCTGTGTACAAGAATTTTATGCATAGTAACGAGCATGGAATACCAAGAATACAGATCAAGGAATAATTTTCTAATATCAACACAAAACTTTTCGAATTCTATATAATTTATGTCATATCCCGATGACAAAGTTTTTAAAATTACATGAAATGTACGAATAAGGTTTTCGTCTAATCCTGTTATTTCCGTGCTCAATTTAGCTTTGAAAAAAATCTACGTGCTGTTTCCTTAGTTTATGTTACCACACCCAGGTTTTGGTTTATCTACAATGAGACCCATACGATCTTTAAACACTTTTTGTATCTCTTGTGAGCGTCGCTTCACAATAGCTTTGTCGTTATCTCCCCTGAACACACTTCTAATGACTTCCGTCTGAGCTTTGACTAATCGTTTAACCGTTTTATCCAAAATCGGCTGAAGTTTACAGTCACAGAAATATATTCTTCAGAAGGACAACAAGAATCTTTGGACTTACCTAAACTATAAAACGATGGATACACTTGATGTCCCGCTTTCATTGACCACTTTCTTGTTTGTTTATATGAGTGAGAAGTCGATTTCGAGTCCATAATAAGCTAAAGCTTCGTCTGGTGTTAACTGCCGAGTTTGTTCAGAACACTTATTCTTTTCTGTAGTTTCACTGATCGCGACGTTATGGATCTGTTTAGCACCACTTCGATGCTTTTCTTTTCGAGCTCAGCTGCTGTAATAAGCTCACTTGCACTTCGCGATTCCAAAAGATCTTTTACTCTCCGTTTCTTCGTTTTCGTTGATGAGTATTGAAATGATTTTGTGGTCTACGGAAACAGCCGCTGATGATGTTGAAGTGTGCTTCAACATCATCGGCGGCTCTTAACATACATCTTTATTTTGATTCCGGATCCCTCTAACCAATCTTTATGTTAGATTAGAAAGATTTGCTGATAGGCTTAAAATTTTAATTTTAATTTCATGACATCCGTGCCCCCCCCCCCTTTTGAATACGCCCTCGGATTATATTAATTTATGTGTAACTTTGAAAAGTAAGTTAAGTATTTTCAGTTGCAGACGTTCATGGGCGGCGATGGTCACTTTCCATCAGGTGACCCGTCTGCTGGTATGCCACCTAACATACAAAAAAAAATTGTACCACAATAAGTTTACTCCCGGTCACCATTATTTCATTTCGCATGCCCCTGTGCACAGTTTTCCTGAGATCAATAACCGCTAAACCGATTTAAAAATTTCTTTCACCAATGGAAAGTTACATTATTAGCGAGTAAGATAGCCTACTTTTTACCGCTAGCTTATAAAAAGAATTGACATTTATTGCCAGGGTATCAATATGAGGAACCATTGTAGGAATGCCCTTCGTTTTTTTCTCATTTAGTGGTAGTCAGTTGTTAGTCGTGAATCAGTAGAATGTATTGAAGCCATCAGACAACATTTTACATTTAAAAAGAAGGTTTTTATTTTTTCGATTGAAGAAAAATAGCAAACATATTCGTGAAGGATAAGTTGAGACAGTGCATTTTCCCACTTTTCCGACAGCTCTTCGCGTACCTAGTCTTGTATGAACTAATAATAGGGAATATGCATGTTTTTTTTTTTTTTAACGATTCTACTAGTTATTACATTACCAAAAATAAATATAACACATCCGAAATATAAACCGTTAAGCAAAAAAAAATTATTGAAATCACTATCATTTTGGGGCAATTTGAACACGTCCATTTTAGCGCGCTTTTTTTGTGACGTCAGATTACACTTTCAGACGAATTCGATGTCAACAACGGAGTGAAGTAAACAAAGTTTCTAAAAGTTCAAAAAGTGAGTGATAAAAATTAACTTATTACCATGGAAAGCCAATAAAAACTTATTATAAATATTGTGCCGTTCCTTTGTGCCCAAATAATATCAAAACTGCACCTGACAAAGTATATTCAGTCATTGTGTTGAGTCTTTCTACACGGGAATTTAATAATTTAACACTGAAAACATGTTAGTTATTAACTTAAAATGAAACAAATAATCACCAGAAACCAAATATTATAAATACACACAACTTGTTGACACTCTTGACAGTGTACGTTGACGTCACGTTTTATTCAACCAATAGCGTTGCGTTTTAGAAATTAGCGAGGGAATCTTAAAAAAGCCAATTTTTGATGATTAAAGTTCACTATTAACTCATAATAAATTTCAAAAATAATTGTATGGGTATCTTTTTTTAGCAATAAAAATTACAAATAAAAATATTTTGTTCATTTTGGTGTCACGTGCATATTCCCTATTGCCCATTATTAATCTGATAAAAACTTCCAAAGACTACAGAGACACATCTTGTTAGTTTTACTTTACACGAGGCAAACATATGTATTTACATCATTTAGGCTTTATAAAATTTTCTGTTTTTTTTAAGTTCTAAACATATGCCGTTACTAGGGATCCTGTTACTAGGGGAAACGTCGTTAACCAGTAACTAATACTAGCCAGAGGAAACTAAGATTGATCATGCTTAGAAAAAATCTAATTTAGGATGTCAAAATTATTAGTAAAGTAACGGGTGTCGTATAAAATACAAATATTAATTTCTCAATAAGAATTATGATTTTAGAATCATAAGCATTTATACCAGCGAGTCAGTACGAACAGCAAGATTTGAGAATGTTAGAAAGGTAGAAAAGCATCCTCCTCCTCCTCGCTTCGGTTGCCTCAATGCTGAGGGTCGTGACCGCTTCCTCGCAGTAAGAGTTTGCTGTGGATCACTCGACGCCACCCGTCCCTATCCGCCGCCGAGTGTAGAGCATCGTGGACTGTGGTGTCGAGAATAGTGCGGATCTGGTCAGTCCAACGTGTCGGGTTAAAAAAAAGAAAAAAAAAGAAAAAAGAAAAATTAAAAATTAAAATTGTCGGTTAGAAAAACATATTTAAATAAATTTGTCGAAGTATGTCACTCCCCTTTATATTTTTTAGAAAAAAACGTGTAAAAACTAAATATGACCAAAGGATTTTTTTCCTTGAACATTTATATCAATTTTATCATTCAATTTATTAATCTTATTACCCAAGTTTTATTCAAGCATAAGTGAAGAACGTTACAGGCAATATTTTTACGAAACCAGAAATATCAACAGATAAAACGACGATCATCCCATTACCCACCCTCTAAAGGCTTTAATCCAACGTTGAGCTTATTCGAATTTCCGCCCAAATAGCCTTTATCGGACAGTCTGTGAATTAAGAGCATAAAGGATTTCAGAGTGAAAACGAAACAGATTCACCTCAGTTACAAGTTTTTGTAAATTACCACATTTTAATTACGTTTTCGTCAAATAGTGGGTCTATTTGACGAAAACGTAATTAAAATGCCACCTGCATTTTATTTTTGAACTCTATAATTTATAGACAAGTTTAAGCAATTACTGATAAAAACTTGGGAGATTTTTTAGTCTATCAGTCTTAGCTTAAACTAGATTTATTGACGTGACAACGTCTTATACATTGGTTTGCCGGGTGACACTTCAAGAAACTGCGTTACGCTCCGCTCACGTTATGCGCTCACAATGAGAGCGAGTGAGAGGCACGCGTCCCTTCCACTCGGGCATGGTTAGCCCGCCTAAGAGCGAGAGAGACAGACATAAAATTTAAATTAATGTTTTAAATATAATTCTTTGTATAAATAAATGTTTTAAATTGTTACTATTATTTCATCCTTCTTCCTACTATACGAATGAATATTCACATTAAAATTATTTTACCACTCAAAGTCGTTGTCACGTAAAACTTTCGCCCGTATACCGACTTTACAGGCAACCAATTTTTTTTATTTTCGCGTAACTTCATTGCTTTGCGGTTGTTTTGTGTGTGTCGTGGGTTAAGTCTCTTACCATATTTTTCCTTTTAGTCAGGGGTGTATCTTGAAATATGGCGCCCCGGGCCAATAAGTTTTGCCGCCCTAGAAGCCAAGAGAAAAACGATTAAAATTAAGAATACATTTTTTTAATTTTCAATAACGTCTACATTTTTTGCGCTGCACAAATTTGCGCTGCATGATATCAGTACTTAGTTGTTTTGAACTATTTAAACGTTCTTCAAAAGTCCGTGAGTGAATATAATTCTTCTCTTTTCAGAACCGAAAATGACCTTTCTGTATCTGTGACAAACTGCAGTGCCTAAAAAGATGCGTAGCGCAATTTCCGTGTATGGAAAAGCTTCTTTCAGGTCTCTTCTTTTTTATAGAGATTTAGCTATCTCAAGCTCATATTTTGTTCATTCTATTTAAAAATGTTTTAAGAGAACACATTCTTCTTGTAAATCTTCCGCAAGATCTTTCGGGTACGATTGCTGCAGATTTTTGGCGTGAAGTCGGAGATGCGCTTCAGACAATATATTTATTATAGACAAAAATGCGAAATGTTTGGTTACTGCGTCATATAAAATCTTGCGCCGCTTTAGCTCTCCCAACAATTGGTCGCATACAGGAAAGAAGGCATATCTATATTCAAAATGCAAGCAAATATTAGTCCAGTTGTAAATAGTAAAACCAGTCGCTACTTGTTAATCAGTCTCATCATTATCATCAACAGCCTATAAAAGTCCACTGCTGAATATAGGCTTCTCCTTAGAAAGGAGGTTTTGGCTTATTCCAGCCTCAGCGATGCTTAATGGTTGGTGAATGTGACACAAATGGTTCTAAACCAACTAGACTCCAATTACGTCGAGGTTTCGAACGACATAAAGCTACCTACTTTGCTGTGTGCTCCTAGTTTATCTAGTGGAAGAATTTAGTGAAGTTATTTTATTTAAGATAACTGTGCGATATACCGTGCCGGTATTATGAGTGAATGGTTTCAGTCTCATCATGTTAAGATTACTCCATGGCCAGCGCGATCCCCTGATCTAAACCGTATAGAAAACGTATGGTGTTTAGTGGCTGCGTCTAGTGCATGCGTCAACGTTTTATTGTATTATAAACAATGGAGGTCACACTTAGTATTAACAAAACTAAACGTTATATTCAAATTAGGGGATGCGCTGGCTGTAATAGTAATAAGTTAGTTTATAATTGTAAAACAGAGGTCAAGTTTCAATCTTCTTTTCCTTGAAAATGAACATATATAACACTCACATCCATCACATCATCATCAACAGCCTTTAATAGTCCACTGCTGGACATATGCCTCTCCTTAGTAAGGAGGTTTTGGCTTACTATACCATGCTGGCCAGACGGGTTGGTATAGGGTTTGTGTCAAGTTTTCCTTCTTTGTTTTGCGCCCTTAGTCGTCTCTTACGACACCCACGGGATGAATTGGGGTAGTGACATTCCGTATTCTTAATCCGTCACTACACGGACATTAAACTCAACCTTTATAAAGAACAAGAACAAATTGTATGTCCAAAATAGTTTATGAAAATATTAAACTTAAATGTGTTTGTTTTAATGTTTAGTTTCTTTTAAAGGTCGATAATAATATAAAATAAATATCTTATGAAAAATAATAACTTTGTTATTGAATTACATATTTTACCTTTTTTTCCGTAAGCTTCAGTCAGTCATTTTAAAGTAACAGAGTCAAAAAATATATATTGACATGAAAACAAAAAGTTCAAAGTGATCAGGCACTGAGGCTCGAACAGTCACCACTCGTCATCAAGTGTGGAAGTAAGCTAATCTTACTATTATACCACTATTTCTAAGGACTACTGTGTTGAATTTAAGTAAAACTTAGTTGAATTGCGCTAAAACCAAAGCAAAAAGCAGTGGGCCAGACCATTGGCGCCCCGGGCCATGGCCCGGATGGCCCTAGGGTAAATACGCCCCTGCTTTTAGTCTATCGTCGTAGTTTATCATCACCATTGTAGTCAATCATATTTATTATAAGGAAATCAGGATATGTTAATGTTGGTTTCTGATTTGTAATAAATACTGTTTACAATTGATTAGCACTTTTACATTATAAATAAACGTAAAATTTGCTGATATGTTTTACGAGGTTGATTAAAAAGCCAGTCTCGTTGCGAAGCTCGGTTTAGTTGGCGGTACTTGGCAGGCTAGGAAGTGGTGTATGCGGGCGGGGAGGCAGACAACGTCACCGTCAGTAGGGGCGCATTGGCTACGTAATGCGCCCGCCCGCCCTACGTCGCTCCGTGGCTCTAACACTCGCTTAACAACTCGAAGTGAACGTTTTCATTATTGTGTACACACAAGGGATTTCTTTTGAACAAGTAAGTTATTTTTATTGTTTATATTTCCAACAATATAACGATTTAATAAAAATAGCCTAAAATTATTATTGCTCGTTTTTATTAAGTTTAAAGTTTTAGCAAAAAGTATATATTTATTGAGTAATTAACTTCTGTAATAAAATTATTTTATTTCTACCGAAAATTAATAATTGGGTTGCGGCATGATAAGGATTTAAAATAAAATTAATATTAAAGGTTTATGTTCCTCCTAGAAATCATAATTTCACATCTATATTTCACCATTCGTAAGGGCAAGCTTAATGTGCGTGTCGTCTAAGTTTATTTGCATATAAATCTAGAACATATATGTAACTAGCTAGATAACGTATACTATTGTCAGCAATTTGGCTTATATTATCGTTTCTGCGATCAGTGTAAACCACCGTCTCTGCGAGTTGGTACCCTCGTAAAATGCCAATGTAAATCGCACTTTTTTATGAAAGGGACTGATCTTCATACTGAAAAATGTAAATCATTTATTGGTTTATAGGTTTTTAACAGCGACATTATTTTAAGTAAGGAGTTGTGAATTTAATTAAATTCTAACCGTGGATACGAGATATTATACAATTCTAAACTTTTAGTATTCTGTAGTGGTTTTTACAGTAAGAATAAATTTAATAAAAAGTTAGGTAACATCTTATGGCAGTAATTTATATCATTATAGATAGATAATTATATGTGATAATATATAGTTACGTCATATTCGGTACTCATCTATTACGTGTTTTTTTTGTAAATTGTGTGACATTTATAACGTCTCTATCATATTATATTTTAAAAGGTATAAAGATATAAGGCTAGATAACATACTTTTTTGCAGCTTATCTCCCCCTGTTCCCTAAAAATTTTGGTATTTGATGCATTGTCTACAATTTCTAGAATTAAGGTATTATCTTTTTGGGTTAGTGTTTATTTAATATTATTATGTGTTACTTCCTGACTGATATTTAATTATTATTTGCGTGGATTACACCCGAAACACTATACTTACTTCAAACAAGGAGCTTTCTTAATTCGAGCCAAACAAGCCCTACACCAGTATTGCTGATCAAGCAATGTCTTCTATACAATGAAGCGATAGAGAAACTTCAGTTTAAGGGGAAATATGTCATGTCCTGTTTTCGCTAATAGTTTGTCATAATATCAAATATTATCAGATCTCCGTAAATACCATCTCGTAAATACAATTTGTGGCGAAGAAAAAATATCAGGGACGAAGCTTTATATAACATGATTCCGATCAGCTTTCCTCGTTGTATACAATTCCAAGTTGTTATTGTCCATAATTTTTCTATAATTTACACTTATTTTGTGAATTACGTACTGTTATTTGGTAGTTTAGCCTGTGCTAGTATTTGCTCAGGCAAAGCCTTTTATTCGGATACACATCTTATTTTGCAATCTAGTATCATGAATCGCCATCCTATTTCGATTTTTATACCATTTACACTTGATAATTAATTATGCATATGTATTTATAAAAAGATGTTGAGTTCATACAAAACTTGGGCGTTGTATTGCGCTAGTTTAATTTGCTCATTTATATTTATTCGGATTGTATACCTCTTTCATTATCTATTGTAGGTCTACAATAAAATCTAATTTAAGACGACATAATTATATTCTTTTACCATTGTTTGAAGTAAATTGTTGTAAGAGAATATAATTATGTCGTCTTAAATTTGACTTTAGCTATAACATTGTATGTGTTTTTTATGTTGCCATGAAAATTCGAAATGGAATATGGAAAACGTATTTAAAAAAAAAGTGAAATCTCAGAGTTCATTACCTTCTGATTGAAAACCCTAACGAAGTTAATAATAATAATACCAAAATAATTACCAAACCCTAACGGGTTAGGTAATTATTTAGATGACCTCTGACAATGTCTCCACTCTAATAATCTTATGAGATCAGTGCTCGCATTAGATAACCTTTCGTGACATCGAAATCAAAACTTAATAACTTTTTTTTTCTGATAATCTCCTATTGTACTAGTCTCGCAAAATAGTTTTTCGGCAACAAAAAGTCAAAGTCGTGAGGTTTAATCGTTACTTTTTTTTCGTAAATTAATAAAATGCGAGTGTACGAGTATAGCGAATGTGATATAATGAATTAATGAAATAGAATGTAATAGCGTAACGTATGTTACGCTATTATCGTAGTATAAGGCAGACTTTGTTGTATAACAAAGTCTGCTTTATACTACGAATAATAATTTCTCTAGAAGCGTAACCAATTAGTAAAAAATGGTTCCACGAAATAAGAGCCGCGGCGGGCGGGGCGTAAAATATGCGCCAGCGCGGTGCATCAGTAGGTCGTGACACTCGTGTTGGGCGGTTGTATTACGGGAAGTTTCGATTTTGTTTATTAGTGTAATTTTGCGCTAAGTAATACTATTAGTTACAATAATGTAATATTTTATTATGTATATTGAATAATATATTGTAATATTGTATAATGTACATAAAAATTAAATATATAAATAAATATTGTTTATAGTGAAAGTAAATTTACAATGTATGTATGTATGTCACCTACATCACTCCTCCCAAAGGCCGTGCTACGGGCGATAATAGTCTGGGAAATGGACTTTCCGACCAGAACTTTCTTGGTTATGGGAATAGTCGATGGCCGATTAGGTGAAGATGGGTTGGGGATGATATTTTTGTCGGACAGCATGTAGGCTGGCTTTAAGCGGTCTAGAGATACTGCGACGTTTGGCCCTTTAATTTTAATAAAACTTGAGGTTAATTTTAATAAAAGCTAAGCTGATGATGATGACTCATCATCATCCACAACGAAGTTGCAAGAGGTCAAAAACGTCAAATTACTTCGAATAAAGGATAGTACGCCAGTGCCTTCACTTTTTTTTTCTGGCGAGGTACTATTATACCCTGGATTTATTTTTTAATAAAAAGGCTTATATTCGCTCAACATTTTTTTGGCAATTTAAGGCAATCCCATTAAATAGCCAGGAAAATTAAAAGGAACAACATATATCGCCTATTAGATGTTAAGATAAAATAGAATAGGACGAAAATATCTTATGGTTTATGGTGCTGAGCAGTTGCTTAAAATACAAGTGCACATTCTTGTTATTTTTCTAATAGTTATCTTAAGAATGGGGGAAGGCCCCTTGCCTTTCCCCCTGCTTAGTGTAACAAGTCGACTTAATCCGGCGCTTGCATCAAAATATGGGGTTGTTAAGTACGTGATATAGTTACGGATAGTTCTATTGGTAAATGAAATACAAAAAATAATAATTATTTTTAGTTACAGCAACATTCTAAATATAAGAATACAGCTGCATGTTTTCACCTAGACTTATTACTGAAAAAAATATAACATACATTATGTTACTTCTTAATAACGTATTTTTTATGTTTGTTAAAGAGTTATAATAATCGGTTCAGTAGCTCGAGTTTGTCCAATGCAAAAATGTTTTTCTCTTTACAATATTGGTAGGTACAGAAGCGGCATTAAATCGAACTTCTAATTGCCCGTTCCTAATGTTGTAAAGAACGAATTATTTAAAGTTACATTTAAGGTTATACATTTAAGAACTCACTAAAGTAGATAGTACTAAAGGAAGTAGCATTTTATCAATACTATCTACGCTACGCTCTTACCTCATTTCTTATTAAGGGATTTTTGCCTTAGGGGACGACCTTACCCCTTGACTCTTACCATTTTTCCTTCCTTCATCTTTCCTTTAATTTATACCGACCCATTTTGGAGATCCCCCGTATCTAAATAAGGTTTTTTTGGTAAAATTGTCTGTGTAAAAAGTATCCGAAATATTTTGAATTAGTTGACAATATAAGTAAAATAGATATGTTATAGACGGTATAATGAATATTAATATGCGATGTATTCAAATAGTTAACTTAATATAACTGACTTAAATGCATTCTCATGAATTGTATTAAACTCTATTATTTCTCAATTTTCGCCTTCAAGAGTGTTTTTTTTCATTTGAATGGTATCCTTTCAAATTCAAAATCTGTTCCTTATTGATGCAGTTCTGAGGTAACTAACATAAAAAAACGTAGCCTATTTTACCATCTCTTTTTTTTGGCCTGTTAAAAAGTGGATTAAATTTTGAATTTAATTTAACATTTAAAATTCAGCATGTTGATCACCTTCAGTTGTTTGCTACATTGGTATAAAGTTATAAAAGAAAACGACCCACGAAGCGGGCTATGTCGAAACTTATCAATAGATTTTTTTCGTTTTTTCTAAAAAATAAGAATGTGCTTACTAATTTAGTAAGATAAACCTTACACTGGATAGTAATAATAGCTATAAAAGCTAATCATTTGAAAATCAAAGCAGGTATAAAAAAGTAATAATAATAATGAGTTTATATGTGTAGGGTAAACTCTGAAGTCAATGTTTATATTTGAAAAATTAGTATAACATTTGAAACATTTTCCCACATCGACATAGTCTGCACAATATATGTTTAACCATTGAGTTAAAACAACACTAGAGAAGCAAACCTCATTATCACACGTCGAAAAAAGTGTAACCACTTTTGAACTTTGACGACGTAGCTTTGATACCACTAAACATTTGAAAGTAAACATATTTATGTCTCATTTACACGCGAGACAAGAACAATACCATCGCTCGGATTAGACAAAGACAAAGACATAACTTTACGATGGTGGGCCAGTGTTGACTACCGTATGAAATTTTACCCATAACAACCAAGAAACAATTTTTTTTAAAACAATTTTGTAATAAAATAAATTAATTTAAATATTTTAAATAATATATATCGAATTGAATGGAATAGGTATAAATAATAAAATAACTGGAAATATTTGGTTAAAAGGGTTTATATTCAGTGTAAAATCAAACTCCGCTATGAAGCATCAGTTTTATATACAATTGTCTTTTAGACTCTTATAAGTTCGTGTGGATATTTTACTTTCATGATACAATCTTATTTTTACCTATGTATAAATAATGGCATTTAATAATAAAAGTGAATGATCAACTTGTACTGATAATAAATAATCCCCAGGGTGTATTGCAAATTCTTTTAATATTTTAAAATACAAATAAAAAATATAGATATATAAATATATATATAAATATTTTTATTTTTTATTTTTTTTTATTTATATTTATTTACTTTTTTATTTTATATATATTTTTTTGTACAATTATTATTTATAATTGATAATTAATTAAGAAAAATGAATGAATGAATGAATTAATTCTTTTGTACAAAAGTCTCCAGCACTGCGAGCTTGGCAGAAGGTGAACGTTCAACGGGTCCCTAAAAAAAGTGATCGGTCCAGCCCTAACAACTACCGTTCTTCCTATATTTTATTATTATTGGCAAAATGTTTAAAAACAGTCTAAAGCATATTATTTCATGAATTATAAATTCTCCCACTAATGTGGGAAAACCTAAATGTTTTTTTAATGGTAACACTGATTCTTTTCTTCAATTATTCTTTTCTTCAATTATAGCCTTATTTACGATATTATCAACACAAAAACCATAAACTTACACGTGATGAGTAATTCCGCATGATTTATTATAGTTTTGTGACCTTGAATCGCATTCTTTCACTACGCATTTACCCATTTTGGCGATTGTTACTGTCATGTGTCGCTATGTTCAACTCGGTTGACGCCATATTGAACACTGAATTGACGTTTGCTACGCATGTTATATGCCTGTGGACAGATGTGCAGTAGCAACGACTTTAGGCGGTAATTACTCATCTATGTAAGTATTATATCAATGTGTTTAACACAGTTACACTTGCACAATTATCAATTCGTAGGAAAGTAATTTCAATGATTATAAAAAGAAATCAAAACTAACAATCTTTAACGAAATTGCATTTAGTGATGTTTTAGGTTTTGGCTTACTCTTGAGCTCAATAGGGAGAAGTGACGTTAAAAGTAATTTGCATAAAACAGTGATATCAGAGAGACCATTCAAATACTAAAACTACAGGAAAGTTTTAACTGCCTATAGTGTAAGATTTTAGTATTAAAATCATTGTTTTCGTTTAAAATCTATACAAATAGGTAGATCTGGTTCTTCTAATACGTCACTATCCTGGCCTTGATACCAATTTTTTTTTTTTTGTTTATTAATAAGTAGAAATCATATTTGTAGAGTCACTTAAGTCAAGTTAACTATGTCGTTCGCATGACAGAGGTGTTATTTTGCTAACTTACCTAGAATAGTAGCAAAAGCAATAAAAAAATATATATTATCCAGCTTTATTGGCTTGGAAGGGATGTTTTGATGTGCATTCAAGCTAATATTAGAGAGAAGGTCGATACTATCAATTTCACCTTGAATAATAGCGAATAAAAAGCTACTAGATAGAGACAGTAGATCATAGTTCTTACAGTCGTCAAGATACTCGTATGATAAATATCGCCTCCTTGTAACATATTGGGGAGACATAACAGGACTGCCACAGTGAAGTACACTTTGCACGTTTGCGCGGTAAATAGTCTTGAGGCAGTTGATTTTCCTAAATTTAGTGCACGTACGCATAACGAAACCTAAATTTCTGAACTCCTTACTGGTAATGGTGTCTATATGGCGAGATAAAAGCATTTTAGAATCTAACATTACCCCTAGGTCTCTTACATGATCTACTCTAACGGTAACATTTTCACCGAATTTGTATGTGTACTTGATAGAACTTCTACGACGACTAAAACTTATGCACTGACATTTAATAATGTTAACAGTGATATTATTGCGTCTGTAATACGAGTACAATGCGTTCAGATCTCGTTGCACCAACTCACAGTCAAGTCTAGATTTAATTCTTAAATAATTACTAAAACACTCGTCTATGTCATATAAGTAAGCACAATAGAGAAGAGGCCCGAGGTGAAACCCCTGCGGCACTCCAGAGGGGATATTGATGAAATTAGATTTAAAGCCCCCCACAGTTACAGCTTGTGAGCAGTTCATTAAGTACGACCAATAAGTCTCCATGGATGCCCAATCTATATAATTTTGCAAAAAATATGTCATGATGAACGCGGTCAAACACCTTTTCAAAATCATTATAAATTGTGTCAATGGACTTCATTCCACACAATACATAATCATAGTATTTGCTCTATTCTATGGTTAGAGTTAGTGGAACGGCCCCTCACAAAACCATGCTGAGTATCCGGGATGCTCTGTGAAATGATTGGGTAAATGCTGTTCTGCGATTCGCAAGGTCTACTGGTGGTAGCCAGAGATGGCACGGCTGCGTCAAGCCTGCGTGACCGCGCGCCGCCAGTGGTCCAGGTTCCACAGGAGGCGTCGCCGCCCCGGAGATGCGGCAGCGAGAGAGGCGCAGCTGTTAGCGGGTTACAGGGTTGCCACGAGGACCCTTCAGGCAGCGATAAAGCGGGCCAAGAGCGAGGCCCGCCGCGAGATGCTGGAGACACTGGAGCGGGATCCGTGGGGACGCCCCTACCGTATGGTTAGGGGCAAGATGCGCCCATGGGCCCCACCGCTCACACGGTGTCTTCAGCCAGAGCTGCTTGAGAGGGTCGTTGGCTCCCTGTTCCCAACGCGAGTGGTGGAGCATACTCCGCCACAGATGGCTCCGCCTCCGGCGCTTGAGGCGCCTAACGTGGATGACGACGACGTGCCTGAGGTCACTGGGGTGGAACTAAGGGTGGCGGTGTTACGGCTTAAAGCTAATAACACCGCCCCGGGACCCGATGGCATTCCTGGCCGAGCGTGGGTCCTGGCCTTAGTCGACGAGGCTCTCGAGCCCCGACTGCGAGGGTTCTTCAGCGCATGCTTCGAGCGGGGCCAGTTTCCGAAATTGTGGAAGACGGGGAAACTGGTCTTCATCCGAAAGGAGGGGCGCCCGGCGGACTCACTGTCCGCCTACCGGCCCATAGTGTTGCTTGACGAGGTGTGCAAGCTCTTTGAAACAGTGATTGCAAGGCGCCCCGTCAAGCATCTCGTGATGGTGGGGCCGGATCTGGCGGACAACCAGTACGGTTTCCGTCAGGGGCGCTCCACAGTGGATGCGATCATGCGCGTGAAGGCTCTGGCGGAGGAAGCAGTTTCCCGGGGCGAAGTGGTGTTGGCGGTGTCCTTGGAGATCGCCAACGCGTTCAACACTATGCCCTGGAGCTGCATCAGGGAGGCGCTCGTGTATCACGAAGTGCCTCTCTAGAGAGCCGTCGTCTACCCCAGTAGGACCGGGTTCCGCAGGGGTCGGTGTTAGGGCCACTCTTGTGGAACATCGGCTACGACTCGGTGCTTCGTGGTGCCTTCTTGGATGGTGTCGCCGTCGTGTGCTACGCGGACGACACACTCACCACGCACCACGCAAGACGCACCACGAGACAACCCTGAGGGCCACGGCCGGGGTTGCCCAAGTCGTTGAGCGTATCCGGCGGCTGGGTCTCGAGGTGGCTCTGCACAAGTCCGAGGCCCTGTTCTTCCACGGGCTTCGGAGGAAGCCGCCTGAGGGATCTAGCCACACGCTGGCAGAGTGCCCGGCGTGGGTTGAGCAGAGGCGAGACCTAGTGGCGGCCATCGGAGTGGGAGTTCTCTCGCTCGATAGCCTGATTGCGGCTATCGTGCGGAGCGAGAGTGCGTGGAACTCTGCCGTCTCCTTCTGCGAGCAAGTTATGCTCGCGAAGGAGACGGCGGAGCGGGACCGGGAGAGGTTTAGAACTCTCCCGGCCCGCCAGGCCCGGGAACGGGCTAGGTACCGCAGGCGACTCAGGCGCCGGAAGTCGCAGAACGACCTCCGGCGCCTCAGTCGCCTCGACAAAAAAGGGTAAATGCTGTTGTATATAATTTTTTCGAAGATCTTACTTATTGTTACAAGGATAGATTTGGGAAGATAATTTTAAATCACTGATTTTGATCCTTTTTATGGATAGGTTTTATATGCTTTTTACCACATGGACGGAAATATGTAATCCCGTAGTGATTTTCTGAATATCAAATATACAGGATATGACAGATTATTAGCACATCTTGATGAAATTATAGCAGGTGCAGGCAACAAATTGAGAACCATGTCTTCTGTTATAGGTATCTATTTTTGACAAAACATTAAGCCTAGTATCACAATCTGTACTAGGTATTTGTTCTGTTTTGTTAAAGGTCTAACTTTTCTTTATTTGGTTATAATGTAACATTTGAAAACATTTTGGTGATCGACTAAAGGTCTAAATTCGATCTTAGATTATTAAAAACATTTTTTGCTGTCGATGCTACGTCGAGGAAACGAGAAAAAAGTCTTCCTAAGTTTTTTAGAGAGCTAGCTAACCAAAAAAGGTAATATAAAAGACGATCGGCGATCGGATCGATAAGGGTGAAAAAGGCACTAAACTCTTTTGTAAATACTAAATAGGCAAAGGCCTATTTTTTATATAAAAATAATATTCCATTGGTAAGTTTCATTGAAATTCAATTCCCATTTTAAATTTTAGTGCATAAATTTATAAAAACTTTAAAAAAAGCTTAACCGACTTCACTTTACCTTCATGATGATGTATTATAATAAACTGAATTCTTCATTCCTCAACTTTGCACCCTTGGGGGTGGTTATATCTTTCAATTCTACTATAATTTCTAAGTTCTGAGTTAAGGAACCTTAAAAAACCTGTTCTTTTCTTGAATGCATGTGATCCTGAAACTAGACAACAATCAACGGTTTGGGTGCTCCAAAATGATCAGTCGAACGAATAGTCCTGGCCAGTTAGTAGTATTTATATTTCTAGATGTCCGTAAACTATAAATATCATCAAGACATATAGTATATGTTCTTGTATTTAAAATAGATAACATAAGCACATTAGTGTACCACAAAGTTTGTTGTGTTTTGTGTATTCGTTAACACGCACCCAAAATAACCTTACTTTATCGATACCGTTCTGTCACGCAACACCTCGTATCCAAATTTGTTGGAAGAAGTCATTTGGAAAAATACTTCTTATATTAGCGATTGTTGATGCAAGAATGTTTCTATTTTGAAATCAAATCATTATCAATTTAGAACTCAACCTTTGTAATCGAAGTGAACGATATAAACGATACGACAATTTAGAAACTTGTTTGAACATCTAGATAATAAACTTTATGCAAATCTTACTGTGATTTTGTATTGGAATACGCTAGACTGTTTTGTTTGGCGTATTTATATTTAAATATAAATCTACATATAAATATAATGTTTTCTATATATATGTAGATTGCTGTTACGGTAGACTATTTACAAAAAATCCCAGCATTTTCAGTCTGCATTGCACTTTACAATAACAATAAACATGTGGTATTTCGAGGCAAAATATTTACTGAAACTCATACTTGTTACAGTATAATACCTAACTATAGACGAATTAAAACAAAGTTGTGTTGATGTACCACTATCCTTAACCTTCGAATTTCCACCAAGGACTTCAAAGGTGAAGTCACTGTATTTTAGAAAGGTTTCTAAGAAGCTTAACCAGAAGGGCGTTTTTTGGTTGCTGCCGAGCTCTGGATTACAGTATTTGAAATCAAAGGACCTTCATAAGTATGAAGACTGAACAATTCTATAGTGCTAGTAATAAATTGCAGCAAATTTCTGAGAAAACTTTCACTATAGCAAGAATAAATATTAAGATTTATGTAAATAACTTGTCACATTGTAAACACATATTATAAAATAAATACATTTTGCGTGGGTATATCTCTAAAATCGAGCGTGCAACTTCTCGAACTCAAAACACTACAGTGTCATATTAATATTATGAACTAGTTCGATCCGTATTCAGACCCTTTTTAACTCCAGATCTGATTATCTTACAGAAATAAAACTACACGAATGCTTTAAGAGTCCGCTCACTACGCTATATTATGCCTAATTCAAAAACTCTAACTTGAGTAGTTTAAGAAAAATGCACGATTGAAAGTTATATATGTAGTCATAGTCAAAAGATTTTATTTCTTCTAGGTATGGCCAGGTATGCATTAAATGCTGCGTAAGATCACATTGCAAAAGGCAACTATGAGAAAATAATAAATTTAAGGAATTCTCATAAAAGTTGATTGTCAGCTTGATACAAGAAACGTATTAAATCGCACCATTTATTACTTCTTGCCAAATTATTTGTATCATGAACGAGGATAGGTATATCGGTTTCAACTCCTTAAATGTAATACAAAAAATGAACCACATTTTTTTTTTTTTTTAAATGTTAAGCACAGAATACATAATTTTTTTAACACAAGAGAGCGCTCCAAGTTGCATAAACCCTTTTAAGGGACGGTTCTGACTTAAACCAGCGTTTATATATCTACGTTTATACTATATGAATGTTATGAGCTGTCTCAGAATCCCTCTAGAAGCAGTGTTTCGTAAAATTATACTACTCTAGTAGTTCGTAGGTGCTTACAAATTCGTTGACTCCGAACTGTAGTTGTCTAATTGGTCTATTGGCACTTTATACGTGCACTGAGTTGTAAAATACTTTTCTTGTCGACTATTTTACATTCAAAGCTAGTATAAAACTTTAACAGGTCAGTTAATTACCTATAAAGTCCTCCGAATTATATTTATACGAGTAGTAGCGGTTTCATAACGGC
Organism: Arctia plantaginis; assembly: GCA_902825455.1. NCBI lineage: Eukaryota > Metazoa > Arthropoda > Insecta > Lepidoptera > Erebidae > Arctia > Arctia plantaginis. The sequence continues at coordinate 9,111,304 of CADEBD010000288.1, forward strand.
AAACGTGTAGGTTGTGCTGAGCTTATTAGTTTTTCTGAGAAATCTTATAAATAACTTTGCTGGGGCGCTAGCTAAGTATATTGGCGAAATTCCTTGCCCGGGTACAGAGTGTCAACGCCCTAGCTGATAGAAATGTCCTTCCGCATTGAGGTTTAATAGCATAATTGACAAGAGAGGTTGGTGAGATAAAATTTAGTTTGCACTTAAAAGGACTGTGCGATTTCACATTTATTGCCTGGAAATCATAAGTAAGTAAGGGGTTAATTTTGTGTCATTATGTTGTAAAATAAGTAACCCTAAATCCCTTTTCTCCAGTAACAATAGAGATAAGTATTTTAGCGTAGAGCTTCGGCCTGTGTTGACAAAAATATAATGTATTTTATTAAAAAGGTTGTATAACCATAGACTTTAGCAAAAACAACCTTGTAAATTTAAAAGTTTACGCATTTTGTTAGATATAACCAGCATATAACCAGCAGAGCACTTGTCTTCACACATTTTTGCACCGATCAATGCGTAATAGTTCAATAACATTATTGTGAAACTATGAATAAGAGTGACTATTACTGTTAGTGGTATTACCATGGACACTAAAGTTGAAACTAAAGCTCGTCGTCGCACATGTTTAAATATAAAATGATTCTACTAATTAAATTAGTGGAATATGCATGGATTCAGTAAAGTGTTATTTTTTTCAGTACAAATACAAATGATTTCAGTAAAAATTCAATCCAATATTTTGATCTTTAATTGAATTATTCCAATAGTTAAAATATAAAGTTTAGATAGGATAATAATTAGACAACGTACTATTCTTGGAGAACATCGTCTATGTACTTACTTATCTCATTAAACCAACGACTAACCTTACACCATTAGCTTGTCTTTGGTATGTACTTAGTAAACAGAACTTTAACTAAGACTAGGGTTTGTTGGTAGATGTAGGTAAGATACCTACAAAGTCCATAAAAATATTGTACAAATCAATCTTACTACAGATTTTTATCTGTACCCTTATAATTTTATAACTATAACGATTTGGTTATAAAACATGGTGTGAAGGTAGAGTGGTGCTTTAAATTAATGTGAATAAAGGGTGTTCGGTTCGGGTCGAATGATGAATGAGCGTCCGCCGCGCGCCCTACGCTGCCATCGATCGGTGAAGGGGGCAAGATTCCAAAAGACAGTTCATGTTTTAGAACGCTGACGCACCTATTTGTCTATATCACTACCGCAATATTTGTTATGACGTAGCTCACAAACAAAAATATTTACCCAACTCAATCCAACATGAAACTATAAAATCTCGACGTTTTGGCATAGAGATACTCTAAATTCAAATTCACAGGAGCAATGTCATTCTCTCTTATTGTCTTTTTCTTAACCAGAAATAAAAGCAGACGGTTATAATTATATTTTAATTATTATTCAACCTAATAATAGTAGGGGACCCTAGGAAGGGATTTCGGGATTTACTCGAGCGTGTCAGATTAACAAAGAAAGAATACCTTACACCCAGTTGAGTACATGAGCCCTACATATAGGGGGTATCGTTTAGGGCAGCCATCAGATTAGTCAAAAAAAATCGATGGAGAAAAATACTCGCGCATGTAAGATTAAGGTAAGTTGAGTCAATTACAAACACGTTAGTGTTTTTTTAAAGAAATCTGACGATTTGAGCGAAACATAAAGCAGTAGGGGGGAAACACAAAGTTCCAAAACACATGATCTTGATTTTTTTTATTTTAAAGCAAACAATTGAAGAAATCTACTTTAAATGTCATCATAAAAAATAGCAAATTTATTTGAAACCGTCTAATTTAAACTATAATGCAAAATTATCGTCAGATTTTTGGCTAGCATGACAGGGACATCAAGCTGAACCGTCTGTAAAAAATCTAACACGCTTGGGTATTTCGAAATGGCGATTTTTAGAATTTGCAGTTTGCATTTTCGATAATTTTGTGTCACTTTAAAATCGCCAGACTTTCAATGAAGTTGAAGTAGGACTCGTTAGAAGAATTTTATGTGGCTTGAAATAGAGCCGTCTGTTTAATTCCTACTGGTAAGTAGGGTAGATAAATGTTATTGGGACAAAAGGAATAGCATTTAACGCATGAGTGGTGTGACTGATTTTATGAGTGATCAAAGGCTTTGGTAACAGAACCGTTATTCACTAAGCGGGAAATGTTCTTCTTTGTCAACTTACAATTATTGAGGATAAATAACATATGGGTCACGTGTCGTTAAGCAGTTCTCGGAAGTTATAGATACAAACCTACGTTAATAATCTTTGTTGCGGCGTAGAAACCAGTATGATAACAAATTTAATTTACTTGTAATTTAGAAAATAGAGTAAAACGGCTTTTAAAATCCATCCATCATATTTATAGGTCCCGGCCCTTGAATGCGGTTTACATACAAGATTTGCGAGAATTTGTAGCATAATATAAGTACGTAAACAATGGTTCTTAAGAACGTTGCGCACGGTTCATAACTTTAATTAAACACTGTTAGTACACTTACTGCGTCGCTCGTCAAGTTGAATGAGTAGGGGTTAGAGTGGTGCTCGTACGTTTACAACTTAATTTAACATGTTTTCCTTCATGTCGTGTACAGAGAGTGTTTGTAGTACTACACTCCTTGATATACATAAACTACCTAAGTGTCTACATAATTTTTCGTACAAGTAGGTAAAGCTCGTTCAATCATAATAGATAATTAACAAGAGGTCAACAAAAATCTCTTGATTGAAACAAACTTTGACAAATATGAATTGTTATATTCGGGATCTTAATAAAAAGCGTGTTGTTCGATGCTAGTATATTTCCGAATGTCCGTTATACAAGATAAAAGTGTCTACGAATTGGTCGTATACAAATACCTACATTACATCCCTCCATCACTATTGAACTATACATGAGATTAATATATCATCAACTCAACCGACGGACAACTTAGCAGCGGTGTCAGCGAGACGTAAGGCGACCGCTCCGACTGGATCCCTTCCGGTGTTGTAATGGTACTGGCTTGTAAGGGACCTATGTCTTATCTGGTCGATATGCCTATACACCTCTTTACCCCTACCATCCAGAACCTTAAAATCGCTTGGCCCTACTGAGTCAGTGACAGTGCCCGGCAACCACTTCTCCCCCTTTAAATATTGGCGATACCATGCCTCGTCTCCTACATCCACACTCTTTTGTGTCCTCCTTGCCTGTTCTGTTTGTCGTTTTAGTGATTCTTGAACCCTAACTGCAAGATCCGGTTTTAGTGCGTCCGGTAGTGCAGTGCTCTGAATTTCTCTAATACATTAAAAATGTATTCAAGGCCCTATTTACTTCATTATTTCCTTAATGTGCCTTCTTAAGAAACCTCTTTAAAGTTTTAACGGCATTTTCTGCAGCTCCGTTCGAAGACCGATGATAGAGTGCCGTAAATATATGCTTAATGCTGTCAGCCTTAATAAAAGATGCAAATTCGCTGCTGGTAAATGGCGATCCATTCTCCGTGACGATCTGCCTAGGAATTCCGCACCTACTCCATAGCTCACTCGACTTTACCGTCGTATAACTAGCCGCTGTGCTTGCAAAACTTATATCCATCCGGAGGTGGCATCGACGACTAAAAGGTACAACTTTCCGCTATGGGGCCTATGAAGTCCAGGTGCAAATGTACCCAAAAGCGTGCGGGCCAGGGCCAGGGACGCGTTGTGCTACGCGGCGGCGCGTCTTTGCGCGCGGCTCACAGTGCACGCACGCGGCAGTGCTTTAGATTTCACGATACCCATGTGGGACTCATGGATCATTTTAAAACGTCCCCCCAACTTTTCTCCGGAATCACCACCATATGACACACCATATGACACAGCCTAGCACCTCGTATAATTCCGTTTTTCTATTGAAATATGGCCGTAAATTATCGAGATCACATTTTTTCCGGCCAACCGTCACAGACGTAACTCAACACCCTACCTAAAATCGCGTCTTTTTCGGTGTACCTCCTAATCTCATCATACTCTAGTAATAAACCATCTAGTGCGAAATGTAAATATGTTAGCTCGGGAATCGAACATTCAGCCTTACTCTGAACGCTATTATTCTCTGGCAACCGCGATAAGCCATCCATTAGTCGTAATATACTCAATGTCAAAATTGTAGGTGGATAATATCAAAGCCCTCCGTTGCATTCTACTCGCAGTCATAGTAGGTATTCCTGTATTCCTGTGGGGGCCCAATATCGAAACTAAAGGTTTGTGATCTGTGCGCAGAACAAACTTGCGCCCATAAATATACTGGTGAAACTTCTGTAAACAAAATACAATAGCAAGTGCCTCCCGGTGAATCTGCGAATAGTTTTTCCCCGCGACGGAGAGCGAACGTGACGCATAGGCTATCGGCCGCTCCCCGCCCGGCCCCGGCACGCTCGCATCACACGTTTTTTTTTAAATCGTAAAGAGCCAAAACCACGGTACTCATCAAAACAGATTTAATACTAGTAAAGACTCGTTTGCAATGATCATCCTACTCCTATTGTAGGTACTCCTTTACGCAACAGGTTGTTTAATGACATTATTGAGCTATAATTCTTAATAAATTTTGTTTTTTTTTTATCATACCAATAAAGGAGAGTAACTCGCTTAACGTGCTCGGATTTTATTTATCGCTTTAATTTTCGACTTATCTGTTTTGAGACCATCCTTGGAAATTATCTATCCTAGATATTTACTTCGTCTATAAAAAACACACACTTTTCTCTTTTTAACTTCAAGCCCTTTTCCGATAATAAATGGTCAGTCTTACTTTTTCCTCCTATGATGACGTCATCCAGGAATACCTGTACATTAGTTATGTTAGCTGACAAATTATCATAATACGTTGAAAAATGCCGACACTTGAAGATAACTGATACACTAACCTATTGTACATAAATAATTGTCCCTATGTGTATTAATTACAGTGTACTTTTGAGACTCGTTCAATTCGATTTGATTTTAAGCCCGAGTCAGATCTATTTTACTGAAGTACTGTGAGTCACAGTACTACATTTAAGTCTACTAGCTCATCTTGACGATGAGCGCAACGTTTTCTGACCGTGAAAAAATAGCTACTTATTTCGATCGAAGTGTGAAAATATTTTTTCAAATCAATATAGCCACAGTTATTATCATGAAAGAGAGCGTTGGTTGCACCAGAAATTATATTTCGCAGTGCGACCCGAAGCTGCGACGCCCAGCCGTGCAAATTGCCAGCGTGTGCTGAGCCTAGTCCTCACTGTAATCGCAGGCGGGACTCAATTCCCTCCTAGCGATCGAGTACAGAATCAGCCCTGCCCTCTTGACGATGACCAATGTGACGATGATGGAGCGATAATACGGCGGCAAAACTAGTATGTGGAGCCTCCAGGCGGCACGACCAACGAGCCATTGTGGCTCAGCGAGCGGCATCACGCTACTGGTCGCTGCTTCTAGCGGGGGCCACTACCCGCCCGGAACTCAGCTCAGACGCAGCGTGCGACCAACCGGTACAATGACCGAGTTGACTACTTTTGAGGTGCCAGGGGCTGAACCACGACGTGGCCCATAAAATAAGGCCTCCGTCTTATCCAAGGCCACCTATAAACCAAGCGCCTCAATGTGCCTGACCATCAAAGAGACAGCCCTGGTGGTCAGGCGCGCCGCCTCTTGAAAGTTTACCCCGCGGGCTGTAACCAAAGTGTCGTCGGCGTAACAGGTTACGCCCAGCCCAGAGGGGAACTCTCCTTGAGTGGCCCAGTCGTACCCTATATTCTACAGGAGGGGCCCAAGACCTGTGGAACACCGCACGACTTGGGCCGATGTCTCCAACTTGAAACAAACCCTAAACTTTAAACAATCCATATAGAGTTTGTTTCGAGTTTGAGACTGGTAGACCAACCCGTCTGCCCAGCGTGGTATAGCAAGCAAAACGTTCTTTGTAAGAAAAGACTTATGTCCAGCAGTTGACTATTGTAGTCTGTTGATGATGATGAATACAATAAACTAGATAACCTAAAACAATCCAAGGGCTCCTTGATAGAATTTGCTATCGATTAGCATTGACAGAAATGTTATTACAAGCGATAGTTAGTTCTTCAGCAGCATATTGCATTATTTTTGGGTTTTATAAGCCATGCACGTGATAGTGTATGGATTTCATCAGTCCTAAAAGAGTGGATCGTTTTGGATACTATATTTTCATAAAAAATTGGTTCTGTCCATACGTATTTTCATTCAAGATCTTCTAGTCTTAAATGAACGTCATTTTTTTTTATAAATGTAGAATTGTAGCATATGCATTGTAATGCATTCCTATTTTGCTCTATGTACCTACATAATATGAAAAATTTCAAAAAAGAATGCTCACGTGTTTGCAATGAATAAATTTACTATATTCTATCGAAAGAATATACATATTTTCAACAAAGCAACCTTCGAAGTTGATGGTTATATAACATAGTAGACAAGTAAATTTTTTTGTATCCTTATAATACATAAATATTAATTCATGAATTACCTAGTATTGGGTTAAGATAAAACGTCAAAGTACTATGTATACTTGTAGCTGCAGCCCATGCCCGCCGTTGTAAGTTAGGAGGTACATGTAGTACAGCAAAATGGATATCTTCTATAGAAATAAATATTTATTTTTATTTTATTTTTTATTTTTAAAAAAAAAGACAACTCCCGCATTAGGAATATACCCTGTGTCGCGGGGGACTTTACAAACATACATGAAACGGACACAAAGAACACCCAGACTCAGAAAAAACAATTTGTGGATCACACAAAGTGTCGTCCCATGTGGGGTTTGAACCCACAACACTCGGCGTGGTAGGAAGCGGCGTGGCGCCCGCTTAAACCACTACGCCATCCGTGCAGTCAATAAAATTGAAGTGTCTGTTTGTAATGTCAAAATAATAGGTTTTTTTCATGCTCAAACGGTTATTTGCACGATACCTATGCCTAAAAACCAGTTTAAATATTTTTTGTCTGTCTGTTTGTTTGTTCCGCGTAATCTTCTCAACGGCTGGACGATTTCTATAATATTTTACTACCAGGTAGCTGTCTATATAGTAACTTTTTTCATCTCAGAAAAACCCTTTAATATTTTACCCGGTCCGGGAATCGAACCCACTAAGGCAACGCTTTTCAATTTCCACGCGTACGAAACCACGGGTGCCAGCGAGTGTCACATTTAACGGTTTGTATTCCTCGACATTTCTGATTCAAGCCCTGAGATTAGACACTGGACTTTTTCTTTTTTGTAATTTAAAAAAAAAAGTTTTTTATTAACAACATAACTCTAAAACTACATTTGAATTGCAGATAAACTGGCTGGTAATTAAGCAACTACTTTCTTAATTCGCCAATGCCATAGTCTGAAGAAGTTAGTAGGTCAAATGTTGCTAAAGTGTTACACTGGTACTGTTATTGACTTTCCGTGGATGCAGTAGTTGCGTAATTTTACGTCAGTGTTTCTCGAATCTATGGTAGAACAGATATTAAAGGCTGCAAGGTTTTTATATCGCTATAACAAAAATTAGAAATGCTATATGTGTCACCACTTTCGTGTAGGCGTTCAGATCCCCAAACATTTAATTCGTTTATAAATGACTATTTTCTTTAAAAAAACAACCATATTACTAATTTGTCCCCAATAAACTAGTATACTACTAGTAATAGAGTTCAATTACAAGTAGGTAAATATAAAAGTTCAAGAATTTGCCATGGAACTGATCACTTCAAGATGTGTTTGATCGTTATTTTAATTCTCATGACACTGGCAGCTAAAACTGACCCATATCCTCATATAAATGTCAACGTTTGATGATATGCCAATTTGTCAGTTATATAAAAGGTTTAATAACAATTTAATTTTTAATTGTTAAGGAACTCATCTTTTATTTTTTAAGTTGTCGTAACAATTGTTTTACTGCACCTTGTACTTTTATTACCACATTATTTTTTGTTTTTAAAACGATATTAGGCTTTTAATGTAACTATTGTTGACCCAGTAATCGGGCGTTCCACTGGTCGACCATTTCATAGTTTGATTACGACTCAAACACAGTGATAATGTCAGTTATGCATGAATATGTTTTGTTGAATTTTTTAACCTGAGAATACATAACCATCCGCATCAGTAACCACGGGGTTCAAAAGGCAGTAGTAATGAGCATTAATGCTAATTAGATTTAAATTAATTCATTGTGAATTTTTATGTCTTAGCATGTTAATATAATAATATTGCAGAGTTTATTCGCGTAATGCTAGCCTTCGTTAATTCGTCACTTAATAGTATCTGTTCAAAAAAAAATATCCCTATCTATTCATAAAATACCTATTTTCAACGCACACGTCGCACTCTTCAAAACTTAAATTACTTATACCTACCCTATAATTAAACTTCTTATTAACATAAGGTACCTTCTATTTATATTCTATGAACAATTAAACTAAACACTACTAGAAAACAAAGGCATTTAAAACAATACCTAATCTCCCGGCCACTTGCTAGTGCTAAAAATTCAATGAATGAAATTAAAAACATATTTATGCAATAAACAATCCTAAATATGAGAATTTCTTTTAAAATAGACAATAAAATCCTTTGCTCTCTCAGAAATAGCAACAATCGTGCCGCGCTCGGTCACTGTTCCAAGCGAAATAGGTACTTAAACGTGAAAACAGACGGTTCATTTAGCAATTTAGCATTAGCAGTTGTATTAATATTTTAGCACGACGATACGAATAAAAGTACCTCTTAAACTTTACTATGCTATCAATTAGTTAAGTGCGGCCTATACAGGCTTTTTACAGGTAAATCCCTCTCTCTCTCTCTGAAGAGAAATATGTTTTTTTTATTATTGAAATTTGTTTTTCGTCAACATCACTGTATAACACGACAAACCACAATTTAAATATTTGTCATCATCACTGACAGATGGCGTTACACAAATCAATCCTGCATCGCGGTGTTATGAGTCTCATTGCAATAGGTAATCAGCTTCCGATGTAGGGTAATCAGCTTTCACTGCGTGGGACGTTCATTGGGACCGATTTGTATTTAGGTTGCTTACTTGTTAGGAGCCGACAGGAGCTGCCACTTGGTGGGACTCACAATAACCGTAACAATTGTGTAAAGGTACACATATGTAACACAAGTAGCTAGGTATGATTTAGTAAATGAAGTTTAGTCGATATGACACCGCGGTTTCTTTACCTACGTGCACGTTTCCCATTAGTTCTTAACCGCTAGACCACCTTCTTACCATTCTTCATTTTTCTCTTTTCCTTTTCTAGAAGAAAGCTTTCTGTTTTCATCATCATCATCTTCCGATGAGCATGACACCTTCATATCGATCACAGGTACATAAGATGGTTACAAAATATTAAGGTCAGGTGTGTTCTACATACAATATTTAAGGTAGGTTATTTATAGTAAGGATTAGTAGATTATTTAAAAATGAATAGCAGCATAATACAAAAATATATAAAATAAATCTTTGTAAAACAATCTTTATTTTGTAAAAAAATTAAAATAGTTTAAAATCGTCTTTTATATAAATCTATTATATACCTGTGATGATTTACAAACAACCATTTCGAAGAGGTCGAGCCTTATGAGAAGAAAGGGCAAACAAACTCATGGCCAATCTTATGCAATTTACAGATAGATACAATGGCATCATTAAATACACCACAACATTGTTTTGATGTGTGCCAGTATGTCCATTATTAAGAACTAAGAGGTAAGAAGGCAATCAAGAGAAAACAAGATAAAGAAAAAACAAACGAGTAAAAGAGAAAGTGAAGTTGAACAGAATAAAATAGAAAAAATAATAATAATGAAAAACATACTAGCCCACATCATATTATCATGTAAGAAATATAGCCTGCTCTAAATTAATCCCAAGCATTTTTGTCTTCTATGTAATCCACAATTGAGTAATAGGCTTTCTGCCATAATTTATTTTTATTGCGGATTTAAATTTGCTAACCTAAGTCTTGAATATTATTTGGGCTTTTATTTTAAAATCGGTCACATTGACCTCGAAACGACTTGTTTATCTTTTGGATCCTAGAGGCACTTACTACAAGTTTATTCCTATTTCTAGTATTTATAGAATGTACATCACTTCTTTTCGAAAAGTTATCCTTGTTTTTATCAACATATGTATATATCATATAATTATATGACAGGGCACTGTATTATGTCTATTTCTTTAAATTTCTGCCTATAGAACAACGATTGCCTAAATTATAAATTGCTTGAATCGCTCTCTTTTGCAGTACAAAAATACTTTAAATGTCAGCAGCATTCTATTATGCTGACGTCACCAAACTTAGCTGAAAACAAAAGATTATTTATAATCTGAGAATACCTTTATATGTATAGATAATAATAGATTGTACGATAGGAAGGGATTAGGTTTTATCATAGGATCTTATAACACGGCTAGTTCGCCTAAGTTTTATTAAGTATTACAGCTGCTGTATAAATGATAATTTTATTTATTTCTGTAAGTAAGGTTTTCAGATATTTTTACAAGTCGGACTTTACAGCTAGAAGGAACCGGTATTCCCTAAGACTCACTCTGCGAAGAAACGCTGCAACAAACCACAGAGGTGTCTTTTTTTAAAAGTCCGTAAACAAAGTTAAAAAAAACTGTGCGAGTACAGTAAAGGGTCTGGGTATGCCTTTTAAAGTAAGGACCATAGCTTAGAATCGGCCTGTCCATACAGACGGCATACAAGCTCCAGCCATCGTGTAGCTTAACCGATATTGGTCAGGATCAATGTTCCGAAGCATGATACTACCGACAGCGGGACATTTGGGTAGGCCGTGAAAAAACTCAAAACCACCAGAAAGTTGTTAAAATATGAATTAATATTACAAGCCTACCCTATACTCACATTTAAATACTTACACACAAAAAATGCTATAAAATTCAAATTCACCGAAAAATAAATAAATTAAAACAAACAAAATGCGAAATACACTTAAAAATTAATAATCCAGTCCATCACTCTCAAACATAACAACAAGATCGGAACGTAAACGTGGGAGTGAGCAGCATCAATCAAATTTGTCACCTAAATAATCTGTAATCGTGTTTTACTATAGACTTAAATTTGTTAATACTTAATTCATGGAATTTGCTTGGTATTTTATTGTAGAATCGAACACCCGGACATCGAAAAGACTTGCTTACTTTTTGTAGCCTCGTGGTTGGTAATACGAGTTAATCTTTATTTCTAGGTTTCTTTTATGAATGTCGCTGAACTTTGTGAATGAATGAATATTTTTCTTAACATACACTAAATTTTCATATATGTATTGAGATGCGACTGTCATGATGCCAATTTCTTTATACTTATCCCTGTACTGTTCTAATCTCCTGCTCCTTCTAATGTCCTAATCCTGAAATGTCGTCGAGAATACAGTCAAGGATATCGTCGTAATTTTCTCATCAGTGTCACTGCCAGATAATAAAATTGATTAGAATCTTCGGTACAGAGTAATATATTTTATGTACACTAGACATGCCTTTTAAGTTCTGTCGTTTCCATATTTCCCGGCAATTTTGAATTTGGAACTGTTCTATATTCGAATGTGTTTAAATTTTGAATCTTTGAATTTGAAAACAGTTGACAGTATTAGGATTAATGCTATTGTTTAGTCACAGCGTCGATTGGAATCTGTCAGGTTACGTTCGAAAATGAATCTTTCTTAGGAATGAAAATGTTCGTGCAATAATTTTCTACAACTTTAGAAGAGGCCTGACACGGTTTCAGTGTTTTGAAGAGCTAACATCTGTGTTCAGTGATGAAGCCCCATGTCTGCGAACTCTCGAACGCGGGTATATAGAATTCCAGCGTGGACATACTAGTGTTAGTGACAAATCTCGCGAAGGACGCCCAGAATCCGCCTTCACTGAAGATAACATCATCGCTGTGAGACAACTAATTCTCGAAGATCGTCATGTGACGTATCGAGAGATAGAGACTCTATTAGGCATCTCAGGGACAACCATTCAGATCTTGCATGAAGCGCTTAGTGATACCGCATCTGCTTCCCGACGATCACAAGGCGGCCCTCGTCAGATGGTGTAAGAAAACTCTGCAAAGGTTCAACCGAGGAGAGTCAAATCACGTCTACATCATCAGTGGTGACGAATCTTGGATCTATGCCTACGATCCCGATCCCAAACAACAATCTACAATCTGGGTCTTTCAAGACGAGCCAAAGCCGACTAAAGTGGTTCATTCTCGAAGCACTTCAAAGAAGATGGTGGCCACGTTCGTTGGAAAAACCGGCCATTTTGCGACTATTGCACTTGAAGATCGCAGAACGGTTAACGCAGAGTGGTATACCACAGTTTGTTAACCACAAGTCATCGCTTCACTTCCTCACTTCGAAAATCTAACTCAAAGCGACGCATCATCCTGCACCACGACAACGCAAGCTCACACAGCGCCCGTCAAAGGATAGATGGATAGATAGAAATTCTTGACCATCCTCCATACAGTCCTGACCTAAGCCCTAACGATGTCTTTACATTTCCTAAAATTAAGAAAAGCCTTAGCCTCGTGGTCAAAGGTTCCAGTCCGGTGAGGAAGCAGTTGACGCTTTCAAGTCAGCCATTTTGAACACTCCCACTTTAGAGTGGAATAATTAAACTACGTGGTGAATACTTTAAAAAACAATAAAAAGTACTATAAGGTTCTAGTTGTTTTTTTCTTTTCAAACGACAAAACTAAAAAGGCATGCCTCGTAAAAAACACAACACCTCAAGTCTTAAAAAATTAAAGGCACTAATTTCATTTATGTTACTTCTTTTTTGTAAAAGTTTTGCAGTATTAATGTTTGTAATATTTCTTGTAACTCACATGAGCTCTCTTTAAAGTAAATAATGAGAAAAGTTTTAATTGAACTTTAGCTATTGAGTAGCGTGACCGAAACTTAATATGGATTTGGAAGTTTAGGGTTATCAGAACGAGAATAGAATGGGGCATTCCTGGAGATCCACTAGGAAGATCTTTTTATCAGGCGGGTCGTCTGCCTATTGCGAATTGACCTTTACTTGCGAAAGTACAATGCTACTTGTATATTAGATAAACGTAGCAGATTATTAACAAAGAATTTGTTTTAAATTATTATTTTAACAACTTTCGAATAGTCGACACTTTTATTACTTTAATTACTTTAACCTGTAATTAGAGTAGGAATGTGATGTGTCTAAAATGACACTAGATACTAACTACTTTTAAATTATAAACTTGTGTTTTATAGTAGTGTGGGAGCCCTAGAAGGGATTTCGGGATTATTCGAGAGTGGCTTAGTCACATAGGATGAATACCTTGCTCCCAGTTAAGTACCTCCATCATACATGAGCCCTACATATAGGGTTTTCTGACCATCGTTTTTTTACTAATCTAATGGGCTGATCGTCTAAAACACTAGAAGCTCGGCCCATCAGGTATTTTGAAATGGCGATTTTTCGAATTTGCAGTTTGCATTTTCGAAAATTCGATACGAGCTTGTGTCACTTTAAAATCGTCAGACCCTTCAATGGGAGCATTTTTGGTGTCCAAATAACATTTCAACAAAATATATGATGCGCCCGAATATTTTGTTTTCGATTTCCTCCCCATCCTTTTTTGAAAACCTGTAGTTTTTCCCAACGCTGAAAGTGGAAACATTGTAAAACTTTTATTCATTCTATTACATAATCTTTCAAATGCAATAGGTCTCCATGACGCTCGAGAATATCCCCATTTAGCTTAATGGGCATCTCCCCCATCACCCTCTAGTATTAGAGAAAATTCTTGTTTTTTATTTTAAGTTGAAGTGAAGTTGTATTTTAAGTTGAAGTTTGCAAAAAAACTGACACAATAAGATCACTGACTTATAAGAGTTCTGTAGTGTGTTAAGTATTCACAAAAGCATTTCTTATCAGAGATGGATAAATAAACCTATAACTGGAGTGGTGCCAACTTACGTAATCATCTTTCTTCTTTGCCTGGTGAGCAACCTCACCCGTTATTAGTTACGAAGCCTGTTATCTTCCATGTAAATATAGTAAAAATAGCAAGAGGAATTCGACAATGGCTTCATTCGATCGGAATGTCACGTTTCAGCAATCTTTATGAATCAGGCCATTTACAAAATTATCACAGGTTAGAGTTTTATTCATTTAATTTGCGAAGTTTCTACGTATTTATGTATGTACATGCTATTCTTTTCCTTCGATAAGTACTTTATTTGATTTTTAATATGGAAAACTAAAATATCTTTATCATTAGTCTAGTTGATGTCAAGAGGCCGAAAATTAACACATTTTAATAATAATAAAAAACATAAATAACAACGAAGCTTTTTTATACTGCCCCGTAGCGTTTTTATAAATTGAAAAAGTTTCTAAAGGATAAACAGTTTTTAAGGATCCTGCAGCTTCGCCTCTAGATATACGTCTTATCTCGGGCTCTAAACTAGTCGGTCATCTTCGAAACATACTCTAACTAATAACTTAATTTATAACTTTTTAATTTGTGGGAGAGCCATGCTGCGAGTCCAATAGACCGGAGTTACCACGGCCTCACAGAGAACTGGTGTTAAGCAATTCTTTTGTTGAGTAACTGAGGTTGCCGGAGCTCAAACTCCCTCTCTCCCTCTGTGATTCTGTGAGGGAGGGACTCTTGGATCACTTACGATCAGGTGACTTTTCTACTCGTTCGCCATAGTAAAACCTTTTTAAACAACAAAGCTTCGTCAATTGTAAGGAAACATGAGAGATTTATGATTAAACTTGTTATTGCCTGCTTGTTTCAGTGTAGTTTTATTTATAACATTAGAATTTTAAAATAAAACCTAACTCTTATTGTCCAATACATAAAGATGTTATCTTCTAACTTCAATTATTTACAATTTTCCTTTTCACATTTTTGTGGTGACAATCGTAAGTGTGATCACGGGCTTTTGAATTAAATAAACCCCTTTCGAACAAAAAAATAATTTTGAAAAACCGTCTAAATATGACGTTATGCCCGAACATACATTAATAAAATATGAACATTCGAATTCATAACTTCCTCCTTTTCGAAGTCGGTTAAAAAGCCATATTCTACTGTTAATACGCGTACGCGAGAGACGATGAACCTAAAGTACTTCAGCACACCAAAAGACCTGACGAGCTTTGCTTTTTGACACCGTGAAGCCATCTCAGTTTTCTTCCACCTTCTTTTTGTTGACGCGATGGAAAATCTCTTCGGATCTCCATCTCCTAGGGGACGCAGGAACGAGAAGTATGTGGTGTTTCCACTAAAAATCACGCCGACGGCCGGACTGGGGCGCCCTACTCCGAAAAGGACCCATACCATACTCGGATCGACGCCGCGCCTGGTAAGGCCCTCTCCCGGGGAAGCCGCGGACTTCCCCCCGCCTAGCGGCCTAATCATTATACGTTGTGGCCCTAATGCATTTTTGCGACCTGGCAGCCTTCCTATCGCCTTTCGCACCAGTTAATCTGCCACCAAAGGGCACCACTTTAGGGCAGCCTGCGGCCCCGTCGACGGCTGGTATCGCCGTGGACATCCTCTACGCTCGGGATCGGACTTGGACTCTCGAAGAAGATAGACCATTTGGTCTAAATTGTTATCTAATTGTATAAGGATAATTATGTTAGTTCCTAATGTCAGATCGTGGTTTCTAAATTTTTTTATTTTTTGTTTTCATGTTGAATACAGAACGCATTTGTTTTAAATGTTTACAGCCAGTGACAATAATTGTACCTCTGGCTCTATATTATTTCAGACAATGAACTTTTACAACGTTTATCTCAGTCAGAAGTTAAAGGGAAGTAAAAGAAAATGGCTTAACATTAAAACGTTTGCTGTATTTTATTAACAGGTAAAGCACCGCTTAGTTTCGAAGACGTACATTCTTTGTGATTCAATTATCTCTTCATAATCCGAACTTACCTAAGCCAGATGTTTTCCTTTGACCTAAATACAAAAACGTTTGGATTTGAAATCAACATTATCTGGGATGACCGATTTCTTTCACAAGTAATCGTGATTACTAGTGGTTCCTTTTAAGCCCCGTAATAACTGAAAGGCTACAAAATGAACAAAATTAATCTCTTCAATTTCCAGTTAGTCACCAAAAAGTAACTACTTGGTATAGATTGATTTTCTTTCAGAAATTCAATATTTTTTATTAGTGCAGTACATATATTTTTGACGGGTGGATGTTATAAAAAATATTTTTTACTTAAAGCCAGCACCTGCTTGAAAATACGGATTTTAACTTAAAAAATACGCGCTGTAAAATACTAGAGGTATTTTGCACGTGATTCGGTACTCCTTGGGTAAATCGCGATATAACGTTCTTCTTCTTACGAATAAACTAAGACAGTCAAGCTTACAAACAATTGCTCAATCTTATCTAATCTAATAGATTTATTTCCGTATCTTACATTTTATTTATTAAATTCCCAGTATTAATTTTCTAACTGCTTGGCATGGAGAGCAATCTTCTCTCCGTTGTATTGGAGCCCGACGAGAAGTGCCTATTGTTTGTTATGAAAACGCCTTCTGTGTGATTGCCTAGTAAATACGTTCTTGGCTTCGTTAAAGTATTGTCTACATTGTGTGGTCCCACAAAATATTTTTATGAGTAGCCCTGCAAAGAAATAAACATAATAACGTTATGAAGATAACAGGTATTATGCAGGATTTGATTCTTTGTAAAAATGAAATCACTTTCACTATGTGTTTGAATCAAGTCTTGTTATTGATACATCATGTTGAATAAGAATTTGTTGGTGGGACTACAAACAACTTTATGTTTGTGGCATAGTTAAAAGTTAGATAAGATTAAAATTAACTTAAAAGAAGAAGTGTCACAACATATTGAATACAATAAAACACAAAGAATTTAATTTTGTTTGACGAACTGCCACAATAAACGTCGTGATATTTCAATTTTTATTCGGATTTATATGAGTATAATAATTTTATAAAAATAAACAAGAAATATCAAATTGAGTTCCTAGGCAAGATTTTCCGTCTACCGTTAGCCAAGATGGGGCCTTGGCCTAATTACTTCGGTGTTACTTTACACTGCGTTGTGTCAACTCTGAATGCGCCGCTCGGGTTTGCGCCACACAATGGTGAGGCTGTGCCACTTTTGTTACGTAATATCAATGAGAACTAGTGACGTTAGTTTCCGTTGTGTATTCTAGAACAGTAGCCGCTTGCAAACACAACTGAAAGAAACTACCAAAGTAGGTTTCTGTCGTTTGTATACTTATTTTTATAGTACACCAGCTTTTGGCCGCTTCGCCAACGTGTATTTCGGTTTTCGCCTAAAAAGTAGCCTATGTTACTTACTGATAATGTAGCTTTTCGTTGATGAAAGAATTTTTAAATCAGTTTAGTGGTTTAGGCTTGAATGCGTAACAAAGAAACAAACTCACTTTCATATTTATAATCTAATAATACATACTATGAATAAATCAAGATGTATTACTTTGTGAGTATATAGATATATTAGTTTAGACGCGGCACTAATAAGCTACTTAATCTGTAAACAAATGAAGTACATTTGACAGAGGTAGCATGTAGCATAACTCATGTTTGTAGAATTATCCTGTCTGAATAGTGATTCCAATTAGTGATTAAACTTTGGTAGGAAAACATTATAACTTATAATTACTGCATACGATATTTTAACATTCTATTAAACTTGTATATCTTTGTAAACATCTGTTATTATCAGACGAAGGTGGCAGACTATTCTTGTTCTTAAAGAAATAGTAGGTACATTTAGAGTAGAAGAACAGTCCCTAAGGATAAGAAGATACGTGGTTCCACTTACTATGTTTACTGTGTTTATTTTACGTGAAAAATATTTTTGTGAATAACAGGAAAACTTTTATTTATTATATTGACGAGGGATTACTGTATAAGTTTTCCCAAATAAATGTGTCTATCACAAATTATTGAGTTTGGATGGTTAAGTAAAGTTTCATTTGAACTATTACTGTACTTAATGTTGTAAGACATTCAAACGAATACTTAATATAATAAAATCCACATCTCTATTAATGTAATTATTATATGAAAATTATATGAAAAAAGAAATACAACTTCCACACTAAGCATAGATAATATTCATCCTATGTCACGGGGGACTTTACTAAAATTTTATTTTTTGTTTTATTATTGCGTAAGTAGTCGTGATGTTAAATAAAAATAAATATCGTTATTTTATAGTAATTTGTACTGAGATTCTTGTATTGATTTAACTTTGTTGCGGGGTGACAATTATTACCTAAATAATTATTACTGCCAATATCCTTAAAATAGTAGTTGAATCTAATATAATTACTAGTTTCTGGTCTATGTGTTTATTTTTTGCTTTTTTTTAAAGACAACTGTAAAGTTAAATGTAGGTACGCTAAATTATTGCTTACGCCGAAGTTAGTTAGTATGTGAGGAAAGGTAAGGTAAAAGACACAAAGTGTAATCTAGCATTTAGTATTTTGTGTACGTTAGCTAAACTTATAGGTCGGACATGTTTCTGTCGGAGCGCTCGTTATGTTCCGCCCGAAGGCTGTTCGTAACACAAATCCTTGCTTCTGTTGATTTCGCTGACGGCTAGATGTATCTACCGCTAGAACATTTCGAAAAGTGTTTTCTCTTTGCTGCTTAGAGGAAGCTATATAAATCTTTACATAGCTTCATTATTAAGGATGGATGAAGATTTTACATTATTGCGTGTATCAATAATTTTTGTTAACCATTCTCGAAGTGTTGAAATGTGAAATCCTGCTAATATATTTTTCTACTTATTAGGGGGAGAGCCAAATTTGTAAGTGTTTAGAGACTTATTGCTAAGACAGTAGGTACAAACGGAATGTTAATGTTTCTCTTTATTTATTTTTCAATAAAAACAACCAGGTTAACAAATGTAGTGAGTTGATGAGATGTGTCAATCTTTAAATCATTATGCCACTGAAGTTTTAAAAGATTCTGATTTATAATCTCAGTGCTTGATATATATCGAAACGTATCATGATTTTGAAATACCTATGGCTAATGGCTTTGAAATACCTTCTGAAAGACGAATACCTATAATAGCACGTGTGCGAGTAAAAGCTACATCCTCATAAATTTTGACACGCTAACTTGTGATTCAATTTCACGCGCGTAATGGATCAACATCAATAACGTTAGCTGTTTCCCCGAGAGTAATCTCACGATCAGTTATTTACCTATGTATATAAATATTTCACTTAGAAACAACATCATATCCTCTGATATATATTACCATAAAATATCACGTAACATATTTCCCTTTAGCTTTATTTTAAATATATCTAAGAACGACTTACTTGTGGTAGGTACGTACCTTTGTATATTTGATTTATTTTCTTGAAACTCTAGGGAACTAAGCAACTGTATACCAAGGTCTTCATTTCAAGCCATTTATTGTAATATATACCTACATTTATACAGACTGTAATATGTTTAGAATCGCAAAAGTACAAAGTTATGGATTAATTGTCTTTGTTACAGTTAAATACCAAGAAGAGCGAGTAACAGCGTAGCGTTCAGCTACTAAGTTTTATATGAAAGTCAATGGTTTTCCATGAAATTTAAGAGTTAAAAGTCAGTATAAATTGTACGTGTTATACTGTGTATTATTACAGATAAAGCTATTACGAATTAAAATCTATGTCTAAGTGTTCTATCGTATCAATTTACTTTCACAAGGTTGACGTGAAATAACACAAAATGAGATGGCTTTATCATATTTAGCATTGCATTTTAAAAATATTTTTTATGGTTATTACAAAAGATTAAATATAAGAAGTAGTAATACAACAATTGCTGGAGTGTGACAATTACACGGAGATTCATAGTAGGTACTTTACTCAATTGCATTTGTTCACGCGCCATATCAAGGCACGTAGACACTGTTATATGACTACTGATACCTACAGACAAACCAAAAAGTTATTTTTTATAGTTTTGTAAGGCTCGTTACGTAGAGTTGGTTAGCATGATTTTGTTATCTTTGTAAGTGTTTGTGCACGTCTGATTAGAAATCAGACGTGCACAAACACTTGCTTCCTTCAAAAAGCAAGTGAAGGAATATTACTTGGGAGATATCAATGTCCCATAACTTATTAACTTTCTACCAAGTCAATAAGGTTTTATACAATATATGTTTTTATTAGTTATAAATCTATCTAATCTAATAACACCAGTAGCCTTGTTCTGCACATAGTATATACCCTCTAATACGTTATATACTCACCAAAGTACAATAAATATATACTATGTTTAACTATCACTATCTTTTGTACTATACTACTTTGATTTAATCTTTTTATCTACATATTTCCTAACATACTATTGCCATTACCCGATACCGCTTCCCCTTCATGTTTTCGCTCCATACCACGGTTGCCTGTAAGAGATTGCCTCTCAGCGATAAGGCCGCCATTTGTACTTGTCTAACCTAATTTAATTATTGTACATATAATATAAGTAAGTACATATATTATTGTATATTTTGTATAATTATGTTTTTGATGAATGGACTACGAGTAACTCTAGCCGTATCCTGTACTCCGCATACCGATTAATTACATATGTAATTACTTTTTAAGAAAATTAATGTTCATAATTATCTTCTAACAAGTAGAGTTACAAAGAAAAAAATATTCAACAAAACTGATATTGAGATTACATCTGCAGATACAAACATTGCGATAAACCATCGTTTCCTCAACTGGCGCATTACATAAGTAGTACATCGTTATTTTTGCGGTAGCTTCGATGGCGCGCCAACCACCCTGTTTAATCTATGGTTCCTTTAGATTCGATAATAAGGCTTTACAACGATAAATGAATAACTCATTTGTCAGTATGCACATACGTACGCTACGTACATATAAGAATAAATAAATGAAAGCTCATATAAGAATAAATAAATGAAATCTGTAATCTGCTTTTTGCTGCTCCTGTAATAGGAGAAAACCGGGAACTGCTATTGTTAAGACAACCACCTCTCCTAGCGCCTGCCCGCAATGGCACGGGCACCACCTTCGGGTACATTCTCCATTTAGGCGACATCCGGCACACGCGCCCGTCGCCTTGGGCGTTATGGCGCGTAGAGGGGAAAACCCGTCCCGTCTACCCGCGGCCACACTCCGGTTCGCAGGCGACGAATTGGGTCAGAGTGGAGGTTTTCCTCCAGGGCCCTCTCCGCCGCCGGTCGTTTCCTTCTGCGAAGACGTCATCTCGCAGAAGGCGGCCGTGGCGAAACAGTTATCTCTGCTGGCCTTGGAGCGTATGACGACCGGTAGCTGACTGAAATGAGGACCCGGCGCTTTGACCCGGAGGAATGTCATCGGCGTAGCAAATAATGCCCAGCCCGGGAGGGAGGCGGCCACGAAGGGCCCAATCGTAACCAATATTCCACAGGACACGATATGGGCCCACGTCTCAAAACCATCGCCGGGGGTGTGTGTTCCGAATAATATGGTGTGGAATAGGTCCACCACAACTTCCTGCATGAAGCTGGGCTGGAGAGTTTCTGTAATTATATATAGTATATATATAGTATATTTTTTATTGTTAAGGGATTAAAACGAGCAGACCGGTCACCTGATGGGTGACTACCGCAGCCTATCAACACCTGTCATGGACAACTTAAGAGTCCTAAGTTCGTTGATACAAAGAACTGATTGACACCGGTTTACTATGAGGCCGTGGAATCACTCCGGCGAGCGGGGTCTCTTACAAATAATAATAAATAATAATAATAGGAATAAATAATATTAAGAACAAAATTATATTTATAATTTAATTAAATTAAATTAACAGATTGGATACATTAGGTTGTATGAACTTTGGGAAAAACCTCTAGTAGTGGACGTCTTTGGGCTGAGCGATGAGATGATGATAAATTAGCTGAATGCATAAACTAACAATAGGTTAAGGTTAGTACTAATTGCCCGTGACCTGTTACATGATCGTGATGAATAAAAAAATAACGTGTTCATAAAACAAGTATTATATTATAAAAATAAAACCTCAATCGGTCAAGGCATTCGTGGGTTAGTGGATAAGAATTTGGTTAGTTTTTTATGCATGGCTAAAAATACTTTAGTATTTTGTAAGGAGTTGTAAGCTCGATATTTTTATTATCGTGGTTACAATGTGTATAGTGTAATATTGACTCGGTATTCGCATAGGCATCGAGTAAAAAACAAACAAGGCAATAAAAATCTTATGAACGTGACATTCAAACATATAAAATTCATGCATAGAAGATTGCCATGTCCCTAAAAGGAAAATATTACAGTCGCAAACACAACACAAATATTATCGTACAAAATAAAAAATGAAAGTTATCTTTGTACGAGAAGTGACAGCCCAAAATTATGAACAGAGACAAGTTCTGATTCTTTAGCAGTAGCTGTGAGCATATTGCTAAAGAATCAGTTAGATAAAAAAGATTGCTCGTTTTATTTTCCTTTGTTCGTTTTCTTTAAAAGGAATGCAAATTAAAGGTTACGTCGAATATACAACTGTATGACTTTTGTAACTTGTAACTATTGTAACAACATATGAGTGTTATGTGTAAATATAATTACGTGCTTGTAATGTGACAAATTTATTTTTTTGTCAGAAATTAGGAATAGGATTTGAGGTTTTAACCTTGTGTAGCGTTACGCTATCAAAAAATTGAGTATTAGCATAGGTCTCTGCCAACCTCACTCACTCGGTGAAAAAGAACTAAAGGATTGTTTACACCAGTTTTCTGTGAGACCGTGATGTCACTCCGATCGAGCCGGCTCATATGTGAATCGCTTTTATGTCAGGTTTTTTTTAATAGAGCACTTATATTTTTTTTCGTATGGAGGCTCCCTTGAGCCTTTACCCTTCGCGACTTGAACTGACTAAAACCAAACAATTTGCCACTCAGCGCCTGAAATAGGAGGGATCCGGGAACAGCTGTTATTAAGACATCCATAGAGCACGCGACACCAAGCGCCTGCCTGCAATAGCGAGGGGACCTTCTAACTGAATTGAGCACTTATCAATAAAAATATAAAATCTTTGAATAAAGCTTAAAGACTAAGAAACTTAAAGAAAACACATTTCTTTTTATTTAAAATGAATCAGCAAATACATAGTAAGAGCTTAGAAATGTTTTTAGCTTCCCGACTGACTACAAATTTCCAAAAAAACCTTTATCATTGATTCGAATTATAGACTTAATTTATTTCCTAATATATAAATGCATCTTACTACTCCTACTCCTTAGACTTAGGCGTTGTGAAAACAAAGTTTGCTTTATGTCGGCGTATTGGCCTCAACCAGTCGTGAACCTAGATATAGGTTTTGTTACGTTACAATTTCTTTTCTGATTATTCTCACTGTAAGCGCTATTGTTGTATACTTTGAGGAAATAGTTTGTAATAGTTGCATTATAGTAATCATTCATACGTTCACGGCTTTTATCTCCAAAGGGTGAACAGAGCGGTATTAAAGGGCCACATTTTTTCAACTAATATTTTAGTTTGACTTACATATAGGGGGCAAGCCTATTGCTGACATTGACACACTCGCTGACTGTTTCAATTGGACACATTTAATGCCAAATAAAAAAACTGAGATTTCACTAAATACATCTGTATTTGGGTATAATTTATACCCAGAACGAATTATAGTGCTCATCACATAATATTTGTCCTGGATGGGAATTGAACCCGCATCCTCTGGCCCAGCCGTCAGGATCGCTAACTACTAGAACAACAGACTTGTAATAAGTGTCCGACCGAAACAAATTTTTCAGTCGAAATCGAACTTTCAGACCTTGTTTTAGTTAAGGCCAAAACTGTAACTGAAACTTAAACTATCATCTTAAAATTTCAGCAATCTTGAAGGACAACGACCATCCCTATCTGCCCCCCATCTCTACGCATGTCTCTACAGGTCCCATAGTGACACAGGTGACACCGAAACTGACCGACTGATGGACCACGTCCAAATGGCTACAGATTCCGTGCTGCAGCAGATACCATCCGCGGAGACCGTGATTCTTGGCGACTTTATAGCTCACAACGGCGAATGGCTTGGCTCACGTAAGACCGATCACGCGGGGAGATCAGTTCACCATTTCGCCCTGACCTATGGCTTGTCACAATAGGTATCAACGCCCACGCGAGCTCTAGCTGTGGAAAGTCATGAGCCTTCACTGTTGGACCTTCTGCTTACCTCCGATCCGGACGGTTACGAAATCACTGTTGAAGTCCCACTTGGTCCTTCGAATCATAGTCTAATCCGCAGTACAGTGCCACTCACGTGCTTGCCGCGGCCGCGAGTTGCAGGCTGCCGCCGTGTATGGCACTATAGTAGCAGTGGACTGGGATGGGATGCGCTCTTTCCTTGCTTCCTACCCATGGAGGCAGGTATGTTTCTTGCTGGATGATCCCACCGTCGTTGCCGATTCTGTCACTGATGTAGTAGTTCAGGGCATGGAACTATTCGTTCCTTCTGCATTAATTCCCATCGGTACCAGATTCAATCCCTGGTTTTGATAGATCCTACAAAACGGCGTCCCGCCGAAAGTGGGAATGCTACCAAGCATGGGCAAAATTGACTGCACCAATGGCGTAGTGGTGCCTGATTGGTGAGAGACTGGTGTGACTTCCTTCTGGAACTCGTGCATTCTGGTCTCTTACACAGGCTGTCCAGTTTTCTAGGGGAATTTCTGTACACAATCCTTTCCACCCCTGCAGATAGGAGATAATTCGTTGGCCTATGATGCCAAGGAGAAAGCCGATCTCCTAGGCAAACCGCTCTGACCCGTCCAACTACAGGCCGATCGCCATAACTCCTGTGTTCTCTAAGAACTAACTGCCAGCTCCTCCGGTACTTGGATGATCACCAGCTACTCAATGACCGACAATATGGTTTTCTAGGGGAATTTCTGTACCCAATCCTTTCCACCCCTGCAGATAGGAGATAATTCGTTGGCCTATGATGCCAAGGAGAAAGCCGATCTCCTGGGCAAACTCTTTGCACCCAACTCGACTTTGGATGAAACATACCGCGGACCATACCGCGGTGCCAGAGCTATATGCCAGATATCCGGTTCACACAAAAATCAGTGCGTAGCACTCTTTTCCCTCGATATTCATAAGTCGTGTGGGCCCGATAGAATCTCTCCTATCGTGTTGAAGACGTGTGCTCTGGAGTTGGCACCGGTCGTCCCGAACTCCTGGGAGGCAGCGTTTGTGCACCCGATCCCTAAAAAACCGATCTCCTAGGCAAACCGCTCTGACCCGTCCAACTACAGGCATATAGCCAAAACTCCTTTGTTCTCTAAGAATCAACTGCCAGCTCCTCCGGTACTTGGATGATCACCAGCAACCATATGACCGACAATATGGTTTTCACCGGGGTCGCTCAGCTGGTGATCTTCTCGTCTTTCAAACACACCGGTGGGCACAGGCGATCAAGACTAAAGGAGAGGCTTGTGCGGTTAGTTTGGACATATCGAAGGGCTTCGATCGGGTCTGGCAAAAGGCGCTTCTCTCGAAGCTCCCTTCCTTTATGCTGCCCGAGAAATTGTGTAATTGGGTCACCAGTTTCCTTGCGGACAGAAGCATTAAGGTAGTTGTAGACGGTGCATGCTCCGACTTGAAATTCGTAAATGCTCGTGTCCCACAAGGCTATGTGCTATCCCACACTGTTTCTTCTGCATATCAATGACATGATAAATGATATTTATTTCTGTAAGTAAATCTTTTCAGATATTTTTACAAGTCGGACATTATAGCTAGAAGGAGCCGGCATTTCCTAAGACTCACTCTGGGAAGAAACGCCGAAACAAACCACAGAGGTGTCTTTTTTTTTAAGCCCGTAAACAAAGTTAAATAAAACTGTGCGAGTACAGTATAGGGTCTGGGTGGCCTACCCAGACTTAGACCTTTTGAGGAAAGGACCATAGATGAATCATTCATGTTGCAAACTAGTAGCATCCATTGCTATGCAGATTATAGCACGGGAGATGTTCTTTGAACCGGCCGCCCCAATATTTCTTGGGAAAACGTCATCAAGAGTCGAAACAAACTTGTGTCTGAAATTGAAACTTCCTTAGCGGAGGTTTCAGATTGGGGCCGAATAAATCTAGTCCAGTTCAACCCAAAAAGGACACAGGTCTGTGAACCTGTGAACAGAAGATACCATTTGTCGTATCACCTCGGTTTGAGAGCACCCCCTAACTTCCGATGCAATCGGAATCCTAGGCATCGATATATCGAGCGAAGTACAGTTTCGGGGTCATTTAGAGGGTAAGGTCAAATTAACTTCGAAGAAGCTAAACTGATCGAGGCATTATTTCACTCCTATTTCATTACCGGCTTCTCCCTCTGGACCAAACATCTCCGATCGGCTCGATCCCTTAGCGTTACGTAGAGATGAGGCTTCACTTAGCATTCACTATCGCATATACCATTGAGAGTGCCCGCCATCGTTTCACCCTGCAAAATTCTCACTCTCATCACCTGGATAGTTGGTGCTCCACTACTGTGTGCTTTTCGAGACACTTTTTGAACCGCACAACCAATCTGTGGAACGGGTTATCGCCTGCGGGATTTCCGGACCGATTCAACCTTCAAACCTTCAAGAAAAGAGCGTACTCCTTCCTAAAAGGCCGGCAACGCGTTTGTGACTCCTGAGTTGCAGACGTTTATGGGCGGCGATGGTCACTTTACATCCAGTGACCCGTCTGCTCGTCTGCCTCCACTAACATAAAAAAAAATTGGGTATTTTAAGAGAAGTAGAAACATTTGAAAAAACAGTAATATTTGACTACAACTTTTTGTAAAACCCTTTATCAAGAAAATACAGGATATTACAGAAAGTATTAGAAATAGGTGGATGAAGATGCTTTAACTTCTTACATACTGATTATATAAAGTATACTTAGACGTCCATTTTATCGTTCAAATAAAAATTTTACGTGTCGAAATAATATAATATAATATCCGTATATTAAGGTTGTCTGTAAGAGATCGCCGTGAGGATAAGACTGCCGATTGTTACGTATCTTATGCGTTAACTGTAAACAATAAAGATATAAATAAATAATAAATTATTAGATGTGTAATGTTATTGATCTTGTTGCCTACACTGCACTGCAGTTCTTGTCGTTATTTCTAACGTCAAACTTATTTAAGTACATTGAATGCGTTTCTTATCACAAATGTACCCATTAAAGTAAATTTCTTGTAAAGTAACATTTCCCAGTCCCTACTTCGTGGGTTCAAACTTTTGTATAACTTTCAATAGCGTTTGTATCTGGTAAATATTACGACATTTTGAATAGTATTAAGAGAGAGTTATTTTCAACGAAAGTATCGTTGTGGGTTTACATAAAACATTAATAAAACTTTTTATCTGTAAATTTTATATAAATTTCAGTCTCTGTAATAATAAAATACTAACTTTATAATGAAAGCATATTATGGCAAGAAAACAAAATGTTCTTACCCTCTCTATTTATGTTTGGTCGAGTAATCTTTAAAACCACTGGACTAATTTTGACGGGATTTTTAATTGTATTTGTAGTTTATTCTGCTAAAAAAACGACCTATAACTATAAGTATTACAAATAGAAAAAGTTTGGTCATGGTAGTGGATTTACTAAACCAGTCATAATAATTATTTTGTCATTAAAAACTACTCAAGCCACAAGTGATATGGGATATAAGAGTATGTATATTATTTCAGATATTGGTAAATACCGGCCATGTCGTGGTTTCAAGAAGTCTTCTAGTTTTTCCTCTAACTTTATCTAAGAAAATATAATACATAAATATTGATGGTATTTTAAAAGGAAAGTTAATTAAAAAGTATTTAAAACTAAAAACAATGAAATACCAGTATTTTTGTCTCTTCAAATATTTTTTTGCGGCCCTCCAATTTAATTAGTAATTTTTCTTGACCCCAGACCCCTCGTATCTGGTTTGGACAACCCTACTCTAAATAGTACTAGAACAATGTACACAATGCGCTTTAAGACGCCATATCTTACAATTTCAAGCTATAGTCATGTCTTGTATCTTAAAGCCGTTCCGTGTACTGCTCGTTATCGTCCCTTTCTGAAGCGGTAAAAAAATATCGACGTTTCAACCGAGACACGACTGTTCTTTGCTCTTAGAATCAAATTTGTTTATTTAATTCTTCTTTATTATGTTCTTCTGGGTTAATGATTTTTGGGCTACCGACATTTTATTTTCTTAAATCTTAGAGTTATCTACGTTATTTTTATAGCATACATGACCTAGTTATGATGAGTCGACCAAGGAATTCCTGACTAAGCCAATCGTAAAAGTGAAAAAAAATTGTAACAAGGCTTCGTTCGTAATTAGTTTACCTGTAATAGTGACACTGCTATATATCTTTCTGCACTGTCGGTGACACTTTTGTCACTTTTGTAACCTGTTTAAGTTGACTGTAAATCAGGGTGCATTAGGGTGCACATTGTTTAAATACTATTTATCAACAATAATCTTTTATTGTATTAATGTTTTGTTTTAAAATGCACAATTCATAGATGACATGAACATATTATCACAAGGTATCGTAACAAAGTATAAATAACTACTAAAATTAACAAACTTAGGGCTTAGAGAAGGTCATTGAAAATTGTTTTGATTTTTTTGTTATGAATTTGTCGTCAACATTCTAGATCATGTACGAATGGGAAAATTTATCGGTATCAATTTTGATCGACTGAAATAAAAAACAAATAAATAAAAAAACGAAGATTGTGAAGACTGAGGTTGCTGTTTCGAACTCATTAAATCACTACCTAGATCATACTTAAGAATAATAAATTGAGAATATAATAAATAATGTAAATTTCAAATGTTATCTTGTGAATTGTAACAGAAATAATAAATATTTAATAAAAACTAATGCTACAAACACGTTAACAAACAGTTTAATTTCAGTATTACAAAAGTACTCTCTACAAAGGTGTGACGTGTTAAAATATCAAAAACGATGTTGTTTTTAATTTCAAAGTTTTAATAATTGAAAATAATTTCGACAAAAAAAGGTAACACGTACTATTTTTATTACTGAAACTAGTGTCCCTTCGTTTACCCTTCCTTTGAGATACGTCGAACAGTATACCGATTCTGTATGGTGAGTTGAGAGTGATTAGAATTTATACACCACCAATTTTATCAATGCGAGAGGTAGGAGGTTAGGAAAACAATACATTCTATTATACCACAATTTATTCGAGTTCAGTCACTTTGTGCGCAAACGGAGTTTCTCGATGAAGTAATTTAAATTTTAAATTCTCATAAATTCACATGGGTGCATAAACAAGGTATTGTGCAGAATTATTATAATTTCTGAAACTTTCGTGTTGTGATATGTAGCTCTTGTACAAATTACATAGGCGTTTAAAAAACCTCTAAGAGTTTTTATTATTAAACGGTTAGATACGGTTAGTTAAATATTAACTTAAAAACAAAAGTTCAGTTCTCGTAAAAAATGTTTAAAGAAAAAGACGACTTAACGTCAAATAGTGATTTAAAATAACAACTTTCTAACTACTAGTATACAGATGTAATTATAATTATTTCACCTTGTTTATACTGCAAGTCATAATATACGGTTATATTTATTAATTAAGTCAATTAATTAATCCTAGTAGGGATTAGTAGAGTAGTCGTGAGTGACACCGCTGATTTTGGTGTTTACCTGTAAATAATAACGCTGAATTATCTCGATCTGGATTATCTGGAGTCAAAGAAAAGGCTCGGAGGGTGATGATCAAATTATTTGGTAAAATGAATGGTTCAGTTAGCTGACACCTTGAAGGAGTTTACTTAATAGGATATGTAACAGTCAATAACTTGAGAACGATAGTTTGTACATATCTGATACATAATGCCTACCATTAAGCAGACGACGGGTACAAAGCGTTAGCAATTTTGTAGTAATGCAATAGTTGTAAAATGGATAGATTACTCGTATCTTAAGCAATATTGGGGAACGGTTTGTCTTGTGAGAATCTATCCTTGTTTCCATGATGCACGAAATTTTCATATTCGACACGACAGTGGTATTTCCCTTCGTCGTATTCTGACCACGACTCTCGTAGAATTTATTATTACCTGTTTGGATCACGATTTTTGGCAATAGAACCTTCTATACGAATGCCGATCGTGAAAAGTTTAGCTATTGATCAGTCAATTGTGCAATTTAGTGATTTTATTTTTTAACATTGGTCAATTTAAGTTTAGTATATTTACGTAGGTCTTGCTTATAAATTATCTAATCGGAGAATCCAGAAGAGTAGTCACTTGAACCTATGAATGCTTTCATCTACTAGTGACTACTCTTATCAGGAGGCCTGCTTATCGAAGCTGTTAAGCTAAGTAAGTTTGAAAATCTATGTGTCATAGTTATATATTTAAAATATTCTTCATACAACTACACAACTTCAACATATCAAAATAGTTAATGAAAAGTCTAAAAAGAGTTTCTGTGCATTGACAAGGATATCAACTGCGACATGGGGTCTATCATTTAATACATTAAAGATCATATACGGAGCTACTTATTTAGGTTCTATGTGCTATGGTGCACCTGTATGGGCCGATAGGGCGACCGTAGGCGCTGTCCGTCGCAAACTGTTACAAGGCCAACGACTTGCACTGATATTCTTGTGTAAGGCATATAGGACGGTTAGCACTGAGGCTTTGCCGGTGTTGGCGGGTGTGCTTCCGGTCGATCTCGAGGTGCAGAGACGTGCAGCCATGTACTATTCAAGACAACAAAACATGGAATGCGATTTTTTGGGCGCGCGGGATCGCGGTAAAATTACAAGATTGCTTCAACAGCAGCCCGATGTCTATAACGACCTCATAGACGAATGGCAACAACGCTGGGATGAATCATCCAAGGGGCGCCATCTTTACCAATTCTTTCCATCTGTTCGCGAACGGTTGTCGAGGATATGGCTTGAGGTGGATCACTGTGTCGCTCAATTTCTTACGGGTCATGGTAACTTTAAGAGCAAGCTTTATTCATTTAAATTAGTCGAGTCACCATTGTGTCAATGCTCAACACCTAACTCTCACTATGAACAGTCTGCTCATCATATCCTCTGGGAATGTAGTCTTTGGTATAATGAACGTAATATAATGCTGAATAGCTTGCAGGTGACATCTGGGGCGGTATACTATGGGGATCTTGTGTCAACTAGGGTGAATTTCCGTGCGTTTAGGCGATTCTGCCATACATATTATAGAAATCAAACATAGCTCACGTAGGACCCGTAATATTTGTGGCCGTGGTGCTTCCCTGTTTAAAAGGGTGTATGCCCTTTTTACTTCATTTTGTCTCCCGCTTTGCTAAGGAGGGAAGTGGATTTACTGTATTTCCAACTCCTCCAATTTTCTTCTGATTAATTTCGTTGCGGGTTCCAAGACAGTTTAATTTCTTCCTGGGGCTTCCCGAGTGTCACAACTCGGTGTGTTCGTGGGTCACTGCTGTGGATCCTGGTGTACAGGAGTTACAGCGGTGGGCGTGTGGGTGGGATTAGTCCCAATATGTATTATTTATATTTGTTTTACGCTTTGCACCTTACTATATATTAATAAAAAAATGTTAATTATGCAACAATTGTTTTAAAAAGCCAGAACAGATTTATTTTCTTGATATTTTTTTCGAACAGTATTTGTTTTTCGTTTTTCTTTTGATACCAAA
Source organism: Arctia plantaginis (assembly GCA_902825455.1). Classification (NCBI taxonomy): domain Eukaryota; kingdom Metazoa; phylum Arthropoda; class Insecta; order Lepidoptera; family Erebidae; genus Arctia; species Arctia plantaginis. The sequence continues at coordinate 9,143,153 of CADEBD010000288.1, forward strand.
TTATGTTTAAACGTCATATTTAACTCTTTCTATGTGCATAGAGGAACTTATTTAATGTCACTAGATAAGTTTTAGATTGAAGCAACGTTTCAGACTACATTCCAAAAGAAATATTTTCCAATTAAGTAGTAAGATAATTCCAAAAATGATGAGAATTTTTACACCAGTGTGTATCTTCTAAATTCCATGTTCAGAGACCTTTTAGAAGCAGATTTTTGAATCTAAAACCCTAAGTAATTTTAAAATAAATTTGTTGTTTGTTTCATTCATTATATTTTAATCTTGGACTAATTCTACCCAACTTGTTTGTGAAAGAATTTACTATGAAAATAAATTGCTTGACAAAGGCTGCTTGTAGAAACTTATTATAATTGAAATACGGGCAAGAAATTATATTTTGATAAAGTTAATCACACTGGCTTTTGTTCTCGTTTGTTGAGAACATGATTATCACGCTAAAGACAAATGGCTTATTAATATACTGGTTTCGACTTTGATTGAACTTTGATATACAAAACAAAGCATAATTTTACTGCATTCTACTCGTACAGTGGTCGAATTTATCGCATCTAGGTAGACAATATGTTTTTTAAATTACAGATAGCTTTCAACTCATATTTTGATTCCAGAGAGCCAATATATGTCGAAGATAATGGTTAAAGTTAAAGGAAAACGAGTTATGTTTACGATGCCTGACGACTGTACCTCAGTACGCTCCTGTGATTTTCCAGGGTGATTCCATTCTCGGCAAATTTTCTGAAATGCCGTACCTATTAATTTCAGATTCGTAATAAACTTTATCTTTTTACCCTTTTAAACTATTTTACTTTGTGGATTAAAATGACCACTGCAATAAAAATAAATAGTACACCAAAAATAAGTAGTAAAGTGTTATCACTTTGACATATAGACTGTACCAAAAGCAAATGTTTTCGTGACATTTTCTCTCATATCGAGCGCTTCAATATTTATTTAGTACTAGCTGACCCGGCAGACTTCGTACTGCCTCAATTGAAAAATAAAAGACCTAAACTTTTGTATAAAATAAACAAACAAAAGGAATCCTTTTTTTATGAAAACAATTAAAAATGCTCGGAATAAAAAAAAAGGCGAGCATTTTCATATTTATTCACTTTTTAAACCTTCTCTGGACTTCCACAAATAATTCAAGACCAAAATTAGCCAAATCGGTCCAGCCGTTCTTGAGTTTTAGCGAGACTAACGAACAGCAATTCATTTTTATATATATAGAGATAAATTATTGCACAAGATTATCACTGTTACTGTAAATTATGACTGTAAACTTAGAAAGGTTCAGTATTGTTTTACCCAGTGCAGTGGAAGAAATTCTGTAACCATATCTACCTTTTTTTAGCCTATTCAACCACTATGCCTTTGTACAAACAATCGTGAAAACCTTAACTATCCTTAGCTACTACAATTGTCTAATTAATTTTCTTTGCTTTTTTTGCAATTATGTGAATTATATGAAATACCTTTATTAAGGTTTCAGTAATAATCACAAATAACTCAAACCTGTATGGATATTAAACAGAACATTACAATTTCTTTAATCACATTTAAATTTATAAATATAAAAAAAATACAAATTAATTACCAGTGATAATTTTGATGTATTTCGTTGGTATCTTTTCATATTTAAGTCATCGTCACATATCATGACACTTTGACCTATAGGTGTGTTAAAAGTTTTATGTATAAAATGTATCCCTTAAGTTGGAAATTTAACCGATTTTGTAACATTACACAGTAAAGAGTTCCTTCTAGAAAAGATTTTGTATTTCTTGATTACCTTAGGAATACTGCTGACTAACTGTAGTAGACTGCTGATACATTAGGTAAAGAGGCGTTTTCAAGTCCTTCAAGACTTTAAGCGTAGCACGTAGTCTAAGTTACGCCGTAGACAGTTTTGCTACGGAATCGTATAGTGTAAGACATGTTGATAATCCTTAGATAATATTAAATTGGTGTAAGTTTCCAATATTTGTTACGTTACCACTCTCAACCTTTTAGCAGAATCTGTGGAGCAATCTCGTAGAAATATTTTTACGCAAGATGAGAATCACTATATATTGATTCTTATATTTAACACATAATTACCGACGTCTTTACAGGGGAAACTGTGATTCAAAGTTAATAATAGAACATAATAAAGAATATTATTTATTGTACCTCCATTAAAATTATTATACAAGGACGTCACAAAGTGAATATGTATGTCCAAAAGGTGGGTTTATAGCTAAAATCAATTTCTTACAAACAGGCTTGAATAATAATTGAATAAAAGTGTGAAAATATCTTTTCAAAATCTTTTCAGTTTAAATTTAATTCTGGGGACGTTTGTGTTTGAACAACTGGAAACACTTCAAAATAACTAGCGAAAGAAAGTTAAGGAAAACGTTGTACCGGGACGACAATCTGAAGCCATCCTATGAATTATTAATTTTATTCAATCTTGTTTATTTAACCTTGTACTCAGAAATGGGTAGTTATAGATTGATAGAGGGAGACTCAGTATCTCATTCAATTTTTTATTAAATTTAAATGACAAAGCAACCTATGGTTCCAGTGAGTACGTGTGGTATGTAATTTTAAATTAAAAAAACACAATAGACGATTTGTATAATTTGCAACCATTTTTATTCAATATACTAGGTTCTGGCCGCGACTCCGCTCGCGTGAAATCGGTTATCGCAGTAAAAAGTGACTACTAAAAGTACGTACGTAAACTATTGGTGAAAGAATGGTTAACATCGGTTTAGTGGTTTAGGCGTGAAAGCGTAACAAACAAACAAATTCACTTTCACACTTAAAATATAAAAGTATGGTTGTCCATAACATTCTAGCATAATGTAAGAATGTTTCGAAATAAGCTATGTTAAAGTAAACAACAAGAGCTAATCACATCTTGAAGAAGTATTTTTTTTATATTATTGGAAATTATCAGTAAAAAAAATCAAGAAAGGACAAAAAACATTTCTTATGTAACTCCCGATGAGGGCGTTGTTCAATCATTAAGCCACCATTTTTTGTGTATTTTGCTTACTAACAAACAAACTATTGCTATCTGCTAACCAAAGATTGTTGTTTTAGCATTGATTTGTAATAATAATAATAGTTTTTGTCTTTCAAACAGCGCGGCAACGTTTTAAGTGTAAATGTTACGGCTTAATGTTATCTATGTCCCTAATCAAATTGCTTTATAAAATAACGAAAAGTCTGTATAAATCGTTTAAAATAAAGCTAATATGCTAATAGCTATGTTCATAAAATTCATGTAATACGAAACCTTATGATTTACATATTTATGAGGTGTACATAGTCGTGAAGACTTGGCCTCTTTGATGTCGCTATATTGTAAGCAACAGCGCCATCTATTACAGTTTTAGTGTAACTGATAAGCAGTAACACTGAAACCTTCATCAGTAGACGCATTGCCGATAAGCGCCATCTACGAGGTGGTAACAATAACTGTTTGATTCTATTCCTGTACTCTGTGGTTTGATATAAGTTTATACCTCAAACAAACCTTCTGATAATACACTACGCCATCTAGGTTGATTTCATTAATACTTTATTCCTTGCCTCTGAACGTGACATTCGTAAGGTATATCATAGGGGTAATAGTTTAAAAGTGGCGGTCAGAGGCTTCTATTTGCTTTTTTATAGCCATGTATACACATGTATACATAGGATCTATATGCCTACGATGAATGAATCTTTAAAGCCACATTAAATCTAACGACCGGTACGAATTTTGTTCGTATTGTGGATCGCATAAAAAAATTACTACGTCATCAAATCAATTTAACGATTGTTGTAAGGGTCGCTGGTTATTTTCTATCAGTAAATATATTTCCATAACTATAGAACCCTTTTGTAAACTTTTTGTATACCGACAAGGTCACATTTCAATAAAATATGATGAGAACTAGAGATTAACCAGGTTTTTTTTGTTTACGTGATATTTTTGCATGTACCTATTCATCATAAATAATGTCAGATGTTTAAATATAAACATCGTTTGTATAAAAATGATTGTAGTGCAAATAAAGGTTTGGGTTTGTCATTAGAGTTTCTTATATAAAAAGCTACGGTATTCTGTTTATATGCTGTTTAATCCTCAGTGATTCTACACTAATGGTATAATTATAAAAAAGTTTAGATTTATAAATACAGATATTTGTATAACTAAAGAACTTGTAATACCACCATACCAGTGTAAAAACAGCTCCATGAGCCATTACAATATTACAGTGTTACAAATATGAACCTACTACTTAAGAAAAGCATAAAGAAATATATAAGTATATGATATTTAGAAAAGCAAACGTCAACATCCGGCAATCAGGAAGATGAGCAGTCTAACTGCCTGACTAGTAAGGGGTGTTTGTACCGCACACGTTCGTGCTCACTGTATATTTATAAAAATTTCGATTGTTGAGAAAGTTCTCTATAATATATAGCAGCGAAATAAAAACCATAAATGCATGTATAACCGCTTACACGAGTATAAAACACTCACACACATATGGCTCATTCATAAAAGCTTTGATTGATTTGAGAACGGGTTGGTTGTTCACTTAATAAAGAAGATATAAGATTGGATATTTAAAAGAACAATTATAAAAATAGGCAAACAAAGACAATTATAAAAATAGGGAAAACTTAATGAAATCTCTTTAGATAAACACTTACACATTACAAGTGCGAAATGTACTCGTATATGTGAGTATAAGAGCCGACTAAAGGAGCAAACTACATAGGACAACAGCACTGCAAAGAGAAGGAAAACTTTAAACAAACCCTAAACTAACCCGTCTAACCAGCGTGGTAGGCCAAACCCTCCTTTTGAGGAGAGGCCTATGTCCAGCAGTGGACCATTAAAGGCTGATGATGATGTGTGAGTGTACGTGTCCTCGTGAGTTAGTACGTTTGTTGCTCCTTCACACTAAATTGACTGAACGATATTGTAAAGTACTATCTAACCTAGGAGAGATAAAAATTTTTATGTATTTTTTTTTTTACAAAATAACAGAAAAAATATTTGGAACAACCTCGACACCAGTATCAATCTAAGATTTGGCTCCAGCATCAAGTCAAGATTATATAGATGTATATGGACCACCAAATTTCAAACCAATTAGAGTTGTACGAGTATTAGTTTGTGAGAACTCTTAATCAATTAAGAAATAGCTGATGATCTACTTAAAATAGGTAAGAACTATCATGATCACATCAACTTTTGAATAAAAAAACCGCACCATAATCGGTCAATTCGAAGCTACGATGCTTCAGACAGACATACAAACACGTAGACACGTCAAACTTAACACCCCCTTTATGCGTCGGGGGTCAAAAAATAAAAAAAAATTTTTTTTATCTGAAATCGTAGAATTTACTATGCAAGCGCCGACCGAGCCTGCAGCCGGCGGGTGCGGAGGCAGCTGAAGCGGGGTGCGTGCGACCGCCCTCGCTTCGCCACGCGATCACTTTGCACCGAAAGGCGGGCGGGGTGCACGTCGAAGGAAAATATGTCTGCCCGCGCCACCCCCATACAGTTTCTTATACCACAACCTCGTTAGTCTAAGTGACGTAAAGCCTTCATATAGACGCGTTGTGGATGAGTATTTACAGTATTGAGGACAACGTGGAATCGTTGTATTGGATTTGTAGTGTACGGACAAATAAAATATAACCTTGTTCGCTGCATTTATTATTCAGTGGCTGCGCTGAATTACATAGCCACCAGGATGGCGCTCTCTACAGGTATGTTTTTCTATGGGGTATACAAATTGCCTTGAATCTCCTAATATGTTAAAAGCAATATTGATTTTTCAATTATTTCTTTTCACTATGGAACAGTATATACTGTTAATTTAGGTACTCAAAACAAATTGGAATTTATTAAAAAAAGAAAGCAGTTAAGTAGACCTACTGGTCTACTTGACTGCTTGCTGCTTGGCTGGTGTTATTGACTTGTATTGTTATATCTCTGGTTATGTCTCCGTGTGTTTTGAGTCACAACTGCTTTATTAGAATTCTCGAGTAATACTTAACAAAAGCTGGTATTATATATGCGATTGTTTTAGTGTATACGTACATACTGACGTTGACATTTTGGATGCGTTGGATTGTCAAATGTTTTTATTTTACCTCTTTGGCCGATGATAAGTTAGTAGTCCGTAGTCTATGGCCAGTTGCAATTTCAGGATAACATTTCGAATCAATAATTAAAACTTCGTAGGTATTTGTAATAGAATATAAGGTGTATAGATTTAAGACAAGATTGGATTTAACTGATGGATTTGTTTTTCTCACCAGATATTCTTTCTGCTTACATATTCATACATATGTACACATTTTTATTTTTATAGTCATCTAAATATGAGACCAAAAAAAAGCATCAAAGCAATTCTGACAATCGAATAAGTCAGAATTAAAATATATTTTAGATGTTACATTATGTTCTTTAGTGATACATAGAGCTCCTGGTTATTTTAATAGAGTAAAAATACTAGTTATTACTACTAGACAATTAAATTGCTTTTGTTTTTGTCGGTTGATCTATTACATTTCGTTGTGTTGTCTTATGATTAATAAAAAACAAATCAATTAAATGTATTGAGAGCTATAAAATAACTTTAAAGCCAGATTATTAATAATTAAAGTCCCGACACAATAGAAATTATAAGTTATATACATACACTATTTGTGTGTTTGTTTGTGGCATCGTAGCTCCTAAACAAGAAGACCAATTTGTTTTCTTTTTAAATAAGACGTGGCTTGATGCCTTGTTGTTAGTTATTAATCAAGAAAAACCGTTCAGTTGTTCGAAGTTCATAATCTCCTTAGAGTGTAGTTTAATTCATTCATGTTTATATTTTTCCTCATAAAACTGAAAACAGTACAAATAATTTTAATTTGGTAGTTACGACAACAGAAATCCGAACAAAAATTTTTGTTATAACTTTAATAAAAAGACTGATTTGGCTTCACGGTCAATTGCCGAATCTCCGTAGTAGTAGTTGACAGTAGTTTGAGCAGTGAGGTACTAAAACGATTGGTGTACCCCGGGTCCAGTGAGTAGTGTGGAAAGGGCCAGTGGCGGTCGTAAGCGCTATTTACGGCGCAAACGGTTCATTTACCGTCGGTCACTTTATTGCAGGCGTGAACTTTACTTAATGCACACAGACCTGCCCACGACAGTAACGGCTGATATTAAACTCGATATAATATGATTTAATGGTAATAAAACGTTGGGGTTGTTGCTAAAGGTTGCAGTAAATCGTTTCACGGTTCATTGGCGATGAATTGACAGCTTGTATTAATTATAGCGAATAAAATTGGCAGCTTTCAGAATTTTAAATTTAAAAGATCGCTGAAATACAGTGATACACAATTTTGAATCTATATTGATATTATCATACTGATATATATTTAATGATTTCTTTTGTAAAACATTTACGGAGTAACATGATGTACTATTATGTTTGTTAATCTGTGAACAATGATGTGGGTCACATGTTTATAAATTTGTTGTATGTATTGTATTTAGTTATTATGTAACGTGTAAATAACTGATGTTTGTTCAATTAAATGAACAAAATAAAAAATATTCATTTGCTATATAGATTAGGGTGCTAGATTATAAAGTGTAAAATACTTATTTCAAATTTTATTTACCTGGTGTGTCTTGAATTTTCCTCAATAAGACAAGTTATTTTAGAAAAAAATAACCCTTAATATTCATGGATATTTGTAACTAAAATAATATACTAAGACTGTTATTAGACGCTTTTTATGTTGTGATTTTTTTCAAATATTGAAAAGGAGACAGTGGTGCAGTAGTGTTCTTCATTATACTGCTAGATGAGATGCTATATGTATGGACATGACATGGCATATGAGACATAGGACTTGGTTAAATAAAAAGTTTGCGTCATGGTATTGTCTGTAGACGTAATCTTACACCACATTATAGAATATATACGCTTATGAGATATTTCATAAGACAGCTAGACATGACGCGACACTCGACGCGACGTCGTCGCTCTCCATCAGATTTAAAGTAGAACTTTGTCGATGATTTTAATTGCCACATGCTGTATTTTTTTTAATAATTGTTTTGAGAAGATTAAACAAAGCAAAAATGTGACTAAAAATGTTTGTTCAGAACTTCCATACAAATGTATCAAAGATATTGACTCATAATAAAACGTGGAAAGGTTATTTACATTACACATGTGTGCCATATTGTAGCCTGACTGAAAGAAATAAAAGCCTTATCCTAACGCTGTTCACATACTTATTTGTATTAGGTTCGTGATTACATGAAGTATTGACGTCACATAAACTTATTTTATTTTCGAGCTGTTAGATGTTTCTTTTTGACGTACAAAGTAAGGTATATAACTGCACTTGGTTTGTATATTCCATAGCTTGTAAACATATTCGAAAATAAACCCTATAAAGTGGCAACAGCTGGCGCGATAAGGTTTCGTAAGCTCACATTTACGTCTTAAGTTTAAAATATATTTTGGATATTTGTGTAGTGTTTTATACGCTTACGCATGTTTGTGTTCAAATAAATATTTAAACGTTAACGTAACTTTTGGGTTTACCTTAAAATATTGCGTCAAATTTGTAATTAGTGCACCTTGGACCCAATAAGAATGGAGAACGCTGTCTTTTTTTTTTATAGTTAATTTATATTTCCTTGCAGGTCAGTCTTATTTAATGTATTAAGTATGTAGGTAATCTATACCGTCCAAAATAAAGGTCTGGGGTTCATTAGCCTATCGATTACATTAACCAGTCGATATGTTTCAATTAGTTCTATGGGGTACATTAAGTAGGTACATTATTCTAAAATCAATAAGTGGTTTATATTAGTTTATATCCACTGTTTACAGTAGATTCATGTGACCTCATTGCGTCGCATGTCCATTATCTGATACATTTAGGTATATGACTAACTATATTAACTTATTACTAAATCATTCTAAACAGATTTAAGAATAAGAACTATAAAAAAAAAAGCTTCTTGGTGGATTTTGGTCAATGTTATTGTTTTAGAATTTTCGTGTTCAGTATACATAATGGAGTTACAAACTACACTAGTCTTAATCGTGTTTAACATCAGAAGTAAATAAATATCTTTAATTACTTTGACAAATGGTTTTAACTGGCGGCAACTATTTACTACCTTTTTTTTCTGTGCTGAAATCCCCTCGGATACCACCCACCGGTGGTTATGTCGGTCTCTAACCGAACAAAAACCGCACGCCACCTCCGGTACCAGTTGCCGGCGAACCAGGTGTACCCTAGGAAGGAAATCCTTGATACCCCGACGTACCTCGGGCCATCTACGGCGTGGGAACCCCTATGTCTAGTTTGTGCTCCCGAAAGCTGGCCTGCTTCTGCTAGGGCGACAGATGGCCTCACCTTCCACCCCGGGCCTGCGCTTATCGAGGACGAAAGTCGTTCTGTGACCTCCGGACCTCCGGCGCCTGAGTCGTCTGCCTGCCTCGTTGATGGGTCTGGCGGGCCGGGAGCATTTTAAACCTCTTGTGGTCAAGCTCCGCCATCTCCTTTGCAAGCATATCTTACTCGCAGAAGGAGACGGCAGAGTTCCATGAACTCTCGCTCCGTATCATGGCGGCAATCATGTTACCGAGCGAGTGAATTCTCACTCCGATGGCCACCAAGAGGCAACGCCTCTGGTCCACCCACGCTGGGCATTCCGACTCCAGGTCCCACGGTGGAGTGCTAGGCCAGGACACTCGTCGCCTAAAAGAAGATCGTGTGGTACCCCCTTATGACCCTGATGGCTAGCACTCGCTGCGGTCGTCGCGAGTAGTCGAGTCGAGTTGACAGTAGTGCCACGTTGCTTGCCTTCAGGGCCTCCGCCCATACTGGGGCGCCATAAAAGGCCATGGACCGCACAACCCCCGAGTAGAGTCTCCTGCAGGAGTCATCGGGCTGCACCCTCATGTTGGGCAGCAGTCACGCCAATGCATGCGCTAATCCAACCAACTTGGGGACCAGACCTCGGAAATGGTGTCCGAAGTCCATCGACCATCAAGCACGAGCCCCAGATACCTCATCGAGGGCTCGATGCCGATGCGAGTGCGTCCTACTATAAGGCTGGATCCCTGAGTTGGCTTCTTCAGAAACCGAAAGAATAAGGCCTCGTATTTGTGCTGAGCCGCCTCGAGACTCAGCTGCCCCCGGCCGTGGCTCTCAGGGTTGCCTCACGGTGCTTTTTGCCGTACGCCGTCACGAGCGTTTCGTCCGCGTAGCACGTGACGGCGACATCATCCAGAAAGGCACTACGAAGCACCTAGTAGTAGCCGATGTTTCATAAGAGTGGCTCTAATATCGACCCCTTTGGGACACCGCACGACATTTCACGTCTACCGAGATCGGTCATACTTTTATAGACGACGGCTCTCTCTGACAAATATGCCCCGACTATGAGGTAGAGGGGCACTTCGAGATACACGAACGCTTTCCTGATGCAACTCCAGGGCAAAGTGTTAAACCCCCTGGCGATGTACAAGGACACCGCCAACATCACTTCGCTACGGGAAACCGCTTCCGAGCCCTTACGCGCATGATCGCATCCACGGTGGAGCGCCCCTGACGGAAACCGTATAGGTTGTCCGCCAGATCCGGTCCCACTACGACGAGATGCAACTCTTTACTCTCATACTCCTTATTCTTTACTCTCAATTTATAAGGAAATTTATAATAAGTGTTTTTCTCCGTGGAGTAGTCCTTTATTTGTATTTTTGCAATAGCCGGTCTTTAATATATATTTTATCTCAACTAAATACACCATCCGTTTTCTCCAACGAACACCGACCATTCGGCTGGTATAACCATCTTGTTTATCCTCCAAAAAACTCCAATCAGTTCGCGCTTTATTCAAATTAAAAAATTCATTTCGGACTAGGTCCAAATAATGCTACTAATAATTTCCTTATGTGCGACTTAAGTTTGTACCCCAACTTGAGTCTCTTCATAGGTAATTACCGACTGAAGGTACCCAAAAAAATATAGTAGGGGGTCAAAGAGCTTAATTTTGAATCAGAAGAAGGTTCGTAAAAGATTGATGAGTTATCTCCTGGTAGATTGACAAATGTTGCCCAAGCTGATACTGCATGAAAATGCTACTTCTAGAAGTTGTACGAAAGTGGATGACAAGTCGCCGTCAAGGGTCGACCCTCTGACGGCAATCAATCCGGGTGCTTTTTGTCTACAATGATGATGTCGATTTTATTCGTTACCTTATCGTAGTTTCGCTCCCACTTCCAAAACAAATAGAGGTAAATCAGAATCCGTTTTCCATAGTTAATGTAATGATATTTTGCAAGAAGCGAGGTAAAAAAAATTTTTCAAAAATCATTTTTTCTCACTTGTTTTTTTTTATCAAGTACGTATTTTTTTCCGACTAAAATAACTTGCATTTGCAGCTAGAAGATTGACTATGAAGGGTCACAATCATGCATGTATGAAATCATGCATATTTTTAGATAAATGCCAAATAAAATTTGACAAAAAAAAGGGTAACAATTTTCTAGGTTCGATTCTTAAGATGTACGAACTATCTACATACAACTTTATTTACTTACGGAACCAGTGGTATACGAGTTAGACTGCTCTTACTCTTGACCGGTTTTTCTTTAATAGAAATAGTTAGAGTGTTAAAATAAAGTAGTTAAATAGCGTGTAAGCCGATTGAGTTGAAATAAAAAGGCTGTGAATTCCGTCAAAGGTCACGAAGTAGAAGTACTACCACTCTGTCAATGCCAAACAAAATACCGTTACTGCAACTACGCAATTTACTTTTCAAAGAAAAATCGATACCAATTCAAACTTTAAGGCTTTATAACACATTATCTTCGTTTCGAATCAGTTGGGTTTAAATAACTTTTGGGCGGAAGATATCTTCTATTCTTGGAATATTTCTGAAACTTTGTAGAATATTCATAGTCTCGTATTACATTTAACTTATAATTACGACCCGTTGGCGAGGGCTGCCGCGATTGTTTGTATAATATTCCAGTCATATTTTAAGCATGAGAGAAATTATGGATTCTTAAAATGGATATCTACTGTAATTCCTTCCAAACTTTAACTATAGTACAAGCAACAAGAACTCCAAAAAGCCTCAAACTATTAGTGCTTTTTGTATACGAACTTGTATTCAGAATGTACGATTTGCAAACACAAGTAGATTTATCCGAAAAATATACCTACGTGTATTATCGTGACTACTCGCAGTACGATGAAGACTCCACTGTAAGTCACTACTACTCGGATTTATTGAACAATGACTTTTATAAATTTATCGCTGGTTTAATGTTATCGGCCTTTTTTATTTTTGTAACAAAGCAACAAAACCAACTTAAGTAGGTCAATGGCAAACTTAACTGAAAAATTCGCAATTATGTAGCGGACATCCATTGTCGGTTGATTCAGTAACATTAACCGCAAAGATGTCCACGAAAATGTTATTGGTTGACCTCGGTGCATTAAACTTGTGAGTACTACGGTACTCTGAAGTGGACACAACATTTAGTTGTTTGTTAGTTAGCTATAAGATTCCATGAGCTTGTGGGGCGTTTTACTTTACGTTCGTTTTACTACTTTAATTTTAAACTAGACTAACGAATACATGAAAGATAATACACACTAGACGTTGAATTTGTAAATAAATTAATGATAAAATGTTACGTACATGCTATTTTACAAATGCAGTAATTATACCAAAAAAATTACTGTTTCCTTTTGTTTCAAATCGATTGCAACATATGTTTGTTATTTTTAGTCCAATACACAATATCTTCATCATTCGGGTGTCATGACCCTTCAACACAAAGGAGGTTGCCTAGTTGGATCCACCAGGCGAGCTAATCACGCTTGATTACCTCGGAGGGGCATGAGATCCGTTCATCTCTCTCATTATCTCTACTACTCTATTATTATTTGTTCTCTTTTGTTAATTATAAACTAAGTTGACAACTGTGCGGTATTGCACCACTATCGTTAATCTTAAGTTAAAGTTTTATTTTAGAAAATGTATTAATCATTAGCTGGCTACGTTACATTGCCCAAATGCACTATGAACGTTTATATACATACTCGTATATAAGCTAGCTGTCCATTGATGTTAATTACAAGTAAAGACATCATCTGCTTAAATCAGAAGCAACTTCTGCCGAATGCGTCGCACAGTAATGTGATAAAAACCTGTCCTAAACCCAATGATAAATATTGTGTGGGGTTTATTTATATATTTTAGATTATCTATGACAAGTTTTGTTACGTTTTTTAAATAACCGCTGTAATAAAAAAATGTTTTATTGTTATATGCTGTGACAGACAGCAACACATGTGACTTCGACAGCGCCTGGGACTTGCGACTTAGGTATAGGTTTAGGGAATACTCCTTGCGACGCGTCAGCGCTCACCTCCACTGTCCGCTGTGTTACCCCCTCTATCTAACCATATTTGATACGATACTAGCAATGCCACTTTGCATATTCGTTTAAGAAAAGAGCTTTCTGAAGGTCTTGGTAATCCAAGATCTTTAAGCAGGCTATAGCGCACCCAGTTCCACGGCACGTCACAGCACGTCCGTTCTCGTACTGTAGTTATCGCCCGCTTCCGACGAAAAGGTGGATCTGGAGCGCAGACGTTCCGATGTTCTTCGGCTCCCAGGAGTCAAACTGAGTTATAGGAGCCGTGTTGCGATAGGCATCTCGAGCAACACGATCACAAGCATTTTAATATTATCCATAGCTAATCTCCCGAGTGCGGGAGAAATAAAGGTCAACCCATGCGGAGATCCCCCAATACCCGGGCAAGCGTAGATTTATACCCAACAGAGGGGTCCGCAGGTGGCCCGGCTGGGAGTGCGCTGGTGACTGAACTACCCATCAGCCATGCATCCCCTGGCCACGCACTAGAACACGGGATTCGGAGTAATTTTTAGAGAGGTTTTCTTCCTCGCAGTCCGGGCGGCTAAACCAAGCCCCCGATTAGAGTCGCGAAGACATAACCACGACACTTCTACTGGGATAACGATGTGCAAACGGCGGCAAGGAGACACAGTCCCCATTGCCCGCTCGGTGGCAGAGTAAGTGCTCACCGAACCCGTCGTCGTTCCTTCACTATGGACAATGAAGCAACTATCGGTGACCCAAGAAGGGCCCCACCGAGTATCCTACTTAGTCTGGAGTCTCCCTTTGAGCCAATTCGGCATGAGTGACTCTACCCGGCATAGCCTCAGAGATCACGGACCCGCACGTCGAAAACGTGAAGATACAGTTGGGGGGAGTGGCAGTTTACCTTGGTCTAAGCTTCCAATCATACGTTGACTGCCTATGACGATGGCTTGACTCTTCATTGGGTTTACAGTCAAACCAAACCTAATAGCCCAATCATTAATAGCCCCCATGTCGTTGTCTACCCTCAGGATGGCCTCGTCTGTTGTCTATCCAGACTTGATAATAGAGCTGCAAATCATCGGCGTAAAGATGGTACGCCCATTGAAGGATTGGAGTGATGAGATTGATAAATATTGAAAATAATAGAGGTGAGAGAATGCCTCGTTACAATTAGGGACACAATTACGTAAATATAATGTGGAGCAGTGATTTTATTGATTTGAAAGCCTTATAATTTTATTAGTGGACGTGGATGTGGACGTGGACCGTATATACTTACTATTGCTTGACTATTGAAATAAAAAAATGAATCTATAGAAGACGACATTTCTACTTTCTTGTATCATATAGTAATATTAATCTACGCCCATTCGTTGGAAAGTGGGTCGATAGTATAAGACATAAAAATGTTAATTAAAACAATATAGTTCTTAATTGCAACTGGTAGTTACGTTGTCGTATAAGGGCAGCGTGTTCACAGTAGATTATTCTCACCATACACCCGCCGCTCGCTGCCACGGCAATTTATGAGACAATTAACTTTAAATGTGATGAGCATCTTCAGGCTTTATTTTGATAATAACTTTTTATATTGTACTTTTGGGGTTGAAAAAAAGAATTAATTAGTTGTGCAAATTTAATGGATATATGGAATAGATAAAGAATCTTTTATTGTACAGAATAGAATCTACAAAAAAAGTCTATTAAACTACATAACAAAATTAACAAAAAATATTCTGATTAATCCTAACAATATCATTTAAGTGCTTGCTGTTAAGATTAAATAAATATAAATAACCAGTTGCAAATCACAATCTTTGAAGTGGATTGTATAACGTGTCAATCGGTGCAGAACTTTATGAGTTTTTGAAGCGTACACAAACCAACTTAACATTTTTATGTACAAGATAAATCGTTTATTAATACAAAATGTTACATTATCATGTTGACCAACAGACGACTTAATCTAGTGACATTTATTTTACAAAGAGCGTAATAATTGAATACTAGCTTTCCTTTGGTTTTCTTACTAGGCGAGCCTATATATATAAAATAAAATATTAATAAAAATAAATAGGTAAATAAGTAAATACTAACAACTAATATTTTAAATCTTTTCTGTACTAATATAAAATTCTATCCGTAATAATACTAATTAATAATCTACGATCTATAATCATTCAAAAATAATATTCCTTGCCTCAGTCGCACTTTTATTTTTTACAACACAATGCCTAGTGCTTAGTGCTGTGAGCGTAGCCTTTGACGATCGATTAGCTAAATCAGCAAGGCACGCTCCTATTCATTTTAGAGATGTTTACTGGACAGTAGTCATCTTTAGACAAGCGTATCTTAATAATTCGGCTCTCAGCATTTGTTCTGCAAGGTTTCATATAAGAACATAGGTTACGACTATGCTCTTTGTAGTAATCATTTGCCACCATCGTGTCTGTCGTGACGTCTCGCCCCAACGTAAGTTTGCGGTTTCCTCATCATTTTGTTAGAAAGTAGGAACCAAAGGTTGCCTAAATTCCTAGGAGTGACTGTCCGTGAGTTAACTTTTTACCAAAGTTAGCAAATGGTTTGGATTTGAAGCACATCATGTCACCAAGCCTCTAATGTTTCGTGTGTTACACCTATTACAGAGAGGCATCCTGAGGTATTTGACCCACGGATCACTATTAGCAGTCGCACCACCGCTTCTCATAGTTTGAGGCACAGGTTTTACAGTGAAACTACTCGTCTTATTTAAGACTTATTTGTATCCCTTGTCTAACGTCTCTATGACACAAGGAACATTTCATTGTTCAGAGAATGATGCCGCAGGAAAGGGAAAATGCATAACGAGTTTCAACTGCAAAGTTGCAACTCAACTTCAAATGCCCATGTCTAAAAGTGTGCCTAAATTATGAGAAGGCAGCGTCCAACCACATCCATGATTTTGGTCTGAAGACTCCCCCTGAGCCTTAAGGTTAAGGCCTAAATAAGTTCTTTTGAATTAATTTGACTCCATCTTCGTCCCATCTACGATAATAACATAATGACCACATAATTAATGGAAAGCTGGCTGTCATTTAAGGACAAGCGCACATTATCCCCAGACTGTGAAACTTATAGAAAGTTTAGCCTCATTCCATTGCGGGCTATTTTATATTAAACACGTATCATGTGAGCAGTATGGCATGACTTGAATTTGATATCAAAATATTACTTATTTATTGGCTATGATCCAAAGCAGTTTTTAAACGTTAAAAAATAGTGGTTCAGTTCAATAGGTGACCCTCAAAGGGCTGATGTCTTAACTGAGTTAAGCTGATTAAATTAAGAGTAACCTCTTCTGGAAATCATAAGGTTTTCTTATTCCAAAATGATTGAGTTATTAAGAACATAATTTTCAACGGCAACAAGGAATGGAACTTCAATTCGCCTGATATTTAATCTAAATCAGCTTGACTATAATAAAATTATTTACTAGTAAAATTTAATAACAAAAAATATTGCTAATGAAATGGCGAAACATTTGTTTAATCTTCTGCAATTTATTAATACTCACAAGCAATTTAACAGTAGGTATAGAAATATATGACAAGAGACGCATGTGCGAGTATATAATTATGCTTAATCCAACTCAAAATGTCATAAATCTTAGACGAAATAACAGCGAAAACCAGATTTATAATTTGACTGTAGTCTGCCTATTTTCTTCAGTGCATTTATCACTGAAACAGTATTAGACATACACATAATATAGTGTGAGTCGAGACTAAACTTTGCGACTGGCGTCTCTCAGACGGGCTTTCAAAGCGTCTGGCTTGTAGTCGCGACGTAAGCGTTTATATTTTACTTACTCGACAGCGGACAGACTACAAAAAGAAAAGATGAACGAAAATATAATAAAGGTATATAAGTTATACTGATTAATATAATATATGTTGATAGCTACCACTCAAATTCATTATTACTGTGGTCAAAATATCACATCACCATACTCGTAGCATATCAGACATTTAAGAGCTTCATGAAAATATTTACTTCACCGCCTCATACATAAGTGCTAATAGATAGATAGATAGTGCTTATTTTGATATAGCAACAATAAGTTGCCAAGAATCAATCTAGCTGGCGTGAAAGGGAAGAGACCTATGTCCAGCACTAGACTGCGATAGGCTGATGATGATGATGAAGTTGCCTACAAAAGGGCTTCTTGTTGAGTGAATACTGGAAACTGAGAAATCTTATTTAATTTTGAAAAGGAGACTAATGGCTGTCTCTTTTTGTCCCCGGGATACCGGGATATGTGCCCGGTTGACAACTATAGACTTACCTCCTTTTACACGAGTGAGACTGAAATTATAGTTGCCAATGTGCTTGCATTTGTTACTACTCTGTCTGAATAAAAGGCGTGAGTGTTTGTACGTATGCACCTAACTTACTAAAATGAATGATCATGCATCAACAGCTTTTATTTGTCCACTTCTGAATATAGACTTCTTCTTATAAAGGAGCTATCATACCACCCTGACTAGTGGAGTTGGTATAGGGTTTGTGTCAAGTTTACCCTCTCTTTGCAGTGCTGTTGTTCTGCGAAGTTTGATCCTTTAGTCGGTTCTTACGACACCCACGGGAAGAATAGTGGTGGGGACACTCCATATTCTTAATCATCATCATCAGAGATAACATTATAATGAGTCGTTATCTATTCTATCAAGCTTTTTCTTTGGCCTTTACCATAGTTTGGTAGATCTACTCATTTCCCTTATTTTAATTTACCTTCTTGATTTGTCTACTTTGTCTACTTAAATCGTCAATCGTAAGATGTACTCATAAGAAGGAACTATCACAAGGAAGTGATAGAGATGTAAAATGTACAGTAGTACAGTTAGTAATTTTAATAAGCAAAGTATTTAAAATAATAATAATAATTTATTTTCAAATATATTACGTTGGCGTAGTATTATGTTGGCAACCTTTTTCCTACAATATTCCATAACAAGTCTAATGCAGAAATTTTCACTATGTAATCGTGAAAAGTTTATCGCAACTTATTTAATCATACGGAATTACGATTTACATTAGTATAAGTGAGTGTACAGATATAATAATAATAATATAATATATCTCACACATCTCACACACGGCCGTCTGATCCCAAACTAGGCAGAGCCTGTGCTATGGTAACCAGACTGCTGATAAAAAATTCTTATATATTTGTAAATATATAAGTATTTTTTATCATACATGTAATAGACAAATTACACCCAAACACAGAGCAAATGACCGTGCTCATCATACAATATTTGTCCTGGGTGGAAGTCGAATCCACGACCTCCGACTTAGCAGTCAGGGCCATTGACCACTAGACCAACAGCCCTGTTATATTCTTATTTAATTTATTTACACTGAACCCTAAACAGCAAGTATCATCAATTTGGAAACAGCATTTTCTGCCATGGCAAATTTAACATCCCTTCTATGGATTCGTCAATTTTCCTGACAATTTCCAGTTTGTTAAGATTTTGTCAAGCTTTTTTGGAAAATAAAAACACAACTCAAAATGTAACAAATCAAAAATATAAAATATTGACGCAATGACGAATTATTTCGTTGTTCTGTAGGATTGGAAAATGGTGTTCTATTTATGATATTTATCAACTTCTATTTTAAATCTAATATGATAGTATCATTTTAAATAGAGTAATGAAAAAATTGAAACTGTTTCATACAAAAATAATAAATTATACATTTTAAAATTTTCACAAATTTATTGAAATGTCGTCAATCAAGTTAAGATTTCTTCTTTAAATTTGGTTCGGTAATAAAAATATAGCATTCAAAATTAATGAACATTTCATGGCACAAACACCTAACTAAAATAATAGTCGGTCGGCTTAAGCGCCGTGAGTACATACATATCTTTATTTTTTGGTATCGACACCACTGCTGAAATAAAACAATTCGTTGTCTATTAATTTCTAATGATAATATAAAAATTGGTCGAGTTAACAAGAGATTCGTAAAACATTATAATTGTATCCATTACAACCAAAAAACAACTAAATTAATTTATATAGAGTACCTACCATTAGCTTGTAAGCAAATTATTACTAACATAATATGGAATTCCTTTTTTCTGAAATAAATCATTATTATTATTTTTTATGTGATTTTTGATGGCCATAATTAGTCTTTAATTTCGTATTTTATGTTAGTTACTTTTAGTTAGTCCCTGACACTTGGATAGTTATTTGCGTATTTACAGGAATATGATAGAATAACGAAAGAGGATACTATAATACGTAATTATGTCGTTATTATATTGATGTAGAGCTGTGGACGTCCTATAAGAGTTCAGAATTCGTTGTTTCCACTTCAAGTCCAAATAAGTGATAAATACTTTACCACCCTATTTTACACAGAAAATCCACCGACCTATTCTACTCAGTTGTTTTGAACTACCCGTACTTTCATTACTTACCAAGGTCGAAATATTTTATTAGTAATCAGCTTTCTAGAAATAAACAAAGACTGGAATTTCAAATGCTTACGAGAATTATATTGTAACAACTTACCGAGTTTCTTTGTTCGTGTTTCTTTTTACATTTTAGTTATTTTGTTTTAGATATACCGATGTTCGTGCTTTTTATGTTTGCATATTATTCAACCACATCTAAACTAAATTCTTTATATTTATTTACATACAAATATTTATTTCAATTAGTTCGTTTTTCCTACTTCCTATTTTCCTGTCCCAATTTTATTTGGGGTCAGCGCAACGATTGTCATTGCAAGAAGAGTTGGTTTCTTTTAATTATTTGTTAGTTTTAAGTTATAATTCCTCTAATTTTCATACACACATATAATTTTTTTTATATTGTCCGGACGATAGTTGTCGAGAAGAAAGGAAAATTGACAAGTTTCGGTTGATTGACAGCTTATTAATCATCATTTGCAATTATTTATAGACTACATGTTTGCTTTCAGTGCAAACTTTTAGATGTTAACGTGAAAAACAACAACATTCTAGTCAATTTTCCTTTAGGACAACCGACTTAAGTACATTTTTAACTGACTTCAAAAAAGAGGAGGTTCACTGCATGTTTTTTTTTGTCCGTATTCAGAATCCCCTTAACTCTAACCTTAACTTAACTCAATCGCTTACGTTCTATTGTTACGAATCTTCCAGAACTTATTAGAGTGATCAATTATAAATCTACCGTGCGTTTACTTGCTACATATATTGCGGATCCTGGATAATATTTTTTTAAATAAAAATAAAGCTTTAAAATATGTTCAGTAAAGCACTAATACATATGTAGACTAACTTAAAGGTATGCCTTCAGAGACTTTCTGGTTTACAGCATTAGTAGAAAATACATAGACGAATAATACAGTCTTAATGTATTTTTGCTTTTATTAAATGCTAAAAATATATTCATACCTTTTTTCCGACGAGTATAACCAAATTCCCAAGTGGGCACACAAGTACTAAGCACAGTCTCACCACTTTTGATAGCCGCTACTTTTTTAAATCAAGAAAAAATCTTAAGTACGAATAGATATTTTAAATTAAAACCGAACAACGTTCAGTGTTGATTAGAAAATTTTAGCTTTTATGGAATTTATCTGTGAACCTCGTTTATCTGTAACATGTAGAGGAGCATGTAAAATATCATTGCAAATAAAATAAATTAAGTGAGTACATTAAGAAAATACGAGTACCTACAGGCGCTCTCAACTAAACCGATACTGATTGGATCAAGCGTGTACGCCGGCGCAGAGTGAATTGTCTTATTTATTTAATTTATTTAATAAATTCGATTTTAGAAATATTTTTTTGCGGTATATATTTGTTGTAAAAACAAAGGTACGTAAAATATACATTCATGGTTCAAAGCCCCCATCTTTTAAGCTACTTCTAGTACTTTTATAGAAGGTATTATGTTCTAGTAGTACTGCCAAGAAGACTCGAAAGATGCAATTTAAGTTATTATACTTGTTCAATTACAAATTTACAATTACAAAAATGTATGCACATACCTAATTGAAATTACAGTTATCATGCTAGAAATGTGTAATTATAAGATGCTAGTGCTTAATGGGTAAATGTATTTAAGACTGAAGCCTCAAATTTCATCACAAAACCTATATTCTTACGACGTAACAGCAGCTTATTACGTAATCGTATGATATGATGCAGAGTTTGTGATAAGGCTCACGTAGTCTTTTTTTCCTAGGGGCCGTCGCCCTACGGGGGTTTACGGCGGGGTAATGTTTCGGAATCGGACCAACTAAAACCACTCGGTGTGCCACTCCGCGTCTGTAAAAGGAGGGATCCGAGAACTGCTGTTATTAAGACATCGGGACCCCTCCTAGCGCATGCCCTCAACGGCGCGGGCACCTTCTTCGGGTATATTCTTTATTTAGGCGACGGGTTGAGGGCAAAACCTGTCCCGTCCACCCGCAGCCACACTCAGGGCGGCATGAGGCGCTGGTAAGCGCGCCTGCCACGCCCGGTTCGTCGGCGGCGAATTGGGTCCGAGTTAAGATTATCCTCCCGGGCCCTCTCCGTCGCCTCCTTCTGCGAGATAACGTCTTCGCAGAAGGATGCGACCGCGATAAAACAACCATCACTACCGGCCATGGAGCGTATGACGGCCCGGTAGCGAGAGTTCTCCCCCGATGACTGCAGTGAGGACCCGACGCTTCGACGCCCGGGCAAATTGCTAGTGTGTGCTGAGCCGAGTCCTCACTGCAATCGCAGTGAAGACAGGCGGGACTCAGTCACGGTACTATTATAATACAGTAGTGTAACTCGGCCGCATGATAGAAATAAATGCCTACAGCCGCGCGGTACGTAAACATGCGTTAGGGCTGCCCGTCTCCAGCATTTTAATTATATTTGCCTACTTTCTGTTTCTATTTAGATTTGTGTTTGTAAATATCCTTTTTATATAAATAAATGAAATACTTTGTATATCGAATAGGAAGTGTTCAATAAAAATGCGTGTTGTTTTTTGATTGGTAGATTTAATTATTTTATTTTCTTTCTGCATTGGAGGAGTTCAAGTGTTGCTAGAGAGACTCGTTGAGGTTTGAGCAAAGATTTCATTTGTTGCATTTTCAGTCTATGTACTATTTTCATTTCCTACCAACGGAGCAGTATGGGTTTGTTTATCTTCTTTTAGAGATACTCCTGGATAAGTACTAGCTAAGCTTGGCAGCATCAACAATGGTAGGGCATTCTTTTTTTAAAGTTTTCTATTTGATGAATGTAATACATCCTCCAAATTAAAATGTTTTTCACAAACTTGGTAGGAACTAAAGTTAGGTTTGTTTTCCAAATCATCTCGCCGGATCAGTTGCAACCATTGAAGACGTCTGAAAAAAAATACATGTGACACTCTCGGAGACTGCCGCGGTAAAGCTATTGCATAACATTTTTTTTTTAAAGAAAAAAATCTGCGTGGTGTCAGGTATTTTTCGTTAGGTTTTGAGAATTTCGTGATTCGGTCACCGCGCCGCACCGCGCTCAGAATCCGCGATAAAAGCTATGCAATAGCTTAAAAATCCTTCTATAGAATAAAAAAAATTTGCTTTCTCCTTACGCGTTACAAAACTCCAATCCTTAGAAACTCCAACACCTACCTACTCAACTAGAATGCAAGAAACAGCTGACGAGTAAGTAACCTTTTATCTCAGCTTATTAACGCCTCTATAAATTAGGTACCTACCTACAACTCAAAACAAAAATTCTTTGGGCACCAATTAATTAATTATTACAAAGCTGAACAGCTGACTACGAATGTTTTAAAATCACAACCCTCAAACATCTAAATATTATATATGAGTCTAGCTGTTGTTGTTAATACCGAGAAAATGAAACCAGTTTTTAGTGGTATATGTTGTTATAGTAGCAGCAGAAACACTTTGTGAAAATTTTGAAAACTATCTAATGACACACAGACGGTAAAAAAAAAATTGTAGTATTATTCATACACACAGATAATAAAAAAATATTATTAAAAATAAAATACCACGTCTTTACTTTGAATTATGCAAAGTAACAAAACACACATGCACCGAAGTTTAACACAAGCGTAAGTAGGTAGGTACCTACCGTATCATGATTCATTCAGAACCTCATATAACTACCTATTTCACTCGTCTCAATAACTTTCCGTTACTCTATTCGCTTTATTTATTAATCCAAACACCTTTTTTTTCGTAAGATAAAAGGAAATACTTATCCATTAAAAAGACACACATTATGTACCTACCTACTAGTAAGTAAAATTATTTTATAGTCTTACCTTTCAGAGTTTCCAGGTAATTTAAAAAAACTTATGTCTGGATGCGTTATTGACGAATTCATACAACCAAAAACAGCACAATATTTCCTACTCGTCATATTAACTGATTTTTAGAGAAAAAATCGCGCGGTTATTGTTAAAAAAAACAACACACCGTCCGTTCGACACTGCGGTACAGCCGTGACTATCTGCGCCCCGAGCGCACCCCGAGATCGAGGCGCGTAGGTATAGCTCGCGTTTCGTCCGTTTATATGAAGTTCGAGTACTGTATTATAATTGTACCGTGACTCAGTTCCCTCCTAGCGACCGAGTGCAGGTACTTCCCGAAGCAGCTGTGCCCGGAAAGTGCCTGCATCAGTCGAAAGGAAAGGGTCCCGTGCTACTGCCCTGCCTATTCGACGATAACCGGCTTGAGCGCCTCCACGGCGGCAAAACCAGCACGTGAAGCCCCCAGCCCTGACGACCAACGAGCCATCGTGGCTTGACGTGCGGTTCGCGCCATTCGCGTACTTCTTCGGCTGGAGGCCGACTGCCGCTAACCGCCCGGAACTCAGTCATCCGTCGATATACTTCGGTGAACACTTCCGCTTCCAAATCCGACGGCGGAGTTCCACGGACACGGTGCGGTAACCGTGTATGGCTCTAACCGCAAATACAATCGAGGACGCCAAAGGCGTGCTCTATTTTGGGCGGTCAGAGCCGCTGCCCACACCGGTGCGCCGTGCCGGACAACCCTCGTGTACAGCCGTCTCGTCGCGACGCTGGGTCCACCGAGATTAGGCAAAACTCGCCCAAGCGCAAACGCGTGGTCGACCAGCTTTGGAGCAAAATGTCAGCAAGTGTTCGTCGAAGAGCCACCTTTCATCGAGGATCAAGCCCAGATACTTAATTTGGGCCTGAACCGGTACGAGGACCTTGTTGTCATCAAGGCCCATGAAATAAGAGGGCCTCCGTCTCATCCAAGGACCCATAAGTACAGCGCCTCAATGCGCTCGACCACCAGAGAGACTCCCATGGTGGCCAAGCGTGCCACCTCTTGGAAGTTCATCCCCTGGGCTGTGACCAATGTATCATCGGCGTAATAAATTACACCCAGCCCGGGGCGAAAATCAGCTCGAAGGGCACAGTCGTACCTTATGTGCAATACGAGGGGTCCAAGAACAGACGCCTGCGAAATACTGCACGACATGGGCCGACACTTCAGATTACCATCTCGGTCCTCGTACACGACGGTACGCTCCTCTAAATAAGCTCACGTCGTCTTGCATTAATCTCTTTCAAGCTTTATCGTCGCTTATTGAAAGGTGAAGGATAACAAATGTTTCTAGAGTTTTAGCTGAGTCAGAGTTTTTTTATTTCTGTATGTTAAGGAAATAGGTATTTAACTATAATTTGTCTCAAGCTATCTTAAGGCTGCCTTTTGGATATAGCGATTGGGTTTTTCTCTGTTTATAATCTAAGTAAAAGTACCGGTTCAATTCTCTTGCTATCATGAGAAATGAACCGGTAATTTTACCAAACGTCTCTGATAAATGGCGTGGAACTCCGCCGCCTCCTTGTGTGAGCAAGTTATGCTTGCGAAGGAGATGGCGGCGCGGGACCGGGAGAGGTTTAGAACTCTCCCGGCCCGCCAGGCCCGGGAACGGACCAGGTACCGAGGACGACTCGGGCGTCGGAGGTTGCAGAACGACCTCCGTCTTCCATAAGCGCAGGCCTGGGGGTGACAGGTGAGGCCATCTGTCACCCTAGCAGAAGCAGGCCCGGATTGGCGGCGAGACGCGCCCTTTTGGGAGCACAAAGGGAACATGGGAGTTCCCACATAGGAGGGGGCCATCTACACGCCGTGGATGGCCTAGGTACGTCGGGGTACCAGGGATTTCCTTTCTAGGGTACACCTGGTTCCCCGGCTATTGGTACCCGAGACGGCGTGCAATTTTTGGTCGGTTCGAGTCCGACATAATCACCTCGGTGGGTGATATCCGAGGGGATTTCCGCACAGGAAAAAAAGTGGCAAATAAATGTTATGGTTGGATTTTCTTTACATGGAATAAATTCTCATCGGACGGACCACCTGATAGTAAGTGACTAATGTAGCTCATGTGCACTTGCAACTTATCTAACTTGTGACCCCGGTAAGCAACAAAAGGATTACTTAACACCTGTTCTCGGTGAGGCCGTTTCGAAGCATGGTTCTCCATGGAAAAATCAAAGGAATGGGTTTCAATACAAAAAAAAAAACAGTCAGGTAACACTTTCAATTTATATTTATTTAAATCTATGCACGCAACGATCTGGTAAGTTTTAGGTTGAAATCCGAATATGGATAAAATACATTTAATAACACCTTTCTCTATATCATCTACATCTCTAATGGCTAGATCGTGTCAAATAGCACTCAGCTGTAACAGTTTGATACGCTTCATCAGATTCAACCTGAACAGTAATCGTTGCGGACATACTAATGTT
Source organism: Arctia plantaginis (assembly GCA_902825455.1). Classification (NCBI taxonomy): domain Eukaryota; kingdom Metazoa; phylum Arthropoda; class Insecta; order Lepidoptera; family Erebidae; genus Arctia; species Arctia plantaginis. Next base: position 9,169,410 of record CADEBD010000288.1, read on the forward strand.
CATACTATATATGTAGCTATAGTTTCAAATTTTATAAGGCTTTATTCAGGCTGTAATATCAATTTAGGCACTTTTTTTCATTAGAAAACTGTTAGCATTCTACGAAATGGACAGTTTTGCCTATCTTCACTGATTGTAGACTGGAATAGCGGTATCCGATTTGAATTGGGCTTTTGAAAATTTCAGGCTATTTTCACACTTTCCACGAAACCGAAACTCAAACAGATTTCAGGAAAGCGAAAGGAAAGACGTTAAAAATAAATAATTCTTTACCGTCTATTAGTATTTTAAAACCTACAGTGCTTCGGAGTTATTGGACTTTAAAAGAGTTCGTTTTGTTTTAGTCTATTAATATATCGGACCCGGATAATTATCTTTATGTGTTAATTTAATCTAAAATGAAAATTTTCTTTAATCCGAATGAGGCTCGGCTGACTTTTATTTTATTTAATAATTAAATAAATTATGTTTATCTATCTTTATTTCTGTTAGTTACTCGGTGGTGTCATTATGTAAAAGAATAATAACTTTGACAATAACGGTGGTGTCATGTGGATTGAATAATACCCTTCACACTACCGGTGGTGTCATTGGGTGGTATCACGGGTCTGTAACGTAATATATACATTGATTTCGTTGAGACGAAGATAGCATCAGGTTCAGTAGAACATCATCATGTTAAATTCACCTTTGTGTAGCGTGGATTAAACTCCAGTAAAGTACTGTAATATAAAAAAAAATGTATAAATAAATATAAGAAGCACATTTAGAATTCCTTAACATACTAATGTGAATTAATTAACCCTTTCGCTTAACGTTGTGTCGCTTAAATAAAAAAATAATTAATATTTATTTAGTTGGCCGACCCATTAGTCGGCCCCCATGGGTGTCAGGACCCGATTGTGTCATGAGGTACTTAGCTATCCATCATTTCGCGGCCCATTACTGCGTAGAGCGAAGGCTAAAGGCGCGTCGGGTCACGCCATGTAGTTTATACAGAAAGTATTTACGTAAGACGCAGAATTTCACGTATTTTTTGTATTTCTCATTTTATAAAGAAATTACAAATAAAAAAGAGATAGATATTGTTTGTAACTTTGTAGTACAAAATACTAACAATTGTCCTATGCTAATATTGGATATGCGACAATCAGGGATGAATTAACGTAGGTAAGCACTTCTTTCAGTTTACTCAGTCAATCTATCAACTCTGTGAGGCAATGTTTTAAGCGAGGTTTTGGTTGGTTTATTAGTAATAGAAGCTGGTAGAATCGGTCGTATATACCTACTAAAGGTATGTACTGAATGCGGGATTCAGAGAATTTAATGTTAGAATTAACCCTTTGCCTCAAACCAGAATTAACAAAAACCACTAATTAAGAAAGACAGGCCTAAAATAAAATTGTTACACGCCTACATTGAAAATGTTCGTATACTTACGTTATTAAAAACAAAACACTTCTAAATATCTAGTTTATATATTTGTTTCCTTTCAACAGAAAGTCTGATATTTTTTTTATTCTGTGATATCTGAGGGACAGTCATTGTGTATTAGATTCAAAATGACTTTATAGTAACAAATGTCACTAAAGGAAGAAATGCTTTAAAAAAATTATACCTACCAAAATGTTTTACAAATCTTTAAATTATATATAAAATCATCACATCACATCACATCACATCAACAGCCTTTAGTTGTCCACTGCTGGACATAGGCCTCTCCTTAGAAATGAGGTTTAGGCCTACTATACCACGGTGGCCAGACGGGTCGGCTTAGGGTTTGTTTCACGTTTTCCATCTCTTTGCAGTACTGTTGTCTGGCGTACTTTGCTCCCTTAGTCGGCTCTTACGACACCCACTGTATAAATAGGGGTGGTGACACTCCGTATTCTTAATCAATCACCACACTGCAGGACGGAAAAATATATAATACGTAGTAGAATTTGTATAAAAGTTAGGGCAAACAAAACACAAATTATTTTTATGACTCGCTCAAAAACTTGACAACACTTTGCCCGCGGTAATATTAGCCACTGATATTTTAGGTTAATTGTTATGGTTTACCTCAATTGCTGTAAGTAAATATTTTCACATATTTTTATGTCGGAAGAGAGTTAGAGACACCATCCACACATTCATACTTATAAATGTGAAAAGTTTGTTTGTTCGTTTATTACGGAAAGCTACATTATCAGCGAGTAACATAGGCTACTTTTTACCGCGATAACCAACATACACGCTGGCAGAGCCGCGGACAAAAGCTAGTATAGTGTAAACATTTGCTGATGCTAGATAAACCAAACAAAATATGCAACAGTAAATTGTACAATGATTAATGCTTATTGAGTATTAACATATTATGAGCAATGCCAATGCTCCAAGTGCTGACGCACACCAATCTTTAGTAGAAATTTTTTTGGCGATAGCGATAGTTTATCAATAGTATCATCATACTATTAAAGTTTATAGTCTTGAAAATCAGTACTGATTCTCATAGTCTTATCGAGATTTTCAACATCGATAAATACAATCGATTTTATAAAAAAATACTTTCGCTGGGTTGCAAAATAGATCTTCTACTTTACCTCAATAGTTACGAAGGTGTAGAGTAATAGTCTAGAGAGTATCGGTGTTATTCATTCCTTAGTAACAATAGTGTTTTAACTTATATACTATCCGACAATAAGGAATTTTCCCACTTCCAACATTATTGAATTACCCTGAAACACGTCATAACTCCACACAATTATGATTAAAATACTGTAGACTTAAACAAGTAAAGCAATTTATGTGGGAAGGACCGCAGCTGATATACTTCAATATTTTTCTTTAATTCTCATCATGGAATTTCAATACACTCATTTTTCAATGTCGAGAAAATTATATTAAGCATTGTTCCCGAGGGCCTAGTACCTTTGGCGATCCTCAAATTCTGAATGGCAACTTAAGTATAAATAGGTTATAGGAACAATAAATGATAGAATATTATGAGTTTCAATTTGAACGTTACCACTCTAGAATGGGCAAATGGACCCTTTGTGAAATAAAGTTGTCCCATCCTGTGATATATGAACACCGGAGTTGAAAATATAGGTAAGTAATTTTATTTATTTTGGTCCTTGATGCTTCTAGCAATTGATGACGGTCGGGTTTATTCGGGACTGCGACCATTCACAGGCTGAAACGCTGCGCTATAAATATTAGATGCGGTGTTGCCTCCTTACGCTACTGCGAGGCGGAACTGTGAGAATCGATAGTCTACATCGCATATGTGTCACTTTCTTGTCGTATACATTCTAAGAACACGATATTATGTTCACGCTCTGAGGTATTCACATTCCCAGGAGATGGTTAGGTTCTGAACGCACAGTTTACTCGTCAATAATAAACAAAATGAAATACCATCATACCCTTCTGGGCTCCTTACAAAATCATAACGTACTTTAGTATTATACTCGTAGAAGGGTTGTAGCTGATGAGTTTGATTTTTAGAACTGTGTTACTATGGCTGAAGTAAATAAATACCTACAGTAAAAAACATTAAGGTCTATACAATTACAGTTCAACTTATATTAGTAATAAATATATTTATATATGTCAGAAAAACTAAAGTTATATGGAATATAGTCGAAAGTTCGGTCCCTAGTTTGAATTATTGTTCGAATAAAATTTGAATAAACATTCAGTCAAACATAACAAACACAACAGTCTTTGGTATAGAAATGTAAATGATTCCTGACTACGTTTCCGGCAAAATCCGTCCTAATTATATGACCCAGCGAAGTTTTCACCTTTAACTAAAACACGAGTTAACAAGTACAAAAAGCGATAAAACTGTAATTTATGAATCTAACTAAAGCAAATTTAGCAAGTCCTGTTATTTGTATAATTACTTTGTATTGTCACAGTAGAGTATAGAATACAAAGTTTAAGCAATTGTAGTTCTTTGTTTTCTTTTAAAATATCGAATGCAACGCTTTTAATCTGTTTATAAATAGGAAAGAAAACATTTTCATTTCAAAATGTTTTTTTCCTTCCAAAAATTATAGTGTTAATCAATGCAAATTTGGACTGTTTTAGTCCTGAGTATATTATGTGTAAACGGTACCTACCAACATACAAACTACTAATACGAGTATAGAGGATACTGATGAGGATGTTAAAATTGATTTTACAAAAACTTTATTAATCATAGTCGTTCGTAATTGTATATTTTATTCCAAAATTGACTAAAACTTATTGAATATTATTTTAACACCTATAACTCAATTTTGGTACTTACAAGTTTTCGTGAAAATCGAGATTTGCCCATATCTTTTAATGACTCAGGACCTTGATTTTTATACACCTAATACCATAGACCATAGCTCTCAGTATCTGGTATAAATTTTAACTTGCAGCTTGCAGGGTATACCCGTTCCTAAGAAAATCGGTGGTGACACATGGACAGACGGACAGACGGACAAGAAAGTGATCTTATAAGGGTTCCTTCTTTACCTTTTGAGGTACGGAATCCTAATGAATACTTTTTTACAATTTTATTGCATCTCTGAAAACGTTCTAATATTTTACACCAGTAATAACAGAATAGATATTGTGAAAATGTTAATGTTGTTACTTTTATTGAACATTATCAAAAATAAATAACTTATTATTCATGCCCAATGAGTTTGAGTCCCTTCTTAATCCTGTTTTAGAATCTTACTTTTTATTGCAGTAGAAATAAAAACTCGAACCTTTGAGACAGCATATCTTTTTTAATTGTTAAAGTACGCAAGGTAAGTATTACGTAAGTACCTACGTTATCAGACAAATATTAGTGGGGTATCTACTTAGTTAATTATAAATGTTGGGATGCGAGACTGCGTCGTTGGTTGTGTCTTCACTGAATAATCCTAAACAAAGATCGTTTCAGCACAGAAATGAACAATTATAAAGCTAAATTGCTTTATTTAGGCACTTCAGCGACATTGTTAGAGAACACAATGGCTATTCTACCCTCATTCAGTGACAAAAATGCGCTTCATTTCGTCTTTACTCCACGTAATTTAAAGGGTAAACAATTAGTTCGAGCCGCTCGAAGTTTTCTCCGTAATGAGGTTTAGGTCCCGGTAGTAAGCAGGAAATCAATTTGCTGGCATCCAGCCACCGCTTTTACCTCTCGCATAGCTATTACCCCACTCCACATTCTACAGATATACGTATATCTACAAGCTATTATTACTTGTAGAGTGTTAGATTTAGTTTTTTTTTTTCAAATCAGTATACTAGGTGATTTTAAATTAGTGAGTTGAGTACAATTGCACTAATAGTGAAATAGGTCTATATTGGTTCGTTTATGACAGTAACGAATAGTTGATACATAGATACGTGAATAATTAACCTTTAACAGTCCTGTTTGTCTAGTGTAATAGCTATCCCGACTACTAACCAGAGGGTGTTTGTCGTTTTAAGTGGTGGTCTTCCTGTACAACCGAAAGTACATAAGTAGGTACAACTTAAAACGATACCGTTGAAAAAAATGCGAGCGAATGAAAAAAAAGGTTGTAAGGCAACCGCTTCAAAATTGGTAAGCGTACTTATTGACACCAACAAACGTTGGAAAAATTCCCAGCCGATCCTTACATACATTTGATGTGCGATCTCTAATTTAAGTTAGCAATACCCTTAACACTGACCCTAGCGTAGGATTTTAATAAAATTTTCGGGAGGAATAGAAACTATTTCTACACAAAGAAAAGTGTAATGTCTATCTTTCGGTAATCACTGGAAGTTGTCTAATTAAACAGAATGTAGTTCTTAAGCCAATCGGGTCTGTTTCAAGTAGAGATTTTCCATAAATCTCAACTCTTCAACTTATTTACTAATTGGTGTTAAACCGTTTATTCTTTATTACGTTCGAATACCTTATTGCTATTACAATATACACAAATAAAAAATATGTAATATTTTTATTACCCAAAAACTAAAAGATCCTTAAATTCAAAAATATTTATATTTATATATATATATATATATATATATATATTGATCGAACTGTACAGCATCGAATCAATACGGGATGGATGAAGTGGCGGCAGGTAACGGGAACAACTTGTGACCCCAGTTTCCCCTTAACACTGAAGGGACAAATTTATAAAAGACCTGCCGTCCTGTATGGTTGGTCACTTACGTCCAGATGGACAAGGTTAGGAATGAGTATATACGAGGGAGTCTGAAAGTAGCGCCACTGGATGAAAAATTAAGAAGTAATAGGTTATCTTGGTATGGACATGTCATGCGGAGAGATGAGGAAAATGTGGCGAAGAATTTTTTAGGTATGGGAGTTGAAGGGTACAAGAGAAGAGGCAGACCGAAGAAAAGGTGGATGGACTGCGTGAGGGAGGATATGGCTAGGAAGGGAGTAAACAGTGAGATGACGCATGACAGAGTAGAATGGAAAAATCATACATACTGCGCCGACCCCAAATAAAATTGGGAAAAGGGAAGGCAGATAACATGATATATTATTCAAGATCCTGTTTCATTGTTTTAAGTGACTTGGAATGGAAAAGCAAGATTGGTAGATCTATTAAATTGTGGTTAAATATAACGCAGAATTTGTAAGTGCAATAATACAAAAACATAACATGAGGTGTAAATAAATTTAAATAAATCCCTTATTAATTCATGGAGTCCGTTTTTAAAGGTATTCAATACAAAGTTTTCTCTCTGAACCAAAAAAATCTGCATAAAAGTTCATAGCTGGAGGCAGTTCAATGTACTTACTGTAACTTTTATTTATCGCCCACTTGAAAACTCATTTAGAATTTGTATAAATTCTCGATGAAGCACGTATTTGTAATATACTTTATTACGTATTTGAAATAAGCTTTTATTAAAACATTATTTGCCACTTAACAGAAATTGAACAAGTGAGTTATCTGAGTTAATGTAGTTCTTTTTTTACTAAGATGCGTGTATTATATTCCTTCAACTTCTTTCGACGACTGCTACTTATGCTAACAATGATAATGGTCATAAGTTTTACCGAATTATTCTAACGCTTTTGAGACAAAAGTAAAATACTTATTCCAAATAAGGCAACTTTGTCGGTTCTTTGCGTTAGAAAATATAATTCTCTTTTGTTATTGAATTCGTATACTTACCTTTTTCTAGAATAATAAACAACCAACAACAAACCAAGTTAGTTTTAAATTAGTGGGAAGAATTTTAGAAAAAAAAACAAGATGTAATTATCGCGTCGGGAGCCATTGATTTAATTTTGCGCTTATCAATAAGTATATCAAGAATAAGCTCACGACTCTTTCCTATACTTATTATTTTTTATTACTTATTCTTCTAACACACTTTTAGCTGAATTCAAGAAGAAGCTGAAAAAACAAGAAGGTTTTCAGTTATGCTGCCCTGGTCCTACATAAATATAGAGCGAGGGGTAAATAATGGAGCGTTTATTTCTTCTTCACTTCACTTACTTCTCGCTTCATGTTCAGTAAGAAGTAAATACTAAAAAAGCATTTCAACGGGCATTACTTAAAAACAGGATTTCAATTAAAAATAAGTTTCTCTAAATCTTGTACTCCTCTTTCTTTTAACATTAGGGAAGTATTTAGCGGCACAAGTGTCTATTTTCATAACTCTTAAATCACCTTATTCAATTTGAAAAGCTCAACCAATTAGTGTTGAAATTAAAATGTCAGCGTGTAAATATTTGTTGTGTATATTTTCAAGTCCATTTATAGTCGTAAAACTATGCAAGCTCGTAAGGGATGAAGAAAAGAAGATAGGTAGATACTTTTTACCTAGAAAGTAAAAGTAAAACTTTATTATAAAGAAAAGTAAAATTATAAGAATAAAATACATTATTTTCTTAACCTTGAGAATAGTAGTAGTTGAATCCTAGAAGGGATTTCGGGATTTACTCGAGCGTGTCAGATTAAGATAGAAAGAATACCTTACCTGAGTACCTCCACAATACATGAGCCCTACACGAAGGGGGGAAACGTTTAGTGCCCTAGACGTTTCCAGTTTTAGATTAGTTAAACGATGGCCAGAAATATTTAAGCGTGTGAGATTAAGGTAAGTTGAATCAACACTGATTTTTTTAAATACACATTAATGTGTCATTGTGTAATGACACATTAATGTGTATTTAAAAAAATCTGACGATTTGAGATTAAATGTCAACATAATTGTTCGTGCCTTTATTTGTCACATTTTATAAAAATGAAAATACTTCTAATCGTCTGATTTAAAATACCCTGCAATATTATATCAGATTTTTGGCTAGTATGAGAGGAATATTAAGCTGAACCGTCTGTATAAAATCTAACACGCCCGGTATTTCGAAATGGTCGCTTTTAGACTGCTGCGTTTCGCTGCTAGACTGTGTCACTTTAAAATCGTCAGACCTTTCAATGGGAGCATTTTTAGCGTCCAAATAACATATCCCCAAAATATCTGATGCACCCTAATATTTTTTTTCGTTTCCTTCCCCTTACATTTTTGAAGACTTGTTAATGGGACTAATCCCTCCCATATTTATTTATAACTTTATGCACGTTTGTACATCGGCGGACTTAATGCCCTAGGCATTCTCTCCCAGTCAACCTTTAGGTATTGTAGAAATCGTGAGTGATAGGCGCATATAGGTTATAACACTAATCACTAAGATATACACTACACAACACAACACACGTAATTTTATACACAAGCAATTACATATATATATATACACATACATACACCCACATATACATATATATATATATATACATATATGGGGTGTACCAATAAGAACGTCCTGGTTTAAAAATTGAATAAAACACAATTTTTTTTATGAAAAATGCATACGATTGATTTATTTGATAGATAATTTTATGCAATTTATGATAATTTTATATAATTAAATAATATATCGGCCAAATGACCGCCGCGGCTCTGTTTGCAGACGGGCGTGAGCGGGTTCACGCCAATTTTCGATGACGCGGTGCGCCATTTCGGCCGGTATGTCGGCTATGGCTCGTCGAATGTTGGTTTTTAAGTCACGAATTGTAGCTGGATTATTGTTGTACACTTTGGATTTAACGTAAAACCAAAGAAAATAGTCTAAAGGTGTTAAATCACACGATCTTGGTGGCCAAATGATCGGTCCATTTCTCGAATAATTCCATGTTCACTCGAGTAATGTGAGGTGGTGCACCGTCTTGTTGAAAATAAAGGTCGTCTGCATCAATATCATCAAATTCCGGAAAGAAATATTCGGTTAACATCGAGTTATAGCGCTCGCCATTCACAGTAACAGGGTTTCCTTCGTCACTTTCAAAGAAGTAAGGAACAATGATTCCACCGTACCATAAACCGCACCAAACTGTTATTTTTTGCGGATGCAATGGTGATTCATGAACCACACGTGGATTTGACTCACTCCAATAGTGTCAATTTTGTTTATTAACAAATCATCAATCAATCATCAATTATCATCAATTATCATCTGAGAAGATGATTTTACGATGAAAATCGTCATCGGCTTCCATCATTTCCAGTGCATAATCGGCAAATTCACGACGGATACAATGGTCGGATGGCTTCAAATCTTGTGCCAAAACAATTTTGTATGGGTGTAGGCCCAAATCCAACCGCAAAATACGCCAGGTGGACATTGGAGAGAGCCCCAACTCTTGTCAACGGCGTTGAACTGATCGATTTGAATTCGCATCAACACTGGCCTGAACGGCTGCGATATTCTCTTCACTACGGGCATTTCTTTGTCTCACAGGCACAGCAGTATCGTGGAGAGTGAATTCACTTTCAAATTTTGTTATTAGGTCTTTACCTATGAAATTGCCTTTCTTCAGTACTGGTCATTTCAAATAAAAAAAAGTTTGTAATGGCTCTGTATTCTAAATTCAAATTAATTTTGTTTTAAAACCATGACATTCTATTTACAAACTCAGTCTTTTGTTTTTTGATTAGCGTTGTATTTTCATTACATTTGAACATTTTTCGTTATAATGGATACTTTAAAAATTCGTGTAATTATGGAATATGAGTTCCGTCGTGGCACCAACGCGACACAAACGGCACGTAACATCAAAAACGTTTACGGAGAGAACTGTACAAACGAACGCACAACCCGTTATTGGTTTTCCCGGTTCCGTTCTGGAAATTTTGACTTGAAAAATGAAGCTCGTGGTCGTCCGGAGACTTTGGTTAACAATAATGAATTAAAGGCGATTGTGGAAGCTGACGAAACTCAATCTACAGCTGAGCTAGCAGCAGCTTTTAATGTAGCTTTTAAGACTTTTCATGAACTATTTTAATATGTTCGATAAATGAAATCTTTATTTCTAAAAAAAACACACAGGTAAGGTAGGTCATAAATAACACACAGGTTTTATTTTTTACAGTGACATTGTCAAATTTGATGCTCGGCGGTGATTTGAGGTTAGCTTTTAAAGGTAGCAGGAAGGTTTTGTTGGGTGCAAAAATTAAGCGATTACGTTCACCCCAATGAGATATCAAGTTCAAACATCTATTAGCTAATCTCTCAAGCCCCGCCCTGGTATCAGATTCCACTAGTAATGAACCGTCATCAGCATACGCATTCAGAGTACATTCGTATGATATTGGTATCGTAAGAAAATCGGCGAAGCCGATTTTCCGAAGTATGGACCTAGCACTAATCCCTAAGGACATCCCATTGTAAGCGCCTTCGTCACAGAATGATGACCAACTATTAGTATAGTTGTACCATGTGAAAAATACTAAGAGATAAGGGAATAAATATTTTTAAAGCACCCTTGTGACTTTATTTTCAGCACCAGCATGGGCCACCATGCGTTGTCGAAGGCGCCAGATATATCTAAGAAAATAGCCAACGCGCATTGAAATTCTGACTCTGTGACAAACTTCCTAACCGAAATAACCGCATCTATTGTCGATTTCCCCAACGTAAATCCAAATCGTCTATCATGAAATTTAACTCCACCCTGCACTAGTCGGGGCACAACAAGACGTTCTAAAAGCTTTCCTAACGATGGTAACAATGTGATTGGTCGGTAGGATTTAGGATCATCCGGCGGCTTGTCGCCGCTTTTTGGCATTATACTCGTCCGAATATACACCGCACCGCACCGCCAAATACGAGGAAATATTCAGTCAAAATCATGTAACCCGAAAGTATATAAGCTTTTTTATCATTTTGTTTGATGTTTTATCATTGTCCGAAGCCTTGTTTAGCGCCAAGAATCTAACGATACTGAGAAATTCGTCAGACATTGGAGACAGTGGTGGTTCGATGGCCCACTGCCTGATCTGTTCGTGATGATCAGTGTCATTTTAAAAGGTTTAAAAGGTTTCTTTCTGCTGTTTGTTGTACTCCTGTGGTGCATCTGTTGTTAATTTTGATGTTCTGTATTTATGCAAGGTCGATTGATCTATTTTCCTAAAATTCGTGATACAAAGGTGACCACGGGCCCTCTCTATCGACTTTATCAACAAGTTTCTGAATTAAGTTTCCCTTGGATTGTTCCATAGCAGCTCTGTAGTGGGACCTGGCAACTCTTAAGAGCAATGAGAGCATTATTGTACAAATGTCCTGTAACGTTATGCTTTTTAATAGCGTTTAATTTCCTAGGAGCTTTCCGGTAGCTTCTACGTAGTTCGGCTAATTTATCATTCCACCAATCATATCTACGAGTATTAGTGATAGATCTGCGACCAATAGACACATCAGCGCAGTATGTAAAAGTTTCTGATAGTATTTCGGCAATTTCCTCAGCTGATAGACTACTGCGACTGAAGTCTTTGGCATGAGTTGCAAAGAGTGAACCAAACAAAGCCCAGTTCGCACCTTTAGCTTTATATCTAAAATTATAGGGAGCTTTTTGCCCTTGGTATGAATTCGTACACGATCAAGCGGTGATCACTACAGGATGCGTCCGGGAGGACACGCCATCCGGATATCGAGACGTCGCCGCGCATAAGCGTCACGTCAATAGAAGACTCACCCATTGGGTTGCAAAAAGTTGGTGGTGCATCGGGGGTATTGTAAATAGTAATATTCATTTCCGCAATGAAATCTTCAACCGCACAACGTCGAACCGTATCGGCTGAACGCAACTTGCCATACCATAAGGTAGATGACGCATTGAAATCAGCGCCAATAGTAATTTTATGTCCCACGAGAGACTGCAAGACGTAACGTAAGCTACACCGCTCGCAGTGAGGATCAATAGGATGTGAACATTGAAAATAGCAGCTCGCTACGTAAACCTGTAGTAGAGGATGTGATGTCAGCAACGGCGCAGTGTGATCATGAGATTACGCAAAGATGCTACCGTAGAATTAGAACTTGCATATATCCCAGCCTGCAAACGGCAGTCTAGCTGTACTACATTACTACCCAAGCGAGCGCTCTGATATTGTTCTTGTATAAGAGCAATGTCTAACTTTGGTTCTAAAATTAAACGGTCTAATTCTGATGTGGCTATTTTATCGTTATGAAGATTTAACTGGCCTATTGAAATATTATCCATTACTTAGTAAGTTACTCTATAAACTATTCAGTAATTGGTATTTAAGATTAGCTGCTCTATTTTTAATTTATATGTAGGACAGTCGTGTGAGCCGCATCGCTGGTCAGATGGTTTTTTGGACCGCCTGCACTGAGCGCACGTTGGCTTAAAATATGATGTGTCTTTATCTGGACAAGCTCGAGTTTTGTGTCCGGCGGCGCAATTAGCACAAGCAGGAGTTTTAATGTTGCAAAACTTTTGTACGTAACCGAATTGTTGACAATTTAAACAACGAACTTCTTCTATATTGTCTATGAATCTATAAATAGCAAAGTCTATATAAAGTTTATCTTTTTTGTTGGCTAGATGTTGCCGAACTGCTGCCTCTAATTCTAAGCCTATCCATTGACGCCCATTTTCTAGTTTACCATGCCTAACAATTTTGGTTGAATTAAGAAAGTCATCCTCACTTAATTTTAATTCGTCCTTGATATTCTGACGATAAAAGGCTGTTAGGAAGGTACGATCCTCCATAGAACCGGGTACGTCTTTTACAATTACACGGGGCTTTCGGCCTTTCGGTTTTTTTAATCGTAACCCTACTGACTTAATAACATCTACAGATTCCAGTTTTTTAAACTGCCTTTCCTTAGCTACACGTAACACGACGCCTTACTTAGCGTTTTTTTTAACACCTACAATTTGGAAACCCTCATCGCCAGGCCTTCATGAGAGCCTGTTTCGTTGCTAACTAGGTCGAATAGTCCGCTGAGTGTTCCGTAGTGGGATATGCAATAACACAGCACCTAGGAAAGCGCGCATCAGTGGGTACCGGCAGGGGGCAGATTTAGGTGGCAAGCGAAGCTTAAGTTTGTCCGCGTATGTTTCACTCGATTGTTAAGTTGCAATACCCTCAATTTGACGCTTAAAATTCGCTAATTTCGTTTCGTTCCTAGAGGATTTTATTGCTAATAATGATACCAGTAATATCCAGAATCGCTGTTTTATTACCTACGTTCATTCGTGATCCTTGATCATTCACCAATTCGTTAATTTTTGACAAATAATCGGTTACCTGTGACACTAACTCGCAGTAATTATACTCCCCACAGCTATCACGACCACTAAGAGACAAAACATTCCCACTTAAAGTATTAATGCGTTTACATCTTTTATCTTTCGGCGAGGAATTCGTAGGTGACATTTCGCTAAATAACCTTTTCCCGGTTGGTGTTAGAAATTTACTCGTACCGCCGGGATCCGGTAATTCCCTAACAACCGCCATAGCAGCAAAGACACACCAAACAACAATTTCAAAAAGAACAAGCTTAAAAATAAACAAAACGCAAAGAAAAATCAATACAAACAAAGGATACCTCCTACCTACTTGTAGAAAGAAAATAAATTTACCTACAAATAGCCGTAATAAAATAATATAGCGCTATATTTCTATTTAAAATCAGTAATAACTTACTGATATTCTTTAAACACACTATACGCAACCTTCAGCCGCTCGCAAATCGGGAACTAGTTGCAGAAAAACACAGAAAACAATAATTAAATGATTAGCATACGAAGTCACACGTGAGTCGCACAGTGCCGCGAAGGGAAGTGTGTGTATTTGAAGACCTGTAGAAGCTAGTCCCACCGCTGAAAGTTAAGACATTATAAAACTTTCATTCATTCTATTACCTAATCTTTAATAGGTCCTCATGACACTCGAGTAAATCCACATTTAGCATCGTGGGCTCCCCTATGGTAGCTAACAACTTCATGAAATCAATTACAGAACCTGTCGTCAACTACTACTGTTTCTTGACTAGTCGTAAGACATTTTGCAAATTCGACAGAATTATTTGCGTGTAGAGCTCATTAGATTCAACAATTATCTAGAAAATTTGATTCAATCGGTGGTAGGACATCGGCTATAAATTTGATCCAATATCTGGTCATCGGCCAAATAACTATCCTTGTCATCTTTTACATATGTAGTTGGAACTCATGGACGAACGATTTGGTACTTTTTATCTTGCTCCGGTATTAAAGTTGTGTGTTTTGTGTTTGAGTTTTCTCAACTATAATATTATTACATAACCACAGCACACTGGTCAGACGAGCGTAAGACTTAACTTATTCTTAAGGCAAAATGGTAAATTGAAACCAAAGGCGGAACTCAACACCGGAATTGTATGTGTCGGCTTTACTGAAAAGAGGTCAGGCGTGGACCAGCTAGACTGTTGTCATTACCTACATACTCGTAACGTGATTAAACTATTCATGTGGTCACTGTTCATTCAAGCATAAAAGCTTTAAAGTCTTCAACAGTTTTTTCTACAAGTGTACCTATAAGTACTCGTAATATAGCCCAACACACACATACTTTTTCGATATACTTCCTTTAACATTGCAAAATTAGCATTTCTATGAATTTTATGTGTAGTTTCTCTGCGAGTTCCGGCAAAGTATTGGATTGGTTTTTCTTATTTAACGCATAGGAAATGTAACATGATTCTGAACTCTGTGTCGTTTTGGTAATGTTATTTTTAGTAAATACGGGCGAGGTCGGCTTATTAAGTGGGTGCGTGTGGGGTTGGGGGTTTAACTTCGAGACGCGAAGGTCGAAAAGGCGCACGTTTACAATATCCGGTACGGATCCGCAATATTGCCCTATATGGATTTAGGACATAAAATTCAATGATTATAATATAACATTAAGGGCCATATCGAAATATTATCTTTCATGATTATGTTTTAGTAAAAAATAGGCATTCATATTTTATTTTACATTGTAGCTTTAGATTGGGGTTTGCCTCAGGTGTTTTGTAGGATATATTAAACCTCTTCTCAGTAAATGTAGTAGTACAACAAAGTTTATTACGCATGTCCTACCGCTAATGGGTTTTTGCGTGTATCGTTCATGTTTGTGCGTGTACGTATAATATTTCGTCTAATTTTATAAGACTTGAAAACTCATTACATTTTGGTGAAAAATAATTTACCGTAAAATTAAATGATAGTGATGAAATATTTTAAAATTATATTGTATTTTTTCAGGTAATCATGAGGATCAAAACAGACAACGGTAACGTCACTGTGCTAAACGAATTGTCGGTTAAAAACCCTGATAACAGGCGTTGGACGAATTCTATCAACACCGAATCTCATACAACAGATTATTCAGAAGTGACTAATTTTAACACTATTCTCGACTCCAGAAGGTCTTCGAATACATTAGAAAATTATACGGGAACAGAAACTATTTCTAAGAATGATGCGCCAGTCTTGAGTACGAAACTGGTATGCAACCGACAGTATCGAATCAACTCGAGAAACATAAATACTGTATCGTTGTGCGATAATACTGAGACGACCAATCTCGAAGATTTGAAGGAACCTGACCGAGTTTCTGGTGAAAACTATTTAGGTACATGTATTTACGTATATTAATCGAGATAACATTACACTGTTCAATTTAATATTTTGAAACCTGAATCGTAAAATTGTGTTCACTCCTCCTCAATACTTTTAAAGGGAAGAAAAAATTTTGAATAATGAAAGATTTAATTTCGTCAATATGATATGTGGAATATAAAGCTATTTAAAATTACTGCTTTCTAGTTCTGGCAGTCTCTAAGCTAGACCGCGGACGGTCCAATCGACATACAAATGGACATCAAACATCGTATTGTATGGCTACGGCCATTGTTTGCCGTATTGTATGTACTACATTTACATAAAGCTACATAGATACGAGTATTATATTATGTTTAACATATACGCACACATATACGCAAATACTTAAAATAGTTTCATACATTTAGCTTATTTCCGCTCTTTTAATAATAATATATAATCTACTGTAGGAGTTTTCAGTCACGTTGAACAGCCGATGTTGACGAACTAGAATGGTTGATAAATAATTAGGTACTCGTTGTTTTTCCTGGTTTGTACTATAAATATGTAGACTAATATCAACACCAACCGAAGCATTATTAGGCTGAGGAGCATTATTAGGAAAAATGGGCCTATTTGGACATACTTAAAAAAGTAACTACTTACGCTTATTAAACATGTTTTAATAAAGGTGTGCGGATGCAAGCGTCCAAAATTGACATTATCAATTGCTAAGTATCGGGGAAACCATTGATGAAAGATTATTATATACGTAATCTTTTAACTGTACAAAAATGTAACAAAACATTTGATTTACTTTTCAGAAAATACTAATGTATACACCGATACAACACCTCTCGACGAAGAAAGAGTATTTGATCATTCTGAGGCAGATGAGATGTCTGATAACAGTACAAATCCTGTACCGAGGGGTATAGTGAATCCAAATTATCCTGGCTTTCAACATTTAGCGCACACATTACAGGTAAAGTTTCACTTAGAGAAAGAAACCTTCGAAGTGTTTAAACTTTACTCATTACAGCGACACAAGGGAAGCCCCAGTTGTTACAAAATACAGCGGGTAGGGAGTCGTTCATACCGGTTTATTTTGTTTTGCGACAGTTTCAGTTAAAGTAAACTGTAAATCATTTGGTTTTTTTACAGGATTATTCTTCAAACATTGAAAATTTTTATCATTCAGAAAATGAAATGACAGATGATGACGTTGACGTAGAAATTACTGATCTAGCATATGACCCTGATTCTTATCAAAATGAGGTTAACGACGGCAAACAAGTTATTAATAACAATAACGTACAGAAAGATATAATAAAAACGCCACTGTCATCTCAAAATAAATGGCATTTACAAACTAAAATTTTAGATAGTCAACAAAAAGAAATACCAGATCTTATAAAAACTGTGTCTCAAAATAACAATAATAACAATGACACTTTCAAGTATGATATCACATGTACAGATGCAGATATAGAAAACAATTTTCACACAAAAGATATTATTGGCGATTTTAATAAAGAAGTTGAAGATGAAATCAAACAATTATTGAATTATAATATTAATATACAAGTTGATTTAGAGGAATTACGAAAGGATATAAAAGATACTTTTACAAAACCGATTGAAAATACGATAAACAATATAAGCGACGTTGTTAATCACGTCATAAAGAAATTAGTGAAAACACAAAGCGAATTTACTAATGAAAGCAATGAAATAAAAAATGATCTCATAGAAAAAGAAAAAGAAAAAGTCGACCAAGAAATCAATAAAATAAATAAGGAAAATGAGAAAAATACTAGAACAGAAATGAGTCTAAGCAGGCCTACGTTTTTAATAATTGACAATAACACCAATGGCAAAATAACAGACGCTTTTCTTTCAGACGGAAAGGATGAGATAAATATTAATGAATATAATACAGAAAAATTGAGCCTCAACGTCGAAAACACTATTAAACAACTAAGCACTGAATTGCGAAAAATTATTCCAAAATTAGATGAAATGCGAGAACGTGATAAATTCTGGACCGACTGCAAACGTTCAGTGGTCATAGATGGTAATTCTAACGAAATACCCAATACTTCGAAAAATTATAGTATAAGTACTAGCCATACTCAAGACAAATCCGTTATAGGCAGAACAACTAAGAAAAATGATAATCACCTTAGTGGGACACATTATGCCATAAATTCTACAAAGTAAGTATGCTCACACATACACAAGTATAAAAAATGTAATGTATTTTTTGTGTGAGGTGTAGTAGGTTCAATTATAAATAACTAGCGATCCGCCCCAGCTTCGCAAAGGTGCAACTTAGATACTACTAATGGGGTGTTAGTGTAGAGTAATTAATTATACTATTATTGTAATAAGACTACACTACAGGCAATCTTTATTTAAAAACCCGATCCGCTCTGGCCTGCCACAGCCGCCCAGGACGGATGTACGGCCCGAACGAACGCCTTGCCCAGCATTTTAAATCTCTGATATCTACTAACATATCCATTGTAATTGTATCCTGTAAGGGTTATTTGGATCCACATTAAATGCACAACTTATCTAAAGTATATAATTTGATAACAAATAATACTGTATCTTTGAAAATAGCTTCGTAAATTACCCTTTTTTTTTGTAATATGTTAAAGAAATGAAAAAGAGGGTAATTGTGGGCTATCCTTAGGAGTAAGACATAATATATCATAGCTGACTTTTTTGTAGCACTTTATTTTGATCTATCTCGTAAGGTTTAGCCAGCCTTTGCAATGTAAGCGAACAAAAATATGTTTTTACGATTTCACATTACAAATCTTTAAAATTCTCGGATTACCTCTACTACTTTTATATGTATAATAGACATTTATTATACATACATATAAACCCGTATCTTATCCCGTCTCTCTCTCTATTGGTAATAACCGCATTAAAATCCGTAGTTTTAAAGATCTAAGCGTAGGTACAAGATCTAAAAGCAAATTCATTTTAGGCTAGGGACGATTAGAAAAAATTTCTTTTTGACCAATTTCAGTCCATTACCTCATACAGCCAATAGCTAATGGGAGTAAAGTTGAAAATAAATTTAACAGAGTATGTATTACGCATACAAAACAAGGAGGGACGTCGTGTAAAACAGTGAAGTTTCTTGTATACACGTAATTTAGTAGGAAAATCGTGAATATGAAAACATTGAAACGTTGCGTGTTGTCTCAGTGTCATTATTATAAGAGTATGTATAACACTTATGTATAAAATGTTTTCATACTTCAGTGACGCCAAGACCAAAACAAAACAGAATGAAACGAAATCCTCCAGCCGCAATGCTCAAAAGAAAACATCCGTCCGTAAAAATGATAACGCAAAAGATTTGGAATTGGGTAAGCATTGCATCCTCTTTACTTATTTGATACCAGATAATGCTAGTGGGTTATTTCACTTCAGTATTTATTCGCTGTCTACATATGTTTTTGACTAAATATACATATTTAAATATTATGTCAATTACAGGTATATCTTAGTTGTTGTGCATAATATAATAACTATTTCAAAATAGTCTTGACTACTACTAACTTGATAATACTAACTAGGTGTACATTGAGGAAAATCTACTGACTTTCATTGTAATTAGCGTATAAAATATATTCATTCCCCTGATCTTCCCGCCGTCATATATTGTGTATTCCTCAACAATATTAACTAGAGATTATTATTATACTCGTAAAATAGACTGGACGGGCTTTTAAGTACTTCCGAGTAACATGTATTGTGATGTACGTAGATTTTAAAATTTAGGTCATTTATTAATTCTTATGCGTAGGTATAGTTATACCTACGCATAAGAATTAATAAATGACCTAAATTTTGAAAAAAATATGAATAATAGTTAAGATTAACTATTATTCATAATTTTTTTACTTAAATGTCATATTTTATGCTGAAAATGGTAGAAATGAGACTATACTGAATAATCACTTGTACTAATATTCATGTTCCATTAACTTTACTTGTAACAAACTGACTATATAATCTTAAAAGTTTATTTTAACCTACCCAGATACCCAGTGAACACATGGCCTCGATATGACGTAATAGATAGGTCATAAACAGATCATAGGCTTTTTACATAAATGTGACATAAAAATGACTGTTTTGATGCCTTTGATATAATGTCATATCATTAAAAGATATGATTGGTATGACATAGTACTGGCCTAAAATTTGACTTTCATCTTCAACAGCCTTTAATAGTCCACTGCTGGACTTAAGTCTCTCCTTAGAAAGGAGGTTTCGGCCTACTATACCACGCTGGCCAGACGGGTTGGTATAGGGTTTTCGCCCATCGGGGAGGTGTTCGACGCTAGCTTGGCGTCGGGACGCTTCCCTGAGTGCTGGAAAAGCGGGAAGCTGGTCCTATTGAGGAAGCCGGGACGGCCTGCCGATTTGGTCGCGGCCTATAGGCCCATCGTGCTGCTGGACGAGGCGGGCAAATTGTTTGAGAGGGTTCTTTCTGCCCGCATCGTCCGGCACCTCTGCGAGGTGGGCCCCGATCTGTCGGACGCCCAATTTGGTTTTCGGGCGGGGCGTTCGACAGTCGACGCCGTGTTGCGCCTGAGGGCCGTGACCGAAGAGGCCGTGAGCTGTGGCGGCATGCTGTTGGCGGTGTCATTAGACATCGCCAACGCATTCAATAGTCTGCCATTCAGCTGCATCAGGGAAGCACTCCACTATCATGGGGTGCCAAAGTACCTGAGGCGGCTAGTGGCAGACTATTTAGAGGAGCGTACCGTCGTGTACGAGGACCGAGAAGGTAATCTGAGGTGTCGGCCCATGTCGTGCGGTGTTCCACAGGGGTCTGTTCTTGGACCCCTCTTGTGGAACATAGGGTACGACTGGGCCCTTCGCGCCGATTTCCCCCCAGGGCTGGGTGTAATCTGTTACGCAGACGATACCCTGGTGACAGCCCGGGGGGCAAACTTCCAAGAGGCGGCGCGCCTGGCCACAGGGGGAGTCTCCCTGGTGGTCGGGCGCATTGAGGCGCTGGGCTTACGGGTGGCCCTAGATAAGACGGAGGCCCTGTTATTTCATGGGCCCCGTCATGGTCCACCCCATGGCGCCTCAATCGTGGTCAACTCGGTCCTCGTACCGGTTCGGGCCCAGATGAAATATCTGGGCCTGATCCTCGACGGAAGGTGGCTCTTCGACGAGCACTTCCGACAGCTTGCTCCAAAGCTGGTCGGCGCTGCGTCTGCCCTAGGGCGACTTTTGCCCAATATGGGTGGACCCAGCGTCGCGACAAGACGGCTGTACACGGGGGTTGTCCGGTCAATGGCACTGTACGGTGCACCGGTGTGGGCGGCGGCTCTGACTGCCCAGAATAGGGTACGCCTCTGGCGCCCTCAGAGGGTAATGGCGGTCAGAGCCATACGCGGTTACCGCACCGTTTCGACGGAGGTGGCATGCGCGTTGGCCGGAACTCCCCCGTGGGATTTGGAGGCGGAAGTGCTCGCCGAAGTTTATCGGCGAGTGGCTGACTCCCGGGCGGAGAGCGGATTTCGCCCTCCGCCCGAGGATGTGCGCGAGTGGCGCGAAGCCGCTCGCCGAGCCACGATGGCTCGTTGGTCGTTCCGGCTGGAGACTCCACGCGCTGGCTTCGCCGCCGTGGACGCTCTCCAGCCGGTCATCGCCGAGTGGGCAGGGCGGCAGCACGGGACCCTTTCCTTCCGGCTGACGCAGGTGCTTTCCGGGCACGGTTGCTTCGGAAAGTACCTGCACTCGGTCGCTAGGAGGGAACTGAGTCCCGCCTGCCACCACTGCGACTGCAGTGTGGACTCGGCCCAGCACACGCTGGCGGTCTGCCCCGCATGGGCGGCGCAGCGCCGGGCCCTCACTGCAGTCATCGGGGTGGATCTCTCGCTACCGGCCGTAGTACGCTCCATGGCCGGTAGCGACAGTTGTTTTACCGCGGTCGCCACCTTCTGCGAGGTAGTAATCTCGCGGAAGGAGGCGGCGGAGAGGGCCCGGGAGGACGACCTCCACTCGGACCCGATCCGCCGCCGGCGAACCGGGCGGCGGAGGCCCGCCTATCACAGCCTCATGCCGCCCTGAGTGTGGCCGCGGGTGGACGGGGTGGGTTTCCCCTCCACCCGCATTAGTTTGGCCAGCCGCGAGGGGGCGGCGTCCGCGTGTGCCGGACGTCGCCTAAAGAGAGGAAAAACATTGAGACGGAGCCCGCACCAGGAGCGGGCTGGCGCTAGGAGGGGTCCGGATGTCTTAACAACAGCTGTTCCCGGATCCCTCCTGTTACAGGCGCAGAGTGGCACACCGTGTGGTTTTAGTCGGTCCGAGTCCGACACACCACCCCGCCGCAAACCCCGGAGGGGTGACGGTCCGAGGGGATTTCCACACGTTAAAAAAAAAAAAAAAAAAAAAAAGGGTTTGTTTTAAGTTTTCCTTCTCTCTGCAGTGCTGTTGTTCTGCGTAGTTTTTTCCCTTAGTCGGCTCTTACGATACCCACAGGATGAATAGGGGTGGTGACACTCTGTATTCTTAATCCGTCACCAAATCATAATTGTGACTTAAATATTACGTAAATATTATGTCCTCTCCCTATCATAAGTCCCTACGTCCAGATGACGTACTAATCATTTACCTGACGTCAAGATGACATAAAATTTGAAGTTTACAAAAGGTAACTTCCCGTAGGTTTCTCATAAAAGTAACAACTACACTTGTATTCCGTGCAAACTGTTTGATTAATCACATTGCAGTTTTTGACCGTATCCGGTATTTTTTTTTTCGGTAAAATGTTCTGTTAATTCATTGTGACAACTCAAAAAAATGGAAAATTATTAAAGAAAATGAAATTTAAAAATTAAAAAAAAATTAGCCGGCAGAAAACTCTTAATGATTTTCGACTTAGAATTATTCTCTGAATAGAATATTTCAGTATCCGTTTTAATGTCCCTTACACCCTGTATATTTATGAAAAAAATTATGATCTGTCTATGACCTATCTATGACGTCATATAAAGGTCATGAGTTCACTGGGAATGATGACAATTAGAGGTTATATATACGTTATCTATCTTACGTAAGAATCTTACGCCAGGAAGTGGGAAATTAGGATTTATATTTGACTTATATGACGACATGACGTCGTTCTGACATCAGGTTGACATAATTGTGTTCACTGGGTAGGTATTTTTCAGATCGAAACCAAACTTTGTAAGTTTAAGTAATTTGTATGACAATACTATAATTCGGCATCTTGGAGATAATCTAATGATGGAGACAGGATATGGATAGTATCGCTCTGCAGTAGCTACTAGTAAACCCCTCGAATTTGAACTGTGCACAAACTGTGAACAAATTATCATGTTCATGTACGAGAATAAGGGTGATCACGTATTAGGTATTACACCCCTTTTTTTTTCGTGCGGAAATCCCCTCGGATACCACCTATCGGTGGCATGTCGGACTCGAACCGACTAAAACCGCACGCCGTCTCGGGTACTAATAGCCGGGGAACCAGGTATACCCTAGAAAGGAAGTCCCTGGTGCAGGTATTACACCCCTTGGCATAGGGAATATGCACAACACACCAAATAGTAGTTGTGGTAGTTGTCTTTAAAAAACACATTTATTTTCATTTCAGGGTGTTTTGATGTGTATAACATAGAAACAGCTTTACCAAAATTAGATTTGGACGCCATTGAGAATCACTTAAAAGCGGCAAAAGAAGCAGAGAGGCGGGTAAGTTACACCCTACACTATTTTCAAATGGGCATGGTTAGCACAGTTATTTACTTTGATTACGACCATTGTTATGGTTTCGATATTTATGTAGGATACTTATTACACTGCATGATTTGGTTTCACACATGTTTATTTTAGATCAGGATTATCTTAATCGTGATATACCAAGTGTAAATGATATATTCATTTAAGATAATTGCAAGCGTACCGCAGATGTGTAAACTAACCCTCCTAGTCCTTTTCTTTAACTTGAAATATTATAAAAGAAAAAGCAAATCATTGTTGATACATTTTCGAGAGCTTTATTTGCCCAACTGTTATATGATTGTTAACTGTTGGATTGTACTTAACAAGCGAAGATTATGTTTTTAACACGACTACAACTTTGATCCAGTCAATTTCGTTATTACTTAAAACTCTTATTATCTCATATCTCCTGATATAACAATCAAAAATTTTACATAAAAACATTAAGTTTTTATGTAACATTTTTCCGACAGATCAACCGTGAATTTTTAAGGGTATAACGGTGATTCCGGGGCTCATATGCAAGTTTCGCATTTAAGTGCAGCATTATAATTCCAATCTTAGATCACTATAAACTTTCTATTCTTATTATTAACCATAATAAACTACCCAACAAAACGAACTAAGAGAGGAAAGATTCCGAGAACTTGCAACTTTTTTCTAAATCAGGTAAAAATTAGGTAATATGTGTATAATTTGTATAGTAATATTTTTTCGTCGACATTAAATTAGATATTTACCTAAAGGTTTTCAAATATAATTAAGACATGCAATGACAAACTCTTTTATAAAGTCCTTTACAAATGCACGAAAAGATACATTGAATAAAATTAAACATTTAACTTAAAACTTAAGTATGAAAATTATAAAAACATGATCTTTTACAAATATATTAAATATATTCATTTATAATGTCACCTTTACAGTGAGAATGATTATGATTATTAACTTTGTGTCAGAGACAAATTGATTTGCGTACACGTTAAATTATAAGAACCAACCAATCATTTGAATTCCGCGCTGTTAAATTAACGGTAACCGCACATTCACGTTTGATCCACGTCTGCCGCAGCCATGTGTAACAGTTAATTATCAATAGGTAGTACGTTTAGCTTTCTAAGGTGATTCAGCGGTGGCGTAGTAGCAAACTGCCAGTCTCTTCCTAAATATCAAGTCAGTCACTTGGTGTGCGAGTGGTGCTCATTTTGCAATAAGTTTTTGTTGTTTCACAATTTTTTTCAATCAATTACCAAAGTGATGGCGTCAATGCCATATTTTGTTAATACGGAACAAAGACATTACAAGAAGGATACTCGGTTTTTATTGGATTTATACACAATAACGTATGATAACCATGAATCAGTTGACAACATTTGTTGCCTTGTAAGTTTGCATGTTGAGATTGTTGTCTACGAACGCATACATAATTATTATGGGAATATTTTAAATGGAACACATCTTGACCTTGCCCTAAATGTCAATTTGACAGGAGTTGACAGGACTGCATCCATTTTTTGTTTACTTACGTTTTACAGTTATCTTTGTTCAAAAGCTATCCGTGCCATATTATTGCCAAAATAAAGAAGACTGATTAGTTTTAGTTATGTTTGAAAATTTAGTAACAAATATTCGAAGGAAATTTAGCAAACCATCAGATGAATTTCGCGAAAAAGCAAATCTAGATACGAAACACGATCCGATAGCTGTAGAAAAGTCTGGATTCAAAAGGAGTTTGCATCTGTTTAAGACTAAATTTCTTAAAGGCGACCATGGCCCTTTCAATATAATTTCAGACAACTCGGAACGTACAGTTTTAAGTCCGAGAGCTATAGGCACAGCTGAGTGTGCTCTTACAGAAATTGAATGGCCAAATGTTACTGACAATAATCCTAATATCTTAGAAAAATTTACAAGAATCGTTAACATCACCGAGCCATATGACAGAAATGTATGCCGTCTAATACTTTTTGTTCTATGAATTTAGTCAAGCCATAAAAGTAATTAATGTATTATTTCATAAAATGCTTTACTTAAATAGACTACTAATTGGTTTTAGAAACGCAATGACAGAGAGGAAATCAGAAGGCGATTGGCTATGGGAGCTGATGCAGATGAGTATTATAGCATGGGCTATACAGATCGGCCAGGAAAAAAACCAAGCTTGCATTCTAGACTACAAAGTGGTAAGAATGGTTGTAGTTCATTTCTTTCTGGGGTGAGGTCATAGAAAGACTAACATGTAATATGTAAACGAAGTATATAGTTTCTTATCTAGTATTTTGTTTTTAGGTTATTCTAACAGTTCATTAGTAGAATATTTTGACTAACAACTTCATAAACATAAATTAGTATCTTCTTACCTATTCAAGACTTACTCCATTCCAGTACGTCGACTTGCTATTGACATCCGTCAAATTGAGGGGGGGGGGGGGGTAGGGGTACTACCCCTTAAAACGAAAAACTGCAGTCTCCCCTTTTCGAGTTTTTTAATTTTTAATTCTTTGGAATTTTTTCTCATTTTATAGATTAAAGTTAATAATAAGTGTAAAAAACAAGGGGGATCCTTTGGAGGGAAAGGGGGATTCTCCCCTACGGAAGGGAGGAAATCCATCTTCATCCGAAAAAAAATATGGGAACTGATTCAGAGGGATTTCTGTATCTATTCTGAGACTGCAAAGTCTCCGGTGCTGTGGGATGAGCAGCCATCTATTCTCGCCTCTGGCTCCTATGCATCTCTGGCTCTATAAAAACATTCTAGGGGCAGGAGAGACTCATACCAGGTCTAGTCAGGGTCAATCAATTCGGTTCTTTGACATAAGTTGAACCTAACCTATTTTATTTGTTATCTACCATAATAGGTACTGTTAAAATAAATGTTGAAACTTTACATGTGTGCTTATAACAATGTAACATTTCTGTAAAAAATATCAACCCCCAACTCGACGAACATCAATGGATAGCTATGCCTGTAGGTCCTCAACTTTTTTTTCTCCTTATCCCAATTTACTCTTCCCTTTGTCCCAAAAACAATTAATTCCATGAGAGGGTTAGTGTGAGCCAGATCACTGCCCATAAATTAAATAAATTAAATCAGCCTATAAATCCTTTAGCATTTTAGACTGGGCACACCCACAATAGAATTGGAATAAATATTGAAAAAAAAAAACAAAAACCCAACATTAATTTTTATAATTTTCATATACATGACAAATATAATGACACTTGAAATGCCAAAATCTATCAAGCCGTTTAGGCTACAGAGTATGATAAATGTATATGCATACAAACATTCGAAATACATAACCCACCCTCTGGTGCAGTCGATTAAAAAGCCTGTAGGGATTATATGTGTATTTAAAAACAAACAACAATACTATACTCGTAATCTCATAGTTACTAGTATGACATTATTGTATTGTTGCATGATTGGTCTATGAGTTATATTAATGGATTAAGGTCATTGAGATTTACTAACTTTTTTGTGTAATTAATTTACTTAGTTTAGAACTTTGATGTTTACTCATTGTAATTGTAAGATTTCATTATCTTAATAATTTGGGTTTTGGTCCCAGCCTAGTAGTTACAAATTGCATTCTTATTCATATTATTATAAAATCTGTTATTTATTACTTTTTGTAGAATGCAATTTGTATATGTGGATAATTATAGTGTGATGTTTTTATATGTGTTATGGTGTGTGGTACAGGGATGAATCTACAAATATGTTTTATGAATGAAACAGCATCTGACAATGAATCTCAAGCATCAGACTTAGAAAAAAATTTCAATAATACAAAAAGTTTGTCACGATCAAGCATTTTTAGCAAGTCTAATTACAATCACCCATACCAAACGAGGCCCCTATCAGTAAACATCACAAAACATGACAAAATCAGCACTGTACAAGGTGGTAAGTATATCCTGTTTACTGTTTCTAATCATTTGGTAGTGTGTGCATTGATTAACCACAGTTAACTGGTAACTACTATTATTTTGTTGGTCGTTTATATCTAAAGTATTAAAAAAACTCACTAATTACTTACCCTATGGTATAATTATATTCTTTAAATAGTTTATTGATTCAACTTAGAACTGATTTTTATTTCTTAAGTATATATATAATCAAATAAAGTGGCTGTAGGTTCTTTATTTTATGTAAAGTTTTAATAGGGCTGCCATCTGTCGGGGTTTCCCCAGATTTCTGAGTTTAGAGAGTGTCTAGGGAGCGTCAGGGTCGGGGGGTCGTCTACTCGTCTTTAGATGTCCTTTCTAGGGTATACCTGGTTCCCCGGCTATTAGTACCCGAGACGGCGTGCGGTTTTAGTCGGTTCGTGTCCGACATGCCACCCGGGCTTCCCGTACGGAAAAAAAAGGGAGCGTCAGGGCGGGGTTTCAGGTTAAACAGAAACAGAAACAGTATATAAAAATTAAATTCAATTTCCAAGAGTACAGCTGCTACAATTTTTACAAATTCCTTTTAAAAAGAAAAGTATTTTAAAAGCTATCGGAAAAAGCGAGAAATTCAAAAACTTGAAAGTAAAACAATGCATTAGGTTAATGAAAAAGCTTAAGTGCTTAAAAATGTTAGAGTTCAAAAATTTATTTTATGTTTGGAAATAATTTTGTCTAATAAGTTATGACTTTTTTTACCATGTAGAATAAGTTTTAAAATGGCCATCAATTAAAAGATATTATTTTAATTAAGTTTAACTCTTGTAACAAGAGGCATTTAGAGAAATTAAAAGTAAGACTGAAGACTTATGGAATCTCTTATATAAGTCTAAGATCTCTTTGAGTATATTTTTTGTTTATGTTTTAAGAAATGGATAATGTAAGAAACTACGTGTGAGCCGGATCCGATCCGAACCCGTGAAAATACGGATCTAGAAATGTCAAGCTGAATTCGGATATTCGCATTTTGCATTACGCCCGATTTCTGATTCATGATTACGGATTTGACTGACTGACTGACTGAATTTGTATATTGTTCGCGCACTGTTGCGATATCTGATTCTAATCCATGGGTCACCTTTAAGCATATATCATTTTATGCGGAGCCATAGCAGAGCGTTCACGTTGTTGCTTATGAGTCCTTTTGATCAGCGCCAACTTTTGTGAATTCTATTGTACGTACGAACGACACAGAAGAAGTATAGAATTCTGGGTGGGTTCATACAAATAATAGTATGGCTACTTTGGTTCGTCAAATAATCTTCTCCGGCATGGATCTCCATGAATCTTGAATCATGGAGATCCATCCGTGAATCTTCACGGATAACTGAAAGAAATCGGATGACGGAAGTCAGATCTAGTGCGTAAGCTACCATAGAAATAGCTCAACAACTACTTTGGACGTATTTTCACGGATTCTGATCTGACGTAGTGCGAAACTGGTCTTAGTTTATACAATTTGTTTTGTTGTTTTACTTTCTAAGAAGACCATATTTAGCTTAAGTTTCTGAAAGATATTTTATGTTCAAAATATGACTGCTGATGAAAACTTTAACAATGTGTTTATTACTGTTTTAAAAGAGTAAAAAAACGTAAGACTGCATACTGAAGTCTCTTAAAAGTTATAACTTCAAATTTTTTTTGTTATGTGTGTATGTTTTTAATGTACTACAAAACTTAAAATTAATAAATTATTTAAGACTATTTGACCATTTTTTTTATAATATTGACTAAATATAAAAAAAAACTGTTGACATGTCCGGGTTCTGAACTTCAAAGTCCGGGGATTTTACTCTTTTTGTCCTGGTTGCCAAATTTTAGAAATGGCAGCCCTAGGTTTAACCAATGCAAAAACCTTCAAGTCTAAGAATTCTTTATAAATGTGGAAAAATTGTTATTGTTGCAGGTGCCAAGCTCCGCCCTACGTCACTATCATTAAAGAATACGAAATCAAGGTCATCACATTCCCTGGGACACATTGAGATTAAAGAGTCGGATTTCTATGTACTGCAGGCAACCCTACAGACTGAAGCCAGGATCGCATTAGCACAAGCTAAAGAAATGGCTCGTATACAAATGGAGGTAGGGTTTTTATATTTTGAAGGATGCCAACGTTATATTTATCTAAGAAATATAAATCAACCTGAAAAACCGTGCGAGAGATTTTAATACTCGAGTTTTAGTTTCGAGTATAATAAAGTGAAGTATTTCGCATGAAACGAATACACCTAGTGTTCGTGTTTTATGCGAAATACTTCTTTATAAATTAAGGAATATAAAAAAACAATCAAACGTGTCTAAAAAACTTATAGATGTACAAGCGGTTGTTAAATAAAAAAAAAGTTATAAGTTTAATAATAAAATATAAAAAAAAGAAATGAAAATGTAATAATATTTTTAATAGACTTCAAAGAAAGGAGTTTCTTTACACGAATCGTACATGTGAAGTTATATTATTTTCTTAACAGTAATGGACTGACTTTTATTGTTGAAATTGTATCATTTTAAAATTAAATTGTATTATTTGGTAAATTATGTGTCGATCCACAATATTTATGAGTTTTGTTGTTACAGCGCGAGCGCCGTAACAGACCGGTATCGCCGGTGACAGAGATGCTCCAGCGCAGTATGGCCAAGGCCAACGCACCTCTCGCGCCAGACCGACGTCGCGTGTCGCGGCAGCTGCTCACAGACATGAACATTGCACAGTTGCAGGTAAGTCTAAATCAGTCTTGTTGGTCTCAGAATCTGCCATATCACTTATTTTCCGGGGAGTGATACGACGGCCTTACAGTAAACCGGTGTTAAGCAGTTCTTTCGTTAATTTTCACCGAGTGTGTAAGGCTACCGGATCCCAAACCCACCCCTGATTCTGGGACGAGTTACTGAAAGGGTGGCAATGAAAAAAAAAAAAAGTTGAAACTGACTGTTCAGGAGCTACTTGTAAACTCGTTATAAGTCCAAAGTAGAGAGGAGTGCTTTAAAAAAAAAATGTCTGATGATGAAGCCAAGAGGTGGAACTATTTTTAACTTATTCGGTTCGCCATTAAAGCGTGTGTTTTTGTTTTTCTAATTTAAAGTAAACAAAAATGTTCATTTGTTTGTATATACGGTATGGCGAATAATGGCTGACTGCAATCCAAAGTACTTTTGGTGTAGCTAGTATTATTTTGTACCGACCTATAGCCATTACTACCAGGCAGGCTGTGTGCTCATTTGCAAACCTAGCCGTTCAAACAAAAACCGGTAACTATTTACGGAAAAAAATCCGATGCATTTTCATATCAACATAAATATCCTAAAGTTCCCTTAAAATGAAAACGTTATTATATATACATATTAACATAAATACGTAATAATAGTGTAATTAGTAGTTTACGAGACTAATGTGTGCTGTTCTGTTAGTTTAAAATTCCACCTCAATTCATTACATTCTTAACAAACTCCTATTTGTATATAATTAGACTTAGAGACTACATAATATGCAAAAATGAACACGGATAAATCTACTCGGTGTTGCTTTTGTTTTCTGCTTAAATGCTTTATTATTCAGATTACGAACAAAAAATATTTTATGCTACTCTAAATGTCTAAGCAATATATAAAAACTAAGTAATGTTGGTATGAGTAGGTTTCCGTGAGTTGTATACTCACGGAAACCTACTCATACCATTCTCCATTCATTATTCTTATGAATTTGAATTCATAAGAATAATGTAATAATTCATAACCAAAATCTAAGCGTTGATATAGCTCTTATTTAACATATTTAAGCAAACCTTTATTAATTAATTACAAAAGCGCGTATGTAAAGAAAATACATAATTTGGTATATAATTACTTGTCAACCAACAACTCTTCAATGACATTCAATACTTACCTACTTTTATATCATTTCGCTCGGGCAGCTTATAAAAAAAGGTGAAGACCGATCTAACGAGCACAAACACAAGTGGACGTAATAGATGTTCCTCATCTATTACATTCCCTTGTCTTATAATAAGAGGAGTTTCACCCGTACGCATCACGAAATCATCATCAACAGCCTTTAATAGTCCACTGCTAGACATAGGCCTCTCCTTAGAAAGGAGGCTCATTGCAACAATACATAATATTGCATTGTCACCGCAGTTACATCAATATTCCAACCTTGTAGTGGGAGAGCCATGCTTCAGCACAAACGGGCCGGTTCGACCAGAGTGATATCGGCTTTTCATAGAGTGAGACAGTTACCGAAGCCCAAAAACTCCCGGCTACTCCTGATTTTGAACGGAATAGACTCGAAGAGCGTCAACTTACTTGTGACTTTTGAGTTGGTGGTGCCCATCGGCGGTAGTCACTTGCCTTCGCGTAACCCGCCTGCTCCTTTTCCCCAATACCATAAAAAATAAAACTTGAGCTCAATCACTTTGATTTGACCCACACTAACATACTAAAAATGCTGCTTCGCAATTACTTTGTTCAAGATGAAGTATAATATTACATTTATGTCCATAGGCATGTCTCAAGAACTGTAACTGTGTTATTTTAATCATGTTTCTTTAATGAATATTCATGATTATAACAATATGCTGCCTCCTACTTACAATATTCAAATTGTTACGTTATTGTGTTTTAGTTGTATGACTCACTGAAACTACCTACAAATTGTGGCACGTTCTGTAATAAGATTAAGTTATTTAAATATAATAAATTTAACTTAACTTAACTGTATGTTTGTAATACGTAAAGTAATTTATAATATTATTTTTAATGCACATTTTTATCAAAACTCTAGTTGACCTTGTACAAGATCTGTTTCGCCGAGATCTGAGTCACGAACCATTCATACAATGAATTTATTCAACCACAATGACTATTGTGTAAGGCCTTTGTGATTTTGTTTACTGTCCTTATTTTATGTATAGGTATACTCAAATAGGATGTTTTGTAAATGTTGTCAAATAATTGATAGCGATGAACATAGAATAGTAGGATGGTTTTCATTTTATAACTGAATGTTTAAGGCCCGTATTTTAAAAGACGTCTCAAGTGTCGGTTGAACTCTGATTGCCTGAAACTAGTTTTAAGTGCAGATCAAATCTTAAGTATCGATCTTATTATAGAACGCGTTTTAAGTTTTACTCAGTTGAAACTAGTTTCAAGTATTGATTTCAACTTACAGTCTGTTCTCAATTACGTTTTCGCATGATTGACATTATTATTCCGCATTACGCAGCTAATTATTTAAAAAATATTTTTCTTTAACAAACATAATTTCTGTGAATTTGTATATAATATACTATTAGCTAGTGTAGCAATGTTAACATATTAATAAGCTTGTTGTTCGTTTAAAATTAAATATAATAAATATTAAAATAAAAATGACTAGCTGTATGAATAGGCTATAACGGAACGTTAAAGTTATTTATCAACACTTGTCATGTTGAAATATCAAACGATGTTTTTATTTGATATTTCTGAAATTTTATATTACTATACTTTTAACATAAACCAAAAGGTTGTGGAAATTTAAACTGGTATTGTGTGTGTAAAATGTGAATTTTGGTGAATTGCATATCAATTAAGGTAAATTAAAGTGAAGTTGATTATAGTATGACAAGTAATTCTTTCGTAAATAAAGTAAAGTAAATCTTTCGTAATTATTCAAAAACAAATCATCGTAAAACACATTCATTTCCCCTAATTCCCCATTCATTGCCCTAGAAATCACCGCTTGAGACTAGTTTCAGCTTGTCTCACGTAAACAAAGATCACAGCTGTCAAAATCTATACCTTAGTAATGATTTCGGCATAAACATCGTTCTAAAATAAGCTATCACTCACTTGAGTATGGAGTGGTGAATCTCGTTTTAAGTGACGTTCAATAATAAAATCTCTACTTAAAATTAGTTTTAAGAATAGATTCACGACTGTGACACCTTTTAAAATACGGGCCTAAGAAATGCAGCTTGTAATCTTACCTAATTTATGTAAACGAAAGTGCGGTAAACACGGAGTAACTGATTCTTTTTACGTTGTTACGTTGATTGATCAATAAAGGTAAAACTATTAAACTGTACAGAATACGAAGTAAATTCATTAAAAAGTATCTCAATGTAAAATTTCAATCCTATTTCGATTACAAGTAGTGTTAATTCTTTATAGTTTTTAATATTAATATTTATGATTGGATTATTAAAAAATCATGACAATTTTGGTTGTAAAAACAGCATCTTGACCGAGCATGCTAATATTTACAATAGGCCAGGAAAGGGACATTACATAACCTTTGTAAATCTCTAAGATACTTGTCACTGTTAAACTACTGGAACATTAAAGATAATGATAACCTCGCACATTTCATAGACACATTAGGCAGAGCCTGTACTATGGTAACCAAACTGCTGATAATCACACTTAAATATTTCTAAACACATATTTATTATTGATAATTTTCAGCCAGGCACAGAACAAATGATCATGCTTATCACACAATTATTTGTCCTAAGTGGGGAGTCGACCCCACGACCGGCTTAGCTTTTCTCAGGGTCACTAACCACTGGACCATCAGGCCAGTCAAAACATACTTATATGTTGTTTTTTACAGGTAATAGTAAACGAGTTGCACTCTCAAATTGAGTCTCTGAACGAAACACTTGTGAAGCTATTGATGGCACGCGACGAGCTGCACATGGGCCAAGACTCAATGCTGGTCGACATTGAAGATCTCACGCGCTATCTGTGAGTGCTACCTTCGTAAAACATAATATGTACGATTGTGTCTCTGACATGTCTGTCTGACAGTTGACTGCACGGATGGGGAAACCTCGCTGCTTCCTATTGCGCTAAGTGTTGTGGTTTCAATCCCACATGGGACAACAATTTGTGTGATCCACAAATTGAGTCTGGGTGTACTTTGTGTCAGTTTTATATATGTCTGTAAAGTGCCTCGCAACATAAGAAATATTCCTAATGCGAGAGTTGTCTTTTTACACGAAAAATAATCATTTGGCAGATGGATGACGTAGATTTCAAATCATGTTTTCTATTCATACTTTTTCATCATATGGTAGGTGGATGACCAAGATTTCAAATTATGTTTTCTATTCATACTTTCTAATCATATGGTTTTCAATATTTTGAAATTGCAAATACCAACAGATGAAAATTAACATCGTATTTTTTTTTAAAATTAGGTAACGATTGCAATATAATGTCATTGCAACATGCATTGTGATTATCTTATAATATAACTATTGTATACGTATAAATCTCATATAGTAACTCGACATGAAAAATAAACAGTAATTAAACCTGTTTGTTTAATGGTCACGCGAAAATGCATTGACGTTATTGGGGCGGTAAGATCCTCCATGGATTGGCACGAGAGGCATCACGGAACCCTCTCATACCGGCTGACGCAGGTAATCACCGGGAAAGGATCCTTCGGAGACCACCATTGCGGTGGTCGGACCGTTTACACGGCGCTCCACACGTTGGCAGAATGCCTGGCGTGGGTGGAGCAGAGGCGTGACTAGGTGGTGGCAATCGGAGTAGGAGTCCACTCGCTCGTTATTATAATTGCCTCCATGGTACGGAGCGAGAGTGCTTGGAACTCCGCCGTCTCCTTCTTCGAGCAAGATATGCTTGCGAACGAGATGACGGAGCTGGACCGGGAGAGGTTTAGAACTCTCCCGGCCCGTCAGGCTCGGGAACGGGACAGATACCGCAGACGACTCGGACACCGAAGGTCGCAGAACGACCTCCATAAGCGTAGGCCTGGTGGGTGACAGGTGAGGCCATCTGTCACCCTAGTAGAAGCAGGCCGGGGTGGCAGCGAGACGCGCTGCGCAGCGTGCGCGCCCTTTCGGAAGCACAAAGGAACCTGGGGGCTCCCACTCGGGGTACCAGATATTTCCTTTCTAGGGTATATCTGGTTCTCCGGCTACTGGTACCGGCGTGCGTGCAGTTTTTGGTCGGTTCGACTCCGAAATAATCACCCCATAGAAAAAAAGGGTCTCGAAACGTTTATAATTTTCAATATCAACAACTTTTTTACTTTTTTATTATTCTGAATGTAGGGATCGGGATTGCAATTCATGTGATCAACGAACCGAAGACATCGATCTTTTTGAAAACGAGGCGGTATACAAAGTAATTTTACATAGCTTAATTTCAGTAATCAGAAGTCCTAAATATGTAGTATTAGATTTTTAAAATAATACGTCAATTTGGATTTCTCAGTAAATTGAAGTGATTAGAGTATGTAGACCAATATATAGTTCATAGCGACCTTGAAGTTTTGATTAATTTATCTAGAAAAAATCACAAATCAAAATCATAAATCTTGAGGCAGTTTTTTATTAAATAAAAATCATAAAAATTTCCAGTGTAGAAATCATAAATAACGTTGTTTTACTGCATAGTGTTAACATAGGTATACACAATCACACATATGTGTTTGTTTCTGAACTGTGTATAATTACTTGTATAAAGTAGAAAAAGTTTGGGCCTATGACAAAGCATACACTCATTTAACTAAACTTTTCAGTTTAACTAAAAATTTTGTGAACTGTGCTCCTTGTGAACTTACAATGTCATAAATCACCTTACTCAGTGCAAAAATGATAATTATTAAGGATTGAAAACATGATCCTCTTTGATCTGTAAGACAAGTATTGCCTTATTATTAGTAGATACTACTATAATTGTATGTTTTGACTTATCCATATTCATTTACATCATTGGCCTAAATTTTGATGATTTTATTTCAGAAGTAATTTTAAATTATTATATCAACGAATACGAGCTAACTAAACACTCCAAAGAGTATTATGATATTAATTTTAGCAATTAATAACTTCGCGATTTTAGGAGCTAATTTTAGGTAAAATTAAGTAAATTCCCGGCAAACTGTGCTGCCACTTGAGCAGATCAAACCATGCTCAAGTTGTGGCCTCAATTTTAGTCATAGCCTCCTTTAACCATATCGGAAATACTTACTGTTATCAACTAACGTCTGTGGCCCCGATAATATGACAATGAATGAATAATGAATTCTCTCCGTGCCTTGTATCTGATTGTCACAAAGTCGAGGTCCTACAACATAAAAAAAAACAGCACAAGTATCAGTCAAGTGCAGTATTTACATTGTCAGCCTGTCAATAAACAAATTATTCAGTTTAATGAAATCTAACTTTTATGATCAAATATTTAATAAATTGTTACGTTTTTATCTTTTCTTTGAATAATTTATACTCTTACACATTACGAATATTCTTGTCAACCCTTCCACTCCTTCCAGTTAAGCTAAATACTTGTGTTAGGAGTGGGTTCATGTTGGTAGTGGGTGGGGTTCGAACCCTTGTTCGCAAGTCTAACTATTTTTAGTTCATTTAAACATTCAATATAAATGTATGTATGTTGTTAGAAATCATTTAAAAATAAGTAATAATATTTATTCTTTTTTCTATAGTAATGAATATTAAATTAAAAATAGTATTGTTAAGTAGTATTTATATACTATAAATATTAAAAAAAATATATTAACAATATTTTTAATATTTCAGGGGTGTGAAAGAGCAGACTAAGAAAACCAAAGGCACTTCTACAACCAAAACGGGAATTAAGAGGCTCACATCTTTAGTGCACAAATAAGTACACACAATTTTAATATTAGGCTTATTTATAACTGCGATTTATTTAAATTAGTTAATGCAATGGGTGTTCAACGTAACATTTTATGCAGTGCGAATGTTGGTAGACAAATGATTATAAATATCTTTACTATAAATGTAATAAGTCAAATGTATACAATTATGAATCTTAAAATATAGAACAAAGTATATACCACAATTCGATATGCATGTTCCTTTTCAATGTAAAAACTAACTTTTTGTCACAAAAGCCTTGACATTTGAAATATCATAAAAACAAAAAGATATTGTATATCGAAATTGCTGACTGTGAATATTTTAGTGTTCGCTGAAACCAATTTTCGTGGCTTTTAATTCTTTTTAAAAATTATTTATTTCTGCAGGAATTGCTTCCTTTTACCTAATGTAAACAAACATATACCTAAAACCTTTGATCGCAAACAATATGTGTGGCCATTTCAAAAGCTTTTATGAATAAAGAAATAAACCAGTAAATGTTTCTCAATATTAGTTACAGATGGACAAATTCAGTTAAAGTTATTTATTGATTGTTTATTATACTGTTACCTTCGCACTGCAAAATGCAATATTCCTAAACATTTAACTATTGAAGTCTTTTTAGACAGCACACTTAGTTACCTGTCCAGGGCCGCGGACTTCAAGCAAGTGTCAACGTATGAAATTATCGATTATTTTGATCAATGCAGCTATTTTATCGTACATTTAAAACATAAACTATAATGCAAATATATTTAAGGATATAAACGTGTTATAGAAATAATCGATAGTACTCTATTGCTTGTTTTGGTGAATAATTTCAAATACTTCAGTTGCAGTAATTATAGTTTACAAATGATCGTTGGGAGGTATTGTAATCCGTCCTTCTTACTTTGACCAACTTATAATTGATTCATAGAAAGTGAAAGCTGAAGTAACGTGAAATGTTCAACAGAATAGTTAGAGATAAGAGGTTTTCGCATACGATTTGCAACATCGCCGGCCTTGCCATGTTCTCACCGCATGGTATTCCATAACAGTTGTTATTGCATAACATTTGTATATATGGTTCTCTCATTAGTGGAGTAACTCAAACACGGTTCTCACTATTTATAATATTATTATATAAAATGTGTATATCGGATCTACTGTATATTTAAACGATACGTGTCCGCTTTAAATAGAAAGATATTAGCCCACCTAAATTTTATATTTTACAATTATTCGCAGATTAGAAAAATATTTTTTCATAATAGTGCTCATTGTTATCTATCGATGTTATTCTCTATGGCTTTGATACGAGGTAAAAGATAACGAGACAAATGTCTGCATAAATAAGGTTACAAAAGTAACAAAAATCTTTTTTAATACATTTACTTTTACTATTTTTCTGTTTTACAAAGTTGAAAACTCATCAATGTACTGCATACGTACTATATAAAATTATTTTATACTCTAATTATGTCCAAACTTATCTCGTAAAAAAAAACAAATCAGTTATTTACATTATTAAACAGCCCGATCGTTAACAACGCAATGACGTTTTCTTGCCTGTTTTTTAGTTTTCTTAACTGCGGAACCAGGGTTCTCGCGTGAGGCCTTACCTCACAAGTAGTCACTACTACTACTATACGGTTACCAGAATTGCTTTCAACTTTGTCCCCTCACATCAAAGGCATAGAATTTTACTTTTTGTATACTAATATACTCACATATACAGGTAGGCATGTAGAGTTGCACATGCCGTCGATCTTGGATCGCCGTTATCTTATCGGACGCTTGTAATGTACGTACTTTACATACTAAATACTAAAGGAATGCAAATTGAGTCTTAGCCGTGATTGCCATCACAAGCTTTGTAATTTACTACCTAACAACTTCTCAGTCATACATTAGAATTCAAACTCTGTCACTGATCTCGGATAAGTTTAGTCCTAGGTGCTACTTTATCAAGTATTCATTGGGTTTTTACTATCCTATTTGACACTGGTTTTATTAAAAGAAAAATACTCGAATATGTAAAGAAATTAATGTGTTCATTCGCTTGAGGAGGAATATAAGTTTGTCTGGTCCATAAAGCTGTTATTACTGTACAACAGGTAGGTAAATAACAAAGAGGAGCAGGCCTATGGGTGTAATTTCCATAATAAGCTAAATCTTTTGATGTTATATTACCCGGTTTATGATATGTAGACAAAATCAGAACTTCCCTAAGTAATTTATTGTGCAACTTATTGCGTTTTAGTAGTTGCTCATAAGAATATGATGAAACACAAATTTTTATTTTACAACCACCGTTTAAAAACGACATAAGGTAAAAATTAAACTTAAGGTTAAAAAAATTTAGGCAAGTGAAACGAGTTTTTATTTGTTAGGTAGTACTTTATGTATTTGCATTCCACTAAATATATGTATAGTTGGTGTACTTGTAATTTGTTGCGTACTAATAACTGTCGCTCTGATACATAGTTCCATCAACCAGTATATATACTATGGGTCGTCTTCTTTCTTGCCTTATCCAAATAATTTAATCTCGCTAAGCTCTAAGCAATTCGTCGGTGATATAAACATACATATTATTATACTTACATACTTAATACAATGTTAATTAGTTATGTAACTTACCCATCATAAGACTGAGTATCTTTACGAACAAGAGAAATCTCATGGCACTGTACAACAACTGTATGTAAATTTCACAGCTAATTTTATTGCACAATATTTTTGTTATTACCTTTTATTATTATTGAAATATCACCTGATTCCATCACAAAATGTAAGCTTTACAATTGTGACGCCTGTCTATCCACAACTTAATAAAAATACCTGTAATCTATAATATAAATTTATATGAGTTAGATGGCCCTTTCATTGAGACTCGTATTATAATTATACATCACATAGCGAGCGATAGGATCTGGATCGTAATCTTCCTTTCTGAAGCTGTACATTAGGTAATTCATATTATTGATTACCAAATTTCCATATTTATAGACCTGATATAAGGACAAATATTTTAGTCAGGGTCTCGAATATTGAAACTAATTTCTAGTAATAAGACAAATGGAATGTCGGAAAGAGCTCAGTTTTATGATGTCCTTGCTATAACGGGCACTGATATGAGACACCAATGTTATCGGTTTTTAAAAGTATATATTAGGGCTCTAAATCAAAAGTGTATTATATAATAAGTTCTCTCGAAGCAACATCTTCGTTGTTTAATTCCTCTACAATACTATTGTTTACGGCTTGAGATCTCAAGTGTTATTCCTAACATTGTGTACCTATTCTATTAAGTGTATACCTACTCTTTATGTACTTGGGCACTGTATTGTGTTAACTTGTTAAAAAAGGATTGGTTAATTATTGGGTATCTGTGCAAAACCGCTTTTTTATGTCAATGTTTTATTATCTACAGTGTAATGTCATTTGTTAACATCATTTACAAATTAGATAAATATGCAATCAAATTGATAGCATTTCCTGATACCTTGATATGACTACTTCCTCCTCTCCTACAAACACAAACTGTTAAAATCAAAACAATTCCCTCATTGTCTTAAATCTTTAACCTATTCACTAATAAATCTACCTTCCACCTTGACGTTGGTAGGATCATCGATACACGATGGAGACAATAAGTTAAAAGAAGAAACAAATCATTTATGAATTTATTTGCTCTTTTTTTAATTTTTTATAAGACCTCTATGCTGGAAACTCCTTGTGATCATGTTTGAATCTAAAAATAGTTGTACAACAATAATTATAATGATATTTTATTATACTACTACATTGTACTACTTCCTTCTCGAATATACTTACGGTAAGTTTATGGCCATGGCATTTACATTGCCAGCCTAAATAGTACATAATATAATTTAAAAACCAGTGAATATAGTATCTGTTTATAAAATAGTTTTCTGCAAAAATTTAGTTTTTCTAAATTGCCTCTTTTATACTTATCATAACTCAAATTACGAGTAAAAAGTATGACATAACTTCCAAGGGTTGACTGTTTATATACTTTATACGGGTAAGAATTTGTTTCGTTTACATATTTGAATTAGAAGATGTACATACAGTGCCCATAGTTTCGCTGTGCTAGATTTAGTTACCATTATTATTAGTTTTACATAATTTTGTGATTATTACT
Source organism: Arctia plantaginis (assembly GCA_902825455.1). Taxonomy (NCBI): domain Eukaryota; kingdom Metazoa; phylum Arthropoda; class Insecta; order Lepidoptera; family Erebidae; genus Arctia; species Arctia plantaginis. The sequence continues at coordinate 9,210,857 of CADEBD010000288.1, forward strand.
AAGATATTATGTATAGGCTCACATGCGTACTATGACTTGTGTATCACTCAATCTGTTAAACACAGTCATCAGCATCACAATTATAGTACGGTTACGTGCAGCCCTAAGACTTCTATGTGTTAATTGAGCACTTTCCTTTCCAAATCTAAATTGTATACTGCATAACATATGAAGATATTATTCTATGTAACAATTTTGATATTGCGCCATCTGCGCACACATGATATTTTTCATTCCGTATGTTAAGCTATTGTGAACCACACAATTTATAATCTATGTTTCTATTGTAAAATATTTTTGTATAAAAGCACGTCAATGGTGATGTTAAAAGTATTTGGAAACTGTACCCACTCCTAAATTATGATAATAATTACATTTTATAATGAGGATAACTGACTGTTTAAACGTGTCGTTGTCGGAACATAAATTACATCATGCTTTTTCTATCTAATATATGGATGTTTAAAGGTTTTTAGATATTGCCTATTTCATTGGTTTCTATGCTTCAATGAATATTTAGTTTCCTTCGCTCCGTGTATATACAACTTATTGTGTACATACCATATCTCAAAGTACTACTGGTAAATTACAATTGTTAGCAGCTGCATAATTGAGACCTGTTTTAATGAATTGCAATGTTAAATGATCATAATGTTCAACTGTATGACAAAAACTTAAATGTGTGTAGCTTTCATCATTCAGAGTGAGACAATAATATCAAATATGATGATTTGATATTTTCTACAATTTGCTTTTATAATTATGTAATTAACGGTATTTTGATCGCAACTCTACAATTCATATTTTACAATATGCAGCTGCTTATATTTATTTATCATTATAATACAATGTCGTCCCATTAGCAAATGTTATTCAGATAAACTGCTAAAAGAAGATATTAATACAATTTTATAACTTAGTAGTGATAAAACTGCCATTGGCGCTAAGGAACCGTTAAAATATAATTGAATATTAGTCGAAGCAACGAGAATGTCAGTCGCTTTATCACCAGTCCCATTAATGGAATGACTAAAGAATTCATAATTGGTAACAAATCCTTTAAATAAATGCAATCGTAGGGGTTTATGGGCATAGTTATTAACTGTTTTTTTATCATTATACTGTGTAGCAGTTAATCATTAACACTTATTAAATAATGAATTGTTGACGCAGATACTTTTAATTATTATAATTTTTGATTGGACTACCAGTTTCCAATAATTTGATCATTTATTAGATAGTATTTCGTTATTACAGCATTTATAAAAGCTAAATTTAATCAACTTGTTCTATGTTTATCCGACTGCGCAAAAGCAGAAACAGCTTTGAGTTACTTTTTTATTGACAAAAATTAATCGTTGTATTTATTCTGTTTAATTACCATTGTATTATCGTTTCTCTCCGATATTAGACTAGCAGATATAGATCGTTTACTGATTTACATGGTAAGTAACGAGAATGCTTGGCGTGCTTACTGTCTAACTCTTACCGACATGTGATAAATATTATTAAATATTCTAAATAAATGGGAAAGTGTTTATTTATACGGCTTTTATTGTGTTATTGACCCAAAAAATATTTTTTCTAGCTGCGTCCCGCGGGTTGTCTGATGCGCGAAAGCTAGGGCGAAATTGATAAAGCTTTAATATGAACAGTAAATGGGATGCCTATCCAAGAATCCAGTCTGAAACCAGGGAATAAAGTAAACTATTAAGGGAAATTCAGAGCGATTATAAGTTCTTGAACAGTTTTATTATATAGTGATCAGTTACATAATAATAATTATCCCTTAATTTAACAGACCACTGCTGGACACAGGCCTGTTTGCAATGCTGTTATCCTATAGAGTTTGGCTGCCTCAGTCGGCTCTTACGGCACCTACGGAATGAGTTGGGGGAATGCCACTCCGTATTCTTAATCCGTCACCACACGGAGCATATAATATACAGTCGTATAATTATTTGTGTTCGTATGGACTGAGGAGCCATTTCAGATTTTAAACGGAAGCCCCTTATTTAATAGGTAAGCAATTAATTTTGTGGGACAAGTTCTGAAATTTGTAGTATGTTATATCCAAAGTGACATCAATGTAAAAGTGGTTCCTTAATCTAAACATTTGAATCTAGCAGCTACCTGGAAACACGGAAAGTATTTAATGAATATTTTTGAAAATTTTGTATCATTTAGTAGCAATTGTGTGTTAGTGCCTACTAAAAATCTGAATCCAGTACTGTTGGTATTCAAGAATAAACAATATTTTTAATGTGGCTCCTCAATCTTTATTCAAGAGCGTGCATTTCATTGAAGTTTGTTTGAATTTGTAGCATCAGGAGAAAGTAGTAAAACTTTATAACTAAACGCATTTTATTTGGCTCCTCAATTCTGACGTTCTCTACAATAAATAATAGACTGTACCTACTATTTAATATAAATGTCTACTAGATAAAATGTATAGATGAACGTTGTATAAGTATCTTCGGTATCTAAAAAAAAAAACTTTGATAAAAAAAAAATTCGCCATATAGAGTGACCATGTCAAAATGTGAAATCACAAGAACTAATTTTTAAAATTTAATTTTCAACTCAAAATCGACAATTACCGAAATACGTGAATGTACAGAAATTCTACAGTTATAAGTATTGATTAATCAATTTGGACATAACTTATACAATGAATTATTATTAGTTGGTAGGTGCTTTGACGAATTTTACAGTGAGAATCAAAGTCGTCGTAACAAAACATCTCATCCTTGGTTGGGTAGTGACATGTAGGTATAGTTGTCCCAGGCCAGCGTCGCTAACTGCAGGGATCAATTCTATAACACCTATTATTATGCTACCTACTACGACCCAATTTTGCCGCGTTTTGTATGAATAATAATAATTAAATATAAAAGTAATAATTCACGTCTGCAATAACTATTTGTCAGTGTTGATATACTGACTCTTGTGTCGTGGTGTATAGCCATAGCGAGCTAAATAAATATTATTGAGGGAAGGTGGGTAACCATATAAATTTGCAGTAACCCCCAAATAATTAAATCAAATAAATATGTGTTTTGTATAAAAATATTGTGTTTTTACGAAACGGAACGAAAAGAAATGTTGGGAAATTAAAGAATAGCTAATAACTTCGTAGATACTGTACTTTTTTATGACAGGCTAAAAATAGCTATAAATATAGCTAAATATACGATAATTGTCTTTTGCCACGTACTAAGGGGCGTGCTTAACCATATTTGATAAACTTGTTACTTCGTCAGTCTTAATAAGATAATAACCATTATTAATGATTAAAAAAGGAAAACTAAATTAAAGTTAAAAAAGCAAAAAAAACTGTTTTTTTAGGTAGCCGAACTAAAAAGTAGGAAATAATTTTCTAAAAGATCAAAAAGAAAAAGCACTTTATCGTAAAAAAGCGGGGCCTGCTAGATCTCAATTGTTGTAAAAATATTTTACTGACAGATTTTGATAAAAGTAACGTTATTATACAATACCTTACACGTATTAAGCTTAAATTGAAAAATAGTAGAATATAAATTATTAGACAGAAATACACAAAGCACAGAACTCGTAGATTGTCGTTCTTACTCTCGTAATAAAATTTCTTAATTACCTATATAATGATATCAATTGATGCCACGTTTTGCAAAAAAAAAGTTATTTAAGGCGTATTTTTAAAGTAAAGTAATAGGTTTAACTTTATAATGTACGAGTATAATATCTTTTCTCACGCTTGTCTGCAATCTGTGAGATGGTTGATAAAAAGGCCGATGTTAACATCAGACATCATAATATATGCTTGCTCGTTTTCAAAAGAATCAATTTAAGAGAAATAATCAGAAATCAAAATTTCAAAACACATACGCAACACTCCGTGTCGCGTGCTAGTTACTCAATTAACTTTCTTAGATCATTAGCTATTCAAAAAGATGTTAATAGAAAAACACCTGGTTTATTAATAATACTGTTAAAATCAACTAATCCGTTTTGCTGGAAATGCTCTACATTATGCTCTTTATAAGTTACGTATGTGTTTTTGTTTGTTTATATCATAATTGCATTGATATAGGTACTGTAATGACAATAGGAATCATAATAAGAAGGACCGTTCAGAAGGGTCAGTTGTATTAATTATCTTAACTAGCTTCTCAAGATTTTTTCTGTGAATCGCATTCTTAATAAGGAACGCGTCTACGCGCTACAATATATTTGTATCCAGCAAGAAGAAAAAAGTAGATTGATAATTTTCTTCAATTACTTATAACTGTCACTGCTTTCATTATTTCAATAGTCACATGTTTTAAATAGTTATTCTATACCATATACGACCACAATATTTCATGAAATAGGCAATACCCTGCTTATCATGGGGATCGTCCTAAAAACTGCATAGGTAGTGTAAAAATCCTCATCATCAACAGAAACTGATGGACATAGGCCTCTCCTCACAAAGGAGGTTTTGGCGTATTACCTATACCGCGCCCCCTAGACGGGTTGGTCTAGGGTTTGTTTCAAGTTGTCGGACGCCCAATTTGGTTTCCGAGAGGGGCGACGATCGATGCCGTAATGCGCCTTAGGGCCGTGAGCTGCGGCGGAGTGGTGTTGGCGGTGTCCTTGGACATCGCCAACGCCTTTAATAGTCTGCCATTCAGCTGCATCAGGGAAGCGCTCCGCTACCACGGAGTGCCGGAGTACCTGAGGCGGCTGGTGGCAGACTATCTTGAAAAGCGAACCGTCATGTACGAGGACCGAGATGGCGTCTTGAGACGCAGGGCCATGTCATGCGGTGTTCCGCAGGGGTCTCTCCTAGCACCACTCCTGTGGAACATTGGATTCGACTGGGCCCTACGAGGGCGTCTCCCCTCGGGCTGGGTGTACTCTGCTACGCAGATGACACTTTAGTCACGGCCCGGGGGGCTAACTTCCAGGAGGCGGCGCGCCTGGCCGCCACGGGAGCCGCCTGGTGGTCGGGCGCATTGAGGCGTTGGGTTTGCGGGTGGCCCTGGATAAGACGGAGGCCCTATTATTTCATGGGCCCCGTCGTGGTCCACCCGCCGGCGCCTCAATCGAGGTCGGCTCGGTCCTCGTACCGGTCCGGGCCCAGATGAGGTACCTGGGTCTGGTCCTAGACGGTAGGTGGCTCTTCGACGAGCACTTCCGACAGCTTGGTCCGAAGCTGGTGGACACTGCCTCCGCCCTAGGGCGACTTTTTAGGCCCAATTTGGGCGGGGCCAGTGTTCCCACGAGGCGGCTGTACGCGGGGGTTGTCCGGTCCATGGCGCTTTATGGTGCACCGGTGTGGGTGGCGGCTCTGACCGCCCCGAATAGGGCGCGCCTCTGCACAATGCCTACTGCCGCACTAGAGGTGGCTCTTGGTCTGCCACCCCTGGATCTATTCATACAGCAGGAGGCCGCCATGGCGATCATTAGACTCAAACACCTGGGTCTATGGCACAAAAGTGAGGGATCGCACTCCAAATTATGGGATCAATTGGTGGAATACGAACCACTGATAGCAGCTCCATGCGATTGAATCCCAAAACACCATATCTTCACAAGAAGATACTACATCCAGATACATGGAAATGACCAAGATCAATCCGGCATTAACGAAGTCCGAATTTACACGGACGGTTCCAAGACTAGGTCAGGAACTGGAGCCGGAGTTTTCTCGCAAGACCTAAATATAAACATATCACTAGCGTTAGGCCAACACAGTTCCATATTTCAATTTGAATGTGTGGCAATAACTTACGCTGCCACAACGGCCATGTCAAGGGGTATCAAGGACTACAACATACGAATAATATCCGACAGCATGGGCGTCTTAAAGGCATTGGAGGGCAACACAATGACCTCTGGTATTGTCTTCGAATACCACTGAGCACTGGAACAGCTCGCTATATTCAATGGGGTACTCCTCCAATGGATTAAAGGGCACAGTAACTCACACGGGAACGATGCCGCAGATGAGTTGGCAAGGAGGGGCCCGGCAACCCCAACCTCTGGCCCAACCCCACTCCTGCCCATATCGTTTAACCAAATACGATACTGGGTCAGGCAACGGACCTGTGAAGCACACAACCGGAGGTGGAAAAACTCACCCGGCTGCAGACAGTCCAAACTGGTGCTGAATCAAGTCACACCACGACTCACCTGCAGATTGATCAGTCTTAGCAGACCGGAAATCAGAATGGTTGTCGGAACTATTACAGGACATCTAGCCCTGAACCAACAACTATTCATAATCAATGCGACGGACAATCCCCTGTGCAGGGGATGTCTGGAAGCTGAAGAAACGGCCGTCCACGTAGTCCTGGAATGCGAGGGAGTGGTCACACAACGGGCAAGTATCATTCCTGATATAAAGTCGCTCCTAGAAGCCTGTGAACGCCTCAGGAGGCTTCTGCACTTCTGGAAGGAGCTTGGCTGGCTCACCTAGTCAACCAATCCTCGACGCATAAAGGACCACTCTGAGTCTAAATGCGGCAACCGAAGCCCACAACCAATACCAATAGGGCGCGCCTCTGGCGCCCCCAGAGGATATTGGCGGTCAGAGCCATACGCGGATACCGCACGGTGTCCAACGAGGCGGCTTGCGCCTTGGCCGGAACACCCCCGTGGGATTTGGAGGCGGAAGTGCTCGCCGAAGTTTATCGGCGAGTGGCTGACTTCCGGGCGGAGAGCGGATTTCGCCCTCCGCCCGAAGACGTGCGCGAGTGGCGCGAAGCCGCTCGCCGAGCCACCATGGTCAGATGGTCGTTCCGGCTGGAGACTCCACGCGCTGGCTTCGCCGCCGTGGAGGCTCGCCAGCCGGTCATCGTCGAGTGGGCAGGGCGGCAGCACGGGACCCTTTCCTTCCGGCTGACGCAGGTGCTTTCCGGGCACGGTTGCTTCGGAAAGTACCTGTACTCGGTCGCTAGGAGGGAATCGAGTCCCGCCTGCCACCACTGCGACTACAGTGAGGATTCGGCCAAGCACACACAGTTACACACAGTTTGCCCCGCATGGGCGACGCAGCGCCGGTGAAAAAAGTGTTGTTGTTCTGCATAGTTTGCTCCTTTAGTTGACTATTACGATAATCACGGTATGAATATGGGTGGTGACAATTCGTATTCTTAATCCATCACCACATTGATAAACGGAGTGTAGAAGCGTGTACAATAAATGAAAAATACGTTTAACTTGACCGGATGATTCGCCTGCTAAGATATCTATGCAACGTATGTATCATTAATATTAATAACTTATTAGCATAATATTACCATGCTAGTGTCGCTAGGCTTGAACTTAGAGCGCCTAAAGGAATTGTCCCTGCACTGCCGCTTCCATTTTTATATCTTTTTTCGCACCTTGTTTTCTCATACGTTATTATAACATAACATAGTCTCCAAAGTCTTTCAGCTTTTTTTAAAGCTGAAAGACTTTGGAGACTATGTTATGTGACTATGTTACTTTAATGTTAAGACTACAACTTGGAGGAACCGTCGTATCTAGGTACTATATATGTAGATGGAAGAGATACCATGTACGTACTTATTTTGTTTAGAGGTCATTGCGTTAGTATATGCCGATCTAGAAAAGTGTATGGCGGGACAACCCGAGTTAATAAAGCCATGTATTTTTTGTTAAATATCTACCCAAACAATATCGTTTTGGCCCATGTGTTTGGTTATCATTTAGTGACACCGTGATCGAGTAATAATTTTCTGAATTTCCCAATTACACAACTCCAAGGGAAGTAACGCACTTGTCACTTTTGAGTTGCAGGTGTCCATGGGCGGCGGTAGTTGCTTACCATCAGGTGACCCGTCTGCTCGTTTGCCCCCTTATACCATAAAAAAAGAGCAATCGTCGAATGAAGTAAAGTAGCTTAGTCATTACGTCGTTTGTAATCAGTATGCTACCGCTTTTAAATAAAAAGTTGGCAAAAAAAGTCACGATTCATTTTTTACTATTAACTGTCGTAAAATGGTAACTGTGGTACCTTGAGAGCAAACTATCTAATACCAGTAGGTATTATAAAAGAAAATCGTTTTTTTTAAAGCAACTCCTGCTTTAGGAATAAATAACTAACAAACACACCTGAAACGGGCACAAAGAATACCCAGATTCAGGAACAATAATTTGTGGATCACACAAAGGGTTCCCATGTGGGGATCGGACCCACAACTCTCATCGTAGTAGTAACCGACGAGGTGACCGCTTAAACCACTACGCCATTCGTGCAGTCATGCATTCGAATAACCAGTTCGCTGTTGTTATTTGCACTCTCATTTATTGCACATTAAAGATGTCTTTGTGTTGGTATTTTTTGAAAACTAATAAGGAAGTCATCGTTATCACTACAACAAGACATAAGATAATTGAAATGATTCGAGCATCAGCTATCAGCATACTAATAAAAAACCAATAAGAAAAAAAAATACAAATTTATCTGTTAGGTATAGCCTTATTTCGCTTTTTCACCTTCTAAAATATAAACCATATAATATTCACCTGCCAGTAGAAAGAGATGCACATGAAACCAATAACTTTCACATGCGATGAAACTTTAGCTTAAATTACATTGTAATATGAATTTTTAAACAAAACAAAAATTTGATGAGTAAAATTCTAATTGTGCCAGAGTATTTCTTTTGAAATATAATTGTGCCAGAGTATTTCTTTTGAAATACTCTGCCACAATTAGATTTTTACTCCTTGGAGAATATTTTTGCTAATATGGACCCACCTTGATTTTATTTTGAAGAAATTTAAATATTGTAGATCGGGGTGTCGTCTCAAGCATTGATCAAACAATCAGTAAATTAATGTACTGTTCAGTTTAGGCATGGGACAAAACCACACTGAACTGCGAAAGATCGGTGATTTATGATTCAATTTTTTCGTACGTAGGTTAGGGTTACTACTTACTTACGTTGTTGCAAATTAGCAATTTTCAGACGATGCATAAAGACCCTATTTCGCCTATTTAACAGTAAATCTAGTAATTATTTTATTTTATATTTCTACCATTTTCTACATAATAATTAAAAAAATACTAGATTTACTGTTAAATATCATCTAACCTACCTACCTAGCAACACATACGCAAAAATCGAATGATAAATCACAGTTCACTGTGATTTTATCCTAGTTCAGTTCATATCCCTTTAAAACCTCTGAGGTTGCTAGTATTTTGTAGTAAGTTTTTTTTATAGTTTTTGTAAACGTGTGTTATGGCATTTCGATATAGTTAAAAAACACAAATTAATTTGATATCTTCTTTCAAAATAGTACGAGACCACAATTTTGTTGTGCCCTGTTCAGAGCATTTTTTACGCGTTAATCGGAAAAATGCTAGACATTGTGCTATATAGTATGCAGTATAAAAGTATGCATAAATGTATGTATAAGGCTATCTAGTATAAAAATCAGCTGTGATTGCAAAAAATTAACAACAATTGTGATAACGTATTATGCCAATTATGGGTGCCAGATTATACAATCCAAATTTTGTTATGGTAGAAACAGTAACTGAATATTTTTAAGTGTCCAATATTGCCATTAAATAATAAGCTAAAGTAAATCAACTTCAAAATAAACAAAACACATTTTAGAAACTAACATTTCAATTCCCACTATCTTTAATAGTTACAACGGTATCAAAACCAAGGTTGACCCCAAATTGAAACAGTCACCTGCACTGCCCAGGTGCGCGAACGCAATTAATATAATCATCTAATAATAGATACTCTTCGCAATAATAATTTACTTATTTTATCGATCGAAATAGAAGAATATTAAAAGCTTTAATCGCAAACTGACTAAAATATATTGTCTACTTCGTCGCGAATTTCAAACTGTTAACATTTATAGGGGAATTCTTTATCTTAATTGAAAATGAGACAATAAAATAAAAGATATATCGATGTATTTATTTATAAGGGGTAGATATTAATTGTGTGAAATATATTTGAAATGTTATCGTAGTTTATTGGGCACAGGCAATTTAAGACACCTGAATTTCCTATGGGAACTGACCATCGTTGACGTTCTCGTTTCAAATGTGCACTTTATCTTGGTGGACTTAATGGACTTACTAACTTTTTCGATAATTTATTATAGCCCATAAAACACTTTCTATAATTTAACAATATTGTCATTAATTTATTGCTATGATGAAAGGTAAATAGGCCCTACGAAATTCTTAAGTTAATCACTTACTTGCTTATGTCTGCTCTTTGTCCCTTATATAATAAAAAACTCTGAAGGGATTTTAATGTTTATTGTAGGCTATCATTTGGATTCTGTTAACATCACTTTACTCTTTTCTTAAAATAACAATTGGCATTGCCATAAGATTATTAGCCAGTTATTGTTGTCAAACTTTGTAAAAGCTGTAAATGTAAAATCATTCATAACGATTTCATGTTTCATTTCACGTACATTGCAAACCCATTAAATGAATACACATAACATAAAGCGCACTCGAACTTCAAATGTAAATTTTTCCACCAGCCAATATTATTTACTTTTTGAATTTCACAGCTAAAATTATTATGGCAACTAATATTTAATTAAATATTTATTAAAATAAACTACTAATATCCAAGAACTAATATTAACTTAGCTTGGCCACCGAACCCAAAGCATGGCCATAACAAAATGGCATTACGTAATATTGAATTACATAGACACTTATCTACCTCCATACATAGAATTACGGTCGTCGATCGAGTATTTTGATTAGCCATCGTTTTATTTTTAACCGTCAAAGCAGTTAAATTTATCGTGCATTTAATCCTCGCCGAGGAGTTGAGGAGCATGCAAATCAGCGCATACTAGCACGAGCCATGCGGGCGCCCCGCTTACCGCCTCACCGCACTCGAGGAGATGTGGGTTTTATGGCTAATTCTACTAAATAAAATTGTCTACAGGATATCTGAAAAGCGACGAGACATGCTCAAATAGAGAACTGTAGAGAGTTATCCATCTGACATTCGAAACAATTATAATTGTGTATTGTAATGTGAAAGAATTATAATAATTGAACTTTTGTTACATATAATATTTGGATTTATCGATAAGTTATACTAAAATGGATCCCATTTAATTTTAATAATATAGGACTAGCGGCAACAGTGAAAAGCTATTATTACAGGCGAACAGAGTTATGTTATTTTTGATTTCAGATATGTTATCAGATATCCTAAATGTATTTAGGATTCATTTATCACTATTCATTTAGGATTAAAACCTGGAGAGTAACAAATAGAATTCAATTTAGTCACAATTCAATTTACAGCCACGTTCAAAGAAATTTATACGTGAAAATGGGCAATTGTTGGCAATATCTGCCAATGGGTGTTATCTAAGATAACTGTTTATGTTTGTTAAGGGGTACATTTATTTAATTAATTTTTCGATAGATATCGAATAGTCTTATTAATATCTTATACTTGCCAAGTATAAGATATTAATATAGCCTTGCCAAGTATAAAATATAATAAAGAAAAACACATTTTTCACTAATATTTTTAATACTATTTTTTTTTAATTTGATCTGATTGTTACCCTACATTTTCATAAAGTTAATATTTGTTACTGCTTTTTCACTGTCACTATTTAGCTCTAACATAAATCCTTACGTCACTGTCATTTTACCCCATAGTCCCTAGCTTCAAGCTGTAGAGTTCAATGTCAGAGGTAGGGTCATAGCCGCGGTTGGGCCATACGGGCGACTGCTAACGACCAAACACATTTGTTGTTGTTTGCTTTACAGTGACTTTCACTCACACTCATTGTGAACCATAGTTAATATATTTAAAAAAAAGTAATTTGAAAAAATTTTGCACAGCCAAAATTGACCATGAATTATATTTATAATCCGTGTAGGGTGCAGCACAATGAACCCCATCAACCGAAAAATGATTAACTAACGATTACACTGACGGATGGGCGGCGCGCGCACTGGCTTCTCAAAACCACAGAGCTTAGTATCTTTTACAACGAAACTATGTATATTTATTTTCGAATTAATTCAAATACATTACACATGAAATAAATACAGTATATAAAACATGTAATATAGTATCAGATAGATAGTATACAGTATGTCAGATAGTATTATTGACAAAATGGTTTTATTTTTCTTAATCGTTTCGATATTCAAACTATTGAGTTTAGAAGTTTCCGAAATGTTGTATAGGACAAGAAGCCTAGATTTAAACAAATAAAGATAGATCATATAAATCTAGATTTTTAGAAGTGATTGATAGTCTTTATGTTTTGTTATTGATATAGCAGATGTATCGACCAAAAAAGTTTATCTCTTAGAAATTGCTTCTTTTTCATAGTTTTTATAACGTATTAAAATTATCAATTTAAGAACTACCGCCGTTCATGTTGTTCTGTTATTGTTGGATCAAATATCTCTTTTTAATATGTTTATTAATATTTTACACATTAAAAAGAGGTATTAGATTTTCAAGTCACTGGTAGGTATAATACTAGGTTTCGTCTTAAATTATTTTATTTAAAAAAAGTGTTAATGCTACTGTTTTTTTTTTGGTGTTTTTGCTTGTGTATTTAATTCCTAATTTAATAATTAAATTATTTATGTTGAATGTTATTAACATAACAGTCCACAAAAATAGTGCTAATACAATTTGGTAAATACGGTTTTATTTGGCGATATAAAAGCATAGCCATCGTTTTATTTCCCGATTTGTTCAATCTTATGACATCAAGACATTAAATTTGAATTGTTCAATTTTTTCGGTAGAGTCCCGTACTGTAAACCCTCTTTAAGTATTGTAGGTCTGTAGTTTACAGTTTTATCCCTGAGTGAACAGCGCGCGCGATGCGCTGCACCGTCGCACGTGCCGCGACATATGGCCACACGCGCCATACTGTTTGTTCGCCAATCATAACGGACATATTTCATCAGATAACGGCCCACCGCCTCCAACATATTGCCTCAATTTAAAACAATGTGTAACAATTAAAATGTCGACACTTTACCGGAATTTATCTCCGAAATTCGTCATAGCTTTCATCAAAGATATATTATGGATAGCTCATAGAGATGATAATTTTTATGATTTATGTTGCAATTCTGATGATGATGATGATGATATGATATGTAACGATCACAAATCATTTTCCTGACAGCCTCTTTGGCAACAGAGCAGAAAGAGTCAATTCAGATCATTTCTTAGCGTGTGTAATACATTTTGCTAACTTATTTTACGGATCCGTTGAAGGACCATGTATCAGACCAGACACCAATCTACATTCCGGGATTCCAACAAAAAAATTGTAGACTGAAAAACCTAAATAGCGTCGTATTTTTATTCTTGTTTACTATTATAATTAACTAGCTGTACCCAGCCACGCTTCGCTGTGGCACATTGTGGTTGCATTGATGAGAAAGGAAATTAAATAACTAAACAGTTTTTGAAACATTTTGTATATCGCGTCAAAATTTTAGCTCGGTGCAGCACTTTTTGAATTTTTGAAGCGTACACAAACCAACTTAACATTTATATATATATAGATTTTCTTGTAAAGTAGCAAAAAACAGCATTAACATTTTTTTTTAATTAAACATATGGGTATTAATTCTTTACTTTTACTAAAATTTAAATAAATACGTAAATTTTATTTCGTCTTTTGAATACAATAGAAATTTATTGGCAAATTCAACAGAACCATCACATGTCTGTTACGTCGTGTTTAGATAGAAAGATCTACGACCATGTTACTTGAAGAATATATATGTAGTAACTTTGTTTAAATATGTACGAGTACCAACTTTAAGTAAAGACATCAACACTATAACATAGCGATCAATAAGTAACGAATAATAAAATTAACGTAGTATTTTTGCGTGTTGATTTGTAACGGTACATACATTTCTGGTTTTAAGTATTAACAATTATCCTAACACCGTATTTGACATTGACGTTGCGGCCCCCGACCCCCGGTTTCATTGAATGAGACCAATTGATGTAACCTGCAATTTAGAACAACACAAGCGGGACAGGCGCATGTCGATCGCCATATGGCGTGAATCCAATGCCGATTTGATGGATGACTATCAAACTTTATAGCTACATATTTATACAATCTAAGATAATTTGCTACTGGATATGTATTTTACACAAGTTCTTTTTTTGAACTCCGTTGATGGATTCCTAACTATATCACGTTCCTTCTTGAAAATATGTTTGTATGGGTCTACCTTGATTCTACCGTTGGCACTATGCGTTTATCAACTTGCCGAGTAGGTTACAGAATTACACCATCTAACAATGTAAAAGAATATGGATATTGGAATGATTCAGTTATAGGAAATCCCTCGTGTTTGGGAAATTGGACTATGAGGAGTTAAGAACTTTGTTTAATTCAGTTAGCTTTTTAACTAAAACTTATATTAGAATAGAATATAGAATTTTTTATTACAATAAAAATTTATTACAATAATGTTAAGTCATGAGACTGATTAGATGGGTTTTAAATAAAAAGAACTTTCCTTCATTTAATATAGAACTTTTGATAAATTCATTTAAACTTTATTGATGATTGGACTGTGACATCAGCAGCTTTAAAGATTAGCCAAGATTATGATAGAAAAACCGACTGCCTCACAATACCCGATAAAACAAATGTCCTATCCAGTAAAACATTATATCATACGTCCCTCATAAGACTTTTTTGAATAACGAAAAACTGTCTTCGATTTTATAAAATGTGTCGCTTTTATTTTACCGGTAATATGTATGTTAGGAGAAAGTTTTTTTATTTTATGAAACACTTATGTTTGTTTGTTGCGTATGTATGTTCCTGCTTTGTTATCCCAATACACTGGTGCGTTTGAACTAGAAACCATCGAAAATAGAAGTATAGAAATAAAAGTACATGAGTAAACGTAACCTGTAGTATAATTTGTATTTTAATAAATAATGAAATATTTCTACGCCAATTAATCTGTTATTAGCTATTTCATCATGCGGAAACCGAAGCCCACAACCAATACCAATCAATACAACCAATAGCTATTTCATCATCCGTGGACCTCCTTAAGTTTTTTTTACTTTTATCATTATTAATACAACAAGTTTTCAACTCTCATAAGACGAAAATGCGTTGAGAGTGAGAAGATCAACCTACCATGCTTATTCATTTCGTTGCTACCCAACAACTTTTAGTCGCACAATTTTTTTAATCACGACAATTAAAAATTCGGACTATAGGTTGTACACAATCTTTTGTGTGTATATAATTTAAATCGCATAGACAAAAACGTGTAAATTTGTGTTCCTTATGTAACTATTTCTAAAGTTCATCTAGATTTATTGTTTTCTAATACTTAATTCTTACTTTTGCTTAATGATTTGCAGTATGTAGTCCAATCAACTTTTTGTTTTGTATTTGGTTTTGATTTCACGATTCTTGGGTCAAACTTATTGCCAAATGTGAAGACAGCGTGACAGATTGAACTTTGCTTAATTTGCCTGAGTTTATTGTAGTTGTACTTTTTTCGATTTGTGTATTGGTAATTTACATACTATGTATAGTACATAGTAACATACCATACCATGATAGAAGTACCATTTAAGGTCATATTGTGAGTTTCAAGACTGACTACTCGTGGTAGATGCTTAACACACTACTATTATATGGATTTATGCTTTAGTTATACTTTGTTAAGTTATTTTAATTTTGTTTCTTCCCTAGCGTAAAGATTTACGGTAACGGTAAAAAAAGAAGAAATGCTACAAATTTCATAACTTTTTTTTAACATTAAAAAATGTTTTTTTAGAATTCAACTTTCAACAACTTTATCGCGTGTTGTTTCTTTAAACACAATCAAACAAAACCATCATTAGCTTCATTAAACATATTAAACTTATTGATCTATATTTATACAATTTATGTAGGCTATAATTATTAATTTCAGTTTGTGCATTTTAATCACGAATTATTTTCTGTACACTTTCGTTTTCATCAAGTAGTTCAGGCATCGGATTTTAATTAAATAAATAAAGACATTAAATTTATTTGCCTATTTTTTTATGCTAAAATATGCTTAATTAACGTTTAAATGTTGTTTTCTGTTGCATATTTTATTTGACGGACAAGATATTTAGCCTTAATGTGCTACAAACTGCCGTAAAGTAGTAAAAAGAAGTTACTGTCGGCCGGAATACGGAGCTTCTTCAGCTTGTTTGGTCACAATCTTTACTAATACCGAACACATAATGCCCTTCGAACGCAGGTGTTTGTATTAACCGTACTTAAAACATATTTTTATGAGCTCTTCCTAGTTTAAGTACAGGTGTAAGCGGCTTCCGTCTATTATTTAAATGTAAAATATCAAAGCTGTGTTCAATTGCAGGTTAAATTTGTAGTAAATAAATTAACATTATTACGATATAAAAGACATCAAGCATGTGTGGAATTATACAAATAAGTACGTATGTATTTAGCCGTTATTAAGTCTATTTCAGCAATGTTGAGAGGTATCCAGGCTTTACAGGTTCTAGACATAAACTCATACCAAGCATTTCTGTCTGGCACGATGCTGACGTATTGTTATGCTCAAATATACCTTATCATATTTAAAGAAATTTTAGTTAATTGATTAACTAACATAATAATAATAATATCCTCCAAATCCTGATCAGTACACTACCGACGTGAACCCACTCCTAACACAAGCAATTTAGCTTAGCGGGAGGGGTTAACGGGAATACTAATAATTTCGGTTGCTAGTAGACTTTAAAAAAAAAACACACACCCACTTTTGAACATCAAATATTTTTTTATCTCAATTTTATGTATGATATATGAACTCACTTATGACCTAACCTTATAACTAACTTAGATTGAAGATTGAGCGTCATATTTCTATGTTAGTAGTATCCAATAAACCTAAATGAAGAGAAAGAATGGAAATAATGTGAAGAGTCTTCCCAATGGGTGTAGTCTTCATGAATCTTTTTGTTTAATATCAAAACGTAAGAGGCGGTGCCTTTTGCTGTTGTCAAATCATTGATATTCAATATGGAGATATACTTATAGAAACAATAAAAACATTAAATTGAAAATGGAGGACAGTTCAGGCTGTCCTTTAAGATGTTACAATTAATGATTCAGGCGAAATCATTTATTTCAAATCTAGGAATCTACCCTGTTGTCTTTAAAAACACTAAGTAAGGACTTATTTCTGTGATTTTATTAAAACATTTAAAAATAATTTAATTGCCTATTACATTAGTTACTATTCCTAAGTAGTTATTTTAAGAGTTTTAATGGATTCATTATAATACTTATAAAAAATTTGCCGGTTAATGAAGGAAAAGCATCTGGCACTTTAAACAAGTATCAACGTTTATCTAAGCTGTTAAGAAATGCAATAATAAAATTCATTATATCTAGAATTGATAAAAAACACATCTTTCTTTTGATTTAATACATTTTTAGTGTTTTTTTTATTATAACT
Organism: Arctia plantaginis; assembly: GCA_902825455.1. Lineage (NCBI taxonomy): Eukaryota > Metazoa > Arthropoda > Insecta > Lepidoptera > Erebidae > Arctia > Arctia plantaginis. The sequence goes on from CADEBD010000288.1 coordinate 9,228,354, forward strand.
GTTTTTACGTAATAGTAAATCCGACAACAACAGAAATCTTTTATTTGTTATACTCATCTACGAGTAGTTACTTGACAAGGGTTTCGTTTAAAAGGATATTTTAGATAACAAACACTTTTGTAGCTGAATAAAAATAATTATGTTTGAAATATACCTAAGAATGTTATATGTTCTAATAAATAAATTTAAGAGATTTTCTACAGAACTGAGTACCCATTTAGATTTCAAATCTTATGTCGGTATAGTCGACAGCCTTTATCTATAATTTGTTACATACAAATTTAGAAATATATAAGAATGTCCAACAACGATCTGGTTTCCACGGTACAGGCTTTGCCTAGTGTGGGACCAGACGGCCGTGTGTGAAGTGTATAAAGTTATTACATATATCAATTATCATAATATTGAACTTTTAACTTTAATAACTCTATCCCTGATGTGGTGACTGACCAACTGAACAACAGCAGGCACTTGAGATACTAAAAATTTTTACGATGCGTTGATGTCTTTTGTACTAAATGTATGCACATCATAAATAACATGAAAATAAATATATTAACATACTTTTTTTTCCTTTTGTATTAATTTCTTTTTCTCTGAAGGTCACATAATTTATGATAGAAAATATAAAGTTTAACTCAGGTTGCCGAAGAATTTCCTGGTAAAGATTAAAGGCTTTCAATATCGAAAATCGATTTTCAAACTTAAAATTAATTATTTCAACTAGTTTTTTTATTGTTTTAAGCTTTACATAATTTTGATTTTAATCTGAAAAGTATGTTCACCGATCCCATACCAAATAAACCATCAATATTTCTATTGACAACAGTATTATTATTTCTATTGATTAACCGACCCAACAAAAGTATTTATTAAGGACAAAACATAAACTATTCAAGCACTTTAACGTAACTACCTTGTAAAACCTATACTGACGTCACTCCAACGGGTCTTTTGAGTACTGGCGTAAGTTACAATTATAATCTGTAGCTTTGATGCTTGTGCGAATATCGCACGTCACCGATGAGCGCCGACCCTTAAAACCTTTACAAAAATCCATGTTGTAATCTCAAAGAAAATAATAGTGCTATATATATGAATTACATTATTCGAATGTAAAGACTCTTTAGAACTTTTTACTTTAAAGTTACCGACTAAGGTAGCAATATCAAAAATCTTTTTGAGGCAATTACTTTTACGAACAACGGTAATAAGAAAATCATCAACAGCCTATACTAGTCCACTGCTGGACATAGGCCTCTCCTTAGAAAGGAGGTTTTGGCGTTTTTGGAGTTTAGAAAGGTAGACAAAATCAAGAGGTTCTTTGTTCTGTGACAGAATTCTCGGTGCTGATTTCTGAGGACTTACAAAGTGTAGGGTGTTAACAAATTAATGAATTAAACTACTATTCTTTAAAAATACATTTAAGCATAAACATGAATGAAAAAGTAAATGAACGTTAATAATTAAATGTCAGTATACACATAAAATAAAACGATAGTTATTACTACTACATATTATTTTATTTACTACTACAAGTACTACTACAATTTTATTTGCAGCACTAAATTTCTGGTGTTTTGAATTTTATTATTTGTCTGGCCTGTTAGTCTAGTGGTTAGTGGCCCTGACTGCTAAGCCAGAAGTCATGGGCTCAATTCCCGTTCAGGATATGTAATTGTGTAATGATCATGATCATTTGTTATGTGATAGTAGATTCTGCCTAGTTTCGGACCAGACTGCCATGTATAAGACGTGTGAAGTTATTATTATTTAAAAAAACACAATATGGTCTTTATAAATTCGTTGTAACTTTTGCAGGTTTAAACCAAATTAAACGCTACCTAGTATACTAGTGCTTCTGCTCAGGACTGACTAAAATCTTCTTGACGGGGACAAAATACACGGAAAACTCATAGCATCATGATTAACAGAGAGAAGAAGATTAGAAGAGAGAATGCGAGTTAAGGGCAGGTTAACAGAAGTGACGTGTTGTACATACCTATTATGATTTATGTTAAATATGTACTTATAAACATAATAAGTTGCTTTAATTGTAGTATGACCACACAAACTCTAAATAATCGTTTATAGGTAAAGGTAACTTGAAATTTATGAGTCTGATATATTTCAGTAATTGCAAGGACATTTCTATATAACGTAAACAGGCTTTAAAGCCTGTTAAGATCTCTGAAGATCGATTGAAGTGACGTGCAATGAGAGGGGCCTATGTCCAGAAAATAATATAATTAAAGTCGTTCAAAACGTTAATTTTAATGAGTCGTCACCATTTCTACTTAAAAAGTTATGAAGTCAATTATAGGCTACAAAATTATAAATTGAAAATGACACTTACTATAGTTTCCGTAACAGCCCTGCAACCTAGCGATTTGAGCCGTGGGAAAAAATTATATGTGAACGGAATAAATGAAGGCTGGTGTCCACGAAGACGGTTAGCCCGGATCCTTGTAACGTCTAATGTTAATGTCATCATGGTGTGTGTATACCCCATAACTTAAACTCTAAGTGTATTCTCTTGTAAACGAACACGTGTGTTTTATTAAATGTATGGGTAAATTGGGTGTGAAGAGAACCTGTTTATCTCATGAAATGGAAAGTCACCACCATTGATGTGAACTCCAATGATGACTCATTTCATGGGTTGAATTTTTATTTTTCATTATTATTTCAATCTACGTATATTTATTTTTTAAACAACTAGTTTTTTAGTTAATTTTAATCTCCTACGTATTTAGTATTGAAACTAAACTTTCGACATAAATATAGTTCGGAAAACAATAACATAATTTAAATGTTGGAATTGGTCTTATGATGAAGCCAGGAGATGAGTGGTGGAACACTACAGTACCTGGTAAACCTCTCGAGTTCCTACTCATCATGACTTGTTTTAACGAATCTAAGTGGTTGAGCTTGATAAAAATAGTTTGACGACGAAGCCAGGACGTGGATAGTGTCTTTTACTTCGAAATGCCGTTCGTTGTAAATTGTATTACTAAATTACTTATTAATCCTTCAATAATGAAAAACTGAATGTACTGCAATAATTACGCATTTACGACTTTATGAATGCGCTTGTTCTATCTTGTTAGGGTTTAAATTTTTACTACTTGGATTGACTTGGATTTTATTAAATACAGTGATAGCCGTAAATTAAAGTGTTATTATTTATGAGATATTTTAAAATGAAAAAGTAGTAAATTATAATAATATTTTTCGGACATCTGACATACAACGCTATCTAATTTCAAAACTAAGCAGAGCTTGTCTATGAAAGCTAGATTGACTGAGAGAACACTTATTTACTTCTTTTTGTAAATAAGTATTATACATAGAAAACACCCAAACTCCGAAACAGAATCCGAATCCCGAATCTCCGAATTTGCAGATCATACAAACATTTGATCCGACTCGGGAATCGAACCCGATACCTCTGCACGGCAGTCGCATACGCTACCACTGCACCACCGAAGTAGTCAAGTACGTGTTCTTAAGGTGACTAAAAACATGACATGTGTTAAAGTTTTGCTACCAATCACTAGTTCCAAAACAGTGTCACTTCTATGTTTAGAAAGCTATATAATGTAATGCTCTTAGTAGCAGAGCATAGACAATGAATCTCATGTTTATGCCTGTTCAATGTTTTTAGAAGTAGGACTGTGACATTAGTACGAGTATGCATACATAATATAAATAATAAAAGCTGTCGTAGACACAGTTATTGTTAACAATTAAGATATGTACCATTTTTATAACAATATATTTTTATAAGTTTACATTTTAGGGCAATAATTAACAAACGTTTCTTTTCGTTTCCTATTTTAATAATAACCTTTTTAATAATATATTAACAATTATTTTCATTGTTGCAATTAATTAAATTTTCTTGTAACATGAAGACTTCTATATTACAAACAGTTAGTAAAAACATGTATGGCCAAATAAAGAACTGATGCATACTAGATAGTAGTAGTAATTCAACTAGTTACTCCTTTGCATTGAATTAAACTATCTTATTTAAAAATGTAAATTGACATATCAAATTTAATATCTTAATTAACCACTGGTCAATATTTATCATATCAATATACAAAACTTATCAATAACGTCAGAAACCTTATAAAACATAGAGTTGAAGTGTAACACTGTAGGTATTTGTACTTGTCTGTCGATAACGCTTGAAAGGTGGGGTGGGTCACGCGACTACTCGCTGGCGTCTCCGTGCAGTGCACCGGCTAGATCCCACCACTTACCGGCTAACCCATTTATACGCTGCGTTGGAAACAGGACTAAATGAATTAATGCAAATTTATACTATAAAAATTGTCGCAGGTGCGCGAGGACGAGTTCCAGCCATCGTCGGATTCGATTTAACGCGCTTGCGCCGCGCGAAAGTTTTATTTATAACCGCAAACGCACCTCGGCTATTACAAGTTACAAGCACTTGCAATTTGATGAAAAGTTACTCACTTGCAACTATATGGAAGCCATATTTTAACAGTGATGTTTTCAATTGCTTTATCATATGGATGAGCTTTAAGGTACCATCTTGTCTGTCGTTTTGTGAGTAATTTTCCTGAAATTATTATGCGTCATTAACTTAACGGCCTAAATGAAAGAACAAAAAATGTAGTAGAATATAATAAATAAGCTGTCTTGAACATCACATTGAGCAGCGATTTCATGTGAAATAAAATTAAAAAGAAACATTAAATCAGATTTAGAAACAAAATTAAAGAAAAGTACAAGGCATGAAGAAGTCATGTTACAACCATGTTTTAATACAGCTAATGATTCGATACGACTAATCTAAAACAAAATCTAAATCAAATCAAAATCTAAATTGACTAAAATATTACTAGCATTCTAATTATTGCTATTTATGATATATTTTTTTTCTATTCATATAGTGTGACATTCTTCGAAGTATTTTATTAATGTATCAATAAAAAAATAAAAAAAGTTTAATTAAAAACTTTTTTGATACGGCCTACAATACACAACAGAGAAATACCAAAAATACACAATTACCTAAAAATACGAAATTACTGTTATTTGAAACACCAAGTCCGTGTGAAAGACACTATCTACCAGTGTACGGTATTCCTTTCAACTTTCCTACTGTTTTCACTATAAAAACTGAATCACTGCTGAGCACCGTAGAAAACTTAATCAACGTGTTCCATAGCGGAATGAGCAAGTTTAAAGCTATTCTCCATAACAACACAAGCCTCCTGACTAACAGTGCTGGCCTAGCTGAAGAGTTCACTGCATTCCGAGGCTTCGTAGTTGATATCTTCAAGAGTCTTCAGCAACAAGTTGAGTCATTAGTATGCCACATGGAGGATTAGAGGTGCAAGGGCGAAGGGAAATTCTTCTAAACCATGGAGTTGAGGAAGAAAAGAAAGAAGACCTTGCATTTAAAGCCCAAATTATCATACAGCCTCAGCTTAAAGTTGAAGATTTCTCAGTAGGTGACATAAAGCGTTGTCATCGCCTCGGTAGACCTACTGATCCCCACAAGCACCGTCCAATTCTCATCAATCTGCAACATGCGTCTGTCAGAGATAAGGTGTGCCTTTGAAAAACCAAACTCAAGGGTTCAGGTATCACTTTGTCTGAATTTCTCACAAAACCGCGTCATGATCTATTCCTGGCTGCCAGAGAGATGTTTGGTATGGCTAAATGTTGGACCAGGGAAGGCACCATATTCGTACATGGGGCAAATGAGGAATAGCATAAGGTAAGCTCACGAGCTCACTTAGTGAAGCTCGCTCCAGTTATCTCTGAAGACATGACGAGAGTGGAGTAAACCACTCGTAAAACTGAAGGGTCAAAGACCAGAAGAACTGCTATAAGGAAGTAAATATCTTCTCAGTTCTATATGCAGTTTCTCAAAATAAAAAATTATGAGATTCATATACAAAACAAGACAACTTTCAAAATGGCAGAAATACCCATAAAGATTTAGAACTTACCTAAAAACATAGTTCTCACTGAAAAATATAAACACCTCTTTTAAAGAGCTATTTAAACAATACGCGATGAACATTTAATTTTATTTAGTAAATTGTAATCTTGCCTTTTCAACTATACTATAAAGTTATTTTCCACAGTTGAAATGGAATATAAACCTCTAATTGCTCGCGAGGTACTTCCAGATTACGACGTGAATACAATCGTAAAATGATATAAATTTGCCGGCAAAATTACATTGAAATAAAATGTTTTTTTTATTTCTTAGTGCAGTTGTATAACATACATTCATGATATTTTTAAATACATGAAAAAGGGTACTTTGCTTTCTTATAGATTTATTTTTAAGGAGAGGTTTTTGCATACAACTACACATTTTTATGTTAACATTTCTTCCCTCTGTTTCATTTGGTCTTTTTTTATCCTAATTCCGCTTTTAGTTTTTATCGTGCTAATAATAACGCTGGTTTTTAGTCTGTATAATTATATCTATGTATTTAAATAAGTAAAGGAATACCTAGGCTTAACATTCAAGGCAGAATATTTAAGTCGATCGATCGGCGGTCAACAGGGTAGTTGAATGCAATGGCTTATAGTAACGGGCACTAATTTTTAATAGTTAAATCGTTCGAGTTTTAATTATCAAATGCGTACACTGACAAACAGCTAGAAGTCGATTTACCAGAACAATCCATCGGTCGATTAAAATTGACCAGAGCACGATGGCCCTCAGAAAAAAATGCAATATACGAGTATACGTGTATAATCATTAAAACACTTTTTATAATAAATAACATTAATAATATCAATATTGAACAAATAATAAACGAAAAAATATTTTCACACAAGTTGTAGAGATTACATAATTGTAAATGTAATATAAGTGAAGTGCAATGTTAGAAGAACAGATTGAATAATAAATATAAAAATGGCTAAATAAGATATTATAATGAATACAAGATCTGTTTGGAATTTTTTAACTCTAGATTATCAGAAAAATATTTTTTTATTTATCTAAATTTATATCTATCTCTTTATTTATTTCATATACATATTAATTATATTTTTGAACATACACGTTAAAAAATAGATATGTAAAAATATGAAAAATAGTAGACCACCGACATCGGGTACAGGGACCAAGACACCGGTGGTTAGGACTCCAAAGATAAGAACCTCCTCACTATACGGGCCGTGTCAAGGCGGACTGCCTTCTACATCAGACCCTTGATCCAAACCGTCTAACGTGAGCTTCTTAAGGTGTTGGTCGAGGGCTATTTTTTGCCCATCTCACACTTCTCACTTCATCCATTCTTCCTTCTATGTACAGTCAGTTCGCCTCTGGAATGCGCTCCACTAAACCGCTTTACGTTCAAGAAGAAAATACTAAATCTTCTTCAAAATGAGTTGGCAAAAAGGTTACAACGCATATACCAGACTGTGTATTTTGATATTTATGTATTTATATATGTGTATGTTTATGTATGGTATGTGTATACTTGGGACCTCTTTGTATATATGTAGTAATGAATATAGTATTTTATTTACAGTATAAAGTGTATATATGTTAGATTTATCTTAATTCTCTGTTTTCTCTTGCACCTATCGTATTATTCTTCTACATCACCCGAAGGTTGACTGGCAGGTAATGCCCTGGGCATTAAGTCCGCCAGTGTACAACTTGTGCATTAAGTTACATAAATAAATATGTATGTAATTAGAACTATGTAAGTATGTTTATCAGCAGTCTAATTACCATAGTACTGGCTCTGCCTAGTTTGGGACAGGGACAGTCGTGTAAGATGTGGGAGATTATTATTGTTACTTAATTTTTTTCACTCTTTATACATGCATTTTCTGATGTATTTGTAGGTAATTCGTAGCATATGTAAACGATAATCTTTTAAATATTTTTCTAGTAGTAAAGTTATTATTATCACCATTAATAATTTCGTTCAGGTACGAGTATTAACCCAAATCCAAATGAAAAAATCATCAAATAGCTTTAACTTTATGTAAAAGGGTAATTACCGTTAATATAAACAAGCAAAAGGGTCACCTGATGATAAGTGACTACCGCCGCCCCTGGACGTACCTGCCGCTCAAGGATCAAAAGTGAGTTGTCGTTTTTTAAGTCTTAAGTCCGGTTTAAGCTCTGGTAACCTAACTGGTAACCCTCTGTGAAAACAACAAAAGAATTTCTTAACACTGGAGGGCCAAGTGCGAGTTTATTTCACTTCTACTCGATCGTCATGGTGAGCGCGTTCGGCGCTGCGATTGGTGGAGATTTGAGGCCCAAGTGCAAGTTTCGCCGCACTGAAATCTTTTGGTTTTCTTTGGCCGTACTATCGCTCCGGTCGAGCAGAGTCCCATTTCTGCCGAGACATGGCTCTCCCACGGTAAAATACGAAAGTACAACCTATGTAAGTCAACAGGTCAAATATAGCATTACTTGGTGACACTACTTCAGTGTCACTCCACATAAAAATACCTAAACTTTGCCTAGCAAAGACAGCGCTTAATCATCAATCATATGTACATCACATTACTCATAGTTTTACCAAAGGTATTGAAAGAAAATTATATTCACTAAATCACTGGTATTTCGATTGGTAATACGCATCGATGCGTACCATGCACCCATGAATGTAGAAAAGTTGTTTGATTAGCTAAACATGATGCATGATGATTAGCTAAGCAGATGATATTTTTATAATTTTGACATACGTGAGTAACAGGTATTTGTTAGCATGCAAACTGTGACAAATGAAGGCTCGTCAAATGTTTTTATATCGACTCAATTGATAGTATGCGCAAAAACATTATACACCAAATTCATGGCTGCTTAATTGAGGCCTTGTAGTGCCACCACATGCCGTCGCCGAGAAGCGTAGATTGGCTTTCGATAATTATCAGAACACAGCGACCGTGGCGGACAATCATTAATCGAAAACTTCTTTATAAAATATGTGTATATATATATCGCGATTATGAAGCAAGCTTCTTTATTTTTACACGCTCTATGTAATTAATTTGATCATTAACTGCATATTCATCATCTTACGTATCTGGCTGTTATCAACTAACTCTTAATTTATCAATTTACAGATTTATCTACAAATTTAGACTTCGACTTGTCTTTTCTCTTATTTAATCGTGTGAAAATTCACTTGCATCGTCAGTAGATTGTAGCTATTGCAAGAGGCTCGTATTCTTATACCTTAGGAAGGAAGTCGCCGAGAACCCTAGTAGAACGTACAAACCCACGAATATTCACAATATTCGCGTTTTCTTTTTTAATTTACGTAATTATGATAGCATCATAATTTCAAAATCAACCGAATAATAAAATACTGCTGACCTGACTTGCTACTAAATTTGAAATTGAGTTAAAAGTGATTACTTAGAGCACAAGTTCAAACCTAAATCAAACTCAAATTACCACTTTCCAAGGGGTTGTCTATGCTCAGCAGATGTTAAGTGCATCTTCACAACACGTGATTTTGGAGGTGGTAGCGAGTGCGGCGGTCTTGGCTTGTTCATGTTCACTTCACATGGAGAGCAGGAAGTTTTGCAGCAATATGCCGTGTACTAGTCGCGACTGGTACACGTCATGTCACATTGGTGTAAATGTCAAGTAAACATGTGAAAACATGGACGACATTGAAATTGACTATATATATGACGTATAAACTTTTCTATATAGAATGACAAATAGAAAACGTGATAGGTATCATAAAACAAGTTGATATTCATTTCATTTGACTTGAACACACAGCGAACGCTCCGTACGCACCTCCGTGGTACGCACCAATCGTGATGATGCCCTGCTCTTATATCGCACTTGAGTTTAGTACGTTAACAGTTCTGTAATGATCCCGTGAGTTCATATCAACTGCTAGCTTATTGCTGTCTTCGGTACTATTGATTGGAGGTATTAAATCAGAAGATAGCTAATACGTAATATAGTTAAAAAAACAAAAGGTACGCACTTGTAAATTTAAAAAATAGAAAAAAAAAATCCTCATTTTTTCCTAATTGTTTAATCTTACATGTAATATTTAAGGATGCAATTGTTAAGAACAGGACCCTTTTTTAACATAAGACCTTACATCCTATTTAATTCTTCAAAGCCTTAGTTATTGTTTTAACTCACATTTCTCACGTCTGGATAACATTCAACAACGTATATAAATAATTGTGCGTAGTATTATATAAAAATTTAATTGTATTTTGGCACACATTTATGTTTGATTATCACACAGCTGTACAAATAAAACCCTAAACTACAGCCGAAAATTGCATGCTTATTTTTAGACACATTAATTCAGTGTGTAAAATGTGTCTCTGTTTTAGGTATTGTTAAAAATAAATATATATTAACGGTATCTGGTATCTGGTTAATTTGACCCAGTTTGAAAAAATCAGCTTGACGGGAGGCAACAAACTCTTCAAAGGCATTTTGTACTGCCTCTCGGGAATTGAATTTTTTACCCACTAAAAAGTTGTCTAAATTTTGGAAAAAGTAATAGTCGGTAGGTGCAAGGTCAAATCAGCTGGACTGATGAGGTGTGCCTAGCAACTGGCGCGCCAATGTCGAGTATCTTTTTATTTTTATTGTTAGCAATAGTAATAACTATTTCTCCATGGATAAAAAAACATTTGCGATAGAAAATTTGACGCAGAATTCTATAGCTATACTTAAAATGTGCTGCAAGGTGGGGAAGATTGTAAAAAATCGATTTAAACATTTTAATTGTTTGTAAATATTTCAATTTTACTTTTAAATGCAAAAAAGTCTTTTTCTGGAAAAAAGAACCAGAGCCATGAATTTTTAAAATGAGTCTCGAAGGAAAAAATCACGGCAATCTCAAATTTTCGACCTACTTTATTTTTCCTCAAACACGTATCTCTTCTTTTCCATATAAAACCAGTTAAAAAAATTCAGTCAATGTTTTTTATCTATTTATTTATTTATCTGTCTATTTTATCTATCTGTTTATTATATATATTTATATGTTTGTAAAATAATGACCCATATACATATATATTACAGAGGATCTTGAAGGAAAGAAGCGGTTCGCTACAAACATGTAGGCCGCACCTAGCAGCGCCGACAATACCGCTCTCCCCCTGCACCAGGGACTTCCTTTCTAGGGTATACCTAGTTCCCCGGCTATTAGTACCCGAGACGGCGTGCGGTTTTAATCGGTTCGTGTCCGACATGCCACCGATAGGTGGTATCCGAGGGGATTACCGCACGGGAAAAAAAAAACAAAAAAAGTACCGCTCTCCCCTCTGCCATTAAGGCGAGGCCTATAATTATAAACTTTCTTTGCTGAATCTGAAGATAAGGAGCGATGCTGTGGCTCCAACGAATTGAAATTACTGTAGCAATGGCCCAGGAATTTGGCCAGGTCACTTTTTCCGTATTATAAATTAATGCGCTATTCTTAAACTTCGAAACAAACCGCATACCTGGTCCGATGGATATGCCACAAACTATTTTTTTTTTCAGTATTACAACGTATGCCTTTGGTTAAGGCATCGAAAATAAGTATGCCGTCAAAATATATAACATATAAAAATCAGAAATAGCCAAGGGTACAAAAGCATACACGATTTTATTGAACGAACGCGATAATTGAAAAGAAAAACTTTCACAATTAATATAAACATTTAATATACACGTAATTCTTGGCGAAATATTTTTTCATTACCTGACCCACCCTACACGTATGTCGATGCTTGTCTGCTGGATTTGTTTTTCATAAATTTCATCAAGACTTGAATGGCATACGTGATATGATTGACAATTTTTATTACCATTTTTTCACATGACATTGCATACATTGCATGAGTACATGTCCCGCTCTCACGATCTCGATTAGATCCATTTTTTAGTTAAACCTACTGTATAGTCAACAGCTTTAAGGGCATACGTGATACGATTGATCGATAAAATATGTCGCAAGCTGCCGATCTATTAAGACAAAACTTTTTTTTTTCTTTTTCTGTGCGAGCAGATGACCCCCTCCTGTGTGTGAACCCCCATGTTCCCTTTGTGCTCCCGCAACGTGTCTCGCCGCCACCCTGGCATGCTTTTGCTAGGCTGACAGATGGCCTCACCTGTCATCCCCAGGCCTGAGCTTATGGAGGACGGAGGTTGTCCTGCGACCTCCGGCGCCTGAGTCGTCTGCGGTAAATGGCCCGTTCCCGAGCCTGGCGGGCCGGGAGAGTTCTAAACCTCTCCCACTCCGCCATCTCCTTCGCAAGCATAACTTGCTCGGAGAAGGAAACGGCAGAGTTCCACGCACTCTCGCTCCGTACCATGACCGCAATTATGTTATCGAGCTAGAGAACTCCCACTCCGATAGCCACCACGAGGTCACGCCTCTGCTCCACCCACGCCGGGCATTCTGCAAGCGTGTGGAGCGCCGTGTCCACAGTCCGGCCATCACAGTGGTGGCACTCAGGCGTTGGCTCCTTGCGGATCAAACACACGTGATCCCCGGAGCATCCCTTCCCAGTGATCACCTGCGTCAGCATGTATGAGAGGGTCCCGTGACGCCTCTCGTGCCAATCCTCCATAAGGGGTCTTACCGCCGCAATAACGGCATGTCTGGCGCTCGGTTGCTCAAGTCGTTCCTTCCACTCCTCTACGAGAACCCGGTGGAGTTGGGATTTCTGGTCATCGATTTCTCGAGTCTCAGGACTCCAACTCAACTCCCGCGCCTCCTTGCGCCACTGATACAGAGCCGCAAGAGCTCTCGCCTCCAGGTGCCACAGGTGAGTTCCGGCCAGGAGAGTCGCCGTCTCAAAAGAGATCGCGCGGTATTCCCTTATGACACTGATGGAGATTTACTGTATACCTGATATAGTCGGGATTGGGATCGGCCATGATACCTTATTAACTAAGTCTTAAGGTGCCGTGGACGATATTCGTTACTTAACTTTTAAGTTATAAAAACTGCAATGAAAAAACTACCTGTCAATTTACTACAATTACGACAGAATAATGTTAAATTATTGATAAAATCATTACACATGCAATTATGGTATATGGCTGTTCACTTATAGATTGCCATAAAAATCTTAAAATATCTTTGGAATAGTGTCGTCCTGTCGTACAATTTACGGTGGCAATATGAAAACTTAACGTTAACACTTAGATTACTTTTTGCATATATTTGCGTATGTTTAAATTGATCTGTAAAAAGCATATTGCTATATAATGTCCAATGCAGTCAGTTACAAAAGCGCTTTAAAATTATTTATTATTTATTTATAAGGCCAACTGTGAACTTCTAGTCTATTCTTTTTAAATTTAGATTTTTATTTTTTTTTAGAATTTTCTACAGCAACAAGTACTTGGAAACCTGTACATTGAGATTTTTAAACTTCTTTTAAAATCTTTTATAAATTGCATTAAATACGTCGTTACAGAGGATCGTTAACATTTTTGCAAAAACTTATAAGAAAAGCTTTCAATTTCATCCAAAAAAATCTAATTACCGTAAAATGGCAATAATAATAAGATTTTAGTTTTCTTAGAATTTATCTTCATTTAGGCACATTTTTTTAATTATATTTCAGAAACACCTTTGTTATGCATTGTACTTCACTTACAGTATAATTTCTGTAGAAGATTAAGCTGTTAATGGTGGCAACGGTTTGAATACATGCACAGGGTTCTCTACAGGTACTTAACAAAGTAAGCTCGAGTCTCAGTATATTATTTGCGCATAATAGCCATACTGGCCGTTATTTTTATCACATTGAAATTGAAGATTTCATTATGGTTGCACTTCTCAATAGATGATATAAAAATCTGATCGCAGTAACCAGAACGATGTATATTATGTTTTTTTTACCTTGAATTATCGCTATTAATTAAAAATCATAAAATACTTAATTGAAAGTAAGAAATAAGATATACTAAGAGCTAATATATTTTTGAAACAAAGAAACATTTAAATGACTGTTTATTAAATAATGCAAAAGTATAAAGGACTTACGTAAAAAGGTAAAAAGTTTAGGTCGAAATACACAAATAAAATAAACTTATAATGTCACAAATAAAAAAAACGAATAGAAACTGACATGATAAGATTCACAGTCACAGGATAATTATTTGAATTTACTACGTTCCCGTTTATAAGTACTAACGTATGCCAAGAGGGTATAATCCGAACATTCGCGGGATAAACAATAAATGAAACAAGGAATACAGGATATGTGCCTTATAGGCAAAATGGTCAGAGGTGCTGGGAAAATTTAAGAACACTAATTCTGAACACAAACGTTTTTATAGCTTTTTTTCTCTATCATCTAGTTTTAAACTAAGCTGAGCTTGTACTATAAAAGCTATAACAACAAAGCTATACATATTATACATAGAAAACACCCAACCTCCAAAATAAATATTTGTAGATCATACAAACATTTGGTCCGACCCGAGAATCGAACCCCAGACCTTAGCACAGCAGTTGCATACGCTACCACTGCGCCACCTTGGCAGTCATCACCACCTTCATCATCATCATCATATCAATCCAAAGAGGTCCTGGCTTAGATTTAAACTCGGACACAAAGGACAATTGTATCGATTGGACCTCTCTATTGCATTGAAACTTAAAATTCCTGTATCTATTTCTCATTACCATACACCTTGACTAAGCAATTAACAACTATCAAGACTGCACAAGATTTATAAATGAAGTATAATCATACTGCAATTGCAGGATCTAATAATGTTAGTGAGCAGTGGCATGGTATTTAATATCGGTTGAAAGTGAAGATGAGCCTAAGGCGATTCGCGTAATGGTGGTGGAATGAACAGGCGGCGCGGCGCGAACACAATGTGCGCGCACGACCTTTTGCGCGTAATTATTAGGCGCGTGCGCCTCAAGTCTGCGCACACGTACCGATCGCAGCCCGATGTTTGTAAAACATATATGGAAACAGCTACTTTATAACACACTCGCCCTTTGATTAGCATTTTTTGTGTTTGATTTTAATCACACTATTTAACAAAGTGTTTTATTATACAGATAGTGTTATTTGTAACTATGAAGGGTAATGTGTCTTTTCAGGTTTTCTTCTACTACTTAAATACTTTGGTTGTTAGTCTAATGATTATTTTTCTACTATAACTAAAAATACTTATTACAAGCCGTAAGTAATTATACCCAAATATTATCCTATTATATTCCTAAAGACTAAGTTGCGGATTGTATTGACTGCAACGTGCCTACCAGTTTTTTCCTATGATTACAATCTCTTCCCGTGTATATACGTGTGTACTCCAGACCGTTTGTGCATGTGTAGGTATATGTTTGAATGCGTATAAGTGCGTATTTTAAGAATTAAAAAAAAAGGTACCGACGAATTGAGAACCGCCTCCTTTTTGGAAGTCGGTTAACAAACTATGGAGAAGAGTTATAGAAGATGACAAAGTCTCTAATAAAGTTGACGTTTGACGAGGCGGAAGGAACCTTTTTTTTCTGTGTGGAAATCCCCTCTGATACCACCTACCGGTTGGCTATGACGGACTCGAACCGACTAAAAACCGCACGCCGTCTCTGGTACCAGTAGCCGGGGAACCAGGTGTATCCTAGAATGGAAATCCCTGGTACTCCGATGTACCTTGGGCCATCTGCGGCATGTAGATGACCCCCTCCTATGTGGGAAGTTCCCACTGGGAACCGCCCATAAGGACGCGCGCGCTCGGCAGCGCGTCTCGCCGCCACCCCGGCCTGCTTCTGCTAGGGTGACAGATGGCCTCACCTGTCACAACCAGGCCTGCGCTTATGGAGGATGGAGATTGTTCTGCGACCTCCAGCGCCTGAGCCTCCTGCGGTACCTGGCCCGTGCCTGGGCCTGGCAGGCCGGGAGAGTTCTAAACCTCTCCCGGTCCCGCTCCGCCATCTCCTTTGCAAGCATAACTTGCTCACAGAAGGAGACGTCGGAGTTCCACGCTCTCTCGCTCCGTACCGTGGCCGCAATCATGTTACCGAGCGAGAGAAATCGCACCCCGATGGCCTCCCACCCTCTGCTCCACCCACGCCGGGCATTCTGCCAGCGTGTGGAGCGCCGTGTCCACAGTCCGGCCATCACCACAGTGGTGGCCGGACTGTGGACTCAGCCGTTGGCTCCTTGCGGATCAGACACAGGTGATCCCCGAATCACCCCTTCCCAGTGATCACCTGCGTCAGCAGGTATGAGAGGGTCCCGTGACGCCTTTCGTGCCAATCCTCCATTAATACGCAGCGTTAATACCCCTTGTATTAACGCCGCGATAATGAACATTATTTATTGACAAATTTTAACATAATTTAATAAAAATATTTTTTAAATTTACAAATAAATTATTTATTAAGAACGGTGACGGCAATCTTAACCTAAGATACCTAAGATTAAATTAGTTATCTTTTCAAAGAGCCACTTAGGGCACACCCACGACGAGGCGCACTTAAATACATTTTTGAATACCTACTTAAATTAATAACATTGTTACGAAAAAAATATTTCAATATCCGAAACATGAAAATGAAAAAGCCGCTGTAAAGATTAACCTAATCATATTTATATCAGTTTCTGTACGTTTGTAAGCAAATAAACATACAAACGAAAGCTTTTGGAACGAAGTTCCTTATCGCGTGGTGTGAGCGGATGGGAGCGAAGATGACACTTCTTGCTATAGGTCTACCAAAAAGCGAAAGGAACTTTATTTCGACCGGGGTTCTATAGACCCCTTAAGCCTTTTTATATTATATTATATTAGTATAGATATTTTCACTTAATCTACATTTAACTGCTTTATGAAGAAGTGACTATAGATATTCCTTTTCTTAAAAGTACTCTTACTATTATATTTAAAATACTATAAACGTTAAGTAGTCGATACATATAATTACTCGAACAAAATGACCTCAAAATGGCGGCGCGTATTCGAAACAGCCACTGTCCAGAGGAAACACTCGTCCTGGGATTAATAGTTGCAATTAAATCGATTCACTTCGACGGCGGTCCACTCTGGTCCAAAAACTTGTTATTGCTATGCCACTGGCTGCTAACCTATAGTTAATGAAAATCAATGGTTCTATAATCCGTAGGTAGTCGCAAAATGAGCAGTTTATGCACGATATAATTCTTAAACTTGATTTGCATGTTCGTCCGTTTTTTACCGTAGCAGGATTTCTGGTATTGAATATGAAATGCAAACCGATTCTCTAAACTTTACTTTTGATATACTCGTAGTTGGTAAAGAAACGTAATATTTTCCAACTAAGGTGAGCAGTTCGGAGCTTATGGATACTTGCAACTCAAACTGTTTTAATGATAGTAACGCCTGTGATCTTAGTCATATAAATCAGGCGAGCTTGGTAACCAATAACCGTCAGTCATTCAATTTGGAACATGTATGTTTCTCTTCTTATTATTCTTTGATAATGTATTTTAGGGTTCCTTTCTTAGAAAGTAAAAAAGAAAACTTTATAGGATCATCTTATTATCCATCCGTCTGTCTGTTAAGGCCCTTTTTTTTTCAGGAACACAGAGGTATTAAGTCAACATTACAAATAACTGCGATCCCTTGATTTAAGTCATTCTTGTCATCGCAGTCGAAAAACACGGCACTTTAAAGTAAAATATACTTATTTTAAATGCCCATGGTATCTCTCATTGCCCTAATTCACTTTGCCTCTCGCAGTCTCACAGCTTGCTTGTGTTAAGGTAAAAACCCAAAGGCCGTTAATTAGGTATTACATAGATTTTTTGATAATTAAATTAGTCAAGCAAATAAAGTGGCAGAAATTTCCGAGATGAGTGGTGAAACTTATAAAAAGTTTATAAGTAAACATCGTAACATATACATATTGTTTTTAACATGTTCGATACGATTTTGGACGGAAACTGTGTTTTTAATGATACTTATGGAAATTCTTAGTAGCATTACGGAGCATGCAAAAAATGCCTAGTAGACAGCAATAGGGTAACAGCCAAGTAAAAGCATAATGACGTAATAGTATATCTACTACAATATAAAAATGATAGGTGGGTTTGTGTACGCTTCAAAAAATCTAAAGTTCTGCACATATTAAGCTCAAATTTGGACACGATATACGACATGGGTCAAAGATTGTTTTTATCTACTTATCGCGCAGGGTACAGCTAGTGATCTATAAAAATGTTTAGTTTATGTAGAAACTATAAATATATACCAATATTGGTTATTTTGTTGTCCTTGTCAATAATAATAGTAAACGATTTACCACCGTTAACCGTTTGTTGACCGTTTTCTAATTAGCGAAGAGTGAGAGTGGGAACACTGTTACTTGCGGAGTGAATTATCGACGTCGGCCGAGTCTCAGATTGGAATCAATTAACCGGAGGTGAAGCGCTCCCGGTTCCAAGCGGCCTTCGCGCCACCTGCCCAGGTACCTCCACTCGATCGACAGCGGACCTGTCTCGCCCCGCGCCCTTTTTATAAACCGGACCAGCCAGACGTAAGTTCTTTTCTGTGGCAAGATCCCACTCACTGGTCTTCATCGTATACTTATCAAAGCTGCGTGATTGCTCATTCATTATCTTCCAGCAAAATCGCGGCACCTTTGCTTGGTTAATTGCACTAACCTAATTTTTTTGTGGAAGCTCGTTTATTGGTTAGGGACGCTACGTTGAAGTGTTATTCCGACTGTCGCACTACTGCGTTTATGAGGGCTTTGTGTGGTTTGTCATTTTTATGTAATGACTTAATTATCGACATTAAGGTCATTAAACACAAATATCATTTCGAGATTTTTATGCTTTTTAATGGCGACTGTAAAAGAAAATACATTGAATTTTGGGTTATATTAAATTTAAAATTTCTGCTATAAATATTATCTGATTGCGTATGGCAATTACTTTTAAGTCCTGAATTATCATACGCAGGTGAGTGGTAGCATCGTATATCTGTGCCCGAAGGATGTATAAACATGATTTACCAACAGTAGTTAAAACACTCATTAAGCGGACATGAGCAGCAGCCGCAGCGGCCGCCCGCAGGGCTCGCGTTACCTCGCCCAGACATCTTCACCGAACCCGCGATTCGAGCCGCTGAAACCAACCTATGCCTCCCAGCGCTAAATATACTTTAATTTTCTCTTTAGATTATTTTAAATTTGCATCAATTTTCAGTTTAAATAAATATAAGCAATTAAACATTGTTGTTTAAAAATTCGAATTTAAATAAGAACATAAATCACCGTCACAAAATCCATATGTACCTAACAATGTTTAGAGACAAAGTTTAGATACACGTTGGTCTTAATCTAATCTAGTTGTATTTGAAGGGTAGAAAAATAACAAGCTATTAATAAAAAAATGAAAATGTTTATAGTAGAATAATTGAAATATCAATAGCAGAGCAAGTATGCGTGGCTACGTAAAATGTGAAAACAAGTCCTATTGGGGATACCTACATATTTAGGGTGCCGTTCTAAAGACCAAAGAAATCCAAGTATGGTCAATCGTTATAAAAACGTAACGCGGGGGCTTATGCACCTTTCCAATCAATTACCAATAAATAGCGTAAGATAGGCTAGAGAAGGACGCGGCGACAAATTCCGCGCTTAGCTGCCCGAAGCGTGCGCTTACTTTTTGCAATGGCAGGTGCAAGGGCATATGCTATTAAATTGTCAAAGAGTACACGTACGCATGCCTGTGTATACATACTTCTGATAGCGTCTAATAATCAAAAGTCAAGTGAATATCGCGTTCTTTTGAAACGATCATGATTGGTTGCCCTTTACTTACACAAGCTACACGAGCTAGCTAAGAAACACGCCCGGCAATGCTTACCGCAAACCGTAACTACTGTGTGTGTTAGTAATAAATGGTGTATAAAATATAAATATCTCAAAGTAAGTTTTTGATGAAGACTCGGTTAGTCATTACACAATTACACACGCAGTAATCGAAAACCGCAACATAGCAGACTGCTGCGGCCTCGGAGCACGGAACATGTGCTCACTCAATATGGAAGCGAGCAAGAATGATCGCAATTAGCGGAGAGGAGTGCAGACGTAATGAGCGGGCGTGGTAAGTCGGGCACAATGCGCAGCTTTGTCCTGCATGCGTACACTCGACAAGCTTTTACGGTTTCAGCCGACGCCCGCCATATGACTCTTCGCCATGCGCCACTCGCATAACTGTAATCACCAACTGGTGCTATAGTTTCTTTAGGTGCTAAATGATGCACTGATTTTTGTATTGATTCACCTGTACAAAGGAATTTCTATACTGCACTACCAGCTGGTTATCATAGGAGCTCCTTTTATAAATAACGATTAGATATAGGACTGATGATTTCATTGTGCTTCTATTTTAGTATACAACTACAACAAGACAGGTATTCAAACAAGATTATAGCGCTCCAGCACTATTGGCATCATTTATGCCATAGACATTTCTTTATAAATGAGTAAATAACAGGATTTTCAATGTCGGCAATTTCATAAATAGAAGAAGTATAGTTTGTATAGAATGCGGGCACTTTTAAGTAGTCGGGTCTACTTGCTACAATTTGGATACTTATATAAATTACGAGAATTATACCAAACGGGAGTCAAAACTTCAAGTATTATAAGCCGTATTTAGCCAAATGCTTCATCAAATCGATATAAATCTAAATTTTTAATTCACCAACAGGTAATCAACTGAAAGGCTCCCATCAATATTGGAAAAAAAACAAAGCGAAAGAAAAATAAGATAAATCAAATAACCTTCTACTAAAAGCACAAAAAGAAACCTGATTTCATCTTTGGTCTTTATTATTTGACAAGACAAAAGTTTATTACATTTTTTAAGAAACAGATTGCACGGCTAGTTTTTACAAATAGTTTGTACAATATTACCACACTAGAAATTACCGCAATGGGACTTTATAACGTCTATAACCAATAGTTATTGGTGTCTGGTTGGTGTTAAATCTTAAGAATTGTAGAGAAAGTGTAAGTTTACCAACAAGAAAAACGAGGCAAATAAAGGCTTGAATGTGGATGACGCATGGCACGCGCAGACGTTTTAATAAATCCGTTAAAGACACATGCCGTGGCTCGGCGCGGGCGCAGTGAGCCGACTCGCGTGGTGAATCTTGTCTTAAGCACTGAGGGTGCTCCTTAAGGCTGGACTCTGTCCGCTCCAGATATCGATATTTGGATTATAATTAATTTAAAACAATGTAAGAAAGGCTTAAAGGTAAGAAAAGGTATTGAGAATTGATTCTCTATTCCAATTAAAACAATTATATATTCAATTTAGTCGATAATGACGCTTATTAAATGATAATTATGTACCTGACTAGGAAAAACTATTAATTGAAATCTTACTTCAAAAATTTTTTTAAGGATCAATACCAGATCTATCATATATATTGATGCCGTAATAATTTATTCTTCCTTGAAGTTTTAAATTAAAGCATCTGAATGTCCGAGATTTTTTGGTACACTGGCTATGAAACAGCACAAACAAGGATTACGTTGCCAAGAATCACTGCAAATTTTAATATATAATATAGGTATACAGAAAATAATATATTTTTTACGGTATAGGGGCAAACGAATAGACGGGTAACCTGATGGTAAGTGACTATCAACACCTGCAACTCGAGAGTCACAAGTGCGTTAGCGCCCTGTCAGTCCTTCAAACTTTTCCCGCCCCCATTATCAGGAGGAGGGAGAAATTTTGGGGTCCGGTAACCTCACTCACTCGGCGAAAAGCAATAAAAGAACTGCTTAGCACCGGTTTTCTGTCAAGCCATGATATCACTCCGGTCGAACATGGGCCCTATATGCCTACGCATGGCTCAACCATGATTAGTTTCAGTTTCTTTAAAAAATAACGTACGTATTTTTCGTAAACACATCTAAATACTCCATGCAGTAGAAGTTACTATCGATAGTTAGTTAGAAAGTAAACACATCCCTAAGCGCCGCAGCCACCTGCCATCCGCACCCCCACACTATATTTTATTCCACTTAATCGTCCTTTCCGTTATGTTACCTGTTTTTTAAGAGACTTAAAGCAAATATTCTTGTTGTCTATAAACGATACAATGTTTGATCGTCTTATTAACTATAATAGACACTTTTAATTGAGAATCTATAAAAGGTTTCAAGAACTATTGTCCGTATAAGGAATAAGCATTCATCATGGAAGCCGTGGCTCTCATCTGCCCAATTAATAAAAGTTGACTGTAAAGAATGGCGTACGGCGACAGCGACAGCCGCCTGCGCTGCTCAGCTCCGCAAAGCGTACCGGTTCTGTGCGCCCGCAGCTGAAACATACTCGTACGTACCTACCTACCCTCCAACTGTTTTATTTTGATTTACTTATCTATCAACCATGTACTGGCATACTTTATGAACGTGTTTAAGGATTTGCACGGTCTTTATCTAGATTAATCTTCTCACAGAGAGAGCCTTTTACGCACGTATTTACTTCGTTTTTTTCACGTCTTGCTAAAGGTAAGCTAAGAGATTTAAGCTTATATTACAAACTATAACCAACTATAACAAATATAAATTTATAAATATAAATTTCCATATCTCTTAGTTCGACGTGTCATTTTTAATTAGAATATCCTTTTTTTATTTTTTAGTAGTTTAATTGCCCTTTCTTCTCGTGAGGCTCAAATTCTTAAAAATGGGTGGTTGCAGAGCGGCACAGGTATATAAGAAAATTTCGATACGTACCTATATATTTAGTTTGCTAAAGATTTGACAAAACAGAGATTGTTGCTATTGTTCGTGTTATCTATGACTTTAGAGTCTACACAAAAGAGGATTTCAAATAATTTTAAGAAATAAAGAAACTTGAGTTTGACTTTATGAAATTATTTACCGTTATAATATTATCATACCAAGTCGTAACCTGCACGATGATAAAAAAACCTGACGAGAGTCATGAATGAATAACGCAACCTTATCAGACGTAAAATCGTGATATCTTAAATCCGGCCTCATTAATTCACCAGAAATCGAAATGGAGGCTTTAATTCGTATTTCGAACAAAGAGAGAAAATAAAAACACAACAGAAAAAAAAAAAAACGATGTATAAAAAGTGGCGCGGGCGCGTGCCGGGGCGACATGTGCACGCGCCGAGGATCCGCGCTAACGGGCCGTGACACGCGCCCTCCGCGTCTCTCACCCCGCGCCTCTCCACGTGCTCGCCGTTATGTTTACAGCCCTTAACCCCTCCCGCGTACCCCTCAAGCCTTGCACTCGCTGAAGCACTTCCCCCACCTGAAACCATACATTTCCTTGCGTAACAAAATACGCAGTAACCAAAGCAGATTATCCGTTTAATTAATTTCCCGAGATTGTTATTATAATCGTTTGGTAACGTTAACACGCAGTTGAAGAATTGATAGTTATTATTTATATATTACATAATTTATAACACAATAATTTTCAATGACAATAATTCTTATACATATTGCATATTATACTAATGTTATACACATAACTCTAAACATATACGTACGTATAGCGTATACGTATAACATTCCGCAATGTAAAACCCAATTACTATCTACGTGAAAAGGTGTTATGCTTGGTAGCTAAAATTTTTACTTTAATATGTATGTTTTACTTCCATTTGTATGTTTACTTCATATATTTACGAACAATACTAATATATAGTACGAAATTTTTAATCTGCTTGCACACTTTATTGAAGTACTTTTATTAGTACTTTTAGTAAGTCAATGTGTAAAAATCTATTGATGATGATAGTGATGAAATGATGCAGTTTATTGAAAAGATTTTCAATGGTCAAGAAAGACAACAGTTTAAAGATTTTTATCATTATTACCATAGATAGGCCACGTATAATGTGTAGTAAGATCATGGACTGTTTATGAAACCGAAAGAATATTATCTCTTTTCTTTCTCCAGATGGAGTAGTCAAACAAGATGTTAAACGTTTCAGCCATTTGTTATTAGGTACTACATACCTACATAGTTTACTCTTTAGTAGTTCATAAGATACCAGACGAAACTGTGTTAAAGCAAAAAAAAAAATTAAGTAATTGTACTTATAGTTGAAATAAATAAAATCGATAGAACCGATAGAACCCTCCGTTCAGCTTACAATCCTCTTTTGCTCTGCCCCACTCATACTTCCGCTCGTGTCCACTCCTCGTTCCTAATCCAATCCGTACTCCTCTGAAATGCTCTCCCTCTCGAAGTCAGGATAGCACCCAGCCGCCTCTCATTCAAGATGAAAGCTAGAGTTCGCATCCTGGACACGCTAGCAGATTCATTACAACCTTGAAATTTTAAATATTATTGATTTTTAGGCTTATGTATGTATGTTGCTTTAAAGTATTTGTGTATGTGTATGTATTTGGTACGTATGAATGTATGTATATTTATCGCATTACTTCTAACTTATCAATCATTTTCTTTTACTTCACCTATGTATTAATGTCTAGGGCACCTAGCCACACATTTCAGCACCACCCTAAGGTAGACTGGGAGAAAATGCCTATGGCATTAAGTCCGCCAGTGTACAACTATTACTTGTGCATAAAGAATAAAAAAAAAACAAAAAAAAAAGGTCAATTTTTTTTTTATTTATTTATGATATATGTAAACGAACACCTGATGGAAAGTGACTACCGCCATGAATGAACGCCTACAACTTTAAGTTACAAGCACGCTGCCACTTTTCAGCCGTAACCAAAAATAACCTTTAAGTAATGCAAATTTCTATAGTTTTTATAACAGGCGTCTCAGCATTCCTCTGACTCATGTAGGTTGATAAGTAATTGACATTTAATACTCTATGACATTATGTATGCGCATACCGATTATGTTTTAATGAATATATTATTTTACATCAATTTATCTCGTTGTATTTCCCTTTCTAACTAGGTTTATTTTCTCTGTCAAGCCGTTATAACTTCGTAACAGCGCGGTGTACAGACGGAGATTATCAGATAATATTCCATAACCACAGCTAGATGACAAAGGACATTAAGGTATTTTATGCAGCTAGAGAACCTAGACGTTCTAGCTACGCACCGCCTACTGATACAACTTTACAGTAAGGGTGGCTTCAAT
This sequence comes from Arctia plantaginis, assembly GCA_902825455.1. Lineage (NCBI taxonomy): Eukaryota > Metazoa > Arthropoda > Insecta > Lepidoptera > Erebidae > Arctia > Arctia plantaginis. Next base: position 9,253,461 of record CADEBD010000288.1, read on the forward strand.
TTGAATATCAGAAATCAATTAAACATTCAAAAACATTGTAGACATGGATTATGATATATCTTAATCAGTAAGTAACAAAAAGTACGAGATATTAAATGTCTGTAGGCAATGGTGTATTTACGTGCCCGAGCCAGTAGGCTAGTCGTTTTGCATAACTTTTTTTCTACCCCTAATTTGAAAACGCTTTTCCATTAGAGTTCACACTTCACACATTACTCTAAACTCCTAATTTATTATAAAGGCGAATTTATGATCAAATTGTTTCGGATTCTACCTACCCAGTACAATACTGTCATGTACGCACTTTTAACACAACTATGTGGCTTAACTAGCTTAACAAAAATACTACAAGTGTCACTAGCACCCTATACAAAAAAAAACAACGCTACAAAAACATCTGTAAATATAAACTAGAGGTGGTCTTCTTGTGCCTGGGCGCCAAATTTAAAAATACTCAACTAACACTTCATTGCACTGTATTAGTGCACTCTAATACTTAATATATAGTCAAAGAAGAAATCCGTAAAGTTCGTAGAAACCGTATCTCTGCCTCTATCTGAATGGGCGATAGGTGTGACGTAACAAAGGTACGTTGTAGGTTGTTGTGGCATCGCCACTTACGAGTAGATGGAAGTGTCATGCGACTCCTGAATCAGCCCTTGATAATCAGCATCTTAGATACACTCATTTCATGCATAGAGTCCAAAATGCCCACCGAGGCCTTTTTGAACCAAACGTATTAGCTTTCCTGTAATACCAAATTAAAATAATAATTTAAAAGTGTTTCCTTATTTTGGTCTGTTCGCTCTATGTCCGTCGATGTCAATGGGTATTGAATTTACTGAAGTCAAAAGAAAAAAAACTCAAAATTGATATTTTAGTTCAACAGTGCAATGTAGTAAATAAAATATATTATTACGTATTCTTAAAGTCAAGGTCGTATAAAAATGTGTACCTCGGGGTAATGTAATATAAATGGTCAATGAAAGTCCTATTTTCCTGTACCATAGCTTACGTGCGGCTCCACAACTTTTACAATCTTTCGAGTAAACATAACCGGCACTACGTTTATTTCTAGTAAAGTCAACAAAATACGATAAGAATTTCGTAAGCGTAATAATATTTGTACCTTACTATAAAAGGCTTCTAAATTAGTATCTAAGCAACGCTCCGCCCAGCTCTAGATGGCGGCCAATGGCACGCGGTGGGCGGGGCGCAACCGACGGGAAATCTAAGCCTCGTACATTCAGTCAATCTCAGTTTTAGTTATATTTTAAACAACAGGCTTAAATTGGGCGTCTATTCTATTCTGAAACATTCCAGATACCGTATCTACGTATGCTTGGGACTACGTATCTGAGATACGTAGTCCCAAGATCTATTTAAAGGAATGGACCGGTCTATCAACTAGGAGTCAATCATCACTATCTTTTGCAATTTTAAAAACGAAGGTTTTAATGTCACACATTAAGCAACCGCTTATTTGTGGTCATTAATACTTATAACTCATTTTTCAGTGCATCCTCAGCGCCATCAACATAAGTGCAACCAACAATTAAGCGCTGGACGCAAGGATGCGACGCAAGCCACCTGTCAAGTGGCTATTTCATCAAATCATTTCTTTATTGCGCAGCCTCCACCCGACCTCTTTTTTGTAAGCAGAGTTTTGAAAAAATAACGTTGTTGTAGTAAAATAGTCGGGTAGGTCGGGGGCGCGCGAGCCTTATTTCAGTCAGGTGCCAGACGCCAAACGCGACGCATCGTGTGTCGTGGCGTTTTACGATCCTACGCAGCCTTACGATTTTCGCGACGAATCATCGTGCGCATCATTTCTTATTTAGCAGATATAATTTAAGTAAATACAATGACCTTATATTTATTGTGTATGTTGGACTGAATTTATTTGATATACGTAAAGCCTACAGTGGATCGTAGCAGTGAGTGATTAAGACTTTCGTAGCTCTGTAGAAGTTCCTCAAGGTAAGTTCACACGACATATCATACTTATTATTAGAATAATTTTATTATTAGTTATTTATTAACGACTCTTTACAGCCGATTCATTTTCTTTTTTATAGACATTATAAAAGCATTTTATTCATTAATACACCTTGACACAATTATAAAGTATAAAATATGTTTTTTTTATGCAGGTAAATGAAATATTACAACAGATAGGAAGTAAATGTACCAATCACATTAATTTCTCTGTTTTATTGTTCATTATTATAATGAACTTTTATTTTCATAGCTGTGTACACACGCTCGAACTTATACGTATGTACATGACAACTATAACATGCATCTTTTTCACTTCATCATTTTCTTAATTTAAGAACGTAGTCTAACTAAAGTAACAAGTTGCACTATGAATAAAATTAATTTAACTTTTAAAGAAATTAATGAAAAATGCTTTTAAGAAGGAGGCTAAAAAGCATAATATAATACATAATAAAAACAGATTGAAACAACAAAATAATATAAGTGAATACAATGATTGCGAATCACATACTTAACAGTACCAAATATTTCCAGTTTATTTAAGAGTAATAATTTAATATGATTAGTATTTATACAGAATAAATAAATAATCTAATTGGAAGGTGTAAGAATATTTAAAAAGATTGCCAACAAACTTTTGATTTAATGGAGGCCGCTTAACTGTCCTGTGTCTTCATTTAAACGTTTTGTTTTCAATAGCACAACTACTAGCGCAGTAAATATTTTTTATACTGAATACAGGACACACCAAAACTCTATAGAAGATCGGAACAGTGATTGTTAAAAATGTTTATCGGCACTGATAATGGCATACATTTTATTTTGCTTATTTGCACTTAATTAAAAAAAAAGATTATACATAGGCACAATAATTTTTTTTACAGAAATTATTGGTCGGACCACGATGATTTGAGCGAAATTAATATCTGCTATATTTTTATTTAGCAGATGATAATTTTGTGCTGTGAACCTTTTGTTTTATATATATGTAAGTAAATCGAGGGAGTAGCCCGATTTTATCCGCATACAGATTAAATATTAATGTATATAAAAGTATGTACACGATGTATATGTAAGTCGTTTTTATTTTACAATGACGCCATATACTGTAGTAAGGAGTATAACTATTTGTGTCAAACAAAGCGCTATCTAACCAATGCTAGTTGAACTACTTAGTGATTTATTTAAATGAGACATGCATGGATTAATAGATTATGTTTTCTGAACAAGTGCTACAGCAACGATGTCCATCTAAGAGTATTTCACTGAGGTCGATGTGAATCATTGTTTTCCTTGTTTAAGAAAATTAATTTTAAATTTATTATAAAAACCTTTTCATATTTATCATTTTCGTCATCTGATCAAGAACAAGCGTAGTTTTTGGAATCATACTCAGGTTCTAAATAAGCTTAATGTTATTTAAATGTTAATTCAACCATTATTTTTCTAGTGTAAAATCCATCACGGCATCGACAGCGTTCCCTTTTGGAATTATTTTCTGAATCCACAATAGAGAAAGGTTTAGGTATACAATTTATTATTTAACGGCAGCTAGTAATATAATAAAATGATATAACTAAAATTAGTGTAACTTATGTCCTCGTTTGTAGAAATATCAAATCAAACTACGATTTATAATCAAAATTTATAAAGAATAAAAGAGTTACTGAAACATTTATAATATTAATAATCTATCCGTATAATTAAATCTTTAACCTGTATTTCAATACCACTTATTAGTTGTATAACAAAACCATAGCGTGAGATAAATTTGCCACTAACGACATCTTCTGTTTGAATTTAATTTATAAAACTGAAATCGCGAGTGTTCCGCAATTTGATAAATCAGTTGGAACCGTTCAAAATCAGAATGCTGTTGTTGTCATGTAAAAAAAAACCATAGCCGTTATTAACCTGAAGACTTAGGAGTTCATTGATGTTTACGAACTTTCAAAGCTAATCTTAATATGATCTTAATTTGTCTCATTTGAGAAATTATTTTTGTTTCTTTGTTTGTTTATTAAGAAAAGCTAGTAAAGATCATATGGAAAGGTTATTAAATGTCATGGCTGTTAAATTCTCTTCTCTAATTGTATAATAGTTTGGGAAGGGTCATGAATTTGAAATTCACATACCAATAAATAAAATGCGTATCAAACCGGGGTCATTGGTAGTAAATAATATAAATAAAAGTAAAAAACAAAATTATTTTCAAACCCAATACCGTTCACTGCTTGTTGATAAATGCTAAACTCACATACAAAAACAAATTGGTAAAACTAAAACTTATTATAGTAAGTAAGTATCAAGAAAAGCACTGCACGCTTTTTTTTCGATGAAATGAGTTTTCTTTTTGAAGTTGTAGAAAATATTTTCTACTTTTTAGTTCGTCTAGTCATAAAAGTGTGTAAAATACGGTAGTTTCTTTTGCAAAAGACACTACCGTATTTTTAGGTGTGGAAAAAGTCGTCCAAATTTTTCAAATGATTGTATTGTCATCGGTCCTTGATAAGTTTCAATTTAATTCGACGTTCTGAAGTGGGTCAAAATCACGTTCCAAGATTCCGTTACATACATATACCAAGCTATTACAAGCGTGTTAAAAAGCATTAACGTCGAAATTGTTAAATGCAAGAGCCTTATTCGCTTACACTCTCCTGTCCCGAAAAGTCGCCAGGCGCCGGAGAGCGTAGGACGATTTTCGACCTCCATGAGGGATGGACTGGATGGGCTACCCGTTACCCTAGCAGAAGGTCTGAGACGGTGGCGTATCGTGTGTGCCACGCATGATCTAACCCTATGGTTGTAGTCAGTTCGATTCCCACATACCACTTCACCGTAACCCATAGTGAGGTAAAGATTTACTAGATTTCTCCCATGATAAAAACAGCAAAAAGACGTATATACGGAAGCACAACCTGAAGTATTTGGTGTTCTACTTTACCATGTATATTTCTGTCTGTGTTTGTTCAGCAAATATTATACAAGTAATACGTAGACATTCAAACCATACCTTGTCTGAAAAGATGCAGTGTAATGCAAATAATCTGCTAGTAATTTTAATGTAGCATTAAAACAACAGACGAATCCAAATTTGTACATGTGTTCTGTAATATTATACCTACGTAGAATATTCAACAAGACGTATGAAAACCATAGGCGGTAAATATTTTATATCAATGCCTTACAGATAATCGAATTTTGCTAATATTAAATAATTATTTTAAAAAATACAATTACTTATTTTAATTAAATATCAAATGTCTTTAGGCTGTGCAAATTCACTTCAATATTTTTTCTATTGCAAATTTAACTGATAACTATGTTACAAAATTCATTATTTAACATTTTCATTTCATTTAGAAGAAACTTAATACACAATATAGGACTAGGACTAATTTAGAAGAAACTTAATACACAATATAGGATAGGAAAGTCGGACCAAACTTGAATCCTAGTGAAGAAGATGTTTCTTTCTACGCTTAGACTCACAGGCAGTCTATTGTAAGTTTAGATAAGGTTGGCTAGTTCAACAAACTGAGCTGTTTCAAGAAGCACAAAAGCCTACGAAGGCGTCGTCCCAAGAAGCACAAGTCGTCGTCGTCGAATCGGTATACGGTTAGATCTGTTGTATAAATACTCTATTACTAAAGCTAAATGCCCAAGAACATATTAGCATTCATAAGTCAGATGAGAATTCATAGTGTTTTCCTTTATGGCTTATATGGACGACCCACACACATTTAAATCTAGAACTGTATAGGCCAAGTGTGAGTATTTTTTTTCGTAAGTTACTAATGAGAAAACACCGGCACTAGCTCCTGAACATACTTGAGAATCGTCCGTTGGAATTCGAACTTATTTTATGGCAGATTGATCTCGGTGATTTACACTTCCTACACATTTCACGGGGTGAACTTAATTGCGTAAACATTTTTATGTATAAAAAAGGATTTTTGATACCTCCTAATATAACGTAAGCATGTTTTGCATCATGATAAGAGATCGAGTCAGTAGGTAAAACATAAAATATTGGTAATAATTTTGCGGTGATTGATTTTCTCAACATTTGCTAGAGTTCCCACTGTATCGCAAGGTAAAATGGGTGGCAGTCGTCGCGCGACTCGTAATTACTACTAGCGATCTAATAAAGACGGGCTTTATTGGAACAAGAAATTACGACACATAACCCTCTCGTCAACCAACTCGTTAGCTAGTTAGTTATAATAGCATCAATCAATTGGTTCGCATTTGTAAGACACAATGGAATCGCCCTTACATGAACCTCATAAATGTGATCAGTATCTGACAACAAAACAATTTCTTAATCCGTATATATTTGAGCATTATCGTAATTAGTAAATTCGGCAAATCATTGTCCAAGATCATTATTTCTAATTTACTATGACGAATGTAAAGTCTGGCTGTGTATTTGTGAAGTCTTCGAGTTTAATTCCTAATGGATATGGCGTGGCATTGTATCGTAACACGCGGACGTTCGTTCTGTAAATACGTAATGTGTGTTAGTCTAATGAAGATTGTTTTACTCGACACGTGCATTATTAATGCGCGCACGCAGCGGGCACCGGGCGTTCGGCCGCCGTACCGGTATAAGGTAGCGGGACGGCTCGCACTTCGCCCACCACTTTCATTATTCTGATTCTTCATTTGTTTGATTGAGCTTTTAATACGATTCGCTGTCAACAAACAAGCGGTCGGATTAATCAACAAGCGCTGTCAACAAATACGTTCGTACCTAGTCGGATGGACACTAATGACATCGGTCACGTAAAACAAAGATGATATCGCAATATTGAAATGGATCAGTCACACTGTAAAATCTTGATAAATGCTATTTTTATATAGATTTCTAAGAAGGTTTTTTGATCGACTTTAAGGAATGAATAACCCAAATGTACAGTTTTTAATCATTTATGTTATTTCTTTCCCTGCTCAGCACTTTTACTTTTTAGGGTTTAAAAAAGTAATTAGATAAAGAGCTATAAAATAATAAAAGATTTAAGTTGCGTAATCTAAGGGATTAAAGCACCCAGACGAGCTTTAATAAAGTGCACTACATCTTAAGTAGATGTAGTGTACTTTATTAAAGCTCGTCTAATTAAAGTAAATATTCAGTAGAATTACGTTACTGATTTTCTTCTACAGTTTATTATTATGAGGTATATGTTCCTTTTTAATTTCAAAAAACAGTAGAAACTTAATTCTAAAGTATCCTTAGAAGTTCACAATATTGTAAAATTGGTTAAAATTAGATAATGAAATGTTGACAGCATTTTCATAAAAGTTAATTAATTTCATTAAATAGGTAATTGTTACTAAAAAGGCTTGTAAAGGCAACATCTTAAAAAAAAAAGATGGTTCCCACGGGAAAGCTTATTGCATAAAGATAGATCGATAAGCACTCCGCCGCTCAGTGACAATTCCATAGCTTAGTAATAACACCAATGATTAAATCAAATCAGAAGCTCAAATTAAGTTTTAAAACACCTGTTTTTTCGGATACCACCCACCGTTGGTTATGTCGGACTCTAACCAACTAAAAACCACGCCATCTCAGGTACTAGTAGCCGGGGAACCAGGTGTACCCTAGGAAGGAAATTCCTGGAGCTGATCCCTCGTGTGTGGGAACCACGGTGTTCCCGTTATAAAAAGTAAACAGCGCGTCGCGCCGCCAACCCGGCCTGCTACTGCTAGGGTGACAGAAGCCTCACCTGTCACCCCCAGGCTTGCGCCTATGGAGAACGTCGTTCTGCGTCCTCCGGCGCCTGAGTTGTCGGCGGTACCTGGCCCGTTCCCGGACTTGGCGGACAGGAGGAGTTTGTAATCTCTATCGGTCCTGCTCCGCCGTCTCCTTCGCAGGCATAACTTGCTTACAGAAGGAGACGGTAGAGTTCCACGCGCTCACGCTCCGTACCATTATGGCCGTCACGAGGTCACGACGGACATTCTGCCAGCGTGACCACGGTCCGGCCATCGCAGTGGTGACATCCAGGCGTTGGCTCCTTGCGGATCAGACACAGGTGATCCCCGAAGCATCCTTTCCTAGTGATCATCTGCGTCAGACGGTATAAGAGGGTCTCGTGACGCCTGTCGAGCCAATCCTCCATAACGGGTCTTACCGCCGCAATAACGGCGTGCCCGGCGCTTGACTGCCCAAGCCGCTCCTACCACTCCTCCACGAGGACCTGGTGGAGTTGGGATTTCTGATCATCGATATCTCGACTCTCAGGACTCCGACCCAACTCCCGCGCCTGTTGCGCCACTGATACAGAGCCTCAAGGGCTCTCACCCTAAGCCTCCTAGCCGCGTCTAGCCGGAACTCCACCATGGGACCTGAAAAATGATGGAGTTCCGGCTAAGAGACTCGCCACCTCAAAAGAGATCGTGCCGTACGGTCCAGCCGTTTAGAAGATTACCCGAAACAAACTGACAGACAAAAAATATTTAAACGGGTTTTTAGGCATAATACGAGTATCGTACAAATAGCCGTATGAGCATGAAAAAATCGATTGTTTTGACATTACAAACAGACACTTCAATTCCATTTATTTCCATTTTATCTATAGTTACGATAGAAACATTCGCACTTCCATGTTCCCAACTCCATCTTGCCCGTCGAATTTTGCTTACTTTTGATCATTATTTAAGCAAGCTCTGCTGTAAAATACTTCAACTGAGCAAGGCCCTTAATGCATACGGTACTCTATTGTACCCTTTGCCTTTAACCTTATGTTTGTACGGGTCATTAGTTATTATCAAAGTTATAAATTGTCCTAGTTTCATTGATGTCGCCATAAACTTTATAATAATTGCAAGCAGGTTTATTAAAAACTAATGTATCTGTTATTCGACGTCTCACTTTAAATCTAGACAGTAACAATACTTCTGATGTTTTCGGGCTATTTTTACTATATAAAGCGTTCAAATTTGCCTTAATCCATCACACGATCTATTCGTGTAGGTAAATTTATTAAGCAACTATCAAATTATAGAATCGAAGTGAAGACTTTAAATCCCAATAGAAATCCGTATTAAATTATTTCAAAATGCAGTTGGAACATAGAACAATCTTTACGTCATGTAATTTAGAATATATATGTAATAACAGATCAAGACATATAATAAAATTATTTAAAAGTTGAAACATTAATTTAGCTATAAATGTAAAGCTCCTATTAGTTTGGTTCGGTGGCTGCTATGACTGGAATGTAGTGCCTGTGTGTGTATTTTTCCAGACAAATATGGTCCTAGAATGTTCGAGAGAATAGTGCATAGATTTCTTTGTCTTATAAATATAAAAAAAAAAGGAATTAATATTCAAGAGATATAGATAAGAATAGATAAAGATAAGAATAACATAATAATATATTATATACACAATAACAACATATTAGAGTTGTTCTATACATTTTACATTTCTTATTCATTTGAAATATATGTATATTATAACCATCAAATATAAATGCATATATTTATTTTTGGTCCAGGATGTCAAGACACGTACTCCTTTCGCGATTGGCAGAGCAGTTTCAGGCTTCATCGCCGCCGCCTCAAGCAAATCGCTTTCTATCACCCGAAGGCAGTGTGTCTCCGCGTACCCCACCTTCACCGCACTCACCGCCGAGATCACCCGACTCGTTATCTCATCATCGACTAGATTTACTCGGAGACATTGAAATAGCTGGGAGAGCTCTCAAGCAATATGCAAGAGCTACAGGTTCGTAATCACATATAATTAAAAAAGAATACCTACTTTTCAAGGAAGTAGCCAATATCACTGAAAACCTAAGATGGAAAAAAAATTAATCACCGTTAAGGCATAAATTAAAAACAAGATCGCCCAGATCGCTGAAATTAATTAACGTTTATTTTCAACCTGTAAATTTCACAAAATTCTTTCAACTGCGAATTAGCTTAGAATGAATAATATTAAATCCATTGAGTTCTACGAATACTAACCAAAAGCACATTAAGGTATTCATTTTTGTAGATAAATAATAATTATTGTACAGAATTGGGAGCGCTGATGTACTGCAGCGGTCTTGGAGCCTTATACAGTGGCGCTGGAGTATGGCCACTCCTTATGCCCCGAGCTTCTCCACAGTTCATGAGAACAAGCCTCGAACATGCCCGACATACACCACCTAGAGACGGTAAATAAAATTTCCAAGAAAATTACGTTAATTGATATTTTAAAAAGGACTCATGGTACCCTAGTTGCATTGTACTACTTCTTGTCTAGGTAAATACCTAATCCAAATGGAAATGTAATTCTAAAAACCAATAATAATCAGTTAGTACTTACTGGTGACTACTCAAGCATACAATTGTAAGTCAAATTTGACCTACATATTTGCAATTATTATAGGTGTAACGTACATTTAAATCAAAGTCAAAAGAATTCATGTGTCGTAACATTCAAATCCATATAAACAGTGCAAGACACCTGCGGCTGAAAGTTTTTACGTGTTTCGAGAATCCTAAAAATGGTAATTAGATACGTTTGCGGTATTACAACACTTCAGTTCGCCTCGGCCTCCTTACACGACTTCTGAATAATACTCATTAGAATAGCTATCAGTAAGGCACCGATTAATAACTCGAAGCGGTGATACGTCGTCGTTTACATGTCGTTTACCTCCACTGAAGTAACAAACTCGCTTGTTTCCTACACTCCAAGGAAAAGTGACTAAGCATTTGGCGCAATGTCGTACAAAATAATTTAAGTGTTCGAATTATTTCTTATCCATACAAGTACCGGTTACAACTCAAGCTCGAAGATAACAAAAGAAACCTGCGACGAAACCGTACTTTTTTTGTAAATAAATACGTACTTGATTTTATGTAGTCGTCGCTAATTTATCGACAAACTCAACTTTTTACTTTTGATTCTAACTTTAAAAAACAGTATCTAAAAGGTACAACAATCCAAAAAGATCATAGTAAAGTGTTTCAGATAAATTTGCCAGTAATTACGATGAATATATAATCACTAAATATATGAACCTTATCGAATGAACTACCGCCTTTAAATCTCATTTCCAAAACTATTTGCATTTTGAATGTTATTCTCGTGAACAAAATGACGATAACACAAAAAACATGTATCTTTAATTAAGGATCATAAAGATAATCCGAAGTATTAAGTTGGAAACTATTACTATATTCTAGAGCTAGAGCAAACATTTACGTAACCATCAACAAATAAAGACGCACCTGTACTGATTTCATAAGTCATTCGACAGACGACCGATTTGACTCGTCCGACTTTAAATTTATTTACAGATAGAAGCGTGAAGAACAGTCGAAGAGAAACTGCCAGTGTCGCTTAATATTTGTGTATTGACACAACACAATGTCACAATATATTAGCGCGTTTCCGACTCATTGTGTCTAACAGCAGTTGTTCGTTGCAGATGATGAGGAAGAGCTTCCACTGAATCTATCTACAAAGAACCGTCAGATTTGGTCTCCGGGGAGTGCATGTGAGCAAGAAAAAACTGATGTCAAAGTGGAATCACCGATTTTTCGTTGGGATAGGCAAGACGACATCGATGCGCCTCTCGAATTAGTCAAGAGATGCCGAAGCAACCCTGATGAAGCAGAGCGTCCTGCGAGCACAGAACCACGCCGGTGCCCCTCGGCACCAGCTCACCAGACCTACCCTATAAAAGCTCCACAACCAGGAGACCTCAACTACACCCTGCTTCTCAAAAATGAAAACCGAAATGAGAAATCGTTCCAAGTAAGTTTATAAACCGATAATGCAAAATTGTTATTCCACAGCGCTTGTACATAGACAGCTTTATCCTTTAACAAGTTCAGAATAACTGTACAGTTTCCGTTCAAAATGCTTTAAAATAGCAAACCAGTATCCGTTTTAGTCTCTTTAACAAATCAAATAGCAAAAACTGCCCCCGTCTTAATAAGTAGTCGTATATCGGAACGGGTCGCGCGTCCCCCGCTCGGCGCGCATGGCTCACATCGAACCTCCTTGTTCGTCTTCTCGCCATTTTTGTGCCTTTCGTTTTTTCTGAGCGCTGCTGTTATAAAAATCCGCATCGGTTTTAATCAAAATTCCAGCTTTTAATATCACGGTGCGGTTATTTAAATTGAAGCTGTAATTATATTGTGTCAAACTATGATAAAAACGTTCTACCTTCATGTCCTTCATGTTTCCCAATTTATAGTTATATGTAGTGTTAAGTAAATCTTCCGTTGCAGTAGCTGCGTCGATCTGACCATAAATAAAAATTCTTTATGGATTTATTGAGTAGGTCATGAGTAGAGTGAAAACGATTTCTTAGCATTGATTTGATCTTTTACCTTATATTCAGAAAATGAAACATACACATATATAAAAGCGTGATGTATATGGGCCTGGTAGTAGAAGGCGCGTGCGCTTCATGCGCCGTTCACGCGTCACCACCTCGCTTCTTCAACGGTGTTTATTAACAATGACATGGCTAAATATTACATTCAAACAACACCTTTGTATAGGTGACCGCCCAGATGATCAGTTTTATGATCATCTGGACACAACAAATTGATTTTAAGACATTCATAACCCCTAAATTAATTTTAAATAAAGTCACAAAATATGCAACTATTCTAACTAAACATGGTTTACTAAATCGATGAATTGAAAAATAAATTGATGCCATGAAAATTTACTTCTAATGAAGAGCAACAATAACAGTATCGCCTAACTACAATGGCATAACCTGTTTGTTAAAAAATATTTACCCCTCGCGGGTTCACCGCAGGTTTAACAGATCCGTTAAAAAAGTTACGTTAGAAAAAACACGAGTTTTTTTTTATTCAAACGGCTATCATAAAAAGTACCTCTCTACGCGGTACAAGTCGATAACCATATGTGGACGGTCATACCGCAGCACCTGTGTTGTTTATAAGAGAGTGCATCGAAGGTATAAAAAAAGTAGCGGTTTTTGTGAAGCGCGAGGCACTGCAGCTGCCCGGCCAACTGTCACGAGTCCGCTACGCGGATTTGTGCTGTGGATTATCATGGCGCTTACTTAACAACTAACCACTCGACTAATAGCCGTCCAACACATTTTTTTCTGTTCATATATAATGCATAAGACAATAAATAGTTACAAGGATAGCCAGTCCTATCCTCAACGTTTCAGGGTTGAGATATATTATCGGCTCGGCTATTGTAACACTTACACCACACTCCTTTTTTTTGTGTTCGATTGTTTTACAAAAACACATCAACGAATAATTTTATTTATATGATTGGCAACCTAAATCCTGGATAACTCTTTAAAACTCCAGTGGATTGACAAACCTTATTATACCTACACAGTTTTCGTCTATCTATTTTGTGAAATAACAGAAGTTAAACAGATTGTGAAATCCTCACTCACAGTATCATATTTATGACATACATACCATGTCTAATAGTCTTAATCAGTATATAATGTAAATAAACCTAGTTAGTACCGAATTATTCCCAAAAACATCTGATTAAATAAATCTAAAGCAAAGTTGTGGTACATTCTTAGTTAAAAATCTTTTGTCTAACAAACAAAAGACAAGACAACATTGTTTTACTTTTCAAGCTTAAGATGGCATTTTAAAACCAAAACTGAATCGAACTGCGGAAGCTTGTTACTTTATTCTACTCACATTATCTAATTTTATTAAATTTAACTCACAAACTCTATACTTTAATCTAATTTTGAGTTTTTTTTTGTGTTTTATAATTAAACTAGCTATTTAACGTGGCTTCGCTCTCGTGATTATTTCCTATTTCGTGTTTCTAACTTTGAAAATGACGAACTTCCATACAACCGTTCATCCCTTATTTTACGTCTTTATGGGTGAAATTTCATAAAATCCGTTATTAGTGGGTGCTTGCATAAAACATACAACATGCTTACATAAAAAGCATCAGCTGCCAAAATTTCAAGTTTGTAGCCCCAGCGGTTTATTAGGCTCTACGGTGATGGATCAGTCAGTCAAAGTAATTTTATATGTATAGATTAATAAACTTTTCCTGTCGTTGCGAGCTCTTCTACTGTAAGATTTCACTTGCCTTATTGTAATTTTCACGCGTTTCACCACACGCTATAGCGACAGACACTGTCGCAACCGCTCTGTTGTAGGGTGCAAGTAGATGTTACTGTAATCGATTGCATGTAATATTGATATAGCTTGATATAGCAGGAGTATTTTACTGTGATGTCAAAAATTAAGAAATAATGTCTTCATTTCTCAATAACGACCGTGTTATCTAGTGTTATGGAACCTTTGCTTTCATAAAATAATCGATATAACTCTTTATTCTATGACATATAATTTAAATGAACCTATTCGAAAAAGAATCCAAACGCCTCGTGCTATTAGAAATTCTATGAAAATACAGGTAATTACTAGTTCAATGTTTTTAATTATAGGGTAAATGAAAAAAATCGTAGTTATGACGCTCCTAGATGGGAAATCAAAGAAAAGTGTAGAAAGGGGTAGCACACAAGGCTGTTATTAGTTTATTACTAGCTGTCACTATACAAGGGAAGGTGATGGACGCTGTCCACTACTAGTTTATAATTATATCTAATTCTGTTCCTTATGCATCGTACAATTTAAATTAACTCTGCAAAAGTCTTTTGATGTTGCTAAAACTGAATAACGGTATTTTACTCTTTAGTGTTGAATTGGAAATGATCAATTTTGAAAACAGAATTATCGCGTACTATGCTGGACTAAACTATATTTAAATTAGGTATGCACGGGTACGGGTTTGGGTTCGGGAATAAAGGTGTGAGTGAAAATGTATGTCCTGGTTGTAATTAATTTCCACGTGCATCCATATAAATAAATATCAAGGAGACTAGACTATGGCACAGACTGCTTTAAAATGAATGATGGTTAAGTCAAAAGAGTACATTTAACTTCCAGAAGCTTCAGTATCTGGACTCTATTAGACAGTCTTTTTCTTTTAAAATGCTTTAGTTACAAAAGAAAATATACAGTATAGATTTCTAAACGATGTCCCCTTTTTTGTCCTAGTGCAAACAATGCGGCAAGTGTTTCAAGCGCTCGAGTACCCTGTCGACCCACCTACTCATTCACTCGGATACCAGACCTTATCCATGCCAATACTGTGGCAAAAGGTTCCACCAAAAATCAGACATGAAGAAACATACCTATATACACACAGGTAAGTTGCATATCCTTTAAAAAGTACTCTAAGATTATCTATAAAATTACAAAATCTGGTGGCACGTCAATGTCTCCACTGAGTGAAGAAAAAATGGCATAGCCGTACGCGCGTGGAAAATTCAGGATTCGAACCTAAGTCCAGCGAATCGCGCGTGTTACTGACGTAGGTACTTTCCATCAGGTGAACCATCTGCTCGTCTGATGCCTCTAACATAAAATAAAAATAGAGGCACCCTAAAGTTTCGGTGAAGACATGTGCCCACTCAAACTTTAAATTTCGAACATTCATCAAAAAATCTCTAATAAATCTCAATTCCAATCTCGTTTTCTGCATTTACTATCTGCATAATTAACTTTGTAATCCTATTTATTGATAAATTATAAATATTTTCTTCCAGTTTCTCAAATTTTTCGTCTACTAAAATAGAAACAGGTAGATACAGTGCAATACATACAATAACAAAAAAACATGTAAAATAATGTAAGTCTCTCAATGTAGGTTTTCTACAGTAAGAACTCGTGAGATCTAATTGTTATCTTTTTAGTTAACTAAGAAAATGTTACAATGGCAGTACTACTACAAGACATCATTATTTCCCAAATCGTAAGGCAGCAGAATCATATGAAAACCTAATCAGGTTTTGCAGTAGAAAAACTGTAGTTTGGGAATCTTGGCACAATTAAATATACTAATAGGTATATACTGTAGGTAACACTTAAGAACAAAAGATCTCATGATTTTTTCTTTCATTAATCACAGACGAAAATTGCTTTGTATTTGCGTACACTTCTTATTCGGTAAACTTAAAATTTGGACTTCAAAAAAATTGGAAATTGGTCAATAATTTACTTAGTGCTAGAAGTGGACATAGACTATGCTAACTGTCTCATAATAGGATGAACGTTAGTTTGTTTATATAAACAATCATTGGAATAAATACTTGCCAGGCCACGAAAGGAGCAATAGATAAGAACTGGAATTCCACAAAAACCAAATTAACAAACAATTCTCTAAATAGAATGTTAGCTCGATAAGTGACCTGCAATTTAATTAAGTTTTTCAACGATACTATACAAGTAGCGATATCACGACATTAACAGCTAAATAAAATCTTTATCACAAATAACAGGTTTACGGTACTGTCAATAGGTACAAAATTGTTAATAAATTACACGGTATGACTCAACTAGTGTGAAACTCGGATTATTTTTTCATAAAAATCGCCTTGGGTGTCACCGTGGTGGTGACGGTCCTTTCTTACATCAGCTTTTCGTAACCCTATTATTTTCTAACTTGATATTATGCATTAATAAAACGACAACAGTTTTGTCGTCTTCAGATAATTATTCGAAATGTAACACGGTATTGTTGGTACACTGTAATGTTAATACCCTGAGCATACTACTATAAAGTTTGCTATCTAGGATCTAGATTATAGGTACACGAGGTTTATATAAAAACACCTAAGCTAATACCGCTCTCTGGCTATTTGGTCTTCTCTATGAATTCCTATTCTGGAAAAATAATGTTGCAATATCCTTTATTGCGATAGCGAATTGCAATAACATTTATTTAAATCTCACCTTCATAATTTCCAGTGTATCCTTGTTTATAACATTTTTATCTTTACCTGTTAATATATTATTTCTCGTAAAATTTAACTTTCTCAATTAGTTGCCAACGATATCCAACTATGTGTGTCGAGCGTGTAATGATAGGTAATCTCCGACGATTGCCCTTTTAATCGGAATGACAGTAAACAGCTGCTGAAGACGTTATCCGGCTTTATCCTCGTCGATTTATTGAGCTGTAGAACATGATAAGCGGTTATTAACTTATAACCGATGCGTAGGTACTTAACTACTAAAAACAAGTACATTAAATGGAAATATATAGAGGCAGGCCCAATACCTTGAGAATTAAACATTTAAATGCTGTGCAATTATTTTTTTGATGGCAAATCGCAGCCAGTCCACAGCGCGTTAATGAATTTTCAATAAGCAAAAAAATATAGCATGTTCAACTCGAGGCTGCATTGCCTGCATTTCTTACAGATTACCTAGTGTCTGTAAACCTTTTTCGCCCAATAACCTTTTCGATTAAGCATAGCTAAATGAGAATTAAAATTTCAAAATGTCATCAGCTCTATAAAAAATAATACTTATCAGTTTAAAATAACCTATGTACGACAGTAAAATCGCACAAATTTTTCAATGGTTCGACTGCATCCAGTAAGCCCAACGAGACGAATTATAGTAGCTAAAAAATGTCGGACATATTTGTCTCGGCCGGAGACATCTCGTCACGTCTCTGCCCTGTTCCGAATGATTTACAGCGGCCTTACATGGTGCTCGTCCTCCCGATAAATGCCTCATCATCAATATTCCAAAATGCGGTTCAGCCCGCAATTAGCCGCTCAGCCTTCACAGGCCTTCACGTGCACAACGATCACAGCATAAACAAAAAGCAAAATCCTGTTATATCTATAAAATGACATTTGCATTTTTTACTACAATTTTATTTTTAAACTCTTTGAAGATTTAAAGTAACTGTGGATGTTAATAAACTCTTAAATCAGACATTTTAAGATTTTATTTAATAAAAGAGGGCTGTTTATTAAAAAAATATTTGCTCTTATACAATTATTATTAATAGAGGATTATCAGGAAAACGCAGGCATAAGTAAATGAATAACACATTGGAAAGAATTACTATGTTAGTTTTAAATTAAAATTATATTTTTAATGCTAAATGATAATTTTTCCAACAATTAACCTGAGCGTACTATGTACACTGTACATTGTACAGGCCAAAAATAAAAATGAAAATAATCTTTTACACTCCGAAATGATGCGCAAACGCCGTTTACCCATTCTTATATCTAATCATCTATTCCCAAATACCCTTAGAACACAAGATTTAACAGATAATTAATAAAACAGCTGTTGTCTTTAAGTATAAATGTTATGTCAGAGGTACAACCCTAAAATGTTTCACGAAAACTGGTTAGTGTTATATCGAACCACAAACAATTACTGTTCAAGTTACTAAATACCGAGCCACAAGGCGACATTGCATATTAAATCAGTTCGGGAACCGCACCATAAATAATAAATAGTCGATGATATGACAAGTATTGGCCCACTTACATAGGCTTTAATTACTTGACGAAGTGATACGGTTCATGAATAACTAAGAAAATTAAAATTACGTAACTGTAGATTGTAGGTATTAAATGTATCCTTAAAATAGTTTCATATTATGGGTTTTTACTTTATATTCATTGTTGAAACTGACTTATTCAGTGATAATTAAGTCTAGATTTTTTTTTTTATATTACCTCAATTTTTTTAAATATAATTTACTTATTAGATAATTAACTTGAGTCTGTCCGGCGTTTCAATAAGGACCGCACCTTGAACGAAAACCTCAATACACACACTATCGATCTTCGCGGAGAAAAGAAACCCATTTATGCCGCAGATCTTACTCCCTCTATGCGAAAGGTCTTCTATTTCTCTAAGGTTCTCGTGTTTGTGTTTAAATGGGCAAATCTATATGAAAAATAATCCAGAAGACAAACCCACTCAAATCACGTCTGAACGCTGTTAATCCGAGTTTATTAAAAAGTGTTGACTAGGGATAGGTTTATTAAAATTAAGTTAACTAAATTTGCATATTTATTCCTTTTCTTGTATTAGAATTGCCTGCCTTTCTCAATTATATTAGGTATATATTCTTTTATTTAATTATGAAAACTTCTGCAATACATAAGCACATAGTTTACTTGTATATAATGAATTTCACTCAATGATGGCATCGTAAATATTATATGACATATAAATCTAATATCACATTTCCACAAGACCGCACTTGTCGTACTCGCCTCAGTATTGTGTCATCCACACTAAACAACTACACTTCGATGACAATTCTAAATATGCATCGCATAATAATGTAACTATCCAAAATATAAATGGCTACTTTCAGTGATACAATATTTAACGAAATTGATGATCTCTCCATTGGGCAATCTCACTTATGCTCGCCAGAACGGTGTACAAGTTTAATCAATGAACCTAATCTAAATTTAAATATAATCCGCATCAATATCAGACCCGATACAATTATACAGGCATTTATAATGACATAGATGTAACGGCTTTCAGATCTGTCTTAAATAAGCTGGACTATCGCTGCTGATTTACTGATCACTACCATCCAAAATGTAATTACTACCCATAGTTACATAATTTACGTTCCTAGAAAAAATCCAATCATTAAACAATATTTGCAATTTGAAAAAGCTAAAGAGATCACATATCAAAAATGAACTACTAAATTTCAAAAATGATAATAAATTACGCTGCATTCAAAACCGAGATAAACTACATATAAAATCCTAAGAAGACCCAGGTACCAATATACCTAAAACCTCCTATAATCGGTACCGTAATTCTCTTAATGCACTTTTGAAAAAGCTAAACAGATCACATGACAAAAATGAACTACTAAAATCCAAGAATGATATCAAGGGGACATGGAAAACAATAAAAACTATTACTGACTCGAATCCTGTCTCACACACATCAACAGCCTATGATAGTCCACTGCTGGACTTAGGCCTCTCCTTAGAAAGGAGGTTTTGGCTTACTATACCACGCTGGCTAGACGGGTTGGTATAGGGTTTGTTTCAAGTTTTCCTTCTCTTTGCAGTGTTGTCTTGCGTAGTTTTCCTGTCTACCAAACCTCAATAGCGCGTCTTGCGAATTCAGCTGACATAAAAACCTCACTTAACAATTTTAATAGCTTCTTCGCTGGTGTAGGCGAATGTCCAGCATCTAAAATTCCCCCCCTTTCTGTTCTCAATAGGAGAGACCTATCTGAGTCTCCGCCTTGTAATTCCCTCTTTATTATGCCGGTTGACGAACATTAGGTGAGGCGGATAATTAGGAGTCTTCGTAGAGACTCTGCCACTGGTTATACAAGTTTTAAAACAATGTAGTTCATCTCTAGCTATTCCCATTACCCACATCTGTAATTACGCGATCGAAACTGGATTCTTCCCAGAGGCCTTTAAAAAAGCGGTGTTTCACCCTATTTACAAGAATGGGGATAAAACAAACGTCACTAATTACAGATCGATTTCAGTTTTGAGCGCTCTGCCTAAAATATTTGAGAAAATCATCAATAATTCTCTTACTGCGTACTTTGCTAGACTCAAAATCATTGCTCCGAATCAGCATGGTTTTAAAAGAGGATTCTCCACTGAGGACGCGGTCTTAGAACTAACAAAAACATTTGTTGCTAGGCTGGACAATAAGCTTAAGTGCCTAGGCGTTTTTATTGATGAAACTAAGCATTCGACTCGGTCTGTATTTCTAATTTGTTACCCAAGATGAAAAGCATCGATATTCGCGGAGTAACTCTAAAACCTTCTCACCTGTTAAACCGCTCGCAATATGTGAAAATTGAGTCCTCAATGAGTGATGACGTCATCGTGAACACCAGTTTTGGTGACCCAAAAAGGTGGTATGTTAAAGCCTACACTCTTCCTTGTCTACATAAGATACAAAAGATAGAATATACAAAAGACCTCTGCCGCTTATCCATATAAAACTGCGAAATTGTTACGTACGCAAATGATACGGCACTGGTTATTTATGACGATAACTGGGATTAAAACCGAGAGCGCGCTTCGGCATGTGATGGAATGGTTGTCTGCAAATTTAGTGACCTTTAATATTGAAAAGACTAAAGTTGTCCGTTTTTCCCTCCCCCACACGAGGCTCCCTCCTCCTCATTCTGTCACTGTCAAGGCTCACACTTGCATGCTTCCTCCTTCCCTCCTCTCTCTAACTCCTGCACCTGTCCGGAGCTCACCCTGGTTCTAAGCATCAAGTACTTGGGGGTGTATATCGATAAACATCTTAGCTGGCGCCCACACATAGAGACATCATGCGCACGCACTAGACAATTGATATACATTTTTAAGGAGCTGCGATACGCCGCCGACTTTGAAACTCTAGAACTTGTCTATCAAAGCCTTTGTGTGTCCGTTCTTACCTACTGAACTTACTTACTACTTCAGGTTGAACAAGCTCAAAGAGCAATCTTAAAAGTGATGCATTTCAAACGCAGGGATGATCTTACCACTCTGCTGTACTCAGAGTTCAGAGTTCTTACCGTACGCCAACTTCACATCCTACGTACTGTGCTGCGCCTTCAATCCCCTCTTCCACTCGACAACAGTGTCCTTCTTAGACGGAAGGTCACCGCGGTTTGTGTCCCCGTCCCGTGTTGCACCGCTTTTGCAAGTCGTCCGTTTATCGTCCAAAGTGCACGTCTTTACAACAAAATCAATCGTATCCTTAGCATTTACTCCTTGACGCAATACAATCTGAAGTGTACACTTGCGGGCTATTTGCAGAAGTTGTCATAATAACACAAAAAGGCTAATCGTTGCATTTTCATAACTGTCTACAGGCATAACACATGATGTTTTTCAATGTTCTCCATAACTGTTACCGTGCACATCCTATTGAATAGATCTATGACGTTGTATAAATTGCTATCTCGAAATTACACGACTCCTAAGATACAGGTTTCTTACCTAGTTTAGGAGTCTGTCGTAACTGACCGGTATTTGTGATCATATTACTACTTAAGCTCTGTTATGCCTGTGCATATCATGTTTTATGTGCTGTGTTTAAGCTAAGTATAAATGTAGTAGTTGAAGTAAATAAAGATTATTTTTGTTATTTCAAAAAAAAAGAAGAAAACCATGACCATCAATGAACAGGCAGTATATAGCTCTTGAAAGTTGCGAAACAGGAAATTTGTTTTATATATACTGATGGTGAGCGAAACACCATCGTACTTAGTAATGGCCGGTTGTAGTCAGAGAGGGCGACTCGTTTGTGTCTAGTAAATAGTTCCAGTTTGAGTTAAACATATAATGTTAAATTTCTCAATTCTTTTGCAGTAAACGGAAAGTTTACGTGGCTTACAGAAGTGCAAGTTACGTAGGTTCATCATTTAAATAGTTGTCGTGCCATCGTCGGTTTAGTATTACTCAGCTCAGCGTCCACACAATTATAGAATTAGATAATAAATCTAGAATGAGTTATGCCTTTCCTTTCCAATTCCTTGTAATGATAATATAATCTTTTACGTAATGAGTACACACATTACCTAGGTGAATTTAATTTCATAAACGGAGATATTAATATTTATGTTTTGTTCCAGGTGAGAAGCCGCACAAGTGTGTAGTATGTTCCAAGGCATTCAGCCAAAGCTCAAATTTAATCACTCATATGCGTAAGCACACTGGATACAAGCCATTCTCGTGCGGCTTGTGTGATAAAGCTTTCCAACGTAAAGTCGACTTGCGTCGTCACCGAGATTCACAGCATTCCGACGTGACTGACACAACCCCTACAACTTTGCAAGTACCACATCGTTACAGGTTCTATGGTGACGAGCCCCCCGCACCCCTCACACCACTTGTTACTAATTGAAGAAAAAAGTTAATTATTTCCGGTATCGCAGCCTTGATTTATGCAGAGCTGAAACTCTAGCAGAGAATGAAGCTATAAAACAAGTTCAAACAAGACTACACAAATATTTTTTGTTCAAATGGCCAAAGATAAAAAAATGGAATTCCCAATAATTATTTTATGTTGCCAAATCTCTAAAATCATTACTTCTTAGAAATATAATTAAAAATTAAAAGGCTAAAACCATTTGATATCGACAGGGTTGTATCTTGAAGTGTTGTGTAAATAACAATTATTGTTACCTTTTTAGTGCCTTAGGAAATGCCTGTGAAATGTATTGCTATGTGACCATAATTGAGAAGTATCTAGTTTGTTATTGTGTATATTTAAGCATTACCCAAACATGATTCCGTCCTTTGAAACAGTGATATAAATATATGGTGTTGCAATCAGTGCTTTTAATCAATTGTAAGATATCAATTGGAAAATCGTTATAAAAGTAATGTATACTTAGTCTAATACATACCAAAGTAAAGTGTCTTATTTAGTCGAGTGTAAAACGCTTTATTTATTTAGTCTAGAGTGAAATAAGCATTATATTTTAGTTACATTATGTATTACATGTACTTTTTAAATTACACATCGTTAAAGAGTAAATTCGTGAAAATTGAAATACATAATCTGTAAGTATATTCGGTAAACTTTGGGAAATAGATGTTTGTGTATATATTTAAAGCTATTTGCTTAATAAATAGTATTAAAGAATTAAATACAGTGTCAAGGTTTATCTTACACTTGTTTTAGCCTTGATTTCAGTATATTATAATAAAGTTCAAAAACACTTTTAGATTGATTACCATATAGATAAACAAAATCATTTGTTACCACCAATGGTTTGTTACCATTTACTTAGAATGGAGTTTCTATTTCCTTCAGGTACACCTTACTTAATGATATCGTATCAATTGTTTCATGACCACTATTTATAAAAAGGTACCAACGCAATTATGATATCAGATAAGATGATCTTAGAGCCTACTATGGAGGTTAGAGTGCAGGATGGACCGACACGTTTATGAACTTGCGTGTTGTATAGATATATTGACTAATTCGTATTTATGTTGAAAAATGACAGTTTGATTGATCACTATGAAAACTAGCACATTTAACTGTTTTCTTATAGTTAGAAATTTTGATAGACTTACAAAAATCACCACTGGCAGAACGACTGACAGTAGTAGGTTATAATCATATACAAATATGGGATTTTTCGCTTTAAGGATATCTCATTTCACTTGATTTTTCTTAATATTTTTTAATCGTTATCTATCGTCCTTGCTCACGTCCCATAAGGCTAACTTACCATATTATGTCACCATTTTACATAAATTCATAGTATTAATGTATATTTTTTCATTATGCATTTACTTTAGAAATAAGTTACATTTATTAAACATTAAAAAAACATAGACGTAGTTGATTAGAGGCTATACCTAATTTCTATTATGAGACTGCACTTAAAAAACTTGTAACACTTTCTTGTTGTGTAACTATTTTAAGCGGTTTATACCTAAGTGTTTTGTATCAATGTAATTGAAGTGTGAAATTTTATGTTACTTATTGTAAAAAGTTTGTACCTTATTATATAGGTATAGCTACACAGTCGAGTGTTCTCATAATGTAAGTGACGTCACTACGTAAACGTTAAACGGCTAGAACACCAAAGAGAGTACAACGGTCAGCTCTGATTGTTTCGTCTATACCTTTTTTACTAAATTGAATATTGATTGAGTAAATATTCTTAAACTAGTTTAAGAATATTTACCGTATTATATAGTAATGAAATCCTAAAGTTTCAAAGTAATTACAGCGGTATAACCGTTCAGCTGACTTTTTTATCTTTTGTCGCAATCATATTATCATGAACACCGGTTCGTAAAACATGTAATCGTCAGTCAATTTTCATAAGTTTAATTTTAAGTTGTAATTTATTTAGGCCAGTAAAATATAAATATTTATGAAACTATTAGTTTTTTATTAATAAAATAATATAAAACGTATCTTCAAATTCGATTCCTCATTGCTCCTTGTAATTAGGGTGTACTTGTAATTATTGCATCTTACTTTTAGACGTCTAACTAGTTTTAAACTAAGCAGAGAATGAGACTATGAAAGCTAGAATACTAATATAACATACTAATCATAATAATCATGACTATACCCGAGTAATCCATAAAAAACCCTAAATCTGCTTTACTAGGGGGGTGGGAAACCTTACATTAAATAACTACCGCTGCCCACGGACACCTACAGCTCAAGAGACACTGGTGCGGTGCCGCCCTTTGAGTCCACCAATTCCACCAGACTTTAGGGGGAGAGAATTGGTTGCCCGGGGAGCTCTACTACGCAAAAAAAGCAAACTTTACTACAACACTGAAAACGTAGTTTTAATTGACCATTTATTAGTTTTAATCATTATATTATAAAATAAGACTTGTTTTTCAACGCTCTATTCTGTCAGAAAACATAATATGTTTTCTGACATACAATACATATAAATAATATAGATACAATTTTTTGAAGTTACGAATTTGCATATATAGGCCTATAATATATATTATTTAACATATTTTATTGTATTGAAATATTCAATTGTACGCATTTGCAGCAAATTTGAGATATTTAAAGTTCGTACGTAACAGACGTACAGAAAGCTAAAAATTTTAATCAACATAGATATATGTTATCAACAACAACATGACATGAAACTAAGCTACTAAAAATTCGAAAATGTACAGGTGGATGCAAAACCCAGTAAGGGATTTTTTTCTGGAATAACTTTTTTGCATATTACAATCTTTCATAGTGATTCGCGTGGAATTGTGAAGACACCTTTTAAATCTTACAAATAAAGGATATTCTGATAATATAAAACCTAGTAAGTGTTCTAGATGCTCTCGGAAAACCAACAAAAAAACCTTGTAAGACGATTTCACAACTATAAAACCTAGGAAGTTCCTTACACTTAGGTTTTGAAAAGGTCAATGCAAATTACTAGATTTTTTAAATTGTGAATGAACTCATTTCTAGGGGATAGCGACGTGTGAGGGGACGAACGATAACTGTACAACCCAAAATAATAATTGGACTATTTACTCAGCCTTGAACATGATAGTAAACAGCCCTTCCAGTGTTATGGAGACTGTCACCATCAGTTATCTAACAAAGGGACACACTCAAATGTCGGCGGACGCAGTTCATGGAAACATAGAAATGAGAATGAGAAGGCGAAACAAAAATACGACTTCCAGGACTTGAAAGATATAGTCATGCAATCTAGAAAGAAAATACAGGCTCTAGAAGTTCAGAATAATTATTACTGGCTAAGGAAAAAGAACAGATTTTACTATAAATAATGTCGTAGAGGTAAAATTCGTGCGTGGATCAAAATATTTATTTTTTAAGACAAGGTATATTTTCAGTACAAATTTATAATAATTATGATTAAATACATGTTTGTTTAATATGTATAGATAATATTATTTTTCTAGGTTTGATAAAACTTTTGTCGAATTGGATTTCCTTATGATTTTTTTTTTGTGTGGCAAGCCTACCAACAACTAACCACTAACCAAGAGGAATAAAACGAACAAAGAAGGAGGGCATTATAAACAAACTGCTACCACTTATGCCTGAATCGTGTAAGGCTTGCTAGCTGAACCTTCCTGTGAATTACTCTTCAGTTGATTTAATAACTGAAGGTGAAATGATAACAGAAATTAATTGATTCAGTGTTTCTTCTTTTTAATTAATATAAAAACAAATTGGTTTTAAGAATAAATTATTTCAAAATGAATGTTTTGTGAATATTTTCCCTGCCGAGACATGCATACGCTAAGAACTACACCAAACAGCATACATGACAAGATACATTATACCCATTTTGAAACGCATCAGGGCAGAGACAAAAGTAGAGTTTGTTCATTTTCAAAGTTAGTAAGGTGTATAAAACATGCAATATACATTACTTTCGAAATATTTTACTCATTTTGTAATTAGTGGTTAGTACTCTATCCAATAAATATAACTTTTTTACTTTAACACTAACAGTTTTGTTAGGCTAGTCCGGTTCATGTTTTTGCGCTTTCCTGTAAAACTTGTTAAGTTAATGCTAAATAGGTATATAGATACTTATTTTGTCTGATTACTGTAATTTGTGTCTTTGCATCGATGTACTCAGGATCTTGTATGTAACGTTCTTGATTTATAATATAGGTCGTGTTATTTAATTAAGCTAGCTCCACTTTGAAACAGGAATGTTATTGACAACGTGACTATACGTCCCATTTTGAACTGGACTGTCCCGTATTTTTCAGTTTGCGCTTGCAAAAGGGCGCGTGCGCTCCGCAGCGCGTCTCGCCGCCACCCTGGCCTACTTCTGCTAGGGTGACCCCACCTGTCCCCACCAGGCCTGCGCTTATGGAGGACAGAGGTCGGTCTGCGACCTCCGGCGCCCTGGTCGTTTGCGGTACCTGGGCCGTTCTCAGGCCTGGCGGGCCCGGGAGAGTTCACAACCTCTTCCGGTCCCGGTCTGCCATCTCCTTCGCAAAAGTATAACTTGCTCACAGAGCCACGCACTCTCGCTCCGTAGGTACCATGGCGGCAATCATACTACCGAGCGAGAGGACTCCCACTTCGATGGCCACCACGAGGTCACGCCTCTGCTCCACCCACGCCGGCTATTCTGCCAACGTGTGGATGGCCGTGTCCACGGTCCGGCCATCGCAGTGGTGGCACTTAGGCGTTGGCTCCTTGCTGATCAGACACAGGTGAACTCTGAAACAACCTTTCCCGGTGATCACCTGCGTCACCCGGTATCAGAGGGTGCCGTGACGCCTCTCATCCTCTATAACGGGTTTTACCGCCGCAATAACGGCGTGCCCGATAACGTTTTTACTCTGCATTTTACATTCCACAAATGCAAGAGTAAAAAGGGTTCCTCCTATGTTAAAATTTATAGACGACTGAAAACCCTTCCAATTCTTATGATAATAAAATATCAAAAAATCGTGGCAAGAATTTTATTCTCGCTTACCAGCTAAATTAAAACAAAAAGTATCGTCAATTAAAAATCTAGAAATAAACATTAGATTTTTTTTGTCATTTTTTCTTGTTGTCATTAATTTATTAAAAATGTAATATATGTGGATGCTATTATTTTATATTATCTGTTTTTTATCACCTAAAAGACTTACTTGCTAATCTATAACCATGGCTATCTCAATCCGGCAAAATAACCATTATGCTCATACTACCTATTCATCCCGTGGGTGTCGTAAGAGCCGACTAAGGGTAAAAACCACGCAGGACAACCGCACTGCAGAGAGAAGAAAAACTTGACACAAACCCTTTTTTTTTTTTTTTAACGTGTGGAAATCCCCTCGGACCGTCACCCCTCCGGGGTTTGCGGCGGGGTGGTGTGTCGGACTCGGACCGACTAAAACCACACGGTGTGCCACTCTGCGCCTGTAACAGGAGGGATCCGGGAACAGCTGTTGTTAAGACATCCGGACCCCTCCTAGCGCCAGCCCGCTCCTGGTGCGGGCTCCGTCTCGATGTTGTTCCTCTCTTTAGGCGACGTCCGGCACACGCGGACGCCGCCCCCTCGCGGCTGGCCAAACTAATGCGGGTGGAGGGGAAACCCACCCCGTCCACCCGCGGCCACACTCAGAAACCCTATACCAACCCGTCTGGCCAGCGTGGTATAGTAGGCCAAAACCTCCTTTCTAAGGAGAGGCTTATGTCCAGCAGTGGACTATTAAAGGCTGTTGATGATGAACCATTATGCATAACAAATATTTGTATTTAAATCCTAAATTTCATATCCACCATGACATTCTTGTTTTGATCCATTAAGTAAGTTTTCCACTATAACTCCAATCAACTAGTCTATTTACATTTGCCTGCTTAATTTAATGAATTAGGGAGAGTGTTATTGCGAGTGTTTACAGCATTTATTACATCCAGAAAATTAAGACTACTAAACACTGTGTCAGTCAAGTGCTTGTTTGACAGGTTAGTTGTAAAATATAATAACTACACCCAAAAAGTTACCGACAGTGACACTAGACGTCGCCACGTAAATAAACAATTACTAGTTATAACATCAACATTATGAGCACGCCTCAACATAACTCATTTCGAATTAATTGTATTTATCAAAGCATTTTCATTTCATTTCCAGGAGCAGTTGAAGTACTAAGGAAATCAAAATAACGACGGTCGCGTGATAGCCATCAATCGTATTGTTGGTAGACGTACCACTAAAAGAATTTTGTAATTTCGTCCAACTCAATTATTTCAATAGCTTTATTAATATCTGGATGGCATTGTGACTACAAATAGTGTCAATCTTTTATGAGTGGATTGGTAGTGGTTAACTCTACTGTTATTTAGGGTCATACAATTGAAATGTTTGAATTTTTTTTTTATATAGGTACCTCTATGTTTTAGAATTGTATGAAAATACAGAGCAACATCACCATTGTCATAAAAAACAGGTCACGTTGATTAAACAATACATGTCTTTATTTTCTTTATTTTTAATTCAACATTACATCTGTTATCACGTTTATCTTTCTTCTTGGAGTTGTAATTTACTTCAAGTTACTTCAAATACTCGTACATATTCCTACTCTTTTTAGGTATATAAGAAATAAAAAAGTATTTTCCAAATTGATGCGTAAATAATAATATAGTATCTGGATGACCTGGATATTTTGTTTTCTGGTAAATTTTCTAAAAATGAAACCTCATCATCAGCCTATCGCAGTCCACTACTGGACATAGGCCTCTCTCATTGCACGCCACTTAGATCGATTTTGGGCTTCTCGCATCCAGCTCCTGCCAGCCATCTTGCGCAAATCGTCACTCCACCTGGCCTGTGGGCGTCCAACACTACGTTTTACGCGGTCTCCACTCAAGAACTCGTTTTCCCCAACGGTTGTCGGTTCTGCGGCTAATATGGCCAGCCCACTGCCACTTCAGCTTGCTGATCCGGTACGCTATGTCGGTGACCTTGGTTCTCTGCCGGATCACCTCATTTCTGATGCGATCCCTTAGAGAAACGCCGAGCATAGCCCTTTCCATAGCACGTTGAGCGACTTTGAACTTGTGGACCAGCCGTACCGTAAGTGTCCACGTTTCAGCTCCGTATGTCATGACGGGTAGGTCGCACTCATTAAAGACTTTCGTTTTAAGGCACTGTGGGATCGACGATGAGAAGACTCGACGTAGCTTCCCAAACGCTGCCCAACCCAACCGAATTCTTCTGTTCACCTCGTCCTCGAAGTTGTTTCTACCTAACTGCAATGTTTGCCCGAGGTACACATAATTTTGAACAACTTCGAGAACGGCACCGTGTACCGCAATCGGTTCCGGTAGTGCATGTTCGTTGAACATGACCTTGGCTTTATCCAAGTTCATCCGTAGGCCGATGCGTACAAAAGTGTCAGCTAGGTCATTCAGCATTTGCTGTAGGTCCTGCAAGGTCTCTGCCATGATGACGATGTCGTCTGCAAATCGCACGTGAGAGATGTATTCGCCATTGATATTGATGACACGCCCGTTCCAGTGCAGCGTCTTGAACATGTCCTCCATTGCATTTGTGAACAATTTCGGGGAAATATCTTCCCCTTGTCTCACTCCTCGATGCAATGGTACGGGCCTTGTTTGCTGATTCTGAACTTGGACGGACATGGTGGCGGCTTTGTAGAGACATCTCATCACTTGGATGTATCGCCAATCTACTTGGCAACGTTGCAGGGACTCCAGAACAGACCAGATCTCGATCGAGTCAAAGGCTTTCTCATAGTCCACGAATGCTAGACACAGGGGCTGATTATATTCTTCAGTCTTCTGTATAATCTGCCGCACTGTGTGGATGTGGTCTATGGTGCCATATCCGCTCCGAAACCCAGCTTGCTCCGGTGGTTGGAATTCGTCGAGTCTTTGCGCAAGACGGTTCGTGATGACTCTCGAAAACAGCTTGTAGATGTGGCTTAGAAGGGATATGGGTCGATAGTTCTTCAACCTGGTCTTGTCACCCTTTTTGAAGAACAAGACGACCACACTCCTACTCCACGCTTCCGGAGTTCTCCCTTCAAACAGAACAGCGTTGAAGAGCTTTTGGAGCTCCCTTAGTACAGGTTTACCCCCGGCCTTTAGCAGCTCTGTTGTAACGCCATCCTCTCCAGGGGCTTTTCCATTTTTCAGCTGTCCAAGAGCCATCTCGATTTCGTCAATGCTAACTTAAATGAAACCTAGCTAGACCGATTAATCGCCCCGAAACAGCCTGCATACTAAATATAATGAAAATCGTTGAAGCCGATTTCGAGATTCCGATTATAGAATTGCTCGTTTAAAGGTATTATATTATTATATCGGAGTTTTAATAGGCCGTTTGGCGAAAATATGTCCACATCTGCTATGTTTGGCTGTCCGGATCACAATAGCACACTAGTAAATGGCATCCAAGCATTTGTAAGGACTTGGAGCTTGTGGAGATTTGCCAAGCCTTGGCACGCAACTAAACTATGCATAAGGTAACGAACATAAAAAACCATACTTTTTAATTTATAAATAAATACAGCTCGTTACAAGTACTAACCGTTGCAACTGGAGCTATGAATTGATCAGTGCACTCAGCTATGAGCTAGGGGTCGACATAAACCAAAACTGATTTTGGGGATCGACGAGGCCTAAAAATCAACCTCTATTAATTATAACAAAAGTTCTCATTTGAATCTTTTTAAGGTACTGTATTAGTTGTGTCACGTGTACCATCTTTATGATAACAGGTCGATAAGCGTACAGTAAGTTGGCTATGAGGGTCTAAGAGACCCCTTTTAGAAAAGGGGTCTCTTACCCAAAATAGTTTGATGATTTAGACTATTACCATATGTGTAATAAATGCTAATAGTGAGTCAACTCCTTTGATAAACCGCTATATACCCACAAGACAGTCTCGACTCATCGTCATCGACAGCCTATAGTAGTCCACTGCAGGAAATAGGCCTCTCCTTAGAAAGGAGATTACTGACTTACTATACCACGCTGGCCAGATGGGTTGGCATAGGGTTTGAGGCGGGTAAATTGTTTGAGAGGGTTCTTTCTGCCCGCATCGTCCGGCACCTCTGCGAGGTGGGCCCCGATCTGTCGGACGCCCAATTTGGTTTTCGGGCGGGGCGTTCGACAGTCGACGCCGTGTTGCGCCTGAGGGCCGTGACCGAAGAGGCCGTGAGCTGTGGCGGCGTGCTGTTGGCGGTGTCATTAGACATCGCCAACGCATTCATTAGTCTGCCATTCAGCTGCATCAGGGAAGCACTCCACTATCATGGGGTGCCAAAGTACCTGAGGCGGCTAGTGGCAGACTATTTAGAGGAGCGTACCGTCGTTTACGAGGACCGAGAAGGTAATCTGAGGTGTCGGCCCATGTCGTGCGGTGTTCCACAGGGGTCTGTTCTTGGACCCCTCTTGTGGAACATAGGGTACGACTGGGCCCTTCGCGCCGATTTCCCCCCCGGGCTGGGTGTAATCTGTTATGCAGACGATACCCTGGTGACAGCCCGGGGGGCAAACTTCCAAGAGGCGGCGCGCCTGGCCACAGGGGGAGTCTCCCCGGTGGTCGGGCGCATTGAGGCGCTGGGCTTACGCGTGGCCCTAGATAAGACGGAGGCCCTGTTATTTCATGGGCCCCGTCGTGGTCCACCCCCTGGCGCCTCAATCGTGGTCAACTCGGTCCTCGTACCGGTTCGGGCCCAGATGAAATATCTGGGCCTGATCCTCGACGGGAGGTGGCTCTTCGACGAGCACTTCCGACAGCTTGCTCCAAAGCTGGTCGGCGCTGCGTCTGCCCTAGGGCGACTAGGGGTTGTCCGGTCAATGGCACTGTACGGTGCACCGGTGTGGGCGGCGGCTCTGACCGCCCAGAATAGGATACGCGTCTGGCGCCCTCAGAGGGTAATGGCGGTCAGAGCCATACGCGGTTACCGCACCGTTTCGACGGAGGTGGCATGCGCGTTGGCCGGAACTCCCCCGTGGGATTTGGAGGCGGAAGTGCTCGCCGAAGTTTATCGGCGAGTGGCTGACTCCCGGGCGGAGAGCGGATTTCGCCCTCCGCCCGAGGATGTGCGCGAGTGGCGCGAAGCCGCTCGCCGAGCCACGATGGCTCGTTGGTCGTTCCGGCTGGAGACTCCACGCGCTGGCTTCGCCGCCGTGGAGGCTCTCCAGCCGGTCATCGCCGAGTGGGCAGGGCGGCAGCACGGGACCCTTTCCTTCCGGCTGACGCAGGTGCTTTCCGGGCACGGTTGCTTCGGAAAGTACCTGCACTCGGTCGCTAGGAGGGAACTGAGTCCCGCCTGCCACCACTGCGACTGCAGTGAGGACTCGGCCCAGCACACGCTGGCGGTCTGCCCCGCATGGGCGGCGCAGCGCCGGGCCCTCACCGCAGTCATCGGAGTGGATCTCTATCGGCCGTAGTACGCTCCATGGCCGGTAGCGACAGTTGTTTTACCGCGGTCGCAACCTTCTGCGAGGTAGTAATCTTGCGGAAGGAGGCGGCGGAGAGGGCCCGGGAGGACGACCTCTACTCGGACCCGATCCGCCGCCGGCGAACCGGGCGGCGGAGGTTCGCCTATCACCGCCTCATGCCGCCCTGAGTGTGGCCGCGGGTGGACGGGACGGGTTTTCTCCTCCACCCGGCCTAACGGCCAGCCGCGAGGAGGCTACGTCCGCGGGTGCCGGGCGTTGCCTAAATAGAGAATGTACCTGAAGGTGGTGCCCGAGCCATTGCGGGCAGCTGCTAGGAGGGATCCGGATGTCTTAATAACAGCAGTGCCCGGATCCCCCCTTTAACAGGCGCAGAGTGGCACACCGTGTGGTTTTAGTTGGTCCGATTCCGACACACCACCCTTCCGCACACCCCGGTGGGGTGACGGCCCGAGGGGGGATCCACACGTAAAAAAAGGGATGTGTTTCAAGTTTTCCTTCTCTTTGCAGTCCTTTTGTCCTGCGTAGTATGCTCCCTTACGACACCCACGGGACGAATAGGAGTGGTGACACTTTGTATTCTTAAACCGGCACCACACGGACAGTCTCTACTAAACATGTGTAAGGGTTGTCACAAAAACGATCTCGATCGTAGGTAGCTAGGTAAAAATAGCATAATTTAACTATATTTTACCTAATATCCATTTAAAATATTGATTTTAAGGTTGATTAAATTATATAAAACAGGTTTAAATTATACGTTGTTGGAATATTTTGTTTTGTTATTTTTTTTGTGAATTCAGTTGGTAAAAATATTAGGGAAAAAAAATTGGAAAAATTTAATTTTACTAAAATCTTTTCCCAATACTTTCTTC
Organism: Arctia plantaginis; assembly: GCA_902825455.1. Lineage (NCBI taxonomy): Eukaryota > Metazoa > Arthropoda > Insecta > Lepidoptera > Erebidae > Arctia > Arctia plantaginis. Next base: position 9,287,594 of record CADEBD010000288.1, read on the forward strand.
TGACAACCATGTGATTGCTGCAGCATTCCATCACGATATTAATGTTATTATATGTAATTTACATAGTTATATGTTATAAATAATATTAATAAATGTATGTAAATATTATATAATTAAAACAGTAAAATAAGTAATTTTGTGATTATATGTAAAAGTATTTATATACCACCAAATACGTCGAGAGTTTTATTATACACTCTCACTAGCTGAGACCCGCGGTGTTACCCGCGTTTGTTGTTATAAGCGCGGGCAACGCCGCGGGGCGAAGCTAGTCTAAAAAAAGTAGCCTAAGTTACTCCTTATGTCATCAGCTATCTGCCAGTAAAAGTCCCGTCAAAATCGGTCCAGCCGTTCCCGAGATTACCCGGAACAAACAGACAGACAGACAGGCAGACAGACAAAAATTGTAAAAAATGATATTTTGGCATATGTACCGTGTAAACATACATAATATGCATTTAGTAAAAAGCGGTTATTTTAATATTACAAACAGACACTCCAATTTTATTTAGTTGTATAGATGTATAGATAAGTAAAGTAGAGAGATAAAAGTACTAACGGAAGTTATATAACAAAACGAAAGTGAGTAATCTTGTGTTGCGCCAAACGCGTGCACCCACGGAACAAATACTCCGTGCGTGCTCACTTCTCAACTGACGTACCGGTTCGCAAGCGAAGCCGGCCGGTACACGTGCGTGAGAACTGAACCATCCCTACTCGTATTTCGTAAAATAAAGGTTATATAGTAGTAGATTTGAAACAGTTGTAGAACAAATCTGGGCATTTGTAAACAAATGTTTTACAAAGTACAGCTCTTAAAGTGCAGTCGCTTAGTCCTCACAGATCATCAGCCAAATCTCGGCAAATATCTGAAAAATTAAGGTATTGTGACTACAGACATTTAATAAGAATTTGTAAAGATATTTACTGAATAACAGAGCACAAAGCATCAAAGATAATAAATATATACAGACTAAACTGTGGTCCCTTATTACACACAAGATTTCAAAGATTAATATTTAGTGAATATTACCAAATCAAATGCAAACAATATTTCTACTTCTACATGAACTTTTAATAAGACTCACATTTTCTAAAAAAGAAATGGAAAAATACTATAGACGCAATTCAAGGAAAGCGATTATTAAAGCTATTTTGAATGTATTTTTTTAAACAATAGGTTATACTATTCTATTATTTACCTACTCTTAAAATGCATATCCTTTTTTATGAAATGCTAGTTTAAAATTGCAACAGTCAACAAACGATTTAATCATGTACTAGTGAATACCTAATCAAATTGAATGAATGTTGATATTTCAAGAAATATTCTATGTAGCGGCGTATGTGTGTTCATTCGCTTATGCACTTATTTTATTCTAATCTATACTTTGTTAACCTTTCTAAACAAATCTTAATGTTTGTGTTATAACTTGGGTTACGCCAATAGTATAGGTATTCTACTATATATTTATAGTAGGAGTTAACCCCGCAAATGCTCGAATGCAAGCGCGGCTTGTGATTAATACCTTAAATTTATTTAAAGTCTATATACATATATATAAGCTTATATATCTATATATATATATATAGCTTATATGTATATATATAAGCTAAAAATAGGATTCGAGAGAGCCAGAAAGACCCACGCTATGAATCTGTTGATCACAAATAAGTATGTATTAAACAAATACATGATTTGATAATGGAAATATGCAATTTACTTACTCCCTAGACGTATTTAAAATTAAATATTAGGATAAGCTAATTATTACAAAAAATTACTGTAATATTTGCGGAGGTAAACTTCAGCACCTATAAATATATAAAAGCAGGTAGGTAGACTTAAAACCGACTGCTTGATTGAAATGAGCGTCAATAGTTTTAACACGCTTTAAATACAATTATCTACATTTATACAAAGTAGGTAATCGTAAGGCTATAGTAAATACAGTTACACGCGTGCTGAAGCCATACGATCACATGCACATAACAGGTTAGGTAGATATTGCACTACCCCTTTACTATCCACCATTACGATTTTATAACACAATTAGCAGCAAGCAGGCAAGACAACGAACGACATCAGAACCCATACAAGGACCTGCTTGTGCATTGGTACGTCCGTAATGAGATTTGTTGCTAAGTATCTGAGACGTGACACAAATAAATACCGGCAACAAATCCACTTGTTGGCATTCCTTATTCTGGTTTATTTAACACATAAAGCCACTACCTTCAGTTTACTTTCTGAGGTGGATTTGTTAGGTTTTCTAGAGTCAATATTTTATTATCAGGTTGTCTACAATTGTAGACTTCTGACTCATTTGGCCAACATAAAAAATACACACAAACACTAATTTATCTTCATTACTTGTTTCATCATCATCAACAGCCTTTAATAGTCCACTGCTGGACATAGGGCTCTCCTTAGAAAGGTGGTTTTGGCCGGGTTGGTATAGGGTTAGTGTCAAGTTTTCTTTCTCTCTGCAGTGCTGTTGTCCTGCGTAGTCTACTCCCTTAGTCGCCTCTTACGACACCCACAGGATGAATAGGGGTGGTGACACTCTGTATTCTTAGTCCGTCACCACTTACTTGTTTAAAGAAACAATAATATATATTCTATTCTATTCCTTAGTTAGTTAACTTAGTTTGTAGCTTTTCATCAATAATCTTATTATCATTTATTTTTCCATTTACCATTTACTTTTCGTTTAAAATGTTCATGTTGAACGAATCAAATAATAATATTTTTATTTTCCACCACAATGTATAACAAATGATAATTGGGCACTTGTATATTTTTTTATTATATTGACTATATATTGTTATTATATTGATTGTGTATTATACTGACTAGATATATATTGACTGTCTCGGTGGTGCAGTGGTAGCGTATGCGACTGCTGGGCTGAGGTCTCGGATTCGATTACCGGGTCGTACCAAACGTTTGTATGATCTGCAAATATTTGTTTTGGAGTTTGGGTGTTTTCTATGTATAATATGTATTTATTTAAAAAAAAAGTATAAGTATTCCATCAGTCAATGTAGCTTTCATAGTACAAGATCTGCTTAGTTTGAAACTACATAGCGTTGTGTGTCAGATGTCCGAAAAACTATTATTTTATATTATTTATATCGAGAAAAATATTTCCTACATTTAAGAGCCTAAACCTGTTGCCCGTTCAAATACTTGCAAAAAACTTGACCTAAAAAATATATTTTACTAGCTGACCCGCGCAACTTCGTCTGCGTCTCTCAATAATAAAAAAAATTCTCCGTTTTTGAAACATTCTTCATTGGTGCTCCGCTCCTATTGGTCTTAGCGTGATGATATATAGCCTATAGCCTTCCTCGATAAATGGGCTATCTAACACTGAAAGAATTTTTCAAATCGGACCAGTAGTTCCTGAGATTAGCGCGTTCAAACAAACAAACAAACAAACAAACTCTTCAGCTTTATAATATTAGTAGAGAAAAGAAAAAGTAGTAGAGAAGAGAAAAAAGCAGAGGCTTGCATTAGCGCATTAAAAATTCCGTAGTTCAGGATGAAGCTTCAGGACCTTGCTAGTGAATATGTTTATTAGGACTATGATGAATATGTTGATAAATTAATACACACCCTAATAATTTAATAAAAATGTATATTTCTTACTTATTCTTATATAATATAGATTGTTTTTCTGATGTTATCAGTAGGAGACTAATAATATTATTTAATAGGTTGAGTTATTTATCGATTTTTGTTTCGAGTAAATGTGCTGTCATTAGCGAGTTATCGGCTGAATATAAACAGTTAAGACTCACTAGCAGGACAATGAAATGGTACTTCCAGTACTGACACAACTACATAGTAGGTAATTGTTAATTTTTACATAATAAAAATATCTGCTTCACCAGCCCCGTCTTAAATTAGAGCTTAGTGCCCAAAACTCTAAAAGTACTTACATTTAAACTTTACGTTGTAGCTTTTCGATGTGTTTTACCTATATTTTTAGTTTACCCGGTCACCGGCTTAAATTACTTGCCCGTTTGATATAAGTTTCATTTAAATGAATATTGTGATAACAATTCATCTGAACCTTACGAATATCGTACCTACGTGAACAAAATTGAAACTTTGTAAAACTAATTTAATCATTGAATTGACTTATAATATTCTGCTGAAGTATGTATGTAACACACGGCCGTCTGATTTCAAACTAGCCAGAGCCTGTACCATGGTAACCAGACTGCTTATAAAGATACTTTTACATTTCGAAATATATACATATTATTTATAAACTGCTGATGTTAATGATAAAACTTATAGCTAGACGAAGAACAAATGGTCGTGCTCATCACATAATTATTGGTTCTGGGTGGGCCCTTTAATCGAACCCACGTCATCTGGTTTAGCAGTCAGTCACTAACCACCAGGCCAACAGGCCAGTAGAAAAAGGTAATTGTACAATTCCTTTTATTCTATATTTTCACTATTTTATACTTAAGACCCCTTATACCCTCCTATATGAAGCTATTGGTTTCATTTTTTTAAATTTGTATTGTATATATCATGGCGACATTGTGTGTAGCTGAAATTCGTAATAATACAGGTTTACGAGGGGGAGCAGTGTGTCGGATTCGAACCCACAGAAACAACACAATTCTCTGTGCCTAAAATGGTAAGAGCCAGGGAACGTCCGCCATTATCGGATATCTTAATTATACAACGTTGAGGCACTCAGATTTTGACAATTCGTGGCTGGCCACTGTAAGAGGTGGAGGGAAAACCCTCTATCTGGAGCCACACTTAAGGCGGAATGAAGAATTGCAAAGCGAGCCAACTAACCTTATTCCTGTTGACTTTTATAGACTACGTGTATGTATGCCGTGATTATAGGTTTAGATTATAGGTTAAATATTGATTCTAATATTTTTTTTGATAGTTAAGTATACTAAAAGCAATAACACTAAGATTAAACTTAACAATTGTATTTAGTCAGTACTTACAAAACAAAAACAATGTTGTGCATAATGATTATTGCTACTTACCACTAATATTCTCAAATAATGTAGATTGGTATGTTTGTGTAAAAATATCGCTTTACAATTTACAAGTTTTCTAGTTGTAGTTTTATAGTCCGTGTGGTGACAGATTAAGAATACGTAGTGTCCCTATTAATCCCGTAGGTGTCGTAAGAGCCGACTAAGGGAGCACACTACGCAAGACAACAGCACTGCAAAAAACTTGACATAATCCCTATACCAATCCGTCTGGCCAGCGTGGTATAATAGGAAAAAACCTCCTTACTAAGGAGAGGACTATGTCCAGCAGTGGACTTTTAAGGCTTGTTGATGATGATAGTTGCACAAAACTTTTAAAATCGCAAAAGAAGCTTAACAACTACTGTAAGTAATGTAGAGATGTTTTTTTCATGGTATAGGTGGCAAATGAGCAGACAGGTCACCTGATGGTAAGTGACTACTAGAGACACAAGTTGCTGCCCTTCAGTGCCACCCCTCCCAGAAATAGAGTGGTGGTGAACCTCACTCACATGGTGAAAAGTAAGTAGTTTCTATGCCCCTTTAAGCCGGAGCATAGCTGTCGCATGGCAAGTGTATGTGTAAGGTTATAAATCACCTAAGGGTTAGACCTAAGTTGTGGAAAACAAAGAATAATTAAATAATTTTCAAAATCCATGTATTTGATTTTTTATACTATGGTCATTGTAGTTTTTCCAAAATCATGTTTTTACAGAAACAGTCAATTTTCCAGTAAATTTAAAATAATTTAGTCTAATAAAATAAAAAATAATTTAATGAGTGTATAACACATAACAGGCCATGACCCACAAAAAAGAAAGGATCATAAGAAGTATCGTTAGAAAACAATGTACTTATATACTATAAAAAGATTTAAATTTAACCTCTTAAATCTGATATGAGCTAATAAACAGTTAATAACAACAGTCAATGAACTCCTCTAATAAACTCTTGCCAAATAATTATCTTTTCTAATAGGTACCTACATAAACAGCAATCTTATGATTTGTTAATTTAAATCCTAATGAAAATAATTTTGAGCCTTTGTTATTCAAATTCTATTTTTACTGTCTGATATCATATTCTACTTAGGCTAAACATTTCTAAATCCAATTAGAATGTTTTTGCCTCACTGTACTTAATTTCAAAATTAAACAAAAAAGAACCTAAAAATTTATGGTCAATCTAATAAGTGCCTACCTACATAAAAAAAAATTGTGTAGAAAATAGGTATATAAATAAAAAATATTTTAACTAAAAGAAATTATGTATTGTTGTTTAAAGTGCATGTGACACTGATATCACAGGATTAACATGGTTGTAACACTAACAATTTAAAAAGCCATTACATCCTTAGTCATCCCAATTAACTCGATGACAATCATGCCATAAGAACGCTCCTTTAAGTGACTGAGGTGCTTCCAGAGCTAAGTATAAAGGAGCTTTAGCCCCTCTTTCTGGAGTGAAATCACCCATACCTTTTGTCATATCAGTCATTATAAATCCAGGATGAACACAATTAATAGAAATATCTTTGCCTTGTTCAGTGAATTCCCTCTGCTGAACAAACGTGAGTGCTGACATAGCCACTTTCGAAACTTTATAATCTCCATAATGACCCGCAAAAGAAATATATGAACTTTTACCATTTTTAGCTGCCTGTAGAAATTCATTTACAAAGTGCAATATTTCATCAACAGTTACGTCCTCCTTAACCAATGTATCCAACCATACCTGTTTACGTATATTAGATAGTAACCCCCAATCGCTGCTTATATTAATAATTCGTGCGGTATTTGTAAGAAGAGGGTATAATATCTTCGTAATAGTCAACAAGCTCATAAAGTTTGTATCAATAAGTTTTTTTGCATCTTCGTAGGAGGACACCGATTTATCAAAATCGAGAACACCGGCGTTGTTTACTAAAACATCAATACCCGCGTGATGAGCAGATATGTGTGCGGCGAAGTCTTGGACACTCTTTTCACATGTGACATCCAAAACGTGAAACAAAGGTTTTAGGCCTAATTCTTCTAACTTCTTAACGGCTTCTAGACCCCTTTCTTCGTTTCTAGCAGTAAGGTATACAGCACCATCGAACTTTTGGCACAGTCCTTTTACGATCTCGAATCCTATGCCTCTGTTGCTTCCTGTTACTAGTGCTACTTTGGTTTCCATTTTGTACATAGAAATTTAGAAACTTAAGATTAATTACGTAGAAAATACTACGTTGTAAAAATAAATATATTTATTTTATCAAGGCGCCTATGTTAGTGACATTTCTCTGCCAGCCATTTTTGACATTTAACTGACACTTTTAAAGTATTGGTCCAGGCGGAGGCGGAAAATGTGTAGCTCAGCTGTGAGCAAAGACCACTACATTTAAAAGCCTATAACTATTGCTACATTGGGTTATTTTGTCTTATACAATGGGAACACCCAAATACTCCGAAATATTTTATTTGAAATTTCGATGTTCCTATTTTCAAAAGTCCGAATTTCATAATGTCTAAGAATTATAGTGTCTATTATTAAAGTTCTATAATCAGTAATAATTATTATTCTATTTATTTCATTAAATATGCTTGTAAATTACATTTTTAAATTGATTTATGTACAAAAAGCCGGTCAGGTAGGAGTCGAACTCGTGCGCCGAGGGTTCCGTACCTACCCAGATTTTACGTAGATTTTCGCGAAAATTTGTAAGTACCATAATTTATCTTAATTTTCAACTTTTTTTATTTTCCTGGAAGCACCATCCAAGTAAAGGAGGTGGGATATAGCCTTACCACCTCTCTGCAAACGATAGCCCAACCCCTAACCCTCCAACATAGTGCTGGGAGGATTCAAAGCCAAGCAAAACTGCCTAATTATTATATATTCGCCATCGCCTTGAGATTGCCGACATTCTTGATAGCAAAGAACCGTTCTCCATTGCTGCATACATGTCTCCAGAAAAGTGCATAGAGTTGCATCAATCTTGTACAACTCCATCACCCTCAACAGCAACTTATGTGGCACAGAGTCATAAGCCTTTTTATAATCTATTCAACATGTTGATCTTTTCGGTTACGGCGAAGTTATTGGTTAATAGTCGTGTCAATAATAATTAGCTCTTTAGTGCCACGTGCCTCTTCTACATCCATTCTGAGATTGAGACATAATAGAATTGTTCGTAATATGAGATGTTAACTTCCTCGAGAGGCCTCGAGTGCGATCCCGATCGACAGGTTTCTTCTGAGTTAAAAAATAGCCTAAGTTACTCCTAGTAAAGACACCGGAATAGTTTGGTGCTTTTCGTAATCTGCGAACTAAATAAAAGACCAATGGCCTCTCGATGAATTGTCACTGATACTAAATGTTATTGATGTTTGTGGAATACCTAGTTTGGTAAACGGTGAGATCTACAAATATTTGACAGAATTGACAGTTGTTTCAATGACACCACTGGAATTGAAGCAACTGTCAATTAGTGTCAATTGTATTGAACACTATAAACTGCCATCAAGCAGTCACTGCTTTTTTGTGAGTGTTATGTGCTTATGTAGTTATTTACGTTAATTCAGTAGATAAGTCTTAAACTGCCTAAAGAAATATGCTTCAACTCGCAACTTTACAGAGGCAAATATTAAATCTCACACAGCTCACAATAAAGATCGTCGAGTTAAAGAGGTTCGAAATCGCCAACAAGCTCGTGGTTTGTCGAGAAAAAGTGAAAATAAATTGGACATAATATGCCAGGATACATTTATAAGTGTTTAGGCTAATAAAAAGCCTTGCGAAGAAGATATCAACATTATTCCTAAAAAAAACATTAAACTTTACCTAAGAGATGATTGCCTATTGTTGAAATCTGTAATTAAGGCTGAAGGGGAGTCAGTGTAGACAATGTAACCCTACCTATTAAATCTACATGTTTATTTGTACCAATTTATTTATCAATGATTAATTTTTCAGTTTACTTAATGTTTTCCATAATTTATAGGTATGTGATTCTGATCTAAGCATCATGTGTATCCATGCCAATATCCCTGATGCAGCTCATGACTCCAGTAATCCACTCAGCCAACACTTAAATTAAGCTTAATACCCTATTTCTTGGAATAAAATGTACAATGTCTAGAAACCATTTGTATAATATTTCAGTTTTGTATCAGTCCATTATTAGCTAAGTAGTTTTAAAATGTATTATTATTATATTAAAGAATTTATTATAAAATGTTAAAATTAATTTATGATACACCTTGTGCAAGTGGATGATCAATCAGTCTTTAAACAGCACTGAAAGTAGTGCAGAGCATTACTATTATAATTTGCATGTAACTGCACCCAATACTGTTGAGCGCTGTATTGGGGTGTTGAAAAACTAAAGACGCAGCTCAGGTATTGATGAAATTAACTCTATCAAATGAATCTTATGTTTTATATTCAAATATATCACTTCAGTTCCGAATATGGCAAGGGAACATGCATAACATTGGGGACACCTTCTAAATGTTTCCCCAACATTTCTGTCCATAATATAATAGCTCTTATAGTGGTGTCAAGATGATGAGAGTTGCTGGAACATCTCCTGATAAGATCATCTTAGGAAAACATAATATATTATACTAGTTTTACAATAAAAATTATTTATATAATGTGGGCTAGTCTTGGGTAGTACACGTACGATGTACTGATAGGTACTAGTACTGGGTATTGTACTAAAAGTAATGTTTCCGAAAGGCACCTGTTAATCGGACATTTTGCACTATTAGTACACAGTGTCAACTTCAAACCATTACTAAAACTACCTATTGCTTACTCTGTCTACTAGTGTCTACGTTCATTCGTTGTGCGACGTACTATTAATAATCCGCTTTATTGTTCCGTATCGGTAAACAGTGTGAGAGTAAAAGGGACAGCGATGCGATTAATGTACTACAATACGTTGGGTTGTAAAGTATGAAGGAAAATCTAATAGTATGCTTAAAAGTTTAATGTGAAGTAATCTAAAAATTCGTATTTAAAAGTCAAACTGTTAGGGTTTATGGGATTCAGAAAAGGATAACACATTAAAAATAATCAAGAACTGTGTTATTATTCTTATACTGAAAAAAAGTAACTACCTGGAACAAAGACATCTTATATTTAAAAATAAAATCAAAAAGCCGGTCTGACAAAATTCTTTAACACTTTTTTTAATTACTTGGTATTCCGTTTCATTAATGTTAGTAATATCAATACAAACGCTTAAGTTTTCTACTTCTACTAAAACTGTACTAATAGTACTAGTACGGTGCGAACCTGCAGATGTCCGGTTAAGCACAAGACTAATGTGGGCCATCCATCGGTTTAAATTTGAACAACCGGTTATTTCGAATCTGACAATACTTATGAAATTCTATTGTCACAAAATTCAGTATATTATCTCCACTGAACTAAATGAATCGATTTACGCTTGAGCATCGTTGGTTTTACCATTACGGTCAATGGAAACACCTATCGCACCATGATAACCGTTTTTTTTTGTGCCTGCTCTTGATGGTACTGATGTGAACAATGTTTGGTTTAAACAGAATGGTGTGACTTGCCACACATCTCATACCACAATCGATTTATTGCGTCAAACTTTTGATGACTTAATTTGCCGAAATCGTGATGTCAATTGGCCGCCAAGAAGCTGAGATTTGACACCGTTGGACTATTTTCTGTGGGGCGCCGTTAAAGACAAGTGAGCATTTGAAGGCCAACATTCGTGATGCCGAGATATGACCTCATAAACTCGAAAATTGGTCCGATCGAATGGGGTACTGTGAGGCCAGTCGCGGCAGACATGAATGAAATAATATTCCATTTCTAACCGGAATATTAGTAGGTCCTGTACTTCACAACAAAAAAATAAATTTGGCATAATTTGAAACTGTTTTTGTTTTATTGCATTCATAAATTTAAACTTTTAAATGGTAAAGTTCATCACCTGCCACTTTGATTTTTGTTTCTTATTTTCTCTATCTTCTTTGATTTTTTATTTGTATTCTTTATAAACCTGAAAAGAATAAAATAAATTTTAACTCACAATAGGATATTATTAAAATAAAGAAAGCAGCGGAGTAGTAAAATGATTAAAGAAAGTTATGGTCAAACTTTTCTCTGAAGGTTATGACTACTAACTAGTAGTAGTTAGTAGACTACTGCTACTACAACTACTGCTACTGCAACTACTGCTACTACTACTATTACTACTACTTGACTTAGTTATCGCTTGCCTTAACAGTGAAAGCAAACAGCATTAGCAGGCAATTTGCTTAACTGAGAGTTCTCCATGTCAAGTTGTGTAAAATTTGCCTGTTGAAATTTGCTGATAACGTGGTGGACTATTTGCCCTAACTTATTTCGTTATTGCCTTCTCATAAAGAAAGAGATTGGTGTAGGGGTGGCTAGATGAATAGAACAAATTTGTTATGTAAATTAATACTCTCTACTTTGGCAGTCTTAACGAAATACCATTTATTTGCGCACTCCGTCCTTAACCGCTTCGCCAGACTGAATCTTTCCTTGAACCAGGAACATCAAACGCGCCTAATTGTACCTCACTTGCCATTTCTGCAACAAACTTAGGAGTTAAATTCTAAAAATTCAAACTAAAGACACTGATGTACTATGTAGTATTAAACCACAATTTTAATACAATATTGTGTTAAATTACTTCTGTAATTTGTTTACAGAAATAGAAAATAAAATTTTATTTAATCGATAACATCTAAAAAATACTAAAGTAAGTACTTACTATTTCGTTAGAAAACATTTTAATTTTACTGGTCCGTTCCGTGAATGATATACATATAAGTCAGAGCCACTTTTTTCGTTTGGCAATAGCACTTACAAACAGCCAACGATAATTTTATTAATTAAGGTGTATTATGTCGTTGTAGTTTATACATTTGTATCAATAAATATGATAAATTCGCCATCGCTCCACACGGCAAAATTTTCATCCTCATCACCTGGATAGTTAGCGCTCCACTACTGTGCGCTTTTCGAGACACTTCTTGCCCCGCAAAACCAATCTGTGAAACGGGTTATCGTCTGCGTTATTTCCGGACCGATACGATCTTCAAACCTTCAAGAAAAGAGCGTACTCCTTCCTAAAAGGCCGGCAACGCGTTTGTGACTCCTGATTTGCAGACGTTCATGGGCGGCGATGGTCACTTTCTATCAGGTGAGGTGAAAAAAAAACGAGCCACTGTAAAGACACTGAGTTAGTGTAGACTACCGATAAACTCAAACTCTCTTTATTTCATGAAATTGTTTGAAATCGTGTTTTATGTAGTCTCTAAAGTCATAGATCACACACACACAAGCAACAATCTCTGTTTTGTCAAATAGTAAGCAAATAAATTTAACAAAAAGTAAACCTTTACAGAATCTATAACAAGTTTAGCCACTCGATGGCATCTCTAGTAGCGTGTCAGTGGCTTGTTATATATATATATATATATATATATTTATATGTATTATTAATTTTATGTCATGTATGTTCAGACTTTGCTATAAAGCAGGCGTGTGATGATAGATAAAAACAAAATTAAGAGTAGGTAGTTGACTACTTGCACATACTTCTAACAATACTTGTAGGACGTAAATTAGTCCGACTTTGGATATTTTAAATTATATTAATTTGTGAACAAAATGTCGACAAATAACTGACGGACTAAGAATACAGTGTCACCACTCCTATTCATCTCGTGGGTATCGTAAGAGGCGACTTATGGAGCAAACTACGCAAGACAACAGCACTGCAGAGCGAAGGAAAACTTGACACAAACCCTATACCGACCCGTCTGGCCAGCGTGGTATAGTAGGCCAAAACCTCCTTTCTAAGGCCTATGTCCAGCAGTGGACTATTAAAGGCTGTTGCCGTGGTGGTGTTGATGCACACAAAATTGGTCGAGCTGCTTGGCCTCCGGGCTAGCGGCTACGACACCTATTAAAAAGGAATAAAAAATCACAAAACGAAGATTGAGTATTTTTATTATTTGAACGAATGACCTTAAAATATTAAATAATATGTTGCTGCCAATAATATTTCCTCCTGTTACTGCTTTGAGCACTAGTTGCGCTGCCTAAAGGTAATCTGCCAGAGGATAAGGATTAAACACATTCCTCATTTCAATCTACTTAACTTTTTAAAAGGTGTATGAATAAAATGACCTGGTTAAAAGGAAGGATCGATCTTATCTTTTGTTGAAGTTGAACATCATTATGGTGTGCATTGCTTACTTTGTCGTTGTGTGGAAATAGCGACACAATAGTATAATAATAATTTTGAGAATCAGTTTCATATTAATTGTGTTTTTATTAAAGGTAGTTCAGCAACATATATATTATGCAAGTAGAGATTTTCATACAGGATCCAATTTTCATCACAAATGACAATCCGATTCAGAATCTCATACTTAATTATTGTATTTTTGTCTATATGACACCTTAGGCATCTATGTGATTTTATTGTTCAGCGAATTCATAAGTCATTCGCTGTAAGTCACTTTTCGTGCATTATAGTTTCAATTTGACACTTATCATATGTTGAAAGGCGCAACGATTTTTGACAAGGTTTAAGGTATTGCTTTCAATTTCTAGTCATCGTTTCCGTATTCGGTTTACAACGGGACTTTAATGAATTATCAAAATTTACAGAAACCACGTGATTAAATCCCAGACGTACTGTAACTTCATGTACAGAATCTGGGCAATACTTATAATTGTTATAATTGATATTTCTGTCTGTCAGACAAGAAAACGCGCTTTGAAATCAAGTGTGGATGAGTAAGATAAAATATGTTGATCTCATTAAGCAAACTTAACAAAGCAACGGACAAAATAAATTATAGGGTTTCTTTAACTGCCCCTCGTCCCTAGTCTACGGTATCTTAACAATGTTACAAGAGTAACAGCAATGTTACAATTGTATTTAAATACTTACATATATATTAAAACTATACTTACTTTTAAAGAACTCGTCGAGGATCACTATTTATCTCTTTAATAACTATGTGCTATATGGGTATGTGTATGTGTGTTTATGTATGTTAATATTAGTTAATATACAGAAATTGTAAATGCGCACCACACGCTACATATTACTATATAGTAGTCCATCTAAAGGTTACCTGGAAGAGATCGCAGTCATTGTGTTATCACTGTGTTTTTTTTGTATGTATCATCGTATGTAACCTAATTATGGTGTGCAATAAAGAGTACCTATCTATCTATCTAAAACTAAAAACAGAAAAAAATATGTATTTGAAACGTTTCGTTTGTTATGATGTTTAACTGTTATCCGGAATGCTGCATTTTGGATGATCACAAGAAAGAACTTCATAATAGATAGGGCTGGTTTCTATTGTCTCAAATGATATACTTATTTTCTTACAAGATAAATATGTATTTTATTATATTCCTGAAATATCTGTTGCGGAAACAATGTACATGATCTGCTAAAGTTGTGTAAATAGAATAAACGATTTGTGTGAGACGAAAGTAGGCGGGTGAGTGTAACATGCTACTACATCTAACTTAAAATATTGAAATTATACAAAAATCCTTTTAAAATGCAATGTTTACCTAAATATCTATTTACAGCAACAACAATAATATGCACAATATAAATCATCAGCAAAACTCGTTCATCACTCACTCAAAGTTAAATACAATACTTAAAAGAAATTAGTCAATTTTTACAGCCGCATAAATTTTTCTAATAAATGTGTATGCTGCGAAAAATCCAATAGTCCCAGTCAAGAGCCAAAATGTTAACACCATGAGGCCTGTAACAATGCAAAATTAGACATTATTTTTTTAAGTAGTAATACTATGATACAAACTGATAAACTTTTCAGAAGTCATAAAATTATTTTACAAGAACTAAAATACATTTTTAATTTATAAACCAAAATCTAATTTTACCAAAAGATTGTAGTTATGAGTTGTCACATCTAAACCGCCGATAAATTGAAAATATTTTTTTTACAAGTTAAATAAGTATTGTACAGTCTTAGCAAATACGCATGGAGACCACGCATTAAGAATGCGTAAAAAGTAAATCTTTTCTCTGAGAAATTCGACTTCTAGGAAGTGACAGACTTTAAAGTAACAAGTTCTCGTTTCGTAGTACTTTTAATTAAAGTAGACCATTTATAGACACATTTATAGACCATTTTTTCTTCCTTACTTATCGTAAAAGAAAGTTTTGAAAGTGAAAGATTGAGTTAGAAAGTAAAACAATTACTATAATGTTAAAAATAGATATTGGTATCGATCTGCGTTAAGGAACCGTATAATCAAGGTGCCGTAGAGTTCTGTGCAACAATCGTTAGTTACTTTAGTTATTTTAGTACCTAAGTTACATATCATTCAAAACAATTAAAAGAAAAGCAGTTTTGAGGTATATATGAATTATCGTATAATAACTGATTAAAGTAATAAACCTTTATAAAAAAAAATAAGTATCAAATTCTACCATCATTCTACTTAAAAAATATATTTCGAGACAAAGTGTTTTTGAAAAAGAGTTTAGAATCCATGACTCACTCCTTTGTTGTATGGCGTCATTTTTTTAGAGGGTGCATTAACTTGTTTTTTAACCTCTGAAATAACCTTACTTGGACCTTCTAATCTTTCAAATAATTTGCATTGTTATTACCATAGAAACAATAAGACACTAGAATTCGCATTAACGCTTGTCGCGTAAACCTTGTCGCCGCAATGATGTGTAGACGAACACCACTTACAGAAATTCACACCATTCGTGATTTAGTTGCGCGAAGCGTCGTATGTGAATTTATAATGTTAAAATGATGAACTGCAGCATAAGGGATGGTAAAAACGCATTAGGACGTATAATTCAACTAATAAAAGCATAACATTTCATCGGTAAGTTTATTTTTTACTAATTTACATCTCAATGAATCCTTTAATAAGATATCTTAAATAGCCTTTGTATGGTTCTTATTGCACGCGATGTTGACAACCTAGCCAAGTAATGTAATGTGAAGCATTAGATATCGTTGTTTCTTTGCGTATGTTTATCATACGGGTGCAGGCATCGGTCACCAATTAGTGATGTAACCGTTTCATTCATTTGAATGAAAGTACAGTTTATATCGATGTTAGTATAAAAGCATATTTTCAGATTTTCAAACGTAAAAAAATTAAACGAAATATGCAGGTAAAATATTCTTAATACAATTTATAAAATAATCTATACTAATATTATAAAGCTGAAGAGTTTGTTTGTTTGTTTGTTTGAACGCGCTAATCTCAGGAACAACTGGTCCGATTTGAAAAATTCTTTCAGTGTTAGATAGCCCATTTATCGAGGAAGGCTATAGGCTATATATCATCACGCTAAGACCAATAGGAGCGGAGAACCAATGAAGAATGTTTCAAAAACGGAGAAAATTTATTACTATTGAGAGACGCAGACGAAGTTGCGTGGGTCAGCTAGTTTCTTATAAATGTTTAGCATGCTGATAAATGTAAATAAAATTTTATCTTTTTAAGAAGCATAAATAATTATATTACTATTTAATACTTAATTATAATTAATTTCTAGATTCCCGAAAATCCTGATGTTCAAGAAAACATTTTAAATAATTTTCTTCATTTTACGGGGCAGTAAACTCATTTTGTAGAGTTGCTGATAACATCAACTAGAGATACTTACTTATGTAATTAACTATATTTTCAAACATAGTGTCATGTAGTTGATGACTATGTAAATATAAAAAAGGAAATTGCTCTGTTTATTACTTACTGCTTAATAACTTATTTCTACATTAATATAAAAGTTATTGTTACGTGAAGGTACTATTTCTTCAGTAATTGCTTATTATTTCAATCTGCCAGCTTTAGTTTTTTTTTATTTAATTATAATAATAATTACGCCATCTAGTTTCAAACTATACAGAGCTTGTACTATGAGAGCTAGATTGACTGATAGAATACTTGTATACTTTTTTTGTAAATACATACATATTATATATATAGAACACCCAAACTCCGAAACAAATACTTGTAGATCATACAAACATTTGGTCCGACCATCGAACCCGAGACCTTACCACAGCAGTCGCATTAACTACCACTGCGCCACCAAGGTAGTCTTGTTCTTGTAATTGTTTTATAAGTGTACGCTGTAGCCTGGATTAATAAAGTATTCTAACTGTTGATTTTAAATAATAATAATAAAAATATTTGGGACATCTGTCACAACGCCATCTAGTTTCAAACCCAGCAGGGCTTGCACTATGAAAACTAGATTGACTGATAGATTACTAATATACTTTTTTGTAAATACATACATATTATCACCCAAACTCCGAAGCAAATATTATTATCATTATAGGTACTATTCATTTATAAGTATCATTAATTATTGTTAAAATATTAAAAAAAAGTATATATCTATGATTGCCATTTTATCCATTTTATCCATTGCTGACAGGGATTCTCATACATCGAAGGAAATTGAAGTGGTGCCACATATTACATTGCAGTAAAATGTAATGTAATTCCTGGAGATTAAGGTTCATAATAGTTCGTGCCCTATACATTTCACCGTTGTTTTGCAAATGCGTGCGAGTCTTATACCTATTTGTTTGTATTTTTTGTATGTGTTAAGATGTCTCGACATCGGTTTTGGCCGTAATCGAGCGCTAATTCATTTCTAGTGTCTTATTATTACGATTTCTGTGGTTATTACCAACTAATTGACAGAGCAGAAGACATAATATGTCATTATCTTTACATTGTATGAAAAACAGTCTCTTTTTTTATTTGTACTCTTTGATCTTAGAATAGTGTTTCAAGATTAAGGTTTATATGTGTAATACATGCGTATTACAGTTGAGAAAATCTGAGAATTTCAAAAATTTGTCGTAAAAAACATGTTTTTGTGTGCTTACATTGCAAACGCTGGCTAAACCTTAGGAGATAGACCAAAATAATGTACAACGGAATTGTATATCTTAAAAAGATCTACAAAAAAGTCTATGATGGTATATGTCAATCTCCTAAGGATAACCCGCAGTAACCAGTTGTATCTTTTAATTATTACAAAAAAAGAATGGGCTTTTTTAAACAACACATTATTATTCCTTATCCAATAAAATACGTTAGATACGTTGTGCATTTAATGTAGATTAAAATTGCCCTTAACAGCATATCATTTAAATGGATATTTTAAAAGATATTAGAGGTTTAAAACACGGCCGTCGCCGCGTCGGGCCGTACATCAGTCCCGGGTGGCAGCGGCCGCCAGGATCGGAGCGGGCCCATAAATATTGCATATAGTATAGTCATGTAGTGTAGTCCTATCATAACAATAGTATTAGTATTATTATTAGTAGTAATTACTCCACACTGACACCACCTTAGTAGTATCTACACGGCACCCGTGCGAAGCGGGGTCGGATCGCTAGTATATTTAATAATAATAATACTAGCAATAATTTATGTAGATACGTTAACATGGTATGAGTGTCTTACCTGTGTAACCAATATAAAGTAATATTGGTATGAACTCAGTTATTTCCAGCTTCGTAAAAAAATAAAATATAGAGTATATCAAAATATAAACAGCAGAGCCTCCAGATACAACAAAGCTCTTCCACCACCAGTGATAATCCTGGAAAAAAACATAGCATAATCAATGAAAAAGGAATCAAAGTTTATGTAATATGACACTAAGACTATACAGTGTGTTTTTTTACGAATCTTTAAACCACCTATTCTGCACTTTATTTCTAGACGATTTGCAAAATATGAACAAAAAAATGTTCAACAATTTGAAACATAATGTGTAAATGCAGTCATAATATATTGACTTTAGGCGGCGATCAGCTGCGTACGCGGCGCCGGTAATCACACGTTGCCGCTTTTACTACACTCGGATCGAACGTAATATTATTATCACGACAAATTATCGTAATAATAATATTGTTGTTGTTCGTGAGCTATTTCTTTAGAAAAGTTTTGTTGTGTTAATAATTGTTTAGTCTTATTGCGTTCGTCATAAACATAATACACGGCCATGGTGTGAACAATTAATGTTATCGTGCGCGCGCAAGACTTCGTGATGTAACGAGTCCCGCTAATTTAATTTTGAAACGAAAATATTCTCAATATTAGTTTGTGTGTGTAGTGTAGCGTGTGTGAAACTGAGTACATTATCAGTCTTTTAATTTTATTAGGCTATCGGTAGCGATCATCCATAATGTCGCGAGTGACCTTCACAGTCGCGGAATATCCTGACATGATGTTACTTTAGTTTTTCGGACAAACCGAGTCCTACAGACTGCCGAATTTTTGTAAGGGCGGTAGAAAGATTACGAGACAACTAAAGTATCAACTTTTTCAAGGAGTGACATGTTGGTACTGTCGGGTCCGAAGCTGGTCGAGCATTCCCGAAATAAACACGTGAATAAAATCGTATTTTTAATAAATTTATTTTCAAAAGCAAGTGAAGTAAGTGATTAAGTAGTAGGTAATAAGAATGTAAAGTTTACCGTCTCGTCGCGGCGGCGGCGTCGCTTTGATGTCGCCGACATTGCGACGCTGCCGTGTACAGTTCACCGACTCATGTTAACAATGGTTTTCTAATTCGGCAATTATTTTATTGTCTTTTTTTTTCTAAATTTGCATTTCTGTATTTTCGTACTATTTTTTATTTTATTTTAACCGACGTATATTGAACCGTGTTATTTCATTTTTTGTGATTACTTTTAGCACACTCGTTATATTTATCACATTATTGCATTTTACTAAATTAGATTTTACGCACAATGACGACTCGGTCCGAGTCACGAGCCACGACATTGTGCCAGGCTGTGCAGCTGGATACTTTTATGAAAAAAACTTATTTATTTTATTTTCTTTTCGAAAATACTAACGGTAAATTGTAAAACTCACTATTTTACACAGACAAAGAAATTGCCCTGGATTGATTTTTACGTTTGACGCAGCGGCAATTGTTGCGTGAGACGGAATCAATTTACCGCACAATTAAAAACTATGTACCTTAACGTATTCGTATGAAGTATCCTTGTTTTTATTGCGGAACCGTTGCCGACAGTAGACGATTGCGCACATTTAAATACGTTTTGTTTTATTCACATTCTACACGATTTTTAAAATGTGCAATAATTGCCCTGTCCATTTTATTTGTTAGTTGCATATTTAAAGTAGGACATACTTAAATATCGCAATGCCATTAAAACGAAGACTGATAGATTTTACAAAAGAAGAATAAGAATTGTTAATACATTTAATTAGAGATCGACCAGTTATTTATGACCTCTTGCAATTTTTGCCAACAAATAACACTTCTTCTTGCTCTAATAACGAGAGTACTGATAGTTTTCTTTTCTTGTAATGCATTAACACATCGATTTGCATGAAAGATATTTTACATTCAGCAATATGCAACGCGGCTCTTTTTTAAACGCACACGCATAGTGCAGTGTTGTCCGCGTGGTTACTACATATAGTTTTAATGATAAAAACAATACAATGGGGTTTACGCAGTGTAACGAATGCTTAAATGAATGTCGTCTCTTCAGGAAGACTATGCAGAAGACGCACACGCGGCAAATGGATTGCGCTTGCCGCGCGCGTCTTCCACAGCAAAGGCACTGCTTAAATTAAAGTGGGTTATTAATTCTGTTTCTTTGAGAATATTGATTAGGTTATTATTTGAATAAGAGAAATATGATGTTTATTTTTGCATATTATTTAGGAACACTTGGCTTTTCTTAAAATTATAGTTTGTGTAAACCTAAACTTTTATAGAGTCAACTGGACCAGTCCATACTGCAAATACCTAACCATATTATATTACTATTCGTAATAATCAATGTGCACAGCAGTTGAGACAATTAATACGTAAAACGCTTTTTACCAGTTAACCTTTAAAACCAGTGAAAACGTTGGTTTTTGTTATTTTCTTTCTTTTGCGGCACACTATAAGTGATCTTACTTATAAGTAAGATCACTATAGTGTTCAGCGTGTCACCTATGGTTTAACGAATCTGTAAACAACATATTCTGCACTTTATTTCTAGACGATTTGCAAAATATGAACAAAAAATATTCAGTGGTTTAGAAACAGGACATTTTTTTGTTTTCGTAATTTGCAACATCGTGTGTAAATACAGTCATAATACATTGACCTCAGGCGGCGATCAGCTCTATACGCGGCGCGGTAATCACACGTTGCCGCTTTTACTACACTCGAATCGAACGAAATATGTTGATTATTGCGTCATCACGATGAATGACACGGGTTTTTAATTAGTTCATCCAGTAGGGACAATCAGTCGGCCCTTGGCCACCGGCGAGAGTTATGCTATTCTGTATCCTTGTAGATGCGCTCACGACAAACAACCGTAATAATAATATTGTTGTTGTTCATGACATACGTATTTGTTTAGAAAAGTTTTTTGTGTTAATAATTGTTTAGTCTTATTGCTTTCGTCATAATACACGGCAATGGTGTGAACAATTAATGTTATCGTGTGCGCAAGACTTCGTAATGTAACGAGTCCTGTTAATTTTATTTTGAAAAGTGACAATATTAGGTTCTGTGTGTAGTGTAGTGTGAAACTAAGTGAATTATCAGTCTTTTAATTTTCTTGGAGTCAATCGTGTATGTCCTACAGACTGCCGAATTTTTGTAAGGGCGGTACAAACATTACGAGACAACCAAAGTACCTACTTTCTCAAGTAACGTACACGTAAGACACATACTGCCCGGTCCGAAGCTAGTCGAGCATTCCCAAAATAAAATGAATAAAATCGTATTCTTAATAAATAGATTTAAAAAAGCAAGTGAAGTGATTAGTAGGTAGGTAATAAGAATGTAAAGTTCGCCGGCTCGTCGCGGTGGCTGCGTTGCTTTGATGTCGCCGACATTGCGATGCGCCATGTACAGTTCACCGACTCATGTTATCGATGGTGTTCTAACTCGGCAATTATTTTATTGTATTTTTTTTCTAAATTTGCATTTCTTAATTTTTTTCATTTTAACCGACGTATTGAACCGTGTTATCAGTTATTTCATTTTTTGTGATATGTATCATCACACCCGTTATATAGCTTGTAACTGATTCTAAGATAAAAGTAAATTTGTATAAAGCGACTTACCTCTCCACAGAGTTGGAAGTACACCATAACAATCGATATTTGTGATACGGACACCACTAGTATACAGAATACCAGGAATAAGAAACCAAACAAGTAATAAAATTGATTTTCCCACAATGCGTTGAATATGAAAAACAATTCAATGCATACAGCTCCAAATGGAAGGATGCCCGCCATGAGAACACTGAAAATTGAGAAACTTTATTGTCTATTATAAGTTTAGGATCGAAGTTTTTTTATTAATAAACAAGGCACTAGCACTCATGCATTGATCTGCGATAACCACAAAAACATGGAAAAACGAGCTCTATAGTAAGAATTATAAAATTATCAACAGTACATACAGGGGACTTGACCCTTGCTACAAACAGATAGGAAGAAAAAAAGAGGAACGAAGTAACTACTACCATTTTAAAATTAATTCAGACCGATTATAGTCAATATAAAATTTACGATGATTACTATCGATTAGATATAGAAAATAACATACAGAATAAAAAACTTACCATATAAATATGTTCATATACCATACTTGCTCAGGTACTTTTCTTGGAATGAAGTTAGTCCTTACTGGATGTTGGAAAGGCTGTTTTCGACATCCAAAATAATATCCCAAATATACTAAAGGCAATGATATGCAAAACCATAGACACAACAAAGCCATCATGGTCGAAAATGGCACAGCACCACTAGAATGTTTACCCATAATGAAAAAGTTTAAAAAGAAACAGGTGCCAAAGACAATAGCTGGGTATAATGTGGCCGTCAAGAATGCTGCTTGCTTCCATTGTTTTCCCTTCATAGTATTATACAGTCTCGC
Source organism: Arctia plantaginis (assembly GCA_902825455.1). Lineage (NCBI taxonomy): Eukaryota > Metazoa > Arthropoda > Insecta > Lepidoptera > Erebidae > Arctia > Arctia plantaginis. The sequence goes on from CADEBD010000288.1 coordinate 9,310,623, forward strand.
TGAATAATAGCCCGCGATGAGACCCATAAATACATAGAGAAATATAGCTGCTGTCATTAAGGCACCGCGGCTCGCTGGAGATAGCATACCCAGCATAGCGATAACTGAAAAATATCAAAGATAATTTTTATTTTATAAGTACGTATTTCTAAGTACATTGTCATCAATAACCAACATTGAGAAAAAGTTTATTCTTAATAAATAAAAAAAATGACTATTTACTAAAAAGATTATACTTAATTATACTATACTAATAACAGTTATAGGCGTCGCCTCATGTTGTAAAATTATACATAACATATTCATTATATACTTTATTTACTAAAATTCGACGTCAAACATAAATTACGGTCTTGACACTTAACACTTAACATCATCTCAGTCGAAAGACGTCTACTGCTGGACATGGGCCTCCACTAAGGTTCGCCACAAATCAAATCAAATCATATCAACAACAGCATACAACGGCCTCCCGCGATCTTCACCAGGTCGTGGTCACCTTGTGGGGGGCCTACCTATACCGTCTTCTGAACTTTTTTTTTTGACTATCGGTCTGAACTATGACCAGATAATACCTATAACTACTACTAGCAGTCCTGAGACTTTAATAATAATAAAGACATTTATTTTATCTATTTAGTCACATCTTTATTCCCGAAGGGTTTCAACCCATCATTTTAGGAATAAGATGCGAAAATTGAAAGTGTTATGAAATTAAAAGTGAAATGGGTGTAGTAAGAGCCGACTAAGGGAGCAAACTACGCAGGACTGCAAAGACAAAGAAAACTTGTCACAAACCCTTTTTTTTATGTCGAAACCCTCTCGGGTCATCAGACCACCGGAGTTTGCGGCGGGGTGGTGTGTCCGAGTCGGACCGACTAACCTATGTTCCATAAGAGGGGTCCAAGAACTGACTCCTGTGGAATACCACACGACATGGGCCGACATCTCAGACTACCTCAGTCCTCGTACACGACCGTCCTCTAAATAATCTGCCACTAGCCGCTTCAGGTATTCTGAAACCCCGTAATAGTGGAGTGCTTCCCTGATGCACCTGAATGGCAGACTATTGAATGCGTTGGCGATGTTCAATGATAACGCCAACAGCACGCCGCCTATTCTGTTACGGCCCTCAGGCGCAGCACAGCGCCGACCGTCAAACGCCCCGAATTGGGCGTCCGACAGATCGGGGCCCACCTCGTAGAGGTGGCAGACGATGCGGGCAGAGAGTACCCTCTCAAACAATTTACCCGCCTCGTCCATCAACACAATGGGCCTTTAGGCCGCGACCAAATCGGCAGGCCGTCCCGGCTTCCTTAACAGGACCAGCACCCCGCTCTTCATCGTGTGGCCCGGGGGCGGTGATCTTGGAGCGGATCCGTAGAACAGCCGCCCTTACCTCCGAATTCGTGACGGGCGGAACATATTCATCGTTCTCTCCGTCGTCTCCGACCAAGGAGGCCATCGACGGGTGTGTTGTCCGCCCGTTGCGGGAAAGGCCTTCAACCACTGTCTGCAGGGAGCTGGGGTGGAGAGTCGGTAAGGGGAGGGGGGGACCTGACGCGCGGAGCTTTTTGTGAGCCGCGCGATCGGGATGTCTCTGCGGTGATGCCGCCGACTGCGGGTATAAGACCTCCGGGCACGTGTACAGGACGCACGGAGGTCCGTTACCCCTGGGACCACCAGTAGACCTCCTTCCTTGGAGGCCGACGACCTCGGATGCGGGGGCATGGCCGCATCGCAGATTTACGTAATCGCATCGCGAAAGCAACCAGCCCCTATGTCGACCTCATGGGTCGAGCCTGAGGAGACAGCCAGGTGTGAATTACGGCTACCTCCTCTAGTAGGTCCTTGTTCAGTTTAGCACCAGCCCACCGCGGAAAGCGGGAGGAACGCCGTGTCACGTGACCCCTAATGGGGTCCTGGGTCCGAGAGAGCTTAAATCGTATATATAACTGATCCAAACCTCTTTCAGGACGCGCCAGTTCCTTACCCGTGCGGTAAGGGCAGGGGTAGGAAGAGATCCTGAACATAATTTCAACAAACAGATATAGTGATATTTATGTACACTTTACCCTGTGACAATTATTGTTTTACAATAATAAAGTGACAACTTACATATAGTAATGAGAGCCATTAGGAATACTTGTATGCCACTTCCAATAACAGCTGCAAACAACATTCTCTTTGGTGGGGGTCGAAAGACATCACCATGTACTAACTTCCAACCAGTTTCTTCCATCATGTCATCAATGCTCTCATCTGAATTATAACGGGCTATGTCCCTTCTCAATGTGCGTACCATGATCATTGTCAAAATACCTAAAATGTTTAAAATATAAATTAGAAAAATTAACAGTTAAGCATTTAAATGTTTAACATTATAATATTTGTAATGTTGTACATGATAAAGTCATTTTGTAAGTTAATCAAATAACCTGCGGTGCAACAGCACACAGCATACTAGAGATTACAGGTTGTATTCCTGTTCAGTAGAAATACATAATCACATGAACATAATAATGCATGGACATGATAATCTGTAATTGTATTGGTAAGTGTATTATATCTAAGTATGCTTATTTATATTCTAAAACTCATAGTAAAAGCTTGCTTAGTGTACTGCGTATTACACAAAATGAATGAGTTACACAATTCTGTAAAATTTTAACTCCTAAAATTATTCAAAGCTGAACATACCTGATAAGAAAAACAAGACTACTATGGAGTTAACGATAGAGAACCAGTGAATTTGTACATCTTTCATTCCTAAATATATGTCCCATCTAGAAGCCCAGCTAATGTCAGACTCTCCCCACTCAACAGAATATGTGAAGTACAATTTTGTGCCTGTGTCTTCATTTACCAGCTGGGGATTTGGATCTGATGGGAATGTGCATGAGTCATCAACAAAGTTTAAATCATCCTTGTCAATAGAATAAGTTTCCACTTCAAAACCAACAACTCTGTAGGAATCCCTGAAATTAAGTTTATATTTTGCAATTTAATACTTAACCATATCAAATACAATGAACAAATTTGTAAAGAAAAATGTAGAAGGAGATATTATGAACATTACACCATTTATTATGTTAGATTTTTAAGGATTGGAAATCAATTGAAAAAATCTTTAGCATATCAATAGTTATTCATAAAATATGGTCAAACAATATTAAGTAAAAATTAAATACAATTTATTAACTACTTACTGACTGTGTTTATGATACTTAAGAAGTAATTTCAAATGATTATTTATGTATGCTTTGCCTTTAGACATAAAACCCAGGCGATAACCTTGTTCTATTATTCGTTCTGCAGTATCACTACTTATAATTCTGGTAGCCACTGGTAAATTGTCCACAAGCCTAAAAATATATACATTAACCTCACTTTCTCAAGTAGAAATAAATAAACTATATAACATATAAAGGAAATACCTACAAATGTACAAAATACTCATGTTCAATACGGCTTGCAACTTTATCAGATTCCTCAACACTCCAATTTATAGGATTATTTTTATGATGGCACAATAATCTGCACTTAATGTTTTCCGCCATATGGACTTCATAGGGTGTGTTTACTATACGATCACCACGTAATACTTCACCTAAGTTTTCTGATTTATATACAAATGTACCATTCTTCGGTAAACAAAAAGGCAGAGAATAATATTCGTAAGGCAGTTGTGTATGTATACTGGTCATCTTAACAGCTTTAACTTCGATTCTTTGGCCCTTTTTAAACTCCACCGGAGCAACTCCGGGTACATAGAATCCATTACTAAAAAGAACGAAGCTACTAAATAAAACGCACTGAAAAAGAGCCTGAAAATCAAACAAAATTGTTTTTATATTCAGAATTTTCAATTACTAATATTTGTATTCAATCAAAACGCACCGTTAACATATTGTAATACTTTTAATCAGACTAAAGTAAACGAAAATACAATCATTCTACAACAAATTGCCTGCTTCGCCTCTACTCGTCTTCCATCTGTCAAATAATTTGACGTGCAATCATACAAATAATAAAATGGATTCGTTCAAATTTAAGTAAATAAGATAGACCTTTTGACTTTCTTAATTGTGTTTCGCGCTAGTATTAACTATACCACAAAGAACCACTATACCAATAGTGAACGTATTTATAAGGAATAAGGATATTTTTATAGTCTTTAATAAATAAAAAAATACTAAAGGTATAAAGAAGAAAACTTCTTTCATAGTCAATTAATAACAAGGAAAAATCTATTTGTTCAATTAGGTTAGTGTTAGTACTAATACTATTAAGTACATATTTAAGAAATACAATGAAAAAGATAAAATAGAAATCTCTAAAGGCTATCGAACAGTTTTTCGATAGAATTATCAAAATTTCATTTCATTTAAGAAATTATCAATTGACCTTTAATCTTAATTTACGAATCTCCAAAATATTATCGTAGGTACATGATCAAACAAATTGAAATTTTCATACTCTACCATATTTTTCATTATAATGTGAAACTTAGACTAGGTTTAGTTCTTACGGTTTCACGTAGACAATGAAAATGGAATTTATCGTGAGTTCTAACCAAAGATGACAGAGAGTTCTATAAAAGCTTGATTCACTCGATTTCATCAGACTACAATGAGGACGAGAAGCTGCGACGCCCAGGCCGGGCAAATCACCAACGTGTGATAAGCCGAGTCCTCACGGCAATCGCAGTGGTGACAGGCGGGTCTCAATTCCCTCATAGCGACTGAGAGCAGGTACTTCCCGAAGCAGCCATGCCAGGAAAGAACCTGAGTCAGCTGGAAGGAGCGATGACCAGATGGAGCACTTCCACTGCGGCAAAGCCAGCACGTGGAGCCCCCAACCGGGCCGACTAACGAACCATCGTGGCACGCCGAGCGATCTCACGCCACTCGCGTACCTCTTCAGGCGTGGGCCGATTGCCGCTATCCGCCGGGAACTCAGCCATCTACCGATATACTTCGGCGAGCACTTCCGCCTCCAAATCCCACGGAGGAGTTCTGGCCAACGCGCACGCCGCCTCCGTCGATACGGTGCGGTAACCGCGTATGGCTCTAACCGCCAATATCCTCTGGGGGCGCCAGAGGCATGCCCTATTCTAGGAGATCAGAGATGCCGCCCACACCGGTGCAACGTACAGTGCCATTGAACGGACAACCCCCGTGCACAGCCGTCTTGTCACGACGCTGGCTCTACCCAAATTGGGCAAAAGTCGCCCTAGGGCAGAAGCAACGACGACTAGTTTTGGAGCAAGCTGTTGGAAGTGCTGGTCGAAGAGCCACCTTCCGTCGAGGTACGAGAACTGAGTTGACAACGATAGAGGCGCCTGGGAGAGGACTACTACGGGGATCATGAAATAAGAGGGCCTCTGTCTTATCCAGGACCACCCATAAACCCAGCGTCTCAATGCGCCCGACCACTAGAAAGACTCCCCTGGTTGTCTCTTGAAAGTTCGCCCCCCTGGCTGTGACCAAAGTGTCATCGGCGTAACAAAATGTACCCAGCTTGGGGGGAAAACAGCTCGAAGGGCACAGTCGTCACCCACCGTGCTCATCGGACCTTGCCCCAATAGATTTCTACTTTTTTCAAAATTTAGACAATTGTTTAAGTGGTAAAAAACTCTGTTGAGTTTTTTAACACTTAAACAATTGTCTAAATAAACACCCGAGAGGCAGTACAAAAGGCTTTTGCTGACTTCGCGGATTTCTACAGTAAAGGGATAAGCAAACTGCCATCATTGGACCAGTACTTTGATTGCCTGAAATAAAAAATAACCCAAAAAAAATATATTTTTAAAATTTTCATACAAACCTCTAACTTCAAAGGGCACAATTATAGTATGATGATATATAAATGTGGTTTTATACTAAAAGGCCCAGGTTAGTTACATAAAGATTACCTATTTATAAAATAGCAACACTTATCAGACGCGCCAGTTCTTGCTTAACTGCTAAAAGAAAAACTGAAACTAAACTGCGCTGCGCGTCGTTCGTACTTTCAGTGTTTGAACGAAGGTTTTTTTGTTTATTTATTGCTAGGTTTTTGGGCTTTAGCGTTGTGAATCAATGCTGTAAAATTTACAAAGAAACCATTATAATTGTAACTCCATGCCCTCATTATTTATTTTCTATCAAGAGAGGTTATAATTAAATCAGCATCATGGTCCAGGTGATTGTTTTGAAGTTTATTTTATTTAACCATGTGGTAATTTTATTTCCATCGGTTACTTGTAATTATATTTCCGAGATGTGTTGTAATCCATGATCTGGCTAAATATGTGTTAGTGGTTAAATAATAGAATTAAATAATAAAAGTTGAAACTGAACTGGAATTGCTATTTAAAAAGTATTCGTTATATCATCGATCACACATTCTGACTATTTGATTTATGAATTCCAATCATTTTGTGTTCCCATAAAAGTATAAAATTGTATTACAGTGGGTCACGAAAGTTATAAGAATGACTTTAATTAATTCATGTGTATTTTTGGTTTCCAGGCTTCAGACGAAATGGAGCAACCTGACCTACCCCAAGCTGTTAAATTGCTTAAAGAAATGAATACAAATGTTCAACAAGTATCACAACTTGTAGATAATATGTTGGTCAGAGTTAAAAGTGGAGAACTTTCAACAGATAAAGGACTTAGCTTCCTGGAAATGAAATATCAAATGCTTCTTAGTTATCTTATAAATTTAACATATATTGTGTTGAGAAAGAGTTCTGGGGAGAAAATTGATTCAGATCCAGCAATTGATAGACTTATAGAGATAAGAACAGTTCTAGAAAAGATTCGACCCATAGATTCCAAACTGAAATATCAAATTGATAAATTAGTTAAAACTGTTGTAGTTGGTGGTGCAACTGAGGATGACCCTCAATCATTTCATGCTAATCCTGCTAACTTAGTGAGTAAGATAGACAATTCTGAAGATGAGTCGAGTGGACTCTCAGATAATGGGGAGGATAAGAAAGACAAAAGTACCAAATCAAACATCTATGTGCCCCCTAAACTAGCGGCAGTGCACTTTGATGCACATACTTCAAGAGTTGACAGTGAAAAGAAGAGTAAAGAGAAATCGAGAAATGAAAATCTTAATGCTAGCATAATGAGAGAACTCCGTGAAGAATACTCTGAAGCACCATTAGAAGTTAGCACTGGTAACCATGTGAAACAGTCTATATCTAAATTTGAACAAGAAAAGACTGAATATGAAGAAAATTACTTAACTCGATTACCTGTCACAAAGGCTGAAAAGAATCGACGGAAAAAGTTGTCAACAGTAGGTATGATTGCAGATGAAATAACAGGAGCTAGTAGTAATAGAAATTCACGAAAACACAAGTTGAAGTCTAAGAAGGGTAAAAGTTTTAAAAGAAAGCGCACTCATTGAAGCTAATATATGTTCTGTTGTGATTGGCGTGATGTTGAAACTCATATGTTATCCTCAAAGTTAGACAAAACATGAAATGAAAACATGTATGTATTTAGTAGGAATATGGCAACTATGTGTTCCATTTTTATTTTTGTTTGTTATTTATCTCTGCTCATTAGCTTTTTTTATTTATAATGATTAGGATTTGTTAAACAATGGTTTAAATAATATTTCAGAAAATTCGTTTATTATCAGTTAGATTAATAAATTATTACAAAGTTCAATAATTGTAATTTGTAAATACTCAAGAAATAAACTTCCCATGTATGAAAGGAATGTCACAGGGTAAATAACCATTTAACTTCTATAATCTTCCCTCTATTAAAAAAATATAACTACTAAAACAGTATTTTAGGAATTCCATTGAGGTAATTCAGTAATTTAAACATTCTTCAAGTGTTATTGACTGCTACAATAATTATATTTCTTACTTAATTATATTACTTACTATAATAATAATAGTTATTATAATATTGGTTGGCATCTACCAAGATTGTTTTCAAATTCAATGCATTTCAGCTCCTAATATTTTCATAGTTTAAAAATTCATCATCAATTCATCATTCATGATATTTCTGAATTAATAAATAGGTTGGTGGACACATTATTAAAACAAAAAATTAGTATTAATTTTAATATGACATTGACATAAATGATTTCTAAACAAATCAGTGCTGCAAATATTGTTTCAGATAGTAATTTAAATTAAAACATATAAGTAGATTCCTTTCATTATTGCAGCATAAGATAATTACGTCCAATGAGGTGCTATGATTAGCTATCCTGCAGTTTAAAAGAGCTTATGACAAAACATTGCTTTGACTATATTTATGGTTAAATTGAAATGAATATTCTTTCAGTTTAAACTTATATCTTTCCATTTATTTATTAGCATGACAGAATAATTGTTTAATTGTTAATTATTTTTTCTTTTTAAATCCTTGTTATTAAATTGCAAGCTTGACTATATAATATTATAGTATTTCAGGACATTTACTAAACATAGAATTAATGTGTCTCGAGAAGAACAATGCAACTTAATGTATTTAAGGATTTAAAAGACATAATATACTGTTGACAAAACTTAGGTGAGTGATATAACCCAAGTTTTGTCAACAGAAAATTCATTTAATTATTTTCTTGCAGAACAGTTGAAAATGTTAACACCAATCAGCTATAAAACTGTCCAAATGTCATTACAATAGTCTATATCTTCTAGTGGCTCAGTTCTTTTGAGCTATACACTCTCACTTTGACCACCCAAAATATCGTATAATCTTACATTAAATACATTGTATGCAAATCATATCGAATATAGATGGATTTAGAGCCGATCCGAAAATCGATTAGACTGTATGCCCTCAATCCAATCATTATAAAAATTGGGTCTGATCGACGTATTTCGAGAAATAATTATTAAACTATTAAATGATTAAAAATACAATACTGGCTTCAAAGACACATTTAATATAATCAAAAAATAATACAACTTGATGGTTGATATAATTTTGTGTAAAAAAAAAAAGGGAATTTAGAAAATTAAAAGTAATTACTTACACTTTCGCCGATCGTATTTACTTTTATAATTTTGTTAATAGATTTTAGTTACAAGTTTTGTTGTGTTTAACTTAATTTTGTATGATCAATAATTTGTATTAATTAATTAATTATAATAAAAGATTGAAATGTAACAATTTATTTCTTTTCATTAGTATCCAATGACTTGGTTAATCTAGGAAAATCTTGTAGACAAGTTGCTGGATCAAAAGATTGATATCGGAACAATTTCAATTGTCTGATATGACCGATTGGAGTATGGGTGTCTAAGCACTGATAGTCTCCACGTGGTGGTGCGGCGCTGTAGTTTTGAGTGAGGTCTGAGCGGATGATGCGATTGAGAAGCCATGGAGGAGTTGACATAGTTAACTGTAATAAAAACATGTTATATAGTTAAAAGAAGACGTGTTCGGCTTTGCTTGTGTAGATATATTCTGTACTTTAAATTCATGGGCAAAAACGTTTTTAAATGTTACTGCTATTTGGAATGAACAGAGCCCATAATATTTTTATTTATGAGAAAATGTCCAAACCAATTCTTGTAACGCGTCATGATATACTCAAGCCCCTGGACTAAGTTAACATTCTAATACCCCTATTACATTTATCAAAATCGTGTTCTGTGCTAGCAGTCTTCTGTGCTAAAGCAAAATCGATCTTCCATAGCTTTTATTATATTCATTGTAATATTCCTATAACATGCGTAGTAGCATAGTGTATGTAAATTAACGAAATTTCTAGTGAAAAAACAAATTTATGCGAATGAAATCAATCCCTCAGCAATAATCTACTAAACTAAAAACTTCTCAATTAAAGGTACTAACCGAACTAAGTTGAACTAAAATTAGAAATAAGCAATTAGTATACATTTACACACCGGTTTGGTTACTCCCGGGTAAGGGTTTCTATAATCATCTTGTTGAGTCGATACGTAGTCCATCACTCCAAAATCATCGGGTAGCTGTGGTAAGTTGGCTATTTTCATTAATTTATTTCTTCCTGGCGTACTAAAACATGATAATACAGGTTACTTACATGCAAGTATGTATTGTATATGAGCAGACGGGTCAGCTGATGGTAAGTTACTACCGCCGACTACGGACACCTGCCACTCAAGAATCACAAGTGTTGAACTTTGAATATCTCCCCTCAGAATTAGGGAGCCCCTCCCCGATTAAAGCGCCGGTCTGATGCAATATGCCTTTGCTCTCGTTTTTGTTAGGTAACCATAGTATGGTAAGTGATTGAATAACGACGCCTGACGATTGAATAACTGACGCTTATTAAATTAGGTGTGTACTGACCGAGTGAAGAGCGATAGAACACTTAACGAGTCCAGTCGAGTACTTGCAATTTCCTATATAAAGTCCAACCGAGTGCAGTGCCTGGCCTTTTTTTTTTTCACGTGTGGAAATCCCCTCGGACCGTCACCCCACCGGGGTTTGCGGCGGGGTGGTGTGTCGGACTCGGACCGACTAAAACCACACGGTTTGCCACTCTGCGCCTGTAACAGGAGGGATCCGGGAACAGCTGTTGTTAAGACATCCGGACCCCTCCTAGCGCCAGCCCGCTCCTGGTGCGGGCTCCGTCTCAAAATTCTCCTCTCTTTAGGCGACGTCCGGCACACGCGGACGCCACCCCCTCGCGGCCGGCCAAACTAATGCGGGTGGAGGGGAAACCCACCTCGTCCACCCGCGGCCACACTCAGGGCGGCATGAGGCGGTGATAGGCGCGCCTCCGCCGCCCGGTTCGCCGGCGGCGGATCGGGTCCGAGTGGAGGTCGTCCTCCCGGGCCTTCTCCGCCGCCTCCTTCTGCGAGATTCCTTCCTCGCAGAAGGTTGCGACCGCGGTAAAACAACTGTCGCTACCGGCCATGGAGCGTACTACGGCCGGTAGCGAGAGATCCACTCCGATGACTGTAGTGAGGGCCCGGCGCTGCGTCGCCCATGCGGGGCAGACCGCCAGCGTGTGCTGGGCCGAGTCCTCACTGCAGTCGCAGTGGTGGCAGGCGGGACTCAGTTCCCTCCTAGCGAGTGCAGGTACTTTCCGAAGCAACCGAGCCCGGAAAGCACCTGCGTCAGCCGGAAGGTAAGGGTCCCGTGCTGCCGCCCTGCCCACTCGGCGATGACCGGCTGGAGAGCCTCCACGGCGGCGAAGCCAGCGCGTGGAGTCTCCAGCCGGAACCACCAACGAGCCATCGTGGCTCGGCGAGCGGCTTCGCGCCACTCGCGCACATCCTCGGGCGGAGGGCGAAATCCGCTCTCCGCCCGGGAGTCAGCCACTCGCCGATAAACTTCGGCGAGCACTTCCGCCTCCAAATCCCACGGGGGAGTTCCGGCCAACGCGCATGCCACCTCCGTCGAAACGGTGCGGTAACCGCGTATGGCTCTGACCGCCATTACCCTCTGAGGGCGCCAGAGGCGTGCCCTATTCTGGGCGGTCAGAGCCGCCGCCCACACCGGTGCACCGTAAAGTGCCATTGACCGGACAACCCCCGTGTACAGCCGTCTTGTCGCGACGCTGGGTCCACCCAAATTGGGCAAAAGTCGCCCTAGGGCAGACGCAGCGCCGACCAGCTTTGGAGCAAGCTGTCGGAAGTGCTCGTCGAAGAGCCACCTCCCGTCGAGGATCAGGCCCAGATATTTCATCTGGGCCCGAACCGGTACGAGAACCGAGTTGACCACGATTGAGGCGCCAGGGGGTGGACCACGACGGGGCCCATGAAATAACAGGGCCTCCGTCTTATCTAGGGCCACCCGTAAGTCCAGCGCCTCAATGCGCCCGACCACCAGGGAGACTCCCCTTGTGGGCAGGAGCGCCGCCTCTTGGAAGTTCGTCCCCCGGGCTGTCACCAGGGTATCGTCCGCGTAACAGATTACACCCAGCCCGGGGGAGAAATCGGCTCGAAGGGCCTAGTCGTACCCTATGTTCCACAAGAGGGGTCCAAGAACAGACCCCTGTGGAACACCGCACGACATGGGCCGACACCTCAAATTACCATTTCGGTCCTCGTACACGACGGTACGCTCCTCTAAATAGTCTGCCACTAGCCGCCTCAGGTACTTTGGCACCCCATGATAGTGGAGTGCTTCCCTGATGCAGCTGAATGGCAGACTATTGAATGCGTTGGCGATGTCTAATGACACCGCCAACAGCACGCCGCCACAGCTCACGGCCTCTTCGGTCACGGCCCTCAGGCGCAAAACAGCGTCGACTGTCGAACGCCCCGCCCGAAAACCAAATTGGGCGTCCGACAGATCGGGGCCCACCTCGTAGAGGTGCCGGACGATGCGGGCAGAAAGAACCCTCTCAAACAATTTACCCGCCTCGTCCAGCAGCACGATGGGCCTGTAGGCCGCGACCGAATCGGCAGGCCGTCCCGGCTTCCTTAATAGGACCAGCTTCCCGCTCTTCCAGCACTCAGGGAAACGTCCCGACGCCAAGCTAGCGTCGAACACCTCCCCGAGGCGGTCTGCCATGTGGTTGAGGGCAAGGGCCAGCACTCGGGCCGGTACCCCGTCTGGCCCAGGGGCGGTGTTCTTGGAACAGATCCGTAGAACAGCCGCCCCTACCTCCGAATCCCGGACGGGCGGAACATCATCCTCCTCGTGCTCCCCGTCGTCTCCGGCCAAGGAGGCCATCGCCGGGGGAGTGTGTTCCGCTCGTTGCGGGAAAAGGCCCTCAACCACTTCTCGCAGGAAGCTGGGCTGGAGAGTCTCCGTAAGGGGGGGATGGGCCCGACGCGCGGAGCTTTTGTCACGCCGCGCGGTAAGGGCGACCCCAGGGGTCACGATTAAGACCCTCCAGCATCTCCTCTCTCTTTTCTTCTTTGGCGCGGCTAATGGCAAGCTTCAGAGTTTTCCGCGCCTGTCGGTACTCCTCATGAAGCCGGTCCTCCTCACCGTCTCCACGGTGACGCCGCCGACTGCGCGTGTAGGACCTCCGGGCACGTGTACAGGCCGCACGGAGGTCCGCCAGCTCCTGGGACCACCAGTAGACCTCCTTCCTTGGAGGCCGATGACCTCGAATGCGGGGCATGGCCGCATCGCAGATATGCGTAATCGCATCGCGAAAGCGACCAGCCCACACGTCGACCTCCTCGGTCGGAGCCTGAGGAGATAGCCACGACTGAATTATGGCTGCCTCCTCTAGTAGGTCCTGGTTCAGTCTGGCAACAGCCCACCGCGGAAAGCGGGATAAACGCCGCGCCACGTGACCCCTACTGGAGTCCTGGGTCCGGGAGAGCTCAAATCGGATATAGAGATGATCCGAGAGCGTCTCAACCTCTTCCAGGACACGCCAGTTCCTTACTCGTGCGACGAGGACAGGGGTAGCGAACGAAAGGTCCACTATCGACCCCCCCTGCTGTCGCACGCACGTGTTGGTGGAGCCTCTGTTGAGAAGACAGAGGCCCACCGAGGCCGCCCACTCCTCTACGGCCTCGCCCCTTGCGTCCGTCCTGGGGGAACCCCACGCAATGGACTTTGCGTTGAAGTCCCCCAGCACAAGGACGTGCCCAGACGCTAGTCGCCGTATCGAGGCCTCCAAGCTGGTTAGGAAAACCTCGAAGTCGCTCAAACTCCGGTTGGGGGAGAAATAAACACCATATCCCCCCCCCCCCCACTCGGCGGCAACATATCCAGTGCCCTTGTCTCTTAGCGACAAGGGCGGGGAATGAGCCGCCGTGGAACCGACGACTGCCACGGAACCGTCCCAGTCACCCATCCAGTTTGGACGGGGAGGGACAAAATAGGGCTCCGCGACTACGGCAATACCTATCGACCACTGTGCTATGGTTTGCAGGAAGAGATCCTGGCGCGGCACAGTGGCTGAGTTTCGTCTGGAAGAGGAGGAGGGAGACCTGGTCCATTACTGGATTGTCTCTACAACCTCCTCCATGGGCGATGATGTCGACGCACGAGGGATGTCGGAGGTAGCCTGGGTCGACTGGCTAGCTCCGACGTCTGCCGAGAATTGCGGGGAGGCTTGCAGCCTCTCTGCCCCATCTGGTGATTGGCGGGCTTCTTGCCCGCCGCACACGCTGGGCAGTGAGGGGCGGCAGAGCATTCTGCCGCCTTATGCCCCGGTTGACCGCAGCGGAAACACAGTCCGCCGCAGTCAAAACAGCTATCGCACTTGACGCGCGTGTGTCCCGTGGCCAGGCATTTAAAACACCTCATCGGTCTCGCCGCCAGGACTGTGATCCTGGCGCTCACGAAACCGATGAGCAGCCCGCCGGCGTCGGCCAATGCTTTGGCCGACGCTACGGGACAGCTGACCCACACGGCGCCAAGCCCTCCTGGACCGGGGCGGATGGTGCCGACCCTGACGTTATCCGCGCTGCACCCCGTCTTCTCCCGGATTACAGCGCGGACATCTTCGGCCAGGCCCGAGATGCGCAGCTCCGCGCACTTGGTAGGCCTGGCGACCCTCACACCATCTGTGGTCGCGAATATACCCCGCAGCCTCTCAGCAAACGAGTCTGCCGTCTTAGCGCCTTCAGCCCCAGGGAACTCGAGGACTCGAGCTCCCGTCTGGGCGAGGCGCATCCTGACCCCCTGAGCGCGGTCGGAGCGGCGGCCTTAGGCCGCTGTGCCGACGCGAGCGGGGGGCGCACAACCGGCGCAGGGGGCAGTCTCGCCCCCAGGCCAGCCAGGCGTCCGTCCGGCATATTCCCAACTGCGATGAGGATTTCACGCAGTTGGGAGTCAAATGCCCCTGAGTTGGTGGTAGGGGCAGGCTGGGACGCGGACGGGGCTTCCCGCTCGGGGAGGCTCGCCTGGAAGCGGGCGAACTGAGCGCTCAGCTCGTTCACCCGCTCCGTGAGTTTCTCGTTGGCCAACTGTAGGCGAAAGATATCGCCCACCAGGCCCTCCACCACGACCTCCGACAAAGCGGAGGAGGAGTCCTTAAGGGCCCTCACAAACGAGCCCTTTACGTTTACGGACTTGGTGGCCACCTTGTGGATGACGGCCACCGCCGCTTTCGCCCTCTCCTGCACGGACACGGGAGCCTGGGGGGCATTTCCCCCCACCGGCTCCCGAACCTTGAGCAGGAGATCCGCGATCTCCTCCTCCGCTACGGCCTCGCCGTCCACTCGTACACTCCTGTACGACTGCCTGACGGGGTCGAGACCGAGGCCGGTTTACGTGCCCTCCCTCGGCGGCTGCTTGCCACCTTTGGTGGCATCATCTCCTGGGACGTGTCGGTCTCCTCGTCCCTGGAGCGGCCGCGTTTCCGGCTGTCGCTTCACTCCGCCTCCATGGCCTCCGCGCCATCCGACGAAACGGCGGATCCGGAACGCAAACGATCCGATGCTCTTCGGCTCCCAGAGACCAGCGTCAGACTGACTTCTGGGAGCCCCACCGAGATAGGCGTTCCCGACACCATCTCACCCTCCGTGGATAACCCATCCACTCCACTGTTCCTCTTCTCCTTCGTTTCAGTGTCCGTTTTACTTGCCTGTTTTTGTTTGTTTTGTGTTTGTTGCCGTTTCTTTATATTTTTGTTAATATGCTCCATAATAAATCCCACGAGTGGGGGAGAACTAAAGGTCCACCCGGGCAGAGATCCCCCATTACCCGGGCAAGCGTAAGTTTTTAACCCAACCGAGGGGTCCGCAGGTACCTCGGCTTGGAGTGCGCTCGAGACTGAACTTCCCATCAGCCATGCATCCCCTGGCCACGCACCAGAACACGGGATTCGGGGAATTTTTTAGAGAGGTTATCTTCCTCGCGGTCCGGGCGGTTAAGCCAAGACCCTTGCCCCCGATCAGAGCTGCGAGACTTAACCACAGCGCTCTTCTCGGGATTACGATATGCCGACGGTTGACAGGGAGACTACGTCCCCCTGCCTGCTCGGTGGTAGTGTCAGTACACGCCGAGCCCGTCCTCCTTTCTCCACCGCTGTCAGCGGAGAAACTGTGGCCCCTACAGGGCCCCGCCATCCGGTTTTTTACCGAGGTTTCCTCCTCCATGCTCCGAAGAGCGAAGAGCCAGCAGGGCAACCGGCAGACACGCCCACCCTGCTGGACCAGGCCTTGCCCGAGAGCCGATGAACGGCTTCCTCTTCTGCTAGAATATTAGCCGCTGGCGATAATCCTCTCCTCCAAGTGGACAAGGAGGAAACAGTGCCATCGCCAGCGTTTCCAGGGTGCACCACGGGGAGGTTTTCTAGCCTAGCACCCCGGCAGTGCCTGGCCTCACCCAACCGAGTCGTCATATTCTGTATCTGTGTCAAGAACTAATCTTTGGCCACGTTAAGTACACTATTGCGTAGACATAGATACATTGGTGACTTGGTGAGATTTTTAGAATTTGTTCTGATTTGAAAATTCGAACGAATCTGATCCATGATTCATCTGGGCAATGGGTCGTAAGTAAGAATAAAATAACTGAAGGACGGTAGGTACAGAGCGAGAATGTAGTAAAATTCAAAACTCAAGTGCGACTAGGACTCGCTCACTTCAGGAATAGAGTTTCGCAGTTTTTTCCGAGCTTTGCCCGAAATTCAGTTTCCCAAACCCAGGGCTGGATTAACCATGTCGGGGCCCTTAGGCAATGCTATGCCCAGGGCGCCTTTTCAACCGTTTGAAGATTATGAGCTCTTTATGAATGATGAAGGGTTGTGAGTAATAGCATCAACATTGCCTGGCTGATGCTTAAGTACTCAGGAACTTACAGCAAAAGTTTTATATTTGTGCTTACTTCTTTTGCAGATCTTAATGACAAGGTTATAGATAAGTGATGATCGAGGTGTCATTAGGTCCACTAGATTAGTCCACCTTCTTGAAAGGAACCTTTTCCAATACATCATTTACAAACGCCATTATCGACAATGAATTTCGACGACGAGACATTAACATGTAAAAGTTTCTTTCATTTCACCGTTGGTCTTTTACATGAAATCTGTTAGAAATCCAAACAGATAATAAATTTCCCGAGAAGATTCTATAATTCTACAGTATATTAGTACAGGCAAATATGTATTTTTTTTATTAATATTTTTCTCTAGTAAAAACTTCTTTTGCAAATCCGTCATCGTGATGCCTTTTAATTTTTCGTATACGCTGATTTTTATCACTGTACACATCACATTTGTTTTCATCTTGTAATCGTCAAATAATTCTCACTGTGACGGCCAAAAATCTAAAAGCGATTTCAAAAGATCGACTGCAGGTCGAAGTTCAACAGTTGGTTTTTGTAAAGAGAGAGGTACCATTAATTTGATCCACATAGTATGGCAGACCAAAATATTGCCATTACGTTATGTTCCTTTTTACCGAGTTCTTCAATCATGGAGCCTCATGGATCGCTTTCGATCTCATAACCAGCAATAGACTGGCTAGCTCTAGTAACCTTCTGAAGAAGGCTTAGTCGAATCGACTCTTGATGCTTTTTACAAGATATTTCTGCATAATTGCCTCGCGATGGAGTCCGAATCCGATGATCCAAAGAATGAGAGTGTTAACATATGAATGTAGTTAGCAAGATTATTTATTTTCTTGATATGGGCCTATAGACTATGGGAACAACCAGACATTTTGACGCATTATCGTAAGGCTGGCCTCTCACATCTTTTATACCAAGATTGATTGAAAAAATTAAAACTGTATCGGCAACTTCTTTCCCTTCGTGCTTTACTATTTAAATAAACGTAAAAAAACGTTCTGCTACTTCTCCATTTGACACAACATCACACGTTTCCATTAACGGATTACAGTCAACTAGACATTATAAGATGTGCCTGGTGTTGAATCAACGCTTGCCGAAAAATAATTGACTTCGATAATTTCTTACTTTCCAATATTTCAATGAGTACCTCGCAAATCGTTAAAGACAATATGAATGTCTTCCTTTCTCAATATTACCATAATTTGCTAATTGGTAACTAAGAAGCGGATCATACTCCGCGAGTAATTCTAAAATTTCCTTTATATTAAAGAACCAAGAATTTCATCATCACCACGAAATTCTAATGTACCGTACATTAGAATTTCGTGGTGATGATGAAATTTAATCACTAATACTTCTCTTTGTAAAACTATATCCAACATTTTTTTTTAGTGTTGAATGTCCTTCAATGACAATATTTTTTTTCGTTTCTTTCGTTTCGTGATTTCAGTTGGTGATAACATTGGGAAAAGATTTTGGTAAAATTAAATTCTTACAACCATGTGATTACTGCAGTATCCCATCACTATATTAATGTCATTATACATATATGGAAATTATACACCGAGGTACAAAGCTTATCACAAAAAATGAAATAACAGGTAACACGGTTCAATACACGTCGGTTAAAATAAAGATAAAAAATAGTACGAAATTACAGAAATGCAAATTTGGAACAAAATAAATACAACAAAATTATTGTCGAATTAGAACACCATTGTTAACATGAGTCGCTGAACTGTAGACGAAAACGTCGTAAGGTCGGCGACATTAAAGCGACGCCGCCGATGCGACGAGCCGGCGAACTTTACATTCTTATTACCTACCTACTAATCACTTACTTCACTTGCTATGTGAAACCAAAGTATTAAAAATACGATTTTATTGACGTATTTATTTCGAGAAAGCTCAAAGGCTGGCAAAGCGCTTGTGACTCCTGAGTTGCAGGCGTTCATGGGCGGCGACTGGAAGAGTCATCACCCGTCATGGGATCCATGACGGGTGGTGACTATTCAACGAGCACTTCCGACAGTTTACTCAAAAGCTGGTCGGCACGCCGAAGCGCTGCGTCTGCCCTTGGGTGACTTTTGCATAATTTGAGTGGACTAAGCATCGTGACAAGACGGCTGTATACGGTGGTTGTCTGTACAGTGCACCGGTGTGGACGGCGGCACTGACCACCCAAAATAGAGCGCACCTCTGGCACCCTCAGAGGGTATTGAAAGTTTGACCCATACGTGGTTAACGCACCATGTCGCGGCGTCACCAGGCGGCGTGCGCGTTGGCCTGGCCGGCACACCCCCGTGGGCACTCGGCTCCCGCCTGAAGAGGTATGCGAGGGCGCTCGCCGAGCCACGATGGCACTCGCCGATCCACGATGGCTAGTTGGTCGTCCCAGATGGAGGCTCAACGTGCTGGCTTTGCCGTCGTAAAGGTCACCAGCTGGTCGTCATTGTGTGGGCATGGCGACAGCACGGGACCATTTCCTTCCGACTGACGCAGGTCTTTGCCGGGCACAGCTGATTCTGCACTCGGTCGCTATGAGAGAATGGAGTCCCACCTGTCATCATTGCGATTGCAGTTAGGACTCGGCTTAGCACACGCTGGCAATTTGCCCGGTTTGGGCGTCGTAGCGTCGGGTCGCAGTGCAAAACATAGTTTCTGGTGCAACCAACGCTCACTTTTAGAGATGTACTAAAGTTTAAATTATAGTTGGATATTTAGATGCAACTCTTTCGTGATAAGAATTGTGGCTATATTGATATGAAAAAATATTTTCATAGTATGATCATAATAAGTAGATACTTTTTTACGGTCAGAAAGCGATGTTGCGGGGGCCCGTGGGTTCGCTACTCTTGCTACGTGGCTAATCCACAACTGGGAGGGGGACCCCACTTTCCTTTATACCACGCCTCAGCGTTGCTCCTTTAATTCTCTAAGTAGCTCAGTTTACTCACTATTAGTATTTATAACACAGATTTTTCCCTGTACTTGTAGTATAAGACGATGTTTCTTGTCAAATTTCATAGTTCTAGGTCAACCTGAAGTATATGGTTAAATGATTTTAATTCCAACTCGACAACTCCACAGATACATTAGACATACAAAAAAGTGATCTTATAAGGGTTCCGGTTTTTTGTTTTGGGGTACGGAACCCTAAAAATAAAATTGAAAACACCTACAAGGGTTTAGTACCTAAATATATGTATTGATCTATCACGATAAGGAAAGTCTATACAATTACGGGCCTGTTGGTCTAGTAGTTGGTGATCCTGACGGCTAAGCCTGAGATCGTGGGTTTGATCCCCACCTTGGACAAATAATTGTGTGATGACCACGATCATTTGTTCTGTGTCTGGGTGTCATAACCATACGTATTATAAATCAATCTATTTATAATACGTATGGTTATGGTTGATGGGGATGGTTGACGCTCGATGGACGGCAATGAAAATAAGTATGTTAATCAAAAGTCTGGTTATCATAGTTTAGGCTTTGCCTAGTTTGGGATCAGACGGCCATGTTGTGATATACGAGGTTATTATTATTATTAATTACAATTCAAATTGTTCTTATCGTTGAAACAAAAAAATATATTTAAAAGCTAATTAATTATGGTCGAAATTCGACCACCAAGCAAGTATGAGTAACTATGAAGTCTACAGCATAACTATTAACTGCAACTTACTCTGTGCATGGATACGATGTAAAATTAACGAGGGGCTTGAAGGCGTAGACCGGGACAGTTTTACCAAAAACTTGTGCTAACATGTGACGTGTTTCAGTCATACGACACCCCTGGTCCTCTGTACCCCAGCGTGTGTAAGTACTAATATGGTTACTTAATCCATCACGGTATACATAATTGTCTTTCTTCTCAGCGTGCATAGCATAATCCCAGTTTTCTGTTTTAGTTCTTGGTGGTGTGTAAATGTTTTTCGAAAACAATATTTGTTGGGGTTTTTTAGCCATAGGGTTTTTAGTTCTCATTTTGATAATTAATGTATTGAGCACGTAAATAACAATTCAAGGGTAAAAATTAGGTAGCTTATGATTCTTATTATTCTAGATATCTAATATTAGATAAACAAAATGTAAAATCGACTTACGATAGATGCCATAGATATGTAAACTAAGTCGTTGTAGTCATCCTGTGTGTCATGTTTTTTTTTTATATAAATTTATTGTATCTATCAATTAATTTTGATTAAATCCTTTTTTCATGAACCACTACTACTACTCCTAATATACTTCGGCAATAAGGTAGGCCCTTAGGTATTACGGCAGTGGAGAACCAAATTTAAAATTGGATTGAAAATTAGATAAATACATATTTAAGTAGGTATGTATAAGGCCAACGCCTCTAATTTTGCTATTAGTTGGTATAGTAGATATTTAGACACGTGCTTTGGGTATATGCTTTTATAATGTTGACGGCCCTGTTGGTCTAGTGCAAGATTCCCAAAGTGTTCGACCGGGGCGTTTGACTGTCGACGCTGTGTTGCGCCTCAGGATCGTGACCGAAGAGGCAGTGAGCCGTGGTGGCGTGCTGTTGGCGGTGTCGTTGGACATCGCCAACGCATTCAATAGCCAGAGTACCTGAGGCGGCTAGATGGTGCTATAGATGGTGTTTTAAGGCGTCGGCCTGTTCGTCGGTCTGTTCTATGACCCCTCCTGTGAAACATGGGTTACGACTGGGCCCTTCGAGGTCGCCTTCCCTCCGGGCTGGGCGTTATTTGTTCCGCTGATGACACGCTGGTTACGGCCCGATGGGCGGACTTTGAGTTTCGATGGTGGTTGGGCGCTGGGCTTACGGGTGGCCCTGGATAAGACGGAAGCTCTCTTGTTCCATGGGCCCCGTCGTGGTTCGCCCCCCGGCGTCTTCATCGTGGTCGATTCGGTCCTCGTACCGGTTCAGGCCCAGATGAAGTATCTGGTCCTGATTCTTGATGCGAGATGGCTCTTCGACGAGCACTTCTGACAGCTTGCTCCAAAGCTGGTCGGCGCTGCATCAGCCCTTGGGCGACTTTTACCCGATTTGGGTGGACGCAGCGTCGCAACGAGACGGCTGTACCCGGGGGTTGTCCCGTTGGCCGGAACCCCCCCGTGGGATTTGGAGGCGGAAGTGCTCGCCGAAGTATATCAGCGGACGTCCGATTTGCGGGCGGATAGTGGCAGTCGGCCCCCGCCCGAAGAGATACGCGAGTGGCGTGAGGCCGCTCGCCGAGCCACGATGGATCGTTGGTCGTCCCGGCTGGAGGTTCCACGTACTGGCTTTGCCGCCGAGGAGGCGCTCCTACCGGTTATCGTTGAATGGGCAGGGCGGCAGCATGGTACTCTTTCGTTCCGACTGACGCAGGTCCTTTCAGGGCACGGCTGCTTCGGGAAGTACCTGCACTCGGTCGCTAGGTGGGAATCGAGTCCCGCATTGCAGTGAGTACTCGGCTAGAACGCTATGCTTGCAGAGGGTTTAATTCATATTCATTTAACTGATTGAAAATCAGTTATTTCGTTCATCCATAGTGTTAGTTATTTCTTATGCTAAGTTAGTTATTTAATATGATGTCCAAATATTTAATAAGTAACCAATCGTAGTTTATCTAAACAGAGAGTTAAATAGAGACAGAGGAAAATATCAGGCATACATCTCTCTCGTTGCCTGTATGGCTTCCACTTACAATCAGCTGTACCCCGTTTCTCTATATGCTTGCAACATTTAAAAAAAATTGGTTATATGGAGCTGTCACTTTGGTTTCCTAATTAAAAATCACGACTAGGCTGTATGGATATTAATCTATGGTTCTATGCCTGCCCAAATAAAGTTCAGTCTGAAATAAGTTTTATTAATTTATTTTGTCTATTGGACTGAGACAAGCCAATAACTTTTGAGAGAACGAAGTCTGTCGGAGCAGTTGGTATCAAATAATTATGAAATTAGGTATCATAACAAAAACAAAATCCAAACTAAATATTTATTAAAATAGTTCTTGTCAGCCAATTGTATTAGAGCATTTTAGATTTAAAGTCAACAGGAGAACTACGTGGGGCCATCGCTACCGATATCCTATTTCTAAATTTATTTTCTCCCTCTGTAACTTTAATACTTTCATCAGCACACTCTAGGAATGCCTCAAAAAATTCAAAGAATGTTAATTTTATATTTAGATTCATTATGTGTCTGTCTTTACACAGTTGAGGGAATATTTTAACAAAAATGTTAATGATAGTTCTGTTCGATAAATTCGCAAAATTAAAAAGTTTTGAACTCGAAGTATCTTTATCTTCTTGTTCTGGAAGATTTTCGTCTGTAACAAAAAGTTGCTTTAATTCACTAAGTTTTTACACTTTGTAGATAATCCTTCTTGAAACAGCCTACGACAGAGTTTTTCTTTAAAAGTACTAAAATTAAAACAATGTAAAGTCCGTTAATCAACCATCTCTTTAGAAAACCGCCACAACGGTATCTCATTAATTTTCGTTTTTAGACGGTTTTTTACAAACGTACTATTGTATGTAATATGTAAGAATAACACACAAAAAAGTATTAAAATATGCCACATATTTTAATACTTTTTTGTGTGTTATTCACTCAGGTTTTAAACTATAAGTACAATTACTTATTTTCCGAGGTTTACCCAAGATTGTTCCTCTGGTGGTACACTGGCAGATAATAAAGAAAGATATCTCATGGATGTCCTTTGCCCATGGCAAAGGGGTCTGTGGGACTCTTACCAACTAAAAACCACCCTGGTGTTCCTCTCCACCTCAATGGCCGGGGGAGCGAAAAACCCAGTTTTTGTTACATTAGGTGCCTATGGACGTTAGATAATACAATACTAGCTTTAAGCTTACAATACTGAGAGAGTGGGGTGTTACTGCGTCATATATAAAATGTTAATTGTGTCAGGTTGCGAGGCCAGGGGTACAGCGGCTAAAATTTATCTTCTCTTCCACGGCACCACCAGGGGAACAGTCAAGGGTACACAGTAATATTTTTTGGTGAACTCGTATTGATAATTTCTCAACTGCGAAATAGAAAACATACATATTTGATTTTAGGATATAGGGGGTAAACGAGCAGACGGGTCACCTGATTAAAAGTCACTACCGCACAACACAGGAATCACAAGCGCTTGACCGGCCTTTGAGGCAGGAGTACGCTTTTCTCTTGACGGTTTACGTATGGATAGAGAATAGTCTTAGATACATCTTGTATAATTTAATACGTGGTCATTGTATTTTAACATATAGGTACTTACCAACAATAAAACTCATTTCATCTCCAAAAATATACAGATTGCGACCCAACGGAAGGTATTCATCAGGCGGATAGGTTATGGGTGGTTGGGAAAGGTAATTAATGTGTGGGGCTTTACGTACTGCCCTCAGAAATTGGCGAACAGTATGTGGCTCTCCTAAAGCTCGATATAACGTATATGCCGCTTTTAAGGGTACAAATGTGCCAAAACCATTTACCAACCGCCCTAAAACGGGTAGAAAATATTAATTTAGGTTAATCCTTTAATTAATTATGCAGTTGAGTGAGTAGTTACCAAAAAAATCCTATGAATATTAACGACAGCATGAGGCACCTCAAACCTTTAAAGTTGTACCCTGGAGACTTGAAGAAATATTTTCAAATCCATATATAAGCACCTAACATATTTTTTTTTTGGGTATTTTTCGTCCATTTACTGCGCACCGTACCGTACAAAAAATATGTGATCGACTATACAATGAGAACACATTTTAAATTCTTTTTTCGCCATGAACCATTGTTCTTTTTTCATGCGCAGTAAATCTTTGATAAGGTAGGTACATACGCCTTCTTTAGGAGAATGGAAAAAATAGACAACGTTGAATCTGTTAAACTCATACTCGTATTGCATATATTTGCATCATACCGTTGACAGTATTTTATGTCAAATATAAATATGACGACAAAATGCATGTCCCTACTATGTCCCTGCTTACCTCTATGTTGTTTGCAACCTGGTAGGATATCTTGCTCCATGAAATATCTAAATGCACATGCTAAGACTGTATCTGGCTTTGGACCAGGTAACGTTCGTTTGGCGTATAATTTGCTTGCAACTGAAATAAGGCTATGTACAAATTGCCAAAAGTATATTTTCTCAAATGGATCATGCGGATTCCTTGCTAGCCATGCAGGATTCTGATAAAACATACTATCGATGTCACATAGTGTCAATCCTTTTTCGTGTATATGACAATCATAATACAATTGCCATAAGTATAATCGCGTCATGATAGGAGTAAAATGAATTTCTTCAACGTTACATATCGTGGCATACTTGTAATAGATATTCTTCAAGTCAGTCTCGTAACACCTTAACGATTTGCGTAACGCATCCTCCTCGAATACCATAAGATCTTGGAAAAACTCAAGTTCTTCATGTTCTTTTTCACGGTGTTCGTCTTTAACGAAAGCAACGCGAGCTTGAGTGGATACATCTTTATTTCTACCAATTTTGTTATTTTCGATATAATCAGCAACTATACTTGATATTATTTCTTGTTGCTTATCAAAGTTCCTAAGAGCTTGCTCTACATGGTAAGAAAGGCCTACAGAACTGTCACATATATCAAATTGATGAGGTTCTACAGGACCCTTTGAATTTTCTGTATAAAAAGAGTCATTTGATGACATAGAAGAAAGATTATCGTCAACAAACATTTTTTTTCCTTGCAAAATGAGACCATTGTTAGTGACAAATTTTCCTGTACCGGATTTCATGTTGTTTACAAAATCTCCTTTGTAATATGAGCCCCAACCTAACCCGAGGCTTAAAACCCCTTGACCATTTCGTTGTCCTTTCTCCCAATAGCCTTGATAAGCCTTTAAAGACGGCACCGACATCGTGTTATTATAATTTGCTTCCCATATATAGATACCGTGACCAGACATAACTCCATTTTTCCATTCACCGCGGTAAAACTAAAAATTTAATTCAACATTTTTATTAGATGTAAAGTCATCTTACATTGTAATTAAAACAATTTCTTTAATTCTAATATTAGGTTTAAGATAAAGGAAGCGTAATGGAATGTATACTTTACTTCTTTACACAGTATAAAATGAAGTCGTTTTTTTTTTTGGTAGGTTTAGATCTTTAAAGCTACGCAACGGATTTTGATGCGGTTTTGCACTAATAGAAAGAGTACTTTAAGACACAGGTTTATATGTATAATCCTTACATATTAGATACATACATAATAGAGGAAATCAGATAATTTCAAAGATTTGTAATATAAAGTCGTAAAAAAAACATGTTATTGTGCGCTTAAATTGCAAACGTTGGCTAAACCTTACGCAATAGATCAAAATAATGTACTACGGAAATGTATATTTTATTTTCATCTATTAACGATTACAAACAATCAACTTGAATCATGTACACGAATTACAATGCACCTTATATACCCTTAAAAAAAACAAAAAATCCAACAAAAAAGTTTAGATGGTGGCGGAACGGAGAACCATTTCCTATTTGGAAATATTGGCAATGCCACATTTTCTGTCACATTCCGCAATGTAATGATATTGTGGCAACTTTGCCCATTGGCTTGTTATTGCTCCGGAGTGGCTACAAAGTCGCTAATTAAGCCCCGATTTACTTATAATACAATATATACTTATAATATAATATTATCAGATTCTAGCGATTTAAAATAGAAGCAAAATGTACCTATAGTATTAACGAATAAAATATCGCTCTATGTATTCGCTTTTCAGGGCCCCCTTGACAATTGGGCCCTGAGCACGGGTCTCGTGTGCCTTTATGATAAAGATGGTACTGAACATAGGTTAACCATGCTATGAAAGATTTGCCTGTCGACTTTAATAATATATGAGCTTAAAGTTAAAGACAAGGGTTAAAAAACTAATGAATTATCGGTATGAATATATCATGTTGTTTGGTATCGGTATTGTGTGGTGAAGATTGGCTGATGATAAGTGATCAATATGTAATTTTTGTTAACTCACGTCGTCATTGGGCCATATCATTAACCCTTTGCCTTCTCTTATATTTCTCTCCCATTCACCTTTGTATCCACTTGAAGTACAGTATTCTCGCGATCCATATCCAAAGCGTTCATTCTATGAAATTAATAGTCATAAATACTTTGAAATGGTTTTTCACTCGTTTTCAAACTCTTTCAAAACGATTATTACAACATGTTAAACACTGCTATGTAGCTACTGTGCACCCTATGCGAAAAAGAGATATTAAATAAAAGTTATGATTGTAATCGTTTTATAGACTGCTGATCTGTTTGATTACGAAGTAGGTACTGAAACAGGTACAGTTGTTGTTTTATTACAGATACGAGGGTGCGTTTTTAAGTTCGCGGAATGAGAGGGTTGGAGGGGGGTGATTAGGCTCATTAGAATCGTCACGTGTTCAGTGACTCATAATTAGTATAAATACCAGGTTTCATTGTTATTAGACAATTAGTCTTTGAGTTATCGTCAACCAAGCAACATAATCGGGAGTGAAAAGTGAAACATGGAAGAAATCGAATATCGTGCCGTTATAAAGTTCCTTACCAAGCAAGGAAAATCAGTTGCGACCATAATGAATGAGATGTCATTGGTTTAGGGCGACTCTTGTCCAGGAAAAACCATGGTGTACAAATGGCACAGTTTATTTAAACAAGGAAGGGAATCCCTTGAAGACGACCCGAGGCCGGGCAGGAGCATCGAGGTGATCACGCCAGAACTTATCCAAAAAGTCGAAAAAATTGTACTCGACGATGCTCGACTAAAGAAGAAACAACCATTTTTAGAATTCTGCATGATCATTTTGGCATGACAAAGGTCAGTGCAAGATGGGTGCCGAGAATGCTCACACCGACGCAAAAACAACAGCGCGTAGTGTTCACGTGCATTTTTAGACCTTTGTAATGAAGACGAGGATGCTGTATTGAGTAGAATTGTTACTGGAGACGAAACTTGGGTTCATCATTATGAACCTGAGTCGAAACAAGACTCCATGCAGTGGCATAAAAAGGGCACAGTACCTCCCAAGAAGTTTAAGGTGTCACAGTCAGCTGGGAAACTCATGGCAACGGCCTTTTGGGACTCGGAAGGAATATTATTGATCGATAATAACGATAAAGGTGTTTCTATAACCGGAGAATACTACGCTTCAATATTAGAGCTACTCAAAGAAGCCATTAAAGAGAAAAGACGGGGAAAATCGACAAAAGGTGTGTTGCTTTTGCACGACAACGCGCCCGTCCACAAGAGCCGCGTTGCGTTGGCTGCCCTGCATAAGGAGGGCTTCGATATTTTGAATCACCCACTCTACAGCCCAGACCTGGCCCCCAGCGATTATTACCTGTTTCCAAAAATGAAAAAAGAGCTGCGGGGTAAAAAAATTACCAACGATGATGAAGTCAAGGAGGCAGTTTCGGCGTATTTTGAAGACAAAGAGAAAACATTTTTTTATGAGGGTATAAACAAATTAATTGAAATATCTGAAAAATGTATCCGTCTTGCAGGTGAATATATTGAAAAGGAAAAATAATTTTTATTGTTAATAATTGTTATGTATTTAATTTTTAATTATTTCCACCCCTTATCCCCCATTCCGCGAACATAAAAACGCTCCCTCGTATATATGCGCCTAGTTCACAGTTATTGATTACTAAGCGCCCAAAACACTCCTTCAAGAAACTTAAAATTAGACCCGGTACGAGGTACTGTAATCTAGGTTCTAGCAATTATATATTAATTAAGATTGCAGTGACTCGATTTTAGCGAATTGGTTTTATTGTCAATATCGTTATTTTAACACAGCGTTGACCGTCAGGTCTGATCGTAGGTACGTACTATTAAAAATATACACCTGCAACCATCCACCGTCATATGAATTTTTGAAGTCTTTAGAATAGTATATAGCTCCTTCTCCATGTTTGGTACCGCGATTCCATCCTCCTGTATAGGACCTTTGAAGACGTGAATTTACGTAAAGGCCTTGGCCATGTCTCAGATTGCCCATGAACTCGCCCTCATACCACGTGTCGTCTTTCCACTGAATAAAACCTTTGCCACAAATTTCATTGTCTTTAAAATGTCCCTAAAAACGCCAAAAGATGAACGTAACATCAAATATAAATCTTAAAACTACACGAGAAACATTAGGTGCTGATAAAATAACCCATAACGTGTTTACAAATTGTTACGAATAAGAAAAGAGTACATATTTTGTTTAGATATAAAATTCGATTTAAAGGTTGACTTGACATTTATTTAATTCATGGATAGCCTTTGGATATATATATATTTTGAGTAGTTGATATAAATTCGAATATCAACTACTCAATATATATATATATATATATAATAGAAAGATGCTACGTAGCAAGTGGACGTTACGATCAAAGACATCATCTTTAAGACGATTTTCTCCGGAAGATTTTTATGTAACCTATTAACATCATTGTAATCTATTAACGAGTATACTAAAGTGATAAATTGATATGTACCTATGAAACATCGCATGTGGGTAGGTACTCTGGGTGGCTTATCAGGTAGATAACGTTCGTTTCCTGCTATACATATCTGAGATAACTTAAGTTCTTACTAAATATACAGTTCCATCTGCCCACTGAAGACGGCCTTCACCATGCATGCATTTCATTGAGATATTTCCTTCGTACACGTTACCATTACGAAAGCGTATTACAGCTTTTTCGTCCGGGGCCGACCACCATATTATTTGAGAATCCTATGAGTAAAAGATTTATTAATATGTGTTCAAGGCGTTTTTCTATAAAATAAAGCTGCTGGAGCGTATGTTTGTTTGAAGGCCATAACCTTAAATTTCATCATCATGATTAAGATTTTCATCATGCTTTTACAGTTTAATTAAGATTTAGTTTGTCCCAGTCAGATTTTGTATAAATTTACTAAAATACAACGACGATAACTGAAGGTGTTCGAACAGAATATGTAGGTAATAGTAAGTAATATAACACAAATAAGTATTTTATTGAAAAGACACAAACTGAAAATCCGTTTTATGTTAATAATAATTACCATATCTTTTTCGTAAAGAACTATTAAATTATTGTGCTCAATTATAATTACCCCCGAACTGCTAATAATCAAATTAGTAGATATTTATGATTGATTTTAATCGAGTCTTAAATAACGAAATTTGTTGTTGATAGTGGAATAACTGCGACACGATGGATGTGAAAGTGGCTGGCAGCGGATGGATGAGGACTGCGCAAGACCGGGAGAGTTAACGTTTCTTGGAGGAGGCCTACATTCAGCACTGGTCGACAATAGGCTGATGATGATGGTACTTGGAAGAACTGATACCCCGCATACAGAAAATATTATTCACTGGAAATTATTTTTCACATCAGGATTTTTGTGGTCAGGTTGTCAGATGGCGCCTGAAAAGACTGCTCATCTCACGCTTATTAAAAGCCAGCGCGGCGTTTCGTCCTCTCCAAACTCAAAGCCTCAGGCTCCGACTACACCTGCACTTAGTTTACTTTCATACAGACTTAAGCCTCGTATTGATTAGATTGTATGAAAAACAAGCAAAATGTGTATTACCTGCACAGTATCTGTTAATGTGAGTTTGGATCGGCTTCGTTTTGTTTTTGACGGTTTTGCTGAAAGGTGAACATTATAAATACTAACTTGATGATTTAAGACTTGAATTACTTTCTAAGGAGAGGCCTATATCTAGTAGTGGACTATTAAAGGCTGTTGATGATGATGATGTTACTGACGAAATTAGCTTACGAAGGATAGTAACTGTAAGTGTTTGCTATTTGGTATGACAAGTATTAAAACATGTAATAGCGTACCCGAAGCTTTCTTCTTTTTACCAGTTGATAAAGTGAACGTTTCACTTGGAACCTTGCTAATATCCAAGTTTAAGTAACTTTCTTCTTGTTTTTCTGGCATAATAGTTTCCCAGGATTCAACTATACTGTCCAACATAGATTCAAACATTAACGTTACCAGTTCCTTTTGTACTGATCCCTTGGGACGAGCAGGGACCACAGACGTAGATGATTCGATGTTATAAAGGCAAGGGGGTTGTCCTAAATATAAAGAAATATCATCGAAATCTTTATTTTTTCTATTAGTAATCAACGAACTATCACGACGAGTAGTCGTTCGTTGTGAATCCAAATAAAACATAATCGCTAACAAATTAAGACTACAGCGCAACTAAAACCTTTAAATATTAATGAATAAAATTAAATTTCTGTTGAGGTACACAAATATAGCGAAATAAATTAAATCTCATCATTGAAATATGTTTAAAAATTGACAGTTCTCTTTGTAGATACACTAATATTGACAGTAGGTATGTTTGTGATGTCGCGTATAATTTCTCATGTTCATCGAATTTCATAATTTTAAAAGAAGTCCGAATATAAGCAATCCAAATTTCTTTGATGCCGATACTTGTTTTCTGAGCTACAAATTTTTTCTAATAGACTATTCGTGAGGTTCAGGTACCAGGTATCAATAATCAGGTTATGTACCTATCTAGACCTGCATAACTCAATGGTCACCTTTTTACCTTTGTATTTAATTTTAAGTAATTTTATTACAGAAGGTCTTTAAATATTGCCAGTGTCCACCACCCAACGTTACATAGTTTCTGAGTAACAAAATATTGTTATTTAGAAAATAAGTAACATCGGGCATCTGGAATGTTGTTCTAATTGGTCCTCATTTGCAGTGTGGCAGTACGACACTGCAATTTCATGTATAATATAATATTAATCTAGGGGCACTGTAGTGCCCCCGCTAAGACAAGCCAAGCGAAGCGCAAGAGCACTACATACCTTTTTATTTTATTTATTATTTTATTTAATAACTTTATGCACATAAGTACAATGGCGGACTTAATGCCATAGGCATTCTCTACCAGTCTACCTTAGGGTGGTGTGGAAATGAGTGTGGAGGTGCACTACCCTTTGGTTGAGAATTATAAAGTGGACATAAAAGAAGTAATGTTAGCAATACTGAGCAAAAAGCAATGAAATAATATAAAAATACCAACGTATACATACAAGAATACATACATTCATATTCTTATATATTGTGTTATATATATACACATACATATATACCATAATATATAAAGTATCATAATTGTGATGATTCCGCTACATTCCGGTCAAGGAGAGCCCGCACCTTCGCCCTAAACGAATTACGACTGGTCGCCATTCTGATATCCTTGGGAAGAGCATTCCATAGAAGATTATTTGTAGAGCGAAGGGTTCTGTTATGATTGGAGCACAAGAACTGGAAGGAGGATGTCAATTATGTAGGCGAGTTAGGAGAGTTGAGTTGAGTTGAGTTGAGTCGTTAGTGCCCGCAGGTGACGACGCTGACGAATTGGGAGCCAATTTAATTTAAGACGAAAGGGGGAAATATGATCATATTTACGAAGATTAAAAATGAATCGAATGCAGTTATTAAGAAGACGGTCGTATTTGTTGAGGAGATCTGCATTCAGGTCGTAGTAGCACATATCACCATAATCTATAATGGGAAAAATTAAAGTTTGTACCAACATCGCTTTAATCTCGGAAGGTAAAAAATTATTTAGTCGGTATAACACCCGCAGGGTTCTTGTAACTTTCTGGCTGACATTAGTAACCTGGGTTTGCCAATTGAGGTTGTAATCAATGAACAGTCCCAAATCCTTCACAGTAGAACTTAGGGGAATGATTGAACCGTTAAATACTAGGGATGGTAGTTTTTCTTGATCTAGCCTTCTGGTCATACGTGGACTGCCCAAGATGATAGCCTGGCACTTTGTGGGGTTCACGGTCAAACCGAACCTATAGGACCAACCGCTAATAGTCTCCAGGTCGCCGTTTATCATGGCAATAGCCTCCGTTATATTATATACCGCAGCATTATAGTAAAGTTGCAAGTCATCAGCATAAAGATGGTACGCACATTGAAGATTCTAAGTGATGAGATTAATAGAAATAGAAAATAATAGTGGAGAGAGAATGCCGCCTTGGGTGAGACCAGAGTCAAGATCACACCATATGGAGGTGGATTCGTCGACACGGACGGACGGTTTGCTGGCGCCCTCGAAGATATGAAGAGAACCATTCCAGTACATCGGATGACATCATATGATAGGAAAGGATAGATAGAAGGACATCGTGACTAACGGTGTTAAAAGCATTTGAGAAATCAATCAAAGCCAACACGGTAACTTTGGAGTCCTCAGTTCCTGCCCGAATGTCGTCGGCCACTTTCAGGAGTGCAGAAGTTGTGCTATGGCCAGGCTTAAAGCCCGATTGAAAAGGGCTTAGTAAATTATTCCGATAGATAAATTGTGATAACTATTGATGTACACACGTCTCGAGCACTTTGGATAAGAAGGGAAGTATGGAAATTGGGCGTAAGTGATTTATAAGGGTAGGGTTAGAGACCTTAGGGAGGGGTATTACAAAAGCACTGCACCACAGTGAAGGGAAAGTCCCTGAATCGAGTGAATAATTCACTACATGCGTAAGCGCGGGAAGGAGATGTTCGAGGATAGGTGTGATCATACGACGGTTTATGTTGTCACTTCCCATGGCGTTGGACTTAATGGAGAGGATTATCTTTTTTATGTCATCTGATGCAACTGGAGAAAATTGAAAGGAATTAATATATGGGCGAGGAAGGTCAGTCAGGTACTTTAAGGTGAGACACTTTGTTTGGTGATCAAATTGCGGAAGAGTGGTGAAATGTCGGTTAATGTCATCCAAATCAAAGGTCGTTGAAGAGATACTTTTCCCGGATTTACCGATGCCCAAGGTATCGAGGAATCGCCAGATTTGGGAAAGCGAGGAATAATTAAGGTTTTGAATAATATGGCAGCGTTAAGCATTGCGCACCACCTGATTACACCGATTTCTTGCAACTTTATAAAGAGACCAGTTTGCTTCGCTCCTGTTTTTCCGGCATTTTAGGAACCCTTTTCTCTGCGTCTCATTGCCTCACGGACATCCACTGACATCCAGGGAGCAGGAGAGCGTTTAATTTTATTTTTACGACTGGAGCGTTTTGGTCATAGAGGTCAATTACTAAATTATTAAAAATGCGAACCTTGTCGTCCACTGTAGACGCCTCGATCAGGGGCTTCCAATCTAGTTTTAAGGCATCGCTGCGTAGTTTGTCTTAACTCATCCGTCCGAAACAGACCATTAATATTTCATCGGTCCATTAATATTGTGATGTGTGGCTGACAGTGGCAGCACATGCAGACAAGATGATTCGAAGTTCTTCTTTTTTCTCGAAGTGCTTCGTAGTTTTTTTTGAACCCTCATAACGTGGGTTTGGATTAAAACAGATACCTACATAAAATTTTCAGGATGTAATGTCAATAGTGGACTTATTGAACATATAAAGTTTCAAATTGCATAGCTTTTACTTTTAGATACTTTAGATTTTATTGATATAAAAAAACCCCGATTTCGTCACCGAGCCCCTGATGATCATCAATATTCTTAGGGTACTTCCTGGAGTCCTAGAAAGCTGATATGTGGTATGTAAGCCCATGTGCAGGTAGCGTTTGTGAAGATAGGACTTAGAGAGTTATGTAAGGCGTAAGAGTTAGAAGTTTAGCTCTACATGAGATCTGATAACTTTTTGCCCTTGGCAATATTTTACATGAAGATGTTTTGTTAGGATAATATAATTCTATATATAATTTGACAAGATCTTTTAAGAGGGAATGAAATTAAATATATTTTCATATGACCACGCCTCGCTATGTTATTATGGGTGATATCTTTTAGTGAATCGGTCAATTCGCTTTTTCTTTTTATGAGTAGGAAATTGTTAAAAAAATAACGAACTCATTTAATACATTTAATGATAAAATTTAAATTGATTGCTAACTTTGAAAATAAATTTTACTTTATTTTTAAATTTAGGTCGGTTGTGGTTCAATCCATGACGTTCACCATGTTCGCTCTCTTTGTTGAAAGGAGAGTGCGTTAACTTCTTGTTAAACGGAGATAGACCTAGGATAACAAAAACAATGAAGTGATTTAATACTCACTTGCTCCATTAAACATAGGTCTAAAAATACTACAGTCTAACCCCAATTTTGGAATGGCCTCCAAAGCTGCCACAGGCTAGTCCTCCATCATGATCACTGGATTCCACTGAATACGATTCCATTGTCTTATCGGATGTACTCGAATCTTCATGAGAAAGATTTAGTGTAAAATGTTTGTCCCCCAAACAAACACTGCTGATGCACATTATCGCACAGGAATCTTCAAATAAAATAACGTATAAGTAATATTATTGTTTTCCGCCAATTCAACAAAAAACATTTAAATTAAAAAATACCTTATAACTCATTTTTAGGTAGGTACTAAAACGCTTGATTACAGCACGAAGTTCATTTAATTTCTAAATGTGAATTTTTAGAACATATACTTATATTGTGTATCTATTTCAATTTCCCTGATGTAGAGCGCAGTTTATAGCCCAGCGGCCTACGAAAGTATTTTTATTAATGCAGCAATTAAGTACACATAGTTAAGTGGGTACGCAATGTAACTACTTACTTGGTTACTACTTTTTAAAAGTAGTAACCAAGTAGATGACTGCAGTGAGGACCCGATGCTGCGGCGCCCAAGCGGGGAAATTGCCAGCGTGTGCTGAGCCGAGTTTGGTGATTTCCAATGCATTGGAAATCACCAAACTTTTCCCCTTCTCATACGGAGTTATTTTCAAACGTGTTGTGAAGTCTTTCCTTTTTTCCCTCAAAGTCTGAGGTTTTCATTAAGATATGCAGTTTATTTTGTTCCAAGGACACTTGCTAGAACAAGCTTCTTCATGTGAGCTTTTATCTACAGATTTGGTTGAGTTAGAGTGGAAAAATTTAATTTAAACTTAATGCTGCAATGTTCATCAAACAAATTTAATAAATAAATATTTTCTATTTCTCCGCATTTCCTATATAGTGGTCATTGTTCTTTAGTGTTCAAGTGTTGTATAATGTCCTGTTGTGCCAAAAAATTAACCATTTTCTCATTAATGCATATTTTCAACTTTTGTCAACAAGTCCTCCAAGTACAAGACCCATTCTGCTGACTTTTTCGAACAGTACACCCATCATGTACCATGATATTTTAAACAGTCCAGTTAAACTTTTAAACATTTTACAGCACCACTCGACACGCAATCGTATCTGATCGACCATTAAATTATACGGTACTGTACAAGTTGAATCAGTTATCGTACGGTGTACGTCTTGAGATCTGTAACCGCAGTCGCCAGCTGACTTTACGTACAACGTCATGGAGATGAACACGGCTACCTATGTCTATGGTCTCCGTGATACGGATACAGAGCTGTGACAGAAGCTTCATCGCCAATCATAATTCAACTCAATATATACTTCAAGTCTCTGGCAACTTCTTTGTCAATCTAACTCGCAGAGAAAATCATAAAAAGCATTGACTGAACATTTTTACTAGTAAAAATCATTGTAATAACGACATGCAATGTTTCAAAGAACACTACAATGCCTATGACGCATACTTATTAAAAAATATAACATGTTCGCAGGGATGTCCATCTGTGAATTACATATTATTTTTTCGGCGCAACAGCCAGATCAGTGTACCTAAATTTATTTATTATTATTCAATGCATAAACCTCGCTAGTACAGCCTTAGTTTAATCATGTCCTTTACTACATTTAACAATGTTTCGGGATCTCCAAAAAATACGATTTCGTTCATTGCTGTTTTTGGATTTAGTAGATAGCGCGTATGTAGCACGACTGGTTTATATAAACCGCGTGTCTATGGTCACCTAACATATGCTTATTTACCATCTTGGTAGAATAGTGTAATTAAAGTTTTAAATGTACCTTGCTACTCTATGTCGAAGTGAGGCAAAATTGACTTTGTAATTTTAAACAACTACCTAGTTTAAAATTACTAGTCTAGTCTAGATTTAGAGTCTAGTCAAGGGATCCTTTACCTTAAGAATAGCACGTTGTTGATTCCACATTTTATTTTAACAAATATTAAATGTCACACTTAAGCTATTTAAAATAATCGCACGTACAATTTGATTGTAACAATTAAGTTATCGTTGCACATTACATGTTTAACTTATTTATAATACGAACATAGATAACAAAAACAACATTTGATAGGTACTTATAATATGAGTTACGTATCGTATATGGTATTTTTATTTGTTTATATTTCAATCAAGGCAAGACATTTGTCTAAATTACAACCAAGTATTAATTCTGGTAGAACCGTAACAACTAAACAAGAATTAACTTTTTAATATTTCATAGGTTGGCAATTAAGTGTAATATATTTCATAAAGGTAGATTGTTACTAGGTTTGTATTTGTCATACAACAATAATAATGATACGGTATAAAGTTATTAACCTCTATGTGCATAATGATCTTAGAGGGCGTATATCAAAAAAAACTAGCTAAAGCTGGTCGGCGCTGCGTCTGCCCCTGGGCGACTGGCCCTGTATACGGGGGTTGTCCGTTCAATGGTGCACCGGTGCGGGCGGCGCTTCTGAGCTCCCAGAATAGGGCATGCCTCTGACGCCCCAGAGTATATTGACGATTAAAGCCATACGCAGTTACCGCACCGTACCGATAAGGCGGCGTGCGCGTTGGCCGGGACTCCCAGGTGGGTTTTGGAGGCTGAAGTGCTCGCCAAAGTATATCGGCGGACGACTGAGTTGCGGGCAGTTAGCAGCAGTCGCAAGTGGTGCAAAGCCGTTCGTCGAGCCACGATGGCGTGTTGGTCATCATGGCTGGGGGCTCCACGTGCTGGTTTTGCCGCCGTGGAGGAGCTCCAGCCGGTCATCAAAGAGTGGGCAGGGCGGCAGTACGGGACCCATTCCTTCCAACTGACACAGGTCCTTCGGGAAGTACCTATACTCGGTCGCTAGGAGGGAACTGAGTCCCGCCTGTCAAGACTGCGATTGCAGTGAGGACTCGGTTCAGCACACGCTGGCAATTTCCCCGCTTGGGCGCCGCAGCATCGGGTCCTCACTGCAGTCACCGGGGGAGATCTCTCACTACCGGCCGTCATACGCTCCATGGCCGGTAGTGATAGTTGTTTTACCGCGGTCGCATCCTTCTGCAAAGAAAAGAGGCGGCAGAGGGCCCAGGAGCATAATCTCCACTCGGACCCAATTCACCGCCGACGAACCGGGCGGCCAGCGCCTCATGCCAGCTTGAGTGTGGCTGCGGGTAGACAGGACGAGTTTTCCCGTCCACCCGTTATAAAGGCCAGCCTAAATAGATGATATACCCGAAGATGGTGCCCGCGCCGTTGCACGCAGACGCTAGGAGGGGTCCGGATGATTTAACAGCAGTTCCCGGATTCCTCCTATTACAGACGCAGAGTGGCACACCGCACGGTTTTAGTCGGTCCGATTCCGGCTCATGAGGGTTTCCACACGTAAAAAAAAGGGTAACTTTTCTAATAATATCGCTATACTGCGAGCATGAAACTTAAAATTGACGTTACTCTATTAGCTAAGGCGTCGGGATTGCCTGCTCACACAGAACAGTTACAAGAGGTTCCTCCTTAACAGCTTGCTCGCCTCGAATGCCACTTGTTACAAAACCGAAGTGAAACCATTCCCAGAACAAGCGATAACTTTTTTGTTTACGCGGTGGAAGATCGTCATTGATGTCCTTCGCCCATTGCGGGGAGGGGGGGCTCTGTCGGACTCTTATCGACTAAAGACCATCCCGGTGTTCCTCTCCTTGCCAATGGCCGGGGGAGAGAAAATCGCAATCGCATTAACTCCTACACAGTGTACAAACTCTCTGGGTCTCAATTCTGCTATTTTATGTTAACGCCAAGCCACTGTCATTCCATTGACACGCTATTGAGATGCCACTGACATCGTTTAAAATATCGGTATTCTACTAACATAAATTCACAGTGTCAATAGACTAGTAATATCGATATAGTAATATAGGTCATCAATGGTGATATCAACAACATTGCCATATCATGAAAATTAAATATATTATTTTCTTACAAATTTAAAATGTACCGTTTACCAAGCTATTACAAAGACAGCGACGACATTTGTATTGGTGACAAGTCATCTTCCATTGATTGAGGCCTTTGGTCTTACATAGTTAGTAAAATAAGAAAAGTGCAAAACTATTCCGATGACATTCTATCGACAGTCTATTGCTACAATATTTAAATAGCAGAATTGAGGCCCTGGTACTGAACTGTTTAAAATATGAAACTAGCAAGACCCATACATGTAACCCGCGCGAGCAGCACGTACAAGTTACGTGCAAGTAACTCGTGCATACTACTATTGCAAGTAACCCGCGTCTGTACCCTATTAATGCCATTTTACTCTATACTAACTACTAAATTGTTGCCAGTAGAATAAGCTTACAATTCTACACATTTATTTACAAAGATATATTGTATTATTTTATATCACAGATACAAGATTTGGTTTTCAATCAATTAAATACAATAGCTTTATATAGGAAAGGTATTCATAAAAAAAAAACGATGTTAGAAGCTATTAGGAAACAATTTTCATTAGAATCCATGATACTTATATAACTTGATTTGTCCATATTGAGCTCTATTATAAAATAAAAAAATTATGACATTGACTGTGGATTTAAGGCTTAAGTCGAATTTAAGACGTTATATTAAAAGTATTTACTTGTGGTGGAAAAAGTCAATGTCCAAGGATACATGTAGTTTTCAAACTTGCTCGATTTTATTTACAGGCATACTAAAACTACTACGTATAATAGCATTCACATTTGCGTTGCAAACGTTGCTTTCAATATGTACATTTACTGAAATCATTCACTCACACTTTTTTTAAATTTAAAAGCTAGTTGTTTAATTTGTTAACATAGAAATATTTCAATCTGACTACTCTGGTAATCTTTTTAGATCAAGGTGTTGATATCGTTCGGAAACAAAAAACGAAAACATACCTACTTAAGTGTCGTCATAGGAACAATGATTCAGTAACTCTAA
Source organism: Arctia plantaginis (assembly GCA_902825455.1). NCBI lineage: Eukaryota > Metazoa > Arthropoda > Insecta > Lepidoptera > Erebidae > Arctia > Arctia plantaginis. The sequence goes on from CADEBD010000288.1 coordinate 9,350,374, forward strand.
TAATCCTACGAACAATTTAATGGGCCGTTGACAACTACGTTGTTTTTAAAAATTCTTCATAAGATAAAACAATAAATAATGACTGTCATTCCCTATTAATTAATAACAATTTTAATACATACAAATAAAACTTAAATATCCTAAAATCTAACTACTATCCTAGATGTTGTGTTTTACACTAATCACATTTTGTCTAGTCCACTATAATTTCAGCAGTGAAACGACATTAGCTTTTAATCTACTCTCAGTGCCGAGTCACTTAAATTGTATAGTAAGATCTGTACGGACGCGGTCATAAGTCCAGTCCTATTGTTACGAAGTTATAGTATTATAACAAGTTGGATTTACAACCTACTTTTATTAAAGTTCATCACTCACACATAGACACGTTCCATGCGTATGATTATAGTAACTAATGTCGACGTCATTCATAACTGGCCGTCAGGAGGTGCGGTGGACGCTGATGCAAATGATGCCGGTTTAAAGCTCAGGCAACCTGAGTAACTTTTTGAAAATGTATGGAATATGATTATAATGAGTGTAGTATTGTCATCATCATCCTATCGCAGTACACTGGACATATGCATTTCCTATTGCACGCCACTTCGATCGATTTTCGGCTTCTCGTATCAAGCTCTTGCCAGCCATCTTGCGCAAATCGTCACTCCACCTGGCCTGTGGGCAGTGGCGGATTAACCCTAAGGCAAAATAGGCACGTGCCTGGGGGCGCGAGGTCGCAAAGGGGCGCGCGCAGATTTTTTTTAAGAAATAAAAAATATATGCTTAACATAAAAAGAACTGTGTGAGTAGTAGTAGAAGTATACACATACTTAAACAATATAAACAATTCCTTAATGCTATAGAGATGTTTAAAGTTGACATCTAGGATTTATATTACGTAATTGCCACTATTTCTTTGCTTTCATTTTCTGATACTTAAGACGATTGAGGCTAGTGCGTGTACACAAAAATGCAGTTGCTACAACTGCAGCTGTAGTTAAGATTACTCTATAAGTTGCAATAACAGACCAGGGTTGTCCAGTCAAAGGCACTATACGGTGCAACGGTGTGAGCGGCAGCTATGATCGCCCAGTATTCTGGGCGCGCCTTTAAAGGTGTTAACCCTCAGAGGGTGGATGTAGATCTCTGCCATGAGATTTAAAGGCGGAAATAAAGTAAGTGGCTAAAGGCCGCTTACCGAGCCACGATGACTTGTTAATCGTCCCGGCTGAAGGCTCCACGTACTGCATTTGGCGCCGTGGAGGCAGAGCGGCAGCACGGGACTCTTTCCTTCCAACTGATGCAGGTCTTTTCTGGTCACGTCTGCTTAGGAAGTTACCAGCAATCGAAGGCTAGGAGTGAATTGAGTTGCGCTTGTCACCACTGCAGTGCAGTTTGAACTCGGCTCAGCACACACTAGTCTCTCTAGTCAATAGTCTCGTTACCAGCCGTAACACGCTACATGGCTTCTTAAAGTCTCATAGTCTAAATAAAAGCTGTTATCGGATTCCGCCTATTTCAGGCGCAGTGTGTGGTTTTAGCCGGTTTGATTAAGATACACCGTCCCACCGCGAACCCCGGCATGGTGACAGCCCATGGGGGTTTCCAAACGAAAAAAATAAAAGTTCTAGTAAAGAAATGACAACTAAAATTTGTAGTCATCACCATCACACATTTAGCAACGTCAACGAGTAGCTATTAAAAATACAGTATGGGCGGCATATAAGATGCTTGTCTAGGGCGCTCTTGATACTTAATCCGCCTCTGCCTGCGGGTGTCCTACACAACGTTCGTTAGTATTGTAACTAATAACAAACGTATGTATTTCATCAACTCGAATTTACCTTTTTGTCGAAATTTAAACTGTAATGCGTGACATCACATTTTTTTTATTCAAAGTGACATATTTTCTGCCTGAGTCGCTTTTCATCAGGTGATCCGTCTGCTCGTTTGCCCGCTCTTCCATAAAAAAATATAAGAAATTCGTTAGTCGACAGCAAACTATTTCTAATTAAGAGTTTGTAGGACTTGTAGGTTGGAAGAGTTTCGAAGATGATCCAGGCTTCTGAGTTTCGAAAATAGAATTAGTTTTCTTTATTGGAAACCAGGCTTTGATAAAAGAGATATAATTCTGTTTTGGAAACTGTTTTCAAATCACTGGTTTCAAATGTGGACGGAGTGATTAAATTTTGTCTAATGTTGTGCACACATGCATGTGACCGACCAACATCACACTTTCGTATACGTCTATATTATCTGGTTATAATGTATCACATGTGTAAGTTATAACATCACAAACATTGAATCGGAGTACGAATATGAACATTACGGTTGGACTGCATTTATGACCGTTCAAAGTACATGACTTATAATATCTACACAACAGGCCTATTTACAAATATTGTATTGTATGTCTAAAATATGAAGCTAAGTTTACAAGAATATATTAAAACACTCAAGCACCTAGACTTTTTGAGTATGTGAGTACGTTAAAGGGCCATTTACATCCAAGCACCTGCCCTTAGGTTGTCTACGATGGTAGCACGCCGGCGATGACAGACCCGGATACATGGCTCCAAGGCCAGTCTGCGCCAAGGTCACGACTCATGGAGTAATCGCTGATAATGAGGGAACACCTCATAGGGCGGCACATGAAGTCCAAACTCCAAGGCTACCAGCACGGCAAATTCAAATCTCATCAAGTCTTTTCTGTTAACTCTGAATGTTGTTTCTATGCGCTGCAATTAAATTTTTTTTTAACTCTCATAAGATGTCAATAAGCTGAAGGTTTGTGAAAGAAGAATTGTTATAGAAAGGCCATAGAGGAGTTGGGTTCTTAATCAGAAAAACACTAAAAAACTACATACATGAGCGAATACTCAACATTAATAAGCGAAAGTGACGGCTTTTACTCCATTCTGTCAGACACCATAGAAAAATACCACAATAACTACCTCATTGTTACGGGTGATTTTAATGCACAGGTTGGCAGTAGAGAAGTCGGCGAGGAACTAATACTGAGCAAATATGGATATGGTAAGAGGAGTGCCCACGGCCATAGATTGATTAAACTTTTACTACAAAACAACCTAACACTACTTAATTCGGTATTTAAAAAAAACCCTAAAACTAAATGGAAATGGCTATCATCCGACGGAAAATGTACAAACGAAATTGACTACATAATAACTAAGAAACCCAAGTTTTTCAATGACACACACGTAATACAGAACTTAAATTTTAATACGGACCACCGAATGGTGTGCCGCCGTCTAAAAATGCTTCCAACTCAAATAAGCAGAAGCAAAATAAATAATAGACAGTTGACACTAGAGCACTATGAAAAAAACATTGATCCTTCATTTACCAAGACATTGATAGAAGTAGTCAACTCGGACAGGTGTGTCACGGAAAAATACGATCATTTGAACAAACAATTGTCACAACTAAAAAAAAGCAAAGGCAAATACAATTAATGATACAAAGGTCAGCGAGAGAACAATAGAGCTCCTAGAGGAAAGAAAAGCATTAATAACCGACAAGTCAAAAAGAGAGAAAAACCGTAACAAAATATCCGCACTGAGTAAACAGATTAGGGAAAATATAAGAAACGATAGGAAAATGAAGAGAACGAAAAAACTAGAAGTCGAAATCCAAAAACAGGAGGAACAAGAAAAGCGTTTACAGAATTAAGACAGCATGGTAAGGAATGGATACCTAAATTAAAAAGCAACATATCCAAACAAGTAACAAACTGCAGAGAAATCCAGATACAGGTTACAGACTTTGACAAAACTCTTTACTCCTATAATAACGCCGAACAAGAAAGTAACACTCCTAAGAGTCCAGTCACAAGATATAAATATGTCCCATCAATACTAGTGCAAGAAGTCCAGAAAGCCATAATGTCACAAGAACTAGAAAAAGCTCCAGGACCTGACAGTATAACAAATGATCGATGATGAGAGTCACTGTGGAAGAAATAAGTCCGATTTTAACCAAACTTTTTAATGATATTTTAATAACCGATACCATCCCAGAACAATGGAACGAATCACATACTATTCTTCTCCATAAGAAAGGAGAAAAGGATAACATCAGCAATTATAGACCAATAAGCCTCACTTAAATGTGTATAAGGTCTTTGCAAAAGTAATTCTGGAAAGAATAACAAGGGTCTTAGACGAAAACTAACCAATTGAACAGGCAGGATTCAGGAAGAACTTCAGTACAATAGACCACATCCACACAATCAAACAAGTCTTGGAAAAATATAATGAACACCAAAAACCAAAAATTCCAAAGCTTTTGACGGCCTAAAACATAAATTTATCTGGTTGAGTCTAAAAGAACAAAGAGTGGATGAGGCCTATATACAAATAAATCTATCTACAAAAAATGCAAAAGTCGCATTAAATTGGAAATAATCGGAGACCCATTTCCTATAAACAGAGGCGTGAGACAGGGAGATCCGCTCTCTCCCAAGCCGGTAGCCGCCTTAACCATCTGAGATTCGCCGATGATATGTCCTGTTAGAAGAAGACCCTAAAAAACTGGGACACATGCTAAAAACCATAGCGGGAAAAAAGCAGTGATGTAGGATTGTTAATGAATGCAAACAAAACACAACACCTGCATCCTCCCGTGCATGACATACGGCTGCGAATCATGGGTGATAACAGACAAGCAAAGAGAAAATCTGGCTAGTACGCAAAGGGCAATGGAAATGGGCATGTTGGGACTCAGACTTGGTGATAAAATTAGAAATTCTGAAATAAGAATAAAAACTAAAGTTGTAGATATAATAACTGGCATAGATCATTTAAAATGGGGCTGGACAGGACATATGCTACGTTCCAAAATAAAGAAATGGAGCAAAAAAGTCACCTTATGGTACCCAAGAGAGGACTGTTAAAGAAAGGGACGTCCGAAAACTAGATGGAAAGACGATATCCGCCTAACCTTGGGACCTTACTGGACTAGAGTAGCAGAGGATAGAGCAGAGGGACTAGAGCTCAGTGGAGAGAGCTGGAGGAGGCCTATGTCAAGAGGCGCACCGAATTACGAGACATATTATAACAAATAGAACTCGGAAATATGTATTGTCAAAGCTGTCGAATTCGGAAGAAAAGGGCTTTATTATAACGGTAGCAAAGATGTCAATAAGCTGAAGGTTTGTGAAAGAAGAATTGAGAGGAGCACCATGAGAATAAACCTGAGTGATCAGGAGTGCCGGGAAAATGAGAAAAATGACAAAAGATGGTATGGAAGTTAAATCATATATAGGGGTTAATAAGGGTGAAGATAGAAAAGTAGATCTAAAATACAAATCCCTCATCTATTTCTCTCAAAAAGAGAAGTTGCGTGTGACAATGAAGATAATATACTTAAGTATAGCTAAGCTAGGTGATTTCAGAATTTAATGTTATTTGTTACATATTTTTATAGTATAAATAAATTCTATTTTGGTTTAGTATTTATTTATTTTTAACAAATTTTAAATATCATTAAAAAAAGGTTTTTATCATTCAATAAATCGAATGAGGAGATTAAGTTAATAATATTTGGCTCTTATTGCAGTTTTACATAAATTAACGACGTGATTTACTGGATAGCAAAACCGATAAATGATGAGGACATAAGCAGTTCATGATTATTTAATGGTTAACAAGGGCGAAGGAGTAGTATGCTAATTTTATTTTTTAATGAGGAACATCACTTAAGAGTTCTGATTTTCTAATTGTATTTTAGTAAACTTAGTAACTTAGCTCTTGCTAACCTATAGTGGTATAGCCATTTCAAAAATGTCTAGGTATAAATTCTTATTCTACAAACTTACTTCTATAAGTGCCTTCAAAGAATCTCCCTTAACATCATTGAGTTTAGCAGACAACAGTAAACATGCACCTGCACACAACTTTCTATTGTCTTTGTTAATGAGGTTAGCAAGTATCAGTTTCTCAAAGTAAACATATGCTTGTGCTACTGAGAGTAAATCAATTCCTCCATTATCATGTTTTGCAATCTTTCGCATTTCTTTTTTAATACTGTAAAAAAACAAGCATAACATTAATATTCTCTTTTATAAAATTAGGGTTCTTCTCAGCCTTTTCACTGCAAATGTAGAACAATTTTTGAAATGAAATTTTGAATTGAAATGTTTTTTCATTTTTTAAATTGTTCTCAACTTACCTCCTCAATTTACTGAGTGTTAGTTTAATGTGAGGAAATTTCTCTCGGAATTTATCGTTAAGCTCCTTTTTGAGATCTTGTGGACGAACATAATCAATAATTGACGTCATGTAAGACGTAAATGTCAGCAGAGTTCTATGTTTCCCAGCTATAAGCTCTGGATCATCCAACACATTTGGACAATAGTGTACCTATAAAAGCCAAATAAATCTTAGTAGTAAAGCTATGAGTACATTCATGGTAAATCAATGCTAATAATACAATAAGAATACAAACATATTTTTGAGAGAGAATTGCTGCTTCATCCCAGTCAAATGTTTTAAGATCAACTGACGAATGAGGAGGTGAGGATGGTATTGTTGTCCTCTGAGATGACTCATAAGAAAAACACCTACAACAGTTAAAGATGGGTTAATAAATTATTTGAATACAATAGATTACCCTTTGACTGTGCTGACTGTTACTCTTGTGTTGGAGCTAAGTAACCATGCATTTCAAATCTGTTTTAATGAACATATTTCTGCATGCTTCAATAACATTTTATTTTACGTTTTCAATGCACCTCTGTTAATGGAAGTCAATCATGCATACCTAATGTAAAATACTAATAGCAGTGATACTACTACATTTTATTTAAAGCTAATAACTGTATGAATTACTATGATTAGTAGGTGAGGTGAGTTACATACATGTTATGTTACCACACTGTATATGATTATTTACTTTATCATAATTATATAGATATCATATAGAGATCCATTGTTTAAACCAATTAATCCCAATAATTCAAGCTGGACACTGCATGACACTTAACTAAATCAAGTATAGTATAGTACTTGACCAGAATTAAGCAGTATTAAAAAGTATACATAATAAACTATATCTTATTGTAAATATACAGATAAATCCCTATTAATCCAGTAGGGTCATAATAGCATTAGCGAAATCTAAGTATTGCATAGCAGAATGTAATTCAACTGTTCAGTGTTTACCATTTTTTATCCTTGTGCCTCGTCAATAACTTAGTCCTGAAAGTCAAATATGTTAGTGATGAAATGATGTGAAAACTGGATGACAATCAAAATGCACCTGATGTAAATGTACCACAAATTGTAACAATAGTAATGAAGTGTTTCATATATCACACCTTCCGTAAGACAAAGGTATAATAATACTCGTCGTATATTTATGCTTACTTTAGCCTAGTGTTATATTCAGTTAAACTTAATAGAAATGTTTGTTTCTGTTATAAGTGGGTATTTTTAAATAACTTTGGTTTATTAATAACTTACTAATTTCTGTATTACTGAAGGCTTGATAATAGGGGTTTAAGTATGAAATTGCCGTTGTATAGTAATAGATAATTTGAATTGACATAAAACCTTTATGGTGTGAGATTTTCGAGTGAATCTTTTTACATGATACCTCTATATCTTTAAAAAATGTGCAACATTCGATTTTCAACTTTCAATTGTTTTTTTTTATTCAGCTTAGACACGGTACTATTATAATACAGTAGCGTAACTCGGCCGCATGATAGAAATAAATGCCTACAGCCGCGCGGTACGTAAACATGCGTTAGGGCTGCCCGACTCCAGCATTTTAATTATATTTGCCTACTTTCTGTTTCTATTTAGATTTGTGATTGTAAATATCCTTTTTATATAAATAAATGAAATACTTTGTATATTGAATAGGAAGTGTTCAATAAAAATGCGTGTTGTTTTTTGATTGGTAGATTTAATTATTTTATTTTCTTTCTGCATTGGAGGAGTTCAAGTTTCAATTTTCTTTTTCTTAGAGTGTTGCTAGAGAGACTCGTTGAGGTTTGAGCAAAGATTTCATTTGTTGCATTTTCAGTCTGTGTACTATTTTCATTTCTTACCAACGGAGCAGTTTGGGTTTGTTTATCTTCTTTTAGAGATACTCCTGGATCAGTACTAGCTAAGCTTGGCAGCATCAACAATGGTAGGGCATTCTTTTTTAAAAGTTTTCTATTTGATGAATGTAAATCCTATTCTATTTGATGAATGTATGTCCTCCAAATTAAAATGTTTTGTCACTTTGTGAAAATTTCGAAAACTATCTAATGACACACAGACGCTAAAAATTTTTTTCTAGTATTATTCATACACACAGATAATAAACAAATATTATAAAAATAATAAAAAATAATAAAAATCTTTATTTTGGAACTGATAACAAACGAATTTACAAAAAAATGAATTCGATAGTGACTGCAGTAGTTCAAAACTGTGGCGCAGTCACTAACGCCCACATCCTGGAGACGTCGACATTAGTCCCAGCAATAGCTAAATGATCTAGTTGTGATTTAAGTAATATACATACAAAATACTATATACTGCTTCATCATGCAGTGAAGCGGTAGACTGTAAGCCAATTACATAAGAACAAGATTTCTTGTTTTTGTCTGTAAGTGTGTGTGTGTGTAGGGGGGGGGGGAGGGGGCTGTGTGTGTAGAGGGGAGGTGGGGGCTGTGTGTGTGGAGGGGAGGTGTGGGTGTGCGTGTTTGTGTGTGCGTACGTGTGTGTGACAAGCTTATACAGAGAGTTTCATTTCCTTTCACAATTACTTAAGCCACATATTCTACCCTTAATTTCTAGGCGATTTGCAAAATATGAACAAAATATATCCAGTAGTTTAGCCACAGGACTCATTTTTGTGTTTCGTAAATTGCAACATCATGTGTACATGCAGTCATAATACATTGACCTCAGGCGGCGATCAGCTGTACGCCGCGCGGCGCGGTAATCACACGTTGCCGCTTTTACTACACCCGAATCGAACGAAATATGTTGATTATTACGTCATCACGATGCAACACGCGTTTTTTAATTAGTTCATCCAGTAAGGACAGTCAGTCGGCCCTTGGCCACCGGCGAGCTTATGCTATTCCGTATCCTTGTAGATGCGCTCACGACAAATAACCGTAATAATAATATTGTTGTTGTTTATGAGATACATATTTGTTTAGAGAAGTTTTCTTGTGGTAATAATTGTTTAGTCTTATTGCTTTCGTCATAATACACGGCAATGGTGTGAACAATTAATGTTATCGTGTGCGCAAGACTTCGTAATGTAAGGAGTCCTGCTAATTTTATTTTGAAAAGTCACTATTAGGTTCTGTGTGTAGTGTAGTGTGAAACTGAGTGCATTATCAGTCTTTTAATTTTATTGGGTTATCGATATCAACATCCATAATGCCGTGAGTGACCTTCACAGCCGCGGAATATCCTGCTATGATGTTAATTTATGGAAAACTCTATCAAAACGCATCTTTTGCTTTACGGACACGTATGGAGTCAATCGTGTATGTCCTACAGACTGCCGAATTTTTGTAAGGGCGGTACAAAGATTACGAGACAACCAAGGTAACTACTTTTTCAAGGAGTGACGCGTACTGCTGGGTCGGAAGCTAGTCGAGCATTCGCGAAATAAACACGTGAATAAAATCGCATTCTTTATAAATAGATTTTTAAAAGCAAGTGAAGTGATTGGTAGGTAGGTAATAAGAATGTAAAGAAAGGCGGCGGCGGCAGCGGCGGCGGGCGCCGGCGGCGGCGTCGTTTTGATGTCGCCGACATTGCGACGCTGCCGTGTAGGTACAGTTCACCGACTCATGTTATCAATGGTGTTCTAATTCGGAAATTATTTTATTGTATTTAGTTTGTTCTAAATTTGCATTTCTGTATTTTCGTACTAATTTTTTATTTTTTTATTTTAACCGACGTATATTGAACCGTGTTATCTGTTATTTCATTTTTTGTGATATCTATACCGCCACAGTGTATATGTAGTTGATATTTTATTACTATTTTTATCATTTACCACGATGACATGAGAAATGATTCGGTCTCATTGTATGTTAGGCCAAACAGCCATTTTTTAACACGTTTTTTACAGCGTATAGCCGTGTCAGGGTAAATATTTAAGTTTTTATTGACCCTATTGTAGAAAGAAGGTGCGAAATAATAGAAATGCCGTTTCGCCAGTTTTAATCTACATTTTTCTGTTGAACACACCCTATCAATTCTACGTTTGTTTGAATTGTCATCAAAGGGAACGTTAGTATGTTGCCTCAAAATAACATTAAGCAAGAATAACTTTCTGACTGTAAGAATTTGTAAGTCACCGTATAACTGATAGGTAGGAAACCATATCGGCTTAAAAGTCATCACTTTTAAGACACCCCTATGTGCTCTTTCTAGACTCAGAAATTTAACTTTACCAGCACAACCCCAAGCGGTTATACAATAACCTGTTATGGATTGTACAAGAGCGAAAAAAACTATTTTGAGTATCTGAAGATCAAGAAGCGACCGTAGATTTTTAAAGATATACATACATTTTCTAACTCTGGCAGAGGTCACCTTAATGTGCTCCCTCCAGGATAGACGATCATCAATCCAAACCCCCAGGTACTTAATAATGGGTACCTCGGTAATCTGGAAACAGTTACAGTTGGAGAACGCGTTATTACACGTATTTGAATGAGAGATTAAATTAAAAGAAGTATCGGGCAAGGTTGTTATGCTTGATTTAAAGGTCATAAATTTAGTCTTTTCAACGTTGAGCGTTAAGAGGTTACGAGCAAGCCAATGGGTTACAGCAGATAACGCTGTCTCTGCATTTAATTTAGCGTGCGTCCAGTCTGTACCATTTACAAGTAAAACCGTGTCATCGGCGTAAGTTATGATCTTACAGTGTGGTAGGGCCATTTTGCAAAGATCATTTATATAAATAAGAAAAAGTGTTGGCCCTAGCACACTTCCCTGAGGAACACCAAAATGCAACCTTTGTCTCCCACTAACCAGATCACCAATCCTAACACACTGAAACCGATTTTCGAAATAACTTTTAAAGATGTCGTGGGCCATACCTCTAATACCCATGCATTCCAGCTTCCTGAGTAAGATGGGAACAGAGACAGTGTCGAAAGCTTTGGAGAGATCCAGAAATATAGCAATAGATTTTAGTTTTTTATTAAGATTTTGAACAATGGAGTCTGTTAAAGCTAAAACCGCATCTTCAGTTGATTTTCCACTACGAAAACCAAATTGATTTTGAGCCAGTATGTTGTTACCACCTAAATACTTTATAAGCCTAATGTTAAGTACCTTCTCCAGAATTTTAGAAAAAGTGGATAGAACCGAGATAGGTCTATAGTTGTAGACACTGCCCCTGTCACCGCCCTTGTATATAGGATGCACCAATCCAATCTTAAAAACATCAGGAAACAGACCCTGTGTTATGCAGAGATTAATTACATGTACAATAATAGGCACAAGTATGTGTCTCGCACCCCTTACTATAGAGGAAGGTATACCATCCCATCCAGTGGCGGATGTGCTTTTAAGGCCTATAATAAGTCCATCAATTTCTGCATCGTCAGTGACAAAGTAGTAGGCCAAAACCTCCTTTCTAAGGAGAGGCTTATGTCCAGCAGTGGACTATTAAAGGCTGTTGATGATGATGATGATGATGATGATCAGTGACAAAGAGAGACATTGAGTTTAATGGTGGGGATTGGCTGATGACAGGATGAATGTTGACTACATCTGTTGAAGAAAAAATGTTAGATGCAAGGTTTTTTCCCACACTGGCAAAATATTCGTTAATTGAATTTAGAGCGGATTGGGGATCGCTACATGTACCTATAAGCTCGTTAGTTGTCATTTTTTCTTTACCTATATTCCCTAACTTCTTTATGAGTTCCCATGTGCCCCTAGGATTTTTACTGAGACGCTTAAATTCTTCCCGTTCATATTCCCTCTTTACCCTTTTCAGGGTGTTATTACAGAAGTTCTTGTATCGATTATAGGTTACTTTAGCAACATTATTATCCGGGTCTTTTTTAGTTTTAAGGAAGAGTTTGTCCCGGTGCCGTATACAGCGCAGTAGGCCGGGGGTGATCCAAGGCTTTAATATTTTCTTTGTACTAGGAATGACAACTGTGCGCGTGTGTCTATTGATCACCCCAGCGATGGTCTCAACGAGTAATGTCGCAGCTTGTTCTGCACTATTACAGGATAGAATAGTACTAAAGTCGGTTTCGCTGAGCTCCGCAACGCAAGCGGCCTCCTCGATTCGTCTAGTTATGTGTTTAATTTGTCCTGTTTTAATTTTAAGATTACTGTTCACAATAACAGGTAAATGGTCTGTGATACAAGTATCAAGAATTAAGGTAGTAGCATTTGATTTGGATTTTATAATCACATGATCAAGACAACTCTTGTTTCGGGTTGGCATAACATGAGCAGGCAGTAGACCGTGAGACATAACTGTGTTTAGATAAAGGTCGCAGTTGGCATCGACACTATCAGAGGCAATATTAATATTTATATCTCCAATAATGGCAATGTGTTGAAAATTATTTAATGTATTTAATGAGTCGTCAAGGGATTTTATGAATGCCTCTGCATTTCTATAAGAGGGAGATCTGTAGATAGCTATTAGCGCAAACAAATTCTTATGTTTAATTATCAAACTGTTTGATTCGGCGAAACCTGGTATTTCCACAGAACAAAATAAGTCTTGTCGTAAGTAGGCTACAACCCCATCGTTTTGGTGATTGTAATCAGATGCGTAAGATATGTAACCCGGTAAAGGTGGTATATTAGGACACTTGCTTAACCAACATTCAGATAGTAAAATTATGTCCATGGGAACTTGCAACCTACATAACAAAATTTGTAATTGGTCAAAATTGCAGTTTAGACTTCTAATATTTAAATGAATTATTAAAAAGAAAATACCACGTCTTTACTTTGAATTATGCAAAGTAACAAAACACACATGCACCGAAGTTTTAACACAAGCGTAAGTAGGTAGGTACCTACCGGATCATGATTCATTCAGAACCGCATATAACTACCTATTTCACTCGTCTCAATAACTTTTCGTTACTCTATTCGCATTTTTTTTCGTAAGCTAAAAGGAAATACTTATCCATTAAAAAGTCCCACATTATGTACCTAACTACCTACTAGTAAGTAAAAATATTTTATAGTCTTACCTATCAGAGTTTCCAGGTAATTTAAAAAAACTTATGTCTGGATGCGTTATTGACGAATTCATACAACCAAAAACAGCACAATATTTCCTACTCGTCATATTAACTGATTTTTAGAGAAAAAATCGCGCGGTTATTGTTAAAAAAAACAACACACCGTCCGTTCGACACTGCGGTACAGCCGTGACTGTCTGCGCCCCGAGCGCACCCCGAGATCGAGGCGCGTAGGTATAGCTCGTGTTTCGTCCGTTTGTATGAAGTTGGAGTACTGTATTATAATTGTACCGTGGCTTAGACGTGAAAGATGTGTACTTCGAAAATCCGAGTCATTTTGAATACGAGTTCCGACGCGGAACTAACGCAGCAAAAACGGCTTGCAAAATCAACGCTGCGTTGGGAGAGGGGACTGCTTAAATTTTTTTCGATTAAACGCTTTCGTAATGGAAACTTTGACTTGAAGAACGAACCACGTGGATGACACAGGTGAATAACGCTGAATTGAAGAAGATGGTTGAAGCCGATCCGAGTCAAACTACCCAGGAATTACCAGGCAATAACAGCAAATGTTTACTGTGCCGAACTTCGAACAATGATGACGAAACTGACAATGAAACAGCCCCGACTTGTGAATCGATCTGCACTATTATTGGTCCACGATACACAAGACCTCACACTGCACGAAACCTCTGCAGGAGCTGTAGTTAGAAACCATACGTCATCCTCCGTACTCACCAGACCTTGCTCCAACGGACAACCATTTTTTCGTGATTTGGACAATTTTCGACGTGATAAAAAAAAATCTTCCCAGGAAGCAGTAAAAAATGCTTTCACACAGTTTGTCGAATCTAGATACCAGAATTCGATCGTAAAAGCAACAATGAAGTTTCGTTTACATGGCAGCAATGTATAGATAGTGAGGGTAAATATTTTGAATAAATTCGTTCGAGTTATAATTTTTGAGTAGGTACAAATCGGCAATTTCATACTTACACCCCTAATATTTTAATGACAACATTGTATGTCTATGATGACATGAAGGTGTATTGTATAAACGCAGGATTAAAGTTATGCAGTTAAATTTTAGGTAATTTCTGTTTTCTTTTTATAATTTTGGATACACATCTAAATCACCTATAACATGATCATCTAGAAAATTTTGTTGTTCCGACGCCAACACGAGATAACATATACCAGTTCGCTCCATCAATAATCATTGATTAAATACTTTTATAGTGCCGTGTGACTATTTACTTGTTGCAATTACTTGGCATAATACAATTACCAACAATCGGTGAAAGTTTCTTGTGCTAATGATTGGTTTGCATAACAGAAAAGCATTTTGAAAATTAAAAACCATTTAATAATACAAGTGTTTGTACTACTAGTGTCGTGAATCTATCGAAACGCGTAAGCGCCGCGTAATACATGGCGCTTATGACATTTTCGCCGCGTGCGTGCTGAGCAACAACTGTTTCGACCGTTTCTCGGAGGTAACTGTCTGAAGTAACAACTACCTACAGTTCCCGCGAACAATCGCTTTATTTAATTTTGCATCACTAAACGTGCACTGCTTTATACATTATCTTGAAGCGCTTTAATTTTATAGTTTCTGCTTTTTTGATTCGAATTACTTTTGGAAGCAGAAACAATGTCAATAGTAAATTGTGGTGGTTGTATGGGTGCTCTTAGGGGGAAAGGATTGCGATGCTTTCTTTGTAATCAATGGTATGATTTATTATGTGCAAATATACCTGATAAAAAGTTTAAATTAATGAACGCTGATGCAAAAGGAGCGTGGAAATGCCCAGGCTGTGTTAGCAAACAACCGAAACTAGACAACAGCGATACGCCTGTTCGATCCAGCAAACAACATAGTCCTAACGCTTGTAATCAGTCCCCTTCTGGCGATAAGGCTAATGTAACTCTTCGCCCTAAACCGCCTCAACTGCGGTCCTCTAATACCGATGAGAATAACACACTATTGACTAACATTTCTAACAGCAGTCTAAGAGAATTGATAAGAGAAGAAATTGGCCACGCTATACAGAATACAATAAGGGATTTGGTTGATAAGCAGTACAAAAAAATCAACGATTTAGTATCAGATTTCAAGCTCTCACTAGCCTTTTTTGGCGAAAAATACGATGAAATAAAGAGTCAACTTGAGGATAAATCCGTTAAATTTTTCAAACTTGAGAAAGATAATTTTAGTTTGCAAAAATCCCTTAACGACCTTACTAACCGTATCAACAAAATGGAGCAGCACGCCAGATCAAGCAACATTGAGTTACAGTGCATACCCGAACACCGATCTGAGAACTTAGTTAACACCGTTCTTCAGCTTGGCAAAGTACTAAACTGCGACGTTAAGGACACTGACATACAGCTCTGTACACGCATAGCCAAGAAGGATGCACAGAGCCCACGTCCGCGCTCCGTTCTCATTAAATTTAGCAGCCCTCGTTTAAGAGACACGTTCCTCGCAGCCTCTAAACAGTTTAATAAAACCAACTCCAAAGATAAACTGAACTCCAGTCATCTCGGCATATCCAGCGACATACCTGCACCGATATTTGTTGTTGAGCATCTGTCACCGGAAAACAAAGCACTACACGCAGCAGCTCGTACTCGCGCTAAGCAGCTGGGATACAGATTCGTGTGGGTTCGTAACGGAAGAATCTTCTTGAAAAAAGATGAAACTTCTCATAGTATCCTAATAAGTAACCACGAGAGGCTGGACTCATTACATTAAACTTTCTATTTTTGTTATAAGCATGTTCTCTTGATTTGTCTTTGAAATTCACTTTTTTTAAATGTTATTACCAAAACACAAGAGGTCTGCGCAGCAGTTTGTCTGAGGTGCGTCAACATATACATAATAGTGAATACGATGTCTATGTCTTGACTGAGACTTGGCTTTGTAGTGGTATTTTCGATGCTGAAATTTTTTGTAATAATTTTAGTGTATACAGAAGAGACCGCGAGACCTCTAGTTTTAGCACCCAAAAAAAAACTGGTGGTGGCGTGCTCATAGCTGTGTCCAATAAATTTAGGTCATGTCGCATGTCAGAATGGGAGAGTGACTGCGAAGACTTGTGGGTCAGCATTGAAACTCCTTCGAATTCGACTTTGAAGTCGCTGAAAGTTTGTGGTACCTATCTTCCTCCACCAGTAAATGCAGAGATTTTAGAAAATTTTATAGAAAATTGCAATTCAGTTATAGATTCAAATTGTGATAGTTACACACTGATAATTGGTGACTTTAATTTGAGTTGTATAGATTGGATCCGTGACAGCAACGATGGCTCGTATATGGCTTCTACAAGTAACAGTAGTAACTTAAAAAATAAATTATTAAATTTTAGTTCCCTAAATAATTTAAAACAATTCAACAGTATAAAAAATTGTAATAATAAAATGCTTGATTTAATATTCTCAGATTTTGAGGAAATAAAAGTTACAGATTGTATCGATCCTATCCGTAAAACAGATAAATATCACCCAGCCTTAGTATTTTCGCCAAAAGTTCCGATTTATATTAAAAATGATACAAAAAAGGTGACAAAACTTAACTATTATAAGGCTGACTATGAAACAATAAACTTAGAACTTAGCAAAATTAATTGGTCTAATGAGTTTTCATCTTATCTGGGTGTCAATGTGATGGTGGATAGGTTTTACACGATACTTAGAAATATTATAAAAAAACATGTACCCGAAACAGTATACTTCCGTGGGAAATATCCAGCCTGGTATTCTAATCAACTTAAAAAAATGCTCAACCAGAAATTAAAATTACGTAAGAGAATAAGGAAATATAAAAATCCATTAGATATTTTGGAATTTAATTACATAAGAAAAGAATGTCATACCCATACCCAACAATGTTACAATGATTATATAGAAAGAATAGAAATTAAAATAAAAGAACATCCGAAGTTTTTCTGGACACATATAAAAAATCTCCGGAAGAGCAATAATTCCTACCCCTCTAAAATGGTGTTGGGCAACTCAACTGCATGTGACAGTACCTCTATTTCAAATTTATTCGCTAAACAATTCTCTTCGGTCTTTGATCCTGCCAGTTCTGATCACGATTTCAGTAATCATTGTACCTGCTCGGCTTCGGTAACAGACATCAACGATATTTCTATTACTCCAGATGCAGTGTATAAGAAACTCTCTGGACTGGACCTCTCTAAAGGCGCAGGGCCCGACGACATACCTCCTACATTTTGGTCACGGTGCGCCCGTCCGATATCTTGTCCCATAGCAATAATTTTTAACACTTCCCTCAAAACAGGCGTTTTTCCTGACGTTTGGAAACAGGCTAGAATAGTACCCGTTCACAAAAATGGTAAACGGGATATGGTGTCTAATTATCGGCCTATCTCCATTCTATGTACCCTGTCCAAGGCTTTCGAATGTTTTATATATCCTGTATTGTATGATCACGTGAAGAAATATCTATCCCATAATCAGCACGGTTTCATGGTAAATAAGTCTACAAACACCAACCTAGTTACTTACATTACAGAATTGGCGTCTGCAGTTGATCAAGGTTTTCAGGTTGACACAATATATGCCGACTTTTCGAGGGCCTTTGATAGGGTTAATCATAAAATTTTATTATTCAAACTTCGTGCTCTCGGTGTTACTAAATCAACTCTACGCTGGTGTAGTTCCTATCTCAACAACAGGCCATCCTCAGTTGCCGTTGATGGCAGCCAGTCTGAGCCATATTTTGCTACATCCGGTATACCACAGGGTTCCAATTTGGGACCCCTATTTTTTAATATATTCATCAATGATATATCGCAAGTGTTCATACATTCAACACCGTATCTTTTCGCAGATGACTTAAAATTGACCCGTATAATTTTGAAAGAATCAGATGTAAGTTTACTTCAGGCTGACCTTGATAATTTAAATCAATGGTGTCTCAGTAACAAAATGAATTTAAACTGTGCCAAATGTTACCACATTAAATTCACCAGAAAACGCAACAAAATCCCTTCTGAGTACAACATTCGAGGAGACAAATTAAAAGAAGTAACCACTATCAGAGACTTAGGAATACATTTGGACAGTCAACTTAACTTTATACATCATTATGATACGATAACTAACTCAGCATATCGAGCCTTGGGTTTTGTACTACGTTCTTCGAAAGAATTTAAAAAGCCATCTACCATGATCATTTTATACAATAGCTATGTACGAAGTCATTTGGAATATTGCAGCACGGTATGGAACCCAATGTACCAAGTTCACATAAATAAAATAGAACAAATCCAAAAGAGACTAGTCCGACATCTAGCTTACCGTTTTGGGGTTAGGAACTTAAGGACTTATGAGGATAAACTAACGCACTTCAACCTTATATCTCTTAGGGACCGTCGTACTATCTTTGATCTAGTATTCTTATACAAACTGTTCCATAACTACATTGACTGTCCAGACCTCCTCAGTAAGATCGGTATAGGTGTTCCAACTAGAATCCCACGCTACCCTCGCCCGCTATTTAAGGTCCCACGAGCCCGGACGAATTTAGGGAAGCAAGCACCAATTGCTAGGATGACTCGCGAATATGACACCATTTCAGTTGCTTCGGAGGACATAGACATCTTTTCTAATAGTCTGGGTAAATTTAAAAAAAATGTTCGCACTCATATATTGAACACTGTGTGATTGTTGACGTACCTCCTTACCATTTAAATTTTGAATTTTGACTGCTGCTAATTTGCAATTTATAATCTACAATTTTTTGCACAATTGATTGTTATGATTCTTTGATTGTTTTTTTTTTCTTATTTACAAAGGCCATTTGTGGCCACTGTCTTTAATCTTTCTTTGTAATGTCCATGTTGTGGTCTCCTATAATTGAGGAAGCACAAGACTTAAAATTTTATTGGCTTTATAACTAGCATGTAAGGTGTATTTCTTGTTGGAGATTCAATAAAATAAAATAAAATAAAATAAAATAAAACTTTTTTTTAACAAATTAAAATTAAGTAGTGTGCTAGTTTAGTGATGAGATGATCTCTGTTATTACATTATATCTAACAATAATAATTACATACACCTCCAGAACGGTTCCTTTAGATTTTTCATCAAGTGAGATAAAGATGAATAAACTCATGACAGATAATTATTACCAATTACACAGCAGAACCATAGCGTAAGGGATAAAACACACAGGAAGATATGAGAATTAGGTAGAAGAAAGAAATTATTCAATGACATGCATAGCATGAATTTTTGTTCTCTCAATTATTAATGTGAAACTGCATTAAGTAGCAAGATATTTTGGAATCCTATTTTTTTTTAATTAAATGATAAATTACAAGTTACAGTTGATATTTAAGGTATAATACTGTATTGATATATTATTCTACACATCACAAACATATTTCAATAAAAAATATATTAGAATAAATATAATATAAATATTGAATCTCACCTTGCTATTACATGTGGATGGCGATTAATAACTTTCCAGTTACCTTTTTCCGTAAAATCACCTTCATACATTTTTTTATAATGTTCCCTGGCACAAACTTTTGCAGGAACCAATAATTTTGAATATGATATCTCTTGACCATTTTCTTCCTTTTCTAAACCTAAAAGATCGAATGGATCAACTCCATTGTCTGTTATAGATGACAGTGGTCTTGGACCTGAAGTATTTCTCCTTCTTACACCATCTTTTCTTAGATCAGATCTGTACCAATAAAACACATATTTACAATGTAATGTCTACTGTTGTTGTGGATGTTAATTACATTATGCAAAGACTATAAAAACCTACCGGGCACTGCGTATGGTCTTTGAATATGGTATAGTACTAAATATAAGACAAGGAGCACCCTGTCCCGGAACCAAAGCAAGTCTTTCATCTTTAAAGGAGACTCCCTTATTGGGTCTAACCAGACGTACTTCCTTTGTTAATGCATTTTCAGGAATGCATGTATTACTTGACCTAAATCTAGCTACAAATGAAAAAGTTATTGTGTAATTAAAAAGCCAATTACTTAAATAAGATATAAAAAATAGTATAAAGTATAAAACATCAAAATCTTGTACCAATATTGAGGCTCTCTGTACTACTCTTATCATCAGCATTAGCTCCAGTGAGAGTAACATGACTTTTTCTATTTCTAGAGACATGTTTGTCTTTAAATGACTCTGTATTTCCAGAAGAACACCTGTAAGTATAGAAATAAAGAGATTGAAGATATGGCATTCGAGAATTAGCATAAATAATTGAAACTGTCATTTCAAAACCCCTCATAAGTCACACAATCAGAGTTTTTCAGGATTCAATAAAAACTGTTTCATACAAAATGAGTTTAAAAGGACTTTTTTATGCTTAATTTACTTTTGCATTGTTAAAAATGAAAAATCCAATAAAAGGTTATTCTATATTTCATTTTTTACCACTGCAATACAAAAAAAATAGAGGTGAAATGTTAATATTATGAATTTTTAAATGTAATTGTCAATAATAGGCAACAAAAAATATCTACGATTGTTCTGTTAAAATTATATACCACTAACCCTATTTCTTGCTACTGTGAAAGCACTGTTTATTAATAATAATACTGACAAACATCTAAAACTGTTCTTGAATTATGTTGTTTTAGCAAGAAATAGTTAGTGTTAGTAGGTTAGTGGTATATAATTTGAGCAGAACAATCATAGTAATCACTTTGCTTATCATTGACAATTACATTTAAAAATTGACTTATTAACATTTCACTTACTTTAATTTGTGTTTTTTGTGCTTGTTTTTTTTTATTTATATAACTAAAATTAATTATACATGTATGCAAAAACCTCTTTAATCACTAAGTAATGTTGTTTGTGCAATGAACATCTTCTACACAGTATTATTTGAAGAGGAAGGAATGTATTGATATACATGGCTTACATCCAGAATACACATCTACCTTTAAGAAATGATTTTCAGCAAAAAAAAAACATGTTGGGGAAAAAATATGACAAGACGTTTTTGAAATGACTAATTCAATTTATTTTAAAATATTTTAAAAAGATACTTCAAAATAATATGTTACCTTTCTCTGAAAGATGTATTCGTAACTCCTTTAGCAGGAGTTATAGCCATCGTGTGTTCTGATTCTGAACTTACGGAATGATTATCCGTACCTGATCGATGTATTGGGCTTAATTGAGGCACTTTATGTTTATAGCGAACGCTATTCCTTATGGTAACGTCTTTATCCTTGTGAATATCAATCGGTTTGCTTTCAAAGTCTGTTTTTATTTCATTTTTTGATGATTTTTCTTCATTATTAACTAATCCCTTTTCTTTAATCTTACCGTCGAGAGATATATTTGACAAAAATGTTACGGCAGCAAGACGTCTCCGAGCTTTTTCATATTTATTACGATTGATAGACATGATTTTATTTTACTAAGTGTACTTAAAGAATTTAAGAACTTATATCCAAATATTAGGCACTCCTAAAATATTAGTTTAATAAAGTATTCAATGTCAACAGCTGAAATATAAATAATCACAGCAGACTTCACAGAAGTACCTGTCTGTCTGAAAATATTTCAGATCAATGTAGCATCTGTCAGTTGAGCGAGTTGACAGCAGGATGGCGCAAAGTATTTATTTTATACTATTTAAGTAATTAATTAGAAAGCCTGAGTAAGACACCATTGGAATATCTTTTGGATATCATATATTATTTTAATTTTAACTCTTTTATTTAAAAAGATAGGAATCTTTTAAAAGCATTATCCACTAAACTTACTAAGCTTACCTACATTAATTTCTAAACGTAACTTTAGTTTACTTATCTTAAACTTTAATCTTAATCTGAACCTTTATAATGTATATAATTCTATAAATACTAGAAATGTAAATAAACATTTGGTGTATCTGCCTTAAGGCTTTAAAAGGTAAACAACAACAAGATTTTTTAAAAGATAGTAAATCTAGAGGGACCTATTTTTTAGCATTCCATGGATTCACAATGCAGGTTCCGGGTGCATCGCCTGATAGACGGCTGCAATATATGTGACTTCTACAACGCTTGAGAATTGCAACCCAGGACTTTGTTTAGAGAGTACTCCTTCACTTTCACTTTCTGCTACGATACCCCCTCTACCTATCCATATCTGATATGAGTCACTTTGGATTTTCGTTCAAGAAAAGGGCTTAGGTACTGAAGCTCTTAGCAATCCAAAGTCTTTAAGCAGGTTATAGAGGGATTTAGCAGGTATACTCCTCGCACCCACTTCCACGGCATACATCATCATCATCAACAGCCTTTAATAGTCCACTGCTGGACTTAGGCCTCTCCTTAGAAAGGAGGTTTTGGCATACTAAACAACGATTTTAACAATTTTTAGTAATCTCGTTGGTTAAGTCAAAGTAGTTGTTTCTTTTTAAAGATATTCGTTTCAAAGGCTACCGTGAGTTCTACTAGTACTACACGCTTAATTCTATGATGATTTTTATACGTGTCCACTAATAATGTCCAGTCACTATCAGTATTTATGATTGACTACCTATGGCTTTTATGAAGTCTTTTGAGTTGAGCCTTCCTTTACATACTCGATATTAGTTTTTTTGTTTGTAGTTATTCCTTTTTTCACTTTCGCCAGTGATAAACTCATAGCTTCGTGTATAATTAGTACCAGTAGAATAGTGACCACAGTCTAATAGCGCCTTGTTTTTCTACAACCTACTGCTTACCTACAAAAAGAAAATAAACAAAATATAGTGTAATTAAAGTATAGTAAATTAGGCAAACGTAGTGTAGGGCTCCCTGCATCACTATGGACTGGAATGGTTCGCTCTTTGGGAGAAGCCTTCGTTTCGCAGTGGACGGTGATAACCTGATGATGAAAGTACAGCAGATCAAGTTTAAGATAATCTTGTAATTTGAATAATTAATAAAAAAAAGAAAAGAATCATAAGAAATATTCATCGTCAATTTCTATATTTTTTTTGTCGAGATATTGATGAGTCTTCAAAAATACAATTTTAATCGAAATCGATTTTTTTTTAAATTATATCGATAGTTATTTTTTTTTGAAATGATATCAACAGTTCTAATGTCAAATAAAAAGTTTTGACATTTGTCGAGCTAGGTGGAGTGAATAAATAACTTTTTATCATCTTATACAACTATATAAAATTGTTTCAATGGAACCTAATATTCCTGGTTCAGCGTCAACTTCTAGAGCTACTCGATTTATGATGGAAGGAGTTGGGGCACGAGTGATTAGAGGTCCAGATTGGAAATGGGGCAAACAGGTAACTCACTGTTTATTTTTGTTAAAACTGTGTTTTTGTTTTATACACTTTGTTTATAGAACTATGTGACAAGAAATATTTTGCCTGATACCCACTAAGTACTAGGTAATGTATAAAAAAGTGGTTAAATATTTATATTTTGCCATATAAAGATATGTTTAGACTGACAGTCATATTGTTTACAACTTCTGAGTATACCTACCGCAGTGGCAAGAGATGTCTATATACTTAATACTGTTAATTATTAATGATTTTTGTTACCTAGGATGGAGGAGAAGGTCATGTAGGGACTGTCAGAAATTTTGAATCTCCAGAAGAAGTGGTTGTCGTTTGGGACAATGGAACTGCAGCAAATTATAGATGTTCAGGGGCTTATGACCTACGTATTCTCGATAGTGCACCTACAGGCGTTAAGCACGAAGGCACTATGTGTGACACATGCAGACAACAACCTATATTTGGTAACACACCTCATATTATATTTACACAACATGCATGTTATGTCAAAAAATTATGATCAGTTTTTGTTTTATTATAATACAGCCTTAAATTTGCATGCATGCATTAAAAATACAGAAATATTAGGCTGTGATATCACACTGCAAGTGTCCAAAGGGGTACTGGATTAAAATAATAAAACCCAAGATCTGCTAATAGTACTCCTACTCCCACATTAATGTGGGGATTCATAAATTCAGCTAGACTAAAACACTCTCTAATAACAAAACTTTGATATAATTATAAATTTAGATAATTTTCTAAAGTGGACGTCAAAGCAACTATCAACCTAGAATCAGTCACATAGATTCTTCTTCTCAGACGAAAGACGTCCACAATGGTTTTCCACCACCTACACTACTTAGTCGGACCACCATGTGGGGAGCCTACCCACCAACATAGATTAATACTGTAAATATTTTTTATTTTCAGGCATACGCTGGAAGTGTGCTGAATGTAATAATTATGACTTATGCTCTGTTTGCTATCATGGTGATAAACATAATTTAAGGCACAGATTTTACCGCATAAGTGCACCTGGTGCCCAACGGTGTCTTGTTGAGCCACGGCGTAAAAGTAAAAAACAGGCTGTTAGAGGTATATTTCCTGGAGCCAGAGTTGTGAGAGGGGTATGCATTTATTTATATCTTAAAGCTTACAAGTATATTTCAATAAATTAGTTTAATTACCAGTCTAGCTGAACCTGAGATAAATCTAGACCAGCTTAAACTGAACACACTATTCAAGATACAATATTTTTAAGTTTACACTGTATTTTTTGTGTCTTTGAAATATATATGCCTTTAAAAATATTTTAATTTCATTGGTTTGCAAAGTTAAGAAACAGTTTTACAGACAAACTGAAGTTTTTTGCATTAATATAATTTTGCAACTATTTGCTTTTTATTATGTGTAGCTGTTGTCTTAAAATGACTTGAAAATTTGTAAAAGTACCATTATATCTAGATGTGGTATTTGCACTGGATCAATCAATTATAATATTTTTCAAGACAATTCTTATACATTCTTAGATTCTTGGTATTAATATTTTACCTTTAATTTTGAATGAATCCACCTTATTTTTATTTGCTTAATGCAATGGTTCTTATATAATATATTAATGATTACTGTGTTTAATGTTACACTACTACATTATATTCTAATTCTGTAAAATAATTAATATTTTAATTGGTGTTGCAATGCATCAATAAAATAAAATAAATCTTTCTTTCTTATGTATTGAGTAAATATTTTTTGTAAGGTTGACTGGCAATGGGAGGACCAAGATGGTGGAAATGGTAGAAGGGGTAAAGTCAATGAGGTACAAGATTGGTCAGCAGCCAGCCCTCGATCAGCAGCATATGTTATATGGGATAATGGAGCTAAGAACCTCTACAGAGTTGGGTTTGAGGGTATGGCAGACCTAAAGGTGTGTATTTTATTTCATTTCTGATATTTATATAACATATTTTGAAAAAAAAAAATAGCAAAATAAAATAAAATAGCACTATGCCTTCAATTCATAATTATTATATACAGGGTAACTGGTTCAGTCGACCTAGATACTTTAGGAGGTTGCAAATGGTTAGGTTTGGGATATTTTATAGTGGGATCTATCAGCAATGATGGTAACTACAACCCTATCTAGGTCCTAGTATCTAGGTCCTCTTAACCAGTAACCCTGTTTACAAAATGTTAAGTTGGTTTGTGTATGCTTCAAAAATTCAAAATTTCAGTATCACTTGAGCTGAACTCGAAACACGATATACAAACCGCTTCAAAGATTGTTTTTGCCTATTATTTGCGTCAGTTTTGTTCCTCGTATCTCATCAATGCAACCCAAATATGTGTGATTGTATATAAGTAGTGTAGTAGTGTGTAAGTAGAGGGGGTAACACAGCAGACAGCGGAGGTCAAGCGCTGACGCGTCGCAAGGAGTACACCCTAAACCTATACCTGGGTCGCAATACCCAGGCGCTGTCGAAGTCGCATGTGTTGCCCCTATCTATCACACGATGGGCTCGGCACCCGCACGGTGAATCCATGGAACGCCAAGAAATAGGTCTGTCAAAATTGGAGACAAATTGAAGCAGAACTTTTTGAGGTTTTGAAGCGTACACAATCAAACTTAACGTTTTTATAAACATAGATTGATCTATGAATCATTGCACTTGATTTATAGCAAATTTCTGTTCGATTCAAATTAGGTTTATTGTTATATGAGGGACTTGACACTATTATATATGTAGAAATGTCATATCAAATGTTTCAGGTAGTCAATGATGTAAAAGGTCAAAATGTGTACAAGGAGCATTTGCCGCTCTTGGGCGAGTTAGGTCCTGGTCGTACGGGGCCCCATGGTTTGCAAGTTGGTGATCAGGTATGTATTTTATTATTACTTAAACTAAACAGGAAGCTAAGCCTACAATAACATTGCACAATATTTTTACTGTGCAATATTATTGAATACCCCTTTGACTCCAAATGTTCAATAATATTCATTTAATAAAATTGAATATATTTTCCTGCGAACAACATGTCTGATGACGATCGTTTTCTGACTTTGTTGAGTAAACTAATAAAAAAACAAAAAATGGTTGAAAAAAAAGACTGTCACTAAATGACTTAGCCTTAACTGAAGAAAACGATTTTAAAAATTACTGAAGAATATTGCAAAAAGAAATTGTTACAATTAGTAAACCCTTTGATAGACAAAAAGAACACAGTTATGAGGGAAGAGATTTCAAGTTATCAATTGCTTTTGCTCGATTTTAATACAAGACCCACATGCTACATCGTGATTGATCGATCGATCGAGACCACTCCAAACAGTGAACTGAAAAATATTGTTCAATATTATTGTAGGTGTATGGGACGCCTAAAAATCGTAATATACCTCTATTTTTATATGTACTCGTCACTCTGAGATAATATAAAATGCCTGCTTAAATGAAAATAAAAATGACTTAAAAGCATCCCTTATTAAATTATATCAAGAACGTCATGAAAAATATTAAAATAAATTTAATTGTCATTTCAGGTCAATGTAGATCTGGACCTTGAAATAGTACAATCACTACAGCATGGGCATGGTGGCTGGACCGACGGCATGTTCGAGTGTCTCGGCACCACCGGCACTGTAGTTGGTATTGATGAGGATCATGACATTGTAGTCACATACCCTAGTGGAAATAGATGGACGTTCAACCCAGCTGTCTTAACTAAGGTAGGAAAGAAAGCAATCCCAAGTTGGCAACTTTTCAAAACTAGTTTTAAACGCTTCATGTGTTTCAAAATTTTACCCGCAAAGAAAATATTCACTATTTTACCCCTAAATAAAATAAAAGCATATTTCTTATTTAAATAAAAAATATGACAAAAAACGGAGCATTACGGTCATATATGACGTCATTGTTTGAAGAACAAAATTTACTGGGAACAAAACACACTCGAACAAAATCAAATCATTTATTTTACCCAATTTTTTTCTATACGCGCCAACTAAAGCCAAGTTAATCAGCAGTCGAAGTTGTATAATACGATACATTTTCTCATTGGTGTTGCCAATCATATGACTTATAGATAAAAAATCTTATTTTTCTCAAGCGAAAATAATTATCTTTTCTTAAGCGAAAATAATTATCCTTTCTTGATTATATCTATAAGTCTATGTAATTAAATAAATATTTTTAATTTTAAAACATACTCTCAACTCGTGGATTACTACTCGACCAAGCGTTTTAGACCCACGCGTGGAATGCGGCCTCCCCGCCCGCACCTTGCTTTCCGCGAAGGTTGCTACCGCTAGCACGTGTTTGATTTTTTTTCTCTCAGCTTTCATTCGTATGTTGTTAAGTTTGTTTTAATTCGTTCAATTTTTGTTACTTATTAAAACTGTTAGTATTTTGTTGTGTGGAAAATGGGGAAAAATAAAACAATACATAGTGGACAGTGAGAAAAAAATATTAAGAGTCCTGAATTTCAGCAGTCCTCACCCTGTCCAATGACGTATTTATATATCATTCACATTTGGGTATAAAACACTACGCTCTGATAATGATGCTTGACACTGCGACATCTAATACCAAACTAAGCTGACCTTGTACTATGGTTACTAGACAAGGGATAAACATACTTATATACTTTTGATTTATAGATATATGCTTTATTATAGAAGCACCCAGACCCGTAATAATTAAATATCTGTAGATAACGCAAATAACTATCGTTAACATTCTAATTCGTTTAACATTCTAATTCTTTATACCAAATGCTTTTAAGATTAGCGCTCACTTGGAACATTAGTTGAACTAATAATAAACAAAGCGTAATACTTAATACGCGCGCTTAATGCTTTGGGTAATTTTATATAGGAAAAAATAACATCTATCGATCATTCGGATTCTTCTGCTGTTTCTGACATCTATTTTTCATACCCCTAAATGATTAGGGGGGGACCTTAAATATTTTTCTTAGTTTTTTGACAAACTTTATTTTATTATGATTTAGCATTGAAATATACACACAACAATAATGTATATGGCAAAACAACGTTTGCCGGGATAGCTAGCTAATATATGTAAACAGACCGAAACTCTAAACTGGTCTCTCTGACCGTCTAAACTGTTACACAGGAGTTGTACTAATAAATAGACTCAAGATCAAAATTAACAACAACCTAGCGATAAGCTGAGAACTTTAATGAAAGGGAATGAAAATCATACACTCATTATAATTGTAAGTTTTATTATTTAATAAATGCAGGTATGCACTGGGAACTTGACCGCTTCGGCGTCGGCTGGTGGCGCTGGCGGCGGAGGGTTCGCCGTAGGAGACCTCGTGCAAGTGTGCTCTGATCAGGAACGAGTCAAGGCTTTGCAACGTGGACACGGCGAGTGGGCTGAAGCTATGGCACCTGTTAGTATTTTGTATTTATAACATTGATTTCAGTTACAACCGGTTAAGCATAATGCCCCGAAGGATTTTATCTATTGATTGCGTATGATTGAAGAGAACACATTTTAAAAAAAGTAGTCTTTTGCGCTTCATCTGTGCTTAAACTTTTAAAATTTACCTACCTTCAATTTACATGTGTTAGGGAAGTTTTCTTAGCTATCTTTCGTATTGTGACAAAGAATTACACTCAGGCGAACAGTAAACAGATTTAAAATCGAAGTTAGAGAGCTAAAGAGCAAATTTTTCTCTTTTAATAGAATCTGAGAAAGACATGACGTGGCGTGCAGGCCAGACACCTGCTGCGCTTGCCACAATCATAATTATAAAAGTCGTGTACCCCTCCCCTTTATAGTAAAAGTTTACGAATCGAAGATACTATAACAAAAGTAAAAAAAATAATTGAGAAAATGACAACTGATTGTTTTATTTCAATTACAGACACTCGGCAAGATCGGTCGTGTGCAGCAAATATACCAAGACAACGACCTCAAGGTAGAAGTGTGCAATACGTCTTGGACTTATAACCCTAATGCTGTTACTAAAGTTGCATCGTCTGATGGCAGTATACCTGGAAATTCGTCAGGTAAGAAACTTGTTTAGTGGTGACTTTCTAGGAGTTTTTAGGGGAGGATGAGTTTATTATTTATTATTTATATATTTATATATTTATTTACATATATAGAACATGTATAGAACCATATTTTCCCTTAGCGTAATTTTGTCCCACTCAAGTATCGTATCTATTAGGAGCACTAATAAGATCTGTTGCCGTCAACTGAAATTTAGAAATTCTTTGGGAATTAAAGGTGGGAAAATTAGGAGTGGAATGGCAAATAATAGTTAAGTGAAGCCTGTGGACGGCAACGGATGTCGCTTGAGGAGTTTGAGCAATAGTTCGAGCTGTTGCTCAAAAAGGCTGTTGCCAGAAAGCCTCAACCATTAAATAAAGATACGAGTATAAATAACATTGTCCAGTTTAACCCAAAAAAGACACAGGTATGTGCGTTCACCGCAAAAAAGATACCATTTGTCGTATCACCTCAGTTTGAGAGCACCGCCAGAAGTCCAGTTTCGGGGTCACTTAGAGGGTAAGGTCAAATTGACCTCGAAGAAGCTCGGTGTACTGAACAGAGCGAGGCAGTATTTCACTGCGGCCCACCGCCTTCAGCTCTATAAGGCGCAAGTAAGGCCGCATATGGAATACTGTTCTCATCTCTATGCAGGGGCACCTCAGTACCAGCTTCTCCCTCCGGACCGCATCCAACAAAGAGCGACTCGAGTCGTCGATACCCCAAACATCTCCGATCGGCTTGATCCCTTGGCGTTACGTAGGGATGTGGCTTCACTCTGCATTCTCTATTGTATATATCATTGAGAGTGCTCCGAGGAATTGTTCGGACTAATACCAGCCGCAAATTTCCGCCATCGTTCCACACGGCAAAATTTTCATCCTCATTACCTGGATAGTTGGCGCTTCACTACTGTGCGCTTTACGAGACACTTTTTGCCCCGCATAACCAATCTGTGGAACGGGTTATCGTCTGCGGTATTTCCGGACCGATACAACCTTCAAACCTTCAAGAAAAGAGCGTACTCCTTCCTAAAAGGCCGGCAACGCGTTTGTGACTCCTGAGTTGCAGACGTTCATGGGCGGCGATAGTCACTTTCCATCAGGTGACCCGTCTGCTGGTCTGCCCCTTCTAACATAAAAAAAAGCGTTATCAAGAATCTCCATAATAGTGGTTATGTAAATATACGAGGGCGGGTCAATAAGTCCGTGACTTTTGGAATAAAACACAGATTTTTTGATAAATAAATCTTTTTTTTTTTCAACGTAGTCTCCCTTGAGCTCTATACACTTTGTCCAACGCTTCTCCAATTTTTTTATCCCTTCCAAAAAATATGATTTGTCGAGGTCCTCAAAATAGGCCTTTGTTTGCGAGATGACTTCATCATTGGAGTCAAATCTTTTTCCACCATGCCATTTCTTCAGGTTTGGGAACAAGAAGTAGTCACTCGGAGCCAAATCTGGAGAATAGGGCGGATGAGGGAGCAATTCATAGCCCAATTCATGGATTTTTGCCATGGCAACTGCACATGTGTGCACCCTTGCATTGTCTTGGTGCAAAAGAACTTTTTTCTTGGCCAAATGAGGTCGGTTTTTTTTCAAATCGTCATTGAATCGGTTCAATAAGTTGGCATAATATTCCCCATTGATTGTTCTTCCCTTTTGAAGGTAGTCAATGTGGATTATCCCGCGTGCATCCCAAAAGACAGTCGCCATAACTTTATTGGCTGACAAACCCACCTTGGCCTTCTTTGGCGCCGATTCACCCTTAGAAGCCCACTGTTTTGACTGTTGTTTGGTCTCTGGTGTGTTGTGATGGATCCATGTTTCGTCCACGGTTACAAAACGGTTAAAAACTTTAATATTACTATTATTATTTAATAAACTTTAATATATTATAATATAAACAAATATTGCGATTAAACAATGCCAAACCTTCCTGTGAAGTTGTTACACGATTGCGTTTGTGGTCGACTGTGAGCAATCGCGGCACCCATCTTGCGGAAAGCTTTCTCATGCCCAAGTGATCATTCAAAATTGAAACCACTGAGCCATGCGAGATCCCTACGGCTTCCACAATCTCTTGCACTTTCAATCTTCGGTCGGCCAACACCATATCGTGAATTTTTTCGATTGTTTCGGGTGAAGAGACCTCAACTGGGCGTCCAGGACGTTCGGCATCTTCAGTGCTTGTACGGCCACAACGAAATTCAGTAAACCACTTTTTTACCATTGAAATCGATGGTGCAGAGTCCCCATAGTATTTATCAAGCTTAGCCTTGGTCTCGGTAATGGTTTTTTTTCGCAAAAAATAATGCTTAATAAGCACACGAAATTCACTTTTTTCCATTTTTTCCTCAAATTACTGGGTAGTCTGATAAAGATAGCTGTCAAACACAAACTAACTGACGCAGCAAATTCAAATTTTGACAGGAGTCAACTGACAGATGCCTGTTGACAGGAGTAGTGTTGCTTTTTCAGTAAAGAGGTCAGAAATTCAAAAAGTCACGGACTTATTGACCCGCCCTCGTAATATAATAGTGTTATTAACATTTTAATACAAGCAAGTGGGTTAATTTCTTTTTAAGTATTATATCGTTATTAGTTTGCCTTTTTCTTTTTGAATTTCTGGTCTTTTTAGCGTCCTTGAAAGTCTGTATATAGATTTTGCTATGATCAAGATTTCGATGTATTGGGTGATCTCATAGACCCCGATTGACATCAGATCCCGATATTATTTAAATCGCATCCATTTTTAAAACGTAGCTTTTGATAGGGATTGGAACCAGTTAGATAAAGGACGTAACACCACTTTTTGGAATAAAATCTTGTAAACTGACCAATCATTATAATATTGTTCGTAATTGATGAGATTGATATTTTTACAGGCGAACGTCTGTCGGCGCTTTTAAAAAAGTTGTTTGAATCTCACGTAACGGGCGATGCGAATGAGGAATTGGTGAAGGCAGCCGCTAACGGAGACGCCACTCGATGTGCTGAGATTCTGGGGCGGACTGATGCTCAGCATGTTGATGTTAACGGCTTCTATGGAGGGCACACTGCTTTACAGGTACCGCCATTCTTCTTAATTCAAATAATACACAAAACTCACTAAATAATTACATTAATATGGTTTAAAATATGTTTTCATATGTATCCAGTGGTGCCTTAGATCGCATTGTTAACAGTAATTAAATTCGGCGTGTCCAAGTGTCTATAGACGGTGGTACTCACTTATCAACATGTGATTAGTCTACTCCTTTGCCCCCCCCCCCCCCCCTATAACATGAAAAATATCTCTTCTACGAATGTAAAACAAAAACTGTAGTGTTGAAGATTAAGGAGTAAGTTTCCAACTTCTGCCGGGGTTCCAGGGATTTCCTTCTTAGGGACACCTGGTTCCCGGGTATTGGTACCCGAGACGGCGTGCGGTTTTTGATCGGGTCATGTCCGACACAACTACCGGTGGGTGGTACCCAAGGGAATTTCCATAACGACAAAAAATCTGTCATTTCAGTATATTGTAAGTTTTCATTAATTGCAATAAAGTATCCATTCTTTTCTATATGAGTAACTAATTTATGTAATTATTTGTGATGATAGGCGGCTGCTCAAAACGGCCACGTAGAAGTGATCCGTGCTCTCGTAGAAGCCGGTGCAGACGTAGACGCAGAAGATCGCGACGGTGATCGCGCGGCACATCACGCAGCTTTCGGCGACGAGCCGGGCGCGCTGCGAGCCTTGGCCGCCGCCGGAGCCGATCTCAGCGCACGCAACCGTCGGAGACAAACTCCCCTCCACATCGCCGTCAATAAAGGCCACCTAGGAGTTGTGAGAACACTACTACAGCTTGCCGTACATCCTAGTCTTCAGGTTAGTGCGTTTTTAATATCTTGAGTGATAATTTGTTTTAAAACCTTATAGGCGTGAGGGCTGTGAATAAAATATGACGGAGGCGCATGTTACCACATGTCTTTGCCGTATTGTTAATCATTTCAGTGGGTTAAGTCGGATCTCAAAGCTGTGGTCAGCAGTTTAATTTAGCACATACAGGTTTTTTTTTATCTTACTTGCATAGATTTTACAAAATTTAGGCCAACGAAGCGACAAACTACTTGTGATTAACATCACTATCAGTCCACCCCAACATCTACTAAATATAATGTAGACACTGTTACATTTAATCTCTATGTATCTTTTAAATACTTTGTGGCGGAAAAAAGAAATATTATTATCACCCTATAGCCGTCCATTTCTGAACGAAGGCTACTTGTATATGTCCTCGTAAAATTGTAAATACCTTTAGATTATAATCTATCTCGCGAGATTGTAAACTGTCGAAAGATTGTGAACCGTAACATACTGCTTACAATTGAACGCATTATTTTTCAGTAGATTATGATCGACAATCATTGAAATGCTTTGGTTTCCTGAATTACTTAAGTATTCGTTAGGTACAACATTATTTTGTAAAGTATATCACTTTTGTGACGCATTCTGATTGGAGTTTTCGGAGTCGCAGAGCCCTACGCCTGCGTTTTAACTCTTCTTGGTGTCGTACCTTAGTTTCCTTCTTTCTCTGTGCAAGAAATTTGGCGTGTATAGCTTCAGAGTACATGCGCTTAGCTAAACGTTTCTTCTTGAGTGAGAAACGAATGTCTACCTGCAATTTAAGGTGTTTTAAAAGTAAGGCCATATTTCAAAACATATTTTTTAATTCAAGGGCCATTATACTGTTTGGTTAGTCCCCTTGTCATTGTTTCAGGAGGTAATGATCTAACTATTATTATATATTACTAGGAAAATTAGAACTACTAGTTCTAATTTTCCTGCATTTGCTCATGTCCACAGAAGTTAATAATAACATCACAGGTTGCCATTAATTTATTTAATTGTGGTTGCCAAGTCCTCCTCAACAATTAATGTTTCTGAATTGAGAAAAGCAACATTTTAGATAGTTAGGTAGTTAGATAAAATACAAATCGACCTAAATATTTAAAATAAAGAAATTAATACTTAAAATCACTTGAAGAAATAATATTTTTACATTTATTAAGTTTTATTTATTTATAAAAATTCATTTATCATGGTACACCAAAAAATATAGTAAAATCAATTCAATAAATGTAACACTCAAAATTGGTCTTCAAATTGGTAATGTTAACAACATATTCCGTCGTATATAATTAAGGAATGAAAATAACAGCTTATTACAATGTCTTCCTATTTAGGCCCACTGATGCCTTGTTTTTAACGTTTATTTATTTTCATTTCTAACATCTAACTTATTAACGCAAGTTACATGATAAAGGTTTTCTCCGACAAGCGACTTTAGAGATCCTTTGCGTCCATATCATACATTTCGTCTGGTTCACTATTCAACCCACAGGCCTCATAGCGAAAGGAGAACTGTCTTGCTATATCGCTCTTGCGCTCGGATTGAGAAGGAATTTTATGTTCTTCATCATAAACAGCCTATAACAGTCCACTGCTGGACATAGGCCTCTCCTTAGAAAGGAGGTTTTGGCCTACTATACCACGTTGGCCAGACGGGTTGATATAGGGTTTGTTTCAAGTTTTCCTTCTCTTTGCAGTGCTGTTGTCCTGCTTAGTTTGCTCCATTAGTCGGCTCTTACGACACCCAAGGCATGAATAGGGGTGGTAACATTCCGTATCCTTAATCCGTCATCACTCGGATATGTTGTATATTATATTTATGTTCTTAAACACACGTAAAATACATTCAGAAACTGTAATTTAATAAAAAAAAGCCGTGTGGTGTCGTGGGACACCCGATAGGAACGACGTTGTGACGATCGAGTAAAACTGATTCGACACGATTTTAATTACAACGCCATCTATGAAATATTACCTACATATGTTTCAGTTGGTTTCTAATTAAAACAATTTATACATTGGTAAAATCTATCTATTCGATAGATGGCGCTGAATGACTGACAAGTGACAATTCAAAATAAATACTGAGATGAAAAGTAATGATTTCCTATCTATTCATTAGATGGCGCTGAATGACTGACATAAAAAGTGTCGTTATAACTTTTCGTGAGATTTTTTTCCGTCTCCTTTCACAACGCGCGGTAAGGAACTTCGTTCCAAAAATAGAAAACTACTGTTAATGAAATATAGGTAATCAATCCAAACTTAAACTACGTTCCTATTAGAATATCCACGTTGTTTTTCTAGCATATAGGGTAATTTTTCCAAGAGCTGTGTTTTAATTAGTTATAGAAAAAAAGGTAGCAAAATGAAAAGTAATATTGTGCAGGTAATAGATATCTAATCAAAATACAAAAACGACAGATTCTGTAAAGTTTAAAAACAATACTACAGTTTTATGTAAAAAATTGTGGGATGTAATATTTGCTTTGTCTCTTAGTTTATGCCTAACACGACAGTACAGACTATTACACAATTGCGTAATAGCCTGAAACAAAGTCGGTAAATGATTTTATGTTACATTTCGGATATCCCTGTTAGTTTAGCTCGCTTGAGGTAGTGGGCAAAGTGATGTTGTGTTTATTTAGTAGTAATATGAAGTTTTAATGAATAATTTTAATAACATAAACAGTCATAAGTTTAGTACCGTTGCTTGGGACTTACCAAATATGTCTCCCACTCTAAAAAGCATGCATTCCTGTCGGACATAACTTCATTGAACCGAATGGGTTCAATTCTATATAAAATCGACTACTACCGCCTTAATCAGTATGTTGTATGAAGATATTTTTTAGTAAAAGGATCATTCCACATTTCAGTTACATCCTAAAATTAAATAGTTTTGAAATTATCTGAAGGATATTGACGACCGGATGGCGTAGTGGTTTGTGTAACGGACTGCTATTCCAAAGGTCGCGGGTTCGATTCCCGCTCAAGTCAAACATTTGTGTGCATGAACATTTGATGTTTGATTTGGTCTGTGTGTTTCTATGTATAATATGTATGTATTTACAAAAAAAAAGTATATATGTATTTATATCAGTTGTCTAGTACCCATAGTACAAGCTCTGCTTAGTTTGGGACTAGATGGCGTTGTATGTGATAGAATAAAAAAAAAAAAAAAAAAATATCATGGCTGATGAACGACAAAATACAAGAAGGAAGGAAGGAAGAAAATAGAAAACCTTATTGGAAAGTTTTATTCAATTTTAATGTCAATATATTTGTCTGAAAAGATTATAATGATGATAACGAGTAAAACACAAGTTGAAATTAAACTTTTAATTATTTAGTAGGAAATGGTAGGAGAAACTTTGAAAACTTTGAAAACTTTGTGGGTTCAAACCAAATTTGTATTAAACGTCAACGTACGTCACGTAACACGTCGGCAGTACATTTTAAATCTTATTCTATATATAAATTCTATTTGTTCAAATATTAGATCAATTGGTAGTGCTTGTAGAGATAAGTCTTATCTCACATAGACGTCAACTATGTTATAGGTAACTGACTTGACTGCACGGATGGCGTAGTGGTTTAAGCGGTCGCCACTACGCTGAGTGTTGTGGGTCCGATCCCCACATGGGACGACACTTTGTGTGATTCACAAATTGTTGTTCTGAGTCTGGGTGTTCTTTGTGTCCGTTTCATGTGTGTTTGTAAAGTCCCCCGCGACACAGGATTTATTCCTAGTGCGGGAGTTGTCTTTTGAAAACAAAAAAAAAGAAAAAAGGTAACAAATTGGATATTTATATAAGATGTACTTGGATTAGGCATTAATGCTATCGGTAATAATTCCTCTTATTGCATAGATAGGTTTAACCAACAATAAGTCAGTCATGTATTTACATTAATCAACAATATCTAGAAGCATTGCCCAATGGATTGTAAAACACCAAATATTTTATCGCCCGACAGACATGCGATAGAGCAAAGTATTACAAAATGAAACAACATGGTGTAGAAGGCTTAACACTTTAATCAGCTATTTTCGCAAGATGAAATTATTTGTGCAATGAACCCGTCTCCCAATCGGTAAAAGATATCGATGAAAAATCCTATTTCATCGTTGCAAATTAAAAAAAATCTATCTTACATTTCTGTCGGCAAATGAGGTTTCGAAATGTTGAAAACCTTAAAGTGTTAAAATCTTGTTATAGCACTTACAAATTAACCGGTTTTGACTATACTAGCTGTAAAATAAAAGAAACGCTTTTGAGAAACCGATCGAGCAAAAAATATGGGTATGCCATTACTGGGATTTACACAATTAAACTTATCCCATGCGTTTTGTCCAAAATGTTAAAATAATAAATGAAAAGCAGATGTCATCATAGGAGGAATATATTTACGTATACAACATAAAACTCTGAAATCACCGCATGATAATGTAGATGAATTATCAGCCCGGGATTAAAGATATTATTAATTGTGTTTTCAATACATTCCTTACATATTATTGCTTCAAAATTTTATTACTCTTTAAAATGTTTATATTAGGCGCCTTAAAAAAATATGTTCACAAACTTGTTTAGAATCTTGTTTAAGTATGTGTTACCTGATATTACTGAAAGACGACTGGACAGATTTCGTTTTTTTTTAAAGGGTATACTTTCTGCTTGGTTCTATTGTGGTCAAGCCAGGATCATTAAGAAATTCAAAAAACTCCTTAAATACTATAGACAATTCTGTAGCTATTTCAGAGTTTGTAACCGACAGCAAAAAAGGAGGAGGTTCTTAAAGTAACAAGTTTTTTTGTTCTTAAAGAGCTCCAATTGCACAAAACAAATGTACACTAACCAATATTAAGCATTGCACGTTTTACGATAAACTTGATCTCCTCAAGCGTCAACGTCCATGAATTGGAAAAACCAATATTTTGTAAAAGGTGATGAGCAGTTGACTTTAAGCTATTAACAACTACTAATAACTTAGATAAGTCGCACCTCAAATTTTGAATATTAAGAGATAAAGAAGCAGCTCATACTCTTTTGTAAAAGTTAAAAAACTATCGTTTATTGTCGTGCATTAAATTTAGTTTTTCTGTTTCAAACGAAAAATTTTAATATTACAAAGGCATATCAGAAAATAATGCCGTTCAGAAATGTAATTCAGAAAATAACATATGTTATATAACTTCATGTTGTAGTCGTTAGTAGAATGTTATAATATAGTTCATATTTAAATACTCGAACAATGTCCAAGATATGTATCATACAAATTTACTTGCGATTTATTGTCGATGTACATTTACTGAAGAAAACATGGGCTGCGTGCTTTCAATAATGAAATGTGTATACGGTATGCACGCGTGAGCTTAGCGTTGTTATTATTTTTCGCAAGACGCTGTCACGCAACCATTTCTTAACTTGTAAAGGAGGAAGTTAAAAATCGTATTTACTAAAGTCCACAACGGATTACTTTTAATTAATAAAACAAAACTACACTCGTCTGTAGCGAGAGAATGTGGAACTGAATCATTAACATGGCCGACCGCTACTGACCTATCACTAATTAACTACCAAATTTTTCTTAAATCCAAGGCAAACAAGGTCTCGGCCAAAAGCCCTGTAACACTTATTGAATAAAAATGGTGTCGTGGGACACCCGATAGGAACGAAGTTGTGACGATCGAGTAAAACTGATTCGACACGATTTTAATTACAACGCCATCTATGAAATCGGCTATTACCTACATATTTTTCAGTTGGTTTCTAATTAAAACAATTTATTCATTGGTAAAATCTCCTTGAGAAATGATGTCGAATACAATATTTTTTGCTTAACTTACATAACTTTGAACACAAATTTTAATTTTACTGAGATGAAAAGTAATGATTTCCTATCTATTCGATAGATGGCGCTGAATGACTGACAAGTGACAATTCAAAATAAAAAGTGTCGTTACAACTTTTCGTGAGATTTTTTTCCGTCTAGCCCCCTTTCACCTAAGTGCAGCACGACTGAACTGCGCCCTTTTAAGCTACATCGTGATCTACGTATTCTATTGTTCCTCCATATCTAGGGCATTTTTGTAAAAATTGTCGACGATAAAATAGAAATGTTCAACGTAGCAGCTTTTGCTTAATTGAATAGTTAAGTACTTATAATATTTTTATATTCACTTCATTTCTGACAGTTCGTTAATTACCATTTAAAAATCATTCAAGTTGATAATGTCTCTTTGTACAATAATTTTACAACCATTGTGTTGGTAATATTGTATGTGTCACGACAAGTGAACGTGGGCACAATATGACAAGCCTTTCGTAGTCACTCTTTCTCATGGGAATACTAATGCAGTAATGTTTTGGTGTCAGATCTGAAATACCTAATAAAGGTATCTCCATAAATTTGTAAGTTGATTGTTGTATCATAAGTAGTCACTCGTATAAATTTATCCCCTAGATTTGTGATATATCTAAGTCACATTAAAGGCGATGAATAACATGAATTATTCATCGACTTTTAGAAAATATTGCTGTTTACATCCTGTTAAATACTTATTAGATTTTAGGTTATCTGTGGTTTTCATCATCAGTTCCATTGCACTAAATAGCGCTTGCAGTAAAGTAATACTAAATGAAGCTGTCTGATCCGCATACGACAAAATGTCGTTAGTTATCAATGTAGGAAACAATTAGATCTCACAACTGTTTGCGTTAGAACCTTTTTATACTTTATGTTCTTAATAGGAAAGTCGTATACACGTTGAATGTACATTACATGGTTTCGTACAAAGACGAATCGTAATGCTACCACAAATGAAGCCGAAGCGAATTAGGCTAATACCAGTTTCTTTGACAAGGGGCTCTGTATTTTCACATTCGAACTAAGAATGTTTGAGTAGAAGAGTATTCTAACTACTTTGTTTGTTTAGATGTTCCGGAACACGGAACGAAGTAGTTGGCTTGGCATAGTTACCCATCTACTTATTAAACTTACAAGTTTGTTTTTGTTCTCGGCTACTTAATTAGACTGAAATGTTTTACCTCTTTTCTCGTGCCTATCCAACTTTAACAATAAAAAATGGAGTATTATCACATCGTTTGAGCAGTACAATTAATTACGTTGTTTAACCAAAAGGCATTTAAACTATCGGGGAAGTCTTAACTACGCTATTTATTTAGACGTTGTCTCGAACATTAATCCCCATCTGATCCAATGCTCGGTTTAGTATTTCCCGGGAACCGTGTCTCTTGGACTTTTAATCTAGACGAGTCGAGTTTCAGTCGGTAATGAGTGTAGCGACGCTCTCAGACATGCGGTCTCCATAATTGCCAAACTTTGTGCCGCCCGAGACCTCGCACCCCTTCGCTTGTCGTGCTTCATTGTTCACATGGTAACGCGTGTGGTAGATGCCTTTACTCAAAGCTACTCGAACGTCACACTAAACGAAGGATTATACTTCATCCCTTCCTCCCACACAGGCATGTAAATATGTATATCTTCAGTTACAAAACACCTTCTGAAGGATAGACGACACTATTCTATCTTTACACTAAAAGCAGCTGTCTTTTAATTTAATGCTACTGCGGTCAACGTCGTTCTTGAGTTTATGCGTAACCATAGCTCACACGCTTACGCTGTAATACTGAAATAAATTATGGGTTCTTTTCTTTCCTTGCCTGAAGAATATTCCATATTTATAGGAAAATATTTTATGGTAAGTAGTAAGCCATAAAATCATTCCACGCAATCGTAACTCAGTTTCAAAATGTATTTACATAATTATATCTCTTCAGCTTGTACGACCGTCGTAGTGTTGGAGGGCTTTGAATCTACGGCGTAGACTTTCGTAGACTTATTTGTTTTGACCATTTAGACACAACTAGAATAGTATTCCGGTACTATTCGCGTAGCTTAAAAAATATTTTTTTGAAACTTATTTAAAAACGATACGGTGTGAATGTAGGCTGCAAATTTTAATCAAATTCAATATTTTGCATCAATTCTCTAATCACATAATAAATACTTTTAAGATCATATTTAACTCCGCTTAGGAATATTTTACCAATGTAAAATTCTTAAGTTTGTTAAATTGTTTCGCGAAGTATTTGATGCGAACTTATCTCTGAAATCTTTGTTTAATTATAAAACTATTCTCTCGAGTTACAGCCATATTGAAGCGCAATTGGGCGTAAAGCTATTTAAATCTGAATAGGGCATTGTAAAGGCGCGTCACCTTGATTCAGCGACGAGTCTCGTCCTTAATAAAGTTAGAGTGCCGTCGCTCGCGGACACCCATTCTGTCCGCCGCCCACCGATGCCTTAGGGTGCCTCTCGAAATCATCTTGTACGGGCTAAATGCCTTTCTCGAACCTCTTCACACTCCACTACCTAGTTTGTGTGCAATGGACCATACGTATTTCTATAAGACTCAAAGGAAGACTGTTTACTTTGATTGTCTAACAATAGATCTATCATAGCATTAGCCAGATTATAAATTCAACATGTTCAGGAATTCATATTGTCAGGATTTTCACAAGTTTAAACAGCATGTAAATAACAAAGAAATCGTAATTGGCTTTCTACCACTTGGTGATGTATACGATGTAGATTTGTTGTATGTATTCGATATAACAATGCTTTGTTACGCATTGGATGACAGTGTCAGAAGTCAGCAGAGGCGTCTGTTACGTAAATATAGGCTGGGCGTGTTGCGAATAGGACAGAATACACGATGAGGGGAGGACTAAAGTATGTCCCGTTTATTCTGTGTAAGTAAATGTATTCAACAACCAGTTAAAATAGGTTTATGTTCATTTCTATACGTGACAGAAAACTTAATAGTACCTCGAAATGTTATTTTGGGCCGCAGTTAACCTTTCAGCTCTTGTCGGTAATAATAATAAATTAGATGGTGATAAAACATCGGTCCTCATTATAAATCTCACAATTTCAAACGTAACTACGGCGAGAACGACAGTCAATATTGCTGACTTCCCATTAAATTCTAATTTTCGTTAAACCTAAAGCGAGTCTTTCAGTATTAAAACATTTCTTTTACATCCCTACTGCTTCGATTTTTTGGGCCATTTTTCTTTGAAGCAGGTACTCGGTGATTGCAATTTAAAAGAAGAGTAACATTTAAACATATCTTGGGTAAAAGTAATGCTTTACCATAAATATCAAGGTTAATCAAAGATGATTCTCTATTTGCCTAAGATTTTTTTATATGATAAAAGCTGAGCACGAATGTTCACCACGAAACGGAAATTCACAGCCCTTTCTGGTTATGCGTCGATTTATATTCTACGCCCACTCGCCGCCTGAGAAATCTCATGTTGGAGGTGCTCTTTCAATTTGAATCGGAACACTCGGATCGGGGAATAATGTATTTCGGTATCGACCCTCCAACGCTATACGGATCCTCCTGTTTATCGCCGCTCTCATTTATTCGGGCGTCGTCGCGCCTTTATTTTTTCAACACAAAGTCGGTGTCGCGCTGTTTACCCGTCGCGAGGCACTATTAGCAAGGTTTTTGTTTTGAAAGGCAGTCAGATGGTGTTGACTTGAATAAAGGATAATTGAATTGCCACACTAAAGTACTAAATGTGCCCCACGAAAGGATATGAAAGTTTTTATCATTTAAGTTTAGTTCATGTTAATTGCCCTTTATGTATTTTTTTCACATTGATTTTCTGTTCAATGTGTCCATAGTCCATTTTTTTTGTTTCTTAGAATATTCATTGATGTAAGTATTTTACAGATCGCCTAGTAGTCGTATAATAATTCATTGAAAATTATTTTTTGGTTTATTAGTTGTTTGAATTATCATTGTATGAACTTACATACTATGACAACATTTGTAGCAGACTACAAAGTAATATATGTAAATAAATACAATAGAATTTTTAAATTTGGAACACATGATATTATTCTTTTTTTACCTTTCTGAACATCTCCACTTTAAAGTATTCGAAATTTTAGTATTCAATGGTTCTCGAAATTTTCTTAAAATATGTACAAAGCATTTATTTTACGTATTAATAAAAAAT
Organism: Arctia plantaginis; assembly: GCA_902825455.1. Taxonomy (NCBI): domain Eukaryota; kingdom Metazoa; phylum Arthropoda; class Insecta; order Lepidoptera; family Erebidae; genus Arctia; species Arctia plantaginis. The sequence goes on from CADEBD010000288.1 coordinate 9,393,876, forward strand.
ACTTTATTACGTTACGACTATTACGTATGCCAACCTATATGTGCGGTTATTGTAAAATTATAAGTGTAAGTTGTTTAAGTTTCTTTTTGCACAGAACATTATAAGAAACTTGAACGACTGAGCTCTTTACTCAATACTTTTGTTACAGAAATCTAAAAAGAAGTCTAAATGTGTACTGTTAATGTTTTGCTCTAATATACTTATCAAATATGTTGTATAGCAAAATAAATTTTCAGATTAAAGTTGCAATATCTAAGTTTTTATTGTGTACTCGTATGAATTATAAATGGCGGGGTAAAACCTCAACCTTCGCATTTTACTTAGTTGATGCGTTTAATAGCATTAAAAACTAACTTTCTCTGCGCTTACGGTGGTATTTGTGAAAAGTGACTGTAAAGAGCATTTTGCAGACATGCACAAAGGTTCTCAGGGGTTTCAAGTTTCTCTATGTCGACGTCTAAACACAAAGCATTACGTTGCCTATAGTCGCTTTTAATGAATAATAGAACGATGCACTAAGTTAAACACGTTTGGAATATATCGAGTCAAATCATTGGTGGTAACAAAGCCATGTACGATTAGAATATAAATTGTTGATGTCAAATGAACTTTATATGCTCTACAGACATCCTCACAAAGTATAAAATGAAGTCTCTTTTTTTTCTTGTACGCTTAGATCTTTCGAGATAGATCAAAATTATGTACTACGAAATTGTAAATCTTAAAAAGATCTACAAAAAAGTCCACGATGGTATATGTCTATTTCCTAAAAATAACTAACAGTAATCATTTTTATTTATTTTACATCTTCATGCACTTATCTACATCGGCGGACTTAATGCCTTGGGCATTCTCTACCAGCCAACCTTTAGGTGGTGTAGAAATCTTGTAGGGTAGGTGCACCGAGGTTACGATTGTAATCAATGATTTATTTTTTATCTAAAACTAAGCAAAATCTACAAATATTATACATATAAGTTATAATGTAATACAAATATAATAACACGTATATATAGAAATAAATATAGATATAAATACATATTCTTTATGTTTGTACACTGTAAATGCTTGAATTTAGGAGGTGTACCATTTGTTAAGTCACTTGCGCCATCTCCTTGAGAAGGTAATTATGTACATTCCTTTTAAATGCGAAACGGTTTGTGGACATCCTGATTTCGAGTAGGAACGCATTCCAGAGCAGAACTACTTGTACAAAGAACGAGGAGTTCACGAAGTCTGAGTTGTGGGAGGGGGGGGGGGGGGACACAAGAGAAGCAAATTATTCGTTGATCTATCTTTTACATGTTCCATAAAATTATGGGTACTTTACGAAGCCATTATGCTTATCCAAAGAAATACGTTAGATTCGTTGTGAATTTAATGTGGATCAAAATTGCCTTCTACAGTATATCATTAAAATACATATCTTAGATATCAGAGATTTACAATGGGGGCCCAAAGCGGCTGTCGCCGCGTCGGGCCGTACGTCCGTCCCGGGTGGCAGTAGCGGAGCGGGCCTATAAATATTGCATATTAAGATGTCCTGGAGTATAGTCTTATCATAATGATAGTATAATTAATTACTCCACACTGACACTACATTAGTAATATTAGTAGTATCTACATTGCACCCGTGCGAAGCCGGGGCGGATCGCTAGTGATCGTATAAAAAAGTTTAGTTTAAAAAAATTGTTAACGAGTACAAAAGTATTTGGCTTTAACCTCATCTAGCATTCGTGTCGCGATGCGGATATCCTGCGGACCCTTAACCCGCGCCCTATTTCTCCTATTCCGAGGACTATTTACGTCGTTTTGTTTGATAATCTGCTATTGTTTCGTAGGGCAACGCGGCCGTCCTGTGAGAATTATGCGAGCTATCTATAGAGAACGTGGACGGCGTGCGAATATGTAATTATGCTACTCAGCTACAACTCGCTTACGTTTTATCATTTCTTTGGCGGAAGATAATGACTAATTGGATTTTATTACATTCTCTTAGATAGCCTTTGGTCATAATCATAAAGTGAACTTATGTTTAATTTTATAACGCGAGAAAAGCTACGAGCAGAAAATCTTGTCATAATTTTTTTATTTTTTTATTAATTAAGTATTCTGTTCTACTCTTTATGAGAAAGCGTTACTAAGTACTAAATTAAGAAATGTAAACTTATGACTTTATTTAATTATAATTAATTACTGGATTTTCTATCGTTGTAGAATAAGCTCTTTAGACTTAATCATTATCATCTAGTTCATACTTGGGTTCCCTTTTAAAGCTTGTTTATTTAAAATTTTAACAAAGAAATAATGTTGATTTTTCAAAGCCAATCAAGATTAAGTAATTGTGATTAAACATATTTTAAATATATCGTATGAATTGCTGTCTGTGACACTTCCTTTTTATCTTTTTAGTTTCCTGTTAAAAAAGTTACCGTATTGTTAAAATCTAGTATAACTTATCAAATTAATTAGATTTTTTTTTAGATTTTTAATTAGATTTTTTTTAATAAATTAATGTTTGAGACATTAAGTTTGTGAAAATAACATTGATAGTTTTAATTATGTCCATAGATGGTGTTAAAGCCAATAAAATCATTTTAGAACGGTATGTACACTCAAACAAGAAGACACTTACGCGTAGCCAATTCTACCTGAACTGTTTTGTCAATCCTGTTTACAGACATGAGCAGAACACTAGGTTTAATTTAGTCATCCTTTAAACGTTATTAAACATACTATTCCAAACCGGTTTCATCATCGTTGGCTTCTTGGGTCTGTTTCAGACGATTTAGTTACTGTCCCATAGCCATACACTTTATTACCGGTTAAAAGAAATGAAAATTGAGCAAGAAGTGTTACGGTAAATTAATCAAAGTAACCACGCAATTTCTGTTATATTCTAGAGAATACTGCATTAAACGGTAAAGCGCTTATCAACAAACTTGTGTAAATGAACGAGGCAGCGTTCAGAACGTACAGATGAGTTTGACAAAAATACTCCTTTAAGTATAAAATATAAATAAAGACCATTCTTCTGACTGTGCTGTACCATGTATGTGGTTGTACTTGTATTTATTTAATTTACCGTTATATTTATTTATTTTCACATTTAAATACACCCCGATGCTAATTTTGGCTAAGAGTATGAATACACGTTTACTTATGTCACTGACAGAAATAATTGTTGAGTGAATGAATGTTTGTATACAAAAATCTCATTGGTCTAGCATTTATGGTAATTTTCTCTACATTTTTTTTTTGTAATCTCTTCCTTTAACAAACTGTCCTTCGATGTGACACGGCCATACAAATTCATTTTATTTCCGTTTATATGCCTATTTGTATTCTTTCTTCCTTCGTGGTTAGAAAAATCTCTATACTGAGATGCTCTTTCATTTTGAATCGAAACGGCCGAATAGGGGGAATAATTTATTTGAAAAGCTACTTTTTTATTCAGAACAGCTCTCTATGCTTAACGTTCCCTCGTATTTTCGTTGTTGTTAGTTGTTTGGTCATTGTTTGTTGATTGCCCAAATATTCAGAAGCATAACTATGCATATCCAGCTGTGTTGAATTTTCGAGATCCCTAAAATAATTTTACAATCTAACTAAGTTATACCTACCCAAAGACTGAAGTTGTAATACATACCTTCATATATGTATATTGTTTCAATTTATTTCGGTCGTTTCGGACTCGAGAGCCTAAATTAAATTGCGACCCCAAAGCTGTTGTTTATTTATTTTATGCTACTTCTATGTATTAACTTCTACCTTTTGTATATTCTGTAGGCACTTAGAACGGTATCAGAACGTAATTTAATCGAGTACAAAGTACCTTACTGTATAATACCGGGTATACGATTGCTTGAGTGAACAGAACATGAACACTTTGGAGCTATAATTTGTACTTGTATCAGCTTACATGGGATTAACAGTTTATTTAATATGTGCCTATATATTCGAAGTCGCAGATCTCAGCGCACTGGGGTTGCTGACATTGCATTAAAAGGTGGAGCGTGACCGTCTCCGCATTACCCGGCTTCGACTTAGGTTTGTACCATGGTTCGACTCAAGCGTCTTATTGAAATCTAATTTTCGTTAATCCTCGGAACGAGTCCGCTCCAGCGAGGCAAAGCCATTGGTAATAATATTGTCGTTGTTATTACTCCTAGTAATGCATTACGTTTCTTCTGCTTCAGCGATATACTATTTTATTATTGTAACAAATTTCTTTTATAGAAGCTTTTCTGTAGCTACACGTATTTTGTTAGTGTATGTTAATAAATTCTTTGTCCACTGATTGGATTCATGTAAATCGACTTCCTCTGAGATTACTCCAACTTTGTGAATAAATCAGATTTAAGTGACTTTATTTTTGTTGCCTGCATAATTTTGTGATCTATTTTAATTAATGTAGTCGTAAACTTACCATAAAACAAGGCTTAAAATACTTACTATAAGTTGCTACTTAACCTGTAAATGCTTACTCATGTTGTCAAGTCCGATTATTCATTAACTAACAATTGTAGTAGTGTTCAGGGATCTGTTCATCAGTGAACTACTTATTTTACACACTTTATTTTACAAGTCCTAAACGACGTACAGTTTGTGTAAAGAATCATAGTGATTACTTCTCTAAGATTTATAATAATATATTTTGATATTATTGTCGTAATAGGCTCTATATTTCTTATTTATTATAAGTCCATAGATTCATCGCCGTGTGTCAATTTCAATTTGTACCGATATTACAGTTTGCCATTTCATAGCTGCCGTTGTCTGTGCTAAAAATCTGAACTTAAAACCGTTTGAATATTATGGATCGTATTTTTATCAAATCAACATAGTTCCTGTTCATCTACGCAGATTTATTAATTGAAAATTCATGCACTTATTGCGTTCAATATGTCTTTGAAATTTTTCATTTTTGAAGCTTTTCCCATCGCCCTGGTAGAAAACTAATAAACATGAAAACTTATTTCATGTTTTTTATTTTTCTTAGTTGCATGAAGACAGTAGATTAGTTTAATTTGTGATTGTGGTGTACAGTTTCATTTGAAATAGGACGTATGACAGCCTCTTAATTTACTGTCTGCTTCTGCGTACTGCTCGTAGCGGTCTTGTGGCGCGAGGCGGTACAGTCTGATTTATGTTATTTGCACGTAAAGCGGAATTAATGGCTTTATTACTCTTCTCTGTTTGCTGATCTGGGATGCTGAGCTTCGCCTGCGTCCACAATTCCGTTTGTACAGCCAAAAAGCCCTTTTGAATCAGCGGTTTGGCAAACAAGTAATGAATTCGTATGTAACACTTCAATACAAAGTCTAACCGCAATTCCGAAAATCTTAAGAATATATCTTCATTTTTGTAATTATAAAATATTTAAAAATAAATTGCGGAATAAACGTGTAAAGTTAAACACAGGTATGACGTACGGCGTAACAATAAGTGCAGTAGTTTGGCAAAATTTCCTTATAGAGCGTCATAATTCATATGTGGCATACATTCTATAGCGGTGCGCCGGTGCGCGGTCTCAGGTGAAAAATTTGAGCGTAGCTTTGTTGTACTGCGAGCTTAGTGTTTTATCTCGGCTCAGCATTATCAGGAAAAGGTCTTATGCCTCTGAACCGCCAAATTCTTGACAAAAATATGTCTCCTATGGCCTCTGTTAAATGTGAACAAGCGATTACGTGGTGGTTGAATTTCGATCATAATCGTTATTCAAAATATATTCTTTTTTAAAATATAATTTATCAGTTTGACCTGTAATGTCATTGTATAGACTTTCCGTACCACTGTTCCGTGACTAGTCATTATATGTATATACTGGACTCCTGCATGGACGTGCTTGGTTGTTTTTTTCGCTAACTTTTGCGCACATGATGTTTTTTACATATGTTTGTTGTTTACTTTATTAGACATGTACATTCCCAAGTGCGCGAAATTTGCTTAAAAATGGAACAAAGAAATTTCTTAGTGTTATTATAAACTAATGTCATGAAATAGCAGATAATAGCGAATAAATGGCTATAAACTAGTAGAACAAACAATAAAAAAATTATCTGGTGAAAATGCATCGGGTGTACTGGCTGCAGGTGGATTTTCTGCACAATTGCAGTTGCGCCGGAATCTCTGGTCGTAAATAACACGTCGCATTCGTGCTTCCTTTCTTATGCTTTAGTGAGAAAACGTTTGAATTTGTTTGTTACAGCAATATATCATTAGACTTACCTTAGTTACCTACCTTAGTTTATTTTTCTGCTTTGCCTTTTATGAAGTTCTAATTATGAATATATTTTGCATAGTACATATACTAGTACATAATTATCACATAGAGACATTTCTGTATGTGATAGTTTAGAAGTAACATATGGTCTGCTTTGTTCTATCCGGATGTGGAAACTAAAGTTCTGTGTATTCTGTGTGAATCTAACAAAGCTTACTTCATGCATTATCCTCTTTCAAGAATATTGGGTTTACACTATTTCTAATTGCTTCGGGATACTTTTTAATAAATTAATGTTTGAGACATTCTGTCACTTATAATGCTTTGTATTTGCGTGTGATACTGTCGTAGATGTTATCCGTATAAGAATCCTTTTCCAATATATGATCTGTACAAGTAATTTAACTGATAAATATCTAATTAATACGTAAATAGATTTCGTCACCCGTTTTGAGGCCAATATCACGGTTGAGGGAATTCGAAATTTAGAATACTTTGTTTATTTAGAATACTTCACTATTGCACGGATATCATAAATTTTATCATTATCGTAAAGCTAATCTTTGCTTAAGTTTGGGATAAAGGCTACAGAAAGACAAGGGGTACAGTGTATGTTAAACTATAATTTTAAAAATGATGATATCACCAATGCGTTCTACTTGGGTATTACAAATTCAACCTTTAGATGTAATTAAAAAAAAACTGCATTGTAAACCATTAATATCCTTCCATGCTGTCAGCAAATAATTATTTTATCCTAGGTGTTTTTGTTATACATATGCTTACATCGTTTAGTTACGCTCTGTTTAACAAAGAGCAGACCCATCGTGTCGTAAAAAACTTTAGGAACAGAATACATGCATACATAACACAATATGTTATACACTATCATATCAAGAATGCTGATTTTCACGGTTAACTCAATTTTATTTTCGAACACTTCTGAATCATTCCAATTACTTCATTTCCTATACATATAAAGCTCTGGATCATCATCATCATCATCAACAGCCTATACTAGTCCACTGCTGGACATAGGCCTCTCCTTAGAAAGGAGGTTTTGGCCCACTATAAAGCTCTGGATAACAATACCAAACAATAAAAAAAAACATAATTAAAACAAAATATGAACAAATAATTTTGATTTAGTTTTTCTTTGAATTTCATTGAAACAGGTCCATTAATATTTTACCGAAATTCTATTTAAAAAAATATATAAATTTAAAAGTAAGATATTAGGATTAATCATACATTTTATTTGCACAAATAATACAATAATGAAAAACCATGTTATCTGTTTGAACGTTCAAACAAGTACAACATAAATTTTCGGAAAGAGAGATTTAAACAATATTTCGAACATATTTTATTTGCGTTGGCTGTAAGTTTGATAGTAAAACGTTCGTAAAATTGGACTGAAAGTGTTATATCGAAGCAGTGAAGTGGAATGCAGGCGACGTGCCACTCAGTGTTGTGTGTCGACGTTGTCGGTTACAGAGAGCTTACAGGCGGCAAACCATGCTTTGCTAGGGAACGTACGGAATGCGGAATAGTCTACGGCTACACCTCGCATCGTCCAAATAATTTATATCTCTGCGATTGTTCGTAATTCTGGTGAAATTTATGCGTACCTATAGCCTTATTATTACACGGTCTGTGGCTGGAATGGACATGAATTGTAACAAATGGAAATGTACTTAATTAATGGTATTCAGAATGACGTTATATAAGTATTAAACTGTACGTTATTTTATTAGTAAATAAATACTAAGACCTACTAAGTAAATATTTAAGGCATTAGAAGTAAGGCTGTGTGCCTTTTCTCAAAGCCGGTCAGTTCCGTTTTAACAATTGCAGTGCATATAACCTGTTGTCACTTATGTGTGTGTCATTGACTAATGGTGTTTCTTTCCATGCACTAGAGACGAGACGACAGACGACAACAAATTTTAAACATCTCAAACCTCGAAAGTCATTCGCAGTTCTTCGTTCATTAGCGCAAAAACTTGTGAGATCTAATTGTTAATTTTATGGTAACCATGTCACTTGGCGACAATGTTTGTATGCATAAAAAGTCGCTAGCGGTTTCTTCATTTGGAGGTTTTTTTTTATGTTAGACGGGGAAGACGGGCAGACGGGTCACCTGATAGAAAGTGACCAGTCTGCACAAACGAGTTGCCGGCCTTTTAGGAAGGAGTACGCTCTTTTCTTGAAGGTTTGAAGGTCGTATCAGTCCGTAAATACCGCAGACGATATATATATAGTAGAAAAAAAAAGTATATAGTAAAACAGAATATCTACTATATTCTGTATTACTATATACTTATTACAGTTATTGACTTCTGTATATATTTTCATATATTTTTGTTACCGTGCGATGCCGTGCCATGCTTGAGTATCTAATCATCTATCATCTAATTCGTATTTTTAAGAGCGTTCCTTATTTTTTAAAGTGAATAATGAATATATATATATATATTGCAAAATATTCTCATTCTGAAATATAAATAAAATGTCTTATGTACATGAGAGTTTATAAGTTAACTTAGATGTCATGGAGGATGTACACAGTGAAACAAAGCAATCAAATTCATCAGCTCTTCGTCTTGGAGATACTCAGTTAACCCGTCGTCGGATGCGAATAGTCGCTGTCGATTGTTTACTTCGTTAGCTGAGTCTCTATCTAGCCCCGCATTCACGGTGCTTTAACGAACTTTGATCATGTTATGTTCGCGTAGGTAAATATTTTTATCAGAGATATGGACAATTGGTATTGAAAGTAATATTCACAAGAATCGGTTAAGTTTCTAGCACAAAAACATTATTAAATAACAACAAGATGATGTGATCTATGTAGTCAAAACGCATTTATTATTAACGTGATATTCTTAGTTGTGGATATAGGCTTTCTCTCGTAGTTGTAAATAGCGCCACCTGTTCCAAGCACAACTTCGTCTCACGTAAATTTATGACGCTTTCAACGTGTGCCACCTGACCTGGCGAACGACATTTTCCTGGACAAATGTCCCTCTATCTCCATTTATATTAGGTGCTTATTCTAACTCAGTTACTAGTCGTAAGTTAATAGCGAATTGAGAATACGTACGACGAAGTAAAATTATTTTGTTTTTTGTGATTATCATTGTTTCTAGTGGTAGGTTTCTCGTTCAAAGCAGACAATAAAAACGCTAACTTATTCGTAGAATATTTATAACTAAAACAGTTGCATCCAGAAGTTTTATTAATATTTAATTATTATTATTTTTTTGATTTTTTTTTAAAAGACAACGCCCGCATTAGGAATAAATCCTGTGTCGCGGGGGACTTTACAAACATACATGAAACGGACACAAAGAACACCCAGACTCAGAACAACAATTTGTGGATCACACAAAGTGTCGTCCCATGTGGGGTTTGAACCCACAACACTCGGCGTAGTAGGAAGCGGCGTGGCGACCGCTTAAACCACTACGCCATCCGTGCAGTCAAAAGTCAAATTTTTTGTATACTCGTGTTTGCTACTTAAAGTACTGTCAGGCGAAAAGATTTGATTTTAAAGAGAAACTTCTAGTTTCTTCAGAATTTCAAAATTCTCCTTACGGTTGCGTTTAATTGCATTGGAATTCTCGCTCGCTTCTTGGACGAAGTCCTTATAGAAAAAGTTTTTTAATATCAAACGTTACAAGCTGGCCCTCCGATTGGAAACACCTATTACAGTCAGCGAAAACAAAAGTTATTTTTCTATGACGAATGAAATAGCATGTAGTACTGAACTATAATTCAGGCGGCAGATAAAATTTATTGCGAAATATTATTTTGTCCTCAGCAATATTCAATTCTTGCAATATTCAGCTCTTAAACTTTACTATCTCGCATCTCACGGTTCAACCTTGCTTTTCTATTTAATAAATTAACTTAAATCCATTAAAGCTTTTCTACATTTACCGAATTTCCTTACCTCAAATTTTATCTTATCATTTATTAGTTTCAGAGTGGTCCGTCCAAAGAATTTTATAAATTTAAAATTTAATTTAGTTCAAAGCCGTACTGCTATATACATATACATATATTTGCGAATACATACCTCAAGAGCGATACTTTCGGATCTGCAAATGCTTTTTCGTATCTATCGTATTTGGGTGGGCATTTTTCAAATCATTTACAATTTCAGATGTGAATTATTTAATTTAAAAAAATTAGTAACCTTATTTACAGTTTTTTTTTTAATATTTAGTATTGATTACTTATTTAAAAAAAACTGTAAATGGTTTAAATGGTATTTGTTCTGTGTCTGGGTGTAGTTTATCTACATAAACTATGTATGTATTTAGAAATATAAATGTATGTTCCCCGGGCACCACTTTGCAGTCTCTAACACAAACCAACATCTTTTTATAATAAAGTAGTCAGTATGTGCCGCATGGCTACCACTTTTATACGTGATGAGATGTTCGTGACGTTTTTGAAACTATGTATTAACTACTGCTAGGTCAAACGAAGAGGAAAATTGCAGTAAGGCCTCACCATCATTATTTTTACTTCCGAACCCCATTCTTCCATGCACTCGTTCATAGTCATCATTCAGTGTTTCCACATGTCCATTAAAATTTCCACCTATCAAAAGTTCTTCACTTTCAGGGATATATATCGTAACCATATCAAAATCTTTCCAAAATTTTAATTTTACTTCATCCTTGCTGGATTCCAGGATTGAGGAGTATACACGCTAACAATATTCATAATCACGCTCTCCCATACTACTTTTACAACTGTTATTTTATTGTTCACTCTCTCATGTGGGTAGTTGTGAGTGCTACACAATTTAAATTTTGCTCCCAGTTACATTAAATAAAATAATATTAATTATAGTTATTATAGTTCTATTTATGCAATATATTTAATAAATACCTGCCAGTGTACAGTATTCCTTTTAATTTTCCTGCTGTGCACACTATAAAAACTGAAGATGGATTTACTGCTAAGCACCATAGAAAACTTAAGCAACATGTTTCATAGCCGAATGAGCAAGTTTGAAGATGATCTTCACAACAACACAAGTCCCCCGACTAACATTGCTGGCTTGGCTCGAGAGTTCACTGCATTCCGGGCCTTTGTAGTTGATGTCCTCAAGAATCTACAGCAACAAGTTGAGTCATTGGCAGCAAGGACCAATTGGAGATGCAAGGGCGAAGGAAAATTCTTCTTATCCATGGAGTTGACGCAGAAAAGAAAGAAGACCTTGCACTTAAAGCTGAAAATATCAAACAGACTCAGCTTAAAGTTGAAGATTTCTCAATAGGTGACATAAAGCGTTGTCATCGCCTCGGTAGACCTTCAGCTGCCCACAAGCACCGCCCAATTCTTATTAAGCTACAACATGCATCTCTCCGAGAAAAGGTGTGGTTTTCAAAAACCAAACTCAAGGGTTCAGGTATCACTTTGTCTGAATTTTTTACAAACCGCGTCATGACCTTTTCTGGCTGCCAGAGAGATGTTTGGTATTGCTAAATGTTGGACCAGAGAAGGGTCAATATTCGTGCACGGGGCAAATGGGGAGCGGCATAAGGTAACCTCACGAGCTGACTTAGTGAAGCTCGCTCTAGTTATCTCTGAAGGCACGACGAGAGTGGAACCAACCACCCGTAAAAATTAGGGTTCAAAGACCAGAAGAGCGGCTACAAGGAAGTGAATATCTTTGTTTAGCTGTTTCTCATAATTTCCCTGACAGCAGCGGATAGTTGACTCCACTATGCCTTTTACTCTGTGCTGCCAACTCGTGTGAGACATGCAAGGTTCATAAAATGAGTATCAAAGGAAACCAACTGCACTTCTAAATATTATATATTACTACTACTAAATATTATATAAAGTATTTTTTAAATAAAAATCAATATTTTGTACTGACATGACATGACAGTCCAATATCAAAATCATCATACAACTGCCATTCTCGTTAGATGTCATGTCGTAATCCATTGAGTTAAAACAACACTAGAGAAGCAAGCCTCATTATCACACGTCAAAAAAAGTGTAACCACTTTTGAACTTTGACGACGTAGCTTTGATACCACTAAACATTTGAAAGTAAACATATTTATGTCTCATTTACACGCGAGACAAGAACAATACCATCGCTCGGATTAGACAAAGACAAAGACATAACTTTACGATGGTGGGCCAGTGTTGACTACCGTATGAAATTTTACCCATAACAACCAAGAAACAATTTTCACATCTGGAATTCGCGTGGGCGTTGATACCAGTTGTGACAAGCCATAGGTCAGGGCGAAATCGTGATCGGTCTAAGTGAGCCAAGCCATTCGGCGTTGTGAGCGTTAAAGTCGCCAAGTATCACGATCTCCGCGGATGGAATCTGCTGCAGCACGGAATCTGTAGCCATTTGGACGTGGTCCATCAGTCGGTCAGTTTCGGTGTCACCGCTATGGGACCTGTAGAGGCATGCGTAGACTTGGGGATCTTCGTTGCTGTCTACAGGGATAACTAAGATGGAAAGGTTGCGTCCTTCAAGATTGCTGAGGCGGCGCGAACTGATATCACCTCTAACGTGCTTGCACACTCCAGCCCTAACAACAAGGGAGTGTTCCAGATGATAGCCAGGATAGGAGAGGTAGGATGTGTCCGGTGGAGATGATATCTGCGTCTCTGTTAAAAAGAGCAAGGCCGGCTTCAATGTCTCGAGGTGGACAGCGTTGAGGCACCAATACCAATGTACCAATATCCAGCGGTTGGAGAGGCCACCGGGAGAAGTACAACACGGACTGTATAAATACTGTCTGATGAAAAACAGTTCAAAAATTCCTTAGTCGGCCTAAGGGACTTTGACAGTATTTTACGACACCCATGTCGCTAGGTGCGGTCTGAATCGATAAACCTCCCCAAGAGCGAGGCCCGCCGCGGGCTCCTGGAGACACTGGAACAGGATCCGTGGGGGCGCCCCTATCGTATGGTTAGGGGCAAGATGCGCTCATGGACCCCGCCGCTGACCCGGTGTCTCCAGCCAGAGCTGCTTGAGGGGGTCGGGGGCTTCTTGTTCCCATCGCGATTGTCTAACACACTCCACCACAGATGGCTCCTGAGCGTGGCCAGTTTCCGAAATTATGAAAGACGAGGAAACTGGTCCTCATTCGAAAGGAGGGGCGCCCGGTGGACTCACCCTCCGCCTACCGGCCCATAATGTTGCTTGATGAGGTGTGCAAACTCTTCGAAAGGGTGTGCAAACCTCGTCAAGCATCTCGTTATAGTGGGGCAGGATCAGGCGGACAGCCAGTACGATTTCCATCAGACCCCCTGATGGAAATCGTACTGGTTGTCCGCAGGTTGTGGTCCACCGTGGATGCGATCATGCACGTGAGGGCTCTGGCGGTTATCCAGGGCGAAGTGATGTTGGCGGTGCCCTTGGACATCATCGTCACCTACCCAAGTAGGACCGGTCTCTTTAGACGTGAAATGTCGTGCGGGTTTCTCGTCGAACAGCGGCTACAATTGGATGGCTCTGCACAAATCCGAGGCAGGAGTTCTTTCATGGGCCACCTGAGGCATTCAGGCTCATAGTAAGAGGGACTCGCATCGGCATCGAGCCCTCGATTAAGTATCTGGGGCTCGTACTTGATGGCCGATGGAACTTCGGACATCATTTCCGAGGTCTGGTCCCCAAGTTGGTTGGGGCAGCGTGTGCATTGGCGCGGCTGCTACCCAATATGAGGGGACCCGATGACTCCTGCAGGAGACTCTACTCGGGGGTTGTGCGGTCCATGGCCCTTTATGGGGCCTCAATATGGGCGGAGGCCCTGAAGGCCAGCAACGTCGCACTACTGCGACAACCGCAGCGAGTACTGACCATCAGGGTCATATCCCAGCTCCGCCAGGTCCTCGTGGAGGAGTGGAAGGAACGACATGGTGAACCGAACGCTGGGCGAGCCGTTATCGCGGCGGCAAGACCCGTTATGGAGGATTGGCTCGAGAGGCATCACATGACTTTCTCATACCAGTTGACGCAGATGATCACTTGAAAAGGATGCTTCGCGAAGATCACCTGTGTCTGATACGCAAGGAGCCAACGCCTGGGTGCCGCCACTGCGATGGCCGGACCGTGGACACGGCGCTCCACATGCTAGCAGAGTGCTCTGCGTGGGTAAAGTAGAGGCTTAGAACTCCCACCTCGTGGCGGCCATCGAGGTGGGAGTTCTCTCGCTCGGTAACATGATTGCGGCGGCGGAGAGTGCGTGGAACTCCGCCGTCTCCTTCTGCGAACAGGTTATGGTTCAGAACCCTCCCGGCTCGCCAGGCCCGAGAACGGGCCAGGTACCGCAGACGGCTCGGGCGCCGTAGGCCGCAAAGCGACCTGCGTCATCCATAAGCGTAGACCTGAGGGTGACAGGTGAGGCCATCTGTCACTCTAGCAGAAGCAGGCCGAGTTGGGTGGTGGCGCGACGCGGTACGGAGTGTGCACGCCCTTCGGAGCAGGAAGGAGACATCCCACACAGGAGGGGTCATCTATAAGCCGCAGATGGCCCGAGGTACATCGGGGTACCAGGGCTTTCCTTTCTAGGGTATATCTGGTTCCCCGGCTAGTGGTACCTGGAGACGGCGTGCGGTTTTTGGTCGCTTCGAGTCCGACATAATCACCTACAGGTGGGTGGTATCCGAGAGGAGTTCCGCACAGAAAAAAAAAGACGTGCGTTCTGAATATTAACTTAACAATTTTTAGCCGAATATAATTTTAGTCCAACTTACATACTAGGTGCAAACTCGCTCTTAGAAACCTGTGAACGCCCCAGAAGGCTTCTGCGCTTCTGGAAGGAGCTTGGTTGGCGCACCTAGCCAACCTGTCCACGACGCATGAAGGACCATCTTGAGTCTGGTCGTCTTGAGTCTTGAGAAGCCGGAGCCCACAACCACAACTAATAGGGTGCAAACTTTATGCCGTCCACCGGCCAATCGAGAAATCAAATGTGAAAATGGGAAATATATGGAAATCAAACTTGGGTAAGAAAGGCAGTAGTAGGAAAAGGGATATGGATTACGGAGATGGTTGGTGGAATGCAAGCAATAGGGAGCGAACTTTTTACCGTCAACCGGCCACTCCTGATCAAATCTGAAAATTTTAAACATATAGAAAGGAAAGGTAGGTAAGAAGGAAAGTAGTAAGAAAAGGATATTGCTTACGAAGATGGATGTTGGAATGTAAGCAATAACACGAGCAGGTCGGGGTCGAAACCCTGTAACTCGAACTAGCTGTTGCCTGCAATTTCGAACCCTCTAACCAGATCTTAAACCACTATTTCCATATTTTTTTAAAATTTAATACCATTTAAGCCATTTAAGCCAGAGTTACATAATAATATTTGAGATTTTACAGTAGTATATACTTTAACAAATTAACGATTGGAGAGAATGCCCACTTTAATAGGAATTCCTTAAATATGTTGTTCGAATCTGGTAGTAAAGAAGTAATACTTCAGACATTAGCATATACAACAGTGAATATAGCGCTATAAGTTGTAAGAAAGTTGTATTATTCTATCGTCGTAGTCTAAAGTCGCAGCCGGTGCGTGAAATAAGAGGTAGTGGAAAGCGAATGCAGAGCTATCGTGACTCGTGTCCAGCTAGATTTAGTTTACAGAGATACGCTCCTCTCTAATGTCCAACCTCTTGATACGGTACGTTGCCTCCATCGCTATCTAGCTCTATGCTTCTTGTATATTTTTGCATTTTATCTACTCTGTTGGTGATTCCTTGTGTTTTTTATTGGATAAGGAGTAGGCTTTTTCCTTTTAAATTCTCTTGTTATGTGCTACTAATTAAGAGTAACGATTATAAATTGAATTAGTAGTCATTTTGCAAGAGCATCCTGATTGAAATAAATATGTTATTACTTAAGAACAGCTGGATAGCCAAATGATCTCCGATCGGCTTAACCCCTTGGCGTAACATAGAGATATAGCTTCACACTGAATTCTCTAGCATATTTATCGTAGAGAGTGCTTCAAGGAATGGTACCGACTAATACCACCCACAACTTGCCGTCACTATTCCGAAAAAAAAAACATCCTCATCACTTGGATAATTGGCACTCCACTACTGGCGCTTTTAATGAGACTTTTTTTACCTCGCACAGTCAATCAGTGGCATAAATTATAGCCTGCGGTATTTCTTGGCCGATGCGACCTTCAAGAAAAAAGCGTACTCCTACCTCAAAGGCCAGCAACGCGCTTGTGACTCCTGAGTTGCAGGCGTTCATGGGCGACCGTAGTCGCTTTCCATCAGGTGACCTGTTTGCACAGCGTTTGCCTTATTTTTAGCTAGTAGCATTATGTTCAGACTTACTTCCTTATCGTTCAAATTGTATCAATTGTATCTTATTGTTCAATTGGATAATATCATGTAAATCTTAATCTGTGGAAGCTTGTTATGGACATTTCATTAGCTAAATTACTAGTGTACTTGTACTGTAGCTGTAACCTTCCCCAAATAAAAAAAATAAAATAAAAAGGAAACAGGTAAACAAAGGTACTCTTTTACTATTTCTTATTACAGAAATGACTATTAAAAGGATTTTACAGCAATATAAGTTCTTACCACTTTAGTGGTTTACAAGAACATGTACTGCCTACTACATATAGTAAATGCTATCGTTTTTAGTAGCGGATATCTTGTTCTATTACTAGCAATTGCGTTTACTAGCAATTTGTTTTTGGAGTTTACTCGTTAAGAATCGATTTTATATATGTTATAAGGCGCCCGGTATGGAAAAAATATGACTAATAAAATTTAGTAATCGAATGACCTCGTTACGTTTTTTTAGTTGTTTTATTTACTTTGATGCAGTGTAACAATATTTTTTGTGAGTTTGTTATTAGTTCTATGATTGCAATTTGTTTCAGGTTAGTGAGTAGTCCAGTACAAAATTAAATTCTGTTTTAAAATAGAATAAACCCCAAAATAAATGGCAAATAATACGTATCTTCTGATTATTTTATTAACATTGATATAGAAAGCGCTGATCACTAAATTGTTTGTGCAGCCTACGTTCACATTGTATGCGTTCTTAAGGAGTAAGCCCAAGTCGGGCGTCGGAGCTGACATACACACTTTTTTGAAAACACGACAACTTTAATGTATTGTATAATGAGTATACCACAGGTATATTTTATTTGAATTATTTGTATTTCATATGCAAATACGCAATTACAAATGTGAAAAGTTAACCATAATCTTATCTCTAAAAATTTGCCTGACGTCTGTTTACGCAATCGGGGATGAATAAAAATATCTATGTGTCTAACATTTATGTAAGTATATATAAGAAATATTTTTAAATTCGACGCTACACTTGTTATAACTATTTCTTTACGAAATAGTTAATATGGCAATTGAGACAGTTCAATGTCTCTAAATGTGTGTATCAGAGTAACTTGTAAATTTACACTCTTTTTTATTTTGTATTGTATAAGTTAATGGCATAGTACACAAAGTCTTTATTTCTACACTTTATATCAGAAATTTCTTATTGCTATGAACGTGTAGTCATTTCATTCCTATGTTAATAAAATACGCAAACGAAATTCTAATGATTCATGACGACCGTGATTCTTAGTTAAAGCAACAATAAAAACTGGTGCCAATACACTACACTAGTCTATTTAGATACATAATATAGTTTCTTACAAAGGACAATTACAGGAAGGATCCCCGTGTAAATTGGTCGTTACAAATATATACACCATATAATAGGTCTTTACCTATGAAATTGCCGTTTTGTATGCAATAAGTGAAAGTACTTATTTTTTCAAACTTTTTTATTTCTGTTATTCGAAGTAATCACCCATGCAATCGACGCATCTTTGCCTACGCATTGGCAGTTTATTGATGCCCTTCTTGTAACAATCAGCTGGACGGGAGGCAACAAACTCTTCAAAGGCATTTTGTACTGCCTCTCAGGAATTGAATTTTTTACCCACTAAAAAGTTGTCTAAATTTTGCAAAAAGTAATAGTAGGTAGGTCTGGTGAGTATGGCGGATGAGGGAGAGCTTCCAACCCCAGCTCTTGCAGCTTAGAGAATGTCTGTTGCGCAGTATGGGGTCGCGCGTTGTCGTAAAGGAGCAGTGGGGACGACCGATTGACCAAAGCTGGTTGCAGATGTGCAAGCTTCTCCATCATTCTCTTCAGTTCTTCACAGTACACATCTGCATTAATGCTCATGCCGTTTTGTAAAAAGCTGTGGTGAATCACACCCGCACTAGACCACCAAACAGTAACCATCACCTTTTTAGGGGTCATTTTTGGTTTAGGGCATTGCTTTGGTGCTGAATCAGGGTCTAACCAACTTGCTGAGCGCTTACGATTGTCGAACAGAATCCATTTTTCGTCGCACGTAACAATTCGTTTCAAAATTCCTTCATTTCTTTGCCTGTTGAGCAGCGCAAGGTAGGTCTCGACGCGTACGTTGCGCTGGCGATCGTTAAGGTCGTGGGGCATCCATCTATCAAGCTTGTTTACCTTGCCAATTTGTCGCAAATGGATCAATATTGTTTTGATGCTTACATTAAAAGCTGCTGCTAGCTCAGCTGTAGATTGAGTTTCGTCAGCTTCCACAATCGCCTTTAATTCATTATTGTTAACCAAAGTCTCCGGACGACCACGAGCTTCATTTTTCAAGTCAAAATTTCCAGAACGGAACCGGGAAAACCAATAACGGGTTGTGCGTTCGTTTGTACAGTTCTCTCCGTAAACGTTTTGATGTTACGTGCCGTTTGTGTCGCGTTGGTGCCACGACGGAACTCATATTCCATAATTACAGGAATTTTTAAAGTATCCATTATGACGAAAAATGTTCAAATGTAATGAAAGTACAACGCTAATCAAAAAACAAAAGACTGAGTTTGTAAATAGAATGTCATGGTTTTAAAACAAAATTAATTTGAATTTAGAATACAGAGCCATTACAAACTTTTTTTTATTTGAAATGACCAGTACTGAAGAAAGGCAATTTCATAGGTAAAGACCTAATATGTACGAGTATATGACATCGGAGGACACGGAAGTGCCAAGACGGGCCAAGCAAAGCACAATACCTACCTTTTCTCGAAGCGCGTCGTCGTTTTTTTTAACCCTCATAGCTTGGGATTGGATTATTTTAACATCGTATAAAATAAGGTCGCTTTTTTTATTGTACGCTTAGATCTTCCAAACTACGCAACGGATTTTAATGCGGTTTTTACTAATAGAGTGAGTGATTGAAGCGGCGGGTTTATATGTATAATACATGCATATTACAGAAGAGGAAATTTAAGAATTTTATATATTTGTAATGTAAAGTCTCAAAAACATGTAGAGAGCTTACATTGCAAACGCTGGCTAAACTAGTATATGTTTATCTCCTAAGTATAACCCACAGTAACCATTTATATCTTTTACATATTACAAAAAAGAATGCGTAATTTACGAAACTATTGTTAACAATACAGTATTATTTCTTATCCAAATAAATACGTTAGATACGTTGTGCATGTAATGTTGATCAAAATTGCCTTTTACAGCATATCATTAAAGTAAATATTGTAGTTGCTATTAGAGATATAAAAACCAGGGGCAATGCAGCCGTCGGAGTCACCGCCTGCGTCGGGACAAACATCCGTCCCGGTGGCAGTGGCCGACAGGAGCAGGGCCGACTAAAACCGCACGCCGTCTCGGGTAATAATAGCCGGGGAACCAGGTATACCCTAGATCCATTACTTCACACTGACACCACATTAGCAGTATCACATTGCATCCGTACGAAACTAGGGCGGATCGCTAGTACCAGATAAACGAAATTCTCGGGATATGATATCAATAGCAGGTTTGTTGCACATATAAAGTTTCGATTGCATAGCTCTTATTCTTAAGTTTATATTGATAAAAGATTGGTTCTTCAATTTCAATACTCAATATCAATACTTTATTGCTACCATAATGTAAATTTTACAGTTGGTAAAAACTTAAGCTAGGTATCAATTATGGACCCTGTCGGGCACAGCATAGAAGAGAGAGAGAGAGAGAGGGGAATGATTATTACTACATTTATTTATAATATATTATTTATATATATTTAATCTGTATAGTCATTATTTTATTTTTATTTAAATATTTAATAATTATTTATTGCACTAAGTTTGTATTATTTGTTATAAAGGTTATTAGTATTATTGTGATTTATTTTGTTAATTGTTGCAATTGGTTTTGGTCAGGCTTGACTCGGTGGTCTGGTCTCGTGATGTTTTTTTTTCTGAAACAAGTGTAATGTTTTATAATGTTGTTAAATGCATTGTCACGAATTGTTTATTTCATCCATATATTTTTTTACACTGTAATAGCTTTTTCGCAAGAGGAATAGTTTTAACTTATTAATGAAAATGTTATTTTTTTCTTCGTTCTTAATCGTTTCTGGTAGTTTATTATAAATTTTTATAGACATAACTAAGGGGCTTGTAGAATGCATATTTAGTTGGGAAGTTGGGAGGTTAAGTCTATTTTTATGTCTTAGTGTGAATTTGATTTTTTTGTCTTCTCTTTTACTATAGTATTCCGGGTGTTTTCGAACAAATTTACTCATTTCCAGAATATAAATACATGGAAGAGTTAGGATTTTGAGGTTCTGGAAATGGGGTTTGCAGGACTCTGTTTCTTTTATATTAGTCAGAATTCTGATTAATTTTTTTTGTAGGGTAAAGGTAGTATGTGCCTCTGAACTATTTCCCCAAAGGATTATGCCATAGCTGAAGCAAGAATAAGCGTATGCGTAGTATGTGACAAGAGCAGTAGAAAGGTCTGTCGTCTTCTTAATTTCGCATAAAGCGTATGAAAATGTTGCTATTTTTGATCGATTTTTTTTTATGTGAGCTTTCCAGGTAATATGAGTATCTATAATTATGCCCAACAAGTTAAATTCCTTAACGACTTGCAACTGAAGCCCTTCAAAGTTAAAATTTATATTTAATGGTTTCTTTTGGTATGGATGGAAAGGTATTATTTTGGTTTTAGAGAAATTTATTTCTAAGTTGTGTTCTGTCATCCAATCTGTTGTTTAAGTGAGTATTGAGTTTATGTTGTCATTAAGATTTGCATTGGCGTTAGAAGAAACTAATATGGAGATATCGTCTGCGAACATGACACATGGTTCCTTTATGTACTTTGGTAGGTCGTTGATGTAGATAAGGAATAGCAAGCACCCTATCACACTGCCCTGAGGAATTGAGGCGTTTATGTCTATTGAACTTGAATGAATTCTTTCTATTTCTTTTTTATTTTGGTTAAAGTATTCTAACTCTACCAGCTGTTGTCGATCTGTTAAGTATGAGGTGAGCCAGTCATGAGCTTTTCCACGTATACCTATATTGTATAATTTATTTAATAAAATTTTGAACTGCACCTTGTCATAGGCCTTGGTCATGTCAAGTAAAATACCTATAGCATATTGTTTTTTGTTTATGGTATTGAGGGCTTCTTGGATATATCTATAGACAGCCAATGTTGTTGACTTATTTTTACGAAAGCCGTTTTGGCAATCGTCAAGTATATTATATTTTTCACAGAAAGAATATATTCTATTGGTCATGGTCTTTTCAAAAATCTTTGAAGCAGTAGGTAAAATGGCTATTGGGCGATAGTTATTAGGGTCTGTTTTTGCTTTCTTTTTATGGATAGGTTTTATTATTGCTTGCTTCAACCGGATATGATATCGGATATGATATCAATAGCAGGTTTGTTGAACATATAAAGTTTCGATTGCATAGCTCTTATTCTTAAGTTTATATTGATATAAGATTGGTTCTTCAATTTAGGGCTAGTAATTGATATAAACTGTGTGGCTCTGTAAACAAAGAAACGACATTATTCTTCACTAGCTATTCTATTTTATTATTTTCTCTCAATATTTTAATCTACGTTTTACAATTCACTTTTCTGTCAATCCTTTTTGTATTTGACACTCTTCATGACATAATCTCAAAACTTACTCTGTTTTATCCACTTCACACGCATTACATTACCTACGATCTTAAACGCAGCAGATTCAAATTAAAGAACCAATATTATTGTTCTTTACATTGATATAAATTACCCCTTTAATAAAAACCCCGATTTCGTCACTGATGTTCATCAAATATCTTAGGGTACTTCGTGAAGTCCTAGAAAGCTGAAATTTGGTATGGAAGCTAGTATATTAGTACACAAACAACAAAAACAAAAACTTGGATCTTTTACTCCCCCGACTCCTTAAACTAGGGGATGGAAGTTTGTATGATAGAGACTTCCGCAAGTTTTGATACTGGAGGTCTAAAAATTGATAAAAAGGCAAAGATATAGAGTGGACTATGAATAAAGGCACCTCTAATGTGCATGAAATACACCCCAAAAAAATAAAATTTGTCTTATGCAACTTACGAAAAGTAGTGAAATCCCACCAAAAACATTTGCATGTAAAAGGTTGACAAGACGAGACCACATGGCTCGCACTGTTAAAAAGTTATCAGATCTCATATAGAGTCAAGCTTCTAACTCTACAAACTCTACACCTTAGTCAAAATATGTGGCTTAGTCGATTCACTATCGTCACATGGGCGTGAGGTGAAAAATTAATCACTGTTCATTAATTTTCTGTTATACAATAGCTCCTGTAGTAACGAGATCTTAGCAACCTTTTACATGTTTTTTTTTGGTAGAATTTTATATTTTATCAAAATATTTATTCTAGGACTAAAGGCGCTGAGTTACGTCAGTACTTTCTAGTAGCATGTATGTTCATTATGATATAAATATACAGGGTGTTAGAAAAGTACCGGAACAGCAGAAGAATTCTCTAGGGATGCATTTTTCGGAAATACGTTAAACATAATTGTTACAGGCATTTTCTCTGAATATCCATTGGTGACATTGTAAAGGGTCAAGGGCAATCATCAAATAGGATTGCACATATTCAGCCCGGAATTGAAAAGAGAGGAAAAAATTACAATCGGATATGACCTTCAGTACGAAAATTTTTACTTCTAAAGATCAGTAGCAGTGAAATAACAATTATAATTGTAATGATTAATTAATATTTTGTCGACAGCCTCAGAAACACGACCGGGAACATTAACCCAATATTCTCGTACAATGGAATAGAAAATAGGCATATTCATATTCAAATATATTCTATTTAGTTCACATAGGTTGAGTAATATATTCTTTGTCACCCTCCACCCTTTAACATAAAAGGAGATATGTATGTATAATGTATATCTTGCAAGATACAAAAGTTTGAAACACGTAATATTGATCAGTTTTATACAACAAAGTTTTAAAGTAGATATACAAGAATATGGTGTAAATCAAAGTCCAATCTGTAATGGAGGCTCTACAATGTTATGATAATATAATTAAAAATATTAATTAACCTTAACAGCGTGAAATATATTATTTAATTACGTGCTCTCACTTCGGGAAATGATATTTTAAAAGACTTCATTTACGAGCATGAAATCCCTTTTTATGTTATGAGGTTATATTTTTAAGAGATAATTTATACTCTTTTATTAAATGAATCGTGTGTAACTAACGATATTTACCTTCAACGATTTCAAACATTTGTAATCAGTATGTAACTTTCATTTAGTAGTAATAGTACTAAATAAGAAACTGTTTTAAGTGTATTCTTACTAACAGGATGCTTGGCACTTGCTATCACCAGTGAGCGGCAGTGGCTCAGGGGAGTCATGCTTCGTCCGATATACCGTAAAAACTATATCCCTGTTTCATAATTACTACGATGCTAATTAAAATAACTACGAATAGATTACGGGCAGCTTCTGGCAGCGGCGCTTAATGCGCTGGCTTTACGACGTCACGCTTTATGCTCTCTCATTAGCGCCGTCTCCTAACTCACTGTTTTTATGGATACACATTTTCCTTCATTCTATATTTCCTTTTTTGTTTCATTAGTTTTTTTAGGGTTTCTTCTGGCACACTACTGTTTAATGTATTGCTTTAACTACATATACACATAAATGTACATATGTGTTTAAATAGGATTTTTTATGTTTGACGCATATTACTGTTATAAACCACTTCAGTAACAAGTGAAGAGAGGTTTCTATTAATCTCATCTTCTCAAAATGTCTTTGACTTATTTAGCTGAAAACGAAATCGCATGATATTTAAGAAGGCACTGTTTTGACACCAGTATAATAACAATAAAATATTCCTGTTTCAGAAGCGTTCGATAATGACGCAACCAGCTCGTTAGCCGCGGGGATTACCTATTGTTAATGATTTAATTTGTTTCTGCTCCCGCATCCCAAATCGGCCTTTGTTACATTCACAGTTTTATAGTTATTTAACTACATAATCACGTACTAGTAGTAGTACTCTATTTTATGACAAAAATACATAATAACTTCTCGGTAAACAACACATTGCAAAGAATATTAGAGGGAGAAAGGACAATAAGACGTGGTTAGGTAAACCTAACATTTTAATACACGACTTATATTTATTTGTTGATCAGTATTGACGAAGCTTGACCTCGTTGCTACATGTGTTGTTGGGATCGGGTATACGTAACTTTGCCTTTTCGCAGCAATTCTGAGCGAGAGGTTGTACCGACCACTGCCACCCCTTCGCCACAAACTCACACACTATTCTGTCTATTACAACCCTTTACAAGTTATAGTTTTTGGGAACTGTAATACCTGTGCACTGTGAATATGTATTAATAGCTTACATTATTTACTCTTACCATTAAATTTTGCAGAATAGAAACATAAGAGCGTATAATACTTTTTTATTGCTTCGACAATTGTATGTTATATATCACTTTAAAATTATTTTAGATTGTTCATGAACATTTATAATCGTAACAACAAAGACTAACTAAGTAAGTAGCTAAAGTCTAAACAATTAAAACGCTTTTCAATTATTTAATTAAAAACACCCTAGTTAACGGTTAAAGTGTTATTTGAATATTAAGATATGTGAAAAACGTGATTTGTTTTCAATTAGTTTTAAATATCCGAGGATTTACCTTTACAAATGATTGAAGCTTTGTTATAAAAGAGGTATTTCCAACTTATTATACAGCTATTGCATTATTAACTTTATGTTAATAATTTATCAAGGCGTGTGTTATCTAGTATTCTTGTATTACCCAAAACGTTTTTCACCACTCACTGCTAAGATAAAATACAGGACGGCTACCTATTTCAGAGCACACTTGCCTTTGCACTTTACTGTGGGCAAATTCATTTTAGAGGCTAGCTTGTAAACACTCACAGACTGATACGCTAAATTTAAGTCCGTCTTCTCTATATTCTTCTAGAATTCGCCGCTAAAATAAGACACTCGCTTCGCCTAAGCATGAATGTACTTTTCATAAAAACTTCTATTCATTTTGTTGCTCTTTTATAAATTGTGTGAATATACTCAAATTCTAACGTGTGCGTTACCCCGCAAAATAATGTCGAAAATAGTCATTTAAATGTTATATACTACTCTGTCAAGAAAGTACCGGGAAAAGATCAATAATACACAAAATGTTTGTTATTCATCCAAATTTATTTTATCACCCTCAAAGTATGCTCCTTCAGAAACGATACACTTACGCCAACGAATAATCCAATCATCAAAACATTTTTTAAACGCTGTTTCCGGAATTGAGTTCAGTTCTCGCCGCGAATTCTCCTTTATGTCTTCTACCGATTGAAAACGGGTGCCACGAAGTGGTAATTTGAGTTTAGGAAAAAGATAGAAGTCGGCTGGAGCCATATCTGGTGAATATGGTGGTTGCTTGATGGTATTTGTTGAGTGTTTGGTCAAAAATTCGTTCACAATGATGGCCTTGTGCGAAGGCGCATTATCGTGGTGCAAAATCCAAGAATTTTCTTTCCACAAATCTGGCCTTTTTCGTCGAATTTGCTCTATTAAATGCCGCATAACGCTCAAATAATATTCTTTATTTACCGTTTGACCTTCCGCAAGAATTCTGAGTGCATAACACCGCGATAGTCAAAGAAAACAGTTAACATGACTTTGACTTTTGATCGACTTTGGCGTGGTTTTTTCGGTTTCGGTTCGGTTGGAAGGCGCCACTCCGAAGCTTGTTGACTAGTTTGCATGTCAAACTCGTAAACCCACGTCTCGTCACCAGTAACAATGCGTTTCATGAATGTTGGGTCGGAATTGAGTCGTGCTAGCACGTCCTCTGCGACTCTCATGCGATTGAGTTTCTGGAGAAAATTCAGGTCTTTTGGGACTTGCAGAGCGAAACATGTTTCATACCCAAATGATTAGTTAAAATGGTACGGATCGACTCGTGAGATACAGAAAGTTCGGCGGCTATCCCTCTCAAAGTTGAATGAGGATTTTCAGTCACTATTTCCTTCACTTTTGCGATGTTCACTTTAGTTGCAGACGTTGATGGCCTACCAGAGCGAGACAAATCTTCCATCACATCTCGACCGCTTTTGAACCACTCATAAGCACGTGTTTTTAATAAAGTCGATTCACCGTAAGCCTTCTGTAACATTTTCAGTTACTCCGAACACGAAATTCCATTGGCGATGCAAAATTTAAGAGAAACTCTTTGTTCGATGTTTTTGTCCACTGATATGATAATAACTAAAAACAGCACAATAGAAAGAACAGATGCAACTCAAACACTGCGCCAAAATGGAAAAAAGTTGTACCAATCTAACAACAACAAAAAGAAAACAAAAAATTGAATTTGGAACCATAAACAAATCATCCATTACCGATACTTTTTTGACTGAATGTAGATAATTAGTTGCCCCGCTTATGTAATTGTTACGCACATTTTTAAATTTGATTTAAGTTACTTAGTTAAGTTATAGTTCTTAAGTTATTTCAAACAAAAAATACCCGCTGGAGTAACGTTTGTAACGTTACTGCAGCCAGACATTTTCTTTTTTAAATGGAATATTGAAATAAATATTACCTGAATAATTAGTTACAAAATGTTACAACTTATTTTGTATTTGTATCTTCTTCTCCTGCGAAGTTATCAAATACTTACGTTTGTGGGTTTGCTTGATCTCTGAAACGGGTAGGTGGATTTTAACCAGCTTTTGTACATAACTTTTTAAGAATTAGTTTTAATTTGTTTAACAATAAAAAAATATAAATAATGCACCGTTTAAAGAATATTTAATTAAGTATTCGAAGGTAAATAATATAGCTAGAAAATCAAATTTATCTTCTGGACATACATATTGTTGACATTTTATAATATTAGGTCTTTACCTATGAAATTGCCGTTTTGTATGCAATAAGTGAAAGTACTTATTTTTTCAAACTTTTTTATTTCTGTTATTCGAAGTAATCACCCATGCAATCGACGCATCTTTGCCAACGCATTGGCAGTTTATTGATGCCCTTCTTGTAAAAATCAGCTGGACGGGAGGCAACAAACTCTTCAAAGGCATTTTGTACTGCCTCTCGGGAAATGAATTTTTTACCCACTAAAAAGTTGTCTAAATTTTGAAATAAGTAATAGTCGGTAGGACCAAGGTCTGGTGGTCACATATGCAACCAGCTTTGGTCAATCGGTCGTCCCCACTGCTCCTTCACGACAACGCGCGACCCCATACTGCGCAACAGACAGTCTCCAAGCTGCAAGAGCTGGGGTTGGAAGCTCTCCCTCATCCGACATACTCACCAGACCCCCAGTCCCCTTTGTCGTCATACCCCCGCGCCCCTGTTACCGCGCAGGCGAGGACTCAGATAAACGGTCGGCCTAAAAAAATATACAATTTGCATGACAGTTAAGGTATATTAAGGAGAACGATATCAAATGTAATGTTAACACCACTGTATACCCTTGATCAGCAAATAAGTATTATTATATAAAAATAAAATGTCTGGCAGCGGGAACGTTTCAAACGTTACAGCAGCAGGAAATGTTTTTTTGAAAAAACTTAAAAACTATAGGTGAAACCAATTCAAAAATGTGCGAAACAAGTTTAGAAGCGGGGCAACTAATTATCTATAACATTTAAATGACCATTTTCGACATTATTTTGCGTGTGGGTAACGCACACAATTTTATCAAATAATCAGTAAACGCAAAATTCACTATTAAGAGGAAAAAACAAACGAATTCTGTATTTCTCTTACGTGCTTCCTACGTGTATTATGTCTAAACTGTAAACTGATATAAGTGCACTTGCAACTTTAAAAGGTTTCCTGGTTTCTTGCGGTGTTACATAGTGTACGATGCTCGTGTAAGATAGCTGGCAGCGAGCCGCGCGTCCCTCGCCTGAGCTCGTACTTAATTTACTGCCACGGTAACGCCACAAGCACACTCCATATCCACCGCGTTATTGCCAACTTGAAAGCAAGAATAGCACACACATTTCCTCTATATCTCCGGAATTTAAGCGTCTGCCCACTCTAACATAACATTATATTATTTTTATACAACTCGTTCCAGGCGCGAGTTTTAAATAACACTTTCCACGCGTTTCAATGGACTGTTTTTCACTTTAATAAAGATTCTATTATCATCCCATTTTGTATACAGATGTAGCGCTATATTACAGTCATGCTGCTTAAATCATTATGTATTATTCACAAACTTGTTTCAGATTACTTGAAACTTATTTTAATTTTATATAACGAAAATTAGATATGGGTGAATATGTGAACAAGAACGGATAGTGCGGATAGTGTTTGTATTTGCCAATATACGACCACATGTGTTGTTATTATTCCGAGAAATGCAACAGTAGTCGGTATGCAGGTATGGCGGGGCACATGCTACATGTTTGACACTTTTATTACACCGCAGCCGGCCCCGTAAGCTAGCGTTATGTTACCTCTTCGAGAGGCTTATACCGTAAAAAGGAGAGGGTATTTTTCATGACTTTTCCACGATGATGCATTTCACCGCTTTGCTTCAATAGGATTGCGAGACACCTAACCTTTGCCGCTAAGTTATAACAAAGTTCTATCGTTTAAACGTTTACTCTGCAAAAGCTTTAATTCATGACTGCTACTAAATAAAATATTCTTTTTGTTACACTTGCAGAGAAATAGTGTAAGTATAACTTAAATACGTGAATGTGGTTTTAACTTTGTGACTTAATTACTTCCAAGAGCGAATATAACTTGGTAATATAAGCAATTAGAAACTTATTTGATGCTGCCGATCCGCCTGTTCCGCCCCGGGCGCAGGAATCGTGAGCGGGATGAGCCATTACGTGCTTTCGCGGAACTTTTCCTTTTAAAAGTCGTCTCCTACTCTTTTCAAACTTATTATATTGGACAATTCGGCTGAAAATATGAATATGATGGCCACAAGTTTAGTAATTTTTGCAAAAAGCAGAGAAATTGGGCCGATTACCCATGAAAAACGGTCTCCTACGGCGTTTAGGCCAGATTAAGGCTTTATGAGAATCGTCTTTATTATACAGTTAGTATGAGGTGGCGTTGACTGCTTTACGGATAAAGTTTCGACAGTTAAAACAAAAGTTGTCACATACAGCAATATGACTTATTCACCAAAATTATTTCATATTTTTTTTACTAAGTATAAGTTTAAATGTTTATATACATACATATGCAATTTTTAAGGCATACAAAACCAAATATTATTAACTATTAATTTGAATAATTTTTAATAAATCTAATTATAATATAAATATTGAGAGGAAGTAAAATTTAATCAAGGATTTTTCACTGACAGTATGTTGTTAGAAGTACAATCGTATTTATATATCTATTAGAAATATAACTCATAGAAACCCAAGTCGCAACGCAGTTCTTTTATAGTATAAAATTTCTCAATCTAAGCATTATATAATTTATTAATTAATAACATTTTGTAGTGTCTGTGTCCATATTAGACATCTATGTCTTAATAGAGTAAGTTGACGTTGCATGGCGTCACGGCATAATCTACTATTTTCTATAGTTCTTATTTGAATATATAAAAGTGACAAAATTAAATCAATCAATATTAATTGAATTGAATAGAATTTAGTAATATTCCTTGTTATTGTTTGCCCTTCGTGGGGTGCTACCGTGCTCCCTGATTTTATTCTGTGTGCTTTTCATTATATTATAAGAAATATGAATCTGTGTATTCATATTTCTTATAATTCATGGTTTATTTTTCAATAAATTTGAATGTTCGTATATCTAAGTATTAAACCGGTATGAGAATGTGTTTGATGTAATGTTTCACCATTAAAACGATACGTACGGTTATATTTGTTCTGCTTCTGTATGTACGTACTTGTATTACCAATTATGCAAAGCGTCTTCCGCGTTGCGGTGCGCGGGCGGGTTTCTCGCGGGGTGCGGGGCGGCCGCTGTCGCGCTCTTTCCTCACTCGTAGCGAAATAACGACCTCAATTTGCATAACAATGCTCGTCACCCCTTATTCCCTAACCAGCGACTTTCACAGGCTACACGGCCGTGTCCCAGCGGACCTGACACCTTTTTCAACACAAAATCTGTCCCGTGGGAAGTAACAAAACTAGAAAATAAAATGTATAACGGCAATGTCCATAACTTAAAACCATATATTAAAAGCAAGCAAAGCATATATTAAATTAACATATTATTTAATTTCTTTCTTTCTCAGCGTCGCCGCAAAGAATGCCTTAGGAATTAAGTGCGCCAATGCATGTGCTTGTGCAAAAAGTTATATGATAAATAAATCCTTGATGTATAATATACCCGGTGCAAGAAGTAGTGGAACTGAGTTTAACTTTTGATTTAGTGGT
Organism: Arctia plantaginis; assembly: GCA_902825455.1. NCBI lineage: Eukaryota > Metazoa > Arthropoda > Insecta > Lepidoptera > Erebidae > Arctia > Arctia plantaginis. Next base: position 9,424,885 of record CADEBD010000288.1, read on the forward strand.
CTTAGAGTGCCGACAGCGTCGTGCCAGCACGCCTAGTGCGATGCGCGCGTTGCGGCCACCACCGCCTTGCGCGATCCTGAACCGAACACTTTTGGCCGCGCTCGTAACTTCTTCTTCCAACTTTCTGTTTTAATTGAATCAAAGTTTTCGGCTTTTTGCGGCGAGCGTGCCAGCCACGCACGCTTACTAAACTTTCTTTATTAAATTATTGGAAGTTCTGAAACGTTCGCCTTTGAACGTGAATTCTGAAACAAAATTGGGGATAGTCGTGAGTTACAGAAAAGTATATTATTCTCTACGGGTTTAAGTCCTAAACTAGAGTTTAAAGTCATAAATAAGTAATGACCGGGTGTCCGTACTACAGACGCCCGCTCATTGCTTGTTGTTGTTCAGGTTTTTACTGTATTAGCATCCGCTGAATAATCAAAACCAGTTTTTTAAATAAAACATATTCTATCAAATGTGACTTGATATTTTGAATAAAATAGTAGTAATCCATACTTCCATACTTAGGTATATTATAAATGTGAAAGTGAGAGATATAAGCTTATGTTATAAAGAGGTAAAGTTTGTGTGTTCTGGCCAATCTTGTGTGTTGTGTTGGATATCCCTTTTATCGAGGAAGGGTATAGGCTATATAACATTATGCTATCACCAATAGGAGCCGAGTATCAATGAAAAATGTTGCGGAAACGGCCAAGGCAAGGTTCAATCAATTTATGTTTACAAACCAATCAAATGAGGGAAGCTTTTTTAGCCGCGTGTTAAGGAAGGGTTATATTTTCTTGTATATTTTTTTTATGAAGGAATTCCCGCATTAGGAAATATCCTGTGTCGCGGGGGCCTTTACAAACATACATGAAACGGAGTGAACACCCAGACTCAGAACAACAATTAGTGGATCACACAAAGTGTCGTCCCATGTGGGGTTTGAACGTACAACCGTAGTAGAAAGCGGCGCCGGCGTGGCGACCGTTTAAACCACTACGCCATCCGTGCAGTCAAATTGTCTATGATTGGTTACTATACGTGACCGGCGCTAGGTCCTGCCTTCGACGAGCACGTAACGACTTGAATGTCAGCCTTAAAAATACAGACGAATTGATAACCTCCTCTTTTGTGTTTTTGAAGTCGGTCAAAAATCAGCATCGATTGTTACGGATGTTGATATTAAAAACAATGCTGATGCTGACACTAATATTCGCCATGATCCTGGTCTGTAGTGAGTGTTCCGCGAACATTCCGGAAAAAGAACAATAACGACAATTACGGAAGGCAATTCAAAATCCGACGAGTAAACAGTTCATAAAGATGTACGATTCTCTTTGCTAACGACTAAAGCATTCGTCCGGAGCATTGTTTTGCGGCGTAGCTTTATCTGGTGCGGAACGAGTTGTCGTTCCAGTAATTTATATCTTTCCCCGCCCCGGGCTCTGAGTAACGATTCGGGCCGAGAAAGTAGCCTGTTAGCTGCGAGTATGCCCGCTCCTGCCTGAATGCTATTAACGGTCACGACTGACTCTGACGCTGACTCCTCACAACCCTGATTCAAATTTGAGTAAATATGTCGCCGCCAACCTCTTATTGTACTGCGCCTTTGTATTTACATTGACTTTGGTCTGTTTTGAATTTGAACATGAACATCCTCTTGTTATCTCGTATTGTATGTGCGCATTGTAAATCTCGTTTATGCTCCGTTCTCTATTTTGATGGAACTTGAAATATTAACGTAAAGATGTGTTTCAGAGTATTCTTTTAGCAAATAAATTTAGTGAATTCGTTATTCATCAGAATTTAGTTAAGGCATTAAATAATATATATTTAGTAAATTTTTAGAACTATGTGATCGTAAATGTATTAAAGTTGTTCCGACTTGTCGGTAAAGCCGATTATCCTGTCACTTTTGTACTCGGTGAACTTTATCGACGATTATTTGGCAAATAACTGCAGCTTCTACTTTGTAATATTGTACAAAATCATCCGTACAGGAGCCTTGCTTTTTGACATGATTAAATTTTAATATAGCTCTTTCACTTTAATGGATAACAACGATAACTATGTTTTACGCAATAACACCGCTCTGAACATGCAAAAGTAATAATTAAAAAACAATGCGATGGAAACAAAACACGTTCCGATAAGTTCGCATAGTCTATAGTCGCATAGACTAGTCTACAGCTAGTCGAAAGTAATGGTCACATGTCTAATATTTATGTTCTTATAAAATCTTAGTCAAAAAGTAATAATATCAACATAATAGAAACAATATTTTCATATCGTCGAAACGAGTCAAGCGAAGCGCAAGGGCACTACCTTTACTTACCAGTACTTTTTCTCTAAGCGTTTCGTAGTTCTTTTGAAGCCTCATAACTTGGGTTTGGATTATACCAGACAAGCGATCCGCCCAGGCTTCGCACGGATGCAATGTAGATACTACTAATGTGGTGTTAGTGTGGAGTAATTGATTATACTATTATTATGATAAGACTATACTACAGGACATCTTTAAATGCAATATTTATAGGCCCACTCCGGGATGAACGTACGGCTCAACGGTCGTTAGGAATCTGCATTTTAAACCTCTAATATCTTCTAAAACATTCGTTTTAATGAAATGCTGTAAGGAGCAATTTTAATCTACATTAAATGCACTACGTATCTAACATATTAAATTGGATAAGGAATAATAATGTATTGTTTAAAATAGCTTCGTAAATAACCCATTATTTTCTTGTTTTATTTAAAAGATAAAAATGGTAACTGTGGGTTATCCTTAGAATATAGACATATAAATTCGCGGACTTTTTTTGTAGATCTTTTAGAATATACAATTCCGTAGTAAATTGTATATTGCATTAAATATATAAAGTTTAAATATCATAGCTAGGCTTCAAAATATTTTTTTGAAGCCTAGCTATTTTATTTAAAATCTAAAGTATGGTATGGTATTCCATACCATACTTTAGATTTTATTGATTTCGTCACTGACTCACCGATGATCATAAAAAATTCATAGGGTAAATTTTTATGCTAGAGAAAATTAATGTAATAGGAACTCCTTGTTAAATACATATTTCAGTATTTGTAGTGAATCACTCCCTGTACTTTAAATCAGCGAATGTGGAATTAAGCGCGCGCAATACGCCTAATGTGTACCCGCCAGGCACATGCTTGTCGTCCGAACAGAAACGATTGTTGCCGATTATAGTCCAGTCTTCTTAGTAAGTTCACCTCGGAAATTGAAATACCGAGCTTGAAACTCGTTTAAACTTGTATTTTGACATCCTTAAAGTTGTTAATTAAGGGATAACTTTAACTACATTTTAATTAGAAGATTAATAAGAAATGAAAATTAATAATAATTTTATTCATCAATAATTAATAAACTATAAAAACGTATAAAAAATATTTAAAACAAAAGTTGTAGAAAATTTAATCCTCTACAATATTAATAAAACATACAAATAGCGAAAAACCCATAGGAAACGATATATTTGCGAAAAATGTGCAAAAAAATGGATTTGTAACCTTGACCTTAGATTTTTAATAGTTGCGTAAACCCTACCATATGTAGGTGTTTAATATACAAGTTTATACGAGTTTATAGCTGGGTATCTCAAATTCCGAGATCTAATTTTGACTAAGATTACTGGACTAATTAAATTCGAAGTCAATATCAGAAAGCATTCAACCTGAGTTCGTTCATAGTGGGTGGACGAATTTTAATGCGATTTGATAATAAATTATCCTGAAAAAATGTGTAGATACTTATTTAAAACGTAATGATGCAAAATTTATGATAATATAAAACATACGTAAATTTTAAATTACTTAAGTAATTACAGGTATTCATTAATCACAAAGGTTCATAATTCCGTAACACGTAGTAGTTCTCCCATCACAAACATACTATAGCGTATAAATGTACATGAACCTTTGTGATGGGAGCAATAAATTATTATTATTATGATTAATCCGATTCAGATAATGATTAAGTATCGCCCTGATCAATCAATCATCACAAAGAGTAAGTAGTAGTAGAGTAAGTAGCATCAGTAGCAGTAGTAGATTCGTTTTATGAACCCTGAAGAAGCTGCGGCTGCGTTTAAAAAAGTCGTGGTACCTAAAGGTTCCAACTGACAAAAAGAACTGAAATCCCACCAAAAACATTTTCATGTAGAATGTTGCCAAGACGAAACTATATGTCTTGCACTATCATAAAGTTATCAGATCTCATGTAGAGCCAAACTTCTAACTCCACACGAAACGACCAAGTTACATATTTTGACTAAGGTGTAGAGATTGTGAAGTTAGGGCTTGTAGAGGGCTTGTGGAGTTAGAAGTTTGCCTCTACATGAGATCTGATAACTTTTTGACAGTGCAAGCCATATAGTGTCGTCTTGGCAACGTTTTACGTGAAAATGTTTTTCTTGGAATTTATTTATCGTCATATATCTAACACTATTCTCATTCTGTAGTTGGCCAAACATACGTATTGCACATGCACAATTCAATGAATTCTAAATGTGTTTCCGTATGGCATAAAAATTTTCTGAAACAATGATAATGTAGTATGCCTTATTCATGCAATGCATTGAAACTATATTCATATATGTGGATTTTCTGAAGCCGATAGCGACGGATATTGGAGATTTACCTAAGTGTGACGAGATCCGGAGAAGACTTTGTGCGGGAGCTTTACCAATGGATCTCGCCGTTCCCATACAATAGCTGTTAGAATACCTAGTAATAGTTCCCTTTCCGTCCCGCCATTCACCTTCAACGTGTTATAGTTTGGTCTGATATAAGCAGTACGACATATAGTGAGTACGACATATTCTAGGTGTTTGTAACCAAATAATCGAACTCAACGAAATGGATTAATCAGTACGAGCTTTGGCACAATTGTTCTAATGATATCAACTGAGAATGGGTATTACAGAATTCTTGCAAGTGAGTAGTTATGTTGTTTTATGTATCTATTAGACTCAATTTAGCAGTCATTATTACCCTTATATGATTATACTTAAGTTTAAAAGTAATAATTTAAATTACAATAATACAATTTGATTGCATAATAACTAATATTTTACTTTATTTAACATGTTTATAAGTAGTACATAGGATTTATCACAGGAAGAGGCAAAGTAACTTTTATGCTAAGAAAATTTACATATAAGTTCAGTAAAACATAAAACGCTATAAATGTATAGATAACATAAGGATAAGTGCAAGCGGCAGGTACGTGAGCGCGATGACAGTGGTATGGCTCCCAGCGGAACCCTTCTGCGATCCTCGTAAATTGCGAATATTAGATTATAAGTACGGACTGCGGCGAGCAGCACGGGGACCATCAGCCGAATATCGAACTCGTGCGCTGTTTAAAACAGCCGTGATCTGAATCTGCTTTTTAGTTATTCCCCATTGAATTAATACTTTTCTTTTACTTTTATATTTAAACTTGTTTATTTAGGAACCTTTGTATAGTCCATAGTGACGGATTAAGAATACGGAATGTCACTACCCCAATTCATCCCGTGGGTGTCGTAAGAACCGACTAAGGGCGCAAAACAACGCAGGACACTAGCACTGCAAAAAGACGGAAAACTTGACACAAACCCTATACCAACCCGCCTGGCCAGCGTGGTATAGTAGGCCAAAACCTTCTTTCTAAGGAGAGGCCTATGTCCAGCAGTGGACTATCAAAGGCTGTTGATGTATAGTCCAAAAATAATAACGTGATTTTTAAAGTAGTCCAATATTTGCTTTCATTGAGAATGACCTAATTTTAGTTCTACTTTAGTGACGAAAGGTTTAGTGAGGGTAAAAGGTAGAGGTAAAAGACACCAGTTGCAAATCATGCAGGTTTGAATCTCTTTCATTTCACCGTAGGCGTAAACTCAAAACTACAAAAAAAAAACGTATTATATGCTCAGCATATTTAGGAAAAATATATGTTGATAAAACTATATCTATTAATATATATTAGTTTTATATTTCTATACTAACTGAAATATCTAAAATGTAATTGTTAATAAAACGACAATTATCAAAATCATATTACGCAACAGTTTACTTGAATTTCAAACAATTTTCGAAGAAAGTTGTATTGTTTCGAAATGTTCTCTTCATAGTGATCATGACAATAACAGCAGCTGTGCCAGGGCGCGCCGATGTTGGTTCTCCCATTCTTCGCTTCATTACGGCTTCATTAGGGCAGCAGCGGGTTTAAAGCGTATGCTACGAGTACACCGCTCTTTGTACCGCTAAGACATCGTGATTGCGCACAACGCTCACTGAGCGATATTAGCACGGACGTTATTGTTAATAAAACATAGATACAAAGCAAAGGAATGACACAAATATTGATTTCTATTATTTTAGACATTGTTCTATTTCATACTGAAAAGAACAAAACTGTATGAGAATTCCGCTACTACCCGTGTATATACCTATATCCCGTGTATACATCTAATGCAAGCCTCTTACATGTTGCTACATTTCAGTCCCCAGCCATTTTAGCTCTCAAAATCACTTACTGTTCTTCGTTCAATTAAACTTACTTAAATGTTTAAACCATTGTTCTACTTTATTACTTTTCGTGAAAAGAAAATTTATGCTGTTATACAAATATTTAAAGTAAGATCAAACGATCACTTAACTCTACTATCACTAACGATTTAATGAGACGTGAATATTTAAGGAATAAAGGTAAAAGAATCTGAATTGATTTCGTGAAATGTTACCGTATATCAAAAAATATATTCAAAGCATTGCTATCTGCGAAAGCATTCTTGCTCTGTAACAAAGCTTTCCTTCTAGTGTGTAATTTCTAGTTATTTATGTTGTGATATTAAAATACTTACGGAATACAAGTAAAGTATTGGCAATGCATTAGGCACTCCGTAACAGTTCCTGCTGCGCTTCTGCTCTTCGGCGTCGTGGCTTTTGTGTGCCGCGCCGTGTAATTACTCTTGGACTAGAGGGAAATAGCTCACCGAAAGCACTTTTGTTTTATTACAGTAAATGAAATCAGACAAAAAATAAACGACCGGCTTTTATACGTTTAAAGTTCACATAAAAAGTCAAATACTATGAGAATAAACGTTTTGAGAACATCTAAAAACACATAATAGAACAGGTCAATATCTGGACCCACATTAGAGATAATAAAAAAATAATAATTTGACTGCACGGATGGCGTAGTGGTTTGAGCGGTTTTAGGTCCGACCCCCACATAGGACTACACTTTGTGTGATCCACAAAATGTTGTTTTGAGTCTGGGTGTTCTATGTGTCCGTTTCTTGTATGTTTGTAAAGTCCCCCGCGACACAGGATACATTCCTAAAAAAAAACATTGAAACTGTTGTATGTTTTAATAGTTGTATTGTCAAACTTAAAATCTAGTGCATATTTGATCCTGACACTTAATAATTTGACACAGCGGTTGCTATAAACTAAACCATTATAACAAAAAGGTACAGTTCTTCAATACGTCGAATTAAATTAAAATTTCGCACACTTATCATGGACTGATGACAATACAATAATTTGATAAATTTGGCCGATTATCATCATTAGGATCTTCACGATTATCGGCTTTTTCCATACCTATGTTACACAAGCGTATTTGTTTTTAAGCGTATACTGTAAGTAATTTATTTACTGATTAATATCATATAATGATTTTTCACGTAATAGAAAGTTGCGTATCTCCCTTCAACTTTCCTTACGCGATTATTTACATCGTTTTGCTTCACCTAGTTTACAAAACCAAAATGTGTCAATAGTGTTTCTTTCAAGTATCCTCCAAACAAATCTCTAACATGAATTACGAGTGATTTAGGTTTATCCTAATATACAATGATTGGACTCGATACATTTTGTGTTTAGACCTGATTTTTTCTTCTCAGTAAGAAAATAGACTTTTGCTTCTAAACTTGACTCGTACGAAGTCGCCGGTAACAGCCAGTATATTAAATTAATGTTATAAATGAAAGAAAGTTTGTAAACAGAGTCACTTTTCTTGATTGTATTTATTTGTTCTCAAGTATAAATGTGGAAAACATCTCTAACACGTTCCTGTCAAACCATAGATTGCGTATTGGACGTTTCTTTATTCGTAACAACTGAAAGTTATCGTCATATCTGAGTTGGGAACTTTCGCAAAGACAAATTGGAGTGGAGGCGGTAAATAAAGTTTTACGATATGCGCGGTTATCAGAAGTGTGCGTCGAAGCGAGCCTGGTGTGGGAGGGAGACGTACTTATCGACGACGCGGGCTACATCTCGTTGTGATGTTACTTCAATGTACACCTGTACGTACTAAATGCCTCACGTTGCCGCTCGTTATCTTCCCACCCTCTTTAAATTAGGAGCTTTGTATGATATCTCGCGTGGTGAACAAAATGGTAAGTTAATAATTTATCTCCCATCAGATTAGAAATTATTATTAAGCGAAGTTCTATCAAACGGTTTACTTAATAAACAGATGCAATTGCTTTACACATAATCATGAATATTTAACTAAAGGAGGGTACTTTGTGTTTAAGTTCAAAGCCTGTTTGTAGTTACGATGTAAAGTATCTTTTAAAAATTCTTTTTATATACGGCTACTTGGGAAAAGTTCCACTTAGTTTAGGCCGTCGTCTAAGCGTTTGTAAGTTGAAAATACACGAGTGCTTGGAAAGTCCAAGAACGCCTTTAACTTGTTTCCATAATAAATTTTAGATTCGTCCTCTTAAGCAATACCACAACAAGATGTCACTAATTCTTATAATGAAACTTTAAGAGCAGTTTATAATATCTACTTTACAATAGTTATGAGATTTCCATAAAAAAATCTTAAAAAACGAAGAAAGCATGGTCTGGTACCTACTAAATGTGAAAGCCATTAGTAACGTTCATAACTGTCTTCTTCTACCTAAACGAATAAAGAATTTTCCAAAGTGTTTTGGACAGTGAATAAATGAGGTGTAATGTTCCAACTTCGAAGAATGTGTTAAAAGTAATAATATTTAATATTAATTTATGGCGTTAGTAATTCATCACCAGTTAAACTTGAATAATTGTACTTGGTATTTATTATTTTATGGAGCAGGTACAGTTATTATATAAAATGGAAGTATTATGTGGGTGAACAGCTGTGCCAGTGTTGAGCTAGTAAAACATATATTTAATGCCTGGGAGGATGCCCACGATTTTCTACATATCTTTTGCGATTTACCTAAAGCTTTTGATTGTGGTGTTCATGAAACGCCGATCATGAAATTACAGCACTATGGTATCAAACCTACAGTACTGGCACTTCTTGCTTCATATGTAACTAATAGGATTCAGAAAGTTGATATTAATGGTGAGCTATCTCGGGTTCTGTGGTAGAAATGGGTGTTTCAGAAGATTCTATTGTCGGCCCATTTTTGTTTTTAGTATATATTAAAGCATTACCTCACCTTGTCAAGTTTGTGTTGTTTGAAGATGATACGTAACTATTATTTGGAATCAAACGCACACTACTAATTTCAAAAACGTAAACAGCGCCGTTTCAAAAGTGGTTCATTGGTTTGACGTTAACAATTTGCTTCTGAAAAGTTCCGACATGAATATATATCTATGTTATACGCATATACATAATATTTGTTTATTTAGTTATATCGTCACTGGTGCTAATTCTGTTGTTCGAAAACTCTCTAAACTAAACTAAAAATCTCAAGAAATTGGTTTCGTCCTGTCAAAAAACGTTTCTTGTTCTGAGAACGTAGAATTTGGCAGGACTAACATTTTTTTAGGGATTTTTAGTTTAGTTTAGAGAGTTTTCGAACAACAGAATTAGCACCAATGTATTTCAACCCAAACTGAAATCTCGTTTCGAATGCGTGTAAAGAAGTTTTCACTTTTACACTCAGTATACGGTTCACCACGCCAAACGTCAAGCTAGTATTGGTATTGGTTGTGGGCTTCGGTTGCCGCATTTAGACTCAAGAGTGGTTCTGCTTCCAGACATCCCCTGCACAGAGGGCTGTCCGTCCCAGTGATGATGAATAGGTGTCGGTTCAGGGCTAGGTGTCCTGTTATAAATACCGACAACTATTCGGCTTTCCAGTCTGCTAAGACTAATCAATTTGCAGGTGAGTCGTGGTGTGACTTGAGTCAGCACCAGTTTGGACTGTCTGCAGCCGGGTGAGTTTTTCCTCCTCCGGTTGTGTGCTTCACGAGTCCGTTGCCTGGCCCAGAAACGTCAAGCCAGTGAAGACCACTGTGATGATTAAGGTTGTCAAGCTAAACCTGGTGGATACAACGACATTTTTAGGAAAACCATTAGATTCTTAGCTACAGTGGGGCCCACATATAGATAAATTATCGAGTAGACTCAGCTCAGTAGCATAAGAAAATTCGAGAATTGACTGATATTGATACAGCACGACTTGTTTACTTCAGTTAGTTTCATAGCATAATGTCATACGGTATTCCACTGTTTAACAAACAATAGTTCTTCACATATTTTATCATCTTGGATAAAGCTCACATAAGACGGCAACAATGCTTCATTAGTTGGTAAAGTGGACACATCGAGCTGAATTGAGAATTGACTAGTCCTCAGATTATTGCACAATGATCCTTCAATGTTTTCAACCATTTCATCAAATCGTCTTTACACAGAATTATTACTTAAAGGATTTTTTCGGATAATTTATGCGGCCGTTTTATGAAGCACAGTAGTTATTACTTTCTTTATTGCTGGCAAAATGAACTCTTCTCCCATGTTGTGTGGTTTGCCTTTTTGAGCAATTAACGAAGAGATATTGTATAAAGCTCGAAGTCCGTAGTCATCTTGCTTAGCAGCCGCCGAAAATAGTTTTGCTACACTTGGTTGAGTATTGTGCTTCTTCTCTAGGTCTTGAAAATATGCTACATTCTTTCTTGTCTTTCTTATTTACTTAAATGTGTGCCACATAGTATTGCCATCTCTTCTTTTTTACTTCCGACATTGTTTTGTATTGAGAAATACGTAAGTACGCTTATCTATTACGCGCGAAACGGCAAATTAAAATAAAATAAATATTACGTTGTTTATATAGGATTGCATAAGCAGCACGCACCGACATGAATAAGATAAACATGCACAAACTCGTTTATCTCATTTGACGCTCAATCGTACTTAACAAGTAAGGACAAGTATTCTATGAACCAGCCGATTGATACAGGAAAGCGCAAATCGGGTCATTTAACAAGAACTTGTTAAAACATGATTGCCCGCTGTCTAATATCTACGAAATTTACCTATCTAGGAATACTAATAACTATTTAAAAAAGTGTGTCTGTTGTGTCTTTTTATTAGTTTGTTTATGTCTACTTTCATTGCGAAACGGAGCGATCGATTATCATGATTTTTATTTTATTTATTTAATAACACAAGACAGATATATGATCTAAATATTGAACCGAGTTTGAGCAATCTCCTAATTAAAATTAGTTGATGTTTATAAGTTGTAAAGAGTCGAGAGCTCAGTCGGTGTCTAAGAGTCCTCCTAGCTAGATGAGATTACTAATCGCCCACAAGGGGGCATTATCGCCCACTTTGGGAAAAGCTGCTGTATACTAGTGCTGCTGACATTCAAACTATTTTTGTGCTGCAAAACAGAGCGATTCTAGGAATTTATAATTTAAAGATAAAACCATAATGAAAGTGGCAAGTCATATATGTAAATGAAAATGTTATATATATGTTCATAAAAACAAAGATAGCTATTTGAAAAGAATTGATGTACATGCTTTAAATACCAGAAATAGAAAAAAAACTTGTTGTACCTGTCTCTAGGCTCCAAAAGATCAACAAGTCATTTCAAGGTCAATGTATCTGAACCTATAATAAAATCCCAAACAGTATACAAGATTTTAGTATAAACAAATTTAAATGTACAATAAAACGTAAACTATGTCAGAAAGCCAATTACTCAATTGTAGATTACATAGAAGACAAGAATGTTTGGGATTAATTTATTAATTTAGCACAGGCTATTTCGTAGTGGAAATGTGATGTGGGCTAGTTTGTCTTTTATTCATTTTCCATTTTTTTTTATTCTAAAGTCCTTTTTTCTAAAGTCCTTAAAACTTTCATACTGGCACACGTCAAAACAATGATGTGTATTTTTAATTATGACATTATCTGTGAATTAAAAAAGCGTGGCCGTGACATTATTTGCCCTTTCTCCTAATAAGGCTCAACCCCTTGCAAACGATGCATCGGCACAGGCATATAATAGATTTTGGATAGGTATAATTTAATTTTATTTATTTTGCTAAATTTTTTGTTGCTTTTGTGTGTTGATCTATGACTTTAGAGTATATTAAAGACGATTTCAAACAATTTTATTTCTTTTTGAAATAAATACATTGTGAGTTTGAGTTTGATATTACACATATAAAAACCATATAACAATTATATATAGCTTGTTTTCAAAGTACGTTTCCTTCTTAGATATTTCTAGAACTTTACAACTATAGACTCCTAATTATTAACATAAAATAATAGAAGAAACCAATTTTGAGGTACTAGGTATTTAAAGTTACTAAACGCATGTCGGATGATCCTTTGTCGTATATTCATTTCAACTTCACGTGGATTCTAATGAAACAAGCCGCTCCCAGCTCTGCACGGGGAAAAGTCCACGTCTCGCGCCAGCGCCCCTCGATCGCGCCGGCCCCTCACCCGCTACCCGCACTCGCCCTACGCTACCACGGGTACGAAAGCCGACTTCGTGAGCGTAGAGATAAAACGTATGTTCATTTTATTTCCACATTTGTCAGCGTTCGTTTTGTGCCCACTAACATAAATTGGACGTGGAGGGAAACCTCGCAGGTGAATGTAAAATAGCCGAGTTTTCCCAAGATAATACCACCGAAATTTTACGACACCATTATACGATTTATTGGTCATGTCATATTCAGAAAGAATAATATTTCCTAAAACATTTTCATAAAATGTCAATTCAACATGGTGTCAGATTGTCTAAAATGACCATCTAACTTTGTTATGACATTTATGCCTTAATATCAAAAGACGCTTAAAAAAAACGCTTCAATAAGACTGCCGTATACACCAGCGTGACATAAATTCAAATTGCACAAACTTACTAACAGCTTTTTTCATGCTACGGTAAGCTACGTGCCATAGCTACGGTCGTAGATAGAACATTAACATTACGAAAAGCGATACGTAGTTGTAGCGCGACGCGATACCAGTGTGTTCGTATGTCGAGCTACTGCCAATAAACTGTTGTTCTGTACGTTAATGACTGAGCCAGTCGTTCAATTAACGCAGCTATCTGCAGGCTAACGTGCCAATTAGCCTGCAGATGGCTGCGTTAAAATTGCCACATAACATTCAAGACTGAATTCAATATTTATTTTTCCAGTTTTGCTAGTACAGATTCCTTTATATTAAAGCTGTGTGTATATTTCTTTGATCTAACGGAATGTTTTTAAAATCTAGTCCAGTAATAGCCTATCTTCGTTGGAGCTTGAATTCTAGACTAATAATTATCTAATGAAAATCGCGCCGGGCGCCGTTCTACTTCATAAATATTTTTCTTATAGCCTGTTACCACGAGCTGTCGATAAATTTATGGAAGGGCCGACGTCACGTGAAATTTTATGGTTTCTTTCTACGGCACTCACTTCTTGTATTTATTACTTAGGTACTTTTTAAGCTTGACACATAAAAGTAAAAAAAAAGAAAAAAGAAGACCTCCATCTACAATTTAATATTAATTAATGTGAAGCTCTTTACATGGTTACTACGAATTTATTATCATTCAAAACATGAATGGTTTGCCTTCCTGAACGTAATTCTAGACAGTCAATTAACTTTTTATCTAAAACAAATATTTTGAAAAACTTTCGTCAAACACAAAATAATTGCTAGAAAATTCTGGAAAATTTATAGAATAAAATTTGAATGTGAATAATCCCGCTACCTAATCATTCAAACAAAATATTTTTTCTGAAAAAAAATGATGACAATTTCCAAATTATTACTCAGCAAATAAACTCTTCATAAATATTTTAACGCAAACCTAATCTTTGCCAAGTGAACATTTAAACAATAACTTGCTTACCAACTACTTAGTACTTTTACCAATTTTAATGTATTCAAATATTTCAGTATAATTAATAATAGGTCTTTCTTTACCTATGAAATTGCCGTTTTGTATGCAATAAGTGAAAGTACTTATTTTTTCAAACTTTTTTATTTCTGTTATTGAAAGTAATCACCCATGCAATCGACGCATCTTTGCCAACGCATTGGCAGTTTATTGATGCCCTTCTTGTAAAAATCAGCTGGACGGGAGGCAACAAACTCTTCAAAGGCATTTTGTACTGCCTCTCGGGAATTGAATTTTTTACCCACAAAAAAGTTGTCTAAATTTTGGAAAAAGTAATAGTCGGTAGGTGCAAGGTCTGGTGAGTATGGCGGATGAGGGTGAGCTTCCAACCCCAGCTCTTGCAGCTTGGAGACTGTCTGTTGCGCAGTATGGGATCGCGCGTTGTCGTGAAGGAGCAGTGGGGACGACCGATTGACCAAAGCTGGTTGCAGATGTGCAAGCTTCTCCATCATCCTCTCCAGTTCTTCACAGTACACATCTGCATATATGCTCATGCAGTTTTGTAAAAAGCTGTGGTGAATCACACCCGCACTAGACCACCAAACAGTAACCATCACCTTTTTAGGGGTCATTTTTGGTTTAGGGCATTGCTTTGGTGCTGAACCAGGGTCTAACCAACTTGCTGAGCGCTTTCGATTGTCGAACAGAATCCATTTTTCGTCGCACGTAACAATTCGTTTCAAAATTCCTTCATTTCTTTGCCTGTTGAGCAGCGCAAGGTAGGTCTCGACGCGTACGTTGCGCTGGCGATCGTTAAGGTCGTGGGGCACCCATCTATCAAGCTTTTTTACCTTGCCAATTTGTCGCAAAATGATCAATTTTGTTTTGATGCTTACATTAAAAGCTGCTGCTAGCTCAGCTGTAGATTGAGTTTCGTCAGCTTCCACAATCGCCTTTAATTCATTATTGTTAACCAAAGTCTCCGGACGACCACGAGCTTCATTTTTCAAGTCAAAATTTCTAGAACGGAACCGGGAAAACCAATAACGGGTTGTGCGTTCGTTTGTACAGTTCTCTCCGTAAACGTTTTTGATGTTACGTGCCGTTGCCGTGCCACGACGGAACTCATATTCCATAATTACACGAATTTTTAAAGTATCCATTATGACGAAAAATGTTCAAATGTAATGAAAATACAACGCTAATCAAAAAACAAAAGGACTGAGTTTGTAAATAGAATGGCATGGTTTTAAAACAAAATTAATTTGAATTTAGAATACAGAGTCATTACAAACTTTTTTTTTTTTAAATGACCAGTACTGAAGAAAGGCAATTTCATAGGTAAAGACCTAATATAAATATTTAATTATAAATATTTTACGCTAATTAGAATGAGCCAATAGTTTTTGGTTTTACAATTAAAAATATGTTTCTAGCACTTGCCGGCTGCTGCCGCGGCACGCTCGCTCGGCTAGTGCGTTGTGTGGTCGTTGTGGCGGCGAGGCCGATGAGGTGTTTCAAATGCCTGGCCACGGGACACACTCGCATCAAGTGCGACAGCTGTTTTGACTGCGGCAATTGCGACAAAACTTTTGACATAAGGCGGTTGAATGCTCTGCCGCCGCTCACTGCCCAGCGTATGCGGCGGGTAACAAGCCCGCCAATCAACGCCAGGCAGGGATGCTGCAAACCTCCCCGCAATTCTCAGCAAACATCGGGGGCTAGCCAATCGGCCCAGGCTGCCTCAGACGTCATTTGCGATTACGTCGTCAGTGGTCGATCGGTGTGGCCGTAGCCGCGGAGCCCCATTATGTTCCTCCCCGTACAAATTGGTGGGGTGACCGGGACGGCACCGTGGCAGTCGTCGGCACTCGTCGGCTCTCTAAGAGACAAGGGCATTGGATATGTTGCCGCCGCGTGCGATAGCAGGGGGAGTCGATAGTGGACCTTTCGTTCGCTACCCCTGCCCTCGTCGCACGAGTAAGGAACTGGCGTGTCGCTTTCCACGGTGGGCTGTTGCCAGGCTGAACAGGGACCTATTAGAAGAGGCAGCCATAATTCACTCCTGGCTGTCTCCTCAGGCTCCGATCGAGGAGGTCGACATGGGGGCTGGTCGCTTTCGCGATGCGATTACGCAGATTTGCGATGCGGCCATGCCCCGCATCCGAGGTCGTCGGCCTCCAAGGAAGGAGGTCTACTGGTGGTCCCAGGAATTGGCGGACCTCCGTGCGGCCTGTACACGTGCCCGGAGGTCCTACACGCGCAGTCGGAGGCGTCACCGCGGAAATGGTGAGGAGGATCGGCTGGCTTTGCCGCCGTGGAGGCGCTCCAGCCGGACATCGTCGAGTGGGCAGGGCGGCAGCACGGGGCCCTTTCCTTCCGGCTGACGTAGGTCCTTTCCGGGCACGGCTGCTTTGGGAAGTACCTGCACTCGGTCGCTAGGAGGGAATTGAGTCCCGCCTGTCACCACTGCGATTGCAGTGAGGACTCGGCTCAGCACACGCTGGCAATTTGCCCGGCTTGGGCGCTGCAGCACCGGGTCCTCATTGCAGTCATCGGGGGGGATCTCTCGCTACCGGCCGTCATACGCTCCATGGCCGGTAGTGACAGATGTTTCACCGCGGTCGCATCCTTCTGCGAAGACGTCATCTTGCAGAAGGAGGCGGCGGAGACGGCCCGGGAGGACACCTCCACTCGGACCTTATCCGTCGCCGGCGAACCGGACGGCGGAGGCGCGCTTACCACCGCCTCATGCCGCCCTGAGTGTGGCCGCGGGTGGACGGGACGAGTTTTCCCCTCCACCCGCTAAAACGGTCCGCCGCGAGGAAGCTACGTCCGCGTGTGCCGGACGTCGCCTAAATAGAGAATGTACCCGAAGGTGGTACCCGCGCCTCGCGGGCAGGCGCTAGGAGGGGTCCGGGTTCTAACCTAGCCTAGCTGTAACCTAGCTGTTTTTATTTAAGAAGATATGAGCGTGTTACGTTGCAAATTTTACTAAACTCTAAGAAAATTATAAACTGTACATGGCTATTAATTATTTTTTTTTCAATTTTATTTGTACTTATCATTTTAAAAATTTGCATGCTACCTAAATGTGTTTTTCACATTGTAAACCACCATCATTGTGATTACCACATTTTCTGCAAACAAATATTATTATTATTATGGATTTTAACCTAACTGTACGGGTGCGGACGGGCAACCGTGGTCCACCAATCAGCACTCGTACGTGTAAAACTGAAAGCCTATCTAAATTACAACCTACGTACGTGTATCGAGCGGGCACCGTAGTGAACCGAGCAATACTCGTACGTAACCTACGCCTAAGTACCTAAATCCCTAAATTCCCTAGCCCTACCAATATGTGACCCTGCGCTGAGGGTATATATACATATATAGATAGTGCGGGAAGTCTGTTACCTGGAGACCTAGGGTGACAGACGGAGACGTCACGTGAAGGGAGCGGGGTTTAAGAGATGATTTTCTCACTGCCGGTCGAGCAGGCTCACAAGACCGATCTACTGACGGCTAAAGGTGTCTTGGCCGTGTGAAGGGTGGGACAGGATAATGAGTCAAAGTCGGATTAGACAAAATGACTGATTTATTTACATAAAAAATACATCTTATATACTAATTTTACTCTAAGTACACATGGATGGCGATTTGCTTGTGTGCCATCCGTGTGTTGTGTTGATGCAGCTGCCTTAATCTCGGTCATGCCGAAATGTTGACAGTGCATCGACTTTACGCCGCACCACGTGTGACATAAATGCTGTTGCTGTGTGATGCAATTATGTTCATGATTGAACATTCTGGCGTCTCTCAGGAACGGCCTGAAGTTCGCACAGCTCAATCTTCTCTGTCACGACGTCTGTAGGTTTGTTGCTGGCGGCATCCTGAGACTATTGTACTGGCCGTCGAACTGGTTGGCTTTAAATTGGGGTTAGTCTGGCCGGTGGTGAACGCCGTTCAGGTTCTGTTGGTGGAAGCCGTGTAGGCGACGGTTTCTTAACCTGTTGGACTTGTTGCCCATCACAGATTATTGAAACAACAGTACTATCTTTATCTATAAACAACCTGTATTCTGCATACATAGTTGTTTCCATATTATATTACTAGATATATGGAACGATTTAGCGCGTGTTTGATTTTGGAATAGCTGGTCAACAATGCAATTTTATTTGATTGCATGTTCTTGACCGCTATTCAAACTTTTACAGGCGCTTGTTTTACATGATGCATCGAACAGTACTCGTAATTTAGTGGCCAATGATTCTTCTTTAATCACTTGTTGATGTGGTATGTAGTACTTTCCCTGATCGTAGTCTTTTCTGGGAACTTTCCTCATGTGACCCATGTCTAAGTACTTCCTGAGGATCATTTTGTAATGTTTTAGTAAGTTTATATCTCTAGCGGTTCGGATTCTTTAATGGTAATGTCACAGTATGAATTCCATCTGGATTTCTTACGGTAGTTTTTTTGTAGTAGTTTTCGCACGTTTTTCATCGTTCGACAGTTTGCATATTTCGGTAACCTCTCCTAATTCCCAAAATTTAGTTAATTGTTGGATTTCAGTAGTTCTAGTTGTCATACTGAGAATGTTCGTATAGTTCTTAGTCATGGCGGAGTTACTACATATCCCAGATGAAATCCACCCAAATTCTGTGTTTTGAGCGATAATTCCGGCCTGCATTTTTTGTAACCCTTGTAGTAAAAAACTACTGTATTCCTGAGCGCCTAATAGTATGTCCATTGGGCCTCTTTTGTAATATGTCGGATCTGCTAGAAGAATGTTTTCTATGCAGTCCGAATGTAATTGCTGGATGGTTCTTTTTGTTAAAGAACCGGTAAGTTTCGGCAGTATTATAAGCGTTACTGGTAGCTCATATTCACTAGGAAACCGTGGTTGTAGTTGAACATCGATACAGTAATTCGATGTCTTTGGTTTCTCGTCAGCAATTCACGAAATTTCGGTTTGTAGCTTGCTGCGAGGATATGATAGTAGTTGTGATACTTCTTCGGTGCAAAACGATGCCTCAGATCGTTGGTCACATAACACTCTTAGTAATTGAGGTGTGCCATCGTTGGTTTTCGCTTGCGCTAAGGCCGTAGCCAGTAGCGTTGTTGTAGGTATACATATTTTTAGTAGTTGTCGAATTGTTCGACATAGTTTTATTCGCCACTTTGCTTGTGGATGGCTTTATTAAGCTGTTATTTTCAGGCATCTTGGAATCTTTCTTTTTGTAATTATACTCTATATCATGTAACAGAGAGTGATGGCCTCGCTTACCACAATATTTACATACTTTAAAACTGTGGCACTGTGTCGATAATTCATGCATTAAGCAATTTTTGCACATACGATATATGATTTTTTATTGTTTCTATATTACGTTGTTGCGCTGACAATACTAAAAATTGCGTGCAATTATAAATTAAATTTTCTTGCTTGCATAGCCAACATGTAGTAAGGTATAATACTACTCTTGTTACACGGCGCGGCTTGTTAATTTCTTTTCTGAATTAATTGTTAGATTCCAGACACTTCACTCGTTTCTCCAGGAAGCTCATCATTTCCCTGAACGATTGAAGTTTCTTAGGCTCTTCTAATTGAGTCTCGTATTTTTCATCAGTTTCGGAATCCCAAATTCGACCCAATATTCTTGTAAGGTATGGGCCCAGGAAGAAATATCTATGTTTGGTATGGTTTTTCAACGCTTCAAGATTCTCGTTTACTGTGTCGTACAAGGTTCTCAGGTTAAACGCATCGCCCTTTTTTATTTGTGGAATATTCAGGATATTGTCAATATGTTTCGTGACAATTTGCCTTTCGTTTGTAAAGTTGTAAATGGGGGTTGGAAATTTATATGAAACTTCGTTATTTTTTGTAGTAGCGTTTTCAAACTCACAGTAAATACTCTTTATTAAGAATGATAAAATACTTTGTTACATTTTGTTCAAAACTACCCCTAAAAAGGGGTGCAAGTTTGTATGGGGATTTTTTAAACTAATCGATTCCAAACTCAGTGTAATTATATTCTCTATCAAAAAAAATTATAATTAGACACTTATTTTTTAACTTTTTATAACGTAAGTAGCTATGTTTCTTACTCAATCGTATTGGTACAGACAAATTATAGTCTGGAATAGCACAGATGTATTATTTATCCCGGCCAAAATTATTGACAAAATTGACATTTACGCGAGCGAAGCCGTGGGCAAAGCTAGTAAACTGGAAAATGCTTTTAACTCAGGCCTTTCTTCTTTAGAATTTCGAAATTTTAGCTTGTTAAAGTTTACTATTTTTTTGTATTCTCGTTATATCCATTACTCTGAAAATCCCTCCTTAAACTTACTAAAGACTTATATTAAGGTTTTCTAAAGTATTTATGTACATGTTCACTATTGGAAATATTTTCAAAAGCAACTTTTTTGCTCCTGATATTTCTTCTACAGCGATATGTCCGATATGACATTTCAAAGGCTTCCTGCAATATTTCTATATAAATTATTTGTTTTACTATTTTATTCATCATTTGATATATTTTTATTAGTCATTATTCTTGTTGTAATCTGTTGAGGTATTGAGTTGTTTACCGCAATGTTTTTGTAAAAAAAAAGTTATGTTTCAATATTAATTATTTACTTTCAAAGTGCTGTCAAAACCTCGTTATTAGCGATTCAACCTTTTGTGCAGTTGTACATGGACAAATTATTCTATTAGCTTTTCTAAAATAAAAACGGCGTTATGGGTCTATGGACCCCCCGGTCGGAACGAAGTTTTACTTTCACATGTTATAGTTTTAAGTTGTGACACTCAGTACACAATAATGGCAAAAACTCTAGCAGTTTTTATTACACTACCTGAACGTTCAAACAGATAGTCCTATAGTACAAAGATTCTAGTTAGATAACATGCCAAGTTGGTATTTTTGACCCCAAGTTCGATTGCCGCCTCATTACAAACACCTGTGCGTTCGTCGCAGTGCTGGGTAGGAAAAAATACTCGCAACGTAATATCAGCACACACGTATCGCACCAATATTCACCTAATAAATACTTTCGAATATTCACTACGTTTTTACTATTAAGTTTGCGAACTATTGATTTCGAGAAGCAGAATATTCTATGTTTCTGCCTGCTTATTGGTTATTGGCATTGGCATTACAACCAGTATAGATATGCTTTTTAAACAGACCATTAAATCTAACCCACCACAGAATAGCGTTTTATGATATCTAAAGCATTGCGTTCACAGTTGCGGTCCAGTAGAATAACAAAGAAGTTAGTTGAGATATCGGAACACTAATGGACTGCGGAATTTATGAAGCTCTCCAGAAGCTTATTGTCGCTATCAACATTCTATTGTACATACACAACGATATGTAGAAGTATTGAATCGTATGTGACAGAATTTTTGTTTTATACATTTCGTAATATAATGCCGTGAGTGAATGAACTTGGATACGAACAGAGAGCTGGGTTTATTTCCGCACAATCAATCAAGGCGACTGATGAGGGTGCAATCTGCTAGTGCAAAATCCGCACTACGTAATTTACGGAGTCAATCGATATCTGTTGTGGATATGTATGTACATTCATATTAATTCTGTTATTTTGCTCTTCGTTTAAATTGAACGTCGACATTTAACAAACAACTTTTATTCTGTTTCAAATTTACATTTTGACAATTGGAAAGTCAACGTTAACAAAAGCAAAATAACAATAATCAAATGTGTGTATTTCATTTTGACACGCTGCCGCGCTGCTTGAACGGTTTATTTATATTTTATGTTCTTAAATTTAAATTAATCATAATGAACTTGAAGTAATGTTTACCATTTCTACTGAGTAGAGACGTATTTCCAATATACATGAATGTTTAGTTATGCAAAGTTACTGTCTTCACTTGAAAGATAGAATTGGCGGAACGGAGGCAGCCTCGCTGGCCCGGTCCCGCCTTTGGCTGTAGCTATAGTTCGATGCGTACGGCCGGGCGGCGTACTCCGATGCTGCGGTATATGGCCCGTGAATAATCCTTCCGGAATGCTCGACTTAATGGTTTGGAATTAAACAATTAGTTGTTTTCTTTCTGCCTTATCAATTATGAACTCACGTTTGGATACCACTACATCTATTTGGAGAATATTTTCTTTTACATATGTGTTTTACAGACTATATAAGTCTTTTAATTTTTGCTGCCCACAAACAAAAGAGAGATAGTGAAATGGGGCAATGCCTCTAAAATTAAACGTAAGTTTCAAGTGCCGACTTTCCTTTTAGTGTCTGTTTTAGGGTGGGGCTTATTTTTTATGTCTTTTGTATTAATTCGTTTGATAAGGGAGCTCTTTGTTCATCCGCAGTGTTACGACGAGTAGCATTTTAATCAAGGCTAACGAATTTTAAACTGCGGAATTATAGAGCTGGTGCAAATTCGTCATGTCACAATGTGAGACTTACAGTTCGATGAGTTGTCTTTTTATTTTAGTAATAACTTCTAGTTTTGTGTTTATTGTGAAGACATAGAGCCGTGTTTGCCTGTATTACATGTACTATCGATACTACGAAAAAATAGAATAAATCTTCTTTGCTTTTAAAGCTTAAGATTATTTTTATAAATTATAAAGTTCACTTTTAATATTCTGCTGTAATCGTAGATACTGTTATTATTTTAACTTAAGTTGTCGTTTTAAATAATTTTGTGGCGCCTTCATAAAATAACTAGCTGACACGCGCAACTTTCTCTTAAAAGGAATAAATGTAGTAGTTTAGTAGTTCCTAAGATTACCCCGAACATACACACTCACAAACTTTACCTCTTATAATATTTTTAAAATATTGTGGGTGTTTGTTTTGATTCCAGTATCCGTTTGAAAAGTATTGATTAAGCTTCAAAGTCCCAATGTTTGTTAGAGTCAGGTACCGCTCCCAACTCCCCCTCACTCTGCCAGCTAAATGGTTGTCTGTGATAACGTGAAAAAAATCGTGGCAGTAGCATTATATATATATATATATATGTATTTATATATAATATCATAACGGAGGAGTGTGCTAAAAGGTCGTCAACTAGGCTGCTGTAATATTCGTGAACATACATATTTTGTCGGCGCTCGGGTTGCAGGTTGCAGCTCCTGTGCACCTGCGGATATTGCCGCGTAAATCAAATTTCTTATTTCGCCTCCACACTTATTACTCTCAAGGCGTGTTTCCCTTGTGTCGTGGTGTCTTCGCAAAACATTATAGTTTTATTAAAAATGTTATTCATACGACGCTGCTTCTGTGCTTTTATTATAAAATACTAATCAAATCATTAAAATTAAATTAAAAGTAAAATATTTGGCTACCTACACAATGCGCGGAATGCTACCTATGCGGAGTGACGATTTGCGCAAGATATCTGTCATGAGCCAGATGCGAGAAGCCGAAAATCGATCTAAGTGGCGTACAATGGAAGAGGCCTATGACCTGCAGTGGACTGCGATATGATGATGATTAAGAGCTTAGATTAAATTGACTTAAACTCTTGCGGAAGTATTTATTGAACTTTTCTAAGACACTTTTCACGCTCAGCCTGCGCGTGAAAAGTGTCTTAGAAAAGTTCGGTTCACTACGGTGCCCGCTCGATACACGTACTTAGGTTGTAATTTAGATAGGCTTTCAGTTTTACACGTACGAGTGCTGATTGGTGTACCACGGTTGCCCGTCCGCACCCGTACAGTTAGGTTACAATCCATAAAAATAATAATATTTGTTTGCAGAAAATGTGGTAATCACAATGATGGTGGTTTACAATGTGAAAAACACATTTAGGTAGCATGCAAATTTTTAAAATGATAAGTACAGTGTTGATGTTGATGAACACGCTCATATCTTTTTAAATAAAAACAGTTAGGTTACAGCTAGACTAGGTTAGAACTGTGACCACACAACGTACTTTTTTTTTACGTGTGTTAACCCCTTCGGGCCGTCACCCCACCGGGGTTTGCGGCAGGGTGGTGTGTCGGAATCGGACCGACTAAAACCACACGGTGTGTAACTCTGCGCCTGCAATAGAAGGGATCCGGGAACTGCTGTTTTTAAGACATCCGGATCCACCTTCGGGTACATTTTTTGTTAAGGTGACTTCCGACACACGCGGACGTAGCCTCCTCGCGCCTGGCCGTTATGGCGGGTAGAGGGGAAAACCCGTCCCATCTCAGCCATGCATGATTTTACATCTGAATGTGCTGGCGACGAATAAGTAATAATAATAATAAAGTTACACGCGTCCAGTATATACATTACCTGTCATGGTTCGTAAGTCTTGTCAATTAAGTTCAGATTACAAGTATACGGGCTTTGATTGAATCTTTTGAATTACTACTAAGTTCGAGCACAAACCGACCTCTTGTGTTAACATGTTAATAAACAATAAAATAGGAAATAACTTATATTACACAGTCACATCAAAAAAAATATAAACAGTTAAATAATTAGCAGAGGATGTAATGCACTCAGCGCGACACTATGGCATGAATAACACCTCGTAATGACTATCTCTGTGTCAATACGATTCATATTTAATGCTGCTATTCTGTGCGAAATCACCTCGTATTTGTGGTTGAGCTTGCACTGAATTAATGCATCTGCATAGGTGTCGAATGCTTTGTCATCCCGCTGGTCTACTCCATAGTTATATTTGTTTTTAGGT
Source organism: Arctia plantaginis (assembly GCA_902825455.1). Taxonomy (NCBI): domain Eukaryota; kingdom Metazoa; phylum Arthropoda; class Insecta; order Lepidoptera; family Erebidae; genus Arctia; species Arctia plantaginis. Next base: position 9,449,680 of record CADEBD010000288.1, read on the forward strand.
TATAGTAATAGGTTTTACTTATAGATCTGGAATTGGTTAGGTCTGTTAATTTTGCAAGATTTTTTTACACAATTGCAGTGTTTAAGTGTGGTATTTGTCTGTATAGCAGATGACCCGAGATCAGCGTTCTGTGGATTTCCAAGTTTTGTTTTTAATCGTTTTTATTCGAAAGAAAATAGCATTTAGTTTTTATTATAATAATTTTTACCCTGTGATAACGTATATACTTCTCAAAGATAAGATATGAATTCTTTATAATTACTAGTTTAGTAAACTAAATGATATCACTTTTATTATTTCTACTACAAATATTGTCAAGATTTTCGTTTCAAAGTGATAACACTCATCTTACGGACCCTTGCAAATTAATTGCAAGAATGACACAGCACAACGCTGAGCTCTCTTAATGCATACTCACAAAGCAAAACGGCTTGGGCGGTACACCTAGCGGCAAGCAGCAGCGGTGATTATGATAATGATGCGGCAGTCGCGCTTTTTGCGTCGCTCGCCCTATATTACGAAACTCGACACTATTTCTGGGACAGCTCGTGTGCCCGCAACCTCAGCAGCGCATCGTGCTGCTTGCATTTATTTTGTCTTAGCATTTCGCTGTTCGCTCGAGCCTCTGATGTACTTATAAATTATGTAAGTCGCTATAATCCACGCCCTAAACGCCTTCTCCGCCGCCTCAATTATTCATTTGAGCGGTTTGATGTTTTAGAAAATTGTCGCGATACTCGAGACGAGCTGTGCTTTATAATTCAGGAGTTGAATATCGTCGCAGCTGCTACTAGCACCGAATCGAGTCATTTCGCTTTACAGATTAAAGTGCATAGTGACCTAATTTGTTCACACATGACACGTGTCTTGGAAAATTTGAATGAAAACTTTTTTCTTTTATAGGATTCAGAAGGTGACACACCTCTGCATGATGCCATTTCTAAGAAGCGCGACGATATGTTAACCCTACTATTAGAGCACGGAGCTGACATGACTCTTACAAATAACAATGGGTTCAACGCTCTTCACCATGCTGCTTTACGTGGCAATCCAAGGTAAGATAAAACTTTTAAAATTTTGCAATGAATAAAAACTTTTAAGAGCTTAAAATAACAGTTTTCAGAATCTTATTCATGCAGGGTTAGGTATATTCACTGTACCTACATTAATCGGAAGATTTCATTTGATTAAGTCGATAATCTTTAAAACGAGGTAATTTATTGGAACGGAGTACTTTATGCGACGATGTGGCGAGACGGATTTTATGAGAAAAAGCGTACGTTACGAAAAAGCGTTAGGCGCTATCTCCCTCGCTCTGCAGGCAGTGATTGTGAATGCGAGAGAGACAAAGTAATCCATCTATTTTCTTTGAGCATTTTTATTTAATAACTCGAGAACGACGCATCTATGATTAAGACATGATGCGTATGATTTTTAGAGAATTTGATGAGCAATAAAATGAGACCAGTCTTGTTTCTCTACAATCAATAGTATTCGAGTTATTCATTTTTTTAATAAAAAAAGATAGCTGCTTTTCTTTATACAACAAGCTGTAGTTCATTAGCATTTTTTTTTGTTTAGATATAAAAAAAATACGCAAATTATTATTTTCAAAAATATCTTTCCCAAAACTTATAAAGGAAATGTTTGTCAAATAGCATACGGAACTTAGTTTCTATCGGGTGTCCCACCACAGCACACGGCTTTTTTTATTTATAAGGCATTAGTGTAACATTAGTTAAGTAAAGTAACTTACTTAGTAAAGTAACCAAAACATTTTCTCTTAATAACCTTTTCTAAAAAAAACAGTGTGACGATAATTGATTGTAATTTGAGATGCTTGTATAAAGAAAATATTCGGACATACTTATCTACGGAGACCTTTATAACATGGACTTTGTCTGAAATAAACATAACGTCGCTTGTTGTCCGACATTATCCCTCGGAGAATGGGTAGTTATGAGCGAGCCTGCCGCACAATAAACTGCTTACACGTCTAATACCGCGGTCAGAGAGGATGTGTTGCCTACGCCTTGTGTGATGTCTTTATTGCTCGGTAACATTTCAGCAAGTTTTATCACTAATGGATATAAACTGTTATATTGTTACTTTCAGAACTACTTGAGTTATTCCAAACCGCAAAAAGTATACAGTTTTTTTTACTGCACAAATTCTACACCATTTTAGTTGAGGTAGTGCCTTAACGGTTTTCTCTGTAGAAAAATATTTTGTAGTGTTTAACGTAGTTCATGTAAAAGTGCGGTTGTATTGTAAGAGTTTACTTGTTTATCTTCATTCATTTCCTTTGTACTAATGTTGAAAAAAAAAAAAACGTCGCGAGCAAAAGGCTCCTTGCATTAAATTGACAGTTGAATACTTTGCTGTTATTTAAGTTATAGTATTTTATATAGTAACTATGTTTTTTAATGCCAAACTATATGTTTTTAGTAACAAATATCTAGATTATTTTTCATAACCTTTCAATTTAATCTGTCACCTCTAATCTAATTTATCAAGTTACACTTATATTGACAAGAGAGTAATCTACATTATTACAACTGACCGTTTTGTTTTTTTTCTTGCTATACTCGTATATAAATTGTTGTGATGATGGTGAATACAAACCAAAATATAACATCTAAATGGATCACATCTATTATATTAAATTAAAAAAATATTAATATAATTTAAAAAATCAATATAATCTAATGATAATTATAATAAATATCGTTAGACGAAAACGCTGACGAAATCTTAATATGTTGCAGTACACAGGTTTATAGTTAAGAACGTAAAACATCTTTTTACCTTCGTTCATTTCTCTGGCCTCTCCGGTACTCTATTAACTATTTCATGAACAGGGCCTATGAGCCATTTGCTCTTTAAAACATTGTGAACAAACAAACATACTTTTGTATGATTTTATAGTACATAAAACATACTAAAAAGTTTAAATAAAAAATGTAAGATTAGATTTTAGGTGTCACGTTTTTATTACTTTTCATGAACTTTATTTATATTATTACTAGTTGACCCGTGCAACTTGTCTGCGCATCTAAAAGTAATAAATTTGCCTCGTTTTAAAACCTTTTTCATTGATGCTCAGCTCATATAGGTTGTAGCATAATGTGATATAGATTTCCTAAATCAATTTGCTATCCATTGTTAATAGGCTAACGTGTTAATTCTTGATAAAGACCCTAAAAGTATGAGCGATGGCTTAATCGATTCGGAATGACGTCTAGAAAAATGTATTTATTTTATTAACAAATTAAGATGAAAAAAGATAGCAATTCGTTTTTTATTAATAACTCAAAAATTATATTATTAACATTTAAGAAATGTTGAAGAAAGATCCTTAAAGAAAAGGAAATTGCCAAGAAAAAGGTTCCGACTCCCGGAACTATATCTCTGTTATTTATAGTTGACTAGCATATAAAAGAATTGTGTGTAGTTTTATAAATATTTAAAAAAAGTGAATCTATCACTCTTTTATTTGCAACAATGGATGTTCGCGGGAAGCTTTTCGTGCTACGATATTTTATGATTATATACGAGGGATAACCTTCAAAAAATGTCACAAAAATTTACAAGTTGCCTTTGGGGAGTTAGCTCCTACGTTAGCAACAGTGACTTGGTTTGGTTTCGTGAATTTAAACGTGTTCGAGAGAACCTAAACAATGACCCCAGACCTGCCCGACCTACAACTGCAGTAACTTATGAAAATGTCAACAGGGTAGAGTGGCTATTGCTGGAGAATAGACAGCTTATACATCGTGAGATTTAGGCTGAACTGAAGATTGGATCTCAGGTACCATCCACCATTCTGCATGAACATCTTAAAGTTCGGCAGCTTGCTTCGCGATGGATACCTCATTCTCGCTCTAAAGAGCACTAATGATGTAGTGTTGATTGGTGCAAAATTTACATTCATTAGGATTTGTCTGCGGCTTCGCTCGGCTTTTCTTCTTACTTAGTTTTTTTTTAACTTTAAAAAAATCAAAATGGAAATGTGATGTACGTACGGTTACAAGAACATTTCCACCGAGACGACCGGATGGCGTAGTGGTTTGTGTAACGGACTGTTATTCCAAAGGTCGCGGTCGTACCCATAGCACAAGCTCTGCTAAGTTTGGGTCTAGAAGGCGTTGTGTGAACGTGGCAGAATATTATATTATATTATTACACTTTTAACGGAGTGTACTTTACTCTTTACATGTCATGTCAATTCCTTAGATTATATTCCTCAAATACTTCCAGTAATATTGCATATGTGAAAATTCTCTAAAATACATTTATGAGCAGACATTTTTCAAAATTGTGCGTCTATAAACGTTGGGTCAAGTTATATCCCGATCAACCCAAAGAAATGATTACTTCGTTTTGTACGGACGTTTTATATAAAAGATAACTACTCTATGTACATCTGACAATATATTTCTATCGAAAAACCAAGGAGCCCGTAACAGTGGTCATATAAAATTGATCCATGAAAAAGAAAAGTTTGGTAATGTATTATGAATCGGTAAGAGTTAGAATAATGAATCTCCGCTGCCGAATCGTGCGTAAAGCGGTTTATTTGTGGAGGGTCCAAGGAGACGTTGGAGCGACGGAGGCCCGCGCTACGACCGCCCACATTTATTCAAGTCACGTGACGTGTCCCAGGGAAATAATACGAAATGTGGCTACGTGACCAGTTCATTATGCGGCGGCACAGTACGGAGCCCTCGCAGTCACCTTGCCCACCGTTGGACACTTTTTCGTATGTCCGCCGGTGTCGCATATTACAAACAACTGAACGTGTCGCGACGCAAGAACCCTCTGGAATTCTTTTAAAAATCACTGATCGGCTATGATTTTGAAAAGAATTCGCACCTTTAATAATAAACTGAATTAATTCAAAATTTACGTTTTTCGAGTTTTCAACAAATACCAAATCAACTTCATCAGTAGAACACGAACAATCCAACAGCCGACTCGATACCATGAAAATGGCAGAGATAAGAGATCGTCGTTCTCTTTTTGACGAACTCGCACGTACATGAATGTCAAACTTTAAATGCGATTTCCCACAATATTGAAATTCTAAGTTAATTCAGTTTATGAATAAAGGTGCGAATTGTACGGGTGGCTGGGTTCATTTGAAAAAAATAATTGACTAGAAATACTCGTCACCACCTTTGAACCTTTTTTAAAAGGAGTTTAACAGCTTTTTCACGATAAAAAACATTTAGACGTTATCAATTGTACAATTTCGGTGTCGTACATACAAATAGTTGTTACTTTTTATAGAAAGATAATTTCTTGAGCACGCTGCAATCTACTTTTGATTCATCACACATCACATCAACAGCCTTTAATAGTCCACTGCTGGACTTGGGCCTCTCCTTAGGAAGGAGGTTTTGACCTACTATGCTACGCTTGTTACAAGTTACGCGGTTGGTATAATGATGGCCCGAGCCCTCGACTACATGTCGGACCACCTCAGGGAGGTGTTGGACGCTAGCCTGGCGTCCGGACGCTTCCCTGAGCGCTGGAAGTGCGGGAAGCTGGTCCTGCTACAGAAGCCGGGACGGCCTGCCGATTCGGTCGCGGCCTGTCGGACGCCCAATTCGGTTTCCGGGAGGGGCGTTCGACGATCGATGCCGTAATGCACCTTAGGGCCGTGACCGAGGAGGCCGTGAGCTGCGGCGGAGTGGTGTTGGCGGTGTCCTTGGACATCGCCAACGCCTTCAATAGTCTGCCATTCAGCTGCATCAGGGAAGCGCTCCGCTACCACGGAGTGCCAGAGTACCTGAGGCGGCTGGTGGCAGACTATCTTGAGGAGCGAACCGTCATGTACTACGAGGACCGAGATGGCGTCTTGAGACGCAGGGCCATGTCGTGCGGTGTTCCGCAGGGGTCTGTCCTAGGACCACTCATGTGGAACATTGGATACGACTGGGCCCTACGAGGGCGTCTCCCCCCTGGGCTGGGTGTACTCTGCTACGCAGATGACACTTTAGTCACGGCCCGAGGGGCTGAATTCCAGGAGGCGGCGCGCCTGGCCGCCACGGGAGTTTCCAGGTGGTCGGGCGCATTGAGCCGTTGGGTTTGCGGGTAGTCCTGGATAAGACGAAGGTTTACTATTCCATGGGCCCCGTTGTGGTCCACTCGCTGGCGCCTCAATCGAGGTAAGCTCGGTCCTTGTACCGGTCCGGGCCCAGATGAGGTACCTGGGTCTGGTCCTGGACGGTAGGTGGCTCTTCGACGAGCACTTCCGACAGCTTGGTCCAAAGTTGGTGGATACTGCCTCCGCCCGAGGGCGACTTTTGCCCAATTTAGGCGGGGCCAGTGTTCCCACGAGGCGGCTGTACGCGGGGGTTGTCCGGTCCATGGCGCTGTATGGTGCGGCGGTGTGGGTGGCGGCTCTGACCGCCCCAAATAGGGCGCGCCTCTGGCGCCCCAGAGGATATTGGTGGTCAGAGCCCTACGCGGATACGGCACCACCGAGGCGGCTTGCGCCTTGGCCGGAACACCCCCGTGGGATTTAGAGGCGGAAGTGCTCGCCGAAGTCTATCGCCGAGTGGCTGACTTCCAGGCGGAGAGCGGATTTCTGTTTCGAGACTGAGACTTCTTCCGAGAGAGTTCCAATCGTCACAATATGAATTTTCTCGATTATATAAGCCCCGTGTATTATTAGTTTATGTAAAATCGACGACATGTAGTACCAGTCGTATAATTCCACGTGCTTTTCTGCTGTTATCTGGCAAAATCTTAAAATTTAATTATGTCGATCTTCTCGTAAGATGTTATCGCTTGGAAAATCACAGCAAATCTTTTAATTAGCTCTTCATCCAACCCTGTAATAGCTGCAGTTTTATTGGGTAACTCGAAAAACTTTCTTACAATTTTATCGTCATTGGTAGTACCCGAGCCTTGTTTCACTGTATCAATCAATCAACAGATTGAGCTCATCATAATCTTTTTTAAATATTTTGTATAATTGTATTTATGGTACTTAAACAATATCATCGCTAATAGCTATCGCTAAACTCTGTATCAAATGATAAAAAAAACAAAAAGCAATTTTTTACTTTCTTTTTTAAATATTCTTAATATTTGCGTCACTAACATTTTTTTTTGGTAAATAAAGTTTATTATTAATGCACTATGACGAAAAATTATAAATAAATAATTAGTAGATACATTAACTATCTGTGAGAATATTACGGTTTTCCTTGCCGTTTAAGAGAGCATTTGGCTCAGTACTACACGAGCTCAGGTTATTTGCCTTGAAATGGTATAACTTACTACGTAAATTAAAAATTGGAATTACAGCAAAAGAGGGACATACAAAAACCCTCGAATACAGAGTAGGGTTGTTCCAAGGTTTCTGCTTATCACCCGTAGTATTTAATACAGTTATAAATATATTAATAGACAATATCGCAACATACGAAAAGATGAGGGGCTACCGGTTTAAGGTCAATGGAAAACTTGACACAAACCCTATACCAACCCGTCTGGCCAGCATGGTATAGTAGGCTAAAACCTGGTTTCTAAGGAGAGGCCTATGTCCAGCAGTGGACTGTTAAAGGCTGATGATGATGATGATAATGGAAAATATACGGAATGCATCTTAGCATTCGCAGTCGACCTTGGGATCCTCACACGTAACCCGAAGCAGTGCCAAGAAGTACTGCTTAAGGTAGATGACTTCTGTACCTGGACGGAGGGAATGAGGTAAATACCTAGCAAATGCTATTGCTTCTGTTGGGCCGGCGACGTACCAGATATACCTCAAATGACCCCGAGATTACTATTGGTGGGGAAAGTGTTTCAATAATATCAGAAACCGTGCCCTTTAAATTCCTTGGAAGAAAGATAGGCTACAAAGTTCGAACTCCATCTATGAACGCAATAGTCGATGATTTCGTAAAAGACATTTGACAAGGTAGACCAAAAGCCAATAAGTAACGTAAAAAAAAGCTTGGATTTACGACGACTACTTAACATCGCGTCTCAACTGTCCGTTTCTGGTATACTATATAAACCAAAACTACTTAAGAACACTGAATGCGAAAGTCACTTAGATCCCTTCCAAAAGACAAAAATTGATCAAAGCTCGAGTCACGGCTCGAATTCCACAAGAAATTCATGGTGGGTACGCAGTTCAGTAGAGTTGGATTGGGAAATGCTAGAAGATAGACCTACAAAGAGATAACAAAATTAAACGAGTCTTACAAGGTCTACGCAATGAATGAAAAAAAGGGATAACAACAAACATAAGTACTAACATTGAGTTTGTAAAGGAACGCTCACAAACCGCTAGCTCACCCGTTTCTCTCTAGCTAATGAGTCGCTGTTTCTCGCTCGTACCTGTCGCTGAAGAAGCATCAAGGAATAATAACCTCACACATCTTACACAGAGCTGTCTGATCCCAAACTAGATAGTACCAAATCTGTACTATTGTATCCCATGATACGAGGATCACCAGACCAACAGGTTGTCAAATACAATAGCAGTTCATCCTTCCTCAAATCTAGAGTTGCCTATAACGAAAGAGTGCTAACATATTCTGTTCCCGCTCAAGTCAAGCATTGGTGTGCATAATTATTTAATGTTTGATTTAGTCCGGGTTTTTCTGTATATAATATGTATGTATTTACAAAAAAAAGTATATATGTATTAATATCAGTTGTCTAGCACCCATAGTACAAGCTCTGCTTAGTTTGGGACTAGACGGCGTTGTGTGAATGTGGTAGAATATTATTATTATTATTCTCTTTATTTACTTTATTAAATATTATTTACATTTTTAAACATACACTTAATTAAAAAATATTAAAAAATACATATTTAAAAATATAAAAAAATAATGGACCACCGACATCGGTTACAGGGACCAAGACACCGGTGGTTAGGACTCCAAAGATAGGAACCTCCTCACTATACGAGCCGTGTCAAGACCAGACCCTTGATCCAGCCGTCCAACGTGAGCCTCTTAAGGCGTTGGTCGCGGCTCTTGGCTTTCAATCCGTGTGCAAATACGACTATCGCAACAATGATCACTAAACCAACATTCCGCATATCGACAATCTCGTGAGATAAATCCAAATATTTGATTTCTTTTTCTTTTTCAACTTTTACGAGATCCTCGTCATGAGGAACGGCGATATCAACAATCATTGCGCGGTGCTCTAATCGATCTATCACCACAATATCTGGCTTATTGGCAGCAATAGTCCTGTCTGTGATAATAGATCGATCCTAATACAACGTGGCCCGACCATTCTCGAGAGCTTGGTCGGGCACATACCTGTAGTATGGCACCTCTAGATTCACAAGAGGGTATTTAGGGGAAAGCTGTTGGTGTACGATCCTATTATTATTATATCCGTCATGGACCGTCTCCTTTTATTAAATACAATGTTTTAATTTATTTTATCAAAGACTTCAAGTAACCTTCTGAAAATAAGTTTTTTTTCTCTTCAGATTGTTGTTTAACGTAAAGTAATCGAATAGAAGATTGTCGTAAAATGTTCCTGATTTTATCGCAGAATGAGAAGTCGCTCGCAAGTTTTCCCATTCGACAAAAACGTTCGTTTCCCCCTGGAGATGTAAAATCGTTTTATTTTATTACTTCCGCCAGTATATCGTTATATCAGAAGCACCCGTCCTCCTAGGTTCGGAAACTTCTTTACAGTATTAAACTCAACTTAGTACTAAACGATACTAAATTTACTTCTAAAGGCAAAATACTTCTAGTAAATTAAACTGTGTTTATCGTTGCTGGTATCATCTGCAAGTAATTACAAGTTATTACAAATTTTATCAAGATTCATATTACGAATAACAATCGTAGTTGTATAATTAGCAAACGATATAGCTTGAATTTAACAAGGCATGGCAACATAAAGGGTGGCGATAGAGACGAGGCTGTGTTATTACGGCTGATTAGAAACAGTTATCTTTTGCGGCTATCGTTACAATTGTACTAACGAGCCCTTGTAAAACTTCTACATTACGAGTATTATGACACATTACAGTAACGCGATAAATACTGGGTTAATCCACAGTGTATTTATTTGTGTTCATGCGGATGTTTTTCTGTTCTGCATGAAATATCGATGTCATTTATTATGTCACCCATTTTTGTTATTATTTTTTAAACAGTGATATTCCTTTACTTTAGTGTTGCAGAAAAGATAATATTTACTATATTTTTAAAACCTTTGATGAAGAACGAAAAGTATAACATTAACATGCATATTAAAATTGTTAGATGTACGCAGATAAATATTTCTAAATACCTGGTATAACTTCTTTCCAAGTTGGATCTAAGAATACGAGTGATTAATATGATGTAGCGATCGAGCCATTATCGACAAAGTGAACATCTGCGATTGTTGCGGTTCGGTACCCATTCGATAAGACGCTCATTCGCGCCAAACATTAATCGTGAGCTTAAATATTTTAACGCGTCGTAACATTGATTTATTCGGAGCGTAATCTCAGCTCGCGGCTTGTTTGTTCTTCGGCTCAGGACGTATAGGTATGATTACGCCGCGCGCCCTCAATCCGTGACGTACCAGCCTCCTAGACTCTCCCTTGCTGTAATTTTGTTATTTGTTATCATTAATAGGGATTAGCTACCTAAGGTTCCATTTCCTTAACGCTTTATCGATACCATAATATTATGCAATAGTAGTGTATTAAATAAAGTCTGTTAACACAAAACCTATGAAGAATATAGAACAAACAGAATAGTCTGAGAAGATTTATATGGTCATTTTGTAGCGTTAATTGCAGTGAGTAAAGCGAAGTGCGATGGTATCATACTATCTGAACGAGAAATGTAATGCCGCCCCGTAGTCTGAAGCTTATGAAAATAATAATACGTGGGATGTAAACACGTAAACTGAACTGAACGTAAAATCCTATTTCAAATAGTAACAATGAATTAAATTGATAAAATATATCTTTGATCGCGTGCTATCTTTTGAGTATATACCAACATAAAAGTGGTTATCTGTTCAAGTTTAGATAGGTAAAAGGAAGCGTGTGATGGACAGCTGAGTTAAACTGAATTGAAACAGGGGTACACTGTCATTAAAAAATTTTTTGGCAAAGATATCGACTTTGTTCGTCAAACGACTGGCCGGCAGCGAAGCACATTTCAGTATGGCAGATTTATGAGAACCGACCGACGGCTATACAGGCATAGGGAGGCTTATAACTAGGAGGGACTGTGGAGAAGGGTCGGGGCGGTTGCGGGAGGCTCTGTTATTGTGCGACGTTTGATTTACGCACGTACCGCTATCACCCTTTTGTTAGGCCGGATACCGACTGCTGTGCCAGTTCCGGTGGCCCAAATGCAACCTCTCTGTTGATGTTCATCTCCCTTCCCCCCCATGTGCTTACTATGATTTTAGACTTTAACGTTTTTAATTAAATTATTAACATTTTTTACCCAAACATTTTCATAAATATTCATTTTACGCCGGTAAGCTCTAGGCTATAAATATGCATGTCTCAAAGGCTCATATGATTTCATATTTCGTACCACAAATTATATTGTAATGAATGAGGTTTGTAATACTTCCCTTTCTTTTTGTCTGAAAAAGATAACTACCGCGATATCAATATATCTTGTATCGCGGGGGACATAACAGACATACATGAAACAGACACTAAGAACACCCAGGCTCAGAACAACAATGTGTGGATCACACAAAGTGTTATTCCCCGTGGGAATCGAACCAACAACACTCAACTCAGTAGGAAACATCGAGGTGACCGCTTAAACCACTACGCCATCTGTGCAGTCGACTTTATTTTGTATGTTTAGAGAAAACATAGTGATAATATATTTACGTTAATTGTGTTATACAATTGTACGTGCATTGAAATGTTTAACTGATTCTAGTACACCAATGCACCTATATCAGTGTACTGTATCGTATGGGCGGGCGGGGCGCAGGCGTGTGGTGCAGGGTGCTCGGCGGTTGGCTCGTCGTTACCCGCAATTAGCGGCTCTGCACACGCGGATAATCCGAGCGCTCGCACCGCTCGCACTGTGCCATACCACCACCCGAAGCCCGCACACGATTGCACTACGGATTCAGCGAATAAATTCATTTGTACGCAAATTGTATCGGCGCTTGCAATTAAAACTTTGTTGGCGCTTCGAGCTAAGATAAATAACACTAATACATTCTACTTATTGCGGAAAGTTGCCGGATACAGAGGATATATTAATGTTGTTCATAATTTGTTTGGGCGGATTAACCTTGTTGGTCGCTAAACTTATTTAACAATAGTCCCGTTGTCCCATATCACACATTTAAAGTTACGGTTAAATTATCTGACCAGTACAAATGCTCAAATGATTAGTCGTATGTGGGCGTATCTTTAATAATAAATCCGTGACTAGTTGCTGGACAACGTGCATCCTATACTGGTTTATCTAGAGATTTTAAATTCGAAAATATTTCTTGAATGCATGCACTCCAGCACCAAAGATTCTGTTTAAATTTAAGCCCTATACCTACCTGCCTCTATTACTTAAGGCATACTGAAAGTTTCTGGATTCTGATAAATAAGACTAGATATAAGACTTAAGATACATTTATTATTTTCAAAGAAAATTCCCTCGCAATTAATGCATGTTTGCATTCGCTGAAACCACTGTATTATTAAAGGTAACGTACACACACACGTATAACGTGCGTGTCACACGCGGTATCCATCGAGTGCAAAGTTTCCGAACCTTCAGATGCACATGTAAAATGTTTTGCACTTGGCTCATTAATAAGTCAGCAGGCTCATTAGGTATTTTTTTTGTCAGTTTCAATAAGTTGTCGTACAGTGTCAATATTAGAGTCTGTAGTGTAACCGCAGTCGCCAGCCGACTTTCACGTACCTCGTCATGGAGATGATCACACACACGTCTAAATTCTCCAAACCACGGATACACAGAGCTGTGACATTGTGCTCCATCACCAAATGGCAATTAAAGTCTCTGGCAACTCTCTTGTTGACTTAAGCCGCAGCGAAAATCATTAAAGACATTTAACGAAAATGTTCACGAGTTAAATTTATTTTGATTGATTCGAAAATTGTGAATTCACAATAAAAACAAATGACAGTCTCGCAAATTAAAAAGTAACATATTCCCTAAGAGTTCTATTTTCGAATTCCATAATTGTTTTTTCATTATTTTATTTTAAGTGGCCAGATCCAGAGACTCAGTATTCCCCACGTATTTAACCCTATTTACGTATGAGCTTCCTTTGGCGTGCCCTAGAGCCTTCAGTGGTTTCATGGCTTTAATTTTTTTTTTATGTGGAGTTATTTAAATGGACTTTACAGCTGAGAGTGACAGGGTACAATATTTCAGGAAGTCGTGCTCAAATAACATTAAATTTCGTTAAACATATAGGTCAACATTTATGTATGATTCTGGAAAACTGACAGGTGTGGTCACAAGTTTCTATTTCGGACCACATCTGCGACTTATAAAGTTTTTTTTTGCCCAGAGATGAGAGTAGTACTCTTACTGTTCTCATCCTGAGCAAGAGCTTCCCATTAGGCACTTTTTGCCTCGTACCACTAAAATTTGAACAAATTGCCACCTGTGGTTTATCCGGAGCGATACCTCATGAAAACCTGCAAGAAAAGAACATTTTCCCTCCTCAAGCAACCTCACTTCACTTGTGACTCATGAGCGGTGGCATTTATGTCATAAAAACCCTACTACTACTACACTCACACGCACTTACACCACCTACGTCAATATAATGAAGCGATCTATGGATTTGCAAAGTTTACATAAAACTTCTTTTGCGATTACTCTGCGTACTTGCGCAGAGTTGCAATGTTTCATTGCCGCAAGTTAAGTTTGGAAATGCGGGTGTCACTGGAGCTCTATGTACAGTCTACAAACGTGCCACTTATCACTAGATAGAAAATCTTCAACTGCATACCGATGTGCGATTTAGAGTTCCCTCGGTTCAGATTTTTACTCAAGGGTTTGACGTCGTGCAACTTCAATTATTTATGAAGTTGTATGCATTAAAAGCAGTGAGAACAATCCTGTAAGTAGTCTCATAGAAGGTTTTGTCAACGCGATCTGTCTCTTTGTGTACTTTCGCATTGTTCCACTAATGTCGTTAGTGCACTTTTACAGCGACTACGCTAATTTAAATACCTCTTCTTTCTTTTGTGAAGCGACTCGTCTTCCGTTTTCCGCGAGTGGCGGGCTCTCTTTGCGTTTGAAAAGTTCGCGTTGGAAGACTGCATTTAAATGAGACACTTAATCACCCGAGTTGGCCTCGCATTTCTTAGAGTCGTTTGTTCTCTTCATTCATTACACCCTTTCTATAGATTTATAAGGGCCAGAGATTTCATTACTTGACCATCTAATTTTCTATTTTAATTAACCCAAAACTTTTGTAATGAATTTTGAAACTTTTTACTTTATTATTATGAACTGAAATTAAAAGAAAATAAAAGTATAGTAAGATGAACTTGAATTATATTCGAAAGAAGAACGTAGGTAGTTTGCTGTCGGGTGACAAGACCGCTAACACCCACTCGAATTGTGTAAATATGAGTAAGGTAATAAACTCTTGGCGAGCGGCGTGCTTGGATTTGCTTGGAGTTCGGTACGTGCGCCTCCCCATGGCCCCCGCTGTCGCGTTTCGCAGCGATACTGCGCTACTTATTTTGCCTTATGCCTTGACATATCAAATATTAATCGTTTAAAGTATTGTGTTTCAAGTACCACAACTGCCTAAATGTTTTATCAATTTAAAATTTGCTCGTTCATCACACAAAAAAAAAAAATCCTTAAGTGAAAAAACTATTTTAGGGATTATGTGGTAGGTATATCATTTTGCAGACTATGTCAAGGTAACCAGATTAATTACGTCGCCGTAAATTTTAAATGTTACTAGTTTGCCTATGTAATAAATACCATTATAAATACAAACGCTATTTCACTTGAAAGTTGAAAACAAATTCTAAATTCGACGACCGAATGGTGTAGTGGTTTGTGTAACGGACTGCTATTCCAAAGGTTGTGGGTTCGATTCCCGCTCGAGTCAAACATTTGTGTGCATGAACATTTAATGTTTGATTTGGTCTGGGTGTTTCTATGTATATTAAGTATGTATTTACAAAAAAAAGTATATATGTATTTATATCAGTTGTCTAGTACCCATAGTATGTACAAGCTCTGCTTAGTTTGGGACTAGATGGCGTTGTGTGAATGTGGTACAATATTATTTATTTATTTATTAAATTTTAAAAGACTATTTGAGAACTAAAACATTTTCAGCTATATTATTAATCCTTTAGGTAGCAAGTGTTTATATCGAATATTTGTTTAAAAGTTGTGAATCGATACAGTCTGTGCATTTTGGTTTTACTCGCATTTCGTTGCGTTTTACAGTAAAAGGCAGTATTTGTAGGTATATGTTAAGGGAAGCATTGTATAGTAGTAGTATAAGTAAAGAAAATTTAGGCTTAACTTAACTTAAAAGCGGTACCCATCTAAAATCTCTCGTGAAATAGTGATGTATATGGAAGCGGTAGCTCGCCTCGTTTAATTTTCATGCAGGTATATTATTTACTACCCAAATTCGGTTTGGTTTTGTCAAGGATAAGCTCCGAACTATAGTTGCAAAATGGTCCATATAAGTCCTTTTTAAACCATCGTTATATTGCACGCGAGGCCCCGTATTAATATGTTTACTAAGCTGAGTGGATCATGGCGTCCGTGGCTTTCGCAGCCGTAGCCTATGATGCATGGTGTGGCCTGGTGGCAGAGCTCACTTAATGAAATATTTGCCGCGTGAGTGAAACAGACACAATCATCAATCACAGGTGGTGTCTATGTGCCGACCATCTGCAACCATCTAGGTTAACTGTAAGGGGTACTGATACTAGAGCTAATAAGTTATAATCTTAATCTTATTAATGTTAACTTTTTTTCTGAAAGGCTTTTTCAATCCATTCTTTATATTAATATCGAGCAACGAAAGATGCTTAAAATTATTGTGTTGTTCCAACCTTACCTCTAGATATTCTTTTTCATAGTTATACTAAGTAGGAATAACAGGAAGTATGAAAAAAAAGTATATTTGTAGAATATTTAAGTCCTGTTTTATGATTAATCGATAACAACGGAAAGATAACTAACGTTTGTGAAGTATTAGATCTAATCAGTTAACTAAAAAGACTATATAAAACGGTAAACGGGTAAAACGGGACCCTAATACTAAGCCTCCGCTGTCCGTCTGCCTGTCTGTCCGTCTGTCACCAGGAACCGTGATAGTTAGACAGTTGAATTTTTTACAGATGATGTATTTCTGTTGACGCTATACATACTAACATACATACATAACTAACAACAAAAACTAAAAACGTTATAAAATGAATATTTAAGGGGGCAATCATACAACAAACGTGATTTTTAACCGACATCCAAAACACAAAAGAGGAGGTTCTCAATTCGTCTGTATTTTTTTTTTATTTTTTTTTTATGTGTGTTTGTTACGCGATTTCTCCGTCAATTGCGGACCGATTTTCAAAATTCTTTTTGTAATCGAAAGGGTATGCTCCCGAATTGGTCCCATTACCACCAATTCGGGATCCTAGAGTAATCGAGGGAAACCCTCACAATTATTGGGAATTTGACAGCCTCGACAACGTGTTTTAGCTACGAGTATTTCTTTAGCCAAAAAAACCATGGCAACCGTCAGAGACTGCGCGATGTGATGCGCAGAGAACTTGCAGTATTTATGTCACCACAGTAATTTTCGTTGTATTAAGAAGAAAAGGTTGAAATTTTGTATTCTATCTTGTTAAAATAATTCGGATAGACGTTTTGTTGCTATGGATGGCATCGCATTTCGTTTGTAAGTAATTTTATACTTAATTTATTAAAATAGTGCTGGAAAAAACTCTTAAATTTTGTGTGGGTCAACTAGGTTAATTTCTAACATACCAGTATTAACCCTTCTAGTTGGAACTCCTTCTATAAAATATTGAGCATATTTGTTGAGTAGTCTCACTAAAGCTTCCCTATCTTCACCTTCGAGATCAGTGTCAATAGAATCGGAAGTTATTTTGTTCGGTTGCAACTCACAAGAATTTGACTGTTTCTTAGAAAAGAATTTAAGCTGATCTTGATCAGTTTGGACGCCAATGTCATTTTCACATCCTACACTAAAAATGGTAAAATAAACCCTTTAAAAAAAAAGTTGAACCGACTTCAAACAACACCGACAAAGAGCACTAAAAATTAAAAAATAATTACAAATCTAAGTAAAAAACTATAATAAGTACCCTCAATGTAACAGGTAACATTATAATACCAATAGTCCCTTCTAGTCTGTTTGAAGTCGGTGCCAAGCTCGATGCACAATAAGTAATACTGGTCTATGTCAGATTTATATTAGCACAATGAAAAATTAAGAATTCAAAATAATTCTAATGAAACATCGAAGATTTTGTTAATTAATAAAGACCAACCAGATCAATTACGTGCGCAAACTTATCAACTACTTATTAAAGCACTCAAAATAATAATATAATTGGAGATGTGCGTCCACTTTAGCTCGTTCAACATGTTTTGCGCAGCATGAAGACTGTTGCAGCTGCCGCGCTACATTCTACCATGCCTATCAAGCACCTATTTGGTTAGGCACCGACTTCAAACAGACTAGAAGGGACTATTGGTATTATAATGTTACCTGTTACATTGAGGGTACTTATTATAGTTTTTTACTTAGATTTGTAATTATTTTTTAATTTTTAGTGCTCTTTGTCGGTGTTGTTTGAAGTCGGTTCAACTTTTTTTTTAAAAGGGTTTATTATTTATCGTTTTTGCACGATGTTGATAACGGCAACAGATATACGCCTGAAATATTCACAGAATATTTAGTTATATATTAACTTTAAAAATAAATATTTAAATTGAAATAAAAAAAATAATTAAGGGGGGCTCCCATACAACAAACGTGATTTTTTGCCGTTTGTATAGAAAATGTTACGGAACCCTTCGTGCGCGAGTCTGCCTTGGACGCACTTGGCCGGTTTTTTGTCTAGTCATCAGCCTATTGCCGTTCACTGCTGAAAGAAGGATCCTCCCCAAGGATTTTTTATTGTCTATTTTTTGTAATCCCGTCGTAAACTTTAACAAATGCTTGTGAACGATTACTTAATAACATAAACTAAAATAAAAATAATGTATTAGTGCACAAACTAAGACATATCGACATCTATCTCCTAACAAGTGGAATAAAAACGTAGCGTTAGGTAAGCGTAATGTTGACTTCATTGATTTTTATAAATGATCTACTGCCAAGCATGACCTAGAAAAAATGAGAAACAGTAAAGAATGGCACGGTTTAACGGTTCACGTATATAACATAACTTTGTTGCTAACGTTATTACGTCAGACGTGAAAACAGTAACTGAACGACGTGACCGCAATAGCAACAATCAATTGAATCGTGTTTTATTACTCACTGTACACCTTCAGTTCTCTCACGAACAGTGATTTCCTTTGGAACATTATATGTGCTCAGTAAGAATCAAGTCGCATTCTCTACTAATACCATTTTCATCGGTCGAATTAATCCATTGCATTTTACGCAGGTATTACTTTTCTTTAAAATCTTATTAATATTTTTGTATTCCATCGATTTATTAGATACTTTATATTCGTACGAAATTAGTATACCCTGTAGTAGTCTTGTAGAAATATATAGGATATATATAGGACTAACTATATTACTACATGGACAAGTCACCAAGCCATGGAGTAATATATTCTGAATTTCTGATAGATGTCAGCCAACTATGTAATACCGCTAAATTTAATTAAACGATAGTCAAGATAGCAATAATGTCACAATGTTTCCATCATGATACCCTTATAGTAACCGTTTATTATATTTATAGTTCCACACTTTGGTTGGCGAGTCTTTATGTAATCTATTTAATAAGAGGGGGGACAATAGCTGTTTTGCATGAAGAGCGAAGCATGACTCGAGTGTTATTTCACCATCAGTCAAGATGACATTTGCATTTTTCGCGGCCAGCGGCCGACACGCTTAGACGCCATCTTTACCTCGTTTATCATCGTCTCCACCATCGTGTCCAAAACCTTATTTGTGGTCATAAAGTTCAAAGTTTTCTCGTAAAATCATACGTACATCAGGAAAGCTCATCTCTAAAAAAAATATTTATTAGTGTGTTGTGAATTAGAATTGAAGGCGCTGGCAATGCACCCGAAAGACGGCGTCAGCAGTACGTGCGGCCGTAGTGTGCCGCACTCGACTCGCTCCACGTTTATTATCGAGTGATTGCCTCTCTGCGTGATCCGACTTACCAACTATGTCTTGAACCGATCTGAACGTTCTTTTCTTGAGATTAACTGCTTTTATTTCTATTTTACAATCCCCATGATTAGTGCGGGATTGCTGTGTAATGTTACGAAAAAATCGCTATCGATCCTATTCGTTAGACTGTGACGTAATTTGGTATGTGTATGTATGTACGTCTTTCGATGTCCAAACTTTATCTTAGAATCGAACAGCTATGAGTTTTGTTTAGTTATTTCTGTCTATACAGAATTATGATAAACTGCGTTATTGTTAGAGCGAACCATACGAGTATGTACACCTTTATGTACAGCGCATACAGAGTTCTCTCCGACACTTTGACAGTTAGTAGGGGCAAGTCTGAAATATCGGCGTGCGCGGCTTAATCGCTCAGCGTGCGATATTGGCGTTACATCATGTTGTCAGCGGAGAGAAAAATTGCCGCGCTCCGGCCCTCCAGCACCCCCCCCCTCCCTTACTGGGCCGCAAGTTCCACACGCCTCTCTCGCTGATGTCGACAGCGCGTGTATATTACTTGAGGATTTATTGTAGTTTTGCGAACGCACATTTATCTGTTTCTTTACAAAAATCATTAAATTTAATTAACTTTTAGTGTTTATATAGCAATAAAAGAATTATATTCAAATATAGTTTCTGAATAAATAGCTACTTATAGAATACATGACGAATTTTTGTAATTCGTGTGTAAATATTTCCATTAAGATTTATTTACACAGAAATACATCTACCAAGTTTACAAGGGGCATTTTAATCGAGTTAAGGAGAAGCTTCCCAAATTGTACATGAATGAAAGTAATCATTATAAATGGCTAAAAAAGAAATTTTAGTTGCAAATAATTAAAAATCACCTTTTGTTATTATATTATAAAATATCTTGAAAAGCACCCCGCGCTTTTTTACGTTAAAATGATTTTTCTTTTTGAAGTTATGGAAAAAATCTACCTTTTTAGATCGACTTGTTATGGAAGCGTGTTTTTTAGTTTTTTAAACTATTATTTACATAGATTTAGGTTTGGTTTGAACGCTCTCTGATATTGACTTCGGGCGTAATAGCAACAATCGTTTCTGTTCGGTCGGCAAGCTCGCGCCGCCGCTCTGGGCGGGTACACATTATGCGTTTTGCGCCCTTAAAAAAAATTAGAGAATGGTTTCTCTAATTTTTTTTTTATTATTACAAAAAATTCTGAAATATATTTTATTTATAACAAGAAGTCCCTAATATATCAATTTTATTTTCAGACCTCTAGCATAAAAAATTGCGAAAGTCTCATTCAAAGTTCCATCCTCTAGTTTAAGGGGTCGGTTGGGAGGGGGGAAGAGGGGCCAGTTATAAGTTTTATAATTTTCTTGTTCTTTTGTGTATAATACTTATTAAACAAAGGGAAATTCAGGAAGTACTCACCCTTTTTTTTTCCTGTGCCGAATTCCCCTCGAATATCTCCTACTGATGGGGTGATTATGTCGGACTCGAACCCACCAAAAACCGTACGCTGTCTCGGGAACCAGTAGCCGGGAAACCGGGTATACCCTAGAAAGGAAATCCCTGGTACCCCGACGTAACTCGGGCCGTCCACGGCGTCTAGATGACCCTCTTCTGTGTGGGAACCCCCATGTTTCCTTTGTGCCACCACCACCACCACCCCGGCCAGCTTCTGCTAGTGCAACAGGTGGCCTCACCTGTTACCCCCAGGCCTGTGCTTATGGAGGACGGAGGTCGTTCTGCGACCTTCGGCGCCCGAGTCGTCTGCGTTACCTATGAGATACCCGGGAGAGTTCTAAACGTCTCTCGGTCCTGCTCCGCAATCTCCCTTGCAAGCATAACTTGCTCGCAGAAGGAGACAGCGGAGTTCCACGCACTCTCGCTCTGTACAATGGCGGCAATCATATTACTGAGCGAGAGGACTCCCACTCCACCACCGCCTGGTCTGGGTCCGCCGGTCTGGGTGTCGCCACTGCGGTGGCGGCACCCAGACCTTGGCTCCTTGCAGATCAGACACAGATGATCATCGAAGCATCCTTTTCAAGTGATCACCTGCGTCAACTGGTATGAGAAAGTCATGTGATGCCTCTCCAGCTAATCCTCCATAACGGGTCTTATCGCCACGATAGCACTCAGATGTTGGCTCATCCTTGCCCGGTGATCACCTGCGTCAGCCGGTATGAGAGGGTTTGATTGCACGGATGGCGTACAACGCGTGACAACACTTTGTGTGATCCACAAATTGTTGTTCTCAGTCTGGGTGTTCTTTGTGTCCGTTTAATGTACATATGTTTGTAAAGCCCTCCCGCGACACAAGATTGATTGTTGAAAGTTGTTCCGTCCACTCCTTTACGAAGACCTGGCGGAGTTGGAATTTCTGGTCCTCGATTTCTCGAGTCTCAGGACTTCTACATAACTCCCGCGCCTCCCTGCGCATTCGACACAGAGCCGCAATGGCTCTCGCCTCTAGGTCCCACGGTGGAGTTCCGGCCAGGAAACTCGACGCCTCAAAGAAGATGTTCGATAACCCCTTATGACCCTTATGGCCAGCACTCGCTGCGGTCGTAGCAGTAGTACGACGTTGCTTGCCTTCAGGCTTCCCACCCAAACTGGGGCCCATAAAGGGCGATGGACCTCACAACCCCCGAGTAGAGTCTCCTGCAGGAGTCATCGGGTCCCCTCATGTTGGGCAGCAGCCGCGCAAATGCACCCGCTGCTCCAACCAACTTCAATTTCATATATCTGCTATAATCCAAACCCAAGTTATGAGGGTTCAAAAAAAGGCAAAATGCTTCCACAAAAGGTAGGTAGTGCGCTTCGCTTGGTGCGTCTTGACGGTGGCACTACCGCGCCCCCAGATTTGGTAAACTGAATCTGATAATGAAGATTACAGATGTCCACCGAATATACTTAAAAAAAGTAAACAGGTTGCGATTCGATAACTTTAATATGGTTGTCAATTAATTTATGCTCGTCGTAATGCATAAATTGAAGTAGCATGAGAATGACTTAACATTGCCCTTTATCGAGTAAAACAACATTTTCTAAGTACTGTTATACTGATGAAGTAAGGCAGTTTTAATTTTTATAAATTTAACCTCTAGAGGTAGAAAATTAATAAATTGAGACTGTAGGTTAAAATACTTTTTTATAATTTAGGAAATTGAAGACGAATACTCCTTTTTAAAATTAAATTATTAAAGATTGCGGTTCACGCACCCACGTAAAATTCCCACATTTTTGTGAATTACTTATATTTGAACTTAGTTATGATATTAACACCTTTAATATTATAGTCAAGTTCATGATTAGTATGCTAATAAAGATTAAATATTATAACCCAAGATTTGCAATCTTTGTTAAAACATATAATATTATAAATAGAATCCAGTTTAACTTATGATCGAATACAGCTCTCAGACAGAAACTTTAAAAGCGTCTTTTCGCAACAATTTACAACTTCTCTCTTTTCCCTCGGTCCGTCTCTACCTGTTTTGTAGTAAAACTTTATGTGGATGTTACATACAAGAAAGGTAAAAGGTATTCGGCTACCTAAATAAATTGGCGCTGTGAAGCACCCAAGCTTATTTAAAGTTGTTACAAAGATCATAATGAGAAAATTTATTATAGTCAATACTTGGGATTAATATTAAATTAATGGTAATCCTGAATCTAGTACAAAGTTATATATTTAATGTGTAAATAAAATATTTTAAGTCTCAATTACTCTTACTACACAACTTTAATAAAAAATTCATTAGGATAATTTTTAGTTAGAGTAATGGCTTAGGCGTTGATATACGATTGAGTGGGCAAACCCTTCAGTACTCGAACGACGTCCTCCCACTGTCAACATAATCGTTTAGCTTGGTTGGGGTGGGGTTAACTAGAATACTAGTGTAATGTGTGGTCCATATTAATAAGTCTTCCAACCTGAACGGCAAAGACAAAAACTCTAAATCAAATGAATAACTTTCAAGGGTATAAAGTAAATGTTTTTTTTTAAATTACGGACAATATGAGATGTTTGATTGACTTGTTGATATATAATAGTTCTGTCCTAATTTTGTCTAATGTAAATACGTCCTATTACTACGGCTTAACACCGACTTCAAACAGACTATGAGAGACTATTGCTATTATAATGTTATCTGTTATATTGAGGGTACTTATTATAGTTTTTTTACTTTGATTTGTAATATATTTAAAAAATTTTAGTGCTCTTTGTCAGTATTGTTTGAAATCGGTTCTACTTATTTTTAAAAGATTTATTTTATCATTTTTAGTGTAAGATATGTTTGTAATGAGTAGATATGAACAATATTTGAAACACTACGTACCGTAATGTATAGTACCAAACTGTATTATATTAGATTATGTTAAATATGGTTTAATAAGTCCGTTACTTTATTTAGAAAAGGTAGTAAGATGTTAAATTTGAACCCAAAAATATATTGTTTACCACATAACCTAATTTTCTAAAACTAGGAGTGGTAATGTTTCTTCAGATTTGAATGGAACTAAAGGGGAAATAAAAAATATATTTTAATAATCGGTTTACAAATGAAAGAGTTTTGAGGTAACAAACACTTAACAAACTTTTTTTGTCTAAATATTATGTAATCTCAAATATTACTCTTTTGTGCACATATCTCTGTAACCCAACAGAAACACCTAATCATAAATATCGTGATAGAAAAATCATCAGCTCAGCAACATGACATAACGACTACTACATGTAAATACCTATATAGCTAGCGAAATAAGCTAAAACACGTTGTCGGGCTGTAAAATTTGAGGGTTTTCCTCAAATTCTCTAGGATCCCATCATCAGATTCTGATTTGTTGAAAATGGGACCACTTCAGGAGCATACCCTTTCGATTACAAAAATATTTTTTGTGTTTTAGAAGTCGGTTAAAAATAATTAGCATTGTTAGCATTTAACTTCTAATTTTGTTATTCGATTGATTAGTTTAGCTACTACATGTATCCAAACAACTTTAATTAAGTTTATGCCAAAATATAGTGAACCCAAATAATGTATAGTAATAGAATAACGTAACACTCTTAAGGGCAAATTATATAATCAAGTTCCCAGTCAGTTAGGCACAACTTTGACATTGAAGTCGGTGGTTAAAGTTTGTTTTAAGACTATAATAAAATTGTAGCTAGAGTTCGTCTGTACTGGGGTGTAATAAACCTATAAGGATGATGGCAAATTTTGGCAACTACTTTTGCTTTATAGCTTGTCCCTTATTTCACGCAAATAAATACATTAAAAATACATTTACTGATTAGACATAAGTTTGATTATATCATTAACCGATAAACTGACAGTGGTCAATAGAGTAGTATATAGATAAGTATATACCTAATTGATATTGTGAAACCAATTATAACTATGAGCTTGTTTATTATTCCCCAATGACACACTATTTAAGTAACTTTTAATTAGTAACATTGAATTTGTTGCTGTCGTTTAAATTAACAAATATGATTTTAGGTTTTTAAGCATCAGTTTATCATTTAGTCGTAGCATAACATAAATACAGTTAATCGTTTAACATTTTCGTATATTGTTATAGATTCTACTATAACAAGACAGGAATGTCAAGTTATGAAGGAAAGTGAAGCATAAACGTAATGCGCAAAGACGTCCGCGCCTGAACAATCCGAGTTTCCAATTACACCGTTCGTTTCTTTTCGAAAGAAAGAAAATGAGAGTAAAATACTAACGCTACAGTTGGACAATGGGTATGACTCTCACACGCTCGAGTCTGCTGTATAAAATAACTCATTGTTTTCAAATAAGTATTGATTTCAATCTTGTTATTCGATGGGAATGCTTCATTATCATGATCAAGTTAATGCCCGAATACATTTTTTTTACTTCATTTTAAACACTCACATACATTGTTAAACTTCTGATAACACAGTCACAGATACGAGTATTTGTAATTAAACATAGACAAGTATACAATACTTTTATTACGATTGTTTTACTCACACCGTGTCGGAATCTATTCAATAACAGGCGCACCTGTTAGATTTATGAGCTCCGCAAAATTCATTGTTATTCCCAGCCACCGAGCTTAACTCAGAAATACTTCATTTGCAGTAATTCCGCCTCATGAAGTGATTATTACCTATCACCGTATGCCAAAAGAATCTTGCAAAGTTATGTAGAAATAATAGAAATAATTTTCAAGTAGGTAAAATGCGTAGTTACATAAAATTTTAACTTAGACTGACTTAAATTTAAAATGGCATGTACTAGTTAACTAAGTCCCAGTTTAAATATACACATTTACTAGAGTGTGGGTAATTGTACTGGCAGATTCTCATGGTCGAGTGTTCGGCATGGTCCACATGGCACAAGATTGCGAAGGCGGTGTTTGCTCTTTGGCCGCACCCGCAATGGCTTTACGGTTCAGCGAGCCGAGCGGCGAGCGCGCGGCCTCTCGGGTCGCGTCTTCGGCCAAATTGAAATATCCCCTTTTCCACGACATCCACCACTAGCATAGAGGAGCATACTAAAGTCAGTCGCCCGAGGCCACCCACTTTGGATACGGATCTAGAAATTAAGTGATGCAAGTTATAATGAATATTTTTAAGAGTTTTGTTGCACATCTAGAGTATATTTAAGTTGCTAATCAATAGCTAATAATAGTTGCTAATATTACATAATTTATTTCAATGCAAAAGTAATTATCAGTACTGTGCTCAACTAAGTGCCCGATAGCAATAAAATTTGATAAATCAAGTAGGCGGCTAGACCCGAAATGGGTCGGGTCATATTTTGTTAAAAATTATATATTGGCATGGTTCTCGAACGATTCAATTTCCGTGCGCAGACAGCAGTGGAATTTACGTGCGCAGATTTACATGCCAACGAAATTATTTGCAAATGGTACCTCGAGCGATTTATCTATATTTTATGATTCGCACTGAACACACTTTAAGGTTTCTCTCTTCGAAATGAAATTATCACTTTATATTTCAACAAGAAAAGATGTTTTTCGTATAAAATATGGAAATATAAACAGATACTTGGCAAATGATTAAATTTGAAATGGAATAAAATTTATGTATAAGTAGATAAACGCATTTTCTTGTAACCATAATCAAATGTAATGGTGAAACACTCTTATTAGCATTTAGTTTTCGTCTTTTAAAATAAAAACCCGTAGTGTCTGTAAGTCTTAGTAAAGGTTATATCCGTCGTGCTTGTGTTGCTGGTGATGCATGACATAAAGACAAAATAAATAAGTAAAGTAAGTGACGCGTGCACACATTGTTTAAATCGATAACCTTTGTAGAGGTGGTTGCCTTACGAAGCCCCTTTGCAGGTAATCCTGCCCACTTGGAGTTATTGCCGCCGAGGGAAGGAAAGATTACCTCGGCGGGAGATAAGGAGGTCGACGAGCTTCGAGTGCGATTGTCCCCGAGTCAGGCGTCGAATTGTGTCAAGTGAAGCGGCAAATTGAACGGCCGAGCCTTCTGCGCGCCCTGCTCACTAATCGTCACATAAACTGCCGCCGCCCGAACGTTTAATTACGCAAAAGATTTTTCCGACATATACTTTATAATTCGTAGCTAGTGGCCACCTTCAGACTATCTTTTATTTTAAAGAATCTTCTAAATGGTTTAATAAAACTTTCATTGTAAAATAATATTTCAATAAAACAAAATACGTTTTCATGTTGCGTATTGGCAATAAAATACTAATAATGATACTGTACATCAACCGTAGGCCCAAGACGAGGACAGTAAAATACAGTGTACACGACAATATGTGAAAAAGAAAGCAAAATCCTTTACGTCATTGTTTTTTATTGATGCGTAAATCAATTATTATTTGTTCATATTAGTTTTTTTTCCTATTTCCTTCTACACCTCTTATCAGTTGTCTTTTAAATAACATATCCCATATTTTTTTGT
The DNA here is from genome assembly GCA_902825455.1 of Arctia plantaginis. Classification (NCBI taxonomy): domain Eukaryota; kingdom Metazoa; phylum Arthropoda; class Insecta; order Lepidoptera; family Erebidae; genus Arctia; species Arctia plantaginis. The sequence continues at coordinate 9,477,003 of CADEBD010000288.1, forward strand.
GAACTAATTAGAAATTTTAATGCAATGTGATACTTAATAATCGCTATCGATATTTTATAGTTATGTCGAAATATGTCGCTGCCTACGTCTTAACATTTAATCGATATCTGTTTTTATTCACCCAATACTGTCGCTACGTGGTTGTTAGATTCGCCTTCCCGTCTCTCTTATTTTACAGCACGTGATTAAAAGGTTATAGTTTATCTGATCATTAGACATTTACATCGCAGTGCCAGAATATGTCCTAATTATTATATTTACACTGTTCCTAAAAACCAAAACTTTCGTATATCCTACTTCGTAGCTTCGTTATTTTCGTAGCTCGGGTCGTAGCTGATTACGATGCTACGAATAAGCTCTACGCTGCTCATGTCTAGCTTTACAAAGTTTTAGGGACGTAATGTGTCTAATATGGTAATTAAACATTAATGTAAAGGTATTTTTTTTTAAATAAACTTCATATTTCATTTAATGTGCTTCTTAAAATACTAGGTATCTTAACAAAAATGATAAGGGTCATACTCAGTATGGTGTCTGCTCTAAACTATTATATGTTTATATAAAAAAATCTAAGAATATTTTATGGAAAATAGTACATATTACACATATAATATTGTTATACATTGGAAATTTTAAGAAAATTATGTTGATAAAATTAGCTAGAAAATGATGATGATAAAATTAGCTATTAAAATTAGCAAAGTATTGAGGAAATCTATAATCCAACCCGAAATAGTGTTCACCAACTAGTGATAATACCCCATGCACATATTACTTTAGAAACTTACTGACTCGTCTGGTCGTTTGTCCTCGTATGTCATAAAAATAAGTGCACTAAATGACAGTCATTTTGATTCTTAGCGTTCTAATAAAAAGTCAATAACATAAATCAGTTGGTTCGTCAGCGTGATTAAGTTTATTAATTAAATGGACACTGTGAACGATAGCGACAGTGTAAATCGTTGGCAGGAAGCAAATTGTGAGTGACGCTAATGATAGGGCGTTCAGCAGTCGCAGTGCCACGTAGCGTCTTTCCAATTACGCCAGGCGAGGCGGTGCGGGCCGAAGTCACGCTGCGCTCCATTCGTTACCGGGACGTGCTACCAACATCTGGACTATTCGTTTTATAACTCTTATAACTTGTTGCTACACAAAATCGCTTTTAGTTTTTCTAACGCTGCTCTCAAGCTTTAATACCAGTTGTTATTATATATTATTATTATATATATGGTATTATTATTATACTAATATAAAATGTTATTTATTTGTACTGTATATACATACTTATGACACTATCTACTGCACATTGCATTCAATCTACATTACTCATAATTACTAGATATTATTAATATTTAATATTATCACACTGTCGTAAAATATTTTCGTCAATGACTATGATAATAACTAGCTCTTTTTGTTTACTACATACTTAACAGTTTTTAAATACGAAATACCGTAAAGATCAATGAAATACTTATTTCTGTAGATATAATGATGCTTTTAGTTAATAGTTATTATAACTTATTATAAACGATTATTAGTTACATTTTTTTTAGTAAACCTATTACTAAAAAAAATGTAACATAACATACATAACATAAAAAAACATACGTTAGCATGGTAGCAGTGATAGCTCAGAAACGAATACTAAATAGTATCCAAAAATAAATACCATTTCTACACTATTTATATATCAAGTCACAATATTTCGCACATAATTCGCAGTCAGAGAGAATTTCAGCAAAACACTCCACGTGGAATACTGTGATAAGGCGAAACTTTGTTTTCCTAACAAATTACGATCGGGCTATTCGGGCTGATGGAGTAGCTCGTTCAAATGAAATTATTTCAACATCTCCTTTTTTCTCTTTGCCATAAATATGGTTTGTATTTATATTACATATTCAAATGAAAATCTGAATTATCCTTTGGCATCATTTAAAAGTAAAGTAATATCTGTATTTAAGAACAGTAATATTGAAAAGAGCTAAAAACATAATACTAAAACCGCACGCCGTCGCCGGGTACTAATAGCCGGGGAACCAGGTATACCCTAGAAAGGACGTCCCTGGTGCCCCGACATACCTCGGGTCATCTACAGACGAGTAGACCCCCCCCCCCCCCCGTGTGAACTCAATTACTAACCTGTCCTTGCTTGCTCTCGTCAGCACGAAACGCCCTTGTCATTATATTTTTGCAGTTATTTATTTTAAGAATACTTACTTAAAAATTTTTGTTACTTTGTTTTTGTGAAGCTTGTGTATTTACGAACAATAATATCGAAAAGAGCTATAAACATACTGTGATATAATTCAATAGCACTCAACATAGGTGGTCAGCATAGCTAGACTTCATGCAAATCCAGAGCATATTTTAACCTCACAACTCCATTATGATATTGCCCCTCTGAGCGAATTTATTTTCGTATCTTTATATATTAAACTGGCTTTTTGCGCTTTACGGCGTGTGAACATAACTCAATGCAGCTCGTCCCTTGATTATTCAATCACATTAAATACTTGAGTAGTACATGTTCTATCGTCAGTTCTTTTCTACAAATGTTTCACAAGTTTTTTTATTGTTTTTTTCCTATCTCTGATCTAAAGGAACATAATCAAGTGTATGTAATGTAGTAGATGGCATTCGCCGTTTAAGTTTTCAATCAGGTACATAATTATCAGTGTGACACTTAGGGCGTTCACAGCGTCATTCAGTCTAGGCTCGCTGACACAGCCGCCACACTTGACGCGCCGCACGTGCCGATCATGACCACTCCTCCCCGATAATGTCGTATACGCCATACCATGATTTATACTTACTACCTTTCATAATAAAACTTGTCACAAACATTATTTGCTCTTACGTCATCTTTGTAAATATTACCTAATACATTATACTTTCACAAAGCAACAAAGCTCGTGTATAAAAAGTTTAAACAACAAGAATCGTAAATACGTAAAATCCCGCAAATAATTTGCACTTGGTAAATGCCGAGCGGTATAGAAAGTATTATTCCAATTTTCTCGTGATCCCTACACTAAAATTAATCAAATTAAGAAATTTCACTGCAACAAAACAACATTTTGACCCTTATTTTGCCAAGGTTATTTCGTTGTCGGTTTAACTGACGTGGCGTGACAATTATTTTCATATAACATAATCCTGGGGCGTTGTGAGGTGTGTGTTCTCTCGGGACACGTGATTTGGAGCAGCCGGGCGTCAACAGTCGCCTGCCCGAGCCTTAACAGAGCTCGTTGAAACAGCGCCGCGCCACCTCGTCACTATCCCCGGAAAACTCGTATTAATGTAAATTAGAGTAACCTGTCCTTGCTTGCTCTCGTCAGCACGATACGGCCTCGTCATTATATTTTTTCACTTATTTATTTTTCATAAAAGAATAAGTTTTTGCTACTAATTTCTTGTAAACCATGTAAAATTTAGGACGTTATTCTGGTGGTCAAGTTATAAGTTTTTATGAAGGTTTTTTTTGAGATGAATAAAAGCTGACTAGGCTGTAAACATAAACAGCAAAGATAAAAACACAACAAAACATTCCATTTTGTTAATATAGTAATAAAGTTGTTCTCTTTTGTTTCCAGGTAAGGCTTTCTATTGTTAGAGGTAAGACGATGAATTTCTTTCAAATGATTGCGTTAGCTATGTACACTACGGAGAAAAAGAAGGTAATGAATGTACTAAATTCTACAGCATTACAAATTTTAGAAAGTAATTTATTAAACACTTTTATGATGTTAAAACATCGGTATTTCTTTGTGTCAGTACTTGCGCACATATAGCGTTCTCACTATAATCTCGAGGGAACGGAGACATTTGATTTTAAGCCTCGCGGACTATAAGTGTTATTTCTTCGAGTGAAGTATTATTCTGCGACAGGAGCGCAGCTCCGCCGTCTCGAATGCTCCATTTAGTTCCAAAGTTTTTCTCGTTTATCACCGTTGGGCTCTCAGAGGCGGAGATTTTTCCTTTAGATTTGTTGTCACGCCAGACCTTTTTAATGTACCTTTCTTATCGTGGCTCGATTAAGAACGGAATTGTTTAAGATTCAACTCTTCTTCACACAAGCTTCTTTTTTGTAATGAGGTATTTAATTAATGAGGTTTAAATAAATATTTCGGACTATACAAACTTGTTAAAGGTGTGAGAAATTGAAATTAAAACTGTGGTAGGGAAGCGAAAATGTTTTTCAAATGCCAAGAGTAAACTTATAACGACGGTTTGGTAAGGTCGGTGAAGCGAGCGGTTCGTTAATTAAGCGACTGAAACGCGGCTATAATAAAAAGAGGGTAGATTAAGCTTGGCTCCGTCGCAAGTGTGGCTGAACAGGTGCGAGCGGCGGTAAACTACAGGTACATTCTCCCAACTCCGCCGCGTGCTGCGCTTAGATAAAAGGATTAGCAGACTTTCTACTCCCCTTAACAAAGTACTTACAATCACAATACGTCTACCAGTCAGCATTTTTTTTTTTACATTTTACGGTAACCGCAAGTATTATTACTACTGTATTCATCGTCAGCTTTCTTCGATCTTTAAGGATTTCAATCCTTAAGGATGTGACAACCATATTTTATTTTGATGTCACTTAAAATGATATAAGTCTTGATAAAACAAATGTTTGTATACCAAAATACAAGAATGTGTTAAAAAACAGAAGAGGTGAGATCGTTTCGGGTGACAGTTCAGCGTCGCGCCATAATGACTCAACACAAGGCGGACGACAGCCCTTGCTCAGAGATTGGAAAATGCCTCCGTAACTTTTCTACTTATACAAAAAGTTAACGTGAAAACTTTGTTAATGTTTCGATGGCTTAAGGGCTATTTTTATTGTTAGTAGCAGAGTTTACAACATTAATTTTATCGTACGTTGTTTTTAAGACCTTTTCATTACTATGAACCCATTCCCAGGTTTTTTTATAAAACTTCGTAACATGAATGCCTGAATCCGAAACTTCTTTGGACTATGTTAAGATCAAAACGACATCTAATAGAAAAACGATATTAATACTTTAGAAAAGCCGGGACTTGTCTTCCAAATTGATCGCCCAGAATTTGCATAAAAATATAGTTAAAATGATTTGTGTTGTAGAAAATGTCTGACTTTTGGGCAAATGGTGCTGTAAAAATGTTGGTAGATCGGGATAGGACGGCTCGCGTAAACAGCTCGGTAAATCATGAGGATTGCGCGCCGCAGCTCGACTTGGACAATATTTGTGCCAATAAAATTCTCCCTAACAAAGCTGTTGTTGTCAACGAAAAGCCGCCTGACCTGTTTTTGGTCTATCACGGATTCCCATGTTATCGTTTAATAAACCGAATATAGATGTTGAGTGGATTTTCAATAGAAAAAATTATGTTGTCTCCTCCTTCCTCCTTACTAGTTTATTCAAATACAAAATCCATAAATACACAGTACCTTATTCCTATTTGTATTTAAGTAAAACGCTTTTAAATATTATCATAGCATATAAACTCAGAATATTCGTTTTAAACTTTGAGTGTGATTTCAACCGTAGAATTTAAATAAATTCATATATTACTTACATTAAAGCACTGTTTTGTAGCTATAACAACATTAATTAAAGGAGTCCATGAAGAATTGAGTAGCTGTACCATAAGGAATTATTGTAGTTGTTGTAGTGTGTTGAATTAAAGTGTTTTTATATTGTCTGACTTCATTAATAACCAAACCACCAGTCTTAATATTTATGTATACAAGTACAAATTGTGACCATTTTGACACCAGTATTATTAATAATTCGAAGCGGTTCAGCAACCTGATGGATTTAAGTTAAAATAGATGTAAATTAATTTCGTGTATTTACGTGAAACCAATATGGTGACTGTATAGTACCCAAATTGAATTATAATAAAAAAAAAACACTGATTTGAAGACAATATCACTCAATTTCTCTTCCAGAATTCAAAATGGGGACGGTGGTATTTAATTCATTTTTTACTTTTTTAGTTTGAAATAAAATTAACTGAGACGGATATACTTTTTTATACGAAAATTTACTCGAACGATCCGATCCCGAACTTTAAACAGAGGAACATATAAACTCTTAAACTGTATATAAGAGCATATGCTCGACGTTTCTTGCCGTTCAATAACTTGAAAACTATCACCGGCAGCTTTCGCGGATGGATAACTAATAAAGTAAGTTCGAGAGCAAAAGTAAACTAATATCGGGTTGTTCTGGACGAGCGTGCAGTGGTCGATGCCGGAGCCCGATTGCTCCAAGACGTTATCTTCGCTACGGATTTGTTACTTTAATATGTGAATTTTATTACTTGTAAATGTAAAGACTTCTTATAATTATAAAGTTCTTTATGTTCTATTTGTGTTTCAAATTACTTCATGCAGGCAAAGACAGAAAATACTGCTTCTATTTATTCGATTCACAAAAATATTTCAATGAAGATTTGAAATTGTTCAGAAAATAATAGGGATTATTATTTTCTGAACAAGTTTCAGATATTCATTCTTGGACTAAAACGTAAAAAATCAGTATAAATATTAAAACAACAGTAATCATTAGCACTTTTCTCATCTTTCTCACTTCAAAAGTCGTTTTGAAACTTTCTTAAAATTTACGAAAAAGTTTTAGTACAAATTAAAGCAAATTTTACTCCGTCCGCTTAGCCATCAGTAATTTCAAAGTTCTAATGAATTTTCTTCTCTGACATTGAAAAATGAATTCCTACCCCTTATTTCTGGCGCTGGGACATCTGGGAGTAGTAGTACCAGAATCCCGTGTACTTTATTAATATGTAAATGATTTGTCAGTTTTTTTTAATTTCAATATATTTACTACGATTCGTTGCCAGTGCCTACATCTTACAAAAACACATGAAAAACTGTTTATGATTTACTTGTAACCGGTAAGGTATTATATCATAAACATTTTTCTATGAACGCCGAGGTACAGTAGTAGGTCGAAAGGCGAACCCTCCCTGTCCCCGCGCCCCTCATTACCCCTAACGGTTGCCCCATTAAGCGCACGGGCCGAAGTGCCCCGGACCGTAGTTAATCCACGTCCTCATTCACTGTTATTTCGAAGGTCTGATCTAATCTAAACAGAGCTTAGGATCCTACAACGCCAGTATTTCGCGCGACTCATCCCTTTTATGTATTTGACTATCCTCATACCCGGTCTCGCCGGTCGGTTGACGTTTGCCTTTGCTATAAAAGGAAATAACACTTCCGAAACTTCCAGTGCGATCTCGCATTAATGTCTTTGTATGAAATTTAATTTGGCGGTGGTAATTGATGTTACAAATTGACTGAAATACAATTTAACATTTAGGCTCCATATGATAGGCGTTGAGAGCGCGTTTTTATTAATTTATTATCAAGCACAGTAGGTAAAATATAAAACAGACCAATACGAAACTAAATTGTTACAGAAATTTTCAAATATATATTATATAAGTGAAAGATGTGTAGATAATACGTGTGCGGAGACGAAGGCCCCAGTGGAAGGGTCAATTTGGAACCTATTATACGACGGCGGTCAGAGGCCTACTTCCGGCGGCTGCACTAAGCTTCCAATCCCCGATTTCGGCCTTTCTGCAACGCCATTCATCCTTCTCACATTTAGTGTAAGTACATTTCCGCAATAAACTGCTCTTTAAATGATTTCTTTACTATTTTATAATTATACTGATTGTAGAACTTTACAAAGTCGTAAAAATCATTAGGACTCCAGCTTAACAAATTGCTGTGTGAAACAAGTTGTACCTCAGCAGTAAGCCGATTTCGGATTACCTCTTTAAATTTTTTACGATCCTTGGTGAAAATTTACAAATTTAGATTGAGTATTTATGGATTCCATATCCGAAATTCATTTATGGACGGTAGAGTTCGCACCCGACTCCTACGAGGGTGTTTCAAAAAGTTAAAAATGTCTCCTTCATTCATTTTACCCAAATATTCTTATGTTGAATATAATATGTTCCACAAATAAATATAGATTACTCTAATCTGTTACTTCATGTGAATTATTTTTTATACACCCAAATTACCTACCACTTTTGTAAGGAGTATTAATACTCGTACTTTCACTATTTAATGTTCTAACTTGTAAGAATTAAATCTTACATAATTTTAAAAATACATTAAGAAATTTAGCGATACATTTATATCGCTAAATTTGTACCGCTATGAATACGGGCCGGATTGAACTGCCATAAATTAGGCCTTTTGGATGTGGGAAGTCCCAAGAACGATAGCCTCTTCTATAAATTTTTATCGTATTAATAATAATTAGTATTTAATAGTACCCTTCTTTAGGACGGAAGAGAAATCATAGCTTAATTTCATTATATTGTGATATTTAGTCTAGTCAAAATATAAGGACAGGAACTCTTTCATTTTTAAAATTCTCGTTGTACGAACACAATAACTATAAACTTGTTCAAAGACGAACAACAATAACATAAAAATGCAATCCAAATATGTCACGTTGGTTTGTGTATGCTTAAAAAATTCAAAAAGTTCTACACTACTACTTCTCAAATTTTGACACGATATACAACATGATTAAAATTTGGTTTTTATGTATTTTTGGCAACCACAATGTGGCAGTTATAAAAAAAGGTAGTTGTTATAAATCAGATGCAATAGTTGGATGCACGATGCAGCGTGTTACAGCTAGTGGAAAAGCTGTGTAGTACATTGTAGCGGGGCAGCAAACAAGGAGTTATGACGGCGGCGGAGGATTACGTGAGTGGATGTTGTAATAAAGCTTGCGATGAAGCCGTTACCCGAAGATAAACGTAAATATCTCCAGCCGTCGGTGGTGGTTGTTCGCCCGCATTCACCCTCAGTTCGCCTATGGCCATTTCTCAAAATTACTGTTTATATTCTTCCCTTCATAATTGCCTTTCTGATAATATTAAGCATCTATAATAATTGTATATGAGTTTTTTTTAAAATTATTAATTGACCTAAAATAAAAAGGGTGCAATAAAGTAACTGAATAGTTATTATTACGGCATCTTGTTTTAGAAAAACTGTATTTAAAGTTAGATATAATGACATTAGTAACAAATCTCTAATAACCAAAGTACAGAGCGTTGGCGGCGGAGGTGTAACGCCCTTTGTATTCCATAACGTATGTATTCTCGCTCCTGCTCTTATCTCCTAAATTAATTACATAAATCTTGTTTGCACACGTCTTAAGCTTATGACACAACGCCATAATTCAACTTGAATGGAGGTTTATATTTGTAATGAAGGGCGATTACAATACCACGCCATATGAGAGGTGCAGCCTCATTAAAATGTATATTTGTACTTTCATCATCATCACCATCATCAGCCTATCGCAGTCCACTGCTGGACATAGGCCTCTTCTATTGCGCGCCACTTATTTGTACTTTATTTGCCACAACATTTCTATAGTGAAAATCATCATCATCATCATCATTATCAGCCTATCGCAGTCCACTACTGGACATAGGCCTCTCCCATTGCACGCCACTTAAATCGATTTTGATTTCTTTTTTTTTGTAATAATACTTTTATTAAATTAGCTATGTATGTACATAATATATGTACTTTTGCTACAAAGGTAGTCGCGACGATGTCAGAATTTATCCTTTCTACTTAGGGCAGAGAGGCGTCGGTCATGATTTCCCAGGGCGTTAGCTGTCGGAGAGTTCACTTGACAACACAGAGACCCAATGCAGTTAGTACCCCACGATGCTCCGAGGCTTATTGCAATTACATCAACTAAAGCTTGCAGTAGAGAATATAATATACTCGTATAGGAATTGCTACAGTAAGTCGCTCGTTACCTTTAAACTTTGAACAAGACAAATTAACATATCTTCAATGGGTTTATTACAAGGGCGACCCGTATTCACATACATAGGTTAGTTATAAGCTAGTTGTGTATATCAAAGAGTTTTTGGAATTTTACTTAGTAAATGTAAAAAAAAATTGAATCATACATACTAACATCTTTATAGATTTTAAACAACCACTAATGAATTTTTTTTTCTAACGATCATCCAAAAAGTACTACACAAAATTACTTACACGAGCGCTTCCGCAAAGAAAAACTATTTAAAAAAAAACTGAACCTCGACTTTTTCATCAGGACAGTAATTGCGAAGCTACATAGACGTATCTGTAAAATACACAGTTACATCGATTTCAATCAAAAGGACCCTTTTAGTCCGTCTAGCTATGTAAACATAGTAAATGAAGAGTTCCTCACAAGTCGTTCAAATGTTCTTGAGCGCACAGCCGCACTGCCTGCCTGGCTGCAGCCGGGCCTCAGCGTCTCCGCGCTACCGACGCGCGCCGTTCTACTAGAACGCCCGCACCCGCGCGGTAATCAGCTTTTGTGCGCGGTAATTGGGTGTCTGAGACGCCAACCGAAGCATTTATTCCCGATAAATTGAAAACTGCTTTGTGCCTGGAATCAGATGAATCTGCGGGTAGCATTTTCAACTATAAAGACGTTTTCGATAAGGCCACCGTATGGTGTAATTGAAAACTGTTTGTTATAACTAAACTAACAACATAATTTAAAATAACAATGAATATATTCATACAAATCTATACACACGTATCGACCTGGATGCACTAATCGCAGTTGCACGCTGATAGTCATCCCGCGACCACTGCTGTATATTTGAATTGCTTGAAGTGCTGCAGTCAGGCGCTTACTGCAACACATCAGGCAATTCAAATATATATGTGGAACATAAAACGCAAAAATTTAAAAACTAGAACTGCAATCATACATCAATTGTAGTTTATTTTATACATTACTAATTAACAGTTAATTTAGTTTAGTTTATTCTAATTATAGCATTTCAAATGTATCTCTAATGTCATTTCATCGCAGTCGAGATTAAACTGATTATAGAACACGGGGAAACAGCGGCTACTAATACAAGTATGTATATCATATATGATTTTAGTAGTAGATTTTATAATTCAATTTAGGTATTTTTCTTAAAACGTACTTTGATATATGTAATATATATATATGGAAGGTTTACTGTAAGTAGTATTTTAATTAATTTGTATTTATATGAAAGCGAAAGGTACCTCACACACTCATTCACTGACTAATCATTCAATCTGGGCATCTACTAAACCTCTGAAGTTAAAATTTGGATGAAACATCGTTTATGAGTATTATAATATGTTCCTAAGTGACGTATACTGTCATCAAAGTAAATATTTTACGACAGGACCGCATTCAGGATGTTAAAGGGTTCACGCAAGAAACTTTTTGGTCTAGAAGTAAGTGAGTAATTTCTAAGTGAGATACTTCAGCTTAGACCGGATTTAGACGACTGTAAAAGCTCCTGAAAGTTTCTACGGAAAAGTTAGTTTTTACAAGTATTAGAGACCTAAAATTTGACAGGCATTAGACCTTCGAACGGAGTTTGTGAGAGAGTCCGATTAAGGAGTTCCCGTAATATTATATGAAAGACTGTGGTTTTCTGGTATCGACGATAAACGTATAAGCAGGATATTTGATATGTAAGCTTAGAATAAAATTTAAGACAGAGTCTAAGGGATCTCAGAGGACTATATGGATATCCTAGGATTTTAGTACTACCTACTTCAAATTTTGCAGAGAGAGAGTTATATCTTACGAGCTATGAATCGAATTTACGAGCTATGAATTAATTTACGAACTGTAGAATTAATAAATAGGCTTGTCACAAAATTGACAACATTAAATCCTCTACAAGTTAGGTAATATCTATACTGACTATTAACATATACAGGTATTTATTTTTTCTGCATTAAAAAAGCACATTATAGGTTTAAATATGCAGAGCATATTTAAACATAGCATATTTAAATATTGGGAAGCTACGTCGAGTCTTCTCATCGTCGATCCCACAGTGCCTTAAGACAAAAGTCTTTAATGAGTGCGTCCTACCCGTCATGACATACGGAGCTGAAACGTGGACACTTACGGTACGGCTGGTCCACAAGTTCAAAGTCGCTCAACGTGCTATGGAAAGGGCTATGCTCGGCGTTTCTCTAAGGGATCGCATCAGAAATGAGGTGATCCGGCAGAGAACCAAGGTTACCAACATAGCCTACCGGATCAGCAAGCTGTAGCCATATTAGCCGCAGAACCGACAACCGTTGGGGAAAAAGAGTTCTTGAGTGGAGACCGCGTCTCGGTAAACGTAGTGTAGGACGCCCACAGGCCAGGTGGAGTGACGATTTGCGCAAGATGGCTGGCAGGAGCTGGATGCGAAAAGCCCAAAATCGATCTAAGTGGCGTGCAATGGGAGAGGCCTATGTCCAGCAGTGGACTGCGATAGGCTGATGATGATGATGATGATGCAGAGCAATGCAAATTTATACGAGTATACTCATGTATACAACAGACGTTGCAGTAAATTGTTTTACTGCCGAGCCACATAGGTTGTCTTAATATCTCAAGTAAAATGATTCTAGAGAACGATCTGAGCTTGTGGAGAACTCAATATGTGCATAGATTTTTCTAAAGAATAATAGTATCTACTACTAATAACCACGACCACTGACAAGAGTGACATGACTAAGAAGGAGAAGAATGGTAGTAGCTTTCCTTAATAGAAGTTGTAGTTTCCTGTAAACTTTTCAAAAAAAGCCACCCACTAAATGGTAAATGTTACTGGTGCATTTCCTTTCCAAAATTATTAATTTTCGTTTTAATGCTATAAACAGTAAAACGAAGTGTGCGACGCATTGAACACATTTAAGCACGACTCATGTGACGTCATAATTGTGAAAGTATAAAATTGTGATAACGTTCGTAGGTAATGGTCTCACTAATGAAAATATTGCTTCGTTAAAGATATCCTCCCTGCAATTGTAAAGTCCTTGCCATAGTATCTGCGCGGGTAGAACGGCATCATTTACATATTTTAATAAAATAATATCGCAACTGAATCGTAACTGAGAACTTGATTTAAGTTCTTACCGCGATGAATGTAAATTCGCCACCACCGCCACCACATTTTCAGATTTCAATTCTGGAATTAATAGCAGCCGTCGTGGGCGAGGCTCGTCTAATATTTGCTTTTCTTCCGTTGATCTCTTTTTAAGAATTGAATAAATTCGTTGTAATAAGTAAATATATCATTATGTATGATGCAAAACATATAGGTTTACTTACTGCAATGTATTTTTTTTGGATATTTAAATTAAGTATTTTTAATGTATTCAGAAAGCGATGCACGCCAACGCTTGGCCCTGCTAAGCGTGCATTAATATTGTCAATAGTTGGAGTTAGTGGAAGTGAAGTACGTGTTCCGCCTGCCGCTATCTACGGCGCAGCTCGCGCGGTGAATTCGAATGGCCTCTCACACCGCCGCGCCTCCTCAGTTCCCACCTTATGCCCTCCACCCCAGTAACGCCCCATAAACTCGCGTCTTAATTTTAACTTCTTACCGCTGCTATGTTTCAAGAAAATTAAGTGTGAAAATACTGCTGAAGGATTTGCAGTTTACTATGTTATCATGTCAATCACATTTATCTCACGAAATAATCAACGCAACGCGCTACGCAGGCAATAATTAACTCTGAACATATTACGTAATGTTGATTTTATAATGAACTTTATAAAATAATACCTACTTGTAACAACTTAATAAAACGACGTGTCTTTTTTTGAAAACATCTTTATTTTGCAGCTATGATATTCGAAGTCTATTTACAGCATGTATACAGTTATTGCAAGTTTACATCCAGAGCACGTCGAAGCGTTTGGAATTGCTCAAAGGTAGAAGTTTTCTCGGGCGCATGCTATCCCGAAGTTGTACGAGAGGACCGTTGGCGCGCGACATGAGAGGTCGGTGTAAACACGACGGTGAAGCCTGGAAGATTGCGAACACGCGCTTATTTTAGTTGGCTAGTGAGGCGCGAACGACGCCGCAAAACGTCGCCAGCTACACAATTGTGATTATTGGGGTAATGAGGCAAGCAAAGTTAAAACCGAGACGCGGCCTGCGATGCAAATAAAATTCGAAGGAGGCCACGGCTGGACAACGCTGGCCCTCGTTATTATTCGACTCTCGCGGAATTGCTTTTATGTCCTTAATGGAAAAGCGAGATATTTATTTCGGGTTTGTGAAAAGACCTTCCTTTAACATTTTCCTTGTTATGGCTACGAACCGTGGCTGGAAATTATACGACTTCGATGTTGTTTGATTTTACATTATTACTAGCTTATATAGACTATATAAATAACACTTACCTGAAGTGTAGATTTTACGTGTTAGTTACGTAACAGTACTATTTTTTGGTCCTGCTAATAAAAACCTCGTTTATAATAAATAGAAAACGTTAGGATAAGAATTTAGTATCTTAATGTATTGATATTTTGTCTACCATAATACCATGTGTCATGTTTAAAATCACATGCCGCACCGCTGTCGCCACCGGACCGGGCTTTCGAGATGAGAATATGTAATAAGCAACCTCTAGTGTACACCCTGCGCCAAATTTTCACGAGTTGATTAGGTAACTCCAGTCTTCGTTGTTTATTCTATTTCACCCTTTTTGTTTGTGATCGTGCTTATTAGATATAATTATATAAAGTAACAAAAATAAAAATATATCAGATCTGTATTCTGATGTCTAGATGATGAACATCTAAAGGAGAAATTAATAGAAGACTTAGTAACTTATTTGTAGATAATCACCACCATCAACATCAGCCTATCGCAGTCCACTGCTGGACATATTGCACGCCACTTTGATCGATTTTCGCCTTCTCGCATCCAGCTCCTGCCAGCCGTCTTACGCAAATCGTAACTCCACCTGGCTTGTGGGCACCTACACTGCACCTACGTTTACCGAGAACCCCGTCTCGGTGAACGCAGTGTAGGGTAAACACGACGTACACGTACACGACGTGTAGGGTACAATAGACTTTTGCCTTCTTCTTTTCCGAATTTTTGAATTTTTCTTTTCCGTTGTGTCTGGATTGAGAAAACAAGGAACGTCCTCGTACCTATTCTTAATTCTACGACCCGAAGCATGATAACGATCAATAAAAGTATAACAAGACAAACTAGTATTATTGAAGGAAGTGGCTATAAATAACTTTTACTAGTTGGTGCGAACTGCCCCTTTACTTACGAAAATGTATGCGAAGCACATGAAAGTTTGTGCAATTATGCCGTAGCCGCCGTGCAGTGGTCGGCCACGTCCTTAACTACCGAGCTCTGGCCTCTGCTGCTATTCAATTACGTACCTACAATATTCTGAGAGGAATATCAAGAAGTTTCTGTTACAATTTAAGTAGAATAAAACTGCACACATATTTTTCATTTTAAATATACTATTTCAATAAAGTATTTTATCCAGTGATTAATTTATTAGGTCTTTAGAAGAAGAAATTATTGTTTCGAATATTTTATGGGTATGTGCTCAGTTTGCAGATCACAGACTTTTTCATGTGAAATATGTAAAAAATCTGGCTACTTAAACTATTATACTAGTGCTAGTAAAACGCACCAATATACAACAATTGTGTATTCATGCGATATTTGAGTGTGTGTTCGACTCTCAATATACGAGTAAGTACCTATTACATGTTGCTGGGCGTTAATATTTTTGAAGCTATGTTAAAGATTTGGTGGCATTGCAGCACAGTCTGTAACTTTCTAACATCGTTCAAATGTTAACAACAGGTCTCAAGAGAAATCGATTTGATGAATCGCTTTTGATTAACAGAGATTTTTCTTTGACTTAACAACAAACAATATTTTATAGCGGTAGCAGTAGCGTAGCGTTTCCAATTTCAAGTAATATTTTTTTACTTTAAAGCTTATTTCTGTTATACTCAACAATGAAAGTAATTCGAGATAATCTGATTAAATGAAAACTATTACCATGATCCCGGGATTTGGTAACGACAAACTTACGGCATTTTGAACCACTCTAGTTTTGATCTGCTTTATATAAATTAACACCCTACATTCAGATTGTTGATAATCTCGTATGTATATAGATTTGACTATGGCACATATTGGACCGCAGTATGAATGATTGTACGCAAACACCCGTCTACGTAAAAAAAGGCTATTAGTTGCAAAAGAGGCTTTAACATAAATCATGTGTTAACCGTTTATCTGTAACTTATAGCAAAACTGTCCAACCAAATTTTTTTTAAGGTTAGCTCTTTGTATCGATCTTCCAAGGTTTTGTATCTTACAAGCTCTGAACTGGTTCATTATCCCACTTGACCCCTAGTTATGTTCTGCTTTATCGCTCTATCATTTGTATAGAAGATACATACACGAACCTACCACCATAACAAACATTAACTCTCTGGTTAATGTAGTTTTCTAAATACTGTTACTATGTTCGTTGTTAAGTGTTCACCATGTGTACATTTTCATTGAGGCACTGCAAATGAAGAACATGTAATAAGCTAATACGATTTGTTATCTTATTTATGTTTATAACATATATTATAACTGAACCATTAAAAAATTATCTCCAAAAATGTTTATCGCCTAACTAGTACAAAATAAGCCAGCAATAAAATGTCGCGGTTGAGAGTTATTTACAACCGGGGTCAATTATGTCGCAATAAAGTTTTTAGTGTTGCACAAATTGTCGATTTGGACTCGCTGACGGATGGCCGCGAGACTGGCGCCAGCAAATGAGCACACGATAAAATTATCGTTAGCGGTAACGACATGAATAAATGCAAGAGGGTGGTCTGTCCGCGGCCCAATGCGAGAAACGAGACGACTCTGCCTCGACATTCGTTACGGCTCTTGCGACGATTGGAACGTACATATATGTGCTTTCTGCTATGGCAGAAAGCCTTGCTTTTAACCTACATATAAATAAACCGCTGCGTAATACATTTTTGATTGCCTTTACAGTTGTCGCTATTGCCATGTATCGAATTTATGTTTCTAAATACAAATTTCTTATAGATAAATTCAGGTCAGATCTATAAAATACCTAAGCTTATTTTTTTTGTCTAACCATGATTATTCATGTAAGTAAACTTTCTTAACAAAATGCCATTACGTAGGAGTGTGATATTTGATAACCTTTTAGTGCAAAAATGTTATCAGTGTTTACACAAAATTCCAGTTAATTCAGAACACAATTATGTAAAATGCATTATTTACGCTAACACTGTACGCCAATGTTAATATAATCGTTAAATGTCTGACGTTTAGCTTTACTTGTTAAGACGCACGTGTTTAAAACGCTTCTATCTATCCTTTCGGCATCAATGTCACTGTATGTATGTTCTCAATGTATTTACTTATATATCTTACTATGTGTACTTTCTAACAGTTTAATATATTAGTTAATACTAACTGATTTGCTCCTAGCTGTCCTATAATAATGTTATAAAGCTCATAACCTAAAGAAGGAGAGCTTTAACGGCTCATAACCTTTAAATCGAATTGAAGTAAATCCTGAGCTTAAATTGTTCAACATAAAGACTTTTTAAGTTATAACTGAAATAAACTAAAATTAAATTTTATGTTTCTAATCTTTAATTATTATTATACCTTTAGTGTACTCAACATAATGACTAGATAATAATGAAATTTTAAAAGCTGAAGCACGTTAAAGTGCACGACTAGACGACTACTACAATATACGAGTATGAATATGTTATGTATAGTAAATACATCTATAACAAAATTGTTAACTGATTTATCATAGTACTCGTAGCATAGTCAATATTTCATGCAACCGTATTGCACATTACACGTATTTGCTCGTATAAAACAAGTGCCACGTTGACCATGCCATACAAATCTGCAAACCAGAACACCTAAATTACTCACATGCCAACTCCGCCAAAGGAGAACATTTTCGAATATGAATTTTATGTGTCAGAATAAATTTAGAGTGGTAGTAAATGCGTACTAGTAGTATAAAAGCACTTTGAAAAGCCATTATTGAAATAAAGAGATTATAATAGCATTTCAGTGGGCTGAACTAGTGTTTGTGTTGATTTATCATGGTCACTAGAGCGGCGAGCGGTAATTTTAAATGTCACGCATTATGATGAATACTAGCAATTTACTCACGGGATCACGAGAGCGATAGCCCAGTAATTCGAAAAGTTTTTACTCGAACGATAAATTGTGTAAGTTTGAATTTGAACTAGAGTCTTATAGGATGCATATTTATTAGACCATAGTCTTTCCTCTTGTACCTCGTGTCCACCAATCAAGGGAGACAGAATAATAATCTCGCCTGCAAAAGTTGGCAAACAGCAATGTGTATGCAGAGCGATAATTGAATTAATGTTTATTTTAATCTTTGGCGCTTAATATTGAGAGTTTTTAAGCTATTGCATAGCTTCTATCGAGGGCCTTAAGCGCGGGGACCGAATCCAGAAATTGCGTAACGAAAAAAAACCTCACGCTAAAAACAAAACAAAAAACAGTACCAAAATCAAATGCTGAACGTCAAAGGAAATTTCGTCAACATAATGCAGAAAAATCTTACATGGATATGTAATTTGATTTAATAATAATATTTTTTATTTATTTATTTAAAAAAAAATGTAATATATGCTTCAATATTTTTATTTAATAAAAGAAAAAAGACGTGTGGCACTCGGGGACTGCCGCGGTAAAGCTATTGCATAGCATTTTGTATCAACTTATGCAATTATAATTATTTATTTATTTTATTTATGCAGTATTTCTTTTTCTTTGATATTAATTCAAGTTACACTTTTTGAGCGTGGTGACCGATAAGAAAACAATTTTTTTTCTTTTATTAAATAAAAATATTGAAGCATATATTACAATTTGTTTTTAAATAAATAAATAAAAAATATTATTATTAAATCAAATTTCATATCCATGTAAGATTTTTCTGCATTTTGTTGACGAAATTTCCTTTGACGTTCAGCATTTGATTTTGGTACTGTTTTTTGTTTTGTTTTTAGCGTGAGGTTTTCTTTCGTTACGGAATTTCTGGATTCGGTCCCCGCGCTCAAGGCCCTCGATATATAATAAATAATATTTAATAATATTTTATAGCTATGCAATAGCTTAAAAAAATTGTTTTCTTATCGGTCACCAGTCACCACGCTCAAAAAGTGTAACTTGAATTAATATCAAAGAAAAAGAAATACTGCATAAATAAAATAAATAAATAATTATAATTGCATAAGTTGATACAAAATGCTATGCAATAGCTTTACCGCGGCAGTCCCCGAGTGCCACACGTCTTTTTATCTTTATCACACGTCATCGATTTAATTATTGCCAAAATTACGCTACACAACAATAAATTTTAAATGGTTTGACAATAATTCATTTGACATTAATTATTCTGTGAACGCTATTGCAGGCCCACATTAGTGCATAATTTGCATCAGCATTAATTTACTCTTGCAAATGAGTTGGGTATTGTTTCAAAACTTTAACATTATATTATTTTCTACATTTATAAGCAATACAAAAATATGAGATAATGCCATTAATGTGAAAGTGTCACTGTTTATCTTTTACCTTTTGTAGCTTCATATACATATGTATGATCTAATCGATTCTGAAGTACAGAATCGATTAGAATGAAAATTGGGAAGTTATTAATTTTTATTAGAATTCAGCTATTTTAAAACGTGTGATGTGTCTAATGATTTTAGTTCGTTGAAATACGATAACCAGCAGTTTCAGCAAGCAATTTATAAATACTAGGTGGCGCAAAAGTCATCAATCTCACTCCCTCTCTCACTCTCTGGGCAGTGAGGGGCGGCAGAACATTCTACCGCCTTATGCCCCGGTCGACCGCAGCGGAAACACAGTCCACCACAGTCAAAACAGCCATCGCTCTTGATGCGAGTGTGTCCCGTGGCCAGGCATTTGAAATACCTCAACGGTCTCGAACTCGGCCAGAACTGTGACTCTGGTGTTCACGAAACCGATGAGGATCTTACCGACGTCGCCCAAAACTTTGACTGACACTGCAGGACAACTAACCCGCACTGCACCAAGGCCTCCCGGACCGGGGCGGACTGTGCCGACTTTGATGTTATCCGCGCTGCAACCCGTCTTCGCCCGAATTACAACGCGGACATCCTCGGTCGTCACAGAATCGTCCAGGCTCGAGATGCGCAGCTCCCCACACTTTGTGGCTGCAAATATTTCCCGCAGCTTCTCAGCGGATGTGCGCGCCGTTTTTACTCCTTCAGCCCCAGGGAACTCGAGAACTCGAACTAGCGTCTGGGCGAGGCGCATCCTGACCTCTACCGTCCCGACATCATTCTGTCCTGCCCGCTGTTAGCCGCCTTCGGCCACTGTGACCACTAAAGCTGCGGTTTAAGGCGCCTGCAGGTTCTGCGGCTTCCTCTTATTAGCCACCGCCACCGAAGACGACTGCGGAGTAGAGGCTGCTTTTTTGGCCTTCTTACCCCGCTTTCGGGACTTCTTGGTCCCCCCAACTACCTGCCACCCATCGTTTGATCCCACAGTCACAGAGGGGACCGTTGTTGAGGGGTCAGGTGTTAGAGTAGGGGGCCGTGGATGCTCTGTTCCTGCCTTTGCCACGGTCTTAGGTGGAGGACCAGCCCTAGGTGCGCCTGCCCTCCCCTTTTTTTGGCTACTCGTCCCGCTTTTGGTGCAGACACCGGCGTGGGTGCTGACGCCGCCGCTGCATAAGACCACCTGCAACGGGAAGCGGAGTCAGCACGTTTATTATCTTCGGCCTATCCGCTGCTAGAGGCGGCCGAACAACGGGGGCCAATGGCAGCCTCGCCTCCAGGCCCGCGAGACGTCCATCCAGATAATGGTCATCATCCAGTCGTCCACATGCGCTCCACTGCGTCAAGTATTTTGCGCAGGTGGGCATCGGACACATCCCCGGGACCGTGATCGGGTAAAGGCTCCTGTGGAGCCAAGCCCTGTCGCTCAGGGCGATCCTCCTGCGACCGGAATTGGGCGAATTGAGCGCTAAGATCAGTCACCTGCCCTGTCAATCGTTCGTTAGCCGCTTGGAGACGAGCCACATCGGCAATAAGGGCGTCTACAACACCAGATATGGTGGAGGAGGAGTCCTTAAGGGCCCTAAAAAATTGACCCTTAATGTTCGTAGATTTGGTGGCCACCTTGTTAATGACGGCCACCGCTACGTTCGCTCTCACCTGCATGGACACCGGTGCTTGAGGGACCTAACCTCCCTTCTGCTGGTTCTCGTATCTTTTGCAGGAGATCAGCAATCTCCTCCTCCGCTACCGTTTCGCCCTCCGCTCTGGCCTGAGCGTAAACTTCCGCTTTTGAGAAGACATTATTAAAACGGGCCGCAATCGGCGATCGTGACCTTCCTCGCTGGCTGGAATAACGGACGGCCCTGAATCGTGTATACATTCAGATGTTCTTCTGCTCCCAGAAGTCGGAATCACTTCTGGGAGCCTACTCGAGATAGTTATCTTTAGTGAATCCTCGTCATCGTGTGACGAGGAGTCATCTAACCTAGGCTTCTCCTTCTTACTCTTCTCTTTCTTTTCCTCCTCCTTTCTGTTTTTGTTATTTTTGATTTTATTTGAATCCATGATAAATCCACGAGTGGGGGAGAAAAAAAAAAGTCGACCCTGGCAGAGATCCCCCAATACCCTGTCAAGCGTAAATTTATGCTCAACCGAGGGGTCCGCAAGTGCCCCGGCTGGGAGTGCGCTTGCGACTGAACTACCGATTCAATCGCAAGCGCACTCCGGGGCCATACATACCCTGGCCACGCACCAGAACACGGGATTCGGAGTAACTTTTTTAAGAGGTTTTCTTCCTCGCCGCCCGGGCGGCTAAGCCAAGCCTCGCCCCCGATTGGAGTCGTGGACTCCTTCCCGGATTAAGATGTGCCAACGGCGGCAAGGAGACACAGTCCTCATAGCCTGCTCGGGCAGAGTAAGTGCTCACCGAGCCCGTCGTCATTCCTCCACTTTGGACAGTGTAGCACCTATCGGTGACCCCAAAAGGGCCCCACCGAGTATCTTTCTTAGTCTGGAGTCTCCCTCTGAGCCAATCCGGCATGAGTACCTCTACCGGCATAGCCTCAGAGACAAGCCGCGTTGGGCCCCCCCAGTTGGAGGTTAGTACATGGTGTACCTACCTACCTAGTTTGGGATCAGACAGGCGTGTGTGAGATGTGTGAGGTTATTATAGGTTATTATTATAATAGATACATACAAACCAAGCTAATAAAAGCGTGTTAAAAACTACATAGTTGATAACATCCTTTTACTGAAGTAGGTTAGAAAACTTTAGAACAAATTCGGTACATGGCAGAAAGAACTAGCAGACTTTGTAAAATGGGGGAAACGATAATTCCTCCGTATCTTAAGGTATTGTGTCAGAAAAATAGGCTTGCTGGGATGCGTGTCACATGATCATCACGGAGCTTCTGTCTCTCCCCTCTTTCGGAACCGACGTTCTTAATAGCATTGTCATCACTAGTAAGCACAACTTGCATCGCAACTTTGTTCTGCCCTCATAAATCAGTCTGCACCCTCCGATAGATAATACATTCTAAATGAAATAAAAACAGTTGGTACAACATTTTTCATGAATGTGATTATTGGCAACAGATTAAACAAAAAGTTTACTGCTATTCTATAAGAACTTGTACAGTTGTCTCAAATCATTAATATTTATTATATAATTATACACAAATAAGCTCTTTACATAATTTTAGTAAAAATAATAACTTGAGCCTTTTCACACACGGTCGTTTCAAACTGGGCAAAGCCTGTATGTACATACCATTGTGAAAAATACTTTAACTGTATGTACCTTTTATAGATAAACTAGCTGTACCATTGTGTGTGTACTATTGTTGCATTGATGAGAGATGAACAAAACTTAAGTAATAAATAGATAAAATTAACTGCACGGATGGCGTAGTGGTTTAAGCGTTCGCCACGCCGCACAGTGTATCGACTAGTACAAGCTAGCGGGACAATAATATTTTTTTCACTTATTTCAATTGTTTATGTATATTCCAGGTATCTCAAGCTATTTTAAGAAAAAAAAAGTTGAAAAATATGTACTGTATGTGTATTAATCGAAATATGTAGCTGCAAGACGGAAGTGGTTTACTAATGTGTCTCATTTGTTCACTATTGTCGCTAATTATTCTTTAATTAGCTACGTCTACCTACTCTTTATGTGTGTAAAGCACACTCATGTTTTTTGACAAAGACATTTCTAGGAAAAAAATAAAAATCATAATGATAGTACTCACATTTATTAATTTACAAAATATTATTTCTTTTAAAATAAATTAGTACAATAACAATATCTATATATCAATTATTTACAATAGCAAGGTGTATAAGTAAAATAAATATAATATTAAATAACTTATATACTAAGGCATGAATTATAAGCAACTACCACACACATTAAAATAAGAATTACAATAAAAAAATACTTAAACCTACTAATCACCATCAGAGGAGTCGTCATCATCGCTCTCCCATTCAGTAGAATATTTAGAGAGTAAATAATCCTCCTCATTTATTTCGTGATGATGACTTACTGATGGTGTTTCGGATGGCAATGAAGGTAAGATAATCAACTGCAGAACTAAATTTTCTTCGTGGTAATTCTCTATACGAGTTGATAACAGGATCAGACGTAATTAAAAGCATTCTCAAAAGATCTGTATTTGTGGCAATACGTGACCGCTTTCTGGTGTGCCGTTCACGGAATCTACGACAGTCTTTATTTCTTGCTCTTGGGAGAGTTGTCCAATGGGAAGAAGAAAAGACTTTATAACTTCCGCTCTGTGTACAAGAATTTTATGCACAGTAACGGGCATGGAATACCAAGAATACAGATCAAGGTATAATTTTCTAATCTCAACACATAACTTTTCGAATTCTATATAATTTATGTCATATCACGATGACAAAGTTCTTAAAATTACATGAAATTTACGAATAAGGTTTACGTCTAATCCTGTAATGTCGCTGCTCAATTCAGCCCTGGAAAAGAATCTACGTGCTGTGTTTCCATCGTTTGTGTTACCATACCCAGGTTTTGGTTTATCTACAATGAGACCCATAAGATCTTTAAACAATTTTTGTATATCTTGTGAGCGTTGCTTCACAATAGCTTTGTGGTTATCTCCCCTGTCTTGCCACTTTCTAAACGATAGCTGATGTGAAGCAAACATTCAAACGTGCGGATTCATGCATGTAAAGTAGATTAACCAAATGCAAGGTGTTCGTCGTTGCTGGGATATTTCTTTGACTCCTCGTTGATAGTAGACGGGGTGGCACCGCAAATATAACACTTTTGGGTCGAACTTGTGTCTGTTAGGGCATTGCACACTTTGCCATCAGTCATTGTCAACAACAAGTCGTGTTTAACAGAGATTTGAGATCCAGCAACGTTACATAATGTTGGCAGAAGCTGACTTACTTCATCTAAAATTTTAGAAGTTTCTTCTTTCGTAAACTCTTTTGTCACCTTGGCAAAAATAAACTTAATAGGACGGCAATATAAAGTAGAGGAATATGGTGAAGGTAGGTGGATATATGTGGATAAAAAAAGTTGCCACTCGTTAAAGTTTACGATTAATGTAAAATTTGCTAAATTTATCTATCACATCAACAGCCTTTACTAGTCCACTGCTGAACATAGGCCTCTCCTTAGAAAGGAGGTTTTGGCCTACTATACCACGCTGGCCAGACGGGTTGGTATAGGGTTTGTTTCAAGTGTTCCTTCTCTCTTCAGTGCTGTAGTCCTGCGTAGTTTAGTTCCTTAGTCGCCTCTTACGACACCAACGGAATGAATAGGGGTGGTGACACTCTGTATTCTTAATCCGTCACCACACGAATTTATCTTATCTTATTAATTTATCTATACATTTACAAATTGATATTACACCAAAAGTATACATACCTTTTATTAAAAATTTAATTCATAATGGAGTACATACCTTCAACAGAATATTCCATCCCAAAAAAATAGTTTCACTTTGCTACCAATTTTAAAATATGCTATCACAAGTGTGCATAAAATGCTACTGATTTGCAAATGAAAATTACTTCTCTTATAAGGGTTACTTTAACCCCCTGATAAGATACCTTTATGAGGTGATAAACAAATTAATTCTTGGAATTCGTTACCTGGGGGGGTTGTTTACAAGTCGTTATTAGTGGTTCCTGAAAATCACGTCATGAATATTGTCCCGCTAGCATGTGCTAGCCGAATCACTGTGCGCCGCTTACTACTACGCCGTGTTATGGGTCCGATCCCCACATGGGATGACACTTTGTGTGATCAACAAAATGGTTGTTAGGAGCCTGGGTGTTCTTTGTCTCCGTTTTATGTATGTTTGTAAAGTCTCCCGCGACACAGGATATATTCCTAATGCGGGACCTGTCTTTTTATAAAAAAAAAGTATAGTAGAGTATATACACATACTAGCTGTACCCTGCCACGCTTCTGGTCCGTGAGTATATATATATATATATATATATATACATATATATATACATTTATATAGATAGGTTAGATTTAATATGTCGTTGTCTTTTACTCTTATTTGACCTTAAATTTCGCAAATACCAAATTTAATGAAAGAAGAGAAAGATAAAAAATTAGTTTGAATATAAATACAACAGTGTGAAGTCAAGTTGCCTTATTCAATGCCTATTTCAACTCTGCCTTAAAGTCTGCTGCTAGTAGTTAAATAAACCGTGCGCGGCTTTATATGTTACGTTAGAGATTTTATTGTTTTATGCCATGGTTATAAATCATTCTAATATATCACACCTTTGTATACTCTGCAGCTCTTGGTGCAATTAATCATGTTAATCAAAGAGTGACCGGTTACAAAAACTCCCCTCCGTCTTTTAGACTAGTACGTAAAGCCCAAAGCCCCAACGTCCATTACGACTGTCATAGAACACATGAGACAGTGCTACCCCTTATTACCTTCAAAACTGATAGTATAGAAGAATAGAATGAATATTCATATCAGATTAATATCAGAGACAGTCATTCAGCAGAATGCTGATATTTAATTTGATCTGGTGACAGCATAATCTACTATAAAGAGATCGAGAATCTAAATTTTTATAACGGGTGGCGCAAAAGTTGTCACCTGATGTTATTTAACTGTAATTTTTTTTAATGAATGAATATTTTTCTTTTGGATTGTGATGCTTTGATGATTACGTTTTTTAAATATTAAGTAGAAAAAATGATATTGACCAAGTGGCCGCTGCCAGAACTGATGACAATACGGGCCCGATTTATGGCATTTTACATCACTCTTACCAAAACTTCCTGACGGATATCCTCTTTGAGGTCTATAAGAGTCTGAGGCTTGTTGACATAGACTCATGACTTCGAGAAACCCCGCAAAAAGATGGCTAGAACGTTTAAATCGGGCGATCTTGCTAGCTAGTACAAATCATCAAAACAAGAGATTAGGCGACCTGGAAATGCAGCTCTCAAAATTCGGTTTTGGGTCGTGCAGTACGTACCGTTGCTCCATCCTGTTGGAACCATTTGTTCTCTAGCCCCAATTCGTCTAGTTGAGGTAGGAAAAAGTCGTTGAGCATGGCTCTGTAGCGCTCACCATTCACAGTAGTCGTTTGGCCCGTTTTCGAAAAGAAAAGGCCCGATCACGCCTCTAGCGTAGACACCACACTATACGGTAACTTTGAGCGGGTGTAATGGTCCCATACTCGGTCGGATGACTGGAAAATCTACGTGGAAAATTCACGCTGTACCAACACTACTAACGAATTATTACGTAAGAATATCGAAACAATTATGCCACGTTCTTCGCTCGCGCTTCCTCGTGTCTTATTTACGTATATTTTGTCTCTTTTTACTTCACAGTTGTCAAAGCAGAACTGAGATTTACGCTCATTTGCAAAAATTACAGCATCTTCCGATAGGGTGATGACTTTTGCGCCACCTAGTATTTATAAATTTCTTTGCTGAAACTTCTGGTTATCGTATCTCAACGAACTAAAATCATTAGACTCATCACACGTTTTAAAATAGCTGAATGGCTTCTAATAAAAATTAATAACTTCCCAATTTTCATTCTAATCGATTCTGAAGTACATACATATGTATATGAAGCTACAAAAGGTAAAAGATAAACAGAGACACTTTCACATTAATGGCATTATCTCATATTTTTGTATTGCTAATAAATGTAGAAAATAATATAATGTTAAAGTGTTGAAACAATACCCAACTCATTTGCAAGAGTAAATTAATGCTCATGCAAATTATGCACTAATGTGGGCCTGCAACAGCGTTCACAGAATAATTAATGTCAAATGAATTATTGTCAAACCATTTAAAATTTATTGTTGTGTCGCGCAATTTTGGCAATAATTAAATTGATGACGTGTGATAAAGATGAAAACTCTCAATATTATGCGCCAAAGATTAAAATAAACATTAATTCAATTATCGCTCTGCATACACATTGCTGTTTGCCAACTTTTGCAGGCGAGAGTATTATTCTGTCTCCCTTGATTGTAGCTGTGTTATAAAGACCGTGTATAAGAGTGGACCGAGACTATCCTGATTTGATGGATTTATTTACACAAAATAAGTCTTATCGCTCTCACAAACCGAGGAAGAAGTTACTTAGTTACCAAAGTTAGTGAGTTTTACTACTTACTTACTAATTTTAAAACTTCCACTATTATACGCACAGTATTACAGTACGGTAAGGTCAAGTACTGGCCTAAACCACTTTAACTTGAATGCTATAATGACAAATATTCAATGGAACTGGAGCTAATCGATCATAAGATCTGAATCAGCAATTTACTTGAGGTGTTATTTCAGTAGAAATAAGCTAAAAATTGTGGAATTCTTCTGCTAGCTTTGCAATTAACATAAATATTTTTTTAATAAAAACAAAACCGGCAAAAAAGACCCACGAACTAAAATGTAATCTGTGCAATTCGAAATTCAAATAAATTTTATTCGAAAGCTATGTTATTTTAAATTTAGTCTTTAATTCTTTAATTTTAAATTTAGTCTTTAATTTTAATATTAGTCATTTTTTTAGTGTTTTGTTTTTGTGAAATTGTGATAGTTTTTGGCGCCATGGATAAACTGAGAATTCGTACAATTTTCGTTCCTACGTGGTCCTACAATATAAGTTCCTACGTGGAAATACCGCTGCGCAAACAACACAAAATATTAACAACGTTTACGGGCCTAACTCTGCCTACATAAATACGGTCCATTAAAGGTTCAATCGTTTTAGATCTGAAAATGTGGAGTTGAAGAACGAGGCTTTTGGTGATGTTTCATAAACCACTCAAACAATTTCGATATCATTTTTATGAGACTACATAGGAAGTATACTATTTGAAACAAAAAAAAGGATTTTTCTAACGAATTGAGAACCTTAATGGTGACCCGTCTACTCGTTTGCCCCTCTTCCATGAAAAATAATCTCCTCTTGAAGTGTGAAACAATAGTATGAATACGCACGAAGTTCAACGCATAATATTCGACGTATAGTACTGTTATGAAATCATTAAAAATCTGCTCTTGAGCTACTGTATCTGTTCAACAACGACAAAATCACAGGACGCGTTTTCTGAATGCGGTCGCGTAACAGTCGCTTCGCGATCGATGCACAACGAATGCTTTGACGCCATGTTGTATAAACCCGTCCGCGTCTGTTTGTATCTACAAAACTCTTTCAAAAGCCGGATTTCCTGTTTAAACGATATCGGCATGTGCGAAGCCAAGAAGAGCTTATGAATATCAATTTCTCGATACAACTAGAGAACCTGGGTATGGCTCAAATTATGTTTTAGTATGAGAGTAAGATAAGAACGCTTAATGTATGTATTTTCAAATAACAAAAAACGTAACTAACCTTAATGATTTGAATTGTTAGTCCAAAGAATTGACGAAAATATAACAAAACATAAGACTACACACTCTGCGCAATAGACGGTCGTTACGGCATGGCCCGGTTACGGTTTACGGTGTTAAAAAGTAAAAGAAATTCAAAACAAAAAGAAATAAGCTTCCCCCGGGAGTGATAGTAAACAGGGCCCGTGACGAGGCTAGCTCGAGCCGCAGCGATCCGCTCCGTACCCTCCCGGCGACGCGGCGCCTCGCGGGCGCCCAGCGCTAACTTTTATTATTTTTGTAGCACTCGCGCTGCTTTTATTATTGCGAATAGCTTTGCCTGCTTCATCTCCTGTAATACCCTATCGAGTTTTAGCCGAGTTTACATAAGTGCCACAGTGCTACATTAAACTTGGAAAACTTCATAAAAAGCAACCGCACCATGTTTGTTAAAGTAGTTTTTTAGTTTGTACATAAATTAACATTGTATATTTTACTTAAACTAGTGTGTGGAGGCCAATGGTTCGAATATTGAAAATGCACACCCGCTCTTTAGGTCGGCCAGCAGCGGTAGCGGCTGTGGTCCGAAGCGTGACGTCACGTCGGCCCAAACCGCCCGCACCCTCATTAGCATACATTATATTCGCCATTACGCCCAACTCCGCTTGCGGCTTTTTGTTGTATTTTAATGACACTCCATCGCTAAGAGACCATAATGTTGTAGCCTTCTTATTTGTCCCAAAAGATAATAGACTATTTTTGTTTTTATTTAATTGGCCACCTCAACATATCACAATAATTATGTTAGTTAGTAAAAGATTGCATTACCATTAGCAGTTTTGTAAGATACTTTACGATTTCAGCATAGACTTGACTTATATCACCAATTATCGGTATTAGTTATTAATTAATAATAATTCTTCTTAATAGTTTCAAGTCTTCCTTACCTACCGGCAACTAATTGCCCTTGCCAGAGTAGCCTTACATCTCAATAAATACACGGTTGTATTTTTACATACGAGTATAGTTATAGCTAATAGGGCTATAGGGTTATAGTAACGACTCAAATGTAAACATGTTCACTTCTTCTTTTTGTACTTGTATTGAACTTGAAAATATGCGATTATATTTTATTATTATATCTTATATTTATAAATATATAAACATATATATATATATATTATATATACATATGATAAATATAAATTTATACAAAAACAGATCACCAACAATTACAGTTTATACTTAATATTATTTAACGGGAATTAACGCGATCTCTTATTTAGGGTATTACATACCTCTGGTTTGCCTGACGTTTCGACCAGGTTGCACCGGCCGTGGTCACAGGCTGACTCAGTCAGCCTGTGACCACGGCGTACCCTAAATAAGAGATCGCGTTAATTCCCGTTAAATAATATTAATTATCATGGAACGCGAAAGTTTAAAAGTTAGTATACAGTTTATACTGCCCAAATAAGTTTATTATATCATTGTCCAAATATTGCTTTGTTTTCGCAATAGGCGATAAAGTAGCCCATAATATTCTTTTGTAATCTTAAGTACTATCGTATAATTGGTATAACCGTTATAATTAAAGCAAATAAATAAATCGTTGTATCAAATGTTGTTTTATTTCACGATAAATTATGTTGACATGTTCCAAAAGTAAACTTAGACAAAATCAGAATGTCCATCACTGTCAAAACATTTTCTCAACAAACAATCTAACGAAAGTCATGAAATTTCGTTACGAGAACTGGTTAATTTTTAATAAGCAATGTAATTGCATAACGTACGTAGGCGCCCAACACGCGTAAATCACTGCAGGTCAGCGAGTGAAGCTAATATTTGCATATCGCGATTGATGCGAACCAATCAATACTGCAAATAATGAAATTGTAATATAAAATCTACAAATAGATTTCACGATGACGCTTGTTATATTAAATAATTACTTGATGATATTTGAATGTACATGTTGCCGTTACTTTGGAACTTTTATTGCTTTTGTTGTGTTCAATTAAAACTTATAACCAGGTACATACCTCCTCGTATTACGCTAGTACAACTTGTTAGGACATATATGCCCGCGATCAAGATTTAACGTCTTAGTAAATTAAACTGTCTATTTGACTTATGTATAATTCATCGTTGGTGTGACTTTTATTATTTCCATAAAGACAAAAAACTTTTAAATGAATCAAGGTTTTTAATGAACTACACATTGATGCGTTTATTTCAAATAACAGTTTTTTTAGCAAAATCAAACAATTTGATTATTTAGTGTTACTTATTTATTCCCGAATATAAAAAATCCATTACAAACGAATACAATGTGAAGAAAATAAATAGAAAAGTTTTCAATGTTTCATGTATGTAAGATGATATGTCAGCATTCATTTGAGCGTCATATATCGCATTAGGTATATACAGTTTCCTTGAAAATATTTTGCAGCCAATTGTTACGTTATAATACCTCCTCAGGAGACTGTCGCTCTCTGTTACTGGGAGGTTATTAAGGCGGTGGGAGGCAATATTCGTGTCTCACAGGAGTCATAAATATTTTTTATAAGCATGAAGGAAGCGGACGCACAAACAACACCGCACAAAAGCGGCGCAATCAAAATAACACATCGGAGGCACGCCGTCTAAATTGCTGTGTCAAAGTGTTCTCGTCCTGATTGCTCCATTCTGTTCCCGAAGCAACCTACCATACTTTATTTGCTTTCTTATCGTTTACTCAACGGGCTTGTGTTAGAGCATTTATTACTGGAAATATTGACCAAGCTAACCAAATACTTCTCGTATAACTCCTAAATATACTAATGAAAAAATATTAGATGTACTCTATCACACTTCGCTGTGGAAAAAATAGATAAAAACAATCTTTAAAATATTTTTTATATCGTGTCAAAAATTGAGTTCAATCGGTGCAGAACTTTTTGAAGCAAGCCAACTTAACATTTTTATATACATAGAGATGTATCTTGACCCTGCCCGAAGGCTCTACAGTCAAACACCGTTAGTTTTAAGCCTAGACTGACTGCTTTTGCAATGCCGTTACTTATAACATTAGGAGCTGAAACGTTAGGGTTAAAATATGTACCTAGAAAAATCGATTTTTAAGCCCATTAACGTTTTTTTGGGTTGTCACTTCACTCACATTTCTTTTGCAGATTAGAGTACCTGTGTGTATACTACGTTATTTTATTTAATTATGTAAATTATATCTTGAATAAAGTTTTAAAAGTTAATTCAAGATATAATTTGTAAAGTGAAACTTTTTTATTATTTTTTTATTTTATTTTACATCTTCATGCAATTATGTACATCGGCAGACCTAATGCCCTATGCATTCTCTAGCGGCTAACCTTTAGGTGGTACTGGTATTGGTTATGGGCTCCAGTTTCCGCATTTAGAATCAAGAGTGGTCCTTTATACCTTCCAGAAGCGCAGAAGCCTGATGCGTTCACAGGTTTCTAGGAGCGATTTTGTATCAGGAATGATGCTTGCCCGTTGTGTGGCCACTCCCTCGCATTCAAGGATTACTTGGGCGGCCGTTTCTTCTTTCAGACATCCTCTGCAAAGAGGACTGTTCGTCGCATTAATGGTAAATAGTTGTCGGTTCAGGGCTAGGTGTCCTGTTATAGTTCCTACAACTATTCGGTTTTCTAGTCTGCTAAGACTGATCAATCTGTCTCTGTCTGTCTGTTTGGATTGTCAGCAGCCGGGTGAGTTTTTCCACCTTCGGTTATGTGCTTCACGAGTCTGTTGCCTGGCCCAGAATCGCAGTTGGTTGAACGGTAGTGGCAGGAGTACGGTTGGGTCGGTAGCCGGGGTTGCCGAACCCCTCCTTGCCAACTCATCTGCGGCATCGTTCCCATGTGAGTCACTGTGCCCTTTAATCCATTGGAGGAGTACCTCATTTAATGTGGCAAGCTGCTCCAATGCTTGATGGCATTCGAAGACAATACCAGAGGTCATTGTGTTGCCCTCTAACGGCTTTAGTACAGCCAAGCCGTCGGTTAGTATTCGGATGTTATAGTCCTTAATACCCCTTGACATGGCCGTTGTGGCGGCGTAAGTTATTGCCACACATTCGCAATGGAATATGGAGCTGTGTTGGCCTAACGCTAGTGATATGTTCATATTTAGGCCCCAGTCCCTGACATAGTCTTGAAACCGTTCGTGTAGGAATTCCGACTTCGGTAATGTCGGATTGATCTCGGTAATTTTCTTGTATCTTGAATCTTGCATTGGCAGACGAAAATATACGCTTTGTTTAGTTTCTCATCGAGGTGCTTATTCCACAGGAGTCTACTGACCAGTATTACTCCTAAGTATTTGACCTCTTTGGTAAGAGCTTGTTGCGTTCCAAATAGCTTACCTTTAGGTGGTGTAGAAATCTTTTATTACAACGCCTTAATTTTTTTCGTCTATCTATCGTATGTGGCATTACAGCCAAGGCCAATATGGCGGCGCTCGCATCAGCTGACCGTGTAGCATGTGCTTAGTTTTTAACATGCGTCTATCACCTGAATGATTGTATTTATTATGTATTCCGTACTCTAGATAGATAGATAGAACTCTTTATTTGTACACCATTTTACAAGAAGCATGATAGTTACATGAAAGTGTTAGATATACAATGTACAAAGGACGGCCTTATTGCTAAGAGCAATCTCTTCCAGGCAACCTTAGGATGGATCAAAATGTTCGGGAGAGATAGTAGTAGTTGATGGTGAAATGAGTTTTTCAGGTTACTTACTAACGAATATAAAAGAGATAATAACTATATATATATAATACTAGCTGACCCTGCAAACGTTGTTTTGCTATTTACATTATTTAATTATTATTATTTTTTTAATTTCTTAAAATTCTTAAATTCTTAGCTGACTTCTACTCTACTATGTATAATATATACTTCTATGTATAATAAGTAGGTATTTACAAAAAAAAAAGTATATATGTATTTATATCAGTTGTCTAGTACCCATAGTACAAGCTTTGCTTAGTTTGGGACTAGATGGCGTTGTGTGAATGTGGTACAATATTATTATTATTATTATTCTACTCGGTGAAAAGAATATTCCTACCAAATTTCAAGTCTTTAGCTCTAATGGTTCCAGAGATATCGTGATGAGTGCCTATATACGTGGAAATCTCTTATATATACATAAAGGGTTTTCCAACAAGAGGTGTTATTTTGAATCACCCGGTATTTCGGTAACTGTCACTTTTGAAACTTTTATTTTTTGACATTTGACAAGTAGAAACTACGCCATTACTAAAAATGGAACGATACACACTTCAACAACTCATTGAAATTATTAAAATTTACTACAAAATTGTGAAAATCTTGCAGTCACAGTTCGCAAAACTAAAGCATTTTTTGGTCGTCGTGAAGCACCTTGTCGGACCGCAATACAGAAATTGGTAGAAAAATTCGAGCAGTTGGGACAAGTTAGTGATGTGAAGAATAAAACCCGTGCACGTCGCTCAAGAACAACTGAGAATATTGCTGCTGTAGCCCAAAGTGTTGAAGAAAACGCAGGTTTGTCCATTCCTCGTCGTTCTTTGGAATTGGGCATTCCACAAACGTCATTACACCGTATTTTGCATAAAGACTTGGGTCTTAAGGCTTATAAAGTTCAGTTAACACAAGAACTCAAGACGGCCGATCATCAACAACGTCGTGTCTTTGCTGATTGGGTACTTGAAATGCATGAAAATGATCCGGAATTCCATCGAAAAGTCATCTTGACTAATGAGGCCCATTTCCACCTAGGAGGCTACGTCAACAAGCAAAATGTCGTATCTGGGGCTCGGAAAACCCAAGAGTTATTTTTGAGAAGCCTCTCCATCCTCAACGTGTGACTGTTTGGTGCGGTTCATGGTCCGGCGGGGTCATTGGACCTTACTTTTTCGAAAATGAGGTTGTATCAACACTTACGGTGAATGGATTGCGCTATCGAGATATGATTAATGATTTTTTATGGCCGGAGTTGGATGGTATTAATCTGGACAACGTTTACTTTCAACAAGACGGCGCTCCGTGCCACACAAGCAACGAAACCATTGCTCTTTTACGGGAAAAGTTTCCTGACCGTGTTATCTCTCGAAGAGGTGATCACAATTGGCCACCGAGATCTTGTGATTTAACACCTTGCGACTTCTTCCTTTGGGGCCACGTGAAAGATAAGGTCTACGCCAACAGCCCAGCGTCGATTCAAGACCTCAAAGATGGAATTCGTGAGGCTATCGAGGAGGCTATCCGTGTGGTGACGGATTAAGAATACAGAGTGTCACCACCCCTATTCATCCCGTGGGTGTCGTATGAGGCGACTAAGGGAGCAAACTACGCAGGACAACAGCACTGCAGAGAGAAGGAAAACTTGAAACAAACCCTATACCAACCCGTCTGGCCAGCGTGGTATAGTAGGCCAAAACCTCCTTTCTAAGGAGAGGCCTATGTCCAGCAGTGGACTGTTATAGGCTGTTGATGATGATGATGATCGAGGACATAGGGCAGCCACTTTGCGATTTGGTTATGCAAAATTTCATTAAAAGGATATGGTCCTGTAAGCGTGGTCGTAATAGCCATTTGGCTGATGTTATCTTCCATTATTAACGGCATACCTTCCTCTTTATTATAAAATAAACAGCCGATTATTTATCTTAAAAAAATGCATTTTTCTTTGAATACTAATATAACACCTCTTATTGGAAAACCCTTTATATAGATAAGAAATATACACATATATATATAAATACACATACATATTTATATTCATAAAAACAAATACTTATACATACATAAGTACTTATAGAATATCACATATAACAAAAAAAAAGCATTCAAATCATAAACACATTAACACGAGGATGTAGCTGTCTTAATTACGATACCATAAATTCTTGGACCATTTTCTTAAAACTGTTTATGGTTTTCGCTCGCCTGATGTTTATCGGCAGTGCATTCCACAAGCGTACAGCTTGAACAGTAAAAAACTGGTCGTAAAATTTTGTAGGAAGCTACTCAGTTGAGAGTGGATGTGACGCTCAAGCACTTTGGACCGTTTGGACTAACACAGTCACTTCCTACTGCATTTGATGAAATCGCTAGAATGGTCTTCTTAACGTCACAAGCGGACAACTGATCAAAGACGAAAGGTGGATAGTCGGGAGCTGGGGTAGAAGAAATATATCTAAGAGTATTAGCTTTAATATTGTCATTAATTTCAGACGAGATAGAGAAAATGTTTATTAAGTAAATCCAAGTTTATATTTTTAGGTAGAGAGTCTTTGCGAGACTTCCCAACTCCCAATGTTCTTAAAAATTTCCAGACTTTCGCTGAATCTCCGTTGTCTACGGAAGAATGGATATGTTGGCGTTGTGCATTTCTACACATCTTATTGCAGAGATTTCTCAGGTACACATATTTTTCTAGGTTAATATCCATGGGTCGACGCTTGTACTTATTTTTCGCTAAACATTTCTTAGACATGATCTGCCGTATCTCCTCGGTAAGCCATGGAGCCGGTAAATGTTTCATTTTGATCGATCGCAGGGGTGCATGCACGTTATATAGTTCTAATATCTTTTCAGTGAATATTTGTACTTTTTCATTTATACACTGCGAGTTTATTAAGACAGACCAGTCAATGTTACCGGCATCCTCTTTCAGCTTAATAAGATCCATTCCGCTAAAATTGCGTTGCACAAGAATTCTCGGCTTTGCCTTGGGTGGGCGGATAGCATAGGAAAGAAATATCAAATCATGATAGGAGAATGCATCAGCTGGATACTGGCCATGGTTAATGACATGATCAGTAGAGGAGACAATAATAAGATCAAGAAGAGAGGGAGTGCAGTTATGAAAATGATGAGTAGCATCAAGTCTTAAAAGTGATAAATTATTACAGTCCACCGCCCTGCGCAGTAGAGAAGATCGACAGTCACTTTTCATTAAACAAGTACTAAAGTCGCCCATTACTATTTTGTGACTATAGGAAGGAGATAATTTTTCTAGCATATTTTCGAACGAGTAAAAGTAGTTAGTACGTAATGATGGCGAGTAGTAAACACCGAGTAATTCTTTCGCGTGATTAAGTCCTAGTTCTAAGAAGAGATGCTCACCTGCGGTCTGGGGGGGGGGGGGATGTTGTGGAGACATACTTACAATGGTGAAGGAAATATATTGTCGTAGATATATACCAACACCACCCCCACCACCAATCGCGCGATCATTCCTTATAAGGTGGAAACCTGGAAGAGTATATGATATGGATGGTAGACATGGTTTTAACCATTAAACTTTAACCATTTAACCATGAAAAATTACAAAAATCCGATTGCCGTAAGGTCCCCTTGTGAGACCAAAATGGCGTGTATGTTTTTACAATCAAAGGTAGCCAACATATCAGGGAAGTGAGCTGGAATACTTTGGGCATTAATATGGACTACATTAAAATGCTGCGGTGCATCCGAAAATTGATAGTGTAGTTTCTCGGAGTGAAGGTATGCTAACAAAACTAGTGTCAAGGCTGTTCGTAGAGTAAAAACTATCGACATCACTATTGTCCAAATCAGACATTGTGATGTATTAAAAAAAAAGACGTGTGGCACTCGGGGACTGCCGCGGTAAAGCTATTGCATAGCATTTTGTATCAACTTATGCAATTATAATTATTTATTTATTTTATTTATGCAGTATTTCTTTTTCTTTGATATTAATTCAAGTTACACTTTTTGAGCGTGGTGACTGGTGACCGATAAGAAAACCATTTTTTTTTCTTTTATTAAATAAAAATATTGAAGCATATATTACAATTTGTTTTTAAATAAAGAAATAAAAAATATTATTATTAAATCAAATTACATATCCATGTAAGATTTTTCTGCATTATGTTGACGAAATTTCCTTTGACGTTCAGCATTTGATTTTGGTACTGTTTTTTGTTTTGTTTTTAGCGTGAGGTTTTTTTTCGGTACGGAATTTCTGGATTCGGTCCCCGCGCTCAAGGCCCTCGATAGAAGCTATGCAATAGCTTAGTAATAACCTAACAGATAAGAACAGTATGTAATATTAAATAAAATAATATAAATATATGTGTGTAAATAATAAAAAAGAAGAAAATTTATATAAATTATACAAATAATTATCTAAAATAATTTATACTATCATTTTGGTCCACCCGCCAGTCGTGTGTTTAACATTTATAGCGGTGAGAGAAATTATAACTTAATTAGAGCAAAACAGCAAAGAAAAGAAAAAAATGAATTTAGATTATACATACGTAAAATTAGCAACGGAACCTATCAAGTATCTGGGTGAACTTACTTGTGTGAAAAGCCTGTGTTCCAAATCACAAGTAATAAAGGCGAAACTAGTGTTTTGAAAAATAAAATATGTTGACGGGAACGCAATTTTAACAGATAGCTCA
The DNA here is from genome assembly GCA_902825455.1 of Arctia plantaginis. Classification (NCBI taxonomy): domain Eukaryota; kingdom Metazoa; phylum Arthropoda; class Insecta; order Lepidoptera; family Erebidae; genus Arctia; species Arctia plantaginis. Next base: position 9,515,310 of record CADEBD010000288.1, read on the forward strand.
CTAATAATTTGTATTGTATGTCAAGTGGAATAATAAATAAGTTAATTTTATTAAGGTAGAAAGTGATAACTAGACAGTTATTATGGCAATAAAAGTGAAGAGGGTATATTGGAAGTGATTCTTACGTGTAAACCACCCAGACAGTGTAACGTTACATTGAGACACCGTATGCAAACAATACATATGAACTTATCTTCTAGAACCGGTAGCCGCTCTTCTCGGTTTAGAAGCTGGATTTTTGGTAACATTAGGTTTTTCGGCAACTACTGGCTTTATCTTATTCAGGTCTGCCACAGATGTAATACGGTAGCGTGAACCGTCAGGAGCCAAAACATATACAGAACCTTCTTTGGTAAAACATTTCGTGATCCCGAACTCTTCACGTGCCATGAAGGCTGAGTGTCGCGACCGAGTCAGAAACTCTGAGAGGGTCACACCAGTGCCTTTCAGTTTGGTATTAGATGTCCAGACTCTGTCCCGCACTGCTACTGTCCTAAATTTTACTAGAATGGGTCTTGGTTTCTCACCTGATGATTTTCGACCCATCCTGTGACAGCGGCTTATGTCTTCAGGGGCAAACGAGTCAAAATGCTATTTATGTTCCGCTACCTCGGCCACCACTTGAGATGTGATCTCATCCTTTTTCTCTGTGACACCATGAAGAAGGAGCATTTTGCGGCGGCTGCGTGTCTCTATGTTGTCCACCTCATTCGCAATCACCTCGATCTGACTTTGGAAGTACCTCAAGGTCTCAAGAACAAGAGTTTTAAATATAGTGAAGTCCTCCAGCCAGGCTAGCAGCATTGGAGGTCTTCTTTAAGAGTTCCGCTTCAAAGTTTGCCATCCTCTTCTCAAAGCAGTCTTGCAACTCCTGTATATTCTTCATGGTAGTGCTGTGACTGAAATGTATTTTGTGCTTTGGATTTAGTTATTAATTTAGGACATAACACTTGACTAGCATATTCATTAAATTTATGTAAAATGTAGTTATTTTATTTTATTTTTCAATTAATTAATAAGAGCTTTTATGTTGTATGTTGACCTTTCAACTACCCTACAATATTGTACGTACTCTAATACGCAGATTGAAATTAAAATGTAGTTTGGGGAAATTAAAATTTCAATTAATTAATAAGAGCTTTTATGTTGTATGTTGACCTTTCAACTACCCTACAATATTGTACGTACTCTAATACGCAGATTGAAATTAAAATGTAGTTTGGGGAAATTAAAATTTCAATTAATTAATAAGAGCTTTTATGTTGTATGTTGACCTTTCAACTACCCTACAATATTGTACGTACTCTAATACGCAGATTGAAATTAAAATGTACAGTTAGGATATTAGGATAGGATAGGATATAGGATATCTTGTCTACTATTGATTTCCCTTATCATTCCCATTTTCCGATTATTAAGTTAAGATTAAAAACGCGATTGTAAAACCCTAAATCCGAAGAAAAGTTTTACTTGCAATATGGTTTCATAAAGCTGCACCACACTTTTTGTTTTTTATGGAAAAGTGGCTAAACGAGCAGACTGGTCTCCTGATGGAAAGTGACTATTGCCGCCTATGAACGCCTGCAACTCACGAGTCACTAGCGCGTTGCTGGTGGCGCGTGGAGTACGCTTTTTTCTTGAAGGTTCGTCGTATCGGTCTGGGGATACCGCAGATGATAACTTGTTCCATCGATTGGTTGTGCGAGGCAAAAAGTGTCTTGTAAAGCGCATATTAGTGGAGTGCCAATTATTCAAGTGGTGGGGATGAAACTTTATGATGGCGGAAAGTTGCGGCCGGTATTGAGCACTGTCCATGATATATACGATAAGAGAATGCAGAGTGAAGCTACATCTCTACGTAATGCCAAGGGATCGATCCGATCGGAGATCTTTTAGCTATCGACAAAGAAACAGTGTGGGTGGATAGCACACAGCCTTGTGGGACACCAGCATTTACAGGTTTCAAATCTATTTATTGTGTTGTGTTAAAATAAATATAGCGTTTTTCTAAAGTTGTATTCGGTAGGTACATCCTGTACCTGTACTTAGCTAATACGTCTTATGAGAAATAATTATACAACTAGAACCACTATTTGCTGAATTTATCTTCGGTCCTGAAAGTCATAATATTCGTAGATTCTACTCAATAGCTTTTTGTCTTCCATTTTTATTCCGCCATCTATAATACTAGTTATAGATAGCGGAATAGATATAAATATTATTATTCGAATTCTAATTATTCAACATTTAAATACTATATCTACCCCACACTTAAATAGCGCCGGTACCAAATGTTTCAACAGCTTTTTTTTTCTTTTTTACATGTGGAAACCCCCTCGGGCCGTCACCCCACCGGGGTTTACGGCGGGGTGGTGTTTTTTTATTTTTTATGTAGTAGTGTGTCGGAATCAGACCTTTTAAAACCGCACGGTGTGCCACTCTGGGAGTGTAATGGAAGGGATCTGGGAGCTGCTGCTATTAAGACATCCGGACCCCTCCCAGCGCCTGCCTGCAAACGGCGCGGGTACCACCTTCGGGTACATTCTCTATTCATTCTGGAGATTATCCTCCCGGGCAGAGGGCCCGCCGCCTCCTTCTGCGACATAACGTCTTCGCAGAAGGAGGCGCGGTAAAACAACTATCACTACCGGCCATGGAGCGTATGACGGCCGGTAGCGAGAGATCTCCCCTGATGACTGCAGTGAGGACCCGAAAATGTTTCAACAGCTAAGTTAAGGCTTACTTAATTATGGCTCGACGCTCTCTATTGATACTTTTCTTGTTACACATCGAAGACTAAGGCACCCTTTATTTCGCAATTATTCCATTATTGTGGAAAGTAATTTCTTTAAAAAAACAACAAGCGTTAAGTAAATTTAGCGTTATTCGATGAGCAGGTAGGAAGGGCATCGTAGCCGCTCTGACAAAGTCGCTCGCTCAGCCTAATTCAATTTCTCTTAGTTGCTTAACGATTCCCCCCGCCTGTGCATCTATGTAGATGGGTCACAGCTTCGGATTTAGTTTATTACTTGTAGCATTAAGTGGCCAATTAATCTGAGTCGAAAATGGATGTAAACAGGAACGTAAGCATTCCAGTTGCGACAAGGTTCCCATAATGCCTATTCAAATTTGTGAATTAGCATATTTAACGAAAGCAGTATCCATTGATTGCATCAAATCAGTCACATTGAGCTGTAGGATAACTATTTATTCGTCTGATAAATCATTATTATTCCTAGAATCACGAAAATATACAAGATGTGCCAGAAGTCGACGTTAAGCCGGAATCGGGTGATAATAGTTGACAGAAATATATTTATAAATATCTTTGCTATTTATTTTAAAAATTTCAGCCATTAAGGGTGTTGTAACTTCTCCTTTCTTTTTATTATGTAATCTTGAATAATGCTTCTGAAAACTGTTGCTTACAATTTACAGCTAATTGCTCCATTTCAGAAGGAAATGTAATTTTTTTCCCAACCAAGTATACATAATTAATACTTTGACAAGTTTTGAATGACTGTACTGAAAAAAAAGTAGTATATGAGTTTAGCAAGTAACTTTAAAAGATGGCGCATTTAATAAGGATACGAAAATGGTATAACACTTGCAAGATAGTTTGTTAAATTATGTTCTTTTTTAAACAAACCTAAACTAGGCACTCTAATTCGATTTTCTCAAAAACTAAAAAACCTACAATTAACAAAGTTGTACCTACAGAAAGTGCGTTTCATGGTGATTAAAATGAAAGGAAACTCATTGGGTTTAATCAATATTTCAGTGTTTATTAAGGATTTTACAAAGAAGAGTCGTTTTCCAGTCGTGACAATCGTTAGTAATGATAAAGTGAAAAAAAAAATTTAAGCCAAAAACAAAGATAAAATCAAAAAAAAGTTTTTGATCAATATTCCGTATTCCCTCCCCTTGCTCGGATAACTGCCAGCATCCTTGTATTCATCGACCTGACGATAAAATCTTGAGGGATTGTATTCCACTCCTCTTCAATTGCGATTCGCAGCTCTGGAAGCCTTGTTGGAGCAGGTACCCGGGCTCGAACCCGACGTTTCAGCTCATCCCATAAGTGTTCTATCGGATTCAAGTCCGGGCTTCGAGCTGGCCAGTCCATCGTACGAATGCTGACGTCGCGTAGATACTGGGTCACCACATGAGCAACATGAGGCCGTGCATTATCATGCATCAATTGCATATCCTGTCCGATATATCCTGCGTAAGGTACCACATGGTCTGCGAGGATTTCAGTAATGTAGCGATGAGAAGTCAGTCCACGTGTACGGCCCGTCGGTTCGATGAAAACTAACGCTGTATGTGCTGTTAACGAGATGCCGCCCCAGACCATTACAGATCCTCCTCCATAAGCAACAGTTTCCTCGATGCAACACTGAGAATAACGTTCTCCAGGGCGACGATATACTCTCTGACGTCGATCACTTCCATGTAGACTCACCCTGGTCTCATCAGTGAAGAGTACATTACTCCACTGCTCTAATGTCCAATCCCTATGCTCTCGAGCAAATTCAAGTCGTGCTCGACGGTGTGCTACCGTTAATGCTGGGCCTGTTGCAGCTCTTTTTGGGGTCAGGTTCCGTTCAGCAAGTCTCCTTCTGACGGTATCTGAACTTATGACCACTTGGCGTTCGTCACGCAGACTTTGTTGGACTTGAACTGCGTTGAGGTGGCGATTTCGCAGAACAGTAAGGTGGATATAACGATCATCTGCTGCTGATGTAGCCCTAGGTCTGCCCGTACCTGGACGGCGATCGAATGCTCCAGTCTCTAGGTATCGTCTGTAAACTCGTTGCACCGAAGATCTGCTGATTCGAGGCCTTCGAGCGACTTCACGTTGCGCAATGCCTGCTTGAAGTAATGCTACAGCTTGAGCTGCTTCCTGAGGTGTTGTATCAATTACTAATCGAAAAAAGTAGCAAAAACACACGCGTCTGAGCAAACGATGGACAAAAACTAAAGAAATGATAAGAAATATCCGACTACCCTCATTGTAGAGAAAAAGAACGCTAATTTCAAACTCTGGTGAAAACAGAGCAAATCGTTAGCATTATGTTTGTTGCTTGATTACAATGTGAGTTGACGGTACTTTCGAATTAATTTTTAGTCATTTTAATCACCATGAAACGCACTTTTTGTAGGTATAACTTTGATAGTTGTAAGTTTTATACTTTTTGAGAAAATCGAATCTGAGTTCCTAGGTAGCGGGTGGCTCGGTTTATTTGCTGACCAGTGTAGTTCTAATTAGTTTTAATTTCTTGTACCTCAAAGCTTTTCTCAAGCCTATTACTTCAGATTCCAGTTTGAGTTGATAGATGGATAGGGGGCGATCAGGTACAATCTCGAGGCCAGCCCGTTCACCTGATTTGAATCCATTATTTTTTTTTACTGGGGAGCCGTCTAAGAAACAGTTTATTTAAAACCGATTGAAAATGTAGCTGAACTACAGAAAAGACTAACTGAATTGTAGGCGGCTGACGGCTAGTTAACGGCTGAATTTGTAAATAATGGTAGATTCGCTAGTCTGATAACCGTCGACTTCTGGGATACCCTGTATTACTTTGATTACAATTCCTTTAACACAAAAAGAAAAGATCTTTATTAAGGTCAGCAATTTCATGCAAGTGACTAGTAGATGTTAATATTACAAAGTTGCTATGTGAAAAAAAGCGTGGAGTAATTTTTTTATGAAAAAACGATTAACGTGTAGTTAACTACAAAATTAAAAGAAGTTGATTTTGAAGAAGTTGATGTAGATGACAATCCTATGATTCGCCATCTTAGCGTTTCTCTAGGAGCTACTTGGTGGATAGTAGAACTCCTGAATGGCTACTAGTAAACTAATTAAATTGGGGTTATATTAATTATTCTGTTCGCTATTTAAAGCAACTTTTTTTAGTTTCCCTAAACTATAATTTATACTATTTATAAAATGTTATAGAGCACTAATAACACTCATTTTCATCCGGCTCCAAAAAGGAGGAGGTTATCAATTCGGATGTTTTTTTTATCGAACATTTTTTTTTCGATCAATAAAATTTCTTGAACCCAAGCGTCTAGATGTGTATTTTCTTCTTTTCGTCTAAGTGTATCTGCTGAAAGAAATGCGCTCCGCCATTTTTTTCAATCGATGAGCGACGTTCTCATTATTCTTTTAGGTACCATTAGAAATAATATCATTTGGCTCATGGTCCTTTCAGCTCGTATGTAACAATGAATTTAATCCTATTAAAACGGACACACATTGCCGCAGAATTGTAGCATGTTGGCTTTGATCTGTCGCCGGTCGCATCGGCTTCCTGCATCTACTAACCGGAACCAGACCTTAAACAGAATTAAACATGGTTTAATTTCCCTGCTGAAGCTATACTGAAAAAGCTCCGCCTAGTCGAAACACTACTATGCCGTCAGGAAATAAAATAGCAAGGGAAGCAATGCGGGCGTCGGACGAAGCGATTATGCAGTCGAGAATAATGGGTGCCGGTCCACATGCACGGTTTTGTTTGTGGTCTGTGACGCGATTTATACGTGAATTTCTACCGTCGCTGAAGTGAACACTATTCAGAATAATTGCTTTGAACAAAATTCCCTAGCGCGTGCCTTTTGTTATAATCCACACTATTATTGTATAACATGTGATAATATTAACGATCCTCGAGGTTGGTAAGCAAACGTAAAGTTATTTAATAGCAGTGTTACTGTACAACATTATTATATTAAAATTTACTACAAGTTTAATTCATTCAACAACACCAAAGCGGCTATAAATTTGTTTGGAAACGAAGCGGGCAAATTTTTGTTAAGAAAGATAAAGATGCGACCCATCTTTTAATTATAAGCATGGAAACTTTAAAGAAGATAGTATAACTTGGTGACCTGTGTCACTATATTTTTTATAAAACTATTCTGCATGATCATTTAAAAATAAAAAAATAAATTCAAACATTTAAGAGTCATTACCAAAATTGTGGTGGTTTAATGACAAAAATTCAGTCAGTGTATCGTAAAATATGTTGCAATGACTACGATGTAATTATTATCACAGAAATATGATTGAATAGTTCTGTAAGTAGTGGAGAACAATTTGATAACAGATACTGGGTCTACCATTAGGGATGACCGGGTTTTGACAGCTCATAGCGGCCATGTTTGATGATGGATCTTTGACGTCTCTTGACATTTGTGTTCAGTAAGGTTTGCCATTTTATCATGTCACGTTTCACTTTAAACCACTGCTTGGAAAATGTCCAAAAACGGTCGTCATAGTGCTCCTTCTGTGCGCGTTATAAATCGCATAATAACAAAATTTGAAAGTGAATTCACTCTCCACAATACTGCTGTGCCTGTGAATGCCCGTAGTGAAGAGAATATCGCAGCCGTTCAGGCCAGTGTTGATGCGAATTCAAATCGATCAGTTCACCGCCGTTCACAAGAGTTGGGGCTCTCTCCAATGACCACCTGGCGTATTTTGCGGTTGGATTTGGGCCTGCACCCATACAAAATTGTTTTGGCAAAAGAATTGAAGCCATCCGACCATTGTATCCGTCGTGAATTTGCCGATTATGCACTGGAAATGATGGAAGCCGATGACGATTTTCATCGTAAAATCATCTTCACAGATGAGGCCCATTTCTGGCTAAATGGATTTGTTAATAAACAAAATTGTCGCTATTGGAGTGAGTCAAATCCACGTGTGGTTCATGAATCACCATTGCATCCGCAAAAAATAACGGTTTGGTGCGGTTTATGGTACGGTGGAATCATTGGTCTGTACTTCTTTGAAAGTGACGAAGGAAACCCTGTTACTGTGAATGGCGAGCGCTATAACTCGATGTTAACCGAATATTTCTTTCCGGAATTTGATGATATTGATGCAGACGATCTTTATTTTCAACAAGACGATGCACCACCTCACATTACTCGAGTGAACATGGAATTATTGTGTGGAAAGTTTGGTGAGTCGTTAATTTCGAGAAATGGACCGATCAGTAGGCCATCAAGATCGTGTGATTTAATACCTTTAGACTATTTTCTTTGGGGTTACGTTAAATCTAAAGTGTACAGCAATAATCTAGCTACAATTCGTGACCTAAAAACCAACATTCGACGAGCCATAGCCGACATACCGGCCGAAATGGTGCACCGCGTCATCGAAAATTGGCGTGAGCGGGTGACCGTCTGCAAAAAGAGCCGCGGCGGTCATTTGGCCGATATATTATTTAAAACATAAATTGCATAAAATTTTCTACCAAATAAATCAATCGGATGCATTTTTCATAAAAAATTGTGTGTTTTATTCAATTTTTAAACCAGGACGTTCTTATTGGTAGACCCCATACGTTTTTTATGCAAGAGACAGAGAAACCTCGACTATAACAAATTATCCACAATGTGACAAGAAAGGAGGATTAGTTCTTATTGAAATTAAAAATAAATTTAAATCGAAGCGATTAAAATACTAGGAACGTATTTGTAAGGATCTTTGGGTAACTGTTGGTATTCTTGGGTCACGTTCTGATCGGCGAATAGTTCTCTGCGCAGTATATTTACCTCCACCGGTTCACCGCCCGGTTCTTGATTGTAATGTAGATCACTGTAATGCTGCCTTTGAAAAAATGAGGGATTCACTTGTATATATCGTAGGAGACTTTAATTTAAGTAACATTAACTGAACATTATTAGGAACCACAAGTAGTAATGTTGGATTATCTGGCAAATGTCAAATATTGATCAATTGACTGAATTGATTGAATTGAATTGAAATAGTGACATTAATAGACTCATTCTGTGGTGCAACAATAATGGAATGCACCTTAATTCTAAAAAGTGTTATCATCTAAAATTTTCAATAAAATTTTCAAAAACAACAAAAACAACCTAACATTGTGTCATTACTTCATGAGCAATGATAAAATTAATGAACTGGAACATATTCGTGACTTGGGTGTAACATTCGATAGAAAATTGACTTTCGTACTACATATGGACAGTATTATTAAAAAAGCTTCAAGAATCTCGGGTTTTGTATTACGAAATTACAAAGCATTTCGAAATAATATAACGAAAATATTACTTTACAATAGCCTTGTCCGTAGTATATTGGAGAATTGTGGGGTAGTCTGGCGTCCGCATTACGCCACACATTCGCTGCGTATTGAACGTATCCAAAAACGCTTCGTTTGGTACCTTGCTTTTTCGAATGGTGTGAGTAAGAAAATACGCTCGTTCAAAGGTCGGCTTAATTACTTTCAAATGCGTTCCCTAGGAAGTCGTATACTTCTCAATGATGTAGTGTTTGCCCGTAAAGTATTTGCATCAAATATAGACTATCCACAACTTATAAGTTCAATTAAACTGCGCGTACCGGTTAGGATTGCGCGCTATTCTATTACACCTTGTTTTATTTATTTATTTATACTTTATGCACAAACGTGACAAAGGCGGACTTAATGCCGTAGGCATTTTCTCCCAGTCAACCTTAGGGCGATACAAAGATAAAACATGGTAGATGCACAGAAATTAAAAATGTGATTTTATGAAAAATATAGCATACTAGGATATCATATACGCAGAGTACTAATATTAAGGTAGTTTATTAAATATTTATAAATAAATAAATATTTATACATATATACCCACAAAATAAATTCTAGAGGAGAGATTAGAAAATTAAGGTAGTTTTGATAAGGAGTTTAATAGTTTTAGTTTCCGCAACTGGTATTTAAAAGTTTGCCGAGTTTTTTCCAACCTGATCTCGAGAGGGAGCGCGTTCCATAACAGAACTGATTGTACCATGAAAGTGGAATGTATTTATTTATTTTATTTTATTTTATACTTTATGCACAAATGTGACACAGGCGGACTTAATGCCGTAGGCATTTTCTACCAGTCGACCTTAGGGCGATGCAGAGTCAAAAAAATGGTAGATGCACAGAAATTAGAAATGTGATTTAAAAGAAAAAAAAAATAATAATACTATAAATAGAATATCATATGCACAGGGCACTTAAATAAATTGCATTAGAATATATTTTAATAAAAGAGATACATACATATATAATAGGTAATATAATAGGTAAATAATACATAAGTATTTATGTTTACATAATAATATACATTTATACATACATATAATTATACATATTATATATATATACATACATACACACAATAAATTCTAGAAGAGAGATGTATCAAGGTAGATCTGATAAGGAGTTTAAGAGATGTTTCCGCAACAGGTATTTAAAAGTTTGCCGAGTTTTTGCCATCCTGATCTCGCGAGGCAGGGCGTTCCATAACAGGACGGATTGTACCAGAAAGGTAGAATGTAGGAAGTCAGAGCGGTGAGTGGGGCAGTGAAGAAGGAGGTTGCTTGAAGATTTAAGGTTTTTATCATGGTTTGCCCCTAAATATTGTAGTTGAGTAGTTAAGTAGGAAGGAGAACTAGGAGAAAAAAGTAAAGAATATAGGGTACTTAATGCTCGTGTCTCTCTGCGTTGGCGAATTGGAAGCCACCCCAAATGGGAGCGATGCTGCGACACGTGATCATATTTGCGTAAATTGAAAACGAATCGAATGCAATTGTTGAGAAGACGGTCAAGCTTATTGAGCAGATCTGCATTCAGGTCAAAGTAGCACACATCACCATAGTCGATTATAGGGATTATAAGGGTCTGGGCAAGCATTACTTTAGTTTTTATTGGCAGAAAGTTCTTAAGCCTATAGAGGGCCCGCAACGAGCCGGTGACTTTCTGGCACACAGATGCAACTTGTTTTCGCCAGCTAAGAGTCGTGTCAATATACAATCCGAGGTCCTTCACACTTTCACAGAATGGAATAACCATGCCATCGTAGATAAGTGGCGGTAGTGAAGCAAGGTCGAGCTGACTCATACGACGGTTACTTCCAATGATAATACCTTGGCATTTATTCGGGTTCACCGATACGCCAAACATATCTGACCAGTGTTTAATGGCCGCCAGGTCACTATTTAGGATCGAGACCGCGGACGATATATCGCACAACTCAGTTTGATAGTATAACTGCAAGTCATCAGCATAGAGATGATAGGAACACTGAAGTCTTGAGGTGATGAGGTTAATGAAGATAGAAAATAGAAGAGGTGAAAGAAGACCGCCTTGTGGGACGCCAGCAGAAAGACCGCGCCAGCCAGAGGAAGAATCTTCCGTCCTGACTGACTGAATACCGAACTGAAGAATACCGCCTTGAGGGACGCCAGCAGCAAGATCACACCAGCCAGAGAAAGAATCTTCCATACTGACTGACTGCTGACGATCCTGAAGGTAAGAGGAGAACCAGTCCAGTGCTTCTTGAGAGACCGAGAAATGGGATAGGACAGCAAGGAGGAGTTCATGACTGACGGTATTGAAGGCATTGGAAAAATCAACCAGTACCAAGGTAGTAACCTTAGCATTCTCCATCGCCACCTTAATATCACCAGTCACTTTAAGAAGAGCAGTAACCGTGCTATGGCTCGGTCGAAACCCCGACTGAAGAGGACTCAATAAATTGTTACCATAAATAAAGTGGGAGAGCTGTTTGTGGACACAGGCTTCAAGCACTTTGGAGAGGAAAGGCAGAATAGAAATGGGACGAAAGTGCGTGGGAAGAGACGGATTGGAAGTTTTAGGTAATGGGCGTACATACGCTTTCCGCCACAAAGATGGAAATGTGCCAGACATGAGGGAGAAGTTAACGATATGGGAGATAGCGGGGAGGAGGTGGACTAGCAATGTGGTGATCATTCTCCGACTAATGCCATCACAACCAACCGCTTGGGATTTGATAGATAGGACAATTTTCTTAATCTCTCCCTCTGCGACCGGACCAAAGAAAAAAGGACTTAAGTTAGAACGCGGTAGACCATTGATGTAAATAAGGGTATCATGTTCAGATTGACTGTCCAACGTGAATGAGGTAGTGAAATGTTGGTTCATGGAATCGAGACTTATGGATTGAGGAAGGTCTACATGACGCGACCTGCCGATACCAAGAGTTCCAAGGAACTTCCAGATATCGGCAGGGGAGGAAGAGGAAATATTTTCAAGAACATGGCGGCGTTTAGCATTCCGTATCATCTGATTACACCGATTTCTCGCAGTCTTATATAGTTGCCAGTTGACTTCGACACGGTCCCTCTTATACGTTCTAAAAGTACGATTTCGGCGTCTCATGGCCATCCGTATACCCTCGGTCATCCAGGGCGCCGGCGGCCGTTTAACTCTAACCTTTCTAACCGGTGCATGGGTATCATATAGTGTAGTCACTACCTCGTTGAAAATGTATACCTTGTCATCAACAGCAGCGGCATCGATCAGGGGTGCCCAGTCAATACGTGAAGCATCATCACTCAACTTCTCCATATCCATCCGCCTAAAGCAACGCCTGTAAAGGAACTTAGGTTTGGGTTTTGGGGGTTTGAGGACGTAGGAGAGGAAAATCAGGTCATGATGAGAGAATCCGGGTGCATCTAGTTGACCATGAGAGGAAACAAGGGAAGGATTGGAAGTGATGATTAAGTCTAGCCAAGTGTCCTCGCCGATATTATTGTGGTGAGTGGCATGTGATGGCAGAACATGAAGGCTGACTGACTCAAGAAGGAGTTGGAGTTTACGGGAACGAGAGGAGTTTTGATCTAGGAGATTGGTATTAAAATCACCCATGATGACATAATGAGCATACTCTGTACCCAGAGATTCAAGAACTGATTCGAATTCAGTGAAATAGTCAACAGAAGGGGGACAGTAGACAACACCGAGCACCGCTTTAGCGCCCTTGACACAAACCTCTAGAAATAGAAATTCAGCACGGGCAGCAGCAGGAGAAGTTGAAATAATTTTGTAGGAGAAGTCACTGCGTAAGTAAATGGCTATGCCACCCCCCCCTCCTCTCCGTCCGGTCATTCCGGATAAGAATAAAGCCCGGCAGAGGATAGGAGGTAGAAAGAAGATGCGGTTTGAGCCAAGTCTCGGAGATCAGAACGGCATGAACATTGGCATCACAGAACGCCTCGTATAAATCAGGAAAATGGCTAGGGACACTTTGAGCATTGAGATGACACACATTAAGTAACTGGCAGCTTTGGTTATTGTTAAATTTATTGCGTAAAACAGTACCGAGAGTATCTGTCACGGAGGAGTAGCTTTCGTCACTCAAACTGGTATCAGATTCACGAGCAGAAACATAACATTCACTATCCGAAGACATGAATACAAATAAAAAACTTTAAATATATATATATATATATAAGATAAATAGAATTATGGAAAATATATGTATATTAATTAATTACGTGCAGCTGTTCTGGTACACGGTTTGTATCTCTGCACCACCCGCCAGCTTACATCACTAGAAAAGAAAAAAAAAAACAGAACAAAATTGTAAAATACAGTTCACAACAGTGTGAAGAGTACCTAATGCAAAACAATGTTTATCGTGCAACGTATCCGAACAGCAGTGACCGAGATGAGTGAATGACAAAATCTATAATCTATGTTATCTATGCTACTGATTATAAACACACAAACGTCAAAACAAAACACTCGACACAGAGAAAGGGTACAAAAGTATTAACAAAACAAAGGTTTAGGACTTGAGAGAAAACAAGTTGAGAGAATGTGTTTACATAAAGGGATAAGAGTTTTGCTTGCAAAGAATACTCGATTTAAAGTAAATATTACTAATAAGTGAATCATTGTTCAAAGTGTCACTCAATTAAATTTATTTACGAGACCTGTTATCTCCAGCACACCGATCACCGGGCCTCGAGGAAACTGTTTGTGCCTTCGGATATTTCATCAGCAGCGGGTTCAGCTTGTCGATGGTCGTAATCTTGTGTCGGATACCGCCAGGGACTTTGACGACTATGATGCCATCCTGTGTCCAGCAAGCAGAGACACCAAAATGTAGCCTAGCCTTGGCGAAGACGGATTGCCTGTTCTTTGTCAGGAACTCCTTGATAGTGATAGGGGAGCCCTTGAGTCCTGATTTGGCCTTCCATACTGACGATCTGTCCTCCAATGTAGAAAACTTAACTAATACGGGCCTCTGACGCTCTTTGGTCGACACTCCGAGTCGGTGGCAGACCTTGATAGAGGAAGCAGGTATGCTCTTGAGGCCTAAGTTGTTGTTGATGAGCTGTAGCACGACAACCTTGCAGTCCTCCTTCTCAGCCTCCTCAACACCAAGGAAGATCAGTGACTTACGCCGCTGTCTGGTTTCCATGGCGTCAATCTGTTTGGAGCATTCGCTGATCTGCTTCCGAAGCAAGCCCAGCATCGAGAAAATTAACTCCCGAAAGGTACGGAACTCCTCAGCGACCTTGGCCACAGTGTCTTTAGCGGGACCGGCACTCTGGATTTGAGCCTCAAGATCGGACATTTTCCTTGTGAAGGTCTCCTCAAGGGTCTTCTGCGCTGATAATAAATCGTTTATTTGTGACATTTTTGACTCTTTATAAAAAAAAACTGTTTAGCACTGTAAAGCGATGCGCTGGCAGGTGGTGTGGATTAATTGACTAATTATCACATTAAATACGCTTCAAACGTGAGTACCAGCACATTAACTATATTTACTTGTCTAGAGATATAAACTTAAGCAAAAGGTATAAGAAATATAATTTAAATAAAATCTCAAAATTTACGACACGTATGTAATTTTCTACACCTACCCTCCTCTTTTTCGTACTGTACGATGTACGATGTCAGAGCGGTGAGTGGGACAGTGAAGAAGTAGGTTGCTTGAAGATCTAAGGGTTTTAGCATGGTTTCCACCTAAATATTGAAGTTGAGTAGTTAAGTAGGAGGGAGAACTTGGAGAAAAGAGTAATGAATATAGGGTAGTTAATGCTCGTGTCTCTCTGAATTGGCGAATTGGAAGCCACTTCAAAAGGGAGCGATGCTGAGACACGTGATCATATTTGCGTAAATTGAAAACGAATCGAAAGCAATTATTGAGAAGGCGGTAAAGTTTATTGAGTAGATCTGCATTCAGGTCAAAGTAGCACACATCACCATAGTCGATTATAGGGAATATTAGTGTGAACAAGCATTGCCTTAGTTTTCAATGGCAGAAAGTTCTTAAGCCCATAGAGGGCCCGCAACGAGCCTGTGACTTTCTGGCACACAGATGCAACTTGTTTCCGCCAGCTAAGAGTCGTGTCAATATACAGTCCGAGGTCTTTCACGCTTTCACAATAAGGAATAACCATACCATCGTAGATAAGAGGTGGAAGTGTAGTAAAGTCGAGCTGGTTCATACCAGGGTTACTCCCGATGATAATGGCCTGACATTTATTCGGATCCACCGATACACCAAACATATCGGACCAGTGTTTAATGGCTGCCAGGTCACTGTTTACACCCGAAACCGCGGACGATATATTGTACAACTCTGTTTGGTAGTACAACTGCAAATCATCAGCGTAGAGGTGATAGGAACACTAAAGTTTAAGGGGGATAAGGTTAATAAAAATGGAAAATAGAAGAGGTGAAAGAATACCGCCTTGAGGGACGCCAGTAGCAAGATCACACTAGCCAGAGAAAGAATCTTCCATACTGACTGACTGCTGACGATCCCGAAGGTAAGAGGAAAACCAGTCCAGTGCTTCTTGAGAGACCGAGAAATGGGATAGGATAGCAAGGAGGAGCTCATGACTGACGATATTAAAGGTGTTAGAAAAATCGACTAGTACTACGGTAGTAACCTAATTCTCCATCCCTACCTAAATGTCGCCAGTCACTTTAGGAAGAGCGGAAACCGTGCTATGGCCTTGTCGAAACCCTGACTGAAAAGGAATGAGTAAATTGTTACTGTAAATGAAATGGGAGAACTGTTTATGGACGCAGGCTTCCAGCACTTTGGAGAGAAAGGGAAGGATAGAAATTGGACGATAATGAGTGGGCAGAGACGGATTAAGTATTTTAGGCAACCGGCGCACGTACGCTCTCCGCCACAAAGGAAATGAAATGAAAGGAAATGTGCCATACATAAGCGAGAAGTTTACAATATGGGAGACAGCGGAAAGGAGGAGGATTAGCAATGATCATCCTCCGACTAATGCCATCACAACCGACTGCTTGGGTTTTGACAGACAGGATGATCTTCTTAATCTCTCCTTCTGCGACAGGTCTACGAGTAAACTGAAAAGGGCTTAAGTCAGGTCGCGGTAGACTATTGATATAATTTAGAGTATTATGTGTAGATAGACTGTTCAACGTGAAAGAAGTGGTGAAGTGTTGGTTTAGGGAATCGAGGCTTATGGATTGTGGAAAGTCTACATGTCGCGATCTGCCGATACCAAAAGTTCTAAGGAACTTCCAGATGTCGGCAAGAGAGGAAGAGGAAATATTATCTAGAATATGGCGGCGTTTAGCATTCCGTATCATTTGGTTACACTGATTCCTCGCGTTGCCAGTTAACCTCGACACGGCCCCTCTTATAAATCCGAAAAGCCCTAACTCGGCGTCTCATGGCCACCACTTAAAAGGACTGTTCTAGGTGCCAGGTGTTAGTCAATTAATGGGTATAGTAATAAAATTGATCTTCACTTTGACTCTAGAGCAAAAGTTAAATCAATATTTACCTGATTTTACATAGTGTATCTATTGATAGATTAAACTGGCTAAAATTGTAGTTTTAAGAATGTCTACATTTATCAGTTACATTACTCATATATTAGTTTAGTGTATTTTCTATAATATTTTAAATGTAAGTAATCTATACAAATAAATAAAATTGGAGTGTCTGTTTGTAATATTAAAATAACCGCTTTTTAGTAAATGCATATGTATGTTTACACGGTACATATGCCAAAATAACATTTTTTACAATTTTTGTCTGTCTGTCTGTCTGTCTGTTTGTTCCGGGTAATCCCTATAACGGCTGGACCGATTACGACGGGACTTTCACTGGCAGATAGCTGATGACATACGGGGTAACTTGGGCTACTTTTTAGACTAGCTTCGCCCCGCGGAGTTGCCCGCGGTCATTACAACAAACACGGGTAACACCGCGGGTCTCAGCTAGTTGTAACATTAAGTTTCGTATTTTCGCATGCAACTAGGAATAAGTTTAAATGTTAACATGTGTTGGTAGACCTTAACTAATAAATAAATAAATTGCTTGTAGTTTTGTTGTGAACGAGTGCTGTGAATGTTTTGTTTATACACACTTAGTGTGTTCTCTGTACTCTTGCTGACAATCCTTAAGCACCCTGTATCATCAATAAAAAAACGAAGCTCTCTAAAAAACGTTAAACATGTCATTCAGCCAAATAAGATTAAGGTTTTTGATGCTATCCAAATATGTTTATTTTCATACAGAGAAACGCGAAAGGTTTTATTGTAATGTGATAGTGAATAAATGTCACATTTTATTTGCTATTTGGGACCTTACTTACTTACTACAAATTAAATGATCTCTTTTTATAAGTGAAAAATTTAGACAGGATAATTCTACAAATTATATCTTGTAGGCTGTGATAATATACAAATGAACAACTTTCCTATGCATATTCTAAGTAAATTGATAAGATTGTTCATAAAAGTCAATTCTAGAAAATAATTACTCAAGTTATACACATTACCTTTAGCATTCCAACTGCAACGACAAAGAATATGTATTAGGACAGTATTTTACTTATATTATGACATGTTGTTTTCTTCAATTTGGTTGATGGGCTCAAGAAAATTAGATATTCGATCCAATAAAACCCGACTCACTGAACCGCCGTCTTAAACAAACGAATAATATGGCGACGAGTATTCCTTTTGCTTCGGTAGCAACATTAGTGTGACGGCTTACGCTTTGGACTGGGTTCAGATATTGCAATGTTGTCATTTAGCCTTGGTTTATTTTTCTCTATAAGTAAGCTTTTTGTAATACCGGTTAGTTGTATCTGAATAATCTAAACGGTGGTCTGTGAGCGTTACTTTTAATAGCCTTATCAGTACTCGAGCAGACCGCTTTCGCTATCTTTGCCTCACCCACTGCCTCCACGCCTTCATCAACCTATATTAAGCACTCTAAAGATGGAAAGCTGCCTTTGTTACAAGTAGTTAACTATTTATTATTTAATTAAAGTTTATTATTCTTTACTATATTAAAATATTAGTATTAATTTTTGTAACTTTAATTTAAATAACTTTGTTTTGTCTACGTATTACTATTAGCTACAAGCTTGCGTTTTTGTACCTTGTCGTTTGATTTTATTTAAAATGTATTTTAATGGGCACCAATTGGTTCATCAAAATGTGCAAGGACCAGTTTATGGTATGGATAAAAGAGTTCCCTGCGGTTAAATCTGTCATAAACAATAAAATTTGCATTTATTGGTCGTCGTCAAAGCCGTAAATTCACAACGAGCGAGCTGCCAACGACATTTTGAATGAATATCTGGTGCCATAATATTAGGAATAGTGGCATTTTGTGAACTCACTGATGCGCATGAATTGAAATCACTAGTCAATTAAAGTCTGTGACGGCAGTGAACGCCACGATGTCGTTGCTCTCTACATGCCAATTATTGTCATTTGTTCAGTCATCCACTCGTGTACACCCTTCGGTCACGCGGCACGATACTCATGTGTAACACAACGTCACACAACACATGTATCTACTAAACTGACTCTGTCAAGTGCCGACATTTATCAATTTGTCACGATCAAAAAAGTGACATTTGGTCAGCTGTGACAATCTATTTAATAACTGTACATTCAAGGCTTGGCAACAACTAAAATAACAACGCAGAAACTCCATGCAAACAAGAAACAAAACTTTGCACTCTCGACGGCATGTAAGTATGTGTGTAAGACCAATAATTCAAGAGGAGCGGGTGGTCGTAATGTTGGAAATTTCCAGGGTACTTTGAAAAGTTGGATTCTTCCGAGTCCAGTGAACTAGTGATGCTCACTAGATCTTTGTCTTTATGTTCGTAAGTACTTAACATTCTGGCATGCTTAATTATTGGGTAGGTAAGTTTCAAATAATAGTTTACATTATAGTGGACCCGACAGGTGGTGTCCTACCAAACATTGGGTTTTCTTTAGTTATGTGCCGAATCGTTAACAATGTATATCTCCAGATACGGATCCGAATACAGATACGGATCCGAATACGGATTTTAACTTTGTAACTCAATCGGAGCGCGTGACATTGATAGTTGACGCCACTTGCCGCTTTGCCGTTGACATGTGCCAGACAGGTCAGTTTACGTTTCGAGTTTTCGCCTTGCGACACTGCGAGGCATCGATAACGTTTGTGTTTGGTAGTGAGAAACTCACTAGGAGTTATAAAAATGACAACAAAGAAGTTTAGTAGTGTAGTTTGGAATTATTTTGTAATAATAAATTAACTTAATAAATGATGAAGTGTAAAATTTATAACGAATTTTTTTTAGTAAGGGTACGAATTCTGTAAAAAATTCACAGAAAACATCCTCAAGAACACAATTTATATATCGAAAGAAGATAATTTATCGAAAGAAGACCCGGCTAAGAAGAGTACAGCTCAGTAAAGCTAAAATGTGGGATAATACAAACCCCAAATCAATGAAAAATTATAATTTGATTGCTGAAATGTTAGCTTTATCAGATTTACCTTTTCAACGCGTAGAAGAATTAGGGTTCCGACGATTAATTGACCATATTGGTCCAAATTATCTTTTAAAAAATATAAAATGTTTTACAGACCTTGTTTGCAGCGAACTTAACGACAAAGTGTCATCAAAAAATTAAAAAAACCTGTTACAAGATTTTGAGAAAGTGTCCTTCACATCAGATATCTAGTCAGACTATTCATCAGGAGCTTCATTGCTATCCTTAACATGTTATGGAATTACCAAAGATTTTCAACGAAAAAAATATTGTTTTGAAAGCGCAAGTTCTTGAAGCTTATATTTCGGAAACATTTCAAACTATGTTTGAAGAATGGGGAATTCTGGAACAAAATGTGCAGTGTATAGTAAGAGATGGGGGAACGAATATGAAGCGTGCCTGTTTTTTATCTGAAATAAATAATATCGACTGACATTTCAACCATTCTACAATGGCAAAGCAAGAATTACAAAAAAAAACACATTTTCGACTCAATCAAATAAAATTAAAAGTTTTGGAAGACTCATACACGCTGGAATTCCAGCTATTACATGTTAGAAAGAATTGATTGCATCAAGGATTCGTTGCCGCTTTATGCTTCTAATAATAAAATAGAACTAGAGTAGTAGAATAGATGCTGATGACTCGATTTTAATTCAAGAATTAGGAAAAGTCCTGAAGCCTCTGGCAGACACTACAAAAAAATGAGTTTACAAAGCACATTTATATCTGACGTTATTCCTCTAGTACCAGCATTAAATAAAATCTATGACGAAATCCAGAAAAGTCTCAATGTCAGTGCATCGACGGTTCTTGATTTTAAGAAACCTGAAGGACAAAAAATAAAAAAAGTAAAATTACACTGTTAGGCGAGACCGCGTTCATCGATAAATACTTGTATCATACACACCGCTGGATCGCATAAATGCAACAATGTTTATAAGCGCTACAAGAACAGACACTGTCGAAGGCACTCCAATATAATGATGCCCATGAACAGCATTTACAAAAACTTGGTCCATGTTCTAAGAAAAAAAGCCGTGCGGTGTCGTGGGACACCCGATAGGAACGAAGTTGTGACGATCGAGTAAAACTGATTTTAACATACATATTTAAAACAATTAAAACAATTTATACATTGGTAAAATCTCCTTGCGAAATGATTTCCTATCTATTCGATAGATGGCGCTGAATGTCTGACAAGATGACACGAAAATAAAGAGCAAAAAGCCAACATCACGTGGTATTCCAAGGCGGTCACCCATCCAAGTACTAACCACGCCCGATGTTGCTTAACTTTGGTGATCGGACGAGAACCGGTATATTCAACATGGTATGGACGTTGGCGAACGTTAAAGCAAATTTAATTTATGGTATCCACAGTTAGACGTCAATTTATATTAATAAAAAAGTGTCGTTCCAAATTTTCGTACGAATTTTTTCCGTCTAGCCCCCTTTCACAACGCGCGATAAGGAACTTCGTTCCAATAAAAGCTTTGTCCAAGTCTGAATACTTGACTTAGTTTTCTGCCCGTATTTGCGGGGACCGAGAAAACAATAGTTACTTAAACAAGTACAAACACGCAAAAGGGAGATACTTCGATGAAAATGCAATGTCGTCATCATGGACATCGTGTCACGATGGATCCGGGCAACCATTTTAGCTCGTCATCTACTCAACAAACTTCCGTCGTGTTTGAGCACCTTGAATTGTATTTTCAGGTGCACACGGCTTATATTCCCAGAAGGTGTCTGTGTATATCGATCCGAAAGTGACCACCCCATTATAGGATCTCGTTGCATTTGTCTTAACTAGTATCGTAGACCTAGATTGTGTCCAGAGTCTGACATAATATTGACAAACGAAGCATCATTTTGAGACATCTCAAAATGATGCTTTGGCAAAATAAACAAGTAATAATTTAAAAAATAAAAAAAACGCCTGCAAAAGAACAATTTAAAAGTATTGCACTAAAAAGACCGAAACAGCTTGTGGCCCGACACAAACATGGCCCAATTTTAGGCTATCAAAAAGTTTTAAACCAATTTATTATTCCTTATTTAATTTAAACATATAACTTATATATGTATTTGTAATCCCCTTTTCATTTTCTTGATTTTGATAACCTACTAAATAGATTTGATTTTTTTTGCGCCAACAATGATGATTTTTTCTTTCAAAAACCCAGGTTTTTTAAAATACCTTAACTGTCGAAATACATCCAGCCATTTGGAAGATAGAGGAGACAAGGTAATAAAGAAATTTACAAACAAACACGAAAAATATAAACTTTCCTTGGCAGTCACGGAAAAAACTAAAAAAAAACTTTTACTTATTCAATATACTAAAACGACAGAATTAAGTTTAAAAAATATGTAAGTACTTACTTATCAACCATGAGTCTCCAATGACATTCGGTATTACCTTATTTTATAACATTGCACATGACACTACTTAAACTTATTTTTAACCGACTTCAAAAACACAAAGGAGGAGGTTCTCAATTCGTCTGTATTTTTTTTTGTATGTTTGTTACTCGATATCTCCGACAATAGGGAATTAGCGTGATTTTTTTATTTCTTAAAATAAAAAAACTTCATCGAGAGTCGAAATGAACTTGTGTCTGAAGTTGAATCTTCCTTAGCGGAGGTTTCAGCTTGGGGTCGACTGAATCTGGTCATTTTTAACCCAAAAAAGACACAGGTTTGCGCGTTCACCGCAAAAAAGATACCGTTTGTCGTATCACCTCGATTCGAGAGCATCTCCCTAACTGCCTTAGCCAGTATTGCAATCCTAGGCATCGAGATATCGAGCGAATTCCAGTATCGCGATCATTTAGAGGGTAAGGTCACATTGTCCTCGAAGAAGCTCGGTGTGCTGAACAGATCGAGGCAGTATTTCACTCCAGCCCATCGCCTCCAACTCTATAAGGCGCAGCCCGACCGCATATGGAATACTGCTCTCATCTCTATGCAGGGGCACCACAGCACCAGCTTCTCCCTCTGGATCGCATCCAAAGAAGATCGACTCGAATTGTCGATAACCAAAAGATTTGCAACCGGCTCGATCCCTTGGCGTCACGTAGAAATGTAGCTTCGCTCTGTCGTATATATCATGGAGGGTGCTCCGAGGAAATGTTCAGACTAATACCCGCCGCAACTTTCCGCCATTGTTCTACACGGCAAAACTTTCATCCCTACCTCTTGGATAATCAACGCTCCACCACTGTTCGCTTTTCAAGACACTTTTTGCCTCGCACTACCAATCTGTGGAACAAGTTATGCAAGGCTGCGGTATTTCCGGACCGATACGACCTTCAAACCTTCAAGAAAAGAGCGTACTCCTTCCTCAAAGGCTGGCAACGCGCTTGTGACTCCTGAGTTGCAGGCGTTCATGGGCGGCGGTAGTCGCTTTCCATCAGGGGACCCGTCTACTCGTTTGCCCTCTATTCCATAAAAAAAAAACAGCATTTTGGTTACCATAGCTAGGCTCTGCCTAGTTTGGGATCAGATGGCCGTGTGTGAGATATATTATTATGTCATAGTTGAGCGAGCTTAAATAATATAATATAACGTGTCAATTATACAGCCGTAAATTTGGAGTTAAGGAACAATTTTAATGACAAAGGGTTATGTATAGGTTATGTTTTGTTATAAGTATTATTTAAACATTTATGAATAAAAATCAATGTTATGAACTAAAATATACCATGTAACATAATAATTACCTTGCAGCTTTTACTCCTTTGATCTCGTAAAATCGAGATTTGATGCAAAATATGCTGATATCATAAATGCATCTATTTTCGGTAGATTATCCCCGTGTGTTTTAACAAAACCAGTTTCTGTCATCATCCTAGATTGACTACAAATATATATTCACAAATAATCACACAGGAATACAGTTCGCCGCCGAACTTTCTGTATCTCACGAGTCGATCCGAACCATTTTAATTAATCATTTAGGTATGAAACATGTTACCGCTCGGCTAGTCCCAAAAGACCTGAATTTTCTCCAAACACTCAATCGCATGAGAGTCGCTGAGGACATGCTAGAACGAGTCAATTCTGACCCAAAATTCATGAAACGCATTGTTACTGGTGACGAGACGTGAGTTTACGAGTTTCACATGCAAACTAGGCACCTTCCAACATAACCGAAACCGAAAAAACCACGCCAAAGTACATCAAAAGTCAAAGTCATGTTGACCGTTTTCTTTGACTATCGCGGTGTTGTGCACTCGGAATTCTTGCCGGAAGGTCAAACGGTCAAGCGGCATTTAAGAAAGCAAATTCGACGAAAAAGACCAGATTTGTGCCTTCGCACAAGGCAATCATTGTGAACGAATTTTTGACCAAACACTCAACAAATACCATCGAGCAACCACCATATTCACCAGATATGGCGCCAGCCGACTTCTTTCTTTTTCCTAAACTCCAATTACCACTTCGATCGGTAGAAGACGTAAAGTAGAATTCGCGGCGAAAACTGACCTCAATTCCGGAAGCAGCTTTTAAAAAATGTTTTGATGATTGGATTATTTGTTGGCGTAAGTGTATCGTTTCTGAAGGAGCATACTTTGAAGGTGATAAAAGAAATTTGGATGAATAACAAACATTTTGTGTATTATTGATCTTTTCCCGATACTTTATTGACAGAGTAGTATGTAATATTTTCTGGGCTTAAATAATAAATAATCTAAAAAAAATACCTTTTAAGTATAATGTAAAGACAATTAAGAATCTAGATAAAAACTATTTACGACAAATTTAAATTTTTCGCAAATATGCGTATACTATGTATTTATGCGTCGGTCCTCAATAGGGAATATATTTCCTATTGACGACCGACGACTTAAAAAAAAAAACACTCATGCTATATAAAAGAAGAAAAAGTTATATTCTTAATAGTAAATGATTCAAATCAGTTTGTTTTTAAAAAGATTTTAACTTATTGTATATTCATACATTGCGTGCTTCATAAACGCTAATGAATTCTGTATTCGATTGTTGCCATAATCAAAAAAGAACATCTTGTGGTAACTATAGCATATTGTCGTGAATTTATCTTACTATGCTCTCCATAATATGAAGACAGATATTTTACTATCATAGACATTTCTACATGTTTTATTAATTTACTAGCTGACCCGCGCAACTTCGTCTGCGTAGCTCAATAGTAATAAATTTTCTCCGTTTTTGAAACATTCTTCATTGGTGCTCCACTCCTATTGGTCTTAGCGTGATGATATATAGCCTATAGCCTTCCTCGATAAATAGGCTATCTAACACTGAAAGAGTTTTTTAAATCGGACCAGTAGTTCCTGAGATTAGCGCGTACAAACAAACAAACAAACTCTTAAGGTTTATAATATTAGTATAGATTAAAATTATAATTATTTGTTATATAGTGTCTTGTACGTCACGCTTATATGTTTTTGTTACAGTAGTACAGCATATTTACCATATTGAATGAAATACAAGTGTCAGTAAAAGGGATAATGTAATAAGGTTAGGTGATCGGATACTAGGTAGCGTACAGTGAAGAGTCGGAGAGATACAATGAGACCGACGGCGGGACGGCTACGGAACCGGATAGCGCCTATTGCCGGCGTACTCAGTGCCGATAAGAGCTACCGAGTCTGTCGCGCTCGCGCCGCATCGTGCCGCTGCTAACGCCTCCTACCCCTGATTTATGTACGACGTGTCTCCTTTTTAATGAGCCCGTAAGAAGATATCTCCCTGAACACCACAATAAATTTCCTTGCTGTGACTTGCCAAAATGTTTCAATTTCGATATCTGCAAACAAACGCAGTCTTATTCCGTTAATCTGCCGAAGCGAAGAACGTATCGCGTATATAAGTCGTGCTTATCTCGGGTAATGGCCGCCTATCTAGTTGATCTGCCAGTTTTATTTATGGCCATGTTTTCCTTTACGCGCTCCTTCCAATTTGTGGAGAGTGAAAGGGATTGTTATGAGGCTGCCATGTTTCATAGCAATAAACATGTGTATCCAAAATAAGGACATTAACTAT
This sequence comes from Arctia plantaginis, assembly GCA_902825455.1. NCBI lineage: Eukaryota > Metazoa > Arthropoda > Insecta > Lepidoptera > Erebidae > Arctia > Arctia plantaginis. Next base: position 9,540,983 of record CADEBD010000288.1, read on the forward strand.
TTTTCTTTTGGATACTTTCGTACAAAAATCTTGTGACGACCATTTTGCGATTCGGTGTGGTTCACTCTTCTGTAACCCTTACTATATCAGTTACATAGGAGAATGAGGTAGAAATAGTATGTTCTACTAACAAAAAGCCTATTTTATTAAATAATATTATAAAAAGCTTTTAATTAAACAAAAGTTCTGTGTAAAACAACCTGTAAATTATATATGTAAATCAAAGTACATTAATTTATAATAATAATAATAATCATTTTTAGTAGAGTAACCAAGACTCATTGCTTGTTAGTAATACGTAAAACTTATCCTATGTTAGTAGAGACGATTTACAACAATTAATTTATGCACTCCATGAGAGACGGCGCTGCAGTGACCCATGTACCTGCAATCCAACCTCTCTGCAATGATGGCTAGTATACTGTTAGAGCTAGCCCGCACCCATTTAAAACTGATATCTATATATGTATTTTTTGGTATTAATGTTCTACTTATCTCTCAAGATATACATTTGTGGTTCAACAAAAAATAATTTAGGAAGTACATACTCGTATATATAGCGTATACATCAAAAATTATTTCAATAAAATCTCTTTGGCTCTTTTTCTAGTATAATATAGTAAAAAGGAGGAGTTAGGTATAAATCTTCTTACATTTCTTTTGTACAAAAACGTTGTTTTCAAATCGTAAAACAAACTTGCGCCAAAAAAATGTACAATGAACTCCGTTAAGTGCCCGGTCACAAATTTGCTTCGATAAATTCTCTTTGCTTATATTTTCAGCGTTTCTTTATAATTTACTTAGCCCTTACTATCAAAGAGGGGCAAAGCTTTTCGTATTAAAAGCTTTATGGGCATTAAATATTTTTTACGAATGTATATTTCGTCGACAACAAATAAAGTTAAACTATGCAACAGACGAAGATGTTTATAGGATTCGTATTATCAGAAGCACATATTTTATTTGAATGGTGCAAGTCATTAATAATGCGCTTTAAAATAAAATTGTCCTGGGAAGCCTGAAAAACGAAGGGCGGGACGGGTTAAAACACATACCGGTGGTTGCATGCCCCCTCGTTACGGGCACCGGCGGCGTCCGCGCTCGTTCTGTGTAAGTAGTGCGTTCATCCTGTTAAATTTATTGCCGCTTTTATATCAGCCGTTACAGAGAGGTCCCCTTTCGTCCGTATCGGGCCGCACGGAGCCCAGCTTAGTAAAGTCGCAATTACGTTTTACCGGCTTTGAGTCCAACGGAGGCGACTTTTGTCGTCCATTCGAATCGTAATGGAATTAGCGTTTCAGTGCTCTTTTAATTTGTCTTCTATCCTTGTACTAAACAAATCTTCCATCTGAACTGTTTATTCTCGCAACACATTTCTGACGAACCGAGTCAGTATCTAATCAGTAATCTATTTGTATTTACTTGTACAGAATATGGGGGTATGTGAAAATGCCAAAGCGACTCATTGGTATTCAAGTCATTTTCATTCGCCTGCTGATAATGCGTCTGATGTTATTTTGAAACAACCCTAATTTGCTTTAAGCTAACGATATAAGATAATTTTACAATAGTATGCATCTGAAATATTTAACATCTTAGAAAATGTTGGGATTTTAAATTAGTAAAAAGAAATTGTATAAATCTGGAGAAAATTCAACACAATATAATAGAAAAGTTAGACCAGTATTAATTTAAGCACAGATCACTGTAGAACTTGCGTAGCGGTGTTCTACAACAAAGAGCCTCATATCATAGATTTGTTAAAATCATTATTGTTGTACGTCGACGATAAGAGAAAAACTTTCCAAATATTTTTATTTTTAAAAGTAAAGCTTGTCAGTGACTATTGAAAACAATATAACGTAACATACACATTAATAAAGCACTTATTTCTCAGGTGTTGTGTGTTGCAATCCATGGACAGAGTGCCTATAATGCGTCCTATTAGCTTTTTTATATAAATTATATGAGCATATACTAATATGTTTTTATCATCAAATACTCGTATAATACAAGTGTGCATGGACTAACTTACTGAATTCAAAATCATCATTTACTTAATTATTATATTATAATACATATTTTCTACTACATTCAACGGATGAACATGAACATTACTAAGAACATTATTCAATAAAGGATTTCCATCGACTTCTTGTAGTTGTAGATTCTGAGATAGGATGATGACTGATTTATGTATATCAAATGCTCTATTTTATCTCGAAAAGACCTGAAAGAAAGCAAATATACCAGTGTAAAACCACCTACTTTAACAGAGTTAGGAATTATTATATAATATTGTCTTCCCTCTATTGAATGATATAAACTCATTTAATTATCTTTTGGAAAAAGTGTTTTCAAAAGTGACTTCAATGTGCTTAAATTGTAATGAATTTGAGCTGATTAAATTGAGGACCAACCCCCTGTGTCTCTTGAGTTGTAGGTAGTCTCTTATTATCTAGTGATCCGTCTGCTTATTTGCCTTCTATACCGTAAATTTCGTGTGTTATTCATATAGTGTATATCAAGTTTAGGTAATATTGGAAATAATTGTTTTGAAAGTCTCATCAGTTTCTTTGTTGGTTTTACTTTATTTTTCTAACTTAGTTTTTTCATATTTTTCTAACACATACTTTCACGTCTTTAGCCTCGAAGGGGTTACTTCATTTTAGTGTGGTTCATTTAAGTTGACTACATACACGTTTTATCTGTTTAAGCAATTCAGCACTTCAGCATTGGTTTTGTTTAATTAGATTAAGTCGTATAGATGCTACACTTTCACACTGGATATATTATATACTAAATACCTGAAAGTTAGAGTCACAAAAACAGAACACAGTAGACAATATTATAAATAAATAGCTTTTACCCGCCGCTCTAGCGTAACAAACAAATAAACTCAGTTTCACATCTATACTTATATTATAAATGTGTAAGTGAATTAGTTTGTTTATTACCCTTTCAAGCCTAAGCCACTAAACCGATTTTAAATATTTTTTTTACCAACGGAAAGCTACATTATCAGCAATTGTAATTTAGACTTCTTTTTACCGCGATTACCGACATTCATGCGGATGGAGCCGCAGGCAAAAGCTAGTTTATAATATAAGTATGGATACATAACCTGCTAACTTTAAACGTCCTATGTTTAGAACAGCTGACTGCATATTAGTTCTTGATACTAAAGATTATATTTTTACTATTTTTTTCTTGATAACTGTGTTAGCATATTACACGCGCATCACGTACATTGTTTTGTTACAACTATGTTTGACACCTCATTAACATTAACCCCAAATCATTTCCTTATTCATTATTGTATGTTCATCGTATGTATGTTGATCACTATTTATCTCTGTAAAAACTATGTGTTATATATGTAGGTATGTATATGTATGTATGTATGTGTATATTTATATGAATGTACGTATGTGTATGAATATGTATTTATGTAAATCTATATTATGCGCACCACAGACTACATATTACTATACAGTATAGTCCATCTAAAGGTTGCCTGTAAGAGATGGCAGACTGCGATAAGGCCGCCCATTGTACCACTGTTTTTTTATTAATTTATGTTTATATTGCATTGTATGTTTTCCATCCATGGTGTGCAATAAAGAGTACTTATCTATCTATCTATTGTATGTTATTATAATTTCTGTAAGAAGTAGTTTCACTACAACTACGTGACCCCTTTCAACTTCCCAAGCTAAATTCCCAAAAGGTTTCAGCAACGTAGACCATATCTAAACCCTTTGGCAAGTCCTCCAGACCAACGAAGTCTATCCCTTTGCCATTATATCTAGGGATAGTGAACTGTGGATTCCTTTCGATTTTTCTTTTTTAAAAAGATAATTCCCTCACTAGGAATAAATCCTGTGTCGCATGGGACTTTACAAACATACATGAAACGGTCACAAAGGACACCCAGACTTAGAACAACAAAAAGTAGGTAGCGGCGAGGTGACCGCTTTAACCACTACACCATCCATGCAGTCATTGTTCAACAACGCGAGGGCAGTAGCAAAGTACAAAGACAATTCCTTTAAGGCGAGGCGTAAGACAGGCAGATATAATATCTCCGGAAAATTTGTAGTACCACTTTGGCAGACGCCTTTAACTCTCCGGAAATATCAAGGACTCGACATTAATACTAACGTGAAAAACATCACGCATTTTCAGTGTCAGTAATAGCGATAATATCAGTATCATGGTCATGACGAACTAAAGGAAGAGTACGATGTTCGATAAACAAGACAAAGGTTATATCAAATAGGTATCAGAAGGATAAAAATTAATATGATGCAGCAATAGTTGTACCGAGTCTAGATGATAATATATTTGTGTCAGTTGTTTAAATATTTGAAAAGTCCCCGTAATACAAGAATCATTCGTAGTGCGGACTTGTTTTAAAAAACAATGAATGTTAAGCATACATTCATTTTTTTGTGTGTGTTTGACTGTGATTTCTACTTGTATTTTCTACGCTCGAAAACTTTGCACTTTTGACAAAAAGTCACAACTATATCGACAGTAGCTCTCGGCAGATTACTGGAGATTGATATGTCGAACCTACCACCTTTAATTGAAAATAAATTAATATTTGTAATACAATAATATTTACTGTCGTATACAGTTAAATTTTCACAATTAAATCTTCACTTGTGTCAGCTGATTGACATCTTAATATATAATAGGTCTTTACCTATGAAATTGCCGTTTTGTATGCAATAAGTGAAAGTACTTATTTTTTCAAACTTTTTTATTGGAACGAAGTTCCTTATCGCGCGTTGTGTGGGGCTAGACGGAAAAAAATCATACGAAAATTTGGAACGACACTTTTAATATAAATTGACGTCTAACTGTGGATACCATACATTAAATTTGCTTTAACGTTCGCCAACGTTCATACCATGTTGAATATAAAGGTTCTCGTCCGATAACCGAAGTTAAGCAACATCGGGCGTGGTTAGTACATGGATGGGTGACCGCCTGGGAATACCACGTGATGTTAGCTTTTTGCTCTTTATTTTCGTGTCATCTTGTCAGACATTCAGCGCCATCTATCGAATAGATAGGAAATCATTTCGCAAAGAGATTTTACCAATGTATAAATTGTTTTAATTGTTTTTCATATCTAGGTAATAGCCGCTTTCATAGATGGCGTTGTAATTAAAATCGTGTCAAATCAGTTTTACTAGATCGTCACAACTTCGTTGCTACATTTCCACGGCACATAAGTAGACATACATCAACATTTTCAAAATGCGATACGTCGTCGTTTAGATCCTGTTGAGTTCCGCACTCGCCAATCTTCTCGTTTGACACTCACACGCATGACTGACATGATCATTGCTTACACGGCAATTGTTTGTTGTTTTATTTTTGTTCAATTCAGTGTGAAACTCGCATAGATGTTATGTTTTTCTATCTTTAATTTCATATAGTGTTACTCTATTATGCATGATGTGACGCCTTAAAATGTTGTGCATTAATTCAAAATAATAGATGTATGCTTTAGATTTTAGTAACTAATGTAACAACTACTGGCTGTCCAATAAATAAATAAATAAATAAATTGCTTATTTATTTATTAAGTTTAGAATTATTTGAATTCTTAATATTAATTTATTTATTATTGATTTATTTATTTATAACTAGTATTAAACCTGCTTGGTAAGCGAAGACTTTTTTTATTGTTTTATCATGTATTGGTAAATTAACCTCTTAGAGAGTCAGCCTACACTTTCAACAGCAAAAAAGGGTTGTTCAAGAGTAATAGTAATGATAATAATATTTTCGGATATCTGACACACAACACCATCTAGTTTCAAACAAAACATTGACAATATGTTAGTACTTAACAATTAAAAATCCAATATATTTTTTTCTAGACTTCTTTCGCTAGCAATTTTGTTATGAGAATGGTCAAGGATAAATTCTCAAGTGTTTTAGGCATTTTTGAAATGCAAACGCTACCATTTCAGTTCAAATAAAATGATGTATGGGAACCTGCCATTGTCCTTTGTCGCCTAATTTATTAATTCTAAGGCGGTACGAAGTTCGCCGGGTCAGCTAGTAATAAAAAAAATACTTTCCGTTTTAGGTTCTTTCAATTTGTAATTGTTATTAAAAAAAAAGAATATTAACTAAAATCCATACTAATAATATAAATGCGAAAGTTTGTCTGTCTGTCTTCACGCTTAAACCGCTGAACCGATTTAGATGAATTTTGGTACAGAGATCGGCCTAGTCCCCGGAGGGTAGTTTTTATCCCAGAAAACATCAATTAGGATCCCCCTAATTGATTGAAAAAGGAGGTGGAAGTTAAATTAAATGGGGAATTAATAACCGCTGAACCGATTAAGATGAAATTTGGTATGAAGATACTTTGATCCTTGGCAAAGAAACATAGGCTTCATTTTACCGCGAAAACCGACATTTACGAGAGCAGCAAAAACAAAAAGGGCAAAAACCTAGTAAAGAATATCTTAATTGAATTTATTTATCTTTTACAATAAAAAAATACTGACACACTTTTCATAAGTTCTTTATTTAAGTAAATAAATAAATATTTGCTTCATCCCTATTTGTGGTTCGTTTTGTTGAAGAGGACTCGCTGAAACGACCTCTTTCACTTAAGCTTCTATCTACTTAAATTAGTTGAGGAACGCTAGGTGTTAATTCCCAACGTATACTTATCACTGCTAAGTGTCTCGGTCCTTCCCCATTAGGCAATAAAATGATTTATCAATAAACACCATACATATTTTTGATTCGTTCATTTACTTATACAACTTTGTTTCTAAACCCTCAACATAAGATCTTTAAAAAGAATCAACACTCGGGACGCCTGTTATCCCTTTAGCAGCTCAGAATATATTTGTATATGAATATTCGACATGTATTTCCTTTTCTTCCCGAGATGCACGTCTAAAGTTCCGAAATAATATTACCCCTAAATTTGAACGCCGATATGTTGTTACTTCACCTAAAATTTAATATTGACGCGTTCATTGTTAACATCAAGCACCGAGACGGCGGATGAGGTCGAAACTCGCTCTGGATGAGGCAATTTTATGGGTTTATTGAAAGATAGTCGTCTTGGACGTACAACCCTAAGTGATGAAATCCGGCCGAACCCCGGCCTTCATAACGTTTGTAATACCGTTTTACGACCAGCTTAGGACGTAACTTATACATATTTTGAATAACTTTACGCGATGCTTAGAAAAGAATTACTATGACCCGCCGCACCGAGATAAGCTAATACAAGATGTGTACATTATGTAGTTTACGACTCTGCATAAATATCACATCACATCACATCAACAGCTTGTAATAGTCCACTGCTGGACATAGGCCTCTCCTTAGAACCTTTCTATAGGTTTTGGCCTACTATACCACGGGTTGGTATATATATATACTTCTCTTTGCAGTGTTGTCTTGCGTAGTTTTCTCCCTTAGTCGACTTTTACGACACCCACGGTATGAATAGGGGTGGTGACATTACGTAGTCTTGATCCGTCACCACATGGATAAATATACAATTTTTAATTTTTATTCACTGTCACAAAGTTATTATAATTGATTTTTGTTTAGTTTTACTAATAGCTATGAACACATCTGAAACTATAATTAATTTTTATGATAAAGAACGGTATACAAAACATTCAAATCATTTCATGGAAACAGCATTGTTAAGTTAGTTTAAATTCCGGTTAGCTGGAACTGCAATCAGAAAAACTACATAAAATCAATACATTTTTTGCGTGTTTCATTCCTGATTTTAACAAAAGTAATGTTTTTTGTGTTACTAACAGTCAGTAAGTGAGTATAGAACATGTGAGGACCGATATCCACCAATGGATTTGAGTAAAGAAAAGGTCCAAGATTAATAATTTGGATCTTGACGGTCAATTTTTTGGTATATTTCTTTTTACCCCTCCTACAATTACACAGGCCGACAACCTAGAGACCCAGAAACCAGAGTATACTTATCCGAAGGTTGTTGGTGCGTTAAATCCGAATTTGAAGTCCAAATAACCGAATCGGATCTGTTTTTTTAAATATCCTAACCTAAAAGTGCAAAAATAGCTTATTTGGCCATTTTTGACGTTATGTAGCATCATAACAAAAATATTCTTCCAAAAATCGTTAAAATAATCTTAAAGTAAAGCCTCTTAAATAGTGTTGCGTATGCTTAAATATCTTTCTTTGCACTGATATCTCACTATGAAGTTTCTTAGTTTAAAAAATCTACAAGCCATATGCTCATATAGAATAAGAGAGAATTCAAATTCAGAATCCCAATTATTTTACGATGCCACATAACGTCAAAAAATATTATTTCTTATTATTATAACGTCCGTAAAATATAATTATAATGTCCGTGTGGTGACGGATTAAGAATACAAATTGTCACCACCCCAATTCATCCCGTGGGTGTCGTAAGAGCCGACTAAGGGAGCAAACTAAGCAGGACAACAGCACTGCAAAGAGAAGGAAAACTTGAAACAAACCCTATACCAACCCGTCTGGCCAGCGTGGTATAGTAGGCCAAAACCTCCTTTCTAAGGAGAGGCCTATGTCCAGCAGTGGACTAGTATAGGCTGTTGATGATTATAACGTCAAAAAAAAATATTAAATTATTTCAAAAACCAAAATCAATTCGGTAATTTGGACTCCAGATTCAAATTCAACGCACCAAAAACCTTCAGAGAAGTATACTCTATTTTCTGGGTCTCCTTGTTGTCGGCCTATGAGAGTAGAGGGGGAAAAATTGGACCAAAAAATTACCGACAACATCCACATTATTAATCTTGGACCTTTTCTTAACACAAATCCATTGATGGATATCGATCCTCACATTTTGTATACTCACTTATACCTATAGCACCCGGTCTACTAACTAAAATCGTACGGGTCAGCACACGTGTTCCGCACATACAATCAGTCGTGACACCCCTAAAACGATTTGATTAAACTCATAAAACTCGAGTTAGCTTCCGCTCTCAATAGAAAAGTAGGAGTTATATGAGCCCTTCCCCTCAAACTAACTTCTTCGTAAGGCTCGCGCTTCTAATAACACAGTCGCCAATGTTTTGGCTTTGCCAAAACTGGCTATGTAAAGGCTGCCCTTTCTAAATTTAGTGGCAAGTGGCAACTCTGAAATTTGACAGCTGTCACCTATGTTTATTCTGATTATTAAAAATGGAGAGCTTTTCGAAAGAACAATGCGTTTTAATTTTGAAAACTCGATACACTAAGTCACGCTGAAACCGCTCGCAAACTTCGCCAAATTTTCAGTCGAGAAAGCGCACCTAATGTGTCAACAATTCAAAGAGTGTTAAAAAATTTGAAGAAACTGGGTCGATTATGGATATTAAGAATCCTTTGCATCAATATACCGGTGGGTTCTTGAAAACATTGCTGCTGTAAGCGAGAGTGTCGCCGAAAACCCGAAAACATCCATTTAGCATCGTTCTCAACAACTTCAAATTTCACGAATAGAATTTGGACAAAAGACTACATCCATCATGTTTACAAGATTCAGCTAACTCAGGAGCTCAAACCAGCAGACCGTGTAACGAGCCGGCAATTCGTTTAATGGGTAATAGAGCAAAGTGAAGTCGATGCCAATTTTTCGAAAAAAGTCATCTTCACCGATGAATCGCATTTCCATCTGAATGACTACATAAATACACAAAATTGACGAATTTGGGGCTCAGAAAATCCTCATACAATCCATGAGAAACAAATGCAGCCACAACGAGCAACTGTCTGGTGCGGATTTTGGTCAGGCAGCGTGATTGGGCCTTACTTTTTTGAAGATGAGGCTGAAATTACAGTGACTGTGAACGGCTTTCGTTACAGGAATATGATAACGGAGTTCTTAAGGCCTCAACGACATGGATCTGTGATGAATCAACATGTGGTTTCAGCAGGACGGCGCCACCACACGTCGCATGAAAGAATCAACTTATTGCAGCAACGATTGCCAGAACATATTATCTCACGAAATTCTGATGTCAACTGGTCACTAAGATCGTGCGATTTAACGCCGTGCGAATATTTTTCTTTGGGTTTTGTGAAATCTCGGGCTTATGCGAATAAACCAGAAACAATTACTGAGCTCAAATCAGAGATCCAACGGGTCATCGGTGAGATATCCAACGCGTCATCGGTGTGATCGGTAAAAGTCATTGAAAATTTCAAGAAAAGAGTAATGGCCTGTCATCAGAGCCGTGGGGGCCACTTGTAGGATATTTTATTCTATACTTAATCGGACCATGTCTTCTTTACAATCCAATAAAAATATCACAACTCTTTATTAAAATACGTGTTTCTATTTTAAAATGATAAAGTGCACTCTTACTGAGACATTCTTTATATACAGGGTTACTGTTTAAGTAGACCTAGATACTTTAAGGAGTTATACTTGCTATCATTTCTGATAGATTTAACTATGAAATACCATATCCCAAACCTAACGATTTTCAAGATATTGGACTTTTAAGATTTATTTTTAAATTGCCGCAATTTCGCCTATGACAATATTTTTTAGAATTCATTTCCTAATTTTTTTACTTTTTTTACTGTTTTTGTGTAGTTGTTACATTGTTTTATTATTTCCATTACCAAAATTGTAATTAACAAACAGGGCCGAAGTATATGGTTAATAATAGCAAAAAAAAATAGATTGGTAAAAAATGTTTTTTCCTTGACGAATATTTTTAAAGAAATCTATGACATATGAAAATACATGTATCTTTCAAATGCCCCTATATTTTTCAATAAAATACTGAAACTTTCCGTGCTGATCTTCGGTTGAATCTTACGCAAGTTTTACTATTTTACGTGTATTTCACTGTGTATTCATTCTATATATTATTGTAATAAGATGGTATTTTGAGGATACAATAACATCAGAGGTGACGAGATCAAGAGGATATTTCTGCTAACTGATTCCTGTCACGTCTTGCTGACATCCTGATCTCAAGTGGGAGATCGCATTCCATAGTAAAATAGATTAGACAGCATAAGAAGAATGAACAACAATTTGACTGCACAGATGGCGTAGTGGTATAAGCGGTCGCCACGCCGCTTCCTACTGCGCCGAGTGTTGTGGGTTCAAACCCCACATGGGACGTCACTTTGTGTGATCCACAAATTGTTGTTCTGAGTCTGGGTGTTCCTTGTGTCCGTTTCATGTATGTTTGTAAAGTCCCCGCGACACAGGATATATTCCTAATGCGGGAGTTGTCTTTTTTGAAAAAAAAAAAAAAAAAAAAAAAAAAGAAACAAGAGAAGAAGTGTGTATTGGACATGGAGTGAAAGATTATTAGTGGAGCGAAGATCTTTGTCATGGTTGGAACATAGCAATTTAAGCTGTGCAGTGAGATAACTTTAACTCTTATTCTTATGGAAATAGTGTATTTTTTTATTGTAACCCAAAAGTACTTAGATAGATAGTCCTTACAATTATGAATTATTAGTTTCTAAGGAGAGGCTCATTTCTATCAGTGGACTGTTAAATTTGTTGATGATGTAGTCTAGTACGCAGAAATGGGTACCGAGATATTGATTCGATTACATAAAGAGCATTACTGTACAATTAATATGAATAAGCAAATCTTTTTTCTCTTTGATTGTTAAATAACTCCATATAGAAAATACTCAATATACAACAAGTATTTAGTAGTATCCATGTAAAATTGTATTTCTCAGACGGACGTCAATTTGTTTTTTTTTCAGAAATACAGAAAATATTGTACAGGAAAGATACGTTTCGAAAAAAAAAAGTATCTTTCGCAATTTTCAACGCTACTACTCACCACCCATTTAACGCAATCTTATATTCATAAAAATTTAAACGTTTATAACTAAGACTATTTGTAGCTGCAATGTTTAACGTAAACACATGCGTGCTCTGCCTCTTTATTGGATGGTGTTACTAAGTATCGAATCCTAGAGCTTACAGTGCTGGTGCGTGCACGCCAAACTTCGCTAACCGCCCTTAAGAAAGTTGGTAAAGTTTCCTCCCATCGGAGATGTGCTATGCCGTATCGCCATAGCAACGTACCCGACCTCGTGTAAACTCTAATCCCGCAGATGATGTTAGGATTTAGCAGCTTTATATTACCTCCACCAGAAGTTGTTTAATATATGTCGCCCTTAAGAACTAAAGATACATATCAAGCATGAATCACTTTTAGTCCTATGTATAATGGATATCCTATGTATAAAGTACAACGATTCCGCTCTTAGAAGTTCGATATATACAATTGATATAGCTATTTCATTTCATTCGTATCATATTATGAGTTTTACGGGAAGTAAAAACCGCGGATAGCTCAAGGATCCGCGTCTTTGCACTCGACTGGGCGTGAAAGGCGCTCGCGTCGCATTATCAACCGTCACTTCGCTCGACAGGTGTCGCCTTCAGCCAACTCGAGAGTAAATTACTAGCTTCGAAGTCGCTGAATCAAGTCAACTCCTTAATCGATTTTCAAACCACTCGCCCAAGAGTTTGAGACACAAATGAGTATAAATGACTACCGCAGATCTGAAACCTATCGATGTAATTTCTTGATTTAGGTAGATCTAATAACGGATACTTTAGAAGTGGGGGTTATTTTTAGTATTCAATATCTAAAAACAAAATTTAAGTAAAATGTTTGTTCTCTTAGTTACATTATGCCTATAATATACACATCTGTTGGTGTAGTAGTTCAATAGTAACATCCTGGAGCTAAACTCAAGCTACGTGCTCGTTTTCGTCTTTAAATAGGAAAATGGGAAACAGACGCGCTGAGTCGACGAAGCACTGGTGCCGTGGTATTGTTTTAATTAAAGTAATTGGATGAGCCACGTTGAGAGCCTCCGCTCGGTTGGCATGATCTGTACCTTGAGGATTTACACCAATTTAAGACCGAACTCAGCCAGGCGTCAATTAACGGTACGAATCCTACTCAATCGCATAACTATGTACTATTTATCTATGGACCGAATACAAAAATTCTTGAGCGGAGGCATTAGGTCTTAAAACAGTCGATTATTAAATTTAGCTACTAAAATGCTATGTAATCTGGTCGATATGTTCTGATTATTTTACCATTATAAAGGATACCCTTCCCCTAGAATTGTTAGGCGCAGATTGTTTGATATGTAGAAAAGTTATCTGGAAAAGCTTTTAAACTAAATTTTAATTTTTATAAAGAATGGCTAAGAACGAAGCATAAGACTACAGCATACATAAGATAATAGCGACGTGGTGTTCTTAAACCGTGTGTTACGGTAGTAAATTGATAAAGATATAACAGCATGCGGTACTAAAGATGTCAGCGGCCTCATCTATTTTGTAAGAAAAAACTAATTACAGATTGAAGTATTTGACAACAAATACAAAGACGAGAAACTCAATGTCCTACATATATAACATATACCTAACTACAACTATAACTAACGCAGTCGCTGTAGTTTCTATCTGCAACAAATGTAGGTAACGGAGAAATATAAAAAACGAAAGAACTGACACTAACAAAAAGGTAACCAAAGATAAACTGAAACAGAGTCGCCATAGAGAAAAGTAGACCACAGACGCTAGTGCAACAAAAAGTTTGTGGGGAGTCACTATTTAGATATATCTGTATAACAATGTAAGTAAATAGTTATTAATAGATGATAACTCTGTACTGTAAGAGCTTACTTAGTTTCCTTTCATGATTTGGATGTGGAAAACTGCCTAACTATTGTTAATACTTCTTATGTGTAAGATGATTTTACCATTTTTAAAGCTAAGAACGTCACTTCATTTTCTTCGTAACCAAGCGAATGTTTTATTTTTGCAGTAAAGCTCTCGGATTAATCCCTTCCCAAATACGCGTTTGTACAAGTTTGTCTAAAGTAATTAAAGGTTCAAGCAATTTGAACTCCAAAATTAAGATTCATAATCTATTTATCAGCAACAGTATCTTCAAAAGAGTTTTATATTTAACCACAAAGATAGATATAAACAAAATTTCTTAAACTTTTCAAATCTTACTTACTTATAAAAATCGGAAAACGATCTTAGATTTATAAATTATGGTAAAGCAACACATGTTTTACCAACCGTACATCACATGTGGCAGGAGAGCGCACATCGCCGAAAGCAGTGAATAATGCAAAGGCCTTACGAATCGGATCATATTTTTTCAGAGAAATGTGGAATCGCGAAGTGGCAAAACAGAATTTAATATTCGTAAAAGGGTTGACGTCGGGATAGGGGCAGCGCGGCAGTTGACGCGTGCTTGCTCTAGGAGTTTTTTTGGCAACTTTCCAAAATCAATATCTTCAGATACACGGACCGTCGCGCGTTTTGCACTAATCTTACCGAAAAGGCATCGTGCAGGGGGCTGAAGATATGTTAGACATTACTTTACATTTGGGTCAAAGTGACATATTTACAGATTAAATATATAATCCACTTAGCATTCCTTTTTCTTTTAAATAATATTTTAGTTATAAACATTTTAATGAACAAACTTCCACAATCAGAATTTATTTATAAAAAGTGCAGTTGTACCGTAATCGGACTAGCTTAAGATCTCTCCAATAATCAATTATTGGGTTCCCACGAAGAGGAATATTAGTTAAATTCAGTGCAAAAATACTGAGTCCAAAACATTTTCAGAAAGATTTTACAGCAAACCTCTATTAAATTATTATACATTCATGCTATTTCGTTACAATCGAATGCAACCGCGAAAAATATTATTGCATGAAGTTGATAAAAAAATTATTTGTTTTGGCTATTGTCTAAGTAATGCTACCTTTACAGAAGGAAGTATATTATGTATTCCATTTGCACAACATTTCCCGATACTGCTAATGTGTGCACAAAATAATGCCGGTTTACAGATGCTATTACATAATTTAAGAATTATGCTCGTCTGCCCCCTCTAACATAAAGAAAAAAAGATGACACAAGTTCTAAAAAATGTATTTAGTATTTCTTTAGGCTCACCTAGAAAACTTAAACGAGTGAATTAGAAACGCATGACGATATCTATTATTTCAAAACATAGACATATATAGGTATATATACATACATATATAGGCTATGAACAGCAAATATCATTATCGTACGACCAAAAATATCACGTCGAAATGAAAACGCTCGAGGACACGTGAATGAATAATACATGAAAAATAAATCTTTCCGAAGACATTTCTTTTTCTGAATAGAATTTACAAGTACGTAAATGTTATCTACCGTAACATCAACACAAGTAATAGAAATATCAGATGCGCAGATTTAGTTCATTGACGGATACTATTAAATAAGAATGAACTTATTTATTTTACCACATTTACACTTTGGTTTATTTGTTCACCTTTCGATAAAACTAAAAGTATTTAGTATTAAAAAATATGTAATAATATTAAAGTATCTAGAATTGCTATCCGAAAAAACTGTAAAAGCGTTTAAGTTTTCACTGTTTGTTTTGGATTTACATGCATTTCTTCAACAACCTAACAAAATATATTTTGTCTCTGTGTGACCAATTTATGCACCATATTAAAATTTATTTACTAGTGATATTACAAACAATAAGTAAGCCAACTGTACCTGAATAAATACAAGGAAACACACAGATCAAAAACATAACAATAAAGAAATTAATGAATAAGATTTACGACTTTTTTTACACGTAAAAAAGGAAAGTTGAGTTAAATATTGATTTACTTATGTAAAATATGTACTAATTATGTACTCGCTAGAATTCTCAAGTAAAAACTGTAATGAAATTATCACAGTGTCAAAATGGCTGCATAGAGCGCGGTGGAGTGGGCGCAGTCGGATACGAAGCGATGCACCGTGCTCGAGAGCTCGGTTCATTTAAAGGCACTTGTCTGTAATTGCAGAACGACTAAGACTTCTAACTGAACGGGTGGCAATATCGAATAAAAAACTTTTAATGGTATCCCTTTGTAGCACCTTTTCAGCAAAACTGATTTATGTCCACCTATTTTGTTCAAAACCCCTTGCAATCTCTATGTACGTTCGGCAACCATGTATATTTAAACCTATGTATGTATTTAGTATTCGAAATACGACTAGGTGTTCAAAGGGATGTAATCATGTCAGATACCTGAAACGAATGCCTAGTAGGATTGCACTTAGGAAAGATACTTTAAATAAAAATACCCAGATAGCGGTTGCAATTTAGTCGGAAACGCAATAAATAGCTCGGGCGGCGCCGCTTGACCCACTTCCTGTTACATGCCGAAACGCCTGCGATTTAATCGCACCCTACCTCACTCCATCCTTCCGTCGAGACCCCACACGCTTAGCTTCTTTGCCCCATAATTATTAAATCCATTTCGTGCTCGCCAAGAAAGAAGCACACCCAAATAAAAAGAGCTACCGTAACTATTGAGCCCATGCACGTTAACTTCAATAACTTAGAAATAACTGAGGTGAGGTACTGGGAACATTCTTAAGTTTATTACATTGTGAATAAAACAAACTCGCTAGTCATCACAATTAAAAGCAGTGTAAAAATATTACCCTTGACATATTTACTATTCTACATACACATACCTTTAGTCTCGTTAACTAAAAGTCGCCACATTTTTATGTTTGCTTACGAAATAACCACAATTTTAATTGACTATGACTCTGCTCTCATCGTTTCTTTTTGCCCGAATGCATGTATTTATATTGTAGATTAAACAATATCGTCTTTAATCTTTAAAGACGATATTGTTTTGGCAGCTTTGGGGGTGGCAGTCGCTATTCACGTTCTCAGTTCAGTTCACATAGTGGCAAGTGAAGCCCGAACCAGGCAGCGCGAGCGTCGCATCTGATAGCGAAGCGGAAATTACGCGCCGCGTCGCGTGCGCTGCCCGCCGCGTGTTCGTGACGTCTGTTATATCGTTGATGTTTTATTTCATTTTATGAATCTCCTCGTATGCTTCCGAAATCTTTTCAGGTACCTCTGGTTCTGAGTGAACCCTTTCATATATTTTATTTTCTCACTTGTTAATAAATCAGGTTTTCTATGTAATAAAGTAAGTGTGCTCATTGCATGTGCAATAAAAATTGGATAGAACTGTACTCCGTTTCGATGATACCTAGAAAGGCTGCTTCTCGCCATTAGGCAGTTTTCCACTATACCCTATTCTTTAAGGAAGGTTTTCAACCAAGCCAACCAGGTCGACGTCTTCTCTTAGCTATTTAGTAATCCATGTTACGATAAAGTGTTAAAGGTAAACCCATTTATTTATTCTAGTTCTCTACTTAACGAAATAAACGTGTTTAATGATGTTACTTACAAGATGCTTTAGAATATTTCAGTACACCGATATCATAAGGAGAAAGCGAGCTTATCTCAATATGAAGTTGATGCGGACTTGTGTGTGTTTTGTCTGTGCCATGCTCGTAACAAAGCAGTTGGGAGTACGCTCAAATGTTTTTGTGAAACTTCATGAATATATTAGCCATAAATGTGACTAAAGGAATCTATTCCTCGTAGCGACGTCGTATCGAATCAGTCTAAGCACATCAACACTTCTGTACAACGTAATAATATTTATGGGATAAATGAATGAAATTATAGAAAGCTTTGATATGTCATCAAATAATTTAGTTGAAAATTAATGCACTTTCAAGAATTTGCAAAAGCTCGTTGAATATTTATTTATAAATCTATAATATTGTTAAATATCTGCAGTTAAAATGGCTCAAAGTGATTATATCATAACAGACTAATTGATTTTAATACTTAGCGAAATTTATATTAACAACAACATCGATAAATAAAATTACGTTTTATTTATAAGACAGTGACTAAAACAAATAAGTTTGAGTTTTTTTATAATGCTTTTTTAATAAGCTGTATTACTTATGTTCTCAACTTTTCACCCTTAGCCGTGGAATTTGTCCATGTTACAACAGCTTAACGTTTACCACTCGTAACAGTTTTTTCAAACATATAGATTTTTTTTCAAATCGGGCCAGCCATATTTGAATTAAAAACTTTTTTTAAAGTCTGTTAAAAACAGCTTGTAGCAAGAAATAGTTAACAACTTTTCCAAAATTATAAAAGTAGTAGACATGCAACGACTCTCCAATGACGATAATATCGTAGTATTATCTTCATTGGAGAGTCGTTGATAAGTTATTATTTATCAATGCATGTATTTTCTTTGCCTCTTCTACCCTCATGTAAATTTATTTTATTTGTTTCATTGCACAAATAACAGCTGGTGCTGATAAAAAAAATTGCTAGTTATGCTCGTTAAAATGTCTTGTTCTTTTAAATGTGTGACCATTCTTCATCGATTTTACGAATTTAACCATCAAACCCAACACATTGAATCGTGTCTAGTAGATATGGTTTTTTTTGCTCACTACTCAATTTCAACTATTAGAGCCTATGCACAATTTAGTTCTATAGCACTTTTAAATAAAACATGCGCGTTTGCCAAAAAATACTTTTACATTCATGAGGCATTTTTTTCAGGATGAAGATAGACCTTTATTGACACACGCTTTATGACAACGAATTATTCACAAAGAGTATTTTTCATTTAAAATAAGATATTAACACACCGAATTGTGAAGACTCATATTTGAACCAAGCTACTTAATATTCAAGTACACTTACAGCAGAGAGCATTCACGCGCTAACTCCCGCTTTCGTCATCGAGACTCCTACTGCTCGTAAAATACAAGTTACACTATTATATTTTTACGACAGCAACGAATGTCAAGTTTTCAAAGACACGCCCTTTATTGTTCGTTATCTCAACTGAAAGGCAAGTTATCTTTAATTATACACAAATATGCTTTTTAGATGTTTTTAGTAAACATGGGTCAAAATCACAGTCAACTGTGATTTTTCATTCGATTTTTGCGTTCGTAGGTTAGGGTTGCTAGATAGATAAGTAAGACGCTATTGAACAGTAAATATAGTATTTTTTTAAATTATTATGTAGGGAATGGTAACTATACATAATAAAATATTTACTAGATTTACTGTTAAATAGGCGAAATAGGGTCTTTATGCATCGTCTGAACACAGCTTACTGGCCACAACGCGTGAGTAAGTAGCTAACCTACGTACGAAATTTCACTTACGAACACTAATAACAATAACTTTAACCTTTTCACACACGGCCGTTCCAAACTGGGCAAAGCCTGTATGTACAGACCATTGATTAAAATACTTGTGTCAAAAAAAAATCTTATCGTTGCAGAACTTTTGTGTTTTTGAAAGCGCACACCAACCAACTTAAAAATTTTATGCATATAGATTATAAATACAGATACAAAACGAATAATCGTACAAATAAACTATTTTAACAAAACTAAACTCTTACACTAATATAAATGTACACCTAAATAACTTTCTGTCAGCGCCATACAAACCTTTAAAAATATTATCATATAAATTAAAATTATGATAGTACTTCACTCAGCGGTGGTGACACCACGTATCCCTTTGTTAAAATGTTTTTGATTTTA
This sequence comes from Arctia plantaginis, assembly GCA_902825455.1. NCBI lineage: Eukaryota > Metazoa > Arthropoda > Insecta > Lepidoptera > Erebidae > Arctia > Arctia plantaginis. Next base: position 9,560,508 of record CADEBD010000288.1, read on the forward strand.
CTAGTAGCTTTTTGATGATATGATTTTGAATTCTCGTTTCGTCAGAATCTATTTTTTGGTGTATTACTTGATTATTCAAAAACGAGTAGACCGGCTTGAAAATTAAGTTTTTAAATTAAGTTTAAAATAGGATTCTATTTGGTCCCACTGTCATCTTATCAAGATATGAGAATGGAATTTTGAAGAAAATAGAGGAGCTCCTCAAAAACTGTTTAGGTATTTTAACAGACTTCAAAAAGGTTTAAAGTTCTCATTAAAATAGAAAAAAAAACCAAATACAAGGTAGCTTCTGTAATTCATCTCTTTAAATATTTAAAGGACTAACTTCAAAGAAAAAATATTTTCGGATAAAAAGAAAACCAGTTTGGTCACAATCAACATTATATCATTTGCGTCGTTTATAGAATACCTATGATTTAAATATTTTATGAAAAATTAATAACATACAAACTTAACTACCTATCTAAAAACCTAACTCAATTCACGACGCAACGGACGTCTTTCACCGCTAGAAGTTCTACCGATCGTAAGAAAACTGAATAAAATTTGAACAGCACAGTTCAATTGTAAATTAATTTGTTAACTAATAACTTTTTCTTGAAACCCTGTCAATATTAGACACCTTAATATCTTCGAGAAACAGAATACGTTTTTTTTAGGCCTTTTAATTATTCTGCAAAAAAAACGCAAGCGGTCTATACACACAAATATTTAGAAAATATCCCATAGCCTTAACTGTCTCAACAAAATTTTCGACTGTTAGTGTTAATCGAGATTTTCAACAAGTGCAAAATTTCGTGTTGTAAATAAAAACGCTGGCAAAGGCTTACTGTAAAAAATAATATCAATACCGATTCTACGAATGATACATATCATTCAAAGAGGGTCGAGAGCTCATCTAAATCAACCCTCGGCCCGGACGACCTTCACTTTCAATTGTCAAAGTAATGCTTATTGTTTTCTTTTATATCTGCGGTTTTATCCCTCATACATTATCATATATTTGTGGATTTACTAAAATATCTATTTAAGTATACTTAAAGATTTGTTACAATAACTCATGTACAAAGAATAATGCCTGACCACCAGTTACATCCAATTTAAAATTAATAAAAATGTATTTACCAAATTACAAATATTTTTATTTATTACAAACATTTTTATGTCCAATACTAAAATACGTTAAGAATTATTCTATTCTGTTTAACATATTGTCTTAAATTGTGAAAATTATACCGGTAAGTTCTTATAAAAATAAGTTTTAGGACTAAAAGAAATCGAATGTTTTTAATTAAATGAAGATATTTTAAGAACCTTAATATTTCCTTATACTAATTCAATTTACCTTTATTGGTACCTGTATGGAATGATGGTAAGAAGGTTAATGGGCGAGGTTCATATTTGGCAGTATTTCTAACTTAAAATGACAGTTTTTTCTGTATTAATCTTGCAATTTAACTAAGAAGCTAAATTATTCCAAAACAAAAAAAAATTAATGTTTGCAATTTGACAACATCGATTTAGTACATATATATTGCCCGTCATTTCAAGAGTAGCTACAACCAATATAGAATATATTTGTAACTTTTAGTAGACTCATAATATTTTGATGGCACATCATATTTTGTGGAACTTCATGAATAAAGCAAATATCGTAATAAGCTCTCTTAAGAATATTCACGTTGACTCTGTTCAATTTGTACCGTCTGATTGCGATTCCTCAGTGCCCATTCTTACGTTTCTCTTTTTGATGTTAACAATTATGTCTTATTTCTTATTAATTTAACTGTTTAAATATCATAAAGATATTTTTTTTAATGAAGTAAACACCAGCATCGTCTTATGGGAATGGCCCCTTGAATTTTTGGTATATACTCCCCGTCTGATCTTTCACTATTACTTTTAAGATGGAATGAACATTCTTATTACTATAACAATATTAAGAACAACATTATTTTTAGTTAACACGCATGACTTCTCCTGATTCGTTAACTCATTGGAAACCTCAATTTCAATGCCTCATTCAAGAAAATTTTGATGCATCAGCGTACATTGCAAAATTGTGATAGTCCTTGTAAAGTTTGCAAAATGTAGGCAAAAATATAGTTGTGTATATATTTGGTGCATAGTTAAGTTGCAGAGCTCAGGATCGATTAGTTTGTATGAGGGCGCGGTCGCGTGCACAAGGGCCATAGCGGGCCGGGCGGCGGGCGGCTCGGCGCGGCGGTGCCTTCCGGCGAAACGCGAGGAATGTTGCCGATAGATTAACTTCTGATCTCTTTTCCGATATTATAGCGGAGCGCTTGTGTAAGGAATTCTAAACGCTTCAATCTGGTTTAAGGCCAACTAAGGCTTTCCGAGAAATCTGCTCGGTTCCTATCTCCCGATATAGATATATTATTCAATGTCTAAGTAATGCCCCAAAACTATGCGACTCCAGCAGAACTCTGTATGTAACACGCTTATTCTGTTTATGAATTTACAAATAATAGCGACTATTTAAGTTAAGGAAATCATTTGTTTAGGAATTACTTTCAGGCAGATATTATTAAATTAGAACAGGATGAAGATGTGTGTAACCTGTAAAACAACTGTTTTAATTTTGTTGCTAGTGCTGCCATGTGTGATGATGTATGCACATGGACAAATATAAGTACGTAATATAGGTATAAATTTACTTATTGCTGTACTAAACTTGTGAAATATGTCGTACATACATAAAGCCTCTTTCGTCTTTGAGACACCACGTAAAATAACTACATTATAGTGAAATATGAAAGGACATCAGCGACTGCCGAAAATTCCCTTACGTGCTTCCTTATTTTTCTTTTATGTATTTGTATGTAATTTAATATTATATATTTCGTTTCAGGTATATGCACGTGATATCACAATAAGAGTATGTAATTATTTATGTATTTTTTACCAAGAGAATATTTTCAATTTGATAACTGCACATAGTCCACTCGTTTCGTTTTACATGAGTATAATCGCATGTTAAATATAATGTAGTGATATTACAACGGTGAGCGAGTATATAAGTAGATAGTGCATGCCGAGGATACTTAGGTCTGTTACGCTCAGGTGGGGCGAGGGCGTTCTGTGGGTTGTTTGCGTACAAGTGAATTCCATTAGATCCAGCGTGTGTACCGCCGCCGCAACTTCCACGCCCGCTTCATTCATATGCCATTAGCTGATCGATTTACATGCACAATATATGTTTATTTACTTATACATTCGTATAATAACGTGATGATAGGATAGAACATGATCCCTTTTAGAAACAAGTTACAAGGCTAATAACTTACCGTAATAACATGTACGTAAACAGATGAGATTGAGACTGAGATTAGATGTCACATGTAAGGGGGTTTTGTTATTCTGAAAAATTATACCAGGAGCGCCAGTGAGCCCCGTTACTCTTTATGTAATTATTATAACTTAACATGAAAACTCATTTAATGTCACTGAAATGTGCTTCACCATTTAAAAATGTGTTCAACTGTGGCGCTATAGCAGTGGAACAATAATTAAATTTTCCCTCGGCGCTGAGTGCGGAGTATGTCGTTTCATCAACCTCCGCACTAACTCGCGAGAACGGCGCACCACCTGGAATATTTAATTCAGACCAGCCATTGTGCTTTAATTCACCGGAAACGAAAATTCATGGCACTTTCTATACGATTAAAACTACGTCCTATTAGTAAAATTACTATGCACTTACCTGTTACCTTAGTGCTGTCATCTGTCATACGGAGGTGATCTGGCATAAGTATGAATTTGAGTTGCCGAATATTCTTATTTATACCATGTTGCAATTCAAGAGGCCCGATTTAATTAAAAACCCCTGCTCTACAGAAAATGTAATGAGACAGTACTATCAATGTAAAGCTGATTTTTTGATAAAGAGGTGTTTTTTATGTTGCTGGCTGTGTGCTTGTTTCGTAACTTAATCGTATTTAAATCTAAATAAATATCTCGTAGCACGATGTTTGTTGTCGCACTCCTGCGAAACGGGTCTACCGATTTTAATAAAACTTTTTTGTATATTAAGTACGTATGAGACTAGGTCGTAATGTATTTTTCATCCTCCTACCCCCACCGACCATTATTTAATCACGATTTTCTTTTACTTACGTTCGATTTCTTTGATTAATTTTTGTAGCAAAACAACATTTGCCGGTGCAGCTAGTTAAATTATATTATAAGGCGGGTCTCTAAAAATTTATTATTCAAAGTATTTTCTATCTCATTAAAACATATTACAATCTAATAAAACAAAAAGGTATCAAGAAGCTAAATGAAGTACAATAAGTGGTATTACTAAGCTCTTTCCGTATGACGGTGAAGTTCGTTTTAAATGTAACCTATCTCGCTTCCGTTCTCTGTAGATTTCAACGTATTATTATATCTACGTACGTATTATTATATAAACGCTTAGACGCCATTTTTTTTTATAAAATAATTCTGATGTACATCGCGATTATGGCTAAACTCTTCCCTAATCTCTCAGTAACTCGGTTCTCTCTTAGTCAATTGTCAAATATATTTACTTTATCCTGTTAATATTAAGTTTGGCTACCCTATATTGAATTCTGAATAAAAACTTTTTAATTGAATTCAAAACCAGCCTAATAATATAATATAAAGTGCAACTGATACATTATTAAAAATGAATAAACAGACATTCATTGTAGAATGTATAAACTGCTTATAGACAGCAATTCCGCCGGAAACGTGTATTATTCGGGATTTAAAATATATTTTTTCTTTTTTTTTGTTAAAAATCTATCTATAATCTAATCTATAAATTGATAAAGAAAAACTAGTACAGGAAATTTTGCTCCTTTATTTGTTAATTGTTTTTTATTATCAATAAAACTTGAAATAGTTTTTAACCTACTCACGATGGAGTTTTTTTGTTACTAATGATTTAACGAATTACCATCGAATTCCGACCTCTGGAGGACCCTAGTAAGCTTAGTTACTTAGGCCAATAAACAAAACTTACATAAAATCATTCATCATCATTTATTGCAATAGAATGAACCATGGAATTATTTTATTGCATTTATAATAATACCGATTAAGATAAGCATGACACTATTTTAATTAATTACGTACGTACGTACTATGTATAGTATAGTAGGTATAGTAGGCCAAAACCTCCTTTCTAAGGAGAGGCTTATGTCCAGCAGTGGACTATTAAAGGCTGTTGTTGATGATGATGATGGACGTACTTTGAACATTCATGTCTACAGATTTAACTTACGTCAAATAGAAAGATCAGCTTTACTAACGCTAACTTTACTAACTGAAAAGAAAGAAATTTAATGAAATATTGCTATCAATTTATACTACAAAAACAAACAATATCTGAACTGCAATATGCACAACAAGGGTAGGTTGTAATAAAATATAAACAGAGATGAAAGCTAAACGTGTGACTATGTTAAGATCCCTCTGAGAACACTCGACACGCGTCTCCAACTAGAGAAGCAGGGGCCACCGGGTGCACAGTCTTTTCTGCAATACTATTATTATTTTATTTGCGCTGTCGAACATGAAATCCTATGCCCTGTGTTTCATGAATCTTAAGTGAGCTCATAATGCAGCTACTTTAAAATTACTTTTAAGTACTTACTTATTTCTCTCAGACCGAAATAAAGTTTTATACTTTGAATGCTTAAAAACACTTGACTAGTTAGAAACTTTGTATCGTTTTAAGTGTTGAAAGAAAACAATACCAATAGGGGAAACATATCTATCTATCTATCTTCTATATAAATAAAAATAAATCGCCGAAATGTATGTTCGCGCATAACTGCCGAACTTTTTTGTGTTCGTTATTTTTAGGACAAGGTTTGTATGAAAGAAAAATTTTAAAAAATCTTTTTTTTAAATCTCATAATATTAAAGTGAATGAAAATGAAAAGACAGAGATCTTCAATATATTGACAAATCATTGACAGATTGACGTTTAGTTCGAATTATTGATAATTCAACTGATTTGCATTTACCGGAAGTGTTACATTTCCTTAGTCTGCGACTGTACACCACCCGTATGAAGTCGAGGCGGGAATAAATAGTAAAACAAGTCTTTAAGGGATGTCGAAAATATTCACGAAAAAAAATCACGTCACGAAATTCGCCGGGTCAGCTAGTATATTATTTACTTTTATGAAAATACTTCGAATACGATTCTGCTCTAATTTGAAAGCGCGTAACAAATTTACAGACTATATAAATACCTAGGCAGTCGGGGTAAAAACTGTGTAGGCTATTATTATTCACTACAGACTAAGACTATTATTAGTCATTTAAAAAGAAACATTCAAGGCAAAGTAAATTTACTTTATACTTATCGAAGTACTACATTGTCGGTGTCAAGTTGCGAACGGCAATGATTGGCCCGATTTCTTGCCACCGCCTTATTTCCATCTTATTACCGGCAGCGAGGCGATATTAAAGCGGGCGCTATGCCGCCACCCGCGTCTCCGCCCTGTCTTTGCGTCCGTGAATTAGGTTAATGGCCTGCCAGGTGATTTCCTTCTAAGCCGTATTTCGAGCAAAGCGGCATCACCTCAACACGCCATTGTCGTTGAAACAACTCTAAATGTGCAACTTATTAGGTTAAAAATCTTCATGTGTCCAACATCTCGTATTCGAATTTTATATTATAATATAGTTTTAGAGGCTCCTGTACAAATAACAATCTTCAAGAGCTAACAGGGTTCTGAAATAAGATTTAGTACGCAGGAATTCATTTAGGCACGAAATATTTTCATAAACAAAATACTTTGTAGATAACTATCTATTAGCATAGCTACTTGAAATTCCTTTGTATTATCAGCAGTGACAGAGTGCTTTAAATATACTTACTTACATTATGCCATCTGAGGGTTCCCGTGGGTGCTTTTGATTTATGGCACAAAGTCGCGCCGCAGAACGGCGCCCGCCGACGGGGCTGCAGCCACTGCCGTAGGGGTTTTTGCGACCCCACCACCCTCTCTCAGCAGTCACACTTTCAGCCTAACAAAAACTGATCATGTAGAGCAGTCAGTAATGTCTACAGAAATTAGAAGTTAAAATTTCTGTAAACATTACTAAATGGAAGAGTCTTGGTAGTTACAGGAAATTTACATTACATTCTTTAGCTTTTAGCATTAGCAACGTCTGCAAATTGCAATAAACATTTTGTATTATAAAAAAAATGAAGATAAAAAAAATATAGAATAGGGGGCAAACGAGCAGACGGGTCACCTGATGGAAAGCGACTACTGCCTACTACTGCTACTAATTTGTTTTAACTCTATCTTAGAACGGTAAGTATATTGTAACGCGAGATTGTTTTTGTTTGAGACTGCAAATTAATCTGTAGTCGACACATCGCCGTTTTGTTATGGCATTAGAAAGAAATAATAAAAGTCAAAGATAATAATAATTACAATTTCGCAAAACAGACGGCAAGTACTTTAGACGACATTCCAATTATTACCGATGGACTAACATTTTAAATGCTTATTTTCTATGAACTTTTGTCTTTATACAAATATATCTATTTCCTTCATATCCTATTTTAATTTAGTAATTAACCCATAATTACTTCACATGCACATAATTGCCATTGTTGTTACGATCTTCTTGTGTAAATAGATGATATTTATGCGGTGTGTGCTCAAAGTGTTGGCCTGTTAACCTTCATTCAAATAATCTTATTATAAGATCAAAGTGCGCTATGCGCTATGATCTTTCCCTCGCGTGCGGACTCCGAAAGCCTTCTCTACCTACAATCAATATTCCAAAAGCACCTATAAACGACTTTATCCACTACCTTTTGAAAGCTTGTTTTCCCAAAGGTACACCTTGATAAAAAATCTGTAAAGCCATCAAACCGTCCGCCCTGAATTCAAGTACGACTCACGAGACGCAATAGTTACATTAACTTTTAAAAGCCATTACGTTGCTTTTTGTGGTTACTATTTTTGATATCTCCAAATTTTATGTTCATATTTTTTACGTGTTCTAAAAATGTTTTTATGGGAAATTATAATAATTAATAATAACGATATAAGCTAACTGTAAAGGTTACTACATGAAATAATACTTTATAAAAGCGTACAGGACAATGCAGGATCTTGTAAAGTAAGTGATAATTGTGAATGTATGTATCCTGTGATTGAGGTATACACAGCGATCTAGATAAAATTTAAGAAACAATAATCGAGTCTAATTCAGTCTTTCACTAAAACAGCTTGTTAATATAAAATTTTGGCATTTTGCTTAATTTTGACTTCTAAATATGTAGAAAACTAGGTAACCGTATTATTAATGAGTTGTAGTATAACTGTAAAAAAATATGTAAAATATACTACAATCCACCGAAATGTGATTATTAAAATCGGCATTACATTTTTTAGACAACAGATTAAGTAATTGAGAAATAAACCAATAGAAAGTTCATTTGTAACAGATTTCATATAACCAGTATCCATAATATGTCTCATTTGACGATGTTTTAGTGCGTACAGCGTATTTCCGTGTGTCGCATTGGGTGTGGTGAGACAAAAAGTAATTAATTAATTACTGTGGGGACTCTCTTTGTATTACTTACAAAAATATGTGTTGCGATCATCCCCTGGACAAAATACGAATTAATTATCTTAAATCACATATGTCAATTAGAATACAAACCCTAGCTTGTGTCCTAATTTAAGACATATGTTATTTAAGTATTCATAAATTATACGTATTTAAACATCCTATTTCATTGTTACAGTGTCAGTAACATTGTTAATTTTAAACTAGTATCTAATCGTGTAGAAGAACAACGGCTAGGGGAGAGTGAAAATATATATAGTTTTACAATTCATAAATAAGCATAAAACTATTGATGATAATGATAAGGCAAAAACATTTTTTTTAAATTTAAATCTTGTTAAAAATAAATTTCCTCATAACTACCTGGAGGTAATGTTTCTCACTGATTCAGTAAGTTACAGATTTCTAGAATCTTTCTAAGCATATACATACATATATATTTTAAAACTATACTTGTACTAAAATGAAAAGGACTAAAATTTTACTTTATACACAATATATTGTATTTTCTAGAAGTTATGTCATTCTCGCTTGTCTGCAGGCATCAATTGTCCATGAAAGTGAAACAGATGTCAACTACAGCTGGTTGAAGGGGACCAAATGATATAAAAATTACAATTTGACCCGAAGTCAACCAGCTAAAGCGAACAACGCTTACACTTTCACCGTTTGCAGCACCTCCGTGCAAGATCTTCAAATGCTTCAGTCTAAATTCTTGTCTTCTTTATTATATTATGTTCACTCATGTTTATCTTCATCTTGGCTCTTGATATATAATATTAAGCGTGTTTAAAAAGTACTTTGCGTGGGTTAGTGCGAAAAAAAAAGCTGTTTCATGAAGCTTTGTGTCATCGGCATGCTTAAGAAATATATATTTAGAAAGGTGTAAAATTTAACGTATACAGTGAAACAGATGACTCCAGGAATAGCTTGTAGTGCGAGGTGCGAGGGCGAGGGCGAGCGCGGCGTGGCGCGGCGGCGGCGGCGACGGGCGGTGGCGAAGCCCGCATCGCCGCCTCCACATATAGGGCTGGCCTCAGCTCTGTCTGCAATCAGACGCAGTGTAAGCTTACCCACCGAGAGCCGCTCAGGAGCATACGCCGCCGCCGCCGCACCGGCGCGCCGACATTGACGCGCCGTATGTAACCGTACACGCCGCCTTGCTATTTTGGTCTCGTCCGGTGCACTAATTCGGGCAGGGTTAACGCGTTGGCCTCCCCGATCGCTGCCAGTCGTTACACACTTCCGTCTTCGTTCTTCATGTCGACACTCATTTTCATTACGGTTCGTTTCTTTTATTTGTACTACAAAGTCACAGCACAGTAAAGTTCTTACTTGGAAATCGGTTAATTTAATTTGTTGTACGGAACCAGGATGTTCAACTTTTGGACTCGACTACCTCGACGTCATCGACCTGACGTAAGCACCGGACGAGAGGTTCGTTGACACCTAGCTGGTCTGACCTTGTATATCGTCATGTTTAACCCAAAAATATTTTTATCGGAAACATTATAACCCCCGGAAAAGGAAAAATACGAAATAGCCCGAGAATTTTGATAGAGTTTCATTAATAAAAGAGGTGACCGACCTCAGGCGCTCAGGTGAGAAACGCGGTGGCACCTCAGGTCGCCGCTCTACGTTCGCGAATGCATTCCGACCGACGACGACGCGACATCGCGAACCTACTAACCCCGCGTAGCGAGGGGCCCTGCGCCCCGCGACCCTCCGAATCCGCCGAACCCCCTCCCCCTGCCCCCTTCCGGTCCATCCAAAAGCTTCGAAAATACTCGACGGCTATACGCGCGTGTAAGGTCAAATTAATGAGAGACAATTCTTAAAATTTTGTCGAATATGATAAATCATTAATTAGACATGCGAATCCGTCATAGGGATGTAATTAACGATCGTAGGTAGAGCGAATTGTGGAGAGCGACGCGTGACGAGAGCGCGGGGCGGGCGGGCGGCAACACGGGCGGCTAGGGCGGGCGGGTCTCGCGTCTCGACTGAGAGGCGCGCAGCATCGCGCCGCCGCGCCGCGCTGCCCCGCGCCCTCTGGGGCCCCCGCGCTCCCGCAGGCGCCGCCGCCACGAGCCGCACTGTCTGCGGCGTCTGCAGGCCATCACTACCCGCGCATGCCAAGCGTACACCACCTATTCACCTGCCTTGGGAAAAAGTTAACTTTACACACCAATACCTAACAACTTATATACGCCACGTACCTATATAAATACTCATTAGCAAAATATATTTAAATTTTCACTACAAACAACAATAGACTTTGCTAGTTCTTACACTGAATCTGTTACACTGTAAGACTTCTCACTGAATAAATTGACCTCGAAGAAGCTCGGTGTACTGAACAGATTGAGCAGTATTTCACTCCAGCCCATCCCCTCCAACTCTCTAAGGCTCAAGACCGACCGCATATGGAATAGTGTTCTCATCTCTATGCAGGGACACCACAGTACCAGCTTCTCCTTCTGGACCGTATCCAAAGAAGAACGACTCGAATCGTCGATAGCCAAAAGATTTTCGACCGACTCGATCCCTTGGCGTTACGTAGAGATGTAGCTTCGATCTGCATTCTCTATCATATATATCATGGAGAGTGCTCCGAGGAATTGTTCGGACAAATACCGGCTGCAACCTTCCGCCATCGTTCCACACTGCAAAATTTTCATCCCCGCCACTTGGATAATTGGTGCTACACCACTGGACGCTTTTCAAGACACTTTTTGCCTCGCACTATCAATCTGTGGAACAAGTTATCGGCTGCGGCATTTCCGGACCATTTCAAGAAAAGAGCGTACACCTTCCTCAAAGGCTGGTAACGCGCTTGTGACTCCTGAGTTGCACGCGTTCATAGGCGGCGGTAGTCGCTTTCCATCAGTTGACCTTTTTGCTCGTTTGCTCACTATTACATAAAAAAAAGAAACATACATTAGGACACTGTAAATTCATTGCTCAGAAACTGAATAGTAAAACATTATAGATTATTTCTTAGTGTACTTGCACAAGATAAATTCACTATGTGGTCAAAAGCTCCTTTTTTTAACCGACTTCAAAAACAGGAGGTTATCAATTCGTCTGTATTTCTTTAGTATGTTTGTTAGCGATATATCCGTCAATTGTGGACCGAATTTCAAAATTCTTTTTGGGATCGAGAGAAATCGGGATCTGATGATGGGATCCTAGAGAAATCGAGGGAAACCATTAAATTTTACAGCCCTGACAACGTGTTTAGCTTATTTCTCTAGCTTCATAGGTATTTGCGTTTAGTAGTCGTTATGTCATGTTGCTGAGCTGATAATGGAATGGTCCTTGACTTTTAGGAGTTACAGGATAACTCTTTCAAAAATCTAGTAGTCTAGCGTTTAGTAGTGGTCAACTTCAAACAGACTAGAAGGGACTATTGCTATTATAATGTTACCTGATATATTGAGGGTACTTATTATAGATTTTTTATTTAGATTTGTAATTTTTAGTTCTCTTTGTCAGTATTGTTTGAAGGCGGTTTTTCGTACTTTTTTTTAAAGGATTTATCAGTAAGTAAAACTTTTCCTCCCCTATGTGGTTTTCAGAAAGAATACCTCCTAGGTTACCTAGTAAACTAATAACCTAGCCTATAAAAATATTTTACTTTATTTTAAACTCCTGGACATTCAAAAATGAAATCTATTCCGAATTTATTTAACTGATTTAATTAATTACTCAATAAGCATTGGAAAGAACTCACTTTCACCTTTTTCAACGCACGTGTGCCTCTTGAGTTACAGGTGTCTATGTCATTGGCGGTAGTCATTTACTTTAAGGTAACTCGACTGCTTGTTTGCACTCTACTAAAAAATATATACTCACAATTTTCTTATTTCTTATATTTCATAGATTTCTTTCCTTATATATCTAGTGCTGGTGCGGTATGCGGTGCATCTTAGTCTATGAACACACGCTGGAAGAAGGTCATTCTTTTGTCCACTTAAATTGGTTGATTTAGAGAGAAGCTAGTTGTAAACATTAACTATACTTAATTCCATAAAGCGCCAAGAGTCCTCTCTCATTATACAAATAATAATTTAAAAGAGAAGTCATCACGAATGTGCACTAAATCCCGACTAGGTGTCTTAACATCTAAATATAAATCTTAATTTAATCTGTTCTTCTTTAGGGGCACGGCAGTACTTCCGTTAAATACATATATACAAATATGTATAACAAGGTATATTTTCAAATTTTATTCAATTGCGATCTGTAAACTGTAAAACTTTACAAGTCTACGTTTCTTCATTTTGTTACTGATGTTAGCATTTTTTATCGGGTCATTAGTGACATTATCAGCATCATCATGGCAGGGATTATCAAAATCCAACGTACTTCTACCAGATACACCAGCCTCAAATTTCAAACAAAGCAGTTCTAGTTTTTCCTTCTTTTATTGGCTAAACGCTACGGTCTATAAAGAAGAACTACAATTTACCGCAATTTCAACATCTCTTTCTAGATAAATACAATATAAGTACTAGATAAGTCAGAGTAACTTCACTTTGAGTCACTCAGAGTCACTTTGAGAGTTTATATGATTCTTCGACACTTGCACTATCAAAATAGGTAAGTACCTAGCTTAATGTAGATAGGTAGATTAAATCTAAAACAAGAGAAGTTTTCCTTTAACATACATAAAAAATGAGATGACAACAAAATTGTTACATGTAAAAAATGCACTTATTTACCCATTACCCATTTACTGAACTAATATTAGTTATATTTATTTCTTGAATAAAAATAAACATGTGGGGTCACGGTAGTGGCTCCGCCAAGACGAGCCAGGCGAAGTGCAAGGGCTACCTACCTTTTCTCATTTCGTCGTTTCGTCATTTTTTTTAACCCTTATAACTTGGGTTTGGTTTATACCAGATAAACAAAATTCTCGGGATACGTTTTCAATAGTGGATTTATTGGACATATAAAGTTTCAATTGTATTTAATTGTATTTGTAACTTATACTTTTGATTTTATTTATATCTAAAAACCCCGATTTTGTCACTGACTCACTGATGATCATCAAAATTCTTCGGGTACGTCCTAGGAAGCGGAAATTTGGTTTGTAAGCTAGCATAATGACACAAACAACTATAACTTGGAACTTTTATCCACCCACCCCTTAAACTAAGGGATGGAAGTTTGTATAAGACTTCCGCAAATGTTGATGCTAGAAGTCTAAAAATTCCGCATCCTTGTTATACGAAAAAAAGGAGGACTTATTGTTATTCGAAAGAAAAAATAAAAAAAAATATTTATATAAGCAACTTACAAAAAGAAGTGAAATCCCACCAAAAACATTTTCATTTAACATGTTGCCAAAACGAGACCATAGGGCTCGCACTGTTAAAAAAAATATCAATTTCATGAAGAGCCAAGCTTCTAACTCTACACGCCCTACCTCTACAAGCCCTAACTTCACAAATTGTACAACTTAGTCAAAATATGTGGCTTGGCCGTTTCGTTGCCGTCACATAGATGTAAGGTGAAAATGTTTATTACTTTTCTGTTATACAATAGTTCGGTCAATCAAAACGAAACGACCAAGCTAAATATTTGACTAATATGTAGAGTTTGTGAAGTTAGGGCTTGTAGAGTTAGAAACTTGGCTCTACATGAGCTATGATAAATTTATGTCTCGTCTCGTCTTGGCACATGTAAATCAGTGTTTAGTAACAGACAGTTAACATTTGTTGAACACATATGAATTGACGGAACTTAAACTATTAAACAGTACGCGTTTAAAGACTTTCCATTTTTTGAGAATAAAACTAATAAGTGATCTATCTACTATTTGATATAAAGAAAGTTTCCACTTATATCACAAAAAACTGTTAACTAGTTTGTTATAAACATAAATTAATTTTGACGTCTATTCCGGTTCTATCTATAAGAGAAAATAAAAAATCCATTAAGAGTCTACCCTTTTCGTCTATGCAACTGGTTTGCTCTTGTTTAATGAGAAGTAAAACATAGAATTGTGTTGATAAGAATGCAGATCACGTACAGAATACTCAAACGTCTTCTCAATTTAATAGTCAAGCGCGCTTTTCTCTTGTACATTTATTATGTTTTCATTGGTTATTCTTTATATCTACTGTTTTAATTGAGATACGCTGTTCGTTTAGGTACAAGAATACTCGCTGAAAATTTAATTTGAACTTTTGCCCAATTCAATTGATTGAGTTGGTGTGAAGCTTGGTGTGATCATTTAGCTTAAACTTAATGTTGCAGTGCAGCACACATCCTCTTCATAGTTTATTATATCTACTTTGGAGATTATTTACATAAATACTATATCGCAATAAAAACGATTATGATCAAAATATAAAATATTTAAGTATTTAGACAAAGCGAGTGCACAAACTTAAGCTATGCCATACAAAATATATAAAACTTCATTAGCCATTTTCTATCCCTCTTGTTCAAGTCCTATCGCTTCAGTCACGGTCCACTTGCTTTTGGCGGAGACTAAAGCACTCAGTACGTGTGATACAAGCCCCACGTAACTACTTAGTTTCCCCTCGCATTGAGTGTGACGGAGGCATACCTTTTTTGTTAGCACAGTTGTGCCAAGTAGATCTCAGGTCTTGTAAATGTGAGTCAAAATTAATTTTCGGCACACAAAACAAATGTTGTACAAAATATGTTTATTTATTTATTTATTTAATTTTAAACTATGCATTTTGTACATCGCCGGCCTAATTGTCTAGTGCTTTTTTTTTCAGTCTACCTTTGGTGATGTAAAAATCTTGTAAGGTAGATGCGCTGAGGTTACATATTATGTAATCAATGAAAATATACACAGTTTACTGTATACATTAACTTATAGATACACATAAACACACGTCATAAATACACATATTTACATAATATACGTACACTATACTTCTACTATCCACCAGAATTTAAGGTATACATACTTTTACAATTTTATAATACATATAAAAAACTTTACACAACAAATGACATAATATGAAACAGGACTAGTTTAGACTAGTACTAGCTAGTAACTAACTAGACTGGGCTTTAAAGGGTTTAGTGTTTGCATCAACTACAAAACTTTATTGCAATTTATTACCACTCAAAGCAGGCTATTTACATAGCATACAAAACAGTATGTCCAAGCAAAATGTCTATCGACAGGCAATAAACTAGGGATTTGGGGCTTTTAGCCTGATGTCACAGATACCCAATCGCTGACTCGTTGCCTTTGTTCATCCACGAATTAATCGAAAGATTAATGGAAGTAATTCTGTATTTAGTGTGTATAATCTACAGCTAATGTGATAATGTATCATAAACGGGTAGCTTCAAGGAATGGGAGCAGTTAATAACATAAACTAGAAATTAACTACTAATATCCCAACAAACATCTCACATAATTCGTTACTAGGGATTTTATTAAATAAGGATTTGTGATTAGAGTATTACGTTTCGGGTTTGGCACCGACTTAAAACAGACTAGAAGGGGCCTTTATAATGTTACCTATAATCTATCTCTACGCGGTACGCGCTCTCGAGTGTATTTAATCGATAAACTTAAGGAAATAACCTTATATTGCTCTACTTACAATATTCAATTTGAGAATTTACTGAATGCTCATAAGAATAAACTATAATACTTATGTTAATTCTTATGAGTTAAAGATAGAGGAAGAACGGTGACATTCATAACTTAAACTTAAGGTAAAAGAAAAAGCTTGCTATGCCCAAACATAGGATCTATAAACAGTAACATTTCCAGGTCACTGTATACTGCACAAGCGTGTACAATATACACTGTCTAGTAATATATATGTGTTGTCTGTAATAACATTGTATTATTTTATTTTTGGTAAGCTTACAAGTACATTAGTAATTTAGTTAAATGCCAATAACAAGCTTCGACGGATACATTTAACATATAAATTTTTTACTTGCCAAATTTCATAGTTCTAGGTCAACGAGAAGTACACTTTGAATTTTGGTTCCATTGAGAGTGTCGAAATATGCGTTTTTGCGGCATAAACAGCTGTATCTTTTTTTACGTTAACTTAAAGTTTGATTTTTTCACAGTTTCAGGATACTGTTAACTTGGGTATATGGTTTTAATTTCTACTCGATATCTCCACGTGTTCCCGAGATAAATTGTCTTGACAGATAGACAGACGGACAAAAAAGTGTTCCTATAAGCGTACCGTTTTTCCCTTTTGAGGTACGGAACCCTAAAAATGAAAAAGGTCTGACTAAATTTCTTAAGGCTTCTTCTCAGACAGTCGCCAGTTGGAAGCCTCAGTAGAAGTACAAAAAAAAATAAGAATCAAAATATGAGATATAGGTTGCTATTAATTGAAAAAGAGTCTTGACAGACAGGCAGACGGACTGACTGATAAAGAATTCCTGTTTTTCTCTCTTTTCTTGTTTTTATGAAGGTGGTTTACAACAATAACTTTAGCATTAACTTAACGATTACGTAATTGTCAAGAAACTAGATGTTAACCCTTGGTTTCTGAGATTTGCCCACGTTTGCCCTCAGTTACCATTATCAGATCAGGATTTAATGACAATAGAACCACCACGGGAGTATACCCATATTCATAAAAATATAATTTTAAAATTGATCCATATATAAGGGAAGAATCGGTAAAAATACATAATAAATGAAGTACCTACCATATCCTCATTTTTTTAAAGTCGCTGAAAATACTGTACAATTCATTGTGATTACTTTTTACTTCTTAATTCCTAACAAATATTTTTGTAATTCGCTGTTGCTTCTATCACGTCATATAAATAAAAAAGGTACTGTCCTGCCTCTGGGAAACCGATACAACATTTTTTATTTTCTTTAATACTCATACTAACCATTTCCCGCAATTTCACCCGCTTTTATGGTCATAGCGGGATGAAACAGTTCGAAAAAAAACTCTTCGGCTTTATTCTTTTATATCTTTATTCTATTGATGAGTATAAATAGTAACCGATACTTGCTAAAAACATTTTACATAGTGTCACTCTCGCGTTATGATATAAGTTATTTTGATTTGGATCACAACTCAAAGTTATTGTTAATATATCAACATGTGGCTTTCGACTTTACGTTACACTAAAACAACTTAAAATAAAGTTATGCTTCTTTGCTTTCGTGCTTATCAGACGTAGCAAGTAATTAGTAAAATTTACGTTATGAAATGCAGAAGGGATCGTTTAAACAGAATGCAGCTTCCTATCACTTGAATCTATGCCATTTTAATTTCACATTCCAATACCACAGGGATTTCTTTATCGTCGTATTTTGTTTTAACCACCGATATACAGAAACGACTTTTAAAAGTAATACCAAAAATACACCAAAGAATTAGGTACAGACAGTAAAAATGACTTCAAGCGGTGTTTGTTATGTTAATTTTTTACAGAATTAAGCTGAATCGAAACACAAAACATTGGACATTACCATAGTAGATCGTAGATAATATATATAGATAGATAGTAGATCATAACTTTCATGAGGAGCACCCGCGCTACACCGCTGCATTGGATTAAACTGAATGTTCACATGTTACTTCCATCTAAACCAACCATTTAAGTTTAAGACAAAAGCTTAAATGACAGAATTCGTTTCCGCGATTGTTAAAAAATACACTGGAGCTACTCACGTTTGAGATCAACATGAGTTGACATTGGATTGGACAGAACGCTCGAACAGACTAATAATAAATTTTTAATATTGAATTTATGGAACCTCTGTGATACATAACATTACTAGCAATGGCGACAGGCTCTTAACTTATCACAATTTACGAGTATGCATAATCACGATCTACGGCTACATGACGATGACATACATACGGTATATACTACGGCTACCTGTGGCTCTTACGACCTAAAGTCACTACTTTGAATTTTCTATGATGCAAAGTATACTTACAAAATTGTTTTCTTGATGATGCTGATGACGCGATGAGTTTGTCAAACCTGAAACGATAGCTTGAAAAATTCCGTTTGTCATGTATGACGTATTTATATTAAATTTTAAGTAATAAAAGTCTATTTTCACTTTCTTTAGTCGTATATTATTATCCTTAAAATGTGTCACTGAATTTCATATAGTAGAGAAAATCGACTTAAATCTAAATCAGGGTTACAGGAATCTCCTTAACACTTAAACAATAACCTTTGATTATCCAATGGCTATCCGTTACCCAATGGCTTCCTGCGTCTTTGAACAGGCCATCAGTCCATCTAGTAAAAGCACGGTTGGCATTTCATTTCCATTGATTTTCCGGGCTGTGTGGTCTACATATTGCCACTCATTGCTCAAAAGGAGTCAAAGTTAAGCATGTTTTAAATAGGCTTGTATTTTATAATCGATTTCAAAAAATGAGAAGGATCTATGTTTGACTATATGGATTTTTTATGTATTGTATTTTTATGTATGTTCCCGTCACTGCTATTATTTTCGTCATCTTAGGACAGACCTAGAAGACATCTTTTTAGTATGAAATAGTGTTAGCATAAGAACTTTGAGTGGTATTCGTTTTCTAAAGATAAACGGTTTTACTCAGCTGTGTATTTTGGGGTTTATCGACTAGTTTCGGCGACGAGGCACTTTTCCAACAGGATAGCGAGTGCAGGTGTTAATCGACGATTATTCGGTGTGGAACGAAATCGTTCTTCCATACATATCGGAAGAAACCGCCAAAATTGCATGAATACTTTGCAAGAAGTAATCGTTTACAAAAAAAAGTTCTTGGAAGTTTAACTTGGAAGTGCTTATTAAGAATAAGCACTTAGTTTTACAAAGATCATCTAAATTTCTATGATCTTATTTATATCACTAAGGCAAGCTGAAATAGTAACACGAGTTTTAATATTTTCGATCTCAAATCCAAAACAATTCTCCATCACTTATATAGATTTTGCCGCGCAATGTTTTCGATATTCACCCTTCCGATCTGTGTAATCAGTAACATCGATACACATAGTAGAGGTTGTCACAGTTTCCATGATTATTTCAACACGAACGCAATTAGAGAGGAGTGGCGGGCCTTCTCCTGTTTGTTTTAATTACGTCGAAATACCCGTCGCTATGTCCGCGAACGTTCCACCACCGCGCCGCACCGCCCTGCCTAGGACCGACTCGCTCGATCCACTTTTTATTGCAAATTGCAAACCCCATTAATGATAAAAAACAAACCGATTCAACGTTTCGAAATTACAAAGCTACCTAAAGCTTAATATTGATGAATTAAGCGCTTTTCTAATGAAACTAAAAATAATAATTTAATTCCATTGAAGTTAAAATCTCACACACGAGTAGTTACAATGCGTAGTTACAACAGTTATATTTTGATGTCTCACTAACCAAGGGCGGGTTGAGACCAAACTACATTTATAGCAATTGTTGTTCTGGTTTCCAATCGATATTAAGGTATTATGTTGTTGTCATTTTGTATACAACCCTCCTATATCAGTTTTCGAGGATAATATAATTTATCGTGTTTCCCTGTCCACAGCACTCGGTCCGCAGAGTTATCCGCTTTTTATATTTCAAAGCTTAGTTTCTTTAGGGGATAAAGGAAAGATCTCTTATAATAAAAGCTTTATGAAGTTGGTTTCTGTAAGTTAGTAAAGATATATATGTGTATAGTTATAATGTTATTCAATATGCTTTGTTAAATAAAAAGAAATGCGTAATCGAGAAACAGCTATGGCGGGGAGCGTTTGGCACTTCAAATGTTAATTGCGCACCCCCGTCAATTTATGTCTAACGTGATAACCAGCGCCATCTATCGCTATTATTGAACACATAGCAGACGAGATAACTAAACTTTCGACATAGCTGTAGTAAGTAGTATGCCTAGAGTATAAAGAATTATTATGCTTCTTATCGGCAAAAAATGAAAGTCGATGAGAAAAGTTAAGTCCACTTGGCACCAAGACGAATAGTCAGCGATATTTTTTACATTATATTTTTTACGAAAGTCGAATATCACGTAGCTACGTGGGTGTTTATAAATATGTTGGCACAATATCACGTTGAATATAGATACATCCAATTATAAACTACTTTATTTCTACAGGAATAAAACACTATTTATTTACACTGGTATAAAAATAAAAAGAAAGATTAAGATGGTTGTCACGAAAAATTAACTTTTCGACTGCTGACGTGGTAGTTAGTACTACTACTACTTATCCGATCCGGTCTAATAACTTGATCCATTCCTATGTCGTTGTAATTATAAATAATATAGTAATGTTGTAATGAAGTGAATTCATTTTAAAGTTTATTTTCCTTCAAAAAGACAAAAGTTTGTTAGCCCTCTGTTTATCTAAGACTCTTTTTCTCAGAATAACGTGTAATTGAAAATAACATTTAATAAGTCTGCAGTTCCTTAAAGCTATAAAAAATAGGCTTGAAAGTCATAGCTTTTTCTTATGTATCTGATAAAGCGTATAAAAATTAAATTTAAAGTAATGAAATTAAATTTTAAAAAACGCGCTACAGTTTTTTTTTACTATTTGTAGTCAGTGTCACTCGGGGATGAAATGATGTAAGAATTCTAACGATACCCAATACATACAAATCTGTTCACGCGTATGGATATTATGGTAGAACAAAGAAACTCATTTACGCAAATACGCACATATAAGAACCCTGAAAACATAAAACTCCTTAATTTTGAGCTTATCTAAATAACCGAATAAATCACCTTTTGTTGTTGATCAATGTAGGCAATTCTTTCTCTGTAAAAAAAAATTGTAATTTCAATATGCAATGCAAGTAAAATCTATTATTAAGTTTTTCTTAGTTGTTTTACATCTTACAATTAAGTCGTATCTTTTGAATTCGATTGGATACGGTTAAATTATATATATAGTAATAAATGTATAAAATTTATTATGAGCCTGAACCCATATAGTTAAACCCGTTACCCAGTAGTCGGCGGACGCCCTTCCGCGTCATTGCCATTTGTGAGGAAATACGTTTCCTGCTTCATTGTTTCCTAATTTTTCTAAGTTCTTTCTTCTCTTCGCTTACTCGAGCTCCTTTTGTTCTGTCGCTTCCTTCCGGCTCATTCCCGTTAAATTGTCACTTTTATTATACATATCTAAACAGCAGTATCTTGTAGCCCACAAAAATAACATTAAAGCTATTATTTCCTTTCTTATTATTTCTATTCTTTGGTTTCATTTAACAATTACTTTATTTCAATTAAAATGAAAAGATTCTTAGACAAATTTGACTTTATTTCCAACAGTGATTTATCGACTTTATACTTTCACAGCATAAAGTCTAATACACGACTGAAATAGCATCGATCTCGCCGCTCAAATCTTATTGATTCCTCTCTGTAGATAAGAATACCCTTGTAGTTTCTAAATATATAAGTTTTTGATATGATTCACAAGTTCACCATAAAGTATATAATAAGCTTTTAGCTTAGCTTTTTTTACTTTATTTATTACCATTAGAATGTAATTTATTTAAAGCAACGATTGTAGAGTACACATAAATGTTAGTCCGTCGTCGGAGACAGTAGCTGGTTGAGTGAGGGGCGTTTAGCGGGCTAATTATCAAACGGCTAATGAAGTTTGTATTCAGCGGGCGGGCACGGGGCGGCGCGCGGGGCTCGGAGGTGCTACGTGCTGCGACTGGTAAAGCGCCCCACCTGATAACTCCCCGCCCTCCACAGAAAAATTGCAGAGAAAAAGTTTCATCGCGGGGGAACGTGAATGAAATGAAGAATTGTGTCGGCCGCTTTTGGGCTTATTCCCAATATAAAATTCCTTGAGAACCTTTTCGATCTGTTTCAATTCATCAAAATGTTTCTATTACACGGATACACATAAGTATAGCATAATAAATGTATGCACGTCTTAATTATTTATTACCTGTAAGATACAGGCTCGTGGTTCGTGTTATCGATAGCTTTTGGAAGTGCCTTTCATACAAATAATTACTGCTGCTAGCCTTTGTAACACTCGACATTGATTTATGTGTTGTAATAGAATATTAATTGATACGATTGCTGTATGATTTTCTTCCAAAATAGAGACAACCTAACGAATCATGAAACATGAAACAAAAATGTGTCAAAAACATTGATAAAATTATTAAATAAAATGATTTATTATTTCTTCTCTTGAGAATAAATACAAAAATCAGAACAACATGCATCTTTAGTTTAGCTTTTAATACTTAAATTAAAATATTCAAGGAAGGAAGATACTTATGTATCACAGCACTTTGTATTTTTAAGACAGCTATTTGTAGCATCTGAAGTCCCATGTGAGCTGTTGCAGCACTTGCAGTATATCCACCTCATTTCAGGCAATAGCTCGCCACGGGTCTCTTTGGAAAAGCCACTTCGTATAACGACCGCTATCACGAACCAAGAAAATATAAAGAGGTCTATTTGTTTTATGGCTAAAGCAAAAACTTACTCTTTGTTTTCTATACAACTATTTCGTAAATGTTCTAAAAATAAATAATTCGAAGTGCCAATGCATTTTTTGCTCTAAAACAAATAAAGTTTAATGTGCATGATGTTATATTTTTATATGCAAAATGCTCATTTTAACTTCTAACATTATAGAGTTCAATAAAGATGTTACTTCGAGTTTTAAAATTACGAATTCAGTTATTGATGAATAGTCTTAGGAATATTGGCTGAAATGAGACATGTATATTAAGTTGTTCATTCGAGTTCCATAAAATATTCATACATGAAGTATGTTATACCTGTTACGAATTCGCGTTAATTCTCGTGTGTTCCCTAGAAAAATGTTTGAAGATAGAAAGAAAATTACGCTATTTACTAGAGATAAACGCTAACGATATAAGGAAAATTATTTATAATCATACAAATAATACTTAACCGGGTCGTGAACTAAATGCGCCATTATATGTGTATTATAAAACGTTGGTATAATTACAGCGTAGCTAATTACTCCGATATATCTGTAGAGGCCAGATTTTGTTGAGCAATAAGTCCGAGCTAATTGTTTGAAAAGATAATTTGGTGTCGGTTTATTGTACGACGCCGCCGCCACTTGGGACAGACGGTGCGTTAGTAATGGTGGCCGCATAACGCTGCGCCACGCCGCGCCTGAATACTCGGACACACACAAGTTTACCAACTAATTGCTTACTCGCTACAGATTCCTAAATAATACTTACACAGTTTCGGCTTTTCGAAGTATCCATCTTTCACGTCTAAGCTGAATAAAGAAAACAATTGAAAGTCGAAAATCGAATGTTGCACATTTTGTAACAGAACAACCTCATAGGTATCATGTGAAAAAAGTTTCACACGAAAATCTCACACTATAAGGATTTTATGTCAATTCCAAGTATCTATTACTATACAATCACAATTTCATACTTTAACTCCTATTATACTTGTATATACACTTGGACTTTTTAAGATGACAGGTAGGTGTACTGTTTTAGAAATGTAAATCAGGCAATAACACAAAAAAGTTCACAATATACAAATATATGTATTGTGAACTTTTTTGTGTTATTGCCTTTAATTTGTAATTGATTTAACGTTTGCCTTAAGAGTATTGAACAATAAACCAACTCATATTTCTAAAAAGATGTTTGTTTACTTCAAGGCATTGAAAAAATAAATAATTGGGAAAAAATAAAATTAAAACCTACTGTTAGAATAAAAATATTAAAATTGCAATAAATATTAAAAGTGCGATACAAAACAAAACCGGAGAAGTGCGTGTCGAGCCACGCCCAATGTAGGGTTCCGTAGTAACCCATCGCAATAATGCCAGCTAATGGTGCTGATTCTGTTGTACGAAAACTCTCTAAACTAAACTAAAAATCACTAAAAATTTGTTTACTTCTGTCAAACAACGTTTCCTATTCTGAAAACGTAATATTTGACATGACAAAAATTTAAATTTTAAGTAACCCTTATATTACTCATATTTTAGTTACATAATGGTGCTAGTTCTGTTCGAAAACTCTCTAAACTAAACTAAAAATCACAAAAAAAAAATTTTTTTCGTTTTCTTATTTCTATAACGTCGGTCGACTATTACTCGTAATCTAATAAAGCCTACTCAGCTGTTATATAGTTTTCCTTTTAGGTTCGTTATATATATGCAACTACCGTGATTTTTTTCAGATTGCCAAATACTGCAGTGGGCTATAAGGGGGAGGGAGAGGGGACCCTTGACTGTAGCAAAAATCTGAGTTTTAAGCCCTATTATCTCACAAACGTAGACCTTAATGAAAATATTGTCCTCACAAAACCCTTATTATTTTTAAAAGACCCCAATGACACTCTATATCATGGGATAGATGAATATATAAAAAAAACATCCTCTTTAAAGGTACCCTAAAAAAAAAGGTTTTTCAAGATTATATTTTACTACTTTGTCGGCGTGAATAATATCATCATCATCATCAACAGCCTTTAATAGTCCACTGCTGGACATAGGCCTCCCCTTAGAAAGGAGGTTTTGGCCTACTATACCACGCTGGCCAGACGGGTTGGTATAGGGTTTGTTTCAAGTTTTCCTTCTCTCTGCAGTGTTGTTGTCCTGCGTAGTTTTCTCCCTTAGTCGCCTCTTACGACACCCACGGGATGAATAGGGGTGGTGACACTCTGTATTCTTAATCCGTCACCACACGGACACTGACTAATATGTCCATGCGAAATTGTTATTTTGGTTTCTAGCACTAACAGTCTGTGAGATATAGTGTGGGCAGACGGACGGACACGGCGAAACTATAACGATTACGTTTTAGCCATTTTGGCTCGGGAACTCTAAAAAGGGTCTAAAGAAATGAATGAAAAAACCTTAATTATCTTTTAAGAAACCGTTTACGAATGAGTACATACTACTGTGTAAACTTCAGAAATTCAGATTGACTAATTGCTTTAACTAACTAAGAAGCTCTTTACTTTCAATATTTAAATTATAAATTTAAATTCTGCGGTTGACATCAGACCTCAAGTTCACCTAACTTTACGCTACCAATTATTTTATGGGGGTTTTAGTAGGACCAAGCAACAAAGGCTAATTAACATATATATACGAAAGTTTTAAGTCCCAAAAATTTAAAACCATCTTACATTTGTAGTATGGTTTGTAAAGTAAAGCTACAATTTTATGATAAATACCTTTTCAAAGAAGATGTTATGTGAGATGGTGTTATGTAAAAACAGCATATCATCAGCAGCCTTTAATAATCCACTGCTGGACATTCGCCTCTCCTTAGAAAGGAATTTTTGACCTACTATCAGTAATAATAGAGAATTGTTGTACATTTATATAAAACAAATGACAGGTTGAAGGATGTCCTCAAGCCATCAACATAAAGAGGATCAAAATCCAATTGTACGGTAGAAAAGCAAGAAATCGTAAGCTTTATTTGAAGCAATGTACGAGCAAGGTCTCTCGAGATTTTTCGTCAACAAAAGTATTATACATGTAGGTATGTATGGAATGGAAATGTTCAGTTTTATATAATTAAGTAGATAAACAAAATTCCATGAAAAACAGTTTTCTATTTAAAAATTCAAACGTAACATTATGCAATAAGTATGTAAAGGCTTTAATTAATAAGCAGGTAAAATAAATTCAAGGTAAATATTTGTAAGAGTTAAATGAATATTAAGTGAAATTAAAAATTAGGAACAAAAAGTAAAATATTGTGCCATGTGAAACTCAAAGCCCTTTGTATTGATCGTGTTACATCGCCATCTATCGTTCACTTCTGAAAGCTTTACGTGCGTTCTGGTTGAAATAGTTTCATGATTTAACACAGTGCCGTTACTGTCGCATTTTACACACTAATAAAGTTATGTAAACGTGTTCAACTTACGGTGTATTTTATTTGTCTTATTTTGTCTACTCAGAATGTTATACATTTATGTAACGGGTACTTATAGGTAAAATGTTTTATATTTTTTTCGGTCTGCATATGTTTTAAAATGATGCAACCGCATTGGTATTTAGAAATTGAGGTCTCTTCATGGGATTTTTAACCAGATTTAGTATCACTATTTATATGGTGCTATACATATGGCCTGTCTGATGGTAAATGTGTATACAATGAAAGGTACTTAACAACCATCACTAGATACATCACAGAAATATATACGTTGTCATTCTAAAATAAAATAAAATAAATAATATTTTTTATTGATACAGAAAAGAAGAACAATGCTTACATACATACATATTATCACAACAGCATCAGTGAAAACTTAAGCAGTCGAGCTCTGGCACCCATTGTAAGATTTAACTTGAGTCATGGGTACCAGTTCTTCTCACAGTTGTAGACTTATGATAAGACGCGTATGCGCGTGCGTGTGTCTCTTTCTGTGTCTTGTTTTGTGTGTGTGTGTGTGTGTGTGTGTGTGTGTTTAATTTCTCGAAAAGGTCTTATCTTCAGTTGAATAAAGTTTCAGAGAATAAAGCTAGGATAGCACTTATAAGAGTTCTATGAAACATACATAAGCGATGAGACTTTGTATCTATGTCATGTCATGTTATGTCAGTTGGATTTAACAGATTCTGTTTTCATACTTGTGAAATGGTTTCATGTGTGAAAAAAAATTAATGACGAAAGCACACGCATTAATCTATCTCTGGGATAAGGCTGCATGTGGTCGCTCTTACTCTTTCGCATCTATATTTACATCACCTCAGTGAACTACTGAACACAGTAATGATCATAATTTTTTAAATAGTTTTTCTAAACCAAACTGCTCCTAACTTTTCATTTTGAATAAGACTAAATAAGTCAGTAGGAACCTTTTAC
The DNA here is from genome assembly GCA_902825455.1 of Arctia plantaginis. Classification (NCBI taxonomy): domain Eukaryota; kingdom Metazoa; phylum Arthropoda; class Insecta; order Lepidoptera; family Erebidae; genus Arctia; species Arctia plantaginis. Next base: position 9,587,929 of record CADEBD010000288.1, read on the forward strand.
AATTTGTACTTCATTGTCAACCGATTTTCTTTTAACGAGTTTTTGTGCTATCGACAAAAAATACTGTTTTTTTTTTCGCTTACTTTCAAAAGAATTTCAACCTCGGTAACCCTTAATCTTATATATAAAAATGAATTTCTGATCGTTAGTCTTACTAAAACTCGCGAATAGCTGGACCGATTTGACTTATTTTAATTGTGAAATATTTGTGGAAGTCCAGGAAACGTTTAAACAGTGAGAAAGTATGGAAAAAATGCGAGGAAAATAGTAAAAACAACAATTTTTATGCCCGTAAAATTTGTTTGTACCTGTAAAACATTAAAATTTGATGTTCTTTCTGTATCGCGTCGATATCATTCACTCGGGTTTAGATTTAAAAATTGCACAATATTGTCACTACTACAAAGATTTGACATATTTGTAAGTGATCAAATAATTGTATTATATACTCGTATATGTAGGTGATACAAAGTTCACCGGTTCATCTAGTTTTATATAAAACTGATCGAAAACAAAAATCTATGATTCACATCTGATCTATGTTTACCATAATAATATCGACGTGTAAATATAAAATAATACTAACATAGTATGCTATTTAGTACACTATAATCTTGACTTTCTCTCTAACCCGTCATTATATTAAATACGAAATAATGTGTCATCACCAAAATTGCATCTCAATAAGGTCGAAGGTACCCCAGGAAGTGCATTGAAACTGAACTTCAAATTTACAACAGAGACAAGATCAAAATAGATGCAGGTTAAATAAAGCTAAGCAACCCCTTATCTTAAGGACTTTTACACATATAAAACAAAATCTAAATAAATTGAATGTGAATATTGCAACAACCGACTGTTATAGACTTTTATACTAAACTAGCGGACCCGACAGACGTTGTCCTGTCAAATTTGACACTGCGATGGAAGCGCCGTCTGTCGGATCCAATGTAAAACATTCCAAAATCAACAACTACTAATAAATTAAAAATTAATAAAAAAAACATTGTCCAGCGGACAAAATTGTGAATCTAAACCATTCCCAGATCCCCTTGAACACACACAAAAAATTTCATCAAAATCGGTCCAGTCGTTTGAGAGAAGTTCAGTGACATACACACTCACAGAAGAATTATATATATAAAGATTTACACAGACATATATTTATTTTGTGCTGTGAAATCTGTCAAGATTTCTGATCTCACTGATAAATTAAAAGGCTGAACAATAAATACACACTATAGATAGACATATTTATTACTAATACTGTTGTATGTAGGTATTATATCTAAATAAATGTTTTAGGTATGTTGCTTTCAAAAGACTGATGTAGTCCAACAGCAGAAGTTGTAACCTGTAACATAAAATATTTGTATCTATCATTGCCTTAACATAATCACACGTTTAGGACCAATGACAATATGATTAGCCAGCACAGATTAACGTTCTCTACACTGAACTTAAGGAAATATATGTATGATATGTATGTAGAGGGCGGCACTATACTGGAGACTTTTAGTGGCCTCTGGACCGTTGCCAACAATTTGTCTGGTGGTTATTTTCTCGCGTCATCCACGACTAACAAAACATCTACCGATACAGTTTTCTATATCTCCTTAATCAAATTACATTCTGTAAAAAAAAATATCTTTGACAATGCGTATGTAATCATTCACACAGCGCTATTATATTCCAACAAGCATTTAAAACCCGTTCGTAATACAACTATAATAAAAATCACTAAACCGAATTGCACGCAAGTAACTCTATTAAAATACCCTTTGTCTAGTATTCATTATCCCCCTGTCTAGTTTCAAATTCTTTTGTTGATCGTAGTCGTTGCATGGATGCATGAATAAATTGTTTTTGAGAGCTCGGAACAAACTGGTAGGTCAAGATCCCTTTCTCATAGAAGACTTCTTTGTGCGATAGTAAAAGGCGTTCGCTATTAAAGGGCTCCGGATCGGGTAAATTCTGGATTAGTGGCAATGAGTAGTTATTATTTAATCTATGCGGTAGAATAGCTGGATTTACTGGCGAGGGTTTACGTTGTATTAGAAGCCTGTCCATACTACTTCGTACATCATGTCTGCTTATTGTTGCGTGTTTGCAAAAACTTACACTCTCAAATGTGTGTCCTGCTGCTGTGCGTGCTCCCTGTTATTGCCCTAACACCCCGCCTTTCTCTTGCGCCTTGAAACACTGAACCGCAACCTGGTTAAGGCTTGGCCTGTTTTAAAATTCTTTTTAAAATTTTGATAACTGATTATTTAACTAAGAAGAATTATTGAAGTTTTAAATCATGGTGTGTGGCCAATTTATTTCTTGAGAGTACTCCGTCAATCTAAAATTGTAATTCAAAGTTCATTTGTTATGGAATTATGCTTATTTTCATAATGAATTAAATTGTGCGGTTGATTTTGTGTGATATTAACATGAACGAAACCGCGTTTTATTAGGTCACGTTTAAAAAATCTTTTTAACCCTAAAAAAACTTTTATCATTAGTGCAGTTATTACTTAAAAGTTTATTGCTTAAAAGCCGCAAGAATAAGAGCGTCTGTTCGCACTGCAGAACAGCACTGGGAATAGATAATTTGTTTTTTTTTTTCACCAAACACTAAATATGTTACCATTTTAAATATCCAATATGAATTTATTCAAAAACATGTGCGAGAGCTCAAAAGAAAGAATATCTAAAGGCATAAAGTGTGTTATTAGAATGACCAAATAATATTGTTATATTACGAGCTTTGTGTTTGGTGAGGGCACGGGCGGCGTCCATTGAGCCGCGACCGATGCGCATAATGAGATGCAGTGCTCCTCCAGATGTGGCGCAGGCGCGGCCCCGACTCACTGCCATTTTTTGTCTTCCCCTTTTTTGCCATTCCAGTAGATGAACGCTTTAGCAATGTTTGGGACTTGCATTCATCGTCCGAGAATTTATGATACCGAGCTTAAATAAACTCGAGGAAAAAAATATAAGTTTTCTTGAAAGAGTAGTAATAGTTTTGTAAGATATAACTATACAGAAAAATATAGTCTAGAACCTACACAATAAATCCTTTTTCATATAAATAACATCCGAGGGACCTATAAGAATATGTTTATAGCATGTGTAGTTGTATCATTTACAACCATTCTACCGAAAAATTTAAGTTTTATTTAGTTAAATCAATTAAATAAAGCAACAACTAATGTCTTGATATATTAAAATATATCAAGACATTAGATGTTGCTTTATTTTTACTGGTTTTACTGGCATGGTGTAAAGAATACGACAATTTTCTTGCAACAATTTTTTTCACGTTGCATAGACCAGCTGCAGTCAAACATGTATTTTGAGACTTTTTAGTATGATAGATACAGGTGGCATCTTTTATCCAGTTCCATCCATTTATCCTTAGTTTTCCTTTTTACAATATTTAGTTTATCTCTGCGTGTCTAATATACATTATTTTTAAGTTAAAACAAAATTTCCAAGCCACGGTCCCCGCTAACCTCGCGTTTATTTATGTTGCCTTAGTCAGAACTGTTACCTACGCCAGATGTTATTTTACGACAGCTCGCCACCGAATAAACAATCTCTCTTTTTACACTTTTATGACGCATACTAAAAACTGTACAGCTGGAAATCACCGAGTTAAAAATGTAAATTTAGCCTAGGAATAGTAATAAATTAATTACGCAAGGATAATATTACTAAGTAACGACTGGCAAGTTATAGGAAATGATAAATAATTACCATACCATCCTAGTAACAATTATATGGAGGTAGTATGTAATGGTTCATCTCACAAGTAAAATTCTTTAAATATCCACGGTGAGAGAGCACATTGTGTCTAGATTATAAACCGATAGCACACATTTAAATAAAAACAATACACTGTAAAGTCGCAAACACAAAATAATAAGACAAAGCTTCTGTCACAGATGTGAACAACGATGATGCGATTTCCGGACCCGACGACACGCCCGCGCAGCTCCATACTTCTTTACATTCCATACGATTATAAGCACTATGGGAAGTAAGGAAGCACGGAACTTGTGCAAGGCTTTGTTTTCTGTCTTCAGTATAGGTACTGCAATCCAGTGCAGTTGCAATTTCTAGCTAGCTATTACACAACGGCAATGTACACAGTTGGTTTTGTACGTAACGCTTGATGTCTTCGGTAATGATGATGGAAGCACAACGCGACAGTCGGCGACAACGTGGGGGTAGCGAGCGACGCGGCGTGATGGCGGCTCACCGAGCACTGGCATCGCGATCGATGCGCACGCGCAGACCAGCTCTAAAAATGGAGTCAACCGCCGGAGTTCGCTTACGACTCGAGAGTACCATCCATTCCAAATTTGTATTTTCCCGAAATAGACCGGCGGCGAGCGTCCATCGGATCGGTTACCCGAACGTGCAGCGACCTGCAACGTGCGGGAACTGGTCGAAGTGCATGACAGAACCTCGGCTTCGGACTTGTTGGAGGCCGGCTCTTATGTAAGGAAAACCGCGCCGCGTGACGACCGTTTCGAAAATAAACGTGCACGCGGGGTACGACGCCGACGGGCGCCACATGTGCGCACTCCCGTCATCGTTCCAATGATCGCGCGCTGGAGGGGAGGCTATTATTAGTTGTACACCATCCACCACTGTCACCTCCCGCAGGGTAGTCGAGCTATACATAGTTCCGATCACGGGATCTGGCAATCCTGAGCGTTCACTGACCTCTGGAATAACATCAAAGATTTAACATTTTACCTATAAACAACAAGGTAATTAATCCTTTTCTTTTAAACAAGAATGGACGTTCAAAATATTAGTGAAAGCTGCGATAGTTCGAATGAAGTCCTGTTAAAAATCTGCGCTGTTTAACACTGTGTTCAGAAAACAAGTTTTGGTTCAAAACTAGTAAAGAGGTAGTTATGTACATGGGTTCGATTCCCACCCAGGATAGTTGTGTGATGAGCACTATCATTTGTGAGCCTATTATTATGCCAAGAAAAAGTGTATTACTCTATTAGTAGAAATATTATCAATAAATTATAAAGTGTTATTTTAAACAATTAGAATTGTAAAGAAACATTCCATAAATGTATTGTACGTAGCATGTCAGCCGCTGTATCGATACAGAAAACTCCCGATGCCGCGCCCGCAATGCGTGCCTCTATGTATACTCAGTCAATAAAAGAATTTTGGCAAACTTTTGTAGACAAACAAGTGGGACGACAGCCAACTCATCTTTTGTCTGGTTGAAAGCATCATCATTTTGTTAGCATTTCGATACCACAATGTTTCAAAAAGTAAGCATTTGCTGAAGTTGTTTTGTGGTTATAGCATTGATAAAGTTATTTTCGTGTATTTGATGAGAACTCGAAAACTATTATTTTCTACACCCCATTCATATCCTAGACTGCATGTAGTGGCTTATAATACTAGCTTTTGCCCGAGGCTCCGCCCGCGTGTATGTCGGGTATCGCGGTATAAAGTAGTCTATGTTAATAGCTCATAATGTACCTTTACATTCGTGAAATATTTTTTATAACCGGTTTAGTGGTTTAGGCGTGAAAGCGTAACTAACAAACAAACTCACTTTGACATTTATATTATAAATAAGTATGGAAGTGTGTATATATATATATATATATATAGTATTAAATAAATAAAGATGCCTAATGTTGATATCACAATTGCATCTCACAACTTTATTATGCTATAAAGACAACTCTTTAAGATGTTGGTTTTAGTTGTATTTTTAATGTCAACAAATAAATTATGATGTGGATTTGTCATAGAAATTTAGTATTTGAAATAAATTAATTGTGATGGTCATATCATATTGTACTAAAATATAAATACCAATTACATCAATGAAAAGTGTATTATTTGTGACTTTGAAAAGTATTTCTGGACACAGTCGACATAAAAACTTTGTTATACGAGTTTCAATCAATGGTTGAAATTAGTATAAAATTATATTATTAATACAGAGAAACAAAGTCACATACATAATATATATCTATTATCTTAGAATTACCTTACCTTAATATTGCAACGTGTTTCGATAACCCCCAACTATATTTTTTCTGGAATAAAAAGAATCGTATGAGTTATTCCAGGTTTTAAAATTTTTGCGGCCAAATTTCATATAAATCCGAGCACACAAATTCTCATGTTGTAATTAGTGTGGCAAAAAAATATTGATCACCACAGCATTCAGTACACTCAGATCAACAAGCACTTTTCTCTATATTTTCCTGTAACTACATAGTAAATACCCATCACGATTATTACATTTACAAATAACATATTTACAACTTTTAAATATTCGTCAATTATCTTGGATATTCTCTCTGTAAGAGTCATATATTTTTCAAAGTTTCGTGACAATTAGTATAATATTATTTATTATTATTATATACAAGAAAAGAGCATACTCCTTCCGCGTACGCGCTTGTGACTCCTGAGTTGCAAGTGTTCATGGGCGGCGCTAGCCGCTTTCCATCAGGTGACCCGTCTGCTCGTTTTCCCCCTTTTCCATAAAAATAACAAAAAACTATTCTATTTTAACACGACTAACACCGTTCGCCGCATAAATGTAGTAATATCTGGCGTCTCACGTAGCGTGTCTTAATTTTCATGCGCCCCTTAAGATATTCTTGTGGATAGTTCATTTGGTATAATTCGATTTCATAAGATCAGCTACTGGGATCTTCCATTGAGCAAAGAAATGCGGCGATGCTGTCCGCAAAGCAGCCGTCCGTCCAAAGAGCGTCTGTTGAATATTAATGCGACATTGTTATTGGCCACTAGTGCCCGCTGCTGCCCCAATCGCACATTTCCATAACTTACTATTCTGGATCTGCGGGGAATCAGCTCACTATGTAGAAATATAATCACTTGGGTCACTCATATTTGCCCTGTAAATTCTGTTCTGTCGCGACAATAAATTACATTATTCATCATGGCATTTATAAGTAGACGGCAACTTAGCTGCCTTCTCGAATACTCCGGACGAAGCTAAGTTCTGTGACGGCTCGATGATTCACGTGTCGATTGTTTCACATCGCTCGCTCCACTAGTCACTGATTCTATGGTTTATTATGAACAATCAATTAATGAAATGTGCCGCCTGAAATCGGAACCGATGTTACAGTACATGTTATGTTAAAGTACACTTTATAATTTATATTCTGAGATAAACTTACTGTTACATTCAACATGCTAAGCAGCTCTTCGCTTCTGCTTTGTTTTCGGTAGATTTACTTTTTAAGTTGAGTCTAAATCGTATTTCTCGTTATAGGGGACCACAATATAAGATAACTAAAGTGTTTTGCGATGCTTTGTAAAATACTTAAACTGCTTTATAAAATTAAGTCTATAGATAAACACATTTAGGCAAGATTATTAAAATGACTGTTATTAGAAAAAATGTTCAATGCATATTTTACATTGAATGCTCACAATGTTTATTAAACTTATTTGAATGTATTTAAATATATTACTATCGTAACTCTAAACCTTATAACAGATAGTTAGTCGTAGAAATCCAGGATATACCTACATAGATCTAATTTTATTAAATACCTTTAGCTACAATAGTCATAGTACGTGAGTCATTACTGAAACCTAAACCAATTTAGATTTAGAGTTCTCGGGAAAATGATTATGTATACTTATCCATATCTCTATAACAGGAGATATCCAAAATAGGAAGCATGAACAAAATTATTTAGAGATATTGTGCCAAGATACGTGTAGTGTTCCGTATTTTTATTGGTAGTACAATAAATAAAACGCTATAATATAAATATAATGTCTATCAAAATGTGTCTGAATGACCTTATGTTCATATTTTATAGATATCGAGGATTCAAAATACAACTACAAATGTCTGTCATCGAGTCTAAAATGCTGGCTAAAACGGACAAGTTTATATCTATTATTATTTTACATAATTGGCCAACAATATACATACTACTTTTTTGCACTATCCTACCGTAAATGCAGCAGAGTTATCGCCACGCTTAAAACTTTAGTAATCATTGGAGCTCTACTTATCTCGAAGCTATCACTTAAGAAACGTTACAAGTTGAGACAGCAGTTATAAATCCAATTTAAGATCTTGCCTTCGGCTCTTTTGAACCTTAATGAACCCATATCAAAGAAATCGTTGAAATTTCGCACAAATAATGCTGAATAATTTTAAGTAACATAGGACAGAAATATTACAATACCAAATAATGTAAAACGGCCATTCCTGAAATATTATGTGTCTCATCAAAATATAACATGAAAAAGAATATTAATGTCTGTTTCTACCACGTCAAATAGTAATATGTAATTAATATAACAGTAATGGTTAACTAATTAGCTAAGTAACAACATTACACGGTAAAGAATACATTTGCCGTACCATGATCGACCTATCTTTATTTCTTAAAATTAGAATGACTCGACAATCACAAAATATGTATACAAAATAAGCCGAGATATGTATCAAACAACCAAGCGCGGTAGCACAGAATAATACATTTAAATTAAACTACTTTGGACCAGGGCAATGTCGCAAACGACGTACTATTAATTAGAAGTAATGCCCTCATCAAAAAGTAAATTAAAATTGTAAAACAAAACACTTAATGATATGATTTAATAATTATATTACTCGTAGGCAAATTTATTTTATCAAATATTAAAACTACAAGCCATTAGGCTTGTAATCTAGTTTTAATCTAGTGATTCCTACTGATTGGTAAACTTATAGGAAGTTGTACTTATATTCATAGTTCTGTTGTTTTAATTATTTAATAATAACTATTTATGATAGCGATTTAACACATTTTTTTGGAATATATCCCCTTTTTCAAATAAAGTGCGTCGACTTTATAAAATCAGTTTAATGTCTATAAACTTACATATTTCAATGATAAAGTTGTGTATTACATTTTAGGTAATTCAATTAACTTTAACTGCTTTTTATTTTTATACACAGACATGATGCCATACTACTCTACATACAAACCCTACATTGTGCATCTGAAATTCAATTTTACTTAACAATGTACAATAATATAATTAAAAATAATACTTACACGAATTGTCACCATTTAAAACTCACCACTACTATATAGTTTCGTAATATGTACCTAACCAACGCAGACACTCTCAGAGTAATTTATCGTATGGTCCAGAACATGTATTGTCATGGTTTCACTGTTTTTGTGATGATGTCACTTGAGTGCAGAAGTTGTTATGAATTGTAGACGGTTGCACCGGGGTGCATGAGTGAACATGACACTGACGATGCGGTGCGCAGAGGCATGCGAGCACGAGACGAGCGGCGCGCTGGAGCGAACTGTTGGTGTACGTAGGATGCGGCGTGCGTACCCGCGCACCGCCGCTGACAGTGCCGCGCCCGCGACGTTTGACCTTATTTAATTAGTTCGTTCGTTTTTACTCTTTGAATGTAACATAGCATATTAAAATGTGTAACTGTCTAATTCATTGTTGCCATCCACTCAGTTAATATTGTCGCCGCTTTACCAACAATGCTGTCGTCAGAATGTAGTTAATTGTACTTACGCACTTACATAACACGGTTCCACACGGTTCAACAAAGTAAAATTAATATCTTCGCGTGCCTGTAAGAAGCTAATATTCAAACGTCTTTATTTTTCCTGTTCCTTAAAGCTTGTATCCAGATGTAGCTAACTCGATCTCTAGTGCTATTTCTGTTTGGAGTTCACTTACCTCGATCCATCGTTGATTTCTGCAATTGAGATTATATGAATTAGTATTTCTATCTACAAAATATTTAAGTTTTTTTTGTAGAGAATTCTATAGAGTTACTCAATATTCTTAGTGTATTTCACACATGAATTATTCTTGAGCAAACCTTAAAAAATATTTTTCAAACAAAAGGGTCTACTGAACTACTACCACTTAAATGACTTTCGTATACAATATTGAATCATAAAATTGTATTAGGTATATGCATTTTTTCATACCCCGTGTCAGGTTGGTGTAACATTTATTAAAGAAATGTTACGGTTTTTGGATATTTTTAGTCGCGTTCTGCTAAAGTGCTGAGCAGTGAGAAATTGTATTATGTAGAAAAAGAAATGAAGATGTGAGCGCCTCATGGGTCACGAGATTCTACTTTTTGAAATTATTAATACTACTAATATAAAAACCAAATGAACAAAAACTGCGATTGATGGTACAATACAATTAGAAATTGTAATATTCTTAGTTTGTCATATTTTAACCCTTGGTCGTGGGTTGGAACCAGTAAGAAACACAATACTAAAGCTGTAAACTTTGTAAAACGAACGGTATCGATTTTTTAGAACGAAGCAATTGACATAAAATCACTTATGTCGTATATCTAGTAGTTTATAATGCAAACATGGAAATCACTTGAACGGTTTTCATTTTTCACAGTCAGCAAAATGTTGGCTCTAAATGCGCCTGCCAACCCCTTCGGGGTTAAAAGACGTGAGTGTATGTTACATAAGCTTGTTTATAAACGATATTGGCTGTATGTCGCCCATGTACTAAGGCAATGAATTATCATTTTGAGGGAAACGTCAAATACAAATTTCTATAGGTTTTAATTTTTTATACGAGGACCATACACATTTTCAAGCATTAAATAGCTTAAAAATGCTCTTAAAACGCCTGAATCTGCTTGTAAAACTCCCTGTCAATCAAACCGACTGCACGGATGGCGTAGTGGTAAGCGGTCAACTCGCCGCTTCCTACTGCGCTGAACGTTCTAGGTCCGCGGTCCACACGGGACAACACTTTGTGTGATCTACAAATGGTTGTTCTGAGTCTGGGTGTTCTTTGTGTCCGTTTCCATGTATGTTTGTAATATCTGTAAGAGAAAAAAAACCAAGGCAGAGAAAACACTGTGCAACGACACGTGGTGACAAGCGCTGTAATTGATTGAATGCTACTTTAGTTCATTATTACTTTTGTTTTATGGAGCCTTAATTAGTCTTCTAAAATAAAAAATCTAAGTTATTGTTGTATTCCTTTATTGAAGTGTAGTTAAATATGGCTTAACTTTTTGAAGAAATAAACAAGCAAAGTCAGGCGCTAAGAAAGCTGACTAATATTTCTTCAACTAAAAAGTAGAAAAACTAATGAAAACTTGAAGTTTTCATTAGTTTTTCTACTTTTTAGTTGAAAACAATGATTATTTGAAACAGGAGTAATAAGTATTTTATGATTAAAGTTAGACAACTTTATACTTATCACTTATTTTACATTACACCCAAATGAGGACTCGCTAAGGGGTCTTAGTAAGTTCAATTAAAAAAAGTTTAAATGGATGTTTCCATCGTACTGTTAATAATAGTTCAGGCTCAGCGGGGGATACGTTCAAATCCATTTTTTTTCAGACAATCTATGAATACTTTACAGCCTATCGCTCAAAGTACGTGGGAGTGTAAATGTTGTTTTTTTTTTAATTAAAATATTTTGTCACAATCACAGGCTCCCTGCCCGCAGTGAAGTTTGCATACAGCATAAGCTATTTACATAAATTTGCATAGGCGGACTTAGCGAATGAGCGTCTATGTTTTCTGTAGCGTTCGGTATTCAAAGAGACAAAAAAAAAAAAAAACAAAGGTACAGAACGATGGAAATTCAGCATAAAATGTCCTTGTCATTTTTTGTATACACGAATAAATATTATCTTTATGGCTTTAAATGGCTTAAAATAGTCCGTTTAAATAAAGGACTTCACTTACGCTTTTTTACTTAAGTTTACCGAATTATCTTTTACTTAGATTTACCTCCGTCCACCCACCACACAAATTCGGCAAACTGGACATAGTGAAGAACATAGACTACTTAGACCACTAGCCATTTCTTTCACACAGTTATTGATGATTAAATTAATAATTATTTGAACGGAATGGTCTAAAAATAAGTCGTAAATAGAAATACGTAACAAGATTTAATTTTTTGTTGTTTTACTTAAATAAATTATTACTATAATAAAATAATTTATTTAATTTTTATTTTCAGCGCTATGAAAATAATGCTCGGCAAGTTACCACGCCCGTGGATAGTAGACGACGCCAAAGACGATGGGTATACAGCATTACACCTGGCCGCTCTCAACAACCACGCCGAAGTGGCAGAGTTACTTGTACGAGGTGGTGCACGACCTGATCTACAAAATGCTAACCTGCAGACAGCCTTACACCTCGCGGTCGAAAGACAGCATACTCAAATAGTGCGCCTACTCGTCGCGCATGGAGCGAATCTCAATATTTGTGACAAGGTACGGAAATATATTATATCCCTAGCGTGATGAATAAGATAATCCTGTAAAAAAATTACTTACTTCAATTCAAATACAGCTTATTTAATTTTACCATAGAAGTCGGTTGTACAATGGCTGTTCAAGTTATACTTTCGAACTAAATAAAAAAAAATCTGGTCAAAAATCGACAATAAGGCGATATTTATCGATCACTTCAGCGAATGGTGTTTTTCAGTTCTTAGGAGTAACAATAATATACTAGACTAATATGTCGTGACAAAAACTTAGAGACAGGTATTTATTATGAATGAATGATGGTATATTTATATTATATAAATATACCCTGTTATCCCAATGAAAACGTCCCTATACCACTTCACCCGGGGGTACGACAAAGCAACTATGTAGATTTCGAACCAACTAAAACCACACAATGATGAGAGAGTACGTATACACAAAGTAGAGTCGAATCCAGAGACCGCCAACAGTTCCAAGCCACCATATTTCAATTGTACGTCTATTCCAATGCCTCCGAATGAATTTATAGGTACCTAGTAAACCAGCCCGCCTCCTAACCGTTTCTCTAGTAACTTCTAACTTCTAAAAACAATCTGACAAATAAGAAATAAAAAAATTACATAAGCAAAGCAAGATAAAAAACATTACCACGATTTTAATCATTAAAAAAATTATTACTACCATACAAATATCGTACGATATATTTTAGTCTAGGTTAATATACCGGTGCTATGATCTGGAACAAAGTTTACCTGCAAGATGAACTCGCGAATGTACTAATAATACTCAATCAACTTTACTGTACTTTCTTATTATAGTTAATATTCAACCGTATTCGATTTAAATGGGCAAACATGTAAAATATTAACATGATACAGTAACAGATCGCCTCAGCTGTGACTACATTGAAATTCAAATCACCAGTAATACTTAACATAGTGAATGTCAGAAACACGGTCCTGTAATTTTAAAGAATATGTTTGTGTACAAGAGATATGAGCGTGAAATGTGACAAAGATTTGTATAAAGTGGCTTTAAAGTGACAGACTATAAAAATGCATGTTATTAGAAATCTTATTGCAAACTCTAGTTCTGGCAAGTTTTTGGCGATAGTGTTGTTAAAATTTTTAGTGACTTCCTTGTTTAATACATATAATGTTTTGGATATTGACTTTGCAATGCCAATTAGAAACTCAATAGGAGTATAAAAAATATTTAAAGGAAGCTATGCTTAATACACTATTTTATGCCATGTAATAATAATAATAAAAAGGGAATGACCAAATACACATGTATTAATTATAAATTAATAGTTTGGGCAAATATGCAAATAGAACATGTTTTAACAAATCTCGTCATCTTCGAACGTTTTTTTGACCCACTTCAAAACGTCTAATTAAATTGAAACATCGCACACTCATCAATAAATTTGGTCGATTCTGATCAGGATTAACGGCTTTTTCCATACTTACAAATACTGTCTAGTGTCTTTTGTTACGTACTAAGAGGCGTGTGCTGAAGCATACATATGTAACTTACTTACTTGTTACTTTTTTACACTTAATGACTAAATAACTTAATGACGAAAAAATAATCACTACTACGACTATAAAAGAGAAAATAAATTATAGTTTAAAAAAAACTTAAAAACACGCTCTTGTAACTATCTAAACTAAAAGTAGAAAATAATTTTCTAAAATTGCTTTTCAAGATATTTTATAATATAAAAAATTTACTTTTACCAAAATCGGAGATCGTGCGGAACCCTCTTATGACCCTGATGGCCAGCACTCGCTGCGGTCATCGCAGTAGTGCGACGTTGCTGGCCCTGCCCATAATGGGGCCCCATAAAGGGCCATGGACCGCACAACCCCAAGTAGAGTCTCCTGCAGAAGTCATCGGGTCCCTTCATGTTGGGCAGCAGCCGCGCAGATGCTCGCGCTGCTCCAATCAACTTGGGGACCAGACCACTCGGAAATAATGTCCGAAGTCCCATCGGCCACCGAGTACGAGCCCCAGATACCTCATCGAGAGCTCAATGCCGATCCGAGTGCCCCCTACTATGAGGCTGGATCCTCAAGTGGCTTCCTCCGATCCCCATAAAAGAGCAAGGCCTCGAATTTGTGCAGAGTCATTTCGAGGCCAAGGATGTCGGCGCGATGTCGCGATGTCCAAGGACACCGCCAACACCACTTCGACCCGGGAAACTGCTTCCTCCGCCAGAGCCCTCACGCGCATGATCGCATCGACGGTGGAGCGCCCCTGACGGAAACCGTACTGATTGTCCGGCCCCATCATGACGAGATGCTTGACGAGGCGCCTTGCAATCACTCTTTCGAAGAGCTTGCACACCTCGTCAAGCAACGCTATGGGCCGGTAGGCGGATGTTGAGTCCGCCTGGAGCCCCTACTTTCGAATGAGGACCAGTTTCCCCGTCTTCCACAATTTCGGAATCTGGCCCCGCACGAGGCATGCGCTGAAGAACCCTCTCAGTCGGAGCTCGAGAGCCCCGTCATCTAAGGCCAGGACCCATCAGGATCATCAGTGGTGGAGTAAGCTCTACCCCTCGCGATGGGAACAGGGAGTCGACTACCCCCTCAAGCAGCTCTGGCTGAAGACACCGGGTGAGCGGCGGGGCCCAAGGGCGCATCTTGCCCCTAACCATACCGTAAGGGCGTCTACATGGATACCGCTCCAGTGTCTCGAGCAACTCTCGGCGGGCCTCACTTTTGGCCCGCTTTATTGCTGCCTGAAAGGTCCCCTTGACGACCCTGTATTACGCTCACAGCTCCGACTCCCGCGCTGCCGCGTCTACGGGACAGCGACGCCTTCTGCGGAACCTGGACCACTGGCAGCGCGAGGTCACACAGGTTTTCCGCAGCCATGCGATCGCCGGCGACCACCATTAAATCTGGCGCCTCGCAATATTGGGCTGAACTGGCTTGCTCTCCGCTATGCCCTCCGCCAAACAGGGATGGCCGTTCCCACCTCGGCTGGAATTGGCCGTAGGCGGCAGCGCCTCCTCCACCTAGGGAGAGAGGCGTTGCCGTCTTTGTTGCCCAGGGTGCACCACAAGGAGATCCTGGACCCCGCACCGCAAATCCGTCCAGCCTGAAAAATAACACGTACCCTGGGATAAGTCAAAGAGAACGAAAGAACAGATAAACTTTACAGATATACTTTTATAATATTGGGGAGGTTAGTATGATTTTAATATGAGTAAGATTTTTGCAGTAGATGTAAGTATCAAGATACAAAAACTCATTGGTACAAATATTCTGAGTAAGTCTCTTAAATCATACACCTGTGTGCATCTGTGCGGTAATCCCCTCGGATACCACCCACCGGTAGTTATGTCGGACTCTAACCAACTAAAAACCGTACGCCATCTCAGGTACCAGTAGCAGGAGAACCAGGTGTACCCTAGGAAGGAAAAGTGTGAGATAGCTAAACTAAATAGCAACACCGATATAGAACGAAAAAGCAGTTTTGCTATTATTAATTGGTAGCTGGAAAAGTGAAGTAGGCGGAGCTTAACACCCCCTCACCCCGAAATTGCCACACGTTTTTTAATAGGGAAATCTATTTACTACGCCTCCTCCTGGTATTTGCTCGGTGGTGTTTACCTATAAAGTTCGAGATTTTTAAAACCAGAATTTTCAGATTTAATTATCTGTGGATTGCCGAGCAATTCGAAATTCAAATAATAAGCATAGCACTAATGAATCGGGAATTCCCTCGTTTTTACGAGGGAATCCTGAATCGAATTATTACCTGCGATGAAAAGTGGGTTCTGTACGACAACCGTAAGCGTTCCTCTCAGTGGGTGGACCCGTGTTTCAACACCTAATCAGTGCGCTAAAAAAAATAACCTATAGGAAGATGTCAAAATGATAGAGACCGTCTGGTGAATCAGAGCCGGACTTGTAACATCACAGCTTCTCACCGAATGAAATAACAGTGACAGCAGATGTCTGTTGCCAAGAATTGCAAACAATGATGGAGGAACTCCCAATTTTAAAACCATGACTGGTCAATCGCTCTTCCCCATTGCTTTTCCACGACAACGCGCGATCTCACTATCGCAAAGCTAATGAAGTTACAGCTGGAAACTCTTCATCACTCACCGTACTCACCGGATCTTGATTGAAAAAATTCACGCCCTACTGGCAATACGCTTTCGTGGACTTCATCGCCTCCCGTCCAGCAGACTTCCACAGGAAAGGGATACACAAACTGCCATCAAAAATGGCAAAATTGTATAGATAATTTTGACCTTTAATTTGATTTATAAATTTAAAAAAAATAACCAAAACTTTTATGTTTGTAAATTTTCATACAAATCTCCAACTTCAAAAGTAAAGACCTATAATTGACTCGAGAACAGTATCTTATTCCTTTTTCTCTTCTTGTTCCTTTTTTTTGGGCAGTTGTATATTGAAAAAAAAAAATTGAGCCGTCACGGTATGTCTGGCAGATGTGAACCATCGAAATTATTTTGTAGAAATAATTAATATAAAATCATTTTGTTACTCATCGTAAGAGAGTCGCAGATTCATTTGTGCATGACAACGCGTCGCCAAACCGCATTTTGTATATATATTTATTTTTAAAAACATCTCCCGCACTAGGAATGTATCCTGTGTCGCGGGAGACTTTACAAACATACATGGAAACGGACACAAAGAACACCCAGACTCAGAACAACAATTTGTAGATCACAAAAAGTGTTGTCCCACGTGGGGATCGGCACACAAAACTCAGCGCAGTAGGAAGCGGCGAGGTGACCGCTTAAACCACTACGCCATCCGTGCAGTCATTGCATGTTACAAATGCTATCACATGGCGTGGTGACGCGTCTCCACCACGCTATAGTTAGCTAAGCAATAAATTAAGCAGGTCGCCTTAATATTCAATTTCTATTTAAATAATGTGATCAATACTCTCACTTATGTATTTTCTTTATATTTTAATTCAAAGAAGAAATTCTTCAACAATGAATCATTGTCGCAGTCTTTGTCGCAGTCTTCATGTCCTATTTCTTCCTATTTTCTTAAAATGTATCTTGTAAGTCCGGAATGTTTATTCATTTTAAGTATTTTATATATACATGTACTTTCTACGATGCCGTTTTCATGGGTTGAAACGGCAAGATTGCGTTAAACATATTTTAAATTAAATTTTAACGGGTAGTTGTTCTCATTTTCTTTAAATTACGTCAAAGAATAACAGTGCTTACAAGCATCACAATTAACTAACTTACTCCTGTTACTTAGTTATGCTGCTCAAATCCAATGAGAGATTCGAAATTAGCATATCTTGCAAATCCTTGAATCTGTAACTCACACAAAGTTAGCTTTGGTCCAATAGTTTTCGCCGAGGGCGCTGTTTCATGGATATTCCTAGCAGCTGTAAGAATGAGCATTCAAACATTATGTTACCTTTTTGTGCTTTCCTACCTTTTTATCATAAGATTTATCACATTAATTCTTTTCCAGACGACATTATTCTAGTATATACGAAAAAAGTACCTTCAAAGCACGATGTCAGGCCTCCATCAAATTGCAGCGTCTTGTAGTGAAAATTGTATCAAAATATTCGGATTTATTTTAGAATATCCTCATGGGAAGCTAAAAAACTTAATCATAAATCTTTTGATATATATTTATAGGATGGTGATACGCCTCTACATGAAGCACTGCGTCACCACACACTACAACAGTTACGGCGTTTGCAAGATGCACGCGACGCATCGCTTCTTACCGGGCTAGCGCATCCCCACGATAAAAAGTCTTCGGCTTCCATCGCTTGCTTCCTTGCCGCGCATGGTGCTGATCTCACCGTTAAGAATAAAAAAGGTAGGAAACGGTCACAACTTAATGTTACAACTAAATAGTCTGTAAGGAAACTTTGGATCTTATATTATTAAATTCTTTTGAATTAGTGTCATTTAGAAACGCTAATTCTTCGTAACACTAAAGTCTACTATATTTTTTATTTTTTTGTAAATGTATGCAATTCAAGTTGCGAACTATCATGACTTCAAATTTCCATTTTAACACTGAACAAACTATTTGAGTGACGACTAATGGGACTTAAAAGCTTACTATTTAGCGGATTCACCGGGTATCTGAATCGAAATATCATGTCATCAATCTTTCTGACTACGGAACTATAAAGCAAATAATTAATGAATATTTTAATTTATTGTAGGTCAAACACCCCTTGACTTATGTCCGGATCCGAATCTCTGCAAGACTTTGACTTCTTGTCGAAAAGAAGGTAGTGGACTTGGTTCCGAGGATGACGGACGGGCAGAGGGCGAAACGAGTCTGTTGAGTACCGTGGCCAGCAACAGTACAGCTGCCCCAGTCACGTCACCGTCATCTGCTCCAACAACATCGACAGCATCTACTGAAGTAACATCTACAACAACCGAACCTTCTGACCCAACTGCGGATGAGTGCCTCGTCTGTTCTGATGCGAAACGAGATACGCTTTTCCGTCCATGTGGACACATTTGTTGCTGTAACGTATGTGCTGCACGGGTAAGTTCCATACCTCCAACATACTCCTAGTGTAAACTGTGCGTTACCCAATATAATTGAAATGCCGGTCAAATACCCTCCTTTTCATTATTAGAATTGTCAGGTAAAAGTGATATTCTGTGGAACTGGTTTAACCCAATTTATTATTAGGTCCCTTGGTTAGCTGCACTCCCCTTTTTTTCCTGTGCGGAAATCCTCTCGGATACCATCCACCGGTGGGGTGGCTATGTCGGACTCGAACCGATCAAAATTCGCACGCCGCCGCCGGGTACCAGTAGCCGGGGAAAGAGATGTGCCCTGGAAACGAATCCCCTGGCACAGCTGCACACCCCTGTTTATTAAAGATAGACCATAGATTAACAAGATAGTTGATTGTTGATTAACAAGTTCACTTGAGAACAATTATGGAAAACTCTTAGATGTAGTGGCTTCTTTACGATGTCATCCTTTATTCTTATTTTCCTATTTAAATAGCAATCAATCTAAAATAGACACATGACTATCAAAGTCATCGATGTGCAGGAATAAATTTAAATAGGTTCCATGTCACCAGCTACTACTTTTACTGATCGAGGTCAAATCTTTTCTTATGCTATTATTATTTTGACTTTTATGACTGCACGGATGGGTTTAGGGGGTCACTTTACCGCTTTCTACTGAGCTGCGTGTTGTGGGTTCGATCCCCACATGAGACAACACCTTGTGTGATCCACAAATTGTTGTTCTGAGTCAGGGTGTTCTTTGTGTCCGTTTCATGTATTCATGTTGTCTCTTTATAAGAAAGAATAAAGAATGTGTGTTGTCATCTCTGAAAAGTAATGTATCGAAGACCCTATGATGATATGGCGCGTGATGGTCCAGGTGAAGAAGTGCTTGGTGTGCCGCGCGTGTGTGACGGGGCGGGCGCGCGTTGGCGAGTGCGTGGTGTGCTCGGAGGCGCCGGCCACGGTGGTGTTCCGTCCGTGCGGCGACGTGTGCGCGTGCGCCGCGTGCGCCCCGCTCATGCGCAAGTGCGTGGAGTGTCGCACGCCGCTGCAGCCCGCGCCCACCCTTGCCGCGCCCGCCACCACGTCCCTCCCGCCTACTCAACTCCCCGCACCGCTGCCGCTCAAGATTGACTGTTAGTACTATTTCAAACTTTAAATCACTTAATGTAACTAGACCAGTCATATTTAATTCATTTTGCCGATTGCACAATGAATGTTCAACTGGAATAGGCGTAACACAATGCTCAACCTCAATGTTTGGGCTAAATGAAAAAGATAATAATTTACATATTAATATTGGTAAAACCATACTTATACATTTCCAAGCACACAATAGTAAACGGCACCAATTGGAATTGGATGGAATTGAAATAGATTTGTATATGTTTTGTGCAGAGTGACTCGCGTAGCTGATTTCAACGCAGCACTGTAAGCCTATTATCAATTTTCCGCTACGGCATTATGATATTTGGCAATTCTATTGATACTATTAAAGCATTCCAAGCCCAGAAGCAATGTATTCGAACAATAACTAAAGCCCAACCATTAGAAAGCTCTGTCCCACTCTTGAAACATTTAGAAATATAATATAAGTAACAGAATCATCATAAATTTTCAGTGGAGAAGGAAGGAGGAAGCAGCAACCTAGCTCAGGTGCAGGTGAACAAGGGTCAGCCGGTGCCGGCCCAGTCGGCCCCGCACTACATGAACAACGGGTCGCGGTTCGCCGCCGGGCCGGGCGCGCCCGCCGCCCCGCCCCCCGCAGCGCCGCCCGCCCCCGCTGCTGATGTGCAGAAGTTGCAACAACAGCTACAGGACATTAAAGAACAGGTAACGTCTTACGTCGAAGCAATGTCGAAGCAATTGTCGACGCACAACATCCGTTATTATAAGCTGGGGGAAGAAATCTGAAACGCGGCTACTAATCGGCGGAATCAATAGGTTTCCGTTTACTAAATAGTTGTTTTTTAATTTACAGACTATGTGTCCGATTTGCTTGGACCGGTTGAAGAACATGATTTTCCTGTGCGGACACGGCATGTGTCAGATGTGTGGCGACCGCATCACGGTGTGCCCAATCTGTCGCAAGCAAGTCGAGAAGCGCATCCTACTTTACTAAACATGTACACCGCCGCGCCGTCGACCAACTTAGGATTTGAATCGAAGTTTTAGTATATTATAAAGGCTGATTTTATTTTACAATGTCATAGCTAGTACCTATTAGCCAAGTTTACTCTATTTTAAACGTGTAAAAGAAAACGTTACTGTATAGTACCTCGCCTCGCAAGAGGTCATTCGTAAATTAAGTCACAGCTGCCACCGGCCTTACCACCATCCATTTTTAACAGACACCAAAGTCTCAAAAGAAGGGTTCTTAATCCAGTTGATTTTTTTAATGTGTGTTACCTTGTAACTCCGTCATTTATTAACCGATTCGCATAATTCTTTTTTATTAATATTTATATTAAAAGTTGCATTTATTACCTTCGGGGTGCAAAATAACGAAATTGTGACGTCAGATCAGTCCTCATGTCCGACGTCCTTGTCTCAGGATGCGATATGTCATGACGTCCGCAAGGACGAATTTCATGATTTTTTTAATTCCTGTGACAAGGATTAAAAAGCATGAAATATGTGACTATTAATGGCCCCAATAGGAAAATTACGACATGCTAGGTCAATCGTTTCAATCAAATCAATTTAACATGTACAAATAACATTATCTTAATAACGAAGCTTCCCTGATGCTCTTTCTAATATTTCAAAGTGACTTAATAGTTCGTATCACGGTAAAGTAAAAACAAAGAAAGAGGCTTAAAATGTATAAACCTATACCTAATAGTTTTATAATGAGTATATTAGGTATACTTATTCTCGATATCGTCAAACATGTGCAGACATTGCCTGATGGCATTTGCACTTAGATAATATTGTTTGTATTCTACGGTGATACGAATGACATGAATAATGAGAGAAAATGTGTTCAGTAGTTCCCAGTGGGCGAATAAAAGGAAAAATCTGCCCAGTCAATTGACATAATAATCTCACTAGTAAGAAAGTACGTCTTCAGTAATCGAAACGATTGAGAGAAAATACTCTCAGAATTCGATAACAAATTCCATTCTTTTTAACACTAAAAACACCAACACCTACGGTATAGTAAATATAATCTCATGTAAAAACTTCATACTTGATATGAAAATTGAATAACCATTAAAATTAGGATGTTAAAACATATTACATTAAAACATTATATAAACCCCTACTGAATGAATACAGAAGTAAATTAATATTAGGTAATGGCATTGATAAGTTATTTTTAAAAGTGTAAAGAATACCATACTATGTAAAGAAATGCTATCAAGTGGTATCCTTGTTTATTTATGTCTCTAAGTTGTAGGAAAGAAATCTGATAGAAATTCGTAAATTTCAATATGCATTATTAATCCTTTATTGCTAAATGTTCACATGTTTAGACAAACTTCAAAGGTAAAGTTCAAAGTAAAAACTCAAGTTATTTAAATTATTAGCATTTACTAAATAAGGCTGATAAGGAATCCTCGTGCGAAGCATAAACAAATTATCATTTTTCTATTATATTTAGTTGTTGTCAATTATGCATGTAATGTTTTAAAGTATTTGTCATGTGATTGTTGTCAATAAAATATTATAGACTAATTTTAATAAAATTATATGGAAATAAAAGTGATCACAAATATCTTTCCTTCTGGCGAGCTGTCAGTAGGCTATCAATGATTTGCTACGATTGAACGAGGATTATAAATGTTGTATTTAATATCAAGGTTCACTCTTGCACTAATTACTTGCATTTTTCTTTAAACTGACTCGCTTTAGTAATGAAATCTTTGCACATGCTTCGTTACCAACAGTTTTCCATTACGACATACACGTAAAAATTGCCAAAATATTCTCAACTGGTTTTTTGACAATAACAATGCTTCAAAATGTTACCCTTCGTGGCTAGCCAGTGAGCCAATTGTTTAATGTAGCATAGACGCCAGATCTATAAGATCCAGTTATTAATTACTCTGCACTAGAAATAAGTAATAGGCTCTATGTATTGTGTAATTTTGCATTTGTTAGTTACTTCATAATATTAACAATATTTATTATATCATTATACAGTGTATGTAATCAATATAGATACCTTTAAATAAAGATTATTGTTTAAAGGATAGTTTTTATTCTTCTCGAACAAATAAACGTTACAATTTATAAAATTAACCAGAATAATTAGCCACCAACGTACTATCATCAATTGTTTCCTTGGCCTGTTGCGGGTATTCTTCAGCTTTTTCCTCAAGAACGGTGACCGAGTCTCTACTTATGGCTTGCTCGAGTAACAACTCACGCGTTAAGTCGTAAAATCTAAACGATAAGTGCAAGTCTTGAGCTAGTTCGCTCTCGTCGCATCGCTGAAGGTTTTTGTAATATTGGTCAGTCATTCCGTTCAACTCCGGCGCAACTGCACAATACAGTGGTGTACTAGCGGCCTGGCTCTACGCAAACGACAGTAAATATTAATTAGGTTATTTTGATTTCATACTACGACAAGTAATAAAACATAACAGTGTAAAAACATGTAAAATTGTATGTATTTTACAGCCAGAGATTGTACAATAATGGCTAGGTATCTCTCACTTGCTGATACTTGGAAATCGCTTCTGTTCCGATGCAGACTGTAATTTAGTCATTGTTTTTCGGGAACCTATGCTGCTTGACCAAAAAATCAGATTCAGGACAATTGTATGTAGGTAAACATTGCGCGTCACTGAGTTCATTTAAAAAAGAAAGGATACGGTCAATCGTGAATACTTACAATAGTCTTAGAAAACGGTTTCATGATATTATAAAGAGTCTCGTAGGGCCACCAATTAGTACAAAGTCTTGTCTTGACGAAGGTGCCTGGGTTGGCACAGAACACCAACTTACCCGTGTTCAACC
The DNA here is from genome assembly GCA_902825455.1 of Arctia plantaginis. Taxonomy (NCBI): domain Eukaryota; kingdom Metazoa; phylum Arthropoda; class Insecta; order Lepidoptera; family Erebidae; genus Arctia; species Arctia plantaginis. The sequence goes on from CADEBD010000288.1 coordinate 9,611,721, forward strand.
AACGGTAACCCAAGTAGTGCATAAAAAAGATGCCACAAAGTTTAGAGATATTGTAAGCCTTTATAGAAGTGTATTCGTGTTTTGGAAGTGACACCATTTCTTTAGTTGGTGACAGTTTATGGAAGAAAGGCCAATTGACATGTCTGAAACATAAAACAAATAATTTAATTCTAAAGAAATGCTAACATATAGATTTTGAAAAGAAAAATACTCTCGCTGTCCGTCCGTAGCCTACTGTTATTTTTATCGCATAGTGTATTTTGTGTAAATGAAAACTATGTTTTGATTCAAGAATCTGTTTGCAAAGTTTATAAAAAAATATGTAGAAATTTATCATATTATAATGAAGTTAAAAGGAAAAGAGCGATTAATAGATTTAATAGTCAACAATATTGTATTAGTACATACTCGTATAATTGTGTACAAACATAAAGAATCTAAAACCGTTCAACGAGCAATTCTTGTCTATATATTTATATATATAATCTGAATCTCGGCAACGGCTCCAATTACTTTCATGAAATTTAGTATGCAGGGGGTTTTGGAGGTGGGGCCTGTTTCCGAAATTATAGAAGACGGGGAAACTAGTCCTCATCCGAAAGGAGGGTGTCGCAGGTGGATTCACCATCCACCGGGACCATAGTGTTGCTTGACGAGGTGTGCAAACTCTTTGAAAGAATGATTGCACGGCGCCTCGTTGAGCACCTCTTCAGGGTGGAGCCGGATATGGCGGACAACCAGTACGGTTTCCGCTCGGGGCGCTCCACCGTGGATGCGACCATGCGCGTGAGATCTCTGGCGGAGAAAGCAGTTTCCCGGGGCGAAGTGATGTTGGCAGTGTCCTCCAACGCGTTAAACACTTTGCCATGGAGTTGCATCAGGGAGGCGCTGTATCACTAAGTGCCTCATAGTCGGGGCATATTTTTCGGAGAGAGCCCTCGTCTACCCAAGTAGGACCGGTCTCGGTGGGCGTGAAATGTCGTGCCGTGTTCCACAGGGGTCGGTGTGGAACATCGGCTACCACTGTGTGCTTCGTGATGCCTTCCTGGATGGTGTCGCCGTCACGTGTTATGCGGATGACACGCTAGTGACAGCGTGCAGCAAGACGCAACGTGAAGCAACCCTGAGACGCGCTGCGGAGCGCGCGCGTCCTTTTTGGACATATACACGCCGTGGATGGCCCGAGGTAAGTTGGGGTACCAGGGATTTCCTTTCTAGGGTACACCTGGTTCCCCGCCTACTGGTAACCGAGACCGGTCGGTTCGAGTTCCACATAATCACAGGGGTTTCTAACTAATACCTTTAAACGAGTAATTCTTGTACATATATTTAAAATCTGAATCTCTAAAAGGGCTCCAACGATTTTCATGGTTTCGAGAGCGATTAATCCATATAGCTAGGTTTCATTTTTAGAAAATTTACCGAGCTGAGCTCGATCATCCAGGTACTACTTACGTTATATATATGTAAATTTCTTTATATATCTGTGTAATTATATTCTATTATAATTATATAATATATGTGTGTAATTGTATAATATATATATATATATATGTAAATTTTGTTTAGTTTTATATACTTATTGATAAAAAAAACAGTGATTACAATTGCAACCTCGGTGCACCTACCCTACAAGATTTCTACACCACCTAAAGGTTGACTGGGAGAGAATGCCCAGAGCATTAAGTCCGCGAAGTACATAAGTTCATGAAGATGTAAAATAAAAAAAAATAAAAAAAATAAGTAATCTCATGAAATCGAATACGAGCAGTAAATTGGAAAGTTTTCTAAAAAGAATCATTTAGATGAAGCTAATAAGCTAATAATTTGTCTAAAACAAGTAGTTAACATAACAACCTTATTTATTTCGTAAGGCATAGGGGGCAACCGTGACTACCGTCGCCTATGGACACTTGCAACTCGAGAGTAACAAGTGCGTAGCCACCAAGAGTCCCCCCTCCCCTCTAATATCAGGAGGTAACATCGCTCACTCAGTGCAAAGCAACGAAGAAATTACTAACTCGGTTGTCTGTGTGGCCGTAGTAACACTCCTAGTGGAGCCGGTCCATAGCATCAGCATAGTTCCCGAAGCATTGCTCTCACGGTTATTATCATGGAGAGCGCTCCGAGGAATTGTTTGGAGTAATACCGGGCGTAGGTTTCCGCTATCGTTCCACGCGGCAAAACCTCCTGCCCCAGCACCCGGATAATTGGCACTCCAACACTGTGCGTTTTTCAAGATTTTTCATCTCGCAAAACTGGCTTTGGTCGCCCGCGGTGTTTCCGGACCAATGCAACGTTCAAACCGTCAAGAAAAGAGTGTAGTCCTACTTCAAAGGCCGGCAAAGCGCTTGTGCCTCCTGAGTTGCAGGCGTTCATGTGTGACAGTTGTCACTTTTCATCGGGTGACCCGTCTGCTCGTTGACTTAACAAGCCTGACTTAAAGTTACGGTGAGTTTACACGCTCGCTCGTATTAAAGTAGTCTCTTCAAATTGTCGTCCTAAGGTCTCATCTGCTTGCAGTGTTTACTCTTCTTTCAGAATAACAGAGTGCAAATTCATTATAACATTTAATAAATACATGAACTAGGAACTAACCTGTGTGAATCCGAAGATACAATAATCACACGAGCGTCGGGGGCAAGTATTTTTTCAATATTCATAAGCAAATACGCATGACTCAAGTAGTTAACCTGAAATGTTGTTTCAAACGAGTCCTCGGTGAGGGTCCAAGGTAAACCGAACACGGCCGCATTTAAAATGACTATATCGAGTTTTCTGCAAAATATCAACTTATTTTAACCTACTTCCATGAGTTAAGCTAACTCAAGGAAAAAGGTAATTTTATTGTCTTCACAATAACGACTTGACGAAAGACGTTCATCCAGGGTCATCTCTTTCGTCTTCGGCATTGCATGGTAAGTAGGGACCTATCAACAACGTTGCGGTGTTCATCATACTTCGTATAATAGGTACCAATAGTTAACGGGATAAGAATACCTATAAATTAGGATGTTAAGGGTTGTTTGCTATGTATTTTAAATTCTATAATTTTTTTTGTTTGGTTACAACAGTAATACAAGTAAAATTGTACAAGTGTAATTGCTCTTGAAAACCTAGAATAAGACCGCTCTGACTCATTAAATACACAATAATAACTAGATGTAGATAATTTTAAAAGATTCTTACGGTATATCTCTTAGGATTTCGTCTGAACACTTTTTCACAGAAGAAAGTGACGATAGATTTATTTCATATACTTTTAGTCGATCAGTCCTCTTACAAACAGTCCTGGCAACGATATCGGCTGCATATGTGTTACGACAAGCCATTATTACCGTGCAATTTTTACTGCTTAAGCAGCGCGTCATTTCCTGTCCAATTCCACTATTTGCGCCCGTTATTAAACAGGTTTTATTCGTCAAGTCAATATCTTTCATAATCTAAAAACATTTTTATATTTTTTCACACTACTTAGCCTAAGCGTTATCACCCATACTATATTATAAAGAGTATCAGAAGTGACTTTTTACCACAAAATAAGAACAGTGCTTTGACTAATGTAAAGACTAAATAATAACCAATTTAAAAATACTATACTGATCAAAGTGACTAGCGTAGCCATTGACAGCAGGGCACAGTAGGGCACGTGCCCCACGGTGGATGCTGTAATCGGTAATCGTAACAGGATCTTTGCAGGGTTTTGATAAAATTCATTTCTCTTAAATAAATAAAAAGCTGCTTAATGCTGCTACAATGCTCAAACAGCTACCAGTGAAGCTAAGCTATTTATATTTATTTACCGTATTTCTACCAAAAAAAGGTGGCAGCTCTTGAATACTGTATTGGTCCACAGGAGTCTTTCTCACAACGCCACGCAAACTATTGGATATTTAAAAAAAACTCACCTCGTTAGAAGTTGGTTGTAAAATACCCATATTCTGTATGATTTCACGAATGAAGTCGACATAATTATGATATAAACTCTTAGTCGTAGTGAAGGCATATTGTATTTCCACTCGATTATATATATAAGAAGTTCTGCAACTGACATAATCTTTTTAAGAAATTAAGGGGGCAAACGAGCAAATTTTTCACCTGATGGAAAGCGACTACCACCGCCCATGAACATCTGCAACTCGAGGCCACGGCGTTTCCGGCGTTGCATTGATGATGTATTGATCTACGGAACTTGCGTATATGTAAATTATGTCACAAAACTAGAACTCAGTTGTATTCTGTTTTATTAAAATAAACATGAATTCGTTTGACTGATTTTTTCTTTGCTTAAGCGTTAATAATTGTTCAAAAACGTGTGAATTCTTGATAAAGCTCATAAAAATATACATAATAAAAATATAAACATGTAATAGCTCATTCGATTTGGAATGACATGTAATTTTTTTTATCGAAAGTATGTTATTAGCACATAGAAAATTGCAATTGTTTTTAACACATTAAGATGAAAAAAAGAGAGCACTTCGTTTTTTGTTAATACCTCAAAAATTATTAACATTTAAGGAATGTCAAAAAAAGATCCTTAAAAAAGAGGAAATTTCCAAGAAAAAAGTTCCGACTTTCAAAACTCCATCTCTATTATTTATAATTTTAATTCAACGCCCAAAATAGGGCTCCGCCCAGCCGTAACGACATAGGCCCACTACCGCTAAAGACAGTGTACCACATAAAATATATTTTTTAGTAACAAATATTAATTTAAAAAATTGAATAAATTATGATATCATCTAGACACTTGAAAGAATAAATCTCCGTTGGTAAAAATGTTTAAGAATTTTTTTAAAAAATCTACTACCACTACTAAGACAAGAGAGTAGGATCACAACCTCTCCCCGAACATTGAATTAAGATTAGACGAAGAAAAGGAATAATAATATTTAGCGTTTTTCGAAAACCACTTAAATGAGGCAAATCTGCGGTACTTTCAGTGCACTCTTTGGCTACATTGATTTTAAAATTTAACTAAATTCAGTCGAATGAGCTACTTTAAAGTTAGGTTTGAAAACTCTGAGAACCAAAAAGGTAATGGTTTTGACTTGTAAGTATTGCTTAAATAAACCAAAAGAGATACTGGATGTTTTCATCTAAGTTCTATGTACACTACCAGGGGAAAGATGTTTTTTTTATTTTAGATTTAATAACTTTGAGCTTGGTTTTCCTAAATCCTATCATCAACTTACCGATGAAACAAGAAACGATACATGGTTTAAAATAGTAATAAATAATAGACTGACACTTAAGAACATAATACGTACACTTTCGTTGTAATGTTACTTTTTTCAACTGTCAAAAATATTTTTAATTGTATCCCGATTTTACCAGCCTGAAAATATGTAGAAAAAATTATTAACGTATCTAAGTATTCTATGTAATAATAACCTACATTCACTTCCGCCTCCAAATCCCTCGGGGGAGTACCGGCCAATGCGCACGCCGCCTCCGTCGAAACGGTGCGGTAACCGCGTATGGCTCTAACCGCCAATATCCTCTGAGGGCGCAAGTGGCGTGCCCTATTCTAGGCGGTCAGAGCCGCCGCCCACACCATACAGTGCCATTGACTGGACAACCCCCGTGTACAGCCGTCTCGTTGCGACGCTAATACTTCATCTGGGCCTGAACCGGTACGAGGACCGAGTTGACGACGATTGAGGCGCCAGGGGGAGGACCACGACGGGGCCCATGAAATAAGAGGGCCTCGGGCTTGTCCAGGGCCATCCGTAAGCCGAGCGCCTCAATGCACTCGACCACCAGAGAGACTCCCATGATGGCCAGACGTGCCGCCTCTTGGAAGTTCACGCCCCGGTCTGTGACCAATGTATCATCAATTACACCCAGCCCGGGGGGAAAATCGGCTCGAAGGGCCCAGTCGTACCCTATGTTCCATAGGAGGGGTCCAAGAATAGACCCCTGCGGAACACCGCACGACATGGGCCGACATTTCAAATTACCATCTCGGTCCTCGTACACGACAGTACGCTCCTCTAAATAATCTGCCACCAGCCGCCTCAGGTACTCTGGCACCCCATGATAGTTGAGGGCTTCCCTGATGCCGCTGAATGGCAGACTATTGAATGCGTTGGCGATGTCCAATGACACCGTCAACAGCACGCCGCCACAGCTCCCCGCCGTTTCGGTCACGGCTTTCAAGCGCAGCACAGCGCCGACCGTCGAACGGCCCGCTCGAAAACCGAATTGGGCGTCCGACAGACAATTTCCCCTCTCAAACAATTTACCCGAATCGTTCAGCAACACGATAGGCCTGTAGGCCGCGACCGAATCGGCAGGCCGTCCCGGCTTAATCAATAGGACCAGCTTCCCGCTTTTCCAGCACTCAGGGAAATGTCCTGACGCCAAGCTGGCGTCGAACACCTCCCCGAGGTGGTCTCCCATGTTGAGGGCTAGGGCCAGCATCCGGCCGGTATCCCGTCTGGCCCAGGGACGGATCCGTAGAACAGCCGCCCCTACCTCCGAATCCCGGACGGGCGGAACATCATCCCCGTTCGGTTTCGGCCAAGGAGGCCATTGACGGGGCTTTTGCTCAGCCCGTTACCACTTCCTGCAGGAAGCTGGGCTGGAGAGTCTCCGTAAGGGGGGGGGGGCGACGAGCGGAGCTTTTGACGCACCGCGCGATAAGAGCGACCCCGGTCTCGCCGCCAGGACTGTGATCCTAGCGTTCACAAAACCGATGAGCAGTTTCCCTGTGTCACCCAAAATTTTGGCCGACGCTACGGGACAACTGACCCACACAGCGCGAAGTCGTCCAGGCTCCAGAAGCGCATCTTTGCGCACTTGGTCGGCCTGGCTATCTTGACACCATCCGTGGCTGCGAATATTCCCCGCAGCTTCTCGGCAAACGTGTCCGCCGTCTTTACGCCTTCAGCCCCCGGGAACTCGAGAACTCGAGCTCCCGTCTGGGCGAGACGCATCCTGACCCCTACCGTCCCGAAATCATTAGCGAGACTGTCCCGGGCCTTCTTGAATACGGCCGCGTACGACAGTCCGCCGTTAGCCGCCTCCGGAGATACGGTGACCACTATAGCCGCGGTTTTAGGCGGCTGCAGTTTCCGCGGCTTCTTTTTATTTGCCACCGCCGCCGAAGGCGATTGCGGAGTAGAGGCTGTGTTATTGGCAGCCTTCTTACCCCGCTTTCGGGACTTCTTAGCCGCTCCAACTACCTGCCACCCGTTGTTGGTGGGGGCAGATGTAGAGGGGCCAGGAACAGATGCCGGTGTGGGGAGTGGAGGGAACTCCACCCCAGCCCTTGCCGCAGTAGTTACAGCCCTTGTTACCGCCGTCTTTGCCGCTTTGTTGGCCACTCGTCCTGCCTTTGGTGCGATCGTAGGTGTAGACACCGATACCGCCGCTGCCGCATACGATACGCGACCACCCGCAACGGGAACCGAGGTTGGCGCTGGTGTGACCCTTCGCCTATCTGCAGCAAGCGGCGGCCGAACAACGGGGGCCGGAGGCAGTCTCGCCTCCAAGCCCGCTAGTCGCCCGTCCAGCATACGCCATGAATTTGGCGCAGATGGGCATCAGGGACGTCACAGGAACCGGGACTGGGAGTGGGGGCAGGCCGCCGCGGAGCCGAGTCCCATTTCTCAGGGCCATCCGCCTGCGCCCGGAACTGGGCGAATTGAGCACTGAAATCAGCCACCTGCTCCGTTAGGCGGTCGTCAGCGGACTTAAGGCGGGCCACATCCCCCATGATGTTCTCAACGACGAAGAGCCCTCACAAAGGAACTCTTAAGGTTTCTGGATTTGGTGGCCACTTTCTGTATAATGGCCACTGCCACGTTTGCTCTCTCCTGCAAAGACACCGGTGTTAGGGAGACGGTACTATTTTCTGCTGGCTCCCGGATCTTCTGCAGGAGATCCGCAATCTCCTCTTCCGCTGCGCTTTCCCCCTCCACTCGGGCCCGTCTATAGGCTTCCGTCTTAGAGAATACAGAGCCTGACGGGGCCGAGATTGGCGTGCGTGGCCTCCCTCTACGGCTACTACCCACTTTGGGAGGCAGCATCTCCTGGGACGTATCACTCTCTTCGTCCCTGGAGCGTCCGCGTTTCCTACTATCGCAGAGCTCCATCTCCGTCGACTCCAAGGCATCCATCGTCGTACTGGGGTTACCTCTGTCCGACGGAATGGCGGACCTATAACGTAATCGTTCAGATATCCTTCGGCTACCAGCAGCCAAATTGACTTCTGGGAGCCCTACCGAGATAGGCGTCCCAAGCAAAACTTCGTCCTCGTTAGACGAGAAGTCATTCGCTTTTCTTGCCTTGTCCTTCTTATTATTCACCTTCTTTTCTTCCTTTTTATTTGTTTTATTTATAATTGATTCCATATTTAAACCCACCAAAACCCAGTGGGGGAGAAATAAAAGTCGACCCGGGCAGAGATCCCCCAATACCCGGGCAAGCGTAAATTTGTGCCCAACCGAGGGGTCCACAAGTACCTCGGCCGGGAGTGCGCTTGCGACTGAACTACCCATCAGCCATGCATCCCCTGGCCACGCACCAGAACTCGAGATTCGGAGTATTTTTTTAAAGAGGTTTTCTTCCTCGCAGTCCGGGCGGCTAAGCCAAGAGCCTCGCCCCCAATTAGAGTCGCGCGACATAACCACGACAATCCTTTCGGGATTACGATGTGCCAACGGTTGCAAGGAGACTTAGCCCCCGTAGTCTGTTCGGTGGCAGTCTAAGTGCTCACTGAACCCGTAGTCGTTTCTCCACTTTGGACAGAGGAGCAACTATCGGTGACCCAAGAAGGGCCCCACCGAGTATCCATCTTAGTCTGGAGTCTTCCTCTGAGCCAATCCGGCATGAGTGACTTTACCGGCATAGCCTTAGAGATCACTGACCCGCGCAAGCCCCCCCCACGACGTCAACGTGAGGATACAGTTGGGGAGGACACCTTTACCCCCTCTCCCATCTTCCAGTGCCGCAGATTGCATGGAGACTAACTGAAATAAAGAGGCGCTGGGGTTTACAAGTTCTAACGACTGTCCTCGGGTTGAAAAAGAGGCTCATAGTAAGACTTTCAATAACAAATTTAAAAATTTAATTTTTTACCACTTCTTGTAGGTACAGTTAAAAAATATTGTATTTAGTAAGATTTCTTTAGAATACAAAATTAAACAAGGTAGATTCAATTTGCACAGACTGGATATTGTCAAAAAATTTGAGTTGTACTACTGTTAGTTCACTTTTTAATAGCCTTGTTAATTATGGATAGTACTTGTGTCAATACAAATTTTGTCATAATGCAATGGAATTGTCAAAGCTTAAGGCCGAAATCCTTATCCTCTCGAAACTCTTTTAATACAAGAAAAGGTACACATTGCAGTCCTAAGTGAGACTTGGCTGGAGCAAGGAAGTGCTTTTCGTATAAGCAATTTCAAATATATATTTAGATCTGATAGATTTGATGGATATGGAGGGGTTGCTATATTAATACACAACGCCATTCAGTGCAACACATGTTTAACTAATAGCACTAATCAGGACATAGAACTAAGAGTAAGTAAGAGTTTTTAACTGCCCTTTTACACTGACTGTTCAATAATTGTGCACGCGCGCCCCTTTGCGACTGCCACTGTTTACAATAAATTATCATACATAATATAAAGTACTCTGTACAACGATGACGTCACAAGTAGTCACGAGTTGAAATAGAAGGATCATGGAAGTTCCGTTAAAAAGGTATATACCTACAGTCAAAATTACAGAAAAGAATGGGAAAATTTCGAGGAGTTGAACTCCTCGAAATTTTCATTGTTTCACAATTGTCATTATTTTTTATTATTATTTAAAAGAGACAACACCCGCATTAGGAATATATCCTGTGTAGCGGGGAACTTTACAAACATACATGAAACAGACACAAAGGACACCCAGACTCAGAATAACAATTGGTGAATCACTCAAAGTGTCGTTCCATGTGGGGATCGGACCCACAAAATTCAGCGTAGTAATAAGCGTCTTACCGATTGTTTAAATCACTATGCCATCTGTGCTGTCGACCTTTACCCACGTAGTGACTCCACAAAAGCATTTTGTAGCTATTGCCACTCAGAAATGTATGCAAAACTGACTGATTTAAAGAAGCATTTAGAAACTAAAAAACATAAAGCTACAAGTCAATTGATTTCAAAAATAAGCAAATGAAATTATTCACAGGCCCATTGAAGATTTGTAAGCCTTCAGCAAGAGCTGAGTGTACCTTAACTTTGTATATTACCGGACAGTATGACTGCAGCTATGTATTGGTTTTTAAATGCGAAGTTATTCACGATTGTCTGACTGGCGAGTTCTAGCGGATTTTAGAAGAATTTTAAAAAGCATCTAGCGACTTTTATTTTTGTTTAACGGCAACACTGTGTCAAAGTGTCAAAAGTCTCATGAAAACAAAACAAAGTGCAACAAATACAAAAGCGAAAGAAAATACCTACTTATAAATGATCATACAGATTATTTCAAATCAGAGTTTTAACAATGGATAAATCTAGTAAACGACGTTATTCGTCATCCAGTTCCGACAGTGCTGAGGAAACCCGTAAAAAGGATCTTAAAGAGCGCGATGAGTTTGCTAAGAGATTAAAAAAACGCGATGAAGAAAAGACGAAAAAGATTGCTGAAGCTTCCAGCAAGAGGTCTTATGAAGAAGCTGCAAAGCGCTTGAAACTAGAAGCCCAAGACAGGGAAAAGCTATTGCCAAAATTGCGTATTGACTCTCGTCGGAAGTATTTGGAAAAGAGAAAAGAGGACAAAGTTATTGAATTGGAAGCCGATATAGCTGACGATGAATATCTTTTCGATGAAAACACGTAAGTTTTACATATCTATATTACAAGTGTAACTTTTTCTGATGCACTAAGCAGTTATCCATTTGTATAATTAAAAAAAGATAAACCTTGAAATAACTCAGTTTCTCTTCCTAAACTGTGCCTAGTTAGTAATAGAACTTTGCATGAATATGACAAAATGACAACTTTTGAAAATAACCTTTATAATTTAAGATTAAAAAAAAAACAAAATGTTTATCACAGTCCCTGCAACTATAACCTAACAATAAACAAATAAAGAAGATCAAATGTACAAAATGTCTTCTCCTCCATCTGATGTGGAGAGGAGAATTCAAAGGACAGCAACACTTTTTAGACTCTTAGTTGCACGTGTCCACTGGCAGCGGTAGTCACTTACCATCAGGTGACCCGACTTCTCGTATGCCCTCCTATACCATTAAAATAAACTATCATTGGTATGACTTTCCATTAACGTCTGTTGAATTGAATTCGAGTTTGTTTCTGTATTTATTTTGAAACTGCAATGTCTCTGTTTAAAGAGCAGCCTCTACACCCTCACGCCTAGGCGGAGACTGCTCTCCCTACGCGCCTCTGGCCCTATAAAATACTATAGGGGTAGGACAGACTCATACCAGGTGGAGTTGGATCAACCAATTCGGTTGTTTGCCATAAGTCAAACATAACCTATTGGTTTTGGTTGTGGGCTCCTATTTACGCATTTAGACTCGAGGGCGATCCTTTATGCGTTTAGAAGAGGTTGGCTAGGTGCGCCAACCAAGCTCCTACCAGAAGATTCATGGGGCGTTCACAGGCTTCTATGAGCGTAAAAACAAAAGTACCAGGTATGGGAGTTGCCCATTGTGAGGCCACTCCCTCACATTCTAGGATTACGTGGGCGGCCGTTTCTTCTGCTCTCAGGAATCCTCTGCAAAGAGGACTGTCTGCTGCATTGGTGCAAGGGTGAATAGTTGTCGGTTCAGAGCTAGGTGTCTTGTTATGGTTCCTGCAACTATTTGGATATCTAGTCTGCTAAGACCGATAAGTCTGCAAGTAAGTCGTAGTGAGTCTTCAGTCAGCACCAGTTTGGACTGTCTGCAGCCAGGTGGATTTTTCCACCTTCCGTTGTGCGCTTCACGAGTACGTCTAACCCAGGACAGGATCGAAGTTGGTTAAAAGACAGTGGCAGGAGTGTGGTTGGGCCGGCAGCCGAGGTTGCTGAACATCATTCCCGTGTGAATTACTATGCCCTTTAATCCATTTGTTGGGGCAAGCTGCTCCAATGCTTGATGGCATTCGAAGACTATACCAGAGGTCATTGTGTCTCCCTCTGTGGTGCCCTCCAGCGTGCCTCTAGGACGGCCATACTGTCTGACAGTATATGGATGTTGTAGTCCTTAGTACCCTTTGACACGGCCGTTGTGGCGGCGTTAGTTATTGCCACACATTCGCATTGGAATATGGAACTGTGTTGGCCCAACACTAGTGATATGTTCATGTTTAGATCTTGTGAGAAAACTCCGGCTCCAGTTCTTGACCCAGTCTTGGTACCATCCTTGTAAATTCAGACTTTGTTTATGGCAGATTGATCACGGTCATTATCTTGTGTCAGAATGTGATATCTCCTTGTGAAGATATAGTGTTTTGGGATCCTGTCGCATGGGGCTGCTAATAGTGGCTCAATTTGGGGTGCCTAGCCTCTTATATATTTGTAATCTGCGGACATCAATGAAAAGCTATATATCTATTATTCTTTTTATATTTTAGGAGATATCTATCATTATTCTTTTTATATTTTAGTCTTACAAAACGGGAAAGGCAGGAGAGAGAACACAAAAAGACCATCCTTAAACTTGCTAAGGAACATGAGAAAGCCCGTGAATTGGAAAATGTTCATAGGTATCATATGCCACAAGACTTAGGTAAAGATGCCAAAGGTATGTTACATATTTAATTATAAAGTAGACCCATTGATATTGACATTGCCAAATAATATGATATGGGACATTTCACATGATGGCATGACAAAAAAAGTCAGGTTTGAAATTGGTACCTATATTACTTTTTTTAAATAGAGACTACAAAAAAATATGTTCATATTTATACAAACTATAATATTTTTGCTCTTCTATCACAACTTTTCACACCAAACCTACCCATGTATATATTTATATCTAAGATCCATCTGTCTATTTATTGTATTTTTGTTTGTTCATCCAAACAAAAAACATTCTAGCTACTAACACTTAGATTTAAAATATTTACTTCCTAAAACCTAAATATTAACTTTTATTTTAAAACAGGTAAAAAAAATATGTACCCATTTAAAATATGATTTGATTTCATTGTAAATAACTTTAATATGGAAAACAATTTCCAAGGTTGTCTTTAAACTAACCGGGTCAATTCTTAGGACCTCCCCTGTTTCAGAACCTTACATTTCTTGTCATCCACTTCAATTCATATAACAAAATACAGTGTCACACTTCCTAGTTGTTTTCAGGAGAATATATTGAAGTTGATGAAAATGAAAAAGTACCACATTCAGAGCAACAAAAGTGGGAGCAAGAACAAATTAAATCTGCATTTTTCAAATTTGGTGCTAAAGATGCCAAAGGACAAGACGAGTATGAATTGCTACTGGATGAGCAAATTGATTTTATTCAAGCTCTTCAGCTGGATGGAAGTAAAGACAAAAAAGAACAAGAAGAAAAGTCAGCACATCAAAAAATTAGAATGTCAATTGAGGAAACTAAAAAGTCTTTACCAGTATACCCTTTCAAAGATTCTCTCATAAAAGCTATTAACAAATATCAAATAATGATTGTGGAAGGTGAAACCGGCTCTGGTAAAACCACTCAAATACCACAATATCTTCATGAGGCTGGCTTCACCAAAGATGGGAAAAAAATTGGATGCACACAACCTAGAAGAGTAGCTGCAATGTCAGTATCAGCTAGAGTGGCGCAAGAGATGAATGTGAAACTTGGTAATGAAGTTGGTTATAGTATCCGATTTGAAGATTGTACATCTGATAGAACTGTTATAAAGTATATGACAGATGGTACATTACACAGAGAATTTTTATCAGAACCTGACTTGGCATCTTATAGTGTAATGATCATTGATGAGGCCCATGAGCGCACACTGCACACTGATATCCTTTTTGGTCTAGTGAAAGACATTACTAGATTCAGACCTGATTTAAAATTGCTCATATCAAGTGCCACCTTGGATGCTGAAAAATTTTCGAGTTTCTTTGATGATGCACCCATTTTTAGAATTCCTGGAAGGAGATTTCCAGTAGATATCTACTATACAAAAGCTCCTGAAGCTGATTATGTTGATGCTAGTGTGGTATCAGTTTTACAAATACATGCTACACAGCCTCTTGGAGATATTTTAGTTTTTCTTACTGGGCAGGAAGAAATTGAAACTTGTGTGGAAATGTTACAAGAAAGAACAAAAAGGATAGGCAAAAAACTAAAGGAACTTATTATACTGCCTGTTTATGCAAACTTACCCAGTGACATGCAGGCAAAGATATTCGAACCAACTCCAGAAGGTGCTCGTAAAGTTGTACTGGCAACTAACATTGCTGAAACTTCTTTAACTATTGACAATATTATATATGTCATAGACCCTGGATTTGCAAAACAGAATAATTTCAACTCGAAAACTGGCATGGAAAGTTTAATGGTTGTACCTATTTCTAAAGCATCAGCAAATCAAAGAGCAGGCAGAGCTGGTAGAGTAGCTCCAGGAAAGTGTTTTAGGCTGTACACAGCTTGGGCTTATAAGTACGAGCTTGAAGATAATACTACGCCAGAAATACAGAGAATCAATTTAGGCAATGCTGTACTAACATTGAAAGCTTTGGGAATAAATGACCTCATTCATTTTGATTTCTTGGATCCACCACCCCATGAGACGTTAGTTTTAGCTTTAGAACAGTTGTATGCACTAGGAGCTCTTAATCATCATGGGGAATTAACTAAAGCGGGGCGAAGAATGGCTGAATTTCCCACTGATCCAATGCTTGCAAAAATGTTACTAGCCAGTGAAAAGTGAGTGCATAATTTTACTTTTGTACATTTATACTATTCAGTTTAAAGAAAACAACACTTACTTTTGCAGTTACAGTTTATTATACTCTTTTTCATCACTATTATTATATATGCTCTATAAGACCTCTCAACGTTTTTGGGTTCAGCTTGAGATCTTAGAGTGTTAGATGTCGCTGTATAAAGTTCTTTATAAGGTTTTCGAATATAATACTGTAGATACCTATTGCTTACTTTCCTTGTCACTTGACGCAAACTCGACAATGCAAAACAGTAATTTTTTGCAAATGTGTTCGTTTCGGTTTTCAGCATTTCTCTTTCGCCCTTGTCAATTTTTTTTGTTTAATTACCTATCATATTTTTTATTTAGGCATTGTTTATATTCTAACACTTATCTTTCTTTGCTTTTTATTTTAGGTACAAATGCTCAGAAGAGGTAGTCACAATAGCAGCAATGTTATCTGTAAATAGTTCAATATTCTACAGACCAAAGGACAAAATAATACATGCTGACACTGCTCGGAAAAATTTCTTCCATCCTCATGGGGACCACTTAACTTTAATGAATGTATACAACCAGTGGCTTGGCTCAGACTACTCGGTGCAGTGGTGTTATGAAAATTTCGTACAATATAGATCTATGAAGAGAGCACGTGATGTCCGTGAACAACTCGCTAGCCTCATGGAAAGAGTAGAAATAGATATGGTATCTAGCATAAATGAAGATGCTAATATACGTAAAGCAATAACTGCCGGTTATTTTTATCACATAGCGAAGTTTTCCAAAGGAGGGCATTATAAGACTGTAAAACATAATCAAGTAAGTAATTTTCACTTGTATAAATATACATATTTTTATGTAGCACAACTTTTAAATCTGCTATTGGTCCTTTCTGTAACAGAAATCTTGCCAAACGTGATACAGTAGGTACTTTAGTTTACACATTACCAAATTTTTAGAACTCCAACTAAGATTTGTGAAATCAATATATTTTTGTTCTTAATTATACCCTACCACACCGTTCATCCGATCATTGCTGGGGATCCCTATAAGATATAGGGTACCATTATTCAGAAAACCATAGTCCATAAAAAATACCTGTATGATCTTTTGCTGAAACCATTCAGTAAGTCAGTCAGTCAGTCAGTGAGTCAGTCAGTCTTAGTAATATTCCGATAAAAAATAAAATTAATTTCTTTATTTCAGACTGTTATGATTCACCCCAACAGTGCATTATTTGAAGAGCTTCCGCGCTGGGTCATCTATCATGAATTAGTGTTTACTTCAAAAGAGTTCATGAGGCAAGTTACTGAGATAGAAAGTAAATGGCTTTTGGAAGTTGCACCACATTATTACAAGGCTAAAGAACTAGAGGATTCCACTAACAAAAAAATGCCGAAAACTATTGGGAAATCATCCAATAGTAGATAAAAAATATATTTTTAATACCTACATATTGTTTTTTTTTTGCTATAAACAGATTTTTTGTCTTACAAAAAAAGTTAACAGGGTAACAGATGAGAGGATGTAGACATATGATTTTTCGTATGTAGGTTAGGGTTGCTAATAAAGAAATGGGTAATGACAACCCACCCTGGAGACTATCTACTTTGTACAATCTAATGGAGGTAGGTAATCTAAATGCAACTGATTGTGAGTCCTGACAACATAACATGAACGGGCATTCTAGGTATTTGTAGATGCCGATATCGGTAACGGAACACTGTTCTTCAGTGTGTTCCGTCACTTGTTGCCAATTGTTATAATAATATAAACATTGAATAAAATAATAATTAAGTGACAATGTTGCTGACACCCTTTTTTATTTTTGCTAGCCGTATCCTGCCACGCGTTAGCTTTTTTTTATGGAATAGGGGGCAAACGAACAGACATGTCACCTGATGGAAAGCGACTACCGCCGTCCATGAACGCTTGCAACTCGGGAGTCACAAGCGCGTTGCCGGCCTATGAGTAAGGAGTACGCTCTTTTCTTGAAAGTTTGAAGGTTGTCGTATCGATCCGAGAAAACCGCAGAGAGAAGGCGGTTGTTTATGTGAGACAAAATGTTACTCGAAAAGCGCGCAGTAGTTAAGTGCCAATTATCCAAGTGGTAGGATTCAAAAGGGAAAGAAATGGGAAAGAAAAAACTGATGTGCAAAAATAGATAAAAACCATGTTTGAAGGAGGTTGTTGGTTTGTGTCAAAATTGGAGTTCAATCGGTACAGAACTTTTTGAGTTTTTCAATTCACAAACCAACAACATTTTTATAAAAATTGATAACATTTTAATGACACAATTTTCATGCTGGCCCAAGAAATGGGGATTAAACTTACACACCGTATTAGGTCTTCACATATGAAATTGACGTTTTGTACGGGTGGAATATAAAATCAATTTTTTTTTGTAAAATATATGTATCTAATTAATCAAAGTATGCACCGTTGCTATCTATGCACTTTTGCCATCTCATAGGTAGTTCATTGATCCCTTTACCAAAAATCCCATGGGGTTGAGAATCAATAAACTCTTTGAAGGCGGTTTGGACTGCCGCATCGCAGTAGATTTTTTCTTCCTTGAAGAAGTTGTCCAAATTCCGGAAAAAATGGTAATCTGTTGGAGCAAGGTCTGGGGAGTACGGTGGATGTCGCAGACATTCCAATTGTAGCTCGTCTAACTCAGTGGTTGTTTGTTTTGCTGTGTGTGGTCTTGCGTTGTCGTGAAGCAGCAGTGACCTAGAGCGATTGACCAATCTCTATTGTTTAGCAGCTAGTTCTTCCTTCGTGGTTTGCAGTTGCTGACAATAGATATCTGCCGTAATCGTTTGTCAGATTTTAGAAAGCCGTAGTGAACAACAACGGCGCTAGTCCATTAAACACTCACAAGTAGTTTTTTCTCAGTCAATTTTCGTTTAGGGTTCAGCCATTGCGACGAGCGCTTCCGAATATCGTTCAGTATCCACTTTTCATCACAAGTAATGATTCGATTTAAATCCCCTCATTATTGTGTCAGTTGAGCAAAGTAACACAGCAGTTGACGCATGTTTGCAAGTTCGATTGACTCAAGTCATGAGGTACCCATTGTTCAAGTTTTTTTACTTTCCCGATTTGCTTTAAGTGGATTAATACAGTTTTATTACTTACCCTGAAGCCTGCAGCTATCTCTGAAGTGCTTTGTGATGGATCCGCTTCTATAGCATTTAATTCTTAATTTTCCACTTTAGTCTCCAGCCGTCCACAGGGTTGGTTCTGAAGGTTGAAATTTCCAGAACAAAAACGTTGAAACGAAAAACGTACCGTGCTTTCTTTTGCGACACCAGCGCCGTACACATTATTAATCCTTCGAGCTGTTTCTGCAGCACTGGTGCCACGGTAGAACTCGTACTCGTGAATATATTTCATGTTGTCCATTGTGCGGTAAAAAAGCGACGCCAAAGCAAAAAAAAATATGAGGAAAAAACAAATGAATGACTGTTTTAAAAACACAAATGTACCAGCTAAATGAATTTATAAATTTGAATTTGGAATTCTTAACCAGAGAAGAGATATTACAGATCAAATGGTCAGTACGACAAAACGCTAATTTCATATGTAAGGACCTAATATATACTATACTAATTGGTTTAACCTATAAAGGGCAAAATTGATTAAAGTATTAAGAAGGTAAAAAAGGGGGTGTATTTACAATTTTTAATATTTACTTTTATGCACTACATAAAAAATAAATTATTATATTTATAATACAGACAATTGTATAAATAATGCAGCTTCTAATAAAAGCATTGAAATTCTAATGGTAGTACTAAAACTTAATGTAAATTTTAAAAATCTGAACATCTTCCTTTTCTTTCCCAATCCCCATATCTTGTCGGTTCTGGTCCCCTTGGACCTCCTATTTCACCTGTATGTGGATTTGTGTTGTTTGGCCAAGCAGGCAAGGGATCATCTTTTACTTGTGAAGGATGTAATTGTTGTTCTCCAAGATCATCAATTGGTGTAGTCTCCCTCAGTTTATTTCTAAACTCTTCCAGTCTTTTAGATTGAGGCTTCTTTGGTTGATTGCCAGGCTTATCGATATCAACGTCATCAGCTGTTATTTTCTGAGAATGTTTGCAAATGGATAATGCACTGATGGACAACTCTGGAATTTTAATAATTGTGATTGTATTTCTAACTTTTGGTAATTTTAAAATATGTGTGTATGGCTTGAGTATGAGCCTCATAAGCGAAACTGTTAAGTTGAGTAATTTTAATGCTGTATTTAAAAAAAATGTATAAAGTTCTCAGTGATGAAGCTGACAGTAGATATTGCAAATTTTACCACAATTTGAGTACTTACGTTTAGGATGAATACGCATTAATTTGTTGATTATGTACATTATAAATATTGAAAACACCAATAATTCCAACTATGTAGTTCTAAACGTTCAGATTAAACAATCAAAAATACCAACTATTTGACATTCATGACAATCAGTGTTTCTAACTCAGACTCAGACCTTAAAAAATAATGCCTAGTGACAACTGACTAAATCGATTAATGTGTAGACTGTGATCGAGTGATGATATTTAGTTTAATTTACATGTACAATTTAGTTAAATTTATACCTATATAATGCCGTACGTAATGCTGTCCGTGTAGTGACGGATTAAGAATACGGAATGTCACTACCCCAATTCATCCCGTGGGTGTCGTAAGAGGCGACTAAGGGCGCAAAACAACGCAGGACACCAGCTCTGCAAAAAGAAGGAAAACTTGTCACAAACCCTATACCAACCCGTCTGGCCAGCGTGGTATAGTAGGCCAAAACCTCCTTTCTAAGGAGAGGCCTATGTCCAGCAGTGGACTATTACAGGCTGATGATGTGATGATGATGATGATAATGCCGTACAAACAACTCACATCAATACATCATATAAGTTCGTGATGTCAAACTAAATTGTAATGTACTTCTCGCTCCCAATCATCCTGGATAATTCTTTTGGTTATATCTACTACTTTTTTCCAGTTTTCTAAGGTTACTATCTGCTATTTAAATTTTTTTTGGAAGCGGTGGTTCTAACTGTACCTTTCATTTGGAGACAGCCTAGCCTACAGGCCCCTGGGTGCAGCGCGTACACCGCACAAGGGCGGTGCTTACAAGGGGAAATCGAAACAAAAACAATAAATTCTCATAATTTTTATGCCTAATAAATTTTTATTATTTCTTGATGATCAGTGTACGAAAATAAATACAAACGTTTATGAGGGAGAAAACTACGTAAGACAACAGCACTGCAAAGAGAAGGAAACTTGAAACAAACCCTATACCAACCCGTCTGGCCAGCATGGTATAGTAGGCCAAAACCTCCTTTCAGAGGAGAGGCCATGCCCAGCTGTGGACTATTATAGGCTGTTGAAGTGTGATGTGATAAGCTTCAGATCTTCTTTACATTGAATAAAATAAAGTCGCTTTTTGTTCTTAATGCGGTTTGCACTAATAGAGAGAGTGATTTAAGAGAAAATTTTATATGGATGATACATGCACATTATAGTAAAGAAAATCTGAGGATTTGTAAGATTTGTAAGCTTAAGTCGTAAAAAACATGTGTTTGTGCGCTTGCATCGCAAACGCTGGCTAAACTTTACAAGATAGCTCAAAATGATATACCACGGAAGTGTATATCTTAAAAATATCTACAAAAAAGTTTTTTATTTTATTTTATTTATTGAGTTTCTTACTCAACAACTTGTTTACATTACGCACATGATTATTGTGCCACTTACACAGTATGCTTAAGCTAATTACAGTTTCATGACATTTTGTTGGCACTTTAGCTAAGAAGTAGAAATAGCCAAAACAAAAATCTTCACGAAAACAAAAAAATAAGAGAAAAAAAACACAATACTAAACTTAAATAAAAATAAATTCTTAACCAAATACTTAACCGGTGAGTATCTTCACGATTTCGCCTTGATAGGATTACTTTGACAATATAAATATGTAAAATAATATAAAATACACAATACAATATATAATATCTATACTTTCGAATCTCTCAGTGTATGTGTGAATGGTCATAATAGCATTTCTACCATAATTGGTGCGATGGAAAGGTACGTTAACAAATGCGTATGTCTAGTCCGTGATTTTCGCGTACCTTATTCGACAGCTGGAAGTAGCTCACAACAGTCAAGCCCACCAAGCAGAATATCAAAAAGTAGCAACATATCTAGCATCATAAGCCTGTCATTAAGGGAAAGCAGGTGATAGTGATTACTGTCAACGGAGTAGTGATCATGGCGTTTCTTACATTTAAAGTTCAGGCATCTTACGAAACTCTTCTGTAAATTCTCTGTCTGCGTCAGTCTGCAAAGGAAAGGGTCCCGTGCTGTGCCCACTCGACGATGACCGGCTGGAGCACCTCCACGGCGACAAAACAAGCACGTGGAGCCTCCAGCCAGGATGATCATGTAGTTATGACATAATAAAGTTATAACAGACATGCAAACAATGAGAAAGTTTGGTTTTCGTTTCGATCTCTTTTTTCTTGCCGCCCCTTTGAAAATGCTGCCCGTGTGCGGTACACGCTCTGCACCCCGTACCCGGTGTCCCTGCGCCGAATGTCGTTATTAACCATAGCCGGTGAAAAGAAAATGGGGCCTTCTTCTTTAGCTATCGTCGTAACGTACAATGTCTGCAGGTCCCAGTCCTGCGTTTCGCTCATCAGCGCCACGTCGATGTATTATTCCTGTAGGAGTGGGTGAAGGAGCGTGACCTTGCGTGCCAAGCCGCGGGCATTCCAATGAAGCACCCTCAATGGTGTTCTATCCGTAGCGGGAGATTAAATCCGCAACACTGAGGTCCTGGTGTCGGAGCGTGATGCTGGTTGGTGCTGGTGGTCATGGTGACGGCAGCGGTGGTCGACGTCGGTAGCCCTCACAAAGGCTTTTTGGGTCGACAGGCACGCGAGCGTCGTATACTGAACGGATCGCACGGGAGCGCACATTCCATCCGGGACCTGCGCGTGAACAGTGGTCACCGAGTGGTCCACTTTGCCTGTCCGTGCCCGCATTGCTAGCCTGCGGGCGAGGAGCTCCGTAGTTGATGTAGTGAGCGTATAGTGTGTATAGTAGTGACCATAGTACTTGATAAAAATAATACTAAGAACCCCTGGGGTCGAGGCGTGGCTGGTCATGTGAACTCATTCAACTCAACTCATAGGGTAAACTCAATAAATTCAATTAAATTTGACATTTCCAAAAAAAAAGTGTCTACCTTTCCATAGAAAATACTAACACTAGACTAGAGAGGACCACTATAGGTACAATCTACAAAAAATATAGTCTGTGGACATGACAAATGACATGTGGTAATTTGACATTGACAGCGTTATGTACCTCTGCCAATTGTACCTACATCCTGTTTTCATACAAAAAATTGTGCAGAATACTTAATAGAATGATAAAAATATAAAATTAATAGATTTCATTATAAAAGGTAATGCTTAGTAGGTGTTTGCTAAAAACCTTTTTTAGTCACCGAGAAGTTATTACAAATATAAAAATGGCTAAAAGTACTTTTGAGTACGTAAAAAATTTCGAAGTTGATGACACTCTTTTACCCAACACCTGGATTGTAGTAAGGTTAGATGGAAAGTGTTTTCATAAGTTTTCCGATGATCACAACTTCGCCAAACCCAACGATATAAGAGCTTTGAAACTAATGAATTATGCTGCATTTACAATCCTTAGAGAGTTCAATGATGTGTTAATGGCTTTTGGACAAAGTGATGAATACTCTTTTATCTTTAAAAAACAGACCACACTACACAAACGTCGTTCTGCAAAGCTTTTGACAACTATGACCAGCAAGTTTACTTCATCTTACGTATATCACTGGGAAAAATTCTTTGAAAATGATTTGTTAAAATATCCTCCAGCGTTTGATGGTCGTGTGGTTTTATATCCCAGTGACGAAAACTTAATAGATTACATGAAATGGCGCCAAGCTGATGTGCACATTAATAATTTATATAATACATCATTTTGGACACTAATTCAAAAAGGAAAGCTTAGTCCATCACAGGTAAATTTATTAAGGTTACTACACTACATGTAGCTAAATAGCTGTATTTACCAACATGGGATTAAACAAACCACCTACTGCATGTAACATTTCTTAAATCAAATGTATTGTACATAATAGCAAATAATATGTTAATGAGATCTTGGGCTACATATTCAATAGAACTTCTACACCTCTGCTTGTTTACAGGCTGAAAAACGTCTATGTGGGACTGTATCTGCAGATAAAAATGAAATATTATTTCAAGAATTTGGAATAAATTACAACAATGAACCTGAAATATTCAAAAGAGGCACCTTACTAATGAGACAGAATATGTTATTCAATAATAAAGCTAAAAATATTATAGTAGATATACATGATGATATGTTAAAAGACAAATTCTGGAAGCAGCATTCAAGTTTATTATCGTTAAAACAAAAGGAAATTAATTTGTATAATGGTCCAACTACAGATATAATAAGTGAACAAACTAGTTTAATTATAGAATAGCAATAATTTCATGCAGTGTTTTATTTTTACATTAGGCTTCACTCACCTTAATACATCCCTGAATAACAGTACTATATTCTGGGTGAAAGACACACTTTTCTCTCCTGTTGTTTTATGTAATAGGTTCGAATTGAACTGGATCTGAATTGTATCTCTCTTGCTTGCTCTACCTACTATTACGTAACTTAAACATGCACAAAATAGCTAGAGGGAGAAGTAAAAGACACACACACAAACATTTTAAAGATAATTGGAACTTTTGATGCTGTTTAGATTCTTGACTTTTTTATCTGTTAGCAGCAATGTGAAATGTTGAAGTCCAACTAACTGAAGTTTAACAGGTGGAACACAGTTGTACAGCATTTTTTTACAGAACCAAACCCATGACAAGATCAAGCAACACAGTTAAAACATGTTAAATCCAGATTTTGATGATATATTAAGGTACTGGAATGCATAGCCTGTTTATGGTGTAGATAGAAAAATGACAGTTAACAGCCACCTGTGTTAGTTATTTAACAGTTTTGTGCTTTTTGGCATCATACCCATTCCTTGAGGAATTGGGGGTCTTCCACATACTTCTGAAAAGCTTGTTTCTGGCTGTTACTGAACTGGACTTGATTGCTTTGAATCGTGTTCAAAGAACCTCAATTTTGTAAGAACTTTATTTTATGAAGAAACAATCGAAACAAGATATAGATTACTATGAATACTTTAATCAACATTTAATAGGTTTTTTAACAATTTTAAATAGGCAGACATGCTGCAAAGTAAAGCCATCCATTAATAAATAGGTAATAGAGGTGTGTCCTATGTACATTTAAGTGTATACAACTTCAAAAATTTTGGTTGGAGTACATAGCTCCAACAAAAATATTAAGAAAAATTATGATTTTTAGCTTACATTTTTCTTTTGATAATATATCATATTTTACTATAACACTGAATATTATAACAATTCTTAACTAATATATAAGAATTTTACAATCATCACATAGATGCAATTATGTAATCAAACATTTGTCACCCTGAATAAAAGGAAAGTGCACACTAAATATCGGTAAAATATTATTCATTGGCTAAGTAATTTTTTGTTAAAATCGAAGATTTTATACAAGGTACAGTGTGATCCCTTTTTTTTTTTTGGGGAAGAAATTATACATTATATTCAAAGGCAAAACCCAATAAAAGACTTAAATCATTGGATGGGCCCTGTCTCACTACTTCTATGATAAGACTCCTACAACACTTACGACTTTGTTGACATTTTTTCAAATATTGGTACACTTTCTGAAGGAATGAGAGAATATCTTAACAACTGTTTGCAAACTGCAAAAAGTTGTTAGAATATTGTCTATGTAAATACCATTATTGTGCATTTGACATTAATTGTCATGAAATTAATGCAATATTATTATTATTATATTTTATTGTCATATTCATATGTCTGTTAATTGAGGACTCTTCCAAAGATTTCAATCATTAAATCTATATAACCTTTTTAAAATAAACTATTTTCTACAATATCTACATTAAACAGTATTTTTGTAGACATATACATATTTAATCTGTTGTGTTTAGTATAAGAGAATAATATATACAGAGCAAAATAATTATTTCAAAAGGAATTCTTAAAGTTCAAAATGATAATTGATGTTTAGAAAATAGGAATGTAGTTGTCGATCTTGGTACGGTGCTTCTGAGCCACACACTCACTTATCCATACAATGTTTCGGCATTCCTGCTCCTTCAGTTTTAAGTAAGAATAGAATACTCCAAAGTGGAATTGCTGAAGGAATGCATGCACATTGAGGCTTACCTAAAAGAAAATAATAATAATAAGGAATAATATCCTAGTTGTTTTTAAAAATATGTTTTTAATAAAAGAAAAACAGGTTAAAATAGTTAGGGTTGGGTAATGAATTTAACCCAGATAAGCCTACTGTCCCATATGTAGGACGGTAGAAATAAAAAAATATTTCAACTTACACACATATTAATAGAATATACTTAATGTATTTGTAGTAACAAGCTAATGTGCTATTAAAATAAAAATTATAAAAAGGTGCAATTATAATATATTATACATTTTATAAATACATATGGGACAGTAGGCTTATCTGGGTTAATTTTTATATATATTTTTAAACTTTTTAAAGTTGTGCATAATTTAGATGAAGGCTAAGTGAGTAGCCGTAAGAGAAGGTTATTAATGACAGGGTACTCCAACTGTTTAGACTGTTACAACAAGTTTACAATCTTAAGTATAAAAAAAGCTATTTTAATGTAATATTAAATTGTCATATACACTTTACTCATTTTACGGAAAAAAATCTTGTGCATGAATTATACTTTATTTTCTATTAAATTAGAACATCAACCGTTTAGAAAAAGCCTAGCTGTACTTAAGTACAAAAGAACATGCTTACCTCATGTTCAAAGAACTTGTCTTCCAAGGTCTTGTCACCAGCATTACTGCCAGCGCCTTCAAACAGGGCTTGGTATTCTGCATAATACTCAGCCACCGCCTTAACCTGCTCATAATCATCAGCCCTGGCAAGAGCAGCCAGTCCATCAGGATTTAGTTTACCACAACGCGGGTACAACTTAGCACGGTCGTCCTTTGACAATTCAGTACCAAAGGAGTTGATAGTAATAATGATAGCTCGACGATCAGCTTCAAACTGTAAAAAACATGTATAACTACTAATTGTTATGGTTAAATGGGTCAATGGAATGTTAAAGTATTAGTAGAGTAGTGGTGAATGTTAAGCCGTAGGTCCCAGTTGACATACAAACATCTGTGGCAATCGTTATGGGTGGTTGGAGCTCTAAAAAGTCTGAAAACACTATCTAAACTCTGATATCACCTAGGACTTCACCTAGGACTTGGGTTGTTGTGATCTGATGACACTCACCCCTCATAATAAGTGAAGTTCAACTGTGTCATAGTAGACTGCATGCCTATCCCAACCAAGTTTTAGCTAAAGGGATGTGTTTTCAATAAATTTATGTTTATGGTGTTATGTTTTCAAGAATTTTAAATTAAAAGGTTAAAAGTGCTATTAATATACTTACAGCCAAGATTTCACACATTACGTCAGCTGTAGTTCCACCAATCTGCTTGCAGAAATCATAGAATGCCTCCAAGTATGCCTTGTATAAAGTGTTACGAATGATTTCAATGTTCATCTCATCCAAATCTTGCTCACTGATACAATCCACGAAGAATGGGGCAAGGGGAGTATCCACAAGTACAGCATTGTAGAGCTCAGCTGGTGTAGCAGCAACATGAATAGCCTCCATTTGCTCAAAGGAGCCCAATGGGTGGCACTTTGGAATCAACTCAGAAATGGGTCTTTGATGCAAAGTACCAGTAATCAACAAAATAATATTGTCAATCATATAGCTGTATGTAATGAAATCCAAGAAGGTAGACAATGGTTCCACTGAGTGGTTCCTAAGATGTTGGAATTCAATAACCAATTTTTCACGTAGCTTATCATCGATGGTGGAGACGGAAAGAGGGCTGGGCTCATTAGCTAGGAAGGTACCATAATCAGTACCTTGAAGATGAAGTTTCAAGTCTGTAAAGATTGATTACTATTATATTAGACCTGTAATTAAATTACGAGTACATTTTGCAACTACATAATAGAGTTGCGTTATTTACATACCTTCTAGTGTCTCGCATTGCACCAAGTTCAAGTAGTCAGCCTGCTTGAGAATACCACACTTGAAACCACGGCACAGACCTTCTAAATAGCCACCATCGATGTTAAAAATGCACCCCTTCATTTTGCTTGAGATATTAATTCACTGAAACAGTTTAATTTTATAATAAAATTGGAATTCAAGCAATCGCGACCAGCCCAAAGACACACAGAAGAAGGAAATCAATTGAAGTTGTGATCAATGATCATATGATGTTTCCATAGACAATGACAAACTATTTCTGAACTGATTAATTTATTAAAGGATTATTTACGATTACAACCCATGTAATTATTAAATATACTAATTTTACTTACATACTATTAGACGGCATATTACCAAATTGCTTTAAAAAAAGGGTTCTACAAAAAATTAAACCTTGAAAAATTGTCGTTGAAATCCAAAAGCTGCATTTATAAAATAGATGACTAATTAAGCCCTAGATTTAATCATGCACAGTATAATAATAGCAGTATTGTATATTTAATTACTATTTAATAAATTTGCATAGATATAATGAATTTGGATTAAATTTGGCATGGAAAGATTATAGAATCAGCAAGTCATTTTTATCACAAAACGCAACACTGCACTATTTAGGGCTTAGAATTAATTATGACTTAAATCAAATTTCTATGTAAATCTTATTGCCGATAATTAGAAAAAAATTTGAAAATATTAAAAGTGAAAACAATAAATACGAGAATCAAAATGTCCACATAGACATCGTTTTTTTAGTAATAGATTTAGTAATAAAAATAAATAACTTTAAATCTCTATTTCTTGTTTTAATTGATTTTTAATAGAATCTGAGTGACTAAGCCAAAATCATCATGGGAGGGCATGGGACAAAATTAATGTATTTTTTAAATTTTATTAAAATTAAAATAACTATAAAAAGTTAATACCTGTATCGGCTTGTATGTGGTGAATTAAATATTTAAATGAATAAATTAGAATTTGGTTCTTTTATTTTAATTGGGTGATGATGACTGATGAGCACCATAATTTGTTGTGTCTGGGTGTAATTTATCTATGTATGTATTTAGAAGTTTAGAAATATATAAGTATGTTTATCAGCAGTCTCGCTGTGGGTACAGTTTAGCCATTTACCATGGCACAAACTCTGTCTAGTTCGGGATCAGACAGTGTGGAGATTTTTTTTTTATTTGAAAAAGGACAATGAGCTGCTTATTTAGTGCTATGTATTTTAAAGCCACGACATAGTTTAACATTGTCTATGGATGGCCTGTGACGTACATTATGTCAATATTGTCAATCAATAGTCGTATACGTTGTGTTTGATAAACATTAATTTAATAGTTTAACTAAATTAGAGAGAGAGAGAAACTTAGAAGACAGTAATGGACTCAACCTATAATAATCCTATAAGACAGAGGATAAACAAGATTTTTGACAGTCATGTTGTTTCCGATAATACAGATGCATTACATTCAGTATCCGGATTTTGCTCTTCCAACTCATCTTACACGAGAAGAGTAATATTGAATGAAATAGAAAAGAAAGATATGTTAGTAAATAAAGCCGTTTTACTAGAATACAACAAGGTAAAAGATAAACTACAAGTGTTACTGGACTCTCTGTCTTCCCTAGATCTCGCAGTTAAAGATATGTCAAGCAGATTAGCCGATTCTAAAACCAAGACACATCATTTGATTACACAAACGACAAAATTAAAAGATGAAAGGAAGAAGACGGAAAAAAAACAAACATGGGTCAATGCATTTGTTCAACAATTTCAACTAACCCCAGATCAAAATGAGTATTTGTATAATGTTTCAATAAAAACACCTCTGACTGTGGAATTTTTTGGTACATTATCTCATATTGAAAACCTGTATAATAATTGTAAAACACTAATAAAGTGTTGGCATCAGACATCTGCATTTGACATAATGGAGACAGTGGGCCTCCAACAAGAAGTTGCTATTGAAAAATTATATCATTGGACTATCGGAGCATGCCTTAGCACTGATTCACCTAACAATACTTTGGTTCCCACTGCATTGGCAAAATTTCAAAATAGGCAAGTTCTTTTTGCTAATATAATAGATGAATATTGTTCAGCTCGCAAGGCTACCATAGTGCAATTATTCATCGATGCATTAACAAAGGGTACTGATGGCTATAGACCTATAGAATTTTATGCCAATGATGCTAAGCGGTATATTGGAGATATATTGACTTGGGTATACCAAGTCATACCAGTGGAAAAAGAGAATCTTTCTACATTATTCAAGTTTTGCAATATGCCTGAAAAGAACCAACTCATAGTTGAAGCTCTGACAAATATTATGGAAGCTATTTGTCCACTACTAAAAGTTAGAGCAGAACTCATTTTGAAACCTGATAAAGATCCATTAGTTCTTTGGTCCATAGCCAATCTCATTATTTATTACAAAGATGTCATACAAGCTGTGATACCAACTGGTCACCTAATCAACACATTTGAAGAATTATTAAAAAAAAGTGAAGACGTTTTTCTTATAACACTTGACAGTAAAATACAAAAAGAGTTAAGTCATGGAGTCAAAGCCCCTCCAGTTGATTTAAATCCTTCTATTGTG
The DNA here is from genome assembly GCA_902825455.1 of Arctia plantaginis. Lineage (NCBI taxonomy): Eukaryota > Metazoa > Arthropoda > Insecta > Lepidoptera > Erebidae > Arctia > Arctia plantaginis. Next base: position 9,641,466 of record CADEBD010000288.1, read on the forward strand.
GTCACAGATTTAGTTAGCTTCCTCAGAGACCTTTTGGCTATAATGAATGCAGCCCATAACATCAATAATGCTGATAAGAAAATGATAATAACACATATATTGGACCCATTACTACATGCTATAAATGAAACTGCATGCCATTTAAGCTCAACTGATATGTCTGTGTATATGTTGAATTGCATTTACCATATACAATGTACCTTATCTCTGTATACGGTTATGGATGAATATAATGAGAGATTACAAGCTCAGTCTGAAGCCCAAATTGATACTTTAACATCAGAACAAGCGAGTTACTTAGTGGCAAATTTAAATTTAGGACCAATTTATACTATATTACAAGAAAAAATAAGTGGTCCATTATCAGCCATACCTGGAATGGATACATCAACCTTGAAGACTTTCTTAAATAAGTTTGATATGTTCTTAGTATCACATGATGTATACATGTTACAACAGTTGAATTTACTGTTGAGTCATACCCACAAATCAACGGTAAAGAAGCGTGCTTTTGAAGTTATATTTGCTATTTATGCACAACTGTATCAAGCTGTGCATGACCCTTCCAATGGCTATGCTGATCCTCATACCATAGTACGGAGAAAACCGGAAGAAGTTAACAAGTTACTTGTGTAAAGTATTTCAATATAATGTATTATAAATATGTTTGCAATAATTAAGGGGCTAGGGGCACCATCATAGAGCGGCTAGTCAAGTAAAATTAAAAGAATCCTTTAATTCCTAATTATACTTACTGCTGTATGCTATTCAAAATTTATTTATTCTAAAAGTTTAATAATATTTTTAGACAATAAGAGACACGAGAGATGTGGAATTAGTGTTGTAATAATATTTATTAAGTTTAGTTATATTTTAAAAGAATAAATTGTCTTTATTTTAATTATGATTGAGTGGAGGTCTCTCCACACACCTGTAGATATAAAATTTTAGCAGTACATTACATAATTATACCAAGAGTAGGCAGTTAATTTATTTTCTTTTCATTTACCTTATGAACACCTATTAACTTACCTTCGGATTTTCTTCGGCTGCGAAGTTATTCGAGATCCTGCTGGAGTAACGTTTGTGGATTTGCTGGATCTCTGAAACGGGTAAGCGGATTGTAACCATCTTGCCCAGGTGACGCGACCTCCAAGCGTCAAGGTTAGGCAGAACGGTACCGACAGCGCGTTGGCATGCATTTGTGGCGACTCCCACATACAAAGAAATAGAAACATACTAGAGCGCCATCTAACGAAGACACACCGAACTACGGAGTAACTACTAAATGAGAATTGCTAATCCTGTATCGCGATATGAAGAATTCTCTCGCCGATTAGCATATATACAACTTCCCAACATCAACCGTTGGGCCGCGGCCCGCCTGACTCGATCACCTCGCATGGTCGGAGGATCCTCCCTTTGTGCTGGAGGGACATGACACCCATTCCACCATGATTGAAAGCAGCCTTCAAAGAAGGTCCGCAGCAAGCACCATCGTCACCATCGAGTACACTCCCACAGCGATGAGCAGTAATCAGAACATGACACTTTTACAAAGTATTATAGTATGGGTCTACCAGAAATCCCTGCACCATATGTGTAATAAATACTAATAGTGAGTCAACTCAGTTACTTAGAGGAGCAACTCTGGGGCGCGGCACGCAGAAAAGCGGAGTCCCCTTCCTACCCTCAATGTTTGTGATAGTACCGGTTGGCTCCGATTGCTAACCGGTACGCCCGTTTAGGGGTGTCACTCACCAGTTACACGCGTTTTGTGCAACACATGATTACTTGCAATATTTTTATTTTATCGGTCCCATAAGATCGCGCCAATCGTTCGCCATGAACTATATTTGGGGGGCCTCTTGGACACTTCTGTATCCGGTAGATGACATCATTGATTTTGTACCACTCGGTATGGTCCATCCCATTTGGCTTGTAGCTTCGGAGATCTCCCTTTGCTGCGAACTGGATTATGTAGCCACATAAGCGAGATTTATTTGAAGCCTTTATTGTTCACTTTCCAGTCATAACGGGTTTTCATCTTCTCAGAAATCTCTTGCCCTGATTGTCTGACATGCTCATAAATTTCATTCATCTTGTTGCGCAAGTAATTCGAGTACTCCGTTAAACTGCGCGGGGCGTCAGGGTGTATTCCAGTCATCAAATCTGTGGGCACCCGTAGTTCTCTTCCGAAGTTTGCGAAAGCTGGTGTAACAGTAGTACTTTCGTAGACTGCATTCAGTATGACAGAAGAAACGGTTGGATGTGTTTATCCCAATCTCTTTGCCTACTTGCCACTTTTGCCAGATACCGCTCCAGTGTTTGGTTATATCGTTCCACCTTTCCGTCCGATTCTGGGTTAGGTTAAGAGAGAGAAAAGAAAACCCGTTAAGAGGTTATGGTTTTGTGAGCACCCATCACTCGACACATCTCTTGAAATATTTGAGACTCAAAATTTCTTCCTTGGTCACTGTGAATTTCTAAAGGCACTCCAAAGTCGACAGAAGACTTCGTGCACTAATTTATCTGCAACTGTTAAAGTCTCTTGGTTGGAAATTGCGAAGATTTCTGGCCACTTGGTGAAGTAATCTATTACAACCATGAAGTACTTGTTACCACTATCACTTTCGGGAAATGGCCCCGCTTCATCTATTGCAATTCTCTCCCAGAGTGCACCAACATTGTACAATTTCAATCACCCCTGCTACGTGTATGGGGTCCCTTCACGGCAGCACAATTGGTACACTTGCGACACCAGTCTACAACATCATCACGACAATGAGTCCAGTAGAATCTCTCCCTTATCTTAATGTATAGTATTTATGTATAAATATAGATTAGTAGTATTTATGTATAAAAAATATTTCATAGGTTAAGACCTTATTTACTTCTCTAATTTATGTATACATCCTTCTGCTGTGCTACAACAATGTAGACTTTCCCTCCATTCACTGCTAAGGTCCGTCTTTAGCGTCCTTACAGTTACTTTTTACTCTCCTTTACTTCTTGCTTTTCACAGTGCTTGCAGTCTTCGGGACAAGGTCTTTTTGAAAGTGCGTCTGCGTTTCCATTGGATTTTCCACTGCGATGGTAGGCAGTGCTATTAGCTACCCTAATCTTCTGTGGCCTCTCGTTTACACCTCCTTTGCTGCGCTTAGGGCAACTAGACCGAAGATGACCCTTTTCGCCACAGGCGTAACATCTAGGTCTGTACCCCTTAAAACGGTCAAACACAGGTGCCGCCACAATCTTCCGGACCTGATGACACCGATGGTCTTGTCTCGCAGCTTCCACCTCCAAAGCATGGGCCAAGGCGTCTTCGAGACTTCCATAGTGTCCAAGCCTCACAGCAGCTCTAACTTCCATGCCATCGATGAAAACTTGCACCAGATTTTTGCTAATGAGCAGGTGCAGACTGGTAAGCCTTACGGACCCGTTTCTCAACTTCCAGGGCCCATTGTTGCAATTTTTCACCGATGCATTGGACACGATCCTTCAGCTGCGCACGAAGCACGTGCTCCAGATGAGCGTCTCTATATCTTGTCTCCAATGCTTCCAGCAGTTGCTCATAGGTTACCTTCTTACCGAGGGATCTTGTAAGCAGGCCACGAAGATGTTCCATCAAACGGCGGCACTTTGAACCATTGCACCGAAGGAGCAGTGGTTACCGTCGTCGCCATCCTGTCTCTAACTTTGAGTTTCCTTAACGCCTTCTTCAAGTCGGTAATCAGGGTTTCGGCTTCAGTGAGACGGTTCTCGTGTTGAAGAACCTGATCCTTCACTACCTTGAGTACCTTGAGTCACATCGATGCCTTTTAACAAAAGCATCTGCTCCTCCTGACGGCGGGCCTGCTCCTCCTTGTCCCGCTGCAGCTGTTTCTACAAGCGGCGGGCCTGCTCGAGTGGCTTCCATTGCTGGCTGCTGACCCTCAAATGTAGGCAGTTGTGCATCTACAAATCGCCTCTGGTCAGTACCTTGCTGGTGCTGGCTTCTCGTACGTAGCCTTCCGTGTCTTCTTTGGGCATAACCGGCATACTTTTATCCCACTTCTGACACCAAATTGTTACGAGCGGGGTATATAATAAATAAATTTCAAATTCAAATTCAAATTCATTTATTTGCAGAATGTAGTACATACAACAGATGTCAATAATTACAATACTGGTTCAGTACATTCTACCATGACAATGGTGTGCAAAAGGTGTCATAAAGTGCTGCACTAGCAGCTCACAGTCCATACTAGGTCAATTTTATTATTAAAAAGTTCTTCTATACCATATGCACGAATTTATAGAATAAGTGAGACAATAAATAAAGATTTGTCAATAAAATCATGTCAGCTTTGAATATTATTATGAATTAAAGTAATTATATTATATTGTATATTAAAATTGAAATTAAGTGATAAAAAAAAATAGTAAATATTTGTATAGGGCGGATCGCAATTATGTAAATGTTATGTTGAGGTAGGTTCCAAATATTCTTTGACTGAGTAGAAACATTTTTGTGTGAGATAAAATTTAATTTTTTTTTGGAAAAGTAGTGGTTTTCTTTCGTTTTTAATAACGTCTGGTAGCTTGTTAAATATTTTAACTGCCATATAGTATGGGCTTTCGTTCAACATTTTTATTCTTGACGGAGGAAGGTAAAGCCTATTTTTGTGCCGGGTGTTTATGGTGTGGGTGTCTTTTACTTTTGTAAAGGCATCAATATTTTTGAACACAAATATGCATATGTCGAGTATATATATCGAAGGCAGAGTTAAAAGTTGAAATTTAAAAAAAAATGGTTTACAACTCTCCGTGTTATTAATTTGGGCTAGGATTCTTATACATTTCTTTTGCATTATGAATAGTTCACCGCTGTTAACGCTATTTCCCCATAGCATGATGCCATATCGGAGCCACGAGTATGCATACGCGTAGTAAGTAGACAAAGCTGTCTGTGTGTTAGTAGATCGTTTAATTTGAAGAAGGGCGTAAGAAAATCTAGAAAGTTTTGATTTAATGTGCTCGATGTGTGATTTCCAATTCATATGTGTGTCTATTTTCATCCCAAGTAATGTAAATGTCTCAACTTCTTCTAAACGTGTGTTTCTGTACATTATGTTCAATTTTAAAGGAGATTTTTTATAAGATCTGAATTGTATTATTTTTGTTTTAGTTGAATTTATTTCTAACTTGTGATCCTTAAGCCAGTTATCTATTGTTTGAAGAGTGTTTTGTAAAAGAAGATTTGGGTTATTTTCACTTTCGCATTTTAGTAGTATCGAAATGTCGTCCGCAAAAAGTACCGGCAGAGTTTTTTCTTTGTCTAATGTTTTTGGCAAATCATTTATATAAATTAAAAATAACACACAACCCAATACACTTCCTTGGGGTATTGAGGAAGTTATTTGGAGTTCTCGAGATCTGAAGGATTTTATTTCATTTTTGTCATGGTTGTAATGATTAATTTGTACTATTTGTGTCCTATTTTCTAAGTATGATTAAACCATGTTTACCCATGTTTAAACCATGTAAAAGTTAAACCATGTCAAACCATGTAAAAGTTGTCGGTTAACTACTTTATTGCGCTGTATTTACAGACACTCACTATAATACACTATAAACTTACTACAACTTACTTACTTACTTCTTACTTTTATAGAAATTACTATCTATCTCGTTAGTCGCACTAGAAGTACACTCCGATGTTAATTCGCTGTGTCGTAAAACGATATTGTTGTGACGAGTTGGTATAGGGTTTGTTTCAAGTTTTCCTTCTCTTTGCAGTGATGTTGTCCTGCGTAGTTTGCTTGTCCTCCCTTAGTCGGCTCTTACGTCACCCACGCGGTGACGGAATGAATAGAAGTGGTGACGCTCCATTCTTAATCCATCAAACTCATTAATTACATACATTTATTAATTTTATTAGATATAATAAATAAAATCAATAAATATAACTATATTAATTACATATAATTTCATTAATAGCGTGATGGAAAGATGCAGCAATCACATGGTTGTAAGAAGGCAATTTTACCAAATTCTTTTCATCAACTTTAATTACGAAACGAACAATTTTAAACTGTTTTGTGATTGTTTTTTGACAACCCTTGCTCATTTTTAGTCGTGGCAGCCTTGTAGGTATTTAGATGACTATAGGAAAAATAAAGGAATTGACTCACTATTAGTATTTATTACACATATGCCTGCACAACGATACGACCTTCAAGAAAAGAGCGTACCCCCACCTCAAAGATCGGACCTTGTGATTCCTGAGTTGCAGGCGTTCATGGCGTTCACTTTCAATTACCCGTGTCGTTTGCCCACTCTATCATAAAAAAAGATGATCCGTTTGCTCGTTTACCCCCTTACCATAAACAAGAAAATCCCTTTACTAACAAAGATCATTAAAAACCTAGCAGCAATCGTGTTTGATTTGCTATAATTTTTTAAGGAGTGCCGTTGTCTGTAGCCGAAACTCATCATCAGATCTGTATGAAATTTAAATGGGACCATTTTGGATTATACTTCTTTCGAACAAGAAAATAATTTTGACGAAGTTTTGCTCGAACGAATATTGCAGTCGGTTAAAAAAACAACGAATTTTATATCAGAGCTTATATAATTTGTGTTTCTTTTTTAAATCTGGCAGCACATGTAGTTATGTCTTTACTGTCAATGTCACAATCACAGTTCTTGCTATAGTTTGATAATTTAAAATCATTTTAGTTTCATTTCTCATGAATTAGATAAAAAAATGGGTTCTAGACAAATTGTAGAAAAGTCTCTGTCTATGTTAAGGTCTCTCCCAAGAATATCACTTGCCAATATACGTGATAACCCTAACTGCAAAAAAAAAGTATGTAAGGAAATTCCTCAATTTTATTGTTTCCAACATTTTTGTCACATAATTTATTGTTTTTCAGTCAAAGCGAGGCCGTGCGCAGCATGGTGGAGATAAACATGGTGCTGGCAACAAGGGGTCAGGCCAGAGACAGAATTTCATGAGATTAGGTTATGAAACTGGAAATAACCCATTTTATTTGCGTGTCCCTCAAGAACATTATTACAGAGGTCATCAGTAAGTAAAATTTAAAACTTATATTGTATTTATAAATATGTACAATAGCACAAAAAAAAAATTATCTTTGATTCACATAAATCTTAGGTTTAACCTCTGATATGCTGCTTAATTGTACAGTGCTAACCGGTGAAATCACTTTACAGTATTGTGACATATGAGAGGTGTGCCATGTGACAAGTTAATTGTGAGTTAAACTTGTATCCCAGTCCCAGAAGGAACTCCAAATTGATATAAATAATGAGTGTGGTGTCAGCATAAATGTAAACTATTTAAACATCAGCGGTAGGAGTGCATAGTTGTAAATCTTTTACAATAATGAGACAATACAATTAAATACAAAAAGAAAGATTTTTTACCAAGTTTTTTTAAAGTTTTAAAGTTATAAGACAATTCAGTAGAAATTCCTTGAATATCGTTGTATATTTCATTGAAATTGATGATTTAATACTACTGTGTTATAATAATTATTGTGTCTTTATGTTAACCATGTATTTGGCTATAACATATCATTTATATAAGGATGTTTAAAGCCTTGTTGTGGTCTCGTACCATATTGAAATTTAGTGCAAAAAACAGTATCTCGAACACCAAGCTCAAAGTCTATTGAACATGTTCTCCTTCTCTGTCTAAGTAATGTAACACACGATGTAATGTAGAAAAATAAAAAACAAAATTCTTTGCTATGTTTAAAAAAAAATACAGGCATCAATAAAAAAAGAACGAGAAAATCTACACCCTGTGACAGCCTTTGAGCTCCTGTTACTACAAACTTTAACTTATTTTAATTAAAAAATAAGTCTAAATTGGACAATTTTCATTTTGATACTTGCTTAACGTCTTCTTCTGGGACACCTGTATATAGAGGTCCGGTCCATATTGACTCATTAACCAGATAAATATTTTAACATAATCTTATATAATATTAATTTTTGTCACTTTCAGTCTTAAAAGAGAATACCCACCTTTTACTTTACTTCAGCTACAAACTATCATTGACAAAGATTGGGTGGACATATCAAAGCCTATAGATATTGCCAGTATTATTAAATCTGGCATCTATACTTTCTATCCTGACCAAAAACAATTTGGCATTCACCTGACAGATGAAGGGTTGGACAATTTTTCAGCAAAAATCAATATTGAAGTTCAGTGGGCTAGTGAACAAGTTATAGCTGCTATAGAGAGAAATGGTGGAGTCATTACAACTGCATACTATGATCCACACAGTCTGTTTTTACTCAAAAATCCTAAAAAGTTTTTTGAATCTGGCCAGGCTATCCCTAGAAGAATGATTCCACCCCCTGATGCCATTGAGTATTATACAAGTGCTAAAACCAGGGGTTACCTGGCAGATCCAGAGGAAATATCAAAGGAGAGATTGAAACTTGCACAAAAATATGGATATGATCTACCTAACATTGAAAATGATCCAAACAACAATATGCTTTGTGAAAGGAAGGATCCTAGACAAATATTTTATGGTCTGCAACCAGGATGGGTTGTAAACCTAAAGGATAATTGTATTCTGAAGCCAAAGGATCAGGACCTATTACAATTCTTTAATTCTTAAGTCATTTTAGCATTACATAAAGTATAGATGTTAGTACAGTTAATTTGTGTTTAATTTTACACAACCTACAAAAATTACTTTTCTTATAAAATTAAAATATAAAATCACTGAAGCCAAGGTAAGAACGAAAATGGTCTGCAGAATAGTGCAGAAGGTCAAGCTAATATTTTGTGGTAGCCTTTCACATGAAGATGTAACTGTTGTTGTTTTAACAATTATTTTAACAGCATATTCTGTGTCCACTGAAAATGTTAAATTGATGTGCAATAAAATGTGACTATGAGTTAGAACTCCTTTAATGTTAAGCATTTCAATTTGTAAAAGATCTTCATAAGTGTGTAACTCAATATAATTTACGTTTATGCACTATAAACATCATTCAACCTCGAGCCCTCTCCAGTTCATTGAGTGACTCTGATCTTATTTGCTAAGCTTTGGATCAATAATAGAACTGTTTCGCACTAAAACAAAACGGATGTTATGTGCTGGATAAAACAGCATTGAAGTGAAGAATTTATACAGCACATATCATCCGTTTTGTTTTAGTGCAAAATGGTTTTTTATGTGCCTTTCTAAAACACACAGTGTTGAAGTAAAGATCTGTTTGTTATCTGCTGGTGAGTAGGTAATGAGAACAAGGAACACAAACGCTATGTGAATTCCTGTTATAATGTTGTTAAAGTTATAAGTACACTCAACACTGCAATTACTGTCAAATTAAGTAATTATTAGATGAAAAGACAATCACGGAATGTGACAGCATACACTTCAACAATAGTAATTCGAAATGTGAACAAGGTAACAGTTATAGGGGCTGACTAACTGATCTGATCAATAATAACTGATCTGTTCTTTCGAGGCCTGGGGTAGAAGGTGCCATTCTAGTATTGTCAGCACTTGATAGGTGGTCTGCAATTTCCTTCAACCTCCCCGAGAGGTAAGTTTCCGACAGCTTTATATTCAGTTACTCGTTTCCAAAAGCTTTGTTGACAGTTTCAACATAGCAGTGGAGAGAATGCCGCCTTGTTTTTTAATATATGACACTATTGTCCAGTTGCTAGACTGTATCAACATATAAGCACCAACCAAGGTAGGCACATCCTCGTTTAAATAATATTTATATTATTTATGTATTTTTTATATTACAGCTTCAGAGGCCTGGGGTAGAAGGTGTCATTTTCAAGTTGGTAATCTGAGGTCGGCCCATGTCATGCGGTGTTCCACAGGGGTCTGTTCTTGGACGCCTCCTGTGGAACATAGGGTACGACTGGGCCCTTCGAGTTGATTTTCCCCATGGGCTGGGCGAACTTTCAAGAGGCAGCGCGCCTGGCAACCAGGGGAGTCTCTTTAGTGGTCGGGCGCATTGAGGCGCTGTGCTTACGGGTGGCCCTGGATAAGACGGAGGCCCTCTTATTACATGGTCCACCCCCCGGTGCCTCAATCGTGGTCAACTCGGTCCTCGTATAGATATTTCATATGGGCCTGATATTTCATATGAGCACTTCCGACAGCTTGCTCCAAAGTTCCAAACTTTTGCCTAATCTGGGTGGACCCAGTGTCGCAACGAGACGGCTGTACACAGGGGTTGTCCGGTCAATGGCACTGTATGGTGCACCAGTGTGGGCGGTGGCTCTGACCACTCAGAATAGAGCACGGCTTTGGCGCCCTCAGAGGATATTGGCAGTTAGAGTAAGACGCGGTTGTCGCCCCGTTTCGACGGAGGCGTCATGCGCATTGGCAGGAACACCCTCGTGGGATTTGGAGGCAGAAGTGCTCGCCGAAGTATATCGGCGGTCGGCTGAGTTCCGGGGGGATAGCGGCATTCGGCCCCCATCCGAAGAGATAAGCGAGTGGCGTGAGACCGCTCGCCCAGCCACGATGGCTCGTTGGTCGTCCCGGCTGGAGGCTCCACGTGCTGGGTTTGCCGTCGTGGAGGCGCTCCAGCCGGTCATCGTCGAGTGCTTATTGTACTCATCGGAGGGGACCTCTCGCTACCGGCCGTTATACGCTCCATGGCCGGTAGTGACAGATGTTTTACCGCGGTCGTAGGCGGGAGGAGGCGGCGGAGAGGGCCCGGGAGGATAACCTCCACTCGAACCCAATTTGTCGCCGGCGAACCGGGCGACGGAGGCGCGCTTATCAACGCCTCATGCCGCCTCCTCATGTGTGACCGCCGGTGGACGGGACAGGTTTTCTTCTCCACCCACCATAACTGCCAGCCGCGAGGAGGCGACGTCCGCGTGTGCCGGATGTCGCCGAGATTGTACCCGAATATGGTGCCCGCGCCCTTGCGGGCAGGCATTTCCAAAAGCTTTGTTGATAGTTACAACATAACAGTAGTAGAGAGATGATACTATTGTCCGGTTGTCTGACTGCATCAACATATGGGCAAGGCATAAGGCAACAAGGCGTCTTTCTGTGATTTTATGGTAGCAAAGACAGTAAAGCTTTGTCATCAATTGTTTGAAAGCAAAGTGCCACCAAGTTAGGACCCTGCACCTGCGGCATCTGCTAGGTAGCGAGTGACTCGCTCTTTTTTTAAATAGAACCGACTTGTGATCTATCAGTTTTAGCCACCAGTTTAGTTGTTCTATAACATTTGGATTTAGCGATCTTAAAGACAGTCTTATAGGAATAGAGATACGTTAGCTTAGGGTGCTCCTTTGAGATTTGGTACTGACTTTATAGAAGTCTATTTTCCCACTAGTAAATTCAGCCTACTGTTTGCTCTGTTTAATAGTCCAGCTATTCCAGCTGTTGTACAGGCAGAATAGACCTTCAGTGGTTAATATGCCAGCGTAAAGTCTGAACGAAAGTCAGTTTCCGCAACTTGACCTTCCAAAACGAAGCACTGGATGTACTAAAAGGTAATTCTCGAGTACATACGAATTCTGGAACCCTGAGCCTACAAGCTGAAAAGATCTATAGCGCGGGGGAGAGGCCAAAGGGAGTGCTGTTATCTCCAGATTTGTCGTTAGGTACGATTTGTAAAAATTATCATTCATCATCATCACATATCATCTCTCCGTCTCTCGTCTCCGTAGTCAGCAAATAAAAATAAGCCTGTTTCAGATCTATTCTGTGAGTCAGGCTTTGTTTTATAGAAAATGCATGGTATCTATTGGATTTCAAATGAAAGGGCCTTGTACACAAACAGATTTAGACACCCGAGGTCGAAAATTGGCCCTTTAATCCTAGTGTCGCGCCAGAAACATCTAGGAAAAATACACTGAACTGATCACTGAAGGTATTCTCAAGAGATATGACTGCAGTCTGATTACACTTGTCATCTGGAATGGCCTACAAGTCAAGTTAAGATACTTCCCTTCGCGGCACTGTGCGACTAACGTGTGACCTCGTATGCTAACAATTTTAATATTGTTGTCTGTGCTTTTATGTGACTAGTTCCCGGTTTGCGGGCGGCTAAAGGTTGTGTATAGTGTTTCTAAAGAATTTCAGTAAGTTTTATTGTTTTCTAAACAGAAATATAGTTAATATTATTTTAACGGGAATTAACGCGATCTCTTATTTAGGGTATTTACAGAAATATAGTACCGAATTCTTTTATTACGACTATTGGTGAGTAAATTTATTTTCTTACTAAAAGTGGGTAGGTGGTATTCTTTGTTTACATTGATTTTTCTCTGCGTATTGTTTATTTTCAAGCTCGTTTTTTTTTAAATTGTTGATTGGTGTGTCTTTGTTTGGCTATGTCGGTCGTTAGCGAGTTGCCGGATCCCGGAGGTACAAGTGAATTTCTAACACCAACCGGGAAAAGGACATTTAACGAAATGTCACCTACGGATTTCACGCCGAAAGACAAAAGCCGTAAACGCATTATTAATTCGGACTTAAGTGAAAACGTTTCGTCTCCTACCGGTCGTGATAACTGTGGGGAGTAATTACTTACTGTGTGTAGTGTATTAATTACTGTGACTTAGTGTCACAGGCCACCGATTACTTAGCAAAAATTAATGAATTAGTTAATGATCAGGGATCTCGGATGAATGTAGGTAATAAAACGGCGATTATGGATATTACTCAACGAATTACCGGTATCGTATCAATGTTAGCAATAAAATCCTTTAGCAACGAAGCGAAGTTAGCGAATTTTGAACGACAAATGGAGGGTACCGCAACTCAACAAACGAGTTTAACGTACGCGGACAAACTTAAGCTTCGCTTACCACCTAAATCTGCCCCGTGCCCGGTACCTACTGAAGCGCGCGTTCCTAGGCCTTGTGTTATTGCCTATCCCACTATGGAACGCTTAGCGGACTATGCGACCTCCTCAGCAACGAAACAAGCTCTCATGAAGGCTATTAAACCAAGCGATGAGGGTTTCCAAATTGTAGGCGTTAAAAAAACCTCTAAGGCAGGCGTCGTGTTACGTGTAGCTAACGAACGGCAGCTTAAGAAACTGGCATCTGTAGACGTCATTAAATCAGTAGGGTTACGATTAGAGAAACCGAAAGGCCGAAAGCCCCATGTAATTGTAAAAGACGTACCCGGTTCTATGCAAGATCGTGCCTTCCTAACAGCCTTATGCCGTCAGAATATCAAGCACGAATTAAAATTAAGAAAGAACGATTTTATTAAGTCAACCAAAATTGTTAGGCATTGTAAACTAGAAAATGGGCGTTAATGGATAGGCTTAGAATTGGAGGCAGCAGTTCGGAAACATCTAGCCAACACAAAAGATAAACTTTATATAGACTGGGCCACTTGTAGATTCATAGACGATATAGAAGTAGTTCGTTGCTTAAATTGTCAGCAATTCGGTCATGTACAAAAGTTTTGCACAATTAAAACCCCTACTTGTGCTAATTGCGCCGCCGCATACGAAACGCGAGCTTGTCCAGATAAAGACACACCAGTGCAGGCGGTTCTAAAAACCATCTGACCATCGATGCGGCTCACACGACTGTGCCACATACAAATTAAAACTGGAGCAGTTAATATTAAATACCAATTACTGAATAGTTCAATTCAGCTTAAAAAAAAAAAACAAGACCAAAAAGTTTATAGAGTAACTTACTAAGTAATGAATAATATTTCAATGGGCCAGTTAAATCTTCATAACGATAAAATAGCTACATCAGAATTAGACCGTTTAATTTTAGAACAAAAGTTAGACATTGTCCTTATACAAGAACAATATCAGAGCGCTCGCTTGCGTCGTAATGTAGTACAGCTTGACTGCCGTCCGCAGGCTGGGATATACGAGTATGTTGCAAGTTCTAATTTTACGGTAACATCTTTGCGTAATCTTATGACGTCACACTGCGCCGTTGCTGAGATCTCATCCTCTACCTGTAAGGTTTACGTAGTGAGCTGCTATTTTCAATATTCACATCCTATTGATCCTCACTTACATCACTTACGTAACGTCTTGCAGTTCCTCGTGGGACATAAAATTATCATTGGCGCTGATGTCAATGCGTCATCTTCATTATGGTATGGCAAGTTGCGTTCAACCGACACGGTTCGACGTTGTGCGGTTGAAGATTTCATTGCGGAAATGAATCTTACTATTCACAATACCCCCGATGCACCACCAACTTTTTGCAACCCAATGGGTGAGTCTTCCATTGGCGTGACGCTTACGCGCGGCGACGTCTCGATATCCGGATGGCGTGTCCTCCCGGACGCATCCTGTAGTGATCACCGCTTGATCGTGTACGAATTCATTCCAAGGGTTGCACGGGATCCACACAGGGCTCCTTATAATTTTAGATATAAAACTAAAGGTGCGAACTGGGCTTTGTTTGGTTCACTCTTTGCAACTCATACCAAAGACTTCAGTCGCAGTAGTTTATCAGCTGAGGAAAGCGCAGAAATACTATCAGAAACTTTCACATACTGCGCTGATGTATCTATTGGTCGCGGATCTATCACTAACCCTCGTAGATGTGATTGGTGGAATGATAGATTAGCCGACCTACGTAGAAGCTACCGGAAAGCTCGTAGAAAATTAAACACTTTCAAAAAACATAACGTAACAGGAGATTTGTACAATAATGCTCTCATTGCTCTTAGAGTTGCCTGGTCCCACTATAGAGCTGCAGTGGAAAAATCGAAGGGAAACTTAATTCAGAAAGTTGTTGATAAACTCGAAAGAGAGGGCCCGTGGTCACCGTTGTATCACGAATTTAAGGCAAATAGATCAATCGACTTTGCATACATACAGAACATCAAAATTAATAACAGATATACCACAGGAGTAGAAGAAACAGTAGAATATCTTTTAGAATCACTCGTACCTGACGATCGGCCGGAAAACGACACTGATCATCACCGACAGATCAGGCAGTGGGCCATCGAACCACCACTGTCTCCAATGTCTGATTTACCATCTTCGGACGAATTTCTCGGTATCATTAGATCCTTGCCACTAAACAAGGCTTCGGGCGATGATAAAATATCTAACAAAATGATAAAAGAAGCTTGTAAACTTTCGGGTGACACGATTTTCACTGTCTTTAAGCGTTGCATTGCTGAAGGAATATTTCCTCGTATATGGTGGTGCGGTAATAATAATCTCGTATAAGGCAGGTGGAGTCAAATTTCATGATAGACAATTTGGATTTACGTTGGGTAAATCGACAACTGACGCTGTTATATCGGTTAGAAAGTTTGTCACAGAGTCAAAATTTCAATACGTGCTGGCTATTTTCTTAGATGTATCTGGCGCCTTCGACAGCGCATGGTGGCCCATGTTGTTGCTAAAATTAAAATCACGGGGGTGCTTTAAAAATATTTATTCCCTTATATATTCGTACTTTTCACAAGGTACTACTAAACTAAGACTTGGTCATCATTCTGTGTCGAAGGCGCTTACAATGGGATGTCCTCAGGGATCGGTGCTAGGTCCATACTTGTGGAATATCGGCTTCGACGATTTTCTTGCGATACCAATACCATCCGGATGTACTCTGAACGCGTATGCTGATGACGGCTTATTACTGGTGGAATCTGATAATAGGGCGGGGCTTGAGAGATTAGCCAATAGATGTTTAAACTTGATATCTCAATGGGGTGAACGTAATCGCTTAACTTTTGCACCCAACAAAACCTTCCAGCTACTTTTAAAAGGTAACCTCAAATCACCGCCAAGCATTAGATTTGACATTGGAACTGTAAAAAATAAAGCCTCAGTGTGTTACCTTTTTTTTTTTTTTTTGTTGACGGGTTGGAAAATCCCTTCGGATCTCCTGCTCATCGGGGCTAGGCGCTAGGAGTATGTGGTGATTCCACTAAAAACCACCCCGACGGCCGGCCTCAAGTGCCCTACTCTGGGAGGACCCGGACCATGTTATTTCAGGTCCCTCAGTGTGTTACCTAGGATTAGTTTTAGAAAGAAACTTTTCATTTATCGAACATATTAAAATAGTTAACGAAAAGTCTAAAAAGAGTTTCTGTGCATTGACAAGGATATCAACTGCGACATGGGGTCTATCATTCAATTCACTAAAGATCATATACGGAGCTACGTATTTAGGTTCTATGTGCTATGGTGCACCTGTATGGGCCGATAGGGCGACCGTAGGCGCTGTCCGTCGCAAACTGTTACAAGGCCAACGACTTGCACTGATATTCTTGTGCAAGGCATACAGGACGGTTAGCACTGAGGCTTTGCCGGTGTTGGCGGGTGTGCTTCCAGTCGATCTCGAGGTGCAGAGACGTGCAGCCATGTACTATTCAAGACAACAAAACATGGCTTGCGATTTTTTGGGCGCGCGGGATCGCGGTAAAATTACAAGATTGCTTCAACAGCAGTCCGATGTCTATAATGACCTCATAGACGAATGGCAACAACGCTGGGATGAATCATCCAAGGGGCGCCATCTTTACCAATTCTTTCCATCTGTTCGCGAACGGTTGTCGAGGACATGGCTTGAGGTGGATCACTGTGTCGCTCAATTTCTTACGGGTCATAGTAACTTTAAGAGCAAGCTTTATTCATTTAAACTAGTCGAGTCACCATTGTGTCAATGCTCAACACCTAACTCTCACTATGAACAGTCTGCTCATCATATCCTCTGGGCATGTTGTCTTTGGTATAATGAACGTAATATAATGCTGAATAGCTTGCAAGTGACTGTGATGTAGTAGATGTAAGATAGATATAAGAGAAACTATAAAACAATGTGTTGATTCGAATTATAGTCAGTCTTGCATTCACATTCAACTGAGTATTATTTACATAGACTCCCAACGTCACATGGCGACCCTGCCATAAAAGGCGCGTGCGCGCGTCCTGTGTGGTCCGTTAAGATACAGAGTACTCGAATTTCTATTTGTCGCGATGGCAGAACATTTTGTGCGGTATATAAGACCGGTATCTTACATCGTTTACGAAATTTCGGCCAATATACAAGGTCAAAATGGGTGGTAGCCAGTCTAAAGACGAGGTCATCCTTGCGCAGAACGCTGCTGGAGCGGCCACAAACAATATTGGGTACCATCCCAGCATCACAAATATTTTGCTAATTTTGATGACAACGTTACTGTGCTGTGCTGCACTTTTTGGCATTTACAAGATCTATCGCAAATGTCATTTAGACTGGATGAGGCAAGAAATAGACCATAGGTCGTTGCAAAGACAGCTGTCCTTATTCCGGCGAGAGGCTCGCAGGGGTTTTAAAGAAGAAACCGCATAATGCTGGGCATTGTAAGGCAGTACGAAATACGTCTATTAATATAAATGTGCGGTAAGAAAAAGTGTCAAAGTGCATAAAAATAAACAAGTAATAATAATTAAAAAAAAAAAAGAAAAAGAAAAGTGCGGTGCAAAGTGGAAGTGCCTTAAAAAAAAAAAAAATTGTGTTAGTGTTAGTAATGTGCGGAAAGTGACAATAGTTATCTAAATCGGGTAAAATCAGACACAGGACACGTTTTAATCTTAATTTACTTTCTTTTTTTTTTTAGAGCATAATATATGCTACTTAGGTAGCATATATTATGCTCTATATTTTATATATTTTAATACTAATTTCTTCTATTGTTATGCATATGATTACTATGTTATGGCCGATTTATTAAAAGAGTTGCTTGATGAATTATTAAATATAAAAACATACTTGGTGAAAATCGGACCATCTCGTAGAAAAGGTGAAGTACTCGTAAAAAAGCTTGGTGAGGCCAATTTAATAAATACTAAGTATAGTGAAAGCCTCAAAAATATTAATGAATCTATTAATTTAGGCAGACTTTCAAAAGACGAGCGTCTCTTAATAAATGAATATTGTTTAAAGTTTAAAAACATATATTCTAAAATAATAGAACTTTGTAGTGAGTGCCCTATTATCAAAACTGTAACCATGGAATTTAACTTGAAGATTGCGTTAAGCCTATTGCCTGTTATGGATGGTAAAATGACTACTACTGAGAAATTGATCGATGGCATCGAGTATTATAGCACTACTCTTACAAATGAATCACGAATTGATCTTATTAACTTTGTATTAAAAAATCGGTTAAATCACTCAGCAAAATTATGTTTGTGTCGCACCTATCCCACAATAGATGAATTATTACAAGATATGCGAAAGCATTTATTACCTAAAAAATCCGCTTCCGCCATGCAAACAAAGTTACAATCTTTTAGACAAAACGATTTGTCTATCAACGATTATGGCCAAAAAATGACCGAATTATTCGTTGATCTTACAATTACGCAAGCTAATGGAAATGACAATAACTATAGTGTTCTGAAGTCTGTAAACGAGCAGCAAGCTATAAAGCGCTTTGCGGATGGCTTACGTAATCGAAGGATCAGCACTATCATTGCAGCTCGCAATTTTGAGTCCTTGAAGGACGCCATACAGGCCGCCATAGACGAGGAGGTGGCTACACCTTCCACGTCAAACGGTATTTTGTCAATGAGTCGTAATAATAATTTTAATTACAGACAAGGTCGTGGGCGTTTTAACTTTAACCACAACTATCGCGGTAGAAGTACGCCAAATCAAAGAGGTAACTCGAGTTATTACTCGCATGGTGCACATGCAGCTGGTTCTGCTCGTGAATGGAGTCAAGGACATCGTGGATCCCGAGGTGATTCGAGGTCGAGGCCTTCATTTAGAGGTAAATACTATCGTAATAGCAATTTTGGCAATCAAAGGATGCATTCCCAACATTTGAATGTTTTGACAAAAAGTCAACCCCAATCCCAAACAGTAGATAACGTGGTAAACGAAAACAAGTTTTTTCGTACCTAAAGATTTTCTTTTTACTTGTGATCATAATTCACTTTCAATTAAATTCAACATTAGCGATGCATGTACTCTGGATTGGTTACTTGATACGGGCGCATCAATTTCAGCCATAGAACATAAACATATTCATGCACACAACATTCCTTTCCATATAGAGAAGACTGTTATTAGAGGTGTTGGCGGTACCATAGAAGCTATTGGACACGTTTGTTTAGATTTACAAGCGAAAGGCAATACATTTAGTCACAAGTTCTATGTATTCCATACCTTACCTTGTAAGGCAAGTGGTATTATTGGTAGTGACTTTTTAAATAACTACTCTGCTATATTGAATTACGAGACGAGTTCGTTATCATTATTAAACATAAATAATGAAAGAATATATCTTTCGACTTTGCGACATAATTATGATGATTGTTTATGCATTCCGTCGAAATCAGAATCTATTCATTTTATCAATACTAATTTTAAAGGAGACGGTGTAGTTTATTCAAAAGAGTTGCGTGATGGAGTTTTTTTAGCGAATTCAATAGTGACGCCGCGTGATGGGAAAATCCCTGTTAAGATATTAAATAGTACGGAAAAAGACTTAACTTTAAAAGATATTGTACCGATTATACATAGCGTGGAAAATTTCAATATATGTGCGTTTGAAAAATGTGAGAGAAATTCTGAAAGAGTGAAAAGATTTTTTCCATGCTACATTTAAATCATCTGAATGACGAAGAAAGAGTGTCGATTGAAAGTCTGTGTGCAAAATTTCCTGATATATTTTACCTACCCGGGGATAAATTATCGGTAACGAATATATACGAGCAAAAAATTCATTTAAAACCAAATACGGATCCTGTTTATGTTAAACCGTATAGGTCACCTTATTCTCAACAAGGGGAAGTCAAGAAACAAGTAGAAAAAATGTTAAATGAGGGAATAGTTGAGCCTGCTAGGAGTGAATGGTCAAGTCCCGTATTATTAGTCCCTAAGAAAACAGATGTTAGCGGCGAAAAAAACTGGCGTTTAGTAGTCGATTATAGAAAACTAAATAACGTAATAGAAAATGACAAGTTTCCATTGCCTAACATTAGTAAAATTATTGATTCCTTGTCTGGTTCTGTTTATTTTAGTCAGTTAGACTTGAGTTCAGCCTATTATCAAGTAGGTTTACATCCAGACAGTAGAAAACTAACCGCCTTTTGTTCGGGTCAATTTCAGATGACCAGAATGCCTATGGGACTAAAAACAAGCCCAAGTGCATTTTCCAGGATGATGAATGTAGCAATGTCAGGCCTAACTCACGAAAAATGCCTGATTTATTTAGATAATTTGGTTACTTTTGGAAAATCTATATCAGATCATAATAAAAACCTTTTAGATATATTTATCAGATTGAGAGAGTGTAATCTTAAACTTAACCCTAACAAATGTGACTTCTTGAGAAAAGAAATGTTGTATTTAGGCCACGTAGTTTCAGGAAATGGTGTCTCACCAGATCCCGAAAAAATTGAAGTATTAGTAAATTACCCAAGGCCAATAAACACAGACGATGTTAAACGTTTTGTCGCCTTCGCAAATTACTATAGAAAATTTATACAAAATTTTGCTAAAATAGTCTACCCTTTAAATAAATTATTAAGGAAAAATGTGTCTTTTAAGTGGGACGATAATTGTGAAAACTCGTTTCAGATCCTCAAAAATAGTCTTACTAAGCCTCCTGTTCTTCAGTATCCTAATTTTTCAGAAACAAATACTTTTTTGGTACAGACAGATGCATCAGGTTATGCATTAGGGGCGGTATTGTCAAATGAAAATGGACAACCGATTGCTTTTGCTAGTAGGAGTCTAAACAAGGCGGAAAAACGATATCCAACTATAGAAAAAGAACTTTTGGCCATTGTTTGGGCTGTTAAACATTTCCGACCGTATTTGTATGGACGTAGGTTTAAAATATTGACAGATCATAAACCTCTTGTTTACCTATTCAACATGAAAGATCCGTCTAGCCGACTCATGAAGTTTCGTTTAATACTAGAAGAATATGAGTACAGTGTATCGTATGTAAAAGGTGACAATAATGTCGCCGACACATTATCAAGGATAATAACATCTGAAGAGTTGAAAGAGATGAAAGAAAGAGTTTTATGTGTCATGACTAGACTTCAAAAAAGACGATTAGAAACGAATCCATCAGTGGACATGCGTATCTCTGACAATTGGCCTGATCAACCAAAAGTCGTGGAAACGTATGTCAAACCGAGAGAATCCGTTGAAATGATATTTGTAAGTAGAAATGAACTAGATAAGTTAAGAATTACGGAAAAAATAGAGGAGGAAAGTAAAATATTCTTATATATTCCTAGGAAAAAGGAGATATTAATTAACCCAGCTTCTCAATCGCAACTGACGCCAGGCGCTTTTGTGAGAGAGCTTGGAGAGTTTTGTAAACTTTTGAATACATATCGAAGAAATATATTTTATGAAAAATAATAATAATGATATATTTGTAAAGAAATTGACAAATGAAATAAATAATAATAATAGGTGGTCCGGACCCCGTTTAATAATTTTAAAAAATGTCAAAAGAATTGACAATGTAGATGATAGAAAGGTAGTACTCAATGATTTCCACCTTTTGCCCACAAGTGGCCACGCGGGCATAAGGCGGATGTATAACAATATAAAAAAATATTATTACTGGTCAGGTCTTGAGAATGATATAAAAACGTTTGTAGGAAAATGTGAACAGTGTCAAAAACAAAAACACTCAATAAAAACAAAAGAACCTATGACTGTCACAACGACCGCTGGGTCAGCATTCGAAAAGATATTTTTGGACATTATAGGACCCTTAACGAGAGACGATGACAATTACGTGTATATACTAAGTTTGCAATGCGAATTGACTAAGTATGTAGAAGTATATCCTATGATTACCAAAACTTCATCAGAAATTGCCAGAGTTTTTGTGAATAATTTCATTCTTAGGTACGGCATCCCGATGGAAATAGCGACTGACAGAGGTGCTGAGTTCACATCCGAATTGTTTAAAGAGGTTTGTCAAATTTTACGTATTAAACATCTTCAATCAACAGCGTATCACCACCAGACTATAGGTGCGTTGGAAAATACTCACAAAAACTTAGGTATGTATCTTAGAATTCAAACGGATAATCACCCAGATACATGGAGCAGATGGTTACCTTTCTGGTGTTTTTCATATAACACCTCAGTTCATTCTCAAACTCGTTTTACACCGTTTGAATTGGTTTTCGGTAAGAGATGCATTTTACCTTCGAACTTAAATAATTTAACTGTAGATCCTATTTATAATTATGAACACTATCCCACAGAGTTAAAATACAGAATGCAAACTTCATTACGAGAAGCCCGTCAAAATTTAATACAAAGCAAACAGATTAGAAAAATAAAACATGACTAGCATTAATCCCGTTACATACAAACCAAACGATTTAATATTATTGAAAAATGAAACCGGCAATAAGCTTGATGCTATCTATTTAGGCCCTTATCTTGTAGTTCGTGACTTGACACCAAATGTGGAAATTATTAAAAATGGAAAATTAGATATTGTTCACAAGAACCGAACGAAACTGTTTATAAATAAATGACAATGCCAATGTATGAATTTGTGTTTAATCATAAATTGTGTAATTATAATCATTTTATACACTCTTTAATCTTATATTATTACTTTTTTTTTTAAATTTTTGTTATTTTAAGTTTTGTTAATTAAATTACTTTTTAGTAGACTTGCAACGAATAGTATATTCGGCAGTATACCGAATATTCGGCGAGGCCCCTGACCGAATAGCCGAATATTAGGCAAAAGTATTCGGCTGGATTTTAGCGCCAAAAACTTGTACAGACGTGAATTAAATTATGTACCTGTTTTATGTACCAATGACTACTTAATAAATTATTATAAAAGAAATGAGAACCTTACCCTTCTAAAATTTGATTACCACAATAATTCAAATACATAGAATTCTCCATTTTTCCTATTCAGAAGATGATTATGTACCTGTGTTATGCACCAATGACTACTTAAATGATTATAACAGAAATGAAAATATGAATATATACGTAATCAATCGATTTTAATTTTTCATTTTACCAATTATTTCTCAATGACAAAATATATTATTTAAGTATTCGGTATTCGGCCGAATAATATGTAGATATTCGGTATTCGGCCGAATATAATAAAAGCAGCCGAATAGGCCGAATACCGAATAGTAACCGAATATTCGTTGCAAGTCTACTTTTTAGTTTTATTATATTGTTTATACAATTCATATAAAGGAACATGTATGTACTCAAGGTACACATATATTATGTTAACTTCATAAATTTATTGTAGGGAAATAAAAAAATAAAAAATAAAAAAAAATTTGTACTTGTATTTTTTTTTTTTTGCCCTCCCCGGAGGTGTGATGTAGTAGATGTAAGATAGATATAAGAGAAACTATAAAACAATGTGTTGATTCGAATTATAGTCAGTCTTGCATTCACATTCAACTGAGTATTATTTACATAGACTCCCAACGTCACATGACATCTGGGGCGGTATACTATGGGGATCTTGTGTCAACTAGGGTGAATTCCCGTGCGTTTAGGCGATTCTGCCATACATATTATAGAAATCAAATATAGCTCACGTAGGACCCGTAATATTTTGTGGCCGTGGTGCTTCCCTGTTTAAAAGGGTGTATGCCCATTTTACTTCATTTTGTCTCCCGCTTCGCTAAGGAGGGAAGTGGGTTTACTGTATTTCCAACTTCTCCAATTTTCTTCTGATTAATTTCATTGCGGGTTCCAAGACAGTTTAATTTCTTCCTGGGACTTCCCGAGTGTCATAACTCGGTGTGTTCGTGGGTCACTGCTGTGGATCCTGGTATACAGGAGTTCCAGTGAGTTCCACACGCCCGTGGGTGGGATTAGTCCAAAGTCAAGTTAAGTTACGGGCCAAGATCTTTTGAATATGGCTGCGAGTGTATTGCTGCGTTAAAGGGGTATGAAATATGTATTAATACAACCGATTATTTCCTACTGACATCAGGCATTCAAATACATAGTCCCAAGGATAGCCCCCTCAAAGTAATTACCTTTGTAGGACTCTCAAAATTTGATTACATTCTGTGTTACGACGACAGAATTTGCAGTTTTTTGCGTAGGAATCTGTTTTATTAAAATTATTTGGGTGCGGCGTATGATGAACATGAAAGGATGACAAATAATAATAATAATAATAATAATTTTTATTTAAAGTAAAGATTTACAAAATTTGTTAACAAATAACAATGATAGCCACACTAGGCTTAGCCTGTATCGAGGCTATCAATACAAAAACGATTATACATTAGGACAATATCAATAATATTAGAATCTTATATAAATCTCATATGAAACAATAGGAAGAGATCGCAGTTTACTACAATCTTTATTTATTTAATTGACTAAGTTTAACTTGGAGCTATGTGAGTGTGGGTGAGTGTGTGTGATAGTTTGTGAGCCTGTGTGTGTGTTTGTGTGTACATGTCTAAGTATGTGTATTCGTCTGACTGTCAGTTTTCATTCTTATTTTAAGATTTTTAGCAATTGTTCGGTTTCTTTATGGTTAAGACAGCTCATGATTTTACTGATTTTCAGTTTAGCGTCCCGTATTGTATCCTGTTTGAAATTATATCTATTGACAACCTTATTGTAAATAAATGGAAACATGAACTTTTGAAAGCGATTTGCGAAGGATGATTTGTTTCTAGGAACAGGGACTTTGAAAATTCTTTGCTTGAGCATTTTATTCTAATCAGGGGCGTTAACACGTTTTTATGTGTGGAAATGATGGCTTGAAATATGTATAATCGTCTTATATTCAATACTTGGGCTTCTTTGTAGAGTTTAGTGGTTGGGAATCTCAACGGTTTATTAAACATAACTTTTAAAATTGATCTCTGAGCCCTTTCTAAGATAATCAAGTGTGTTGCAGCTGAGCCTCCCCAGATATTTAAACAGTAAGTCAGGATGGATTGACACAATGATATATATATCGTTTTTAATAAATGTAAATCAGCAACGTCTCTAACTTGTCTTACAACGTAAATTAGTTTCCTTGTTTTAGCTGCAGTTGCCACGATGTGGTCTTTGTAAGAGAGTTTATCATCTAGAATTACTCCTAGATATTTAATGCTTCGTGACCTTTGTATTTTATTACAATCACAAATAGTCTGATCAAAATTACATGTGTGAATTGGAATGTTTGGGCTTAAGGCTAGAGAAGAAGCTGCAGTTTTGTGGTAGCATAAATATTTGGTTTTGCTAGTATTTAAAGTTAATAAATTATTGTGAAGCCATTTAGCTATAATCGCCATACCTTGTTCAGCCGTGGCAAAACAGTTGGCCCAAGTGGAATCATGAAATATTATTGCTGTGTCATCCGCGTAGCAGATCATTTTTGCATTTCTAAGTGGTAAGGTCGTCAGGTTATTTATATACAGAAGAAATAGAGTCGGGCCTAACACACTCCCTTGAGGAACTCCAAAAGAAGTTTCCTGCAAGGTACTGTGCAAGGAGTCTACCTTTAAACATTGTTTCCTTTCCGTCAAGTAACTTCGGAACCAGTTTAGCGCGGTTCCCCTTATTCCAATGCCTTCCAATCTCTTGAGTAAGATTGGAATTGCAACAGTATCAAAGGCCTTTGCGAGATCTAAGAAGATTCCGATACACGCAAGGCCATTGTCTAGATTTGTAACAATTTCATTTGTCAATAAATTTACGGCGTCTTCAGTGGACCTTCCTTTCCAAAAGCCGAACTGACTGTCTGATAAAATATTGTTCTTCTCAATGTACTTAACTACACGTTTGTTGACTACTCTTTCTAGTATCTTAGCAAAGACAGAAAGCAAGGAAATTGGTCTATAATTGTTAGCCAAATTGGTTTCTCCCCCTTTATGTATAGGTACAACAACAGCAGTCTTCCATTCTTGAGGAACGATTCCGGTTGATAAACTTTGGTTAATAATATAGGTTAGCGGTTCCACAATATGATTCTTGACTTTTTTTATGAGTCGGTTAGTAACTCCATCTAGTCCTGGGGCACTGTCATTCTTTAGATTCATAATTATGTGTTCTATTTCTGTATTATCAGTTGGTTCGAAGAAGAATGAGTTTGGAGGAGATGGTGAAGTGTCGATATTTTGTGCCAAAGCTGATTGTGTTGTATTTAGATTGTTTAAGATATCGTTAGCGTATTTTTGTAGTACCGATGTAAAATATTCATTACAAAGATTTAAGGAGTCTTGCGGACAGGCATTTAAAAGTATTAGATCTGACGCAGGTGATTTCGTTACTACTTTTCTATGCGAGATTTTATTAATAGTCTGCCAGAGTTGTCGTGGTTGATTTTTCGAGTTTTTCAGCAATGTACATTCATATTCATTTCGTATTTTACGAATTAGAGAGTTATAAAAATTTCTATACCTGAGATATATCAGTGATTTCACTTCGTTTCTTGGCATTTGTTTAGCCTCGAGGTGTAATTTATCACGAACACGTGAGCATCTTAGCAACCCTTCCGTCATCCACGGCTTAAGAATAATCTTTGAGTGACTTATTCTAATTAATTTAGTGTTGTCTTTGATTATATTGTTTATAATATTCATAAAATGTTCTGTTTGGTCAGCCACATTCTGTATCTTCATCATCTTTAACCAATCTACATTGCTGAGCTTTTCTGAAATGGAGTCGTAGTTAAGGAGGCATTTATACCTTGGAGGTGATGTTGATGTTGTGGCAGTTGCTGTTAGACCAGTAATGACAAGGTCGTGGTCAGATATTGCTGAAGAGCAGACTATAGTCTCCACATCCACCTCTCCCTTATAGAATACGTGATCAAGGCAGGAATCATATCGAGTGGGCTTATTAATAGCTGGCACTAGGCCTAGTTCAGCCATAGTGCAAAGGTATGTTGTGGTATTGTTGCCTTCTAAATAGGATATATTTATATTGATATCGCCAGTAAAAATGGTGCATGGCTTTTTATTTAAAATTTGGCTAGCATTTTGCAAAGAGTTAACAAAACGATCTATATTTTTAAATGATGGCGATCTGTAGATTCCTAATACAGTTATAATGTCTGGGACATATATAGCTAGACAGTTTGCGTCATCAATATCTGGTTCATATACACTCGGCGACCAAATATCCCTTACATATGCTACTACTCCGCCTGACCTATTAATATATTTTGTCGTATGGAAGCCTCTATAACCCTGAATAGGTGGTAACGTGAAACTTTCTTTTATCCAACACTCAGTTAGGACAATAAAATCAAGATCCATGTTGAGCCTTTTCATAACTAACAGTAAGCTATCAAAGTTGCGGTTAATGCTTCGAATATTCAAAGTAAGTATTTTTATCATATGTCTCTGCAGAATATTATGACAGTCTTCTGGTGCACTTATAGAATGACATTTTATATTATACGCATTATCAATAAATTGCATCATATCAAGTGTAGTCATTGTGTTTGGGTAATATTATTATTTGTGATGTTTTAGGCAGTCTATAAGTTTTTGTAAATGTCATTCTATAGGATAAAGTGAATTGTGATATGATGTATATGTGTTTTATTGAATTTGTGTTTTGTGATGTACGATCGGCCCAGATGTATTGAGTTTGAAGAGTTGTCAAGTCAGTGATGTTTATTAAAATGTTAAATATTTGTGAGCTCCAATTAGTTATATGTGCAAGTAATGTAAAGAAAGAGCAAAATTAAATTTGAATTAAAATACAAATTAAAAAGTAAAAAAACATAAAAACAAAAGGAAAATAAAGTGAATTAAAACTACTCGTTACTTGTTGCTTGGGGTGAACCAAGATACTTGTCCAGGTCTTCAGTCGTCTGTATGCGTATGGCAGGGTGTCTATTATCATTATTATTTTCTCCTTTTTTAATGAAAATTGTTCCATTTCGTAACCAACAGAATCGAAACCCATTGTTTTGAGCCCTCTCCCTGCTGGCACGAAATAACAGTCTCTTTTCCTTTGTGACTCTTTCATTAATATATATTTTAGAGGTTAAACCATTCACGATGTTATCTGAGGTGAGGTTTTTCCGAGACCTGGCTGCCTTAATTAGTTCATCTCGCTTTGCCTTCCTGGTTAATTTGATGACAATGGGGCGATGCCGTATAGTTTCTTTTTCTAACTTCTGCTTAGGGCCCACTCTGGATATATTATCTATGTCAGTTTCGTGTAATTCTACACTTATTTTGTTTGATAATGTTAATAACACATGTAGAAGATTTTCATTATTTACCTCAGGGACACCACAAACCTCTATTTCATTTTTTAGTGTATTTTGCTCTAAGGAGCTGACCGTTGAATGTAACTGGGATAACGTTATTTTTAAGCTGCCTATCTCTTTGTCTTTGGCTTCTATTGTTCTTTGAAAATCTAAGTAATTCTGTAAATTTGGAAGGCTTGCAAGTTGTTCTTTTAGTTCCTGTACGTCTTGTCTTAATAAACTGATGTCGTAGTTTTTTTGCTTTAATTCTTTTACTTCAAGTCTAAGCTCACGGATTTCTTGCACTAATTCACTTAGTGTACAATCAGGGTTGGTGGTAGATTTAATTTTAGAGCCACGTACTGTGTTAACGTTATCACCCTGGTCATCGGAATTTAAGATCGAGTTGTGAGCTGGAGTGGTGGTATTTCCACGTTTCGTAACATACACAGGTGGGGCATAACCAAGTTAGCTTGAAGTTAGAAGTAAATTTCTGGTAAGCTTCTAAACTTATATTTATGCATTGCAGATCATAATGGTATTTACACTTGGAACAGTCCATAAGATTATTTGCTTTTATAGTCTTACCGCAAGCTTTACAATTCGTAGGCATCTTGGTGTTCTAAAGCAATAAAGCGCTGTTTGTTATTGTTGCGATATTAGACGGCACTTTCCGCGTAGCAATACAGCGCTGTATGGACACCGAACACACACACACTAAGCGTAGGTAATCGAAATTCCAGGAACAGCAGCCGAGCGCGGCAATGTGCAGGTGTCCGCAAAAACGATGTAACAAGCGATGCGCGGGTTGTCGTAGGTCAGGGATAATGGGGGGTGCTGGCTAGAAAACCTCCTCGTGGTGCACCCTGGAAACGCTGGCGATGGTACTGTTTCCTCCTTGTCCTCTTGGAGGAGAGGATTATCGCCAGCGGCTAATATTCTAGCAGAAGAGGTAGCCGTTCATCGGCTCTCGGGCAAGGCCTGGTCCAGGCGGGCGTGTCTGCCGGTTGCCCTGCTGGCTCTTCGCTCTTCGGAGCATGGAGGAGGAAACCTCGGTAAAAAACCAGAAGGTGGGGCCCTATAGGGGCCAGTTTCTCCGCTGGAGAAAGGAGGACGGGCTCGGCGTGTATTGACACTACCACCGAGCAGGCAGGGGGACGTAGTCTCCTTGTCACCGTCGGCATATCGTAATCCCGAGAAGAGCGCTGTGGTCAAGTCTCGCGGCTCTGATCGGGGACGAGGGTCTTGGCTTAACCGCCCAGACCGCGAGGATGTAAACCTCTCTAAAAATTCCCCGAATCCCGTGTTCTGGTGCGTGGCCAGGGGATGCATGGCTGATGGGTAGATCAGTCGTAAGCGCACTCCCAGCCGGGGCACTTGCGGACCCCTCGGTTGGGCATAAATTTACGCTTACCCGGGTATTGGGGGATCTCTGCCCGGGTGGACCTTTAGTTCTCCCCCACTCGTGGGTTTAAATATGGAAGATGAAATAAAAATTATAAGAAACAAAGGATCGAAACAAAATACGACTAAGGCAAGCAAACTGGAAAAGGAATCGGTGGGAAGCAGGGAGTTCAGGAAGACTGGTGGAGTGGATTTGTCGTCCATCCACAAGTGAGGTGGTGTTGGGAACGCCTATCTCGGTGGGGCTCCCAGTAGTAGTCTGTAGTAGACTGACTGCTGGGAGCCGAAGATCGGAGCGCTTGCGCTCCAAATCTGCCACGACTGGCGTGGGTGAAGGCCCCAGCGAGAGGACGAACAGCTCGGAGCGTATGGAGGTGGAAGCGGGACCGAGCGAGAGCCGCAAGAGGGAACTCTCGAGGGATGGGGAAGAACACCCATCCGTGGAGTCTGGGCCTCCTAAGGGCGGCCGTATAGGGAGGTCGCGTACCCCTGTCCCCGTCCCGTCAGGGTCCGCCTTCTCCAAGGCGGATTCCTACAGACGGGTACGAGCGGACGGCGAGGCCGCAGCGGAGGAGGAGATCGCGGATCTCCTGCTCAAGATTCGGGAGCCGGTGGAGGGAGACGCCCCCCGAGCTCCCGTGTCTGTGCAGGAGAGGGCGAGGGCGGCGGTGGCTATCGTCCAGAAGGTAGCCACCAAGTCAGTTAACCTTAAGGGCTCTTTTGTGAGGGCCCTTAAGGACTCCTCCTCCGCTATGTCGGAGGTCGTGGAGGGCCTAGTAGGCGACGTGTCTCGCCTACAGATGGCCAATGACAGGCTGACGGAGCAGGTGAACGCACTGAGCGCTCAGTTCGCCCGCTTCCGGGCGAACCTCCCCGAGCGGGGGGCCCCGTCCACGCCTCAGCCTGTCCCTACCGCGACCTCAGGGGTGCCTGACGCCCAACTGCGGTCCATTCTTGACGCGGTTGGGCGTATGCTAGACGGCCGTCTGGCCGGTCTGGAGGCAAGACTGCCCCCTGCGCCGGTCGTGCGCCCCCCGCTCGCGTCGTCGCAGCGGCCTAAGGCCGCTGCTCCGACTGCGCTCCCCGTAGTGGGAGGCCGCGTGTCCTACGCGGCGGCGGCGTCGGCCCCGACTCCACCGGCTCCCCAGGGGCCGAGGAAGGGGGCCAAGGCACCGGCCCGGGCGCCAGCGAAGGCGCCGGCCCAAGCACCGGCCAAGGCGCCGGCCCAGGTGCCGGCCAAGACGGGGCCTAAAGTGGCGCCGAGGAGTGCAGCGGAGTTCCCTCCGCTCCCCACTTCGACGTCCCTGCCGGGCCCCTCCGCACCTGCCCCCTCCAACGAGGGTTGGCAGAAGAAGTCCCGAAGGCGGGCTAGAAGGGCTGCCCAAAAAGCAGCACAAGCCCAGCCTTCACCACCGGTGACAGCGGCCTCGACTAAGAAGCCGCGGAAGCTGCAGCCGCCCAAAACCGCGGCTGTAGTAGTGACGTTGTCGCCGGAGGCGGCCAGTGGCGGGTTCTCGTATGCGGCCCTCTTCAAGGGGGCCAGGCCCGGTCTCGCCACTGAGTTCGGGGCGGCGGGGATGAGGCTGCGCCGCGCAGAGACGGGGGCTCGAGTATTCGAGTTCCCTGGGGCTGAAGTCGCGGCGACGGCCGATAAATTCGCCGAGAAGCTGCGGGGGATTTTCGCCAGCACGGACGGTGTGAAGATCGCCAGGCCCACCAAATGCGCAGAACTGCGCATCTCGGGCCTGGACGACTCCATCACGTCAGAGGATGTCCGCGATGCAGTCATGGAGAAGTCTGGGTGCACCGCGGACACCATCAGAGTCGGCACCGTCCGTCCGGGTCCGGGAGGCCTCGGTGCGGTGTGGGTGAGCTGTCCCGTGGCGTCGGCCAAAGCACTGAGCGACGCCGGAAGCATTCTCGTCGGCTTCGTAAATGCCAGAATCACGGTTCTGGCCGCGAGGCCGATGAGGTGCTTCAAGTGCCTAGCCGCGGGACACACTCGCACCAAGTGCGAGAGCTGTTTTGACTGCAGCGGATTATGCTTCCGCTGCGGTCAACCCGGGCACAAGGCGGCAGAGTGCTCTGCCGCCCCCCACTGCCCGGTGTGTGAGGCGGGCAAAAAGCCCGCCAATCACATGATGGGGCAGGGGGGCTGCAAGCCTCCCCGCGCTTCTCGGCAAACGCCGGGGGCTAGCCTGCCGACCCAGGCTACCCCCGACGTCAATATTGCGTCGACGCCGACGCCCATGGAGGAGGTTGTAGAGACGATCCAGTAATGGATCAAGTCTCCAACCTCCTGGTCCAGACGAATCTGAACCACTGTGCTGCGGCGCAGGATCTCTTCCTGCAAACCATGGCACAGTGGTCGATAGGTGTTGCCGTAGTCGCGGAGCCCTATTTTGTCCCTCCCCGTCCAAACTGGATGGGTGACCGGGACGGCTCCGTGGCAGTCGTCGGCTCCACGGCGGCTCATTCCCCGCCCTTGTCGCTAAGAGACAAGGGTACTGGATATGTTGCCGCCGATTGGGGGGGAATCACCATTTATGGTGTATATTTCTCCCCCAACCGGAGCTTGAACGACTTCGAGGTCTTCCTTAACAACTTGGAGGCCTCGATGCGGCGACTAGTGTCTGGGCACGTCCTCGTGCTGGGGGACTTCAACGCAAAGTCCATTGCGTGGGGTTCCCCTGCGACGGACGCCAGGGGCGAAGCCGTCGAGGAGTGGGCGGCGTCGGTGGGCCTCTGTTTGCTGAACAGAGGCTCCACCAACACGTGCGTGCGACAGCAGGGGGGGTCGATAGTGGACCTTTCGTTCGCTACCCCTGCAGTCGCCGCACGAGTAAGGAACTGGTGTGTCCTGGAAGAGGTCGAGACGCTCTCGGATCATTTGTACATCCGATTCGAGCTCTCCCGGTCCCAGGACCCCATTAGGGGTCACGCGGCGCGGCGCCCTCCGCTTCCCGCGGTGGGCTGTCGCCAAGCTCGACAGGGACCTACTAGAGGAGGCGGCCATTATTCACTCTTGGCTGTCTCCGCAGGCCCCGACCGAGGAGGTCGATATGGGGGCTGGTCGCTTCTGCCATGCGATTACGCAGATTTGCGATGCGGCCATGCCCCGCGTTCGTGGATGTCGGCCTCCAAGGAAGGAGGTCTACTGGTGGTCCCAGGAGTTGGCGGACCTCCGTGCGGCCTGTGTACGTGCCCGGAGGTCCCTCACCCGTAGTCGGCGACGTCACCGCGGGGTCGGTGAGGAGGTGGACCGGCTTCATGAGGAGTACCGAGAAGCTCGGAAAACTCTGAGGCTGGCCATCTGCCGCGCCAAGGATGTGAGTAGAGAGGAGATGCTGGAGAGTCTCGAGCGTGACCCCTGGGGTCGCCCTTGTCGTGCCGTGCGTCAAAAGCTCCGCACGTCGGGCCCCCCCCTTACGGAGACTCTCCAGCCCAGCTTCCTGCAGGAAGTGGTCGAGGGCCTATTCCCGCAGCGGGCGGAGCACACACCCCCGTCGATGGCTGCATCAGCCGGAGACGACGGGGGCAGCGAGGTCGATGTTCCGCCCGTCAGGGAATCGGAGTTGGGGGCGGCTGTTCTACGGATTCGATCCAAGAACACCGCCCCCGGGCCGGATGGGGTTCCAGCCCGAGTGATGGCCCGAGCCCTCGACTACATGTCGGACCACCTCAGGGGGGTGTTGGACGCTAGCCTGGCGTCCGGACGCTTCCCTGAGCGCTGGAAATGCGGGAAGCTGGTCCTGCTGCAGAAGCCGGGTCGGCCTGCCGAATCGGTCGCGGCCTATAGGCCTATCGTGTTGCTGGACGAGGCGGTCAAACTTTTTGAGAGGGTGCTCTCTGCCCGCATCGTCCGGCACCTTTGCGAGGTTGGCCCCGATCTGTCGGACGCTCAATTCGGTTTCCGAGAGGGGCGTTCGGCGATCGATGCCGTAATGCGCCTTAGGGCCGTGACCGAGGAGGCCGTGAGCTGCGGCGGAGTGGTGTTGGCGGTGTCCTTGGACATCGCCAACGCCTTCAATAGTCTGCCATTCAGCTGCATCAGGGAAGCGCTCCGCTACCACGGAGTGCCGGAGTACCTGAGGCGGCTGGTGGCAGACTATCTTGAGGAGCGAACCGTCATGTACGAGGACCGAGATGGCGTCTTGAGACGCAGGGCCATGTCGTGCAGTGTTCCGCAGGGGTCTGTCCTAGGACCTCTCCTGTGGAACATCGGGTACGACTGGGCCCTACGAGGGCGTCTCCCCCCCGGGCTGGGTGTAATCTGCTACGCGGATGACACCTTGCTCACGGCCCGGGGGGCTAACTTCCAAGAGGCGGCGCGCCTGGCCGCCACGGGAGTTTCCCTGGTGGTCGGGCGCATTGAGGCGTTGGGTTTGCGGGTGGCCCTGGATAAGACGGAGGCCCTATTATTTCATGGGCCCCGTCGTGGTCCACCCGCCGGCGCCTCAATCGAGGTCGGCTCGGTCCTCGTACCGGTCCGGGCCCAGATGAGGTACCTGGGTCTGGTCCTAGACGGTAGGTGGCTCTTCGACGAGCACTTCCGACAGCTTGGTCCGAAGCTGGTGGACACTGCCTCCGCCCTAGGGCGACTTTTGCCCAATTTGGGCGGGGCCAGTGTTCCCACGAGGCGGCTGTACGCGGGGGTTGTCCGGTCCATGGCGCTTTATGGTGCACCGGTGTGGGTGGCGGCTCTGACCGCCCCGAATAGGGCGCGCCTCTGGCGCCCCCAGAGGATATTGGCGGTCAGAGCCATACGCGGATACCGCACGGTGTCCACCGAGGCGGCTTGCGCCTTGGCCGGAACACCCCCGTGGGATTTGGAGGCGGAAGTGCTCGCCGAAGTTTATCGGCGAGTGGCTGACTTCCGGGCGGAGAGCGGATTTCGCCCTCCGCCCGAAGACGTGCGCGAGTGGCGCGAAGCCGCTCGCCGAGCCACTATGGTGAGATGGTCGTTCCGGCTGGAGACTCCACGCGCTGGCTTCGCCGCCGTGGAGGCTCTCCAGCCGGTCATCGCCGAGTGGGCAGGGCGGCAGCACGGGACCCTTTCCTTCCGGCTGACGCAGGTGCTTTCCGGGCACGGTTGCTTCGGAAAGTACCTGTACTCGGTCGCTAGGAGGGAATCGAGTCCCGCCTGCCACCACTGCGACTGCGGTGAGGATTCGGCCCAGCACACGCTGGCGGTTTGCCCCGCATGGGCGACGCAGCGCCGGGCCCTCACTGCAGTCATCGGAGCAGATCTCTCGCTACCGGCCGTAATTCGCTCCATGGCCGGTAGCGACGGTTGTTTTACCGCGGTCGCAACCTTCTGCGAGGAGGTAATCTCGCAGAAGGAGGCGGCGGAGAAGGCCCGGGAGGAATGACCTCCACTCGGACCTGATCCGCCGCCGGCGAACCGGGCGGCGGAGGCGCGCTCACCTGCGCCTCATGCCGCCCTGAGTGTGGCCGCGGTTGGACGGGATGGGTTCTCCCCTCCACCCGCATTAATTGGCCAGCCGCGAGGGGGCGGCGCCCGCGTGTGCCGGACGCCGCGTAAAGAGAGGGTCCACTGAGACGGAGCCCGCGCCAGGAGCGGGCCGGCGCTGGGAGGGGTCCAGAAGGAGATAGCTACCTGGACCCCTCGTAAACTGGAAGCGCAAAGAGGGCACACCGTGTGGTTTTAGTCGGTTCGAGTCCGACACACCGCCCCGCCGAACGAGAGCCCCGGCGGGGTGACGGTCCGAGGGGATTTCCACACGTAAAAAAAAAAAAAAAGGTCAGGGATAATGGATCAAAATTTTGATTTTGTAAAATGTTTTTAGTTAGAACTTTGTTATATGATGAAAAAACAAGATAAAGTTTTCGACACTGTATACATCACTTGCTTGTCTTTCACAGTATTGTAGGTAGTATATTTGTCTAAAAGTTGTATTTAACTGGTTCACTGAATTTATAAGTGCGGAGCAAACTATGAACGTGACGTCCTAATGCGAGTACCGAAGACGAATTCATGTTGCAGCTCTCAACCACATTTAGTGGGATCTAAAGACTGAATAACAGTAACTATTTTACCACGTATTAGATCCTTGCATATTAGATTCTACACTCAGAAAACAAAAGTGTAAAAGTAAATATCATCAAATACTCAAAAATCTTACGAAAATGTATCAATAAATCACAAAAGATTTACAATGAAAACATTTTACAGAACTCCACAAATATACGAGTAGGTATGTAGAACTGCGTGGAAAATTATCAACGACGATGTCGGCAACATCTTAACACAATATCAGAAATTAGAGTGGATGGTAAACTAATTCAACAGCCAATACCTAGATGTAGCAAATATAATAGCGAATAGTATTATGCCTTGGCTGATGCAAGCATCGAGTACGGTTTGGGTGCATATGGAGTCACATTTGAATAGAATATACAATTTGCAGATAAGGTTGCTAAAATTACTTATTGATAGAAAAACATAACAAGGCGTAAAAAACTATTACTGTAAACTATTTAAAATTTGTAAGTTACTTCCGGTCCACCTTAAATTCAAGTAAAACATTTTAGTTACACAATATAACAACCAAGAGCACAAAATACAACGTGAACATATGTACCCAACCCGTCTAGCCAAAAAGACGAAACTCGTCGTTCCGAAGATCACGAACTACTTCGGCAAACGAACAAGAAGTTATATGGTACCGTTTCTACTCAATGAATTGCCTTCAGATTTTGTAAAACAAGTACAGACAAAATTTCAATTTATAAATAAACTCCACAAACATTATCTCTCGTTATGTCCATAACAAATAGCTAATACCCGCCTTACCCTTTTCATTACTTTTGAGACATTTCTACTAGTGTACGAGTACTTGACACAATAATTTGAAATGTTAAAATTTTTTGTATTTAAATACCTACATTTATATTATTATGTATCCGTGAACGAGAACTACTGCCGACAAACTGTTTTTATTGTGTTGGGCAGACTTTAAGCATGAAAATATGTATTATAAATGTTTAATAAAGAGAGAAAAAAAAATCGATTCAATGAACATCTTATAGCATCAACCACTAGAAACGTAAAAAAGACTCACAACACAAATAAAACTAGAGCCCTGAGTAGTATATTCTTAGAACCAGTGGATTTTACAGAGATAAAGAATATAAAAATGTCCTTAAACAATACCAATTCCGTATTAATTGACGAGGTCACAACTTTATATAATCAAACACTGTGTTTATGAAATAGTACCTGTCCTTATACATTTAATTAACCTCTATTTTGAAACTGGTGTATTTCCTGAAAGTTTAAAAAAATCCATAGTGAAACCATTATACAAAAAAGGCGACAAACTTGGTGTGCGTTACCCCAGCAAAATAATGTCGAAAATGGTCATTTAAACGTTAAAGATAATTAGTTGCCCCCCTTCTGTTACTGTTAAGCACATTTTTTAATTTGTTTCACTTTTTTTTTAGTTATTTCAAAAAAACAATTCCTGCATTTCAAAAAAATAAAATGTCTGGCTGCGGTAACGTTTAAAACGTTACCGCAGCCAGACATTTTATTTTTTAATTTGAATATTGAAATAAATGTTAGCTAAATAATTAGTTATCTGGACGAGGTATTTTCTTCGGCTGCGAAGTTATTCGAGATCCTGCTGGAGTAACGTTTGTGGGTTAGCTGGATCTCTGAAACGGGTAAGCGGATTGTAACCATCTTTTGTACATAACTTCTAAAGGATTCGTTTTAATTTGTTCAACAATAAAATAACAAAAATAATGGACCGTTTAAAAATGATTTAAGTAAGGATGAAAACACTTTAATACGTCCTAACACTTTGAATAAGACCTGTAAAGACTTACTTTAACAGTAATTCTATTGCTTGTAACTGCCTCCAATGTATACGAATTTTCGTAATGTATACTGTAAGTGACTAAAAAGTTATGATGAAATGTAGCTCTCCACGTTCACGATCACAATGTGTGCGGCCTTTTTTGGCCACCGATAAACCTGTGTGTGGATATATAAACTGAATGTTATGCCAATACACTGCACTGGCCCGCTAAAATTATAAAGATGTAGAGACATGTATGATCGATTCACCCGACTGCAATTAATCGAAAATTTAAACCAATAAGAAATCGTTCATTTCTTTGATTATTTTTCGAAAGAAATAACACTGAAGTAATTGTATTTTATTTTGAGGTGTATAGAGCTTAGACTTGAAATCAACAAGTCATCTACAATAAGTTAAAATAGACCATAATAGTAGAAGAATACAGTTGTAAATTAAAATGCATCAACATTGCATCGCCCAACAGTCGTATACCTCGTAAGAGTAATATTGTTCTGTGGTCTATACCGAGAAACGAGAATTATCTATACCTATGTACCTACTGCTAAGCGTTGAGCCCGTGACTGTTGATTTCTTTTAAAAACGAACAGTTGTTAAATAATATTTTTATATAATAACGTTAATTTAATTTATCGAGTGAAAGTGATACATTTTTATAGATAAATTTATTGATCAGATAATATTTGTCAATCAAGAATCGCCGATAATACATCCTTAGCTAGAACGCGGGAGGGGAGGGGCGAAGGGGTACTTCATTGTTTGCAATTTGCATCTAGTGCACTAAACTTGACCCTTAGGCAGATAATATACGTCTTGTAAAGTACGTGTGGGCTCCGCTTTCTATTTTTGCAAATATTTATCTAATTCTTGAGAGTTCTTCAACATGTGTGTACCTAATTACTAGTAATGGGCATTAATGCTAATTAGATTCAATTTAAGTAATTGCGAATTCTTGTCTTAGGATGTTAATTACTTAAGCTAATATTGAAATTTCGTTCGAGGTGAACAAATTAAAAACGATCATAACTTGTAGGTAGGTATATCAATTATTACAAATTTTACATAAATAATTTATTTTATTATAATTTAACTCACCGCGATTATATGATTAAATACTTTATTTTCTCCAACATTATTACAGAAATAGTGCAATACATAGTTTGTTCGCGATATGCTAGCCTTAGTCGATTCGTATTCACAAATAGGGGCCATTGACATGTCTCCGATATATGTTTTAAATTTAGAAATGAGTTTAAATTTTTTTTATGATAGGATAAATTCCATTATCGATGACTGCGTTCCTAGAAAAAAGCGAAGTCGTGTAAGCTCGAGGTACACTTACCCCGAGTGGTACACTATTGAAATAATTCGCGACATAAAATTGAAAGCGGTACTTCATAAGCGATACAAATCGAGCAGACAAAATAGTGATTACGAGGCCTTCGCTCAGTGTAGGGCTATGATAAAACATAAGATGCGAATGGCTAAACAAGAATACGAAGACCGCATTCAAAAAGAATTCCAGGAGGATCCTAAATCCTTCTGGAACTACATTAAATCAAAGAGAAGCTCAAGGAATACACAAACGATTTTAAAAGACGGGGTTGTACTGGCTGGTGAGGAGTGCGTTAGAGAATTTGCTGATTACTTCCATTCCGTATATAGCACCGAGATACCGAAGCTTAATGTGCAAGCGGCGATGGCGGAAGCGGGTAGCGAGAATGCCGGAGCAAGAATATATCTCGACCGACTACAGTTACCGGATGTAGGACGCGCGATGCAAAGACTGAAACCAAAGCGGTCAGTAGGACCTGATGGCATCCCGCCTTACATCTTTAGGGATTGTCGGTCAGTGTTGGCTGGGCCTTTGCTTCATATTTATAATAAATGCTTAAGTGCAATGATGTTCCCAGACAGGTGGAAGTTAACTCGCGTCATACCAGTGCCGAAAGGTGGATCAGGTTCAAGGTTGATGAATACAGGCCTGTTGCAGTCCTGTCGACCCCAGCGAAAATTTTCGAGTCCGCCATCCACAATAGTATTCTGTTACAAGTAAGCCCGCAGCTTGCGGATGCTCAGCATGGATTTCGACCCCAAAGGAGCACTACTAGCAACCTGCTCGCTTACACAACAGAGGTGGTCCCGGTGGTGGACCGAGGAGGTCAAGTTGACGCTGCATACTTCGACTACCGGAAAGCCTTTGACCTGGTCAATAATGACGTGCTACTGAAGAAGCTAGCTAGCATCGGTTTCACCCCCCACTTGCTTAATTTTTTTGCCAGCTACATGCAAGGTAGGCAGCAGTACGTGGAATACGGGGGGCATGTATCGGAGCCATATTTCACCAGGTCCGGCGTAAGTCAAGGTAGCAACCTTGGGCCTCTAGAATTCATTATAATGATTAATGATCTACCCAGAGTAGTCCAGGATGCGAAATGCTTACTGTTCGCAGACGACCTCAAGCTCTCCCTCCCTATTAACAACTTGGAGGACTGCAAGAAGCTTCAAACAGACATAGATAGGGTGGTAACCTGGAGTAGAGACAATCTCTTGCAGTTTAATACCTCGAAGTGCGTGGCTATCACCTTCTCACGCTTACGCGAACCCATCTCGTATAATTATAATTTAGACGGGACACAGATGGTAAGGGTCACAGAGGTTAGGGATTTAGGGGTTTGTGTTAACACTGAGCTAAGATTTCGTGATCACATAGTGAAATGCTGTAAAAAAGCTTATAGGAATTTGGGTTTTGTTTTACGAACAGTAAAGGACTTTAGAAACCTAAATACAATTATAGCATTGTATAACGCGTTGGTAAGAAGTCAGCTAGAGAGTAACGCAGTCATCTGGGCCCCACATGAAGCTAAATATAGCCTCATGTTGGAGCGAGTTCAAAATAAATTTGTTAGGTTTTTGTACTTCAGATACTATGGAGTATACCCATTGTATCCATTAATGTATTCCACGTTATTTATTCTGGGTATGGTGGGATACAATGAACTGAGGGTCAGAAGGGAACTCACACTCGTCTCGTACCTGTTTAGGGTACTTAGGGGTGGGATACATAATGAAGACGTGTTAGGACGAGTCAGCATATGTGTTCCGGACAGATACGTGTGGCGGCGCCGCCGGCCGCCGCTGCTGGCTGTCCCGTGCGGGCGCACCAACCTGCAGAGAGAAGCACCGCTGACGCGCGCACTACGTACTCTGAATATAATTGCGGACGAAGTAGATTTATTTTATTGCTCACTGAGTGAATTCACAATAACAGCATTAAGAATTATTTCTTATAATAAATAAGTAGGTGGTATAACACTATTGCATTGGGCTAAGCCTGTAAAAATAGTTGTTTTTAAAGAAAATAAATAAATAAAAAAAAAAAAAAAAATCACTTAAAAAAATCCCAATATATTCACAAAATACCTATTTACAACGCATACGTTAAGGTGCGTACGGATAGCGCGTACACTGGTACGCGTAGTCAGTTTACGCGTGTCCGGAACGTCATGTCCATACTTGCAGCTACGCGTACACTCTTGGGGAACGCGTACTGCGCGAGCTAGCTCGCAGCGCGAGCCGCCGTCAGTCGGTTTTTGGTCGCGCGTCAAAGAGAACGCACACGACCGGGTACGCTATATTTGGACGGCAAAATGAATAAACACGCGTGTTCTTCGAGTTTCAATAATGAAAATATCATCAGATTGATTCAACTTTATGAATTTCACCGGGTCTTGTGGGATAGCACACTAAGTGATTATCGAAATAACGATTTACGCCAAGATGCATGGAAGGCTTCGATCAACAATAGCAACTAGATATCGGGTCGGCGCAAAAAATACGTCTCGATAAATAAGAGCGCACTTGAGACGTGAGCTCTTATTTTGTTTGATTCGCTTAAAACACAGCCAATGTAAACACGTCACGACATTAGTGACAGTACAAAAGCTAATACTCTTAGATATATTTCTACTACCCCAACTCCCAACTATCCACCTCTCGTCTTTGATCAGTTGTCCGCTTGTGATGTTAGGAAGACCATTCTGGCGATCTCATCCAACGCAGTGGGAAGTGACTGCATCAGCCGAAATATGATTATACCTATCCTTGACGAAATTCTACTTATCCTATGCAATATCCTTAATCACTCCGTCACAAGCGGTGTTTTTCCATCTGCATGGAAAGATGCCCAAGTAATCCCTCTTCCAAAAAAAACTAAACCCTCTTCATTTTCTGACTATCGGCCCATATCTATTTTACCTTTCCTATCCAAAGTACTTGAACGCCTCATCCACTCTCAACTGACTAACTTCCTCTCCAAAAATGCTCTACTGAACCCCTTCCAATCCGGATTTCGCCCTGGCCATAGCACTACTTCTGCGCTGGTACACATTACAGACAGCATCAGACTAGGCATGGATAGTGGAAAGATCACAGTTCTCACCTTACTTGATTTTAGCAATGCCTTCAATACTGTGGATTTTCACATTCTGCTTGGCATACTACGGTCTCTTAACATATCTCCAAGGACAATTGATTGGTTTCAAAGTTACCTGTCTGGTCGCCGGCAACGGATTTGCATTGATGACTCCATGTCCTCTTGGTGCAGTATTTCTGCTGGTGTACCGCAGGGTGGCGTTCTATCTCCTTTACTCTTCGCTGTTTTTATAAACTCAATCTCTAATCAACTAAGTTCCTTCTACCACCTTTATGCAGATGATTTGCAAATATATACACAAGCTCCGATTAACATGTTATCGGATGCATTCAACATAATTAACGCTGACCTTCAACGCATTGGCGAGTGGAGTTATAACTATGGACTTATGATTAATCCTAAGAAGACACAGGTGTGTGTTATCGGCAGCCCCAGGCTGATCTCAAAAGTTAACTGGACTCTACTGCCCCAAATTCAGTTCGGTGGCACAACTCTTGAGATAAGCTCTACTGTAAAAAATTTAGGGATCTACATAGACAACACTTTGTCATGGGGTCCACAGATGCAAGAGGTCAGTCGTAGGATATTTGCTTCAGCCGGTTCTCTTCGAAGACTACGCAAATTCCTTCCAACTGCAACTAGGGTTGCGCTTGCACAAGCACTTCTCCTCCCAATTCTCGACTATGCCGATGTCAGCTATCTGAATCTCACTGTAGCACAACTCGATAAGCTTGAGCGACTACAAAATATGTGTATACGATTCGTATTTGGTTTACGAAAATACGATCACGTCTCTGAATTCCGTCAAATGCTCAAGTGGCTTCCAATTCGCTCTCGCCGGAATACTCATATCCTTATTTTCCTTTACAACATTTTGTTTAATCCCAAAACCCCTTTCTACCTCAAAGAACGATTCAAGTTCCTTAATGACACACACGAAAAATGTCTGCGGTCATCCGTAAGTTTACAACTGGAGATGCCACTGCATTCCACCAAATTTTATGACCAATCCTTCACTGTTGAAGCTGTGCGCTTGTGGAATGCACTGCCGCTTAACATCAGGCAGGCGCAAACATTAAATAGATTCAAGAAAATGGTACAGGAATTTTATTCACCTTAAGAGTCCATCACGCTTGAGGGTGTAACGAAACTGTTTCTCTTTTCTATATGTTTATTCATTTAAGAATGCGTATATATATATGTATGTGTATATGTATATCTGCTGGTATAGTATGTGGGTACTTATATATATGTAGGTTTATTTATTGTGATATGCATTGTAGATGTAAGTATAAAAAATTGTAAATGTTTGTAGATGATATGATATGTGTAGTATATGTAATATGTATAGTGGATGATGGTAAACAAATAGTAGGTTCACAACAATTCAACTACTACTGTCTCTCTGCAACTTTTGATCCATCCTAAGGTTGCCTGGAAGAAATTGCATTTAGCAATAAGGCCGCCCTTTGTACACTCGATATTTGATCGTTGTGTTCCTTTCTTGAAACTCTGTAATTTAGTGTGCAAATAAAGAGTTATCTATCTATCTATCTATCTATCACGTCTTACAATGCCGCAGTGTGTATTCAAAAGTTGCAAAAATAATTCCCGAAAACGAAATTTAACGGCCGGAGTATCTTACTTTCGGTAAGTACATGAAGAATAAGTTGTGTTTTAAGCTTTAAACTAATAAATAATATCAAATTTTGAACAAAATTACCGATTTTAAACCAACGCTACAAATGTTTGGCCAAGGTTCGCCAACACACGCACAAACTTTTGTTTAACAGAACAGTAGATGCATGGAGTAGATTTATGGTGTAATAATTAAAAAAAAAAAACTTAACAGAACTTCAAAATTGGTTGGTTAAAATTAGTTAAAGCTACTTTTGTGTCTGTTAGCTTTCCTTTTTTATTTTAGCTTTCCTAGCAATCCGTTTACGTGTGCAGAGTGGATCTCGATTGTCGCCAGAGAAAGAAGAGATAACTTTTATAAGCCAGGTAAGAATACGGTTATATGCTCGGATCACTTTGATAAGTTAGATATATCCGAAAATTATAACCGACGTCGATTGGTTATTAGCAGCAGTCCCTAAATTACAGGTACATTCATTAGTGATTCACAATCGAAATGTAATTTTATATCTGTTTTTCTTGTCTGCTTAAATGTATTTGTGACGTGATAAATCATTGTGTTGTGGGAATTCATGTTTATCTATTATTAAAGAGTCTTCTAAAAAACACAGATTCAATCCCCGCCGAACGACCCACAATTAGCAGCACCCAATACTAAACTCTTAGTATCTGACATTGAAGTGCAAGTGAGTCATTTTTTTTAGCAGTAGATAGATAGATAGATAGAACTCTTTATTTGTAAACCATTTTACAAAAAGCATGATAGTTACATGAAAGTGTTAGGTATACAATGTCTTCTACAATCTTCCAGGCAACCTTAGGATGGATCAAAATGTTCGGGAGAGATAGTAGTAGTTGATGGTGAAATGAGTTTTTCAGGTTAATTACTAACGAATAGTAAAGAGATAATAACTACATATATATAATATAATAAATATACACATTCGTAAATATATATAAATACATATACATATTTATATTCATAAAAACAAATACTTATACATACCAGCAAATATACATACATAAGTACTTAGTAGTAGGTGTCGTGAATTTTTTGTGTGAGATGATAAATTATTATTTTATTGAACTTTTGTATTATGTATCTTCACAATTTCATTTTAATTTACACAAAATCATTTCAGTAAAAAAATTGGACTTAATATTTCTTATACTCGTAACAGTTTTGCTAAGTGATATTTTTTATTTGAGATTTCTAGTTAATTCAATAACGTATATTCGCGCCTTTGCAGATAATTAATTCCAGACATACATTTTTTTTCAGCCTCTATCATCGAGTTCTGGATTAGACATCACACAAAAGGCCACCTATAACCAAGACCAAGCAGAGCATATTTCTGTTATGACATCTTCTGTTGCATCATTATCAGATTTAATATCAGTTTGTGAAACACCTAG
The DNA here is from genome assembly GCA_902825455.1 of Arctia plantaginis. Taxonomy (NCBI): domain Eukaryota; kingdom Metazoa; phylum Arthropoda; class Insecta; order Lepidoptera; family Erebidae; genus Arctia; species Arctia plantaginis. The sequence goes on from CADEBD010000288.1 coordinate 9,686,375, forward strand.
AAAGAGATTTCTGAATAAACAGTTACTCACTGCTCGCAAAGTCATAGATAATAAATCAAAAAAAAAACAAACATTGCAAAAAGTGAAGAAGAGATTAGTAAAAAAAACAGTTCATTAAAAAATTTAGTTAGTTTGTTGAAAAAAAAACAAACTGTAGATGAGACAGTCTTGATGGACTTATCAAGAAATGTTGAAATTGCAGAAGTGTTTCATGGAATGTACGTAAAGAACAAAAAACAGCGTAAAAAACCATTTTCTAAATATCCACCTGGTGCCAGAAAATTTGCCTTAACGCTCGATTTTTACTCCCCTGCTGCTTATAAGTACGTGCGTAAAATGTTCAACACATGCTTACCACACCCTCATACGTTGTACGAATGGTATCGGAGTGTCGATGCGGAACCCGGATTTTATGCCGAAACTTTAAACAGGTTAGAAGCAAAGGCAAAAGAAAGTAATAAAAAAATATTATGCGCCCTTGTAGCCGATGAGATGGCACTAAGGAGACAAAAAATATGGACGGGTAAGCGCTATGAAGGTCTGGTAGACATGGGTTTGGGAAGCGATGATAACAACCAAATGGCAATTAATGATAGTTGGAAATTACCACTGGCTTACTTTTTCATTGACACTTTAAAGGCAGACATGAAAGCCAATTTGATTAATATAGCATCAGAAAAATGTGAAAAAATAGGGGTACAGATTCGTTCGGTAACATTTGATGGTTGTAAAAGTAAAATTGCAACCATGAAAAAGTTAGGGTGCGAGATAGATAATGCAGAAAATATTAAAACAAATTTTAGACATCCTTGTGCAGATTATAATATTGTTGTATTTCTAGATGCTTGTCATATGGTAAAGTTAATGAGAAATACTTTTGAATCAAAAAAAATATTACACACATCTGATCAACGACAGATTACTTAAATGGCAATTCGTTACTAAATTACACAATTTACAAGAGGAAACCGTTTACATTTAGCAAATAAATTATCTCATAAGCACATATATTTTAAAAATCAAATAGGTAATGAACGTCAGATTGGCCACACAGTTATTGAGCAGGAGTGTTTCAAAAGCATTAGAATTTTGTGACAAAACTTTGAAAATTCCTGAATTCTAAGATTCTGATAGTACTGAGGAATTCATAACTTTTTAAATAATCTATTTGATATCTTTGACACACGAAATTTGAAAGACTATGGTTTTAAAAAGCCTATTAGTAAAAGTAATTCTGCGCAAATATTGTCGTTTTTGTCAAAAGCAAAAGATAATTTACTATCGTTGTCCATTAAAGTTCAATATAAAAAAACTGTCAAAATAGGCAATGAATCAAGAAGAGTGTTCTGCAATAAATTAGTACCGTTATTTAAGACATAAAATAATACTGGTTTGCTGGGGCTTTTGACGTGCATCAGTAGCTTGACATACTTATTTCAAACTTTAGTTGAAACTGACATCCTTTCATTTTTATTAGCCTACAAATTCAGCCAGGACTATATTGAGTTGTTTTTTGGCGCTATTAGAAGTCAAGGTGGGCATAATAATAACCCGAACAGCCGACAATTCAAAGCAAGCTTTAAAAAACTTTTGTCTCATTTGGAACTGAGTTCAATATTTACTGGCAATTGTCTTCCACTTGACAACATACCAATCCTATCTAGAGCTCCATCTCTCGATAAGATTAATAACACCTCGATAGGGTATCGCCTTGATGTAAGTGAAGAGAGAAACTCAAGTGAAACAGAGGTTTTAAATAATAGAAACGTACAGCAAAGTTTCCAAAAATATCAAACAAATTGCAATAGTCTTTCTTCTACTTTGGATGAAAGACCATCTTCTAGTGTTATGCCACAAATAGTAGGGTATATTTCAGGATTTGTTGTCAGTAAATTGGTAAAAAAACTAAAGTGTGACCAGTGTATGAAGAACTTGTGTGCAACAGAGAAACAAATCTTTCACAAATTAATAGACCTAAGAGACATGGGAGGGTTATTCTATGCCTCTCCCGATGTATTTAATATTTGCATGAAAACTGAAAGCGTGATCCGAAATTGTATTCGCGTGATTGGAGGTAAATCACTACAAAAAAAGTATGATAGCAACTTTATATGTACAACAGTTTTAAAATTATATATTGACAAGAATGTGTTTCCTGGAGGGGATGAACATGATCACGCAATTCCTTTACTCAAATCAGTAGTTGAAAAAATTATTGACGTAAGGTTACATTACATATGTAAAAAAGAAACGGGAGATATACAAAACAAGTCAAAACGACAATTGTATAACAAACTCAACTTATATAAAGGAAATTAGTTCAGGTATCATTAATAAACATTTTTATTTTCGATTTATTAATTGGACTGAACTGTACTTGTATTACGAAGATTGTATAAAAAGATGTGGAATTTAGAGATATTTTATTTAGTATATCTGTGCGGGTCCTGCTTTTGGTGTCAGGGCGGGTCGCTTAAAGCATTAAATGCCTACATTTTTTTGCATTCGCTTGTTCGTTTAGATGAGTTTTATTCGCGAATTTATTCACTCGCGCGTAGTTCTTAATTTAAGATATCTCCTAACATATTCATTTAAATTGTATGGTGTAAGGGGCTATTATAATGTGTATGAATTGCTTAAGATAACTAACGTATTTATTTAGATAAGGATTAATAATGTATCCGTCTAAATAGCTTTTGCAAATACCACATTATATGTGATAAAGTAAATACACATACATATTACAGAAAAACGTAACGTTAATAAAATAATAAGTAATGTAAAGATACATAGATGTCTGAAACATAAATAGTAAGCAACTAATATTTTACGTTCATATTATAAATTATTTTAGTGTTCTACGCGACTCCATACCTCCTGTAGTAAAACTAGAAGAAGCAAAAATAAAACAAAACAAAACGATGTAGCTCTCAAGGCAATAACGAGAAAAAGTACTTTATTTGTTGCACCATAAGGTTGATTTTACACTAAATGTTATTTAAGTTATGTCTTTTCATTTGAAAGTGATAGGAGTAATTTATTACTTTGCTCTTTTTTGCAAGGAATGATCGTAAGTATTAGATAATATTTTGAAGATTTGTGACTTTATTACTGTGTACCATAGCTGTAATTAGGTTGAACTTAAAACTAATTTAAAACTTTTCCATCCGTTTGTTGGTAAACAAATGTAGCTGCATAAGTATATATTCACGCGGACAGCATTTAGCTTTGACTTTGTACGTGACCTTTATCTAGTTGCTATTGTTGATCGAAGACGGAAGGCAATTTCAAATGAACTGAAAATTCCAATAGGTGAATTAAAAAAAAAAGATGACAACTTTATTAGCAACTAATAGAAAAGAAAGGAGCAAAATAAAAAAAAGTAGGTCTGCAATTGGATCGCTATAAGAGATCATGGTAGGCCTGCTGGTAATTTTTTAAATTGTTTATTTACGCATTGTATAAAGTCTATTTCACGAAAGAAGTCCCGCGGACAATTGTGGAACTAAATTTGGCAGATGGGGAGATCGGCCATGTTGTCGTTTGTCGATGTTATCAAGGAGCATTTGTTGTGGTAGATATTTTGTGAGTGTATTATTGTATTAGTGCGTTATAAGGTTTATTTACGATGCCAAATGTTGTAAAAAGTGCAGGTCGCAAAATGATATTAAAGGTGAAGGAGTTCTGTGAAGCGGAACACAAGAATCACGGTGTTTTAATACCAATAAACAATGTTCGCAAGAGAGTCGCCGCCATGACAGGTAAATTTTGGGGCTGCCATATACAGATTTTTTCCCCGGTTGATTTTTTACAGATTGGAATTAAGTTTTTTTAATGCATGATTTTTATTAAGGAAAATTTTAAAAGGAATTAACACAACACAACAAAAAATTGTAAAGTTATTTTCAACAATAATGTAATTAAATACGAAAATAATAATTCAAACTTGTTCATTTTATTGCAGGTGTGTCAGAGAAAACTGTAACGAGAATTACAAAAGAAGGCGCAACAGCGGCGAGTACTTCTAAAGTTATCGTTACCCCAGGGAAGAGTCGCCCGCATACCAAAAAGTTCGACTTGGATGGATTTGATTTGTGCGCTATACGGCAAAACATTCACAGTTTTTATGTTGTGAGGAAGGAATTACCAACATTGGCTAAATTACGTGCAGCTTTGAGAGAAGACATACATTTTCAAGGAAGCATCACAACATTGCACCGTATATTGCAAAGTATCGGTTTCAAGTACAAGCGATGCCAATCGAAACACAAATTACTTATGGAACGTTATGATATTATCGCATGGCGTTCAAGATATTTGGAGAGAATCCAAAGAAATCGCAATGTGGAGAAAAAACCTGTAGTGTATTTAGACGAGACCTATATACATAACACTTATCATGCCAAAAGTTGCTGGCAAAGTGAGGAAGAGCCTGGGATGTTCGTGTCAGAGTCATCAGGGAATCGTTGGATAATTGCTCATGCGGGAACTGAAAATGGTTTTGTTAATGGTGCATTGTTAATGTTCAAATCCCAATCCAAATCCTCAGATTACCACAATGACATGAACTCAACAAATTTTTTGAAATGGATGAGTGAAAAAGTCATTCCTAACCTACCTGAAAGGTCACTTGTAGTAATGGACAACGCTCCATATCACTGCACTCAAATAAATAAAGCACCTACAATGTCAAGTATTAAACGTGACATGCAGGAATGGCTGCGAGAAAAGGCAGTATATTTTGAAGATAGTTCGACAAAAGCTATATTATTTGAATTAATTAAACAAAACAAAGGTCCACCTACATATGCCGTGGATGCATTATTAAAATCTCACAATCATGAATTGCTAAAATTGCCGCCTTATCACTGCGATCTCAATCCGATCGAAAAAATGTGGAGCCTTGTAAAAAGACAGGTAGCGGATAAAAACGTGGGTCAAGATCCAAAAAAAAATTGTACGCCTAACAGAAGAGGCTTTTCTTATGTAAATATTCGAGTCGTAATAGTTAATAAAATAAAAGTGAACGATAAATTATTTCCCCTGATTTCCCCATATTTAACCCTGGCAACATTATGTCGCGCGAATGCAGCGCTGCGTCTGCGGGACTTCTTTCGTGAAATGGACTTTACATTGAATCATAAAAAAAATTGACATATTTATAATAGCCTATATAATTTTATATCTTTTTTTTACAGGAGCTAATGATGTATATATATCGAAGTGGTTTGCATCTGAATATTTTACTTTTCTAAATGATAAGGACAAACCTCTGGCAACAACGGAGACTGCTGTAAGTAATTACGATTAGATATTAACGTTATTATATTTATACGGGTGTGAGAAAATGGACCAGCTGCTTTATGGGGCTTTTTCAATTTTATTATACATATTTTAGTCTACGTTCATCCGTGTTCACACCGTGTGTACACGTTCTATTTAATATATAATATATGTCACATTAAAACTCAGTGATTATTTTGCCACTCAAGGGCACCATTATTAAGAAAATGTTCCGCCAGATGTAAACGTATATGAGTAGGAGTATTGGGCGATCTCCTAGGTACACAGTCTAATGGAAAAAAAAGAAGTTAATTGCTGTTGGTCTTGTCGCCATGCACCTGGTATAAGCTCTCCTCACTGTTCAGAGTCAAATGCATTGGTCTGTGCGTAAATATTTGATAGTCTGCTTTTTCGTAAAAAATTGTGTAAATAAACAGTAGCCAATACAATTTTTGTAGCTTTTTCCGGTTCCAAAAGCATTGGTTTTCGTAGTACTCGAAACACCGAACTCAGTATTCCAAATGCATTCTCAACTACCCTCCTTGCTCTTGAAAGACGATAATTGAATAATCTTTGAATAGATCCTCTTTCTGGATTACCCGAAAAGGTTTTCATGGTATATTCACTGAGGGCAAATGCTTTATCACACAAAATCATATACGGTACCTTCATATTGTAAGGAGTTTGTAATATTTCAGGATTCGGTAAATTTATGCTTTTGTTTTCAAGGTTCCTGTACAAGGAAGTGTTTTTAAAAGCACCTCCATCTGATATACGCCCTTGACATCCAACATTTACGTACATAAAATTGTAGTCGGCGTCAACTAATGCTAACAATACAATGCTAGAATATTGTTTATAATTGTAAAATTCCGTAACACTATTTAATGGTGCTTGAAGGCAAACATGTTTGCCGTCCATTGCGCCTATTGCATGAGGAAAGTTCCACTTTTCTTCAAATTCTTTTGCAACGGCCATCCATTCATTTTCAGTCTCGGGTAGCTGTAACAAATTATTTCATCTAAGTTAACGTTTTTCTTATTTTATTTTTCAGATAACTACCAGCAACAACTTATATAACTTATATAACTATATTACAAAAAATTATGAACAATTAGCCAGTGATTCTGCCTCAACCACACAAGAAGTACCCAGTGATTTGACTTCATCCACACAACAAGTGCCCAGTAATGCATCATCATCCACACAACAAGTGCCCAGTAATGCATCATCATCCACACAACAAGCGCCCATTAATGCTTCATCGTCTATACAACAAACACCCAGTAATTCTGCCTCATCCACACAACAACAGCACAACACATCATTCAGAAATAAAAGGCGCCGTAATAACGATGACACTGCCACATTAGCAGAAGCAGTGGGATTACTCAAGCACAGTGTACAATATCTATCCAAGGAAGAAGACTGTTACATTTCTTATGGGACCCACATTGCGCATGAATTGAAAAATACGACTCGCGAACATTTGCACTAGTAAAACATGCATATATGTATGCAAGTATGCAACATATCAATAATATTATATTTCAAGCTGATATGGGCCAATTACCAGGTCAATACGGGTATTGTACCGGTGCCCATTCAACGGATTTATCCAACTCTACCTCACGCCAAAGCAATTACAGCGACACGCCAAGTCCAGCACAAACTGCACCTACATCAGCACCGGAACCTCAAAGGCAAGCGGAGGATAATCAAAACGAAATTTCTGAATTATTACGTTACGTTCAAGAACAAGAAAAATAATTCTGAAAATTCTTAATTATAATTTAATAAAACTTCTATAAGTAAATTCTACTTTTCTAAAATTTTAATTAACATAATAAATAAGCAGATAAACATCAACGTTTTTATTCATTAACTCACCTTCACATGATCCTTGAGAGCCTTGATAATTGCATCACACACTTCAATAATAATAGTATATATAGTAGATATATATATATATATATATAGTAGTTATATCACTTTATAGTCACTTTTCTCAAACCGATTGGTCAATATTGGCAAATGCTTTGTCAGTCGAGGAAGCTGTAGAAATTTTCTATGGTATAGTATATAAAATAAGGGATAATTTTGTCCCTACACGTACCACGCTTTATCATAAATATCCCCCATGGTATAAACCATCGCTTATCAAAATGATTAAAGAAAAATTCAAATACTTTAAAAAGTTTAAAACATATGGTAATCTGTCCGATGATTATTCTTTTCGACTACTTCGCGATAGGGTTAAAAAAACTGAGAACAAGTGTTATAAGGAATACATAGTGTCTGTTGAAAATTCTATTTAAAAAAATCCTAAACAGTTTTGGTCATACATAAAAAATATCCGCCGTTGTAGCTCTTACCCGTCGACCATGAACTATCTGTCCACCACAAGCAACTCGGATGAAGGTATCTGCCAGCTATTCAGCTCATATTTTAGCTCCGTCTTTTTAGGCAGTTATAGGTACCAACCAAGTCTTACCACAACACAAGTAGCAAACTCTAAGTGTGACATATCAACTGTTAAACTGAGTGCTCAGCGTATACATGAACTACTGAAGTCTCTAGACCTTAATAAGTCAGCTGGGCCTGACACTCTTCCCTCATTATTTTTGGTAAAATGTACTAAAGAGCTGACGGTACCAGTTTCCATATTTTTTCAGCGTTCTATGAAAGAAGGAGTAATGCCTAAGATATGGAAAGCTGCTTTCGTTACCCCAATACATAAAAAAGGTTCGAAAAATGATGTTGTAAACTACAGGCCCATTTCTAAGCTGCGTCATCTAGCTAAAATCTTTGAGCGATTAGTTTTTGATCAAACATTCGAATGTTTAAAAAATGAACTTATTCTTGAGCAACACGGTTTTATCAAAGGTAGATCAACCACGACCAATTTAGTTATCTTTAATGAATATTTAAGTAATAATATGGATAATAATAATCAAATAGATGCAATATATACAGATTATACTAAAGCATTTGATAGAATAGATCACAGAATATTATTATACAAAATGGCAGGTTTGGGCATAGGTGGCAATCTTATTCAATGGTTTGCATCATATCTGACTAATAGAAAGCAAGCTGTTGTTCTAGATGGGGGTTCTTCTAACTGAGTAGATATCCCGTCGGGTGTTCCGCAAGGATCGTTATTAGGACCACTTCTTTTTATTTTATTTATCAACGAATGCTTCCTGTTTTTTAAATTCTAAATTTCTATTGTTTTCTGATGACATGAAGATATTCCGTATTATTAATAATGTTGGAGATGCGTTACTTCTTCAGGAAGATTTAGATAGATTAGACATGTATTGTGAACGTAACAAATTGGACTTAAACGTATCTAAATGCTTTTCTATCACCTTTACACATTTTTATCGCAACATTTTTATCTTCTCATACAAATTAAAAGGTTGTAGTCTTCAGGCGACTAGTGTGATTAGGGACCTGGGTGTTTTACACGACGGTAAATTGCTGTTTGACCGGCACATCGAACATATTATTGACAAAGCTTACAAAGCACTTGGTTTCATAATTCGCGTTTCCAGACCTTTTAAGCATATGAAAACAATAAAAATTCTCTACTGTGCCAATGTACGCAGCCATCTCGAGTTTTCGAGCCAAATTTGGAATCCCTGTTATAATGTCTACAGTAATAACATAGAGAAAACCCAAAAACGGTTTATCAGATACTTAGGTTTTAAATTCAAACTACCGCATCTCGATTACGAACAGCAATGCAGTAAACTACATCTTTTGCCTCTTTCTCTCCGTAGGAAAATAGCTGATATCTGTCTCCTCTTAAATATAGCTCAAAGCAGGTTAGACTGTCCTGATGTCCTTTGCAATATTAAACTTAATTTTGAAGAAGCCCACCAGAAATTTGCGTTCCAGTAGTCTACTCCATATTCCTTTTTGCCACAGTAATTATCGGTATAACAGCTACATACCCAGGGTTTCTAGATCTTTTAATAGACTTAACCACAGTGAACTCATAGATCTATTCTGCAGTAGCACCAGAAACCTCAAAAATGTTATATCTTTAGATCCTAAACTGTTGTAACTGTCTATATATGTATAAGTCTATTTAGTATGTATTATTATAGAGACCAGCACTGTTTTCTGTCTACATGTGGCAGCTTGTAAATGGCATCTAGATAATTAACATAATATGTATTTTGTAAATTTAGCCGTAAGCTCCCCGAATATAATAAAATAAAAAAATAAAATATATATATATAGTATATATAGTAGATATGCGAAACAGATTTTGTAAACTTGTATATGAGTCCCCGGTGGCCAAGAACCTTAACGTCACGGATAGCCTTTCTCTGGCTGTGATAGCTTCTCGAAAATTAGTATTCATTTTTTTTTATTTCAGGCTCAACCTTTTCAAGAATTATTTTAAAATCTTGCAAACTCATTCTCACAAATTTTTTGTCCCCACTTTCTTCATAATTTAAATCTTCCATAAGCCTATTTCCACACTGTAATCTTTCACGATACAATTTTTTCATCCACCATCTAGGTTTCCGTTTGTTTCTCTTTTTTTTATTTAAAATGTGTTGAATAATGAGTGATGCTGCAGCAGTGGTGGTGCACGCAATCGCTAAGTTTGTCGGCGTCATGGCGAATGACTGGGGCTCGCGGAGCGCTCTGGATCGATTGACCTCGCGTACAGGTTCGCGGCGGTCCGTACAGGAGCTGTACGCGTATCCAATGTACGCGTGGACAGTGTCTCCCAACTACGCGTAACACAGGAACGCGCTATCCGTACGCACCTTTACACTCTTCAAAACTTAAATTACCTATACCTACCCTAAAATTAAACTTCAATTAACAAATACTACATAAATACCAATTCTATGAACAACTATAAACAATTCACCTAAACATTACGAGAAAACAAAAGCATTCAAAACAATACCTAATCTCCCGGCTGATTACTAATTATGCAATAAACAATCCCAAATAAAAATTATTTAAAAAACGTAGTTTTTTGTAACACTTATGTACATATACGTAGTAAACTTGCAAATAATATCCTACATATTTCAAAAGCCAGCACAATGTACTGGGTGATCGCTTTTTTGTAACCACCTAAACATGGTCGGGTTAGCACGGTCTTGCACCTTCTAATGACTATTATTTAATTATCTCGTAAATTATTATATGTACGACGCTGAAATTTTACAGGTAGACAACTGAACTAAACAACTAATTATTGGCATAATATTCAGTTTATATATCCACACACAGGTTTATCGGTGGCCAAAAAAGGCCGCACACATTGTTATCGTGAACGTGAAGAGCTACATTTCATCATAACTTTTTAGTCTCTTATAGTATACTTACGAAAATTCGTATACATTTGAAGGTATACATAGAATAACGTTTAAAGTAAGTCTTTAGAGGTCTTATTCAAAGTGTTAGGAGGTATTGAAGTGTTTTCATACTTACTTAAATGATTTTAAAACGGTCCATTATTTTTAATATTTTAATGTTGAATAAATTAAAACTAATCCTTAAGAAGTTATGTACAAAAGATGGTTACAATCCGCTTACCCGTTTCAGAGATCCAGCAAACCCACAAACGTTACTCCAGCAGGATCTCGAATAACTTCGCAGCCGAAGAAAATACCTCGTCCAGATAACTAATTATTTAGCTAACATTTATTTCAATATTCAAATTAAAAAATAAAATGTCTGGCTGCGGTAACGTTTAAAACGTTACCCCAGCAGGAAATGTTTTTTTGAAATAACTAAAAAAAAAAGTAAAACAAATTAAAAAATGTGCTTAACAATAACAGAAGGGGGGCAACTAATTATCTATACCGTTTAAATGACCATTTTCGACATTATTTTGCTGGGGTAACGCACACCTAGTAAGCAGCGGAAAACTCAAAATCCCAATTACCGTAGTTTTCAGGCAGCAAGTACTTGCAGCCGAGTGGGGTCTGAAGTCCTATGGCGTATGGCTCTACCGAACATGTGGCTAATAGATTTTTAGAGAATTTCGAGAAATTTTTTAATTTATTTATTAAGAGAACAGTCATTACTTTACATCAACAGTCTTTAATAGTCCACTGCTGGACATAGGCCTCTCCTTAGAAATAAGGTTTTGGCCTACTATACCACGCTGGCCAGACGGGTTGGTATAGGGTTTGTGTCAAGTTTTCCGTCTTTTTGCAGTGTTGGTGTCCTGCGTTGTTTTGCGCCCTTAGTCGGGTCTTACGACACCCACGGGATGAATTGGGGTAGTGACATTCCGTATTCTTAATCCGTCACTACACGGACAGTCATTACTTACTATCATAGATTTGCATAGTTACCTACTGAAACAATTAAACATTTTACATTTACATCCAATGATGCTAATTTACATATAACCTTGCCATTCTGTAGATATGTATAGCTGTTAGTTGGTCGGTTTGAATACCTGTGGAATATTATGTAGGTACTAAGACTGTAAATAATAGATTAAAAACCATTAGTCATGCTGTGCCTATTTGGCATGAAATAAACATTGATATATATTGGCATTACCATGGCGTTTTAATTAATGTTTGTAGCCATTTTTGCAAACAGTTTTAAGTTTTCAAAACTAGTGCGGATTAAGTGAGCTCACTGATCCGAATGTTGCTACTTTCCACGAAATCTGATTTATAATCAGATTTCGTGGAAAGTCCAATAGAGAGAGAGAGAGAGTGAGAGAATGTCCAATATATATTTCAGTATGTAATTCAAACACAAAGATCGAAATGATTTTACATAATTGCCAACTTGTGCTATGATGTGGCTTCTATCTATATAATGTGGAACATAAGTGAATACATATTTATAGTTATCCACGTTTTTGTTTATACCACTAATCGCAATGAATATACAATAGTTTAAAAAGTATCTTCTTAAGTACCCAATAGATAGAATAGGCAATCAAATTTGCCATTAGCTGAACATTTACTAAAATATATCTTTACAGAAATAAAACAGGAAATGCGCTTAAAAAAACTTTAATCAGATATGATAAACGAGATACTGATGCCATTTACGGTTATAGAGATTTATAAATGTACATATCATATGATTTACAGTACAATCCATAAACAGAATCCTATAGTTGCAAAAAAACTATAGGGGTATTAAGTATCAAATTGATAGGTACCACATACTTAGTATCTGTAATGGTCAGGTTTGTATGGGCCTTCTAATGGAACACCAATATATTTAGCTTGTTTAGATGTAAGTTTTTCCAGTTTGACACCAAGATGATCCAAATGCAGGGCAGCAACCTCTTCATCTAGTTTTTTCGGCAATGTGTGAACACCAATGGGGTAAGTTTTGTGCTTTGTCCATAATTCAATTTGCGCTAACACCTGGTTGGTAAAAGAGTTAGACATAACGAAAGATGAATGCCCTGTAGCGCATCCCAAGTTGACAAGACGTCCGGCCGCAAGTACGATGATGTGATTTCCATTGGCAAGCTCATAACGGTCTACTTGTGGTTTGATGTTAACTTTCTTAGCATTGTTGTCTAACCAAGCAACATCTACTTCACAATCAAAGTGACCTATGTTACAAACAATAGCATCATCTTTCATCTTCAAGAAATGATCCTTTGTAATGATGTCAATATTACCAGTTGTTGTTACAAATATTTGTCCTACTTCAGAGGCTTCATCCATAGTTGTCACTTGGAATCCCTCCATTGCAGCTTGAAGAGCATTTATAGGATCTATTTCTGTTACAATAACTCTGCCACCGAATCCTTTAAATGCTTGAGCACATCCTTTGCCCACATCACCATAGCCAGCAACAACACACACTTTCCCGGCTACCATAATGTCTGTTGCCCTCTTGATTCCATCAAGCAGTGATTCTCTGCATCCATATAAGTTGTCAAATTTGCTCTTGGTCACTGAATCATTTACATTAATAGCAGGCACTTTTAATTCACCTGCTCGGAACATTTTATAAAGATTGTGAACTCCAGTTGTTGTTTCTTCAGAAAGCCCTCTGATACCTTCTAGCAATTGAGGGAACTTTTTATGTACTAAGTTAGTAAGATCACCTCCATCATCCAAAATCATGTTCAGAGGCTAAAAATAAAAGAAATTAGGATTAAAAAAATAAATAAATAACAATGTTTATAGCTAAAAAGTATGAAAAGAGGTGTTAACTTTTTTTGTGAAGTAAAGAAAATGCATCAATATGTTTACCAATACACAAAAGTGTGTGACTTATTTTTCTAGATTTCAAATTTGATATTCATGAACTAGTACTACATAAACCATAATTAGACAGACTCTAACAGTGTGACTAGATAATCTCGAATTAGGTAAGTTAATTTTTACTAAGAAGCTTGTGGCAGTCTAGGGTAAAGACTACCGACTACCTCTTAGTATAATTAAACTGCAGGTTTTAGCAATCATTCCTTTTAGCCCTCCTCTCTGATTTGTCTTAGGATCAAATTCACCAATTTGTAGTATGTAGTATTCTCTAGCTATCTATTCAGTGATTCATTGTATGTTTCAGCCTTAAGTCGAGGCGTCATGCGATTCGTCGCAGTGCTGCCCTGCTAATTGTACTTGCAGTAATCGTCATTTTTGTCACTTTCACTTTTTTGCAAAAATGACATCCCAAGAAGATAATCTACACGTAAAAAATTTATTTACAAGTTTTTTCTTATTAAAAACATGTTTTTTATTTTACACTAGCTGAGACCCGCGGTGTTACCCGCGTTTGTTGTTATAACCGCGGGCAACGCCGCGGGGCGAAGCTAGTCTAAAAAAAGTAGCCTAAGTTACTCCTTATGTCATCAGCTATTTGCCAGTGAAAGTCCCGTCGAAATCGGTCCAGCCGTTCCAGACATTACCCGGAACAAACAGACAGACAGACAAAAATTGTAAAAACTGATATTTTGGCATATGTACCGTGTAAACATACATATGCATTTAGTAAAAAGCGGTTATTTTAATATTACAAACAGACACTCCAATTTTATTTATTTGTATAGATGTATAGATATAGATGAAACGTAGTACTTGCACCTAAATGTAACTTTTGCTAAATAGATTTGCAGCATTAAGCATGTGCTAGAAGATTATGCAGTACTTGCTACGTTTACTGTATATTCCTTTAACACATAACTTTTTTGCAACGAATACCAACTAAAGCCAAACGCAGTACTCACCATTACTGTATGTGAATGTAGCCAGAATAACAAGAGCTACTCTCGTGATGCTAAAACTAAACGCAGTATTCACCATTACTGCATTTGCGTGTAGCGAAAGTAACAAAAACCTACTCTTGCGACCCTAAACCTATACGCAATATTCTACAGTACTGCATTTAAGAGCAGCAAGAGTGAGAGGAAGCTAGGCATGTACCAATGCCGCACGGTATGGTGTCGCGTTTCGCTCTAGCAAATCAGTGCGGGACACGTGCGTGGCTTTAGCTGGCTGTGCTCCGAGTGGTGTTTTAATTTGTTTGTTCAATGCCCTAGTGTTTCAGGAAAACACAACGGAAAATTTATATATAAATAAGGATATAGTGAAAGAAAAAATGTAAATGAAGACAACATAACAAACAACACAAACAAATAATAAAGCTGAAGAAAACATGGATGAGACAAAGAATGAAACTGCAGGAATACGGGTGATGCAAATAATGAAGCTAAATAAAACATGGAATGGGACAAAGAATGAAACTGAAGGAAACATGGATAGGGCAACAAATGGAATTGAAGGGATCGTGGATGATGCAAATGATGAAATTGCAGGAAACATGAATGAGGCAAATAGGGTAAATGAAGAAAATAAAAAAATCAAGAACTACAAGAAAATTATACTGACAATGAAACTAATGGAAATACAGGTTAAGCTCCTAAAGGAGCAACAAATTGTTTTATCTCAAAGGCAATTATTAGGTATAGAGCGAAAACTAACCTCAAGCGTTTCTGGAGTTTTGAGTATAATTTTGTAATAATTGGTGAATTTCTAGTACTTAGTACCTGCCTAAGTATTTTTTTATCTACCTACCTAAATACATTTTCTCTTATTTAGAATTAATGCCGTGTGTCTACCTTATTATTAGATGGTATTTAGATATAAACAGATAAATGGTTAAAAATATACTAGATTTCAGTATAAAATCGAAGTTTTCTTTTCCCATATTCTTCCCCTGGGTGTCGTAAGAACTGACTAAGGCAGCAAACTACGCAGGGCAACAGCACTGCTAAGAGAAAGAAAACTTGACACAAACCCTATACCAACCCATCCGGCCCGCCTGGTATAGTAGGCCAAAATCTCCTTTCTAAGGAGAGGCCTATGTCCAGCAGTGGACTGTTAAAAGCTGTTGATGATGAATCGAAATTTTAAAATGATAATTTGAGTTTCGGGTATCGTTTCGGCCGAAACTGAAACAAGGGCTGAAAGTTCGATTTCGGCTGAAAAACCTGTTTCGGTGGGACACTAATGCTATTTAATAAATTTAAAATTTAAATAAACCCCCGTCGCACAACTTGGATTTGAAATTTGTCATGGTGTATACCCTTTTATTTGATACCCATATGAAGGGAGTTGTGAAAAAATATGTAATCCACCATTTTGTGGTGGTGACCATCTTGGACCGATTTTCATCAAACATAGTTAAGAACACTCCCAGCTAATTCACCTTTCAAATAAAAAAAAAACAAAATCAAAATCGGTTCATCCGTTCGGGAGCTACGATGCCACAGTCAGACACACACAGACATGTCAAGCTTATAACACCCCGTCGTTTTTACGTCGGGGGTTAATTACCTAATACTCCATATTTCCATATAAGAGAAATATAAGTTTCTCACCTTTCCATCTGGAAAAATTAGTGTTTGTTCAATGCACCAAGTATACTCTTCCTCTGTTTCTCCTTTCCAAGCATAGATTGGTATTCCAACAGCAACCAACGCTGCCGCGGCCTCATCTTGTGTGCTGTAGATGTTGCTACTCGACCATTGAACCTGAGTTGAAAAATGACATCATCAACATTGTTGTACTCCTAAACAACATATTTTCTGATTATACAGTTTGTAGTTCTTTTTTTTTTAAAAGACAACTCCCTCATTAGGTTTATATATCCGGTGCCGTGGTTTATAAACATACATGAAACCAACACTCCGAACCCAGGCTCAGAACAACAATTTTTGGATCACACAAAGTGGTGTCCCATGTAGGGATCGAACCCACAACACACAGCGCAGTAGGAAGCGGCGTGGCGACCGCTTACATCACTGCCGTGCAGTCAAAAAATATAAATAGTAGGAATGTTTTTTTTTTATTGCCAACCTTGCATAATATTAAAAATCATTATTAAATAGAAGTAATATTTTTCTTTAAAAGACAAGTGCTTATCTAGTGACGTTATCTAAAGGAGCATAAATAGAAGCTGAACCAATTGAATATTAAACATTGATTTCCATACTATTGCATAAGACTTACAATAGCATCAAACAGAGGGCACAGGTTAATGATAAATATGTTAAAAGGCACTGATAAATATCACAGCACATTTTAAATCATCTCATCAATGTTTTATGAAATAACAAATAACTATTGCTCATTTAGGAACAACTTCTTTGCACACGCATCTTAACATATATTTTTTACCAGGATTTAGAATTCTTAGAAAATATATTTTTTATTTGTTGAACATTGAAAAGGGATTATATTAGGGTAAATATTTATTGTATCCCACAGACATTTGCAAAGAGGTTATTGCTACTAGTGTTAGGTTTAGGTTTCAGATTATTTCTGCTACATTGTTGTTTACACTGTGGAGTTACCGTTCTAGAGCTTCTTGGCACTCCCAAGGAGCTACACTATATTCATTGTTAACGGAGATACACACTAATTTCCTTAGCAATGAATATAGTGTAAAGGTCTAGTGAGGCTGTAGTGAAGCTGTACTTCATATGTTATAATTTGTAATTGTGAAAATAGGTTAGGTTAAATCCAATCCTCTCCAATCCAATCCAATCCTCAAAATTGAATTTAAAGGAATCATCATAAATATAGACAACCTCAAAATATCCTCAAACTTTTCAAGAACTAGTTATCTCTGATATCTGACATGGATTTATAGTGTCATTACATCTTAATAGCTATCAGATAACATAGATATATTTCAAAGAAGAGCAGTATAGTAATTTTTGGCCTCGCTCTTGTCTATTATTATTTGTCTTTTAACCATTTGATATTCAGTCTCAGTTTTGGTGGATGGTATGACTTGTAAGGTTTCTATGACACATCCATGAAATTAATAGCAGCATGCTAGTTTTGCATCAAGTTTTGTAGTAACTTGTACATACTCAAGATGGTTGCCAGAATATTCAATATATTGTTTTATGTATAATAATTGTATAAACTTTGTTATTTTCATGTATGAAGCCCTATGGTATCACATATGCCATATAGTAGTGCTAGTTATATAACTAGCTTTGGCCCGCGGCTCTGCCCGCGTGTATGTCGGTTGTTGAGGTAAAAATATCAAACTATCTCCATACCAAATTTTATCTAATTTGGTTTAGCAGTTATTGATTTCCAATACAAACCTCCACCCCCGTTTTTTCTATAAATAAATAGTTTTCCTATGTCCTTTCCCAGGACTCAAACTATCTCTACACCAAATTTCATCAAAATCGGTTTAAGTGGTTTAAGCGTGAAGAGGTAACAGACAGACAGATAGACATACTATTGCATTAATAATATTAGTGTGGATATTAGGATGGATAAGTGTTGACTTAGACTTATTCTCTCCACATCTTGAATCATTTGGTTATGTCATCCAAGCAGCTTTGTAGCATAAGTGATGGGAACTTTAGTTTTTCTGAGACACCATTACAACAGTATTGTCTTCAAGAGTTACTGCGGTGCTGTCTAGAGTCTATGTTATTCCCCAAGATTGGACCAAAACCCTGTGGAACTCCAGCAGCAAATAAATAGTTATGTTGTCACATCACCTGGTGTTACAAAGAAGTATCTATTCCTTTAGATAAGATTTTAAAATATCTGTACATATGGTTATTATTGTGCCAAACTCTATTGTATGCTTAAGAAATGTTTAGTAATGCTGCACAATCACGCACAATACTAAAAACCCAGTGGGGTTGGTCACTTTTACCATGTTATTGTAAGAATCTTAGTGGACGGTCAAGTAAGCAAATTTCTTTGATTATAGGCATTATGATTTGCAGAAGAAGCATTTCATAACTTTAAAATTCATATAAAAATGTTACACCATTATTGTTTGTAGAGACACAAAGGAAGTCTGGTCATTGGGCGGTATATTGCTAGTAGAGATCTAGATGGCGTTGTAAGATGTCCGAAATATTAATTATTATTTTGACAAAGCAAAGCAGTTACATTTTTTTTATCATTTGGAGATCAGAATTGCTGCCATTGCTGTCTTAGTTTTTTTTCAAAATGAGTTGGGAGATGGATTTCCTGTAATTGTCACAGCAACTTAGAAGTTGGTTGCTTTTTCAGACATTTGTGATTTTAGGATCTAGTTCATCAATAAGTTAACTAAATCATTTGTGTGAGGGTAGGATGTATTTTTAAGTTTACAAAAGCTTCTCTTCATTTTATATATTTGACTGTGTCTTTGTTGTTTTAGTCTAAAGTTATATTTGATTATTAAAATTATATTCACTGAAGAGATTTAATTTCGCAACCATCTGCTTACTTTGTCCACAATGTGACAGCTTATGAGACTTATGAGACTATCCACTTTCAGAGCTTTAACCTTGGAGGTCAGCAAGTCTGTCGTAGTTGAAATAGGTATACTCAGCCAGAATTAATTTGGGTTTTGTTTTGGCTTCTCATTATCCTTGTGTGACTTCTCATTATCCTTATCCAGTCTTTTGCATACAGCAACCTCTTCAGAGCAGTGGTACTACATGTTTCTCTCTTGTCTAGTTAAATCGGGTCACAAGTGTCTCTTACATTTGAATTTCCATGAGTTTTTTCTTGGTTTATTTGTGAATAGATTTTTAAGAAATATTTATATTAAACTTTATTTTAAAGTTGTATTATTGTTATTTTAATCTGCCATGTGGTTTCCATGAATTTATGATATACCCTTTAACTTATCCTACTTATGTGTGTAACCTCGTCCCACTACAGTAGAGTTAACAGAATATGTATAAAATGATGCTTCCTTCTAATGATAATGTATTTTTTTAAGTCAGCAGATTTAGAACATTACAATTTTACTAGATGGTACCCAATGTTAATTGGCTTGTTACATAATTTTCCCTTGGGATCTTTGTTCTGGATGATGTTTGACATGAATTTCTTTCCTTTCAAAAATACTAACAAAATTTCCGAAAGAGGAAAATGAATGGATTAAAAAGAATCACATACAATATCACATTAATAAAATAACATTCATTTTAATAGGATGATTTACACTTGTAAGATTGGATGAATTACTGCATCGTAGGTTAATAATGATAAACTGCAAAGTATATAAATATAAACAAATTATGTCAAATAATTATAAACACAAAACTAGCTATCAAAAATAGAACAGACTTACCTCAGCCCCCAGCTCTATGAGAGTTTCAATGAGGACGGCTGTCTGCACAGTCATATGAAGGCTGCCAGCTATTCTGGCACCTTTGAGAATCTTCAATGGAGCATATTTGCGACGACATGCCATAAGTCCAGGCATTTCTTTTTCAGCCAACATGATCTCATTGCGACCAAGCTCAGCTAGCTTCTCATCAGCTTAAAAGTAATAAGTAGAATTGATATCTTACAACTAATATGAATAATTTTTATTTTTTATTTTAAATGGATTGAACACCAATGTAATTTTAGTTATATACATTCTGCTTATTTTTTGTGCCTATTTCTTATAACTGGTATTATTACGACCTAATCATACATCTATTTCAAGAACTTCGTTGAAAAAAATCATGATAATTTTACAAGATTTTACTAGTTCATTTCTTAATTCCATAAAGATTACTAATATGTACCATCCATAAAGATAAGTTATCATCTTCATTTTATTTGATTTATCAGTAGGATTACTAAGATCTTACTAAGATCGTACACTCATTTTTCTTTGATATTATATTCTTTAAGTCTTCCATGGCATAATAGAATAAGCGTTTTTATCTATATTATAATTAATTTTATGAAGCAAATCAAAAAGAAGATCGCAATCTCCTAAACCCATCGCGTGTTTGTAACCTACAAAGTTATCGACTCGTCAATTTTAAATATCAATTACATATTTATCTAGTATACACAAATAAGAAATAAAGATTATACGACTTTATATCCTTAAATTCTTTAAGTAATTAGACAAACAGTTTAGGTAGAAAAGATAAATATAAACACTCACCAATTTTGTATGGAGGCTTCATAGTTGCTAATAAAGATTACTTGTGAAAAAATATTATTATTAAGCTTAGCAGTTGCTCCAGCTACAACTTTCAGTTGATATTGAGCAGTGAAACTATGTATTTCGCTTGCTAATGAATGCCGCAGATGCCCGAGTAGCACACAACCTGCCGCTGCCGCAGATGGTTCTGTTCTAACTAATTCTAAAATATCAAAATTCCGAACTCGGTAGGTACTACTTCGACTTCGAAGGGTAATATTACGTCTGACGCCTGAACCTGAGCATGACAATGATAAAATAGATTTATATTTTAGAAACAACAAAATCTTATATTAATCTTACAATCTTAAAAGATTTAATATTTGTACACAAAAGTGTACCTAGTTGTCTGTCAATCTGAATTATTCTGAACCTATCTGAACAATGATTTTGAACTATAGGCATGGAAATTATTGATACTTTTAGTTCATACTCTTTTGATGAACTGATTGGTTTTGGTCACAGTGATTTCACATGTGATTGTGATTTTATTCCATCCCTATTATGAACGAAGGAAATATAACATAATAACAAGTTACAGGACTTATTTTCTGTACTCAATTACGATTTTTGTGGGTACCGCCACTCCACCGAAATCGTAATAATAAGTCTCGATATTAATACGATTTCTATGGTGGTAGTTGGTACACAACATAATATTTTGGCTGTTTTGTTAAGTTATCCATTTTCTCGTAACTACAATCTCTATGAATATGATTAACCCTTATTTCCACAGAGTTTTTAACATCGTAATTTTAAAAATTCATTTAACATAATGAGAGACTAAAAAAATTGCTAAAAAATAATACCACTAACTATTTTTGAAAAATATATTGTCCGTGTGGTGACGGATTAAGAATACAGAGTGTAACTACCCCTACTAAGGGAGCAAACTACGCAGGACAACAGCACTGCAAAGATAAGGAAAACTTGACACAAACCCTAAACCAACCCGTTTGGTCAGCGTGAGATAGTAGGCGAAACCTCCTTTCTAAGGAGAGGCGAGGCTGTTGATGTGATTTATGAAAAATAGGGGGTTCGTCCCAGCGGACACCGTCGAATGACTGTACAATTGTAAGTAATCGTAAATTCTCGGATGAATGTAGGTAATAAAACGGTGATTGTGGACATTACTCAACGGATTACCGGTATCGTATCCTTGTTAGCAATAAAATCCTTTAGCAACGAAACGAAGTTAGCGAATTTTGAGCGGCAATGGAGGGTATCGCAACTTAACAAACGAGTTTAACGTACGCGACAAACTTAAGCATCGCTTACCACCTAAATCTGCCCCGTGACTGGTACTTACTGAAGCGAACGTTCCTACGCCTTGTGTTATTGCATATTCCACTACGGAGCGCTCAGCGGACTATGCGATCTCGTCAGCAACGAAACAAGCTCTCATGAAGGCTATTGAACCGAGCGATGAGGGTTTCCAAATTGTAGGCTTTAAAAAAAAACATCTAAGGCAGGCGTGGTGTTACGTGTAGCTAACAAACGGCAGCTTAAGAAACTGGAATCTGTAGACGCCATTAAATCAGTTGGGTTACGATTAGAAAAACCGAAAGGCCGAAAGCCCCGTATAATTGTAAAAGACGTACCCGGTTCTATGGAAGATCGTGCCTTCCTAACAGCCTTATACCGTCAGAATATCAGGGGCGAATTAAAATTAGGTGAGATTTTATTAAGTCAACCAAAATTGTTAGGCATCGCAAACTAGAAAATGGGCGTCAATGGATAGGCTTAGAATTAGAGGCAGCAGTTCGAAAACATCTAGCCAACACAAAAGGTAAACTTTATACAGACTGGGCCACTTGTAGATTCATAGACGATATAGAAGTAGTTCGTTGCTTAAATTGTCAGCAATTCGGTCATGAATAAAAGTTTTGCACCAGTAAAACCCCTACTTGTGCTAATTGCGCCGCCGCACACGAAACGCGAGCTTGTCCAGATAAAGACACACCAGATTTTAAGCCAACATGCGCATAGTGCAGGCGGTTCAGAAATCATCTGACCATCGATGCGGCTCACACGACTGTCCCACATACAAATAAAAATTGGAGCAGCTAATCTTAAATACCAATTACTGAAAAGTTTAATTTAGTTTAAAAAAGATTCTGCCATACAAATTATAGTAATCAAATATAGCTCACTTAGGACCCGTAATATTTTGTGGCCGTGATGCTTCCCTGGTTAAAAGGGTGTATTTTATATTTTACTTAATTTTGTCTCCCGCTTTGCTAAGGAGGGAAGTGGATTTACTGTATTTCCAACTCCTCCAATTTTCTTCTGATTAATTTCGTTGCGGGTGCCAAGACAGTTTTATTTCTGCCTGGGATTTCCCGAGTGTCATAACTCAGTATGTTCGTGGGTCACTGCTGTGGATCCTGGTGTACAGGAGTTACAGTGCTGGGCGTGTGGGTGGCATTAGTCCCAATAAAAGATCTCAGATGGTGCACGTATACGTGCACTAGGTACAAGTACTAAAACTAGATGGAGATAACTTTTGCACTAATGATTTTCAATTTAAGGATATTATTATTATATACAACTTATTGAAATGAAATGAAATGACATGAAATGATACTTTAATTGCACTTATATGTAATTACTTTGCACTGCCGTGAATGCAACATAATTAAAATGTAATTATTATTACTCAATTTTCAAAGTCCACTACGGACAAGCAATTCAATTTTGTGTGAATCATCGTAATTTCGGTGAGGCCCAGCGTACAGCGGAAATTAATATGTATACTTAATTTTTATATTTATCGCTAAAAAAAATCGGTTGTCTGTAAAGTCGGTTTACTGACGATAGTTGAACGTGACAACGTCATAAGAAAATACCGATTTAATGGTTGCACTTTTCAAGAATGTATTATTGTATACGAGTAGCAGCTGTCCACGCGGACGCATCGCTCACTCAAGTAGGAGAGAGACAGATGTCGAACGCTGACGAACGCGGAGGCCGATTGTGCCTCTTTGTCACTCGTTCTGCGCTCTCGCTTGCACTTCACGCCTTAAATGGAACGCCTCAGAGCGAGGTAACGCCGCATGAGTCATGTTTTTTCGTGCGTGCAGCCGGCTCTATCGAATTATAAGACGTTGTCACGTCAAAAATAGAAACAACTAAGTTCTTTTGTTTGTGGATGTATGCATTATGGATATAGCAACAAATATCATACATGAAATTCAATCCAAACAATTAAAAAAACGACGTGAGGGAGACCCGATCGAAACGTAGTATTTTATTTTATTTTATTATATTTGGGGAGCTTACGGCTAAATTTACAAAATACATATTTTGTTAATTATCTAGATGCCATTTACAAGCTTCCACATGTAGACAGAAAACAGTGCTGGTATCTATAATAATACATACTAAATAGACTTACACATACATAGATAGTTACAACAGTTTAGGATCTAAAGATATAACATTTTTGAGGTCTCTGGTGCTACTGCAGAATAGATCTATGAGTTCACTGTGGTTTAGTCTATTAAAAGATCTAGAAACCCTGGGTATGTAGCTGTTATACCGATAATTACTGTGGCAAAATGGAACATGGAGTAGACTACTGGAACGCAACTTTCTGGTGGACACATTAAGTTTAATATTGCAAAGGACATCAGGACAGTCTAACCTGCTTTGAGCTATATTTAAGAGGAGACAGATATCAGCTATTTTCCTACGGAGAGAAAGAGGCAAAAGATGTAGTTTACTGCATTGCTGTTCGTAATCGAGATGCGGTAGTTTGAATTTAAAACCTAATTATCTGATAAACCGTTTTTGGGTTTTCTCTATGTTATTACTGTACTGGCCCGAAAACTCGAGATGGCTGCGTACATAGGCACAGTAGAGAATTTTTATTGTTTTCATATGCTTAAAAGGTCTGGAAACGCGAATGGAAACGAAGTGCTTTGTAAGCTTTGTCAATAATATGTTCGATGTGCCGGTCAAACAGCAATTTACCGTCGTGTAAAACACCCAGGACCCTAATCACACTAGTCGCCTGAAGACTACAACCTTTTAATTTGTAATAGAAGATAAAAATGTTGCGTTTCCGTGTAAAGGTGATAGAAAAGAATTTAGATACGTTTAAGTCCAATTTGTTACGTTACAATACATGTCTAATCTATCTAAATCTTCCTGAAGAAGTAACGCATCTCCAACATTATTAATAATACGGAATATCTTCATGTCATCAGCAAAAAATAGAAATTTAGAATTTAAAAAACAGGAAGCAATGTCGTTGATAAATAAAATAAAAAGAAGTGGTCCTAATAACGATCCTTGCGGAACACCCGACAGGATATCTACCCAGTTAGAAGAACACCCATCTAGAACAACAGCTTGCTTTCTATTAGTCAGATATGATGCAAACCATTGAATAAGATTGCCACCTATGCCCAAACCTGCCATTTTGTATAATAATATTCTGTGATCTATTCTATCAAATGCTTTAGTATAATCTGTATATATTGCATCTATTTGATTATTATTATCCATATTATTACTTAAATATTCATTAAAGATAACTAAATTGGTCGTGGTTGATCTACCTTTGATAAAACCGTGTTGCTCAAGAATAAGTTCATTTTTTAAACATTCGAATGTTTGATCAAAAACTAATCGCTCAAAGATTTTAGCTAGATGACAGAGCTTAGAAATAGGCCTGTAGTTTACAACATCATTTTTCGAACCTTTCTTATGTATTGGGGTAACGAAAGCAGCTTTCCATATCTTAGGCATTACCAAAAATAATGCGGGAAGAGTGTCGGGCCCAGCTGACTTATTAAGATCTAGAGACTTCAGTAGTTCATGTATACGCTGAGCACTCAGTTTAACAGTTGATATGTCACACTTAGAGTTTGCTACTTCAGTGTTGTGGTAAGACTTAGGTTGGTACCTATTACTGCCTAAAAAGACGGAGCTAAAACATGAACTGAATAGCTGGCAGATATATAGGCTTTTGCTACAGTGCAACTCGTTGCTTTTATAATGTACGTAGTGATTATTAGAAATCTATTTCTTTCTCTTTCTCGCTTGTTCACTCCAGCAAAGACACTTTTATTCTAGTTGTAGGTACAACGCGTTATAGAATAGGTATCTAATATTTGTTAATAAGAAGTTTTATCATAGGGTAGGTATAGGTGCACCAGGGACTTCCTTTCTAGGGTATACCTGGTTCCCCGGCTATTAGTACCCGAGACGGCGTGCGGTTTTAGTCGGTTCGGGTCCGACATGCCACCGAGAGGTGGTATCCGAGGGGATTTCCGCACGGAAAAAAAAATGGTAGGTATAGGTAATTTAAGTTTTGAAGAGTGCGACGTGTGCGTTATAAATAAGCAGGTATTTTGTGAATCTTTTTTGTAAATATTTAACATTAAGTGACGGATTGACGAGGGCTAGCATATCGCGAACAAATCCAAGGTAATGTTGGAGAAAATTAAATAGTAGTCACTTTTGATAGCGAAAATCGCTGCGGACATCGGTGAATTAAATTATAATATAAAATAAATAAATTCGACAGTGCGACGCCGACGACGACGTTTCTGAGAACCCGATGTAGGTATGCGGCGATGTACATACATATAGTTCACTAGCGATCCGCCCCGGCTTCGCACGGGTGCAATGTGAATATTAATAATACTACTAATATGGGGACGTACGGCCTCACACTAGCCGTTTTTAAACCACGCATTAAAAAAAACAAAAAAAAATTATACACAAAAGCCTCTAAAATCTTCTAAAATATAAATTTTAATGTAATGCCAAAAAGAGCAATTTTAATCTACGTTAAATGCACAACGTATCTAACTTATTCAATTGGAGAAGGAATAATAACGTATTGTTTAAAATAGCTTCGTAAATAAGCCATTATTATTTTGTTATATTTAAAAGATAAAAATAGTTACTGTGGTTTATTCTTAGGAGGTAGACATGTACCATCGCGGATATATTTGTAGATCTTTTTAAGATATACAGTTCCGTAGTACATTAATTTGGTTTGGTAATTAGTTTGGTCTATCTCGTAAAGTTTAGCCAGCGTTTTAAATGTAAGCTCACAAAAGCGGGATTTTTACGAGAAATATTTGAAATTCTCGGTTTTCCTGTACTGTAATATAAATGTATCATACATATAAACCTTCCTCTTGAGTCACTCTCTCCATTGGTGAAAACCGAATTAAAATCCGTTCCTTAGTTTAAAAGATCTAAGTAAGTGCATGCGTACTATATCAAAAAAGTGTCGGCAAAAAGTCTTGTTACACTTTTTTCGGTATAGACCCCATCTGATCAAAGCGTGTGAGGCGCGATAAGGAACTTCGTTCCAATAATATAAATAAATTGCGTTGAGTTAAAAACGACATTTAAAAAGTTGTCTGATCGTAAATTTATTTATCCATCATTTGTTTAGCACTTAGTTGTATTGAATTAAGTACATTTTTTTTTGAATGCCGGATCAGATCTGTTTAAAGTAGTATCAAGAAAATTTCAAAGAAAGAGAGAATTCGTTTAGCCGCGCAGGCACGGAACAGTTTTAGAACAATAAGGTCGAAAATATATTGTCGCGTGATTATCTTGTTTACATTTGAAACGAATTTGTATTGCTCAGAGCGGACGTTCTCGTAGTAGTAGGAGAGTCAATGGTGCTAAATGGGGATTTACTCAAGCGTCATGGGGACCTATTGCATTTGAAAGATTAGGTAATAGAATGAATAAAAGTTTTATAATATTTCAACTTTCAGCGGTAGGAAAAGCTTTTACAGGTTTCCAAAAATGTAAGGGGAGAAAATTGAAAAAAAACATATTCGGGCACATCAGATGTTTTGGGATATGTTATTTGAACGCCAAAAATGCTCCCATTGAAAGGTCTGATGATTTTCCGGTCCGAAAATGCAAACCGCAAATTCTAAAATCGCTATTTCGAAATACCGAAATGTTAGATTTTATACAGACGGTTCAACTTTATGTTCCTGTTCTGCTAGCCAAAAATCTGAAGGCAATTTTGCGGATTATTAAATCTGACGGTTAAAAGTATTTTTATTTTTTGATGTTTTATTCAATTACACAATGTGACAAATAAAGGCACGAAAAATTATGTATACATTTAAAGAAGATTTTTAGCATTGTTTGCTTCAAAAAAAAATTTATTGGAAATTTGTGACGACTGCTTTATGCCACTTTTTGGTATGTAATTAACAAAAATTAGTATTTCTAACCATCGATATTTTTTTATTAATCTGATGGGCTGTCCTAGGCGCTCGGCACTATATGTAGGTCTCATGTATGGTGGAGGTAATCAACTGGGTGTAAGGTATTCCTCCTTATGTTAATCTGCCACCCTCAAGTAAATCCCGAAATCTATTCTAGGGATCCTCTACTATAGGGATTAGGGTCTACTAGAATGTGCCTTTACGGGCGAGCCCAAGGTTCTCTGAAAGTCGGTCGCGTGCGACCGACGATCGATGCGTGTCCGCCGCTGGCGACGTACGAGTGCTATGTACTAGCCATGGCAATTATTGCTACTTTAAAATCATATTCATTTGATGAAATTATTGGTTTTAGTCACAGCGATTTCACATGTCGTCCTTGAGTGCTTATTTGTCCTATCTACAATTGGGTGAATTATACAGATGTAGTTTTTTTTTTCCTATTAAAAATAAAAGCCATGGTTTTAAGATTTCTTTGAAGTCTTTCTTAATAGATGAGTTACCAATGAATTGATTGTTATAATTTTCATCGTCTGATGGTAACTAAATATACTTTATTTTACAGATTTTGTATGGAGATAGAGCAAAAATGCACAAACGAAATTACGAATATGGAGTTAGGCCACTACCTCATTGGAGATATCACAAAGTGACCGTTCCATTTGTACGTGCTTATTTGTTCTAAGTGAGAACTGTAAAATACAGGTTGTTCATTTAATACGCATACCGAATAGCATTAATGATAGTGTTTTTAATTATTTCTTTGACTATTAATAGTTAGGGCGCTTATAAATTAAAAAACTTGTACCTCTTTTTTAATTGTCAAGCATAAAGAAACCTTAAACTATAACACACCTTGAAGGCCTGGCCAGTGAATAATCTATACAAAATAAAAATCAATTGCTGTCATAGATGTTATGACGGAGCATCACTTGGATATGTGCCGATTTAGACATAATGGACCGATTTGGATAAATATATTAAAAATAAATGTTTCTTTTTGTTATATATGCATTATTGTCAGAACACAGTTTGTGTGGAAGACAATTAAAAAAAAAATTGGGACGAAGTTCCTTATCGCGCGTCGAAGAAAGTGTTACAAGACTCTTTGCATGACAAGACATGCATATTATAGTGGAGAAAAATCGTGAATTTCAAAGATTTGTTGTAAAGAACAGGTTTTTGTGCGCCTAAACATATACCGTGCCAGACTTTTTTGAAGATCTTTTTAAGATATACAATTCCGTAGTGCATTATTTTGGTCTATCTCTTAAGGTTTAGCCAGCGTTTGCAATTTAAGTGGACACGTCTTCTTTGGAGTTCAGTAACAGTTCAGTTTGAGGTATAGTGCGATAAACATTGAAGCGATGTGAATAGAAGTGTGACCCAGCGGCCTCGTAAACGTTTTTAGTGTAGTGATAAAAAAGTCTTTTAGTCGTTAGAAGGCTTATTATTCCAAATCACCGAAGCCTAACACGTAACAACTGGTGTCAGAAGTGAGATTTGGAAATGTCATTGATTCCGAGCGACGAAGGTGCCAACGAGGCAATGAAGGCCACCGCACAACGGACGTGGAAGGTGGCGCCTCGCCCACTGGTTCCATACATCAGGCCACGCTCACCTCGGAACAAGCTCTGGTTGGCCACACCCCTACGGCCATGCCCACGCCAAACTTAGTGGATATATTAAGGATGGTTATGAAAGAGAAGCTAGACAATAAGTTTGCGGCTATACAAAACGGGCAAGAAGATCGGCAAAAACAAATAAAGGATGACCAACAACTACTTTTATCCGCCGTCAGTGAAGTGAGTGGCGCTGTAGATAAACTACGTAAAGATCTAGACGTAGTTGAGGCACGGGTCACCTGTCTAGGTGCTGATGTGGACAGCGTGAAGACTGGCCTCATGAACTGCAGTTGGTACGGGTGTGGTTGGCGTAGTTCATGCACCCAGTGTAAAGGTACCTTCTTATGACGGCAGTTCTTCGTGGACCATGTACCGTCAGCAGTTCCAGACTGTCGCTCCTGCGAACGGGTGGACGGATGAACAGTGCCTGACTGTCCTCATTGTCGCGCTTAGGGGACAGACTTTGACAGTCCTAGAGGCACTGCCTAGTTCGGGCAGCGGATACAAAGAGCTGTTGGAAGCGCTCAAATCAAAATATGGAGAACGCCATCTGGAACACGTATTCCGCTCCCAAACACGTGATAGAGTTCAGCGCTCCGGAGAAGAACTACAGCAATGGGCGTTGGAGATTGAAAAACTAGTAAGGAAAGCGTATCTTTTGGCCGACACGAAGAGTCGAACACCGTTCAGGCATTCGTGGATGGGATCAGAGACTTGGAGGTCAAGGCTGCAGTGAGGCTTCGCCACCACGCCTCACTGAAGGAAGCAGTGGCACACAAGACAGGATATTCGGCCGACCCACAAGCTACGTGAAGTCTCAGAGGTAGTAAAAGAAGTCAAGGCTTCTTATAAGAAGGTCTCTGGGGTCATGTGCTACAGATGGGGCGAGAGAATCTGCAGCTTAATTGCCCACTGAAGTGTTAGCAGATGACCAGGCTAAAAAAAGTAGAGAAACGTCTAGAAAAATTGATAAAGAGGCGCGACGAGACCTCCACGTCCGCTGAAAATCGGGTAAACGAGCAACAGTCAGGACTAGGGGGCAAGTACTGCGGAAGAAGCCCCGTCGGCGATCATCTCACAGGCGTACACTGAAAACAACCTCGTAATTCTGGGCATTTCAACATAAATAGAACAGACTGCAAGATGACGCTGGACACAGGAGCTTCAAAGACATTAGTGCGACCGGACCTAGTGAAAGCTGCGATGAGAAATAAGAAGGTTACTTATCGACTTCTTGTCGCCTCCGGCCAAGTAATACACGTCTTAGTGGAAATAACAGTAACGATGGACGCTGAAATTATAGATGACTGTATTTTGGGCTTAGACTTCATGAAAAATCAAAACTGCAGAATCAACTTTTTTAATAGAGTCTTTAAGTATGGCTATCAAGAAATCTTCATATTAGGTGGTTCTACCGGGCAAGTGACGTGCGTGAGAAGATTTACTATTCTTGCGAAGTCTGAAGCTCAGGTGTCGGTTAAGCTACCATCTGATAGAAGAAATGCGGCGAACTGATGTGTGTAGGTCGAGGACGCACCTTCAAAGACCGCGTCTCGAAATTGCATGACGACAAGGTCTCTTGTCAATGGAAATTCGCCCGCTTTAGTAAGGGTTGTAAATCTGGATAACCGCGAGATTGTGTTACATAAAGGTGACGTCATCGGACAACACGGAGAAGTTGTTTGGGAGAGAAATGTACTTCGACGTCATATGTAGAAACATCAAGCACCAGGAGTGACTCAGCAGTCACCGAGCTTCTTAAGGACTGCAAGCACCTGACTTATTAGCCGATCATTAAAGATAAGAAGCTTTCACTGAGGTTTGCGAATATCTTTACTAATCAGGAAGGAGAAATTGGAAGAACGTTGCAAGCACAACACAAGATTGATACCGGAAATGAAAGACCTATTCGTCAGCGAGCGAGAAGAATTTGGATAGCAAAGGAAAAAGAAGTGTAAAGCTTGCTGGAAAAGATAAAAGGAACAGAATCATTGAGCCATGTCCATGGTGCAAGTCTATGGTGCTCACCTGTCGTGCTAGTGAGAAGAAGGATGGAAGCACCCGGTTCTGCGTGGACTACAGACGACTAAATGACAACACTAAGACGGGCAGTTATCCGCGAATCGACAACACGCTGGATACTTTAAGCGGAATGAAATGGTTCTTGACCCTAGACTTAAAATCTGGATACTGGCAGGTGGAAATACATCCAAAAAATAAGGAGAAGACTGCACTCTCGACGGGCAAAGGATTGTGGCAGTTCAATGTAATGCCTTTTAGATTGTGTAACGCGCCTGTTACTTTCGAACGGCTCATGGAGTGTGTACTGGCAGGGTTAATAAGGGAGGCCTGAGTAATATATTTGGATGACGTCATAATCGTTAGCCATGACTTCGAGGACCATTTACAAAAATTAGAGCAGATTTTCAGCAAGATACAGGGCAGCCAACTTAAAGTTGAACTCGAAAAAGTGTTACCTATTGACAAGTGAAGTTGATTACCTCGGCCATGTAGACACGTAACACTATGTAAAGATTAAATAATAAAAAAAAATATTAAACTGATTTAATATAGTAATTGGTTACGTGACCCTTCTAGGGTTTTCATTCTTTGTTTTTTTTTTATTTATTTTTTATTAAGGACAGTCGGTAATAAAACATTTGTTTGTTTTGGTTCTTACATTACTTAATTTTGTATAGAATGTAAACATTAAATTGCCTAAGCGCAGTCAACCTGGACAAAAATGCCATATTAAAAAAATATATATCATAAATGTGCATCGATCGCTGTTAGAGTTTAGTAAAAACACGTTCACAACTTGTATTGCACAAGTTTCTACACGTCATGTTTATACTTTTCCTTTTTGTGAATAAGTGAAATTCAATGAGGAAGATGAAATCGCACTCCAGCCTCGGTCAGTGGTCTCAAACCTTTTTTTGTGGTATACAAGGAAAATCTCATTTTTTAACGATTTGAAATTTTTAAGTAGGGCACCCACTTTCTTTCTTTTTCTTTTCGGTAAGTCAGTGACGAAATCGTGTTTTTTTAGATATCAATAAAATAAAATTTAAGATAAAAGGGGTGTAAGGGGCGAACCGCGGTGCATCCTGCTGCACGACGAACGAGGCTCTGGCGACTGACCGATGGCGGTATGTCCATCCCAATAGGCGCAGCTAAATACAACAGGCCGGTGACGGGCAGCAGCGTTACCGGTGCGACAAGCTACAGCGCCAGCGACAGCGACAAGCGCCTGCCCAGCGTGGCGATTATGGGCAAACCCTCCCCATGCAGACGCAACAAAGGCCAGGGCCCCCCGTTCCCGGCGGCCCCGCTATTCCTGGTCATGGTGGCGACCACGGTAAAGGCGGGGCAGAGGGTGCGAAGAATCTCCGGGCTACGGAAGGCCACCACAACCGACTGACCCTGGCTACGTACAACGGACGTACGCTAAGGTTAGACTCGCATCTGGCGCAACTTGAGGTGGAACTTGGGAAGATTAGGTGGCATATCCTAGGGCTATGTGAAGTCCGAAGAGAGGGGGAGGACACCTAATGTACTTCCGCGAGGGAGACCAACAATCCCAAGGTGGCGTTGGGTTTCCCAAGTCCCTATCTGACAACGTTGTGGAAATTGCCAATGTGTCGTACAGGGTAGCGTAGAGGTCATTATCAAGCTCACTGAGAGGTATAGCCTCAAGGTTGTGCAAGTGTACGCACCGACCTCGGCACACTCGGACGACGAGGTGGAGGATATGTGCGATGACAAATCGAGGGCCCTCCACTTCACCACTAAGACCCATTACAACGTTGTTATGGGTGACTTCAACGCTAAAGTGGGAGTACAGAATCGCGGCGAATCGGTAGTAGGATCCAATGGATTTGGAAGCAGGAATCATAGGGGGCAAATGCTGGTCAACTTCCTCGAACGGGAGGGATGATGATGGATTTTGATGAACTCTTTCTTCAAGAAACAGCCCAAAGGAAGTGGACGTGGCGAAGCCCCGACGCTATGATCAGAAATGAGATCGATTTCATCATGACGGATTAAAAGCACATATTCAGAGACGTCTCAGTGATCAATAGGTTTAATACCGGTAGTGATGCCGACTTGTCCGGGGCTCTCTGAACTTTAAGGCGGAACGTGTCTGTTTGATGAAATCCAGGCTCCGACCGTGCTCCAAGCCATGACAGGATCTGAAACGTTCCAGTCAAACTGGAAAACCGATTCGTTGCCGTGGAAACCACAATCGACGTAAACCAGAACCTCGAAAATGTGGTTCGGATCCTCAGGGAAGAAGGTACAAGATTTTGTGAAATGCAGCGTAAGGGCAGGAAGTCGAAGCTTTCAGAAAAGACCCTAGGGCTGATGAAGAAACGACGTGAAAACACACCTGTCACTTTGTCGGCAAAGCGGACTCTAAACAGAGAGATCAGTAAACTCGTACGACACGACCTCCGGTGCTCCAATACTCTTTCAATTGAAAGAGCGATCGAGCAAAATCGGGGATCAAAAGTGTTCGTACAATCTGTTGGAAGAAGCCACGTGACAAAGTTGACCACAGAAAGTCTAGAAGTCGTTGCTTTGAAGCCGGCAGTCCTTTTGGAAGTGGAAAGCTTCTATGGCCGGTTATACGCTTCGCATGCATCTCGACCTGATCCCGAAAATGAGGACTCTAGAGCCACATTAACACGTCACTACACCGAAGACCTGCCAGAAGTTAGCATTGACGAAATCGATAAGGCTCTTGGACAGCTGAAACATGGAAAAGCCCCTGGAGAGGATGGCGTTACAACAGAGCTGATAAAGGCCGGGGGTAAACCCGTACTAAGGGAAGTCCAAAAGCTCTTCAACGCTGTCCTGTTTGAAGGGAGAACTCCGGAAGCGTAGAGTAGGAATGTGGTCGTCTTGTTCTTCAAAAAGGGTGACAAGACCAGGTTGAAGAGCTATCGACCCACATCCCTTCTAAGCCACGTCTACAAGCTGTTTTCGAGAGTCATCACGAACCGTCTTGCGCAAAGACTCGACGAATTCCAACCAGCGGAGCAAGCTGGGTTTCGGAGCGGATATGGCACCATAGACCACATCCACACAGTGCGGCAGATTATACAGAAGACCGTAGAATATAATCAGCCCCTGTGTCTAGCATTCGTGAACTATGAGAAAGCCTTTGACTCGATCGAGATCTGGTCTGTTCTGGAGTCCCTGCAGCGTTGCCAAGTAGATTGGCGATACATCCAAGTGATGAGATATCTCTACGAAGCCGCCACCATGTCCGTCCAAGTACAGAATCAGCAAACAAGGCCCGTACCATTGCATCGAAGAGTGAGACAAGGGGACGTTATTTCCCCGAAATTGTACACAAATGCAATGGAGGACTGTTCAAAACGCTGCACTGGAAAGGGCAAGGCATCAATATCAATGGCGAATACATCTCTCACTTGCGATTTCTAGACGACATCGTCATCATAGCAGAGACGTTGCAGGACCTACAGCAAATGCTGAATGACCCAGCTGACACTTCTGTACGCATCGGCCTACGGATGAACTTGGATAAAACCAAGGTCATGTTCAACGAACATGTACTACCGGAACCGATTGCGGTACACGGTGCCGTTCTCGAAGTTGTTCAAAGTTATGTGTACCACGGGCAGACATTGCAGTTAGGTAGAAACAACTTCGAGGACGAGGTGAACAGAAGAATTCGGTTGGGTTGGGCAGCGTTTGGGAAGCTACGTCGAGTCTTCTCATCGTTGATCCCACAGTGCCTTAAGACGAAAGTCTTTAATGACTGCGTCCTACCCGTCGTGACATACGGAGCTGAAACGTGGACACTTACGCTACGGCTGGTCCACAAGTTCAAAGTCGCTCAACGTGCTATGGAAAGGGCTATGCTCGGCGTTTCTCTAAAGGATTGCATCAGAAATGAGGTGATCCGGCAGAGAACCAAGGTCACCGACATAGCGACCGGATCAGCAAGCTGAAGTGGCAGTGGGATGGCCATATTAGCCGCAGAACCGACAACCGTCCGCGAGACCGAGACCGCGTCTCGGCAAACGTAGTGTAGGACGCCCACAGGCCAGGTGGAGTGACGATTTGCGCAAGATGGCTGGCAGGAGCTGGATGCGAGAAGCCCAAAATCGATCTAAGTGGCGTGCAATGGGAGAGGCCTATGTCCAGCAGTGGACTGCGATAGGCTGATGATGAAAATCTAAAGTATTAGAGCTATGCAATTGAAACTTTATATGTTTAATAAGACCACTATTAAAATCATATTCCGAGAATTTTGTTTACCTGGTATAATCCACACCCAAGTTATGAGAGGGTTAAAAAAACGACGAAGCGCATCGAGAAAAGGTAGTGCCCTTCCGCTTCGCTTGGCTCGTCTTGGCTGGGCCCTACCGTACCCCCAGATGTTTCTAATAATAAACTAAGTCATTTTATGTTTTAAATATAAATGGAATCGAATTATAATATAATTTTTCGTACCTACCAATTTTGGGGACGAACCTACGAATTTATGTTTGCAACTCTACCGATTTCGCCTTTTGACGTTTGAGAGTTTTGAGACCAATGTGCTTGGTATAGAGATAATATAAATAGAGGAAGTGAACTGTATTTTCGTCTGTAAGCTACCAGCGTACCGTGTCGTACAGAGAAAGAAGACAGTTTTAGTTTTTCATCTCTCTGCTCGCCGCACTGATTGGTTGATACTGAAGAAGGCATTTAAAATAGCCAATCAGTGACAAGAACAGAAGGACATGCAAGACCCTAACAATCTTCTTTCTCGCGCTACTCTCTAACATTTATAAGCTCCTTGGTGCTTTTAAGTGAAGATGTGTGAATTATGGAGAGTAGAGACAGTTGAAAGAGTTTCCAGCTGTATACTGAAAATAGAAGTGGATGGCGTAAGAGTGAAATGTGCTGAGTTAAAATATTATAATATTTTTATTGTCTGAAAGTTATCACACGTTTATTCAGGCCCGACTCTAATGTATTGGAGGCCTTGGGCAAATTAGCATAATGGGGCCCCTACGAACTTAGCTGAGCACTATTTTGTAAGAATATGGACAAAAAAGTATTGTAGTCAATCATTACAAATGGATTTTTCGAAATAATCATGTTTTTCGGTGATAAATATTGATTTTCGATTGGTGATCTGGCAGAAATCGGGCCCCTATCGATCGAGGGGCCCTGGGCACGTGCCCAGAGTGCCCAGTGGGAAAGAGGGGCCTGCGTTTATTTGTTGTCTGTAAAACTCATTGACTATTTTTGCAGTCTAGTACACTAGTAGTGTTTAATTATTATTAAAGCCAATATAAATTTATACTAGGCTACATATACACCACCCTTATTGGACGCGTGTTGACGGACACTTTTTATATTTTTTTATTCTATTTTCTTTATTAAATGTAATCAATAATAACACATTACAATCAATTCAAACATAAATCATAAATACATCGTTTATATCTGAATCGTAACGTAACTTAAATGTGCACAAAGAAACACTGTAAGATAGTGTAAGTAAGATGACAATCTACGCTCCGTAGTGTAAGGGAAAGCGGACCATATAATTTGTAACTTCATAGCACATTTTCTTTTAAAGTACAGACTTTAAAAGAAAAATGCAGAAAGCTAACAAACTTACAGAAGTTTGTTAGCTTTCTGCATTTTTTCTATAATATAATATATACTGTAATATGTAATACCCATACCCATCTGTAATATGTTCCAAATGTAATATACTTCCGTGGCTCACATTAGTTTAAAAAGTGGTACGAAGCATTTTCTTCACTAATAAATATATTTGAATGTTTACTTTTAATACCAGATGCATTAAAAGTAATCGATTGGCCTATACAAGAAGCACATTAAATTATTTTTTGAAGAAGTGTGTAGTACTCTATTAATGTTTATTTTTTGTAAAAAAAGTATTATTTTTTTTACCCCTTATTTATTTTGGACAATAGAAAATATTTCAATTTGTAAATTACTAAATACCAATATAAAAGTTGTAAATAGGAAATACAATAAATACTGGCAGGATGATAAACCCAAACATTACACTTAATTTTTAGATAATTTTTCTAGCACGATAAAAAAAATATTTTGAGTAAAAATGCAGCAGCCATAACCAAAACAAAACTTAAAAAAAAAAAAAACTGACAACATTGATTGCAATTGGAACATTTTCACGGATAGTAACATTTTATAAATGAGTGTTCTTCCGTCGGTGGTGTGCCGGTTTCTTAATTTTTACGGATCCAAGTTTTTATCAAGAGGTTTAAAAGAACAGTGAATACAATGCATACGGAAACCACGTTAACACTTGTACAAATATTGGAAAAGACTGTATCACCAGGTAAGAATCCATATTTTCTAATTTATCGTACGTGTATGGCGCTCCATTCAGGTCGTCAACCGATTTAGTTAACACCTAACGTAACTGTTTTAAATAAAAGTTGACCAAACACCGTCTTGGCGGTACACAATGTCCTAAATGCATACCGTGTGGTCTGGTTGCAAGTTGTAAGACAGAATTTGATTTGGTGTAGATGACAAAGATGTATAACTGTCATGTAAGGAAAATTCTAGGTTCACCTACAAATCGAGTTTCACTATCTTACGCGGCTATGAGCTACATAAACAATTTGCCTACATTGACACTATTTCATGTACTGCTGTATTTTGGATGTGATATAAGATCCGTTTTATTAATAATGACTTAATAGAATTGAAGGTTAGAATCTGTAATCTTGAGTACACCTTTGACATTACACTAGTTTTCCATCATTTCAGATTTTAAACCGCAGAAGATATTATAATAGTTTTAACAAGAAGGCTTTCTTACTTTAATTGTGGTTTTCTTTTTAGTCTTCATGTTTCACACTGCATATTTCCAAATTTTTACTTGTATTTTCCAACTTAATAATGCATTAATCAAAGATTAAACATTACCAGATGTAATATTTAATTGACATGATTTTAATAAACTAGAGTGATGTTTAAATATTGTCAATGGATTAAATATGATTGAGTAATTTTAGTATAAACAGACAAAGAAAAAAACAATAAAATGATGGTTTTGTTTTAAATAATTTTAACATTAGTAACCTATAATTTGTAATATTAGCAACTTAATAAGTTTTATTGTGCAACAGATATTGTTATTATGTAGTTTTGTTATCTATCTTTCTTGAAATCATCAGACGATTTAGCAGGATGCCTATTTATTTATGATACCTGTATAAATTTGGTATTTCTTATTGTAAAGAAAATAATGGCTAGGTAACTGACCATAAATATACCTTAAGTGATTATTCACACATAGATTATACATATATTCATCAATGCAGAGCCTAAACTGCTGGGATGGGAAAAAAGGGGTTTTTGGCAATTTTACCACTAAGGGAGCAAAATAAAGTATGAATGGTTGCATGGAAGTTCATCATTTTCAAAGTTAGAAGCACGAAATATATAATATTGCAAGTAAAGCCACGGGCTATAACTAGTGTAGTATAGAAGATTGAAGTTCACTGTGATTTAAGTAAAATTGGTTAATTCTAATATCGATGTGTTATATATTTACATTACAGATCGCAATGAGTTGGAAGCTGCAGAAACATACCTTAACCATGCAGCAGCCACTAACTTCACAACATTTATTAAAATGTTGTCTGATGTGCTGGTCCAGGGTGCAAATAGTCAGGTGGCTAGAATGGCTGCAGGGTTACAGCTAAAAAACCATTTGACTTCTAAAGATGCTACATTGAAACAGCAATATCAACAAAGGTGGCTGGCACTACCTGAAGACATCAGATTGTACATAAAAAAAAATGTAAGGCTCATATGTAACTAGAAATCACACTAAGTCTATGTAAGATTATTTTACTAGTGCTTCCAAACATTCTTGTAAATTGATGTCATCTTTTATAAGAGTGCAAATTGAACCAAATCCAGTCTTTGTTTTTTAGCCAATTATAATGCTATTTGACACTGTATAGTCTAGCACATGTTGCCAACATACCGAAGGATGGGGGAAAATGTCTCTTTTGCTACAGAGATAGATCCCTAAAAGTTTAAAAAGAAATACATATAATAGTAATAGAAAAACCTTTTTAGTATTTTAATCCAGAGCTAATATGAATAACTTTATAGGAAAAGTTTTTGAATCACACATTACACATAAGTTGTATTTGAGTTAAAAGGTAGGGTTAGTGTCAGTTCAAACAACTAATCAATAAAGAAAATGTTATTTTTGTACAAACTAGTTGAAAAGAACCTGAAGCTAATCCTTTATGTCACTTAGATGTTCCCCCTCTAAACACTTAATTTGATTTGACACAATTTCAAAATACGGTTTGCTAGATACTGATGGTGATCGGTGATTTGAAAAACATTTTTATGTGTATAGAATTTACAACATTAAATTCTATACACATAAATATATATATGTATAAAATGCATAACTGGATCGTAGATTTTTTTTTAGTACTGCTTCTTATGATAGTATGAAGCTGTACATTTTTGAAATATTTGGTTCATTTATGGCAGAAACTACTGTCACTGTTTCGTAGTTTCAGATCTGTCTTAATAACTTAAGAATTTTATTCATAGATTCGCTTAAATATGTTTCGCTTAAATATTTCCTTAAATTCTTAAAAATGTAATTAAAATACTGCAAAAACCATACTATGAATATACATAAAGCACTTTAGGAAGCTCAATGTATTTTATCTGTTCTATATTGTTAATAAACTTCTAGGCCAAGTTGATAACCTCAATGTTATTTTTTAAGATCTTAGCAGCAATTGGAACAGAAAACAGCAGGCCCAGTTCAGCTGCTCAGTGTGTAGCATATGTCGCAGTTGCAGAATTACCTGTAGGACAGTGGAATGACCTTATACCAATTCTTGTAGAAAATGTAGTAAATTTACAATCAACCGAACTCAAAAAAGAAGCAACTCTTGAAGCTATTGGTATGTATTAAATATTATTTTATATAGACTCTTAATTATAAGACATAAATATACAGATGAAATCACAACACTGTTGTGATTAGGTATGAACTTGAGTACAAGTTTTGTTTGACTCTTTACTTAGCTGTGTGAAGATATAAGCTTTTTAAAAATCTATAATAGCTTTCAAAAATATTGAATATCATTAATGGTTATTCCAGGTTACATTTGCCAAGAAATCGATGCAGAAGTTTTGACTGAACAAAGCAATCCCATTCTTACTGCTATAATCCATGGCATGAGGTCCATTGAAACAAGCAGCCATGTACGACTTGCTGCTACTCAAGCCTTACTGAACTCATTGGAATTTACTAAAGCAAACTTTGATAAGGAAAATGAAAGGAATTTTATAATGGAAGTTGTGTGTGAGGCCACACAATCAAAGGATATGAGGATCAATGTTGCAGCTCTTCAGTGTTTAGTATGTACTTTTGAATGACTGCCTATTATCTTACTTCTTATCTATATATAAATGGTCAGACTTATTATTTTTTAGCTATTGATATCTCATCATAGATCAAGATATAGTGATATCAATTTAAAAAATTAAAACTAATTTAGCCTTAATCTCCAAAGTTGTGCAATTATTATTTGTAGGGTAGTAGTTTGATTTACTATTCCATAATTACTTTTATTTATCTATATCCCTATGCATATAGGTAAATAAATATATGGTTATCCATATATTTAGTTTTTGTAATAAAATAAATAAGAATATTTAAATATTAAAATATTAATACTATTATAAACTATCTACATTTTGTATTAAATATTAACAATATAAAATTAAACTAGATCCATGCCATTGATGAGCTTTAATATTACAAATAAAAAATTACCTTTAAATTTTACTTCTGTACCTTTTCTCTGGTTTTTCAATAAGTTTAATTGCTTATGTCTCAAAAAAACTACCTTTGATAAGGCTTCTGTATTATAAATATGTAGTCTCAGATGCACAATGTGTTAATAAGATATGACAAAAAACTAGAAACATTACGTTTTTGTAGTTGTCTTAAATTAACACTAGTTATGTTGAATGTTAATGATCTTTTATATTTTCATTTTAGGTTAAAATACTGTCATTGTATTATCAATACATGGAACCCTACATGGGCCAAGCATTATTTCCTATTACCTTAGAGGCTATGAAATCAGATGTTGATGAAATCTCCCTTCAAGGCATTGAGTTTTGGTCCAATGTTAGTGATGAGGAAATAGATCTTGCTATTGAAGAAGTTGAAGCGGCTGAAGCAGGTACTGTATAATTTGGCAATTTTCTTAATAAGTTTTTGTAGAGGTTAGGCCTTGATAATTTTTTATAATTTTTGCAGGTCGACCTCCAACGAGAACATCAAGATTTTATGCTAGAGGAGCGTTACAATATCTGGCCCCAGTCCTTATGCAAAAACTTACAAAACAAGATGACACTGACGATGAATTAGAATGGAATCCCTCTAAAGCTGCATCCGTTTGTCTTATGCTTCTGTCAAACTGTTGTGAAGATGACGTAGTTCCACATGTTTTGCCTTTTATTAACAGCAATATCAAAAACGAAAACTGGCGTTACAGAGAAGCTGCCTTGATGGCGTTTGGTTCTATACTTGGTGGACTAGAAGCGAATACCCTGAAACCTTTAGTGGAAAAAGCCATGCCCACTCTAATTGAAGCTATGTATGACAGCAGTGTAGCAGTGCGAGACACTGCCGCCTGGACTTTTGGCAGGATTTGTGAAATTGTGCCCGAAGCTGCTATAAATGAAACTTATTTAAAACCACTTTTAGAAAGTCTTGTCAATGGTTTAAAGGCGGAACCACGCGTAGCCGCTAACGTATGCTGGGCATTCACAGGTCTAGCGGAAGCTGCATATGAGGCAGCTGATTGTGCAGATTCCAGCCAACCAAAAACATATTGCATGTCGAAGTATTTTGATTTCATTGTGCAGAGACTTCTGGAAACTACTGATCGTCAAGATGC
Source organism: Arctia plantaginis (assembly GCA_902825455.1). Classification (NCBI taxonomy): domain Eukaryota; kingdom Metazoa; phylum Arthropoda; class Insecta; order Lepidoptera; family Erebidae; genus Arctia; species Arctia plantaginis. The sequence goes on from CADEBD010000288.1 coordinate 9,728,936, forward strand.
TGCACAACATAACTTAAGATCAGCCGCTTATGAAGCCCTCATGGAAATGGTTAAAAATTCCCCAACTGATTGCTATGTTACTGTTCAAAAAACAACAATGGTTATTTTGGAGAGGCTTCAACAAGTTATGCAAATGGAAAATCATATTTCAAGTCAGGCTGATCGCTCTCAATTTAATGATCTTCAAAGTCTGTTATGCGCAACACTTCAGTCAGTTCTCCGTAAAGTAACTCCTGAAGATGCGCCACAAATTTCTGATGCCATTATGACCGCCTTGTTGACCATGTTTGCGGGTAACGCGGGAAAAGCGGGTGGTGTCCAGGAAGATGCTCTTATGGCTGTCTCTACCCTCGTTGAAGTGTTAGGGGAAGGGTTCCTAAAATATATGGATGCCTTCAAAAGGTACCTTTTTGTTGGGCTTAAAAATCATCAGGAATATCAAGTCTGTATAGCAGCAGTAGGCCTTACTGGCGACATTTGTCGTGCATTGAAAAGTAAAGTAAGTTAGAAGTACTACGAAGTTAATAAACCAAGTGCAATCTTTTTATCGTAATGCAGAACACTAATAAAATTCGTTTTATATTGCAGGTACTACCCTACTGTGACGAAATTATAGTTTTGTTGTTGGAGAACCTCAGTGACCCTTCTATCCATCGGTCAGTGAAACCACAAATTTTATCAGTTTTTGGGGACATTGCTTTGAGTATTGGTCCCGATTTTGCTAAGTATTTCGATGTCGTGATGCAGATGTTGCAGCAGGTTAATAATTTTTTTTTTTTTATGTTTAAGTTTTTTTTTGGGACTCGTTTCTATTTCATGTATCTAATTCTGAGACTATGTGTTACAGGCTAGCAACGCTCAAGTAGATCGCAATGACTACGACATGGTGGAATATTTAGGAGAACTGCACGAAAGTGTGCTTGAGGCATACACTGGTATTATCCAAGGCTTGAAAGGATCTACTGGAGAGGTAAGATCCTTAAAGACATTATTTACATAACTGCCGCATTTACTCGATATCGAGAGACCTTGACATCGCATTCTCCAATAATGGCTACATCTCATCGATTTTAGATGTTGGGTTTATTGTCATTCTTGAAGGTTACCACTTTTAATGACTGAGTGGTTTGAGTAACGCCATAAGCATTCGCATTGACCCCTGTCGAGTATTACACTAATCAAACATTCTGAAAACACACACTTTATTAAAGTCATTTAAGGAAGTGCTCTAGGTTTTTAATAAAGCCGGGCTCTGCTGACTGTAAGTGACTTCTTCCGATTTCGACATATATTACGTTAGCTCGTTTCCCTTTTGCTAATGGAATAGCTATTTTGAATTTATTTTAAGAAACAATGAAAACGACAAAAGAAAACAAAACATTCAGTGACTACATTGGAGCAACCTTCGTTCAACCTACTCCTCTTTCGGGGAATGCAACAAACTAGGTGTAACTAGGTTATTACAGTCTCGAATGATACGCGAACAACGTAGGGAACGATTATAACATTCGGTCTCAATCGGCATCGATAACCGTACATATTATTCCCGGAGCGCAAACCGTCTAGTGAAATAGTGTCAGTAACGTTTAATACGTTACAGGTTCGGTCGGACGTGGCGCTGGTGGAGCCGCACGTGCCCGCCATCGTGACGTTCATGATGCACGTGGCGTGCGAGCCCGAGCGCACGGACGGACACATGTCGGTGATCGCGGGGCTGACGGGCGACCTGTGCACGGTGTTCGGCGCGCGCGTGCTGCCGCTGCTGGAGACGCGCTCGCTGCTGGACCTGCTGCAGGCCGCGCGTCGCTCGCGCACGCCGCGCACCAAGGCGCTGGCCAGCTGGGCCACCAAGGAGATCCGCAAGCTCAAGCAACAGACGCCCCTCACTAGCTGGCGAGTATCCCCCTTCTGCTCTAATACCACTGAAATTCTAATAATAATATACATATATATACAGGGTTACTGTGTAAATCGACCTAAATATTTTAACGGGTTCCAGTTGCCGTAATTTCTGATAGATTTCACTATGAAATACCTTATTAAGTATTTGTATTTATTCAACTTATTTAGTAAGTAATGTATATGTGTGTATACTTAAAAATAGAAATTTTAAGAAATAAACTCAATATAAAAAAGAAATATACTCAAACAGTAAAAAAAATAAGAGAGTGTAGTTAGTCTTGATGCCACATCTAGTTAATAATTTTACGCACAGCTTTGGTTCAGTTGCTTAGGTTCCTAGTGTTTTCTGTGTTCGAGTGTTTGGCAAGTTCGTAATATTGTGCAAAATATATTTCAATACCTACTTTTATTTTATGTTATATTCAAACGCTCAATGGATTTATTTTGTTTACTTTTATGTATGTTTTCTCAGTAAGTGAATTTTGTAAATTCTTTTGAGAAATAAAGATTCTTAAACCATAATATTCTCTACCCAAGAAAAATACGAAAAATACCAGCCTAGCTTTATATGTTGACTCTTACGTCAATTTTAATAAATGTTAAGCAAATACTTTGAAAATATTTACCTTGGGTAAATAGTTAAATATGACTTACATGACATAATCTTTTATAGTTTATATTAATAATTCACTTGCCCTGTTTTTGTGGTAATAACTAAAATTAACCAAGAAGATATTGGTAAAACGCCGATCTTCAGTGGTATAAATAAATGAAATAATATAGATAAATGAAAATTAAAAATCAATGAACATTACAAATGGTAATAGACCCATTAAACACTGTTAAATCTTAGGATTTACAGATTAAGCTTAAGACATGTACCATAGTTAGAGAGTCTAACTATGGTATGTGTATATAAATTATATATCAATCCTGTATAAAAAAAAAAAAAAAATGTTTGTACTAGTTCTGTAATACATGTAATTTTATTTTCAGATTTGAAACATCGCGCTGCCACAACAATGTAACGCAGTTTCAGACAACTTACTGCTGGTAAATTCGACTGTGTTGGCAGGCATATGGTGTCCTTATTCATAAGTCGTTAGGTGCATTTGTTTAACGGCCTTATTTGTTTTTAACTCTAATATGACGATAATTATAGTATGGTAGTTGTATTTATGGGCCAGTACTCAGGCCTATTATATTATTATGGTATATAATATCTATCTTTTAGTTACATGTTACCATAATTGTGCACATAGCAACCGTTAAAGCCATTGCTGTGTTTAATTTACCGAGCTCTCTACCATGACAAAGCAGAAAGTAGCTAATACATATTATTAAAAGTATATTTAAAATCTGAGGAGAATAGTGGTGACACATCATTTGTAAGTGTGTAAAATCGTATTTATTATTCAATTTATAAGTAGATTCATATAATTGTCTGCTATTAAAAATTTGATATGTTTACGAAATTAATATTTTCGATTACAAATCACTAAGAGATTGCAGGCCCGAAACAATGCACTTAGCGTAGCATTATTGAAACTGTTTTTATATATGCCTGACCATAATCTTTCCATAATTATCTTTAAAGTTAAAAGCATTTTTCCTATTTGGTATTATAAATACAGACAGTGGCTGTGGTATCTTTACTTATGTGAGATAAAGTGATAATTTGAAAGAAGACTGGTATGTTAGATGACGTATGTTACTTTAGGCATGCACACGTGCAAGGGATTATGAATTTTATAAATTATTATTATGTTTTGTAAGATGTATGAAAGATAATATGAATGGGTAAGAATGCATGTGTAGATGCGTGCATGATTATCTCAGATATTTTATAAACTTGGCATTGTCGATCATAATTAAAATTCGGTATATAGTGTATGTTTAAGATTCCGTCGACGTTATTCGAGACTGAAGGACGCCATATTGGCGATTAATCTTTTTGTTCATCACAATTCAAACAGAAAAAATATTAATGACAACCTCACCATATACAATTTATGTATAATATGTCCGTAGAGGCTGAGCTCTCGCCGAATTGAGTGTCGCAATAATAACGAAGCGAATAAATAAATTACGAAAGTATTCGTAAGTGTAGTATTTTCACTAGCGTTTTCCGAAACACAAATTTAAAAAAATGAAGATTTCGGGAGGTCACAATACCATTTACAAATTTACCACATGTGGACTACAGCATAATTTGTTTTGTGATGAATAAAGCTGTCTTTGCCTTCTGATCTCATTATTGTACATATGTAATTAAAAAGTTCTTTTTTCCTTAAGATATGTTTTGAAATGGCATCTAATACCAAAAGCCTGGGATCAGCTCCAGTTATACCAGACGAAAACCCAATCGAACTCTTTGCTAAAACTTATTAACTCGCCGATATTAACCATCTAAATAATACCTTAAAACTTGAGTGGGTATTTTCACAAAAGGTTACGTTACACACATCCAGCTGCGTATCTTTTGTTGTCAGGTGTAACTTGCAGTTGAAGCATTATTTAGTAAAGTGCTTGTACGTGATGAACTAAGTGCATCTTGGATTTAATACTTTTAATACATTGGCAATAATTCTATTGTTTATGCACAATATATAATTTTATAAAAAAACCTCGAAGTCTTCGTTACATCGGTAATAGAATAAATGAGTAGCAAATTAATTAGTATTTACCAGTGGTAGGTAATTACTGTAAGTGTTTACTGTATTATATTTCGTTTGATTGTCTGTCATCATATTTGTTTTATTAGTTGATCAAATTTGCTTATCAGTTCAAGTTATCAATAGTGCCTTTTACGTGTACAATAACGGAACCGCCACTTGTATGGTTTTACAGTTTAGCTGTGATCAATGATTTAATTAATTTGCGATACACTTTCAGACTCATGAAGAACAGGTGATTATGAAAATACCCTTTCCTCAATGTTATTTAGTTTGGATTAATGTCTTGAGTGTCTGCTAGTCTGTGAGCATCACTGATAGGAATGATGTTTGCGAGAATTATGCAAGAATTTCTAATGTGAAGTATGTCATTACTACTATTTACTACTTTTATGTTTTATTTAATATTATATGTATTTGAGAAAACAGTAATTGTGTATACAATTATTCAAAAATAATTCCAAATGGCATACAAGTTACGTATGTACTTATATTTAAGTATGATAGGAGAATATGTGAGGACTAGTGCCATGCCATGAAAGGTTCTGAATTAGAATCATAGGCATTGAGTCAATGAATACCACCCACTTTTCCTGAGCGAATCTAAAAACAATTTAGTTATTTTGTTACGCCGTATATTTCCATTCGTTTTTAATATGACTATCTGCTACTCTGTAAACTGTTCTATGGTGATTAAACTATTTAGAAGTCACCTGTTTTTTATTAAAATTTCTTATTAACACACACTATATGGAAAACCGCTTGAAGATCTCTGAAGGTTTTTGTCCCATCAACAGGCATTAATAGTCCAATGCAGGACATAGGTCTCTCCTTAGACACTAGGTTTTGGCCTACGATACCACGCTAGCCATACGGGTTAGTATAGGTTTAGGTCAAGTTTTACTTTTTGCAGTGCTGTTGTTCTGCATAGTTTGCTCCTTTTGTCAGCTCTTACGACACCCAGGATAAATATTGGTGGTAACACTCTATTCTTAATAAGTCAACACATGGATGCCCTATATCTTTAAGAAATTGTGTCTGTTCCGTGGATATGTTCGAGCTCTGGTGTGACTGACACTGGCATGACCACAATCATGGATTTTAATTTAGATAACCTAAAAATTTGTCGCTAAATATCGGAATTTGTCGGTCACTGGTTCAAAGTTATAAGCGTTTATAGGTGGCCCTGCTGGGGATAATCTCCCCAGCTTGGCCACAAATCTCAAAAGCCTAGCGAACATCTGCTTCATCAGATTTTCTCCCAAATTTCTAATTAATTGGCATTTGTCGCCAAGTCAGATTTAGTCGGGTCTTAGTTAAGGAGATATAATGTGCTCTATTTTAAAGCTAGGTATAGTCTCGCAGAGTTAAAAATTATATTATTATGTAAGTCTACTTCTAGTTTTAAGTCCTTAGAAATGTTGGAGAGAGATAAATTCTTAATTAAATACATGTTTTTATGTTTTAAATTACTAGGTTAGGGAAGATAAATTTAGTTATCACATAAAAAAAAAATGATAACAACAATATATTGTACAAACAAAAACATAAATTATAAGGTTAAGCTCACGTTAGAATAATAAAACTTCTGTTCCCGGAATAAGAATATGTGTACATATACGTTTTTTTTTGTTGTTTATTTAGAGGCTTTTATTACAAGAAATATGTTAGCCCCATCGTGGCTTATTCTAAGATATTAACTATGTTATGATAGTAGGTAGACAGGGGAAGTTGTTGCTGTGAAAATATCTCAAATAGGTCTAACGCCGCATTTGAAGTAGGGTTATTAAGAATGCTAATGAACAGTCCTACATCGTACACATTAAGATTATATTTGCACATCAACGAGTTCCTTTGGCGCCGGTATTTGACACAATCCACATATACGTTCAAATTATCGTACCTTTAATAAAATGTTTAAAATACCTTAACGTAGGTATTGTAAGTATCCGGGAGGACGACCTCCACTCGGACCCGATCCGCCGCCGGCGAACCGGGCGGCGGAGGCGCACTCATCACCGCCTCATGCCGCCCTGAGTGTGGCCGCGGGTGGACGGGGTGGGTTTCCCCTCCACCCGCATTAGTTTGGCCAGCCGCGAGGGGCGGCGTCCGCGTGTGCCGGAGTGTGCTAAAGAGGGGAAAATTTTGAGACGGAGCCCGCAACAGGAGCGGGCCGGCGCTAGGAGGGGTCCGGATGTCTTAATAACAGCTGTTCCCGGATCCCTCCTATTACAGGCGCAGAGTGGCACACCGTGTGGTTTTAGTCGGTCCGAGTCCGACACACCACCCCGCCGCAAACCCCGATGGGGTAACGGTCCGAGGGGATTTCCAAACGTTAAAAAAAAAAAAGTATTGTAAGTATATTATCATAAGTATCAATATTGCTAGAAATATACTACAATACGTTACAAAAAACAACCTACCCTTACCTTTACCCTTACTCTTAAATCGGAGATTCGATCTAACTCTTAGACTATACCCATCAAAAAATTGAAATATCTTCTAAACCAAGACCCGAGTAAATTTGTAACAAAAAAAAAATGTTCGAAAAATTACGTTAAATACGACAAAATTTTTGTGTTATGGAAATTAAAATCCATGATGGTGGCCAAGCCAGTGTCAGTGACACGGCTGCTATATTACTATGTTAATTTTCTTAACAGCAGAAAGAGTATCGCAGATAGTGCTGCTACTTATTCCTGTAAGTGTTTTACATATAGTAGCAAAAAATTATTTTGAAACAATATCTCGACATACTCTTTCGATTCAAAAAATCGCGTAATAGACACTTACATACTTAATTGACTTACTAATGGATTTCCACTTTAAATATTCAGTACCTCTAACTTGTGTTGCGTTAAAATTTTAGAATTTTACCTAAATGTAATGCACGGCCGCATTTTCGTAGTCATCCGAACTCAGTCGGGTTATGTACCAATTGCGGTGGTTGTCAGTATTTTAATCGTATTTCGTTAATTATTGAGTGTAAAGAATTGAAATTTTACATGTAAATAGTTGAATTAATGCACTAATTATTGGAACAGGTTTAAAACGCATTTCCTTTATAATCTTGTGCAATAAGACTGCATATGAAACAGAGGTCCAGTCATGGGATAATTTACCATGTACTTAGTAATTAAAGAGCTATGGGATACCATAGCTCTTTAATTACTAAGAGTACATCAATGATATTTGGCAAGACGTTGTAGATACACTTTCAGACTCATGAAGGTTATAAACTTTAGTATGTAGTAGGTTTACCTAGTGCATAAGCACTGAGCGCCTAGGACCTAATAAACTTTTTTACGTATAAAATTATATCTTCTGACTGGTATGTTTTTTTAAATCTGTTTTTACAAACAGTATAAACAAATTCAAAACAACGTATGAAAAAATCTACAGCTCTAAAAAAGCATTTTATATGAAATCTAGCAAATGGCCAAACGTTGTTTTGCAGTGCGTGCCGCAGCGGAAACTTATATTCGCAGTTTATTGACACACAAATTTCATTTAGACTTACACAATTACCTCACGTTATGCACTAATTTTTGATACCTTTTTTTTTCTTAGTCCAAAGAATAAAAAAGTGCCGCTGGAAACAGTTTTTCGTAAATAACTCCCCAAGGGTTGGATGCTCAAATTTTTTCTTAACATTTACAATTACACGATGTCATACACTAGATATCTGTTAAATAATGAAATTCGAACTTTTTAAGCAAGGGCAACGTACACTTCTTACTTAGTCTAAACACCAAAAAATTTACGACACTGCAGATAAAAATGCTTTTAATAATTTGAGATTTGATAAAATGTATTTTACTCTAACCATTCAATAATATACAGACTGTTATGTACCTTTTAACGAATCTGGAAACAGCATATTCTGCACGTTATTTCTAGACGATTTGCAAAATATGAACAAAAATATTCAGTGGTTTAGAAACAGGACATTTTTTTTGTTTTCGTAATTTGCAACTTTAAATGCTGTCATAATACATTGACCTCAGGCGGCGATCAGCTGTATACGCGGCGCGGTAATCACACGTTGCCGCTTTTACTACACTCGAATCGAACGAAATTTGTTGATTATTGCGTCATCAGGATGAAGGACACGCGTTTTTAATTAGTTCATCCACTAAGTCCAGTCAGTCGGCCCTTGGCCATCGGCGAGTGTTATGCTGTTCTGTGTCTTTGTAGATGCGCTCACGAAAAATTAGCGTAATAACAATATTGTTGTTGTTCGTAAGATATTTGTTTAGAAGAGTTTTGTTGTGTTAATAATTGTTTCGTCAAATCTTATTGCTTTCATCATAATACACGGCAATGGTGTGAACAATTAATGTTATCGTGTGCGCAAGACTGGTTGTAACGAGTCCCGCTAATTTTCTTTTGAAAAGTGTCAATATTAGGTTTTGTGTGTAGTGGAGTGTAAAACTGAGTGAATTATGAGTCTTTTTTATTTTATTGGGTTATCGGTATCAACATCCATAATGCCGTGAGTGACCTTCACAGAAGGGGGATATCCTGACATGATGTTAATTTACGGGGAACTCTATCAAAACGCATGTTCAGCTTTACGGACAAACCGCGGTATGGAATCAATCGTGTATGTACTATGTCCTACGGACTGGCGAATTTTCGTAAAGGCGGTACAAAGATTACGAGACAACCAAAGTACCTACTTTTTCAAGGAGTGACACGTACTGCCGGGTCCGAAGCTAGTCGAGAATTTCCAAAATAAACACGTAAATGAAATCGTATGTTTAATAAATAGATTTAAAAAAGCAAGTAAAGTGATTAGTAGGTAGGTAATAAGAATGTAAAGTTTGCGACGAAAAAAAGAACGAAAAGACATTGCGACGCTGCCGTGTACAGTTCACCGACTCATGTTAACAATGGTGTTCTAATTCGGAAATTGTTTTATTGTATTTATTTTGTTCTAAATTTGCATTTCTGTATTTTCATACTATTTTTATTATTTTAACCGACGTATATTGAACCGTGTTATCTGGTGTTTCAGTTTTTGGGATAACCTTCATCACATATTTTACACACTGAGGCATTTTTTCAGGGTCATGAGGAAGACTAACTGGCACGATTGTGTCTGATCTGGGAGGAAGAACAGATTTCTTTAAGCACTTATCCTAACGATGTCCCCTCCATGAACAGTTTATTTATTTATTTATTTATTTATTCTTTATTGTACACACTGAACACATACATATATATAAGTAACAAGGAAATGTCATGTACAAAGGCGAGCTTAACCCAAAACTGAGTTTTCTTCCAGCAAACCTTGAGCGAATAGAGGACAACAGAGAAACGTAAGGGCACAGTCATGCGTACGTAGGAATCAACACAGAAAAGCATAAAAATTAAACAAATACCGACATAAATTAGGATAGCAAAATATATTATACGTTTACAAACATATACATATATTTATATATATATATATACACATACATACATACATACCAAGGGTCTGATTATTGAAGGGACAGATAATAACCCCTGGTTCTCCTCCTGAACACGCTAGGAGAAGGGCTATTGCGTATTGCACGCGGTAAGGCATTCCATAGTCGAACAGCTGCAACGCTAAAAGAGTTGTCATAACGACTCGAAGTGTGGGAGGGAGTTCGAAGGAGGAGAGAAGAAGAAGAGCGACAAAGATTGTTCCTGGGAATAAAGTGCTCTAAGCGCTCACGGAGATATGAAGGACAAGTGGGGTTGTATAAAGTTGAATAGAGTAAGGAAAGAATATAGAGATCTCGACGCCGCCGAATAGGTAACCAATTTAGCTGTTTCCGAAATTCCGAAACATGATCGAACTTTTTAAGACCAAATATGAAGCGGATACAGAGATTTTGTAACCGTTCTAGCTTACCCCAGAGCTCTTCGGTAGCGTCGAGAAAAGAAACATCATCATAGTCAAGAAGGGGAAGAAGCAGGGATTGAGAGAGGAGGACTTTAGTCTGAAAAGGAAGAAAATTTTGAAGACGTTTGAGAGAGTGATATGTTCCAAAAACCATTTTACTCACCTCTGTAATGTGTGTGGTCCATGACATGTTGCAGTCCATAAAAACCCCGAGATTTTTTACTTGTGTCGAATATGGTATAACAGTCTTGTTATAGGACACTGGAGGAAGTGAAGTGTGATCAAGGCTATTATACATGTACCTGCCACCAATAATGATAGCTTGAGATTTAGCGGGATTGACAAGCAGCCCGAACGATTTTGCCCATGTACATATGTTTTGCAGATCATTATTGATGGCAGTGACGGCTTCTGTGATTTCATCAACCTTGAAATGGCGGTATAGCTGCAAATCGTCTGCATAAAGATGATAACGAGAAGAAATAACTTTGGTGATTTCAGTAATGAAAATGGAGAAGAGTAGAGGAGATAGTACGCCACCCTGGGGCACGCCTGCAATAAGGTCACACCAGTCTGAAGATGACTCATCCGTGCGAACCAGTTGCGTGCGACCCCGAAGATAAGAATTGAACCAGGCGATTACAGAATCAGATACATTCAGAGACGATAGGGTACCCAAGAGGATGTCAAAATCAACAGAGTTAAAGGCGCTGCTGAAGTCCAGTAGTACCAATACTGTCAGTTGTTTATTTTCCATAGCGAATCGTAAATCGTCTGTTATTTTAACTAAGGCGGTTACAGTACTATGGCCAGCACGAAAACCAGATTGGTATGGACTCAACAGGCTATTAAAGGAAAGAAAACTGTTCAGTTGACTCCGGACAATCCTCTCAAGCACTTTGGAAAGGAACGGGAGAATGGATATAGGTCGAAAATGAGATACTAAGGAAGGGTTAGCAGTTTTAGGTAAGGGGATAACATGGGCCTTCTTCCAGGATGATGGAAACACGTTTTCTTTGAGAGAGAAATTTATGATATGAGTGATAGCTGGAACGACGTCACTTACAATAGGCCGCAACATTTGTTGTTGAATGCCATCATCACCTATTGCTTTTGTGGAGATAGATAGGATATGTCTCTTAACGTCACAGCCTGTAACCGGTTCAAACGAAAATGAGGTACATTGAGGCAATGGAAGACCAGCTAGATAGCTAAGAGTAGATGCCTTGTCTGAAGTATCTACACAAGCCGGTGAAGTGGAAAAATGCCTATTCAGCACATTGAGATCAATAGTAGTTGAAGTGTGGTTAGTCGCTTTACCAATACCAAGAGATCTAAGGAATCGCCATACCTGTGGTGAGTTGAAATTTTTAATGGAATCGTGAATGTGGCGTCTTTTCGCATCCCGACACAGACGACTGCAGCGATTTCGGAGAACTTTATAGACTGACCAATTCTCATCCGAAGAGTTCTTTTTATATCTACTCATGGCTTTATCGCGCTTGACCATTAGATGCTTAATTTTTTCGGAAAGCCAAGGAGCACGAAGATTCTTAACTCTTACTTTTTTAGTGGCGCATGTTTATCTAAAAGATCTATGAGTATTTTATTGAAATTTTAAATTTTAGTGTCAATGTCGCCACAATTGTATATAGGAGACCAATCTATTTTTTCGACATCCCCTCTCAAACATGTCTCATCGATGTTTCTAAAACTGCGTAAAACAATATATTTAGGTTTAGGAGAGATAGTTTTGTAGGAGAGAAAAATGAGGTCATGGTATGAGAAGGGAGCAGAAAGTTGTCCAAGAGCGGCAACTTTATTAACATCTGAAACGAAAATTAGGTCTAAGAGAGAGGGATTAAAATGAGGAGCGTGATGTGTTGCGTTTAACGGGAGAATATGCATGTTAAGTGAGGCGACCAGGGACCGGAGTTTTCGGCTGCGTACATCATTCTTGAGTAGACACGTGTTAAAATCCCCAAGAATAATAGTATCACTGTATAAGGGTGATAAATTTTCCAGCTTGGTTTCGAAAGACGAGAAATAGTCAATATGACAAGAAGGGCTATAATAAACACCCACTAGCAATTTAGTGTGATGGAAATCTATTTCTAGGAAAAGGTGTTCTGCAAAGCCAGAGTAATTGCTAGGGGACTGATCAATGACTGTAAATGTGAGATCAGATCGTAAATAGATTGCAACCCCACCATAGCCCTTGCCAGTTCTGTCATTTCGTATAAGCCGGTAGCCTGATAATGCATATTGTGAAGAAGGCAACGTAGGTTTAAGGAAGGTTTCAGAGATAAGGACAGCATGGATGAAATTTGGATTGAAAGAAGATAGAATATCAGGATAGTGAGCGTGTATACTTTGGGCATTGATATGCACTATATTGAGGAAGTTGTGAAAAGAGCCAAGAATGTTAAAAAGTTGTTTATCTAAATTAATAGACTCACCCTCACTATCACTAAGTGCACTGGCGTAGTCCCCATCCGAAGCACAAGAAGATGAACAAGATATAAAACTTTCATCAAAATAACCAGACATTAAATAAAATGAATATAAAAAAAAAAGTTACAATTATAAATAAGTAATATTAATAAGTAAATACTAATAAATATATAAATTGCTTATAATTAACGAATTAATTAATTTCTCACTATTATCCTCAATGCACCAAAGGTTTAAAAAAAAAAATTAATAATATTACAAGCAAAAACAAAACGCACTGACAATAGACAATATTTCTGTTTTCTATTTGGTCAGTCCAGAACGTCCCAATATTTCATGTGTCAGATTTGTATACATATTATACATAAAGTGAAATGTCTGCTTATCTGACTAAAATAACAAAACTAATGTAGTTAGAGAAATTAGAAAGAGACAGAAGTTTAAAAATACAACTGACCTCAACCAGTGATTAAAGAGAAATATTAAATATATATGAAACATGAATGGATCGAAACTATATTTACATCATAGGACCTTTAACTTGTTTGCGAGAACGCTTTTCACAAACGGAACCACTTGTTTTGTGAGAAGTAGATCTTGTAGCTTCATCAAGTGGTGATTGTGATGCTGGGTATTCCAGACGGAGTTTGCGCAGCTCGGAAATAGATTCAAACCTGCGTCGCAGATTGTTGGGGAGTTGGACAACAATTCTACCATCAGAGGTCCAGCAGTTCCTTATGCCAAAATGTTTGCGAGCCTCCATAAACACGTCATGACGAGGCTTCGTGAGAAACTCTGATAATGTTAACCCAGAACCTTTAAGCTTTGTCTTATTGTTCCAAGCTTCATTCCTCAGACGATAACTCTGGAACCGTATTAGAAGAGGACGTGGCTTTTTAGTGTCACTTCCTAGGCGATGACACGATTCAATGTCATTGGCTGAGATGTTGGGCAATTTAAGTTTGTCAGATAATAGTGAGACAGCCCGGGAAGGTTGCACATCTTCATTCTCCTCCTTTAGACCATGCAGTAGCATGACTTTTCGCTGTGACGGCATCTCATGCCTATCCAGGCCAAGTAACAGCAGCAACTGTGACTTTAGCATGGCCATAGTTTTCCAGATCAGGGATTTAAATTCTGCAAAGTCACGTGAGAGACTTGATATGTTCTTATGAGCTGTATCAGGGCCCTTTGCATTCTTCAGGTCATCTTCATACTGTGTCATTCGAGCTTCAAAGGTGGAAGAGAGCTCCTCCATGCACGTAGAAAGTTTAGTGTACAGATCCATAATGATTGAAATTCAGAACTTGTGATGTTGTCAGTTCAAGTGAAAGTGTAAAGTAGAGAAATAAGTATATTTATTGCACTAGAGGATATAGGTTTATTTCAACACTTAACTGCCATTTATAACTAAATTATATATTATTAAAATAAAATACAAAATCAGAGCACAAATTTTTTTTTTTTTCTTCAGTTCTTCTTAACTACATCTCATTACACCTTGTTTAAGGTCGATCACAACCATTTTTCCTCATGCAATCCAGGCCAAGGCCAATACAGTCGTCAACTATATCAGCCACGATTACGTTTTGTTTAAACTTGGTTGCCCAACTACTTAGTTGTAACTAACTTTATCTGCTCACGGTTACATGTGATGACCCTCAGAAACCGATTAGCAAGTTGGGAGCTGTGCGAGAAGCTCCCGTATCAATTGTCAGCTTATGTTGTTGATTTCACCTCTGATGACCAGGCTGTTCCCCTCATGGGTTTGACAGAACGAAATCCTTGGGGCTCTTTGAAAACCAGCTAGCACCTGCTCTGCAGTGTTGCCGTTTACTCGTTTCCGTGCTGTTGCTGGCAAGTCTACGAATAATAATTTCTCTAGAACAGTAACCCTCCTATACTTTGATTTCAGATACATTACGCACACAAACAAACAGCAAGTACAACGAAACACTTACACTCGCTCATAGGCAAAGTTTGCACGCGATTGGTTCCATCAAATTCACGACTGCCCATTAGGGCGAGTTTTAACAGACTCTTGGATGATATTATGCAGGATAACTCTAAAATTAATAAGCTTGTTTACGTGTTTTTTCTTAATTGAATTAAATGACTTAAATAAAGGTTCTACTAGGGAAATAAACATACATAAACTATAAGTAATTCATAATTATTTCCAAGTTAATTGCATATAATTAATTATTTGCATGTTCTAATATTATAATTTAAGTGTTGACAAGGTAACTATTTTGTTTTACGGTAAACTGTGCTCATAATTTAAGTGTTCACAAGGTGGTTGTATTAATGGTGCAAACGAAACTAATTTGTCTCCTCTGCATTATTGATGGCGCAGGTCAATGGTCCAATCGGTACTAAGAGACTAAAAATCGTAAAATCGAAATAATATTTTTTTTAAACGTTTACACCTTCCGTTACTAATAAGCCTATATATGTCTTAACTTCGAAAGTGTATGCTGCATATTCTACTATATTCGTTAGACATCCAATCAGACTCGTTTCTTTCCAAACGAACCGCGGTTACCCATTTTTCACTTTGGATTTAATTTAATTAATTTTATTTAATATTAAAAATAAACATGTTTTACGTGAGCAGTAATGAGACGGATACTGTATAGAAAAAAAATATCTCACATGTTGCATAACACTTTCCAGAGTCGTTAAATATGGGATAACAAAATGTTTATGTACTTAATTATGAAAGGTGATTCCAGTGTTTTTTATATCTACACCACGTCACGACACATGACGGCATATTTTCGAAATGAAATAGCGCAAAAACGTGGCACCTTTTTTAGTGCTATTAGTCGTCCTAGTCTCCTGAGGCCTTCACTTCCTATGCTTCGCTTAGGGCATCTAGACCGAAGATGTCCCTTTTTGCCACAAGCATACCATCTAGGGCTGTACCCCTTAAACCTGTCTCGCACTGGTGACACAACAACTTCCCGGACCCGATGAGACCGATGGTCTTGTCTCACAGCTTCTATCTCCAAAGTCAAGCCATTTTTCATGTTTCATGGTGCCTCACAGCAGCTCTAACTCACTCAAGGTCACGAATACCATCGATAAAAGTTTGAACAAGATTCCCGTCAACGCTCAGGTGTAGACTGGTATTCTCAACTTCTAAGGCCCATTGTTGTAAATTTTCACTGATGCATTATACATGATCCTTCAGCTGCGCGTCACTATATCTTGCCTCCAATGCCTCCAGCGTTGCTCGTAGGTTACCTTCTTACTTTAGGCTTCGAGGACAGTTAAGGCCTAATACCCAAAGTGAGAGTGGTCATAGCCTGAGCCTTAGTTTAGCCGTTCGATGCCATAACAGTCTCAAACTGGATCCTGTAGGCTGACCACGAAGATGTTCCATTAAATAATGTTTAAGGAGAATTTGAAAAGGACTTGTAAAATTATCAATTTTGATTTTAAATAAAATAATACAAATATAACGATAAAGATACTCAGTGAAGAAATATGTAGATCGACACATTATGGATATGGAATAATCGCATCCTTTTTCAGTGATTGTTCATTTGTAACAAAATGTAAATTTTAATAACCGAGAACCTAATGAGGGGAGGCGTTTCAAAACGGCGCTAAAACAACTGTCATTTCTTTCTTATTAAATATTAAGCCAGTGTAGGTACTTGTATAATCCCAGGGGTTGGCGGACCTCCGCGCGGCCTGTACTCGTGTCCGGAGGTCCTACACCCGCAGTCGGCGGCGTCACCGCGAAGATGGTGAGGAGCGCATCGTCCGGCACCTCTGCGAGCTGGGCCCCGATCTGTCGGACGCCCAATTCGGTTTTCGAGCGGGGCTTTCGACGGTCGACGCTGTATTGCGCCTCAGAACCGTGACCGAAGAGGCGGTGAGCCGTGGCGGCGTGCTGTTGGCGGTGTCGTTGGACATCGCCAACGCATTCAATAGTCTGCCATTCAGCTGTATCAGGGAAGCACTCCACTATCATGGGGTGCCAGAGTACCTGAGGCGGCTGGTGGCAGACTATTTAGAGGAGCGTACCGTCATGTACGAGGGCCAAGATAGGGCTTTGAGGCGTCAGCCCATGTCGTGCGGCGTTCCGCAGGGGTCTGTTCTTGGGCCACTGTTGTGGAACATGGGCACCGGCTCCAACCGCGGATACCGCACCGTATCGACGGAGGCGGCGTGCGCATTGGCCGGTACTCCCCTAGTGGCAGACTAGGGCCTACTGCCACTATCCGTGGGTTCCAGATCTGACTAACATATTCCAGTATACTACGAACGTACGTGCAATAAAGAATTTTAATAGTTTTGGCTTCCTTAAATTCCCTTGACATCCGCATCACGAAGCCCAATGCTTGAGAGGCCTTAGATATTATACTGTCTATGTGCCCCTGAAAGGATAATTTAGAGCCATGTATGACACCGAGATCGCGTACATCAGAGCACCTTTGGAGTTTCTGTCCACTTAGAACGTAGTCAGAGAGGACAGTGTTAACCTTCTTGCTGAATGTGATAACGGAACATTTCGAAGGATTCAAATCGAGATGGTTTACTCTACAGTAGTCATCCAACCGAGTCAAGTCTGCCTGTAAGTTGGTTACGTCTTGAGATGTTGAGACCGCTTTAAATATTTTTATGTCGTCCGCAAAACATAACAGCTCAGAGCCTCAGAGTGATGAAAGCATTCGCCGATGTCGTTTACAAAGAACAAGAACAGTAACGGACCGAGCAAAGACCCCTGGGGTACCCCACTGGGGCTAATTACCCAGCTGGAAATGTAGTTATTGACCACAACGGCCTGAGATCTATTAGATATATATGACGAGAACCATCTAAGCAAGTCTCCCCTTATACCAATCTGCTCTAACTTGAAAATTAGCCTATTGTGGTCAATTCTGTCAAAACATTTGCTATAGTCAGTGTAAACAACATCGACCTGCTTGCCTTTCCCCGTCGCGTCTGAAATAAATTCGTTCAATATAACAAGGTTGGACGTCGTTGAACGACCCTTTTAGAAATCCGTGCTGATAGCTGTTAAGAGATCGTTTTAATGCACCGTACAGTTGATTATAGACTAATCTTTCAAATTCCTTTGCTAGAACGCATAGCTTTGAGATCGGTCTGTAGTTTTTAGCATCTGTTTTTGAACCTTTTTAATGAATGGGTGAGATAAAGGCAGACTTCCATATAGGTGGAACCGTGTTTTCAGATAGGGACTTCTTGAAAAGCAGACTTACTGGTGTAGTAATACTATCTGCACACTTAACTAAAAAGAACAGGAGGAATGCTATCTGGTCCTACCGACTTTGCAAGGTCTAGAGACCTCAAGAGCTTATTCAACTCTGTTGTGCTTATGTGAACATTAGCAATTTCAGATACTGCGTCACATTGCGCGTGGGAATTACTGGGAGTAGAGATCTGAGACGAGTCTAAGAAGGTGGAATAAAAATAATCTGAGAATAAATTACAAATGGCCTCCCCCGTGTTCGCAATTTTATCGCCGTATTCAATAAAGCTCGGAATGCTAGATGTTTTCCGTCAAGACTTAACAAAACTCCAAAAGTGTCTGGGACTGTTCTTGATAGAATGTTCTACAGATGATATATAATTTATGTAACACTGCTTTTCTAACCTTTTGACCCAACCCTTTTCTCTCAACAGTTTGTAAGTTTCATGGTCGGCTCGGTTGCCGTAATTTTTGTACTTTCGGAGGAACTTGTGTTTTTCTTTAATTGATCTCTTCAAGGCCGTCTTAGGCCACGCCGAAGCCCCTGGGCACACAAGAATTAGGGGCCCTGTTGGACAGTTAACAAAATGAATGATGAAAATATTTTTATTTATGATCTTTTACTTAAAATGATTTATTGGCAACAATCAAATATACCTATAATTAGAGATATTAATTAGATAGATACATTTACGAGTAAGTAAATATAATATATATAAATATGGGATGTTAATTAGACAAGCATCTTTGAATTGATGGTTTGAATCAGTTAGGTACAATTACGACAGTGATTTTTTTCGGGATTTCTGTTGTGCAAATTCTTCTATTATATCTTCAAAGTCAATTTTTTTGAGGATATCATTTTCTATACACATAATTGATAAATACGTTAGTCGCTCTTGTGACGTAATTAATTTTTCATTTGCTTTAACTTTGAAAATGAGCGCTCTCCGCTGCAATTGGTAACCATTAGGCATAGAAACATTCTTGTAGCCACTTCAACATTTGGAAAAATTTCTTCTAATCTGTCGGACTTTATTAAATTATGTAAGTTTGATATACTCAAATCAGCTGATTCCTTTGATATATTCTTTAAATACTGTCTTAAATAAAAACACTCTGATTTGAGCTCATATGCATTAATGTCTTCGTGATAGAATTCTTTAAATTCATTGCATTTTTTTTGTTAACTCGTCAGAATCAATTGTTGTTAATTGTGAAAGAAAAGTAAAACGATCGTGCATTTCTTGATACGCTACCAAACGATTTTTTAAATGTGCATATAATGTATCTATTATGTATAATGTATCTATACGAAATTTTTCCTTCCCATGCAACTGCACAGTCTCTGATGATCCTTCAAAGAAAGTAACGCGTGTGCTGCGAATTCTATTCCTGTCAAATTTATCTTTATAGTCAGCATTTGGTTTTTTTCTTCAGCAGGGAATTCATATTGATCAAAACTATTGCGTGCGTTATTGACGTACTCGATGAGAGATGCGTCGATGAAAAAAAAAAACATTCTATATTTCCGTTAAAAGTATTGTATTCAATTTTTCCATTTTTTTTACTAGGCTTTGCGCTTCGTTTCTTGTTTCTCCTGGATTGACATCACTTACTATCGAGGACAAAGCTTCAGAAATATTTAAATAAACATTTTGTAAAGCATTAATGTCATTTGCACGTGCAGACCATCTAGTATCCGGCACAGACTTCAAGACTTTATTTGTACCTAAATGCTCTACCATAATTTTCCATCGTTTGGTCGAAGCGGAGAAGAAATTGAACAATTTTCGTATAAACTGAAAATATGCTGCAGCTTCGGAAACACAATCAATAGCTTGAACACCTACTAAATTTAGCGAGTGTGCTGCACATGCGACAAAAATGGCAAATTTGCATTTTTCTTTTATTCTTGACTGAATACCAGAATACTTTCCAGCAAAATTTGATGCATTATCATAACTCTGTCCATGACAATCTTTTATAGGAATATCAAGGCTTTCCAAAAAGTTCAAAATGTTACCTGCTATAGTTAAACCGCCGTAAGCTTGGCCCTCCTGATACATGGCCCTCCTCATACATGACACGATGTACTAACTCGATATCTTCAGATTTATTTGTTTGAGATTTAATCAACACGAGATGTAATAAAAATCGAATTTATTTCAATGTATTATAATGTCGGTGTATTGTAAGTTTTTATGATTAATTGTAAAATTTAATACTGTAAAATAATTTTAATAAAATCACCTTATCTTCATCATGTAAATTATATTCAAATACAATTTAAAAATTAAGTAAAATAATAAATATTTTTTATTAGAATTTTAACAGGAGAACCTCTGTAAGCCGAACTTCAAGTTTTTAAATCTTTTTGTGACGCAGAGTCTGCAGATTATCCATGTTGCAAAATAATACCGTGTGTGTCTTAAGAAAAATAACACGTACAGCCATGCTTTCACGTCAGTCACTGCCGGCGGACAGCGACGCACTAGCTAATTGGTTGAATTCACCCCCGCCCCGCGTCCCCCAAACCATCAGGAGGGCCAAGCTTACGGCGGTTTAACTATAAGTATTCTGCATTATGGTTATCTATAGGCAAGAACTGTAGAAATCTCTCAATAGGCTCTCCATATTTTACGTATCTAACGATGAAAGTTAGTTGGTCAACGAGAGAGATCTGGCGTAGAATCCACACTTATAGAGTAGTATTTTGCTGATTTTATTTCACTCACAATTGTTTTTAAAACTTGCTGTCCCATTATATTGATAAATTCATTACAAATATTTGCAGACAAATATGATGTACTTCCTTTTCCACGATTGCCGCAGTTCCGCATATGATCAGCACGAAAATAATCAAATTCACCAATCAGTTCTAAGCATCCTAAATAATTTCCATTGTTTTGAGACCCCAAAATCTCATTATCACCACGAAAAGCAAGACCTCTAGAAGCCAAAAATTTCACTACTGCAACTATTCTTCTAAGTACATTCTTCCAATAATTGACTTCTGTATTATATTGGGATAGTAACTCACTGTCAAGTCGTCCAGTAGATTTGCTTCTTGCAATTCATCATTAATTGCCTGTGCTGTAAGCTATTCTCATGCTCAATTAATAAGTTACTTATATGCTTCCAATATGCTCATATGCTTATATGCTCATATGCTTCTTTATATCCATTTGGAGAACTCAAAGTACATCCAGTACCTGTACTAGTATTAAATAGACGGCGGTAGTAACAGTACACAGATTTTTTCAAAGGTGAATAAAGGAGCCATTTTCATTCTAACGACTCGCCATTCGTTAATTTACGGGTAAAAATACTTAGACAAATATGTGTGTATATATACGTATATATATGTATATATACGTGTTGATGTAAGTTTATTTTTGACATAGGAATCGCGGACGTAGTCTTTCTTTTAAAAATTAATCATAACCAATGAATACCTACAAGGTATTTATTGAATTCTTGATCGGATGCAGGAGAGCCTCGGCGACGGGCAGGTTCGACATTCAGTGCTCCCCCCAGAATACGACTGGGAGCTGCCGGAGCCGTTTGGCTCCGGGAGGAATTCCCCAGACACTGTGTGCCCGGAACCCTCCTGGGTAGATTTCTCTATTGGCCTCATGTCATTTTTTTTTTAGTTTTACGTCCTTCGACGGGGACGCCTTCGGCACTGGACTCCCTCCAGCGACTCAGCCCCTTGCCAGGCGTCAGAACGTGGACTAAGAGCATTTTTATAGAGGTTTACGTCCTCGCGGATCCGAAGATCCACCGGTCCTGTCCATTCAGGATTACGGCTGGGCCGGACGGGGTCTGCACCAGATCGGGTCCCCCCAGGATTTTTTGTAGAGATTGCCTTCCTCGTAGCTCTCGAAGAGCCGTCATTCCTGACTGTTGCCAGTCAGGGTTACGACATGGCCGGACGGTGGTCTGCGTCAGACCAGTGTCCCCCACCTCTGAACAGAGCCAGCGTTAGTGGACCCGTTCGCCCCCAGCCCGCTCTCCCCTATCCCGCCAAACACACGAACACGCGGAAAGCAGCCCTCCGAATAGCCCTTGGCGGGCCGTTCCCACCTCGGCCGGAATTGGCCGCAGGCGGCAGCGCCTCCCCCACCTAGGGAGAGAGGCGCTGCCGTCTCCGTTGCCCAGGGTGCACCACATGGAGGTTCCGGACCACGCACCCTTTTTTTGTAACCACCTAAACATGGTCGGGTTACCAAAGTCTTGCACCTTCTGATGACTTTTATTTAATTATCTTGTAAATTATTATATGTACGATGAAATTTTACAGGTAGACAACTGAACTAAAAAACTAATTTGTGGTATAACATTCAGTTTATATATCCACACACAGGTTTATTGGTGAGCAAAAAAGGCCGCACACATTGTGATCGTGAACGTGGAGAGCTACATTTCATCATAACTTTTTAGTCACTTACAGTATACTTAAGGAAATTTCGTATACATTTGAAGGCAGTTACAAGCAATAGAATAACGTTTAAAGTAAGTCTTTAGAGGTATTATTTTTCAAAGTGTTAGCACGTATTGAAGTGTTTTCATACTTTCTTAAATAATTTTTAAACGGTCCATTATTTATGTTTTTTTATTGTTAAACAAATTAAAACTAATCCTTAAGAAGTTATGTACAAAAGTTGGAAATAATCCGCTTACCCGTTTCAGAGATCCAGCAAACCCACAAACGTTACTCCAGCATGATCTCGAATAACTTCGCAGCCGAAGAAAATACAAATACCAAATAAGTTGGAACATTTACCTCGTTCAGATAACTAATTTTTTAGCTAATATTTATTTCAATATTCCAATTAAAAAATAAAATGTCTGGCTGCGGTAACATTTTAAACGTTACCCCAGCAGGAAATATTTTTTATAAATAACTAAAAAAAATTACGTGAAACAAATTTAAAAATGTGCCTAACAATTATAGAAAGGGTGCAACTAATTATCTATAACATTTAAATGACCATTTTCGACATTATTTTGCTGGGGTAACGCACACTGAAAAAAGCCATTGAACTCGCGACACTGTATATAGGTAAGTATCTACATAAATCTAAGTTGAGTTTGGGTTGAAATATATTGATAATATAACTATATGTAACACAAACATCACATCATCAGCCTATCGCAGTCCACTGCTGGACATAGGCCTCTCCCATTGCACGCCACTTAGATCGATTTTGGGCTTCTCGCATCCAGCTCCTGACAGCCATCTTGCGCCCAAGCCAGCAATAACCCCAACGGTTGTCGGCTCTGCGGCTAATATGGCCAGCCCACTGCCACTTCAGCTTGCTGATCCGGTAGGCTATGTCGGTGACTTTGGTTCTCTGCCGGATCACCTCATTTCTGATGCGATCCCTTAGAGAAACGCCGAGCATAGCCCTTTCAATAGCACGTAGAGCGACTTTGAACTTGTGCACCAGCCGTACCGTAAGTGTCCACGTTTCAGCTACGTATGTCACAAACATATTTTGTTTATATTATTATACGTAAACTATAGATATATATTTATGTTGGCAATTTTTGAATCGAAAAGCCAAAATAAAATCTACTTTAATAAAAAAAAAAAGTTTTTACTGCCACTTTTTTAAATGCAAAACTAGTATACTGTTTTGGTTTTATATATAGTTTTGACCTTTGGTAATAATTGCGCACAAAACCATTTTTATGCCTGTAAAATCTATTATTGAAAAAATACCTTGATTATCATTAACCGGATAATAACAATACGGCCAATTTTAATGAGCTTGAAACATTGCCTTGAACGATTTAAAGCGTCAAGTGGTAGAAAACAGGAACGCATCTTTTCATAAACGTAGTTATGGCAATTCTAAGCTTCTTCTGTCAATGTCATTCTTTTACCCCATGAACCGTGGTTGTTAGTGGTGGTCGTACTAAATAAATTTGCCAAAATGGTAATAATCCGTAAATTTTGAATAAATCTCTAAGTGTTAATTAAATGTTAATGTTAATTTGTGTTCTATAACTATACGCAGTGATGTTTCTGTAAATATTTTAATAGTTATAGTGTTTATAAATGAGTATCAACTTTGTTTCAGTCGCTGGTTATTCCAGACAAGTTTCAACATATTCTTCGTATTATGAATACGAACATTGATGGCAAGCGTAAAGTAATGTTCGCGATGACTGCCATCAAGGGTGTAGGCCGTAGATATTCCAATATTGTCCTGAAGAAGGCTGACATTGATCTTGACAAACGTGCTGGTGAATGCACAGAAGAGGAGGTACGTATCAAACTTATTCTTATCCTAGTCTTAAAAGACTGGTGTATTAGTCAGCTTTACAAAAATCACTTTTTATTGTTACTGGTGTGATAATATTAAATTAATATCATTTTAATGCTATTTGATGTTCTTGTTGATGATCTATGTAATAAATAAATAAAGCTATTGTTTTCTTGAGAAGTCTCTTGAAAATTCACAAACGTCAGTATCTATCAATCTATAAGCCAGCAATAATAGCAACATGCCTCAGAGCATGTGAAGCTCTCTGTCCCGGTTGCCATAGGAACACCTGTATCTATTGTAACATGTAGCTGGAGAACTTTGATATCGCCTAGTACTTTGGTTGATCTGATGGCAATTGCTCCATGCAAAAAATCGAAGTTCAGCCGTATCGTTGAAGACAACCTAGTTTGAGCAAAAGGCTTAGAGGAAGATTAAACCAGCAACAGTGCACCTAGAATAGTTTTTAACTAGTACTCTTTGTTTCAGGTTGAAAAGATTGTTACTATCATGTCAAATCCTAGACAATACAAAATCCCAGATTGGTTCCTTAATAGGCAGAAGGATATTGTTGATGGTAAATTCAGCCAGCTAACCTCCTCCAACTTGGACTCAAAGCTTCGTGAAGATTTGGAAAGGCTTAAGAAGATCCGTGCCCACAGAGGCATGCGTCACTATTGGGGTCTACGTGTGCGCGGTCAACACACCAAGACTACTGGTAGGAGAGGAAGAACTGTTGGTGTCTCCAAGAAGAAGTAATTCTTAAAATAATAAACATCTTTTCTGCATAAAAGGGTTTTATTTGTTTTTCATATATTTGATCTTACTTTAATTAGGTATTCAAATTTGTCATCTGGAACTTTACACAAATTAACAAAGTAGGCTTAACAAATATACCTAAGATATATTGTAATATATTAAAGAATAATGGGTGGTTTATGCAATTAACCTAATAAAAAGTACTAGTTATGCCATGTATTTCATGATTACTTAAAATAATCAATTTTGTAGTAGTAGGTAATGATTGTGAAAAATAATAGGTAGTCATTAAATTCAGATATAAAACAATTAAATAGGTATGTACTGTAAAAAATAGTTTTGCTGTATAAAAAGTGCCATATATGTTTGCAAATACCTTAGCATTTGGTAAACTGTGCATTTCAATAAGTATTAAGGCTCAAGTACAGATGGCACAGGTTATCACAGTGTGGAGACACATTAACACCCAACTTTACAAAATATACAGAAAAAGATTGCCTATTTTGAATTAAAAATATTTAAATAGGTGTAAAACCACAGAAATATATATAACTAGGTATTACATTTTTCTAAGCTTCTTGCTGTTATGACTATAATGTGAGCAAAATATCTTCTTCATTTTCATGTGAGCAAAAAAAATCCAGTCCAGATATCTAAATCTGTGAAGGAAGGTATCATTTATTTATAGTTAGGAATATAAAATTGTTTCATAACTTTATGAATATCAAGAAAAATATTTAATTTTTAGTATTATTAGTATGGTATTTTTATTTTAATAGGTACTAAGTCGCCTTTAGTAAATTTCAATAAGTCAGAAAAAAAAAATGCTAAATAAATAACAAACCTTGGTTAATTTGGCGAAAGATTTTTAGAATAACTTCCCTGGTTTATCCCATATTTTTAAAGTGTGGTCAAAAATAAACAAAAAATATTTTTTCTTATAATCATTGCAAAAAAGACTGAAAGATTTAGGCGGTACCTACTTATGATTTTGATACAATGAATTAAGTTTATCTTTTTACTGTGTAGAGGCATTTTTTTTAAATGATATAGCATCGATATACTTTGTGTTGATGATGAATTATTAGACCTATTAATGTGGCAAACATTAAAGAGCGTAGCATTGTGTGTCAGATGATTGAAATATTATTATTATATGAATCAGTTCTTACACAATTTTATCATTAACAAAACATCAACTAAAAGTGAATTACAAAGATACCCTTAAAATATTAGAACAGAATAATGAACAATGATAAAAAGATGTTTAATAGTAATATGAAGAACAAATAGCATGTGATGTTTATTGATTTACTTACTGACAAAATTATACAATGTAAAAATATTTACATTTTGTCTAATAACAAAATACAACACTACTCATATTGTGCAATAATTACCATCATATAAACTCCTGCCAAGAGCGCCCCTATTTCTTTAATTGATTGAGAAAATTTATTAGAACCTTCTAAAAGTTCTGGAATAACTGATACAGTGGCAATGTAAATGAAGCCCCCAGCAGTAAATGGCAAGATGAGTGAGGAAACTAGACCATCACTTGAACCTCTGAGATATATGGAGAGCACTGTGCCCGACACAGCACCAAAAGCTGTCAGCAGTTGCAACATCATTGCCTTCTTGCGAGAGCAGCCTGACTGAACAAGTATAGCAAAGTCACCAATTTCATGAGGGATTTCATGCAAAAATATTGTTACAGTTGTTATGAGGCCAATGTTATGCCCTGCAATATAAGATGCACCTATTGCTAGGCCATCAGTAAAGTTATGAGTGAAGTCAGCAGCAAGGTTTAAATAACCAGCAATCTTGATATCTTCTTTTTTGTCTTTGTTCTTCTTCTTCTGCTTGTCATCAGACTTTTTCTTGTCTGTTCCATGAGAGTGACCATGTCCACCATCAAATAATCTCACAGCTTTTTCAACTACTAAGAATGTTATGATTCCTCCCAATACTCCAAGGCCAACAGTAATGTCATGAGGTTCATGATGCTCTTCATCACTGTGTGAGTGACTGTGACTGTGTGCGCCAGGGCTACCACTTGACATAAGCGCGTGAGGAATTAGGTGAAGAAAGGCATCGCCGAGAAGACCACCGGATGCAAATGACAATAGGATCTTAAGTAGCGGCTGTTTTTCGACGGTGCCGTCGATAGGTATGTAGAAAAGTATGAAGAATGGTACTATACTTATAAAGAGAGTTGAACTTAATGCTCTTATGTATAAATCATAATCTGGTTCAAGTAACACTTCTTCTTTTTTGGTTTGTTCGTTTGCAGTTTTGGAGTATTTAAACGCCGGAGGTTCATCACTATTAGAATGACTGTGACTATGTCCTAATACCACTAATATTGTACAAGCTAGTGTTAAACGTAGTAAAAGTCCTTTACTAGGGTAAAACATTTTTATAAGTTTCTGTACGTCTTTTACAACAGCATACACACATTCACTTCACTTAGGAACAAAACGCTTTCTTTTTTTTTGTAAGACGTACGTACGTTGCATTTAGTGACAGCTAAGAGATGACATTTAAGACTTAGGGCTGAGATTAAATCCATGTAAACAGATTTATTTTATAAAATCTTAAAATCGATGAGGTGAAATGGATTATGATGACGGTCTGAAGAATATAATGTGATGAGCAATCATCAATCTCAATTTATGTATACAGTTAATCAGGTGTTTAATTTCATATCAAATATTATTTTGGCCATGCACTTCTTTTTATTTTATATATCAATTATTAATCGATTTTTAAAAATATTTATCAATACCATTGATTTTAAAAAAATCAGTATGTATTTAATCATGAAAATTTATGTTTTACTTTAGGGCGTAGAGTTAGTAATCAATAGTTGTATTCGACTAGATAACGTTCACCTATTTTGTCAACCAAAACGTATCCCCAATTTAGCAAATTATTCTAAGATGCATTTTGACAGTTGAAGTTTAGGGTTTGGTGTCTACAAATCGATAGAGAAAATTATCGATTCAGATAATACTATGATTTTTCGGGCGAAACATCGATTATCGTTTTTGGGAAATCTGGATTCTGAATTCTTACGTCACAGCTAATTTTTGTATAAAACAAGGATGTTAGGATGAAGGAATTTTGATCTATCTTTTGACAAAATCATACCCTTCATCTATGGATAATTCGCTCGATTGATAAAGTTTTTCTGAAGTAAGTTAGGAGTACCTAACTTACTTCAGAAAAACTTTATCAATCGAGCCAATTATCCATAGATGATTTTAGTAAAAAGTGGTCAAAATAAATATCATTATGAACAGTACAATTTTCAATAATAAATGTTGTTTGTAACTTGTAACCATAACGTACAGCCAGAACTAATATATTCCTAGATACAAAAAAAAAAAAACAATTTAAAGTATGATCTATGTAGAAAGTTGGTATTATTGGGTACCAGCAAAATTTTTACTTGGTATGTGGCACAAGACACTGCAAAATGGTACGCGTACCAAGAAATTGGTATGTCAAACATCACTGGTGTAAAATGCTTATTAATTAAGTTGTAAATGTGAAATTTTGCAGATTTATTCTTTGATAAATTTAAGAATAAATAGCCATGAAAATAAAGGTAATATAAATATATTTCATAAATTACAAGTGATTCAAAAACCATTTTCAAGTTTAGCCCATATAGTACAAAAAAACATCTTCACTTTTTGGCAATTTAGCTATCTATAATGAATCAGACCCAAAAATTTACTAAATTTTGTACAATACTAGCTGACCCGGGAAACGTTGTTTTGCCATGTACATTATTGCAATTTTTTTTTGTCAAAAAAAAAAAAAAAATAGATGTATGAAAAATAGATGTTGGCCGATTCCCAGACCTACCCGATATGCACAAAAAATTTAACGAAAATCGGTCGAGCCGTTTCGGAGGAGTTCAACCACGCACACCGTGACACGAGAATTTTATATATTAGAGATAAACCCGCAACTACCAATTGCTCTATATAATACAAAAAGTTCAGACCAAAACTCACCTGTTTTTTTGCACAAACATGAATAGAACAAAGTTTTTGTTCGCTTTCGGCAAATATGGACACGTTACTGCTTGTGACCTTGTAGCACTAAAAACTTTAAATTAGACGGTGTAGTGAGTTTTGCACATATCAATACTAATGTACTCATACATAGTCTCCACCTCATCAATCCATCACCTCCAAGGTTGACACATTTGGACGCGATTAAATACTTATTATTAACAATGTCTGGTTTTTATCATCCGATTCACTCCATGAAATTCCAACACAACAACCGAGTTAGTATAAAAATAAACAAATCTATTTGTACATGCCTTTCCAAAGCCTCAAAATGTTATATACAATAAACGAGTTTCTGAATGATAAACAAATACCGTAATTGTATTGTTGTAACAAGTATGTATTTCTTCCCTATACTTACTTATTACTTTTTTTTTTACTTTGACATGACTTCCTTTACACTGACATTAATATCTGTTGAATTTAAGTGCTATAAACCGGCTACCTCGTGCGCGATCGTCCCGCGGGGTGACAGACAGTGGCGGGGGCGAGGTAGCGCGTCATTCTAGCACACGGCTACACACGAAGAGAAGCGCCTTTCCCTTCCCCGCTACACCACCCGCTACCCGCTGACATCTTGAGTAAAGATGGCGCCCCTTGGATGATTCGTCCCAGCGTTGCTGCCATTCGTCTATGAGGTCATTATAGACATCGGACTGCTGTTGAAGCAATCTTGTAATTTTACCGCGATCCCGCGCGCCCAAGAAATCGCATTCCATGTTTTGTCTTGAATAGTACATGGCTGCACGTCTCTGCACCTCGAGATCGACCGGAAGGACACCTGCCAACACCGGCAAAGCCTCAGTGCTAACCGTCCTATATGCCTTGCACAAAAATATCAGTGCAAGTCGTTGGCCTTGTAACAGTTTGCGACGGACAGCGCCTACGGTCGCCCTATCGGCCCACACAGGTGCACCATAGCACATAGAACCTAAATAAGTAGCTCCGTATATGATCTTTAATGTATTAAATGATAGACCCCATGTCGCAGTTGATACCCTTGTCAATGCACAGAAACTCTTTTTAGACTTTTCATTAACTATTTTAATATGTTCGATAAATGAAAAGTTTCTTTCTAAAACTAATCCTAGATAACACACTGTGGTTTTATTTTTTACAGTAACATTGTCAAATCTAATGCTCGGCGGTGATTTGAGGTTACCTTTTAAAAGTAACTGGAAGGTTTTGTTGGGTGCAAAAGTTAAGCGATTACGTTCACCCCATTGAGATATCAAGTTCAAACATCTATTGGCTAATCTCTCAAGCCCCGCCCTAGTATCAGATTCCACCAGTAATAAGCCGTCATCAGCATACGCGTTCAGAGTACATCCGGATGGTATTGGTATCGTAAGAAAATCGTCGAAGCCGATATTCCACAAGTATGGACCTAGCACCGATCCCTGAGGACATCCCATTGTAAGCGCCTTCGACACAGAATGATGACCAAGTCTTAGTTTAGTTGTACCTTGTAAAAAGTACGAAGAGATAAGGGAATAAATATTTTTAAAACACCCCCGTGATTTTAATTTCAGCAACAGCATGGGCCACCATGCGTTGTCGAAGGCGCCAGATATATCTAAGAAAATAGCCAGCACGTATTGAAATTTTGACTCTGTGACAAACTTTCTAACCGATATAACAGCGTCAGTTGTCGATTTACCCAACGTAAATCCAAATTGTCTATCATGAAATTTGACTCCACCTGGCAGAAGCCGGGGCACTACAAGACGTTCTAAAAGCTTTCCTAACGATGGTAACAATGTGATTGGTCGGTAGGATTTAGGATCATCCGGTGGCTTGTCGCCACTTTTTGGTATTATACGAATATTACCGCACCGCCATATACGAGGAAATATTCCTTCAGCAATGCAACGTTTAAAGACAGTGAAAATCGTGTCACCCGAAAGTTTACAAGCTTCTTTTATCATTTTGTTAGATATTTTATCATCACCCGAAGCCTTGTTTAGCGGCAAGGATCTAATGATACCGAGAAATTCGTCTGAAGATGGTAAATCAGACATTGGAGACAGTGGTGGTTCGATGGCCCACTGCCTGATCTGTCGGTGATGATCTGTGTCGTTTTCCGGTCGATCGTCAGGTACGAGTGAGTCTAAAAGATATTCTGCTGTTTGTTCTACTCCTGTGGTATATCTGTTATTAATTTTGATGTTCTGTATGTATGCGTGGTCGATTGATCTATTTGCCTTAAATTCGTGATACAAAGGTGACCACGGGCCCTCTCTATCGAGTTTATTAACAAGTTTCTGAATTAAGTTTCCCTTGGATTTTTCCACAGCAGCTCTGTAGTGGGACCTGGCAACTCTAAGAGCAATGAGAGCAATGTTGTACAAATCTCCTGTTACGTTATGTTTTTTAATAGTGTTTAATTTTCTACGAGCTTTCCGGTAGCTTCTACGTAGTTCGGCTAATCTATCATTCCACCAATCACATCTACGAGTGTTAGTGATAGATCCGCGACCAATAGTTACATCAGCGCAGTATGTAAAAGTTTCTGATAGTATTTCTGCGCTTTCCTCAGCTGATAAACTACTGCGACTGAAGTCTTTGGTATGAGTTGCAAAGAGTGAACCAAACAAAGCCCAGTTCGCACCTTTAGTTTTATATCTAAAATTATAGGGAACCCTTTGTGGATCCTGTGCAACCCTTGGTGTGAATTCGTACACGATCAAGCGGTGATCACTACAGGATGCGTCCGGAAGGACACGCCATCCGGATATCGAGACGTCGCCGCGCGTAAGCGTCACGTCAATAGAAGACTCACCCATTGGGTTGCAAAAAGTTGGTGGTGCATCGGGGGTATTGTGAATAATAAGATTCATTTCCGCAATCTTTACCAATTTTTTCCATCTGTTCGCGAACGGTTGTCGAGGACATGGCTTGAGGTGGATCACTGTGTCGCTCAATTTCTTACGGGTCATGGTAACTTTAAGAGCAAGTTGTATTCATTTAAATTAGTCGAGTCACCATTGTGTCAATGCTCAACACCTAACTCTCATTATGAACAGTCTGCTCATCATATCCTCTGGGAATGTAGTCTTTGGTATAATGAACGTAATATAATGCTGAATAGCTTGCAGGTGACATCTGGGGCGGTATACTATGGGGATCTTGTGTCAACTAGGGTGAATTTCCGTGCGTTTAGGCGATTCTGCCATACATATTATAGAAATCAAATATAGCTCATGTAGGACCCGTAATATTTTGTGGCCGTGGTGCTTCCCTGTTTAAAAGGGTGTATGCCTATTTCACTTCATTTTGTCTCCCGCTTTGCTAAGGAGGGAAGTGGATTTACTGTATTTCCAACTCCTCCAATTTTCTTCTGATTAATTTCGTTGCGGGTTCCAAGACAGTTTAATTTCTTCCTGGGACTTCCCGAGTGTCATAACTCGGTGTGTTCGTGGGTCACTGCTGTGGATCCTGGTGTACAGGAGTTACAGTGGTGGGCGTGTGGGTGGGATTAGTCCCATAGGGTGACATCTTGAGTACCTCGTCCCCGCCACCGTCTGTCACGCAGGACGGTCGCGCACGACGTTGATGGACTATAGTAGTACTAAAATATTATTTTATTAAATTGCTTCAAAATGTATTATCAACTAATAACAAAAAAAACTAATATTTTATTACTGGATTGCCATTGTATTAATTGTTTTTATTTGTGTGTGAGATGTATAAAGTTATTATTTTTGTTAAAAAAGTACGACACATAAAACGGATTAGTTTTAGATTAGTAATCCTTAGGTATATTATTTTTAACATTTTCATGCCTTGAAATGGACAGAACATGTTGAGACTTTCAAAATCCTATTATAAAGTCACTGATGAATAATGTCAGATCAGGATGATAGTAGGTAGATCATGCTGTTATCTCTCATACTTTAATCTGATTTAAGGTTAAAGGTTTTAATACTTTCTTAATTAATTGACCAAGGAGTAGACCCCAATAGCCAGATTTGTGTGGAAATAGAAAATCTTGCCTAAAAATAATTGAGGTACACCAATAATACAAACTATAGATTTTTATTTTATTTATAGGAAATATTAACTGCATCTGGCTACTATTAAAACCAGTAAGTCATTTTTATATTGCCGTCAACATCACGTTGGGTTTCCACTATGCTGGATTGACGGACCAGATATCTCATTGAGTTGCGTCTTATGTCAGGTTTCTCTAGGCCATCTTCGACAAGAGGTGTTGGGGTTAGTTCCAGTTGATCTAAATTTTCATATGAATCAGCATCCACTATTTTCCTAAAAAATATAAAGTAATATTTTTACAGTTGCTAGACAGTGTGCCTATAAATTATACAGCCGTGTTATTTCTACTGTCTGTCAAATTACGTATCATCTCTCATCCGATAGCTCAATGGTATCATCAACAGCCTTTAATAGTCCACTGTTAGACAAAGGCCTCTCTTTAGGAAGAAGGTTTTGGCTTACTGTACCACGCCGCCCAGGCGGGTTGGTATAAGGTTTGTTTCATGTCCTCGTACCGGTCCGGGCCCAGATGAGGTACCTGGGTCTGGTCCTAGACGGTAGGTGGCTCTTCGACGAGCACTTCCAACAGCTTGGTCCAAAGTTGGTGGACACTGCCTCGGCCCTAGGGCAACTTTTGCCCTATTTGGGCGGGGCCAGTGTTCCCACGAGGCGGTTGTACGCGGGGGTTGTCCGGTATGGTGCACCGGTGTGGGTGGCGGCTCTGACCGCCCAGAATAGGACGCGCCTCTGGCGTCCCCAGAGGATATTGGCGATCAGAGCCATACGCGGATATCGCACGGTGTCCACCGAGGTGACATGCGCCTTGGCCGGAACACCCCCATGTGATTTGGAGGCGGAGGTGCTCGCCGAAGTCTATCGGCGAGTGGCTGACTTCCGGGTGGAGAGCGGATTTTGCCCTACGTCCGAAGACGTGCGCGAGTGGCGCGAAGCCGCTCGCCGAGCCACCATGGTGAGATGGTCGTGCCGGCTGGAGACTCCACGCGCTGGCTTCGCCGCCGTGGAGGCTCTCCAGCCGGTCATCGCCGAGTGGGCAGGACGGCAGCGCGGGACCCTTTCCTGGCGGCTGACGCAGGTGCTTTCCGGGCACGGATGCTTCGGCAAGTACCTGCACTCGGTCGCTAGGAGGGAATCGAGTCCCGCCTGCCACCACTGCGACTGCAGTGAGGACTCGTCCCAGCACACGCTGGCGGTCTGCCCCGCATGGGCTACGCAGCGCCGGGCCCTCACTGCAGTCATCGGAGCGGATCTCTCGCTACCGGCCGTAGTTCGCTCCATGGCCGGTAGCGACAGTGTGGTTTTAGTCGGTTCGAGGCCGACACACCGCCCCGCCGAACAGAAAACCCTGGCGGGGTGACGGTCCGAGGGGATTTCCACAATTAAAAAAAAAAGGGTTTGTTTCATGTTTTCCTTCTCTTTGCAATGCTGTTGTCCTGCGTAGTTTGCTCGCTTAGTCGGCTTTAAGGATACCCACGGGATAAATAGGAGTGGTGACCCTCCGTATTGTTAATCTGTTACCACAGGGATAATGGTTTCAGTCACTTTTGAAATATTTACGTTGGTACTTTTATAGCCTTACTTTTTATCTCCACAATTCAAGCAATCGGCGTAAGTCCAGTCTTTGCCAAACTCTTCGCCTTCTTCTGCAGTCTGAGGTAATGATGTATGTAAAGTTTCTGGCAGCCGAAGTGCACTCAGACCTCCCACTACTGATACTGCGCCCATAACGACTAGAGGCAAAACCAAATTACTGGAACCCTGAAAATGAAAATCATTTCTACTTTGAGTACCTAAAATCCGATATTCTACTTGTTGATTTAATGTTTTATTGCATAAAGCCTTAAACAGCAAAGCATGTCAGCAAGATGCTGGTATGTACCTATAGACTTATAGGATACAATACACCTTTTAAGTTAATCATCACTATGACGTATTCCAATAATGTCAAATCAATATAAGTAGTAGTACACAACTGGTAGAATGTTATATTGTAAAGAATGTAATCAAGCATTTTTTACTGGAGTAATTTTTGTAATACTAATGAGCATGATTGGTGAATAGGTAGGTAGCATAATATCCTTAGCAGAGTTAGGAAACTAGTTCTAGTAAAATATCAAGATTTACTAAAATGAAAAGTTGTAATAAGGTGATTAGTTAGTTAGTTGTCCCCCGATAGAAAGATATGCTATGTCACGTTAGATATGTCAATGCTGCAGATTTTAAATATAATTATTATCAAACTAAATAAGCATGAAGCGAATGTGCGAATGATAAATGGACACTCGTTATTTGTGGTTATTATACAAACTGGAATCATGCGCGTTCGTACATGATATACGCTTAGATTTCTCTTACCAAGTAATTTATGAAAGGTATTACAATTAAGCCCAAGCCTCCTATATATGCAGATGTTCCGATACCAACACCTCTCAGCTCTGTTGGGTACAACTCTCCGGCGTAGGGGTATATTATTAAGAAGGATGCCGATATAAAACATTTGGATATTAAGTAAAGGATCAGGGTTTCTGTTAAGGCATCTGGAAAGTTGAATGCTCTTATAATTAGGTTATATATACAAGGTTATAGGGTTAGTACTATTACAAAAAAGGTAAAAAGTCATTCGTACCCTCAGGAAGTAATACTGTCACCATGCAGAATATTCCACTAATAACCATTGATAAACAAAGTGGCCATCTTCGTCCGATGCGGTCCATGAGAACCCAACAGACAAGATAGCTGGGTATTTCTACTGCAGATGATAAGAAAAAACTCATATATTGGTTGTCTCCTATAGCTGGACCGTAATAACTTAGACCTACATATACCATTTCCGAAGCACACCAGTTCAGGGTTATTAAGAATGTTTTTAGACGCATGTTTGGTGTCCGACATAGGGCGAAGACGCTCACAGATTTGACCTTTGAGATCCCTTTTTCTTTCTGTTCAATGACTTGTCTCTGAAGCTTGATAGTATATTCTTCGGGTAATTCCTTGCCATTGACTTTTGCGATAGTTTTCAAAACATTATTAGCTTCTTCAAGTTTTTCTCGCATTAGTAACCATCGAGGAGATTCTGGCAGCACAAACCAGTATAAATAATAGAAAAAGAATGGCAGCGATGTTGCCAGGGCCAGGTTTCTCCAGTCTCTTAGTAAGTAGGTAACTAGTGATAATAATATCAACCCCAATGTATAGAAGACACACGTCATAACAGTAACGAAGGATCTGTAGTTTGGTCCTGCTAATTCTAAAGCTAAAAATAAACAATAATTCAAATTAATGGGTTAAGTTTGAATAACTTATATAATTTATTTACATGGAATAGATTCATATACGTCTTCTAAATAATTTCACATGAGAGAGCCAAGCTTCGGTACATATGGGCAAGTTCAATTTGAGTGATGTCACGGCCTCACAGAAAATCAATGTTAAGCGATTCTTTCATTGTTCTCACCGGGTGAAAAACCAAGAGAGTTAAAGTCATTTACACTCCCTCTCTTAATTTTAGGGGCACTCAAAGTCCATCGGCGGCAGTAGCCACTTGACATCAGGTAACCTGTCTGATCGTTAGCCCTTATACCATAAAAACAACTTTTTTCATCATTATATTTGTGTTAGAGAATATGGGGTAGCAAATTTTAGTAACAATATTCACCTCATACTACATCAACAGCCTTTAATAGTCCAGTGCTGGACATAGGCCTCTCCTTAGAAACTATTACTATAATACTTACAAATGATGAAAGGTATTTGATACACCGCTGGTATAGTCAATCCGACTATGACTCTCGCGAAGACCCAAAACCAATATTCATGGGCGTAAGCAGTCATTATGCTTCCAGTAAGAAGTGTGGTCAGACAGAGAAAAAATGATTTTTTTCGACCAATGCGATCGTTCAAGAGGCCAAATGTGTATACACCTATAGGTCCTCCAATGTTAAGAGCCACTAAACCTAATGTTGGATAGACGTCATAGTCGCAGACTAGGTCAAACTGAAAAAAAAATGATACAAGATTCTATGAATATCTACGTGTACGTATATGAAGAAAATAAGGTTAACTAATTAAATCGTTTAAATGTGAACTCGGTTTAATTATAACACGATATCAGTCCGACAAGATGCTCTATAGTAAATACGATACAGATTCCTTATCCTTTTAAATTTCGTTCAGGTTGCACTAATTGTAGTCATAGGCTGCCTTAGGTAGCTTCTAACCCCTAGGGCGACTTTTGCCCAATTTGGGCGGGGCCAGTGTTCCCACGAGGCGGCTGTACGCGGGGGTTGTCCGGTCCATGGCGCTTTATGGTGCACCGGTGTGGGTGGCGGCTCTGACCGCCCCGAATAGGATATTGACGGTCAGAGCCATACGCGGATACCCCACGGTGTCCACCGAGGCGGCTTGCGCCTTGGCCGGAACACCCCCGTGGGATTTGGAGGCGGAAGTGCTCGCCGAAGTTTATCGGCGAGTGGCTGACTTCCGGGCGGAGAGCGGATTTCGCCCTCCGCCCGAAGACGTGCGCGAGTGGCGCGAAGCCGCTCGCCGAGCCACTATGGTGAGATGGTCGTTCCGGCTGGAGACTCCACGCGCTGGCTTCGCCGCCGTGGAGGCTCTCCAGCCGGTCATCGCCGAGTGGGCAGGGCGGCAGCACGGGACCCTTTCCTTCCGGCTGACGCAGGTGCTTTCCGGGCACGGTTGCTTCGGAAAGTACCTGTACTCGGTCGCTAGGAGGGAATCGAGTCCCGCCTGCCACCACTGCGACTGCGGTGAGGATTCGGCCCAGCACACGCTGGCGGTTTGCCCCGCATGGGCGACGCAGCGCTGGGCCCTCACTGCAGTCATCGGAGCAGATCTCTCGCTACCGGCCGTAATTCGCTCCATGGCCGGTAGCGACAGTTGTTTTACCGCGGTCGCAACCTTCTGCGAGGAGGTAATCTCGCAGAAGGAGGCGGCGGAGAAGGCCCGGGAGGACGACCTCCACTCGGACCTGATCCGCCGCCGGCGAACCGGGCGGCGGAGGCGCGCTCACCTGCGCCTCATGCCGCCCTGAGTGTGGCCGCGGGTGGACGGGATGGGTTCTCCCCTCCACCCGCATTAGTTGGCCAGCCGCGAGGGGGCGGCGTCCGCGTGTGCCGGACGCCGCCTAAAGAGAGGGTCCACTGAGACGGAGCCCGCGCCAGGAGCGGGCCAGCGCTGGGAGGGGTCCAGAAGGAGATAGGTACCTGGACCCTTCCTAAACTGGAAGCGCAAAGAGGGCACACCGTGTGGTTTTAGTCGGTTCGAGTCCGACACACCGCCCCGCCGAACGAGAGCCCCGGCCGGGTGACGGTCCGAGGGGATTTCCACACGTAAAAAAAAAAAAAAAAAAAAGGTAGCTTCTAACCCTCCCCTGCGACGGACGACGCCAGGGGCGAAGCCGTCGAGCAGTGGGCGGCGTCGGTGGGCCTCTGTTTGCTGAACAGAGGCTCCACCAACACGTGCGTGCGACAGCAGGGGGGGTCGATAGTGGACCTTTCGTTCGCTACCCCTGCAGTCGCCGCACGAGTAAGGAACTGGTGTGTCCTGGAAGAGGTCGAGACGCTCTCGGATCATTTGTACATCCGATTCGAGCTCTCCCGGTCCGAGGACCCCTGTAGGGGTCACGCGGCGCGGCGCCCTTCCCGCTTCCCGCGGTGGGCTGTCGCCAAGCTCGACAGGGACCTACTAGAGGAGGCGGCCATTATTCACTCTTGGCTGTCTCCGCAGGCCCCGACCGAGGAGGTCGACATGGGGGCTGGTCGCTTCTGCAATGCGAT
The DNA here is from genome assembly GCA_902825455.1 of Arctia plantaginis. NCBI lineage: Eukaryota > Metazoa > Arthropoda > Insecta > Lepidoptera > Erebidae > Arctia > Arctia plantaginis. The sequence goes on from CADEBD010000288.1 coordinate 9,768,006, forward strand.
TACGCAGATTTGCGATGCGGCCATGCCCCGCGTTCGTGGTTGTCGGCCTCCAAGGAAGGAGGTCTACTGGTGGTCCCAGGAGTTGGCGGACCTCCGTGCGGCCTGTGTACGTGCCCGGAAGTCCCTCACCCGTAGTCGGCGACGTCACCGCGGGGTCGGTGAGGAGGTGGACCGGCTTCATGAGGAGTACCGAGAAGCTCGGAAAACTCTGAGGCTGGCCATCTGCCGCGCCAAGGATGCGTGTAGAGAGGAGATGCTGGAGAGTCTCGAGCGTGACCCCTGGGGTCGCCCTTATCGTGCGGTGCGTCAAAAGCTCCGCACGTCGGGCCCCCCCCTTACGGAGACTCTCCAGCCCAGCTACCTGCAGGAAGTGGTCGAGGGCCTATTCCCGCAGCGGGCGGAGCACACACCCCCGTCGATGGCTGCATCAGCCGGAGACGACGGGGGCAGCGAGGTTGATGTTCCGCCCGTCAGGGAATCGGTGTTGGGGGCGGCTGTTCTACGGATTCGATCCAAGAACACCGCCCCCGGGCCGGACGGGGTTCCAGCCCGAGTGATGGCCCGAGCCCTCGACTACATGTCGGACCACCTCAGGGGGGTGTTGGACGCTAGCCTGGCGTCCGGACGCTTCCCTGAGCGCTGGAAATGCGGGAAGCTGGTCCTGCTGCAGAAGCCGGGACGGCCTGCCGAATCGGTCGCGGCCTATAGGCCTATCGTGTTGTTGGACGAGGCGGGCAAACTTTTTGAGAGGGTGCTCTCTGCCCGCATCGTCCGGCACCTTTGCGAGGTTGGCCCCGATCTGTCGGACGCCCAATTTGGTTTCCGAGAGGGGCGTTCGACGATCGATGCCGTGATGCGCCTTAGGGCCGTGACCGAGGAGGCCGTGAGCTGCGGCGGAGTGGTGTTGGCGGTGTCCTTAGACATCGCCAACGCCTTCAATAGTCTGCCATTCAGCTACATCAGGGAAGCGCTTCGCTACCACGGAGTGCCGGAGTATCTGAGGCGGCTGGTGGCAGACTATCTTGAGGAGCGAACCGTCATGTACGAGGACCGAGATGGCGTCTTGAGACGCAGGGTCATGTCGTGTGGTGTTCCGCAGGGGTCTGTCCTAGGACCTCTCCTGTGGAACATCGGGTACGACTGGGCCCTACGAGGGCGTCTCCCCCCCGGGCTGGGTGTAATCTGCTACGCGGACGACACCTTACTCACGGCCCGGGGGGCTAACTTCCAGGAGGCGGCGCGCCTGGCCGCCACGGGAGTTTCCCAGGTGGTCGGGCGCATTGAGGCGTTGGGATTACGGGTGGCCCTGGATAAGACGGAGGCCCTATTATTTCATGGGCCCCGTCGTGGTCCGCCCGCCGGCGCCTCAATCGAGGTCGGCTCGGTCCTCGTACCGGTCCGGGCCCAGATGAGGTACCTGGGTCTGGTCCTAGACGGTAGGTGGCTCTTCGACGAGCACTTCCGACAGCTTGGTCCGAAGCTGGTGGACACTGCCTCCGCCCTAGGGCGACTTTTGCCCAATTTGGGCGGGGCCAGTGTTCCCACGAGGCGGCTGTACGCGGGGGTTGTCCGGTCCATGGCGCTTTATGGTGCACCGGTGTGGGTGGCGGCTCTGACCGCCCCGAATAGGGCGCGCCTCTGGCGCCCCCAGAGGATATTGGCGGTCAGAGCCATACGCGGATACCTCACGGTGTCCACCGAGGCGGCTTGCGCCTTGGCCGGAACACCCCCGTGGATTTGGAGGCGGAAGTGCTCGCCGAAGTTTATCGGCGAGTGGCTGACTTCCGGGCGGAGAGCGGATTTCGCCCTCCGCCCGAAGACGTGCGCGAGTGGCGCGAAGCCGCTCGCCGAGCCACCATGGTCAGATGGTCGTTCCGGCTGGAGACTCCACGCGCTGGCTTCGCCGCCGTGGAGGCTCTCCAGCCGGTCATCGCCGAGTGGGCAGGGCGGCAGCACGGGACCCTTTCCTTCCGGCTGACGCAGGTGCTTTCCGGGCACGGTTGCTTCGGAAAGTACCTGTACTCGGTCGCTAGGAGGGAATCGAGTCCCGCCTGCCACCACTGCGACTGCAGTGAGGATTCGGCCCAGCACACGCTGGCGGTTTGCCCCGCATGGGCGACGCAGCGCCGGGCCCTCACTGCAGTCATCGGAGCAGATCTCTCGCTACCGGCCGTAATTCGCTCCATGGCCGGTAGCGACAGATATTTTACCGCGGTCGCAACCTTTTGCGAGGAGGTAATCTCGCAGAAGGAGGCGGCGGAGAAGGCCCTCCACTCGGACCTGATCTGCCGCCGGCGAACCGGGCGGCGGAGGCGCGCTTACCTGCGCCTCATGCCGCCCTGAGTGTGGCCGCGGGTGGACGGGATGGGTTCTCCCCTCCACCCGCATTAGTTGGCCAGCCGCGAGGGGGCGGCGTCCGCGTGTGCCGGACGTCGCCTAAAGAGAGGGTCCACTGAGACGGAGCCCGCATCAGGAGCGGGCCGGCGCTGGGAGGGGTCCAGAAGGCGATAACTACCTGGACCCGTCCTAAACTGGAAGCGCAAAGAGGGCACACCGTGTGGTTTTAGTCGGTTCGAGTCCGACACACCGCCCCGCCGAACGAGAGCCCCGGCGGGGTGACGGTCCGAGGGGATTTCCACACGTAAAAAAAAAAAAAAAAGGTAGCTTCTAACCTGTGTCTTCATCTGTCATTTAATATGTGTTTTTAGTCCTTACGGTGATAATTTCTTTTGAGTGATAAATTCAGAACACTTATTCACATTTAACATAATGAATCTTTTACAATTACTCATAATCGAATGATTTTACAATAGATCTTTGCTGTATATTTAATTATATCTGCAAACTCTCGTGAAACTTATCTGTATAAGTGACAAAGAGAAACTATCACATGTTTTTTACTGCACGGACTTTACAATTCAGTTAATTAAGAATTACTAAACTAGATCAGCTAAAATTGTCTTGAATGTACCGTGTCATAATTTTTTTAACGTTATGTTATTATATAAATAATACAAATAATCATATTTTTTTAGTTATGCTGCAAATTATTTTAAAGGCATTTCGTTGCTTATTGCACAGTGCGAGGAAGGTTATCCATCATAAAGTTTAGACAATTAAAAAGCTAGTGCTAAGTGTGAGTTTTCTTACATCGATTACTACAGATGAAACGACTAGAGATGTATCGTATTCATAACCGTCGAGACAGGGTTCCGTTGGTAGACTTTCGTTATATTCAAGTGTTCCATCGATTTTCGATGCGAGTTCGGACCATTTTATTGAATAGCGTATGCATTTCTCAAAGGTGGTATTGTCCTGTAAAGAAATAATAATTATTTCGTGAAGACAAGATATGGCCCATAAAATAAAAACGTTAATCGCCCAGAATGACCAAGAAAACATGAAATAAACCATCTAAACATTGAAATAGAAAGGTAAACTGCAAATTGAAAACGAAGATCTAAAGAAAGAAATAAAACAACTATCAACTCGGACATCCTAGCCAACTTACGTTCCTGAAAGTAATTTTTGAAAAAATAGTACTTTACGGCCTCGTAGAGTAGTACTTTATAGCAATATAGCCCAAGTCTATCTGGCTATACAGATGACTCGTATAGAATAGGCAGAATACCAGCGGCGTGAAGATTCGACCATTAGTTATGGTACTAATTAGTAAAATAATGGTCAAGTACATTCTCAATAATAGCCAATGATTTCAAGGAACTGGATTATATACTATTACTTTACTTGGATAATGCTGAATTTCTAGACATAACTGGTCAAAAGGAATGGGCGCAACTGCGAGAAGAGCTACTTGCGGCACGTAAAAAGGGTCTGCATGCAATCATAATATAATGGCAAATATACATAGAAGGTAAACTTACACATCTTAGTTTTAAAAAATAACACCAATAAATACCCGCATACTAATAGTCTAGGATTTTTACAATGCCACCGAACATAACCAACCCACCAGGTTATGAGAAGATGTCAGATGAACGAGAGAAGAGAGAACCCACCAGTTAAAATTTTGTTCTAAAATTTTCAAAGCCTTAACCATAAACAGGAAATACTCATGCATCTCGGAAACCTGGCTAACAACACAAGCTGGACCTCATTCATATTACTGGATAAAAGTTTGTATCATCGTATTGTTGCAGTACTAGAACTGGTGGCGGCGTCAGCGTTCCACTTCCAGACCACACAGACTGTATAGAGAGAAAATATATTACCTATTTATATTGTAGAATTATGCGCTACTGAATGACCTAAAGAAAAGTTTATTACAGCAATGTATTGGAACAGATGAGTGAAAGAAATATGTTATAAACAGTTAAATATAATACTAAAATATACTCGTATCTATTAATAATAAATATTCAAAATTAAACATGATCGCAGGCGTCGATTTTAATGTTAGTATTTTATAAAATCTAGTTAATTCTTAAATTTAGTGCTAGAGTGTAGACTTACACAACTATTAAAATACCGACACGACTAACTCCAACAACTAAAACTTACATTAAGCTCATATTTACTCATTTTAAAGATAGATATGTGTATACGACGGCACAAGTTTAGGTTTCCCTGACCATAATAGTAATATAATTCGTTTAAGTTTACTAGAACAAACAAAACAAACAATCTGGTACACTAAAATAGAATATAGGTGTAATTATAAAAGTATATTAAAATTTAAATCTGATTTACAGATATTAAAGTGGAATAAGATTATAACAATTGATAAGAACATACTCTATAAACATATACATACACTATAAATATCCTGAATGAATGAATACCTTTAACTAACATTCCATTCAAAACAGAGTACAAAAAACATTGGCTCACTGTAGGTATAAAAATCTCTTGCAGAAATAAAAGGTTATTCAAAATACTAAAAACCAAGAACCCTATACTAACCAAATATTATAAAAAATATGTTTTTTTAAAGAAAGCCGTCAGCTAAGAAACATCACTTTACGAAAAAAATGCGCAATTCACAAAATAAAGTTAAAACAATGTGGTCTATTATCAGTGAGATAACTAACAAAAAATAAATAAAGTGAAAAACATAATATAACCCTACAAAATAATTAATAAACAAATTACACAACCAAAGGTGGTAGCAAACATATTTAATGACTTTCTTGTGTCTTTTGGGGCGAATAACTTAAACCGAACGGCAGCAGATCCAAAGGTACCCCAGAGAACTCACTTTTTCTCAGTCCAGTGGACCCTTACGAGGTATATAAATTAATAAAAAACTTAGAAAATAAAAATAGATGAGTTTCCACCGACTTTAATAAGACAATGTGCAGATGAATTAACATTTAATTTTTACTACGAGTATTTATTAAACCAATATTTTCAAGAAGGCACGTTTCCTGACCTTCTAAAAAAATCCGTAGTAAATATCCATAGATACATAAAAAAAACGAAAACTAATCATAATATTTATCACCCTATAGCTCTTCTGCTAATAGCCTCAAGAATATTTGAAAAGGCTATGTGTAACCGTTTTTACGCTTTTTGTATAAACGGAATTTGTAAAAACGGTATATTTGACGAAAACAAAAAAGAAATAGGAATAATGCTCGATATGACAAAAGCGCGGTAAATGCCTGCAATAATCCGATCAGACCACAAGCCAATTCACGCCTCCATCCCACAGGGCAGTGTATTAAGGTGTCTTCTTTTCCTCATATACTTAAATGATCTCCTAAAAATATATACGAACCATGTTTTGTTTGAGGACGACATATCAATACTCACCTCGCACGAAAACAACAATAACCTTAATGATAAATTAATCCTTTATTTTCTGCTACAACGAATTGGGTGGGCGAACACAATCTAGAAATTAATTTTAACAAAACAAAAATAGTTACAGTTGACCCATATCAGAAAACACCGATAAAATAAAGTTTTACTTTCAATAATATAAATTTAAAAGTAGTAAATAAATCCCTAATGGGCATTGACATAGACAGACCTATTGATAGGGATAGCATATACAAAGAATAAACCCAAAATTTTTAAATTTATGAACGCCGTCCGAGAAAAAAACTACAGACCTTAAAACAGCGCTTGCGACCTACTATTCATGTGCCTACGTGTGCTCACATATGGAGCAATCCTATGGGGCAATAATACAGACGCTCCTACGCTTTTCACTTTACAGAAGAAATTAATTAGAATCCCAGTAAACATTGAAGACATAGACAGTTGACCTTGCCTTGAATCTGCATTTTTGAGACCTGTAAATTTGTTAGACAACACCCAGAGTTCTGTAGTATTAGCAAAAAAGAAGGTAATAAGCTAGACCGTCTTATTAATAACTGCATTCGATACATAGTCAATCTTCGCAAGAATGACCATGTGTCTGCTTTACGCTCCCAATTAAAATAGTTACCTAATCGCCTGCGCCGCAACCAGCGAGCGCTGACCTCTCTCTTTTCATTCCTGAACTCTCCATTTTCACCCACCTACTATGATCTAGGAATGCGACCGTTTCTTGTCCTCGAATCACAACAGAAATCTTCGATCAAGAAATAATTTGCTTCTCTTGTGTCCCTCCCACAACTCTGACTTTGTGAACTCTTCGTTCTTTGTGCAAGTAGTACTGCTATGGAATCAGGATGTCCACAAACCGTTTCACATTTAAAAATAATGTACACGTAATGTAATGGACCTTATCCATACTACTCAAATTAAAGTACGAATTCACAGTGTACGAACTTAAAGAATATGTATTTGTATGTAAATTTATTTATATATGGGGTCTACCAATAAGAACGTCCTGGTTTAAAAATTGAATAATATACACAATTTTTAATGAAAAGTGCATCCGATTGATTTATTTGATAGATAATTTTATGCTATTTGTGTTTTAAATAATATATCGGCCAAATGACCGCCGCGGCTCTTTTTGCAGACGGCTTTGCGAACGCCAATTTTCGATGACGCGGTGCACCATTTCGGCCGGTATGTCGGCTATGGCTCGTCGAATGTTGGTTTTTAGGTCACTAATTGTAGCTGGATTATTGTTGTACACTTTAGATTTAACGTAACCCCAAAGAAAATAGTCTAAAGGTGTTAAATCACACGATCTTGGTGGCCAACTGATCGGTCCATTTCTCGAAATTAACGACTCACCAAACTTTCAACGCAATAATTCCATGTTCACTCGAGTAATGTGAGGTGGTGCACCGTCTTGTTGAAAATAAAGGTCGTCTGCATCAATATCATCAAATTCCGGAAAGAAATATTCGGTTAACATCGAGTTATAGCGCTCGCCATTCACAGTTACAGGGTTTCCTTCGTCACTTTCAAAGAAGTACGGACCAATACTAACTTTTAAACTTTCGCGTTCCATGATAATTAATATTATTTAACGGGAATTAACGCGATCTCTTATTTAGGGTATTACATACCTCTGGTTTGCCTGACGTTTCGACCAGGTTGCACCGGCCGTGGTCACAGGCTGACTGACTCATCGGCGCACGCCCTCCGTCGTCGAATCCGTGAAGTAGAAGGCTTTTCATCTACCCGCACATTTTCGATATTGTTTTTGTGTCGCCATGTACCGTCACATACCACACTAACAGTGTCCCTATTCTGTAAGCAAACCGATGAGTCCCTATTCTGGTGTTTAACCGATTGCGCAGAAAAGCGAGGTGGTATGTTTTTTAACACTGGATTCCACGCTGTAGATAATTTAAAACCATCTTCCCGATTGAAAGTTTTATGCTTTTTAATCTCAATCGCTTCACGTACAACTCTTGAGTAAAAGTGACGTTCGGTGGAGAGGACTTGCGTGCTGTGAAATTCAATCCAGTGGTTGATGCCTGCATCGAGTGCATGTTCTGCAATCGCTGATTTGCTCGTCTGCCGGTTCTTCACAGCAGCGATATGCTCTTTGACCCTTTCTGCAATAGTCCGCTTAGTTTGGCCTATGTATGAGCTTCCGCAGCTGCAGTCTATTTTATAAACACCCGGAGTTTGTAGTGGCAATGTATCCTTCGGTGTGCCGACGATGTTGTGAACCTTTATGCCTGGTGTGTATACTGTCGGAATGGAATATTTCTTTAGTACAGACCCGATCTTGTCCGTAACTCCCTTGACATAAGGCATATAGGCCGGTTGCCTGTTCACTTCTGGATACTTGCGTCTTATTTTCGGTTGCTTCCGTCCTCCTTTCACTTGATATCCGTTACCTTTGAGTACCTTCTGAACATGTTTTAGCTCCTGTTCTAAATGTTCAGGGTCACAGAGATCGTAAGCTCTGTTTTTGAGTGAAGTCATAACAGATTGCAAGTGCCGGGGGTGATGATGAGACGTGGCGTGTAGGTATCTGTCCGTATGAGTAGGTTTACGGTACACACAGTATGACAAGGACCCATCCGATCTCACGGCTACTTTAACATCTAAGAAGGACAACGACCTGTCCGTCTCCATTTCATATGTAAACCTCATTTTGGGGTGAATAGAGTTCAGATGTTGTATATATTGATCCACTTCTTGTTTGTTTCCTTTGACGATTCTGAAAATGTCATCCACGTATCGCTTCCATAGCTTAACGGTATTTGGGCCGAGATTTAAAGCCTTCTCTTCAAAATGTTCCATCCAGATGTTGGCCAGTACTGGGGCTACAGGACTTCCCATCGCGACACCATCAATCTGGAGGTAATGTTGACCTTGGAAAAGGAAATAGTTGCCTTCTAAACAGTGTTCAAGTAGATCCATATAGTTTAAGGGCAGCTCGTTGTCTCTCAGTAGGTCTTTTACGACGTTTAGGCACTCCTTTATTGGAACATTGGTGAAAAGCGACTCCACGTCAAAGCTCACCATGACGTCATCCGGTTCCAACGTCAGATCTTTTATGATTTGTATGAAGTGCCGTGAGTCTTTCACAAAAGACGGTGTTTTGGCCTATAAGTGGTTGCAATACTGAAGCAACGTGCTTTGCTAGATCGTAAGTAGGAGAAGCAATTTGACTTACAATCGGCCGCAGCGGTACGTCAGGCTTGTGTATCTTAGGCAGACCATATAATTTCGGTGGCTGGTGTGACTTTGGTTTGTACAGTCTGTTGTACTCGTCTTCTGAAAATAGGTCCTCATTGTCCCGGATTAGAGATCGTATTTTTCGCGTTACTCTGGCCGTGGGATTGTATGTTACCGGTTTATAAACCTTATTATCACTCAACAGTTCAAGTATTTTGCTTTTGTAATCAGTTGTATTCATCACTACGGTAGCGTTTCCCTTGTCGGCCTTAAGCACTAAAATATCCTGGTTATCCCTAATGTTTTTTAGTGCTTGACGCTCTTCGATAGTGATATTACTAGCCGGAAGCTTTGACCGACGTAATATTACCGCAACGTCCTGTCTTAGGATATCGGCATCGCCGGGCGGTACTTTGTTCCGTGTAATCGATTCCTCGACGCTACTGATTACATTCTCGAACGGTATTCGTTTAGGTGTCGGAGCGAAGTTCATACCTTTAGCCAAGATGTTCATTTTTGTATCATCTAAACTCACGTTTGACAAGTTCACAACGGTGTCCTTCGATCTCTCGGGTACCCCGGGTGACGCTTTATTTTCTGTATACCGTCGATTATATTCCTTCGAGAACTTTCGATCAAAATTTTTACTACATAACTCGAAGGTACGACTCGCTTGTAAAAACGTAACCCGGTCACACAAATCATAGTCCGATTGAGATAGATTAACACTGCACTTTAATTGTAACGCATATGACTCCCTCTGTATATACTCCAAATCACTGTGTTTGTTTCGAATTAATTGTCTCAGAAGACGTGCACTCGCGTTTTTTAGAATTTCACGTGAAAATGCGATATCACTACGCGGTTTTATTCGAACACACGAAGGTAATAAGTCCCAATCGCGACACTTCACAAAGAAATATCAACGATGTTTCCATTCGCGCTCGTTTTTTACGTAAATATTCTAGGTGACGCACTTGTTTTGCAATTTCCGACCCGTAGCGGTTTGCTATACTAACTTTTAAACTTTCGCGTTCCATGATAATTAATATTATTTAACGGGAATTAACGCGATCTCTTATTTAGGGTATTACATACCTCTGGTTTGCCTGACGTTTCGACCAGGTTGCACCGGCCGTGGTCACAGGCTGACTGCTCACAGGCTCATCGGCGCACGCCCTCCGTCGTCGAATCCGTGAAGTAGAAGGCTCTTCATCTACCCGCACATTTTCGATATTGTTTTTGTGTCGCCATGTACCGTCACATACCACACTAACAGTGTCCCTATTCTGTAAGCAAACCGATGAGTCCCTATTCTGGTGTTTAACCGATTGCGCAGAAAAGCGAGGTGGTATGTTTTTTAACACTGGATTCCACGCTGTAGATAATTTAAAACCATCTTCCCGATTGAAAGTTTTATGCTTTTTAATCTCAATCGCTTCACGTACAACTCTTGAGTAAAAGTGACGTTCGGTGGAGAGGACTTGCGTGCAGTGAAATTCAATCCAGTGGTTGATGCCTGCATCGAGTGCATGTTCTGCAATCGCTGATTTGCTCGTCTGTCGGTTCTTCACAGCAGCGATATGCTCTTTGACCCTTTCTGCAATAGTCCGTTTAGTTTGGCCTATGTATGAGCTTCCGGTATCTGCGCAATCGGTTAAACACCAGAATAGGGACTCATCGGTTTGCTTACAGAATAGGGACACTGTTAGTGTGGTATGTGACGGTACATGGCGACACAAAAACAATATCGAAAATGTGCGGGTAGATGAAGAGCCTTCTACTTCACGGATTCGACGACGGAGGGCGTGCGCCGATGAGCCAGTCAGCCTGTGACCACGGCCGGTGCAACCTGGTCGAAACGTCAGGCAAACTAGAGGTATGTAATACCCTAAATAAGAGATCGCGTTAATTCCCGTTAAATAATATTAAGTACGGACCAATGATTCCACCGTACCATAAACCGTACCAAAGTGTTATTTTTTGCGGATGCAATGGTGATTCATGAACCACACGTGGATTTGACTCACTCCAATAGCGATAATTTTGTTTATTAACAAATCCATTGAGCCAGAAATGGGCCTCATCTGAGAAGATGATTTTACGATGAAAATCGTCATCGGCTTCCATCATTTCCAGTGCATAATCGGCAAATTCACGACGGATACAATGGTTGTGACCAACTCTTGTGAACGGCGTTGAACTGATCGATTTCAATTCGCATCAACACTGGCCTGAACGGATGCGATATTCTCTTCACTACGGGCATTTCTTTGTTTCACAGGCACAGCAGTATTGTGGAGAGTGAATTCACTTTCAAATTTTGTTATTATGCGATTTATAGCGCGCACAGAAGGAGCACTATGACGACCGTTTTTTGCGCGAAGCGCTCTTACTGTAGCGGTAGGAGAACGCGACTTTGCGTAATAATTTTTGACAATTTCCAAGCCTTGGTTTAAAGTGAAACGTGACATGATAAAATGGCAAACCTTCTGAACACAAATGTCACGAGACGTCACAGATCCATCATCAAACATGGCCGCTATGAGTTGTCAAAACCAGGTCATCCCTATTGGTAGACCCAGTATGTGTAATTAAATTTCATTATAATGATATAATATATATATGTGTAACTCCATGATATATGTAAATTTTGTTTAGTTTATTATGCTTATTGATAAAAAAATATAGTCAGTGATCACAATAAAATTGTAACCTCGGTGCACCTACCCTACAAGATTTCTACACCACCTAAAGTTTAGCTGGTAGGGAATGCCCAGGGCATTAAGTCCGTCGATGTATGTACATAAGTGCATGTAGATGTACCTAATAATAAAACCAAAATGATACTCAGACACAAAGATAGACTTAACCAGCTTTCCCGACTCAAAATACACTCATCCAGTCCAATCGTAATGTCCAGAAAAATATTACAGTTTCACAAACAAATCTAAACTATGAAAACTACAGTACAAAAGAATGTAAATTTTCTTTTCTCTAGATAGATAATATATTCTAAAATAATATAATTCCGAAATTCTATAATTATTATAATTATATCAAAACAAATATTCAGAAGAATGAATTATTAATAATAATATGAACATGAAATACAGTATTTCCATAATTGTATCCTACCACATTCATTACAAACTGAACTTTGTACTCGTACTCTATTCGTACTAATATTGCAAATGCGAAAGTGTCTGTCTGTCTGTTACCTCTTCTCGCTTAAACCGCTTAACCGATTTAGATGAAATTTGGTATAGAGATTAGTTTGAGTCCTGGGAAAGGACAGAATAGTTTTTATCATAGAAATCACCCTTTAAGGGGGTGAAAAGGGGGGTGGAAGTTTGTATGGGGAATCAATAACTACTGCTATAATGGAACTGGGGAATAATAAATATGGTATGGAGATAGTTTAATTCTTGATAAAGGACATTGGCTACTTTTTACCGCGGACAAAAGCTAGCATAATATACAGGGTGACTGGGTAAGTTGACCTAAATACTTTAAGGGGTTGTAGTTGCCATCATTTCTGATAGATCACTATAAAATACCATATTACAAACCTAACCATTGCCAAGATAATGGTCTTATAAGGATTTTTAAACTTTCCGGTATTTTATTTAATACCATTTTTTATTCGTGACAAATCATAATATCAGCATATTCCTAGGGAAGCGAACATCAATTTATCGTTCATAAACATAAAAGGCTAGTTGACTCAATTTGAAAATTTGGTTAATTATATACTTTAATATCTATTTTATCCCAAAAACCTATATTTTAAAGAAACAGCAATATTTACATTACGTATTTTGTATTTAAAAAAACAATTTAAATTTCCCTTGAAAACGTTGAATAGTGTCATGACGTCTTGAATGACGTCACAGTCTGCGAAACAAAACTGTTTACATCTGTGTCCAGTGTCAACTGTTTTCTAAAAATGAATTCTTCGTATTACAAGTACTGTATAGTGCCCGAGTGTAAAAACACAACAATAAAAAGGCCAGAAAAATTATTAATATATGTTCCAAACAATCAATCCACGCGGGAAAAGTGGTACACACTTGCTAGCAAGAGTGATGCTCATTGTTTATTAATATCAACAAATAGGAGAATGTATTTTTGTGACGATCGTTTCGACGTAAGTACTACACACAATATAATCTACCTAGGTAATGTAAATGTCAAATAAAACTAATGTATTTTGTTCAAGACTATTAAAATACTAATTAGAGGTTAGGTAATTCGTTTTAGGTTCATGATTTAGAATCTTTAGTGCTATAAACGGAAAACAATAAGGAGAAACCTGCTTTGTTGTATGAAAACGTCACCAACAACAATGATGTTTTGCGTCGCGTGACGTAACACTTTCTGACTGGTGTTCGCTGTCACGTGACTTAATGCCTATTTTGTTCAATTTTTTTTAAAAATAATATTAATAATCTTTAACTTTTATGAGAAATAGACTGGTTTTTTCTTATCTATGTCTCTTCATTTATAATTTGAAACCATAAATCAAGCAATTTGTTATAAGTGGACATAAGCCTATTGTTTTAACATCGACGTTGAAACTCAAAATATCGATGAAACATTGTTCTTCATGAGCGATGTTATATGAACGATACCTCTCTCAATCACAACTGTCACAAGCGTAGACTTTTCTATGTAGGTACCGAACGCGCGAGATACGAAACAAAACAATAACTACGATCGGCTGTATCATCGGTTATTATTATATTTGTTGTGTGAAGAAGTGAAGCAAAGTTATAGTTACCTGTGATAGATAACTCAAAATTCAACTGTGTATAGCGACGTAACCTACCTCTAATTTCAATAATTTGATTACACTCTATTTCATTGTGTTAGTTGAAAAGTGAGCTTAAAAAGGTAAATATTCATTTATAGGTTTTATTTCTGTTATTAAATTACGGTAAAAATGTGTGTCATTAATACTTGTTTTCTGTTAGAAATTCATAATTATTTTATAAAAATGTGAGAATAAATAATGTAAAACTTAATTTTTTTTTAAATGTAATATTAGATTTTAATACTGATTTGCTTCATTTCTGTTAAAAATAAATAGTTATTATTTATAAATAAACAGTGATAAAAATCTATATGTGTAGTGAAATCTATCAGAAATTATGGCAATTACAACCCCTTAAAGTATCTAGGTCGACTTACCCTGTAACTTTGTATATGTTTGTGTTATCTTCCTCCCTCCTGTTATACGCCCGACAGGGTCCATAATTATTTTATAACTTGAATTGTTATCATGCACTCATATTTACATATGGAAGCAATAAAGTATTGAGTATGGAGTTGTTCCTGAAGCATTAATAGAAATTGAAAAATTCTATGGTTTAAATATTTTACATCATAAGTCTAATAACCTAAGTATCTTAATAAATCGTATGAACTGTGTTATAATTGTTTCTTCTTACTAGTGCGAGTTTATTTCACATTAACTCATTCGTCACGGTGACCACGTTCGACGCTACGATTGGCCCGCACTGAAATCTCCACCAATCACAAAGCAAAACGCGCTCGCCGTCGAGAGCGAGTCGACGTGAAATAAACTTACACTCAGCCCTTGATATCTGTGTTATCAAGGAACTAGTGAGAAATGAATTGTATTTTTAAAAGGGAAGGAGTCGTAGGTAGTTGATTTTGATTTGAATTTTTACCCCCAGGCTATCTGTAATATTTAACCTGTGTATGAATTTAATTTACAATAAAAAAAAAATCTTTTTATAACACGGTGATCAGGTAGCATTATTTTTTTAGAATAGTTTACTATATCGGCTTGTTTTATAAATGACAGTTGGAAATATTAGAGTTTTAATACTGTACCAGTATTGTGACATGATACTAACATATTAATCTTTTAGGCAAAACTAAATCTTTAATAAAAATGCACAACCGCCTCCAGTGTGACCACTGCCTTTAGAGTGGAATGTTGTCTTTAGGTAGATCCAATAAATATGATCTTTATAAAATTTCTTGCTAGCTGCGGAAATACTATAGGGAAATGATTTGCATTATACGATAAGATAAATTAATTTCATTATGAAAATATATATAAGTACTTATGTGTAATAATGAAGAGCTATTGTTGATTATTACCTTTCGCGGTATAGATATAGCTTTGCGCTGTTGTTGCGTAAGATTGAGTAGTTCCAAGTCCGGCACTTTACACCAGTGATCGGGGACGTCTGTCATAAATAACTGATTGAAAGCACAAAAACCACAGGGTAAGCAGGCTGGCAGACAAACGAGCCACAATAATAGCTTCTGATACAGACCGAACTCTCCGATCTTTGGTAGTAATTCGTCCAAATCGATAGCATCTTTTGGTTCTTCAGGCTGTGAATAACAAAAAAATGACTACATTTTAAATAAATGCTTTTTTTTTTAATTTTGCGATACTGATTAGTGTGGTCGATTACTTTTATTCTACTTTGAATTCGAAATTCATATTATAACATAGGAATGACAGTTCTTTTATTTTATTAATCGCTGGTTAGATTTAATTTAAACGTTTCATTTTCTTAGAAATCGCTTTAGTTGCAAATGGGGAACCGTTATGGCAACAACCAAACACAGGCTTTACACAATATCAACAACGCGTATGCTATGGGCACCGTAAAATCAGGCACAAAGTAAGTTTCTTCTGCTTTATAAACTACAATAATTCCAGAGCTCACTGTCAAACAATCGAGTCTTCTTATTGCTCTCAGAATTTGTTTCGTCGCTAAAATCTAAACTTTAAAATATTTATACTTCTTTGTTTTAAAATATAACTAACTTAAAGTTGTGGATTCAGGATACTATGACATTCTAGTAACGTGACGGTTACTGTATTTATAAAATGAACTATACCGATATCTTTGCCCGAGTGCCGTAGTTAGGTGTATCATTTTCATTGTTCGTCATTACTCTCTACACTACTTATTAACACTCTACTAACACTCTCTAACTCTACACACAAAAACAATTACAATATATTTATGACGTCCAGTGGCGTTCAGAGTTTTAGACAGTTTTGTGAGTTAGGAGGAAGCCGTACTATATTAATTTAATTAATAGAAAACTCCACTACGCATGCGATAGTCATGCACTGGTGTCAGCTGAAAGAAAATGCTTACTATCCAAAATAAATTGTTCAATGTCAATAGCCTACCTATTTAATAGTCTATATAAGAATAGTTAACTTAATTTTGATTTAGATATTTAGAAGTTAAAGATTTATATGAAAATTTTAAAATTTAAAATACTGGTTATTTTCTTATTTTAGCAAATCATTTATACAATTTGGTTATCAGTTTGTTCATCCCTTTTCCGTTGTCGTGGAGAAGCAATGGGGAAGAGCGATTGACCAGTCGCGGTTGTTGAATTGCGAGCTTCTCCATCATTGTTTGCAATTCTTGACGATAGACATCTGCCGTCACTGTTGTGCCATTCAATAATGTGTACATTACAGCGGGAGTGACTGTCTGCTCCACCAGACAGTCACCATCATCTTCCTACGGGCACTCTTTTTTTTTAGCGCACTGTATCCGAGTCTACTTACTGAGACAAACGCTTACGGTTGTCGCACAGGATCCACTTTTCATTCCAGATAAGATTCGATTCAGAATCCCTGGTTTCTATGTCGATTCAGTAGTGCTGTGAATGCTTCCACTCGTAATTGATGTCCGTACGGATTGAGGAGCCACTTCAGATTTTAAACGGAAACTCACCCCCCATTTAGTAGGTGAGCAAATAATTTAATTTTGTAATTTGTAGTAAGATATATCTTAAGTTATATCAATGAAAAAGTGGCTCCTCAATATAAACATCTGAATTGAGGAGCCACCTGAAACACGGTAAGTATTTAATGAATATTTTTGTAAAATTTTGTATCATTTTGTTGTGATTGTCTATAGTGCTTACTAAAAATCTGAAACCAGTACTGTTGATATTAAAGAATATACAATACTTTTAATATGGCTCCTCCATCTGTATATAAGAGGGTGAATCGCCATGAAAGCAATAAGCCAACATTTATAATCCACTCCAAAAAAATTTGGTAGCAAGTGTGTTTTAATTTGTAGCATCAGGAGAAAGTATTAAAACTTTATCCTTTAATACTTTCTCCTGATGCTGTGTATGTAGAACGTCAGGATTGAGGAGCCAAGCATTTTATTTATTTTATTTTATTTTTATTATATATTTGATTATTTATCAACTTTATGCACATAAGTACAATGGCGGACTTAATGCCATAGGCATTCTCTACCAGTCTACCTTTGGGTGGTGTTGAAATGAGTGTGGAGGTGCACTACCCTTTGGTTGAGAATTATAAAGTGGACATAAAAGAAGTAATGATAGCAATACTGAGCAAAAAGCAATGAAATAATATATAAATACCAACGCATACATACAAGAATACATACATTCATATTCATATATATTGTGTTATATGTATACACATACATATATAAAGTATCATATTTGTGATGATTCCGCTACATTTCGGTCAAGAAGAGCCCGCACCTTCGCCCTAAACGAATTACGACTGGTCGCCACTCTGACATCCTGGGGAAGAGCATTCCATAGAAGTACAGATTGAGTGAGAAAGGAAGAATGAACACACGCAGAAGTGTGGGCAGGGCATAAGAGTACAAGATTATTTGTAGAGCGAAGGGTTCTGTTATGATTGGAGCACAAGAACTGGAAGGAGGATGTCAAGTATGTAGGCGAGTTAGGAGAGTTGAGAATAGTGTAGAGAGTCGTTAGTGCCCGCAGGTAACGACGCTGACGAATTGGGAGCCAATTTAATTTAAGACGAAAGGAGGAAATATGATCATATTTACGAAGATTAAAAATGAATCGAATGCAGTTATTAAGAAGACGGTCGTATTTGTTGAGGAGATCTGCATTCAGGTCGTAGTAGCACACATCACCATAATCTATAATGGGAAAAATTAAAGTTTGTACCAACATCGCTTTAATCTCGGAAGGTAAAAAATTCTGTAGTCGGTATAACACCCGCAGGGTTCCTGTAACTTTCTGGCTGACATTAGTAACCTGGGTTTGCCAATTGAGGTTGCAATCAATGAACAGTCCCAAATCCTTCACAGTAGAACTTAGGGGAATGATTGACCCGTTAAATACTAGGGATGGTAGTTTTTCTTGATCTAGCCTTCTGGTCATAAGTGGACTGCCTAAGATGATAGCCTGGCACTTTGTGGGGTTCACAGTCAAACCGAACCTATATTCCCAACCGCTAATAGTCTCCAGGTCGCCGTTTATCATGGCAATGGCCTCCGTTATATTATCTACAGCAGCATTATAGTAAAGCTGCAAGTCATCAGCATAAACCATATGGAGGTGGATTCGTCGACACGGACGGTTTGCTGGCGCCCTCGAAGATATGAAGAGAACCATTCCAGTACATCAGATGACATCATATGATAGGAAAGGATAGATAGAAGGACATCGTGACTAACGGTGTTAAAAGCATTTGAGAAATCAATCAAAGCCAACACGGTAACTTTGGAGTCCTCAATTCCTGCCCGAATGTCGTCGGTCACTTTCAGGAGTGCAGAAGTTGTGCTATGGTCAGGCCTAAAGCCCGATTGAAAAGGGCTTAGTAAATTATTCCGATGGATAAATTGTGATAACTGTTGATGTACACACGTCTCGAGCACTTTGGATAAGAAGGGAAGTATGGAAATTGGGCGTAAGTGATTTATAAGGGTAGGGTTAGAGACCTTAGGGAGGGGTATTACAAAAGCGCTGCACCACAGTGAAGGGAAAGTCCCTGAATCGAGTGAATAATTTACTGTATGCGTAAGCGCGGGAAGGAGATGTTCGAGGATAGGTGTGATCATACGACGGTTTATGTTGTCACTTCCCATGGCGTTGGACTTAATGGAGAGGATTATCTTTTTATTGTCATCTGATGCAACTGGAGAAAATTGAAAGGAATTAATATTTGGGCGAGGAAGGTCAGCCAGGTACTTTAAGGTGAGACACTTTGTTTGGTGATCAAATTGCGGAAGAGTGGTCGAAATGTCGGTTAATGTCATCCAAATCAAAGGTAGTTGTAGAGATACTTTTCCCGGATTTACCGATGCCCAAGGTACCGAGGAATCGCCAGATTTGGGAAGGCGAGGAATAATTAAGGTTTTGAATAATATGGCAGCGTTTAGCATTACGCACCACCTGATTACACCGATTTCTTGCAACTTTATAAAGAGACCAGTTTGCTTCGCTCCTGTTTTTCCGGAATTTTAGGAACGATTTGTCATTTTATTTGGCTTCTCAATCCTGACGTTCTACATACCTGATATCACAACAGAAACAAAAACCAGAGACAATAATATTTAGTATAAATGTTTACTAAATAAATATGTATATATCAAAGTTGTAAATATTAGGTATCTGAAAAAGAAATTTTTAATTATAGACATTTTAGTAAAATTCGACTTACATTAACTTTTTAACTAATTACACACTGAGGTATTTAAGTATTTATATTTAACGCATTTATACGTATTTATTTAAGGCGAGGTTGCAGCGATTTTGCACTTTTTTTGAAGAGAAATAAATACCCTAATATGCATTTTTGTGCATAAAAATAAATATTTTATAAAAATTAAACATTTAATCTAACGATCCGTAAGGATGGAAACATGATTTATGGAATTTGGCTCGATAAAAAAAAATCACAAACATAGCACTAACTCACGATTTCAAATAGAAATTGTTGTAAAATGCCACCATGGATTCACGTAAAAGTTATACCCAAAAATAGAGCTTATTTTTTTTTAGGGATTTGTAAGGATACATTTTCACATAGTTGTACTTATAAAAAAAAGAACCAAAAAATATGTTTTTGCGCTTGCTTACGGTGGCGAAGTTCGCCTGTCAGAGCCACAGAGTACATTGTAATATACTGAAATAGAGGTATATCTCAATCGCTTTTGGAGGAAATTACAAAACAACGCCATCTGTTAGGAGCGAGCAACAACTTTTCTCTTACTCAACATTTGAAAGGATATATTTATATCTACATATCTATAATATAGGTAATACTTATTGTATACAGTATTGTTTATATTATGTACAAAAATACCTATGCAATTAGAACTTTGTAAAATAAAACAATGTATAAAAAAAACGTTTATTTTCTTCTTTTCAAGACAACAACGTTTAACAGACATTGCAACACAAAAATAAAGCGTTAAAAATAAGTGTCTCTACCTCAATACTACTCGAAAACAACACACATGGATAACAAAGATCAGAAGAACCTAGGCTCAACTCACGCATTAATGAAGTTATCAGAGAATAATTGTTATTAGTTTCAAGCAAGTAAACATTCAACAACCAAAAAAATGCCGTTATGAATGTCATGTTGACGGACAACATTCATAACGACAGCTGTTGCAAATGTTGCTGCATTAACGCTGATGAAAAGTACCAAAACAATGGCAATAATGAAATGATACAGGCACTAAGTTAGGATTTCTTAGAATCGTGTGTATTAAAGTGCTAAAATTTTTTTAAAGTTTTCAAAAATTTTAATATAAGTCTACATTTACCAATTTTGTCATACAAAATAACTACCAACTCAATGTATAAAAAAAATAATGGCAACATTTTATTTCCAAAAGTCATTTTATAATGATTCCAGAAAATAGTGATATACGTTCCGGGATAATTAAAACTAAAACAACTCACTTTTTGTTTTTTGCGGATTATACCGAAAGTAACGACATCTATAAGTATCGACTGGCGAAGTACACACGTATTATACGCCTAAATGAAGTGTACGTATTGTTGTTAAAATTTTAGAACAAATAAAAAACCATTGTTTTGGGTTCATTATTTTCGTAACATTCCCATTATTGTCGACTAAGATTGTACCGTCTGGTCAGAGCTCGCTGAGCCTTGTTTGAGGTCGGACGCACGTCATTTTGCTCCGAGAAATTCTCCCGCGCAAATACGTAAAATTCGTTTTCACAAAGCTTCAACAGAATACTTATAAGTTATTGCAAAATGGTAAGTAACGTCTTCATTTATTTTTATTTATTAGTAGTAATTTTCACTACATTACTTACATTTATGAAATTATTTTAATGTTTATAACGCGTCTTTGTAACTCTAGAATATAAATTTACTAAGAAATAATTATCAATATAAATAATTAAACAACCTCTACCTAAATATTTATTTGTTTTGTGGTAAATTATTTACGTCGATAATTTTTATAAAACACAAAAATAGTAAAATTTTATGCTGCTATTATTGGCAGAAAAACAGGTACGGTCTTGTACATGGGTGTAAAAAATATATACTGTTTGGTTTGTAGCCGGGCTAGTAAAAATAACATAACGCCTCCAGAACATTAATGCTACAAAAACTTTGATGGTCATCTCCCTCTATGGAAGCAGATATAATTGCGGAGGGTTTTAAAACATCTATTGCTATGTACGGAGTAATATACTAAAGACTTATATAAGATGGTGACTGTTCCACATATACTAAAATTTTAAAGGACACAAGAAAAAACACTGAATTTGACTGTTGAAAAAATAGAATTTCCCAATCATATTTTACGAAAATTTTGTAAAAAGAAGCGGAACCTTGGCAAAGAGACAAAATTTTTCTGGTTGCATAGAAAAACTTTAACGAACCAATAAATAATGGCTACGAGAAAATTAATTATTCGGTTGAAACAATATCACCACCAGTCTGATGTTCCGAAAAACGATGCAATCTCGGTACTTCATAAAGATATAACATGTTCAGTTGAACACGCTTACGGAGATCATAGAATGTGCCATGATTACAACTGTGAGCATGATGGAGTAAAAGGTGACATTAGGCAAATACGGAATAGTACATTTTATTTATACTGAATGCCATTATTGCAACTGTGGCTGGGAAATCAAGAAGTTTGATTGAAAATGTTGATACCAACACGGTCGAAAGATTTAGACGCGGGTACTAATGAAGATGTGCAGCAGCAGTGGTATCTTTTATCAGGAATTCCGCCATTTCAGCTGAGCAAAAAAACAATGTTAAATAGAAGTCCTTCAAGCAGAGTTTTGAAGTATGTGGAAAAAAAAGGACCCATAAATGTAAATTCGATTTGGAACATCATTTAAAAAAGATACGTTGATTTCAAAACGCTAATAACGACCTATAGCACGACTATGGTCAAGCTAGGTCGGCACCAGATATGTCAATGTTTGATTTGGAGCGAGGGAAAGCTAGTTATTTAATCAATTTAATAAATCTTATTTTATAGCAGACAGAGATCATATTGAAAGATCGACCGTCCTACAAAGGGACTCGAGTGAGTGGCTTGAAATAAAAAAAAAATAACAGCTTCAAATTTAGAAAATATTTGCAAGAGAAAAACCTCTACGGATACGTCTTCTTTGGTACAAAATATTTTGTACAAAAATAATGAAAAGCAAGCCAAACTACAAATTCAGCAAGAAAACCAATTGAAAATTTAAGCATGTGAACTTTTTGTTGATAAGCAGTACTCATTTATTGGAGCTACACCTGATGGCTTGATTGGGAATGATATGTTGGTTGAAGTGAAATGCTCATTAGTTGCTGCCAAAGAATGATTGCAGCAAGCCCTAGAAAACTCAGCTGATCCGCTACAAAAAAAAAACGATAACTGGTTTCATCAAATTCAAGGTCAGTTACATGTCACAGGCCATTAAAAATGTATTTTTGGTTTGTGGGAATCATAAAATGAAACGAGTGGCATGCCAATCCGAAACATATTTTTAACCTCAGGAAAAGAAAAGGAAGCATCATCAGGCTCTTTAACATACGCTTCAATTCCGAGTGTATCTCACACATTAGTGTAATACAGTAAATACAGTAATTAATTACAGTAATTAAATACAGTAATTAAAGCGAATTATACAGTACACTAATTTTTGAAATTATCTTTGAAATAGAAAGCGAAATATCAATTATTATATATATGAAATTGATAGAACCAATTTAAGTATGTTGGTAAATAAGGTCTCTTCAGACAGCACTGTAACGGAACGCACTATTGTAAGCTAACTATGCTGTGCGAATAGGAAAGCCCGCTTGCCTATTGCGCTTTGACATGATTGATATAAAACTTAAGAAAGTTTAGAATAAAACCTCCGCCTCAATCATCATCTTTTATTCAAGTTATGTGAATTATTCAACTTATGTTGTGTATATTATTAATTAAAGCCTGTATTATGGTAATACAGGCTGCTGATAAACTCATGAAGTAAGAGAAATTTGTAGAATAAGGTATTAAAAAAAATCTATTGTTTATGAGATTTTGAGTAAACAAATTATATATATAAGAAGTAATGACCTAATATCCTGTAACAAATAACTGATAAAGCTTAGTTCGCCTGTTTAAACGGTCCTTTAATTCCAATATGTTTTTAATTTCGTGTATACCTATTTTAGTAGAAAGCTAACCTACAGGTGAATAACAAAAGTTTAAAAAAGCAAAAGCTAATTAGAATTATATACCTCAAACATGATATTCTTTTCTAACTACTGCATTACGAGTACGCTACACTGTGGCACAATATCTGGACGTAACTTTGAGTGGCGCGCAGCCGACTCGCGCAGCTTTTTGACACGCTGCGTCTTTGCGTACGATACGTTAGCGGGGGGTGAGGTAATGTTTGCACATCTACACACCGCGCTGCAAGAGCGCCTTAATAAGATTAATTCCTGTATTGCAGATTCCTCAGTAATGACATTAATGAATTGAGGGACCGTGATATATCGCCATAAATCTGTAATGTCGTATTTTACAGATTTGGGCATTTCTTTTCTTTTTTTTTTTTTAATCTTAAATAAAACTAAATTCTTAAATAAAAGTGCTTAACACAGGGACAGTACTATCTGAAATTTAGGCTATGCCACTAGATGAGATTTAGGTTATGATTGAGGGCCTAAGTTATTTGATCATAACAGTTTTAATTCACGTTAAAGCAATTCATTGCCCTTTTTTTAGGCTTTTACTATTTTTCACACATTTACCTGTAAGGCCTGGTTCGTTTCGCAAGGATTTAAAAAATGGGCAGATGCACACCTTGATAACGGTCCACACGTCGGGTCCAAAACCAATCAGGTATCAGTAACCTCTAGTTACATACTTGAATTAAACCCTATATCATCTATAAATCCCATAATCAATGTCCTTGTACACATTTATCCGTCAACAGTAAGTCCTAAATCCAGTCGCCCAACGACTTTGGATTATTAACCGACTTCAAAAAGGAGGAGGTTCTCAATTCGATTGGTATGTTTTTTTTATGTATGTACACCGATTACTCTGAGATTTATGATCCGATTTACGTGATTCTTCTTTAGTTTGATGCGGAATAGTTGCCATTTGGTCACATAAAAATTTAACATAGTTAGGCCCAGTAGTTTTCATTTTATGAACATTTTTAATGAATATTATTGTTTACTTGGATGATATAATTTTAGTTTGTGTACGGCCTTTTTAGGAGTTTACATTTAAGTTGATTATATATTATTTTATGAACATTTTTAATGAATATTATTGTTTACTTGGATGATATAATTTTAGTTTGTGTACGGCCTTTTTAGGAGTTTTCATTTAAGTTGATTATATATTACTATTAACCCGTGTCCCGATAAGTGGGTCTTAGGCTACCTGTCATTGAAGCGGAGCGAGCTTGCGGAGTAGAGAAATTGAGAAATATTATAACCAATACGATTGCATATAAAATCTCGGAACGAAGAAATAAATTAGGGGGAATTTTTAAAAATAAGTAAAAAAAAATATCTAGATTTAACTCTCTTAATAGTTGCATTTCCTGTAGTGCTTTGTCATCATGTGGTTTGTGTAATAATTTAGATGGTTCCAAATCACTTAATGCCACGCCTTCTAAATTCTTCACTCGACTTAAAGCCACATATATCTGACCTTTTGCAAATTTTTTTTCCGAGGTTTATCATCGCCCTCTCCAATGTCGTACCTTGGAGCTTGTGAACGGTGACACCCCACTTAAAATTAGTGGCAGCATTAATCTCTCGACATAACCGTAACCTTTATTGGCCTGAAAAGTTGCAGATGTTGATGCGATTGAAACTAGGCCCTTCGCATCTTTTACCCTAGTGCCTACCGTCTCGTCATTAAATTTAATCAATACTGCTTCGGGCAGTTCTCCTGCTTCTAGTTGGTCACGGCGAAGGGCTGGCCACTTGATTTTTTTTTTTGCTCCGTTGACTTATCCATCAAAGACCGCCATATTTCTTCTCAGCATCACCCTAGAGCTTATCCCTATTTTAATGCTGTGTAACAATCCACCACAGTTGTTAACATCTACAGGAATGACACTATGCGGAGGCCGTTTACCATTTCAGACGTCTCTTTGGCAAGACGTTCTTGAATCTTAGCGAGTCTAGCCTCATACTGTTCAAGAGTTTCTTGACGTGAACGTAATTTTATATAATTTTTCATAGCTAACAAACGTTCTTCACGATCTATCTCTGTCTCACAAGAACGTGAAATAGAGTTTCAAACAGCACTTTTTCGGAGTCGATTCCTTTTTTCCGTTCCCGTTTCTTGGGATCTATATTGTTTACCTGCACCTTTCGTAGGCGTACCCATAGCTACTTACTATTTGAAAACTAAAAAAAATACTATTAGATATATGACAATAAAAAGCAACGAAATGTTATAGTTTACCTGATGTAATCTAGAAAAATCCTATTGTAGTTAACAGCAACCTATTTCAGACACTAAAAAGTAAAAAAAACTACGTTTAAAAAAACCGACTTCAAAAACTAAAAAGTATAAAATAACTTAATAAAGATTAAATTTAATACACCTCTTATGCAAACCTTTAATATTAATAAAATACTATTGTTTGTATGTGCTACCTATTGATAGGTTTGAAGTCGGTGCCAAGCCCTAAACAAAATAAAACTTAATATTATAAACAACTTACTTACTGTTATGAAATTTCTACACTAAAGATTAACCTACGTAAATAAACCTAAATACCAATGTGAATTAATGTGAACTAGATGAAAACTTTATTATAAAAATATATATAATATTAATACCTGGATGAGTAACTATAGCTATATTAACCTATATTATTCGTATATATGAATATATTTGTGGCCCTGAAAAGGACCTTTTGGTTTGCGTATTGTGTGACGAGCACACAACACGTTGAGTAATAATGAATACCTACAATTATGAAAACAACTTGTATAGAGCTTCGTGCAAGAGATAAATTATACAAATCTATCAATTAGGTAATAACGCATCAAAATTTTACTATATTTCGAGACGACCGTCAACGACGTCTGCCTGCTTGGGTTGTTTTGTTCTAGACGAAGCTATCCTGCTCAAAGTCACGTGCGACGAGTGTAGGCACCTTCTATTACATTTGGCTTGGCACCGAATTGAAACCTATCAATAGGTAGCACATACACACAATAGTATTTTATTAATATTAAAGGTTTGCATAAGAGGTGTATTAAATTTAATCTTTATTAAGTTATTTTATACTTTTTAGTTTTTGAAGTCGGTTTTTTTAAACGTAGTTTTTTTTATTTAAGTTATTGTTGTCATTGTAGATTAGACGAACATCCTCTATCATCGCAGTTCATCAATCAGTTCATCGTTACACATAATTGCAAGCGTCGTAATGAAATCGTTGTATCCTTATTACTGTTTGTCTGTCTCTGTATGTCGGTTATTATGGTAAAAAGTTTCTTGCTGATAATGTAGCTTTCCATTGGTGATAGAATTTTTAAAATCGGTCTAGCGCCTGAGGCGTGAAAGTGTAACAGACAAACAACCTCACTTACACATTTATAATATAAGTAAAGATAGGTAAGCTAATAAACGGGCACGCCGTCATCGCGGCGGTAAGACCCGTTATGGAGGATTGGCTCGAGAGGCGTCACGGGACCCTCTCATACCGACTGACGCAGGTGACCACTGGGAAAGGATGTTTCGGGGATCACCTGTGTCTGATCCGCAAGGAGCCAACGCCTGAGTGCCACCACTGCGATGGCCAGACCGTGGACACGGCTCTCCACACGCTGGCAGAGTGCCCGGCGTGGGTTGAGCAGAGGCGAGACCTCGTGGCGGCCATCGGAGTGGGAGTTCTCTCGCTCGATAGCCTGATTCTATCGAGCGAGAGAACTCCGGCTATCGTGCGGAGCGAGAGTGCGTGGAACTCTGCCGTCTCCTTCTGCGAGCAAGTTACGCTCGCGAAGGAGATGGCGGAGCGGGACCGGGAGAGGTTTAGAACTCTCCCGGCCCGCCAGGTCCGGGAACGGGCAGGTACCGCAGGCGACTCAGGCGCCGGAGGTCGCAGAACGACCTCCGTTCTCCATAAGCGCAGGCCTGGCGGTGGCAGGTGAGGCCATCTGTCACCCTAGCAAAGCGTTGCGAAGCGCGCTCGCTTCCAGGGAGCAGAGGGTACATGGGGTTCCCACACGAGGGGGGGGGGGGGGTCGTCTACTCGTCTGTAGATGGCCCGAGGTATGTCGGGGCACCAGGGACTTCCTTTCTAGGGTATACCTGGTTCCCCGGCTACTACCCGAGACGGCGTGCGGTTTAGTCGGTTCGAGTCCGACATGCCACCTTATCTCTTCGTACTTTTCACAAAGTACATCTAAACTAAGACTTGGTCATCATTCTGTGTCGAAGGCGCTTACAATGGGATGTCCTCAGGGATCGGTGCTAGGTCCATACTTGTGGAATATCGGCTTCGACGATTTTCTTGCGATACCTATACCATCCGGATGTACTCTGAACGCGTATGCTGATGACGGCTTATTACTGGTGGAATCTGATACTAGGGCGGGGCTTGAGAGATTAGCCAATAGATGTTTGAACTTGATATCTCAATGGGGTGAACGTAATCGCTTAACTTTTGCACCCAACAAAACCTTCCAGCTGCTTTTAAAAGGTAACCTCAAATCACCGCCGAGCATTAGATTTGACAATGTTACTGTAAAAAATAAAACCACAGTGTGTTATCTAGGATTAGTTTTAGAAAGAAACTTTTCATTTATCGAACATATTAAAATAGTTAATGAAAAGTCTAAAAAGAGTTTCTGTGCATTGACAAGGATATCAACTGCGACATGGGGTCTATCATTTAATACATTAAAGATCATATACGGAGCTACTTATTTAGGTTCTATGTGCTATGGTGCACCTGTATGGGCCGATAGGGCGACCGTAGGCGCTGTCCGTCGCAAACTGTTACAAGGCCAACGACTTGCACTGATATTCTTGTGTAAGGCATATAGGACGGTTAGCACTGAGGCTTTGCCGGTGTTGGCGGGTGTGCTTCCGGTCGATCTCGAGGTGCAGAGACGTGCAGCCATGTACTATTCAAGACAACAAAACATGGAATGCGATTTTTTGGGCGCGCGGGATCGCGGTAAAATTACAAGATTGCTTCAACAGCAGCCCGATGTCTATAACGACCTCATAGACGAATGGCAACAACGCTGGGATGAATCATCCAAGGGGCGCCATCTTTACCAATTCTTCCCATCTGTTCGCGAACGGTTGTCGAGGATATGGCTTGAGGTGGATCACTGTGTCGCTCAATTTCTTACGGGTCATGGTAACTTTAAGAGCAAGCTTTATTCATTTAAATTAGTCGAGTCACCATTGTGTCAATGCTCAACACCTAACTCTCACTATGAACAGTCTGCTCATCATATCCTCTGGGAATGTAGTCTTTGGTATAATGAACGTAATATAATGCTGAATAGCTTGCAGGTGACATCTGGGGCGGTATACTATGGGGATCTTGTGTCATCTAGGGTGAATGTCCGTGCGTTTAGGCGATTCTGCCATACATATTATAGAAATCAAACATAGCTCACGTAGGACCCGTAATATTTGTGGCCGTGGTGCTTCCCTGTTTAAAAGGGTGTATGCCCATTTTACTTCATTTTGTCTCCCGCTTTGCTAAAGAGGGAAGTGGATTTACTGTATTTCCAACTCCTCCAATTTTCTTCTGATTAATTTCGTTGCGGGTTCCAAGACAGTTTAATTTCTTCCTGGGACTTCCCGAGTGTCATAACTCGGTGTGTTCGTGGGTCACTGCTGTGGATCCTGGTGTACAGGAGTTACAGCGGTGGGCGTGTGGGTGGGATTAGTCCCAATAAAAAAAAATAAAAAAAATGCCACCGATAGGTGGTATCCGAGGAGACTTCCGCACGGAAAAAAAAAGGTAAGCTAAAAAAATTTGCTATAAGCAGATACATAGTCATTAAACATTGTCAGTAAAATTATTTACTACTAGCTTTTGCCCGCGGCTTCGACCGCGTGTATGTCGGTTATCGCGATAAAGAGTAGTCTATGTTACACGCTGATAATATAGCTTTCCATTGGTGGGAAAGTATTTTTAAAATCGTTTTTTTTTGTTTAGGCGTGAAAGCGTAACAAGCATGGAAATAAACTCACTTAAATATTTATACCCGCAGTTGTTGTTGTACATTGCTTATCCCACGAGAAAATTATTAAATTTCCAGATCCGTTTAGCCGTTTTTGCGTGAAAGAGTAACAAAAATCCATACAAACTTTCGCCTAGACTTGAGATAAATAAGAATAAAATCGTTATTATTTTGTTAAAATATTTTATTTCTGAAACGTAGATAAAATCGATACAAGTAATTAAAATTCTTAGAGATATAACTTATATTCTTTACATAATAATGAAACTGTGAAATTGTCTTATCAACTGTACAATATAACCATTCAACGAATGTGCGCTTCCATGAAATTTCGTTGTAGGTATATTTACGTATCAACAGTCTCTATCGCACGCTTTCCATGCCAATAATAATAAATTATATCGTTTATGTATACAATCTATATAATTTGAACTATATAAACAATTCGATTACGAGAGAATTGACTTCTTAGGTATAAAATGAAGATTTGATCTTGTATAAAAATTTTAGTATTCATCACTAGATTCTTTATTACAACTTTAATAGGATAGGAAAATAATGCACATGCATTTTATATTTCATCTTGTACATATTGCAAGCATAACAACATATCTACTTACAGGTATTAATGTTTTCTGCGTGTAATATTTATAAAACTTTAATTAATTAATATCATTGTTATTTATATACACATGCGAAACAAGTAGATTCCTACATATATATCTATATCATAACTTTGTGCCTTTGTTATCACTCAGGGTACGTAGTAACTATCTCAATTACTTAACAACCAGCACGAACAATTTAAATTGACAAATATAATTTTTAAATAAATATATAATTACATAGTAGGTAACAATAACATTTATTATCAATAATGGCCACATATATGACTCCACTAATGGTGGGACATACCTGCTTATACTTAATGCGGTCAATTTCTAATATCTGAATGTAAGTAGGGTTTTATATATATTATATCGGCTTGTTAGGTAGGTATTCATATAGTCGCCATAAAATATTGTAAGAGCAGTGTCGGAGTAGTAAAACGAAACGACTTCCTCGCGGCTGTCGTAAATATTATTTTGGTATTTGTTTTTCGTTCCACATTTAAAAATGACCATGAATTCGAAAAATCTGGTTTCAATCAAACCTCAGTTGTTAAAATTATAATAAAGTCGTTAAGCTTCATCTTGAAGGCATATTAATAAACCTACAATATGCAGGTTTATAGAACAACGTTCTCCTTACATTCGTAGCTTCCGATTACCGGACACAAAACAGGTTCAATTCACTCCCGCACAAAATAAGTCGAAATTATTAGCTCGACGAAATTAACTGGATAATGTTTTCACTCTAGTCTCGTCATTCTTTGCACACTTTCACAACGCCAAAGAAAAGTACACTAGCAAATTGAAGTCCTTATTGACAAAAAAATACGATATCATTGGTTGTTTAAATGTAACTCTCAAATGAAAAAGGAACAATCAATAAATGTTATTTGAAACGTTTTTCGCAGATCAAATAATATTTGGACTATTTCTGGTTAAAAAATTACAAATATTTACAAAAGTGTCATTAACGGCATCGGAAAGAAAAGGCGCAAATGCGCCACACGCCGATGCTACGTGAGCAGCTTGAAGAACATGATCCCCAGAGAGATGTTGATGAAGAGCACTAGGATCACCAGCTGCTGCCGGGAGAACCAGTCCTATTAAAAAAGAAGAAAAAGTTTAATTATATTTATGACTTTCCTTTTTAATATCTTTAAATAAGGTTCAAATGCGTAGACATTTTGTAGCGACTGCTACGAATGTTCTACGATGGGTCCAATTGCTTATTGGCTGACAATATTAAAAAAATAATGAAATTCGAACCTTGACTTGCGGACTGACTAAGTAGAGCAGAGGGTTGGCCCTCAGTTTCTCGGTCTCTTCGTGGATGCGACGCACTTCCTCACGTCGCGCCGAGCCGAGAGCCGAGACTTCCTCGCGGGACATTCCGCCACCGTCCGGCATTCTTGGCATTCCTGCCACATCCGGCAGTGATTTTTTACGCTGCAGAGTCTGTGGTTGGCTTATCATCTGTATACAAAATTTGCATTTACATATATTTTTATTACTATGTCATCAGCGATCTGGTAAAGGTGAGTAATAATTTATGTTATATTCCGGATGAAGGTGCCTACATTCATCCGAAACAAAACAAAGGTATTCATTTACTTAACCTCTACAAGTTAAGTAAATATTAATTGAAACACTTATTATTGGCATATGGCAAGTAACCAAAAAAAGATGAAAACCACACAAAACAAAACTGGTTGAAGTGGGTAGGTGTTCTTTTACTGAAGTAATTAATATTTTGGATGCATGTGTATTTTTTCCGATGAAATGGCATATGTTAAAAAGAAAAATGATACCTGTATATTCCCTATTGTCCCTTTTTATGGTTTTGTTTAGTTAAATAAAAGGCAATAAGTTAAATACAATTTAGAATCATTGACAGTTTATATATCTAAAGCAGTACTTTATCCTGAAAAATTATATAAGACTTAATTTATAAGTATACTTTATATTCTATTCTGAATGTAATATATTATGTTTAAGTAATAGAATCTGTTATTTCAAAAGCACATAATTATATGATTGTATTCCCGTTTTCTTTTATATTGGTATGCATAATTTCACGATAGTAGCCAATTTACCGGTTAGCTGCAACGTCATACGCGGTTTTATTACGCGTCAGATGATTTAAACTTTAAGCAATCAGGAACTGACTTTCAACATGTGTATAGTAAATAAAATATCAAAGTTTCAAGGTTGAACATTCATAGAGCAATTTATAAATTTTGTTTAATTCACGACTAAGAAACTTTAGTGGTCGGGTATACCATTTCATTCATCACCTTTTCTAAGCCTATTTTTAATAGAGTCGTAACAGTAGGCAACAAATATGTGTGCGTGTGTGTGTAGGTTTTTTGCACTTTGCTTCTACTGTTCGAATTCCCATATACCTAAGTCGTACCTATTCATAAATTGTTTTGACATTATGTCATTAGCATCAATGAAAGTGGTGATAAAAAACGCATTTTTGCGTTTCTTCGGTTTGATAAACCAGACTTTAAATTTATATTATTTAATTCTCAAAAATAAATAGTTGTTATACGAGTTGTGTTACCTCCACCGGAGGAACATTAATCCAACTCTCTGATGCTCGCCGGGCGAGGATAGCCGGAGAGCATAACAGGTCCTCGTCTTCATCTTCATCTCCTTGGTACCACATTTTCAAATAATTGCACTAATCACGGGTCACAAACAACGTTCATGTTTTTTTAACTTTCATAATTCTATCGCCACTTTTTATTGCATAAATTTACATGTTTTTTATATTATCTAGCGAGTAGGTTTTTTTTTTAATTTAAAGTATTTTAAGTTATATTTAGCGAAGAGGTGATACGCGGAAAACGGCTGCGAGTGACTGTCTCAATTTAGAAATAGAACAGGCTGAGCGCTAAGCCGCCGCCGCCCGCCGTCGTCGCCCGCCCGGCCGCCTACAACCGAGTCATTACTAAACTTATTGCGATGCCATTCGTACATCTATCCCTTTGTGGCATGCATTGTAGCAATTCGTCTTTCAAACAGTTTAATTTAGTCTCAATGACTATTGTTTTAAATCTTCCGTTCCTACTTTTATAATGATAACATCTTTGGAGCACGATTAGGTATCTAATCGATTTCGTTATTATGTTCGTCGTTATGTTATTAGGTATCGTAAATGTAATGTCTAAACGATTATAAAACTGTAAAATAAAGCTTTAATGGCTAAGGCGACATTTATAATCGATTATTTGTTTTTGAATAATTGTCACTTAAAGTTTTCACGTAAACCAACATTTGTACTTCAAATGAGGTTAATTTTGTTCCTTACGTTAATAGGTGCTTAAATGTTATTATTATTTAATTTTTGACATGATTTCAGTAACACTTATTTTTTAATTTAATTTCCATGTTAAACAACTCCGGCCGGCAGAAAAATAAATATTTAGAAAATAGTGCTATGGAACTTCTATTATTAACTCTGATATCGTAAATTATGTTTCTTTTAGAAATATGCAATTAATGACCGCTATACTTTCTTTTCAAATTAACAAGCTAACCTTGTTTTTAAACTAAATTCAGGATTCATATCATCTATCTGGATTTATTTAAATTTATTACCCATCTTACGCTTTCGAATCGTTTTATTTATTTAGCAAACATTTGCAAAAAAAAATATAATTCACCAGATTTGTAATGATGTGTACAATTTTTCGCTGGTGGTTGGCTTATCGTCAATAAGTAACAAAATATTAACCACAACCTCGGCAAAACACTGTCGTATTCTGGACATTACGCAAGACCTTTTTCCTAATCCCAAACTAACAAAATATATTCGTTATATATCACTATGTCATTATATACAAACAATAGAAAAAACTGAAAGACGCTTTGAGATATATGTAAAGGTAGGTTTACCATGTGTTTCTCTACCAGAAAATCGATTCGGTACGAACAAGGCCTTCGAGGACCCAAGGAGATTAATATAAGCGATTACGGCAGATGAAAATTTTCATTCTATATTGCTATGTTGAATATGAAACTACCACGGATTAGTAAGAATAGTCGCCCTCTAGATCAATTTACCACAGGGTTTAGGTTACGGGAAACCGTTGAAGGAAGAGTGTTCAAGACCACTCTATTGGGAACTCATTTGGGAGATTCTCTAACGTTGATACATTTTACATGACTACCTTCTAATTTATCATAATTTTCTTTTAAAGGCTAATTACACTGCATATGAAATTACCATAACAAACTTTCTACGATAACTATACCATTATCGCAGATATTAACCTATAAGTTGATATCTGCATTAGTTTTAAAAGCGAAAGAACAAGTTATACAATAAATGGCTTTAATCCTTGTCAGTTTCAGAAGTTACAATGTTATAAAGATTTTCATCTTACATTATGTAAACGAAATTAATAGTGTTTTAAAGAATGTAGGTATGAAATTAGGTAGGGTGTTAAAACCTTGACGTTTGGGGAGCTTGTTTAAATAGGAAGAGTATATATTAAACCTTTGCTACCCAGATGATACTACCCTTCATGCAACAACTGAAGTGGATGGAACTTCTGGACCTTCTCAAAATAATCAGCCATCAATGATAGTCGATGGTCGATAATATCAGCTAGATCTCTTCTTGCTTCTTATTTTTGATGATAAACAGTGTAGGTACATATGACTGAACAGAAATGACTGGCAATAATATTCATTTTAGTAAATAAACGTTTTGAAGTCCGTGTTTCTAAACTCCTCCGATATTATGATTCTTGTATTTTCAATAAAATAATTATTTATATTTATATAAAATAATAAACACTTAGTAGTTTATTATATGTACATAGTTACTAAAATAGCATTTTTCAAGTATACTAGTATAATTATATGCTTGTCTACGTTGTGTGAGCGAAAAACAATAAATGCCAAACAAATTTATGAAAAGATCAATATTGTTTTCACATAGACGGTTCTTATGTGATGCTAAATTGTTATTCTGTTAAAATGCTGCATATATATTTATATATATTATTATATTTGTATATATATATATATATATATATACAAATATTCGGCCAAAAACAAACCGAACTACAGCCACAGCGGTAGAGCGCATTCGAATGTCTTGTAAAAATGGGCTCCGTGTTTAAATTCCGCTCAGCACAAGTTTATATGCATTATTATGTTATTTGCATTGGTTAAGCCAATGCAAAATTCTTTCTAGAGTTCGCCTGGCGGTAAATTTTCAACCATTTTGACTATCTCGTTTTATTTCAGTGTATCAAACAGTAAACATATATAGTAGAACTATCATTGTTTACACTTTTATACCATGATACTGAACACTCGTTGTATGTAGTCGTTTTGAGGCCCGTTGCTAACTGTTTGAGCGCCCGCGTGTAATGCCGATTAGCCGCCTGTTTTTCCGTGCGGAAAAACCCCTTCTGATACCCCTCATGTCAGACTCGAACCGACCAAAACCGCACGTCCCGTTGCCCCCAGGGTACCAGTAGCCGGGGAACCGAGTGATTGCAATTTACATATGTTTTACAAGGTAATATGGAGCTTATAAACGTTTGAATTTATTATTGTACTTTGATCAGTGTAGATGTCACATGACTTAATAAAAATATATTAGACATGCAAATTATGATAATGTTTCGTTTTTGTTTCGATATCTGTACTTTGCCACCCTTGTGCGGTGGACTTCCAGCACAACAGTACCCGGCGAGTCTGGTCGTTTTTACATTATTGTAAATTCAGAATATATTGTTTAATAATTTTACATTTCGGTACTTCGTCTACATGTTGTAACACAATGTTTATAACATTGTTTCTATTAACATTGTTTCAAGAACTTTCTACACGTATTAATATATAGGTAATATGTACGTGTTTAAATAGAGTTATGTAATGTACCAGAATATTGTACATGAAATAACAGCGCCGGTAATTCGAGTTACAGGTGTGCGACTCTGCCCTGCCCGAGTTTTTACATTCTCTAATCATTATAAGCAATATGCATTTTTTGCCACTGGCGAAAGTCAATATTGAGGAAAGTTAAGCAAGAAGGGAAGTTCTAACCTGCCTTTTCTTTCAATATACTTTCAATTTTGCCATTTGTATCGACTTGTCATATATAATATTATATAGAGTGTATTAATTAATCTTTTTATGAACTTACCTTTCGACCGCCTCCACCGCCTCCCGTAGGTATTGGTGGCGGTGGCGCTGGGAGTTGAGCCACGTACAAGCTTTCTGTTCGCTTTGGCTGATATGGTGACGGTGATATTTCCTGACCTAACGTTCGCTTTCTCAAGAGTGAGTCCTCAAATGGCTGAATCGAATGATCTCGTGAACCTGATCGAGATATAGAGCCTCGTCCGGATGCTAGGTGACCATTGCCCGCTGGTGTAGCTGCACGAGACTGAGGTCGTGATTGATTGATGATTGGAGGTTGAGGAGCTACGGATCCAGCTCGGGAACCCCCGCTTGGAGCGGCTTCGACAGAAGGTTGTCGTGAACGTCGTCCGTAACGATCAACACTCGAGTCTCTGCTAGGGGGTCTTTTATAATGATCAAAATAGTCAATAGACGGTCGTGATCCAGGTTGCCGAGGGTCTCGACCTCCATTGACGATGTCTTGTTCAGTAGGGGCAGTGGGCCGATATGATTGGTCAGAAGGACCCGTCTGGTGGTATCCTTGATTTTCATTTGTCATTTGGCGATACATTTGGTCAGTCTGTTGGCCGTAACTTTGATGATCGTGAGTTTGCCTATAACCTTGGGTATCCATTGCCTGCCTATACGGCTGTTGGTTCATCACCATTGCTGGCCGATCAAGAGGTCCTTCTGAATGGATGGTTCCGGTGCGAACATCATTTGGTCGATATCCCGAAGTGCCGCTATCTAAATACGTATTGCCCTGAGTACCATATGGTGGCTGACCAAGTATACTTTGTCGTCGCGGAGGAGCTTGTGGAGCATTCCAGTCCTGATGTGTAGGCCTTTGATTTAATTGGGGTCGTGTTCCTGAAGATAATCTTCTATCTTGGTTGGTGTATTGTTGGCTAGTTTGGTCTGTATTATGTTGAAGCTGCATTGCATCTTGTCTTATAAATCTAGGAGCTGATTGTTGAGGGCCTCCTTGTGATGGAGGTCCGTATGAATTTATTTGTTCATTTGGTGGGAAGGGTTTTTGATTATCAGGGGAAAGTTGAGGTGATGTACTCGCTGATGTCCAATTATCTTGATTTGGTGTATAATATGGATCGAAAGGAGGTCCGGGAGCTCTACTATCTGTATTATAATTAGTATTGTAAAGCCTTTGATCTGGTTGCACGGCCTTGGGATATTGTGTAGATGGTCTTCTGGAAGATACCGTATTTGGGACTTTATTATTTTGTGGAATCTGCGAATGCATCGGAGGGATATGATTTGGAATGCTCTTTCCATCCAAGGCCTTTTCAGAGTCTTGGGAAACGGGTGTTGCAACTTGTGTATCGTAAGCTTTTTGTCTATATTTTTCTCTTAATCCTATTCTGTCAAAGCCTGGATGCTTAAAATCTGGGGCAAACTGTTTCGCAGTAGCTTGCGCTATATCACAGTCTTCTTTAGCTTGGTCTGCCGCTTCATCGGCTTGATCAGCTTTTCCTCGCGCCGTCGAGGTTCTATAACAATAAGTGATTTTTCTAATTATCTTAAACAAGTACTTTAAGGAAAAAAAACAATGCAAGTGGGTAGAACATATGCACTGTTGCATTATCATTTCAGTTGTTTCATACAACTTATTTATATGTGATGTCAAAAGTCCAACCAATATAACATAAAAGATATCTTGTGGCTCAACATATAAGGGAAAAAAGAGGTAATGGGTGTGGGCAATGGTTGTTAATGGTCTGACGCACGTCTAGACGGAAGTACCTACACAAACGAAAATATATTCGCTAGGTGATTGCCCGTGCTCTTGCGACTGCCTATTTAGTACCTACGCGTCATTAACTCGCACACCTTTCACAGGATACGAAATTTGTGGTAAGTACATTTTTATATTAAATCTAAGTACACAATTGAAGAGCAATGAAAGAACTTGATTACCAGTGCATACAAGAGCAAGTTAAAAGATTTTATGGAAATGAAAGCATACGAGGGGTGATCAATAAGTAATGATAATCAATATGACACAGAACTATTAGATTAAAAAAAGTATTTTATTTTTCAACATAGTCTCCTTGCAAGTTAATACATTTAGTGTATCTTTTTTCTAAGCCCATGATTCCCTTAGAAAAAAATTCTTTGTCTTGACCCTCCCAAAATGCCTCTACTGCGGCCATCACTTCACTATTGTACTCAAATTTGTTGCCCCGGAGGTGTTCTTTGAGCCGAGGAAAGAGGTAGAAGTCACTGGGAGCTATATCTGGCGAATAGGGAGGGTGTTCGAGCAGTTCGAACCCCGTTTCTTCAATGGCAGCCATCGCAACTGCGGCTTTGTGAGCCGGGGTGTTGTCTTGGTGAAACAGCACTCCAGCGCGCAGTTTACCGCGTCTTTTTGACTTAATAGCTTCTCGCAATCTTCTTATTTGGCCTGCGTAGTAAGAGCCTGTTATAGTGGCGCCCTTTTCCAAATATTCCACCATAATAATTCCTTCTGCATCCTAGAAAACAGAACCTTTAACCTTTCCCGCTGAACTTGACACTTTGAATTTCTTCGGCGTTGGTGAGGAAGCTCGTTTCCAAGTCATTGATTGTTGTTTAGTTTCGGGATCAAAGTGGTGGATCCAGGTCTCGTCCATGGTCACAAAACGCGACAAAAAAAATTCTTTATCGGCCTGGAACTTTTGAAGATTCACCCTCGAAATGTCGACTCGTTTCTTTTTTTGCTCGTCGGTTAACATTCTCGGTACCCAACGCGCAGAGACCTTTTTCATATGCATTTTGTTGACAATGATTTTTTGAACGCTGCCATAGGAGATCCCTGTGACCTCAGCTACATGCCTTACGGTCACCCTTCGATCGGCCAACACGATATCTTCCACTTTTTTGACGTTTTCTCCAGTAAGGGACGTGGAAGGGCGTCCCTCGCGATGTTCATCTTCAGTGGAGGTTCTGCCCAGCTTAAATTCCTTTGCCCAGCGTGCGACTGTGGAATATGGAGGAGCAGACTCCCCCAATGTTTCCTCTAAGTCGCTGTGTATGTCTTTGGTAGACATTTTTTTCAGGCAGAGGTACTTGATGACAGCTCTTATTTCATTTTTCTCCATTTTGATGTTTTCTCTTCGACAGTTCGTATTCAAATGAATGTATCTCCCGGTAATGGTGTCCTATTTATACATTTTTTTGAAGCTGAAGTAGTGGATATATAAGCAAGCAGAAAAAAAATAATTTGGGTTTTTGTGCGTTCTAGAAATACTCGATTATCATTACTTATTGATCACCCCTCGTACTATTCTGTAACTGACCTCTTAACGGAGAAAATATAATTGAATTCATTTTTTAATGAGTACAATATACTACCAATAATACAGTTATAATAAATGTGATATTACATATTACTTATAACATTATTTATTACGATTATGACATTTAAAAATATATTAATTTTATTGTAATTGATATTTTAATTTATATTGAAATGTAAATAGAATTCTGACCTCTTATGATGTAGTAAATAAGCTCAACCTCTTTCTTAATGTAATCTTATTGCATGCCTAAAGGTAGAAATTGCAGAACATTTATACAATATTAGCTCCCAAAGATTCTTAAGAAACAGATATCAGTTTTACTCAGACATGTTTTTCGAAATTTTCTGTTATATTTTAATTCTTGTTCCCATTACCTATAACCTCTTTTTTCCTATGACTTACAGCCTGATGTTGAAAAGTATTAAATTGCATTGCTGCTACAGCCTTTAATAGTCCACTGCTGGACATAAGCCTCTCCTTAGAAAGGAGGTTAAAATGCATTACTTCCCTATAATTAGGAGCAGGACTATCAAATACAACATTATTATGTAAACTACAATTATACTTAATGTTATTGGTGGTTTGCAATTAATTTAATGGATATCCACCTAGAAACAGCTATATCTGCCTTTTGTAATGCTATTTTAGATGCACGTTGCGCCGCATTTACTGCTGAATCAACACGTTCCCGGAATTTAGCCGAACGCATGAGGAACATGTGTTTTCGTTTCTGGCTTGTGATAAGCACATTATTTTTATATTTGCCTTCTTCTTTTGTACCGTCTCGGAACGTGGTAACACCGTAACCGTATTTTTTATTTGCTGCCCATTCTCCTTCGTAACGAAGTCCATCACTACGTTCGCTGATACCGTATCCAGTGCGTTTGTCATTCTTCCATTCCCCAAGGTAGGTTTCTGTGACACTGGCATCCAGATGCTCATCCTGTTATGAAAAAAAAAATACTTTAGGGAGAATTCTGATTTATCCCAAGAACAAATTTTAAATTATAGTTACAGATTACAGTAGTTGAAGTAGTAGTATATATATATATACACTACTACTTCAAAAGGAATCATATATATATATATATATATATATATATATATATATATATATATATATATATAGGTCAGGTTCAGGTTGTCAGGATCAGGTTGTCCCTTATATGGGTGTAATTATTTTTTTAAATATCGAAATACATATTTCTTTTTAAACTACCCAGACTTACTTATATGCAAAATTGTATCTTCCTACGTCAACATTAACCCGTGCCGGCAGAACTCTGAAGATTTTGAAAATTGCTGTTTTTAACCTTTGCCGTTATGTTGCTAAATCAAATAAAATATTTAAATTTTATACAATATTTATTATAAAAAGATAAAATTACAGATCAGGCAGGATATTTTCTTTTCAGGGTATCTTTTTTCAGTCTGGATACAAATTTCTATGCTAATGAACACAGCGTAGCAAAAATTGCTTTTGCTCTTTCTTTGCAATGATCAAACTATGAAAATTTTGCATGGGCTTTACAGCTCTTTCAGCTGTATCACTAACTGCCCTTAAAGAAAGCACTTTTCTTTTTGCCTCTAAATAGGCAACATCTTCATTCAATTCTTATCAATGTTCAATCGAGAAAATAAATTTGTGCTTTTGACAGATACAAAATCACTTAATGATTTTCCTGCAACAATAAATAAGGTTATAAGTATTATTATCAATTAATTGAAACATTAAGTATAATTATCAATTTATTGAAACAGTATAAAGAAATAGTACTATGTATTGTATTTCTACTTACCACACAAATAATCAGACATATCTTCTTCAAATGGAATGTGTCTCTTCCCAGAATCATACAAACTCTCTCTTTGTGAGTTTACTACAATGTTCGTGTTAGTTTGTTCATTAACTTTATCATTCAAGAGTGATAAAATGACAATTTCTTCTGACTAGTACCAAAGATGTTGATTAAACTTGCTCAGGGCTGCTTTGAAGATCAATTTGTCAACAGTTTCATATTCTTTCAGCTTCTTTAAAAAGCACAAATCTTGATTTAGTGCTTTCACCGCCAGACTGCATCCAAGCCATGGTTTCACATATACGAGAACACATTTTAAAATCAGTTCGTAAACGTGATGGCGGCAAGCAAAGAGTAGTAATTCCCTGTCTAGTTTTTGTTCCAAAAGTACACAAACTCCTTTCAATCAACCTGTATTAGTTGTATCACAGCACGTTATTTGTACTTTGTCATCGAGGTTCCAGTAAAAAAGTGCGTTCAACACAGCTTTTGCTTGATCCTGGCCGGAAGAGCTCTGCAGTTTGGGTACAGGCAGAAGTTGTTCATTCCTCCACTGAAATTAGAATTTCCAGGCGGTTTTAATTAGAACTTCTCACGTCAAGTCGGGATAATAATTTCCCATCCTGGTCCACCATTTCAGGCATATTATTCTGAAAATCTGATTTTATAGATTCCGCTCTATCTTTTCGACTCTGTGTGCGAATGCGTTGAATGGACGATTTGTTTATCGGAAAATCATCACAGCTAAGGTCTAGGGCTTCCACTACAACATGAAGTATAGAGACAAAACCCCTTATGCTTAATTGACATCTATCTAAAGCTCTCTAATCTTTCTTTCCTCTTTTTGTAGTAGTTTCAGAACTTACCATTTGAGAGGTTGATGGCAAGGGTTCCTCAAGGCCTTCATCAGAGCTGGTAAGTGTCTCTGCGTTTGTATAGGAATCTTGCGTACTAAGAGATGACAATAAACCTCCGAAGCACATTTGCTCATATATTTTTTTCTCTTCATTTAATTTTCTTTGTCCCCTTTTTCTTTGCTCCCGAATGACGATTATTAGCGCTTTCACTAACAGTCAACTTAACTTCGCGAAGAACTTGATGATTAGACGGTAACTTGGATAA
The DNA here is from genome assembly GCA_902825455.1 of Arctia plantaginis. Taxonomy (NCBI): domain Eukaryota; kingdom Metazoa; phylum Arthropoda; class Insecta; order Lepidoptera; family Erebidae; genus Arctia; species Arctia plantaginis. The sequence continues at coordinate 9,810,501 of CADEBD010000288.1, forward strand.
TTTACGTCACCAACTAAAAAAATACTTTCTTTATTGCTTCTTAATTCCACCGCCACCTTTTAAATGTAAAACAATACGTGTTAATCGCGAGAATAATTGACAAATAAGGCGAATACGCACCGCTACTGCCGCACAACATGTATGAACATGATTCGATGCAAGTCGGCACGGGTTCACATCACATGTCAACAACCTTTAATAGTCTACTGCTGGACATAGTCCTCTCCTTAGAAAGGAGGTTTTGGCCTACTATATCACGCTGGCCAGACGTGACGGGTTATCATACTCCAAATAAGGTAAAAATTATTTATGAGTGTTTTTTTGAAGCAAATGAACAAAATGAAGACCTCTGCGTTACAAATTTAAAATTTTGAAAAATAGGGGGCACGCTAATATATATATATATACACTAGTGGGCCCGACAGACGCTGTTCTGTCTTAAAAAAAAATTAACTAAAAAACATTTGGTAGCGCACCAAATCGTGAACGTAAACTAAAATTGTAATACATATACAGGGTGACTGGGTAAGTCCATCTAGATACTTTAAGGGGTTGTAGTTGCCATAATTTCTGATGGATTTCATTATTAAATACCATATCCCAAACCTAACCCTTTTTCAAGTTATTGGGCTTTTGCTATATTATTAACCATCTACTTCGGCCCTGTTTATTAAGTTTGTGGCAACATTGTTGCACATCACTATGATTGAAATACGTAGCATCATGACAGTGCAACACTATTGCCTGTCAGTCTCTCGTGTCTATGACATTCATTCTTTTAGCTTGCTACAAAATGGATACTGTAACAATTAGTGATTGCATATAAAGTTAAATATAAATCTTATTTCTGTGAGACACATACGGCAGTTTTATTGACAACAACACGTAAAACAAACTGGTGTACTGGCCATCGTGATTTCGAGCCTTACGACACTAAAGTGGTGACTCCCTCGTGCCGTCGCGTCGAGTTCCCGCCGGATTTGCATACCTACGTTTCAAACTGGACTTCGTGATCGAGTACTGCAGCCTCGACCGATAATTTCCATCTATCCTGCGTTTATTGCAACATATCCAAGCGGCAACACCCACAATCCACGGTTTTCGAAACTATTTCACCCAACGCACGCCACTCTAACCAGAAAAAACCGGTTTGCCTCGGCGTGCCGCTGTGAACAATCGTGCTTCGGTGTTTCTGTGTGGTACTCCGCAATCAAGACGGATTTTGCCTACAATTGTGTTCTCCGTGCTGAAATACATAAAGTTTATCGCAATTTCAGTGGAAATGCCTATATTTCATCTCCGAAGATTTTATTTAAAATAGGATCCAACGGGTTGACAACGCCATCCATACTTGCCGTCGAGAAGTGATACTTTCAATCGATTTGAGATGTGCGCTTGCGTTATTTTTACTCTACGAACAATAACTCTAAGATCGAATACGTTATTTTATTCGGTCTTCTATGGTCGTCACTGAGTGTTATAGTAAAAAACGTCAACAAACTTTTATCCAATTGTAATATTTTGTGTATATTATAAGTTTAGTTTAATTTACGTAGTAGTAATTAGTTTTATAGTGCTACAAGTTCTTTTGTATTTTTCGGTAAGTTTTTGTCACTATTTCACACAACTAATCTGTAACTTTGCTTTTCTTACAAATGTAAACAAAGTGCTACGTTATTGCCTTTTATATTTTTGTCCACTTTTACTGCTCTGTTTCTACTGGTCTTTAACTTTGCAACCAGAAAGCATGTATGCAGGGTGTATAGCTTGACTCAATTAGAAATTTTTCTATTCTTTTGTACCAACATAAATTTTGCTAAAATATTTTAACTTATTCTAACATTGTGTAAAGTGTGTTCTTTGCACCTTAATATTAATTTTATTATTTTATTTTTTTAACAGCACTTATACCTGTAAGGACTGCTTGTAAAAAAAGTCTTTTCATCCTTTGATTGATTTCAATCTTGTAAAATATTTTATTTAAAACCATAACCTTGTAAAATATTTTGTTTAAGCTTCATTTTAATTTTTTCTGTTAATGTTTAAGTTGTAACTTATTGGTTTTTGGACATTTACATTGCCTGCTTTGTATACTTACCTAATATTTGCATTTTAGTGTGTCAGTTTTGCTACAGCACCCCCTTTTAAATATTTCTTGCCTGTGTTTTGTTCGCACTGCACGCCTGTTGGTCTTTGGTATTTTATCTTTTAGCCATGGCTGAACATTTACAGGAACAAATCCTACAGCTGCAAGCCGAGAAAGCTGCTCTCCTGCTTCGGCTTGAGCAAGAAAATAAGGCAGAGGTATGTAAGGTGTCCGTGAAATTGCCTCCGTTCTGGCCTAACAAACCTGCAGTATGGTTTGCCCAGGTCGAGGCACAATTTCAACTTTCTGGCATCACAGCCGATAACACAATGTTTAATTATGTTATCTCACAACTGGACCAGAAACTGGCTGGTGAAGTGGAGGATATTATAACAGCGCCTCCAAGTCAAGGGTCTAAGTATACAAAATTAAAGGAAGAACTAATAAGGCGACTTTCCTTGTCACAGGAGCAACGAGTTCGCCAACTTATTGGTGAGGAAGAGCTCGGTGACAGACGACCGTCCCAGTTTCTTCGACACCTACGCTCATTGTCTGGCAACGTTTTGTCAGATGACAACATTTTGCGACAACTGTGGCTTCGCCGTCTGCCTCAACAGGTTCAAGCCATTTTGGCATCTCAATTGGATCTCGACCTTAATAAACTTGCGGAGTTGGCTGACAAGGTCATGGAAATCGCAAGCCCCAATCAAATTTACACTTGCGCTGCCCCATCCACTTCATCATCAGTCCTGGAAACGTTGGTTGAGCGAGTGGAACAATTAGGCAAACAAGTTGCTTCCCTGTCCACAAAAAATAAGCCTGGACGTTCACGCAGTCGTTCCAGGGCGTCCTCTAGCCGCTCCCGCACCTCCACACCTGGTGCATCAAACAAGGTATGCTGGTACCATAAAAAGTTTGATGAAAAAGCGTCCAAATGCATTAAACCTTGCGCATGGACACCTCAGCAGGGAAACGTGCACAACAATCAGTAGAGGCGGCTACTGATTGTTCCTTCACCGGCCGCCGCCTTTTTGTGACTGACCAAACGTCTAAGTTCCAGTACCTTATTGATACTGGCTCAGACCTTTGTTGTTTCCCTAGGCGCTTACTTAAAGGCCGTTACAGTAACAGCGAGTTTGATCTCAGTGCTGCAAATGGTAGCTCGATCAAGACCTACGGCAACATCTCCCTACATCTCAATCTAGGGCTACGCCGCGACTTTCTGTGGAACTTCATTATCGCTGATGTGAGCACACCCATCATCGGTTCTGACTTCCTCAGTTTTTACAATCTCCTACCAGATTGTCGAAACAAACGTCTCATTGATGGAAATACCAAACTTTTTGTTTCAGCTTGTGTTGCACAAATTAACCAGGACAGCATTAAAGCAGTCTCTTTTGGTGACTCAAGTTATGCGTCTGTGCTTGCTGAGTTTCCAGACGTCACGCGTCCTCCTGGCATGCCAAGGATTGTCAAGCACAGTACCGTGCATCATATCAACACATCTGAGGGTCCCCCTGTGTCATGTCGTCCCCGTCGTTTGGCTCCTCAGAAACTGGTCGCTGCCAAGAAAGTGTTCGAGGACATGGTACAATGTGGCACAGCGCGTCCTTCAGAAAGTGCTTGGTCATCTCCGTTGCATATGACAACCAAGAAAGACAATTCCTGGCGTCCATGTGGCGATTATCGCGCCTTGAACGCCAGAACAATCCCGGACCGATATCCTATTAGGCATATCAACGACTTTGCCAATAGCCTCGCTGGTGCTTCTGTATTTAGCACCATAGACCTTGTGAAGGCTTATCATCAGATTCCCGTCTTTAAGGAACATATTGCGAAGACCGCCATCGTAACTCCGTTTGGCCTCTTCGAATTCCCTTTCATGACCTTCGGTTTGAGAAACGCTGGTCAAACTTTTCAGCGTTTCATCGATGAGGTCACACGGGGTCTCGATTTCTGTTTTCCCTACGTAGATGACGTTCTCGTCTTTTCTCGGGATGCTGCCACTCACAAGGAACAACTGCGCCTTCTTTTTAAGCGTTTCCAAGAATACGGGGTTGTGATAAACCCCTCAAAATGCATTCTTGGTGCCAGCGAGGTTTCCTTCTTAGGCAACTTGATAAATGCGGAGGGGACTCGTCCTCCTAAAGATAGGGTCCAACACTTAATGGATTTTCCACCGCCTGAAACTGTACAAGGGATGAGGCGATTTCTTGGTATGATCAACTACTATCGCCGTTTCATACCCCACGCCGCTAAGTTTCAGGCGCCATTAATTGACGCTCTGGTTTCGACGAATAGCAAGGGAGCAAGACCTTTTCCTTGGTCTCCGGAATTGCTAGAAAAGTTTGAGGCATGTAAGAAGAGTCTGTCCGATGCAACGCTTCTACAGCATCCTGTCAACGATGCACCGCTGGGTCTTTTTACGGACGCTTCCAGCGTACATGTTGGCTCTTGCTTACAGCAACGAATCGATGGACAGTGGTTTCCTCTTGCATTTTTTAGCAAGAAACTAACCCCGCAACAGTCTCAGTGGCCTGCTTACCATCGAGAACTTTTGGCGGTGTACGAAAGCGTACAGCACTTCCGCCATACTCTTGAGGTCCAACACGCCACTATTTATACGGATCATAAACCGCTGCTGTACGCCTTCGTACAGCGTCGAGAAAAGCTCGCGCCTGCACAGCTAAACCAGCTGTCCTTTATAAGTCAGTTTACGACTGACATAAGATATATTAAAGGCGAAGACAATGTCGTTGCAGATGCTATGTCCCGTATTGACGCAATCTCATTAGAACAGGAATATGAGACTCTCGCGAAATCACAAGAGACAGACGACGAACTGTCAAAACTCATGACAGACTGTTCTTCAAGCCTTAAACTGACCAAAGTTGTAATACCTGGCACTGACCATTCTCTGATTTGTGACCTCTCAACAGGCAAGCCCCGTCCCTACGTTACTCCGGATTTTCGCCAAGCAATCTTTGCCAAGCTCCATGGATTAAGCCATCCTGGTGCTCGGGCTACTACTCGCCTTGTGACTGATCGATATGTCTGGCCCTCCATCAACAAGGACTGCCGAGCTTGGTCCCGATCTTGCCAAGCGTGTCAGCGCAGCAAGATTACGCGCCATAACTCTGCACCTCTGGGCACCTTCGAAACACCATCTGGCCGTTTCATGCACGTACACACGGACATCGTTGGTCCGTTACCGGTTTGTTCCGAGTACCGTTACTGCCTGACGGCAATTGATAGGGTTACCAGATGGCCCGAAGTTTGGCCCATGTATACCGCTACGGCAGAGGAAGTTGCTGACACCTTCACAAGGGAGTGGGTCCCTCGATTCGGCGTGCCTTCGCTAATAACAACCGACCGAGGAGCTCAATTTGAGTCTGATTTGTTTCGCCGTCTTATGCACAACTTTGCCACCAAACGCATTCGTACCACTGCATATCATCCGGCCGCGAACGGCATGATAGAGCGCGTCCATCGGCAACTTAAGGCCTCTTTAATGTGTCACGAGAATTCGTGGATCAAAGCCCTTCCCTTTGTCCTTTTGGGAATGAGAACGGCTTTCAAAGAGGACCTTAAGGCCACAGCCGCCGAAATGCTCTATGGCGAAACTCTACGCCTGCCTGGTGAGCTGTTAGTGTCTGTTCCTGGCCCTGACAAAATTGAAGACGCATCAGACTTTGTTGCTCAATTGCGCCGTCGCATGTCGAATATTCGACCCGTCGGCGCCTCTCGACATTGCCAAACCATGCCTTTCATATTTAAAGACCTCGCCAATACCACTCACGTGTTTCTAAGGGATGACGCTGTTCGGCGTCCCTTACAACCCCCATACACCGGACCTTATCTGGTACTCAACCGCGCCGACGACGGTAAGACCCTTACCATCAATTTCAAAGGCAAGCCGGTCGTGGTAAGTATCGACAGAGTCAAACCAGCATTCGTTGAAAATGTAGTTTCGGATCAAACTAGGACTGTCCAGCAGCTGCTGGACAAGCCACCAGAAGCTGCTGTACTGCCTCAGGCTGACAATATGTCTACTGAGCCTGCTTCATCCGCCGCTGTACCCAAGAACTCTTCTACAACGACTCAGCAAACTCCTTATGTTACCCGATCCGGCAGGCGTGTTAGATTTAAAACTTTAGACTGATTTTATGTTTTTTTAGTTAAATTTGTTTTTTTTTCTTGTTATTTTTCTCCGTGGGGGGGTGGTGTGGCAACATTGTTGCACATCACTATGATTGAAATACGTAGCATCATGACAGTGCAACACTATTGCCTGTCAGTCTCTCGTGTCTATGACATTCATTCTTTTAGCTTGCTACAAAATGGATACTGTAACAATTAGTGATTGCATATAAAGTTAAATATAAATCTTATTTCTGTGAGACACATACGGCAGTTTTATTGACAACAACACGTAAAACAAACTGGTGTACTGGCCATCGTGATTTCGAGCCTTACGACACTAAAAGTTCACTACAATTTTCGTAATTGAAATTATAAAACAATTAATCAAGTGCACAAAAACAGTAAAAAAGCATACAATAAAGGATTTAAGTTCTAAAAAAATTGTATTAGGCAAAACTATTAGAAAAATCCTAAAAAATCACAAATCTTGAAAATGGTTAAGTTTGGGATATGGTATTTCATAGTGAATTCTATCAGAAATGGTTGTCAACTACAACCTCTTAAAGTATTTAGGTCGACTTACCCAGTGACCCTGTACTGTACATCAATTCTCATACGGTCAGAAACTATTCTACGTATACATATATATATATATATATAAAAATTTAAAATTAGTATTATTAGTAATATAGTACATAGACAACATTTAAATTGTAATATTATAATTGAAATTTTTAAGGAACGCTAGGTAGGCTGTTTTAAAATATTTTCACCATTTGATAAACAAAACCAAAACACATTTTTTACTTTAACTTCTGTTCATTAAAATTTTACAGAAAATATTGAAGGCTATCGTTATCTGGTATATTTTTTAATAAGACAATTTTTTTAAATAAATTATATTTTGAATTATGCAATTCCTTTTGTTCTAAATGCGTTTAAATGTAAATATATGTTAATTATTCTCTTACAATTAGTTTAGGTGAGGGATGTGTCATTGTGAATATTTAGATGCCAGAGCTAGTGATAAATTTGTCACAATACATATATGACAACAGAGTTATTTTAGTCGAGGGTCGGATGGTATACTTCAACCGTATACAGAATGAGCAATATTTATTATTGGGATGGGTTTAGATAATTGTGAAATAGTGGCGAGGAGACACCACGAGTGGGACATGCTACGAGGGATTTTCCCGGGGGCAGAGGGCAATACGGTATTGCATCAACATGCGAACTATAATGGGGTTGATTAATTAGTGACTTAAACCAAATGAGTAAAGGCCCACCTCGATTACGAAACTTGCGTTTGAGTTTGTGTGCAAAGAGGCATGGGTCATAGCAGAGTGGGTGCTGTCTACCGAAGAGACCCACGAAGCTCCCGAGCCCCCCGAGCCCCCGGAGTGAACCGACCCAGTGCCGGCCCCGTCCAGGTCGCCAACGCTGCGCTGTTTGCGCCATTTCTGAAAACACGTATACGTCGTCTTAGTAAGTGGAGTTGATTTATAACATTTTTGTCGATAAAAACGGACTACGTGATTCAAGATATTATTAATTGAATTTTGGTTTTGTTTGTCTCGGTTTTAAAAATGCATTTAATGAATATATGCTCTAGCTAACATTTGTTTTATGTGCATTTTTCGAATTGTAGAGGTGTCTAAAATTATTTTTTTCGTTTCAGATATAGATATAGAAGATATAGAAGTGCAATTAAAAAGCTGAATTAAAAAAGTAAATGCCTTTGCTAAATGCATTAACGATTGATCAAGACGAGTTTCATCTAATTTAGTTAAAAAGCGAAATCGAAAATTAAAGTTAATAAAAATCTTAACTTACATGGAGCAGTCCTGTTTTAGTTTTTCCAACGAGTGAGCTTCGTCTGCCCGATGGCTGGTCCGATCTAATAGTGAGAACAAAACCACCGCGAGCGTCATCCATGCGCGAGGCCCTCTGTTCAGAGGGATCAGAGGCACCAGCCTCGTTGAGTGAGGACAGCGAGCCTCGATGGCCCCGCGCACCTCCACGGTAGTGTGATGCAAGCCCGAATGGGGCCGACGTCCGTACACCGTAGCCGTGCCGCAATCCCCGCATCCATTGCCCCTGATATGTACCTGGAATCAAATAATGCAGTTCTGAATACTTATTTTTCAACTTTATTGTTTATTTAGAGCTGTTGAAATATCCTTGTATCTACGCTTTTTGCAAAGACAACAGTATTGGTCAATAGTCAATATTTTTCGCATTGTACATAATATACTTACCTAGTTATGAGAAAACATCTTAGAATGTATTATATTGTTTATTAAAACAATTATAAATCACGACACCCAAAGCTTTTCTTGTTATTCATTAAGTGAAAAATAAGTGAGCTGTGTACTTCTATTTATTTTAAGAATTGTTTATCAATAAATAAATCTAAAAAAAAAATTATAAGTAGCACTGTGAGCTTGAGTATAGTATACAGCGATGCTCGACATTGCTCGAAGGAGAGAGACCATGCCCTATCTCGATGGCCGCTGCGAGATTTGTATTTCTGTTTTACAAAGTAAATAAATACTCTATTTTTAGAACCATAAAGTTCAATTTGCACTAACAAATATTTAAATTCTCGCTTCGCACATCCCCGCGCATCTACACCTTTTACACCAAAGATGGGCAGGCAGGTCGTGAATAGAAATTTAGACATACAAATTGCAACTCTCACTTGGCCCATCCACGCCTCGCCTATGTAAAACAACCTAGAAGTGCTTTAGAGCCACTGGGTGGCTCAAAGTACATACGAGACATGCCTTTTAAGTTTTGTCGTTTGAAGAAAAAAACACAACTAGAACCTTATAGTACTTTTTATTGTTTTGACGTATTCACCACGTAGCTTAATACACTTTTCCATTCGCTCAAACCAGTTATTATAACATTTATTCCATTCTAAAGTGGGGGTGTTCAAAATGGCTGACTTAAAAGCGTCGACTGCGTCTTCACCGGACTGAAACCTTTGACCACGAAGACTTTTCTTAATTTCAGGAAATGTAAAGAAATCATTAGGGCTTAGGTCAGGGCTGTATGGAGGATGGTCTAGAAGTTCTACTTTTTCCTGCTTCAAATACTCAATCGTTTGACGAACGCTGTGTGAGCTTGCGTTGTCGTGGTGCAGGATGATTAGTCGCTTTGAGTTAGATTTTCGAAGTTCGGCGATGACTGAACAAACTGTAGTATACCACTCTGCGTTAACCGTTCTACGATCTTCAAGTGCAATAGTCGCAACATGGCCGGTTTTTCTAACGAACGTGGCCGCCATCTTCTTTGAAGTGCTTCGAGAACGAACAACTTTAGTCGGCTTTGGCTCGTCTTGAAAGACCCAGATTGTAGATTGTTGTTTGGCATCAGGATCGTAGGCATAGATCAAAGATTCGTCACCACTGATGATGTCGTAGACGTGATTTGACTCTCCTCGGTTGAACCTTTGCAGAGTTTTCTTACACCATCTACGGCGGGCCGCCTTGTGATCGTCGGAAAGCAGATTCGGTATCCAGCGGCAAACTAGCTTTCTCACACCAAGCGCTTCAGCAAGGTCTTCTGAATGGTTGTCCCTGAGATGCCTAATACAGCTTCTATCTCTCGATACGTCACATGACGATCTTCGAGAATTGGTTGTCTCACAGAAATGATGTTATCTTCAGTGAAGGCGGATTTTGGGCGTCCTTTGCCAGATTTGTCACTAACACTAGTATGTCCACGCTTTAATTCTAAATACCAGCGTTCGACAGTCCGCAGACATGAGGCTTCATCACTGATTACAGATGTTAGCTCTTCAAAACACTGAAGCCGTGTCAGGCCTCTTCTAAAGTTGTAGAAAATTATTACACGAACATTTTCCTTAGCAAGATTCATTTTCGTACATAACCTGACAGATTCCAATCGACGCTGTGGCTAAACAATAGTATTAATCCTAATACTTTCAACTGTTTTGAGATTCAAAACTTAAACACATTCGAATATAGAACAGTTCCAAATTCAAAATTGCCGTAAAATATGCAAACGACAGAACTTAAAAAGCATGGCTAGTAGTACAAAATGAAGTTACTTTTTTTTCTTATACGCTTGGATAAGTTGTTTTTTACCATTTATTCAAGAAGCGGGTTTACATTTAAAATACATGTATAGTAGAGAAAATTCGAGAATTTCAAAGATTTGTAATGTGAAGTCGTAAAAAACATGTTTTTGTTTGTTTACATTGCAAACGTTAGCTAAACCTTACGAGTAAGATTAAAATAAAAATATCTACACCCAACCCTTCCTCATCAATCATCAAGCAATCCTGCAATCGGAGCAAGAAAACTGAAATGGCTCATTTGCAAATGCAAATTTGGCATCAACAGAAAAAAGTGGCGTAGCCATCTTATTGGTCGATTTCACGAAATTTGTGAATAGATCGTGTGACTTTACAAACAATAATTAGTTGGGTCTTGGTTGGTTTCACTGAAAGCAAATATGTAGTGTATATTAAAAATAGATTTTATCGTCTAATTGGAATAAAATTACAGGGTATAGAAAAGTACCCGACTTCATAGTTCACGGTTAATATGAATCACTTGTACTCGTATTGTTTTTCAATGAAAAATGGATTAACATTATATTTACTACTCGCCTCCTAAAATACTTACACGGGGAATTAATGCACTCATCGGCGTCCCTTGCCAATGAGCTAATGAAAAGAACTAAAACTACTACTACTAGAATAGACTATTTTTTGGGAATACACACAACGCGTAAATAATAAAATATGAGAATTATTTCAAAAAGATCTAGAGAAGCAAAACACAATTAACCTAAAGTAGGTTCTAGGTACAGTTACCTATACTTTAAGTTAGGATATACGCCAATCTTGGCAAGCGGTACACATTGATATATTTAATAATTGTGAAATTTAGAAGTAAGCAAAAAAAGGACACTAAAAAAGGGTTATAAGTATATACGGGCACGCCGTTATTGCGGCGGTAAGACCCGTTATGGAGAATTAGCTCGAGAGGCATCACGAGACCCTCTCATACTGGCTGACGCATGTAATCACCGGGAAAGGATGCTTTGGGGATCACCTGCGTCTGATCCGCAAGGAGCCTACGCCTGGATGTTACCACTGCGATGGCCGGACCATGAACTTGGTGCTCCACACGCTGGCAGAATACCCGGCGTGGGTTGAGCAGAGGCGTGACCTCGTGACAGCCATCGGAGTGGGAATTCTCTCGCTTTGTACCATGATTGCGGCCATTAGCGCCGCAGACGACCTCCGTCTTCCATAAGCGCAGGCATGGGGGTGACAGGTGAGGTCATCTGTCACCCTAGCAGAAACACGCCGGGTTGTTGGCGCGACGCACCCTTTAGTTTGTAGAAAGGGAATACCGTGGTTCCCACGAGGGGGTCATCTACATGCCGTAGACGGCCCTGGGTAAGTCGAGGTTCCAGGGATTTCCTTCCTAGGGTACACCTGGTTCCCCGGCTACTGGTAAATTCCACTTGTCCCCACCAGGAGGGACAGCTAGTAGAGACTAGTGGAACAGCCCCCTGAGATGGCGTGCCGAAAAGGAAAATTATTTTACTCAAATGAAATTAAATGTTATGCTTATCTTGGTGCTATGGTTCTCTTATTACCTATTTCGTATAAGTAAGAGGTCACATTTTTTTATAGTGTAGAGGGGTGTCCTAATTTGTTAGGGCAGTAGATACAGTCTCTTCATAAAAAAAAACTTTCTCCCTCTCTCTTAATAACAACAGTCAACATTACCAATATCAACATCTTACGTAGCTGAAAAATTTTGAGTCTTGCAAAAATCTCAAAAATTTTAAAAAGCTTCTCGTCTTAAAATAATTCAAGAATAGAATAAATATTTCTATTAGGTAGAGTAGCCATTAATAAACAGGTAAGTAATTTTACGCCTACAAATTACGTGGGTGAGCCCAGATACCAATGTATGAATGAATATTTTCCTTTGGAACACAGGACGATATTTGACAATTTAGGAAATAGACTTGGCTACTTGCTCCTCAAATTTTGTGCATGTGATATGCTCTATATTGTTTTACAGGAATTGGTTTTAAGAGGATAATTTTTGATTTTTTATTATAATAATTTTACAAGTGCTTCGCTTTTTGATCTGCTATAACTCGAACTACAATGGAAGTAATTAAAGTTGAAACGATCACTTTGCAATGTTACGGTGTGATGGGTAATTTTTGTAGTGGCTGGTATTAAATGAGTGGTCGACACGATTGTGTGTCGAGGTGGCGCGGCAGGCGTGCCTGTGCTAAATTTAAACAGCGAGGGCCGTGCGAGCCGTGCGTGGCCCGGCGGCAGCGGCGCAGAGCCGTACGCCCGCCTTATGCCACAGCTCGATCATTCATCAAGAAAACCAATGAAAAATCAGTTACCCCAAGCATAAATCGTTCTCATCATCTTTATGTCAAGTACTTTTGTTCAGGAATGTTAAACTAAAAGGCGATCTCGAGTCTGCGATCTTTTGAATTGTTGCCAGATCTCGAACAAAATCTTCGAAAATTACGTAGTTTTTATCTACATTTCCAATCTATTATCGATTGATTTGTTATCCATATCCGCAATAACAATTCCATTAGAACATGATGTTCGTTCTCGCTGTTGAAGACTACACTATTTATTCATTTTGGCAGGCATAGCCAGTCTCCTCCTAATGCATTTTACGCTTATAAGTTAAATATTTAATCTACTAAGTGTAAACCTTACCATAATAATTAAATGACCTTAGGTGGTCACTATGTGGGAATCTTGATTTTCTTTTAAATACATACCTACTTATAGTCTGAAATCTGATATTAGATTTTACAAGTACACTTAAATACACACATTTTCCATACCATTTAAATAAACACCTGACGTAAAATTGTGAGCAAAATGATTTGAAAAGTAAACCTTAAAATAAATCATTGTAATTTTATGAATGACAAATCTTAGTCAGGGTTATTATGACTCAACAGTATGGCTGGGCGGCGTGATGACGTTTGTTCATGGTATCTGCACGTTATTACGGACGTAAAGTCCAGGTTTGCTTCTCGCCACGTTATTTGTTGTACGTTAAATTTTAAAAGCTTCTAAATCATAGTTTATGTATCGAACTGCTTTCACTAAAATGCGTAGTTGCACTTTGATAAATGTTATTATGCAGATTTTGAGGTTATGCGGAACTAAGTACGTGTGTGTAAAAATTCAAGGTCACATTTTTGGCAAATTATTTGAATCCGTTGTCAAGGTAATAAACACATTTATAATTTATTTATAATTTATAGCTTAATAAGCGGTACCCGCATCATAGATAAACATTAAGGTAAAAAATATATTAGCAATACATACAAAATGAATCTAATACGTGAGATTGTTTTTGGCTTATAGATACTGATTATCAATACCGTCTTTACCATAAGAGCACACGGGGCCCGTGACCAGTGCCTCCATCGTCACGGGGGCCTCGTAAAGCGAATACATAGAGCGATGTATTCCCTTATTATACTATCTTTTTTCTATTTTACATCGATATAACGTTATAATCCTACAGAAAATAACTACAATTAAATCGGGCCTTAATTAGCGACTTTGTGGAAACCTTAAACAATAACAAGCCCTTGTTATTGCTGAAGGTTAATTAAACACACAAACACAAAGTTCCGTTCTAGGAACACCTGAGAAGTGGGTATAAACTAGTAATAAAGTATATAAAACAGAAAATAAATTAGCATATTTAGGATATTATAAATATTGAAATTAATGATAAATATAAAGGTAACTACCTGGCCTGTGGGCGTCCTACACTACGTTTGCCCAGACGCGGTCTCCACTCAAGGGATCGTTTACCCCAACGGCTGTTGGTTCTGCGGCTAATATGGCTAGCCCATTGTTACTTTAGTGTGCTAATCGGGTGGGCTATGTCGATGACTTTGCTTCTCTGCCAGATCACCTCATTCCTTATGCGATTCCTTAGAGACACGCCGAGCATAGAATTTTCTATAGCACGCTGAGCTTGTGAAGCAGCCGTACCGTAAGTGTCTACGTTTCGGCTCCGCATGTCATGACGAGTAAGACGCAGTCATTTTGTCTTTAGGCACTGTAGGTAGTACATGTTCATTGATCATGACCTCGGTTTTATCCAAGTTCATCCGTAGGCCGATGCGTACAGAAGAGTCAGCCAGGTCATTCAGCATCTGGTCCTGCAGCTTATCTGACATGATGACGATGTCATCGCAAGTGGGAGATATATTCGCCATTGATAATGATGCCACGCCCTTTCCAGTGCAGCTACTTAAACATGTTCTCCATTGCATTTCTGAACAATTTCATGAAAATGACGTCCCCTTGTCTTACTCCTCAATGAAATGTTATAGGCCTTGTTTGCTGATTCTGTACTAGGACAGACATGTTGGCCGCTTCGTAGAGACATCACTTGGATGTATCGCAAATCTACTTGACTCCAGAACACACCAGATTTTGATCGAGTCAAAATCCTTCACATAATCCACGAATGCTAGACACGGGGGTTGATTATATTTTTCGGTGTTCTGTATAAACTGCCACATTGCGTGGATGTGGTTTATGGTGCCATATCCGCTCCGACACCCAGTTTACTCCGGTGGTTAGAATTTTTTGATTTTTTGCACAAGTCGGTTCGTGATGACTTTTGGAAACAGCTTGTAGATGAGGCTTAGAAGAGAAATGTGTGTTCTGGTTCCCAAGGAATTTGTAAAACATAATAATTTAGAAAAGCCTACTAAAAAAATATTTTAGTAGTTCGTGTTTTAAGTTAATTCTGTCCAAAACCATTTTACCAATTATAACTACAATTGGTTCTGCGCGTACTATGCTCAGCTCTACAATAATTCGTTACCATTAGTTATCAATTTTGATATACTCAAGTAAAAAGTGAAAGACTTTAACCAATGATATTTTATAGAAGATACGTTATATTTATAATGCACGCAGAAAATATTTGTACCGTATACATCTATTAATGCATTTTATAACAAAACATAAACTTACCTGTCATATGATATTGATTGGTATGATATGATATAAATTGATTATATTTATTAACCTTATTGTTATAATTTGTGCACTTTGAGATACACAGGAAGGCATTTTATGCATTTTCTCGAATAAATTAGTACTTGCGCTCGCTCGCAGTGGTCCTAATTAGGAGCCGCGCGTTTTTTGCGTTGTTGGCGTGTCTACCTCTTGTTTGTGTATAATGTCTGTGAATTTCTTGATCAAATATTGTATATTTACTCAAATTTAGTGCACCTAATCACTCACTTTCTACACCACCCCAAGGTAGACTGGCAAAGAATGCCTATGGCATTAAGTCCATCTTTGTACATATTGTTTTGTGCATAAAGTATTAAATAAATTGTAAAAAATCATTGACTTTAACAGACTAAGATATAACAAAATAATATTGCACAACAGATATGTCGAAAGAAGTCATTGTCGTAATCGTAACCGATTAAACGCATCCATTCAAGCCTGCTTATCTAATTAATACATGTATTTATATCTGTTATACCTATTGTTAGATACAACAGGTATATGTATCTATCCTAAGCCTAAGACAGCCTTGCCGATTATACAGCTTGCCGATTTATAACGAGCGCTTGATAACTTTTAGATAAATAATAATAATGATGCAGATTTATTTTATGTATCTTCCATAAATATAAGATTTATGTTACATGGCTGAACGATGTACAAAAAGAAGAAGATGTCATCTATTATTAGTTTAATTTTCGCCAATTGGAATGTTTCATGAAATAAACATCATGTCTATAGAGTTGTTGCTACTCTATACGAGTAGGTCACGTGATATAGATATTGATAGCTTCCTAAACGCGTAATAGAAATGGTTAAATGCCAAATAATTCCTTATTAGAACCCATTACACGACGTCAAGTGCTAGTTCTGTTGAAAACATAATCATAAACGATTGATATTTATGAGTAAAATTACGGATTAGAATTTCCTAAGATAAGTTTTCTTTGAAGTGAAAAGGTTTTCTTTTCCATTAAACTATTTCATTTGGATATAACTACTGTAATAAGTCGTAACATAATCTGTCCTTATTTTTGGAAAACTTACCTATAATTAACTAACACCACCGAATGGCGTAGTAGCTTGTGTAACGGACTGCTATTCCAAAGGTCGCGGGTTCGATTCCCGCTCAAGTCAAACATTTGTGTGCATGAACATTTAATGTTTGATTTGGTCTGGATGTTTCTCTGTGTAATAAGTAAGTATTTACAAAAAAAAGTATATATGTATTTATATCAGTTGTCTAGTACCCATAGTATTTACAAGCTCTGCTTAGTTTGGGACTAGATGGCGTTGTGTGAATGTGGAAAAAAAAAACACTACAACTAACTGTGAATCACACGATTATATCTAACTAGCTGGTATCCGCGACTTCATTCGCGTGGAATTTGAAAAGCGCTGCCTTATTGGGTTCTGTTCCTTATTGGGTTCGGTTCCTTATTGGGCCGGGCAAAATTTTATAGGGTTTTTCTGAGAGGAAAAATAGCCTAAGTTACTCCTTATATAGACAACTACCTGGTAGTAAAATATTATCAAAATCGATCCAGCCCTTTATAAGATTACCCGGAACAAACAGACAGACAGACAGACAATAAAAAAATTCTACTGGTTTTTAGGCATCGTGCAAATAACCGTATAAGCATGAAGAAAACCTATTATTTTAACATTACAAACAGACACTCCAATTTTATTCATTTGAATAGATGTATAGATAATTGACGATCGACCAAAACCCACTCTAACACCAACTAACTTTCACTATACACCGCGTGGTGGTATTGATGTTTCATTCAGACGCATGTTTTGTTTACTGATATTATTTTCTAAAACCAAACATTGCGCAAGTCAAGGGTTTGCTTCCTAGTTCACGTTACGATATATGGGTCATGCCGCGAGAATCGAGTTGTTCGACAAATAGTTGTGAAATTATTTTGTAAATAGTAAAGTAGAGTCGAGTACAGAAACAAGTAGCAGCTTTAGCTAACCCAGATTTAGATGTTTATTTTCAGATTAAAACAATAGCTTTGTGTGCTATCATCAGATTAACAATAATGTATTTTCTCGTAACAAACGAATCTACCTACCTAAGAATGCCATGGTCATGTAAACGTAATATACATATATATTTTTGTCTAGGTTCCAACAGTTTGGCAATGAAAGAAATTAGATAATACTGACCACCATCCGCGTATGTTTCCGATCCGTATCCATCTTGTAATCCATTGGCCCATGTACCCTCGTATTTGGCGTTGCTAATCGTGCTCTGGCGCACGCCGTAGCGGCCCTTGTAGCCCTGCGTCCACTCGCCGCGGTACAACCAGCGGTCACGGGTCTCCACGCCCAGTCCATGCCGCTTGCCGTTTTGCCATTGACCCTCAAATGAGCTCCCACTGTAAAGTAAACAAAACGGTATTGTAATATTGATACTGTATTACGTCAACATCTGTATCTGCGAAAGTTTAAATTTTGCATAACTCATGGCTTCCATAAATGGAAAAATATATTTTCGATCTGCAATTCCGTGCCGCTCCGTGTCGATAACTGTTAAGCATCTGTTAAGAGCTTCTTACAAAGTGCTTCTTTTAACCAGGTAACTTTTTAGCAAGCTTTGAAAGAAGCTGTTCGAAGCTTTTGTACAATGAACATACATACATACATACGTACTTTTAAAACCTTTTAGGAGACCATACCATAATAGGTAATAATAGAAAGAATTAATATAACGTTTATCTAGAGTAAAGATTTGCAAGTTTTAAAATAAAATAATGTCGTTACTCTACGCGCCCTTATCTCTTTAAGTGATGTAACAGCATGATAACAGCAAATACAATTACGGTCGTTAATGGATACTTTCATTACTTTAATTAAATAACAGCATTAATATGAACCAGGCGAATTGTAGGGACATAAGAACGAGTATGTTTAATAATAAAATAACGATAAATAATGTGTTAAATCTTTATATCAATACTAACGTTATTAATGTCATGCGTGTTCTTTAGTTATCTACGAGTATCAACCTAGTGGTTTAAAAAAAGGCGCTAAAATTTGTTGCCAGAGAAAGTACCGATAGCGAGATTAATAGGAAATTAACAAAACAAATGATAGTTGGCTATTCGCCATCACGTAATTAATTGAACCTTTACCATATAACACGGATTCAAAAGGGCTAAAAGGGACAAAGGACGAGTCTGTGAAATAATGTAAATGTAAATGTAATGTAAAAATTTGACTTTATTATTCTTTTATAGAATTTTACGAGTCTGTGATGTAGTAACCTTAAATTTTTCCAAGACATTTTGTTTGAAGCACATTTTATGTTTCCGCGCGGTTATGGAATCAAAAAATATGTAAGTAAAAAAAAAGAATGTAAATTAAAGGTATGCCTTTTTCGGTAATACCAACGAGTATATACGAGTATATAAAAGAAAAAACTGTCAGACAGATTCACTGACTAATCGATTAACGCACAGCTAAAACCGCTGGGTCTAGAAGCATGAAATTTTGCACAAATGTTCCTTAGGTGACGTATGTGCGCACTAAGAAAGGTTTTTAAAAATTCTACCACTGAGGGTGCAAAATGGGGGTTGTAAATTTATATAAAAGAACAATATTAGTGGTGGAAGCGTTTTCAATCTCAAAATAATTACTCTTTATCTGTACTAATGCACACACTAGATTATTTATCTGATCCGAAAATTTTATCCCATTGCTCCTGGGTTATTGTCAAGTGGACCATACACCATTCGCAGGCCCTATTCATGCCGCCTATTTCTCACGGTTTGGTGGCTAACAACAACACTGCTGGAGAAGTGTAGCTTTAAACCTATCTCCCGCGCGCTAAACATCGGCCGACGTCTTGCAGTCAGTTGCATGTATCGGTGCTGTCGAGCAGTTGTACTAGTGCCACGTCGTGGACGCTGCTCAGCAAGGTCCCCTGTATTAACATAACGCTGCCAAAGACGATAACTCACGCTCCTATGGACACCAAAATGCCAAGTTACCTGGGACCTGGGTTTTTTCCCGCTTGTAGCATTCCTTCAGCTCTCTGCATTTCATCCGCTGTCAAATGGTTCCAAAACGATCCATAACATAAAAAATGACTCACCACTAATTTTTTTCAAGAACTGTATAACACGAAATGATAAAAGTGAGACCAAATTTATCAAGCAACGAAAACACATGAAATCGGAAAAAACTATAGCTTTTATTTTAATGAAAACAATACACAATCGAAAAGTTTCTATTTTTAAAATTAGCCAGTATATGTTTCCGAGATCAAAACTAACCACTTTAGCTTTTTACGATTAATCAGAAGCATGATCATATTCCAAATATGGATCAATACAGAGGAAGGGGAATGAAATGATTGTGTTGATGTTGGTAGAAAATTGCGTAGTCGGCGCAAAGACCAGCTTTTGTAGCTGAGTACCCTCATTTTTACCGTGGGGGTATGCGGCGGGGCGGGGCAAATCGAATCGTCTACAACCTCGCCTTATGCCTAGTCGTAGTCCACCTCCTGGCGCCTAAATTGTGGTTGATTCGGTCCTCGTACCGGTTCAGGCCCTGATGAAGTATCTGGGCCTGATTCTTGATGGGAGGTAGGAGGTGGCTGTTCGACGAGTACTTCCAGCAGTTTGCTCAAAAACTGGTCGGCACTGCTTCTGCTCCAGGGTGCTTTTTGTCCAATGTGGGTGGAGGTGGAGCCAGCGTCGCTACAAGACGGCTTTACACGGGTGTTGTCCGGTCAATGGCACTGTATGGTGCACCGGTACGGGAACCCTTTTCTTCCGGCTGACACAGGTCCTTGCCGGGCACGGCTGCTTCAGGAAGGTTCTGCACTTGGTCGCTAGGAGGGACTGAGTCCCGCTTGTCACCACTGAGATTGCATTGAGGACTGCGCCTAGTATAGCGTCGGGTCCTCATTGCAGTCATTGGAGAGTATCTCTCACTACCAGCCGTCACACGCTCGCTGGCCGGTAGTAACATATGTTTTAGAGTCCTTCCTTCTGCGAAGACGTCATCTCGCAGAAGGAGGCGGCGAACCGGGTGGCAGAGGCGCCCTTACCAGCGCCTCATGCCGCCCTGAGCGTGGCCTCGGGTGGACTGGATGGTTTTTCTCCTTCATCCACTATAGTAGCCAGCCGCGAAGAGGCGACGTCTGCGTGTGGAGTTCTTGAAGAATTTACGAAAAGTTATGCGAGGAGACTGGTTATGTGTTAAGCAAAATAAAAAAACCCTCTCGCGCCGACATCCGAGAGAGTTTCCACATTTGTAAATTCCTAAGTTCTTTACCCCGATATAGGTATGCTATTGCAAGAGATTTGAGGCAGTTTTGTCCGATCGATTTTGGAGATCATGCTCGAACTTCCAACGACAATGACTTGCGTCTTGGATGTGTTAATATTCAGACCGTAGGAGTTGCTCCGCTTGCATATTTTATCCAGGTCAGCGTTTGTGGTGTTAACAACATCAGCCAGATTGATGAACCGGTGATGTCCTAGTATAAATCTGAAGATCATTAGATAACCATCATAGGTGGTAGGTAGACGATAGGTCGTTAGTGATGGTGTTGATAAAAACAGAGAAAAGTAAGGGAGATAGCACGCCACCTTGTGGTACACCGGCTGTAGTACTACACCAAGAAGAAACAGCGTATTCAATACTAAGGCGCTGTCGGCGACCAGGCGACTAAACAGGTAGTTGTGGAACCAGTTAATCGCTGTTGGAAATATATTAAGTATTGTAATATACACAGTAGAACGTGAGAGTCGACTGGGTTGAATGCTTTACTGAAGTCTAGAAGTGTTAGGACAGTAAGCTCGCCGTTCTCCATAGCAGATTTGATGTCCTCCGTTAACTTGGAGTATTGATATCGAGCCATAAACGCATATATATGCGTGATGGTGAGGCTGGCTTGGTGAGTAGCTTTTCGGAAGTACAGAAGCCCCATAGGGTCCAGGCTAAAGAGAGCGATCATATCCTAGGGTGATAATATCTCACAAATATCCCATTAAAGTTTAAGGACTACGACAACAGTTACTAATAAATATATTTAACGTATAATTGCAATAGGGAAGAAGTCGGAATTAAAAGACTTAATTTATTCAAGTCCAATATTATGTAAGAATTTGATTTAATCACAAATCTACAGGCACATCCTTGTTATAGAAGAAGTAGAATTTTCGTCGCAAAATAACATTAGATTACGGCACAATTAGCGAAAATGTAAAAACAGGTACTTCGGCAAAACAGTGCACACACACACGACACATTCAAGAAAATTGAATTTATTTCGTTAAGAACTGTCCTACAACCTCTTCATTATTTATATAAGTTATGAAAAACAATATTAAATGCTATAATTGAAGTACCGCACAGATTTCCTACGAGTCACACAAGATGAGACAATGAAGGGCTAAAAATCACATACATGAAAATACATACATGAAAAATCACATACATGAAAATACATACATGAAAAATCACATACATACATGATTGTGTAAAGTGTACGAACTACGTAATAGGTATAACTATATATATTCCATGCACATTATACTATAATTATCAGACGTTACGTGTGAAGTGCCTCCTCGCAGTTGTCAAATACTAACAATAGACCAAATCTTGTCCCGGTGAAAGACAAACCTATCTGCTTGCCAAAGTTATTTTTTATACAATCGAAACTGTAAAGCAATTATTTGGCTAGTGTGTTAATAAATTTAATGAACTTACTAGTATTTCCTAGCTGCGTAATCAGATCAACAATATTGAACAGCGGGAACGCGTGTCAGCAGCTCTGAAATTCCTTTTAGTTTTTATTGGTTGCGGGAAGATAATGGACTGGTCTGTTATGGTTTGAGTACGGACGGAACAACTCTATTTATAACTCTGTGTACGTATGTTCTGTGGTAACGTAATGTACATACCGAACGTAACTGAATATTACAAGCAAAACCAACAGACATACAACATGCAAAGAAAATCGACCGTGAGGGTGCGTGTAGGGAGCGGTCACTTTATATGAATTTAACTGCTAAGTACTAATCTATTAATTAATTCTAAACAAGTAATAATTTTGGATACGTAACTACATTCACTAGTTTTTTTAATCAAATGTTTTAATTAAATGAAAGAATAGTGGCACACTTGGTACTTGTATGTTTACCATGAATTTGTATGTTTACCATATTCATGGTAAACATAAAAACTTTTATATAAGTGTATGTTTATGTATAATTGTGTACTTTTGATTATATTCATTTGAAAAAAAACCATACTTATGATAAATATCTCCAAACAGCGTAGTATAATAAATAGTATAATATAATAATAGTAGTTTTTTTCACCAGTTTCTAAATCCGTACAATGGTGCCTCCAAAAAATTTCAAGTTCGTTATGGAAGTAGTAGATTTAAGCAAAATATTGAGGCCTTTTTTGTGTACAATAAAAAGTAGGTACGTACCTACTGTAGAAACAAATTAGTAACTTACGGTAATAGAACCAATAAATAAACTACGGCACAATTACTGTTACACTTTAGACTATTTTATGTATCGCCGAAGAAACAAACCACCTTTCTAAGGATTTTCAATTATTTTTTTCAGAATAAAGTGTAAATTCTCGTATGTACACTTTTTCCTACAACAAGTCGAGCTATATATTATGATGAGAAAAAATAATTTATTTGTTTAATTGAATAATGACGATTAGTAATAAGAATTGCCTATCGAAATAAAAAAAAGTACCAATGAATGAATCTAATTAAGAGATTGATAAAATGAAATTTGCTTAACATTACGGATCAAGAATACACAGTGTCACCACCCCTATTTATTCCAAGGATGTCGGTAGAGCCGACTCAGGGAGCAATCTCTGCAGGCCAACAGCACTGCAAATAGAAGGAAAACTTGAAACAAACTCTATAATTCTATATCAACCCGTCGGGCCAGCGTAGTGTCATCAACAGCTTTTAATAGTCCACTAATATTAAAACTACTAAACTACTACTCGTAGTACACTAATACTATCAAAAGGTTGTTGATGTGATGTGATGATGACCCGCTGAACTTTCTATCACCTACATCTATGCCCTTTATTTACAAAAAATGTAAAAAATATATATTTCGTATGAGTCCTAATTATTATTAATTACGGAATTTGATTTCTGAAATTTTTATGTAGCTTGATATCTCTTTCTAAGTTTAGTCACAAAATTGTTTTATGAACGCACTCATAAATATATAATACACATTTGTCGATCCTTTGTCATAGTGACACTATTTGCATCTTTTAAATCTAAATACATACGCGAAAATCCGAATGTTGTTTATAAATCTTGTAGACTCGAAATCCTTATTTTAATATGTTCTTTTAATTGAGGTGATTCGAGTTTATCGCACCGACGACAGGACGAACGTGAAGATCAGGAAGGAACACTTTGTATGGGAAAGAAAATTTTTGATTCTACTTATTCTAGTGTTTTTGAAGGAACTTTTGCCCACATGGGCACGCCAGCTACTATTTTCATCTCTTTCTTTTCTTTATTTCCTCACCGTTCAAACTTTCCCTGGACTTCCACAAATATTTTACAATCAAAATTAGTTAAATCAGTCCAGCCGTTCTCGTGTTTTAATAAGAGTAACAAACAGCTGTTCAATTTTTATACTTATATAAATATAAAATTCTAGTTTTGTATATTTTTGCTAAGAGCACAAAATTATAGCTAGATAGGAAAGGCAAATATCTAATTATTAAGTTTTTTTTCCTAGCAACTCCCGCACTAGGAATAAATCCTGTGTCGCGGGGGACTTTACAAACATACATGAAACGGACACAAAGAACACTCAGACTCAGAACAACAATTTGTGAATCACACAAAGTGTCGTCCCATGTGGGGATCGGACCCACAACACTCAGCGTAGTAGTGAGCGGCGTGGCGACCGCTTAAACCACTACATCATCCGTGCAGTCCATTTGAAAGAGATTCTATAAAATTGGACATTTCTATTTTTCAGAATAATTTTTTAATGACAAATTAAGTGCCCAAACAAATTTAAAATTAGTAACGATGTTGCTGGCAAAGTACTTAATTAAGATAGCAAGCTCTTAAGACTAATATTTGCTACAAAATAGTAAATGTCTGAAGAGAAAGTAAATCATCTAGTTTAAATAAATGTATCTTACTTGTATATCTCGTGCAAAGTATCTTTTTGTCCAGTCGGCAGATAAAACACATCCGTTTATTCTGTACCCATGAGCGGGTGTAAACCATCCAAAAATTTTGAGAACCTCGTCATCATCATTATCATCCAAATATAAAATGTTAAGTTGGTTTAAAAACTCAAAAAGTTCTGCACCGATTGCGTTCAAATTTTGAGACACAGACCGCTTCAAAGATTGCTTTTATCTGTTCTTCACGTCAGATTTCTCATCAATACAATCACAATATACCACAACAAAGCACAAAAACTAGGTGAACCACTCACCTAGTTTTTTATAAAATTTTGCATCAAAGTCTAATATTTGAACTTATTTTTACTCTCGAATATGTATACAAACTACCAGGGTTGTCTGTTAGCAAAGCCTAAGTTTTCAAGATCATTGGTCGAAAGTTTTACCTGTCTTTTTAAGTCATTAGCTCTGAACGATGTTTTGCTAATAAGATCATTGTAAATAGTACAGGCATAAATGTATATGGAATGATGTAAAATGACGTACTTAGGAGCAAATCGTATTAACCGTAATCCCAATTCTATTAAGAGGGTTTTCTTATATGCAGCGCAAGCAATTATACTATTGCTCGCTGTATACAGAGACGAAATACAAAGAAAAACATTTATGAATATGCAAGTTTTTTTAAATAATTATGTATATATTCAAAAAAAATATTTAACAATAAATTAACTACTCTATGTCTTATTTTCGCCAAAGGTCATGATTTTAGGTCAACGGCAAGAACCATATCTACGATGTTTCTTTACCTTCGAAGTGTTAAAATGAGTTTTTTTAATTTAATGGATAGGAATAACAAACAGCTACAACATACATTTTGCGAAATAATCTTAACAAATATTGCACTTATGTTCCATTGTAGCCCACAACGTTATTCACAAATTAACAGAAATAAGTATGAAATACAATATTAAACACGTTCACATTTGTACAGGTTGGAATATTCATACATTAGTCGTTAAGGTTATGCAGTTTGTTAGTGGTAATTATGAAATTAGAACTAGGATTAATGTTAATGCGGTTATGTTTAGTTAAATTATGAAGGCTTTATTAGCCGTATCTATCCTTTATTTGGTTCTGTTCCGACTTACCACTTCGTTGTGAGTCCCTGTAAGGTGATGACCCCTAGAGCTTTCCACATAAACATAAAAAGGTAGCCGTAGACATTGCAAAAAGTGTCTTGACAGACAGACAGTCACACAACGAAGTGATGCATCCTTTAAGAGTTATAAACATCCAATTCTGAATATGTATTTGGTCTACAATAATTAGAACAAACATTCTAAATTCTAAAGTCGCTAAATTTATATATTCTGAACATTATCTGGGATTTTGTAAAATATTAACTTGGTGAAAGATTTGAGTGAAAGTTTGACGAGGACTGATAAGAAACTGACTTAAGGCACGCAAGTTCATCCCTTGTGCCCTGAGTATAATAATTAATCAAAGTATAATATGGCGTTATTTTATTAAATTGGTAAAATAATATTTAGTACTAATCTGTGTAATTAAATTAAAGCAAATAGAAATGTCGAGCATTGGACTGCGATAGGCTGATAATGATGACGAAAAAGAAATATATTTGTTTAAGCACTGCCTTACGCAAATTGGAAGTTCTAATAGTATTTCTGTACCAAAGAAAGCATGACAGACCGCAGAGAAGATACTTGTTAATATGATCTTATTTTCAGTTTATTTGTTACTCATTCACTAAAGCGTATGAAAAATATTAATTAGTATTTTGAGGGTCAATGTTGAGGTACGAATGATATTTGTCTCCAACACAAAATACAATCCAACGATTTATGTTAGGTAGTTGTTTATAGACTTTCCTTGCGGAGTACAAGATTAGCAGTTATTATGAATATCGGCTGGCCGTCCTTAGATGACACCTCTAAGGACAGATTAAGGTTTATAGAATACGAACCACTCGGTCTACACTATTAACGGCTCAACTTAGTACACACTCACACACTTTATTGTGCACTATATTGTGCGCTATATTAGTATTTTATTTTGCACCTGCCGCATCATATTTCTACATCACCCGGTCACACGAAGGTCGACTGGCAGAGAATACCTCATGGCATTAAGTCCGCCTTTGTACAACATGTGCATTAAGTTTTAAATAAATATTGGACTACTACCACCTACTTTGTCTTCCCTAAACACAAATAACGCGCGTTACGGTTAGTGGATGCCTATAGCATTATATCTCATAAGCATTGTTCTTATTTGCAGGCCTTAATGTGCATTGCCCCACTTTCGTCATATAATTTAGGTTGATGACCATTTAAAATTTATCTTATTCCTTCCAAATTATCTAATGAAAGATTTAAATATAAAATTGAAAAAACACGTCTGAATACACAAACTCGTCTGTGTTTAGAGACATGCCTCGTGTCAATCTATACTCATTTACGTTAAAACTTATCAACAACTTTTAAAAGTGGTATTTCATTCATTAAAATAGCTGGTTGAATGTTTTCTAAAGGGACGAAGTTAAAAGGCAAAGGCATTGAACTTCTAACTCCATAGAGTATTTTATTGAGATGTATGAGAAACACATCCCGTGGGTGTCGTAAGAGCCGACTCAGGGAACTAACTACGTAGGACAACAGCATTGCAAAGAAAAGGAAATCTTGAAACAAACCTTATCCCAACCCGTCTGGCCTATGTCCAGCATTGGACTATTAAAGGCTGTTGATGATGAGAAAATTATATTATTATACAATAAAATACTAAATAAAATAAAAGTTACTGGAACATATTGAGTGCAACTATTTAGGTATTAGAATCGTTACTGTTAAAAAAAAAAAAAATCATAAATTCCTTCACATATTTTACGACGGTAATCATGTACAAAATATTTAAGAACTCAATTATTGGGAACCACTCACTTTTACCCATGGTTCTTCTGTTTTAGAATACGTTACATTTGGTAGCGAATGAGCTAGTTTTTTTTATGGAAATTAAAGGAAATCTAGTAATTTCCTGACTTGGAACAGACATAAGTCGACTGTTGTTCGTACAGAATGGCTATAAATGCATATAAATGAAAGCTATTATCGCATTAATATATGTTAACAGTCGACATTTTTCTTAAATATTGCTTTTTTCCTTTTTACAAATTCCATCATAAAGTTTACTATTAAATATGAATGTTTCATGATTTCTTCTTCTCGTTCTGATAGGAATATATCTAAGTATTTGTATATAAAATGAATTGCTGATAGTTAGTCTCGCTAAAATTTCCTGAATGGCTGAACCAATTTGGCTAATTCCAGGCTTCCAATATTTGTAGAAGTCCAGGGAAAGTTTTAACTCCGAGAAAATTTAGAAAAACTGCAATGAAAATAGTCAAAATAAGAATTTTCTTTATACCCTTTTGAAATACGCCGTTTGCCATAAAATTAAAAAAAATGATTTCTTGTTTAGATTTTTTTTATCATGTAAAATACAAAAACAAATATAATTTGTAAAATAGCATTTTAAAACCACTAAGGTTTGTAGAGAATGCTACAAGTGGTCTACAGTCATATTATACTTACAAAATAACGACACCTACACAGGTGTTAAGAGTAAAACGTTATACTAGATAGTGTTTCTTTTTAATAAATAAATAAATAAGGCTGGTAACAACATTAACAGGTTTATCACTGGCTTCCCATGTTGTGCAGAAAAGGAGACTTCAGTTTATATTTAATATTACTTGGAGAATAGTATTTCACAAATCGGAGGGTAGTTTATTTTTTAGTCGAGGAACTAAGTACAGCGATGTGCGCTCGCCATATGTGTTGTTAGCGCAGCCCGTCCATAGCCGGTTTCGAGCGGCCGCCCTCGTAAATACAAAATTGCTGAATTTAATTTTCTTTTAAGATGTAAATAAGGAATTGTTCTTTGAGATTATATATTTAATTGATGTATGAATAGGCAGTATATTACAATGTCTAAATAATCCATACAATTTTTTTTTTTTATTATTAGTTGCAGTTTATATATTTGGTCTAGATACGATTTGTAACTGCGATCGTAGCTACTTAGCCCGTACTGAATATATGATTCGACTAGTGAGTTATATAGCATAAGTTTTACTTTAAAGTTATGCGGTTTTTTTTAATAATTATATTTGATAAAAATTGTCTCAACTTATCACAGACGTGTTCAATATGTTTACTCCAGCCGAATTTACTATCAATTTCCAGTCCAAGGTAGTCCAAGGTAGTCCAAGGTGGTCAAAGCGATTTGTAAATGTATAACATTTGATTCCAATTACGGTAGTAATGATAACGGTTTCATTTTTGTTTTTTTTTTTTCGCAAAACAAATCGAAACCAACTTTATTTTCGTCATAACTCTATTAGTTATCCAAGAGGCCTATAAAAAACACATTTTAGTCTTTTAATTTTTTTGTTAAGAAAATAAGGCCTACCTTCGTTGAGCTATAACTTTGTTAGCAATGGGCCTACATTAAAAAATAAAAACCAAAGAATTTTGTTTTTATTTTTTAACTAGGTATAATTTTGATTGAGGCGAGACCTCGTGGCGGCCATCGGAGTGGGAGTTCTCTCGCTCGATAGCCTGATTGCGGCTATCGTGCGGAGCGAGAGTGCGTGGAACTCTGCCGTCTCCTTCTGCGAGCAAGTTATGCTCGCGAAGGAGACGGCGGAGCGGGACCGGGAGAGGTTTAGAACTCTCCCGGCCCGCCAGGCCCGGGAACGGGCCAGGTACCGCAGGCGCCTCAGGCGTCCGTCCATAAGCGCAGGCCTGGGGGTGACAGGTGAGGCCATCTGTCACCCTAGCAGAAGCAGGCCGGGATGGCGGCAAGCGCGTTGCGAAGCGCGCTCGCTTCCAGGGAGCACCGGGAACATGGGGTTCGTACACGGGGGGGGAGGGGGGGGGGGGGTCGTCTACTCGTCTGTAGATGACCCGAGGTATGTCGGGGTACCAGGGACTTCCTTTCTAGGGTATACCTGGTTCCCCGGCTATTAGTACCCGAGACGGCGTGCGGTTTTAGTCGTTTCGAGTCCGACATGCCACCGACAGGTATCCGGTATCCGAGGGGATTTCCGCACGGACAAAAAAAAAAAAAAAGGTATAATTTTGATTATTACAGATATTTTTGATAAAATCAGCAAATATGGAGTTTTTTGTGGTAAACCATTAAGTAATGTGTTTTTGTTTTTAATAGTTGACATTTGCGAACACGAATATCTAAAAAATTATTGATATTTCGAAAAACTCCTAATGAACATTTTTAGCATAGAATTGATTCCACACAAAATAAGCATACATCGGCATAGGGTAGATTTTACTTTTTGAGGTATTTCCTACTTACTATCAAAATAACAAGAAAAGGCATATTTCTTAAAAAAATATTAATATACTACTATAATAGACTTAGTTGATACGAAGTTCATCGGGTCATCTAGTAATTTATAAAAGTTCGTGCGAAAAAACTTTGTAATTTATATAATGAATCACAATTACGATAAAAGTAGATATTTCTTTAGATATTGTTTGTATCACCATTATGAACTTAAATTTTGTTGAAATGTGTAGTCATTAAATTGAACCAGTAGTAATTCTTTGAATTTAGTGAATAAGAAGCC
Source organism: Arctia plantaginis (assembly GCA_902825455.1). Taxonomy (NCBI): domain Eukaryota; kingdom Metazoa; phylum Arthropoda; class Insecta; order Lepidoptera; family Erebidae; genus Arctia; species Arctia plantaginis. The sequence goes on from CADEBD010000288.1 coordinate 9,840,678, forward strand.
TAAAAAGTTAAAAGTTCGAATCTTTTCTCATAAAACAATGTCATTTCGCAATTCTTTTGAAGGTACGAAGTTTAGCCAACATCTGAAAATAAAATAATGTAGCAATTACACAAATATTAAATGTAAAAGTAATTAAATTCTACTGAATTAGGTTTATAATCGCACAAACTTTAAACAAGACTAAAGATAGTGTTAAAAATAACCATCACATGGACATGTTATGCAATGTAATCATTTTTACCTAGGGTTATCAAAACTATTTTTATAATGCAGTGACCTACATCAAGATATTAACATCCATCATCAATGATCATTAACAATGAAACCAAAAGAACAATATGCTCTCAACCGAATAACTAGATACAATACCGAACTCTTTTGTCTATACATTATGGCTGCGCCTTTACAATCTCATCTTGATGAACAATGATACATGATTGGTGATATGAGACACCGTTTCTTACGTAAGCGGTATAGCAACACATGTACAGTGTGGTCACACCCCGCGGTTAGTGCCATATTACAAATCCGCGGATTTGACGTTAGCATTTGCAATAAGTAGGTACATTATAAAAGTATATGTGTATAAAGCTCTACCTACATTTAATTCTGTAAAATATATTCCATCGACTGTCACACTGCTATACAAGTGACCAGAAAAAGTTGTATACTAGGTAAGTAAGAATGATAATTGGCCTTTAAGAAATTCAATTGGCAAGCGAATGAAATTACTGCCAACTTAGGTAGTTATATAGTGATGTATTAAATACTTAGTACTTAGCATTTCTGTTTATGAGATCTAATTTATCTATTTTATAAAATATCAAGCTTTTAATCGCCAATTACTATTTATTTGCTGCAGGGTTTTATATTTTTGATTTCAACAAGAGCTAGTTGGTACTAAAAATTAAACAAATTATAACGTCTCAATTACAAATTGTATACTACAGCACCAAAAAGCAGTTATTATAATCCTGTGATCAAAGTATAATTCAAGGTAAGTATTTCAATTATAGATAAAACTACGTGTAAGGTGAACTCCATTTAATAAAGTGTCAATTTATTACAAGGCAAACGAATAACTATTGTAGACGCACTAAGATTCGTTTCATTGCTAAGAGAATAGAAATATAGGTCTCAATGCAGTTTTTTTACCGCAAAAAAATGGTGCGAACTGATTGTTGCCTAATTAGTCAAATGTTAACATTGAATTGTGACCATAATTACCAATTTAAAAAAGATGAATTTCGACTATTGGTGACAAAAGTGGTGGTAAAAGTGACGAAATGAAGAAATCCAAATTGCAATCAAGTTTTAACTGCCCTAGTAGTCCCAATATAGCTGGCATATCAAAGCTACGCGTTTGTGCCTAATGTGACTTTTTTTAAATGTAAATATCAATGCATCTTATAAAAAAGGTTCTTATTTTGTTTTTTATACACAAAATATTTGTTTCGATTGTTAATAACCCTATGCCCTATGCCTTTGCCAATTATGGTCACACTAATTTTAGCGTCTTACAGTTACTAGTTTTGCAACAGACCTTTAAATACTAACCCGTGCCCGTACACATAAATTCAAAATTTATCAAATTACAATGAAAACTACTCTGCCTGCAGGTCAATTTTTCAATTTATTGCCTCTTGAAATGGCGTAATTGGAAGAGGCAAAAGAGCTTCAATAATAGCTTTATGACACCTCTTTTCGTCCGCTGATGGCACGACAAAACGAAAATACTGAAGTGCTGATTTTGAGGTTATGATGTAACAGTACTTCGAAGTATGTTTTATTTTCGATTTCGTTTATTGCTACCAATTGTTAGAAAAAGCTGCTAAGGTTAACCAGTGGTTTTCGGCAATAAAGATGGCTATACTTAAGGCGATTTGAATTTGAATATAGGTAATCCTATCTAATATTATAATTCCAAAAGTGAGTTTGTTCGTTTGTTTCACTTAGCCTAAGTTACTCAATTACAACAGGAGATCATCTGGGATTCAGAAGAGAGTATAGGTAGCTTTTATCTGTAAGAAATATAAACAAGACGTCTACTTAATTTAAAATAAAAATAGCTTTTATTAAACCACATTTTTTTTTATCTTGAACTGCTAAATTGTTTGTTTTTCTGATCTCGTCTCGTTAAATCATTACGTTATTACTTATTACGACGTAAATAATACAAGTTCTTTCAACATCTACGTACCCTATCGTTTCATATACATATATTTTAAGCCGCATTTAATACGAATTTACAGTGCGAACTTTTAATAAAAACTCACTCATGACTTTGCAAACAAAAACAAAATTTCAAATGTACCTATACCAATATGTTTGTTTACTTGTTTAATTGAAAGCGCTTATCTCAGGAACTACTTTGAATTGAAATATTCTTTAAGTGTTGGATAACGTATAACAAAACTATATAACATCACTCTACGGGCAACAGAAGCCTAGCACCAATGGAAATGTTGCAAAAACGGGGATAATCTGTTTCTTTTGACTGACGCAGATAAAGTTGCGCGGGTCAGCTAGTGCTTGATTAGTTATAATAAACGGAATATTTTCCATATTAACTCTCGAGAATTATTTTCCGATATTTCAGCACTGTTGCAAGCGCCATGATCATGGATGAAAATAAACATGGTAAATATTCAGTTTCTAAAAACTTATCAAGTGAAAATAACCATGCTAGTTTCAATCAAATTGTAAATGTTTCTACACTATTACACAACAAATTGAGATCCCTTTGCTCGTCAAATAGGTAAATGATTTCGATGAGATTTAAATAATCTAAGGACAATAATTTGAAAAAGATTTCAGGACCATGATTTTAAGTATTCAAATAGCTTTAGACCGATGCGAAAGTGTGTCTGCCTGTTTGTTACCTCTTCACGCTTAAACCGCTGAACTGATTCAGATGAAACTTTGTAGAAAGATAGTTTGAGTTTTGGGAAAGGGCATCGGATAGTTTTTATCCTAAAATCATCCTTTTAGGGAGCGAAAAGGAGGATGGAAATTTGTATAGGGCATCAATGACCGCTAAAACCCATTCAGATGAAATTTGGTATAGAGATATTTTTATTCTTGAGGAAGGACATTGGCTACTTTTTACCGCGATAACCGACATATACATGGACGGAGAAAAAGCTAGTATATTAAAAATATAAAAACTTTGTTCAACAATTGGTAACTCTATTTAATCATTTAACCGACTCCAGGTGCAATGTAACCTAAGAAATAGGTCAAGAACGGAATGTTTGTACTCGTAGAAACGTTAAATTTGTCTATAATATAATAATATACACCTCACACATCTCACACACAGCCGTCTGATCCCAAACCAGGCAGAGCCTGTGCTGTGGTATCCAGACTGCTGATACTTATATATTTTTAAATACATACATATTATAGATAAATACACCTAGACACAGAACAAATGACCGCGCTCATCACACAATATTTGTCCTGAGTGGGAATCGAGGCTACGACCTCCGAGTTATCAGTCAGGGTCACTAACCACTAGACCAAAAGTCTATGAACATAACTACCAACCTCCTAAGTAATCTCTATACTCAATATATATACTCAATATAATAATATACTCAACCTCTAATGGAAAAGTAAGTTAAAGAGGCAGACGAATATAGCATCTTTCACTTGTTTTATAATTTATGTTGAAATACTTTACGTACACAGATATTATACCCATGTCGATCATCAACTTTGAGTTTATCATTTTCGATCGATTCGAAAAGTTGCGATCTTTTTTTCGCAGTAGTCAATAAAATCAAGGTAAACTCCAGTAAACTCCATCGTTTTAGGGGATAATTCATTTCGAGATTAAAGGGGTGATTCATGTTACACTAAACTGACTTAGACATTATTGATCAACAATCATTCTACTTTATAAAATAACCACACTTAGCAATGAATCGGGCTCAGATTCAATAAATTGTGGTTCCATTTACAAAAGTCTGATATTATATTCTTAAACTTTTAATGGAATAACTTTACTAATTTTATTAATTTAAGTTATACTTATTACTATTATTTATTTTTAAGTATTGAATGGTCTCTAATAAACGTAATAAATTTTCGAGATTTTCAGCTATCTTTATAAGACTCAAATACTGCTTTCATATGTTTTGGTTACAAATTTCCCCACTTTATCTGATTTTAAACGCAAGTACCTTTATTGTGGTATCCCAAATCCTTCTTTTAAGTCTTGTGTGAAATTTCGAAACATTATAGAGTAAGGGCATACCTTACACTTATTATCGTGCATTGAACATAAACCAAATGGATTTTCTAAATGGAAAAGTAAGGAACTTATGTATATTTTTTTTAAAGTTCTTTATTTTTCTATAATAAACTACAATGATAATAACCTGGGTTCAAAAATAAACGTGGACGACGGTTTTCGACAGTAACGCGACATCCTAAGATGGCCAAAGCGACAATGCAGTTTCAGCCAAAGTAAAGTCAAGTTAAAGTTTTGGCTATTTTGAAACTTAACTTGAAATAAAACCGATGTATTTTTTTTGTTTGAATTAAAGACAAGTATGTAAGCTATTAAATAGATACTTATTACCATTCGATACCGATGAGACATTTCGAATGATATTAATTTAATTCAAAAATCATAAATTATAGTCCTTTACCATTGTAATGGTATCTAAACTCGTGAGCCACACATTGACAAATTTTGGCAGTCGTTTAATGTATTTAAAACTAAAATAACCAATTATAAATATATTAAAACTAAATGTTTTGTTACCATTAACTTCAAGCCCTAACAAATGTTAATAAGATATAAAATAGTATTAATTCATATAGTTCAATTGATATATATAGTTTTAGTCAGTTTATAGTTTAATAATATTTTTTAGTATATCGCTCTTTAGTTTTTTGTTTTGATTATTATTAATTTGCTATTCTTACACTACTACATTACAGTAAATGCTATGTACACTGTAATTCTTATACATATCAGATATAAAGCCACATATTGTGTAAATTAGTTATAAGTATAAAATGTATCATATGATAATACTTATTAATAAATAAATAGAAAAACGTTCGGCAGAAATCAGTTATAGTGGCGAATTTACATTAAAATAATAGGGATTGCTGCTTTGTATGAACTTTACTATCATTATAGAAACCATTTCACTACTTCTGTCCCTAAGAATTCCTGTAAAATGCATATTAGATGGTTGTTTTATGCTGGATTTAAAATTTTAAAATAAATTAAGAAAGCTGAGAAATATAATGTATTAAGTCCAAAAATGTCATAGTAACAATAGTATAGTTTTGTTGTATATGAATTAATCATAATCTAAATTTGTTAAGTTGGTTTGTGTACGCTTCAAAAACTCAAAAAGTCCTGCACCGATTGAACTTAAATTTTGACACGGTATACAACACGCTTTAAAGACGGTTTTCATCTATTTTCTGCTTTTATTATGTTCCTTATTTCTCATCAATGCCACCGCAATGTACCACAGCCAAGCGTGGTGGGTACAGCTAGCTATTAGTTTTTTTTTTATTTAAAAAAGACAACTCCCGCATTAGGAGTATATCCTGCGTCGCGGGGGACTTTACAAAAATACATGAAACCATAATGAAACGGACACAAAGAGCACCCAGACACAGAACAACAATTTGTGGACCACACAAAGTGTTGTCTTATGTGGGGATCGAACCCACAACACTCAGCGTAGTAGTAAGCGGCGCGCGTGGCGACCGCTTAAACCACTACGCCATCCGTGCAGTGCGTAATTATAGTTATGTATATATCTTTGATTTGCGTGCCGTTTCTGCCAAATTGCACTTGCTATTGTCATAGACTGATCACGGCCTACCCATTACGTGGTAGCAATAATTGACGTATATGTGCGTAATTATACAACATGGCACTAGAATGCGTAAAACATACATAATAAGAATATCAATAACTTCAATTTATACAATCAAATCTATTTTTTGTACAGTTTGTTTTATCCACATCATCACATCAACAGCCTTTAATAGTCCACTGCTGGACCTAGGCCTCTCCTTAGAAAGAAGGTTTTGGCCTACTATACCACGCTGGCCAGACGGGTTGGTATAGGGTTTGTATCAAGTTTTCCTTCTTTTTGCAGTGCTGGTGTCCTGCGTTGTTTTGCGCCCTTAGTCGGTTCTTACGACACCCACGGGATGAATTGGGGTAGTGACATTCCGTATTCTTAATCCGTCACTACACGGACACATTTATCCATCTCCCTTTAAATAAATACAGATGCCTGTTTTAGAAGATGTCGTACTTCCATAGTTTGAAAGTGTAAATCAGGTATGTATGTATTTTTTTATCCATTGAGGGAGTATGTAACATGAAAGCTTTCGTGAAGCTTGTAATGATAAGACTGAACATTTAAGAACTGTTACTAAAAGTATACGATTGATTTCTAAATATAAATTATGTAATAGTAGGTGTGACATACAGTACTAAATTTTCATTGTACATTATTAACTTTTTTTTTTAAATATGCTTAGATTGATAGATTCAAAGTAACTCTGTAATAAAATAAGCAATTGAATCAAATGCGTTACGTAATGGAAGTGCCCGCTATAAATTTAATTCAATTTTAGTCGAGTAACTTTTTCCAGCGGCATTTCCTTCCCTATCTTCAAAAATTTAAGTTAACATATACTTACGAGTATATATTTATATAGTATACAAAAATACATGAATAAATTCCACGTCAATAATATGAAACCCGCTCCGGGCAATCCCAAACGCGCTTGACCCGCTTTATAATATTTTTAATAATAGTAAGTCTAGCTCTATTTGTCTAAGGTCAATGTACTAGGAGAATATTGCCGCCTACGTTTATTCGTGAAAAAAAATGGATGATAAACGATCACTCATTGAAGTAGACACGTCACGACCTCGCGATATCTAAAAGATTATGGATAGTTATAGCAAATAAAGTTGTATAGTCGGTGAAAGTCAGAAAGTGAAAGAAAGAAAGTTTTTAAACTTTTCTAAAGTTACTTTTCGTGCTTTTCGAGAGGAAAGAAAGTTTTCGTCCCTCCGGTCCCGACGTTATCATCGTGTGCTTATTTTATAATAAGCTGTTTATCGTATTATATGAAATGTATGTCATTAAACATTTGTCATTTGTCACTAAACTTTCAAAATAATAATCATGTCGTACGAAGCTACTCTTGAAACCAAATTTACACGGGACGGGCTTTGAATAAATTATGCTTATGAAGCTACGGGGCAAAGGTTGCCTAATCTCAAGCTTATAGCATAACTAGAATAACATGAAAGCATCTATATTATATTCTATCCTCAGCGCTATGTGCACAGTATACACATTATCTGTTGTTAAGAGATTACATACGAATTCATGCTATAAGCACATTTACATGCTACAAGACAACGATTTAAATTTTCAGAGCTACACCACAGCTTTTTTGAGATAACATAAAATTGAAATTAATTTGGAAAAATAATCAGTAACAGAAGATAAAATTATAGCGGTTTCATATATTTATAATACTTCATTTTACTGCATAACAATTTCTTACTGGTTCAACACATATTGGTTTTTACTTAAACTGAAAATTTGTTTTACTCACTGAATCTGTAATGTAGCCAAGTAAGCTTGCTCCTGCAATTTATTTTATGCTATCGCGCCTTTTACAAGATCATATGCCACCATCATATAACTCTTACGACAACTTTAACTGGTGTAAAGTAACATGATGCAATATAACATATAATGGACACTTTTAAGGAAGACATATTTTTGAATGTAGATCAATGACATTCGGTCTATTTATCGATGGGTTTTTTTTTGGAAACACTGCCTAGACATAGCAGGTCAACGTTGATCGACAAAGGAAGAAGGGCAAAGAAGAATATAGAAGTTGCATCTCAAAGATATATTCTTTTACGATTCATATTGTCACCAAGAATTAGTTTCAACGCGAAAATACTTCATAGGCTACGATGACTAGGTCGCTGGTCATGCAATCGTTTGTCACCTTAACGCTACAGATTTTTTTATTATTTGGAGTGTCACATTTGAAAAAACTTTAGTTTTATTTGTAGAAAATGTGAACCGCCCTATAACTAGATAAGTTTTATGAGTATTTCGGCTTAACTTAAATATGGCTACATAACGTGAAATTCAGATTTATTCGCAGAAATCTAATTATAATTGAACAGTCAACAAAGAATTAGTCAGATCTTATTTTGAAGAAGTAGACCTGTGAGTAAACCTTCTTGTATTATTTACGTACATACAGGTGTTGATTTACATTCATTACCTAATAAGTCATATGTAATTTGAGTACTGAAGCATTAGTCATTACGATTTTACTGCGCATTATGGGATCTGTTAATAGTAAAGTGAGTTTCACATATGTCGATGTCAGGCAACGAAAGGAATGAATGAATTTCAAATATTATGAAAATATTTTCGTTTACAATAACAAACGAGCTGTTTACATAATTATGCTTTCAAGAACTGATCGGAATGCAGCATGTGGGCTGCTCATTCTTCCTATGATTGTTCCGTGGTATAGCAGTCATAGGTCAGATTAACGCCTATTGAAATTCAAATGTCTATTTCGATTCTCTCTGATCTTGTGTAGCGCATAATGGCTGACGGTAAATAATTGTTTGTGTTACATTTTGACATAAGCTCTCTGAGTGTTCTAGACCAGTTGTAAGTAACAAAGTAAAACTTAGTTCATTTTATGATGTCAAAATTGTAAAAGCTGGTGGATAGGACAGGTAGGTACAGAAGTAGATTTAGTAATGACTAATACATATTTATTATTACTTCAATGGTTATTTAGATCAAAATAATTAAAAAAAAATCCTAGTACTAGTTTCTAAAATTATCGGGTTCAAATATATAGTAAGTAAGTTTCTAAGTAATTTATACTTACTTACTTAAGTATAAATATAAAATATTATAGATACGAAAGTTGCGATGAATGAACGTTTGTTGCTCAATAACGCAAACGCGGAATGAATCTGGATGGGATTTCTCCCGCCCCCCTCATCCCGCCGTTCTGGCTTTGCCGTTATTGAACTAAGGTTCAAAGAGAGGTTGTAGTCTAGAATAGCACATAGGCTTCTTATTATTCCAGCAAAATTATTGCCGTAATATCCATATTAACGCGATATTAAGTTTCAAGATATAACAGATGCCCTAAGTATCTTTAAGTTACGATACTTCTCAGTATTGGCTTTGCCCTGTTTTATTTGATACACATACAATTATATTCAATATTTAATATTGTGTGTTACATAATAAACACTAACAAACTTAAAAATTAGTAATGTTGTAATTAAAATGTCAAAATATCGTCATTTAATTATTATTTGCGCTTGTATTGTGTCTTGTAATCTATCATCTTAAGTCATATTTTACAAAGTAACTATCGCGGCGATAGCCGGCACGGCACAAGTTAGAACGCTAGAAATAGAATAAGAGCTGATAAGAATGTTGAACCTGCGATCTTCGACCTCCATAAGTATTTACACTTGTGGGTGGCAACTGACTGCTCTAGCAGATGCAAGTGCATTAAGACTATAAACCAAACGCCCAAACTAATAGCAGGGAAGAAGCCCATTATGGGACCTATTGCATTTGAAAGATTAGGTAATCGAATGAATAAAATTAATATAATGTTCCCACTTTTAGCGGTCTGAAAATTTTCTACAGGTTTTCAAAAATGTAAGGGGAGGATTTTAAAGTGACACAAGCTAGTAGCAGATTATCGAAAATGCAAACTGGAAATTCGAAAAATCTGACAATAACTTTGCAGGGTATTTTAAATCTGACGGTTTAAAATATTTTGATTTTTTGATGTTTTATAAAATGTGACACGTAACATTTAAAGAAGATTTCTTTCATTGTTTGCCTCAAAATATAAATAAAATGTCAAGGTCATGTGTTTTGATTTAGAACTTTGTGACCCTGCGACTGCTTTATGTTACACTCAAATCGTCAGATTTTTTAAATACACATTAACGTGCATGGAATTGACTCAACTTAATCTTACAAGCTCGAGTATTTTGGGCCATCGGTTTTTTTTGAACTAATCTGATGGGCTGCCCTAGACGATCCTCCCTATATGTAGGGCTCATTTACTGGGTAGAAGGTATTCCTCCTATGTTAATCTGACACGCTCGAGTAAATCCCAATATCCCTTCTAGGGCTCTCCTACTATAAGAGTGAGGCAATCACCTTTTTTTTTTCCGTGCGGAAATCCCCGCGGATACCACCTGTCGGTGGCATGTCGGACTCGAACCGACTAAAACCGAATGAGGCAATCACCTAGAAGAGTAAAATTCAGTTCGATTTAGGAACACTCGTTCGGACCGCATCTTTGTTCAGGAGGCGACACTCGTCAATAAAATTATACTGCGAACAAAATTAATTGCGAATAAGAGTAGATTTTCCTTCTGGATTAACTCCTATAGTTACTATATTGTATTGTAACATTTGTAACATAATTAGATGTTTTTCTTCTATTTTGTATTCTAAACAATCTGAACAAATAATTTGATTAGGCTAATTAAGAAATTAGGCTACAATTAGCCTAATTTCTTCTAGCCTTAATAAATCTTCTAGCCAATGCTAGAAGATTTATTCACATTTTTCCATGTCTACGCATCGCAAGTTTGGTCAGATTTCTAGGTCACACAAATAATGATGCTTAAGAGTACGCTAGTCAATAAATCGTACCACGAGTAGTTACTTTGAGTGTGAGCTATTTTAGTGCATTAACATAAATAAATGTATATTTATGGTAAAGTAATGATTTTGAATCATTGCACGTATTTTGAAAACTTAGGTACATTTTAATAATTTTTGTACTTTAATTAGTTTTTTGTGTGGAAACCCCTATGGGCCATCACCTCCATTCTCGACATACCACACACACGTGAGCACCGGCTCACGGTGAAGTGGTATGTCGGAATCGAATCGATTAAATAACCGACACAATGTCACCACAAAAATGAATTTGTTTGTTAAAAGTAAAACAAATAATGCCGTGTAAATACTTACGGTCTATGACAATTTGAACCTGCCAATTGCCTAACAGTTAATACTTTTCTAATAGCATAAGGCCAGTAGACGGAATTTTCATAGGATTTTTTAATTTTTAAGAGTATTGGTGGTAGATTTATAAAATTTATGGCATGGGTAGCGTTTGTTTGGATTCATCTGACCTTAGACAGGTTTTTTTTTAAGTTGAACTGTTCGAGGCAAAAAGGTTTTTAGGGTAGAATTCTGACATAACTCTGAATTTAATTTACAAAAAGTTGTTAAGAAACTGCAATACACTAAACAGCATATGAAAATGTACAACAATGAAAGCTTTATGAAAATCAGGAAAATAAGTGCTGTAATAGTGTCACTATCCATACTTAGCTTTAAATTGTCCGTAGTGTGAATCAGAAGGTCAACTCTCGTAATAAAAATTTGTTCAGAATGCAGTTCCGATCTACTTTCGATCTCACAAATGTCATAAAAGGGATTCTTCTAAACAGAACGCAAAAGTCGCGTCACGTCCAGGATAAAAGGCATGATTTAAAAAAAAGCTTAGTTGAAAATACATAAGGTAATGCTATGGCAGTACCGTCTTTACTATAAAAGCACACGGGGTCCGTGCCAAGGACCCCCTGCTCACGGGGGCCCCGAAAAGCGAATACATAGAGCGATATATTCGATTATTATAACTATACTATTGTTTTTTCTATTTCAAACCGACGAAAAAGAATTATAAAAATTGGGCCTAATTTCAACCCCGGAGCAATAACAAGTCCATTGGCTTGTTATTGGTCACGGTTGCCACAAACTCGCCACAATATCATTACATTGCGGCATGTGGCAAAAAATGTGGCATTGCCAATCTTTCCAAATAGGAAATGGTTATCCGTTTCGCCACCATCTAAACGTTTTTAAATTTTTAGCCTTGTTTTAATTTTCAGTGATTCTATGTATTTCTATAATTCAACTTAACCTTTTTTTTTTTACTTTTTTTGGTAAGTGTGGTAACCGACTTACTGCCGAGTACTTGACATAACGTGTAATAAAATAATTCTTTATGGTTTAATTTTTCACGATAATGCTGAAATTGGCATGGTTCACAATCGCAATCAGCCTATCGAATTCCACTGCTGGACATAGGCCTCTCTCATTGCACACCACTTCCACGGTTCGTGATGACTCTTGAAAACAGCTTATAGATGGCTTAGTAGCAGTCGATAGTTCTTCCAGTTCCAGTTTTAGTTCACAAGGATTTTGTAAAAGTTCATGTTTTAAGTTCATCCTTCCCAAAATCATTTTAGCAATTATAACTACAATTGGTTCTACGCGTACTACGCTCTCCTTTGCAATAATTCGTTATCATTTGTTATCAATTTTGATATCCTCAAGTAAAAAGTGAAAATCATAGACTTTGCCAGACTAAGATATAACAGAAGATTTTGCACAACAGATATCTCGAAAGAAATCAGTGTCGTAATCGTAACCGCGTAAAACCAAAACCAAAGCCAAAGCCTGCTTATCTAATTAATACTTGTATTTATATCTGTTATACCTGTATTTATCTTTATGTACCTATTTATTCATTTCGTATTCTCCCAGGGCCACCAGGGCCCCAAATTCTTGTGTGCCAGGGGCCCCGGCGTGACCTAAGACGGCCTTGGCTATAGGTGCAGTAAAATATATCTTAGACGATACTCAGTAAATGAAGAGAACTTAATTTTTGTAGCTAGTGGGTTAATTTGTGTATTTTTCCATACAGATTGGCCAAGGTGTGTGTGTGTGAAGGGGAGGATTGAGTAATTTAAATTCGGCTAATACAGTGACATCCTATTGTAAAAGTGCTTGTTTATTCATTTGGTGAGGAACCGGTGTAATGTGCAAAGTCAAACGAATAGAGAAATGTTTTTCAAAACGCCCATATTGACATTGAAAGCAATGTACCAATTGAAAAGTTGGGACTTCCCAACTCCCAATATGCTCAAAAAATTTGAAGACTTAAGTTTTTGTCCGTACCTCGATGCTGTGCTTTATATCTGCAGTTTTTTTTTAAATAATGTGTTGTATCTGGTCAGTATCTCAGCCTATTCAGTATTGGTCAGCTAATAAGCAGGTACCTTAATGTTTCATTTAATAATTTGCAAATATGCGTTCATGTTTTAAAGCTGTAATTAGTAGTCTCAAAGCATAGGACTTATCGAAAACGCAAGATCTAAAATATTAAAGTAGCTTTGACAAATAATGATATTAATTCTAAGGAAAAGGTTAGTGATGGGTTTGATAGTGTATTCAAATTAAATTTATAGGAAGCAAAGGTTGTGCTGCATTTAATTTTCTTGTAAAAAAAACTTTACAAGAGTCGAGTACTTAAAAGCTTTGGATTGCACGTCCAAGGTGAAGCGTGATATCATTATAACAATGTCTAGACTTTAAAGGTAATCTTCAAATATAGAGTAGAAAAATAAAAGTATTCTAACATTTGAAGGCTACAAACTCAACCTTTGGACACTTATGCCGCACAATTAACTATTAAAAAATATTAATACCGTTAAATAAAAAAAATATTAGATCAGATCACCGGTTTGAACAGGTTTAATACCACTTCACGGAGTTGGGAAGTTCCATCTATTAAATTGCTTTCAATGTCAATATCGGCGTTTTAATAAACATTTCTCTATTCGTTTCACTTTACTGTTATATTTAAAGCACATGACACCAGTTCCTCACCAAATGAATAAACAAGCACTTTTATAATAGGATGACACTGTATAAGCCGAATTTAAATCACTCAATCCCTCCCCTTTACACAAAAACTCCTTGGCCAATCTGTACAATGGAAAAATACACAAATTAAGTTCTCTTCACTTTCTAAGTATTGTCTTATATGTATAGTTTACTACGCCTATAGTATACACCTTATGTATTTTCAACTAAGCATTTTTATTAAATCTGACCTTTTATCCTGGACGCAACACGACTTTGGCGTTATGCTCAGAAGAATCCCTTTTATGACATTTGTGAGATCGAGAGTGGATCGGAACTGCATTTTGAAAAAAAATATTTAACGAGAGTTGACCTTCTGATTCACACTACGTACAATATAAAGCTAAGCATGGATAGTGAAAATATTACAGCACTTATTTCCTGATTTTCATAAAGCTTTCATTGTTGTACATTTTCATATACTGTTTAGTGTTTTGCAGTTTCTTAACTTTTTGTAAATTAAATTCAGAGTTATGTCAGAATTCTAGCCTAAAAAACTTAGCTTAAACGATATGCTTTACAAAACAGTAGTCAATTAAGGTTTCCAAATTAAAGGTTACAAAACAAGAACTTATCGCGTCGGCAGAAATCATGGGAAGTGGTTTGTAAATCTAGGATGAATTTTACTATTTACTGGCCACGCCTAAATTGTTAAGATGATATCAAACTAAAACAATGTATGGAGAGCATCGAGCACACTCATCGTGCGTATGCGTAAATAATAAAAACTCACAATAAAACTAAACTTAGCTGAACAGCTCCAATTCTTTCCGACGGGAAGAAATTTAAATGGTAGATCCCAAGTAAATTATATGTAATAAAACTAAATCGAGGTTTCAATAAATGTTCGAGGGAAGTCGAAAAAGGCGGTATCGCAAAACGAACTAATTGTTAAAATAGCGAAGAATAAGTAGAGAAATGGTTAGTCTAGATAATCTGATCAACAGCATTGCTTGCCCCTCACGTACAGTATACTGTTATTAACTTCTGGTTGCGTCTTAGTCCGGGGGTGAAGGGTGGAAACATTAATCAATTAAGACTTCTACTTAACTAGTGCGAACTCAACAAAGATTGTTTAACATAACGAAATTCAAAATGAAAAATTATGATATTGAAAAAAAAAGTAATATAATTTTTACCTTCAATTTAATCTTTTTTTTTTTAAACAAATTTTACACGTCTAAAAGACATGCGTATGTCCATGGCCCTAACATAAAAGTGGTTAGGATTCTGTGTTGTGTGAAAAAATGATACTCACTCAAGAAGCGAAATTAAGGAAAGAGTGGTATTTTTTTTAAACCACTGTCATTTTTTAAATTAGAACGGACCAATTGGTAAAATGCGAAACTATTTATTACAAACTCATGTCCTTATTTTCAAAATATCGATATTATCATGCACACTTTCATCCTCTATTGCACGTCATCAAATAATAAATTGACAGAAAAAAGTAACACGCTTGTTTTTTTTTTGTTACTAACCGTAAGTTCCTATTTCACTTTTAACTATATTTAAATTTAAACATTATATACAAACTTAGACTTCCACGGAATTTTAAGTAACCTTCGTGCAAAACCTGACGCTTCTAGACGCATCGGATATACCTACCTGTGCGTCGATCCATCAGTCAGTCTGTGAGTCAGTCAGTCATATCATGACAAAGCCTTTTATATACTTAGATAGATTAAGACTAGTATTTATATATTTCTCTATAACAATGTATGTTATATTTTATTATACTATGTAATGCGTTACGCATTATATATCCCAACTGTAATCTATCTAATTAATAATTATATATCATAGGTTTCATTTTCAGAAAATTTACAAAAAAATACCACAAAAACTCGGTCATCCAGGTACTATACCTAAAAAACGACTTAATTTAGTCATCCTACCTAATTTTATCATGCTACCTAAATCTAGCATGTTTACAGGTATTTTTTCACAAATCTACATCTTATATACATAATGTTATCGATATTAAGATTGGATTGTACAGCTCTTAGTATAAATTAAAAATAAATCAGCTGTTTATTGCACATTTCTTTTTTTTTTTTGAAAAAATATCTGTATTTAAATATATTTGAAGTGAAGCTACCTGAATTAGTAGCAACTTTATGTCAATGTGTTTTTTCTTTAGATAACAAAAATTAAAAGCGTTTAACTTTTGCAGTTTAGGTAATACGTGATCTCTTAAGTCAGAATAAAATGCAGCGACGTTGCCAGGTCTTCCGGTTACAACAGAGCAAGCTTATGCGAACTTTTAGTGGGTCAATGCACTTTCATAAGGATAACCAATTTACTGTCTTATAGTACTTTTTTCATTATAATCTGATATTTGGTGGGCTAAAGTGTAATCTAGAGTTAATCTGTTAGAAATATTCCAGATACTGTAAAGTCTTGTGACGTGATAGCGAATGTTACAAGGAGTATTATTTTACCTTACCTTGGTGTAGTGTCATAGCTTGCTTATTACAAATAAATTTATACGTATATAGTTCATTGCCACGTATCTAGGTCAGATTGTATTGTGTGTCCCCATAAGCTCTAGATTTACAATAAGGTCTAAATGACCATTTCATTAATGATGAATTTTATAAAGAAAAACAAGTTCAATATAAATATGGAATAAAACGAATTTTCATTACCATATGCAAATTAGTTTCTCTCAGATAAAAATAATTCTGTCGAGTCTTTTGATCGTACTAGGCTCAAATATTGATTTCGTAAAATAAATGGAAATAAATGTTATCATTTTAAATAATTACATATACTAACTTTTAAACTTTCGCGTTCCATGATAATTAATATTATTTAACGGGAATTAACGCGATCTCTTATTTAGGGTATTACATACCTCTGGTTTGCCTGACGTTTCGACCAGGTTGCACCGGCCGTGGTCACAGGCTGACTGGCTCATCGGCGCACGCCCTCCGTCGTCGAATCCGTGAAGTAGAAGGCTCTTCATCTACCCGCACATTTTCGATATTATTTTTGTGTCGCCATGTACCGTCACATACCAATGGTCGAAACGTCAGGCAAACCAGAGGTATGTAATACCCTAAATAAGAGATCGCGTTAATTCCCGTTAAATAATATTAATTACATATATTTCAGTAATTGAAATATATCGATCAATCATATCAATCAAGAGCGCGGCGAAGATCAGAAAAGTGCTGGGTTAGCCTAAAAATGTTAACTGGCCGCCATAACTTCAGAGATTACTTACACATACTTTAATAACATAACGTACTTCTGTATGTCTGATTTAAATGACTATGAACAGAATAACATTAAATCCGTAGGTAAGATGGCGTAGTTATAAAATTACTAATCTAGTCTGATTAGTATGTGAGTGAGATCGCTGGGCCAAGACAAGAGATTGGCTACTGACTTATGATACCTACTCACATCTTACATTACAGTTGATTTCTCCATATTCTCGAATTAATTGTAAATGATACATTAACTCGTTTTAGAGCACATAAAAAATCGACAAATTAAGACAAACCCAAAACACAAATATAAAAAAAGATTGATGTACTTAGACGATATTAAAAATTTTCGCAAAAGTGTACCTAATATTTCGTTCATTTGATGATTGTAGTTTTTTAGCAGTGGACCACCTGTATTACTATACAGGTTGTTCATTTTTACGCTACAAATTTCAAGAATTGATAGATATTACATGCAAGTAACTTCTTAGTTAGTTATTTCAGTGGCCTTACTCAAATAAACAGTATGATTATAAATCACGGCCGTTTATACATCTGTTGTTAAATGTGTTAAATTGTTTCAATCGCCGTTTCTCATTGTCATTTTGTAGCCTTCAAACTCTTCGTCTGTTTAATGAATTTGTCTCCCACAATGAGAAGTCAATTGACACCAAAACTTACTACGATATGATACTGTTATCACGTGCTGTTATCAGCGTCTACCGATCGATATGAATATTTTCGCTGAGATTGGGCCATGAGGCACTTTCACCGCCGTTACACGCGTTTTCTAGCGAAACACCGAACTCAATTATTAATAGCAGCCTATTTTTGGAGCGGCTTCGGACGCGGATTTGCGCTCGGGCGTGTGCGAGGCCCGGGCGAAGTCACTATCTCACCTGGGCCAGGTGTAGACACCGGAAACTTCGAAGCCGTAGTGCCAGGAGCCGGCATAAGCTCCTTGCGCTTTGGGTCCTGTACACACACCATGGCCGTGGGCCTTGCCGTCTTCCCATCCACCACAATATGTACCACCATCGTCAAAGTCGAAACGGCCACCGTTGAGGCCACGCTGCGGGGGGTTACCGCTAGCGGCGTGCGCGGCGTCGGCTAGCTCGCTCGGCTGCATCACGCGAAACCGTGGTGCCGCGGAGGGGAGGGCCTCCCGCGCGCACCCTCCACCGAGCTCGCGGTATAAATAAACATCAGCTGGGCATGTCGCGCCGTGGCGCGCCGCCGAGTGAACACCACTCCGGTCCTGCGCGAGGAGCACTGCGCGCTGAGCCGCGGCGCGCCGCCCGCCCGCGCGCCCCGCCCGCCCTGCGCACTGCGTACAGTCCGTCCGCAGCCCACCGATGAGCCGCGCCGCCACACTGTCGCCACAACAACTTACTTATTGCTTTCCTATATTACTTGGCCCAAATGAATATTATCACAACTTGAAGTGACGTGTGTTGCGTTTAGACGTAGTTAGAAAATTACACTCACACAGATTGGACAGAGCAATAAAATTTAAGTCTTCCTTTCTACCGTACACAAGGGTGCCGACAACTATCTGTCTACGTTAGTAGGTCAGTTACTGATCTTTAGGTTTATATCATTACTACGAAAGAGATGCCAAGTTTTTTTAAATTTGTTGTTCTTAAATATGATCTTAAAGAATGTCGGAATTGGGTTGCTTTTAGCACAATTTCGAAATTATTTTAAGGAGTTTAAGTATTTTGTGGATGAAGTACGTATTTGGACCATATTCTGATATACCACGCAAATAGCTATTTCATAATTCTTATAAAAATTAAATAAATGAGAGAGACGGTGAAATTATAAAAAATCTTGCTTAGAATTGTGTAAGGAAAAACTTTCACATGGCCAAGCTTCAAACTTTATCTATTGTCACATTTTTATTATTGTCTACTAGCTATTGTCCGCAGCTCGCGTGATTATCGCTTATTTCATGTTTCCAACTTCAAAAGTGTCGAACTTACAACAGTTTTGCTCTTATTTTAACCCCTTCGGGGAAAATGTATGAAAATCGTTCCTAAGTTGGTGCTTACAACATAAAAGTTTTAAGTTGGCAGTCCCAACGGTTCAGGCTCTGCGTTGGTGAGTCAGTCAATCAGTCAGTCAGTCTGGGCAAGTAATTTTATTTGTTTAGATTGGTGTTTGCGATAAAACGTTTATATCTTTATCCTAATGGTTTGTCCAATAACCAAACGTACCTTTCAGCCCCGTTTTTCGACATCCCATATCCAAGACCTGCGATATTTCCTACTAACGATAGCGTACGATACTACCACGGAGTAGAGTAGTGGTTTGAGCGGTCACCTCGCCGCTTGCTACTGCGCTAAGGGTTGTGGGTTCGATCCCTCCCTATCCGTTTGCCTTACCAATTTGCCTTCGTTTCTTGTCCTGTCTGAAAATGATTATGTCCCAAGATTAGGCGTCAAGTAGGCGATCGGTCAAAAAGTAACCAGCCAAAACCTTTTCAAAGTTAGTTAATTTTTTCAAAGAGCAGACCTTTATTAGAATGGTACTGTATCTATGCTACGAACTGTTTTATTTTTTTAATGTTCGTTTTATTCATCTTTGATGTAACTGCGTTTAATTTTGTTTCACACGCATTACAAAATGGCTATTACTTGGTTGACTAAGATATGTTATAATTAAATAAACCTCTTGTGAATGCACTCTTAATTAACATTGGTAATACCAGACGGGGGTAAATATTCGTTCTTTTTAATTCTTTAGTTTCTGCGTCATTCACGTCCTGCAGAAATGAAATTCTCTTTAAATTAAATATATCCAAATTAAATTGTTCTAAAATACTCAATTATTTAAATCAAGTAGGTAAATGACATACTGTTCATTTTTAAAGATAATGCAGAAGTAAAAAGAGCGAAGAATCACCCACATTTTTTAGAATATTAAAATGTTTATTAGAACCATAGACTCTTAGAAAATTGAGGGGCTCGCGGCTGTAGTAACCGAATAGGTTTGACATTGCAAAGTTCAGTAGTTCTAGCCAGATCAGTGTATGGATGGGTGACCATTATTAACACAGTGAGACCCCTCCGAGCCTCAGCGAGCACTTTAAGCCGTCGGTCTTGATTGTCTCACGTACATCTGTGGCAATCGTTACGAGTAGTTGGAGCCCAAAAAAGTTCGACAACAGTCACCGTAACATCAGTCAGTGATCTTAATCTTTATTTCTTTAATAAACGTTAATAAAACAATTAAATTTTCTGATTACGTCGTTCATTTCATTTCAGATGCTGTCACCTCTCCAGTTTGTCCTTCAAGTACAACGAAACGTTATGCGTAACTGACAAAAAGTTTAGATAGCTTTAAAAAAAACGTTTAAAATCATTGGATTTTTTTATCGCAAAAGGCTGTTGAATGGATTTTTTTGGAATTTTCAGATCAATTTTAATGAATAATGAAAATGTATGCAAAAAGAAACAACAAAAGTTGTTACATTATAGTTGTTACATACATTTTCAGTAAAATCTGGACAATTCATCAACATACATAGTCTAAATCCTCATATTTAAGTACATTAATGTCAAAGCTATCTTACTCGAAACATTAGAATTATAAGTCAATTTTTTAATTCAATTTGTCACTTACAAATTATTAGTCAATTATTAGCCAATTTTTTAATTTAATTTGTCACTTACAAATTATAGTATCCGTATGAAAAATCCTGGTTTTGAAATGTCCTAATGACGTGCGGCGCGAAACACAGTCATATTTACAATAAAATTGCTGGTTTTTCACCGAGATAATCCGAGTAAAAGTATTAGTTAAAAAAATACTTTGGAGTAATCGGTTCCTGGCAAGTTATTGATAAAAAACAGACAGGTGCGAAAACCCGGTTTATTGAAAAAAAATCCGGACAAGTGCGAGTCGGACTCGCCTACCGAGGGTTTCGTACACATTTGCAGGTACATATTATAAATAGATCAGGAATCGAATCCCGCAGTTTTTCTGAGCTTTGCCCGAAATTCAGTTTCTAAAATTACTTATATTCTTGAGTTTTATAAGAGGAATTGTACCTCGATAATTGATTATGTACTTTAAATAATGACTATATTTTTTTGTGATTTATTTACAAATTTTTCACTGTACTAAGACGATGTTATTTGCCAAATTTTAGAGTTATAGGTCAACGGGCCGTATCTTTTTTTTACGTGAACTTAGGAGTTGCATTTATTTATAGTTTCAAGGGACCATAAATATAAGTATTTGGTTTTAATTTCAACTCGATACCTCTACGCGTTCCCGAGGGTCTTGACAGACAGATAGACGGAAGTTTTGAGGTACAGAACCCTAAAAAATAGGGATTTTTAGAATGGAAAAACAAAAATAGGAGGTTATAGTGTGAGAAAAAACGAAGAAAATGAGTTGCTGTAGTCTTATTCGTTAGAAACTTGACGGCAAAACACGCTTTTATCTCAAAAACCATGATTCTCCGCCCTTCGATTTCCCAGCTTGTGTGAATCGCAAAATAACATAAAGTTGCCGCACAATTTACGAAAATGTAAAAATAGGTGCTTCGGAAAAACCGTCCGCGATCGGTAATAAAGCATCCTAGGACATTCTAAAAAAATATATATATTTTCATTAAGTGTTGCCCTACAACCTCTGCATATTTATAAATCTTCCAGATGCATGACAGAGCCGTGAAATACCAGAAAATCAAGCGATTTTTTCCGCAAGCGCTTATAGTAAGCAGCAGATTGGGCGAATTTCGGGTTAAAGAATTAGTGTGAAAAAAGTACTTTAAAAAAAAATTGGTTCGTGGCAAGATTGAAAAAAAATCGAACAGGTTAAAAAAACCGGTTTATTGAAAAAACAGGGAAAAACAATTCTGATGGCAAAACAAAAAATAGGAGGTTGTAGTGTGAGGAAAAAACAAGAAAATGATAGTTCCTGAAGTAAATTTCGTTAGAAACTTCACGAGAAAACATGAACAAAACTTGAAACGAACCAATCCAAAGTATTTTTTTAATTAATACTTTTACCCGAATTATCCCATTAAAAAACTAAATCAAAGACTTTTGTTTTTTTAATATGAATTTATTTTGCGCCGCACAGCTTGTACTAAAAACTGTTATCGCTTTACGTTATTTACGGGGTCCATACACTTGGCGAGGCTAAAATATGGCTATCAACAAACTTTTTGTTAAGATACAGCAAACTCTATTCCTAGAGGGAATGGTAGGGTTTTATTGTTTTAGGCAGACTTTATGTCAAAAGGTGGTGCAGTCAAATGAATTCAAGAGTGGATCAAGGGGGGTCAGAGATGGCATGACGCCCCTGGACTCTGTCTACTTCATACAATTTCAAGTAGGTATGTAATTAAAGTGAAGCTATGATGTTGAGAGAGAATATTTAGTAACTGTATAGATGCTCTGTACAGGTAATAGTTGGTAATACGATTAACCTGCTCTTGCCTCCTGCGACTAGTAAAGACCCCGGGAGGTGAGAATTTTTTATAATTTAAGGGGCTATTGCCAGATATTACTAAATCTTTTAATTAAAACAAGCATCTTATAAATTACAGCCACGCAACAAATGCAGCTATGCCTAGGAAAATCTAAACATCTACCTGCTAGGTTTGTACATCTGTTGAGGTCAGAAGCGTTCTTATTCTAATAACTATAGATACTTGCATGTGTAAAATAATGGATGTTTAAAGTCACTGTTTTTTTTTATTGGAAAATGATTTTAAAATACATTTGCATCAAGAATTTATATCGATAAAATGATGCAATACTTTTTTATCGCTACTTATGTCTCATTCATAATATTAGTTCCTCGGCCCTTCACATTGTTATCAGCACCAAAATAGCTAAAATTAAAGTTACTTGTATAATATATGTATATAAATATCAGTGACCATAACCAAGGCTTTCGGAATAAACAGATTTTGGATTTTGACACTTTTTATGTGTTTAGCAATTTTCAAAACCTCCAATGACAAATATTTGAATAGCTCTACAAGGTAGATAATAACTTGCAGGGACATAATTGTTACTTTTAGAGGCACCTCGACTCCTTGTTGTTACGTAGAAACATATTCTTTAGTTGTATTTAACCGCCGCCTTCATAAATTCTTAAGGTTAGGTACCACACTTTACCTTTTCTGTCCATAACCATACTTGCAGAATTGATTTTTTCCCCCTATGCTGCAATCAGTTTCAAAGAAATTGAGAAGAAAGAAATAAAGAAGAAAGAGAAGAAGAAGAAATATAATATAATATTTTTATTTCATCAATATTTTCAGTTTGAGTTGAGTTGAGTACTAGTACAAGTTTTTTTTCTTTTTTTACCAAACAAAACCAAAAACCACACGCCGTCTCGGGTACCGGTTGCCGGGGAACCAGGTGTACCCAAGGAAGGAAATCCCTGATACCCCGACGAACCTCGGGCCATCTACGGCGTGTAGATGACCCCCTTCTGTGTGTTAACCCCTATGGGACATAGGAAACTTGTGCTCCTGAAAGGGCGGGTACGCTCCGCAACGCGTCTCGCCACCACCCCTAACCTGCTCTTGCTAGGGTGTCAGATGGCCTCACCGGCCGTCCGTTCCCTCCTAGGTACCTATCTAGTTAATTTAGACAGGTAAAATTCTAGTACTTAGTACCTAGCTACTTTTTTTTCTATCTACCTAGACAAATGCGTTTTCTCCTATTTAGAATTAATGCTGTGTGTGTTTCTATAACAGTTGTTTTAGGCGGTATGTACGTATAAGTAGATAAATGGCTTAAAATACACTAGATTTCAGTATACAATCGAAAATTTAAAATGATAGTTTGAAATTTGATTTCGATTACGGTTTCAGCCGAAACTAAAACAAGGGCCAAAAGTTCGGTTTGGGGTCGGGTTTGGTTGAAAACCCTGTTTCGATCGGGCACTAATCACTACTAATATGAATATCAGAATTAATTTAAGACTTTAAGACTATTATTAATTTATTGTATTTATTACAACTGTAAAAACTTAGGTAAGAGAAGGAAAACTTGAAACAAACCCTATACCAACCCGTCTGGCCAGCGTGGTATAGTAGGCCAAAACCTCCTTTCTAAGGAGAGGCCTATGTCCAGCAGTGGACTAGTATAGGCTGTTGATGTGATGATGATTACGACTGTTACTCTGTTATAGAAACAGGAAAGTCCTGAAACAGACTCTTAGGTTGAGCAAGGTATTGAAAAATGTGAATATTTACTCCCTGGTTAGGTAATAATACATGTCTTAGTGTATCTGTCCGTCTTGTCCATATGGTGACGGATTAAGAATACGGAATGTCACCACCCCTATTCATCCCGTGGGTGTCGTAAGAGCCGACTAAGGGAGCAAACTACGCAGGACGACAGCACTGCTAAGAGAAGGAAAACTTGAAACAAACCCTATACCAACCCGTTTGGCCAGCGTGGTATAGTAGGCCAAAACCTCCTTTCTAAGGAGAGGCCTATGTCCAGCAGTGGACTGTTATAGGCTGTTGGTGTAGTGTAGCTGATAAACTAAGGGTAACACCGAGCGGCACAGCTAGTCGTAAAATAAATCGTGTCATAGTCATAAATAAAATCGGTATTCTAGTAAAAATGACGAAACAGCGAGGCTGTTCCAAGAAAATATTGATTTACTGAAAATATCATCCAACACGAAAGATAATGCAAAACTGAACTCCGCAATTTACAGCTAAAACTTATTCCAAAACTTTACAACTTGTAACTCGAGTATCGATAATAATCGCTGGTTATGACGCACTAACTATCTTCATAATTTATTTTGCTCAACAATGGCTACGTGAATGGCCTGCTTTATTTAATAATAAACCTGGCAACTACAACTTTAACTGATTATTTGACAAAGATGTACCGACTTGACAAGAACACGACGCGATTTAACTCGAGTTAAAACTCATGTATCTATTAATTAAGTGAATCCATATTTGTAAAAATATGCCGATTAAATTATTGACTGTACAGAATTTCATCCATCGATAATTTTCATTAAAAAATTGACAAGACATTTTTATTTGAATAAACAGGTAGGTACTATTATTATGTAAATATTTATTTATGAATTTAGCTTCAGTAGTAATCAGTAGGTAGATACTTGGAGTTAATAATGAACTAGTTATGTATCAGTTTTTCATAAAATAGGTAGGGTAATTATCAATAATTTAAATATTACAATCAACATATTCATAAACATTTGATATTATAAAATGGTAAATATAAATTAATTCGTTAGTAGTTCGTAAGTAGTAATATATCTTCGTATCTTCGTCTTCATTATTTTATTCAACCAATACGTTGAAATGCACCTAGAGATGTATCATCGGATTTTGGAAAACTGTTTCCGTAATTACCCTAATATTGGATCTCGAATTTAGTTCAAAAGTATTTCCTGTATAAATAAAAAAGAAATCTTAATTAACGAAAAGCAAACAAGCCTTAACTGGAATTAAGAAAATTTGAATTCAATCGAATTTCAAATTGGACTTGGTAACTCGAGTGAGTTGGTCACTCGAGCACCAAGTCTATTTGACATCATTACAATTTGACGTTGACATTATTTTGATTAGATGGAAATGTCACATTTAGAAAGAACTAGTCACAAAATCACAACTAGTGATGCGCAAAATGTATCACTGAGCTGAAAAGATTGATACATATCATTTCGCTCAAAAGATATATATCACTCATCTAGGTCACTAGCTCATTTAGCTCACTAACTCATTTAGCTCACCAACTCATTTAGCTCACCAACTCATTTAGCTCACTAGCTCATTGATCCGATTCAATTGATTGGTCTCTCAATTAATTTATTTCTTCATCTAAGCCTTTAAGCCACTTTAAGCCTCTCTCGCCATACAAACCTTTCTTTATTTTCATATTAACCTAAATTCAGTTTTTGAAACTACATTCTTAACCTTTTCTTTTAAATAAAATTTATTCATTTTGATAAGATTACATAATTATTAACACCCTTTTATACAATATTTAAAAAAAGAAATTATTTCTTGTACTTTTTTTAGGTTGTATAATAGAATCCATACATAATTTGATTTTCCTTGTACTTGGCAGGCTTAATTCTTAAGTAATATTAAACTTTGATCCTATAGAAATAATGTACATTTTGCATAAAGAAACTTGCGTGAACTCAACCATCATCTATCTCACTCATTTATCTTTAGTCTCACTCGCTCATGAAACAAAGATCGGCGTCGTTGAGCTAGTGATCTAATGATCTAGTGAGCTAGTACTGAGTTACTGATAGAGTTGTGTAGCTCCTGAGTGAGTGATATAAAAGATATATATCATTCACGACGATAAAATCTATCACTCACTCACACTTGCTCCGAATATATCAGTAACTCACTACTAGCTCACTAGATCACTAGCTCAACGCCGCCGATCTTTGTTTCATGAGCGAGTGAGACTAAAGATAAATGAGTGAGATAGATGATGGTTGAGTTCACGCAAGGTTCTTTATGCAAAATGTACATTATTTTTATAGGATCAAAGTACAAGGAACATCAAATTATGTATGATTTCTATTATACAACCTAAAAAAAAGTACAAGAAATAATTTCTTATTTTTAATTATTATATAAGAGGCTGTTAATAATTATGTTATCTTATCAAAATGAATAATTTTGTATTTAAAAAAAATAGGTTAAAAATGTAGTTTCAAAAACTGAATTTAGGTTTATAAGAAAATAAAGAAAGATTTGTAAGGCGAGAGAGGCTTGAAGTGAGTGATATACAAGTATACTGAGCTAAACGATCTAGATGAAGAAATGAATTAATTGAGAGACCAATCAATTGAATCGGATCAATGATCTAGTGAGCTAAAGGAGTTAGTGAGCTAAATGAGCTAGTGAGCTAGATGAGTGATATATATCTTTAGAGCGAAATGATATGTATCAATCTTTTCAGCTCAGTGATATATTTTGCGCATCACTAGTTACTGATATATTCGGAGCTAGTGGGAGTGAGTGATACATTTTATCGTCGTGAATGATATATATCTTTTATATCACTCATTCAGGAGCTACACAACTCTAATCACAACCACAATTTGGAAGATACAAACACAGCGATAGGACTGTTCTGATAGGCGTTGTTTCGTGTGACTTTGTTTTAATATTTAATCATAATTATTCTCAGTTATAAGAGTTTACCAGTAATTGAATTTAATAATGTGACTATATATTTTATAACTCGGAAGCTTTATTCTTTTGTACAATATAAACAACTTTCCAGTTTCTCGCCTTGTACTTATACATTAACAACAAAGGATTATAAAAGGCGTGCACAATGTAATAACTTGACATTTAACATTATATATTCATCAAATCAATGTTTATATTTTTATGGTGGCATTTTTTTACCTCAGCGTCGAAAATGGAAAACTCAGAGGCTGGTGGGAGCAGCCGCCTGACCCAGGTGCCACCAACGTCTTGGCTCCATCCAAGCAATAGAATACATAGGTTTTTAGCACTTCTGTTAATGTGCTTTCTTTGTTTTGGTAAGTATTATTACTTTTAAATATTATGTGATGATAATATACCCTTATCCATAGTAATTTACCTACATATATCTATCTATAGCAATATAATTCTTATATTATTAGAAATGTTATAGCAATTCCAACATTTTTTTTCTAATAATATAGTGTTAAAAAAAGTGTTTCTTTAGAATCAGAACAATCATATAAATAAGATTATATATCCTCATAGACTATATTTTGAAATTTTTCATTTTATTTCAGGTTCCTACTTCTGCTATGACTCACCAGGGGCTTTAGCAGACAATTTTAAAAATGATTCACATTTGAACACATCGCAATTTGCATTACTGTATTCTATATACTCATGGCCAAATGTGGTGTTATGTTTCATTGGCGGTTATCTTGTTGATAGGTATGTTTTGTATGGTCCTTATCAAACACTTTATTGTATGTCAACAAATCATTAACATTTTATGTTATCAATGTAATACACTGTTTGTATCTGAAATGAGCATTGCCTTGCAATTAGACTCTTGATTAACCCCATATTCCAGTTTTGTATACTTTATTTTCTAAACATTCTATATATGGAATAATCATCCATACATATAAAATTACTTGCCCTGACCAAATGATTCATCAATGTAGAGCCTAAACTTCTGGACCTACAACAACAAACTTGAAATCTTCACAGCTAATGTTAAAATTTTATGTTGTAAGCACCCTTTGTCTAAGACAGATTTTTTAGATATTTCACCTCTAAGGGGTATCCAACTACTTAGTATGTACATTTGTATATGTACTTTTAATAACATTAAATATTTAATTAATAAGATACTTATCAGTAGCCATTTATATACACATATTTAAATGCACATATTCCATCACAGTTTCTATGCATGTATCACAGTCTGCTCCACATAACAGAATGTTTACATTATCTGTGACCCTATTTAGTTTAAAATTATACACACCTAACATTATTATTTTGATGATGTAACAAATTCACAAGATCTCTAACTTTTGTATTAATTATTGCATTTTAGTAATGCTTGGAACAAATTAACTAATATGAAAAATTTTGTTTTCAGATATTTTGGTGTTAGATTGGGTACTGTAATATATATGACTATTGTATTTGTAGGAGCGGTACTATTTGCCTTAGGAGTATATATCAACACTTATTGGCTAATGATACTTGGCAGATTTGTGTTTGGGTAAGTTTTCACTACCAGATATAAAGGACATACGAGTATTATATTTATCCTAAATTTGTGCACACAGCAGATTTATCCTAAATTTGTGCTGAGAAAATGAAACCTTTAGAGGTTTTACACAACAATAGTTCTTAAATAACCAAGGTACACAACTAGACTTGAAAAATAAGGCTTCTGCAGCCTCATTGACTAGCAATGGTATCCCAAGATTTACTTAACTAAATATTTACAAATTACATCATTATAGGTCCACTCCCACATTGGAATTTATAAATAAATTTCTAAAATCACTTTATGATACACACAGTTTTTTAAAATGCCCATTCTTTCTTATTAACAGTAGATAAAGAAATAAATATACATAAAACTATAACTGACTATAACAATATGCTTGAGAAGAAACACTGTTTCTTTTAGATAAAAGTAGATAATTATGAATATTTTTAAGTAGGCGAAAAGGTGACGAGTACTACAACACGGCGCTCGTAAAGGACACATTAGGTTCATACGAACTAAAACCTGTGCTTATATAGATCTGCTGCACTAAAATCTGTGTCTAGGACCACAGCTTTACAATAACGCAAAAAAATCATACCATTTGCTATGCTATGACGACTACTCAAGTGACACTGGTATACGGACGGACGAGAGTTTGTTTTGTTTCTTTCTGGTAACGAAAATAATAACATACTTGACAATTTATTTAGTAAAAACCCCGTATCATGTTTTACCGACCGGCCGACCGTTTATCTGAGTCCTCGCCTGCGCGGTAACAAAGGCGCGGGGGTATGAGGCCAAATGGACTGAGACAGGTGCGAGCGGCGGGCGAATTTTTGTAATCGCTCATTTCGATCGCAACGCGGACAACGATCGCACGTGTTAATTGTTGCGGACGCCTTGTGAGAGACACACACATGTGATAACAATCTCAAGATGAATCGTAGGATCTTCGGTCATAAAGTGAATAGTCAGTGCAAGCAAATGGCTTTAAACGTGTACGAATATTTTAGGAAAAAGAAACTGGACCCAAATTCTGTTGAATATCAACAAGACATATATTTAAACAAAATCGTAGCAGAAGTTATTGGACTATCGGAAAAGAGTGTATCTAGAATCGTACATCAAGGGAAATTATTGAAAGACAACGAAAGATTCAAATCACCGAAAAAATCAAAACAGGTTCGCAAAAAAAGAGTAGAAATAGACGATTTCACAAAAGGAGTGGTAAGAAGAAAAGTCACTCAGTTTTATACAACAGATAAACGGTCGGCCTATATAAAGGATACACAAATGACAGCTACATGATTTTTTACAAACAAATTATATTCTTCAGGCAGAGAGCGGTCTTGGCTCACGGACGCATTTAAAGGTCGCCCTAAATCGGTTGTTGTACCTCAAAATATTGATGCTGTGCGGGAACTAATAATGCAAGATCGTTATGTTACATATCGCGAGAAAGAGGCTTCTCTGGGAATAAGTATGACGAGTATATATAAAATATTACACGAACATTTAGCTGTAAAAAATTTGTTCACTTTAGATTCCGCACAACTTGAGAATTAAAAAAGTGTTACAAAAGTACAATGAGGGTGCGTTAAAAGCTGTCTATAGTATCTACACAGGTGATGAATCTTGGATATATGCATATGATCCTGAAACTAAACAACAATCAACGGTTTGGGTGTTCCAAGATGAGCCGAACCCAACAAAAGTCATTCGTTGAAAAAGCACTTAGAAGCAAATGGTAGCTTCTTTGTTTGGTAAAAATGTTTATGGGGCTACAGTGCCACTAGAGAATTTAATTCTGAATGGTACACGACCATTTGTTTGTCAGAAGTTTTTGAAGAAATAAGAAAGAATACGTGGCTGTTGATGCGTTCAAAATGCACGTTTTGGAGATACCACAATCAGAATGGAAAAAGTGCTACGAAAATTGGTTCTAACGTATGTAAAAGTATATCGATCATAACGGCGAATATTTTGAAAAGCTATAAAACTATAATAAATGCTATATGTTTGTTTCACTTTGTTATTCCGGATACATAAATAGCAGACCGCGTATAATAAAGCTGGAAAAAAATGAAATCCATATCGTATACCCCCTTCTATTAAACCTCTAGGGTTAGCTTGTGTCATCCGAAAGATCAGCTGTCTGGATCTAAGGGTTGCACATCATAAGACGTTAGCCTTTTGGTTCCACAGGACACGCAGAGGTGCAGTTCCCACCCGCTCGCTCATTAGAGTGGGGGTATTAGAGGTCGAGGTCGGTAGGCACATCAAATACCTTGGCCTCACTCTGGAGCTTCGAGGAGCATTTCGGCGGATGATCCCCCGAGTTCGCGGGGCGGCGGGCTTCCTACAGAGGCTGTTGCCTGCGGTGATACGATCCATGGCCCTCTACGAAGCGTTGATATGGGCCAAGCTTCGATATCCGTCTCCTCCCGCTGCCGAGCTACGCTCAATCAAGCGCAGCGGGTAGCAACCATTCGGATCTTACGGGATACCGCACGATTTCAGGCGATCGGAGGCGGCGACAGTCCAGTTTCCCGCCTTTTGATATCCTGGCGGATATTGACGCAGCCGACTGGGACTCGTGAGACTGCCCCGCGTGGGCGTCTAAACGCGAAGTCCTGGTTGACTAAACCTTCAAGACCAGTCCCCGCCAGCATGGCAGTAATGATTGCTGGCGGGGACAGGTCTTGGAAGTTTGGTCAGGACTGGGCGCAGTGGTCTCTTTTTGTGAAGCTGTTATGCTCCAGAAAGAGACCGCTGAACGGTAGAGGGCCGATCCTGAGGGAAGAAGACCGCGGGCTGCCAGAGAGTAGGGATCTCTGGTGGCAGACGCTCTTAGCTGCTTTAGGGCGGCGAATATTTAATAATGAATAATTATAGGATGGCGAAATAGAGCCTAGTTGGGTGCGGCGTCGATCTGGAGGGGGGGGGGGGGACCTGAAATGATATGGCCCGAGTTCTCCTAGAGTCGGGGTGGTTCTAAGTGGAAACACCACATCGCCTGTATCCCTAAGAAGCCGGAGATCCGAAGGTATTTTTCACCGTCACAAAAAAAACACCTGGAAGAAAATGATTTTAAACGAGGCGATGTTTAATTTCAAACATACTAATAATTGCTCGCTTTTTTTTAATAAAACACAAAAATAACCTTACCCACTTTAGATATTTTAGAAATGGCTATATTCGTTAAAACAAATCCAGTGTTGCCAAATGTAGCCATTGTGATGAGTTATACGAGGGAGCGTTTTTATGTTCGCGGAATGGGGGATAAGGGGTGGAAATAAAAAAACCAAATTATTTTTCCTTTTCAATATATTCACCTGCAAGACGCATACATTTTTCAGATCTTTCAATTAATTTGTTTATATACCCTCATAAAAAAATGTTTTGTCTTTGTCTTCAAAATACGCCGAAACTGCCTCCTTGACTTCATCATCGTTGGTAATTTTTTTACCCCGCAGCTCTTTTTTAATTTTTGGAAACAGATAATAATTGGTGGGGACCAGGTCTGGGCTGTAGGGTGGGTGATTCAAAATATCGAAGCCCACCTTATGCAGGGCAGCCAACGCAACGCGGCTCTTGTGGACGGGCGCTTGTCGTGCAAAAGCAAAACACCTTTTGTCAATTTTCCCCGTCTTTTCTCTTTAATGACTTCTTTGAGTCACTCTAATATTGAAGCGTAGTATTCTCCGGTTATAGAAACACCTTTATCTTAATAATCGATCAATAATATTCCTTCTGAGTCCCAAAAGACCGTTGCCATGAGTTTCCCAGCTGACAGTGACACCTTAAACTTCTTGGGAGGTGCTGTGCCCTTTTTATGCCACTGCATGGAGTCTTGTTTCGACTCAGGTTCATAATGATGAATCCAAGTTTCGTCTCCAGTAACAATTCTACTCAATACAGCATCCTTGTCTTCATTACAAAGGTATAAAAATGCACGTGAACACTCTACGCGTTGTTGTTTTTGCGTCAGCGTGAGCATTCTCGGCACCCATCTTGCGCTGACCTTTGTCATGCCAAAATGATCGTGCAGAATTCTAAAAATGGTTGTATCAGATACTCCAACCATTTCTGCGAGTTGTTTCTTCTTTAGTCGAGCATCGTCGAGTACAATTTTTACGACTTTTTGGATAAGTTCTGTCGTGATCACCTCGATGCTCCTGCCCGGCCTCGGGTCGTCTTCAAGAGATTCCCTTCCTTGTTTACATAAACTGTGCCATTTTGTTTTTCCTGGACAAGAGTCGCCGTAAACCAATGACATCTCATTCATTATGGTCGCAGCTGATTTTCCTTGCTTGGTAAGGAACTTTATAACGGCACGATATTCGATTTTTTCCATGTTTCACTTTTCACTCCCGATTATGTTGCTTGGTTGACGATAACTCAAAGACTAATTGTCTAATAACAATGAAACCTGGTATTTATACTAATTATGAGTCACTGAACACGTGACGATTCTAATGAGCCTAATCACCTCCAACCCTCTCATTCCGCGAACTTGAAAACGCACCCTCGTATATAGAAGCACCTTAAGGAAACAACGTCTTTGATATTGCCCGTTCGATATCGTACGATATAAATTATCACAGTCTTATAAAATTCAAGTTTACTTAAGATAATGTGGAAATCGTCAATTACCATGAATGTATTTTCTTACACAACTTTCAAATTATTACAAAATACATGTACATATTTGAGACCCTCACATCAAGCAAATATTCAACCTATCAGCATACAGTTTAGGTATATTAGCTTACCCACATTATTTTTTTAAATCACCATTACCAGGACTATTTCAAACACTTTATTATTGTAATATTTGTAGATATACAACTATTCTTATAAAACTTAATTGGCAAATAAGGTCTCTGTCAGAAACGCAAGATGATGTATATTACAAAAGAAAGGAAAAATAGCACTATGCAAACACGATGATTTAACCTCATTTAATAAGTTTCACGATCTGTATTTCTAACGATTCTCAGCCGTGCGGATCTCTTTCCAGAAGAAATCTGCTATATTTGACGTCTTTACAACATAATGAATTAAATATAAGAATAATAGTTATTTATATGGGTGTACAAAATACAGATTGGTAGAGTCAATATATTAGTAGATCAACACGATAACGATGTGTTTCTGGAGCGTAAAATTATTAGGTATGTAATTTAAATACTCACACTACCTACTTAGTAACCTTTGTTACAGAATAGGGGGAGAGTCGCTGCAAGTTGTTGTGAACAATTATGTCGTACTTTGGTTCAAAGGAAAGGAGCTGAACATGGTATTTGGACTACAACTGTCCTTTTCACGATTTGGTAGTACTGTTAACTTCTGGGTGATGGAGCCTGTTTACAAATGGGTTGCTAACTATTATTCTGGATATGAACAGTTGGGGGTGACATTGTTTCTTGGTTGGTGTCATTCTTGTTATTATTTATCGTATACATATATCATGCTTAACATATCATTGTATTGAAGTAATATGTATTTTCAGCATCACTAACCTGCTTTATCTCCCTTATTTGTGGTGTGATTCTTGGCTGGATGGATTATAGAGCTGAAAAGATACTTGGAAGGCAAGATGAGTCACAAAGTGATGAACCTGTTCATCTTAAGGATATAAGACATTTCAAACCAGTATTTTGGCTATTGTCTGTAATTTGTGTTTCTTATTATTTGGCCATATTTCCATTTATCGCCTTGGGAAAGTAAGTATCTATGTTTAGGAGTCTGCTATCATTTTAAACATTATTTTCAATTAGTGTTTATAGTTCCTCGCTACAGTTTGTATACTAACGAAAAAAAAACTATGAGGTCTTTACTTCCACAGATAATAGTACTTACTTTTCGTTTTTCGCGAATGATAAAATTTTGCGCGCAAACTTTCATATCTTATTTACATATATTCAGCCTGTTAGAAACACTTTGAAAACATAAAATGAAATATAATACTTATGTTTAAATTTATTGCTGCCATCTGTCTGTTTTGTGTGCATTGTTTGTTAAACTAAGTTTATATTATGTAGAAAATTCTTAACAGGGTTTGTTATCCGTTTGCCGATAATATATTTGTCGTGTTTATAGAATAGTCAATTTTTGTATTCATACATGTTTATGGTGTATTAATTTAAACATATGCTTATGTAAAAGTTTTAGTAAAGGCATTAGTTAACCACACAATTAGGGCATATCTTTTAAAACAACCGCTGTTTTGAGTATCTTTTCTACAAAATAACCGAGTATTCTAATCTTTAAAACTAGGCGGACCTAAAGAACAATAATTTATCCACCATCTAGTCCTAAACTAAGCAGAGCTTGTACTGTGGGTAATAGATAACTAATATAAATAAATATATACAAATACAGGACTGCACGGATGGCGTAGTGGTTTAAGCGGTCACCTCGCCGCTTACTACTGGGCTAAGCATTGAGGCTCGATCCCCACATGGAACAATACTTTGTGTGAATCACAAATTGTTGTTCTGACTCTGGGTGTTCTTTGTGCCCATTTGATGTATGTTTGTGAAGTCCCCCGCGACACAGGATATGTGCCTAGTCTGGGAGTTGTCTTTAAAAAAAAAGATCATTTTTTTTAAGGTATAAGGGGGCAAACGAGCAGTAGGGTCACCTGATGGTAAGCAACTGCCGCCGCCCATAGACACCTGCAACTCAAAAGTCACAAGTGTGTTGCTGCCCTTGGAGTCCCTCCCGCTCGAGTAAGCGGGAGAGGGATTTGGATACTTTTTTGTAAATGCCAAAAGGCCGCGGGTTCGGTTCCAGTTCGATAGGTATTATCGAACTGGAATCGAACCTGCGGCCTTTTGCGACCAGTCTGTTGCACAAACCACTATGCCAACCGGTGGTCAAATAATGTAGGTAGGTATTTACATAGTCTATGTACTTAAGTTATATTATTTAAACAGGAATCATTTTTACGCAATCAGCCAGTTTAAAATGACCGTGGCCGTGGCAGTTTAAAATAACCGTGACCGTTATAAATATGTATGTATCATCGATCGCCAAAAGTTTAACATCCAGTACCTGCATTGAGTACAATATCTTGGGTTGATTAATGATATTTGCATCATTTACTGATTAGACGTATGTACACATTCCTTAGTACGTATATTCAACCTTCTGTCGTGGTGTACGGACTATGTTAGAACTTTCGTTTCTATTAACAATAAAACACTGCTACGGTATTTTTTATGGTTTGAAACCAATCTTCGGTAGATATAGAAGTTGTTTATCTACGCGTTTGCAATGTGCAAGCTGCAGAAAAAGAAGGACTTAAGATTTATCTCATCGCTTTCTGGAATAATAAGCATTGCTATCGATCTAAGTGTCGTGCAATGGGAGAGGCCTATGTCCAGCAGTTGACTGCGATAGGCTGATGATGATGAAGCATTGCTCGCAGTAGCAGCAGTATAAGATTATCTAAATTATTCGTAGATGATAGCTAGCAATAGCTAAATATGCCTAATTTCACGCCGAACATTTTGTCGACTGCCTTTCTTTGCATGACCCCCGTGGGATCCCCCACGTCTAACTAATATAATTGTAAGTTTCTTTGTATAATGAAACTTTTGTTACTCCTGTTGATACTTATATGGAAAATAAATCCTCTTAATTTAGTGAAGTTTTGAAAAATTACAACAAGTTTACTGTTTCAGATTATTCTTCGAACGAAAGTTTGATTTCTTGCCGCAAGCTGCAAATAACGTAAACTCTATGATATATTTATTATCAGCAGCTTTGAGTCCGTTCTTCGGCATTCTTATTGATAAAACAGGACGCAATATGACGTGGGTCATAATAAGTATAGTCACTACAATTGCTGCCCATAGTATAATGGCATTTACTTTCTTCAATCCATACATTGGAGTGGTAAGGCGTACTATAACACATTATAAGCTATTTTA
This sequence comes from Arctia plantaginis, assembly GCA_902825455.1. Taxonomy (NCBI): domain Eukaryota; kingdom Metazoa; phylum Arthropoda; class Insecta; order Lepidoptera; family Erebidae; genus Arctia; species Arctia plantaginis. The sequence continues at coordinate 9,877,403 of CADEBD010000288.1, forward strand.
CATACTGTATCTTATAGAATACTTTTTAAATGAATAGACAGCGGAATAACGTTATTTTTTGTATTAAATTTATAATTGTTAACCATTGTAATATTCATTGTATAGTATAGTAACATATCTACTTAAAAAATAATCTTTTTCAGATTACTCTTGGAATTTCTTATTCCCTACTTGCGAGTGGTCTCTGGCCCCTAGTGGCGCTTATTGTTCCTGAAAATCAGCTGGGCACCGCATATGGAATGTAAGATTTAGTTATATTTTTGTGACAAACAGATAAAGAGACTATTTGTATATAAAAGAATCAGGGCAATTATTTGTTTTGTTTAATGCGGTAACTTTAGTATCTAACGGTTAGATTTCAATTCTATTACATTATAGTAGGGGAGCTCATAATGCTAAACGGGGATTTGCTCGAGCGTCATCGGGACCTATTGCATTTGAGAGATTAGGTAATAGAATGAATTAAAGTTATAAAATGTTTCTACTTTCAGCGGTGGATAAAGCTTCTACAGGTTTTCAAAAATGTAAGGGGCGAAATTAGAATTTTATTAAAAGTATTACTGACTTCTGTTGAAAATTATATATTAGGTCCTTACATATGAAATTGGCGTTTTGTACGGGTGGAATATAAAGTCAATTTTTTTTGTAATATATATTTAATTAATCAAAGTATGCACCGTTGTTATCTATGCACTTTTGCCATCTCATAGGTAGTTCATTGATCCCTTTACTAAAAAAACTATGGGAGCGAGAATCGATAAACTCTTTGAAGGCGGTTTGGACTGCCGCATCGGAGTTGAATTTTTTTCCTTGTAAGAAGTTCTCCAAATTCCGGAAAAAAAATGGTAATCAGTTGGAGCAAGGTCCGGGGAGTACGGTGGATCCAATTGTAGCTCATCTAACTTAGTGGTTGTTTGTTGTGCAGTGTGTGGTCTTGCGTTGTCGTGAAGCAGCAGTGGCCTAGAGCGATTGACCAATCTCGGTTGTTTAGCAGCTAGTTCTTCCTTCATGGTTTGCAGTTGCTGACAATAGATATCTGCCGTAATCGTTTGGCCAGATTTTAGAAAGCTCTAGTGAACGACACCGGCACTAGTCCACCAAACACTCACAAGTACCTTTTTGTGAGTCAATTTTCGTTTAGGACAGGATTTGGGTGGGTCTCCAGGTTTTAGCCATTGCGACGAGCGCTTCCGATTATCGTACAGTATTCACTTTTCATCACAAGTAATGATTCGATTTAAAATCCCTTCATTATTGTGTCGGTTGAGCAAAGTAACACAGCAGGGTGCTGTAATAAGCGGCGCCAAAGAAAAAAATTATGAGGAAAAAACAAATGAATGACTGTTTTCAAAACTCAAATGTACCAGCTAAATGAATTTATAAATTTTTATTTGGAATTCTTAACCAAAGAGGAGATATTTCAGATCAAAGTGGCCAGTACGACAAAACGCTAATTTCATATGTAAGGACCTAATATTAATATTTTTCAACTGGACTATTACTACTTACGGGATCTGTCAGAAAACTAAAGAATGAATATCGATGTAAACAGTGTTTAGTTAAAAGTAATCAATTAATGAAACCTAAATTAATAATTCACATATTAAAAGATAATTCGCTTTAAAAAAATCGTCTTGAAATTACTAGGTAGAAAACTTTGCGAGCTCTCCTAAAGCACCGCATTTTGTTAGTTAATTTGTATCTTTTGTTATAAAAACATATTTTATCATGTCAAATGTACTTGCATAGATTCAGAGATATTCGGTTTAGTTACATAGATAACGTAAAAAAAAGTTACCCGCGTGTTGCCAGACATGTGAACTGAGTAAAACTGTATTTACTTAGCCATAACTTAGAAATACAACATTTTGTTTACTATTTGATCTATTATATGCATTAATAGTTTAGTTTGACTTGACACACATTCGACTTTGGCAGAATTGTCGACATCGGCAGTTTTCCAAAAAAAAAACAGAATAGCATTTTGGAAATCGCCTCACCAAAATAAGAGAATTTTAGAGAAATTTTAGTTTACTTCTGTCAACAACAGAATTAACACCATTATTTATTTTAATAAACACACTAACCTAGTAAACGTGTTATATAGGCATCATCTGTTTCATGCATAGAGATAATTATGAGATTCTTATTCCAATGACGCTTTGTGCCTCAAAAGCAACTTTAAAAAAAAAGATGCAATTCAGCCTATCTCACTGATTCTGATTAACTAGGAGACATTACGATAACTATTATTGTACTACATAGATATGAAAACCCTTTTTAAGTCAGAAGTGTCTATACTTTTTTAAATTGATAATTCACAAAATCTACATGCTAATAATTTAAAATATATTATTACTTAGGTATGTTTGTTTTATACAGATGTCAAGCAGTACAAAATATGGGTCTAGCAACTGTTCTCATCTTGGCAGGAGTCATTGTTGACAAATATGGATACTTGATGTTGGAAATGTTTTTCCTAGGATGTCTATTTGGTAAGAAGAAATTAATAAATGAATTGCCATGGACCATGCATAAGCCCGCGAAATAAGTAATAAATGTTCCATTTAGTACTTATTTTACGGGCCAGTATAACTGCCTTTGTATAAACTTACGTACCATGATAGATTGTCGCTTGTTGTAACTACAACAGAACGACTGTATTCACGTAATTTTTACATTTGTGTAAAAGATTTAGCTTTCCGAACTATTTCTCTACCTATATAAACATTATACTTATCTAAATTTCACATTACGGAAAGAAGTATTTTCACATATTAAGTAATATGAACAGGAGTGAGTGCAATGAACTGAAAATATGATTTTATGTTTTCTTTTTACAATAAATCGACCATCACTACAGCTCTACAGTGAACTAATTTTGCTATGAATTACTGTTTTTTACACGCTTTTTATTAGCTTCACTTGTATGTTTGTAAACGACTCCTTTGGGCGTGATTTTGACTGACCTTAAACGGTCAGAATTCGTTCAAACTTCGTAGATATATCAAGGACCGATGACAATACACTAATTTAAAAAAAATAGTTTTAAAAAACTAAAAAACACACTTTCTATAGAAAACTAATAAATGCCTGTTGCCAACAGTAAAAAGCACCCCACGCTTTTTTTCAAATTTACCTTCTATTTTTTAGTTTGGTTTTCTATAGAAAGCGTGTTTTTTAGTTTTTTTAAAGTATAATTTAAATTACCATTATGGCAGACGAAAAAAATGTGAAAGTGTAAAGTGATTCATTATATTGTGCCCTACCAATACTAATAATTTCACACGTCATAGTCTGCAGATCAGTCAGCAGTCTGATCCATAACTAGGCAGAGCCTATGTTTCACTGCACCCCCAACGTCCCTATTTTGTTAGTTTGACAACTTATTTTTATTTTCAAGTTGCTCTTATTGCCGCCGTTCTCATAAATATCATGGACTCAGCAAACAATGGAGTGCTCAATATGTCGCCTGCAATGAGGGAATCTGTTAAAACGTAAGTCCTTGTCTTTTATTTAGACATTCCAGTTATTTCCAATTTGCCAAATAAAATCACAATGTCTCAGTGGCTATTATTTGCGGCTAGGATAAATAGCGATCTGTCCTAGCTTCAAATATCAGTTTTAGTGCGTAAGAGAGAAAGAATGAGAAAGGGACTCATCTACACCCAACACCATCTTGCAGTATCATCAACTAAACTTAAATTATGAGTTCCATCTACTCTGTCTATATCAGCAACCGTGGATACCGTAACTTTCAGTGTTTTTATTTATATTAACATAATTTCACACATTGACATTTTGTTTGTTACGGTACCTAACTAATCAGCTGATCATCGCGAAATTTACACAGGTTGTCAGGGCAAGGCTCCTTTTAACCCAGAAAAATAGGTACTGTTCCATAGGTATAGAAAAAGAACATATACACGGGCAAAGCCGCGAGCGAAAGCTAGTTTTCAAGGGCTGGCTCGACCGAAGTAATATCATGGCCTCACAGAAAACCGTGTTAAGCAATTCTTTCATTGATTTCACCGAGTGAGAGTATCGGAACCTTAAACCCCTCTCCCCTCTCTATCCTAATTCTGGGAGGGGGAGACCCAATGGGCGACAACGCACTTGTAACTCTTAGTTGTAAACTCTTAATGTAATCTTCAACTAACCTAGATAAATACAATTTTTTTTGTCATTACTGTATCATTTACAGTAACGCATTGACTACGGGAACTGACGAAACTACTAATTTATTGGACCATGAAGAATCTACAGACCAAGAGGAAGTTGACTCTAAAAGAATACCAGAATCATCATTGGAGGATCAACGTTCAATGGAATCGCGAGACATCTCTGCAGCCCAGTCTAATAGAATTCGTAGTAGATATCTGGCACAAATATTGCCCAATACTAATGTAGAAAGACAATAGAAGACATTCTGCTTTCATACCTGTAAATAATTATTAATAATATGATATATAAAAATAAATGAAATAACTGATGTATAATTTTTTACTGCAGTATTTTATACCGGTGAATTAAATAAAGTATAACATAATAAAATTACGAGTCTCTTTTCTCAATGAACAACAGTTAAATGTGTACACAAAAATGAACTTTCTCTTATATATTTTAAAGGATTAATTTTAAACCTTAAAGCAATAGTTGTAAGGCTACATAAATTTATAATATAAACTATACTATTACTGACTACTACTAATTACTTATTTATTTATTTTTTAAAGTATTTAAAATAGCTTATACATAAAATACTGTATGAGTATATTATAATTTACCAAAATAAAAATCTTTTATATTAAGACCACTTTTCTCTATGTAAGTACATACATAATTTCTAAATGTAAGCTATTATTTATATTAATGCTAATAATCACACAAGCATTTTTTATGTCACATAGCACTTAACAAACATGTCTAAACGGATGTCCGTCAAAAAGTTACATTATGTAACAAAAATGAAATGATGTGTGACCACAATTCATAGACTTCAACTTTTGATTAATGGTTTTGTGGTATAATGTTACCACAATTTCGCCAATGTCATGTATGTAAAAGACAAACTGTCAAAGGATTTTATGTAGAGCTGTAGTAGAGCCAAAGTAAATTTGAGAATGAAAAATGAAAAATAATTCTCCTACTAAAACTATCACGTTCACACAAAACCATCTAGTCCCAAACTAAGCAGAGCTTGTACTATGGGTACTAGACGACTGATAAATACATACATATTTTATATAGAAACACCTAGATTCCTTGAGCGGGAATCGAACCCACGACCTTTGGCGTAGCAGTCCGATACACAAACCACTAACACTTTCTAACGTCGAATAATTGAATGAATAAATTGGTGACTTTCACAGGCATTAATAAAACTTAAATATATATGTGCATTTAAACTACACTAAAGAAAATAAGATAAAACCACAAAAACATGAATAGATATTACACTATGATATTGGAACTATAATTTAATTGCTAACAGTTAGACACTTGCATAGTATGTCAACAATTCATGGACTGGATAAGTATCTTTAGTGACTTTCAACCTTTGGCTTATATTCTTCAAAAGCTCAAAGTAAAATTATTTAATATAGCAACCTTCTTGATGTTGAAGACATAGTGCTGAAGGTTGATGAGATGATTAGTATTTATTTCCATTTAGCAGAAGAAACAAAGTATTTCACAATGACAACAATATTTGTTTGTACCCTCCATATCAGTTCATAAAAGCTACAAATAAATGTACAATGATTGTTCGCATAGTTTTTTGTTCTGAAATTTCTAGGAATGTAATCTTAGGATTAAAGGCTAATAATAATTAGTCCTATTATTTTTGTTTAATTCTTTTATTGCTTTTTATCTTCAGTAGGCCATTCGATACCATTACCTGGCAACTTGCTATTAATGAAAGGTGAGATCCATGTTAGGTACCATCGGTTTCCAAATACTTCTATCAAATTTAGTTTCCACCCTTTGTTATAGATAAAATCTTTAGTGTTTGTGTTAGTCTCATAAACTACTCTACCTCTTAATATATTATTTAAATGATAAAAAAACAAAAACCCTGAAAAACAAGCTACTACAACATTTATAACAATAAGAAATATATAAATACCTTCATCTCTATCAAACATGAAACTAACAAGAGGAAACACAAACTTAATTACTAAGAAATAGTTAAACGTAAAAATCATTGAAATAAACTTAATATTGTAATAAAGAGCATACACCATAGCTATAAACATATAAAGAGTAAATAGCATAAAGTATCTGTGATTAAAATACCCAACACAGCATGTGAAAAATGTACAATGGTGGTCCCTTTTCAAGATGCAAACGTCACAAATATTACAATGCCAAGAACGGGGTGGTCTCAGACATTCACAAACAACACACAATGTCCAGTTATCTTTGTTATAAACTTCTAAATTTCTACATTTAATAGTGGTGTTTGTAAATATCCCATAAATCATATTTCCCACAATGTTCATAAGCAAAAAGCTGGCACATCCCATATGAACAAAGAATGCTAAACTCCATTGTTCTTCTACAGTAGGTAAAACTATGCATAGTTCAAAGTAAAGAAAAACAGGTATTAATACCAATATAATAGCAATATAAATACTGTGCTCTAAAAACCTTCTCAATCCCTTATTTTTTATTGATCTAAGAATAAGCAGCATTATACTGTTAATGGAAATAAACTAAAAATAGTTGAATAATCATCTATTCTACTATTCCACTGACTCTTGATATATACCTGAAATAAAAACACAAAAGTAAAATCAAGTATGTAGGTATTTTGTTGAGAGCACACAACTTATTACACAATTATTCTAAGGTATTTTAACATGTACTTAGAGAACCTTTTAAGCTTTATACAGCAGAAATAACATTATTAATAATAACTAGGTAATCAACGAACACTGTATACATATATCAAAACTAAATTACTAATTTATGGAAGTCACGGGTTTATTGTTGTGTATTTGTTATTAATGGATAGGCTTTTTGTAACTACACAAGATCAGCTCCTTAATACTTTCTCACTTTGAATATAATGGACAATACTATTAATCCTACTAATTTAAAGAAAGATTTTAGTATCTCACCTGAAATTCAAATATTTTAAACAGTAGGTAGTCAAAGCCAAAGAAAATGCATAAGCTACAGGTTATGTGTAATAGTAATGTAGTAACTACTACTAGAGAAAAGTAAAATAATAAACGTCAACATCATATTATCACATGTTGCCTATTTAAATAATATTGATTATCTTATCTTAGAGGTAAGAGTACTGAGAATAGTGCTAACTGATAAGATTTGACGTCTGTAAAAAAAAAAGAATGATGTACGATAAAATCGTAATCTTCGATCAAAAGAATTTTGATTGATTTAATGGCATTTATCTTTGTCTATGACGATATCACAATCACATGTGAAATCGCTGTGACTAAAAACAATCATTTCATCAAATGAATATGATTCAAAAGTAGCAAATATCTGCAGTCACCACCCCCTTTTTTTTTTTTTTTTTATTCACCCATAGGTGTCGTAAGAGCCGACTAAGGGAGCAAACTACGCAGGACTACAGAATTGCAAATTGAAACAAACCCTATACCAACCCGGCTGGCCAGCGTGATATAGTAGGCCAAAACCTCGTTCTTAAGAAGGAGAGGCTTATGTTCAGCAGTGGACTATTAAAGGCTGTTGTTGATGATGATGACTTCATGCAAGGTGATGTATATATTGCAATACCTTCCAATATAATTATAATGTAAACTACACACAACACCTTCTACACGATAACACGTTACACGATATACCTACTGCATGTAAAATTTGAAAAATGAGTTTTTAACACAGTGCCGTGTTATTGACGCGTATTATTATTTCAAGGATTATCTTATAAGATATATAAGATCATCATCTGCCTACCCTTATCTCAATTTTATTTAGGGTCGGCGCAGTATGTATGATTCTTCCATTCTACTCTATCATTCGTAAAGATATAAGGCCGGTTTAAAACCAATTAAACCAATCGGTTTAAAACGGAGAAAACCGTTTAAACAAGAAATAATCTATTTTTTTCCAGTGAGAAGCTCGCGTGGGACCGCCAGAGCTCCGCAGCGCCGGAGCCGTGACAGATATGCTGCATGCTGCATACTTGCCTGCATTCCTGCTTGTATGCTGCGTGCTTGCCTGCATGAATGGTGTATGCTTGCTTGCATGCCTCTCATAGGGAAATAAAAACCACATATGTTCACAATCAACTGTTTTATTAAGTAATAATACATGAGAAAGAAAATTAAACAATAATAATATATGCTCAAAGACGATTCTGACGATGAACTTTCGGTAATATGATGGTTCTACTTTTTAATTATGTGCATATGAAGTTAAGCATAAGCATTCAAGGTGATGTATTATGACTTATAGAATTATGAGTTTTGAATAAAAAAAAGACTATGAAAAATGAGTATGTAAATGAGTGTCTGCCAAACGATTTTCTGCGAAATGTAATTTATGCTATTCGTTGTTATGCAAAATAATATTATGACATAAAAAGTTCTGCTGTAAAGGGGGACCCTTATAAACTGTGTAAAGATATTTTACATGTGTGTGGTACTGATATTGTTATACGTAGAGGGTTTTAGTTCTAGTTGGTCCGTCCAACTAAGGTAGGTAGGTATTTCTTACCTAAGTTATAAAAACTCTATTGATAAGTTAAAAACTCTGTGTTGGTAAATAAACATTTTATAAATTGTTTTTACACAATTTAAATAATCAATTTGATTCGGTTTAAAAACACTCACTGGCGACGGCCTTAAAGACATAACGTTGTCTCTTTCATGTGCAATAAAAACGGACGGGATTGTGTTAATGATGTCTTCTAATCTAGTTAGTGTTTGTAATATAATACAATATATAAGTTTAGGTAGGTATAAGTTTTCGTGTAGTAGGTAATGTAGGTAGGTACTTTCTAATGATTTTCTATAAACTAATTAAAACGAAACATGAAGTCAGGTGACAAAAAACTGCCCACAATGAAGTGGCCCACAACACAGTTCTTTTATTTTTGTAGGCGAGTTTTCAACCATTTAAAACGATTTATTTGGGGTTTAAAACGGCAACATTTTATTAAAAATGTTAAATCGTTTGTTTTACATCTATATTCTAAGGGAACCTCGGAAAAATCCTTCGAGGGTTATGCCACGTTTTAATAAAAAAATGGTGTTAAGCAATTCTTTCGTTATTTTTCCCCGATTGAGTGAGGTTACCGGAGCAAATGAATCTCAATTAATTAGTATTCAAATAAAAAAAATAAATTGACGGATTACATTGCAGCCCGTCACCCCCTCCACCTCTTGTATCCCCTCTGACTCCCTCTTAGACGGCAAAAGTTTAGGTACAAAGTCTGGGTCCAAATTTTTGTAATTAGTAAAATATTTTTAGGGTTCTTTCGGATTTTGTTGTTAAATAAGTCTTTTTAATATGTCTAATAGTAAGATTTTAAACGGTCTTAAGATCCTAAGAAGTCGTAGGGACATGAAATACATAACGGGTCAGTACAACTTTTTACTTTTTCCAATTGGTTTGCTTACAAACTTTTTTCGATATATTTTTAACATAATATTATCTATAAGTTATTTATTATGTAATGTTTAGGTTTACAACGAAGGGCATATGCAGCAGCAGCAGCAAGTCAAGCCCATACAAAATGTAAATTGGTTAATGGAGTATATGTTGTTACCCTAGACTCTCCCAATGTAAAGGTGAGTATTTTTACCCACATATTTGCTTACTGTAGATCCACATTATAAAGACAGTTAACTTTAGGATGTTTAATATTATATATTTAATTTATACCTATATTTATTATCAAAAAAATTAACCTATTATCAGGTATGCAAATGTAAGTAGTCTCAAATATTGAGTGTTGTTAAAAACATTAAATTGGATCATTTTCTAGTAAAAAAAATATCGAAACATTTTTCACATACAAATAAGAGAAATTGGTAGACTGTATCAGATCCCTAAGACTAGAATTGAAGATCAGCTTAGTGGGAAGAGATATGATGCTAACGAGTCAATGGGACACCAGATCCTATACTTGGTATAGAAATCAAAAGGGGGTTAAAGAGAGGCTTTTGGCCATAGTAAAGTATAAATTCCTGGTGAAGAAAGAGAAGCTTTTGGATACAGTTTAGAAAATTGTTAAGTACCATTAGGCGAAGAATCTCTTCAAAGATACCGAACAAACTGGGACAAACCTGGTACTTAAATTACATAGAGAATCATTTTATATCCTTCCTACCCCAAAACACAACCCACAAAGTCCAACCAACAGATGAAGATGTTTTTGATCCACTGAAATCTTCGTGGAAGTTGGTAGTCAGAAACTTTCTATTGAAACCAAAAAACGCAAAAATAAATATTTTATTTGGAAAACGGAAATAAATATGAGAAACCACCAAAAAATACCATAATTATTATATTTGCCAACAATTATTTGTTTTCCATAGAATTTATAGTTTACTAAAAGACAAAATTAAAAAAACATTTCAAATCAATTATTTTATAGGTGTATTTATCATATAAAAATAATCGTCGCAAACCAGCTCATTGGTGGTCGTAATGTCGGTTTACGACCACCAATGAGCTGGTTTGCACTAGTTTTCACTTTTTCAGCATTTCATAATAATTTATGAAATTCATATCCAAACTAGACTATACTTGGGACCAATATTTACTAACACATTTGCATAAAGATAACATTTCATTTTCTTTTACTCATCTGAAGTGAGCAACCCAGCTAACCTGATGAATATTATTTTGTTGCAAATCATTGACTGAGAAATAATAGTAATTTAGGTCATTCCTCAAACAAGTGACTATTACCATAAGCAATACATATGGCCATCAGCATTATTATTGTTTTGCTCTAAATAAGTCACATCACATCACATCAACAGCCTTTAATAGTCCACTGCTGGACATAGGCCTCTCCTTAGAAAGAAGGTTTTGGCCTACTATACCACGCTGGCCAGACGCGTTGGTATAGGGATTGTATCAAGTTTTCCTTCTTTTTGCAGTGCTGGTGTCCTGCGTTGTTTTGCGCCCTTAGTCGCCTCTTACGACACCCACGGGATGAATTGGGGTAGTGACATTCAGTATTCTTAATCCGTCACTACACGGACATAAGTCACTTAAAATATATAAAAACAAATCACTGAAATGATATATTATGTACTATATAAATGTCGTAATGGACTTACTTCTAGCTGGAAAACAATTTTTGATTAACATACATGTGTTATAAATTATTTACCTTAATAATTTATCATATAAATCCCTACTATATGATTAAAAATGCGAAAGTAACTCTGCCTGTCTGAACAGATTTTAATGAAATTTTGGCATGGACAAACTGATTCTTGAGGAAAGACATAAGCATAGCCACAGTCTAAAGCTAGTACCATTATAAGCCATGAATGGATAATAACAGAATATAAACTTTACAGGTAAATTCATTAAATACAGCAGTTATGGAAGAAATGACAAATGTCTTAAATGAAGTAGATTCCAACCCAGCTATTGAAGCAGCAGTTTTAATATCGGGTAAACCAGGATGTTTTATTGCTGGTGCAGATATCACTATGCTTCAAGCTTGCAAGACCAAAGAGGAAGTTGTTGCTCTATCTAAAAGAGGTGTAAATTTTTCTTTTTCTTTTTGCAACCTTCTAAGAAAAATCCTATTTGGAAGTGAAGAAGTATTAAGATATACTTATTTTATGAAGTGAAAATAGATGTACATTTTTTTTAAATATAGTTGGTTGTTAAAATACTGAACACATGATTAATCATCCCTCATCTTGGTAACATTTTAGGCCACCAAATATTTCAAAGGATCGAGAAATCACACAAACCATTTGTAGCCGCTATTCAGGGTAGTTGTCTTGGAGGAGGTTTAGAGACAGCATTGGCTTGTCGTTACCGAATTGCAGTTAAAGATTCCAAGACTGGAGTTGGTCTACCAGAAGTTATGCTGGGACTTCTGCCAGGTGGTGGAGGCACACAAAGGTAAAGTATTACATTTTTAGTTGTTTTGTGACTTTAAATTGGTTTCATATGTTTATCTCAGTAGTAACACTGTCTGCAGTGATAGTTTCAGGAAATGTCTAAACAAATATAAATATAATGTATATCTCAGAGGAAACTTTGAATGAGTGAATAGTTTTAAATAGGGACCAATTAGCATAGTTTACTACAGTTTACTATATGGAGGTCCCCAAACAGTTTGATCCTCAGTGTCCATTGCCAATGTATACTATTTAGTAATTATTGTATAATAATTACTAATGAGTATACATTGGCAATGTTATAAACTTTGTTGCAATTAGATAATTATACATTTCTGAAAATTATTATGACTTGTTTCAGAATGCCTGTACTCACCTCTATACCTACAACTTTAGACCTAGCTTTGACAGGCAAGACAGTAAAAGCTGATAAAGCAAAGAAATTAGGAATTGTTGACTTGTTAGTTTCTCCTCTTGGTCCAGGTAATAATTTTTAATTGTTTGAAACATGAACAACATGAAACAACATTTATGATTCGCCAAATTCACTATTCCTGACATTGTACTGTCTGTGTACTAGCCACATTGTGGTGTTCTAAGGAATGCTGGTAATGTCTTCTATGGTGCTTATCACACAAATATTTCGTCATAGTCGTAGAGTAGTGTCGGATCTGACATTTATTGAACTTTACAGGGCAGCCATTTCAAATAATTATGTTAGTTTTTTTGACATAACTTTTTTAATTCTAAATCTGTAATTATGAAAATTAACATACAAGTGAAAAATAGGGTTTCTTCTAAAATGCAATAAAAGTAACAACTAATAATTACACAATTTTCTAGAAAAATCAAATGCGACATTTTACTTTGAGCTCGTATCAAATCCGTCAGTTCACCGACTGAATAATTTAAAATCTAAAATACATATATTTTTTTCTTAAATGTAGTAATAATATTTAGACAAGGTAGTATTCAAATATGCTAAAAACTGAATTTCGTATTTTTTTCAAAACCGACATTATTCTACGACCATGACGATTTGTCCTGGGTGGGAATCAAACCCACAACCTTTTGCTTAGCAGCTAGAATCACTAACCACTAGGCCAACAGGCCAGTCAATAAAAATAAATGTAATTGTAAATAAATACTGTTTTAGGCTTGGGAAACCCAGAACAGAATACAATGAAGTACTTAGAAAGTGTAGCAATACAAATTGCGAAAGACATCGCTTCCGGCAAAATGAAAGTCGACAGGTCTAAGAAGGGATTGATGCAAAAAATCACTGCAAGTGTAATGCAATTAGAATTTGTTAAGAATATGATATTTAAGAAAGCAAGAGAGCAAGTTATGAAGGCCTCACGTGGCCTTTACCCAGCACCGCTAAAAGTAAGAGCTAGTTACTATTTATTGTGTAATATGATTTCAGTAAATTTATCTTTACATGACAATTTTTCAAACCAAACATAATCTGTGTATCCTTAAATGAACATTTATGTGCACATAGTTATTAAGTATATGAAAACTTTTTAGATCCTCGATGTAGTAAGAACCGGTGTTGACAAGGGTCCCGCTGTAGGATATGAAGCGGAAGCCCAAGGCTTTGGTGAGTTAGCCATGACACCTCAGAGCAAAGGGCTTATTGGCCTATTCAGAGGACAGACTGAATGTAAGAAAAACAGGTTTGGGAAATCTCAAGTAGAAGTTAAATCGGTGAGTATTTAAAACTGACAGTTAGTAATTCTGTTTCCGCATTTAACTAAAGTTTTTCTATATTTTCTCATTTTCATTTCTCGTTTTCCAAACCTTCAAGGAACGCTGTAGGTAATGACATATTTGTAATTTATGTAGATACAAGTCATGAATTTAAGTTTGTTTTGATGAAACTTCAAATATATTAATCTAAATAATTGTTGCATGTTAAGGTCCCTTGATCTTGAATATATAAATTATATTATTTATTAGATTTACACAATAAATAGATTTACTACCATGAATTTAATAAAAATAACATATTTATAGCTTTACAATGTTAGCTTAATTTTTTTAGATTGGTGTTCTGGGTGCTGGTTTGATGGGAGCTGGTATTGTGCATGTGTCCATTGATAAAGGTTACCATGTCGTCATGAAAGATGCGACTAATGCTGGCCTTTACAGAGGAGTGGGACAGATCCAAACTGGGCTTGGAAATGCTGTTAAGCGAAAGAGAATTTCTGGGTAAGTTTCACACCTTGATCTATTAACTTGTTATCAAATATCCACATACCTTTTTCTATCAAGTTTCATTAAAAAAAAAAACTGTTATTAAAATATGTTTCTAGCTAAAGTTATCATCATCTGGCTTAAAGAAGTGAAGCTCAGCTCTGCACTTGTGCTGATCTTAAAAAAGTTACTGTATTTTTGCAAATAGGCACCTATATCTTTGTAAAATCTATCTATGTAATATCTATGTAAAAACCTTACTCAGATTACTTTAAGAAAAAAATGTTTTTTTTTGCTCTTAGTTGGTCTTACTAAGTTTTGATTTGAAAAGTACAAACATTAGATAAAATAAAATCGTATACCATCTTCAATTAAACCCTTCCTTTCGAGAATTTGAATGTATGTTGATGTTCTACATTAATTTAAATAAAATAATTGAGTAGTTTAGAAACTAATTTTAATATATATATTTATAATTTATAGGTGCAAATTTTCATCTGTAAAATACTTATATGTACATGTTCTAAATATATATTTTTCATTTAGTCTGCAACGAGACAAATTCTTGGCGAATTTGGTACCGACCTTAGAGTATTCTCAGTTTAAAAATGTTGATTGCGTCATCGAAGCTGTATTCGAAGACATTAATATCAAGCATAAAGTGATCAAAGAATTAGAAGCAGTTATTCCAAAACATGCTATCCTCGCTACCAATACAAGCGCCATCCCTATAACGAAGATTGCTGCAGGCAGCAGCCGTCCAGAGAAAGTTATTGGTGAGTATAGTACAAAAATTGGCATATATATATTATATACAGGTGAATTTAAATTTGCCGCCCATATTAACACAGAAAAATTTTTAGTAATCACATAGTATCACAATATGGTACAAGAATATTGAGTAATTAGCATCACAAAGTTGTCTCAAGAACTCGCAATTTGTAGACACATTGAGAATAAGTAAAAAGTACATAAATTTTTAGTGATATGTACAATAATTAATAAAAAAGCAATTAGAGGTCAACATACCACTACTGTTTTACATGTATTTTAATAAATATTCAAAATGTAGTCTTCTAGATATCTAGATTCAAAATGTAGTCTAGATCTTGTCTTACGACGTGTGCTTTGTGATATGACCACCAATGTTATGTTGGTTGTACAAACTCACACGAGTAAACAAGGCCTCGTTTGTCCACAAAATATTGGCACCGGGGTGTGCGATAAGCCACTCGCAGAATTGTCGACGAGGTAAGGCTTCTGTTTCTTGTAAGTCTTGGACTTTTTGATAACGGTAAGGGTGAAGGCAGCGGTGTTTATCGGCTTCCATACTGCATATTGGCTTACGCGGAAGCTTTGCGCTGCGGGCCCGTGTGCTTGCTTGAGGATCCCGTTAAAAGAAGTCGAAGATTTGTTCTTAACCTCTATTGCACGTCTTGATCTTGCAGTACCCCTTGCGTGTGACGGGGTTCTAAATTGTCCATAGTCCAACAGTCTCTGATTTGCTGATAAAATCGTTTGGCGGTTAGGCACGGCCGCTTTGCCCCGCATTTTAAACCTCTAATATCTGATATATATATAATAGGCGAATAGCCACCAATCCTGAAAGCTCCGTGATCATGGATTCTAATATTTTTAATAAAAAATAAAAGTTAACGTTTAGACGAACAAGATTTGCTTGGTCGGCGTGGATTTGATTGGCCGGAAATATTTTAATTAAATTATCTATTATTAAATTTATATATTTTTTTTCCGTCATCACGGATTTTGATCAATCTTATATGGAATTTTGTGTGAAATATTATGTTCAACAAGAAAAAATCCAGCCGACCAATGATTTTTAGCCGGAAAGGTCACGCATACCTATTTGAATGGTGTGATAAGGGGTAAAATTTATCCATTACCAAGGAAACCTTTTTTTTTTTAATTCACGCCTTTTAATGTCACATTTATAATTATCTTGGTATGCGTGCTTACAAACTGCCGAAAGTATAATGATCACGGAGCTTTCAGGATTGGTGGCTCCTGGACTATAATTCTCATGTCACAGTATTAGTTACCATACTCCTCCGAAACGGCTGGACCGATTTGTATGAAATTTTGTGTGCACATCGTGTGGCCTGAGAATCGGCCAACATCTATTTTTCATACCCCTAAAAGACAAGGGTGACCCACCCCTAAATATTTTTTTTAATATTTTATTGAAATAATGTATATGGCAAACCGGGTCAGCTAGTATCTTATAAAATATTCGTTTTAATGATATGGCGTAAAGAGCCATTTTAACGTGTGGAAATCCCCTCGGACCGTCACCCCACCGGGGTTCTCTGTTCAGCGGGGCGGTGTGTCGGACTCGAACCGACTAAAACCACACGGTGTGCCCAAGGCCGTCTTAGGCCACGCCGAGGCCCCTGGGCACATAAGAATTAGGGGCCCTGTTGGACAGTAAACAAAATGAATGATGAAAATATTTTTAGTTAGGATCTTTTACTTAAAATGATTTATTGGCAACAATCAAATATACCTATAATTAGAGATATTAATTAGATAGATACATTTACGAGTAAGTATAATAGATATAAATATGGGATGTTAATTAGACAAGCATCTTTAAATTGATGGTTTGAATCAGTCAGGTACAATTACGACAGTGATTTTTTTCGGGATTTCTGTTGTGCAAATTCTTCTATTATATCTTCAAAGTCAATTTTTTTGAGGATATCATTTTCTGTACACATAATTGATAAATACGTTAGTCGCTCTTGTGACGCTGATGTTCGTAATTCATTTTTTATTCGCTTTAACTTTGAAAATGAGCGCCCTCCGCTGCAATTGGTAACCATTAGGCATAGAAACCTTCTTGTAGCCACTTCAACATTTGGAAAAGTTTCTTCTAATGTGTCGGACTTTATTAAATTATGTAAGTTTGAGATACTCAAATCAGCTGATTCCTTTGATATATTCTTTAAATACTGTCTTAAATGAAAACACTCCGATTTGAGCTCATATGCATTAATGTCTTCGTGATAGAATTCTTTAAATTCATTGCATTTTTTTTGTTAACTCGTCTGAATCAATTGTTGTTAATTGTGAAAGAAAATAAAACGATCATGCATTTCTTGATACGCTACCAAACGATTTTTTAAATGTGCATATAACGTATCTATTATAGGGATAAATGTATCTATACGAAATTTTTCCTTCCCATGCAACTGCACAGTCTCTGATGATCCTTCAAAGAAAGTAACGCGTGTGCTGCGAATTCTATTCCTGTCAAATTTATCTTTATAGTCAGCATTTGGTTTTTTTCTTTAGCAGCTAATTCATATTGATCAAAACTATTGCGTGTGTTATTGACGTACTCGATGAGAGATGCGTCGATGAAAAAAAAAAAAAACCATATTTCCGTTAAAAGTATTGTATTCAATTTTTCCATTTTTTTACTAGGCTTTGCGCTTCGTTTCTTGTTTCTCCTGGTTGATTGACATCACTTACTATCGAGGACAAAGCTTCAGAAATATTTAAATAAACATTTTGTAAAGCATTCATGGCATTTGCACGTGCAGACCATCTAGTATCCGGCACAGACTTCAAGACTTTGTTGTACCTAAATGCTCTACCATAATTTTCCATCGTTTGGTCGAAGCGGAGAAGAAATTGATCAATTTTTGTATAAACTGAAAATATGCTGCAGCTTCGGAAACACAATCAATAGCTTGAACACCTACTAAATTTAGCGAGTGTGCTGCACATGCGACAAAAATGGCAAATTTGCATTTTTATTTTATTCTTGACTGAACACCAGAATACTTTCCAGCCAAATTTGATGCATTATCATTTCACTCAAATTTCACTACTGCAACTATTCTTCTAAGCACATTCTTCCAATAATTGACATCTGTATTATATTGGGATAGTAACTCACTGTCAAGTCGTCCACTAGATTTGCTTCTTGCCATTCATCATTAATTGCCTGTGCTGTAAACTATTCTCATGCTCAATTAATAAGTTACTTATATGCTTCCAATCTTTATATCCATTTGGAGAACTCAAAGTACATCCAGTACCTGTACTAGTATTAAATAGACGGCAGCACTAACAGTACACAGATTTTTTCAAAGGTGAATAAAGGAGCCATTTTCTTTCTAACGACTCGCCATTCGTCAATTTACGGGTAAAACGGTTTAGACAAATATCTAGTTTTTGCAACCGCTTGAATCTGGAAAACGTGTAGAAGTTTCGTTTCGAATTTGTTTTCTGTTACTATAACTTTATTGACTTTACTGAGTTCAAATATTTAAAAATAATAATGACTAGAGTAGTTAGTAAAATGCTAGTATAGAAAACCTCAACTATTTACGTGATTTTATTAGTCCATCTTATTCTAATTACTTTTGCCGCTTTTTTTAAATTTATCCTTGGCTATCGCAGCGTCACCCTTATTCGGTTTTTACGGATACGTTATGGCAATGCCACATTTTCTGACACATTTGGTAATATCATTGGCAGAGGCGGCCTTTGGGGGCTCACGCATGCAGGGGCTTCGCGCACTCGCGACCCCAGTAGAAAAATAAGTATATTTGAATTTCGCGCTTTACGCATCGCATTCTAAAACTCACGTCACGCTTCTCGCGCTCTTTTGCGTGGTACTTAAATATTAAGGTGTTTACGATTTACGTTCAGGGATTCCCCGTGTTTAATTTCGCCTGTAACATTGTAGAAACTGTCGTCGGCATATGCTTTTATGTGCTAGCAGCAGTATGTGTTGCGATGCAATTTTTTTGTTTAATGTATGATCATTAAAACTAATTCCCGGGGCCCGGGGCCTCGCAATGGCTAGGGCCGTTACTGATCATTGGCTTGTCAGTGCTTAGAGTTGCCATAAAGTTGCTAAAAGGCCCATTTACTTTATGTTCGGATAATATCGATATGAATATTTAACGTGCTATGTATTTGCTTTTTGGAGGCTCCTTGACGATGGAGGCCCTGGGCAGGGGCCCCGTGTGCCCTTATGGTAAAGACGGTACAGGGTGGGCCCTCTTTGCGCTTCTATTTTAGGGGAGGTCCAGGTAGTTATCACCTTCTGGACCCCTCCCAGCGCCGGCCCACTCCTGGTGCGGGCTCCGTCTCAAATCATCCTCTCTTTAGGCGACGTCCGGCACACGCGGGCGCCGCCCCCTCGCGGCTGGCCAAACTAATGCGGGTGGAGGGGAAAACCAGTCCCGTCCACCCGCGGCCACACTCAGGGCGGCACGAGGCGCAGGTGAGCGCGCCTCCGCTGCCCGGTTCGCCGGCGGCGGATCGGGTCCGAGTGGAGGTCGTCCTCCCGGGCCTTCTCCGCCGCCTCCTTCTGCGAGATTACTTCCTCGCAGAAGGTTGCGACCGCGGTAAAACGACTGTCGCTACCGGCCATGGAGAGTACTACGGCCGGTAGCGAGAGATCCAATCCGATGACTGCAGTGAGGGCCCGGCGCTGCGTCGCCCATGCGGGGCAGACTGCTAGCGTATGCTGGGTCGAGTCCTCACTGCAGTGGTGGCAGGCGGGACTCAATTGCCGCCCTGCCCACTCAGGGTTGATAGACCTATTCCATCGTAGACTTCTTTGTAGATCTTTTTAAGATATACAATTCCTAGTACATTATTTTGGTCTATCTCGTAAGGATTACCCAGCGTTTGTAATGTAAGCGCGCAAAACCATGTTTTAAGACAAATCTTTCAAATTCCCGGATTTTCTCTACTATAACATGCATGTATTATACATATAAACCTTTCTCTTGAATAACTTTCTCTATAGGTGAAAATCATTTTTTTCCAATATAAATGTATAAAACAAAAGGTTCAGTAGCTTGTTTTTACTTTGAGGTAGCCTTGATAGTCAAAGGCGTTTATCTTTACTTATATTCTCCTAAAAACGAATTACTTCTTTTAGTCTATAGGCTGTAAGTGATTTATATTAAAACATTAAATATAACATATCATGGTTGTTCTTACACCAGGCATGCATTACTTCTCCCCTGTGGATAAGATGCAGCTGCTGGAGATCATCCGCCACCCTGGCACCAGTGACGACACGGCCGCAGCCGCCGTAGCGGTTGGCTTGAAACAAGGCAAAGTTGTAATCACCGTCGGTGACGGACCTGGATTCTACACCACTAGGATTCTGTCCACTATGCTTAGCGAGGCTGTCAGGTAAACTAACGCTAGGAGTTTTTGAACAATATTTTCCAACTTATGTTTATTTAGGTAGTTTGGTCAACGAGTTTGTTATGTCACTGGCACTGACAATTTATGTCAAAATATTGCATATTTATGATTGCTTGCTGCTCCTTGTGGTGTTATCCGCAATTTGTCAAATATATTTCAATTCCTTGCTCATCCCACGGGAACACTGCAATTTTTTGTGACTAATAGTATTATGTGTTAATCGACGGTGTCCAGCCGGTTGAGCATTAAGAAGTAACAAACACACAAACATACACTCACAAACTTTTTATAAGATTAGTATAATTAGTATTCCGCCGCGGCTTTGCACGGATAGCAGAGTAGGTACATATACATAAATTTGTCATTATTGTGTGTTTATCTCAGATGATGACATAGCATTGCATTGCTTTATTGTAATAGATTTTTTATGAGAACGAAACCCGCAATTGATGGATTAAGAATACAGAGTGTCACCACCCCTATTCATCCCGTGGGTGTCGTAAGAGGCAACCAAGGGAGCGAACTACGCAGGACAACAGTACTGCAGAGAGAAGGCAAACTTGAGACAAACCCTATACCAACCCGTCTGCCAGCGTGATACAGTAGGCCAAAACCTCCTTTCTAAGGAGAGGCCTATTTCCAGGAGTGGACTGTTAAAGGCTGTTGATGTGTGATGTGACACGGCGTGGGCCAATAAACCTCAGTACGCATTATCCTTCCTATCGACATCATATTTCATGAAATTTATACCAAATCTGAATTAATTACGCACCTTATTAGCCTACCTTATGAATTACTCTATCCATTGGTGAAAACCATAAAAAAACTCATTTGGTACTTTAGTTAGGCAGACGGACGAGGCTTACAACTTCATTTTATAACTAGCTTCTGCCCGCCACTTCTTCCGCATGAAATAGTTATTTTGGGCTAACGCTAACTTTAACCCTCGACGTCGTTTACGTAGAAAGTAATAATATTTTAAATAATACCTACGTTGAGCTATTTCCGTTTACGCAGCGCACGCAACGGAAGTTCTCAAAAGAAAAAAAACGATATTGAAACATGCTTCATTGGTGCTCCGCTCCTATAGGTCTTAGCGTGATGATATATAGCCTATAGCCTTTCTCGATAAATGGGCTATCTAACACTGAAAGATTTTTCAAATCCGACCAGCAGTTCCTGAGATTAGCGCGTTCAAGCAAAAAAACAAACAAACTCTTCAGCTTTTGATATTAGTAAAGATATGTGATATCATGACATGACATCATGTGCATGTGAAGATATATATATATAATCTTTTCACTGAATGACAATTGTGAGAACTTGTTATTTTTAAATTTTAATATACACACATTTTCCACACATACCTCACAATCAAATAACATTTTAAAAAAATCAACTGAACTCAGTAATAAACTGTTAAATGTACACACTTTCAAATGTTAAAATGAAAAATAAAACTATAATTATACTGGCGCAAACAAAATAGCCCCCTTTTTTTCTTTTTTTTTTTTCCGTGCGGAAATCCCCTCGGATACCACCTGTCGGTGGCATGTCGGACTCGAACCGACTAAAACCGCACGCCTTCTCGGGTACTAATAGCCGGGGAACCAGGTATACCCTAGAAAGGAAGTCCCTGGTGCCCCGACATACCTCGGGTCATCTACAGACGAGTAGACGACCCCCCCGTGTGGGAACCCCATGTTCCCTGTGCTCCCTAGAGGCGAGCGCGCTTCGCAACGCGCTCGCCGCCACCCCGGCCTGCTTCTGCTAGGGTGACAGATGGCCTCACCTGTCACCCCCAGGCCTGCGCTTATGGAGGACGGAGGTCGTTCTGCGACCTCCGGCGCCTGAGTCGCCTGCGGTACCTGGCCCGTTCCCGGGCCTGAAGCAAAATGGCCCCCGCGAAACAAAAAACATATCTGCTATTTAAACGAACATTTCCGATTACTCCCGAAAACTGCCGAACTTCAGTATCCTGCAGCTGGAGGCGGGGAAATAAAATAAATGGGTGTGTGCATTTGCGAACTGTGCACGGACACCAAAATTACTACACACATGAGAACAAATTTCCTGCGGCATGGTACGGCTTGAGTTGGTTGGTAGGTACAGCGCCGCTTGCTTGTCTCCAAACGCCTCGCAAACATAATGTTTGTGTGCTTTCAAATCTAAAACGTACGAACGTTTTATTAAAATGTCTGTGAATAGCAAGTAAAGCACTGCATTTCTGCCTACAAGGAGCGCACGCCCCTGTTACAAAGAATAAAAACAAAATAATTATTCCTATTCCATTACCATTATCTAACTCCAACTAAACTACTATATGAAAAAACTAAATTACTGAATCTCAGACAACTTTACATCTATTATACTTGCATTTTAGTTAAAAAGATTACTAACAATGCCTTCAAACTGACATACAATTACACAAAAAATAATCACACATATTATAGGAAATATAAATAAAATACAACTAACGAAAGTACGAGCTAACTACGGAAAAACAATATAGGAGGGAGCACAGCTGTAGAATAGACTGCCGCAAGAATTAAAGGATTGTGATTTTTTAAATGCATTTAAAATGTATGTATATTGTAGAATCCAATACGTTAGAAGGCAAATATTGTATAAGTCATAAGTTAATTACTATGTATCTCATTATAAGTGAACTAACTGTAAGTTCTTATGAGAATAAAAATTATTTAAACCCAAATAGATGATGAAATTTAGATTTGCCGCTAGAACTAACTCATTCTTGGCAGGAAGACTGCTGAGATGGATTTCCTTCATGTCTCTCTCTACACATGTAGTGACATTAGTATACTTACGAACCTCACACCGCTTTTTCAGGTTGCTCCAAGAAGGTGTGGATCCTAAAGACCTTGACAACATGACCAAGCAGTTTGGTTTCCCAGTGGGAGCCGCCACATTAGCCGATGAAGTCGGTATTGATGTCGGCTCACATATCGCGGTTGACCTGTCAAAGGTACGATGACTCATCATTTCCCATTCAAAATAAAAACTTAAGTTCGTGATCTTTTAAATTCATTATTATTTCAGGCCTTTGGTGACCGTATCAGTGGAGGTGACTTGAACATCATGAAGGACTTAGTTAAAGCCGGATTTATGGGAAGAAAGTCGGGCAAAGGTTTCTATGTTTATGAGAAAGGCACTAAGAACAGGGATGTGAACCAGGACGCAATAAACATTTTAAAGGAACGGTACTCGTTACAACCCCTGGGAGCTAATACTGTTGAAGATCAACAATTACGAATGGTTTCTAGGTAAGATTTTACTATTTTGTCTTCTTCTAGCAGGATTACTATCCTACTAGAGATTAACAGTTATGTTTGTTGACGTGAAGTACTTCAGAGGGCAAATTCTCGTAATAAAAGTTCGGTCCTCAATTCAGATCTGATCAACTTTCGATCTCACAACTGTCATAAAAGGTATTTTCACTAGCGGATATCCAGCGTAAGCGGTTGAGGAACGTATGCGTTGCGTTGTCGTGGCAACGGCGCTGCTACGCTAGTGTGAAGGTGCCCTTAAATATACTAATTTATAATATTGGTTCGTTCGTACAGTATGAGTGGTTCTTATAATTGTTTCAACACAATATATTATTGTCCAATTCATTGTAATATGAGTGAAAAGTGACAAATGGGGCTCTCAGGAATGAGTTTAACTCTTTAAAAATAAATCCATCAAATGCAGGGTCATTGATAAAACTAAAAATAAAAGCTGCCATTATAAAAAAATATTTAATTTTGTTGTAGATTTGTCAATGAAGCAGTTTTGTCTTTAGAGGAGAAGATTCTGCACAGCCCCCTAGAAGGTGATGTTGGTGCAGTATTCGGTCTCGGTTTCCCACCATTCACTGGCGGACCTTTCAGGTAAAAAGAAGTTTTTGTTTGTTTATGAGTTCAATATGATGATTTTAGTATGTAAATCAATATTTTTAAGTAAAATACCATATGGAATAATTTAAGTCGTAGTTACAGGTACGGGCACCGATCTTGAGCGCTGACCTTCACCTGCGCAGAAGTCGATTTTTGTGTCCCTTTTGTGGTATGAAGTAGGAGAGACGACAATTTAATCATAACGTCAGCCAGTGATTGCCTGCGTCGTTGCGTACGTCGCTGCTCCTGATTCGTTTTCTCGTACTTAAGTACGACGAGTACACTTCCGAGCAAATTAATAGGGTCTTTCTTTTTTTATTAATCATTTCTACTTTCGCTATTCATCAATTTAATTTTCTGGTAGTTAAAAATTGAGATTTTTATGCGAGTGTATTAGATAGCGTAATTTATTCTCTAATATGTACCTATAACACAATACGAAGATGAAGAAATGGACACCGTACCACTATCAGCTTAAAATAAGAACGTGAATTGATGGAAGCTGTCACTCCTATTTCACCCTAATAATTTTATAAAGAAAATATTTTTTAAACAAAATTAATACTGACGTATTTTTATTGAAATTTTAATTAAAACAATTTTTCTTACCATAGAATCAATAAGAAGTTAGTAGTAACTTTACCACGTAACGTCTTATGGTTTTGATCTATTTTGATTCTATTCTAAGCAAAAATAAATAATAATATGCGATGCCATAAGAGCGAACCCCACTCTTCCGCCGAGCGCTCAAGATCCCGTGCCGGTAACTACACTACAAGGTCTTTTCGTTTCCAGATGGGTCGACCAATTCGGTGCTGATAAGTTAGTAAAGAAAATGGAAGAATTCCAGGGCTTGTACGGTGCGCCTTTCAAACCTGCGCAGACTCTCGTGGACATGGCTAATGACACCAGCAAGAAATTTTACAAGAACTGAACACCCAATTATGTAACGACTACATACATACCTTCTGAATGCCAAACCTGATAAAACTTGATTGAGACCTGAACTTTGGCTGCACACAGTAGTCTCATCTTTGTATGATATTTATTTGTGAGATTGTATTTGTCGCCGTATGTACGAGGAGCAGTCATGATTATGCGCAATCATCTAGCAATTTGTGTTTTGTTGTGTGAATATTTATGAATCATTTTGGATAGTTTTGTAGGTACTCTAAGATTAAGTGAATTTCACATAATTATGTTAAGAACATAAACGATTGAAACTAAGTTTAATGAATGTGCTGTTAGAAGTTTCGAAAATAAATGTTACTGCCTTTCATAATCATATTATTATAGAAAGATGTTAACTAAATAAATTATTTTATATCACATATTAGTCTTTTCTTTAACCTATTTGCTTATTTTATTGGTACAGTTACAATAAGCTGTTCATTTGATTGTATGATATTGTTCATTTCAATTTAGTATAAACATAACAATGTATGTATCACTGTTTATGCTTATCAAGAAGCATAGCAGAAGCACATTAAACTGAAAGTAATTACTACGAACATACACATGTTAATAACTAATATCGTCAGGGAAGTTCTCACATTGCGGGGGCATTAAGTTGGTGTACTCCTTTACTTACAGGAGACCGTATAACATCAACCAAGTGAACAGTTACATGCAATAGAGAAGATTTAAAGGCTTAAAAAGTTAAAAAAAAATAGAATAAATTTTTTAAATTATTAGAAAAACTTGTTGAAATATAAATAAAAATACAATTTGTTTCATGTAGATGTCATTTGTTTATCCTTTATAGCGTCATTTTGAAAATTGCGTGTCTTTATTACTGGATCGTGAACATTTTCGTGCTATGATTTATTACGATTTTCGGCGAGGGCTAACTCAAAAACACTGCATTGGTCAACACACTTCGACTTTTCGGGACGAAGATCCAACAAAAACAACTGTGTTTCACTGGTTTAGTGAGTTTAGTCGAGGGCGGTCTTGGCTCACGGACGAATTTAAAGGTCGCCCTAAATCGGTTGTTGTACCTCAAAATATTGAGGTACGCTGTGCGGGAACTAATAATGCAAAATCGTCATGTTACATATCGCGAGATAGAGGCCTCTCTGGGAATAAGTATGACGAGTATATATAAAAGAATACACGGACATTTAGCTGTAAAAAAAATTGTTCACGATCCCGCACAACTTGAGAATCGATCATAAACGGGCTTGTGTCGATTGGTGTAAAAAAATGTTACAAAAGTACAATCAGGGTGCGTCAAAAGCTGTCTATACTATCTACACAGGTGATGAATCTTGAATATATGCGTATGATCCTGAAACTAAACAACAATCAACGGTTTGGTAGTTCCAAGATGAGCCTAACCCAACAAAAGTCATTCGTTCAAAAAGTACTTTAAAGCAAATGGTCACTTGTTTTTTGGTATAAATGTACATGTTACTACAGTACCACTAGAGGATCGTAAAACGGTTAATTCCGAATGGTAAACAATCATTTGTTTGCCAGTTTGTTTGTCTTTGAATAAATAAGAAAGAATAACCGAAAACGCAGAATCCTTCTTCATCGTGACAACGCTAGCTGCCACAGATCGGCCGAAACAACTCAGTATTTGGAAAATCAAAAGATCGAATTAACGGGTCATCCGCCGTACAACCGTGACTTGACCCCCAACGACTTCTATTTATTAACAACCGTGAAAATAAATTACGTGATCAACGTTTTTCGAGCCGTGAAGATGTTGTTGATGCGTTCAAAATGCACGTTTTTGAGATGCCACAATCACAATGGAAAAAATGCTATGAAAATTGGTTCCAACACTTCCAACGTATATAAAAGTGCATCGATCATGATTGTGAATATTTTGAAAAGCAATAAAACTATAGTTAATTGTATATACAACATATGTTTGTTTCACTTTGTTATTCCCGATACATAAATAGCAGCCCTCGTACATTACATTAAAGATTTTAAGCATTTCTTGTATTTAGACAAACATAGGTATAAATATAGATCGGTCGTTATGGCTAACATGTTATATTGCCTACAAACATGGATATTGAACTTCAGCGCTTGGTCGAGTTGAACTTCAAGTCCACGAATACTTCCCTGCTTCTTAATTTCAATACATTCTATAAAGTATTTGTTGTCTAACATTTTTTTATTCCCTGTGAACTGAATGTAGTGACGCTTAGTGACGTTTAAAAACATTTTGTTTAGTTTACACCAGTTAAAAAGTCGGTCAGGACACATTGGTCTTCTTAAAGCATTTTAGAGCCCAAGTTGCTCTGTATTAGCTTTATTATCTTTAAGTCATCAGCAAACAAGTAAAACCTTCGGTTATATTGTTTATAAAAACGTTGAAAAGAATCGGACCCAAATGAGGTCCTTGCGGAATTCCTGACGTCAGGTCGCTAGACAGCTTTCAGAGAAGTGACCGTTAATTACCACTTTTGACTTTGTTTACCAGATAATATTGAAACCACCCTATCAAGGTTCCTCCTACGCCTAGTTGGGCCAATTTAATAATAAGTAGGTAGTGATCTACTTTATGACATGCTTTGCTAATATCGCTGTAGATGGCATCTACCGGAGTACGACTGTCCAAACGCTTAGACAAATCTGATGTAAAACATAAGAGGTATACATAACACGAACGAAACCATGCTGTTGTTCAGCAATGTGTGGTTCTAGGTACAACATCAGAAGTTTGCTTACAAGTTTTTCGACCAAATGTCGTCAATATTGAGATTGGTCTATGATTAGCCGCTAGATACTTTTCCCCTGATTTAAATATAAGTTTTACAAGAGCTTGTTTACAGGTGCCAGGAAAGATTTAGTAAATATTGTTTGTGTAGTAATAGGGGTGATGCTAAAGCTTTTGCACAGCGTTTTAGGAATAAAGGAGGATACCGAAATACCATCACTGTCTGCGCCCTTAGTTTTGTAGAGGAACGGGTGTCATGTCCCTCCAAAACTCCGTAGTTCGGTGTCTTCATTAGATGGCGTTGTAGTATGTTTCTGTTTTTTGTATGTGGGAGTCGCCACAGTTTCATCTAAGCCTACAAGTTCGCTGTATATGTCCTTGCTTTCAAACTGTAGATTACAATATGCTGCAGACTAGTAGGCGTGACGGCTTGAGAAGTGGTCGCCTGACTTATCGTCAGAGGTATTTAAGGTACTAGCTAATTTGTTTTATAGTGAAACGCACCAATTAATTTTACTCTTTATTTCTTGGTTATAATAAAGGTTTATACTTTTAATTTTTATCACTGGAAAACACTAAATTCAGTTAATACTACTGCGCGGGGGAAAACTCCTTGTCAAACCTCTTTGACACTCCCTGTCATTACTTTTTGACTGACACTCTATATACCACACTAGCGAAATTATTTCTAAACGTGTTACAAATTTTCTTTCCTTTAAGGGTTTTTGTTGTGACGTTTTCTATATTTGTAATATAAGTCTTGTATCATGCTGAATTTAAAACCTTGCATTCATCCCGTACTTTCTCAAGACCCACTTGGTCTAGTGGATTTTTGCAATTTTTAAAACGGAGTGGTATTTGTATTTTTCGTAGAGTTCTAAGAAGTCGTATCCTTTCACAGTTAGTATTGGCTGGTGTTATCATAGATATAAATTCACTTATGGTTTGTCTTAACAGGTTCACAGTTTCTGACTACTATCTACTTCTACTTTCTTTCTACTATCCCACTCAATTACCAACAAATGATGTAAAACTATCTCATAATCTGGTCTCGGTTTTGGTACCATTCTAGCTTCTATAAAAAGTTTCCTCGTAGATCGAATTAAAGCGGGGGTCTAAAGGGTTGATAAAGTATAGGTACATCGGGCGATATCTGTGATGGAGGTATTACACAATATTCAATCTAATATTTTAGATTTTTTGTTTAAGATAATGTTGTACTGATTTAGGCCAATTAAGATCATAAACTCTGACAGTATCGTCTTTATATTTGAGTATGATGTAGGTATACATGTTGTCAGTGATATAGAAAAGGACGTATCTGTTATCCAAAATAAAAGTATTGTTCCCGAAAAATAACTCTGACAGTCGCCCGCTCTGACCTCGCCCGCTCGCCGCTTCCTACTTCGCTGAGTGTTGTACGTTCGATTCCCGCATGGGACAACACTTTGTATCATCCACAAATTGTTGTTATGCGTCAAGACTCATGTGTTCTTTGTGTCCGTTTCATATGTGTCTGTAAAGTCCCCCGCGACACGAGATATGTTCTAGTGTGGCAGTTCTCTTTATAAAAAAAAACTTATTTACGAGAAAAGCCGCGGTCAGAACCTTGTGTCATAAAATTTAATGTGTGAATGAATAAAGATTATTATTATTAATTGTGTATTTACGTAACGTACGAAAATGGCGGATATGATGCTGATGGATTTAGGGAAAGAGGGACAATGGGAGTCAGTGGGAAATGGTGGTCAACGTTCTAACATCTAAACGAAAACACATAAAGAAACGAGTATTGTCTTAAAAGATTCGTTTGGTGTTTTTTGTGCGCTTGTTAGCCTAAATGATCGTTTAAGAAATCTTTTTTTTTGTGTTTTAATGACAAAAATATTTTTCTTTTAATTTCTTACATATTATGAACTTATAAGTCAAGGCCACTCTATGAGGGATGCTGCTAAAGCCATGTTTATACCATTTTCAAGTTTCCAACAGCAGTCAAAACATAAATATTTATCGGAACGACACCTAGGTCGACTGACTTCATACTGACTGACTGACCTGCATTCATAGCAGAGATAGAAAAAGTTCTAGCAGACCGGATAAAATAAATATCTTAAGCTCTTTGAGAAATCACAGCAAGTAAGTAGGTCAGCATATCATTATGCCGAAGTGTTTCAAATTTCACACAATTTTGCCTGCAATGCTAAGATACAAGATCCTGTTAAATATTTGCTGCCAAGGATTCACCAAAATTAGATATTAGTCTTAATCAGATAGGTTGTACCGACGATTTCGTTATTTGTTAAGTATGTGATGAATTTGGCTTTCGCAAATTTAATTTGTGGTACAGGTGCACTTCTCACGGATTGTGGGCACATGCACACTGCACAGGGTGGGATTTGCCAGGAGGTTACGTATGCGACAATTTTTTAATCTAGGCTGACTCTCATTATCCCCTTAATGACTATTATTATCCTCAAATGTGGACAATGGTGGTCATAGATAATTTTTTTCAAGTTTAATAACTATTAATACGAGTATGTTATTCTAATGGTAACAAAACTATCTAATGATGACAGTACAATAATTAAATAACCATAAGAGTCGATTTTCATAAAGTTTATTAATTCTTGCTTAAGTGACTCCCATTACCCCTTTTCCCCTAAATTCATGTGTATGTACACAATGTATAAGGACGTTTTTAAATTTTTTAAAAGAAGTAATTCCTTTGTTATTATTAATTAATGCAAAAACAAATACATAGAATTGAAGTGTTTGTGTTATAAAAACAACAGTCTTTAACAAATGCATATGGCTGTATATACGGGGCTTATTTGATATAAGTCCCGCGTTTGTAGGGATAGCTATTTAAAAAAATGGCCTAACTTGTTTGGTAGCCTAAGCTTCGAAAAGGGGGCACCGATTGTGACGAGACTTTCACTGACTTCCACCACAGCGCTCCTCGCACGCCATTGTGCAGTGGTTTCTGGACTATGAATTGATTTGACGAGACTTTCAGGACTTTTCAGGGCTTATCTAAGCTACTTTATATTTAAAACGTTTGGGTTCCGAAAAACGACGACGCCAGTTGCGGATGTATTTCGTTTATCCATTATTCTACCAAGCGCTCATATTTTATCCAAAAAAAATTTCTCCTAATCCTTTTTTTGGACGGGTTTCAAAACCAGTGTCGATGAGATCTACTTCACCCTATTACGCAAGTCGCGATTTGCACCAATCGAAGCCATTTCAGTCCTTACATCATCATAAAAGACACGGTGGCCCTTAAAGACAATCAATGCATGCTGTTTGCTGAGGCTGATTATCCCATGGCGTAGCTTGTCATAGACGTACGTTCTGTTTCTAGCTTTGTTAGAGATCTGACTTGGAGGGTCCAAGTGAAGAGTTAATCCTTTTTTACCACAGAAACAAGTATGAAAATAATTTAATGGTTATTATTGTTTTAAGTAATTATTATTAACGACTGTTGTCATCGACTTAAATTGTTTTACGATAAATCCAGCGTGTAAAGTAGGAATTCCAGTATGGAGGAAGGGAAAAGTGATAACAAAAACTTTTAATAAAACTGCCAATATACTACTTTTCTGAATATGAAATCCATCTCTCACTTGTTTGGCTAAGTACTAGTTTTGAAAAGTTTTTCTAAGCAAAAGAGTTGAATTAAAATATTGAGAAAATTCTAAAACATATGAAAAACAAACCAGATTGAAACTAACCATAGTTTGTACATTAGCTTTATGGTTATATAAACGAACACTTTCACATAATTAACAATTTGGCATCTGGAGGCAGTCAGGACCACAGTAAACCACTTGTTTCTTTAATTTTTTAAATCCCTTGCTACATCAATTTGAGAACTTCATTGGATACTCTATGTTTATAAAGCACTGGTTTAAGAGTATAATTACCTTCTTTAGTTCGAATTTCAATATTCAGTTCCTGGCCATTTTTTTCGGAATTGAAAAAAATGTTTTCGCCATTGAAAAAAATTGGTAGGTTCTTAATATTGAAATTCGATATTCACTGAGATAATAATAATTTTATTAACACATTAAGAGAGCCTAATTTTACAAATGAGGTTCTACAACCAACTTGTAGGTAGATATTATTTATCACGAATTTATTTTTAACACGTTTTTACAGGATAGTTTTTTTTTATAATTCTTATCACTTCTAAGAACTTCCAAGTATATTCTACTTGGAAGTTCTTTCTATTCAAATTAAAATAAATAACAAGCGCAGGAAAAAGGAAATGACTGAATGTTCACCCATTGGGTTTTCATCTGTGAACCGATTCCGTCCTAATGACACTAGAACATGCTGAAGACCCGTAATTGACTTGATGAGGCCAATCGAGTCCTCATTCATATTAATGGCATTTGATTTCAATTACAGAAATCGAAATGAAATCATTAACTGAAAATTATTTAGATATTTACATCAGTCCGAGCAGTTGAATTAGGTCAATAAGTTTTTTTTTTCAATTTACATTTTCTTCTTTTTTGGATTTAATCTTTTGTAACCTTCAAATCGACTTGAATATCTTACCTAAATAATAAAGATTTTTTAAGGTAAGGACACAAGCTCGCAATAGACACATAGATACAGATACATGTAGTTATATAAAATATTCTGAACTAGTGCTACTATATTTCGAGAACCAATAGGTACGATTTATAACCCTCATACCACTACTATACCAAACTATAGATTCTCGAATCATTCTCGAATGTAGAAATTTTATCGAATAATTTTTACTTTACCTAAAGAAAACAATCATACCAATAGATCATACCAAAGAAAACAATGATTATTTATAGGTACTTAAACCATTAATTTAGATTTTTCTATCAGTAGATACGTATATATACGCCATAAAGACAAATAATGTCATATCATTTCTACATATTTTACCTAAAGTCCGCCGCCACGTCTGAAAGCGATAGATAAACACCAAAAGTGATAAACAATTTTAATACCCTGGATCAATGGATAGTGATTTACGTGTAAGTATAATGGATGCAAGAAGCCCAAAATCGATCTAAGTGGCGTACAATGGGAGAGGTCTATGTCCAGCAGTGAACTGCGATAGGCTGATGATGACGATAATACGGGGGCTGCTTTTTTGTATCGGGAATAACAAAGTGTAACAAAAATATAGCATTTATTATAGTTATATTGCTTTTCAAAATATTCATCGTGATGATCGATGCACTTTTGCATACGTTGTAAATAATTTTAGTAGCACTTTTTCCATTCTGATTGTGGTATCTCCAAAACGTGCATTTTGAACGCATCAACAGCCTCTTCACGGCTCGAAAAACGTTGACCATGTAATTTATACTTAACGGTTAGGAATAAATAGCAGTCGTTGGGGGCCAAGTCAGAGCTGTACGCCGGATGACACGTTAATTCGATCTTTTGATCTTCCAAAAACTGAGTTGTTTCGGCTGATGTGTGGCAGCTAGCATTGTCATGATAAAGTAGGATTCTGCGTTGTCGGTTATTCTTTCTTATTTCTTCAAAGACTTGTTGGTAAACAAATGGTCGTGTACTATTCAAAATTAACGTTGTACGATCCTCTAGTGGCACTGTAACCACATGCCCATTTATACCAAAAAAAAAACTAGTGAGCATTTGTTTCAAAGTGCTTTTTGAATGAATGAGGTTTTGAGTTAGCCCTCGCCGAAAATCGTAATAATTCATCCACGAAAATTTTCATGAGTTAAATCCTTAGGGATGAAGACACGCAATTTTCAAAATGACACCGCAAAGGATAAACAAATGACAGCTACATGAAACAAAATGTATTCTTCAGCCAAATAATTCCATTTTTAAATGTTATGATTTAGTTAATGTTATGTTTTTTAATATTTTTCGGTAACTGGCCAGTTCCGGATACATTAATAGCCAAAATAAATAGGCTTCGTATACATTTGCAGAAATATAATGACAAACACTGAAGAGATCAAAAATATTATATATAGAAACGAAAAAATGTCTACTAGGATTTTAAGAGTGCGTCACGTAAGACAAACATGTACCAATGTTTTATGAATTTATTTATTTTAAACAGATCCATTAAATGGGAGGGGAAAAAATAGGCGTATTTGCGAAGTGGATTCGAGTGAGAGAAGTCGAGTTTCTTTAATTTTTGTTGGTAGATAAAGCTACTGATATTTTTAAGTCTGAAAATACTGATGTATATCAGCATAAGATTTCACCAAAAAGTCAGCTATCATTACGCGATAAGTCCCACTTGTTGCAGTAGTAAGCACCCCATTTACAGTAACCATAGTTACGGTACGTCCGCTCGCCACCCTCGCCAACCATCCCACTGTAGCACCCCCGCCCACCCTCTTGAGAACTCAAGAGCCGAGAGTGAGCTTGCGTCATCGCGGGTAATTACACATCTAAAGCTTTTGATGGAACAGAGCTTTATGTAGGGTCGCTCGATACGGACAGCAATAATTCATTTCCGTTACGCTTATAAATCTATGATCACTAGGAAATTGCTATACTCGTAAGTACCTACGAAACAGAGCGTGGGGTTGTGTCGATAGTATTTATACGTAATTTACGTTTAGTTACCGTACATAAAATTCCAATTAAATACAATATCAATAAATACAATAAAACCTACATAGTTTGAAATAGAGAGGTATTTTCATTGGTAAGTAAGTAAGTGATTAAGTTTTATTAAATTAGATCATCCAACGATAATATTTTTCGTAAAAAACTAGAAGACTCCTTTGTTTTTAAGTAAAACAACCAAAAACTGTACAACTAGGAAAATAGTAACCTACTTTTGTTTGCAATAAGAAGAGAAGAGAGTACAAATTTATCTAACTCTACAATAAAACTTATTTAAGTGATTGATATATTACGGATGTAGTCCGGAATCCTGATAAATTTAACACAAAAACAGATAAAACAAAAAGTAAAGTAGATAAAAACTGGTTTGTGATTATGTCATTGTGTTGCGTTAAAGACATTATGTGGGGGGTGTGATTATCAGGTTATTTAGATTCGATACAATAAGATTTGGGTGCTAGGTACAACAAACATTGGGCGGCGGTACTGAACTTCGGCATTGTGAACCGGGGTTCAGTCAACACCTGCGTGAGGTGGCAGGGGGATCCGATCGTCAACCTGACGTGGGCGACTCCCTCATTCATCGACCAAGTGTCAGTATGGAGGGTCGCGGAGGAGGTGGTCACTTTGTTGGACCATCGCCACATCGTTTTCGATGTGGCCATCTGCCGCCCAGACGCAGGTCCGAACCGTCGTAACAGATGCCCTCCGCGACGATGGGCCCTCAAGCGGATGAACCGAGATATGCTCTGGCCAAGCCGCAGCCATCGTCGCGGCTTGGCCAGAGGAAGTGGAAGAACGGGTCTCGTCCGATCCGGAAGCGGCGGCTTGGTTTTGTGGCGTCTTGACTGACGTCTGTGACGCGTCGATGCCACGGATCAAGCCGGAACTCGAGCAGCCGAAGTGCGCTGCCGCGAAGGCTGTTAGCCTTGCGATCGCGGATGCCAAGGCTCGGTCCTGGAAGGAGCTAGTAGAGGGACTGGATAGGGATCCATGGGGGCGCCCGTGTAAACTTGTACTGACGCAGACCCTGGACCCTGTGTTTGTGCGAAGAGTGGTAGATACCATCTTCCCCGGGGACCGGATTAATCCCTCACACCTTCAGTCGTTGTCGAAACTAGTTATGTGGTCCGACAACTTTGACGTGACGAAGGAAGAGCTGGACCGAGCCGTGAAGCGACTCGCCGCGAGCAACACCGCCATGGGCCCTGATGGGATACCGGGCCAGGCATGCGTGTGCGCTGAGGTGGCTGTTTACTAGCCGCCTTCGTAATAGCGTATTCTCTTCCGGCTGGAAGGAAGCCAGGCTGGTACTTATCCAGAAACCTGGCAGGGCCGCAGATTCTCCCTTGGCGTTCCGACCGATATGCCTGCATGACGAGGCGGCAAAACCGGTGAGTTAATGCCGCCCGTATCACCCAACACCTGCCGCGAGTGGGCCCCAACTTATCAGACAGCCAGTTTGGCTTCCGACAGAGACGCTCGACTCGGCGAGGTTGTCAGTCGGGGGGCCGTGGCGTTGGTTGTCAGTCTTGACATAGTCAACGCCTTTAACTCTCTCCCGTGGTGGGCGATTAGGAAGGCATTGGTATATCACCAGTTGCTTCCCTACTTGCGAGACATCATCTCGTTTATCTCCGCGACAGGTCCATATCGTATATGGGTCGGGTCGGCGAAGATTGTAGAAAGAAGGTCACATGCGAGGTACTGGCCGAGTTAGTGGTGGCTTGTATTGTCCAAGGGATCAGCGGTCTGGGTCTAAGGGTTGCACCTCATAAGACGGAAGCCCTGTGGTTTCACAGGAAAAGCAGAGGTGCAACTCCCACCAACACGCTTATTAAAGTGGAGGGAACTGAGGTCGAGCTCGGCCGGCACATTAAATACCTCGGCCTCACTCTGAACACCCGCTGGAGCTCCGAGGAGCATTTCGATCAGACGATCCTTCGAGTTCGGGGCTCCCTACATAGGCTGTTGCCTAAACTAGGGGCTCCGCAGGAGGAAGTTTGCCTTTACTTTGCGGTCCATGGCCCTCTACGGATTGCCGATATGGGCCAAGCGCCTATCGGCCTCCTCCCGCTGCCGAGCTAAGCTCTATAAAGTGCTTCGGGTAGCGGTCATTCGGATCGTACGGGGATACCGCACCATTTCGTCGGAGGCGGCAACATTCCTGGCAAGTTTCCCGTCTTTTGATATCCTGGCGGATATGTACTCGAGGGTCTATGACCAGACTCACACGATCCGCCGGGGTGAGAGCAGGGAAGAGTAAAAAGTGGCGCGCGCAGCTGGAGCAACTGTGGAATGCGCGCCAACGCGTTGTCGGCGCCGTTCTGCCTAGCCTCCAATCTTGGATAGGTATGGACACTGGGTATGGCTGCTTCGGTGAGTACCTGAATTGGATTGGACGCGAGGAGATAGCACAATGCCAACAGTGCGCAGTTGACTGGGACTCCGCCCAGCACACGCCGGAAGACTACCCCGCGTGGGCGTCTGAACGCGAAGTCCTGGTCGACCAAATCGGACGAGATCTGTCCCCGCCAGCAATTATTGCTGCCATGCTGGCGGGTGAGGAGGGCTGGGGCGCAGTGGTCTCTTTCTGTGAAGCTGTAATGCTCCTGTAAGAGACCGCTGAACGGGATCGGGAGAGGGACGATCCCGAGCGTAGAGGACGTCGGCGGCGATACCAGCCGTTGACAGGGCCGCAGGCTGCCAGTGGTAGGGGACCTCTGGTGGCAGATTAATTGTTGCGGTAGGCGGTAGGATGGCGGCCTGGTCGCAAAATTGTCTTCAATTATAAAGATTGAGCCGATAGGCGGGGAAAGCTCGCAGCTACCCCGGGATAGGGCTTTATTGTGCGAGGCGTCGATTCGGGGACCTGAAATAACATGGGCCGGGACCTCCACGGAGTAGGCCGCCTGAGTCCGGCTGTCGGGGTGGTTTTTAGCGGAAACACTACATACTCCTGGCTCCTACATCCCCATGAAGCCGGAGATCCGAAGGGATTTTCCACCCCAGCAACAAAAAAATGTATGTACAACAAACATATCCTTTATAGCGTTTCAGTAGCAGCTAATATAATTCATTTTTCTTCGAAAAGCGAACTGTGGTGGAGGGCCAATTGCTCAAGTGATGAGGATGAACATTTTGAGAACGATAGCGGAAAGTTGCCGAAGAAGACGAACTATTTCTCGGAGCACTCTCTATGATATAGACGATACGGAATGCAGAGTGAAGCTACATCTCTACGTAACGCCAAGTGGTCGAGCCGATCAGAGATCTTCTGGCTATCGACGATTCGAGTCGCTTTCCGTTAGGTGCGGTCCAGAGAAAGAAGCTTGTACTGGGGTGCACCTGCATGGAGATGAGAACAGTATTCTATATGCGGTCGAACTAGCGCCTTATAGAGTTGTAGGTGGTGGGCATGAGTGAAATACTGCCTCGATCTGTTCAGCACACTGAACTTTTTCTAGGCTAATTTGACCTTACCCTGTAAGTGACCCCGAAACTGGCTTTTGCTCTATATGTCTATGCCTAAGATTCCAACACTGACTGATTCAGTTAGGGAGGTGCTTTCAAACCGAGGTGATACGACAAGCAGGAGTTGTACTGAACTAGATTCAGTCGACCCCATCTGAAACCGTTAAGGAAGTTTCAATTTCAGACACAAGTTAGTTTGCAGCATGTCATCGATATGCAGAAGAAACAGCATTTACAGATTGAAGTCGGAGCATGCGCTATAGAAAATTACCTTAATGCTTGGTAAGCAAGAACCAGTCTCTTTCTAAATCAGGCATCCAGTCCTAGATTTCACATCATCACATTAGCAGCCTATAATATTCCACTGCTGGACATAGGCCTCTCCTTAGAAAGGAGGTTTTGGCCTACTATACCATGCTGGCTGTTTCAAGTTTTCCGTCTTTTTGCAGTGTAGTTGTGATTTGCAGTTTGTTCCCTTAGACGACTCTTACGACACCCACGGGATGAATAGGGGTGGTGACAGTCCTGGATTTAAGCGAATTAAACTAAGGCTGAAAAAATATATTAAGTCTTCTGTTTATTCTAGGGCTTGTACATCTGTGTCTAACTATTAAAATTACCCAGTCTAATGAAGGTATTTCTTCTCACCTTTTGTACAGAATGTATTATTAAAAATAAGCAAAAGATAGCGGTTCGAGGGGAATCGTTATGATTCTATCTAGTAAGTGACTACCACCTTTCATGGACAAGTTGGCGATTCAACTGTTGCCGGTCTTTCTAGGTCCTGGTGCTGTAAACTAATGCTCTACTATACTTGCAACTTCAGTTACTAAAATTAGTATTAGGTATAACATATACCATCCTATTTCTCCATCATCCTATCCCGGTTTTGGGGGACACAGATCGTAATGTCATGTACACAAATTAAGTTGAAGTAAAGCAATAAATAAATAATAATAAATATCTCAGCATCCTAAATAGTAGTTATGTGTAAGAATAGCCGGAAATTAATATTCCACGTTTCAATGTTCCATAATACATTTCTCTTTATTGGGAAGGTAAATACGCGAGGACCTGCATCTGTAACTTAATCTAGCTAATGCTCAGTGTGGCAAACTTTTAATAGCATCAAGTTTCTAAAAAGAGATTACGAGAAAAAAAAATGATTGATTACTCAGGTTTTCTCCACGTTGTAGTTTATTTAACACTGTTCAAAATTAATTAGAATATTGTTAAATTTTAAAATTGAATGTAGGTATTACAATAATTTACTCCTAGTATCTCACATACTTTCTCTATGACATCGTAATATACGTATACTTGTACATTTATATGTCACTTTTCTACCAAAGCGGATTTTGTCGAGTCGAGGTTAAAAGGAATTGAATCAATTCTCTTCACTCGCTCGCTCCCTGCGAGAATAGGGTGAAATTGTTTAATGTCGCCCTTACTATCTTACTTTTATATTTTCAAAGTGTAATACTAAAAGAAGCAAAATATTTTAGATAAAGTTAGAAATAAACTTCTTTTTACACAGTTATTTTTTATTAAATTTAAAGTACATTTATAAATTAGGGTAAAAATTAAAATTTTAAGAACAATAAAACATATAACAACAAAAAAACGCAAACCCTAATGCAGTCAACATTATTATCAAACTCGGATATCCGGAATTGAAGGTAGGTAAGACCTAGTTAGAGGTCATAATAAATGTGTAATTGCTGATCGACAATTGATTAAAATGTCGCGTGTTGTCCTTTTAAATAAAAAGCTTTACATATGAATGCACTTGCATTCAGAGATGGATTGCTGGATGAATTAAACCGTCTCTGACTTCATAAGTGTGGCCTGAAGCGATACAGATATAATTGTATTTGTTTGTAAATCAAATAATTGCAAATAAATAATTAGTGCTAATATTTATTTCTCATTAATAAAATTTTCTTTTTGTACGCCATGGGTCAGTTGGTGTCCCTTGCTCTGGCACGTCATTTACACGGCGGACATACGGGTTATTACCCGTATGTCCGCCGTGTAAATGACAGAGTATGGTCTCTTCGCGTTCAGTATCAGCATCGTTTCTTATCCGTACCTTGTGGTACCTACTCTAATTTAGTTTCGTTTACTGTCCCGTCTGAAAACGATTATAGTCCTTAAGAGAGTTGGCGCCAAAGCAGTGAATAAACGATTATAAAATTAACACCCAAAATTAACAATATAAGGAAAATAAAAGATCAGGGAAATTAGGATGATTTATAGAAGTGCACCTTATAATAATCTTAGGTATTATAATTACTGTTACAATCTATACTGGTAATTATTATCAAAATTATTTTATAGAGCCATCCTCACCAAACATATACTTTAGGCTTAATAATAAGCTATTAATAAGCTTTAAATACCTGTTTCGGAAACATTTCCTAAATACCCTATCAGATTCAACTTAATTTTATACTCTCTCCGACAATTTATATTATGCATAATAAATACGTATTTAGATACACACAATATATACCTACATACATATAAACTCCTAAATACGTACGTACCTATATACTTATTTATTATATGTGTTAGTATCGTTATTACTTATTGTATTTGTATTACTTATTAAAAAAATAGTTTGCTTTCTATCTTTATAAATTATGTTATATTTGTCACAAAATCTCTTTTTTGGTTTCCGTGCATCTACCATGTTTTAACTCTGCATCGCAAGGTCGACTGGTAGAAAATGCCTAAATAGCATTCAGTTTACAGGCTTTATAAGTAACTATATATATATATATATATATATATATATATATATATATATATATGAAATTATATGTTGCAAGCACATTTTTTTTTCTTTTCTGTGATTGCAACACATTTTAAATCCAAACTTCGGAATTGCATATGAGTGTCTTCTGACAAAGGAACACAAACAAAACTCAACACATTTCAAAGGGAAAGGCAAAGCTACAATAGAAATATCTTTTAGGAATATTTTTAAAGTAAA
The DNA here is from genome assembly GCA_902825455.1 of Arctia plantaginis. NCBI lineage: Eukaryota > Metazoa > Arthropoda > Insecta > Lepidoptera > Erebidae > Arctia > Arctia plantaginis. Next base: position 9,918,563 of record CADEBD010000288.1, read on the forward strand.
TTAGAAGATAATGAAAAAGGCCTTTTTCAGTTGTATTCAGAGTCGTAGCGCTATAGCCTCAATAAATAAATTAAAATTTATAACGATGATGAAATTACTTGCATTTATGTTTTTTAAATAGTTGATGACCAAGACTTCGTTTTTGTTGATACAAGAAAACAAACGTTCACATTGCTTACCTGTTGGGTTTGCTTACCAGTACATTTAAACTGAAACTGATAACACCAGCGATACTACGAACGTTTTAAAAAACCTATCTCATCAAGGTACTCTGAATGTTCTCATTTACGGAAAAACAATTCTCATTATCTCTGACTGTACTTATCAATTAAAATAACATTAATGAACTATGACTCTACTCACCAACACACACACAATATTTGTAAACTCTGATTGTACTCTAACAAAGCACCATTACTCTACTCATTAACTAATAGGAAGCCATTATTAAATTTGACTGTAATAACCAAAAAACCGAGCCTTCATTAACTCTGAATGTACTCACCAACAAAAACACAACACTTACTAAATATTACTTACTCAGCATAAGAAGCACAATCCTAATTAGCTCAGACTGTAGACAACAAACGTTAAGACTTCTGTAGGTAGATTGTTTCTGAATCTTGTGAAGATAGAATTCGTGGGAAAATTCTCTCATTTTGATTTCTTCAGTTCTTCGAACGGGGGATACCGTTTACCCTGGAAAAACTTTCTTCCCCAAGGATACAAAACAAAGAGATTTAAAACGCCCCTTTCATCGTAGGTATTTCATTCTTATTATTATTATCAAACTATCTTTATTTCAATATTTTTTTAATTGTTTGAAATTGTCTTTTATATAGACTAAAGTCATAGATCAATATACACACAATAGCAACAATTTCTATTTTGTCAAATAGTAAGCAAAATAAATTTAATAAAAATGAAACCTATACAAAATCTATAATATGCCTGTGCCGACCTCCCGTTTCCAAGAGGTTGAGCCTTATAAGTAATAAAATGCATTTAAATTGAACCAATCGAAATGATAATAACAAAACATATTATATATCTCTCTACAGTTTACCTATCGTAGTTACTCTATCTGAATTAAAGTGTGTTAATTTTTAGCATATAAAAATTATGCAAAAGCAACTGTTTGTATTATAAATTAACCTTGACCAATAAATTACAGATCTTATCAAAGTCCTGATTAGTGGAAACTTAGACAAAGACACATAATTTATATATTTTAATATATTTGAGTAGTCTTATTTAAAATCATTTGTAATGTCTTAGATTTATTTTATTCAAACGCTTTACAAAGTATCTCCCTTGCTTTCGTATGCATCTTGTCAGAGTATTCTCTTGAGTACTGGAGGTACTCTACTTTTTTTCAGGTCTTCTATTAGGATAGGCGTTTATAGCTCAGGCGCCGCAGCTAATCTTCTAAATGGAGTCAGCTACCTATACCTACAGTGCACAATTCACTTGTATCGTTGGTATATAAAGTTGGGAGATTGGCGGCGGCGGGCGTAGTCCGAGGCAGGCGTTAAGTGGAACGCACCGTCAGTCAGTAATCAGTAGTGCGCTACGATCACGTACAAAATTCTCGAAAACAATATAACTGCGACATATTCGCAACTTAGTAAACGCTGTGGTTTTTGTTAATCAACTTATTGTTTTTGTGTTTCAAGTTTTTCAACTACAACCTTCGGTAAGTATACACATCAATTTATTTGAATGGTAGTAAAATATCAGCTGCTGAAGGTGCATTTAGTTGTTATCGAAGATAATCTTATGAGTATAATATGTCATATTGATAAATGATTATGTAACACTATTATACCGTTATCACCTGGAACTGCTAACCTATTAAACATATTATTATAGGTATTGCTTTTTACATCAAGTACATAAACAAAACATCACAAAACCTTAAGTACCTGCATGTTCAGTTAGTTAAGGTTTGTCGAATTTATTGGGAAAATAGACCAAAAACTGCAAAACGTACCTAGTCAAATGCAAACTATGTAGATTTAGATATTATTAAAGGACAATGGTCAAAAATATTGACACCTATGTTATAGATCAAGTCTCTCAATATTATAGAGATACTTAAGTATTGTCTTATTAATAAATAATGGTTTGCATGATAAAAATAATTTGATTGCTTTTGAAACTAACATTTAATAAAATATTTTTAAACTTTATCCTTGGATCGACATACCACTTTCGAATCAATCTTTACTGATCATGATATTAGCAAGGGTGTGTCAACTGTTATTTCTAAAACTTTTATTATAACTAGGTACATACAATTAGTGATCAGTCAACGCCTCGATCTCATCTTTCTTGATATATATTTCATTTTTGCACCTATGTTTAATAATTATATGGGTAATTCTTGCACCAAATTCGTATTTATATTTACCTATCCGTGTGTGCATGGAACTACTATATTAATTCACCTGGATTTGCCTTTTAATTGTACTTGGTTCTTTATAAAGGTAATAGAAGTTGCCTAAATAAGATCTAACATTAAGTTTTCTTAGCTGAAGACCTGTTGAGTGCAGGAGGGTGTAAAACGATCCTTATTCTTCAAGCATGTAATCCGATGTCCACCTCTTTGATGTAGAGTAGAAATATCCTTGCTCTCAGTCACACGTTAGTTATAGTAAAGGTTCAATTCTGGAAAAGTAGTCCCTGCAATCTTACCTTCAACGATTTACGATTTTAAACCATTACCTCCACCTTTGATCTTTAACTTAAGTTCAGGCCACACCCAAAAACTATATAGTTAAATAGACCATTTTTCTTTGTAAATATTAGCTTACAGATTACACTTTTTATGCCTAGTACAACTCAATATATTCTAAATGTTCCGTTGTCACTATTTTCTACCCATCTATTACACAACTGTCAGTTTCGATGAAATTGTTAGTTTTCTGTTGTCCGTGTGGTGACGGATTAAGAATACGGAGTGTCACCACCCCTGGTATAGGGTTTGTGTCAAGTTTTCCAGCCAGCGTGGTATAGTAGGCCAAAACCTCCTTTCTAAGGAGAGGCCTATGTCCAGCAGTGGACTAGTATGGGCTGTTGATGTTAGTTTTCTATATGATAGCCCAAAAGTTACACTTTTTTGGGCGTTACTATACAGAAGTAACATTTTAAAAATTAAATTTATTAAATTAAATTTTAAAAGCTAGTTTTTGAGATATCTATTTGACTTCTTAGTTTGTAAATTAACACTATATGGCTAAACTAAGCCCGGAATAGCCCGGCCATGGCTAAATGAACGAAAACCATATTTACGTTCCACCTGATTCATTCAACACTCGAAGTAAAGTCACCGGATAACGCGACGAGGGATTACCCGTTTGGTAACTAACGTCACAGCGAGGGTTTTTCCTTATACCGAAGCGACTCGCGAAATATCTTGCTTAGTAAACGTTTTAATTATTTAAACGTTTTACCTGTATTCTTTACGTCTCGTTCGGGATTTTCACAATCATAAAACCCAGTTGTTTGGTCTTAATTTATATAAATTTTACCTCTTTAATATAATCTACTTATTCAACTTATAAAAGAAAATCCAATTTTACTTTAAAGCTAGCTACTAGCTTTAAAGTCAAATTGGCTTTCGGAAACAGTTTGTAGACGGATAAAAGTTGTTATTCAGTGTATCGCAACTTCATTTGTATATAGTAACATTTTGTTAGTGAATTATGAAAAACCCATTAGTAAAAATCACCAGGCATGGGCATTACTATTACATAATTAAGTAATTGATAAAGCTATTATCGACGGACCTGACCTGACCTCGGTATGCTTAACACATGCCAAGATAGATTATATCGTCTTAATACAATTGGATCACACAAAAGGTAATTCATCAACAATAGGACATTGTACAGTAGCTTCAAACTTCCTGAACAAGTTTCTTTTCATAAAAAAAATATTTACTTAATGTAACATCGTACCTTTTATTAAATGGGGCAGTCGTTGTAAATATATGGACTGCACGGATGGCGTAGTGGTTTAAGCGGTCGCCACGCCGCTTACTATTTTGTGTGATCCACAAATTGTCTGGGTGTTCTTTGTGTCCGTTTCGTGTATGTATGTAAAGTCCCCCGCGACACAGGATATTTTCCTACAGCAGTTGTCTTTAACAAAAAAAATGTTTATTATATATTTACATTGTATATATTAGAATTCCGTATATCGTTTGGGTACCTAGTCGAAGTTAACAGTTTTTCTATCTCCACAAGTAGGTGGCGTATTTTTCTACATTGATCACGCTACTATGCAAGAAAATTAATATAGTTATCCAAACCATTGCATACTGACATTTATCCTTAATATGACGGGCCTTTTAGTCTAGTGTTTAGCGATCCTGATTACTCAGTCAGAGGTCGTGGGTTCGATTCACACCCAATACAAATATTGTTTGAACACCACGATCATTTGCTCTGAGTCTGGATTTAGTTTATCCACAATATGTATGTATTTATATATGCCCGGTTGATGGCAAACTAAGCGTTTTTTGTAAGTTTTCATTGAATCATTCTCACATGTCATAATATTTATAAATTATTTCCTATTAGTCAAATGTTTCGTTATCACTGACACATGTCCCGTTATGTAATCAGATTTATCTATTAAAATCGTGTACTCGTTAAATAATACATATCTTATTGTTGTGGTTTTACATGATCAATAACTCTGTGATTTATGGATCTTGATTGTTAATAGTTTCCATAAATAAAAAAATCCTATAAAACCTAGTTTACTATGTCAATAATTACAAGCGCTATTGACCCAGTAAATAGCTAATTGACCAATTGTTTCATAAATATCGATACCGTGACGTCTTTCTTAATGATTTCTAATTATCTCTGAAAAAGCAGAATGTCCATGCTTGAAGACATGCTTTTTTTTAATTTTTAAGTATACCAGGCGTATCCAGCCTGGCGTTAGATTATTCTAAATAATTTAAAAAAAAAATTGCTATATGTGTAATATAATGTGAGGGGCAGAGACAATTTTTTCAGCAATCGCGTGTAAGGTTTGTTTCAGCTCGCCTTGACCGTACGTACCGATCGATGCCGTGAATCTGATAAGATTCGTTGAATAAAACATGCTGTAGATGGTGCTCCATTCTCTTTGAAAGAGAATAAGGGTGATAAGTTATAGGCCCATCTTATATAACTAAGTTAATAGAAATAAGTACTTTATAACTGAATACCTCTATTTTCAACAATTTAGTTTATTATCGGACATTCGTCTCTTATATATTTTTAAATTACGGTTATGGACTGCGTTCGGAGTTAGTGTTATTATTTGCATCAATAACAACCTTCAGAATGGTCATACTATGATGTTACACTTAGCCGTCACTAAAATTACTAACTGTATTAAAATAAAGAATTATTGCAAAGTTAAATTACTTAGAAAAAGTTCAAAGCACGTCCATAAAATGAGTTCGGCTCACCGACTCCATGGCGTTAACTGTAGTAATAAAATATATTTTCAATTTACTGGTACTAACACTTGCGTTAATATTTTCATAATTCTATAAACTTTTTAAAACCAGAAACGTCCTCCATTATATTCACAAATTTTTGACAAATCAATAAAAGGTCATTTTATCATAATTAAGAGAAAATACATAACAATGTTTACCGATTGTTACAAAACATAATCAATTTTTTTATAAACTTAAAATTAAAGTCGCGACGTGTCATCGGGGGTTAATTGTGCGATTGAACCGTTAACTACTAAAAAGATTGCAAATATAAAAATACTTAGCTCTAAGAAGTTTTGTAAATAATGCTTTTAATGAAACTATTTATAGACCAGCTAAGAAAATTAAGTGGCTTCGGGCCACGAGCGTTAAGTTCCTGTATAGCAAGGTCGACCAAGTATAATAAGGTTTATATTATTCTTAACATACCTACACACGTGATTTCATATTTTGTTTTCACGGTAAGCAACAATATAATAAATCTACAAGTTGCCTTGATAAGTAAATAAATGTAGATAAATAATAGTTCGAGTTCCTTGATTATATAGTACCGAGAAATTTGTTAAAGGTTCAGATTCTTCTTTGGGAATTATGCCAGGGAAATTAAGATGAACTTGCCTCGGAGTTATTTCACAGAGCACACACCGAGTATGCAAAATGATCAGAAAAGACATAAAGTGCCTGTCCTGCAGGTGCTAATGGCTTATTTTGCTCACAAGCTCTATTTTTTTCACAACCACTAGTTTTTTACATTATTAATAATTTGCTAATGGAATTAACCCAAATAATGGAAACTGAATATAACCGCATTATAAATCTAGTAGTTAGTTTTGGTTTGACAACAATGTACTCTTATCAGTTTAGTTCGATTTTACACTCTCGCGCTCGGTAGCTCAAAGCGGTGGTTTTAGTATAAATATATTTGTACACAAGTTTGAGCTACCTGAAAATCTAAAAATTGAAATATATCTACCTAAATAGCATAGAATATTTTATCTACTTAATTTACCATTGTTAAAAACATTGTAAAATATTTTAACATATTCAGTATGTTTATTATACGCATGTGCGGCGTATAATATGTAGTTATCTTAACTACATATTAATTGCGATTATTCATTTATAAGGAAACATTATTTGCCCCAAAACTGGGTACTTTTTGGTAAGTAATATAGTGATCGCTCGGATTTTACGAACAATAATGTGCATAATATTGTGTTAGAGATGGCAAACTGCGCAGGTTCACACTAGCACTGCACTTAGTATAATGTAAACTACAAACTATTGATATTGGTACCAATGATAGCCCTTACAACAACAATAAAATCGTTCTCATAGTGTAATGGTCACCAGGTAATAATTCATGAAAGCAAAGATTTTGGCTAATTTTATCCAAGAACTGATTATCCGGCATGGCGGCATAACACTACAGGATTTGGGGTCATGATAGCCGTTTGTGGGATTGGTTTTATTATATGTAACTTAAACGATATAAACATAGTTAATAATGTAATTACTTATTTTATTTTTCAATGAGATTATCTCAATATCTAAATATTATATTTCAATATCACAATATTGTCCCCCGCAACGATTCCTTGTTTTTTTACATATTTCAACCTTACTACGCTTGGTGACACCAGTTAAGCTTTTGAATTGTGTGTTTTTAGAAAACTTTTGCAGTGTCTACGAGTGTAGTTCGCGTCTTACGGCTCGGGATACAGCTGCAAAATGCTTATTTACTCTGTCATAATACGTTGAATTGTCCAAATATCAAAATTGTTCTTGAGTTTCTTTTTATATTATCTTTGATACATGCACAACGACTCGTGGAGGCCGGTCTATACATAACCTCGCACCACTTGCTCGGTGTGCGGCGCGTACTCGCAAGATTGCGCAAACCCAATGCCCGCGCTGTGCCGCTCTCTCGGCATTGAACAAGGACCACGAACTATTCATTATTTACTTGACAACCGGTAGCATTTCATCTGACACTGAATACCTATGTGATATAGTTAGTATGATGTAATAATTGACATTGACCGTATCATATTCAATCAATGACATAAATACGTGGGTTAGTTCGCCGCAGTTTCACTGTTGTAGTAATCACTCCTTTCCTAAGAGTAGTAGGGTGATGGATGTTTCATAGCCTTTCTCAAGAAGTAGTTTATCAAATTTGAAATAGAGCGTAAATGTTTAACTAAAATACCTAGATTAATAATAATACTCGTATTAGGCTTTGCTAAGTGTTAGTTAGCCGAGAAAATATATTATTAACCAAAAAGACTATGGCTCTTCACACAATACACGTTCACTACAGGTAGGCAAATGGAACTAGGGTACCTAAGGAGGGCCAATTAATTAGTTGAAATTTTTTTTAAGGTAAGGCGAGCCATTTGTTACAAATCTTACATAGCGCATTTCACTGACATAAAATTACAGAACCAAAAGATTGATACCAAAAAAGTAACAGAATCATAGGTTCCATTACTCGTAATAGGTATTATAAACATACCTACATATTTTTTGCTGGAATTAAGAATACATTACTATGCCTGTTATAAAATCATGCTTTTTCCAAAATGTTCATATTAAGAATTTACAATAACGTTTATATGCATAGAAATATGCAGTTTTTTGGAATAGGCGCTGCTTGGAATAGGTAGGTGGTGTTTTCCTCAAGATTTATTGAGATCATTTATGTATCCTTCATTAGATATCATAAACCCCGGCCTACCTATCTAAGTTCTGTTAAGCTCGTAATGTCGGTTGGTGATCGGTCAAGATTAAAGTTATCGATATTAAATATCATTTAATTCCGACATTTTTATTAAACTTTTTGGACTGTAGTGAGCGATAAAACTAATAAACCTACAATATACAATAATTAAATATCACTGCCTGTTTATATTGATCAATGTGCAAGGCGCAAAAGACTTAATTTGCTGGATAAGTACTGTGTAAATTTAATTATTGGTTGCCTCTCACTTAATTGTTTGAGGCTTTAGACGTTTTGGTTATATTTTAGAAACCAGTGCGCTGACTAGTACATCTATCGAGCACTCAGCAAGTTGTAACAATTAAGAGATTTTCTAAATGTATTATGAATCCAACCTGACACTACGTAGAATATAAAATATGCACTATTTAGTAGTATTAATTCGTATTGGTGAAAGCACAGGACTAAGAATATGTAATTAGGAATGCCATCAATCAAAGTAACGCTAACGAAACGTCAGACGTTTGCGTTAACACTTGTGTAATAAATTATTCTGCATATCTAGTAATCTATACACATTAACTATTTATGTACATGTATATGTGTGGTGACGGATTAAGAATACGGAGTGTCCCCACCACCAGAGCTGACTAAGGGAGCAAACTACGCGGCACTGTAAAGAGAAGGAAAACTTGACGCAAACCCTATACCCACCCGTCTAGCCAGCGTGGTATAGTAGGCCAATACCTCCTTTCTAAGGAGAGGCTTATGTCAAACAGTGGGCTACTAAAAGCTGTTGATGTACATGTATATAATTATAATAAGGAATAATATTTGTGTTTATCCTTTTGTCTCTAGCCCTAGCCATGTCGGAACAGGACTTAAAGCTTAACTTTGGTTCGTATTTGAGAAACTTGGCTATGTATAGAATGATATACTATGTGCATATATTGTGTCATAATATGCTACTGTACACTGTGTTAACTTGATTTATTTTTATGTTTCTTACTTTAATTTGCGTGCTTATCCTACGAAAGTGCTTCTCTAGTTGTTTAAACACAATATCACTATTTCGTAAAGCCTGTTGTTTGTAATCAAGGTTTTACAACCGTACGTGTTTACTTCTAAAGTAGAACTTAAAGTGTTTTTATTGACAGTTTTCACACATAAACTAAAGACGTTGAATGTTAAATTGAGAGCTCTTTGTTGCCTACATTTTCGATCACCTTTCATCAAAGGTAGTTAAAACGTCTCTCAGTAAGGCAACTGTCAAATAAATACAGCCACTTCCTATTTTCTCTGCATCACCCAATGCATGGTTAACTGGTAGATATTGGGTTAGGTATTAAGCCCGCTAATGCACCAATGAGCATGACGTATAATAAATAAAGTAAATATGGCCTAACGACTTATCTTATTGTTTTATTTATCTCATTACAAAATATGTGTTTTGACTGATCTGTGTTGCTATTTCTGTTATTGACAAATTAAAATAGCTGCAATGGTATTGAATGGATCAATTTTTTTTACGTGCCTGTTACTTAAATTACGCTTAATTAATAAAACTGCAAATGCAATAAGCACAAACACACAAGTATAATGTTAAAACTTTAATGTTCGTTAAAGTAACATTTTATCAAAATTAATATTCAACCATAATATGACGCGACACCGTAAAATACCACTATTTTGTTACAAAGCTAGTTTTGTCTTTATAATACTGACCCTATAACACTGTAGTGGGCTCGCATTATAATAGAGTATCAAAGCGTGCGTAATGAAGGGTCACAGTCACCACTCAGAATATAAGTGAAGTATAGACAAGCAGACTTCTCTGTCTATTCGTCGAGTGATTGTCAATGTTTACATTTAATATTTTTTTATATTCAAGAATTTGTCTAATATTTTAATCCTTCTAATAGCGTACTTTCAAACTCCTTTTATATCAAAACTTTTATTTCATGCATAAAAATGAATACATTACTTATAAGGAAAAACAGTTGAAAAGCTAAAATTACCTTCTAAAACATTTAAATCTGTTCTTTAAGGATTAAGTTACAAATATAATTATATGATTTTGCTTGCTTTACAACGCATGCCTGCATAATTCTAAGCATCGTGATTAAGTAGCACTATAAGTAGGTAGGTATATGCATCTGTTGATAACGATGTTCCTCATACCTACTTGAAATAAAAAAAGCTTAAACTCAAAAGAAACTGTTAACTTACACTAAACATTAATATCATGCAATCAAGATACCCTAATTATAATAAACACCATTAATATATTGAGTTCGAGATTGGTAAAGGAAGATCGGTGATAACAAAATTTAAGTATACCTACCACACTTATCTTACACAGGAACAAACTGTTATCTTATTCGGTTAGAATTTATGTGCAGATTGTTATTCAATATATTCCTATCTCGATATACGTATTTACTACCTGTTGATAGTACTATCATATTTCATAATAAAATAATATTTTCTATTTTCAGACACAATGGAAGCTGGAGACTTTAAAGATTTCGCTAAAGCGATGACGGACTATATTGCGGAGTATTTGGAGAATATTAGAGACAGGTACGAATCAATGTAGCTTTGATATCAATGTCAATGTTAAAAACAAAAGAATAGCAAATTAAATGTTTTCAGTTAATAAATGTAGACTTGCTTCGATGGTTATATTATATTTTACACAACTAAGTAAAAATATTAAGCCAACGGCTACCTAATTTCAAGCTTGGAGTCAATAGAAATTCCACACTCCCCGTTCCGTTCTCTTTTAGATGTATCAAACTTACTTACGAGCAGAAACTCAAGGCTACGTTCTATGTACACTCAAGGCAAGTTCTTAGTATTGGTCGAAATTCTGGATTAAAACACCACTTCACCAAGTTCAATGAACAAATGAATTCAAATGAACATTTCAGAACACCTTTCGTTTTATTGTAAAAGGCCCAGGTCTAAGCGTTAATACGCTTTAAACCACATTAGAACCACTGACCGATATGGTTTTTATTTAGTATCTGTAACTTTAACTCAGTATATTTCAACTATAGGTACGTCTACCTGCTTTAGGGTGCTAGAACATAATAGATATCACGAACCGCTAAACTGTCATGAACTACGATCGCTTGATAACAACAAGAAACCAACCATGGGTACTAAATAGTTGTATTAAATTTTTCAGGCAAGTGGTGCCATCAGTAAAACCAGGGTATTTGCGTCCCTTAGTTCCGGAGCAGGCGCCTCAGCAGGCGGAGCCATGGACAGCGGTGATGGCTGACATTGAACGCGTCGTAATGTCTGGCGTTACCCACTGGCATTCTCCGCGCTTCCACGCATACTTCCCAACAGCGAACTCGTATCCAGCCATCGTGGCTGATATGCTGAGTGGGGCCATCGCCTGTATAGGTTTCACTTGGGTGTGTATAATGTGTACATTTCATATAGCTACCTGAAATGCTGATATCAAATTTGATTCCTGGTCCATTTTATAACAGTTTTTTTTTATCAGTCAATTAATTATCCAATAGCGTTGAAATACCTTAGCATAAGCCTTTTTTCTGTAAAAGCACATTTTGTAAACCTATGACAGATTTATTATTGTGTTAGTAGTCAGTAGTGGAAGTACAATTGTGTTTATACGTCGGCACCCAACTATACTGGAGGGATTACTGAAAATATAACGCACGACAGAAAGTTATTATTATATAAATATATAAATAAGGTTCGAATAAATTATGTGAAAAACTTCCAAATCTTGCACATTTCCAGTATATACGTTGACCTGTAACGGTACCGAAAGTTTTTACAAGGACCTCTGGTGGCAGATTAACTGCTGCGATAGGTAATGGTATAGTGGCCTGGTCGCAAAAATGTGATCAGGCCGCCACATATAATGAGTGGGCCGATAGGCGGGGGGAAGCCCGCGGCTTCCGCGGGATAGGGCTTTACAAGACGCGGCGTCGATCCGAGAGAGACTTGAAAAAACATGGTCCGGTTTCCTCTACTAACTCAACTTGCGCTAACTTTACCACTATAACTTAACTATACCTTAACTATGCTATTGATTAGGGTTTCACATATCACTTATAAGAATAAAAAATGATTGTAACCTATGTGAGTTAAAAGTCTTTTAAATTCTTAAATAGGTAACTAGTAAAAAAGAGCGAAGCGAAGGAAAGGGTAACCTTCATTCGGGTCTAGTAAGTGTTGTGTGTAACAAAAGTGCAATTAAAATATAGGCTTTTTAACTTCATGCTGCGACCAAGCATGAAGTATGATAAGAACTGAGTATCGATGAAAAATGTTGTGAAAACGAGAAAATATATTCCTCTTGAGAGAAGCAGATAAAGTAGCGTGGGTCAGCTGGTATCAAATAAAAAGGCTAGTCTATGGTCTTAAAATAACGTTGTAAAACCATAATAATTATGTGCGTCCAAACTTACGTTGACATACATCCTTCGTCCAAAACCTTTTCCAGGCTAGTTCAACGCATTTTTGTTTTGTAATTCGGTACCTATATTTCTTAATTTCAGATTTGGAAATGAAACTTGTTGGTCAATGAGTCTCTAGCAGTGCTTAACCACACTTGGACTTCTGGATGTATTTCAATCACTGTTACAAAATTGTATGACGCAATTTCTTAGCATGTTTGTATAACTATACGAATTATTGTTTCAGATTGCAAGTCCAGCATGTACTGAGCTGGAAGTCGTAATGCTGGATTGGCTGGGCCAGATGCTGGGACTTCCTGAATGTTTTCTGGCTCGTTCCGGTGGTGAGGCTGGAGGCGTGATTCAAGGCACTGCCAGCGAGGCTACTCTCGTCGCTTTGTTAGGCGCTAAAGCTCGCACCATGCATCGTGTTAAGCAACAACACCCCGAATGGACTGAAACTGAGATCATTTCAAAACTCGTTGGCTATTGCAATAGTAAGTATCTGTTTTTCGTAAGAACATCCACCTGAGCGTCCCAGCTCTGCCTGGCGTTTTGATTTTATTTTCGTACATATCTACAAGAATGACGTGTTGGTTTATTAGATAAATATGATTGGTTTATTTAAAAAGCTAAATTCAAAGTTATTTTGTCTCAAGGTTTGGTTTAAGGTTCAATATTACAGATTTGACTAATAGAGGACAATAGGCTAGGCCTATAATGTACGTGTGACCAAGAATAAAGATTGCCAAATGTGGATATACATCACTCGTGGGGAATGCCAGACATGAGTAAATAAATGAAAACCACAAAATAAAATCACAAAATCCATACTAGACAAAGATAACCGAACTAATAATATATATCAAAGTTTAAAAGTTGGTACATAGAAGGACATTTTCTTCAGTCAACCTTTCTCGATGGCGAGCATACAAGAAATACCTAGGTATACCGAATCAGGGTGATGATTGTAGAAGGGGAACACCGTGGTTCCCACACACGAGGGGGAAACTCAACTACAAGCCGTAGATGGCCCGGGGTCCGTTGGGGTTCCAGGGATTTTCTTCCTAATGTACACCTGGTTCCCGAGACGAGTACCCGAGACAGCGTGCGGTTTTTGGTCGGTTCATGTTCGACATAACCACCGGTGTGTAGTATCCGAAGAGATTTCCGCACAGACAAAAAAAAATGGGTAAAAGTATGCCGATTTGTATTGAAAAATTGAAACGCGTTTTTTTCTTTAATCAAAGTATTCACTCTCATTTTATATACATTGCTGCCATCTAAAAGGAAGTTTATTTATGCCTTTACGATAGAACTCTGCGGATCTAGATTCGACAAACTGTGTGAAAGCATTTAGTATTGCCTACTTGGAAGATTTTTTTTTATTAAGTAGATAATTGTCCAATTCACGAAAAAAAATGGTAGTCCGTTGGAGCAAAGTCTGGCGAGAAGGAGGATGTGCAGCTCCTGTAGAGTTGCAACGGTTTATCGTGCAGTGTGAGGTCTTGCGTTATCATAGAGCAATAATGGTGAAGATCGATTCACGAATCGGAACTGTTTCACTGTCGGTTTCGCCATCATTTTTCGAAGGCCGTCTGGTTAGGCAATAACACAGCAGATGCTATGAAGAAAGCTATAGTAGCTATATGCAGATGAGAAAGCTATAGTGAATAACACCATGAAGATACCACCAAATAGTTACCATTACCTTTTTATTGGTAAACTTTGCTTCAGGGCGCTGCTGCGGCGTTTAACCTGGGGTCAGCCTTTGCACTTTTCGCTTATGGTTATTGTAAACAATCCACTTTTCGTCACATGTCACATTCGATCCGATATTAATTCTATCACACCATGAAGGTTTTATATCAATTCAAAGTATCTATTAGTATACAATGGCAATTTCAAACTACCTAAAAGGTTCACAAGTCTAGTCGCTATTCTAATTGATATCAGCAAAAGGGTAGGAGCAAAAGGAGATACCGAAATGCAAATTAATTATACGAACTGTGTTCAGTATTTCCCATTCGACATTTTAATGTTTATCCATTGATTTGCAGAGCAAGCTCACTCGTCAGTTGAACGTGCTGGCCTCCTCGGTGGTGTGAAGCTTCGCAACTTAAAACCTGATCATAAGAGACGTCTAACCGGCGATATTTTAAAAGACGCTATTGAAGAAGACATTCGCAATGGACTCATACCTTTCTATGTAAGACTTTTTATTTTATTACTACGCTTACAGGCATTTTAATGCCCTCTTATTGGCAACTGGTTACTAGGTGATCATTCATTCATTACGTGAGCTGATAATTATTGTTGTTAACTATATTTAACCTTCATATACATAATGGTTTAAATAGCACCAAGAGGGAGAAGATATTTATTCTTCATTTATAGAAATTAAGCAACAAACAGCAGTGGACTGCGATAGACTGATGATGATGATGATGAAGCAACAAACATCCACATACGTTGAGATCCTTTTTTTTTTTTTTTTTTCCGTGCGGAAATCCCCTCGGATACCACCTGTCGGTGGCATGTCGGACTCGAACCGACTAAAACCGCACGCCTTCGCCGGGTACTAATAGCCGGGGAACCAGGTATACCCTAGAAAGGAAGTCCCTGGTGCTTAGAGCCGCGGTCTTGGCCTAAGACCTGAGAAAATTACGCACTGTTTTTTACAGCCTTTCTACAACAAAATGTTGTCCAAAACTTGGTATTTACGTTTTAAAATAACATACGCTTACTTACTGTGTACATACTAATCTATGTAATATACTGTTACAGGTTGTAGCCACTTTAGGTACTACATCTTCGTGCACTTTCGACGCCTTGGATGAAATAGGGGACGTTTGTTTGTCGAACGATGTTTGGTTACACGTCGATGCAGCTTACGCTGGTTCAGCATTTATTTGTCCTGAATACAGATATCTCATGAAAGGTGTAGAAAAGGCCGACTCCTTCAATTTCAACCCACACAAATGGTTATTGGTCAACTTCGATTGTTCCGCAATGTGGTTAAAACAGCCGCGTTGGATTGTTGATGCGTTTAACGTGGATCCTCTATATTTAAAACATGATCAGCAAGGATCAGCCCCAGATTATCGCCACTGGCAAATTCCACTTGGACGTCGTTTCAGAGCACTTAAATTATGGTTTGTATTGCGTCTGTATGGAGTAGAAAATCTTCAGAAGCATATCAGAAAGCATATTGCACTGGCTCATCTCTTCGAAAAACTATGCACCGACGATGACAGATTTGAAATCTTTGAAGAAGTTACTATGGGATTGGTGTGCTTTAGATTGAAAGGCGGAAATGATTTGAATGAGGCATTACTAAGACACATTAATGGCCGTGGCAAAATCCATCTGGTTCCATCCAAGATTGATGACGTATATTTCTTGAGATTGGCAATTTGCTCTCGTTATAGCGAAGAGAGCGACATTCATATCTCTTGGGAGGAAGTAAAGGCTTCAGCTAATGATGTACTCAAAACCCATTCAGCGTAAATCATTGACTATCTAAGTAGGACTTATTTAATTTTGACGTAAAGATGTATTCTTTAAAATTAAATGTTGAAAGTACTTTGACAAAAATGTAATGTATATGAAAGCACAAAATAATGCAGGATGCTATTTAGGAAATTAAGTAAATTATAAAATATTTATTTGTATTTAAATGCCGTATGTGACAATAAAATCATTAGAAAGTGGTCCTTGCAATATTCGAAGCAAAGCTATAGATAAACCTAAATATATATTTTTTATATTTTTATCTGTTGAAAGTATCACGAACATATGTGACTCATATTGATAAGTTCTCATTGAATAAGTTCCTTACCCTCGGGATGTAGAAACGATATGATTTATTGTTGCGGGTTGATTTAATCAGCTGTAAATAAATTATACATTGTTTAAATTAAAGCCATCTTTATTTATTTATCTGTACATATTCTTATCATTTAAAAGTATCAATGTCCACGTAAATCATATATAATTGGATAAGTAACTATTGCTACTTATTGATTTAATCAAAATCGTTACAGTGCATAAAAAAACATACTTATTATATCAAATATTTACACACATTTTTATGAGACTTACTACTTAACCTTTTGCCTAAAGCGAAAGCCGTTGAAAAAGAAGGGAGAATATGATTTTTAGGCTAGTATGCATTTTTTTGCAGGGGGTAATTAAATTCACGTGTTTGAATACTAAAGTTATTCTTCACAGAGCAATAATATTATATAGACAAGTCGTATGGTAGTTGGCACTATATAGAAAGTAGACTTTCTACCATTAGGTACTATTATTATTACTATGTCTGGTAAATGTTGTTATTGAGAATTTTTGCATTAGTTGTTACTGTCTTGTTTATATTCCCTGTTGGGACATTTGGCATGTCCGAATACTTTTATAATTGTGTTACCCCTTATTATAGGGACATAATTTATAAGCGTTGATTACACTTTTATACCTGTATTAACTTAATATATCCCTCCCTCCGGCCATATTCGAAACTAATGGTTGGAAACCAATTTCCAAAACCGAATTATTTCCTTTTTATCGAAACCAACCCGGTTTCGATAAAGATAATTCTGTTTTAGAAACTGGTTACCAACACAGAATGTTGGATCTTCTTTTGAAACTCTTCCAACCTACAATCCTTGAATGGAAATAATTTCCTTGTGACTTACTTGTGAAAACAGAATTATTTTTCTTTATTAAAAACCAAGTTTCGATTAAAGAGAAGTAATTCTTTTTTGGAAACTGGTTTCCAACCATTAGTTTCCAATATGGCCGAGTGGAAATATATATTATTATTATTATATTTCGTATATATTTAATTAGAAAATAATATTAATTTTAATTTCTTGTAATAAATATTTTATAAATTATATTCATATTAATAATCTACGAATGTATCTATGTATGTTATTTATCGGTGTCTATATACTCGTATACAAGTAAAAATATGACTAGCATTTTGAATTTTTATTATTACCCATTACGATAAATTGAAATAGGTCAAAGTTCTGACTTTTTAACGGAAAACCAAATAGAATCTATTTATATTTATTAAAGGCAAAATGAAACGATTCTACGAAATCGAGCTCATTGACACCAGTGTTCCATCTTTACATAATTTAGTCAGTATCGAACATTGCGGTTCTTGTTACATACTTATTTAAAAGAAGAACCTACCGCATAAAAGCAGTAACACCAACACTAAAAGTTTTCTTCAATTGAACCTATAGTGCCTGACATTACCCCAAACAAACAAACTCACAAACTATATCCTCTTTAAAATTTTAGTAAATTTACTGTGAGTTTGAAAACTACTACCAAAAATAACAGTTTCATAAAAAATTACAACCCCCGTTTTGCACCCTTGCTTGCATTAGCATTTTTTTTAAATCTTTTATTAGTGCACACCTACGTCATCTAAGGAACATTTTTGCAAAATTTCATAGTGAACTGATTCACTGACTGATCAATCCACCCACAGCTGAAACCGCTGGGTCAATTTCGTCTTTTATAGAGAGATAAGATGAGCGGCGGAGCCGAATATAATTTTTTGGTAAAATTTTGAAAATATAATTTCTTCTAGTGTACTTTACAATTTTAATCTGCTGCATTAAATGTCCAAGCTAACGCGCGTATTTTGTTAGATAAGAATTAATACTGAACAGAAGAAAACAGCTTCGAAAATAACGTAATATTTTTAATTAATATTTAGAACATAATAGTTATTGTGAGTCAACCGTAGTAGATAGAAATATGTTATGGGGAACTTTTTAGTAGCATTATTGTATATCTACGATTCTCTAGCTAGTATACTACCTTTAATGTATCTCTGCTGGCTTACGCGGAAAGCTTATAAAGATTTTTTGCGACCTCTTCAACGGAAATCGTATTTCAATCAATTTACGTAAAACCATAATGAATTATAGATATAAGTTAGAAACGAATATTTCCGAGTCTTAATAAGTACTTATTAGTCCGATCAAAATAGACGTTGGGCCTTGCATAAATGCCCAAGAAGGTGAATTTTTGCATGAACATTAGGGATCATCATCATCAACAGCCTTAAATAGTCCACTGCTGGACATAGGCCTATCCTTAGGAGGTTTTGGCCTACTATACCACGCTGGCCAGACGGGTTGGTATAGGGTTGGTTTCAAGTTTTCCTTCTCTTTGCAGTGCTGTTGTCCTGCGTAGTTTGCCTTCCCTTAGTCGGCTCTTACGACACACACGGGATGAATAGGGGTGGTGACACTCCGTATTCTTAATCCGACACCAACACGGACATTAGGGATACCGTTATAATGAAATTGTGAAAGGTCCCCATCGATACCATGTGTGCAAATTTAAAAAAAAATGATATTTGGCAAAAATGTCTTTTTTTTTTTAGCTAAACAGTTAGTTTTACGATACAAATAGGTCAGACAAAAATGTAGATCATGCAATTATCTACAAACTTGTCCAGTCGTTTTTCTTCTAAGATTTACCATTTTTGAAAAAAGGCGATTCTAAAACTTCCTAAAGCTGTATTAACGGCTGTACGGTAGTGTACGGTACGATGGGTCCGAGGTGTTATTACTTCAAACTACAATAAACTCGATATAGATATATCGAGCTCAGTGTACTTCTGCCGCCGTAAAGCGAATCTGTTCGAAAGCGAACCAGGGGTTAACGCATGCATTACACCTCTTCATGAAAAATTTGCTGGAAATTTGCTATGACTGTGGTTTTAGTCAGTTCGGTTTCGACATATTCTGTTTCTCTCTTTTTGTATCATTTGAATACTTCGCTAATAATTATAATTTAATCAAGAAAATATTCAATCGGCGGATTTATAACTTTGCTCCAAAAATCTATTACTTACATGATTATGGATACCGGTCCATCAATAACACAAAAATAAGTAAAACATCTTCATCCTTTATAAAAATATGTGTATATAGTATTTATTAAAAACAAATGATACCCTCGTCACAGTATTTAAATTATAACAACACTCGACAGGATACCTACACTACGCGTAATTAATAATACAAATAAAGGAATAAATTATGTTTTTGGAGGACCTTCGAACTTTTTTGTTAATAAAATAATGCGTTCGGCTTCACGAATACCACTAAGCCGCGCCCCATGTACTGTTGCGAAGTATCCGGGTACTGTAGCTTCTCCAGCAAAAAGTAGAATTGGAGGAGTTGAATCGCACGGACCAGGCACTGGCGTGCCCAATTCACACTGATGACTCACCGTTGAACAGCAACCCATATAGGAGTAAGATCCGCAAAAGTGTGGATCCGCCGCCCATTTAGACCGTAACATCATTTGCGGGTAGGGTAGGCACGGATTACCCGTAAATTTTCGAAGTAATCGTGTCAAGCCTTCGGCAACGTCATTCTCTGCCATTGATTCCATTACAGCAGCTTCTTGACCTGATATTAGTGCGCATAATACGTGTTTACTGCCAGGCAGTTCATCGATTGCACACACGCCTCGTGTCCAATCATTTCTCGATTGTAATTCTTCTGCTGACCATGCTAATTTTAAATTACCCTCGTGGCACGCCCAAAATGGTTCAGAATATTCAAGAAATACTTTGTCGCTGAGACCAAACCCTAGATTACAAATTGCATCTAATTTACAAACAGGCAACGGAGGAGCAAATAGTTTATCCGCCTGACATTTTAGACACCCGAGAGACAGCGTAAGTATGACGTAGTCACCAAACAGCTCTTCCCCGTCACAACATTTGACTAGCACACGGCCCGATCCCGTTTGTCCGTGACCCCACCGAATGACATTTACTGGTTTTTGGTATCGTATACAGTTGTCTGGAAGCTCGCGTAATAGTGGTGCCATTACTCCAACATAGCCTAATGGAACTCGTACGCTACCGCCAGGTAACTCAATATAACTGCCGTACTGATCTGCACTTACAAGTGACAAATCATCTCCACACCTGTTTCTTAAAATGTTAGTCAGTCCGAACATGACTCGAGCAGCATCATACCTCTGATCCTCTGGAAAATTAAATAATTCTTGCTGTATACGCAAACCTATAAAGTTAAGTAAAGTTCCATGCCTTCGTTCTCCACCGAGTCTAAACAAGTTTGCTGCTTGTTGTTCTATTTGCCTGAAAGTATGATAAGCCGTAATTGTCACAGGTAAGTCAACTGCACGTCCTTCGCTGGTACAAAATAAGCCCCGGGAGGCATCCAAGCGAGGCAAAGGTGATTGAAGAAGCCTGTCTTGTGATGCCAGAGTGTAAACTGAGTTTGGTAAACAAGCACCAAAAATCCATTCTGCACCCATCTCAATTACTGAATCTCCAAGCCAACAAGAATGTATTCTGCCGCCTGGTCTGTGAATTTTAAAAAAGAAAATTTTACTGCTTCGAAATATTAGAAACATTTTTTTTCCAAATTTTTCGTCAAAGTTAAATCACACAATATTATGTAAAGATGCACAAAGAACATCGGCCAAATTTCTATAGAAGTAGTACCTGAATTTTAGTTACTGCAGATGGAAAGAAATTATAGTGAGATTAGATTATTTTTATGTAGTAAACACCATTCTGTCTGAAAATAACATCTAAGTAGCCAAGATAATTAATTATTGCTAAAACTTATGCGGTACTTATGCGGTTACAAAAAAAAGTAGATTTTAAGGCTTAACTGCCTTAAAATCGACTTTTTTTTGTAATCGCATAAGTACCGCATAAGTTCAGTTTTTAGCGACCTTGTTTATATTTACTTATCATAATACTGTACAGATCAGAAAATCACCAAAAATAGGTGGAAATAAAAAAAGTCTTGACTCGTGCTGCCACTCGTGCTGCCACTCTGCCTACTATAGGATGACCGGCTGAAGTGCCTCCACAGCACTAAAGCCAGTACATGGAGCCTTAAGCCGGGATGACCAACGAGTCCTCGTGGCGGCGTGGGGCCTCACGCCATTCATTTCCGCCTCTAAATCCCATGGGAGAGTTCGGTCACCACCCTCTGAGGGTGCTAGAGGTGCGTCTTATTCTTATTCGTCTTATTCTTATTCTGGGTGGTCAGAGCCAGCTTCCGCCCACACCGTTGCACCATACAATGCATGCTACAACGTATAGAATAATCTCAACTACCTCTGCAGTTGTAGCAACAGCATTTTTAGGCTCAATCTTCGTAAGTATCAGAAAAAGAAAGCTAAGAAGTAGTGGCTATTACGTAAATAATCTCTAATTTAAGAATTGCTTATATTGTGTGAATGTCAGGCATATATTTTTGTATTGTTAAAAATTTCTAATTAAATTGCTGCTAATAATTTATAAAAATTAGAATAATTATTGCAACTTTTGATTTTTGAGTCATTTTATAAGCGAAATGAAACATCACTAGGTGCGTTCTGAATATTAACGTAATCATTTCTGACAAAAGTAACGTTTATTTAAAAAATATATTTCTTGTTTTTTCTGTAACTGTAAAAACAAAGCATAATTATTATTTTTCATATACAATGTCATATGTGGCCATGCTCAGGTACGACTTGGTCGATGTTCTTTTTTAAGATAATTTTGTTATTTTAAGTATAATAGGATAATTAAGTAAAATATCTGAATATATCTAAAATATCGAGCACAAGTAAAAACGTTTTAGATTGTTACCGTTACTACTACTTACCGTTTAGTCTGAATAAAATGTATGTTGCGTCCTATACCGTATCCCTGGCTATCTTATCCAACATAGTATTGCAATGATTGGATATACATTAAAACAAACCTCCATTCTAAGGAAGGTCTATGTCCAGCAGGGTATTACTAAAGACTGTTGATATGATGTGTGATGTATGAAACGTTACAGAAGTCATTGTTATAATAACTCCACGACCCGATTCTGTGTCACGGATTTGCGATCGTCGAGGGAATAACGGTCAAAATGAAAGAAACTTTATATTACAAGTAAGAAGTCTATGTAACATCACGCGCTTCATCATTATAATACTTAGGGACGAGTACCATGGCAGAGCCGTAGTACACGGCACTTTTATCAATTCAGAGGTTTTTCCCTTTTGCCATTTAATTACTAGGTTTGGCTAGTATGGTCTTCCAAACTATTTATAAACTGATCTTCCTATTAGTGTTACAGTTTTAACTTCTTGTGTGTGATACCTATATGTATATTTAAGGAACATATTTATTTGGCAAGAAAGAGAATAACCTTATAATAATGTATACCTTTCTTTAGCCTCTAAAATGATGAAATTACGTATTCCACACTGTGTGAGGCGATGTGCAGCAGAAAGTCCCGCCATGCCAGCTCCCACAATGATCACTCGCGGTTCCTGGTGGTTTGGGTGGATGCTGCACGAGTCTAGAATGCAAAATTCTGGTCCTGCTGCGATACCTGCACTGGCCCAGTGCCGTCGCGCATGCATCGCTACCCTGTTCGGCCCATCTAATATTCTGACAGCGCGGCGAGTGTTCCATACTGTATTTATGTTCCATATTAGCTTAATATGTGATAATTTCATAGTGATATGATATAATTTTAGTTATATATAAGCCATCTAAATTTTTTAACAATAACACTTTTAGATTTTGAAAGCGATTTTCATAAAATGGGCTTATGAAGTGACACTTAAAATACCATAGTGTAAAAACAGAATAATTTTCTTCTTTAAATTTTTAAAGAGTTTTAAATAAATAAAATGTCTTAATGATAGTATAATAATTAATGAATAATTATTTGATTTTTCAATAATTGTAGACTTTAACTTTTTAATAAAATACGTATTAAAATGGGTATTGTAAATGAATATAATATGGAGTATTGTGTTTTTATATAGAAATGGTCTTATTAGGAAAAAGAAATGTTGTAGACATAATTACATCGTAAGCCGACCCATTTCATTAATACTACACTGGTTTTGTTTCATTTATACTCGCCTGTTACTACCACCCAGTCACGAGTTCAGACCACTGCTCTACCGCCGCCGGGCATTCTGCTACCGTAGGGAGCGTCGTATTGATACTTTGGCCATCGCAATGGTGCCACCCATGCGTTGGCTCCTTACGGATCAGACATAGGTGATCTCAGAAGCATCCTTTTCCGGTGATCACCTGCGTCAGCCGGTGTGAAATTGTCTCATGTTTCCTCTCAAGATATTAATTGTGGATCTTACCACCGCAACAAGCAATAAGCCGTCCCATGATTTCCCGAAGGTAAAACTATTGCTCAGTGTGGGAGATTTGGGAATCCCCACACGTGCCTTCGTTTCGGTTAATTCAAATTATATATACATTTTATGGAATTATATTTCATATAATTATATCATACATACATGGCAGTGGGCTGGCCATATTAGCCGCAGAACCGACAACCGTTGGGGTAAACGAGTTCTTGAGTGGTGACCACGTCTAGGCAAACGTAGTGTAGGACGCCCACAGGCCAGGTAGAGTGACGATCTACGCAGGATGGCTGGCAGGAGCTGGATGCAAGAAGCCGAAAATCGATCTAAGTGGTGTGCGATGGGAGAGGCCTATGTCCAGCAGTGGACTGCGATAGGCTGATGATGATACATTTTATAAAGTAGTGCAAAGCTTATGAACCTTGGCATTAATATGCTATATACTTGTATATTCGTAAACTGATCAATAGATGTCACTATTATGACAAAATGAAAATATATTAGACATGCAAATTATAAGATGTTCCGTTTTTGTTTCGATGTATTTTGCTGCCATTTAGTTGTGTATCAATCACACTGTCAAACACTTTCGAGTTCACAGCTATGCTAGTGAAATTTGCCTATAGTTACCGCTGTCTGCGAGGTCTCCAGTTTTTCTTTCTCTTTCTTAGTGATGGATACCACTATTGTCCGCATCATCTGGTTGGGCATGTACCTATGGCCAAAGCACGAACTGTATAATATAACGCTAAGAACTCTAGCCATAGGTGGCCCTGCGTATTTCAGGTGTTCGATGCTGAGCCCGTCATGGCCAGAGGATTTTATTCTCGACATCGATTCAATAGTTTGGATAATTTCTTTTAGTTTAATTTTTATGGACTTTATGTTCAAGGACTGGCCTGTTGGTCTAGTGGTTAGTGCACCTGACTGCTAAGCGGTCGTAGGTCGTGGGTTCGATTCCCACCCAAGACAAATATTTGTGTGATGGGCACGATGGTTGATTTAAGAAATATATAAGTATGTTTACCAGCAGTCTGGTTACCATAGTACAGGCTCTGCCTAGTTTGGGATAGGGTAGTAGTGGGTAGTAGTTAGAGCCATATGCGGTATCCGCGTATGGCTCTAACCGTCAATATCCCGCCCACAACTGTGCACCGTACAGTGCTATTGACATGACAACCCCCGTGAATCTTGTCGCGACGCTTGCTCCACCCAAATTGGGCAAAAGTGGCCCTAGAGCAGAAGCAGTCAAAAATCAAGAACCGGCACGAGGACCGAATCGACCACAATGTCGCCTACATTGTGGTCGATTCGGTCGCCGGGGGAGGCGGACCACGACGGGGCTCATGGAACAAGAGCGCCTCCGTCTTATCCAGGGCTACCCGTAAGCGTCTCATCGGTGTAACAAATAAGCTTTCCCCCCAGCAGGAGGCGACCGGAGGCGGAGGGGTGTATGTATATGGATAAAAGTGTATATGTTCATGTGTTATGCTGCGTGTGTGTGTGTGTGTGTCTTGTGTATATATGTGTGTGAGTGTCTCTGTGTGTATGTTTATGTGGGTGTGTGAGTGTGTATGGGGTGTGTGTGAGTGTATGTGCTAACCCTAAGACAAAAATAATAAATAATCGCATCACAAAAGCGACCAGCCCCCGTGTCGACCTCCTCAGTCGGAGCCTGCGGAGACAGCCAAGGAGAGCTCAAATCGGATATACAGGTGATCCGAGAGCGTCTGAACCTCTTCCAGGACACATGCGGCGAGGGCAGGGGTAGCGAACGAAATGTCCACTATCGACCCCCCTGCTGTCGCACTCACGAGAGAGGACTGGTGGAGACTCTGTTTAGAAGACAGAGGCCCACCAGTCCTCTTCAGCCTAGCCCCTTGCGTCCGCCCTGGGGGAACCCTAGGCAATGGATTTGCGTTGAAGTCCCCCGGCACAAGAACGTGCCCAGACGCCAGTCGCCGCATCGAGGTCTCCAAGTTGTTGGGGAAAACCATGAAGTCGCTTAAACTCCGGTTGGAGGAGAAGTATACACCATATATGGTGATCCTCCCCGCCCACTCGGCAGCAACATATCCAGTTGCCTTGACTCTTAACGACAAGGGAATGAGTCAGTTTGGACGGGGAGGAACATAATAGGGCTCCGCGGCTATGGCCACACCGATCGACCACTGCGCCATGGTTTGCAGGAAGAGGTCCTGCGCATCGGCACAGTGGTTCAGGTTCCTCTGGACAAGGAGGTTTGCAGTCTCCCTGCCCCATATGGTGATTGGCAGGCTTATCACGGCATTCTGCCGCTCTGTACCCCTGTCGACCACAACAGAAACAAAGTCCGCTGCAGTCAAAACAACTTTCACACTTGACG
The DNA here is from genome assembly GCA_902825455.1 of Arctia plantaginis. Taxonomy (NCBI): domain Eukaryota; kingdom Metazoa; phylum Arthropoda; class Insecta; order Lepidoptera; family Erebidae; genus Arctia; species Arctia plantaginis. Next base: position 9,944,788 of record CADEBD010000288.1, read on the forward strand.
CGTGTGTGTCCCGTCGCTAGGCATTTAAAACACCTCATCGGTCGTGCTGCCAGGACTGTGATCCTAGCGTTCACAAAACGGACGAGGAGACCCACACAGCGCCAAGCCCTCCCGGACCGGGGCGGATGGTGCCGACCCTGATGTTTTCCGCGCTGCAACCCGTCTTCTCACGAATCGCAGCGCAGATATACTCGTTCGTCACAGAGTCGTCCAGCCCCGAGATGCGCAGTTCTGCGTACTTGATAGGCCTGGCGACCTTGACACCATCCGTGTATATTCCGTGAATATTTCCCGCAGCTTCTCGGCAAACGTGTCCGCCGTCTATGACAGGTGATATTTCGAAAGAGAAATTTAAATGGTCTGTTTTGGAATTCCACCCGAAGCCAAGAGCATTTGATGATTCACTGATGATTAGAGTATCGTTAGAGTTTTCCGAGCAAGATTCGAGAACGTTTGGCGAATTGGATTTAAACTTCCTTAAGTTAAAGCAGCCCTTCTTTAAAGCGTCCGATAATGAGTGCCTTATACGTTTTAAGTCACTTTGACTCTTACAATCGGTGTTGACGTCATCAACGTACATGTCATCCTGTATTATAGTCTTAATGCGTGGATCGTCGCACTCCTCGCCAAAGGCACCTTGTAATTAAATAGCTTGTGCTGGAAAAACCGTAAGGCACAGTATGCAAATGTAATATTTTAAGGGGCTTATGCTGGTCTTGTCTTCATATAACACGTTGAAGATATCGATCTTCGATTTTCTCTACATCACCCGTTAATTGTACTCGAGCAGCGAGCTCTAATTAATATAGAAAAAAGGGTGTCTTGAATTTGAGGCCCTACCATTTGGATATCGTGCGTACTGATGCATCGAACACTATTCTAATTTTTGTCGACTCACTGTTTTGCTTAAACACAGGATGATGAAGTCAGAAATAGCAAGTTATAGATTGTAAGTCATTAAATGAATGAATGAAATTTATTTGGAATTGGTTCAATATTTTCATTATGACAAATGTCGGCAAGTGAGTGATTGCATTTAATATTCATTCGGGGTTGTTTATGTTGCGAGGGGCCTCCAATCAGCCAGCCCAGTTTTGAGCTATGAAGTTTAGGACAATTTGGGCCTAGTGACCGCTGTTCACAACCTATAATATCCCAAAATAAGTCTGAGCCTATGATAATGTCTACGAAAGCAGGTTGATAGAAATTGGGATCTGCCGAGACGATATTACTAGGAATATTAAATGATCTGATGTCAATAAATACACTGGGCACTTAACTTGTTAGTTGATCCATTCCATAAAAGTTAGAAATAAGAGTTAATTGAATTTTCGATTTTAATTGAGCTATGCAATATTCAATTATAGTGCCTGAATCATTGTTGCCAAAACCGATAACCCTAGTGGCATCTATATGTCAATCCTCTAATGCTAACCTTTGTTTATTATTGTTATTATGAAAGAGGACTGACTGCCACAGTCAAGTAGAGCGCGTACTGTTTCAGATTTTACGCGCGTACTGTTTTAGTCTCAGGATTGACTACCTCAATTAAGGCAGTAGAAAGAAGACTTAGATTAGTACCTTGATTGTTACGTCTCAGCTAACTGTTGTGACTGACACTGCTTGTGTTTTCAGCTGTACCTGTAGGAAGATGCAACATGCTACTGGAATGTTGCATCTTCCTATTTGCTGATATGTCTCTTGTTACATTCGCAGCAAGGATCTAAGCGACATTTAAAAGTAGGATGACCAGATCTTAGACAATTAAGACACAATCTTAATTTGTTTACCTCTGTTATACGTTCGTGTATGCCCTTGGCTTTAAATGATGGGCAATCATATATTCTATGATCAGCATGGCAACAGGGGCAGGGGTGGTAATGATGATGATTGTGGTTGTAACTGGTTACTACCACTAGTGTATGTATGCGACTTAGGGTGCGTATGCGAATGTTTTTTGTAAGTGGGTTTTGGTTCGTTATCTGAACTGCCACCGCACAACAACGACTCGAGCACGGCTGCAAGGTCGTTTAGAAATTTATAAAAATCCTTAAGTGTATGTCTGATTCACATACACTTAAGGATTTCGACAACTCGTTACGGTGTTCTTCCAATTTTGTTAAGGTTTGATTGTCCAGTTTAGAAGCAGCTAGGTAGATTATTATGACGTCCCAATGTTCCAGTGGCTTGTCCTAAATTAGAAAGAGCACGCAGATTTTTACTCACGTGGTCAACTAAGAAACGCAGTGATTTTTCGGACTCTGTACTTATTGAATTTATATTAAATAACGCACTGAGGTGATAACTTATTAATAAACGCTTATTATGGTAACGTTCGAGTTATAGGTTCCAATAATTATCAGAAGACACTTCTAGGTTTGAGATGGTAAGGGCTGCCTCGCTTTCTACATATGAAATTAAATAGTAAATTTATTGACTGAACTAATTTTACTATCTTCATGAACTATAGTCCATCTAATCTAAGAGGTACCGTTTGACGTTTCATACTTTTCAAGACAAAACAACTTTGTATGGGTGTAACTCACACAATTTCAAAAATCTTTTCCATAAAACCGTGGAATTATGTAGCAATTTCTGTTTTATCGCAAGATGTACAATTCTTAATAACTGAATTTAAATTGAAATCTTTGAAACAAAGCAAAATAACCAAATTATACACAATAAATGTTTTTTGTTCAAATTTCGTTTCAAAGTCACGTAGTCAGGTCCTTTACCGTAGTGTTAAGGCTCTTAAAATTCACTTGATTACGAATAATCGTTAAAATTTACGAAGAATCTAATTTATTAATAACGAGTCATTTTCAATCCAGGCGTCTTGTAACAGTTATTTTTTTAGTATATTTGTATTGCGTACGGAGTTGCCAAAAGCGACACCTATTTGCCCTAGTCGCATTTTGTTTGATTTATCCAAAGTAGTTTATAACTACAGTATTGATCTTCTTCGTTCGCCGTCGGACCACTAGATGGCGTTTGTTTGAGATAAGTCTTTTTATTAATTTATCATGACAAATTGTATAGGTATTAAGAGTGTTTTGTTATGGTAGGAAGCGAGTTACTTTTGATTTTGTTCGTGTTAACCTCGTTGATAATTTAAATGTCAAAGTAAAATGTTGAGTAGGGACTATTTCTGGAAGCTTCGGAAACCGAACATATATAAGTCCGGCTTTCAGCCACGGGAGACACTCTGCTATCTCGTGTCTTCCAATCTTAAATAGTGTTTTGATTGTCGTGTGATTTGATTTTCGTAATATATTATCTGTTCAAAAGTACCCACGAAAGTTGTGAGTATGGTCTTAATTTTTCTTGTACCTATTTGTTTCTGGAACCTGATCAATAATATGAGTGCTAATCCATTCGTAGGGTCCCAGATTTCGGGGTCAAGACGGTCAGTCTCAGACGGCGTGCTTGTTCGTTTGTGGCCTTCTGGTTCGGATTCAAGTTTCTCGGTACCCTCTGGCAAGCTGGCAATCACGCGGCTCACCAAGCAAGCGGACAGCCGTACCCAAGGGTTACGTACTTCTATTTAACTTTATAAATACCAATAGTGAACTTTTCTCAATATCTAATATAAATAGCCGACTCGGGCGGAAGAGGAAGTGACCTCCTGGAGTGAAGACGAGGAGGCTCCGAGCACCATCAGCTCGGCTCTGACGCGCTCCGCTGCGGTTTTTTCTTGTACCCACTGATTAATTTATTTAATTTTTTTTTATTGTAAATTTAATTTTGTTTTTGAAATATACATGTATGTATGACTGAGGTGTAAGTTGTTTTCCTCTAAGGAATCCCGTAGGTTTCCCACACGCACACACTTCTTTTCTCTTAGAAGGCGCCCTGAGGTAATCTCATAAATCTCTCCACTGGATCAGCCGGTGAGTAGTCCGCCTGAGAAGAAAAGCGGCTACAGTCTTAAAGTGTTTAATACCTAATACTTAAAATTCAACTAACATCCAACTGTCAATGAAAACGAATAATTATAATCAAAATTATGTAAGTTAATGTAACTTTAAACAAATCTTTGTAGGCAAAATCGCTCATGTCCAAGTCTAGTGTATACTAATTAAAACCTTTGATATGCTATTACACGGGCCTTTATATGATAGTAACATACATAAATCTCTAAAACTGTAATCGATTAGTACATACTAAGAAATGATATCGATGGCAGCAGTACTAAATCAGTTATATGGATAAGCGACTTAATTGATTGACTTTGACTAACAGATTGTATAAATGAATGTATGGCGACCGGTATTTTTCCCGATAGTTTGAACAGCAAAAGTCTGCTTGATATATGAATGAATGAATAAAGAAAATTAGTACAGAAATCGACAATAGAATTTGTGTTTAGGTATATTTTTGACTTGAAAAAGGCCTTTGACACGGTTTGTAACTCTTTATTACTTGCTAACCAAAAAAATATAGGGTTGTCGGGATCAGCATACGGTATATTTTAATCGTACCTCGAAAACAGATCGCAAGTGGTGCAAATAGGTAAAACCTATAAAGTGCTATGCACCCTATTTCATGCGGTATCCAATTGTTTTTTATTTATGTTAATAATGTAAGTGGGATCAAGCTGACAGGGCAGATAACATTTTATGAAGATGACACGTGTCTTTTGATTTTGAAAAAAAAATAGCACAACTGGTAGACCAAGCGCAATTAGGTTTGGACCTATACGGTACATGGTGTCAGTGTAATCTACTAGGTAACGATAAATACAACAAAAACTTCATACATGATTTTTAGTGCCAAAAACAAAAAAATATCAAACTACTCCAGCTTTATCGATTAATAACGAACTAATTCACAGATCCCACCAGAAAAAGTATCTCGGTCTAATTTTGGACGACAAATTAACGTGGAAACCCCACATAAAACAAATCAAAACCAAAATAACAGAAATGGCTGGTGCATTTTGTAGAATAGCTTCTTGTATACTATCTAAAACACAATGATGCCCATGCAGCGCGCATAAAATAAAGCAGTTAAAGTAATTTACAACTACCACAGACACTACTACTACTACCACACGCACCTACACTGTATAAAACAACTAAAATATTTAATCATGACCAAATATATACCGAAAATATATGTACCCACGCTAATAAAAAAAATCATGTCGGGTCTAGTACATACTGAAACATCCCTAACTAAGAAACAATATACGCATAACTTAAGAAATATAATATTTATTTTATTAGCTTGGAGGTGTGGACGGAATACGGAATGTCACCACCCCTATTCATCTCGTGGGTGTCGTAAGAGCCGACTAAGGGAGCAAACTACGCAGGACAACAGCACTGCAAAGAGAAGGAAAACTTGAAACAAACCCTTTTTTTTTTTTTTTTTTTTAACGTGTGGAAATCCCCTCGGGCCGTCACCCCTCCGGGGTTTGCGGCGGGGTGGTGTGTCGGACTCGAACCGACTAAAACCACACGGTGTGCCCTCTTTGCGCTTCCAGTTTAGGAGGGGTCCAGGTAGTTATCGCCTTCTGGACCCCTCCCAGCGCCGGCCCGCTCCTGGTGCGGGCTCCGTCTTCAATTATCCTCTCTTTAGGCGACGTCCGGCACACGCGGACGCCGCCCCCTCGCGGCTGGCCAACTAATGCGGGTGGAGGGGAAACCCACCCCGTCCACCCGCGGCCACACTCAGGGCGGCATGAGGCGCAGGTAAGCGCGCCTCCGCCGCCCGGTTCGCCGGCGGCGGATCAGGTCCGAGTGGAGGTCGTCCTCCCGGGCCTTCTCCGCCGCCTCCTTCTGCGAGATTACCTCCTCGCAGAAGGTTGCGACCGCGGTAAAACAACTGTCGCTACCGGCCATGGAGCGAATTACGGCCGGTAGCGAGAGATCTGCTCCGATGACTGCAGTGAGGGCCCGGCGCTGCGTCGCCCATGCGGGGCAGACCGCCAGCGTGTGCTGGGCCGAGTCCTCACTGCAGTCGCAGTGGTGGCAGGCGGGACTCAGTTCCCTCCTAGCGACCGAGTGCAGGTACCTTCCGAAGCAACCGTGCCCGGAAAGCACCTGCGTCAGCCGGAAGGAAAGGGCCCCGTGCTGCCGCCCTGCCCACTCGGCTATGACCGGCTGGAGAGCCTCCACGGCGGCGAAGCCAGCGCGTGGAGTCTCCAGCCGGAACGACCATCTAACCATGGTGGCTCGGCGAGCGGCTTCGCGCCACTCGCGCACGTCTTCGGGCGGAGGGCGAAATCCGCTCTCCGCCCGGAAGTCAGCCACTCGCCGATAAACTTCGGCGAGCACTTCCGCCTCCAAATCCCACGGGGGTGTTCCGGCCAAGGCGCAAGCCGCCTCGGTGGACACCGTGCGGTATCCGCGTATGGCTCTGACCGCCAATATCCTCTGGGGGCGCCAGAGGCGCGCCCTATTCGGGGCGGTCAGAGCCGCCACCCACACCGGTGCACCATAAAGCGCCATGGACCGGACAACCCCCGCGTACAGCCGCCTCGTGGGAACACTGGCCCCGCCCAAATTGGGCAAAAGTCGCCCTAGGGCGGAGGCAGTGTCCACCAGCTTCGGACCAAGCTGTCGGAAGTGCTCGTCGAAGAGCCACCTACCGTCTAGGACCAGACCCAGGTACCTCATCTGGGCCCGGACCGGTACGAGGACCGAGCCGACCTCGATTGAGGCGCCGGCGGGCGGACCACGACGGGGCCCATGAAATAATAGGGCCTCCGTCTTATCCAGGGCCACCCGTAATCCCAACGCCTCAATGCGCCCGACCACCTGGGAAACTCCCGTGGCAGCCAGGCGCGCCGCCTCCTGGAAGTTAGCCCCCCGGGCCGTGACTAAAGTGTCATCTGCGTAGCAGAGTACACCCAGCCCGGGGGGGAGACGCCCTCGTAGGGCCCAGTCGTATCCAATGTTCCACAGGAGTGGTCCTAGGACAGACCCCTGCGGAACACCGCACGACATGGCCCTGCGTCTCAAGACGCCATCTCGGTCCTCGTACATGACGGTTCGCTCCTCAAGGTAGTCTGCCACCAGCCGCCTCAGGTACTCCGGCACTCCGTGGTAGCGGAGCGCTTCCCTGATGCAGCTGAATGGCAGACTATTGAAGGCGTTGGCGATGTCCAAGGACACCGCCAACACCACTCCGCCGCAGCTCACGGCCTCCTCGGTCACGGCCCTAAGGCGCATTACGGCATCGATCGTCGAACGCCCCGCTCGGAAACCGAATTGGGCGTCCGACAGATCGGGGCCAACCTCGCAAAGGTGCCGGACGATGCGGGCATAAAGCACCCTCGCAAAAAGTTTACCCGCCTCGTCCAGCAACACGATAGGCCTATAGGCCGCGACCGATTCAGCAGGCCGTCCCGGCTTCTGCAGCAGGACCAGCTTCCCGCATTTCCAGCGCTCAGGGAAGCGTCCGGACGCCAGGCTAGCGTCCAACACCCCCCTGAGGTGGTCCGACATGTAGTCGAGGGCTCGGGCCATCACTCGGGCTGGAACCCCGTCCGGCCCGGGGGCAGTGTTCTTGGATCTAATCCGTAGAACAGCCGCCCCCAACTCCGATTCCCTGACGGGCGGAACATCAGCCTCGCTGCCCCCGTCGTCTCCGGCTGATGCAGCCATCGACGGGGGTGTGTGCTCCGCCCGCTGCGGGAATAGGCCCTCGACCACTTCCTGCAGGAAGCTGGGCTGGAGAGTCTCCGTAAGGGGGGGGCCCGACGTGCGGAGCTTTTGACGCACCGCACGATAAGGGCGACCCCAGGGGTCACGCTCGAGACTCTCCAGCATCTCCTCTCTACTGACATCCTTGGCGCGGCAGATGGCCAGCCTCAGAGTTTTCCGAGCTCCTCGGTACTCCTCATGAAACCGGTCCACCTCCTCACCGACCCCGCGGTGACGTCGCCGACTACGGGTGAGGGACCTCCGGGCACGTACACAGGCCGCACGGAGGTCCGCCAACTCCTGGGACCACCAGTAGACCTCCTTCCTTGGAGGCCGACAACCACGAACGCGGGGCATGGCCGCATCGCAAATCTGCGTAATCGCATCGCAGAAGCGACCAGCCCCCATGTCGACCTCCTCGGTCGGGGCCTGCGGAGACAGCCAAGAGTGAATAATGGCCGCCTCCTCTAGTAGGTCCCTGTCGAGCTTGGCGATAGCCCACCGCGGAAAGCGGGAAGGGCGCCGCGCCGCGTGACCCCTACTGGGGTCCTGGGACCGGGAGAGCTCGAATCGGATGTACAAATGATCCGAGAGCGTCTCGACCTCTTCCAGGACACACCAGTTCCTTACTCGTGCGGCGACTGCAGGGGTAGCGAACGAAAGGTCCACTATCGACCCCCCCTGCTGTCGCACGCACGTGTTGGTGGAGCCTCTGTTCAGCAAACAGAGGCCCACCGACGCCGCCCACTCCTCAACGGCTTCGCCCCTGGCGTCCGTCGCAGGGGAACCCCACGCAATGGACTTTGCGTTGAAGTCCCCCAGCACGAGGACGTGCCCAGACACTAGTCGCCGCATCGAGGCCTCCAAGTTGTTAAGGAAGACCTCGAAGTCGTTCAAACTCCGGTTGGGGGAGAAATATACACCATAAATGGTGATTCCCCCCCAATCGGCGGCAACATATCCAGTACCCTTGTCTCTTAGCGACAAGGGCGGGGAATGAGCCGCCGTGGAGCCGACGACTGCCACGGAGCCGTCCCGGTCACCCATCCAGTTTGGACGGGGAGGGACAAAATAGGGCTCCGCGACTACGGCAACACCTATAGACCACTGTGTCATGGTTTGCAGGAAGAGATCCTGCGCCGCAGCACAGTGGTTCAGATTCGTCTGGACCAGGAGGTTGGAGACTTGATCCATTACTGGATCGTCTCTACAACCTCCTCCATGGGCGTCGGCGTCGACGCAAGATTGACGTCGGAGGTAGCCTGGGTCGGCAGGCTAGCCCCCGGCGTTTGCCGAGAAGCGCGGGGAGGCTTGCAGCCCCCCTGCCCCATCTGGTGATTGGCAGGCTTTTTAGCCGCCGCACACACGGGGCAGTGAGGGGCGGCAGAGCACTCTGCCGCCTTGTGCCCGGGTTGACCGCAGCGGAAGCATAGACCGCTGCAGTCAAAACAGCTCTCGCACCTGGTGCGAGTGTGTCCCGCGGCTAGGCACTTGAAGCACCTCATCGGCCTCGCGGCCAGAACCGTGATTCTGGCATTAACGAAGCCGACGAGCATGCTTCCGGCGTCGCCCAACGCTTTGGCCGACGCCACGGGACAGCTGACCCACACCGCACCGAGGCCTCCCGGACCCGGACGGACGGTGCCGACTCTGATGGTGTCCGCGGTGCACCCAGTCTTCTCCATGACTGCATCGCGGACATCCTCCGACGTTATAGAGTCGTCCAGGCCCGAGATACGCAGTTCCGCGCATTTGGTGGGCCTGGCGATCTTAACACCGTCCGTGGCGGCGAAAATTCCCCGCAACTTCTCGGCGAATTTGTCGGCTGTCGCCGCGCCTTCAGCCCCAGGGAACTCGAAAACCCGAGCTCCCGTCTGGGCGCGGCGCAGCCTCATCCCCGCCTCCCCGAACTCAGTGGCGAGACCGGGCCGGGCCCCCTTGAAGAGGGCCGCATACGTGAGCCCGCCACTGGCCGCCTCCGGCGACAGCGTCACGACTACAGCCGCGGTTTTGGGCGGCTGCAGCTTCCGCGGCCTCTTTTTTGAGGCCGTTGCCACCGGTGGCGAAGGCTGGGCTTGAGCTGCTTTCTGGGCAGCCCTTCTAGCCCGCCTTCGGGACTTCTTTGAGCCCCTCGCCTGCTGCCAACCTTCGTTGGAGGGGGCAGGTGCGGAGGGGCCCGGCAGGGATGTCGGAGCGGGGAGCGGAGGGAAAGCCACTCCGCTCCTCGGCGCCGCTTTAGGCCTCGTCTTGGCCGGCATCTGGGCCGGCGCCTTGGCCGGCGCCTTGGCCGGCGCCTTGGCCGGCGCCTTGACTGGCGCCTGGGCCGGTGCCTTGGCCCCTCTCCTCGGCCCCTGGGGAGCCGGTGGAGTCGGGGCCGACGCCGCCGCCGCGTAGGAGACGCGGCCTCCCACCACGGGGAGCGCGGTTGGCGCAGCGGCCTTAGGCCGCTGCGATGACGCGAGCGGGGGGCGCACGACCGGCGCAGGGGGCAGTCTCGCCTCCAGGCCGGCCAGACGGCCGTCCAGCATACGCCCAACTGCGTCGAGAATTGACCGCAGTTGGGCGTCAGGTACCCCTGAGGTCGCGATAGGGACAGGGGGGGGCGCGGACGGGGCCTCCCGCTCGGGGAGGTTCGCCTGGAAGCGGGCGAACTGAGCGCTCAGCTCGTTCACCCGCTCCGTGAGTCTCTCGTTGGCCAACTGTAGGCGAGAGACATCGCCCACCAGGCCCTCCACGACCTCCGACAAAGCGGAGGAGGAGTCCTTAAGGGCCCTCACAAACGAGCCCTTTAGGTTTACGGACTTGGTGGCCACCTTTTGGATGACGGCCACCGCCGCTTTCGCCCTCTCCTGCACGGACACGGGAGCCTGGGGGGCATTTCCCCCCACCGGCTCCCGAACCTTGAGCAGGAGATCCGCGATCTCCTCCTCCGCTACGGCCTCGCCGTCTACCCGTACGCTTCTGTACGACTCCGCGTTTGAGAACGCGGAGCCTGACGGGGTCGAGACCGAGGCCGTTTTGCGTGCCCTCCCTCGGCGGCTACTTGCCACCTTTGGTGGCATCATCTCCTGGGACGTGTCGGTTTCCACGTCCCCTGAGCGTCCGCGTTTTCGGCTGTCGCTGCGATGTTCCGCTTCCATGGCCTCCGCGCCATCCGACGAAGCGGCGGATCCGGAACGCAGCCGATCCGATGCTCTTCGGCTCCCAGTGACCAGAGTCAGACTGACCTCTGGGAGCCCCATCGAGATAGGCGTTCCTGACACCATCTCACCCTCAGTGGACGACCCATCAGCTCCACTGTTCTGCTTGTCCTTCCTTCCTTTTGCTTTCATGTCCTTTAGGCTTGCCTTTTTCGTTTGTTGGTTGGTTCCGATCGTCTTTTTAATGTTTGAGTTAATATTTTCCATAATAAGTCCCACGAGTGGGGGAGAACTAAAAGGTCCACCCGGGCAGAGATCCCCCATTACCCGGGCAAGCGTAAGTTTTTAACCCAACCGAGGGGTCCGCAGGTACCTCGGCTTGGAGTGCGCTCGCGACTGAACTTCCCATCAGCCATGCATCCCCTGGCCACGCACCAGAACACGGGATTCGGGGAATTTTTTAGAGAGGTTATCTTCCTCGCGGTCCGGGCGGTTAAGCCAAGACCCTCGCCCCCGATCAGAGCCGCGAGACTTAACCACAGCGCTCTTCTCGGGATTACGATATGCCGACGGTTGACAGGGAGACTACGTCCCCCTGCCTGCTCGGTGGTAGTGTGAGTACACGCCGAGCCCGTCCTCCTTTCTCCACCGCTGTCAGCGGAGAAACTGTGGCCCCTACAGGGCCCCGCCATCAGGTTTTTTACCGAGGTTTCCTCCTCCATGCTCCGAAGAGCGAAGAGCCAGCAGGGCAACCGGCAGACACGCCCACCCTGCTGGACCAGGCCTTGCCCGAGAGCCGATGAACGGCTACCTCTTCTGCTAGAATATTGGCCGCTGGCGATAATCCTCTCCTCCAAGAGGACAAGGAGGAAACAGTACCATCGCCAGCGTTTCCAGGGTGCACCACGAGGAGGTTTTCTAGCCCAGCACCCCTTGAAACAAACCCTATACCAACCCGTCTGGCCAGCGTGGTATAGTAGGCCAAAACCTCCTTTCTAAGGAGAGGCCTATGTCCAGCAGTGTCCAGCACTATTATAGGCTGTTGATGTGATGATGTGATGAATTAAAAAAAAACATTTGCACTCCTTTTTGGACAGTCGAGGAAAAAAAAAGTAAATATACTAAGTTAATATAATAAGTTTTCACTTGTATAAAAAAAAGATAAGGAAAATGACGGTAATGCTACATTATCTTGTTCATTCTATAATTATTATAAGAAAAGTAAATATAAAAATATCATTTTTGTGTTTAAAGCAAATAAATATAATGAAATTTATCATCAATTAAATATTCTGGTGTTCAAATTAATTAATCAATTAAAACAATATTCAAATTAATCAATTAATTAAATCAATGTTCAAAATTTTTATTACAGATGTTATTTATCGTAATATGATAAAATGTTTCAAGTTCCAAGTTTGCGTAATTAAACCTTTCCTTTATACAATGCTAACAATTTTCACCTGAGGGTGTTTGTGTATTTGCTTCGATCATCGTAATTTAGTTGGAATTTTCAAACTACCGGACATTTTTGGTTGATACTAGAAATAAAGTAGCAAAAGTGCGCGCATACAGTGCCGGATTAAGACAGCGCGGGGCCTGTAGCAAATTATACCAAGGGCCCCTTGGGTTGTTTTAGGTTATCTAGTTTATGGTATTTATCATCATCCTCAACAGTCTATTGCTGGATATGGGCTTCTCCTTAGAAAGGAGATCTTTGTTTGCTATGCTACGCTGGCCAGACGGGTTGGTTATACCAGTCTCAAATTTGAAACAAACCCTACTTGGGCTTATTTTAAGTTTCAAGAAACAAACCCTATAGGTTTTGTTTCAATTTTGAGACGTCGGCCCATGTCATGTGGTGTTGAACAGGGCTCTGGTCTTGGGCCCTCCTGTGGAACATAGGGTACGACTAGGCCCTTCGAGGAGATCCCCCCCCCCCCCCGGGCTGGGCGTAATCTGTTACGCCAACGACACTTTGGTTGTCTGTGGGTAGGAGGGGGACCTGGGGTGTCTCTTTGGTGGTTGTCTTAAAGGTGGTCCTGGATAAGAGGGAGGCCTCTTATTTCTTGGGCCTAGTTGTAGTCCACCCCCTGGCGCCTGAAAGTGGTCATCTTGGTCAACGTACCGGTTCAGGCCCAGATGAAGGATATGGGCCTGATACGTGACGGGAGATGGCTCTTCTATGAGCACTCCCGACAGCTTACCCTAAAACTGGTCGGCACTGCGTCTGCTCTTAAGTGACTTTCACCAAAATTTTGTAAGTGCTATGATTATGGATGTATTATCTCAATGTCTATTGTGCAGTTTGTGTTGTATGTTTACTATTGTGTCATTATTGATGTTTATTACCAAATGTTAAGATTTAATATTAATATTATTCTGGGTTTGAATATAAAAAGCATGTTTACTCAGCCTAATACAAAAAATGATTGCACGTCACTGTTAAAATAAGTCTCAGCTTATAAAACATATTTTATTATGGCGCCCTTAGAGGGCATTGGCAGTTAGAACCGGAACACTCTCGTGGGATTTGGGAAGGAAGTGCTCGGCCCCCACCCGAAGAGGAGCGCGAGGGGCGTAAAGCCTCTCGCCGAGCCACGATGGCTCGTTGGTTGGTCCAGCCTGGAGGTTCCACGAGCTCGCTTTGCCGCCGTAGAGGCACTCCAACCGGTAGTTGAATTGAGGCCAATCGTTGAGTGGGCAGAGCGTCCAGAGCAGAGCAGGTTCTTTCTGGGTACGGCTGATTCTGCAATCGTTCGATAGGAGGGAATTGAATCCCGCCTGTCATCACTCCGATTGCAGTGAGGACGCGGCTCAGCACACGTGGGCAACTTGCTTGGCTTGGGCGTCACACGCAGCGTTGAGTCGCAGTGCAAAACATAATTTTAGAAATGTACTAAAAGTTTAAATTTTTTACTTAACACTTCACACACACGGCTGTATGTTTCCTAACTAGGCAGAGCCTGTACTATTCTAACCAGACTGCTGATAAACATACTTATATATTTCTCAATATATACATATTATAGATAAATTACACCCAGACACAGAACAAATCATCGTGCTTATCACACAATTATTTGTCCTGGGTGGGAATCAAACCCACGACCTCTGGCTTAGCAGGCTCACTAACCACTAAACCAACAGGCCCGTCAAATTATAGTTTGACATTTAGATGCCTCTTTCGTGATAAGAATTTTGGCTTTATTGATTTGAAAAAATATTTTCACACTCCGATCGAAATACGATAGTAGTAGGTACGAAGTAGATACTTTTTTACGGTCAGAGCGGGGGCGCCCTAATGCGCGGGGCCCGTAGCATTTGCTACTCTTGCTACGTGACTAATCCGCCACTGCGCGCATACTACTACTATATGGTGCAATCTAATGCTTACTGTAGTGATTAACCATAACGGACTCTCTACAAATATAATATTTACAAATATAATTTCGTGTGAGTACATAGGACAATGCAGTCTGTTTTCTTAACTTTTTTGAGTCATTGATTTAGAAACCTACGATCACTGTTCCTTGTTATTACTTGGTTGATTTTTATATTATGCTCACTAAGTGGACTGTAACGTTCTTGAGTATTAATCAAGTTCTTTAAACCTAATATTCGATTTCTTTGACCCCATCGCTATACTTCAATCTGTTACAACTGGGAAACGGTACCTCTTAGATTAGATGGACTATAAAGATCAGAAAGTGTCACGGTATTCCATCTAACGATAGTATGATCCATCAAATTTGGCTATTTGAAGCAAAGGTAGCTTGAAACCCATTTCACTATTTTCAATAACGCAATAAGTTGCATTATGAGGGCTACTTGAATCATGAAGGCTCTCATCCCTACTATGTATTTGTAATAAATTTTGTACTGTTACAATATTACCTACTAATAAATTCTCTTTCTATGTTTTCTCGTCTTCAAGCTCGTTGTCTAACAAATTAGAATTAAAAATGTATATTTAACTTTGTAACTTATCAAACCTTGACGATAAAATTTCAAACTTGCTTAATTTAAGTGTAAGTTCTGCCCGATGTGTAGAAGTAAAGCAGTCGAGATGCGATAATTTTGCTAAATAGTTTCTAAACTTCGTTACTTTGCCTTTGACAAAGCTACGTCTAACCGTCAATTCTACTACGCTCTTTGTATCGTCACCTGAAGCCATTATTAATTTTTATTAATTATGGCTTGGTAACTTAATAATCTCACAAAGATACCTCAAGAGCAAATAATTAAATTTATGTCCCTCCGACCAAAGGGAGGATTCGCCGACCAGTCGAGGTGATCATACCTGGCGGGCTACGGCCCAACGGTTGATGTTGGGAAGTTGCTAATCGGCGAGAGAATTCTTCATATCGGGATATAGGATTAGCAATTCTCATTCAGGAGTTACTCCGTTGTTTGGTGTGTCTTCGTTAGATGGCGCTGTAGTATGTTTCTGTTTCTTTGTATGTGGGAGTCGCGGCAAGTTTCATTATAATTAACGGACTTATGTTAAAATTGAAAATGTATAAAAAGAAGCTCACGCCCCTCGTTGGTGGTGTTTAACGAAGGCCGAAGCCGCAGCTGTGCTCAGCGCGGAGCGGCGAGCGGCGTGGGCGTTGACGAGGCTCAGCAACGCACTGGCAATGCGGTCCCCAGCTGAAGTATGAGGCGTAAATATTCACTACAATGCAGATTATAAGGCACGACAGCCTTTTGTGGGGTTTTCTATGAGAGAAATGACCTAACGAAGAAAATATTATAATAAAAAACCGTAGTGGGTGAAAATGTGATAAAGCGTATATTTTTCGTAATACGCAGTAAAAATATTCGTATGGATTGCAAAGAAACAATATATATTAGCAAGATTGTAAGCATATATCGAAAAAGATGTATGATGTGAAATTGTAACCTCGACAAGGTAAATCTGTAATTTCATTTTCTGTATCTGTAAATATTATTTATTTAATACGTAGCTTGCACAGTTATGAAACGAAAACAATGGGTAGGCAACAGGTTACTTGAGGTAACAGGAAGTTGGAATGATATTGCTGTGCTGCGGTGCAGCGTTGTATATGACGTCTACGTCCGGCAATGCTGGTGCTTCCGATACTCGAGTAGGCTGTTTCCAAAGATCCAGATGCGGCGCGACCAGCTCCAGGTAGACTTTGGTGCTGCAAACTCTCTTCAGAAGGTTGTCCTGTCAATGTCGCCAATTATGTCTATTCTCAAGGCACTGGAGCTTTGACACTCAATAAAACGATTATTAGTAGCGAAGATAATTGAATTAATAATGGAAAGTGCACAATAGTAGGCAGTCCATTTTTCAATATTCTTAAAAAATCTAAAATGTCTAAGTACCGTCATACTTCGAAGCGCCTACACCAAGGGGGCGGCCATTAATTACGTGAGGGGTTTTCGGCTATTTACTGACCCTCCCCTCTGGTGAGATGTCGGGAGATTTAATTCAACTCCCTCCCACATCCACCAGTCTCACGTGAGATTTTTAAAAATGTGTTTTTAGTGTTAAGGCAGTGTAAAGGCTGGCGGTGGCGCGTCAAAAAACGGCGGGCTACTGTGCAACTGCGTGGCACTCGCAATACCATATTAGACTTATACAATACAGTATTAGACTTGGCCATATTTCCGTGGAGGAACATATTCTACTTAATTTAACCAAGTTTTCTCGCAGTTTTACTCTGTTTTTTGCGGATAAAATATTACGTGATATTTGCCAAGATCCCCCCTCACCCCTTAGTAAGATTAGATGAGATTCGGCTCGACGCCCTCTCCTGACCGAATCTTGTAATTAATGGACGCCTCAAACCAATTCAATAATGATAAATAGGTTGTGATGACTATTTGGCGTTAACAGCAACATATCATACCATCGCTAGGTCTAAACACTTTTCCTTTCCTTTTCTCTCATTTTTTTCTCTCCTTTCAACTACGACTAAGGTCAATTTCAAGGTCACCAATGGATAAGGGCAAATTCCTGTAACTTTTGTGGTAAACGTTTATCCGAAAAACTGCATTCCTAGCGAATTATTTAGCTGTTCCGGTACTTTTCTAACACTTGTAGGTCTATAATCTAAGCAAACTTGCACTTGCCATTATACAAATACATTTAATAAAGTAGTTCGAAGCTTATAAACGTTTTCATTTATTTTCGTACACCGATCAATAGATGTTACCATTATAACATAATAAAAATATATCAGACATGCAAATCTTGAGCATGCAAAAAAAAAACCTGTATATGAGTATGGTATCTATCTATACAAATAAATAAAATTGGAGTGTCTGTTTGTAATATTAAAATAACCGCTTTTTACTAAACGCATATGTATGTTTACACGGTACATATGCCAAAATAACATTTTTTACAATTTTTGTCTGTCTGTCTGTCTGTCTCTGTCTGTCTGTTTGTTCCGGGTAATCTCTGGAGCGGCTGGACCGATTTCGACGGGACTTTCACTGGCAGATAGCTGATGACATAAGGAGTAACTGAGGCTACTTTTTTTAGACTAGCTTCGCCCCGCGGCGTTGCCCGCGGTTATAACAACAAACGCGGGTAACACCGCGGGTTTCAGGATTCAGGATCACTAGCTAAGGATAATGTAATGAAAGAGCAAAAAATATTTCGTAAATGAGAGTCAAGCATCAGCTTTTAATATAAATGTTGACCACTAATGTCATTGTATCTTCGGAAAACTCTGACACACAGTTTATGGTGCATGAAAGTAGCTCAGACCAAATAAAAATTTAAGATGGAAGTTTGCGAAAAACGAAGTGAAGCCGGATTTATAAGCATGGACCGTGTGCGTGGACCGGTGCTACCATCATAATTTTATTTCATTGAAAATATTGGTTTCTGTTTCTATGCTTACTTATGTGTGAAATGCGATTCCAGCCTACTATTTATCTCTTGTGGTTTGATTTTACACCCTCTCACAACAAAATTCGGCATTTGTTTGTACCTGTAAACATTGTTGATATTTTGATTGACAAGGCGTAGTTTCGTTGTACGTGTTGCCTGAATTGTGTATGTACACGCCAAATCGTAGTTTTAATTGGCCTCACTTTTTTGTTCACAGAGTACCATCTTAACTTTTTTATTTGATCTAGGAAAGTAGTAAAATTACCGACAGGCGTTCAGAAGACATGACTGTTATATTTATATAGTAGGTCCATAGCTGGGCATTAACTCGTTATTCCGTTAATTAACGAAGTTAACATTTTGATTACCGGATTAACTTTTAAGTTAACTTTTAAAAATGTTAACGGACACGTTAACTTCCGTTAATATGTGCAGAAGTCCGTTAATCGTTAATCCAATGCCTAATGCGGTCCTGATGAGAATCCATGGCCACATTTGACTGAGTATGTGGAATTTGTATCCAGATCGGGCCAGCAAATACTTTTAGCGTGTAAGCGATGCTTGCCAGAAGACACCAAAATAAAAGTTCATGTATCAAGCCTGAATAATTTGAAACAACATGTAAGAAGGGTACATGAGTCACAATACGTACAGTTTGAAGAGATTGTTAAGGCGGGCTCTAACCAGGGCAAGACAAAAAGGAGAACTCATTCTGACAATGACAATATTAATGATGATGATAGCACAAGTAGCAGTAATCCTACTCCTGTTAAAAGAAGAATACAACACGGTCTACAGCTGAGCATCGGGGAATCGTTCGGGATTGCAGCTACTGGCAGCGGTGTACCCCAAGCCAAAGTGGACAAATGTATAGTAAATTTATTTGTTTCAAACATGATTCCTTTACATGTTGTCGAAAGCAAGTCTTTTGGTGCGTTGATAAAAACGTTAAACCCGAGTAAAAATTCAATTTCAAGAAGAACTTTGGGTAGACGCATTACTGACGAACACATTGAATTGAAGCAACACCTGATTAGGTAAGTAACTAAAATAAGTACCTTTTTTGGAGGGCATTCGCGACAGGTGCCATAACCTGTAAGTAATTACAGGTTATGGCACCTGTCGCGAATGCCCTCGATCGTATCCAAGGAGAAGCTCAAGCATATCTCGTATCACTACTACCGACGATTGCAGCAACTGTCTATAAATTAAAAAATATTAAATCTAAGGGCCTAGTAAATTGCACAGCTTTATCCAATGCCTTATTTAATGACATAGAGAAAAGGTTTGAACCACTCCTGAATAATGAACAGTGCCAACTTACCGCGGCATTTCACCTAAGTTCCGGTCGATATGGCTGGAAACGTATGACAGCAGTAGAGTGGATACAGTAAAAAAGTGCATGGAAAAAAAGATAGAAGATGCCTTACGACAAGAAGCAGCGGAAAATTCGAAGGACAGAGATAGTTTAAGTGGCGGAGGGAGCAATGCGAGTAACAACGATGATGACGAGGAAGACTTTTTCAATTCTGTCACTCAGTCTAGAAAAACCAAATAACTCCAACTCTTTAAAGAGTAAAGCGCAAAGTCTCGTTAAAATGTGGCTAGACATGAAATCAAAAGACTCGGTTAACGATGCTGCATTCCTCGGGGAACAGATATTCATAAATCTATTCATTAAATACAATACTGCTATACCCTCAAGCGCTGCAGTTGAACGTCTTTTTTCCACGGGTAAAGACATTTTAACACCAAAACGAGCCTCGCTTTCAGACGAGAACTTCAACATGTTAATGTTCATGAAGGGGAATATGCACCTTATGCCCGACGATTAAATTACACATTTGAATAATACAAGTATTTTGTTTTGTTTCTAACCTGTTAACTTCCAGAATCTAAACCAACAGGTTTTATAAGTTCACTAACGCAACGATATATAGATGCAATTTTACACATATTAACGGATTAACGATTAACTTGCGTTATTTCTTCCGAAATGTAACGCTTTAACGTTTAACGAAGCTAACTTTTTTTGTAGCGGATTAACGATTAACGAAGTTAACTATTTGATTAACGGTGACGGCTATGAGTAGGTCGACCGTTTAACTGGACCTACCTATAGTTATGATATGCCCAATCTAAAGTTAGGTAGATCGTTAAGAGTAACCACTAAGCAGCATCAAGGTACGGCTGAGGATATCGTATTATTAGTTCAGTTTCGCGACGATGGTTTGAGTTCTGTCAACTGAGAGTACCTATTCGTCGGACTATTAGTGAAGTTACAAATGAAAATTTAACTGACCCGCACCGACAGATGTATTCCTCACGATTTTTCATTAACTTGTTTATAATCGTTAGCAGTCTATAGATTTTTTTTTTCAGATTTCCCAAATGTTAAACTTGAGCTTAAAACTGTTTGATTTTTGCCTGAAAACGTATTTCGCAATTTGAGGTTTCTTTAAACAGACAGGACGGACAGCAATTTACTGTAAAATAAGCTCATGTTATGATAACAACTTCGTTTTTTTGGCAATTTGATGAAGATGTGTAATATTTTTCATACTGAGTGACATAAAAAATGTGATATAATAAACGGTTACTTTTAGTTGAGTTCATTTAATTAACTTTTCAGTCATTTCTTTTTAGCTTTTGGCTAATACGCATACCTAGCATAACTTATTGAAAGGCATCCCTCAAACGGGATAAACACAGATTGTCAATCAGTTTACCATACTGATTGCATTTATTGTTATTTTCTTTACTCATAAGTATATATGTGTATGCAAAATTTCATATGTAAGTAGTTAAGGTGTGAAAGTGTAACAAACAACGAAACATACTCACTTCTGTAAGTGTCTGCATTCTCTCTTTGTTCTCTCTTACTGAGATCTCAATTATACACATTGAAGTTTTAATATTAATTTATTATAATTATAAAGCTTATTCAACAAAATATTAACATACTTTTTATTACCTAATAAAATTAATTTACAGTATAAATATTACACCACTACTACAAACAAAATTTCAAGCCACCAAGGAAACTACCACTTGTGCCAGCATTAAATGGTAGGTCATCAAATTCAAATGATACCTTATGACCACTATAATGATCATGTCTAAATTCCACTACATATGAATATGTACCTGATCTGTTGCGAGGCCAAACAAAACATATTTTGTACCAATCATTTTTTTTCACAAAGCAAGGCTCTGTCAGAGGTATATCTACCATTGAGTCATAATGTACCATATTTGCAAAGTTAGTCAATTTAATAATACTGTTGTCACATTCACACATTATTGATACTGATAGTTGCTCATTGTATACTTTTGACATTTTATCACAAAAATGATCTGCTGGTGCCATTCTTGTTGGTACACAAAGAGAATTGATGAATACTGATTTGTTGACCCTTATTCTAGACTGGATGATATAATTGTTTGCATCAATAATTATAGGAGCCACAGATCTGATAGGACATCTATAACATAGATGCCATTGTAATTGTAAAATATTTCTTGGCATATCACTTACGCCTATTGGCCCCACTACTTCCTTATTCGATTTTGTGATACTTTTCCTGATATTTTCGATTTCGTGAGGTAGTAAAAGATTATATTTATCAGTAACAATTTCCTCAAGATCATTAACATTTAGTGTCAAAAATCTTAATAACTTAAACAAACCATTCTTGTTCAGGACATCACGTCTATTTTCAAATGTCACAGAAATATTGTTTAGTTCACAGCAATATGAAGACCATTCAAAAACATGCTTGATGAGATCTCTTTCTGATATATTCATTTGATCACTTTCAAGGATAGCTTTCAGACAAGAGTAGGTAATAAGGTTTTTCTTGTCTTGTAATAAATAATGTGCATGTTCACAGAACAATTTTAAGGCAAAAGATATTAATTGCTTATCTTGCATATATTCTGGATAATTTAATACTTCTATAACATTATCAACACTGATGTTTGATTGAATGTGAGCAATGCACATTTCAGTCAAATGTTCTAAGATATATTTTCTAGATGCATACAGCAGCTCAAAAGCTTGATCTATAGTGCTTAATTCAACTGTATCTGTGTATATATAATTAAGTATTAATTGGAAAATATCAGGCTGAATATCAGTTATCACAATGTCCTCATTAGAGGATAAAGGCCCATAAAACATAGCCTCAAAAACAGGACTACTAATACCTAGAATTAATTTATGTGCTTTGAAGTTTTTGCCTGCTACAATAAAGCTGCAATCGCTCCATTCATATGAAATCAGTAGTTTCTTGACACGATCATATAAACTAGTTTGACTATATGTAGACTGGTTAGTGTTCAGGTAGCCCATCTGCAAAAAATAAACAACTTACTAAAATGTAGGGCATTATTATTCACAAAAGTTTCATGTCGACGAAAGATGTAGGTCGCGCTAATGAATATCTTCGATAGCGTAGTAGGTCAAAGACCTTTTACATTGGTAATGCTTGTTTATAAAACTTTATAAAACAATAGAAAACCGATGTTAGTACCCATGTACTTGCACAGACGTCTTAATTTACTGAGAATTTCCTGAAATAAAATAAATACAAAATTGTCACTAACCGTCTTGCTTCTTCTGACTATTTTGTGCTAACTCAGTTGATTCTGGTCGTATCTTTAGTTAACCTTGAACTTGGGGAGATCACGCGCCTAAATACGCAAAATATGACTTCGCGTTACTAATTATTTTCGTTTTAATTCATAACAACACACAGTAAACAGGTAAAAACTATCACAGAAGACAGGTACAACTTTAAATATTGTTATCAGTGCCAATTGACAGCAATCAAAATATATAATGAATAATGTTTCGGCAAATTTGATTTTGATGTTTGCAAACAATGACAAATATTTTTTTTTTTTTTTTTTTTTTTTTTGGGATTTATTGACCTGGTAACAAAGACCTTTAAGTCAAGTCTTATTTTATTTGAACAAATATTGCACTTTCACTTTAGTTCATTTTAAATTGTTTTAATAGTGTTTTTAATATATTTATAAATTGGTTTGTAAGTGTTTTTGTCTTTTAGTAACTGTTCTAGTGGCGGCGGGCGGGATGAAGGATTACACTTAATTTTCACATCACTGAGTTCACTAGCCAACACTAATCTGTCAAGCAAGAATTTTTGACAGTCAAAAATCAGATGTTCCATGGTTCCTTCTTGGGATTCGCAATATGGGCATGTATTGTCTGTAATAATGCCAAGTCTAAAAAGGTGTGACGGTGCAGTATTATGGCCAAAGCGCAATCTATTTATCGTAGTTATAAAGTCTCGGCTGGCTTCTTTCACTCTATTGTACCAGGGTGTAACAGGCAATCTTTCTTGAATATTTCCATACCACTTTCCTTTTATGTCTTGGTCTTTCTTCCACATTTCTAGCCATAACTTACATACATTTTCATTGATAATTTGCAGAAAATCAGTCATAGGAATTTCCATTGCATTTCTAACATCAACAGCATTATTACCTTCATATGCGGTTTTATCAACTATTTCATTGCCCAAGATACCTCGGTGAGAAGGTACCCATAGAAAAGAAATTTTTATGTGCTTAAGATAATATTGATAAATTATTTCTTTGATAAAATACAGAATATAATTTGACTTAAATGAGAGTGTAAGGTTAATTAAGGCTTTTATCAAACTCATTGAATCAGACACAATCAAAAAGTATTTATAATTGTTGATTTGGCGAATATGTAATAAAGCCTGATAAACCGCATATGCCTCTGCTGTAAATATAGTACATGTATTGTGCAGAACAAAGCTTTGAGAGAATTTTGTATGTGGATCATAAATAGCGGAACATACATAATCATTCCCCTTACTGCCATCAGTGTAAATAATATAATGATTATTATTATCTGCCAAAAACTGTAGCATATCTGAATTATTATTAATAAGATTTTGTAATACTTTGATGGGATGTGAAATACACTGATAAGAGAAAGAATAACATGGCCATGGGCACTGTTTTCTAATATGAGTAAAAGTATTCTTTATTTCTAGCAATATTTTGGACAATGTTGGAGATTTGGCATTCAAAAGATTGTCTCCTGTTGTTAGAGGCCCAGGAGTTCCACTTACAGAAGGTACAATTTTGTTAATAATTCCCCTGTGATTTGCAGCAATTAATTTAAGACAAAATCTCTCTGCAAGTAGAATGCGTCTCAGTATTAAGGGCATCAATTTATTCTCCACTTCCATGGCCCTTATGGGAGTAGAGCACATAGCACCAGAAATAATTCTCAAAGCCCTGTTCTGCAATTGATCCAGTTTATTTACATGGGTACTGTTCATATACACTAGTGAACTATAATCAAAATGACTTCTAACTATACTTTTATATACATTTGACAATATTTTAGGGTCTGCTCCCCATGAAACACCTGCAAGACATTTAATTATGTTTAAACCTTTTAAAGCATTATTTGATATATATTTAATATGTTCCTGAAAAGTTAATTTCCTATCTATTACTATGCCTAAAAATTTCTTTGAATTTACTGGGTTTATAAATTCGCCATTATAAACTACTTTTGAATTAGAATTCTCATTGCCAAATATCATGATACTGCTTTTAGAGGCATTAATTTTTATATGTAATACATCATTATAATATTGAAATAGTTGAGACAAGGCTCTGTTAATATTGTTAATTGCAATTTCTATATTATAATTACTACTGTACAAAACAATATCATCAGCAAACTGCAAAATATCTACATTACTATTCACATATTTACAGATTTCACTTGTATAAATATTGTATAGCAAAGGAGATAGTGTAGCACCCTGCATTGTACCCCTAGATGCACATTTTGGACCATATAGTGTATTGTTATATCTTACATAGAGTGTTCTATTATTCAAAAAATTATATATCCATTTACATACTTGGCCAGGTATACCAAGCCTAAACATAACTTGTACTAGTATAGCAGGATCTAAACTGTCAAATGCACCTTGAACATCTAGGAATACACAAACAGTGTGTAACTTTTTTTCCTTTGCATGTTTCAGGTCCGAAATTAAAGAAATGAAACTGTCTGCACAGCTTCGTCCTCGACGAAATCCATATTGTATATGCGGAATGATGCCATTAGATTCTATATACCAATCCAAACGATTTTTAATCATGTTTTCAAATATTTTACCTAAACATGAAGAGAGTGATATGGGCCTATAAGAGCTTGCTAGCTCTGTAGGTTTATCTGGTTTGAGTATTGGAATGACACATTGTGTTTTCCATGATTGCGGAATAGATTTACAATACCAAAGTAAATTAAGGATATTGAGAAACAATTTTTTTGCAGATTCGTCTAAATTTTTAATAATACAATAGGGGAAATCATCTAATCCAGGTGTAGTGTCTTTGCGAGATAACAAACTAATTTTAAACTCGGACCATGTAAAAGGATCTAGCAAAAATTTAGACTTTAGACTATCATTATTTAATTCGAAAATATTACCTAAACTACCAACATCATTTAAATTGCTATTGTCGGATAATTTGTCTAGAAATGGAGAGATAAACTCATGTTTATGCGATTTATTGCCAGCTTTTATACCTTTAAACATTTTAAGGAGGTTCCAAATCTTACTAATAGGAGTAGTTCTATTGAAAGAGTTACACAAGTTATCCCAGCCTATTCTCTTTTGCTCTGATATAGTCCTTTTTTTAAGTGCATCTTTTCTTTTGTAATCTAAATAGTTCTCCATAGTAGGTTCACTTCTATAACGTTTCAATGCATTGTAAGAGGCAATTACACTTTTCTCACAAATGTCATTCCACCAGGGAGCTGGAGGTCTGCTTTTAAAATTTTTTGGTTTAGTGAGTTTAGGGATTGTCATATCTTTTAAAGTATTTAATCGAGAACAAAAATCATTGTAGGTTGAGATAGGATCATGCAATTTTAATACTAAATTGTTAAATATTGTTTTAGAAATAACTTCATACTTTGTCCAATCTGCTTTTTTATATATAAACCTATCAACAGGGGGATTAATATGATATTTATCTATACATAGTGATATCTCTGTTATTGTAGGGAAGTGGTAGCTGCCCATGGCATCATCGTGAACCGACCACTCGCATATTGAGGCGAGGTTAGCACTAATAAAGCTAACATCAATTGCAGATGGGTTTCGTCTTGGACTAGTACAAGTTGTAAAACTACCATCATTTAAAATACATAAATCCAAGTCATCAATGATATTAAATAAATCCTGACCTCTACTCTTAGTGGATAGACAACCAAATGCAATGTGGTGAGCATTAAAATCACCACTGACAAAGATGGGTTTTGGCAGATCCTTAATTATATTATGTAGTCTATTGAGATGTATGTGTCCACTAGAAGGAGGACAGTATACACAAAGGATAGTCAAGCTACCATGCACAGTAGATAAGGACAAAGCAACAGTTTGAATGTCTTCATAAAATCTGGTATTTAATACTTTGTACTTTAAGTTTGGCTTAATTAGTATTGCTACACCATTATGAACATTATTGGAATTTTTATTGTAAATATTATATCCAGGTATTCTAAATTTATTGTCTTTAAACCATGTTTCGTTAAGTAAGCAAATGTCTATATTTTGTTTTTCTAAGAATTGAATCAATAAAGGTTTCTTGCTATTAGCACTTTGAATGTTATACTGAGCAATACGTAACTTAGACAGTGTATAACTTGGATCCATTAATTTAGATTTTTAAGTAGAGTTTCCTTAATACTATTTATGGTAGTGGGCGTACTATCTCCCTTATTACCCAGTTCCACCAACGTCTGTACTAGGGCCATAAGTACATCGTTGTTGGCAACTATTTGGGCTTTGATGTCTACCTTTGTAGGGACGTCTTTAGGTTTATTTACATTATGTACAGGATTATTTACAGATACAGGTTTGTTTACAGATAAATGTACAGGTCTATTTACAGATGTATATACAGGCTTATTTACTGTGGAAATTTTCATTTTTGGAGGTGAAAGAGGTGGAAATTGTGTATTATCTTTAATATTGTGTTGTTTCTTTAATGTAGCACTTGCATAAGTTATCTTATTTTTCTTTTCTAATATTTTATTTAACTTAATTGGACATAATCTAGAAATTGCAAGATGAGGCCCACTGCAATTGACACAGCAGATCTCTGTTGGTTTATCACATTCTTTATATAAATGTTCACCTCCACAAATGGAACATCTTTGTTTGCCGTTGCATATTTTAGCCGAGTGGTTAAATTTAAAGCAACGGAAACATTGCTGTAATGGTGGTATATATTCAAAAACTCTGTATGAGAATAAATCATATTGTACATTGTCTGGGAGTATATTCGAAAGAAAAGTAATACTGACTGTTTGTAGTGGTACTCGCTCTTCTCCGACCTTCTTTGTGAATCTTCTTATAGCTACTATTTCATAGATTGATGATAGTTTTGTATATAATTCTTTGTTTGAAATATTTGCTGGTACAAATCTAATTATACCTGTTTTTTCTATTTCCGCAGCTGGAATGAATGCCTTCATGCCATGTTTGTTGAGAAAAGCCGTGTTGTTAATAAAATTGTTGGCTGTATTATACTGTTTAAATATTACTGCTATTTTATTTGCATTAATGCGTTGTATTGCCGTCACCCCTTTTATTTCATTAGAAAATATATGGTTGAGGTAGATAGGGCTCTTATTGCCTATTCTATCTGTATTGTTGGTAGCTTCAATATACACTTTAAAGTCTAGATAGGTGCCGTTTTCTGGGTATAACCTTTTGTAGTTAGGTTTAATATATGGTGAGTAGTCAAAACGCTCACCAGCACCGCCGCCATCCCCACAGTCCATCTTAGTTCCTCCGTCTCTGGCCTCAGGCCGAGGACGTTTATGCGAGGTGGGCGGGTTATCCCCGCCCCCCTCGTTTCCCACCATTTTTCACTGTTTAGACCACTATTTAGTTGCTTTTAATCGACTTAACGACGAAAAAATTAGCGAATATTTAATAAAAATTAATTTAATGTTTCTTAACGCGCGCGCTTTTTTGGAAGTTCCAATGACAAATATTGACAAACTTATAGGATAGTGTTGTTGCACTACATTTACACTTGCACGTGATTTTTTAAAGAAGCTTACTTAAAGCAAGTGATTTCAAAAAAACTGAATATGATTGAAAAAAGAACTACAATTTAGACATAATAATACTTTTTAATTTTTTTTAATAAAACTCAAACAAATACGATATTTTTAACTGAAACAATATCTATTCTGTTCTATTTTTCTCTATGGCAAGGATTGGAATGGAAAGGATTTTCCGTCAATCTTATTTGATCCCCAATCTGTATCTGCCATGCCGTATAATTCTTTTCCAGTTTTGTGGAACACCAGACCAACACTCTGTGTACCTTTTAAGTAATGTAGTACTCTTTTCAGACATTTAAAATGTTCTTCATCACAGTAATCGTTGAACTGGGAAAGGTAGCTTATAGCAAACATTATATTTGGTAGAGTTGCGACCGCTATATACATAAGAGCCAATTTAATTTTTGTATGGGAGGCTCTGTTTGATTTATTTCTTTTTTCTGTAAAGTAATGCCTAGTTCTATCGGCGTAGATACTGGCTTACAGTCCTCCATTCCATATATCTTGAGGGTATCTAATATTATACGTTCTTGGTATAATTTTATTGTATCTTGGCCGTAAGTAACATCAATGCCCAGTAATCGCTTCGGCTCGCCTAAATCTTTTAATTCGAACTTAGAGTTTAGCTGGGTCTTTACTTTTTTGAAGTTTTGTAGGGCTAGAGTAGGCAATCAAAAAATCGTCAACGTAGATGGCTATAATTATTTTGGCTCCTCTTATCTCTAGTCTATATAGACATAGATATGACTCTGAGGGAATGAAACCAATATTTTTTAATTCTACGTCAAGTTTCTTATGCCACTGCCTCCCAGACTGCTTTAGTCCGTACAGAGATTTTATTAAACGACATACTTTGTCTTTGGGAGTAAGTTTTATATCCCTTAACATTTCTTTTGTTACAGTCATGTCATCATTTCTGCTTTCTTCGACTAATATTTCAGTCAAATACTCTTCTAAACATTCAGGATATTTCATAGCTATGTGCTCTTCCAATTCACCATTCAAGTACGCTGTTGTTACGTCTATTTGGTTTAATTATAGATTTTCTTCCATAGCTATTCCAATGATAGATCTGATTGAGCTTAACTTAGCGACCGGAGCAAAAGTTTCATGATAATCGATGCCTGGCCGTTGGGAGAAACCTCGTGCTACGAGTCTCACCTTTTTCTTTATGTTATTGTCTGGTCCTACTTTATTACGTAATACCATTTTATAATCTATTTCCTTCATTTTTTTATCTTTCTTTTCAATTTTCCAAGTACCGTTTTTCACGTGTGCTCTAATTTCATCTTTTATTGCATCGTGCCAGTAGTCATCATATTCATCTCCATCAGACAAGAGATAATAAACTATTATTTCAGATAATAAACTTTCTTCAGTATTATTTACAACAAAATCCTTTGTCCACGCTGGGGGGTGCCTGTTTCTTTGTGGCCTCCCATGAACAGGTGTTTCTTCATTTTCTGAGGCATCATTGAAATAATCTTCTTAAGATTCATAGCTTTCAATGCTAATAGGGTTTTGTAAGTTACTATCATTTTTATTTTCTATGAATTCAATTTCTACTGGTTCATTATTTTTATTGTACCTACTTATTTTTAGTTTTATTTACATTTTCAGGTAATGATGAACGTTGTTGATGTTCCTCTTCGTTTATGAGATTCTCATAGTTTTGATTATTTTCTTCATAATACATTTTATCTAAAACTTTTATATCCCTACTGATAACTAAATCATCATCTTCAGGTATGTATACTCTGTAGGCTTTTGAGGTCATTGAGTATCCCACAAATACGCCTTCTTTGGTATTTTGACTTAACTTGCCTCGTTTATTCTTTTTCAAAACATACGTCTTCCTGCCAAAAGCATAAAGATGATTACCTGATGGTGTTTTATTTATCCATTTTTTAAAGGGGATTTCACCTTTCAAAGTTTTAGAATAGGTTCGATTGATCAAGTAGTTGGCAGTAGCTATTGCTTCGGCCCATAGCTTTTTAGGAGCATTTGCTTCGATCAAGAGACATCTGGCTTTTCCAACAATGATCTATTTTTCCTCTCAGTAATCCCATTTTGTTGTGGAGTGTATACAGTTGTTAATCTTCTTTTAATGCCATGCAATTTTAGAAAATCGTCAAACTCTTTATTTCTGTATTCTGTACCGTTATCTGACTGTAGGTATTTTATTTTCTTATTGTGTAGCTTCTCAACTTCACTTTTGTATTCCTTGAAGTATGAAAGTACCACATTCTTCCTTTTTAGGAAATATACTTGACAATAGCGTGTGTTATCATCTATAAAAGTAACATAATACCTCGATTCACACTCAAATGGTCCACAGACGTCGCTATGTATTATTTCTAAAGCTTCTGTGGTGTAGAGTTCATCATGTCTTTCGAATGGTAATCTTGTAAATTTTCCTTTGATGCAGGTCTCACATATCTCAAACTTTTCCTTAGATAATTTTAAACCATACAAAAGGTTGTCTTTTGCCATTTTGCTCAAATCTCTTTCATTTATATGACCAAGTTTTCGATGCCATTCCATGATGTTATTTTTTGTTTTTGTAGTGTATTTAACAGTAATAAATTCTTTTTCGTCAGATTCAATATATATATATATATATATATATATATATATATATATATATATATATATATATATATATATCAAGTTTTTTTTTCTTTCTTTGAGCTGTCAGTGTTATTTCACCATTATTTTCAATGACATATGCTTTAATCTTTTCGAATAAAACCTTATGACCTTTTTCGGTTATTTTACCCACTGACAAGTCTGGAACGTATAAGGTTTCACTAAAATTATAACCTTCTTTCTCTATATTTTTTTTACTGTTCCTTTACCTTTATTTATTTGATGTCATCTTTTAATGTGTCATTCTCAGCGGTTAAATTTAAAAACATTGATTTGTTGGCGCACATGTGCGATGAACAACCACTGTTAAGACACCAAATTCTTTCATGTGAACTTGGGTATGCAGTACTTAGGCAAACATTATAAGTGTTTGATGCTTTACCTTTTTCCTTTTGAATTATGTTCTTCTTATTGCCCCAACACATCTCAGTAGAGTGACCTTTCTTTTTGCAATTGTTACAATACAATTTTTGTTTATCTTTCTTTGAATAGTATGCTTCCTTCTCAGGTTTATCATTACTATTTCGAGCTTGACAATCCTCAAGAATTTTGACTTTTAAGTCTTCTGGATTTGGCAATGTATCTCTGGATTCAATAGCTATCCTAAAATTCTCGAATGTAGTCGGCAAACTGTACAGTAACATAATACTGAGTAATTCCGGTGGTATTTTTATATCCATGTCGGCAAGCTTGTCAACTATATCCATGAAATTATTTATATGGATGTCTTCACTAGCATTTATGCGTTTTAGGACAAGTTGTTTTAAAAGCTACTCTAGTAGCTTTTCTAGCAGGCCCAGCGCTTTGGTAAGTTGCTTTCAGTTTATCCCAAACAGCTTTTGCGGTGGAGCAGGCTTTTATTTGTTTTAACTCCGATGGTGACAGTAAAAGCAAAATGTCCGCTCTTGCTTTTAGATCGTCTTTTTGAAAAACAAGTTTTTCTTCTGGAGTTGGATTTGGCAATAATTTTCTTTCGCTACTGACGATGTCCCAATAGTCATTTTTGATCAGGACCGCCTGTGCTTGCATACACCAGGTATAGTAATTTACCTTGTTCAGGAGTTCAATATTTCGATAACTCTATATATTCATTTTGGACTTACCCACGGGTTATACTTACGCATAACCACGCTCTGCTACCAATTTGTGGGGGATCAGTGCAAGTAAAACCCAATAAACGATGATATCGAAACACATTTGATATGGATATTTTATTTTAACACCTATGACATGTAAAATTCAATAGTCAGTTGTTTTTACTTTATGACACATATAATATGGCTTGTAGACAGGCATAGATAGTGGCTACGGAGGTGTGCAACTCCTTACGTTATCACACGATGTGTCGACAATTCTGCCAGCGCTAAAGTGTGTGTGATAAGAGATTATTCCTGTCAAAATTTTGAACTAGTTACGAATCTTGTTATGTGAGTTAGAACATTGAAACAAATATAACGAATACAATATAATAAAATTCTACTTAAGGATACAAATTATACATATATAAAACAGTAATATTAATAACGGATAACTAAATACTACACTAGTATTGACAAAACATAATCAGGAGTCAAGTCAGAGTCTGATATTATTGCAATGGATGAACGACATAAGACTTTAAAGCAGTGGTCGGAAAGAATGGGTCAGAACAGGGAGGCAAAGTTTATAGGAAGAGGGATCAATTTTATTAATTTATTATACAGACTGGGGAGCGAGTTATTATGGGGGCAACTAAAAAATATATGTTCCAGGGTACCCTCGTCGAGGCCACATTCATATAAAGAGGAGTCTTGTACACGAATTTTTTGTAAAAACGCTGGAGAGCAACTATAGCCAAAGCGAAGATGACGGTTCGACTTTCCATTGACGTCCGTCGAGTTGGAGGTTGAATTTTTTTTTCAGAAAGTTTACATCATTATACGCACACACACAAAGTTTCAAGATGCGAAAATGCGTAGTTTTTGAGAAAAAAATCGGTTGTCTGTAAAGTCGGTTTACTGACGATAGTTGAACGTGACAACGTCATAAGAAAATACTGATGGAATGGTTGCATTTTTCAAAAATGTATTATTGTATACGAGTAGCAGCTGTCCCCGCGGACGCATCGCTCACTCAAGTAGGAGAGAGACAGATGTCGAACGCTGCCGAACGCGGAGGCCGATTGTGCCTCTTTGTCACTCGTTCCGCGCTCTCGCTTGCACTTCACGCTTTAAATGGAACGCCTCAGAGCGAGGTAACGCCGCATGAGTCATGTTTTTTCGTGCGTGCAGCCGGCTCCATCGAATTATAAGACGTTGTCGTCGACGACGTCGACGTCAAAAAAATATTGAAATCAATTACTTTTACAATATTTATGTTAATCCCTACCACTATAGAATTCTTGCCATTGAACGTTTCGTTTTAACTAAGGTTAAATTATCAAATGTTCAGTGACATTTTATTTTATATAACACGAAGGAGCCGCTGCTGCGGTAGGTTGCCCATTATGGGGGTAACAACACTCCCCTTTTTGCGACGGCATCGGATACATTTATGTAAGCAAGCCCTCGCTAAGTTTCAGCCATCCAAAGGCCAATATGTCTCTCTAATCGATGACAACAATAACTGGTGGCCAGCATGCATTAATCTGTTGAATTCAAGTAATCAAAAAAAAAAAGTGAGCTCATGGTTAGACTGTAATGGTAAAACAGGGTGTTTTTGTCTTAAGAGAAAAGAGATTTATCTAAGCGTCCCCCGACACGAATAATGTCATTGTAGTCTATATAAACGTATAATTTTAACAGAGTGCTCTTTGGAGGTATATTTTATTTTTAAATAATAAACTCCTCATGCAGACGCAACAAAGGCCACGGCCCACATGGGAGTACGAAACGGTATTAGGATCCCATGGATTTGGAAGCAGGAATCATAGGAGGCAAATGCTGGTCAACTTCCTCGAGCGGGAGGGGCTCTTTTTGATGAATTTCATTCTTCAAGAAACAGCCCCAAAGGAAGTGGACGTGGCAAAGCCCCGACGCTATGACCAGAAATGAGATTGATTTCATCATGACGGATAGAAAGCACATATTCAGAGACGTCTCAGTAATCAATAGGTTTAATACCAGTAGTGATCACGGACTTGTCCGGGGCTCTCTGAATATCAACTTTAAGGCTGAACGTGTCTGTTTGATGAAATCCAGGCTCCGACCAACTCTGCTCCAAGCCATGACAGGATCTGAAACGTTCCAGTCAAAACTGGAAAACTGATTTACTGCCGTGGAAACCACAACCGACGTAAACCAGAACCTCGAAAATGTGGTTCAGATCCTCAGGGAAGAAGGTACGAGATTTCGTGAAATGCAACGTAAGGGCAGGAAGTCGAAGCTTTTAGAAAGGACCGTAGGGCTAATGAAGAAACGACGTGAAAACCCACCTATTACTTTGTCGGCAAAGCGGACTCTAAACCGAGAGATCAATAAACTCGTACGACACGACCTCCGGTGCTCCAATACTCTTACAATTGAAAGAGCGATCGAGCAGAATCGGGGTCAAAAGTGTTCGTATAATCACTTGGAAGAAGCCACCTGACAAAGTTGACCACAGAAAGTGGAGAAGTCGTTGCTTCGAAACCGGCAGTCCTTTTGGAAGTGGAAAGCTTCTATGGCCGGTTACACGCTTCGCATGCATCTCGACCTGATCCCGAACATGAGGACTCTAGAGCTTCATTTACACGTCACTACACTGATGACCTGCCAGAAGTTAGCATTGACGAAATCGAAATGGCTCTTGGACAGCTGAAAAATGGCAAAGCCCCTGGAGAGGATGGCGTTACAACAGAGCTGCTGAAGGCCGGGGGTAAACCCGTACTAAGGGAGATCCAAAAGCTCTTCAACGCTGTCCTGTTTGAGGGGAGAACTCTGGAAGCGTGGAGTAGGAGTGTGGTCGTCTTGTTCTTCAAAAAGGGTGACAAGACCGTGTTGAAGAACTATCGACCCATATCCATTCTAAGCCACGTCTACAAGCTGTTTTCAAGAGTTATCACGAACCGTCTTGCGCAAAGACTGGTCGATTTCCAACCACCGGCGAAAGCTGGGTTTCTGAGCGGATATGGCACCATAGATCACATCCACATAGTGCGGCAGATTATACAGAAGACCGAAGAATATAATCAGCCCCTATGTCTAGCATTCCTGGACTATGAGAAAGCCTTTGACTCGATCGAGATCTGGTCTGTTCTGGAGTCCCTGCAGCGTTGCCAAGTAGATTGGCGATACATCCAAATGATGAAATGTCTCTACGAAGCGAGACACGAAACGAGGAGTGAGACAAGGGGTCGTTATTTCTCCGAAATTGTTCACAAATGCAATGGAGGACATGTTAAAGACGCTGCACTGGCAAGGGCGTGGCATCAATATCAATGGCGAATACATCTCTCACTTGCGATTTGCAGACGACATTGTCATCATGACAGAGACGTTGCAGGACCTACATCAGCTGCTGAATGACCTAGCTGACTCTTCTGTACGCATCGACCTACGGATGAACTTGGATAAAACCAAGGTCATGTTCAATGAACATGTACTACCGGAACCGATTGCGGTACACGGTGCCGTTCTCGAAGTTGTTCAAAATTATGTATACCTCGAGCAGACATTGCAGTTAGGTAGAAACAACTTCCAGGACTATGTGAACAGAAGAATTCAGTTGGGTTGGGCAGCGTTTGGGAAGCTACGTCGAGTCTGCTTATCGTCGATCCCACAGTCTTAAGAAGAAATTCTTCAATGAGTGCGTCCTACTCGTCATGACATACGGAGCCGAAACGTTGTCCACGTTTCGGCTCCGTATGTCATGACTGTATGACTGACTGACTCCGTATGTCTTACAAAGAGCTAAGCTCGGCGTTTCTCTAAGGGATCGTATCTACGGGATCAGCAAGCTGAAGTGGCAGTGGGCTGGCCATATTAGCCGCAGAACCGACAACCGTTGGGAAAAACGACTTCTTAAATGGAGACCGCGTCTCGGCAAACGTAGTGTAAGACGCCCACAGGCCAGGTGGAGTGACGATTTGCCCAAGATGGCTGGCAGGAGCTGGATACGAGAAGCACAAAATCCATCTAAGTGGCGTGCAATGGGAGAAGCCTATGTCCAGCAGTGGACTGCGATAGGCTGATGATGATGAATTAATAAACTGTACTCGGGAAATGATTGCATTTGAGAGTTAGTGTTTAAAACATTTAAAACATTTGTTAACTAGTCTTGTGTCAAAAATTTACCACATGCCCGCCGTTTCCTAATGAACCGGAACCTTAGGAAACCTGAGTTTTAAATTAAACTAATCCTTTTTATTTCTCATTCACCTGTAAAGTTCCTGTTTGAATTTGGATGAAATTCTATTACCATGTGAAACGCTCAATCAAAACCTCGTTTATACTGGTATGAAGGTTAAACCTAGGTATAGGAGCTACATAATATAAATTGCTATTTGAACAAATTTAACCTTAGGAAACCTGAGTTTTAAATAAAACAAATCCTTTTTATTTCTCATTCCATATCTCATTCACCTGTAAAGTTCCTGTGTTCCTGTTTGAATTTGGAAGGAATTCTATAAATAAATAAATAAATAAAATATCTCAGTAGTTATTTTAGATAAAATTAGAGCAAATTACAAAAAGAATATGTAGCACTAACTACATATCTACTATGCTACGAGTATATTAAATACTGTAAGTATTGCTTTATAAATGTTTTACACAAAAATATTGTTTAAATTTATTTAGACCTTAGTAGTTAATTTAGATGAAATTAAGGCAAACTTTAATTAAATATGTAGCACCTACTGTCTAGTATACCACTATTATAAGTATAAATATTGTAAGTACGAGGGCGGGTCAATAAGTCCGTGACTTTTTGAATTTCTGACCTCTTTACTGAAAAAGCAACACTACTCCTGTCAACAGGCATCTGTCAGTTGACTCCTGTCAAAATTTGAACTTGCTGCGTCAGTTAGTTTGTGTTTGACAGCTATCTTTATCAGACTACCCAGTAATTTGAGGAAAAAATGGAAAAAAGTGAATTTCGTGTGCTTATTAAGCATTATTTTTTGCGAAAAAAACCCATTACCGAGACCAAGGCTAAGCTTGATAAATACTATGGGGACTCTGCACCATCGATTTCAATGGTAAAAAAGTGGTTTACTGAATTTCGTTGTGGCCGTACAAGCACTGAAGATGCCGAACGTCCTGGACGCCCAGTTGAGGTCTCTTCACCCGAAACAATCGAAAAAATTCACGATATGGTGTTGGCCGACCGAAGATTGAAAGTGCAAGAGATTGTGGAAGCCGTAGGCGTCGCATGGCTCAGTGGTTTCAATTTTGAATGATCACTTGGGTATGAGAAAGCTTTCCGCAAGATGGGTGCCGCGATTGCTCACAGTCGACCACAAACGCAATCGTGTAACAACTTCAAAGGAAGGTTTGGCGTTGTTTAATCGCAATATGGAGAAGTTTTTGCGCCGTTTTGTAACCGTGGACGAAACATGGATCCATCACAACACACCAGAGACCAAACAACAGTCAAAACAGTGGGTTTCTAAGGGTGAATCGGCGCCAAAGAAGGCCAAGGTGGGTTTGTCAGCCAATAAAGTTATGGCGACTGTCTTTTGGGATGCACGCGGGATAATCCACATTGACTACCTTCAAAAAGGAAGAACAATCAATGGGGAATACTATGCCAACTTATTGGACCGATTCAATGACGATTTGAAAAAAAACCGACCTCATTTGGCCAAGAAAAAAGTTCTTTTCCACCAAGACAATGCAAGGGTGCATACATGTGCAGTTGCCATGGCAAAAATCCATGAATTGGGCTATGAATTGCTTCCTCATCCGCCCTATTTTCCAGATTTAGCTCCGAGTGACTACTTCTTGTTCCCAAACCTGAAGAAATGACTTGGTGGAAAAAGATTTGACTCCAATGATGAAGTCATCTCGCAAACAAAGGCCTCGACAAATCATATTTTTTGGAAGGGATAAAAAAATTGGAGAAGCGTTGGACAAAGTGTATAGAGCTCAAGGGAGACTACGTTAAAAAATAAAATGATTTTATAGTTATGTGGAGTAGTATATGTACTTACGGGTGAATATAAATAAAAGTCAATATCCACTTACTGTTATAATTTATACACACAACAACACGATATACTATTTAAAAGACAGAAGGAGTACAAGCAAGAGACACACAATATACACAACGCGACACAGAATATATTGTCTATTCACAAAACTTTATACTATATAAATTTACTTAATTAAATAAGAAAATGTCAACAATAACCGAGAACGCGCAGGCTGTAAGGGGGCCATGGACCAACTAACTTAACGTTCTTACTATACGATCGTTCTGGAGCGACCCACATCACGAAACACTATAATGTAAAAAATCATAAGCGCCGTGAATGTCTTGAGTAGTGTTAAGAAGTAATAAATAACTATTTACAAACCTTAAGTGTTCAGATAACTGTGATGAACGACTGTGAGGCTCGTCGTGGGTTCGATTCCCACTTAGGACGAATACGAGTGTTGTGTGAAATTATTTTTATGATAGTGTAATTGCGTTTATGCTTATGTTGTTTTGTGTGTCTATAATAAATATTACGTGGTAGGTGTGAGCCCTACAATTTATTTATCAAAAAATTTGTGTTTTATTTAAAAAGTCACGGCCTTATTGACCCGCCCTCGTATTACCTAATAAATGTTTACACACAAATCGCATCTAAATTAAGTTAAGTTTAAAAGAACTTAAGTTACAATAAAATATGTAGTACTAACTTTCTACTATACTAATTTAAGTATCATAACTGTGAATTCCTTTTAATAAAAATACAATAAAATATTTAAAAATACACAAAAATCAACCTGATTATTTTGTGTTTACTACTAATGAAAAATGAACTACTAACAAAACTTGTAAAAAAACAAGTCTCGCAACTCAGTTCTTCTACCGTAAAAAGTTGTAAGATCCATGTAATACCATATCGGTTAATTTATTAAGTCCCTACTTAAGGGACCTTGGGTTTCAAGTTATTACGTATTTAGCAAACCTAACAACATCATATAGTGACCATATTAATATTAAAAATATTTTATGTTTTAATAAAATAGATTGACTTGGCAATCGCACTTATCAATCTTATTTAATATAATATTATGTAATATTAATATAATAATATGTATGATTTGTGAGATACATTGAGTTTTCTTGATGAAATTGTGTAAGTTACGCCTGCGGTTTAAGCGGTCACCTCGCCGCTTCCTACTGCGCTGAGTGTCGTAGGTCCGATCCTCACATAGGACAACACTTTGTGTGATCTACAAATTATTGTTCTGAGTCTGAGATGTTTCTAAAGTCCCCCGCGACACAGGATATGTTCCTAGTGCGGGAGTTGTCTTTTTTAAAAAGAAAAAAAATGAATGACAAAAAAGATGGACGGCCGAGCAAATGAAAAATGTTTTTCTCAATTATAACTAAATTTCCTTATTTTACCGAGGTATTGATATAACGGAGTACTTACCTATAAACTGTGTAAAGTTTTTTTATATGTGTAATATACTGATATTGATATACTTAGTGGATTTACTTCTACTTGATGCGTCCGACCAAGCGTAGGTATTACCTACCTAAAGTTATAAAAACTCTATTGGTAAGTTAAAAACTCTGTGTTGGGAAATAATCATTTTTTCATTTTTTTTAAACGATATAAATAATCAATATGATTCAGTTTAAAACCAAACTCACACTTGTCCACGCCGTTACTCGTGACTTGACGCAACATTGACAGCTCGCCTACCCTACACACGCATGCATGCATATACGTAAAATGGCGCGCGCGGTCGCCGCGGCGCCGCACGCACGCTTCTTACCCCGGTATACCTACATACTTAAGTTTTCGTGTAGTAGGTAATGTAGGTAGGTACTTTCTATTGATTTTCTATTAACTAATTAATACGAAAAATGACGGTGACCAAAAATTGCCCACAATGAAGTGTAGGTTATTCTGTTTTTCTTCACAGTTGTTTTATTTTTGAAGGCGAGTTTTCAACCCTTTAAAATGATTTATTTGGGGTTTAAAACGGCAAAATTTTATTTAAAACGTTTCAAATCGGTTGTTTTTAGGAATGAGATAACATGAGATAAATCATATGATTTTATTTTGACTCATCTACAACATCACTGCGACCACTGCGACTAATTCAGGCCAACAAAATTTGACAAAGTTTCCCCAGAAACTAGAGCATACTTACCCGAAGCATTTTAGTGCGCTAAATCCAAATTCGGCCGCAGAATTGCTCTATCACGTCAGGTTTTTGAGATTTATTTTTGACCCATTGAGTGTCAACTTCAGATTAACTTTATCAGTCGAGCAAATTACCATGGATGAAGGGTGTGATTTTGTCAAAAAATCGACCATGAATTTTGGTCGATTTTTTGCCCTGCTGACAAATGTATTAGAAATAAAAGAAAAATTCGTTCAATGTAATATACGGTTGATTTTTATTATTTCAAATTATGTTTAGATATTTATAAGATCTAATAACAAGAAAGTCAATGAATAATGAGAATAATTATTATTGGTTATAACATTAATAATAACTATTATTGTTAATTTTTAGCAATAACCAGAATGGAGTGCTGTTTGTGTTGCTAAGTTTGGCTAAAAAAGACATTCCCAGTTCCCACTTTCTTTCAGTATTTTGAAACAATTTTTTCCCGAAGCTGTATCATTTTCTTTTTTTTAAATACAAAAAAAATTCGCTTGTTTCAGCGCCATCTTCTTGAGATTGATTTAACATTTAATGCACCCACACCATTTTTTTTATTTTTCTAAGCTAATAATTTATTAGAAATGGGGAGAAGGAAAGTATCAATACTTTTAGAAAGTATCGATACCTCAAAAGTATCGGGTCAAAAGTTTCGATTCCAAAAGTATCGATACCTCAGGGTATCGATACTTTTTGCGAATCCCTAAGCAAAGCAATTAACATGTTGCCGCGCCGGTCGTACTCGCAATAACAAAATGGTAAAATGTGAGCGTTTGTGTATTTGATATTTCATTGTGGAGTTAATTGGTGTTTAAGTGTATATTTACTAGATAACCCATAACCATGAATACCACACATGAGGATGCCGTTCTCAGTTTTGACTTAGATTTTCTTCATCCAACCGCAAACAACATTCCGGTGAGTATTTTAGGTTACCCCTTTTCCCCTTATTAAAATATTATTTTTCTGTCCTACGTGAAAGCAGCAAATTAATGCTTTTAAATGAATAAAAATTTATGTTATTTAATATAATTTGAGGAAAATAACCTTAAATTTGACATTACAATTCTTAGTGGTGTGTTTCTGATAGCTGTAGTAGTACGATATGATATGATAGTTGTATATATGTAAACACAAGCTATTTATCAATTTTAACTATGTAAATATATGATTAATTCAAGTATTATATTGGGGTAGTAAAGTAGGAATAAGTCAAGTTAGTGCATTATGTCCACAAATATTTTTTTGTACAAACAAGAATAAAATGATATAAAGTTGTTGTGGATATGGGTTCATCATTATTTCGCAGGAACACAATTTTCAGAATGCACCGGTTCATTTTAAACAAAAAATAATTGTATATGTATGTTATTATTTTAATTACAGTTACACTTTTTGTCATCTTACATGTCAGAATTTTATTTATCAGTGTGAATATAAAAACTATTTAATATGTTATAAATAAAATAAAAACTGTCCTTTGTCACTATAGTGCAGCATTCTTTAAACTAGTATAT
Organism: Arctia plantaginis; assembly: GCA_902825455.1. Classification (NCBI taxonomy): domain Eukaryota; kingdom Metazoa; phylum Arthropoda; class Insecta; order Lepidoptera; family Erebidae; genus Arctia; species Arctia plantaginis. Next base: position 9,986,087 of record CADEBD010000288.1, read on the forward strand.
GACAAAATATTTTTTTCAGTTTATAATGTTTATGTTTATTAGAAACATAGTTTTATTTGATTGAAAATAGTATATTATTGATTCACATGAATATTAATAATATTTATTTTATTAAAATTGACTAATGCTAAGTAATTTACAGAAATGAGCAGGAAGTTTGTTATAGAGCTCAGACAACATACAAAATGTGCTTCTATTTGAAAGCGATGTTTTTTAGGCTTTAATTAGTTACACTTGTTTTAATTTCATAAATCAAATGTATCCAGGTTATCACAAAAAACATTTTATTAACACCATACACTTTGTAAGGAACCTTATATGTACTTTATCGCAGAAGCTGTTCTGTTCAAAAAAAAATGTAGATCAAAATGAGATTTTTACATTTTCCTCCAAAAATAAATATTTTCATTCTTTTCTGTTTTTTTCAGTTTGATCTTTGCTCCCTTTATAATAAATCCCTCCTTTTTTAAATATTCCATGAAACTTAAGTATTAAATAATTTTTCATGTGGGGAACATTTGTTAAATATTTTTAATTATTAAATATATTTATTTTTGCAGGTTCAAGCACTAAAACAAAGATACATTGGACAGATAAAAAAAAGAATTATTAGAGTAGAGTAAGTATTTGTCTTTTTTTAATATACATTAATATGTACTATAAAAATATTTCATTATAAAATAATAATTATTGATTTTTTATATTATAAATAAATTTATTATGGTTTTCTTTCCATATTTCAGTGCTCTTAACAGTCATTACAATTCTTTAAAACTGGATTTGTGTAGTAAAAATAAAGAATTGGACTTAATTAAGAAGAAACTAGAGTCTACAAACCAGGAACACACACAAACTAGTTTGGAGTACAAAGAGATCCTAGAAAATTTTTCAAAGTGCGAAATGGTAAGTGGAATTTTTTATATTTCAGTATGATATTATTCTAGGTGAATACTAAGATTTTTATTATTAATACTAGCTGGTACCCGCGACGTCCTTTGCGTCGATTCCTGGACTGGGCAAAATTTTATGGGGTTTATCTGAGAGGAAAATAGCCTAAGTTACTCCCTACATAGGCAGCTACCTGTTAGTAAAATATTATCATATTGGGTCCAGCTAGAAGATTAGAATCTATTTAGAAGATTATCCAGAACAAACAGACAAAAAAAATTAAACTGGTCTGAATTCATAGGCATTAACAGTGTGAGCAAGAAAAACCTATTATTTTGACAGAACAAACAGACACTTCAATTTATTTATTTGTATAGTTTAACCAAGCCAAAATTAGGAAGTAACCTATTTACTGCAATAAATCAATGATTGCTTGATTGATGAAAATTTCAGGAGTGTCAAAACCTAAAAACTGCAATAAATAATTATCAAGAAAAGTATTATGATGCAGAAAACCGTGTTCAGGCTGGAAAGTCACATGTAGTGCAATTACAGGTAAATATAATTTTAATTTTATAGAATAACTAACAGAGTTCTTTCCTATCTCTATGAAATATAGTTTAACGGTAGTTAAAGGTATGTACTTGTCAATGCATATATATTACAACATAAACTGAGTTTAACCACTATTAGCCTCTTTGAACACTACTTGCTTCAGTATAGATCATTTTAGTTTAATTAAACTAAAAAATGGAGAATAAAAATAAAAAGTAAAAAAAGAATAGTTTATTTGGATAGTGAAACTTTGTTTTCATTTAAAATGTTCATCATCCAGTCATTAACAAAAAAAAAATTAACTGAAGTTGGACCAAGTATGAGGTACATGTTATCATAGTAATTAGCATGCACCAGTGTTGGAGGGTTGGCCCTGCTGTTCTACTTTCACATGTCAAAAATAATAAATTGTTTTACAAAAATGTGTAATTTTCTGTATTATTTTCACTGGTATATGTGAACTGTGAACTTACGTTACAAATTATTATCTAACATGAGTAAGTGAATAAATTGTACTATTTCTTATTGAGAATAAAAATCTTAAACCTTATTGATTTCAGCAACTTGTTAAAGAATATGAAGGTAAAATTGATAGTTTACAACAAAATGAGAGGAGAAATAATGAAAAAGCACTAAGGGAAAGTATAGAAAAGGAATTGCTACAGTGGAAGAAAAAGTATAAAAAGGAAATTGGGGAATGGCGTACAAAATATGAGACTTTACGCAAACAAATCCAAGAAATAAAAACTGGCACAGGTATTTTACATTACATTTATTAGCTCGCCACTTCTACTTCCAAGTTTTTGATAATTCTAAAATAGGTATTTATATGGCTACTTGTAACATTTCCTGTTCATCGTAAATATGAACTAGCATAATACAAAAGGTGAAAGTGAAAGCGGGAATGCTACCAAGCATGGGAAAATGCAGTGACGGAAGGCGATGTAAATACCAGTACGCTAAAAAAAACAATATAACATTGCCTCCAGGTCCCTTAAAAGAACCATTGCTAGGGCGAAATCGGAGCACATCAGTCCTTTCCACCCCTGCAGACTGGAGATAATTCGTTGGCCTATGATGCCAATGAGAAAGCCGATCTCCTAGGCAAACTCTTTGCTTCCAACTACCGCGGTGCCAGGGCTATATGCCGGATATCCGGTTCATACAAAAATAAGTGCGTAAAGCACTCTTTTCCCTTGACATTCATAAGTCGTGTGGGCCCAATGGAATTTCTCCTATCGTGTTGAAGACGTGTGTTCCGGAGTTGGCATCGGTTTAAACGCGCATTTAACGTCTCTTCTACTCCCAAGGCGTCGTCCCGAACTCCTGGCAGGTAGCGTTTGAGCACCCGATCCCTAAAAAAGGTGACCGCTCTGACCCGTCCAACTACAGGCCTATAGCCATAACTCCTTTGTTCTCTAAGATTATGGAATCCATATGGGGCCGACTAAATCTAGTCCAGTTCAACCCAAAAAAGACACAGGTCTCTGCGTTCACCGCAAAAAAGATACCATTTGTCGTATCACCTCAGTTTGAGAGCACCTCCCTTACTGCCTCAGCCAGTATCGGAATCCAGGAATCTCAGGTGTGCTGAACAGAACACTGAATACTGTTTTCATCTCTATTCAGGGGCACCTCAGTACCAGTTTCTCCCTCGTGACCGCATCCAACGAAGAGCGACTCGAATCGTCGATAGCCCAAACAATTCCGATCGGCTTGATCCCTTGGCGTTACGTAGAGTGTGATGTGGCTTCACTCTGCATTCTCTATTGCATATTTCATAGAGAGTGCTCTAAGGAATTGTTATGACTAATACCAGCCGCAAATTTCCGCCACCGTTCCACACGGCAAAATTTTCATCCTCATTACCTAGTTAGTTGGCGCTCCACTACTGTCCGCGTTTAGAGACACTTTTTGCCCCACACAACCAATCTGTGGAACGGGTTATCGCCTGCGGTATTTCCGGACCGATACGACTTCCAAACCTTCAAGAAAAGGGCGTACGCCTTCCTAAAAGGCCGGTAACCCGTTTGTGACTCCTGAGTTGCAGACGTTCATGGGCGGCAATGGTCACTTTCCATCGGTGACCCGTCTGCTCGTCTGCCCCCTCTACATATAAAAAATTAAACAAAAAAAATTGAATTACAATATAAGCCACTTCTTAACAGATGGTTATGAAATTTTGCATACATCAGAGAAATACACCATGGAACCTTATGTCCTATATTGTTCTTCAAATAAAAACCTACACTTGAACACTACTTACTTCAGTATAGGTAATTTTAGTTTAATAAACTAAAATAAAACACTTAAAACATAATTTAAAAGTAAAAAAAGTTTCATTTGGATAGTGGAACTTCATTTTCATTTAAACTGTTTATTTCCCGGTCCTATAATCAGGTCAAACAAAATGTACATCATTTTTTATGTTATTAATTTAGCTGTGACAATTAGAAGCAGATTAAAAATTACAGCGAATCTTAGAAAGATTTGTTTACATTGTAAGTTAACAGTGAAAATAATGAGGTGCCTTGATTTGAATAGAAACAAACTACTATAAAGTGTAATTGACAAAACATCTCCTTAGATAGGGCCAGTTATGAAGGAAAGATACAGAAGTGTCCATAAGCGTCTGTAACTCAATTGCCCCTACTGGTATGATTTAAATGCTCTTTGAGTTTTTATGCACTCTTAGATGGATTAAATTTGCATTAGCATATCCTAAATTGACTCTCTGATGTTTTGTTTACAGGCAAGTTGAATAAGCAGTCAGCACCAAAAAGTGAAAAGATAAGCAGTAAAATTATATGCGATTCCATAACTCATGATGACAATAGTGAAAATGAAGATGAAGTATCCCTAGATTATACATCGCAATGTGACACACAGGATTCACTGCACAATAAAATTGAGAATGTAAGTAGATTTAATAACAGACCTATTTATTGCATAAAATTCTGTGAGAGATGAGATGAGATGCTCACGTGGATTCAGGCCTGTTGGTCTAGTAGTTAGTGACCCTGCTAAGCTAGAGGTTGTGGGTTTGATTCCCACCGAGGACAAATAATCGTGTGAGGAGCACGATGATTTGTTCTGTGTCTAGGTGTAATTTATCTATGCTATGTATGTGTTTATCAGCAGTCTGCTTACTGCTATGGTAACAACACTGCTGATAAACAAACAGGCCCTGATTAGTTTGGAATCAGACGGCGTTTTTAAGATGTATAAAGTTATTATTATTCACTAGTTACCCACATCGATTAATCCTACCCAAGCACTCATTACATAAAATCAAGGGTTCAATCACCACCCATGTCATGTCTATTGTTAAGGGCATTTAAATCACGTTGCAGTAGGTGGTTGTTGGTGAGGCAATCGGAGGTGGCTACTTAATAATGTAATATATTGATCTGTGTTCGTAGCATCCATCTATTCACATAATTTAATGTTATGTTGACTTAACTAAAGTAATGTAAAGTCCTTTATGTTGCAACACTTGTATTGTTACGGAGTGTGGAGTGATAATGTTTACGTACACAAATATGGTTGGGTCAGGGTGTTGTCGTTGTGCTTATTCTAAGACTGTTAACCATGATTGGCTTGGGCAGAATAACAGTGGATGGCATGCTTTGCACTGTCATCCACATGCTGAGTCCAAGACCATTTTGTCTTTCAAGTATTATTTGTTATTCCAGTATTGTTATTAATTTAAAAAATGTACAAATAAAGATTTTCTTAGTCTTATTCTTACTTTATTAGTAACTTATCTGATGTGTATTTGAAATAGATTTTGGTTTTTTAATTTCAGACTCCCAGCTCCACTACCAATAAAAATAATACACCCATGGAAGTTGATAGTGATTATAAAATTGAAAGAGTAAGTGTTGATACTGGTTGCGGTTCTTCTCTTGCTTCTTCCGATAACGAGAAATGGTTAAATAGCCCAGATTACTATTTTAGCCCTATAAATGGAGAAGGCGTGGATAAAATTCGTTCTAGCAAATTAGTCGATATTGCTACTAGTCCTGTATTGCCTGTAAAAGTTAGTGAAATAGCAACTAGCCCTATTCCATCAGTGGTAATGGTCAATATGGCAATCAGTCCTATACCATCAGTGGTAATGGTTAATGTGGCGATCAGTCCTATACCATCAGTGGTAATGGCCAACGTAGCAACCAGTCCAATAAATATACAATCTGAAACATGCAAAGAGTCTGAACATCAAACAGAATTAAATATAAATAATGTAGATTTAACTGAGCCCAATAATAATATCGTGGTTACAGAGGTACATTGTCCTGTTCAAATTATAGAAAACGCGCCGCATAGTGTCATTCATGAAAAAAGGTCTGAGACAATTGTTCAACATATAACTGATATAGATTTAAGAGAAAAACGAGCAAAGGATTACTTACAGTTAAACAGCAGTAATAATCTAGAAGTGGATTATAACACCGACCGTGAAATAGAAATGATATTAAGCAAAATGCGATTGGATCATGAACTTATAACACCAATCCCAAAAACACCTAAGAAGATTGGGATGAAATCAGCAGCATCACAAACTCATCACGATCAGGCTGAATATTTAAGTCATTGTACGTGCGCTGATTCAGCTATAGCGAAGAATGTGTCAGAAGCAGCAAGAGAAGATGCTGCGCAAGCAAAAGAAGATATAGCAAAAACAAAGAAAAGTCAAAAAGTATTAATATCGAATTTGGCTAAAGTGATGAAAGAAATGTTTTATATTAAATCTTTTCTTAAAAGCCGATTTTCTGCGCCTGGTACAGCATTGGAACATCTAAATGATTCAACACCCGAAAAAGACTTGTTTGAAAATGTTTCTGGTGTCAATTTCAATTATGATTACCATAATTTATTTGAATCAGCAAACTTATCAGATAATTCAATAAAACAAACAGAATCAGTTAAGTTACCAACCTCTTCGAAATTAGCGCCTGAGTCTCTTATAACAGTAATATCCGAACAAATTATAAAACCCGCTAATATAGACCATTTAAGAGAGAAACAAGTTGCAAACGAAATTTTGGCTCATCCAGTGCAGGAAATAGTATCTGAAAAGTGTATTAAGCAAAATGGGAGTCCTAAAAGAATAGATAGTGTTATGTGTTTAAACAGTAGCGCAGAAAAAGAAACTGTATCACCAACTAAAGTAGCCAAGGGGCGAAGTGTTAGAAAATTAACAAATTTAGCTAAATACAGAAATAAATGTGAGGTTCGGAATTATAAGATTAGAAGAGAAACACCACCGTTAAAAAAACTGCATATCAAACCAAAACAGGTACCTTGCCATGATGTTAAAAAGGTAACAAAAAATGACACCTCTGCTACACTCAATGATGAACAAGTTTACGCTAAAGCTGTAAAAGTAATGGCTGAGCTAAATGCTGTGCCCACCAAAGATTCTGTAGATACCGTGCTTACTACAAAAATTCAACAGAAAATAACAGCGGTAAACGAGCATCATAGTGCTGCTGAATGTAAAACAGATTTGAAATCTGGTTCAACTCAACCAATATTTTCTTCTGGGTTCACATCTCCAATACCGAAGATTATTTCTCCGATACCAGAAACAACACCACCAACAATATCACGTAGACGTTCTATCAGATCCTCAAAGTTAATTGATCCGTCTCCAAATATTGCAAGCACATCTCCAGATCTTACTATTACGTCATCGATACCTGTTTTACGATCTCCGAAGCCAACTATTGTATCTTCGACCCCTACGAAAAGATCGCCCTCACTTGTAACATCATCTCCGACAACGTCGATCACTTCTCCCAGACGTTCGAGTCGACTCTTGGAGTTTGCTGCTATATCGCCAAAAAGTACAGTTACATTGCCAAAATCACATAATGTTTCTAAGCGTTTGTTTATGTCATCATCGCCTCCGACTATTACTTCACCAAAACTTGGAACAGCGCCATCAATAACTGCAGATACTAGTAAAAATGTCGGCAAGTTTGAAACAACTTTACCAGACCAGAATTCTGTTTTATTAACTCCGACAATTACTTTACCAAAACTTGGAAAAGCACCACCAATAACTGCAGGTATTAGTAAAAGTGCCGACAACTTTGAAACTACTTTAACCAACCAGAATTCTCTTCTATTAACTCCGACTATTACTTCACCAAAACTTAGAAAAGAACCACCAATAACTGCAGGTATTAATAAAAATGATGGAATTTATTTTGAAACTACTTTACCGAAACAAAATTCGATTTTATTACAAAAAGACTTATCTATAAACAGACCGGTTCAAAGCGCAGAGAGAAAACGTAAATTGTCCAATAGTTCTGACATACAAAGTAAGAGAGTATTGCGTAGTAGTGTGAGTCAAAGCTTTAATACCAAAGAACATGACGAAAGCTATAAAGAAGTTTCTCCTGCTGGTATATCGGCTCAAGAAGATATATCTTGTCATCCTAAAGAAAGTATCTTGTGTTCTATGATAGAAAAATATGGCATAAGTAAAGTAAGGCCTGTTGTGCGACATATTCCAGGTGAGTATTTTTATTACCTATGATATAATAATATGAGGAATTATTGCCCATAAAAACTAAATAAATTAAAAAGATAGTGTTCTAGAACCAACTTTTTAAGACTATTTATTACGACGATTTACTTTTAAGGATTTGTTACTTTTAAAATAAAAACTATTTTAATTTAAAGTGTATTATATACATATATTTTAGTTTTTATACATAATATCAATAAAATCTAAAAATATATTTCAGATGCAGTCTTGAAAAATGTAAATAGTAATATTGAACAATATATGTCGCGAATACTTGAAGGGCCGATTAATAAAGATAATGCTATGATGATCGAATTAGTAGAGGAGTGTAAAACATATGATTATAAAATTTTTGTGGCTGGTCTTACAAAATATCTTACAAATCCAGAAAGGAAGATTGAGTTGTTTGGAAAAATAGCATCCCCACCTGCTCCGCAAATGACTAAGTCTGAGGCCGTTCTCCTTTTCGTAATAAGGCAACTTAGAACTCAATGGCGGCCAGTTGATACCGTCGAAACTCTGCTATCCAGTCTAGAACATACCTTATTCAAGCTAAACCGAACACCAGAGTTTGAAGTTATTGAAAGTGTGTCGCATTTTTATGCTCTACTTTGTAGATATTTTGGTCTACAGAGTCGTCTAAAAGTGTTCATGCTTGATGCTATGTATTGTATTCTGTACAAATCTGCACCGCTTATTAAAGAGTGCTTGGAAGTGTGGCCTCACATCATTCCATTAGCACACATGACTGCAGGTATGGCTTTAAGTTCACTTATTTTATATTAGTTGTTTATAATTGATTATATATTATAATATTTCATTTTGTTTTCAGCCAAAACCCCTTTAATTACAATATTTGTATATCTTTTACATTTCTACAAGTGTGAAGACCGGTTTTCTAGAGTACAAGACATCAGAAATATATTACAGCGGAAGTATTCGTATCAAGTGACGGAGTGGAATGAAGGGAAAATTTTAGAGTTAGTTGGAAATTCGATTAGTGAACTAAGAGGTAATTATGTTTTAATTTACTTCCCTATTAATGAGTTCTATATATCTATCTTCATGATATTTCTATGACAACAAGTAGTTCAGTGTTTTTTTCTTAGCATGTTTTAAACATTGAACTCTCCATGAACGACTATTACCAATAGTATGCCAATTTTTTTTTTATTTTACAGATATTCCATGTGAAAAGAAGATGTTACGAATTGCTATAATCATACTTGCTAAGCGCAATGGTCCGAAATGGACTCAAAACAATATTATAAAGCGATTGTTTCAATTTATAGAAAAAGAAAGTTTACCCGAGCATATAATAACGTTCTGTGTTTCGCTAATTGGACCACTCATAAAACCTTATCCTATTGACATGAAAGTTCACTGTGAAATTGCTCTAAATCAACTTTTGAATGTTCTTAACACAATAGGTAAGCAATATATATAATGTTATTGTATTGTATTACAAGTGGCTAACGCGTGACATTTTGCGAAATCACTTAATTATATGAATATTGTGTTATTGATTTTAATGAAACAAAAAAATATCGTACAATCTTTTTTAATGTATGAGCGTTGTAGCCACTATGAATGATGTCGATAATGAAAGCAATTAACATTGTGCCCTTTATCCACATAATTTTTTTGTACGTGTATTTGTGATGGCATTGTTTCTAAACCTCTGGACCACATAATAATCTAGATATGGTAAAGTATAGTGCATTGTGTTTAATTAATCTTTATATATTTCTTTTGCAGCGTCAAAAAGAACCAAAGAGGCATCCATTAGTAGCATGCTAATTATGAGTCGACATAATGCACAACGAGTTAATGAAATACTACTAAGTAGAAAAATGGAGATCATGTCACCTGAACTAGCAGAATTGTTTCGTATATATATTAGAATGAAACCTTTAAATACGTGGTTAAAAAACTTATCGCGACCGTCTAATTCAAACTAATTATAAACCTTTATATAAGTGTAACAATACATACATATAAATATATATACCTAATACATTAAGTATTTATTTGGTTGAGCTGAACTATAATAATAAATGTCTGTAAAAAGTATGGGATATCCTTTAGTAATGCGCAAGTAGTATTGGCGTAGTCTAAGGCACTTGCTAAATAAGTTATTGAAAATGTGCTTCATGTTCATGTAGTCTGTGTTGTATGAGTAACAATGTAAGTATTATATACCATGAGTATTGCCATTGTGCGAGTATTGTCATCACAAGTAATTACCTCATTGTATGTAAAGTTTTGTCAAGGAAACAATAATTATGGCTTGTTGTAATTTAAGTTAAGGACGCAGGGCAGTCCCGTCTACTACTCTTTCTTTTTTATTACCAATCAGTGCGCTTTTCTACACTAAACAATAGTAACCACGAAATATGTATAGAATGAATAATCAACAGAACCGACTTAGTAGCATTTTTGTCGTTCTTGTCTTGTTATTGAAATGAAATAAACGTTGTTTCATTCAAGCCTTATCATAGTCTCGTAAAGAAAAAAACTATTCAATACTGCTATTCTATTTACTTTTATTGTTATAATTATCTAATTATCAACCTTTAATAGTCCACCACTAGACATAGAGCTCTTTTTAGCCTACTATTGACGGCCAGTCGGGTTGATGTAGGATTGTGTGAAATTTTCTTTCTCTTTGCAGTGCCGTTGTAGTTTGCTCCCTTAGTCGCCTCTTTATCTAATCATCATCAGCCTATCGCAGTCCACTGCTGGACATAGGCCTCTCCCATTGCACGCCACTTAGATCGATTTTGGGCTTCTCGCATCCAGCTCTTTATCTAATGCGCATCTCGAATTTGAGCTTTTGTTATCTCATCTTTAACTGCAGAACCGCAGTTCAGTGCAGTTAAGGCAATCTTCATACCGACACAAGATTTTTAGAATAATGTCTGTCTACCCTTTAAGACAATACTCGCACTTTGGCTACGGAGAATAAAAGATGAATCAGTAAATGCATATACTTATATAGTTAGTCTTTCACTTCAAGCTCTCTTAAAGTTAAATGAAATGTACATCTTTTAGCGAAGTACACTTTAAGACTGCTATCTTTAGTGTTTTTAGCAAAGTTATCTTTGCCGGGTATTTTTGGTTAAAAAAATCACGGCTACCAAAGAGTAGGCAGTTATTACCTGTATGACATGGCTCTAACCGCAGTTGGTGTTCATTATAGTGTTAGAGGGTAGCAAAGCAAGTAAAACTATGTTTTGTATTTTATTTCTATGTACAAATATGTAAATATTTAGAAATTAGGTATAAATTAATATTTGTGTAATAAATGATTCCCATTGTGAACCCTGAACGAATTGAATACGAACTCTTGTAGCGTTTTTAGTATAGCTGTGTTACATATTTGTACCTGTGCATATGTTACTAAAGTTCGTAGCAGACTCGTTTCTTTGATGTTAAGAATCATTTTCTGATAGTCATCGCGTTATATATGACGCTTTTAACTGTGGTATTTAAAAAAGTAAGTTTTAAATAAAACTATCTCGACAGAAACTAGTCGTTTAATTACGATTTCCAGATCTTATTATTGAATTCGGAAAGCACCTGTTTTTTGTGAAACGCCATATTCTTAACTAGCTGACCCGCGCAACTTCGTCTGCGTCTCTCAATAGTAATAAATTTTCTCCGTTTTTGAAACGTTCTTCATTGGTGCTCCGCTCCTATTAGTCTTAGCGTGATGATATGTAGCCTATAGCCTTCCTCGATAAATGGGCTATCTAACACTGAAAGAATTTTTCAAATCGGACCAGTAGTTCCTGAGATTAGCGCGTTCAAACAAACAAACTCTTCAGCTTTATAATATTCTTAATTCGTCACTACGAGTACATAAAATAAATTAATTTAATGAAATGGTTAGCGGACGACAAAATTGTTCAAAAACGCAAACACAAATCTTTTTCTTAACTTTATACTATTATATACAGATGTATACAAATTGAAACGAGGTCGGATCGGTTCTCAAATTTTGCAAGTTTTCAAGAGAATCAAAATAAAACTAACAAACGTTAATGACATTCATTTACTTTATATCACTTATAATATATTTTAAACCCTACAAATATTACAGTAAGTTGTCAAATCCAGTTTTATGCCTGAACTAGAATGGATCTCAACAATACAATGACAGGAATTTTAGTCAGTTTGCTAGAAAAAGGGAGAAGTCGTTTTGTGATCTTCATAGCCGACCTTAGGTGCCTCATATTCAGGTGTGCGTTTCCCCTAACGGAAAAAGTTCGAATTTTATTGTTTGAGTTTAACATATATTTAGTGTATAACGTCGTGTAATTGTGTATGGTAAGTAAATTTTTTTGCATCCAACCATTGCCGAGTTATTCACGAAAAACTGTTTCGATATTTTTTTTATCCCATGGACGTAGAGGAAAAAAAATGGTATCAAAAATTAGTGTATGACGTGAGGTAATTGTGTATGTTTAAATTAAATTTGTGCGCATTGAGTTAAAACAACACTAGAGAAGCAAACCTCATTATCACACGTCGAAAAAAGTGTAACCACTTTTGAACTTTGACGACGTAGCTTTGATACCACTAAACATTTGAAAGTAAACATATTTATGTCTCATTTACACGCGAGACAAGAACAATACCATCGCTCGGATTAGACAAAGACAAAGATATAACTTTACGATGGTGGGCCAGTGTTGACTACCGTATGAAATTTTACCCATAACAACTAAGAAACAATTTTTTTTTAAAACAATTTTGTAATAAAATAAATTAATTTAAATATTCTAAATAATATATTTCGAATTGAATAGAATAGGTATAAATAATAAAATAACTGGAAATATTTGGTTAAAAGGGTTTATATTCAGTGTAAAATCAAACTGCGCTGTGAAGCATCAGTTTTGTATACAATGGTCTTTTAGACTCTTTTTTATAAGTTTGTGTGGATATTTTACTTTCATGATACAATCTTATTTTATAAACAATAGCAGCAATATAAAAATAATAGCATTTAATAACAAAAGTGAATGATCAACTTGTACTGATAATAAATAATCCCCAGGGTGTATTGCAAATTCTATTATAATTTAAAAAACAAATAAAAAAAAAAAAAAATTAATTTATATTTTATAATTTTTTTTATTTATGTTTATTTACTTTTTTATTTTATATTTTTATTTTTATGATAAACATTTTTTATTATTATTATTATTATTTTGTACAATTATTATTTGAAATTGATAATAAATTAAGAAAAACAATGAATTAATTCTTTTGTACAAAAGTCTCCAGCACTGCGAGCTTGGCACTTCTCCCAAGCTCGCAGTGAACGTTCAACGGGTCCCTAAAAAAAGTGATCGGTCCAGCCCTAACAACTACCGTTCTTCCTATATTTTATTATTATTGGCAAAATGTTTAAAAACAGTATGAAGCATATTATTTCATAAATTATAAATTCTCCCACTAATGTGGGAAAACCAAAATGATTTTTTAATGGTAACACTGATTCTAAATTACAATTATCAGTGTTTTATTTCAATTATAGCCTTATTTACGATATTATCAATACAAAAACCATTAACTTACACGTGAAAAGTAATTTCGCATGATTTATTAATGTTTTGTGACCTTGAATCGCATTCTTTCACTACGCATTTAGCCATTTTGGCGATTGTTACTGTCATGTGTCGCTATGTTCAACTCGGTTGACGCCACATTGAATACTGAATTGACGTTTGCTACGCATATGCCTGTGGACAGATGTGCAGTAGTAACGATTTTAGGCGGGAATTACTCATCTATGTAAGTATTATATCAATGTTTGTGCGCCAATAAACTGCGAAGATATTCAAGTTTCCGCTGCAACAACGTTTGGCCATTTGCTACATTTCAATTTGTTTATACTTACTGTTTGTAAAAAAAGATTTTAAAAAACCATATCATTCAGAAGATATAAATATAAACGTAAAATAAGGTTATTAGGTCCTAGTACTTAGGGCTTATGCACTAGGGTCTAGATTATAACGTTTATGCATACCTTGTAAGCATCTACAACGTCTTACCAAGTATCATTGATCTGTACTCTTAGTGATTAATGAGCTATGGAATAATTTACCATGACTGGACCACTGTTTCAAATACAATATTATGCAGTCTTATTGCACGAGATTCTAAAGGAAATGCGTTATAAAACCTATTCCAATAATGAGTGCATTAATTCAAATATGCACATGTAAAATTTCATTTCTTTACACTAAATAATTAACAAAATACAAGTAAAATACTGACAATCGCCGCAATTCGTACATTACCCTACCGAGTTCGGATGGCTACTAAAAAGCGACCGTGCAGTACATTTAGGTAATATTCTTAAAACAGTATAGTATATAGTAATTTGCGTACACAACGGATAGGTTTAAATTAGTTAAAGTTTTTTATGAAAAACTTCAATAAACAATAGACTCTTATAGATGTGAATATTAGACATAGATTTATATGTAGGTAAATATATAGGCTATCTGAAAATGTGAGAATCTAGGAAAACTCGTCTAAGCAGAAAACGCAGGACGGAATCAGTCTTCCTCAATAGCAATAGTGGCCTGTTTTATTAAAAAAATAAATGCAAAAAAAATAACAAAATTATGACGGGCGATAAAAATATCATGATCTATATTAATGTAAAATCAAGTGAAAAAGTGACGAATTGTTATTTGTAGCCTTCTCGATAAATGTAACTGTCGTGCTTTTTCACTACCGATAATAACCGCGACAAAAAAATCTAACTAACACATGGGCTGAAAAGTCCCGGGCCTAACAAAGAAAACACAGTTTTTTTGGTTCAAAATTAGCTTTAATCATCAACGTAATCTCCATCAAGAGCAAAGCAATCATTCCAGCGCCGGTCTAACATTTCAATACCACTTTTGTGGAACGATTTATCTTTTGCCTCAAAATAGGCCTCAGTTTCAGCGATAACTTCTTCATTCGTGCGAATTTTCTTACCGGCGAGCATTTTTTTCAGGTCTGCGAACAGCCAATAGTCGCTGGGAGCCAAAGCTGGCGAATACGGTGGATGTGGGAGCAATTCGAAGTTCAATTCATGTAGTTTTGCCATTGTTTTGATTGACTTGTGACACGGTGCGTTGTCTTGATGAAACAATTTTTTTTTCTATGCCATATGCGGTCGTTTCTTTACACTTTTGGCCTTCAAACGCTCCAATAACGCTATATAATATTCACTGTTAATGGTATTTCCTTTCTCAAGTTAGTCGATGAATATTACACCACGCACATCCCAAAATACAGAGGCCATAACCTTTCCAGCCGATTGTTGTGCTTTCGGGCGCTTTGCACGAGGTTCACCAGTTGCTGTCCACTCAGATGACGATCGTTTTGATTCCGGAGTGAAGTGATGGATCCATGTTTCATCCATTGTCAAATATCGACGCAAAAAACCGGTTTGTTACGTTTAAACATGGCCAAACACTGATCAGAATCATCTACACGTTCTCGTTTTTGGTCAACAGTGAGTAAACGCGGCACCCACTTTGAACAGAGCTTTCTCAAATGCTCATGCAATATAAAGCCAACACGTTCTTTTGATATCTTTACGATGTCAACTAACTCACGCAACTTCACTTTTCGATCATTCAAAACGATTTTGTGTTTTTTTTTGTTTTCTGATGTTACCGCCTCATTTGGACGTCCACTGCGTTCTGCATCATCGGTGTCTCTACGACCACGTTTGAAGTCAGCAAACCAACGTTTTATTGTTGTTTCTGATGGAGCTGAGTCCCCATAACACTTTTCAAGCCATTGCTTCGCTTGAACGGTATTTTTTCCCATCAAGAAGCAGTGTAAAATCAAAACACGAAATTGTTTTTGATCCATTGTTTTGAAAATAACAAAAGTAGCGTCACTCTTAACACAATAACTCACAAACTAATGAATAGAATATCATGAAATTCTAACAGCTGTCTTTTGAAGGTTAGTATTAACTGAAAAAAAGGTGGCTGCAATAAAACTAGCATTATCTATGTGTTAGGCCCGGGAATTTTCAGCCCATGTAATACTGTGAAAATGTTATATTTTTATAACTGTATTTCCCATGCCTAGTAAGGTCATAGATAATATAATAAATAAATTTTATTATACACATACATATATACTTGCAGAGTTACGTACATACATATATACACAAATAACATATAAAACTTTACGGATATGATGAATCTGCTAGGGTGTCTAAAATGCGAACCCGACTTTCGTCGATGTCGAAATGATAGGCGGCTGTATGCTATCTTGATTGTGATGTTATGATAATATAATATATATGTATTATATAATTTTTCTTAGATATAATTATCTACCTATCTATGCAATTAATTGTCCATTATGAATTTTAAATACATAAGTATGTTTGTTACTCAATCATATAAAACGGTTTTCTGGATCTGGTAGTCTGGCTGGAATAGAACAGAGGGTACTATTTATTTATCCTGGCCAATTTTATTGACGCGAGTAAAGCTGTAGGCAAAAGCTAGTTAGTTATATCAGAATGAAATGCAGAGATTGGCTGGTCAAATATAAAAAATAATATTACGATTAAATAGTATTTATTACTTGTCATAAAAGATTCTGGTTGTTTGTACAGTCTGTAGCTTATAGAATAGCATATAGATTAGGTTTCTATTGCAACCAATAACGGATATTATTTGTTTGAAGTTATTTTTTTTGCTGTGTAGAATTGTAATTTTATGAAGGTTTTACGGTTCTCTATTTTGACGGATTGCGATTTTCATGAATTTGACTGATTTGATATAGATGTGGAAATTTTAATGCACATCTACATTTTAGATATTGCCATCTACAGCGCAAATAACGATTAAGCACTTCAATAACGTAAACTCATTTAGTAATTTGTTTTGTACTTCTTGATTTCTACCATAATGACATGAATATTGACTAATTGCGTTCTAGCGTTAGGCGTCAGTAGCTTGGCAAATTTGTGATAGTATTGCACGAAGTTCGTGAGAGCCATTTGCAGTAGACCAGACCCGGTGACTAAATTTGGAAATGATATTAAAACTTCTCTGTGAATTTCCTCAAGACTTTGCTTCCACCCAGAGCTGAATGAAGCAACCAGAGAAAGTGATTTTCTTTCTAAACTAGCTAATTCTGCTTTTTTATCAGATTCAAACAACTGTTCACCTTCTTTAACAAATTGAATCATCCCACCAAAGTGTGGGCTTAATATCTCCTCAACATATTCTGAACTTCTGGCTTGTAATTGTTCTTTAAAACTTTCTGCTTCCTTTGTATTGTCCCTTGTTCTTTCCATTAATATACTCAACACCATGTCATAGTTATTTATGAGAAATATTAGTTGCTGAATACGTTGCGGAAATTCAGCTGCCATTTTGAGTAAGTAACAATGGACTTCGTCTTGAAGAATTAGTAAAAGATTACTGAGTTCTTCTGAAGGAAACTGTTCGCTTAAGCTAAGCATTGCTGCTGAGAACTCTGCATATCTTCGAGTGATCTGTAATTAGTTATTGATGTGTTATAGCTATAATAGAAATATGTGTATAAAAAATCATATGAACTTTTATATATTTACATAATGTGGTCCCAATTCTTTATTAGACAATTTAGCTGGATCGCATTCTCGCACACTCTGTGTGTTAAGTTTCAATACATAATCCAATCTAGGCCACAAAGTATTTTGCAATGAGTCCCAATAACTGAAAGTAAGAATCATTGTTAAATATAACTACTTCAAGTTGTATCAGCTTATTTATTATGAAATATCGGTATATTTACGAGTACGAGTTCTACCGTGGCACCAGTGCTGCAGAAACAGCTCGAAGGATTTATGAGGTGTATGGCGCTGGTGTCGCAAAAGAAAGCACGGTACGTTTTTGGTTTCAACGTTTTTGTTCTGGAAATTTCGACCTTCAGAACCAACCCCGGGGCCGGCCGGAGACCAAAGTGGAATTAGAAAGGAAGGAAAAGAATTAAAGGCTATTGTGGAAGCGGATCCATCACAAAGCACTCGCTTCCAGGAAGCACCGGGAACATGGGGTTCCCACACGGGTGGGGGGGGGGGTCGTCTACTCGTCTGTAGATGACCCGAGGTATGTCGGGGTACCAGGGACTTCCTTTCTAGGGTATACCTGGTTCCCCGGCTATTAGTACCCGAGACGGCGTGCGGTTTTAGTCGGTTCGAGTCCGACATGCCACCGACCAGGTGGTATCCGAGGGGATTTCCGCACGGGAAAAAAAAAAGGGGTCAGTTAACAAAATGAACTGAGGGTTTTATTAGTAGCTATTGAAGAATTTACATTGATAAGTAATTGTCAAGATTTTTACATGGTGACCAAATTAAAGGAAGTGGAGAAGTAGGATTAATTCTAAGCACTGTGTACCTGTCTAAGGCTGCAACTGCTCTTTTGTGGCACATCCATCTGTATCTGTTTATCAGCTGTATACAGAGATATAATGCTAAACAGTCATAACATTCAATTACATAGTTCTCAACATTTTTCTGAAATAACAAAACCATTTTTATATTAACATATTATTTAGTATTTCTGGTATTTGCTTTTGTATGAGGTGGACTTAATGCCATAATATCATTTTCTACCAGTCAACCTTTGGGGGAAATGGATTCATGGTATGTGTGTATAGAGGAAGTTTAAAAAAAGTGAAGATTAATATTTTGGAAGCTACCTCGTAAATACAAATACCATATGTATAAATTAAATATAGAATATGTATCATCGTTTCATACTTTACTACATATTGTAAAAGCCATACCACAAGTAATGACAAAGTTTTTCCAAGGATCCTATCAAAGAGCTCTTGAGCATGACTTCCTTTAACATGGAAGAATTCTGTAGTGAATAAGTACTCTCTGCAACTGTTGTCCACTAGAGCATACTGTAAACTTCTGAATAACGCTTCATATGAGTACTGTAATAAAAACAGATAATTTCATAAAAAGATTTGCAAATAAATTCTTCTCTATATTTATACATACATAAGCTATATTTGTTACAGATCAAGTAATATATTATAAAGCATTTAAGAGATGGAAGTCCACACAGGCTTGATGATATAACAGTGCCAGTGCACGATCATTTGATTGGTCTGGGTGTAATTTAATTATAATACATATGGATTTAGAAATATATATAACCATGTTTATCAGTGATCAGGTTACCATAGCACAGGTTCTACCTAGTTTGGAATCAGACAGCCCTGTGTAATGTGTGAAGTTATTATTATTAGTATCATATATATATATTTATAAATAATAATAATAATAATATTCTACCACAATGACACAACACCATCTAGTCCCAAACTAAGCAGAGCTTGTACCTTGAATTGAACCCGCAACCTTTGGAATTAGTAGACTGTTATACAAACTACTACGCCATCTGGTCATCAAGCATTGTTCATTGTTCGTAAGTATTATTCATAACGCCTGGGTAAGCAATAGAGCAAGAACCAGAGTTTCATAAAAATTCATCATAAAAGCATGACAATTACATAAAAACACTTCACAATTGTTTATACCTTTGTCTTTTGTTGTACATGAGGTACAATGATAGGTGCTTCAAGCTGCTGCGCTAGGACATCACCTCTATTGCCTATTGTGAATATTGTGCTTTTATTTTTCAAATTGGATTTCTGGAAAAATCCACCCTTAGCACCATCTTCAATCCCCATGAGATCATCCTTTGTTGGTGCTTCTTCATATTTTAGCTTCTCTAGTCTTGAAGCGTATGATTTGAAGTATGAGTAGTACACTTTACTCAATGTATCTATATACTCATTACAAATTTCTTGTGCTACATTTCTCTCATTGGTTAGAATAAATTCAAAGAAAAATTTATATTTTAACATAGCATTTTGAGGCATTTGATAGTTGGCCATTGGTTTACGAAATTTATAGATTTGTTCTAAAATATATGTTCTTATTTTTGATACAGCTTTTATCTTGAGCTTTTCTAAGACATCCTTCACATCATGACACGCTTTAGTTTCCTTAAAATCTTGTTCCTTTACGAAGTTCAATTTTTGGTTTAAAATAGCAAGTTGAACCATAAATTCCTTATCAGTCACAGGTACATTATTAACACCACTGTAATAAACAATTTATAATTGTAACCAAGTTTTTATGATGTGTTTAGAATGTTACTTTACTTTTCATAAATTTTATACTTACAAAATAAGAGTTTCAGAAACTGCCATATCTTCTATAAAAGTTGAGAGCGGTCCTTTGAGTACTTGTCTATTTGACAGTTGCACGGACATGTTGACTGAACGCTTTTGTAGACTTATTATTTCATTGCTGATACTTCCTAAATCATTCTGAAATTAAGAACATATTTGATTTACAATAATAAAACTTTCTTAACTGCCTTATCCTACATGGAGGCTAGACATGACACAGGTGCTGAGAAAATATAATATCACATAGTACTTTACAAGATATATTGAATAGATTTTGTGGTGTGTGAACAGGTTGGACTGAACAGCCATATTTTAAGAGATAAAAATAATTTGATTACTCACTTGAAATACCATAAGCATGCTTTCCATTTTCGCCAAAATACCATCACAATCTTCGATTTGGTTATGAAGTGAAGCAATGTTCTCACTTTCCTTTAAGTAGTCAGAAACTGAAGTTTTCTCAGCATCTTTAATACTCTTGTCCAGTTGTAGAGCATATTCGCGTAAGTCGGTGCCATTTCGCAATACTTCTTGTATTTCAAAGTCTTCGAGGTTTTTGTCTAATACGTCTTTAATATCTGTAGACCCTGACATTGTTTTATAATAGTAATTTCAATTAACATAAACCTAACTCTAAAACATTACACACGTACGTTTGCAATAAAACTATGCTCAAACGACTAAATATAATACAGGTGTTAAGTAAAGGAAACTATAATGAATATTATTTTGCTTTAGAATAAACTGGTACCCATTTATTATTTTAACCAGTAAAGATAAGTAGGTAAACTATAAACTCGTAATAACTAACTATCGTAACTTGACGGCTCTTGACGTTAAACGTCAATTTGATTTCGGACGCCATAGGCTGCGTTCGCAAGTTGCAGAGGACACTAAAATATTAAGCATGTTTTGAATGCTTAACGCTTCAAACAGTTGTGTTTACAGGATTCAAGCCATGACGAGACACATCTAAAGAGCTTTTCAAAATTTTAAATGTTGTTGAGAGAAACGTAGTATCTGAGAATCTGTCTGTTCTCAAAATTTCAACATCAATAAAAAGTATAAAAACCTTAAAGTATAAAAACCTCTTTAAACGTAAACACTTTTCTTTTTTAACGCATGCGTAAGTTTAGAGGGGCTTGTGGCTAAGTGGTAACCGAGTAGGTTAACACATTTCAAAATTAAGCAATTCTAGCCAGGTCAGGCTATGGATGGGTAAAGATTCTTAAACCATTGAGACCCCTTCGTGAGAGCAAGTGAAGCGTCGGTCCTGGTGGCCATACGAAGATCTACATCTACTACTATTTAAAAAAAATACATTATTATTTCTTATCCAATTAAATACTTACATTAGATACGTTGTGCGTTGTGATATTAGTGGTTTAAAATGCGGAGGCAAAGGGGCCGTCCGCCCGTAAATCCGTCCCGGGTGGGAACGGCCGGCAGGAACGGATCGACATAATTACTAGCGATCCGCCCCGGCTTCGCACGAGGGCAACGAAGTTGCTATTGATACTACTAGTGTGGTGTCAGTGTGGAGTGATGCATTATACTATTATTATGATAGGACTATACCACAGGACATCTTTATATGTAATATTTTTAGCCCGCGAGATCCTGCCTGCCGGTGCCACCCGGGACGATAAAAGATAAAAATGGTTACTGTGGGTTATCCTTAGGAGATAGCCATATACCGACATCATTACACATATATAAATTCTAAAGCTATTCTAGTATTTGCGTCTGGTAGTCATTATGTCGTATTGATGAGCTGGTGATGGAAGGAAAAACTCCTTAACGGTTAGGAGTTGGATGATACTTTAAGATGGCGACATGGACAAGACGAAAAGACATGCAAAGCTGAGGGTTGGATTAGCAACCTGCACTACATACCTAGCTTGTCTTAGTATTCTAATTTAAATATTTACAATTAGTCTTAATCGTTGCTTTTTCTGTCTTTGTGATGCTCTAAGTCTCAAGGAGCAACACCATCTTTATGCCATCTTTACGCGACTTAGTGCAACATAAACATTTTTAGGGTCGTGTCCTTTAGTTTATGCACGGTAACCGCCCAACTTAGGATTAGCAGTAGCATTCTCCGTTCAACATCCCTGTAGCTTTTAGTTGCCTGATAGGGATCTATCAGGTATTAGGGTTCAGGGTTAGTTGCCATAGCGTTGACAAAGGCGCTTTTGATTTTGTGACATTAGAGTCGTCATCATCTATACATATATAATTTATATAAGTATATAAAAATGTTAAGTTGTTTTGTGTAAGCTTCCAAAACTCAAAAAGTTCTGCACCGATTGAGTTTTTTCACTCCAAAACTAACTCAGTGTAAAATGTGAAGAACAGGAAGAAAATCACGTCTTTAAATTATTCTTCTTTAGGAGAGGTTGGAAAATACAATCATTGTAACATGGGTATGATATAACGAAGTTGCTTGTGATGTACCTCATAAGTTATCTATGAAGGACACGTGTGGTAACCCTACCAGATACTGAACCATACCTAATATAATAATATACATAGGTATATGTTTTGCGTGTGGTGTTTTTAAATAGGTACTTTTTGAAACTGCTTTGGTAACAGTAGGTATTTACTGATTACCACAAATATTTTTTTGCTTAAGTGAGTATTTTGGAGAGCTTTAGCGGCGATAGTCAGTTTGAGTCTCAAGTATGTGACCTTCACTTCCTCCAATTACTTGACTTTTCTTCTTATCAATTTTTCTATCAATATACTATTCGTCAGGCTCTCTTCTCCTGATTACATGAGACGCACCAAAGTACTGTTGGTGCAATAAGAGTGTTTAATATGGCTCTGTCTACCCCTTTTTGATCGATGTCTTGTTTAAAAGTTTTTGAATTCATTAAAATAAATAAGCAAAGAAATGTTAATAAGTAAATTTAACGAAATTTTACGCCTTTATGAACTTTTAGGAACTCTTATAATAGTGATTTAATTCGGTCAGAGTGCAATTATACCTCACACACCACATTTCATCCCTTCTTATGAAATTTATAACTAATTTTTAGGGTAAAGGGTAATCGTTACAAATTTTTAGCACAAAAATCTTGTAATTTAATTATTTGCACTTAAAAGATTGGTAATTTTTACTGTAACTAGAAAACTGTTATAGGAAATTAAAACATAATGAACTGGTCGGTGCACTTAGTTTGCTCTGAACCAGACTTGGAATATTAAGGGTCAGTCAACCATTATTATTATTATTTCTGTTGCCGCACTTTGCCTCTATACAACTAAGACCATGGTACCCCGTTGTATGTTACGTACCTACTATGCGGTCTGTATCGTTTTCGAATGTTTCTGGTCAATTTAAATAAAATGGAATTATGCCCATATGCAAATTAACTACATCATTAAATAATAAGAAGACATAGTAAATAAAAGAGTCATTAATTCGTTTGATGCGTTAGCACCGATATTATTTAGACGAAATATTTACAAAGAAAATGTATAACATATTATAACAAAAGCACATTTAATTTATGTATCTATATTTGAGATTTAAGAAATGCAATTCATTACAAACCTTAAAGAAGAAAAAGTATAACTAATTTATTTTATTCAGTTATTATTACACAGTTACATACTTAGGTAGGTACCTCAGTACACAATATTGGAGGGATATATTTTTTAAGTAATGTTGGTAAAATATACAAGACCATGTTACTTTAGGGACTCGATATTTGCATAGTTAATGAAGTTTCTATCTTATTGGAAAACTTTAAAGAGCGAATGTTGGATATTAATCTCTTGTGCTTTACTCCTTTTAAGCTATTGTTAAACTCAAGTAACATTGCCCATTCACAATAATCATAACGCTCTTTTAAGTTTTTATTCAGGTTAGTCTGTGTATGTTTTAGACGGTGTCCTAACGGTGTCTTACACATTTTAGTTGGCATAATTTAGTTTTAAATGTCTGCAAATCGATATCATTAATAGATGCAAACATCTTACTATATTATGCATATAGGTATATGATACAATATTAATCAATCACACGTAACAATGGAAATTCTATGGTTTTAATTTGAATTTGTGTGTCTGTTTTACTTACTTTACAACAATAGTACTCAGGAATATTTTCGATAAAACATGGTCAGTAGGTACATCAAGCTTGTAATGTAGGAATGTTTATATTTAGAATTGTATGGACAAACCTTTAAAGATGGTAGAATAGGTGAAAATATTTTAAGCACAACCGAAGAATTTATATGTACGTACAATGTTCAGGTTCATTCGTTAAAAAATCGTCACATATTAAAAAGTTACGACAAATAAATTTCTTGATAATGGCTAGAAATCTATAAAATTAATTAATATAAAGGAGTTGTGGCAACGAGTAAAAAGTCCAGCATTTATAATAATTTAGGTTATCACTTCTTTGTATACAAATTATTAAATTCCGTGCGTATTTTAAAGTTTCTTATGTACTACTTCTTTTGGTTACATAACTTATACGAATTTCAAGGATAACACCAATTTCAACAATCACTCTAAGTTGATGACGTAAAGATGCCAAACAGTGAACATTCAACCATCCGCTGTTTTTATTATATAACTTCACATCTTTCTCCTATCTATATACCTAATTATATTATAAAGTAGCTCATCTTTATTGTAAAGTTGGACAGCGTACCTGTCTATATATCGTTTCCATACGTTTTATACCTACAGCATAGGTAGGTAAGTTATAAGTCTTTTTAAAGAATCAAGGCAAATTTCATTTAAACTGTTACTGTTTTATCGAAGGCGTTCTCAGATAGGAACCCGTTTTAAGTCAGCACATATGGCAGGTATATTAGTAATACAATTCTTAGCATATCTTCAGTGATATCGTATATCGCATTAGGTCTTTTGTTATCACCTATTTGGTCCAGTGAAAATATTATTCTAGTCCATTTGTCGCCGAGAAAATGCAGTAGATAAAAATACGAACATGTACATACAAGTTAGGTACATCCTAATCTTACAAAATTAGTATTTCCAATTTATCTCTACAACCGAAATACACAAGTCTTACTAGCACTTTAATAATGTAAATTTGTTCCTAATGGCTTAGTTTATAAGTTGCAAAGGATATGGATACAAAGTGCGATCACATATTAAAAATAATTTCGTGATATGTATATTTACTTAATACATATATAATATGTATTGAAGTAAGCATATAAAAGGTCCACATAAGAAAATTCTACACTATCCACCTATAAAGGTACTCTTTAAGACACGTTGATAATTTAAGGATTTTGCGTTGGGGACGTCAATTATGCTGAACTTTTTCTCCGGCCTTAAATATAATTAGCATAACAAATTACATTAGTATCCTAGCTTCTAAAAATATTACAAAACCAATTAAAACTAAAAGGTAACTTCCAACAATCGTATCGCTGTGATGCTCGGGATCATCATCATTCAGAGGTGGCAAATAGTGGGCCATATCGCCGTCGGCATGGGCCTGAAACCTCATCGGTCACCTCAGATATTTTTGCGAAGACAGCCTGCGACTAGAGCCACAGGAACCTCACATTCGTACAAAAGGACATTAAATGCCTTATCAACCTTAAATTAACTTATATTAATTATAAAAGCCTGATAACTACGAACCATATTTTTAACATTTCTAAGTCTTGTGACTAGATTTTTCCTATCTAAGTAATACATAAGTAAATAACATAGGAATATTTGTACGACAAGATGCCATCGATCACGAGCGGTAACTCAAATGCAGACTACTAAATACACAACATTGTTATATTAAACAAAATCACACCCAAAGGACAAATTCCTAAATATTTTCAATAAATTAACCTTAACTTAGGACTTACTCGGTAAGATTGTCTCCATTAGGTACTTAATATTTTAAATTCATGAGTAGCACGAACCGATTCCGTGGGAGATCGCGCCCTAACTAACTTCCATCTAAACTCTAGAAAAATATTTTTTTATAATCTAAACACTTATAAAAATAACGGAGTCGGCTCTAAGATAGAAGGAAATGGACTACGAAGGCGGAAGTGGTCCTCAGAGGTCAGGCGCGGAGCGTTCAGAAAGGCAGACTGGAACGGAACATGTTTTCGATGAACGGTGGTGCTGGCACTAGGTCCTCGAGCTTTAAGTAAAAGATACGCTGCAGTCCTTGCACCGATAGCGAGCGCAGTTCAGGTAGAGCACCCAACACGCGGCTAAAATGGGGCGCACCACCGCTGGTGGTACCACCACCTGGCATGTGCGCGCGCAGGCACCCGATTATTCTCATTTGTAACTGCTCTACACGGTGAGGCTCTTTGAGACCGTGTCTCTCTGTCAACAAGTAATGTCCATTTTTAGTCGAAAACTAATTAAATCTAATCTAACCTATATTAAGATAGGGCCTGGGAATAAGTTGTATATGTTGTTTGCCCTGTGAGAGCCCTGCTTTGGCACATATGGGCAGGCTCAATCGTGGTACCACGGTCTCACAGAAAACCGGGGTAAAGCATAACTTTCGCTGCTTTTCATTGAGTGAGTTTACCGAAGTCCCAAGAAGGGACCCACCCCAGCTCAATGATTGGGCACTCAAAGGGCGGCAAGGGGCTTTGCGTCGCTTTGGTTGCAGGTGCTCATGGGCGGCGATAATCATTTTCCATCAGGTGACCCGTCTGCTCGTTTAATCTTTTTAATCGACTTCAAAAAAGGAGGAGGTTCTATGTTCCACTGTGTATATTTCTTTTTTTTACCATAAAATATATATATGTAAATGTAGAATAAGAAACAAGAGACATTATACACATACCTGTTATTAATGTCAATGCGCATAGACAAGCAAATGTAGATATGTCTATATCCATCGAATGCAGGGTGTTGCTGAAGTCTAGCACGGCGTGAAGCCAATCGCCAAAAGAACGCTGGCATTGTCGCTTATCGAGCACGACGCCATTGCAGAAAGTTAACTTGGTGTCTTCTGGACGCGTGCGATATGCAAGTCGTAATACGAAGAGTTCCAACCGAGCTGATGCAAATAATTGTTCTCGGTCTTCAGGGCATAACTCTACATAACCTGGCACTTTGTCAGCAAATATTTTGATCATATCGATTGATGTAGTCAAAAGAGTATAAAATTGTTGGATTACTTCCAAGTCGGACATAGGATGCTCCATAGGATTGGGTTCTCGGTACTGAGAATAATCGAGATTAGCAAAGTCCGGCGATGTATCAACATGAGCCCTTACAAGCGCTGTGATAAGAGATATTGGTGGACTTGGAGGAGATTCCTGCGGACATTTTGGTTTCGACGGCAGTCGACCACGTCTACCTTTCAATGAGTCTGTTCGTACGACTTCCTTGACCATTCCTACATTGAGACATTTCTGGAAGCGGCAAAACTGACATCTATTTCGTCTTCTTTTGTCTACTGGACAAGATTTTTCAGCTAAACAAACATACTTAGAACCCTTTTGGACGGTCCTTTTAAAGAATCCTTTGCAACCTTCACAAGTCCTAACTCCGTAATGTTGGCAGGCGGCGGTATCACCGCAAACAGCGCACAGTTGACTTGGGGACGAGGGTGCAGCACGGTGACCAGGACCATCTGGCGGGGCTACACCAGGTGAACTTGATGCTGAGCTGGGTGCAGACGCTTGCATACAATGAACTCGATTAGCAGGAATTTTTGGGCTATCGTTGGAGCTGGTTGATTCTGATCGTTGAACAGGTAATGAAGCTCGACGTTGCCTTGCACTTTGCTCAGTTGATATGTGTAAATCCACCGTGCTTGGAAACGGAGGTAATGAGTAAGAGTCTGAAGTTGGGGTCACACCACCAGTATCAAATGTAGGACTGCATTGCTGTGCCGGTGCATAATATGTCGCTGGCACGTATGGAATAGATGGTTGATGATATTGATACAACAATTGTGTAGACGTATGCCCTTGATAAGCGCTCACGTTGTAACAGTCCTCATCCATCTTTATTCCGAATTCTGCCATTTCTTGTTTTGGGTAACGGACAGAATAAGTTTCTTCAAAACTGGGCAATGCTGGGCCAAGCGTTGGAGATAAGGCTTCGCTGATGGGTGTATCTCGATGAGATTTAACTTCGGGTGGGTCCGGAGCGTGAAATTCAACGTCTGGGAATGGGTCTAAATTCTCTTCTAAGATTTCTGTAGAGTCTTCTTGATATTGCGGCGATAATAAATCAGTGAAGGACGAACCGTAGTTGCTCTGTAATAGAAATAACAATCAATAATGGAGGCGTCGCAATGGTAGGCGGCGGATGGCCGGCAGGGGCGGCAATGACGCACCAATGGCGTGCTTAGCCCATTGTCTACTTGTACCTATACCTGTTTGACAACTGGTGCAGGTGTTCTAATGAATGAATTATTTTGTATAGTGACATTATAAAAGACTTACTGTAAAAAGTAGTCGTACCACTACTTAAGTTATTTAGTAATAAAATCATTTAATGGAAAAATAATTCAGTATACATAGGGCGATGTGGTCACACAGCGACAAAGCCCTTCAATTGAGAAATCAGTGTATATATACATGTGTATTGAAACTCAAGTGTGAGTACCTACTTTATGGATAAATGGAGAAAATTTTACCACATTTTGCCATTTCGTAAAATATTATTTTTTTTTATCTTTTTTATGGTTTTGTTTAGTCTGATAACCTTCTATTTTCATACAAAATCGGTATACAGTTTTGAAAATATTTAACTTACGTGTGTTTGCAGCAGTAGCATGCTGGATGAGTTGGGTGTGAAAGCGCTTGGCGAGCGCGACTCTATGGCGCTCGGCCCTGCAACAATCAAACATTATCACTTGAGTTTAAATCTTCATTACTTCGCGAACTGCTAAACTATCTTATTTCAAATATATTTAATTTAGGCTTAGAAGTATCCCCTATTGAAAGTCAAACGGCTAAGTTACAGCGTCGAAGAACCGATTGTGAATGCGTTTGGAAATCGGTAGGCGGATGGATTGACGGCACCGTCCTTTGAACTATCACGCTATTCGAGCCATGCATCATTTATATTTACCCTCGGCGAACATACTTTGGCTCTTCCTCCACCACTAGCACTCGTTACAACTAATCGATATGTACCTATTCCGGCTGGATTTTTGATACGTGATCAGTGGTGATCGCTACCCTTGTACGACTAAAAATGAAGTTGCGAAAGAAAGGTCTCCTATTTATACTGCAGTTTTGCCAACCGAATATTGGCGTTTTGAATACATTGTGTCACGGCACTTGATTCGCCACGCCCAGAAAATTGAAATCTATGTATACACCTCATCTAAGTCTAGTAAAACAACGTCGCAAACAAGGCATGATATTGTATTTATTTCCGCCCCTATAATAGAAGAGTAGGGTTCATTTTACAATACCATCGAGGGTTGGAATTTTTTGGGGCGAAAAGGCGATAGATCCCTTGGGAGGTTATGAAATCAGTGGCATTTGCAGTTTCTATTATGTTAAGAACCATTAATTCCAGTCCTATTAAGCGATAAACAAAACAGTAGCCTTTGTTATAGAGAATTTGTTATGAATACTTATTTTTTAATGTTTCAATATGTGCATTTTATTAATCGTATTCATAATTATTTAAGTATGTATTTGTTTTAATTCGAAAAATACATAGTAGATCTTAACACCGGTAAATATTTGATTATGTTTAGGCTGACCTAAGTCGTGACCAGACGAGATTCACGTGAGCACGTCCAGTACAACCTGATTGAAACCTCAGAGAATTTATAGGTGTGCACTTAATATCCATCGTGAGCTTTATTTATAATAGGTGTATAATAGGTAGTGAGTGTCAACAACAAGGATCTTCTATGTATTTTTCATGTAAAAACAAAACATATTATACTACTTAGATACAAGTAAGTTATAATCTTTTATCTTAAATTATCACCCCAAAGCATCTTCTTTGAGCTGAAAGGCAATACAATCAAATACCTTTTAATTCTGATCTTCTATCCAGTAAATCTACCCAGGCTACCCTTTAAATCTCTTTAACTAAAGCACATGTTTTGTTAACACTACGAGTATTAGTTGAACTATTAATTATAAAACATGTTTACGGATATGCCTCCGCGTATATTAAATTCCAGTTTCTAATAAAGTAAATTATGTATTATTGAAATAACCCTGATCTTGTATAAAAAAATATTATTGAAATGTTAAGAGACAGAGGCAGACATTAAAACAAAAGTGAAGTAAAGAAATCTCAAGTGATGACAATATTTAGACAAACAATGTCAAATATCAGGTGTTTGTTTCTGCCTTTTAACTAAGATGCATTAAAAAGTGCATTAAAGAACAACCGTAATGTACCTGATCTATAAAACGTAAGCAGAAGTTGCTACCCTAGCTGCACCTACGACCTTTTCATTTCTACATGACATTTCAAATTGATTCTTTTTCTATAAACATGGTCCAGAAACATCTCTCAAGGAACAAAATTAAAGTATCTGTAATTTCTAATCTGTATATAAATTCTTAAGAAACTTGAAATTCCAATATACATTTTGTTGTTAAATTGTTTACAATAAATTAACATTCAAATAATATTAACAGTTATAAGGTACTATAGTATTTAACTGTCTTCATAACAAGGTTAACTTTAAATCTTTATGCTAAATATATTTAAAAAAATGTTTAAAAAATCACGCACCGGGCAAGTCAGAATATGTTTCGCTGTTAAGCTCTGAACGCCAGCTAATGTTTGCAGATCACGCACATTGTCATTAACTAAGAAAAAATCTTAGACCCTAAGACCTTATTTGCTTATCTGATATTAAAAATTCTTATTAGTAGATATACATTTAGATCCTGCACATCACCAGTAGTATTTCATTGGGGCCCTAACATTATCTTAGTACGATTGTCTCAGCTTCAGCTTACTATGATCATAAAGTATCGGGTCACATCAAAAGCGTTTAATAGTCCACTGCTGGACATAGGCCTCTCCTTAGAAATGAAGTTTTGGCCTACTATACCACGCTGGAACGATGGGTTAGTATTGGGTTTGTATCAACGGCCCTGGTTAAGACGGAGGCCCTCCTATTCCAAGGCCCATCGTGGTCCGCTCCCCGGCGCCTCAATTGTGGTCAACTCGATCCTCGTACCAGTTCAGGCCCAGATGAAATATTTGGGCCTGATCCTCGACGGAAGGTGGCTCTACGACGAGCACTTCCGACAGTTTCCTCCAAAGCTGGTCGGTGCTGCGTCTGCCCTTGGGCGACTTATACCCCATTTGAAAAGACTCAACCAGAACCCGTCGCGCCAAGTTGCTGTAAACGGGTGTTGTCCGGTCAATGGCACTATACGGTGCCAGAACTTCCCCATGGGATTTGAAGGCGGAAGTGCTCGCCGAAGTACATCAGCAGACGGCAGAGTTCCGAGCGGGTAATGGCAATCGGTCCCCGCCCGAAGAGGTACGCGAGTGGCGTGAGGTCGCACGCCGAGCTACTATGGCTCGTTTGTCGTCCAGGCTAGAGGTGGACCCTTTCCTTCCGACTGTCGCAGGTCCTGGCCAGGCACGGTTGCTTCGGAAAATACCTGCACTCGGTCGCTAGGGCGAATTGGCCGGCTCGACTGGAGTGATACCACGCTTCACAGAAAACTGGTGTTAAGTAATTCTTACGTTGCCTTTCACTGAGTGAGTGAGGTTACCGGAGCCCAAATCCCCCCTCCTCGTTACTCGAGCAAGAGGGACTCCAAGGGTGGCAAAGCACTTGTAACTTTTGAGTTGCAGGTGTCCATGGGCGGCGGTAGTTGCTTACCACCAGGTGACCCGCCTGTCGCTACGACTCCCAAGCCGGGCAGATTACCAGAGTGTGTTGAGCCGAGTCCTCACTGCAGTCATCGGAGCTTATCTATCGTTGCCAGCCATCATACGCTCCATGGCCGGTAGTGAAAGATGTTTCACCGCGGTCGCATCCTCCTGCGAAGACGTCATCTCGCAGAAGGAGGCGGCGGACAGGTCCAATTCGTCACCGGCGAACCCGGCAATGGAGGCGCGCTTACCACCGCCTCATGTTGCCCTGAATGTGGCCGCGGATAGACGGGGCCCTTTTTCCCTCCATCCTCTATAGTGCTCAGCCGGTATGTTTTTATTTTTCAAAACGTAGGTATGCTTGTTACTCAATCACCACAAAACGGCTTTCTGGATCTGGACGAGATTTGGCACATAGAATATAATTTAGAATAGCACAAGGGCTACACTTTATCCCGTCCAAATTTATTGACATACTTGACATTTACGCGAGCGTAGCCCTCGGCTAAAGCTCATTTATACATATAGATTTATATTTGTTTTTCTGAAACTATATTTATGAAGCCTTAATATAAAATTTTATTTCAGTTACATAATATATATATATAATTATTAAATAGTTACTCTGCGTTCCTACCGTAGTAACTTCTAAAATATTCATTATAATTAAATGTAATGTAAATTAATGTAAATAGAGAAGATATACAGTCCTGTAGTACTTTATTTGGTCTATCTCGTAAGGTTTATCCAGCGTCTGCAATGTAAGCGCACAAAAACATGTTTTTAGGGTTTCGTACTTCAAAAGGTAAAAAAGGAACCCTTATAAGATCACTTTCTTGTCCGTCTGTCACTGTGTGTCACCACCGATTTTCTCAGGAATGGGTAGACCTAGCAACTAGAATTTTTTTACCAGATACTGAGCTCTATGGTCTGTATTAGGTGTATAAAAATCAAAGTCCTGAGTCAACACGATAAAAAGATATGGGCAAATTTCAATTTTCTCTTTACTTGTGCTATAGGACCTTGGTTTTAACCAAAATTGACAATTCTAGCTCAACCGGAAGTACTCTATAGGTTTTGGGTCGAAAACCTATGGTAGTTCCCGTTGACCTAGAATTTGGTAAAAAGAAACTTCTTACAGCACAAATAAAGGACTAATTCCAAAAAATAAAAAAAAGTTAAAAATTAAGATATATTTTGGTAATTACAAATTTTCGCGAAAATCTACGTGAAATCTGGGTAGGTACGGAACCCTCGGCGCACGAGTTCGACTATTATATTATGTATTATACATATTAATCTTACTCTTGAATCACTCTCTCTATTGGTTAAAATCACATAAAAGCCGTTGCTTAGTTTGAAAGATCTAAACGTACTATAGCAAGAAGTGTCGGAAAAAAGTCTTGTTACACATTTTTCGGTCTCTTCCTGCCAAAATTTTAAGTTGGTTTATGTATGTATTTCTGTGTTTTATTGTTCCTTATAAATCTAAAGAGCTTTCACAAAGCTTGTTCAATGTTCAGTTAGAATGTAAGATATATAAGATACGATTCAATCTGACCTTAGACTGTGTTCTTTACAAATATTTTTGATTTGTAACTTAATTAAAGTTAATTTTATTTTGCTGTTACATAATTATAAAATAGCATAGACGTAAGTTTTAACATATAAACTTTGTTGCACTTATAAACTTTTTGTGCTTACAACGATGAGTAATAAAACTTTCAATAACATATCGGTCAACACAACACACTTTTCAATGACTAACTTAAGGTTTGCTAGTTTTAAGATACTCAACATAAATAGTAGAAAATTTAAATATTGTTATTTTTAAGACTGTAAAAATTAAACGGTAAACTTACACAATACTTTTACGAGAAGTCTTAAATATCCTATACCATTGAACCAAACCGGTAGAGTCAAACTATTATTTCACTTTGTAGGGTATCGAATACGCACTGTTAAGAAATATTCTGCAGATTTAAGATTATAAGTTCTTAGACTGATTTGGATGGGACCGTATTGAGGCAGAAGAGTAGAGTCGCGGTCGAGCCTTCAAAAACAGCAAACAGGACGAGCGTAGTGTTGTATTTCTGCACTTGAGCTTGGTCTATAGAGTTTCATCTACTCACAATTTTCCTCGATCCCTTTACAAAAACCACAATTAAACCTTCATAGTATAATGTTGTATTGACTATCGTTACAGGAGTGTAAACGGCTGGTGTTGCGTGTGTTTGTCAACAACAAAAAGTTATGAGTTAAGACTGTCATAGAATTATCTATTTCTATTAATAATAAATAAAATTTATAGCAAATACTGCTATCAAGTCGATATTTTCTTTGAGTCACAAAGGCAACTAAGAAATAAATATTTAAAGAGACACGCTGTTATTGAATCTAATATTTATGATTCCAACCT
Organism: Arctia plantaginis; assembly: GCA_902825455.1. Classification (NCBI taxonomy): domain Eukaryota; kingdom Metazoa; phylum Arthropoda; class Insecta; order Lepidoptera; family Erebidae; genus Arctia; species Arctia plantaginis. The sequence goes on from CADEBD010000288.1 coordinate 10,020,535, forward strand.
TCCATGTAACAACGGCCTTTGTTTGTTTTTGCATTTTTCAGTTTATTTGGTTCCAGGTGTTATTCTAAGCGAATATATGTACGAGTATAAGTATTAATATAGACTAATTAACCTAGTAGCCTTTGGATATTTTCTGTATTCATACATTAAATCATACACTCACGTCTATAACCCCGGAAGGCAAGAGATAGGCCAAGTTGTATTTAACAGCTATATTTTGCCTACTATAATTTGATTTTACTTTCGAGATAACACTTTAATATAAGAAAACTGGGAATATAGAAAAGAAGCACCGACAATGTAAGGAAAATAATATTGCGAATGGATGTTAACTCGTAATGGCTATTGCCAAGAAGTCCGATATCTTTTACATGTACCTATTTATTTTGTTCTATTTCTTATCAAAAGAAAATCTATAACTATTTTGAAAACATGTTCTTTCAGGCTATCGTATTTGCCTGAGTAGTAACACGGTAGAAATATTTATATGTTAATATTAAAGTGTTGTGATTTACTCAAGTTTTACAATATTCTTCATTAATTATGATTATCTCATTCCTTTATAGTGAATATTCTAAAAAACTGTCTGTAGTTTATTTTTACACAAGTAATAACTTGATTTAAATGTTTTGTTTAAAAGATATTGTAGTTCTAATGAAATTTGAATGTCCATTGCTCTTAAATTAATAGATATTCACTTGCCTTATTGCTTTTCATTTTAAATTTGTTATATTTAGGTACTACCATCATATTTTTTTTACATTTCAGCTTGTACCATACAAGTGCAGCAGCAAAAATGTACTTTAAAGTTTTCGTACCCACTCTTTTAATTATTTTTATAGACCTACGTGTATTGAGGATGGGCAGACACAAGAACATTGTGAAACAATTAGGGTTCCTTGTTAAGATCACGGAACCTTAAACATTTTATATCTTTAAGAATGTAGTCAGACAGAATATTTTATGATCGATCATAATGATAAAAACTGATAGTTGTGTATCTAAATCCTGGGACCAACCGGTCTCGATAATATATAAACTAATTCATTACTGAACATGATATTTTAGATGCATAGCTTATGACTACCGGACGAGTTAGATATTAATCTTACATACAAATATCAATAGGGTATAGGTATTTATAATTCCATACGTTCATAATATCTATCCGCACACAAAATGCAAGCCTTCGTGATTTTATAACAACAATGTGGAAATGACGGTTCCTTGTCCGTATTCTTTTTTTCTGATCTTTAATTTTTCTGGGTAATTTTACTCCTTAAATGTAATAACTAGCTATTGCCCGCGGCTTCGCTCGCGTGATTATTACTTATTTCTAACTTTGAAAATGACGAACTTCTATTTAACCGTTCAAACCTTTTTTATCCCCTTAATGGTGAAATTTCCAAACCCTTTCATAGTGGGTGCTCACAACGTAAATAGCATTAGCTGAAAAAGTATTATTATTAAGAAGTTATTTTTAAGATTAATTTCTTAAAGACAAGTGTCAATTATCATTTATAATTAATTTTCTATAACGTCTATCACAAAATTGTAATTAGGTTGGTAATACTTCAATTCAAATTATTTTTTGATGTGATCAACTTACTACTGTGTATTTATTTATAATATTAATATAAAGTTTGTTTGTTTGTTTTTTTGTATAATGAATTGTTGGAATTATTTTATAATGTTGGGAGCTACTGGTTCCAATTGAAAAATAATTTTAGTGTTGGATCATTTATTGAGGAAGGCAATAGTCTGTATAACATCACACCACGACCACGACCAAAAAGAGCGGAGCATCAATAAAAATGTTGCAAAAAATGTGGAAAACTTATTCCCTTTGACTGACGCAAAAGAAGTTATATAGACATATAGATATCAATTATATTTAAGTTGGTTAATTAAACCATTAACCATCCAAATGTTGGAGAATATTTTTCATATTGGAATTAATTATTAGTACAACTGGCGACCCGGCCCATACGTTAGGTATTTTTGTAGTCACTGTCAGTTTTGACATTATTATTTAAGTGTTATTACACTATTTATTTTTATAGATTTTATAGCTAACCCACAAATAGATAGATAAAAAAAAAGTGAAACCGCTGACGTTATAATTTGAATAGAGAATTTATGGTTCTAATTAATTAGAAGTGCACATAATTAAAATTACAAACTGCTATTTAATTGTATCTGGTAAAAAGAAGGTTGGTCCGTACCGTGGCAGTTCATCGTAACTTAGAAACTAAACATCGTTTAGTCGAGAGGTCCAATCCAGTTATTCGGATTATAATTTAAAAATTTCAACCTTGATTATGAAACTATTTAGTTGGAAAAGCATTAATATTACGATGCGAATGTCATCATCTTGAATTGCTAATCTTGTTTTGATTGACTAATTTCATCGAGAATGGTTATTGTAACTTATCCTTAATAATATAGTAAAACCTCACGGACTGTTTTGTAAATGATAAGTATGATAGTACTAATACTATGAACATTGTATTACTGAGTTTGTTGTCTTAGGTATCACCAACAATTTTCGGAGCGCAAGCAAATTTTTGATACCGAACCTCAAGGTTTCAATCATTTTTGCAATTCTTGTAGGGATGTTGTATAGGTAGGCGTATACTCGCTGATAATGGTGATGTACTTAGAAGTATCTAACTTTCCATGAGTGAAGAAAGTAACTTATGAGTGTCAGTCCAAAGAACTGTCAAGAAGAAGGAAAATTAAACGATCAAAAACAGGTTTTCATGCCCAGCACAGTCTTTGTAGAGAATTGCTACTTAGAAATATTATATAGACCTGATAATTGAGGCAACCTCAGACATAAAAGTCGACATTACCATTTCTAACTGATTACAAAACAAAAGACTTTTTAAGAAGAATACATTCAATGTATATACATACAATGTACCTACATATATATATATAGATTAAATAAAGTCAGAGCCCAACAGTCTAAAAGAAAGCTTTAAAGCCACATAAAAATTATTGCTGTGCAATTAGCAACCTTATCACGACTTCTGCCATTTGTAAAGCGACATTCGACTATCGTTTTAAGCTCGTTTTCGGGGAAGTATTGGTACAAAATGGTTATATGTATTAAAATTAAGATGGTTCCATATTTCAATAACAGTTGCCCTCTATCGGACATCATGAGAACTATGTATAAAAAACGCAACCAGCGTTTCAGGCTGCTGAACGACTTCGAGGGAAAGGAAAAATATTCTGTTCTCGTGCTTAAAGTTATCCGAAAGATGGCGGTATAACGCAGTGAAAATTGTTATTGATCGAATTTTAAGTTTGTTAGTATGTACGTCACCGTAACTGATTCATTTGTAACGCGCCGTACTATAACGTACACATAGATTAAGTATAGCTTTATGAGCTTTCTCATAACATGACGTTTTTATAACGCGCGACCTCGCGGCGTTTGTGTAATCATGTAAACAGCATACAGTGACGAATATTGCTACAGATTAGCAATATCTCATAAAATACGATTTCTAATGGTGTATAAAAATTGGTAAGGTAAAAGTTCAGTGCAGAACCTGTGCTATAATAACCAGTGATAAACATACTTACATATTACAAATAAATTACACTCATACACAGAACAAACGATCGTGCTCATCATACAAATGTTTGTCCTGGGTGGGAATCGAACCCACGACGTCTGGCTTAGCATTTAGCATCACTAACCATTACAGTAGACCAACAGGCCCGTCAAAACAAAATAGTTGTGCCGAAGATGTCGTTACTCTATACATGAGGTAGGTACGTTAATCATAATTTTCTCAAAATTAACAAAATTGATGATCCTTATCTTTATTGGTGTTAATTAATAAACAAAGTTCATAAAAGAAATTACTGTTTAAAGCACATCACACCAGTAAGTTCACATCTTTGAAAGTTTGTACTCTGCCATGATGTTAAACTGACACTTAAAAGACTAACATTTTATAAAATCAGATTTTTTACTAATAGCAATGAGGAATGCTTTCAACTTAGCTTTTACTGCAATTAGGTATGATAGCAGATGGAAACATATCGGCTATATATTTTTCCCGCCACATTTACGAGCACTAAGCAACTACTTGTGGGAAATTACACATTAGCTTCATTTATTTAAGGATAACTTATAACAAGTACATAAAGCTATGACGGGGTAAACTGTTTGATTACAGATTTAATATATCGTCTTTCAGAACATATATATTTTGATAAAAACAGTAATAAACACGTTTGTGTATAGATAACTACGTGCCATGAAATTTAATTTGAACTTTTCTACGTCACGTCTGATCGGTCGTTTTGTAAGGGCACAGACGTCATATATGTTGTATCTAATAAACGTGTTTTTGGTGGACTTATCAGCTGTTGCGGCACGACGCGTGGGCAGGGGAGGCTCAGCAGTGACGTCACTGACTCTGACGTCACACCACCCTCTGCCGCCTCTACGCTAACGTCTACAGGTAAAACTTTATAGGGTATTCGCTTGTGTTTGATATCTAATTTTGTTTGTTGGAGGTCATCAGTACGAAAATATCTTAAGGTACACTTTACTAGTTATAGTAATATGGAAACAAAAACTTAAATTTGAGAAGAACACTTTTTATTTAATTTTATTATGAAAACTACTTAAAGACTTTTGTGTAGTTGATGAGTTATATTATTATACTGTATATTATTTTCATGGTTTTTAGATCTCTGAAGTACTTTTAGTACATTGCCAGCACGATTTGTCGCAGATTATAGCATAAACAAGGTTTTGAGAATATTGTTGCGGCTATATTATGTTATAGTGATAAAGTTTGACTTATATTCGTTGTAATATTTAATAAAGTTTAGTAACAATATACTACTCGAACGTACTTTTTATATCGGGGTTGACAAACAACCATACGACCACTTTTACACCTAATCTCAAGCTGAAAAAAAGTTTTGTTTGAAATGTTTGTCTGTTTAAAAGCGCTAATCTCTCGAACTGCCAGTCGAATTCAAAACATTCTCATTCATTTATTATTATTTATATTTGTAGATTTAAAATCGAGATAAAAAGTAACTGGGACTTTCATATTATTTTGCATATTTAATACTATAAACTATACTTGAGATACTATAAAACCCGCATTTATAGCGGTGTTAAGTCAATTAAATTAAATGCTTATTTGCACTTTGTGAATCTATAAATGTAAACTACAAAACTATATAAACTATAAAATTGAATACAAGTTAAGTTCCTATTTATTTTTATTTAACATAAATGATAAATGCTTTTCAACGTTTGAATGTTTCTCTTCACATCACATCACATCAACAGCCTTTACTAGTCCACTGCTGGACATAGGCCTCTCCTTAGAAAGGAGGTTTCTCTTACATTGATGAATTTACATGTTGCCCTACGAATGAAAAAACAAGATCAAAACTTTCTTGTGTTACACGTTGAGTGACCTTGATATGTAATCGAACTGACTCTAGCGGTACAGACAACAACAATGTGTGCAGGCAAACCAATGCGACATATTACTATGAATGTCCAGTCGAGTTAACGAACTTTTCGTTTCGTTTCGTTTCGTTCGAACACATATATGTATAATGATCTGAAAAACAGTTTGTTTGGGATGACTGTCATCACTGATCTGTCGCTGTCGATCCAAGTACTTTTATTCTGGAGTAAAAGTGTCGCAATAAAAATGTTATAGCAGGTCCTCAGGATCACAAAAAATAAAGAAGAACCGGAGGAGTAGTGACGACGTGAAGGAGTAATAAACAAAAATAAAATGTAAGTAATTAAAAGAACGTGATCGTTAGTGGGTCTGGATCCTGTATCTTCTGAACGACCGAACCGCTTGAGATAACATAAAGTATCGTTTATAATTCTTTTAAAGTATATATAGACTAGCCGCAAACGATTAAACTATATTTCCTTAAATTAAGATTGTGTACAAACTTGTAGCGATAAATTTGAGACTTTTAGAATGAGTTTCGTCGCTCTGTCTCAAGGATATACATATATAAAGTGATCGCACGTTTCGCTGTATTGCGTACTACAACTACATAAAACGTAAAACGTTAAGCATACATTTTTGTACAGAGTCAATACCTTGGATGCTAATTCTATGTATAATAACACTTAAGGCTTGGTATGTTTGCATAAAGCCCTTCTAAGTTAGGAGGAAGTTGGTAGCCAGTCGGGCGGTCAAGCAAGGGCGTCCTTGAAGTGGAGCACGGGTCGATGCGTGACGTCACCGCTTGTGACGTCACAGGCGTAGCTCGATGCAGAGGCCGAGGCCACGGACCCACCGCGGTCCGCCACCTGACGCTTTGCCTACCACCCCTCTCCTTCGGTTCCACACCACCCTCATATTTTTAGATATCGTGACGCAATCACGCCTTTAAACTGAAAGTATTCAGTTGCTAGAAAGAACGGAACAGCGGCAAAGTAAATTAGATTTGAAAAATAATTCAGAACATTACCTCTCAATTAATAGATTATTGCTTTAGTATAAATAATATAATGTTTTAGGAGAAAGAAAATAATATCCTTAGTCACAGTATTGACACCATACAATGATATCTTCATAAATTGTGATGATAAAATCACCCATAAATCAAAGTTGTTATTTTATACCGATGAAATCTTCCTGCTGAGCGACAATTTTAGGGAGAAATGCCGTTTTCGTTATCGCCGAGGCGAGGGGTAGATCCACCCGTGGGTTACTCAGTGAGAGTGACGCGTCGGGTAGCGGGTATATCGTGACGTCTTTACAGCTGGCGGCTGATAGAGTTCATGTCAATAGGCTGCGGAATACGTAGCTTTATATAGATTTATCGTATTTTTATTTCATTGTTTCTGTAATGCATTAATGATACATGAATGATTGATATTTTCTATGATATTTAAACATTATAACAATATTTTTTTTAACGTATTTACAAATATCCATTCACATTTTTATTTAGCACTAAAAGTACAACGGTAAACGTTAGCGCATTATTTAAAGAACCCCTTTTGTCTAATATATTAAGCACACGCTTATGAAAACAAAAAGTGAAAGTTTGTTTTTCTGTTTTAGCATCAATTTGTATTTTATATAGAAGTTGTCTCGTCTCAGTATTTGTTTATAATATAGTATTTGTAATATATTTGAGTGAGTCAAGACGATCGGAAGGAATAATGAGAAATGTGGAACACGTATGGTACAATACTTGGGCGTCATGTTGTGCGACGGCAATTTGCAGTGGCTCGCATCTCGACAGGTGCAACGTCTGCCGGTTGCGACAACGGATTGGGCAAGTGGCAGAAGGTAGTTTGGCTGAGGCCATCGGCTCCGGAGCCGATCGCGACATAAACATCTCACATTATACTCGCAGTTACCTAACACACCTCGTCTCAAACAAATCCGATCATCGTTTAATGAATCGATTTATTAACAATGTTCGAGCGAAGGCAGTGCTGTTGTCATACCGCTACTTAAATTTACATTATAGTTGTTAGAACACACCTTGCAATTGAATGTAACGAATGTAATATTTATGGTAAGTAAACGGTTTAACTTGTGTCATCAAACCGACCATACAAGTGTGGATGTATATATTTCCTCCATTTGGTACATGTTTTACCTAAATTTAAGTTAAATTGGTTAGTCATAGTTATTTACGAAGTTAAAATAGGTTTATACTACATAAATATATATATTCATGACTTTAACAACCTGATTTATATTATTTAAAATTATATTACATTCATTTGAATTGATAGAAACGAAAACCAGTATAGGTCTCGGATTTTCGATATATACGTATACATACGTATCTACATGTTTATTAAAATGATTGTAGCTTTTAACATTTTGTTTTAAATTATTGATAGATCCCTGTTTTTAATTGATTTTCATTTTTCTTTTATTTATTGTGGTAGTAAATGATTGAAAATCGATGCATTGGTTGGAAATTCGTTTTCACAAAAATATTTAACTCAGTTTTTTTTATAGCGAACGATGAGTCTTTGGAACAAAATTTCACTTAGCATTGAAATGTGTTGGAAAATAAGGTAAGTAACTTGAACGAAGTAATATAAAATTTAAAATATTATACATATGCTTCAACAGTGAGTTGTTAGGAATGCTTTCTAAGTATTTTTGTAAGTTTCTAAATATTGTGTACATAAAATGTTTAGTTGATCCAAATTTAAGTTTAGTTAAATAGCTTTATTAAATAAATAGTTCTATTGTGTTATATTGTGCTATATGTAATATTGCATTGATTTATTTATGTCACGCAACTTTGTGATCGAAGCCGGATCTTACACTCATAGATGAGTTGCTAGTAGATGGTTACAAAGTTTATAAAAGTATTTGATATTGTTGTTATTATTATTAATATTATGTGTTTAGGCGGAACGTGATAGTACACACAAAATGGGGTAAACGATTAGGACAAAAAAAAATAAAAAAAATAAAACAAATTTAACATAAAAAAATAAAACAAAAAGGGAGGTACGTACGTGTGTTTTGGAATTGTCTTAGGCCGCAATGTTGGCTGGAGGGCGTCAGCAACGCACCTCGCATTCTAGCCGATGGCCATCATCACGACAGTCCCACACAGTCTACAACACCCAGAGGTTCTACACAACGAAAGCGAAAATAAACACAGAAGTGGTACGCGAATCGTCTTGCAGGCGCTGACCTGGCGCAGGCTTTTCAGGATCCAACGAGGTGGCGCGCGGCTCCAGGGTCAGGCCGAAGCACGCGCCGGATAGTCCCAATTCGCTTAGCAGGATCCTCATGCGGCCTAGCACATTCCACTCACTGCACGCGCACTCACTCACTCAGTCAGTCGGTTGCGTCGGGCTGTACGCGAGCGGGCGCGGAGATACGCGCTGGCGAACGGGCGGTGCGTTACTGAGGCCGCCGCCGCCGAGGCTGGTGGCTATATCGCGCCGCCTGACGTCACCACGGCGACGTCACGGATGCGACGTCATTAACGGTACCTCCCACGGCCCGCCCGCCTCCGCCTCGCCGCTGCCGCCCGCCCGAGCCTGTGCTAACGGCATCGCTAGTACGGGACGGAGCTTTCATACGCCCGCGCCGCCCGCGCCAGACCGCTGCATCGTTCATCGTTCCTGCACCGCTGTGAGCTTTCCATGGCCAACACTCGCGTCTTTACTTATACAATCGTTCTCCGTGTCTGAATTGTAAAAAAAAAAAAACAGAAAAAATGACGTGTATGGAATGTTACGTAGATAAATTACAAATACAAGGCGTAGTTGAATTTTTATTTATTTATTTTTGTTTATGATAACTTATTGCACAAATTGTTTGACTTAATGCCCAGGGTATTCTTTCCCAGTCGACCTTCGGGTGATGTAGAAATATGATGCGGTAGGTGCAGAGATAAAAATGGAATATTGGCAGCATTTGAAGCCTACTTTTTGGAGTTCCTCTACAACGTTTAGAGAATTTTGAAATTTGTGTTGTAATAGTACAGCCCGACCTGAAACATGACTATGCCGGTATTAATAAGCTTTCGTTCGGATTTTAATTATTTCCACTCTAATGAACCCAATATGCGTTTGTTGATAAGTTCATTTATTACGTTTACGTATTTTAAAAGCTCACGGACAGTATAACACATTACAGCTAACAGTTTTTTAAATGTATCTGGAAGAGAAAGTGCATTTGTGCAGTGTACATTTAGTTGAAAAGTGTTAGGAATAAGTTTTTTTAATGTACGCAAAGCGTAAGGCTAAAAATTTAAGATAATATAATTAATAAAAAAAAATCACATTCATTGTTTGTTTCAAATTAACATCCAAATTTTTATTTAGAAGCTGCTATCTCCAATACGAATAAAGACTCTACTAACCATTATCTTCTGACCTACGGCACGTTTTGAATGGCTCGGAATATTTTTCACCAAGAGCCTCGTCAAAAAGAGTCTCTTGTTATATGTATAAGTATATAAATTCACACATTTTACACACGGCTGTCTAATCCCAAACTAGGCAGAGCCTGTACTATGGTAACCAGACTGCTGATAAATGTACTTACTTGGACTAAATAAATATAATAATTTATGTCTATCACTGTGTATAAAGTTTAAACCTCATTCAACTTCAGTTTAAACTTTTATGAGCTAATTTTCTAATTATTAAATGTTTAATGGCACTACACGTAGAAGTTTTCTTTCAGGTTATAATATTTTTTTTTACTTTTTTGCTTCGGCTCTACAAAAAAACGTCGCAAAATATTTAAATTGAAGTCACTCGGCTACTCGCGTATTATAAGCTTTACTTGCAGGTGCTTTTCGATTTAAATTATATTTATAGTGCCGTCACGAATCTCGAAACCAATTTAACAACACACATTACATTTTTCTCTAGATAGCAAGGAATTTTTAAAATTTATTATATTGCGTAAACACAAAGCGTTTAAAGCACAGAACAGAGGATATTCTTTGTTCTGTCGTTTAAACCTAGAACAAAGTCTGATAAGTTCAACAAATATTTGACTTATGTAGGGCTTATCAAAATTTCAGTCTAGAAGACGATTACTTGTACCTGTTACGGGACCGTGCAGTCAATTGGAATACACATCGATGGTACTTCAACGTATTCTTTTTCAAGTTGTTTACATATTTTTAAAGAAAATATAACATGACATACTAAGGTGCATGAAGTGTCTTCCGCAAAACAATCATTTTATATGCGTGTATTGAATATTATAAAATACGTTTGTAACTGATACGATTATGAAGTCACGTAAGACATGAGTTGATACCCTCATGCTAGTTTTTTTTTAAATGAAAAGAAAATATATTATAGCAGCTCTTACGAGCTTGAACGCTTATTTTTTATTGCGATCGTGAGTCAATCGGATAACCTCCGTATTGTGGGAAGTATAAGCAAAAAAGGCGTGTTAACGTTAACTCTGCAATAATGATCGTGATAGCAAGCTACTCGGCCTGTATTATTTCGTCAACCATTACCATTGTAGCATATTTTAAGGTAGACAATTATTCAGTCAAGGTTTACGCAATCTGGTATTATAATAATAATTATTTTCACATTAGTCCATGCGTAAGTAAACATATAGGATAGCGGTATACTGAAATTTATTTTATCGTTTATCTCTGTATCATTGCACACTACGCAATAATTTGTTTGAGGAATATGAGCTTTATAAATTATTATTGGAGATCGGCATTTCTTTTCTTTAAATCCATAGTCCTTTACACCGATACTTTTTTTCAAAATATAAAAGAAGAAGAAGATAAAGCATTAACACACATAAGTGCTGTCGAGGTAAAAATGTAAAACGTCGGATCCTGATCTCACAGGCTGTAGAGAAAATAAAAAATCTTTAAAAACATCTTTTATTACGATCTATTCTTAATTAGAAATTTTCTTGGTGTATGGTTTCAAGAGTTATTGTTCCAACCTATCTTAATGAATTTAAATTATAAGACTTATAAAAGTGTGAATAGATACATAAGAACTGCTCGCTTAGTGGTAGGTTTCATAGTTAGATAACAAAAAAAGTATGATTTAATGGATGAATAATGTTTTACACAGACACCTAGTTAAACATGTTCGTCTGAACACCGAAAACAGAAAAATCTTCGAAGTAAAGTAAATAAATATTTCATAAACTGTGTATAATTATGTGCCAGACTCCTGCTTCACCGACGTGAATTACAGTAATTCATTGCTTTCTTAGAATAAGTGTTCTAGAAAGGACTAATTAGAATAAGTAAGTATAGAAGTGTTTATTGTAGTACGTGGAGACAAATACGTCGGTGACGCGGGTGCAACGGCAGGCCAGGAGCGGCAAGGCGGGCGGTGGCAATCGTGTCGCATCCCGTGCTCCCATTCGGAGCAGACGGCGAACATTTCCGCATTGATTTTAGCCGTCGTCACACCGAAGACACTTATAGTGCAGTTCGAGCGCCTGCACCTACTTGAATTGGTGTGACACCTTGCATACATATTGAAACCACCTACTCAGGCTTCACAACTAAAAGTCATCACATAATTATTGAGTGTGGGCTGCGGCCAGTACTGGAAGCGTAGCGACCAGCTTCTTTTAATTTAAAACTGTACTAATACTATTGGCGTTCTGACATTTAAGCATGACTAAACCTGAAGGCTTTGATCACGCACCTATATAAATGTCAATTTTAATCTATTACATCAAACTTACTTAGGTAGTTAAATATTTAATTATATAATATTGTTACAGTTCATTAATTTCTCTGTATACGGGACAATATACCTCATAAGCATGGCTGATTTTTATTAGAGTAGTCTTTAAAAATGTATTAAAACATGAGTTAATTTTAATTTTACTTTTACATAGGTACATTTACATAAATCTGTAACGACTTTAATACGACATCGATATGAAATAAATCTCTGTTCCCCTGAGATCATCCGATGCCTCTCCGATTCACATATGTACGTATAACGCATTTTGTCAGCGTCTGCTGGTCCCGAAATTTGGAAACAAGAATATCGACGAACAGATGTCTACTTAACATTTAAATAAAAAACCTACATATGTCTACTACGTATCTTAAATGATCCAAAACAAAGCAGCAAAAAATCATTTTTTCCTGATTTTTATTTTTATAAAATGTCACACATTAAAATTTTAGAAAGTAAGTCAACACAATTTAAGTAAGAATTATTCTTGATAGAAATTAATAGTCGAAAGTGTTAACATCTACGCTCATAAAAACCTTTTTTAGGACTATAATTATATTATTCTATTTTATGAATAAAACGTCATACATATGTATTCGAAAACCATAAGTGTCCACTTCACTACTTAGGCTATATCGGAACGTCGCCTACGTAGATTAAAATTTCACCAAAATCGATTAAAGCTATAAGTAACTCAGTTGGAAAAGGTAATCAAAATATTTATAGACCTCTTTTTCATTTTGTTGAATGTCACGCCGGAGGTGCTGTGATTAGACAGATATTGTCACCTGTATTGCCACATTGCAATTGATAAATTATAATGCACTCTGCCTGTGCCAAATATGTAGTCCACGACTGGTTTTCACATCAGCAGTGCGTGTAGAATTACCTGAATGCCAGTACAAAACTCGCTCGAGGCTGGTAATTACACAAGTCCTGTGTTTTACTAATAATGTCAAACGGAATGGTCATATGTTACATAATAGCGACATATTACTTGTACCGAATACTACCTAGAGCGGTGTGAGGAGCGCGTTACGGACTGTAGGGGGTAGTTGTCTTTCGCGGTGTGTCCGCATTCAGCGCGGTGCATGTATTTGCGGTTGTTACGATTGGTCGCATGCCCCAGTACTATTTGCTGCTCGCAGAACGGGCAACCGTCCAGTTATTCTAATTTTACATTATAATCGATGTCGTCGTATCGCAGACTCATAGACAAAAGACTTTTCCATCTGTCAAATATGTATAATATGGAGATCTTTATTGGATATTTAAATTTAGGTGTTTTTCTTATTTTCTTGTTTATTATAGGTATTAATAAATATTTATTAAATGTATGACAGGATGAAATTATAAAGATTTTTAATATTAAAATCTGCATCAATTTTATAATCGATACTTTTTGTCTAGTATAAATATATTTTTTATGGTGTGTACCGTCGCCCATGGAAACCTGCATGGTTTGGCTCCGAAGAATTATACTTTTACGATAACTTATGTCAAATCATCAAATGGTACAGGAATTTTATTCACTTTAGGAGTCCATCACGCTTGAGGGTGTAACGAAACTGTTTCTCTTTTCTATATGTTTATTCATTTAAGAATGCGTATATATATATGCATGTGTATATGTATATTTGCTGGTATAGTATGTAGGTACTTATATATATATAGGTTTATTTATTGTGATATGCATTGTAGATGTAAGTATAAAAATTGTAAATGTCTGTAGATAGTATGATATGTGTAGTATATGTAATATGTATAGTAGATGATGATAAACAAATAGTAGGTTCACATATTCAACTACTACTGTCACTCTGCAACTTTTGATCCATCCTAAGGTTGCCTGGAAGAAATTGCATTTAGCAATAAGGCCGCCCTTTGTACACTCGATATTTGATTGTTGTATTCCTTTCTTGAAACTCTGTAATTTAGTGTGCAAATAAAGAGTTATCTATCTATCTATCTATCTATCTATCTATTATGAAATAAGACAGGCGGGATAGGTTCTAATGATTTAATATACAAAAGACAAAAGCTTTTTTTCTACACTGAAGGAGTTATTCTAATTTTGAATGGTCTGTTTTATCAGTCACGTTATTTTAGGGGAGCCCTAGCAGGGATTTCAGGATTTACTCAAGCGTGTCAGATTAACATAGCACCTTACACCCAGTTGAGTACCTCCACCATACTCGAGCCGTACATGTAGTCGTCGAGGGCAGCCCATCTGATTAGCTTAAAAAAAAACGATGGCCAAAAATACTCGAGCGTGTAAGATTAAGGTAAGGTAAAGTAAAAAAATCAAGAAGCAAAGAATGGAAGAAATCTTCTTTAAATGACTACATAATTTCTTGTGCCTTTATTTGTCACATGTTATAAAAAATCCAAATATTTCAAAAAGTCAGATTTAAAAACCCTGCAAAATTATCGTCAGATTTTTGGCTAGTATGACAGGAACATCAAGCTGAAATTTTTAATACCCATCGTGTTAAAAAATTTAACACGATGGGTATTTCGAAATGACGCGATTTTTAAAATTTGCAGTTTGCATTTTCGATAATCCGCTACCAGCTCGTGTCACTTTAAAATCGTCAGACCTTTCAATGAGAGCATTTTTGACGTCCAAATAACATATCCCCAAAATATCTGACGCGCTCGAACATCTTTTATCGATTTCCTCCCCTTACATTTTTGAAGCTTTTCCCACCGTTGAAAGTGGCAACATTTTATTACTTTTATTCATTCTATTACCTAATCTTTCAAATGCAGTAGGTTGCTTTGACGTTCGAGTGAATCCCCATTTAGCATCATGGGCTCCCCTACTATTACGTAGGTGTTGAGTGGACATCCTTACGCTCGCCTGCCTCACAACAAAGTATAAGAGTATTCTGGTCTTCCAGACCTTTCATGATTTCAAGCACATAATCATGAAAGGGTTCGTTCAAAGATTTATGCTTAATAAGAATGTACTGTCGTAACCGCTGTTACTAGTTTTGGCAATGGTAATGTTTCTCCTTTACTAAATTGTATGTTTGTATTGTGTAAAATTACATCTGACGTAATTTCATTTATTATTTCCTATTAAAGGTATCATGTCTTTACAGTTCAATAGTTTATAACTCATATTCGACTCGAAAGAAGAGGAAAGTTTAACTTAACCAATAGGTATAATTAATAAAAGGAATCACTATGCGTAGTTGTTTGACTTTATAAGTAATACTAGCTTTATCCACAGTTATACTTGAGCTAATCTTGAGTTCGACAAATCATTCCGATACCTTAGTGAAAAGCCGTTTTACCCTATCGTAATTGTCATCTTGACATTGGTTCTTTTAAGTAACCCTTTCTTTTTGGTGTCCGTGTGGTGACGGATTAAGTGTCACCTCACTCACCATCCCTATTCATCCCGTGGGTGTCGTAAGAGCCAACTAAGGGAGCAAACCCTGCAGAACAACAGCACTGAAAAGAGATGAAAACTTCAAACAAACCCTATACCAACCCATCTGGCCAGCGTGGTATAGTAGTCCAAAATCTCCTTTCTGAGGAGAGGCCTTAGTGCAGCAGTGAACAGTTAAAGGTTGTCTATGTCAGGAGCCAGGAGTATGTTTTTTTCCATTAAAAACCACCCCGACCTAAGGCGATCTACTCTGGGGAGGGCCCTGTACATATGATTTCAGGTCCCCCCCCTAAAGATCGACGCCGCCGCTAGACCCTATACCGAGGGAAGCCGGAGGCCTTCCCCGCCTATCAAGTAAACTTAAGAGTTTATATTCAAACATTTCGTTTAATAGTTAACACGTGTAATATTAAATTTACAATATTAGGTAGGAATTAAGGATGGAAATGGAAGTAAACAAGTCTTGAATATAAATATCTTAACAAAGATTGCGTTACACTGAGACAGCCCCGTAAATACAGCATTACAGCAATACAGATTTTCGTGTGGGACGAATGTTATTCTGATAAATTATATTATATTTGTAGAGTGGACTGCTAAGGGTTCTGTTTGTTACGTGAGTACAAAAACATATTGAGTGAAATGTGGGTGGTGAGTTTAAAATTAATTACGATAATAATAATACAATTAATAGACAAGAACCACACAGACAGATAGATAATAAAAATAATCTAACGGTAAAAAGAGAAGAAGGACCAATACTAGCTTGTCATCATACAATGATATATGTTCTTATATTTAAATAACTACATTTACTAAAACTATCTGAATTTTGCCTCGTTTTGTACATACAATCAAATACATCCCCATAGGGGTAGATAGGAGAGTATTAAAGGCCCTCAATTTAGGGACTATAATTTTAGTCCCACTTACGTAATAGTAGGCAAGTCTATTTCCATCAAATGGATACTTTAGGTTACAATACAATAGAATGATAAAATTAAAAGTGCAATGGAAGGCAAGGTAGGTAAGAAGGGAAAATAGCTGAAAAGTAGTAGTAGAAAAGGGTATTGGTTATGCGGTTGAATATTTAGATTAGATACAATAGATTTTGACCCACTTTAAAACGTCGAATAAATTGAAACTTCGCACACTTATCAAAGACCGATGACAATACAATAATTTGACAAATTTGGCCGATTATCCTGATCAGGATCTTCAGGATTAACAGCTATTTCTATACCTCAAAATACGGTAGGTAGTATCTTTTGCTACGTACTAAGAGGCGTGTGCTGAAGCATATGTGACTTCCTCCCTTTTTACTGTTTTAGTCTTAATGAGAAAATAGTCATCATTGATGACTAAAAAAGCAAAAATAAATAATAGTTAAATAAAACTAAAAATACGATTTTGTAACTAGCCGAACTAAAAAGTAAAGTAAGTAAGAGGTAAAATAAGTTTATTTTACACTTTTTAGTTTATGAATCCCATAGTAGAAAATAATTTTCTATAAGTTCAAAAAGAAAAGTCATTTTATATGTACTTTTCAAAATATCTATACAAATAAATAAAATTGGAGTGTCTGTTGGTAATATTAAAATAACCGCTTTCCAATAAATGCATATGTATGTTTACACGGTACATATGCCAAAATAACATTTTTTCAATTTTTGTCTGTCTGTCTGTTTGTTCCGGGTAATCTCTGAAACGGCTGGACCGATTTGGACGGGACTTTCACTGGCAGATAGCTGATGACATAAGGAGTAACTTAGGCTACTTTTTTTAGGCTGCGCCCCGCGGCTTTGCCCGCGGTTATAACAACAAACGCGGGTAACACCGCGGGTCTCAGCTAGTTTTATACATTTTTTTACAGTTATAGTAATATAACTAGTTGACCCAGCAAACGTTGTTTTTCCATTTGCATTAAAAATCTCGATTAAAAAATAGGCGTTGATCATAGAAGAGTAAAAAATTTAAATTGTATGTATTTTTCAATGCTAAATCATAATAAAATAAAAAAATAAAATTGTTACCCTTATCATTTAAGGGTATAAAAAGAGATGTTGGGCGATTCTCAGACCTACTCGATATTTAATTTTAGCTTTTGAAACTTCTTTATATAAAATTTATATTCTAATTAAAACACTCAAAGGAGTGCGAAATTTGGTTAAAACGGGACAACAAATACAATTTTTAATATATACATACATAAATATTTAATATATATTACTCAGTTGCAGTAAGTAATAAAAAGGACCAGATCTTGATAGTACAACGAGATCTTGATATTCCTCCTCTAATTATGTTACAAATAAGTGCTTTCACTTAAACTGCACTGCTTATGCGTTTCAAGAGAGGTGGATGAAAGGTGCCACCTCTTTTAATAGTAGCTTGGAGTACCATGACTTCTCTGCTTTTTATGGATAGTATAGAACACTGCCCCTAGTATAAAATTAATTACCGGCTTAGTATTCATTACTTTAAAAGTAGCTTCCTGAGCGTCTAATTTTATTAAATAGACTACTACTGGTACCCACGATTTCGACGACGACGAATTTAAATAGTAGGTTCGATTACCGGACCAGGCAAAAATTTAAAAGGTTTATCTGAGAGGAAAAACAGCCTAAGTTACTTCTTATATATACAGCTACCTGGAAGTATTATATTATCAAAATCGGTTTAGCTGTTTAGAAGATTACCCGGAACAAACAGATGGTTTTTAGGCATAGGTATCCGTAACCGTGTAAGCATGAAAAAAAAACTATTTTTTTGACATTACAAACGGACACTAATTTTATTTACTTATACCTATAGATTTTTCTTACGTCTGCAAGAATCATGCTGTACTTCGTTAAAATTACTTTGCTTTACCATAGATAATACACTATAGCCAGAGAAAATGCCTTACAAAGAAAATGTGACATCTTTATCGACTTTTTGAAAAAGTATTTTACCAAAAAACTGTAGGCTTGATTCATCCCGATTTTTTAAATGCAAAATAGGTTTTATCCAAACATATTTCAAGAAAAGGTGCTAAAAATTTATGGTTGAAGAATAAAGAGCAATTTAAACAGGGCAGGACCGTAAAAGCTACAAGTAAATTGATAAGGCGTTCTAAAAATTGGTGAGAATCTGTTAATTATGAACTGACCAGGAGCGCTTCGTAATATTTCTGCTTACTTTCTGCTTTTGTTTAGCCATACGCTGTTTTGTCCCACAAGTGTTTATTTTACCTTTATGAAAATCCTCGTTAGGTTACTATTGTTTTACTGATTTGACAATAGTGTAGCCTTTGAGAATAGTATAATACCCTTATAAATTATGTCAGTGCGATTAGAACAGCCAACAATTGAGGAGCATTAGGGTAATGTAGAGAGTCGGTAGGTGCACTAAGCACCTAAATTAGTTTTTAAATGGTCATCTCATAAATATAAGTTTCAAAACGTTTTTATTTCTTAAACTCAGTACTTTTTCATAAAATACATAAAATCCTTCTCAGGTGTGACGTTCCATAAAATGACATTGTCATTCCGTGGTGGCAAATAAGAGATGTTGAATGTTTGTAAATTTCACGTTCTGTTTACGATATTCTGTTTGTATTTGATAAGAGACGTAATTATTTATTATCAGTAGCTCGGCTTCGCCGGCCGTCGGCAGCGTCATCTATATTTAATGCGTAGCGCGTGTGTGTTACACAGATACGGGATTCGTATGTGTGAGTGCGGGCACATATCGGTGCGCGAACGCAGCCGCACCGAGCAACGGGCCGCGGCCGCGAGAGAATTCCATACCGTGAACGCGACTCGCTTGTTTCGATGCCGTCAGCGCGTTGTTGGAACAATCTGTGGCTCGGTTGTAAATTGTACTAATTGGGTATGGCGGTCTCCGCTGACAAAACAGTGGATCCATCAATTCCCATCTCAGTGCCCATATTATACAACGTTCGCATAATCGACCAGTGAACTACCTGTGTTCGATTTAACGCGAGCACAGCGCATATGAAACTATTCGCCAGTTTGAATGCATTATGCATATTGCGAGAGTGTGTGTGAAGTGTTCATAAATAGTCAGTGCTAGAGAGGTTCAGCGTAATGATCTGTGTTGTGAGTATACTATATGTATCAATAATTACATTTGGATTATTCTTATATTGAATCAGTCGAACGTAATGTTGTGTAACATTTTGAGGTTATGTTTAAAAGTGCCCGTCATGAAAATACCACTTGTTTCTGATGAATCTGTATATATTTTTACTAATTTGTTTTGGTACATTTCATGGCCCTTTCAACTGATAGTCATGGAATGGTTTGGCGTCAGACCAAAGTATTTTGTGTAGGTAGGTACCTACTTAGTACCTAGTAGATAAAAAAATATTTATTGTTTAGGAGCTTTCTGGTGTTTTATAAAAGTGGTGTGATTGGCATACAATATAAATAATAATAAAAAAACGCTAACATGTAGTTTGTGATTCATAAAGTAGGTTAACTTGTTACTCATAACAGAAAATAGAATGAGGTCTGGGTTAAAATTACGCTTGGAATAATATTGAAATACTACTCATACAAAAAGAGAAAAATGTTGTTGGTTTAATTATAAAAATCTCATGTTCATCTCTCATATCGTTATCAGTTACCAGTATCTCAGAGTGTTTATAATTTGACGCACTCTTGTTCGCTATCAGCCGCTAAAGATGTCAGGATTAGCCGAGATTTGAAAATATGACATTGACGATTCCTTAATCTTTTTTATAATCAACATAACCAGTTAGGTGTCTTTATCTTTTTGTAATTTTCTATTTTTCTATGTATGTTAATGAGCTTACATATAAATTTGTGTTTGATATGTTAAGAATACGTGGTGTTACTCTTACATATATACCTATTTCGTCAATCAATTCTTAGCTATTCAAGAAAATCTATTCAGCCGTCTCAAGGTCATCAGATCTCTTCTAATCGTTGAAGGAATTTGCAAGTCGATAGTATTAATGTATTTGTTACTCTATAATGGCATACAGATTGTGACCCTTTTTGGTAATAAGTGCTCACCATATTCTATGGACCTTGCCACAACTTGTGATGAAAGCTTTGTTTGATCTATGTAGTGCAGCTGTCGAGCAACTACGACGGTAGGGGTCGCGGGCATTCATTCTGCTAAATGAAATATGCTAAGTTATGGTCAATAAAAATAAAAATTTCTTACCTAGGTATATGTAGTTTTAAGTCCCGTCTTTGTAGATCGCTGTAAGACAACAAGGCACCAGAATAGAATGACATAGAATGTGGTACATCAGTAGTATGCTAGGTACTTTAATTGTTAAATAGACACAGTACAAAAGGCTTCATTAAAATGTTGATAATAGAGATCTTATGAATCTAGCACAACACACAATGATAGGTTAATCATTGCGTGCAGTATTTTTTTAATTTAATCCACATCTTGATAGTTTTTCTCAGTTTAACTTGTTGCTAAATCTCGGTCGCCTATTTTGCAGAGCATTCTACTGTATTTCTAATCCGTCACCACACTGATATGTATGTAGGTATGTGTGTATAATATGTAAGAAGGTATTATCTACATTTATTTATTGGACAGCCAGTAGTTGTTACATTATTTAGTAAAATCTTAAGCATGCATCTATTATATTAAGATTAATGCACAACATTTTAAGGCGTCACAACATGCAAAATAGAGTAACACTACTATGTTAAACTAAAAATAGAACAAACATCTATGTGATTTTAACACTTAATTGAACAAATATAAAACAAATAATAAAATATAATAATATATAAAACAAACAGTTAACAAGCTTATTTCTATTATATGATTTTAATTTAACTACCTAAGAGACCACTTGAATCATTTGCTAAGCCTAACTAACCTCATAGCAACTTTAAACAACTTTTTTGAATTTTGGGAGTGCATCGGCGAATATCTATATTTGTGAACTCGTCTAGGTATGCCCCCTTCTCAGGTACCAGTAGTCGAGGAACCAGGTGTACCCTAGAAGGGAAATCCCTGGAAATCCCACGTACTTCGGGCCATCTGCGGTGGGTAGACAACCCCCGCTGTGTGGGAACCCCCATGTTCCCTCTGTGCTCCCGGAAGGGCGCGCACGCTTCGCAATGCGCTCGCCGCCACCCCGGCCTGCTTCTGCTAGGGTGACAGATGGCCACACCTGCCACCCCCAGGCCTGCGCTGCGCCTGAGTCGTCTGCGGTACCTGGCCCGTTCCCGAGCCTGGCGGGCCGGGAGAGTTCTATACCTCTTCCGGTCCCGCTCCGCCATCTCCTTCGCAAGCATAACTTGCTTGCAGAAGGAGACGGCAGAGTTCCACGCACTCTCGCTCCGCACGATAGCCGCAATCAGGTTATCGAACGAGAGAACTCCCACTCCGATGGCCGCCACGAGGTCTCGTCTCTGCTCCACCCACGCCGGGCATTCTGCCAAAGTGAGGAGTGCCGTGTCCACGGTCCGACCATCGCTATAGGTATGCCCCTATTAGCATATTAATTTCCAAATAGTTAGTATTTATGCCAAATAGCTAAGTATATCGGGTACCTATATTATATTCTGCAGTCCTATATGTATGAAGCTATCTTTCCTTGTCCATCCAATGGTTGCCTGAAAGAGATCTCAACTAACATTAGCTTGTTTCCTCTTTTCCTCTATTGAAGTCGAAATGAATATCGCTGTAGCGAAACAAGCCTAGCGGTCTTTTACGTCAGTACCTAGGTACTACGATTACAGTCAAATCAATGATACTGCTTTGATGACTTCATTTATTTTGCAGATCAATAGATAAACGATGATTGTATTGAAATTTTTATACCACTAAGATATTAAACATGAGTACCTACTAAATTGTGAAACATAACTCTTACTTCGCAGTCGGGTAATTTTTTTTGGTAAATTGGTATATTTGTAGTGTTTCTCGTACAGCTAGCAGTACTAGCAGTACTAGCAGTTCACACAGTGCACTTAATAGAATAAATAGCTTGAGACATTGAACTCATTAGCTACTCCATGACATAGGTAGATATTGGAATTTAATTGTTTCAGTGTACAATGTTTATTAAAACGTGATTACTGTTCTAAAACACCGGTAGAATCATTCTGCTTTTAGCAATTGATAATGCGATACCGTTTTTACTTCTTATTCATCTGATTTATGAATCCTGCAGTAGTTATAAGCATAACTAAAAGTTTTGAACTAGATCATTTTCATTTCCTCTCACGTTATTGTCACAGGTTGTCTCTTAGTTTGAAGTAAGCCATAGAAGAATATCTTAAGATTATATTTGTAAAGGCAAATAGGCACAGGTAGAAAAATCTATTCTGAAATATTTATAAACAACTCGGTTCCAGAAATGCCCTGCCTATTTGGAAATCCATTTTTGACTTTATTCAACGGTCATAGGTAGGTACATCTGTTTTTGTTTAATGCAAAATCTATATTTATATTTCGGTGGTGTCAGATCACAGCAGGATTGTGGTAGTGAGACACAGAACCAGTCAATTTGTAATACACGAATTGAGCATTCCAATATCCATTAAACCACAATGTGTCGATCCGGGGCTAGTCATAATAAGGTATAGAAATGGTGATTGAATAAGAGTGAGAACGATCACTTGTTTCAGAAACATCATAATATTATGTTTTTAAACAAAGAATTACTTCCAAGTAATCCACCTTTTTTTTTCCGTGTCCAAGTAATCCACCTAATAAATTCTCGAACCTTTCACATGTCTTACTACAGTTATATATTATTTATTTATTTAATAATATATATATTTATCACCACCTGAAATGATTTCAATATGCGTTGTGTAAGAAATAAATACCATGTTTACGTAATTGTCTGAGTCTTTTATTAATTTCCTTAATAGATGGTATATCATTGCAATATTACTTAATTCATTATTTTCATCCTGGTATAGGTTCACGACGTAGGCATAGTAATGATTAAGTGAATTGCCTAAGCTATTACTGATGATCGTCACAGGTACCCAAAATCGTAAGAGCCTACTAAGGACAAAGGCAAACTAGACACGAACATCCATATTACCATCCATACCATCCCGTTTGCTTTCTAAGTAGAGGCCTATGTCCAGCAGTGGACTGTGAAAGGCTGTTGATGATGATGATGATTTATTAGAAAATGATAATAATAATTGAATATATGTACTTATAGATGGATGACAAACTCTTTGAAGTAGTCATCGTTATCAAACTATTATTTAGATTATTTAGTTGATTGTATGTTTGTAAAGTCGTCAGGCATATACGAGTATATGGGCAATACACATCAACTGCAATGCAATAGCAATTGCAATGAAAATAACTATATTAACTGAAATATGAACATTTCTTTAAACTTTCTTATGACCATTGTCCGTGTGGTGACGGATTAAGAATACAGAGTGTCACCACCCCTATTCATCCCGTGGGTGTCGTAAGAGCCGACTAAGGGAAAAAACTACGCAGGACAACAGCACTGCAGAGAGAAGGAAAACTTGACACAAACCCTATACCAACCCGTCTGGCCAGCGTGGTATAGTAGGCCAAAACCTCCTTTCTAAGGTGAGGCTTATGTCCAGCAGTGAACTATTGAAGGCTGTTGATGATGACCATTTTTTCGTGTTATTTTTTGGTAAATTTTCCCATTTGTCATGAAGGTTCATTTTTCGCCTGGCTATTTCCTATCCTTGATTACAAACATGTATGCTACCCAGATTCAACCCTCTATCTATTGGAATAACTAAAGCTTGAGCTTAGTGATTAAAAAATATATGTTTTAGATATAAATTAAGTAAATTTGGTATACTAGAAATATACACATTTCGAAAGCCTATCTCTGCATAAAAACACAAACTCCTGTCGGGATGGCTACTGTTCCTTGTATATTTATTCTAATTTCATTGAATATAAATATTAAATTTATAGGTAGAATATCTCATATTCCTTCCGCGATTAGAGAAGAACTGATAATCTTCGAATGGTTGAAACCGATTTTCTTAAATTATATGTAAGAACATTCTTGCTTTCCTGAAATGACCTTTCAATTAAAATAACACATAATCTAAAAGGTTTATTCAGTTTAGGAGTTATAATGCATCAAACCGACACATGAGTTAAACTCCTATTAAGCCGTTTTCAGCACAACGTTTTGTTTAACCCTCCACTACTATCGTTTTTTAAGAAAGACTTGAGCTAAATTTGTATTACATTAAATTAGCACTAATGATTCCAATGTTATATGTTATTCTTCTACTTATAAGTAAGTATTACATATATTAACTGTTATCATGCTAATAAATTCATTCAGAAATGGTCTTGCAGAGATTGCTCTAGGCGATAAGACCGCATATTGTTGATAACCATAGTGAACAATAAAGAATATTTATTCTTCTATATTCTATTTTACATTACTAAAACGCGTTATACGCCATCTGCTTATACTTTACAAAACATATGCTTTAGTATAATGTGTGCCAATCTGCGTCATCTACATACAAATAGTCTAACGGTTCTGTGACAGGATTTTCTGGATTACACCTATTTTTTTTTTTCCTCTGTTTTTTCTTTACAAGACAACGCCCGCATTAGAAATATATTCATGTTTCGCGGGGAACTTTACAAACATACAAGAAACGGACACAAAGAACACCCAGACTCAGAACAACAATTTGTGGATCACACAAAGTGTCGTCCCATGTGGGGTTTGAACCCACAACACTCGGCGTAGTAGGAAACGACGTGGCGACCACTTAAACCACTACGCCATCCGTGCAGTCGAATATATTACTTACAACTTACATAGTTAGTATGTTTTCTTGATAATAGACCTAAATTAAAAGACAAAGAATTGGCAGGGAGTTACCAATTCGCACCGATAAAGTAAAGGCATCGCAAAAAAACACGCGGGTATAAGTTACACGTTATGCATTCATTCTTCTAATAACCTCGTGTATTACTGCTACTAATATACGTACGTATTAGATATAAGAACTATTTTAAGATGTAACTTACATGTAACATACAAACTTTTCCTCATATTAGGAAAAAAACCAGTTTTAATTAAATTTCGTTCTCAAATATTTTAATTTAGACAATGATTTCAAACCAGTCGCACTTAAGCGCAAATAAATACCTATATCATATTTCGATAGTTCTATGCTATATTTTCTAATCATGTGTAGGTTTACATAAAGATTTGGGCTTCCTCCTTATCGCAAAAACATCGTTACTACCGCCGCCATACATTATTTAAAACTGCAACTAACATATACAACAATAATGCACTATTCATGGCGGAGGTGACTTAATAAGTTATTTAAATAGTTATATTATTTCTATTTCCTATACCAGTTCTAACGATGGTTATATAGAATAGAATAAAAGAATCGTAGACTTTTCCCTTTTTAAGGTAAACTACGTACTGAACTAGAAAAGTATGTGAGATGATATTAATATACGTTTAATAAGCCCGATACTTTGTTATTAATACTTGTCCATGAGAGGTGGTAATCACTTATCATCAGGTGAGGCGACTGATCGCTTGCCCCGATACTATAAAAAACCGGAGAGTAAATGTTTTGAAAACATACCTTAAGACGGTTTTGATAAAGTTAAGGAAAATCGTTTCTTGATTAGCAAATTAAGTAAAATATTAGCAAAATTTCAGTAAGTGACAGCTTCCACTGTTCAATCGTACAAGGCTAGTTAGAATGTCATCTGAACTCATGATACTGTATACTATACTATATATACCATACTATAATGGAAATAATATAAGTTAATCTTGCACGTGAGTTGTCGACCCGTGCCGTATTAAAAGGCTCTACGTTTATACTTTCCTACTACCATTAGTCAAGCGTCACTGAACTACAGGAATAATATCGTCACTGGGTGTGATCGATCACGCGTCCCTCTCGCCCCGCAAGTTACGTCACCGTTTGCCTCGTGCCCCTGAAACGGTGACGTCACTCATTCATGACGAAAACTTACGTCATCGTTTTCCCGCATGCGCACTAATCAGGGAAAAATATTCCTAAATTTAGATTGTGATGTCGTCATAGTGAGATTTATAAGTAGAGGTATTATGTTGCTACGTTGGTTACTTATTCTTTCTTATGTGATACTCGTTTATTTTCAGTCTGGCATAACAAGATGGTCGTACTTAAGTTAATAATACGAGTATAAGTTAACTTATAAAATTCCTATCATCATCAGCTTCAAGTGGCCAAATGTAGTTAAAGTTGAGTTTAAAGCTTTGTCATCCAAACAAAACAAAATAGAATATTGGTCATTTTTCTTAGTCTTTTTAATGATACTCTGGCCTAAAAGACTTGATTATTCTTTTTTTATGTTAGAGGTGGCAGATGACCAGACGGGTCACCTGATGGAAAGTGACCATCGCCGCCCATGAACGTCTGCAACTTAGGAGTCATAAACGCTAGTCTATAATAATAATATCATATTAAGTACTAGTATGTTCTCTAGTACTAGTATGTCCGTGTGGTGACGGATTAAGAATACAGAGTGTCACCACCCCTATTCATCCCGTAGGTGTCGTAAGAGACGACTAAGGGAGAAAACTACACGGAACAACAGCACTGCAGAGAGAAGGAAAACTTGACACAAACCCTATACCAACCCGTCTGGCCAGCGTGGTATAGTAGGCCAAAACCTCCTTTCTAAGGAGAGGCTTATGTCCAGCAGTGGACTATTAAAGGCTGTTGATGATGATGTTCTCTAGTCTCGTGTAACATTGTAGTAGCTCTGATTGTTTGTCCAATAGAAGACATCTTAAAAGTTTGGTTAAGAAGTAGTTTGGGACCTACAAATTAATTTTTATTCAAGTATTACCTCTATTATTGAACTCATGCTGGTAAACTCGAATAGAACAATATATCTGTGGAAACTGCAGCAGAAAAAATAAGCAGATACGAGGTAAAGATGTCTTATGAATTATTTTTTAACATAAGTAATGGACACTACTAGAAAACAATTGCCAATAGCTGTGTATGAAGTAGTCAGTTACGATGATAGACCTAATAATTACCAACCATAAATAACTTATCATTCTAAGACTTTTACGTTATACCTGACGACTTTAATCTGATATTATTTTGCCGTGACATCTCACGATTTGAAAGTCTAACTGCGAGTAACACACAATGATAACATTCACACCCGATTCGTTTTGGCCGCCGTGCCGCCCTACGAAGCGTTCCCCTCACCCAACGGCAGATGTCGCCCTCGAGAAACCCTCGCGTTATTTGACAAGCAACATGGCGGTTCACAATATCGTTGGGAATAACACGCAATGCCAGTGAAATAGTGCTCTTTCCTTTAAATATATTTTAAATAAAATACTCTATATATTAGACAGTGAACAAAACGTGTATTAAACAATATGCAGTCTACATCGGGTATGTACATTATTAATTTCATAACTTGATAGTTTCTGGCCCACATAGGTATTGATTTATAAAATTGTGTTAAATATATATGCAATTTGCGTACACGTGTTAAGGTTCCGGTTACTTGATACAGATTAGTATGTTAACTCTTTTCATATCGGTGATAGGTACTGTGATAGACATGAGGGCATTTGATTTGCAGATTACGCAATGCCACAACAAATAGATTAATGTGTAGTAAAATAGGGTGCATTTGGCGCATTGCGTTGCTTAGCAACGACAGTGTATTAAAAGATTATTATAGGCCATGTAAAGAGTCAATGTTACTTTACTTTCACGAGGTCTTTAATAACCTTATGATTAATAAATCAATATAGAGCGGATTTTGATACCTTTGTACACCTCAACCCTCTTATATTTTTGAAACTCGAATAAATCTAATAAAATAGTAAAACTTCTTAAATAATTTGAATACAGTAACAAGGAAGCAATGAAAAATAGTAGAACAATACTATTTCTTTTTGTCCTGATCAGCTCTAAATAGATGTAATAAAACAAGCATTGTTTTAAATGTTTGTTATTTAACTTTTTTTTGGTGATGCATATTTAAATATAAAATGATAAACTGTCTATTTGAAAGACGAAATTTTCAATTTTTCGAAGCGGACCAGTGTTCCTGAGATAAGCGCGTTCAACCAAACAAACAAACTCTTCAGCTTTACTCGTATATTATTAGTGTAAAAGATTGTAGATAAATTACACCCAGATACAGAACAAACAATCCTGCTCATGACACAGTTATATGCCCTGGGTGGGAACGGCCTCTGACATAGCAGTCAGTGTTACTAACCACTAGATCAACAGGCCGGTCATAATAATATAAGCTATTTTCACAGAGTGGTTATACTCGTAATGGCATGTGTAATATATAAATCTTACTACACAGACTACTTTCGCAGAGTAATAAAGAAAGAAAATGCGAATAAAAATGAAATAAAAGAAATGATTATATCAGAAATCACCTGTACGAGAGCCATCATTATCAACAGCCTTTAATAGCCCACTGCTGGACATAGGCTTTTTATTAGAAAGGAGGTTTTGGCCTACTGTACCACGCTGCCCAGACAGGTTGGTATAGGGTTTGTTTCAAGTTTCCCTTCTCTTTGCAGTGCTGTTGTCCTACGTAGTTTGCTCCCTCCGTGCTCTTACGACACCCAAGAGATGAATAGGGGTGGTGACAGTCTGTATTCTTAATCCGTCACCACAAGGACGGACGACACAGAATAGCCGTGCTTCAGTAGAAATGGGCAGGCTCGACCGCAGTGATCCCACGGCCTTACAGAAAACCGATATTAAACTATTCTTTCGTGGCTTTTCACCCAAGAGTTAGGGCCCCTTCTGATTCTAGGGTGACGAGAAAAGACGGCAACGCACTTGTGACGTGAAGGTGTCTATGGGCGGTGGTAGTCACTTACCATCACCCGTCCCCGGAGTGACCCGTCTACTCCTTTATTTTTTGAAAGACAACTACGGCTTTAGGTATATATTTCTGTGTCGCGGGGGAATTTCTAAACATACATGAAAATTACACAAAGAGCACACAGACTCAGATCAACAATTTGTGGATCACACAGAGTGTTGTTCCATGCGGGGATCGAACCCACAACACTCAGCGCAGTAGAAAGCGGCGAGGTGTCCGCTTAAACCACTACGCTATCCGCGCAGTCAGATCGAAATAAACTAATAGTTTAATATTGATTAGTACTGATAAATAAAGGATAATCGAAGCGAATAAAATAGTATTTATCATGTTCTGATCGAACAGTAAATTGTGAAGCGCTACGTCATTTCTAAATCACCATGACACTGTGTGAACTGGCAACCAGTGCTTATCAGTATGTGTCGCGCTGATTAAGCTCGGTAAATAGCAATCTCACTGCAGACTATCAATATACGATATGCGATAGTAAACGCTGCTAGGTGATAGTAGACTTTATCGGCTGTCGATTTTCTACCTGAATGCTTGTACACAATGGTGATAGTTTACAAAAACATATGGCTACGGATAGACGAAAATGATTTGTTAAAACAATCTTATCAAAGCTGAAAAAATGTTTGAAGATAAATACGTATATTTTGAAATACAATTATAAAATATACGTATTTACCTATTACTAGCTCTTGTCCGCGGCTTCACTAGCGTAATTTTTTTTAAAAAAGACGAACTTACACACAACCATTCATCCCTTATTTTACCCTCTTAGGGGTGAAATATTTAAAAATTCTTACTTAGTGGGTGCTTACAACAAATAAAAGGCTGGTCTGTTTCAGAAACGCTTTCAATACCGTCAATCACGATATACTCTTATCTATCCCATTCCCATCTCATGGTCTCACCTAAAGCACTGGAATGGTTCTCATCTTATTTTCAGGGATACCAACAGTCTGTTCGCGTAGATGGATCTTCTTCTAGCTGGTGTGACCTTGACTCTGGTGTCCCTCAATTCGGTATTCATTCTTCTTTGCTATTTTCTGTGTATATTAATCTCCTAAACCTGAGACTTTATAGTACGTATCATCTGTATACCGATGACCTGCAAATCTATTTATAAAGTAAAGTTGAAGATATCTCATTAGCAATAGATATGGTAAATAGAGACCTAGAATCAATTAAAACATGGCCTGACAAGTTTGGCCTATCAGTAAACCCGACAAAATGTCAAGTTATTATAATTGGAAGTCACCGATTAATGAGTAGAATAGACATTAAGACGCTTCTGTTATTTTTAATGGTTCTATTATACCTGTTTGTGAATCTGTTAAAGATCTTGGCTTGCACCTTGACTTCACACTAATTGGCGTTATCAAGTTGTATATCTGTGCCAGAGGGCTACCGAAACTCTTCGAGCACTGTAGCGCCTAAAAAAAATTCTGCCCGCTAAAACCAAAACCATGCTTGTGCAAACTCTTATCTTTTCAATAATCGACTATGGTGACGTGTGCTGTTACGACCTGAATGCAGGTCTTCTCAATAAATTGGACCGTCTTCTTAATAACTGCATTCGATACATGTTTAACATGTGTAAATATGATCATGTATCCTCTTTCCGTTCGCAGCTTAACTGGTTACCCATTCGTCTACGTCGTAAATGACGCGCTCTCACTGTCCTATTTACCATTCTAAATAACTACATCTGCGACAACTATATAGCTTCTACTTTCAACTCTTATGCAGCAATCACGATAGAAACCTTCGGTCCTCCAATAACCTTCTTCTTCGTTGTCCCTCTCATACATCTGAGTTCGTTGGCTCATCCTTTCTCGTTCAGTCCGTTCTCCTTTGAAATGCGCTTCCGCTCGAAATCAGAATGGTGACCAACACTTTTTTTTAAAGTAAAAGTAAAGCAGTATCTGATGAAACAACTGGCAGAATCAACTTGCTCGTGTTTTTTTTTTAAATATCAAATTGTCAATAATATAATGTGTATGTATTTATATACTTTTGTACTGTATTTATGTAGGTTTAAAGAACTTTATTATACTCAAGAACGTTACAGTCCACTTAGTGAGCATAATATATAAATAAACAATGTAATAACAAGGAACAGCGATCGTACGTTTCTAAATCAATGACTCAAAAAAGTTAAGAAAAGAGATTCCATTGTCCTATGTTTTATGTACTCACACGAAATCTTATCTTGTCCATATTATATTTGTAGGGAGTCCGTTTTGGTTAATCACTACAGTAAGCATTAGATTGCACCATATAAATCAACATTAGTTTATAATATGCGCGCACTTTTGTTACTTTATTTCTAGTATGAACCAAAAATGTCCGGTAGTTTGGAAATTCCAACTAGATTACGATGACCGAGGCAAATACACAAACACCCTCAGGTGAGAATTGTTATCATTGTATAAAGGAAAGGTCATTACGCAAACTTGGAACTTGAAACATTTTATCATATTACGAAAAAAACAAACGTCTATTGTGAAGAATTTGAAAATTGTTTCAATTAACTAATTATTTGGATATTGTTTTAATTGATTAATTAATTTGAACACCGGAACATTTAATTGACAATAGGTTTTTTTATTTATCTATTTTTTGCTTTAAACACAAAAAATGATACTTTTTTTATTTACTTTTCTTATAATAATGTTAGAATGATTATGTGATTTAGAATGAATGTAGCATTACCGTCATTTTCCTTTCTTTGTACCTTCTTCTTTTTTTTTTTTATAAAAAGTAAAGAGTATTTTTTTTTTAATTAAACCACCTAAGAAATACCCTATGGCTGGGTATTTCTGGGTAGAATTGGTCTTCTGGTGTAATATGATATTCTAAATTATTAACCAGTTCGACGTCAAAAATATTTTTGACTTCTTGGGATCTTTTAACCACTGATATGATATAAAAGTTTTTGCATGGTGTGTTAAACGTCTACTTTATAGAGACAGATGTTCGACATCGAGGCCAGATCTTAGAACTGGCAACTTTATGATGTGTTTGATTTCATGAACTGTCCGAATTGTTTAACTATCAACTATTGATCATACTTCAATCTATGTTTGGTTTTACCATTAATGTAGACTAAGACAATCATAAATGAACTTAGTAACTGCATGATATTATCGTGAAGTTAGTCGTGCGTTTAGCCATTCATATTGTAATGGTTAAAACCGACCATTTGATGAAATATTATGTAAAATAATTTAGTATAAAAATAATATATACTGTCTATGTCTTGAATGATTGGATATTGTATCTTTGAAGTGATTTGTGGTGGTGTGTTTACATTTTTATTTTTATTTAATACGCTATTGTTTGTTAATACAGTAGTTATTTAAATAGTCAATTGGATAGACTGTAGTCAACGCGGTGAGAATATTTATTGTAAATAATTCTTGGGTATTGAAAAAGTCCGCCACCTCTTTGACACTGACTGAGTTTTCTCATGCCGAATCTTATATTTATTATGCTAAATCTCCAAAAGAAGAGGAAAGAATGGGGATTTAGATTTAAAGTTTTACGATCTGTGTCTCTC
Source organism: Arctia plantaginis (assembly GCA_902825455.1). Classification (NCBI taxonomy): domain Eukaryota; kingdom Metazoa; phylum Arthropoda; class Insecta; order Lepidoptera; family Erebidae; genus Arctia; species Arctia plantaginis. The sequence continues at coordinate 10,053,631 of CADEBD010000288.1, forward strand.
TCTCTATATACATTTAATATTAAAAATATTATATGTGAGCCTTTTTTTTTGTTTCAGGTAATGGCAAGCGCATTCCTGAATTATACTCTAAGATAAAGGTATAAAGCATTCTTTTGTAAATATATTTGGACATGGATCCAATTTTAGAAAATGAATCCGCGACGACCGAATCCCCGAACAAACATGGCAAACCTAAGCACAAGAACAAAAAGAAAAAGCTTCAATCTGATGCGCAAAATCAAACTGTTGTTGGTGAGCGAAAGAAATTTGTTGTTACCACATTAGCCACAACAGACGATAAAGTTCCTTCTAGTGTAGCAGATAATAATGTACATACAGTCCATTTTGGTACTAGGGGGGTGGAGTCACAAAGACCTCACGTAAGGTCAATATTTAAGGATAAAACTGCAGACACGTCTAGACCATCGAGTGCAGAAAGAGAATCTGGTAGTGGTAGTAAGGAATATGAAACTTTTCATGGGACTTCTTCTAGTCCACGGAGCTCTATTTTTGATATTTTCCGTTTAAGAAGAAAAAGTGATGCAAAGAAATATCCTCCTAAACAAGTAAAAACTGCTGAATCCCATGAGAGCACACCAGATGAGCATAACGCTGAGACGAAAGATTCGCATAGGAAGTACTACCATACGGTAACGGGTGCTTCTTCTAGAAAATATAGTCCTATTACTAGAGTAATGGATATTTTTCGCAGCAAACCCCATTCAGAAAGTAATCAGTCTTCGTCAGATAATGTAAAAAATAAGAATACAAAAAAAATTAGGAGATCGTCTATTGAAACCACTTCACCTACTTATCATAAAAACTCATATGCTTCTTTAGATCCTACGCAAGCGAAGCAAGTATTTAGGGAAGTTCGAGGGCTTCCGAAATATGATCCTTATTTATCGATTGTACAAATATCAATAGGGGGAAGAGATAAAACGAGACTTCTATTAAATTTCTTTAAATATCATAAATGTTATGAAATATTACCAAAGTCTGCAAAAGTTATAATATTTGATACGCAATTTTTTGTAAGAAAAACGTTCCCCACTCTTATTTCTCACGGTATTCGCTCAGCACCACTTTGGGATTCAAGTAAAAAGCTTCTAGTCGGAATGATAACAGTAACTGATTTCATAAGAATTCTTCTACATCTCGATAAAGAGAATATATCAGTAGAAGAGTTGGAACGTCATACACTTCATACTTGGAGAAAGATGTTAAGACAGACACGTAAACCTTTGTGTAGCGCTGGTCCCGATCAATCTCTTCACGACGCCATCAATTTACTTACAAAAAATCGTGTCCATCGTCTCTTGATGATTGATCCTCTAAATGGTGACGTATTGTACATCCTCTCACATAAGAGAATTTTGAGGTTTTTATTTGTGTATCTCAATGAGTTCCCTGAATTAACATTCTTTCATAAAACATTAACTGAATTAAAAATCGGAACTTACGAAGATATCGTGTCTGTCACAGATGATACACCTATTAGATCAGCATTTCAGTTGTTGCTAGAAAAAGATGTTTCGGCTTTGCCAATATTAGACGAAAACGGGATTCTTGTCGATGTTTACGCAAAATATGAAGTATTGAACCTAGTAAGTGAAAAATTATATTCAAACTTGTCGTTGACCATAGGTGAAGTAAGAAATAAAAAGAAAGACTGGGAAGAAAAGTTACAAAAATGTCGTTCAAGTATTACTTTATATGAGGCCTTAGAAGTTATAGTTAGAACTGAGAGTCATCGATTATTGTTAGTTAATAAAGAAGATAAACTGGTAGGAATTGTTTCACTCTCAGATATATTAGTATATTTAAATAGAATAATTCCCTCGGAAAAGAAAGTTTCTTCACTTCAAGAGATATTTAGGCCGCTGGAAGAAAATAAAGTAGCCGAGTCACCCAAAGAAACGGAGATTGACATTGTATCAATTGAAGTTACAACCTCAGCACAAACAGTACCTGAAAACGTGGAGGATGCCGCGGTACCGACTGGGTCTAATGCCATATCCAACAATGAGACTACGAATGAAATTGTACCAGAAGTGGATGACGTCGACTCAGATAGTGACACAAACTTAACTTCTTTAAGTAGTGACCTTAATAAATTCCACATAAACCTTGCTATCGACTCAGCTATGACTACGATTGACGAGTCAAATACTAAAAATAAGTAGGACATTTTTATTCCAAAGAAATTGTGATAGGTGAAAACGCCGCATCGGTATATTAATCTCAGCTTTTGCTTCTAATGATATTGTAATTTAACTTCATACTCATTAATAGTTGCATAAAATACCACGTGATTGCCTTATTATTTAATTCATTATAAAACATTGCTAAATCTTAATAAAATATTTTAGCAGTATTCGTTTGTTTTCTTTATTCAATATTTGTTGTTGCGCCATAAAAATTGTAAGCAAAGATTTTTATTGCAGTTAAGTTTTTGAATAAAACAAGAAAACTGGTTAAGAAAGATTGTCCATTGGTAAACGATGAGCCAGCAATCACACAATGTTCATATTTATTTCGTATATCAGGCGTGTGCCCCAAGTGTACAACCCTCTCCTGTTGCGATCCATCTAAAATAACAATTAACTGAAAAAGCCTTTCAAATAAATTACAATATGTACAATGACCTATATTTTTTTAAATCTAACAGTATCGTTTCTATATTACAAACAAGAAAACATCTATTCACAGTCATTATAATACAGTGTTGAAAATTGTATTACAATGAACATGCATTTGGCTGCAATGAATAGTAGGGTCCAGTGCAGAATGTATCTCTTATGTTTAGTGACATAGAGTCATGGAGGTGAGTGCAGCGGCGAGAAGTTGTGAGGGGCAGCGACCGGTTGGTCTGTGGAATACCGAACCCGGAACAAACTGCTCTGCCCCAAGGTCGCGCAGTATCTCTTACTTTTAGCGTCCAATTTAATTTTATCTCGTTCTGAGCTGTGTTCTTTAAGCGATAGAACTAATCACATTCAACACGCCTGCATGTTAACTGTCGCGATGTGTACGTTGAAAAGGCTATTTGTTAATGTACCTTTAATGTTGGATTAGATTTATCTATTAGGGAAATTTATTTGTTTAAAGTAAGTAACCATATAAAAAGATGTACCGAATTTGCCAGCGTGGATAGCACAGTAGAGGTGTCTCGAAACCGTCACTGTGTCGCATGTTGTGGTTTAAATCCGTGGGGTATTATACTACAACGTTTGGAACAGTGGCAATTATCGCAGGTGTATGCGATAACTTAGTTACATATGGGAGGCGCTGTATGCAAATATGTATTAAATGAATTTCATAGTTGTAACTACAAATAACACAAGTCCATTCCTTAGTACTTTTATACAAAAACTTAATGTTATACTACATAGGCTTACGACCTGTATTCTGAACTACATATCTATAATTAAAATATGTATATTGGACAACAAAATGAATTGCTAAACCTGTAGGACATTATATTGTGATAGCATTAGATACTGGTCTAATTAACATACGAAAAAGAACTAGTAGCGCCCACTCGTGTGAAACCGGTAAGCAACTTGGCACTGGATAAGTAAATATGGAAGCTTGTTTCGCGGGCTTGCGACGACTCTACATTCTACCTACACATCAAAATCCGCGACGTACGAGTATGTCTAGCCGGGCGGCGGCCGCGTTATGTCTGGACGGCATCGCTGCACTGCCGCCGCCTCGCCGCCTCTCGCGATGACGTCTGCTCCGTTATGTCGATCAATATTATTTAAACTATTTCCATAGCCTTGTATGTTCTAAGTAATATCTAGGTCATTCGTTACAAAAAAAGTTGTATGATTGCATTTTTAATACTTAAAAATGTATATTGTATCCAAAAAATCACGTCTTTCGCTGTCGCAGTCCTCAGTAAGTTTCAATGCAAATTTATGCAACGTGGGTGGATAAAAATAATCATCATTAATAACATATAGGAGTAGTGTTCTACTTGTTAATTGTTGGTATAAGCATACGCATTTAAATATGACTAGCTGAGACCCACGGTGTTACCCGCGTTTGTTGTTATAACCGCGGGCAACGCCGCGGGGCGAAGCTAGTCTAAAAAAAGTAGCCTAAGTTACTCCTTATGTCATCAGCTATCTGCCAGTGAAAGTCTCGTCGAAATCGCTCCAGCCGTTCCAGAGATTACCCGGAACAAATAGACAGACAGACAGACAGACAGACAAAAATTGAAAAAATGTTATTTTGGCATATGTACCGTGTAAAACATACATATGCATTAAGTAAAAAGCTGTTATTTTAATATTACAAACAGACACACCAATTTTATTTATTTGTATGGATTAGGCTCTAAAGTTGGACATCAAATGTATTGGTACGAATGCCTTAATTAAAGTTTAACATTGACTAATTTGATTTGTAGACTAATTCCGAACAAAATGTGGAAAAGCTTTAACATTGAACATTAAAAATGAAATTTAATAATGTCTGTGAAACTAGCACCGATTGAACAGTTCCAAATATTGGACCGTTCTTGCCTAATAAATATCTAAATTAGCATATTACTCGGCGAAGCGGAGGTCACATTGTGGACAATCTCGTTCATATTACCTGCTCAGGTGGCTCGCTGTTGCAAATATTTTAGTTTTTCAAGGATCTTTTACCTCTACACCTATAGTATAAGATGAGCTTTTATCACATCATTAGCATTAAGATTTTCTAAAATTAACAATTAAGTTTTAATATTTTTGATTAATTTAAATTATCTGTTTTGGCTAAAATATTTGTATTGGACAATGATTAGGAGTAGTTTATGAAACTGTTTTGTAGCTATTGACTTATGGACTGTGTGAAAATTGATACATCTCGACTTACGTCAACGTAATGTCTCGTATCTGGTATTTGGAGGGAGATCTTAAAAGAGTAAAAACTTATTTGTGTTAAATACTCCCACTGTTTAATTCTTAGACTTAGAGCCCTTTTTTTCAAATAACAAATAGCAAAAAAAACTTTACAATAGAGCATTTTTCTCACAAACGATACTATTAAGCAACAATTAAGTTTCATTAAGTGTAATATTTGTTGATAAATTCATAGCAAACAAAGCAGTTCTAGCGGATGTTAATATTATTAGCCGTTGTGACCTCTGGGTATATAATTGGATGTTACCGTCACAAAAATATAGCTTTAGAAGTTATATAGTGAACAGTAAGCAGTGAAGCTTGAATGATTAAGTTATTATATAACAATTAATTCATTAGCTTGAATTAAAAGAGGGTGTTTGTAGACAGATTAAAAAACTAGGCTTTTAGAAAAGCTATAGATATTATGTATCTAGATATCAGATAACCAGATACAAAAAATAGTTGTAAAAGACAGGTATTTTCTCACAATGCTCACAGGTTGTGTGTTTTTTCACAGTTTCCATTTCAAAATTAACTATGTTTTACAAATTTAACCTTTTAAACTGCGTCATTAAAACAAAAATTTGTCATTACCTTTACTCAAAACTATAAAAAGTAAATCTAGTGCCACAAAGAAAAAATAGATCATCGAGTAAATATATATTGTTTTTTATACACATAAATAAACGTAAATGTACACACATACACACGTAAATGTACACATGTTCAGAAACGTTTGAGCTGAAGAATAAAAGAGGAATGTTCTTCATAACTGTTGAGTGATTACGATACTTTTGTATTTTTTTAAATATACTAATATCGTTTTAAAGTCTACATGCATTATGACACGCGCGCGAATGTTTCAAATATTTCACAATATTATTTAGTTGAGTGAGAGTCATGAGATTTTACGAGTCATTGAAGACACAATTTGTTAACGTTGCCTAAGAGAATGGATTGATTACTTTTTAAATTCTATGATTATGCTGGCTTTGACTTAAATGCCGTAGGCTAATCTGCGGGTTATCTCTTCTTTTATTAATGTTCATCATTATTTTTAAGACGTTAAACTTATCACAGATAATAAAAAAAACATACTGGAAATTTAGGATGTAGGTATGGTGTGGTTAGCGATCTACGGTTTATAAAGACAATATGCCTGTATAAATGCAGATACTCAATATTCATTAAATTTGTTGTTAGTCAGTGTGTTAACAGGTATTATAGTAGAAAAAAAGGTGACATAATATGTTAAAAATTATGTGTTAATATGTTACGTTACCCATGAGATATGAATTTAAGTTTAGATTTTACTGTGAAAGTTGAATTATTGTTTTATAAATTTTTATATCCAGTAGATCTCGGAGAAAAAAAGAACTGAAAATTTCGTACACTTGATTAAGAGAAATTGGACTGTTTTAAATAGATACAAGGAAATAAATAAGGGTTCTGCTGAATGTACTGAACTGTTAAGAAGTAGGAATAAAGTTATTAAAATAATTCCACCAAAAACATTTTTATGTAAAAAGTTGCCAAGAGGAGACCATATGGCTCGCACTGTCAACAAGTTATCAGATCTCATGTAGAGCCAAGCTTCTAACTCCGCACACCCTGACTCTACAAGCCTTACATTCACAAACTCTACATCTTAGTCATATGTGGCTTGGCTGTTTCGTTACTACAAAAAATATTGTAAAACAGAGAAGTAATGAAAAAAAGGTCTTGTAGAGTAATATAATATTAATGTAATATATCTCACACACTCACACACGACCGTCTGATCCCAAACTAGGCAGAGCCTGTACTATGGTAACCAGACTGCTGATAAACATACTTATATATTTCTAAATACACACATATTATAGATAAATTACACCTAGACACAGAACAAATGACCGTGCTCATCACACAATATTTGTCCTGGGTGGGAATCGAACCCACGACCTCCGGTTTAGCAGTCAGGGTCACTTACCACTAGACCAACAGGCCCGTCGAAAGAGTTGAGGCGTGTAGTTAGAAGCTTGGCTCTACAATAAATCCGATAACTTTTGGATAGTGCGAGCCAACTGGTCTCGTCTTGGAAACGTCTTTTTTTTGTGTATGTTGGTTATAACATTAATTATAACAAGGAGTCTCTTTTATATCAATTTTCAGACATCTAAATCAAAATACGTAGAAGTCTAATACAAACTTCTACCTTAACGTTACACCTCCACTTTACGTTTTATAAATTTCTACTGTTTGTTTACTAATACTGACCTACATACCAAATTTCAGCTTTATGGGGTATCAGAAAGTATCCTAAAAATTTTGATGATCATCAGTGAGTCAGTGAGGAAAACTTGTTTTTTTTTTTCTCTTTAAATAAATAAGGTAACTCCCGCATTAGGAATATATCCTGTGTGGCGGGGGACTTATAAACATACATGAAACGGACACAAAGAACACCCAGACTCAGAACAACTATTTGTGGATCACACAAAGTATCGTCCCGTATGGGGATCGGACCCACAACACTCAGCGTAGTTGTAAGCGGCGTGGCGACAACTTAAACCACTACGCCATCCATGCAGTCAAATCTAAAGTATAAGAGCTATATAATTGAAACTTTATATGTTTAATAAGTCCGATATTACCATCATATCTGGTATAATCCAAACCCAAGTTATAAGGGTTTAAAAAAAACGACGAAGCGCTTCGAGAAAAGGTAGGCTAGGAAAGAACGCTTCGCTTGGCTCGTCTGGCGTGCCGTGCTCCGATTTACAAAATCGTCTTTGTATGTAGGTAATTTTAATAACTACATGCTGATGACGTTAGCCGAATGAGGAAACGTAGTCTTTTAATAAGAATGAAGAAAAGAAGAAAGTATAATAAAACCCTTTTCTGGTTTTCTATTATTTTTGTCGTCCGCCGATGTCACGATGAGGGTTGGATATCTTAACATTTAGGTCATTAAAGGATACAATCATTACTATTAATTAAATTTCATGTTGAATATGTGTTATAATCTATGAAATATTAACTGCGAATCTCCGAGCCAAATGGTACAAATAAATCTATATTTCGACTGATTCAGCTATGTCAGCTGGTTCGAGCTTCAGGTATGTGGCCCTGTCTTTCCCAAACTATTGCCTACACTGCCATCCGTATAAGCAATACTCGTATGCCTTCCTTTCTTATCTATATACAAATTTATATTTTTCACCCAGTTGACAGCATCAGACTTGACCTCTATTACGTGTGGGGCAAAATTGAAAATATTTTTCTATTTCTCACTCGGCATTCCGGCCGATATGCCTGCTGGACGAGGTGGCTAAACTCTTTGAAAGAGTTATCAACGCCCGTATCAGCCAGCCAGCCAGCATGGTGGGCGATTAGGGAGGCACTTGTGTATCACCAGTTGCCTCCTTACTTGAGGGACATCATCGGGGCTTATCTCATGTCGTTCAAAAGATGTGGCTCCACAGGAAACGCAGAGGTGCAGTTCCCACCCGCTCGATTATAAGACTGGGGGAACAGAGGTCGAGGTCGCTCGGCACATCGGCACATAAAATACCTCGGCCTCACCCTTGACAGCCGCTGGTGCTGCGAGGAGCATTTCGAGCCGATGATTCCCCTAGTTTGCGGGGCTTCCCCGAGGCTGTTGCCTAATTAAGGGGGACCGCGGGTGCAAGTTCGCCTCCTCTAATATACAGTTATTCAGATCGTACGGGGATACCGCACCACGTCGTCCGAGGACGCGACAGTCCTGGCACGTTTCCGCCTTTTGATATTCTGGCGGATATGAACGCGAGGTCTATGACCAGACTCGCGCGATTCGTCCGGATGAGAGCGGGTAAGACCAGGATGAGCTCGAATTGCGGCGGAACCCTCATCGATAGGTACTGGTGCATTGGCGCATTGTCGGTGCTGATCTGCCTAACCTCAAAGCTTGGGTAGGGAGACAGGTCGCGGCACCTACCGACTGACGCAGGTACTCACAGGGCATGGTACTGCTTCAGTGAGTACCTGCATCGTATCGGACGCGAAGAGATGGCCAGCACTGCGCGGCTACTGGGACACGCTAGAAGACTACTCCGCGTGGGCGTCCTGTCCCGGCCAGCAATCATTGGTGCACTGCTGGCGGGTGAGGAGGGATGGGGCACTGTGGTCTCTTTCTGTGAAGCTGCAATGCTTCAGAATGAGACCGCTGAACGGGATCGGGAGAGGGCCGATCACGAACGTAAAGGACGTCGGCGACGATACCAGCCGTCGACGGGGCCGCGGGCCGCCAGAGAGTGGGGACCTCTGGTGGCTGATTGATTGCTGCGGTAGGGGATAGAATGGCAGCCTGATTGCCTTAGTAGTAGTGTTTTCCCCTTTGATAGGGCCTGATTAGGCATGGTGTCAATTCGGGGAAGATATGAAATAACATGGTCCGGGTCCTTTCTGGGTGGAACACCTGAGCCCGGACGTCGGGGTGGTTTTTAGTGAAATCACCACATACTCCTGGCTCCTGACTTCCCGAGGAGGAACAAGAAAACCAAAGGTTTAAAAGAAATTTATAATCTTAAAAGTGTTCTAGAAGAAAACTTGCACAACATTTAAAATTGGACAAGTTTGTAATATCTCTAAAAGCCGTTTTGTCTGGAATACAAAAAAGGTTTTTAAAACCTTCTATTACATATGTATATCATATCATTCAATTCGTTTAATGCATTCTACAATGTATACACAGGTCTTATAAATGTAGAAAGAAACAATTGTGGATCCTGTCGGACAGAGCAAAATTAGGAGAGAAAAGCAAACATTCTATCATCATCCAAACAGAAATGTTGTTTAGTAAATAAAACTAAGTAGGTATTTATTTTATTGCTCACGTAATAATTAAATTTAGTAAATAAATTATAGTACATTTTTTGTTATATATTAATTTGTTTTTATAGTATATTATATGTTATTAATATCAATTATTAAACTTATTTTCTAATTATATGTTATGTTAATTATTCAAATTTCTCGTTTACACATACATTTATATACACATTTATATGATAGTAGCATTTTGGTATTAAAAGATCTTTTTTAAAAGATTTGAATTAATTATGTTTATTTGAATGTGCACTAGAAGTTTTTCATTGTGTTGCCGACTATTCCTGGCAATCAGGACAATACAGTCCATTTAGGTTTTCAGTGCACGTAAAGTTATTAGTTTGGAAATTAATGCATCATTTGGTAATTGACTCAGCCTGCGATCATGGCTAGTGCAACCTGGTCGTAACGTCAGGCAATTCATAGGTATGTAACACAATAGGTATGTATCTATAGATATAAGTAGGTATGTTATAAAACGCGGAAGTTTAAAAGTACGCATAAATGGGTATTTGCACAAAAAAAACTTGCATAGGCATTAACAACGAACACGTTAATGTGAATGTCAACATTAAAATCTGCATCGCTTTTTGCGGATGCTGATATTAAAAACAATGCTGAAAATCCACGGATGCTGATGCTGATACTGTTATTCGCAACAATCGAACAGATCTTGATATTGATCATAACAGTTTGGAAAGGAATCTCTTAAACAAAAATAAAGAACCAAGAGTAAAGCATGCCAAAAAAGCACGCAGTCAGTTGTTGCAGGTCGTATTGATAATGCACAATGTTGATTTTTTTGTTTCTTTTTATATTAATGACAAATTAAAAAAAGAAATCTTGAAATTAGTCAAAATGTAAAATATTTAATTTCTTAAAAATCCTTTTCTTTAGTATTTTACAGTTTTCTTTAAATATTGGAACGAAGTGCCTTATCGCGTGTTACACGCTCTGAGCGGATAGAAGTAAGACCGAAAAATGAGTAACAAGACTTTTTTCCGACACTTATTGCGGACAGCGAAGCTCCGATCCGACTAGGGGTCCATAGAACCCTCACGCCGTTTTTATTTTTTGCTAGGCTGACACCTAGAAAAAAATGAAACAACTTTATTTTGGCTATTCTATTTAAAAATCCAATAAATTTTATGTCAACATTACACTGCAATGACAATCAATCAGCACGTTTATCAGTCACAAAATGTTTGGCCATCTGTTCAGTTCCGGTTAGCACAAGTGATTCAGTAAATATATTCTTGCCGTAATCTGAAATACACATGTTTTTTACCTAGTTTGGCAACAGAGGCTATCTCAGGTTTAATGTCTAACTTATACTGGTTTTTTGTTAAACAAATTATATTTGTATTGATACAATAAATCTTATTATTATGCTATTATAAAACAAAGAAACGAAAACTCGGATAAAATAATTAGTTCGGTGGTTACAAATAATTTCATCCAACATTTTATACAGTAATAATTTTTTGATGGTCTGAGTGTTACAATTGTAATAGTATGTAGTTTATTTTTGTTAAAATTAGCATAGATATAAGCGATTTGGTATAATCTGTGATGCTTATATTTTATTAATAAAGAATTGAATAACTAGTAAGCATCATCATTCGACGGGCCTGTGGCCGGACGGTCTAGTGGGTAGTGACCTTGACTGCTAATCCGGAAGTTGTGTGTTCGATTCCCACCCAGGATAAATAATCGCGTGAAGTGCACGATCATTTGTTCTGGGTGTAATTTATATATAATATATACATGTATAATGTGCATATTCAAGTATGTTTATCAGCAGTCTGGTTACCATAGCACAAGCTCTGTCTAGTTTGGGATCAGACTGCCGTGTTTGATGTTATTACTATAGTAATTATTATCAGCCGGAGAAATTATCATTAATATAATTGTTATCCTGTTTATTTAGGGACTAGAAACTTGTAACGATGTATACTTTACCTTTAGCTCGTCTCATCTCTTTTACTTACCTACCTTTCTGTGGAGGTTTAATCTACCTACTAAAATAAAAATAAAAACTATGCCAGTACATCACAGTTCTTATCACGGGCTGAAACTAAGATTACCTACTTCACTAGAGGAAGGCTAATTTGATATTATCGGTCTTTAAAATAAGCCAACAAGTTAGCTCTTTTATTAACTCTAAAAGAGCGATTGCGTCTAATGAGTTTTATAATTATAACATCAAGCTAAGATGGTATAGCAAAGGGATTACCAATGATTGCTGAAACTTCGCAACACAGATAGTTATTAAAAATAAAAGAGTTTATAAAACACGAAACACATTAAATATGAGTCACGCCTCATTAGTCACCACTGTAGAGACGGCAAGCTGCAATGATATTTCATAATTTATTGAATCTCTTACTGCCTTCGTAAAGCCTAGCGAAGTTGTGTTATTACGTGAGTGAGAGTGTTTTGTAATCCTAAGTGAAGCTGATGTCATAGCGATTGGGAGTCAGTCGATGACCCCTTGACACAGCTATAAAATATACCTAAATCAGATAATTACCGATACATTCGCACGCGTCGGTCACTGGATTAATGACCACGATATATTATCTGATCCAGTTTTTAAGTGATAATTAGATGTCACACTTCTATTTTCGGATATACCTACCTACTGTTGGTAAATATGGAGACAGTTTTTTATAAATGTGTACCTATTTTGTTTACAATTTTATAAAAACGTACAAGAAGTTGATAGTACTTTAATTATATAATGTTAGCTGCCTTAGTAGCAAAACTTAAAGACTTACAGATGGTTTGAGGAAGTAAAATTGTAGGTGTGCGTAGTCAATACTCGGTTGCGTCATGCAATTTTGTTTAAAACATAGGCACCTAGTGAAATCTCTAGTGATGGCTGATGATATAATGATACATGCAGCACCTATGCGAATGCGCATGGTCTTTAATATGATATTTTTTACATTATGTGTGTTTAAATGATGTTGCTGAGAAGGGCAGTAATAACCATTTCTAAAATATGTAATGTTTTTGTGGCATGGTGACAAATAAGAACTCCTGAGAAATGTTGTTAATTGTGTGAAAAATAAAGAATGTTAAACATTAGTGCAACGAGATTGATGAGTCTTCTATGCAATTTCTTTTTTAAAGACAACTCCTGCACTAGGAATATTTCCTGAGTCGCGGAGGACTTTACAGACATACATGAAACGGGCATAACGAAGACTCAGAATAAGAATTTGGAGATCATACAAAGTATTGTCCAATGTGGGGTTCGAAGCGGCAAGGTGACCGCTTAAACCACTACGCATTCCGTGCGGGCAATCTGTTCCTGGTTCCTGGCGTGTCTATTTCTTCTTATATCGTAACAGTAATGCAAAAAAAACTTGATCAAAGAAAATAATACCATATGGGTGACAAGCAACATTGGAAGCCTAATTGACAGATACTTTCAACCGGAATTCCAATTCATACGTGAAAACACTTTGATTTTACTACAAAGCTTTAAAGTTTTATAATTTTATAATATATGGAGCGAACGAGTACACAGGTCATCTATGCACACTTGTTATTCAAGAGTAATAATATAGTTGCATTGTCTGTCTTTGAGAATAGAACAACATAATTTCTTAAGGTTTGAAGGTCGTATCGGTCTGGAAACACCGTAGGTGAAAGAAAAGAGTTTGTGTTGAATAGAGCATTCACTAAGATCTGTATGTGTGACGCAGTGACCATACAGGCAGTCTAAACTGCGACAAAAGGTAATCTTGTATTTGGCTAATGCCTTATGAATTTTAACACATACTTGATCACAGCGCTAAACAACATATGCATATATTTAAATGGCTGTGTAAAATTATTAACATACATAATACCATTTTTATCTTACTGTATTTTTTTTGCAAGACTCAAAATGAAAAAAAAACATATTATTGTACAACATAATATTGTTGTGTACTAGAGACGCAATATTTAAGTAACATAGCTTTAAAATATTGGAGTTCCTACATACATATCATTATTAAAGTATACATGTAATACGTGTATATAATTATAATTTTTAATATATTAATATATTATAATAATAATAATATATTATATTTTTTTACGCACTAGCAACTATTGCACTAGCCGTAATCAATGACGGACTAGTGTAAGTCCTCCAGTGACTATACCCCATTGAACGAAATACGAACTCAATTTTTTTAAAGTTAACATCCCTATATACATTACTAAGTAACTACAATTTAATTTTAAATTATAAATTAAAAACTTAATGCACTTTCACGTCTTCAGCAGGTTACTTGATTGAAGTAACTAAAAAACATATTTCTATCTTAATAAAAATAATATAACAGGAATTATGTCAGAACAAATGAAATTATCAAAAAAAGACTCTTCTCTGGCGTAACCAAGTTACACGTTATTCTCACTTATTACTAATTCCTTTCAAATTCTTCAAATTCTTCTTCAGAGTAGTTTATTCAAGGTTTTCCTTTAAAACTTCACATCTGAAGTTTTAAATATACTTTTGTTTATAGGTATATGTACTAAATGACTTACTTTTGAATGATATTGTACATACCTCATACATGGCAAGGGAACTAGAAAAGGCCGTTGAACGCCTTTAAAAACATACATCATGCGTGGCCTAGTGCACCTCCGTCGATGAACAGATTGTTAAACCTTACCGTTTAATTTTACTGTCAGCAGTGACACAATGTGTTTGGTAACTGATACTAAAATTTTTAACAACCAGTTTAACACATACGTCCTTACGTTAATGTAATAGGTGGACATAAAACCTTACAATATTCATAAAGACGAATGCATAGGCATATTTCGCGTTATAATCACCAGTATAATTACTTATGTTTACAAAGACATATTTTATGACAAACAAGTTGCACGCTAATTCCTTTATTAACGATTATCAATTGGATACAGTAAATATTAACAATCAACCGTTCATATTTATGTTTCCTTACTTGGTGATGGAGTAGCATATTTCCCACATGATACGGTGTGTCTGCCTTCAATGTTGACGATTGTATTATATTCTATATACCTACCTCTTCATTTTGTACAATTGAAAGTTTGTTTGTTGAAAAATATTTCGTAGTTTTTTTACGTATGCAATTACACAATTTGTTTTCTTGTACATATAATAATAATAATATGTAAATAATAATGTTTTTTAAATATTACAGCAATTCTTGCAAATGCTCTTTAACTGATTATTAGCGATAAGATTTTCTACAATCATATCTATATACCACGTGAAAAGCAAGTAATCAAATAATTAATTATTATGCAACAAGAATTTGCCACTATGTGTTGTTCTGCCAAAGCCTAGGATGGCGTAAATTGTTTAAGCTGATTTCAACTGTCACTATTCAATTAAATTTTTAGTTGCGACAACCTTCGGCATATTAATTACAAAAAAAATCAAATTTAATCAAAATGTACTTAAATTAAGTTTGAGTCATCATCAACGCCATCTTATCTTCCATCCATCTCACATCTTACCAAGTAAATGTCGAGTGTTTACACAGGCGAAGCCAGGGTCAGACGGCGTCTAAAAGGTAGTCACAAGATAGGAATGGAATCAAGTGATAGACTATTACGTAATTCATAAGCAATTCATGGTCTATTATATATTTCCACGACCATTTAGATACGGAAAGGAAAACACCTGTTCACATCACTATTACAAAGCTTTTTTACTGTTAACTTATTGGTATATTTATTTTATAATTAATGGCTGTGAATTTTATTGTGGAAGTAGATTATTTCTGTGAAATTCGTAAATGAAATCGTAGTCGAGTCGTATTCATAAATGAAAATAAAATCGCGTAAATACATGCATCAGGTATTGTTTTTCGCATTCTTCCACTAATAAAAAAACTTGTTAAATACAAATATTGTATTTTCATTAAAATATTGTAACCGGTGTAAAAAACGGAATATGTAATAAGTCAAGTCGTCTATTTTTGTTACAATTTTTGTCGAAATTTCGATAGTTATTTTTTTATATAACAGGGTATTTTTAGAAGTTGGTCACTTGTAAATTTCATGTTTAAATATATACCTATACCTAATTTATTCTCAGTTCATGCACTTACCAAGATTAAAGTGACAGTGTGGAAATGATAATTGATGTGGTATAGGTTGACTTTCAGTCAGTTTAACCTGTCACCACTTATTTACGTACGTAACTTATGGACTCCGATTCAATACTTCGTTATTGTAAGTGGGAACGGAGGTTGCTACTGGCTGGCTAGTTGTGGGAGAATGGCACATAGTTTGGTAGAACTAAGGTGTTAATAGGTCTTTACCTATGAAATTGCCGATTTGTATGTCATAAGTAAAAGTACTTATTTTTTCAAACTTTTTTATTTCTGTTATTCGAAGTAATCACCCATGCAATCGACGCATCTTTGCCAACGCATTGGCAGTTTATTGATGCCCTTCTTGTAAAAATCAGCTGGACGGGAGGCAAAAAACTCTTCAAAGGCATTTTGTACTGCCTCTCGGGCATTGAATTTTTTACCCACTAAAAAGTTGTCTAAATTTTGTAAAAAGTAATAGTCGGTAGGTACAAGGTCTGGTGAGTACCAAGCAACCAGCTTTGGTCAATCGGTCGTCCCCACTGCTCCTTCACGACAACGCGCGACCCCATACTGCGCAACAGACAGTCTCCAAGCTGCAAGAGCTGGGGTTGGAAGCTCTCCCTCATCCGCCATACTCGCCAGACCTTGCACCTACCGACTATTACTTTTTCCAAAATTTAGACAACTTTTTAGTGGGTAAAAAATTCAATTCCCGAGAGGCAGTACAAAATGCCTTTCAAGAGTTTGTTGCCTCCCGTCCAGCTGATGTTTACAAGAAGTCCATCAATAAACTGCCAATGCGTTGGCAAAGATGCGCCGATTGCATGGGTGATTACTTCGAATAACAGAAACAAAAAAGTTTGAAAAAATAAGTACTTTCACTTATTGCATACAAAACAGCAATTTCATAGGTAAAGACCTAATATTATCGTTTTAGATATCTAAAATGTACTACCCTGTGCAATACATGTTGTTACTCTCTCCAATAAGATTTGATGATTGCTATTTTTATACTTTTGTTTACGTGTAATTTTCTACAGAAGAGCAATACTTCACTGATCTGGCTGTTTTAAATTTATTTAGGGTATCCCCTTATACCTAACTTAGAAACTTACAAAATCTTCATGCATGTGTCAAAAATAAGATGTGTCAAAAATAAGATGAATCAATCATAATTTTAATGAAGATTTAATGTAGGTGTTAATCCTACCTGCTATAGTAATAAACGTCCCATATAGAGGCTGGTTGACAGATTTATCTTACTGTCACAGTGTAGTAGGGTAGTACCTGCCACTTCACTTCACTGTGTAACTTTTTGACATAAATAAACACTATTATGATATATGCACAAGGATATTATCCAAATACAATATTTAATCCAAATTGTAACAGTCATTTCCGTGAAATAAACATACACACACGAATATAATATGCAACAATTCGTTTAAAGTTAATAGACTTATGACCTTGCTTTAATTATCTCGAATCTAGCTATACTCGTATAAGAAATTTTTGGCATAAATAAAATTTTATTGCGTTTTTCCTGTAAATAATCTAGAACTACGATTTATACTATGAATTAACAGATGATTGATAACTGGGGGCACGGCAGGGCCAAGATAATCCAAGCAAAGAGCAAGGGCACTACCTACCTTTCCTCGAAGCACTTCGTCGTTTTATTGAACCCTCATAACTTGGGATTAGTTTTGATTATACCAGATAAACAAAATTCTCGGAATATAACTACAAAAGTAGACTTATTAAACATATAAAGTTTCAATTACATAGTTCTTATACTTTGGATTTTATTGATATCTAAAAACCCTCAATGACGATCAACCAAATTCTTAGGGTACTTCCTGAAGTCCTAGAAAGCTGAAATTTGGTATGTAAACTATTTTTAATATAAACTAGGGGATGGAAGATTGTGTGAGAGTTCCGCAAATTTTGATGCTAAAGGTCTGAAAATAATGTAGGAACTCGTTGTTATAAATAATATAATACAAGAGTAATAAAAAAATAAAAAATAAATATCATAAGCAACTTACAAAAAAGGAGTGAAATCACACAAGAAACATTTTCATGAAATATGTTGCCAAGACGAGACCACATAGCTCTCACAGTCAAAAAGTTATCAGATCTCATGTCATCCCATCTTCTAACTCTAGACGCCTTAACTCTGTAAACCCTAACTTCACAAACTCTACACTGTAGTCAAAATATGTGGATTGGCCGTTTTGTTACTGTCACATGAGCGTAAGGTTAAAAAATTATTCACAGTTCATTATTTCTTTGATATACAATCCATACATGCATATTTCTATTATCCATATATCTATTATATTTATATTTACATATTTTGACTAAGATATAGAGTTTGTGAAGTTAGGACTTATAATCCTAAC
Organism: Arctia plantaginis; assembly: GCA_902825455.1. Lineage (NCBI taxonomy): Eukaryota > Metazoa > Arthropoda > Insecta > Lepidoptera > Erebidae > Arctia > Arctia plantaginis. Next base: position 10,071,889 of record CADEBD010000288.1, read on the forward strand.
TAAAACTAGACTTAGAGCGTGTAGAGTTAGAAACTTTGTTCTATTTGAGATATCATAACTTTTTGACAGTGCGAGCCATATGGTCTCGTCTTGGCAACATTTTGCATGAAAATGTTTTTAGGGTAATAATATATTTAGCCAATGTTTGGTTGCTAATGTTTAAAAGCATAAAAACCGAAATATATTTGATGAGAAACAAATGATTATACTGAAACTCATACTATTTTTTTTGCCCACTAGCAAAGGTATCATAAGTACTATCGGTTGTTATGTTTGAAAGCGTTAACAATTTTATATGTTTGTCGGTGGTCATTGTCTATCAGGTAATCTGTCTATGGTTTGTCCTCTATATTATAAAAAATACAATCTTAGGGCATGTTTTTTATGGCATAGGGGCAAACGAGCGAGCGGTCCCCTGATTGTAAGTGAGTACCGCCGCCTATAGACACCTGCATCTCAAGAGTCACAAGTGCGTTGTCGCCCTTTGAGTCCCCCCACTCGAAGAAGTGGAAGAGGGAGTTTGGGCTCCTGTAACCTCACTCACTCGGTGAAAACCAAAGAAAGAGTAGAATGAATGCATGAAGTGACACATGCTTAATCACATGTTTAATATATGCTTAATTTGTTGGTAGGTTTTATGGCTTCTCTTAAACGATAAGTCACAGGTTGTACATAAAGTTACGACACAGTCCTATAAAGTTCTGTGAGACAAGACACTGTCAACGTACCAGACAAAATAACCACATCTGTTACAAAATTAATCGTCACACATCGATCATAAATTTATCGCTAATTATCTTTGAATGGATTCATTTGAAATTCTTTATAACAACGTTTTGTAATTTCAGAAGTACTTAAAGAGGAAGAGAAGGAGAGGAAGGAAAATAATTATAACTTTAACACACGGCAGTCTGATCTCAAACTAGGCAGAACCTGTGCTATGGTAACTAGACTGCTGATTAACATACTTAAATATTTCTAAATACATAAATATAGAGAAATTACACCCAGACGCAGAAAAAATTACATATGATAATAACAACAACAAAGGGTTCATTTTTATTTTAATAGAAAAACTCTATATTTTACAGATATCTTAAAATTAAAACTTGGAACTTCTACCACCCAACCCCTTAAACTATGCGATGAAAGATTGCTTGTATTTTACAGTTATCTTACTCAACGATTACGTTCGAATGAATGAAAAAATGTTGTAAAGAAGACATCAAAAATACTTTGCTCGTCTTAACAAGTGAATAGCTCAAGAAACATTGATTGACATCAAAAGTATATGATTCTTCTTTACAGTCTTTAAATGGATATCCAGCAGCCATACAATTCACCATAAAGTAGGTCTTAGAAAAAAAGGTTTAATTTTAGACATAATAGAAAATCTCTCTGTCGGTAACAATATCATTGATTAATGGAGATTTTATACTCATCGTGTAGTGGTTCTGAAAGGTGCTTTTAAAAATCCTCAAAGAAATCACCAAAGTAGGTAAATTTTCATTTTTATATACACTTATACTTTATTTAATGTGTATATTTAAAAAAAAATATTCTGCGAACAATATGCAACCAACGTGCTCACATCTTTAACGTCACTATGTAAATTTATGTGGCATATTATTAGAAAATATATAAAAAATAAAAGTAATGTATTTGAGGATTCCAAATAATTTAGGTAACATTTTCTGCATAATGTTATTAATTTTAAATGTATCATCTAAACTGTTTTTAAGACTTGTCAATGCATGTTACATGGAAGTAGTAACAGGTGGTAAAATTTTGAGACTGGCACTTTAAACTCTTAGTAAGCAAGGCCCACTCAACTTTCGCGTCGACGGTTTGGATTTACCTAATTAGCTACCAAGAATCTGAAACTAAAATTTTTCAAGTTTGAAAGAAAAGACTATATAACATCAGGTTACACTCCAAGCATATAACTCTAATATGGGCAAAATGCTGCTGGCATATCTACACATATAAGTTCGAAACATTACCTTCCATTGCATGATCATACTAGCTTACTTAAATTAACTACCAGTGAGCATCTATATCGTCAGATCTATTGATTGCCTCGTTTTGTTATTACGATTTACCAAAAACTAAATATTTTTGATAACCTTCCGATCTACTACAAACACACCTGGAGTTAAATATTAAAACTAAAGCGGACATGCAAATGCCACGGACAAATTACAATAAAATATCATGATGATATTGCATTATAAATACATAGATACGATTATGATAATTTTGACAACCAGATAGATGGATGATAATATATGGATATAGTTAAAATCAGGATACAGTTAAAGTCGTAGAGGTAATGAAATAAAATTTATAAATTGAAGTGTAGTTATAAACTGATGGTACATCCTAGTAATTAATATTATATGAGCGCTAAAGTTTGTACTTACAAACTTTGTTCTGAACAACTAAACGGATCCGGATGAAATTTGTTTGAAACTGCTAAAAATTTTAAATTTATATTATTTAAGTAAAAACACTTCGGACCATAACATCACCATTGTTTATGTGGTGTGTCGGAATCGGACCGATTAAAACCATACGGTGTGCCACTATGCGCCTGTAATAGGAGGGATCCGGGAACTCCTGTTATTAAGACATCCGGACCCCGCAATGGCGCGGGCACCACCTTCGAGTACATTCTCTATTTAGGCGACGTCCGACACACGCGGACGTCGCCTCCTCGCGGCTGGCCTTTGTGGCGGGTAGAGGGAAAAACCCGTCCTGTTCACCGTGGTAAAACAACTATCACTACCATGACTACAGTGAGGACTCAACGCTGCGACTGCCCAAGCCGGGCAAATTACCATCGTGTGTTGAGCCGAGTCCTCACTGCAAATGCAGTGGTGACAGGCTTGACTCAATTCCCTCCTAGCGACTGAGTGCAAATACTTTCCGAAGCAGCCGTGCCCGGAAAGGACCTTCGTCACTCGGAAGGAAAGGGTCCCGTGCTGACGCCCTGCCCATTCGACGATGACCGGCTAGAGCACCTCTACGGCGGCAAAACCAGCACGTGGTGCCCCCAGCCGGGTCGACCAGCGAGTCATCGTGGCTCGACGAGCGGCTTCACGCCACTCGCGTACTTCTTCGGGCGGGGGCCGACTGCCGCTAACCGCCCGAAACTCAGTCGTCCGGCGATTTGCTTCGGCGAGAACTTCCGCCTCCTAATTTCACGGGGAAGTTACGGCTAACGCGCACGCTGCCTCCGTCGACACGGTGCGGTAACCGCGTATGGTTCTAACCGCTAATACCCTCGTTTGCGCTTAAAGCGTTAATAAGCGGGGCCCCTAGTTAAAAGAGCGTCATGACATTGTTAGTTTATCAGTTGAGCGAAGCAGAAAACAGCCTGCATAGAACTAAAAGGTTTCATAATAGTATGTCTATACAGACCTCCTTCAGCTATGTATGATTCACCAACCTATGTATGATAACCAAGTTCAAGGCACTCTTTTAATCATACAGTCTGAAGAACTTATTTTTGGAGCCTACTCGAATCACTGCAACCACTGTTACACGTTTGGACAATATATTTACAGACATTGTAATTAAGGACAAGACAATAATCGATCAATAAATTACACTCTGATCACTGTGGTCAATTAGTATCTTTCTGTGATAGGTATGAAAAGGTAGCAGAAAAAAGAATTGTGGTTATACCTAAAACCGCAAAGCTTTGTGAAAGCTTTAATTATTAACTTAAAGGTGCTTTTAATACTTCAGTACTTTGCGTAGAGAATAACCCTAACACTTACTATAATGGCTTTTTTGAAACTTTTTCTTCAAAATTTAACACATTTTACAATAAAAATGCTAGTGGATAAAGGTAACGCCACATTTAGTAAATGGGCTACCACTGGCTTACTCAAAAGTAGGAAAATTTATACGAGCTATATGATGAGAGGAATTATAATAAAAGTGAACAGTTTCATAATTATGTTACAGAATATTCGAAGCTGTTTAAAAAACTTTGTAAAGTGGCTAAGTCTCGTTTTATAAGTTCAAAGATTAAAAGTAGCAATGATAAGATTAAAACTACTTGGAAAATTATTAACAGTGAAAGTGGACAAAATCAATACCGTGATAATGAATTTAATTTAAATGTAAACAATAAATTTATCGCATTAAATGCTGATGTTGCAGCTGCATTTGAGAACTTTTTTACTAACATTCCTGTATTAACTACTAAATCTTTGAACTCCTCACCATGCCGTGCAGAATCAATTTTAAAAGATAATGTTAGTAGGATTGACAATGAATTTAATTTCCAATATGTTTCAGCTTTTGAAATTATTAAAGCCTTAACACTGTTAATGTTAAAAAAACAACCGACCTATGGGAAAATTCTGTATTAATTACTAAGACACTTATATGTATATATCTCTTGTGGCTAATCAATTGTCATTTACATTTAATCAATGTGTTGATAGTGTATTTCCTAATATTATGAAGTCTAGTAAAATTGTTACCTTATGCAAATCTGGTAGTACATCCGACGCAACTAACTTTAGACCTATCTCATATAATACCAGTATTTAGCAAAAATTTTGAAAAAAATGTCTATAATCAATTACAAAGTTTTTTTAATTATAATAATTTATAACACAATAGACAATTTGGTTTTACATGAGGTCGCTCCACAACTGATTCCAGCGTTGAGCTAGTAAAACATATATTTGATGCCTGGGAAGATACCCACGATTCTCTAGGTATCTTTTGCGATTTATCTAAAGCTTTTGATTGTGTTGTTCATGAAACGCTGATCAGGAAATTACAGCACTATGGTATCAAAAATAAAGCATTAGAACTTCTTGCTTCATATCTAGATAATAGGATTCAGAAAGTTGATATTAATGGTGAGTGGCGTTTCACAGGGTTCACAGGGTTATGGCGCTCAGCAGCATACGCAGTAAGAAAAATTTGAGAGTTGACTGATGTTGATACAGCACGACTTGTTTACTTCAGTTATTTTCATAGCATAATGTTGTACGATATTCTACTGTGGGGGAATGCTGTCGACATTCAAATTTTTTGTACTGCAAAAGAGAGCGATTCGAGCACTTTATAATTTAGGCAATTGTTTTTCACTGAGGCAGAAATTTAAAGAATTGACATAATGACAGTGGCACGTCAATATATATATATATATATATGAAAATGTAATATATGTTCATAAATACTAGAAATATAAATAAACTTATAATACCTGCCTCTTAGCTCCAAAAGATAAACAAGTCGTTTAGAGGTTAATGTATTTTTTTAATACAATCCTAAATAATATTCAAGACTTACGTATTAACAAATTTAAATCCGCAATAAAACGTAAATTGTGTCAGAAAGCATATTACTCAATTGTGGATTACATAGAAGACAAAAATGCTTGGGATTAATTTAGGGCAGGCTATTTCTTAAGTGAAAATGTAATGTGTTTTTTTGTTTTCTTTTTCTATTTTTAATGTTTCATTTCACTTTCTCTTTTATTTGATATTTTTCCTAATCTCATTTTGCTCTTTATTGTCTTTTTACCGTTTAGTCCTTAACAACGGACATCCTGGCACACATCACACCAATGTTGTGGTATATTTAATGATGCCATTGTATTTATCTTTAATTGCAAAAGAGTGGTTCTTCTCGTAAGGCTTAATCCCGTAGAAACGGGCGGTTGTAGATCGGCACAGGCACATCATAGATTTTGTACAAGTATAATTTTTTTTTTTAAATTTTTCCTAACTGTTTGTCAAAACAGAGATTGTTGATTTTGTGTGTGAGTTGATCTACTAGAGTCTACTTAAAAGAGGATTTCAAACAATTTTTTTTTTTTTTTTAATTGTATAAAGATATTTGAATTAGGTAAGATTTTAGCATGCCGTCCGTTTTAGCGGCGGAGCGGGACCGGGAGAGGTTTAGAACTCTCCCGGCCCGCCAGGCCCGGGCACGGGCCAGGCACCGCAGGCGACTCAGGCGCCGGAGGTCGCAGAACGACCTCCGTCCTCCATAAGCGCAGGCCTGGGGGTGACAGGTGAGGCCATCTGTCACCCTAGCAGAAGCAGGCCGGGGTGGCGGCGAGCGCGTTGCGAAGCGGGCTCGCTTCCAGGGAGCACAGGGAACATGGGGTTCCCACATGGGGGGGGTCGTCTACTCGTCTGTAGATGACCCGAGGTATGTCGGGGCACCAGGGACTTCCTTTCTAGGGTATACCTGGTTCCCCGGCTATTAGTACCCGGCGACGGCGTGCGGTTTTAGTCGGTTCGAGTCCGACATGCCACCGACAGGTGGTATCCGAGGGGATTTCCGCACGGAAAAAAAAAAAAAAAAAAGGTAAGATTTTAGCAAACAAAGTTCTTGTGTACAAAGTCTACAATGCTCAAGTTTTAGCATCGGCGTTTCATCACTTGCGGAATTAAATACCAGTAAAAGGTCACAAAAGATATCGAGAGCGTCTTTGACTTCCTCCCTGTCGGAAAAAATATACTCTAACAAGGTAACGCCGGCATCAGTCATACACTGTGAGAACAAAAAAACTCCTTGATCTTCAAACAAATTTTATGTTGACACTGAGCGGAAGTTTAACAAATAGACTGGCTAGTTTTGGTCGACATTCTCCACATATCTTCAATCATTTTTATCTTAATGTCCTTGGAAGCCTTTAATAATACTTTGAAATTTATACTCTTCAACCTAAAAGCTACGGGCTCTCCCGCAAGTAAAATCATTTTTTCTAGTGCAATGAGCCAGACAAGAATCCAGAGTCAGATTTAGTGGCTTTAATCAGAACGTTAGTAAATAAATGAATAATTCGTGCCATTTTATTAATATTTTTAGGTAATTTCATTTTATTATTAGACAATTTACTTCATTCCTAAAAAAATGGGTTTCAAATTTACTTTTATTTATTGAGGGGGCGAAAAGTTCCTTCGGATCTTCGGCTCCTAGGGCACGCAGGCACCTGGAATAGGTGGTGTTTCTACACAAAATGTGCCCTAGAGTATGTGCCCTACTCTGAAGAGGACCATGTGATTCAAGGTTCCCCGAGTATGTTTCTAACCTACCAATTTTTGAATATATTAGCGACGTACTGATTGAAAGACTTACTCTTTATACAAGTCCTCAGATTTAGACTTCTTTAGGTTTCCCGATGTCAATTTACGTAACAATTTGTGGAAAGAGCATTGGACCTATAGGTGATTTATGTTGATTTACATTTTTTTACTACTACTACTAAAGTTGCACAGGTGATTATTATCAAAATGTACATTATCCCGTTATGCTTTATTCAAACAAGTGTTTTATCTAAAAGAATTTCTGTTTCCGGTGATTTACAGAACTTCGGGCTATAACGCGCCATGCTACCCTGAGTATTCAAGAGGTTGTATTACAGCGTACCCATGATGTTCTTCTACCACCTTTATACCTGTTTTATGCAAATAATAAATGATTTTGCTTTTGATTTTGATTTTGATCTATTGATAGGGTCTGGAAACAGAAACTTCCTTTTCATAGAAAGTAGATACTCAACACTATTTACCGCTTAAAGTGGGTTTGATTGCAGCTTCACTAATTCACCTTGAGGTTTTACCTTGGCAAGAATAGAGAAGATTTCTTGGGATCAAATTATTTGCAGATGTGAATTAAATTCAACATCACATTAAACCGTTAAAAGAAATTTTAGGTTGTCAAGGCATTATATTGTGAGCCATTCCATTTTTTGTTGACACTATTTGCATTAATTAAAACCTACAACTATTAGTTTTTTAATAAAGCTGGAACGCTTCATAATAATTTCCAACAGTTTAATATAGTATCAATCAAAAAACAAAAGGCCGGCAGCCATGTTACACTAACTAATATTCGTTAGTGGACATATCGCCATTTTTAATCTGTCACTATGCTATCGAACCTATAAGTTAAATTTAGGCGGGCCATCAATCCTTACCTAACACTGAACACAAATTGTCTTAGGCAACACTTCCCATGACAGTTCAATATTGTTTAATGATGTATCGATTGGACAGCCTCGATGGACCTCTCGCGTAGACTACCGCGCCTTTGGCCGCTTGCAACCGTGTATAAACACAGTAATCAACTATGACAATTTTTACACGCTTGAGTGTAGAGTACGGAAATTTTCTCACCTTACATTTATTTCGTAGAGTCACGGAAGTTGTTGATGAATGTTACGTCATCACAAAGACTGTTTTGAGTTATTATTTATCGACACTAATATTCTAAAGCCGAGTGTTTGTTTTGTTTAAATGCGTTTATCCGAAAAACTTGCATTCATTAACTCTTACATTGAAGATTGCTAAAGGTTAATTAATTTTATGTGAGGACCGGATGATAACTCTTCTCTTTTTTTTTTCTTTTTTTTTCTTTTTAGAAAAGACAACGCCCGCATTAGGAATAAATCCTGTGTCGCGGGGGACTTTACAAACATACATGAAACGGACACAAAGAACACCCAGACTCAGAACAACAATTTGTGGATCACACAAAGTGTCGTCCCATGTGGGGTTTGAACCCACAACACTCGGCGTAGTAGAAAGCGGCGTGGTGACCGCTTAAACTACTACGCCATCCGTGCAGTTCTCGAGATATTGATCTTGTTGATCTATTTCAGTTAAGTGATGGAGATCATTTTTATTTAAATTTTAAATCAATGTTACACAACTGATCGAGTTGGTCAAATATCTGAGATACTTCTACTAGATATAATGAGTACCTAAATGAATTTGTGCAAATATATTCTGCCCTATTTTGTAGATCAACTGTTCCATCCAAAATAAAGAAAACCGTGGTACTTCAATAAATTAAATTTAATACATGACAGAATAAACTTGGTTAATTAGGTAGATTGTAAAATTCAAATTAAGGAGGAAAAATACATAGAAATGTCGATGTTTAGAAAGATCATCAGTGGTCTAGATGTAAACTGCAGACTTTTGTGGAACCCTAATATTGGTTAAGTAACATATCCATATGACTTGGGGATGAATAGCTATATCGTATTCTACTTTCTCCAATCATAACTACACTTACAGATGTCAAAAATATAGTTTTAAGAACACTAAAACATTGTAATTATTATTTTGCAATTGTTAAAAAAGATTATGTAGCCACTACTGCTATTACATGATATTATTGCGTATGTGCAACTAAATGCAGGAGACAAGCTGTCTCTATGCATTACAATAATAATATACCACATTTTATTCAACAGTTATGTATTAAGACTGTAGACTGTACTGTACTAATCTTAGATTTCTCCATAAAAACTTTTAGCTTTTATGGAGTAATCTAAGATATTGTCAACTCAATATTCAGTGTGATATGGGCGATGTGGGTTTCATAGATGTTATTTTATTTCTTATTTATTTAAAAAAAGGGTAATACAGATTAAAATAAACAAAGCGATTTAGTCAAAGTATCCTTATTTCATAAAATTCTTACAAACTTTTTTGAAATCATCTTTTATGTAGACTAAAATCATATATCATATCTACACACACAATAACAGCAATCTGTTTTGTCAAACCCGTTTCTAAGAGCCTTATGACCAGAAAAGGCAAACAAACTATCGGCCAATCTTCATAAATTACCCATTTATTTTTATCTTTTTAAAATCATTTTTTATCTTAGCTTTCGTTCTTTCCCATAAATTTTCGCTTTTCGTTTTTTTTTGTTTCGCATATAGCTTATTTTTTTCTAATAGTCTCCATCGAGTAAATGGGCTCTCTAAGCTCCATTTTCATGTATATCCTGTATTGAAGCTTCTTGTCTCCTAAGACAATAATTATTACGGTATTTAATTGAAAATATAATAATAATCACACATCTCGAACACGGCAGTCTGGTCCCAAACTAGGCAGAGCCTGTACTATGGTAACCAATCTGCTGATAAACGTACATATATATTACTTAATACATACACATTATAGAAAAATTACACCCAGACACAGAAAAAATGCTTGTGCTCATCACACAATATCGGTCCTAGGTGGGAATCGAACCCACGACCGCAGGCTTAGCAGTCACGTCAGGAATATCTTTGTATAATGCGTTTTTCAGTAACTCATTCATTTTTGATAAAGTCATTTTGAAGGTGTTTGTGTTACTACGTCGAAGCTCGTGAATCGGTAGACATATTTTTAGGCTTTGCACAGTCGGGTAAAAAAGTGACTACATTATGGATACTTACTGCTTTGTTTTACATCTTCCTTTATTTTTTCGTGTTTATAATTATTTTCTTTGCGTTTTTCCATATCTACCTGAAATAGGTTTAAAAATAAGTTACGATTTAAATGAGCACTAATTAATGAGTAATAAACTGTGTTTTTGATACTAATTCGTAAAAAATAAAACTCATACATAGCTAGTTCCTATAATTTTTGCTCGATGAACATAAATTAGCAGTAGCGAGAGTCCGACACTCGCAACCCATCTTTATGCTTGTCCAAACAGTTGATTTGGAACTACGAACGGACGTGCCATCGCCATGAATATTCCGATGGCACTGAAGTTTTTGCCCGCGTATACTCTAATTTACTGCACATTACGGGAGACAATTTCTAAGTACTAAAATGTATGGACAACGAGGAACTTTTGTCGCTAAAAAATGAATGACGTTTAAGCTTAGATTGAGGCTTTTTGGTCCGAATTAGTAAAGAGATTTAACGGTGAATGTATTATCTATATTTCAATTCTCGCCATTAAAAAAAACTATTTTCAAAATAGCAATGGTCGTTTTCGATAATTTTGATCAACTTTGAAGATTTTTTTTTGCGAAAATATATAATTCTTTTATAAGTTTATTAGTAGGTCTATAAGTATTTTGTAGACTCATCTGTCATTGAAGTGAGTTATTTTTTTTTCACACACGTTTCTTAGAGACGTGCTCCTTAAATAGGATGCTTATGTTGTATTGTAGAGTAATTGTTTGGGAGGAGTATAATTACAAATAATAATGACCAGCATGTGGTCTATACCGTTTCAGACACCTAGTACATAAGCATATACAAATTGCGTGTATAGTTAGTTTTATTGATCTCACATTTATGTTTTATCACGCAACTCATTGTCGGTATAGGTACTCACATCATTTTGTTCAGACGCGGGGAAGCCCCTACAGATTATTTCGTATTTGATGTATTTAGGAATATAGCTATTGCAAATGAAATAAGAAAAGTAATGTCATAACCAAACTGCTTAAATAGATGACCGATGAGTTTAACAGCTCGACCTTGGACAGGAGTAAAGTAGAAGCCCAGGGATATTGCTTGTCTATAGGTATGCGAAACACTAAGCATGCAGGAAAATCTATTTAGATATAAAATTTTGTTTTTTTTTTATTTTAGCTAATCCAAGTACTGACCCAAATCATCTTTAAATAAAACGCAGATGGTCGTCTTGTTCGTGTGGCATCCCCTTGTCTAGCATATTTATCTTTCCGATTTGAAGCAAGGGCTTCAATGTTATTTTGACACTCCAAAGTCCGCAGTAAGCTCAGCCGTAGATTGAGTTGAATCCGCTTCCACTATCGCCTTCAATTCGTCGTTGTCGACTGTAGTTACCGGCCAACTACGAGATCTGCCAAAATTTCCAGATCTAAAACGATTGAACCAAAAATTGTTAATGTTTCGTATTGTTTGAGCAGCGGTATTTCCACGTAGGAACTCAACTCACTCACATAACACGAAAATTCTAAGAACTTTAAATTTATCCATGGCGCCAAAAACTTTTCATAAAAGCAGAACTAAACACTATCTCAAACAAATGACTGGTGTTTAAATTAAAATAACAATGCTTTCGAATATTAATTTAAATTTAGATTTGCGCGCCAATCTGCAGATAATGAAATCTAAAAGTGGTGGTTTTAAAAATTTCCAACTCCATAGGTAAACCTACTCCAACTCCAACCTGTTATTATTAAAATATAAGTTTGTTACTAAATTACGTCAAAACGATTTAAAAAAATTGGAGGAAATTTGGTAAATAGATAGTATACTCTGGAATAGGATATCGTCTACTATTTATCTCATAAAAATTGATTGACAAAACTGGGATTGCCACAAAAACATTGATATATGGTTGTACTTAAAAATGCCGAACTCGTGTCGCCGTTCAATTTATTAGTGCAATTAGAAGTTCCTCCTAAGTTATGTTATGTTTTAATTATGTTTTACTTTCTTGATTATGAACTCATCTAAAACTGGTATTCAGCATGTTATTGGATTATTGGATCGATACAATTGCGAAAGAATGGAGACCATGGACCGCCTGTTATTTTTATTCAAATATTTCATCTAAACTTATTCAGCCCACACTATGTGGCCACATACGGCGTAAATTGATCACAAGCATGATTTATGAATGCTATTTTTACATAATAGATGATAAATAATTTTAATATGTGCGCATGTGTGTGTTCGTTTGATGTAACGGGTGCGTCTGTCATGTTGCGTCGTGACGTGCCAATATTTCTTGAAAACCAGAGGCAGTAACTTTACATGTTCTCATTATCATATTTATGTTGAATAAACTATTTATTGAGTTCGCAGCTTTTTGTAACAATACTTTAGAAAGTGCCAATACCTGAAGTACTTTGTTGCCCCGTGTATCATTGCTTATTATATTATCAGCATATCTGGTTGAAAACTAGCGCTTGACATCCGTCAAGCAGACGCTGAACCAGGTCCTATTCGACTGGCACGTGAGGTACCTATACTTAAAAAAATATTTTCGCTCAAGCCTAGTATTAAGTTTCCCTTATACTGTGAGTGTATGTTCTTACGTCCAGGAATAAGTTGTTTTTTTTCTTACTTTCCTTCTATATGGGGAAGTCGAACTTGTCAGTACTCATTTACTTCAGCCGCTATAGGCTTGTCGTGGAATCACTACTCGTATCACCAAATCCCCGTAATGACAGCTAAAGGGTAACTTGACATAGAACTACCTCTGCCTACTATTTTTACATAAGCATTTTTTATATTTTATTTTTAAAACCCAGACCGAAACAGATCTTATCTAAAAGATGCCACTAATTTATATTAGTGGCATCTTTCTCTTTTGTCTTATGACAACTAATATGGAAAGCAGATACAAATCCAGTCACATACTGTGGATTTTGATTAATAGGGTAGGTTATATAGGTAAAGTCCATTAGTGCCTATTTCAAAACAACTGGAACAATTCTTGTATTAATCTAAAGCTGGCAATTATCAAAATCTCACACTTTCGTCCGCTAAAACCGTTCCATGATTCGGAGCCAAATGTGGTCCGTGTTTATTATTGTGATTATTGTGAGACTTTAAGGTAATCTCTCTTTCTTCACAAATATTAGAAAGTTCTTTAGTAAGTAGGTATATTTGTTTTTTTTAACAGCTATAATTATAGAAATTATCATTCGATTTCTTTATTTTGCTTACACAAATTTTCTTAAGGAAAACTTTTAACAGTGCATCTTGATAAATCTGGACGTATAATTGAAACTTACTTGATAAAATTAAAATTATTTAAAAAAATAGGACTATACCTACATTTACACCTGCGTAAGGTACACAATGTATCTATAATTCATACATAGTAAGCAAGTAAGTATCAACAGTCGTAAAAACTCTAGTCCTATATCTCGCTTTACTGGTAAAGTAAGATTGCCGACTTTGTTTCTCTATGAATTTATATTTAGACGTAAGTTTATTTTAATCAATAGTCGATGCTACATACCGATTGTCTCTTTGAACATTTTGCCAATTAAGCTGATCCACGTAGTCTGGCAGCGTATGCTGGATGGCCGCGCCTATGAGTTCAGAATCATGTATATAGGCGATCATCGATTTCTTGATCTATGGTCAAATATTGGGTGCTAGAGATAAGATGCTAAACTAAACGGACTTAGATTACTACGGACTACTACTACTATGGACTATTACTACGAAACGGACTTATCGGCCTAAGGTACTTAATGAAAGATAATGTATGGTTTCTATTTTTAATTTTTCAATATAATCTCCTTAAAGTGAAATACATTTCTCACAACTCGCGTACAATGCCTTTAATAGTTTTTGGGTAAGGATAATACAGAATATTTGTTGGGTGGGTACCCAAAAAATATTCTGTATCTTTCTCTTCAAAATGACGATCAACCGCAGCTTTCAAGCTACAATTTAATTCTTCGGTTGGCCAAAACGATTTTTTCGTCTTTTTGGACGTTTTCTTCGGTAAGTACCATGACAGGCGGCCCAGACGAGGGTCGTCTTCACAGCTCTCTCGTCCTCGTTGAAATAGGCGGGCCCATTTTTTCACCATCGTGTATGAAGAATCCTGAAGAACCGATGACATCTCTTCAAAAATGTCTGTCGGTGTATTTCCCTTCTTTATGAGGAATTTTATCACGGCACGCTGTTCAAAATTCCTGCTGACATGGTGATGTTTGTTGTTCGATAAACTACTGAGTGTCGCAACTAGTGACATGAGTAACAAGTTACTTACTCATCGTTAAGTAGGCCTAGGCCGCGAACTTTTCAGCCGCCCCTCGTACTTTACTATAGGTCATGTAGACAACATTCATTTAATGTCCTTACTCGTACTTAAATCTGATTATTTGATACCATATCTATTTTTATAGAACTAAGGCAATGTTCCTTTTGAATGTCTTAGGATAGCTTCCCGAGGTTAAATGAAATATCTATATACAAAATACAAGAACCTCATTTCGCGAATCGACTCGAACTTGTCCGGTTTCTTCTTAAATGAAAATCGTAGTAAAGGGCATTCTTCGTCGGAAGAGAAACGGCAGTATATGGTGGGCTATAGTACTCAGAAGACAGCAGTGTTCAAGGCTTAGGCAGGATCTGCGTTAGAAGTGAAATTTGGTGTAATTAAAAGTAACAACTTCTCAAAATGATATGTTTTTCAAGCAGACCAGACTACTACCTATTTGTGATTCAATATTAATGAAAAAGCAAGTCCGATGTTTAAACAATATTTCTAGATGTTATTTATATATAATGGTATCGTGAAAGGTCGAACGTAGGTTATATTTGAATAAATACAAAAGTATTTATTGAGGTGTTCAGTTCAAGATAAACGATCTTGATCATTGATAGACTTCCGTGTTTGAATGGAGTGCCTAAAAGTTTGACAGCTCAAGTTAACTGATTAAGGTGATCTAGGAAATATGTTTTTGAAATATATCAAATTTGAAGGATATTTAGTTACATTATTCTTGTGGACAAAGCTATTAAAATTTTAAGAATTGATTTTACAAATGATTTTGTATATGGATTTCATATCCTGTAAAACTTAATCCTCGTTTAAATATTCAAAATTTTTAGGGGAGACCTTATTACTAGCTTCTTTTTAAATTTATTCATATTCACATTTCTAAAAACTTGTGACAGCATAATTTAAGCACTAAAGCTTCCAAGTGAATATTTTAACAATACAATTAATAACAATGAGGAAATAAATTTAAAAATAATAATACCTAATTTCCATTATACATTCGCACATTGCTTTAGGATCTTTAAATATTCATCTATTCTGTCTATAAAAGATATTCCGACTTGCATTCTAGAAATTTCAATAACTACAAAGTCTTGTCAGTGTGTTAGGATCTAGGACCGAGGACAATATCTAATAACTTGCGAGTATTTTAGAACCTAATAACTTGCCGGTATTTTAAGACTTAATAACTGCTTACTAATAAGTGGTTTGCTATCAGGCGGTGTACTTTTTATCCTACTGCGCAAGCGCCAACTTAACTGACTTCAGACCTATCAGTCTTCTACTAGAAATAATAAAGAAATGGGTCAAGACGTAGGTAGTTTTTTTAAGTAATTTTCATTAGAAATTGCCGGCATTTGACCGGCGATTCGACAGTAATTTTATTAAAATTTTATTTATTTCCTTGGTCGTATCTTTTGCTATTTTTTTTTTGCATTTTTATGTCGCCTCTAAAAAAAGCTATGTATTTTCTTAAATATGCGTACAGGGAATTATATCTATATCTTAATAAATCTAATAGATATCATCCAATGGCATCTAATCAACCAATGAAGACACATAAAAAGTCTTCTTTCGTCTTAAAATCTTAAAAATTATGTATCTTCATTGGGTTCTTAAAGAGAGTAGTAACATAGGAATAAGAAATAAGGATACTTTTCTCATACATAAGGAAAGTTGCATTTATTTTTAGTTTAACAAAATTCAAGGTTGATTCACGGGATAAAATCATTTCAATTTATATTTCTAGACGCACGTCTTTATTTATACGAAGTTCCTCGAATCACTTCAGTACCTCAGTATCCTCATTGTTATTCGATCGAGGAAATTCCAAGTTGGTACACAACCGAGGTGCGATAAGATGACAAACGATTGTTGAAATGGAGGTCTAAGAAAGGTGTCACATAACTAGTAAAAATACCTTAAATCTCACGCCATTAAGGATTTCTTTAATACTATGTCAGAATTATTAAAAATCAGTTTATGAACTATTTTTTTTAAAATAAACTATTAATCTGACATACCGGTAAAAAATAATCTATTACCTATTATTTTAAGCTGATATGCATCTACTGTGATTGTAATTCTTTTTTATGGATGGCAATGGAGCACTTAGCACTACGAGCTGACTTTCATTGCAGAGCGCATATTATTTGTATGTACTGATAGTCCGTAGAATCATATTATCATTTAACTTAGACGGTCCATACAAGGAGACCAATAATAATAACATCTCCTACGTTATTAGAAATCTTAATAATTTATTGTTAATTGAAATTGGCAGTTCGTTTTTATTGTATATTTATATTACATCACAAGCAGCTAAATAACTAACATAATATTGAGAGTGATAAAATCTTTAATTATATGTGTTAGCGGCGACAGGGTTGAGTAATAGAAATATGAGAAATGAAAATCCGGCCCTTCAAACAATAGAACTATTTCTAAACCATTCTGGAAATAATAAATGATGAAATATTTCGTTCGTTTAATAATTAAATATAGTTGCTGAAAAATATAATGAAACGAATTAAAGTTATATTATAAATCGTTGTAATAGTGGCAAACTACCTATCGGTAATGGCACTAAATGTTTACTACGGTATTTATGTCGTTATTCTGATGAAGTCAGATTTCCAGTTACAATACAGTCTCTTACAAGATAAATTGCGTACGCAGTCATCAATGGAACTATTTATTTAATAACAACTCATTGCTATCCGGATATAGGCAATAGTGATGTAACGAATGTGAATTTTATGCGTATACTCCATATTTATATACATATAAAATACATTTATTGAGTTTTAAGTTCAAAATTCGATTGGGAATGCGAAATTAATTTTCAAATAAGATTTAAAATAGTATTTCATCAAGTTAAGATTCCATTGCTAAATTGAGATTTTGGGTTACCTTTTAGTTTTTTAATCCGCACTGTCCTATTTTCCCAAAAACATTTCGAGAAGGAACACATTATACAAAAGCGTATGGTAGCGTTTTCTTTTCAGTAGATACTAGTATTTCTAGTTTCTACTTGAATATTTGAAAATAATCTACGCAATAAATCAAAGTAACAATTATTTCCAGGATCTAAATAAATTAGTTTTTATTTTTGTATTAAAAAATAGCGAATTAAATTACTATTCTTTTTAATCAGATAGCTTTAAAAACGACGTGAAGGGACTATGGACCCCCAGTCGGAACGTAGTTCGGCAAGAATTTTTCGGTCTCGCTCTCATCCGCTCAGAGCGTGTAACGCGCGATAAGGAACTTCTTTCAAATAAATCGTTAACCCTTGGTAAACGCCTTTAAATGTATTTGTAGTTTTTCCTGTATATAAGGACCTCAAGAAGGTCAAGTGAGTGATCATTTGTAATGAATACTTGTAATTTACTTTTCATTACATGTCAGTTAATCTTTTGTACTTCTATTTGTTATCTAGGATCAATATGAGATAGAACTATATTTATAGCGCTTTTATTGAACTGACTTTAGTTATATAATAAATTATTTACGTCATTCCGGTTTAACAATTGTGTTTTTTTTTAATTTTTTTTCTTTACAATAAAAAGAAAAGCGAGCACATACAGAGCTATTCTGAAAATATTTACTTCACCTTTAAACATATACCTACATATTTACACATTTGTGATTGCTAATCTTAGTGTAGGTATTTGTAGACAATAACTTGTCGGTACTATCATTTGTTGCAGAACTAGGCTAAGAACATGTATTTCAAGTAACGCGCCTCCACCTCGATCTCTGAGCATATTTACTACGGAAATTGTAGTAAGTCTAGACCAAGAATTATAATTACCTGAAAACTAATGCGAATACTATAATAGTATAGTAGTAGTAATAATAGATAGAATAGAATAGAATTGAATAAAATAGAATAGAATATTTATTTCATAAAGGACAGCATAAAAATAAAACAAAAGTTAAAAACAAAATACACAGGGAAACTAAAAATCAAGCAAGATTTGATAACAGCAACATTTTTCAATGTGTCAATCTTTCATTTCAGACAGAACTGACATGACACGTCAGTGTGCCACGTATCCAACCACGCGTCTATAAAATTTTACTTATAATAATTATGTTGGTACTTATCAACTAATGCTTTTCAACCTGTGTACCATAAAAAACCTTTAATGTTGCTGAGGATTGTACGCCGTGCTTCAGAAAATAGGTGGACTCTCAGTGTGCACTGTGCTGCATAGATGCCACCTACGTCCTGATTTTCAGTGCCCACCTTAGTTGTCGCTGTAGCCGTGTGGTTCTCGGCGGAGTAGAATAAGGCCAACCCATCTCTTCCCGTGGGTGTCGTAAAAGGCGACTGAGGGAATCTTTGGACTGTTTATCATCAGACAGTATATATACAGTTCGTGCGGTACTTGTCCTGGTGGCCTCTCCAACCGCTGGATATTGGTACATACCGCAGTCTAAGTCCTGTCTCCCATCCTAGTACTGCGGTATTCCCCCACCCTAATTTTCCTCTCTCATCCAATCCCCTCACCCCTGATGTTTCCTTTTTTCCCTTCCCTATCGTATAAACGACTACATTCCCAAGGAGGGTTGGCGACAGGCAGGCGGCCGGCCATAAAAATTAATTAGCCAAAACCACTATAATGCAGTATAAGTATGATGGAAATTGAGTGCAACAGTGCTAGGGCGTACCCCGTAGGCGACGCGCGGCAGCAGCACCCGGCTACGCGAATAAGTGGACAAGGGTTGTTGCACCACCCGAGGCGGGTGCAACGTAAGAAGCAAGCCCGAGAGGTGAGGATGAGGTATGCAAGTTGGAATGTAGGGACTATGACTGGAAGAGCGAGAGAGCTAGCAGATGTGTTGAAAAGAAGAAGAATAAACGTGGCATGCTTGCAAGAAACAAAATGGAAGGGTACGAAAGCAAGAGAGATAGGAGAGGGGTACAAGTTTTATTACTGCGGAAGTGATGGGAAGAGAAATAGAGTGGGCGTAGTATTGGATAGTGCCCTGAAAGAGTGTGTGACGGATGTAAAGAGAGTGAACGATAGAATAATAGTATTAAAATTAGTATGGGAGAGCGTAATTATGAATATTGTTAGCGTGTATGCACCTCAAGCTGGATGCAAGGATGAAGTGAAAGAAAAATTTTGGGCCGATTTTGACATGGTTTTGATAGGTATCCCTGAAAGTGAAGAACTTTTGATAGGTGGAGATTTTAATGGTCATGTGGGAACAACGAATGAGGATTATGAAAGAGTACATGGAGGAAGGGGGTTCGGAAGTAGAAACATTGATGGTGAGTCTCTGCTCCAGTTTTCCTCTTCGTTTGACCTGGCAATAGTTAACACATGGTTCCAAAAACGTCACGAACATCTGATCACGTATAAAAGTGGTAGCCACGCGACACAGATCGACTACTTTCTCATAAAAAGAAGTAAGTTGGTTTGTGTCCGAGACTGCAAAGTGGTGCCCGGGGAACCCGTAGTATCGCAACATAGATTGCTGGTAATGGTGGTCAAATGGAAGAGTTTGAGTAAGAGTAGGAAGAACCGACCTTCTCCAAGAATCAGGTGGCGAATGTTAGAGAAAGAAGAGTATGCAAGTAACTTTAAGGTAAAGGTGGTAGAAAAAATGATTGAAATGAATGCAAGGCTAGATAAGTCTGTGGATGGATGGTGGAGTGAAATGGCAAATTATATACGAAAGATAGCGAGAGAAGTACTTGGGGAAACAAAAGGAAAAGGCATTATTAAAGAGAGACATGGTGGTGGAGTGATGAGGTACAGAAAGCTCTAAAAGAAAAGAAGGATGCCTTTAAAGCGTGGAAAAATGAAAAGGTCTGTGAGAGAATGAAGGAAGTCAAAATGAATGAATATAAAGAGTGGAAGAAAAAGGCAAAAAAAGCGGTAGCGGTAGCCAGAGCTAAAGCTCAATATAACATATTTAAACACCTACATGAACCTAGCGGTCAAAAAGAACTCTACCGCATTACAAAGAACAGGGAAGAAAGAGCAAAAGACCTGAAGCATGTGAGATGTATAAAAGATGAAGAGGGGAGAGTGTTGGTTAAAGATGAAGATATAAAAAAGCGATGGAAATCTTACTTTGAAAAACTTATGAATGAAGAGAATAAATGGAGCGGAGTGCTAAAGCATGTGGATGTGAATGTCGGACTGGTGAACGAGATTAGTATAGATGAAGTTAGATTGGCAGTACGAAGTATGAAAAATGGAAAAGCAGTTGGCCCCGACGCTATACCAGTGGAAGTTTGGAAGCTACTGAAAGAAGACGGATATAAGTGGCTGACTCTATTCTTCAATATGTTGTTGCTTGAAGAGGTAATCCCAAAGGAATGGTGTCAAACCCAACTCGTACCCATTTTCAAAAACAAAGGAGATGTTCAGGAATGCAACAACTATCGAGGAATAAAGCTCATGTCACATACTATGAAAGTCTGGGAGAAAGTGATTGAGAGAAGAATAAGAGATGAGAGTCAGATAACCCAAAGTCAATTTGGGTTTATGCCAGGACGCGGGACAACAGATGCTATATTTACAATGCGCCAACTATGTGAGAAATACAGGAGTGCGCACAAAAACTTGCATATAGTGTTTGTGGATCTCGAAAAGGCATATGATAGGGTACCCCGAGAGGTTTTGTGGTGGGCTTTGAAAGAAGAAAGAGTGCCTGTTAAGTATGTAGAATTGATTCGTGCTATGTACAGAGAGTCTAGCACTCATGTAAGGTCGGTCACGGGAAACACTGATCAATTCAGTGTCTCTGTAGGCTTGCACCAGGGATCAGCTCTGAGCCCATACCTCTTCCTGTTGATAATGGATGCTCTGACATCGGACATACAGGAGGAGGCACCTTGGTGCATGCTATTTGCAGATGACATTGTGTTGGTCGGTGAGGATGGGGTTGAGGTCCGGAGCAGACTGGAAAAATGGCAACAAAGGCTGGAGAATGTTTGCTTGAAAATCAGCAGAACCAAAACTGAGTACATGTTCTGCGATTTCGGCGGTCTCTCCAGTCCTGAAACCATTTCGCTGGATGGGATAGCGATAACAGTCTGCTCCAATTTCAAGTACCTCGGCTCCCTCTTACAATGCGATGGTGAGATTGATCGAACTGTACAGCATCGAATCAATACGGGATGGATGAAGTGGCGGCAGGTAACGGGAACAACTTGTGACCCCAGTTTCCCCTTAAAACTGAAGGGACAAATTTATAAAACTATTATCAGACCTGCCGTACTGTATGGTTCTGAAAGTTGGCCCATTAAGAGAACGGATGAGAGACGCCTGAACGTAGCCGAAATGCGAATGCTGAGATGGATGTGTGGTGTGACTCAGATGGACAAGGTTAGGAATGAGTATATACGAGGGAGTCTGAAAGTAGCGCCACTGGATGAAAAGTTAAGAAGTAATAGGTTATCTTGGTATGGACATGTCATGCGGAGGGATGAGGAAAATGTGGCGAAGAAAGTTTTAGGTATGAGAATTGAAGGGTATAAGAGAAGAGGCAGACCGAAGAAAAGGTGGATGGACTGCGTGAGGGAGGATATGGCTAGCAAGGGAGTAAACAGTGAGATGACGCATGACAGAGTAGAATGGAAAAATCATACATACTGCGCCGACCCCAAATAAAATTGGGAAAAGGGTAGGCAGATGATGACCTTAGTTGTCGCTCTGATACCGACAGTCGTAGTTGCATATGAAAATGATATATACAAATGCAAAACCCTTCCCACTTATGGATCAAATTTAGCATGGTAAGTGATGATTTTGAATTTGAAGTAACCCACTACTGCAAACTATAAATTCAATATTTCTAATCTGATTAGGTACTGTCGAATACATGTACATATAAATTTCTACCTAAAAACCTTCGGTTGCAGGTGATATACATATAGTAGGTAACAAATCGAAGAAAACACTCGTATGTCCAGAGTATCCTTGACATATCAATCAAAAGCCTGCAACATTTACAACACTTCCACCGCTACTGGCCCATTATGACATGGTTTCATTTGGTTTAAAAGACAGATACAATTGAGTGTCATCTAGGCTGCATACATATGGTATCTGCAATTAAGGAAGCAAATGACTAATCATGTCAGCTGTGTATAATATAAATAAAAGTGGCCCCAATATTGGACCTTGTGGAACTCCCCTTGTCATAGAAAAGAGAAATGACGACACAGTGGATACATCCCCTTGTGCTCCTACTTGTTGGGTCCTTCCTGTTAAGTAACTGTGAAACCACTTTATTGATTGTGAGTCAAACCCATAATATGCTATCTTGGACAGCAGTAGGGATGAATCAATGGCATCTTAAGCTCTAGAGTAGTCCAGTAGTGCAAGTATTATTCCACACACTCCACAGTCCCTAGCTTCCAATATATTACGTGTCGTGGAACTGCAACGGCTTTGTTTGATATAGTGGACATCAAACAAAGCCGTTGCAGTTCCACGACCCCTCCTGAATCCAGACTATTTGTCTGGAAGGATGCTATTTTCTTCAAGATATTTCATGACCTGGGCCTCAATTCTGCTATTACGCCAAGCCAGTGTCATACCACTGACACGCTATTGAGATGCCATCGAGTGGCCATTGGCATCGGTATAAATATCGGTAGTTGAAAATATATTACGTTTTTTGAGGAAATGATTTATTTGTTTTTAATAAATTATTAAAAGAAATAAATAAATTAAAATAAATGATTAAAGAATAAAATATAAAGATTGAGGAAATGATTGTTTATTTTTATTTTTTGATTTTAATAATTTATTTAGTTCTTTTTTTATAATTTTTATATTTTATTCTTTAATAATTTATTTTGTTTATTTATTGTTTTTTGCCTATCAAAAGATTATGCTGTTTCATATAATTAACATAATTATTGTGATCAATTTATTAAGTTTCGAGAAGTATTGAAACATAATATGTACATATTGCAAAACAACGCAGGACACCAGCACTGCAAAAAGAAGAAAAACTTGACACAA
This sequence comes from Arctia plantaginis, assembly GCA_902825455.1. Lineage (NCBI taxonomy): Eukaryota > Metazoa > Arthropoda > Insecta > Lepidoptera > Erebidae > Arctia > Arctia plantaginis. The sequence continues at coordinate 10,095,420 of CADEBD010000288.1, forward strand.
ACCCTTTTTTTTTTTTTTTTTTACGTGTGGAAATCCCCTCGGACCGTCACCCCGCCGGGGCTCTCGTTCGGCGGGGCGGTGTGTCGGACTCGAACCGACTAAAACCACACGGTGTGCCCTCTTTGCGCTTCCAGTTTAGGAGGGGTCCAGGTAGTTATCGCCTTCTGGACCCTTCCCAGCGCCAGCCCGCTCCTGGTGCGGGCTCCGTCTCCAGGACCTCTCTTTTTAGGCGGCGTCCGGCACACGCGGACGCCGCCCCCTCGCGGCTGGCCAACTAATGCGGGTGGAGGGGAGAACCCATCCCGTCCACCCGCGGCCACACTCAGGGCGGCATGAGGCGCAGGTAAGCGCGCCTCCGCCGCCCGGTTCGCCGGCGGCGGATCAGGTCCGAGTGGAGGTCGTCCTCCCGGGCCTTCTCCGCCGCCTCCTTCTGCGAGATTACCTCCTCGCAGAAGGTTGCGACCGCGGTAAAACAACTGTCGCTACCGGCCATGGAGCGAATTACGGCCGGCAGCGAGAGATCTGCTCCGATGACTGCAGTGAGGGCCCGGCGCTGCGCCGCCCATGCGGGGCAAACCGCCAGCGTGTGCTGGGCCGAATCCTCACTGCAGTCGCAGTGGTGGCAGGCGGGACTCGATTCCCTCCTAGCGACCGAGTACAGGTACTTTCCGAAGCAACCGTGCCCGGAAAGCACCTGCGTCAGCCGGAAGGAAAGGGTCCCGTGTTGCCGCCCTGCCCACTCGGCGATGACCGGCTGGAGAGCCTCCACGGCGGCGAAGCCAGCGCGTGGAGTCTCCAGCCGGAACGACCATCTGACCATGGTGGCTCGGCGAGCGGCTTCGCGCCACTCGCGCACGTCTTCGGGCGGAGGGCGAAATCCGCTCTCCGCCCGGAAGTCAGCCACTCGCCGATAAACTTCGGCGAGCACCTCCGCCTCCAAATCCCACGGGGGTGTTCCGGCCAAGGCGCAAGCCGCCTCGGTGGACACCGTGCGGTATCCACGTATGGCTCTGACCGCCAATATCCTCTGGGGGCGCCAGAGGCGCGCCCTATTCGGGGCGGTCAGAGCCGCCACCCACACCGGTGCACCATAAAGCGCCATGGACCGGACAACCCCTGCGTACAGCCGCCTCGTGGGAACACTGGCCCCGCCCAAATTGGGCAAAAGTCGCCCTAGGGCGGAGGCAGTGTCCACCAGCTTCGGACCAAGCTGTCGGAAGTGCTCGTCGAAGAGCCACCTACCGTCTAGGACTAGACCCAGGTACCTCATCTGGGCCCGGACCGGTACGAGGACCGAGCCGACCTCGATTGAGGCGCCGGCGGGTGGACCACGACGGGGCCCATGAAATAATAGGGCCTCCGTCTTATCCAGGGCCACCCGCAAACCCAACGCCTCAATGCGCCCGACCACCAGGGAAACTCCCGTGGCGGCCAGGAAGTTCGCCTCCTGGAAGTTAGCCCCCCGGGCCGTGACTAAAGTGTCATCTGCGTAGCAGAGTACACCCAGCCCGGGGGGGAGACGTCCTCGTAGGGCCCAGTCGTATCCAATGTTCCACAGGAGTGGTCCTAGGACAGACCCCTGCGGAACACCGCACGACATGGCCCTGCGTCTCAAGACGCCATCTCGGTCCTCGTACATGACGGTTCGCTCCTCAAGATAGTCTGCCACCAGCCGCCTCAGGTACTCTGGCACTCCGTGGTAGTGGAGCGCTTCCCTGATGCAGCTGAATGGCAGACTATTGAAGGCGTTGGCGATGTCCAAAGACACCGCCAACACCACTCCGCCGCAGCTCACGGCCTCCCCGGTCATGGCCCTAAGGCGCATCACGGCATCGATCGTCGAACGCCCCTCTCGGAAACCGAATTGGGCGTCCGACTGATCGGGGCCAACCTCGCAGAGGTGCCGGACGATGCGGGCAGAGAGCACCCTCTCGAAAAGTTTACCCGCCTCGTCCAGCAACACGATAGGCCTATAGGCCGCGACCGAATCGGCAGGCCGTCCCGGCTTCTGCAGCAGGACCAGCTTCCCGCATTTCCAGCGCTCAGGGAAGCGTCCGGACGCCAGGCTAGCGTCCAACACCCCCCTGAGGTGGTCCGACATGTAGTCGAGGGCTCGGGCCATCACTCGGGCTGGAACCCCGTCCGGCCCAGGGGCGGTGTTCTTGGATCGAATCCGTAGAACAGCCACCCCCAACTCCGATACCCTGACGGGCGGAACATCACCCTCGCTGCCTCCGTCGTCTCCGGCTGATGCAGCCATCGACGGGGGCGTGTGCTCCGCCCGCTGCGGGAATAGGCCCTCGACCACTTCCTGCAGGAAGCTGGGCTGGAGAGTCTCCGTAAGGGGGGGCCCGACGTGCGGAGCTTTTGACGCACCGCACGATAAGGGCGACCCCAGGGGTCACGCTCGAGACTCTCCAGCATCTCCTCTCTACACGCATCCTTGGCGCGGCAGATGGCCAGCCTCAGAGTTTTCCGAGCTTCTCGGTACTCCTCATGAAGTCGGTCCACCTCCTCACCGACCCCGCGGTGACGTCGCCGACTGCGGGTGAGGGACCTCCGGGCACGCACACAGGCCGCACGGAGGTCCGCCAACTCCTGGGTTGACACAAACCCTATACCAACCCGTTTGGCCAGCGTGGGGTAGCAGGCCAAAACCTCCTTTCTAAGGAGAGGCCTATGTCCAGCAGTGGACTATTAAAGGCTGTTGATGTGATGATGTGATGTACATATTAGTTTCATTGGTATGTCTTACATGAATAAATTATGCGTATTGCACACTTGACGCGCCTGCCGCCTACACGTCACCGCGTGTGTCCTCGTCATGCACATGACTATCTATAATTATTAAAATAGTAGGTATGCTTGCACAATATTGCTTCAATAGCTATAGTAAAGCTTTTGTCGTGGGGTCGAAGACATTACTTTTTACTAGATTGTTACATTGTTTACATAACGTTGCCTAATTAGAAAGGCTTCGCACGAAAACTGTAAAATCCTACACCAATACTAACGAAAATGAGTCCGTTATTCAAAACCGCTTTGTTGTTTATAATAAATGTGTTATAGTAGGTATGTACCCATATAGACGATGATCTAAAAGATTGCGGTCGAGCCCGTCGGATTCAGCCGCGTCGCTCAAGGAGGACCGGACTATTCCGAAGCCGGAACCGAGCCCGCACATGGAAATTGTGCGTTCACATCAACGACCAAAACGAGAATCGTTCTTTTTGTACTAAAATTAAGAGCGAATATACAATATCGCCTTCGCCCGAAGTGTATCGAACAGAAAATATATAGCTGTGTATCAGTTTTTGCCTTTATTAAATTATGATGCAGTTTGAACTTTCAAGATAAACTTCCTTAATTTCATATCAAAGATTCATTGTGTATGGTTTGAGGTTCGATTTGATTAAAAACGATGACGCACGTACTCGCTCACGACGCTATTATTATTTGGTAACGATATTCCTTTATCAATTTACCGGACAATTCAAGTTCAACTGGTGGGTTTTGAAGTGCGGTAGGAACCTTGCATATGACTGTGATGATGATGAAGAACCTCTTATAAAATAACTTTCTGAGGTTTTAACAACTCGAGGTCACTTTGAAGTTTGATTAGAGTTATTTTGTTGGAAAGTAAAAAAGAAAAAAATAAGAGATGTAACTACTATTTACAAAATGAAATAAAAAGTTTAATGGTATGACTATTTGTACATTTCTACTCTACTATTATAAATTAGACTTATTTTTGAATTATGTATGTATATTCACATTGCCCTTTTTAAGTCGTACGTATAAAAGTATATGTCGGTAAAATAAATTGAAACATGGCTGGTCTCGAATTGACGACATCACAATATCTCGTTTTGTCCGACAGCTCACACCTCAAGGTTGTCACTGCTGCTGTTCAATTTAACTTGATTTATCTTCGTTCAGATAAAAAATAAGTGTGAGCAAGTAGGATTTCGTACGCTAATGTGTTTGTATTACAACTAGATTGATACACCGAAACTACATTAACAAACACGTGCTTAGATCGTGTTTCTGATGATGTTTAGAATAAATGTATACGAAAACAAAGTTTCTGTGAAATGTGACAATAGTCAAGGCGTGGATCATCATAAACGTACGCTGTATTTCGTCTATTATTACGGCAAGTATCGTTCGCTTTCACTATCGCCCATCAAGTGACGATGTGACAGCATAATTAAGCGCGTCGAACATAATCACGCACGGGTCGCGTGCATTCGCCTGCCTGGAGGCTGGACAAAAAGAGCGGTCGTGACCCCGCCTGAACTGCCGGATGTATAGAAAGTACTCAATGTTGCTATCTTCCGGAGTCTCGTAGCGTTACGTCCGTTATCAAGTGTCTTAAAGAAAAGTAAGTAAATATATACAAAGGTCTTTAAAGTAGCGGCTGTATTTAGTACAGTCTCTGTTTTTTTACAGTTAATAGACAACATACCTAAAACATTACGAAACATGTGCATTGTAATCTTCTTGAATGCAGGTCTACTATATATAGTGTTCATTATTGCGAAATCGATACAGAAAAAAGTAAGATAAAATTAATATATTGCTGAACAGAAAAATAAAACAGGTATTTAATAAGTTGTATTAGTGTGACAATGTGTGAGTTATGAACGTGTGATCGGTATTGAATGTGCATCATGTTTTGTCGAGCTTGGCGAGACGCGGTGCGGCAGCGCAGGCGCAGTGGGCGAGGTTAAGCGATTGCTTAGATCCGCGTTCACCTTTCATTGTGTAACCGCATCGGTCGCGAGGAGGGGCGCCGTGGGAACCGCCGAAAGCTCGCTAACGTTATGCGCAGCTTCCGCCGTTACGGCCGCATTAACTTAACGATGCATCTCGCACGCCACCTCAACTATACGCAACGCTGTGAAGATGTACACTTAACTACAAATTGATTCGATCGTCATCTCTAGTGACAGGAAATTATCATGTAGATGTGCCGCAAAAAATTGTAACCTTAATTTTGGTACTGCAAGATGATTTGACTTTCTAGTATTCATATTAGTCACAGGCTGTGTATGAGATGTCCTCTAAGAGAACGACAAAAAGGATGGATGCAATAATTGCGGCCTACAAGAGTAAGATGGCAACTGTACAAAGAGCATTGTGAAAGTTATGTTATAAATTTGTATTGTTTGTAATTGTTTCTCAGTAGTATGGAGCAGTGGAATAATTCGTAAGTATTGTTATTCCCAGCGGCGGCGATGTTGTTCTCGCGACGACAGCTGAATAGGGCAATGGTGGCGGGCCGTTACTGCAGAGTGCAGGGCGCGGGTGGACACGGCTGCGGTGCGGGGGCGGAGAGCCGAGGGCGGAGCACCTGAGCGCGCCCTGACCTACGACCTGCGGTGAAAGGCGCCCGCGCGGGCACGGGCCGTGCCGCCGTCGCGCCGTACACATAGCATCGCGCTGTTTCGCATGCACAGAATGACCGTATTTTGCGGACAAAACAGTGACCTAATATTTAGATCTAATTGCTTTGTAATTTTAATAAAGGCATGCATAATAACTTGACAGGTACATTTATTGTGCCCCCAGCTCCGTACTGTACTTCTGCTACTTCTTGTTATGTTTTCCCTGTATATCCTATTGACAGGTTACTAAATTAATTATTAATAATAATGTTCTCCCACATTAATGGTAGAATGTTATTATTACCTACTTCTTAATGCGCAATCGTAGTCGTAAAATAGAATATTGTGCATTAATACGTTACCGCTTTACAGTTTATACATACATAGGTACAATGAGAGATGCAAGTTTGTACATTTAGTGTGAAAGCAATTGGTAAAAACAACAAACCAACAGATATGGACACCGTGTAATTGATAGTTTGTCATCGTGACATCAAGATATTAATTAAGGACGTTGTATCTGTCTTGTAATGTGGAACTACTTTTTAAAAGATTTGCTCCAAAGTCATTATGCCGAACTTGCTTAAACTTAAGACTGCTTTCGCGGAAATGTCACGGTCCTGGAAGCTTTCAATACAATGCCAAGAATAATTACAAAATAATCTTTTTTTTCGCTTTTATAATGTTGTAGTAAGTAATGAGAATATTTATTTAATTGGCTTATTTAAAAGTTTGTTAAATCAATTATACTGGATACATAAATCATTTGAGGCAAATATGAATACAATAAACCTACCTTTTTATATTTATACATAGGATATGACTTTTATGACATTATCTAACTATTTTATTTGTGTTCATAAACTTATCCGTTTACAATCTTCATAAATCTACATCTAGTACACAAATAACTAATAACTAACTAATTTTGATAGTTTTTCTTCATTACTACATAGTGGTTTGAAAAACTTATACTCCTTTTAACTAGAAGGTATTTACTACTTCTAAACGGCACTGGCACTTATTAGTAGTAAATTGCACGCAGGGCATAGTGGTTTAAGCGGCGCTGAGTGTTGCGAGTTCGATCTCCACGTGGGACCACACTTAGTGTGATCAACAAATTGTTGTTCTGAATCTTGGTGTTCTTTGTATCCCTATCATTGTATGTTTCTAAAGTCCCACGCGATACAGGATATATAAATAGTGCGGGAATTGTCGTTAAATAAAAAAAAAGTGAATAAAAGATTTGAATTTGGAATTCTTGACGGACCTCTACGCTCTATGGCTCATTGATAACATACTTTAGTTCATTCATAAGGTATGCATATAGAAGCAACAGGTAAGCCATCGAACACACGTAACAGTCATAGAATGTTTTAGAAACAAGAAAAAGTATTTGATTTACGACTTGCCTCTGAGAAGCGACAAGTGAACAATATTATTTGAAAGAAATATGCTGTTTGTACATGTTCACATAACACTTGAAGAGATCGGTAATGATGTAACTTTCACGTTCGCCTTACATGTTGGTAAAAAGAATCGCAAGGCGCCGCTTATGCGGGTAATGAAGATCGATGCCTAGAGATATGCACGACGATTAGTGCACAAGTAACATCGTTTGTCATGGCCATCTTCACTATTGTTTGTGTTAGATTCAATTACGAATTAACTAGCTGCGCCCCACGGTGTTACCTGCTGTTTACGAGTATCACACTCATGTAGTAGAGTAGCAATTATATTTCATTTCCTGGCTCATCTCACGGGGACACTATATTTTTAGCGATAAAAAGAAGCCTATTTTAATCCAGGATTTCAGCTTCCTCCATACCAATATTATCTAAATTAGTCCAGCTGTTTGAGCGTGAAGAAGTAACAAAGATACAAACACACACTCACGAACTTTCGCCTTTATAATACTAGTGTGATATTTTTGAAATAAAAGAAAACGTCACGTGAAAGGTAAAGCCTCTTTACTAAGGGATTGAGAGTTTGATTCAAGTCACTTATTTCGGTCTTATCAACGAGTACCATAAGAACAGGTGCATTTTAAGGAATACTCCCTCGAGGCATATCTCTGTGACATAACCGTAGCGGTTATGTCACAGAGATTTAGTCTCTACATATTTAAAGTTGTTTTAACTATTTATTAGTTTGTTGACATAACTATAATTTCCATTTGGTAGTCTTGTAGTGACAGAACATAACGTGCGTTAATTTGTCTATTTGCATCTATATGACCTATATTTTAAGCGGAATATTTGTTCAAGTACATCCTTCTTTTTTTGCTGTCTGATACATAGTTAACATTTACCTGTCCGGTTCCTTATATAGTAAGCCATAATACGCTTGCTGTTATTTTTATCGCTATATACCAATTTCATTCCACTACGTGGTTAATGATTCGGAACATGAATTTGAGAGCATGTCCATTGTCAAGAACGTGCTATGTAGGTAAGTATGTCTGTAAACTAATACTTATTTATCTGTAGCAAGTACATATATCCCAGTTTGTATCTAAACGTCTGTTTAAATGGTGTTTTTTTAATTTTGTGTCAATCAAACAAGTTCAGGCACAAGTTTTTTGTGGGCGATAGCCAAGATAACTCCTTTTTTAATAATTTCGTAACATTTTGACCGCATTACTTTGGAATACTACACTTCATTGAAGCCATAAGTACAGTTATTGTCACTGTTGACCAATTATAGGCTACTTCTCGCAATAGAAAGGTTAACACTGACGAGATAATTATTAACCCATTACATACTCAAAGAAACCTAATAATAAATTTATCTTTTATATAATAATAATAGTCGTTCCTAATAAGTGAATTACCGCTGTAAATTAGTTTATTAGTCAATTTGATGAGAATCTAAAGTAATTAATGAGAGTCCTTTAATTGGCGTTTGCCTTAAACAGTATATTAATTACGTAGAGGCGACGCGAGTTACACACCGAATGTTGCGTGTTCCGCGTGACCTCTGACATAGATTTCCCGGAAAGTATTAGCTTAGGCGCTCCTTCAAGTCGCAAATACAGCTCGTTATTTCGAAAGCTTATTTTACACTAGTAGTCGCCGTAGGCTACATGCAGGTAATACCTGTATTTGGCATTCGTCAAATATTCGCCAACAATAATGTGCCACTTGCTGCGGCATTGTTTGTTAGCTGTTTTGTTAGTGATGTTTATTTTTTTATTTCCACACCTATATCTATTTTCACAGATAAATACGTAAACATTTGTCTGTCGTTAGTTAGCTATAACCGTGGGTATCACTATTAAAATATTTTCATGAATATTAATTAATATTTGCAGAAAAAGTTAACACCAATATTTGACTCCACTAATATTACTCATAACTATAGACATGAGGGGGCACAGAGGATATGTTATCTAACTATGCGGTCAGCGAGCATCGACTTGGAATATGTATATTTATACAACGGAAGGTTTTTTTTATGGAAGAGGGGGCAACGAGCAGAAAGCAAATTTTTGGTTTGCTTTTTCGTACTGCTGATATTAAGTTTTAATAGTACCTTGAAATACTTTATTTAATATGTAGGGTCTCATCGAATCACTTATTGTTTATTTAGTTGGAAATTGGAAATCGTGATAGTTGTAGGCCCTTCTTCATTAAATATAACATCCTTACACTACCATCATTATACATATTTGACATCTGCATATTTGTATCCAAGAACATGAGTCACTTCGCGAGAGTAAAAGACAATCACAATTTAAACACACGCCACAGAGACAGACTATACCTACCACCATCAAGAATTAAAATGCTGAACCAGAGCCCTTACTACATGGCTGTAAAAATATACAACAAATTACCTATCCACATAAAAAATGAAAGGAAGACTACACTATTCATTAAAAAACTAAAAGCATTCTTAATAACAAAATGTTTCTATTCTGTTAAAGAATACATTAAGGAAAAAAACACTTAACAAACTACATTTCTTATTACACGGAAAACAGAAAGCATATACCTAAGTACAAATCATGAAAAGAAAAATCGGTCGTGATGCACGGAAATGCTAGGGACAGTAGGAAAATGTGTATATGTATTAGTGATGTAGAATGTCGGGTGCCTTCGTATTTTTGCATGCTTTGTTCGATTGTTATACTGTACTATTGAGTCACTTAATTTGAATTGTTCAAAAAATGCTTGTACTTGGGTAACAATTTATTCTTCTGCGTTCTCTCTCAAATTTTTGCAATGCCTGGAAAAGGCTTATAAGTTGGGACTACTACATATAATATTATAAGATCATTGATGTACACTTGGTTGGCAAATAAAGATTTGATTTGATTTGATTTGATTTGATTAGTTTACTAAATCGTTTACTAAATAAAAAATCTATCTAATGTTTTTGGATAGACTCGACACGAGTAATTTAAAAGTTTTCTTACATATGCAAACTTTTTTAAGTGTCGTAGAAAAATACTGTGCACTTAGCAAAAAGTAAATGAAAAAATTAAAATAATGAAATAATCCTATGTTAAAATGTGTATAAACAACATGTCTATCTAGATTTCATCAGTTATTCAATATGAGAGCTAGAAAGAAACAACGAAATATTTATCCTTACATAACAATGCAATGAAATGACCCGTGGCCAACCGCTTTTTGTACTTGCGTTTTGTGTCCAGTCATCTTATTCAAACAAACTCTCTCACGAATTAAAGATTTCACTTGATCTTAATACTTACTTATCAAGAATGTAATTTTGAACGTGATTGATGTATAAGTCTGTCAGTGTTTCAGTTTATTATTTTGTTTAAAAGTTTTGTGTTTTTTAAATAATATAATATAATATAATATATTTTACTACATTCACACAACGTCATCTAGTCCCAAACTAAGCAGAGCTTGTACTATGGGTACTAGACAACTGATATAAATACATATATACTTTTTTTTTGTAAATACATACATATTATACATAGAAACACCCAGACCAAATCAAACATTAAATGTTCATGCACACAAATGTTTGACTTGTGCGGGAATCGAACCCGCGACCTTTGAAATAGCAGTCCGTTACACAAACTACTAAGCCATCCTTATGCATGTGTATGCGTATTCTAATCACACTTAAGTAATCAGCATGTTGAATGATTATCGCGGCCGCGGCACAGCTTTTACAAATGTTGGGCGCTAGATAATCTTGGGTAATGAAATGTTGGTTAAAATAAACTTTAAGAAATTTGTTATAAGTGTCACATAGGATTCATCGTGGACAAATATCAGTAGTAACAATGTTCGTTCGTTGACGAGGTAAAAGTTACCGTCGCGCAGTCGGCTTGCAGATAATGACGGACAGAAATAGACCGCATTGAATAACGTGATGATGGGCAATCAAATTGCAAGAAATAATTTCTACTCATTTGTACAAAGGAGCTAGACATATGTATTAGCCTCGAGCGTTTCCCACCAGAAACCAACACCTCATCTAATACTGCTTAACAACGAAATGATTCAAATGAAACAAGATAAAACTGTGCCATGGATCCAAAAACTCTAGTTTATAAGTAATGACACATCCGTGTTGGATTAATATAAATGTTCTACCTTCTGTTATCGTTTAGTATCAGGTCAAAACATAGAAGTTATACTAGATTTGATTTAAATTAACGATACAAATTATGATTTGTAGTTCGATCTAAATAACATGACAGTTTAACTTAAAATATTGACGATAAAACAAATTCGTAATTTTACGACGTGCCATATGCTATCATAAGTTAAGCAACCGATGAATTTGTTTCATAATAGTGTTACTTTAGATTATTGTTTCAAAACTGTATCGAAACAACATTCATATTGAATTCTGAGATTCTCAGAAGCATTCAATGTCGTCGGAACGATGGTACCTATGTTTAAATCGAATTACAATAGAGAACGGCCCACGCGAGAGCCTCACTGCGCACTTAACCGCATGGTATGTCCGACCATCAATTGTCAAAATAGTTCCGACACGAAACAATGGTCGATAAGATACGCTAGAGGGAGAGAGTGATTTTCCATAATTTTAATATAAATAATTGCGGGCTACTAGAGTGGAAGGCCTTCGGTCGGTCACGAACGTGCGTCTCCTGCCTTTACGCTCCTTATTATTCGAGCCGCAGAATTGTCTCCTCATATTACGTCAACTGATTTTGTTGTGCATTTACCGATAATTGTAATATTCATTCTTCGGTACGCGGTCTTTGTCCGCATCTCTGTTTATAGTCGAATTACCTTTAATACTACACAAGACAAAGAGATGTACGAGGATTAAAATGCAAATAAAATTTTGCTTACTACGTATCACAATGTATTTAAATAATGCAGGTATGCAGTTCATTATCAAAATATTATTCTATTTGTACTAAAATCCGAGGATAACTTGTGGCAACATTTATATTTATAGTAATGTAGTCATAAATTAAAAGTGTAGTATCTTATGATTTCTAGGAAATAATCTTATGATACGACGTTTTCAACCATCTTAAAAGCAAAAGTCTCGCATTTTAAAAATTGTGATGCAATTATTTTAAACGCTGACATTGAAAAAGACAAGTTAAAATAATCCGAGAATTCCGAGTGCCCTTCACTTGCGTTGCGCTGATGCATTGTGATGGCCAGTGTATTTAGACCGTATGAATTCAAGTTGGCTGATGGTGTCCGCTTAAATAGGATAACATGAGCGGTAATCAAACTAATGCCGACAGCTGAGTTGAATACTCAATACAATATAATAGATTCAGCGTAAAAATTAGGCTAGTTCCATTTGGTACTCACAATGAGACAGGTGTTTCAATAACTATATAATATTAATTTAGGAATAGTCTCGTAACGATAGTACGTAAAAAAAGCCAAGATGATTTTATCTGCGACATATTACCGCCATAAAGAATTGCACATTGCTAAAGATTAAACAAAGGAAAAAGAGAGAGAGAAGTTTTAAAAGTTTTTTCAATCTTCTCCTGTCGATAGCAACACATTACACGGTTTTGGCCCAATGCTCGGCAACGCGAATGGCGTTTGGTCTTGCTTGATACAGGTCTTCAAGCGTATATGATTCTGGGCTCGCGGGAAATGTATTCAAATGGCCCATTGTCTGAGGAGACCTTGACATATTATCCTTGCATCAGCCAACCTGAGTACGCAGCTTATTGAGCGCCTTCTAGGTTGGCCAGGGGAGTTTATCTCCAGGAGATATTTTTTCTGCCAAGGGGAGGAAAGTTGAAAGAGGGAACTCATTTCGTCATATGTTTCCTGCTGACAGTAAGAACGCTCGTTGTTATTGTCGGCAGGAATTGTGTTGAGGAAACTGTTGCGACTTTTCATTTTGATTTGATTTTGAGCATACGGTGGGTAGCTAGAATCAGTTTTCTGTTTCCATTTTTATCTGTTTAGTTCTGTTTACGTTGTTTTAATGCATTATTATTATTTCTGTGTACAAGACATGTCAACAAAAAATACAGCGTTTTCTGATATTATGATTATCAAATCGCAATAACATTAGGCAACGAATATAAAAGCATTACAACAGTAAGGAGATAATAAATACCTTATTTTACTTTCTAAAACAATGTACTTACCTTAACTCTACGCGATTTTAGTGAAGTTAGTGAAAGACCGATAAATTACCATAAACGGCCCTCGGCCCTTGCTCCAGGTTGATTATGATGTATGGAATGCTAATGCTGACCTAACTCGTCAACCTCGAAATGTTTGTACTATTATTAGTTTTGTTCATGCTACTACATACTAAGCAAGAGTAAATTAAAAGATAAAAAGCTTTTTCTAGATCTTGGCAGCTAAGTATTTTTCCTACTCGAGTTGAGTTCCTGAATCTATTTCCTATATCTTAATATTCAGTGTCAAAATTTATTCATGATTTTTATATTTGTAAAGAAATGTAAATTATTTATGCAAACGATGGCATAGCGTAAATCCATGGTATTTGCGTCAAGTTCATTTTTATTAAAGGGTTTCATTAAAGTTTCACTAACTATCCGTGTGGTGACGGATTAAGAATACTATTAGCTTAATGGTAAGATGTAAGTCATATCGTCTGTATTATTTTTCTTAAATCTACAGAATTAAAAATCCAGTTTTAAGATAAATTTATTTACACGTCTGAATATTGCAATCTACTAGTGACGCTATCCGTTTGGTGATGGATTAAGAATATGTCCGTATTCTTCACCACCCCTATTCATCCCGTGGATGTCGTAAGTGCCGACTAAGTGAGTAAACTACGCAGGACAACAGCACTGCAAGAGTAGGAAAACTTAAAACAAACCCTGTACCAACCCGTCTGGCCAGCGTGGTATAGTAGGCCAAATCTTCCCTTCTAAGGAGAGGCCTATGTCCAATAAAATTGCATTCTGATATTAAAAATAATTATTGTGAAATACCCAAAATAAATCACATTCCGTTACCGTTACTTTAGCGAAATCTATATATACTCGTATTCGCTTTTTAGAAGATTGTGTTATAATAGGGTACTTAAAGTTTTTAGCATGCTCGTTTTTATGGTTCTTAAATAACATAAAAATATTTTATAGTAATATCATCATATGGCTATTGCGAAATCAAACGGTACATTTAAAAATTTCGACACATCTACTGTTTGATAAAAAACATTAATAATAATCAAATACAGAGCAGACTAATGCATCGGTGATCTGTAAATAATGTCAGAAGCTAATGCCAGACATGTTGACATTATATTATCAAACTAGTTCAAGTTGCATTATAAACAATTAAGCAGTGAAAGTGTCTATATGTATCTGAACGTCAAGCTCGTCAAACAGGATGCAATCCACGCGGTTGTATTCCCCAAGTAAAGCGGTATTGAATTAGGATTAGGCTAATAAAACGTATCAATCTAGATTTTGCCGCTTGACTGATCAGTCTAGATAGGTACCTGAAATATAAATGCCAGTTTCCCAGAGACCGACTTCAATAAATGTATAATAACAAGTTTATTATAGAACCTGATCTTTCACCGATATTTTGAACAAAGTATTGACATTATCCTTTCTTTAATTTATTTAACATATTACAAAGCAATTTATAATTATTTATCATAATAGTGCATTTGAAAACCACTGAAGTTGTACCATGTGTCCATATGTATTACCACCATGTGTCATTATGTAGGTACTTTTAAAATAATTATATTATCTAAGCGTACGGGCGCAGAACGGTGAAGTGAACTCCGAGTCAGGCAAGAAGAGGATGAGGGATTACTTACAAACATGACAAACATGAATAAAGAAAGAAATTGTGTTTGATATTTTTTTCATTTAAGCATTTATTTATTTCGGAGGGTAGTTTATTAATTAATCGCGGTACTATGTATCGTGTTGTTATCTCTCCGAACACGTTAGCAGCGCGTGCCGTTTGCAACCGGTTTAGTAAGACTGCTCGTGTACATACAGAATGTTCTATTTTATCACCGCAGTTGTATTTAAAATACTTTTCTTTCAACAAACATAAATATTTTATTTTTAGGTGAACGGGTTGAACTTTACAGTGTTTAAAAAGATTTCCAGCTCATTGTTCCTATATTGTAAATTAATCTGTGGAGATGTTATTGTCTATCAATATCTTAATCTATAAATAATATTTTTATGAGTCTTTTAAATCCGTCCGTAGACACGTATCATCGGCAAATTGATAACAGGTGCTCTGTTTAAAACAATTGCTCATATCGTTCACATATGTCAAGAAATGAAGAGGTCCTACAACTGATCCTTGTGCCGTACTCTCGGAAACAGTGACAGTATCACTGAACGCATCGTCAACCTTATTATATGAGCGATTAGAGAGATAATTTTTAAATCATTCTAGTACTGGTTCACGTATCCCACAAGTGTCAAGGTTTTGTGGAGCACGTCGTGATTAAGGTGTAGTGTATACCCAATTTACACACTTTTATATTATTTACATTTCATTATTTTACACTTATTTCTACAAAGGTAATTTCGATACCGGATGGTCGATAATTCATTTCGAATATTACCGACTGGGTCCGATCCCTATTACCGCGCATGCGTGGGATTTTTGTGATGTCGCTAAGCTACGTTGAATGGTGTCATTTTTCTGCCTTAGCAAATTTTTGTGTGTGCAAATTTTAATGTATTCTCAAGACTTTGGACTTTGAGTTGGTTTGGTTGCGTGCTTTCTTCAATTTCTACTGCAAGATTGTATATTCAAGCTTTAATTAAAAATTATATTGTTCTTGAAATGTTTGTGATCTTTTAGTGCCGAGTTATCCTTCTGATATACCTACTCCCATTACCTACAAAGGGTATCGAAGGGATGGGAGAAGTCGATGAAGAGTATTAGGGTATGCTTTCTTTCACTATAGACTCGTTAACTTGGTCAGTAAACTTTGAGAGGATGTCACCAGCACCCTTTCCCTGCCGAAAGCCAAATTGATTTTTGAAAACGATTTCTTTATCTTTATAAAAATTATTATAATTTTTCAACTATTTTGTCGATGGTAGAGAGAAGCGTGATAGGCCGATAGTTGCTATATTAGTTGCGATGGCCTTTTTTAAAGATATGTTTAACGCAGCCAATTTATAATTGATTAGGGTACTCACCAGTTTCAACAATATAGTTAATAAGATTAGCTATTGCTGAGAAATGCAACTCTTTACTGTTTTAAAATCAGAAACCGAAATAGCGTCTAAACCTGGAGCTTTTTTGAAATTTAATGTTTTTATTGGAACGAAGTTCCTTATCGCGCGTTGTGAAGGGGGCTAGACGGAAAAAAATCGTACGAAAATTTGTCACGACACTTTTAATATAAATTGACGTCTAACTGTGGATACCATACATTAAATTTACTTTAACGTTCGCCAACGTCCATACCATGTTGAATACACCGGTTCTCGTCCGATCACCGAAGTTAAGCAACATCGGGCGTGGTTAGTACTTGGATGGGTGACCGCCTGGGAATACCACGTGATGTTGGCTTTTTGCTCTTTATTTTCGTGTCATCTTGTCAGACATTCAGCGCCATCTATCGAATAGATAGGAAATCATTTCGCAAGGAGATTTTACCAATGTGTAAATTGTTTTAATTGTTTTTAATATGTAGGTAATAGCCGCTTTCATAGATGGCGTTGTAATTAAAATCGTGTCAAATCAGTTTTTTTCGATCGTCACAACTTCGTTCCTATCGGGTGTCCCACGACACCACACGGCTTTTTTTATGTCATCAATTTTGTTACTCGTAGCCTATTGGAACTGAATGCTAGAGTTATCGGGATTGTCAAACGCATTCTTATCTAACAATTGGGTCTTAAATTGCGTAATATTTTTTTTGACCGCCTGATCAAATTCATTAGCGAACCCATCTGCCAGATCCTTTGTTGGAATACCTTGCGATTGTAATACTTTAATAATGGCTTCATCGACGGATAAGCTTATGCGGCCTAGTATGTGATTTATAATCTGATAGGTTTTTTTAATATTATTGAAATTATCGCTAATAGTATTTATGTAACAAGAGTTTATTTATTTATTTATTATAGACACGCCAACAGTTTACATATACAACATTGTTCAAAATGCAGTTCAATATAAGGATAGTTCTTATATGTAGACCAATTACAGGCATGCACAGTATACATCGTTAGGTTGACACACATTCAAGTAGTAACAAAATTAAGACCAAAGTGAACGAGACTAACAGAAATTTAGTACTTAGAAACTAAAGACAGATAAGTCCAAACAATTAAAGTGGCAGTCATGCAAACGATTTCAGTATCATATCCTTAAAGTGGGAATGTAAGAGAATTGTGGAAAATATCCAGTTGGTCAATTTTACCATTCAGCATATTGTAATCGCGACAGGCACGCACCAAAGGAGAGTTTAGGCCCAAGTTAGTTCTTGATAGTTGTAGGCAGAAAGTTCTAGTCAAGGGATGGCGAGGCGGCTTCCGAGGAACTGCAAACATTATACGGTTTGATAAGTCACTGCAGTCGATATTATTATTGACTATTTTGTATAGGAAGAGCATTTCATGTAACTTGCGGCGGTTGGATAGAGAATACATTTTGAAATACTCTGTTTGTAACTGTACCTGTGTGTGATGCCTTGAGAGATGAAAGCCAAGTGCCGTGTGAAGGCACGCTGAATACCTTCCTACCACCATCCTTTCAGCTCTTCCGTGACTTTAAGCTTAACTATGGACATCATTTCCTGCTTAATTACATCCCTAATATTGTCAAGAGTGAGTTTCGCTTCATGACGCAACGGCTGCTGGCTTGCTCTAAAAGTGATGTTCGAACAGGATGGCGAGTCGTTCTTTACTGTAGATGTATAGTCAGACCCGGGTGAAGTTACCGGATTAGCAGCTTGGCAAATAGGTGTATTAGTGTTTCCTTGTTTATACACTCTGGACATCACCATGCACATTTCTGTTCTTTATTCATGTTATTAAAGCGTTTTTCAGAAACTGTCACTCTGTACAAAGAGGTTTGATTTACTATGCGCTAGCATAGTAAATCAAACCTCTTTGTACAGAGTGAGCACACCAAAAGCTCCCTGGTTTTTATTGTGTACTTACATCCAGCACAAACTTGATTAGGTGCCATAATAATGTTTAGTATTTAAAAAAGTGGGTAAATACAACTCGCAAAAGCAACAAGTGAACAGCACAAACAGTAAATTTCTACAAGTGTCAAGTATTTTATGGATTTTATTACGTAATTTATTATACTCTAGTCGCAATTCAAGATTACTAGTCTTTGTTTCCATGTGCTAAATAGGCGGTCGCATTTTTTACACAATTTGTAAATATTTTCATTGATCCAGGGACCCCTGGCATATTTTATATTTTTGTTAAACTGGCCTGGTCATGTGCACCGTTTTAGGGATCACTGATGAAAGTATAAATTTTGCTTGGGGCGGTTCATATCACCTTATTTAATTAATCATTTAACACTTTATAATTTATATGTGTCGTTTTAAAAACTTAATATATAAATTAAAAATAAAATATTGATAAATATAATAAAATAATGCACATGAACTGGCGAACACGGCGCTGTCACTCGTAATTCCACTTATGGAGGGAAAAGGTCGAGAGGGTCATCGACATTCAGTTTAGTGGGTAAGGTTCGTGTAATAGATGAGTGGTGCGATTGCTAGCGATAAAGCATCAAGGCGGGCGAACTCCGCGGAGGTGGCGTCCTGAGGTGAGAAGCGTGGCAATAGGGCGTGACATAGCGCGCCAGATACCGTCGACGACTAAACACCCGTCTCGACGTTGCTCCACACAACTGACTTTATTTCAATAGCTTCTGATATGGGACACAACAAACATACAGCAATACGCTCAGATAAGAGAGCCCTAACTTGCTGCAACACAGAGAAGTTTGAAGATAGGTAGGAGAAAGTTGTAAACACAAGCTGATTGTAAAATACAAAAGTTGTATAGGTATACTCGTATATATCAGAATACCAGTGTTGTTTTTCTGTCTATACTTACTTTAATATGAGACAATTCTTAAATACATTAGTTTGATGCGATTTTAATAGTTTCACTTTATTAGTTACCATCTATGAAAATATCTACAAATAAATCCACCAATAATAAGTATTATTTAAAACCGCATTGCATATTTGTATATACTCTAAAACCCTTAGGCACAGTACTGTTTTTAGATGTGTTATCTCTATTCAATCTTAGGTGACATGTCTACCTATAGACTATCGCCAAATTGGTGACATGTCTACCTATAGATTACTGCCAAATTTAAGGTTTCTAGTACAAATACCAAACTTACGAGCAACTCTTTAATCTGATGTTATCGCAAAATTAACTAAAATATCCTATCATCAAACTACTTCTGTAAATAGTGTATAGAAGATTAATCAATGCTACTTAACCAATTTAATTTTTTTCATACAGAGGCAAACTAAGCAGAACCTATACTATATTAAAGAGAAAAGTACTGACGCAGGAAAAATGAATGTGCTCATAGCATAATTACTTTAGTTAGGTGAGAAATGAAAATTAAACTACGACACATAGGGTCAGGTTCAGATAGGATCACAAACCTAGATCAACGGCCCTGCCATTATGTTATTAACGTATTCAAAATCATATATTGTTATTATCCATAATATTTAGCTATTGATGTCTTATTTGAAACTAGCGTAATTACTATGCTCCATTAATACTTCTTGTTTGCGTAATATATAGCCTTCATCTCATGTTTGAGCAACGTAAGTTTTTTTTTGTAGATTTATGGACGTGGGAATAACATTTTTTTTTTTAATTTCCAAAAATGCAGGCTTCTTGTGGTATTGACTGGAATTCGCACAACCGTCACAATAATTTAAATACCATAACACATTACAACCAAGTAATGCATCAATGAGGCAAGAATAACTATACCAACACTTACATATTTTTGATTACATGAAGAAAACAAGCAGTAAAAAGCTCAAAAGTAGCTTAGAGTAAGCTTCATGAACTTACCCCGCTTTAGGCTAATACTTTTTAGCATTCCAATGAAATTAAAAGTGATATAGAAAAATCTAGCGGACTAAGCGTTTAAAAAACTATATACAAATATTCAAAACCAGACTGTAATATTCTTAAAGTGACTGGCAAACATTTTATGGCTTCAAGGACGTTCTTGGCAGCACTAACATACCACAAAAATAAAGCAAACGAATTAAAAACAGTTAAATAAATGTTAATTCTATTAGTACTCTCGTACTTAATATACCTATTATCTCTTCAAACATACCTACTGCTCGTATAACCTAATATTATTAGCTATATTACATTGTCTAGCATTTTCTCTTTTAATGATAATTTCGTAATTTTATTCGAATTATGTTCGAACCATTCTATAACATTCATTAGAATAAAAAACTCATTGGAATGTTGGACATAAAATAATTTACTTATAGTAGTTATATATTATGTATGTAGATAGGTACATCGTGATGTAGGTATGTACACTTATAAATCTTAAGTCTGTAATTATCCTTTTATTTCGACTTGAAAAGAGTTATGTTATGCCCAGAGCATTACTGCTCTTAGTATTTATTACGATAGTAACATGGACGTATAAAAAAAGTCGGACATAGTCTCGCTAACAAAAAACAGTGTCACTCATAGTGTGTGAACCGTAAGAAAAAAAATCCAGGAATCCCGTTTCATAGGTAAATGAATAATTCAATCTCTTATTTCCAGATTTTTAACATTAAATTCAATCTGCGTTCGCTAGAACAAAATAATTCATAATAAGCCCAGTGGAAATTGCCAACACTGGGCTTTATTATGGGTTTATTATTAAAATCTGTTTATTAAGGTTATTTAATAAATAAGTAAATAGCTACTACTATTTATTTTATTTATTATTCTTTTTACTAGATTTTCTAAGGAACATGGGGTATGGAGAAATTATTGTATTGAAATAATTAGAAACTGTAATGGTGAAAATGAAAGACAACACAAATATAATATATTCTCACAAAAATTCTAGAAAAGTTAGTTGGAAATGCAAGCGTTTTTTTAAATCAAAATCATCACCTATTAAATATCATATAGCAGAAAAATATTTAACGATATGGTTTCACGACATCTCGAAATTAGAAAAAAAAATTAAGAACCTCTGAAAGTAAAAGATTATCATAAAAAACCTAAGCTTTTGGGATATTAAACAGTAGAAACAGTAAAATTTGGAACAAATAAAATATATTTATTCATTGACTATGTTTTAGGGCATACATTTGGGTAACTTGGCAATCCCAAATTCATTCAAACATACAAAGCTGCCACTATTACGGTGCCTCAGTTTTGTATTAGCGGGAGTTCCGTCCCACATTTTCCAGTCTGTGTCAATGCCTTGTAGTGTTTTAAAACTTTTAGGTTTAAAACACTACAAGGCACGTCCAAGCTAACCTCACCTACCCATACTGCACTTTGCTAAACAGTTAACGAGAAAATAGGTATTATGAACCTAACCGGGTATTATGAACCGGCTGGGCCCCCTTCCCCCATTGGATCTTGGTTGAATACGACACTGGTTATGCCTAAAACTTCGTTAAATTATAAATATATATAATACCATCAGGCACCGTCATTCAGAAAGTAGATTTTTTAGATAGTAATTATGGTGGAGTCTATGATTACTTAAGTGACACGGAACGTACGTATGTAATTTAGTTGGTTTTCGATACAACGCCTTCAGTTAGTAAATTGGCATAATAACTATGATCTGTGCCAATTTTTAAGTTATTTTCTGTGCCCAGATTTTCGAGTCAACACCTTCTTATAATTAATGTGAGTCACGCGATCTCTGTACCTACAAGAAAATAAAGCTTAATCGATTTTCACAAGTACGGGTTTGCACAACGACTGTCATTTCTCCACGCCCTCGGCGAAACGACATCAACCTTCGCGTTGACGTTCCATTTCGCTCAATGTTTTCATACGGAACATTATCTTTTCCTCGTTACACTTAATATTTAACGAATTCTTGCTTTAACTTCTCGTGGTTGTTGAATAATTTACCGGCAGCATCTTTAGAGCGTTCACGCTGTACACGCGCTTAAATAGTGTGATAACTGATAACGTATCTGAAACCGTTTTCGAGATTTATACAAAATCGCGTCAGTAAATTTTTGTCTAGAAATTATTCTATTTTCTATATTATTTTATTTTCTAAATATTACTCTACTTTATACCTACATTTGAACTGAAAAGAATAGAAGTACCTAGTATTTTTACTAACAATTTTTAAAATATCAGTACGCTTCTTCGTAATAACAATTTGATAAAAAAAAAACTCTGGGAGTGCCGGCAGAAGTGAAAACTTGTTTTTTTATTTTTTTTATTTTAACTGTTTTTTTTCTATTCGAAAAGTTCCGACATGAATGAAATGAACATGAAATCTATGTTGTACGTATATACACATTATATGTTATATTATATTATATTATATATAATTTTATTATCAATGTATTACAACTCAAACTCAACTCTCGTGTGAACGGGGCCAAAATATGTGGATACTCACATACAGAGGTGTCGGTAACGGTAACAGTGT
Source organism: Arctia plantaginis (assembly GCA_902825455.1). Classification (NCBI taxonomy): domain Eukaryota; kingdom Metazoa; phylum Arthropoda; class Insecta; order Lepidoptera; family Erebidae; genus Arctia; species Arctia plantaginis. Next base: position 10,117,906 of record CADEBD010000288.1, read on the forward strand.
CTCGAGTTCAATGGTTTTTCCCATCTCAAAGTATACATTCTTTTGTTTGTTGTTTAAAAAATGCCTAACGTGCCTAAAGAAGTTTTCACTCCAAAAATGTTTAAGCTATAAATGTATGGACTAGGTGTGGTATAGACATAACTAGGTTTTGATATACTAGTGTTTGCTCAATTGTCAAAATTCATGTGATCGAAGTTCTATAAATGATTCGATCATTTTGGGAAATTCAGAAAATCTTAAATTGGCTTATATGACTTTAGTTGCCAAATTTTTCTTAACATCTACTACTGCGAAAAAGGTACTGAACTGTTTTGTCTTGATCTATCTATATTCATCAATCATCAACAGCATTTAATAGTTCACTGTTGGACATAGGCCTCTCCTTAGAAAGCAGGTTTTGGTCTACTATCTATATTAAAGAGACACTAATAAAGATAAAATTAACTTCAAAGGTTGTTAAAAAGAGAAAAATAATTGCCCGTAAAACTTCTAAAATAACATATCTAATGAACATCTAGTCTACCTAGTGTTATCTTCTCTTCTTGGTGCAATCGCTTGAATCAATTCCTTTTATATCAATAAGGCTTGTCAATAGCTACTGAACAGGAACTGTATATTTAAAGTTTAAAAAAAATATTTCTCATTTTTAGTGAAAGTGTGATACTTGTTGACTATCATTTAAACAAAAGAAAAATTCGGTTGACAAACGTAAGAGGGAATGGTTATGAACTTCGTCTTTGCCTATCAACCACAATTAATTGAATTTGGAATGTAGCTTCTAATAATTATAATAATTTTTATTATTTTATTAACGAGTGTAACTTGAACTGTCATTGGCTTACCATATCATGACAGCTCATCATTTAGACTTTCTGCCTCGCATAAACAACCATTTCTCGCTAGCGGTGTTCCCGGATCGATTCGACCCTTAAGACTTTAAGAATAGAGCATACTCGCCTACTATCTCAAAGTCCGGCAACGCACCCGTGTCATTTGAATTGCAGATGTTCATGGGCAACGGTAGTCATTAGATATCAGTTAATTTTCTATTTACAAATTTTAAGTATTTCAAGTATTAATCGTAATACAAATTGCCAATTGGTAGTAGTCCAAGTTCAACCAGAATTACTAAGTTAATAAAAAAATTAGGTGTTCTGTTTTTTTTCTTTTCAGTATATACTGAACTATCATTATATAGATCTATCGTACCATGACTGTCATGTATGTTGATATGTACTGGACGCGTATAACATTAAGTTTTTAAATACAATGATGTTTTTATATATAATTTTCAAAGTAAAACCACATGATATTTGAAAATATCAATACTAAATTTACTAAAAGTGTTCTACATTTTACGTTTTCAAGTGCGCTTCTAAGACATTTTTTTGCGTATTGATAGAATATTATTATTTTTTAATATTGTGTGTGTTTGTTTTTAAAAATTTACCGTTTAACATTCAGACGTGTGTATATTTTAGAATATTGAAATAAATGTCTCCTTAAAATTGTCCCGTACCTACTGCCCGACGTTATTGCATGCATAGTAATAATGAATCAATCCTTTGATCTTAAAGTACGTATTCTGCGTTGGGAAAACTTTTACACCAGCGCAAGAGTAATTGCAGACTTCAGTTAAGGTAATGATACGCTTAGCAGGCGGTACACTGAAACATGTAAGAATTTTGATAACTGCCAAAAATTAAATTCACATAACGATTTTGAAGTACGATGTGGAGTGAAAATCACGCACAGTGATTACAGGGGGGCGTGTTCTGTCATTACACTGTCGGTGTTCGGTGGTTGGCTAACGAGCACCGCTCTGTCGCGAAATCAACGAACCATATCTAATAACCCTTGTTGTACGGTCATATGGATAGATGATAATAGGTGTTAACAATACTTTAATTATTATAATGTATTAAGTTTAACGCAATATAGGCTGTATTGGGATCCTAATTATGATCTTTAATAATTATTAAATTATCGCAATTAATTAGAATAATTGAACGGATGTCTATATGGCGCTAGTTTTACTCGTATCATCTGTGGTGCAAATATTCTAATTGATCATTAAATTAATTGAATACTGCCAAAACTCTTACCTTCGGTACACAAATAAGGTCATATTTAGCAATAATTAGTAAATTATGTAATTACACTTTTATACATGACACTGCCCTTCTGCCGGTGCTCTCAAATATTAAAAATGTCAGTTCGCGTTGTTTACGCCAATTACATAGAAGTGTCCAAGTAATTACGAACACTACCTTGGAGCAAGAGGTCAAAAAGAAATTCACTTAAAACTGTAACACGCCCTTCACAAGAACCGAACCGCAAATTTATAAAGTCGGGTCATTTTCGAAAACCAGTGTCGGAAAGTGAAACTACCCACGCATTTATTACCGAGTAAAATATGTAGATTGCTGGCGAGATAATAATGATATGTGCTCGTGGTAATGAAATTTCCCGCCGTCAAACGGTGCCAAAGTAATTTGCGTTGCTTGTCTCTGGCAACGAGTGCCCCAAGGGCCGCTTTCGAGCTTGCGCAAGGCGTTAATGAGACGCACTCAACTTTTTATTGAGAGTAACGCACGCGGCCAGGGTGGCCCTAGATCACTATTGTGTGATCTCTCACATTTCACAATACTGAATTGATGTGGTGTATGGTCTACTTTAAAGCTTGCTTTACAACATCACTTTTCGAATCGCTTAGTACTTGGGTAAAAAGTCGAAGTTCAGCCGTATCGTAATAGACTTAAAGTCAATCCATATCTAGTTTGGGAAAAAGGCCCAAAAGAAAAAGCTTGATATTAGATTATCGAGTAAAAAGTAAAGTAAAGGAGTGAAGGTGGATTTAATATTCGTTTGACTTATAGATTTACTAATCTGTTCTCAACAGAAGGAATATTATGGGTGCAATTCAACACTCTCTACGATATTCAAGATTATAAATAGCTGTAATTACTTTATTGATGTGCGCTATGATGCGCTGCCCAAGTCAAAATCCACCTTATGAGGCCGTAGAATTGCTGTTCTATGAGTTTTAGTAATATCACATCTACCCTTGTCTTAGTTTTAATTAGTGGCGCAGTAAGTTTTCTTTGTTGTCATTTTACTGTTTTTCTTGCCTTATCTCATTTTTACAGTCTATTCACCTTTTCACTGGTTCTCTTCTTTTGTTGTACCTGTATAAAAACTATGGAAATAACTTCACTGGACGAGCTGAAATCACTCAAAGGCTACATCCCAGCCCAAAGAGAGTTCAAGTGCGGCTGCTAAATGTGCGCGGAGACAGTGATCGTTTTGCACTACTGCACAGTTGTCACCACTTGTAATCACCCTACACTTTGGCTGTTCTATCTATCTATTAGTTGATTGCTATCAAAACACATGTACGCAGGGTTTTATATTGTTTACATTGCATTCAGACAACAACTAGTGTTATCTGTCAAGATTACGTTTACTTTTTTTTTTCGTTTGGGTGCGTACGGAATCTGTTTCTCTTCCTTTCTTAATATTTTTTCTCCTTGTTGGTTTCTCTTATCTGTTTCTCTGTTTGACTTAATTGAATCATTTATGCTACATATTATATTTCTATAATGTCGAATGTCACAAATTAAACTTTGTTTTTGGTACATTAATTTTGCGTGTGTGTCTGCTGGCGGGTGGTGTAGTAATACGATCTACCAACTCCGGCCTATACATAATAACATTTTCATTTTTAGTACATATCTATTATATACCTTATATAGTAGTTTTAGTAGGTTTTTTATATCTAGTATATTATACACGTATGACTGATGATGAAGCTGATATATATATATATTTCTGCCGATGACTCTTCCGAAGAATCTTCGGATTTAGTTATAGTTCCTTGACAGAGACTCTGGGTGATCAAATACGGCAAATATTTCCCGTTTAATCTCGTCCTTCTTTAAATGTTTGGCATATATGTAAATGCGCAAAGTATCCCAAGTAGTTTAACAGAGACTTTCTCTGTCATCTCCTGATTTCGGAAACTTGGCTCAAACTCCATCTACCATCCACCTCACATCTTCCGTTTAGACCGCTTAGATAAAAGAGGTGGTGGCGTCGCTATCTACCTTCGTAGTTTCTTATCTTTTAAAATTCTCGCCTCTTCCTCTTCCAATCTTTCCACCTACGTGGAATACCTTCCTCAAGGTTTGTGTTAAGGGGTCAACGTAATTCTAGGTGTAGTCTACTGCCCTCCAACTGTTAACTAAATCTCTAGTCTGCAAATAGTTCTGGAATCTTTAGGATCGGAATACTCACACCACATCATCATGGGTGATTTCAACACTGACTTCCTGGCCCTAAACTCTCCTCGTACACGCAATCTCCTTCAGATCATTCAAGCAACCAGCCTTCATATCCTATCCCTTCAAGCCACTCACCACAATTTAGACTACCAGGACACCTGGCTAGATCTAATGCTCATCTCTGTCCTACACCTTGTCTCTTCCCACGGACAACTACTTGCCCCCGGTTTTTCCCGTCAAGACTTGATCTTTCTTTCCTATATCGTGAAAGAAGGTGGTTTGGGAGGTCCCAAACCACCTTCTAAAATTCTACAGATTCGCAGTTTCCGTTGCTTGGATATTGACAAATTACACTTCGTATTCGCACACTCGCATGGACATTGGGAAGATATGGTTAACTAATGTGTATGTGTTAACTAATTCTCTAGATACGCTGTTTCCGTCGCATAAATATTGACAAATTACACGCGGATGCTGCTAAGATCGATTGGGAAGATGTGGCAGCTGCTACTGACGTGGACAACAAAATCCGTATTTTCAATGACACCATAGTCATATTGTATGACGTCTGCTCCTATTTAAAGTGTAAAATTAAAACGTGCCCCGACGCCTTGGATGACTGAAAAGTTCCAAATTGCTGTGAGACGAAGGGACCAGTCTTACCAGATGATATGCAACGCTAAACGCCGACATATTCTTTCAAACATCTCTTTCTTAGAGTCTAGAGTCTTCTTCTTCGTCCAGTCTCTGGAAATTTATTGGTACTCTAGAAATTTGGTAAAAAACAACATCCCTTGCTTAACAATAAAATTGGTTTGAATGATATCAACCATCATTTGTCATCCACAGCTACGCTGGATCTTTAAACTATGTATCAAACGCTGCACTAGATATCTGGTCTTACCAGTCCCACTACAGACTCGTTTGAATTTTCTTCGGTGTCTCCTGAGGGTATCAAGAAGATTATTCTATCTAATCGTTCTAATGCTGTGGGGTGTGATGGCGTTAGCCGTCGTATGATTGTCACCATCTTAGACTGTGTTTTCTCAGTAATTACTTACATAATCAACTTCTCTCTCGACTCTGATACCTTTCTCTCTTTGCCACAAAGACAAGGCTTATATTATTCCTCAACCAAAAAATAATAACCATTCACTTCCTGAACACTTGCGACTTTTCTATTCTTCCTCCTTTCCTTCCTCCTAAAACTACACTCATGCAGTTATTAATAATCCCAATAATTGACTATGGTCATGTGTGTTATTTCGACCTGAATGCAGACCTTCATAATAAGCTAGACCGTCTTCTCAATAACTGCATTTGATACATTTTCAATCTTCGGATGTATGTGTCTCGTTGCGTTCCCAACTAAACTGGTAACCTATTCGCTAGCGCCGCAAACAGCGGGCACTTACCTCTACATTTTCATTTCTCAACACACCTTCCTCATCTACTTACCTTGCTCCCTACATCTGTTACTTGTCCACTAACCACCACAGAAATCTTCAGTTCAGTTAATAATCTGCTTCAAAGTCAGATGTCCACAAACCTCTATATTTTCAAAAAGAAGGTACATGATTTCCTTCTTAACGAAATGGCAGAACTATCTAATCCATAGTCATATTCCGGTATTCATAGTGTGCGAATATAATATGATCCTCGTATAAATATAATTGAATACATATGTATGTGCATAATTGCAAATATGTGTTACAAATACACATATCTAGTGAACCATTGCATATATTTTCATTGATTACTTAATATATTAAAACGTAACCTCTGTGACCTTTGTAACCTTATAAGATTTCTACACCACCTAAAGGTTGCCTGCAGGAAAATGCCCTGGGCATTAAGTCTGCCGATGTACAAAAGAGCATAAAGGTAAATAAATAAATAAAAACCATCTTCAACATATTTTGCTCATCCCTTCTTATCACATGTTTCCTTCCTTCAACTTTTACCTACTAGCGCTTCCTCTGATATACTTTAGAATATACGTAATATATCTATTGCAGTTTGTTGACTCTTTTATTTAGACTGACATTTTACTCGTAGTTGGTTTTCGGCGAGCAGTGTTCACCTGTAAGTAATCGTTACAATTCGTTTTTTTCTAATAGTTTAAATTCCAAATAGAAAGCAATTGTTGACAAATCAACTGAATAAAGAATTGAATCTTTAAGAATAGAAACAAAAATTATACAGAATTCAAAGACAAATTATCGCAGCAAAATTGTGTAGGATATCTTTTAGCTAAATATTGCATGGGACAACATCACATCACTTGTGACTATATCGACACTTTCGGATCTTAATGATTATAAGTCAGTAACTATGTTCTTTATCTGCTTAAAATTGCTGAAAAGAAGCAAGCATAAAGGAAGATACATAGATACGTATATGTTTGTTTTTAATATGTTGAGTGAGTTTAATGAGGCATTCACATAACTGTGACCGTAATTCTGTCCCTAATTTAGTTCACAGACTTAATAAGAGATTATTGGTAATAATTAGAATAACATCGTAAAATCTGTATTGCAAATAAACCCTCCTCAAATTTAATTAAGTGGTTTCAACAGCTCAATTCAGTAATTAAAGAAATTGGTGCAGTTTTCGTGGGTAGGCTAAATTGTTGTTAAGGGCCATAGCATTACAATTTCACGGAAGAGGCTCTCGGCCACCCTGTAGCCGTGCAGGCGATCCACTCATATTTGTTAAATCATCGGTACCCTGTAATTTTGATCGATATCTTTATTGACAGCTCAAATTTATTGATCATTTCTTTACAAACGTACGTATCTTGTGAATACAATATGGCGGCCTTAGTGCTGTCGCAAGTCGCCGCGAGACTCGACCCTCTTGCGTTACTGTGATTATTGCTATGGTTTCGTTTTTCAATAGCCATTTTATATCAGATTGACCCAGTTAATTTAACTTGTGAAAACTGTACTGTTTCGCTTCATGCAAAAGTATGCATTAACTGATCATCGAACTGTACTGCTTAATTATTTTTACTTACACACGAAAGAAAAGTATTCCAAGTAATCAACCGAAATAATATTTAAGCCCACAATATTACAGATTACTGCACTTGAGGAATGATTATTAATTTTAATGGTATCTGATGTAATGTAGGGGAAGGTGGCCTAAAACGGGTAAGCTAAGAACGAAGATAAAAAAAAGTGTTAAATCATGTTAGGAATTAGCTGGATTTACTTTATAAGATAAGGTATTTATCGAACTTGAAAATAAAACACTATTTGAAAATATTTTGTATTAAATATTAATTTAATAAAAAAAATACAAATCCTTTCCAAAAACCCGTTTTGCCCGCATATGAGCCTAAAAAGGGTAACCTCCTTTGGGCAAAACGGGTAAGTCTAGGGTAAAACGGGTAAGTGTCATCATTGATCAGATAAACTATAATCATAATTATAAAAGGCAGGAAGCTAATAATTGAACCTTATTTAACATTTTGGCACTTAGCATATAACACATGTTTGCACAAAATAGGTCTTAAAAGGACCGTATACACGCCGATCCAGGGGCTGCATGCGGTGTGTGGTATGTGGAGGAAGAGAGACAAAAATCACATTATTTTTTTATGCATATTCTAGTGCCTCAACATATTTGTGGGATTCGTGGTTGTCCAGAACCAAGATTACTTTCTTCTCCAGTGTTGGACGCATAAGTTCAACAAAGTGTCGAAGCCATTCCAAAAAGGTAGATCCCGTTATCCAGCCGTTGTCTGTGCAAGTAGCATTGGTGCCAGGAGACCCATCCAATAATCTGCTAATCATTCTCTTTCTTCCAAAAAAATGAGAAATGGGGGAACAAAAGATCCATCTGCGTTTCAACAGCAGACAACTGTCGTTAGTTTTCCTCTCTCAACACTAGATATTACGCCAACCTGATTTTTCCTTGTGCTGGCTTATTACTTGTAGTTTGTATCCCCGTTTTATCAACATTATATTTCCGCGTTCGTAGAATCTATCAACCTTCGGTTTATTAAACCCTCGGGCTCGTGCAATTGACGTTGGTTCTGGTTGTCTAAGCGTAAGGTTAGGGTGCCGCTTTTTAAAACCTAAATACCAGTCGTTTCCTGCTCGGCCGTCTTTAAAAGGGTGCGATAAGTAATTTCGTTCTGCATACTGGTAAACAAGCTCTAAAAAGTCGTTTTTAGTACAACCATAGAAAATATCATCGACCTGAAATACATATTCTAGTAATTCTCTTTCTTGAGCCTTATTGCTCAAACACCGGCTGATATCTTCCTAGCTTCTTCTCAGAACTTCCTTTTTTTATATGCCGTTGCAAAGTAGATAGGGTAAGGCCATACTTTTTTGCGGCGGCAGAGACCGAAGTAGTCTTCGCTTCTTCCATTGCTAGTCGCATAGTAGTTTCACTCCACGATTCACGTACGGTTTTACGCTTATATTTATTCGCCATCTGAAAAAGATCCGAAATATTTTAATACAAAACTGATTCCTGGCAAAACGGGTATGTACCCGTTTTGCCCTACCCGTTTTGCCCGAGAGCACATGTTTTTTGTAAATTAATAATAACCTCAAAATGAAAGGTAAATGGGGCAAACTTTTTATCTTAAATTAAAGTTAGATAGTGCTTGAATGAAACGGTACTACTAATAATATGAGAATTATAAAGGTTTTCGACTAATTACGAGACACTCACCTTGATTTTTTTTAACAAAATCACTTTAAAACTTTCGTTGCACACACCTACGCCATTACGCGACTCCGGCGCCTGAGCGAAACTGATCGAAACTCGTCAATGTTCGGCAACTCTCGACACAAGCACACATTGACACTTATGCTTGATACAAGAATATACGAGTGCTTACCCGTCTTGGGCGGCCCACCCGTTTTGGGCCACCTTCCCCTAGTCACCAGATTGAGACTCAGAAAATATGCACAAAAAGGCCGATGATATGTGAAATTGTGAAGCTTGGAGGAGGTCAACAAGGTTGATGATTTTTTTGTTTCATTCTTAAATATTTAGTATTGTCTTATTAACTAAAATGGTACTAAAGTCTTAAATACCGACTGCAAGTTGTGCAACTGTTGCCACTAAAAGCCTTTTTTTTTGTGCCAAACCAAAAAATTTTAAAAGACGATGATGATGATGATTTTAAATGACAAGTTAAATATATTTAAATAAACTAGAAAACTTATTAGAACATGTAAATATAATGGTATTCTGTAAATCGAGTTACAGAGGTCATAGTTCTGATGTAGAAATCAGGTGCGTCAGGCTAGACAACAAGGCAAAGCAAAACCTACTTGGAAATAACGTGGTAGTGGGCCCTTATTTAAAAGGTGGGTATACCGACGGGTTGGTTTATAGCCATTTAAAAATAAATTTCAAACTGCATTGATGAGAAACATAGATAGTCTTACATATTTTAATACCCAATATTATTAATGAGTCACAGATCTCCTAGTAGTTGACTAGTACCTCAGACACTGCACTTAGATACTACAAGGCATGCGAGTCCAACAGTGTGGCGACTCCTACATTCAAAGAAACAGAAACATACTACAGCGCCATCTAATGAAGACACACCGAACACGGAGTAACTACTAAAATAAGAATTGCTAATCCTGTATCGCGATTTAAAGAATTCCCTCGCCGATTAGCATATATACAACTTCCCAACATCAACCGTTTGGGGCCGCGGCCCGCCAGGCGTGATCACCTCGCCTGGTCTGAGGATCCTCCCTTTGTGTTGGATTGACATGACACCCGTTCCTCCACAACAGTATGTAGTTCTTTAGAGGTACATGTACATGGTAAATAGACAGTACACCAAAAGCAAACTAATTCAAATTAGACGCTGCTACCATGTAGATCAAGCTGCCATTCTCTTCTAGATCCAGTTCTTTAGTTACCAAGGATAGGATTTATTTTATTACTATAAAAATATGTTGAGACATATATTGTATTTGTATAATAATATATTTTCATTCGTTTCACGCTAATAGGCCCTAAATCTCAATTTTGCACTTTTGAGTTGCATGATATATAATATTACTACTTAGAAATGTTAATTTAGGATGTCTTTTGAAGTTACTAGTGACACCTGTGAAGCAACAATAACCACTATTTTAGGATAAGATAGTTATTAAAAACGATGCAGATTATAACATGTACGATCACTGTCTAAAACCCAGATGCTATGCCTATCTATTACTATATTGGTTATAGATTAGAAATGTCTGAATAAGTTTCAAAAGTATGTCCAGGCAGTTTTCATTGACAATTATGCTTTTCCATATTTTGCAGCGGTTCTAAATTACGATTACAATTTTCATGTAGTGTATTGATATAATATTATAGTGGCGGTGATTGTAAGCACAGCAGGCGCTGGCTGCGTCACAACGTACGAGCGGTGCCACAATGTCACGTGTTGTAGCTTCGTGTTCGCCACAATCGACGCTATTTCATCGATGAGTTTATCTTAACCTCGCTGGAAGAACGGTGCTGTCCCCGATGATTTATTCATACTCCTTCTACTTTCTCTCTTCCAGGAAACATTGTCGTTAGTATTTGTGACTATCGTTGTAATTATAATCTCTCCGTATGAGGTTCTGAGCATGCGACATATCCGTAATGGTTAAGTAAACAAACATTCTTCATAAAAAGTCAGAAACATGTTGATGTAGTGGATATTTACGTGTTAAAAGGTGCGTTGACTGTTATTGGAAACTTGAGCCATTGCACGTTGTCGAAATGCTTGTAACTTACCAGTGCTATAAAAGTGCTTCTTTTTTACGATTTGGTTCTCTTTTGAAGTGACGAGATAATTATAATCACTGGGATACTCTTGTGAATATCAATCAAGTAGCCAGCAAGTTCAAATTATGCAATATTTTAAAGTTTCTTTTTGTTTTCGATTGTTGGCACTTTAGGATTCCAAGTTAAAGAGAGTACTCTCCCTCTAATAAATTAATGTTATTGAATATTATTACGTTAAAATAATATTTTTGATGTTTTTAAAGATTACCTTTGTACAGGATAAATAGACATTGGCCCCAAGGACTACGGACAAAAAAATTACTAGCTTTTGCCCGAGGCTCCGCCCGGGTCTACCAGTATGTCGGTCATCGCGGTAAAAAGTAGCCTATGTTACTCGCTGATAATGTAGCTTTCCTTTGGTGATTTTTTTTTAAATCTATTCAGTAGTTTAGGCGTGAAAGCGTAACAAACAGACAAACATACAAACTCACTTTCACATTTATAAATTTAAGTATGGAAGTATGAATTTCTAAAAAAAGTTAAAATCTTAGGTTTCCAAAATTAGTTTGGATACATTTGGCGTTACCTGTTAAATACTTATTATATCAATAAGAAAAGCCAACATTCAGTGTAGTTTGACCACGGTACTATCTTATTTATCTTGTACCCACTCCCACATGCAATTACCTTGAAAGGAACATAAAAGAATAGTAGAGTAGTATAAAAGAATATTAGACTCATTGTGGTACTAAATTCTTGTCAATGATAATTTAAATTTATTCTATATGCTTATATATACGCATATTCTGCACCTTCTTTGATTTTGATCCGGACCTTCTGGGTTAGTTTTGATGTGATAAACTACTCAAATAAACTACTATTAACACATTATACATTACATTATCTTTCATGCATTTCATAACGTATTTATTTAAGGTTGGTCAGAATAATAATACAGAAACTCGCAGTGCTTAGATGTGTCTACACTCGTTTAAGTACATTCTTCGACGCATTTATCGTCTCGCAAAAGGACCTGATGAAGCGGATGGAGTACCAGAAGCTCGTACGAAGCAAATTCGGTCGGTACAAACATATTCAAGGCAATTTCATCCAATTTTTTTTTTTTTTTTTTTTTTTTTTTTTTTTGCGTTTATTTGCGATCAGCCCAAAGGCTATGAGCAAATATGCTGTGTGATGCTGTCGTGCGGAGTAGCTTCCCATTGGAAGCATCTACTCATCTGCTACCCAGAGCTACTGCCGGCCATCTAGCTCTAGGATATGGTGACGTTTTAGTCGTCTCGCATACTCGTCCATGGTGAGTTGGCGAGCGAGTACGTTAGGGTGACAGGTTAATCGCTCTTTGTATTTAGCTGCCAAACTCCGAATTTCCTCCTTGATTGTTTTCATTTCCAGGTGCTCGTGAACTTCGTTATTGGTTATGCACCATGGTACCTTCGCAATTGATCTTAGGATCTTGTTCTGTTGGCGTTGTAGTATATTTAAGTTGGTATCGCTTGCGCTGCCCCACAGTTGCAGACCATATGTCCAAATGGGCTTTAGGATGACCTTATATATAAGCAGTTTGTTGTCTAAGGAGAGTCTCGAGTTCCTTCCTAGCATCCAGTATAGGCTGTTGTGCTTTAGCTGAAGCTCCTGTTTTTTACATTGAATGTGGTGCCTCCAGGTTAGTCTGCGATCAATGTGTAAGCCAAGATATCTCACATGGTCACTGTGTGGCAGAGCACATTGGCCCAACTTTACAGGTGGGCAGTCTCCCTTTCTAAGGGTGAATGTCACCTGCACGGACTTCGCAGCACTAACCTTTATTTTCCATTTTTGAAGCCATTCGCTTAGTTTGTTAAGGCCCTTCTGCAAGTTTTCCGATGCCAGTTTTGGATCTTTGTTACTTGCTAATAAAGCGGTGTCGTCTGCAAATGTAGCTGTAGTTATTCCTGGTATTAACGGTAGGTCAGCAGTGTATAACGTGTAGAGCATGGGGCCGAGAACAGATCCTTGTGGTACCCCGGCGTTAATCTCTTGGAACCCAGAAGTGGCATCACCTTCCTTCACATAAAATATGCGATCCTCGAGGTAAGATTTAAATATATGAAAGTAAGCGTGGGAAATATTCTGCTTGATCTTACATAATAGGCCTTTGTGCCAGACCTTGTCAAATGCCTGCTGGATATCCAAGAACGCTGACGAGCAGTATTCCCGTTGTTCTAAGGACTTTCTTATGGCGTCACATACTCTGTGAGCTTGTTCCACTGTGCCATGGCGTTCTCTAAAGCCGAATTGGTGATCCGGTATCACTTTGCGCTCCAAAAGGCTCGGCATAATTCTGCAAAGTATTGTCTTCTCCAGTACCTTGGATAGAGTAGGCAACAGGCTGATTGGTCGATAGGATGTTTTGTCGTTCATTAGTTTGCCAGCCTTGTAAATCATGATGATTTCTGAGACTTTCCACGCACTCGGAAAGTACCCTATTCGTAACATAGCGTTGAAGATGATGGTGATGAAGACAATAGCCTTTCTCGGTAGTTTCAGCAATATCTCTTTAGTTATTAGGTCGTAACCCGGTGCCCTTTTGCTATCCAGTCGTTTGATCGTTTTTGTGACTTCTGCGGGTGACACTGGTCTAGGAGGAAAGTCCATTTGAAGGTCTTGTTTTAGAATGAGATCAACATATTTTTCTGATGAGTTATCCAGTATTACATTCGGTTTGAAGACGCTTGTTAGATGATCCGCAAACAAGTCCGCTTTGTCCTGGTTTGTTCTGGCCCAGTCATTTTCCTTTTTTATTGGCGTTTTTGGTACGTTAGGTCTGTCACAAGAACGGGTCATTTTCCAAAGCGAGTAATTGCTGGCCTTAGTAGCAGTAAGAGACTCCAACTTTGCCTGCATTGTTAAGTCATTGGAATTCTTTATAGCTTCCTTCAACTCTACAATGGCTTTATTAAGTGCGGCCTTGTCTTGCGGATGACGGCCCAGCTGCCAAACTCTACGAAGCCTGCGTTTCTCCTGGATCATTATCTTTATTTCCAATGGTACGTTTTTGGGCTGGTTCCTATTTTGAGTAGTGGGCGTGCTTTTCCACGCCGCAACCTGTATGAGATTAGTGAATTTTACTACTGCTGTTTCTATTTCCTCCTCTCCCTTGAGCCTGATATTTAGATCAAGGTTTTCCTCAATGTGTTCCCTGAATGAGGGCCAATCAGTATGGCGATTGTGTAATATTGTGGGTCTCTCGATTTCAATTATAGTTGAGCTGACAGTTAGTAAGACTGGGGTGTGATCAGATGACCCATCAATACATGACTCAATCTTCATGTACTGTTTGGAGAGTCCTTTTGTTAGGAAGAAGTCAAGTATGTCCGGGATTCGATTGTGATCGGATGGCCAGTTGGTAGGTTCTAATGGGGCAATTGTATTTAAGTGATTTATATCAACGCTCAACTTTAGTTGTCTTCCCCTTGTTGTAGTTAGTCTTGAACCCCAGTGGACATGTTTTGAGTTCCAATCGCCTCCTGCTATGAAGCGATTGCCAAGACTTGAGAAGAAGTGAGAAAACAGGTCGGAGTCTATTCGATGTTTTGGTGGACAGTATACAGCTGAGACATTAAAGTATCCACATCTGTCTTGTATTGCGACTGTAGTGGCTTGTATTTGCTCGATTTTATATTCAGGCAGCAAATGGTGCTTTATTTTGTCCCGAATTATTATAGCTGAGCCTGCATGACCTGTTCCGTCAGGGTGGTTTGTAGTGTATGTCTGGTACCCTTTGATTTTGGCATTGGTTTTGTCTGTGCAGTGTGCTTCGGATATTAGGACTATGTCTAGCTTGTGCTCGGCCATTAGTATCTCGAGCTCATCTTTGTTAGGTGAGAGTCCATTTATGTTCCATGTAGCTAGTCTTAGCCCAAGGCCTTTTAACATTGTAGTTTGGTTATAAGCGTAGTCATGAGGCTCATTAAAGTACTCATTTGTTGTAAGATTAAGTCGAACTTCTCATTTTGTTTAGTGAGGATAGTTTCTAATACTGTTAGGTTTTGGTTTACATATGGTATGGCATTTTCTGTGATCACTTTGTCTGGCATACTTCTAGCAGCTTTGGCGTAAGATAATGGTTCACTTTCTTTCTCAATGGATGAATTTTGTTGCGTAGTGTTTCTTCGAGGGTTTATATCTCGAATCGTGTAGTCTGCAATAGCACGTCTATCAGCTCTTCGATGACCGTATTTGTTCATTTTTCTGGCTAGTATTTCTCTGTACACCTCACAGCCCTTGTAGTTTGCAGGGTGGGAGCCTTGGCATAGTGCACATTGGGCTGGTGTATTCCTATCGCGCTTTGGACAGTCTGACGTTTTATGTGCCTGCGCGCATTTCACGCAGCGGAAAGGTCTCATGCAGTAATTTTTTGTGTGCCCATATTGCTGACACCGTTGGCACTGTACGATTGAATTTTTCTTCTTGGGATCCTCTATGGTTACCGATTGATGGTAGATGTATTTGATTTCTTTAGCTGCCTTGTTGTTCTGGCTAGGTAGGAGATTTACAAAGAATGTTGAGGTAGGTCTCTTCTCAGGACCATACCTGGAGTTAATAATTTCCCCGACAACAGTGTTACCAGTTTTCTCAATTTCTTCCTTTATCTCACTTTTAGGTGTTGTGTGATGAAGATTCCGAATGACAATACGGCAGAGTCGTTCTTCCTTTTTATTGAATGTGTGACCAATTAAGCCACTTTCACGGAATTTAGTGATGATTCTTTTGTAGGCCTCCGTATCTATGGTGTTGATTCTCAGTTGGTTTCTGTTTGTAGTCCGATATGTGAATGAACTTTTATCTGCAACAGTTTCCACGAGTTCAGTTAATTTATTGACGTCTTCTATACCATACAATATTATGGGTGGAGGCTTGCTAGGTTTTTTTTCCACTGATTTCTTGGTTGGAGCGGGTTCTTCTGTTAGGTCAATTGGTAATTGGCTGAACATGTTGCTAGTGGTTATATTTTCTGGAGAATCGTTAACTTTTTTCCGTTTCGGATTTCTAGTGCCTGGTACTCTCTGCCAAGATGGGGGGCGTACAGTGTCTTGCTGGCTTGGTGCATTTTGCGTGGCCATGTCTCTCGGTGGTTCTACCACTGTTTGTAGACTTTCTAGGGGTTTGCCTCCCAGGGAATTGCTTCTAGGCCTGGTAATAAGCAGACTGCGGTGGAAGATCTGCTGTGTAAGCTTTTTGCTGCCAGTAGTATTCACTGTAATGGAAGCCTGGTCGCCTACTTCCATCAAGTCTTCGGTAGCTAATTTCACACTCTCCGGCCCGGGTACCAGAGAGCGCCGGGGGTTAGCCGGATCGCATGACATACTATCTTTCTCATTATTTGACATTTCCATAAAAAAGGGGGGTGGGAGAAAACACACATACTACTTTCCCAAGGCAATATTGCAGCTATTTTAGGGGGCATTTAACTTCCCTAGGTCCGCTGTGGCCTTAACAGGTTAATTGACCGCCGCCTGTGACTCGGCGTTGTTGCTCGTTTAGCACCACCCGGGGGACACGTGTAGGGTGGCCTAGGACAGGTGGTAGTTCCTACGGACGCAAGCAACTCCGCCCCCCAAATCCGCCATCCAATTTAGAATAATAACACCGTAGTTACTTAAACGAGCCTTCGGCTCGACTGGAGCGATACTACATTCTCACAGAAATCTGATGTTAGGCAAATCTTTCGTTGATTTTCACCGAATGAGTAAGTCTGGGGTGTCTCCCAGAATTAGAATGAGGAGAGGGTTGCAGGTGTCCATGGGCGGCGGTAGTCACTTACCATCACGTGCGCCGTCTGCTCGTTGATAAAGAAAGTTAATATTGTTATAAATATTTCTCTATCGCAATTAGGTATAAGTAAAGGTATAGGTTATCATAACGGTATTGCGGGGATGAAGTGTTCGCAATATACCTACCCAGTAACTACTGGTCAGATAATATCTAACAGTTTAATGGGTGTCAGATCGTAAATAATCGCGTTGTACTATAAATTATTGAAGGAAGGTGGATGTTATGAAATGTCAAGTTTGTTATAAATTTCCCCATTAATATGGCTGAGTAAATAAAATTAAAAGCTTTTTATATGTAGAATATGATGAAGGCGCGGAAAGACAAAGAAAGAAACTAAAAGTGATTTCGTCCGAGGTCGTCTTTGTGCGCTCGTTGTGGACATTTTAAATGCAGATGTGGAAGCACTACTGTGTTAAGCAATTCTTTTACTGCCTTTGTTGCTTTTCAACGAATGAGTAAAGTTACCGGCGGTGCAACCCTCTCCTCCCCTCTCCGCCCTAATTTTGGAAAAGGGACACACAAGGCTAAGATGGCAACGCTTTGGTATCTATTGAGTTGCAGGTGTCTACGGCCAGCGGTAGTTACTTACCATCAAGTGACCTATCTGCTGGTTTGCTCCCATCTTACAAAAAAACAACATTCCACATTTCTAGTGCAATCTATTTACTTGTCAATCTGCCAGTCTGTCTTGAATTAATTGACAAACATCATTCTCGTAGCTTATTATTTAAATTAAAAATATCAATATGCTCGACGCTAGCAAGTCTTAATGGTTACACTTAAGGTATTACATTAAGGACAAGTACAATGTCTAATAAATCACCACGTCACGGAAATCACTACAGAACCGCGCCGTAAGCGTAGAAATTGATCACTGAAAATAAAATACAAAATCGTGGTCCAGTTACTCGCGAGCAATTAGTGAAAATACAATAGCCGCTTTATATAAACGTATATTTAAATCACTCAAGACTTTCAATGTCTTAAAATAAATGGTGTAATAAATTATTCTAATAAATATGTATAAGCCGAGACACTGATGTCTTACAAAAATGCAAATTTAAGTAGTCGAATAACTAAAATAAAAAATACATGACCACATCAAGACTAAGTGTTTCTATGAATCAATTTCTGCGAGTTTGTAATACAAATGAGCCTACACTATATATGATATAAACATTACACGACTCGTTTTTATATTATAATTTGAAATGAAATATATGTGCTTCAACGGTGATTGAAACTTAATAAATATGCTTGCAATCATTTTTTGCAGCGATGCAATTGAATGGAACAAAAATGTCAGTTGAATTATGAAAGCGATCGATAATGAAAATGTTGGTACGCATGCAGGCCAGTAGAAAGTGTCTCGACCTGCGTGAGCTTTCGTTAATTTGGCAACTCGGCTCGGGTCACTTGAACCTCGGGTCACATAAATATGTCTGCACCCCGCCCCCGGCACTACTTTGTTTGTTAATATACTGCCAATTATAATCAAAGTACGCGCACTTGCCAGTCGAAACTACCACATCGATTTCTTAATCTTTTTAAATCGTCCAGGTTATCTCGTTTCCGTATATCTGCTGAGATCGTTTTACATGAACGTGGACATATGTACATTTTCGTTGATTTGTTATTGCAATTCCGAAGACGTGTAACGTTTACTAAATGTAAGTATCCACTTTTATTGTTAACTTAATTAAACTTCAAAATTGATATTGATATAAGTTATAGCTAATATGCTAATATATATCTAGTTAGCTGTGTTTGCAGTATGAAAGTATATGCATAGTGAGTGATTGCAAAACATAGAGATTGTAGCGCCGAAATATTTTTCCCACGGTGCGGTACGCGGCCAAGGTACGATGGCGAGGCTCTGTCGTCCATCAACATCATTATCTATTAAAAATATCGCGTCATATTGTTCACTATTTTGTATAAAGTAACTTTCTGCATCGGCTTCGTCTCGTTATCGGGAATATCTCGAAACGCCTATAAATCACAACAATAGTAATTATGAAACGTTCAACTCTCACGTGTTCAGATAACTTGCGAAATATTTCGAATATAAAATTACCATTTAGCATAAACATATTTCGAGACTGCTTATATTTGAAATAAAAGCTTAAGATTGAAACTAGACCGCCTTAATGGATTGGTTAATGGTTTTATACTATCCAAATTGTCGACTTTTGTCTTTTCTAAATATTTTTAAAAATTAAATCTGTAAATCTCATTAAAATGACTGAAATAATTATTTTGCCCGAAAAATCTATTTTATGCTAACGCTTCCTGTCGTAGTAAAACCTGCAAATTTATAGAGATTTTTTGGTTTTTCTATTGTTATTATATGAGATGAGTCACATTCTTCCTCTTGCTTTTCTACAATTAGTGTTAGTGTTTTTATGAACAGGAACGGAAGGGTGTAACAGAAAACCGTGTTACCGAAAGAAGTGCGTGTTATGTTATTTGACCAATAAGCGCGCGCGGTGATAGAGTTGGTCGTCATGGTAGATGTAATGTCAGATGTTACACATTATGGGCTCGCTCCTGATATACTCCTGGCCCCTACATCCCCAAGGAGCCGGCGATCCGAAGGGATTTTCCACTTCGTCACCAAAAAAAAAGGGGAGAGACTCAAAGGGCGGCAACGCCTTTATAATTGTCGACTTGCAGGTGTTCATGGGCAGTGGTTGTCACTTACCATCAGGTAACCAATTTGCTCGTTTACCCCATCATGAAGTGAATCAGTTCAATTCCATGATCATGTATTTATTTAAGTAGTAAGGAATTCAAGCGAAAATACTGTTATAACCTAAATTCCTGAAACAGTTCTACATTGCGTATCATAATTATTAAAATAAATTATTATACTCAAATAACTATTTGAAACTATGTTGGAACCACGAGAGAACGCAATGAACTACATATTTTGTGGGAATGTTGCTGTACATTTTGAATGAAAATTTAAGTGTAATTAGAAATGTCACTCAGAATAATAACATTTTTTAACTTAATTCAGTGTGACGAACTGGCGTAGAGCTCTGTATATGTATAAAATTTCAAAATATTTTAGGCGATAAATGATTTTGAACATAATACAATGAATGATTCTAGCTACATATTCTCAGTTCTGAAGTTAATGCCAATGTTCCACCAAAGGGGAACGTAGATGCGGCTACAGTTTGCTAGTGTTTGATACATACCGATATATCTGTTATATTATTATTATTTTACTTGAAAAAGTGATGTATTTGGTTCTATATTTAGACCTGTTTTACTTTATACTTTATACTAGAATTAATATCCGAGATATTACTATTTCATTGGGCTTATCGGTGAAAGGGTATGTCAGAATCGAATGACGTTAGGGTTAGTAATAGTGTGAATATAAACGATGTCAATAAATATTTTGCTGCGTTTTTTTCGCTTAACATGATATAGTTATGCCTGTATAATAGTCATACTGAGGCACTATAATTATATAGTATGTATGAGTATGTATAGGCGCACAATTGGACCGGTCGAATGACAAATATCCATTTAACCGTACACTGGTTAAGTTTTTGCGCAGCTTTGCGCAAAACTACTTGTTACGTGAGGCAAGTAATTTAGGTGGACGTAGGAAGGTAGTGATACTTTTTACAGTGGACGCAAGGCTAAGTGTCAGGCTATGGGGCAGGCGGTCGGTGGGACGTGCGGTAATTGCGTCTCAGTCCTGCCTCGTCCTAGAAAGCTCACGGCACTGCTTCGTTACGGCCCTTAAGACTGATTTATGTCGGTAATAAATATTTTTTGAAAGTTTGAGTGCGATAATAACTCCATTAATTTTGATTAATGTCAATTTCTTAAAAGTGATTTTCTGAATTGCTATTTTTGAGCACGACCTGTCTTGCCATCGATGGCAGTATACCTTCCACGATTTAATTAAGTCGGTGCTCCCTGGCCGATCGTTCTTAATCAGATTGTAAATAAGTCTGCTAGTAGTTCTCGTTTTATTAAAATTACGCTATTATTATTGACGCGTTCTTTGTTGTACTTGTTATACATATCTAGTACGCATCCAAAATGTGATTCAATTGCAAAGCATATGTGCTTTATTTCTCATAAATATATACTGCATTGTGATCGCAAAGTATTTGTCCCGAAACAAGCTTATTTTCCAAGGAGAAATACATTCCGAATAGTGCTTATCGCGGGCGGCCGCTTCGGGTGGCGACACATTCAGCACATTTGCAATGCGAGATATCTCGCATTACCATAAACAGTACAAGGCGGAGGGCACGCCGTCTATCGGACTACGACATATAAATTATTCAAAATAAAGTATCGCTTAACCCCTGACACCAAGCCGCGAGTCGCCGTGGGCTGCCCGGGAGCGCTGCCGATTCTAGCAGCGCTGCGGCACGATCGCAAACCGCGTCATTCGTCCTGCCATTCGAGTCAACGTCAAGCAAACATGACATGGTCACTGTGATGAGTAAACCAATACCTGTAAGCCATAGCCACAGTCTAATTACGTTTTAAGTTAAAAAAATTGAAAATATTATGTTGGTGCGTGGTTTTAGTTTTACAGGCACATGATTAAAGAGTTTGGTTGCTGATATTAGATCATTAACTAACTAGCTGTAACAATAACTATTAAGTTACTGTTAAACAAATTTATAATTACGAATTGAAAAAATAATTAGGAATACTGGAAAAACGTGCTTAGCCAGTTTAATACAAGTGAGCCGCTTAACGTATGGAATTATGAAGTAATGTGGAGGGCTACGGTACTGGCGGCGGCGTACGCGCGCATGAGGCGAGGCGCTCGTGCGCACCCGGCAGGAACCGCAGGACGCTGCTTATTTACTTAACAGCTTTCGCAAAGCGGCCCATTACGGATAACTGTACTAAATAATTACTGCAATGTGCCTTTCTATTTCTATGCGCGCGCGTGCGCTTCCACCTGCCTCTGATCACTGTAATTATTTACTATGCATGAATGCGGCACGCGGCGGCTGTCTAGGACGACACGGACAAAGAACGGTCACTTCTGCAACGGACTGTTCATGGACAGGTTCCAATATCTACATGGGCGTGCTGCATAGCAATTTTAAAACGAGCTCATTAATTCACATATGTACGAAATGACTCCTAGACATGACTCAACTCAACAAAACTGAATTCTATTTTAAAGTTTTAATTTTTGAGGGAAGCCGCCTCAAGGTGATCTCTTTGTAGTCTAGATTGAAAGTTGCTTTGGCTAAGATGATAAATATTACTCAGGATTGTTTTTTAATGGTATACGGGACAGACGAGCAGACGATGCGATCCCCCTGATGGTAAGTGACTACCGCCGCCCATGGACATCTGCAACTTAAGTGATACAAGTGCGTGACTTTATTGGGTTTGCAGTAACCTCACTCACTCGGTGAAAAGCAATTAAATAATAGCTTAACACCGGTTATCTGTGATGCCGTGGTATCACTCCGGTCGAACCCTCCCATTCGTACCAAAATATGGTTCTCGCACGGTAAAAATGTTAAAGGTTCTATATATTTTATACTTTAAAAAAATTGAAATATCTTGTAAAATCAGATAAGTGTAAATAAGATTTATTTATTAAAATTTGTAAGAGTAAATTAAATTACTACTCAAAACAGAAGAATTACTTTTAGGTTACGTAATATTTTGTTTATCCAAAGTTATGGACTCTAATCATACAAAATATTCCATCAGGAATCATTGCAGCAAGGTGTGTAGAAACGCTCAAGGCCGATATATCCACAGCTCCATTGAAAACGGGGATTCAGTTAAAATCAACGGGAGTAGGCAAATCTGTTAATAAATCGTTTTCTACAAATATAAACTTAAACTTACTTAATCAATATTTCACTGCTTCGTCAAATATTGATAAAATGACTAAAGATGCTACACTGAAACTTTTTACTTCTGCCCCGACTCCTGACTGTTCTCCCTTCTTTTTTAGTCAACTTGCAGAGTGTGATGTTAGGAAGAGCATAGTGTCTATTACTTCGAATGCAGTGGGTTCTGGTTGTCTAAGCTGTGTAATGTAATATGATCCTCCCAATACTCGATGAAATCCTTCCTGTTGTTTGTCATATGCTAAACTATTCTATTACCTACAGCGGATTTCCAACGGCTTGAAAGGATGCTGAAATCATACCCATCCCTAAAAAGAAAAACCCCGCATCCTTCTCCGATTAACGCCCTATTTCCGTACTCCATTTTCTCTCCAAGAATCCTCTCTTACGAATTTTCTATCCAGAAACCTGCTCCTAAATCCTCTCCAGTCCGGTTTTCGACCTGGTCACAGTACCACTACTACTCTAGTCCTTATTACGGAGGATATCAGATCTGCTATGGAGAACGGCAAGCTTATAGTCCTAACACTGCTGGACTTCAGTAACGCATTCAACACTGTCGACTTTGACGTTCTGCTGTGTATATTACGCACTCTTAACATATCTCCAACTGCGATTGACTGGTTTCGCAACTACCTGCTTGGTCGCCTGCAGCGCATTAGTATTGAGAGCACTGTGTCATCTTGGTGTAGTACTACAGCCGGTGTACCGCAGGGCGGCGTGCTATCTCCCTTACTTTTCTCTGTTTTGTATCAACAGTATCACTAATGATCTATCTTTTTCCTACCACCTATACGCGGATGATCTCCAGATCTCTGGATATTCTAGGGCTACACCGGTTAATTTGGCTGATGCTGTTAGCACCACTAACGTTGACCTAGATAAAATATGTAGGTGGAGCAACTCCCACGGTCTGAAAATCAACCCAACTAAAACTCAGGTCATTGTCGTTGGAAGTTCGAGAATGATGTCCAAAATTGACTGGATAAAACTGCCTCAACTACCTATTCTACCAACTAAGATTCATCATTATCATCATCATCAACAGCCTTTAAAAGTCCACTGCTGAACATAGGGCTCTCCTTAGAAATGATTGCTCTTGCACAATCCCTTCTGCTCCCTATCCTTGATTATGGTGATGCCAGCTATCTAGATCTAACTGGAGACAAATTGAATAAGCTTGAGAGACTCCAAAATCTCTGCATAAGATTCATATTTGGACTTCGCATATATGGTCATGTTTCTGAATATCGCAACAAGCTCCAGTGGTTATCTATTCGCCTTCGCCGGAATGCACATATTCTTTCTCTTCTCTATAGTATTGTATTTAATCCTTTTACTCCACGTTGCCTCAAATCACGGTATACGTTCTTGAATGACACACACCCCAAAACAGTTAAAATCGTCAGAGAACCTAAAACTAAAAATCACGGGACATACCACTAAATTCCTCGACACCTCCTGTCCAAGCGGTTCGGTTGTGGAACGCCCTACCAGTCGCAATGAGACGTACACAAACACTTGCCTCCTTCAAACAAGTGAAAGAATTTTACCACGCAACCAGCTTTGGTCAATCGGTCGTCCCCACTGCTCCTTCACGACAACGCGCGACCCCATACTGCGCAACAGACAGTCTCCAAGCTGCAAGAGCTGGGGTTGGAAGCTCTCCCTCATCCGCCATACTCACCAGACCTTGCACCTACCGACTATTACTTTTTCCAAAATTTAGACAACTTTTTAGTGGGTAAAAAATTAAATTCCCGAGAGGCAGTACAAAATGCCTTTGAAGAGTTTGTTGCCTCCCGTCCAGCTGATTTTAACAAGAAGGGCATCCATAAACTGCCAATGCGTTGGCAAAGATGCGTCGATTGCATGGGTGATTACTTCGAATAACAGACATAAAAAAGTTTGAAAAAATAAGTACTTTCACTTATTGCATACAAAACGGCAATTTCATAGGTAAAGACCTATTATATATTCTCTCTAGTATGTTATATATTCACCTTACTCCAACAAATAGATACTATGTGTAATTATCACTTTTTATAGCTATGTATATACTACTTTGATTTCATCTTTTCTATTTCCTCCTCCTTTCTATACACCAGCCACTACCCAATACCTCCTCCCCTTCATGTTTTCTCTCCATACCACGGTTGCCTGTGGCACATTGCCACTGAGCGATAAGGCCGCCACTTGTACTAACCTAGTTTAAGACAATTATTGTATATTTATATCTGGTGTGTATATTATTATTAACACATAAACCCATAGAGTATAAGTATTTATATTAGCAATGGAAATATATATCGTCCACCCACCTTCCTCTTTGAAGTTATAGTACAAAAGACATAAACGAAATCGTATCATTGCTTATATTCCATTTTTATTTGTAAAAATAAGTCATGACTTATTAAAAGAATTTGGGCTTGTAAAATTACTAGCTTTTGACCTTCACTAGGGTAATCCAAATTTAATTACTCAATTCACAATCTGGTGGAAACAGTACTTTTCTGGATAAAAACTACCATATGTCTGTTTCTGTACCTTTGATGTATGTATTTACAAAATGTTTTGGATGATCGATTGTTTGTTTAAGGGATGAAAGCACAACAAAAAATAGAAACAAATATACAACCCAATCGAGTCTAATTTGCATTTATAATATTAAATTAGGTTTGAGACATCATGAGAGATACACTTAGCTGCGCTGCGTGTTCTTCTTGAAGATCCTTCGGAAGTTCCTAGAAATTAAATAAATCTTGAAAACTATTGTAATTAGTCTACATAATAAAAATGCTACATAATAAAAAAAAATGACAAATTTCTTTTAAATTCAAGCTTAGTACGCATTGCTAGGGTTTGAATCCAAAACGACTCAGGCGTCGAAGGTCCCAGAACGACCTCCGTCCTCCATAAGGGGTGGCAGGTGAGGCCATTTATCACTCTAGCAGATGCAGGCCGGGGTGGGTGTCGGCGCGATTAGCTACATAGTTAATCGCGCCGCCTTCGGGGTCTGAAAGGGAACATTGGGGTTCCCACACAGAAGGGGGTCATATTTAAGCCATATATATATTTAAGCCATAGCTCGAGTTACGTCGGGGTACCAGGGCTTTCCTTTCTAGGGTATACCTGGTTTCCCGGCTACTGCTACCTGGAGACGGCGTGCGGTTTTGGTCGGTTCGAGTCCGACATAATCACCCCACTGGTGGGTGGTATCCGAGGGGAGTTTCGCACAGAAAAAAAAGAGTTTTGAATCCAATACGTAGTGGTTTAAGTTATACAAAATACATCCATCCATACACTTACGTCTTTATCATCGACGGGGTAGACAGATGTGTATTACACGTAGACAAAAAATCCCCTAAAAAGAGGTAAGAATTTATTTTTCATATAAAACTTGGCAGCAATTGCAGTAGGCTGTCACCCAATGAACAACATTAAAAAGATAGGGCTAGGGTCACCCGAGCTTTTTTCTTAAGATTACTGGTACCTTTACAAGCTTACAATGAGGTGTGATCAGAAAATATTTTGGTTCATACGGGTTGGGTCACAAAACGTGAACGAAAGCGCAAACAAAGGCTAGTTCAAAAATAATTGTGCGTATAACTTACTATTTCAATAAATCCTTTTTTTTTAAAGTTCGACTTTTTACAAAAAATCGTAGTTGATTTGCTGTCATTTTTGAAGAGTTCCGTTGTCTGTCTCCAAAACTCATCATCAGATACAAAAAAATAATTAAAACATCCGAATCGATAACCTCGTCCTTTTTGAAGTCGGTTAATAACAACTAATAGTTTTAGGTAGGCTAAAATGGAGAGAAGTGACTAGTTTTACCTGTGACAAAAGAATGCCAGTCAAACTCAAGGGCCTTGTCTACAAGACCATTATTAGACCAGCCCTTGTGTATGGCAGCGAAACCTGGCCTATAACACAAAAAAACTATATGCACCATCCAAGTTGCCGAGATGAAAATTATGTGATGGAAGTTAGGTGTCACCAGGCTTGATAAGATACGGAACGAGCACGTCCGAGGAAGCGTAGGTAGGACAAAATGTAGGATAGCAGCCTGCGATGGTTCGGGCGCATAAAGAGGAGGCCGCCTGACATTGGCAACTTGGCGCTACAATTATCGATCTCAGGTAGAAATTGCACCGGCAGACCGAAGACAAGGTGGGAGGATGTAGTGCTAAGGGACATGAAGGACTGTCGGGTTTCCGAAGACGACATAGTTAGCGAGCGAGCGAAGTGGAGTAGACCGACGAGAAAAGCTGACGCCACAACCATGTGGGATGGATAGCTCGAAAGAGAGAGAGAGAGAGAGAGAGAGAGAGAGAGAGAGAGAGAACTAATAGTTTTAATTAGGTGCATAATTCTTTAAATACTAATTTACAAATAAAATAGTTAATTATGTAATTTGTAAAATTCTACTATTAATATACAGTCGAGATGTAAAACACATTACAATTATTTAAATTACTTAAGACAGCAATATTTCTGAAATTGTAGTATATCTTAATTAAAATACCACTATAAATAAAATTAACTTGCATGTTTTAAAATTTTGTATATGGGAGTTCACTCGATTATAGTTCAATACATATTTACTCACTCATGGAGGTCATAGATCATTCTGCGCTCTTCGGCTCCAGGTGTCTCATCTTCGGGGCGAAGAGTGCTGGCCCTCGCCCGTTCCTTTTGCTCATCGAGTGGCGGATTAGCACACACTCTCACTTAGGCCATGGGGCTTAAGTGAGAGTGCGTGTGAATCTGATCCGAGACCATTCTCCAGCGAGAGGTTACCTATATTATCCCCACTCGTGGGCAATGTTGTTGCATGCACGTTGAGCCCCTTCTAAAGTGTAGAGTGTAAAACCTTCGCGACAGCCTCCGCACTGAAGGCACGCAGATTTCGGCTGCGACTAGTGTAACCTGGTAGTAAATAGCGATGGGTACAGAAAATGTGAAATTATTTAGTTAATACTTCTGTTAACAGAATTTATTTTACAAAAATCAACCCTAAAACTACGCCGATAATTACATAAGCATATACATGCAAATGACAGATACAAACTCAGTACTCAAGTACAAACTCAGTTCCACACAATAGCATGAGAACGAAAGTTAAAATCTGTACAAATGCTAATTAAATAGCTAGCTCCTTTGAACGAGACATAGAGTAGAACCAACAAGAAATTCATTTTTTTTATTTCACGTTCCAGGTGTTTTCTTTGCTCACCGTCCTGCAAGTATGACGGACATATTTCATTTTAAGTAGTGTTGTGATTTGTATTCATGAAAAGATATATTTTTGTATTTAAATACTGAATGTATAATAGTTTGGATACCTGTTAATTACCAGCAACGTCGGCACCTTTGGCGATGCCTACATAACATTACCGCCACTTTTTGTTATGTTAGTCATTTTATAATAACCGTATAATAACCATAGTTATAATAATGTTCCTATACTTAAGCCTTTAATTTTATTAGAGATTTGCATTTAGACGGAATAGACAAAGTTAGGAAATAGGATGTTGCGACTTATGGAACAAGTCTATCGGGTACAAAAGCTGCTAAGACAGACGTGGTGTAAATTAGAGCGGCAGTTTCAGAAACTGAAATCAGTATACGCAAATATTGCAATGATACTATATTGTTCGGAATTTACAGATTATTAGGGCTACACATTATTAGAATCAAACGTAGCTTAGTAAACTCCTGGCGCTTAGGTATTTTTTTTTAAAGGGGGCTTCAGAAATTAGTACATCAACGACAATCAGACAGGCAGTCAAACATGGTGCGTTTTTAAGGTTGTTGTTAGAGCCACGGAACTCTAAAACGACTATTATTCTATGGCTAAAGCGAAATAGATCCGTAGAACATGTGAAAGATTTTGGAAATTGGATCTCGCGACGGGAGGCTGTATTTTTTTTAAAGAGACTACTCCCGCATATATTTCCTATAATGAAGAAAAAGCTGACAATGACGACGAAGTTTCACAATAGTGTACATATTTTCATATCCTAATACTGTGCAACATTGGTTGAAATAATAATTGTTTAATATTTGTAAGTACCTAGGTACATGTTTATGCAATGGCCTCGTGTTCGTAACCTTGTCAATACAGACATCATGTTCGAGTGGCGTCTTTAAGCCTTGAAATGTATCATCGACTATCAGAATGTCATTTGAAATATACAAAGGACATAGTATATTTCGAAATATTATTATAATTCATATTGCAATATTATGCATTACATGGTTTTATCCCTTGTGTAGTACGGACAATGCCGTGGCTGTTGCAGAGTTCTGGGTTGATAAAATTTAGGGGTGTTCCCCTACCCATACCTACCCGTTGATACAACGAAAAAGAAAATTATCTCTTTTTAATAGTTGACAATGAATACACTTTACTTATTATCATCTCTATAGCAATTCGTGCTGAACACTACATTACTACTACTACACTTACGATTACCTAATTTTGAAAAATACATATATAAAGAGGGTGTACTTTTGATATTTTGATTTCAATACCGAGAAAGGCTAATACCAAGAAAAATGATTGACATATTAACCAAAAATTATCTTACAAATACCTAAATCACTTCTATTATACTACTATATATTTTTTTGTATATATTCTACTATATATTTCATCACTTTTCTAGTTATGGTGTTGCAAAGATAATCTATGTCTTCCTTAGTACTACGAGTATAATTTACATGACATAACCGCAACGCAACACTGCCATGTACAGTGAAATTTAACATAAACCATCAAAGCTTATTGTAAACTAACGACCCGCCCCGGCTTCACATGGGTACGGGCAGAACTTTTACGACATCACATTAGAAATCTTTAAAATTCTACTATAATATGCATGTATTATACATATAATGTCCTACTATATAAAAACTTTATTTCTTTAGTTATTATCTGTCTCTTTGGCTGTCTATTTGTCTACATTTTGGCCGTGCATCATGCTGAAACCACTGAGTGAATCCAAATGAAACTTGTCATCATTCTGAGTTCAATTGACAGACAAATACAGACTTTACATATTCTACTCTGTAATTTTACGATGAGCATATTTAGCTAAAGTCATATAAAATCTCAAAATGGTTTTTCGCCTCTGTAGAATTCATTCATTCTTTTTAACTTTAGCATAGAATTCTATATCTTACTAAGCTGCAAAAACATGGCAGCAAACTTTAATGGAACTTGAAGCGAGTATAATATTATCTATAGAAATTATGAATATCGAACATATCTTTACAAAAAAAAGTATAACAATAATAGGCGTTTCAAATTATCAGCACAATGAGTTAGGCATGAATCAGTGACGCGCGCGGGCGGGGCCAGACAATTGAATTGATAAGCGGCTTTCTAGAGAACTCAGCCATTGTAGGCAACATAGACTATCCGACAAACCGTATATACATTATCCATTTATGATACATATTATTGTATATGAATAGTTAGAAACTTCATATACCATACATAGGTACATAGTGGTAGTTATAGCAGCTTCGTGTATTTCTTATTTGGATTTAGAAGAGAGGAGTATGTCGTCTATATTTATAACAGCCAGAATGCTTCTCCAGCGGCTGCTATTTTTGCATAAACGTAACACTCTAACAATAAATAAAAAAAATTGAAAGCATGTATTATAACGGTTTCGTAAATGCATCCTTGAACGTGCTAAGCTATTTGCTTTGTATTGTAATGAGCGAACGAACAATAGTCTATATTATTTGTACTACATCTTCAAACGCTAATACTTTCCGGACAAGACTGGTTTCACGAACAATCGTAAGTAATTAAAATGTTTATTTAGTTTCTATAATTAATCTGTAGTAGGTAGTCAGTTCTTAAAGCAACAGTTAGATACTATAAAATTAATCTAAAATATTTACACAATTTGTAATATTCGACGATGTGTTTTGAGTTAACGGTTTGCGACAAGCGTTGAATGCGACAATTGGATGTTGACACCTTGCAAAATTTTTAATCAGACAAAAGACACTACCGACATTAATCCCGCGTGTTGTTCTTGAAAAAGAAAGTTTTTATTTCTTTCTTGATTGTTTAACTATACATGATTGACTGACGGTAATCAACGAAAATTATAAACGCTACCAGCTTTCTTGTTCTATTGACGTAACACGCTTTCGGTTCACAACGATAGCTGTTTTTAAATAATACCTTTATACGGGCATTGTGTAGTAGCGGTAGCCAAATTCTACTTCTTTAAGTCTTATGTCTTGATATGGAACATTTTAAGCTTTTTAATAGCCATTTATTTATGAAGTTGGCGACTTGTATGAAAATTTTATTTCTTATTATTTATGTATTAATTGTATTTATTGTTCGGTTATTTTATCTTATCATAGTACTGGCCTTTATTATATATACAATTTTGCTACTTTGATGGTAGTTGACTGTAGACAGTAAAGGATTTAACAAACTGCCATCAAGTCTGCTGGACGGGAGGGGATGAACTCAGCGAAAGCGTTTTGTACTGCCTTTCGGATGTTGTTTTTTTTCACTCAAAAAAATTATCTAAATTTTGTTTAAAAGTTGAAATCTGTTTTTACAAAGTCCGGTGAGTGCGGTGGGTGACGGAGAGCTTCCAGCTGTAACTCTTGTAGCTTTGCGATGGTCTGTCGTGAAGTGTGAGCTTGCACGTTGCCTTGGAGAAACAATGGGGACGAGCAATTGACCAGTCATGGTTGTTAAATTGCGAGCTTTTCCATCATTATATGCAATTCTTGACAATAGACATCTGCTGCCACTGTTGTGCCATTTGGTAAAAATCTGTTATGCACAAGTCCGGCACTGGTCAACCAGACACACACCATAACCTTTCTATGGTTAATCTTTTTTTAGCGCACTGGTTAGGTGCTGTACTCGGGTCCACCCAATGAGAATAACAAATAGTGGACATAAAAATAATAAAATAAGCTTCACAATTAGTTATTAACATATTACATCCAATAATAAGAGAAATAGTTATTGTGATATTTGTCTTCGTAAAATGTAACATGGTAAGAGAAATACTTGAAAAATTATGTCTAAATTAAATTGGTGTAAAGTGATGAAAATCATTTATGGATATTGTAAATTGTGAGTTTGAACTCAATATTTTTAAGATAATTATTTACTAGAAAACTACGCAGGACAACAGCACTGCAGAGAGAAGGAAAACTTGACACAACCCCTTTTTTTTTTTTTTTTTTTTTTAACGTGTGGAAATCCCCTCGGACCGTCACCCCTCCGGGGTTTGCGGCGGGGTGGTGTGTCGGACTCGGACCGACTAAAACCACACGGTGTGCCACTCTGCGCCTGTAACAGGAGGGATCCGGGAACAGCTGTTGTTAAGACATCCGGACCCCTCCTAGCGCCAGCCCGCTCCTGGTGCGGGCTCCGTCTCAATGTTTTTGTTCCTCTCTTTAGGCGACGTCCGGCACACGCGGACGCCGCCCCCTCGCGGCTGGCCAAACTAATGCGGGTGGAGGGGAAACCCACCCCGTCCACCCGCGGCCATACTCAGGGCGGCATGAGGCTGTGGTAGGCGGGCCTCCGCCGCCCGGTTCGCCGGCGGCGGATCGGGTCCGAGTGGAGGTCGTCCTCCCGGGCCCTCTCCGCCGCCTCCTTCCGCGAGATTACTACCTCGCAGAAGGTTGCGACCGCGGTAAAACAACTGTCGCTACCGGCCATGGAGCGTACTACGGCCGGTAGCGAGAGATCCACTCCGATGACTGCAGTGAGGGCCCGGCGCTGCGCCGCCCATGCGGGGCAGACCGCCAGCGTGTGCTGGGCCGAGTCCTCACTGCAGTCGCAGTGGTGGCAGGCGGGACTCAGTTCCCTCCTAGCGACCGTGTGCAGGTACTTTCCGAAGCAACCGTGCCCGGAAAGCACCTGCGTCAGCCGGAAGGAAAGGGTCCCGTGCTGCCGCCCTGCCCACTCGGCGATGACCGGCTGGAGAGCCTCCACGGCGGCGAAGCCAGCGCGTGGAGTCTCCAGCCGGAACGACCAACGAGCCATCGTGGCTCGGCGAGCGGCTTCGCGCCACTCGCGCACATCCTCGGGCGGAGGGCGAAATCCGCTCTCCGCCCGGAAGTCAGCCACTCGCCGATAAACTTCGGCGAGCACTTCCGCCTCCAAATCCCACGGGGGAGTTCCGGCCAACGCGCATGCCACCTCCGTCGACACGGTGCGGTAACCGCGTATGGCTCTGACCGCCATTACCCTCTGAGGGCGCCAGAGGCGTACCCTATTCTGGGCGGTCAAAGCCGCCGCCCACACCGGTGCACCGTACAGTGCCATTGACCGGACAACCCCCGTGTACAGCCGTCTTGTCGCGACGCTGGGTCCACCCATATTGGGCAAAAGTCGCCCTAGGGCAGACTCAGCGCCGACCAGCTTTGGAGCAAGCTGTCGGAAGTGCTCGTCGAAGAGCCACCTCCCGTCGAGGATCAGGCCCAGATATTTCATCTGGGCCCGAACCGGTACGAGGACCGAGTTGACCACGATTGAGGCGCCAGGGGGTGGACCACGACGGGGCCCATGGAATAACAGGGCCTCCGTCTTATCTAGGGCCACCCGTAAGCCCAGCGCCTCAATGCGCCCGACCACCAGGGAGACTCCCCCTGTGGCCAGGCGCGCCGCCTCTTGGAAGTAAACCCTATACCAACCCGTCTGGGCAGCGTGGTACAGTAGGCCAAAATCTCCTTTCTAAGGAGAGGCTTATGTCCAGCAGTGAACTGTTAAAGGCTGTTGATGATGATTTACTAGAACTTTACGAAAAGGTTTTATAAAATGAAATTTGTGCGCAAGACATAAATTTTATGCTGCCGAAAGCTTACATTTTTCAATTGATCGCTTAATTACTTATCACCCAGAAATACTTCTTATTATTATTTTAACTATAATCCTACTTATCGCATTAGAGTTTACTTTGGAATCTATTCAGAAAAAAAATTGCCATTTAGGAAGAGAACGTTCGATAAACGCCTAAGTTTATCAACTTAAAACTGACCGTTCATTATCCCCAACAATAGGTAGGTAGTACTAGACATGGATATGTCCATTTCAAAATGAACAAAGACAATTAAAATATTTTAACTTACCAATAGTGAAAGTGACAGAAAAAGAGTCACGCTACGTTCCATATTTGAAATAAGCTATTATTTATGAGTCGTTTCTTTGTTTAGATGTTTATATGGTAAGACAAAAGAAAATATTCTTATTAATAATACTTCTTCAAAAATAATGCCACCGTAAATATGTATGTTGTACAATAATTTTGTTTCAAATTACGTCAGTGAAACCAAAAACAGCATTGGATACTAATTACTTATGCGATAGTAATTTGTATGAAGCAGTTATAATTACTTCATAGGGATACAATTACAAGTATACGGAAAATCGAGTTCAAAATTATCTTTATGTATGGTCTTCGTTGCCGGGTATGGCAGAATATATATATCGATAGGTACTGAAGAAGTAATCACAAGGACCGATTTATATTGATTCCTACTGACAGATTCTCGATGTACAAGTAATAATGTTGAAAATCGAAACATTCAATATTGAACGAGTGATGATATTGACCACAACTCTCTCATAAATATTCAAGAGGTTTGTTATTAAATAGAAAAAAGTAAAAGTATATTCTCATCAACCATAAATAGGGCTCGTGATTGATTGCTGCTACCAGATAATGCGGATACTTCTAGGAAGTGTACGATTTATTAAAATGAATTACTGTTTTTTATTACAATTTTAGCTCGATGTGTAGACGGTCAACTATAATACCTATAAAGTTACTGTCACTAAAAAGCGGCGTCTGAATGTTAATGCTCGCACAAAAACGTGGTTGTTGTCCGCTAGAATCAGTGCCTGTATATCACTTAACACGACCTGAAACGCTAACACCAAACCGCTCTGTGCGTCAACGTGGCGCTTCAACAATCTCGTTTCTCTTGGACATGAACATTTTTAATAGCTACGATTAATCACACTCATCGTTTTTTAGTAACTGTGTATCACAATCAGTAAACAACTCAACAGCAAGGTCGTCGAGTACAGACAAAATCTCAAGACTTGAGTTTTTGCTCTATTTTTATTCACGAAGAAAAAGAATACCAGAACACCTATTTGGAATGGGCAGGTTGACCGAGACTGGTCGATACAGGAAGTTAAACCAATTGAACAACAATAAGATTTATGTTTTCCGACTACTTTTTTAAGGTACCATATCGGTTATTATATAGTTTTTGCAAGTAATAAGAACGAAACGTTTAGTAGCCATGTAAATATTTGCATAATTTACATAAATGTTTTTAATTTGATATTGAAAAGTAATAAATTATGTGTAAATCACTGATGTATTTAGGGGGTTTGGCTAACTATGAGCTAAGCAGAGGCTTTTAAACAAGGAGAAGAGTAACCTGTCGTGTCCGAACAGGAAACTAGTCGGACTTCCCCGAAAACTCATGCGAGTATAATTGTATATCTTATACATATACATACGAGTAACGTTGTATATAGTATTGTTAACAAGCTTGCAAGCTAAGTACTTATTTTTAAATATCATATGAAGTAATGTGAACTATTTTAATATCAGCTTCTGCCCGCAATTTCGGCCGCGTAACGTAATTTTCTATCTCTCAGGAATACTTATTTTTGGCTTGATTAAGGGTTAATCTAAAAGATATCATGACATGTTCCGTTCTGTGCTCCTGACAATGTTTATGCAAAATCAAAACATGATCTAGTATGAACATGTAAGAAACAAACTCACTTTCGCATTCATGATATTACTTAGAATGGTATAAACAAACTGGTGAAACAGGAATAATTATTTCTTAGCATGTAAGTAATTAATTTGTGTAGTTTGAGAGCTACTTGAGTTACATGAAAGCGCACCTAAGCGATTATCGTTTGTCCGTTACACTGACTACTCAATGCCACGAGCCTACAAGTCATTGTGCTACACAATTTATTACAACCGTTATGCAAAATAAAGCGCCTTTCGATTCTGAGATATTTATACATATACCGAGACGAGCGATCGTGGGATAACACAGGTGAACGGCGATTTTGATGAGTTACTTTAGCATAACGGTCCGGTTTATTATAAAATAACACTTTTAATTCTAATTAGAGTTTTGTGTGTTGAATATGTAGATGAAAATCATCTTTACACTCAAACATCAAACTCTAATCCTACTTGAACATTGCTACTATGTTACTTACTGTATATTTTGTAAGCAAAACAACTTTTAGTGCGTCTTAAAGAGACGAAAACGACGAAAGATTATGTATGTTAATTAGACAGTTCCGTATTTTAATGGTTAGTCTATCGTTTATACCTAATCAAAACTTAATTACATCAACAGTATTATACAAGTTATCTAAGTATTTATCTATCTAGCAATGTGGAAAACTTAGTCCTTCTTGTAATGATTTTATTTATTCGACACTGAGTCTCGAAAACCGAATATACTCGTACTTGTTTGTTGGTGGTTAAAATATAATGTGTATTCCTGAGCAAACACGGATTCTAAGTTCGCGTGAGTGTAAAATAGAGATATTAATACTAAGTCAAGTAAAATCTAACAATAAATATTTAAAAATTATATAGAAATCAATCTAATCTCTCAAAAATGTATGACCCAATTCCATTTGCTTTCCATTTTCACTCAGAAGATATAACAAAAAGTCAATAAGTACTGATTACAGCCACCACATTTTGAATTAGTTAGCAATTTTGAAATAGCGTACTATTAATTCGAGAATAACAATAACATTACATAAAAACGCTATTTTGTAAATAATAATATAAGTAAACATAAATAGAAAAAAAAATATAAATGCCGACTAAAGAAATATGGTCCAACGCACGGTGGTGAAAGACCCCATTATTTAATGCTATTATATTTAAATGATTAATATTAGTTTAATTGAGCTTTTGATACACATATAACTTTCAAAAATCCATTTGCAACATCATAAAATCGTTGATAACAATCTTCGAAGCGCAGTTAAATGTTTTTTTTTAGTACTGTATAAAGCGATGGTGCCATATCTTAATGTGGCATCTCTCAATTCATCCCATTAATCCTAAGCAAACCTGTTTATGAGTACTCTTCTTCTCTCTATTCTTTTAATTGATCTATTTAAAACAGTTGATGTCATTTAATTTGAACATATTTTTTGTCTAGTAAAAATTTATACAAATTCAAAGAATAAATCAAACAATATGTTAAATTATTAATTAATTTATTGAATTAATATCTATTAAGTTTTGTCCACCCATAGAAATTAAGCTCATTAATTATAATGTCATAATTTGCATGATTGCATAGACTTATGATTATATTACATATTTCATCCTACTAATATTGCAAATGTGAAAGTTTGCGAGTATGCTTGTGAATGATTTATCATGTTTGTTATTT
This sequence comes from Arctia plantaginis, assembly GCA_902825455.1. Lineage (NCBI taxonomy): Eukaryota > Metazoa > Arthropoda > Insecta > Lepidoptera > Erebidae > Arctia > Arctia plantaginis. The sequence continues at coordinate 10,155,125 of CADEBD010000288.1, forward strand.
GTAAACTATGAAACAACTTAACAGATTTGCATCCAATTTTACAAAATATCAAATAGTGTCCTTTTGACTATTTATTACATAATTCACAAAACTCTGATCCTAAACTAGTCAGATCTTATACTATGATAACCAAACTACTGATAAACATACTTGTATATTTCTAAATACATACGTATTGTTGCGCCATAGGTTTAAATGGTTCTTGTGGAGGACAGCGCCATCTAGTATCAAGTGGCCCACAACGCTACGCATTGAGATTATGGTTCTTAATTCCGATACTTACTTGCAGTGCAATTTAGTGTCGAATATCGGAAGATTATAGAAATTTATACATGCCTTATTGTACGTGGTTCTGTCTGGAACATTCCATCGCATCTTCGGGATTAGTCTAGTAATTTCGATAGCACTATAAATGCGGAGAGTGTTGGCCTTACGGGACAGTATTGTTTTACGACACAGCAAATTAACATCGAAGTGAGTTTCTAGTGCCACTAATGAGTTATATAGTGATTTCTTGTTTGTCAGAGTGAGTGTTTGTAAATCCAGTGCAATAAAAGTAATTAACCAACAACTTTTTTTTATCGCATACCACGCTCATAACTACATAATAACAATTATTTGTCCTGGATCTGAATCGAAGCCTTGACCTCGAGATAATATTAAAGAGACTATCGTGGAGAAAAAGTCGAATAATTCAATATTGTAATGGAAATATTTTCTGTTTCCTTAATAAAACTTAAAACCAATACTAGCAGTGACGAAGAAAAAGCTAGCGGCAAAATAATAATAATAATATTTCAATGGTATCGTCAGCAACAAAGATTCTAAATAGATAAATAATTTAGTAACACTTTACCTTCTTAAAAAATTGTACAGCCAAAAAGTATAGAATCCATACGATAGGTGGGAACCCTCCAACCATCCCATGGATCACCCCCTCTCTGTTCACCAGTACTACTTGTGCAAGTTTATTGTTGGTGCCATCGAATAGCGAGGGATCGATGAAATTCCTATTGCTGCAAACAGCTATACAACCGTAACTGCCTACACTCAGAAGATATGTTCTAGCCAATATGTTCATAAATGAATCCAAAACTTAACCCAATATTTTTATCGTATCGATCGGATCTTATATCTTGTAAGTTTATTGGTGTCAATAAATTTTTATTGCTTACTACTAACACCATACTTACGCATAGGTTATAAAATAGGTAATGACGTCACTTGCTAGGTTTATAATTTGACAAAACGTTATTTTACAATAATTGGTTAACTGGTTATAGGTCTTGGACTTCCTGGCAACAGTCAGTTCGAGTAACAGGTATAATACGATCCTGACCTACTCTGGGTATTGCATATAGTATCCATTCGTGTTGACAATATCTTTTTCTTTGGCGATTGCCTTCCCATCTCCCAATTTTATTTCTCAGACCGAATTTTATCTCTCCGATTCTCAGACCTAACCGATATGCACACAAAATTTCACGTAAATCGGTCGAGCCGTTTCGGAGGAGTTCAACCACGCACACCGTGACACGAGAATTTTATATATTAAATATTAAAATTTTAGTTTTCAAAATATGAATATACTCGTAATACACATCTTCAAAGTCAATCAGTTCAAGTCTGACTTTCCGTAGGCATTGAAAATTGTATGTAATTCTTAGGAATCCAGGAACCAGGAAAAACACTAATTATAATAATACATAAATTACAAAAATGTAAAATTACTAACTTACAGTCAATCGGCCTCTTGAAGTATTTTAGAAAAGTAGCTTCCATGATTGAAAGGACAATAATATAAGGATGAGAAAGTCAGTTGCTTCGATAACTATCCATTTTTTAAGTGCATTTCAGAAGGAGCAATCAATAACCAAAATGCACGCAAATACATTTAATAACACATCACTAACAAACAAAATCGTGGTTAATAATAATAGATAATTGATGAATTACATGTGTCTGCTTCAATGAAATCGCAATAAATTTACCTTCTAACTTTATTAATGTTTTCACTAATGAACCAACAAAGCAATGTATGAAATCATTATTATGATTAAATTAACAGAAACTCGACTGTGGTGAGACTTGAACCTATGACTTCACATTTGTTTAATTTGCCAACTTATCTTTTAAGATATATAAAAAAGTGATCCAATAATAGTTCGGTTTTTGTTTTTGAAAAATAGAACCATAAAAAGTTTGCTGACTAATTGAGAACCTTCTATTTTTATGTATTCAGTGTAAATGACTTCTATGGTAAAATATTAAAAAAAAAATGTTACTGCCATTGAGGGTAAGGTTCTAAGTTCGAATAGCAAAAAATATCACCAGCAACAAAAGTTTGCAGACAAGTCACTTGATAATTTTGATTGGCCTGTTGGTCTAGCAGTTAGTGACCCTGACTGCTGAGCTAGTAGTTGTGGGTTCAATTGCCACCCAGGACTAATAATTGTGTGATGAGTACGATCATTTGTGTGTGTATGGTTACCATAGTACAGGCTCGCCTAGTTTGGGATCAGACAGCAGTGTGTGAGATGTGTGTAGTATAAATTTTATTTTACAGTATTACTACGTTTGCTTCCTTTAAGTATAACAAAAGAAATATCTCACATTCTATAATGCAATATGTAGGTATACCCTTCTTTGCCTATCTTTTAACGATACACATGTTCGAGAGATTAGTGAATAAGAGTGAGTGAATGAGTAATAGCTTAATATTCGGATAGCGATAAAAAATTTAAAACTGATCCGGGTAACTTTGACTACATAGATAATTCAGTAACCAAGTTACAAAGAACTAGTCGTAAAGTCCCTCGTCAGTATCTCGTTGATACACATGAGGACCCCATTATTGCGCCACATTTCAATTCGGTTGTTGCAATTTGCTTGCAGGAAAACAATGACGCTCAAATTTAGCACCGATAGCCATTTGCGTCAAATCACGTTGTTGTAAAATGGTAATTGCACGAATAGATAACCTGTTTTGTACTTTCAAGTTTTGATTTTTATAAATCTATTAGGTGGTTCTATTGAATTGTGTTTGCGATTTCGATATTAGACTGTATAACTCGATTAAGTTATTCGCTACAAATTAATGTGTTAATTTACCTTTTCAATATTTTAACTTTTATATTACTAGGTGTGGTAATATCTCAGAATGAATCGCTAAATGATATGACACAATTATGTATAATACATAATTAGATAATAAAGCTCAAAGAATAACAAATTCTTATATCTTAAGTTTAATATACTGTGACAAATTTAATATGATCTCGAAATGTAGACTAACTAAATTCTTGATTTAAAAAATCAAAGGAATTACACTTTTAAACAAATTCTTACTAACATCGTTACTTTGTAGCAAATATTACTACTATGTATACGATCGTAAAATAAATTATTAGAAATATTTATTAAATAATATATTACGCAGTTGTATCTATATTACAAGTATTCTAATGAGCACTTGATAGAGATACACTTCAAAAATAATCCTCGCAATGTGTGTTACTAAAGTTCTATTTACATTGCAGCTGCAGATGACCAAGTTAATCCGTTATTGGTTTCTAGCCGTACCCGCGGCCGTCGTCACCGTGGAACTTTAATTAAAAATAATGTAGGATCTCGATTTCTTACCAAAATGCATGTAATAACGAAGGTGAAGCTCTTGTCTAATGCATTTATTTGCTAAATCTAAATAAGGTATTAATGTATTTAGTTAAGTATTATCTACAGAACAATATCAGTCACATTAGTCAAGCAGTACCTATTTGGTAGCGGTGAGATTACAATTGGCAAACGGTCTTTTTTGGTATAGAAATCAAAAGTGCCGATTTGTTACGCCTGATATTATAGCTGTCTCAAATTCAACGTTGTTGTATGTAAAAAAAATAAGTTGATCCTATCTATTTATTATTAAACAAGCTCGTTGAATAATCAGTACTTATTTAGGCATAACACGTTATTTAATGGGTTTTAAACATACACGTTATTCAAATTTATACAATGTTTTTTTTTTCATGTCAGTATACAACAATTCACTGCAGTGAATATGAATTGTTTAAAATTCACAACGAGTTTATAGTAGAGACAATATTGTTCGCGAGGCGCAGCGGGGGTTTCAGATGACATCTCGCAGCGTGCAGTCTTACTTCTATAAACTCCGCTCCGATCGACACACGCCTATTGACCCTCGGCTCTTCTCATTAGAGTTGATTTTGCATCATCTTGCACCAAACAGCCAAAAACACTTTAAACTTTATTTCTATTACAGCTATTGAAAATAAAAGCATAGATTGAAAATGTAGATAGAGGTACCTCGTTACGAAATTAAGCAACGAAATGGATTTCTATATCTGTTCATTGTTGTTTGATTCACGTTGTTTTCATCTTGAAGCGGGCGCGATTCGGTGCCGGCGAGAGGCGCGCGCTGGCGCAGGGTTATCGCGGTTCGGGCGCCCGTCACGGTTCCCACGGCGAGTGGTATTTTAAATACCTATTTATGTAGGTACAGCGACAGGACCGATGTGCATTTTGTTTGAGTAGCCTCTTCTGGATGGGTCAAGGATTCACAGGTGAGTGCAGATCCGTGCTCGTTATTCGATGCGACGTCGATCTGGCCTTGTTACATGTCGTACCATGTTCTATTATACAATTCGATTGTAGACATGACATAAATATAATTGTTCTCTTTTGTTTTGCTGTTGTTGTTTACTAGCCAACGCTTTTGCATAAAAAGTGAATGCAAAGTAAAACATTTATTTTAAGGTTCCGCTTGGCGTAAGTAATATGTCGATAAACATGGCTGAACATAGCATATGTGTAAGTGCCAATAAAGTTTCTTAACTTGTCTAATCGCTGAAATACTCACAAAACATAGGCGGATATTAAAAGCTGAAATCTATTATTATGAATCAGACCTTATTATGAAATTAAAAGCACAGGTTTTGCATCACAATCCCATTCTTTCTCTGTATCTCTGTAAGCGGTTCATTCTAATCTGAGAACATTTGCTGAAATGAGCTCTTTTATTTGAGATACACACATTAATTGGTGGAGGCCGGAAACTTGGTGAGAGTACATTTATGAAGTAGTACATCTCCGTGGAAAAGTATATTTTTTCTTCTTAGCCCTAATTTAAACTAAACTTAAGTACACAGTGGATAAAACAAAACAATATTTACCTACCTCACCTATTACCAAAATTATGAAAAAAATACAGTCAATAAACTATTGACAGTCTACAGCGAATCTTTAGAAAAATATCAGTCACATCTGGACTAATGATTTAGAATCTCTTTTCTTTTTAAAATAAATGGGTAATCATTGTTAAAAACTCGGTCGGCCCTTACGCAAACGCTTATTGCATATCGACGACTTCATGAAACCTGGAACCTTTGAGAACAATTCTATGGTTAAGGCATTAGTTTCTTAAACACTGAAGTTGGTGGAAGTCGTTATATGAACTTAAGCTCAAAGAGATTGAACTAAAATCTATGATACTAGTTTTTACCAAAAACGATTTGGTATCGAATTCAAACATAAGGCTTGCTTAAATTCTTATGAAAAGGTACTGAAGATAGTCGCTATAATAGAAAAATATTAAGTTTATAAGTATTATTTATTGTAACAGTAATGTTGTCAGATAGCTATATTATAACGACAAGAACAAGTGTGATAAAGTACCTTCATTGGATCATATTATGACCCAAATGAGAACTATGACATGAGATTCATACTATTTGCGCTTCTGTATTGTAATCTAAAACTTTATCTGCATACATATAGCCTCTTTATAATTTATCTTTAACTAAGTATTACAAAAGAAATCGTCAGCAGGCATAAAATTTAAAATTGTACTGCATACGGAAGACGGGCGTATTAAGTTTCCCGACGATTAAGTGGGTTGTCGACAAGGAGCATGATTCAGATTTTACGCCGGCTGCATTTTCGGTAAAAAGAATGTACGTTGGCGGAGCTGAAAAATGTTCTGCAGTCAAATTATTGCGCCGAGTTTCTACAAAGGGGGACACGTGTTCCCGCTGTGAATCGGATAATATATGCGTTTTATAGTTTATCTTAAATAAAATCAGTATAAATGATTTCGTATATCAGATTTTGTACTGTATGAGATAAGCATAGGGATTGATGGTTGTCTCTTCATACGGGTTTTAAAAGCATCGGAAACGCAGGAGTGACACACTTAATATTGTAAGTAACTATTTCATCATCTAGTCACCTTAATAGTAGAAAACAGCATCCTTTATACCAAAATCTTATTTTACCGCTCTAACTTGTCTGTAATCTAACAACACTTAAGACACTTCATTTTAGACTACAGACAATGTCATACAGTAACGATTAAAAAAAACAGCATAGACGATAATTTCTTCGTGAGTATTTTCTTTTAATAATTTTCTTTAAATAGATAAGTGATGTTCAGACGCCTAGATACTTGATTTAAAGAGAAAAGTTTATCTTTGACTCTAGGAAGATGTACATTTATCCTATCAGAATTTTTCGAAAATATTAGTTACCTGTTAATTACAAAAGCAATTGTCTAATAAGGTACGGCAAATACGGTAGCATATGGCATCTTTACAATCATAGTCAACTCTGGATTGATGGAATATAAGAAGATGTAAAACAAGAATAGAAAAAAAATCTAAATCTACCAATATTATTTAGATTGTCTGTCGAGTTAGATGTGGCGTTTTATTAAAGTAACTGAATATTAAATATATTCAGTTATTTTAAAAGGCGGTTGAACATGACATAAAACAACATAAAATATAAGCGGTTCATGAATATCTAATTCATATTGTTTTCGGACTGCGAATCAGGTACATGAATATTAAAATTATTTTAAAGCAAAAGCGCATAATTAGATAGAGATAAATCTTCAAAGCAAACGTACAACTATGCTTTTGCAAGCCTCCGGCTATAATATGTAACCATTGCTTAATAACCAAAACATTACATTAACAAATAGTTTCCGAAGTAAAGAATCATCACTTCCGACAAGATATATAATTTGTTACTCTAGAAACATTGCTAACCTTCTAAGAAGATTTTCTTATTATTTTCACAATTTGTAGTTCTAATAACAAAAACAGATAATCAGTGATAGCAATCTCATAGAAAGGTCTAGTTAGGTAGTCTAATAAGTTAAAATCGGTTTATGATACTATTGCGTTGGTATTAATAGTTTTATTTGCCACTAGCTTTTGCCTTTTGTAAAAATACCCTATAATACTCGCTGAAAATGTAGTTTTCCATTAGTGCAAAAAATTTTAAAATCCATTTAGTGGTTTAGGCGTGAAAGCGTAACAAACAAATGAGTATGAGTTATTCTGCGTTAGTATGTAGTGCAAACGGAAGTATGTTATCTCGTAAGGTAATATGTGTACTTATGCAAAGACTGTCCTCGTATGTAAGAAACAGCCAAATGTTTGTACCTGAAGTTATTAAATCTACTAAAATAATAAGTTATAAAACTTATAATTAGTCCTATATTTAATTTTCGTCTTCATCTTTTTTAGTTTTAATCTAATTATTTATAGTAATTAGATTAAAACTTGCACTTCCTATAATAAATTAACTGAAACAAAGAAAAAAAATCGGATTAAAAATACATTATCGGCGACTCAATAATCTATGCTCACCTTCAGATCAATACTTTTTGTTTTGTGTTCACGACTACAAAAATTAAATTATACACCTTTGTTTAAATAATATCTTACAGAAAAATATCACGTTCAGAATATTAAACGGCCTTGTTCGTCTCGTTTTTTATTACCGTACCTATCCTAGTCCTATTAGGTCGTGAGCTAGTTTTTTTTTTAATAATGTACTTCTAGATGTTACCTAGACTGCAGTATTCATAATTACTCTATTTAAAACTAATGACATCGTTCTAAGTGCTATTTATTTTAGTCGAATATCACATCTTTGTCACCGACTGTCGTTCGTGGGCATGCCATTGCGTTGTGGCAACAGATGCGTGCGAGCCAATTGCATTCGGCAACGACCGCGACGGGTAGATATACCGGTGACCGATATAATTATCTCACAGCTTCTTATCGCACAATTTGTCACAGTAACGACAATGTCTTTGGTAAAAAGTCGTCAAAGAATAATATTCTAGAGTTTACAGTTGGTGTAGTTCGTTTATATTTTTCTTCATTTATATCTCATATATCTCTTATATTTCAATTACCGTTCTAAAACCAATAGCCGTTATCATCTATATACATAAAATGTTAAATTGTTTTGTATACGCTTCAAAAACTTTAAAAATTGTGCACCGATTGAGTACAATTTTTGACACTACATAATAATTATGTAATAAATACTAATAGTGAGTCAACTCATTTGATAGAGCGCCAAATACCTACGAGACTGTCTCGACTAAAAATGTGCAAGGATTGTCACAAAAACGGTCACGATCGTAGGTAGCGAGGTAAAAATAGTATTTGCCTAATTCGCTATTATATATTTTACCCATTTAGCAGTATCCCGAGTTCCTATTCCGTTTAAAATATTTAACATTTCAGTTGGTGAAAATATTGGGAAAACATTTTGGTAAAATTGAATTCTTACAACCACGTCATTGCTGCAGTATTCCATCACGATATCAATGTAATTATATAGTTAAATGTAATTTAACAAATGTATGTTATTAAAATAGAAATAAAACAGTGATGTAAATATTTTTGTAATTTTATGTAAATGTATATTAAACAACCATACACATCGAGATTTTTATTATACGCTCTTTTTCTTATGCAATACTATTGGTAAAGCAAAGAGATAAAAGTACTAACGTGAGTTAATCAAATCATAAAAATATAGCGGGTAATCTTGTGTTGCACCAAAAGCTATAGACTATTAGCTGTAACTACATAGTAATATTCTTTTCCTTTTGTTTTTACAGTTGCGTGTAAATATTAGTATTTTACTGTTTTTTCTTCTGTTCGCTCTAAATCCTCGATTCCATCTCTCAAAACATCTATAGTTTCTTTGTTTAGTACGTATAAGACCCCATCACGCGGCCGTGTGATCCCAATCTAGGCAGGATTTTCTAAATAACCGGACTAGTTATAAATATACTCTCATATATATTACTAAGACATACATATTTTAAACAAATAAGACAGAGATCGCTACAAATAATTATTATATTATTATACTGTTGAAGCCCTCTTGGTATCGTATTTTTATAAACTAACTGAACTTATATATAAAATAACATATACTTATGTGTGTAAGCTAAACTAAGCGATAGCCTCGTTGTCCCAAGAACGTCTTACATTACATGTTCTGTGGCGCGGAGCGGTCAGTTTGCACAAACAACTCAGCTAATTACTTCGGCGAGGACGCACGACTCTCGCCCGTTTAAAAAGCTTTAAGACTTTAAGCTGCGCCATTTGTTGACGACTATAATGGACTGATAACAGATAGGATTGCGGCTTTTAATATCTGCACTCACACCCGAAACCTCATCAGATCCAAATATGTAATGTAAAAGAGCGAAAGCTTTCGAGTAACGAATTGCCCTGTTACTACACCTCTTTAAGTATGAAATAGCTTACGTGACAATTAATTACTTTAATTAGTCAGTTACAGTTTGTGCAAGCGATGATGACATTTAATGAAGAGCACTGACATATATGTATACTTGACTTACGGCAGTATAAAAATGCAAAACAATGCAAAAGTAATTTATTTACAAGGTATTAAGAATAATGAACATACGTAAACCATTTATGTAGGCAGTAAGCATAGCTACCAAATACTTGATAAATTTACGGTTACTTAAGGGCGTGATATTGTGACATCCATTTAATTCTGAAACAGAATTATAATAATTTCACATAATTACGGCGTTTATTCGCTTTCGAGGCCGCGCGGACGCACTCTATCTTGCGAACGAGCATAACCGCTTGTTATATTCGCACTGCACTCTTTATGTTTAAGACAATGAACTTCAAAGAAATATAACAACTTTTCCGTGTTATATTTTTTCCGTAAACTGCAGCTTAATCAGTTTTAAGATAAAATTAATATCAGTACTTGTCCGCAACACACATATTATGAGTGCGCAGTTATGTTATCGCAGTGTCATGGCTTGTGCATGATATTTAACAGGTTCAAAAACCGAGTTATATGATTGTTTTATTATAGAAGCGATCATAAAGAGGTAAATTTTAATGCATGGTGGACACTCGGTCACCGTTTTATCGTTTGTAATCGTCGTAAGAAGCAATTCCTGTGTTCGAACGTGAAAGATAATAAAATGTAGATATTATTGTTTTACCGATGATGGGAAAGGCAAAGGAAGGATAACACGGCCTAGCGAGGTGAGAATGAGAGAAATGCGACCCCGTTAAATTTTATATAGCTCTGTTTTAACAAACCATATTTTAACAAACTTTATTGCCATTACCCCATATTATATTTTAATGGTTTTATGTATATGACACGAACTCTCTGACCTCTTACCTATTAACATTATTAAATATCTACAAAAAGTGTTCTTGTAGATTTAGCGGTGTTTTTGTTTTGTAGAAAAGATTTAATCAACTTAGTTTAAATCAACATTTGAAATTGAAACAAATTATATATTTATTACTAGATAAATAATTATTCTTTTTTTATTTCGTCTTCATTTTGTTATCATTTAGATTCGTTCTTTTATCTTTTAGGTAATTTTCAATTTCATTATATTATTACTATATAGGGTTAATAAATTGTAGAAGATAGTCGACTCCATAACATGGGATTATATTCATTTAACATGTAATGGTTTGTCTATCATAATTATCTATGTAATGACTTTGCAATATGAAGTTTCATAAACATCAAGATCTATTATTCCCAATCGTCTCAGAAGTAATATCACTTTAGATCAATTTGTATAAGCAATCTCAGTTCGGTAGCTCACGGAGATTACGTCGACCACTATCGATGTTATTATTAATTTATTTTTCTTACTGATAGCCATCGAAGCAATCCTGAGTGAATCAATGACGATTCCCACGTTACAAATATACCGTACCATACATTTACAGATAAGAAATTGAATAGAAAATTAAATGTACCATTCAATAAGACGCTATCTTGAAACATAATGTGTTACCAGTTACCACTAATAGGAACTCTCTAACTGCCTTGTGTACTAGGCTTATACAAGTTTAATCTGCTAGAACTCTCTGGATATATTGGAATTATGAACTTGTCTATTAAATTTGTTTATTCAGTGACATATAAGCATAGCGTCACTCACACCATCATCACATCATCAACAGCCTTTAATAGTCTACTAATTTACATAGGCATCTCCTTAAAAAGGTGGTTTTGGCCTACTATACCACGCTGGCCAGACGGGTTGGTATGGGGTTTGTATCAAGTTTTCCTTCTCTTTGCAGTGCGGTTGTCCTGCGTAGTTTGCTCCCTTAGTCGGCTCTTACGACACACCCGGGATGAATAGGGGTGGTGAAGAATATGGACGTATTCTTAATCCATCACCAAACGGATAGCGTCACTAGTAGATTGCAATATTCAGACGTGTAAATAAATTTATCTTAAAACTGGATTTTTTATTCCATGTATTAAAATTTTAAGCTATTGCATAGCTTCTATCGAGGGCCTTGAGCGCGGGGACCGAATCCAGAAATTCCGTAACGAAAAAAAACCTCACGCTAAAAACAAAACAAAAAACAGTACCAAAATCAAATGCTGAACGTCAAAGGAAATTTCATCAACATAATGCAGAAAAATCTTACATGGATATGTAATTTGATTTAATAAAAATATTTTTTATTTATTTATTTATAAACAAATTGTAATATATGCTGCAATATTTTTATTTAATAAAAGAAAAAAAAATGTTTTCTTATCGGTCACCACGCTCAAAAAGTGTAACTTGAATTACACTTTTTGAGCGTGAATTAAATAAATAATAATTATTTATTTATTTAATTCACGCTCAAAAAGTGTAAATTGCATAAGTTGATACAAAATGCTATGCAATAGCTTTACCGCGGCAGTCCCCGAGTGCCACACGTCTTTTTATTCGGTAGATTTAAGAAAAATAAATCAAATCAAAGTAAGTAGGGATTAAATTCCAGTAGAAAAATGGGATAGAGTAACGGTGTAAATTAAACTTATTCTTTTATTGGTAAATTACATAAAACATTTTTATAAAATATCGTATTAATTTGTTTAAGTATTTAAAGTTAACGTAAATTCAAACTTAATAAATTATGTTTACCTTGAAAATACATTTTTTTTCCTTTTTATTTAAATTTATACTAGAACGTGGGACAAAATACATTCTTAGCATTATTTTTACTTTTTCCAGCTAAACCATGGTAAATGCTTGGTAGGTTAGGAGTCATATCGGTTGTGCACTGGGTGGAGTTCGAATTCGCAACCACTTGATCGGAAGTCCGATCCCTTAGGCAGCTTATTTGATTAATTCGATCAAGATTATTTTCAGTGTATGAACGATATGAACGACTTAAGAAACTATCAATGATGCTATTTTGCAAGGCATATTAGATGATAAATAAATCATGCTCATATTGCAAAATAGATATAATAAATTCACAGTATCGTTTACGACTCATGTAATGTAATATATTATTTTTATGACAACCTGTTCAAAACTTAACATCTTTTAAGAATGCATTTATTGAAAACTTGTTAGCAAGGTGTTCTCTAGTTTTTTAATCTTCACAAGCCGGTGTGGATATAATGAAAATTGCAATCTTGAAGGACCAATGCGTTAAAATTTATTGTTGTTAAATTTTTAATCACCCGAGCATCACCCTTTCTTAAAAATATATTCTCAAGTTCGTTCATTCAGGAGTCAAAGGTGTTATGCAAATAATATTTATTTCTTTTTGCCAGCATTTTCTCTTGGTAATGAAATCCCACGCACTATCCACAAATTGCTTCTGCTCATGGACAGTGGTTTCCAGTAAAACTTCAAGAATTCAAGCACTTCTGTTGCCATGTTGAGCACACTAGTAATGTGTGGAGTGCAGTATCCTCGACACAACGCTTAAAAAACCACACAGATACACAGAGTATCCGTAAAGTTTTTTACAACCATAATCAATTTGATCTTTAAAAACATAGCCTTAATGAAGTGATAAACTTATTTAGGCGCATTAGGCATTTTTGAACAAACAAAAGAATGTATTTTATGGTTTAACAAAAAAAACTCATTTTTGAGATAGGAAAAATTCATTGAACTCGCGACACTGTTACCTTTACCGACACCTCTGTAAATAAGTTTTCAATTCTGTCGGCACTCCCGGAGTGCCACTGTATTTTTGTGTGTTTCACTGTGCGTTGCCTTCCTGTGAGTCAGGGGAGGGAGGGTTTGTTCTCCTGTAACCTCACACACTCGGTGAAAAGTAAGGAAAGCACTGCTTAACGCCAGTTTTCTGTGAAGCCGTGGTATCACTTCAGGCGAGACGTCCCTTTCGCGCCGAAGTATGGCTCTCACACGATAATAGTCAAACAAAGTAAGATAATAATATTTTCGGATATCTGAAACACAACGCCATCTAGTTACAAACTAAGCAGAGCTTGTAAAATGAAAGCTAGATTGACTGATAGTATACTTAAAAACTTTTTTTTTGAAATATATACCTAGAAAACACCAAACTCAGAAACAAATATATCATACAAACATTTGGTCCCATCCGGGGATCGAATCCTAGACCACAGCAGTTATATACGCTACCATTGCACCACCGAGGCAGTCAGCCTATCTATTAGCCAAATGCCTAGAAGGCGTTTCAATTTATATATTAACATCTATAGAATTTTCTAAAAGCGCATAATACATTTGGTTCAAGTCAGATAACAAAATAGTAAAAGTAAATCTTCTGCTGAGAACTTCAAAATAGACCACAGTCAGCATCAAAGTTCGCTGACTCTGACTGTTTTCTGATCTTTATCTTTTGTAAATTTAGGTGTGGTTAGAGTCTTACTTTGTTGATTTTATTGAATATATGAATATGTATAAGTTAGCTATAACGATAAAATAACTGTAAAACTCTCCTACAAGTACGTAGGTATTTAAACTCCAGGTACATTAATGTGTTGCAATATTCTAACCGCATATACCGGTATTTGGTAGCGTAAGACTTTAAACGCGAAAATTAAAATAAGTCTAAAATTTAATTTAATTAAAATAATACCATATAAACAGCTAATGCAATAAGATATAGTGGGAAAATAGTAAACCCAAATACTAACTTTTAAACTTTCGCGTTCCATGATGACGATGACGATGAACAACGGCAGCCGGTCTAGCTGATAGCATCGCATTCAGATCAGCAGCCTGCGCACTCGCTCGGCTTATAGCAACAGATATATGTAGATACTTCTTTGCAAAAAAATATACTTTTCAACTTAATTAGCCTGGTTTTGCCGTTAATGGTTCCTGCAAGGCAATAATTATATTGGTAAGTACTAGCCACATTATTAATTAAATAGTTTACTAGCTTCTTTCAATAGACAACTGACTTTATTGTGAGTTTTTCTCTCGCATAACGCTATCTAACGTCACAAGATTTTTACAAAGAATGGCAGTTACGGTTTTTTCAGTTTTATACTACTAGTTACTATTATCATCTCTGTCTATCAGTCTTCGCTCTATAGGTGAAAAATGACGGCAAACGAAATACATAAATTAATATAAAATAAATAATCTCATCTGTGACTACCGGATTGGCCTGAAAATCTTTCAGAAGGACAATGGAACCAGTTATTTAAATCATGTTGTACGAATTAAAAATATATATTTAATGGAGATCAAAATTTTATAAATAAATGGTACCGTATGTATATCTTGCAGTGTACTTAAATAGAGTCTAGAGGTATGGGATGTGAATGCCGAAGCTTAACTCGGTTTGAGGATTTTTTTTGTAAAACTGGTTGTATAATGGTAAGCGATTACCGTCACATCTCGAGTTTATAGATACTTTTGGGCGATGTATAACAAAACAAAACATCCCTGTAATTAAACAGCTTTTGGTTAAAATAATATTTGCCAAATTAATTTACCATGAAAAGAAGACAAAAATGTTCATGTAAATTGAAACGTTATTTGTGTCTTCATAAATACGTGAGTGCGTTAGAATTGCACTCACAAAGCGCCTACCGATGTCTATAATCAACATTACCGGCTGATGCAGGCACTTTGAATAAGCATTAGCCTCAGTTTTCCGGAGACGGCTGCATACAAAATGACTTTGGCGTTTTAGCTGTTTTATACTTCCTTACAAATAAATAATAGCAACATTCGCAGCACACTACAACAGCGACAGAAAACACGTTACCTTTTTCACTTTTCATAATAACTACTTGTAATACAGATATACTCGTAGTTACTCGTATTATGAAGAGTGAAAAAGGTCTATCTGTAAGTAGAAAATAAGAGAAAATAGAAAACTTTTGGAAAGCTATCGCCCACTTAGATACGCTTACATTGTGATGGATTGTGAGAAATACTATTCCTTATTTCCTAATTTTGTCCCTTAGGGGTAGAATGTTTTAACCCTCCCTATAAAAATCAATTTCCCAAATCCGTGTATGAATGACGGAACTCTCTAGTATTTACAAAACAGTGATCCAAAATTCTTACGGTTATTGCTATTAGTTTTGTGAATAAGTGCAGAAAATAAATTTTCTAAGGATATGACAAAATCAAATGACTGGAATACCCGTGACAGCTTAGGTTGTTCATCATTTGGGCTTCAGTAGATCATGAGTTCTAAACCTCTTTGAACTATGGAGCGCATAGGAGCGCGCGTCTATAATTGCCAATTTGAGGGTAAGGTATCTGCCATAACTCTGTCAAGCTTTAGATGATCGAAGAAATAGCAAATGTTTTACAATTAAAACATGTTATGTACACAATATTTGTTTAGACTTTTGTCAGCGGTTTTAAAACTAAATAAAATGGAAACACTTTCTAAGTACTCATGCTTCCTACGTAAATATGTAAAATAATTTTAAATTGTAATATTTTTAAATTAATGTTTTAAATAAAAAATTAGGAATACTGCTTGCAGTTAAAATGTTCGTCGTGTAGTTTTCGCAAGTAAGTCTTAGTAAATTGGTTTTACGAGTTCCACTTGTTTGGATAATAATTTCTTTTATCGGCAACTCAGCAGCGGTTAGATTTCCGTAATGCGCGGGCGCATTGAGCACGAGTCAGAAGACGTGGTGCGATGAACGTGTGCGATACCATTCATTAGGCGGGCGCACAGGGCGCTCTCGCGTCAAATTAGCTCGAGCCGCGCTTAATTAGACAGTGCAAAGTCGCCTGCCTCCCTGCCCCCGTGCACTGTGCACCCCACGCTGTGTTAAACCGCCCGCGCACACACTCACCTATCCTTATCTTGCACTTATTACTCAACCATATATAGCCATACTTTTTATTAGAAGCAGTTACAGACTAATTTACATAGTATACAATATATTTCCGTTGATTTTAATTATTTTATATAATTTTAGTGACCAAAGAAGAACGTAAGTTTAAATAAAATTGCTTTGAAACAAATTTAGGTTTACTTGAGATAAAGCTTTGCCTTTACAATAACTAACCTTTTTATCTTTCACGTTTCATCAACACTTTGTTGAAGTATTTGTTCGTTTTTAAAACAATTTCTAATAACTGACACTATCAGCCAATTTCTAATAAATATTTTTATAGTACATAAACTATCTATTAAGCTTTTAGGGTTTAATGCTTTAAAATATCACGCTGCGATACTTGTGAGTATGCATAAACACAGGTGAAACTGCAGAGATCAGCTAGTGATATATAATTACTTAGGTCGAAACGTTACCTATTGATCGCGTTAATTCTCGTATAAATTTATATATTAAAAATATATATATTATAAATATATAAATTTATTTATATTAAAAATATATAAATTTATTGCCCTAAATAAAATTGAGAAAAATAAGTATTGAGATATCTGACACTATGAACCATCTATATTGAAATTTGAGTTATTTTTATGCAAGTCCATAGATATTTAAAAATAAATATAAAAAAAATATGTTCATTTTGAAAATTTGTAATTAATCTAGAAAATTTATAGATCCGACTAAAGTTTTGGCTTTGGAGGCTGTATATTGGGAGTATTATAACATTTTTTTAAAACCACAGAGATTTTTTTTTCTTAAATATTTATCGAAGTTAAAGTTAGTTAGAAATTATGATAGTAGTTGGCCAATAAAATCTTAAAAGGCTTCAAAATAAATAAAACTGATAAGATGGAGGTCTTAGCAGTTTAACTAATACCTGTATCGAGCTCTGTTGGTTACCTAACAAAATAGTGACTTTTGTGTAGGACCGCACCTAATACTAACAAAGTAAAGGCTGTTGATAAGACTTTTTTCTTATATTCTAAAATTACTGCGAAGTGTAAGTTGCAGTTCTTTTATTTATTTGCACCTGATTCTCAGGGTCATAGTGTGGGTAGAGGTATAAATTGACGACTGGATGGCGTAGTGGTTTGTGTAACGGACTGCTATTCCAAAGGTCGCGGGTTCGATTCCCGCTCAAGTCAAACATTTGTGTGCACGAACATTTGATGTTTGATTTGGTCTGGGTGTTGCTATGTATAATATGTATGTATTTACAAAAAAAAAGTATATATGTATTTATATCAGTTGTCTAGTACCCATAGTACAAGCTCTGCTTAGTTTGGGACTAGATGGCGTTGTGTGTATGTGGTAGAATATTATTATTATTATTTTTTTAATTGCATACAGATATTTTTTTATATATTTTTCAAACCCACTTATTTAAAGAGATACTTATTTACGAAAAGAAAGGTAAAAAGAGCTTTTAGTTCACCTATCTTGTAATTGAGCCCACTACGTCATAATACACGAACATAAGCGCCAACATGTCTTAAAATACATTTATTTTATTTTGTGACGATCTGGACATTTAAAAATTGCTTTAATTTTCTAGTTTTCTTAGTCTTATTAATGTCTAAAATTATTTACAAGACTTGCATTACTGAGTTTAATTAAAAAACAATTACTAGAATCAGCTGCTCAGACCGTTACACGTTGGCACGCGATGCGGAGCGTCGCGGCAAGTGGAAACACGCGCTTCACAACGGGACACAGCGAGCGTTGCCTTTGCTTGGACACCCGCCTACCTTGTGACTTAGGTCAAGATTACTCCACGATGATGCCAATTACAATCTTGAAATAAACAATTGTAGCGCATCATCTGTCGTCAATTAGTTACAACTAGTTCGCAGCTTCTGGAGGGCATCATAAACCAGTTATAAAGCTGCGCACGTGTCACCGATGCTATTTAAGGATGAATATCGTAATCACTGGTCAAGTTATTTATATTTTTATGATCTACTATGCGTTACTAGACTCTTCGTCTTTAATTCCTTCAGATGATAATTGCATCTACATGCATAAATTCCATATCCTGGTGTTGGTAATTTATTATTTAATTTTGTTCGACTTTTACAGTTTTAGAATATCCTATTCGAGTGAAGCAATTTTATTAATTACCTAGTTAATAAGAGGATAAAAAGTAGTTTACTGATTCGATTAAACTTGTTTCAAATAATCATTAGCTACTAATATCTATTGTACAAAAAACTCAGAGTCAGTGAATTCATTCGGCGTTCCTAACCTGTTGAACTTAGTATTTGTAATATGTTATAAGTATAATGGAACAATTAACGTAATTACAAGAACGGTTTGAAAGGCAGGTGTAATATCGACCTCTCATAATTCCTAGTAACAGAACTGGCTTAAGGCGATACTAGGGAAACGAGATAGTGGGCAGGAAAATTACTGGTATACCATAATATAACCCTAGGTAATTCTAAGCAGATTCGCTCAAGCTTCTTACTATTTTACTAGTTAAAGTTCAATTGGATTTGTTTACAGAGTTTAATAACCTAATTTTTTTACGAGTTTCTATAGACACTGAAGCAGGATCCGGGGTGACGCCTCTACCGTATGGTTAGGGGCAAGATGCGCCCATGGGCCCCGCCCCTGACCTGGTGTCTTCAGCCAGAACTGCTTAAAGGGCTTGTCGGCTCCCTGGTCCCATCGCAGGTGGTAGAACACACCCCAACACACATGGCTAAACCTCCGGCACTGAAGGCGCCTAATGTGGATGACGACGACGTGCCTGAAGTCACTTGGGCAGAACTAAGGGTGGGCGGATCTGGCGGACAACTAGTACGGTTTCCGTAAGGAGCGCTCCACTGTGGATGCGATCATGCGCGTGAGGGCTCTGGCTGAGGAAGCGGTTTCCCCGGGCGAAGTCATGTTCAACACTTTGCCCTGGAGTTGCATCAGGGAGGCGCTCGTGTATCAGGAAGTGCCTCGCTCCCTCCGCTGCATACTCAATAATGTGCCATTTGTCAGAGAGAGCCGTCGTCTACCCAAGTAGAACCGGTCTCGGTAAACGTGAAATGCCGTGCGGTGTCCCACAGGAATTGGTATTAGGGCCACTCTTGTGGAACATCGGCTACGACTGGGTGCTTCGTGGTGCCTTCCTGGATGGTGTTCGTTCGAGGCTTTATTCTTTCACGGGCCTCAGAGGAAGCCACCTGAGGGATTCAGCCTTATAGTAGGAGGCACTCGCATCGGCATCGATGAGGTATCTGGGGCTCGTACTTGATGGCCGATGGGACTTCGGACACCATTTGCGAGGTCTGGTCCCCAAGTTGGTTGGGGCAGCGCGTGCTGCTGCCCAACATGAGGGGACCCGATGACTCCTGCAGGAGACTCTACTCGGGGGTTGTACGGTCCATGGTCCTTTATGGGGCCTCAGTATGGGCGGACGTCCTAAAGGCCAGCAACGTCGCTCTACTGGGACAACCGCAGCGAGTGCTGGCCGTCAGGGTAATAAGGAGGTACCTACACCGTGGGACCTGGAGGCGAGAGCCCTTGTGGCTCTGTATCAGTGGCGCAAGGAGGCGCAGGAGTTGGGACGGTGTCCTGAGTCTCGAGAAATCGAGGATCAGAAATCCCAACTCTGCCAGGTCCTCGTGGAGGAGTGGAGGGCACGCAATTATCGCGGCGGTAATACCCCTTATGAAGGATTGGCTCGAGAGGCATCACGGAACCCTCTCATACGGTTGACGCAGGTGATCACCGGGAAAGAATGCTTCGGAGATCACCTGTGCCTGATCCGCAAAGAGCTAACGCCTGAGTGCCACCATGGCGATCGCCGGACCGTGGACACGGCGCTTCACAGGCTGGCAGAATGCCCGGCGTGGGTGAAGCAGAGGCGTTGCCTCGTAGCGGAGTCGGAGTCTGAAATCTCTCCCTCGGTAACTTTTTTCTTGTTATACTAGCGCCTCCAATGTTCTTTGGAGCCTATTTCCTACTTTAACCATTCATACCAGTTCTCGCATTTACTACTTCTCGTACTTTCATTCCGTATACTTGTTTTTTCTATCATTCTACCTTTCATACCGTCCAGGTGGGATTTCCTGTTATTCTGTAACTATTTTGTTTTCTATTTGTTTATTTTTAATTAGGGCAATTAATAACAACACTAATAAGCTCATCATAAGCTGACCTACATAAGATATCGCAAATTCACAAATTCACTAATCAAAAATGCTAAAAGAGAATATGAGAAATCAGAAATCAATAACGCTAAAAACAATACTAAACAACTTTGGAAAGTAATTAAAAATATTTCAAAATAGGGGTCCTCCTACCGATCCCGGGACACATCCCTTCTCCGTAGAACGGGTACACTCATTGCCCGCGTACATAACCCTTACTCTCCTATCGCTTTTCTAAACTAAGATTATAGTCGATGGCATATCCAGCACTCACTTTAGACACAAAGAAGTACTCGTATATATAAATAAAAAATAGCAAAAAAAATATTATTACTAAATCACGTGCACTTACAAGACATTCTAAAACAATAATTGACAAGTATGATGAAGTTACGCAACTCCTACTACAAACCCTTAATTAATACCATGAAAATTAATAAATATTATTGTTTATCTTCTATGTAATAATTTGTCAACATATTATTTTCAGCATATTCATTATTACCTTTGTATATTCAAAATTAGTAGCTTCATTCAAACACAATATTGTAATTGCAATATATATATGACGCTATAAAATGATAAACTTAAAAACTGCATCTAGTACATACCTACTTGCTGTCCCCTTATCATATTACTTCTAAAAGAATAAAAAAGTACATGTGTTACGATCACAGAAGTATGTGATTTTTTTATAAAACTTATGTTTATTTCAATGCGTTCCACCTGGAATGCTAATCATAAATGTTAGTACCTACCTAGGTACTAACATTTATGACAAATATGATAGAGATACGTAATTAATTGCGCGCACACGGCGCTAAGACAAGAAAGGGTGTCTGCCGTGTTGTTAACGTGTTTTAAACAAGTTGTAGAGGAAGGTAGAACAGGCTCGCAGCGCTGATTGTGGTAAAGCTTTGTACTCGTGATTCTTAGCGAGCTCACCGTTGCCGCTTTCGTAAAATCTCGCGGCACATAAATTTGCCAGGTTCCGTTGTGAAAGCCAATATTCTTTGTGGCGCTGGCGAGGTCTATTTCTAACATTAAATAAATTACACCGATATTACAAGAACGAATCGGTAAAACTTGTTTTAGTCGGACGTGTCTGGTCTAGACGTTGCATCGCAAACATCAATTTCGTGTTGCCTACTTTTAGAGTTATTAACAGAAATTCGTGTTGTTTTATTGTTTTTATGTTATTGTACGTTATATAGTACAAGTTGAGGATTTATTGCATCGTTCATTATCATAAAAATATTATTGCAGTATATTTTAAAATTTAAATCTAATTTACTATCAAGGTGAAATAATCTGTCTGATTCTTTTTCTCTTTTTAGTAATTAGCTTTTATTGACAGCTGTAGAAGCGAGTCTTAAAGGCCGTAAGCCGATTTAGAACAGAGGTGTCGCATTGAGAACTAAATAGACTAAAGTGATTAGTGTCATGACATGTCCATTTAAATGTGTTTAATTTAATGATCACCAAGGTTGATCAAAAATAGCTAGTTTTGTTATTATTTCTGGTTTAAACGGAAGTGTTTTTAATGATTCCGTATCCTGCTACTCTGAAGCTATAATATCGATACCATTCCGGTAATTAAATTGTAAGAATTTACTACTATACATATAGTTATTGAGTTTTAATTGACTTCATTTACTATTTTAACCGACTTTAAAAAGGAGGTTCTTAATTTAGCTGAATTTCACACTATGTTTTCAGATTTGTGAACCGATTTCTTATTACTTTTTTATTTCTATCAGTATAGTATTATTATATATATATATATATATATATATATATATATATATATATATATATATATATATATATAATAATACATATATGGATTACTTTCAGTATATGTGTGTATATATATTGTTATCCTTATCTCAGAGTATAGTGAGTACATTGTTGTCTAAACGTAGTATTAGGTAGGGATTACAAAACAGTTATGAAATAGATTCTACGACCGTAGATACATTGTAACTAGCATCAGTAACAATAACACTTCAATGGCTTGCCATATCTAAGCATTTTATATTGCTTTAGTGGATGAGACGGCTATTCTTCACGCTTCTATTTACAATTTACAACATATATCACATATCTATCGCTTGACGAAACGCTGCTTGAAATTACATACTATGTTCTGCAACATCTCAACTAACTTCTAAGGCAAATACAAGTAAAGAATTGTTTATTTAACCGGCTTAAGGAAAATTGGTTATAAGGCTGTGAAGTATAGCGCTACGATCCTAGAAACGCTGAAGTGAACGCGGGCGACTCTGTAAGCACCCGCTAGGAAAATAGTAGCATTATATTTTAAACAAAGTAATTATAAAGAACAATATTATGAAAGCATGAAGATATGTTCCTATCAATTTACTTTACCTTTATGAAATTCTTGCATGTAATTGCAATGCAAGTAATACATTGCAAGTGCATGAAAGTCGATATATAAAGTCAAAATATGTTACTTGATGCATAACGTGTGACCCATAAGCATAGGGCTTTTATTACCTTTAAATTACACTTGCATATCCATGTTTTTCAAGGGCCTTCAAACTATGTTAGTCCTTGTAGCAGAAGCGTGAGCAGCTACAGTACAGATTCTTATAGTGTTTGACCCATGTAACTACTACCAGGGTCTAATAAAAATATTCCTATTATCTGCACATTAAACTAAATTAGTCGTGTCTTGGTAAAGTAATACGTGCAAGTCGACGAATATCTTCAATAACCATAATTAATGTGAGTTAATTTTGATATTCGATTCTGCCCACGTTCGAACCGAGACTCTGCAAAATATTCCATGTTTGAAACTAATTTATAGCTCAATTCAAAAAGAGGTATTATGTGTTTAGATAGTGCATTAGTACAAACAGTGCGCTTCCAATTATTTACGACAGGCCCCGAGCGCCCTCGGGCATGTTTCACAACGCTTTATGGACGAGCGTCATTACTGAGCTGTTGCTCAAGTTTGACGCCTTTGATTATTCGATAATAATACACATAATTATAATACCTATTTATTACAAGAAGATTAAAAATCAATTTTATTCTCTATGTAATTTGATATTAACACTAGTTAAATAGTCTTACAAAGTATGCTTACGATTTCTTTATCACTTTCTTGAGACCAAAACGTCGTTATTGTCGAGTAATACTTAGGGCATACTAAAAGATATAAGACTTACGATACATTTTTTTTTTTCAAAGTATGTTCCCTCGCAATTAATTCCTCGCAAGTAAGCCAAAAAAAAAGAGCAACCAGTTTTTCACCAATGCTTAGACTTTTCTTAACTTTCGTCGTCAAATCTTCAAAAGGAAAAACCCACTCTGGCGACTGACTTTTTGGTGAGGTATGGTATTGGTATGTGGTAAAACAATAAGGTAAGTAAATTAAGTTTGAACTACTTTCTATGTTGACTGTACATGCTCATAAGATCATTTGGAGTCGCTCGATCATGACGAGGTTGCGCGTGCTCCCGCCTTCGCATTGGTCCATATTCCATCTATCACCACGATATTATTTATAGCACCAATTATAATGGACTCTATATTTAATAGCGTAGTTCTTTATCAACTTTGAAATTACAAAATGGTGTATATAATATGGTTATATAATATAATATGTGTTTATTATAGTTATATAAAATACTTACAGTGCTTAAAATTATTGCCTCATTTCTATAGCCAATAGTATAATAGCTATGAACCTATGGCAACAATATGTTCTGGTAACATGACCTTAATCGGTCAAAACATTCAGAAGTTACGCGACAATTAGGTAAGAAACACTCAAACAATTATATAATAACTAGCTTTTACCTGCGGGTCCGCCCACGTGTATGTCGGTTATCGCGGTAAAATGTAGCCTGTGTTACTTGCTGATAATGAAGTTTTCATTGGTGAAAGAAGTTTTACAATCGGTTTATTCGTGAAAGTGTAACAAACAAACAAACTGACGTTCACATTTATAATATAAGTATTTGATATAAACTACCTAAGTTCAAATGTTCTCTATTAAAGTTTTCCTTGAAGAGTCTAACACTATGTCTGAAAGTATTTATTATTGGCGAGGCCCTTTGATAAACAATGGGTACAGTGAAGAAACGGGTAGAGTGCGGACGAGGGCAGTGATCTCGACTGCACCCTTGAATGTTCTTCTCTTTTTTCACACTAGCACGAATCTTAATCTACAGGCATTAAAAAAGCCTCGTCATTTTTTACTAGTAGTTGGATATTTATTAATGTCTGTAAATAAATACCTAACCGCACAACAAAGTAAGTTGAGGTATAAGATAGTATCAAATTTCTAAGTCGCGGCTCTTATGTTTATGACTGAGTATTTACCCACAAAATCTACAGTTCATTTAAAACATTAGAAGTTATGGTACTTAAGATAATGTTAGGCCTAGTGTATAATCTAGAAAAAAAATGTATGTACGCCGTTAATTAAATATATGTAAATAATTACTAACTATTTAGTATAGAAACATCATCTGCATACCTATAGTTTTTTTAAATTTACTTTAACCGAAGCTCTGCTTTAGCTGCATTTGCACAAGCACTTCTCCTCCCAATTCTCGACTATGCCGATGTCAGCTATTAGAATCTCACTGAAGCACAACTTGATAAGCTTGACCGACTTCAAAATAAGAAAATAATAATATATTTTTTAGGACATGCGACACACAACGCCATCTAGTTTTAACTAAGCAGAGCTTGTACTATGAAAACTAAATTGACTGATAGAATACTTATTTACTTTTTTTTGGAAATACATATACATTATACATAGAAAACACCCAAACTCAGAAACAAACATTTGCAGATCATACAAACATTAGTTCCGACCCGGGAATCGAACCCGAGACCTCACACCCTAGCCGCATACGCTACCACTGCACCACCGAGGCTCTGTATACTATATACATATAAATCTCTGTATACGAATCTAAATACGAATTTTGGACTAAAAAATATGATCACGTTTCTGAATTCCGTCAAAAGCTCAAGTAGCATCCTATTCGCTCTATATTTTCATTAGTATTTAACCTGTCAAAACTCATTGCCCCTTCAATTACTACTGTCTCTCCAGAGCGGGCAGCTGGTCCTGTTAAGAAATTCGGGCGCGGCCCACAGGCCCATCGTGTTACTGGACGAGGCGGGTGAATTGTTTGAGAGGGTACTCTCTACCTCCATCGTCCGCCAACTCTACAAGGTGGGCCCCGATCTGTCGGACGCCCAGTTCGGTTTTCGAGCGGGGCGTTCGATGGTCGGCGCCGTGCTGCGCCTGAGTGTGGTGACTGAAGAGGCGGTGAGCTGTGGCAGCGTGCTGTTGGCGGTGTCATTGGACATCGACAACGCATTTAATAGTCTGCAATTCAGCTGCATCAGGAAAGCACTCCACTATCAAGGGGTACCGAAGTACCTGAGGCGGCTAGTGGCAGACTAGAGGATCTACGAGGACCGAGATGGTAATCTGAGGTGTCGGTCCATGTCGTGTGGTGTTCCACAGGGGTCTGTTCTTGGACCCCTCCTGTAGAACATAGGGTGCGACTGGGCCCTTTACTCGAAGGGCCCAGTCGTTATCGGCCCTATGTTATCTACTTTGTTCAGAAAAGTGTCCCAAAGGTGTAATGAAAACTATTTAGGTAACAAGTCTTAAGCAACAACTCGAATGTGAACAGTATTGGAAACTGGCTCACGCAAGCAGTATTTTCTCATGTGCGCAATAAAAACTGAAAATGATTGTGTCAGTAAAAAGTTTAAATGTTTATTGAATTGAATTGCCCTATAAATTTTATTATATTTATTAACAATATCAACATAAACTACTTACGAGAGAGTTTTTCCGCACGAAAGCATCTCGCCTCTGTAAAATAACTCATGATGTATTTCCTTGCTGAGTGTAGTAGCAACTTTAAGACCTTTAGAGCTTAAGTTAAGAGGAAATATTGTGTAAAACAGTCATTTTAAGCGATGTTAGGTCTCGCCATGGGAGGGACTTAATTTAATGCTGAGTATATTTCAGGTACAATAAGGATATTTCAAAAAATGAACCAGCTCCCTACGAAGTACCACATATTGTGAGTTCTATACAAGTTAAGTACACCAATGGGTACTCTCAATAAATGCACTTAGTAGTTCTTTGGACTATTGAATCAGCTTTTGTATGCCCTGAACTGCCTAGAATTAATTTCTTACCGTAGTAGCTTAGATTGTTACGTGACCTCCTTAATGGTTTTAATGTTTTTTAGATACTACTATAAATGTTTGTTCCTATAAATCATAAAAAGTATTTAATGTTACATGAATTTGTAGCTAATTATGGGAAAAAATACTTAATCAATTACCAAATCTTATCGTCGATTAACCTACAGCATCAGTAATAATTCACTCAATCTCATTCTGTTACCCTAAATCCCTTAAGCATCTAGTTAAGTTATAAAGATTTATGGCTCTTCAAATAATAAATATTTTACATTTTTTTTATTGAAATAATGTAGAAGTAACTTACAAAGCATATTCTAATATATTAAATGGCAGTCGTTTAATTGACGTTAACAAGTACCATGAGTCGCACTTAAAGATTCACTGTGACAAGATAAGAATAATCTTATGCGCAAATAAACATTTACTCGTAATTATGTATATCGAAAAATAAAACTATCGGCTAAAATACTGCTGGTAATACTATTATTAAGACATAATGATAAAACATTATTAAGACACAGGAATTAACACGATCGTGACCTTTGATGTTCAACGTTTCGACTAGGCAGCACCTGCTGTCTTTGTCACTGTAAACAATTAACATTACTGATAACGAAGCCATACACAGCCTCTTACACTTATTAGAAAGGAATAAAGACATATGTTCGGTTCTTTGTATATTTTGAAATGACAAACAGAGATATGAACTATGTCATGTCAACTGTAAAAATAGAAATATTGTTCAGACAGCACGGAGTTATAGAAGTTCGTTAAGACCGATCTAAGTTACTATAGAAACTATGAAGATGGATATTTTTTAGTAGGTAATGTTTTTTATGGCATGTGGTGTCAAACGAGAAGATAAGTCACCTGATAGTAAGAAACTATCACCGGCCGTGGACACCTACAACTCAAGGGTCACAACCACCATTACTCACTCAGTGAATGGCAACGAAATAATTGCTTGCAGCGGTTTACAGAGATATTTTACATATCTTGTAACTTTTACACCATGGGTTCGAGAACATATGTAAAGTATCGAACATCACGACCCATGACGTCCCTGTCGAATGGTCAACCGTCTCGATACATAAACACTTTGACAATTATATTTTGCCAGGCTCTAGCTATGGCTCTGGATTACCTTGCTAAAGCTGTCTGATAAAACATCTAGGAGTTATAAAATCTATGGAGCACACACTTAAACTGAGCGCCAAGATGCAAGTGCCATCGCCATTTGCAACGCAGCGCACGGCTTATTTGTGCCGATAGCGCTATTCGTGCCAATGTTAATGAACACGCCAATCTTGTATCTCATATACTCGTCAATTTCAAACTATTAAATACAGAATTTACAACGACAACATTATTACGAAAGCTACAAGTAAATAATGTGAGAACTAAGATTTAATTAACTTTGGTTAAGTGTGCTATTAGTACAGAGTTATTCATTGTTAAATTGATTTTCATTAAAACAATAGATGAATTATTACTATTTACTATCGGGCGATTTTAGAACGTTATACCTGTGTGTTGATATATAATCGCCCATCACCAAATTGTTGTGCCTAGTAAGAATAAATTTATTTCTCTCTTGTGCGTTCTCTCCATGGATCATTCGCTATTGCTTCATGGAGAGAATGTACATCCTAGTTACCAATACACCACAAAACATTTCACAAACCCTACCTTAATTTCAGATACCTTTGTAGCCCAGTGACTTCGATTCTCTTTACCTGCGTTTAGTCTACTGTAAACAAAACTTTCAAAAGATCGCAACTAAACTGAACCAGTGTGGACTTTGTATTAAATAGGACACAATTTTCTTTGCTTTTTGTTAGTTTAAAAAATTTCACATAGAGGAGAGTAACCAATATTGAACCGGCGCTTAAATTCGACCACTTCTATATTTCTACCAAAATGGTACGATTTGGTATAGTATATTACCACAAAAGGAGCGCTTTTTGTGTAGATAGTGGAAATAAAAAAATCCATTTTGGTAGAAATTTAAGCGCCGGTTCAATATTGGTTACTCTCCCCTATATTTACACAAATATGTACATTACAAGGCAATGAAATTGGAGTTTGAGAAAGAATAGCTAAACGACGACTATTAATGTAAAACAAAGGTGTATGAATTTGTAATTATTTAAACTTGACAGTTAAAAAATCCATTTTGGTAGAAATTTAAGCGCCGGTTCAATATTGGTTACTCTCCCCTATATTTACACAAATATGTACATTACAAGGCAATGAAATTGGAGTTTGAGAAAGAATAGCTAAACGACGACTATTAATGTAAAACAAAGGTGTATGAATTTGTAATTATTTAAACTTGACAGTTAAAAAATTATCTTATTATAGTTGGATGTCAAATTATGTGGTATTTTTACATAAAAATACAAGAAAGATTGCATTGCATTTTATATGTATTCATATGTTGTTAACCGTTGTGTGTAAATTTCAGCGTAGAAAGCATTTCAATTTTCATATAAATATAATCTTTCCAAGGAAAGTTTCTGCAGCCGCATGTTTTCGCACTTTATGGGAGATTTTGTTGTTTAATATTTTCAGAAGATTAATATGAATTTCTACAAACTATGTCAACCAGTCTTCCTCAATGTTGAAACTGTTGCGTTAATCAACAAAGTCGTGGTTAGTTAATAACTTAATCACAAGAACCTCGCAACATTAGTGAATAACTATATAATGTACTATATCACTCAATACCTTTAGCCCCGATTCACAGAATTTCTAGATTTTAAGCTTTTACAACAACAATTTATTTATGTAATATAATAAGGTAATAAATTTTTACAACACAAATTCATGGTCTTTCAATCAACTATTTCGAAAGTTTAATTGAAAATTAATATTTACCGACAGCGAAAATAATACATTTAAAGATACTTTACTAATTTTGACTGTTTATGCCTTGAATTGCCTATGATAGCCGCCGGGTATGCCATCAGCTAGGTCAACCAATTGAGGGTTATTAGGACCACTTCTATTTAGATTCTATAAAAAATATCAAGTAAAAACTGCAGACTAATTTAGTTAGAACCATGATCGACAGTTAATTTTTTAAGATTATAAGTACACTACACCTGTCCGGCAAATAATGTTGATCAAAATCTTTTGATATCCTGACAGGTGGATTATTACTATTGTGGCCGAATCCCGCCAATCTTGGTTTGTGCTAATCACTTGTAAGCATTTTTACAGCCTAGATAAAAACCATAAAACTTCATCATGATCACTTTCCTTCTCTTTCGCCATTTTATTTGGGATCGTTAATGTGTGACGGACATTGCAAAGAATTTTGACAGTTTTTTTATGGCTGGCCCTTTGCCTGCCATAAAAAAAACCTGCCCGCAGCTAACCTCCCAGGAAATGCAATTCTCTTCAGACGGAAAGAAGGCATCAAGATAAATTGTGGTAGGAAAAATGAATAAGGCAAAAGAACTTTGTAAACTTAGTGAACTGTGGTATCCGGATGGGGAAATAGAACAGAGCCTGCAGTTGACCGAATATATGAAATACTACCTATTGCTCGCGTCTTTCTAACTTTAAAAATTACGACTTCCATACAACCGTTCATAGCCTTACCTCCTTAGGGGTGAAATTTCAAAAAGCCTTTTCTTAGTGAGTACTTACAACATAAAAAGCATTAGATGCCAACAATTCAAGTTTGTAGCCCAAACGTAAACCGTCTAGGCCACAAACTTGAAATGTTGGCTCTGCGTTTATATCAGTCATTTAGGGCAAGTAATTGTATTTGTATATAATGTATAGATTATCAATTTATTTTTGCAGTTCTGCATCCTAATACAAGTTGTAACAAGAGTAACAAAAATGTACAAAGTAAATTACATTCCGAATAAAATTACTTAGATTACTAATACATAGAAACTCAATTGAAACCATTAAGTAGTTAAGGTAGTTATTAGGTTAGTCAGTAAGTTAATAAAAAATATAACTCCCTCATTAGGAATATAACCTGTGTCGCGGGGGACTTTACAAACATACATGAAACGAACACAAAGGACACTCAGACTCAGAACAACAATTTGTGGATCGGTGTGGTGCAGTCGAGTTTACCAAAGTTGCATCGCTATTGATGTTATAAAATAAAAAAGTCATGGGAAAATGTTTAAGTTGGATAGAATCATGATACCTTGCACCTGTTAGCTTTTCACAATGCGGTATAGACAAACCACAGTATCAATGGCGATAATTGCTTTCGGAACAAGCGGCAAAAACGAAACTCATGCTCCACTTGAACACACGTGCTTAATAAGCATTAAAATAATTTGGAGGTGGTTTTATATACAGTTAATTATGATAATAAGCTCATAATTTGGGGTCCTTTGTGGCCATGTGTTTCGCTTCACCGCTTTTCACTAATTTGCGATGTCCTGTGAATGTTTTACGGTGCATGCCTGTCGAATCGTTTACCTTTAAAACATTTATGAAAAATGTAGGAATTCATATTTTATTAATTAAAACCGCATATATCAATGCAATATACATCATTAAAGATTACGATAGGAATCAGTAGTTATATGCAGTGAGAACATACGCAATAGTCGTTTAATCATCATTTCGGTAATTTATCAGTCGCTCACGGCGTGTTTTATCCGTTGCCGCGATGAATTTAATTTTTATAACAGCGTCAGAATTCAAAATTATGTAATCAATCACCAGATTGTTATGAAAGTGTGCGATACGAGACGATTTCTCGGCCAAATTTGCATCATCACTGAAACGAGGTTAACATTGCACTGTACCTACGTACTCGTACATATATATTCTACCACGTAAGTCATACACACACGTTGGATTACAGCTTACCATATAAAACGGACAACGATCTCCTATCAGTTGAGTTTTATTCCACACCAAAGTCGTAAAGTCGTATTTCAACTTGATACTATTTTTTTATTTTACACTTGTTATTGGTATCATTTTACTTGAAAAATATTACCAACAAACGTTCTAGATATTGTCTTCCGTATTGTATCAACATTCAATTAAGTGTGAATTTTATTATTCGCTGTTTAACGCCACTGTATGAGTTGCTTACAATGTTTGCAAAAACATGATGTGATTAAATATTTTTTTATGCTATAAATACGTTTAAAGTGAGAAAAAGAGATTGAGAAAAGAGTTTAACATTCATAGTTGAGTATTTAATGTTGATTGCTTTGTAAATTGATCGACTAAGAGATATGGATTTTTTTAATGCTAATTGCTTAGTGTTATTCCAGTATAAACAGTAAAAAAGAATTCTTACTATCAATATGCAAGAAAGAAGGTATTTTCAGTAGTTTAAATCACCTACAAAAACCTTCACTTGCAATTTAATTTAAGCTAGCGAGAGTCCTTCCTTCTTAACCCGGGTCCTAGCGCAGAATCTTTTCTAAGCTCATGTGTGCCGAAGCTCATATCTCTTGTATAAAAACCAAAGTCTTTCATAAAAAACATGCCTGAGAGAGGGCCTTCTGTCCCATCATATGTCCCCCTGTGAAGTCCGTTCTAAAGTGACCTATTATACCTATTCCTGTAAACTACCTTTATGAAATTTTTAAATCTCTACTTCAAAAGCTACTAACTCTTACGATAGCCCTTAAATTTCCTTAATCCAGCTCTATTTCAAAATCCGTTATCAGCTGACGTTTTCTATCAATAAACCTGTAAACAACCTCCCTGCTGAATTTAATCTTAGAAAATATCTAATAGAAAATACCAAGTATTTTCCCAATAGACTATTTTAATCCGGTCTCACGTAATATCCATTTGTAGCCGATGTATCTACTTTAAACTATCTTTGTACCAAAATTAAAATTCTCTAAATGAAAAAAACTGACTAACGTACAAACTTTATTTCCTCAATGTAGAGGGTTCAGTTACAGAATGTCCAACTCGCAAAATGTCTAGCGTACGCAGTGTTCAGTTCTCAGAATGTGCAGGTCGCAAAATGTCAAAATATTCATCCGGCATTGGACAGTTGGACATTTTGCGAATTAAACATAACGCGCCCATAAGAAACCGAGCTGCGTCGCAAAATCCGTTTCTAGTCATAAACTATTATCCTGTGAAAATTCATCTTTATGGATTAAGTCCAGTGAGTGATTGAGCATCCTTTGAGTTTATATGTAATATAAAAATATGAATTACTTTGTAATATCGCATAGTAGTAATAATTTGAAGGCTAATGATCGAAAGTGAGAGAAGCGTCGGTTGTGTTCAGAGGCGTGTGAATATTTCACTTCATTCGTTATGTATGAGACAACCATGTGTCCTCAATTATAGATTTATGCAAAACAAATGGCTACAACATATCTCAGCAATGCAAACAACACTCGTAAAATTGTAAAATACGTAACAGATAAACATATAATAAAATATTTATACAGGGTTATTTAAGATGCAAAAACGCATCTAAAATAATTTATTTTTACACATGAATTAAAATTTTTGGTTTTATACAAATTAAATTAGTAGAATGCTAGGTTTAATAGGAAAAAAATGTTTTATATTTGTAGTATTTTACAAACTTTTACAAACCTACCTGAAACGGACACAAAGAATACCCAACCTTAGAACAACAATTTGTGGATTACACAAAATGTCGTCCCATGTGGGGATCGAACTCACAACACTCAGCGTAGTAGTAAGCGGCGTGGCGACCGTTTAAACTACTACGCCATCCTTGCAGTCAAATAAGAACTTTTTCACTCTATCTTCTAATTGCAACTATTATTCGATTGATATATTTACTTACGTCTTTAATATAGTAATACATTTCACATAGCGAATCACTAATAAGAAATATTAAGGTGTTGTAGCCAAATCGTAATTACAAGTAAATGTGGATTTAATGATGATTGTTTCTGACTTTAAGTACTCATAATACTTTACTACTCAGTAATGAACAAATAATGAATAGGCACGTCCGTGTCAGTGAAATAGGCAAAATGTATTGCCGTATTCATGAACTCCGTCATGGAGTGTTTTGTGTAATGTACTGTAATGTTATAAAAAAATAGTGTTGCCTCACCCTTGCTTCGTGTGGGCACGGATTAAAAATACGAAGTGTCACCAGCCTAGCCTATTCATCCCGTGGGTATCATAAGAGCCAACTAACTGAGCAAACTACACAAGACAACAGCAATGCTGAGAGAATTAATACTTGAAACAAACCCCATACCAACCCGTCTGGCCAGCGTGGTATAGTAGGCTAAAACTTCCTTTCTAAGGATAGGTCTATGTTCAGCAGTGGACTACTATAGGCTGTTGACAGTGATGATGGACCTTCCTTCGAGTGTTTAAAGGCTCTCTTGGAATTTCTCTAGATACTGAGCTTTTTGTTGAAAAGTTTAGCTTAAAAAGTTCACTCTAAAAGTATTTTATATATATAAAATTCTCCCATTATAGTCAGTTCAATTTCGAACCAACACACCCTGTTTCGAAATTGACCTGACTATAATGGGAGAATTTTATATATACAAAATACTTTAATAGTATACTTTTTAAGCTGCATTGTATATTTCATAATAAATGGGTAAGGTTCTAGAAATTATATTATGGAAACATCGGTAACGATTTTATAACACAATTAGGCTTCTTCTTTTATGCAAATGTAGTGAAATATGTAGTTAATAACATGCAACATAGTAACAGTGTTGCGTAAGAACATAAACACGTTGCCATACCGTGGAAACGATTATTTATTTAATATTCATCATTTTGAAGTGATCTAGTTCCGAATTTTTATAGACTTTCTGTTTCTAATGATAAAAAGCAAATAGCCTTTAATTTCGTGTGAATCCCCTTGCAATTTATTAAAATACTAGCTGGTACTCGCGACTTCGTTCGCGTGGAATTTAAAAAGCGCTACCTTGGTGGGTTCGATTTCCGGACCGGGCAAAATTTTTTTTAAAGCAAAAATTTTAACCGAAATGGTGAGGAAAAATAACCTAAGTTACTCCTTATATAGACAGCTACCTGGTAGTAAAATATTATCAAAATCGGTAATTTTCTAAACGGCTGGCTTAGACAATTACCCGGAACAAACAGACAGACAGACAGACGGACAGACAAACAAAAAAAAATGGTTTTAGGCATAGGTATCCTGCAAATAACCGTGTAAGCATTAAAAAACCTATTATTTTGACATTACAAACAGACACTTCAAGTTTATTTATTTGTATAGATTATCATATTTTTAATAACGCATTAATTAACGCTTTTGTTAGCAAGGAGTCTGAAATATTTGTTGCACACTTCTTGCTTATTTTTTAGAGGTGATGACACGTGACACACCTATATGACATCACCTCATCAGGGTTAATTAACGGAAAAGTGTTATTGTGCATTCAAGTCATCACACATCAGCAGTCTTTAATAGTCCACTGTCGGACATATTTAGGCCTCTCCTTAGAAAAGAGGTTTTGGCTTACTATACCACGTTGGCCAGGTGAGTTGATACAGGGTTTGTGTAAAGTTTTCCTTCTTTTTGCAGTGCTGTTGTCTTGCGTAGTTTTCTTACTTAGTCTTCTCTTACCACACCCACGGGATGAATAGGGGTGGTGGTGCTGTGCATTAAACCAACAGAAACTATAAGATGTTCCGTCCCTGAAAACCTCCGTAGACCTCAACCACTATGTGGGGTACAAATTGCTCATAAAGCTAGTTTGCAAGTGAATAATGAAGTGTTAAGTCAGAAGTATAGTTAACATTACATTTTTAACCGACTTCGGAAAGGCGGAGGTTATCTATTCGGATGTTTTTTTTTTAATTTTATTATTGTTCGAGCATAACTCCGTCGTATATAGACGGATTTTTAAAATTATTTCGCTTCGAAATTTATTCAGAAATTTTCCCATTTAAATTTTGATGAGATGAGATGAAGATTTGATGATGAGTTTCGAAAACAGACAACGTACCTCTTCAAAAAATGACAGCAAATCAACCGTGATTTCTGCTAGGTTTTTAGTGATCTTTGTTAGTATTGTTTGATTGAAGTCGGTTTAAACTTTTTTAAAAAGAATTCATAAAACCATAAACGAGTTCATAAACTTCATAGGCAAAGAATATAACAATAAAGCAAAGCTCCAAGTTCGTCGACAGCCCAATGTGCTCTTAAAAACGTTGTTGAACATTTGAAGTTACTATTGTACAAATGGTTTACAGGCGATTTTAATTCAGCTTTATTTTTAGTATATAGTATATGTGCTAAAACATCACTGTCGTTACTGTGCAATCTTATTTCTTTTTTTTAAAGGGTTCATAATTCATAGAGAAATATGCGTAAATGGATATGATTTTGTTGATGCCAAAATGATATCCAATCGAACACAAACTAATGGGTGATTAACCTGAAACATTGAATGATAAACTAAACCTATTTTCCCGGAAATTAGGTTCGACTTGATGTGATTTCAACAACCAACTTAATTTCATTAATTGTCTTAAAAACAGTGTGAGAATGGCGAATGGGAATTTGCCGTAAGCTTATATGAGAAAAACATGTCTAGCAGTATTTAATTTAATATTAGTTTCACTAAGTTTAGCAATGAGTTTCACGAAATTGCTATATAAGTAAAGAAAATAATGTTTTAAGTGCGATTGCGACCACATAGAAATATCTAACACATGTACATATTATGTACTTGAAGACTCTTGTAGTCAAATTTAATATTATATTTATAAGATACAAAACTAATCTTGAAACATGATTGCGTCACTTTCTCAGGAGGAGAATCGACAAATCATTTCTCCGAAACGAAATGAAGTTAACATTGACACTTATCTCTATAAATGAGCCATTATTTAGAGCAGTTTCATTCTGTGCAGCTGATCTATTACATATTGTCGTACGCATCACTCATTCGCAATCTTATCTGTGTATCGTGGGAGCGGGCACTCCTGGGCCACAGGCCGTACGCTATATAAGAGTGCGTCATAGCCTTCTTTAGAATTAAATACTAACTTTTAAACTTTCGCGTTCCATGAAGTATGTAGGTATATAGAGGAACTAACGCGGCCAGTGCAATCTGGACGAAATGCTAGGCTATTTTAAAGTTATGTAATACCTATTACGAGATTGCGGTGATTTCCGACCATATAAAATTACTTAACTCTATTTCAACGAAGACTTTGAAACAAACTATTTAAAAAAATAATATGTTACATACGCTATTTCTGAAGTGATGTGAATACTACAAATTAAGTAGATCAATATCCATTCTCTTGGAGCCTCAGGCAAAAGCTTGTTCGAAATATAAATCAAAAGTTGGCAACCTTAACGAATACGATATCTTAAAATTCAAAGATTGGATTAGTTATTTATTGTTAATATATTTAGTGGTAT
Source organism: Arctia plantaginis (assembly GCA_902825455.1). NCBI lineage: Eukaryota > Metazoa > Arthropoda > Insecta > Lepidoptera > Erebidae > Arctia > Arctia plantaginis. The sequence goes on from CADEBD010000288.1 coordinate 10,192,340, forward strand.
TAATTCGGAACTAATAATAGTTCCGAATTAAATCCTAAAAATCTTTTTAAAAGTAAAAAACTTTTAAAAAGATTTTTAGGATTTAATAATTGAAGATCAGCGTACTCGTCAGCGGCTGTGATAATATAGGCAAACACTTTATTTATAAACTATTTTAGGAGACATTCATCAAACCCGACAAGAACTCTTCATTGTTCAAATAAATGAATGTGTTTAAATACATTTTTATAAATCTGCGCAAATGACAATCAAAAATATAAATTTTAACTCTCTTTAAAAATACTTAATAGACAGAAAGTTTATTTGTTAACTGTTACTATAGTAACTTAGAGTACCGTATTTTTACAACTACGATTTCAAGGTCGAGAACGGATTAACTAATGCCGAATCAAGGAATGACGGCATCTTTTTCCTATTATAATATATTTTATCGTCTGTCTGATGACCATGCTAAGAATCTTAATTTAATAGCTGATGAGTCAATACAGTCTAAGTCCGACTTACCAGCATATCTGGTTTGTCTGTCTGTTAAATTATAGACTATTTGACTGTGGATATAGCGCATTGGTTTTATGTATTTTAGGAATCCACGTCCATCGTTTGCTTTATTTAGAGCAGTTTATAAATTAAACATCACAAATATTAGCATATTTTAGGTTTAATTTAATTTAATTTTTTTCATAAGCAGAGCATGAGGGGCCAAGCGAGCAGACGGGTAACTCATGAATAGTGACCACTGCCTACCATGGACGCCTGCAACTCAGGAGAGGCAGGAGGACGTCTTTGAGTATTTATCCTAATTGGGATTGTACATAGAAGTGGCTCCTCTAACGAAGAAAAGTTTCTGAGGTTTTCTCACGAAGAAAGTAGTCCAATTAATATCTGAAGCAATATTTGTTATAGTAATTATAAAGATATTTTTGCATGTATTGTATTATCTTCAGAACTACTAAATACTGCCTTAAACTTTTTATACTATTATTAGCCAATAACTATATATGCTACTAAAATAGGCTTTACAAGTAATACATAGTAGATACAGAATAGGAGAAAATTGCCCAACTAAAACTAACAGCCCTCGCTCTGATTGAACAGTTATTTATGTTATGTGTACATGTACATCTATCTTCTTTTTAGTAACGTGTTCTTCAAATGAAAGACGTTGCCAAATACCTGCACATACATGCAAAATTCACATACATACAACAAAAAAATTATAAATACATAGATTAAATTTTTAAGACCTTCATGTGTCTGAACAAATAACGACTTTTAATATGTGACATTAAAAAAAAAACACCCTGCAACCGCTATTGCACTCATACATACACATTTCATACGTCATATAGCTGTGAGAGTAGATTGACGGTGGGTTACAAGCAACGTCAGTCGGTCGTGAGAACAAAATAATTGATTTTACTAATCTCATCTATCGAGTCTACACTAATACGTGTCTAGACTGCGCATTAACTACCTAGCCCACTTAACTCATTAAACGCTAACTGATATTGTGTAGGACGTATGATGTTGATGCATTTATTACATGTAATCTTTTTTCTCAACGCCCAAATTTAAGTGAAGTAGGTAAAAACAATAATTTTACTACCACAGAGTTCGCTGTTATTATGATATGAAACAGTTCGATTTTGTTTTTAATATTTTCTCTGCTCTGAGAAAGCCGATCTTCTAGGCATCTTTGCATCCCACTCGACTTTGGATGACGGGGGAAACGTATCGCCAACCATAACGCGGTACCAAAGCTGTATGCTGGCAATCTGGTTCACACAAAACTCAGTGCGTAAAGCATTCTTTTCCCTCGACATTCATACGTCGAGTGGCCTGATGGAATCTCCGAAGTCGGCACATGTTTTAACGCGTTTCTTTTGACTCTCCTACTCCCAAGGCGTCGTCCCAAACTCCTGGAAAGTAGCGTTTGTGCACCTGATCTGTAAAAAGGATGACCCCTCTGACCCGTCCAACTACGGGCCTATGGCCATAACTCCTTTGATCTCCTAGATTATGGAATCCATCCAATGATATTTTTCGCTCTTTAGATCCGTACTTTGATGATCACCAGCTACTCAATGACCGACAGCTCCCTTCCTATGGGCTTATAATCACTTTCCATCAGGTGACACGTCTTTTCGTCTGCCCCCTCTAAAAAAAACTTATAGAAAAAAAATCTACTTTTTAGGTCAGCTAGGTATAAAAGCGTGTTTTTTAATTTTTAAAACTATAATTTATTTCTTTAGTAATTAAATTAAATTCTTTTTTAGTAATTAAAGATGATTATTTTGTAATTGAGACTAAAAAAGTAACAAGTAACTAAGTCAACACACGCCTCTTACGTACGTAGCAAAAGATTACCGTATTTTTAGGGATGGAAAAAGCTGTTAATCCTGAAGATCCTGATCAGGATAATCGGCCAAATTTATAAAATGATTGTATTGTCATCGGTCCTTGATAAGTGTGCGAAGTCCCAAGTTAATTCAACGTTTTGAAATGGTTCAAAATCACGTTTGAAGATTCCGTTACATACATAGATACACACCGAGCTAATAAATGCATGTTAAAAATATACTTTCTACGTAACTTATCCTTTGCCATTTTGTTAAAAATAATTGGAAATAGGTAAATTAAAGGGCTGCAAGTAGAGGAAAATAACCTAAACTAACAAAAATGCAAATTAAAATTGTTTGAGTTTAGTTAGAGCTCAAAAATAATTAAAAATATTTACTACGAGTAAAAATTAATTTCAATAATAACTAAAGAAAAATGTGTTCTAAAATCCTAACTCCAAATCCTGAAATACTACCTATAAAACTAACCACTCGGACCTCTACAACCCTCAAGAGGCTCTTGTTTAAAAAACGTCCTTCAATCTGTCAAGAAAAAACCTAATAGACCCTTGTCCGTAGTTCGCTTTTAACTGGTAACCTTGACACTGTTGTCACATAGAAGAAACATAGATGTAAGCGTAATATAGTAGCATGGCAAACAGCTTAAATTGATAAACGACCTCATTATGAAAGCACCAATTGAGACGAAAAAAAACTAAATGCGGAATATTTTACTGCTTATCTGGTTATTAGATCTCTAGACGCTATAAATGACTAAGCTATAAAACTTCATTATAACTACACCGTCTTTCAAATGACATTGATTATTTAAAATTTTAATATTATTAACACGACGAATGTTCATTAATATATCAATAAAGAAGCAACTTTTTATTTGTGTACCTACTCAACCTTTAGCGCCAAATACAAGTATATAATACTAGCTGACCCGCGCAACTTCGTCTGCGTCTCTCAATAGTAATAAATTTTCTCCGTTTTTTAAACATTCTTCATTGGTGCTCCGCTCCTATTGGTCTTAGCGTGATGATATATAGCCTATAGCCTTCCTCGATAAATGGGCTATCTAACACTGAAATAATTTTTCAAATCGGACCAGTAGTTCCTGAGATTAGCGCGTTCAAACAAACAAACAAACAAACAAACAAACTCTTCAGCTTTATAATATTAGTATAGATTAGTATTTTTAGAGTTTGAGTTTGAAACTGTCATATTTTATATTTTATTTGTACATAGATCCGTCATAGAGTTATGTTAAATGGAACTTCCAATTTGAGCAATTATTCTGCTTTGCTTTAAAGCCACGAATATTCTACATGGTTAGTTGGACCTGTACATTATTCATCATTATTTATTATTAATGGTTTCTTCTCATCATCATCATCAACAGCCTTTGATAGTCCACTGCTGGACATAGGCCTCTCCTTAGAAAGCAGGTTTTGGCCTTGGGTTGGTATAGTCAATGGTTTGTGTCAAGTTTTCCTTCTCTTTGTAATCCTGCGTACATTGTTTCCTTAGTCGGCTCTGCCTGGATAAAATAAATTGATAGCAGTTTCCTAAACATAAGGTCACTTTCATTTCTATACTAAATACAGTTTGAAGTTGCCAAATATATTTTAATTTTAATTACGTACGAGGGGAAGTCCAATAGTTCGTGGAATAAAAGGGTTTTAAATAAAATGAAACGATAAATCTATTTTTCCTTTTCAATATAATCACCCTTAACATTTATTAGATCTATGGACATTTTTTTCTAAACCATCGTAAAAATATTTTTTATCTTTTGCCTCAAAATGAACTAAAATTGCCTCCTTTACCTCATTGTCGTCGGAAAATTTATTTCCCCTTAAGTCTTTTTTTAAATTACGGAACTAATAAAAATCACTTGGGGTCGATCTGGACTGTACCTGGGTGGACCAGTGTTTCGAAGCCATGCTTATGCAGAGCAGCCATTGCAACTCTGCTCTTGCGAACTGGCGCGTGTCTTGCAGGAGCAACACACCCTTGGTCAATTTTCCTCGAGTTTTTTCTTTGATAGCCTCCTTTAATTTCTCTAGTATCGTTGCGTACTATTCTCTGGTTATGGTCCTTCCCTTTTCTTTGTAATCAATGGGTATTATCCCCTCACAATCCCAAAAAACAGTAGCCATCAACTTTCCAGGCGACGCCGACACTTTGGCGAATTTCTTTGGCGGTGGTGTACCCTTTTTATGCGATTGCATGGACTCTTGTTTGGACTCAGGCTCAAAGTGATGAACCCATGTTTCATCTCCGGTAACAATCCGCTCCAAAATCTGTGCAGGTTCGTCTCCATACAACTCCAATATTTGTTTGGACTCATCGACGTGTTGTTGTTTCTGAATCGTCGTGAGCATACCTATCTTGCACTGACTTTTGTCATACTCAGGTGTTCATGTAGGATTCGCAAAATGGTGGTATCTGATTCTCCAACTAATGCAGATATTTTGCATCTTCAACGGGTGTCCTCCAGTACAATTTTTTATACTTTTTCGACGATGTTTGATGTGGTTTACTCAACTGGCCTTCCTGAGCGAGGGTCGCCTTTAATCGTCGCCCGACCATGTTTAAAAAGACCATGCCACTTGTAAATCATTGATTTACAAGGGCACTGTCCCCCATAAACGGTTTGAATTGCATTCAAAATGGTCTGAGCGTTCTTTCCTTGCTTGGTAAGAAATTTTATCACAGCACGGTGTTCAATTTTCACCATAGTCTCAGTTTTCTTCCGGATAGACTAGTTTAGCAGGCAAATATTCGTAAACGAATGAAGCAATAGGACTGAAACTAACTATTTATACACTAATGATGAGTCCCCAATCAGTATGACACTAAGCGAGCGCCCCTATCCCCACTCCATCCCTTCCATTCCACGAACTTTTGGACCTCACCTCGTATGTATATTAATGCAACCACATCGTTACAAGCACGTCTATAATATGGACTTATTGCAATTACATTTAATTTTTAAATACATTAAAAATTATAAGAACCTACTCTACTGCTATATATATATTATATATATATATCTATAATATATATATATATATATATATATTCTATATAATATAAATAGACATATATAATATCCATTCACCTACTTTGTAGGAGTTAAGTATATTGTTTTACACCGGGGTCACTACAATTTATAATTAAAATTAGATCACAACATTAATTTGACTGTAGCAGAAGAAGTGAATAGGTCTGGCCAGATTGAATGTATATCCGTCAGTGATGTATACCAGAAGTATACCAGTCTTTGTTCCAAACCAATTGAGTATAATCCTAATAGTCATCCAATATGTTATTTAGTTTCAACATTAGAAGACAACATATTAATTGTAACTTCGATCATATAGTGACCTTTTTTTAATGGTATAAGAGGGCATACGAGCAGACGAGTTACCTGATGGTAAGCAACTACCACCGCCCATGGACACCTGCAACTCAAAAGTCACAAGTGCGTTGCCGCCCTTGGAGACCCTCCTGCTCGAGTCAGCGGGCGGGGGGATTTGGGCTCTGGTAACCTCACTCACTCAGTGAAAGGCAACAAAAGCATTGCTTAACACCTGTTTTCTGTGAGGCCGTGGCATCACTCCGGTCGAGCTAGCCCATTCGTGCCGAAGCATGGCTCTCCCACGGTGAAAATTTCCTCCCTTTACATGCATATAAATGTTGTTGTATTGTCTGAGTGTTGGACAAGCTTAAATAACCCACCTTCCGATATGATTTATTATTACAAATGCTGGACTAAAACTACCCTAAATCGAAACGACGGAGTAGTGATTTATAAAGAGATCGTGTCTCGGTCTTTTGAGCCAGACATTATTTGAGGTAATTGTCTTGTTGTCACTGCTGAGCCAGCCTATACAATCATTTGCTCCTATCGCCCTCCATGTTATAAAAACCTTGCAACCTACTTAGAATCACTCGATAAAGTTCTACGTCATACACATTCAAGGAACATAATTTTTACCGGAGATATAAATATAAACACAATATCTGAAAACTTATCTGCGGCAACCCAAGACTATCTAAAATTGAAGGCCATACATGGACCAAAACAGGGTATTAAGAAAACCACACGAATTAAGACGTGTGTTGATCATTTCATGATAAAATGCTCATATCATTGGAAAACCGTCGTATTTAAACAACGAAAACGGACCACCTATACTTTTTTCCATACATCAATAACTCTAAAATTGCAAGAAAGAATAAAACTTCAGTAGACTATAAATTAACTAAAGATACTCTCACCAAGGAATCCTTGGATAGCATCTACAGCGCTAATGATGTTTTTTTTTTTAATCTAGCACCTCCAATGTTCTTTGGAGCCTATTTTACACTATTCCATTCATTCCAGTTCTCGCTGTTGCTACTTCTTTCATGCTACATACTTGATCTTTCTTTCATATATCTTCCACACTGTCCAGGTGGGATTCCTGCTACTACTATATTATTACTTTTGTTTTCTGCTTTTCTTTATTTAGGGTAATTAAAGTTAACACCGCAAAGAATATTTTTATTTACATCGTACGTATTATACATATTACTTAAGCTTATTACATATTATACTTTTCTTACAACTAGGTTACAATCTCATAGACTAAAACTAAATGCTATTTTAATATACAATTTACTTCTATGAGGTGACAAAGCAAGTTTGAGAGCCCTGGTTTCGGCTCCGTTATTCCAAATGGATAACGCGGCGCCAACCCCGCCCTCAATCTTGCTTCCGTCTGTGAATATGCGCACCTCGATGTTGTCGGGAGTTGTTCCTCGTCTTCCAGACATTTGAACTCCAGGGCCCCATACTCCGCGGGGTGTGGCGCCTCTCGCCGGAGTCATTCGTTCGATCTCTCTGTCTCCCAACCATGACTGGTACACCCCTCTCTTGGCTTCGTAAAGCGAAGCCACCTCGCGAACTCTGAGGTCTAGAGGGAGCATACCAGCCAAGATCAGCGCTGAGTGCAGGGAGACCGTCCGATAGCTCTTGCACAGCTTCTGGTTTTCGGACGCCAAGCCCCTTCACCGCCGCGCACCAGCTGATGGCACCATAGAATATGGTGGGCTCCACCGCCGCGACATAGATGGTCCGGATCACCTCGGGGTGTAACCCCCAGCTGATCCGGGCCATCCGTGCCAGATTCTGGTAGATACCGATCGCCTTTCTGCATACGTTTGTGACGTGTGTGTTAAATTTGAGTTTGTGATCAATAGTGAGCCCTAGGATTTTAATCTGTTTAGACAATCCAATGTATATTGATCTCCCGCCGCCGATGAGGCGCGGGAGATCGTACTTCAGCTTCCGCGTGATTATCATCGCACATGTTTTGTGCAGTGCGAATTTCAGCTTCATTCCGATCCCCCATTCCCGCACATGCTCGAGAGAGGCACTGGCTTGTCTCTCAATTTCCAGGGCCGTGTCCCCATCGAACACCAGCACCACGTTGTCCGCGAACGCCTGAACATAAACTGACCCACTCTCCAGCTGGTGTAGTAATGGATCCAGAAGCACATTCCAGAGAAGGGGCCCATTGATTAAAAAGACAGTATTATCTGAATAGACTAAGCTCCAGTAGAGGTGACATTAGGGATACATAGAATGTTATAAAAGAGATTGGTGAGACGAAGAAAAACAATGAACCAACTACAGAATTATTAAATATAAGAGCTTCACCAGTGGATTCACTGAATGTAGTAAACACATACTTTACTGGAGTAGGATGCACATTAGCTGCTAGATGACTTAATGAAATGAATTTACCGAAACAAAAATTATCACGCAACGCCCGCACCGTTAAGGATAGCTCACCTATAAATACCATATCATTCATTGCTACGGATCCCTTTGAAGTCAGAAGTATTATACTGGGTCTAAAGTCACACATAAAATTGCTGCAGAAATATGGATACACCGGATGATCAACTTACCTGAAGAGCACATATCATGTCAACTATAACTAGAGTTAGGAAACTAGTTTATATATTTAAAAACCTTCGTACAGTAGCTTCTGTAACTCTGGTCATACAGACATACCGTGCACTTTGTGAATACATAATCAGATACTGAATATGCGTGCATTGGGTGGGCTAAAGCTCATATGATTGCAATCAAGAGATTCCAGCGTATGGTGCTAAAGTGCTTTTATACCTACCTTACCGACCGTCCCACGTCTTCCGTGTATGAACTTGCAGATGTCCTATCTGTTAGAAAGATATTTGTGTATGAAATGCTACGAAGATAACACAAAACAGTTGTTCCTGTTTCACAAAGACGTAGAGACTAATAGACGCTGCCCTGTTCCTCGCACTATTTCGACATTTTCTATAATTACTTGGTTCCTCATGTGTATAATAAATATAACAAATTATTAAAGCACGTAAATTTAATAATACTTAATTCCAAATAGTTTTATCTGCGTGGTTAAAATCCATAGATTACGATTATGTTAAGAACTTATTAAGGAATTCATAATTTCTATGTGGCACAGGACATAAAAGAAGTAAGTACACACATATACCCACACACACACACATACACACACACACGCGCAGGCACGCAAACACGTGCGCGCACAGGTGCACATGTATATATACACATGCAAGCATACTATGTCATGTATTATTTTTTAAGTCTACATGAATTTTAATTTACTATTTTATTTTTTCTCATTCTTCCTGTATAACATTGCTGTAAATACTATTGCTAATATGGTGGCGAATGTGGTGGAAGACACTGACACCTGCAACACTGTCTATACTAGCAATAAAGAATATTATTATATATTATAGAACTTAAGAAAAGGTTAACATAAGTCAAGGACACGTTCAAAATAAACCATTAAGTAAAATTATAATTATGTCAATAGGAAGGATCTGTTCTGCAATGTCATTTGTTCAAAATGTAGACTATTCCAATTTTATTTTTAAATGTGCTTATCTGTAATCGTGTTAGCTAAATAGTTAAAACCGTATATAGTCGGTTGACACCAAGAGCTGTTTACGCCACGGTGCGAATCACATATGGACGCTTTTTGAAAACGTCGTTTGGGACCATGGTGTAAATCGCCATAGGTATCCTTTTTGTGTGTGATCAATTCGTAAGGTGGTGCGAACCATAGTAGTACTCTCTTTGACGTCGTTGATTTGTAGGTAAAGATGTTAAAATCAAAAAGTATATTGAGAGGAAAAGTTAGGCAAGAAATAAGAACAATAAATAGGATGGACCGGGGTGTGGTAAATAATATCTTGAGAAGATTAAACTTGCATAACTGTAACTTGAACTAGATTTTTTAGGAAGTCCGGCAGTAAAATAAATAAAATATAATTGAAAAAAAATACTACAACTTTGTAGTGTATCTAAATTATTTAGGAATCATTAAACAATTAAAATAAATATGAGGAAAGGCCTAAGTGTCATTTATAAACTATTTTTCAATAAATTACAGGTGCGATGAATGGTGGTTGGTGACAGGTGTTATTCAATAAATAACGTAAAGTACATTTCATTTGGCAACTACTTTCCTCAATAGGTATTGAAATATATTTCTATAAGTTACACAAGATAGATGTGAACATCGATCGGTAGTTGATGCCTGTCCGATAAGTGTACGGCTCAGTACGCTCGTCTAGCTAAATTGTCTCTCATAACTACGGTGTTAGTCACCGATGTATATTCATTGAAGGATTATGACTGAGCTTGATGGTGCTCAGGATTGGCTTTTTCTCACACAGCTAATAGATAAATACTTGAAATAATTATACGACGAGGACTAATGAGATACTATAGTAACACGAATGGCAATATATACACTTTGCCCTACATGGCTGTTTTATTAGTTCATAATTACTATAATTGTTATGATACAAAAACCACAGCGAGTGTATTGTTGTTAAATTGAATGGGGGAATTATCAACCGCAAAGCTCATCGAGTTTCAAAAATGCGGGCTGACCGCATGGACAGGACACGGCGACCACGCAGCGACCTGACCTTGTTGCGTTAATGCACCCTAATTTCACCACAGGCCGTCATGAGTGCGCACCAAAAAACTGGCCCGTCATTTTGTTTGCACGACTTGCCGATAAATTAATACTGTCAAAGTGCTCCCGCGAATAAGACACGCACGATCCACGCGCAAGTCATCCTGTCGCGCTGCATGTCGTCGCCGAGCGACAGATGCAAAGCGGCAATCTTTCATGCTCTCAACAAAAACTTACTACCAGGAATTCACTTACTCACTATCTTCGATTAAATCATAATTACGAACGAAATGAACATCTCATATTCTGATGAAAGTAGGCAGTATTTGGCGACGAATGCGGGAGCGAATTGACCTGGTTTATCTTAACTATGGTGATGTTCCACGTATTGCGGATGGGAAGCTGATTAGAAAACGATCAGATCTAAGGCCGAAGGGCAGATCGACGATAAGCCGCCGACGTTGGCAGCGCATGCGTAATTAGAGATAAACAGAAAATAATTGGCCGCAATCACGGGCTATGAACGAACGTGGCTGGGCGGTTAACCACCACCACAGCCACTAGAATTGCCACTCCATCGCTGTCGGCTTTCTGAATAAGGATTTTATTTAAGTAAGCTGTAGTTATTTGGTATTAATAAATTTGTCCTTAAACGCAATTGAAAAAACACAATATTTAAATAAACTTCGACAGCACGGATCGGTCGCCACGCCGCTTCGTACTGCGCCGAGTGTTGTGGGTTCAAACCCCACATGGGACGACACTTTGTGTGATCCACAAATTGTTGTTCTGAGTCTGGGTGTTCTATGTGTCCGTTTCATGTATGTTTGTAAAGTCCCCCGTCCCCCGTGACACAGGATATGTTCCTAATGCGGGAGTTGTCTTTAAAAAAAAATAAGCTAATGCAATATTTAACTTTATGTTAAACCTAATTATTTTTGTACTGTAATAATATTTGAGTTTATTCACCTAAAAGTAAGGGACATAACTTGCTGAATCTTGTACTCCTAGAACTAGCCAAACCATCTAGTTCCAAAAAAGAATGGTATTAGAATCAACTATTCAGAGTAATTATCTGTAACAGACGTACTAAAATGAAAATATCGTAATTTAAAGTCACAAAGCATATATCCGGTACTATTTATATTCCATTATTTTTATTTAATAGAGTAATCGGCATGGTTTTATCTGAAACCAATTACAATTTTGACGCATTAATTTAAGATTACACTTGGTTCCAAAAAATACGGGTCAGTCACAAAAATTGAAATACCTCCAGAACTGTAAAAGTTAGATCAATGAAATAAAAAACAGAATAAAGACTTTTTAGTTGCGCTTCTAATAGCATATTATTTAAACTGGTTGATGAAAAAAACTTCATTAGAAAAACAAAATTTAAAAAAATGACTATTTTTAAAAACAAAATTTTTGTTTCATTTCATTATGGATGCTTTCCATTTCTATTCTGTCACAAAAAAAATTATCGTGAACGTCTTCCAGGTGCATAATTATTATTCTGTGAGGTGAAGCATGGCAGTCACGCTAGAGGAATGTACCAGAATCCTAACTTTTTTGGAACTTGGGCGGAGCCAGCGTGAAACAGCCAGAAACATTGGTGTATCTTTGTCGACTGTTCAGCGGGTAGTCCAGCGGTACCAAGAGACCGGATCACACCTTAGAAGACCAGGAAATGGCAGACCAAGATGCACAACGGCCAGGGAAGACAGACAACTGGTGGCTACAATGCTCCGAAATCGTTTTTAAACTGCTGTTGGTCTAAAAACTCACTTTATTCGCTTTGGGGGTGGCAATTTAAGCGCTCAAACAGTAAGAAGACGTCTTGCTGAAGCAAATTTGAAACCTTTGAGCCAAATGGCCCCAAACTGGAACGGGGACATCGAATTGCAAGACAGAGATACGTGCGCGAGCACCTAAACTGGACACTAGACGATTGGTCTAGGGTAATGTTCACGGACGAGTCTAAATTCATGCTTTATACGCATGATGGTAGGCAGTTGGTGTACAGAAGACCAGGGGAGCGCTTCCATCAAGTGTGTGTGGAGGAAAAAGTGGCGTACGGTGGAGGCTCCGTACAAGTTTGGGCTTGGATTTCTACTGAGGCCCGCACCGAGCTGGTGCTCATTCAAAATGGAACTCTAAATGCAGAAAGGTACGTGGAAGAGATCCTCAATGAACATGTAGGTCCTTTCATGGCTAGGATAGACCGGCATGGCATATTAATGCATGATAATGCGCGTCCCCATACCGCCAGAATTGTACATGACTACCTTGAAGAGGTCGGTATCGAACTCATGCAGTGGCCAGCGCGAAGCCCGGACTTAAACCCCATCCAGCACGCCTGGGACGAGCTTCAGAGATGCGTGAAAGGTTGAAACCCCCCACCAATCACGCTTCCCGAGCTCAAACAAGCACTGGTGGAGGAATGGGAAGGTATTCCTGAGCACCGGCTCCGAAATTTGGTGTACAGCATGCCTAATCGCCTGGAAGCTGTCAGAAGAGCTCGTGGAGGCAATACAAAGTATTAAATGAAGAAAGTGATGAAAAACAGCAAAAAAACAATCATAAAAAAATGTAATCTTAAGAAAAATATGACTACTTTAGTTTTTTTTTTTTAATTTAGAGATAAGTTAAGAGTTAGAGAGTTTAGATTTAAGTTTTATTTTATTTTTATCTGTATAATTAAATTCTCAATTGAACAGTCTTCGTTTCTTTAGGATGGCATACGTAGTTCGGGAGATATTCGGGTTTATGTGACTGACCCGTTATTTTTGGAACCGAGTTTATATTTATTGAAATATTTATATAAAACATAACATATATAAAAATAAGTTTATGTATGTCATATGTATCTCAATTTACTTCCACAATTATTTATTCGAGAAAAAATGTAGATAAAAAAATCGCTCTGTCCCATACCCATGCCAAACATTTTACCGAGGCCAATTAGGCTCGGGCGTGCAACCACTACACGGCATTTATATATTTGCAGATTAGACGGTATCATTATGGTTATAAGTCGTTATCTTTACAACGATACGTGAGGTGAGCTTTCAGTATCGGCTCTCACCTCTCGGGGACGCAGCCACAGATTAACGACACGAAATCGATGTTTGTACACGTCCGACCTCTTCCAATAATAGGAGCTGATCGATCTACGAGCGGTGAATTGCCAACTGCAGACACACTTGAGAAGTAACGAAGCGACTGTATATCATTGTACACAGTGAATGCACAGTGAACACGATTAACGAGTACACCAAACATTGTAATTGTCAGTTTGGATAAACAAATTACCACTCCATGCCATCTGTGTTTATTGCTTGTAGTTACTGACAGTTTATGAGCTAATAAATTTATTTATGTATACGTATATTTGAAACCGTACATCAAAGACGGAAAAATCTCCATTAGAAAATGGATGAACAGTAGGTAGCTACATTGCGCATGAATGTTCAAGGCTCACCGTGCAATAAATTTTGTAAATTGGAAACAGTAATGAATCAATCTGAGTGACGAAGGTTTTCCACAAACATGTCCAAGCACTCAATCGGCGCCTGGAGGCAGTGAGGTTCGTAATTGACATGTGTCAGAATGTGTGCGGCTGACCTGCGGGTCATGCGTGAACATAGTTTGTAGCATTCCGACGTTACTTTCGCCTGCACTCTTCCACTTAGAAGACGATCGCTTTTAGTGTTCTAAGTCGACTCACTGACCCGATAACCAGTCCCTTATTTACTGTCAATTATATAAAAACTAATGATAACACAGTCATTTATTTTCTACATTCCACTTCGAGATAAACTGTTTAAGACAATACTGCTTAGGTACATGACGAGCAATAGTTACCTTTGAATAAACTCTCAAATAGGATGTCACACAAAAAAAAATTGACGTCATTGAGCTTAGATAAGCATTGATTTATGCCTAAGCATTTGTAGGGACAAAGAACGGTGCATAAGTTACCGTACTCTGTTATTTAGCTATTAGTGTAATTTAGGATAATTCTAAAGATCATGTGAGGAACTATAACTGTAATACAAGCGCACCTCTCTAACAGCGGAGCTCAGAATGTTGCTTAATATTGTAGTACTAGGTGCTTAATATTGTCTGATACAGGTATAGGTATTTTAGAAATGTCGATATAAATAGTGCCTAATCGTGATTTTGTAGAGAGGTTAGTACCGTAGCACCTTCGCAAGCGTACGCCCCGCACCTCCGCGCCCCGACATTCCTCTCGAGTCCTGAACCGAGCTGAACTTTGCTCTTATTGTCAATTCGTGCTCACCGGTGCGTCGCGCTCCTAAACATTATACCCATTTAAGAAGTCTCGAAGAGATAAACGTCTTTGTTCGAAGGGTGATTGTCGCCGAGACGAACCTTTTGAGAAATACGCGACACGGGAACAATGCTATCCTTGTTCGATCATATTGTTTTGTCTTTAAGTAAATTTAACAGATTCTTGGGGTCGTGTAAAATTGTGTTAAATAAATCAATTCAAGGTATAATTATGTTATAAATAATGTTTACAGTCACTTAAGATTTAAGATAGATTGAAGGTGTTTCCCACGGCTGGAATTCGATGTTGCGTATCTACTTTTGCAATAATAAGTGATTTTAAGAAAAGCTTCAACAATCGTCATTGATTAATATTTCTCAGCTGATTACAGTTATTATTAGTTAGTTTATTGGTATTTCTATGTTCTTATTTTTTATTATTATAATATATTATAACAGAAAAAAAAGGTGGCACATTCTTACAAGATATTCTTGTAAAAATGTACTCCACCTTTTTATTTTATTTTTTATTTATTTTTTTCTGTGCGGAAATCCCCTTAGATACCAGCAACCGGTGGCTATGTTGGACTCGAACTGATTAAAAACCGCACGTCGTCTCGGAACCAATAGCCGGGGAACCAGGTGTACCCTAAAAAGGAAATCCCTAGTACCCCGACGTACGAGTATGGTAGATGGATCCTGTATGGGAACCCCCATGTTTTTTCATGATGCCTCTCGAGCCAATGCTCCATAACAGGTCTTACCGCCGGAATAACGAGGACCCGGTGGAGTTGGGATTTCTGGTCCTCGATTTCTCGATATGTTCAAGACGCTGCACTGGAAAGGGCGTGGCATCAATATCAATGGAGAATACATCTCTCACTTGCGATTTGCAGACGACATCGTCATCATAGCAGAGGCGTTGCAGGACCTTCAGCAGATGCTGAATGACCTAGCTGACTCTTCTGTACGCATCGGCTCACGGATGATTTGGCTAAAACCAAGGTCATGTTCAACGAACATGTACTACCGGAACCGATTGCGATACACGGTGCCGTTCTCGAAGTTGTTCAAAATTATGTTTACACACAAATTATGTGTGTGACATTGCAGTTAGGTAGAAACAACTTCGAGGACGAGGTGAACAGAAGAATTCAGTTGGATTTGGCAGTGTTTGAGAAGCTACGTCGAGTCTTCTCATCGTCGATCCCTCAGTGCCTTAAGACGAAAGTCTTTAATGAGTGCGTCCTACCCGTCATGTCATACGGAGCCGAAACGTGGACACTTACGGTAAGGCTCAAAGTTCAAAGTCGCTCAACGTGCTATGTAAAGGGCTATGCTCGGCGTTTCCCCAGGGATCGCATCAGGAATGAGGTGATCCGGCAGAGAACCAAGGTCGGGCTGCTAAGGCAGTGGGCTGGCCATATTAGCCGAAAAACCGACAACCGTTGGAGAAAACGAGTGGAGTGAAGACCGCGTCTCAGCAAACGTAGTGTAGGACGCCCACAGGCCAGGTGGAGTGACGATTTGAGCAAGATGGCTGGCAGGAGCTGGATGCGAGAAGCCCAAAATCGATCTAAGTGGGTGCAATGGGAATGCAGCAGTCGACTGCGATAGGCTGATGATGATGATGATGATTTCTCGAGTCTCAGGACTCCGACCCAACTCCCGTGCCTCCTTGCGCCACTGATACAGAGCCGCTAGGGCTCTCGCCTGCAGGTCCCACGGTGGAGTTCCGGCCAGGAGACCCGCCGCCTCAAAGAAGATCGTGCGATACCCCTTTATCACTCATATGGCCAGCACTCGCTGAATGTACTCCACCTGATT
The DNA here is from genome assembly GCA_902825455.1 of Arctia plantaginis. Classification (NCBI taxonomy): domain Eukaryota; kingdom Metazoa; phylum Arthropoda; class Insecta; order Lepidoptera; family Erebidae; genus Arctia; species Arctia plantaginis. The sequence goes on from CADEBD010000288.1 coordinate 10,208,826, forward strand.
TTGTTACGTGTGTACTTCCTTTTAATCACATTATGCATACAGTATTGCTTGTTGTTAAGAGTAGTAATTGGTGACTAGTTCACTTTGAAGACTTCTTAAAATTAAATAAATTGAATATTATTTCCTTGCTGCTGTAACCAGCCATAGAGATAAATATATAGTCTAAATTATAGTCGGAAGGATGTGCGTTTTATACGCCTACCCCTCCGGAGATGCAGGCGTCAGGCATCGACCTAGATTATTAAAATATTATAAGAAGTATACGTAATTTCTTAATACTCCAATTTTTTTAATTTTCCGACAATAGTTATTTGCGAAGCATTAACTTTAAATTCAGAATAGTTTAACAAGGGAGATAATTATATTTATGACATATACCACAATGTCAATAAACGAAAAGCAACAATATTATATATTCACTTAGCTTGTTTGTAATGTAATTTAAGTCATATATTTTAACGCAACTCGTTGATTGAATTTATCTTGTGTGTTTTATTTCCATATCTATAACATTAAAACACAAAAACTAATTCAAAATAAGTAAAGAGATCAAAATATACTGTTTTGGTGGTTTTTAAATGATTCAAAACTTGTAATCTCTATATCAACTTAGTAAATGATAGGTAGGTATAACATCTGTCACCCTAGCAGAAGCAGGCCGGGGTGGCGGCGAGCGCGTTGCTAAGCGCGCTCGCTTCCAGGGAGCAGAGGGAACATGGGGTTTCCACACGGGGGGGTCGTCTACTCGTCTGTAGATGGCCCGAGGTATGTCGGGGCACCAGGGACTTCCTTTCTAGGGTATACCTGGTTCCCCGGCTATTAGTACCCGAGACGGCGTGCGGTTTTAGTCGGTTCGGGTCCGACATGCCACCGATAGGTTGTACCCGAGGGGATTTCCGCACGGAAAAAAAAAGGTGGGTATAACAGGCCCTGTAGATGTTAAATTATAGTATTTAACATTATAATTTATAGTTATTTTCTAGTCTAATTACCTTATTTATATAAAAGTAGCATTTACATAAAACAGCTGTCTAACACGTATTTAATGAAATTTAAGTTTAATTCCAGATAATACTAGATAGTTGCTATTGATTAGTGTCCCGCAACATATTGCTATAGAAATACTACGAATTAATTCAATTCATCGTAGCTTGAGGCAGACGATCCGTTGACGCAACTCGAAACAATGGGGTTTCGGTTCACCGACCTTTTGGGATTTGTGACATCCGACGCGAAAATATGGGCACAGCACAGCGTAGCCTACGTTGCGTACTCACCTATGAGGTGAGCGCAGAGATGACGCGTTCAATAGTGCGCCGCTCGTGCCACGGTACGCCCCTTCAGATTAATGGGCAATAGTGCTGAATTTCTAATGAGAGTACTTGTGAAATTTTAATGACGTTATATTATGTTAGTCACAGTACAAAAATAACTCAGCTGCACATGTGATGCGATTACGTAAAGTTTTGTACACACTTACATGATTATGTTGGACTCACTAAAATGGCAAATCATCAAGTATTGAACTTAATGATATGGTCGTTCAAGTTACACCATATTTAAGTGTATTTAAATGTACTTCGGAGCGGTAAGGCCTCACCTTTATGTTTTCAGAGGTCACCTGTGTATTTTAGACCCGTTGTGATTTATCATGCTATTTTCATCAGCAGTTCATTAAAGATTGCGTGTTTTATATGCAATCATATCGTGTACGCTAACTACGTAGTGAGCAAGTGCGTGGTAGGCGCCGGTGGCGACCACATAATGCCAGCTCCAGGCCTCAATAAGAGTAATGCGGCCTCTTTACCTCAGCGTACAAAGACGTCTTATTTACAACCAAACGCGGTTCAAATTGAAGCCTTTCAGCGCAATTACCTTCGTGAGCGACGGCGCGCGTTTAGCAGCCGACTATCAAATCAAGTATGGACTTCCTTTACAGAGAACCCACGAGTTACTCCCATTAGCATATCACCTACAACTAGGGTTAACAATCATTGAAGTAAGTGTTAATATAATAAGTTCGGTCAAAAAAAAAACAAAAACTAGGGTGTTTATAAAATTTACAAATTTTATATCAGTCTTCCGTCACTAATAAATATACTATAATAAATCTTCAGATATATAAGACTAGCTTTTGTCCGTAGCTCCGCTCACGTGTATTTCACGTGTGTGGACCATATTACTCGCTGATAATGTAGCTCTCCATTGGTGAAAGAATTTTTTAAATCGGTTTAATGGTTTAGGCGTGAAAGCGTTATAAACAAACAAACTCACTTTCACTTTCATAATATGTATTTCAGACAGACTTTCGCTACTATCCCAAGGGCGTAAGGTGAAAAATTGATTCAAGTTCATTACTTTTCTGTTATCAAATAGTTCTTTAAGTAACGAAACGGCAAAGCCACATATTCTGACTAAGCTATAGAGTTTGTGAAGTTAAGGCTTGTAGAGTTAGGGCGTGTAGATTTAAAGGCTTGGTTCTACACTAGATAACTTTTTGATAATACGAGCCGATAGACTCGTCTTGGCAACATTTTACATGAAAATGTTTTTAGTGGGATATACTATAATAAAACACATTTATACCTATTAGATGGTTCAAACTTTGAGCAAAGAGCAACTTTGTTAGTCTTTATTTTTATCTATGTGTGTGTGTGAAGTGTTACCTGATAATATAGCTTTCTTTTTTAGTTAGTATGCGTGTAGTTTAGAACAAATATGTAAATTCAAAATCAGGTAATTTATAGAAAAATACATACGTTGAACTACTTCTTTGAAAAGTCGGAGTATTTTTTTTTAATTCTTTATTTTCTAATTTCCTTTTTGAACTTTCTAAACTAGTAATTCAGAATTGTTAAATACTTAACATCAGTGTAAACTCTAAAATGAGTTCGCCTTATCTCAAGATAGAATTGAATTAACAGACCAAATTACGTGCCGCGGGGATGTTATCTAAACGTTTCACAATAGTATTGTTCGCCGAAGTTGGCAATAGGCTCACAATGGAACACCAAGAGCGGACCTGTCGATAGAAATAGGGCGCGCTCGGAACGTCGCGCTGCGAGGCGACGGTGGTGAAATGCGCGGTGGGCGGCGCCGGGCACGCCGCTCCGCCCAGCCCTTTCACCAGCCGCCCGCCAGCGGCGCCCCGCCTCGCCGTCCTTCCTACCCTCAACCATTATCCAAGCTGCTCAACATTTCGCAAGAACTGTTTCCAGAATAGAGCCACTTGCCGCGGGCCTTGCCCCATCGTGTTCATAATGAAAACGACTCTTACAAAACATCTGATTGCCTCTAACTCCGTACTTATCAACCCTCACTACGACGTTTAATGTTAAGTATTTGCTATTAAGGCATGGTTTTATGATCTCTCTGTAAATTGTTTTAGTAAAATGTTGAATATCACTAATTATAGACCTATGTATATTCACAAAAGTAATGGTACTTTATCGTGGAAGGTAAATTGTGTTAAAATAATCACGTTTGATTTAGCATTCAAAGAACTGTGCAGAAGATATGACCATTGTGTTTCTACTTATTAATAACAATATGAATTCTATAACGATACCTAATAAGTTTACGGATTACGTATACGGTTTTTACGTATTGTGTGTCTTATTATACGAGTACTATTAAAAACTATTACTAGTCCTAACTCAAAAGGTGTCAATCATATGTTGCATTAAATCGTCTCTCTTATTTAACTGTCGTTTTATGGGCTAGATAATTAATTAACTAATTTCAATGGAACTTTAATTACTAAAACATAGCCCTTAAATTACAATTAGAAATCTTCTATCTTCCTAGTCGAAAATTACTTTCATACATGTGTTTATATTTCTGTTCATCAAATTATGGGAGATCAAGTAACATTTGTAACCACATCGCAGTACTCTGTGCTTGTACAAGACAATCACTACATTAAGTATCTGTATTGTGCTTATTGTCGCTCAATGCTTAAACCTAACAACAGATGAAAGGTTAAAAAGCTCAAATAAGCGTGCATTAGGAAAGAGGTGGCCCGTCGGGTCGCGGTTAGAATGCAAACTGCCGCCCATACATTAAATCTGCTGCATTGGAATTGCAAAGTCGTGATTTGTCAAAGCATAATCTAACGAACCGCAATATTCGCACATCGTAATTATTATCAATTGTTAAATGGCAGCCGAATCTTAAGTTATCAAGGTAATTTTAAAGTAGTGAAGATTTCAAATAAAAATTAAACTTACAGCAATCTATACCTTCTAAGGTAGTAGTAGAAAGGCCTCTTACATCTCCCTATGAACTCTATAAGTTTTCATAACACGTTCTGTAATTTTAAATAACATCTTGCAGAACTTTTGCAATATAATGGATGGAATTAAACAGAAAACAAGTGTCTTAGAAAGCTCATGCAGTTGAAAAATAAATTCCACATGTTTTTAACAGAAATACCTTGTTATTCAGTACCACATACGGTAATAATATAGTCACATTATTGTACCGAGGCTTCATTAACACATTTACTATTATGATATATATTTTTAACAGTACCTAAATACCTTGTTATTCGGTACCACATACGGTAATAATATTGATTGCTGCAACACAGATTGCTGTAGCGCGGCTTCATTAACGCATCGACGCAATTCTCTCGTGTACCAGCGCCACTATCGCTATCATTAAATTATATTCCCGAAGCGTATGCGATGTAACCGTTACAACGACGAGCTCCGATAAAGCTTTGATTTATAACAGCAAATATTTAATGACAACAGACAATTGAAATTTATTTATAAGGTGCACCGTTTAACTCTGTATGTAACAAATAAATTTTACAGTTAGCATCACGTTTACCATATTACTGGCTGTTAACAATGAGACTGTAGTCTAGACCTGTTTTATATTCCACGCGAGGATCTTTATTGGGGAATAAGGTGTAGGATGCTCGGCATAAGTAAAATAGTGTGCCCATATATGCCCTTATAAGCTTTCAGATCGAATAATTCAATGAGAAAATACATGCAATTGTACTTGTTAACTGAGTTCAACAAACGAGTAGGTTTTAGAAAAGACAGTCATATTACTGTTAGTTATTGTTATTTGAAGGTCTTTGGATATCTACAATAAATATTCCTATTAAGCTGACTACTAAGAAAGTAGTTATCTTTACTGTTCTTCCTAGAGGGGTGAGGAATCACTTTCATAGATAGACACTATATCAAAATTATGTATAACACTTAAGAAATATTGTAACACATTGAAGAAAGATTGTATCAACTAAGTTACAGTGTATTAGCGAATTAAAATTTCAGAAAAGATATTTACTAAAATCGATAACCGGTACATTAATTGAATTTTAACTACACACGGATTAACAAGCCGAGCACACACCGATGCCTATCTTTTATTTTGTTTTATTTTGTTCGGAATACCAACAGCAAAAATAACGTAAGGTAAACATTATAATAAAGTAACAACGAAGCTATTCACAAGTTCAAGTTCAAGTGTGAACAACAGTTCAAATAACAATACAAATAATAACCAACAACCACAAAAAAAAGTACGTTTAATAAAATTACTTAATAGGAATAACACATTTTTGGAAACAAAAAAAAAACTTAGACTAAGAAAATGTCACGCTCTGAGATTGGGCTTAAAAAAATTTTTAAGCATGTATTTTTTTGACATCTGAATCTGGATCTGAAGAGCTCAAACTCGCTACTCAATTTATGCATATCATTTACAGATCTAGTGGCTTGAATAATAAAGGATTTTTTGTGGTATTTGTTCGAGGTACTGCTAAGGGTGGATTATGCCTAGTGTGTATATTATTCGGTACTCTGATTTTAATTTTCTCGACAAGAATCGAGCAATCTCTATCTCCGTTAATGATTTTAACAATGTAACAATTTCGGAGACAGTAAGTCTATTTGTTGGCAGAATATGATATCTCTTACATCTTGTCACATATACGAGATCAATACACTTACACTTATACTGCAAATATCTTAAAAAACTGTTTTGGATTGACTCAATATGATCAATAAACACATATATTACAATGCGGGTTATAAACCGCCGACTCATACTCGAGGATACTGTGTACCAGTGCACAATAAAGCACTTAAAATTAACTGCAAAGCACTTGGATACATGTATTTCAATTTTTTTATTTTTACAATCTTTTGAAAATTATTTAGATTCATTTGCAGTAACTCACAAACAGAGACAACACACAACAAGACAGAGACAAACACAATAAAACAAAAACTATCGTGATTAAAGCATGAGAAAATGTCATTAATAAAAATAATAAAGAGCAATGGTCCTAATAAGGAACCCTGAGGAATACCAGAAGGGATCGGCAGCCATGCAGACGTGAAGCCGTTAGTTGCAACAGCCTGAGATCCATTTGTAATATTTGAGGAAAAACACCTGAATAGGTTACCGCGTATTCCAGCTTTATTCAACTTCTGTAGGAGTAGCAAATGATCGATACGATCGAATGCCTTGATAAAATCTGTAAACACAGCATGCACTTGACCTCCAGACTCCATATGTGAGGTTGTAAAGTCGCTAAATACTAGCAGATTAGGTACAGTCTTTCCTAGTACAGTACAGATACAGTTTTTCCCCTTTCATATCAGGATTTCGTGTACATGTAAACAATCGATTTTTATCACAAGTAAAATTATTGACAAGTGTTTTTTTTTTTTTGTTTTAATATTAATTAAAACATAGGCCTACCTAAAAAAGCGATAAAAATTGCCGTGAGCGATAAGACCACCTATTGTTATACTAAATTGTATATAATATCTGTACAAATAAAACTACAATGGTGTACGATTAAGAGATAAATAAATGAATAAAAATTGCTTGATAAAGAATACATACCTACATTTTAACTTAAATAAAATATAAACGGTAGATTATATATGTATACGTTACTCTACGATCCGCTACACAGCCGTATTATACTACGAGTATATATTTTTTTTTACTAATATCAAGAAATTCCGGCCGGGCCGGAGGATCCTCCCTTTGTGTTAAAGGGACTTGACACCGATTCCTCCACAGTGGTGACCCCGACGTGATTGGCAGCAGCCTTCAAAAAAGATCAGCAGCAGCACCATCGTCACCATCGTTTACATACCCACAGCGATGAGCAGTAATCAAGTCTTAGTCAGCCAGTAACTTCGGCCTCAACAATGATACCAACCGCAGGTAGCGATCGTTCCAGCCTGGTTTACCCTACTACCTCATAAGCGTCTATCTATCCCGTCTACGCAACAGCCAGCCACTACGCAGCAACCTGTCGGGGTACCTACTGGGGACTCCACCGCAACACCGCGCACCGCATGCCATCCCGACTTACTGGGATCAGCGGACTTCAGTCCCAAATCACTGGGCTAATCTAAAATGCTATCGGCTCTTAGTTCTGATTTACTAGAACTACTCACTACTGGCACGCTCTACAACAGGGCATAGACAGCTGACTCATTAAGATATCGATCACCGGTCTTGGAGGGGAGTGATGTGGCGACTTCACTTCTTCCGAAACAAAGAAACATACTACAGCGCCATCTACCGAAGACACATCGAACTACGAAGTACCTCCTGAATGAAAATTGCTAATCCTGTATCGCGATATGAACCATTCTCTCGACGATTAGCATATAAATATCTTCCCAACATCAACCGTTGGGCCCGCGGCTCGCCAGGCATGATCAGCTCGCCTGGTCGGAGGATAATCCCCTTGTGTTGGAGGGACATGACACTCGTTTCTCCACATTACCATAGTTTTTCGACAAATGTCTGGAAACTGTCTTTTATCGTTTGTATTTCAAATGGTGGAAATATAATATTTTAATGTTTTATAACTAAATAGTTACAAATAGTCACGGTTCTCGTCTGATAGCATGCTAGTACAGAATGATGCCCCATGAATAAACGAGCATTACCTCATTTACCACTATCCCGCGGCCCGCCAGGCATGATCAGCTCGCCTGGTCGGAGGATCCTCCCCTTGTGTTGGAGGGACATGACACTCGTTTCTCCACATTACCATAGTTTTTCGACAAATGTCTGGAAACTGTCTTTTATCGTTTGTATTTCAAATGGTGGAAATATAATATTTTAATGTTTTATAACTAAATAGTTACAAATAGTCACGGTTCTCGTCTGATAGTATGCTAGTACAGAATAATTCCCCATGAATAAACGAGCATTACCTCATTTACCACTATCTTGTATACTGTGAAAGCATCCAGTACAGTATGGACAGTATGGACACAAATCCAGCAGAAACTTGCTGTGGCATTGTTCTCTTATCTTTGTGTCTGAAAATAACATGCGTATATGAAAAATACCTAAATTATGAAATTACTGCAATATATGGTTACAAATATTAGTAAGTATACTATTAGGTCTTTACCTATGAAATTTCTGTTTTGTATGCAATAAGTGAAAGTACTTATTTTCTCTAACTTTTTTATTTCTGTTATTCGAAGTAATCACCCATGCAATCGACGCATCTTTGCCAACGCATTGGCAGTTTATTGATGCCCTTCTCGTAAAAATCGGCTGGACGGGAGGCAAAAAACTCTTCAAAGCCATTTTGTACTGCCTCTCGGGAATTGAATTTTTTACCCACTAAAAAGTTGTCTAAATTTTGGAAAAAGTAATAGTCGGTAGGTGCAAATCTAAATCGGCAATGTAACTCGGGTTTGCTTCCCACTCTTTGTAATTTGCCATGCTACAACACACTTTCAGGTAAATAAATAATAACAATAATGATAAATAAATATTTTAAAAATATATAATGAGTAAATCAACTTTTAACAGGTATCTTAATTGGGCGTGTTGGTTACTTGTAACTACACGTTTAGTTAACAATGTTATACTCTTGAACTAATTTAACAACACGTCGCATAAAGCTATGCCACAGATTACACTAGTAATTCGAAGCGTGAAACTGAACTACTCTCAACAAACCACTCTAATCGAAAATACAGCGAGCACGAAACACTACCAGCAAAGTCGCACAGCACCGCACCGTCGTTTGCTGCTTTCGGATGGTCCCGTGGTGATGTAAGATCTAGAGATTTATTTGCCAGACCAATCGACGTTTCTTCAATTATTAAGGATTTAATTACAGTCACTACTGAGATAAATCGCGAGCAATTATTTCTAACTCCTAACGACGCAGCTGGCTGCCCAATGGCCGATATTTTGCGCTCGCGGCTTCTACCATCTAATAATTGAATTTCCCCGGAGAACAATTGCTCGATTACAGCACAGCCCGACACGGATCGACGCCTAATGAATCTCCCTGCTGTCTAGTTATTTACTGAGATAAACTCTGTGTTTACTGGGTACATGCGCATGATTGCACGAGCTACCAATAAATTAGATTTATCAGCTACCTTCCTACTTATATCTTGCTTGAAATACATTTTTGTATAGTAATATCAAATCACAATGTAGTTAAATTAAGTTTTATATATGTATATTAAATTTTAATACAAAAAAATTGAAGAGATTTTGACATAGACATAACATAATAGGTGACATAAACCTCTTATTTCTTTACTAATATTTTAAAAGTGCGCGAACGTTCGCAAATATCGAAGTAAGCTATTACTTCAGTGGTATCCTAACTTCTCACAATAACACCACGCACAATCATTAAACATAATAATCCGTTTCGAAACGGCAAGCAAATCAATATCGGGTACTGACCGACGCACGCGCCAGCGAACAGCTTCCAATCAATGGGATGCTAGCCCCATTTCACGATTTCAATGTATTTTAATAAAATGTCAGCACTTAGTGTAATTTATATTGTGCAAAGTAAACCAAGTTCCCGGCCTTCTCTCATATTATTAATCGTTTATGAAATAACCAAAGCAATGGTCTGGTTACCATTGTATTAAAAAAGTAATTTTGTAAGCTTTCATAACTCCACTTTAAAAATAGTATTTACTTCATAGAAATCAAGGCCATGTGCCTAACAAAATTTAGTTTTAGAAAAAATAAGTCGTCATTAAGTATATTAATGAACTAAACATTACATTATTGATAATACCCACAAGTCCTTTAAATAAAAGTAGAACTTGATTTTCTATATATGGTGCCTAAAAAGGCGGCGGTGTCTAGTGGCTGGATGTACAAAATCTATCAGCGGTAATATCTTAACGGAGAGATGGTTCTGGCCCAGATCTGGAGCCGGTCGGACCAGTTCTTCGAGCATCCTTACGTAACACAGCGAGCGCCCCAGTTGTTTGCAAAAATGCATCACAAAGCTCCCAATAACACGCACATTAAAAGCTTTTCAAGATTTGCGAGTAACAGATTACAAGTGACGCTGCCTGCGACGCACACTGCATAAAAATATTTCTTGACCATTACGCAATATAAGCCGATTTTCGACAAGAAAAAAAGCATAAACTGGAGTTTATTGCGTCATTGTCAAATAATAAATCACCAAATTCTAATTACGCATACCTATCCCTACCACGCCCTAGATTGATGTGTTATTCTGTTTCGGAAATTATACAGCTATATATTATTTATTGCGCTTCTTTTAATATTTTTGCATAACTACATCGTTTAGGTAAGAAGTCGACCTCCGAATTTGAATATTAAAGAGACGTGCATTAGACAGATGGGTTTCTAATTGGTTATACTCTAGTTCGTACTATGTGCGACGTGGGCTTAATCTCTTTTGATCTAATTCTTAAAAAATATACCACTACGATTTCAATGTCTATGATGACGTAAATATTATTAATTACATTTATAAGTCATTAAGATTATTAGAGAACACAACGTCCATGTACCTAAACCTCATCAACTCCATATTAATTATGATGTGGATAGGTGCAATTTTGTTATCACGCAGATTTAATCTCTATAAGTCACATAGTAAGAATGAGAATCAATGTTAATATTTCGAGGAACCTCATACATCTAGTGCTAAATTTTCCATGCTACTTAGATCGCACAACAACAACACTGCATCATCGCAACATGGTCTTCGTGATAATTTATTACTTATGACTTACAGTGAAGAAACCGCGTCCTGTCCTGTCCTTATTAAGTGATCCATACATCAGAAGCGCCTGTGTTATGAGTGATTAATCGTCAATATTAACGGTAGTATATCTTATTTCTAACTGCATCAAAACCGTTCATGGGAGAACATGTTTCCTAAACTATCACGGTCACTTTCACTTGACATGTTAAAATAAACGGGATATTTACCTAAACATGGTAGCTACTTGCCGGGAGCTTCTTGGGAGCTACTTGCCGATATTTTAGCACTGTTGCAAGCGCCAAAATATAGACCTCACAAGAAATAGGTATTCACATACAAATGGCAGTTTTCGAAATTAAATGACTCAGCAGCAGCTTACTTTTCTCTAGGCCGTAGCTTTATTAGTTCATAGTTCATTTATTCAGAAACAATAATATAATTGTGTTTGAATGTATAACAATTCGCCATAATACAAAAACGTTTAAAAATAATACCAAAAATATAAATAACATAATAATAAAAAAAAAACAAATAAATTTGATAGATTTTACAATATGTCATGAGAATACAAAAAAAGCGACGAAAAACAAACGATAAATTAATTATTAAGGCATTTCATGATTCAAGAATATTATTCGCAATATTTATTATTATTACATAAGTTATTAAGTATTTAATTGCATATATTGTGATTGATAAATTCATTGATGGAATAATAGTTATTCTCCAAGTTTTCGTTTAAATAAAGAAGTCCTATAAACAGCTAAAAAGTTTAATGGATTGATACTGAACACAGTGCCGAGCTATATTCAATTTAGGGTTTATTGTATGTTGAATATGTTTCCTCCGCGTGCTCTCTCTAACCAACCTCTCTTCGTGGGTTTCAACCTCGTGCATATATTTGGATAGGTAACACAATGTTGTCAATATATACAAACATGGCACCGTCAATAGTCCAAGACTTTTAAAATGTTGTCGACATGATTCTATTTGGGGAATGCGGACTATAGTTCTTATAGCTCTTTTTTGTAAAATGAACGCCCTCTGCATTATAAGCGTAACTATTTCCCTACAGTTGTATACATATCTGAACTTTGACTCTATCAGCGCATGGTAAACGGATTTTAGGATATTTATTTCTACTACTTCTCGAAGGCTCCTAATTGCATAGCACGCTGAAGAGATTGAGGTGTCAATAGATTTTATCTCTTCTTTCCAATTGAGCAATGCATCAATATGAACCCCCAATAATTTAACAGAATTCACGAATTCTAATCTCTCTCCATTAATCATAACTTCTAATCAATCGTTACTACTGGCTGTCGATTTAAATAAGATTAGGTTTGTCTTTTTTGTGTTAACTATAAGCTTGTTAGCTGCCAATCTTAAAAAGTTTCTAGTGCTCCCATTATTTTTACATTTAAGGAACTTAGGTTACTTGCACTAATCACAGCGTTTGTATCATCTGCAAAAACCGTGAGTTTAACATCTGGCTTTTTTAAGCTTAAATAGCATAGTAAGTCATTTGTAAAAATTGTAAAATAGGACCTAATATGGAACCTTGCGGTACGCCCTTCCTGACATTTAAAAGTTGTGATCGGTGTACTTCTTGACAATTGTTTTTTCCTACCTCCTTAATTTCAACATAAAACTTTCAATTTTTAAATATGATTTAAATAACTTTAAAACATTGCCCCTTATTCCATAATGTTCCATTTTAATGAAAAGCAGTTCATAATCCACTGTGTCAAAAGCGGAACTCAAATCCAGAAAGATCCCAGCCACCTTGACTTTTTTGTTAATATTTTCTATAACATCATTAATTAAGGTATTGATAGCATCTGTCGTACCGATACTTTTTTGATATCCAAATTGTCGCCGATTTAAAACTATGTTATTATTCAGATGGCTAGTGAGATGGCTTTTAATTAGCTTTTCAAAGATTTTCGAGAGTCTAGGTAACACAGAAATCGGTCTGTAATTTTTAGGGTCGGTTTGTAAGCCCTTTTTGTACAATGGTATAATCTTTGCTATTTGCCATTTTTCTGGGAAAATGCTATTTTCAAAGCATTTATTATAAATATGAGACAGAGGTAAAGCTAAGATCGCGATATGCTCCTTTACTACCCATATTGGCAATTCATCAAATCCACAAGAATTTTTATTCAGCATATCTTTCACAATCTTTATGATTTCATCAGGTGTAACAGCAGTTAACGTCATCTCATCAGTTACCTTATCAGAGCCTTGTTGAAGGTAAAACCTTGCCTGATTTTGATTACTATTTTCTGACGTGGGTGTATAATTAAATTGCCTGGCGAATAAGTTTGCCAATTCTTTAGGATTGTCAACTATTTTTTCATTGGTTTTTATAATTAGCTTTTTCATAACTTTATTATTATTTTTATTTCTATGTCGATTTACAACTTGCCATAATTGTTTACTGTTATTTTTGGCGTTATTTATTTGTTTTGATACCGCATTTCGCTTAGCATTTCTCACGATATTCCTAAATAGTTTCACATAATTATTTTAATATGAAATTATACTACTATCAAGAATAGTACCACTATTTACACACAATAATCTTATCATCTTACTTGAAATTTTTATACCTTTAGTAGTCCAGTTTATATCCATGTTATTTTTGTTAAGCATTATATTACGTCTTCTCTTTCTAAAAGTAACCTGGAACGCATTATTAATTTTATATATGAACGTATTAATTCCCATTTGAGTCCATTCATTATTCAAAATTAAATATTTTAATTTGTCATTGTTTTTTTTTACAAAAAAAAACGCTTTTTATTTTAATACTTGTTTTTCTTAAGAAACTAGCATTTTTTTTTAATTAACTCACAAAACAAGCCCGCATGGCCTTCACCCAACCCACTACAATCTGTGTCTACATTCTGAATACATTGCTGGTCTAGATTTGTAATGAAATTGTCTATACACGAGCTTGAATTCCCGCGAACGAAAGTAACACTATTAACGAGAGTCCTAAAGTTATAGCACCGTAGAAGACTTGAAAATTCGACATATCTTTTGCTATCGGACAAGAAATTTATATTAAAATCATCACAAATTAAGCACTTCCTGTTGAAAAAATATTCTAACATTTTTTCAAAGTTTTGTATAAAAGTATCAAAATTTTTATCATTAGGCGTACGATAACAACAACAAATAAACAACCCAGTGTTCATATCCTGTGTACAACATACTTCAAAGGACTCTGGCCTGTATAATTTATTGATCTGTGAACAATTTGTAAACCCTTTATCTGTTTGTTCTAAAATAAGACTACCACCGCGTTTTTTATTAGGCCTTGCATTGTACCAGCGTTCAAAAAATGCTCGGTAATACATATATAGTCTAGCTTTGGCATTATTGATTGAATATAGAGGTCTAACTCGTCTTTTTTGTTAGTAACGCCACATACATTTTGATGAAAAACGGAAATACTAGTTGTTTCACTTATATTATTACTTTTGTGCCATCCTTAGAATGGGTACCAAAAAATAAACCCTCGGCAATTTTAATGACCCATGGACCAAGAGTCATCATACACTAGGAATTTCTGCTCTTTTATTAGATCTAAAGTATGACGAAAAAGTTTAAATTAATTTATTTTTGTAGTCCTTAATACCCTTTGACATGGCCGTTGTGCAGGCGTAAGTTATTGCCACACATTTGCATTGGAATATGGAACTGTGTTGGGGTAAAGCTAGTGACATGTTCATGTCTAGGGCTTGTGAAAAAACTCCGGCTCCAGTTCCTGACCCAGTCTTGGAACCGTCCGTCTAAGGTCGGACTTCGTTTATGCCAGATTGATCTCGGTCATTTTCTTGTTTCAGAATGTGATATCTCCTTGTGAAGGTATAGTGTTTTGGGATCCTGTCGCATGGGGCTGCTAATAGTGATTCACATTCCACCGATTGACCCAGGTATCTGAGTCTAATGATCGCCATGGCTGCCACCTGTTGTATGAAAAAGTCCAGTGGGGGCAGAACAAACGCCACCTCTAGTGCGGCAGTTTTCGTTGTGCGCCTACAGCCAGTGACAGTGGAGCCTGGGAGTCGCTGGAATTGCGGTGCTTAACGCTGTTCTCTGCCACCAGAAAACGGCACCGTTCGTGATTATTGGTCGTATGACTGTTTTGTAGAGTTCAACGACCTGCAGTGCGAGTCTCATTTGATCGCATATAACGCTCTCAAAAGGACCAGTGATAAGGATAGTCGGATCGTCTGCATAGCCTATTGTGAGGAACTACGGTAGTTGAGTTGTGTGATTAATTCATTCATAACAATGTTACACAGAAGGGGGAAGAGTACACCCCCCTGGTCACTTCGCTCATAGTAAATTAAATAGCTCTATATCTAGGCATGCTGTCGATCCACCCTGAGATTATGGAATCAACACCATGTCTAGACAGAGCTTGGCTAATTATGGTGAAATTTGTTTTGTCAAAGACATCTTCGATATCAATAAAGGTGCCTAGTGTTGGTCTTTAGTGTTTTAGATTGCCTTCTATTATGTGATACTACTCGATATAGAGCCAATTCTGTTGATTTGCCCATCGAGTATCCGTGTTGGTTGTGGTGTAGTGGGTGACTGACTAACGCAATGCTCCTAATTTTATTATCTATTAACCCCTCAAAAACCTTTAATAAGAAGGACGTGAGACTGATAGGTCGGTGTGATAAGACTACTTTGACTACTTTGACTTCTCTCCATTTCAAGGGGATGTAATGGTGTAGTGTATGTGTGGTGTGTAGTAGCTGATTGTGTAGCGTCGTACGTCGCACTACTGGTATTATACGAGTATACAACATGCCCAACTCGTGCCGATTACAATAACGCTTCTTCTAAACGTAAAGTAAGCCCACTCTAAACACGAGCTTAGCTGGACGTGTTAAATGGATGTGTTGACAAGAACAATGTACTCGTACCTTCTTTTTATTTTCCCTTTGACAGGTTGATAAGTAATTATTCATTTAATGGTAACCAAAATACTAATCAATTTATTGAAGCGGAACTTATGGGCAATTTGAATGAAAGCAAGCGTTTAATAAATAGTATTAACATGTTAAATAATATGAATCTTAGTAATTAGTTATTTATATTACAAAAGATTTGATTCATTTTGACTCAAATCTTATCAAAATTATTAATAGATTTTAAAATTCCTAGTAGTAGAAAATTCCTAGTAGACTGGGAGAAAATGCCTGTGGCGTTAAGTCCGATATTGTACAATTGAGTTGTAAAATAAATATAAATAAAATATAACTATTCCAATTTTAAACGAAAGAAAAGAATTTTATATTGATTTAGATACAGTTGTTCACATCACTATGTACAATAGAACGTAACTCTTTTTAATGCGTTATCAAAAAAAAAGTATAATTTATAAAAAATATTATTAAAAAATAATATATCTGTTTTTTATAAAAACGCTATATTATTCTACAAGCTTTGGCACAGTTACATTCTCTAGCAGCTTTCGGAAAGTGTGTTAACGAATAGCCAGCAATATTCCTTATATTAGTTACTTAATTATATTAGTTACTTAAATTCATTATTTTTAACCGACTTCAAAAACACATTATTATATTTCAATTCGTCTATTTTGTTTTTTGGTGTTTGGTCAATGGTTGATGTTCAGAATTATTTTTGTAATCGAAATAGTATACTCCCGAGGTCCTATTACTACGACACCAGGATTTGATGATGGTATCCAAGAGAAATCGAGGGAAGTCAATTTTTATATCCCCGACAACGTGTTTTAGCTTATTTCTCTAGCTTTATAGGTAATTGCGTTTAGCAGTCGTTATGTCATGTTGCTGAGCTGATGATGGAAGGATCCTTGACCTTTAGGAGATAGAGGATAACTCAATCGAAAATCTAAACATGTATTGACCTTGTTTTATTCTTTCTAGATATTTGTTAGGTGTTAGTGTTGGGTAACACAGATATGTCTACAAATGAGCACATATGAGGTTACAAAACATTTAGACAAAAAAAATTGTTAAGCAATTATTTTCATGTTTGTTATCTCAAAAATCTTTCATTTGTAAAGCGCTTTTATTTTATTTTTTTGTATTATGGTTTTTACTCACATGGATACGTCAACCCAATTGTGCCTTATGCTATCTACATTCACCACATTCTTAAAACTAATGAGAGAAGAGAAATGCTAATCAACAAAGTAAACCGATTATGAAAATTCTTTTTTATTTGGAAGGGTATATTTCCCCTTTAGTTCCATTCAAATGTGAAGAAAAAATACCATTCGCAGTTTTGGAAAATTAAGTAATGTGGGAATCAATATATTTTCGGGTTCAAATGTAACATCTTACCTTATCTATAAAGTAACGGACTTATTAAACTATACTTAATATAATCTAACATACTACAGTTTGGAACTATACATAACGGTGCGTAGAGTTTTAAATACTATATTATATACTCATTATAAAAATATGTTATTACACTAAAAATGATAAAATAAATCCTTTTCAAAAAACATTGAACTGACTTCAAACAATACTGACAAAGAGTACTAAAAATTTAAAATTAGTTACAAATCTAAGTGAAAAAACGTTATTAAGTAGGTACCCTCAATATAACAGGTAACATTATAATAGCAATAGTCTAGTCTGTTTGAAGCCGCTGCCAAGCCCGATGCACAATAAGTAATATTGATCTATGTCAGATTTATATCAGCACAATAAAAAATTAAGAATTCAATATAATTCTAATGAAACATCGAAGAAACGTTGCAGCTGCCGCGCTACATTCTACCAAGCCTATCAAGCACCTAATTGGCTTGGCACCGACTTCAAACAGACTAGAAGGGACTATTGCTATTATAATGTTACCTGTTGTATTGAGGGTACTTATTTTAGTTTTTTTTTACTTAGATTTGTAATTATATTTTAATTTTTAGTGCTTTTTATCAGTATTGTTCGAAATCGGCTCAACTTTTGTTTTAAAAGGATTTATTGTTCATAAATTAAACTTAACTGGTTAACATCAGCGCTAACATATCTCGAAGATCTTGAATTCAAAGGGTTGTCAACAAAGTTTACAATATCCATTAACCGCGTAACTGCTTTTTGATTAGTAGATATACCTATAAAAGGAATTGAATACTAAATGAATTGGGAATAATGGCGTACAATCGACACGTTGACATTACATACATGTAAAGTACCATTTATGTAAATCCATTTTGTTTTGACTCAATATGCGAGCTAGAGGCTGTGGGGTCAGCAGAGCGACTCGTGACCATGGGGCGCGCGGTGCGACGTACTGTCACGACCTCGCCCTCGTCGCCTTCAAAAAACATTATATTACTCACTAACTGGACACTTCACGCCACGTCCGTGCCGAGTACTTTATGAAAATATTGTTTGTAACGATATGTCGTTGCATGATTTGCTGCATTTCACAATTTGCGATTAATTGGCATTAATCGTGAACGAAGGCCTTTTTTTTTACTTGTGGAAACCCCCTCGGGTAGTCACCCCGCCGGAGTTTGCGGCGGGTTGGTGTGTCGGAATCGGACGTAATAGGAGGGATCCGGGAACTGCTGTCATTAACACATCCGGACCCCTCCTGGCGCCTGCCCGCAACGGCTCGGACACCACCTTCGGGAACATTATCTATTTAGGCAACGTCCGGCACACGCGAACGTCGCCTCCTCGCGGCTGGCCGTTTAGGCGGGTGGAGGGGAAAACCCGTCCCGTCAACCTACAACCACACTCAGGGCATGAGGCTCTGGTAAGCGCGCCTCCGCCGGTTCGTCGGCGGCGAATTGGGTCCGAGTGGAGATCATCCTCCCGGGCCCTCTCCGCCGTCTCCTTCTGCGAGATGACGTCTTTGCAGAGGGATGCGACCACGGTAAAACAACTATCATTAGCGGCCATGGAGCGTATGACGGCCGGTAGCGAGAGATCTCCTCCGATGACTGCAGTGAGGCCCAACGCTGCGACGTCCAAGCTGGGCAGATTGCTAGCGTGTGCTGAACCGAATTCTCATTGCAATTGCAGTGGTGATAGGCGGGACTCAATTCCCTCCTAGCGACCGAGTGCAGGTATTTCCCGAAACAGACGTGCCCGGCAAAGCCAGCACGTGGAGCCTCTAGCCCGGACGACCAACGAACCATTGTGGCTCGGCGAGCGGCTTCACGCCACTCGCGTACCTATTCGTGCGGGGGCCGACTGCCACTATCCGCCCGGAACTCAGCCGTCCGCCGATATACTTCGGGGACCACTTCTGCCTCCAAATCCCACGGGGGAGTACCGGCCAATGCGCACGGGAAACGGTGCGGTAATCGCGTATGGCTCTAACCACCAATATCCTCTGAGGGCGCCGGGGGCGTGCCCTATTCTGGGCGTACAGAGCCGCCGCCCACACCGGTGCACTGTACAGTGCTATTAACCGGACAACCCCCGTGTACAGCCGTCTCGTTGCGACCCTGGGTCCACCCAAATTGGGTAAAAGTCGCCCAAGGGCAGACGCAGCGCGGACCAGCTTTGGAGCAAGCTGACGGAAGGGCTCGTCGAAGAGCCACCTCCCATCGAGGATCAGGCCCACATATTTCATGAACGAAGGCCTCCCCCAAGGAGCGTCAACCATCCCATCCATTTTTTGTATCCATTGAACTTTAATACTGTCATGTTTCTACACCTGAATCGTTCTGTTTAAAGATACTATTAGCCCTTATCGTATGTTAACGCATTAACGTTTTTCAGTCAATATATTTTACAATAGTGGCACTTTTTATTCCCAATCAAAACTAAAATGTTCATAATGGCATGATAACGCAATCACGGTTTTCAGTCAATATATTTTACAATAGTGACACTTTTTACTCCCAATCAAAACTAAAATGTTCATAATCGTATGTTAAGGCATAACATTTTATAGTCAATATATTTTACAATAGTGACACTTTTTATTCACAATCAAAACTAAAATGTCCATTATTGTTTGTTCCAGCTATATATTAATTTTGTTAATTTCAATTCTAATCTTTTACGACTTTGCCTATGGAAGACTAAGTTGTTTCATTAATATGTACTTAGTTGTATAGCTTTGAGTATAATTTACTCATTTACCAATTACTGTAAAGTTTAATATCACGACGCAGTGTCAAGAGATCACCGTACTAAATCCAAAGTTCTGGGAATATCCGAGATTGTTGGAGGCAATTAAATTATAAACAAGAAATATTATATAAGGCTGTTTGCAAAATCAGGAAGACTTTTCTGTAGGTATGATATGTTACACAGTATGTTAGGCCGTTACTCATCAAGAATTTTTTTTTTTACTGCACTTTCACTAATTTACTGCTTAAGTCCATTTTGTTACTATACAGTACTCTACCATACAGTACTCACTATACAGTACTTGTTACTATTAAGTTACCAAACTATACATGGGCATCAACCGGTGGTCACTTTGAGTTGAGTTTCAAAAAGACAACTCCTTCACTAGGAATATATCCTATGTCGCGGTTCATTTTACAAACATACATGAAACGGACACAAAGAACACCCAGACTCAAAATAACAATTTGTGGATCACACAAAGTGTCGTCCCATGTGGGGATTGAACCCACAACACTCAGCGTAATAGTAATCGGCGTGGCGACCACTTAAACCACTACGCAATCCGTGCAGTAAATCAGTGTAATCAGATCGCTGTATAGCTAAGGATAAACAGTTATTTAGTGATCATCTGGCAGCTTTCAATTACATAATTATAATCTGTAGTAATTATATCCTATATTTAAATGCTACATTTTTTCTTTAAAACATATTTTGAAACTAAATTAACTTAATAGTTTTTCATACAGAAAAGAACACAAACTGTTCAAAGATGCCTATACAGCCCTAGGGAATCAGAGAATTATTTCATCTTAACCACTCGGTTTAACAGTTGAAAGGTTTAAACTCTGTAATGTACTTACTACGCGGAAATAAATTCATGAAATAAATTTTACCGTTGACTGTACCTTCATTATGTAGCGGTGTACACAAGTGTGGTCGGCCGTCAATCGATCATGCTTTGAATCGGCCGATGTCATACAGGCTGTGTCTTTTATTCATGATGTTAAGCTTTATGGGTTTGAGAAGCTCACTGTACAATGAACATGATGTAAACATACTCGTATACTACTATAATTATATAGTAAAATAATTATAAGAAAAGT
Source organism: Arctia plantaginis (assembly GCA_902825455.1). Taxonomy (NCBI): domain Eukaryota; kingdom Metazoa; phylum Arthropoda; class Insecta; order Lepidoptera; family Erebidae; genus Arctia; species Arctia plantaginis. Next base: position 10,230,068 of record CADEBD010000288.1, read on the forward strand.
GAATGGAAACCTTTCTTTAGTAGTTTTATTTTACTTGTTTTGGCGAGAATATCTATCATTAATAATTACGCACAGGGATTATTGCAAACTACGCGATTTGTTTCTGTAAATACCAGATCTTAGCACTTAATCATTGAAGTTATAGAAACCTTGCATATTCTAGTACCCTAAACACAAGTTCAATCTTATTGTGGTTACCAGAGGTTATGGCAAATATTGTCAATATCATGTTTGTAACGCTGTTTTTGTATTTTTGTGCCATATTAAGAAATAAATCATATTATTATTATTCTTTTCAAGAACCTGACTCAAGCCAACTCATACAGGTTCAAACTTTTCATTCATTTCATTTCATTTTTAAAAAGACAACGCCCGCATTAGGAATAAATCCTGTGTCGCGGGGGACTTTACAAACATACATGAAACGGACACAAAGAACACCCAGACTCAGAACAACAATTTGTGGATCACACAAAGTGTCGTCCCATGTAGGGTTTGAACCCACAACACTGGGCGCAGTAGGAAGCGGCGTGGCGACCGCTTAAACCACTACGCCATCCGTGCAGTCAACTTGCAACAATTGGATCGTAAATCTGACTTCTTAGTCATTACGCTACCATTGCTGAAACGCAGCTGAAACTTTGAGTTGCCTAAGTTACAACTAAGGATCAAAGGTACTGACTTTATAACGATGTTGTTCATATTTTATGTCAAAGTGTTCATTTTAGATTCTACTAGCACATTTTTTATTTTTCTTTACATGGCGGCAAGGTTACCTGAAAGCCTGTCGAATGTTTATTGATTTATTAAGGAACTTTATTAGCTATATAACATCACGCGGTGACTTATACGAGCGAAACAGTGACAATAAACAAGTGTGGAACTGGACACGTTAAGATATTGACATAATGATTAGTTCGTTGATATATACTCCAATAAATCCTGTCGACTGTACTTTTAAATTCACTCGTAAATAATATGAGATCCACATAAAGTTGGGTTAAGACAAATGACTTTTTAATCAAAGCAAGTAAAGCAGGCTTATTATTAATATTGGTTTACTATAGTCATATTTTTTAAATGTTTCTAATTATATTTATAATATACATATAGGGGTCATACTCATAAAAAATGTACATTTACCATTTGTTAATAAACTGATAAGTAACGAAATGGAGAATCAATGTGACGAAACTTATATTGTAAAACAGGGTACATACTGAACAGAAGTAGGAACCATAAGAAAAGTACCAGTGGACGCACTCTTTAAGTATATTATAATTTTTTAGCTAATAAATTTAAATTACTCATTACGCCTAAAGGCTTGATTGCAATTATTATGAGGGACCATCCAGCTACAAAATAATGAAAAAAAAACTCAATTGTATGAAGGGTATGTACGAGTATAATATGCAATTGTAGGTTTAGTATTACAAATTTTTGTTCAAAACATAAAAATAACTAAGAACAATCATACACATTTCTAAAAAATCAATTAAATAATCGGAGTAATATTGTCAAAATGTAATCGATCCCTTCCATATTTCGAGGAACTAAAGAAAACAAGTTGTCAAGAACCGTTAAGACCAAATTGAAAAAAAAAATAAGCAAGAAAGTAATAACAATATGTATTTCTTAAAAATAAAATAATTTTTCATAATGAAAATCAGTCGCGAATCTCCATAACAAACAAATTTGTAACAAAAAGATATCACCGTTACGTACTGCTCCATTATTTAAATATTTTGGTAACTGAAGAATTAACTGAATAAAATAATATTATTATTGATTGTAATTAAATAAAAATAGAATTATAATTAAATAAAAAATATCCTAAATACTTGACTACTCTGCACAAGTACCCACACAAATAGTTAAGTCAATTATATATTTTTTTTAAGTTCAACAGAAATATATTGTTACGTTCGGGAATCAATCCCGTCATTTTCATTGTACCACGATTACACTTCTGTTCCCCTAAATTAATGTAATAAAATTTTAATAGATAATAATTAATTTTTCAAATTAGAGTAACTTCGAAAACTCAGCTTTACAATTTCTCAGTTTCGTAACATAACGCAATATAACTAAACTGAAGACAAACTCTGAGCAATTATAAACCAGAAAAATAATTCTGTTAGTACCACTTATTGTATACACAATAACTGAATTTATTTGTCTATATATTATTATAACTAAGACGTGGGCATAAAATAGTACAATCAATCGTATATGTTTACCGAAATTCAAATCGTTTATCACCCTGACAGTATTTTTTTCAAATGCAAAGTAAACACAATGACTCCTTTATACGGATGATAACAAAATGACCTCTGTATGTACGGTGAATTATAAAAAGCAGCAATGTTGTCATTATTAGGAAAATTATTTCCCGTCAGTTTCGAACAACTGCATTCAGAATTTATACGCAACGTAACTAACACTGAGTAACGAAATGTAATAATTTTGGGACAACATTAACATGAATTTTAATAATTTTATTAAACGTTCTAAAGAATAAATCATATTACTATTTAAATGATGGACTAAAAGAGACCTAAATGACTACAGTCAATCTTATGTAAGTCGAGTAATAGTCGTAACAATTACTCTTTTATTAAGATAAATCGTTATTGGGACATTAAAAAATTGTATGGAAGATATTTTATAAAAATAATCCCATGCTAATTATACTATGATTTGACGAAAATATTATATTATTTATAAAAAAAAGAAACTATTAAAAACTAAACATAGATGTAAACATGATTAAAAATATGTGCCATAATATTCAAATTTTAAATCTGCTATTAAAGTAGTGGGACAAAAAAAAGTGCCAAATGTACATTTTTACTGAGTATGACCCATATATAAATATTATTTTAGTAGAAAACATATTTACTCTGACTTATTGTACCTAGCCACAAAATATCCGCATGACCACACTCAATAAACTGGTTAGTTTATCGTAGTCCACTTCGGGATGGCCTCTCCCTGTAAGCTTTATAGCGTCCAGTCAGCCCGGTTCTTCGCATAGTTTACACACGTACACACTTACTAAATTTCCAATCCTTGCAACTTTATCACAATAGGTAAATTCCCGGGACATGTCTTATAGCGTTTTATTGGTGTGCGAAATTGTTCTCGAAATCACGGCGAAATGAAACATTACATTCAAGTGAAGTTATAAGTAGGTGCAGCGATGTAATCAATGTGAAATTCTTAATCCACATTTTTCTTCTGTCCCGGTACATTTATCGATGAGTCGAGCCGAGCGCACATAAATAAACGTAATGAGGCCAAAAACATGGCGTACAGCATATCAACCCACATAGCCAATTGTTATTTGAGACAGTGTATATTTTAATTAACTGAGTGAATAAATATCATCCAGTATTGGCAGCGCTTAATAGTCAAGGTTACTGTATAAACGATTTTATGAATCAATTATTTGACGTATAAGTTATGTCGTATATTTAAAAAATATTGCAAATGAAAGTCGTTGTATTTCCATTATTAATCGTTAAAGTGGACATCCTCTCATTTTTTGAAATTTAGTTTAACGTAACAATGAACTTGCTAAGTAATACTTAATGATAAAACAACAAAAAACATATCAAGTTTCGCGGATCCAATTAGATTCCGTTTTGTTGTGATTAAAGATAACTGTGAGCCCATTGTTTCGTGACAATGGCGGCGAGTGGAGAAGGAAGGTGCGTCGCCGATCGCTCATCAGCTGTCAGGTGGTAATGGCTATTCCCTTGGCATGTATCGAGAAGGCACTCCATCATTGACACCTATTTTATTAAATGTTGTCCGATAACATGCGCGCAGTGACCACCGAGAGTTGCGACACCTTTGTTAACGGTAAGACATGCGCTTCTGTATTAACTTTTTCACTGTCAACGACGTAGATTACGTTTAACGAGGTCTAACTGACATCAATCAGTTACCTGTCTTCGATTTAGATAGAAAAATGGCGCTTGACAGTATATATTATTTTAAAGATAGATAGGAACACAATCATAGCCCTATATATACAACTGTAGCCTTATCAGTTGTTACAAGTTAATACTGAAGTTTACTGTCTAGACAAATGTTAACGGTACCAATAATAAAAAAACATTCTGCGCTGATCTGATGATCAATAATATAAGTGTGACCAAAACTACAGATTTACAGTTTCTATTGAAACTCATTTAACGTATGTTTTTTTAAATAACCTTTACGAGTATGTTAATAATTATGAAATCTACTCCAAATTCGTCAAAAAATTCTACCCAATTTATCTGAAATTAGGATCTAGGTATATTCCTTATTTTTTCATAGTTTTCTGCCTTTATATCTCCGATTCTACTTGTAAAGTCATTGCCTTTAGCACTAGAGCACTTGCTCGAACGATCTCGTTCATTTAAGCTTTCACCCACTTCAGTTAGGGGCAACTAGGTATAAACAGTCACTTACTAAACTCAAAACTTTAAAATCTATGTATGAATAAACAAATAACAAAAATGTAATCACGTGTAGTGTACCAAGATGAAACTAGACTTTTGCAGACAGATTTCTGGTCATATTAGGTATGACGTTGGTAAGGGCACCAGTCCATACTAGAGTAGTGGTCGCCTTCTCTGCTTGTCTACAGTTGACAAAGTGTAGGCGTCCTTGTGTCCATAACTTCAAAATATGGATGAAGAGAAACTAAACACCTTTACGCTGTAAACATTGCGCGATTGCCTAGTTTATAAGCACGCAATTATCCTGAATGTACAAGCATGACGGCTGCAGACAATTCATACTCATTAGCTTATTCATGACAAAGTTATAAAATGATTCCCAAATTAGTGTTACAAAATTCAAACAGGTGAGAAAACGAGTATTTTACAATGTAAACTAAACGACTTTCGGTAAACGAGATGTCGCAGGCCTTGAATCTAAAAGTGTTTACAAAATACTCAGGTAAAGCGCGGACCTCTCCGTCGGCGAAGCACTATCACATTTGAATTGTGCATAAATAACTACACGTGCAATTAAAATGTTATAAAAGTCCCACTTACAATGTTGCTAAGTTGCATAATATCTAGTAGAAATCAATATGGGCAGATAAAACAATATGAGCAACATTAGGAATCTTCGGACATGCATATGCCAAATGTCAGTTATGCATTTTTACGAATAATATTATTACGCAAGCCTAAAATTCGGTAACAGCCCAGATTTTACCTAATTTATGACATTATTAAGTAGTTGCATCGTGGAACATATATTAAAATTTAAAAAGCTGTACCTACATCAGCGTAAGTAGAGAGAAAACAAGCGCATTTACATGATTAAGTGGAAATGTTCTGATTAATGGTTTCGCCGGCTGACCCCTCTGGGAAACGTAGTAAGCAGTGATTAAGTTTTTATAAATATTCATTATTAATTTTATATACTGTTCGTTATATAGGTACGTCAGAACCGGTCCGTTTTCTCTTTCGTCGAAATCGTGCAAGTGCAGGACAATAAATCAGAAGTGTAAAGTTGCCTCAATTTACGCTCATTATTTCAGTCTTTACGTGCAATTTGCCGTGGGCTAATTGTATTAATTAATGTCCATTAACTTTGGATGCGTTAAAGGCGTTGTCATTTTGTTTCGTTTCTTAATTTTGACCTCAAACTGTTTGCTGGGCGTTGAGGCAAATAAAGGTTGTTATGTGCTAAAAGCATAATTAAAGGTGTGCATAAGATGGACGAGTGTATGTGTTAATTTTTTTACTAACCTTTTCAAAATCAACGCCAGACCAGACTTCAGCCAGCACAACCATTCGGATACCGAAATTTAATAGTTAAATTATTATATATGTACATATTAAACCATATCATAAATTATGAGACTCCTCGTAATTAGATGAGCCAAAATTACGACGTAGCCTCTGACGTAGACTTACCTTTTTTAGCAATACTACTAATAGCATATAAATGATGAAGTATTATTGATCGTAAATGCAGATCTTTCAAATCATTGGTATATCCTGTCAATAAAATAACCAGTTGAATGTACTGTACATGAACATTAAATACATCAACAAATGTTGTAGTAGAGATAGATCCGAGAAGAAAGATGTTAAGATGTAATGATGAAAAGTGTTGTGAAGTGTCGGGCACGTGTGTTATGCACGCTATACCTCTCAGCGTGAAGCGGCGTCGGGATTTAATGTAATTAGCAATTTTGCAGAGCGCTGTCGGCTGCGATGGGTGACCCCGCGGTCACTTGGCACGACCAGCTGACCGTATTGCACCACATGCTATGTTCCCAAAGTGAAACTTTATCTTGCTAGATATAGACAGTGCAGTACAGTCTTATATTCTTTAATTTGAACAAAAAAAACACCTTCCTAAAACTGTACTTTTTCGTTACCTTAGAGATTTTAAAGCCTGTACTCTATGATTCATTTTTAAAAGATTCTAAATACTATCGAAATCTAATAATTGTGAATAGATACTTAAAAGGCGATTAAGTCAGACGTGCTCTCAAGTTGGAATTGTTTCAATAACTACGTAAACAACCGATTGCTCTACTAGTAACTTAATGACATGTCAGTATGCTAAGCATATTGCTTTTAACATCCGCTTTTAATATTCGTGAGAACCCTATTTCTAATCGTGAGAGAGGGCACTGCCGATCGACCTGGTGCATAAATATAAAACAACTCCATTGCATACATATGACACCAATATTTATGGTCAGGTTGAACAGGTCACTAGACTACGGGTTACAGTGGTGTCTTCGCTGTAAATGCTTTCAATGCAAATTTGAAAACGGCAAGGGCAGTGCAGTATTGTACCAGGTGCCTAGCATCACAGGACAAAGGCATTGTTGGGCCATTTGGGCCGCGGCCGCAACACACGCCTCTGTACTTAGGCGGGGCGGTGTGCATACCCATTGGTTACCGTCGCCAGAGCGTGACAAGTTTCATTGGACAATTCCACGAACAGTGAAAGTGACGAAACGCTTTGCACGAAGCACCTTGCGCAAAATCACCTATTACGAATTAGGTTGCTTGGAATCTACAATCTGAAATTAAGTTTATTAGTGAATACAAAGTATTTTACAATTGTAATTTTGCAAACAAGAATACCTAAAGAACAGAAGGATACCTACTTACCAACTGAAATTGGACATTAAGCGAGTATTACTGATTACCGAGAGTATTTTGTACGGTGGAGCTACTGAATGTCTGAATTATTGAAACATAAATTATGTAACGGTCATAGTTCATGTTACGTACGTTGTTCATATAAGGATATAGTTAGGAATAGAAATCGTCTGTAGGGTCAATCCCTGAAAATGAGAAAGCATGAATATATAACCATATACCTTTAAGACCACCGCACTATAAAATATTCCACAATAATCGTCACAACAATGTAGTTTACTACTTCATTTATTTTAGTGCCTAAAAGGTTTTTTTTTCTGACATAAAAACTGTTTCGTTTCATCACCTATAAAACTAAATTCTATACATCCCCATTAATCCAACCATGGGACGACAATTATTGTACGTACGCTAGGGCGTAGGCACAGTGACACTTGCCTACAATCTGGATCAGTAACCAAACATTAAGATGTTTTCAAAATGACAGAAATACAATAACATCCAAGAGCATAAACTACTACAGAAAAAAGTGAACATTATAATTTTGAATCACACAACTCAACAACACTGTTTACCCGTCGTTAAACCGGTTTTTCTTTCCTGTGCCGAAATCCCCTCGGATGTCACCCACCGGTGCAGCCGGTGCACCGGGTGATTTTGTCGGACTCGAATCCCCGGGGGACCAGGTGTAACCTAGAAAGGTAATCCCTGGTACCGGTACGGGCCATCCACGGCGTGAAGATGACCCCGTCTTGTAAGGGAACCCCCATGTTCTCGCTAAACACGTAATTATTAATCTAATTTTTGTTACCCTCACAATATCTTAACGTACAACCAAAATTAATTTTATGAATTATTATTTTGAGTCGTTGCAAAATTACATAGGCACTGTAGATAGATAGTAATTAAATGGTATGAGGTAAAACTTTATAGCAACTGTTTTATTTTGGTTACTTTTAAATGAATTTCATAGATTCAAAGTTCCTTTGCGTATTCTCTCAATAAATGTCTATTTACTTTAATAGCGATTACCTTAAAACACCTGATGATAATCATAATTTAGAAATAACTGTAAACGGTAACCCTAAAAATCGCTTTTATGATTTTACAAATGAGGATCGCATTATCAAGTAACAAAAATAATAAATACAAAAGTAGTATGTACCCTAGTAGTGAGTGCTTAATTATCATATAATATAATAAAACTCGCATTAGGCAGTTTGTTACCTTAGTATGACAATCTACAGTTACGTTTATTGTGAGTACCGTACTCGTATATTCCTTTATGTGTGAATAATAGTTACACCAACGTGAAAACAAGTATCTACCTAATGGCTTGTTTTATGAGATTGTATTGTGGGACCTAATGGGATATTAACTTCGTTATTGAATCTTTAGATAAGTTGAATTGACCAAAAGTCTTGACATATTTACCAATTCCTTCACCAAAAGACACTGTTGTCGTGGAGGATTAATATTCTTACTTTGTAAGGGTTATTTAATTTATTTTAATATTCTTGCAGATAATTTCTATTCATAATTGTACATTAACATTTAGTTTTATTAAGCGCGCGTTAATTTATGTAATTAATGAAGCTCATGACCGATACATAAAGTTTATGGTACATCATGATTAATGCTCTAATAAAAATTGAATGCATTGGGATTGGCTGTATGAAATTTTACGACAATTAGCTTTAGCAATAGATATTGCCACGTTGCACGAAGTATAATAAAATCACATTTCCTGAGCTACTCATGTGGTTGTACGTTGTTTTATAGAAAATAGTTTTATAGGATTGCGTTTCACACAAAAAATTCACACAAAAAAAATCTCATAGTACCTATTATTCCATAGAATAATCAATACGAAGAATATTAACTTTAAGAAAGCTTCGATATTAATTTCATAGAAATAGTTGGTATCCGTTTTCCCAACCCCAAGCGTTCACTAAAACCATTTTTGTGGCGCTTGGGGTCGCAGTTCTAACCTTTTTCTTTACTCCCCTTTAGAAACCCCCTCGGGGCGTCACCCCACGATGATTTGCGGCGGGGCGGTGTGTTGGAATCAAACCGACACGTTGTGCCACTCTGCGCCTGAAATAAGAGGGATCCGGGAAAAGCTATTATTAAGACATCCGGGCCGGATAGCGAGCGCACCAGCTTCGGGTTAAATCTTTTATTTTGGGCACGTCCAGCACACGTAGATATCGCTTCTTCGCGCCTGGTCATAATGGTGGGTTGAGGGGAAAACCCGTCCCTTCCACCCGCAGCCAGAGTCCAGAGTCAAATTACAGTTTTCTATTAAGTACTTTAATTACAATTAGAAAGCCTATTACTTCATCTAACTGAATTGGTTACAATTTCTGCGACTCGACACAAGCAGTTTCCATAGGTACCTGCGATCGACCCTAGAATATGCTGGTTTCCATGAAAATGTGATCAGAACAGTTTGGACTTTTCTTGAGGTAACATTTCCGACTCTCAGGAAAGTAGTTGACTACGCGGTAGCACAAACAATGTTATTATTTTATTTTTACAATATCACCGCACGAACTAGTACTACACAGCACACCCACTTTAATTTCCTCAAGATATTAGTATAAACAAATAAGAACGCGATTTTGTACAATCAAAAGCATTAGTATGCAAATTGATACAAGCATAACGATAAAATTAACATAGTGAGCGACAATATTGAATAGTGACTCAGCATTTTAGTCCATCACCACCGGTTGTGCTCACCGACCTATTGTGATGCAATATACGAGTAGACAAGTCGACTGGCAAGCCCGCCCAGGCCCTCGATCAATAACCGTGAAATACGATTATAAAAATCTGGGCCATGAAGATTATAAAATTAATCTTGCAATAAGGAAATGTTATGTTGTCTACAAAGGCTTGAGTCGCAAGAGTTAATACCTACTTAGAGGTAATGAATTTCCTACAATGACGTACCGTGATTCTCAGGAATATCTTTCTAAGGTACACCCGAGGCCCCAGCAAAAGACCTGAAAACTGTCGTGGATCTTGAATTCACTAAAATGTCCCCGTCCCCTTGCGCCCCCAATATTAAAATACGGTTTAAGAAAATCTTATTATTGGTCCCTTCCCATCCCCTAGCTGCCACCACACAACAAGCGCGGAAGATCGGCCTCAGATATTGTTACTTACTGCTATTTGCACCGCGATTTGATTTAACGTAGGTATGACACGGACTGTATTTGTCTGGTGTCTTGGTAATAAAAAGCAGCTATACTTAAAAGCAGCAAGTGTCATGTCGTTATATTTGTGTGCAGCCATCCTTAGTACTCATGAAAAAAACCTTACAAATTCTTGCATATAGTTTTACATCATGTAGTTTTAGAGCTCATTACTAAACTGGATTGCGGTAAGATTAATCGATTATGTCGTAAGGTAATCACCATATATCAATCAACGTAACACTGGAAGCACTAAGTACCCACATTAGTTACTTTGTAATCACTAAAGTACCTGGCTATAAACACCTTCATATTTCATTTTCCTTATAATATGAAGGTTTAAATTTGAAAGGAACACATTGCTAATTTTTATATTGTATTGTATTGTTATTGGTAGCAACAAAAATTGTAAACAAATTTTGGGAACAGTGTTTTCGATTTTGGCAGTAAACATCAAAGAAAGCGCATGTTGCTGAAATTCAATCGCTCAAGCACTCAGCAAATACAAGACTAATACCGGCCGCAACTTTCCGCCATCGTTCCACTTTCATCTCCATCATTTGGAAAATAGGCACTCCACTGTACGCTTTTCGAGAATTTTTTTGTTTCGCCCAACCGTATTATGTAACATATTCTTACCTGCGGTATTTCCGGACCGATAGTACCTTCAAACCTGCACTTACGTCCTCCTTTCTACCTTAAGCAACTTACTTGGGGAAACTTACTTGGGCCGTACTTGGGGGATCATTTTTGTGTCGAATAAAAATTATTTTCAGGTCTTTATCTCAAACGACTTCCGGGTTTTTTAAATCCCCTTTTTTTTATAAGGACCCCTTTTATATCCCTAGGCTACATCTTCATATTCAAATTCAAAATATCTTTAGTTCATAAAAAAAAAATTGTGTTTGACGTCTAAGACAGTGAATAAAGTTATTATGCAGGTAAGTAAAATTACGCTGGGATCAGTACTTGAAAAGTGGAGACAGAGTAGTTGTTTTAGCAGTAATGGCACTATTAAAGCAACTCGTTATCAAAGTGAATAAGAGTTTAATTAATAAAATCTGAAGGTTTCTCTTGTCTTTACCGACTTCAAAAGAAGTGTGTTCTCCATTCGACCTCATTTTTGTGAATTTTACGGAAGAACATTCTAGAAGAGTGCCTACGGATTGGATTAGGAACGAGGAGTGGACACAAGCGGTAGTATGAGTAGGGCATAGCAGAAGACGATTGTTTGATGAGCGGAGGGTTCTATCGCTTTTAGAACACAGATATTGGAATTATGATGTCAGGTAGGAGGGTGAAATGTGCAAATTGAGAATAGAGTAGAGGGTGGTGAGGGCGCGCAGCTGACGGCGCTGACGAAAGGATGAAACATGGTCATATTTGCAGTTATTCAGAAGGCGGTCACATTTATTAAGTAGGTCTGCATTCAAGTTCTAATAGAATACATTACCATAATCCAAGATTGGGACAATAAGGAATTATCAAGTAAAAAACCAACCAGTTCCTTTTTTCTAAATATAGTTTTAATGCGCGGCACAGCCTGTACTAAATGTGATCTTGAACAATTTATTTACCAAGTCAAATGAAATTGATGTTTTGTTTCCTTTTGATAGTAATTTTTTTGACCAACTTGCAATTACTTTGGGTCATTTCCTGCAGATATCAGAATTAATTACAATAACGTACTATATTTAGTACAGATTAACACTTAATAATAGTAATAAAAAAAAATTCGTACATCTGACACACAACGCCATCTAGTTTCAAACTAAGCAGAGCTGATACTAAGAAAGCTAACTTGACTAATAGAATATTCCTAACCTTTTTTTGTAAACACGTAAATGTTATACATAGACAACATCCAGACTGCGAAACAAATATTTGCAGAGCATACAAACATTTGGTCCAAACCGGGAATCGGACCTTCATTTAAAATACGTATTTAAAAAATCAAATGAGATAATGAGTAGTATTATTGAAGTAGAGAAAAGGGAAGACTCGATGCCGTTCCCTTTCCTCTAATCGATCGATCGCTCGATCATCGAGCCACATCTTATGATATCTCACAAAGACGGAGGAAGAGTAAAAACATCACTAAAGTCAGTTATTGTAATTAATGGATGCCTCCTTTGCTTATATAGGTAAGCTCACAATTAGCTGACCCCGATAAGTGTTGCTCACAGTCCCTGCAAAGTTATGAACCGCCCCTGCCAACAATAAGTCAGGCTCTCCCCTTACTGCAGTACTCAAATGCTGCTTAAAAATGAGGTAAGACGGAATCACTACACTAAAAAGAACTGATGTGAATAGACATAGATATTTTTAGGGAAGGTGGAAGGTGGCATTCGTGAGCAGCACTTTAAAACAGAAAATTGTGTCAATTCATATTGACGTGCCATTTTTATTATATTCTGTGACCAATGATAAAAATATAAGAGATACCTACAACCTACTTAAAGATCGAAATCAGTTCGACGAAATTTAACGATTGAAATAATAATAATTTGTAGACTAAGCCTTTTTTTTAAATATGGTAATTTCATCTCTACTCGGAGGATTTTTTGAAATATAGAAAAGGGCAACACTAACTTGTCATATTTATATTGTGAATATATCCCCTTTAGGTAGCCTTTAGGGGTATATATGTTCTGTGGAATATATCGTGATGGCTAGCTTAAAGCTATCTGTGTTGTCTAATTTGTCATAAGTCATAACAGAACCAGAACAGTGTGTTGCATTGAAATAATTATAAAAAATTCTTTCAATAATAAATTTGTGGAATTACAGTTGTCCGATATGATAACTAATTTCGATAAACTGTGTGGGGATCTGGAAAAACAGGAATTAGAAGTAAAACTTAATATCAAATGAATAAGCATGTATTGTAGTGCTAGAATGTATGTCTAATTTCATTTTCATTTTTAGGCACCAACCGGGATTGCATCACCATCTACATATGCTCAATTATTAGCCATATATCTGTATCAAAATGATCTGTGCGTATTATTTGTTTATATAACCTTACTTAAACAAACCAACAATATTTAACCTGACACACATATATATATCCCATATTGAAATGCTAAACTATCTTTGGGGAAGAAAATAGCACTTTAAATTACCCTAGTAAATGGGTACTTAAAAAAATATGGCACTGTAGCCTCCTCAGTGAATCATCTCTATAAATCAAGCTACAGCTCATGTTCATCAAAGAATGCTTGTAGGAAATTGCATACTGTACAGACCAAGCGTGTTTTCTCTGTCAATCTCCTAATTGTGTATGTTGCTTATTAAAGGTTATCTCTGTTTAAATTCTCAAGATAAAAATAAGTAGGACAAGACATAAAACATGTGAAAGAAATTAAAATAATTACTAGTGTTAGTGTTTAGTTCAAGTCAATATCAAATTGTCTTAGAATAACAGAAGTATTGTAAGAATCTAAATACATATGTAAAACACCCAGAATGACTAAACAGATTTGGTACAAAGAATATACAAGACCAACTAGTCTGGATTAATACATGGTTACTTTTACCAAAAAAATTGATTATTAAAATAGACATTAACGTGAATGAAGGTACAGCTTAAAACCAGTTGTATAATAAAATTGAACGATGTATTATTAAAAACATACATTTTACAACATGACCATCTATCTTGGATTAGGTGTACTTTTTATATAAGTTTGTGTCCACTCAGTGTTATAATAATTTGAATATTTTTTATTGCAGTTGTAATGCAAAATTTTTATGGAAAAGAATTCCCCAAAACATCACATCTAGTAATCCAGAAATAGGGGCCATATGGCTTGTTGGTCAGAAATTATGGAAGAAGGACCTTCCTGGAACTTATCAAGCCTTAGCTGCCTACAACTGGACAGAGCCTATTGCTAATATTATAAGAGCATTAGAAGGTAAATATTACATAGTATCTCAGTTTAATTGCAAAAAGCCTTGTTATCTGGTAATGTAAAATTTTCAGCTGGTAGGGTGATGGGTGGTACTACTTCAGGTATGCATATGTCTGAGAAGTATTTGGCTCCTTTGTAGAATCGGATATTGCTTCTGCTTCAGTCCCGTTTTAGTTTAGATCACCTTCTTGTAAAACAACTTTATGTTCAATGCTCCGTTTCCAGACTGCGGAAAAAACCATTGCCCTTTAATGGGGTCCCTGGTCCCCACACTGTGTACTAAAATTCAGTTATATTTGAGCTATCAATTATTGTTCTAACTATGTAATATTCTAGACATTTTTAGTATCCCTAGCTGGAAAGAACACTGCTAAGTGACAATATCTCCATAGACAAAATAATACATTCAAATTTTCATCATCCTATACTTACGTATTTCATCTTGAATATCATAATTAGCTTTTCATGTGTGCTCTTTGTTAATTTATTGCAAAATATTAATTATTAAAACTTTGGCATTCACACATCAATGACACCTACACTTAAAGTCTCTGATATATGCTTATTCAAAATATTTTTTTATGATCTGGTGGCAAATAAGCAGATGGGTCACCTGATGGTAAGTGAATACCGCTGCCCATAGCATGGCATCTGCAACTGACAATCACAAGTGTGTTGCTGCCCTTTAAGTCTTCCCCCTCCCCAAAACCAGGAGGTAAGAGCCTTTGGAACCTGTAACCTCACTCATCAATCGTCATCAACATCAACAGCCTTTACTAGTCCACTGCTGGACATAGGCCTCTTCTCAGAAAGGAGGCTTTTGCCTAATATACGATACTGACCAGACGGGTTGGTATAGGGTTTGTTTCAAGTTTTCCTTCTCTTTGCAGTGCTGTGGTCCTGCATAGTTTACTACCTTAGTCAGTTCTTACAACACCCACAGGATAAATAAGGGTGGTGACACAGTATTCTTAATCCATCACCACACGGATACCTCACTTAATATACCTCCTCATATGTTATTGACCTCTGGTCAAGCCATCCCATTGTGCCGAAGCATGACTCTTCTACAAGTATGTGTATGTGGTTTAAAAATAACGATGCAGTTATTATCAAA
Organism: Arctia plantaginis; assembly: GCA_902825455.1. Classification (NCBI taxonomy): domain Eukaryota; kingdom Metazoa; phylum Arthropoda; class Insecta; order Lepidoptera; family Erebidae; genus Arctia; species Arctia plantaginis. The sequence goes on from CADEBD010000288.1 coordinate 10,245,438, forward strand.
TTAAAAATATATAAATAAAAACATTCACAACTCAAGAACAATTTTCAATATTTAACATTCTCTTAATTTATTTTTCAGAGAAAATTAGAGAACGGACACTCAATTTAATAGGACGCTCATACAGCTCCATATCCATAGATACAATTGTTTCAATGACTGGCCTGAGCAAAGATGCAGTGTTGCATGTTTGTAGAGATCGGAAATGGACTCTCAATGAAGATGGTGTTACAGTCACCCCAACACCTCCAACTCAACCTGCGCCTTTGCACACATCCAGCGAAGATCAGCTATTCAAGCTAACTGAATTTGTTTCTTTCTTAGAAAATTAAGTAAGTGTGGATTTGTTTTACAAAAACCCTGTATTAAGAAATTGATTCATTAAGTACATTTATGCTTTGTAAACATAAACCAATGTAGTTCTAATTAATTCTTGGAACAGGAATCAGTAATAAATAAAGGTGCATAATTAAATTAATCTCATTTATTACAATACTAATTCAAAGTCTATATTGTAAGAGCTAAAATAAGAATCTTTATTACAAAGATATTATTTTAATAGGTATAAAAAAGAAATAAATGTAAAGTGGCAGTGTAAATTCGTATGTTTTATCTAATAATAAAGCTGAAATTGTTCAAAATTGGACTTTTATATGACTGTGTATACAGCTGTCACACAACCTAACAAAGTACCTATATATCACAAGCAGTACAATACTCGAACATTAGTTTGTCGAGTTCTTAATGTAAATCATTACTAAGTACATTCTTCTATTATCTACACTTTTTTAATCTATGCGCTTGTTTAGTTTGGCAACTTTCATTTAAAATCTCTGAAAGGAAACTGTATTTTGTCTAGGTTGTAATCTTAGTGAGTTGGTTTCGTCTTCGTCACCCAGCGTTGCCTCATAGCCCCGGTTGATCTGTCCTCCGTTAGGTTCACTAAATACATCTTTCACGGATATATTGGCAGTCGATGTTCTATGACGAGGTGCGGCGACACCTAGGTTATTGTTGAGCTGAAAATGTATAAAATTACGATTAAAGGCGATGTTACGTTCTTATGACAATTTTTTATGTTGAAAAGGTATAGTTGTATATAAATTTAACAAATTACCAGTCCGGCAACTCCATATTCATTATTGGCACCTAGTGTCTGCATATGAGATTTCCTTCTCTCTGCCATTACCGAGTTTCTTCTCGTTTCTAAAGCCTTCAATGTTTCTCGTCTTAATGTCATCTTACGGTTAAGTACTGGTGTACCTGTAAATTATTGTTTTACATACATATCATATAAGTAGTGTTGAATGGTATAAGCATAGAACTCTAAGCATTTCAGAAGTTAAATATCTAGAAAAAATAGTGATCCGAAGGTTTAAGGATGTTTCTGACAGTCTTGCCGCTCATATATGCCTTTAAAGTAATACTCTCAGTCTCTAAACTAGTAGGACTTTTTTACTGCCAAATATATATAAAACGCGCCAACGAAGTTTGCGTATCAAATTAGGTATCAGAGGGGTAAGTCCAGTGCATCTTAAAGAGACGGGAAGGCATGTATCTAGCCCTAATGCATTAAGTAATTTTGTTGCTTTGCTCTAACGTACTGTTATTAACATAGTTGTTATTTGTGTTTGTTGTCTGTTTTTTTTTGCGTTTTTTATTATTGTTAAAACAATTACCTCCGTTAAACAAACTGCGGCAGCTACGGATGTGACTGTCCGCACTATACATAATATACTTAAAGAAGGAAAAAAAAAAAAAAATTGCTCTAATACTCGGAACGCCTGGTATAAAACATAAATGTAGTTATTTCCTACCTACCTTTTTGATTTGCTGCTATTATTGATATAATTGAGTTATTTGCCACCTTAATAGACTAAATATTAAACATAATTCTAGAAATGTATATTCAATAATAATGTGCTCATATAAGTAGTTCGGATTTGTTACCAAAAGCGTCATAATATGTATTTTAATTGTTGGCCACTTTAGTATTTAAATCATTCACGTTAAGTTTTTACAATTCTGAATTTAATAAATTTAATTTTTTTACTACCTAATTGTTTGTAGCTTAATAATGCACGCAAACAGTATATAAAATGTATTTGTATACTCAGTACGTTCGTTTGCTCTCGTACATTCGATTTGCAGCTAACTTCGTTGGCGCAGAATTATTTGGCGCGCGTATTATGGCTAGTGACAGACTTTATATTAGCTCAATAACATTGTTACCTGGACCATCATTCGCGTTCATATTGAAGAATCTCTTTTTAAAGGCCACATCAAGCGTACCAATATTTCTCTTTTTCTGTCTTGCCTTCTCCAAATTATGTATAGTCTTTCTTCTACCCACATTCTGCGGACCTGAACCCGAGTCGTTGTCATAATCGTCGTCTAACCCATTCAACTTCTGCAGATCTTTTACAATCGCTATTGCATTTTTATCCAATAGTGCGTTTTCAGATAAATCTTCAGACTAAACAAAATTTAAAAACCTTAATTGCAGTATCTGGTAATAAATGAACTTATATATTTTTAAAAAAAGTTTTCCTAAATAAAATCTTTACCTTTTTCGAACAGAACCAGTTAAGTTCTGTAGATGCCAATATGTGTGATATGGTTCCAAATCTATGGAACAACATAGCGGAGAATTGTATGACCAAGATCAAAGCGAAGAAGAATACGAATACTAAACCAATAGGCTCCAATTGCAAATATTCTTTTGAGATCAACACCTGAAAATACATAAGAGATGTTATTTATAACATATTCGAGTTATAAACAATTATAAAATAAAACAAATGTGAATTACGCATCAGCCGATGACGTGTATATAAAAAGCCAATTTAAATTTGAATGTTTTATAACATAAAATTAAAGTAAAAAGCACACATTTAATAACATTATATTATTTATGTTCATAGTAAATCCACTGGTTATGTTATATACAAGTGCCAATAGTGTTAAGTATTGGGAAATACTTAAAATGTTAAATTTAGAAAATGGTCGATTGTGTGAAAGAATGTTTACACGGAAAATAAGAATTCACATAACACACAATGCAAATTATAATTTTGCAGGTGTCTTGCCCACTTTTAAATTTTGAAAACTAAGGGTGTTAAGCAAATCACCACATTTGAAAAGTGTTCAAGTACAAGTAAATTATATACATAGGAAACCAGTGTCCCTGTTTTAGTGTTTAATAGAAAATATGCCGCCACCTTAATAAACAGACCAGAAACATTAACTCCTCAGTGAATTGGATTGGAAACTGTGCGATAGTTGGTAGGAATGATCTTTACATTTTTAAATTACACCGGTTTTATTCGACTGCGGCTTGAAGACAGCAAAGGAATGTAAAGGTACACGTAAAGAGCAGGGTTTTCCATTTACAGTCTGCATGGTAGGACTGGATAGGAAGAAGGGCGTTGATACATCTTATGATCGATAGCAACATTTTAAAGGAATAATCCATCAATGGATCTAAGGACTTTAAAATAAAGAATTGTCCAAAATTCGAATGCCGTAGTCGATTTAGGTTATAAAGATTTGGGGTGGAAATGAATCACGCGGGATTTAAGGTGTGGATTTAGATTAGACGTAAAACCATCAGAGTGTTTAGTCCTCTCTGTCTCCTGGACTCCATGCTGGTTGTGCCATCCCAAGACAGACCGGTTAGAAGAAGGTCGTTAGGCTGGTGTATTGACACACGTTCGGTGGTAACATTTGGCTATACCTCGCCTGTATCCTCGATGTACGTTATATTTGTCTTAATCCCCAAAGGCCAATCCACGTGGAGTTTATCTTTGTTGAGTTGCAATAAAAATACTATCAATATGAATAAAGCATTGAACATAACAAACGCGAAAACGGACTTATTCCGAAGCTCGACCAAATCCTTTGCAATTCGAGTCTGTAAAAAAATTACAGAAAACAAAAGTATAATAATTATTGAATCAACTTTCAAGGGTGACTGGGATATTTGCTAGTGATTACATCTCAAAGTGTCTCGAGCCACGGGTAGTCCCAAGTCATCGTTGAAGGCCGATTGCTGCATAGTGGACTCTCACGTTACCTCTTGAGAAATCTCATCGTACGTAATATTAGTTTTTACTCCGAAGGGCCATTTAATGTGAATGTTGTCCTTGTTCAATTGCAGTAAGAACACAATCAGTACAAAAAGGGCATTGACCATAAAGAAGGAAAAGACAGATGAATCTCTTAATTCTTTCAAATCCTTGGATATACGAGCCTAAAATTTGGGAAGATAAACATTATAATAATAATGAATTTTTAATTGTGAATAACTCATTTAAATAGAGAGTAGAGATAAATCTGAAAGAGAAACTTGTTAATACACCATGAAATAAACATTGTAAACATAATATTTTTTGCTCTGCGAGTTTTTGCTTCTATGATGAAAGCGTAAGACAGTGTCTAATATTCAGATAATATAATTTTTTATCCTCATAATGTTAATCAAATCAAAAACAAACAACTGCATGCAAATTAAATCAAGGTTATTTCCTTCACTTAAACAATTATTACGCATTTCATAATTGACAGGGAAAAAGATGATGTAGCTCCATTTCTATTCAAAATTCTGCTGGCTACGTTATTTGTTAAACAGTTATGCGTAGTTGTGCGTCTACGAATATGAGTATTTGTTTTACCTCCTCTTCCTTGTTAGCATCAATAGGATATAAATATTTGTCAATCAAATCTTTCCAGAAAGACGTTTCTGCAGGGGTTAAGAAATCCACTTCACCCTTTTTCAGATCTGCATCTTCGATCCAATAAGGGTTAATTAAATCATCTCGTTTTTCCTGAAAACACAATAATACTTTTCAAAATTCTCTTTTTAAAAAATATTTTCATAATTTTGTTTGCCTGAAACTTTTTTTTTTTTGGGAATTCACTCGATCCCTTAATGGGTATTACATAACGGCAAGATTATATTGGCCATAATTAATAAAAAAATGATTTATATAATATACAAACACGTCATACCCTAGGCGCTGTAGACAGAGTGTCGGTTTCAGAGTCTGAGTCATGGTCTTCTTCTGGGCCTTCAGCCAATGCGTCTAACTGATGGTCCCCACTCGTACTGCCACGAAGTCCCACTGACAATTTGCGGCTTCTACTTAACCCGTGGGGATCAACTGCTCTAAAAACACATTACATTGTATCTGTTAGTAGAAATAAATAAAGATTTCTTTTCCATTTTTCGTTATGAATACTAACCTTTCAACAATTTCTAATTTCTTTTCCAATTTCTCCAAGGTAGACGCTATATGCAACAGTTGCACTTTCTCTTCACTTCCCTTAGGATGTGTACACAATAGACATTTGAACAACCCAGCAAACGAGAATTCAATAGAGCCTTCTTCTTCGTTGCTGTTAACTCCTTGAAGAAAACCTAATAGAGACTTCTGTTTAACTTTCTTTTTAGCTTCCTCTGCCTCTTTCTTTTCTTGTTGGATTTCCTGCAAAACAAATTTTGTAACAGCCCTATGAAATGTTTAAAAAAGTATAGATAGCTTTGATTTTTTTATTATTACATAAACTAATTAAGTAATTATTATTTAAATAGATTCATTGTTACTTTTCCAATGTTTAAATACGGGAAAAACTAGACAAACCTTCTTTGTTTTCTTCACTGCCACTTCTCGAGTTCCCCACGATACTACGTTAAGATTTATAATTGAATATAAAATCAAAAGCAAGTACATAGAGGGTATAGACAACAGGTAAATGACTCCATGGATGATGCACCAAAACTCTTGAGGATGTAAACAGGCGGCTATGAAGAACGAACTTGAGAGTGATATTAAGAAAATGGCCGAAGGAGATCCTATGCCGTCCTCGCCTAATTGCAGAGCTGTACCGACGATCACAGCCATCATTATCATGGCATATGCAGTTGATAGAATTTGAGCCACAAGTAACTGTAAAAAAGAATACATTGAAGTAGATTTTTACGCATGTAGATCTAATGTGTGGAATAGCCACAACAATTAAAATTATGAAGCCATCGAGGGATCTGTTTGAAACTAGTCAGTCTATCTCGAAAAACATGGAAATTTTAATCTAGAATGGATAATGCTGGAATGCTTTCTTCATTAAAGCGTACTTGTTTTTGCCTTTAAACATAAATAGTTCAAAATATACTCACTTGTATTTCGGATTTCATAGTAAAGCAAACGAACATAAATAGCGCAATAGGATACAGATTATATTCAAAAGATGTCCAGTTGTCAATTCGGAAAGCAGCCACGAAGGCACCCACCAACATAAGGAATATAGTGCCGGGACCCAAGATCGTACCACCCATCAACATCATCTGCGAAAAAATACAACTTATTAGACATTTGTTACATATTTCTACATTTCGGCGTTAAAAGCGAAGCAACAAAACATTTTGTGTAGAGCAGATCACTTCGGGCATTTCATCATTTAACTTTAATACATACAATAGCGTGAAGTTCATAAAGCCCTACTAGCCCTATATATGATGTTTTCTCTTAAACAAACGCCAATCTCTCCTTTGACGTATTTAAATTAAAGCCAATATAATAGAACATACCTGGTATGCAATATAAGGACTAGAAATGTTATCGTTTATCTTGATAGTATGCTTGTAGTCAGCGAGCAAGTCCATAATGTTGGCGATAGTGGAGGGCACCCAGCGACGACGTTGATTGTAGAACTCACTGAACCCTTCTGGACAATGCGTGTATGCGTCCGATGCAGCTGAGTATTCTACTCGGTAGCCTCGTTGCAATAACAGTGTGCACAACCAACGATCTTCCCCTGTGTTAATTGATATGGTTAGGTACATTAGTCTAAATTATATCTGCAAAATTGAGCTTTATTAATTGCTCATCGGAAAAGTCCAAATGTGAGGTGGGCCTCTAAAGAATACAGTCAGTACATTAATGTACGAGAATTGCAACTGGCTATGGCCACTGATTTTGTGATGCTTGCTGTAGTCCTTAATAGTCAATAAAATATTTTGAAGACGTTGAATTGATGAACAAAAAGTGACTTAAGTTCTACCAGCTGTGCACTGCACTGCATTGAATTCGAGGTGGCGTTTATGAAAGTATCGTCAATAATCTTAAAAATAGGCAAGTCAGAATAAATATTGATAACATATTCTACCTTGATCGTATTGTACGTAATGCCGAGCTTCGTCTGATCGCAGTGTGTATTTCTTCATGACGTTGTCGTCCATCAAGGCCTTTCCTCTGAATAGAGAGAAGCATCCAGGGCTACAGAGTACGCAGCCAATCATATGTTCTGTCGCCTTTTGCAGCCAATGACCGATAGCGTACTCAAACATTTGATACCACACCATGGGACCTAAGAATAATGCGTACGTAATATATGTATATTTAGGTATTTTATTACATTTTATCCAGTTTTTTTTAAATATCAAAATTAAGCCCGTATGTCAAGGAAATTCATCGCAGCAGTGATAATCAGAATCATTACATAATTCTATCTGTGTACGCTGACTATGCGGATATATTATAAATATACTTAAATAATTATTCTCATCATCATTACTTTCGTAGATAGATACTCACCAGAACCTACAGGATGAATACGGCCACATGCAGCACCCAGATTTTTATTCTTCTTCATCAAATCAATAAGCAGACGTACCGCATGCGGTTGGAAATCAATGTCACCGTCCAGAGTCAACAAAAATGTGTTCTCAGCCATCACTTCTTTACGGTCCACAGATATCGGTAGTTCCATTAGACGGTGACCGAGAAGGTAGTACATGTACATCACCTTAGGAAATAAAAGTTACATATCAAAATTACAATTTTAAATAGTTAAAGTGGCAAACTAACAACTGACAGAATGCTATCCTATCCTATTAGAGTAAGATCCCAGAGCGATAAGACACAACTTATTTTCACATAAATGAAACCTCATGTTCTCAGTAGTGTCTTATGTGCTCAGAATACCTGCGCGCTTGTGGAGCTTGCCGAGTGACACCTGGGCAGGTACCAGGTGTGAAAGGTAACTAAAATTAATAGTTACCTAACTTAAATTTTCATAGCTGATTTTTAAATATATTTTGTAGAGTGTTATTATAAAGTTATACCATAAGCGTCAGACACTTTTCGTGGGCCAGTACTTTTGTCAGACGCTTTAAAGCTCTACAAAAAATAAATTAACTTAACTTATTTTTACATGTCTGACATTTAAATATGTTGTTCAGACAATTGTTACGAAGTTATATTTAATTAGTCAGACAAAATTGATTGACCAAACACCCCCTAAACAGCAAAATTATTCTGCCGTGAGTATGAGCGCGAAAGCATTATGCGCATGCGTCTTAGAGTAAATATATGAAAATACTTACGGTACAGCTTCCGATATAAAATTTTTGCATATCTATTTCAATATTAACGTAATAATTAGTCAGTATGAAAGTAAATTAATTCATTTAATATTTCTGGTATAATTAATCTGTTCAGAGCTATTTTTTCTTAGAATTTTTTTTTTTTCATTGTTAAAAATATCATTTGAAATTATTTTTTTTTACAAAATCATTTTTGTAAAAAAAAAATTTACCCATAATTAATTAAAATAAGCATTTATTTTATTGTTTAATCATCGCAATCATCATAACAATTATTTGAATTTTCATCATTTAACCAATCACGATACTGTCCAACTAAGTCATCATCTTCATCGTCATCAGTTATGTTGTTGCTGACATCTTCTTCTGCAAAAAATAATCAAAAGAATTAAAATACATAAAATTACTAGTTAAATAAATTTTAATCTTGAACTCTAATTATAGTACCTGATTGTTGAAGAGATTCACCAACGTCCCTTGGTAATTGGTCACCATCAAACCAATGAAAGTGAAACTGGTTTTCCTCTAACCTCCATCCATTTTGTTCAGGAGTAAAAATGGTTGGTTGTTTTTCATGAGCATAATTCCATATGCTAGAAATGTAATTAGCTCGTAGAAATTGTTGAAATAGCTCAGTTTTACACGGTGGTAAGCTGCTTGCATCAAATTTTTTTAAATTTTTACTGTTAAATTCTTCATTTATATTAGATACGCTGTAATTATTTAAAAATAGCTGAAGACGGGCAGCGTTAACATCGTATGTATCAGGAGCACTATAGATTTCACAGATAAACTTTTGAATAGTCTTGAAAATATCTTCTTGTCTGTGCTCATCGGTTAATAATTCAGGATCACCAAAGTGCATAAAAGCTTGCCGATACTCAGGTCTCTTCATTAATATTTTAAATGGTCTTTGTTTACCTTTTTTAAAAAAGGCAGGATTATAGTCACATCCGGTTAATGCATGAAATCCTGGCAAACTTCGACACAAAGATGATCCCAAGTTCTCGTACACTTTTGTCAAATTAATATATCTTTGGTTGTTTCCGGTGCCTGCGTTTAACCATACATTGGAACCATCGTCTTTCAAATTATGCATATGTCCTAACATAATAATCGCTATATCGGTATCAGAACATCTTACAACAAAATTTGCCTGAACGTCAATATTACAAATATGAAAGACGATTTTTGTGTCTGCCTCTTCATGCTCTGGACATGATAAACTGTCATCTACAGTTGACACAATTTTGTTATCATCAACTACGTAGGAATGACATTGCTTAAAGTTAATAAGTATGTGTTTATTCTCAACGAATGGTACCATTTCATCAGATGCCCAGTGTTGAATAAAAAACTCTACGAGGGCTTCTTTAAAATGAATATTTTTTAATTCTTTCAAAAAATCTGATGGTCTAACTTGATCGGGGCCAGTAATGTTAAAATCCAGTTGAGTCGACTCTCGGCGAAGATCTCTTTCGTAATCTTTGATCGAAGGAGATAGATATTGATCAAAAATAACGTCGTATCTTGTGGCTGCAAACCGTGTTACCAGTAGGAGCATTTTTTTAGAGATACCTCCGAATGTTTTTGGGACATTTTTCATAGTATGTAGTAAAAAGAAACCATCTATTAATAAAATATCAACTCGATCAGGTGCAATGTGCTCTACTCCATTCTCTAAAGATTTCATCACAGACGATTTCTGGGTTTTACAAATGGCTCCATCATTATGACACATGGATAATGGCATAGGAGTAATTGGATAAGACAACACTTTTTCTATATCAACTTTGTAATCTAAAGATATCCCAAGAATACGCCCAAACAAATCTTTTTGCATTCTTATCTCTTGTATTTTACCACCTAATTTGCTTTTTTTCTTCTTAGAGTAATCCAGTGTAAAGTTTTCCATAGGTGTTTTCTGAATACTTTTCTCGAATCTGCTAATACTTAATTCACACTCAGCAATAAAAGTTAGACGTTTAGCTTCACCATTTTTTTCGACGTTAAGCAAAAATTTTTCTACTGGTTCCGACGCAGCTTTACCCGATGAAATATTAATTAACAGATCTTTTGGCACTTGTGAGTCAAATGGGTTTATGAATAAATCAAAAGTTTCAACAAATTTTCGCAACTGCTTAGCATTGTTTTTTATAGCATGATTAGTGAGTTCGGCCGAAACGTCTTGATCCTTTTGAAGGTCCAAATCTTTATAAACAGAACTAATTATTGTGGATCTGATATCATGACTTCGGGCCCACCGTTGACGTGCAGAAATAGAATTGGTAAAATGTATTATTCCAGTTAGTTTCCTAGCTGCATCAGCGTTTATTGTTTGCTCAAGAACTAGATCAATTGGTTGTTTAGAAAAAGGTTTATTGGTTCTTCGAATACTGAAAAAACCTTCTTGGAATTCTTCATACAGATTAGGATGAGTTTCAGAAACGTTCAATAAATTTGAGCAATATCTAACAGTCCAACGAGCATAGTTAGGTTGATTAAAGATAAAAAACAAATTTGTAATCTTGGGTAGTATGTACTTGAACAGGTCAAAATCTCCAATACGAATACTTCTGGATAGAGTTAAATAATAGTCGATCAGGTTTATATATATTAAATAAAATTGTGGTGTTTTTCCATGTTCACCGTTCAGAGTCTGCTGTTTGTAAACGTCATAACTATTTAATAGTTGTTTTAACTCATCATTTTCAATTTCAAAAGATGACATTGGAGTATTTTGTAGACGCGTAATTTCTTCAATACTTTCACTTGATACTTCTACATTATTAATATCTAAGAAAGATTTAAAATGTAAAATTTGTAGACCTAAAGACATCAACGGATGAAGCCTCTTACACCGATTGAAGTGTTTGCCATCCTGAAATCCAGCAACTGACCCCGAAGCTAGCAAACCACTTTGCACCATGACGTTGGACAAGCCGCAATCGGCTATAAATTTTCCTACAGCTTTAAAATATGACATCATGATGTGGAATGGTCCCAAATGGATAAATAAATTGTCAAACTTAGGTGCTTCGGTAGATTGAATTTGTAAGGCTACCTTTGCTATTGCAAGATCATAAGTAACTTGAATGCAGGATTGGCGAAGCTCATTACAAATTTTTAAGCTTTGCTCCATGGTTTCCAAAACAACCGATGTGTTTGTGGGCGATAGATTGATTGGAGTTAGATACGAAACCACTTGCTTTGGATTATTTTCATTATTGCTTATTAAACAATTGTAGCCGACCCACATTGGAAGATTTGATAAATTGTATACATGACTTAACATCCAGACTACATCAATCGATTTGTATAATTGCAAATTTTTAGGCGGTGTTTCTTCAGCTTCATGAACAGAAACTTGTAAAGTTTCTGTCATTTTGGGTTTTTTCATGTATGGTGTAGCTTCTACCTCAGTAACCTCTAGTGTTCTTCGTCGTCGTTTTCTCGGTGGTGATGATTCTTCGCTGGCGACAGAAGACAGATGTGGAGTGTCCAATTCATGTGAAGCATTTGAGTCCTCGTTTTGATAAATTATACCGACGGTATCATGTAACGTGTCTTTCCCGCTTTTAGTTTCCACAAACCTATCAAAATTATCAAACGCCACTCCAGTACATAGATTCGGATTTTTTTTTATTGCTTCAGGACATCTAGATGATTTCTTCATAGCATAATAAGTGGTTTCAGTTTCCAGCTCCTCAACACCTGGATAGCTAATACAATGGCCATATCTGTGGATAATATCGATTATATTACGACTACTTGTTAAGCTTTTTAAAGCTATTCCAAGCTTGATGTGTTTCGACGTTTTGTATTTGCCATTAAAAATGGCATATACAGCATCCTGGCTCAAAGATTCAACTATCCGAACACATTTATCATTGGTTTTTCGTTTGTTGTTACTTCCCGCAATAAGAGTCGAATAAAACTGGGATAGGTCTTCTGGCACTGAAATTTCACCATTTTCAAGGTCCTCTACGGATAAATTATTGGGCAATTTTTTTTTATCAACTTTTAACACTGATTTTCTTAATATTAAAGCAGCTTTATTAATAATGTCCTGATCCTTTATGATTTCTAATAACTCCTCATCAATTACAGAAATATTTTTTGGAGCAAGTAGCTTTTTGTTTTGACACATCATAAACTTAATCTCCTTCGAAAATGTTTTGGTTATTTTACTCTCCAAGTTTTGAGGAGTAAAATTGCCCATAATATTTTTAGAGTTATCTATTTTGTCGTCGAATAATTCTAAATAATATCTGTGGAGATAGGTGAGAAAATAACATCGACCTTTTTCGATGACATTTTGCTGAATAAAATTGCAAATTTCATCAAAAACAGCTTGATGGTGTTGACGAAGATCATGCCAAGACGTTTGAACAGTATTCTTCGTTGACGATATTTGATAGAAATATTCCAATTGACATTTTTGGTGATAATAGATTGTTGACTCTAGTACATCTTGCACTTTCTCTATAAATTCCGCGGAGTCTTCTTCATTTAATTTAAAAAAAAATCATATTTATTGCACGTATGCAATGGGAGTCTTTTTAATTTATGTCTTTTAGTTTTTCTATCACAAAATATACACTTTTCATTATCGTCATTATTTATATTATTTTCAAATGGGACTTGATTGGTAGACAAATGAAAATCATTTTCACCTGCCACACAAGAATCTCCAGAATTACAAGACACCGGTTCAACTGATTCAAATTCAATACCTTGATCGACATTTGGCTCAGATATTACAAAAGGTTCAAGAGTAGCACTAGCTGAAATTGAGTTGGACACTAAATCTGAATCGGCAACAGTAGAATTATTTTGTTCAGTTGAGGTAGATGCTGTGGATGGATCACTATTAGTACTTGTACTACTAGGTAAAATTGATGTCGATGCAACAAATGGTTTGTCAACAATGCTCGGAGAACTTTTATTTTTACTGATTTTAGTTTTTTCTGGAATCTCAGAATAATATTTTTTGGGCAGAGCAGTAAAATTTTTATAGCATTCCCGATGATAACCTTTATCATATAAATCTTCAGGTAAAACTACGTCTTTAAATTTAAGGTTATGTGTCACTCGCTGTTGTAAAATAATTTTACACTTTTTTAATGTTATCTCGGTAAATAATATTAATTTATCACTAGATTTTTCACAAAATGTACACGTTAATTTTGCTGGTTCTGTTTCTTCCATGATTTTCACGTTAATAAGTAATGTGAATAACTCACAAATCACACGACGTAAACAACAAAAACATGTGGTCTCACAGATCCAAACTATACTGTATACTATTAGGTTGTACCCAAAGGACACATACACAATACACAGAAGAATTACACGAATGAGAGAAGGGGAACTGAGTTCGTAAGACCGTCTAACTCGCTCCGAAACGCACCTATAATGCTTTCGCGCTCATACTCACGGCAGAATAATTTTGCTGTTTAGGTCAACAATTTGTGTTTGGTCAATCAATTTTGTCTGACTAATTAAATATAACTTCGTAACAATTGTCTGAACAACATATTTAAATGTCAGACATGTAAAAATAAGTTAAGTTAATTTATTTTTTGTAGAGCTTTAAAGCGTCTGACAAAAGTACTGGCCCACGAAAAGTGTCTGACGCTTATGGTATAACTTTATAATAACACTCTACAAAATATATTTAAAAATCAGCTATGAAAATTTAAGTTAGGTAACTATTAATTTTAGTTACCTTTCACACCTGGTACCTGCCCAGGTGTCACTCGGCAAGCTCCACAAGCGCGCAGGTATTCTGAGCACATAAGACACTACTGAGAACATGAGGTTTCATTTATGTGAAAATAAGTTGTGTCTTATCGCTCTGGGATCTTGGACTATATGTTCCTCATCCTTTGCCTAAAGTACTAAACAACTTGAATAGCAACGAGGTCTAAGTAACTTCGAATTTCTCTAACGGTTTAAAAAATTTTCGCTTTTTGACAAATATTTAATCATAACATGTTAGTTACTAAATTGCTAGCAAATTATGCTAATTATTCGCGGCAAATAATTAATAAGGAGACTGATCGTAGTATATTTTATTATGTAAATATTCCAGCCACGCCACACTATGTACAAGCTACATTATTTAAAAAATTATCCCCTAACCTGAAAATGACCTTGCCTACTTACGATAAAAAGAATTGGAATCCGACAAGAATCTTAATATGATACTAATGAACAAATACAAGAATTTAAGTTTTTATATTTACTTGAAATGTCAACATAAGAGATCAATTTGCTACCTGAGACCAACGTTTCCTATGACGGATCTTGCCCTTGTCTTTCAAATGACAGATCATTTTAGTCTTTCCTGGTAGGACCCAAGTCAATCGTCCTCCATAAGGCGCAGGATATTTCTTAGGTGGTCTAATGCGAATGATTGTCTGATGAACTTCGGAAGCAGCTTCGTCGATGGTATCCACTAGAAGTTTCACGAAGCGATTTACTTGGGAATCATCGTCACTGTGGTCTGATATTTCAAAGGCGTCATCCAAGAATATGTGAGCTATAAATATAATTTGGAGTTAATATTTTGACCAGGAAAAAGAAATAATTTGCACTATGACATTTGAAATGTAAGTGAATGTGCAATTTATCGTAATTATACCTTTAGGTACTACAATCAAAAGTAATACTATAATAAAGATGTCTATGGTGACTGATACTGATGATGCTCGTCATTTTGTATATACAACAATTGCAATGAGAACCGACTTCTAACAAGCGTTTAGCTTAGTTTGAAGGGTTTATTTTACCCTGAATGCGCAATAATAGTTAAGAAATCTTACTTTCGAATTCGTAGTAATCAGGGTCAACTACTCGCAAATACTTTTGTGCAACTCTCCTAGCACACTGATCTTCATCCAACCGTAGGATAGACTTCAAAAACTCCATCATCTCGTCCTTAGTTTCGTGCCACATAGTAGCGCATGCGTAAATCCGTGTGATCTGGTCCGAAGATTTGATTGCTTTGGGTGAGGCACCTGTCGCATCTGTGTGAACCGATATTGTTTCATAATACTCATCGCCTTTCTCTTTTTCGATTTCTGCGAGGTCCTGAAAGCATTATAAGTTACTTTTTTAACGCGGGTTACAGCGGGCTATAAGTTATATAGTGTTATTATTATTTAGTAGACATGTTATAAAATAACGCAGACTTACCTCAGTCTTTACGTCTCTCTGATCATTTCGCTTTCTGTTAAGCGCCATGCTTTGATCTATAAGAAAACCGTTATACATCGGTACTACAAACAATTTTTCGGTGGACGCTAAACGTTCTGCTTTAGGGGTCCAAATGTGTATTGTGACCCATGTTTGTGACAACAACCAAAGTAACCAGACCCAGGCCATCTGACGTGATATGAAATCGCTTAGTGTAAATACTGAAAAATAAAAAGTAAATATAGATATAATTTGCATTTGGTAAATGTACATATGTGTTCAAATTCAATCTTCTCAAATTCAAAGCAAAACAAAACACTCGTTACACATTAAAGTCTCTAGGAGTTTTTGGCCTTCAATAGAATTTCAAAAAAACTGTCGTAGGGTGAAATTTGTTTTCAAACAAATTCGCTTAAATCAACTCTTAAAAATAGTAGGCGATAATTTTACCAGTCTTCATTTTATTATAATACTACATAAGTTTACAGCATGATTAAAAAAAAAACGAAGAACTTGAAAAGAGAAGAAATGTCAAACAATCATACCTGGTGGACTTTCAAAGTAAAGATAATCCGGAACGGTGCCGTGAAAAAAACAAGTATCGCCATTTCTGATACCACACGCAGCTATCAATAAATTCACCACCACGGGAATAACTAAGTTGATAGGGAACGCATAACTGAAGCCTTGGATTAGAATTTTGCAGGCAAACTTTCCGAAGATGTAACAGATGTATGCGGCAAATATTTGTATGAGCATCACGTAAACAGCTGATTTATAAGCCGCTGCCACTTCCACCGAATCTCCTGTTAACGTTACGTTGCCCAAATCCGGAATGATTGTGCCGCCTAGTTGAGTTTGTACCTATAAAACAATAAAAATGAAAGGCGAGATTCTGAAACATGACATCCGTATGTATAAAAATGAAATGTGACATCAAATTCCTGTATAATGGTGTAAGTTCTTAGGACTGTGTTACACTGCGAACTTCTAAAAGATAATAGAGATTTTGTCAAATAGATAAATACGTCATATTGATCTACATGGGTTAATCGAATATAAAGCGCTTAAATAAGAGTCAATTTAAACAAAACTTTAATAATTTGACATGTCATTAAAATAAATATTGTTATTTTATAGGAGGCAAGCAAACAGCCATACCACCTCAAAAGTTACGCTACTCCAAAGTTGTGACTCCTGGATGATTGATGTTTCTAGAAAAAGGCCACCGGTAACCTTAAACACCGGTTTTGGGCAGTCTAATGAAGCCTATGATTTATGTGTGAATGGTGACATAAGGGTAACTACATACCTCTTCAACAACGATGTTGTGAGGTCCGAACCCAGCGTTAAATAATTGGAAGAACATTGAAGGATCGTCGCCGTCAATCCATACCATAAATAGAATGCACACCAAGAATAAGAGTATCTTCCATACCGATATGAACCGGTACATGTAGTAACGTGTGAAAATTAATTCGTCCTTCAATCTCGATAAACTTTTGATAACGCCTGAAAATAATAATATGATTAGGGGCAAATACGAGGTTATACACTAAACCTACTAAATAACATAGAAGGTAGCTACAAAATAAATGTGTGTATGTCTCAACAATGTAGTTTCTGCACTCTATTGCGTAGGATATACGCTTACTCTTAAAATATTTAGAAAAAAATATTAGTAGATAGGTAAAGATAAAAGTGGTTTAGCTATTTAAAATCAGGTGTAACTAAAATCAACGAGCTGAAATCAACGTAAAATAATCTGTATTCTTCGTCTCTTAACTTTTAATCATACATTACATACTTTAAATCAACTTTTAATCGTACATATGAATATTTTGGTACTGAAGGTATTGTTGCTTTGAGTGTGAATGATAACAATATTTTATTAAACAAACTTAATATTTTTAAAACTATTCGTAACAGATACTGAAAATTTGTTATCCAAGGTTTATATTATGAACTAACTCTGCAGGATACGTATTTTAACACATACTCAGCCTAAACTTCGATGCATTTCGTTTTTCTTATGAAATAGTAATTAACAAAATTATTATGTAAAATAGAATGATCCTTGAAGAACTGGCAATTAGAGAGTATCGCTTAGGCAAGAACCTTAGGTTCAGTAAAAAGTCATGATCCTATTTGTTTAGTTTTATCACATTATTTCTTTTAAACTAGCTTTTTCCGAGGCGTTGCGTTTTTCTCGCTTTCTGGCTCTTCTTTCTGCGCTCTTCGTCCTTTGAGTTTTTTATAGCATCGCATAAAACGAATAAATAACGTAATATCCAACGAATATTAATTGAAGTAAAACCTTCTGTCCGCGCGTTGGGCATTTTCGAACAACAAACAGAAAAAGTATTTTTTGAGATGGGAAAAAAACCATTGAACTCGCGACACTGTTACCGTTACCGACACCTCTGTATATAAGTATCTATATATATTGGCCCAAGACACGAGAGTTGAGTTTGGATTGAAATACATTGATAATATAACTATATATAATAAATACATATATTGTGTATATACGTACAACATAGATATATATTCATGTCGGAACTTTTCGAGTCAAAAGAAAACAAAAATTCCTGTTATAATCAAAGCTTTTAAATTTTAAGTTCAAGTTTTCGCTTCTGTCGGCACTCCTGGAGTGCCACGGTTTTTTAATGCATAAATGCCTTTAAATTATTGAAAACGATCTACTTATTTCACCTTATTTCTTTTATTTGGTTATCATTGGCCATAGGTGCGAAGATGTCGGAATAATTTTTACACCATAACGAAACTACCATATGGGATTCCTGTCAGTAAAATATAGATGTTTGTTTGTTTGTTTGATACTAGGTAGGAGTAGGTATTTAACACCCTCATTCAGGGACTTCTAGTAAAAAAGATCGTTAAAAACAAAACTCGTGTCTGATCGTACTCACCGATCGGACTTTGCCGCGTTACGTAGTTCTCCCACCACCCCACAGAAATACATAACGATGCAATAGGAATGAGCCATAACACCGGTTTATTTTCCAACAGTGGCCAACCAATAAAGCCGGTTACTTGCGCAACTATCGCCGCCATGTCCACTATCACTTTTATGAACCGCTTGGAGTCGCGCGAGTTACGCGACAATAGTCCAAGTATCGCTGGGATAATGCACATGCAATTAGTAATCATTGCTCCTTTGACAACGTCCAATTCTGGGAGTATCATAAATAGTAGTAGCCCCATTCCTATTGTGTGTAATGACTCCGCTACAAATACCTGAAAAATAAGAGCATACTCGTATTTAAGCTATTCATTTACGTGAAATAATAATTAGAAGAATTGTTTTAATTATGACTGTGAAATCTCTTCTTTATTTTACACACTCGGTCACCAAAAAATACTTTTTTATGGGGCAACCAAACAGACAGGTTAATAGTTTCATTCTGGACTAACTGCATGTTTCTACATGACCTAGATTGTGCCAGTTTTGATAATAAAACATAGAAATATTTCTTTAGGTGACATTAATTTTTCATGAACTTTCGCTATTATAATCCTTCTCCAACCCAATAACGGAATAAACCATAGTACGCAATATTAGCACTCTATGTAACAAGCCATAAGTCACTAGCTGTCATATATGTACGCACTGTATATATATGATAATGAATAATTGAATTATGTAAATACTTATTAATTTCCTTAATTTTGAATGTAATGTAAATACTTATTAATTTCTTTAATTCTTCCTTTAGTGGTACCAGACTAATGAATAATGAACGGAGAAATCTGCTATATTCTACCGTTACTGATATACATTATACTCAGTTTATATACACATACTTACCACAATAAATTGTGTGCTAGTCGGCCTTTTAGAAGATTTGAAGAAACAGATTCTTACAGATCGTATCATTGTACCTATCTCTGGGATTGCGAACGCTGCAAGTATGGCCCACATCCACGCTACTCGCTCCTCATCTGGAAGACTTACTATAAATTGTTTATCCCTACCTGAAAACATATAAGCCATAATTAGATTAAATATACCATAACTGTTCAGTTGTTGTCGTACAATGAGTAAAATATTTTATGCTTGTTTTTATAACCTGGAAGTATCAAAAACAATAAAACAAGAAAATAAGGTTACATTTTAAGCTAATTTCTGGAAACTGATCATTTCAGCACGTTTAGTTATGGAATATGCATTTATTTATTTTTTTAAGTGTGGATGTCCAAGTTTGAAGTCATGACTAACAAAACATTGGACAAATTCTCTATATAATAATGGCAACATAAATGTGTTTTTTTTTTTAAATTCCTTATCTTCCCTGCGTACAATACATTATAGTATATATTTATAATTCTGCTTTATTATTTAATCCTTTAATATCAGGTAGCGTTTGAATGTATTTAGAATAAAAACTTTAAAGAGTTTTCATGTTTACTAAGGACATGCGGTTTCACTCTCGTGTGAACCTGGGGGCTGGCTGACTAGTTTTGGATCCAGTAGGGTACCAATGATAAAGGATAAAGCGATCTAACAGACCAAAAATTATTATACGGTAATCAAAGCCATTTAAATAACACTTTAAATCAAAAATGCTTAATGGACATTGAAGCATCAGGTGAGCCGTCTGCTCGTCTGTCCCATCTATCATAAAAAAAAGAAAAAGTAAATGTTTCTGACATCGTTTTAAATCCCAACATTTGATATGCAAATAAAAAATGTACTGCGTCTAAATTAGAAAAATAATTAAGAAATTGAACATACTTCAGATTACTAAAAGAGAATAATTTGGATAACTTACAACTTAAAAACATTTAAAATCTTTTTTAATAGTTCAAAGAATTTCTTCATCTTTAATTTCTTTAATGTTTACTTAGGCGTATAGGTAATGATAACAATTTACTTCCATTATAATCATGAGATCATCACCCATTAAATAATCATTTGATAAATCATTGCCCAAATTCGAATAAGTTGTAATTCAATTCAAACATCAGCAGAAAAGAGTTTTAATGAATAATGCTTGTAAGAATCGCATGGTATTAAGAACTAGAAAACTTAAGATAAATTAAATTCAAATGATAATATGTAAAGTGACATTTACATTTAATACTTTTTGAAACGATTGTTTTGCGTTCGCGTTTAGAAATGATTAAGGGCGATTGTCAAAGTTTGATTGTGCGTAAAATAAACGCGATCAAGTTTAACAACATAAATAAAGAAATATCACTAAACAGAGTCAATAAAACAACAGCGTTAAGTTTGTCGAAAGCAATGAAACTGGCACGCACGCACCAGGCAGCGGATATCGGACACCGGTTCTAGCTTAATTATTCCTAATTCCTTATACGAATACTAGGAAAGCACTTCCCGTTTATCATAAGAGATAAAATAACATATTTCATGCTTTAAACTACAGAAGCTACACCACATTATTCGAATAAGATGAAGTCTGCACAAACTCTATTATGAAACTTCTTTCTACAAAGTTAAAGAAATTATGTGTTATACAAAAATGAAGAAAATTTTGCCTAAAAATCCCAAATTTAACAGTAATTTAACATGCTCTTTGAACCTCGGACCTCACCAAATTCGTTTTTATCTTGGAATATAATTAAGTTACAACTTACCTAAATTTCTATTACAATACGCTAGTCGCTTATCTTTTTTTAATTGGGATGTCATGAAAAGCATTGTTCCCTTCGCTATGACTCCGGAACCGAGGACCATTACGAAGACAACTATGTAAGCCAATAATTTCAATAACCGGACTGTGAATTCCAAACATTTCTGACTCTCCATGGACCCACTGTCTTGCTTCGGTGGGAATTCTCGAAATACGTCCCATCCTTTCGTTTCATGTACTGTTCTCTGGCTGTAATAAAAAAAGTTTTATATAAATACACAAAGTAAAATCAAATCAATCTTGAAATGCATTGCATGATATAGCTAGGTAAAGAGATTAGAAATAGATACAAACGTTGGAAAATTTCAGTGAGTTCTAAGCTATTTTAGATGATTTGAAGTCGATAAACATAAACAAAAATGTGAACATAAAATGACTGCACGGATGGCGTAGTGGTTTAAGCGGTCACCTCGCCACTGCCTAATGTGCTGTGTTGTGGGTTCGATCCCCACATAGGACAATACTTTGTGTGATCCAAAAATTATTGTTCTGAGTCTGGGTGTTCTTTGTGTCCGTTTTCCGTGTTCCGTCATGTATGTTTGTAAAGTCCCGCGCGACACGGGATATATTCCTAGTGCCGATCTACAACTGTAGGTATTTTAAAAACAAAGAGATAAAATGTTGTACACGAAGACACGAAAGAATTCATCAAAACAGAAACCTGCTAAAAGTAGAATCAACATTGACTCGAGAAAAACTACTTTCACACGCTACACAGTGACAGAGAAATCTTGTGCAGTTACTTTGTTGGCGGATACTTCCTTCCGAAGTATTTCGCGATTGCGACCTTCGCGTGCGAAGTATGTTCACGCGGATAGAAATCCCTTGCGTTTCAACACATTATGCACCGCACTGGTTATGACAGTGGGGTTTACGTAAGGTAATCAACTCACGAGTAAGGTGGTAGGTGACCCAATTACCGGCCAAATGTGACCGTGTTGTGTCGTAAAATTCGTACACTTGTATTTTATTTACTTCATAACACCAACTTTGTCAACAATCCATCGAAAAGAGGTGTGTTTATACGAATAATTTCTATCGGATAGCACTATATCGTCAAAAACCTGTTGCGGCTTACTTGAATTTATCTTATATTAGATAGTCTATCTTACATTATTCTACAATTAAGTAAATAATATGGAATGGAATATAATTAATTGCGTTATTTCTACTCAAACTAAGCTGTAGTAGAGATTCTAGGATAAAGAAGCGAAAAATATCCAATCAAATGAAATCGGGCGTTTTAATACACAAATAATTGCACTGAGCTAGAATCGACTCGACCCTGATGTTGCAGTTCAATACTCTAACACCTATACGATGAACTACAACATTGTTATGACAGAACGGATCTTTTATCCAAGTAAGGCATTAGAAAGTTGTTGATTGAACACAATTAAGTTATGCGTAACGCCGCCATAACTAAAGTGAGTAGAACATAACATGTAGAATAACTAGATTACTTCATTTATGTAGGTGGTATGAAAATAATGCTACAAATAGTTCAATGTTTTACTAGAATTACAATTGAAAAAAGTACAACAACCATAACTAATTTTTCTTAACATTTTAAATAATTATTCTGCCAGTTGCGGGATAGGTTATTAAATGTTTTATCTTAAAGTCATTATAAAATAAATCAAACAAATGGTTTTATCAAAGATAAAGTATACAACACAGTGGGCTAAAATTGTTCAATATCGACTCATATAAAGAGGTTTTATATTTTATGTCAACTATAAAGATCGTAGACTTCCTCATTAATTTTCTAACTTCCACAATGAAATCGATGGCAAACTAAAATAAGTTTATTGACATTTAACTACATTAGAAAAGTAAACAATAAAACGTCATAATAGTGATAAAATTACAGTTTCATTTGTGATGTATATTATAACACAAATTAACACACGTTACATTTAAATTTAATCAACTCGTTGAAATCGCAACTGAAACGCAACCTTTTAATTAATTGATTTGCATATCTTACCTGTATATGCTACAGTAATGCAAGGTTCCATTGCTGTATATTGAATTGTTATTATTTGGTACGTATAAAGGCTCTGCGTCATCTCGTTCATAGTTTTTTCGACTGTATTCACTCATATTGTCATGATTTATAAACTAACACATTATTTAAAGTATAAATTAATTAATAATCACGTCACTAGAAAGTTGATCGATAATACAATGTTCTAAGTTCGATCGCAATGTCCGAGCTGTATAGTGGAACTCGATTGCTATGAGGACAGCGAACGGTGCAATCGCAATAACTACTGAAGACGCGTACACCACGTAGCCCAGTGCTTCGCTATTGTCTTCAACTGGACTAAGTATGAATATTAATTTCACCAATATCTATAAACATACCGGTTTGTAGGTCCATTTGTAGTAATTAGTAAACGACTCAAAAGTACTTTGAATACCGTGTTCTTATTATGTAGGTGTTTATCATAATTAATAATTCGCACTTGTACTTATTTCCTCCAAAAAAATGAACCACGGATGAGTTTTTTTGACATTTTTTTTAACATGATTACGGTATGTTAATTTACAAAAAAAAACATGATGTACAGGTATGCCGTTACAAAGATTTCAACGCGTAGTGGTGTTGAATTTTATAAATTTATTGATATTTTTATATACGCTGTGTGTGGCATTGTGATATATATATTTACTACTTATCACCACGACAATAATAAGTTGTATTTTGTTAATGTGTTATGTGTTTAGTCACTCAATAACTAAATACATTATAAAAAAAAAAAAACTATAATTTAATCAACGTCATACATTTCTATTTTATAAGTAATTTAAATAAATATTAGTTAAAAAAACACGGTTTTGTAACTAGCCGAACTAAAAAGTACCTAAACAATAATTTACTATAAATTAAAAAATAAAGTGATTAAGAAAAAACATTTTATCGTAAAACAGCGTGGGGTACTAAATGTCAATAGTTGTAAATATTTTACTGACTGATATTGGTAAAAGTAAAGTCACTATATTATAAAATATCTTTAAAGTACCCCATCCGATAAACTTTAATAACATTTAAACGATTAATAACGATTAATAATTAACATTTTAATAACGATTCCGAGGCGACCTATTTAAGCATGGCTCTAAGCACACCACGGTTAGGCCACTTATTCTATATATATCCTTCTTGTAAAACAAAACGATTCGATGACTTTAACATAAAATTATACCATCATATACCTATATTTATGTGTTAATATTTTATGTAATCTAAATTTGTATCGTAAACTCCTCATTAGTCCATTAACCAAATTGTCAGTTCCTACGAATAGAACATAAACAGTTATATCCAAATGTGGACACGTCGTCCCATTGTGCGAAGAATCGTTCAGCTGCAGTGAGCACGTGAAATTATATCGTCCGCTTAGCAATTACTGTGATCACATCGGTTTCGACACAACGGTTTCCAATTATATTCTTAGTCTTCACTTTTCAGTTTTACTGCAGGAAAGTAAATATGCACATATAAATAAATGAGATTATATGTGCATATTTACTTTCCTGCTGATTAATTACAAGATTTTTTTGTAACGTTTCTTTTATAAATAGTATAATGAACCCTAAGCTCATTTTTTTTTCTTTGCAATAACATTTTTTTTAATAGTGATTTGCCTTTCACGTCTTTGTCAGATGATTTAATTTAATGTACTTATCAGAATCTACTTTTAATTATCACATTTATTAAATTTTAGCATTCTACACTTCCAAAGTTTGCTAAGAAAGGGATTCCTAGAATTCTCTCTGCGTATGTTTTTTTTCCAAATATGACTTAACATACGACCATCATCATCAACAGCCTTTAATAGTCCACTGCTGGATATAAGCCTCTCCTTAGAAAGGTTTTGGCCAACGACCAATATGATATAATTAGATGTCACTTTTTTATTTATTAATAAATGGAATAGGTTTTTATCTTTATCTGTTTGAAATGATGTCGTGAAGAGCATAAACGTAAATAAATATATGCCTAAGATGAACCTCCACTTTTGAACATTATTGGATTAGAACTGTCTAGAACAACAAAAACAGGCAGAGGTTTTATTCCAGACTTTTAGGACTCGAACCGCAAAGAAGTTTAGTTTTTTTTCAGTTATATCAGGACATAGCAGGTGTTTCTGTCACAATGGCAAAATGTGTAGATTCTGACATATCCGGAACCGTTATACGTATATACATAATGCTCTATAAAACACATACTACTCAATAAACAAGTATATTAAAATAATAGAACACGTATGTAAATAATACCAGTTAATATTTACAAAACTAAAAGTCGCCTATTTAGAAAAACTAGTGATCGATAAGTACAGAAAGCTATAATATTTAAACAACACGTGCTACAAATTGAAGAACACCTGAATATATCTATATCAAGTGCCACATTGGCCTGTCATGGTAGGGAAAGCTATACGAAAGTAGTTTAAGTTATATTGGCAAATAAAATGAAATTTCGTAATTAGACCACCAGACGATGTCTAGTTAATGTACTTATACAAAATTGCATACCGTAATTGGAGAAAATAATCTTTTAAATATTGCAAAAATTTCATCTCCTTGGCAATCTCATTGAAAATCTGCAATACGTTATCAACGCGTTAACGATTTATATTCAATACGAATGATTGTATTTAAGATTAATAACATAAATATTTATTAAACTTATTGCCTAAAAGAATATTATTTACTTTCCAATATTTTGTCAAAATGAATATCGCGAGAAATGTAGAAATAACAAACGAATCAGACAGAAGATCAAATACTTAGATTGTATTTTATTACAATATTAACATTTACATATTTTTTCATCACCCTGAGTTGCCAATCACACTACCATTTGCACACGAGGTTGGAAACCAAATCAAAACTAGGCATACGAGTGACCTTCTAACGAACACGATCTAGAGTCTCGATATCGACATTATCTAGGTAGATTAGGTATTTTTCTGTGCATTAGCTGTGAGTGTACCTACGCTGTATACTTAAAAGGCGCCAATCCACGGTTCTGTCTCCGAACAATAGATCGTTCAATGTCGCTCGAACTCACGAAATCTTACGAAAGCCTTCGTGTTACTAACAGCTGTGCACGTGCAAAGGATGTTGTAACGTAATAACAGTAACTTGTAATATCATAACAATAAAACAATATCTTTAACCGCGTTTATCTTGCTTCACAAAGAAGTAATAGCTCGAAGTTTTTGTAGCCCTTAATAAAATGGATAGGTGTCGTTCTAAGAAATTATTTACACTACTTATAATGGAGTTATATTTTTTTAAGGTATAGTATTAAAATTTCTAGTCATCACTCGAACTTCTAATACTGTGATACTCTTGTCGACCCCTTGAATCTTGTTTGTTTCAGGAATGTATATTGTATTCTACCACATAATGATAACCCACAATAATCAGTACATTACGTAAACAGATAAAGGAAAAACAGTTTAGCACCTTTCTGTACTCTGTTCTTATTTTGTACCTTAATAAAAATTAAACAGTTTTTTTACTACTTTCTATAGAATTTTGTATTATTTTTTAACCACTATTATTTTAAAAACTTTCCAATTTGACGTGGTACGGTAAAGTTTTGCTTAATATGCGGCCCAGTGCTTCCAAACGCAAGCCCAATGTCCATCGAGTCAGGGGTCATCGACCATAGTGTCGGGAGCTCACGTCGTATACTCTACATGTCTGCTGCGAACTTCCATGTTTGTCATAAAAATCCGTGCATGGGCTGAGCTTTGACTCAGTTACGTCATCACTGACGACTGTATACTTAGGTATTAGTCATAGGAATGTAAATTTATTACTTCACCTACATTCAAATGTTTCTAAGTACGTAGTTCACGCTTAACTACTCGACCGCTTATCGTAAAATTTTTGCTAAAAGTCTTCAAGGTTACAGAAAATGACACACTTTCATCCAGAAAAAAGAACACAAAATGTACATTGACGCGAGCGCGGACAAGAGCTGCTATTATATAATTTGATAGGAGATTTAAGATAATACGTTCAGAGGAATGCCCTTACATTAATCATTAAGTATAATGATTTAATATTATATGAACTTTTGCTACGTTCATCTCAAACTGTCATAAAGGATTATCGAATTCACAGTTTTTTGTGTTGTTTGTTTTGTTAATAGTTGCAAAACATTACTCGTCTAATTTACAGCGTCGGCAGACAGAACTACTTTACAGAACAATCTGATTTCTGTAAGTATTTTTGTTTAGAAAGACGGGCTAATCTTTTTCACTGACTTCAATGAGAAGAGGTTCTGAATTTTAAGAAGATCGTTTTTTTAGCTATCCATTATATCCATATTATACCTAAAGGGTATAATTTGCCTAACCAATGATTCAGTAATAAGGAACCTTAAGAAGTAGCGAGAGATATAATGTAGTTTAGGAGCGTAGTTAGGTATGGCAAATAGATGTTTAATATACAGTTATGGCTTTTACATCATTTAGTTCAACTACAGCATTGTAACCATTTCATAAATATACTTTAAAAAAAAAACACAATTTATCAACTAAACAGTACGTCATTACGTAGTACGTCAGTTTCTAATCATAGCCCAGCAGAGCATAGTAGTACATTATTTGGCTGCGAGTAGGTACCTAAGCAAACAAGTGGTAAGTATTACATCGGTCTGTTAGTGGCAATATTAAATTCAAACCACGCCCGACCTCGCTAGTCTCGACATTGATACTACCTATACATCCTATGAAAGTTTGCCTACTAAATACCGTTTAATCCATATCTAATACGCACTCCCCGGTTTCTGAAAGGCTAAGAAAGGCAACATAAACAATAATAAGTCTTACAAATGGAAGTTGGGGATTTTTAAAACCAGTATTATGAGATTTAATTATCTGTGGATTGGCGCGCAATTCGAAAATCAAATAAATTTTATTCGAAAGCCATGTTATTTAAAATTCAGAATTTTGATTCAGTAATAGAATGGTGGTTTTTTGTTTTTGTGATTGTTTGTAGTTTTGGCGCCATGGATAAAGTGAAAATTCTTACAATTTTCGAATATGAGTTCCTACGTGGAAATACCACTGCGCAATAAACACGAAACTACTTGTAACACTGCCTAACACTGCTTGCATGAACACGGTTCATTATTGGTTTAGATCGTTTTAGATCTGGAAATTTTGAGAGTTAAAGAACGAGTTTCGCGGTCTACCGGTAACTAAAGTCGCCAACGACGAATTGAAGGCGATAGTGGAAGCGTATCCAACTTAATCTACGGCTGAGCTTGCTACGGACTTTGGAATTAGTGTCGAAATAACATTGATGCACTTGAGTCAAATCGGAAAGATAATAAAGCTAGATAAGTGGGTGCCACACGAACTAAGCGACCATCAACAAAACGCGTTGAAGCATGAATAGCTACTAATCGGCACAGAAACGCGAGAATTCTGCATCGAATTGTTACCTGCGATGAAAAATGGATCATGTACGTCAACCGTAAGCGTTCGTGTCAGTGGGTGGACCCGAGTACAGACTCTCAACGACAACGCGTGAGCTCACACTTCGCGACAGACCATCGCAAAGCTACAAGAGTTACAGCTGGAAGCTCTCCGTCACCCACCGTACTCACCGGACCTTGACCCAACTTTTTTTGTTTATTTTTTCTTTTTTTATTAAAGACAACGCCCGTATTAGGAATATATCCTGTGTCGCGGGGGGCTTTACAAGCATACATGAAACGGACACAAAGAACACCCAGACTCAGAACAACAATTTGTTGATCACGCAAAGTGTCGTCCCATGTGGGGTTTGAACCCACAACACTCGGCGTAGTAGAAAGCGGCGTCGCGACCGCTTAAACAACTACGCTATCCGTGCAGTCGAACTATTTCTACTTTTTTCAAAATTTGGTCAATTTTTTACTTGAAAAGAAATTCAACACCCGAGAGGCCGTACCAAACGCTATCGCTAACTTGATCGCCTTCTGTCCAGCAGCTTCTACAGTAAAGGAATATACAAACTGACATCAAAATGGCAAAATTGTATAGATAATTTGGGCCAATACTTTAAAAGCTAGCTAAAATAATAAAGAAAAAATATTTTCAACTTTTCATACAAATCTCCAATTTCATAGTCGAAGACCTAAAAACTAATCGGATTGCAAATTTCACACTGACACTTTGATTTAATCATCGAACATTTAATATAAGTCTCAAATTTGATCAAAATCTTATTTGTGACACTGCTATTCTGTTCGTTAAACAATATTTTGATCAGAATTTAAAAGTAACCCTGTGTAACAAAATAAATATATATTGATTCATTGTCTATAATAACATATAGAAAATAACTCTATGTTCTATATCACTTTAAAATACTTTTAAAGATTATGAGCAAAAACTCAATACTTGTTATAGCTATATATTTATTTTAAAAAACAAAATAAAATACTTTTCAACTTATTCCTTTGTTTAAAGAAATATGTAGGCGAGAATATACAAAGAGTGTCTACGTATACGACATTGAGTGTCATTCAGGATACAAACTAGTTCATCTCGTTTTGCTTTTACTTTTCGCCAAATATGGAAAGACTCATTTTATCATTAACAAAGATCAGACCACAATGCATTGCATGTAACTGAGTATTATCGCTAATAGGTAGAGGCTTCCGAGAGCAAAGTGGGGCGCAAAAATGTGGCGCGGTCAGCGATTGATTGAAAGTTGTGTCGTCAGAGTTGTCAACCTTGGCATTTGAACGGGTTCCGGGCCGCGGTGACCGATCGACGTGACTCGACCTCTGGCTAAATAAAGCTTAATACGAAACAATACTCTTTTAGATGTTGCTTCTATCTTGAGCTAAGCTAAGAATATTTTAAAATTAATTGGAAATATTCACGTGGTCAATGTTATATTATTTGACTGGATGTTCTCTTATATTCATGTTACTATTAATTTTTATTGTATATTTTGTATGTTATTACATTCTTATTCAGACCATAAATTATTTTCATTTAAGTAATGCCAGCGCCCAAATAAAATCTAATCAAGTTAGCAATAACAGGGGTTAAAGTATGGCAAAATAGTTTTGAATGTAATGAAATTGTAATACTGACCAGTATTTAAGTCTGAAACTAACTGATTTAACAATTTATTCATCTCATATCCCTAACCAAACATTACACAATTGATTTAGAAAAAAACTAATAAAGTAGGTTTCGATAAAATCTCGAAAGTAGATTAAATAAAAATTCTTAATTCAGTAACAGGTTGAAAATATATTTTATGTATTTAATGTTTTTAAAAATAGTACCGGAACATTTAGCACATAATTTAGTTTCAGTACTATTTTTGTATGTATATTTATATGAATGTGTGTATGTGTATGAATACTCGTATGAATTTGTATAAATGTACCACAAACTACATATTACTATACATAGTATAGTCCATCCAAAGGTTGCCTGTAAGAGATCGCAGACTGCGATAAGGCCGCCCATTGTACCACTGTTTTTTTTATTTTATGTTTATATTCTGCATTGTATGTTTTATATCCATGGTGTGCAATAAAGTACCCATCTAAGTGTAAATGAAGGACCCATCTATCTATCTATTTTTCACACACAGCAGTCTGATCCCAAACTAGGCCAAACCTGTACTATAGTTATTAGACTTCTGATAAATATACATATTACAGGTAAATTACACCCAGAGACCGAACAAATTATTGTGCTCATCACACAATTTTTGTCCCTAGTGGGAATCGAACCAGAACAACCAGAATATTTCTAGAATCTGAATCTATTTTCAACAAGTATCCTCCTTTAAAGATAATTATTGTGTAAACTTAATAAACAAAGCTATAATACATAAATTTTTAAGTTTGTATTCACACAATTAAACATTAGCCGGCCTTTATACACCTTGGTAGGAGAATTATTTGAATGAATATTTCAAAAGTTATTTGTAAAGTGAATCACTTTATTGCATTAATGAGACTTAATGATGGGAAAATAATGATTCAAGATAAGAAAATGATGACGTAATGATTCAAGGACATCGCTAAGTACTAAAGATCTCAATAATTATTGCGATTTATATTTAATTGATAATAATACTATTTATCTAGTTACCACTAACTAACTAAAATACATTTTACGAGTACTTTACATTAATGACGATTTTTAAATCTAACGATTTTCTTTCATAACACGCATTCACGGTGGACTGATAAAAAATGTAATGTATACAATAAGACGTTTGGTAATGTTTTTCATTATAAATGTATTTATTTGATTGTAACCTTGTCATTTTAAAATGGCATATGACTACAATCGCAATATGAGATGCATCATACTTGAACTTTTAACGGTTCGCACTAATCTCTTAAATGTTCTGTGGATTTACCACCACAAAATAAAACTAGAATGTTGAATAAAACACCCGACAATGATACGGCCCTATGGTGAACCCTCTTCTTGGAATCTTGCACAGTGGTATTCTATGATCTTATTAGCCTTTTGAAATCTTTGCTAATAAGATACCAGCTTCGTAACCGCCAGAAGTAGTCATGTCCTGATAGATGGCAATTTCAAATAGATCAGTATTAAACACTAGCACTTTCATGTTGTTTTTAAATTTAATGCATTCCCAGCCCTCTATGTAACAAAAGCTTATACCCAGTGACAATGAGCAATAGTAACCGACATGTGAGACGTTTCTGCCAACAGCGTTATTTTAATTAGTGTAGCTTTAAATATGATCACACCCATGGAACCACATTTAAAAGTTGTCTAAATTTGACTTCGCAGATAAATCAATTTTGCTCAAAAGAAGAGCTCCTTTGGAAATTTAACGAATTTAATTTACTATGTCAGGTACATAGCGCTTAGGTTAAATACTAACGTGCGGGAAGTTATAATATTTGTTACAAAATAGTCTGTAACGCATATTAATTAGTTCACACAATAACTGAGTAATTTTAAAAGGCAATTTTAAATATATCTGGGTTATAAACTATGATTTTATGTGCCAGCTAGAGGTTAATAAAAACTATTATTGTTTCCTATTTTACGTCATACAGTTATAAAACAATTGACAAAGGTGAAAGTAACGAAAAATACGCCTGCTGCATCAAAGTTTTAATAGGCGCTTAGGCGTTCAAGTGTCTACTTCTTTTTTGTACCATTTTTGTAATATGGTCGGTAACCTGGATTACCGTTAGTACCGTTTACCGGGCAAACACGAATAAAGACACAAAGTATTCAGAAGCTTTATTGACTTTGACATAACTATTACAGATCAGTAGTAACGGGTCGTAGCTTCGATTCCTGTTCAAAACAAATAATTGTATGATAAGCACAATCAGTTTTTTCTGTATATAGACAAATTTTTATCTAAGCGCCTTGGATATACATATAAAGTAGATAATAAATAGTACTACCCTAATTCAATAGAGTTATAAAAAATCGTAAAATGCTTGTTTAAATCTAGTTCTTTTGCTATAAATTTTGTAATACTGCTGATTAAGTTTATAAACCTGGTGAAATATTTCTCAATAACTATACTTATAGACATTAAAATCATAATCAACTGTATGTATGTATGATTGAAATATATTTATTAATTCAGCTATAAAACGACTATAATCTAACAATACTGAACAAAGAAAATATGATAAAATATATTAGAGACCAGTTGTTCAACAAACACCCCAGAAACAAAACACTAACATAAAAAGTAATGAAGGAAAAATGTAAAGTAACTAGCTAAAGACCTTTTTGAAGTTTTTTATAAATAAGCAAAGCTGCTTATGTGCCTGCCTTAAAGCGCCAAATTATACTTACTTCTCTGCAATGACGTAATGACATTGCATTACGTCATGGATAACCGGAACAATGCCTATAATACTCAAACGTAACTCAATATTGTTTTTCAATATAATTTCGTGCAAAGTGGGATTTTTCGATCGACTTCAAATCAAAAACCAGTTCGTACTATACCAAAATCTAAATAGTTCTAAGAATAAGCCTTTCACTTTTACTTTATGTGGAATTCACCTCTACTACATTTGACACACCTATGTGAGAACTCATTACTTGCAAATCCACGCTTACCTGCCACCATAGATCTCGTTAGCGAGCGGTGTGAGTTCGTCGTCGGAATTATCACTGCCTTCTTCTCGCCGTTTTCCTCCCGAGGTCGCCATTTCTTATTTTCTGTAAAGAAAAGAAAAGTAAAAAAATAATTTTTAAACTAGTATATAAATTAACAGTCTAATTATAGTACAATATAGTACAATTTATTATAGTACAATGACATTTTCAGTATCGTCAAAGGAAACAAACAAGAAGTGGATCAATATATACAACATCTTAACTCTATTCACCCCAAAATGAGGTTTACATATGAAATGGAGACGGACAGGTCGTTGTCCTTCTTAGATGTTAAAGTAGCCGTGAGATCGGATGGGTCCTTGTCACACTGTGTGTACCGTAAACCTACTCATACGGACAGATACCTACACGCCACGTCTCATCATCACCCCCGGCACTTGCAATCTGTTATGACTTCACTCAAAAACAGAGCTTACGATCTCTGTGACCCTGAACATTTAGAACAGGAGCTAAAACATGTTCAGGAGGTGCTCAAAGGTAACGGATATCAAGTGAAAGGAGGACGGAAGCAACCGAAAAGAAGACGCAAGTATCCAGAAGTGAACAGGCAACCGGCCTATATGCCTTATGTCAAGGGAGTTACGGACAAGATCGGGTCTGTGCTCAAGAAATATTCCATTCCGACAGTATACACACCAGGCATAAAGGTTCACAACATCGTCGGCACACCGAAGGATATATTGCCACTACAAACTCCGGGTGTTTATAAAATAGACTGCAGCTGCGGGAGCTCATACATAGGCCAAACTAAGCGGACTATTGCAGAAAGGGTCAAAGAGCATATCGCTGCTGTGAAGAACCGACAGACGAGCAAATGAGCGATTGCAGAACATGCACTCGATGCAGGCATTCCATACCACTGGATTGAATTTCACCGCACGCAAGTCCTCTCCACCGAACGTCACTTTTACTCAAGAGTTGTACGTGAAGCGATTGAGATTAAAAAGCATAAAACTTTCAATCGGGAAGATCATACCACCTCGCTTTTCTGCGCAATCGGTTAAACACCAGAATAGGGACTCATCGGTTTTCTTACAGAATAGGGACACTGTTATTGTGGTATGTGACGGTACATGGCGACACAAAAACAATATCGAAAATGTGCGGGTAGATGAAGAGCCTTCTACTTCACGGATTCGACGACGGAGGGCGTGCGCCGATGAGCCAGTCAGCCTATGACCACGGCCGGTGCAACCTGGTCGAAACGTCAGGCAAACCAGAGGTATGTAATTCCCCTAAATAAGAGATCGCGTTAATTCCCGTTAAATAATATTAATTATAATGGAACGCGAAAGTTTAAAAGTTAGTATAGTACAATTTGTTTTCTTTTTTAATCTCACTTGAAAAGTTGTAAGTAATATTTTAGAAACGTTAGGGATATCTCGAGTATTGCAAATACCCATAGGCTATATGACAGCTTTCTCTAGAGCGGTTATTATACTAATTTGTGTCTGTGGCATAGAATTAACCTTTTTTAAAAAACTATCGAGCATATCGCGTGACTATACACAAAAAATATATTCAATCTAATTGAGAACCGCATCCTTTCTGAATTCGGTGGTTTGAAGTCGAAAAATTGTGTTCTGTATAATTTCTTAACTTAATTTTAGGTGCAGAATAAAGTAAGTACCTAATCGTCACTAACACTATGGCCCGTATTTTAAAAGACGTCTCAAGTATCGCTTAAACTCTGATTGCCTGAAACTAGTTTTAAGTGCAGATCAAAACTTAAGTATCGATCTTATTATAGAACGTGTTTTAAGATTTACTCAGTTGAAACTAATTTCAAGTATTGATTTGAACTTAAAGTCTGTTCTTAATTACGTTTCCGCATGATTGACATTAATATTCCGTAACTAATTATTTAAAAATAGTATTCTTTTACAATACAAACTTAATTTTTGTGAATTTGTATATAGTATAGCATACTTTTGGCTAGTGTAGCAATATTAACATATTAACAAACTTGTTGTTTGTCCAAAATTAAATATAATTAATATTAAAATAAAAATGACTAGATATATTCTATAACGGAATGTTCAAGTTATTTATCAACACTTGTCATGTCTAAATGTCAAACAATGTTTTTATTTTTCTTAAATTTATATTACTAGAATAATATTATACTTTTAACATAAAACAAAAGGTTGTAGTGATTTTAATTTAAAAAAATATTGTGTGCGTAAAATATGAGTTTCAGTGAATTTAATATCAATTAAGGTAAATCAAAGTGAATTGATTATAGTATGACAAGTAATTCTTTTGTAAATAAAGTAAAGGAAATCTTTCGTAATTATTTAGAAACAAATCATTGTACAACATATTCATTTCCTCTGGAATAACCTAGAAATCACCCCTTGAAACTAGTTTCAGCTTGTCTCACGTAAACAAAGACCCCACCTGTCAAAATCGATACATAAATATCATTCTAAAATAAGCTATCACTTACTTGAGTATGGATCGGTGAATCTCGTTGTAAGTGACGTTCAATAATAAAATCTCTACTTATAATTAGCTTTAATACTAGATTCACGACTGAGATACCTTTTAAAATACGGGCCTATAACTGTCATTTTTTTTTACAGCTGTTTATAAACTAAGTTCACTAGTGTACATATCACAGTTTATGTTAAACGATGTCAACATTTTTATATCCAACGTTATTATTAAGGAATTATCAAAACCGTTAACAGTGATTATTATACCACAGTATTTAGAGAAATTGTCCGCATCGCTTCACGACTTTCCATTTTGGATAGTAAAATCCACAGTCACGCTTTTACCAGTGTAGACCTTTTAAACTGGTGAATCTGCCTTTTGAGTTGTACTTCATTTCTAATTTAATATTTAAATTTATGGTTACTGACTGCTATTATTATTATTTGCCTTAGGAAAATTAAACACTACGAGTACTTTGCTTGTAGCCTAAACGTAAAGATGAAACGTATCAAACTAAATCTTTGTGGTTATTACGAATAGAACCAGTTTAGATGTTTTTTTTTAAACAGATATAGATTTTTTGTATATAATTATGGAAATGTACTCTACAATACTAAAAGAATACATAAGATAACTAATTGATACAAATTTTATGAAATTTAAAATTAAAACTGAAATTTTAAATTAGCTATATTTGCGTAAAAGTGATTATTTTAATAACCGATACTTTTGTTTTATTTTCAATGATCATCGAGCGTCACAACAGAGCAATTTTGCAAAAAATTAAGACAGTCATAATTTATTGCATGTAACATTTGCATGTAGCCAAGACAACAATAGACGAAATAAAACGATAACACTTTGAAAGTTGCATCTTATAATGCAATAAAACATTCATTCACATGCATAAATTGCAAAACAATGTACGGACAGTCCATCTCAAGTTGCTTAATTATATGCATTTTCATTTA
Organism: Arctia plantaginis; assembly: GCA_902825455.1. Taxonomy (NCBI): domain Eukaryota; kingdom Metazoa; phylum Arthropoda; class Insecta; order Lepidoptera; family Erebidae; genus Arctia; species Arctia plantaginis. The sequence goes on from CADEBD010000288.1 coordinate 10,282,300, forward strand.
CCATTGAAATTTTTGTTTAAATATTAATTATTATCATCAATCATTTTAGATCAGGGCGACATGTGTCGAATCATTAAAAACTAAATAAATATTTGTTTTTATTTCTTATGCGTTTCGCATAAATACTTTTTTCGATGTGAATATTGATTTTTCGTTTCGACTTAGTTGTACTAAATGTTGGTGTAAAAATTGAATAAAATATCTGATCTCTAAGGGTGAAAATTGACCAAAAATGGGATTGGGACAAAAATACAGTTTACTACAATTCGTCATAATTTAGGTGCGTTAATATCTTAATTCACACTACCTATTACACATATGCCGTTTAATAAGCCAGTTTTATACATTTTGTTGGGTATTTGATCTCAGCGAAATACAAGATTCAGGGAGTTTGTAGATCTAGCAGTAAGCTAATGTGGTCCAGTTATTATTGCACACGTATTAAGTCTGTCACATCTCAATTAATAAACAGTAGCTGTCGTTTGTTCGGCAATATAAGGTGTATCTACTTTTTTAGAATGATAGGTATCCGAGGTGAACTAATTTAGGCATTAGTTGATCGCTTAAATGACCTGAGGCCAACAGCTGGACATCACTGGAGAAGGGTAGCGCGAGACAGAACCCAATGGAAAGTTCTAGAGGAGGCCTATGCCAAGAGGCACTCTGAATTATGAGATATTTTATAAACTTAACTTCTAAACTGTTTAATATTGTATGTACTAATTCAGAATAAAGGGCTTATTATTATTATTATAATTATTGATCGCTTAAAACAAACTCGTTTGCGGCTAGTAGGTATACTATTTATATCTACGGTTTAAAATATTCTTTACCTATTAAAATATTTTGTAATAAAATTTCGATCCTTCAAAGCCTAACCTCTTAAGCAATCTCTAATATGATCCTAACTTATTGTACATCTAGAATGCGGGCACGGCTCTCCTTTTAACTTAAAGATTAAGCATTTACCTAACTATTGTTCTTGTTCCATAATGATGTTTAATAAATGTAGAAAATCTTTGTAAAGCAATTTTTTAGGCTGGTTTTGCTTTTGCTATGCTTTATATTTATAATAACACTTATAATTCCATTTAAAATAAATAAATACAATTACAATGTACACTAAGATACTTAATCAATCATTCAAAATTAAATCAAATTTTTAGGAAATCGCACACTACCCATCAACCTATTAAAGAAAAATTCAATTCTGACCTCAAATAAAATCGCAAGAAAAGTATCTAAGCAGATGATAGATTTGACTGAGAACTGCATACACAGTGTTGCTTCTGAGATGTCGCTTGACGTTTATCTTTGACTTTGTAAACAAACGTATTGTAATATAATAATAATTGAAATTAAAATTAAAACATTTAGTTGATTTAGATGACTGAATAGCAAGACCAAACAATTTTCACTTTTTTTATTAGTTCGGCACTTGCATATAAAAATGTAGATCTATAATCTACCTGACTAAGTTTCGATAAGAAAACTATGTCATACAGACTTTATATGCAAATAACTGTCTGTACATTCACATACTACTTTACCCTCAAGGTCAAATATTCATAAAGACAATATATATATATTGTTTGACTAGTTTAGTCGAATAAAGTATATGAATCACACTGCGTCCGGGCACAAAAGTTGCGCATTCCATACGAAAGCCTTCGACCTTGCCGGTCGTTCATCCTTCGGAGAGTTATGAACCTTCGCGAGTGATTTACTGCTCATTGATATGCACCTAAGTACATATAAACTATACATATATGCGCAATCCGAAGAAAGGTATTCGTATCTTGCAGAAAAGTATTGGTACGAGGCATGCCTTTTAAGTTTTGTCGTTTGAAGAAAAAAACACAATTAGAACCTCATAGTACTTTTTATTGTTTTTCAAAGTATTCACCATGTACACACTTTTCCATTCGCTCAAACCAGTTATTATAACATTTATTCCACTCTAAAGTGGGGGTGTTCAAAATGGCTGACTTGAAAGCGTCGACTGCTTCTTCACCGGACTGGAACCTTTAACCATGAAGACTTTTCTTAATTTGAGGAAATATATGGAGGATGGTCAAGAATTTCTACTTTTTCCTGCTTCAAATACTCAATCGTTTGACGAGCGTTGTCTGAACGAAAGTTCGGCGATGACTTGTGGTAAACAAACTGTGGTATACCACTTTGCGTTAACCGTTCTATGATCTTCAAGTGCAATAGTCGCAACATGCCCGGTTTTTATAATAATAATAATAATAAAACGTGGCCACCATCTTCTTTGAAGTGCTAAGAGAACGAACAACTTTAGTCGGCTTTGGCTCGTCTTGAAAGACCCAGATTGTAGATTGTTGTTTGGAATCAGGATCGTAGGCATAGATCCAAGATTCGTCACCACTGATGATGTTGTAGACGTGATTTGACTCTCCTCGGTTGAACCTTTGCAGAGTTTTCTTACACCATCTGACGCGGGCCGCCTTGTGATCGTCGGAAAGCAGATGCGGTATCCAACGGCAAACTAGCTTTCTCAAACCAAGCACTTCATGCAAAATCTTCTGAATGGTTGTCCCTGAGATGCCTAATACTCTATCTCTCGATACGTCACATGACGATCTTCGAGAATTAGTTGTCTCACAGCAATGATGTTATCTTCAGTTTAGGCGGATATTGGGCGTCCTTCGCGAGATTTGTCACTGACACTAGTATGTCCACGCTGGAATTCTAAATACCAGCGTTCGACAGTCCGCAGACATGGGGCTTCATCACTGAATACAGATGTTAGCTCTTTAAAACACCAGGCCTCTTCTAAAGTTGTAGAAAATTATTGCACGAACATTTTCCTTAGAAAGATTCATTTTCGTACGTAACCTGACAGATTCCAATCGCCGCTGTGTCTAAACAATAGCATTAATCTTAATATTATCAACTGTTTTGAGATTCAAAATTTAAACACATTCGAATGTAGCAATAGCTGCCCTATTAGAATTTTGATAGTGATCCTGAATATAATCCTTTGAATGCATAACATTAAAATCGTAACATCCTTATATATTATGTAAAAAGGCAATATACATATATGATACATATCTGTTTATGTTACAGTTTCAAGGTAAGTACACAAAGAAGTCATAAACATTGTTAAACTGAGTATAGCATTGTGCAGGCCGTGTCCCTCGTATCAGATCAGTGCGTTCGTGGGCAGGAGTTCGCCGACGCCACTGAAGGTCAGCGACTTCTACGGCCTTAGCTCGATAGTGAAGCTCTTACTGGCAGGTTTTATAAAGTAAAAGGGTGAGAATGAAATATACTTTGGAAATATACATGTAATAATTTAAAAAATACGGGTTAAAATAAAAACTTTCGCAAAAGACATACGGTTATACTCACGTGGGTACTTAGGGGATGCCTGACTACCTTCGTACCCGACGGTGCCTTTATTACGAGATGAAGCGACTGACTAACGCTAGTTAGTCGCTTCATCACGTAATAACTACTAAGTTACCTAGACCACGTAGTCTAGGTAGCTTAGTCAGTCATCAGTACTGTAAAACCGGAAGTCCCGAATGTACGAGTACATGTTTAATTGTGTAAAGAAAAAAATCTCAAAACTGAATGCAAAATTTGTATACATTAATATATCGATGTGTTTTATAGATAGTATGTACGATTATAAAAAAATATTTAAAAATAAATTGTTTAAATATAGAGAGCTATGATTACTTTAGTGTTATATAAAAAAATGCGTTATTATTGTTTAGATTTGAATCTTGAAATAAATCTGAAGGTTGAACCTTCAGATTTATTAGTAGGTAAATGTTGTTAATTAAACCGTGTCTTATTAATAACACTTGTCATTTACAGATGTTTTACTTTTTTAACTTTTTAAATACAGTTGCTTACTATTTTCTATCTCAATTTTTCACGCCACTTACGTAATTAATATTTTAAGAGTTAATAATTCAGCTGACGTATTATTATTTATTATTAGTATTTTTTTATTACCGGAAATCAAATATTAAATACAAACCGAGATTGTTTACCGTGCTATTGACTAGGCAATTAGGTTAACAAAAAGATTCCGTGGTGTGTGCAGATACAAGATAATAGAATGTAAGGTTATAGGAAATCTCCTCTACGGAACTGTCAAATATCATATCACATGTTTTATTGTAAGCTGTTCTGAGAATAACTTGTAACCATTCTAGATCACCAAAGGATAGGTCTTGTGGTAATCTTATAGGCCTTAGATAAACCAAATAAAATCGACTAATATATAAGAAGTAAAATAAACATATATTCAGTTAAACTACGTAAAAATGCGTTTGGGAAGTTAAATGCCCGTCCGTTAAAGACCGTCGGTATATTGAATATAAGAAATACTGAAATAAGCAACAAATAATGAAACGCTTGTTACGAGTATAACACAATGTTCATTGTAAATGATATTACAATCATTGCAATTCAATAGTAGTAAATCATAATTTAAATCGTATTATAAGCACCGAGTGTTGTGGGGCTAGTGGCGAGGGCCAGCACAGGTTTACTTTCACTACTAGAGGCCGCCAGCTGGCAACCTCCCCCGCTCCTGCACGCTAAACCTCACCGCCCCTCCATCATCCAGCTGCGCTGCGCAACACTGCCTTATATTCGTACCTTTACATAGTGTCGAGTAGATGCCTTGCACAAGATGAGCTAACGATCAGGAATGCTTTACCTAACGCGAGCCTAATTCACAAGCCGGATTAAGGCGTGAGTTAACTTTATGCATTTTTGATAATCCGTACCGTTAAGTCCTACATTCAATTATACTTTATTTTCACACTACTTTAAGCAAGTTATCCTACTCAATATTTTTATGGACTGACATACTCGAAATGCCACTTATATATCATTCGAATCAAATAGGAGTTATTTTGTGTACAGCTTTACTATGAAGAAAATTGAACTTATTAAATTTTTAACTCTTGAAAGTAAATTAAAATGAACTGAGATTTCCTTGAATCGTTATATTAGTAGTGATCACTATTATCAATGATGTCGCACAAGAGTCATAACACTGGAATTAGTATAAAAAAGACTGTTATGTAAAAGTATTGAACAACAAGTGTCGTATTTAAATTCTAACATTTATATAATAAACAGACTTCTCGTCCAAATAGTCATAATTTAATCTTTGACCAATTAATTTTACATATGACATCACCGAAACTACAGGAACTACGATATTCAAAACTATTTAAAACCAGAATATTAAGTGCTAAGGCAAATTAGCATATCGATTGGAATATCAAGCCAATAAACAAATCGTCTAACTACTAGATATTATTTATTATGTTCGTAAGTAAATAATCGCTGGAGCGTGAAGCCTGAACAGAGTGGGGCGCTGGGCGGCGTCGACCTCGACAGTCTCAACTCACCTTAGACGAATCGAATACACCAATTACTTCTCATTATTTGAGAAAAGGATAAATACGAATTTCTAGTTTTCTTTTTACAATTTCGTACCCAGATACAACTGACTCACAATTCAGAAAGAATCACAAAATAGTCCTTATAAAATTCTGCCTAAGATATAGTCTAAAATTAACTTTTTTTCAACTTTCGCGACTTTTATACTAAATGTTAGTAGTGTAAATCATGACTTCACAGTAACATTATCAAGCCTTTATCCGATGCTTCCCCACGCTAATGAAGACTTTGTCATTAAATTCGGGTATCGGGTAGGTAGGTTAGAGTCCCTTTTTTGTACCCTTAAGACCGGTGAAGAAGCAAGGCATGAAAGCGTAACGAAGTATTAATCAAACTCTCTTGCGCATTTACAATAAAAGTGGTTTAAGTCTCAATTTACGTGTCTAATATTTATGAAGTTGTAGTTTAGTTCAAGTAGCAAAATCAGCCTTGAATAGACAATTCGACACATACATTTTGAATCTGCATAAGACATAAAAGCAATTTCATATATCCGTACCTAATTGCAGAAACCAATGTTAAGAAATCAAAAAATAACTTGACTAACACGTTACATTACTGAGTGAGGCACCTACGGCTGTGTCTAAAGTTATCCGTCCTAGTTATTCTCATATCGCAATATCTACGGATAACTAATACGAACGTTTCACACAAACGATCATTTATAACAGCAAAATAAAATTAAACGCACCTGAATGTGGGTTTAAATTGTTGTGTTCAGTACATTTACGGTATGTCTGTAACTACGCAAATCCTGACTTTTTATGTTTGATTGAATATTAAGTAGGTAAATAGCATAAAAATATTTTCCAATAATTTGCCGTTATTAGTGAAAAAAACTTTATACATATATATGCATATATATAAACTTAAACATATAAAAAACTTTATACATATTATGTTTTAACTATTCAATTTTATACATATGTACTGTGTTATAAATACTCCTAATTCTGGAGGGGATCAAGCAATACCTCAAGAAGGTCAGAGTCGCACCTGACACCTTTAGTAGTAGAAATTTTTAAAAGATTTTACAGAATATGTTCTGTACATTGTTAGAGCAATTTGGTACAAAACTTAGATTATCGTAATATTAATCAATAAAATATCCAAAACTTAAACGAACAATCGCAATACACATATTTTTTACTGCCATTGATTTGGATTTACAGTGATCATTTGTTAGGGATTTAATACCAGTACATCAGTAGTTTTTCACGCAACACACAGTAAAGAAAAACTGCCTGCACGGATGGCGTAGTGGTTTAAGCGCTCAACACGCCGCTTCCTACTGCGCTGAGCATTGTAGGTTCGATCCCCACATGGGACAACACTTTGTTTGATCCACAACAAAGAACACCTCTGGGTGTTCTTTGTTTGTCTGTGTCATGTATGTGTGTAAAGTCCCACGCGACAAATCCTGTCTTTAAAAATAAAAAATAAAGAAAAGCATATTTTTTTCAATTTTGCCACGTCACTTTACCATTACCATCATGAAATAATTTCAGGTACAGTGAGTATTAACGAAATACTACACACGAAACTTCATGCAATAACTAGTAATGTAAAAATACTGTTTGAATCACATCACTTCATTAGTGTTACGTACGAGTACGTATTGGCTAACGAAGATGACGAGAGAATTGTTCACAGACAAGAGAAAGTGCCTTATTAGCGTAATTGTTTTTGTACTGGGTTTGTTACTTGTTTTTACAACTTTACGTCTGTCAATGTTCATTTAAACATATTGGCATATAGATCTTACACATTTTACATTTATAATGAAACTTCAAAAAGGTCAACTGACATGACAAGTTAGTAGTATCGTTGACCCTATTCAACTTATCACCTTTTTGGATCCTCAGTATCTGTTACCTTCATTCCTGAGGGCTGCCTGAATTAATTAACAAACTTTGCAATAACGGAAGCAAACCCGTCTATAACTACTTTTATATATTTAAAAGCGCTGACAAATAGGTGTGTCAGAGCTCGTTGCTTTGCAGGTGGAGGGATAAGGTTGACAACGAGCGTGGACTCTTTTAAACACTTACCTTCAAAACTGCACTTGTCTACCAACTGACTTATAAAAAAATACTTACTATCTTCTATTGTAAAGATTGGAATAATTTCCATTGCGACACGTGTATTTTAGAACCCTCATAATTGATTGATGATAAATAATGTATAATAAAACTGTCTCCATTGACACCCAGTTTTCCCATCGCTTGATAAGAATTGTCAAAGGAGTTAACATCTTTCACTTCACATGATTTCTATCGAGACTTAGTTGCATGCTGTCATGAATTAAATAATAGAAATTTCCGCCTTAACAGAATTGCAATAAGGTTTAATTATACAAAACACAACACGACTATTTGCTTATACCTATTTGGGATTTGTGAATTTGTGTATGGGCGCAATAGACCAAGAAAAACGTAGGTTTTTGTAATTTAAGTCAATAAAAATCATATGAAATACAATATAATCCCATATAGGGATAAACGTTCTTAAGTCGTTGACCTCCAGTTTGCGATTAGTTTAGTGTGTTTTAGCTTTTTGTGCATGGATATGTTTATTTAAAATGTGGAGTCGAACTTGACTGAAAACACTCGCAGAATTTAAGATACGAGTATATTAAAATAGTAGACAAGTATTATATAAAGATGTTTAATAACTAGCCACGTTAATTAAAACATTTAAATCACTATCAATCTTAAAATTTTAATTTTAATTCACATATCTACACTTTCAACTTTTAATATTATCTTAAATTAAAATCGTTTCTACTTCAAATAAATTAAAGTATTCTCTTCCTTTGTTCTACAAATACTTATTACTAAAACCATTTAAAGACAGTTCAAAACATTTTTCCCCTCGACTTATTAACCACCTTCTTTTTCTTTTCTTAAGTGAATTACACAAAAATTTGACCTGATCGCCCACCTTATTACATAATATATTATTAATAGTAACAAATATTATGGACGTGCCATTGATATTCTTCAATATCTATATAACTATGTTTATAATTCGAATACTAACCGATAACGACAATTTTCAAATTGATCAAAATTAGATCGGAATGGAATGCGTGACAGTGTGACAGACAAAAAGAAGTTACTTTTGTAGTTATAATATTAAGTATAGACATTATATAAGTACCTTTGTTATACCTATGTTGATAAAAGCGTGGGTGAGCAAGTCTCAAAACAAGTCTTTACTACAAGAATTAAGGCTGTACTAAGATTAAATGTCACTGTATAATTAACGACAGTACTGGTGTTAGCCTACGATGTTCGCAAGGTTTTTAAAGGTTTCAAGTTTCTTACATCGTACAATACTGCACTTTACTTTGCAATGTCCAAGCAATGAAGTTAAACGCGACATTTATCTCAATTTTATCTCCTTATTTACTTAAATTACAATTTCTATTACAATACAAATTGAATAATACATATACAAATATACAAATTGACTGTTACGTATAATTTGATATTTTTTAAATTATCAAAACGGTTGTTTCTTGAGAAATGGTCTGTAAATTAAAAACCTTGACGGTATAGTGTGCTATCATCAATATATACTCGTATTTATTTATTTTTGATAGTTCATGTTATAATATACTTATATACACCTTATTTCATGAAGACTGAAAAAATGGGTCAGTATCTTATGGACAACCACGCCATTGCACACGCGAACGCTTTATCTTATAGGAATTCCCTTATATTCTACTATATATTTTATACACATTTACATATATGTGCTTAAATGTCTATTTTTTCTGCATTGATATTTTAACCTTTTTTCAAATATGTTAAGATTACGAACCGAACATGATAATCAAAACTGAAACCTAGAACCTGAATATAAATTTTATTCATTCTAGGTTTGCATTTTCGCCGATGTATTGCTGCATCAACCCCGCCCCCCCCCCCCGCCCCTCCATGTCTGAGCTCCTGATAGCGTAAAAAATTTCATGATAATCGGTTAAGTAGTTAATGAGTGACATGTAAATATTATTGTAGTATTAGTTAGGATAAAAACTGCAACTAGAAGGACAGCAAGAATGAGGAATCTACAATCATAGACAAGAAAATCACAGAGGAAAAATATTTTTCCAATATATAATAAAACTAGAATGATTTATTGTTATTGACATTATAAATTATTACACCTGTGTCATTCGAGCGCGTTGATGTCTTTTGTAGAGCAAATGATACATATAGCAGTCGACGCATTTTTACTTCAATAGTCACCTCTCAAATGCGTTGTGATACTTATTATAGTAATATCAAAGGTTAAAATGTATTACTTTATTATATAAAATAAATGTACTTCATTTTTCTCAATTCTTACATGCAGAAATCAAACTATATTATGGTCCTTTGCGCTTTAGCACTGAAGCCTTAAAGACAAGGAAATAATGATGATGTTGATAAAACTCCTTCAGAATGCAATAATAAAAGACTTTTCTTTTATTTTTGTTTATTTTTAAATAAGTAGTTTATGGGTATTTATAGGTAAAACAATTTGTAAGTTTTAAACTTCCTTGAAAATGTAATCGTTTTCAGACTTTAAAGAAAGATTACACAGCCTCTGCCAAATTTGTGATCATGACGAAGGCCCTGTGTAAAATATGTCAAGTTTAAAAAAAAAATCACTAATACGAAACAACTCGCGGTATCTGTCACCATCGCCATAGTAACAATAATAACCTCACAAACCCCATAGACGACCGTCTGGTAAACTGGTCAAACTAGGCAATCATAGATAAATCACACACAAGCACAGAACAAATGACCCTGTTCATCACACAAATACTTGTCCTGGCTTGGAATCGAACCCGGATTAGCAGTCAGAATCACTTCAAACCAATAGACTAATAGGCCCGTCCCACAGTAATACCGACGTTAGTTACAATCACGAGTCATAACAAACTTAGCCATTAAGATGACATTTATAAGCTCACAATGGGATAACCAACAGTTAAAAAAAACATGAACATATTTACTTACATACACACACATAGACCCAAAAGTATTTAAATAAACGGTTCTGGAACGCAAGCGCCATGCTAATCGCACTCCACTTTCTTCCGGCAGAAACATACGTCAAGGTCCAATCCACACGACTCCAGTTTGACAATCACAGCCAAAGATAAATGGGTAATGAAAGTATGCGTTTCTAATTTAGATTGCAATGACCTTGAAACGTGCCTATTTACGTAGTAAGGCACAGTTTTTTCGGGTGAATTGGAGCATAAAGTGATTGTACTGATTCCCTCGTATAAGTAAAGACGCTAGAACTCGAAGGGAGCGGTAGGCAAAGCACAGTCAAGTGATATCACCCGTATTGCGAGTGTTACTAATTATCAGTAATGTATGAATATTATTAACTTCTTTCTGCGGCTTCGCTCGTTATAAGGTTTATATTTTTGGGAACTTATGTTATTTTAGTCTATAATCTATTTCTGCGCCAAATTTTATCTAGATCTGGTCAGTCGTTTTGGCTTAACAAACAAATCAAAACTTTCACATTTGTAACAGTACTCGTAGTAACAAGTAAAATTGTTACTATTAGCAATCACTATTTAATTATTAACACATATATATGATAACAACAGTCATCATATAAAAATAAACTAGACACAATGTAATATATGAATGAACATTTTGAATTTTATCCACTATGCTACTAATTGCATACTACATTCATACTAATAATAAAAATGTTAAGTATAAATGTAAATGGAACATATATTTATTGTGCGACCTCGACTAACAAGCAGTAACTCACAAGATTTGCTATCTATTTAGATCCAAAGTTATTTCGTTTGTAATTAATATTCCAAACACGATATTTTTATTATTTATGCTAAAACCTACTAATGTACTTGTGGTTGTGAACTTGTTTTCGCACTTCCTTGAAATCATAGAAGAATAACTAACACACTTCTATATAAGCAATAAGGTAGGCGGAATTGTAGCAGGTATACTTATATATAGCCATATTTTTAGTTCAAAAAATATTCAAAGCTACTTTTTGTTAGTTTCCCCTACCGGCATTGCTTACTGACGCTTGTCAAGGCCCAATGAAAACTTAAACCTTTTTTTTATTATTAAAAATACGTTACAGAAATATTATAAAAATTACTTATTTCAAAAAAAAACAATTTCCGTGACCAAGAATGTTATGCACATGCAGCTGCCATATTGATTATTTTTATTTAAAAAAAACAAAGCGTAAGTGCCACATGATTCAGAATAATTTAGGGGTCTGTTTGACGGTATTAATTTTAAACGGTGCAATATTTATTTAAGTATTTAGAAGTTATGATGGTATAAAGATACACACATATACATGAATCTTAAAATATTGTCAGTCGTATAAAAATCCAGGCCTTTCTTTAATGAAATGGTAAATAAAATAGCCAACACTTAATAAGGACTGTGTATGTAGTGATTAAAATGACAGGTATATCTTTTTGCGTGTAAAATGGTTAATGTACTGTAGTTTTTACACAAAATCTATTAATTATCAACTATGATGAAGTTGTCTAGATTTCAACTCCAATTATTAAGAATGATTTTAAAATTTGCCCAACCCACGCATAGCAACTCTAATCTTACAAAGCATGCAAAAATTAATACATTCTTAGATAACGAGACCACAAAGCACTTTTATCTTTTCTATACCATAAATCTTAGGCATTTACAGAACTAATAACAATTTTACACATAATAGAATGTCGTTAACTTATTTTTTAAAATACATACTTATGTTCTTTTGTAGGAAATAAGTTAGCGCAGGTTTGACTCCTTTTCTAAATGAATAAGAAAATATAATATTATTTGAAAGATTAGAGCCATTTAAAACTTTAACATATTTTTTTATTAGTTCGATTACATCGCGTACCTTTATTCTTTTCAGATCAAATATTTTTAAGTCAATGTTATAATTTTTGAATTTATTTTAAAGATCTGCTTATTCAAACTTTCTAAGTTTCACGAATATTTTAATTTTCTAGTCCAGTGCCTAGGTGTTTCTATGTCAGTGCAACCTGGTCGAAACGTCAACCATTTCAAAGGTAGGTAATACCTGCTACGTGATCGCGTTAATGCCCGTACATATATATAATAAGCATCTCCAAGTGTTTTAAACATTACCACTTACCCACATCTATTGTAACTTGCTACTTAAAGCAACTGTAAGTTCAAAGATTGCTTTAAGTTACAGTTAGAAATGTTCAGTATTAAAAATATTGTGTTTCCATATAATTTCAAACAAGGCTAAATAAAATACTTACACCAAAACACGAAATGAACACAAGTTCTATGACATCATTCGCTAGGAACAAGCCCGTAAACTGGTATTATTAAATTATGGCCGTGGAGAGAGCATTAAATATCATTAACCTTACCATTAACATTAATGCTTTATGAATCAATTCAATTAGGGAAAAGAAATAGACAAAAAATAAGTAAAGTTGAACACACACAGAATTAGGTAACAAAAATATTAAAATGGTTTTGAATTTCTAAAACTACCCTTGGACTTTCTGAAAGATTTTAAATGAAAATGTAACGAAAGATACACCCTAACTCCTGACTCATGAAGACAACGAGTCTCATGACTAAAGGTCCTGGTCATCATTCCGTGGAATAAACTTAAAGTGGGTTATTAATCTCCATTGGCTTCTGTTTAGGATTGACCTCGCGATCGTCATACGTTTTTTGTAACTAATCTAACTTATTATACGAGTATGCTATTTAGTTATAAAATTCACATACAAAAAATGCATTATAACAGTTAACTAATCACTTCTATACCTCTAACATGTCGTGAATTTTGGAAATACTTATAAACTAAGTTGCAACACGGAACTCAGCTCAAGGACCTTACACGAAAGTTGTTACGTAGTTTCATTTAACATTCCAATGAATTATTTGAATGTTAATACAACAACACATGCTAAAGAAACATGCAATGTATGTTAACGCGTGAGTGTATACGTCACCTACGTTTTTGTATATTACAAATAGCACTTATTTATTTTAAAATAATATATGTTTTAAAAAGTTATCTGTGATTTAATTTGTTTTATCTTAATTCGCTTTTCTTGTGTGTCATATCACATGGATAACTTTTAATTTTATATTTTATGTGCTCAAAACGGTAAACGTTTTGTTACAGAAATGCTATATAAAAGACTCAAATAGTACCAACACAGAAGTTAAGGTTATACATATGTAACATAATGGTGACATAGTTTATTTATACAGCGGTAGTACTATAATGTATGAAGCTTTACAGCTGATATTTAGAAATAGTGGGTTCAGACCTCATTGTTTTCTTTTTTTTGTATGTTCACCGATTACTCGAAGACGCCTGAACCGATTTGGAAAAGTATTTTATTGTTTTAAAGGGTATACTTCCCAGATGGTCCCATTTAAATTTTATTAAAATCAGTCAAGCGGTTTTTAAAAAGCAACTAAAATCTAAACATTTTATACATCGATGATATTTTCGTTTCGTATTGTTTGAAGTTGGTACAACTTTTTTTCAAAAGGATTTACTTTTTTATAGTATAAGGAAGTAAGTACCGGAGGTAAGTAACTACCGCCCGTGGGCACCTGCAACTAAAGAGTCACAAGTCCTTTTAATAGAATATTCATTGTAATTGAAATTTATAGGCAATGTTATATCATAGTAAACCCAATAGGAGCGTAACAGTGATCATTAGCGTGAAACAACGTGCAACAATCAGCAATGAAATACCACAGATTCTTACTACCTAGCTTACTACCTAACGACAGATAGTATTCTTCATTACTCGGTCTGATGTAATACGCACCTACATATGTACATGAACGCATAGTAACATGCAAATGTATTTAAAAATGAAAATTCCTTGAATGTACCTTTAATTACGCTTTGTATTACACGCGGGGCGGCGACTGCGCAAGCAAAGATTATTATTAATTAGTTAATTGCACTTTGCTAACAGTGTTGCGGAAATCGTCAAATTGTTCTTGTTCCAGTGAGAACGACCCTCTCATACCGGATGTGAGCGAGGTCCCAACAGCTGTTTGACATGCTACTTATGCTATCATTCATTGAATTAATGTTATATATCTTTGCTATAAATAATGTTTACAACTAATTGCTTAAACTATTAACATTGATATCACGCTTACAGATATTAGTTTTTAAGTAATGCATTTGATTGTGTAACGAAATTTGTAACATATTTAACTTAAATAGAGACGTTTTTACTAAAGTTACTCAATGATTAAAACTATTATAATTATATAATAATTACACATTAAGTTTAGATATCATCGTATAATTACATGAGGTGCTTAGAGGTCAACCAATATACCTTCTGAAGGAAATGACGTATAATGTTTCCCATTCTCTATCCCATACGGTATAGGCCGCCCACATTCACTTTTGTTTACGTCGCTGACAAGTTATAGCGAACTCGGTTAAGTCAAATTTTTTGAATAAATAATACATTATGAAGAATTTTATTAGGCTTTATAACACGTGGAATATATTTTACATAAACGCGATTGCGAAACTTTCGAAAGAGAAACCAGTGCACAGTCACACGTTCGGTTTCAAAGAAAACATTCTTGACAAAAATTAATAAAATTTGATATATTTCTCTTAATAATATGAAGCTTCAAGAATTTAATTTGGTGTTTTGGATACTAATAGTTACCAGTTCGTACTTTCGCAGTTGATCACGGACAATAAACAGCCTCGGAAGCTGCGAAAGGTCGTCACCTCCTTAATATGTAAACAAGGGTTGAACTCACCGATTAAGTATCCTAAGGGGTTTTTTTTGAAGTGTAATCCTTATAATGTACTTATCACTTCACAACGTGTAGGTTAAGCGTGTAGTGCACTCGCGAGAAGTTGCGTGCGCGCATGGTGCGCGTGCGAAGTGTCCGGGGCCGCGCCGCTCACTGCCGCCGCGCGCCAACACGGACTGACTCACGAGCGACAACCCTAACTGAAGGCTGTATTTTCTATTCACTTTCCGATATTTAAAAAAAACGCAATTTCAGTTAAATTACTTGTTTCGATAGTGACAATCTTTGACGATAGATTCCATTTGGTAGACTAAAGGAGTGTCACAATTGGCGTTTATTTTTATTATCTTCTTTTTTCAGTTTTGCAGTTCACATCGATGTTGTCATGATTTGCAACGGCCTTATAAATTAAGGCAACCTAAAAACTCATACTGGAACGAAATAGATTCCGAAATAATATTTTTAAGTTATTCCGTTTAAAATATCTACATAAATGTTTATAAAGTGAGTATTATAATACGAATCCTACCTACCTATTAAATAAATTAAAAAACGTACTTCAACGAAATTAGCGTGTAAAGCTCCTACAAAGTAAAACACTGAACATTTGCTTAAAAAAAACATTTTTATATCTGATATAAATAACACAGTGGTATAATAAATGCATTATATGCGTTTCAGGCAAATTGTTCTCTGAAGCGCACGGTACTCCTTCGTGGCATCGGGCCGTCCTCGTCGCTGTCGAATGCGGGCTCATAGCCGCGGTTAAGGTAGGCTCCTGAGGTGGAGGCGCGCCCACCCAGATCGGTGAGCTGAATAAAATTTATTAACACTAATTAGTATTATAAATTAATTATATATAAATATTACTTAATGTCATTATTTGTATCAAAAACAGGCTTCATCAAAAGATACATCTACCAACATTTATAAATGTTTAGACAATGTTTACAACATTATGTATATCTTTAAGACCAACTACTAGCAATGAACATAATATAATAGATAGATGTGTAATTAAGTTACATTCGCTTTCCTTTCATTGAGGAAGTAGCATTATTTAGGGCACTTTACATAAGGTTAAATATATTTTACTAATGTATAATGCATATTAATTACCTTAAATATTAGGGGGAGTTTGCATACACCTTGTAGAATAAACCTGATGGAAGAGCCTTTCAGATTTACGTGATGTACACTAACTTCAATTTCAAATTAGTAAGTTTAATAAATAATAAAAAAACATTAGACAAAAAAAAGTTATGGAAGAGGCGGTAAACCAGCAGACAGTGACAAATGAACCCCTACAACTCAGGAGTCATAAGCGCGTTGTCGGTCTTTGAGGAAGGAGTAAGGTAAATTAGGTAACTCACATATGTTCGTACACACCTACATCTCGAATGGTTAGGCAAAAGCGTATTAAATGCCCAAATGTGTCAATTAAAGTTTAGCCCTACTGACGGAGGCTTTTGATGTCAACCGGTCATATTGAAAGGAAAGGATCTACTTTTCCTTTTATTAGAGAAGGATAGGAGAGGGTACATACAAAGATAGATGGGGGATATATAGCTCAAAAGAGTCGGAGCCACATGCCTGAAACTCGAATCGACTATTGCTGGAGAGTCCGAGACACTATTTAAACTAAATTCGATAAATTAGTAAAAAAGTATAAAAAAGAAGTAAACAAACGTGTTACCGAAATATGGTCAGCATTGAAAAGGAAGTCGTTGGTAGAATTCCGTGGCTGCGCCTGCGAGCGGCGCCGCTCAGCGCTGACGGAGTCGTGGCGCGTCTGCAGCGCGCGGAGCGTCGCGCGCCGCATCGCCGGGTCCGCGCCCAGCGACGGCAGCCGGGAGATCACCTCTGCGCAAGCGTTCGTGGGTATCGGTGGACGTATAGCACTACTCGGTCCACAAATTAATATACTAGACCTCGATAGTCACTACTCGCTGCATCAATACAGCGAAATGTCAAATAGTATTCCTCAAAAATTGAGCTATTAAACTTCGAATCATTTTTTCAAATCCGACTAGTAGTTTTAGAAATACGTTCTTAACCAAAAATTCCACTCTTCCCTTATTTATTTTACTATAATCACTGTATCTTATCAAATTGGAAGCATATGGAGGTTCATATGTTTCCAATTTGTTAATAAGATTATTGTCAAACTTAAGATTGAGAAGGTAAAAGATAGATATCATTCTTAAATAGCAATGTGACATTGACTTCTCGTGTTATTTTGATCCGACACATAACCGAACCCTCCTAACTAGCGCCTTTCGAAAGTATCGTCGTCTTGCCAGCACTGAGCGGCTGCCGAGCGTCAAGTTTACGCAAACAGTGCAGCTTTGTTTTCGAACAAGTACAACGTACAACGCAACCCCTCGCTCCGCTCCTCTAGCTTGTACCCAAAGGGGGCAACGCGACGTCAGCGCTGCATAATCCTGCGTTCGGCTATTGTTCAGTGTTGACATCACAAGCGCTACATCGATGCTGCACGAGCGAAAAGTCGATTACAATGACGCTCAAAAGACGCTAGTGTGAAGGGTCACTAATATTTCACTTCAATTATAAGAAAATAATTAAAATAATATATTTTTCTGGAGTTGGGTAGCTGTACAGAATAAAAAACAAAATTATCTAGTTTAGTAAACGGAGATAAATATTGATATCTTGGTAGATATCAATATCTATCTCCATGTTTTGTAGCTTTATCGAATAATATTCAACGACCTATTATAATATTTGTAAACTTTTTATAATTTATGTAAAATCAATCGACGTTTAAACTTATCCTAGAGCCAAAATTATATAAATTACCTGAGTTACTGTTATTCTGCAAAATAGTGAGCCTTCGCTTGAAATTTGCATCGAGATTCACTACATTTTGTTTGACATCCCGAGCTTTCTCCAAGTTGAAAATCGTCTTCCTGCGCGATACGTGATCATCTTTTATTCCTTGCCGGTCCAAATCGTCTGTATTCAGCCGCTGCAAGTCCTTGGCTATTTCAACTGCATATTTCTGGATAAGGGCGTCTTCTGACATCTCATCTGCCTGCGGAGATAAATCAAATTTTGATCAGTTATGATTTTAAGATGGCTTTTAGTGGCGAACTTTATCGAAATAAAGGATTATCACCCCATCGGATTATATACTGGTGTATTGAAAATAAATATTATCTTTTAAAATTTAGATTTTAATTTTAAAATTGTTAGAGCGCGCGATCTCCTTCGGAGTGAATTGGCAGAACGGTCACAACGCTAGTACCCGACTGAGTATTTATATATTTTATTAAATTTATGTATATATGTTTACTTATGTATGTGTATTTATATATTGTGTATGTCTCTGGACTTCAATTATGTTAAATTTTATATTATATTTTGCACGTACCGCATCATATTTCTACATCACCTGAAGGTTGACTGAGAGAGAATGCATTAAGTCCGCCTTTGTACAACATGTGCGTTAAGTTTTAAATAAATAAATAAAGTAACTTAGTACCTCTAATTTAAGACTTGACAACTATTTAAGCATCAATTGGCATAAATCTTTCTCTTATTTAAAATCAATATAAGGGTACTTTGAATAAATAGTACCCCTTGATCTAATTTTGAAGCCTGCGATCATTGCTTGGTCGCGTTCATTTTGATATAAATAATTATATGACAGTTGTTTTTAATAAAAATAAATATATAATTATTATAAAAATTATATATCTTGGAATACGAAACTTTGAAATTTAGTAAGGGTGTATCAATTGGAGGTCGGTCGATATCAAATCTGAGATATGCAAACAATACTACTCTTCTACGATGGGTACGTCACGAACATAGAACAGTTTCTATCGCTTATGGAAACCACTAGTTCCGAAAAAAAAAACAACCATGCTGAAATAATTATAAAGAAATAAAACGTGGTTGACAGCCGATAACCAACAACAGTAAGAAGTATTCATCATCGTTTTAGTGCGCGTTTCTACATTTTGGTTAGATCGGCACAATTTCTTTCATGGCTGGCCGCCTGCTTGACGGTCTACCTGTCCGGTCTCCTGGTGATTAAAATTCGTTTTCAAATTCAAATAGGATAAGGAAAACTTACGAGGCGAGGGAGTGAGGATATTGTAACTCTCGTATGAGAAGCTGGACTCAAATTACAGTAGTTCGAAAACGCCAGGACCGCGTACCTATACTCAGCATCTTTTTCTATAGGTATTTCTCTTAAAATGTTTATTATATAAAGAAATTTTAGAACTTACACCTTTGCTGAAGTACCAGTTCAGAGTTGTTGTGGAAAGTAGATGCGTGAGCGTACCAAGCCGATGGAATAACATCGCCGTAAACTGAATTAACATCACAGACCCGAAGAATATAAGGAACACTGAGCCAATGGGTTCCAGCGTCAGATACTCTTGGTTTATAGTTATCTTTAAGAAAATAATATAGTAATTATTAATACTAAACTTAATACTACTGCAACTGAAGTAGTTATATAAATGTTCTGACTCAGATTATGACTTTGATAAAAGTATTATGCAGTCTAATGTGACTTTGGTTTCTCGTTCCATGCAAATGAATTCATTTTAAAATAATCTGGGTATTTATATCTTTATATTCACATTTAAAAATGCAAGTATGTTTATTATTTATTTAAAACCTATAGCGAATAAATATATATATATATATATATATATATATATATACATAAACCCTAATTTTTAATTCTTCTGATATAACAACGGTATCTAGGTCTTTAAATGTGTGTTTGTTTGTTTAAATTGAGCGATTTTTCGTTATAACATTCTGGGAGCTCTTTTTATAGGCCCAAATTATATTAATATATATATATATATATATATATATGGGTTTACCAAGGCCCTACGGAGTTTACCACCAAAGCTTTCTCAGTCTAATGATAACTAAAATCCTAAAAAACATAGTAGCTGTGTGTCAGTTAAAACTTACCAAATTCGCATTATTGTCAAAAGAGAGGCTAACGTCTTGTCCAAAAGGCCATCTGAAATGTAGTTGGTCCTGGTTCATTTGCAATAGGAAGATGACCATCACAAACAGAGCATTCAGCATTACAAATGAGAATACAGTTGTATCGCGTAAGTTCTTCAAATCGGTTTTGATGCGTGCCTACAAGTGAACGAAAATAAAACTATTTTATTTTACTCATTTATTAATGTGATAAAATGGTCACTAACTAAACTTAATACGGACTTCGTTTATAGGCACTTACTTCTTATGATCTTTGCATCAGCCTAACACTATTCAATCTACTTATGTACCTATTACTTAAAGTTTAAATATGATTATAAATATTTTAATGTAAACAAATTGTCATACAAATAGACAGACAGGCGGACAACTGAGTTATCCTATGATGTTTTTTTTTAAATACCAAAGCCCCATATAAAACCCCTTTAATAGTATAGGTTGCGGTTGTGACATGTATTACGAAGACATATTATCAACTTGGCCGTCCTAAATTTAATGTTTACTATGCGGTACCATTTTTTATATTAATTCCTTTAATTTTAAAATTAAAAGAAGCGTGTTCTAATGAACGAAAAATTTAAATAATGAAAATTAAATCAAAGAATAATAATAAGTCACAAAGATAAGAATCATATTTTTTTAAATACATACCAGTTCCTCTTTGTTCTCATCAATGGGCCGCAGATAGAGGTCAATAAGATCTTTCCAGAATTCTGTTTCAGCAGTCGTCAAA
Organism: Arctia plantaginis; assembly: GCA_902825455.1. Taxonomy (NCBI): domain Eukaryota; kingdom Metazoa; phylum Arthropoda; class Insecta; order Lepidoptera; family Erebidae; genus Arctia; species Arctia plantaginis. The sequence continues at coordinate 10,303,324 of CADEBD010000288.1, forward strand.
AAATCCACTTCTCCTTTGCTAAGGTCCGGATCTTCTATCCAGTATGGATTTATCAAATCGTCTCTTTCTTCCTGTTTGAATATTATCAAAAAAAAACTATTTAGGAATTAATACCTTGATATTTTTTATTATCGATTTCATTATTTTATCGAAAGATTAGATTATCGAAAGCACAAAAGACATGGTTGTCAATTCAACTGTTTTTTTTTTATTGTGTGTGTATGTTTGTACGCAATATCTCCGTCAATTGTATCCTCTCATTATCACCAAATCAGGATCTGATAAGATCCTAGACGAATCGAAGGGAACCCTCGATTTCTCTAAGGATAACGGGATAACGTGTTTTAGCTTATTTCTCTAGCTATACAGGTATCAGCGTTTCGTAGTCGTTATCTTATGTTGATGTTAAGGGCCTTGACCTTTAGGAGTTAGAGGATAACTCTTTCAATAACTTATTCATGTAATTAACTTATTTATTCCTTCAAGATATTTGCTAGGTTATTGTTTTGGGTTACAGAGATATCTGCACAAGAAAGTAAAAAAAAAGCCACTCCTAGTGGTGGTAGGTAACGTCGAAAACAATATATATTTTCGGCTTAAAATTTTACATCTTTTGAATTGAAGTGACTTTAAAGATTAGTAAAAAAGTGAAAAGAAAATTACAAATAATTGAAAAAACTAAAATAAATGCGACCCTCAATTTAACAAGTGACATTATAATAGCAATAGATACCTTCTGGACTGTTTGAAGTCGGCGCCGAATAATATTATAATAAAAAAAAACTAGATATTAAAAACAATTTTTGATAATTATTTGGAATTCAAATAGTATTCGCCCATGAAAAATATTTACCCTTGGTATATCTGTAGAGTCATCACTGTCAATATACTCCGGCAACATGGTGAGGGGGTCCACGGACTTCTTTCGACTCATCACCGATGATCGCCGACGAGTCATTGGTTCCACCATTTCAGGAGCCCCACTAAATACGTACAGTACTAATTACATAATTTCAATTATTATAAATCTTTTTTTTTCTCTTAATTGCTGTTTCAAATCTGTCTTTTATTTGCAATTAAATTAAAATTCATGTAATGTTAATCATGAAGTAAATCCGCCAAATTGGTACCGGATTGCGTCGAATTAATTTACTTTTACATTAGTTTACTATAAATTATATAACTCAACCACTTATTCGGTTAATTGTGGTATAAGACGTAAAGCAGCAGCTAGTGATATATATTTTTCATGTTCTATAGTTTTTTTTTTACAATTAGCGTATAAAAGAAAAATGTAATAACAATAAAATTTCTTACAATTAAAATTCACATGTTCCTTTTAATTATAAGAAGATTAACAGGACATATTCCTTAAATGTGCAAAAAGTAACAGGTATTATGTACTTTTGTAGGGTCATAAACAAACACATTATTTATGAATCTACGATAAAATACATCGCTAAGATAAAAACAATACGTGTTTTTATTCAATGTTTCACGAGTAAATTTATGTCTAAATATATTGTCAGGCCCATTAGGGTTTGAATGCCACCAATGCTTAGGGTTCAAACACTATGAAGCATACGAAAGACGTTGTTTTATGTGCAAACCTTCAGAACTGTGAGTTTCGATCATTCTAATTTCGAGTTAAAATCTGCATTAATTTTACATACATAAAAAATAACTTACAGTGCTTCCAATCTCTTTTCAACCTTTTCGATTGCGTTGGCAATTTGAAGTAAATGTAGGTCTTCCTTGTGGTCCTTAGGATTCATACAACACATACATTTGAAAAGACCCGATACGCCCATCTCAAAAGAGCCGCTCTTCTCCTCCGACTTGCCAAACCACTTCAGTAAACTGTGATTGTCCATTTTCTTCTTGGCTTCTTCTGCTTCTTTGCGTTCCATTTCTAATTCCTATCGAAGTAATCGTTTATTAGGTAAGATAAGTGAGGTTATTATTATTTATTATTATTATTAAACGCCAGTTTGATACTTGAACAAGTATTTACAAACAATAATTAATGAAAATAAAAATGATCGTTATCATAATAATTACGCACAAATCTTGACTAAGAAATTAAGATTCTATTCTAATTGTAGTAAGTACCTATTATGTTTGTACTTCTTTCAGTTCAACCTATTTTAAACTAATCTGTGTGTAAATAGTACTGTATTAGTATATCGTTACTTCTCGTAAAGATGAAATGATGAAATTATTTTATCTTTGTATTTAAGATGTAACCGTGTGTCGCATGTTGGCAAGAATGTATAACACGAGGATGCAGATGTCATTTTACCTATACAACGTCACCAAAATCTATCTAGCTCTATAACATTTTATTCGTTAGGAAGCTTGCAGTAAATAACAGGAATAGCTGAAGGAAAAAACCGGCGCATTTGCTTTAGCGATTGTTACCCTGTATCTAAACTATAGTCATTCAGAAGTGTAAATATTCCCAACAAAGTTACTATCACAAACATTTTTCCTTTATTTATCATGCGGCCGGTGGAGTGGTTATCTTGGCTTTGAATAGCGTAAAACCGCATGCGGCCCAGAAAGGAAATCCGTGGTACTGATGACTTACCCCATTTCTTATACTCTACAAAAATTAACAAGTCTTCACCTACCTTAACAGTTTTTTTCTGCACTACCTCCCTCGTTCCCCACGAAACATTGTTCAAATTACATAACGAGTATATTATCAGCAACATATACATACTCGGGATGGTTATGTAATAAATAGTTATGTATAATAAACAGATTATTTCCTGAGGATGTAGCGCGGCTGTTATAAAGAATATGCCAAATGTAGCAACTGTAAATATGCTGGAAGGTGCCGTCCAGCCGTCTTGTACAATTTGTAGAACAATGCCGATCAAAACCAACATCATAACCATAGCGTAAACGCAAGTTATTATGTTTGCAACGAACAGCTGAAAATTAAAAACAATATTTGAAAATATACTACAGTTATTAATACATACTAAATAAATCCTGTATCGTGGGGGACCTTACAAACATACGTGAAACGGACACAAAGAACGTCCATGTGGGGATCCAACCCACAAAACTCAGCGCAGTAGAAAGCGGCGAGATGACCGCTTACTTATACGCCATCCCTGTAGTTAGATGCTGCTTTCTGCTTTCGCCTCTTTGCTTTACCTTGCATCTACTCCCCAACGCAACGTACCGTTCTGTGTCGATTACTATCCAGAATCAAAGAACGTGAGGCGTAAGGTATAAGTTTTATTTGTAGTTACAGAATGATATTTAATTGACTTTTACTGATAAACATAGGCCTAAGGCATGCCAGACCTCGCACTTTGTTGCATAAGTTGACACTTTACTATTACTTACTTATTTACGTACGACTATGAGGTTTTATTTCGGATTCAGGTTAATTATTATAAGAGTGTAAAAAGCTATTGAGAAATAAAATTAATAAAGGAAATAATGTGTTTTTTTTACCTGTGTTTGAGCCTTGCAAGTCATGCAAATAATGATGAAAAATAAAACGGGTACAAGATTCAAAATGAGTGCGTTGAAGTTGCTTATTTCAGTGATAGCATTAATGGCACCGATCATCATTAAGAATATCGTGCCAGGACCCAAGATTGTGCCAACCATTAACATCGTCTGAAATAGACGCGCTAGGTTTAATTTAATGTGTAAAGATTAATTAACTTGATTAACCTAAATAAAAAATGCACTTTCGCAATAACTTATACTAACTTACATATCACCCACATACACATAGGGTTTGTGTGTGTATCATATATATAATAGATACATAATTATTAAAGTTCTTATTCTGCACATTTGCTTTTTTTATTTTGTTGGTGACTTGTTACACCAATAATTGGTTGATTAAATTTGATAATTCCAGAGCAAAAAATAGTTGAGCTATGTATAAACTACTTCGGAATATTGTTGACGTTTCCTCATCAATTTTTAAACTAAAAACATCCGAGCTGCTCGGGCAACACGGTTGGTGCCACAGTCGTATAAATACGGCAACATAAATGAGATTGGTCATTCTCTTTCGGATCGTTGGACAGTTCTGACAAATCTAGGAAGTTGTTACGTTCCCAGTTTAACAAAGAAAGACTTAAAGGATTAGTCGAGAATTTTGTTTCCGGAGATGAGTAACTATCAAAATGTTAACGTCAGTAAAAGCGACAGCCGATGTCATCTCTTTTTTTGACCGGGAGGCTCCATTTTTCGTAGTATCTAAAGTGAAATGCCAACCTAACCAAATTTTTTAACCTAACCTTTTAGACCAAAATTTGATAAATACAACGTAACACTACTCCAGCACATGTTACTCTCAAGGAATTAGTGAACGACTTTTCCACCAAGATTAAATAGAAAATTGTATACGTACCTGATATGTAATGTATAACAAAGATATATTATCATTAATCTTTACAGTTCTCTTGGCATCTGCTAGTAGATCTAAGATATTAGCCATAGTGGAGGGTACCCATCGACGGCGTTGATTAAAGAATTCATCAAATCTCTCCGGACAGTGGGTGTATGCATCAGATGCGGCCGAATACTCAACTCGATAGCCGCGCTGGAGTAATAATGTGCATAACCATCGGTCTTCTCCTAAAATATAAATATATTGCCTTGGAAAACTATTAAAGAAGGTACATATGATCCAAAAATTAACTTATGTCAAATTAATAATGGCGATGATAGTTTGAAGTAGTAGATCCATTTTGATACAGATTGCCAAAAGATTTTAATTGTGAAATGTTTAATTTTTAGGTGGGTCTACTTGGCTATTCTAAATTTAAATTGCCCTAAAGTGGGTACTCTGAAGAAAATGAAAGTAGATGAGATCGGATTCCTTCGCTTTTTTTAAATTTATGATCAACTCAACGAGTGGAATATTTTAGGTAAATTAAATTGAGACAATAACTATTCAAAAATTAATTCTGTACCTTTATTATATTGTCTTGTAAATCTAAGCTAGGCAGGTCACTCTTCAGTTTGAGATGTAGAAAAAAAGGAGAAAGAAATCATTCATTTTAGAGTACATTTAACGAAACTACTACTAATGTAACCCATGTGCTCCTACGTCACACGATTTCTACAACCACCCAATGGTTGACTGGTAGTTATGAAAATTAATAACTAAAAGCAAACTTAAAAAATACAATAGGAAAAAGCTGCCGCCGTAAACTAACTGTCTTGCTAATGTTTTTAGTTAAACATTTTCTATAATAAATAGGTAATAGAGGTTTTAACTGGACAGTAACTGATGACGTGCAAAAGAGGACACAAACAGCAGGTCTATTTATTACTATATTATTCAATACATATCCGATTCATATATAAATCTAATGTTAAGTTAATTATAATTAATACAAATTTAAATTACTTACAAACTTTTAAGAAAGATATACTTCTTACCTTGATCGTACTGCACATAATGCCTGGCTTCGTGTGAAGTCAATGTGTATTTCTTCATGACATTATCGTCCATCAAAGCCTTTGCTCGAAATAAAGAGAAGCATCCAGGGCTACACAGCACGCAACCGATCATGTGTTCTGTCGCTTTTTGCAGCCAGTGACCAATCGCATACTCAAACATCTGGTACCATGACATAAAGCCTAAAACATTGCAAGGTTCTGTTAGAGGCTCCGAATTATTAGGTTATAGCGAGTTCCAGTTATGCGATCCTAACTTGCTTATACCCTGAACAATCTGTATAAGCAAAATTCCTTTCCTTTCGTTGCCTACATCTACCTTACTTTGCTTGCCCCAATTATAGTTAGTAAAATGCGTTACAGCAAAAAAAAATATAAAAATTACTTTTATGCGAGCAAAGACACAATATAATTTTCTAGTAAATTATTTTTAGGTCAACCTTATATTTTATGGAAATGCTTGAGCTTTGATAGCAATAAAATAAATTTTAATTTCAACGTATGCAGAGAGAAGTACGGATAACTCACCAGAACCCACTGGATGAATACGGCCGCACGCAGCTCCTAGGTTTTTATTCTTCTTCATGAGATCGATAAGTAACGTAACAGCTTGTGGTTTGAAATCAATGTCGCCATCCAGAGCAAGTAGGTAAGTATTCTCGGCCATCATTTCCTTACGGTCGACCGAAATCGGCAGGTCCATTAGACGGTGGCCCAGGAAATAATACATGTACATCACCTAAAAGCCCATGAGATTTAATAACATCAGAGTATGTAAAAATGTAATATTTAATCAGATGAATTAATCGGGACAAGGTCATCACCCGTGATCATCGGTTAGTGTATATCACACAAATGGCTGAATTGTTTAACATACATACTATATGTGTCGGGTTATGGATAGGTATCATATTTCTAAAATCGATATTACTTTCGTAGAAATGCGAGAAAAAGACAACTGGAAACTCAATTATCTTCATACTTAGGTTAGCATTACTTACAACTCAGTATCTACGTTTGTTACTTTCAAAGTATGAAGTGATCTACTACTACCTACCTACCTTTAAAAATATTAGATAAATACGCAATACCTAGTACCTGATATATATTATTTCAATCACGCAATTCCGATTTCTTAATTTATTGGAACGAAGTTCCTCATGTGACGATGTGGCGAGAGGGATTTCACGGGAAAAAGCGTTCGTTGCGAAAAAGCGTTAGTCGTTATCTCTCTCTCTCTCTGCATTCACTGCCGGCAGAGTAAGAGAGAGAGACAGTAACCCGTCTACTTGCATAGCCCATTTTTATTGAATAACTCGAGAACAATTGGAGATCGAGACATGATGCATAAGATTTTTAGGGAGGATTTGATGAGGAATAAAATGAGACCAGTCTTGTTTCTCTACAATCAATGGTATTCGAGTTATTCAATTTTTTATAAAAAAAATAGCTGCTTTTCTTTAAACAACTAGCTGTAGTTCATTAGCAAATCAACTTTCTTTTTGCTTATATATAAAAATGTATAAGCAAATCATTATTGTTTTTTAAACAAATTGACCGAATTTTATAAATGCAGTATTTAATTTTGTCAAATACCATAAGGAACTTCGTTCCTATCGGATGTCCCACAATACTACACGGCTTATTTTAATTACTTTTAGACGCAAAATCAAAAAGTTTAAAAATTAATTTGTAAGCTTTCAACAAATACACGACGTGTTATTGTGAATTGTATAACTTGTGTTTAATAGGTGTAGAAAAACTATTGCAAGCTCGCACCTACGATTTAGGTATTTTTAATAATATTTTACTGATCACAATGTTTAATCATTGTTCTAACTGCATAGTTCCGTTCAGAAATTTGAAAAAATAAATGAAAATATTTTTAGAAATCCAACGAAGCCAACACCTTATAAAACTTTTTTAGTCTATTGTTCACAATAATAATATATAAGTAAGAGGACGGCATGGTGTACCTACTGGAATATAATTCCTTATCTTGGAATTTATTCGTGGAAAAGTAATTCAGTAAGTAATTCAATCAATAACATGATTTGTGATAACAATATATACCCGATTCTTTTGTTGTTATCGCTTCTTTAAATCAATTTATATGTTTATCAACATCCGATAAACAAATAGGTAATTACCTGGGACCAACGTTTCCTGTGGCGGATCTTAGACTTGTCTTTGAGGTGACAAATTAATTTGTTCTTTCCAGGAAGAGTCCATTCTAGCCGCCCACCGTATGGTGTGGGGTACTTCTTCGGTGGTCTGAGCCTAATGTTAGTGAGGTGAACCTCGGAGGCAGCTTCGTCGACCGTGTCCACTAACAATTTTACGAATCGATTCACTTGGGAATCATCCACGCTGTGATCTGATACTTCGAAAGCGTCATCCATGAAAATATTGGCTGTTAATATTAAAATATTTAATTAGAAAGAAAGAAAGAAAATACGTTTATTAGCCACAACACACACACAACAAAAATAAAATAAAAAAATATAGAGATAAAAGAAAATAAACACTTTGCTAAACTTAAGAATGGCAAAAACAAGAACAAAACAAACAAATACAAAAGAATAAAATTATCACTGTGTGTGACTAAAGGGCCACAACTTAGCCTTTGCTATGGTCCCTAAAGTGACCACAGCACTGATTTTCGGCTGAAGTCCAAAGATTCCTCACGGATCAGTATAATTACTATTAACATACATGTGATAATAACATACCTACATTAATTAGGTAAGTACATAACATGCATCCTGTTAATATAATAAAGATATCAAATAACTAATTTATTGGAAGTTGATAGATATAAGAGCAGAGAACAAAATATATACAGATTAAATAATTTTACTAACCTTACGAGGTCTAATTTTATATTAAAGAGTACTGGATTTTTGTACGACTAAAAGCAACACCTTTACCTTTGATTTAAAAGTATTACAACTCACAAGGTTACGGAGTGGCGGTGGCAAATTATTCCAGCATTTTGTTGCACTATACCGGAATCCTCCTCTGAATGCTGTAGTTATGTGTCTAGGTATGAGTAGTGGTGTACAAACCCTTCTCTGCTATTGTGCTTTTTGCTCACACCCATCCTTGGCGTTTTATATTTAACAAGCCCAAATAAAAGTGTAGCTAAATGAAGCTCCCTCCGCAGCTGCATTTTTAAAATACCAAATGCCGTTATTTAAATACCAAATGCTGCGTTCAAATATGGTGCAACATGGTCTCGTCTTGGAATATTAAAGCAGTAACGCGCACACGCGTTCTGCACTCTTTGCACTAAACCAGACGTTTTAGCTAATAGCCTATGACTATATACTACATCGACATAATTAAACTAGGATAGCACAAGCGAGTCACATAATTGTATACGCAGGTCAGTACTTATGTAATTTCGAATTCTGTATAACAGTTTGAGCCGGTAAAAACAGTTCCGTACTACGTCAGAGATATAATGTTCGAACCTAAGCTCTTCGTCCATAACTAACCCTAAGTGCTGAACTTGTAGCACCCGTTAATTTGTATTTGAGGGTCTAAGCTACATATTTTTTTGGTCTTAGGAACCCAGAACCATAAATTTAGTCTTGTTCGAATTAAGTAACAGAGAATTATTCAAAGCCCAAGCCCCCATACATATTATTTAGATTACCATGAATTCTATCCACTGCATTTAGAGTTTCGTTAGATTTATAAGATATAAATATATTTAAACATCATCAGCATAAATATTCATTTTTGCAATATTTAATTACCTTCACTATGTCAGCACTAAAATTAATAAATAGAAGTGGTCCTAAGGCTAAACTTTGAGGAACTCCGCGTGTTATAGATTTCACAGCAGAACGAGATGATGATCCATCCTCACAATGAAGCTCTACGTATTAAGAGCGATTATTTAAGTACGAGTCAAACCAACGCACTGTGGAATTATCAAAGCCGTAATATGACAACTTGGATAGTAGCAATGATATATTTAGAGCATCAAAGGCCCTGGCAAAATTCAATAATACCATAATTGATCCCTTTCGCGTGCCTTGTGCTGCTAAAATATCGTCCGTAACATCCAGCAACGCAGTCGCTGTTCCCCTATTCTTTCTAAAGCCTGATCGTTTATCTGGTAAGATGTTTTTGACCTCCAGATATTTCGTTAGCTGTGAGGCCACGACTTTTACTAAAACTTTGAAAAAGGCATGGGAAAATGCTTATAGGACGGAGGTTCCGCACTGATGTTACTCTTTGGTATTGGCCTTACCATGGCTGTTTACCACAAGGAAGGGAACTTGGATGTCAGAATAGACTGATTCACTATAGTGGCAAGCAAATCCACCGTGTGAAACATTGTTAAACTTATAATATCTAATGTCAGGCCATCAATTCCTTTCGATTTCAAACCTTTGAGTATCTGAATGGTCAGATGTGTTAACAGTACTGAGGACATATGTACTACTATTGAAGTGATCAATTCGAAAAATGATAACTGTGATATGGAAGCGGTTAGGTTACTAGTAATATTTAAGAAATTATCATTGATCTGATCAGCAGTACCAACGTACAATAGAATTGCGGACGATTTTGAGGGTATCAAATTGCTTTTTAAGTTCTTCCATAGTTTTCTGGGATTTTTAAAATCATAATTTATGTGTAATTTAAAATAGCATTTCTTCTCACTTTGAAGTGCCTGTACCACTAGATTTTTTAAGTATTTATAGTAGATAATAAATAATATAGTAGATGCACTGTAATTTGACTAGCTCGAGCTCTTTTTAAGGCAGCATCACGAAGCCATTAACCATGAGATCAACGTCATCCAATCTTGACAGACCCCGTATCCCACCTAATTGCAGCAACATCTTTTTCCAACTGATCTAAATTAATATCTTTAAGCGGTCGATAGGAAATTATTTTTGGTGCAAATTTAGGCTTACGAAAAATCAATTCAGCAATGATGAATACGTGCCCAGTAATTATGCCTACAGAGTCCACAGAAACACTACATACTATGTGCGCTTGAGCATATAACATCAATTAGTTATAGTATTAGTATAACATCATTAGTTTTCATCATCATCAGCCTATCGCAGTCTACTGCTGGAGATATGCCTCTCCCATTGCACGCCACTTACATCGATTTTGAGCTTTTCGCATCCAGCTTCTGCCAGCGTCACTCCACCCAGCCTGTGGGTGTCCTACACTACCTTTGCCGAGACGCGGTCTCCACTCAAGAACTCGTTTTCCCCAACGGTTGTCGGTTTTCCGGCTAATATAGCCAATCAAATGAGTTTTATTATTTAAATCAATATTAAAATCGCCTAATAATATTAAAATGTCGTAATTTGATAGAGCAGCAATGGAATCCATAATAGCATTCAGAAAGACATTCGTATCGAACCATGGCGGTTTATAGGTTAAAGTAAACCATAACAGAGTGATTATAGGGACACCCTATAATCACTCTGTTATGGTTTACTTTAACTCTTAACCACTGGATGGCCAAAAGAGCTTACAGTAAAGCCACGTCTTATAAAAAAGCCCACACCACCGCCACGTCCTTCACCACTCCGCAACCAAGTTTCATTTATAGCGATAATATCAGCTGCCTTGTGCGGCATTGTCACTACAAAGTTGTCATGATTTGTACCTAAAGATCCGGCGTTTAAAAAAACAAGTTTAAAATATTTAGAAACCATGAGTAACCATAACCATATATATTTAGTAAAACTTTCCTTAAAATATAATAGCAAATAAAAAATTAAAAAATACTTCCACATACGGGATAAATATAGATATCGTAGTAAATATATATAAAAGATAACAAGATAAGCATACAAGATAGCAAATAAATAAATAACAGCAGCAACAACATTCATGTAAGTCACTAAGGACTTCAACCAAATATCCTTCACTAATAAATGAGCAATAACTTGATTACCACACAATGCACGCAATACACATAATGAATACTCGCATTTCAAGCCTAATGAGCGGTTCAATCTCCTACAATTTAGGTATAAGAAAAAGTAAAAATAGATTATAAGAAACCACAAACAGCACTATCGGCGTATAACATCTTAAACAATAATGTGTAATAGTTATTTTTTTACCTCCCTAAATTTTAGACGGAGTTCCAGATACACATATATTTTTTTACATGGAAAATAACATATATAATAAGAACGCTATAGCCGCAAAGACAACTAGTACGAAATCACAATCACAAAAATTCAATAAAAGCTTAATTGCCTAACCTTCTAATTCATAATAATCAGGATCAACGATGCCCAAATATTTTTGCGCAACTCGTCGCGCACTTTGATCTTCATCCATACGGATAATAGACTTCAAGAACTCCATAATCTCTTCTTTTGTTTCGTGCCACATAGTAGCACAGACGTAAATTCTATAAAGAAAAAACAAAATTGACATTATAAATCATGAAACAAAAGCTCTTAACTCCATCACCTATTAATGAAACGAGGTTTTAACAAGAGCCAATTGTCATATACAGACTAGACACTAATGTAATTGTTGCAGAATATTTAGTCACACGATAAGGAATTCAATGTTTCTTAAAAATTAACATTAAATTAGGGGTAGGCCGTCATCAAATCAGGAAAAATAATACCTTGTTGCACAGTCAGTGGGTTTAACGTCTTTTGATACCTTGTCAATACTGGTAATAGAACGGTTATCATCATTCGGCGGCGATTCCTTAAACACAAAACATTGATTATAAACAACTCGCCATCCAATCAACAAACATAAATCTAGTAGTTTTCATCATCATCATCATCAACAGCCTATACTAGTCCACTGCTGGACATAGGCCTCTCCTTAGAAAGGAGGTTTTGGCCTACTATACCACGCTGGTCAGACGGGTTGGTATAGGGTCTGATTCAAGTTTTCCTTCTCTTTGCAGTGCTGTTGTCCTGCCTAGTTTGCTCCCTTAGTCGGCTCTTACGACACCCACGGGATGAATTGGGGTGGTGACAATTTGTATTCTTAATCCGTCACCACACGGACGAGTAGTTTTAACTTATTACAATCGGAGGAAGCTACAGCCGTATTAAATTGACACGAGTAAAGGTGGTGTCAAGAATTTACAGCCGGATGAAATTTTATTGAATTGTATTTTGAAGTCGGTTCTAAAAATACCGAAAATCTTAAATCAAGTTAATAATCTACTCAGATTCCTATTAATACCTCAAAATAAATGTCATGATCTTCATCCTTAGTCCTATTGAGGAGCAAAGACTGATCAATCAAAACTCCAGTGTACCAGGGCTTAGCAAACAGTTTGTCAGTAGCAGCCAGTCGTTCACACCGTGGTTGCCAGGTATGGATCGTAATCCACGCCTGTGACAACAGCCACAATAGCCACACCCACGCCATGTCACGAGCTATGTACTCTCTTAGGAAATACACTAAAAGAACAGATATACATGGTATTTAATCAATTACAAGTGATGGTTAATATTTTTTTTTACACGACAAACAAGTTTTTATTTAAATACGTATGCTTTAAAACTAGGATCTTAACTTTACTAGAGAAATGTTTTGACACAGAATAGAATCATTGTTAAAAATTTAATAAATAGCTATATTCTAAGTACTATATTAGTACCGAGATAATAATATCTTGCAGACTAAAAAGAAGAAATTTAACTATTCGGTCTTGATAACTAATTAGAATTCAATAATATCGATATGGTTTAACAAATACTACGTTTAAAAGTTTATTACTTATGAGACGTAACCAGTAATTTAATAAAAGAATCCGTTCATGGAAGACAAACAGTGATAGATCGCAAAAAAGCTTTATACACAGCGTGGCAGGGTATACTTTAGAAAAAAAATCATGTTATGATAAAACTTACCCGGTGGAATATCAAAGAACAAATAATCTGGTATAGTGCCATGAAATGCACACGGATCTGAATTCTTTAAACCGCAGAAGACAATAAGCAGGTTTATTGTAACTGGCCCGACCAGACTTAACGCGAATGTAAAGCTGAAGTTTTGTATAAGGATTTTGCAAGCAATTTTTCCAGCACTGTAACAGACATATGCAGCTGCCACTTGAATTAACACCACCCATAAGGAAGCACCCCATGTAACTGGCAGCGACACTGCGTCTCCAACTAGGTCGTACCCCAACATACCTTCAAATGGATCCTGTACTATCCGAACCTATGAAACGATTGATTTGAAATTGAAATATATTTGATCAAACTCTTAATTTACAAGGTATTACAGAAATATGTGCTCATATTTCAAGGTTGTATCCTAGTAGGCCTCTGATTAAGTCAAGCGTATGTGGCAATAGCCCCATGAGAACGTGTCTTTACGTCGTGAATTAGTCGTTTCTTTCTTTATTCAAGGTGATAAAGGGTATCTTATCATTCATTATTTCCTCTATAAGTTTAACATTATCGACCATAGAGGTCAGTAAAGTAAGCCTCTACACAATTACTATTACAATTAATTCAATTTACCGCTATTCAAATGAATGGCATTAGTACATCAAATATCTACTTTAATATTCGTTAAGCCTTAACGAATGTTAAAGTAATTAAATAAATATTAATCAAACATGATATGCGAGATCAAAAGATTGCGATTAACATATATAATTAGTTTCGTACGATAGCGAATACATGCTTTCTCACTCAAAGGATGTGCATGACTAGTAAATTAATGGTGCATACCTCGGAAATGTTGTAATAACGTTCACTAAAGGCATCTCGTGCTTTACTAAAAAATGTGCATGCATCGTCATTCTGTATCATCATAGATATCAAAATACAGCACATGAAAACTATTATTTTCCAGATGGATAAGAATCGGTGGCTATAATATCTAGTTTTTTTAAGTCCTTCACGTAGTTCTTGCAAAGTACGCAAACCTGGAAGATATTATTGTGATTTAATTTACTGGACAAATATGACACAATTTCTCATTAAATAGGTAATTATTTTAAATTCAAGTGAAGAAACACATGACAGGAACAGCTCGATGCTTAGCGTAATAGCTATGACTGCATTTGCCGTTAAGAGGTTGATAACAGAAATAAACAAAACCCAACCCAAAAGAAGAGGTAGAGAAAACAAAATAATAATATAAATATATTCAGATGGAAAAAAAAAACCACAATAATTACCCCCTAACACTTAATGTGTTAACTAAGTAATATTATAAATGTGAATATTTGTTTATTTATGTTAGCGTTGTAGCGCCCTAACTACTACACCGAACAAAAAGACATTTTGTACACTATGCTCGTGGTCAAGAGTATAGAAAGTGGTTTCTTTGATCACCAAAAATGTACTGTTCCCGAGGGGTAGAAAAATCTAAGCAATTTTAGCCACAGACAAAATCTAGTTATTTATTTTTATATTTTGTATTAAAGTTTAGCTCCTTTGATACCTCCATCTGAAGGTCTACACAGTTGCATATTTTAATACAGGTATTTGAATGTGATCCGGATGACCATATATTTGGTTCCATAATATTTTGATATCATTGTGTCAAAAATAAACTATAAAGTAGGATATTAAAGCTAAAGCACAACGAAGAATTGCCGTTATACTTGCCTGGAGTATTTTTTCGCATAGATCCCACGAAGTTTTCCCACCAACCCAATGATATCAAAAAGCATGCTGCAGGAATAGTCCATAGAATGTAGTCTTGGGTGAGTAGCGGCCAAAGTACGAAAGCAGTAGCTTGAGCAGAAACTGCAAATACGTCTATCACTATCTTTAACAGATAGCGCGAATCAGTTCTATCTCTAGAGAGGGCGTTTAGCACACCTGGTATCATGCATAAAGCATTCATTAACATAGCACCTTTGACAACATCTAGTTGCGGTAGAATTATCAGTACCAACATCGCTATTCCGAATGTATGTAGAGTTTCTATTAAGAAGGCCTGAAATATCGTCAATATGAATATGCATGAACAACGTAGCTGAATGTAATATGGAGATTCTTTACTTTCAGAAGAAAAGTATGACTGCAATTAATACTTATACAATCATCAACAGCCTTTAACAGTCCAGTGCTGGGCATAGGCTTCTCCTTAGCACCCGGGGGGGCGAACTTTCAAGAGACTAGGCGCTAGGCTTACGGGTGGCCCTGGATAAGACGGAGGCCTTCTTATTTCACGGGCCCCGTCGTGGTCCTGTCCCTGCCGTCTCAATCGTTGTCAACTCGGTCCTCGTACCGGTTCAAGCCCAGATGAAGTATCTGGGCTTGATCCTCGACGGGAGGTGACTCTTCGACGAGCACTTCCGACAGCTTGCTCCAAAGCTAGTCGGCGCTGCGTCTACCCTTGGGCGACTTTTGCCTAATCTGGGTGACGGTTGTACATGGGGGTTGTCCGGTCAATAGCAATGCGGCGCACCGGTGTGGGCAGCGGCTCTGACCGCCCAAAATAGGGCGCGCCTTTGGCATCTTCAGAGGGTATTGGCGGTTAGAGCCATACGCGGTTACCGCACCGTGTCGACGGAGGCAGCGTGCGCGTTGGCCGGAACTCACTCGTGGGATTTGGAGGCGGAAGTGCTCGCCGAAGTATATCGGCGGACGACTGAGTGCCGGGCGGTTAGTGCCAGTCGGCCCCCGTCCGAAGAAGTACGCGAATGGCGCGAGGCCGATCTCTCGCTACCGGCCGTTATACGCTCCATGGCCGGTAGTGATAGATGTTTTACCGCGGTTGCATCCTTCTGCGAAAACGTCATCTAGCGGCAGGAAGCGGCGGAGAGGGCCCGGAAGGATAATTTCCATTCTGGATGGACTGATGGAGGGGAAAACCGTCCCGTCCATCCGCGGCCACAGTCAGGGCGGCATGAGTCGCTGGTAAGCGCGCCTCCGCTGCCGACGAACTGCGACGAGCGACTCATGCCGCCCTGACTGTGGCCGCGGATGGACGGGACGGGTTTTCCCCTCCATCCGTCATAAGGGCCAGCAGCGAAGATAGAGAATAAAATAAAAATAAAATAGAGAATGTACCCGAAGGTGTGCCCGTGACGTTGCGGGAAGGCGCTAGGAGGGGTACAGATGTCTTAATAACAGCAGTTCTCGGATCCCTCCTATTACAGGGGCAGATTGGCACACTGTGTGGTTTTAGTCGGTCCGATTCCGACACACCACCCCACCGCAAACCCCGGTTGGGTGACGGCCCGAGGTGGTTTCCACACGTAAAAAAGGCCTCTTCTCAGCAAGGAGGTTTTGGCCTACCATAACCTGCTGGCCAGACGTGTTAGTACAGGGTAGATTTTAAGTACATGCAAATAAATGCTTAAATATATTATCTTACAGAGATCTTCGTCACAATCAGCACATTCCTAAGAGACAACTCAAGTCGATAAATGCTTACATCAACGTCTGGCAGCTTAATTTAGTAATTTATAATAATTATAATCAATAAATATAATTATAATAGTAAATAGATAAACTTCCTTTATAAGGAGAGGCCTATGTCCAGCAGTGGACTATTAAAGGCTGTTGATGATGATGATTGATGAAATAGATAAACTTACCGCGACAAATTGCCCAAGAGTTGGTTTTTTATAGCTTTTGAAAAAACATATTCTGAGTGATCTTAGGAACACGCCCACTTCAGGTATACTGAATGCGATTAGAATTGCCCAGAGCCATGCTATTCGTTCTTCTAATGAAAGTACTGTTACAAATTGTTTGTCCAAATCTACAATGGGGAAAAAAATGTGAATAGTTAAATGAAATAATAAAATATCGGACGAGATCTGCAACAACTATCCATCCAACTATACTATTTCAAAATTTGAATAATGTTTGTTTTAGAATGCGACTTTGATCGCGTGAAACTATTACTAACATTTTCCAACTTACGAGAACATGTTGTTTCTGGATAGAAGCTACCATGCCCTTTATTATATGCTTTACTTTACTGGTAACGTGAATACGAATTACTTAACATTTATTTATTGAAGTGTTTTTTTTTACTTTTAAGTGATGACAATGCATCTTGGAAACATTTTGTGATGGTATTTAATGTGCGCCAAAACAAAAGTGCACACAGTGTAGCTGTAAGCATGTGTAGCAACATATTAGAAACAGGATTTTTTTTCGGCTCGACCGTAGTAATACCACGGCTTCACAGAAAACCATATTTAAGTCTGAGGGGGGCTCAAAGACCGGCAATACACCAGGCAGGCAGATGTCCTTGGGCGGTGGTAGTCACATGTCGTCAGGTGACCCGTCTGCTCGTTTGCCCCCTGACCCATAAAAAAATAATTTAAGGAAAGTTATCTTTGTGAGACTAAATATATTTAGTGGAAATATTTAAAACTACTAGATAAAACTTTCTAAATATACTTAACTCTTAAGGCTCTATTACAATGCAGTATTTCCTTATCCTTTTTTAATTGCGATGTCATGAAGAGCAGTGTTCCTTTAGCAATAATAGCAGAGCCGAGCACTAGGCAAAATATAAATATGTACGCTAGCAATTTAATAATCTTTACAGTGGTATCTACGCAGGCAGTTGAAGCCATAGATCCACTCTCCTTCTTTACAGGTAGCTCTCGAAATAGATTCCATCCTTTTGTTTCTTGGGCAGTTCTTTGGCTGAGGGAAAATTGATAATTTAATTGATAATGCATTAATGGGATGTCAGTGAGATTATAATAGGATCTTTCTGGATTTAGAATAAAAATTCGACAATTTATCTTGTTCATTATGCTACTATCAGACGAATATATGTGCGCAGTCGGTATATAAATGCAATCAGAAGTTATGTATTTTTCTTGCTGATAATTGCCCTAAACTTTTTTTTGTTAATATGCTTTGGAATGCCCAGGATACAGCACGGAAACTAAAACGAGTAGGGTAAATTTATATTTTCTAGAAGTTTAGTGAGCGTTAACTACTGAAATTTTGAGACTTAAAAAATCACGAACAGTGTCTAATGGAGACCCGATCATCTAACTAAGGTGTAATTCAAACAGTGACGTATGATGAAAAGTGTATTTTCAACAACAATTACAAGGGAAAATACTAGGCACCTAGGCACTACCCCCTCGTATGTTACAAAGTTAAAAGAGTACAGTACAGTTAGGTAAAGATTGTAAATATAAAAGTTTAAATATCCAATACACAAAACTTACAAGAGATAAGTACCTAACCCACTTTAAATGATCCGCGATAAAAGTACCTATCTATATTTTTGATAATTATTGTGTTCATTTTCATTTTCATACATTTTTCAAGAAATAAAATCATTTTGAAATAACAAAAGTAAAGAGTTGTGTTGAAGGAATTGTTAGAGAATCGTAGTCGCTACTAACAGACAGAAGGTTCGCACGCAAACTTATAGGGTTGCGTATCCTTATTTAAAAACTAATACTAACTTCTTTTTATTTTATTCCTTGCATATACTTATTTATACTTTAATGTAACTTGTGTTTTGACAAGGTCATCAAAGCACTTAGGACAAGCCAGGTGAGGCAACTTCTTTCATCTAGGTGACTGCTTTATTAGAGGTTGGTTAAAATCTTGTTTGTTAAACAAAGTACCCACAATAGGTACATAACGAAAAAGATATATATATATAATTCGTTAACGATATGAATTTTCAGCTCCATTTACATTTAGTTGCCGGATTGACTGCAAGATACAGGTACGCTCTAATTATAACGCTTCACACACCTCACACACGGCCGACTGTTCCCAAACTAGGCAGAGCCTGAACTATGATAACCAGACTGCTGCAAAACATAGGGGAAAGGGGGGTAACCCCGGCCGGCGGGTAGCCTCGGCCAGAGCAAATAATCGTACTTCGCGCGACGTGACCTTGAAGTTCGTGTGATCTCTGGGAGCGTTTACAAGTCATTCTACATATGCCGACAGTTGAATTCGATTGACCGTTGCGTTCAGACGTAATTGAGTGCATTTTGTTTTTGGTGAACTGGGACCGCGTGACAATAATTATTTCCGAAACAATATTTATTTGTTAAAGGTATGTAATTGTTTATTTTATGTTGTTTACATATTGCAATATTATTCTATTTTCTATATTTCAGTTTCTATGAATATGTAACGATCTGTTTTTTAAACAGAATGTTTTTTTTGACATAATTCACGTAGGGTAACCCCGGCCGTCAGTTTTGGGGGTATCGCCGGCCACGTTCTGATGTCTATTATTCTAAATGTGTTTAACCTCACAGTCAAAAATCATTTGTTGCAGTGTTACAATGCCTAAATTTAAAAATAGAACTACAAATCGCGGAGACTGGAGTGAACAAAATATGAAAAAAGCAATTCAAGCCGTCTTTGACAAAAAATATTCTGAGAGAGCTGCCGCAGATCGATACGAAGTTCCACGTACTTCTTTGCAGGATAGTATCAAAGCTATGAAACAAGGTCATGAGATTACCCTCAAGCCAAAATTAGGACGTTTTCAACAGACATTTAAACCTGAGTTTGAAAGACAACTTTGTGAGCATGTTATAAATTTAGATAACCGTCTCATGCATTTAACAAGAAGTGAGTTTTTGCACCTTGCCTTTGATTTGGCAGAAAAAAATTAAAATTCCTTACAGGTTTAACAAGGACAAGCGAATGGCTGGAAAAGATTTTTTCTGTAACTTCAAGAAAAGAAATCCAGATGTAGCACTAAGAACTCCAGAGGCTACAAGCTTGATGCGTTCTACAGGTTTCAATAAACCTCAAGTTGATCGGTTTTATGACCTCCTCTTCAACCTGTATGAACAATTTAAATTTCAAGCTTCTCAAATTTATAATGCTGACGAGACAGGAGTCTCGACTGTCCATAAAAATTACAAAAATTATAATTCCAAGACAGTTTAATTTCTTCCTGGGACTTCCCGAGTGTCATAACTCGGTGTGTTCGTGGGTCACTGCTGTGGATCCTGGTGTACAGGAGTTACAGTGGTGGGCATGTGGGCGGGATTAGTCCCACCATGTCCATAAAAATGATAGATTTTTGTCAGTGAAAGATAAAAAGCAGGTTGGGAAACTCACTTCAGCTGAACGAGGACGTAACATCACTGTCATGATTTCTATGAGTGCATCGGGTCACTTTGTACCCCTATGTTTATTTTTCCCAGGAAGAAACTGGATAAGAATGGCCGGCTTATGATTGGGGCACCGCCAGAAAGCATTGGTATTGCCTCCGAAAGCGGTTGGATGAATGCAGAGATATTTCTCCAGTGGCTTAAACATTTCAAGAAACATGTCCATCCGTCTGAAGCCCACCCCGTTTTATTAATTTTAGATGGACACAATAGCCACAAAGAGCTGAATGTTATTAGATCGTGTGTTTTTCAAGCCTTTTAAACAGGCTTACGGATCAGCAAGTGCATCATGGATGCGTCAGAATCCTGGTGCTCGACTAACAGATTATGACGTTGCTGGACTGACAAATATAGCGTTTACCAAAGCTGCTAGATTAGGGATAGCCCAAAGTGGTTTCCGTTGCACAGGTATCCAGCCTTATAATAGAGACGTGTTTTCAGACCTAGACTTTTTAGGTTCTGCGTTAACTGATATACCGATTGAAGATAGATCTAGTCAATCAACAGTCCAGGCTCCTAGTCCTGCAGCACCAGAAAATGAACCAGGATCGTCAATTAGCGCTCTATCTGTGTCGTCACCTGCCTTTCGACTTCATGAAGCAATACCAACCATGAACATTGAACAAATAGCTAGCGTTCCAGCTGTGTCTTTAGAAAATTTACAAGAGGCGGGGCCAAGTGCACGTATTGATATTGGGAACATTAATGATGTGCTTAAGGTTTTGTCACCTCTACCAGATGCCTCAAAGAAAAGACTGACAGCTAGGAAAAGAAGAACACAAAAATGCGAGATTTTGACATCTTCGCCTTATAAAAAGGAATTAATGGAGAAAGCTAAAGACACTAAAGCTATGGTAAAGATAAAAAGAAACATGAAAATGCAGGTGAAAGCGAAGAAAGTTGCATCTGAGCCATATTCGCAACATCAGGAGACGGAATGCATCATTTGTGGTGAAACATTCGATGAGGATTGGATCCAATGCAAAATATGTGAAGACTGGGCTCACGAAGCATGCGTTGATATAAATCCATCCGATTTGTACTACAACTGTGATGTATCTGTCGCTAAAAAACGATTTGGTCACTAATACGTAGGTGGCCGGAGGTACCCTCAACCTTAAAAAGATATCAAAATTTCATTAGTATTTGAATTGGCTTTAATTAGAATTATATAATAAGTTTGTTCAAGTTTTCAATATTTATCGTAAATAAATATAATGTTGATTATTTTTTTGTAGTTTTCTTTGAATTTCTCTTAATAAATGTAGTCTTAACATCAAGAACAAAATATTGGCCGGGGCTACCCCCCTTTCCCCTACTTAGGTATACAGGGTTACTGGGTAAGTCGACCTAGATATTTTAAGGAGTTGTTGTTGGCATTATTTCTGATAGATTTCACTGTGAAATACCATATCCCAAACCTAACCATTTTCAAGATACGTGGCACAGTGGCAGTATCTGTAATAAATCAGAATATCATCATATTCCTCGTCGTATAGGTCGTCATCTTCAACAGTATCAGGAGCACAGATTAAAGTCCACATAGCAACAGTTAGTCACGAATAGAAAACGAAACAGTCCAAAAATACAAGCCAAGTTTTCAGCAAGGTACTACCGGATTGTACGCTAATTCTTAGTACAAGGTCTTTCACTTTTTACTGATCTGTTTCTTTTTGCTATTATTAACCATCTACTTTGACCCAGTATGTTAACTTCAATTTCAGTAAATTACCACCCAGACACAGGACAAATAAGTGAGCAAATCACACAATTATTTGTCCTGGATGGAAGTCAAACCCACGATCTCTGGCTTAGCAGTAAGGATCACTAATTACTTGACCAAAAGGCCCGTGATGAAAATGCTCATCGTTGATTTATTTTTTGTATTAGGTCCCTTCTCGCTCTTCCTCTCTCATCTACATATATTAACGTTACACATTCACATAACAACACGAAAACATTTACTCTAGTTCATCCCCGTCCTCGAAGAATGGCGTATACTCCGAGTCGGACTCGCTGTCGTCGTCCACACCCTTAAACCCGGGTGTTCTGGGTTTGGTAGCCATTATTTATTTCTGTAACAAACTATACACATAACAATTTTATAAACTGCTTTACTAATTAAAGATAAAGTTTGTTTGGTTGAACACGCTAATCTCAGGAACTACCGGTTCGAATTAAAAATTCTTTGATAGCTATAGTGATAGCTCATTTATCGAGGAAGGCATATAACATGCCGCTACACCCAATAGGATCCGAGCATCAATGAAAAATGTTGCAAAATCAGAGCAAAATTATTCCTTTTGAGAGACACAGACGAAGATGCGCGGGTCAATTAGTTTACCTATATATAACCTCTGCTGTACAGTGCTTATAAGTAGGTAAACTAATTGACCCATGTTACCCACTCATGAACTATGTCGGGGCTCGAAAATTGCAATACTTAAAACCGATTTTCCGCTGACGTTAATATGTTTGTTATCTAACATTTGCCAGTGGCTTCGTAGGTTAATATAAATTTTGTCCAAATTCAGATAGGTATGTCTCAATAAGTTAGGTAATTAAGAAGTAACCTATGTCCTTTTACTGCTACACTGATGATCGGTTAAGTTGTTAAGGCATTTAAGCCTATTAAAAAAAACATTAGTTGCAAATAACAACAAAGAACGCATTTTGATAAACGGCGATCTGTGCCTGTGGCTACTCTTAACCTTTGACTCGCCACTCTGCTGTACAGTGCTTAAATTAAGTGCGTAAAGTAAAGCACTGTACAGTACGGCATATCAAGCTACTTGTAAGTAAAACGTCGTCAGCCATAATTGCTTCTACATCCAGCTCTTATGATTCTACTCTAAATTACAGAATAGCTGCTACTGTTCCAATCCAAATAATAAAAGTGAAGAAATTCTAGTAACCCGAAAAGTTTCGCCTTATTCAGGTACACAATTACACACTATTTACCTACTCTTAATTGATAAACTTTATATATTTTATGGCGTGGAATGCAATAAATGATACTATTACTTTTATTGTTCTTTACGAGCACAAAAGCGACACTAATAATAATAAAATGTAACTGTAGCTAATCTAAATTGATATTTTTTTTATCCGGTTCTTCCCCCACCAAACAAAAAAAAATAGTAGAAGAATCAGCCCAACATAAACAATTCTAACCTATCCATTTATTTTTGACAATATTCTAGGTTCTGAAAGATAATGTAATTATATACTATTTGTCTGGCGTCTCTACTTAGGTATTTAGATAAAAACAAGAATAACAAAGAAACTTACTGTTTCAACGAAAATTCCTGTATGCGCACATAATTATATCATTATCACACATCTATAACACCGAAAAGTTCGATTGCAACTAATAAATGCCAAAACTTAAAGTTAATAGAACAATGACTAGACAATCACTGGCCCACCGTCTTATAATCCACATATAAAAAGATACGGTCATTACGATATCAAAGTTGATTACACGCTTATCGATAATATAGGGGAAGGTGGGGCAGCCTCATACAGTTTTTATATTTCGTGTTATAGAATTTACTCTGGTATCAATATCTGTATCGATTCATCAAAAACTAGTAGTTTAACTATCTGACTTTATTTCAAGAACATGTAATTTGTGTAAATACACATGTGCGACTTTTGATAAAAGTTTTAAAAAAATAATCAAAATGTATGAATGTACCCCACATGCGGGGCACTCTCATACAGGCTATGGGGCAGATTCATATATGTAAAAAATACACAAGTTTATTTATTATTTTATTCATTATATATTTTATTCATCAAAATAAAAGTATCAAACCACAACGTTCTCGAAAACAAAAGCAATTAGTCTATATGAGCAACTAATACTAAGTAATAACCAAATAATATTAAGTAAAAAAGAGAATAACATAAATGTAGTTAGTTTTTCTTTTTATGACACTGAAGGAAGTTAGTTAACCTAACACACTTTCTTGATTTCTTTGATTATAAATATTAAGTGTTTTTCCTGGATTGGAAACGTGCCATCCGTCATTGAAAGCCGTTTTTAATTTCGACTTTAATGGTCCAAAATACTCCAACATCTAATGCTTGAAGGCGGTGAGTCGTGTGAGGTGGAAAGGAAAGGAACACAATCCCATTGTCACGGCAGTAGCTGATTGCATCAATAGAAATGTGACTTTCATGGTTGTCATATAAAAGGAATATTGGATTTTCTTTCGAACATAAGGTGTGTCTCTGAATGTGCTTTAGAACATCAACAAAAATGCTCGAGTTTATCCAACCACTTCTCGTGGCTACACCTAAAGAGCCTTCTGGAGCATCTTCTATGAAGTGGTCCTTAAAATGTACTCGAGGGAAGATGAATAAGGGCGGTATGGTGTTTCCACTTGCTGAAATAATACCACCAAATGTGACCAGTTCTCCTCTTTCGGCAGACACTATTTGACCAACCTGTTTTTGGCTCTTGTCATCAAAAATTTTGGGTGTGCTCAGAACAGCAGAAATACCAGATTCGTCGTTGTTGAAAATCAGAT
Source organism: Arctia plantaginis (assembly GCA_902825455.1). Taxonomy (NCBI): domain Eukaryota; kingdom Metazoa; phylum Arthropoda; class Insecta; order Lepidoptera; family Erebidae; genus Arctia; species Arctia plantaginis. The sequence continues at coordinate 10,328,389 of CADEBD010000288.1, forward strand.
CGGCATTTAAATTGTGTTTGCGGTATAAGTATATTCTCTAGGATCTGGAAGAAATAAAAATGTGGGGCACATTCATACAGTATGAATGTACCCCGCTTACTGCTGTATGAACCAACCCCATCACAAGAAAATGAAATAAAAATATTCCTAAAAAAAAATCAACTGTAAATGTCATTATTCACGTATCAATTTACAAACTTGATCTTATTACCTTTTGAATAAAATAGTACTGAAAAATCTAGAAAAAAGCTTTTATTAAAAAAAAGATGTTTAAAGTGAGGTTTTAAAATTACTTATGCGTGGCCGAATCACGTTCCATGTCACCTCATCGCGAATTTCCCACCGACTGTTGTCAAACTCCGTGAGCCAATACACCCATAAGTAAGCTACGCGTACACGGATAAGTCGTTCAGTTGATGTGCGCCTAACAACAGATATATCTAGTGTATGACGGTGCCCCTTGTATGAATCTGCCCCACTTCCCCCTAATCGTAGATCAATCGCGTTGTGATTTCCTAAACTATGTTCTGGTATTTACTTATATTTTTTGCTTATGAATTTTAAAATGTATTGTGAAATAAGTATATTATGTACCTAGGTACTATATGTACACACCTACTTTCTATATCTGAAAGCTTTTCTAAAAACGTTACTAATGCTTGAATAGTTTAGTACCTGACTGGGGTCCTGTAGCAAAGGCTGAAACGACGAGGATGCAAAAACAAGTCGGGCATCTCCAAACTAACCACGTGCCTAAAACCTATACCTTAAAGAACAACAAATCAAATTGAGTTTTAGTAGGGTATAATTTCCTTGACCTAGTTTAAAGTTGGCCCGTTTTTTTAAACTCCGAGTACTAACTTGATAATTGCAGATTCCTTTTGTTATTAAGAAAATTCTTCTAGAAATACTTAAATTCGATGTCCAATGTGAATTACACATAATTTGGTTCCTTATTCATCAATACTTAGAGTTTGATAAGTTATTAATTATTTATTGGTACAATATTTATCACTTCTGATTCACGATAGTGATAACCATAGTAACATAGTCTCTGTTCTGGGTGCAATAAAAAACAATATTATTATGAAAATTTTATTACATTAAAAATAAATATCCTAATTAGAACGAATACTAAATACTTAATATATGGAGAATTTTCAAATTCTTTAAGCAGCACACGCTTATATATATTTTACTACTGAGTCAAACATATATTACAACCATATATTCTAATAATGATCTTGGCACGGTACAATTAAATAAGAAGAAAGCGTCTGTACTTTCCTATATGCAAAAACCTGTTCATAAAATTCGTTTTCAAATTAATAAAATTGAATTTTTCAAAGAAATAACTTGATCAGTTCAGACTATCGTGATACATCGTGATCTTTAATACATGCTGTGACACATGTAACTGTGGCACAAACGAGCAATTGATATGTGTTATATCCGCCTGTTTTTATTCTTCTAGGATTCTGCACGATATTTTTTTTCCTGCGTAGCTGAAAAGCCAGTTGTTCGCGTAACTTCTTAGCCTGCTGTTAATAGCATTAACAGCAAGCTAAGAAGTTACGCGAACAACTACAGTACCATAGGAATATTTTTTTAAAGCTTAACTTTAGAAGTCAGTTGTGACTCATCGTCATTCAGGATATACATATTGCTCTTATTTTTCGTGGACATCTGGCTTTTGCTCCTAGCGTCGTTAGTTAATGTTATCAATCAAATGATCCCTCAAGAATAGTACTTTTTCATCAAAGGTACCCATTTTTGCCATTGCCATGTCATGCCATTTTTTATAACCACCATCAACAAGTAGGAAAAATTTCATGATGATCGGTTGAATTATTGATTGAACTTCATACAATTTTTAATTAATATACAAACTGTCATTCGCATTTATAATATTAATCAAAACTCAACCAAGTGGCGTTTATCAATTAATTTTACCTATTATTATTTTTTAAGTAACTTATATTAGTCAAGAATAATATGCTAAATATGTTGAAATTTCTAATAATCAAAATGTGGCGTAATTTGTCAGATGCACAATTGTTTAAAACGCGCGCTATAGCGGACATTGTAATCTCTGATGTGACTAAACAAATCTTATCACATTATCAATATAAGCGTCGTTTGTTTGGCCTTTTATATAAATAAGTAAATAGTTTATTACCCATAAATTGTTGATAATATTTAATATCATGATAAATTTGTTTGATTGATTTTGTGGCAAGTGGCATCCAATATTTGTGGCATAAATAAAACTGCATTATACTACTTAACATACGCACTTAAGACTTACACAACCTACCATCAACCAGACATACACAAATTTTATAAAAAAAATCACAGAGTTCATATATATTTAACACAAATGTTTAAAAAAACGGAGATATTAAACAGTGGAGGTTTTAAGACTACTAGTTTAGTCAATTTCTAAACAAATCTGTCATATTTTTTTTCCTGAATCACTTTGTGCATGTGCCATTACATAAATACACACATTTTTTATCGTAATTCAGTTCTCGCTCTCATTGGATGCTACTTTACTATAATCCTGTACATCTTTTCCATAATCCTTAGGTTCTTCGTGCTTAGAAAAGTTTCCCATCGCCACTTGCGCTATAGTATCCACAATACTCGACGTATTCATATAAGGGTGACTCGATGGCGGCACAGATGTCGTGAGATCTTCCGGCTTGGATAGTTTTAAAGGTTTATTATAATCAGATAAATAATCGGGCATGGTCGTTTTTTTTGTCAATTCTAACATCTGATTCAAAAATGACTCGCCACCAACTCGCGATGGCATACTAAAATCTGTAGCTGTATCCATTGTATCTGATTTGACAGTTTCCATTTTAGAAGAACTGCTAGTTTCACACATTTTCATAGCATCCAATGGATTTTCCGATTTTCCTTTACCGATACTTCCGAAATCAGGTGGTAAATAATCTTTGCCGCTGTTTTTGAGTAAGTCGTGAGGAGACTTCATTAACATACTCTGATCCAATCCCGCTTTAGTAGATATTGGACTACTAGTAGAAAGTGGTTTCATCAAAGTTTCTTGCATTTTGATCAAAGAGGGTGATAAAAACATATTATTAGCCGCCAATGTAGATTTCGACATAGGATCTGGAATTCCCAATATGCCTGCACTAGAGTACTTACTAGCAGAAAACAGAGCATTAGCAATATCTGCCGAACTCATCATAAGATTGGAAGCAAGACTCGCTGGTATAGGAGTACTGGATGATGTGCTTGTGGAAGTACTACTAGGTGTTTTATCATAATTTCCAATACTGCTCGTTAAATTTTGGAGAGAGGCAGCATAAGATGGCGGGTCAGGCAGTTTACTGCCGGATAAACTAGCCGCGAGAGTAGACGACATCCCAGGTGTAAGTCCAGTGAGCATGCTATTTGCTGCAGCTAAACTTTCTAGGCTAGAAGTACCCATTGGAAGAGGCATATTAGGCGTACCTAAGCCAAGAGCCATACTGGTCAGCATATCTAATCCAGTTGGATATGTGGATGGAAGTGTGGGCGTAGCTGATTTAGACGTAGATTTAGATGTGGGTAGTACAGGTATATTCAGCGGTGGTGTTTCAAATTTGTGAGGAGAACCAGATCCGATGCCAGAGGAGACATTTATGGGTGGAACACCTGCTGGCCGACTGACCATCTGCTGCAATGTACTAACAGACAAGAAGTTAGGTACTGATGTGGATTGACTCGGCTTTGATACAGGTATTGGTTGAGGAACTGCCAATAATGCGTCCAAATCCATCTTGTCATCATTTTCAGAAGAACATCCTAATTCATCCGTTATAAAATGCCACAGTAGACCATCACTTTGCTCGCGTGGAAACTTGGCAGTTAGGGTGCACTTTAACTTATCTAGGTATGTGATATCTGGTTTGAAGCTGTCTTTAAAGTCAACAAATGTATCATCAGGAAACAAAAAATAGTACTTGATGCTTTTCCGTATTTGTTCCATGGCATGAGGTGATAAATGGCTGTCATGCACCATGTTATACTGCAATAGTAAAGGTCGTGGATATTCTGTAGGTCTTTGTTCTGGTGGAGGCATAACCCAAAAGAATGTTAATGATGATTCTAAAACTGGACTCTCTGGATTATACGGGGCTAAAACAAACAATATTATATAGATAACTTACTGTTCTCTTTATTATGACCTCTGTTAAGATGACACCTAAGAAAATATTTTTATTTTTAAATAAAAGCAAATAAATAAGCTTTGTCACATGTATGTAATATTATTATATTTCAATTAATTTTATACTTACAGCAAATAACCCCAATACATGGTATGTAAGATATTTCACTTGGTCCTCTCATTTTTATCTGATACTCCAACTGGTTATCACAGTCCCTCAAACTTGGCATGGCTGGATTAGTTGGATGTGAATGATACCAGCCTAGCAGTAGAAGTCCCAGTTTTTCTATTTCCATTTGTATCTCATATTCCACTAAAACTCTGGGTCTATTGTCATTTTTACTAATCAGACATGGGAAGGTGTGTGTTATTATTAGATCTGCAATATTTGAAAGTGAAATGAATCAGGTACCAAGTCTACATTACATCTATTAAATAAAATAACTGCCACATACTATGACTATTCAGATCCCAAGTTCCAGCTAGATATCCATAAACCTCTTCCTTCTTCAAGTGACAATGTATATCTAGTACAAGACTAGCATTTGAACTGACTGACACAAGGAATGGTTGGATTTTCCCTGCTGATGAAAATGATATAGCTTCGATTAACATGTTGGCATCACTGTAATGTTTCAAAACCAAAATGTTACAACATAATTATTTTGATAATTAGGATATATTTTCCAGAATAGTTCTCATCTCATGTAAAACTTACTGTTGCATCATTCTGTTGGGTACAGTGTTGTGTTTCATAACTACTCTCTGTGGTGGAGGTTCTGGAGGATTTTCAACTTCCATTTCTACCTCTTCTGTAATAAAAAAAAAAGTTGAATTATGCACAAAGGGTGCCTCTAGCATACAAGTGTGCAAATAGCCTGATGTAAAGTTATCAGTACCGTTACTGCTTAATCTGTTATATCTCTAACAAGTATATTGTGGGACAGCTTGTTGCTAACAGATAAAGAGGGTAGGTCTAATAGTAAAAGATGGCAGTACACAAAGAACAAAATAATGTGTACATATCTGAACCTGACTAAAAACTATGAATATTGTATATTGATAAAGAATAATATCATATAAGGAAAAGAATACCATCAGAATGCATATTTTCTCTTTGCAACTGTTTTTTGCGAAGATAAGTAGCCTTTATTGTATCCAATTTCTTTCCTCTATATTTGACGGAAGCCCAGCCACAGCCTGACCTTTTATCTGGGTTGATAATTCTTTTACAGTGTATTGCCCATGCTGATGGAGAACAAAATATTGTTTCAGTTTCATGAGACTTTATTTTACCATCTGATTGTAAATCACCAACAAACTTTTGACCCTGTAAATGATTAAAAATATTATGAACTACAAAGTACAGAATACACACAATACAAGATTTATAATATTTTACTGTAACAACTACACAGTTTTAATAAAGTATCATACATACAAGATACTCAATGGTCATAGCTGCTATTCCAGGTTCTAGCATTTTGTCCTCTAGAAGCATCTGTAGTGTAACTCCTCTCCCAGGTATAGACTTATTGCCAGGCTGTGCTTCACTTTCCTAAAATTAAAATAAAAACATTTATTTTATTTACCTTTTACTTTTGCATAGTGTACTTTAATTACACAGATAAACCCTCCTATAGATTCAACCTGATAAAGGTAAGAAACCCATTATCATTTCATTACCAAAAAATGAACAATTCCTTTCCAAAATATAATTTAGTGATTAATTTTGACTGCACAAATGGCATAGTAGTTTAAGCGCTTACTACTACACTGAGTGTTGCGGTTCCGATAGCCACATGGGATGACACTGGGTCCAGGTGTTCTTTTCAAGTACATACAAGTCAGTAAAGTCCCCCAAAGTACAGGATATAAATATATCCTGTACTGATGCGGAAGTTGTCTTTTTAATACAATTAAATATAATTAAACGGCTGACCTGCACAACTTCGTCTACTTCTCTCAATAGGAATAAATTATCTCTGTATTCCCAATATTTTTTATTCATTTTTTTTTTATTAAGCCTTTATTGCCAACATAGTTACACGTATTCATTATTAAATAGTTAAGTGTTAACATGCAATTAAATTAATTAACATTATAATTATATCAATACAATATTATTATTGTTATTATTATGCCGCAGTTATTGGGCGTCGGCGTGTCCTTGTGACACAAAGGCCTCCTCCAGCTCTTTCCATTCTGCTCTTGTTTGAGTTATTCTGGGCCACAGTGGACCCGCGTTCTTTTTTATCTCATCAGACCAACGTTTTCTTTGTCTTCCTCTTTTCCTTTTTGTTTGGAATCTAGGGGTCCATTCTGTTATATCTTTCGTCCATTTATTCCTATTCTCTCTCATCATGTGGCCTACCCATCTCCACTTAAGTGTTTTGGTTTTGACTACGACATCTTCGATTTTCGTAATTTGCCTTAAATCTACAGCTCTCTTTCTGTCTCTTTTTGTGTAACCCAGCATACTCCTCTCCATGGCTCTTTGACATGTGGTCAGTTTTTGATTTTGTTTTTGTGTGTTAGCCCAGGTCTGGCATCCAAAGGTGAGAATTGGTAATATGCATGTGTTGTACACTCTCCTTTTCATAGCAATAGTATATTGTTTACCCTTTAGCACTTCTTTGAGAGACCAAAACCTTTTCCATGCATTGGCTACCCTCCTTTCTATTTCTGAATCCATATGATTGTTGAAGGCAATAAGTGTATTCTATTTCTTCCTGATCTACTGAGATGCTTATTAGGGATCTATTTGTTAATATTTTAGTCTTTGATTTGTTTATTGTTAGGCCCACTTTTCTGCTCTCACTTGACAAATCTTGGAGCATGTTTTTAAGGCTTTCCGGGTTATCTGTTATAAGTATAATGTCATCCGCGAATCTTAAATGATTCAAACGTGTTCCATTTATGTTAATCCCTATGCTGTCCCATTTCATCTTCTTCATGACTTCCTCTAGCACGGATGAAAAAAGTTTTGGCGAGAGTGGGTCTCCCTGCCTCACTCCCCTGTGTATTAGGAAAGTTTCCCCCGCTGTTTCCAATTTTATTCGTGCTTTGCTGTTGGAATATACATTTTTTATTACCCTTATATACTTATTTTCTATTCCTTGATTTTTCAGGGCTTCCCGAATGTGCTGATGTTCCAGGCAATCGAAAGCTTTCTAATAGTCTACAAATGCCATGTACAGTGGACAATCATATTCCTGACATTTTTCAACAAGCTGATTTATCACATGTATATGGTCTATTGTTGCGAATCCCGATCGAAATCCAGCTTGTTCTCTTGGCTGTTGTTCGTCAAGTTTTTTGGTGATGCGTTTTAGTATTATTTTAGAGAATACCTTGTATATGTTCGACATGAGACTTATTGGGCGGTAATTGCCTATCTCCTTTCTTAAAGATGAGTATTATAGAGCTTATTGCCCATTGTGAAGGTATAGACTCCGTATTTAGGATAAGATTGAACAAGTTGGTTAGTATTGATGTTGTCTCTGGCAATGTTGCTTTCATCATCTCGTTAGTTATATAATCAGGTCCGGGGCTTTATAATTTTTCTGGGTTTCAATCGAATGCTGGACTTCCCTTTCCAGAATCGGAGCGACATCTTCCGTTTCATCTTCAAGGTTTATGTTGCAATTTAAGGTGTTTCCGGTAGAGTAGAGCTTCCAGTAATAGTCTGTTGCTAAAATTGGCTGTCTCCTTGTTTCTTCCTTGTTGTTTTTGCTTTTTATTTTCGGGATCCATAACGTCGCTTCTGTTAATTCTTTCAGTGCTTTATTAACACCACCAGTTTTATTTATGTGCTTTTGGATACATTTGATTCTTTTATTTGACTTGTCTTGTTTTAAATTGCGACTTATTTCCTTACTTAGTTCAGTAATTTCCTTTAATGTTGTTTTAGTTCTCCTATTTTTGAGTAGTTCTTTCCTGTTTTGAATGAGATCTATTGTTTTTGAGCTTAGTGTATCTTCATTTATTTTTGTCTTGATTACTTTTCTGTACATATTGTTTGTAACTATGTCATAAATTTCTTGTGTTTTATCTTTTTCATTGGATGTTGTAATGTTCTGAGACGTTATATCGGCCGTCAAAACATGTTTCCCGTGATAGAAGTGTTTCCGTTGTTTCTTTTGTTGTTTGTGAGCTAATGTTGCTCTAACCATGCGATGGTTACTATTAAAGTATATTTTCATATTTTCAAGATGTTAGCGTAATAAATAACTTCAACTTTTTTATTAATACTCTGCTCTTATTGGTCGTAGCATAATGTTACATAGCCTATATCTTTCCTCCATAAAAGGGCTATCAAACATTAAAAGAATTTTTCATTATGAGACCTATTTCTTAAAGTTCCATGGATTCACAGTGCGGTTGCTGGGTCCAACCCCCATCTAACACGTTATCCCGATCCCCATCATATGAGACTTTGACAGCACCTGGGCAGTTCTTGAGATAACCCTAAACATCCAACTCACAAACTTTACCTCTTTATAATATTAGTATAGATAGACTATTGTAACATATCTATGAGATATTATGATGTGATCTATACACAAACTTAGGAATTCGTTAGATACTCATTTAACACACACATATATATATATATTTGGGCCTATTGGTCTTGTGGTTAGTGACCCTGACTGCTAAGCCGGAGGTCATGGGTTCAAGTCCTACCCAGGACAAATATTGTGTGATGAGTACGGCCAAAATATTTAAGTATGTTTATCAGCAGTCTGGTTACCATAGCACAGGCTCTGCCTAGTTTGAGATCAGACGGCCGTGTGTGAGGCGTGAGGTATATTATTATTATATTTTATTTTTAATGTTTCATAGTAGCCTATACCTCTTCAACTGACTAACATCATTCAAATCAATATATTCTTGCCAGAAGCGTACTCTTATAGCTACCTCCCATTCAACAATCTCACCTCGTCAGTGAAGTCTTCCCCACTAGCGGCCTCTTCTTTCTCCTCGATAGGTTGCTCGGAGTCACGAGGCTTTTCACTCTTGGCTTCATCATTCGAACTACTGGGTGGTACAGCGTGTGTTGCCTCGACGGGTATATTGTTATACGTTGGACCAGACATTAGTGCCGCAGCTAAATGAGATGTTTGAAGATCCATTTTGGAAATGTTTATATAGTGTAAAGATGTAAGCAATCTTGATCGATTTTCATTTAATTCATATTAAGACAACTTCTTATCCATTCAAAACTTCCGACAACATAAAATACATAACAATCATAACAGCATCAATCTAAATACTTTCAATATGTATGTTTAACTATGTTTATGTATGACAACAAAATCACTGACGTACTTTTTTATTTTTTACCATAGATACAGAATAGAGTTACAGAGTGTTCAGTTCGTAAACATAGGTAGGTAGTTTTATTGTGAAAGTACACTGAATGAGTACAGAGGCGGCCTTAGGCATTGCGAACCTTCGCTCAAAAGATATTTGATATGCCTTTGAAAAACTAATATGATTTCAAAGCGTATTAAATTTTGATGTACATAATACTTCTTTTATAATATTATATTTCTCGGGAATTTGTCATCGAGTTATTTATCACACGTGATTGTGATTTTATGCCATCCCTAGTGTGCAGACAAATCCACTATTATAGTAAAAATATATAGTAATATAGTAAAGAAATCAGTCAATTTACTTCCTCATTGGTCAATGCTATGTTACTGTCAATAGTACTGTCTGACCTGTCTGTCAGTAAATTAAAAAAAAAAAAAAAAAATTGTGTTGTATGCAATTCAGTAAACATGAAATCGACTCTTCTGTAGTCGTTTTATATGCATCTAGTTCTATGTCTTAAAATAAATAAACATAACCAGCCCAATGATAATTTGTGCCTGGCAGCCTTTTTTTTCATTACTTAATATTTCAGGAGCGTATTCAGTATTCTTTTTATATTTATTGGAATAACTAGCACAGGCGGTCTGAGCACCATAGGTTAGCATTAGCAGGGCACACATTTCAAGAAGTTTTCATACAACACGATAGAAGATAATTCAGATTGCGGGATGAACACGATTATTGGGCGAAATTTCTTATCGCGCGCCACAAGCTCTGAGCGGATGGGAGCGAGACCGAAAAATGTGTAACAACAACGTTTTTATATAAAATATTTGTCAAATAGCACAATGAACGGCTAATTTATTCTATATATGTTTGTGTAATTTATAAATGTTTATTTGATGTATCTAGTAATATTTAAGTATCTTCGACATATCTAAACTAAACCCATAAATTAGATAAATAGATCATAGCCCATTAAAACACTATTTGCACTCAACTCGGTTCGCCAAGCGAAATGGAAAACAAAACTTCATCAAAGTGAATCTGACTAGTTCATAGTTATCATTGTTGTGAAAAGTCGATATATTTTAGACATTTTACGAGCACAACACTACAAGTATATTAATTTTTGGATTTATAGTGTTATATCTATGATTAATTCGACATGGGTGTGTGCTGACTGCTGCGTACTGCAACAATATTTTATTGAGTTTGTTTATTACTCTATATGCCATGTTTATGTAGTAATGTAAAGTGCGAAATTTCCGGGCCGAAAATATATAAAATGGCAATAGTTAAAACCCCAGTTCTTAAAGTGATATTATGTGGTGAATACGGTGTTGGAAAAAGTTCCTTATTTCGACGATTTATTAATAATACTTTTGTTCCAAACTCAGATAGAAGATCAACTTTGGGATTAGATCACTTTGAAAAGCTGTATGAACTCACGGACAAGGACGTCAAGGTTGAGATTATTTAAGAATTAGCGGAATTAAACCTGCGCTCTTTAATTCTTCGCCCAATACAATTTTTATTGGATTAACGTATACGTCTGACTGTTTTTATTCCAGTTACAGCTATGGGACACAGGAGGCATGGAACGGATTGCTTCTGTGACATCGAGTTATTACAAATTCGCGGAAGCGGCTATCCTCGTTTTTTCGCTAGATAATGCATCCTCATTTCATATTTTGAGTCAACATTTGTTAGATATTGTAACATATGCTGAAAATGCGAAAATATTTTTGTGTGGGAACAAGTCAGATTTGGAGGGAGCTTCACCACAAGTTACTGATGCTGATATAGAACATTTCTGGTAAACTATTTTTCTTTTAAATAATAGTGTGTATGTTTTTAAAATGTTTATTCCAATACTTGTGTATGTTTCAGTGAGCAGTGTCACAATCTAATAAGCACTACATACAAAACTTCATGTAGAACTGGTAAAGGTGTAGAAGAAATGTTTACAGATATAGCAGTACAACTTGTGGAGTCAAATAGATCAAGGATTGAACTGCAAACTTTAGATCACGAGAGTTTTAAAATATCAAATCCAGAACCTGTAGATGAACCTTCATGTAGTTGCTGATCAAATTTAATTATTGCTTTAATTATTTCATATTTATGTTAAGCACTGTAAATTTTATTATAAGGATTAATTAATTATTGACTAAACATAAATGACTGTATAATAAAAGTTAAGTATTAATTAACCGACTGCATATGCCTACTTTAGTTAAGACACTTAGTTTTACAAAAATTGCAAAATCTCAAAAAACAGTCATTATGTACAAAATGTATCCTTTTACACAAAACCCTTTGTATCTAAGAGTACCTTTTATATTAATGAGGTTATTACTTTAAATTACATTATTATTAACAGTATTAACATGTGTTAATCTTAGAGCAATACAAGTCACTTACTCTTTAACCAACTTCAAAAAAAAGGAGGTTCTGTATTCCACTGTATTTTTTTTTCTTAGTATTCTAAGAAATTCTTATTATGACTTGTATTATGGATATTGGTTAGTATGCTGGTGCAACCTGAATCATTTGATATAAAATTATTTCACTTTCAAATATTGTTGTAATGGCAATGTATGCCTGCATAATTTTAATTTTTAAAATGTGTGGACTTGTATGCAAGCTAGAAGTGTAAATATGGATTTACTTGCAAAAATACTTCTTTGTTGAGTCATGGCAGTGGCAATTGTGGCATAATAATTATTTTGCAGTAAATGTTATGTGTTACTGTTTCCTTGGTCTTATTTGCCTCATTTACCTTTCATTCAAATGCTTTAAAAATAATTTTGCTTTTATTATAAATGCATTTACATTAGGTGTGTAGTATATTCTTCTTCAAGATTAACACCAACACAATTAAATTAGATAGATAGGTAATCTTTATTGCACACCATAATTAGGAGATATACGATGATACATACAAAAAAAACAGTGATACAGGCGGCCTTATCGCAATCTGCGATCTCTTATAGGCAACCTTTAGATGGACTATACTCTATAGTAATATGTAGCGTGTGGTGCGCATTTACAATTTCCGTATATTAACTAATATTTAAATACATAATTACACATACATTTACACGAATACATATTCATATCCTACCCTACCCTAAATGAAAAAAATAAATAAAAAATAAATGACATAAACATACCCATATAGCACATTTATTACAATTAGATAATGTTTGCTGTTCCCTTGGTGGTGCGGTGGAAGATAAATTTGAACCGCTCTACCCCGACAAAATTAAACGTATCAAATTGGCGCAATAACATCCCACTCAGTATTGTAAGCTACTAGTATTGTATTATCTAACTTACATGGGCTTGCTTGCTTGTAACATAAAAAGCATCTAATGTTAAGTTGTAGTTATTCTGTAATTGCACAGAATTTGATTTTAATTCATCATAATCATCTCAGCCGAAAGATGTCGACTGCTGGACATAGGCCTCAAGTAATGCTCTCTGCAACAACCGGTTCTATGCTGCCCGTATCCAACGGCTTCTCGCGACCTTCACCGGGTCGTGGGATCAATTATTAATTATATAAATCATTAATAATTTAATTCAAAAATTAATTATTTATTATTATTGATATTAATAATAATGAAAATGTCGAAATATTTAAATAGTATCTGAATAATTAATGTTGTAATAGACGCATATTTTTACTGTCTCACAGTATCTTTTTTTTTTTCAATTTATCTTCCACTGTACCACCACTGGAACAACTAGGGGTACATACACATACAACACAGGAAAATACTAGCTTCAATCCTTTACACTAGCTCCCCCACCCTATTCATTTAGCCTCATCTGAGAATGACTAAGTATATATTCTAAGAAGATTTTGGTTTCTTTACTACTCAAAACAGGCCGTACTCGTGACCGGAAGGCCAATAATTCTCGTAATACAAATTTGGCCACATTTCAGTTCCGAACAACTCTCGATGTCGTAACTGTCATAAAATAATATCTGTTTAAGGAATAAAATAGTCAAGTATTACTAAGACTAGCAGTTTACTGATACGATTTTCGGTTACAATACGATATAATCACATTACGGTCAATGTCGTGTGCGTTACCCCAGCAAAATAATGTCGAAAATGGTCATTTAAACTTTATAGATAATTAGTTGCTCCCCTTCTGTAATTGTTAAGCACATTTTTAAATTTGTTTCACTTAAACTTTTTTAGTTATTTCAAAAAAACATTTCCTGCTGGAGTAACGTTTGAAACGTTACCGCAGCCAGACATTTTCTTTTTTAATTGTAATATTGAAATAAATTTTAGCTAGATAATTAGTTATCTGGACTAGGTAAATGTTACAACTTATTTGGTATTTGTATTTTCTTCGGTTGCGAAGTTATTCGAAATCCTGCTGGAGTAACGTTTGTTGGTTTGCTGGATCTCTGAAACGGGTAAGCGGATTGTAACCATCTTTTGTACATAACTTCTTAAGGATTAGTTTTAATTTGTTCGACAATAAAATAATAAAAATAATGGACCGTTTAAAAATTATTTAGGTAAGTATGAAAACACTTCAATACGTCCTAACACTTTAAATAAGACCTCTAAAGACTTACTCGAAACGTTATTCTATTGCTTGTAACTACCTTCAAATGTATACGAATTTTCGTAAGAATACTGTAAGTGACTAAAAAGTTATGATGAAATGTAGCTCTCCACGTTCACGATCACAATGTGTGCGACCTTTTTTGGCCACCGATAAACCTGTGTGTGGATATATAAACTGAATGATATGCCAATAATTAGTTGTTTAGTTCAGTTGTCTACCTGTAAAATTTCAGCGTAGTACATATAATAATTTACGAGATAATTAAATAATAGTCATTAGAAGGTGCAAGACCGTGGTAACTCGACCATGTTTAGGTGGTTACAAAAAAGCGATCACCCAGTACATTGTGCTGGCTTTTAAAATATGTAGGATATTATTTGGAAGTTTACTACGGATATGTACATAAGTGTTACAAAAAACTACATGTTTTTTAAATATTTTTTATTTAGGATTGTTTATTGCATAATTAGTAATCAGCCGGGAGATTAGGTATTGTTTTGAATGCTTTTGTTTTCTCGTAATGTTTAGGTGAATTGTTTATAGTTGTTCATAGAATAAGTACCTGCGTAGTATTTGTTAATTGAAGTTTAATTTTAGGGTAGGTATAGGTAATTTAAGAAATATGAAATGAAATGATAAGTTTTGAAGAGTGTAACGTATGCGTTGTAAATAGGTATTTTGTGAATAGATGGGGATTTTTTTCAGTGATGAATCGACTTAGGCTAGCATATCGCGAACAAACTCTGTATTGCATTATTTCTGTAATAATGTTGGAGAAAATAAAATATTTGATCACAAAATCGCGGTGAGTTAAATTATAATAAAATAAATTATTTATGTAAAATTAGTAATAAGTGATATACCTACCTAAAAGTTATGATCGTTTTTAATTTGTTCACCCTGAACGAAATTTCAATATTAGCATTAGTAATTAATATCCTAAGACAAGAATTGACAATTACTTAAATTGAATCGAATTAGCATTAATGCCTATTATTAGTAATTAGGTACACACATATTGAAGAACTCTCAAGAATACGATAAATATTTGCAAAAATAGGAAGCGCACACGTACTTTACAACACGTATATTATCTGCTTAAGGGTCAAGTTTAGTGCACTAGATGCAAAAGGCAAACAATGAAGTATCCCTTCGCCCCTCCCCTCCCGCGTTCTAGCGAAGGATGTATTATCAGCGATTCTTGATTGACAAATATTATCTGACCAATAATTTTATCTATAAAAATGTATCACTTTCACTCGATAAATTAAATTACCGTTATTATATCAAAATATCATTCAACAACTGTTCGTTTTTAACAGAAATCAACAGTCACGGGCTCAACGCTTAACGGTAGGTACATAGGTATAGATAATTCTCGGTTCTAGGTATAGACCACAGAACAATATTACCTACTCTTACGAGGTATACGACTGTTGGGCGATGCAATGTTGATGCATTCTAATTTACAACTGTATTCTTCTACTATTCGGTCTATTTTAACTTATTGTAGATGACTTGTTGCTTTAAATATTTTGATGCATTCAAGTCTAAGCTCTATACACCCCAAAATAAAATACAATTACTTTAGTGTTATTTCTTTACAAAAAAAATATCAAAGAAATGAAACGATTTCTTATTGGTTTAAATTTTCGTTTTATTGCAGTCAGGTGAATCGTTCATACATGTATCTACATATTTATAATTTTAGCGGACCAGTGCAGATTTTCTGTTGATTGTAGCTCCGGTAGTAAAAAAGACTAAATAAATTTTAAGTAAAGAAACAAGTGCTTAAGATCAATTAGGGAAAAAACAAAATAAATAATAGGTAATAATTAGACTTGCAACGAATAGTATATTCGGCAGTATACCGAATACCGAATATTCGGCGAGGCCCCTGACCGAATAGCCGAATATTAGGCAAAAGTATTCGGCTGGATTTTAGCGCCAAAAACTTGTACAGACGTGAATTAAATTATGTACCTGTTTTATGTACCAATGACCACTTAATAAATGATTATAAAAGAAATGAGAACCTTACCCTTCTAAATGTTGATTACCACAATAATTCAAATACATAGAATCCTCCATTTTTCCTATTCAGAAGATGATTATGTAGCTGTGTTATGCACCAATGACTACTTAAATGATTATAACAGAAATGAAAATATGAATATATACGTAATCAATCGATTTTAATTTTTCATTTTACCAATTATTTCTCAATGACAAAATATATTATTTAAGTATTCGGTATTCGGCCGAATAATATGTAGATATTCGGTATTCGGCCGAATATAATAAAAGCAGCCGAATAGGCCGAATACCGAATAGTAACCGAATATTCGTTGCAAGTCTAGTAATAATAATGAATAAATATTGAATGTATTTAACACTGTACGCAACTGTACCGAAATCGTAAGGTGTATTACACTAAACATTTTAAAAGACAGCGCAATGTACTGGGTGATCGCTTTTTTGTAACCACCTAAACATGGTCGGATTACCACGGACTTGCACCTTCTAATGACTTTTATTTAATTATCTCGTAAATTATTATATGTACGACGCTGAAATTCTACAGGTAGATAACTGAACTAAACAACTAATTATTGGCATAACATTCAGTTTATATATCCACACACAGGTTTATCGGTGGCCAAAAAAGGCCGCACTCATTGTGATCGTGAACGTGGAGAGCTACATTTCATCATAACTTTTTAGTCACTTACAGTATTCTTACGAAAATTCGTATACATTTGAAGGTAGTTACAGGCAATAGAATAACGTTTCAAGTAAGTCTTTAGAGGTCTTATTTAAAGTGTTAGGACGTATTGAAGTGTTTTCATACTTACCTAAATAATTTTTAAACGGTCCATTATTTTTGTTATTTTATTGTCGAACAAATTAAAACTAATCCTTAAGAAGTTATGTACAAAAGATGGTTACAATCCGCTTACCCGTTTCAGAGATCCAGCAAACCCACAAACGTTACTCCAGCAGGATTTCGAATAACTTCGCAGCCGAAGAAAATACAAATACCAAATAAGTTGTAACATTTACCTAGTCCAGATAACTAATTATCTAGCTAAAATTTATTTCAATATTACAATTAAAAAAGAAAATGTCTGGCTGCGGTAACGTTTCAAACGTTACCCCAGCAGGAAATGTTTTTTTGTAATAACTAAAAAAGTTTAAGTGAAACAAATTTAAAAATGTGCCTAACAATTACAGAAGGGGAGCAACTAATTATCTATAAAGTTTAAATGACAATTTTCGACATTATTTTGCTGGGGTAACGCACACGTCAATGTCGGATGTTTAATACTTTACTACGAAAATACTTTTTTCATCAACTGAATTTTGACCGAATTTTTATTATAAGCATTGGCCTTCAGATTGCATCCACCCAAATAAAATTGAAGAAGAAAAAAAAATGATCAATAAGTGCTGAATGACAAGAAATGCTCTTGATGATGAGCAATAAGTGCTTTATATTGCCTTGTCTTGAAGGTCGTTCTTTGTAAAACAGTGCAAACACACATTACGTATTATATTGAGCAATAAGTAATGAAATCTTCCATTTTAATGTTAGAAATGATACGCAATATTAACTTTGATATTTTGCTTTATTATTTTAGTTCAACTTTAAGGTCAGTAAACACTTTTTGTCTAGGTATCATTTAATAATAGCAACTACAGCTACAGTTATAAGTATATTTTTCGTATGACCTTCTAAATATAGAATTTTATTAGTACTTACTTCAAACAAAACAAAAATACATACACTGATATCAATCGACAATATGCAAATACAGATCTCTTTAAAATGACGGCTAACACTTTATTACATACAATATAATTTTGTTATTTTAACAAAGTGAATTCTATCAAGTTCAGAATTTTAATGCTGAGACCATTGAATTGTTTTGATATCTACTCCTTCCTGCACCATTTCCCACAGTGGACTCATTTCTCTTAAACGCTCTACATGTCCTATCGTCTTCTCAGCTGTGTAATCAACTTCTTCAATAGTTGTAAATCTGCTCAAGCCAAATCTGTAATGAATGATTAAAAAAAAAGAAGGTTATTTTGAGGAACCGATTCAACCGTTTTGTCTAGTCGTAGTCTTAAAAGCATAATCATAAGGAATTTCAGTTCGAAACTGTAATCAAGCAATACCGCTTAATTACAGTGGTTAACCTAATAATACAGTGTTCTTTTTTACTGGCGGCTAGCGTCATCAGAGTTCGATCAAGGTTAGAGGTATAACAATTGACAGTACGCGACTGGCGTTACCAACGTAAAAAGTGGTTATTGGCACTAGTAAGTGATTTATACTAGTATGCAAGCAACTTGATTATTTTGAAAGTCAAATTAGGAAATGAAGATGAAAAAAATAACAAAGTGCTCAAATGAACACCACAATAACGGTATTTCATTACCTGATTGAGCTATGTGCCAAATCTTCGTCTGTCCCTATGGCTCTCAGGACATATGATGGCTCCAACGATGCAGAAGTGCAAGCAGAACCACTTGATAGAGCTATATCTTTTAAAGCCATTAACAATGATTCACCTAAAAAGCAAAAATACAGCAAATGTTCTAATTATCATGTTTTGCTGTTCATATAATATATGTATATATATTTACTTATTTATGTAATTATAAAATCAAATATGTACTAAGAAATAGTAGCTACTTTAAATTTACATTGATTGAACTTCAATTAAAAGAACATACCTACTAGGAACCTAGCCTGCAGTTTAGTTTGCAGGTACATTAACATATACAAATTAATTCAAGGTTTTTGAATTTGTAATACTACACGTCAAATCTTTTACACAATTTGTCATATAATATTTCCAATTAAAATATGCAAAAACAATTCAACATCAAATAATTTAAACAATATATTTTGAGAAATAATAGTTTCTCCTAGGAATTAATAACATCTAAAATATATAGTTCAAATCTATTCTAACTATGTTGATCTATCACGACTGGTGATGAAAGGTCTCGAGGCTGATAAACGTTTATAATTAAGACTAGCCTCGATTTTGAAAACTCGTCTCCAAAATTACGATTTGAAGCTTGTGAAAGAACTGAAGTCATTAAAAAATACTCGAATCAAGAAAAGGACTCGGGTTCTTTACTAAGAGGTTCAAGGCTTATTCGCGAGTCTTTTAAGTAAAGAACTCGAGTCGTTTAACAAAGCGAGTCGTTTAATATGAGACCATAATTAGTTTAACTTCAGTTTATAATTATTACATATTTATTACACATCAGGAGGTTAATAGTAGTTTAATGTTAGAGTAAGATATGAACCATAATGTTATGTAATATATCACAGAAATCAAATAGCGATTAAAAAATTGAGTTTGGGGGTAGGAGGCTGATGAGTACTTAAATAGCTATTAAAGTACAGGGGGCGGGGCTTGATCGCTACTTTTTTAATGCGGATATACAGTAGTGCAAACCAATCCTTGCAAAAGCTTTAATTTAGTTTGAAGAGATGACGAGAATACTAGCAATATGTATTCTAGGTTTGTGGTATTTTTACTAATGAAAAACGATTTATCAATTTTTTTTCTTTTACGGGTTTATTGCGGGGTGGTGTGTCGGAAATGGTGTGCCACTGTGCGCCTCTAATAGGAGGGATCCGGGAACTGCTGTTTTTAAGACATCCAGACCCCACCTAACGGCTGCCCGCAACGGCGCGGGCACCACCTTCGAGTGAATTCTCTATTTAGACGACGTCCGGCATACGTTGACGTCTTACCAGACTATTACTCATACTTACCAGCTAATCCCTTTTTTAAGTATCATTAAGATTCGGAACATGATCTTTGAACTCACTCAATTTGTCATGACACTGATAATAAAGCAAGGTGATATAAGGTCAGATGACTATAGTACACTGCTGATAACAATGTTATTGACAAGCTTTAGAAAAATATCTAAAAAAAGATAACAGAAAATAAAATAAAACTAGTAAAGATTCAACGTTACTCACCTTCAACATAAGCAAAAGACAAATTAATACAGCCATGATATGAGTGTTCTGGGTCCCCATTCCTAATGACATGTGTTAACTTCGAATAAATTTTGTCAAGGAACCTCTGTGATAATGTTTCCATCCATGCATGATCATAAGCCATCTCATGCTTGGCTAGCTCACATGCTGCTCCTAGACCAACAGCAAGAGGAGTCGGTACTGTACCACTGCGCATTCCTCGCTCTTGGCCTCCACCACTTTGTATGGGTTCAACCCTGACTCTGGGTCTACGTCTAATGTACAGTGCACCAACTCCTTTAGGTCCATACAGTTTGTGTCCAGAGATTGACATCAAATCAATATTCATTTTGTTTACATCCAAAGGCATTTTGCCGACAGCTTGTGCTGCATCCGTGTGGAAAAATATTTTCTTGCTCTTGCACAAAGCACCAATATCAGCGATTGGTTGTTTTACACCTGGAACATGCCAAGATAAATATTTATAATAATAATAATAATAAAGCCTTTATTTCCGAAATAATTTCATGTTACATATTTTCGTGTCTTAGTAAAAATTTTTTTATAAAAGTATTTAAAAAGAGTTTATAAAAAGAAAGTAAAACTTATAAACTAAAACTACACTTTCATTATAAGATGTCTCTTGGTTCGGTTTGCCTTACGGCAAAGGCCTCCTCCAAGTCTCTCCATTGCATTCTGTCTGCCGCTACTCTCATCCAAAGTGGTCCTAAGGTCATTTTTAGGTCATCCTCCCATCTTATTGCTTTACGACCTCGGCTCCTAGTGCCATCCCTTGGGTACCAGACTGTCACCTGTTTGCTCCACTTTTCCTTCTTGCAGCGGAGCATATGTCCAGTCCATCTCCATTTGAGTTGATCAATACGTGATAGTATGTCAGTTAGTTTTGTTTGGCGCCTGATGTCTTTGCTTGTAACTTTGTCTATTAGTTTCAAACCTAGCATACTTCTTTCCATGCTTCTCTGACATCTTGCTAATTTGTCCCTATGACGTTTCGTCAAAGCCCAGGTTTCACAGCCGTATGTAATGCATGGTAGGATACAGGTGTCAAAAGTCTTCTTCTTGATCTTCATGCCCAGTTCTTTGCTTTTCATGATTTCTTTCAATGCCCAATACTTTTTCCACCCAGTCGCAATTCTTTTGTCTATTTCTTTGGACATTTGGTCTGTTATCGATATTATCTGGCCTAGATACACGTATTCCTCTACATATTCAAGTTTCTGTCCGTTTATGGTTATGTCTATAGGTATTGAGTTGGTCATCATTTTAGTTTTGCTTGTGTTAGTTTCTAGTCCTACTTCTCTGCTTCTGTCTACTAGGGTTTGTATCATGGATTGCAGTGTCAGTGGGTCCTCTTCCAATATAACCAGGTCGTCTGCAAATCTTAGATGATTTAATCGTGCTCCGTTTATGTTTAGCCCCAGATGTCCCCATTCCATTTTTCTGAACATTTGTTCAAGCACTGCTGAAAAGAGCTTTGGTGAGAGTGGGTCACCTTGTCTGACGCCCCTATTAATTGGAAAAACATCCCCTGTAGATTCTAGCCTGATTCTAGCTTTGCTTTCACTGTAAATATTTCTGATGATATTAATGTAAGCGTTTTGAATCCCCTGCTCTTTAAGACTTTGCCATACAGATTCATGTGTAAGGCTATCGAAAGCCTTGGAATAATCTATAAAGGCCAGGTAAATGGTTTTGTTATATTCACTGTACTTTTGTATGAGCTGTTTGATTGCATGTATATGATCAATTGTATTGAAGTCTTTTCTGAACCCTGCCTGTTCCACAGGTTGATTTTCGTCAAGTGTGACTGATATTCTGTCCAGAATCACTTTAGCGAAAACTTTATATACATTTGAAATGAGAGAAATGGGTCTATAGTTTCCTATGTCGTCTTTTGGACCTTTCTTGTGTAGAAGTATTATATGAGATTCTGCCCATTGGGTTGGAATGCTGCCGGTATATAGACTCTCGTTGAAGAGCTTTGTTAGTATTGGGCTTAGGTCTTTAATTGTCCCTCTCATGAGTTCGTTTGTGACTTTATCTGGACCGGAGGCTTTTTCCATTTTTTGACTTTATAGATTTTTCCACTTCCGATACTAATATTTCAGGTATAACTTCTGCGTCCTCCATCATACAGTTTTGTGTACTATTAGATTCTCTATCCGGCAATTGTATTTTTGGCTGATTTGGACTGTGTTCTTTGTACAGTAAGCGGTAGTAGTTTGTTGCTATATTTTGGATTTTCCTGCGAGAAGTGGATGACATATTTTTATCTGTTAACTTTGGTATCCATTCTTTTCCCTGTTCTCGGAGTTCCTTGAGCGCTTTCCTCGTGCCCCCCGTTCTGCTAATGTGATTCTCTAGGGTTTGGTTCTTCTATATTTCCTGTCCTTCCTCATGCTTTCGCGAATCTGTTTACTAAGGTTGTTGATTTCTTTTTGGTTTTCTTTCTTATCCTTTTCCATTTTTAGATTTCTTCTGTCTTCAATTAGTTTTAAAGTTTTTTCGCTATGATGGGACTTTAGACTTTTGTTTATTTGTATTCTTGCCTGTTCCCTGAGTTTGTTTTCTATTATTTTATATTTTTTGTTTAGGTCCATGTCTGAGGTAACTACTTCCATTAGGTCTTCTGTGGTATCGATTGGGTTACTCTTTTCTCTAATTGCTTGTAAGAAGTTCATTTGAATTGCTTTTGGTCTTGGTTTTCTTGTTGCATTTTCATTTAGACAGCTACGTACCATACGATGATTAGTATTGAAGTTTAGGTTTTGTACTATTCCCGTATCACTAAAACACCTAACTTTATTGGTTATTATGTAATCAATTTCGTTTCTGGTCTTTCCATCTGGAGATATCCAAGTCCATTTGTTTTTGGGCTTTTTGCGGAACATGGAATTTAGAAGTGTTAAGTTTTTCTCAAGCAGGAATTCTACCAACATCTCTCCGTTTTTGCTTCTTTTCCCACTTCCGTATTTCCCTATTATATGTTCTTCCCCAGCTAGTTTAGCACCGACTTGAGCATTGAAGTCACCCATGACTACTATATTGTTTGCCGAATATTTTTCAGTAACTTCACTTAGTTTATAGTAGAAATTGTCAATGTCCTTTTTTGATGCTTTTTCTGTCGGCGAGTAGACCTGGATTACTGTCCATTTTTTCGTAGGATTTTGTAAATTTATATGAATCGCGGCTATTCTATCTGATATCCCTTCAAATCCAATGATCTGGCTTTTGAGGTTTAGCTTTACCAAAAATCCTACTCCTCTTTGACCGGCAATTTCGCCTTTGTGATACATGATAAAGTTGCTTCTCTCTTCTATCCCTTCCCACAACCTTCGCATCTCGCTTATGCCCAAAATGTCCCACTTGATGCTTTTAATAGCTAATTCTAACTCTTGCAAGCTTTCCGGTGTTCTCAAGGTTCGTGTGTTTAGCGTACAAAGGTATAGACTATTTCCTTTTTGTATCGTTTTTTTAGTACTAGATTCAGTTGGCTGATTTGTTGGAGGGTGGTGGTCGACTTCCCCCACGGTGACCGGCCGGCTTGGGGGGCGATTTATTAAAGTTTTTCTTGCTATGCTGTGTTGTTGTGTCTATATTTTGGTTCCGGTTGGAGAGGGCCTTTACTTGTTTTTTGGCAGCTCTGACGTCGAGGCAGATCTTTCTCGTGCTACATATGAAAGGATGCTTGGTTTGATTACTTCCCTTGTTGCACTTTGGGATGTCTTTCCATTTGCAGTATTTTTCATGCTTAGTTTTTTCTGTGATGGAGTGGTTGGCGATCCTGAAAATTCTCTCTTCCTTTTTTCCCGGTAGGTGGTCCCTGGTTTTTTCACAATTAACTTGTCGTATTTTATGAACGCTATGTTTCCATTTTCTCTTTCTTCTTGCATTTTTGGTTGTAACTGTTTGCGTATTTCGAGAATCTCTTTGGGGAAGTCCTCTTTGATATATACATTTGCAGGAAGGTTACGCTTATTTCTCAAAATAAGATGTTTCTTCCAAGTTGTCGTTAGAGATATTTTCACTGGACGATTTTTGTCAGATTGTGTTCCAATTTTTTTGATATAACTAATTTCTTGGCTATCTAAATGCGTTCCTGATTCCGCTATGATTTCTTTTACATAATCGACCAACTCTATTTCTGACTTTCCCTTTTCTTCGATGCCAAAAATAACCAAATTACTCATGCGTTTTTCCTTTTCTAAGAAAGTTATTTTTTTTTCCAAGTTTGTGACTTTGGTTTTAAGGTTGTCATTTTCTTCTTTCAGCATTTTCATCTTTTTATCTAAGGCTTCCATGACGTTTTTCGTTATTTCTGTTGTTAATATTGTTGTTTGTTCATTAAACTTTTCATTTATTTTGGAGAGTAAGATTTCCATTTGTTTTTCCATTTTGGTGTTGGGTAAATTTAGTGTTGTATGGTGGAAACACTTTTGTATAGTGGTAGAATTTTTCTATTGTTTCAGTGCAACACTTTCGGTGGTTGTCTATGACTGTCAATGTCACTGACAGTTTGATTGGTTTGGTTGGTACTACTTGCAATCTTAGTGTTATCAATTTTGAGGGTAGTAGGAGGTATAATAAATGAAGGATAACTTAATTGTTTGAGAATAATCACAATTTTAGGTAGTTGTTTCACTTTAAATTTTTCTTGAGCACTGTTTTAGTTTGATTTCCCGAAAACTTAAATGTATTTTATGTTTATTTTGCCACTTTTTGCACTGGAAATTAATAATATTTGCAGAGCTCACTCTTGTACGTGTTTACACTTTCGTCGCCGGAACCGGAAACTCAATAAATATTTAGCAAACATTTTAAATGGCTCTTTCCTTAACATATTCACATCATACCCCAGACAGCTTTATATAAGTTAGATATAACATAATATTAATTTTAAGTCATTAAGTATACACCTACTTAGACATTATAATTAAAAGTTCTTAGAAAAATATTAATTTATGTATTATTTAAGACCTAATACAATAAGACATGACTACAATGGATGTAGGGAGCATTTTACACACTCTGGACACCATATTACTGCTGTGCCATTTCATAATTGTCTCTGATAATAGGAGTGGAACTCAATAGGGCTGTGAGCATGAAAACCTCCTAATAGGTGTTAAAACTTTTTGCATTCATAAGAGATAATTCTCTGGCCCACAAAAGGATGTTTTATTGAAGCATTAATTCACTAAAAGGATATTATTTTGAGTTACTTTTTACTTTTTCTAAATATACTAACTTTAAAACTTACAAATAACTCTAAAAATATTTATTTTTATGCATAAGTATGAGTTGTACAATGGCGGACTTAATGCCACAGGCATTTTCTGCCAGTCAACCTTAGGGTGGTGCTGAAATGTGTGACTAGGTGCACTAGACAATGATATGTAAAGTAAAAGAAAATTATTGAGAAGTTAGACAGAATCAATGCGATAAATAGACATACATACATATGTACCAAATACATACACATACATAAGTACTTACCTAGTTACATACATACATAAACCAACATATTAATAACATGAAATTTTAAGGTTGTAATGAATCTGCTAGGGTGTCTCAAGTGTGTAATAGGGTATAATATTTTATAATGCAATTTACATAAATACTGTCTACAAATGGTTAATTTCCAAGTAACCAACACATTATTAACATCAAATACATGACTTGCAAGACTCACATTTTTTTCAAGGTTATGTTTTTAATTACTTTTTAAATAACGAATGACAATGTATTTAATGTAACAGAAAATGTTGTTGTTGCAGTTTTAAATAAGGTTTAGAAATATATATGGCTTTTTCATTTATATAACCAACAAATATTTACCTATTTCATTGTTGACTGTCATAATTGAGACTAAACTAGTCTCGGGAGTTAGAGCTCTTTCCAAATCTTGTAAATCAATAATGCCATTTTGTTTGACAGGCAAATATGTAATTTTGAAACCTTCACCTTCCAAGGCTCGACAAGAATCCAACACACATTTATGTTCCTGTTAGACAAAAATATTTACATAAGTATTGTTATGTTAGAAAGGTTTACTCAATAGGTACATCTTCTAATACTCACAATTTGAGTGGTAACAACATGTTTCTTTCTTGGAGCATAAAACCTTGCCACTCCTTTTACTGATATGTTATTAGATTCTGTTGCTCCTGATGTGAAAACTATTTCTTTAGGATCAGCACCTATCAGATCTGCAACTTGTTCCCTTGCCTTTTCTACAGCAGTTTCACTCTCCCATCCATAGGCATGAGTTCGAGAATGGGGATTACCATGATAACTGACTAAGTAAGGAAGCATGGCATCTAGTACCCTAGGATCCTGCACAGATAACAGTAAAATTTAGGAAAATGAATTTAATACTAGAAGTTCATGTAAATTAGAGAACAAAGTCATACTAACCATAGGAGTTGTAGCCTGTGCATCAAAATATAAAGGCCTCCCAACATCTTCATGTTTTACAGAGAATTTACCAGGCTGACCTAGAGATATTAAGGTTAGTTTTGATATAGAAATATTCAGTGGCTCAGTAACTGACTGAAACATACTAATCATTTGTATGCACAAGTTGTGATGCAATTAGTTACCATTGACAATATCACTTTTCTTACCACTCAGATAAGTTAAAGATCAGTGCTTTGACTTATCGACTAGTAAGATCATGATATGCAAAATATTATGTTACGTTGTAAATGTGTTTTTTTTGCATTACCATGACATTGAAATACAACAGAACGCATAAATCAATATTTATCTTACCGGTACTTGAATATCTTTGTTCCTGTACAAGTATCAAGACACTTTGTACTTTGTTATTTGTCTTACTTTGTGCAGTTTTTGAGAATGCAGCCGTTAACTTTTTAGTTAAACGAAACATTTTACAACTTTTTTACAATGCAATCGATTTTTAACAATTTTTCTGAGTTTCTGTCATCTAAATGTGTTAAACTGTCAAGGCAACTGAACTGACAATCACAATATTGACAGATGTATGAGTTGACTCACAACTCCACACTACTTTGGCTACTTGTAGTGCTGCCACATCCAAGAGGCAAAAATGTACACACCTTTAGAAAATGTAGGAGTTTTTTTTCGAGAAAACGAATATATAGTATAAGTGGTGGCAGATTCAAGCCCTGGTTCGACCAATCCTGCAAAACGGCGTCCCCACGAAAGTGGGAATGCTACCAAGCATTGGCAAATGATCGCTAAAAAAGGTGACCGCTCTGACCCGTCCAACTACAGGCCTATATATAGCCATAACTCCTTTGTTCTCTAAGATTATGGAACCCATAATCAACAGCCAGCTCCTCCGGTACTTAGATGACCAGCTACTGAATGACCGACACTATGGTTTTCGCCGGGGTCGCTCAGCTGGTGTTCTCTCGTCTTTTTAACACACCGGTGGGCACAGGCGATCGAGACCAAAGGAGAGGCTTGTGCGGTGGGTTTGGACATAGCGAAGGCCTTTGATCGGGTCTGGCATAAGGCGCTTCTCTCGAAGCTCCCTTCCTTTGGGCTTCCCGAGAAATTGTGTAATTGGACCACCAGCTTCCTTGCGGACAGAAGCATTAAGGTCGTTGTCGACGGTGATGCTCAGACTTGAAATTCGTAAATGCTGGTGTCCCACAAAGCTGTGTGCTATCACCCACACTGTTTCTTCTGCATATCAATGACTTGTTGCAAACTAGTGGCATCCATTGCTATGCAGATGATAGCACAGGAGATGCCCTTTATACCGACCGCCCCAACATTTCTCGGGAAAACGTCATCGAGAGTCGAAACAAACTTGTGTCTGAAATTGAAACTTCCTTGGAGGTTTCAGATTGGGGCCGACTAAATCTAGTCCAGTTTAACCCAAAAAAGACACAGGTATGTGCGTTCACCTCAAAAAAGATACCATTTGTACCTCCTCAGTTTGAGAGCACCTCCCTAACTGCCTCAGCCAGCACTGGAATCCTAGGCATCGACATATCGAGCGAAGTCCAGTTTTGGGGACACTTAGAGGGTAAGGTCAAATTGGCCTTGAAGAAGCTCAGTGTACTGAACAGAGCGAGGCAGTATTCCACTCCGGCCCACCGCCTTCAGCTCTATAAGGCACAAGTCCAGCCGCATATGGAATACTGTTCTCATGTCTATGTAGGGGCACCTCATTACCAGCTTCTCCCTCTGGACCGCATCCAACGAAGAGCGACTCGAATCGTCGATAACCCAAACATCTCCGATCGGCTCGATCCCTTGGCGTTACGTAGAGATGTGGCTTCATTCTGCATTCTCTATCGCATATATCATGGAGAGTGCTCCGAGGAATTGTTCGGACTAATACCAGCCGCAAATTTCCGCCATCGTTCCACACGGCAAAATTTTCATCCTTATTAAGTGGACTACTGTGCGCTTTTCGTGACACTTTTTGCCCCGCACAACCAATCTGTGGCACGGGTAATCCGGTAATCCGGTATTTTCGGACCGATACGACCTTCAAACCTTCAAGAAAAGAGCGTACTCCTTCCTAAAAGGCTGGCAACGCGTTTGTGACTCCTGAGTTGCAGACGTTCATGGGCGGCGATAGTCGCTTTCCATCAGGTGACCCGTCTGCTCGTCTGCCCCCTCTAACATAAAAAATTTTTAGATATTGCCATCCACGAAAACACGCCCACCAGTGTCTAGTAGAGGGGTGCGGGAGGTTTGACTTAAGCGTTAGCTGCGTCAGTCGCCAACGCATTTTTAATCCTTGTTATCTAGTAAGATAATCATTTTAATGATATGCTGTGAAAGACAATTTTCTTCAGACAATCTACATGAAATGCACAATGTATCTAACTATTTTTTCGATAAGGAATAATACTGTGTTGTTCAAAATAGCTTAACTTACCCATTATTTTTTGTAATATGTGGAAGATAAAATGGTGACTGCGGGTTATTGTTAGGAGATAGACATATATTATCGCAGACATTTTTGTAGATCTTTTTAAGATATATTCTATCAGTCAATCTAGTTTTCATAGTACACGCTCTGTTTAGTTTGTAACTAGATGGCGTTGTGTGTCAGATGTCCGAAATATTTAAAAAAAGATAAAAAAATAAACAATGTTTATTTCCTACTTCGCATTACTTTAAATTGGCGCAATTAGTTCGAAAGACCTATAACCGTGCAAGAAGAAAAATACACTTCATTTTACACTACATAAAGATGTATATTAGACCACCAAATTTATTGAGTTTTATTGTACGCTGATTTATTATATTATATTATTAGTAAAGTAAAAAGGTAATAGTACTACTGTGAGTTAATCAATTAATAAAAATGCGTGCGTGACACTCTTAAACGAGCGTTCCGGTTAGCAAGCGAAGCCGGCCGTTGAAACATGAATAGTGAAAACAGTTTGTGCACGCAAACCTCAAGAACGTTCGATAAGAAATGAAGAATGGGGATTAGATAGAAGTTATCAGGAGAAGAAGGATTATTAATTTTAGGCAATCGGATGATGTATATTTTGTGCCAGATAGAAGTAGAAGAGAAACGAAGATTGGTATCATTGAAACCAATGAAACTCGGTCCGTTGTTGACTTGCAATGCGCAACGTGTTATGGAACTTCCACATACTAGAGGTAATGGTCTTCAAAGAGACATGGGGCCAAGAGACTTCGACATTTGAGGAATTTGCGGCCTTTAGTATTAGTCTTTTAATACTGCTTCATTTCAGTGCCGATGTTGAGTTGTACTGAGTGTTGAGACTATATGTACAAACAGAGGTACAGAATGAAGTTAAATTTTTTATATGCAATTTTTTAAATACGCTGTGGTTTGAAGTTGGCCTTCCAACTTCAAACCACATCGTGTTTTTCATTGAATTTTAAAATTTAACAAAATTCCAATAAAACTTTGTTAAACAAATCGGTACCAAAAAATCGTAAAAATTTAGAACCGACGATGATGGCTCACAAAAACGATTAGTATTGGTATTGAAGTTTAATAAAGGATATTAGTTATTAATATCCTTCTGGTTTTCTTTTTTTTTATTACTAAAAAAATGATTATTGGAAAATTTAGTGCCTATTAAAGTAGGATCGTTTTTTCGTCAGTGGTTTTGTTATGGTTTTAGATCCTGAATTTGGTGGAGATTTAATTTAACTGTTGCCAACACTGCTATCTTGACATTGACAGTTAATGTCAATTTTCATGTTTTCAAATAGGATTTCATGTTGTAAACTTTATTCGCTGTGTTTTTAAGATTAAGAAATGGTATACTTACATTTTCCTTCCAATTTAACGGAAGAAGAGTTAATGCTACAGGCAAAGTACCAAAAGTTGAAGAAGAAGAAAAAGGCTCTACAAGCACTAAAAGCTCCTAAACAGGAGCCCGAAAAGCCAATATTACCGAAACGACCAACTGAAGCTCGTGACGCTCGTGAAATAGCTCGCAAGTTGATAAAAAGCGGTGCTATTCAAGCCATCAAAAGTCCACCGCCACAACCACAAAATGCTACTTTTAAACGCCCTAGAGCTGGTATACACCTTTTATTTCATTCCCTTGAAAATAATAAACTTAAAATTTATGTGCTTTAAGACTTATGCCATTCATCGCAGTTTAGACATAAACTGATTCATATACAGCGTGCCTATGTCTACTATACAATGTGTTACAAATATATATTGTTATCAACTTTAGGCAGAGAGCGAAAGCTTAGTGGGTCTGCAGGTGCAACAGGTGGCGTAGCATCGTATCAGCCTTTTAGTGCATCACAAGAGCCTCCACCTCCTGAGGAGAAACCAGCTCCTCGAGTCAAGTACCTGTATGACTCATTTGTAACTGCAAGGGAAAAGTGAGTTCTATAAATATGAATACAGACCGGTCTGTTAATCTATATATACTGTAAAAAAATTATTATTCATAGGGGTTATGTTCTGTAAATGTATTGCGAATATAGAAACTGACTATAGAATTTTTATTTGTATAGGTTCTAAAATAAAATCAATTTTATTACTAACAGTTTTTAATGATACTATTAAGTAATTTACTCTACCTTAGAAATTAGAACAAAGATTTTATCAAAATATTACAACAACTGACAAAGAGTTGATTATAAGACACTGATTGTGGTGCAGGTTACTTTTATCAAGGGATATAGAGACAAATTTAATATGGTGGTACATTTGTTATATGTTAACGAAAATTGAAGTATTGTAAGATGTGCAAGTACAAATATCTAATATTTAATTATATTATATTCTAATGTTTAGAGAGGAAAAAGCCCGTAATCATCTTAATGCTGGACTCGGTCCTGTGGGACCAACTGAACCTGCTACCCCTCCCCTACAAGCCCTACCCCCACCACCACCCAACAAGATTTCAGTTCTTCTGGTGTGTGGTCCCCGCATTTCAGAAGAAACGATCAGGCGTCGTTTGGCCACATATGAACCGTTTAGTTTCCAACAAGAACCTGATGATGATAAGTATGTACCTGTTCTATATTTACTTACTCAGTGCCTATTGTCATTATTGTAGTGTCAAGACCACATAAATAATAGTAACACTTAATGTAATATTTATATTTGAATATCTGTATTTTACTCTACTGTTTATATTTGTCAGAATTATTTTTTATTTAATACAGATCTCATATATAAGAAAGGATAGATAGATAAAGTAAGTAGGATATATTTATTATATTTATCTATGCTTCGTCATATGGACTGCCACAGAAAAGCTACTAATACTATTGTAGTCTGTGCTAATAGTAAACTAATTAATATAAGTTCACGTTAATGAATAAAACAGAGTAGCTTAGATTCACAAGAAACTTGAATACAGATATGAAATAGTAAGGCTCAATTTTGGACAAGTGATTACTATTGATTGGTATTTATCATTAGATTTTCTTAGCTATTTCTTGATTATATTAAAGTGGCACTCTGACACATTAGACAATAATCAACATTATTGTACTACACCAGGGATCCCCAACCTATCTTAGGCAAGTGACCCCTTTTCTAAAATGAACTGACACCTTAGACCACAATAGCCAAATTACTGCACGCTTATCAACTTCTTGAGTTTTTAAAAGTACAACAATACAACTTCCTACTAAATCTTTTTTAATAGGATTTTTTTCATTAATAGGTCGTCGATTTCTAGACCACCTCGACCCCCAAAATCAGTTTTCGTTTCTGTCGATCCTTGAAAAACCGATTGCGACCCTCAAGGGGTCGATATCGAACACTTCGGGAATCCCTGTACTACATAATAGTTATATTTTTGAAAGACATGATTTTTATTAGGATCATTGATTTTTTTCAGGGCATTTTTATCATTCGACACGCCAGAAATCGCTACCCAAGCTCTTGCATCAATGGAAGGCCTGGAAGAAAGTTGGCGAGTATCTTTTGCCAGAGGAAAACCGCCGTCGCAGGCCGGTTCTTGGACCCCCGCAACACAGACAACTCGCAACCAACCCGCACCCAAGGATCCAAAGCGTACTTTACTGACTTATGATGATATATTTGATTAAACATAGTTTTTTTTTTTATAAACAAGGTTTCCCAGTTAAAAATTAGTGCTACTGCACTGGCAAATAATCAGTAAGAACACAATCATCTATAAGTGGCGTCATATATATAATACAGTAGGTACGAGTATATAATAATATAACTCCATTAGCCGTATGATGCCAGGGAGAAAGCCAATCTCCTAGGCGAACTCTTTGCATCCAACTCGACTTTGGATGACGGGGGAAACCATAACTGTATGCCGGAAATCCGGTTCACCCAAAACTCAGTGCGTGAAGCACTCTTTTCCCTGGATATTCATAGGTCGAGTGGGCCCGATGGGATCGAGCACACACTGGAAGACGTCTGAACGCAAAGTCCTGGTCGGCCAAATCGGAAGAGACCTGTCCCCGCTAGCAATCATTGCTGCCATGCTGGCGGGTGAGGAGGAATTGGGCGCGTAGTTTCTTTCTGTGAAGCTGTAATGCTCCAGAAAGAGACCGCTGAACGTTATCTGGAGAGGGCCGAGACGAGGGGCCGCCAGATAGTGGGGACCTCTGGTGGCAGATTGAATGCTGCGGTAGGGGATAGAATGGCGCCTTGATTGCATTAAGTCGAAATTGGGCCGCCACGTCGCGATTGAGGGGGTAAGTGTTTTTCCCCTGGGATAGGGCCTGATTAGGCAT
This sequence comes from Arctia plantaginis, assembly GCA_902825455.1. Taxonomy (NCBI): domain Eukaryota; kingdom Metazoa; phylum Arthropoda; class Insecta; order Lepidoptera; family Erebidae; genus Arctia; species Arctia plantaginis. The sequence goes on from CADEBD010000288.1 coordinate 10,361,721, forward strand.
GGTGTCAATTCGGGGAGGACCTGAAATAACATGGTCCAGGTCCTCCCAGAGTAGGGCACCTGAGGCCGGCCGTCGGGGTGGTTTTTAGTTGAATCACCACATACTCCTAGCTCCTAGCCCCGAGGAGCAGGAGATCCGAAGGGATAACCTTTAATGGCGAGATGAACTTAGAGATATCAGAATAGAGCACGCCAATCCCACCTAACCCAATGCTGTGGGTGTCCCACAGTGCGAGAGAGATCGCTGCTCACATGGGCCCTTTCTATCTTTTTCTCACTGCATGTGTAATCGTAATCATGATTACGTGACTGCGTATGTGCAGGAATTAAGAAAGAGATAAGAGAGAGCCCCTGCGTTCAACGATCTCTTTCGCATCTGAAAACATGGGACTTTTATGGGCCATTGCCATTTTGTTATAGATACTTGGCGTTACGAAATTGGAAAACAAATAAAGCTATAATGTAAGCTATATGTAAGATATTGGTAACTCGATTGGTATTACAGTTACTTTTAATACTTTTTATCATCTCTTTTAACACAAATGAATTGGGTGACACAATATTTAACAATAAATGTAGCAGTAATAGTAATGATAATTTTATTCTCGAAGAATATAATCTACTTCTTGACACATGATATGAGGATGTTCTTGGTAGAAACCAGGATGCTTAGGAGTAGTAGATGAAATATAATAGATAATGCAAAACAAGTGTTATGTTGGTCAATTTATCCTTTATTCTTTAAGCCTTTATCTATTGGTTAAATTAAATTGTAGTTTAAAAAATCATAATTTTTCTTCTTACTACTATTGATACTCAATAGCGCCAAAACAGAAGAACCTAACTGAAATAGATTGTACGGAATGCCTACCTTTTATGTCGAGAAAATTGACAGGCAAAACCGACATTACCGACAGCGAAGCCGTGGTCAAAGGCTAGGTAACACAGATTACCCCCTTAGGGGGTAATCTGTGCTAGGTAATCACCTGCTCTTGCCTAATAACCTAATTTAATGTTAAATTGTTGAGGAATGATATTTAATATCACGGTGTACGCCTAAAAATGGTGCTACTGATAATAAATGCAAGTGTTCTGTTTTTGATAGGATAAATTTCCAAGTGCAGAAATCGAGGAAAATCTTCCAAATGGTATAGGCGTACTTATATTGCTTTAGGTATTATTCATAGTAACTCCTGAAACACGAGGAAAACAAATAAACATCACTGCATTGAATCATCACGTTGGGTACAGCAATGGTTTGTAAAATATGATGACTGTATAAATTTAGCCATTGTAGATTAGATGAATTACAAACGACCCACTCGAAAGCAATAAAAGTTAAATATTAAAGTTAATTTTGAAAATACATCTTTCAAATATAAAACACCGGGAACTTCTCAATCCCAATATATTTTATGTAAAATATACACCAAAATGATTAGAATTTTCATATGCTGCCTCTCATTTGAATTTTCAGTAAATATTCAACCTCTAAAGATAGAAAATTAAGAAAACTAGTATAATTCAAGAACATTGAATTCGGTGAATGTTCTCAACGGTGTTGCGCTGCATTGCATGCTGCGCTGGTTATGCTGAAATACGGCAAAATTGTTAAAAGGATTTTGTAGTTTGGCCAACACACACTGTTATAATTTTCTCGGGTCATATATTTGAGACCTGGAGGCGAGAGTCCTTGCGGCTCTGTATCAGTGGCGCAAGGAGGCGCGGGAGCTGGGACGGAGTTCTCAGTCTCGAGAAATCGAGGATCAGAAGTCCCAGCTCCGCCAGGTCCTCGTGGAGGAGTGGAAGGAACGACTTGGGCAACCGAGGGCAACCTTGGGCACGCTGTTATCGCGGCGGTAAGACCCGTTATGGAGGATTGGCGCGAGAGGCATCACGGGACCCTCTCATACGGGTTGATGCAGGTGATCACTGGGAAAGGAAGTTTCGGTGATCACCTGTGTCTGATCCGCAAGGAGCTAACACCTGGGTGCCATCATTGCGATAGCCGGACCGTGGACACGGCGCTCCATACTCTAGCAGAATGCCCGGCGTGGGTGGAGCAGAGGCGTGACCTCGTGGCGGCCATCGGGGTGGGAGATCTCTCGCTCGGTAACATGATTGCGGCCATGGTGCGGAGCGAGAGTGCGTGGAACTCCGCCGTTTCCTTCTGCGAGCAAGTTATGCTTGCGAAGGAGATGGCGGAGCGAGACCGGGAGAGGTTCAGAACCCTTCCGGCTCGCCAGGCCCGAGACCGGGCCAGGTACCGCAGACGGCTCGGGCGCCGGAGGTCGCAGAGCGACCTGCGTCCTCCATAAGCGCAGGCCTGAGGGTGACAGGTGAGGCCATCTGTCACTCTGGCAGAAGCAAGCCGGGGTGGGTAATGGCGCGATGCGCTACGGAGCGCGCGCGCCCTTCTGAGCAGGAAGGGAAAATCCGGGTTCCCACACATGAGGGGTCGTCTATAAGCCGTAGATGGCGGATGGAGGTACGTCGGGGTACTAGGGCTGTCCTTTCTAGGGTATACCTGGTTCCCGGCTACTGGTACCTGGAGACGGCGTGCGGTTTTTGGTCGGTTCGAGTCCAACATAATTACCCACTGGTGGGTGTCAACCCTAGGCATACCCTAGAAAGGAAAGCCCTAGTACCCCGACGTACCTCCATCCGCCATCTACGGCTTATAGACGACCCCTCCTGTGTGGGAACCCGGATTTGGACCCGGACCCACCAGTGGTAATTATTAACCAAAAATCCGAGTATCCGAGGGGAGTTCCGCACAGAAAAAAAAGGGTCATGTATTTGAGATGCCTGACAAAATTATTGTATCTTATTAGTTTTCTTAACATTGTACCTACTTGGCATTTATTAGGTACTACTTCCATGATATGCTCTGTATGTCCGTAGATACCGCGTTTAGTTTAAATTTTATAAAATGCTTAGAGAAGTAATTGGCACGTTCTGTGGCAACTCCATTATGGCACGTTTTTCATGTTTGTTCTGTATTTCTGCTTACACAGTGTTTGACTTTGTATACTTAATTGTAAAAATCGTTTTGGCACGTTCTACTAAATTTCAATTTCAATATTTAGTAGAAAAATAGTAGCTAACTGTACAATATCTATAGCTTAGATATCCCATAAAACACATTGATGTTGTCACTGGCAAACACAGTTAACAGTTAAACTACAGTTTAATACTGTTTTACTGTATTTACTACTTGCAGTAAAACAGTACTAAGGTTTATTCTATTTAGCATAAGTACAAAAGTAGTGCTAAAGGAATATTAAAATTTATAATACTTGTATTTTCATAACTCATATGGTATTTATTCATAGACTTTTGTCATACATTTAGTACACTTAGTAACACTTAAGGTTACTAAGTGTACTAAATGTATGCTCCCTATCTATCTATCTCATAATTTACTTTGATCTTACAATACTAATATTAGCATTATAACCAAAATCTAGCAATAATTATTATAAAAATGAGTAAGTCAGTAAAATTGTATGGCTTTCACGGCTCAACTAATGTTAAGCTTGACTAACAAACAAACTCATGTTAGCAATAATAAAGTTACAATATTTAACATGAAACATCGGAGGTAATACCTCTAACTAATAAGTAATAAAAATATTGTTACCTATCAAGGAACCAAAACCCATATTACACAGTCATTATAAACACATTTGCTCACTTTACTTGCAAGTGGATCACAACACAATGCATTGATGTTGCAAATGGGAATTTCGATAGCAAAGAAAATAAGGTCAAATATTAAACAACACCTCGATACTATGTTCTCGTAAGAAAATGTAATTATCTCTTTTTACGATGACTGTAACTTTAACGATATTCTTAAAGAACAGTTTGGCTCACTGAGCTGTTCGGTCGATTAATCAAGAGTTAAAAAAAAAAAAATCTTTAGGCGTATTGTACTCATTGTAAAAATATATCCCTCCCAACCCTTGGTCCAACCGCTATGCCCAACCGATTGTACCACGGTTCCATGGTCATACTGAGAGCATTTTGTTTTTGCAATTTTCTTTATAACCCGTGGTGCAACTGAGGGACTGTTGTCCAACTAGTATATGAACAAATGCTTTGTCCAACTGGTTGTATCCCGGGTTAATAAAACTATCCATGGTCCAACAATGAAGAGAGTGAGATTCAAGATTCAAGAGAGGTTTAATAAATATAGATACATACACATTTTAATTTTATTTTCACAACAAACTAGGAACCTTTTGGAAAAGGTTTTCGGCTTCCAAGAGGGCTGGCCTGAAGATGATGGGCAAGGTCATCCTTGGTCGTAGCAAAAGCAGATGGCGTCGTGTGCCTTACGAAACGGCAATAAGACCCCTAGACGGAACATTATCTAGTTGTTGTCGGTTTGAGTCCGACAAGCCAACTTGCCATTAAACTCGGTGAGGTGATGACCCTTCGGGGTTTTCACACGATAAAAAAAGTAAAATTATATTTGGCATATGTTTTATTTCTATTTAGATATTTTTTTCGCTTAATATGCACTGAATCCTTAGTAAAAACAGCAAAAAAAAAATATTAAAAAAGAAAGTTTGTTTCGTTAAATTGAGCGTTTAGGGACACATACCTACAGTGGCGTCGTGCGAAATATTTTAAATTCCTGATTAAAATTGTTATGCTTTTTAATTATTAAAATTAGGAATTTTAGATGTATCTTAATTTTCATGCATTATTAAAGGTAATAAACTTATTGAGAAGTATTTAATTGCTGATATTTAGCAAATTTTCCTTATTGTGTTATGATTACATTTTATAATTTTCAAATCCAGTGTTACTGTCTGTTTAAACTAAGCAAAACATCTACATGGATTACTCATCGCAAACTACGACTATAAATGTATACTTTTCCTAGTAGCGATTATCTATGCCATATATAAAGCTGCGTCGGTGACCTTTCTGCACTTTGTATTCGTGCGGTTTAGTGGCGTAACACGTTTACGACATTAATTAATATTGCCTTTTTTTACGAAACAAAGAATAACAAAAAAATGGGTATTGCTAAGAAAATACAGGTCATAATTTTAATTGTTGCATTATCCGCTTATTGTACACAAATAACTGCGGGAAATTCGATTGGTGTCATTGAAAATGAGGAGGCCTCCGAAAATTACGTGTCTATTAGCAGAAGCAATAGTGAAGGTATGTACATCTTATTATTAAAATTAGATTTCCTTTTTAATTGGTGTTCAGTTAAATCGTAAACCATTTCTGTGTATTTGTTTCTATGAGAATTATAGAAAGTTGTTGTACTTACAAGTTTCTGATGGTTTTGACAAGTTGGACTGTATTTAGTTACAATATAAAAGCAATAAATTGTATGTTGGTATAAATCAAATCAAATGCAAACTAATTCTGCACGACAAGTATTATTAAACCTACGTACATACCTTGAATTTTAATTATCCATTCAAGTTGTAATAGCAAAATACATAAAGGTTAGTAGTTAAAATTAGAGCGATCGTGCAAAAGAAAGTAAGTAGGTACATAATAAACTGTAAATACGTAATAATATATGTATTAAACTAGGCCAATATATTTAATAATTCAATAAGATATTTATAAATATAACTTTAAAAAGTAAAATTACTCATTACTTTCCATTTCAGATTCAAGCATAGCACATGGACGGATTTATTGCGATTTTGAGGAACCTACCGAGACTGCTGTTTGCCAAGAACATTGTTTACCCAAAGGTTATTCGTACGGTATATGCGTCAGCCGTACTTGTAGCTGCATTTAACTGTACTCCGTATTATGACGCATATGATGTCAACACCGGGACTTATTGCTAAACCAAAGAGTAAAACATTTTGTTCATATGAATTGTTTTATTGACTGTCAACCAAAAGCACCTGCATTTAGTAATATCGAATAGACTGATCAGATACCTTATGATTTGTAGAATAGTTAACTATTATAAAGACTTTAGAAATTTTATTTGGTGTTTTACATACACCGTTTTAATTTATTCTAGGGAACTATAGATAAAGCATATACGTAAAGCCATCACTGACAAAATTCATCCTAATTACCTTACTTTATTTAGACTTCTCAGAAACCTCTCTTCCAACTAATGAATCAATTGCTGCTATTTGCGGTTTTTTATGTATTTTGTCTGTACATACACAGTCAGCTTCATCTCTTATTTGTTTCCAGCTATAGTCGATGTCTTCTTTTCTCGTTAACCGGTAACAGACGACGAATCTGATCATATATCTGTCTCTATAGGTGCCTGCCACCATGAAGATCTTCCTTTTCTTTGTCAAGTTCTCTAGTAATTTTTTTGTGATAGTGTCACCTCCCTTTAGTCTGAAACAAACTAATCCCATGGACGGTTCTGGCTCTACTAGGAATCTGTCGTCTGCTCGCATTAACTTTGCAAAATATTGAGCAAGATCTATATGTTTTCGGATCTGATTTCTCAGACCTTCAGCTCCATATATTCTCATCACTGTCCATAATTTCATCGCTCGAAATCGACGACCAAGAGGTATTTGCCAGTGCCGATAATCCGGGATTTTTATGTCTGTTTGAACATCGTCTAGGTAAATTCGCTGCACATCAAATGCACGAATAAGATCGTATCCATTTTTTACCCACATTGCTGAACAGTCGAAACAAACATTCATCCATTTGTGAGGATTTATATCGAAGGAATCCGCATGCTCTACACCTTTCATCAAATGTCTGTATTCTGGACAAATAAAAGCAGCGCCTGCATAAGCAGCATCCACATGTAACCAAACATCAGCTTCCTTACATACCGGTCCTAATTCATATAAGGGGTCGAATGCGCAAGTGCCAGTAGTGCCTAGATTAGCAACAACGTAACACGGTATTAGACCTTGTTCTCTGTCTTCTTCAAACGCTCTTTTAAGAGTTTCTCCTCGAAGCCTTCCATCAGCATCAGCTTTTAGTAGTCGCATTTTCATAGAACCTAATAAACCAGCCTTCTCAACTGATGAATTGCACTGGTCAGATGTATAAGCGACTAGTTTGGGTTTGATTATATCTTCATCGATGGTTGAATCGTTCCGTATTAGTTTACGAACAGTCTTATCTTTGGCAACCAGTAGTCCCACAAGAGTTGCTTCACTTGCTGAACCCTGCAATAAATATAATTTTCGTTTGATTACTTATCTTGAAAATCAAACACCAAAATTAGTTTCGTTTCAGATAATATATATTTATTATGTGAAATACACATCGAGAAATAACTATTGTTTCCGATGCGTAGGCTCGATGACTCTTAACTCTTTGAACCATTCAGAGGGTAAATATCCGTAATTCCGTTCTATTAGGGGTAATATCACATACCAAAATATAGGGCTATACAGGGGCAAAGGGGGGAGAGTCGACTGATGTTAAGTGACTACCGCCGCCTCTAGAAGCGTGCAACTCAAGAGACACAAAAGCGTTGCGCCCTTAGGGTGAGTCTAAAATTAGTTGGGGGTCGACTTGATCTAAATGTTGGGCCTCCGGTAACATCACTCAATCGGTGAAAAATATTAAAAGAATTGATTAACCACCCGCTTTATTACAATTCATTATAGAAGAGCCATGCCTTGGCACAATACGGCCAGCTCCACCGGAGCGATACCACGGCCTTACAGAAAATCGGTGCTAGTTCTTTCGTTACTTCTGACCGAGTGAGTGAGGTCACTGGAAACTAATCGTCTCCACCCCAACATTCTGGAGGGGAACTCAAAAGGCGGCAACGCAGTAGTGACTCTTGAGTTATAGGTGTCAATGGGCGGCGGTAGTCACTAACCATTATGTGACTCGTCTGCTCGTTTGCCCCCTATGTCATAAATAAATGATGTAGGCGCATCGGAGTTGGTTATACTTCAAGGTATTTATTAATAAGCTATAAATAAAGTCATCAATAAGTCAAAGAGGTAGTTCTCGTGACTGATTCTTTCGTTAACTAACAAATTCGTACAAGGCGCACTTATCAGTGCTTCACCTGGATAACTCCTCCACCAGGTCCACTAGAACTGTTTAGAAATTCTTCGGGGAGGCCAAGAAGTTTGCCTAACCAATTCATTGTTACTACTTCCAGTTCTGTGCACGCAGGGCTCGCCATCTGTGAAAGAAATTAATAAAATTAAGTCCCAGGTTAAAATCTGACCACAACATAATGTAAAATTTTCGGAGCAATAAAGAGCACGCAGACTGCTTTCTTATTTACGAGCATGTTGAATTAGAACAAATAAATGTACGAACTCGCAATATTGAGGTGCGAAAACTTGTTTAAATGTACATAGGTATGAACACTTGAAATATTCTCATCACCAGTCGTGCATTGCTGAACGAAGGCCTTTTTTTACGTGTGGAAACCCCCTCGGGCCATCACCCCACCAGGGTTTGCGGCAGGGTGGTGTGTTGGAATCCCACTAAAACAACATGGTGTGCTACTCTGCGCCTGTAATAGGAGAGATCCGGGAACTGCTATTATTAAGAAATCCGGACTCCTAGCGCCTGCCCGCAATAACGCGGGCACCATCTTTGGGTACATACTCCACTTAGGTGACGTCTGGCACACGCGGGTCCCGTGCTGCTATCCTGCCCACTCGACAAAGGCCGGCTGGAGCGCCTCCACGGCGGCAAAGCCAGACGTGTCCAGACGCTAATCGCCGCATCGAGTTCCCCAAGTTCCAACCGAGGGGTCCGCAGGTGCCTCGGCTGGGAGTGCGCTTGCGACTGAACTACATATCAGCCATGCATACCCTGGCTACGCAGCAAAACACGGGATTCGGAGTAATTTTTATATAATTTTTTTTCCTCGCAGTCCGGGCGGCTCAGCCAAGACCCTCGTCCCCGATCGGATAAAACTACGAGACTCTTTTCGGGATATGCCAATGGCGGCGAGAAAATAAGATCTTCCAATGCCTGCTCAGTGGCAGTGTGAGTACACACCGAGCCCATTTTCTCCATTCCGACTCGTACAAGGGGCACTCTTGTGGGTGCTCCTCATTGCTCCGAAGAGCTACTAGCGACTCCTCTAGTCGGCAGATACGCCCGCTCTGTTGGATCAAGCCTCGACCAAATGGTCAAAGAAAAATGGTCTATATATACTACGTTTGCACATGTCGGCTCCAGCGACTCCACCTGGAGACATGACCGACCACTTCCACTTCTGCGCACTGATTCTCTGTGCGATATCGGTTATTTTAGTTAACTGTCGAATAGTTTCGTTTCGAATTTTATCGACTAGAGAAACACCCATCATCGCACGCTCCATCGCACGCTGAGCGACTTTAAACTTGTGGACCAGTCCAATGGTGAGTGTCCACGTCTCGACTCAGAACGTCATTACGGGTAGGACGCACAGGTTAAACGCTTTGGTTTTTAGCGATTGTGGGATCGGCGACTCGAAGATATGACGAAGTTTACCATATGCCGCCCAGGCCCGACGAATTCTTCTATCGGCCTCCCGTTCGAAGTTGTGCCGGCCGAGTTGGATAGTTTGGCCAAGATATACGTATTATTGCACAACCTCGATAGCAATGCCATTTACGGCCACGGGACTAGGGGATACATCCCTACTAAACATGATCTTGGTCTTACGAATGTTCATCCTAATACAAATACAATCCCAATACAAAATTCGCCTTAAAGAATCGTCCAGAGTATTGAGCATTTCTTTCAGATCATGCAGGGATTCCGCCGGGATCACTTTGTCGTCTACAAATCGCAGGTGTGAAATGTATTCGCCATTGATATTGATTCCCCGTCCGTTCTAATCAAGCGTCTTGAAGACATCTTCCAATGCATCCAAAGCCTTTTCGAAACCCAGCCTGCTTCACGAGCTGCAAATCATCGAATTTTTGGGCAAGTCGATTCGTAAGGGCCTTCGAAAACAACTTGTACACATGGCTCAGGAGTGACATGGAGCAGTAGTTCTTCAGTAGGCTTTTGTCTCCTTTTTTGAAGAACAGTACAACGGCGCTCCCGCTCTATGCCTCCGGTGAAATATTCTACCGTATCCGATTTATTTCCCTACCGATCTTATTCCCTTTTTGAACGTAGCAGTAAAAACTTACGATACGTGTCTTCTTTACTCTAAGCTCTAGACACAGTGCAAAAAAGTTTTGTATTACTAAAATAATATAACGTCAACATCAGGACGCCAATGCACACCAATATTCCTTAGTTGTAAAATTATAAACTGTGTAAGAAACTAACGTTGGCCGAAAAAGCTTTTTAAACCATTTATTTTTGCTACACAAGATACATAAAACATACACGGATACAAGGTAATGTACCTTAAACAAAACACGTTTTTATCTGGACTAGATAGTATACGAGTACCTAGAGTATTGACACTTGACGTATTCGTTTGATGCATGAGTGCGCCTACGAGATCAATTATGTTGTGTCGTTCGAGGTTTTTCAGGCGCTGAGTACATATGGATTCCATAGATTCGTTTCAATATTTTGAGTAAAAGGAGTTGTATAAATAAATAGATATTAATGGTAGGGTTCTTGTTAATTATAAAAAGTATTAATTTTGAGTTGTAATTATGAAATTACCCAGCTAAATCCTACAACGCTTAAACCATCACAGAGCATGCTGCCTATGATGCTAGCATAAGATGTGCCGGTTGGATAAAACGCATGAAACCGTGGAGATTGCCAGTGAGTGATCTGGAAAATAAAAAAAGATTAGATATTGTTTAGTCCCTATAATAATAAAATTTTATTATTATTATTAATAATAATAAAATTTTATTTCGAGTACTTAACTGTGACTCATAGTCATTGTAAGTAGTACATTTAAACTTAGCCTATGTTAGTATTAAGGTACATGATTACAAAAAGCTGGATGTAGCCGACAGCATCGAGTCATATATGGACAGTTCATTCTGTCGGCTATCATGGCCAGGACTCTGTTGGAGCTGCCCCCTACCCGCGACAAGTAAAAGTTGTCGTTAAGTAAAAGCAGCCAACTCTTGCCTCTGCAAACATTCCCGAGGCACTGCATCGCCAGGGCAGCCCCATCAATCTCCTAAAGGCATTATTATAATGGACCAGGAGGGCTCCACATGATGCCAACTAATAATTCTGCCACAAGCTGTACGTATAAAAAGTTGTACAATAAGCTTTAAACAGGGTAACTTTTACCTCTGTGGTGTACAAACCTGCGAGCTATTATTATCATCAAAAAATCAGAAAAGATCGGATTTAATCACATGACCCAGATATTTAAAATATTCCACAAAGTCTTATTGGGGGAACATCGGGACAACCTTTATTCCCCGCCCTAAATACCATGTATTGACTTTTGTTCACTTTGTAAAGAAGCCCGTGATTTTGAATACTGTTCACAAATTGCCAATAAGGACCTTAAACCACTTACTGAAGCGCTCAGCAGCACCATGTCGTTAGCATAAGAGAAATTATTGATGCACACATGGTCTATATAACGGCCTGCATGCCGACTGCTGAGCCTCCCACTGAGAGTGTTCATATATAGATTAAAGAGGGCAGGAGAAGTCAACCCTGTCTCACGCCACACTCCAGCCCATACGATTCGGACAATTTCCCCGCTCATCAAACATTATTGATCTGATTTTCATACCAGTGCTTGAAAATATTTACGAGCTCAAGAGGTAAACTACTTTCTTCTAGCTTTTTCCATAGCACATCACAGCAAACCCGATCAAACGCTCTAGACAGGTCAAGAAAACAGGCATAAACTGCTGTTTCTCGCTCAGTATAGTACCTGACGGAGTGCTTGAGACACAAGACCACACTTTCAAGCGAAAGACAATTTCGAAAACCGAACTGGCTATCGTGCAATGATAAGTATTTATTTAATAGCTTATTAAGCAGTCCGTCCAGCACTTTACCTATAGTGGTTGCTAAGGATACAGGTATGTAGTTCTCCTTTTTCGAAAGATCACCCGTTTTGCACTTTAAAACAGGAACAACGATAGTTTTCATAAAATTAAAAAACTCTACTTATATTTTAAAGTTATTGTTTTCAAGATATACAAAATTCATGTTTTTATTTTGAGCTCTAGACATCCTTCGTAATACGTAAAAACATAACCTTGTAATTCACTTACCTATTGTTTTATATATTTTACAATACACATTATTCTTAAATTTGGATATACTGTAATAATATCAGAGACAAGTTACCTTACAGAGCTCATTTAAAAATAATAGTATATGAGTACTTACACCTGGCAGTATTGCTTGATTGAAGTCTTTTAGTACATCTTTCCAGTCTTCTGGTTGCTCAGGTGCATTTTCAGGAAGTTCATTAAGAAGGTATCCTGGTTCTACGGACGGCAGGACGTCACTAAAGCAATAATTAAAGCGCTCTCAAACTTTAACCATTTATGTGTAAATGACTTTCAGACGATGTTACAAGTAAAACAGTCGCAGTGAACAAACAGTGAAGAGAAAGATTTTGCAAACCATCCATCAACCTATACTTTGAAGAAGTTTAGCTTTTTTAAACAAGTAGTAATAAGACATTATTTCCAGTTCTTTTTTTTGCTTGCTTGACTTGTCGTAGAAGCCATCATCAATGATAATGGTAATGGATGGGACAGATCGTTTATAGTTCATTCTACAGAAAATCGAAGCGATTCCCTGTTCTCTACTGATTAAATTTGCATCAGACTACACTGGACAGTAGGGTGTCCCGATTTTTTTTTATTCTTATTTTAGCTACTTAAGACCTCTCAAAAGTTGCGCTGTTAGACGTAGATTAGCGTAAAAATAATTCAAAAAATATTTAAAAATATCCTTAGGGCTCTACCAGCATTTTTATTTACTGAAAATTCGCAAAAACAACTTTGTAGTCAATGTCGTATATTCTATGTTTTATGAATCAATCCTGTTTTGTCTTGTAATTTTATCCATAAGAAAAGCCTCGGCTATGATTTGCAAGTATCGACAAGTTGTTTTAGCGATCAATCGGTTTGGATCGGACTTGCAAAATTCCTACAAAATTCATGTTTTGACTTGATTTTCGTACGTGCGCTACTTCTACAACAAGACAGTTCGTCTCATTTCTATTTCGATTTTACTCTTGTAAGGAGTTGTTCTATTTTTCTTTGAAAGAAAAACGTAATTTGCGTTACTTAATCATAAAAATGTGTTCAAGGTGAAGTGAGACTACTTGTACTATATTGGGACCTTATAAAGAACTTGACGATCGCCAATTACCTGTTATAAAAGACGGTATTAAGTGCATTTTATTTACTAAAAGTGAATTAAAACTACAGAAAAACGGAAAAGATCCATCGAACACAGAAGTCTTTTCAATAGTTTCTGGAAAACTTAACACAATTTGGACCAAAGCTTCAATTCCCATCGTTTCTAACGTACGGGTTACTCAACTGCTAACCGCATATTTAAAAAAATATTTATCACTAATAAGATATCCTAAAAGTAAGAGAAACGATAGCTATGACAACAAAGTTAAGTGCTTTTTGGAATCGTCAAATAAGCTTTTTGACATCGCTGCTTGTAAGTGCACTTCGTTTGAAAATAGTTCCTGCACTAAACCCAAGAAAGTTCCCATTTCTGAAAGAGATTTTTTACTGGACCAAAGAAATGATAGGAAAATGGCAATAAGCGGCGTAGACGCAAAAGAAACTGCAAGGCTTTTAAAGAAACATCAAAGACAAGAAAATTTGAAGCGGACAGAGCAAGCATGTTTTCCGAGTACTTCACAAACCGATACTGTACCGGTACGCGTGTTGCCGCCTCGTTCACAGTCGCTTTCAATAGAACCTTCTACTAAAAGTGACTTAAAGGAGTCTCCATCTAATTCATTTAGTCGGAACACTCTGACGCTGCCAACAGTAGCTAAGGTATGTGATCGATACGGACTATCAACGCGTTCGGCAGCTGCAGTCGCTTCAGCAGTCTTAGTTGACGTAGGAATGGCATCTTCCGAAGATCTAAACCTTGTGATTGATAAAAATAAGATTCACAGAGCTGTTTCAAAGTCACGTACCCAAGCCAGCAAAGACATCGATAAAATTATTATAAAGAGGATCTACTTCGATGGGCGAAAAGATAAAACTCTCAAGATCAATAAAATAGACAGCCGGTACCACCGAAAAGAAGTCTTAGAAGAACACATTTCAGTTCTTAGAGAGCCGGGATCTATTTACTTGGGACATATGACGCCGAGTCGAGGTACTGCGAAAGGGATTGTCACTTCTATTATAGAATTGTTAGAAAATCAAGGATGGAACTTAGAAGTAAGTTGTGTGGGTTGCGATGGCACTCCTACAAATACAGGTTGGAAAGGAGGTGTCATTAAATACCTGGAAGACTATTTGAGGAGACCGTTACAATGGTGTGTTTGTATGCTTCACACAAATGAATTACCGCTTCGCCATTTGTTTATGTCTCTAGATGGTAGCACATCTGGGCCGAAAGAATACTCAGGACCTATTGGAAAACAGCTAAATGTTTGTGAAAGTAAACCACTAGTGTCTTTTTGTGCAGTGGCTGGCAATTTGCTCGAATTACCTGATGACATTGTGAAGGAACTAAGTACGGATCAAAAGTATCTGTATGAAATGTGTCATGCTGTGACGACTGGTTCTTGTTCCCCTGAGTTAGCGAGCCGCCAACCTGGAAAAATGGCGCATTCAAGATGGCTAACTACTGCCAATCGCATACTCAACTTTATGTGAGTACTGTTTCGCCATCAAATAATTTAAAGCTGCTTGTCAATTATGTGGTCAAAGTTTATGCTCCAGTTTGGTTCCTCATTAAGAAATACTCATCATTCAAAGATGGAGCCAATCATATTTTTCAAATGGTTACATACTCCCGATTTTTGCCCGATAAGCAAAGATCTATTGTGAATTCAGTGATCGAGAGAAACGCTTTTTTTGCTTACCCTGAAAACTTACTTGTTACCATGCTATTCGACGACAGAGAGCATATTCGAGAGCTTGCAGCTCGCAAAATATTAAAGGCAAGAGAAGCAGAAATAAGCAATACTCGCAGGGTATTTAAAGTACCAAAACTTAACTTCGATGCGCGATATTACATCGATTTGATATTTTGGCAAGAGTGTGAGATATCCGCTTCACTGATTTTGTGACAGATGTCCGACGACGAACTGAGAATTAAGGCTAAAGAACAAAGCTTCGATGTTATTGATTTCCCCTGTCATACACAATCAGTGGCAAGATGTGTAAAGCTAGTGACGGAGGCTTCTCTAAGTTTCACGGACGCTACAGCTCGGGATGGTTTAATCAGAAACAGATAAAAATCTCGCCCGGAAATGCCTAATTTTGGCCACAAGAACCAATTTCGTATTTGAAATAAGCACTAATTATAAGTATTTAAACTTTACTGAACATTACCTTATGTCTTTGTAGTACCTATAAATTTGATTAAAACCTTTAAAACATCATTTTTGTATCATTTATAGTTTATGTTCGAAACCTCTAAAAATGGCAAATTTGAAAAACTTCTAGGATCGGTAGAGGCCTAAAGATGACAAATATTTAATTAAATTTTGTTACATTTGTAATCTATTCACAAAAATGCAACTTTTGATACCTCTTGCGTAGCCGTCGCTTTAAAAAAAAAAACCCATACATTGACGGGACACCCTACTGGACAGTGTACTTTGTACTGTATATCCAAACGTGCAACATGTCCGCTGTCCATGTTAGTAGGAGGTCGTATGAGTCAGCAACACGTCAAATAAAATTAAAGTGTTATTTATGTTGTTTGTATTTTGTTGTCAACATCGCTTAATTTGGGTATAAATGAATGGACCTGTTGGTTTAGTGGTTAGTGATTCTAGGATCAAGATTAGTCTGAAAGTCGTGGGTTTAATTCCCACCCAGGACTAATAATTATGTACGAGTATGATGAACACTTGAGACGACGACACACGGCTGTCTAATCCCTAATCAGTCAGAACCTGTGTTGTGCCAACCAGACTGCTGATAAACATATTTACAAAATATATAGGTATTTAGAAATTTGTAAACATATTATACTTACACTTACTAGGTATATTCGGGATCAGAACAGTGTGTGAAATGTGTCATGTTATTATTATATCACAACTAATAGTATTCAACAGTTCCAGGAGCCTTTACGCACAGGTAATAGTCAAACAATGGTGACGGAGTCTATTGTTTTTATAACATAATTAATTTAATAACACTTTAATGAGTGGAATGTTTCGTGTCTATGATTTAATGATTTGCCGATGTGATTTGCATCTGATGATGAGTGCCTATTGTTTTGATTACAGGTTTAACTAGTAATTAGTCGCTAATATGTTGAGAGAATATTTATTACCAGCAAGAATAAACTTATGAAAGGCTAAATGCTTTAACAAGTGACAAAGGGTACTTTATTTTAAAACAAAACGATTAAAACACTGTAAGGAATCGAGTCTACACTAGCTTTTTAAACATATAGCAAAATATAGCAAGTAATCGAAGGATCATGTTGAAGACTAGACGTTGTAAGTGTCATAGCTACATGCCTTATATGATTTATACTCTATACAAAACACGTTCGATTAACCTACATACGAGCTGACTTTTTATACAGCCTTTCAGTAATTAAAATACGTTATTTTTTGAAAATAGATAAACGAATCAAATACACTTACTAATCAAACAAAGTAACCAGCCCGGTTATGAAAATGAGATCAATTATAAGCTTAATGGAAATGAGACTTGTAAAATAATTGTTGGTAAAGGCAAAAAAAGTTTTAAAAAGAAAACCATGACATAAAAAAATTATACTTTAAATTTCTATTTAAAATTGCAATAATATTTTTTGTTACACAAATCTATAAACATATTGTTATAACAATAATCTAATAATGTTATTTGTTCAAATATCACTAAGTGCCTTTATTAAATGAAACGTCACTATAGAGAAGTTTTAATATATTTCACCCTACCCACTAAGTTAATCTATGTTGCAGTTAGCTGACAAGTATTTGAGTCGGCAGGTAAAGTAAAACGCACTCTCTGAATGTATTGATTCAAACTACCACAATCATTTTCGCTTTATAAGTTATTATAAACGGGATAAAGCACTCTCTGAAGTTTTGACAAAAATTGATAAGTTCTTAAATTACTTAGTAGGTAGTAAAGACTTTTAAACTTTTGCACCTCGTTTAAAAGGAGATTGAAGTAGTAAACATAATTATTTTGTGCAGTCTTCAATTTATTTATATTAAATTTAAAAAAAAACGATCAGAGGATTATATTTATTTCTGTAAGTAAATGTTTTCAAATATTTTTACAAGTCGGACTTTACAGCTAGAAATAGTAGTCGGGCCGCCCGACCAGAGGATGGAATTCATCATTAATCATTAAATTGTTATAACTCCATCGGCGGCGTCCTGTTATTAACAGTCGAGCTCTTCAATAGCGACTAAACAAAAAACAAAGAAATTTGCTTGACAAACAATAGAAAAGGATAGTAAACTGTAGTAGTTCTATTTAAACCTGTACAAATTTGTCACAAAGTGGACGCTACCAAAGCATTCAAATGCAAATGCATCATATTCATTACAACAGCCTTTATAGAACTAACTAGAACCTAACTGACGAGGCCACCTAGTGTTAAGTATTGTAACAATGTGTAGTACCATTATATATATACTTTCTGCTTGAACGATTTAATACGAGTATTAACTAAATATCTAAGCAGTAAATAGGTAAATATAGTTTAAAATAGCATGTTTACCATTAACTGCCTTTCAAATACGATAGAGTAAACGAAGTTTAGGCATATTGATGTCATTTTATTTGTAGGAGTTAAATTCAACCGTAACAGTTACGAAGTATTCAGTGGAACTTTCACGTGGATTTTTTTAAGAGAGTAATTAATTTAGGTATTGCGTGTTAATTTTGCACGGAAAAAATACTTAACATTTAAGTAATATATTTTTGTTTAGTATTGTATTTTGTCTGCAAGTGATTAATTGTAATCTTTTGGGAAAAATAAATGTCTTTAACCGTAACATTTCTTTCTAGTACACCTTTCAATTAAAACAAAAAATATCTCAATTTATCTTTCTATTTTGTTATTTTCAACAACTTTTGTAAAAGATTTACATTCTTTGGTGTAAAATATAAACTAAGAGATGGGTATTAAATATATTATACAAAAGAAAATCACTGTATACTTAGTATTCTATACCACACTGTAACATTATGTAGGTACATCATCTACGTAATGGAGTAAACACGAAGTATAATAAATACAGTTACTATTTTGTAATTAAAAAATTGAAATAAGCCTGAATGAAAGCGATGAAGACGATCAATTCAAATTTATTTACATTTTCAGTATTACCTATAAATATTTACACTGATATCTGAACTTTTATTAAAATAAACTTACCGGTCTCGTATGTTTTCGACATAATCGGCTAACAGGTCGATTACGGCCGTGCCAAATTCCCGAAACTGTTGCGCGTTCATTTTACACCATAAACACTGTCTTTTAATGAAAGTAACAACTAACAATGAAGAATGTAATACAAAGGTGAAACCGTTTTTACGATGAGTTGTTTAAAAACTGACATGAAGACAATGCTGAGAACGTATTGTGGAAAAAGGGGAGGCACCTGCAGTTATGAGGACGACCTAAGAGACAATGGTGGAGTGGTCACGCGAGAGGTGGATTTATAGGCGCAGATCAGCTTTCCACATTCGCCGAGGTGAGCGCGCTTGTCCATACCATGAACTGAACAGTATCAGACGGTGTGCTTGAAACAACAACTGAGATGAGCTTTATTAATGAGATAACGTTAGTAATTTTACAGCGGATAGTAAGTAGTAAATTAATGTTACTTCTAACACAAGGCTTGCAATTTTAGACGAATTGTTTTAGTAAGTATACAACAAGTAGTTAATAGTTTAGTCAAACTTAGCAGTTTGCATTCAGGTCCGATTAAATGCAGTTATCTTAACGCTAAACATTTTTTTTGTCATTTGTCATAATGCTTATTTTTATGTTAAATCAATTAACTCTAAGCGAATGATATAAATACTTAACCTTTAGTTTAAAAAATACGAGATTAATTTTAAAGATTGTTTTACTCTCAGCCGAATGCATTTCCTTGATTCTTGATCTTGATTTTTTTCAATATTATTGTATGCAATGTCATGGTCACATAATAGTGTACTATTTATTTATTTAGGTTATTTTGCAATCGTTTCACTTTGAGCTATTAAAACAACGAAAGGAGAAGTTTTTTGTTAAGTTTGGTACGTTTTTTTCAACAGATTTGAGTTACAATTTCTTTACAGTTGGTGCCATTTAACTTAAAAAAAAGGAATCGAGCTCTAAATGTACAAAAATAGGAGAAGGTTGATTTCTGTAAGTCACGGAATTATATTTTTGTTGATGTTGTAGACATTTAAAAAATATATTCAATTTATTAAACGTATTTAAATGCGGCTTTAGGTAATTCATTTACTCGTTTATTTGGTTGCTCTTTGTTTGTTTCCGCAGGAATCTGTATATTATAGTTATTTTATACGAACGTAAAACAAAGCTGAAGATTTTATTTATAGATATTTTTTATTGATTTGTTTTCTATTGAGAAGTTTTATCATACGGAAAATCTTGTGAACAATACAGTTTTTGCGTTGGGAAAGTGAATAAACACGTAAACAATAATGATGAACTCATTTTCCCATGATACATAAAGATTGTGTTTATTTTTTTGGTTTAAGTTTTTTAAATATTCAATTATTTATGAAAAACACTTTGCAGTGGGGAAAATGTACAAATGAAATAGAGGTCGTTAATTTTAAAGTTTTTATTTATTTATTTGATTATGAACTAGCAGCTACAAGTTGATATGTTTAAATCTAGCGATAAATGTAGTACTTTTTTGAGCACTGTATTCTCCAATCGTAGCCAGTTATCGAGTTTGTTTAAATGAGTTAATAGCAATGGCAGAAACAACGTCCTCTTTTAATGAGTTGTAATGAGCCCTGGGGCACTCCACTGGCAGCGGGTCTCTGCTTTGATAGTTAACCACCCACATAAACCTTTAATGTTCTACCTTCCAAATAAATCTTTATCCATCCGAGCAAAGATCATGTATCCCAAAATGTTTCAATTTGCTGAGGAGTCGTTTGTGAGGAACCTCGTCAAACGCACGCTTGAAGTCCAGGTTGATGACATCAATGTGTCGAGTTTACACATTGATGTCATTTACAGCTGTCGAGTTCTTTGGTCAAGTATTGTCCACATGTTAGCAGATTCGTGATTGTTGACCTCTTTTCGACGAATCCGTGCTGTTTGGTTGAAATAATGCCCTCTCGGTCTAAAGACTAGGGTCAATCTATCTGATATAACTTTTTGCACTATCTTCACAACCACACTGGCCAATGGGATGGAAATTTCCAGGCTGCATCTTGTCTTCCTTTTTATTCTCTATGGTCGCAATGGCATGTTTTCTCTTGTGGCGAGTATCCAGCTTCAAAGGATGTGTTTAGTATGCATGTTAGGATGAGCGCTAGTATATGCACGCAGTTTTTATAAGATATAGCATGGCGATTGATCCGACCCTGCAGAGTAGTAGTTTTTATTCACGTTAGCTTTAGCGAACAGTCTACTTATTCATGTTTTGTTACTTGTGTACGCATTCCTTTTAAACATAACCAAGGTTTAAAAAAATATCATACGATAACGATAAAAATATTTACTAGCAATGATTAGATATTTGTTTTTTATGATTAATATTTTTTTTCATGAAATCGTTTTGACTCACTGTGCGATCCTAATAAAAAGAGTATTGTTTTGCGTATGAAACTTGGTCCACTTACGCACAAGTAGTGGCCGACTTCATCGTAAGCGTCCGGTTTATATTTTAACAATAAAAGCAAATTTTATTTTAGTTATCTTGCAACTTGATTTAAAGCAATACAGTGAACGTATTCGTTGTATTTTTTCTTCCTTATAGGTCTACGAACATAATTAATAAAAGGTGAAGGTCACGCGGTTTACTGCAGTCGGTTACTTTAACAAACTAGTTAGTTAGATGTACTCAATTTGATATTATACCTACAAGAATTGATTATGTTGTAAATATACAATCTTGTGTATGTGGCCGAGTTTTTGAAAAAATCTACGATTCACAATAAGAATTCGAAGTCCGATACTTGGTACCAATACTTTTATTTAGTGTACCTATACTGTACCTTCTTCTTTTTTATCACAATAAAAACCGTTAAGCTACTTTTTTTTTGTATATTTTAGGATTTAAAGACGATGATAATAATGCAAAACTTAATTTAATAAACTTTTATTAACTTCATTTGTAACCTATTTATGAAAACAAATTTTGGAAGTTTAACCTACTTATTGTGTCTATATGGAAATGAAACTTCGTGTCTTATGTAGTTTTAAGGCTATAATAAATCATTTGGTTTATTTTGATAGTCATCCAAAGAATGGGTTTAGTAACGATGGTCTGATAACGGTATAAGGCAGATAAAGTAACTTTTTTACTTTTTAATTCGGTTAGCCGTTTATCATTTCAAAGGTAAGTATTGAAAATAACACGATGTTCCTGCAAATGTACGCCAGGACATCGCGTATGTATGTATGTATGTAAGTTTAACTTTAATCACTTTAGTCGGTGTCATCAATATCAGTAGCAATCAGCTTTATTGTTCTTTAATGATTGAACATCATATGGGATTAGTGTCTGCATTAAAAAACTGCTTCGACAAAGTCATCTCTCACCATGTATTCACACGTAATAACACTTACAATATTTACATTTTTATGATGTATGATGGTTAGTTGGTACAGCTGTATGATGGTTAGTTGGTACAGGAGGGTGAACGAGCAGACGGGTAGCCTGATGGTACCGTTCTGCAGTGCTAGTCTCTAAGGAAACAGCCTTGCGTACAGCGCTTTTTTTTAAACGTGTGGAAACCCCCTCTTCGAGCCACTTCGAGCTTGAGATAGGAGTGATTCGAACTCCTCCCAGCGCCTGCCCGCACCTTTGGGTAAACTCTCTATTTAGGCGATGTCCAGCACACGTGGACGTCGCCTCCTTGCGGTGGGCCACTATAGCGGATGGAGGAGAAAACCCGTCCTGTCCACCCGCAGCCACACTCAGGGCGGCATGAGTCGCTGGTAAGCGCGCCTACGCCGCCCGGTTCGCCGGCGTCGAATTTGGTCCCAGTGGAGGTCATCCTCCCAGGCCCTCTCCGCAGCTGCCTTTTGCGAGATGACGTCTTCGCAGAAGGATGCGAATGCGGTAAAATAACAACGGCCTGTCACTATCGGCCATGGAGCGTATGACGGTCGGTAGTGAGAGATCCCCTCCAATAACTGTAATGAGGGCCCGACGCTGCGACGCCCAGGCCCGGCAAATCGCCAGCGTATGCTGAGCCGAGTCCTCACTGCAATCGCAGTGGTGACAGGCGGGACTCACATCTGTCCTAGCGACCGAGTGCAGGTACTTCCCGAAGCAGCCATGCTCGGAAAGCGTCAGCCGGAAGGAAAGGGTCCCGTACTGCCGCCCTGACTACTTGACGATGACTGGTTGGGACGCCTCCACGGCGGCAAAGCCAGCATGTGTAGCCCCCAACCGGCACGACCAACGAGCCATCGTGGCTCGGCGAGCGGTCTCACGCCAATCGCGTGCTTCTTCCGTCGAGGGCCGATGTATATCGGCGGGCGGCGCCTTCAAATTCTTCCGCCTCCAAATCCACGGGAAGTTCCGGCCAACGCGCATGCCGCTTCCGTAGACAAGCGCTGCCACAGCGTCGAACTTCCAACGAACTTTGTTTTAAGTTCGACGCAGTGCCAGCGCTGTACGCAAGGCTGTTTCCTTAGAGAAAAGCACTGCTAATCGAGCCGGCCATCGAATCTTGGTTATTCCATGCTTCCAATATTATTTTATATTGTTCAGCAACATGAGACTAACAAACTCAAATACCTGTGTAGCTAGAGAAAAAAGCTAAAACGTCGAGACTGTAAAATTTGAGGGTTTCCCTCGATTTCTCTAAAATCCCATCATCAGATCCTGATTTTGTGGCAATGGGACCACCTCAGGAGTATACCTTGTCGATTACAAATAAACTTGTGAACAATTAACGATTAACGGAGATATTGCGTAATAAACATACAACAAAATAAGACGAATTGAGAACCTCCGCTTTTGCGTTTTTAAGTCGGTTTTAAAAAAGAGATTGTGTTTATTTTGTAGCTAACAATTTTCGGAACAACGTAGGTATAATGCATATTTAGGTTTTATTCGGACTAATGATTGTTCATTATGGTAAAGCGTGGTACGATCGGTGTAGTGTTGGTGCCGGCTGAGTAGCGCGGTCAAGGCGGCAGGCGAGGCGGTGCGGGCGCATCGCAGCCTGCCACTGCACTTCTGATGCAAATTGCGCTCCATTGACTCGACACCAATGCGCGAGGTTTGTGCATGCGCTTCCGTGCTATAGAATCGACCTGATACACCGTGCACGTTACATAATCCTAATTGTTGTGTTTTTTTCTATTACTTAGTCTACAATCATACTTTGTAAAACAATAAACAATTAAACTAAACATGTACAAAGTTTTGTGCTGTAATGCAAACATTATAGAAAAAACAATAAGTATTCTCTTTCGGCAGTTTTGAGGAAAACAATAGTAATAATTTGCACTCTTAAAAATATCTATTTTTAGGGCTCGGTTCGTTTTTAACGCTTTTTTCTTTCAATCCTTATGTAAGAGACAAAAAGAAAACTTTAAAACGATTTTTATGTCGGGTAAAAATTTTAGTTCTATCGGTGCAGAATTTTTTATTGGGATTCTGACTGCTAAGCCAGAGGTCGTGGGTTCGATGTCCACCTGGGACAAACAATTGTGTGATGAACACGATCGTTTGTTCTGTGTCTGGGTGTAATTTAACTATTACATGTAGGTGTGCATTGACAAATATATATGTATGTTTATTAGCAGTTTTATACTATATACTTTATATTACCATAGTAAAGGCTCTGCTTAGTTTGAGATCAGCCGGCCGTGTGTGAGATGTCTGAGGTTATTATTAATTTTGCAAAAGTAAACAAAACGACAATCCTTATTTTAGGCAAGTAAATTCGAAACTTGGAACATAGCCGGTGAATTTGGACAGAAGATCTTGACTTTTTGTGGACTTTTTATGGTAAAAAGTCAAGATCCTTATATTGGTGTTTACCCCTTTCAATGTATTTATAGGTATTTTGGAGTCAGGTCAATACATTTTGATTTTCCAAGTATTTAAGCACAGCTACAGCACAGATAAAACACATTTACGTATTTATCTTAGCCGTATTTGGAGTGAACTAGTTTACCAACTTAAGGTATGTGAGTATTTCTCTCTCTCAATTAAGGGCCGGTTGAGCAATCGTCCGTCACTTTCTCCTCTACTTGTTGTATATTGGTTGATCTAGGCCTTCCTCATTTTACAGGCGCAGAGTAGAAAAAAAAGGCCTTCCTCATTTCTCTTGCTATCTACCTTTTCTTGCAGTATTATTCTGAAGAAGTTGTGACCAACCATTTTACCTCTTCTGTTTTTATACGTATTTATATTTCAATGGTGATGATGAGCTGTTTTAGTTTCTGCTGTGTTAGTATTATTGATTTTAATTTAATATGTTTGCTTATGGATGAAAATTTTGAGGTAATTAGAATTTTAGTTTTATTCAAGTTTATTATATATTCCAAAATCTTTAAAAGTGTTATTCATTACTGTTAGAAGTTGTTATAAATTGTATGTGCTATCGGCTATTGCTAGGATATCATCAGTTGATTTTTGTTTCAAAAAATTTTTTTTTTTACAAACAATCGTTCAAAGTTTTGCTCTTATAATATTAGTTATATTCGGATGTAGATAAGGAAATAAAGGATCTAGCAGGATAAGATAGGATCAGCGGCCACATAAAATCTTTCAACTTTCTTTTTTAACGTGAAAAATAACTTTTTAATACAGTAATAAAAAAGTTTAATCAAAAGGCAAATATGAATTGATGAATGAATTCATTAGTACCTAAGACGGTCATAAGAAGTTTTAATTTTTTTGGAAGTATTGCATCCATTTTTTATTGATGCACTTTTTGGTACTAATACTAGATATAGTAACATCACATCATATCAACAGCCTTTAATAATATACTGCTGGACATAGGCCTCTCCTTAGAAAGGAGATTTTGGGCTACTATACCACGCTAACCAGACGGGTTGGTATAGGGTTTGTGTCAAGTTTTCCTTATCTTTGCAGTGCAGTTGTCCTGCGTAGTTTGCTCCCTTTGTCGGCCGGTATTGACGCCCACGGGATGAATTGGGGTGGTGAGTGGTGACACTCTGTATTCTTAATCCGTCACCACATGGATATAGATTAGTGAGCTACAATATATATTTCCTCTGCGTGAATTATGAATAAAATCTGGTATTTTTTTAATAGTAAATACGACAGTTTTTTTTTTAAATATAAAATATAGACTAATATTTTGTCTAAAGACCACTTTTTGTTTATTAGTGCAGCTGTAATAGTTTTCGAAAAAAATACCCGCTCTAGCGTCTTTTTGATCAATTATCTCCAGAACGCAGTGAGATGAGAGGCTTAGTTTCTGTTAATTGCAGTTTTATACTTCGCCGATGTTGCCTACTGAGTTATTTAAAAAAAAAAAACTGGGGCCGCTGACCCTACCTTATCCTGCTAGACCCTTTATACCGGCCGCTCAAAGAGTCGAAACAAACTTCCGTCTGAAATTGAAATTCCTTAGCGGAGGTTTCAGATAGGGGTCGACTAAATCTAGTCCATTTAAAAAAAACACAGGTTTACGCGTTCACCGCAAAGAAGATACCGTTTGTCGTATCATCTTGGTTTGAGAGCATCCCCCTAACTGCCTCAGCCAGTATCGGGATCTCTAGGCATCGACATATCGAGTGAAACCCAGTTTCGGTTTCATTTAGAGGGTAAGGTCAAATTAGCTTCAAAGAAGCTCAGTGTGCTAAACTGATCAGGGCAGTATTTCACTCCAGCCCACCGCATCTAACTCTATAAGGGCAAGTCCGGCCGTATATGGAATACTGTTCTCATCTCTATGCATGGACACCCCAGTACCAACTTCTCCCTCTGGACCGCATCCAACGGAGATCGACTTGAATCATCGATAGCCCAAAGATCACCGAACGGCTCTCGATCCCTTGTTGGGCCTAATGAAAAGATGTAGCTTCACTTTGCATTCTCGATCATATATATCATGGAGAGTGGTCCGAGGATTTGTTCGGATTGTGCCGGTGACTGCACGGATAACGCAGTGGTTTAAGCGGATGCCACGTCGCTCACTACTGCTCTGAGTGTTGTGGGTTCGATCCCCACATAGGACGACAGTTTGTGTGATCCACAAATTGTTGTTCTGAGTCTGGGTGTTCTTTGTGTCCGTTTCATGTATGTTTGTAAAGTCCCCCGCGACACACTATATATTCCTAATGCGGGAGTTGTCTTTCTAAATAAAATAAAAAAAAACCGGGCGCAACTTTTCGCCAACGTTCCACACGGCAAAATTGGTCAACCCATCTCTTGGATAATTGGCACTCCATTATAGTGCGCTTTTCAAGACACTTTTTACCTCACACAAGCAATCAGTGGAACAAATTATTAAGCATCTGCGGTATTGCCGGACGGATACGACCTTCAAACCTTCAAGGAAAGAGCGGACGAGTACTACTACCTAAAAGGTCGGCAACGCGCTTGTGACTCCTGAGTTGCAGGCGTTCATGGGCGGCGGTAGTCACTTTCCATCAGATGACCTGTCTACTCATTTGTCCTCTTTTCTATAAAAAAGGCAAATATCGATAAGAACAGGTAGGAGATTTACAAACGTTATTATGATACCCATTTGAAAAAAAAAGTATTAAATAGTATAGCTAGTATCTTCATTAACTTCATTAGTGGCCCCGTGACATAAGTTTATGATTACATTTGTGGATAATCATTTCATTATTTCAAATCTGGGTCGGGTAAATTTTTATTCGGTTTTTGTATTAATTGTATGGCAGCAAGCTATCTATATATCTCTCGCTCCCTCTGTAGAGTTTTGACTTTGGCTTTGACTTTAAGTAGGGTCAGTAGAGCTTCATAGGAAGAGTATATAACTAATAATGAAGGTATTATTATACCTTCAGACGCCTCACACATGCTGACCCACGCTAGGAAGACTAAATTAAGAGTAATTTCATATATCCGTTTTATCGTCTATACACCAGTAAATATTCACTTAGTGGGAAGTGTTAGATGATGATGTGTTATATAACCTGACATTGGATTTTATCTTACTTTGCAACTTGTTCGATGATGCGACGTTGCGTAGTCCAGCATAGAATAAAGGGTAGATCCTTACATGATATAAACAAAGGATTGGTAATTGCTTGTAATAAATCACTGAAATCCAGTTGTTAGTCATAGCGGCATCGAATCTAAGTTGTAGATGCAGCAGTGGATGAAAAATAATGTTTTTTTGTTTTTCTTGAAAAAACGGAATGAAATCTAAATCTACATTTCACATTTTCTACACCAGTTTACTAGAAGAATGACACTGCACTCCACTGAAAGTAATGTCTATTTAGCAGCGATTAGACATCACTTCTACTGGTCAAGAAGATCGCCTCTGCAGGGTGAAGTTACTGGAATAATGGGGCAGTACCAATTCTCTAGAAATAGTTGCGTAGTATTAGAAGGTTTGGACTTGCCTAATAGCCTTTTACAGTTAATAAACAGGATGTAAGGGACATTGTAACGAATACTGAAATAGTGTATTCGGACCATCATTCTAAGTCGAAAATCATTGGTATTTTCTGCCAGAAAATTAGTCTTATATATAACTGTCACCTAGGAACAACAGTATTGTTATGCCTAGTGACCATAGATAATGAAAAAGTAGTATTACCAATTTCTTTCAATTGATTAAATAATTCACTAAAATAATAGATTAATAAAATTACAATTATAACAAAATACATTGTAAGAAATAATAACACATAGAAGATATACACATAGACTATAAACTACTATAAAGCAGTGTTATATAATATATTTAATTTTGATAACAATTTGTTATTAACTTCCAACTAACATTTGAGACGTCTATTAGCTGCACCTTTAAAACTGTACTGTAATAGATATGAATAAATTACAGTACAGTTTTTTTCGTATAACAGTAGTTTAAAAAATATCAGTAATTTCAATATTTTTTAATTTATTTGGGATAAATTAACGCATTGTAATTTATAATGGATAATATGCGAAAATAACTAAACATACATAGTAGAAGCATTATATTGCTTTTGAATTGAAGAGTAAAACTATTGTATTAGGAACCTATATAAAAACTATTTTGTTCTTTTTATTACGAGTATATACACCAAATTATTAATTATGTCGTAATAACTGTATATACTCCCTATTAAGGGAAGGAGGAGTTTGGGCTCCGTTATCCTCACTCTCCCTCAGCCGTGGGTGTTGAAGAGCCGACTAAGGGAGCAAACTACGCAGGACAACAGCACTGCAAAGAGAAGGAAAACTTGATACAAACCCTATACCAACCCGTCTGGGCAGCGCAAGAATAGCTTAACAACGGTTTTCTGCGAGGCCGTGGTATCACTCCAGTTGAGGCCCCATTTGTGACGAAGCATGGCTCTCCCATGTCTGTTATCGTGTTTCAAGCGTTTTTTATATTTTAATTACAAGCCAAATGTTAAGTAGTACCCAACATTTTAGTGCATGCTGTGGCTTCGTATAATTAAAGGAGTGTACTAATATTAATAATAAATAATAAATAAATATTAAAAGTTTGCCAAAATAGTATTGAAAGAAGTACAAAAGAAAAGACAGAGAGAAATTAAAAGACATAAAAAGTAAAACAAAATTCAAGAATGCATACACAACATACAAACAATTAAAGTGGAGGTGGACAGGACATATGGCGAGAGAGAAGGAAGAAAAATGGACAAGACTGATAACAGAGTGGTATCCAATAGATGGCAAAAGAAACAGAGGGAGACAGACGGAAGAGATGGGAGGATGACTTCAGGAAAATAGCGGGTCCAACATGGATCCGAACAGCAAAGAATAGGACAGAATGGAGATCTTTAGAGGAGGCCTTTGTCGGAAGACAAGTTGAAGAGTGAATAACGTTTGCCTAATGCAATATACTATAACAGTTAATTCATTAATAATAAATTAATTAAGATAGTAAATAGTTACGAGTACGAATAAAGTTAATAAGTTAGTTAGGCACATATAGATATATTTTTGTAATTTAAACTAAAAACATTTATTATTATTATTATATGGCTCTCCCATGTCTGTTATCGTGTTTCAAGCGTTTTTTATATTTTAATTACAAGCCAAATGTTAAGTATTACCCAACATTTTAGTGCATGCTGTGGCTTCGTATAATTAAAGGAGTGCACTAACCAAATGCTTATTATTTGTATAAAGTGATTTTATTGTGTACATCTTTTGTTAAAGGTCCTCAATTATAAATAAAAAAACAAACACTGGTTCAGTTACAATTCCGCATGCGCTGAAGCATCAGCAAGAGAAGACTCTACGAAGACTATTCTATACGTGCGGATATCATTACCACAATCTGACGTGAAAGTGATAGAATATTTTTCTAATTTATCGTGTAGCGGTATAGTAATCGGCAGTGTTAGGTATAAATTAGTATGTTGAGCAAGCGTCACGCGGTCAATCCGTGGCACTAGCGCCTTTGATGTTAGTCGGTACGTCGTGTGACTCCTGAGGACGTGGTTCAACTCCGACATGTTTGTTCCTCCCTCCTCGAATAACATTGCCAATATCAATTTGCCAGTTGTCGTATCTGAAAAATGAATTATTAAACTCTTGCTCACAAAACATTATACCATTGCATTCAAATCAATTCACAATGCACCAGTTAATAAATTCTTTACATGAGAACCAAATTCGTCACATGAGAGTCGAGAGAGAGGTCATCATATAGTCATCATATGCGTCTAAAAAGCCTTGGGTATGTTATTTTGGTACACACGGAACTTATTAACGACAGCTACAAGAAATTTAAAAAATGCTCTTTCGAGCAGGTTCATTTCGATTTATTAGTTATTTAATGGCTCATACTGAAGGTATTTTTTTCTTAAACGGACTTTCTACGGGGTAAGATTTATTACGGGCACGCCGTTATCGCGGTAGTAAGACGCGTTATGAAAGATTGGCTCGAGAATCATCACGGATCATAAGCGCAGGCCTGGGGGTGATAGGTGATGCCATCTGTCACCCTAACAGAAGTAGGCCGCGGTGGGCGGTGCCACGAGACGCTACGGAGCACGCACGTCCTTCAGGGGGTCATCTATAAGTCGTACACGGCCCAAAGTACGTAGGGCCACCAGGGCTTTCCTTTCTATAGTATACCTGGTTCTCCGGCTACTGGTACCTGGAGATGGTGTGCGGTTTTTAGTTGGTTGGTGTCCGACATAACCATCCTACTGAAGGGTGGCATCCGAGGGGAGTTCCGCACAGAAAAAAATGAAAAGGGTAAGATTTGTTAGTGCCAATATGTTCTTACCGATTAATTGATCAAATATGTCCATCATTATTGAAGAGGCATGTTCAATTAACGCATAACGCAATGCTTTGAGCATAAGCTCATTGCGGTGCGGTATTGTGAGGACAGTTGTTCTGTAACACTCACAGGACTCTCCACAGCTGCATGGATCTACTGGCCATGAATGCATTTTAGCCTGTAGGGTGTCTATAGCTAAATCCCAACGAGGTTGCGTGGTTACTCTTATGAAGAATTGTCCAATTTCACTCCTAAACCAAATCCAAGTATTACCTATTTGAGTACTAAGACAGATGATTTGTAAATACAATTTGTGCTCTATAATATCCTGGCCGCTTTCTTTGGGTGCACCGTTCAATATTACTTCCTTGTCGATGAGGTTGAGACGTCGTACATAAAATCGTGGTTTTTGACTTTCGTTGAAATGTACAGGAACAGTTGGTTCAGTATCCGTGATATAAATATTAAAGTTAGCTGAACATATGAAAGGAGATGAGATCATTATATCTACTTTATTTGGTCTATATAACGGTCCGGTTACCTTGCACTTCCTTTCAGGGTTTAATGCACTAATCTGTCCTTGAAGTATAAACACTACATAGGTATCGAATATTCGTGTTTTGTTGTAACCGTGTACAAGTAGTAAACATTCTTCTTTGTCAACAAAATTGGCAATATATTTTACACTTAAAAACATTTTCTTGCCGTTGTCAGCAGATGCAAGTTTCTCAACTGTAAAGGCATTCCTGCTGTTGTTAAGAATGATGTAGGAAAAAATCAATGATTCTTGACTAGATGGACATATTGATACGTGGCGTGTAGAGCTTTTCAATAGTGATGGATTTAGAACTACAGTTGCCTTAGGCCTAAACATTGGCAAAACGACATAAAGATGAATTGATAAAAATAACATCTGTAAAAAATTGGGGTCAAAAAAATCTTTGCTGGACAGTGGAAAGTATAATCTTAGCTGATTCATTGCTTCAATAATCAGGCAAGCGTTATTGACTATATCGCCTTCTTTATTTTCCTCAGTTACTTCACAGAACATTGAAAAGTGACGTTTTAGGAATGGGCAATTATTTAGTATAGCAGAAGCTAGAGCGACGCCATCTGATAAATCTGTGGTTATATTAGTGATTTGTTTTACTGGCTTATTGTTTCCTAGTAATGTATTGTGTTGTGATAGTATTTGTTCATTATACCATGTAACTAAATTATTTACAATATCCCTTGGTTTGGTACTGACACACACGCATTCAAAAAAACAGCTATCCATGATGAAAACTTTATAAGTTTGTAAGATAAAGTCCATCCAACTTTGTTTATTTAACCTATTAAATAAATCTGCATCCGATAAAAGTAATTTTGTTAGTGCTATATCAGGATTGCACTTCGGGGTCACGTTCTCTGCATAAACTATAAATTGCTCATAACTTAGTAAGAATGTTGGTTGTAATGCGCAGAGATTGCAGCCTCGTGACTGTAATAAAGCAAGTATGCCTTTGTAGGTCTCATGAATTTCGTACACACTCTTGAATGTGTCATCTACTGCTTGCACCCTGAAATAAACATATAATATTAATATGAGGGAAAGAACATTTAATTGACTTACTCTACAAATCAATAAACTATAATTACGAGACTTTGCGCACGTGCTTCATCAGAGGCCCTGCAATTCTTCTTACAAAATTTAAATATGAAACATTAATTCCTTTGCCAGATTTTGCTGCATTCTGTGACGTGACCGCGGACGATATGGCGTGAAAAGTATCTGGTATTACAGGGTATAGATCTCTTCTGAATCCTTGTTGGAACATCCACTTCTCCAGGAATATACAACATTTTTCCAAGTAACCATATAACTCAGTTTGGCACTCTAAGGGGTAATAAGGAAAGGGATTTTCATTTGGTGTAACCAAATGGCTTGCATGTAAGGTCAATGGACAATAAGTGACACAAAAACGAACTTCTACGTCACAACCGGCTTCACTTTCGTGTCTGAAAATAAGCATCACGTTTCCAGTACATGGAGTTTTAGAACAAATTTCCAACTCAACGTCAATAAAAGTGTGTGTTTCGTCATTACTTTCTGTAGTTCTATGATTTATAAACGTAACTGCAACATTATTTTCGTCTTTCGATTGACAAGAAAATGCATCTAAGTCGGATATTGCTTCATAGTCAATCGTTATAATTCGAGTTACTTTAGTTTCGACATAACAAGGTGGAAATATAACACGGTAAGTACTAGGTCTCATTGCGCGTGTTTCTCTTTTTCCATAAAAAGTCAAATTTGAATATGGTACGGTCATGTGTTTATCTAAAAACAGCAGAGCTGTGGTCACAAATCTGCCATTAAATTTAGGGTGGAACTTGACAGACATTTCTACGCTTTGATCTAGATCCAGTTCAAACTTTATATGACTATCATTTATAATTGACTGGCAGTCTTGTGTATGTATATCCAAGCTAAAATTAGGTACCAATTTCCCAGTTAAAATAGTAACATATAAATAATATTTGGAAATATTCTTAGCTGTAAATTCAATTATATTATTTTGATGAGGAATATAATCAAATTCAAACTTGTCCACGGAAAACGATAACCAAGGAACGGTAATCACACCGATTATACGACAGTAACTAATATCTTTGTTTATACTCTTCAATTTTATCTTCGGATTACTCTCGTAGCATCTAAAAGCAATAAATGATTATAATACTTTAACTCCTCATAATTTCTTATATTGGTGTCACAAAATGCTATAATGTTACTATATAATGTACTTACTGTTCATATTCTCCAATGTAATACTGAAGTTCAGTTGACCTAACCTCACTTTGTTCAGGAGGTCCAAGCAAACCATTTATTTTAAAAGGAATGTACATATCGTACTCTCTCCGAAATATGTCGCATACTTTAATGAATACTGTTTTAGATTGCCCACCTTCGACTATGAACTCAAAAACTTTCTGTTTCTCGTTTCCATGAGCAATATACACATCAAATATGTTATCATCACCTGTATCAAGAACCTGAACCTCAGTTTTTACAGAACACAGATTTTGAAACGTCACTGGTACATATGTTATCATATGGCAGGGTATACGTGGCATATAAATATTCTTAGGTTGTATTATTATTCTTGGTTCGACGACAGTTCCACTGACTGACAAGACTACGTTTTCTTTATTATTTATTTTAACCAGAACATCAAAAGCAAATTCCACAACGCAAGGAATTTTTACTATGATATCGAAAGTCATTATCATTTTAGGACGAATGGTCCCACTCATGGGTTCAATTCTAAAACCTGGAATTAAGGGTTCAACTACATAAAACAAAGCAATCTCTCTTGAAGAATTTTCCAATTTAACTTTTTCGATGGTTTCCATATTCAAGGGGATTTCTTTAAAGATCACAGCCGGCTGTAAAAACTTTATAGATAATTTACGTGTTGTAATGCTTAGTTCAACTTTAGTTTCAAAGTCATTAGACACAAAATCTACTTCATGGCTCTTTGTTTTGGTGGGTTTACAAACATACATAATATCGCATATTTTACAACTTTGACCGGGTATAGATCCTGTCATGGGCATGATCTCAAACGGAATCTCTGGGTGTATATCTGTCCATTTAAAATAAGCTGTTTCATTAAATTTGTTGTATAATCGTATTGGAACTGATGTCACAAAACTATCTGTTGTAACCATGCCAAACTTCAAACTTTTTTCCATTACCATTAATGTTGGTTGCCCTACTTCGAGTGAATACATATGTTTGAGTCTGTAAGTGTTGTCTATAAGATATTCGAAAGAACCTTGAAATTTTCCCTCCTCAAAACCTAGGCAAAACATTGTTACTTTCGTTTGTTTTAAAGGATCGAGCCGGAATATAGTACTAAATAATTTACTTTCAGTGTATACAATGTTATCGATAGGGCACAATTGAATATTTATTTTAAACTTTGTTCCGTTTCTTATAGTGAGTACTTCTTTGCCATAAGTTGATATACCAACTTTTCCAAAATCTACTAAAAAAGGGGATAATTCGATGTCAAACAGATCATATGCTGAAGCTGTTGGTTCTACGACTTTACAAAAATTACCATCTGGTTTCATCGGTGGCAAGTGATCTATATAACATTTATCTCTTCCAGTAGCGAATTTTTCTTTCAAGGCTTTCTTCATTGGTGAAAACCTAGTTTGCTTACCCACATCAAAATACTTTAAGGCGGTAGCTTTCCGTTTATTATGTATTTCTAATTCTTTATCTATATATGTATATTTAGGCAGTTGGTCATATAAAGTGTGTAACGATTCTACTTCTACTATTTTTGGCGTCTTATTATGTATTATAGTTATTTTTCCAATTATTGTATATGTTATAAAGTTATCATCTATTCCATCTGATTTAAATTGTAATTCATCATTATAAGGGTTTCTTATTTGAAAGTATAAAGTTGTTGGGATATTTAATGAGGTTGGTCTTATAGAAATCGCTAATCGTATAGATGAGTTAGGAAGTATTGTAAATTTGTACGGCACAACTTCAAAATTGCCACGTCTTTCATAGCATACTTTAGCGGCTATTACACTAGATTCATTTCGCATACGGACGTATTTTGTTACTCTATTATTAACAACTACATTGCCGAAATCGACTGGATCAGGATGGTGAGTGACTTGACAGAATTCGTATTGACCACTTATGTAAAATCGACCAATTTCTGCGTGAAGCTCATTATTGCAACATCTTGAATCATTTACTTGTATAAGGCGTAGATCAAAAACAAATCGATTGCCGAGTTGCTTATTACGCTTAGCTTTAGAAATGCATTCATTTTTTGGATGGTAAATTATTTGTATTGTGTGATCGTCTAGCTGTATTATATTAAATGCTCTATGAGACGGTGAAATTTCACGTGCTTCACTGAATTTCTGTAAACAAAGTTCAGTTTAGAATCAAATTATTATTTTCTGTTTTTTTACTTATTTTTGATATCATGATCATCATCACATCAACAGCCTTTAATAGTCCACTACTGGACATAGGCCTCTCCTTAGAAAGGAGGTTTTGGCCCACTATACCACACTGGCCAGACGGGTTTGTGTCAAGTTTTTCTTCTTTTTGCAGTGCTGGGGTCCTGCGTTGTTTTGCGCCCTTAGTCGGCTGTTTCGACACCCACGGGATGAATTGGGGTAGATACATTCCGTATTCTTAATCCGTCACTACACGGTGAATGCTATGATTATCATTTGTGATGATATGGGTAACTCACCACTTTGTAATCCTATCTTTTGTACTGCTAGCAACAGAGCCAACAAAGACAATTGTGAGCTATTTAAAAAAAAATCCCAAGAGAATAAACCATTTACTCTTGAAAAAATGAACTGTAATATTAAATCAACTTCTAGGACGAGTAATACTAATGATTTCTAGAAAATTCTAATACTAATATTTATTTTTCATTATTAACAAATCATACTTTTTGTTGACCATAGGTTTGTATAATTATACTCGAGAAAACTTACTAACAAACCACCTTCACACAATGTTTTGAGATAGGCAGATGTATTTAGATCAATTTCAACGTCGAGAATTTGTGTCGTCGACAGTTCTACAAATGATGTTGGGAAGTCCACCAGCTTAAACCTCCGAAAAACTTTGTCTGGATTGTAAAGGTCACATTCAGACATATTACATGTATATCATAAGGCTAATAAGTAGTTGAATTTAAAAGAAAATTATATAAAACTAAATTACAAAAAAAATGAGGTACACGTAACAGTAATAAATAGTTGCACTGAATTGATAATGATCTTACAGTCACAGAGTAAATAAATTATGAAAGTTATTAAACCAAAGACTCATAAATATGCGAGATATACATAGCTCATGGAAAACCTTTTTTTAAAAACAACTGGTAATATAATCTTAATATGTCTAGAAAATTCAGGCTCTAGCTGTCACATACGGTGGAAGAGGTAAATGGCTAACTCAGCCATAAATCGTCAGACCATTCAACATTTTGTAAAATATTTAATATCTATTAGCAAAATCAGTGCTATCCTTTATCTCAAATTCTCTGCATTTACTTCTTCTTGATTGTGAGGGAAATTGAATTGATTGAAAAAGAATTTCCAGTTTGCGTGGAATCGGTTTCAATTATTAGCCGCTGAATCGTGTGGAATGATACTTTTAGATAATTTTTTGTATAGCTATGTAAAATCTTTTTTCTATGTAGACTACAGACAATGCAATAAAAATATTAACTGACTATCTCATATACCGGGTGTTAGAAAGTACCGAAACAGCAGAATAATTCGCTAGGGCTGCAATTTTCGGAAACACGAAAGTTACAGGATTTTTTTCTGGTTATCCACTGGTGACCTTGACATTGAACTTGATCACAACCTTGAGGGTTATTTTAAGGGTCAAGGGCAGTTTTCAAATGGGATTTTATATTTTTGAGTCCGGTATTGAAAAGAGAGGTAACAATTACCATTATATATGACTTTTAGTGCGCAAATTTTGAACTCTAGGTCCCCAACTGAAGGTTTATAATATATATATATACAGATATAACTCACAAAACCATAGAAAATTGATTATTCTCTTCAGCCAAGAGACAAGCTACAAGATTCAGGGTTTTTCTGGCTATCCGGGCGGAGACCTTATATTATGCATTGGTAAACTCTGATCTAATTTCAAGGTTCTTTTAAGGGCATGGTCATATTTTTTAAATAGGATCCTGATTTTATTAAAAATAAAGAACCACACTAAGACGTAACCGTTTACCAATTTTTTCACCTCTAAAGGTGAGTTTGTCATTGGATTGGGTACTTCAGTAAGCAAACCTCTAAAGGTCATCAATATGGGTATGAGCTTCAGGTCATATCCGATTGTTTTTCCTCTTTTTTCAATTTCGTTTTTAAAATATGTAATTCCATTTGAAAATTGCCCTTGACCCTTGAGATAATAAGGTCTACAAGGTTAGGTCAACGGGACAAAAAACAAGGTGGGATGAGATGAATTGATTGGTAAATTTAAAATTTCATTATTTTATGCAATGATCGAAAACTAATAATGTCTTACGGTTTTGGTTTTTCTTTACCATATAATATAATGATAAAATAAAGTTCTGTATTTGATAATTTTATTTATCTCAATTTATACACATTATATAGGTATGAAATTTGACATACAAACAATGTTGAATGTCGCAAGTTTGTTATTTCATAAACAGATAATAGGCTGAGTCAACCACTAAAGTGGCTGAAGAAAAAGGACAAAGGCATAAATGAAATAATGGTGAATTATAGAACAGTTGCAAAATAAAGGAGTCGAGGCCAACGAGGTTATTGTTTAAAAGAGAACTACTAAAGTTGGTTGTCATCCTCAAACCCCGAACTCCAACCTACACCCTCCTATCATAGCAAGTGATTGTGATTGAGTGATCTGATTGTGATTAGTGATCTGGGTCTAAATCAAAGGTGGTTAGTGTTATTTTTTTAGAGCATAGTAGTAAACTGTGCATATATCTCTCCACAGGTTGCTATCATTTAAAGTGTTTTGAAATAAATAGCATTTTGAGTCAATGTTTTTCACTAGTATTAAAATCATATTAATATTTCATGTTTTCTATTCAATATAAGATAGGAAATTATTTTCTCAAGTGATGCGCACGTACATAAGTCAAAATGTACACTCATCCAGATTACGCTTAAATCTTTATTTCCTTGTGACATGCCAAGCTAATTACTTTGCCGTGTGTACCTATATAATTATTTATAACAAAGTTTACATTATTGTTGAATTTCCTTATTCCTAATAGTAACTACTTGTTGCATAAGTAATCGTCTACATTATTAAAAGTCAGCAGTTTTTCAACTGAGCACCAAACTTACCATAGAGACTGTCAGAAAGAGTCAGAGAGACTAAATGAGGAATCTTAAATTTTCTGGAATTTATGGTGTTTGCTCCAGCTTTGGAACACAGGTTGAATGGGAAAAACCAGAAAGCTTTAGAAAAGATTCGATTATAGAATCAGAAAATGATCTTTTCGAAAACTGGTGTCCACTCGTTGAACAAAAAAAATCATTCATGTTCATGGCCACCGAAAAAGAATCAAATGAGAATATTTAACCTCAACTTGGTAAGTAGTTTTAATATTTACCTTGTTTATTTTCGGGAATTAGATAGCACTGTTGCAACCGCCATGATTACGGATGAAATGAGTTACTGTAAAAATAAACATAGCAAATATTCCGTTTATAATAACTTATCAATTGAACTTCAAGTTAAGATTGATCCTCTATCTGAAATGTTACCTGAAATCCCAGAAATGGAACTACTGCTACAGCTGGCCCTGAGTCTTATTGCTATTATGTTTGATA
The DNA here is from genome assembly GCA_902825455.1 of Arctia plantaginis. NCBI lineage: Eukaryota > Metazoa > Arthropoda > Insecta > Lepidoptera > Erebidae > Arctia > Arctia plantaginis. Next base: position 10,400,764 of record CADEBD010000288.1, read on the forward strand.
TTAATTTATGTAGGTACAATATTTAATATAATAATAGGTAATATTTTTAAGTCCAATGATGGCAACGATGCGGTTCATTCAATGCAACGGTGGTCCAAAGAAAGAAACATATCTAAAAATAATGTTATCCCTATATTGCTTTAACTGATATACTTTACCTAAAATAAATGTAGCATCGTATCTACATTAAGAAAGGATTCAACATTAGTCACAAGTTTTATTCTATCACTTTTGTTTTATAAGATACTAGCTGACCCGGCAAACGTTGTATTGCAAAAAAAAAATTAGGGATGGTTCACCCTTACCATTTAGGGGTATGAAAAATAGATGTTGGCCGATTCTCAGACCTACCCGATGTGCTCACAAAATTTCATGAGAATCGGTCAAGCCGTTTCGGAGGAGTACGGGAACGAACATTGTGACACGAGAATTTTATATCTAAGATGACACCTTAAAGTTATGTGGTCCAATCATCGCAACCTTCCCCTAATTATATAGGTATTATGGAACGCGATATTTTAAAAGTTATTATACAGTACCTAAATGTTTGTAAAAAGAGGTAAGCGTAAAAAGTATTTTATCTTTGGATTATTATTTGTTTCTTTAGTTAGGTAGTCTTTAAATAATTCTAAAATTAATTAACCAAATAAATATTATGTTTAAGTTTCAAGATGTCTTGCCTTCATGGAAACATAATGCCGGTACCGGTGAAGATCTTTGTTCAGTACATTATACAAATGTAATTTTATTGACGTCGTTATAATTTCGTTTCTTTTTCTTCACGATGTCTAGATGGCTAGAAACGAAGTGCCCTTGCGAACGGGATAACGTGCTAGAGTAATATTGTAGATGGATGTAAGTACCCGGGGTGTGTCGTACGACTCCAGCAAATTAGTTCGGGGCGGGGGAGCCGCGCTCGCCGCAGCCGCTCACCCCTCGCCTCGGGGTTTATCAGATTCAGGGGGTAAAAAATTACTTCTCAATGGGAGGCAGGAGGGCGGCGCGGCGCGAGAGTGCGGCATCGAGGGGCGGGCGTGGGCGGCGCCGCCACGTGACTCCGGCTTTTGGTTGCGTCGCGACGTCCGATGCAACCGCTCCCTGCATAACACTAGTGTTGAAGTATGCACAGGTGTTGATTTAAGTGTGGTGTTTACGCGATTCGTGCGGGATGGTTAACTATGGTTTTGAGGCTGAATGTTTGCAGTGCTTGTGCCGGACGTAGTGACTTGTAGGGGATTGATGGAAACAGGTTTCCCTGTCGTAGCGTGCGATAAGCGCCAGGACGCTTCCATGGATACCACACTCGATACCATGCATCCGCTGGATCCACCACCTCCGGATGTACTGCTGGCTCTACTCGCTAGAAACAAGGCCCTCGAAGGTAGAAGATGTGATTTGTTGGCCATTATTATATCCTAAATGTACAACTGTTGACACTCTGCATGATATTACTAAATTAAGCCGTAGTTTATCAGCTATTATGAATTTCTTATTAAATTTGTGTTAAATATTTGCACTGATGTAAGTTAGACCTTTTCTACATAGTTTTAAAGAAAAACGTTTAGAATGAGAGCCGTTTCCTACTATTTCCCATTATAGAAAAAACATGATCATAGAAAAATACCTAAAAATCCTGTAAAAAGAACTCCCTACCATGTAGGTAGGTATTACATCACATTAACGTACCTACACGATAGGAACTATTTACTGTAAGTTCCTACATACATATTAAGTCAGTTACTTTAACTGCTACCATAAAATATAGTATTATTTTTATTACATAAATAATCAATCAAGCCATTCTGCGTCTATAAAAGGCGTAACAGTAAAGCTTTTTGTTTTTACAATAGTAACAAAAATGTATAAGCTGTAATCAGGGGCGAGTTACGCGTGGATGAGTTTTGTTGAAGGACGATGCCACTCGCCAGGGCGGTTCGCGCAGTGTGTCCTCGATGCCTCGTTCCATCGTTCATATAAATTTACACGCACACGCCATAGGGTTTCAAATAATCAAGTTAAGTGCTCTTTACACATACGTACACAGGAGTGGCGATGAGCTTTTTTATTTTAACACTGGACAAGAGCTGGCATTCGGAACTATTGTTCCGATAACGCTGTGTTATTAGTAAATTGATGTAAGTCAAATTACACTTGTATTGACCTATTTTGTATTTTAAAAGTGTAACTTATTGATTTACGTAACTTGTTACACTGTGTAACGTTTATAACAATTCTACTAAAGATTGTAGCAAGTTGGCAGATCAATTTTGAAATTCGTCTGATAAAGGATGAAACGCTCGACTCTGATCTATATAAATAAATTTTAAAGGATCACTTTTAAACAACAAATCAACCATTGAAGAACATATTTAACTTGATAGGGTCTAAATCGGAGCACTCACAGAAAACAATGACTTAAACTCTGGTCGTTTGTCATCGTCGCGTAGGGTAGCTATAGATGACGTCGCCACGATAGACCTTATTGAATGATAATTATACCTACATAAAGTATTTAACTAATCTGCTTATGTCACAAGTTTTTATATGGAAGCGATTTTCTATATACTTGACAGTTGAAAATTATCAAGATAGTGAAACTCAAATCTTTGCCAAATTTATTAAGTTCAATCAATTTTGCAATTCGTTAAGTATATATAATATATATAATACTCTACCACATTCTCACAACGCCATCTAGTCCCAAACTAAGCAGAGCTTGTACTATGGGTACTAGACAACTGATATAAATACATATATACTTTTTTTTTGTAAATACATACATATTGTACATAAAAACACCTAGACCAAATCAAACATTAAATGTTCATGCACACAAATGTTTGCCTTGAGCGGGAATCGAACCCGCGACCTTTGGAATAGCAGTCCGTTACACAAACCACTACGCCATCAGGTGGTGTCAAAAACAATGCACTAAGATTTTGAAAATAGGAGATATTCCAAGATATACTTTGTCCAGGAAGTTATAGATAAAACGTATATAACTGCTAGCTGCTGCTGCTACCTAAAATTTAGCCTTACTTATGAGTGCCAGCACAAACTAACTAGTAAAACAGGCTGGCAGACTAAGCACGTAGCAGTATTACAAAAACGACATAGAAACGTAATCGATGCTACAAAAAAAACAAAAATGTGACATTTTTGTTTTTTTTTGTTACGTTTGTGCCTTTTACTACTCCACTGATCTTGATAAAATTGTATATACAAATTGTTGGGAGTATAAACAAGGATATAGGGTATCTCTGGGACGAAAACATTTTTGTTCCTGTGGATGTATGAGATTAATTAATTTTACTCTCCAAAACGTTGTCTAACGGTAGTAGATAAAAAAAAACCATAATATTAATAATTTACAAATAAAAAATACCTACTAATCGAGTAACAATTTGTCTACACTTCTGTTATTCATTGAATAACATAATTACATGTGCAGGGGGTAACCAAAATCCGCGGCCGACGGCAGCCGGCGGCTGTTCTTTGTATCATTATTATAACTTCACTAATCTCTCGTAAATCTAAATATTACATTGGTATTACGACAAAAGAAATGAAGGACGGAAATATTATAGCGTGGGAATTAGAGGATTTTTTAAACTATTACGGTATTAATACTTAAACTTCAGTAGTTTTAATCAGATCTTTGAATTTGTGGTAATTGACTATGTCGCTGTTAATATTTCTTATTTATCTTTTTATATACCATCACCATGATACTAATACCTTCGAAAAGTGTAGGTATACACTCATGTGAGTGAACTCAATTAAATGCATGCTAAACGACAATACTAGCATTTCCCGTCCCATGTGCCCTATAATATTTTTGTATCGGTTATATTATTTTGAGAAATAAAATACTACAGGAATATTTCAAAATAAAATATTTAAGTACAGATTTTGTTTTTATAACTGTAAGTTCGGTCTGTAATGTTGAACATAAATGAAACTGAAATACAGAATCAAAGGCTTTTAACACTACTGATGTATTTGGTTATAAATCAGAAGCCCTCCATTAGAACTAAATGTTACCCTGAGAATACAATATTTATGAAAGGCACTAATAAAATCATTTATTTATATTCATTTGCTTATCATAAAGTCTCCTTTGCAGTTCAGTCTTTTGTATCCTGCTTTTTGATTTTATGAATCGTCACTTTAAAAGTCAGTTAAAAAGTGTGAGAAAATATGGTGGTAAATATTTACACAGTATTTAGAGTGAATGAGGGTGGTTGTGGAGATGTCTCCTATTATATTATCGTATTAAAAGCGGAAATGTGTCGCGTGGCGGTGTGTGCGCGGCGAATCACCTCTTTCCGGTCGACACTGCGCTCTTTATTCTGTGGGATACTTCTAGTAATGTGTTACCTGCAATCATTATACTATAATGTCTCATTCAAGTTTTCTATTAACATGAATAAGTTCCCATCTGTGGTCTTGTACATTTGATTGCACACTTTGGTTATGTTTTTTTATGACCAAGAAATAAACCTAAAAACTTTTAGGATTTTAATTCATAAAAAAGTGTACCACCGGGGTTTTCGATAGCATTGTGACGGAATGGAACCGATGAAAACCTTTTTTCCTTCTTTCTTATTGGAGAAGGTAACCTTATTATTCATCAAGATTAATATAGTAGATTTATCTATAATATGTTTATATTAAGTATGTTTATAGTCTGGTTATCATAGGCGAGGCTCTGCTTAGTTTAGAATCAGACTGCCGTGAGTAAGATATGTGAAGGTATTGTTAAAACTTGTAGCTCCTAAAATCACCGACTTAAAGTCCAAATCAAGGCCGTTAACCCTAAAAGTTACACTGTGACATAAAACATTAAAAAATTTGTTAGGTTTATTTTGTTATGTAAACATTGTACTAGCTATGTTTTAACACTACGTTATAGGGCGTCTCTTGCCGTCTATCTGGCACTGCTCCAGATCCCCTGCCCCTATTGAATACATATTTATAGAAAAAACATAATTTACACAAACTGGAAACAGGGTCCCATGTTTGCATAAATAACCAAAAATCCAAAGAGTTGGAAAATAAAAAATAATCAAAAATATTACAAATGAATATAAAATCGTTGTTTAACATGTGGAGGAACGGGTGTCATGTCCCTCCCAACACAAAGGGAGGATCCTCCGACCAGGCGAGGTGATCATGCCTGGCGGGCCGCGGCCCAACGGTTGAAGTTGGGAAGTTGTATATATGCTAATCGGCGAGGGAATTCTTTATATCGCGATACAGGATTAGCAATTCTTATTTTTGTAGTTACTCCGTAGTTCGGTGTGTCTTCATTAGATGGCGCTGTAGTATGTTTATGTGTCGAGTCGCCACATCACTCCCCTCCAAGACCGGAGGTCGATATATCATGAGTCAGCTGTCTATGCCCTGTTGTGGAGCGTGCCAGTGCCAGTAGTGAGTAGTTCCAGTGAGTCGGAACTGAGTGCCGCTAGTTCCAGTGGGTCGGAACTGAGTGCCGCTAGTTCCAGTGAGTCGGAACTGAGTGCCGCTAGCCCCAGTGAGTCGGGGCTGAAGTCCGCTGATCCCAGTGAGTCGGGATGGCGTGCGGTGCGCGGTGCTGCGGTGAAGTCCCCAGTGAGTCGGGGCGGTTGCTGCGTAGTGGCTGGCTACTGCGTAGACGGGAGAGAAAATGCTCTTCTTACGTGGACCGTAGGTGCAGTGTGCTGTGCCTAGACGCTGATGAGGCCGTAGAGGTAACCAGACTGGAGCGGTTGCTACCTGCGTGTGGTATCCCTGTAGAGGCCGAGGTTGCTGGCTGGCTGAGACTTGATTACTGCTCATCGCTGTGGGAGTGTACACGATGGTGCTGCTGATGATCTGCTCCTTTTGAAGGCTGCTTCCAATCACGTCGGGGTCACCACTGTGGAGGAACGGGTGTCATGTCCCTCCCAACACAAAGGGAGGATCCTCCGACCAGGCGAGGTGATCATGCCTGGCGGGCCGCGGCCCAACGGTTGAAGTTGGGAAGTTGTATATATGCTAATCGGCGAGGGAATTCTTTATATCGCGATACAGGATTAGCAATTCTTATTTTTGTAGTTACTCCGTAGTTCGGTGTGTCTTCATTAGATGGCGCTGTAGTATGTTTATGTGTCGAGTCGCCACAAACATAACTATGTAAAATATATGTTAAGAATGTTACGACTTATGAAAACACGACAACATGATTGCATATACATATATAGTTGCGGTAATATTTATGTACCCTTTTTTTTTCCTTTTTCCGTGCGGAAATACCACCGCACGCCGTCTCGGGTACTAATAGCCGGGGAACCAGGACTTCCTTTCTAGGGTATACCTAGAAAGGAAGTCCCTGGTGCCCCGACATACCTCGGGCCATCTACAGACGAGTAGACGACCCCCCCCGTGTGGGAACCCCATGTTCCCTCTGCTCCCTGGAAGCAAGCGCGCTTCGCAACGCGCTCGCCGCCACCCCGGCCTGCTTCTGCTAGGGTGACAGATGGCCTCACCTGTCACCCCCAGGCCTGCGCTTATGGAGGACGGAGGTCGTTCTGCGACCTCCGGCGCCTGAGTCTCCTGCGGTATCTTCCCCGTTCCCGGGCCTGGCGGGCCGGGAGAGTTCTAAACCTCTCCCGGTCCCGCTCCGCCGTCTCCTTCGCGAGCATATCTTGCTTGCAGAAGGAGACGGCAGAGTTCCACGCACTCTCTCTTACATAACAGCGTATGCAGTGTAGTGGATAACAGTGTATATAAATACCATTTATACGGCCGTCACACGGTAGGTACTCTAGTGCAGACTTGACATTTATTTTTATTAGGTCATTTGTTTTATTTTGTTATTTAGTTGAGAAGTCATCATATTAAATTATTTTAATAATTTCATTTTGTAGATATTAAATGACCTCACATTTTTATATCGGATGGTAACTCATTATAAAGTTGTGCCCCTTCAAAATCTATGTTTAATTTTGCCATAATTTTTTCGTACTTGAGGTAATACAAGTAATCCGCGGGAGGAAGTTCGCCGCCTCTACTGACGGCGACAGTCCTGGCACGTTTCCCGCCCTTTGATATCCTGGCGGATATGGACGCGAGGGTCTGTGACCAGACTCGCGCGATCCGCTGGGGCGAGTGCGGGGAAGACCAGGACGAGCTCGGCAGACAGTGGCGCGTGTGGCTGGAACAGCCACAGAATGCACGCCAACGTGCTGTTGGGGCTGTTCTGCCTAACCTCGAAGCTTGGGTAGGTAGGGAGGGAGGTTGCATCACCTACCGACTGACGCAGGTACTCACAGGTCATGGTTGCTTTGGCGAGTACCTGAATCGGATTGACTGAGACGGCACAATGCCAGCACTGCGCGGCCGACTGGGACTCCGCCCAGCATACACTGGAAGACTGCCCCGCATGGGTGTCTAAACGCGAGGTCCTGGTCGACAAAATCGGACGAGACCTGTCCCTGACAATCATTGCTGCCATGCTGGCGGGTGAGGAGGGCTGGGGCACAGTGGTCTCTTTCTGTGAAGCTGTAATGCTCCTGAAAGAGTCCGCTGAACGGGATCGGGAGAGGGCAGATCCCGAGCGTAGAAGACGTCGGCGGGGCCGCAGGCTGCCAGAGAGTGGAGACCTCTGGTGGCAGATTAACTGCTGCGGTAGACGATAGGATGGGGGCCTGGTCGCAAAAATGCGATCGGGCCGCAACATATTACTATTATTGGCTGATTGGCGGGGGAAGCCTTCTTTCCCCGGGATAGGGCCTGGCTAGGCCCGGTGTCGATTCGGGGGGAACCTGAAATAACATGGTCCGGGTCCTCCCCAAGGCAGGGCGCCTGAGACCGGCTGTCAGGATGGTTTTTAGTCTCAACACCACATACTCCTGGCTCCTGCGTCCCCGAAGAGCCGGAGATCTGAAGGGATTTTCCACCCCGTCAACAGAAAAAAAAAGGTAATACAAGCAAACTTTGTCGGCGAGTAGGTACAGCGTTTTGAAATTTGTGATTTCTTTATGAAAGAAAAATTTATATTAATGTTTTTATCAATGCTTTTTCTATTAATCAATATCTATTAATTACGTACAGTTTTGTTTCGTTATAGATCTCTTTTGTGAATGTTAAATATGGGTATTAGAACAGAGATTTTACCTTTTTTATTTAGGCGTTTTTTGTAATTCTTGTTATTTTGTCTTTGTAGCACTGCCCCAGATTTCAATTGAATATAATTTAATAAGTGTGACTTGACTACGGAGTTAAATATATCATACAACGACGGGGATTGACGGGGAACGCAACCTATATGGTTGCGTTCCCCGTCGATTACGAAGTGTAATTAGTGTGGAAAGTTTATGTTTGATAAAATCTATTTGGTCGATCCATGTTAAGTAATGGCTTATTCTCAGGCCAAGATCTCAATTCTTTAGTTTTTTGTTCCACAGAGATATTACTAATTGTCAATGAGGCATGCGGTGGATTTTTTTAATTATAAATTTACTTGTAACTATTCTTATTGGTCCTTAAAGTTACTAAGTTATTTTGGTACCTTTCAGATAAAACGTCCAAGTGTGCTGGTGATCTTGTTGCTCACTTTTTCAATTTGTTCTTTTCAATTGAATTTAGAATTTATGATTAATCCAAGAAATGTCACGTAATCAGCATTCGATAATGTATGTCCATCGTAATTAATATCAAAATCAATATTCTTAAAGTTAATAAAATTGAAAATGTTTGTTTTAGATATGTTGACTTTCGGATTGAAATCACATAGTGTCCTGTCATCAGGTCTCGGCCGAGGTCGCGGCACTCGTCACGCCACCGTCTTGGGCCTGACTCTGATAGTGCAACAGATGGTCCTGTCCTGTCTAATGACTGGTACGTCTGCGACACGGGAGAGTACCTACTTGTTATGCCCGTGCCCTTTCCAGTGCCTATTTAGCCAAAATCACCTCTTCGTAAAGTGTGGTGTCAGCTTCCCACGTACTGTCGCTTTGGACCATGGACTCCAGCGAAATTTTTCCCCCACAGAAAGTCATGACAAGGTTGAGGCGCTGACGTTGACAATTACTAATGTTTTACTTAAATATTACCATCATCATCATCAACAGCCTATATCAGTCCACTGCTTTACATAGACCTCTCCTTAGAAAGGAGGTTTTGGCCTACTATACCACGCTGGCCAGACGGGTTGGTACAGGGTTTGTTTCAAGTTTTCCTTCTCTTTGCAGTGCTGTTGTCCTGCGTAGTTTGCTCCCTTAGTCGGCTTTTACGACACCCACAGGATGAATAGGGGTGGTGACATTCCGTATTCTTAATCCGTCACCACACGGACTCCATAGTCAAGGTATTTTTGTGAAGGCAAGTTATACAAATTTTTCAGCCTAGGGCCCTATTTTTGTTTCGTCTAATTACGAAATCCTAACTTTAAAATTTTCATGTACGGGAATTCATTTTTATTAAAATTATTTTACAGTATTAAATTTTACAATTAATCATAAAAACTTACAATACACCGACATTATAATACATGGAAATAAATTCGTTTTTTATTACATCGTGTGTAGATTAAATCTCAAACAAATAAATCTGAAGATATCGAGTTAGTACATCTTGTCATGTATTGCCGAGCGCATCACCCGCCCCGCGTCCCGCAAACCATCAGGAGGGCCAAGCTTACGGCGGTTTAACTATAGTTTGAAATACCAATCACAAAATTAAGTAACGTTTGTATGTACATGTTTATTTGCCTTAAGGTCCATCAGAATCACCAACAGCCTTAAATAGTATATAGCTGGCCATAAGCCTCTCCTTAAAAAGAAAGTTTTGGCCCAGTATAGGTTATAAGGATCGGAAAGGGTGTAACAGCTACCACGTTATAAACCACTTTGGTTTTAAAGGTACCAATATAATTTTTAAGACTTGCGAGTTACCTAAGTACCATACGTCGTTAATTTACGTTTTATGCGATTTGTCTCTCAAGTTTGAAAACAAGAAGGCAAAACACACATCAAAGATAACATAATTGACGTCTGAAATAATTCATAACAACAAAAGTTTATGGTGCGTAGTTTAGCTGGGGCCGGATCATCATCCGCTCGGCGGGGGGCGACATCTGTCGGCCCGGGTCGCGACCCTTAGCTTGCTGGCCCTCACTTACCTCCACTCACCTGATTTATATCGCCTACGATTACTACGGGCCTACCGTTGGGAATTAGGATTTAATTTTTTTTCTTGATTTCTGTTCTTCTGCCCTTCGTAAATTGTAATATTAAAAACTACCGTTTTGTTATGCTATTAATAACATATAATTGCTTTTATAGCAACACTGGTACGAGAATTAATGTAATCAGGTAATAATAGGTACTGCTGAATTGCCTGACCTTACGTACATATGTACCTCCCTACCTACCTACCTTAGTGTATGTCATGGCACGTATATTAAAAGTTAGTAACCTAAGTACTGTTAAACAGAATTACAACTATTGCAGGTTTTTATTGGAACTAAACTGATAGGTAACGGGATTGAGTGAGTTTAAAATTTGCTTAGGTCTGCCCAACCATTGGCAAAATATAGCATACCGCTTGAAGGACAAAAGCTGTCTTTTATTGGATTAAGATTCTTTAATTACAAGTGTTAACTTCAATTACAAACGATTTCATTTATAATCTAAAATAAAACTTGATGGAAATCTTTTTGGTCAGTAACGTTCCTATGATTGGCAAAATTTAAGTTTAAGTTAGAGAGTTAAAGTTCTTAATCATGTCCTACCTATGTTAATAATCCTTCTATCTAACTTCAATTCCCAATACCTTAAGTGTTAGTTGTGATTGCCTACAATTAATTGAATACAAAGCATGTTTTTGTACTTATATTAGATATTTTGTATTTATATTATCATTTGTTGGCGACTCAAAATAAATAAAATAAAAATACATTCCATAAATTGTAGTGCAAAGTTCTGAAAACATTTAATCACTTTTGATTAAAACAGACATTTAAATAAAACAGCAATTCTCGTTTATTTATCCACAACTTGAATAGACCTACAATTTTACATACATTTTTGCGTAAGAGGCGGACGTTGAAAAGTTATAATTTTCTTGAATGATTTTTATAGAGGGCTTCTTTGATTAGTTTCTACATAAAGGGCTTCGTGCACAAAGCTCGAAGTGATCTGTGTTATCCCTTTGTTAGGGTTTTAATCAATCAGAAAAACGCTGTTCCTACTATACACGTTCTAGGGGCTTACTGATACTTTTGGTAGCGGTTAAGATAAATATTTTTTTTACAATCTTTGCATATACTGTTTCATATAAATTCAATATCACCGGTTTATTAATGCATACATTGTTTTGTTCTTTCAATTTGACATTGTTGGCATGTTTTAAAGAATAATTATACAGGTAGTAAATGCCAAGTATTAAACCGTGAGATTTTCTGAATTAAAGCGTGTCAGGTGAACAGTTAACTGCAATTGTTATTGTCTTTTTCATAACAATAAAAAATACTGCAATAGCACAACAAAAATATTTAAATTAGTATTCGTAATTGTTATAATTTCACACAACCTTTCTTGTCTCTGTAGATGAGAAAATGTTTCGAAATCTTTTTTTGGAACTGAGTACTCATAATGAATTCAAATCATCCAAATATCCGTACTGTTTATTCTAACTTTATTTTTCGAAAAGTTGTATCCCATCCAAGGGGACGTTATAATGTATTAACCGCCTTCAAAAACACAAAAAGGAGGTTATCAATTCGTCTGTATTTTTTTTGTATGTTTGTTACGCGATATCCTGACAACGTGTTTTAGCCTATTTCTCTAGCTTTATAGGTATTTGCGTTTAGCAGTCGTTATGTCATGCTGCTGAGCTGATGTTGGAAGGATTCTTGACCTTTAGGAGTTAGAAAATAACTATTTTAAAAATCATGTATTAACCTTGTTTTATACTTTCAAGATATTTGTTAGGTGTTTATTACGTCTTTGAGGCGGCGAGTCTCCTGGCCGGAACTCCACCGTGGGACCTGGAGGCGAGAGGAGGAGGAGAGGAGGAGGCGCGTGAGTTGGGTCGCAGTCCTGAGACTCGAGAAATCGATGACCGGAAATCCCAACTCCACCGGGTCCTCGTAGGGAGTGGAAGGAACGACTTGGGCAACCATTGCGTCATTGCGGCGGTAAGACCCGCTATGGAGGATTGGCTCGAGAGGCATCAATCTCATACCGACTGACGCAGGTGATCACTGGAAAAGGATGTTTCGGGGATTATCTGTGTCTGATCCGCAGGGAGCCAACGCCTGAGTGTCACTACTGCGATGGTCGGACCGTGGACACGGCGCTCCACACGCTGTCAGAATGCGAGGCGTGGGTGGTGCAGAGGCGTGACCTCGTGGTGGCTATCCGGGTGGGAGTTCTCTCGCTCAATAACCTGATTGCGGCTAGAGGGCATGGAACTCTGCCGTCTCCTTCTGCGAGCAAGTTATGCTTGCAAAGGAGATGGCGGAGCGGGACCTGGAGAGGCTTAGAACTCGCCCGGCCCGCCAGGCCCGTGAACGGGCCAGGTACCACAGACGACTCAGGCGCCGGAGGTCGCAGAACGACCTCAGTCCTCCATAAGCGCAGGCCTGGGGGTGACAAGTGAGGCTATCGTTCACCCTAGCAGAGGCACGCTGCGAGGCACGCGCGCCCTTCCGGGAGCACAGAGGGAACATGGGGGTTCCCACACAGGGGGGTCGTCTACCCGCCGTAGATGGCCCGAGGTACATCGGGGCACCAGGGATTTCCTTTCTAGGGTACACCTGGTTCCCCGACTACTGGTACCTGAGACGGCGTGCGGTTTTAGTCGCTTCGAGTCCGACATTGCCACCGGTATGTGGTATCTGAGGGGATTTCCGCACAGAAAAAAAAGAGGTTATTATTACAGAGATATCTGCAAAAGAGAGTAATAAATGAGATTACAAAATATTTAGTCAAAGAAAGTGTTTGTAATGCAATTATTTTCATGTCAACTCAAAACTCTTTCATTTGTAAACCGATCATGAAAATTCTTTTTTATTTGGAAGGGTATATTTCCTCTTTAGTTCCATTCAAATGTGAAGAAAAAATACCACTCCTAGTTTTGAAAAAAATAGTAATGTGGAAAACAGTATATTTCGGGTTCAAATGTTACATCTTATCTAAATAAAGTAACGGAGTTTTAAAACTATATTTAATATAATCTAACATACAACAGTTTTGTGCTATACATTACGGTTCGTAGGGTTTAAATTATCGTACTTATCTACTCATTACAAACATACCTTATACTAAAAATTCTAAAATAAATCATTAAAAAAAAGTTGATCCGATTTCAAACAATACTGACAATACGATCGTATTGTAGTCGCGTGGGTACTTAGCCAAACTATGCTTACGACGTCTGTTAAATGTTGACTAGCTTGTATTCGCTGACGCTTACTGATGAGAAGATTTCAAGATGTTAACAAGCGGAACCCATCTGCTCAGTTTTTTTTATACTTCAGTCAGTGATTTAGACCTGACTCCAGCAAACGCTCGGCGATCGCTGACTTATGTTTGAAGGTTTTTTACAGCTGTTATGTGTAGGGCGTTTTTGATAGAGCTAGTTAATTTTTAAGTATATTTAATGAGGTAGGTATATTAAATAACTTAAAAACACATAAATCCTTTAAAAGAAAAGTTGAACCGACTTCAAATAATACCGACAAACAACACTAAAAATTAAAAAATAATTACAAATCTAAGTTAATAAACTAAAATAAGTACCCTCAATATAACGGGTAACATTATAATGGAAATGGTCCCTTCTAGTCTGTTTGAATTCGGTACCAAGCCCGATGCACAATCAGTAATACTGGTCTGTGTCAGCTTTATATTGGCACAATAAAAAATTAAGAATTCAATATAATTCTCATGCAACATCGCAGATTTTGTTAATTAATTAAAACCAACCAGATCAATTACGTGCTCAAACTTATCAACTACTTAATAACTTATTCAAAGTAATAATATCATTGGAGATATGCATAGCCGACTTTAGCTCGTTCAGCATGTTTTGCGCAGCATAAAGACTGTCGCAGCTGCCGCGCTTCATTCTACCAAGCCTATTAGGCACCGACTCACCAAACAATGTAAAGAAGAAAATAATATTAATTACCAAAAAATCTAAACTGTCATCTTCTTTTAATGATTCGTCCTCTTTCTTTAAGAAATAAAATGACACGAAAACATCTCCGTAGTCATAATTAGTTTTTATAAAACACGCATTAACATAGTAATCGCAAAAGATTTTGTTTTCATCTTTTTACAGACAGACTTTTTTATTTAGATCATAGAAAAAAGTGACTAAACAATAATTATTTAAAATACATATTTACATGAATATAATGATTCATAGTTGGTTCGTTTTAATTAATTTAATGACATATATTTCATAGGTACAGATACTATAAAGAGGTTATTGCAGATTAGTGACAAATCGAAACTTTAGTCACAGAAAACATAATAGCCTGTTTAAATAGAGCATTTTAAAACAACAATGACCAACGGAAGTCAAGTATATACACACGCCGGCAGAATTTGCGAAACACAAGAAAAAGGAAGAATTTACGTATTTTTTCGTAACACTGGCCCGTTACATAACTTTTTTAAATTTTAGGTCTAATTTGAAAACGGAACATTAGACGACAGTCAATTTTTTCATTCGTTTATTTTAATTTTTCATTCATACATCTCTCATCTCTCTACCGACTGCTTCGAAGTTGATTTTCTGTTTTCGTAAAATTCGTAAATTTCATTTGAAAAACCATTGTTGTATTGTTGTATTTTAGTTGTAGTAGTAGTAGTAGTAGTAGTGTATTATTGTTGTATTTTAATTTTTGTATTTTTTCGCATATTGATGAGTTACGAACATCTAAGTATGCCAGATTTAACGCTATCAGAAATCATTAGGGTAAATAAAAAGAGAAGAAATGGTCAATCCTACAGATCGATTGTTACAAGACTTCGTCGATCGTTATCAACGATCTACCGTAACATCCAACGGTACAGATTGACGAATTCTCTAGCGAGGACCAGAGGACAAGGCAGGAAAAGGTGCACTTCAAGGAGAGATGACCGTTTTATACAACTTCAAGTTCGTTGGAACACGAGACTAACGGTGGTGCAGACGTCGTCATTGGGACTTTGACGAGTAGGGTCAGGTTCTGTTCACTGATGAATGCAGAATTCTGTTAAATCGGATTGATGAAAGACAGCGAGTATGGAGACGCAAAGGAGAGCGTTGTATAAAGTCTAATTTTGAAAATACAGTGGCATATAGCGGCGGCACAATTATGGTCTGGGAAGGGATATGTTTAAGAGCTCGCACGGAGTTGATGGTAGTCGACGGCGGGAATCTGACTGCTGATCGGTATAGCAGGGAGATTTTAGAAGAACATGTTGGGCCATTTGCCCCCTTTATTGGCAACGACTGCATTCTAATGCAGGATAATGCTCGGGCTCACAGTGCTCGCTCAGTACAGGCCTAGACCATGTTGGTTTAACAGTGATGGAGTGGCCAGTACGGTCCCCGGATATGAATCCAATTGAACACAATTGGGACTTGCTAAAGAGGTCTGTCAAATCAAGAATGCCACATTACTTGAAGAATCGCAGAGGTTGCCCCAATAAATTATTGACAACACCACCCGCAGTATGTCCAGACGGATGGAAATCACAATCAGAGCACGAGGAGGGAAACACTTGATATTAAACATTCATTTAATTAATTGTAAACCGTCATAAAATCTTAAATTTTTGACTTTCTCTGTCATTACGAAATATAAGAAAAATGAATTGTGTTTACTTTAGTTTTTTTTCATTAAACTTTAAGTATGGTGTTGCAAATTAATGTTAAAACATGTTAATTTAATTGTTGTTGTAATAAAATTAACTATTTTATATTGCCTTTTTTTGTGTTCTGCTAATTCTCCAGCCCTGTGCCGGTCCCGGTGTGTATATTGACTTTGTTAACATGGCTATTTCTAAAACTATGAGGAAAATTTGACTCTTTGTTAAAGCTACTGAAAAGCATTGCTTTTTTTAGGTCAATAGTAAAATAAAAACAAAATCAAGAAAATTGCCTATCCGACCTTCTTAATAGGGACAGACGCACTAATCGTAAAATATACTCATATTGGAGCACATATAAGGGCTTTTGGGTTTTAAGAAATGCAGTATAAGTAATAATTTACTTATACTGCATTTCTTAAAACCCAAAAGAGATGAGAGGATTTCAAGATGTTAACAAGCGGAACCCATCTTCTCAGTTTTTTTTATACTTCAATTAAATATAATTATTTAATCTGCCTATTTTTAATTCACTAAAGAATTATATTTGTAATGAATTCTTTGTATTTATCCATATGAAGCACCACTATAATACTGCGATGATTTCAATCTAAACCAGCGATAACTATAATATGCCCTTTATTCATACGGAAAGTAAATGGGTGCAATATGTGGGTACAGTCGGCACACTGGCAAAGAGGGCTTTGTGGTCTTTTGTGTAAGTAATTATAGGTTGCCGTTATTACTTTTAAATTACTATTTTTAAAAAATGGAAGTAGATTAATAAGTTAATAACTATTACGAAAAGATTTACGGTTCCTATACATTTAAATGGAATTATACCGTTCTTTGTCACAACAGGACTAGTTACAGTTACAGCTCAGCGACGAAATGTGAGTGACGAGTGAAATTAACTACAAATTTTAATCAATTTGAAAAATATTAAAATTGTGTTATTTTTGTTTACGCTCGTATTGTAGTCGCGTGGGTACTTAGCCAAACTATGCTAACGACGTCTGTTAAATGTTGACTAGCTTGTATTCGCTGACGCTTACTGATGAGAGGATTTCAAGATGTTAACAAGCGGAACCCATCTTCTCAGTTTTTTTTATACTTCAATCAGTGATTTAGACCTGACTCCAGCAAACGCTCGGCGATCGCTGACTTATGTTTGAAGGTTTCTTAGAGCTGTCATGTGTTGGGCGTTTTTGATCCAGCTACCTAATTTTTGAATATATTTAATAAATTAGGTATATTAAATAACTAAACACATAAGTTCCTTTAATAAAAAGTTGAACCTACTGGGTCTACCAATAGGGATGACCTGGTTTTGACAGCTCATTGCGGCCATGTTTGATGATGGATCTTTGACGTCTCTCGACATTTGTGTTTTGTAAGGTTTGCCATTTTATCATGTCACGTTTCACTTTAAACCAACGCTTGGAAATTGTCCAAAATTTCTTTGAAAGTGACGAAGGAAACCCTGTTACTGTGAATGGCGAGCGCTATAACTCGATGTTAATCGAATATTTCTTTCCGGAATTTGATGATATTGATGCAGACGACCTTTATTTTCAACAAGACGGTGCACCACCTCACATTACTCGAGTGAACATGGAATTATTGCGTGGAAAGTTTGGTGAGTCGTTAATTTCGAGAAATGGACCTATCAGTTGGCCACCAAGATCGTGTGATTTAACACCTTTAGACTATTTTCTTTGGGGTTACGTTAAATCTAAAGTGTACAGCAATAATCCAGCTACAATTCGTGACCTAAAAACCAACATTCGACGAGCCTTAGCCGACATACACACGACAGGGAATACAGGGAACGGGAACACTAAAAATTAAAAAATAATTCCAAAACTAAGTAAAAAAACTATAATAAGTACCCTCAATAAAACGGGTAACATTAAAACGGTACTAAGCTCGATGCACAATAAGTAATACTGGTCTATTGTAGTAGTAATTCTACACCAAAGATTAGCATGCCTAATTAGAAATTCGCAAATAGAGTCTGTTACCAAATATCCCAACAGTAAAGTTTAATGTGGTCCCGCCTTCCCGCTGTAAAGCAATTAATAAAGACTAACAATTTACCTGAATAGGACGGTAAAGAGGAAATTAAGGAGACGGCCGACCTCGGCTGCTCATTACAGCGCTGTATTAAAAGCATCCGCCCTTCTGCTTGAATATGCATTTTTACGAGCAGCAGGGCGCAACTCTCGTGCATGTTTGATGCGGACAATCTCGGCGTATTCAACGCGCCAAGCTGCCACCTGTGACCGACCATGGACAAACGATGTCTTCACACGATACCACGGATTTATGTTTATACTATTTCCGTACATTTATATTCCAATTTATTAAAAAAAGGATTCGATTTGTGGATGGCATATCATTGTAATCAGATTAACAATGTTCATAAAATACAGAATCCATAAAAAAACTAAATTTTAAAGTAAAATCCTTCATGTCTCAAATGTACTCGTATGTAAGTTAAAATTAAATATTTTCTGTAACCTGAACAATGAGTTATACACAGCAGTCATTGTGTAGGCTTATGTGTATTGCAGTAAAGCGGGGAGTAATGTAGGGGAGAGCGGGGGTGGCTGAGGGAGTGCTGTAATCAAGAAGAGTACCCCCGTCCCTAGGCGCAGGCTGCGCTGTGCTACCCTTAGCCGCCCGAACTCCGCACCCCCGCGCACCCCCGTGCCTCGCCCGTCTCGCGCCTTAACCACCTCGAGGGCAATGCCTCAAACCTCTATTGACTTACCGTTTGGCAAAGAAATATTTTTACGTTTTCTTTGTTGATATGAAGTCAATACCCTCACAAACGCCATTGAAAAAAAAAACATTTAGAAAACAAAAAATACTTTTCTGAAACCTTTACAACTTCTCGTGCTCACAATAGAGAAATATCGATGATGACAGATATCAATATATAATATATATCAATTGCTTTTGATTCTACAATTTTATGAATTTCTTTTTTTTTCATTATCAAACTATACAAATGAAGTCTAGCTTAACCAAATAATATACTTTTAAAAATTCTACATGACACACACAACTCAAATCCGAGTATTGCATCAAATAAAATCCTGTAAAAAAGCCACGTTTCTTTCTACACCTAATTCTCATTGTAATTATAATATTTATTGGCATTATCAACCGTAGTATAAATTGATAGTATTTAGAGTATTGATAGTATATTTCCTTTGGCTTCGCTCGAGTTAATGTCAATTTTGTCTATAATTTTTTTCCGGGATAAATAATAGCTTCTGTGCTATCCTAGAGTATAGTGCATCTATGTGACAAATCTTGTCGAGATCCGGAAAGCCGTTTTGGCGTGATTGCGTAACAAACATAATTACGTTTTGAAAAGTCAAAAAAATTAGTGTCTAATTATTATTATTTTTGATAGAGAATATAATTCTACTGAGCTTGGAATCGATAATTAAAAAAAATAGTTGCCCATATGAACTTGCACTCCTTTTCAAGGGTAGTTTGAAAAATTAGTTATAACGTTTTTTATTACTATTAATAAAGTCTTTACTGTGAGTTTGAAAACGCTACTACCAAAAATAACGAAGTTTCATATAAATTTCCAACCGCCATTTGCACCCTTAGGGGTGGAATTTTTAAAAATCCTTTCTTAGTGATGTGCACGTCACCTTTTGTTTTTTTTTTCCGTGTCGAAATCCCCTCCGATACCACCTATCGGTGGCATGTCGGACTCGAACCGACTAAAACCGCACGCCGTCTCGGGTACTAATAGCCGGGGAACCAGGTATACCCTAGAAAGGAAGTCCCTGGTGCCCCGACATACTTCGGCCATCTAAAACAACAGGTAGACGACCCCCCCCCGTGTGGGAACATCCACGTCACCTAAAGAAAATTTATGTGAAATGCGTGCGTTGATCGATCAGTCAGTGAATCAGTCTGTCAATTTCTTCTTTATGGATATAGATACTCGTATACTCGTTTATAGTAATATATTTTAGACAGCCGTCAGCAATCTTTGTGACATTGATTTAACCTTTACTCTCTGTGACTAAATATTTCGTTTGTTTTTATGGTACTTATTATTCATTTATTTGAAACCGTATTGTTTTTATATTACATATGTTTTTTACACTGTAATCTATATTTAAGTTGGATTGTGTACGCTTCAAAAACTCAAAAAGTTCTGCACCAATAGAGCTCAAATTTTGACAAGATATACAGCCCAGTTGAAAGATTTTTCTATTTTTCATGTCACTATTGTTCCTTATTCCTTATTAATGCAATCACAATGTGATTTACCCACACATTCATTCATACGTCGTGATAGACAGATAAAGTCTAACTGATGTTTATTGGTAAACCTTTCGAAGGCATATCTCAACTCTTTCTAGACTATTATTGTGAGGTAAACTGTGTGGTTTCAGTCGGTTCGACACCATAACCGCATGTGTCATCGTACAATCGGTGACGTAGACCCCTACGGGTTCTAAACTTAAAAAAAAGGATTTCTATTAGAAAAGAAACTGAAAACTAGAATCTGGATCTTAAATGAACAAATGCATATTCGAGGAATTCCTCAAAATAGAATTAATTACGTTTCCATTTGCCTACTCACACTCGAATTAATGATTGGGGAACACGAAACGTTTTATAATATCCGACATTTGTGCCAACAATCGGTCTGTATTGCGCGGCTTTTGTAGAATAACAAAAGTTAACCTGTCGACTCGTCCGGCCGTAGAATGGAGTGATTTTAGGGTTGCGAGGGAAGCAATGACAAGCTGAGGCCCCGCAATGCACTCAATAAAACCAACGCGTCACTGCACATAGCGGGAAAATGGCAAGACAATATGAACCTTACTTACTTAAGAAAAGGTTGAAATAGAAGGAACGTGCAGCAGGTTTTAATGTTTGAATAAAAGCCGCCATGTGCTTTGCTGCCGCATGGCGCGTTGACAGCACTATGCGATCATTATTGTGCTCGCAGACATTGACTTACTGATTTATTTCAATAGATTTCAATTCATGCTATGATAGTCCCTTCATTAGTCAAGCGAAATTTCTAAACAATAGATATTAAATCCTACATTCGAACTTACGAGCAGTCTTTAGTTTTAGTCTTTAAGTGAGTAGTGAGTTGCACACAAGGATGGAATGCGTTGACTGTGCTCTAAGAACTCGCTTCCAAGTATTGAAGGTCTTATTATATATCTTAAGGTAGTATATAGGTAAGATAATGTACGTTAGTAGGAGAAAGATATCAAGCGAGGTTTAGCTCTATTATATTCTATGAAAGCTATTGGTACACGCAGTACTACTGTCATACATTGTTAATCATATTCCAATTAAGACTGAATAAGCAAATACTTCAAAATAGAAATCAAAACAATCTTTGATCAACTTTGTATTAATACGAATTATAGGCTCTATTACTTAGATTCTGCTAATACCAGGTTTCTGAAATAGGTGACTTCTAAAGATAGATTGATTTATAGAGTCAAAAAAAATCTTTCAAATATATCATAGATATCAAAATGATTGTTTTAAAAAGTAAGTAAAAGTTAATTTATTAAGTTGAAATCTCAACAAATGTACAAAATATACATGTTTCATAATTTAAGGTGTTCAAGTCTTGCTTTCTTATTTCATGAATTTAACAGACACGAAGTTTCTGTGCTTAATGTCATCTTTGCGCACGTTTATGGTTTGTGCAGTTATTTGTTTGTTTTGCATCATCATCAGCCTATTGCCGTCCACTGCTGAACGAAGGTCTCCCCAAAGGAGCGCTTTTTAACTTTTCCGGTCTTTGGCAATCCGCATCCATCCGCTGCCAGCCACTTTCCTTCAGTCCACGGTCTACGCCGCTACGATTACCTAATCGCGGTCTCCGCTCCAACAATTTTATGAGTTAACAGACATATTATAGTTTCTGTTATATAGTGTTTGCCTTTTCACTAATAACATTACGTTAAACACTTAAAGTGTTGAAATCTTTTTACATTGTGCTTAAGGTAATATTTAAATGGATACAATATGCGCAGTTAGATACTTTACATAATACATATATTATTTACCTAATGAAGTAATGAACCTTATAAACATAAATACCGAATAAATCTACATTATTTTCACTTATAAGCTAAATTTGCCCATAAAGTTGCAAATCGAGCGATTAAACAGTCTAATAGCTAATACCATTAAGTGATAAATGCAACGGGTCGCGTATGAATAATTCTACTGGATGGATACAATGTACGGCTTTTGCTAAACGGCTCCATATTTTCAAAATCCCCATAGAGCAATAATATTCAATGAGCTGCGTGAAATAGATTTATCTTCAAAGCGGTAGAGTAAGAGAGACAGACGATGACGAGGGACATCGGATGGCAAATCCTGGAGATTAGCACGACGGAGCGACATGTGGCCTCCCGGCACTTAGCACCCCTCTCCGCCGAAACACACCCCTCGCATACCCGCACTAAAGCACTACATATAACGACACACCTATGATACACTGCGTACTAAATCCGAACCCATAAATATTTATGGTTAGCATTAAACAAACTTAATCGAAGACATCATTTTTATTGGCGCCACACGTTAGCACACGTGACAATAATTACATAATTACGTACAGCATTCCAAATGACCTCAGGATTTTAGTAATTATTACTAGCTTCAACATTATAAAATATTCCAAAACATCAGATTACAAAGAGATTGACACTATTATTGATGTCTTTTATTTTACCTCATGAAGCGGAGACCAACTGAGGGGAAGTTCATGCGTTCCCGTCATAGTGTAAAGGAAAGATTTTCTCGGCCATTGTAAGTCTAAGCAAAATAAAAGTTTAAAATGCAACTCATTTTAATAAACCATAATTTCGATAGGTTTGTTTTATTTCATGTTTATGCATATTAAAATTTTATGTTTTACGTAGTATATTTGTTTGTGATGTAGTCAAAAGATTACACGGATTAACATGCGGGTAATTTGCAAATGGATGTATCATAACAGCTATTGAATCCGTTTAAATGTAACATTTGTCATTGACGTGCAATATACAAAAGGGTAGTCACAATGGGTGCTCAAAGGCTAGTGTCCACTTGTGTACTGATCGGATCTGTGTCGGTGTGATATGGTCTAAGGTCGGTGCGGGTCACTTGAGCGCGGGTCTATTGGGCCCCAGCGGAGCGGAACGAGCCTCGATGACGCCATATGTTGAGCGCATTACTACTCGCCTGCTCACTCCGCACCCCTTCAAGATTGATGACGATTCTCTATATGTGCATTCAAAAGTATTAGGGCATGTAAATGTTATGCAATCACTTAGCCTAATAGCTTGCAAAATTTTATTAGAAATAAAAATAAGTTATGATTTTTTGCCGCTTATATTCAACTGGAAATTATTCTGCCTTTATTTTTTATCGTTCTTTACTATATTAAGGAATGTTAACATTTGATCTTTTTATCCCCATGAAACCCGATTTACTAGTAAGATTTGGGTCATAGTTTTATTTAAAAAAGGGGTTAATAGTGAAGTTTACATTACTTGAGATTTAATTTTTACACAAATAAAGTCGCGTACAACGCCACATAATTATGTAAGATTGAGTGTAACGTCACATTTTCGCCTTAATAAAAACTCGTTGACTTGTTCTCACCGGGGCGTAATCAGAAACGAGATCGTTGTCAGGTCATTGAACCCCTACTTGGTTTTCACTTCACTTTATTAACTTAATCGCACTGAGCAAATTCTCTCGTTCGTCCATCTATTATTAAAATGTCTGAGTTGTGTAAACACTTCACTTAGCATCGTATTCTCTGTTAATAGACACGATAATTTTATTTCATTCTCTTCTTGAGAAACACAGCTTAGATGCATTCTAAGGTTTCAGAGCCTATTTCTACATACTAGTAAATTAACTTCAACCTATTTTGTTTAAATTTGGTTTTTTGTAAGTAGATTGGTTCTTGGTTTTTTCGATGTCGAGATGACACATTTGAAAGGTCAGGTCTGTGATTACTCGTATACTCGTAATATATTGTATATACACACACATACACAGATACATTATACACACATACATTGTATATTTTAAAAGTAGAAACGACCTCATAGTTTAATATCCTAACATACTCAAAATTGGCTCATACCGTCGTAGTCACGTACCTACAACGTTAGTTTTCAACGATCATAATTTTAACTATATCAAGAAAAAACAATGCTGTGTGCAAAAATATTGACAAAAATGACAGCTCGCACAAAATTAAATACCGCAATACATAAACTTTTCTTAACAAAAAACTTCACAACAAACATTTTCCTTTCTCACAGACGATAAAAACAGTGAGAGCATGTCATTCGTTTTGTAGGGTCGTTTTCACCCTTGTTTACCACCAAAACACTTGGCACAAAAAGTGTAATGGAGTTTAGTAATGACCCCCTCTGTGAGAGAGCAAACACAAACTGCGCCTACCCGCAGAGATGCTGGTCTATACCGCTGTTGTTGTACTTGTTTTATTTGAACGATCAACAGACTCTTTGCCACCGATACTCATCCAATTTGACACGCACCTATCGACTGGTGAGGTTTTCTCTGAAGTGGTTCATTGTCATTGCAGACTTTTAGTACGCTATGAGCTAATTAGAGTAGCATTATTATTATTATTTTAGTATTCTATTAGCTTTATTTGTTACAAGTGACTAATTAAATGTGTAAAATAAAAAAAATCTTAGAAGTAATTTTTAACTTACCTGTTATTGTCGAAAATTAAAAGGAATGTAACAATATTAAGTGTAACAATATTATATCTTAAAGCTGGTCTGGTGATAGGGCCAGGGAGTTGATAGTGGAAGAAAAATTACTCAGATGTATTTTTAGTTGTTGGGTGATAATAAATGTATTTAAAGTAAAGTTTATTGTTTCCAGTATGTGAATTAAAGTTTTTTTTTTACTTTTACTTAACTTTAATTAGTTTTTACTACGTTACAGGTCTTATTATGTTACATCATTGTACATGATGGTTGTATGATTGTATTATGTTGCATTTGTTGCATTGTACATGATTGTGTTATGTTACATTGTTACATCATTTAAAAAAGATCGCGTTAACTTGCCTCATTAAATTTTGGATTGTGTTTTATTTTCAACATAAAAGTAAATGAATATTAAAGGGTTTAAAAAATACTTACATATCTGTTGCGTATTTAATATAGTATTACGGTAAAATTTCACTTACCATTAAAGCTTGACAATAAATATGTTTAAATCTTATGCGACTTATTCACATGTTACTTTGAAATCGTTCAAGTAGAACTTATTTTTAATTGAAAGTAAATAAAAATTAGAATTGTCTAGCCTTGTCAAAACATGGATCATTAATTTAATTAAATTTAGAAATAGAATAGAATTTAGAAAACTTTTTTGACCACTCTCTGAAAATGTAGTCAAATTCCCAAAAGAATTTCTTTTCGTACTGTCCTCTGTGGGCGGCTGACTAAATCATGTTTTTATAAATCTTCTGGTATAAGCCTACTTAACGGGTGCAATACTAGTGCAATACGTACGTACGTGCAATCGAGTCAACTTCTATGACTGTTAAATTCTGATACTGTAAAATTTCAAAAAATCTTCCAAATGTCACCGAGTCTAAGCCCCGTTTTACACCTCAAACAAATCTTACACAAAAACAAACTATTACACTATTGTATGTGACATATGAATCAAATGTAATACTAATGTGCGCCTGGGGTCGGTCAGACCCTCTTGTTCAATTATCACGCGGGGCTCCACATTGTTGGATGAAAATGATACTTGTGAGAGATTGCTTTATTGTTTTTTCTCTTGGCTAAAAAGTAGACACGTGCCATGGTTATCATAAGGACGACGATAACTACATTGAACAACTGGTGAAAGCATTCACTGCTTGCTTTTCATTTTAAAGATTTATAAAACAATTTTAGACTCAACTGTTGATAATTAATACCATTTTTAAAAACAATGAATTCCATTTAAAAAAAATTTAATCCCTTAAGATAAACACAGAACATACTATAAAGTCTTCACTTGAAGTGTTCAAGTAACTTTAAAATTTGATGACATTTTTATCCACATATAAACTTGAAAGATGCCGAATTAATTTACGTTCCTATACATGGGATAATTTAAAAAAAATGCACACTAAGAATTTTCTTCAAGTATTAATAACATAATATTGTCAAACATAAAAGACTTAGCTTTTGACCATCAGGCCTTAATGGGAATGCTACATTTATATTATAATTACTTGTATATTTTAGATATTCTATACAGATCAACTGAGACTACCCTACTATAATAGTTACACGTTGTAAAGGGCATTATAATATCTTTCTTAGGGTGTTCCGAACATATATTTTGTGTTCTCAATCTAATAAAATAGTGAACAGGTGCGTCTTTGCGCTTGTTTCGACTGTATCCGTACATGGTGCGGGAAACGGATTGTTCTCCAAATTCAATTATGGCTCCACCGCAAACCAACTTCTCCGCTTTGATTCAACAATAAACTACACTAAATCAAGCTGGATCCAACCGTGCGAAAGTTCATTGTTTTCACGTAAAACCACGCACATTTTTCTTTTACTCTTAATGTGGTGGAACGTTATGAAGTGAACGTATGTTCCACTATATCGTTTGTTGTTTAAGGTATTATCGCGTATTACAGTTCAGTCTGTTCTAATGCTTTAGATAAATCAAAATAATTAAACATAGTAGTGTAGTGCTTATAAATTCCACGACACATGTCGTGGAATTTATAAGCATTGAAAGACTAATTATATTTGTTTAAGCGAATTTGGAACAACTAACTGACAGTAGGCGTTAACTTCATAGATATAGATTTCATCTATGTTGGTAAGCAGTTGTTTGTCGCCGACTAAAATATTTAGTTTATATCTATCCAAAGTAATTATTGTCAAGACATGATCTTATCATGTTGTTGTATATACTTTATGGAACACTGACATATGGAAGTATTAAATAAGCTCATTTCTCTTTTTTCATACCATCACCACAACATATGTTATATCACCATATTAAAAATCACAAAACCATTGATCTAAATTCAAATATTTGTACTTATATAGTTTTTTGCCCCCAAAGGTCTAATAAAAAATCGGAAAGGTATGTATTTAAAATAGTCAGATTAATAATATTTTTTTCAGAAATGTAATGATATTTTTGAAAAAGTAGGCAGTACTTTCATATTGGATACGATGATTGCGATGATTAACAATAATCGAAACATTAAAAGTCAGAAAGGTTGCTATTTAATATCCCAGCAATAAGTGATTAAAAGACTTGGCAATTAAGTAATGGAGTGAGCGAGTGCTGAGTCTATATCGATTGATGTACAAGCGTGGTTAAAAATAAATGTAAGCTGATATTAAAACGTATGAGGGCTTGGTAATACATTGTTTTATGAATATGTATGGATCGGAATAATAGATAAGTATCTTTACTTTCATATTTGTAGAATGAACGATAAAAATATTTGGTATCTTAATGATAAGTGAACGTTAAAAGTTAAACTTTAATTCTTACTTAGAGATATTTTTAAGTGAAACTTTGCAAAGCTTTTTTAAGATTTATGCCGGTTATCTTTATTTCGATCGTAAAGGGCTATCAAAAAATCTTTGCTACCACTGTATAATCCACTTTGATCCACTGAGAATTGAACAATTTAGCTGGAAGGTCCTTTTGTCCTCGTTGCTTTATTTTTTCTTTACTGTAATGTCACTGTATGTAATTACATTTAAGACTTTGGTTACTATTACTAGTTGATTTAGATAAAATAAAAGTTAGGCTAGTTTAAATTAAAATTCTGTTTTCAAAGTTTGAGATCCACTTCCACTTACTTGTCTTTAACCACCAGAATCCCTATTGGTTGTTCGAATCTTTCACCTTTCCTCACTGATTCACAAGATACGTAAACTAATCAAGTTCATTTGTTGTGTATGTGTTAATGAAAAAATCAAAAGTACTTATTTTTTGTTTAGAAGTTTCTGATGATACATATTATCTAAATAAATGGGATTAATTCAATGTATTAATTATTTAGGGAGTCGACTTTTGAAGTACGGTTCAGGAGTCCAGTAGTACTTTTACGAAGTTATAGCATTATAACAAGTTGGACTTATGACCTTCTTCTAATAACGTGTATTACACACACATATACACGCAACGTGCGTATGATCATAGTGACTAATTTCAACGTAATCAATAACTGCCCGTCTGGCGCTGCTGTGGACGCTCTGATGCAAATACCACCGTTTCAAATCTCATGTCACAGTAACTTTTTGAGAATTCATGGAATGTGATTATGACAGCAATATTGTAACAAACGTCGAATAATATAAATCTTTGATTCGATACTTTAAACTAGTGCAGTCTGCTAATGGTTGGTGAATGTGAAGCAAATGGTTCCAAACTAACTAGACTCCAATTACGTCGAGGTTTTGAACGACTTTTATCTTGTGGAAGAATTTAGTGACTTTATTTTATTTAAGATAAATGTGCGATACACCGTGCTGGTATTATAAGTAAATGGTTTCAATCTCATCAATATTCAAATATTAAGGTTACTCCAGTGCGATCCCCTGATCCATACCGTATATAAAAATTATGGTGTTTTAGTAGCTTCCACGCGTCAACATCTTATGTATTAGTTGTATTATAAACATTGTAGGTCACACTTTAAATGGAATAACTCTTTTCTTAAGGCAATTTAGGGGATGGGCTGGCTGTAATAGTAATAAGTTAGTTTATGATTGTAAAAACAACCAGAACTGTTTATGAAAATATTAAACTTAAATGTGTTTATTTTCACGTTTAATTTCTTTTCAATGTTCATATATAAATAATCTTGTGAATATTTCTTTTTTATTAAATTACGTTTTATGCCTTATTCATTATTATACCTCCGTAAACTGCAGTAATTTCTAAGTATAAGAATGCAGAAAATATATCCTGACATGAAAACAAAAAGTGCCAAAGTGATCAGGCACCGAGGCTGGAACAGTCGCCACTCGTCATCAGGTGTGGAAGTAAGCTTATCGTACTATTATGCCACTGGTTCTAATTACAACTGTGTTGAATTTTAGCATCGCTTTCAAATAGGTGCTACCACTGAAAGTTCAAGTAGTTCTAGAATAGGTGTCTAAGTATCTAGTGCTGTGCACACATGCATGTGACCAATTAACATTATACGTCTGTATTATATGGTTAAAATATGCGTGTGCATTGAAACACCACACACACAAAGATAGGCACAGAACCGGCCTGCGAATATGAACGTTACTGTGCTACTGAATTTATGACCCTTCACTGTACATTGCACAAGACATAAGTACATTTTTGGACAATCTAGGGAAGACGTCAAATACTTTAAGTAAGTAATCACAATTTGTTAACATTCAAATAAGCGTAATTTTTGGCAGTCTTAAATATCCAAAAATAAATTAAATTAAATTATTGTTTTATTTCAATAACTTGATGTATGTTTGTGGTGAGAGTATGTATGTTTGTGGTTTCTTAAAAGAATAAAACGTAATAGTGTTCGTATTTCAAAACCATTTCTCATTTCTTAGATTTAATCTAAAATGACACATGAATAAAACCTTATTTTTCCTAAGCGGGTCTTTACTAAACAGGTGTTATAATAATTTCTAACATATCTCTCTAACTCTTACTGCGTTAAAATTTAAAAAAATCTGTTGCAAATCATTCAAAATTCATGTTACCAATTTCATGTAAAGGAAATGGAAGGAGTGCTTTTTACCACTGTTTTATTTTTATTACAAAATATTGGCCTATTATTGAATATTACTTTAGCTTTACCATCCAATAGAGGGAGGCTTTCTATTTGTTTCTATTATGCTAAATGCCAATCATACCAGCTTAGTGCCCGTAACTATTTATTGCCTCATCGTTCATTGCGCAACAGTTACAGTGATCAATATAGTACCTAATAGGCCTTTTTATCTAATTGATTTAAATCTCAGAATACAAAACAAATATGTTTATTAAGACTAAAACTGAGGAAACCTGGTATTAAAAATTTGTTGGCACTTTATAAGTTACTAAACCTTTATATAAATATTTATATGTAATAATTAATTAATTGAGTTATGTACAGATGTACATACCAAATTATTTTGTTTGCAACGTCTTGTCATAAATATATTTTAAAAGTCTTAAACATAAAAAATATAGTTTTAAGTAGTAGATACACCAAATACCAAACTACATTTGATAAGGTGCCTTAATACTCCGAAAATTACTCAACACCGGTTTTCCGTGAGGCCGTGGCGCCGTGGTATCACTCCAGGGCCTCAATTCTGCTATTTTAATATTGTATCAATAGACTGTCGATGAAATGTCGTCGGAATAGTTTTGCACTTTGCCTATTATATATTATACTAACAATGTGAGACCAATGGCCTCTCGATGACTTGTGACTGATACAAATGTTGTCGATGTCTTTGTAACAGTTTGCTAAACAGTACATTTTAAATTTGTAAGAAAATTATATATATTTAGTTTGCCAGGTATTGCAATGTTGTTGATATCAACATTGGTGACCTATCTTATTATATCGACAGTCTATTGACATTGTGAATTTATGTTAGTAAAATACTGATATTTTGACCGATGTCAATGGCGTCTCAATGGCATCTAAATATCGTGTCAATGGGAAGGCAGTGGCTTGGCGTTAACATAAAATAGTAGAATTGAGGCCCAGTTAAGATGTCCCATATCTGCCGAAGCATAGCTCTCCCGCGTCAAAAATTTGCTGTGGACGGTGGGTAACCCATGCCGTGCAAAGATCAGTATAAGTCAATAGGAGCTAATTTATATCTAGACTTTATCGCGAATACCTATATTAGTAATGAGGAACTAGTAACATCAATAAGAATAAATTCAAGGACATATCTGGAACGGCCATTTTGATTAGAGTACTACGTGACCTAAACACCAGATTCGATTTCCTTATAGTTGTGCATACAATGCATTTGCTGCTGTTGTAAAATATAATGGATTTATGATTTAATTATTAACAAGAGTTATTTTAGTTCGATGTAATGTGGCGCGTAACTGATTACTACCGTGACACATTCTAAAAAATTTGATCAAACTGAGATAATAATTTAATAATGCGTTGGGCTCAATGGAACACCGAAAAAAACTTAAAAGAGGTTACGAACGTTACATTACAGTGAATTTGAACAAGGTATGTACATCTTATCAGGCAGGCTGTATGTTGATTTTGAAACTTAGTTGCATAAAAACCAAAAAAAAACATGAAATTAATTTGTTACGGTTGGTCGATTGCCAACACCGTTTATTAGGTAGATCGATAATACACTATTTCATACACCTTTTTGACAGACATTGTAAAGTATTAAATGTACAGTATTAAATTTATATTTTTTTATGTTCATTTTATAATAACGTTTCCTGATGACATTATTTTTGCATTATATTTATAAAATTGATTTAACTTTAACAATAGTATTAGGGTACCCACATACTAGACACACAAAACAGAAAACCACCTATCTGTTAACAAACAGTCTCATTAATAATTAAGTAGGTAAATAATAAGGGAGGTAGGTTACTTCCATACTTGGAGTTACTCTTCAAAGCAATATTTTGAACGGCTTTTAGTGTTACCAA
Source organism: Arctia plantaginis (assembly GCA_902825455.1). Lineage (NCBI taxonomy): Eukaryota > Metazoa > Arthropoda > Insecta > Lepidoptera > Erebidae > Arctia > Arctia plantaginis. Next base: position 10,432,326 of record CADEBD010000288.1, read on the forward strand.
ATTGGTTCTAGTTTTAACTCCACGAGACCATTGGACGTTGTTATTAATATCACAACATAAGATTTAATTTATCGCTCTGTAGTCATAGCATCTGCAAAAAAGAATCTTTGAAATTTGACCACAATCGCTAGACATACACATAAAAATCTGTCAAAACAGAAATGTCTACTAAAATCTGATTGAGGAAAGACGTATCTTTCCTCAATCAGATTTTACACCACCGTTGCACAGCGTGCTGTGCCTTAGTTTTCGTAGTTTACTTCTATATAACTAATTTTATTCTACTAATTACATAGATAAGTGAAATTATTTAGAATGAGTAACTGTTTGATTAGCGAGTCATAATTTTATTATACTAATGGACATAGCGTGATTAAATAAGCATCTGGCACTGGCGCCCGTTTGACGTCAAATCATTTAATGTCATACAATGCCACGATAATTACCGTTTTATAATACCACAAAAACAATGGGCACAGCATCGAAACACAAAACACTATATATTCTGGCTTTTCAACGGGTGCAAGTGATAAAGAACTTGTGTATTACATATGTAGGTGCTTCCGACGTTTACAAATAAAGGCGAAGGTTAATACTTACATCGTAGATACTTTTAACTTATAAGATTATTTACTTATTTGAGTTACATGCAATTAGTTTAAAATGTTAATGTGCAGTTTTTAAAGAGTACCCACTTTATCGCGATTTTATTTTTGATTTCAAGTATTTTAGACCAAGTTTCAAGTTTTTTTAAAAAGTAAGTTTACAAATTTTGCTGATTGGAATAAAAAAGTATATATGAACTGATTTTAATGGGCAATAATTTTATAGTTTTTAAACTGACATAAACTGCCAGGGCTTCTAGATATCTAACTACCCGTGTCTTTGGGAAGAGGTTCTAAACCTTTTTGAAACATATTTATTTATTAACACATTTGGTGCATTGGTGGACTTAATGCCTAAGGCATTCTCTACCAGTCAACCATTGGTAGGTGCATTTTAGTTAGATACAGATACAGATACTGCTTTACTTTTACTTTAAAGGAAAAAGTATTGGTATTACAATGTTATTGTTTATAGTTAAATGTTGTATGAACTTACTGAGTACATTGTGTAGCTTTTAATATTTTGAAATAACCAACTTGATATAAAGGACATTCTTGAATTAATTTTTTTTGTACTTATTTCAATTTTACAAATATGATAAGAATAAAATTTTGTGAAAAATTAAAAACATAAAACAGTTAAACATAATAGAAACTTGTGAAACGCCTCAAATCAGTTTGATGTTTTCGGAAGTCTCACAAATGTAGACACTGAATTGTGATTTCCACGAAAGTGTCGGTGCGTGCGTGGTGTATTTTATAGTCCGATATTATCTGGTGTGGGGCGCGGCGCCATCTGTCCGGCAGATGCTCTTACGTCACGCGAAGCCCCGCAGTATGGGGCTTCGCCACGCGCCATATTATCCCGTCATTCTGGCCAGCTGACTTTTACTGATTTACTGACCAATATCACTAGCGGCAATTTCGAATTCCTGTTTTATAACTCATTCTAATATGAAATAACACATTATTTGTTTAAGTTGTTTTTCGTTTTCAAATAGTCAACAAGTAAGTACTGGAAATCGTTAAAATGATATATATTTTTATACAATTTAGTAGTAAAGAACAATGGCAGAAAATCGGGATTATTTGGCGTATAAATGTTTTGTTTTACAATGAAATTAAAGCAATTTTCTAACATTTTTTAACTATTCACTTATTTTTGTTAAGGCAACAGTTCTTTTCATTTTATAAAAGTATATCCATATTTGATATACTTTTATATATATACATATAACTGTAATGTATGAATAAAACTTCGGAATGTCAATCAATAAAATAGGGGTATAGACCAAGTAGCAAATGCAATTAATTTGTATCGATTTAATTTAACGATAAAACGTTATGGATTGTTTGATTAATTATACCCATTTATTAAATCTATAATAAAAGTGGTAGTGGGCCGACTGTAAAATATTAAAATCAATTTAAAAAATAAGAAAACCCGACTGCTTAAAAAATAACTAATCATACCTAACTAATAACTTTTAATAAAACTAAAAAGAAAAAACAAGTTCAGTCCAGAAGTGTAGAAAACAATTTAACTACTACAACATTAAAAAAATTTCATTATCAATACACATAAAACAAAACAAATAATAAATTCTAATACTGAACATATTGACTGCAACAGTCTGGACCCAGATTGGATAGAATGATTGACTCTATATTATTATTCTATATTAGTAGTTATTTTTGACGCAGTCCTTTTTTTTATTTATCTTTTTTTGTTTATAATTGAATAAAATCTTTTATTATCTTATCGATATTAAATAAAATGCATCGAAGAGTGGTATGTGCAGCTCAAATCTACGTAAGTGACAGAATGTTCTACTTTGGGCATAGTGGTTTCGAAAATGATGGATTTGAATATCATACTATAATCAATTGATTCCCAAAAAACCGTGGTGTAAAATATTTATTTTTGCTTTTCTATATAAAACCAATCATGGAAAACAAAAAGGAGATCAAAATATTATTAATATATTTTTCATAATTTCCAATATAATTTAAGTTTTTTACATGATATTGTATGCTTTTTAGAAATATTACATCTTAATAAAGTTATCCCAAATGAGTTTGACTTTCTTCATCTAAGACGGTCGTACAACCTGCCATGCAGTAGAGGTAGTCCTTACTTTAGTATCATAGTTAACATTAAATATAAAGTAAATATACAGTCAACGACACGCCGGCGTCCGACTGTAATATTATTGAATGATAAAGTGTATATTTTTTTACACGTTATCACAGAGTATGTTTTTGTGTAGTTAATCTTAGTTCATGATATGTTGCTATGATGGGCAGCACGCGATGACAACAAGCACAAGGGCAGGATGATCACAGTAATTGCGTGGGGTCTACCACCGAGGACATGTGGACTTCTAGGTCATGTTTACTAAAATTACTATAAATTATTTAGTTACTCATATTATATCTATTTAGACAGAACTCGGTTCAGTTTATTTTATCAAATTGCTTTACATGACAGCATTGTGTTGAAGATTGAAAAAATAGTATCGTGAATGCCTCTGCTCTTAAGTTTGTGTGTGAGCGTCATTAAATGTAGTTATGTCGTTTCTGTTATGATATCAAAAAATCGTATCGCCTAGTTAATTTAAACAAATCGTTCAACGACACGAACTTTCTGTATAAAGGTGACTTTTTTTAATTTTTTGTATTGCCATTTTAATGATAATCAAGGGGTTTGACGCAATTGTGAAACGACTTTTAAAAAGGATCTCAGCTCTGTTGTATTGTTTTTTAATTGTTACCTCAGAACTCCGTCATTTATGAACCGATTATGAATCGATTTGAAAAATTATTTTTTGTTTGTGTATTATTCTCGTTGGTCTCATTTAAATTTGTAGAAATTATACAAAAATTCAGAAGATATACAGTTTATTACAATTCATCATGTCATTCAAAGACAGTCTGTACTGTCTAAGTTAGCGATTGAAAGCATCCGAATGAGTTACTGTGAAATAGTAGGTGAATTTTATGGTTACTTCCTGTTAATCAATAAATATATCAGCATTATATGATTCGCAGTTCTCATTCTTCATAATTCACATACAAAGAATCGGCATCGAGACTTTGGTGTATTTGAAGGTCTGATGTACATCTCCCTTAAGTGTGCAAAAACGGGGGTCGCATACTAACCCGTCATCCATTGTACCGTATATTAATTTGAGGAACAAACGGAAAATAAAGCTGCAAAAATATGGGCTACCCTTGTGCACAACAGTGCCCGTTTTCCAGTTCTAAAAAGAGGTACTTAGGTATTGGCGAAGTCACAAATTTTGAGTAATGTGTAGTTTGTGAAGTTAGAGCTTGTAGAGTTAGGGCGTGTAGAGTTAAAAGCTTGGGTCTACATGACATCTGATGACTTTTTGACAGTACGAGCCATAAGGTCTCATCTTGGCAACATTTTACATGACAATGTTTTTGGTGGGATTTCACTTGTTTTTGTAAGTTGCTTACAGCAGTATAAATCTGTATTTTATTATTTATGACAAGGAGTCTCTATTTCACTTTTCAGACCTCTAGCATCAAATTTATGGAAGTCTCATATAAAATTCCATCCCCAAGATTAAGAGGTTAGAGGGGAGGAGGAGGGGGGGGCCCTAAATTTGCAAGTTTTAGAATACTTTTGTCGTTTGTGTACTAATACTAGCTTACATATCAAATTTCAGATTTCTAGGACTTCAGGTAATACCCTAAGAGTTTTAATGATCATCAGAGAGTCAGTGACGACATCGTTTTTATTAGATATCAATAAAATCTAATGTTTAAGAGCTATACAACAACCTCTTATCTATCACCCACAATCGGACGGAATGGTGGAACGATTTAACCAAACCCTGTTTACCCTGAGGTATCTGGCAAAAGTTGTGGCAAGTAGGCAGATTGGGATAAACACATCCAACCGTTTCTTCTGCCAGAAGAAACGGTTGGATGTGTGAAGTGCAGTCCACGAAAGTACTGCAGTTGCCCGCAGATTTGATCACTGGAATACCCCCTGACGGCCCGCGCTGTATAACGGAGTACACGAATGACTTGCGCAACAAGATGAATGAGATCTATGAGCATGTCAGACAATCAGGCCAACAGATGTCTGAGCACATTAAAACTCGTTATGACCGGAAAGTGAACAATAAAGGCTTCGAAGAAAGTTCGCTAGTGTGGCTACATAATCCAGTTCGCAGTAAAGGGAGATCTCCGAAGCCACAAGCCAAATGGGATGGACCATACCGAGTGGTGATGAAAATCAATGAAGTCACCTACCGGATACAGAAGTGTCCAAGAGGCGCCCCAAAGATAGTTCATGTGGATCGATTGGCGCTATGTTATGGGACCGATAATGCTCGGGACGAACATGTCTTAGGAGGGGGCAGGTCACCGGAGAATTTGATTTTGAAACGGTCGGTGAATTCCACCTATTTTGTTGAGTTTTTATTTTCAGTTCAAGCCATACGTTTGTGGACTGTTACCTCTCACTGTTACCAGGCATGCACAAATACTTTCTAATTTAAAATAAAATACTTAAGGAGCATTATATTTATAATCTGAATTATCTATAGGTAGGTACACACTTCTGTATGTATGCATGTATAAATGTGAGTTTGTATGTATGATAATAACTTTAACTATAATATATCGCATCTTAAGTTTATGTTAAATGAAATTGAATGTTCATTCATCCACTTGTTGCCTGGAGAGGTCCGTTATACAAGACTGCCAATTATGTGCATAATTCTTTCTTTTAGACCCTTTCTTCAAAGAAAAGAGATTCGTGTTTATAAAGCATAATTTTATTTCGGAAAAATTTACATACCTGGACTTTGGCCGTGAGTAACTTATAGTATACATTTATATGTTGGTATTAAAATGGTAGTGGAATAACACTCACAAAATGTATAAATCGTATAAGTAGTTTCCAAGATTACGTATTCTTTACATCCAAACTTACAAAAAATAAATATTAGTGTTTATCTTAGAGTGGGAGCGGGTAGGGAACTTTGCGAGGAAGCATAACTAAACGGGCACGGGCAGAGTCGGCATGCGTCTGAGATTCAATTTCTGTCATCGGATCCCAACGTGGCGGCAAGTTCGCCACGCTCGCATTGTGGGTTAATGAGGTTGCATTAAAAATAATTCTTTCATTCCCTTTGCTTTTCATTTTTTTAACCCAACCTCATTAAGCGACAAAATCGTGTAAACAATAACATACCGATGTGTTTTTGCTGCTTGCAATTTGATACCGGGTGGTTAATAGAATAGGCACTTACGTTCCAGCGCAGTGTAACGATGGAATTAAGTGGATAGTTTTATGTACGGGCTGTGTATTTTACTAAGACTACGAAATTTAACAGGAATAAGCTAAAAACGTGGGTCCCTAACTAACGAGTTATTATTAAATTAAGATATTATTGTTTCCATTTTAATAGAGACTCTATAAGGGTAATCTAGACCACAATATCCATTAAAATATATCATTTGTAATATATTCAAAAGATCTCGCCAGTAGGTAAACCACTGGCGAGATCTGCATGAAGCAAGTTTTAATCCCTGGAAGAACTATGCTCCGGCCTAAATGGGCCGATCGGAGCCATACCACGACTTCACAGAAACCCGGTGTTAAGCAACTATTTCTTTGCTTTTCACCGAGTCAGTGAGGTTACTGGAGTTCGAACCAGTCTCTCCCCAAATTCAATGGGGGGGGGGGGAGGATTTGGGGATAGCCAGGAATAGGTAGCTTTTGAGTTGCAATTGTCCAGGTGTGGCGGTAATAGACTATTCAGGTGATTTCTTTGTTTCTGTTTTTAAGCAAATTTCTTATTATGTAGATGAGAGGCAGAAAGAAATTATACGTTTAATAATCTCAAGATTATTACAAAAATCTACAGATGTCCGGTATATTGAGCTGTCATGGTGAAAAATGTTCATATGATCACAGTTCCACTTAAACTGTTTCATGCAATAAAACAAATAATTTTAGCGATCTTTTAGTTTTTGTGAATTCTGTTGTAAATAATCATATTTATCCCACTGTAACGTGTGGTTTACGAATGCCTGTTTACTATCTTGATGCCCTAAAATTAAAGAAGAATTATACGGTATTATAATGCTTTCAATTACTTTTAAACAGCGACCTTTGTTGATTTTGACATAGTTGGAGGTTGTTAAAACGTAGATAAGTAGTAAAAAAGACTTCGTTTAATTAAATATAATCAAAATATAAAGATGTAAATCTTTATTTCAAAAAGCCTGGTTTTGTTTTTTGACTTGATCTGAGTAACATAAAACACGCCGATTAAATAAAATAATGAATAAATTAATGAACCGCAAACATATCACGTCATAATGAATTATTAGATAAATAATGCAAGTGCGTTTATTAAAAATATTTGTTGAGCAAACACTGTGCCCCTTTGCTCACATCATAGGAGGGGATTGTAGTGGTGAGCAAACAAACATCAAAGAGTCCAAGTAGATACTCCACTCAAGGGTCGTTCAAGAGAACATTTGATATCTCTACTGAACCTTAACTGAAACGACTGATTCGAAAAGTTACCTGTGCAGATTTAGATCTTAAACCGAAATAAACAAAACGATATTGAAGTTAATTACTTATTTTTAAAAGTAATGGAGTTCCATATGGTGGTAGTTATTGTGATGATTTTGGGGCATTTGGAAAATAAGAGGTTTTAATTTCATCCTGACTTTTTTAATATATATGAATTTACCAAATTAAAATTAAAGCATTTTGAAGATTCATATTATTAGTCTTCATGTTATTTTTTTTGTTCGCAGCAGAAATTAATCTGCTTATAATTCGTTTTGCGATATGATATTATACGAGTACTTGTTGTAGCTGTTTTTATGAGCTTGGTACGTAACGGAATCTTTGAATGTGATATTGACTTCAAAACATCGAATCAAATTGAAACTTTGCACACTTATCAAGAACCGATGACAATACAATAATTTGAAAAATTTAGCCGATTTTCCTGATTAGGATCTTCAGGATTAACCGCCTTTTACATACCTAAAAATACTGTCTTTTGCTACGTACTAAAAGGGCGGGTGCTGAATCTTAATGAGAAAATAATCATCATTAATGACTAAAAATAAAAAATAAATTACAATAAAAAATACTTAAAAACACGCTTTTGTAACTAAAAATTAGAAAATAATTTCCTATAAGTTCAGAAAGCAAAATCATTTTATCGTAAAAACACGTCGGGTGCTAGATTTCAATTGTTGTGAAAATACTTTACTGAAAGATTTTATATATATATATTTAAATTTATCTGAATAAGGGTACAAAAAATATAATAAATAATAGAAACATTCATACTTCCATACTTATATTATACTCGTAAATATGAAAGGGAGCTAATTTGTAATATACAAAATAGTTATAAACATAGTTTTAACCATAAAACGCTTATTAGGTACCATTCGCCTACCACCACCAACACAAAACATAGTTTTTTGTTTGTCAATAATTTGGAATCCTGTCATATTAAGACCCATTGCCATTTGTGACAGCACGACAGTTGTGTATTCTGTATGTAGTGTGCCAAGGTAATTGTGCAGCAGTAAAAAAAATGATGACCAAGTAGACAGAGGCATAGAGTTAGCAAGATAATAAGAGATAATACCTTTAGATTGATTTGCATCGATCTTGGTAATGTGGTACCTGATAAGAGGCTAGCCTATTTGTACTGTACACTATAGTTCCATACAAAAAAAAAAATGTTTAAACGCTGTGATTCTGCGAATACTTTCTTCTACTACTCAATAGATTTTTTAAGTGTTAGGTCTTACAAATTTTATATACACCATTAAAATATTAATATAACTTAATAACGAAAACAAGAATACTCTCGTCAAAGTCAATAATTTGGATGGTTCTAAGCGGAAACCTGCAAAATACCAAATGGTAACCGCGATCTGGTTTGCGTTGTTTGTCAATTATATTACATCTTTATTGACACAAGCCGGTCATTATGCAGCCGAAGGGCTCACTTATTAATTTTAATAAGAGGGGTACTTGTGCTTTCAAGGGGGATGACAGCCCGTAAGGTTTATTTAGTCAGTTCTGATTTTATGCTTTTTAGTGCTTTTTCACCCCTCAGTAAATAGATGACTTGCAAAAGATGTCGAGAAAGAATTATGCCGTTATACATTTGGATGCATAGTTAATTATTATCTAAGTTGCGAAATTAGATGATTCAGATATATTGAAATACACACTTTACATATTGTAATGATATACTACAATATTATTATTAATAGTGATATTGATAGGATAAAAATGAATAAATTTGATTTTTTAAATAAATTAAATTAATCAAATCGGTCTTCTTATATATTCCTCGAATATCTGATGCTCAACATGATTTTAATTTGTTACCATAAAAGGGAACCCTAATTTTTATAATTATCCTCAAAATCAATTATGTTTTTAAGAAAGTGTCTTTTTTAAGAAAAAGTTTATTTATCATCTAGTCTGAATAGTTTTTACTATACTTTAATAAATACCATTACATATTAAATATGTAACCATGACATATGTAATAAATACCATTAGATCACCATAACCTTATGCTTCTCTTTATGGTGATCTAAGCATACTACAATAGTATTGTTCATTGAACCAAAGACTATTTTAAGGACTTTTTAAAACATAACAAACTACCTGCAAGTTTACTATAGAGAATTATATAAACTATAAAAGTTTCGCCGTAACCTATATAACTTAATCTAATCTAATTTTTAAAATGACAACTCCGACCTAGGAATATATCCTGTGTCACGGGTACTTTACAAACATTAATGTAACGGACATGAGGAACACTCTGACTCAGAGCAACAATTTAATGATTATACAAAGTATTTGGGGATCGAACCACAGCACTCAGCGCAGTAGGTGATCGCTTAAACCACTACACCATGCAGTGGTAAAAATTTGTAATATATAGTTATAATCTTATTATTTCATTAATATATCAAATCATATAAGTTCTTAAGTATGCCCGACTCCTGTTTCGGACATTCTGAATGCTTCTTATACGCGGACCATTTAATGTTTGCAAAAAAAAATTGAATCCTTCGAAACAAAAAAATAGAACTTAACCAAAAAAAAGTGCAGCCACTTAACTTCATTCAATAAAACCACAATATCATATCATTTAAGAAATAATCGAAGAAAAGGAAATAATATGAGACTTAGGTAACATATTCGATAAAAAAGTTATATAGATAAAACATTGCCAACAGAGCATCGGTAATGTTAGAATTTGTATAACGAAATACTAAAGAAATTCATAACAGTACCACAAAAATCTTGTTATACAATAGTCTTGTACGTAGCGTTCTAGAATATTGCAGACTAGTATGGAGATCTCACTATGCAGTACATACATTACGAATAGAACGGATACAAAAACGATTCACATCGCACCATGGCTTTAATTTAAAAATAAACAAACATTTGCTTTCGTACGATACACGTCTAAATTATTTTAAAATGATACCTCTGTCCATGTGCCGAAAGTTGAGTGGCGGTATTTTTGCCTGCAAATTCCTAAAAGATAAAATAGACAGTCCGAAACTGCTAAGTCTCTTCAGATTCAATGTATAAGCTAGATATCCAAGAAAAAGAATAACGCCGTAGTCAGAATGTGCAAAATTTTGAATGAATTTAGTGATATAATTTATATTTAATTCACCTAGACAGCTTAAGCAAAATATACAGGGGCTTTATTAGAAATGTGAATTAAAATTTAATACACTCAATGTTATGATAATCTAATAATTTATTTATTCTGAAATTGGTTTTTGTGTTTTTTGTTATTTGAAATATTCAAATTATTTTACTTTACGATATTGTGATATAAGTTGTAATTCTGAACATCATTAATTATTTCGTCCAAATTTCTAATTACGTTATTTATTATTTATTTGCAAAATGAATTAAAATTATTGTATTTAACTAAATTATATTTGCATAGGCCTATCAAATATATGCGGTGTTAACCTGTAATTAATTGTTACATTGAATTATTTTTCCTTAGTCAGTAACTTCTGAAAACGTGTGTTAATAATTGTTGGTTAACCAAATAAATAAATAAGTATAGGAAATATCACATCAGAAATAGTAACAATTTAAATAATCAAACTAAAAAAAGTATACATAGCGCCTGCAAGAAATTGTTACGCACGACAATAATCAACTCTACATAACGAGACACTTCGTTAAGGTACAACGTTTCTCAGATAGACTTACAAACATCAGTGATCAAAATAGTGCCTTCATTATCAAAAGAACAATGAGCAATCACTCGCATCTCTACTTATAATCGTATGGTCCCAACTTGACGTCACATCAGCGGGCTTAGTAGGGTGCGCCCAGCTGTTCTACCATAAAAGTGTTTCGGGTGGCGCGTGCCGCCCGTGGCGCATCTCTAAATTGCATTTTAACCTAATTACAGAACGATATAATTTTTCGGTTCCGTTATAATCAGATCAGGCAGACATTATCAAATTAAAACGCTGTTTTAGAGAGGCGGGATCGCGGCCAAGTCTATTTTTCTTCGTCCTTTTAATATAATTTTTCATATTAATTTAGTTATACACATATTTTATTAACTTTTAAATTATATTTTAAGAATAATGATTTTCTCATTTATACGTACTTGATAAAATATATTGACTGTCTCAATAATAACGCGGCATAAGTTGCCTTATAAACCTATATAATCACGAGGTCAGGCAAGACCAAAACTCATGGGTTTTCTCATAAGGAATTCAGTAATTCCTGAACCTATAAACTATATTATTACTTATTCTGAATATTTTTACAAGCTCTGCTTAGTTTGAAACTAGATGGCATGCTGAGTTAGATGTTCGAAAATATTAATTTTATTTTAAAAAAGCTTGGTGGTTTCCTTACAATATAGGTAGGGGAATTAGTAATAATGACTCTGATAAATTAGTAATGGAGTAATTGACGATGATCAGCCTCAATTTATGATTGCAATTTATCTGAAAAAGACAGAAACAGATATGTGCAAATACAAGTGTGGCGTGTTCCTCTTTCTAAATGGAAGAAAGGTTTCCTAACCGCGTTTAATATAGTTGATCTCAAATATTGTAATCTACTTACTTCGCAAATATTCAAATAAATATTTATAGAAAACATCAGTATCTACGTTGATACTAATATTTTATTACAACCTTTAAACAATACTAACAATAAATCTACAAATGAGATACAATCAGTTGTCAATATTTATCGAACGAGCATGGGAACATGTCGTGGTCCAACACACATCAGTTTCCCATAGAAATTGGACACCATTGCACTGCACGGCGGTCCACCACAGGCATGCGTCCGGGAGACATAATTAGGGATGAGTTTGATCTATGAAGAAGAATTTTATATTATTTTAATATTTCACAACGAGATAATTGTTTGCAAAAAAATGAAATATAGGTAGATAGACAACTCTTTACAGGACAGGAAAAAAGGACATACTTACAGTTTAGTTTATTTAACAGTTTGAATTAGTATGAGTTTTATAATTTAGGGACAGTTACACAAAGAAAGTAAAACTAGTTATATAAAAAAGCTCATCCAGGCAACCGCTGGGTGGAGAAGGAAACTAAGGTTGGCATTGGAAGTTGCAATTTTACAGTGCAATACAAGAATGTTACAGTAAGATAAAAACTCATATAATTATTTACTTAGCACACTGAACACACACATACGCGATTAAACACACATATGCACTACGCAAGATAGGATAGATTTCAAAGCAGGAATACTGTTATGGTGATATATAATGATGTTAATATAATGATAATAATAATATTGATATTAATTGTTAAAGATGATGTTGTTACGGTACTGATTTTCTAAATGTTAATTGTACATACCAACGCTGCCAACACGGGTGTTACGTGCTGAGATACTATAAAAGTAAGTAATTTATGAAAAGAAATTTATTTATGAAAAAAGAAACTCAACCGGTTCAACAGTTACTAAGAAAAATGTCCAAAGAAAAAATCAAGGTGTTGTCTCTCTAGGTGTATCACAATCGTGATTGGTAGATGTTGCTCTCCAGTTCTCTCCAAACAGAATACTAATCATTTTCTGTTTAGAGAGTCTCGAGTTGAGTTGAGATCTTATCATCATATTACATATACCTATCGTATGAACAAGATCAATTATAATTAATACTTAAGGCCTAGGTTTTAGTTTGTCTGTGCTAGCCATAGATTGTATTTCTCGATAATATTACTACTACATTATGCAATCTTAGTAAGATAGGGTGATTTTTAAGGAAACCTAATAGTTTCCTGATATTGCTGAACGGGTTCACGGCTGTCGCATTCGATGTGCAGATTGAAGGGAAAGAAGCACCAGCAGTGCGACGAGACGTACTCCACGTACGTAACCGTCAATTACCGCAGGGCCCGTGCACGCGCCTGTGCCCTTGGGAGCACTGGGAACGCACGCGACCGCCCCCGACAATTTATGAACAAAGTGCGTCCCTGTTTGCGTTTAAAATTCACAAAAATATTTTTGAACCGGGCTGTTATTGTAAATCATGATTTTTTTATGGGCCTAGAGGCGAATCCCCGTTTGATTTTCCTTGCTTTTTTTAACTACAGAACTATCTAAGTTCTATGAATTTGGTTGAAAAGCATTTTGTAACTCTCTTTAAATTTCCTTTTTCTCTAAAATATTGTAACATTGATATTTGTTATCTAATCTGTCAATAAACCGATACCAAATATTAATTTACCATGTTATAGAGAACAACCCGTAGTCCGTGTGGTAACGGATTAAAAAGTCAGTGTGATGACGGATTCAGAATACGGAGCGTCACCACCCCGGTGTTCATTCCGTGGGTGTCGTAAGAGTCGATTAAGGGACAACAGCACTACAAAAAGAAGAAAAACTTGAAACAAATCTTATACCAACCCGTATGGCCAGCGTGGTATAGTAGGTCTGTGTTTTTCTGGGGAGAGGCTTATGTCCAGCAGTGGACTATTAAAGGCTGTTGGTGATTATAATCCAGTCTGTGTTAGTTTATACTAAAATCCGAATGTTTGCCATAAATGTTGTGTTTGCTAATTGATATTGTACACCCATGACTAGTTACACGCATGTTTTACTTGTAACTCAAACTCAAAATATCTTTATTTCATTAAAAAAAAATATAAAGTATTTGAAATCGTGTTAGACTCTAAAGCCATACCTAGATCAACAAACACAAGAATTGCTCGTTATATGTATAATCAGAATCTCGGGCACGGCACCAACGATTTTCATGAAATTTAGTATGCAGACGGTTTCGGGGGCGATGAATCGATCTAGCTGGGTTTCATTTCTAGAGAATTTACCAAAAAATAAATACCGAGCAAAGCTCGGTCGTCCAGGTACTGAATAAATAAATACTAGAAACAATATAAGTCTAGAAATAACCTTTAGTTATTTTGAAAAGATCTTAAGTACTTGCTATTTTACTGTCTTACTTATTTCATGACTGTGATTTCAGAACTTAATCGTGTTAATTTTGCTTATTACTATTCGAAATACGAAAGTTTTTGATGCTTGTTTATAACCCAATCACGAATATTGATCGAATATTGAATTCTAATATATTCTACCCTTTGTCTTTAAAGTATGACAAAAGTTAATGTCAGAAATTAGAAAGTCTCTCTAGGAACAGTACTAGTTACATCGTGCTGACCCACTGGCCGTAATCATCCACGATTCAAAATTGAATCGAGCCGAGCGCACGTTTCACAATATATATCCTTGTAACCTGGCTCTGCACTGTCGTTTAGGGTGGTAGGAGTGACGCTAAGCCGTGATTTATTTCGTCGTAAAGTTGCACACGCCCGTGCCTCGCGTTCACTTGTATAATTTATCGTAGCACAACCACGTACGGGTCACGCTTGACCAAGGTCTACACCGGATTGTGCCGACGATTCATATTGAGTATTTATAGTAACGCACCACTATAAAGTAGTCTGAAAGTGTAAGGGAGAGCTTTTTAAAGTCACGTTATAGGAGTAGCTACATTTGCGTAATATCTTAAACATTGCCTAGTACTTAAATGCATTTGAGTTTTGACTGTTGCGTATTCATATAGTATAGTATAGTACAGTTTACCAATAGAGATTTATGCACTTCGGGAGTACTCCTTTTAATGGCTAAAACAACGCTATGATGTATTTCTCATAACATGTGTATGCAGAATTTTATGATGATCAGTGGCAGTACGCGTTAAGTAACTTAAAAAAACATGTCCCTCTTGTCAAAGAGACTATTTTATTTCATTTCCATAATAATACATTAAAATAAATTATATTGTTAGTTAATTACCTGTATTGTATTTAAAAAATAAGTGTGACAACAAATGTACAAAAACGTAACAGATTATTTTTGAACTAATATTATAAGCGGGACTGTGAGCTTCTTTATATGTATACCTATTTATTTGCATATTAGATGTGGCCTAAAACAGCAGCCTCAAACCTTCATTTCCTTTTTATTTCTTTTTTTTAAGATGTTAAAGGAACCTGGAGTGTGGAGCCTGGAACCTACTATGATACCGCCTCTGATTTGCCTGAAAGTCTGCCTGAAATCAATTTTCATTTTGTTTTGATTCTGTTCTTTCTGCTATAAAACTACATAAAATCAGTGAAGACATCAACAGTTTTTCATTTTTTAGCAAACAAATCAACATTTTTATAAATATTCTGAAAATATCAATCTGAATCTTGAGATGGTGGACATTAATATAACTTTATTTGGACCCATTATTGCAGTAACATGATAATGACGATAGTCGCACTTACAAATATTGAACAAGTCCTCTTCACCTTCTTTATGCCTCTCAACTGTCAACGCCATCAAATGCAAGTTGTCTTCGTCTGAAGAACATTCGAATTGTTTTGTCGTATCACTATTTTAATACGCGGTTCTGTAACTTTTGTTAACCCAGATGTAGATTTTTGAAGGAAGATTTCTAGATTCAAAATTTATTTGGTTTGTCCCAGAGGGCTAAAGAAGTGCATTACAAGATTATTACTCCAGATTAATCTGTTCCTGCAAAATTAGTTACGGGATCTTCAACTGCAGGTTCACTTGAAGGTAGGTTTTCACCACTGTCTGTAGGCATAATGGCCTCTGTTTCAATGAGATCAGCCAAAATAGCGCCATATGAAAGTAGCCCCAAGAACTGTCAAATTTAAGTACTCGAAAAGTCAAATTAGCTTTGGTTTATGCTAATCTATAAAAGAAGAAACTGACAGACTGATTCACTGACTGATCGATCAACGCACAGCTGCAACCGCTGCGTCTAGTAGCATGAAATTATGCATAAATGTTCCTTAGGTGACGTATGTGTGCTTAGTTTAGTAAAAATCCTTAGTGCACACCTACGACATACGTACGTGACGAAGGTGTGCACTAAGAAAGGATTTTTAAAATTTTCACCTCTAAGGGTGCAGACTGTGGGTTGGAAATTTATATGAAACTTCGTTATTTTTGGGTAGTGGCATATCCTCTTCGATGTCTGATGTCGAGCACCACGCGGATGAAGTCGCTGGCAAAAGATAGTTAGTAATGATAATACTCTGGGTTTACACACCGCTTTCTAGATCTAAACCAAGCAGAGGTACAAGAAGATTTCACAGGTTCTAGAATATATAAAATACTAGCAGTATCCTGGCACACTTCGCGGTGGCCTATTAAGGCTGCATTGATCAGAAATGAGCAACAAAACTAAAGCGAAAAATAAATATATCAAACTTTGAAGCAGTTTGTATATCGTGTCAAAATTTGAGCTCAATCATTGCAGAAGTTTTTGAATTTTTGGAGCAGACACAAAACAGCTTAACAGTTTTATATATGTGCCTTACTGTGTACCTTAATTTTCAAAGTTTTAAAATGTCTAAAGTATAGGTTTTGATCATTTGCCTCTAAAACAGTACGATACGAGAGTAGGATAACCAGTGCCGACTTGCATCGAATCATGTTCATACATATTGCGCGGCCGTAGCTGTTCGCGGTATTTGTCATTTGTTCTCAATTATTCTCACGATTAACACGTATTGTTTTACATTTAAAAGATAGCAGTGGAATTAAGAAGCGATAAAAAAAAAGTATTTTCATAGTTGGTGACGTAAATTATCAAATAACAGGCGCAAACTTACCGTCTAATCGTCTTTCGTTCGTTCTTGCAGTACTTGTTTTAAGATTTGCGAAGTTAAATTGACTGTTAGTGAAAGCGCTAATGTCGTCATTCGGGAGTGAATTATATTATGGGAAAACACTAGCATTTCTACCAGAGCTATGCCTAACTGTGTGCAAAAATTTCTGGATCTTTATCATGTTTGATTGGGTTCCAAAAAAATCTAAAAATACAAGCACCGTTAGGAGGACTTTAAAAACAATTTGGATAATTTATTTGAAATAGCACACGTTAATGCTTCCGAACGGATGAAGATTGAGGGAGATAAAATATTTTTATAAAAACAAAGATAGGGGTACGGGTGTTTAGCGGGTGTAGACAAAAATTAGCCAAAGAAGAAGAAAGGGCAAGACAAAGAAAATTAAATGAAGAGAAAAGAGATGTGAACAAATGTGTTTCGGAGGTTTATCGTCGTCTCTTACTACGCAAGATTCTATACAAACGCAAGGACATTACGATCAACTTACCAGCTCTGACGAAAGCCTTGAGGAATCCTTACCATCCACCTCTCAAATGTTCTGAAACTACTACAAAAAGACTTTATCACGCCTAAGTTAGTTGCAGCTTTAGATAGATGGCCGTAGTAGAAGCAATTTCATTAGGAAGGGAAATTATTACGTGAGAAGTTCTAAAGAAGAATGCCTGCCAATTCTAATTTCATTTGGAGAAAAGGAACAACTTCTGGCTGTACCCAAACTGGTGAGCTCTTCCGGCCAGGATCAAGCTATAGCTCTGTTGAACGCACTTTATGACTGGAACCTCGATGACAAACTACAAGTAATGTGCTGTGCAACAACTGCGTCTAATACAGGGAGATTAAAAGTAGCTTATGTACCTTTGGAACAAAAACTAGACAGGAAATTACTACTCTTTGCTTGCCGCCATAACGTTTACGAACTGGTTTTAAAATGTGTGTTCGACACAAAAATCCACACTATTAATCCTGCTGCTATTGAAACATCTACCGATATCTTCACACGACAATTTTGTAATACAACAATGGAAGATTTGTTACATTTTAAAATCAAGAACTGCAAAAAAACAATGTACGTGACAATTATCGGGAACTGATTTAACTTTCTATTATTTTTTTATGAGAAGACTGTATTTTTTTAAAATAAAATTAGACATCCTGGAGCGATGCATCAAGCGAGGGGGATGGCTAGAGCTATTTACTCTTTTAATATGATATGTTTGTTGCAATCCCAGTTTAAAATTAGCGCCAAGGATAAACGAGCACTTCAAGACTTCTGTTTATTCATTGCGGTTTTATATGTGAAATGGTTTCACATATAAAACCGCAATAGGCTTAGATGTAGTCTGACGGTGCAGGCACCAAATCAAGATTTGTGTTTCTTGAAGAGGCTTAAGGAATATGAAACTGTTGACAAACCGACCTCCAAAGCAGGCAGTACTTGTCATAAGAAATTGTCGTTTTATCACCCTTCGATGATGAAGTTAATGAACAAGCCAAGACGAACATTGTAGTGAACTAACAAAGAGAGAGTTTGTATAATTCTGGGAAGAGATAAATTCCATCTGAAGGAGATATGGAATACAATACATGGTCCTATTTTTATACTGTTTTCAATAAATTGATAATAATACTGCCTTATTTATTGTTGCAGGAAAATCATTAAGTGATTTTGTGTGTGTCAGGAGCACAAATTTATTTTCTCGATTGAAAATTGAAAAGAATTTCCTCCAGAGACCCGTTTCTACATGGGATAAAGATAACGCCTATTAAGAGGTAAAAAGAAAAGTGCTTTCTTTAAGGGCAGTTAATGATACAAAGAGCTGTAAAGCCTATGCAAGATTTTCATGGTTTGATCAATGCAAAGGAAGAGCAAAAGCAATTTTTACTACGCTGTGGTCAGGAACATAGAAATCTGTATCCAGACTGTAACCAGACTGTAAAAAGAGACCGTTAAAAGAAAATATCCTGCCTGATCTGTAATTTTATCTTCTTTTAATAAATATTTAAAAAAAATTACATATTTCAATTGATTTAGCTACATAACGGAAAGAGCTAAAACAGCTGCAACTTTTGTATTATATGTACTAATGTATAGTCATTTATACTTTTGGTATTTTTTCAACAATTACAATCAAACGAATCGATAAGAACGTTTGAGGACGGGACGGAGAACGGAACTGGGGTTGGTAATGCTCAAAAGTCAAAACATAAAGAAAATGCTATAACCTGATTATTTAAATTGAAATCATCAATATCAACAAATTCTAATAGTCCACTGCTGGATATAGGCCTCTCCTTAGAAAGGATGTTTTTGCCTAATGTACTAGTACCACGCTGGCCAAACGGGTTGGTTGCTTCAAGTTTTCCTTCTCTTTGTAGTGATGTTGTCCTGCATAGTTTGCTCCCTTAGTCGGCTCTTCCGACACCCACGGGATGAATAGGAAATAAATTGAAATACCAGTCAGAAATAAAAAAAACATTATATTTCGTTATCAGTAGCATTAGATTCGCTAGAAAACGTAACTTCAGGATCAAAAAATCTTCTTTAACTAGGTACATGCGAAGGTCTTAAAGGTCACATGAAATAAGTAGACGATAAATTATATAGGTATCCTAAATTACTTTGTCTTGAGCAGAGAAGCGCTCTATATGTAGATTTTAATCCTTGATTCGTGATTACTGCGCTTCTTATACCGTAGTAAATAATTTAATAAAAATAGATACATACTATGACTATGGACCTAATGTGAGTACCTAATAATTGAATTGGTTAAACTGAATATATTTTAGTTCTATAGATAGAACATTATAATATTAATTTATTTTTATTTTACATCTTCATGCACTTATGTACATACATCGGCGGACTTAATGCCCTGGGCATTCTCTACCAGCCAACCTTTAGGTGGTGTAGAAATCTTGTAGGGTATACTTATATATATTATAATATGTCGGCTCGCATTGACTTCATGAAAGACTTTATTCTGTCGCTCGTAGCAGAAGTCTCAAAAATTTAAATAGAAGACAAGCAGCAGGATAAGAAATTTCCCAACATGAAAAGTCAAAACGTTGCACCAGACACTGGATTGCACAAAACGTTCTCTTATTTTTATGAGCTAGCCTGACAGATAGGAGTGCTCTACTTTTACTTGGAAATAATGTTCACATCTTAATGTTCACATATTAACAATCTTTTTTTATATTTTTTATAAGATATTTTAATTATATCTTGCTGTGGAGAGTCAGAAAAAGCCTAGTAAAGGGCATAGGAAGGTTTAGCGAGACACATATTTTAATTCTTTCTCAAAAAGTCTTTACTTGGTCTTATCACAGAGTAAGTTATTTCTAGATATGATAAAGATTTATCTTTTGTTCATATTAGATGTACTTATTACCTTACCGTTCTTGTATTAATATCATTTTGCATCATAATGGTTTCATTATTGAAAAATTTCAAATTTACCTCCGTGTTATTATATGAAATCTTTCTAAGTACGAGTAAAATAAAAGTGTAAATGTTAGGCTTTTATAAAATCCATAATTCTTTACCTTTTAAATCTTTTGTTGAAATAAAAGAACAGCAAATGAAAAGTAAAGCGGAATAGCTGATCTCATCTGTAAACACTTGGACGATGTAAAGTGTTCAATATCGGTGGGAAATGCTGCGAAAATTCTTTTTACAATCGATCGATGGGTGTACCCGTTGCTAGTGTGGATTGGTCGGTGGGCGTGGTGCTTGTTATCATAGCGGTGACGACAGCCAATCGCGCTGGTTCGGTGATAAGAGGGTTGGGGATGCGCGGTGGGGTGGTGGCAGTGCACCGGACGGAGCGGCCCGGGGCGGCCGCGCTTCACAATGTTGGGGACGATGATGTACCCGGGCACAGAAGATGCCGAGCTCGAAGACATGCGAGTGCCGCCAATACAACTTGAACATTTACCTGAAGTATTCTTATGTACGTAATGTTGTGTTATTTGCGTGTGCCAGTGTTCGTTTTGTAACGTGCTGTGTTATTTTGTGTGCCAACAATGGTTTGGTATGTTTACAAGGCATATCAGTGTTTAGTATTACTTTAAAAAAATCATAAGTCCGTAAGAAAAAGTGTACATGGGATGTGCGATATGGGACTTAAATATAACATATTTTATACTAGGATAAATGTATCATTTAAAGTCCTTTAATTTTATGCATGCAAAGGAGTAGGTATTTAAATATCTACTGCTTTTGACCTAATTATTCTAAAATGAAAATATAACAGACGAATTGTAAAAGAAAGTATAAATCTTTAGATATATTAAGCTAAGTTTGGTAGGTACCTGAATCAGCTGTTTCTGTGCTCTAAGACTACTATCGTCACCAATTTTAATTAAAAAAGATAATTAGGATACCTCTCCTACATGTAAAGACCTACTATTTTTCGTTACCATCTCATGATTTCGGGTATGATTGTATTATTGAGTAGTCTTCAAACAAGCGTTGGAGTTGTGAAGACTGTTTTTCGATTTGTTATAGTCGTTATCGTTAAATAATATATAACGATAACGAATGTTTTTAGTTTCGGTGACTTTTTTTAAAACTAAGTGTCTAAGTGTTTTTGTTGTAAACCCAGCAAAACCCAGAGACGTCGTTCTATCATTGTTTGTATTATATTAACTAGCTGCCCCGACAGAGTTCGTTCTGTCAAAGGTAATTGGCCTTTGGTCAGTAATATCATTTTTTCTTTGCTGAAACGCAAACCCCTGTTTTGGATATTTACCTATCCTTACAGCCTAATCAACTTGAAGGCATACCAAATATTAGCCTTTGTTTTGTTCTGATTGACATCAAATGTTTGACAGCTACGCTGTGATCTGTATGGGACAAGGAAAGTGTTGTTTTTACTATTTTCTTCGACATTTATAAGTTTTTGCAATAGCAAAGTATATGCCCGACCTCGTCCATTCTAATTTTTGAATGGGTCATTATGTTGGCAACATGGCAACATATATAGGCTGTAACACTTAAAATATGTATAAACACTTTATCTGAAAACCACTACGTGTAACGAATTATCAGAAATCATTAAAGCATAAAAAACAAGCGTAGATGATTCACCAGAATGAAATCCATTGGAAACAATACGCGTGTAAATTATAAAATTAAGTATTTAGAGCTTGTAGGTAAAATCATCCTATTTCAAAACGTTATTTAGAATGTGATTATGATATTTAACACTTAAATTGGCAAGATATAATATTTGGGTATAACATTGTTTTTAAGTATTTTCTTGGTGTACTATCATCAGCGGATATTTCGAAAAATACTGAAAAAAACTAAAATTGTTTATTTTAAAGAAAATGGACAGATGCCATTGAATACGGCGGACAACTCTATGAAGAACTGTTGCTCAGTGACGAATACTGTGGTATACGTTGCCAATTTGTAGAAAAAAACAATTTTATTAGAATAAAATATTTATTGGAAAAAAAATCATTTGTTATGGAAAGGGCACTCTTTACAATATCGAGATCTGCCTTTTTAACCGACTTCAAAAAAGGAGGAGGTTCTCAATTCGACTGTATTTTTTTTTTATGTTTGTTACCTCAGAACTTTTGACTAGGTGAACCGATTTTGATAATTATTTTTTTATTTTTTATCTTGAATTTCAGGAAATTGCCTAATATTTAATATCATCATCAACAGCCTCTAGCAGTCCACTGCTAGACATAGGCCTTTCCTAAAAAAGAAGGTTTTGGCAAACTATACCACGCTGGCCAGACGGGTTAGTATAGGGTTTGTTTCCCCATCCAATGTAGGCGTTAATGGTACATTTCATTGATGACATAATATCTTCGTCCCCTTAATATCTTCGTCATTACTCAAAATGTTAAAGATTTCATAAGAGGAATCATCAATCATCAATGAAGGTGAGGTGAACGAAAATTACTGATTTAAGGTAATAGGTACAGTGGTACCCGTTACCTAAAGAATTTCGTTTAATTTGGCAACGGGAACCACGGGGTATATACACAAATTCTATACCATAACGTTTTCAATTTGAATTAAAAGATATATAAATTTTATTCTCAATATACAATGAAAATAAAAGTTGGTTAGTGTAAAGTTTATAGGAAATACAATAAAAATTTACCCCAGCCGGAGCAACCTGTCGTCGCCTCGACATTATTTTGACTTTTACGAATAGATTTTAGGATTGACAGCTCAGAAGCAGACAGATGTATTTTTTTACAAAACTTTTAGATATCTTTAATCACTCTAAATGTTAAATTTACTAGCACTGTCAAAAGTAAGTAGTATTTACTTTTTTGGAACTAACGTATCCTGGAAGACCCTGAACCGATTTAAGGGTCATGATAAGGGACTATACATATAAATATTTATATAGATAATAAATCATACAAATCGATAATTTTCTTTACTTAAATCGTCATCAAACATTAAATTGCTTAGAGAATTAGGTGTGTAGGTATCAACTGAATACATAATTATGAAGAATCACACACACACACACTTACACACACGCACACGCACACACACACACACACACACTTACACACACGCACACACACACACACACACACACTTTCAATAAAAATATCGAATGTCTAATACAGAGTTACGTTTAGACAAAAATGAAAAACAAAACATGTTTGCAACATCATGGGAAAATGATAACTTTCAAATCTTTAAATCACCGAAATCTAAAAACAAGTCACTAATGTCTATTGTGTATTCTACCAATAATAATAATAATAATCTACCACATTCACACAACGCCATCTAGTACCAAACTAAGCAGAGCTTGTACTATGGGTACTAGACAACTGATATAAATACATATATACTTTTTTTTTGTAAATACATACATATTATACATAGAAACACCCAGACCAAATCAAACATTAAATGTTCATGCACACAAACGTTTGACTTGAGCGGGAATCGAACCCGCGACCTTTGGAATAGCAGTCCGTTACACAAACCACCACGCCATCCGGTCGTCAATGTGTTGTATAATGAAAAATAAAAGATAAAGCAAAAAAGAAAACCATCATTACAGTCGTATACTATAGAATACCCGTTGAGTCCTTTCATAGGAAATGAACAATTCTGAAAAGCCTTTGGACTTTAAGATATTTTTGTTTGTTTTTTTTTTATTGTATGATGGTTAATGCTTGCTCTGGTAATAATCTCTTTCCCAATTCTGTTTGTCTATTGTTCCTTATTTTGTGCCATCTCGTAGGCTCCCTTTGATTCATGTAGATTCTATATTCCCCTTGCTCGCATTTATTCCAACTTTCCTGCTACGATATTATAACATATACTCTGCCACAGGGTCATATTTTGAACGCTTGCAGTTTCTGTGTACCACGGCGCGACGTCTATCATCATTATACTAGTTAGATTCTTATAAACATACCTGATATTTATAACCTGGTCTGCCCTCGCTTGCGTTCGCGTTAATATATACTTTGTCAATCTATTTGCACCTTTTGAAATACTGACTACTTTTTTATGATTCCGTTCTTCAAAAGGAAAAAAAAACCTTAAAGCATTACTTTGTCAGATTGTCTGTCGGTCTCTATGCATACACTCATATACTCATATATGTATAAATGCACCTTGAAAAAAATTGTAAATCTTCGAAGATCAATATGAATGAGCTATCAGCATACAATTTTATCGTTAACTATTTTCGTGAGACATTAAATATATTTGTATATTTTTAAGAATTGCTTCATGAAGGTTATTTATTTAGATATTGATATTGATAATAACAGGTACCGGGTAAAATGTCTTTCAAAATTGGTATTTATTTTCTTGTCGAGGAATATACATTTTCCTTGAAATTAAAATATATTTAGGAAAGAGGAGACTGTTAATTATGGTAATTATGGTAGAATAAGTTTCACTTTCCTTTAAATAAATTTGCTTCAATTAAATGTTGCCTTATTCTTAGGGTTCCGTACCTCAAAAGGAAAAAATGGAACCCTTATGGGAACACTTTCTTATCCCTCTGTCTGTCTGTGTTTCGTCTGTCTATCAAGACTCTATCTCGTAAACTCGTGGAGGTATCGAGTTGAAATTAATACCATACTCTTAGATTTACCTCCATAAAGCTATGAAAAAATCAAAATTCTAATTTAACGTAAAAAAATGATTACTCATTTGTGCCGCAATAAGTTAATAAATAAACTATTAAGTTATACTTCAAGTACAGAGAAAATTCTGAAATAATGCATTTGTAACGGCGAGGCCGACTCGCACTTGTCTGGACTTTTTATTTTTACAGAGATCCAAGAAATTTTAACTCTTTACAACTTCGTCCGTCATGAATTGCTTCTATAATGAGTCTTACTTTCGAAATCGCACCAAAAAATCTGAACTAATAATTCGATAATTTGCGATGAAAAGTTCAATGGAAAACTGTGTTGTTTGCTTAAACATTTTACTTCACTAACCACAAATAAAAATATTGTGTGTTTGTTTATGAGGTGTAGCAGCTAAGGCTGCATGGTCTTTGAAAGATTCTGTCCACCGAATTAAGAATATAGTAAACTAAAAACTCGTTTCTCATATTGCCGTTTCTGAAGTGAAAAGTTCACTTTGGATACAGATACCTTCAAAACTCAAAAGGACCACACTATGATACTTATTTACAATAAATCAGAAAATACAGTCGTTACGAACAATAAATATACCGCAAATTATTTTATGTGGCCTAAATGATAAATGATATTTATTTCTGTTAGTAAAGTAGTAGTTTTGGAGTTAATGATAAAGTTATCTCCTCATACTAGGTGTAAAAGACAACGGGCTTCGGAGGAAGCCGCCTGAGGGATCTAGCCTCACGATAGGAGGCACTCGCATCGGCATCGAGCCCTCGATCAGGTATCTGGGGCTCGTACTCGATGGCCGATGGGACTTCGGATATCATTTCCGAGGTCTGGTCCCTGGAAGTTGGTTGGGGCAGCGCGTGCGTTGGCGCGGCTGCTGCCCAACATGAAGGGACCCGATGACTCCTGCAGGAGACTCTATTCGGGGGTTGTGCGGTCCATGGCCCTTTGCGGATGCCCAGTATGGGTGGGGGCCCTGAAGGCCAGCAACATCGCGATACTGCGACGACCGCAGCGAGTGTTGGCCATCAGGATCATAAGGGGGTACCGCACGATCTCCTTTGAGGCGGCGAGTCTCCTGGCCGGAACTCCACCGTGGGATCTGGAGGCGAGAGCCCTTGCGGCTCTGTATCAGTGGCGCAAGGAAGCGCGGGAGTTGAGTCATTGTCCCGAGATTCGAGAAATCGATGACCGGAAATCCCAACTCCGCCAGGTCATCATAGGGGAGTGGAGGGAACGACTCGGGCAACCGAGCGCCCGGCACGCCGTCATCGCGGCGGTAAGACCCGTTATGGAGGATTGGCTCAAGAGGCGTCACGGGACCCTCTCATACCGACTGACGCAGGTGATCACTGGGAAAGGATGTTTCGGGGATCACGTGTGTCTGATCCGCAAGGAGCCAACGCCTGAGTGCCACCACTCCGATGGCCAGACCGTGGACACGGCTCTCCACACGCTGGCAGAGTGCCCGGCGTGGGTTGAGCCGAGGCGAGACCTCGTAGCGGCCTTCGTAATCGGCGTTCTCTCGCTCGATAGCCTGATTGCGGCTATCGTGCGGAGCGAGAGTGCGTGGAACTCTGCCGTCTCCTTCTGCGAGCAAGTTATGCTCGCAAAGGAGACGGCGGAGCGGGACCGGGAGAGATTTAGAACTCTCCCGGCCCGCCAGGCCCGGGAACAGGCTAGGTACCGCAGGCGACTCAGGCGCCGAAGGTCGCAGAACGACCTCCATTCTCCATAAGTGCAGGCCTGGGAGTGACAGGTGAGGCCATCTGTCACCCTAGCAGAAGCAGGCCGGGGTGGCGGCGAGAGCGTTGCGAAGCGCGCTCGCTTCCAGGGAGCAGAGGGAACATGGGGTTCCCACACGGGGGGGGGGTCGTCTACTCGTCTGTAGATGGCCCGAGGTATGTCGGGGCACCAGGGACTTCCTTTCTAGGGTATACCTGGTTCCCCGGCTATTAGTACCCGAGACGGCGTGCGGTTTTAGTCGGTTCGAGCCCGACATGCCACCGATAGGTGGTATCCGAGGGGATTTCCGCACGGAAAAAAAATGTGTAAAAGACAAGTTTTTATTATAAATGTGCCTGGTTTTCAAAATTTTAACGCTCTACACTAATAAAAAGTATTCGTTAAGGCCTACAACTGTTATGAATGTTATCAAATGTCAATAGATTCAGTCAGAATGATTCTGTTTTAATTATGCAATGGATTATATAGTATTTTTTTTTTAAAGTTTTTTCAAAATTCAATTAATGTTATTTGGTAAATCAGGATAGATAAGATCTCTCTTATGAACCTTGTGAAAAATTCCTTCGGCTACTTTATTTCAAAGTAGGTATTTATAAGTATGCTCAATGTAAAAAGTAATAATTAAAATACTATACTATACACGTGTATATAACATTTATATTATTATGGTATAGTATATCAAAAAGATTAATAGATTCATCAATCAATTAGTTAAGATCGACGGTCCTAAAATTGTTAAGAAAATCTTATTTTTGTTTATGCTAAATTTGTATTATATAAATTTATACTTTATGGTATTATCAGTACAAAGCAGTCAATAATATATTAATATATGTTGCAGCTAGTATCCCGAAATGCGGAGGTTGTCACGAGATGATAGTGGACCGCTACGTACTGAAGGTTTCCGACCGGACCTGGCACGCAGGTTGTTTGAGATGTGTGGAATGTCGAGCCATGCTCTCCGGAAAATGCTTTGCAAGAAATAATCAACTTTATTGTACAGATGACTTTTTCAAGTAAGCCTCTTTAAGATCAGATTCCTAATAGTGACAGTAAAGAAACTTTGTTTTGTTATATTAACATTTTTTTGTTTTCGATTGCTTACTTTTTCTCTATTCTATTTCAATAACGCGGCCTTATATCATTTTTTCTTAGGCACGTCATGAAAATAACTTCTACACCACCTGGTATTCGATGAATTCATCTTACCGTCACTTTAACCTGGTCTTCAGCCATAGAATTAAAGAAATTCTGTCTGTGAAAATAAAATCATACATGTACTTCAGTCTTGGTCACGTGTTCTAGCCTCTTTTAGAAGATAAATGACAATAAATAATAGTGAAACAAGAGTATGAAATACCTAGACTATAAATTTAGCACATAATGGGTAATGGTGTATATTAATATGCTGAAACTTAAGTATATAACAGTCTCAAACACGTTGATAATGTTGTTGTTCTTGCGGCTGTTGTCCTAGGCGGTTCGGTACGAAGTGTGCGGGCTGCGGGCAGGGCATCCCGCCTACACAGGTAGTACGACGTGCGCAGTCACATGTTTATCATCTAAGATGCTTTGCGTGTGCTGCCTGTGCTCGGACACTCAACACTGGTGATGAGTTCTATCTCATGGAAGATGGAAAGCTTGTATGTAAACCGGACTATGAAGCAGCGAGAGCAAAAGGTATAGTAGAAACTTTTGTTTTTATTTTATTTAATTCCTGTGATGGTTTAATGCTGGTGGTGGTCAAAGGCTTATAAATAAGTACAAATCTCGAAAGACATTTTTGATCTATTTTGAACTTTTTTTTTCTAAATTAAACTTATTAATGTATTTATTACCGATGTATTTACAGTTTTGATGACTATACTATTATTTCATATCTTGAAATTAGTCTAGTAATTTGACCAGGAAGGGGATAGTCTTATACTTTTCAGTGTTTATTACTAAATCACTCTTGAGTTCGTTTTATTACGCAGGACTACTCTAAGACACTTGCCTACCTTTAATTCGTCCAAGTCAAATCAGAGATTTTCATAGCTTCAGCTACACCTGCATCTCAGTTCTCCTCAGACCTCCTTACCACTCGCTTCAACTCAATTTTTATTATATTAAATCAGTGTACTAATTCTAATTTCTTTCAATAAATTTATTGGAGATCATCTCAAATCATTTTTATTAAAAAATGTGTTCGGTCTGTTAAACATTAAAAACTGTTAGTTTGGGGTCGTAAAATAGATTAGGTTCGGGATCAATGGGCTGACAATGAAACCAATTATTATAGTTACTTTTAAATCCAAATAGCCACTTAAGCGGATTTAATTTGACTACACTACGATTATCTGTTGTCTAGCTTCGATCAACACGTCTTTCGTTAAAACTACTATTGAAATAAAAAACTTGGTCAACTAATAGAAATTTTGCAAATACAGGCGGTGAAGGTTCCTTGGACGGCGATGCAGCCAGTAAAAGACCGCGGACGACCATCACAGCCAAACAACTGGAAACCCTGAAAAATGCATACAGCAGCAGTCCGAAACCGGCACGTCACGTCAGAGAGCAACTCGCCCACGACACGGGACTCGACATGCGCGTTGTTCAAGTGTGGTTTCAAAACAGGTTAGTTAAAGCTACAGCTAAACTTAACAAATCAATATTTAATAAAATGTAACATTTAAAATTAGGTACAAAGAACGGATATTTTTTTAGTTAATATTTCAACAATAACTACAGCCTTTAATAGTCCACTGCTGGACATAGGTCTCTCCTTAGAAAGGAGGTTTTGGCCTACTATTTTTAATATTTAGTTAATATATTTAGGGCAATCTAAACTTTACAGAAAATCGAGTATCGCCATTAATTGACGCGCTTTCGTTGTTAGAGTAGGTAAGTATATTAAAACAGCAATGTTATAAATATCTAAGTTGGTATACACTGAAAAAAATTACAAAAATATATTTAATTTTCATTACTATTATTATACCTTAGAATAAACATATAATTTAGAATAAACATTATATCATTGAAATTTATTTATTTAGTTGAGAACCAATTAGACATGGCGAAGATAGTAACGCCTCCTTAAGCGTGCCAAACAAACCAGAACAGTCGATATCAGTAATCGATCTTGCTCGGGAGCACCTACTTGGAGAGCACTGAACAAGTTAACGGAATGATTTTGAAATGGTCAAGTGATTTAACAAGACGTAAAGAGAGATTAGAGCTTTTATGACTATAGAGAGCTAAACAATAAAATGTTCAGTAAAATTAATGTGTCGCACAACTGTGACGATAACTCGATAAAAATAAAAACTCGAATGGGTACTTTATGTACTTATTTATTGAAGAAAAATAACAAGTAAATGTAGGGTCGCTAGTTATTTTCTACTTTTTTATAGACGACCGGCCTCAGGGAAGTATACTACTACCTACTCTGAGAGGACCCTGACCATGTTATTTTAGGTCCTCCCCGAATTGACACCATGCCTAATCCTGATTAGGCATTCCCCTGGGATAGGACCTGTCCTATCCTAGGGGAAAACACTTACCCCTCAGTCGCGGTATGGCGGCCCGATTGCGTCTTAATGCAATCAGGCTGCCATTCTATCCCTACCGCAGCAATCAATCTGCCATCAGACGTCCCCACTCTCTAGCGGCCCGCGGCCCCGTCGACGGCTGGTATCGTCGCCGACGTCCTCTACTTTCGGGATCGGCTCTCTCCCGATCCCGTTCAGCGGTCTCTTTCTGGAGCATTACAGCTTCACAGAAAGAGACATCTACACCACATCCCTCCTTACCCGCCAGCATGGCAGCAATAATTGCTGCCGGTGTCAGGTGTCGTCCAATTTGGCCGACCAGGACTTCGCGTTCAGACGCCCACGCGAGGCAGTCTTCCAGCGTGTGCTAGGCGGAGTCCCAGTCAGCTGCGCAGTGCTGTCATTGTGCCGTCACCTCGCGTCTGATACGACTCAGGTACTCGCCAAAGCAACTATGCCTAGTGAGTACCTGCGTCAGTCGGTAAGTGACGCGACCTCCTTTCATACCTACCCAAGCTTCGAAGTTAGGTTAGGTTATGTGATGCCCGGGCCGGACGGGGTTCCAGCCCGAGTGATGGCCCGAGCCCTCGACTACATGTCGGACCACCTCAGGGGGGTGTTGGACGCTAGCCTGGCGTCCGGACGCTTCCCTGAGCGCTGGAAATACGGGAAGCTGGTCCTGCTGCAGAAGCCGGGACGGCCTGCCGAATCGGTCGCGGCCTATAGGCCTATCGTGTTGCTGGACGAGGCGGGCAAACTTTTTGAGAGGGTGCTCTCTGCCCGCATCGTCCGGCACCTTTGCGAGGTTGGCCCCGATCTGTCGGACGCCCAATTCGGTTTCCGAGAGGGGCGTTCGACGATCGATGCCGTGATGCGCCTTAGGGCCGTGACCGAGGAGGCCGTGAGCTGCGGCGGAGTGGTGTTGGCGGTGTCCTTGGACATCGCCAACGCCTTCAATAGTCTGCCATTCAGCTGCATCAGGGAAGCGCTCCGCTACCACGGAGTGCCGGAGTACCTGAGGCGGCTGGTGGCAGACTATCTTGAGGAGCGAACCGTCATGTACGAGGACCGAGATGGCGTCTTGAGACGCAGGGCCATGTCGTGCGGTGTTCCGCAAGGGTCTGTCCTAGGACCTCTCCTGTGGAACATCGGGTACGACTGGGCCCTACGAGGGCGTCTCCCCCCCGGGCTGGGTGTAATCTGCTACGCGGATGACACCTTGCTCACGGCCCGGGGGGCTAACTTCCAGGAGGCGGCGCGCCTGGCCGCCACGGGAGTTTCCCTGGTGGTCGGGCGCATTGAGGCGTTGGGTTTGCGGGTGGCCCTGGATAAGACGGAGGCCCTATTATTTCATGGGCCCCGTCGTGGTCCGCCCGCCGGCGCCTCAATCGAGGTCGGCTCGGTCCTCGTACCGGTCCGGGCCCAGATGAGGTACCTGGGTCTGGTCCTAGACGGTAGGTGGCTCTTCGACGAGCACTTCCGACAGCTTGGTCCGAAGCTGGTGGACACTGCCTCCGCCCTAGGGCGACTTTTGCCCAATTTGGGCGGGGCCAGTGTTCCCACGAGGCGGCTGTACGCGGGGGTTGTCCGGTCCATGGCGCTGTATGGTGCACCGGTGTGGGTGGCGGCTCTGACCGCCCCGAATAGGGCGCGCCTCTGGCGCCCCCAGAGGATATTGGCGGTCAGAGCCATACGCGGATACCGCACGGTGTCCACCGAGGCGGCTTGCGCCTTGGCCGGAACACCCCCGTGGGATTTGGAGGCGGAAGTGCTCGCCGAAGTTTATCGGCGAGTGGCTGACTTCCGGGCGGAGAGCGGATTTCGCCCTCCGCCCGAAGACGTGCGCGAGTGGCGCGAAGCCGCTCGCCGAGCCACTATGGTGAGATGGTCGTTCCGGCTGGAGACTCCACGCGCTGGCTTCGCCGCCGTGGAGGCTCTCCAGCCGGTCATCGCCGAGTGGGCGGGGCGGCAGCACGGGACCCTTTCCTTCCGGCTGACGCAGGTGCTTTCCGGGCACGGTTGCTTCGGAAAGTACCTGTACTCAGTCGCTAGGAGGGAATCGAGTCCCGCCTGCCACCACTGCGACTGCGGTGAGGATTCGGCCCAGCACACGCTGGCGGTTTGCCCCGCATGGGCGACGCAGCGCCGGGCCCTCACTGCAGTCATCGGCGCAGATCTCTCGCTACCGGCCATAATTCGCTCCATGGCCGGTAGCGACAGTTGTTTTACCGCGGTCGCAACCTTCTGCGAGGAGGTAATCTCGCAGAAGGAGGCGGCGGAGAAGGCCCGGGAGGACGACCTCCACTCGGACCTGATCCGCCGCCGGCGAACCGGGCGGCGGAGGCGCGCTCACCTGCGCCTCATGCCGCCCTGAGTGTGGCCGCGGGTGGACGGGATGGGTTCTCCCCTCCACCCGCATTAGTTGGCCAGCCGCGAGGGGGCGGCGTCCGCGTGTGCCGGACGCCGCCTAAAGAGAGGGTCCACTGTGACGGAGCCCGCACCAGGAGCGGGCCGGCGCTGGGAGGGGTCCAGAAGGCGATAACTACCTGGACCCCTCCTAAACTGAAAGCGCAAAGAGGGCACACCGTGTGGTTTTAGTCGGTTCGAGTCCGACACACCGCCCCGCCGAACGAGAGCCCCGGCGGGGTGACGGTCCGAGGGGATTTCCACACGTAAAAAAAAAAAAAAAAAAAAAAAAAAAAGGTTATGTGATGTGCAGACCGACCTCGACCTCTTTTCCTCCCACTCTGATAACTGAGCGGGTAGGAACTGCACCTCTGCGTTTCCTATGGAACTAGAACTTAGACCGCTGATCTTTTGTACGACACAAGCCACCCCTGACTCGACGAGCTCCAGGACCTCCTGGAAGCCATGCCCCCCAGCCAGTACCAGAGTGTCCTCCGTACAGCAGACGACACTCCCATCCCGGGGGAAGGCTGGTCCTCAGGACGGCATCATACGCGAGGTTCCACAGACGAGGTCCTAAAACTGACCCCTTAGGAACTCCGCATTTGACCTCCCTTCGGCAATCTTCGCCGTCCCAACCCATATACGATATGGACCTGTCGCGGAGATAAACCCCGATGATGTCCCTCGAGGCACTGATGATTCACAAGTGCCTCCCTAATCGCCATCCATGGGGGAGAGTTAGAAGCATTGACTATGTCAAGACTGACGGCCAGCGCCACTCCCCCCGACAGACAACGTATGACGTCATCATTCGGCAAAGTACCACGTTATCAACGTTTATAATCATGTGACTATGGATAAAATTATATATTTCTCAGTGAAAAATAAACTACATGAGTAATAATCTTTCCATCATCGACAGTTTGTTTCAAGTTTTCCTTCTCTTTGCAGTGCTGTTGTCCTACGTAGTTTGCTCCCTTAGTCGGTTCTTACGACACCCACGGGATGAATAGGGCAACCTGGTATAGTAGGGCAAAACCTCCTTTCTAAGGAGAGACCTATGTCCAGCAGTGGACTATTACAGGCTGTTGATGATCATCGATAGTATTTAAGACTTTTTATCAGTAGATCTATTTAATTAAATAGTTATTCCCATTTTTAAGCATACTGTCAACTTGCTCTTTGAAATATATGTGACTTTACCAAGTATATAGCAAAGGGAAGTGATGATGGAGATCCCAGAGGACCCAAGAAACTACTGAATAGTTAGTATTTCACGGATTGTGATTCAATTACGTTATATATTTGATATATATGTGATATATGTGATATATTTATTAAATTTTGTGATACACAAGTGGTTATAGATGTCAAACCAAGCTTTAATTTGGTTTTCAAGTAATTTTATGTATGGCATAAATTTTACCAGAAGCAACTAAAAAACGAGAAATACAGATGTAAATTAAAATTGAGTATTAATATTTCAGATCAACTTCGAAAAACGAGACTTCTCGATTTCACGCTTTTGGCACGCAAAATACGTATTAATTATAAAAAAAACTAGTTTCAATAAAATTGGTTAGTCACAAAGTGTATTGGAAGCATCCACTTAAGAAAAAATAAAAGATATACATCTAAGAGGGGAATCTTAAGGGAGTAATAATACAGCTATGGCAATTATTTATCATCATATATCACTGAAGTCGCAGACAGTTTTAAAAAAAGATAAATTATTCATTTATCAAATCGAACAATATTAAAGCTGTTGTAGTGCATTGTAGTAGATAAAATTTTCATGACAACACCACAAAAAAATTGCGTATTGAAAAATACATTCATATTCTGAAATCGGAGGTCGAGTGATGCCCTTACATTTGTAAATTTAATGTTTTAATAGACTGTTTTACAATAATTATATGTATTATTCGTTTTAAGTATTTTAGACTTTCAAAAATTCGATGAAAGTCAGCTGTAAAGTCCGCGAGTGATGTCGCTGTGATAGCAAAATTATTATAAAATATGTTTGTATTTTTATAGACAGATTATTCTTTGTCTAAATCTTAGAAGACCTTAGAATAGTGTAAACAAAATAAAATCTTGTGTTAATTTTATTCATTTTAATGACGACGACCTACTACGTGAATGAACCCTTTATCAAGGGTGACCCTACCCAAGGCTGCATGTTATACCTGTGACCGAAATGGTAGGACGCTGTTCTTAATAGGTATAGGATTTCAGTTAGGTACGAAACTAGTCAAACATCTACGAAGTATACTAGTGAATTAAACCGTATATTCTTAATTACATATAGTATAATTTCCTAAATATTTCATTTACTTATAAGTATGCCTACTGAAGTACGTCATATTTTAATAATCTTAAAGCCGTTGTTTACTTGCACACGACTCTTTCGTAGATAGAAAATAAGACCATCAGCATTAAAAGTAATCATTCATTGTCCACCCTTCGACTTGATGAAGGTATTACTTTGTATGAATGATGAAATAAAGTTACTAAGCAATTTGTGGAATAAAATGGGTAGGTGTAGGATTAAGATAAAATTCCAGGTTTGACATGCAGTTAAATGCAATTGGCCAAGAAAGAACATGCATAGACTGCATTGTTTCCAAGCAATTTAATATTAAGAAAGTACCTAGAATAAGACACAATCATAATAATAGAATTATGATTGTGTCTTATTTTGAAGTTTTGAGGCATGATTTTACAGATTAGAAATTAATTTTAGAACAGTTTCTGCCTATAAACGAAACGTTATAGACTATAACAGTAATACGGGACAAAAGCGTGGCCTTCAATATTCGCGTATTGTGTATCTATTCCTAATGTAGTTTGTTGAGTTTATAAGCATAGTCGCGGAACTATGTTGTGTCGCGCGCGAACGGCCACAGTCACGGTAGCGGTCACGCCCTGCACGTCGGCCTCGCCTCGTAAACCTGAACGCGATATCACAATGCTCGACTTCTTTACTTTATGTGTTCCAATACAAGTACACACAATACATACATTTGTTAAACATGGCAGTTGGTCCTCATTATACCATGCCATTATAGCGACGGAATTACGGACAGGTTTAAAAAAGATTTTGCTTGCTAGTTTACGTTCAACTCGTGCCCTGTTCGCAGACGGTTAAATTCATTTTAGTGAATCAAGATATCGAAACATTGACTAAATGCCCTTGTTTCATTTTTGTTCTTATTATTATTAATAATAATAAAATAATTTGTTAGAGTTACTATGTCTCAAAAATGTAAATTACAGTTAGGACTTACAGCTATTTTGGTACATTTTAAAATCTCTATGTCATATTCCTTATCTAGTAAAATTTATGGACCCCGGTCGGAACGAAGTTCATTTCGCTTTTTAGTAAACGTTTGTATGGTAGGTACGTAGACGGTGATGTGGTTTTAAATAGCGATTACCTACTTAACTGATTGAGATCGTAACTACCTACATAATATGTCGAATATAATTTACGAAGTTATTTATAAATACATGCTATAAAGCGGAAAAGTCCAATTAAATGTAATTTATTGGTAACAATAAACATTTTTATTGTTTAGTGGCGATATACGAGAATGTTGCTACTTTATCTTTTGTACTGCACACACTTGCTTTATAGGTTACTGCTTAGCTCTGACTGATGTTAGATATCCTATACTTTTAGTAGTTAGTCTTTGAACGTGAATGCTAAGTGAAGTATGGCTAAGTATAGTCTTTACCTAGTATAGAAAATAGTCCATGAGTGTATGTTGTAGGTCGGTTAGTTTGTTTGTGGTAGACGTTTTACTAACTTCATTGCTACAGATTACAGCTCCGTACACTACGAATAACCTTGCAGTCGTAGGATACAGCCATAGTGCAATCTAGTTAATTGTAACTAAATTGCCTTTTGAAACACATTTTTAATTTTTTGGTTCACCCACATTTGAAACTGGTGAAAAAAAATTTTTTTTTTCACCATTTTCAAATTCAATGAAAGAACTTCTAAAGACTGATTTATGTATTTTTACTCCTTTTTAAATGGTATTCCAGACAAAAGTTACTACTATAGGTGTTTTAATTCACCTAATTATTTTGTACTTCATTCAAGGAAAATGACTTCGACTTTTAATGACTTACGCGCATTTATACAAGGCCTATTACAAGATACGGTATGAATATCACTATTAGAAACTAAATTATAGGTACAGTTAGTACTGTTACACAGAAGTTAATTCGGGACAATGTATCAATAATCCTAGTGAGGTATATCGCAGCACGCGCTGGGCTCCCAGCGGACTGGGCGGAGGCACTTTAATTAATCAAGCTCTTTGTTGAAAGCCCCGATACCGGCGCCCCGTTGCTTCGCTAATAACAACACACGCATAACATTCGACTAGGGTGTATTGTTTATACATGGAATACACAATTATTTGTTTAAATTGAAAGTAATCGAAGCGTTATACCGGGGTCTGCGTTACGAATTCAAAGTTCAGGAATTACATAGTCCTTATATAGGTAACATAGGCTTTATGTTTACATATTATGTGGGCATAGACATTTATTTGAAATGTTGTTACCTATTTATGGTATTTCAATATCTCTTCTTATGTTTTTAAAGAAGTGTAGTTTGAACCGTTCGTAAATCGTTTTATTCAAATTTATGAAAACATTTTACTTCTTACAATAATTTAATGAATTTGACCGATTATCCAGATCTTCAGGATTAACGGCTTTTTCCATATCTAAAAATACGGTACTGTCTTGTGCTACGTATTAAGGCGTGTACTGAAACATGTGACTTACTTGTTACTTTTCTAGTCTTAATGAAAAAATAATCACGAATAACGACTAAAAAAGCAAAAATAAGTCAAACTTTAATTACTAATTCAACACACTTTTGTAACTAGCCAAACTAAATAATGGAAAACAATTTTTTATTATTAATTTTATCGTAAAAAAGCGTTGGGTGTATTTCAAGATATTTTATAAAATAGCAACTACTTTTACCAATGTATGTCAATAAAATATTAACAACAATGACATCAGCACCCCACGCATTTTTACGATAAAATTATTTTTCTTTTTTAACTTATAGAAAATTATTTTCTACCTTTTAGTTCGGCTAGTTACAAAGGCGTGTTTTTTAGTTATTTTAAACTACCATTTATTTCGAGAGCACCTTGTTCAAGCATGAGTTATTATTTTTAAAAGGTTTATTTTCAATTATCCTTTTTTAGTAAAATAAATCAATCTCTTCGTTTGATAAGTTATTTTAAACGGGATATTTACCATGTTTATTTTCAAGTATGAACTGAGTTCAGTGATGAAAATAAACATGGTAAATACCACTTTAAAAATATTAATTATTGTTATTATATTAGTACGTCTGTATTATTATATTAGCCTTTTCTCATATATTACTGTTTTTGTGTGTACACTTTAGGTGTACAATAATAGTAATTTTTACACATGGAATCGTGTTTTATTTACCTTTAAAAAAAGGATCACTAGCGTAGAAATCATGATAAATTATAATAAACTATTTATTTCCATAGTAGGCCAAAACCTCCTCAAGGAGAGGCCTATGTCCAGCAGTGGACTAATAAAGGCTGTTGATGTGTGATGTGATTTATTTCCATAACTTAATTTTCCATTCTTAGAGGCGGAATATTTTGTTCTAATTTATATGGGTTCGTGGTATGAGTATAAAAACGATTGCTAAAATCAGTTTACAATGGGTAATATATGGGTATATAGTAACTTAAAAAGATTGCAAGAGTTGCGTAGCACATAAATAGAACAATGTGGATAAAAATATTGGTTAGATGGAACGTGCCTTATATGCGTAGCGTGCGTTGGGTATAAATGATAAATTCAAATGTATTATTGTTTAATTAAAACAGACGAGCGAAAGAAAAGCGGTTAAAAAAGGACGCAGGTCGTACAAGGTGGTCACAATACTTCAGATCGATGAAGAGTGGTGGAGGCTCTCCTAGACACGATCGACTGCTTGACAAGGATGAACTCAAAATTGATTTGGATTCCTTCAGTCATCACGGTAAGTTGACCATTAAATCACTATTTATTACTTTTATGTTATATATCTGTTCTTGTAATATCGAAATGAGAAATGAACCAATAAAACCGATCACCCTCAGAAGTAATGATTACAAAAAACGCTAATTAAGATTACGAATACAAAATCGTATTAAAATATTTTAGATGAAAGCTATTTTGATTTCCTGAAATTAAATAATAAAAAGAGAGCTTTAACAATACTATGTGATTTAATACACTCAGTGGTTATATAAATAGTACTCTGATTTCAGAATGTAAGATAATTTTTTGTATAAAACTTTGTTATTATCCATTTTAACTTTTTTTTTTATACACGTTTTTTTTAAATATTTCTATGAATTATAGGTAGGTATGCATTTTAACAAAAACAGAAAACAAAATTAAATGTTTTCAAAGATCTTCTAGCCTGTCGTATAATCGTTAATTTTTAAATATCTTAGATGTCATTAACATTAAGATTTATTTGTCGCAATACAGTGTTACTACTGACCATTATTATACAACTACGGTCAGTAAGTATTACTTGCTACTGAATGTATTTTATCAGCTCTATGTGTACTTGTTATTTGTGCGTGTCTATTACACCTAACAAACTTAGCTGTTTCATAAATATATACTGATAAAGTGAATGTTACTTTAGTTACTATATGTACTACGTTAGCTGTTGATCTTTTTTGTAGATCTTTTTAAGATATACAATTCCGTAGTACTTTTTTTGGTCTATCTCGTAAATATTAGCCGACGTTTGCAATGTTAACGTGCGAAACCATGTTTTTATGAAATCTTTGAAATTCTCGAATTTTCTTTGGCAGAATATGCATGTATTCTACATATATATAAACTCGCCTCTTGAATCACTCTCCGTTGCTTGGTTTAAAAGATCTGAGCGTGCAAAAAAAAAGCGGCTTTATACTATGTGAAGATTAATGTTTATTCAATTGCATATACAGAATGTTATAGAAAGTTGTGATCATATTTTAGAAAGCGTTACTTATGTGTAGATCAAAAATAGATACCTTGTTGATTTAGCTTTAAAATAAATTGTCTTTTTTTTCGTCGGCAAATACATCTAGGCAGGTGCGATTTTAGTCCAAAACCTCCTTTCTCCGGAGCGGCCTTTGTCCAGCAGTGAACTATTAAAGGCTGTTGATGTGATATGATGTTGATGTGAGGTGCCATTTTAAACAAGATAGTTTTATTCGTGTCAGTCCGCTAGCTTAATCGGTCAATTTTGAAGTTTAGTTTGACAGTTTTTAAAATTATTCGTATTCAGAATCAATAACTGTCCAAAAAGTGGTTAAGCCTTATGTTTTTCACTAGGTATATTTTATCATATGACCACATCTTTTTGGCAACATACTGTAAATAGATAGGTATATATATTTTTTTTAATAACTTGTGCCAAATTAAGAGTGTTCTTTGAAGTAACTCGCAAGTAGCTTTACTACTGACGAGATCGATTTCTACTCCTGATAATAGAAGAAATACAAGTAATTAAGTGAATTCAAATTATTAAATATGATTTGATTAGATATATGGTATTATGTGGCAGAGTTGAGCAACGACAGCTACAGTACGGTGGCTCTGGGTGGTGAGGAAGGTTCACCGGCGGGCGGCGGCACGGCTGCGGGCGGCGCTCGGTACGCGGCCACACCGCCCTATCTGCGTGCGCATTCACCTCCCCACCCGCATTACCACTACCCACCCGATCACCTCGTCTACACCAACATCGGTATGTAAACATACTAAGTACTAAACAAATAAACGTGTTTGTTACACTCGAGCTCGGTGTGATGGTTTCCAGATCCAAAACATAAACCTAGTCGTTAAAGATTTTTAGTTCTACAGTTCTACGGTATGATTGCACCGAAATGTAGCGGTTACTTCTTAAGGTCAATGCATGAGACTCATGCATTTGTGGTAAATGCAGATAGTAGTTTTTAAATGAATATTAAAACTTTCCATAACTGGCTACATGCGATACCTACCTCATCAGTCAAAGTGAGACACGTGTCGGCAAAGGACACGGACACTTACAAATTTTGTTGAAATTGTTTAAACATTAACGATCAAACCTAGATTGTTCTTGCAACATCTAGAATATTTTTGTCTACTACGATGATTCTTCTGTCATTTACATTTTTTTTATTACCTGTAGTGTAATTTAAGAATGATTAAAAATAAATATGAAAGAGATTATATTATCATCTACGTGCAGTGAATCGCACTTACTGAAAATAAAAAGATAATTTAAAAACTTTTCTTGTTTTTAATAAATGTAAACCATAAACAAGTACTTATGTCTTTTGCCCGTAATGTTTGGGCGGTGGGATATGAAGATTTTCATCTTTGATCAAGAGGGTGAAAGTATTTACAACTATTCTTACAGCGTGCTTAGTTTTCTTGGCAATTGTTCCTATAAGTATAAAATATTTCTAACTTTTAATTAGCATTGGCACATCTAATTGGTTTATTCAAGTGATATGTTTCTTTAGTGAAAAATCTTATGTATAATAAGTATGTATTTACAAAAAAAAAGTATATATGTATTTATATCAGTTGTCTAGTACCCATAGTACAAGCTCTGCTTAGTTTGGGACTTGATGGCGTAGTGTGAATGTGGTACAATATTATTATTATTATTATTAAAATATATTTTTAACTTAGAAAATATAGAAGAGAATGTATATAATTAACAGAAAATTCTTTTTATTACTTATTTATTTTGTATTAAACTTGATCCTTAGAGTTTTATGTCTTTATTCGTTTTTACAGGCCAAGCAATGAGCGGAGCAGGAATCGGAGGAGCCGGTGGTGCAGGAGGAGCGTCAGATCTAAGTAGTTCATCATCTCCAGCAGCGGGAGGGTACCCTGACTTTCCTCCTTCACCAGACTCGTGGTTAGGAGAGGCACACCATTACTCCCCGAGAGCTTTCCCCTAGCGGCGGCCACCGCCGGCGCATGCGCACGCTGTGCCTCCCGCGCCCGCGCCTGCACCTCCTCACCCCATACCCCATGCACCAACAGCGCCTCTTTACCAGCCACATGCGCTTGCCGCACAGCCACTCGAACTCGTTGTCAAGCGTGAACTGTGACCTCTTGAAGACATTCCAGACGTTGAAGAAAATATGTGTAAGGACATCACAAGTGTGCCGCAAGATTATCAAAGTTTTTTAAAGCACATTTATACACATTAAAAAGCCTCACATTCTTTCAGTAATTTAACACTCATTATATAAAAGTGT
This sequence comes from Arctia plantaginis, assembly GCA_902825455.1. Classification (NCBI taxonomy): domain Eukaryota; kingdom Metazoa; phylum Arthropoda; class Insecta; order Lepidoptera; family Erebidae; genus Arctia; species Arctia plantaginis. The sequence goes on from CADEBD010000288.1 coordinate 10,474,326, forward strand.
GCTAATATTCTTACTCAATGTTTTGTTACTCTGTATGACATGGATATATCGATTTTGTGATCGTACTGTTTGTTTAGAGTTTGTAAAGTTGTATTTGTACATAATATGTAAATTTAAGCACAAAATATGTTTTAAACTACCATTGAAAGCTGTTGTAAATATAGTACGAGTGAGCCATTGTTAGCTGTTAAGTTAAGAGTACCAATATATGTACATTAAATATGGTAATGAAAGAAAACGTAATTTACGTAGGTCTAACACAATATTTATTAACGATCTAAGATTTTATAGAAACTATCACAATATTGTACATAAAAATTAATGTAACATAAGTAATAATAGTAGGTATAGGCAAGTCCATAGTGATTATAATACTTTGTGCAAAAAATCTAGTCGAGAGATGAATGGTATCTAAATATAAATAATTGTACATGTAATTACAATAAAGTTTTATTTACAACTTAATACTACACTAATAGTAAACTCCTTAACATATAATGTTTATATAACTATAACTCCGTTGTGGCTACCCCCCAGTACTGTTGCATCCGATTTTCGACGTCCAATGAATCCTGATTTGATTTCTCTTCTATCACAGCAAAATCATATTCTAAATGGTAGGGCATGAGCCGCTGTAGGGATCCAAAGTAGGCTGCATTCGGGCCACCATTTGGTATTCTACCTGATCCAAAACGAAAATCTGGTTTTAATGCGCTTCCGAATGATCGGGCACTGCCAAAATGTTTGGATAAAAATGGTACTCCTTTTGATTGTTTACCGGCTAAATGTAACTGAGGACTACTACCTGATAAACCTTTTAAGTTTCTTAAGCTACTGACGTTAGATCTAATACCTTTAGATAAGTTATCTAATTCTTTATCAAATAACATTTGAGTATTTTGTTCAAGCATATACTCCCAGCATTTAAACTGTTCTTCGGGATTTCCTATTTCTTCATTTCTGTGATCATCCTCTTTATCTTCTTCAACTCGCACTCGAATTGCTCTTGCCACACCACCTCTACAACTACGCCGTTCAGATGCTTTAGCCTGTGACCGCACGCTAGCGTAGTGTTGGTGTCCAACCACTTCACTGAATGGGCGATCACTTTGCCCACTCGGTGAAGAACGATCACTACTCGGTTTCGGAGGTGTCACTGAATGGCAACACGGTTCCAACCGCGAACAGCAACAATCAGACCTACATACTGACTTATTACTATTTATCGTCTGTCTTAATTCCCGCATCAACAGATCTACATCCGATCGCGCTGCGTCAAACCGTATTATTAACACAGATATACAGTCGTCCACACCATAGCTCTGAGCTAGATCTTGTAATCTTTTAGCTGCCAGAACGGGATTGCGTTCCGCTCTAACTTCAGATACCGCGGTTTCCATATTGACAGCACTCCAAAATTTTCCATTCCCTAATATTAAGAACTCATCATCCTCTTTTATAACAGTTTGTATGACGTCTGGATCAGGCACGGTGGTGGGATATCGAGTAGAATATCCTAAACGTTTGTTATTCTCTATACCCAAACTTAAAGGACCGTTTCTTCTACTTAAGACTGCTTTTGTATCACCGACATTCGCGAGCCTTAAGCTATATTTTTTGGCAGTGTGACCAAAACCATTTTCCGCCGCTGTTATAGGAGATAAATGACACATAATCAAACAAGCTCCCTTTTTCTGTCCCTTTTCTTTTAATTCTCTGTGTGCGGATAGGACAACGTATTTCATATACTCGGTTACAGTCTCTTTTATTGATTTTTCCTCAAGCAGTAACCCAGGTATGCATGTTTGTAATACTTTTGGCACCTCTGTATCTGTTTCACCATCAATAATGGCGAACAGACCTTCTTTGTTACAAAACGATGGAAGACGAATTTGTGCACAGCATAGTTGTAACGATTTGTTTGGACATTCAGAAAACCCTGTAGTCCAAGGAGTAGTTCCGTTTAGCTCTTCGTGATAACCACTTTTTTGTGTCCATGGTAAAGAATGCCGTCCTGTCACATCAACTAAGCTTAATGGTCGCTGACATCTGTAGGCACTAAATTGCGACGGGTCCACTTGCAATTTTTTGTTACATGATATATCCAAAAATTTCAATTGTTTCGGAGCAAGTAATCGTAAATCTATACTATCTAACTCATTGTGGGCAAAATCTAATATTTTTACAGATGCACTACAAGCAAACATAGGCACCGAACGTAACCTATTAGAATGAGCCCTTACTATTCTAATGTTATTAAGCTGCGGAATATTTTCAGGTAATCTTGAGAGGCAGTTACCAGATAATACGAGTTCTTCAATATCAGGCCAAAAATTAATACAAGCCTCTGGTAAAATAGTCAAACAATTATATGCCATGTGTAGTATTTTTAATCCTCTGAATGCTATAACTACATCTGCCACTTCATCTGTTAAGCAATTAGCTGTTAAATAAAGTCGTTCCAAACAATGTGACGATGGACCTCTTGCATTTGGTAATCGACTAAGTCGATTGTTTGTAAGATTCAGGACACATAATCTATCACACACTGAAAAGAAATTTTCTGGTAAAGACTGTATGCAATTGTTGTGAAGAAGTAATTCTCTTAAAGGCGCCCGTAATCTTGGCATTGACGGAATACAGGATATTTTGTTATGGGCAAGATGAAGGCTGCTAAGACTAGAGAGTTCACTGCAGAATAAATGTTCTGGAAGCGACGTTAGTTGATTGTTACTTGCGTGTAGTGTTGTGAGATCAGAACATCCACTAAGCCATTGTGGCAATGAAGTCAACTTGTTATGTGACACGTCAATTTCGATAAGATTAATCGGTGGGACGGTAGTCGTTAGCGTTTCAAGGTCTGAAAACGAAAGGGAATACTATGAAAGTAATAATAATAACTTCACACATCTCACACTCAGCAGTCTGATCGTAAACTAGGCAGAGCCTGTACTGTGGTAATCAGACTGTTGATAAAAATACTTATATATTTCTAAATGCATATATACTTATTATAGATAAATTACACCCTGACACAGAACAAATAATAGTGCTCATCACATAATATTTGTCCTGGGTGACGACCACGACCAGTCAGGGTCACTTACTACCAGACCAAAAGGCCCGTCAAGATTTTTATAAGAAATGGAAATTGATTCCACAAAGAATTAAGTAGTAATTTAAATAATCAGGAAAAAGTTAAAAACAATTGAAATACAAATAAATTCTCTTCAGGACAATCACATTAATAAGGAAAATTACATACAATCTAAATCTTAGTATCTGATGTAGGTATAACAATAGCCTTTACTTACGGTTGAAAGGCGCCCTGAGGGTCCTTAACATGGCACCATGTAACGCAAGATGCTGAAGTTTGTTGTGCGCAGCATATAATTCCCGTAGACCTCGTAATGCTGATACCACTAGCACTTCAACACTATTATAGGATACGTCCAAAGACACCAGGTGCTGGAATAATTATGGATGGATATTAATTTTAACTTTGAATATCGTTTATCATAGATACATTTTGTAAGTAATGTAAATAGAAGTATTTTATGAACTATGTCAGACAAGACAAATTCCTTTTTTATAATGTTTATGACAAAACCTCAAAAAAAAACCTTCACGTTTATAACCAATTTTATAAAGAAAGAGATCCTCATTCACTAAAGCATTCAATACTCTTTTATGTGTATTACGTGATATCCTGGCCACTTGTGAACCGATTTTTTTTAATGAATTAATTAATTGGTTGCGTTCATTGTTGGCTTTATTTACATAGAAAATATTCGACCTCCAGGAGCAGAAAACAAGGGCTAAAGAATAAAAATGAATACAATTTATCATGTTTTGGGCATTACGAAGTCGGTGATACTTAGTTAAGGCATTGATTATTGCTAATACTAACGTGGACAAACAAAGACTTACCTCATAGTTTCCTAGTATGATGCTGCCCTTTAACTTATTATGCCGCAAATCCACAGTGGTGAGAGGTGCTTGATATTCCGATTTATTTTCATCTTCAGGAGGCATCTGTGCTGCGTTAACCTCCTGGAATTAGAAGTTTAACTGTTACTAATTTTCTAAAAGTCCAACCATTGAACGAGCAGTATATTATCCGGCGACAGAGCTATCAACTACTTTAAGGAAAAATACCTATAAAAATTCTGACCAGGATTTGGGATTATCTACACGAATATGATAATCTAATGTTGCAAAATATTAAACACTAAACTACCTTTTCTTGTGGTATAAGGAGGGCAAACGAGCAGACCGGTCACCTGATGGTAAATGACTATGCCTGACTGACCGACCGCTTACCATTAACACCTGCAACTCATGAGTCACAAATGTGATGCCGCCCTTTTAGTTGGGAGAGATTGACTCAGAATCAAGGGGAGGGGAAGGTTTGTAACTCTGTGAAAAGCAGTGAAAGAACTGCTTAACACCGGTTTTCTGAAAGTCTGTGGACTGCACTCCGGTTGAGCCTGGTCCATTTAGTTAGCGAATCATGACTCTAAAACGATAAACCTGACCTGGCAGAGTCACGATTTACTAGTGTAACAATGTCTTTTTTTTTTCAATTTTACGGAAAATAGCACTGACATCATTTGCCAAGCTTCAAAAATATTAAATCCGTCAAGCTGTTTTCGAGTTAGGTTAATGAATATATAGCATTTCATATAGTATACAAATTTTTTATACTTTCAGAAAATATTAACAGCCTTTAACAGTCCACTGCTGGACATAAGCCTCTCCTTAGAAAGGAGGTTTTGGCCTACTATACGAGGCTGGCTAGACGGGTTGGTACAGGGTTTGTGTCAAGTTTTCCTTCTCTCTGCAGTGCTGTTGTTCTGCGTAGTTTTTTCCTTAGTCGACTCTTACGACACCCAAGGGATGAGTAGGGGTGCTGACACTCTGTATTCTTAATCTGTCACCACGCGGACTTATCAGAAAATAATACAGGCAAATGAAACATATAATTACAGTATAATCGTGCATTTTTTAACCGACTTCAAAAAGGAGGAGGTTTTATGTTCCACTGGATGTATTTCTTTTTGCTATATTCATAATATTTAACAATGCCTTCTTCGGTTTCACTAAAACAAAACTATACTAACAGAAATCTGAACTGTTAGCCTAGAGGAGATGATGAAAACCGATTGCTTTATCTACGAGGTATGACGTAATAACTTTCACACACTCATACTCACTGATAAATCATTAACAATTCGTAATTGACCTTAAAATATACGTACGTACCCCAAAGTTCGTAATGAGGTTTCGCGAAGCCACAAGTATCCTTAAGCGCGACAGTCGGAGCACGCAGTCGATCGACCTTAACTCGTTGTCGCTCACTTGAAGCTCCTCCAGCCTGAAAAATATAATGAAGAGTAATTTACTAGTCTTGAAAATCCTACTTACACGCACAACATTAACCTAAAGTAAAGTTTTTTAAGTTCATTTACCATACCAAGTACACATTTACAATAGATTTATATAAACATATATTACATCTAGATGTAACAATTAAATACAGTATTCCATTCCATTGCTCCAATTGCTTTATGAAGCTCAAAATATCTCAACGTGATAAAACGAGATAAAATAATAAAACAAACAATATAAAGAATTCATTTAATTCAGGAGTAACTAAAAAATCCATTGGATTTTTTTGGTAACTCCTGAAATCAATGAATTTTGGTGTAGGTCTTCTACAGATTACACCACCTGACCCGGTGTTGCGCTTTTTCCATTCACTTTGTAATTTTCTCGATGCATTCCCACAATTGCATTTGAGGTTTTCCTCAAGGTCCGTTTTCAACCTAAGGCCTGTTCTATATATTATTTGAAAGCAAGGTCCAGTTTTGCGACAAGTTTGCATCTATCTATCTTATTTATCTGTTTTTTTTTTATTTTACGACCTAAATATACGTACTTTCTTAACCAATGACTTTGGTGGACTTTAATCGTAACAGGTATGGTACGATTGATTTTATTGAGATTTGTTTGGTAACCGACATTTAAGGAGGCTAAGGCTTCACTTAACTCGCGGATTGTAATCTGAAGATCGTCAGAATAATCACTCAAAAGGATAATATCGATAAAGGCTACCATCTGGGTAAGTGTTTGGCCATAATATGTTTGATACTGAGTAGCTTTAACTTTTTCAGTTTTTTTATTCATCATCATCATCATCGACAGCCTTTCATAGTCGACTGCTGGACATATTTTTTTATTTCATTTTTATTTTAATTTAATTTAATTTGTTCGGAATACCAACAGCACAAATAACGGACGGTAAAACATTACAATAAAGTAACAACGAAGCTATTCACAGGTATTCGCAAATAGATTCCAAGTGTGAAACAACATTTCAAATAACTTAGCAACAACAACAAAAAAATTAAAAAAAAAACTAATTAGGACTTATTTTTGGAAACAAAAGAAAACCTTAGAAAATGTCACCTAATGTAGGTATTAAAAAAATATTTGAAGCATGTATTTTTTGACATGTGAAGGTCTGGATCTGAAGAGCTCAAACTCGCTACTCAATTTATGCATATCATTTAAAGATTTACTGGCTCGAATAATAAAGGAATTTTTGCGGTAGTTGGTATTTGTTCCAGGTACTGCTAAGGGTGGATTAAGCCTAGTGCGTAAATTATGCGGTACTCTGATTTTAATTTTCTCGAGAAGAATCGGGCATATGCTTCTCCTTATAAATAAGGATTTGGTCTATTATTCCACGCTAGACAGACGAATTAGTATAGGGTTTGTTTCAAGTTTTAACATCTCCGATCGGCTCGATCCCTTGGCGTTACTTAGAGATGTGGCTTCACTCTGCATTCTCTATCGCATATATCACGGAGAGTGCTCCGAGGAATTATTCGGACTAATACCAGCCGCAAATTTTCGCCATCGTTCCACACGGCTAAATTTTCATCCTCATTACCTGGATAGTTGGCGCTCCACTACTGTACGCTTTTCGAGACACTTTTTGCCCCGCAAAACCAATCTGTGGAACGGGTTATCGTCTGCGGTATTTCCGGACCGATACGACCTTCAAACCTTCAAGAAAAGAGCGTACTCCTTCCTAAAAGGCCGGCAACGCGTTTGTGACTCCTGAGTTGCAGACGTTCATGGGCGGCGATAGTCACTTTCCATCAGGTGACCCGTCTGCTCGTCTGCCCCCTCTAACGTAAAAAAAAGTTTTCCTTCTCTTTACAGTGGTGTTGTCCTGCGTTGTTTGCTCCCTTGGTTGGCTCTTACGACACCCACGTAATGAGTAGAGATTGTGTTCCTCCGTATTCATACCTCCTCCTCCGTCACCACACGGGCAAGACATTTTTAATTCATTATTTTATGATTTTTTTCTTCTTTACAGCTCCTAGTATGACAGAGGTCAGGATATGGTCTGATCTCGTTAGTTGTCTTCGCTGCATACATAAATATTACTATATTATTCAGTAGCCATAGTTTGTTTAGGTATCTTTTTTAATTTTATAGCAGATCATTTAATCGATTTGTTGATATAAATTTTAAGAAATTAATACAATGTTCGTATACTAATAAAGTAATTGCATAAGTTTTATACAACATTAAATTTCCACTATTTCGCAGCTATTTAGAAGAGACCGTGCGCATTTTAATGTGTGGCCCACTAGACCATAGACCGTGACCGACGCAATTAAAAGCTTTTTACAATTTAATATTCTTAAAAAACATTCTAATGTAGGACTATGTATAGAAAGTTATTTTCAGTGTAAGTAACTATAACGAACGTCCGGTAAAGTGGATATTTGTTGACATTACTAGCTCAATAGTTTTATAGATTGTATAAATTTATTTATTATGTTGTTCTTATTCGCCAAACATAGACTGCTAACTATCACGTGCGGCTATGCTCGCGTAACAGGTATTGTTTTATAAAATATTGCCGTGTTTTGCTGGCTTAAGAATACAGACCACCAAGGAAACATATGATGCAAATAATATCACTGCAAGTTGAAAAAAAAATGAAATATAACCATCTTCCAACCGATCAATCAGTCTACGGGGAAACAGTAGGTCAAACTGAATGTATAGAAGCCACAAGAAGCAGAACAGTGGGTGTAAAGAATTTTCAGGCTACAGGGGGCTACCAAATACGAGTATATCGAGTAAATCAGGATATTAAGTGACTACTACTACTGCAACTCAAAAGTCAGAAGTGCGTTGCGACCTTTTAAATGGGAGTAAACTCTTTTGTTAAAGGTTAAAAGATCGTATCGGTCCTGAAATATCGCAATCAACAATTTATTACACAGATTAGTTATGGGAGGTAAAAAGATTCTTGAAAAGCGCACAATAATAAAACGCCACTTATTAAGTGATGAGGATGGAAATGTTATCGTGATTAACGATTACTGAAAGCTGCGGCCGGTCTAAATCAGAACAATTCCTTAATGCACTTCCTATGATACGAGTGATAGAGAGGATGCGATCTCTACGCGACGCTACGCAGTCGATGGTTCGAGTCATTTTCTGCTGATTTTTTTTTCAGAAGGAGAATATGGTATTGCAGTGTCCAGAGATTAGAACATCATGCGATTGAATCTGCGTCTAATAAAGTTGTAGGTTGTGGGTCTTCCTATTTTTTATAAATTTCGCGATAATCGGTTAAGTAGTTCGGGCGTGAAAGCATAACAAACAAATAAACTTACTTTGGCAATTATAATATCAGTTAGAAATGTTTAAACTAATAAGTGGTTTTCTGTAACTAAACACTATATCTAATAAAATAAAAAGCTTTAATCAAGTATATTTAACGAGTGTCACACATTTATCTGGGAAGGACGTCTAGTATTCCCGCCTTTTTTCGTTAATAAAAATGTGAATGTAGGTAACGCTAACATTAAAAACACTAGTCTTTACTCTAATTAAATAGTAATACTCTGTGAGCCATAACGTTGTTAAGGCAACGCGAATTGATAATACAGACTGATATCGATCGTCATAATACAACGACACATTTGCTTAATATAAATTATTGCTCATTTTCAAATTTCATATAAAACAACAGATCAACTCGAGATTTAACTTAATCTAACAGACATAGTTTACAACGAATATATCAATTTAAAATATAATTTTCATGATAATGAACATAGAAATGCCCTATTTTCTATATTTAAAAAAAGTGAGGTTGGAATCAATTTATTGAAGTTATGCCTGTTTTACATACATTATATGTATACTTTAAGAATTACCTCTTGTGCCAAATAATGAAAGAAACTAGAAGACGTTGGTATAATGTAGAATAAAATCTTTTTGTTATGTAAATATTACGCTTTCGTTTTGTCTTTATAGTAGTATCAAACACCAATATTTGGAAGTTTAACAATTCATTCTGATCAGTTTCCAAAAAGATACTGAGGCTAATTTATTGCAGAATATTTACGTTCCATTCTAATTAACAAACAATAGCAGTTAAATATCTTTAAAAAAATGAATTCAGCATTTCATAAACCAGCTATAACTTATTTTTAAAGCAATAATTTATTCTTTTAACATACTAACTTTGTGGTGTAGTTTTAGCCGTTGTAAATATGGGATAAAATTCAATTGTTTTAACTTATTATAACGTGTTTAAGCAATAACATGCCACTTATATGGTTGTAAACTTTTTAAACAAGTTTTCTTATTAAACAATTATCATGGGTGCAGCATGACATATGGAGCAACGAGAGCGAGTACGCTTGGTGTTAATTGCCGGGTAAACAATTATAATGCACAAGTTCATAGCTGTTGACCGATATTAAAAGGACTTTGTTACGGTAGCTCTGTCTTAACGGTAACAACACCAAGGAAAATAACTTGTTATTACTTTTTCGACATCTTCATAATGTCTACTGTCACACATTGTGTGCGCTTTAATAGCTAATAGCTTTAAAGTAGGCTAATATTTGGGCTGCACAAGCTATGACTTTTAAAGATTTGTTACTTACCACAATGTTTATTCTATTTATAGTAAGGTATCGTAACTGTAGAAAAATATGTTGAACCACGTTAAAATTTCACGTTCACTATAACACCAATTAAACATTATAATATGTCAATGACTTGAAAAAACTGAAAAACGAAATAAAAGATCGAATAATAAACTTGTTAAACAATGTATATAATGAAAGCAAATAATACTGCTAGCTTTAGTGTGAATGTGTGGAAGACTGACCGCAGCGACTTCACCCGCATCGCCCCACTGACCACGCGGCTGTAGCAACAAGACGCAATGACTTCGCGATCTACCATCCATGTTACATGCAAGCATTGTTGTGCTATATCTCTATCAATAAATCTATGCAATACCTTTAACTACGAAACATCCATCATGTTGCTACATACGCTTTTCCTTTCATCGTTCACCACGCTTTATTTACTTGTGGCAATTAATTTGTTGCTTCAGCCAAGAATCGGCAAAGACAGGCGATCACCTACATTTCTAATTTTTTTCATTTCTAAATAGATTTCGAGAATATTTACGAAATTACCATGATATTTTGCCTAACATATTTAATGGCTTATCAAAATTATACTGTACTAATAAAACATGTCAAAGATCTTTGTAATGTAATGTCGAAGCTAAGCTAAAGCTTAGTTACTTCTGAGCATATGGAATTATATTAATTCTTATCTATATACATTATTACATAGCATCATCATGATCATCATCACCAACAGCCTTTAATAGTCCACTGCTGGAGATCAGCCTCTCCTTAGGAAGGAGCTTTTGGCCTACTATAAGACGCTAGCCAGGCGGGTTGGTATAGGGTTTGCTTCAAGTTTTCCTTCTCTTAACAGTGCTGTTATCCTGCGTAGTTTGCTTCCTTAGTCTGCTCTTGCGACACCCACGGGATGAATAGGGGTGGTGACACTCCGTATTTTTAATCCGTCACAACACGGACATACATAGCATAGTTCTATGTTCTATGCGAAAGTTTTAAATGCTGTGTAATATGATGATTGATTGATTATTCAATAAGAACTATACTTTCTAGAGTAAACTGATAACTAAGAAGTCGGTAATATCAGACCATTTGCTTACGACTAGACTACTGACAACCTTTGAATTTTTTGAGTCAGTATATTTTACGTACGTGAAGCGGTTGGAGGGTTCCGTACCTACCCAGATTTTACGTAGATTTTCGCGATAATTTGTAAGTACCAAAATGTATCTTAATTTTCTACTTTTTTTATTTTTTGAAATTATTCCTTTATTTGTGCTATAAGAAGTTTCTTTTTGCCAAATTTCGTGATTCTAGGTCAACGGGAACTACCATATAGGTTTGCGACCCAAAACCTATAGGGTACTTCCGGTTGACCTAGAATTGACAATTTTGGTTAAAAGCAAGGTCTTACAGCCCAAGTAAAGAGAAAATTCTGAAAAATAAAAAAGTTAAAATTAAGGTAAATTTTGGTACCTACAAGTTTTCGCGAAAATCGAAATTTGCCCATATCTTTTTATGGTGTTGACTCAGGACCTTGATTTTATATCTAATTATACACCTAATAGGGACCATAGACCTCAGTATCTGGTATAAATTTCAACTTGCTAGGTCTACCCGTTCCTGAGAAAATCGGTGGTGACACACGGACAGACGGACAAGAAAGTGATTTTATAAGGGTTCCTTTTTTACCTTTTGAGGTATCCTAAAAAGGACGCCCTCTGCCAGTCTTTATATGTCTACAATTGAAAATTATGAAGAACCACAGATTGAGGTTACAAATAGATTTCTTCGCTCCAAATATAACATAGTTTAAAAATACAAATACTCTGTAGACAAAGTTTAGAAAAGTCAACGTTTTTCTCTTTAACTAGAAAGTTCTTCTTCTAATTTCTTAAATGAAGTCTCTGTCTACCGTACGAACATTTCTTCACTCTTATTATTTTATGAACGCATTGAGAAAGCACTCTCACTGCAGAAATAAATAAAATACACAATTATCGATTTGAGCTACTATTTTATTGTGTGTATATCGAAATTTAATTACCATTAACTCTTATCATAATTCTTAATCACCATAACACACATTCAAAGCAGCTGTTGTTGCAAATGTTCCTAGTAGAAGTAGTAACCCCATTTTCATTCATTAGTGGTCATTATTAGGTATCTCAAAAAAAAACAGTAACGCACTACAATAATTCAAATTCGAACACAATTCAAAACGCGTAACGGTCGAGGTAAGGTTAAGAAACAAGTGCTTAATAACAATTATTTGATCGTATCGTGCAACGTTTGTGAGTCGTTTGAAGAATTTATTCGTCCTTTGCCGTTTCCGTACATTCTACTGTAATAAAGAGTTCGTATATGTTTATTTTGTATTCGCAATTAAAGTTATTTATACAACTATAATAGCGTTCAAACTACACTTGAAGTGTTGATACCTTATACTTATAAGTTATATAACACTGACTGACTGCTAAGCCGGAGGTCGTGGCTTCGATTCCCACCCAGGACAAATATTGTGTGATGAGCATGATCATTTGTTCTGTGTCTGGGTTAATTTATCTATAATATGTATGTATTTAAAAATATATAAGTATGTTTATCAGCTGTCTGGTCACCATAGCACAGGCTCTGCCTAGTTTGGGATCAGACGGCCGTGTGTGAAATGTGTGAGGTATATTATATTCTTATTATTATATTATTCCACCGTTGCATTTGTTTGGGGATGTTTATAGCCAATTTACAAGACACACTATTTATTAAGAATTATAAATCTTTCAATAGTTAAAAGTTTTAATTAAATAGTCATAGTTATTATGAATACTCATTGAAATGCTTCGAATCGAATCCGTTATTGATCGCTCTGTTAAGTACCTTTACTGACAGTTACAAGTACATACTCGTAGTTTTTATTACTCTTTACTTTTTCCCGGAATTAAATAAAAATGCTTGTCATCATCCTTAGCTTTTGTTTAATGACGGACAGGCCGCTTATTTTAAGAACGCAAAATAATTGTTTATAATAGTTTTTATATGTTTGTCCAGGACTCAATGTATACTTGTGTAAATGTGTAAACGTAATATTAAAAAACATATTTTAAATTATGAATATTGCATACACGTTATGAGATCGCAGTTAGCAACTATTATTATTCTAAAAAGAAGTAATTTAAATACCTAAAGATTAAGATGGCAAATTGTCTAGTGGTATTTTCGTTAATGTTATTTTATTATTATTTTATTTATAATTTTAATATTGTCAAAATGGTATGGATTAATTCTAAGAACCTTAAAAATAAATTACAATTTACTCGAGCATTTCTTTTTAGGTTCTTCATTGCTAGAAAATGTTATGAATATTCCTAATAACTGATTTGTAGTATAGAGACGAATGTACTGTATAGATTAGCTAACAGGCGTTGCGCCGGCGCAAAGTAAAGTGAACGTAACGTGCACGGTCCGGCGCGCAGATGTAGATAGCTTGCCCTCTCCATCATACTCTTTGCCTCGTACGTACTCACTTAAAATAATTTGCACACAACGGAAACATGAGGTACTAATATTGACACTCTAGACGAGTAGTGTTTTACCAGAAATACAACAAAAATTCCTTTGTCTTGATAAAATTCATTAACAAGCAATAAAATATTAAATAAAAAAATAGAAAAAAGAATGGTTTTAAGTTTTTAAGTAATAAGGAATCGAAAAACGCAGTGTAGCATATCCACCAATAAGATGAACTTTATAAAGATCATCGGTCGACATTATATGCAGCCCGCTTTCAAACGGTCTTCTTGGAAGTAATTGAGGGAGTCCTATGTGAGGGAGTCAAGCAGTAGACGTCCTAAGGCTGAGAGGTAAATAAAGGCGCAAAGTAATGTCTACTGAATATATTATATATTTTCTCTATATTTTCTTTTGAGATGCGCTAATGTTTATATGTATAATGTACTATTGTTGCACATTCTACAACGTCTCAAACTCATCTTTAGTTATGTGCTAAAAGAGAATTTTTACTATCAGTGGGATTTTGTTGACGATTAAATCCTTCCCGTAATTTATTATATTACATTATTAGAACTTGCACATTATTTTCAGTCTCAACTTCTCCTTTTAATGAATAATTCTATGTATCGGTAAAAGAAAGTGCTTTAATCAGATACAATCATATGATAATGTACTAAGCAAACCTTATTCTTTTTATGAAAGAAAAGTAGGTGTATTTATCTAAACAAGAGGCTGAAGGCTAAGAATACACCGAGAGGCACTGAGAGCAACACGCTTCGCTGATCTCGGGTTACTGAATGGAACTGGTAATGTTACGCACACTATATCATGATACAGACGAACAAATACCAAATGATTTCATTTAGGTATTTGTTCCATTGTTGTTATTGGCAATTGTCATCGTAGGCATTACCTTACAGTATACAGGGATAAATTTGAAACTATAATTACCTACTCTCATCTAAATATAAAGAAATAAACAAATATAAAGAAACCAATAATATTGAAAATCAGTGATTCCCAAAATGATTTTGGTACATGTGTAATGTTTTACATAATTTTCAGCTATATATATGTAAAGCGCCATCTAACCAAAAAAATCGGAAATTAGCCTACCAATTTGATGTATCAGTGTTTATTGATTTTAGCTTTCTATACCTCTTTGTATTTCATATAAGTAGGTACTATATCTAAAATCTATTCATTCAGCTAAATTTTCTTGTGCACCAAATATTCTCTTTACTTCTAATGGTAAACACAAGAACATTGTCATCGGAAATGTAAGCCGGTTTTCGCGCTCTTTAGACCGTCGGCGTCGTCAGTTTAAATAAATCACTTACGTAGCAATAATTTAAAGTGTTTGAGACACTTTAAAAAAATGTTGTTTTTTATTCCACGTTTCTTTCTTCTATCTATCTTTTGTAAAGGCTCTGTCTCAGTGATTTTCAGTAGATATATATACACTCACTTTCACATTGCTTTTTTTATGTTTATTATGGAAACTAGCATAATTGTGTGCTTCTTCGTCTCAAACTTCTTGTTTCTCAAAATTATCAGCGAATCGGTTCGGAAATTTTAAAAGTTCGAGTTAGATCACAAACATTATTACTTTTATATGAAGATGTTGATAATTCAATTGACAAACGCAAAAAATAAATATAAATTTTAATTTTAAAAGATGTATAATATTGTTATTGGAATTGATTGGTATAATATTGATTTTAAATAATATAAGATGACATAGATCCCTTATGAACTTAGAAATTTAATATATAATTTATTTGGGACTTACTGAGTTAGTCGACATATTTCCTGTGGAAGCTCCTGGATTCTGTTGTCACTGATATCCAAATATGTGAGAGCCCGCAGAGACCATACTTGAGATGGAACCGAGGTCAAGGTATTAGATCGTAGTCGCAGTACTCGTATTGAGAATGGGCCTGCTGCATGCTGCGCGAGCGTTACCCCTAGGGATGCACGTCCACCACCACACAAGTCAAGGACGTTGGGTGGTTGAGTACTTTGTGTACCCTGGAAAAGAGAGTAGAACAAATCAATGTTATATTTCTAGTTCAAATAGATTAAGTTGTTCAATGTTTCTATAAGCTATTCTTTTATGTTTACTCTAGTTTGTAATCGTGAGGTTCTGTAAGCTTACTAAGTGGAAAATAGGTTTAAAAATACATTTTGGTTAAATAAGTGGTAAATACTAAAACGTTAAAATCTAAATCTTAAACATTGATCGTGTTTTCATATTAATTGTAATAGTACTCTATAACCCCAAATCACCACCACCACCACCACCATTGTTCATATAACATCATAATTCTGAACACAATTGACACGGGATTAGATTGATTCTTTATACGAACATAAACTAACCACAATTTCGCACTTTTCTTTCAGTGTGTTAGGCTCCAAACTATCCAAGAAAATATCATCAGAGGAGGATTGTGCAAACACATCCAAACTGTCGACCTCGTCGTCTTCGCAGTTCATTGTTTTTCTTTCTACCATCACAATATTTTAACACTCACACACACAACACACGAAGTCTTCTAAATAAATATTAAGCTCGTTCCGAGTACAAAACAGGCGTATTGTTTGCGCTATATCAAATGACATTTTAAAAGTAAGTGCAATAAGACAGTGTTCGTCTGTCTCGGTATATAACCACGGTGAGGCCGACGAACTTCTCTAGGCATTGTTATTCCCAAAGACTACGGAATATCTCTCCTACACAAATTATTATGCCGTTCACGTAGCTGTTACTTGCATAAACGTCGTTTGTCCTTGATCAGTTTCCTTGAAAACTTTATTTACCGAAATGGATACTATTCATGCATATAGTTTTGTTTATATTATCTGGATGGATTAAGGAGGTATTAAAGTATTAAAAATCACGTTTAAATAAAAAGAATAATGAGAACAACTTGTAAATATTTGGTTAAAATAAAGCTAAGTGCGAGCGCTTCAAGTGACTTGTCGGTTATGGCGCATCAGCGTACACGGCAGCCACTATCACTCGTGGGCATATGTTCTCTCAACATCTCGACCGTGACATTTCTTTCAGAGCGAAGTAAAAACCATTTTTAATTAACACATCTTATACGTGATCCCGCGAAATTTAACTAAATATGAACAATAATGTACATGTATTCTACATCTATTAACACTATCATGGACTAAAACTTAACGAGTGTGATGATAATTTTTATATAGAAGGTAAGTATATTTATTTATAATCTATGTCTCACTATCTATCTCTTTATTAACCGACTTCAAAAAAGGAGGAGGTTCTATGTTCCACTGTATGTATTTTTTTTACGAGTATGTGTACATACTATGTCATTTGTCATTTACAAAACTCTGAGATGATTGGTGTGAAATTACCGCATTGAAATGTCAAAGGCTTGATAAGTTTTATACAATCTCTACCAATTTGCCGCTATCATGTTGATGGCTTGTTAGTTTGTGAAGTGTACCGGAATCAAACCTCAATCATCTGCTAAGAACTGAACATATCTGTAGGCCGCAGAGCACGCGACGGAACTAAACAGTGCTACATAAGTTTTGCTCCAATTGCGATGATTACTAACCCACCGTTGAAAATCATCATTTTAACTGCACATACTTAGGCATTTTTAAGCGGATTACTTGTTCGGATGAATTTTTATACTAATGTAAACAAGATATAGTTATAACATTTTTACGCATCGAGCACATACCTCTTTTAACCAACAAAACCACATATTTCTTTCCCAAATGGTGCTAAATCCGAGAAATAGATGATTGACACTGTTATCTCCGGATACATTGTTGCCATGACAACGCGGTTTGACACAGAGCACCAGTTTCTGCGACTTCGGTTCACACAGTTCAATACTGCCTCCACTGAGTTCCAACATCTCCCAGGAAGTGCCTGAAATATTGTTGTATGATAATCTTAAAGACTGCAGTGGAACTAAGAGGATCGATAATATCTATTGACCAAGTTATTCCGACGTACCGTAGGAATGCAGTCTCGAACCTATAACGTAGGTTGGACGAGGTTTCCATTGAGGAAACACATGCCCCTTTAGTACATTAACAGTACCAGATCGATGCACACCACCAGATCGTGGAGCTGGGCCAGCACACCAACGTAAAGAGTGCCGTAACTCTGGATCGACAGCCATCCTCAACCTTCGAGCTTCCGACTTCCATCCACATACTGCCAAATACTGCTCTTGAATTCGCAATGGAAACTCATCTAGCTCTAGTCGTCTAGAGTTTTCTCCGCCAATTTGAAGCCATAGTGACAAATCATCATTGAAGCCAAGATTTCGGTTTACTTCTTCTACGGTGGTGTTCAGAGTGACCTTGACGAGTTTGCTGGGCGCGTCAACAGCAAAAGGTTCTAGTCCTTCAAAAACGCGGATCCAACCGTAATCGTTTGTGCGAGGCTTAAAGCCGCGTGTAGAGGCGAGGCGGCGGAGTGACTTACGCGGCACGTGAGGCGATGAGGCGTGCAAGCCATCGTCGCAGACCATGGCGGGCCGGGTGCCGGGCGGCAGATGGTCGTTAAGTGTGGACGCCGGTAGCGCAATGCCCGCGCGCCGGACTCCGCGCCTGCCGCTGCATTACAATTGGATCGGAATCGTGGTGGGGGTGGGAAACATGTTGCTCGGTCAGTCGGGAACACGACTGAATACAAATTATAGCTAATAAAATTCATGATATGTGCTCATCTGAATCTACTGGTGTTTACATAAAACTAACATCGACTAATGCTTGTTTATGACACTGCAAATGTATTTCCGCCCCAGTCCCCCGGAAAACAAGGCATGCAACATAATCATCGATGTACAAAATTTAGACAATCAATTACACTCGTTATAACTGAAAAAAAAACGACATGTATGTTGCAAAGTACTTTGTTTACATGATTCCATTGTGTAACTCTTAGCAACAAGTGGTCAGTTTATAAGATATACAGAGAACATACATCATGGAATGCGAAAGTTTAAAATTAAGGAAAGCAAAAATAAATTTTCAACTCTCTTATATTATTATTAAAATTTTCCTCAATGTAATCATAAAGCAAACTCATTCAAAAGTCAGGTCCGTTATTTAATTTTTCTATCAACTCCAAAGAAAGATACGGTCTGGCATCGCGGTTGGTTCCGCACCGGCAACCACCCCACCTGTTGACTCACCTGCTCGTACGAATACATTGTGGACCCTTATTCTAAATAAAACTAGAATCAATTCAAATGAACAAATAAAAATTACTAATAAAAACTTTCTTTTACACTACCTCTATGTCAGTTACGATGTGAAACTAAAAACACGAGTCAAAACAATAATAATATAATTAAAGTACTTAGTGAAAGTTAAATAAGAAGACAGCTGGTTTTTTTTAATTGACTTCAATAAAGTTAGAAACCTTCTCCATTCCCGCGATCATTTATTTTTGGTGTATGTTATCCGATGACTTTATATTACCAAATTTAAAAATTACTTTTTGTCCGAAAGGGTTATACTGTCTAGAGCAGGTCCAGCGAAATGAGTATATTTAAAAGTAACTCGTGTCTTTTGATATGGAAGACCATTGTCTGATGAAGAAGAACTGATAATGAATACCATAGGTGACCAACGAAATTATTTAATCTACTCGGTACTACTTGGTTGTGCGAGGCACAAAGTATATAAATAATAAACTTTGTGCCTCGCACAACCAATCTGTGGAACAAGTTATCCTTTGCGGTATTGCCGGACCGATACGATCTTCAAACCTTCAAAAGAAAAAGCTCTCCTACTCCTTCCTCAAAGGCCGGCAACGCGCTTGTGACTTTTGAGTTGCAGGCGTTCCTGGGCGGAGGTAGTCGCTTTCCATAACCCGTCTGCTCGTATGCCTCCTCTTCCATAAAATATGTAAATGTTAAGTTGGTTTGTGTCCGCTTCAAAAACTGCAACTTAGGATTGCCAAGTTATATTATTCTATAAAGTAATAAAGAAATCTAATATTGATATTATTTATCTTTTTTTTATCTTTTAAAAAGACATCTTTACTTATGGACTTTCATGTATGTTTGACATGAAACGGACACAAAGAACACCCAGACTTAGAACAACAATTTGTGGATCACACGAAGTGCCGTCAAATATTGGGATCGGACCCACACCCACACTATGCTATCCGTGCAGCTAGGTATAATATTGTTAGTTAACAAACTAGGTAACACATAGATCTCACAACGATAATTGCGAGACTTGGGTCTTTTACATAATAATATATTTTATGCAGGTATTTAATATAATCTCACTTCTTTTTTAGGTTTGTATAGAAATTATCGTTATCAATTTTAACCTACCTCTTTCAATTATTTCGCAACCTATTTATTTCTTTGAGTAGTGACGAATTATATTAACTGCCAGAGTAATTTTGTATCCCATATATGTATATTGCATAGAATTTCATGTTTACCTTTGTAGTTTGTTTAATAAAATTGACTGATAGAGTGAGGAATGATTAAATATAGGTATGTAATAATGAAAAGTATAACAACGGTTTTGTATGAAAAAGACAAGACTTAAGAAACGAATGCTGCAATAATTTAAGCATTTTGAAGGGATGAGTAAAGAGCGAATGACACTGGACTACACACACAGACACACACGTGCATACATTCACACTAGTGCAAGTTACACTTGTACTAACACTATATTTTACACACCCCATAATATATGTTTAATAGTAAATAATATTAAGTTAGCTTAATCTGTTTTGTAATAAACCACTTTCTTTTCTGTTGCATTTTTGACATATCTATACAAACAATAAACATGTAACAAGGGGAAGTCACTGGTTTCTATAATACAATTCACACAGAGTAATTATACTATTTGTAACACTTTTATGTTAATAAATATTTCAATTCAATTTTAATATACTGACGAAGGGCTGGTAATATAAAAGTTCTGATGAATGTGGAAGAGGCGTGAGATGTATATTAGGGTCGTGGCAAAAAGTTACCGTATCTGCCTACCCCAGACGGGAATGATGCGTGAGTAAGTGTATCATATGTATATGTTTTAATGAACGGCGACCTCAAATTTAAATAATAAAAGTAGGTAAACCTTTCAGTATTTTATAATTTATTTACATACTTACAATCTATTCTTAAAAAACATAATTTGGTCTAATTTAGTGCCACGGATAATTTTTGTGTATGCGACTGTCACAGCGGCACGTTGCATTGCAGATTCCTTGGTCGCAAACATCAGGTGAGAGTCGAGTCAGTTGTGCACAATTTGCGTAATAGTCTTTATGACGGCATGAGTTTGTACACAAGTGTCCCGATATGCAGGAGCCATCGCAATCCGCACACGGCTTCCCGATTTTGTACGGATAATGCGTTATGTTGTCAACATTGCCTCTGAAATAAAAAAAAACCCTGTTATGGGATGTAACAATATATGGGCATCATAACCGTGATCAAGACGTAAGCTTGTTTGTTATTTTTATTAAAAACAAGTACACTATCCATTTCATTTTTTTATCATTATACCGTTATTTTAAGATTGTATCGTTGTTGCATCGTTAAGATGCTTTGTCCTCCGGTCTGAATGATGATTAATCCTACCTCCATCTAAGGGATGTAGGCAGCTATCTATAATACTTTTTACTATGTAATACAGTGTCTTCAAAGAAAATGTTTTTTTTCAACTCTACACGCCCTAATTCTACAATTCCTAACTTCACAATCTCGTTAGTCATTTCGTTACTACAAGAATTATTATTAAACAAAAAAGTAATTAACAGTGAATACATTTTTCACCTTACGCCCATGTGACGGTAAATGTAGATATGTGTTGCTTTTTATATTGTTGGCATCCAATAAGAAAGGGTTTTTCGAAATTTAACCCCTAAGGGGGTAATATAAGGGATGAAAGGTTGTATCGAAGTTTGTCATTGTCAAATAGCTAGTATAGTACAAAATAACTACTAATTTATATTATAATTATTATTATTTAATAGGTACGTACCCAGGACAATAGTGACAGACATAGTTATAGAAATGTCCCCACGGACCTCCTCTACAGTAAGCCATTCCACAGCCGACCTTGTGACTGGTTGCCCACACCATTTGAGTGTAGTGTCCGATGTTTTTAAGATTATACCGAGGATAGCCGTAGGTGAAGTTCTGATATTCGAGGTACCAGGTCTTCAGAGCGAAGAACCTGAAATTTGACATTGTAAAATAATGTATGTATAATGGTAGTTTATACAAGATCTATGACGTATGAAGTTACACATCTTCTATCTACATACTCGTATCTTATGTTCGATAATAAGTTTCGTTCGCTAAAAACTTCAAACAATTAAATCATCTATAGGACAATTAGCGCAAAAATGCAGCAATTAAGTAATTTGATATAACGAGTGGGCCGATCAAATACTGGTTTAGCCTCTTAAAGGATCAGTGATTGATAATCCTGAAAAGGTAATTTAGAACAAACCTAGATATCTCAAATGTAAATTGAACCGCGGCAGGCGACTTTTAGTGTATTGCAAATATATATGTTGTCAGAGATGTGTATCTAAACTAAAACGAAAATTATTTACTTTATTTGCATAGATTTCTCATATAATACATATAATCATAATCACCTTTTCATTTTTGTACATTAACTACGACACGGCAAACAATTAAATTTGCTTGTATCGGCCAACGGTCATTATTACCTAGAGTAAATCAGTTGCTATTTAAGTTATAATTATATGTTCACGAATTACCTATTATAGAAACCAAGTATAATGGCAAACGTGAGTAGGCTGTGATGATCAGCACTAGGAAATACAAGCAAATGTAACAAAAAATAGCGATTATTTATCATCTTTACCTGTCGAAGTAAATTTTACCTTGAAAAGTAACATGCCTTCAAACTCATTTGATCACAAAACCACCTATCGTAATACGCGTGTGACAAAATTGATGTGGTGTGCTAAATTGAGTTATTTACGAACCGTCCGCAAGTACATGGAGTGCAACTAAAGATAATTTGAGACCACATAATGTAGTTATATTGCACTATTTACGAGTAGGTTATTAATAATACTACTACTTTTGTCCTTTTGAATTTCCTTAGACCATTTAAGTATTACATCGAATAGTATCTGCTCACATTATCTATAAAATTAGTTAGTTTGCTTGATAGGCTACCACGCGTTTCCACCAACGATAGGCAACTACTTGATCAATCATTATATAATAAAATTTCGTATTTATACGATTTGTCAAGGGAAGGTCATCTAGAAAGAAGAAATGTTTCTGTGGGATAAATAAATAACATCTACATTGTATGCATTGTATGTATCATGCTGGTGGAAAGTGGTATGTAAACAATACAATGATTAGTATGAAATCTAGACCCTAACTATAGGTAGTAGGTATATGCATTCGTCGTCAGTGCTCGACCATGACATACTTCGTTAGACTAAACAAGTTTTTATAAACATTCAATTTATTTTGTTTTTCATCTAATGTACGAGTATATCTTTAAGTTTACTTTGAACATGTACACTTAATTAACATTACCTTTTTTATAGCGTACATTAATTATACATATTACATAAAACTAAATTGGTATGAGTTTTTCCTTGTAAAGCTAAAAATAAGTTGAACTACAAATAATATTGAATAAGGAACACAGTGTTGGTAATTTACTTTCACCTTCATGTAATCACAAAGCGCTTTTATTGATTAACCTGAAATGTAACATATAAGTTCTATTTATATCCATACTAATCATAATCATCATTTATTTATATACCTATTAATATTGTTTATATTGCCAATTTTAAGTTATATAGAAAGAACATGTTATGCTAAACTAACTGGAGAATACATATGTGTAATAGAATATATATGTGAAAATAAAATGTGCCACAATAGTAAAAATTACGCGAAAACGGCTACAAAAAGTACAGGTCCTAGAACATGTTAAACTTCCGTGGTTCGGAAAATGTATACAATGACAAATCTAGTTATACTGGTTATTGAAATTCGAGAGCTTATAGTATTCAAATTGCTTCTTCTGTATTTTTCATACGACACCTATGAGATGAATAGGAATGTGACACTCCGTATTCACATTTCATTTCATTCGTCATAACACGGATTGAGATGTTGTATATCATAGCATTTTTGTGATAAGTAAATGCGCCCTATTACTAAATCAGTTTACAAGCTTCTACTGTAGCTGTTAACTGACATATTAGTTACATTATTAATAATAATAATAACTTCACACACAGCGGGGTTTGTGGTAACCGAGTAGGTGAACACATTGCAAATTTAAGCAACCCTAGCCAGGTTATGGATGAGTGACCATTCTTAAAATATTAAGACCAATCCATGTCTCAGAAAGCACGTCCAGCCGTCCCATCGGTCTCGGTTGCCATACGAACATCTTTGGCAATCGTTACGTTAGTTGGAGTCCAAAAAAAGTCAAACAACAGTATTTCTACAGAACCTCAATATCGCCTTGTACTTGGATTGTGCAGGTCTAATAGCAGTCGCTCCAGAAAAAAAAACGAAGTTCAGCCGTATCGTAGTAGACTTAAAGACCGACCCCAAGCTAGTTTGGGAAAACTAACTATAACTTCACACATCTAACACACACACACACATATAAATACGTGCATATTATAAAAAACTATGATGAGAACAAAAGATGATGCTAATTATACATTATTTAGTTGGGTGGGAATCAAACCCACGATCTCCGGCTTGTCAGTCAGGGTCACCAACAAGCCCGTCGAATGAAAATTTATAATTCATAACAATAATGTTACCAAGGGGTCTTCTGTGCAGCGACAAACAAGTTCTGGCCACATGAACCAAGATGCGGCACTGTGTTTTCTCGTGCGTCGTTATGTCTCAGAAAGATACATCTTTCTGCATACGTCTGTGCTTGGCGCGCTGCACCGTCATGCCATGACTGAAAACATTTATAACGATCATTACATATATCTATAAATCTATATAACTACCTGTTATATTAAATCAGATTATAAAATAAAAACATATTTTAATAAGAAATCAAGTCCAATCTAAGGAATGAATGAACACACATTAATTAATTAATGTAATAAGTAAATTAATTTAATAAACAAGTACTTTATTCACCTTCTTCATTGACCTTCCCTGTTTTTTTTTTCAATAGTTTGCGATAAATTGATATAGGGAACTTTGAGTGTTGACCTGCTTTCCGTTTCTTTACCAAATATGCTCTCCGACAGAAACTGCACGAGGTACTATTAAAAAACCTCATATCGCTCTAAATATCCATGTGCGGCAGTAGTCACTCGATGTCAGGTGATTCGTTTGCTCATTTGCCAATTATAGAATAAAACAAGTATTTATAAAGAAGAGCTCCCATTTCCAAGATTTCTCCAAAATCTCATCATCAATTTGGGAAGAGATATATGTATACCCTTACTAACAATACATAATTTTCTAAATTGTTTCTGATTCGATTAAGACGAAGTGAGACCTTTCTTCTACTCTTTTAAAGTCGGATAAGAAGGTAAATTAATCTACGTTTCTTAAAGATGTTCCTTGTTTTATCTTCATGTTTTTATCAATAAATCAATAAAGCAAAAACAAAACTTACCATCAGCAACATATTTGAAGCGCTAGGCCGAACTTTAGAACGAAAAAAATTATGATAAAGCACTATTTTTCGCCTTACAATCGCACGCCGAGTGTCTAACGCATCTTTTGGTATTAAATGCGGAGGAAAAAGTTCTGAAAATTAAAATCAAATTTAAAAAAAAACACTAAACAAGGTAAGTTTACTAAAAACTAATAATTTACTTTTAAACAAAACTCATAAATGTTTAAGTTGTTTTTAAATTGAATTCCTCACATATGAAAGTATGATACTCACGTTGATGCTTCCAAGCGCTTACAATATCCAATGGTATGTATATATTAAGTACAAATAGAATTTGTAACCATAAAGCACCGTGTACAAACATTCTATAAATGAAAAATAAGTTACGGTTAACTCTTTAATATATAGCAGCTGTTGTAAAAATTGTTTAGGTAAATCAAAGCGACTGAGACGAAAGCAATTTCTATATAACTCAATAAAAAATCTTTTACACCGATAGTGCCAAATGAAAATGAGTGGTACGAATACAAGATAAAAAACATTTATAATCTAGATTTTATCCATTATGAATAACTAACATAATTAATTACACTCAGATATCAATATGACCAAAGACATTTCTAAGGTCAAATTAATTAAGATTTAACTGGGACATGGGGGGATTCTCTTTAACTGGGACAGCAATTAATCATAGTGATGGTCATGATGATAGAAGACAAGACAATGATATTCGATAATATAATCAAATTGCGAAGACGTGCTAGATTGCGTGTAAACATTTTTTACAGCTACAACAACACGAGAGTTTTATGTTAGCGGCTTTTTGTAACTTTCTTTCGTCTAACTAAAAACAGGATCAAAAGAATAAGGCGAGGACGATACACAACATAATAGTTTGATGCGACTCGAGTGCAATTTTAAAAAGGTAAAAAGAACTTGAAAATATAGATATTTTAGTTAATTATATTAGTAGATGTCTATATTTCGAGAACTTTTTAAATTAAGATAGCACGTATTAGCAGATTTTATTAGGTTACATTACTTTTATACAGAGCATAGCATTAATATATATACTACAAACGGTATAAATAACTACAGTAAATTCGAACCGAAAGGTCAATATTATGGCTTAAATTAATACTTACTTTTAGCAACAATATAACTTTTTTTGTTTAATTTTTTTATTTATACGTCACACACCGCCACCACTGAATCAGAAAAGACTAATTCTCATAACAAAAACTATGGGAAACATTTTCACAGTGAAGACCGTTCTGTCGACTGTGGCCTCTTGAGAATTTAGATAATATATGAAACGTATGCCAATCACAGCCGCACTTTGTGAATACTTCGATCGAAATAAACGGTAGCTTGTGCTGACCACATCGAGAAGCGTATAGTATCCCTTCTGTGCGGAAGTTTAATAGGTACCAAATATTGTTAATAACTAGCTAGTTAGATGCGATTATTCTTATATTATGTACAATAAGCTCTTTAGATTACAATATTCACGGTTAGAATTATCTACATCATATTTTTTTTTCGATAAAAACATGCGGCAAATAAATTATATATCTCACTTCACATCGTATTGTAGCAGTTAATGAGGCGCAATGAATAAACAGATATTTACAAGTGTAGTTATACAACCAACTTTAAAATGGAGGTTCTCAAATCAACAGTTTTTTTGTGTTTTAACACATTTATAGTGATGTCCTCACCATTCGGGAATAATTGCAACTATTCTTAACTAAAATGTATTCTATTTCAAATGAATTTGTTGTTTTCTAAAGCAAAACAGTCTAAAGCAAACCATCACTCATGAAGAACACAAAGATTTTTCCTTTATTTTAAGTTATTTAGCTTACAGCCTGAACTAAGACTTGCTTTTATTTTTGTTATATTTTAGTTATATTTGTATAAACCAACAACTACACAACTTACGAATGCCCACGGTTCGATTACAAAACATATTACAAATCCATTTGATGAAAAAGTGTTAAATACTTACGAGTATAAATTGGGCATAAACTCTTTCGATTAGATATCAATTACTTATTTGTTTTAATTCGACACAGACGCGCTACTACTATAAAGGAAAAGTTTATCCTTCGTAACTATTTGACAGTAAGAGATTAAAACATAATAAGTACTTACCTAATAGATTAATAAAAAATTAAAATGATGATAGAAATGATTAATAAAAATATAAAAAGGGCTGTGAATTTGACTCCTGGCTTGTAATGTTACCGCTACGAAGTCGACACTGGATCACCATACGAGCGATTCAAGGCAATTTTCATAAATGGATTGTGGATGGATGTAAGTGATCTAAGAGCATATTTAAACAAAAAAAAAAGCTAGACAGCAAAGAGAAGGAACTATTCGTCGTTGTCAGTCAAGAAGTAGAAGAGAAGCAGCTTTGAATACATTAGTATGCTCAAAACAACTAGCAATGTAACATCTGCTACAGTCCTGTCAGCTGTGTTGCCTCCATCAAAACGATAGATGCTAGGAACTGTGTTATAACATGTGAATTTTGTGTGATAACATGTGAATTTTGTCTTTTCACAAAGTTTCATATGTCATGAGTGCTGTGTTGACATTATATTATTACAATTTCTTTATTCAAACTTGGCTATAAAAGAGCACGTAGTTAAAAGCGCTATTTCCACTTGAATCACCTCACTCAAAAGCATTTCGCTTTACGAAGCACTATTACCGTCAGGTTGCCCTCGGGCATGCGGCCGGCCGTAAACGAAAAAGGCCAAAACCATTTTGCAATGGAATGAAGATCCTGAAACTTTTTGCAATAATTTTACAAGTGTATTGTTGATAATCATATTAGTCCTCTTTTACTATAATAATTATTACACAAGTGTGTCTATTTCTGTTCTAAGTATATTCCTAAGATGTACCGATAATGGGTTTGTTCTCTTTCATAATATACAATCAGTGGGGATTTTCCGAACCGACCACCTGAATAGTCCACCTGGTTGGTGAGATCTAAAGAAGAACATAAGTGTAGAAATAGAATAATCAAGAAGTAGAATGAAGATATTTTGTTATAATTTTTGTTATGATTTTTTCTTATAATTTTGTTACAATTGTTACCAAGAATAAAGGACAATTTGGACAGTTGGACAAGTCGGGTAGAAACAAAAATACAGATGACAACAGGAAAGACTGTGGACTGCTGAAAAGACAGCCAAGAGCAATGGCCTAGCAAGCCATGCTCGGGACAAATATCGCTAAAAGTTCGATAAAGAAAAATATCCCTGGGACAGTCCGAGATGGGGGGGGGGGTCCGAAGAACTGTGGGTTGCTGCCAATCACCAGTAGTATTTAATTCAGTTATAAATATATTAATAGACAATATTGCAACACACGAAAAGGGGTGGGTCTAGAGGATTAAGGTCAATGGAAAATACAGAATCCATCTTAGCATTCGCAGACGACCTTGCGATCCTCACACGTAACCCGAAACAGTGCCAAGAACTACTGCATAAGGCGGATGATTTCTGTACCTGGACGAAGGGAATGAGGACAAAACCTAGCAAATGCCTTTGTCGGAGCTGACGGGGTACCAGATATACCTCATATGACCTCATATTATTAATGGTGTGGAAAGTGTTTCAATAATATCAGAAACCGTGCCCTTTAAATTCCTTGGAAGAAAAATAGATTTCAAAGGTCGTACTCCATCTATGAACGCAATAGTCGATGACTTCGTAAAAGACATTGACAAGGTAGACCAACAGCCAATAAGTACCATAAAAAAGCTTGGATTTACGACAACTACTTAACATTACGTCTCAACTGGTCATTTCTGGTATATGATATAAACCAGAACCACTTAAGCACACTGGACGCGAAAGTCGCTAAGACATTAAAGTTGTGGCTCGGGCTAGCAACATCTGTAGACCCGTCAACGATGTACAGGGGCTCGAATAACTTTGGAATGAAATTAAAAAGACCTTCGGAACTCTACAAACACCTAAGCGTTACAAAAATGCAGGTCTTGTCAAAATCACAAGACGAAATCGTTAGATCCTTTCCAAAAAAAAACAAAAATACGTCAGATCTCGAGTCGATTCTACAAGAAATTTATGGTGGTTACGCAGTCCAGTAAAGTTGAATTGGGAAATGCTAGAAGACAGACCGACAAAGAGAGAACAAAATCTTTCCTACAACAGGATGAAAACGAGTCCTACAATTTGCACGCAATGAATCTAGAAATTGCAGAATGAATGGTTAACTTTAGGAGACTTTTATACGATTGGTCACCTGACCTGTTAAAATTTTACCTCAACGCCTTTCAATTGACTCTCTCCAATCAAAGCAAGTAAGCTGGGGGTCTAGTAAGGTGGGGAAAAGCTACAGTAAAGGCTACACGGATGGCGTAGTGGTTTAAGGGTCGCCACGCCGCTTCTTACTACGCTGAGTGTTGTGGGTTCGATCCCCACATGGGACGACACTTTGTGTGCACCACAAATTGTTGTTTTGAGTCTGGGTGTACTTTGTGTCCGTTTGATTTATGTTTGTAAAGTCCCCCGGGACACAGGATATATGTTCCTAATATTGATTCATAATGCGGGAATTGTCTTAAAAAAAATGTTCAGAAATAGGTACAGCTCGACACCGCCAGTGACTGGCGATTATTAGTGAAAATCATTACGTATGAAAATCATTACACAATACCGGAGGATATCTGTGCCTCGGCGTCCAGACCAGACATATTTCTTTAATTTAAATTAAGCGTGTAGTACTATTAGAACTTACGGTGCCGTGAGAAACGCACATCCCTAAAGATCAGACTTTAAAAAAGAAACAAGTACTTTGACTTAAAAAACGAAACAACAAAAAACTGTTATGTCGTTGCGTTGTATGCGTGGAAGTGGGAGAAAGGGGTATACGAACGAAATCCCTCTATAACCTGCTAAAAGACCTTGAATAGCCAAGGGCTTCAGTAAACTCTTTTTGAACGAATATCCTGCTGAATAACTGAATGCCGCTGCATTATCAAATATGGGACAGTAGACAGTGGAGATGAGCGCTGACGCGACGCAAGGAGTACTCCCTAAACCTATACCTGGGTCGCAATTCCCAGGCGCTGTCGAAGTCGCATGTGTTGCCCCCATCTATCACGCGAGCGAACCGGCACCCGTACGGTGAATCCATGGAACGCCAAGAGATAGGTATATCTCATAAAAGAAGATTGGACCCTCAAATATGTATATTTCATTATCATCATCAACAGCCTTTAATAGTCCACTGCTGACCATAGGATGTTTTGGCCCACTATACCACGCTGGGTTTATATCAAGTTTTCGTTCTCTTTGCAGTGCTGTTGTCCTGCGTAGATTGCTCTCTTAGTCGGCTCTTAGGACACCCATGGGATGAATAGGGGTGGTGACACTCCATATTCTTAACCCGTCACGACAAAGACGTGTGGTGATATCTGATGTAACAAAATGATATAATAATAATTCATGTGACTTTCGGAGCGCCACTGATATTATTGATTTGTACCTTATCTTTAATTCATAACACTGCTTATAGGTAGGTAGTTATTTTAGAAATAAAAGCCATACACGATATAAATGTATATTTAGCCATTTATTAAGAAATTTAAATATGGGAATTTGTAAATTTAATTCATATTGTAATTAAATTTCATGAATTTAGAAATTAATTAAATTTGATCAAAACGAGCATACGAAAAATTAAAAACGTGTACTTATAGATGATACACTTTATAAATTTCGTTTCGAGTTAAAATGTATTGAGGGAAGACAAAAATGTCTAAAGCACCTGAAACTATCCAACATAGTTGTTTAAATAAGTGGATATTAAGTATTTTTAAAGACATAGATTCATTTTCATTAATGTAAAAATAAAATAGAATTATAGATCAATTCAGAAACCCCATGTGCAGTAAGTATTAACGGTTTACAGTTAGTTACATTGCATAGCACATTTTTTATCTTAAACGTAAGTGACTACCGCCTCTAATGGAAACTCCCCCCTTCCCCTCTCCACCATCCCCAGAAATATGGAGAAAGGGGGAGGGGGGGGGGGAGCTTTTGACTCCGGTAACCTTACTCACTTGACTAAGTAAATACATTTGTTCACCCCTTTTCTGTGTGTTACACTAACAAAGTGAAAAAATAACACGTAGGTTTTATGATATCAGGTGTATGAACGACATGTTTCTAACCTCAAAAAATACAATAAAAGGCACTTCGTCTAGAATCGGCACTGCGTCCTAAAAATGGTTAATCGTCGATACCCTAGACTTAATACCAAGATAAAATAAAAATTATATTCTAAAAGTTAACAAAGTCAAACTCTCTATCTAATCTAAGGGTCAACATTAATGTTTCTTGGTCTGAATCCCAATTGGCTTTGGAACGGTCCGGATCAATTCCATGAGGCAGAGGTAACTTCAGCAAATATTGTGGAGAGCTGACTGTTACGCTCGTGTTGTTCACTGATAAATCAACATTCTCCTTCTTGTCACCAGGCAAATTAATTCTTACTATAAGGTTCTCACAACTGGCGGAGCTGGGAGTCTTCGGTCCAATCTATAAGAGTTACGAGTACTTACTACATTTAAAGTAGGTACCTAATTTCATAAGTTCAAAAACTTTTTACTTGACAGAGGGACAGGAAATATTATTATGAAAATAAATTACCAACAATGTAAAAATATACCTAGAAGTGAAATGCTTTTCAAAAACTATTTTAATTTTAATCAATACAAAAGCAATAGAAAGTTTAGTTAATATAATGTATCTTGATATTAAAGTAGGTACTAATGTATTTTCTTGAGCCTGCGCTGTGTCAGCAATTTTCACTCACTTAAATATGTTGAGTCCTTTGAGTTGAGTCCTATACCTACATACAACTTCCGTAACTGAAGTATGTGCAAGCAAACCGTCGACTATAATAGAGATAGGTCTGTGCCCGACAGGATCCATAATGGTTCTGTATTTTTATATTTTTAAGACCATTTATGTAATTTATGGAACACAGTATATTGAGTACTAACCTGCAAATATACATCTTCAGCAGAGACTGATTGCTGATAGTTCATAGTATATTCAGGAGTTCGACGGTCTCCCAAACCTGAGCCGACTTGTCCTAACTTTTCAAGTTCTTTAGCTTCTTCCTCCTCGTATTCCTCTATTGTTTTAGGTTTATTATTCTCCACTGGTGGAGCTTCGTTTCTAGACGCAGATATATCAAAACCTAAACATTTCGAAAATATCAGTTTTGTATTTATTCAATGCGCAAGAAAAATATAAGTATGTTGGTATTATATTTTAATACCTACGTAAAAAATTACAAACATTTTAAGCTAATTTTGCCCGCGGCGGAATATAAATTTGAAATAAGTACTTGAAATGTATGTGAAGTGTGAAAGAGAAGAAAAGAAGTGAAGAAAATTTTAAAATTTGTAGGGAAATATAATAATGTATAATTATGTAGATATATTATACTCGTAGTACGAGAAGTCCATACAAAAATAGTGCAAGGTAAATGATGGTCGAAGTTTAATCACTAGGTCTATAATGCGTGTTATTATGTCAGACAGCATTAAGATAGTCAAAGTAAAAATCACACGGACCGTGGTGGCAAATAGTCGTCGTAAAACAATTGCAACACCAGGTTTGCGTTTGCCAAAATGAGTTTTTGCTACCTTTGTCCTGGTTACTACTAATTTTCGGGTGAACACGTGACCATATCTCCTCATTTTATAACATGTAAGCAATGGTATTGAATTGAAGTAATCCTTTTTACTCATCAGTCAAATTTTGTAGCATTAATCTATAAGTAGCAATACAATACAGCAAAACAA
The DNA here is from genome assembly GCA_902825455.1 of Arctia plantaginis. Taxonomy (NCBI): domain Eukaryota; kingdom Metazoa; phylum Arthropoda; class Insecta; order Lepidoptera; family Erebidae; genus Arctia; species Arctia plantaginis. Next base: position 10,507,356 of record CADEBD010000288.1, read on the forward strand.
TACACTATCATAGCCCACTTGAGTCTCTAGGAGCGATTTCAACTTACCTTTAGACGGCAAATCGTCGCCTTGTATAACTTCTGGTTCCGGTGGCGTAAGAAGTTCAGCTAATTTTTGCATAGTTCCTACTGTGAACTCCATTTTTACAAATAACGTTCCAGCTATACAGACAATAATCAGTATTATAATTAGTATATTTTTGATGGCTGAAATCGACACAGAGGTATCTATCAGAAATAATGTAATCAGACAATATTTTGTATAATCAATATACTAATAGTTGCTACGATACTATTTTTGATGTAAACACTACGTAGTTTCAGGCAAAGAGTACGCAGGTATTATGTGGCCATGCATATTCATACAATCATCGGGACATCATCCATTGTCAGAGGACAACAGCACTGCAAAGAGAAGGCAAACTTTACGCAAAACCTATACCAACCGTGTCTATGGGTATTTGAACTTTAATAAACTGAAAAGATCTACGTTAAAACCAAAAGTACATCAAATGAGTTAAACAAGCACCTATTAAAATTAGGTATGTGTTAATGTTACAAAATGATCTCAAGCGACGAATTTACCCCCCTGCGGGACATCATCGGGATTTTTCTTCATGTAAAAAAGGGGTACGTCAGGGTGGAGGGTGGGGCAAGCAAGCACCTATTGTTCGATTTATGATCCCGTTTTCTTTTGTCTTATCCGTTCGATTGGGAACGTAGCCTCCAGAAGCGACATAGTATACAAGAAAGTCCACAATTACAACTAACTACTTATGTAACACAAAGAAACAGATATGAGATTGCAATTTAGTTGCTGTTTAAAAAACCCAAATAAATTATTAACCTTAATCGTACACCAATGATCGCTGGACAATGCAAATCTACTATCAGTAGGTACTACTATACAGTATACTCGTAATATAATCCATCGGTAGTCTGTAAGAGATAGCAGATTGCGATAAGACCTTAATATATTTCTCTTCTGATACCTAACAAAATTGCTGTTTGTGTGTCCTGTACTGAACATATAAATTGTCAGGTTTGCATTATTTGCCTTTTTGTTAAATTTTAGTTAAATTAGTAGCCTGGAAGACAAATAAATAATATACATCAAAGAAATACACTTATGACAAATTTAAAAGTTGGACTTAAAATGTTGGCTATTATTGTCTGCCTCGGTGGTGCCGAGGTAGCGTGTACGACTGCTGTGCTGAGGTTTCAGGTTTGATTCCCGTGTCGGACCAAATGTTTGTAGGATCTGCAAATATTGGTTAGGGAGTGTTTTCTATGTATAATATAATATGTATATATTTACAAAAAAAGTATATAAGTATTTTATCAGTCAATCTAGCTTTCATAGTACAAGCTCTGCTTAGTTTCAAACTAGATGGCGTTGTGTGTCAGATGTCCGAAATATTTTATTATATTAAATGAGTATGTAGTCCAACCTTCTTGATACATTTATGTACGTGTAGATGTGACCTGGAGACTCAGAATAGAAAACACCACTAGAGAGCTGGTAAACTTCCCTAATTGTATGTAAAAATATAAAAGCTTTAAGTAATTCTGTATATAACTAGATATACAACATTTTAAAAACTTATTACAAGAGAAAATTACTATTGGTCACATTGCCTGTGTTTATTTTTCATAGCAAAATTTTAACACCATTTCTATTAAAAAGTTTAGATTTCTTAAAACCAGGAAAAATCCATCAAAATATTTTCAATAATGTGAATAGTTCTAATATGTATTCCAATTATTAGTTCTAGAACAAAACAAGGATCTCTTTAATAACAGTTATTTTCAAATTAGCTATTAGATGTTATTGTACTCACCCATTTTTAACATAATTTAATTTTGGTATTATCATAGAGTAATTCTATGAATCTTATTCTATCCTCTTAAAATGTTTACCCCTACTTTTAGGCCTCTTAAAAAAGAGAATAAAGTTAGGGACTAAAAAAAATTATAAATTGTTACAGTTGAGCTAAAATAGAAACATATTTCAATAGTTATATTATTTTAATATAATGCACAACATACATCTAATGCACAAATATTACAAAGTTTCAGAAATTTAAGGGAAGCCATCATCATCTTCTTCAGCCATTTCCTTGGCCAGCTCCAGATCTTGCTGTTCTCTTTCACGACGCTCCTCAGCACTTTCCAACTCCTTGCCATATGATTTAGGTGGATATCTCATAGCCTTTACACTCTGGTTGTGTAAATCTAAGCAAAATGATATACGTTGATGGAAAGCTAATTGAGGTTCCCGAGTACAATAAATGTCCGAACTCTCCTTATTACTCATGTATCCCTTTTCTGGATCAAGTGTAGCCTCAATAACTCCATCTCTAATAGCTTTAGCAACAATAAATTCTGCATCTTCAGCAGAGTCTAAGCCTAATTTTCTAGCTATATCCTTTGGAGATATGCGCGAGTAAGACAGTCCTATGGACCGAATAGCAGTTTTGATGACATTTTGCCTAAGACGAAGAATTAATGTGAAGGTGTGATCTTGGCGAAACTGGGGACCAAAATTTTCAAGCACTTCCCCAAATCTCTGCAAATTACCAAGTCTCACAGCTTGGGTTAGTTGGAAATAGGGAGCTAAAGCTTTTCTCAGCTGTGCTTGTCTGAATATAGCTCGTTCAGGAATATCTCCTAGCAGCAATTCAACAACAATTGCCAACTTTTGTACAGTTTGACGAAAACCAACAGCTGCAGACTGAGGAGCCTTTCTCAATGCTTGCACTAGATGTTTGTGAGCATCACTGTATTCAAGCCGGGCAGCTTTAATTCTACCCAGATAGTACATAAATCTTGCCCACTCATTGTTACTAGCATTTTCTGGAAAAGCTGATTTGCTCACTAATTTATCAGCTTGATCATAAAGAGAATAATGCAAATAGTTACGAAGAAGGCAGTTGATCAGCACTGCTTGTCCTTCAAAATCATTACGTAGGGTGGACGTGCGAAGTCGAGCATGAAGTAATCCTCTGATGTTATCCAACTTATTGGTCAATTCATAAACTCTTGAATGATAAAAGTAGCATTTTGCTGCTATTAAGTCAAGAGTCCGCCTATTTTGAGCTAGGACTTTTGTCATCAACTGCTCGGTGCAGGCAGAAGCCTCTGCCAGTTTATTTGCATCAAGGCAACGAAGCAATACCAGAAGATGCATATAAACATCAACTTCTGGTACAGGCATCTTGGTGGCACTTCTAGATCGTGGTGGTTCGATTTCAACGGCGTCAGGTTGGCGAGCTTCTACAAACACAAGTAAAGCATCTTTCTCTGGCCCCGCCGGATACAACTGATTAATAATTGCACGTAATACGTTGCCATTCAATTTCCTTCGAGTGGTTGGAAGAGACCTCAAAACTCGCATAGCAAACCTGGGTTCCTTGGAAGTAACCGCTTTATCTAGCTGTTTGACATGTTCCCTTAAATCTTGAACAGATAGAACATCGGCGTCTTTCTTCACCTCCGGAGTTTCTGGGTCGCTTGCAGCAGCAGGACTTTCGACATTTTTCATTTCCACATCTTCAACAGGTGCCATTTTCTTATATTTTTCTCTCAGTGGGCAATAATCACAATCAAAATTGTAAGCTATAAGCGGGTTAAATATTTTTGTTAATGTGATGAGTATTTCTCACTCTTTTGTCTTGTCAAAAAATGCCGAGTAACTAATCAGCGTTTCGGTACAGACATCAACTATATTTACCTCATTATACATATATCATCTCTTTCTTTTAAACTTCAAATATATCTATCTGTCTCTATTAATTGATGCTAATGATATGGCTTTGGACTTGGACCTGTAACAAATTTAAAACTGACATTAAGTAGAGTTGTGACACTTGCGAAGTGCTACGCATCTGAGACATTCGGTAATTTTAGTTTGGTAGGTATTACGAGTATTTACATACATGATAAATTGCTATTATATTTCTTGTATTAGATAAAGCAGAATAACTGAAAACCAAGTGCCTTTTAAAACATTAAAAAAAATTACTACGTTAGGTATACAACAAGCTGTACAAAATCGTTTTACTTTCCATCAGATTCACATCTATTATGCGTTTAGACTATTCGAGAAGAACAAGTCTCGTGTGGCTTTCACAGGCTTCTAGGAGCAACTTCAAACCCCATACAACGCTTTTGCTCCTGGTTTAGACTTGTCTATAGAGAGGTTTGTCTGTAGCATTGATGGTGAATAGGTGTCAATACAGGGCCAAACATCTTTTAATACTTTCCACAACTATTCGGATTTTAGTAATGGTTAGAAGGAATGGTTAGAGTAATTAAGACAAACTAGTGAGTGTAAGTTGCACATGGTAAGACTTCTATCTACACCAGTTTGAACTTCTTGCAAGCAGGTTTGTTGATCCGACTGCCATTGTGCGCTTCACAAGTCCTTTTCTGTATAAAAGAGTAAAGTTAGTTAAATTGCAAAAGTGTAGTTCTACATTGTTGCAGTACCGAAAATGGAGGTTATTTTAGTGCTCTAATTAAACGAATGTTATGCCAAGTGTGCTACTAACTTTTTCCATATTTTGTCATGAGAATCCTCACGGTTGAACCATAGATCCAGAACCCCCTTAAAGGAAAGTACGCACAGGCGATCGACACCAAGGTAGAGGCTTGTGCGGTTGATTTGGACATAGTGAAGGCCTTCGATCGGGTCTGACATAAGGCACTTCTCTCGAAGCTCCCTTCCTATGGGCTTCCCGAGATATTTTTGTGTAATTGGGTCACCAGTTTCTTTGCGGACAGAAGCATTAAGATCGTTTTCGACGGTGCATGCTTTGACTTGAAATCCGTAAATGCTGGTATCCCGAAAGGGTGTGTGCTATCAAACGTTAGTTGAGAGCAAAGAATAATGTTAGAAGAGAGGCTGACAGTTTTAGCTCTTCCTAAAATTTATGCAGAGATTTATACATTCATTCTCAAGAAAGTGGTACGTCACAGGTTAAAAACGAGTTGTGTTTTAACCTTTATAACCATTGTATGTATACAGCCAGCCACTCCATCCAAAGTGGCTGGCTGGCTGTTTCGATTTTTACGTATTGCAACCAGGTGTTTAAATCGATCTAAATGAAAACTCAACATTTATTAACAAAATTGCAGAATTTTATGAAGTTTGTGCAATAAATTCTAATCTACTCAACATATTTTAGTATGGAGGAGAGAGAGATTTATTGTCACCGAATGAACAAGGTTACTGAAGCAACCGTCTTGATTCTGATGGGGGGATTAATGGCGTCAACGCACTTGTGAATCTTGAGTTGCAGGTGTCCTTGGGTGGCGGTAGACACTGAGCCGTCTGCTCATATCATATTTAAAATAATTAGTGACTCGAAAAAACATTTTTATTGTCGTGTGATCATCATGTAAGGCTTTAAAAAATCAAGCTCTAAATGACGGGTTTCGTTAAAAGTATAAGAAAATCCGATTAATTAATTGTATAATAGTATGGGATGGTGTATGGAACCTACCTAATTAGAACGCATAGCTATTAAATAATATGAGAGTATAGTCATAATATTCAGAAACCCACTACTGTACCTAAACTACGACATTATCATCATCAACAACTTCTAGAAGTTCACTGCTGTACATAGGCCTCTCCTTAGTAGAGAGGTTTTGCCTGCTATGCCACGCTGACCAGACGGATTGACATAGGGTTTGTGTCAAGTTTTCCTTCTCTTTGCAGTGCAGTTGTCCTTCGTAGTTTGCTTCCTTAGGCGGCTCATAATTCCCTCACGGGATGAAAAGGGGTGGTGACACTCTGTACTCTTAATCCTTCACCACACGGACACTATGACGTAAAATGTGAAATAGAATCAGCATCAAAATATATGATTCCATTTAAAATCCTTGGTATTGTGATTTCCTTATTTGTCATGAGATTGTGGTAGATTGTGTGCACAGCATTGCTGATGTAGATTTTTTTGTCTATGGATTAATTTGTCTATGTATTTCCTATTCCATAGATTATAGATGAGACAAAACTACTAGCATTGCCTGTAGTAGTTGCTTAACCAATATACTGTACTTCTATGATACGGACAAAAAGCTTAAAGTTACTAATGTTACAATCGAATAATCTTGGATTACATCCATCGGATTATTGCAAGAATAGCGTGTGCCAAAAGTTATAAGTAACGGACGCGCTACGGCTGCAGGGGACCGGTTGATTCTTTACATAAAATTTCAATGTGTTCTGGAAATGGTTTGCAAAGAGGACGTGGTATCATGGTTTAAAGAATTGGAAAGCTATAAACGCATAGACGCGATGTGTACATTATTAAATATGTGTTTGCCATTTGAGCTACGTTTCATTGGCACATACCTAGAGGAACTAGGCAAGCGGGACTTTCAGGAGTTGCGTGGTGCCGAACTGAGAGCCAACAATCCCACAGACCTGGCTGCGGACATTGGAGGCGCCAATACAGACCCCAGGACAAGACGGAAAATGGCCTTATATGTGTCATTATTACGCTCATGTAATTTCGCGTGTGCCACTACATTGTATAATGCTATGGTCAGTTTAGAGCAATGTGGATTGTTGAAAGGATTGTATGGTGATCTTCTAGAAGAAATTTTATTGCTGTACACTATGGCATTACATCATCCAGCATTTACTTTTGATCAAAAATCACATTTTGGTGAAATTTTAGAAAAATTAAAAATGGAAGATCAAATAATACAATTTCCAGAGCCACAAGAGCATATAAATGTTGTGCCTGTGAGTGCATGTCATACGCAGTCTAGTATCACAGCAAATATGTCTGTTCCGCCACCTAGTCTGTCCACTTTAGGGCCACCACCTGGTATGATGTATGTTAAAACAGCTGGGTTGCAGGTCAGTATTGCCTTATAAATAAGAAGTTATAAAATTATGTCATCCTACATGTGATCAATTAAATCAAATGGTTTATCTTAACATTGTGATAGTTAAAATGGTAGATTGCATTTAGTACTTGAAATAAAAAATAAGTGCTGTTGATGACCTGATGTAAATAAACATAGTTATCTTATTCTAACACTTGTGTTATGAATCGTAATAGTTGTTTTCCTTTGGCTGTAGTAAAAGTACTGTAAATACATTCTACACATATAATAAAATCTTAAAATATAACAAAAAAAACAAGTTTAAATTTGTATGTATTCTGTAGAATTAACTATATAAATTTGTCTGTAATTAGTTGGGTAATGATAAATCACCTATCAGACAGTACTGGAACATCTCTGATACTAGATGTGTTGAAGACATTCCAGACATTAAAACTAACCTATAGCAAATAAAGGATGCAGTTAAATCTTGTGCTGTATTGGTAATGAGTCTATCAGCATTCAAATATTCATATCTGCACATTTTTAACTAAGACTCCTACAAATGTGATCGAATGAATTCTATCTCAGTATCCCGATCCATTTATTTACAGTGAATGTGTGTTAAGACTTTGTTTGTAGAATACCTCCTTTTAAAATATATAATTTTGTATTTTATTATGAATGCATGTTTAAACTTGGAAGGTTTGTTTTGCATCTTTATGTAAATAAATAAATAATCAACACACATTGTAGATACATACAGTCTATTAGACAACTGAATTATACTAGTTGCCCACTCTGTTGCTGTGTGTAAGTTCATTCCTTATATTTCAAATCATATTGTTTCATAGTTCTTTTAAGTGTCAGGATATTAATAACTGTAATAAGGAATTATCTTATAATGCCTCCACTATTCAATGAAAGTGTTTTCAATGGATTATTTGTTTATATTGTTATCAGTATTATTTAATAGAGAAATATTAAAAATACTATTATATTTGTAGATTATGTACAAGTTTGGGTTTAAGTTATCAATAAGTTCATTGTGATAACAAAATGTAAACACATGCCAAAGGAAAAGATTAGTTTAAGCTTATGAATTTTTAAATGTTCCTTTTCATTTAATATTTAGTTTTTTGAAAAAATAAAAGTAGGTGAAAAAAATTAAAATATCTTGAAATGAACTAAGTTAGCTCTTTTTTTTTATAGATTAAAAATAAATCAGTTGGTACAATGTAATTTCTAAGTAGACAAATGATATTTATGACTTTTAATACTGAGAACTTGACTTCAGCACAGCATGCAGACTAAACTATAAATCTTTTACTAAAACTTTTTGCTTCTGAATAGTTCAATAGATGATGATTTGAAAATGCTACATTACTTTCTAATTTTGTTTTAATTAATTTTTTTTACTCTTACATATAAGAATAAAAGTATGACATGATGGTTCCATATTCTAACATACCTTCCCTAACCCTTTGCTAACACCACAGCAAGAGCTTAAATTATAATTTTCACAAACAAAAAGAGTATTAAAAATATAATTAAACAAAAACAACTTTATTACAACAACAATCTTATTCTAAATCTACCCTCAACTGTGTGTAACTTACTTTAAAAGGAAAACTGTATCTAAGGAAAACATCAAATCTAATCAATCAAAATTGTTCTGTACTAAGTGATGATAATAATTATTTAATAATTGATAATCATAATTCATAAAAGAGTTTCTATTCAACATTTACATATTTGTAATTTCAAAGTATCTACATTTGGTGAAAAAAATGATGATATATTCTATAATCTTGGTTATTTTATTTTTCAGCCGTGCAGTACAGAGCAAGTGCCTGAACTGAGTTCCCCACCAGTGCTAACGGGCCCTGCGGGAGTTGTATCAATGTTGGGAGATGTTCCACATCCACCGCCTGGGATACCACTGCCACAATACAATATGGGAGAATATATGGGACATAATCCATGGCCTGGAAATATTCTAGTATCACCTATTAATCCACCCCTTGAGGTAAGCGAAAACCAAATCAATAAAATACCTTGTCAGAATTTAGTTACTGTAGATTATATTCTAGGTAATTGTAAACTTTATTTCAATGTACAGTTTATGTAATGTGAAGTAAACAACTGGAATTGTAAAAACAACATTAATTAAATTTGTGTATTTTATGATAATTGACCCTAGCATAACATTAGAAATGCATGATTAGTTCTCACTGCAGCAAACATTATTTTGTAATATTATGTTAATTATTAATATTAAAAAAATGAACTAATTATAAACTTTTAAACTATTGTGTTTCATAAGAATATATAATTATGTTAACTATAAATATAATTATCAACTAATTACAAAGCATATACCTAGTATGTGGTAGAAAGTCTAAGTTGTAATCAAAAAGATAAATTTTAAAATGAGTAGGTTTTTGGTGTAGTATTTGCCCAGCTTCACCACCACCAATAGAAAGATTACATTAATTGATAATTCTTTTGGTATACTATCTTGCTAGTGTAATATAATTTCAATGAATGCTATGTTTAGACCCACAGAATAAAAATGTAGCTTATAATTATAGTTTTAGAATGATAGTAAGATAAATAATACTTTGTTTTAACATCTACATTGTTTTGATTCTGTATTTATTTAATTCTACTATTTCTTGTGATAATTACCTAATGATTTTGCAAGTTTAATTTATTCAGTTTAATTGAATGATATGGAATGTCCAGTTTCCTTTGTTGCCTATAAAGTGATAATAATTTGCAGGTTATTAATTATACACCTGCAAGTGGTGCCCCAACTTCGCCCCTAGTGTCGTCTCCAGGCGACAGCCGCACGGCATCACCACGAGCTCGTCGCCGAGCTTCACGAGAACGTTCACCTCCACCCCATGCTACGACCGTTGGACCTCCAGAACAGCCTATACTACCCCACCAATTAGCTGCTAATTTTGAAAATCTCTCTGTCGCTGATGTAAGTCGTGCTTAAGTTTTGTGGTTACTTTTAGTTTTATGTAAAGAGCTTAAAATGTAATGTAATGTAATGGGCCTGTTCATTACAAGGAAACAAAAAATAACTCACGCAATGTGTGGGTGTGTATTACACAAGGTCTACCAATTCTGGCATATGTACAGGTGTATGAATTTTTTATTAATAGGCCATACAAACCCTTGACCTATTTTTTTATATTTGTAGGAGTCATATTTCTTTTCAGATGTGTGTGATGGTTTCTTAGGTGAAATGTAGTCTTAATTATTATCCTTCGAGCCTTTTCGCTTTTTCCACTTGTATCCCCTGACTTAATCCTCCAGGGGATTGTACAACACTAACTATTCTACTTGGGTCCCCTGTGCTGGGGACTCAACAAGTATTAATAAAGTCATTTAAACATTTCTATCATATGACCGACTGGGATATTTGCGTTTACGTGCGCACTGTGGACTGCGCGCGCCCTTTAGGCCTGAGATGCTCTGAACGTCGGTCGCCTGCGACCGACGACATACGCGTGTCCGCCGCCATCGACTTACGTATGCTATGTACGGAAATGCTCAGCGCTGGGTTTTCAGAATCGTTGCCAGCGGCGGACAGTGCGAGCGGACAAGGTCGCACGCGTCAGTCGGTATCATGTTTGTACCATAGCGACCGGTGCACGCCGCGACGTCATGACTTTAAAATGAGTTTTCATAGTGAAAATGACGAATTATTCATTATTTTCATAGGATATAATACTATCTTGTTCGATGTATCAAACAACAATTTATGTTTGTCGGTTATTTTATGAATATCTATTGAATCCGTTTTTTTCTTTTTCTTGATAACATCGGATTCCTCTGCCACTTGTTCTTTAAACAATGTTAATATATTTTCGTTCATTTTACTCCCGAGTACAAACACGATTCACAATCACGACTACGAGACGCTAGCGCCCGCGTCCAGAGAACCCACTCGCACGCGGCGGAGGACACGCGTCGGTTGTCGGTCGCACGCGACCGATGGTCAGAGAACCCCGGGCCTTAGGGAGTAGAATGGGAACACCGTGTGGAACCTTGTGTGGGAACACACGTGGAGGTCATCTACAAGCCGTAGATAGCCTGGGGTACCAGAAATTTCTTTCCTAGGGTACATCTGGTACATCAGTAGGTGATATCCGAATCGAAAAAGGGGATCGTAGTGGAATGTTGTGTAATACCCTGGTGGATTGAAGTGAAATAGTGAGTGTTGTACAATTGTCTGGGGGATTGAGTCCAGGGATTCAAGTGGAAAGGGCCAGCCTTTTTTCCAAACTAGGTCGAGGGCGGCTTTACTACTACTACTACTACAATACGACTGAACTTCGATTTTTACGCGGAGGCATTAAAATCAGACCTCCACAACCTAAATACTAGGCGATGTCGAAGTTCTGTAGAAAGACTGTTGTCGGACTTTTTTGGGCTCCAACTAGTAACGATTGCAATGCAGTGCGATTCGTAGTTCTTATAAGAAGGTTACAGTTAAAAGATGAGAATTTCACATATTAGAGGTAATCTGAAAGTGGCAATAACAAAACAAGTCATTATATAGACACGTGGGAAATTGTTTAAAAAATGTAACAGGAGATTTCGGTTTTAAAGTAAAGGTAAACAAGAAAACATCAATGAAACATTTATTTATCACAGATAATCTAACACTTATGAATCTGTGATAAATAAGTTTACATTTAGTGTCTTTAAAACGGAATGCATAGTCAGTGATTAATTATAACTGGTTTGAAGATAAAGTGTGTAAGTACGGGGAAGATAATATGCCCGCAACGAAGATGAGTGCAATAAGGTCATGGTGGGTATGTGCTAAGGCCAAAGACATGTCCTAAATTTGCTACATGGTCGTCGGTTGACGTTGTAAGTTTCATAAATCTCGTAAACTTCATCGTAATACACCTGGCACGCGCTTCTCTACATCATACAAGGGTTGACCGACTGGCATTAATTGATGTAAATATCTTTATGGGTCAATAATCGGTCACTGTGAAAATCGTGTCATAGAAAAGATCTCTACATTTAACGTGTTCCACTTTGTTCTTTAGATTCGTCACAACATGGCCGACGAGAGATTACGCGAAATCAGTGCAGTGCATCAACAGCAGTACCGTTCCTTGGAAAAATTGAACGGAGTGCGACGATTGACGGGAGCCTACGGCGCGCCTCCGCGCTCATCGTCGGACAGCGGCTCGTCCGCGACGTCGTCGCCGCCCGACACGCCGGCGCCGCCGCGCCGGGCCACGCCGTCGGCGCCGCCGCCCGTGCCGTACCTGCCCTACCCGCCGCGCCCGTTCGCCTACCCCACGCCGCCGCCCGCGTACCGCCAGCCGCCGCCGCCCTTCGCCAACGGCGAGCCGTCGCCCTTCGCGGCGCCGGCGCCCTACGCCGGCTTCGTGTCGGTGCTGTACGCGCCGCCCAAGCTGTCGTGCTGGAACTGCGGGGCGGCGGGCCACGCGGGCCACGAGTGCAAGGAGCCGAGCATGGAGGAGATGACGCGCGCGGGCGGCTATCAGCTGGACTTCGGCGGCGCGCCGCCGGAACCCGCCGAAAAGTAGTGCTGGGACGGTTCGCGGTGTCCCGGCCGGATCTGTCCAGACGAGTAGGTACCAAAGTGAGAGGTCGACGTTGTAAATATCGAGCCGAGCCGTCCGACCGCGAACGGTGGCCTCCGGCGTGTTGAGAACCCTTGGAATATTAGTCCCGATGGATTTATTTTACTGTAGAACGAATTTTAAAGTTGATGTATGGTGTTGATTACTTGCGCTTATCGAACTAATTTATTAGAAGGATGACATTTTACCTATAAACGTTTGAAAGTAATTGCACTTTCAATGTATTTACTGCATTTTTATGACATTCCAATTAATATTTTTTTGGAATTTCAAACTCTTGACGATTTTGTAGAAAAAAATTAATTGTTAATATTACGAAATTTATTATTCGTGCACTAACTCCATAAATATAACATAAGATGTAATCTTGTTGTTGTTGTTGTTGATTGTTGTTAAATCAATGCTTTACATCAATAAAATACATATGTATATCAGTGTAAATAATTAGAAGATTGATTTCCTTATAACCAATGTGGAATAAATTGAAAGTGCAATTACTAGTAAACAATATAGTATGTATGCATGCACTCGTTGTAAAAAAATTAAAGGGAATTCCATTGAAATAGCAGAATTTATGTTCAAATTGGCAGCTTCACAGAATATATTTAAATTAAAATGTTATATGATGCCACAATTAATAGGTACAAATGAACACTAAGTGATTTGTATTACTAACCTAACGTATTTCAATGTTACATAAGTGCCATATATTGGTATTTAACTATTCGTTTCAAAGTAAGTGCAAATTCGTTATGTAGAAATGTGGCAGTGGAGACATCCATCAATTCATAGTTATCTCTATTTGTGTTGTTTTATATTATTGTTAATTAAGAATACTATACAACAACTTGTTATGCTTGTTATTAGAGCAGTCACTATCAATGCTAAAGTAATTACATGATATGAGTATCCGCCGAGCTCGACAGACGATGACCATCCCTAATGTAAGTTTTAGTGTGTGTGTGTAATTTTGAAATAAACGACAAAAACGGTCGAAACAAGTGATATCTCTCCTTGAATGACTTGAAGTCTATAAAGAGCTTCGTGTAAGTATATTTCACTTCTACTCGATCGTCACGATGAGCGCGTGTGGCGCTGTGATTGGGCCGCGCTGAAATCTTCACCAATCGTAACGCCGAACGCGCTCCTGTCGACAGCGAGTAGAAGTGAAATAAACTTACACTAAGCCGACAGGTCATGGACTCGATAGTGTGTTATAACAATGCATCAAAACCTAAAAGATCGATGGATCGAATAAAAATAATTAATGATGTTTGAGCACACGGGATTCTTTCTGACGCAGAACTAACAAATAGAGTAAAATCTTTAAAAAAATGAAAAAAGAAAAAACTCATAGTAAAAAATACATAAATTATGTAAAAAATAATATGTATATACTTTGAATTAGAACTCAGTGGCAGCCTACCGGGTCTAGTCGTGAATAAGTAAACCAGCCAAACAAATGGGCGACAGCGACTCTGGAACAGTGCTTCATTTAATATAATTTTTATTTAATATCAAAACCTCTAAATTTTACATGAAGATTCTGAAAATACCATCAAAATTTTACAGCTTTTCATACAAAACTTGTTCTTTAAATTACAACCAACGAAAAATCGACCAAGCCCATCTCAATTGATACTCCGACACACATGAGATTCATTTATATATGTAGATTGAAAGTAATGTTATTTATCTATCATTAATAACTGGACGAAACTGCCCAAAACTAAAGTAATGCACATGACAGTTTAGTACATCTATTTAGTACAAATTAAAAAAATTGAGTTGGAGATACTTATAAGATTTATTAGTTAAGACATGATTTTTTAAACTAGTGTAGTAGTTATAAAAGTACTTTAGGTATTTGTTTGTTTTTATTATTTAATTTTAAAATGAAAAAAAATGTGGGTTATTATGTTAGATCTACTAAATCTGTTAATATATTTGACATAATGGTTATGCTGCTATTATCCATTTGTAAGTTGAGATACTCTGGAATTCCCTAAGAACACATATTCTTTTCAATTTTTTTTACAACCATGTATGTATTCGTTAGTAAAATCTGAGTATGTGAATATGATGGTAACTTCTAACTATTTAATATAACAGTTCAAAGTCGGAATGTGAGGAATTTAAAACAAAAGTACTGAATTTGTTTCCTTTGTCCCAAGACTGATCTCTAATACTAGCTAATAATTGGGCTTCAAATCGATGCTGAGCGTTAATCAATTTCAGAATGGAGGACTGTTTGTTCAATGGTTGAGAAGGCCTTAAAGTAAATAATATTGACTGGCCACATGTTGATGTGAATGTACCTATGACGCAAGCCATGTTTATACATATGAGTTGAACAAGGGATTATTTTGATCAAGCTCACGAAATGCAATGCTCTTAATTAATGTTTATAATAATAGTCATTGTAAATAGTTACAAATAAATAAGAAAGTTGGCACGTCACATCTGATGTGTACATATTTTGTAAATAGTTCATTTTATATAAATTAGTTATTAGAGATTGACTATATTTGTAAATTAAATTGTAATAATTTGAGTGTCCCTAAATAGAGTATATATAATTGTTTCTCTATGATCACTGTCACAAATCACAATTTGCATTTTTGAAGTCCCAGTTTTGATATAAAGTTCAAATTAAGAGGGTTGTATAATTGTTTTTGCATAATTTAAAAAAAAAGTTTTTTTAATTGAGTCATATGAGTCGCGCGTATGGGTGGGTGCTGGGTGATGTCGCTGTGGCCGATAGATTTAGCTTGTTGATGCCTTCGATTGATGTTTTTACAATAACTTGCAACAAAATGTATTCTCTTGGAGTTATTCACACCAAACCCCAGTGACAGCCACCACTGTAAAGTGAGGAGAATATGTTTATTTACGTTTAGTGATATTATTTAATAGTATAGATCTAAACAGTCATAAGGGACTTTGATTTTGTAAGATACATAATATATGTCACTCCTTATGAAGGTTGTAAGTCCACATAACGTAACTTTTATTTAATCTTAACAATTTTATTATGATATTTAAAACAAGTTGAAATATAGATTATTCATAGAAAGCGTAACTTAATATTTGTAACTTTGTAAGTATGCCTATAGCCTAGCCCCAGTGTGGCACCGTTGATGCAATATTGTACGATAGCATTACACGCGGCATATCATTAATAACGCGAGTGTTACATTCAAGTGAAGTATCTTACAGACCGCTCAATTGCCTTCACTGTACATTTTCAGTTAAATCGGTGAAGTGTAACTAAACTTCTGTGTAAACATAGTCAACAAGTATTTATGAAAAAGTCGAAAATGCCTGCAGCTTTACTTTGATTAGTGGAGTATGAGACTATTTTTTTACTTTGTACAGAATGTTATAAATGTGATAAATAATTTTGACATAATTAGAAATTCTGATTTAGTAAGGTGTGTAGATTATTAAACTAAACAATAAAAAAACTCGCTTTACTAAATAAATTGTACTATCTTTAAAGCCATGTAACGTTGTTTTCCCACATTTTTATATTTGGGTACTTATATACTCTAAGCTGTTGTACCTATTGCTACTATAAAAACATGTTTCAGGAAAATGAATGTTTGTTTCGGCCCAGTATTGACAGACCTTTGTATCCCACCAATGCTGTGAATCATTTGCTTCCTGACAAATAAACAACCAAAATGTACCATTTCGATTTTTATTATTGCCTATATCTTTTCATACCGGAATCTGTTCCATCCATTAATATAGTTTGTAGAAACTCGTACTGGATGGATGAATCGGTACTTGCAGGAAAGTTTTTTTACTTCTACTTTTAACTGTTTCTGTCCCTTTCCTTCAAGACTAAAAGATTCGCATAAAAAAAATCAAAAGTATACTAACCTGCATAAACTTTATACTAAAAGATGGCCACTAAGATAAGGAAAAACTTATGAGAAACATTGTGAAATAAAACAAATAAAATTCGTAGGTCAAATTAACTGAGGTATTTCTTTCGTTCTGGATTAAGTGCTAGTGACTATGTGTTACGATGATTTACTATAAAATTTAAATAGTTTTTGCTTGCTCGGTTCACTCGATGTGCCCAAACTATTCCTGCGGCGGATTTGATAATGTGTCCACATGGGATAAAAAATATAATCTGCTAACTACGCATGTTTCTGCAGGCCAAGTAAATGCTCTGTAGGAACGGTAATCTATCTGACTTAACAGAAATTGCAGAAGATTGAGTAGGTAAGGACATCTCTCCTATGTTTATATTATCACGCAAAAGAAATACAAACAATAGAATTTGTCTTTCTTACTAGGGTCAACTCATGTGTATAATGTAACACATTAGTGCGTTTAAAAAAAAACTGACATAAGACAGTGGGAGGGTCACAAAGTTCCAATAAAAACACGACTGTCATTTTTTTTATTTTGAAGCAAGAAATCAAGAAATTTTGAAAGTAATCTTAAAATGTTTAAAGAGTTTTTCATGCCCTTTTTGTCAAATTTTGTCAAAAATAAAAATATTGTCAAGCGTCAGATTTATAAAAGTTGAACCGACTTCAAACAATACTAACAAAGGGCACGCGTTATAAGGATAAAGTTTTGCACACACATGTTTCCAAAAATTTTTCCTTATAACGTAAGTTGCAAGAACCTGACATTCCTGTTCTGATTCGTTCTGTTCCTTACAGATTAGACCAGTCGCAGGTTTGACAGAGAACTCGTAGGCAATTTTCAGAACTTATAGATATAATCACGCAATAGGTTCTTATACATGTATAGAGAAGGGACCACTGACTTGCTTGAAATAATCGGATAACGGCTGCATAGTGGTTTAAGCGGTTGTCACGCCGCTTACTACTACGCTGAGTGTTGTGGGTTCGATCCCCACATGGGACGACACTTTATGTGATCTACAAATTGTTGTTCCGAGTCTGTGTTCTTTGTGTCCGTCTCATGTATGTTTGTAAAGTCAGTCGCGACACAGGAAATATTTACATGTATAAGATAAATTCGCTTTTTTATGTTGTACGCTTAGATCTTTTACACTAAGCAACGGTTTTTACTGCGGTTTTCACCAATAGAATGAGTGATTCAAGTAACCTTACTTGTATGTATAATACATGCATTATGTTACGAGCGGGGTATACAAAATATAAAAGTTGTCGGTTAATTACTTTTACTGCACTGCATTCAGTTGTCGTCCGCCCGTCCGTTCAGTCATCTGACTGCTGCATAACTAGATAAATACTGGGTGTAGTTTTTTTGATACAAGTTTTCAAACATTTTTATTTGAGAATTTCATTTTCACTGTAATCAATCTTACAAATTGTTATTGTGATTTTTTTAATTTAATCACAATACTGTCCTGGAAATATTAGATAATATTAGTCTGAGGCAGGTACGACTAATAAAATAAATAAAGCATAATAAAGTAAACAATTTGTACGTATACATACTTTGATTGTTATAGATCCAGTACAAGCAAATTTGGGATTGCCACATTTTCGTTTCGAACACCTTCGTATGGTGGAGCCATCTGCATATACGCTATTTCTGTAAAACTCATTTTTCTCCATAACATTACTACCCCTCTACCCATTTTAATTAATTCGGATTGGTCGGGATCGTTAATATTATATGACAAATAAATTGCAATTTAAATATCTAATAGACTACATAAAATGCCTCATGATTTGACATGATAGTTAATATATTTTTCTCTTTTTAAGGAACCACATAATAAAGGTACCAAAGGGATTGCATTATGTAACAAACAGTAGAACAAATAGGACAAACTAATCATCTAAAAACATTACCGGATTACTCTACTAGTAGAACATAAGATACATTTTATTGGTATTTAAATAATTCCTATTAGTCATACCGCATAGTAGAACAGATGTGATTTTTTTTTCCTATCATTTCTACTAGTACAACAAAAAGTAGAACAACGGTAAATAGACCATTAATACTGCATTGAAAGATGTCCTGTAGTATAGTCCTATCATAATAATAGTATAATTAATTACTTTACACTGTTTCGCGGATCGCTAGTGTTTCACTAAACCAAACCAGATCGGTCTTATAAGGATGAATTTTGGCACCGACGAATATGGCGTCGGTTTCCTATTAAGATCAGAATCAAGTCAGAGCGTTTAAAGCTTGACAAAGTCTACAATGACTAAGTAGATGTTGGTACGCTCCCATGAAACCTCGTACGAATGATGGCCACAATCCTCAAAGGGATTCCGATCATATGTCCTACCAGGCACTGGATTAGAATGCGCAAAAGAAAAAGCAATCGTTGTACTCCTAGCACACTTATATTATAAATTTCAAAGTGAATTTGTTTGTTTGTCTGTTACGCTTTTACGACTAAACTAATAACCCGATTTTAAAAATTCTTTCACCAATGGAAATCACATAACGTAACATAGTCTACTTTTTACTGCGATAACCGACATACACGTAGGCGGAGCTGCAGGCAAAAGCTAGTAAAAAATAATATAAATATGCAAACAAGAGACATTCAATAAAAGAAAACGAAAAAAAAAAGAAAAAGTTTAGCTTAGCAGAGCGTGGAGCGCTGTATTTCAGCTTAATCTCACAAGTTACCTACTCCCGATACCTACACGTTACAGTTACCTACGCACAATATAATTATATTTACAGTTAAATTAAAGTTAGTATAGTGTAACGTAATAACGACACAGAAATTTAGAGACAGCTCGTTGTTCTCTTTTATATTACTTTAATTTGTGTTTCAAAGAAAGATAAATATAATTTGACAGCTGCTTCTGCACTACTTCAAACTCCCGGAGTCGTAAGGGTTTTTGCAAGCTTAAAATTAATGAACAAACATTATCAATTTTCGAACCTCCATCTGTGATTCACACAAATAATGGTTTTGTTTATGGGAATCAAAACAACAAAACTCCCACAGAATCAATGGGTGACACGACCACATCATATCATTCGTATATTTTGTAAGCAGTAGGTACAACCAAATATTGTTATTTTTGTAATCAGATTTAGTGTTCAAGTAGGTGTTCTGTAGCAGTCCAGCAAATTAGTAGATCATCAGTGTGGATTTCCAACAGATATTTCTACTGGGGACGTTTTAATGACAGTTTGATAACCAATCAGTGTCCGTACTCCCATGAGGTACAAATGTAAGTAATGTAAGGGTGTAGGGTGTAAATGCATATCTCACATGTCGCAAATAGGTTCATTTTATGCTGAAGAAGATTTTATTTCTATTCATTATTAACATAGATTCTTCAACCCGTTTTCACTAAGATGTATTGTACTGCCTACTTATCGCCCACCAGGAAGTATACGTGTCCCTCATTGCATGAAGTGAAGCCTGACTTTGCTTGTAACACGCACGTGTCTCGGGACATAACAAAACTACGAGTGACAACATGTAATACTTTCGCGAAACATACAGCACTAACTCGTCAGGTGACATCCCAATGATAGCTGGTTAGTGCATAGAAGGCAAATGTCGAGCAATAACTTTCACGAATCTGCAACATGTCCCTTAGTAGGTATATTCAATCAGTTCAGTAAAATTCATCCTGATTAGAAAAAGGAACATGTTATGAGCTCCTTTATTGCTTATATAGGAAAAGTACGCTCATCACAGTAACGTTCTACATTATGTTTGATCCCGTGTTTATTTCTATTCCCAACTTCAAAAGAGGTCTTGGTGAACCAAGATTTTTATCCAGTGAGGAGGAGGTGACGACTTCAGAAAACTTTTTAAAGTCAAGTAATTACTTACCAAACGGCCCACGTATTTTGTGAGTAGATTTCCCTTGTGTAACTTCAACATTAAGATTTCCGTCTCCTTTTTAAATGAGAATTTCGCAATTATTTTAGGTCAGTATGTAAAACATACAATATGTATCGCAATACATACATACCTATATATTTGGGGCAGATTGGAAATCATTAAGCAATTGGAGCATAATTTCCAATGATATTCTGCAATTAATTAGTTACTACAAAGCTATCAATCATAATCCAATATCTGAGTTGTACTAGTCAACAACCTCGTCAAGGCCTGCGAAAAACCGCGCGTTTTATCTGACCCAGTACAATCAGATTGTTAGTTTGTCAAGAGGTAAGGTCCGCGGATAAATGTATTCTGAGATTGAGGAAGCATGTCGTACCCTATAGAAATGTCCGAACAATCAGTTCGTTTTTTCAATTAGTTAATTTTCGAAGTTGTTAAAAAAGTGATGTATGAAAACATGTGATGTAGGATCATCTGTTCCCACAGGGTAACACGCTAATGTCTAGAGTACCTATGTGTAAATGGTTTCGGGGGTATGACAATTTGTCCAATGCAGTCGACTTTCTGTGTTGCTTAGAAAATAATTTAAGCTAAGAAGTAGGTAATAGTTTTATTTGAATTGGAAAATAGTGCAACGATAACTAAATCGCTTTACTTTTTCGGCTTAGATGGAGAAAATATAATGCGACGTAGGTATCGTGACAAAACTTTACAATTAAACTGATAGATATGTATAGTATTCTGTGCTAAGAAATATTCCATCTATGATACGCGACGGCACTTCATTCACTGTGACGTTCCCTTAGTAATTAGGAAATTACTAAGGGAACGTAGAACATAGTCAGGAGACTATGAATAACTGACTGGAAATACAATCAAACAACTACTATAAAACATACAAATGATTATTTCATTTAGATATTTAACGCACATTATTCGGAAATACAGTTAGTAAGGTAAAAAGGTCAGGTATTCCCCCTTTTCCTATATGTTATAGTCTTGGTGTACACTTGATAATAGATTATTTAATCATGGGAATAATTTAACAACATTTTGTTTATTTTATGAACTTACTTTATCATCTGGCGCAATAGGCAAATAGACGAATATAAAGTTCTTAGAGTTCTTAGAGTAAACAGTAACTTTAATAACATACTGTACCGGTTTAGTGGTTTAAGTTAATTATAATATCATGTTCAACGCCTTTAGGTAAATGTGAGTGTTCATAGGCTGCGGTAAACTGAAAGCAATATTAGTTGTGGTTAATAGTCTGCAAACCCGTATCAGAAGTAGCACTACACGATTCTTGTGCCAATTAAGATAAATATTGGAGCATTCAACGTTTCTCCCTTTTACATTCAATTACTGAGGGCTTACTTAAATCATTGCATAAATTGCAGTAATCAAATCTGCTTGAGTCCGAGGCGCTGTCTTTTATCCGGTCTGGGATATAAATGTTACATTTAAAGTTCTCTTGATTTGCCTTTTTAGCCCTGGTTCCTGTTGAGTGATTAAACCTAGCCTTTTTTTCTGTGAAAATCCCCTCGGATACCACCCACCGGTGGTTATGTAGGACTCTAACCGACTGAAAACCGCACGCCATCTCAGGTAACAGCAGTTGGGGAACCAGGTGTACCTTAGGAAGGAAATCCCTGGAACCCCGACGTACCATCCCGACGACTACGGCACATCTACGGCATGTAGATGACCCCCTCGTGTGTGGGAACCAAGCTGTTCCCGTTCTATAAAGTAAAGGGCGCGTCGCGCCGCTAACTCGGCCTGCTTCTGCTAGGATGACAGATGGCCTCACCCGTCACCTACAGGCTTGCGACTATGGAGGACGGAGGTTGTTCTACCAAGCTGTAATGCTCATGAAACAGGCCGCTCAACGGGATCGGGAGCGGGCTGATCCCGAGCTTAGAGGACGTTGGCGGCGTTATCAGCCGTCGACGGGGTCGCAGGCTGCCAGAGAGTGGGGACCTCTGGTGGCAGGTTAACTGCTGCGGTAGGCAATAGGATGGCAGCCTGGTCGCAAAAATGCGATCGGGCCGCCATCCTATACATATTACATATATACATATTACATATACATATTACATATATACATATTACATATACATATTACATATATACATATTACATATATACATATTAATCGTATAAGGATTGGCCGATAGGCGGGGAAGTTTTCTTTCCTCGGGATAGGGCCTGGCTAAGCGCGGTGTCGATCTGGGGGGACCTGATATAACACAAATATAATTAACCTAAGTAATTTTATTTTTACCTTCGTGAAATTCGCAGCACATACTTTATACTACCGATAAAAACTAATATGTGTTGTAAATGTTATATCTCGATAGGAGTTGCAGTTGAACTCGTGATGAAAAAGTTTTTATTTATTTTTTTAATTAGGACAATTTACAAAACATACACTAATACATAGTTTACAAACATGTTTTACAAATAAGTGCCGAGTGTTGTCTTACTTACATGTTGCCACGGCATGGTAAGGGACAGTCTCATCTAAGATTATACAAAGCAATATCTTTAATAATATACAAAACATACAGAACATCATCGAAATTAATTAGAGACAGTGATGTACCTAAAGTGGTCTAAGAAGGTCTAAATGACGCAATAACTTTGCTCTTAAATTTTGGAAGACGGTTTGAGAAGATGTCAACATCTATTTCACTACTATCTGGAGGTTCGACTAGGACAACACCTTCTAAAAGATAGGTTTTATCTAGCACAGAAGTTCAGCATCAACGATTTTGCAATCAAAGTTACCTTAGTGAGGAAACACCTCAAATGTAATTAAAGTTTAAATGCCTGTACAGGGTGATAATGTTACGAGATGTTTTCCACCCTTAAATCCCGTCTTTTACTTCAATATAGAAAAAAACCTCTTAATCGTGAATACTATGATTAGCCGATGGAATCAAATAATTCAGTGATTTATCACACTTTCCCCGGCGGTCGTCGCCAGACTGTTAGGCGTCTGAGCCAAATTCTGAATTGTATTATTACTTTAAAGATAACAACTTTAAATAAAAGTTTTATATTGTATTTACTGTTTATGAATTAGCCATGCCTATACTAATACAATGAAGCTAAACAGTATTTATTGATTAAGAATATAATATTTACTACTAGCTGCTACTGGGAATTTACGTGAAATTTGAAAAGCGCTGCCTGGCGTAGTACGGTACGAGACTGCACTTCATTAGGCCTCGGGTTCGTTCCCAGACAGGGCCAAATTTTATAGGGTTTATAGGAGTGGAAAAATAGCCTAAGTTAATCCTTATATAGACTAATAGACAGCCACCAGGTAGTAAAATATTATCATCATAGGTCCAGCCGTCTTGAAGATTACCCGGAACAAACAGACAGACAAAAAAAACCGACTCGCACTTGGCCGGTCCAAGTGCGAGTCGGACTCGCGCACGAAGGGTTCCGTACCATCATCTATAAAAATGGCAAAAAATCATGTCTGTTGTATGGGAGCCCCACTTAAATATTTATATTATTCTGTTTTTAGTATTTGTTGTTAAAAAGCCAGCCAGAAGGATGGACGGACAGCGGAGTCTTCGTAATAGGGTCCCGTTTACCCGTTAACCCTAAAAATATTTAAACTGGTTTTTAGGTATAGGTATCGTTTAAATACCTAATCATGTGTTGTATTAATATTTGTGTTGAAATTAAACATATTCAAATGGTCTAATCAATCAATATAAAAAAATACGTCAACAAATTATGTAATTTCATAATCAAATTCAAATATCCAAATTACAAAATCATAATAAGTCATCATAACAGCCTTTAATAGTCCACTGCTGGACATATGCATCTCCATAGGTAGGAGATTTTGTCCTACTATATCACACTGGCCAGACGAGTTGGTATAGGGTTTGTTTCATTCTCTTTGCAGTGCTGTTGTTCTGCGTAGTTTGCTCCTTTAGTCGGCTCTCACGATACCCACGGGATAAATAAGGGTGTGACACTCCGTATTCTTAATATGTCACCACAGGGAATATATTAAATATAGATATTTGTCGGGAAATTAGATGATGTTACGTAGAGCCTAATCCGCCGAGGCTTGATTTTCTGGCAGATTTTTTTATTTACCCCATTTTATTTAGCACCCAGTAAGAAACGATTTTTGGAAACTTCACCCTTAAGGGGTAAAATGAACGGTTGTATAGAAGTTTGTCATTTTCAAGTTTAGAAACTCGAACGCGAGTGAAGCCGCGGTAGTAACTTATAATTTCTTAAGCCACTGCTCTTGTCTTTTTTAGTTTATTAGTTGATCTCTTTTTTATAAAGGTATATTACATAACATGTATGTTACAATAAATTGATATGAATTCGTTTAAATGTTTCACCAAACTAACTTAAGAGTTCTTATAATGCCCTACCATCCAAGAATGAACCCTCTTTCAACGTTCCCAAGAGTGTAATACAAGGTGATTAAGAGTTTTTCCTGTGAAAGGGAATTTGTTGGTACTTTCGTGCCTATTTTGTTAACTGCAGACATAAATCCACGCTAACTGAAACTATGATAACAGCGATGGGTATTAGCCACATGTCCCTATCCCATGACACAATCAACGTGTCTGCATGTCGTATTCGTATCTATGCCAATCTGTACCAGGGGTAATAATTCCATAATGAAATGAGGTATGTTTTATATTTGTAAGTTTACAAACTTGTTGCCTTGTTGTTCTATATTTAGGTACACATACATAACAACTAAATTTATAGAGTAAATTATGTTGGAGCATAAATAACCATTTAAAACTTTCACGCCTCACATAACACAAGTACTTACTGAATTTTGTCTAGTTTCATTGAACTTTACGTTTAAATCAAAAGTTCTGCTAAGTTATAGGACACGTAGTTGAATATAGTAAAATAAATATTATGAACATTTCCAAAGAACAAATAACCTTTTAGCGCGATGTAGAGTAATGGTTTCTAAATATTAAAACACAGTTAGTGCCAATTCAAGTATTTCAAGCGAAAACACTTCATCAACAGCCTTTAAAAGTTCACTACTGGACATAGGCCTCTCCTTAGAAAGGAGGTTTTGGTCTACTATACCACGCTGGCTAGACGGGTTGGTAAAGGGTTTGTGTCAAGTTTTCCTTCTCTTTGCAGTGTTGTTTTCCTGCGTAGTTTGCACCCTTAGTCGGCTCTTACGACACCCACGGGATGAATGGGGATGGGGACAATCCGTATTCTTAATCCGTCACTACACAGACACACACAGACAAACACTGCAAAGAGATTGCAACACATTGTTAATTAATAATAAAGAAGTTAAAAGTTTTAAAAGGTATTCCTACGCTTTTTTATTAATAAAAGATAAAAAAAATATGCTTTATGTATCGGTTTCGTATTTGTTTTAACGAAATAAAAAATCTGGATGTTATTTATGTATTTTTTTGTTTTATCAAACGCGGTTTGCTTTTTGAGTTTAGTCTAACATATATGTATAAATACTACGCCGAGCCATTTGTCAATTTGTCTGGATTGTAGCGAACTAAAATTCCAAACGTGTTTTCGTTAGAATCTATAACAAATAAAAAAAGTTACTACGATAATAGCCACAGATATTTCCATATAGCTTTTACACATGCGACAATCATGATAGAAAGCAAAATATTTTATTTGAAGTTATACCTATATTGTATTTCTTTTGTTGAAAAATATATAAAAGCTAGACAAAGAATATTCCTTGAATGCCTTATAAACCCATTTGAGCAAACTATATTCGTTTCACTCGATGTTTTTTACGCGTGGAATTCACGACGTTTATCTTTATTTCGTAATGTGTCACAAAATTCACATTTTAGTGAAAACCGTTAAGTGGAAAGTGTACGGTGAATTAATCTCCTTTTATAGGGGAGTTGCTGTAGGAAAACCAGGGGGTACTTTTATCTATTTATAAATATATTCAAAAAAATGTTATTCTCTGGATAAACAGATAATTTTATCACCAGCTCCACGGCTCGAGAAGCAATGTTCAATTAATATTGTTTTGCTAATTAGTCTAATCTAAATTTTCACAAAAACAAAAACCACTATTTATTGCACGAGTTAGTACCCGCAACAGATAGACCCTTAATAGACTCGTGGATTTGAGGCAATTCTGATAAAAGTTGTTTGGACTCCATTGTTACTTACTGCTAGAGAACTAGTGCTATGGTAGTGATAATATTAGCTACTACTAAATTTCAAGATTTTTAGTTTTATGTAGATCTTAAATTTTTAAGATCTAGAACAAATAACGAGTTCTTTACTATATAAAATTTACTTGATTGTTTATTTGGCCTCAAAACATTCTTCGCCTGATAGGACAATACAAAGTTAACCGCTTTTTTTTTTATTTAATGTTCTGAAGCCAGTGAGAAAAGAAAAAGCAATAAAACTGACATCATTTCAATGCTTCTGTTTACAATAATGTCAGTAAAGAACGTAATACCAATGTATTTCAAGGACTCTACCTTTACAATAGAAAAACGTTACATATAATTTATCTAATCAGGTGGATGATTAGAGAGGTCGAACAGAATCTGAGTATTTCATTGAATCAGGGGTAGTAGTTAGTCAGATAGTATTCAATTGATATTGCCCATGTCCACTGCCACCTAACGAATATAGACTAAACTGTCCTCAAACTTTTTTTCAATATTATTTACAGTATGGAAAATGTTTTACACGAAATATATACTCGTGTCTCTACAGAAATTTACTTATCTTAGTGTATGCTTAATTACTAGGAGTCCTGGCTTCTTGGCCAGAGAAGAATATAAAGGGGAAATATTATCTCATTCACATTAGATGTAATTTAACACTTTATATTTCTGTTGTTTTACTTTATATTATTACCGCGTTTAAGTGAAATAAGAATTTTAGAATGAAGCAATAAATTTGAGTGATGTAAATTCATAAGAATTTAAATGGACATGGCTCAGATAATAACAGTCTTATACTTTGAGACAGTTATTGAAGAAGTTAAATTACGAACTAAAATTAATTTCAATCTGAGTAGGTATAATCTGTACATCATTTTGCTATTTTCTGCCCTCTCTTGCAAGCTATTGTAATATTATATAAGTTTTTTGTGTCACGTTAAATTAACATAAGTGTGTCGTATCTTAATTTTTCTTTAGGTGCTCATTCTATTAAAAGGTTAATAGGCCGGAGACCAGATTGTCCTACTAACATTATTAATTAGAAAAATGGCAATTGACATAATTTCTTAATTATTATGAGCGTCTATGTCATAATTGTATTTCCTTGCAGATTTGTCTTGTCACCTCTGGCATTTGCAAGCTGCTTCTAAGGAACAGAAAGTTCGATATCGATACCAGAGTTACATTGACTTGTTTACAACAAATACTAACTTCTGATTGTTCCCAATTTTGGAACTATGAGCATTTATCAGAGTATTTAAATTCAATACCTAATTTTTGTCCACGCCTAAATTCGTATCACTTCTACTTCGTGCAGCCCATCCACAATCTAGGGTTCCACAATCAAAACTTACCTCTTAAGCGTACAAGTAGGATATCTGCAGTTCCTAAGTTATAATTTGAGTAAAAATGTGTGGTGTATTACCTCGATTTTCTATAAACATTTGTAACTAACAAAACAAATAATTTCAATTTGCGATACTTGTTTTTAATAAAACTTGGGAAAGATTTGTAAAAAAAACGAAGTATCGTTAGCTAGTATTGCTATTGTTACCACCGAGTTTTGTTAATCTTTTAATTTACTACAACTGTTCTGACAACTACAATAGTATGTTTTTTCAGGCATCCATACTGGGAAAGTGAGAAAAAGAAAAAAAAAATGCGTAATGTAGTATAGTGTAATCTGTTGTCGTCATGTTATGTGTTAAACAATAGTTTAATTAAAAGGTATAAATTAAGGCTAAAATTTATAATGTCTGCTTGCTCTTGCTAGCTTATAGTTATTTTTAAGAGCTTAAAAATAATGAATAACATTATCTATTTAACAACACAGAATTTGTATGTTTTTTATATTTATATTTTGATTAGAGACCGCAGACGAAATTATTAAGTATTTAATGTTGATTATATCCTGGTACCCCTATAATATTCTAGACAGGCAATCTAGACAATTTTAAGACGGATTAGAAGTTAATCTTATAGGGGTTCGTTTTTTGAAGAAAATAATCTTAAGAAAGAAGTAATTTGATCATGATAAAATGAGAAAAAGTAAATCAAGTTTTGACACATTATCCACACACATGTACACTTTGAGGCTTCTAAAAGAAAGCAGCTTACGATCTCCTATAAAATATGAAGAACAAATCGCACTGCCACATGTGTACGGGATCAGTGACGACGAAAATGCCGTGGGGAAAAGCTAGTTGTGTAATAAAATATTTACACGCAAAGATCCGTGAATGCGAATGATATTTGTGCGTCTTTCTGACGTAACGTATCTCGCACGTTAAATTATGCGACAAGTTGACAATAACAAGATTTTAGTATCATAGTTGACTGTTTGCTAATTCAATAGATCCATCTCTCCCAACAAACACTAACGATATAAGAATAATTTATCTTGCCACAGCGTATAACAAACACATTCCACGTCTAACCACAGATTATATGTTAATAGCACAAGTTTAATTAAACTAGCCAAAATGCTCACCGTAGGTACGCAACATTAAGCAGGGTACAAAATTAGTATTTGTACGCGTAGAATGAATGAAGGATACTATAAAAGGAATTTTCTTTTCGTAACATACACTTACCAGGTTTAAACAAGTTAAACAAGGCAAAAAATACGTTTATATTTAATTTAATTTATAGCTCTTCTTCTATTATGCTTAATTAAAAAATGTTCTCACTTATTTTTAATTTTGTACAATGTCTATGATGAATATTATTTTTTTATCTTCTTCACCAAAAACATAAAGTTACATAATCGTTCAACGACAACTATATACCTATCTCCTTATAACTAAATCAGAGGACATATTGTTAACATTCAAGCAAGTAAGCTTTGTAGGCAGTAATTATACGATTTAGTGATGGTTCCATTACCCTCGTAGCGTAACTTCGTTGTACCTAAAGTGAAAAATATTAAGGTTTTCACTAAAGACATACTTCGTAGTTAAGTAGATAGTGTGTACTTACATTAGATAAAGATAGGGAGCAAATTGCGAACGAGCGCCGGGCGCCACACGCGACCTCCTTCACAATAAATTAAAAAATTAATTAAACTACCGAGTGGTCGCAACTGCTTGATAGACGCTTTTTACTTACTTTGCTCTCTTTAATTATACAATGGAAACGACATTTACAAGAATGTTTACCATTTTTAGTGCGATCCTTCCCGACTGTCAACATTTAAGCTTCTTATCTATTTACAGCTACTCATCTATTTATTTTTGTTGAAAATTAACATGTAATTTGTGCGGTTGTTGGTTAAAACTCTTAATATTATTCAGGTTAATCCATAAAATTAACTCGGTGTGTTGAGATACTCCATATTGTTTACCTTTCACCTGGTATTTCAAACGGAAAGTTCACGTGGTTTCCTAATTACTTATAGAAACTTTAAACGTCTACTACTCTATAACTCTCTAACTCTATTTAGTCGTGGTAGGTTATCTTATCAAAGTCCTAATAAGTTTTTCGAATACTACTTAAACATAAATCCGATATCCATCAAACAAATGAAAATAAAAATGTTTTAAAATAATCAAAATAGCAACTGAAAGGCAATCTTATGATACAATTCACTCGGATTGACGAGTAGATTAGAAAGATAACTGCTATGAACATCTTTAGCAAATGATTAAAGCTGGTTAACCTAATAGTTTAGTTAGTACATGCGTTTGTTATGAGGAAGCCCAACTACAGTCCAGATGATTTGATCGTTAGAAAGCTTTGTCGAGACAGACAACATGGAATGAACCGTGTGAGATCTCCTGCTCCTGGCTAGCTGGAGGCTCAACATGTTTTTTTTTTGCCGTGTTTTTGTTTGTTTGCGACTAAATAAGTCTCCTTTACTCCTACTCGCGCTTACTTCTCGCATGTTGATGGCACCAAATGAGACAAATTTCAGTAATTCATTAATGGTAGGTGTAGGTAATTTTAGTCACGTATGACTAATTGACTTGAATGGTTAATCGTGTATATTTATACCGTAGTCAACGTCTTTAATTATAAGTATTATGGCACTTTTCAACTGTGTTGAAATCTTCATTGCAAATTTCTACTTTTATAGGTTTGATATTTTGATGATCAT
The DNA here is from genome assembly GCA_902825455.1 of Arctia plantaginis. Lineage (NCBI taxonomy): Eukaryota > Metazoa > Arthropoda > Insecta > Lepidoptera > Erebidae > Arctia > Arctia plantaginis. The sequence goes on from CADEBD010000288.1 coordinate 10,537,946, forward strand.
TTTTTGGAATAGTTATGTCAAAAAAAATTGTTTTTGCTCCTCTTTTATGATGAAATTTATTTTTCAACATCCATTTTTATTCTTCTTGTCTCTCAAGTTAATAGCAAAAGTTAGTTGTGCAAAGTATAAAAACGGTGAAACTTTTATAATGTCCTTTCTATTTCATCATATTTTGGTGCTTATCGATTTACCGAAAAATTGATATTAATTGTTTTCAATTACCACGAAAAACCTAGGACTTTCAAATAAACTTGTGGGAGCCCTTGTACAATATCGCAAAATTTGTTCCAAATTCACGTGTTTTACATATGAGCTACGTCTCAGCCAAATTTCAGTTATGTTGAAAAAAAAAGGACTATAATATATAAAAGATACTTACGTCAACTTGCGTACTTAGGCTCCCAAATCTGGTCCTTGTCCTTTCGCAAAATACCTTTTTCAGATCACGTGAACTATAACAGGCAACTTCCCTGCATAATTTCAAGTCTCTATTACAAAGAACTAATGTCTTTCAAGTAAACTTTTGATTCTTAGATCGATCTTTCTTAAACCTACTTAGTCCGGCCCTGTCGTAAAATTCTTTTTAGTTGAACTGTCCTACGTTATAGACTTCATGCTAAACATAGATTGGAAAATAAAAAAAATGTCCAAGCTCTTAGACCCCAAGAACCTGTCCTTTTTTCAAAATTCGTTCGTAACTGACGGTTCTCCTCATAGATTTCTTCCCTGCGAAATTCAATCTTTATATTTCAGTAGTTTTCCAGATTTCGTAATCGGTCAGTACATGACTGAGCGAGTATCCTGTCGCTTTTACATATTTATATAAGAGTAGGTAAATAGATAGATTAATGACTTGAGAAATTGTACAAACTCGCCACAAACATTAACGACCGACCGCTTGATCGATTATTATCATAAATTAAAGGATTAAGGGGACCGATTTTAGATTAATCCGAAATACTAAATGAATTCACTGAGCCACCTCAAGAATTCATCAAACCAGACCAAATTATACTCGCATTATATTTACATAAATATTAAATCAGGTCCTTCAGATTATGTTAATTTTATTTCAAAATTGATGGTTAAGTACAATGAGATAGATAAAAAAATGGTTATTTCAATTGTTACAAATGATGGCAATTTAATATTTTATTAAACGATCTGGTACTTGTAGGAATTTATTTGAATCTACTGCTACGTTTTGTTTTTAAAAAGAACGTTTGACTGCGTTGCACACGCATCACGAAAGCTGGTAATTCACACACATCACGTTTGCGATATTATGTACCAGGGCGGCATAGAACTTTATATACTTACTATAAAAAATTATAAATATGCACAAAACTTACTTTTTATCTCTTCTGAAGCGGTTTCGATTATTCTCATACTTTTAAATTATTTAGACTCAAGCAAGGCCTTAAATAAAATATTCCATCATAGGGGCCAAGATTTAGCTTATAACAATTTAAAGTTTTTCTAAATTATTTATTTTTCACCATTTTTTGTTAAGACTTGATTTGGAGATAGGATTGGATACTTTATTAATAAAATGGAGGTGATAAATCAATGAATTATTAGAGGCAATCTACTAATAGGTAAGTAGTTAAACAATTTGCTCTAAGTGACTTAAATTGTTTTCTCTGTCTGGCGGCTTAAATGTCGAGAGCGCCATAGGCAAGCACCTTATTGGCGTCCCTCTAACGGCTATTTATACTAATATTATTAATGCCAAAGTAGGTAACTCAGTTTATAAGTTTATATGTCTAAGCTTCTTGACAAGTTTAATTAATTTTGCTAAAAAATAGAGCGCACTTTTTAAATTTTGTTTATTTGCGAGCAGATATTTTACTCGAGGTTTCACTTGTGTTAATGTTCAATATTTTCGATTTTTACTGGAAAAAAAGTAGCATATGTGCAATTACACCGTTTACCCGCACCATATAAATTCATGAATTCTCACAAACTTTCTGATTTATAATATCAATAGGCTAAACTGTATATAAACATTAAATAGATCAGGATATGTTTACCCTTTGCTGGGAATGAAGTATTAGAACAATAGGAATAGCAAGAGGGATAGTAAATGGAAATCCATAGGGATTTTACATTTATTATCCCTCTACGAGTACTTTTTCTATGTACGTGTAATAATTGTGACTATCATGAGCAAAGGTCAGATAACTGGTTGCGATTTTTAAAACAATTTTATTAGTTTTACCTGTATGTTTGTCCTAGCTTGTGCCCGCGGCTCCGCTGTAACAAACAAACTCACTTTTATAAATACCACACTTATATTATAAATGTGAAAGTGAGGTCTTTTTGTTTGTTTGGGTTTTGTTACTCTTGCATAGCTAAACCGTTCAATTCAAACCGATATTAAAAGTTCTATAAAAGAGAAAGCTACATTATCAGCGAGTAACATAGGCTACTTTTTACCGCGAAAACCGACCGACAGCCACGTGTCGGTCGGTTATCGCGGTAATATTCTAGCTTTTGCCCACGCAGAGCCGCGGGCAAAAGCTAGAATATTATAAATGTTAAACTGAGTTTTTTTGTTTGGTCGTTATTGTTGTCACGTTCTGAAGCATACTGTACTCTATTCACTTACTTGTTACTTAGCAACCCATATTTTTTGTGATTAGATGCATTTTTTTTGTAATCACTATGTTTTTAAGTTATAGAAAATTTTCTACTTTGATTTCATCTTGTTCCAAAAACGTTTTTTTAACTATTAATTATTTATTTTGTACTTATACTTTTTAACAAATTATATCATAGAACATAGAGCCTGTTATATATATACTAGTCTGAGGGTAGGTCTGCTTATGAAAACTCAAGCCGATCAAATCAGTCGGCAAAGGCACTATACTCGCCGCAGGTATAGTAAATACACCTTGGGGACAAATGTTAGGTATGTTGATCTAGCTCTTTACTCTTTAATATAATGAATATTAACTACAACTTAATGGGGTTACTCAAGTTATCATTAAACCTTATATTGTGAGCCTACGTTTTTTATCAACCCACCATGGCCCACCGTTCTCCAAACAGACTTACGTGGCGCCACTAGTTTAATTAGTCATAAACATGTCTAGTTTTTGTCAGCTCTTTAAGGGTTTTTCGTCTATATTTATTAAAATAAACAAGTTATTATTTGACGACAACATTATTAATTTTTACCGTAATTTACAAAAACTTCTTTTATATGTTACCTTTCTGTTTGTATGTGTTACAGCACATTAATAGGAAGCATCATTGTACTGCTAATATTTTCTAAGTCCTTAATCGTTCAGAATTTTATGGCCCCTGATTATGAAAGTGGCAAATCTAATTATTATAAATGCAAAGTATTGGCTTAATCAGTACTAAGGGTCTTTCATGTCTGCTATTTTTATTGCGAATATTATTTCCTAGCAGACCAGCGCAACTTTGTCTGCGTCAATAAGTTTTCCTCATTTATCATTGATGCTCAGATCCTTTTTTCCCCTAGGGTGGTGTTATAATAGCCTATAGCCTACCTCGATAAATGGGCTAGCCAAATCTAAAATATTTTTTCAATTCTAAACGACGGTTTCTGAGATTAGCTCATTTGTTCAAACAAAGAAACTCTTCAGCTTTGTAATATTATTATGGATTTTAAATATCAAGTTATTTCAATAGATACGGCTTTTCTTTTATGTTTATTAAATACATTATGTTTCTGTTGACATAATTTTTTTTTACTTACTTTTTTAACGAATAGTTAGGTTTATTTATGTAAATATATTCAAAATTCATATTTTTTATTATGGAGACGAGACTAATGTTGTCTACCGGGCAAGGTTCCAAACGCCGCCGCGCAGTTGCGAACAATTTTCTAATAGGAAACAAATAATATTACCGTCCTATCTAGGAAACTATACCTTACCCCAAAGACGATTCGTTCTGTGGGTTTACATCTAATGAAACTCAAAATACTGTTTTAGTAATCAAATACAAATGTTTGTTTCAATACCAACACATACGTTGCTTTTCATTGGATGATATACAGAGCACGTGCACCCTTTACTGTTCACAAACATCTGTCTTATTTCAGTGGTGCATTTAATTCACTGTACCATTTAAATGAGACCCCCGCTAGCTTTTGGAAAGCAGTACCTGGCGATTATTTATATATTCGGCGACATTTTCTATGGGCTGTGTTTATTTCGGTAGTGACTAAATATTAGCGAGCTCTATCCTTACATGTATGATACCGTTTATGTAATATGTATATGAAGCATTCATTGAAAAGCCTGAGCAACTCTGAATAGTTGCAGTCTGCATAATGAACAGGGGGAAAATGGGCAAATATAAATTCGTAGGTTTTTAAATAGTCAAAAATCGGCGTCATAATATGTACAAAGCGCTATTTATTTGGATTCAAATCTCTTGTGGACAATTTTCTGATCACATTTGAAATTCAACTCCTGTTTACGTATTTGGCCGGAGATGACGAACACGTCATCGAGGTCATATTGGCGACGCTCCTCAACATGTTAGTACTTACAAATCATACGGTCGACGTGGAATATATATTAGAGTGAAATCATTCGATCCCCGACAGGATTTCTTTTTTTTATTCCGAAGGGACATTGGGAAGAACTTGGCCATTTTCAAAATTTTTATATTAATTTTAGGGCTTATTCACTACTTCGCCCTCTATAAAATTCTGTACGTATAGTATAATATTTTCTCTTCTCTTTGTTATACGGTACTGAGCACTAATGAACACGAAGAAGGATTTCTCAAATAAAAGAAAAGATAAATTCCAACTTTCATCCATTCTTTACATTCATATTTGATTGTTTTTACAATGAGAGAAGAAGAAATCCTTCATAGCGGGTAAATAATATATGTTTAACCCGTTTGCCCTAAATAAATATAAAATAATATATATATGTATAAATATATTATTATTATATATATACATATATATTATAATATATATAATATAATTATATATATACATATATATTATTACTATATATTTATTTAGGGCAAACGGGCAAACGGGTTAAACATATATTATTTACATATATATATATAATATATAATAATATATATGTTTTTTTTTAAATAAATATATAACCGCTAACCGCTAACCGTCACGCCAGCCACATACTTCTTTATCGAGTTATAGCAATAGTGTTACTATTTACAGACTTAGTCATAAACCACATGGTCACATTCACTGATGCTTCGCTCTTCAGTGCTGCGAGTACGTCATACGACTACGACTACGTCGTACGACGACAAATAAAAAAAATGATGACAATGGATCCATCAAAAAATCTTAAGTATTGTATTGATGCTTGTCTTGATTCTTTAATGCTTTTTATTTTTATTTCTTATTTAACTGTTACAACAAAGTTGAACATAGGTATACATTTAAATAAGGTTTAATGTATTTTAACATTTATTCAACTATCTATCTATCCCGCAGCTAAGATAAAAAGGTATAATCAACGTCTACCCACAAGTAGATGTGAGAGCGTAATATTGTTATCCCATCATCCATCAATCTATCAATAGCCTTTAGACACTGCTGGACATAGTAGACTCTTTAGAAAGGAGGTTTTGTCCTACTTTACCTCGATGACCAGACGGGTTAGTATAGAGTTTGTTTCAAGTTTTTCTTCTCTTTGCAGTGCTGTTATCCTGCGTAGTTTGCTTCCTTAGTCGACTCTTACGACATATCAAACTTCAATGAAATATGACCGAGTCTGTAGTATGTAAATAATTTTACTAAAGTGCTGTAAGGTATATAATTATTTAGAGTAAATGTATTCATGAAAATGCTATCATGTGTCGTATACAGTACAGCAATATAAATATAAATTAAGTAATATACTTCAAAGGAGAACATCCTTGGTTTGAAATATTAATCTACTATTGAGTTAGGAAACTTTACGGCTCGAGAATTTTATGCCAGTCAGATATCGAATTATTCTTATTCGAATAACATACATATATTAAATTTGTAGTTTATGCTTAAGACAACAATCGCTGTTTCTGTTTTGAACATGTTTACTATTAGCTTCACTTGTGACTAGTTATTAAATTCACTGTGTAAGCAAAACTTTCTAGTAAATTTAGACTTATTTCCAGAGGCGTATTAACCTTAATCAAAGTAGGCACGTGCCTAGGGGCGCCAATTTTTAACAAAGAAAATTATATGCCTAACATTTAAAGAACTGTGTCAGTAAGTAAGCACATACTAACACTATAAACAATTCCTTAATTCTAAATATATATATGTTTAATGTTGACATCTAGGATTTATATTACGTAATTGCCACTACGTCCGTGGAGGCTCCACGTACTAGCTTTGGCGCCGTTTAGACGGTCCAGCCGTTCATCGTATAGTGGGCAGGGTGGCAGCACGGGATCCTTTTCTTCGCAGGTCTTTGTTGGACTCGTCTGCTTAGCCAGGTACCAGCAGTCGATCGCTAGAGTGTCATCTGCTACCAATGCAGTGCATCACACACTGGTCAACGTAGCATCGGGCGCTCATTGCAGTCATCGAAGAGGATTTGTCGGTACCAGCCGTTACACGCTCCATCGCTGGTGTGCCTTCCAGCGCCTAATGCCGCTCTGAGTGTGGTCTCAGATGGACGGGTTTTTCCCTCCTGGAGGTGACCGGGAGTTCACGTCACCGTGTGGCTACGCGGATGACACACTCATGACGGCGTTCGGTAAGGCGCACCGTGAGGATCCACGGCTAGGATTCGAGGTGTCTTTGCACAAATTAGAGGCCTTGTTCTTTCATAAGCCTCGGGAGGGGAGGGGGAGCACCTGACTGAAACAGTCTCATGGTAAGAGGCACTCGCGTCGACATCGAGCCCTCGATGAGGTATGGGGCTCGCACTGGGTCGGGATCGTGAAACTCGAGAAATCGAAGACCAGAAATCCCAAATTTGCAGGGCCTTCATGGAGGAATGGAGGGAAAGACTTGGGCAATTAAGCGCCGGGCACGCCATTGTAGCGGCGGTAATATCTGTTATGGAGGATTGGCTGGAGATGCAACACGGGACCCTCTCATACCGGCTGACGCAGGAGATAACCTGTGTCTGATCCGTAAGGAACCGACGCATGGGTGCCACCATTGCGGTGGCCAGAGCGTGGACACGGTGCTCCACACGCTGCTAGAATGGCCGGAGTGGCATGGGTTGCATCGGTATGATAATAGACGGTTCAATTGATCTCATCATTTCAACTCGTGAAAACAGTCTCGGCTGAACTTATTTAAATACTGAAGAAATAAAATATCTCTTGATTATTACCCTTCTGTTGTAATACATTCTTTTTAAATAAAACGTTCTATTTTAGACCAAATATTAACCAGTACCGTCCAGACCAGTATTAAACTGATTGATTGGAGGCAGTCAATGACGTTTCTTTTGACTCTACGAAGTTTGACATAGTCAGACGTTGCATTGGTCGATAGATCGATAGGTATATATTTCAGTCACTATTTAAAGCTATTTACCGAACCTATTATAAACAATCACCTCGACTAGCCTATTGGTCTAGTGGTCAGTGAACCTGACTGCTAAGCCAGAGGGTATGGGTTCCATTCCCACCCAAGAAAAACAATTGTGCGATTAGCACGATCATTGATAGGTCCCGGTAGACAGAGAGGTCTGGGTGTAATATCTCTGTAATATGTATGTATTAGGGGTTAAAGTATGAAACTGCCGATTTGTACTGCATAATTGAAACTCGTTTTTTTCTAAGATGTAACATATTTATTTAATCAAAATATTTACCCTCATTATCTATTGCTGCGATCTAAACGATGATTTATGCATTTACGATAGAACTCTAGGGATCTAGATTCGACAAACTCTGTGAAAGCATTTTGTACTGCCACCTTTTAAGATTTTTTAATTTTATTTTATTTTTATTAGAAAATTGTCCAAATCACGAAAAAAATGGTAGTCCGTTGGAGTAAAACCTTGCGAGTACGGGGGATATGGTTTCTATTATAACTGCAGCTCCTGCTGAGTTACAACGGTTTTTCGTGTAGTGTGAGGTCTTGCGGTATCATGGAGCTATAATGATGAAGATCGATTCACGAGTCTTTTCACTGCCAGTTTCGATATCATTGTTCGAAGTTCGGCACAGTAAACATCTGCTGTTAATGCCTGACCAGATCTGAGAAAGCTATAATAAATAACACCATGAAGAGACTACCAAACAGTTATCATTACCTTTTTATTGGTAAGCTTTGCTTTAGGGCACTGTTGCGGCGTTTGACCTGGGGTCAGCCATTGAATGTTTTGCTTACGGTTATCGTAAACAATCCACTTTTCGTCACATGTTACAATATGAGCCAATATTAATTCATTTCTCTACCGTTTCAACAAGGCAACATAAGTTTTGAAGTTTTGTCTGCAGATCCGTCAAATTATGAGGCATACATTTTTCATATTTTTTTTATCTTATTGATTTGATGCAAATAAGTCAATATTGTAGGTAGGGTAACGTTAAACGTTAATTCCTAGGTAGTTTGACTCGTTCCGGCTTCCACCACCTTCAATTCAGCGTTATTAACCTCCGCGGCGGTCTTCCACGTGATTTGTTCTTCAAGTCGAAGTTTCCATTACGAAAGCGTTTAAACCAAAAACGCACTGTGCTTTCGTTAGCAGTCTCTTCTCCAAAGGCAGCGTTTCTGCCGCGTTAGATCAGCTTTGGAACTCGTATTAAGAAAATATTTGGATTGTCAAAATATCCATCTTTCACGTCTTAGCTGAAAAAAAAAAACAATTAAAAGTTGAAAATTGAATGTTGCACATTTTTTTAAAAAAGAACCTCATATTCATTCATATCATTAATGTTTTATGTCAATTCAAAGTTTCTATTATTATACAACCGCAATTTCATACTTTAACCCACGGTAACGGTAGTCTGGTTATGCTCTGCCTAGTTTGGGATCAGACGACCTTGTGTGAGATGTGTGAGGTTATTATTCTTATTACCTTTCTTTTCGGTAAAAGCTACCTCTCTGAACTGAGTTAAATGGAATACACTGCTGAATTAATTTTATTATTATTATCAGTAAATCGGTTTCCATAATAATCATGCAAATTATATCAGCTGTAAAAACACATTACATATTTATTTACAAATTTTGTCGTATGAGCAATTTGAGCAGTTACTCGAAACATGTAAATGAAAATATGCTGAACGGTCTTAGTGCATTATTTTTGACCTATCACTGATGTTGCTAGTTGCTTATGTAGGCTATTAGAATGTTATAATTGAATTGTAGTTATGTAGATGTGTATTGATAAAATAGTTTGTAAGCACTACTTCGCCCGAGACACAGGTTCAACCTATTTCGGGCAAATACACAACAACTGTATTTCATTTATAAATTAAAGAACCATTTAAAATAAATTATTGTACTCTTTATCTAAATAAATTATTATTCTCTTTATTTACTTTATATACATATTATTTACATTTTTAAATATACACTTTATAAAAAAATACATTTAAAAATATAAAAAATAGTAGACCACCGACATCGGGTACAGGGACCAAGACACCGGTGGTTAGGACTCCAAAGATAGGAACCTCCTCACTATACGAGCCGTGTCAAGGAGGACTGCCTTCTGCATCAGACCCTTGATCCAGCCATCCAACGTAAGCCTCTTAAGGTGTTGGTCGAGGCTCTTGGCTATCAATCCATGAGCAGATACGACTATCGGAACAATGATCACTGAATCAACATTCCACATATCGACAATCTCGTGAGATAAATCCAAATATTTAATTTGTTTTTCTTTTTCAACTTTCACGAGATTCTCGTCATGAGGAACGGCGATATCAACAATCATTGCGCGGCGCTCTAATCGATCTATCAACACAATATCAGGCTTATTGGCAACAATAGTCCTGTCTGTGATAATAGATCGATCCCAATACAACGTGGCCCGACCATTCTCGAGAACTGGGTCGGGCACATACCTATAGTATGGCACCTCTAGATTCACAAGATGGTATTTAAGGGCAAGCTGTTGGTGTACGATCCTGGCTACTTGGTTGTGCCTGTGCAAATATTCTCCGTTAGCAAGACGAGAACAACCAGAAATAATATGCCTGATTGATTCGCCAGGACGGTGGCATGCCCGACAGATGTCAACCGTACCATCTTTCAGGATATATTTCCGATAGTTATTCGTCATGATAACTTCGTCCATAATCGCACAAACAAAACCTTCAGTTTCTCCAAAGAGATCACCATGCCGTAGCCAAGTCGTAGATGCTTTTAAATCTATATCGGACCCGTTTAGGGCCCGATAAAACCGACCATGGAGCTCTTTGCCCTTCCATACTTCCCTGCGATCATTAACACCAAGTACTACAGGTCTGCGCCAATTCTCTTTAGCCAGAGCGAGCGGGGTGAAGCCGGTATCCACTGCAACTACATTGCGATGCACTCCCACGTCGGTATGTAGAAAATATTCTCTGAGATTGCATACCTCGCGATTATGTAGGGTCTTGATATTTAATAGACCGCGACCCCCAAGCTTTCGCGGGATATACAATCTCATAACTGATGAACGTGGGTGGTGCATTCGGGATGCAGTCAGCAGTGTGCGGACTTTCCTGTCAAGGGCATCTAATTCGGTCTGAGTCCATCTAAGTATACCAAAGGAATACATTAGAACCGGCATGACCCAACCATTGCAGGCTCGCACCTTGTTGCCCCCTGATAAAAGACTTTTAAGTACTTTTTTCAAGCGGCCAAAAAAGCGTTCCTGCAATGTTTGTTTCATGTTAGATTCTGGTATTCCCAACGACTGTGATATACCCAGATACTTGTAAGTTTCAGTGGCAGACAGAGATCTGAGTTTTGTTGAATCCAAAAGCTCTATTCCTTCAGATTCAACTATCACACCCTTCTTTACATACATGACTGCACACTTGTCTACACCAAATTCCATTTTGATAGAATTACTAAAGTTTTCCGTCACCTTTAGTAACTTTGTCAATTGTAATTTGTTGGAGGCTAACAGTTTCAAATCATCCATATAAAGAAGGTGAGATATAACTTGATCATCTTTCTGCAACCTATAGCCTAACCCTGAACCCTCTAATAAAGTGCTAAGAGGGTTCAAAGCCAGACAAAACCACAAGGGACTCAGACTATCACCTTGAAATATACCCCGCTCGATCTTTATTAGTACATCGTGTATCGCTGTCTGCCGACATCCTGGATAGCGAAGTGCCGTTCTCCATTGCCCCATACATGACTTCAAGAAAGTGCACAGAGTTGTATCAATTTTATACAACTCCAGCACCTTCAAAAGCCATGTGTGTGGAACCGAGTCATAAGCCTTCTTATAATCTATCCAACACGTCGCCAAACTCTTACGATTACAACGTACCTGTTGGCTAATGGTCATGTCTATGATAAGGAGGTCTTTAGTGCCACGGGTCCCACTTCTACATCCATTCTGAGAAACTGACATAATCGAATTATTATTAATATGTAAAGTAATTTTGAGTCTCAGAATAGATGTTAGAAGTTTATACATGGTAGGTAAACATGTAATAGGTCGAAAATTTTTGGGATCCATGACACTACCAGACTTATAGAGTAAGTGGGTTATGCCAGTGATTAAAAATTGGGGTAATGAACCCGAATCCAAAGCTGCCTGGAATTGAGATGCCAAACGCGCATGTGAGCTTCGGAACCACTTAAGCCAAAAGTTGTGCAGTCCGTCTGGACCAGGTGATTTCCAATTCGGTAATGAACGAACTGCACAACTTACATCATCTTTATCAATTTTAACAGGTTCCATAGGTGTTATAGACTCACATGAGCGTCTGACATCCTGCAACCAATCACCTTCTATATGAGTGACAGGCACCGACCAGATGTTACGCCAAAATGTATTTGTGACATTTTCATCTGGCAAATGCCTATCACCCACACATGGATCCGGTTCCTCCCATTTCCGGTACACCCACTTCTCATTTCTTTGGAACATCCGATTCTGATTATACCGATCTATTCGTTTTTTATACCGTCTTATCCTATTTGCCCATGCATAAATTTTCTGCTTTAGAAAGTCTATGCGCTCTGTGACACATGACATGTACTGCTGAGGACTAATGGTAGTCCCCAAGAATGCCTGTTTCACAAAGCGCATCACTCTCGGCCGCATATTCCCTGATCGGTAGCTAATAAGCTTACCGATGAGTGTCCTGGTCTCAGTAATACGACGTTCAATTCTATACTGCCAAGCTGGTACAGTAGATTTAGGTCGAGTAGTAGTGACATTGTTAGCTATTTTAACACCAGCTACTCGACAAGCTGCAATAGCCGCACAATATAGAATAGAATGTGTATCACTAAGATCTTCGCTATTATCTAAATATTCAGGCAATAACGAATCCAGGGCACCCACCAGCGCTAAATTTCGTTTATGAATGGGCAAACGGAATAACCGGGGCCTATCATTGCAATTTAAATATCGGTATTCCAGAATCGCATCCTCCAAAGCACTCCTTATCCTATCATTGTATTGGGTACTTACGGATATAACTTCACTCTCCACTAGTTCATCAATATCATCAGTATATGATGCCAACTGAGGTGTGCTGTTGGCTACCGAATCCACAGTGTGTGACGAAGAAGGGATAATTAAGCTATTCCGTATGTCAGAGCGTATCCTCTCAAGTACTGCATCATCCAGCAGATGACAGCGCTGTATAGCTCGTACTTGATCCGACAATCGTTGTGCTGATACTTTGACAGCTGGTTCAAGCTCCTGAAACAAAGAGACTAGTCGAACACGGTACGCAGTAAGGTTCGTTCCCACCTCTGTAGCCCGATAATATGCCCGCATGACATTTTCATTAATAGACTTTGTCCACTTCATGCGGCGCACATCACCACCGGTAGCGGGGACCCTGTTCGAGGTCAGTAGTCCTCGGGATCCCAAGCTGGTCGGTGGCCGGCCTCTCCCCTGCCGACGTACAGGTGTTGGCGACGTCGGCGGAGAGAAAAACTCGTCGCTTGAAGTTGAGCTCGACGCCTCAGCCACGGCCGGAACTTCTGTTGTAGCTTCCGGGGACGGCAAGACGGAGCGGAGCGACGAGTCCGGGGATGTTGTCAGTGCTCTGGATCTAGCTCGAGTTAACATTTTCTAGTCGAATTTCTAATTTCTTTCATTTTCAATATTTTTTGTATTTTGACATGACGTTAAACGTCATGTCTTACTATCAACATAATTATCTATATATATTATTTATTTAAAACGGTTTTGTGTTATATTTTCATAAAAAGGATCCATTTCAATACAGTTTAATAGCTTTTAATGATTGTACGGGATTGTAAATGTATAGAAAACTTGTTTTAATTCGAAAATGTGAAGAAATTCCGACTGATGTAGGTAAGTGTTGCTAGTGTTTTTTTTTTTTTTTATTATATTATTATTATTATTATTATACATGAAAAAATCCATAAAGAAAGGTCAGCGTCATAGCTTGTAAGTACTCGCCCTTTGAAAACTCGGTATAAGGTTAACATAACAGGTAAAATAATAACTCAAAATGTATATTCTATACCTACTCAAAAGATGTTAGGATATTTATTAACTAACTCGTTTAGACTGCGAGTCTGTACGTTTTAAATTAAATTTATTGTATGTACGAGTAGGTGTGATGTTGGGTTATGTCAATACTTACAACTCGGTTCATAATAATATTTCGACCGTACTAATATTTACAAGAAAAGTCAGTCAACAAGAATAGAACAGATTCCAATAACAATACCAAATAGATGTTAACTACATAATTTCATTACTTACAACAATTCCGTTACCTGGCAATTCAAAGTAATACAGTAGGACAATACAGGCTTTTACACAAGAGATATTACTTTTCTGTTACTTAGAATTAAAATGAGAGTTACAGAAACGAAACTCCTATTCAAATTCAAACTAAATAATAAATGCATCCAACAAAATAAAATAAATGTATTTAATTTAAATTGGTCTTAAAGTTACTTCTCATATCATCTCATGAACTTGGTGACTATTTCTTTGAAAGCCTCTATGTGTTGCGACTAATCACAAATGACAATGAGTGATGCTCCATTTTTTTTTGGGAAAACGTTATCGAGAGTCGAAACAAACTTGTGTCTGAAATTGAAACTTCCTTAGCGGAGGTTTCAGATTGGGGTAGACTAAATCTAGTCGAGTTCAACCCAAAAAAGACACAGGTCTTTTTGCGTACACCGCAAAGAAGATACCATTTGTCGTATTACCTCGGTTTGAGACCACCTCCCTAACTGCCTCAGCCAGCATATCGACATCGACATATCGCGCGACAGATATGAGTTAATGATACATATTTTACTTTTTCTACTCAAGAAGAACTATCAGTTAATCGCTATATGGACGAAGATACAGTTTTTAAAAGAAACAATGTTTTTCATTCTTACGTTCACACTTAAGTTTTGTAAAGTATTTTTATTTTGCTTTAAGTTCAGTTTCGGGGTCACTTAGAGGGTGTGGTCAAATTGGCCTCAATGAAGCTCGGTGTGCTAAACAGATCGAGGCAGTACTTCACTCCGGCCCACCGCCGTCAGCTCTATAAGGCGCAAGTCCTTCCGCATATGGAATACTGTTCTCATCTCTATGCAGGGCCACCTCAGTACCAACGTCTCCCTCTGGACCGCATCCAACGAAGAGGGATTTGAATCGTCGATAGCCCAAACATCTCCGATCGGCTCGATCCCTTAGCGTTACGTATAGATGTGGCTTCACTCTGCATTCTCTATCGCATATATGATGGAGAGTGCTCCGAGGAATTGTACGGACTAATACCAGCCGTAACTTTCCGCCATCGTTCCACACTGCAAAATTTTCATCCTCATCACCTGGATAGTTGGCGCTCCACTACTGCGCGCTTTTCGAGACAATTTTTGTCCAGCACAACTAATCTATGGAACGGGTTATCGTCTGCGGTATTTCTGGATCGATACGATCTTCCAACCTTCAAGAAAAGAGCGTACTCCTTCCTAAAAGGGCGGCAACGCGTTTGTGACTTCTGAGTTGCAGACATTCATGCTCGGCGATGGTCACTTTCCATCAGGTGACCCGTCTGCTCGTCTGCCCCCTCTAACATGAAAAATGAAAAAAATGTTACGTTGTAACTAAATGATCGATTGTGATCTATAAAATTTTATTTATTTTAAAAAACTATTTTATAAGTAAGTACTCAAAATGATATGAAAAAAAATTGGTTGATAATTATCATCAATACGCCGCTAAGCAAGGAAGCTGACAGATATGAGTTAATAATACATATTTTACTTTTTCTACTCAAGAAGAACTATCAGTTAATCGCTATACCGCTGCATATAGACAAAATACAGTTTTTAAAAGAAACAATGTTTTTCATTCTTCTCTCTTTACTTAAGTTTTGCAAAGTATTTTTATTTTGCTTTAATTAAAAGTCTAGCTAAAAACAAAAAGAGTTTCAAAAACTTGTTAACATCCCTATTGTAAAAATATGACGAGTAGATACAATTCACAGGATGCAAGCGCTCTTTCTACACTTTTAACCGACTTCAAAAACACAAAAGAGGTGGTTATCAATTCGTCTGTATTTTTTTTTGCCATTTTATTATGTATTTTTGTTACGCGATATCTCCGTCAATTGTGGACTGATTTGCAAAATTATTTTTTTAATCGAAAGGGTACGCTCCCTTCCCATGGGTGTGGTCCCATTACCACCAAATTAGGATCTGATGATGGGATCCTAGAGAAATCGAGGGAAACCCTCAAATTTTACAGCCCCGACAACGGGTTTTAGCTCATTTCTCTAGCTTTATAGGTATTTGCGTTTCGTAGTCGTTATGTTATGTTGCTGAGCTGATGATGGAAGGATCGTTGACCTTTGGGAGTTAGAAAATAATTATTTCAAAAATCAAATCATGTAGGTATTAAATAAAGATATTTTTAAGGTATTTGTGTGGGGTTACAGAGATATGTGCAAAAGAGAGTAATGAATGAGATTACAAAACATTTAGACAAAAAAAAATGTTTCTTATGCAATTATTTTCATGTTAGTTACCTTATAACTCTTTTATTTGTAAAACGATTACAAAAAATATTTTTTTATTTGGCCTTTTCAAATATTTTCCTTTTAATTCCATACAAATATGAAGCAAAATACCATTCCTAGCTTTGTATAATTAAGTAATGTGGAAAACAATATATTTTCTGGTTCAAATGTAACATCTTACTACTTTATCTTACTAAAGTAACGGACTTTATAAACTTTACAGTTTGGTAGGTACTATACATTACGGTACGTAGTGTTTTAAATATCGTACTTATCTACTCATTACAAATATAGGGGCAAAAATATATATATACAATACACTAAAAATGATATAATAAATTCTTTTCAAAAATAAAGTTGAACTCGACTTCAAACAATACTGACAGAGAGCACTTAAAATTAAAAAAATATTACAAATCCAAGTAAAAAACCTAAAATAAGTACCCTTAATATAACAGGTAACATTATTATAGCAATAGTCCCTTCTAGTCTGTTTGAAGTTGGTGCCAAGCCCCAGTGAGTGGGGAATGTAGTCTGCTGATCCCATGCGGTGCGCGATGCTGCGGTGAAGTCCCAGTGTGTCGGGGCTGTTGCTGCGTAGTGGCTGGCTGCTGCGTAGACGGAAGAGAGATACTCTTATTACGCGGACCATAGGTGCAGTGTGCTATGCCTAGACCCTGATGAGGCCGTAAGTGATGAGGGACCTCCATAGCCTGGTGGCCGAAGTTGCTGGCTGGCTGACGCTTGATTACTGCTCATCGCTGTGGAAGTGTAAACGATGGTGGCAATGGTGCTGCTGCTGATTTGCTTCTTGAAGGCTGCTTTCAAGTAGGCGCTGTAGTATGTTTTTTTCTCATGATTTGTGGAAGTTGCCACTCTTTGTATCATCGTTTTGAGAGATATAGTACAGTGCTGTCGGAAAACAGTTAAATTAAGACCGACTGCTAGGGGGAGCGCGAATCGCAATTGCACTCTGCCGCCACTGTCCTTAGGTTCACCTGAAGGAAAGTATTTTCACAACATGAATTTTAGACACAAATAAAATGCGATATAAAATTGTTTTTAAACATTCAATTGATATCAATTAAACTAATCAATAACAAAAAAAGTAGAAAAAATAGTAAACTGCCTGGTTGCTTGTTTATGACGTTACTTATTAAAAAAATATAAAAGTATCTAATTAATTCATCACAAATGATACTAGCATTATGCTTTTTATTATTAGCAACTAAAATTAAAAAGGAAAATTAAATTGAGAAGCTTCATCTAACTTTACGTACCGAACTTAGTGTCTCCAAAGCATTTACATGGTAGAAATACAAAATCATAAATTGACACCGCTGTGCATGTATAAAATAAATAACTTTTTACTGTTTTATGTTGTGTGGAAACCAGCTAGTACAATATCGACTAAATATATAAGTTCTTATAAAAGTAACAATGACCATACAGAACAGCAGATCCTTTGCCAAAAGATCTCTTGTCAAGGCCTAAGATACTAAGACAACCACCGGGCTATCTATATATCTTTAAAGGTATCGTAGAGAATTGAGCTTTATCTATTTCCGAAGTTCTAATAGCTCCGAAGAGCAACCGTTTTTCAAAAACCTAGTTAATGAGTCCAAAATCGGGTGACCTACTCGATGTTTCTCCACCGCACCATGTAATATTCCGAGAAACGCTTGGAAAAATCGACAAGAGAAAACGTGGACCACCCACCTTCGCAAAACATTAAATGCAACACGCAATGCTGTCCTAAAAGTTTCTGCCTCTGTTACTGAATACATTAGTGTCAACACACTTTTGTCTTCGCTTTTTCAAAATTAAACCTTAATGACTAAATTCAGAATTTTACTTGTATAAAATAATATTGGAAGTATTCTAGAGAGGGCTCTTCACAAATTTCCTAGTTATGATCGTTTTAGATTTAATATTATTTTTTTTATATTTAGATTTAATAATTTTTTTATAAACAGCTGTCTTCGTTAAGTCTAATCCTAATATATTTAAACGTCTTCAAGACAAAACGATACGGAACAGACGGTTAGGCATGCGAAAGGCTCAAACTGCACTAATGAGCAAGAGTATTTTTTGCATGGCACCTAGAATTTACAACAGAATACCTGGGGCCATAAGAGAACTCCATCTACATTTATTTAAAGTTCACTTTAAAAAATATCTCATTAATAAATGTTTTTACACGATTGATGAGTTTTTAAATGACCGTGATACTAGTGTGCTTTGACGGTGACATTTCCATATTATCAATAATTTGACTTAACACCTTTATTTGACCACTTAATTATTGTTATTGTAATTGCTTGATATTTGACCAATAAAACTGATTGTCATTAATTTATGTATTGCATGTTCTGTAGGTATCAGTTTCTGACGAAAAGTTTTGCACGCCTACCCGGCAGGATATGATGAACCTTTGTTAATTGAATTGTCCAACCATTTTTTTTTTTTTCGTGCGGAAATCCCCCTCGGATACCACCTATCGGTGGCATGTCGGACTCGAACCGACTAAAACCGCACGCCGTCTCGGGTACTAATAGCCGGGGAACCAGGTATACCCTAGAAAGGAAGTCCCTGGTGCCCCGACTGAATTGTCCAACCCTGTACTCATATTCATGCAAATATATAAAATTAAAAAAAAAATAATAATATTTAGATTTAATATTTTTTTTATAATATTAAGATTTAATATTCTGGTGAGTATGGCGGATGAGGGAGAGCTTCCAACCCCAGCTCTTGCAGCTTGGAGACTGTCTGTTGCGCAGTATGGGGTCGCGCGTTGTCGTGAGGGAGCAGTGGGGACGACCGATTGACCAAAGCTGGTTGCAGATATGACCACCAGACCTTGCACCTACCGACTATTATATATACCTCAGCCTATGCTTGTCCACTGCTGGACATAGGCCTCTCCCAATGATTTCCAGCGGGGACGGTTGATTGCGGCCTGCATCCAACGGTTTCCGGCAACCTTTACCAGGTCGTCCGTCCATCGGGTAGGCGGTCGTCCCACACTGCGCTTTCCAGTACGTGGTCTCCATTGGAGAACCTTGCTGCCCCATCGGCCGTCAGTTCTCCTTGCTATGTGCCCTGCCCATTGCCACTTGAGCGCGCTAATCCGTTGGGCTATGTCGATCACCTTTGTTCTCCTGCGGATCTCCTCGTTGCGGATTCGATCACGCAGGGAAACGCCAAGCATAGCCCTTTCCATAGCACGCTGAGCGACTCTGAGCTTTCTGATTAGGCCCATAGTAAGAGACCACGTCTCAGTTCCGTAGGCCATCACTGGTAACACACACTGGTTGAAGCATTTCGTCTTTAGGCACTGAGGTATTTTGGACGTGAAGACGTTTCGTAATTTCCCGAACGCTGCCCAGCCGAGTCGGATTCGACGATTGACCTCTTTCTCGAAGTTGGACTTACCTAATTGGACCGTTTGTCCTAGGTAGACATATTCATCAACAACTTCGAGGACAGAGTTTCCCACGACTATGGGAGTCGGCGCGACATGGACATTCGACATGATTTTCGTCTTGTCCATGTTCATTTTAAGGCCGATCTGTTGAGAAACTCCGTCAAGGTCAGCGAGCATTTGTCCCAGGTCTTCCAGCGATTGTGCCATGACTACGATGTCGTCGACAAATCGAAGGTGAGTGATGTATTCGCCATTGATGTTGATGCCAAGTTCTTTCCATTCCAGGAGCTTGAAGGCATCTTCCAGAGCAGCGGTAAACAGTTTTGGAGAAATAACGTCTCCCTGTCTTACCCCTCTCTGTAATGGAATTGCCTTCGTGTATTGGTCCTGTACTCGAACTGACATATTGGCGTTATTATACAAACACTTCAATACTTCGATGTACCAATAGTCAATACAGCTCCGCTGGAGAGACCTAAAGACTGCCCAAGTTTCTATCGAATCGAAGGCTTTCTCATAGTCCACAAACGCCAAGCATAGTGGCCGATTATACTCCTGCTACTAGCAGGCTTTGCGGTTGAGGTATACAAGTGTCGATAGAACCTCTCTATCTCCTTAAGCAACTGCCTACTCGACGTTACACTCCCCTCTTCTGTCTTCAGCTTTGTCAACTGGCTTTTCCCAATAGACGCCTCTCTTGCGATCACTTTAGAGCCTTTGTTTCGCTCTATGGTCTCCTTAATACTGTTAGTATTAAAGGAGCGGAGATCGTGTCGCAGAGAATTCCATATCTGTCTATTGAGCTGCCGATAGGACTTAGCGTCATCGGAGGTTTGGAGAGTCATAGAACGTCGCCCGGCCATGAGGTCCCGGGTATGGTCGGATAGTTTCTGAGGTCTATCTTTTCGGTGGAGTCTGAAGAACTTAGACCCAACCTCATGGATACTTTCTACCAGCCTGCTATTGATTTCGTCCACTGATGTGCAGCTATCTAGGCATTCGAAGCGATTTTGAAATTCGAGTTGAAAGCTTTCGGGGTTTTGGATCTGAGCAATCGAAGGTCGGAGCGTGGACTTCATTAGACAGGCGCGTTCCAACTGAACGTCTATATTCAGTGTGCCTCTAACCATTCGGTGATCACTTCCGGTTTTCACCCTGTGAATCACGGATACCGACTATTACTTTTTCCAAAATTTAGACAACTTTTTAGTGAGTAAAAAATTCAATTACCGAGAGGCAGTACAAAATGCCTTTGAAGAGTTAGTTGCCTCCCGTCCAGCTGATTTTTACAAGGAGTTCATCAATAAACTGCCAATGCGTTGGAAAAGATGCGTCGATTGCATGGGTGAAAAAATAAGTACTTTCACTTATTGCATACAAAACGGCAATTTCATAGGTAAAGACCTATTATGTATATATTTAAGACTCGCAGACATAGCTCACTCAACATCTATCAAGAGAAAGAACTTGATTACGTAACAATCTTAGTATAAATTAAATATGTATATATATACTCGTATAAATACCTATATATCATTACTATTACAGTATCAAATAATACAAAACAGAGTAATATAGCTGTCTATGCAATGTAGTTTACTGTGCTATGTCAAACAGTACTCATGTGATTGCAAATAGAGCTGATTGGCCATTCGTGAGACATTGGATTAATATCCATGTCTCACAGGGCAATTATTCGAATCGCGAGCTCCTACCGCAGATGTGTAAATTAATAGTAAATATATGGACACTTATATAACTACAATCAATTTTAATTACGTTTTTGAGAGTTACTACCACTACTATGGCAATTTAATAATGTAAATTACCTTTCTGATGTTTTAGATTGCTAAATTGCATGTTAGTTTAAAGGTCTTTAGCGCCGACTATCCGCCAAAATCCAGTTCAAGTTAAATGGATGCGACCTGACCTGCTAGAGCTACTTCTTAGGTGTACCGCCTCGCCTCGCCGGTGTAAAAAATAAAACACCTTTACACTTAACCTTGTTAGAGACATCACTTTGCAGGCCTTTGCTTCTACTGCCTTCTTTACTCATCTGTCACTCCTTTCCTTGAGGTTTGCTTTCTACAACTGTGACAAATCAAAGTTAACAAAACGTTGGTATTTGCTACGCTTCTGCATACCCCTTGGGAAAACATGTGTGTAATATTAATTATTATTCAAAATGGGTCTCAATTATTTCCTTCTAACATCTAGCGATGAATACTGGGTGTTGATAAGGGGCGAGTGCTGATGCGGTCGTGTGCGCGAACACTTAAAACTTAGGTGCATGCTCTTGTCTGAGTTAAGTATGATTTACAGTTAAACTTCCCTTCTCCTATCCTGAAATAACACAACTTAGTTTGGAAAACTACGATTTACCGTCAACATTCAGGTGATTGGTTGGACGCCCCATTTAGTGCACATTAGTTGAAACAAACAAAGCAACCACAACCTTTTTAAAATACATATAATACATGAATCACGGAATTATAAAGTACTAGGTGCGCTCACTTCTTTTCCGTGAAACTTAAACCAATCAATTAAATTAATTTGTAAATTAATTAAATTAAAGTTAATTGCTAAATATTTAAAACTAGTGCATTAACTTTTTCGTTGGACAGCCGGTTTTTATAAAACAGCCTATATTTTACGCCTAATTATATTCTTCGACTCTTCTGAATTGCTTCAACGTTTCCAATATAAATTGTATATCTACTCTACTTGCAGATATTTTTTTCCATTCGTCGGTCTTAGAGAGCAGAGGCGAGCATTGTCCCGATAGCAAATTTAACAAGGTAAGCAAACGTACTTTCAAAGTGGAGTATTATTTAAGTTACAATAGAGCAGTACGAAAAATAATCTTTTACGGTGTGGTTTTATATGCGATAGCGGCGGTTGGGTACTCAGAGAGGCCCGTGTTTAGAACAATGGTCCCTGTCTCAGGACCTTGGTATAAATAGTTAGATTAAGGTTGAGATAGAAACTTTGTTTTAATGAATATTGAGCCTGTAGAGAAATAGGGCATTTGCGTAACTGTCGGTAGAGATGTGTTTTGAATTTTAAAGAATTAATTAATTTCATATTATCATTACCTCGTTGCATTCATTTATATTCCTATATCAATTATCGATTACCTCATCTTCATCATCATCATCAACAGCCTCAATTTGTCCACTGCTGGACATAGGCCTTTTCTTAGAAATGAGATTTAGGTTTCAACGGTTAGCTGCATGACTTTAATTTTATCTTTTTTTTAAATGATTTGCCAATTACTAGTAGGCGTAGATACATACATATAAATATTTGTGTTCTATACATTTACATTTTAAGCTCTTTTTTTATTATTAACAAACTTTATAAAATCACTGTTAGTCATAAATGTTGAAATCATGTTTCCTCTCAACTTTCTTGCTTTGTCAACCGGTAAACTATCTCTGTTTAACTATAGGTATATTTATTGCTTGTACCATATATTAAACTTTTCTGATAGGTGTTAAAATTACTGTGATTAGAGACCAAAAAGTTAACAGACACACACTGTCTGTTAACATTTTGGTCTCTAATATAAATTACTTTAGATGTCAAATGCTTTAAAAATACTTTAAAAAGTCTTATACATATATAGTTCTATTAAACGTATTTAATTAAAGAGTTATAACGACAAAAATTAAATCGAAACAAAACATTTAATAAAAATTACTTCGTTTTAAAAAAAAGGAAAGAACCAGTTACATTTGTTGGTATTGCGGCCCGACCTCTTCCCTTATGAAAAAGATTTTTCATGCAAAAATCTGTTACGTTATTCAACTCTCGTCTCTATTTTAGCATGCTTTTATTAGCTTTTTATTTTACATTGATCTCGGTCAATAGAATATTTTAATAATTACTCAATATTTTTCTTCTTGTTTTTATAACCAATTTATAATGTTATTTTGGAGGAATGTGTGAAAGTGAATTATACCCACACATCATTTATGATTATTATTATTTAATATTTAAGTAGCTTTGAAAACACGTATTATCAACAAATGTGCCAATGCCCATCTTTTACGACGTAGAAGTTATTACATTTCCGTAAACGTCATAGAAATATAAAGAGAGGTTAGGCCTCACTTTGTATTTATAAGTATAAAGAGATACTATTTATCTGTACGAGAAGAACCCGTAACGCTTCGCGTATCTAATAACTATTTAATGGCGACGATATCAATTCCGTAACAGATACAATAAAATCCCTGATCACGTAATAACGCACTTTAGGCGGAACGTTTCTGACTCAATATTTTAGTCTATAGGTAATCACTTTTTTATTATTACGCCTTATATTTTTAGTACTCACTGAGAAGTTGAACCTATTCGCCTAACTCATATACCATATATTGTTAGACATTTGGATTGAATAGTTGTTATAAAGTACTGAGTAAATCTCATACATATCAAGCGTGGATAAGGCTGGATCGATGACAAGAAAAAGTAGCTAGTAGGATGGACCATTGAATGTGAGTCTGATTTGATTGATTTAAGCCCTCTACTTATAAAACACTTAGTCTTAAAGATGGAAGCCGTAAACTACTTTGTTTAGCTACCCAAACAAAGTAGATTATATCTTTTATGTTTTTCATCTTGAATAGCTTCCCCACATTCATATCTATGTACAGTAGACAGAAAATTCTTGTGAACCCGTGAAGGTAGATTTGACGACCTGGCCACAGTGATGCGTTTTATATCTAATCGTTGATCTGATGAGTTACATTATGTATTCGTAAATTGTTTCAGCTAAATATTTACTATACATACGTATGTTTACATAATTTGATGTATTAAACACACGCGAAACTCTCTTATAAGTTTCAGTCTTCAATCATTTTATGTCAAGTTCGCCTTTAAGAGATTGCCTCGAGCTCCCTAATGCTGCCTCTCATATATTTGTACATTGAAACTGGCGTTATGCAATTCGTTGCTTTTCGTCGAGTGACTCTAGGGAGAGCAACTCAAAGCGCTTCAACGCTCTTATGATTCTTGAGTTACTAGTGTTTGTTGGCGGCGGTAGTCACTTTCCATCAGATGACCTTTGTCCTTGGTTTACCCCCTTATATCATAAAAAAATCCATGTGGTGACGGTTAAGAATACGGAGTGTCACCACCCCTATTCATCCCATGGGTATCGTAAGAGGAGACTCCTTAGTCGCCTCTTACGATACCCATGTCTGACAAAAGCACTGCAAAGGGAAGGAAAACTTGAAATAAAGTTTATACCAACCCGTTTGGCCAGCGTGATATAGTAGGAAAAAACCTCTTTTCTAAAGAGAGGTCCAGCAGGGGACTATTAAACGACTATTAAGACTATTAAAGAAATATAAGAATTAACATTATTTTACTGACAATATTTACCCACTCCTAATACAATAATTTTAATTCAATTACAGAGATAAACGGCTTAACCAAAGTTAAGCCTAGTAAGAGGATCAGCTTTTTTGTTAGAAGTAGCACGCGCTAACACGACCTCCCTGATTTTAATCAATTACCATTACCTTTAAATACTTGCAACATCGGTTAGTTTCAGTCGGGCATTGTAAACCTTGTACACCTTGTACATGCTAATGCCGCCCTTGACTTTGATCAGGGGTGGGGCGTCAAAAACAAGATCAAATTAGCGCCACATAAGACCTGCGCCATTCTGCAGATCAACAAGCTCAAGCATGACACCCCGCTCCTGAGCATAGGAAGAGTCGACATTGGCATGTCAAGAAAGCCGAAGATTTTGGGGCTTACTATAGACGATAAGCTGACTTTTAACACCCATGTCGGCCACCTCTGTAGGAAGGCCCTAAATATTGATAAGCAGCAGCAACAGCATCTCGAGAACAGCGAAAACAAGTTTGGAGCTGCACTCTGAGATCGTACACACCATATACATCGCGACAGTAGAACCGGTTATCACGTATGTGGCAGCCGCATATGCTCCCGCCGTCGAGAAGCTGGGTGTCCGTAAGCTCCTCGACACTGTGCAAAGAGGATTCGCTCAAAAGATCTGCAAATCGTATCGCACCGTCTCCCTAAACTCGTCCCTACTACTCGCTGGTTTACTACCTCTGGACCTTAGTGTAAAAGCAGTAATTGGGTCGACCCTTTACGAAGCGAACAAAGGGTCGACCCGGCTAGTGCTGGGTGACCGTGAGGTAGAACCTGCAGTGAGATTTGCGGAACTACCGCATCCGGCTCATGGCTATGGACATGAGGTTCCAGAGCCTGTAAAATATGTACCTACAATAATCTCCTGTCAATACACAAAACTGGGTATTGCGAATTTGTTTTTCTTTGAAGTCCTTTGACTGAAAATGTTTAGGAAATGTATCTACTGGGAGTGATATCTGCCGATAAGTAGCCCGGTTTCGTTTTTATTACTTTAATTGCAACCTTAATCTATTTTAAAAAGGTAAAAAAAGACAACAATCCAAATTTCCAAGCTTACCTGAACGGAGATTAACATAGGCTTCGAATTTCAAGTCACTAATGCTCCGGACTACCAATGCTTTACTTAATTGAATTACAACCATTTTATTTACAAGCTGGTTCTAAATTTTTACTAAAACAAAATCGGATTGTCATTACAAATAAGTAGTCTTATAAAAACCATGAGTACCTATCATTTTATTATGTTTTTAATATTATAGAATTTGAGGCTTCCTCAAAAGTATATATACTTGTCTGTATATTTAATTAAATACGATTGTTTGTTTGTCTTGAGATGAACAGATTTAACAAGAAATCGATTTATTCCACCCACATGAAATATTCACAAGTCGTATTTCAAATGGTCTCAAAGCTTATTTATGAGCCAGGAAACCAGGTACCTACTGGGGAAGCCTAATACATAGGAAGTAGAAATAACTATTCATTTTGAAATGTGATAAATTTGTGATAAAGTGTACAACCTAAGACAGTATTTCTCCACTTTTACATGGATAATCTGATATAAATAAATCTATTGATTTCTATCTTGTTGACTGTTCGTATTTTGTGGGCTGTTGTACATTTCGTAATGAAATTGTTGCATACACGTTCCAGGGATACAGATGAGAACAGGGTACTTTCCATCTATGAAAGTTCTGTTCCCGAGGGATGTAACTTCTTCAAACCAGCGAAGCTGCCGAAAAAGCTAGTGGTAAAAAAAAACAATGTACCGTTAAATTTAAACATAACTTACGTAAAGGCCCTATCCGCCTTTATTTGTTGTCGTTGAGTGTCCAAATCCTTGTATAGAATCAAATAATAATAGAAAAACACATTGAATGGAGAACCTTATCCCCTTTTGTTATGAAAGGTAAAAAAATTATTAAGATCGGATTACACGAAATGAGACTAAATATTCTATTAATATGTAATTCTTATTCGTACTCGTACGTGAGGTGTTTAGAATTCTCTTCGTATTGACCCATTCTTTTATCAGAGTTTTAACTTTGCAACTTAAAGCATTACAATGTTTTCTTCGCCAAATTTCAAGAAAAGGCATAATTTGGTTTCAATTAACCTACATTAAAACGAGCGGGTCATACAAAAACCATGAGAATCTCCTTTTACAATATTTTTTTTTTACATTCGGTTTTATCAGAAGTGAGATCGCGTGACTTTGCCGGTTGCACCCATCTTCCACACTAGCAAATAAGGTATGATTTCTAGTTATAATCGCATACCAGGCTATTGAGGATGCGTATGCTTAATGGACAATAGCTGTTAAGGATATGGGTCATATTTTAGAGGTAGATAGCCTGCACTTACGTGTGCTAGGTCTTCGTCTCTGTAACTGACACCTTTCTGAAACACTGAGTCCACTATCATTAAGAGTTAATATACGGTTTAAAAATCTTTATTTCTCAAAAGAATTTACAAAATTTACTTACTGAGAAAATATACATTGAATATAACATAAAATAAAAGTGGGTAGTCAAATATATTTTGCATAAGATTACGAACTTGCAAAACACTCGAACACAGAAAACACTAAGCATCCATTGATATAATACTTACATAGATGAGTAATTACCGCCTAAAATCGTTGCTACTGCATATATGTCCACAGGCATATGCGTAGCAAACGTCAATTCATTATTCAATGTGGCGTCGACCGAGTTGAACATAGCGACACATGACAGTAACAATCGCCAAAATGGCTAAATGCGTAGTGAAAGAATGCGATTCAAGGTCACAAAACATTAATAAATCATGCGAAATTACTTTTCACGTGTAATTTTATGGTTTTTGTATTGATAATATCGTAAATAAGGCTATAATTGAAATAAAACACTGATAATTGTAATTTAGAATCAGTGTTACCATTAAAAAATCATTTTGGTTTTCCCACATTAGTGGGAGAATTTATAATTTATGAAATAATATGCTTTATACTGTTTTTAAACATTTTGCCAATAATAATAAAATATAGGAAGAACGGTAGTTGTTAGGGCTGGACCGATCCCTTTTTTTTAGGGACCCGTTGAACTTTCACTGCGAGCTTGGCAGAAGTGCTGGAGACTTTTGTACAAAAAAATTAATCTATTGGTTTTCTTAATTTATTATCAATTTTAAATAATAATTGTACAAAATAATAATAATAATAAATGTTTATCATAAAAATAAAAATATAAAATAAAAAAGTAAATAAACATAAATAATTTTTTTTTATAAAATAAAAATAATTTTTTTTTTTTTTTTTTTTTATTTGTTTTTTAAATTATAATAGAATTTGCAATACACCTTATGGATTATTTATTATCAGTACAAGTTGATCATTCACTTTTATTATTAAATGCTATTATTTTTACATACGTAAAAATAAGATTGTATCATGAAAGTAAAATACACAAACTTATAAAAAAGAGTCTTAAAGACAATTGTATACAAAACTGATGCTTCACAGCGCAGTTTGATTTTACACTGAATATAAACCCTTTTAACCAAATATTTCCAGT
Source organism: Arctia plantaginis (assembly GCA_902825455.1). Classification (NCBI taxonomy): domain Eukaryota; kingdom Metazoa; phylum Arthropoda; class Insecta; order Lepidoptera; family Erebidae; genus Arctia; species Arctia plantaginis. The sequence continues at coordinate 10,566,464 of CADEBD010000288.1, forward strand.
TATTTTATTATTTATACCTATTCTATTCAATTCGAAATATATTATTTAGAATATTTAAATTAATTTATTTTATTACAAAATTGTTTTAAAAAAAAATTGTTTCTTAGTTGTTATGGGTAAAATTTCATACGGTAGTCAACACTGGCCCACCATCGTAAAGTTATATCTTTGTCTTTGTCTAATCCGAGCGATGGTATTGTTCTTGTCTCGCGTGTAAATGAGACATAAATATGTTTACTTTCAAATGTTTAGTGGTATCAAAGCTACGTCGTCAAAGTTCAAAAGTGGTTACACTTTTTTCGACGTGTGATAATGAGGTTTGCTTCTCTAGTGTTGTTTTTAACTCAATGTAAGCATCTAAGCAACTGAAACAAAGATGTAACTTAAAATTATTAACTAGATGTGGCATCCAAATGATAAGTACACTCTCCTATTTTTTATTACTGTTTGCGTATTCGTTTTTATTTTATTTATATATATCCAAGGACCTACTTTAATCAATATTCGTCTTGTCAATAAACAGGGTTTTCGTTTCAGTAGAGAATGAATTAATAATTGCAATGATCTTGATGCCTATCCAGAATTACAAATATAGGGTATCATATAGACAGATTACATAGGTAAATTCACGTTCACTAGCTTAATCGACGACCGTCAGTTACCTCAAACAGCCTGTGAGGATAATATAAACATTAAGACGTAAACAATACAATATACATACAATAAACTAAAGTGAACTAAACGTGTGTCATATCTGGAACTATAGTTCTATTCATTATCAAATAAAAGTGTTTGGAAAGTGGTTTGAAAAGTTGACTAGGCAAGAATCAATATGAAAAAAAAACGTTGGGGTACACGCGGCGACCAAAAACCTACACAATATTGTAAAAAAAACGTATGAAATACTTACAGGAAACATCCACAGAACCAGGCGTTACGACTGCCCTTAGTCGATCGTCAGCGCCCACATTACAAGTGAATTACGATAAACTAGTTACAACAAGTCCTTTGAGACCGCTCGAAGTCTTTAACATTGAGTACCTATAGGCCAAGACCCCGGGGTTGCACTATTTAACGCTTTGCACAGAAGTTCCTAATGTATCACATGAGCTAACTTAGATTGGATTCATAATAATTTATGAAACGGCTAGTTACTAATTAAAATAGTTTTATACTACAATGACACTCTGTTATGTCGTCTACAATACTAATTGAATAATATTCTCTCTAGTAGTTTGTTTCTTGTGAATTTTGGGAATCTTTTGTATAATTGAAAGTGTACGGTTCTTTATTTTAAATAATATAGTCGCACGTGTGACCAGATCGCTCAGCACAAAACGCATGAGTTAGTGGGCGACTGGGCTTCACTGAAATTGACGTTCTAGATTATCGACGAAATTACACATCAATGATATTAAGCACCATTCATTGCATTTAACTTTAATCATAAAGCGCTTTAAACTGTATCTATCGCGTAATACGCTTAGCAGATCCAGTATTGAGGTCCCTTAAAGACACAATCTGTATTGTCAATGCCAGTTCCTACTGCGTTATTACCTATGTAGGTATTCATGTATGTACTAGCCATTAATTCTAAATCAATAAATTTCCAGAACTTTTGGCTTGGATATTTTTTACTTCCAACATAATGCCTCGAGGATTTAGTTTAATTACAACTAAAAGTGTTAATTGTACTTATTGTATTATGTACTTATTTCCAAACCATCTTTCTTATATTTTAAAACATTTCATTGCGATTGTTTGATTTTTTATTATACTTTATAAGTAACAAGATTTAGATGAGTGAGTCGGAATAAAAGCCTTTGCTATTGAATTTCTCAGCTTAAAGAAATAGCGTCTACATTTTGAGGAGGCTATATTTAGTGAAATCCAACCGTCCATTTCGGTGGGTCTTTCGTTCGTCCTAAATTTGCAGTTATATTTATAATTTGTAATTATATATAACATATTTGACTACATACATTTATTTATTTACTACTTCCTTTGTTGTAGCACACGTAGTTTTCCGTTCTTTCGATCCTGAGGTATTGTACAGGTTGTTGGCGAAAGTGAAAACAGTTACTATTTTATATTGAGTTATATTTCTGTAGCTATAAATAGGGACGAAGGGGCCACGGGCGTTTTCGCTTTATCCACAAGGCATGATATCAAACGACTCTGAACACTTTGATAACGTTTGCTATAAAGTAAAAGTATCCCCGCCGCGGAATTTTAAGAGAACCGTTATATTAGCTCACACTTTGTATAAATTTTAACTGTCAAAATTTACGTTCCTTTATCCAGACATTTAACGCAGATATTAGCATGTTTATTTAAAAACTTTCCTTAAGAACTTGTTGCCCTACTACAGCTACAAGCATGAAAGTACAGATTTGCTTGTGTAAAACTATTTTTGGCAATCTTTTTACCAACAAAACTGTTTTTTTATGGGCATGTATTGATATAACTACATGTTCCTAATAAAAATCACTAAAATAGTTGTGAAGCTTAGCAAAGTATCTTTGTATGCAAATATTACTATCGACCAATATCGTAATTGAATGACAGCAACAAAAGCTATTGGTAACATTCTAAATTCAATTTGAATTCAATTCAAATTCAGATTTATATTATGAATATTACAAATACGTGCTTGTTGAACATTATTACACATGACTGGACCTTTTTGTTTTCGACGTGTATATTATTCATTATATAGGTAATACCTATATAACTCCCGGGGTAATTAGTGACGAACTGACTAAATCATTCCGTATGAAACACTGTGCCTGAAGTTTCATAATCGTCATCGGAGTCGTCGGTGTTATATGCCCGCAATGATCCACCCAACGCTAGCCTACGAGATGGCCGGTGCGCTTCGATTACTCACTAAGTGAAGTATAGCTATAATAGCAGTATGAGCAGCTTGTGAATCTACTTGGCGGTTCTGGTTTAGGATCCGTCTTGCTGCCTACTTACTGAAAACCTTGCAGGAGCTCTAATATGTTATACACGACGAATCAGGCTAGTTCGAAATCAAATTACTTACAGAGTAGTCAAATTAGTACTATATATTTCGAATGATGAGGTTGATTTGTGAATGTTTTGATTGATGAAGAATGAACCTTTTTAAGAAATAGCGTTTCAACTGCTATTGCGAAATATTCTAGCGTTGAAAGATACGAAAACAATATTAATTACTTTATAATTCACTACAATTAAAAGTAGTCATTTGTTAAAGGAAGACAGGGGTGGTATTAAATAAACTTGAGGAACTTTAGTTCGACAACATTGATTTACTAATCGTTTATCTATACATATAAAAATTATTGCAGAGATACTATTTACAGATATCATCCGTATAATTTAAAAACATTTGTTTTAATATTTTGCCGATATGAAATTCCCAGAATATCAAATTCACCCTATAACTCATCTAAATAAGGTTCGATTCAAAACTCGCAAAAAAAAATTGCTCTATTAGTTCTGGCACATAATAAACGATTCCTTTAAATATCCTTTGATTTGTGATTTAGTTCATAAGTTAACAAAACGGCACTAAAATGTGGAACTAGGTACTCAGAATTTATAGCCTACAATTTTGTAGCCTGTCACAAATCAATACATAAGTAGGATATGAGTTCAAAAAAGACATTTAACATAAAAATCACTTAATCGCTAATGAGAATTTCTATGTGCCGCACTTATGTGAAATTAGCTACTCTATATAGTAAGTGGGGATAAACGATTATTAATCTAATAAACAGCTGTATTATCTGGATATACCCGGTTTCATTTTGGTTAGTTCGATTACGACTTACCACTTCACTGTTAGCTCCGGCTATGTAATAACCCGAAGGTCTTTCTGGAAGATAATAGATTTTTATTAGTATTAAAAAAGTGCTTGGTGAATATAATAAAATTAAAATTTAGTAGCTTTTGCCAACGGCTCCGCCTGGCTGTATGTCCTGTATGCCCGGTTCACGGTAAAAAGTAGCCATGTTACTCGCTGATCATGTAACTTTGCATTGGTGAAAGAAGTTTTTCAAAAGTTTAGGCGTGAACATGTAACAAACAAACAAACTCACTTTTACATTTATATAAAAGTATGGACTGATATAATACAAGTATGGATTATTATAATTATAATAAGTATCTTACAAAATTTTACCTACTCGTACTAATTTTACTACTTTATTAATATTTATTAAATTTTACCAAATGTAATAAATATTAATAACGTTTGCACATAACTCACATTTTGTTGATGAAGAAGCTTCAAAAGGACAGATTTTCCACAATTTTAAATCAAAGTCTTAGATTTGGATAAGAACATGAAAATATTTACGTCATACGGCATAAGCACATGTATACCTACTGCTTGGTGATGTAATCAACGTACGTTGTAGTAGCGTGATATTAGAAGGTCACGCAGCGGTGCCTCTATTGTTATCAAGTTTTGTGAAGCCTTTTCAATTCGTTATACACCGAGTAAGTGAGATTACATTATTCAACGAAAAAATGCAATTTTGACAATAAACGAGGGATATAGAAACGCGTGCGTGGAAATGGCATAAATGATGAATTTTTATTACGTTCACTTGTAAAGCTTGTATGCAATCACGCTATCATGCTGTTATTGCGTTGTAATGTGTTGTAATCGTTAAACGTAATAGGAAATATTACGTTTAACGAATATTAAAACAGCTTAAAAGATATTTTAATACATGTTTTATATTTAGATTAGCACTTTGAAAGTATTTAAAAGTAGGTACTTATTGAGTGAAATTCCAGAGCTAGCAACTGGCAACGAAATAATTTCTAAATTAAAATAAGTTAAAACTACTTTCTGATGTGAATTATAAAAAGACGTTTTAAAAAGAAGACTTTCTTTGATAAATATTTCAGAGGACAGTTTATACCTAAAATAAATTCAATGTTTAACGTTTTCTTAACCCAATTCTATCTTTCAGGATTTTTATTGCTAGGTTGAAGATAACCGCAGCGAAATGAAATTGGTGTCTATAAGTTTGCGGATCGAATAATTTATCGAAATTCATTTGATAAGCATTCGCTTGATCGACTTTGAGTGGACTGTTAATTTGGGATAGAAACCGAGATTGGTTTTTCCATAAGATAATTAGATTGTTGGAATACAGAATGTGACCGGGGAGAATCACAATGTATAAAATATACAAGAGCAAATAAAAGACATCATACATATTAATATCCTTTACTTTTACTGATAGCTGTAGATTAAGCGCCAGAAATGAATTTTATTTTTTTCTAACGTCCAACAATATTCACAATACATAAGGTCCATAGACTACGGTAATCGCTTACCATCAGATGTTTCGCATATTTATTTGCTACCACATATTTTAACGAAAAGTAACTTATTTTAAATAAAAATATTTTTAAAAACCCATCGTCCATACTATACGTAAATGACGTAAATGATGTGATATAGGTACGAGTAGATGAAGAAAAAAAGTTTAATATATTTTACATGAGGCAATTAAAAGTAACTTCGTGATCATTGATTTTAATTGTACCAATTAAGTTAGTTTTAATATGAAACCTTTAGAGGTCAAATAATATCTCTACATCTTGTTACTTGTTACCAACCTTATTACCTACCTATATTTTCATAGATATCGACAAGCCTGTAGTTTCAAGGCCCAATGTTGGCAGTATATTAAGGATTGTTTAAAGTTTGGACATCGTAATTCATCTTCTAGTACATGCTTCATCGTGATCGTGATTTAGACCATTTCGACCGTGAGCACGTACTGTACCTATATAATTTGTATCACATATTCTATGCTAACTCTCTTACAATAATTAATTATTATAAGAATGTAGTCTCGGTGGTAAGGGCATTGGAGTTTATTATACATTTTTCTCAAGTCAAGAAAACTTTTCTGTATTCAAATGAATATCGTATTTTATATAAAATATACTGTAGTTAAGCTTTGAAAATAAGACACTACATTAATAGAGTTGGCAACCGATAAGCGGAAGGTAAGGCGTCTTCTTGTCTGAGACAGCCTTTAATCTTGACGGATGCGAAGATAAATGTGGACAAGTCTTTATAATTCTAGTGTAAAGTTTATTAAAATGTTGAAATAATGATTGTGATTATAATTGCTCTTCGATACATGAATAAACTTAAAATTTGTAAAAAAATAATTTTGCATGTATGTATATATATTAACTCTCAAAAATAGCGTCTAGAATCAGCTCTAAAGGCTTACCAAGGCTACGTTGTATCGAGTATTAGGTATGGCATCATCTATTGAGGTAACTTATATATATATATATATATATTAGAGAATTTGTCTTTAGGGCTCAAAACGGTGTGTCAGGACTATGTGTGGCTTTTAAAGTACAGACAGCAAGCTTTATTTAAAAGCTTAAAAATACTTACCCTACCATGTATATATATATATATATATATATATCTATATATATATATGCGGTCTGTATTTGGGAAGACAAATATATGACTATACAAAAAAGCTTTTCATAGCCATTACAGGAAACGAAGGGACATAAACAAGCTAGAACCCGAAATCCCATAGGAAGATATTATCTTTTATGACTAAATTATTTCTCATGTTTTTATTTCGCCCTATGCTGGTTAAGGTGTAATTCCGTTAGGTATTTTCATATGGCAAAACATAGCGCACTTACTTCATCCTGTAACACCCCATATATCATTGTAACCCTATCTTCTTCATCAAATATATTTTCGAATATCTGGATAGCATTCAAATCCTTGAGTTCTTTTTTGACTGCTTATTTTTTTCGATCTACAGTAGAACGATCTTTTGGTGTTGTGGAATAAGTTGGTTTAGACTGATGTCAAGATGGGATTTCTACCTATTGATCACGTGATAGTCGCTTATTGGCCAACAGTTCATCGTCACTGCTGTCATTATCATAGGAATTATTAGCTGCTCCTCGTTGCGAACAGTTGTAGGAGTTTCACCTAACCCCTTGTAGTTAACAGTTAACAAGCTGAAAGTAAAACAAAACTTTTTCTTAGATGCATGTTGCCGCTGTACTTGATCGAGTACAGCAATATTTACTTCAACAATTTTTCACTGCAATTTACTTATTTTCTCTGAATAGTTTTGTACGATAGTGATTACTAAATAGAAATATTTAAGTTAAATGATCTAGAAATTACGTTTGGCTATCGCAAATTATTATAAAGTACACTTACCTACAGGGGCGTGATGTCTCGTTAATATGCAACGCTCACTTTGACACAATTTCAAATCTCATCCTCATAACATATTGATATTTTGATTAAGTGATTTCTTAAAAATAAAAATTATCCTGAAAAACTTATTTAATCGTTCGAATGTAAAATGTGGAAATGTAGGTTACAAAAACTAACAGTACTCAAACAAGTACGGCGGCGCTAAATGGGTTAAGTAAGAATACTTGGATTGATTGATTCGAGAAGAAATCACCAGAGTCACCATATTGTAGACAACTGCTCCACTTTTAATGAAGCTTAACATAGCTTTTAACTTTTTGGGGAGGGACTGAAATGGCGGTAAAGTACTTATTACTTTTGAGTTACAAGTGTCCATGAGCGGCGGTAGCCACTTGCCATCAGGGGACCCATCTGCTCGTCTGTCCTCCCTATACCATAAAAAAGTTATATTGTACCCTTAACTGTTTTACACACAGAACAAAGAAACAATTTGACCTGTATTTAGAAAATGCTATTTTATTAATATAAAGTGTATTTCTAAAATTTTTTATTACCTAATTAAGCTTAAATTATAATCCATTACTCTTACCGGCGTAAACAATCCGATCCTATGTGATTAATCCATTATTACTTGTTGTTCGTTGTACACGACGTGGACAGGCATAATAAGCGTTAGTAATAGGCTATTGTGAAGCGAATTTCCATTTGGCATGCAGTCATAATGTACAAGATATTTAATGAAAATTATTATTTAAGTAAAGATACAAACAAAGAATGAATGAATAAAACACTTTTCTTACGCTGGTTCATCTATTCTTTCGAAATTTGAAAGACGGGTATAACAAGAATAGGTTATTGTATTGTGTATATGAACCAACATACATATAGATATTACACGCGTCTGAAAATGTGTCAACTAACTCAACGAGAAAAGGAGTCTTGAGAGACTAGAGGACTATTATGAAACTGTTAACGTTGTTATTCGAATATTCTATTGAACTGATGGCTTTTATGTAACTTATTGTGCTACATTCATAAGAAACGACTCAAGGTCCATCATAAAAATATTATTAGTATGATTCTACAGTTGAATTATATTTATAGGTTACATTCAGAATTTTAAATTAATACTTGTTTCATCAATAGTTCGATGGTAAATCTACATAAGACGAACGGAAAGAACGGAAATCAAACTTTCGCAGTTGCCAAGACTTTACTATTCCTAGCGTTCTTTTCAAATGACTAGCTGTGAAAGAATACATAAATTCAAGTTGTGAAATAACACTACAACTATATTGAATATTAACAGGTAGGTTTATAAAAGGGATTAAAGTATTAAATTGCCGTAATAATAGTAATATATAATTTTAATTAACATAATACTTTCATGGTGTGTGATTTTCGTGTGAAACTTTTTTCACTTGATACTTATGAGGTTCTCTTTTAAAAAATGTGCAACATTTGATTTTCGACTTTCACTTTTTTTTATATTCAACTTAGATGTAATGAATACGAGTACCGACGTTGAACTAACGCGGCTCGCAATATCTAATGGATCGCAATAGTAATGGAAACTTCGACTTAAAGAAGGAACCACGTGGGAGACCGCCAACACAGGTAAATAAAAATGAATTGAAGATGGTGGCAGCCAATCTGAGTCAAACTACCCAGGAATTAGCGGCATGGTTTAACGTTACCCTACCTACAATATTGACTCATTTGATTGAAATCAATAAGATTTAGAAAATTTTAAAAATAGGTGCCTCGTGATTTGACTGATACGCAGAAAGAAATGCGTATTTAAACTTGTTTTACCTTGTTGAATCGGTACATAAATGAATGAATGTTAGATCGAATTGTGACATGTGACGAAAAGTAAATTGTTTACGATAACTGTAAGCGAAAAATGTAATGGCTGACCCCAGGTCAAACGCCGCAACAGTGCCCTAAAGCAAAGCTTACCAATAAAAAGGTAATGATAACTGTTTGGTGGTCTCTTTATGGTGTTACTCACTATAGCTTTTTCAGGTCTGATCAGGCAATAACAGCAGATGTTTACTGTGCCGAACTTCGAAACACCATTATTGCTTAATGATAACGCAAGACCTCACACTGCTCGAGAAACCATTGTAACTTTACAGCAGCTGCAGTTAGAAACCATACGTAATCCTCCGTTCTCGCCAGACCTTGTTTCAATGGACTAGTATTTTTTTCATGATTTGGTCAGATTTCTACGTGATAAAAACAATTCTTCTTAGGAGGCAGTACAGAATGCTTTCACACAGTGTGTCGAATCTAGATCCCAGGAGTTCTATCGTAAAGGCATAAATGAACTTCCGTTTCATTCAGTGAGCCTTCAATTTCATACTTTAACCCCTAATATTTTTATAGTTCCCACCTAAAAAATACTATATTCATAAATATAATACAATAACATTATGTTTGCACTGGGTGAAACCATAAATGTGGCAGTCGAATGCACTAACAAAAGGTTAATTTGTAGATTATGTTTCACCAATACTTTTACCTGAGAATATTTTGTGAAGAAGTGTTTCATGAACATCAACAGATAAGGTTCAATTTAAAACTTCACTAATAAATCAATTTAAAAAAATTGTAGTCCAAACAAGTGGAAGTACAACTTGGATATTAGTTTATAAAAAAAAATATGATAGTCATTCCGGTAGTACGCAAGAATATTGATCAGCGGCTGAACGTACACATAAACTGTCGGATATATACCAAATGAGGGTAGAACTAAATATTCAACACACGAATTCTGACAAAAGATGCGCCGAGAATAATCACTTTATAGAAAACACAAAGTTTTTCCAATGTTTATGATTTTATCACTTTTCATAGCTCTTTTCTTATGTGTGTAAGAAACGGTACTTCTACTCCGTCTGTCTATTATGCTGTTTTTTATGGAGTTACATCTGCACTCATAATATTATTAACCAATATCTGTGGCTTCGGCCGTTATCCGTGTGGTGACGGATTAAGAATATGGAGATTCAAAACCCCTAATCATCCCGTGGGTAGCGTTAGAGCCGACTAATGGAGCAAACTACGCAGGACAATAGCACTGCAAAAGAGAAGGAAAACTTGAAACAAACCCTTTTTTTTTTTTCTTTTTTTTTAACGTGTGGAAATCGTTAATTGTGTGTGTTAATGTGTTAATGTGGCGGGGTGGTGTGTCGGACTCGGACCGACTAAAACCACACGGTGTGCCACTCTGCGCCTGTAACAGGAGGGATCCGGGAACAGCTGTTATTAAGACATCCGGACCCCTCCTAGCGCCAGCCCGCTCCTGGTGCGGGCTCCGTCTCAAATTTTTTTTTTTTTCCTCACTTTAGGCGACGTCCGGCACACGCGGACGCCGCCCCCTCGCGGCTGGCCAAACTAATGCGGGTGGAGGGGAAACCCACCCCGTCCACCCGCGGCCACACTCAGGGCGGCATGAGGCGGTGATAGGCGCGCCTCCGCCGCCCGGTTCGCCGGCGGCGGATCGGGTCCGAGTGGAGGTCCTCCCGGGCCTTCTCCGCCGCCTCCTTCCGCGAGATTACTTCCTTGGTTGCGACCGCGGTAAAACAACTGTCGCTACCGGCCATGGAGCGTACTACGGCCGGTAGCGAGAGATCCACTCCGATGACTGCAGTGGGGGCCCGGCGCTGCGCCGCCCATGCGGGGCAGACCGCCAGCGTGTGATGGGCCGAGTCCTCACTGCAGTCGCAGTGGTGGCAGGCGGGACTCAGTTCCCTCCTAGCGACCGAGTGCATTGTACTTTCCGAAGCAGCGGAGGGCGAAATTCGCTCTCCGCCCGGGAGTCAGTCACTCGCCGATAAACTTCGGCGAGCACTTCCGCCTCCAAATCCCACGGGGGAGTTCCGGCCAACGCGCATGCCACCTCCGTCGAAACGGTGCGGTAACCGCGTATGGCTCTGACCGCCATTACCCTCTGAGGGCGCCAGAGGCGTGCCCTATTCTGGGCGGTCAGAGCCGCCGCCCACACCGGTGCACCGTACAGTGCCATTGACCGGACAACCCCCGTGTACAGCCGTCTTGTCGCGACGCTGGGTCCACCCAAATTGGGCAAAAGTCGCCCTAGGGCAGACGCAGCGCCGACCAGCTTTGGAGCAAGCTCGGAAGTGCTCGTCGAAGAGCCACCTCCCGTCGAGGATCAGGCCCAGATATTTCATCTGGGCCCGAACCGGTACGAGGACCGAGTTGACCACGATTGAGGCGCCAGGGGGTGGACCACGACGGGGCCCATGGAATAACAGGGCCTCCGTCTTATCTAGGGCCACCCGTAAGCCCAGCGCCTCAATGCGCCCGACCACCAGGGAGACTCCCCCTGTAGCCAGGCGCGCCGCCTCTTGGAAGTTTGCCCCCCGGGCTCTTGGAAGTTTGAACTTGAAACAAACCCTATATCAACCCGTCTGGCCAGCTTTCTATAGTTGACCAAAATCTCATTTCTAAGGAGAGTCTGTATTAGGTTGAATAGGTTCACGAACTGTACGTAATATAAGGGCGTTCAAGACAGATACATCGACTATCCAAAAGTCAGATTTTTAAATATGAAAATCTAACAAAACAACAAAAAGTTTTTGACGCTATTGAAAATATATAAGGTCGGTGTTTGAATTCTTCTGTGATAGGGTGGACGTTTCTCTCATCATCATACTGTGAATAATAAATTAATCTTTAAAAAAAGGATTTATGTTAAAAACCGGGATAGCTTACGCTCCGGGATAGGGCTGAGGCTTTCGTTCAATAGTAATAATAAAAAAAATATTTATTGTACCATTACAAATACAATACAATTTGTTAAACATAAAACCAGTATAACTTACACATTGAACCTGAGATAGCCTCCGTTGCATAAATAGGTTAAGAACCTGTATTTCAGCTTACGGTGCCATTTCCCAAGAGAATTTTAAATAATAGTGGACGGCGATAGGCTGATGATGATGATGTTCAAGACCTATAAAGTTACTTACATAAAAAATCAGAACTTCAAGAAAAAGTTGAATAAAAGCGAACAATACTCCTGAGGGTTTCGTCTATACTTAATTATGTTAGATATGAGAGGCTAATTATAACACCGCAATTTATAAATTGTAAGCAAGTTAACAAGCTTTATTTTGCTGAGAATACATGAAATATCCCAAATATCAACATAGTCGCGGTTAAGTTTCCAAGTGCAAATGTAAGATTATAGTAGTCATTATAATTTGGTTTATTTGATATAATGGCTAATTAAAGTTGTTTTGTACTTTTTTGTTAGATTTTTCGGCAATCAATCTTAGGTAAGGCAAAGTACTTACTTGAAATTGTCTAAATAATAATTTAGAAGATTGTTTTTTTTAAGTTCCAAGTGATAGTAGCAATTCCAAATGTTTCTAATTGATACTTCGTCACCTTTTTGAGAATTTCAATCTGTAAAGAACCTGTGTCCATGATGTCCACTTATTAAAATTTAATTTAATCAAATAATTGAAATGCTATTAAAAATAGATAAAAAGCCTCTAGCTCTCTGCAAACAAAAAATATTTACCCAAATTTAAAATGTCAACACTCTACATTGTGTTACATTTAAAACGACTATTTAAAATGTCAACACTCTACATTGTGTTACAGAAAGAAAAGTAAATGGCTATTTTGACATCACTATTCAATTTGATTTGTCAAAAAATATATGAGTACTTACCTAAGTTAAAGAAATTCATTGTCACAATCAAATGTTTTTGCCTGACGGCGCGGGCGTATAATAGCAAAATATAATTTCAAATATTGCAATGGTTATAAAAACTTATAAATATTATGATAGCAAATAAGGATATCTATCAATAACATTGCATAACTGTAAGTTATGTTAAGTTTATGTTTTTCACCAAAAGTTTTTTAGTTAATTAAAATGTTTGAAGATAAATTAATAGTTATAAATATAATAATGACATATTTTAAAAACACCTTCACAACTTACTTAAAGTCAAAGTGATTGTTGATTCTGTGTTTTCAAAACCGTTTCAGAACTGTTATTCTGTGTAGGACATAAATCACACAACTGTATAATACACGATCATAACATTTCTAGTACTATATCTACCTTGCTAATATAGTACACCCTTATAGTACACCATTACCTCATGAAGCTTGTCTAATCGTTATCCAAGCACCGGCTATTATCGTCTCGTACTAAATTAGGCTTCGAAAACGGTTGTTGATAACTTGGATTAGATGCTGCCATTGAATACTAAAAAGTAAGATAGCATCAACGTAATTGGGCTTGAGTGAATTTATAGAATGATGGACTTTAATGACGGATATGCAGATATGGATTTACTAGAAAAAAAGAGCACCCAATTTTTAGGGGACAATTGACAAATATACAGTTCGATGCCTTATATGATTTTGCTTCCTTATAAAATGTTCTTACACTTTGGCTTAGTCAATATATGTACAACTTGATATGTTACTTTCAAAAAATCTAGTAACAACTAAGGCCATAGTATTTTTTGATTATTGATTATGATAATTTTAAGACTTCAAATATTAGTATATTTTTAATTGACAAATTTAAATCTCCTAGAAAATTATATCATGTATTAGAATTTATAGTAAAGTTGTTTGACAAAAGCAGGCATTCGCAATATTATCTTATTTGATAGGTAGGTATTGTCAATAAATTAGGTAGTCACGGTGGAATAATTGGCTAACAATTACGAAACGACTACTGTCTGTCCCAAACAGAGTATTGTAATGAGTTCAGTTCGCTGTTCCGAAGTAATTGTTCTAATAATTTATTGTTCAACGTCCAACAAGGTATTAATAGCGTTAACATTCATAATTTAGAATCCCCGAATTTACGGAACTTATACCTATTTTGCTAAAATAAATTCGTGTCTCAATTCTAGGGTACTTAAAGTCGGCTTCGTGTACATTTCTCAGCCAGAACAGAAAATGAAAGTTAAGTTGTATAATCATTTTAGGAGGAGATATAAAACTAATTATAATACTCTATCTGTCTTCGCATGTTTTTGCGGAGTGTTAAAGTAGGTCGTGCCTTGATAGAACTGTCGCATCACTATAGCCAGAGGAAACTCTTTAAATTTAAAGTTTGCCAAGAGCGCGCAAGTAGTAATTGATTGTCAACTAAAAGTTCTTCGTTATTTAAGTACAGTATGCTTACCCATTTACCTTAAACGACTAACTATCTTTGATCACATGTCTCTTAAACTTTGATAATTTAGTGTCCTTGTCACTGACCCAAATGATAGATAAGCGGAGACCTAACACGCGTTGCTTGCTTATCTACAATCACATACATGTGCATTTATCACGTTAATAAAACATGTATGTCTATAGATCTATGCGTCAAGTTGTTTGTATCTGTTTTGTTTGTTACATTGTTTATTCCTTGCGTGAACACAATATTCAAGGTAAACAAAATTTTATCGGCTGCGGTTATATTTTGAATGTTTGCAATTAGTCTTTGGGCTTTATTACTTGGAAGGCCTCTATACTAAAAGGGATATTGTCCACTAGTCCCTACTAGCTGTCCCTCCTGGTAGGGACAAGTGGATTTTTTTCCACTCTTTCCTACCCCACCGTCACTGGTTGGGACGAGTGGAATTTCATTTCAACTTATCCCTACTAATAAAATCTTAACGTATTGTTGTACAGTTTCAATCATGTGCCATATAACATGTTTCGTTACCTTTTAAAAGAAGACAGGACTCCAAGCATCGCCAAAGTTTAGGATTTACGTGTGCCAAGTACATGTTATAACATTTCTGATTGGTAACATTGTTGCGAGGATATAAAGTTCTATCATTAGGTTCAAAGGTTTTTTTATAATTTTTGTTTATTCATAGTCATAAAAAGTCCTGCTTTATTTAGGCAATTTTTAAGTTTTTAATCAATATTATACTGTGGAAATTAGATTTGAAATGGAC
The DNA here is from genome assembly GCA_902825455.1 of Arctia plantaginis. Taxonomy (NCBI): domain Eukaryota; kingdom Metazoa; phylum Arthropoda; class Insecta; order Lepidoptera; family Erebidae; genus Arctia; species Arctia plantaginis. The sequence goes on from CADEBD010000288.1 coordinate 10,581,653, forward strand.
GGTTGTTGAGTTTTAATGGTGTTACAAACATTTCTTGAAACAATAACTTCTTACTTGCAAAATATTTATGTTTTGTGATTTATAACTAATAGTTGTGAATCTGGGTATCATGCGTGTACATTTGTTATTGTATATAAAGTTGCATATGAAGGAAAAGAACTAGACTAGACAGTGTATGAGACAAGATGGATAAATAATGAAAGATTCTCAACAAAAACACATATTTCACATTAGGTTTTTTCTTGTAGTATGTGTAACATACGATAACTGGGTGCACCTTATCTAAATATGCAAGGTGCTTGTACCTAAGTTGCGTGATGCAAATAGAAATCCAAACTAGTACTTAGTCATGAACGTAATACGTAATATGACAAAATAAAATGTGTTTATAATGTGTTCTGACTATTAAGACTGTTTAAAAAAGCTAAGAATAACTGTTTAATAAACTGTTTAATAAACTGTTTAATAAAGAAAGAAGAAAGAATTTTGTAGTCGCTTTAGGGGAGAGTGGGGAATTGAAGCCTGAAGCATTTTTTTGAGCACTAATCAGTCTTTTAGTTATCTGTCTTTCAGTAATTATCAAAAAACTTTCCAAATAGCTTAGCTAGTTAAAGTCTGGGTAATGAGAGCCAAAAAACTTCCATATGTGTAATGACAGCCATCACATAATGCCAAACAAAATAAACTTATTTTTATCCACATTAGGATCTTAAACAAATCAAAACTATAGAGTAATTAACAAAATATAATATTGTATAATATACAACGAAAAAGAAATGTGCGTCTCGGGACACCCGACAGAAGTGATAACTTAAAATAATCTGAGTTTAACTATTTAATATTGAAATTGTTTAACTTGAGAAAAGCTTAGGTTATTACTTAAATTTATGTAAAGCGTCTGTCCGAAATACGGCTAGCGCTGTGGGATAGAGTGAGAGAGGAGGAGCCTGCCTACCGCTGCTGTATGCCTGAGAGAAAGGGAAGTCAGACAGACTTCTGCCATAACGCGTTACGTAACAAAACGGTTTACTCTCCCATAAGAAGTTATTACTTCAATAAAACATTTTTAAAAGTAAAAATGTAAAGCTTATATAGTTGTGCTGTCTTGGAACAAATTTTTATTTGATCTCTTTACGTTTTTTAGAGACGATTTATGTCTTAATTTTGTATTCTTTTTCTTTTTTTGGATTTCCTTTGGTTTTATATCTTTTAATAATTTTTATTCTTTTTCTCTCTTTTCGAAAACTGTCTTTATGTGGATGCTAGTCAAAACTTTTGAATGCTGATTTTTTCTATTTGTAACTCTTTGTTGATTTTATTAATATTTGGGGGGAGGACTTAACACATTCAAAATAGCAAAACTACATACATTTTGTATAACTCAGCAAAACTTGTAGAAGGTTGTAGAGAATCTGTTCTTTGCACACCTTGTTATGTTAGTTGGTTGCTAGTATGTTGTGCGAGGGATAGTGGACTTTTGCAGTGGCTCTTGCGAGCAAGTTACTGATGGTGAAGTAGGTAAATACAGCAAAGGGGCAGGGCCTTTAAACACGTGGTATATGTTCTCTTATCTAGAATTGTGTGCGGTGAGGACCAATATATATTCTAATACCACAAAAAAGGTCCCAAATATGTATTCTATAGTAAAATATTATAAATCATCAACAGTGAATTAGTTTTAATTAAATGCGGTGAATTTCATTGTTATAAAACAATAAGTGGTTAAAAAAACTATCTGAAACCTTAAGGTATTTTCAATTATGACGTAATATAAATCTATCTACGGCAACAATAGGCATAAATGGCGCAGTATAGCGGCTTGCGCCCCAATTGTCTACGCGCCCGACAATAATCTACAATAGCTGCAGGTCACTGTGTACTGTTTACTCGTCTACATACAATAGTACATTACCCTGGCTCGTGTTTGTCTATTGACACCTACTACGTCCGAAGGCCGCACATGATAATTGCTTAGATTGTTAGGTTGGGTTAAATAGGTTAGGCATGATCGTAATCCCCGAGATCATAAAAGTGAGCGGGACTCTGAACTTGTTTATATCAAGGTTGGGTTGGATATTTGTAAGTTTACGGCAGTTACGCTCCTACCCTCATATAAAACTAGGTGTGTATTTACATAATATTGTAAATCTCGTTATAATACTTCATTTTATTAACTTTGGGTCACAGTTGTGGTGATAGTTACTTATTTACATTGATGGGTAAATCTCTGAAGTGAAAAACCAGTGTTTCATAATTTTGAAGGATGCGGTTTACGGGGACATTGTTATGAAATATCTTACATATATTAATTTATAATAATTGTAATTAGTTAGGTGCTGACAGGCTAAGAAGAGACAAAGGGATGACTTTGTGGTTGCGGCGACCATTGTGCTATTGCGGTATGCTCGACCGTCAAGATGTGGCTGCGACTGACGAAAACATCGTTATACGTTTATGTTTAAGAACCCATTTAATGCAAACTTTGTCTTATGGAAATGTAAAACTACTTTTACATTTCGTTTATAGGGTATGTAGAGAAAACTCAAATAGAAAATCCGACGACGGAGAAAATATTCAAACGAATTTAGGTATCTGTCTGTGTGTGAGTAGGTATATTGTATTCTCCTCACAGGCAATGTTTAATTTAGATTACTTGGTCTTATTAGTTTGGGTTGTGTTGGGTTTGAGTGAGATTATTGTTTGAACTGTGGACGTAGATTTTCATATTATACATATGTATGTATAAATGTGACCGTGTGTAATCTAATTCGATGTCATTACTGAGAATTCTTCTGATGTTCGACTCGAAGGCGTAAATGAAGTAATGTATTTTCTTTTCTTGGTAATTAAATCATTTATTGCACTGAGAAGTTTCATTCAAATACAAATTTTCAAAATGAAAAAAAGGTGTTTAAGTGTAAGTACTTCCACGTTTGTATGAACTCACTTACTCTCTTATTTCAGGAAATTAGATGAAAACCTATTAAGGAATACTGTGTTTTAAACAAAGTGCTAAGTATTATTTGTTTTATCCTTATTCACTATCATGACTTCAAACTCCACAGAACAAATGATCGTGTTCATCACACAATTATTTGTCCAGGGTGGAAATCGAATCCACATAACATATGAACGTATACGTAACGTGTAACGTATGAACAATCATGTCTTTCAACTATCGTGATAACTCAGAGGAGAAGAGGAGAGCAGCTTTTATCATAGCTATGTTTCGTGGCTTTAATTGTAAGCCGACTATTAGTTACTTCAATACTTCGTCATTTATAAACCGACTTGGTGAATATAGTTTATTATAATTCATCACGATGCAGGCGTATTGACGTCATATAAAATTATAGTCGTAATACTCTTTTGAAAGTTAATTATGTGGATAGTGTTACGTAAATGATTACAAAAAAATGATTATTTCTTTTCTAGTCCTTAATTGGATCTATCTTATTGAAGCTTCTATATATTCACTTAATCACTATTCGGCTAAAGATAACTGAATCCAATTGATTGTTATATAATTGAATTTAGATATAGGTCCTTACAGTCAACTTAAATTGGATACGCAGGCAGACAATTCGTGTTTAGTCAGACCACGATTTATTCCGTTGTACATCTTAGTTTATATTGGCAAAAGTATTTTATGATTCATCTAGTAATCAGGAGGTAGTATTAACAGAGGATACTCAAGTGAGGAAGATACTTGATCAATGAATTTTGTTTATGTAACGTTATATATTTAGTAAAGTCTCGCTCTCTCTCTTAATTTAAGAGCTAAGCCCTTGTCGTTGGAGCAATCACCACTCCTCTCTATTTCCTGCGATCTGTTTGACCTCCTGATAGGCCACGACTCCTACTTTCTCCTTCACTTGCTGTATGTATATTGATCTAGGCCGTCCTCGTTTTCTCTTGCCTTCTATTTTTCCTTCAAGTATTATTCTGAAGAAGTTCAGTAAAATATGATGTTTTTTTTGGAGTCATTCACTAGTACGACACATCCTCTAAAAAATTGAAATTTAATTTAAGTTGTTCTCCTGATTCGGGATGTACTCGTATTTTGGTTTCGTTACATAAGTGTTTCTAAAGTCCCCCGCGACACAGGATATATTCCTAGTGCGGGCGATGTCTTTTTAAGGAAAAAGGAAAAAAAAACTGTAAAGAATTTAATCAGAAGTATACGAATACTTACGGAGTTAGAACGGTTGATGTTAGAGATCCTGACTTGATCGAGTTTACACTGCCTTCATCCGTATAAGTGATATCCTTTTCTCTTTCTAAATAATCCTAGTTTTCTCATTTACGATTACTAATATATCCTTTTGACGGCAATAGCGTAACCACAATTAAGTGACACCAAATTATGGTTAGCAAAATCTAGGTGTTTAATTTATATCTGGTGGGAACAATGCAACGTCGTATCGTATCGTATCATGATATCTACGACGAGCAACATATCGTAGAAACTCACGGTGCGCTCCTTTACCGATGCCGCATTCATTTGTTTTTCAGTATTTAAAGATGATAGGCGATACTGAGGTTGATCATTTAATAACCCTAGTCGACGAGCATCCCGTAATATTGGACAAAATATCAGAGAACATGTCGTGTCGTGAATTTTTACATTGCTCGTCGTAGATTTCTACGATACGGTGCGTCGTGGCACCATGTCGCGTCGTAGCACGACACGACGTCGTAGAAGTACCTATTATTTTGCATAACTTATTATGGCAGATGATAATTTCGAAACTTTACGACTGTCGATCTATGACATGAAGCTAACTTGGAGGCTTTACACACTCTCCGTTCTATTACTACTCTCTCTATTCTGTAAGCTTAAGAATAGCAAAAAAACATAGGTATAACATACTAACTTAGTATTAAAAAAACGGATGTGTGTGAATTGAACTCGACTGTTGTTTTAAATAGTCGTAAGAAGAGATTTAAACTCACAGTGGTCTCTTTCTGTCAAGCTGTAATTCTCTAAAAAGAGGCTGGTGAAGGGGATCGGGACAGGGTTTATCCCGAGCGAAGAATATGTCGGCGGCGGTATAAACCACTAACGGGACCCCGGGCCGCCGGAGAGTGGGGGCCCTCTGGTTGCAGATTAATTAATTAATTACTACGGTAGGGCATAGGATGTCGGCCTGAACTCACAAAAATGTGATCAGTCCGCTACATTTAGTGTTATGTTGATACGCATAAGGTGCTTTAGGCCGGCCGTCGGGGTGGTTTTTAGTGGAAACAGCTCATACTCCTGATTTTCCACCACATCATCAAAAAAAAAGAAGGTAGGTATATTTAAACTGCAATTGTAAGTCATTTTAAGTAATCTACCATAATATTTACAGTTAAAATGTTTACGTGTGTGTGTGTACGAGTAGGTATATTTGAGACCATTAAACTTTTTCAGTTGATATCGTACAATTTTTAAGGTTGCATTTTTTTTATCTTCTGCTTGGCAAATTTTTATGTCACAGTAATTGCAATGTGTACCAAATTTAAAAGCAAATGCTCTGTGACACACTGCCAACACCCACTGCCAGAACCCTTAACCAAAACGTGGCTACGTAAAAATAAGTTATCTTTTGCAACCAAACCCAACGTGATCAAGATAATATTTGCGAAAACGGTTTTTTCATTTTCTAATTTTAATTTATTCAAGAGTGAATTTATCGCAAGCCAAAGTAGACTTATTTGCTTGCTTGGTTGCTACTTTTAAGGACAAATATAAACTTTCGTGATTTTCAACTATTCCAAAACTTTAGATTAAAATTATAATTTAGGCTTATCAATAAATTAATAATACATTTGGTATAAAATTTTCAAAATTTAGCTACAGAATAAATACAACCTCTTTATCTTGAAACTATTTTGAATTGACTTCTAATTTCAACACAAATATTTTCGCTGAAAATCATTGGCATCAAAATCATGGCATCAAAATCATTTATTTAATAAAAGAACACGCATAGGGGGCGTGTTCTTTTATTAAATAAATCTTTCTTTAAAAATAAATCTGTCACACTTTTGTTTATCAATAATGGTCGTCTCGCACAAATCTCTTCGTGGCTGGGGATTTTTCGATCTCCCAATAGATACATTTTTAAAATATTTTAAAAGCTGCTTCATCCGAATGCATAAGTGCATTAGGGTTGGAGGGGAATATTTTGAAAGGCTTTAGATAAACTTTTTTCACTAACCATTCGTAGAACAGCTCACGTGTATATAAACCTGACTCACGAAAGTGAAAATACTTTTCACAGACGATATATACGCATTAAGTTAAAGTCTTTCAACCGTGTTAGATCCTAACATTATATCTTTTACCTCACAAGTTTTCAAAGGTCTTGGAATCTTTTGAAGATATAAATACTTAACAACAGTAGGTGTTGACTACAGCGGATCGAAAAAGTCTTGAATGTTCTAGCGTCTTAGCCTACAGTTTGTTCAGAAAAATAAATCTTAACATTTTGAACTTATTTGTGTGTATATATTTTTTCCTTAAAAAAGCTATTTGACGTAAAGAAGACGATAAACAACTGTCATCAATAATTATCCTCTTTTTACGTTGTGTGATTCTTTTCCTTAGTGGGAATTTAATCTAATTGGTAATTAAAGGAAATAATGTAACTGCTCTATGGTTATGTGTTTCTAAAGCAAAATTAACAAGGAAGTTGTGCCAAAAGAGCAACGGATGCGATGTGATATTTTCTTTTTTTATAGTATAAGGCGGCAAACGAACACTTTTTTTTTTAAAAGACAACTCATTAGGCATAAATCCTGTGTCGCGGGGTACTTTACAAACATACGTGAAATGGACACAAAGAACACCCAGACTCAGAACAACAATTTGTGGATCACACAAAGTGTCGTCCCATGTGGGGTTTGAACCCACAACACTCGGCGCAGTAGAAAGCGGCGTGGCGACCGCCTAAACCACTACGCCATCCGTGCAGTCAAGATGGGTAAGTACCGTCACCCATCGACACCTGCTACTCAAGAGTCACAAGTGTGTTGTCGCCCTTTGAATCCCAAGCCCTAGAATCAAGGGCAGAGGGGGTTTGGGCTCAGGTAAGTTCACTCCTCACTACATTAGGTTTCCGGAACCCACACCTCCTTACAAGCTCTCCTACTCTTTTGGCACAACAGTTAAGTTTAAAACTAGACGGTAATGTGAATTATATACACTATACATGTTTTATACACATAAAAAACTCTGAAGTGTAGCAAGTGCCGTGTGGTGACGGATTAAGAATACGGATTGTCACCATCTCTATTCATCCCGTGGGTGTCGTAATAGTCGACTATGGGAGCAAACTACGCAGGACAACAGCACAGCTAAGAGAAGGAAAACTTGACACAAACCTTATACCAACCCGTCTAGCCAGCGTGGTATAGTAGGCCAAAACCTTATATCTAAGGAGAGGTCTATGTCCAGCAGTGGACTATTGAAGGCTGTTGTTGTTGTTTGTGAAAGCTCTAAAGGACGCTATTTAACGTAGAATGTACAGAAAGTCTTGACATCATCTGCTTTCTGGACCTCTGGTCAAAATACTGTCCAACTAACAGAGTTAAAGTTTAATATAAAAAAATATAAAGTATATATTTTTATATATATTTTTTAGTATTATTGTGTCACATAATTAGTTTACAGAAAGTTGTGTTCAGAATCTTCTTTGAAACAAATAATGTCTATAGTAGAAAATTCCGCTCCTCCATGTTTTACATTGCATGATTTAACACAGAGTTATGTACAAGACTATTACTTATCAATCTGTTAATCAGTAACATATTTCTATATTTCAGTCTATATTTCTTGTAGTGTTTGAGTTATTAAATGTTGATTTATTTATATTAAAACGAAATAAATTAAGTTGTAGGTATTACTTCGAGTTTTAGTAGTAGTAGCTACCACAACATAAGGGATTCGCTACAAGACCTCTTAACATTTATATACATATCGGAACAAACGATTAAGCCAGAATAGCGTAGTGATTATTCCAATTTATTCCAGTAGTATTCTTTGTGACGGTCTGTGCCGACGGTTTATGGTAGGAGGTGGACATTTATAGTAAAGACGTGCACACAATTATAAAATGTCAGGAAAAGCAGTTTGATGTTCTAATAGCTATTAGGCTACGTTGATGGTAATGCGCAGTGGAGGCTTACCTTGAGTTTTTTCATACATGTACGTATAGTTTGTATTGATTATAAAAAAGGGGTTTACGGAAAGGTGTAAGTAGGCAAAAAATAAAACTTGATACATTTTCATATTGTTTTATTCGTTCTTTTATAATTGTCAGAGTTGTACAACTAAATAATCACAGTTGAAACAAAACACTATGTTTAAATATGTAGGTACAATATAATTAATGTCTAAATAAACACAAAACTGGTGTTGGTGAGTCGAGTCTCACATCATATTATTTTGTACTGGGGTTGTGTGCTCTGCTGTCTATATAAGTGTACGTGCAATTGAAGTATAGTGAATAAACAAATAGCGTGAATATTATTGTTAGATTTTTCATAGATTAGGTATTATCGACAGCGACTTTCTAATTTTATTAAAACGGTTGTATTATAATATGCCATTAAGGCAAATTTAGGTCTAGTTTTAAAGTAAGACATATTTACATACTTTGAAGATAGAAACCGCATTCACAAGATAAAATGTTGTAACGTCGTTGTAGTTATACATTAGATTTGTTTAAAACTAAGTACTTGCACAGTGGTGGTTGACAAGCTGGCAACACAGTGGGTCTTAAACAACAAACACGTTACTCCAAAGGATAACAAACAGTGAAGTACACGCTTAGAGACAGCGCAGAGCTCGAAAACAAAAAGAGAACTGAATATAAGTGCTAACCGCACCCGTTGTGGAAAAAAAAATTGCTTTATAAAACAGTTCAAAAACTTACAATATACTTTTGTATAAGACAGAAATATAAAATCGGACCCAAATCACTATCGTAATTCGTCTATATGTATGATACTGGCAGTGTAATGATATCGATCAAATAATAATAACTATGAATCCCTACTTATATGAATAGTAATTAACGAGAATTGCTTTAATATTGATGTAGGTATTTGAATAGTAATTATTTGTCTTTCGTGCAAACTAGAGGGTGAACTTACATTAGGTAAGTTTTAAGAAGTCTATTAAAACCGAGTCTACAAAAATCTTAGGCTCCAAACACATAATTAAATCAGTCATTTTAACATAATTCAGTATTATTCTAAAATTTACACTGATTATAAGTCGACGTGGAAGTGAGACATCTTCCGGAACCATTTAATTATTATATTTTACTATAAATCCTTAAAAATTAATTTATAAATTAATGACTTCTACCGATTGCCGGAGCTGTCTCACGTCAAGATCGATGGAAATAGTATTCTAGCACAACACTCTTAATAAGTTATTGATATTTTCCTAGGTGCGACTAAATTTATATGTAAACATATGAATAAATAAAGTGCAAACACTTAACTCTACCATCATTAGCTGCATCGATTATGCTAAGAAATTGGCACAGTCCCACTCACAGCTGCGCACCGCCAGCGCCAGCGGCTCGAGCGGCCGAGCTGCGGCGGTGCGCGGCTCGCATATCGACGCTTCCTTGCACGCAATCACATTCCACGAAACACCTTTGTACGCATTTGCACTCGTTCCTACGGTTCACGCTTTCCTCAGACACCCTGTCTCGCTCACACACCAATCGACAACTCCGACGACCATGACTACGATTAGTTATCTTACGTTACGAGAAGACCGTAGTCGTTCCAAATATTCTATTTAACTAGCACTACACGGAGACATTAGGAGAGGAACACCGGTTACTGTACAGTTCGCTTACACGTTAAGTTAATTAATAGTTTCATGTTTAATTAAAATCAGGGGCAGTTGTTTATAGAGTGTTATTGTATTTACAACCCCATTGTTTATTTAAGTTTTGCATAATATCGAATGAGCATTATAGAACTTGACGTCCGAGTGGACCACCACATGTAATTATGAGGTTATCTACCATTATTAAAATATAACATATTCTTTTATTCTCTAATGATTTCTGCGGGAAGGCCGCATATTAAGTGTCATCACGTAAAGCTGGGGACTTACAAAATACTCGTATAAATTATTCACATTTATAGCACACTATCTACAAACACCCATATTCAGATTCACGTCCGGCTCTACCGCAGAAATCCTTTTATTCTGTAACTTCCAATAAAATACTGACTCATAATATGGCTAAATTGAATAAAAACTTATATCAAATATTTGGTGAAGATGTAGTTTAAACTTTATAAAAAAATTACGCAATTAAATAGGTATGTATCTTAAACAATTACTTAAGCTAAATATGTTTACCACAATAAATAAAGTTGTATAAAATTGATAAGAATTGCAAATGAGACTGGCGGCGTGTTGTTCAACCGCCTCGGAGAACAACATCGCTTGTTTATTTACAAAATTAAATCCGCGGGTACGTAAACGAGTAAAACGCCCGAGATAGCGGGTTAAATGGCTTACTGTATACGATAGTGGGAGACAATTGACTAAATTAGCGGCGGGGGAGTGTTGGTACGGGCGCCTACAGTTGTTCGTCGAGATCCGGTCCGTATAGGTCCGCCAGCTTGTTGAATCGCGGACCCCACGCACCGAGGTAGTCGTACTCGTGCGTCTCGTCGTCGGTACCTAACACAAGGGCACCGCATTAGGATTATGTATAATTAATTCAAAATTCATCCGATAAACGAAGCCTGAAAGATGTTTCCATTTTTCGCTACATACATTGTAAATGAAGACCTGCGAGGCGTCGTCATAAATTTTAAAACGACGATTCAAGGGGATTTTTCTAACGTGGGGTAATGGTTTATTGGCACAGTGCAGGCTAATAAAAACGTACTGATAAATTTGTACAGCTAAGACCGGAATAAACAATCTGTAATTATTTTAAAACCGAATTTAATGGAGCTTTCAAAGTTGCGTCATGTATACTCAGTTACACACACGAAAAGAAGAACTGGGTGGGTACTCACCAGAAGCCAGAGACGAAAGTGAGCCTGCGGTGCTGCCACCACCCTCATACGCGTAGTTGCGCAGGTCGTCAAAGGGAGGAGCATTAGGATCACTGTCTGCACGGCGCTTGTGCTCTTCGATAAACATGCCTACATTAGTCTCGCCGGCTAGAGGCATACCCACGCCCACGCCTGGTGGCACTCCGACTCCAACACCCATTGGACCAACACCAAGGCCCACGCCCATTAGAGGATCTGATTGAATATTAATAAAATCAAGTTGTAGTATGAATTACATTCTCCTAGCCTGGTTTGTAACACCTATTTTGGTACATAATAATTGGGCTTCTATAGCCACCTGTACGACGATAATGAACTGACTCTAATTCATAACGGGTTAATTAAATATAACATTTGTTGGGATACAGCCCAATATTATAGTGCTTATAAACGTATTATCGATTAAATTCACCACTGTTAAAATAAAGAAACGAATTTTCGGAAAAAAATCCTCTCTTTGTATGATAAAAACATTTCCAATCCCTCACAGGGAATACTATTCATTATCATTCTTGCTGGATCTATATAAAAGTTAAATTGAAATATTACAATATACCTATGTTCTTTCAGGGGTAGATGGAAATAAGAGTTTACGAATTCAAATATTTGTATTCGTCCGTATTAAACAATTTTAAGATTAAGCTTAAGTAATTTTTTCAACTATGAGTTTCTTTTGCTAGTTTTGAAAATTACTTTTTTCTTAATGACTTCTGCTTCAATTAAAATGTCTCATTTACCTAATTTTGTAACGAAACTTAATTTGTTAAGTCACCTTCAAGAGTAGCTGAACAAAAATTTGTCTTCAGATAAGGTACTCGTATTAGGTGTTTATGTACTATCAAAAATATTCTTTTATGCCATTTAATACAAAGCAGTCTTTAATAAGGTGTAAAATTGTAAAACTTTCAGGAAACAGCTTTAAGGGGCCTAAATTACAATTATTCCTAAAATTGGTTATGATGAGTTATTTGTCGTAGCAGTAAAGTAACTGCATTTGACTTTTACAAAAAATGTAAGTTTCCACATTTGGTAAAAAGAAACAAAAAACTGATTTGCCAGGGAAAGTGAAAAACTGTTCATCAAGTCGACCTTTATCGTTCGCTTGCGTGAAGTTAGGGTGTTTGAAAAGATAAATGTTTTAGTTTTTACTAAGAATATCACTATTACAGTTGATTATTAAAAAAAGCTCAGCGTACTAATATAGTATGTAGTATATATATGTATATACCCCTCGGCACTTACATGGTAACTTCGTAGGAGCATGGTCAGGTAAAGGTCCTCCGATGGGTATCTGCAGTGGGGTGATATCGAAAGCTGTCATGTCATCCTCACCACCGCCTTCATCGTCGTAATTGATGATATTCTCACGGACGTCATCGTCAGGGCCGGGATACTTGATGTGCGCTTCCCGACGGCGGTTGTACACCACGAACACTAACACCAGGACTGGTAGACAGAGATACAGATTTGAGAAAACGAATTATGACTTTAAAAAAAACATGTATGCCATATTTTTGTATTTTGAATTACGTATAAGTCATTCTAAACAGTATAATGAATTTTAAACTTTTTTATGGATGAGAAAAAAATAGTTTTTTTCCAAAATGAGCAAATTAATGATCCTGCGACTAAAATAGCTTCGATTTTTTTTAATCGTATTACTAGCCTTACAAACATGAATAAATCAATTTAAATCTTTGTATGCTTAGGAATACTAGTATTTAAAAATCCTTATTTATCAACTTGAATGACATGTATATTAAATATGTCTCCGATTATAATGCAGAGACATTCTTTAGCTCGATTCAAATAACTCAAAAAGTACACCTAAGGTCGAAGTTCGTGACTTCTTAAAGTATTAGTTTAATTAAAGTTGTAGTTTCGAATTCACAAAAATTTCAGATTCAGAAAATGTCTGATGAAACAATTCAGAATGGCATTAATGTAATAACTAGAAGGACTTTATAAACGAGAGGTCGTAAATTTTTTCAACGTTATTGTAATGGCTACTCCATTATACAGTGAAAGAAATATTTACTACATGAACTTAAAAAACAATGACTTCAATGCGTCTAAATCATGATAAGTAATAAAACTTCTTTATCCGTTTTTCTTTTACCGTTACACTTGAAAATTTTTTTTCAACCTGAAATATATTTACCTACAGATGGCGAAGATACCGCGTAACACAAGTATAAATAAATATTTAGTCTTAAAAGAACTTCCTCTTTGTGGAGCCGGTTAAAAAATGCGTTGTAAATTTTTAAGTTAGTTTTTTATTTTGTATGTTGTATGAAATCAGTAAGGATTAGTATTATCGTCTATCGTTACGAAAAATAAAATTCTAATTATTTAACTTTAAATTTTGAACTAAGAATAAATTAATATTGAGGCAAACGTAAAAAAATCTTATGTGACAGAAATATACTCGTAGTAATTAGTAATAGTCTAAATTTAATTAATTTGGTTATCGGACCAATAGCGTAACATATTGAAAGTGTCTTTCCGAACACCACAACAAAGGACGAACCTAGTTTGAAACTAACGGTTCTATAAGTTTGACATTTTATATCCAGGAAAGTGCCAATGACTGAAACTTACTTATAAATAAAGACGATTCGCTAATAAATAAACTTTATGTATTCATAAAAATTCACAAAGTCACCTAATTTTATTAACAAATGATTATAATATTAACCAATTTTTTTAATATACACATATTCAATAAGTACTAAAATAATTTTTAACCTTCATACTCGAGTAGATCCATCTAATGTAGCTTTTGCAATTGTTTGTCGGCCGTATAGCTATAGAGCGTTTCTGTATATGTAACGGACTTTCCGATACATATTCAGACATATACGCAATGGCAGTGTACCTAAATGCTTCCTACATATGTCTTTGAACGAATAACAAGTTGGTATCTAACTGAGTATGTATTTGCCAAACCGACCATTACTCTTTACAGTTACATTGGTATTAAAGACAAAACAGGTTTAAAAAAAATATATTTTTATCTCTCTATGTAATAACGATTACCTTTGATCAAACTTAGTTTTATAAATGGGGATTCTTACAAAAGTTCTTTTATTCGTAAGTCACGTAAATACTAACTAGGTCAATTTATAAAGTTTAATATTTGTTAAATTTCTTTAAACTAAGTAATCGAAAGCCATTATTAAATTACACATGAGTGATCTTTAAATAACAGTAGTGATACGACAAGTAGATACTCGTAGGTAAATATTTACCTGTAATAAAATTTCTAAATAACACAACCATGGAGGCGTTAATTACATGCAAATAAATTAACTGTATGTAGTGCTCACCTAAAAGCATGAACAAACAAACAATGATAGCTATAATGAAGTCCCTGGAGGGTGTGATGATGCCAGATGCGAGAAGTTCTAGTTCACAGTCGTGTCCAGTGTAGCCGAAGGCACACACACAGTCGTACCGGCGCGCCGGCTCCCTGTCCACACACGTGCCGCCATTCAGGCACGGGTTGTCGATGCACTCGTTCACGTTGACACATGTGCCACCCCCGCGCACCGATCCTCCAGGACACCTACACATCGTGCGCTTTACCTCACCGTCTTCATCGCCAAATGCGCGCACTGAGCCCCTCCGAATACCCAATATATAGCATGCACTACTGTATTACATTGAACTAGTAAGTACGACTACAAATATACACAGATAGTTCTATATGATATTAGTGCGTGAGTGATAAGTGCGTCGGGATGAGCGTTTAGTGGGACACGCATATGCGTGACTAAGTTATTGCTCACTCATAATAATGAGGAGGCACACGAGGATGGCCGCGAGCGCGCCCATGCTGAGCTTGAGCGTGCGGCCTTCCTGCACGAGTTCGCAGTTTTCGCCCCAGAACCCTTCGGGACAGTGGCAGCGGTAGCCAGGCTCGCGGTTCACGCACGAGCCGCCATTGCGGCACGGGAAGTAGAGACATTCGTTCTTGTCTACGCATCCCTTGCCGTCCGGTGACAATACCAAACCCTCACCGCAACTGAACACAATTTTATTTTATAAATTATAAGCATTAATAATGTATATATAATAAGTAGTTATAAGAAAAAAGAAAAGAAAGGAAAAACCTGTTGTATTATATTATTAAGAACAATAAATTACATTATAATAATATTTCTATGTCTCAACCAACACAATAATGTTTCCCCAACCATTCTCTTGCAAAATAATGCTATTAATATGTAAATAAATATAAAATAAATAAATAGTAGAAGTCGAAACTCAGTGCGCGCTTAAAACTAAATAATATTAACATAATTTAAAATCAGACATTGTTTTACTTATTATTTGATTAGTCATTTAATACCACGGTTTTAAGTAGAATGTAAGTTGAATTTAAAACATTAAAGAATATAATATACTTACGTGCATTCATATTCATTCCACAAATCAACGCAGACAAACGGCTCTGTACAGTGGACGTTGATGCACGGACTATTTGAAGGACAATTCCGATCTAAGTTCCTAGCCATTGTGGCTTGTCCCCATTGTGTCCCATTCATTGCTGGCGGTAGCGGTAAATGTTTGCCTTCTAATCTAATATCATCTAAACATCCTTTTTGGAAGTCTGCGTATACTTCAAAGGTTCTCACACCCGTATATTCCGCCTTACCACCGGCGTAGACACCTTCCTGTTTATCGACCAGTAACCACTGATGTCCCTCGAAACTGAAAGTTTCATTGTACCGTCTTCCTTCACCACCATCGATTTCAAGCATCGCGGCGCTACCGTATCGACTTACACGAGCTATGTGCCATTGTCCATCGTCTACAGCGACTGAATTAAGCCAAACGTCGCGTTCCTCCGTACGTAGTGAATTAAGGTTATATCGGAAATGTAGTCGAGACTCTTTCACTTCGAGTATGCCATATTCTCGGTTGTGCTGATCACTCACCCTAAAAAGTTCGCCATGAGGTTCGCGTGTTCTAAATCGTAGTTGAATTTGAGTACTAAACCTGTCTGGTTCGAAACTTAGGGCAAACTTAACATAGCTCTGTGGCCGAAAACTGGTAGGTGTAGTTGGTAAATTACATGAAGGCCCTGTCCAGCCGGGTTGACATTGGCATCTCGCTTCTGAGAAGCTACCTACACAAGTACCATGCTCCCAACATCTGGACGTCGTGTCAGCTTGATTGCAGATTTCGTCGGTCTGTGGGCACCCAGCTACGGAATTTCTAGACAAACCTGGGTGAGCTAAATCATATAGTTTGCTGTTGTGAATCAAATTTCTTATACATCCATCGAATCCTTTACCAATCGGCATGTATTGCCAATGGTAATGAGTTGGGTCAAAATGCTCAATATAGAGACCGCCAATTTGTAATGGTGCATTTACATTTAAGTATTCATTAAATGGTGGGATAGTTCCACTGGCTTGACAGGTTGAATCATCAAACTCTGGGGGAGTACCGTCTTCCATCTCTTGAATATCAGCAGATTTACAATAATCAACTATCATCCTAACATTTTCCGTATCCCAGAATATGTCTATACGATGCCACTCACCGTCATCTAAGGATTTTTTCGTTTTCACTCTTAGCTCTAGAGTACCAGAACCAAAATCTATGAGAAGTCGAGGATTACCTCTCTCCAGTTCGACAGATATAAAATCTGATACCATTATTTCTTCTGGCTCAGGTGGTACTATCGGCCCATTATATAGTAATACACCTTCTGATTTCCTTGTAATAAATTCAAAACTTAAGTGAGAACTGTCACACATTTCCAATGCAGGATACCAAGCCCATCCTGTACCCCTAAAGCTCCTAGAGGTCTGTTGGCATCTTGGCCCTGTGTATCCGGGGGGACAAGAGCATGTTAAGCCGTATTTGCCTTCTATGCATCTTCCTCCATTATAGCACGGCGAATTACGACATGTCTCTGCTTGAGTAAAGTTACGGGCTCCACATGTGCACTCCGCAATAACATCTACTCGAACGCCAACAAGGGCAGTCTTATTTGCATTAACCATGTAGGGCAGGTTACTGATATCCAAAACATTTGTACAAGATCCTTCACACATTTGATTTTCATATAAACATTCATCTATACCCACCATAGTAATATTAATTCCTACAGTCCTTTCTATTTCTTCTCTGTGCATGAGAACGATACCGTTTAATCGTATAGGTTTATAGTAATGTGCGCCATGTGCAGAAAATCGAATGTCTGTCACAGGAGGATGTTTCTTTCTGAGCTGTACACTGAACACATCAATATTTTCACGCTCAGTATTTAATAAATCAGCCAGTTTGTCCTTGAATATGTCCAATTTGCTTCTGGATACACTGAGAGTTTTATAATTCCAAACTCTTATAAAGTCTTCATCTGATATTCCAGATATCCGAATTGATCCAGAATTTATAATTGCTTCATGTGATATCTCTTTGACATACACGGTTACATTAGCGGGAACGTCTGTTTGGGTATGTTTGCGATCATACACTTTGAACTTAAGGTGGTATCTGCCCTCTCTAGTTTTATGTCTCATTTGTATCATCCCAGTTTCTTCATTTAGAGTAAAGTTTGGATGTTCTGAACTTTCCCAGAAAAACTTTTTGTCCGGTAAATCCCAGTCATCTAGATCATATACATAAACTCGACCAATTTCAGTATCAGGTGCTTGACCTTGATAGCTATATACAAGAATTTCCTTAGAACCTGGCTGCATTTTATTGTCATTAACATCTCCAATGACAACAGTTAAGGTGCTTGTTCCAGTCATAGCAGGATTACCGTGATCTTTGATGATAATAGGAATAAGATACTCTTTCTGCTGTTCTCTATCAAAGGATCGTAAAGATGACACTATAGCCATTCCATCTCCATTAGCACCTTTTTGATCTTGTTCTACTTTAAACGAAGCTCTAATGATATCATCAGCACCTGGGTCTAGTCGAAATTGGAAAGGAGGACCATTACTTTTAGAACGGTCGTCATCATCTGTAGCTAATATTTCTGCCACCTTTTTAGGGGTTATGTGCTCTGTCAGGACAGGCCTGTAATCTTTTAAGAAAGTGGGAGCATTGTCATTTATATCTTGTACGATTACTGTTAAAGTAGCCGTAGCTGTTCTTGGCGGAACTCCGTCATCAATAGCTAATATTTTTACTTGATGTCTTGGTGTGTCTTCTCTGTCTAAAGATCTCTGAATACTGACAGTACCTTCTTGATTAATTGAAAACTGACGTTTTCTGTCTGATGATCGATCGATTGCGTATGATACTTTACTTTTTCCACCCTGATCTGGATCAGTAGCTTTGAAAGTTTCTAAACTTTTGCCGACTTCTGCATTTTCATAAACTGATACTTCTATGTTAGCTCTCTCAAATTGAGGTTTATTGTCATTAATATCTCTTAATTTAACTACTACCCAAGAATAGGCTACGTGATATTTATCGTTGTCATTATCTTCTCCTTTATCGTTAACTTGTATTCTAAATCTGAAACCATTACTCTGTAATTGATCTTCATAGTCTAACGGTTGTACAATTTTTAAAGAACCTGTGCCGTCATTATTTCTGACCATTGTAAATTTATCAGCACCGTATCCACTATTTTCAATAACTTTATATTGAAATTTATTGGTTTCATCCTCATCATGGACAGTCACTGTTAAAATAGGCATTTCAGGTAAATTTGTTCCATCCGTTTCATCAACTTCAGTAAACCACTCGTCTTTGGTGAATTGTGGTGGCATATCGTTTATATCTTTTACTCTTATAGAAGCTGTTCCTGTCCCCTTTAACCCTCCTCCATCGGATGCAACTATTTGTATAGAATAATCTGGTGTTCTTTCACGGTCTAGACAGCATACTGCTGTTTTTATAACTCCAGTTTCGGGTTCGATTTCAAATATAGGTGAACCTGTTTCTTCTTCAATTACATTTTTCTCAATAGAATACCATAATTTTGCGTTGTTGCTCTCGGCTGGATCATCATAATCAATGGCTGTCATTGTCATAACGACCATACCAGCTGTACCATTTTCTGTTACATTTCCAAAATATACTCCTTGGGGGAAAATGGGTGCATTATCATTAATATCTTTAAGGTTAACTTGAACATCAGCATATCCTACAAGACCCTCGCCGCCTTCGTCCTGAGCAAACACTGTGAATCTCCATTGTGGCCTTCCATTGGGTTGGTCTCTATCCAAAGGCTGTTAACAAACAATATAAATATATACAATATACATTAAAAACGTATTGCTGTATATTTAAAACACAAATGAACTTCAAAACTTTTGTTTTATAGCACAATCTCATAAAATTTTTACCTTTGAAGTTTAAAAAATGTTTAAAGGAATATTAAAAGTTATGATTCATTATTATCCCTGAATGACCTAAATCTGTATACAATGATGAGTCAATTTAGCAAACTAATCACGATTAAATATATTTGAAACCTTTATTTACTTATAGAGTTATGTTTATAAAGTGTACGTAAGTTGGTTACCTTATGGACATATGTATTACATCTGGAGTAAATATATAAATGATGGTAAATGGGTTTTAGGAAATAAAATGTGTACTTTAGACTATTTTAGAGTACTTGCCCCGTGATGTCAAACAAAGTAATCTTAAACTTAGAGAAAACTAAGTCAAGAGTTTTGGTAGAAAAACGAATCTACCAAAAAGTATTCCAATTTTCTGAAGAGTAGGTAATTAGTATTCAGAGTCCATTCGGTTTTTCTCATTTTAGAAATATCTGAGACCAACTTACGGCGCAAATGGAGCGCAATAAATGTGTGATTGCATTGTGCATGCAAAGTGAGTGTCCTATTAGACGGTTAGCTCAACTTACTTTGTACTCTCATTCCAATGCCAAAGGCATCAAGTGTCTACAATGCCGCGACTACCTAATTAATTATAATACTTTGATGAACGTAGTGAAATTTAATTATTTCTTGTACTCACTTTAAGTACAAATATTTCGCCTGTTGTACGATTGATGTCGAATTTGCTGTTTGCAGGATTGTCTGGATCGATACCCTGACCAGTCAGGAAATAAACGATGTTTTGCTGTCTATCTTTGTCACCGTCGGTAGCTGTGACCTGTTTGTATAGTTGTTATTTAGATATGGTATGACATTTTAATTTTAATCAAAAATATTCGTTGTGTATATTTATTTTGCAAAAAACCCTTGTTGAAATTAAATATTTGTTTGTAACATAAAAAGTAAAGCTTTTTCAACAATATACACTACCAATATTTAATAAAGAATTGAAACATTTTTAATAAATCTTATTTATTCGGCATTTGAAAAATATGATGAGAACCAAGCGAGTATCTAATAAAGTACACATACACTTAAGTTACATGACTACGTTTGGTAACGAATTGCCTTTGGCTCTGCATTGTGTTTCATTATCGAATCATATTACAACAATAGTTACGAACTTTTCATCTCGATGAAAATGTCCCCGAGCGCTTTAGAGTTTACTTTGTTATACATGCCTTCAGAACTCAAACATTTATAATACTCGTAGCAACGAAGTCGGTTGGCGAATGTCATGTTTAAATAAAAACAGACGGCAATCTGCTTTGAAACTATCAGCCTGGTATATAGTGTATTATAAATGGTGTTTATAAAATACTTTATTATCAGTTGCTCTAGTGTATTACATACGGTTTAATTATGTATTCCTTTAGTTGCTCGATTTTTCACTCGAGTTGGCACTCTGTAAAAAGGCTTGACTGAAATTATATGTATTTATGTTCATAAAAAACATATCAATATCAATGGGGTTATTATACAATGTACGTAAGTACAAGTCATGTGTTTTAACCCGAATATTATTGAAATAAATTTTGCTATACGTATATATGCCTCATACCCAATATTATTTCATTCTGAGTTATATGAAGATGTTCGTATTTATCTAACTAATCTTTTGTCGAGCTCAATCATGCGAGTTCCAGAAAGCCTTTTATTATATTGTTATTTTCCTTTAATACAGTCTATATTCGGCTCCTGAGAATATTCCTTGAGATATTAAAATAATTCAAACAATTTCAATCACGGTTCTATGTTTATTTTATAGTAGTCGAGCTACCTCGGAAGCGCTACAAAGTTCAACCCCAACACCCCGGATTGTTTCCTAGCGACTAAGGCGACCTCGCCACCTCGCCGCCGGAAAAATCGCAAACTTTGTTATTTTTAAGGAGCGCGTTGAGAACTTCTACTATTTAAATCACTTTGTGTTCCGTAACAGTGTACCAAATATAATCGTGTATTCAATGGAGGAACTGATCCCTGTAAAATTGGAATACATAAAACTTATGGCATCTGGAATGTCCAATTACGTCAGACTAGCCGAGCAGCTGAAATGAAGAGGGTCGACGTTTGCGTAATTACTCGGATCATTTGCGAATCTCACTCCAATTATAAAAAAAAGGTTGTCACTACAAGCGACTTGGGACAAAAGCTTCGCTCCTGGTGGAAGGTCAATTTTCGTGATTGAGAATGAGAGTTGAATGTGAAACACTTTTAAGGCACGATTTCATCAAGGTGAAAAAGTTGATATCTACATTTCAAAGAACAATATTTCAATCCTAAGCACAAATCTATGAAATCTAAATATCTATAACAACTTAAAGAAACTTTATGAAACTTTGTACTAATAAAGCTTGTTTCAACCCACTACATTATGATATTAATTAAATTATTTTTAACATGGTATGTATATTATTAGGGCGAGTGATAATATACGCGTGATTTGAAATATTCAGATGAGACACAATACAGAGACAAAGTTTTGATAAAAAGCAATTTAAAACATTTTACAAAATATGTTTTCTTTGTACTCGTGTATGTTATTGACATAAAACAAATAAGTTGTAGAATTCGAAAAATAGCTAGAAAACATAGACAATACACATGCTGTGAAGTAGATTGTGGTGTAACAATTCCAAGCTGTGGGGATGCAGCGAGGGTAAATAAAAGCTCTTGTCGTAAAGTACATTAATTACTTACTTACCTATAAAACCTTTGGGATCAGCATTGGTTCGTATAAAACGGTTGTAATTAAAGATGTTACAATTATAGTTTATTATTGTACATATTCAGATTAGGAGACCAGTTGACCCAAATTGAAGGAAAGGTTAAAATAAAATACATAAGAAAGAGAAAAAGCAAAAGTTTAGTTTTGCTTACACGAAAACAAAAAAGGATTGTGGTAAAGTAGATACCTTACTGTCATTATGTTTGGCCTGTTGCGACAAAAAAATGTAAATGAAAGCCTATCTCAGCTTAGTTGTAGTGTATAAAATTGATTGGTTAATTACTACACATACTGAAAGTTTCTGTTCTGATAAATAAGACCAGATATAAGACTTGCGATACATTTATTGTTTTTCAAAGTATATTCACTCGTGATTAATGCATAATAATGCATTTGCTGAAGCCACTGTACAAAGCAGTTGGACCAGTCTTTCTTAGGGACCTTTCAATGGCTTCATGGAACGTATTCACCGCCGTTTCAAGGCTCGTAAAACGTGTACTTCTAAGTTTGTCTTCAATTTTTGGAATCAAAAAGAAGTCGCAGGGTGTGAGGTCCGAGCTGTGAGGCGGATGCGTCATCACTTCCACATTTAAAGCCTTCAAATAAGCTTCTTTTTTTAAGACTTTGGGCAAGCAAGTGTTGACATACTAATCTGAAGTCAATGTCCTTTGATTTTCTAGTGATACTGTAGTGTAATGTCCTGATTTAAAAAAAGCTAAATTTTGTTTACCAATGCTTTGACTTTTGTTAACTTTCGTCGGCAAATCTTCAAAGGAAATACCCACTCTGCCGACTAGCTTTTTCTTTAGGGTTCAAAGCAGTATACCCAGGTTTCGTCACCTATTACGATATAACAGACAGCCAATGGCTGACCTCCGTTAAACTGTTTGGCATTTTACAGCACCACTGGACACACAGGCGTTTCTGGTCCTCCTTTGCACTTGGCTCATTCCAATGCCTAACAAAGCACGAATATCATCATCATCATCATCAACAGCCTTTTTTTACTTTACCTTTTTTATAGCACGAATTTGCTGGCAAGTAATTTTTTTAGTCAGTTTCAATAAGATGTCGTATGGTGACAATATTAGAGTCTGTAACCAGCAGTCGCCGGCCGACCTTCTCGTATCTTGTCATGGAGATGATCACGTCCACGTCTTTCTGCAAAGCTGAATACACAGAGCTGCGACATGGTGCTTCATTACCAAATGTCAATTGAAGTTTCTAGCAACTCTCTTGTTGACTTAAGCCACAACGAAAATCATAAAAAACCATTGAACAAAAATGTTCACGAGTTAACTTTATTTTGATTGCAACACACAATTTTCGAAAGGACGTCACAGTGAAAAAACAAATGACAGTCTCGCAAATTAAAAAGTTGCATGTTCCCAAAGACTTCCATTTTCGAATTCCACAATTGTTTTTTTTATTCTTTTAATGTAAGTAGCCAGATCCAAAAACTTTCAGTGTGCCCCACGTAATATACCTTTCCAAATAGATTTTAAGGTAAAATAATGTACTCGTATATATACAAGTATATGCTTGTGTTCTCATTTATTTACTATAATAATGTATAAAATAGAATTATATTTTTGATTCAGAAGTCTAAATATAAGTGTAAGCAAATAAAACCTTTACTCTGATCTAATTAGGTTTCGGTAGTTTTAATAACATATATAAAAGAGTATACGGAATATTACGCAATCAAGGAAGAATAGGGTCCGTTAAAATATTACTTAAGAGTATTAATTAAATTAAAACGAAATAAAAATAACCAAAAAAAAACCTGTATAAGGGAGTGCGGAAAGGGCCCGGTCTCTTCTAATGCTTGTGTAACATAGGCGCTGCGCGTAAACTTCGGCGGTAAATCGTTGACATCGAGCACTCGCACCACCACGCACGTTGAGTTCTCGTTTCGCCCGTCCGAAGCCACCAGCGTCAAGTCGTACTGCGCACACCCACATATACACTCTTCATGCTCATGCATTACACGCCACACGAATCATCGTTGCCGTACTTTACGGCCCCTACACCCTACACTCTAACATTACAAAAAATATTTCCAATATAAAAAGTGACTATTTATGATTTGAGGCTGGTTATAACCAGTTTTATAAAAGTTCATTGTGTATTACAGATAAGCCATGTTACAATTCCATGGCCGCAGTTTAAACGTATGTCGCGACTACGCGTAATATATCATATCGATACAGAATGATTTATTGGTATTGGCGCATTGATTTTATAAGACCACGTTTCATAAATATTTTTGTTTGAGTAAATACAAAAAAATATAAAAGAAAATGCTTCGCCTCCGCGTATTAATCGCAATGAAGAAGTTAATTTATGCCACGCAAAGAACTTTGCTTTCGGGCTTCGTGCAATAATTGAAAAGTACAAATTTCAAACGTTCTCTCGCGGCGAACTCGCACCCAGCTGACGAAGTTTCTCGTCATTATCGTTATAAAAATGGGAAAAGTCGAGTTCGACTCTAAATTATAAAAAAAATGTTTAGAATCCTATTGCGGCTAGTAAATAAATATTACTAACCACGGAGTGGTTGTTTGAAGGAAGTTTTCGTGACGAGCGAGGTATTACGCGACTCAGTGAATTTCAGTCGTTTCTGCTCAAACATTTTTGCTCTGGTTTTTTCAAAATTCATGGTAGATTTCATTAAAAACTTTATTCTTTTTTTCTGTTAATTAGAGTTGTAAATGTATATAAACCACATATTCATATACATCATTACTATTGAAGTTTAAAATATGAAGTCGAAAATTAATGAGACAAACGAAGTACCCTCAAGTATTCTGGAAAAAATACGGGAAATTGCTCAGCCTGTACTCCGGACCTGCATACTAGGTACCGCAACATACAAACTAGATGCAAATAAAATAAAAAACCAAAGACACTAGCAACAAATGTTATAAGTAACTACTACGTAGTAAAAATAGTGACGCAAACGTAATCCCCATGCCATGCAAGCTAATAAAATATCTAAAAGGGTCAGTTCGGGAACTGGGAACCTCATTCGATTCTTGTTTGAACTATTTGTGCCTGATACAGGAGCAAGAATATATTCAATAAAGAATCGAATTCGGCAGCAGTTATCTCAAGGCCGACCTGTAGCACGCGTTTGGGTAGGTTGCGGTCATCTTCTTCAGTGATTTGAGTGCGATACGTTGGTCGCTCGAATACGGGAGGATTGTCATTGACATCCTTCACATGGATGACCACGGTAGTGTAGTTTTCCTTCAAGTTGTCCGACGCGGCTAATTTCAGCTCATACTGTTTCCATTGGAGAGACAGATTATGAACAATATAGAATATGGCATTACATCGTTTGGTGATATTTAAATAATGTAAAACGGTGCCCTCACAGTGATTCAAATTTGATCAGTTCTCTATAAGGTTCATTTTGATTCGAGTCAAATCAGTTTTTTTTTCATAGTCGATTTACAAAAACTCATTTGACTTGGGTAATTACTAACTAATTTGACAGGATAATTTAAAAAGTTTTATAGAAAGTTACAAAAAGTAATTTAAAACCGACCATGATTAACTTTATTTGGGTCTTTGTGATAAAGAAAAAGAAGGGAACAATTTCTTAATGATTATACTGTGGTCTAAAATAATTTAGTAAAGTTTTATAGCGTTACAAATTGCAGTGAAACATTAACTGAGGCACTAGTGCGAGGCGTTGTGATTGGTGAAGAGTTTAATTCAGGCGAATCACAACGCCGAACGCAGTAGCCGTGACGATCGAGTCGATGTGAAATAAACTTGCACTAGGCCCTCTGTACTGTACACTTTTAATAAATATATTTACAGTGAATAATAAGGGCTGTATCAATTTGTTCGCTAAATTTACAAACTACACACTTGCCATCAAACATAGAACGAGTGTTGCGACCTCAGGGAGTTATTGGCGTTATATATCAGTGTCGTTCGGTAATTTTCTCACTTGGGAGGAAAAAAATTGTTGCAGAAATCATCTCACGTTTTTTTTTAAATTTCACATTCATAAATCACAGGATTCACAAGTAGCTAGTATTTAGTAGGAGCATAGTGTAATTTGGGATCTATTAACAAATAGGTAGGATAATCCAAACACGTGTGAGCACACAGTTTATACGTTTTGTTCAACTAATGTTTCCCAATGGAATATTAACATATTTTAAATACATGACTTGATACCAGACAATGGTCACAAGCTTATCGCTAGCATACCTATTTTTGTGTCTAGTATTCAGTAAGTAAAAAGTTTATCGGTTTTAAATTAATTTTTTGAAAAACTCTTGTTGTAGTTCAACGAAGAATCAATTTTCTTCTAACTACACAATGTACTTCCAGAAGATTTAAACGAAGTCTCTCTGGCACAGTTAAAAATAAAAAGAGCATAGAGAGTTAACTGGTTACCACCCATAAAAGCTCCGTGAGAATCTGCAGTTTCATAGCAATACAGCCTTTGGTAACAACTGCGCCGCTTCGCTTAAATGGGTATTAAATATTAAATTATTTATCTCATGAAAGTTCTACAAAACTTTGCCGAGGATGTAACAAAAGCACACCGTTCTGATAGGCAAGAGCAGCCGCCGCAGAGCCAAGCGCGACGGAGAACGCCATCACCTCTGCAACGGCGCTATTTTAAAAGCGAAGCTCGCCGAAGGCCAAAAATGTAGGCGGAATATTGTTAACATTTACCGCTGCCGTTTATTTGATTAGTTTGCTTTCGATCTGGATCACCTTCACTTTGATTAGTATACGGCATTAAAATGCTTTTTTAGATTATATTTCCCAAAATTCTAATAATTCACTTCCTGACCTAAAACGCATGATCTTTTTTTAAATATTAATAAATTTTTCTTGTTATATGTCACATTTACCTGCTTTTGATGTCGCAACCTGAATACTTACGACCGCGAATTTAACATACATATATTTATATAATACCTGCTTGTTTGTACACGTGGTTTATCTTTAATTACGTTGGCTTACTTTGTTATCCTCGGTTGTTTAATTTAGGATTTTGTTGACGTGATGTAATTGTACATGGTAAACTTGGATCCTCTTCAAGTTCATGGCAACTTATATAATACAGTAATAAGTTTATTATTACGATATCGTTAATGAATTAGCGTTGTAAGTTTGTATCTTAACATACCTATATTAGTGATTGGATTGTTTATTTTTTTGTTGTTGTGGAAAACTCGTTATTAGTATTTGGTATTTAGTACATAGTAATACTTTAACAATGTAATGACAATATATGTATATCTGAGGCCAAGGCTAGAAAATGAAAATATCTAGATTCCCAGTTTAAAAAAAACGTATCGATTTAGATGTTTTATACTTTATTGCCGCCTACCGTCCCTCCCGAGAGCGACCTATCACTGTCATCAAGCGATTGTTTTTAACTACCCACATTATTTTATGTATAGCTTTATTATCATCCTTTATAATTTTCATTAATCTTGGTTATATTTTACAATCTATTTTATCTTTGTCTCGTTCACATTTATATTGGAGAACAATGACCATTATTAGTTTTGAGATTATAGAGATAGATTTGTTATTATTTATTTAGATTTTTATGATTTTTTATGAAATTCATATCATAAAATTACACCCTTTCTTAAGTTCTAGTAACTTTATTGATACTATTCCTATTCCGTCTTAAAAATCAACCGGAAGTCAAGTCGGATTGTGGTAATCTTTAAGGTGACAAGTTTGGCGGTTCCAAGGGCAGAAATCTCTCCTTAAAATATACATTTAGAGATTTTTTAAGCATGGTGATTTTCATTTGATAAGTTATGATCACGGATGAACGGTTGTCATCCGTGATCATGGTGTTTGCCCAAGCCGAACTATCGGAAACTGATTCTCGAAAATAAAACATGGTAAATATCTGGAATCTAATAACTTATCAAGTTTTTAATAAAAATAATACACTTATACAATACATAATATATTAAGAATTTAATATTTTTATTTAAGATAGGACATTTAAATTTCCGAGTGTTTAGCAGTTTTTGTTGTTGTCTGTACTTCTCTAATCCTATCCACACTTTGTCTATGACTACTGTTTCCGACCTGACAATCAACAAGTCTAAGAGTAAGATAAATTGGGTAAGGACAAGTTAGCAATATATGTAATAAATTCGCTTCCGCCCTCAAAGAGAAATCGACAAACGGCCTAAATAGAATATATCACTAGACATTGTCTGCAATAAAACCATAATAGTATATTTATATGTATATATATATATATATATATATATACACACATAATATACTATACGTATGTATAAACATAGAGCCTATAGCCTGGGCCTCTAATAACTACTGATTAATACTGTCATTAATATTAATAAATGAAAGACGTACGTGTATTATGTATGGACAGATAAATAATTGGAAGGTATATCTTTCATTATACATAGAGGTAATCTACTAGACTAATAGTTCTAGATTAAAATGGAAAATATTGAATGAATCTTACCCGTTTCCGAGTCTCGTAGTCAAGCGCGCCCGCCACGTAGATGGCGCCTGTCATGTTCTTGACGGCGAACGCGCCGCCTATGTTCCCGCTCGTGATCTCGTATCGAATACGCGACGCTGCAACAAAACATACGACATTATATATGTATGTATGCATTCGCATTACTTCGTCAAAGGATAGCTTATTTATTGATCAATGTGTGCCATATTATTTATTACCCAGTCTTTCCTCCTTTTATTGTCTCAGTGTTTGTCATAAAGAAATATTTTTTGTGTTTGAGTAATATGATCCTGATATGATATGGTTTTAAAAACAATTTCAGTAAGTTTCGAAACATAAAAAGGGGTACTCATCATAAGAACTTAATCATAGCTACATTAAAACAGATAATACCTATCATACCCATGTAGACTCGATATCTGGAGAATCGAGTGCGATTTACAAAGAAAATATCCACTTTCATCGTAAATCACATAACTAAATATAATAACGTATGAATATAGGCGGCTGGTAGTACCGTCACGTCTTTTTTAATTTTTAATAAAGCCAAATTTTCGTGATTCGCCGCACAGTGACAGCATAAAATATCATAACCTGTCCTTCTCGAGGACGCTGGCGGGAGTTCTATATAAATTGGTCATAAAAAGAATATTTGAAAAAAGTATCAAATTTACGGCTAACAGACACACAGTAATTCAATTCTCAAACCTCCAGGGTCGCTTTAATAAGATATACTATTTGGTGTTTTTTCTCAAACATATTTGAACTATTGAACATTTGAATGAAAATAGTATTATGAAGCCATATAAGTATAAAATAAGTGACTATTCTATTAAGACTAGGCGTCACACTGAATAGCATAGGGGTTAATATGATAGTTAAGAAAAACATTAGTTTGATTGTTTGCTTGTTTTCGATAGGGTAGTCGCAGTGTATTATTATATAAATCTCTTTACATGGTTAAGACAAGCCATCACCTATTTATTGAAAATTAAAAATCGTGTACTTGCGCTCGGCGTACAGATCATTCCGGCATTATTCTACATTGTTTATTGGTTCTAAGTTTAAAGCTTCCGTTTATAACTACTGAAGTTGGAATGGTCGATGGTAGCTCCAACGGCACGTTTACCGTTTATCTTACTTAAATAGTAATTCGATTTCCATTACAAGTAACGAGTAGGGTTAGTAGATAAGCGGTCCTGCAACAGTAGACCTAGTTCGGCCGTGATTGTTGGAAGATTACTTTCATTTTGGGTCCGCTCGTAATCTCAGAGTATTTTTGTATGGCAGTTGGGTTAGTGTAAGCATTCGGGCGGCTGATGCGTATTATCTCATTACGAGCGCAAAGGCAATGTAAGTATTCCTTATAAGTAATGAGCTATTGGTCCAATTGCTGTTGCGCACCGAGACACATCCAGAAGCTCTCTATACGTTAATACAACATATCATAGCCTCTTACTAATAAAGCTTAGTTCACTTACACTATCATAATATTACTCACAATTTATTCTTTTATTCGCAAGCTCGTATCACAGTAAAAAAAGGTCCGGCCTTAATTAAAGTTCCCTCTCTGCTTGGTATTAAGTACCATCCTGTTTACTAAGAAATTTTTATTACGTCCTTACTCCAATCGGCAGGTCGTGTATTTGGAACGGTTAAATACCACACAGGGGAGACATACAAAAGTATTTTAATATGTTTTTAGATCATTAAAGCTGATATATTTTTGTAATTTTAAGCTATGTTGTTTTGCAGTACAATCATTTTTTTAGCAATCTTTAATACAATTTGGAGTAGATAAGCAAATTGAATTTTGAAGTCTTGAATTCTTTTGTTAATTTTACTATACAATAACGAAACCTTTATTGACCTTTAAGATATAAAAAACAGGTAAAAGGCTGATTACACAGGCTCCAGATTTGTCTTTTTTTTTTGCATTTCTCAACTTTTAAATATATATAAAGATTTTGTAATAATGTATGGAGATGTGTGTCATAAATCTAAAATTGAAGCATTTTAAATGATTGAACTCTTACTTTAATATAAATTATAACATGGTATTGTTTTTGGCAATGGTAGTCTTATTAGTACTAAAATTAATTACTTATAATTACTAAAACACATTGTTGTACGAGTACTAACAAGTTTTTAACCAAGACAGCAGTTACCGACTTTATCTATATTTCCTATCTAATTGAATAATAGTGATTTACGAATATACATAGATTGAAGCAAACAACAAATATTACAATTTTAATGAATTTCAATTATCTTGAATTCTGTTTATTTTAAGAACAATATTTCTTTGCTGTATAATTTCATAATAAGAGTCTTATCACCAAGAAACATAAAGCTTAATGTGTGCAATAATGGTATATAATGAAGTGTCATGTACACACATGTATAAGAGCGATTAGCGATTATCGCGGCGGCCGACTTAAATGCAAAGGAGTGGTCTGCACACCTACCACAATGCCCATGTTCAGCTGCATTATTACCTTCAGTCTCCGTACCTAATCGTCGTTGTACAACAGCTAATGAACGCATACCGTATTCTCAGACTAATTGACCTATAAAGTACCCCTTTGCCTCATTTATCGCCAGAATTTCATTTATTTAACAACAGCACCGTGCCTATTAATGAGCT
This sequence comes from Arctia plantaginis, assembly GCA_902825455.1. Lineage (NCBI taxonomy): Eukaryota > Metazoa > Arthropoda > Insecta > Lepidoptera > Erebidae > Arctia > Arctia plantaginis. The sequence continues at coordinate 10,612,948 of CADEBD010000288.1, forward strand.
GCTTGTATTTTTCAATTTGTTCTTGTTGGTCTTACTGCCAACGCGATGAGATTGCCTCAGGCTACCGGCATTGAAACGTGTAATTTGTTTTTATTATGATTATAGATGCTTTTATGTTTCCCCGAATTGTGAATTCCATAGATTGCCGCAAAAGTACTTGGTAGCTTGGTAATGTTGTAAAGGTGCAACATCGGCAAAAATGTTGCGATTTTTTCCCTTGATTTTATTTTCATTTCTGCGTAAAAACTTGAGATCATTCATTGAAATTATTTGCTTCAAGTTCGCAGCTCGGTTTTTTTGACATAGTAGTTTTATTTGGTTGATTATGTTTATGGAATGGAAAATGATTTTTGTAACAAAACCGATAGTTTTATTAAAAAGTATTTTATCATAGTATTTCAAGAAGAGAGAGCCCTCTAGTATTTAATTAATAATTTAAAACGCATTGGGTTATATTATTGTATTCTGTATGTTTGTTCTAGAAATTTATTGAACACGAATTAATCTTATTATTATAATTAATATCTTAATTCCAAATATTTTTATGGGTTTATTGTAATTTAATCGTTTATTTAAACACATATTAATAGACTTTATTTTTTAATTATAAATTGAACATAAGAATAAAAAAGTTAAATATACATCTCAATAAAAAATCGCATCGCTTATAACTTTGAAAAACAGACAGACAGATTAAACTTAGAAGTATAAACGTCATGATTCGCAAAACGTTCAAAATACCAACCACTTTTAATTGTCATTTATTACGGTGAATAAATGAAAGTCGTAAATTTTGCTTGCGTCGCGTCAAAATATACGATTTTTCTTTCATGGAACATAGTATTCAATAAGGCGAATGCGCTGGTCGAGTGTACGGTAAATCACCCGGCGACATGGACGACCTTATACGAGTTTAGATTGAGAAAGCCACTTCTTAGGTACCTATTTTATTCGCTATAGTACTCGAGTATAAATCGGTGAAAAGTTATCGGAATTCAAAGAACGAATATTTTTACCCTTGCCATTTGTTGAAAAGTAATTGGTTCTTAAACGTCACATTAAGTTGCTATTGATTATATTTAGTATAATAATAGCTTGAGCAGGGTGAGAAGGTAAGGTAGCCCTACAACACCCATGTCATTCGTAATATTAATTTCATACCGAGAATCAATAAAATCCTGAACATAATATTGTACTTGTACTTAATAATGACTACTACTAGTACTTAATAATGTAAATATGAAAGTAAGTTTGTTTGTTTGTTACGATTTACGGATTATTGTTACATTTTGAATACACTTTGCTAGGGGTAGAGAAAAGAACAAATGGTTCTTTTAATACAGAAAAAACTACTCTTCGCAAGTTGAAAAAAATAAATTTACACGAGTGAAACTGAGGGAAAAACCAATTTGAATTTCAGTTGCACTTAAAGCTATTCGTATAAGGACGTGTCAATTGAATGCCCATTCATTTCTATTATACCATAAATGGCATAAAAGCATTTTTTAGCATAAAATCTAAGGATTTTCGATAAAAACAGGGGATGAAGAGGAGAGAAGTATGTTTGAATTTTATTAATAATGCTTGTGGTATGTGATATTAATTAAGTTTCGTAGTCTTCAATTATTTAAATGGTTATTATACATATTACGTATTGAATTATTCAGATTTAATATAGTTTTCTTTTTCAATTAATTAATTAGGTAATGGCGAATACTATCTTAATTTATAGGTCTTTAATTTCTTTCTAGTCATTTACTCGCTTAAAATAAGTGAGTATATGACTAGAAATAAATAAAAATACTAGGTCTATATTACTTCGTATATCGTTAATCATTTCCATTACCAATTGGTTTTTCTTTATTAGAATTTCTTATGATGGATAGTTGATTGGTATTTTCCATGTGTTATAAAAGCTTCCTTTAGATGGAACTGTTTCAAGTCGCTTGATGTGCAGACGGTTCTGGTTATGTATCAAGAATGTTTAAATTTAGTTAGTTAAATAAAGAAATAAAATAAAACGTTCAATTTGTATTAATCATGTTTTTATGGATAACTCAGGATTTAAGGATTCAGAGAGGAGATTCAGAGAGCAGAAATGTAGCTAAGAAGACGTTGCGAGCTGTTTAAGTGTAAGTGAGACTTCGGACCGGCAACCGGCAACGAGCGACGTGACGTCATCGCATCTCCCGGCAGCCATTTGTCTTACGAAGACAGGAGAATACTTTCATGATCAACTTTACTGCACACGCACACAACATTCACCACCGACGACGATCATTCACTCAGACGAGGACAAAGCACTTGTGTCACACGTCACACTGCTAATAACATTTCTACTTACTGCCATTTATTTCTGACTCAGTTCCCCAGTAAAGTGTAAATATCCACCATACCCTAAGCAATTACTTACTATTGTACTGTGGTACTTTAGTGATTCCCTAACATAGGAAACATTTATCTCTGTTATCAAGTATTGGATTATTCCAATTACTAATGTAATACGTCGCACACATGTGTGAGTATTATGTTATGGAATATACTTAGGTAGGTATAGCTCGTTCTAGTCAGTTTTACGACTATTATTAATTGGGCAACAAGTACTCCTATTATATTGCTCATATTATAAATCAGTTTTTGAGCAAGCAATGGTATTTAACCAACTAATATTGGAAAGGCACAAGTAGCGCTATTTATCTGTAAATATGACAATATTTATTCACAGCTAGAAGTGGGTGAAATAGCGAATGAAACTTGTATGGGAGATCAATAGATAGTCAATTTAAAAGATATAAAAAATCATCACATACAGCCTTGGCCAAAAGTATAGAAGTCACACGTTTTCTGCCTGTTCTTGGTTTATTAGCGTGACTGCCAGTCTCAGCAGTTTGATAGCAGATTGCACAGCGAACATTTCACTAACTTAGCAATTTCTTTTTGCGACTGCCCTTGTTCATGGAAAAGTTGTATTTTTACTCGGTTTTCCAAACTAATTTCACTTCTTTTCGGCATTTTTAAATAAATTACGTGTCAATTTAATCAGTATGTTAGAAATAAAAGCTTGTTTACTCGTTAGAGTCCTGAACACAAGTGACCAAACATTGATTGATAAGAACGCATAAAAACAAATCCTTTGTTTTCAGTCATCAGGTGTTTTATGACCATAACAGATAGCTGCTTGCTTTTCTAGGAAGTTATTTGTGACCCCGGCATGCCATCTAAGATAAGCATTTATTCATTGTTCTATCAGTAAACATGAATTGTGCATTTTTCTGGGGTGCCTAATACTTTTGGCCAAGGCTGTATGAATAGGTACTAAACTTTTTATAAGAAATAAATAATGTTTTTGCATGTACTACAATAAGTACATAGTAAAGCAATAATAATCACACGTAACCTTTGTAACCTTGCTTCTAATAGGTAATAGACATAACTAGATACTGATGGTTATGTAGATGTAAATGTGAGTAGTCCTCATATCAAAAAGTAACTCTAAGTTTATACTATTACAGTATTTATTGGTTTTGTATAAACTGTATACTTTATAAAATCTAAATGAATGAATCAAGTGGGGACTGGTATACATATAAACCTGACAAAGAAATGAAACTTGTTTTATCTGATTTATTATTTGATACATTTGGTAAAGAGAAGACAAAATTTTCTTTATATCTTCAAAATTTTCCAAAATATTTAGTTTAGCATTAACTTTAGAACTACAGTTAATTTCTATTAGGTATTTCCTGGTGTAGTTGTATTTAAGTGGAACAAGTCTTTGTGTAAAGCGTAGGGCTTCTCTGACTATTTTACAAAGTAGCTTCGTAATGTACACTATTTTTCATAAGCGCGACGTGAGGACACAAAAAAGGCACGTCGGCTGTGGTTTTTACAGTAACATGTTTCAACATTCAAGTCTGATGCTCGCATTTGATAACACAGGACCTACTAAAAAACCGGACTATTTCATAAATTAAGTAATAAAAGTTTAAGTAATGGGAAAAATTAAATATCGTAAAAGACCTAGAAGGTAAGTAAGGACGTATCAAAATTATCTTATATCACAATTGATCTCTGTCCAAACATAAATGAAAGATAATTATTAACACATAAGGGAAATAGGATGACAGACTACTTATCGAAATAATTTGAAAAGAAATCATTTAAAACAATTCAATTCAATTGGAATTAAATCTACAATTTTGCCTGTTATTTCAACAGGCAAAATTGTAGATGAGTGAATTTGACCATAACAGAGATGACATGTTCGTTTTATTGCAGTGAATACTGCAAATAGTAGTGATAATAATTCAAATTACGCCAATACCTAAATTAAAGAATGCATGAATAGTTCATTAAATAAATGGTTTTTAATTAAATTTACCAGTAACTTGTTTTGTATTTTAATAATAAGAGAAAATCAGGCATGAGTTGTTGGAACTCAGCCAGCCAGCCAGCCCTTTTGCAGTTTTGTACAGCGATGATAATTGTATAACTCTGTCACCGAATTTTTATTACACTCTGTTAACAAAATATGGTATATACGAGTATATTGAAGTTGGGACAGATACATTTGTTTTTAATACTTTACCTTATTGTAGTTCAAAGAACAAAAGACGCGTAAAAGGAAAAAATATCCTTAGAAGAACATACAATAAAAATGCCTTCATTTTCTCATAGGTACAATTTCATACGACAAAGAGCGAATTATATTTTTCATGCATCACAATAACAATATAACGATAACAGCAGCTTTTATTTGTGTGTAATATAGAGGTTGTGTGGATATATGGCCTGTTTGGCCACTGTTATCACCTCGAATGTTATTACCGGCGCCTAGGTAATTTTAAGCGCCAAGTTACTTTGGACTTTTCCTCAGTATGTTTTGTTCAATAAACACTATTTACAAGTTTTGTTATTCATGTTGCATATTTATTTTGAGTGTTTGGTGATTTATCACGCTAACAGCTTTTGAAAGTACATTCACAAAAAATCCAACGAATTTTCCAATTCGGTTTATAAATGACGGAGTATATATATGACGGAGTATGTTTATATCATAATTCACTATGAGGTAACAAACATTTAAAAAATTAAACCGAATTGAGAATCTCTACCTTTTGAGACTTTGGAGTCGGTTTAGAACGACAGTAAACGGTAATTTATTATTAAATTAATCAAAGAATGCCATAAAGATATTTTGGCAGAACTCTTTACCTGGACTTTCAAACATTTACATAAGACGGGTATATCGTTCAAGGCGATTTTTTTGGTTACTTATCATAACCTTTATTCCTCGCAAGTCAGAAAAGGCTCCGTTCATTACGGGTAAAATAGGTGTTGCAGATACCCTTATCCATTCTGTGGCGGAGGTTTTCTGGAGAAGACTAGATAATAAAATAAATGAAATGCTAAAAATAAATGAAATGTTCATCTGATCATAGATCCACACATCAATACCAAATTATTTATATTACAACTACTACATACATTGTGTATTAAAGTTATATTTTAATTTCCATGCTTTAGGTTTATTTTCAACCTTATCTGTCAATTTGATGTACGCACGGGTACGCAGACAAGCTATATAAATACCATATAGTCAGTAATCAATTGCCCCTGACTGATCTATAGTTCTATTTTTGATACAATCCCCAAACTAACTAGACAACTTTATCGTTCCAAAGATCGCAACCGCGTTCCTTGACTACACAGAAAGATGAGGCAATATATCTTCGCAACATCGAGAAGCTTTCCAAGATTGTCCACAAATTGACCGGAGTACGAAACATCACTCGAATCCTGTTAAAATTCGAAAGACTAGATTAGCAAGTCCCCTGTAAACAAGGCCGATGTTATCGGATGATCAGATGGACCGCTATCGGGACTATTTTATACATAATTCATGAGTATTGTGTTCACTGTTCGATAGAAAGGGACATTCTGTTAAAAGTTTATATTTTCAGAGATAAATTGACATAGAAAAGAAAATAACAAAAAATAGATCGTATTCGTATTTTTGGTAACCACGTCAGATTTTTTAACTAGCTCAATAAAAAAAAATTGTTCCAACATTCGACGAATATGTTTTTTATTTATGCTAAAAGTTGCAATAATTTTTTACGTGTATCATCCCTTGTTATATGTAATAAATCAGAAGTCAAGAATGTTAGAATGAATACAAAGAAACACTTTTAATTCATGTTTTAATAGTCTTATATTTTTGAGTTCGTTCTGTTTTCACAACTTTTGCTATACCTGAGATTATAGTTTTTGAAAAAAATACCCTTTATTACTATTTTATTTATTATATACTATAACATAAGATACAAAACAAATTACCCAGCAAAAAAATGAATTGATTTTTTTAATTTCTTATGTAATTTGAGCCAATACTAGTAAGTATTCGCAGTAGTAGCAAATAATAGTATTAATGCATTATAACATACGAAGGAAATTCGCATCGAGCTTACGTGGCGTTTGGTTCAATCACTTAGCGATATGAATTTGGCTCGTAAGTATTAGTCTCTGCTATTATGAATGACAACAATCGAAACAAGGATTAAATATTTTTATACGTCCTGTAAATTAGGTCAGTTATTTTTATACTTGTGAGAATCTTTGATATTTAGCAAACACTTAATTAGTCTAAATGTAGACGACATATCACAATAAATCAGAACAATAATGAGAAAATGAGCTTATGAGAGGCCACGCCACGAAATATCTTGGACTATTTCAAATCAAATTATAGCGTAGAGGTGCTATTTAAAGAACCTTACAATTACATACGTAAAATAACAACAAGACTAAAGTGAAGTTGAATGTGCGTATAATTTACGTTTGATATAATCTGTACAGGACTCCCGACGGAGTTTTAATAGTCCTCTAAATACCTCGAAACCGAGGTAAGCGCTCGGAGCAGTCTTATAATTTTACTCGACTTTGGAAAATATACCTACTTCAAATAAACGTACGTATATAATTAACATTCTAAAATAATGTTCCTAAGCCGAAGCATTAGTACTCGTTTTCTGCCTATTCGTGGCGAAGGCGAGGGGGCGGGGTAGTGGGTGCGGCCGCTCCCTCTCACTCTGGCTTATGTTTTTATGTCATGCTTCTCTGCCTTAATGTTATTGGTGAGATATTAAGTAATGAAGGGATACGAAAGTACATGAAAGAATAAAAAATGTTTCGTAGGTTTCTCTTTTATAGATGTGGGTGTATTTATGGGATGTAATTATGATATTTATCGACTCGTTTGTCGACTCGAGGCCTATTTAAATTGAAAAAAATATTTCAGATAAATTCAGGCGAATTGAGAGTCACTTTCATTTTCAAGTCGGTTAAAATAAGAGTTATTAGAAGAGAGTTGGTCCCTGCGGACACGGACACACGGACAAGCATTACTAGAAATGCAAAGATTATGAAACCGCATTCCATCTACAATTCTACAACCCACTCTAGGCCGATACAAAACTCTCTGCTGTATTTTTTGTTGAATTATTATTATAAGCTAAGTCTTAGCTTTATGTCCGCTCATAACTTGTACAAAATATGGCGTTTCTTGTTGCTTGGACTTTAACTGTTGAAGAGTTCTCCTGATGCTTCACAATACATCCACTCTACCATACGCAATATTAATAAATAAAAATTGTTCAGAAACCATATTATTAAAGCAGTTTAATCAATAACTATATTTTTTATTTGTATTCCACTTCACCTTCACAAGTTGTTTAAAGTGTATACAATATCTTAAGATATATCTTCATTTCTCAACAAAGATCAGAACCTCAGATCAGACAGCTGATAACAAGGAACGCAATCTGCTATACCCTTAAAAAGAAAAAAAAAAAAGAAATGTTTTAAGTCGCGTCGCTAATAGCAGAAGCATAGTCGTCACAGTCACGGGGAAACATAAATAACAAGTAATAAAAAAATTTACACCTCTGGAAGCATTTGAAATTTTAATTCTACATTTTCAAAACTAAAAATTTCTTTAACAATTAGGAAATAGCTGAATATCTTTGGAAAGCTGGGCTAACTTTCTCAAATGATAGCTAAGAACGCTCTAGATCTAGTCACCTTTCCAATAAAGTTAAAGACCGTCCATCAGGACAGGTGCTACGAGTATAATATACACATTTATTTGTGTTAAATTCATAACAACACTCCAAAAACAAGGCATATTTTTAAAGTCGGCTAAAAAGAAAAGTATGATTATGCACACTCATAAACTCCGACAATATGTGTGGAGCAAGGCTCGGTAATAATACCTATGTAACATCTAATATAAAATTCTAGTAATGGGTAAATTTATATATAGATATAGTTATGAAGACAGCCAATACCTTAATGTTCAAGTACTTATGAAATGTTTTATACATGAATCCTTTAGTGTAGCTCGCTATGGAATACATTACATGTTAATAGCTAGGTGAAATAAACAATGGCTATCCTGTGGTATATTATAGACAGACGGGGCGATGGTCTGCGTTCCCAATGAATAATTTACAACTCATGTATGAGCATGAAGGCGTTTACGCAAATAATGAAATATTCCTTTCATATTATTGTCGCTCGAAAAATAATCGCAATTTATGAAGAGATATTCTTTTATTCGTTATGTTTCTTCATAAATTCTGTTTGCACTAGTAAACAAATTACTGATTATAATACATATTGTTTAAATATTCCGCTTCACTAATAAGCGGGTGTGTGTATAAATGGGAAATACTTATGAAATCCTGAAATTTCATGAGAGTATAATAGGAAGGGAGGGAGTACTTAATACAATATGTAGGGCAATTTACGAATTAGGCAAAACTCGATAAACATGTAAACCACCGTTTTTCTCGTATCATTATTTATAAAGAGCTAAGACCATTGCAATTCTAATCAGTAGTAAGAGATTCTGTTATATATAAGATAATATTTGTGTACGGTAACATTTGGGTGAATTAATAGTACATATTTATTATACAACTATACTCTGGATAAAGGTAATAGCTTCTTTCACTTATATCAAAAACTTACAACATTCAGATGTTAGTGAGAGCTCAATGAGAAAACAGTGTAGGTAAATGAAAACAAAAACTCACAAACAAGACTTCTGTACTGAGGACACAGTGTGTATGTAATAGTGATCATCAATAATGATTAATTAAGATATCTATGCCAATAATTAAAATTGAAGTGTCTTTTTGTAATATCAAAATAATAGGTTTTTCATGCTCATAAAGTTATTTGCACGAGACCTTAGCCTAAAAACCAGTTTAAATATTTTTTTGTCGGTTGTACCGATTTTGATAATATTTTGCTACCAGGAAGCTGTCTATATGTGGAGTACCTTAGGCTATTTCTTCCTTTCAGAAAAACCCTATAAAATTTTGCCCGGTCCGGCAGCGCTTTTCAAATTTAGGTGCAGTGAAGCCAAATTACTTACTTGTAATTATGGTTTTTGGTAATATTTTGATTAAGAAATACTTATTTATAAATTACATTGTGCACTTGAAAATAAGGGTTACGTTATGTAAGAAAGGAGGCATTTAGGAGATCATAACATTTTATGCACAAATACCTTCAAATTAGTGTCGTTAGTTCAATTTAGTTTAACTTGTTTGTGTACTATAGCTCTACGCAATACGAGTAGGATAGGTGCGGCTTTCAACTCGGCTTTGGTCTATTGTCGCTCCAACAAACAACTAAGAGAAATGGCCTCAAACAAATTGTCACTATTGATTTAGTCTCTCGACGCTAACTAGTATACTGTCGGGTCATCGTAACTTCATAATAAGAATATACAATTTTAATAGATACTATGATAGCTTATTATGGTCCTTAATTTTAAATAATGCTTAATTCCTATATGTCCCCGAACGTAAATAATTTATAATAAATCAATTAAATTCTTCGTCATAAACAATGACTTAAGTAACGTTTGACTACCGCATCATATCAAGTAATTTACTCAAGTAAAGAGTTCAAATTCAGGTGTGTTAAACTCTTAACACATAGCTGACGCTGTGGTGAACTTCTAACACAACTTAGTGTTTGAACTTTATAGCCGGATCCATTAGCTTAGCGCAAAAAGGAATCCGTATTATTCTACTGCTCATACTATGACGGTCCTCGTACTCGTACTTTGTGGCATTGTAAACGTTTTGTGTAACTTTGTGTTATTCAGATTTCAAAAATATTTCACTCCACTAACATTGAAGAAATTTCGCATAAATCTTCGACTACAAACAGACTAGAAGGGACTATTGCTATTATCATGTTAACTGTTATGTTAGGGGTCGCACTTATTATAGTGTTATTACTTCGATTTGTTTTTAAATTTTAGTGCTTTTTGTCAGTATTGTTTGAAGTCGGTTCAATTTTTTTTAAACAGGATTTATTTTACCATTTTTAGTGTAAGATATGTTTGTAATGGAGATATAAGTACAAATTTAAAACACTACATACTGATATGTTTATAACCAAACCATAACATGTTAGATTATATTAAATACAGTTTAATGAATCTGTTACTTTATTTAAATAAGCTAGCAAGATGTTACAATTGAATCCCGAAAATATATTGTTGTCCACATTACTTAATTTTCCACCACTAGGAGTGGCATTTTTTCTTTACATTTGAAGGAAACCAAAGAAGAATTTTCCAAATTGGTTAACAAATGAAAGAGTTTTGAGGCAAGAAACATGAAAATAATTGCGTAACAAACTTGTTTTTGTCTAAATGTTTTGTAATCTCATATATTACTCTCTTGTGCACATATCTCTTAACCTAACACAACACACACAAACACCTAACAAATATCTTTAAAGAATAAAACAAGGCTAATACATGATTAGATTTTTGATAGCGTTATCCTCTAACCCCTAAAGGTGAAGGATCCTTCCATCATCAGCTCAGCAACATGACATAACGACTAGTAAAGGCTTATACCTATATAGCTAGAGAAACAAGCTAAAGCTAAAACACGTTGTCTGGGCTGTAAAATTTGAGGGTTTCCCTCGATTTCTCTAGGATCCCATAATCAGAGCCTGATATGGTGATTTGAGTCGACCCCGTGTACCCTTTCGATTACAAAAAAAGTTTTGAAAATCAGTCCATAATTGAGGGAGATATCGCGTAACAAACATACAAAAAAAGAAGAACCTCCTCTTTTGTGTTTTTGAAGTCGGTTAAAAATACACACACATCAAAAAAGTCTAAGCAACAACGCGTCATTTACCGTATCTGCATGTTATTTTATTTAAAATACATTACAATAATAAAAATCGTTTAAAAGTTCAAAACCGTACATGTTGCTTAGATTTTTTTGATATGTGTATATATTTTTATTTTTTCAAATATGGTAGCAGAAATCATAAAATATTTAAGACGTAAATAGGAAGGTTTCCAAAGCTAGCTATTTATCTACCCCTCTCATCCTCAATTATATACCACTATTCTTTTCAAAAGCAGTGTAGCGTATCAATGTTACCACCCTCTTTTATTGCGGCACGTTATATTAAGATTATGCGTGAACTACCAAATGTCTCGCTCAGTGCGACGTGTTCAAATGAATGTCGTTTTAGATGACTACAATGATACAATGCTTGTGTGCCGTGGTACGTAAAGTAGCGTGTTTCTGTCTACCACTTTGGAATCTGAATGCAGCTGTAGTCGTTCAGCCTCATACGCAAATTATCTCGGTAACTGACATCGAATATCCAAAGCATGAATTCATTCGCACATCAAATATGCATAAAATGTATGGTTATCGGTGTTAATACTGTCATCAGCGCGATCGGGACGTTTAATCTATCAACAAAATCGGTTGTGACAAGCTTCTACAGTAAGTGAAGTATGTAAAAGAATACCAATATCAGTATAATCATCTGTATGTTATAATAATAATAAGAAAGCTACATTTATGACAATGTAAAACACAGTCACTGAGTTAATTTAATTAAAATATAATTGTGTAAAATATCAATAACAAAATATAATGGTGTATGTAATGTAGGGTGTAATTGATCTATAATACGTATCTATTTAAAATTATATAAGTATGTATATCAACAGTCTGATTACCATAGTACAGGCTCTGGCTAGTTTGGGATCAGACGGCCGACGGTGTGTGTGTGTGTGTAATATATATATATATATATATATATATATATATATATATATATATATATATATAAAATATCATAAAACTAAATACCTTTTAAGTCCAATTATAATCAAGGAGTATCCGTGTGCAGACAGACTTTGATAACCGATATCTTCCGAATTTCCTTAATAGACTGTAATTATGTGTATACCTATATTCAATCTAGCTCGTGACGTGTTATAAAGATGATAAAGCATTTATTTTAAATCGGATTTTCTATGTAATTTAAACACTTTGTCTTGTAACTGTATTCTGAAACATCACGTTGACTTTGTTAAATACACGATAGCGTGTCGAGTTCAAGCAGCAGCCGTGTGTTATATTACACGAACAATTTGGGGTCACTTTTGACCCTCTAATAACCCAAAATCTACTTAACATATTAAGGTTTGTTTATATACAACTTTGTTTAGATACTTTTTGCCTTGCACATCCAATATGTGGAACAAGTTTGCGTCTGGGGTATTTCCGGAACGATACGACCGTCAATCCTTCAAGAAAAGAGCGTACTCCTTTCTCAAAGGCCTTCAGCGCACTTGTGACTCCTGAGTTGCAGGCGTTCATGGGCGGTGGTAGTCGCGTTCTATCAGGTGATCCGTCAGCTCGTTTGCCCCCTCTTCCATAAAAAAAAATACCTATTTAAAATTTTACTCTAACCTCACTCATGATCTTTTTACTCATGTTCCTATACACAGATTGGGGCATGGCACTACAATATACCACAATCTGAGACGCTGGCTAAGGTAGGAATACATAGAGGTCGTGACCATTAAGTAAGTACTACGTAAGACACAAAATCGTAGGCCAACTTCAAAATATCTTTATTTCATAAAAAAAAATTGTTTGAAATTGTCTTTTATGTAGACTCTAAAGTCATAGATCAGCACACACACAATAGCAAAAATCTCTTTTTTGTCAAATAGTTAGAAAAATAAATGTAATAAAATTATACTTACTATGATATGCTATACAGACATCTATAATCTCCACAGTAATTTTCACTGGTTTGGCGTTTGGCATAGCGAAACGTATACACTTTTTTGTTCATTTAAAATCAAATTGTTGACGTCAAAGCAATGAACCACTTTCGAAATGGCGCTGTTTACGTCTGTAACATTAGTAAGTATCCGTGTTAGTCTAAACAGCAATGACAGGCCACAATGTAATATTGTGCTTAGATAAATAACAAATGGAACCCTAATAGCCTCCTAGTATAATTTATTTATTGCATTAATTTTCATGACTCTGCACAAATTATCTTATTTTTATGTGTTTTGTGTTTTCTATCAAATACATATCTTTTTTGTATAAAAAAATTATTGACAATAAGTGACAAAAAAAAGAGCGATATCATATATATCAAATTATAAATAGTTGTGCCGAGATAAGCAAAGTCATGAGTAGTATTATATTCCTAATATGTTTGTATCTATGAAAGTGTTCTTATTTTTTAGAAGTCAACTCTATGTATGAGAAATACTACAAACTTATGAGAAGTTAAGCTTGAACATAGTTGCTTATTGTTTTTATTCTGGTAAAACAGGCTTAAGTTGTAAAGATTAGGTAAACATTTTTTTATAATTTTCTAAACCTGAGGAAAACTTTTCTACGTTAATGAAAAAAACATTACTGTGTAACATACATGTAACGGAGTCCTATTTCGTTACAGGTTTACAAACCCGATAATCATAAACTTGTTGTTGCTCATTAATTAAAGAAAAACAATGTGCGACGAGGAAAGAATTCTTTATGTCAATAACGCACCAAACAAATACTTTTTATTTTGTAAAGAGAGGTGGTTGAAAAAAGGCGACGAGTAGAGGCCATATGGAAGACATAACAAAAATCCAAGGGAATACAAAAAGAAAACTTCCGAAACAAAGCTAATAAAACAATAAAAACAGCGGTGAATTTGCAAAGGACCAGAGCAAAGGTCTTCTGAAACAATGTCACTCGCTAAGCAAGCTTCTCACAAAGCTTGATTGTGCCACAGAAACAATTCAAACAGATCCAACAACTTTCTTTTCATTTTTTGTCCATAAAATAAACGCGCGTTGTGACCATTACTCGCGGTGTGCTTTGTAGTGTAATTCATTGAATATAATATTTAATTTTTTGGTAGGTCTTGTGATTTGATTAAAGATTGTTTTTACTGATGTAATTTTACTTTCTGAACTTTGCAGTGTAGGCACGCAGGAAGAGAATTTGAAATTCAAGACGGGAATAGTTATATCGATTTCATACTCGCTCACTCCATGCGAATGGGTAGATGGATATGAATTTTAAGCAAACGAGATTACATATTTTGGAGTAGTTTTGAATTCTAAAAGGCACCCAAAGTAACACAATATTCATAAGGAGTTTTGCTATAAAGTATTTTTAAACTGCACTTATTATTTATGTATTTGAGTATGTATGCGTATGTTTGTACTTTTACACAGAAAATGACAATATTAACAGAAGCAAGCATCTCTTTGCAAATCAAAAATAAATTTATATAAAAAAATTGCCACTATTTTTAAAACTATTTCCGGCACGGCTCGTCCGTGCCTAAAATACGTGGAATGCTGAAATTTATTTGTAAAAAATGAAGAAAGCTAAAATATGTATTTATGTTATAAAGTTAAACAATAAAGTACAGATACCAGTTAACGTGCTGCCCTACCGAAGATAATAAATATATAATACAGTAATAAAACACATTAATTTAAGTGCAAACTAAAGTAATTTCATTTTTAGTAACATAGTTTCCCGTTAAACTTTTCATAGTAATATTTATTGTGAATGTTGAAAAGGAAAAAAAAAACTTAAGTAATATGAACAGATTGGATACCAAAGCAAATATTTTTTTTACAAATTGTATAAGTAATTATGTATGTTTCTTCAAAAATACAATGCTATTTTTTTACACCGATCGTTGAGGCATGTATGACATAAAAGTCTTAGAACAATTTCTTCAAAAAATATTGATTTTAATACTTTGGTATTTTAATCACCTTGTTTGCCAACATTGCTGCTCTCAAACGGTTATCTGAAATTGTTTTTGCTTTGGATACCTTTAAATGAAAAATATAAATTGCTATCATCTACTATAATAAAAGTGTAATGACGATAAATTTACATTCATATAAACATAAGCACTACTAACGTTTGTCTTGTTATATAGTGTTTATACATTGCATAAACTGTCATTGAAATCGTATTAATGTCTGTTCGAGTTCGGTAGATTGCGCGATGTTCGCTTTTAATTAGTTTCTGTCGAAGTCTATTCGATGCCAACGCCTCTCAAAGAAATTACTGAGCATCGGCTTGGACTATCCAGCTTACCTGCGAAAAATACCTTACAAAGAGAAAAAAACTGAATAGCTATCTTTGCTGACTTACAAGATGGATTGCAAGGTTTTGAAATAAAACACCATATTACTCTATCAAGTACCTGCTTTAACGATGCATATAAAGCAATTAATAACAAAACCGAAAAGTTGTATTTACAAACAAACTTGATATAAAAGCAAGTGCAACAGAGCGCGTAACAAACTAAAACTAGTTTTCGAAGTAGAGATTCTATATTAAATTGTGTCTGTTCTCGTCCGGTAAAGGGTAATATAGACCCTGGCAATGGCCCTTTTGAGGGATCTAGAGGCAATGTAGTATTGCTTGTTTAGCGTACTGGTGTTTATACTACTATGATTCCCAGGCAAGTGACGCTCAGTAATGAAACTGCAAACACACACGGCCGATATTAGTAAATTTAGGCCAATAAGTAAACTACCTATAGTAGCTAAAGTATTTGAATCGTTAGTATGTCCTTTTATAAGTTGGCACGTCAAGAATATAGTTTCTAAAATCAGCATTGCACTCAAAATAAATCCACTTTGACTAACTTGGTTGACTTTGTTGAAAGTACTCCAACTGATGTTAGTAATGGCCATGAGATTGATGCAATTTATAGTGACTTTAACAAAGCTTTTGATAAAGTAGATCATAGCATATTACTTCATAAGCTGTCTATGATATTTAATATTCATGGATCTCTGATGAGTTGGCTAAAACATACTTGGTAAATCGTAGACCAAAGAGTTGCAAAGTCTGACAATATCCCCTTGCAGAACATCCTGGTCAGATTTAGATTTAAATATTCTAAACAGATTTAGGTCATCGGCATGCACATCATGAATTGACAAAACAATATTTTAAATCGTCTATAAATATTGTGAACAGTAAACAGAACCGAAGTGGGATCCTTGGGGAACGCCAGACGAAGGCATAAAATTTTTCGATGAGTACTCATTAACAATAACTTTACATACATATATATATATATTTACATATATATATATGTGTATGTAGGTTGATTGATTATAGGATACAGCGACACGTCTATGTATAGTCCAGTCACATTTTAAAATATCCTTTTCCCCTACGTCTCGTTACATCACGTAACGACCATGAAACTTTAACACACGGACTTCCCTAAGGTACAGTAATATTACATAATCGAAACTAGAAGTAAAGCTCCTGATTGTTTCAAAAGTTCAGACATTAAGTAACATTTAATTGGTCATTTTGTCTGGGCCCAATTTAATTTGAAAAAATATAGAATATTAAATATTACTCAAAAAAAATATTTACAGGAATAGTAGGGTTCTTATCTTGATTACAACGTTCGTGGTTGATGTGATCACTTTATCTGTTGTGTATTAATACGTATTATGTACACAGCGTAATCATACCGACGAGACGTGTCACAAAAAAATCCTATTACATTGGCAAAATCATGGAACTAGTTTTGGCTCGGGTACTACAAAACCAACTCATTATTGCGATAATTTCCAACTAGACCATAAAAAGAGATTTATTGGATAGTAGCAGTCGTTATCTGTCTAAATGTAAAATTCACATTTTGCCTTATGTTCACAGTGGTAAGCGTTTTGTAGGTAAATATTTTGTGTAGTAAATATCGTATGCAAGCTGGCAACGTTATGAACGGTGGGACACTATATAGCTGCCTAGTATATTACAGTTAGAACAATAGGCTTTTGGGGCGAAAATGCATGCCACGTGGTGCTCTTGACATAAACACTAGTATGGATGCTGGGATAGATCTCAGTTATTTTATAATTTAATAAAAATGTTACATATTTTCAATTAAACTTTACTTAGTGTACAATCTAGAATTTCTAAATGCCGTAAATATTAATAAAACAACAAAACCGATGTGAAACATTGTTCTCTTTCAGATCCTAGGTTTAGGGAGAGCAACCTTACCAATACATCATATCCTTGCCTATTACGAAAAAAAGGGCAACCGATAGGATGAATTACCCCCAGTTTCGTTAAATTATCGTCTGCGGTATTTCCGGACCGATACGACATTAAAACTTTCAAGTAAAGAGCGATCTCCTTCTTAAAAGGCCGGTAACGCGCTTGTGACTCCTGGGTTGCAGGCGTTCATGGGCGGCAATAGTCCCTTTCCATCAGGTGACCTATTTGCTCGTTTGCCCCCTTTTCCATTAAAAATAAAAAAAGTTACGTTCAAAATCTCGAACCTTTGAAGTAATAAAGTTTTCAAAATGAGTATTGAGAGTGATATACTACACATCTAATTAAGGCACCTTTTACTATTTATCTAATGTAATTATTGTAATTACACAAATTACATTCATACTTGATGTAAAAAAACCCTCATCTTCATCATCACTTTTTTGCCTTTTTTCTAAATAAAATTTAGAAAAAAGGCAAACAGGTTTGGGGCAGGCCACACAATGTTTTATACTGCAAAAGATTTGACTGGTTTCTATTACGGTCCGCCGGCTACCTGACGCCTACCCTCCTTAGGACTATAGTGTTTTCAGATGAGACATTCCGTTGTAGTGGTAGTGTGTGTATAGTTAAAATTGAATTTAAGTAAGAAAGATTGATAAGGCAGGGCATCTAGGGCCATTGCTATCGCAAGTCTCAGATGGAATCGGCCTGAAACTCAAAAGGGGTCGCCTTTCTGTATGTTCGTCTTGAGCATACAAATGATACTAGGGCAGGGCAAATATATCAACTAGTCAATATAAACAATTCTGGAAAAATTATAAACTTAAGAAAATCTTCTATTAGTAATAAACATTTATCATTTCTCAGTTTCGTTCACCTACGTACATTAAATGTGAAATACAATAAGAACATATTGTTACGTTCTAGCTGGCAGAATGAAACTCTGAAACCATAAAAACTTGATCATTTTCAATTTGAAACGTTTATTTTAATTCTGCAAGCCCACTAACTCGGGCACATAAAATACCACTATTCCTGATTTATAGAACACTTAAACCGATGTTTCTCGTACCAGCTCAAGTGTTTTAAAATGTACCGAACCAACAATCTATCTGATTTATTATATCATGTGAGGATATTTGTGTGAGGAGATTTGTACTTATATTTGGTCTTCTAGATAATGTTCGACTGCAACCTGCAAATCGTCGTAATATGGAGATAGTTGGTAATGAATTATGGTAGTAAAAGCTACGATAAAGGGAAAACGTACCGGAAAAATAAATAACTTTCGAATGAGCATAAAGAGGGAGAGAGAAAGACATGTGATTCTAACTGTATAATTTTAAACTTTTCAAGCATAATCTGATTTTGAATGCCGCCTGCGATGGCTTAATAGGTGCAATAAATTAGACCAATACAACAACCCAAGTAAGTAATACACATAGTTTTCTCAATTATCAACTCACTCTCTTTAAAAGTACTTATCCACTGTAATACCATGTACAACAAAGGATGCGTACCTACCGCTTTGCGGGTAATGAATTAAAAATTGAATTTTGCAAATTACTCAGAGCGAACAGTATGACCGTTCCGATTTCACGATCCATTGAAGCACCACCGAGACTGAAGACCATCTAGGGTTCACGATAAAGAAACGAAAATGGACAGTGTAACGAGGCCGGATCGGGATGCAAATTAATACGCGCTTCTAGATCGAGTACATGAATATGCATGGGTGGTCCGCTCGTTCCGGAATAATATCCGGATGGCCATGGACAAGGTCCAACGCGCGTTGCCTGTCCCGCTGTCCAGTATGAAACGAGGCCATTTGGTTATGAAAATGCAAGTGTAAGAGGAATCAATCCAGTATAACGATTATATTTAAATATAATAATACTATATAAAATAGTAATAGTAAATAGTATAGTAATTATAATTTATACAAAATAGGCGTTAATGTAAAGCTAAGAAGATTTTCTTATATTTACATCTGTGTTAGTTTAAAAATGATTTATAAATATTTCAAGTAAGTGTGATTATTATTAAAACTTGGCAAGCTTCCATATGCCTTAAATATTGTTTGCTTTATATAGTTATACGTAATAAGAATTAACGAACGCAATACAAACATAAAAACGTGTAACGATTGAAGTTAAAACATTGAGAGTTAATTGGGGTAAGATGTAGAATGATTAAGCAGAACTGTGTGGCACACCGTCAGCGTATATGCCACCTCGTCTGTTGTCGCGTTTTTATAACTGGCATTGCCGGCGTTCCTTTGTGTTGCGATTTCCTTTGCATTCTCTGAGTGCTAAGCCGCTAAGCGACATTTCGTGCTGACGGACTGTCGTTTTTTATACTTTTTACTATTTATTACTTGTAGTTGTTACTGTACCAAACCGTGATCATTGCGACGTAAGATAACTACCTATATTTTTTTCTTGATTGTTCAACTATTTACTAAACTGATTTTATATATATAGCAACAATTTACCGTTACATTTTAATTAGATGCTATGCAGAAGCAAAAGAGCGAGGCCTCAATGTTCTAAGCGTTCAGCGTAAAGGTAATTCCGTTTACCTTTCAGTAGTCGTTACTCTTTGTTTATATACAGGGACGGTGTTCAGTTTAATTAGTTTTTGTTTGATGATTAGCGATGTATTGGCCTTTACAGAATAAGAATTTTTATCCGCTTCGAATTTACAGCAACAATTAATTTGAAACGTCTTTGTTTTTTTTACTACGTAGATTACGTAAAAGATAGCGAAATTGAAATATAAATTTGGATATTAATATTAGTCATTTAAAAAAATACCAGGAAAAAAAAGAATATTCTTTACTCGACTGGCGTGTACGCGACATTATACACATGCAAAGATATAGATATGTGTAGAAAACAAAGAGGGAGGGAGTACGCACTAAAGCTCGCGTTGATTTATTATATTACACCAATGTCACAAAATTCCTCCCAAATTCAACTGCTGGCATTTGCGTTCGGGATTCATGATCAAGTATTCATCTAAAAATCTAAAATGTGTATGTTTCGTACCATCAGTACAAGTACGTATACTAGCCACTTTTTGCGATGTCTCAGTATTAAATTGAATACGTTTTTTATGGGATGTCCGACTTTAATATCTTTTAAAAAATGTATTTTTTTATCTGACATAGTAATCAGTAATGAAGGATCTCATTGGTAAAAACAACAACGATAGCAAGTTAGCAATGTGTATCTGAGCGATCTCATATGAATAATTAGGCGGGAAGTCAGTTTCACTCGTCGCCGTTAAAAAGAATTATTTCGGCTAATGTTCGTCTCGACGGTTGGCGGCCAGCGCCAGCAATTTGTCACAGCCCACAACGGTAGAGATGTTTATTCAAACGAGGAGATTTTATTGCAATGACATAAATCTTCGGGCCAAGGAGACATGAAAGTGACGTGTTTTGTAATCGGGCGACAATGTACTTTTTGTGTACGTTCTTTCTACTTTCGTCTTAAAGTACAATATTAATGAAACATTATAGTCGTAAAAAATACATAGTATATTATGCTTACTATATCTTTATTATTAAAATCTATTTTCCTCTTATTCAGTACTTTAATAAAACATGAATAGCTTTGCACTTTTTTTTTCATGAACCAGTCGTTGATGGAAACTTTGTTGAAGAGCAACTATTAAAAATAGCAAATTTTAACCCGGAGCGTAGTTCAACCCTTACAAAATGAAAATAGGAATTGAAATACATATTATGCTTTCTATTTTGGTAGTGGGTGTGTTATTAATTCAGCTGACCGTCAGTAATCCGTACGGGCGCGGGCAACCGCACTACATGTCGTTATCATTTTGGACGTTCATAAAACTGAATCCAATGTTTCTAACGAATATGCCACAAACTTAGTTTATAGGCAAATATTCAAATTTCATTTGAAGAACCAGTAAGTCCGCTTCGTGCATATAGCCGGTGCTAATGATCACGCTACGCGAAGATTGGCATACAACTTCGTCGACTAAATAAGAGAATTTCATCTTAAACGTTGTAGACAAATACTCTAACAATTATATTTGGAAGAATAATGTGTTGTTTTAGAAATGTCCCATTTTAGGTTATTAATTAATCAATAACATAAAACAGGCTATGTTGTCAATTCTATGTCGAACATACCTAATATCTAATGGACATAGGTAATACATTTTTATTAGGCAGTAAAAATGACGGCAATAAAAGAGAAAGTAGTATATTTGTGGCTTATTTTTTATGTGTGATTTCCCATTTCTAAGCTGCAGAGTGAGAGATTTAAAGTGTTTGAACGTTATTAAATTAAGTAATATCCAGACGGGTTCTCATTCATTTCTTTATTACAAATATTTTGAAGAAAATTCGGCACATCAAAATATTAGATTATTTTGCATTTCATTCTAATACCATAACGTTTTATATCAGTTTCTTTTATTGCATTCTCTGTTCATCACTGTTCGTCACGTCGGAATCTAATTTAATTACTTGATTCCTATGTACGTCTTATTATTGAAATAACGCTCAATAGGATTACAGATCATCATCAGCCTATCGCAGTCCACTGCTGGACATAGGCCTCTCCCATTGCACGCCACTTAGATCGATTTACAGATCAATTTGTTAATAATACTTGCCAAGAAACTGTACTAAATAGCATCACGTAGGAAGAAAATCCTAATAACATTCAATAAGGATTTTATATATAGCCAAGGTACAAAAAAAAAGATTACGTTAGAGTAATCTTTTATTGCTGGTTTACACCATGAGACAAACCTACAGCCCACCCGTTTAAAAGTAAACAGTAAACGTTTAGTTCCGCGTCTCTAATCCAAGAAACCTCTCAGCATAAGTTTCAGATTTAACTCTGCATAATAACTTGATGCTGTCATACAATCCCATTGTTGTCTCAACGATTAAAGACGGGAATCATTTGTAAATATCTCTAAGCAAAGCGTGAAATATTTATAAAGTTATAAATAACTATAAAGGTTATATTTTAAGTTTATAAAATTATAAGTAACCCGTAACCGCTTCAGATTACGATTGAATCCTTTTAGATTTTTTAAATTAAAACCGTCGTCAGTTTTTATCAATTGAAACAAGTCTGCCATATCCTCGAAATACGTAAGTAAAATAGTGTATCGTGTGTAATGTAATAAACACAAAGAATATTTTAAATAATTGTAATATAAATACCAGCATACTACAATGTGAGTTACAATTATAATATTGCTAAGGTACCCTTGTAACTTGTCAGGGGCTTACGTTGTTATTGGCAAATACATATGTTAACAACCCTTACTCATTATTATGATCCAACAGTCGGCTCTTACTTATTCATAAATAATAATAAGATTGTATCATTATTTGTTAATGTCAACATTATTATGGGAAGATTTCTTATTCAGTCAGTAGCATAAATAATAATGTAGCTAAATGGGAATTTCTTATTTCCCTTGTACTTTTAGAATCGTATTCAACGAACGTACACCGCGTTTAGGCATACAACGCTAAGAGGATTACTCTACCCCAAACCAGAATAAGCATAAGACGCTTCTAATGACGTATTTGTCTCGAGCATGATTGTGTTCCAGATAATCCAGATTACAGATTAATAGGAAATTTACTGTGTCTGGCTAAGAATCTGATAAAAGTCATTGCAAGGTAAGGTAAAACTTCCAATGACTTTCCCTGTATATGTTGCAAATTCGAAGTTACAAAGCTGCTTATTAGTTTGTGACTTGTTCTAGCCCAGTACAATATTTGTTTACTTGACTTGATTGTAATAAATTACGAACGGAAGATAAATAGGGAAGCGCCACGCAGTTCTTTAATTCTTACGAAGGACATCACTTTGTAAGAATGAAATATGCGTGCAACCCCACTGTGGTATCAGCACGAGGCTTTTTAGTGTGTATTTTCGATGGTGTTCGTGACATCAAAGCGTTTTTGTTGAGTATAATATGGTGAGAAGTATGGCTGTAGATTTATGGGGCACATATTAAAATTTATGTTGGACCATAATTTGATACTCAATTCCACATAAAAGTATAAGAAATATGTTCTAAATATGACATACAATTATGAACACAAAATGGTTTCTGTTGAAAATCTTAGAAACTTAATGATATATTTTCTACTATGAACGTGTTAAAATTTATTTCCAGTAACAAATTCTACAATATAAGTGCAAAATATTTGTGTCACTTGTGTTTCGTTTAAACGAGTTCATCAAAGTAATGCAACATTTAATACGAAAATAAATACGAAAGATTTATATTATGCAATAAGAAATCGCAGTTCTTTTTCTATAGTTATAATAAAACAAACATCAAAAGTATATTTCAGGAGATAAGTTGTAAGATTATAAAAATGAGACTTGCTCATTAGATAGGTGCAAAGAGTTGCAAAGACATCGACGTCAATGTAAAAGTAAATTGAACATCGCAGTTGTGCGTTTTTATATACAAGCCACTTTGATACAATAATAATGTTTTCACTGTAGCCTAAGATTACAAGTATCAAAGTTATTCAATAGTATCCTAATAATTAAAGCATTTCGTTTATAAAAGGATAATATTTTTGATGTTAATCCATTCGCAATAAAAACCGAACTTAACATATTCAGCTTTAAACCGAAGGTACGAAAGCATTTAATGTTTTTACTAAAACGCCCGTCGGAGGCAGTAACATTTACTTTATGCGATGTACATTTTTATCAGCGCGGTGTCAAAGGCGTTTAAGCTTAGTCCTCAATGAGTAACGCGTGAGTAAACACAACGCGCAAGGATAAAGCGATGAAAAAACATCATGTTCACAATAAAGTGGTTTAAAAATATTTAAAATATTTAAATGATGTACCTACTAAAAGACTTTTCATAAAAAAAAAAACAAAATTATATTTTTATAAATATACTTAAAAACTTGACACCATCTTTTTACAGAATAGCGAACAGTTATTTAAAATAAACAATCCACACTCGAGTTATAGTGTAGCATCATAACTAAACTTTCAAAAAAAATCTCAATACAGCATCACTTAGCAACATAAAACTACTAACTGGTACGTAATATTGAGTGTATTCTAGGTCATAATAAAACAGATAGCAATAGCCACATTTGGTAGCATCATTCGTAGCTGCGTAGCTTATCCGTAACACACATAAAAATGTTTTTGGTTCAGTGTACTCGTATGTATAAGACAATTGAAATTCATGAATGAATGGGTTAGATACTTGATCCTCACTTTCTTTGTAATATTATTATAAATGCGAAAGTAAGTTTGTTTGTAAAGTTTTTTAGCGCTTTTTCGTAATTAGTCAACTATCCTAATGTATTACGAAAAATAACATAGACTACCTTTATACTGAAAGAAATAAACGAGGGATAGTAAACAATAAAACCTCACACTCACGTGAGCG
The DNA here is from genome assembly GCA_902825455.1 of Arctia plantaginis. Classification (NCBI taxonomy): domain Eukaryota; kingdom Metazoa; phylum Arthropoda; class Insecta; order Lepidoptera; family Erebidae; genus Arctia; species Arctia plantaginis. Next base: position 10,637,817 of record CADEBD010000288.1, read on the forward strand.
AAATCGACGATGTAAGCTAGCCCTTGATAAATAAAACAAAAAAATGTTTGTAATAAACACCCAGTAATATAAGAATCAAACTAAAGAGTCGTCGACAAAAGTTACAATGCTTGTAGCCGTGACATTTAATCAGTAGGAAATATAGGAGGCGTAAGAAATAAAGTAGCTACATAAGTTGGGACGGCTTGACAGCTAGAGCTCGCAAAGCCGGGAGCGCCCGCTCACGTCAGCCGTCCTCGTTACCAACAAAACTTGCTCTTGCCAGCGTTTGTCACTGCATTACCCATCTAACATACGAAATATTCACGCTGATAAGTAAAAAGAAAAAAAAGCTTATGCGAAACCCATGTAAGTTGAATTAAGTTGGAAGAGTAGGAGCTGAGTCCGCAACAAAATCATAATGTGATTTGTCATGTGTCACGGGAACGCGTACACACCTCGTGTGGGAATAGGGTTCGAGGAGGGCCATGTTTCTGGCTTATATTAATGATATTGGTACGACGAAATTGCCTTGATTAAGACGAAGAAATTTACCTTTATTGGCCCTTATTTTTTTCTATCTCATATATATTTAGTACGCGATGAACCTTTTCAAACATCTTTCATTAATAGGGCTTTGGTTGTTTCTAAATAATTTATAGATTATTTCGATAAAATAAAATCTATATTGTTCCAAGAGTCTGATTAATTTTAGTAAAAATATAATACTTACTCAAACTCTTAACTTGCAAATGGCTCTTTTGCGAGGGAAATGAGAAGCTTTTGAATTTTTTAAATATTCATACTTAATTTAAATATAAATAACAACCTCGATTTGTGTTTTTACGCTAATAATACATATTTTTTCTGTGTAAATTTCCACCTCTAGTTTGTTACTAAACGTTAAACTGTTCAGTAAATTGAGTAACTTTAGGTTAAAAAGTTATAGAAGTTGAAAGCAATAAACAAACGGAAAGTTGTACCTGAAGCAGCTCTACTTGTTTTATTAAATTATTAGATTAGTAAGGTGTGTTAACGGCCGAAATAAAATTACTTCAGATTTTCAACGGGAAGTTACTTAGCTGTTGTATTCGTAGTCTGTATTTAGTTATTGATATTTAGTCGCTCTTGAACAATAGCAAAGGGAGTCGAGGGAGGCAAGTGGGTCGTATGACGCGCTCTGATCGTTTACGTCACGGCGAATTAGTGAGACAATCGCTCAACGTTGCGCTGGGGGTCGACGCGGCACAGTGGACGCAAATGGAGGACTATACTCTAAACGAGTGACCCTTTAACTAAAGTTGACCCAAATGTGTCCTGACCGGTGCTAGTATCATCTGACAAATACCACCGATTTAGAAATAACAGCCTAAACAATTACGGTTCATTTATTTCTAAGAGAAATTTCGTATACATTATTAGGGCTATTCTTAAGAAGACACAGAATTCTATAAGGCGCTTGATATCTTTATCATTAAAATATTTCGTATATATCATCGAAAACGTAATAAAGCATTTGAACATGTGAGAGCTATCTGAAACTCTGTGTGTAGAGCCTTTAACGAGCGACTATTTAAACATACGTGTGGTTAGAGCCACGATGTAATTTATCAACCATTTCCCAGAGTTTCCTTAATTTATTCCGTTGTTAGCCGCGTTGACGTTGGTTTTATCATCCATTAGTGGCGGCGCTCAAGACCGACGCTTTCTGCTGAATGTAATCGCGCAAGTTAAAGATGATAGAAGCAAAAGACGGCTACAATTAAAAGAGGTTATAAATGCGTCGGGTGCAGAATTAATTAGAGCCACGCTCACGCCCGATAGTGCACGCCGCCTCTTGATTTATAGCTTCTATTCCTAAAGATACTTCCAGAACCGAGGATCGAGTTACCTCAAGATATAAAGTAACCCTATGATTTATGTGATGCTCCAAATTGTACTATGATTTATAATACCAAGACAGATATACAAAGAACAATGTTCAACATTGTGTACTTATAAATATACGATTTATCATGCATACCATCAATTTTATAAAAGTATGATATATGTATTTACTAATGCATATACATATGTGTGGGTTCTTAACCCTTAACAATAGTTTCAACAGAAATAAAGAGAGAAAACGATCCGCTCACTTATGGTTCGGTAACCAATTACGGTCGACGCTTCGTTTATTCTTATGTGTCTTCTGCGTTCATAGATAGCTTTTGGTCATCCAATTAACCAACACAGCTTATTGTTTACCAAAATTTCGTAACCCAAACTATGTACTTCAATTTACGACAAGAAGAAGAGACTGACTGCACAGACATTTAGACTATCAGCTACTATAATGTTACTTTAAATGTGGATAACACGACGATTTCATTTATTTACACTGTAAAACCATCCTCTATTCATTTAAACTAATAAGTCATTATGGATTACACATAAAGTATGTAATAAAACTGGCAGCACTATTTAAGTTTGATAAGTTAGTATGTATTTATAACAAAATTATACAATTTATTAAGTGTCCCAGTAGTACAACAAAGAAGAGTGACTCACTGTTGGTTTCTAACCAACTTCCAAAAGGAGGAGGTATTTTGGACATACATTTTCAACAAAATCTACGTAAAATTTATTTACTAAAGCTGTGGTCTTACACATAACGCCGTTTAGGACGACAAACAATTGCGCGGAGAAGTAATATTTACTCATTTTCGTATTTACTTACGGGCTGATTATTTCAATCTAAGGAGGCAAAAATGCGCGTAGCATCCGTACTTATTCTCATAACTCATTACCAGTGACAAGCAGTTCGCGTGTGAGCACATTACCAATGAATACGCTGTTTCCTTCTGACGTTTATATTAATAAATATTTGCACACGTTCACCGTAAGAAAGGCACTAGCAGGCGACGGTCTGATACCGGTTTTTAAATAATAACGTAAATAATGCGGTAATATTAATTCTCACCTTATCCCTAAGAATTCATCTACATGTGGGGTCAATTCATAAATTCTTTAAATACTACTACTATATATTTGTGTACGTTAATCGAACACAATTTTATTTAATAACTATTGCTGTTGAATGAACATCTCTCATAAAAAATGAAACGGTGAGAATTCGGCTATAAACCGTCCTAGAATTTAGTAAATTTTAAGCAGTAAAGTCCGCGTTGTTAAAGTCCCTCGCAGTAAAATGATAATCGTTTTACGACAGTTTATGTGAAAGTTCTTTGATGAACTAGTGCTGAAAGCCTGAAACATTCGAAACAATGACAAAGATCGTGATAGTACATGACAGTATTCATGACTTAAATTCTGTAATTTGTGTTGCTTGTATTACATTGACAACCATGTTACAGACAAAACCTGCGTCCATAAAATAGATTAATGACCACAATACTGCTACAAGGCTGCTTCAAATTAGCACAGACTCATTATACTCCGATTGTTAACAACGACCACTAAAACGTTGTTTTTCTTAGAGTCCACTCTACAAAAATGTAAAAACATACTTTTTTACAAAACCTGTAATGCGCACCTAGATTAATAAACCCGTCTTAACGTTGTTATATAATGCTATTATAATGCGAAAAACGTTAATGTCCATTAAAAACATTAAAATATTTTAAGAGTCTCTCCACACAGTCAGGCTTTTGATAACTGGCTAAAAATAACGGTGCGGAGTTTTTAACGATCAGATTTCTCAATCGCAGTGAAGGGAATTAATGATCTGCCCTTTCCCCTACGACCTTCATTCCATGTTTTTGCACGGTTTAAAATTAAAAACTCATCAACTTGGATAATTTCTCGATTCACCGTTACAAATAGGCGGAATACGACACAGTTTACATCTGTGTTAACCGATTAATGCTTAATGCAAGCGATCAATTGGGTCGTGTACGTTATCTTCATTTTTTAACATAATGGTTTAGGATAACGGAAGCAGTTTCCTGCTAGACGACGGCACTTATTTCCAGACCTTCGGTTTAATGTTATAATGGATACTTGTTGTAAGAATATTAATTATTTGCTGTCATCTGTCGCACAAAAATATTTCTTGAGTTAACTTCATTGTGTGCATTCGAAGCTAACAGCATTATTCGTGCTATCATGTACCCCTTTTTTTTCCGTGCGGAAATCCCCTCGGATACCACCTATCGGTGGACTCGAACCGACTAAAACCGCACGCCGTCTCGGGTACTAATAGCCGGGGAACCAGGTATACCATAGAAAGGAAGTCCCTAGTGCGCTATCATGTACCCCTGGCTTTTTCTTCTTCTAACAAAACGTATTATTTTGAGTGTCATCCTGTTTCTGATTCTAAACGTCGCGTCGCCGTCACCATAAAAATATATGATAAGAGGTTTATTCTCACGATGTTTTGTTTGTGTCTCTATCTGTTTGATAATTAGGTAGTTAAATCAAAAAGTTTCTAAATCGCTTTTGAACGAAATAATACGAGTATAGTACCAAATAGTAAATCACTGTATATATGATATATGATAAACAACTGACATTTGTGCTGAGCCCATCGATGTGATTTTGTCAAACTGACAAGCGTGTGTGATATTCTCTTTGAAGAAATTTATACGGTTTACACTGGACAATTTATTACTTTGATTCAAATTTGTTATGCTTATTATTTTTTTCAATCAGATTTAATTACCTTCAAGATATTATTATATTTATTTTATTTTTATTTATTTTAATACTTTATGCACAAGTGTGGGTTGTACAATGGCGGTCTTAATGCAACCGACATTTTATCCCAGTCTACCCCAAAGTAGACTGGGATAAAATTTCGTCCACCCCAAGGTGGTGCTGAAATGTGTGACTAGGTGCACTGGTTTCAAATTTCAAATTCAAATTTAATCAAACAAATACATTCAATGATTTAAGAGTTCGTCGTTGACGACCGTACTAATGTAAATTGTGTTACAGTCGTCAGCGGCTTCCACCCTGGGTAACTCAATTTATAATTGTATAGCTGACTACAATTTTTGAAATCAACACAAAGTTAAAAAATATTAGGAAAAAAAAAAAAGTATATAATTCAATTAATTAATATAATCTACTGGATTAAATTCATTTACATTATTAAATAACAACAATCTCTTTGTTGACCATAAGCGGTTTAGTTACATGTTTATTATTTATATTTTTAAATCAAATTGAGAAACAGAAAAAAAATTACACCGAATTCATTTACTTAATAAAATAGCTGCAAAAATAAAAACTGAAATAATCAGATGGGATAAGTTAATATTGTTTGTTATTACAAGCAGTACAAACTCGACTCTCACTAACAAAAATGTTTATACAAGGCAGCGATTACTCTTGCGAGTAAGTTAAATTGTTTACCACTAACACACGCAATAAGCCTGAGGCGTTATCTTTAAAAACATTTATACGTGATCTTCCCCAGCACTGATTTCATTTTGATCTACATTTTATTGTTTCTTCTAAATACACTGTCGTGATATTAAAAGACCAGTTGTAACGTCAAAAAAAGTTTTAATTTCACGAACAGTCGAGAAACGTCCTACATTTGTGTGACGTACGAACATGCTTTAGCGCTAACGCTTAATTTTCTCGGAAAAGAAACGGAAGCAGTTTAAGCGCGAGATTGAATCAGGACATCTCGGCAACATCTGCCTGTGTCACTTGGAGATTGTAATACGAAAAACTGCACTAGCAGCCAGAGCTCGCGGCGTGCCGCGGCTCTATCATACAAAAGTCAATCTAATATTTTTAAATCCGCAGACAGTGTCACTTGGCATAATGAATTTCTCAAACTTAAAATAAATAAATATATTTTTGAGAGCTGTTTTTAATATCACATGTCTTTCATATAGGTAGCTAGTTCTTAATAATAATAATTATTATTATTCATTGTTATTATAAAACAAATAAAGATGTCCGGAAGTAGACGAAGATTCATACTGATAATAAATTGTTATTAGTTTGCAAAGTAACAATTACATCTCATAATACATTGCAGAAGAACTGGGTTTTGATTTATAAGAATTTTTTAAAGCTTTTTTTCTCCTTTAGTTTTTTAGGTTGTAACTTGTAATACAAATGTGAAAGTGACTTTGCTTGTTACGCATTCACGCCTAAACCACTTAATACACGCGGGTGGAGTCGTTAGAGGCAACATCGTTGTTTATCTATGTGTCTAATTCTGTAACATGAAAAATTGTAGCAACTGTGTGGGACTGCTATTTTGGTATTTTGAAGTTTTTGCTATCCTACAAATTAAATGCTTCTACCTTTTCCAAAAATACCTTAAATTACATAAGTTAACATAGCGACAAACTTAGGGAATTTTGATTTCTTATAATTTTTTATTTACAACTTTAAATTTAATGTTATACGGAAATGTACTAGATTTCTAAGCCACTTAGTCACTGAAAGTTTAGAACTCTAACTTTATTAATAATAAAATTACAAGATCGAAAATGTTTTGAATGACTACGAGAAAGACAAACCAATGCGGATGGTAAGGCCTGTGTCTTTTGCAGTTCAACAGAAACAGGCTTGATCACAGAAAATATTTAAAACGCTTACCTACAAAATGTAAAGTGTTCTTGAATATTGGAGTTAGGCCCTACAAACGTCTCAGCAAGTTTATCAAAGTCGAAAAATTTGTAACTTCTATAAAATGAGAACCTACCTGAACAGTTATCAAATTAAACTTACTAGAGGTTGCCACAAATTGAAACTCAAAAATGCTTCTTTGGAAAAAGATAAAATTATTTGAAAAAAACTAAAGTCATAGATCAACACACACAAAGCATAAGCCGACATTCGGCCGTTTTGAATGGACCAGTTTATGTTTATATACGTATATATATGTTTGTTTAGTTCAACATCTCGACTTTTGTCGGTTTTATAAATACCCCGTCCCGTAACACACGGGAAAAAAGATATCTATGTCCCCAAAAACTTCAAATTGATAAAGTTAGATATGAATTATGAGAATTATTTACTGTAATTTAATTTTTAATGTGCAGTTTCATTGTATGAGAGGAACCTAACTAGTGTGTGTCTGTCGTGTGGTGCGTGTTATTTGCGGCCCTTCTCCTTCCTCGTCCTCGTCCTCTCCCTCTTACCCGTCGTATGCTTAATGTATGTTGTGTGTCCAGTGTATGTGTATGTGTATGTGCTATGTTGAGTGGGTCTAGAGTGTCTGAGGATTGCGGTATGTCTGGCGATTGTTGCGAGCCCTGTGGTTGTGGGTCCTGTGACTGATGCATGTTTTGCGATTCCTGGGTGTTTTGTGTATGTTGGTCCTGTGTGCTGTGTATGAATACTGTATCTCCCAAAACTTTACTGAGTATGGTCACTGTGTGTATGGCTGCTTGTTTTTGAAGGATGGTTATGTCGATGTTGGCTCCTAATTTATCTATGTATTTCTTTATGCTTTTAGCGACTATTCCAGTTGCGCCTATAATTATCGGAATGACAGTCGTTTGTGTATTCCACAGGCGGGTGACTTCAGTTTTCAACAGGTGGTATTTGCTCAATTTCTCAATCTCCTTAGCGCCTATATTGTAATCGGATGGTACGGTAATGTCTATTAAATATGTTTTATTGCTAGTTTTGTCGATATATATAAGGTCAGGTCTATTGTGCGTTACGGTGATATCTGTTTGTACGGGCATTTCCCAAAGGATTTTAGTGGATTCATTTTCTTTGACTTGTGGTTGTATGAGTGTTTCTTTCCACCAAAGGTCAGATATTTCTATTTTGTGTTTTTTGGCCAGACACCAGTAGACGTATTGGACAAGGTTATTATGTCGTTTAACATAATAGGTCCCCGCCAGTTTTTCGCATCCTGATATGATATGCTGAGTGGTCTCATCCTTACAGGCACATATGCGACATTTTCCGTCTACTGATTCTTTCAGTATATCGCGCTGATGCTGTCGGGTCATAATGGCTTGGTCTTGTATGGCAAATAATGATGATTCTAATTTGGACGATATCTGTTGTTTCTTAATCCATTTAAACGAAAGCTCTGCATCTATGTTGGCTTGATCAAGTACTTTATGAGGAAATTGCCCGTGTAACTGCTTACTTCTCCACACTGCATTGTGTGTTTTAATAATCGCTTTCTTAATTTCATCATCTGTGTGTGTGTTACCCACTGTTAAATTTAGTTCTTCTTCTATTTCTTGTGCTTCCTTAATGATTGAGTATTTATCTCTATGTGAGTCATGTTGGACTATTGCTTGAATAAGATGATCTCTTTCTGTTTTTAAGTATTGCTTATATTTAACTACCTGTGTTTTATACATATACTCTACGTTATATTTATTATATTATTATTATTTATATTATTTATTATACATATTGTTTGTTATGTTTATATATGTATATATGTTTATTGTATAGCCTTTTGGAACGAGACTGGTTAAAGTAAATACTGGACCCCTATAATTTTATGCAGTTGTTTTTACACAATTATTAACTTTAGAGCACGTATTTTTTAACAATTTTAGCTTTTTGTACTACTTCTACATATAGAATAGAATAATATTTATTTCATAAAGCACAGCATACAAAAATCAAACAAAAGTTTAATAACAACATACACAAAAAAAAACTAAAAATCAAGTAAGGTTTGATAAACACTTTAACAAGGTATCATCTTTCAATGTGTCAATCTTTCATACCTGACAGAATTGACATAACACGTCAATGTGCCACGTATCCAACCACGCGTCTATGAAATGTTACTTAGAATAACTATTACTTATCAACTATACTTTTCAACCCATGTACCATAAAAAACCTTTAGTATGATTCTTTAATATGAATATGCTGAGGGTTGTACGCCGTGTTTCAGAAAATAGGTGGATAGATGCCACCTCAGTACGAGTAATGATTTTGAGTGCCCGCCTTATTATATAATATTAAATAATATGTAAACATTATGATATGCTTCCGTGCGTCATATTTGTTCAAAAGGGTCCAAAGATTTTTTTTCACGTATTAATATATAGATAACAAGTACGAAAATTGAGCGGATCTCAAATGATAAAAAAAGATAACTGAAAAGTTGGATTTAAAAAGTAAAATAAATAACATCAAAACTAAACTTTTAATGTACGAAATTGAGCAAATAAAAACTTTTAAAAGTCTCTTTAGTGTTAGATGGTATTCCACCTAAGTAAAATTTATTTCATTTTATATTTTTAATCATTACTTGGTACAAAACAAACAGTTTTACATCCCCGACGCCAAAAGATTTACAATGCAGCGACAAATGTTTTTAATCACACATTTCATCTGATTTGTACTGCCAAAAAAGGCTCAGACGATTTAAGTAGTCGTAAACATCGCTAGTCATCAAAGAGTAACCTCGTCATATCCAAATTAGCTTTAATTATAAGCAGCAGGCACTTACCATCTTTGGTAAATTATATTAGCGTCTCAGAAATGACTCGAAATTCCTACTGAAATATCATTATGAAAAGGTAGGAAAGGTTGTGAGTTTTTATAAGGGTGGGAGTTGAAGGAACCTGGGACGATGATAGAATGCGCTGTATAATATATTGTACCAACTGTGCAAACTCATCGATCAAACGTAACCCCTACAGTTGTTGAGCATTGATATCGTTCGTACTCGTAGGTGCTTGCTACTCCTACACTTCCCGCTTTTGGCGTCAAACTTTCATGTACGGAGCTGGCTTTCAACCCTACCGATGACACTGTCGATGCCAGTAATATTCATAACGTCGAATCTACTTGGCACTAGAAAATAATAACGCCAGCAATTCTCCGTCAACGCTTGAATGGGTGATATTATATAAGCTTTACTATGAATGTCGTCTTTCATCTTTGTGTTATTTCGAATACGTATTATAAGGAAAATGAATTATCGTTTGTGTGTAATAGATACATATCTATAACAGTCAAATACTGACATTATTTTTGTGAGAAATTTATTAAACATTCATGATTTAAATTCGGAATCCGTTCAGGTACTGTTTTAGTACGTTATAGGTGTTTGGCGAGATTTGATATAGTGAAAACGACGATTGCAACTAATTGACACTAATTTTATTCCTAACGTTATCGCGTGTAAAACACAGTTAACATACAAGTGTTTATAAAAATAGGTTATCGCCATGTATTAAATATCTCAAATATATTTTGTAGAAAATAAAAAGAATATGTAAAACAGATAACACTGCAGAAAATATTTTTTCTTCTGTGCACAATTCCAAGTATGCTTGACAACTTTGTTAATGTCCTTCATAAATAATTTATTGTTACAAGATTCACTTGGTAACTTTTAATAACATTAATAACTCCATCTACAATTGCTTAGATCGGCTTAAAAGAAAATGGACAAAGCCTTGGCTGAACAAAGCGTGTGAACAATAGCTAAGAAAAATACATGCTAAGTACACTTTTGTCAATCCGGGCTTTTAGCGAAATTCATTTAAAATATTGACTTGATTTCAATTACATTTACGATTTCTCCTCGTGTGCATCAGAAGTCTATTAGTTATATAAAAGAGTTACGAACAATCGATAACAGCGATAGATGCAATAACTTGAACAATGATTCCAATTTCACCTAACAAACACAAAGTTACCTAAGAAGAGCATATATAGAGAAATATAGGAAGCCCGCACGGCTTCGTTACATTGATGAGGATCTGGTATAAGGTAGGTAGGAGACAATCAACGTCTTGATTCAATTTCAATAAATGACACAAGATTGAAGACCTTAATCTATGTATACAAAGTTCTCAGGTGAGGTGTATTATCAAGACGTTCGATCACAATATCTACTTTATTGTGTTATATATTATTCTTCATGAAGCTAATGCCATTCGATTACAATCCTTGTGTTGAGTGGAATATCGCAAGATCCCATGTGCAAAACAAGTGATTTTCTTTGTACAAAGTTAAGCGAAACTTGATCGGATAGTATAAAATATAGCGGCCATATGTGACACTTTTTGTTTTGTTTTAGATATTCTCTCTCTGTATAGTGTTCACTCGTTCTAGGGTCGTATATTTTATACAACTACGCCACTTGTTAGTTGTATAGTTTACTAGAAAAATATTTCTATTCTTTTCATAACATTTTTTTGATGAATAAATTTACCTAGACAAAGTTTAAAGCCAGAAAGGATACTCACATTCATCGTGATCTTTGGCGGTGACTGTGAGGACAGTGTGTTGAATGTCCTCATTTTCGTCGACCTCCGCCTCATAAAGCTCCTTGTCGAAATACGGTGGGTTGTCATTCTTGTCGGCGATCCCAATGCGGATGAATTTAGTCACTGAAAAGAAACCAAACCTTTACTACAAGAAGATCAAACAAAAGTTCAATACCCTATTTCGCTATTAAAGGCAATGACGTATTATACATTATATATATATATAATAACAGACGAAAGTTCTCTCTTTGCCAGCCAATGTTACGAATAGGTAAAAGCGTTCTATAAAAGTTAAAACAATAATAAATTATAAAGTATTTCAAAGACTCAGTTATTCCTTTCGTTAAATAATCATTCAAGTTTTATTTTTGCTGTAGAAGCAATTCGTCTACAGATTTACAATTATTACACCCAAATAATTCTGTTTAATGGCAAAAGAAATGGCAAACAACAGACAAGAACTTGTTCACGAATCACTGGTTATCATCTGAGGTCTTTCACTTCGATAGATAAGTAAAAAGCAAAAACCTTTATGAGGAACTGTTCGTCAACGTTAATGTTTTTGACAGCTTCACGAATTTGAGTTTTCTCTCAATATTTGGTAATATTTAATATATTTAAATAAACGGAAAGTTTGCTCAGTAGTACCTACTAGTACTATTTTAAAGTTTAATAATTCCTTTTTTTTCAAAGATATTTAGGTCAGCTACTTACTTACTGTAAGTGTAATCGCTTTTCGGTAAAACTAAACGTATTTTCATAGAGAATTGCCCTACTTTGTAAATCTAAAGATTTACAAAGTAGGCAATTCTCTACTAATATTTTACAGCTAAAGAGTTTGTTTATTTGGTTGAGTTTTTCAGTGTTTTATATCCCATTTATCGAAGAAGGTTGTAAACTACATAACGTCACGATACGACCAGTAGGAGCCGAGCATCAATAAAAAATAATGCAAAAACGGGAAAAAATTATTATTTTTGAGAGCCACAGACCAAGTTACGTGGGTCAACACGTTATATTTATAGTATTAAACTTAGTTTTTATAGTTGTTCCTTAAGTGTGGTGACGGATTAAGGTCCGCATTTTAAAAGACGTTTCATGTATGGGTTTAACTCTGATTACCTGAAACTAGTTTTAAGTGCAGATCAAAATTTAAGTATTGAGATCTTATTATAGTTGAAACTAGTTTTAAGTATTGATTTGCACATAGTCTGTTATCAATTACACAGTTATTAAAAAAAATCTTTTACAAACATAATTTCTGTGAATTTGTATATAGTATACTATTAGCTAGTGTAGCAATGTTAACATATTAACAAGCTTGGTGTTCGTCCAAAATTAAATATGACAAATATAAAAATAAAAATGACTAGATATAGGCTATACCAGACATTAAAGTTATTTATCAACACTTGTCATGTGAAATGTCCAACGATGTACTAGTATAATTATTATACTTTTAACATAAAACAAAAGGTTGTGGTGATTTCAATTTAAATAAGTATTGTGTGTAAAATGTGAATTTCATTGAATTTATTTATTTTAAGTAATTTACCAATTTCCAATTATTTATTTTAATTTACCTTAATTTCAGTGAAATTAGGGTAAATTAAAGTGAATTGATTTTAGTATGACAATTAATTCTTTCGTAGATAAAGTAAATCTTTCGTAATTATTCAGAAACAAATAATCGAAACACATTAATTTCCCCTAAAATGCCCTAGAAATTATCATGGCTCACATAAACAAAGATCACAGCTGTCAAAATCTATACTTGAGTAAAGATTTCGCTATCACTCACTTGAGTATGAATCGGTGAATCTCGTTTTAAATAGCGTTCAATAATAAAGTCTCCACTTAAAATTAGCTTTAAGACTAGATTCATGACTGAGACACCTTTTAAAATACGGACATTAGAATACTGAGTGTCACCACCCCTCTTTATTCAGTGGGTGTCGTAAGAGCCTAAGACTAAGAGAGTAAACTACGCAGGACAACACAGCACTGCAAAGAAAATGAAAACTTGACACAAACCAAACCGTCTGGCCAGTGTGGTACAGTAGGCCAAAATATCCTATCTAAGAAGAGGCCTATCTCTAGCAGTGGACTTTTAAAGGACTTTTAAACGCGGACGGGTATAAGACCCTGACTTACTCGAGCTATTGCTTACATTCTCCAATTCATTCGTATATATCCCTTTTCTACCATCACCTTCCCTCCTTATTTATGTACCTTTCATTTTATTATACTCCTGCTCTTGCCATTTAATCCCTAAAATGCCCGATCACAGCAATAGACTTACCATGTATTACGTAAGTGGGACTAAATGACAGTACTATCTAATCGGAAGCTTGATCCTCAAAATGATCTTCTTGAAAACAGTATCGTATTTTTTAAAGATTAGGTATAAACGCCAATTTAGAAACACTATTTATTAATACGTATAGAGGATGACGATTATATTTAAATATTGTCTGGTACAAGTTAACAGCAAAGACAAAACTGTTCTCGTAATGTCTCGTAATAATCACAGTAGTTGATGTGTTTTGTATTAAGGGGGCACAATATATATATTGTTCGTCAACATAATGAATCCTTTAATTTCCACATTTCTTGGCGACAAAAAGATGTTATCGCTGTATTATTGCACAACGACTGTTCGCCCTTTCCATTTCCTTTTCGACTGATAGACTGCTGTCGCCGTTCGGTGGATTGGTATCAATTGATTTATTTTTTGTAACAACAAACGAAGCTTAATGTAATTTTACATATAATAAAATACAAAACTTAAACAATAAAGAACTTAGACTTGTTATTATTAATTCTATTGAAAGTTATTTGTACTCTACAGAAACATGCTGTAACAAAGGTTTGATTTATTAATGATCTATTACATATATACTGTAAACCAAAACTAACCCTATAATAATAAATTGCAACTGATTCAAAAAATAATTATTTGAACTATTTAAAAGTAAATTGAACTCATTGGGTTTTTAGACACACGTGTTGTGGTCTGAATTGCTGCTGATAAATATTATGACGAGCATATAGTACATAGTTATTATATGCCGGAAGGAAACTTTTACACTTTTGAATATTAAGCATTTTTAATAATAATGAATGATTTTTTAAAAACGAACTGATATTCAAATAATTGAATTATTTTAAATGCTACAAGTACCTACATAGATAGTTTGTTTAGGTACGAAAGATGCACGACGAAATCAGAATCAGGAATCATGATACAAACGAAATTAAATCGATCGATTGATTATGCATTAAGGCAGTTTTAGTTATAATGGATTTGGTCTTTTCTTTTGTAACGGTATGTGAAATCCTAATTGGACGACATCAAATGAACTTCAATTCCCTAGAGAAATGGTATCTAAAAAAACGAATTCTAGACGGAAATTGCTTTCGTTTGAGGCGTACTCTAACAATGATAAATTAGGACCCCTCTGGGCAAAATGTCCGGTGGCTTTATTAGCAAACACACGGACGCTTTTAAGCTTGGCTCCTGTAATGTAGCCCTTATCTACATTGACCTAAAGCCAGTGGCAATGTGGAAAACAATGGAGATTTCAGCCAACCTTCTTTCGCTGAGTCCAACTTCAGTTGTAACAGATTGGATTGACAAAGCCATCACGACGCTCAACCAATGTATAATTAGAAGAAAAGTATTTTGCGAGACTAGAAATACTAAAATAGTTCACAACTCAGCTTACTATGTTTACTTTATAAACTTATACTTAGAGATATCTTCAAGACCAGCCTATGTATTATAAGGGATCTTCACGAGTTTAATCGTTTAAATCCCTCAGAATTTGCAAAGATAATACAGCTAATGAATTAAAAGCATTTAACCAAATAAATTATATATTATAAGTTAACTAAATAATTATTCCAAAGGAAGTAACGTATTGGACATGGGTGAAGAATTATTTATTTATTAGATACTGCAAAAGAAAAGCGTTATATACGAGTATAGCGATACTGCAAAGGACCTTAGCCTGTTTTTATTTCTTTGTAGAAATCAGACAAGCGGCCGACCATAAAATAAAAAGACCTAGGTTTTGCAATAAATCGCTAACCCCAAATAAAATGGTGAAAAGGGCAGGAAAAAAACATCATAATAATACAATACAATGGTATTTTTCTAGTTCATCATCAAATAAGGATAAATCACTTGAAATATAAAAAAAAGGAACAATCAGGAATGTTAAAAGTGATCTAAACTAAAATTTGGTTGGATAATATAGTTAGAGAACTTCTCTGTCTAAGGCCGCATGAAACGAAACAGGCATTTCCCAGTTTTAATTAGATAGTCTGAACTCGATAACACAAATATAAGCTTTGTAGTGTAATCACGATTAAAATCTATAATTCTTTCAACGTCAGCTGAAACAGATGGATAGGGAAAATCCAAAAACTTTTTAATAAAGTAGAAAACTTCAGAGGAAAAGTATTAGACAAATATATATATGATTTACTTTTTAGCACCTTCCTGTTAGAGTAACGTAAAATGGGCACACAGTAATTCTCACTATTCGACTGCCTATGGGCCCATCCAATGAATATCAAACAATATCTAAAAAGGTACAGAAGTGGATCAACCTCAACCAGCTGTGGTTAACCAAGGATGCCGAATCGATGTGTATGTTTTACAGAGGATAGAGGAAAAACATTTACTTGCAATAAATTTACTTAATTGCTGGGTATTAATTGTCATCCTGTTCTTGAAGTTGGAGTCCTTTAGAGTTATAATATATTTTCGTCTCTAAAGACATGCTATTTCTCAAGTAGTGCTTTTTTTAAGTAGGAGATTAGAACAAAAACTATAAAGTAACTGAAACGTCTTTGTAGACCATTTCATACCATAACCTCAGAGCACCAATGACTGGATACCATAGGCATAGCTGATTTGAATAATCATTGATTTCACGGTCCATCTCACCTCCGTTTAATTTTAAAATTATTATCAATCAAACCGAGTAATACTAAAAAGATAAACAAACCAACGTTTACAGGTTCTACCTTACACGTGTGATTTTGGTTCTGTTAGATCTCAGCCCCGAACTTTTATATCAATATGTGTGCTATACAATAATTATTATGTTAATCTTAAATTTAAGCCTAAAATAATAAGTTATAATGAAATAATAAAATTTATAATGAACTAATTGAGTATAACATCAAAGATTTAATCCTTATATATCTCCAAATGAAGTATATTTTCACCATAATTTGCGCGTAGAATACCATTTTATGAAAGTAAATATTACAAATCTATTTGTTTAGTATTATACTTTACTATACTAGTACTTTTTATTAGTTTATAAAAACAAATAATATTATTACCATTGTTTTTACAGACTTTTATTCTATGGGGAGTTCTATAGAGCTTTCATAGTAGTAGCTCCGCCCGCGTGTGTATCGGTATTGCGGTTATTGCGGTAAAAAGCAGCCTACGTTACTCGCTTTCTATTGGTTTTTAAATCCAAGTTTTTTTTTAAATCGGTTTAGTGGGTGAAATCGTAACAAACAAACGAAAAATAGTAAAACGGTATCTCTTTCTAAGTAGATATTTTCTTTTATTGAACCATAGGGTTTTCAATGTTTTCGATATTTAATATTTTTTTAATTATCCATAGAAGTTGTTTAAAAAATGCAGAATAATTTTTAAGTTTTTTTTCACTGTTTCAAATGTTTTTATTATTATGTGTAAAGACATATCAACAAAAAATGTAATAGGTATCAGGAATAGCCACTTTGTCTTTGTTACAGCTACCATACCATATCATAAAGCTAAAGACTTTGTTAATCCGCTAATCGTATTTGGTAGAGCGTTCATTGCGGGTTACAGATTACATAACATAGTAAACGGCAGCTAATAGTTGCATAATATAAATGTAACGGTGTTGAACCGTGAGGAATATCTCATTAATACTTTTACATATTTTCACATTTTGCACCTTTCTTTTTTTCTTTCTCGGATACCACTTACCGGTGGCAATGTTGGACTTACCGACGTACCTCGGGCCATCTACGGCGGGTAGACGACCCCCCTGTGTTGGGACCCCCATGTTCCCTCCGTGCTCCCGGAAGAGCGCGCGTGCTTCGCAACGCGTACGCCGCCACCCCGGCCTACTTCTGCTGGGGTGACAGATGGCCTCACCTGTCACCCCAGGGCCTGCGATTATGGAGGACGGAGGTCGTTCTGCGACCTCTGGCGCCTGAGTCGTCTGCGATACCTGGCAGGTTCCCGGGCCTGGCGAGTTCTAAACCTCTTCCAGTCCTGCTCCGCCATCTCCTTCGCAAGCATAACTTGCTCGCAGAAGGAGACGGCAGAGTCCCACGCACTCTCGCTCCGCACGATAGCCGCAATCAGGTTATCGAGCGAGAGAACTCCCACTCCGATGGTTTCTAGCATCCCCTGCAACATACTCGTATGTTTAGAATTATTGCGACTGCATAATGCAAAAGCGAATAGGCCTTTAGCGGGGCACCAGGGACTTCCTTTCTAGGGTACACCTGGTTCCCCGGCTATTAGTACTCGAGACGGCGTGCAGTTTTAGTCGGTTCGAGTCCGATATGCCACCGTATCCGAGGGGATTTCCGCACGGGGAAAAAAAGAAAAAAGGGGATGCTAGAAACTGACACCCTGAATTTTGTTTTTTCGATTGTAACAATTTAAACGTTAACAGTAATGACCACGTCCAAAACAAATTCAATGTAAAAAGAAAATCATTATAAAATCAATGAATTTGTTTCATCAACAAATCTGTCAAACTTAATAGCAGAACTAACTAAATATGTCCATATATCGTATTTTCAATGATGTTATCAGCTAACGTATTCATGCGCCATTCCGCCAATAAGCAATAACCGTTATTACACAGTAAATAAGTGCCAGATTACGAGTACTACATTTAATGCGGTGGCGACAATAATCATTACTACAAATATATGGAGGTCTACTTATCAACATATTTATGAAAGACTATTTTTGCACATTTTGTTGGCTTTAAAAAAAAACTTTCTTTCTGGTACCTAATTTTTTTAAAATCACAATTTTTGGCCTACATTAATGTTGCACAGGTATTTTGGGTAAAACTGTTTTTACTGTTTAAATCCTCCCAAAAAAACAAACCTTGAATGAATTTATGACTAACAAGTAATGCTTTGTTTACTGGATGTAAGAGTAAACATATTTGCATATTTGGATAGAAAACAGAACTAAGTTAGAAATAAGTTGCTAACTTTTTAACATCCCTCGGCCCTGCAATAAATCAGATTATAGTTTGTTACAAATTAATTCCATATTTTCTGGATTATTATTCGTCCAAAATGACGATGTCATCATAAATTCTGTTCTAGATCGGATATGAAATGCTTATTAGACTACTATATTATACATTGATACAGTATTCGTAATAATATTATCGCTCTGGTCTATTTATTGAAAATGAAAGAAAAAATTTGACATTGCAATTATATATTTGACATTATGTAATTTGTTTATTGACATGAGGTTAGTAGTTTGGTATTAAATCAATCTTTTGTTGTAATATGCATGTATGTTCAAATTTTGCATGTCAGAACTCTCATGTTTCTCTTCTAATAACTATAAACAGCCCATGTACCATATTTCTGCAATTAAAGTATCATTTCATTTCATTTCAACAAAGAATGAGTTTTTTTTTAATTTAAAGTACCGTTTAAGGGGAATTGGTTATTTTTAGGTACAGCAAAATATGCTGCGAAAGAACGCCTTAATTAAAAATAGCAGCAACCGCTTTATAAATGTCCAAGGAGCTTGTCTGCAGGACACATTCATACAAAGGTGTGCTGATAATGAAATTCTTTATCAAGAGGTGCACAGAGTGGCGGGACGTGCCTTTGCGCCGTTGGACCAGTGCTGGCGGAAGGTCGAGTGCCGGATTATGGAAACAAAGTAGATGTGACATTTTGTGTATGTAACACACAAATATATCTTCTCTGGGGAATTGTCATTATGCTATATTAATAAACACGAACATGTGACTTTAAAAATATATATATGTTGCGATATAAAATATAAGACTTGAAATATTTGTACATTTCACGCAGTCGGGTTTTTTTGTTTTTTTTAATACGATTTTTTTAGCTATGTATGCACATATGTGTGTAAGTAACGGAATCTTCGAACGTGATTTTGACCCACTTCAAAACGTCGAATTAAATTGAAACTTTGCATACTTATGTAATTAATATGCAAAAAATTAAATAGTTTCTACCAATATCCTGATTACACAAAAAACAACCGTTAATGAAGGTCCATTAACGGTTGTTTCCATACCTAAAAATACGGTGGTGTCTTTTGCCGCGGACTAAGGCGTTACTTGTTACTTTTCAATTCTTAGTAAGATAATAATTATAATTAATGATCAAAAAAAGAAAAATAAAATATAGTTTAAAAAACCAAAAAAATAAACACGCTTTTGTAGTTAGGCGAAATAAAAAGTATGAAAACTTTCTGTAAGTTCAAAAAGATAAACATAAAATATTTTTACAGAAATTGAGCTTTAGAAAATTATTTCCTACTTCTCAGTTTGCCAACTACTCGCACAGAAGCGTGTATTTATAATCTACTGTTTCAAGATATTTATTCAATATATTAACGTATTTTTAAATTTTTATACACTGGTACAGTGGTCATGTGTCAGTATTATCTCTCACTTCGTAGTGAAGTGTCATTTCTACGTTTATTAACAATTCAAAGAGCATTTTGTTCACAGATTTATGAAAAAGTGAAGCTTAATAAGCAAGAACAAATGTCTATCTGGACGTTAACAAGCACGATTTCGACCGCCCATCTTTTCCTATTACGAACTAGAACAAAGCCGGACTTTGACTTCGCGCCTGGAATCCGTAAAAATCTAACGTCTATTCTGTGATCGTTTTATCTGATCTGGCCTTACTACTTTACAAGATAAATGGGGATTGTTCCTTTTCAGTGAAAGCGATTGAATTTAAAGTAGCTTTCTGTTTGTATGATATATTATCTTTACATATTTTCCGATACTCTTTACAAGGTTTCGTGATACTGCATATGAAACTTTCGACTTTATAGGCATAAAGTGTACGCAATGAATATTTATTATGGAACACACGTTTATTACTCGATTCCAGTTTCAACTATTAGTACGCATTGGATTTTTGCGAAGCTATTGAACGTATCAGCGGTCGGGTTTTTGCGTTAAACGATGTGTATCGTAATGGTCTCGGAAACAATAAACTACGAATGTTATAGTGTCGCGATTTTACACATACATAACATAGAGCTATGATGACTAATATTTATATATACGAACATGCCAGCTACAAAATGTGCGGATTAATGCTGTGTCCATGTTTCGGTTTTTCTTTCCGCTAATTTTTGTATACGGCGTAAATTGTTAAATTAAGTTAGGATCAGACTATATTTCAGTGCAGTTTTATTAGAAAAAAAATATTCACGCTAATAGTATGCTGTATATGCTGCTAAGTAATTTCTAAAAGCTTACCATTAAAACACCACTATAACTATTTATTAAAATGACTACGTTAGATTCGACATTTTGTCATAGTCCTCAAACGAATTTATCGAATTTTATCAAACAAACTGTGTCATACTTACAGCTGGGACGACTCTCGAAATTACATTATTAGTTTACAACTTCGAGTTAAATACAAGTATCTTCTTCACTAACTTTAATTAAATCCAAATCAAAAATCTTATCTTCCACCTAGACAAATGAAGGAGGTAGAAAAAAAATCATGTATATAACAAAACCAGGCTTTGATTTCCCAGCGGAACAGTACGATCGCATAAGCATGATCGTGGTCATTTTCGATATGCCACAAAACCGTTTCAGATGAAGTCCCTACAGAAGCGTGACGCGGGTCGCTATCTGTAGATTGGCCGATACTAAGGTAAGTGGAAAACAAGACAAGTTTACGGGACTCCGTATTCTTCCTTTTTCACAAAGGTGCACGATAAACTCCACACTGCTAGGACTCGTAATATTCGATTCTAGACGATATAACTTCACATGATTCGCAAAACTTTAGATATAACCATGTCTACGAATCGATGATGCAGATTTTTTTTTTATACTCAGTTTTTAAAAATATGAAACTTACACCAACAAATATTGATTCAATATTTCTTTAATGGAGAAAAAACAATTTCGTGAAAGAATATATTTAGCTCACAGGCGGAACACAATCGAATAATATTCAGATGAGGAGTTGAGGATATGAAAAACGTTATAGGTTTTTTTTTTGCGAAGCAAAGAAAGGCGGTGAACAAAGGGTTTGTAATGATAATATACCTTCGACACTGGCATCTTGTGCCATAAAATATGGTAAGATCCTATACTCGAAAGTCCTAACTAATCTTACATGGCAATGCTGCTACGTCTTTCAATCTTTAAATTAAGCTGCCTTCTTTTAAGTCTCTCTTTACTTTTCAAACTACGCATTGTCTGTCTGGCTAGAGAATATTTTGGTTAGTTTCTAGCAAAGATATTGTAGATATACACCCTTCGCGTTGGGTACATTTCAGTTGATTACAAAGAGAGACCAAGATTATGTTTCCTTTTTTATAGAAACTTATACTGACTCTAACTACGCAAGGCCTGATTTTAAAACAATATTTACTTTCTTAGTATCATAATCTATACTAATAAATGTGAACTAAACGTAAACTTTTACAGCGATAACCGTCACAGGTACACGCGGCCGGAGCCGCGGGCATAACATAGTTACAAATAATTCATTAACTTATAGTTCTGTTAACAAATGTGACTTCCATCGGTACACTTTATTTTAGTGAATACAAGAAAGTCCTTAGAACATAATCGGTTTATTGTACTAAAATATCAATATCTTGATATTAATGTGTAACCAAGTTTACTGAGCTGCAATAACTCCTGCCGCAAAATAGCCATCAAGACGTTTAAGTTTCAGACAAACATCCTAAGTTTAAGGGAACCGATAAATCCAATTACAGACTGTTCTATCTACATTCCTTTAATAAATATTAGGTCTTTACCTATGAAATTGCCGTTTTGTATGCAATATGTGAAAGTAATTATTTTTTTTAACTTTTTTATTTCTGTTATTCGAAGTAATCACCCATGCAATCGACGCATCTTTGCCAACGCATTGGCAGTTTATTGATGCCCGTCTTGTAGAAATCAGCTGGACTCCCGTCCAGCTGATTTTTAGTGGGCCTTTGAAGAGTTTGTTGCCTCCCGGCAACAAACTCTTCAAAGGCATTTTGTACTGCCTCTCGGGAATTGAATTTTTTACCCACTAAAAAGTTGTCTAAATTTTGGAAAAAGTAATAGTCGGTAGGTGCAAGGTCTGGTGAGTATGGCGGATGAGGGAGAGCTTCCAACCCCAGCTCTTGCAGCTTGGAGACTTTCTGTTGCGCAGTATAGGGTCACGCGTTGTCGTGAAGGAGCAGTGGGGACGACCGATTGACCAAAGCTGGTTGCAGATGTGACCAGCAGACCTTGCACCTACCGACTATTACTTTTTCCAAAATTTAGACAACTTTTTAGTGGGTAAAAAATTCAATTCCCGAGAGGCAGTACAAAATGCCATGGAAGAGTTTGTTGCCTCCCGTCCAGCTGATGTGAAGTGAAGTCAGTTCATAATCTAATCATATCGTTACATATTTACTATCGTATTTGCAAATTAATAAACAAGGGGTTGTAAGTTGAAAGCACTTTTACCGTACAAATAAACGACGGTTGCAGAATCCGAGGATAGGACCACATTAAACAATGTACGAGCACCGAGAACCTGCTACTGGCGGCCTCTCGACACCTTCATATAATGATTCACCAGATATAATTTATTATCTCGTTTATACGATTTAAATACAGAAGCATATTTTGCTATATTTTTTCTCTCTTAAAATAGCCACACTGGTATGGAATACCAGATGTTCTCACCGGAATCTGGTGGTAAACATGATTTCACATGTATATCTAGATTGGAACAAATACTTTCAGGTCACATAAATATTTGTCACTAACGGGCATCGAAGCTACGACACATCTGCGGTCAATTGTTTAAATAATATTGTGTCAATCGTCCTCAACCAAAAACATGACCCCGTTTTATGAGTAACATAATAAAAATGTAAATATTAACAATACTGTTTGATGCAAATTTTCTTTATCTTTTTTAAACTCGTTAATATTACAGGTCGGTTGGGATTTGATAAATTTTTGTGAAAGATAAAACGGTTATTATACACATTGCGTGGTGGTAAATTGTTTGCTTGTTAGCAATGAGCAGCTTACAGTTTTATAAATGTATGTTTGCTTTACACTCATAAGGTGTAAAAAATACACTATCAATGACAACCTTATAAAACATATTTGTCGCACTTGAGGAGACGAACTACACCAAAGGCATATTTTCACATCCACTACTATAAGAAAACTAATTTCGCGTGTTTGCCTGGCAGGGGGTGCGGTAGCGACATTTCTAAGAAATGTTCGGATTGCTCGAATACTACTTTTATGTGTTTGTGATATATCAGTCTATCTTACAAAGCTATAGTCGTATTCCCTTTCCTTATTTTCGACTCCCCATATTTTTATTACGTATTACAGGCCGTCTCTATTTCCTTACTTAGCTAAAAAAGTGATGAACTGACCTGATTGAAATTTATTTTTGTTTTAATAATAATTTCCAAATTTAATTTAAAAAAAGGTTTTAAAGCTTATTAGTGTAATATTGAGGAATGTAATACGGCTAAGCTAGGCATTCAAAATAGAATCAGGCCCAAATGACTTGGACTTTTTTCCGAGGCAGGTATGTAACTTAGTCACCAGGGATTTCCTTTCTAGGGTACACCTGGTTCCCCGACTATTAGTACCTGAGACGGCGTGCGGTTTTAGTCGGTTCCAGTCCGACATTGCCACTGGTAAGTGGTATCCGAGGGGAAATCCGCACAGAAAAAAAAAGTATGTAACTTAGACCCTTTTTTATTTAATATAAAAACATATATTAAACGGCAAGGTACTAACAGCAGCTTGAATCTCTAAAATATTTGACTAAATGGCAAATGTAAAGAAAAGTCTGATTAATTTTACTATATCATAGTAAGACGGCCATAAAGTAATATATCTTCGGTGATATAATCACTTGCCGGTTGATAGTTACACTAAATCATTTTATTACTATACCTTACAAAGGATATAACTCTAAGATGGCTCCATTCAATTATAATAATGATACGTAGATAAGAAATTAATTTATTGAAATAATAAATTGTCTCTGGGAGAGAAGAGGGCTGAGTCGGTGGGAGTAAGTAGATCATGTGATGAAAATAGTCCAGTAACACAAAACAGATATTAATGATGATAATAACTAGTCATAACATTATTTATTCTGATAATTTAATTTTTATTAAATGTGATAAGTTAAGTTTGTATATACGAGTATATATATATATAAGGTCAGGGCTAAATACCATACCGACTGACGCAGGTGATCACTGGGTAAGGATGTTTCGGGGATCACCTGTGTCTGATCCGCAAGGAGCCAACGCCTGAGTGCCACCACTGCGATGGCCAGACCGTGGACACGGCTCTCCACACGCTGGCAGAGTGCCCGGCGTGGGTTGAGCAGAGGCGAGACCTCGTGGCGGCCATCGGAGTTGGAGTTCTCTCGCTCGATAGCCTGATTGCGGCTATCGTGCGGAGCGAGAGTGCTTGGAACTCTGCCGTCTCCTTCTGCGAGCAAGTTATACTCGCGAAGGAGACGGCGGAGCGGGACCGGGAGAGGTTTAGGACTCTCCCGGCCCGCCAGGCCCGGGAACGGGCCAGGTACCGCAGGCGACTCAGGCGCCGGAGGTCGCAGGACGACCTCCGTCCTCCATAAGCGCAGGCCTGGGGGTGACAGGTGAGGCCATCTGTCACCCTAGCAGAAGCAAGCCGGGGTGGCGGCGAGCGCGTTGCGAAGCGCGCTCGCTTCCAGGGAGCACAGGGAACATGGGGTTCCCACACGGGGGGGGGGGGGTCGTCTACTCGTCTGTAGATGACCCGAGGTATGTCGGGGCACCAGGGACTTCCTTTCTAGGGTATACCTGGTTCCCCGGCTATTAGTACCCGAGACGGCGTGCCGTTTTAGTCGGTTCGAGTCCGACATGCCACCGACAGGTGGTATCCGAGGGGATTTCCGTACGGAGAAAAAAAAAAAAAAAAAAAGGGGTAAATATCACATTATAGTGTAGGTACTAGAGGAAAGCTCAATAATTTAAATCATATGAATAGCGACTCTATAAACTAAGCAGCAAAGTGCATATAATCTAGCAAGTAAATGTATAAAATATTAATATTTTTCTTACGCGATCTATTGTGTGCTCCATCCTTAGTTCACGAAAATTTATTTTACTTTGAGTTAGAGACTATTTTCTTTTTTCGAACACAATGGGACATTTGTTTGAATGAATCGATATTTGTCTAATTTCCGGAGGTTCTCAGGGTGCTGATTTTATAAATGACTTTTATTTTCCATGGTAATTGTGGCAATATTTTTATACGTTTATTTGGATCTCGTATCCGTAATGTAGACATTCAATTTTAACTTTGAAAATGTGTATATATATATTTTAGGGTTACGTACTTCTAAAAGAAAAAATACAGCTTTATAAAATCACTTCGTTGTTAGTCTGTCTGTCTGTCTGTCTATTTGTCTATATGTTAGTTGAGATACTTACTTACTTACTTTTTCTTAGGAACGCGTAGGCATATCACTGGTGTTCCTTGAAGGTATAAAAATTTGAGCTATATAAGCTTAGATTTTTCGAAAATCTTCGCAATCGGGTATAATAAATTTAGCAAAATTGGGTGTGTCAATAAAACGTTACTTAATGTAATCCGTGGTTTTGTGAACCTTAATTTCGTATCCATCTCGTTTTCATAATAGTTGTGAAATGATCACACACACACACATACACACAAATAAACGATCCTATTTGAAAAATGATTTGTCTAATATAAACATAACCTCTAGAAAACGTTTTGAGGGTTATAAAAAAACTGAACTATTTTAAATGAGAGCGTTATAACTACACCAATTGAATTTGTTTTGTTAATTTAGTAAAAAGTTTCCGTAACAAAACAAGTCAATAAAGCTACGTTTATGTGCTCCATTCAAGTTCATTGATTTTCCATAAACTCTTTTAAGGACAGCCGCAATTCGTTGGAAGCGATAGACGGCATCTATATAAAGTAACTTATGATTATATTATATGCCCAGATTATGATTATGAGAGATATATAAAATACTAGCCTACTAGCCTTTACCCTCGATGTTTCTCGCGTTTTTTCTATAATTTTGCCCTTAATAAAAAGTGCTATTCCAGACTATTAACTTTATCTGTGCCAAATTTTATTCCAATCTATTGCGCTGTTCCGTCGTGATTGGAACAAACACCCATGCATCCATGCTCACACATATTGCGTTTAATATATTAGTAAGTATTTAAGATATATTAAAAATAAAAACCGGTCAGGTACTAGTCGAACTCGTGCTCCGAGGGTTCCGTACCTTCCCAGATTTAACGTAGATTTTCGCGAAAATTTGTAAGTACCAAAATTTATCTTAATTTGATTGACGGACACAAAGTGATCTTATAAGTGTTCCTTTTTTACCCTTTGAAGTACGGAACCCCAAAAAAAAACAATACAACTTATACATCATATTAAGGTTTATCTAACAGTGGTTTACGCAATTTTATACCTCTTACACCTACATTTCAAGCTTAGCTAGTAGATTGGGGACAGAGACTGAATCGAAGGCCTTTGCCATATCCAAGAAAACACCCAGCATTTATGGTTCTGTGTGCTTGTTTACAGATTAACGACTTACGTACATAAAAGCTAAAAAAGTAATAGTTTTGCCCGTTTTCGATTTGTTGTTATAGTACGAGAACCATGCTTCGGCATCGATCGGAGAGGTGGCTCGACCGGAGCAATACCACGGCCTCATAGAAAACCAGTCTTAAGTAATTATTTCCTTGCTTTTCGCTGAGTGAGTGAGGTTACCAGAACTCAAACCTGCCCTCGCCTTGATTCTTGGCCTGGATTCTGATCGGCGGCGGTAGTTACTTATCATCAGGTAACTCACCTGCTCGTTTACTTTTTTATACAAGAAAAAATGTATAGTTTAAGTAATTTAATTTAAATTTGTTGTTTTTTTCATTACCGTTTCTATATAAAATCGAGTTAATTCGTTCTTCGTAATAGTACTCGTCCGTATGGTGACGGATTAAGAATACGGAGTGTCACCACCCCTATTCATCCCGTGGTTGTCGTAAAAGCCGATTAAGGGAGAAAAACAATGCAGGAGAACAACACTGCGGAAAGAAGGAAAACTTGACACAAACCCGATACCAACCCGTCTGGCCAGCGTGGTATAGTAGGCCAAAACCTCCTTTGTAAGGAGAGGCCTATGTCCAGCAGTGGACTATTAAAGGCTGTTGATGTGATGCGTAAAGCGCATTACAAATAATACAATAAAGTATCTCCAATGTAAGATAAATTTAGAGAAGAAGGACATAATCCCCTTTTAGCAACAACCAGATGGAAGTTTAAAAAAAACCAATATAATAGGGGTATACCTGCTAAAGACCTCTATAACCTGCTTAAAGACCTTGGGTTGCCAAGAGCTTCACTAAACTTTTTTGATATTTGTTCAAGAAAAAATTATTTCTTGAACAAATATCCAAAGCGGCATTGCTAGGATTTGAATATGAAATATGTAAATAGTTGGATATGAAATATGGTTAGGTAGAGGGGGTACAGCAGACAGTGAAGGTGAGCGCTGACGCGTCGCAGAAGTAACCCCTAAACCTACTCTTGGGTCTCAATTCCCAGGCGCTGTCGCTATCGTATGTGTAGCCACATCTATCACGCGATGGACCCGGCACCTGCACGGTAAATCCATGATACGCTAAGAAATAGGTCTAATTTGTAAAATTATTTCATTCAATGCAGACACGCTAATAATTGCAGTTCAATTAAGAATAATTTAGCTATTTGGTCAGTGACAGCAAAACTGTACATTTAACTACAAAATCGTTATATTACGATACATTACTGTCGGTTTGATAGGGAAGGTTTTACCATAAATTAAAAGGGATTTATGTTTAAAGAGGATTTATAATATTATGACAAGAGTCCGTGAAATAAATTAGGATACCTTTAGACATAATATTATCAGAGTAACTCTTTTGCACGCTTTCCCCAATGGATCCTTCTCGTTAGGCGCGTGTGGGATGAACCGCGATCGTTTCAATAGGACGCATTAGTATAAGTGGGTTCGGTTCGTTGTGGATTGACCGATTGTGCTCAGTACTCAGATCGTGTTGATTACATTTGCTAGCACACACCGGTGCGTTGTACTGCGATTGAGTTATTGTCTACAAGCGTCGCACTGTCCCGCTACCGTCGTGTCTGGGCTCAGGTGCCAGCTTGTACTGCAATACTGATGCATTTTCTAAATGTTATCTTATTTACATTTAGATAAAGATTTTTATTTAAACTATCCGTCCTCATTTAATGTTTTATTTCATTTATGTCCACTACATTGTATTGCAGCATGTAGTATCTGTGTAACCTGTAATAGCTATCATAATCTGAATTATAAATCAGGGTTCTATATGCTATAAAGTTCACAAGGCAAATATTGCGTTGGCAGAACATGTATATATAAAATAAATGTACATGTAAAGTTTTAGGCAATTCAAAAACTGTTTAAACTTTTCATTTTTAAAATTCTAATAGGTCCCTTACGGCGTTCATGATAAGCATTTTTACATATTGTTTTCAGAGGCGCATCATCCAAATATGCTTCACGCATTTTAATGGACTTTCACTGTTATAATCCTAAGGTTTGGTGATTGATAAGGGTACATTATTACACTATGTTCAGTAGGGTCAGGGTAATATATTTGCTTGATGTGAAGAGAATTCAAAACATAAAAAAACAAAATTTGTTTTACACGAGGAAGACATGGATTTATTGTTTTTATTAGATCACGATATAGATAATATCATTAGTCTACGATGTATTGTGATTCTAGAATATGAAATGGTCGAAAATCAGTTATGTTAAAAAAATTTTGCTAACACAAATACAGCTCAATTTGAGAAAGACATTGATAAAATGAAAACTATGACTGAATCGATATAGAACTTTATAGAATATCGAATAGAACTAATTTGAGATGTGAAAATCGAATAAAAACAGGCCATCCCTATTGTATGTTTTTATTCCATATTCAGTTATACTGCCCGATTTAACACTCTACAGTTTGCGATTTTACATAGATATCTATGGTAAACTTCAAAATTTATACACATTGAATCCCAAGTGTACAATGTTCGCGTGTATGTATAAATGGGTGAGGGTTTATGTACTAACCATAAGGTTGTAAATTACTAACATACATGCAAGTACTCGTAAACCATATTCAATTTTTTACTATTAAAACACAAATAAATACGTCATCTCATAATGGAAAAAATTGGTGAGTATTTAAGACTATCATCAAGTGATGTAAAGCACGGGGTTATTTAACCTACCGCGGACACTACCCCTTACGATGAGAATATTGTATTGTTTATTGAATTTTTTTGTGAGTGAGAGGAAAAATATATTTTTTAGTAAAATTTTCAAATCATAAAACAAAGGTTTTTCCCGTTTTAAAATAACTTTTTCAATAATCTCTATTTTATGTTGTAAACTGAACTTGTATAACGAAACACATCCTTTAAATTTCTAGGTACAGTACCTGACAATAAACGTTAATAGTTTCACTTTATATTGTAGATAGATACTTAGAAAATCGAATCTTTGTGTTTGAACCTTTTACAAACTTATTTACTAACCCACCTCTTTTACTTCTTGTAGTTTATATGTAGCTCTGTTAGGTTTTAATAAGTTTATAATTGTTTCCCAGAATGTCACGCTGAGCGCGAAACACAAAAAATAAAAAAATATGTTTTTTTTTCAAGAACGTAGGTACATTTTTATAGCCCTAAAATGCAATTTCGTATTAAAATCACTAAAAAATATTCTTCTTAAATGTGAACATTCACAATGTATTGGTGCGATAGCAACAAGTTTTTACATTCAGAAGCAATGTCATTATTGACATACCAAAAGTTTGGCTTCCACTGTGTCGAACTAAATATATATGTTCATATGATTACACAAGCAAAAAAACTTCTTTTTAGGTATTCCTTTTTAAATAAATTCAAATGTAAGGATTAATAGTACAGTTTATAACTGTAGTAAAGTAAATGAGAGTGAAGAAAGTAGTTCATTTATACTGTAACGATTGTTTAAGATGTTGGAATAAATCATGCCAAGTAGAAATTTTGCATGCGTTCGCCGCATATACTCGGAGTGTAAAAACAATAAATTAAGGAATTATTTACCCTACAAATACGTCTAAATTCTAAGAATAAAACATTATAATGCAACTATATTTTTCTGTATTTGGATCTCTATTCTATCAAGTATTCTGATCAAGTATAAAGTAGGCGTTACATTTTACATCTTAATTGCTGAAAATGAAAGCAAAAAGCTGATGCGACACGTTCGAATCTGGGTGGGTTATTAGTGTACATTTTCATTTCATTAAGATTAACAGAAAACTGTTATCAATCTGAAGGGTATAATAGAATAGAATAAACTAGTTTAGTACATCATACATACAATAGTACATCAAATTGCCTGCACGGATGGCGTAGTGGTTTAAACGGTCGCCACGCCGCTTCATGGGACGACACTTTGTGTGAGCCACAAATTGTTGTTCTGAGTCTGGGTGTCCTTTGTGTCCGTTTCATGTATGTTTTAAAGTCCGACGCGACACAGGATATATACCTAATGCGGGCGTCGTCATTTTAAAAAAAGAAATTAATGACCAAGTAGAAATGGCGGCCTTCTCGTCAAAAAGCAATTTCTTACAGGCAACCTTTGCATGGACAAAACGATAGACGAATTCATGTGTAGTTTTGGTATCAAAAAAATTAAAAGAATCATGAAATATTTATACAGCAACAGCATTTGATTTCGATAAAAAGTAAATAACAAAATATTTTTGATTATAAGGCAGTCAGTCCTAGCAATATTTATATAAATACTAGGGTATTCTTACCTAACTCACAAATGAACTCTATAAAATATACAATAGAGCAGAATGAAACAGTATGTTTAAAAAATGCGAGTACGATTAATATAACAGTTTAAGTAGAGTTGGCCACAAACGCTACACTTTAAAATTTAATTAAGCTGTTAGTCTCCCGAGTAACCTTAGCTGCAAAACCGAACCTAGTTTTTTATTAAAACTGCTTATATTAAGATTTATCCAAATACATACTTGCGAAATATCAGAAATATTACGATTCAAGTTGCCTCAAAATAAAATGGCAGACACCCAATAATTTCCGTAATAAATCTAAAGTCTTTTTTCCTTATTGGGTTGTTACTTTATACAAAATGGTAAATAAACTTGGCGTTAATAAATTTACTTGTAATAAGGGCCCTGGGAATAACGCTAAGCGTGGGCATAATAAATGATTTAATGACCGAAGCTCTAATAATAGTAGTATGAGTTTTGAAAACATGTTATTCAAACGAGAAGGAAGTTGGTTTAAAGGACCCTGACAGCAGGCAGGCAGCTTAAATAACCACGTCCTCTGAAGATTTTATTTTTGATATTTGAAAACTATCTACTTCTTGTAAACACAAGAAACGTGTCAATAAAATTTATGAAGTATTTAGGCACTAGTATAAACATGTACTTCATGTTTATACTCGTGCTATATCTTAGTTCCCTAGTTAGAAAGCGGGCTCTGGCACAGGGTGATTAGAATACATTACGCGTGACTGACACTGTTGGTGTAGTATGTGTTTACATTTTGTATTAGGTTAATTGTAAATAGATTGGGTTCAAATTTTGTAGTAGTGGTAATGTCGTCGTAAGTAGTAAAAAAAACCAGTAGTCATATTCGGGTTTGTCACAGTTCAATCAGTTGTTTACACTTAATCAAACCTCTTCCCAATCAAGAATTACAAAAAGATTTTGGATTTTAATTTCTTTCTAGACCGGCAGCACATGCGGGAGTTAAAGTTTGAATATGTAGTTAGGTTGTTTTTTTTTTATTAATGAAGTTCTGAGAGGACCGTATGTTATGCAATAAGTGCTTTTTCTAGACACATGAGACGAAAGAAAATATCACAGAGATCCCTCTGTGATATTTTCTTTCGTCTTCCGTAAAGCATTTTTATTTTTTTAAATTAATGCATCGAAGTTGACAAATATGTGCTCAATTTATGTATTTGTATTATAATTTTAGCTTAGTAGTAAAGAAAATAGTAAAGAAAATATCACAGAGATCCCTCTGTGATATTTTCTTTCGTCTTCCGTAAAGCATTTTTATTTTTTTAAATTAATGCATCGAAGTTGACAAATATGTGCTCAATTTATGTATTTGTATTATAATTTTAGCTTAGTAGTTATTACTTGTTGACGACTTTTTCAAATTAATATTAAAGAGTTAATTTTCCTAAAACAATAGATTATTGTAGTTAACGTTTTTAATTTCTTTTAAAGGAAATCAAGGATTATAATAATATG
Organism: Arctia plantaginis; assembly: GCA_902825455.1. Lineage (NCBI taxonomy): Eukaryota > Metazoa > Arthropoda > Insecta > Lepidoptera > Erebidae > Arctia > Arctia plantaginis. The sequence goes on from CADEBD010000288.1 coordinate 10,670,682, forward strand.
ATAATTTTGATTTATGGTTATAATTAATTCTATTAATTAAGTATTTTTGTATAAATGAAACGAAATATTCTAAGCTATGCTTTTACTACAATTCGTGTTTTAAAAGTGTTATCTGAATGAGTAATGAACCATAAATTAGATTATCAAGAATATGGAGCCGCTGGTTTCATACGACAACAATATAAATATTTTTCTAAGTAAGCGAACCTAATGTAGTATAGATAGGATTGTAAAAAAAATCATACCCAAGTAAGTGCTATTTGTTAAAACCCAAAATATTTTCAGCGGGTCCACCATATCCACACGTGCATATAGCACCGACGGCACTTCACCGCATGGCGCACTTTAACTGTCAACGATGATTATTATCACACACAAACACCGCCTTCTACACAAAAAATAAATAACATTTATAATATTAAATCACAGCACATGCCATCTTATTAGAACTCCGATTGAACGGAATTAATTAGCATTGAAGTAAGTGTACGTAAAAGAGCGCGTCGCGTAAGGCGGCCGGCCGTCGAGACGCGCGAGCTGAACTGCCGTCGAGCCGAACCCGCCCCGACGCAATACCCCGCCTGGTCGCCACTTTTGCAGAACAACCATATTTTTCAAAGATAAAAAGATTCCCTGATAATACTAATGGACGTGAAGACTTTATGAAATATGACATACGGCGAATAAATATGACTAATTAGCGGAACAACACAAGAAAAATTACAACGGTTAAAAAATAAAAAGAATATATAACAATGTTCAAAACTCATTTAAGGAATTACCACCAAAATTTTATATCTGACGATTTGAATATGCAAATGCGTCATAGAATAATCTCATCAGAGCATTTGCTTAGACCCCGCCTGCAATCCACGCGCCGCGTATAAATTCCGATCACGAAATTAATTATGTTTTAGAAGATTGAATCAAACAGTATCCTACAAATAATCAATTAGGTACAAATTAATGTACTGGAGAGTTAAAGCTATCTGTGTAATTAATTTGCACCTTTCGGACGGCAGGTTTGTCGATTAAGTCGGGCGCGATCGCCCCGTTAAATGTATAGCGTTGGAATCTGATAAGATTCCCATTAATCACGGAAAGAGTTCCGCGCGGGTCGCAAGTCCTGGCGACTGTGACGTTCCAATAGTTAGAAACTGAGTTGCGACGTTATGTGTTTAAACACATGCGTCAACTATTTCACTGGTCAACTTCAAGGAACAAAAGCGCTACGAATGCATTTTCGCTACAAACTTTAAATGGAACACACATGTATATCGATAAAATATGATAATTTGCCATATCTGAAATATGATTTATATTATGTTCTTAAGCTTGAAATCTTTTTAAGGAAAGCTTCGAAAAGTCTGCATATAAAACGATTAATTAACAAGGTCAACAAATTTCCTCAAGAACAACGGCTACAAACAACTAACTGAAAGTGGATAAACAGAAAGATTACGTAGCTAAATTCGAAATGGAATCGTGTTCCTTCTAGTGGCTTAAGTTTAATATTATAATACTCGCCATCCTTTAGTTATTTAGTACTTTTTTGAAACTTGTTGAAATTATCAGAATATTCATTCAGATCTAGATTACGGACTTAAGTTATCCCCAAACTTTCTGTATTTATGGTACTTGCGAATAAGTTAGACACATCAAGGATTTAAATAAACATGTTTCAGTTTTCGTTGGATTTTATGCTGTCGAGCTGAAAGGCAAGTAATAAAGTATTTACATTTAATTAAAAAGTATATATTTTTTTTTCGAAATAATATTATATATTTTACAACAGTACAGTCATTTTTTGCTGTATCTTACAACAAAAAATGATAATATTAATGACATTTAGCATTTTCTTAAATCGACAAATACGATACAAAAGAACAGTAAATGGTCAAGTTAAGTAAGATCAGCATTTACTTTTAAACGTACCGCTCCGAGTCAATCACATGTAGGATAACAAAAATCTTAGGAGCTCTCAACTCACATGATGCAAATCTTTTTTAAATGTTTACTCCGCTTTTCTCTCGCTACGCCTATTAGTGGTTACGAACCATCCTGCAGTTGAAATGATAATAACTCGCGGTAACAATGTAGTTTTTACCTTAAAGAGTATCTAAATAGGTGTTTACTTCTTATTCCAAGACATTTAAAGAACTATTATTCACACAGGATTTACAGTTATGACAGACATAACCATAATAATTGTACTGACTGTATTAATTACGAGTATATAGAAATAATCACTTGAGAAACTATAAGCTAATATTATATAACTAGAATTTCTAAATTGTGTCAATTAAAACTTTTAAAACAATAAAAAGAACTCTCAATCTAATATTCTTGTAAACAGTGGCATCGCTTTTAATATACATAAATTTACACATTATTATATGTATATAAGTAGGTGCATATCACCAGATTTACAAAAATATTATGGGTAGTTTGTTTTCATGTTGATTACGAGTATCCGTCATTTTAAAGAAAGTGGTCTCAATAATAGCTACTGTCGTACATACATATTTATTTTATTACGTGTAAGTTGTGATGGTAAACATATTTACTGAAAATTTTCCCATATTTGTATAAGCCTTTTTTCGTTGTGCAAATAAAGACGCTTTTATATTGACTCAAGCTGGCGCTATTGTGTGGCGACATTACCAGTTAGTGTCTAGCACCTACTTTCTTTTTCTTATACGAGTCAAATTGGAGGATACAAGTACATGTACACTTTCTAATGTTCTGATGATACAGTCGCTAAGGTGTTTCAACAACCCTATCTCGGGATTTAGATCTACTTATACTTGATTTTATAAATTTACTCGTAAACACAAGCAGATTTATATTTTATAATGTTAACTACAATGATAGTTCACTATTTTGTATAACATTCGAGTAATATTAGATTGACAACAACTGCCACGCCAATTGACTTGGAATTATTAATAGAGACTATTATATATTTATCAATCCCAAGTTCTATTTTAAACAATGCTTTATGTAACTTGTATTTATCGAAGCGATAACCTAAAAATGTATCTATCTCTATCAAATGTTTCATTTATTTATGATTTATTATTTTATTTTTTCAAAAGCCAGTTTTAAAATTTTGACAGGTAATTCTACACCTGCTCAATGATGTATGGACCTTCTCTCACTACTGACCGCAGCTTACCATTTTGGCAGCCACGACTTTTTTTTTACAAATTAGGTGTTTAGCATATTTATAAAAATAAACACTTCGCTTCTAATAGATATACCCTTATTAAGTTTGTTTAGGGTATATTATGTAACAAAAATAATGTTGCGTCGCGGTTAACCGAACAAATTTGGTTGGGTTCCCACCTTCATAAGATCGACAATTTGTGAGCGCCCACAAATATCCCACATAATGAAAATCTTAAAGAATATTTGCCGAGAATGCCCTTGTATATTGTATAAATAAAAAGTTTGCAGATAATTTCGCAGGGAGTTGTTTCCTCAGTCCCCAGGCCTCAGGCTGGTGCCATTATTCTTGAGAAAACAAAGAGTAATCACGTAAGACTTGTGGCACAGGGTGGATAGGGAGCCAAGTGCTAAAGTAGCGAAGCAGCTCGTTAATCGGACCTGGCCGTCGGCCGATACTTGGCTTACAGAATGACTGTACACTATACAAGTCCCTGTGTTATAGCACAAAGGATATTTACGGCTATGTAATATTTACGCCTCACTATAGAAAGCGAAAATCTTTTCTGAATTAGTACTACCAAATAAAATTAAGAACTGCTTTAAATGAAAAAAGTTAAAAACAACTCTAGTTACAAAATATTTAAATGAAAAAAAAAGACATCTGATTCTAAACTTGTAAAAGTGTTTTTACACAAATCACTAATTTGTTATTTTCTACAAATTTAAAAAGTGTAATCTTGAATTATCCTTAGTATTTTTTCTTGATTTTTACCTCTCTATTTTCGTAATTAAAATACATCTAAATTTCGCAGTATATAACGTGAGCAAAATTACCAGGTTTGATAATTATTTTAAAACTAAAGTTTTAAAAGTACTACGATCTGATAAATGACAGTCCAGAACCTCTATAAAAATAGCAAATTGTGGCAAGCGTTATGTATGTTGAAGGAATTATATGGAATATGTTAAGCAATTCCTTCTTTGCTTTCCACCGCTTGAGTGAGGTTACCGCAGCATAAATCTTCCCCTGTCCCCATTGTCTCAAAGGGCGGCAACGTACTAGTGTGTCTTGAGTCGCAGGTGTCCATGGGCGGCGGTAGTCACTCACCATCAGAAGACTCGACTGCTCGTTATATTAATATAGGCTCGTTATATTACTATTAGGTTATATTAATATTAGGTCAGGGAAAGGTTTTTTAGTTTTTCGTATGTATATAATTGATGAAAATTCTGAACATGATGAGAATTTTTGTTTGGGTGAGACGACATTGGTCAAGTCTAATATTTGTCAAATTTTGGTCAAATCATTAGTTCGTCAATCCGTCTTTTTGTCTAATAATGAAATTTGCCAAATACGCCATTAGTTAAGTCTATGTACAGTCGATGAAAGTATGCGTTTTAAATTCACATAATTTATACTACTTGTAGGAACGTGAACTTACAACAGGGGAAGCCGCCTGTTTTGGACGCCTACTTACATTATTAGAAATTATCATTTTTACATAAAAGTAATTTTACAGTATTTAATTGTATCGATTAATAATTAATTGTATCGATTAATTGTTACCTCCTTTAAATCTGTAAGAAATTGAAAAAATTAAAAATAAATTATTGGGTGGAAAATTAGATATGTTATAATGTTTAAAACAGTTGTGTTGTATAAATTCTATGATACTATCTACACTGTTTTAAACACTTTCTCATCTGATGTTCCTTCATTTTATTTTAAAATATGAAATCCAGATTTTAAAATAAAATGAAGGAACATTAGATGAGAAAGTGTTTAAAACAGTTTCACACGATCCACAGGAATATAATCATTTTAAATATGAATTAAATAATTGAAAATAAATTTAATAATGAATTAATAATAAAAAAATGATGTACTTTTATTTTCATGCTTAATTTTGTACTTAAACTAATTGCTTAATGGCGTATTTGGCAAAATTCATAATTGGACAAAAAGACGATTTGAGGGACTACCGATTTGATCAATATCAAATCTGACGAATTGCCGATGTGACACAAATATCAGAATTAACCAATGTTGTTTGTATCTGGCTGGTTTCAATATGACTAAATACAGGACATTAACAAAAACAAAAAGTAAAAAACACTTACCCACCTTTATCAATTGTTTTTCTGTCCGCAAAAAAATGTAAATCTAAATGAGAAATTGAATACAATAAAAAAAAGGATAAATGCGAATCAAGCTGTGAAAAAAAATCGTGACGTTTATGTACCTACTTAAAACAGTGTCAAGAAGACTATCACAAAGTTGGTTCGAGGGATTTCATTCCGACAATTTCGATGTCAAAGATGCAGCTCGCTCTGGGTCCCTCCCATGCGAATAAAGTCGGTAATAGGTATGTGGAAATAAGCAGTCAATTATACATATATGATAATTATTTACACCCTTAGATAATGGGTAGTTATACAAGTATTATAACCTTTTTTTTCACTTATTATATAACTAGCTATTACGCACGGTTTCGCTTGCGTGATTATTTCCTATATCGTATTTTTAACTTTGAAAATGACAAACTCTCATACAACCGATCACCCTTATTGTACCGGTTATGGTAAAATTTCGTTAAATCTTTTCACATGGGTGTTTACAACATAAATCATTATTGCCAAAATGTCAAGCTTGTATCTCCAGCGGATTATATAGATAAACCTATACCTAACCCACATGAGCAGGAATGACCTCATTTCGAATTAATGCTGAAACACAAAGTCTAAAGAAACATAATAATTTAGCGTAAATGCAGTAGGATTTTCATAAACGAATGGTAATTCATAAGCGTACTAAAATGGTGCATTAGTTTGATGGCGTTTGTACACAAAGATATAATGATGGAGGACGTGCTAACCCGGCATAGATTCCCTCACATGGAACTGGTACTGTTATGCACTGTTATGTTAGTATATAAATTTCTGTGGTACCGGGTATCGGTCGATCCGAGCCAAGTTGATAACTATTTTGCGTTTATGATCTCAAAGTAGTTTGGACTTAGAGCGTATAGCTGAATTTGAGGCAAGAGGTTGCGTTCGTCCCTTAGTTACTCGAAGCAATGTTTGGGATCACGATTTTTGACTTCGAAGCGACGAAACCGAATTGCTATAAAATATTACATATACCGTCAATTTATTCAGTCTATTATATTTGTATGATTTAAGTAATGTGTGGAATGTACGTTACGATATCGTGAAAGAAAATAAATCATTTCCCACTCGTTGTTATTAAAAGGATGAATTATACATTTTTAAGAATAATATATTAAAGTGAAAAATTACGAGATCCGCAGAAACTAATGTACTCATTTGCGATTTATGTTGTTTTGAATATTCTTTTACTCAGTGAAAAAAAAAAACATAATGCACTTTTTCAATTACTGCTGCGCCATTATAATAATATGAAAACTGTGAAGATGTTGTTTTAGTTTTTTCAGAGGCTTCTAATTTTAGTACTGCCCCAACAAATAAAGTACCTAACGTAAAGAGGTGGTATTCAATAAACTGTAATGTTTAACTCGATAAAGTCGTTTTGGTGTCATTTACATATCTAATGATAGTATTATGAATGCGCAGACTTATTAAATATTGATGACGTTGACAAGTACCTGATAATTGTTGAGACGTGCTATGAATAGTAATTTCATTACTGGATAATAAGCTTGGTCGATGAGGCAAGATCCAACGCGCCACCCCAGCGCCCTGAGCTCCGCCACAGTGCTGTGCAAACAAACCTTTAATAGGATCTAACAACATTAAATTGAGACTTCAAATTAACTTTTCAGATATATAACTCTATATAAAACGCTGAGTTCGCCATAATTTAGGATTAAGTCACCAAATCCCTATGTATTCAGAATATAATACTCTTATATATGTGGTACGACTATATGTCAACTTTCAATAGAAAACGGGTCACATACCTATTCTTCTAAAGAATACCAGCACAAGGCAGGGTCATATCAACGTTGGTCTGACTACAATCACGCTCTAGCGACAGAGCTCTGTCGAAAGAGTATGATAAACTGTTAGCGGAGATGACAGTCTAAAGTAAGACCCAAACGATTCAAGTTATTTTCAATCTCAGAATTTTGTTTGACTTCATCAGACATTTCACAATTGTCTGATGAAGTCAATGTCTGGAATAAAACTTAGTGCCTACATTTAATTTTATGCATTACAAATTATTACTTTGAATGAACAATTGATAGTGTTATTTGCTAGTATATCGAACTGAAACGATTTTCCTTACTTTCACAAATTATTACTTTGAATGAACAATTGATAGTGTTATTTGCTAGTATATCGAACTGAAACGATTTTCCTTAATAAACACACAATAATAATTTTGCCGCTAACTATATACTAAAATACAAAACAGTATATACCTTTTAAGCGCCGCTAATTGGTATTCATGACTCTGTTTCAAAAATATGTCAGGCCTCAACTTCCCAACAGTGAAAACTTCGCGAAATGAAAGTAGGTAGTATTATTAATAAGGTAAAAACTTTAATTAATTACCAGGTTACAGTACTCATTTCACACTAGTAATCAAAATGTATAGGCACTATTAGCTCACGCCCGAGAAGGTCGCAGTTGTTTCCATCGGTTGACCACATGCATTCGCTTTGGCCGACCTGTTGACGTGGTGACAGCATAAGCTTTTATTCCGACTAACTTGCTGTAATGCATTTTATGCTCAATAGATAAAACTTTCATATTTCATTTAACTCTGTCTGCTAACCTGTATTTTTAGGTGTGTATGTTAAAGATTAACCACTACTCTAGAAGAACCATGATTCGAGGTCTTCAAGGATTGTTAAAAACCTCAAAAAGTTTTATTAAATAATATTATGCCAAATAGTTCCTTTTAATTTAGTAAGCATGAAGTTATTATGCGCGGTAGATTAAAACTTTTTTGCTATGGTTCATTCATGATATTTGTTTCAATATCTAGAATAGATAATTGGCAATATTAGGCCATGTATTCAGCAACCAGATGTCAGCCTATCCTACTAGCATGGTAGTAAATGCATTCAAAGAACACTAAATGTACACTATTCTAAGCAACACAATAACCAAAATACAAATAATAACGTAACTATGGACGTACAGCAGGTGCAAGTTTATGCGTTCGGTATACACTTGCACCTATTGGTATAGACATTCACTAGCATTAAAGAGAAGCATAATCGCGTTTGAAGAAACAATGCAGAGGAAGAGCAGTTATGTGCCACATTTAGTTATAAATTTTCCTTGAGTAAACACCGTCTCGTTGTTTTATTTCAACCAAATTAATGCACACTAAATTCATATTTGAATTTTGTATTTACTTTACAGTCGTATCAATCGCTTATTAAAATTTTATAACATGTTTTTTTTGTGTAAGAATTGAATATTTAAATTTTGATTTGACGTGAATATTTTATCTAACAACATGAATTTTATCGCTAGAGATTTCATCCAAAATAATGATAAAAATGTGATTACAAGAATTCTTGATCATAAGCTATAGCGAAATATTGAAGTATTGAATGAATTTTTTATGCTAAGCTTTAAAATTGGAAAGGATCTTACTACGCTGACTACAAGCGAACAAAGTATTAATACAAATATGTGTACTAGTAAAAAGGATATAGTAGTTGGGTTGATAACAATATATTCTGAAGGGGTTGTAAGAGGCAATATTGCGTCTATGTAGCGTGTACCTACACTGTTACCGGCTGCTGGGTCGGCTGACTAGGCAGTATCAATCTGACATCGCGGACCATACAATTTATCTTCACAAGACTATGTCTCTAGGACGAAACTTTTTATCGCCGCTCTTCGTCCAGTGACGACGTGATTTATTCTAGTTTACAATTTATTTAGGTTAAAATGTATAGATTTGAGAAGGACGTAAGTTCCTGTTGACGACTAAATCTTATCTCGGACACGTACTGTGTTTCTTTTTAAACAATTACAATATTGCCCTATCCGTCTGGAAACTAGAATAATTTTATACGAAATTCATTGCTACATAAATGGGTATTGAAGTGACGTGTAATGTTATAATCATGAAACAAAACGTACGGCAGGCATGCTTCAGAGTTGACTGAAAAAGAAGAATTAACCAAATATACTTAAGATCCTGTTTTAACTGTAAGATAAAATAAATAATTGATAGATATTACTTCTACTATATAAAATCTTGGTATAGAAATACAGATATAATTTGTCTAACGTCGTTGTAATTATTCGTAGATAAGTAAATGAAATGATACGAAGTGTGCAAATCATCTGATAAATGCGTTTGCTGAATATTTATGCGAGTTGATTGGGAACACAGCACTCAGTTAAGTGCTAGGCTTAAGAGCGTTATACCGTCAAAAATGCCGATAGATAATTATGTTATATGATTAATGATATCTCGGCAAAGTTACAACAGCTGACTCCCAAAAAGAAGGCCAAGCTGAAATTGTAAGCTCGCTTACTACATACAAATTACCTCTACGGATGAGGGCAAAGAACCCTTCCGCCTATTCATGCTATTGTTAGTTGAAGGTATTCTTTTGAAATTGTCTAGTTCACTATGAAAATATTGCGGTTATTTAGGAAAATTTACCAATTTATTATTGCAAAATTAGCACAGTTCAATGTTAGAAATCAAATTATTATAAAATTGAAAGCAAAATTAAATTTCATGGACTTTTAACCACAAAATCCACTAGAAAATATAATATTTTTGGAAGATATTGTGTAACTGAGCACTATGTTGACCTGTCCAATATTCTGCAGATCTCTTACAATTGTAACATTTCTTATGACCTACGTACTTTACAATTATTTGGGAAGCAAAACATTCTTAATACTTTCTCTTAAGTACATTCGTTTTATAAACAGTACCGCTATAAGCGAGTTTTCATGATTTCAAGTAGAAATATAACCACAGTTCTCCTCAGTCTCAAAGAATCCTCTCATAATTTTTCTCTGACGGAGACCGACCAGTCCCCTTCTAACAAATAATTAAACCACATACTTGTATGTTCTTTTTTAATTTTTTTCCTGTGCGGAAATCACTCGGATATCACCCGGTATGGTCGCACGCCGTCTTGGGTACCAGTAGCCGGGGAACCAGGCCAACAAGTACCCCGAAGTACCTCGGGCCATCCACAACGTATAAATGACCCTCTCCTATGTGGGAACCCCCATGTTCCCTTTGCGCTCTTCAGCGCGTTTCGCCGCCACTCCGGCCTGCTTCTGTCAGGGTGACAGTTGGCCTCACCTGTCACCCCCAGGCCTGCACTTATGGAGGACGGCAGAGTTCTACGCACTCTCGCTCCGTACCATGGCGGCAATCATACTACCGAGCGAGAGGAGTCCCACTCCGATGACTACCACGAGGTCACACCTCTGCTCCAACCACGCCGGGCATTCTGGAAACGTGTGGAAAGCCATGTCCACGGTCCGGCCATCGCAGTGGTGGCACTCAGGCGTTGGCTCCTTGCGGATCAGACACAGGTGATCTCCGAAACAACCTTTTACGGTGATCACCTGCGTCAGCCGGTATAAGAGGGTTTCGTTCTGGAGCCAATCCTCCATAACGGGTGTTACCGCCACAATAACGGCGTGCCCCATACTTGTTTGTTCTAATTAAAATTGAATCGAGTAACGAAGTTGATGACGTATATATATATATATGTATATTTATTATCACATACATTCCCTACAGAACCCAAAAGACGATCTCTTCATACTTTCTACAAGATGGAGTGCGCACATACGAAGTTTAAATGGTGTTTCAGTTATTTAATTCTAAAGTGAAGGAAAAATCGATAGCTAAATAGGAGTTGGTACAAAGTTAGATACGGGGTAAGCACACGGCTCATTAAACTTCAGCTATCCACATTTGCTTACGTCTGGATTCAGGAGGTTCTCGAGAAACGCAATGACACTTGTTCGTTTTATCGTCGACCTTTTAAGTTTAGGTATGTTCTCAAGCTCAACTCGCTTCCGACCTGTAGAATTTTAAGAAAAATGTCAAACTTAATACCTATTCTTTGGGCCATTTAGGAACTATCACTCAGATATGTAAATAATAATAAACTAATGACCATTTAATTAATTCAAAAGATAGAGTCATCAACGTCTTTAATGTTTTCATTCCTTGACAAAATTAAAAGCGTACAGCGTACGTACAGACGTACACACAGATGTCATTAAACATAAATAAATGTTGTTGTGTATAAATAAATGTGTCAAGAACTTGGTAGCATTTTATACGATTCTTGCACGCTTACATGACACATTGCGTGTCAACGCAACATTACTGATTCTCTTCATTATAAAAAATAATAAAAGGAAGCCTTCGGGGCTTAGTCTTGATTTAAATGTAAATTACGTGGCAACGGTAGAAGCCACAGTCGTCTGTGGTCAAAGCCCCGTCAAAAGATGCAGGCATTCATGTTTATGAAACGATATAAACTCGGAATTACTACAAACTACCAATAGAATAACTTATCACAATTTTTGGATAAAATCGTCGTACCTACTGTTATCAATAAGGTTACTGTTCTATGAATCACGAACAGAGATTATGAATTTATTGACATAGGAATTTTGAAAAACTATTCGTTACCCCAAATTTTGTCAGTAACAAGCTTGGAAAGCTTTATATCTGCTCGATGTTCTTAAAACGAAATAAAATTTTATTGAACATTTCCGAACCTTTTTAGATTTGGTCCTGCATACGAATAAGGCAATAAATGTTGATCAGGACAACAAAAACAATTGACCGAAACCTATTATCAGCTATATTACTGTTAGTGAAACACACTACGAATGTTGTACATTCTGCCGGAAACCTGCGTACTGATTAAACTTGAGTCACAGAAAATCGAGTCCAGAATATATTTTATAAAAGGCAAACACTATCGTCAAAGCAAAAGGAAAAGTGTAAAACTGTTTTAAATATTTATTTACAAAAAAGTACGGGACGTTGTTTACAGTTCTTAATAGAAAGAGCAATGAGGAAAGTATTGTAGTCGTTACATGTTTCTGAACCCATTGAAATCCGTCAAAATCCCATTGAGAGTAGCACAATGAATGTTGACTTGATCTTTGTTATTTTCTTGTTGCGTTTAAAGGTCCAGGGCACTTGAATAATAGATTCGTTTATTATCCCAGGCTCCACTACGGTACAATAGGACAACGACAACGCACCCACTGTAATTCAGTGAACGGCCTAGCGGGTAGCGAACGCATTGTATTATTATAACTGGATCGCTACCGACAATCTAACGTAAAGGTGAACACAGAGAACTCATGTACGATACCGCAAACTTCAAACAGCTATGAATTTGAAATTTTCTAAGCCTTAAAGGCGTAGGTATTCAAGTACTTCCGTGACTTTCCAACTGAATTCTCAGAAAAAGTAAAGATAAACAAGTGTCAAAAAAATACGTCGATAATTTAATTTAAGTTGTAACGTTGTTGTCTATAATAAAAACTTTTTGCTATTTTCAAGACGGTGAACTTTAACACTCCGCGAGAAAAAAATGTATTTCTGAGTTCTACTTTTTAAGTAGTTGTTGGGTACAGTAAATAGAGGGCCGGACACTTTCCATGTTCGCGTACACAAAATGAGATCCCTCCTAAATCCCGTACCGAACTATAGGCAAATTGTGATCGTCACGAAAACGACTAAGGTCATGCCTCAGTGGGTTGACATTATTTGTCAGAGTGGATCGGAAGGCAATTTCACGTAACTCGAGACTATTTGTCACACATAAAACGTGATCCAAGGAACCCAAATAGGTACAAATCAGCCGATGTAAGCAACCTGCCGGATTAACATAAAAATAATATAAGGATATAACATGATAATTGGTACCCTCTTTTTTTAACTAAAGCTGTACGTTAACACTTGATTGTTGCGAATAAAATTATTTTGACTAATATTTGTCATCTGTAATATTTGATTACTGAATGACATCAAAATTTCAACCCACCATTTTATTATAGACCTGAGTTTTTTAGCTATATATTTAGGCACATGTTCTATGAAACATATACTCGTGTACACATTCTGCAATCCCGATGTGTATTCCACATGTATTGGACGTGTCTAACCAAGTCAAATAACGGAGCAACAAGTCTATAGCTGTGCACGGGAGTAGTATTGTCAGTGTAGTGTCAGGCTGGATGGAGGCTATGTTCCCTGTGTCGGTACGAGCGAAATAGTCCTTGTGCAGCGCACTCGAGATTTTGGGTTAGATATAGAAAATTGGATTCGCTCGTATAGGTGGCGGTGAAACATTGCCAGGAGTTTGGGGTAGAAACTTATTTTAAACGACTTATAGCATTGATTCTTCAACACGTATGTAGATTTGTTTGCCTTGTTTTGAAAACGAAATTTTGTATGCTGTGATTTTGTTTGTGTACCATATATTATATTTTTATAGGAATAAATATATTATAACTTACCTAAAGACAATATGAGAGTTGTATTATGAGACGATCCGTGCTGCTGGCAGTGCTGTCTAAGTTTAATGTTTACACCTACCTTTCCTCCAACTCAATCAATTTAAATGAGAGCGCTCAGTCTACCCATTGTTTTTAAACTAAAACGAAAAGCACATCTCAATTAGAACCGGATACATAGATAACGAATTTAGGAAAATATAACAAATATATGTACAGAAGAATATGGTGTTTGAATATAACTAATAATTTTCAATGTTTGATGACCAGACTATGCATCAAGCCAGAAAAAATTAATTAAAACGGTAAACCGGAGCCGTTAGACGGAACGGCCAGACTAATTCTAGACTTAGATCATTTTATTAATATATATAATACTGGGTTGACTTATGTACATTATGCTATTCACATTTAAACTAAGCATATCAAAACATAGACACACCTAGTAATATTAGATTTGTAAATCAGAACCATATGTATCAACTTAAGTATACTTTTAAAACGTCATAACTCAAAACTGCGTGGACTGCACTTTCATATGCAGACATATTTGATAATAACATATTTATTTTATGCATAGAAATAATTACACTGAGGAGGAATTCAGTCCGCGATCACTGATTAAATTGTCAACTCCCACGCCAAACAGATGTCAAAACCTCTTCAGACTGACACCTTTAGATTATTTATTGATTACCAAATCTTTTGTCCAAACAAAGAGTGAACGAAGAGACTGGTGACACGGACTAAGGGTTACGGATTGTAAATTTCAAAGTACCCACTCCTCTAGCCCTCCATGAATGCTGGAGGTGAAAACTTTTTGATTAATGAGCAAAAAGCTTTCGTCTGCTTATGCCTTTAATTAAAACTAAAAAGTTTTGAGGGCGGTGATATTGTTGAACGCTTACGGTCATTTATAGGACAATTTAAATGTTTTGTATGTAACATAGTACTATAACTTAGTATTATGCAGTCAGAAGACTCATAGGTAAACTTCCTTGACTTGACATTAGCCGCATCGTTGCAAAGTACTTAATCGTGTCGCACAAACTAAACGCAGCCAACCTTAAATGAATTACTTGTGTTAATTTACAATAATCATTCTTTCTTTTTTTTTTGTAATAGACATAAAGAAATTACAAGCGAAATCAGATGAAAATATATAAAAATAGCAGGTTTTAAGAATTTATTTTTACGATCAGTAATTTATACATTTCAAAAAGTTGCGTTTCTTAATGGATCGGTTGAAATGGGTAAAAGACAAGAGTACAAGACTTAAGTCTTTTTCAGATCCTGTCATAAAAAGTTAGCGAAAGCATTTATTTTTCTTAGGTTGTGTATAAAACTACTCTTCTCGAGTTGTAAGTAACAATTTCTTTGAAAGGCGTAAACGGATTTTCACTATGCAGTGGGTGATTTTTTTCTTTTTACTTTGTGTACAATATATGTTGTTATAATTGTTTTGTGAATAACAACATTGAATAATATAGCAAATAACGGCTAGTATCTTCTCCATCTGAAGATACAACCAAATAATATAAAAATAAAAGAGCTTCTTTTTCTTTTTTAAAGGCTTACTAGCAACCGAAATTACTAGTACTCCCGTTAACTCCTTCAGCTAAGCTAAATTGCTTGTGTTAGGAGTGGGTTCACGTCGGTAGACCAGTAGGTCAGGATTCGAACCCACGACCTCTTGATCGCAAGTCCAATGCCTTAACCACTAGGCTACCGCTAACCACACTTTTTTCTAAAGCTCTGAACAAAGTATTTCAAGAAATTTAACTTATGAAATCGTATAAAGTTTCTTTATTTGTAGTTCCAGCCAGTTTAATTTGGTAATAATAATTTTAAATCAAATATATACTTTGTATTGAACAATGTTATTTGTTATCTAATAATAAATAGGTAATAGGTATGTTATGTGTACATGGCATGCTTCGGCCAAAGTAAATATATACCTGGCTTTGTACGTGTTTTCAAATTTAGAAAAGTTTAGATCGGAGCGGTCGAATTGGACTAAATATATTATCTGCTTCAATTTACCTTTGCAGGTATTAGGAACAAAACTGAAATATCATTTTTTTTAACTATTGCATATACTTATTTAACCACACGCGTTCGAAAGTATATATAGGTACTTACGAATTAATTCTTTTATCATTGTTCTACTTTCTTCAAAAATAAAAAATAAATATAAACATCAGTTTTACGGTTGAGAATGACGATTCCAAAAAAAGTAATTAATTCGTGACCTGTTTCTAAGTAGGCTATTCTCAAAAACAAATAACATTGCTGAAAACAGAACACTAAGACCAAAGATATTAAAATGCGTTTAATCCGGTGCAAGTATGTTACTAAATGAGCTAAGATTGTTAACAAAAAACATAGTAGATTTCTTAAACTTCCTTTCGTAATACCTGCATTTAAAGCCACACTTATTAGACAATTCAAACAATGATGTTCGCAATTAAGAATGTTTTTTATTAATTTGTTTTAATGAAAGATATTTGAAATTATTAACATTCAACTAAGGGTTTTTAATTTACAAAATGTACTATGGTTTCTATTGTTTACGTAAACTTAATCAGATAACATATTACACAAGAAGCTAAGATAGTACCTGAGCATACATCGTCGGAATGGAAAATGTTTGTTCATGTATCTACTCGTATCTCTTAGCTGTGTCAACAAAGTTTTCTCGAGAAAAATGTAGGTTACTACCGGTCATATTAGTATAAAACATCCTGATCTTCCAAGTTTAAACGGTAGTTTGCGAGCTGGGAATAAATCAAGGACGCAACATTTGGCGATAATTTAATATGACGGAAGAAACAGGCGCGATAGGCTGTGAGCACCGTGCTTACATATTACGAGCGGCACGCAAGCATAAGCACTTTGTCTGAGAATTGTAAGAGGATATTAAACCTGGTTTCAAGCTTATACTGTTAATATTAAGATCTCTTTTTCATTTTCATGCAAATAAGATTCTTGGTCATTTTATTTTTCATTTTACTTACATTACATTATTATATTGGTATACTAAATACATGGCAATTAAAACGAGTCTAGATCATAAATATTAATAATAAAAAGTATGTTAGAACGACTTCAGTCTGTCAATTTTTTTTTTAAATTTATTTATAATGAGCTCCGGCAATCTCATACACTCGGTGAAAGCAACGAAAGACTTGATTAAAAGTTTAAAAAAATATTTAGGTCTTTTTAAAACATAATATGCACAGCCAATATTAATCTGTAGGAGCTTTTTACAATCACCAAATTTTCGATAAATTTGATTATTACTGCGATCAGGCAAATTTATTTACCTTGTTAAAAACATCTACAAAAATCCTACTGAAATACGTTAATTGCGCTTAGAAACTGCTGAAATGAAGAGTGCTGCAAGCTCAATCTACATCGCAATATTAGTATTATACAGATATTTACTCTACATACTATACAAATTATTTATGCTCGTTAATTATTTTGATGCTTTTCTATTTCTAAGTATTTTCCAAGCATAAACAGACAGTTGTTGATCCGGTAGGTTATGTCGGTGACCTTGGTTCTCTGCCGGATCACTTCATTCCTGATGCGATCCATTAGAAAAACGCCGAGCATAGCCCTTTCCATAACACGTTGAGCGACTTTGAACTTGTGGACCAGCCGTACCGTAAGTGTCCACGTTTCGGCTCCGTACGTGATGACGGGTAGGACGCACTCATTAAAGACATTCGTCTTAAGGCATTGTGGGATCGTCGATGAGAAGACTGAAGCTAAAGTGGCAGTGGGCTGGTCATATTAGCCGCAGAAACGATAACCGTTGGGGAAAACGAGTACTTGAGTGGAGACCGCGGCTCGGCAAACGTAGCATACGACGCCCACAGACCAGGTGGAGCGACGATTTGCGCAAGATGGCTGGCAGGAGCTGGGTGCGAGAAGCCCAAAATCGACCTAAGTGGCGTGCAATGGGAGAGGCCTATGTCCAGCAGTGGACTGCGATAGTCTGATGATGAAACAGACAGTTAGCTACCTGGCACAGGATGCAGTATTGCAAAATGCGAGCGACTAAACAGTAGTAATATGTTGTGAGCAGAAAGCTGTAACTATTGCTCGACTGAAAATATCCTATATTTTTGTTCTACTACTACTTACCATGAGACTAAATAAACTAGACATTTTTCAAGTATCGTCTGAACTTGCTCATGACACAACCTACAGATACCCACATATTGTAAAATGAGACACGCCCTTGTCTTTCAACGTGAGACGACGACAAAGCAAAAATATTTCTTAACACCGTACGTTTTCTAATTGTGTATAAAAAGAACAAGATTATATTATTATAACAAAAAATGGTACTCGCATAATTGTCTTATTAACTATTTGGTCTTGTTCGCGATACCGCTTTTGGCTAGTCAATTTTTGTTTAAACGTGAGCAGCCTACGAAAATTAATAAAATATTATATTTTGTATACTATACTATAGTTAAAAAAAAAGATTAATTGCAATGAACAAAGAATTCTGGCAAGCAGATGTAGGATAAACTTCATTTAAAAGAATTACAATGATGAGACACTAAGTTTAAATGTATCATTTAAACAAAATTTAAACCTAACGTGCATTATATTAGGTTTAACTTTTGAAAATGATACTGTTTCATTTGTGAATTTTATTTTTTATTATCTATTTATCCTATGTACTCGTAATTCGTTCCCTTGGCGCTTGTGTAGATATTAACGCTTAGTTGACATATTTCTAACCTTTTAGCAAGATATTTGATTAAAAAGTAGAGGTACTAAAAGTTTATTTGTTAGCATTGGTTTTAGTGTACGTATACTTCCATATCTATTTTCAAAATTAATATTACCTTCGATGAAGAATACGATTTAAACTTGGGCTGCTTACTTCGGCGCCTGTCAACAGCGAACTACATCATATTATGTGTGCTTTATAAAACTTCATATTATTACATTTAAGTAACTTGTTGAAATGTAGACACTGAGTAAATTAAGGCTCAATATACATAAATTTTAATTACTTCCAAATTTAATGGTTGAATAGTTAGGAGCCAAATATGAAATTTATTAGCATTTACGTGTGTGTGTTTTGGAAAGTATAATTCATATCACAAAAGTTTTATCGTTGTACTCGTACTCAGGTATTACATGCATACGAATGTATGTAATACACGAGTACCTGTGTTCGTACGTATATATAAATACATTAATATATATATATATATATTTTCGTGTGTTCGTATAGCGACAGATACTGAGGAAGCCGGGAAGCAAATGTGCGCAGGCTGTGCCTCATTAACGCTAATAGAGAGGCATAAATCTATGTTGATGAAAGTAATAATGAGCTCCGTCTTTCACCGATCGATCTGGCGATTTTGGGACCTTGAACTCGTCCCAGACAGGCCGAAGCTGAGGTTTAATAAGATTTTCCTAAACGGTTTTAATGCTTAATATAAGAACACAGTATGTGTTGTGTTTGTAATGTATTACAACAATAATGTATTATTATTGTTTATAATACAACAATTGTATTATAGCCAACAGCCATCTGGAATTCCAGATGTAAGGTGAACAAAAAAACATCTCGCCAAGATAATTCAATATACATATTGATAAGAATTGTGTGAGTGGTTTTGTATATTTGATGTTATCTTTTAGGTAAAATAATTTTTAAAACCTATTGATAACGCTGGTTGAACAATTAACTGTAATTTACGTGTCAATAAAGAAAATGAAGAGAAATTATGAAAACAGTAGAGGCATACTAACGAAATATAAGTATAATCATTGTAACGTTATCTACATTTAGCGAGGAGACCGAAACGCAACTCTTCAGGCATTAATTTATATCTACGAAGTTGTTTTTGTGACCTAAGTTCGCGAAATGACGCCCAACTGCCCAGCTGTCGTTGTTTTCAACAATTTTCTTTTATATTTTGTCCGTTTTTACGACCGTTATGTACGTGTTACTGGATAATACTTTTTGAGAATTCTAAAATTTTAAACCTACTAAATATTTGATGCTTACACACCATTTTTAAATTTCAAGGTAGTGTTTATAGACGAGGTATGTTTATGTGAATAATACAACATTTGGTCCTGCTGTTGCTGATCCTAAAATGCTGTGTATCAGTCCAACGTCTAATTAGTAGTAAAAGTATGAAACTATAATGTATGCAATCGGCTAGAGGACTTGCCGTATTTGCTGATGGAATTTGTCAGAAACAACATGGAAAGAGAATCATTAATGAAGGAATTCAATTTGAATAAATTAGTGGAAAAGATATATTAGTGATAAGGATAGTGGGTAGGTGTAACCAATAGGTCAAGATCGCACACTAATACTGCCAGTTGCCGGAAAGTTTGAGCCTTTTATTACAGCATAATTTGTTCTTTTTAGGGTTCCGTAGCCAAATGGCAAAAAACGGAACCCTTATAGATTCATCATGTCTGTCTGTCTGTCTGTCCGTCCGTATGTCACAGCCACTTTTTTTCGAAACTATAAGAACTATACTGTTGAAACTTGGTAAGTAGATGTATTCTGTGAACCGCATTAAGATTTTCACACAAAACACTCTTCTAAAGTGGTAAAATGTGCCCCCCCCCCCCCGCTGTAACTTCTAAAATAAGATAATGATAACACAAAAAAAAACAATGTGATGTCCATTACCATGCAAACTTCCACCGAAAATTGGTTTGAACGAGATGTAGTAAGTAGTTTTTTCTTAATACGTCATAAAACGTAAGCCGCAATTTACCTTTCATTCAATCAACTCAAATATAAAAAAAAAAAACATTTAATTTCATAAACATAAACCTCATGCATAAACCGTGAACCATTATTTTCTAATAATAAATCCGTAATAGGTCCCTAAGTAAATAATAATTATAATTAGCGCGGGGCGTGGCTTGATCGGTAGCGGGTGCAGAGCGCGCGGGGGGCAGGTTAAAGAACTTTTATATTATGTTACTTGCTACTACGGAACCCTTCATGGGCGAGTCCGACTCGCACTTGGCCGCTTTTTTATCCTTAATATTATTTATTATTAAATTTCTTATTCAATCAATATATATATATATAATAATTAAGTAAGATACTTAACCATAAAACCATCCTCAGACGAAGCAGCTAGTGGTTGTAATGGTCTGTCATCGCATGAGACGGGATTTATTAGGTTACAATTGAAGACAGGTTATTTATTTTTATATTTATTTTCCATACAAAAGCATTCTCACGTGATTGAATGGCTGGTTTTGCGATTTTTCAATTTTGCAGCTTTCTCCAATACTAGCATTTCCAACACATTAGTGCGGTCCCGTTGCGTCGCAGTTTTCTATGATGTTGACTCTTTTTTATTTACGTTGCAAGCCACGTACCAAAACAAAACAGAAACTGAAAAAGTGTGTCTCATGTTTAACTTATATTTCCCGAAATTTATACCCATTCAAATATCACATACATGTATTATAATTTGTAATGAGATATACGCATACAAACACAGATGTCATGCGTTTTTATGTCGCTAAGTTTGGTTTATTTTTTCCTCCTTTTATTTTTATTGAAACATAAACTTCCAAAAAATTTGAACGACATTTCACAAAATCATAATTTTCTTGGTTGTGTTTACTACTATTTCTCAAACCAAAACCGGCCAAGACGCGAAGCAATAAAATAGGATTATGACTCCTATTTTTTATTAGCTCTTACATTTATCCTTTTCCTGTTTATAGGCAATCGAGAATATTCTTAATAGGAAAAGAAAGGATCGTCGATCTTGTATCAATTTTTTAATTAGTTGACAAAGCAGCTATTTATTTTGTTTATTCTCTATTACTTTTTACCAGCCACATTGACTTTTATTTATTTTATTCATAAATTTAATAAGAGCATTTTAGAAGAATTCATCTTTATAAAAGTGAGCGCATATTACATGCTTACTGAACATGTTTCCTCAAGAGCAATCTCCATAAAAGTAATGCGTCCTATTTACCCACAGCTTGTTTATGATAACAACTTGCCTACCTTTATTATATCACCTGAATAACAACATCTGCGCAGTAAGTATTATCCTGTTTTATTGACCAATACCTGTAATTTGTTTTCCTAGCTAATAATTGGAGACTTATGTGGTGTAATACCACACTTAGCGAGAAAGAAAATTAGGGACTAAATTGATTCCAAGGTGCCGCCTAAAGACTTTATATTAAAAGTAAAATGCGGCGCAAAAGCTTAAAGGTAGATATTTAAATTCTATACCTATCCTAACTGTCTGAGTCAAGAAAAGTTCCGAGATATTTCAAAAATAACGAACACCGGAAACGTGCATATAAACTTTGCTTAGAATTCCAGTTTAGGAGAAAAGGACGTGCTCGAGTGACCGACTTTCCCACGCTAGCTTACTAAGACGTTACATAGCTTATATCTTGATATCAGAACATCCGTTTTAGAAATGTGGTCTATGATTCGGAGGATATAATATATGTATTTTAAGCTTGAATCGGATATATTACTTTAATACTAATTATTCATGTTTATACGAAAGTGGCTTTATTCACACTATTGAATCATTGGCTATTAGCAAGTACCTTGACGGCATTTAGAATTTCCTGTTGAGATTACCATTATGTTTTATAACCGAATATATATATTAAAATAACCATTTTTATGTATCTATATCAAATCTTGAGGTAGGTGGTATTTTCACTACCAAGGCCGAAATAAATGTAATTGTAAATATTATATCTAACTATCAACTGATCTATCAACTGACGAATAAAATTGCTGCTGCTTTTTATTCCATATAGGAAGCATTACTTGTGCTATTTTGAAAAAACTATTCTTTTGTTCTTACAAAAGTTACGATACTCTTTTGAAATATCTTAATACAGTGGATGGTTTAGGATTGTTGAAGAACCATTTTTAACCGATTTTAAAAACACAAAAGAGGAGGTTTTCAATTCGGCGGGTTTTTTTATATGTTTGTTATATCTCGCGATATCTCCGTAGGGTTCGAAAGGGTTCCTGTATTATGAAATTCAAACGATGTTAGTTAGCGACCAGTCAGCGATAGTTTTCTACGAAAACGATTTGACACGTTACCCTATTAGAAATATTGTGATGAAAGTAGGGTTAAAGGCTTGTATTGGCATCTTATCTAACACCAACTTTATAAGCCTTATAAGACTCTTAGATGTGATCAATGAGCTGTTAAAATTACTATGTATGGTGTTTAGTCTAAAAAAATATGGTTCGTTTCAAAAATTTTTTTTCTCAAACGCCAGCCTACGACAATGACAAAACGTAAGACAGGAAAGTATCATACGGGACGCCTCATATTAGAGAGTCAGAGGAATTATCGGAGTAAACCGTTTTATATTGGATATTGAAGTTAATATGATAAATGCTTTTGTTTAAAAAGTTGTACTGACTTCAAACAATACTGACAAAGAGCACTAAAAATTTTAAAATAATTACGAATCTAAGTATAAATACTATAATAAGTCCGACCCTCAATATAACAGGTAAAATTATAGTAGCAGTAGTCCTTTCGAGTCTTTTTGAAGTCGGTGCCAAGCCAAATAGGTTGTTCATAGGCTTGGTAGAATGTAGCGCGACAGCTGCAACAGTCTTCATGCTGCGCAAAACATGTTGAACGAGCCAAAGTAGGTTACGCACATCTCAAATAATATTATTATTTTGAATGCTTTATTAAGTAGT
Source organism: Arctia plantaginis (assembly GCA_902825455.1). Taxonomy (NCBI): domain Eukaryota; kingdom Metazoa; phylum Arthropoda; class Insecta; order Lepidoptera; family Erebidae; genus Arctia; species Arctia plantaginis. Next base: position 10,694,071 of record CADEBD010000288.1, read on the forward strand.
TGATAAGTTTGCACACGTAATTGATCAGGTTGGTCTTTATTAATTCACAAAATCTGCGCTGTTTTATTAGAATTATATTGGATTCTTAATTATTTCTTGTGCTGATATAAAGCTGACATAGACCAGTATACCTGTTGCGCATCGGACTTGGCACCGACTTCAAACAGACTAGAAGGTACTATTGTTATTAAAATGTATCCTGTTATATTGAGGGTCGGACTTATTTTAGTTTTTTTTTACTTAAATAGGAACAAAGGGATCAGATTATAAGCCAGAAATATACAAATTTAAGGACTATCAAATACTAAAATTACAAAACTTAAACGTTAACCTAATGAATTTGTCTTATTTTTACGGATTATATATTTATTAAATGAATGGAAAAAAATTGAAAATAATAATATTTTAAACATATGTACTTCACAAATAAACTCTTTTTTTTATATTGTTTGCTTATGAAATGTCAATATTAAAATATGTTTTTTAAAATCACAATTAAGTATTAAAAACACTTTAAAAACAAGTCCTTGAAATTACGTCTGACAAAATTAAAACTTATGCAGTGTTGTGTGGTGTTAACGTACTCCAAAGAGTTGTGTTAACATTGGATGACGTACTCGTCGCGGTTCAGTCCACGTTCAACCCTCACAATCTCTACCCCCGTCCACGTTCAACCCCTAAATGATGTCCATATCAACCCACAGGGATAGAATATTAATTTCAATAAATTGGGCATCTTTTCTTTGTCCGAATTCAACCCCCAGTGTTTAGGTATCTAAAAATGAAAGTAAAGTAATGACGAGAGCAGAAGTGTATTTATTTTATAATCTTTTACAAGTATTAGTAGCCATTTAAAAGTAGTACTAGCTTTTTGGTAAACACTTCACCACGATTCACTAGTGATACTACTTTAGTTCGTTACGGGAACATTGAAAATATTGCTATTGTAAATTACAAATATCGTTGTAGAGGTGGTGAATGACTACTTTTGAAATGTTATCTCGGCACACCAACTATAGTTAGCGATCAGATTCAGTGATAAACGAAAACATACAATGTAGTTTCCTGAAATATTACATCTGCTCAAAGTTAAACCTATCAAGTTGAACAACTTATCCCGATATTCCTAGTTTTAGTCGACAACTTCGTAGTTATTAATTAACATTAACATTAACCAGGGTAGGTACAATGTAGGCCTTATATACAACCCTCGTTCTGTTCCTCTCCACGTAATCACAGAGTATTGTTTTTTAACTTTCAAACCTTCAATTTATTATATTTAGTTATTCAGTGTTTTGTCACTCAGGCAGTACTGTTTTCCAGGTGTCTTGTCTGAATCATTTAATTACTTACTTAATTATTTAATTACTTAACATCAAAATCAGTGGAGTCATATAAGTATTTTAGAGTTACATATTTCACATACAAAACCTTCAAAGCTTATTAAAGAATGACCATCATGATATCTAAGAGTACAGCACTGCGGAATCGTTTCCATACGATAATCCACACGAGAAGACACACCACGCACTGACACAGAGCGACAAACGCAAGGAAATTACTCTCTTCTGTCGGGAAATTGAGACGGCTGTCGTACAATTGAATATTTACTTTCTAAATTCAAACATAAAGCATTTCTGAACGTTTCTTGTATGAGTACGAGGAGACGCTTACGCAAACAGGAAGTATATCGTCGCACGCACTCGATAATAGGAAGATATTTTCAAACAGTTCACTTTTCGCATAAAAGTTACCAAACAATAAATATATAGCACATATACTCGTATAACAACACATTTTAGGAAAATAAGCGTCTTGCAATCTGTAACGTGATTAATCTGACAGGGCAACACAAGGATAAAATGTTTGAAGAGGAAAATTGCAATGTTTCGAGGAGGCAGTGGAAATTGCGAAGGCAAGATCGTCCTAACAGCATCACTCTTACAATATTGCAATAGAATGAGCTTAAATGATACAATTTACACTTTCTCCCTGAAAAATAAATAGCTAATGTATACTGTACCCATAATGGAAACGGTGATTGTTTGAAAAAAAAAAAGATTGTGACACGACGAATAATAGTTATTCACTAATTTTTTTTTATTTCTACTTATCCTTTACTTTTATTCTTACTCAAGGGAATTTGAATAGAAGTAGGTAAAGTGTTAGTTTGCAAGTTTAAATGCGCTAATTTTAGGTTCATTCATTAGGGGTTCATACATATTGAAATTAATTTCACGTCTGATTTCATATCTGATTACCATGCTTTCTTGGAGTCTTTTTTACATAACTAACCGATCACATTATAGGTCTACAATGGACTACAGCTGGTACACACTTTATCGGTGTTTCTTTTACTTATTCAGAGTTAAAAATATTATGTTTAAAACAATTAGGTAGCTGTTTCAGCGTGGCATCGGTGCTTTCTACAATACAAAAATCACATAAAATTATTTTTTGATCAATATGATTGGACATCTACACCTCTAAGTACGTTTGGTTTGTTACCAGAGTAGCGTACAATAAGTTATAATATTTATCTAAGAATATCATAGCAGAAATAATAAACAAAAAAACGATATATTCCTGTTATGTGGAGCACCATTAGGGGATAACATAGTAAACGTCACTATAAATCTCTTTCTCTATCGAAAAATTGCTAGAAACTTAGATTTCTAACTACATCTTAACTTATAACTTATAAAGGTTGTATGGAGATACAAAATATAAACGTAGACAGTGATAAAAAAGGGTTTGTCACTTCCAACAAGATAGCTCCTTCGAACGTCGCAGAAATACTTCGATTGATTTTTCGTTTAAGGTTTTCAAAGAGTATTCTTGGACTAAGCAATTTACAATTACATGCTTGTGGCAGAGCAAGGTTTCGTAAAAACAAAAATTAAGGGATAAGTATACTCTTCAAAGCGATAACTCAAATATAAAAAGTAAGACATCAAAGTAATATACATCGTATATAGAGACAAAGACAGTTGCTTAATGTAACGATGGCTTAGTAAGACGGAATTTTAAACTGACGATGATAAGCAGATTAACTCAAATTAATGGTTTCAGTTGACCGCTTCGGTCACTCGTAACTGTGCATCATCACGTCCAGTCTATGTTTTTCAGTATATATATATTTTATGTATTCAACATCACTTTAGCGATTGACCTTAAGTGGGATACTTAAAAATAATACACACGATTTAGTATGCAAAAGGTTCAGCCACCCGTTGACGCTTGATGCTCTGACCAACAGAATTATGGGACAAAATTTTGTTAGGTTATGCGACAATCCTACGCTTGTGAACGTGATAACAATTTTGATATCTTTCAAGTAATAATCAAAGAAACTCTTATCTAAAAACTTCAACAGTAGTGAGAAACTAAGTTCTAAAATAAATCTTCAAACGTGAAGCGAGTTCAATTTGTCTGTAGAACTTGAACATGCACCACCCGATATAGTCTAAAATATGTAGATAAAGTGGCGTACAGGAGCGTCACCAAAACTTAGTTTTATTTAAATTGTATAAATGAACGAGGTAGATTTGCGTCACATAACTAACTGAAGTGGAACACTGTCAACAGACTTTCTAACTGTTCTAGATCTTGCTTCCTTTCACAAGCAAGTTTGGCGCCCACACTAGGATCAGATACAAGGGGCAAAACCAGACTGACGTGTTATTACGATAATAAATAAGAAATTTTCATTAAAATATAAATTTCAAACACCCACATGTGGGGTACTTTGTGGGTATTATCGTGCGTTATGAGACAGGTGTGTTTAAATTATCCATATCAACCCGGGACATGGCACTCGAGAGAAAAATAATGTTGGCTTTACCCGATTGAGCGTCTAGCGAAAACTAAGCACTTCGCTGATAAAATTGTATTTATATTCTAGTATATAATTTGTACGCTAATTTGAACATTCTAATAATTAATCGACTTCCAAAACACAATAGAGGAGGTTATCAATTCGTCTGTATTTTTTGTTTTGTATGTTTGTTACACGATTTCTCCGTCAATTGAGAACCGATTTTCAAAATTCTTTTTGCAATCGAAGGGGTATGCTCCCGAGGTGGTTCCATTACCACCAAATCAGGATCTGATGATGGAATCCTAGAGAAATCGAGGGAACCCTTAAATATTAGAGCCCCGACTACGTGTTTTAGCTTATTCCTCTAGCTTTGTAGGTATTTGCGTTTAGTAGTCGTTATGTCATGTTGCTGAGCTGATGATAGAAGGCTCCTTGACGTTTAGGAGTTAGAAAATAATTCTTTCAAAATTTAATCATGCATTGACCTTGTTTTATTCTTTCAAGATATTTGTTAGGTCTTTGTTTAGGGTTACAGAGATATGTGCACATGAGAGTAATAAATGAGATTACGAAACATTTGTTTAAGGTTGTTTGTCTAGCTATATAGGTATTTAGAAACAATTACGAAAATTATTTTTATTTGGAAGGGTATATTTCCCCTTTAGTTCCATTCAAATATGAAGAAAAAATACCACACCTAGTTTTGGAAAATTAATTAATTTGGCAAAGAAAATATAGTATTTTCGGGTTCAAATGTATCATCTTACTACCTTTCCTAAATAAACCAACGGACTTATTAAACCATATTTAATATAATCTAACATACTACAGTTTGGTATTAAACAGCACGGTACGTAGTGTTTTAAATATTCTACTTATATACTCATTACAAACATATCTTACACTAAAAATTGTAAAATAAATCCTTTTTTTAAGGTGACCGATTTCAAACAATACTGACGATTAAACACCTAAAATTAAAAAAAAATACAAATCTTAGTAAAGAAACTATAATAAGTGCCCTGAATATAACAGGTAACATTATAATAGCAATAGTCCCTTCTAGCCTGTTTGAAGTCGGTGTCAAGCCCGATGCACAATAAGCAATACTGGTCTATGTCAGCTTCATATTAACACAATAAAAATTAAGAATTCAATATAAATTTTTTAGATTAGATTTTGTTAATTAATAAAGACCAACCAGATCAATTACGTGTGCAAACTTATCAACTACTTAATAAAGCATTCAAAATAATAATATCATTGGAGATGTGCGTAACCCATTTTAGCTCGTTCAGCATGTTTTGCGCAGCATGAAGACTGTTGCAGCTGTCGCGCTACATTCTACCAAGCTTATGAAGCACCTAATTGGCTTGGCACCGACTTCAAACAGACTAGAAGGGACTATTGTAATGTTACCTGTTATATTGAGGGTACTTATTATAGTTTCTTGACTTAGATTTGTAATTTTTTTTTTTATTTTTTAGTGCTCTTTGCAGTATAGTTTGAAGACGGTTCAACTTTTTTTAAAAAGATTTATTTTATATAAAAATGAATCGATATTTCCCTTGTTCACGGCATCACATGTGAGCGGCTGGACCAATTTCGCTAATTCATTTTTTTTGTGTTTGTTATTGTCAGTAGGTAGGTATTGTATTGATAGTAGGCTATGGAAGCAAAAAAATGAGTTGCGCGGTACATTACAAAAGTTAATTAGAAAAGTTGCATTTTTATGTATACAATTACTCTTTTATATTAATTTTGTATTTAATTAATGAATCTGAGGGAACTATGGCTCTAGCGTCAAATAAATTCTTTAACTTAAAAAAATAATTTTCTAATGTAACCTTCTTAATGACAAAATTTTATTTTGATTCCAGGGATTTCTTTGATTCTGAATGACATGGCATTTGACTTTAAACGATTACAATTTCTGGTGCGACTAAATAAATCGCAAGAGCAGTCGCTAAGTGTTTATGACTTCAATCTTGAAAATCCTTGATTTTTACATGGTCAGTTGTATGTCGCTTATTCCCGTGTCGGAATACCAACAAAACTATTCATATACGCGCCAGAAAATAAAACGAAATATGTTGTGTATCATAAAGCATTAGAATAATAAACTCTGTTTTTAAGTTTATTTTTTTTTATCATACCAACGCGAATTCAATATTTATAGTTAAGAGAGGACATCGCCTGTCGGGTCAGCTAGTTAATAATAAAAGTCAGTTCTGGTTCATACTCGTAAATAGTTGAAAACTGTCACAACTATTGTTTTCTGCTACAAATCTGTCACTTTCACCACAAATAAATTCAAAATTGTGTCTATTCAAACTGAGCTTATTTAGGACACACCTGTTAAGCTTAATCCATATCATAACATACAAAAGATAAGTTTTGTCAATATTTTGTTTATCTAATGTCATACATAATAATCATTAACTGAAAGCTGTTCTAAAGCATTTGAATTTGAAACATTTTATAAATAGCGGAACGGTGTGTAAAATAAATGGCAACTCAAATTCTTCAAAGGACACAAAATGTAAAGTTAGTAACTAATACAGTAAAGTGGAAGGTTTGATAGAGATTGTTGGCTCGAAACATGGTTAAATGTTCCCATTTGCTCACCTTGACTGACCAATGTGGTGACTTTGTGAGAGAAACAAGAAATGATATGTGCGTGGAAAGTACAATCAATTATGGCTTTATTGTTTATTTTCCGGCTTTTAAGGCTCAATAGTTTTAAGCAATTTGAAACTGTAAACGTATTGTGGCCGTGCGCACAATGCATCCCGGTAATTATGCGAGAAAGGTTGGGAGCGTTGAAACACGGTACGTGGCATTCGACAGAACTTACAGGTCGTTACTATGTATAGGGAACCCAAAAATATAGTAAAACACTTTATTAAAACGAACTACATACAAGAGAACTGCACCACATAGAAGAATAAAATATTCAATCTTTACTTAAAGGAAAATTTTAAGTCTTATTGAAATAAAAATAATAAGATTTATCTAATTGAAATTTGCTACTAATTGCCCAAATAATAATCATATAATTTTAATAAACTTACACATCTTAGACACGGTCATGATCGATTAAAATATTTGTATCTCCTGTATTATGAATTGTGCTCACTGGTGATACTTTGGTAACGTCTATCGTTAAAAGATTCGACGAATTGAGAACCTTCTCCTTTTTTGAAGTCGGTTAAAACTGAGTATCCAACTCTTTAAGCTATCTATAAACGGTTAAATTTCAAAATATTTAATGTAACCAAAATTTATTACCTGCATACGTTATATAAGTAAAAAGTGTTATATGTATATAAAGGATGCTGCATCTTAAATCCAAACACGATCCAACGGTCGCTTGAATTCTAGCATTTAGCTCTAGATAAATGGGAACACGGACAGCGCCCTCGAGCTCGCAAAAAATAATTATTCCGCCCGCAATCCTCACACAAAGCCAAAACTCATTTTTAGCTAACGCCGCATGTCACAATATCTGCAACAATTCCTACAATAATATTTATAAAGACTTTCATATAAATGTTTTCACATATACCTACTTTATAGTTATCATCAAAAGAAACAACTTACATAATTATCTTGAATTGTCGTTGCGTTTAAAGAAGACGAACATGCGAAAATAAAAACGGTAAATGTCTTTTGCGTTTCCAACTAATATTTTTTTGTTTTCTGACTCAAACATTTATGGCAGGCTGTTGGTAACAAAAACTCTGAAAGAAGTTGAAAATAATGATGTCCTGTACGGTAATTACCGGAATAGTTGGTCGATAACGCGTCGCGTTCAACGTTAAACGTTCTGTAGGTGAATGGTGGGCATTGGGCACGGAAATGGTAGCTGCATCCGGCCGCAACAATCGGCGTTCTCGTCCGTCAACCACCCGATATGTAAGCACAACAACACTAGTGCTGCGAACTACTACATAAACGTTCAAAATAAAAAGTAAAATAAATGAAATACTACCACCACTACCACAAACATGTTTAACACGTTTGTGGTTCGTGGTGTACGTACTTTACCATTAGGGTTGAATAAACATAGAAAGGTTAGGAAGTTCAGAAAAGTTTAACTTTTTGTTGGCCCGAGCAAATCATAAAAGATAATGTTATAAGCAAGTGTTAAAAAAACAACCTAAGGGGGTTTGTCCAAATCCAATGATTTGAAAAACTTTTACTTCTAATTTCGAATTATCTTCTTTCAGAAGACTTCTTACAGTCCAAAAATACAAGAAAGTTTTCAACTTGAAACTACCAGGTTGTACGCAAATTCTTAACACCCCCGGTCATTCATTAGTAATATTCAATAGTAATTCAAGTTGAATTATGGTACTAACCTAGACTATTATACCTTGTTAGATAGCTGAGAATACGTACATAGATTTTTTTTATAATTTGTTTACAAATTATAAAAAACTTTTTTTACAAATTTATTTATATTTCCTATTATTAGAAAGAAACTGGGCCAAAGTAGACGACTTTGGCGCAGATTCCTTAGTTAACTACAATTTTAGTGACTGAAATTATAAAACAATTTATCAACTACACAAAAACAGTAAAAAACATAAATAATATGATAGATATGTTCTAAAAAAATTGTATTAGGCCAAATTTCGGCAACTTTTATAAAAAAATCTAACATTTTGAAAATTGTTATTTTTGGGGTTAGGTATTTCACAGTGAAATCTATTATAATGGTGGCAAATACAACCCCTTAAAGTTTTTAGGTCGAGTTACCCTATATATATGAAGGTAACCAGATACGACATGTATTGTGACTCATGAACAAATGTGTTTTTCACTACTTTCATTGAGTGTGACAAATTTGAACTTCATAAAAAGATCAAACTGAATCTAAGCGTAAAAATATGAAAACTCGACTCCATCGATCGATTTAAAGAGATTTCCACTACTACGACGACATTTATGTGATAAAATTTACAGAATTTATATCGAAATAGAAATAAACAATTACCAGCGTTCAAAATATGTTATGTTACGTTTTATAATCTGCATCGAACGATTAGTCCTTGGACTAATCACGCTTAAAAACATAAAGGGCTTTCCGTAATGGACGCGATGTTCCAACTTACCAATTTGTTCCATTAATGTAATCACGAACTTTATAGAGGTATTTACTGCAAATTAACTCTCAGCTTTACAATGGGGATTTGCACAACAATAACGGGTGACAGTTTACTGATTGTAAACTATAATAATTAACCGTACAAAATACTATATCAGATGTTGATGTGTTCTCAATGGAAGTATCTCAGGATACAACTATTAAGTGATAAATGCTGTCACTGATGAATATTACTTTTATTTAAGATGAGTGGCATAAATAAATCCACAGACTGTAAATAACAGACTACAAGTATTTGGAAATTACTCACATTTATCAAAACAAGACTGAATAATGTCTATATAATCTTCTTGATACGAAAAATATCGTATGATTTATGTGGTCCATGCTATTAGCTACGTTTAAAATCTCAACGAGAGTTAGAAATTTCATTTTGCATTTTTTGTTCTATTTTTTTCAAGATTTGTTTTAATATTAGGGCTAAAAATGTTACACTAATAAACTTCGGTTTAAGATATGTTGTACTTGCTTTGGTTTTTAGTACTATTACCGTTTACGAAACTGAAGCATTTAGCTTTTAATACTTTCTACATTTTTTTTTATGCTGGTACTTACTTATCTGACGAGTGTTGTTGAGTTAAATGATTCGCTTACCTGTAACAAAGAATAAAAACAATTATGACTCGTCTTCGTGAATAAGACAGAAAATAAGCTCCCAGCGTTTGCAACTTCGGTGACTTGAGAGTACAGAGGATAATGCACCTTCGTATGTTTTTACTCAAAAGTTTTAATTATATATTTTCCTATAGGCGGTTTTAGCAGGAAATATCAGAGAAAACTTATATACAAATAAGTAAATAACAGACATACATGATGGCTACGTTTTATAGGTATTTATTTCAAAGTGCTATACTTGTGGTGTAGCAGTCCATTACATAATGTATCTCCTATAAAGCCAGCTGGATTTTATGGCAGATAGATTGGATGAGTGATCAAAGAGCGGACTCTATGTACTTAAAAACAGGACAACGCTACTAGTACTATCTGAGATCTGCAATTTTCTGGAGGGTAAGCAAGCAGTCTTACCCTCCAGAAAACTGTATTGTAGCAGCTACAATACAAGAAAATATCGTTGATCTTTATCAATTTAATACTCAAACCTGTATAAGGATGTTATTAATTTGTACAATTTAAATTTACTTTACTGGCATTGTTCGTCCCACATTCCATCAAAAATTTAAATTAGTGATTTTATGATTAAAATTTAATTAGCATTTATGACCCGATATTTTCTTGTGCAATATAAATTATTATCGGGCTTTTTATTATCCTCTTAACTTTGCTGATCCTAAATTTATTTAAAATTTTAAATTAATATCAATTTTAATTATTTGCCTATTAATGTATAAGGAATGAAGGTATAACAAAAGCAAAATAAATACTACCGGTAAACGTACAAAAGCTGGGCATTGTTGAAGCATGCCTACTTTTGTGACAATGGTTGGTCGAACGCGATAGCGGTTCTATTGACCTTTAAGCTTATAAAGGACTATTTTTACTTCGAATTTGCATAAACAATCTTTACGAGTTGTATCAGACAAGGGCGTAGCTACGATGCGGCAGAATGCGGCTTGCCCCGCACTGGATGCCGTAAGTCGGAAAAAGAACATTATATTTTTTTTTTTAATTTTAACGAAACAGGAGGAACAATAGAGTACACCCCGAGCGCTTTGGCCCAATATTTTGCTAATTAAATTTCAAATCAACACAATTGTTCCGTTGAAAAGGTCAGTTGTATTTTGTCTTGTCTAATTTTCAACGTTATTTAATTCCTTAAGTCCTTATTAGTTACAACAATACGATACAACTAACAACTACGATACTAGAAAATAGGAACATTCATACCAAGGGCATAGCCAGGATTCCTGACTATGCTCTTGGTATACATATTCTTATCCGACTAATTTTAATAGTGAAGCTAATAGCAGAGAGTACACATTCTAACCAGGTGAAAGTAGGTTAAGAAAAAATAAATTAGCCTGTAAACATTCTGTCGAATAGTGGACAGTTACTTCCAATTTTTAAACCTTAACTATATAAGTTGAGAGCACGAATATCATATATTTATAGCTATGCCACATGGAACACAAAAAGATAGCCTTTAACCTATTCTTGAACATTAAAGAGGAAGGATACATAAAAAAAGAAAAAACAATAAAAGAGGCGTACGTAAAACATAAGTACGTACCTACAGGGAAGGATTTAGATGTTTAATTCTACATAACTGATTACTCTTTTTAGTTTCTATATGTAAAAAAGATCAACACCATGTTTTCAAGTATTTTCATCGCAATAGTATATTCACCAAGTCTTGCTTGACAATTACGTACATACCCAATAATTAATGGTAATTTAATATCACTACAAGCTCGATGAACAAATAATAACTTACACGGTATTCTATTGCGTTCAGAACCAAACTTCAAAGAAAATTATAGACCCTCCAGAATACTCTTAATATATAAATAATACTCTTCATAATTATAAATTTAGTTCACTACCTGCTACGCTTCGCTGTCGCACATTGTGCTCGCGTTGATAAAAAATGAGGAACAAAACTGATGCGAAATAGTTAAAAACCATTCTCCAAGCGTGTTGTATATCGTGACAAAATTTGAGGTCAATCGGTGCAGAACTTCTTTTTTAGTTTTTAAAGTAAACCACACACACACACACACACACAAACCAACTTAAATTTTTAATATGTATAAAGATTTCGAAACATACTAGGCGAACGGTCTCTTGATATTTGTATCGTTATAAAAATTCTATAAGAAGTGTCATACTGTCACGAGCTATAAAAATTCATTGTTGTTGCCATTAATATTTCATGTTTTTACTGTTATATTGTACAGAGTCTGCTGAAAATCTGAAGTAGAGTTTACTTAGGATTACCTTTATTGTGGATAACTCGTTAGAAGATTTGAAATAGTAAGCAAAATCTTGGACATAACTTTTGGTCTAGTTTAGTTTTAACGCAGTATTAGGTTGCGTGAAACTAATTAAAACTAGGTAAATTGATTGTTTTTCTGAGAGTAGCCAAGTTGAGCCAAAGAAAAACAAACGCAACTTTTTCGTATCCCCGTGTAGAATCCCTAATTTTCTGTGACCAATAGTGCTTAGCGTGTAATTAGTGCTATAAGTACCTTTAACACAGTATATTCTTATATTTCATTCGATTTAAACATGTAGTTTAAATATTATTTTAAATCAAGTTGCCTTGATTTTTCACTGAATAACTAACTGATTGTAATTATCAAAGGATTCTAAGGTTTACTTCTAGTAGACAGGCAAGTCGCAGCGCTTGAAGCAGTGCTTAAAATTAACCTGTAAAACAGACGTGTGACGGATTAAGAATACAGAGTAAGAGACGACTAAGAGAAGAGAGAGAAGGAAAACTTGAAATACACCCTATACCAACTTGTCTGGCCAGCGTGGTATAGTTTTCCAAAACCTACTTTCTGAGTAGAGACCTATATATCCACCAGTGGACTAGTTAAGCATGAGGTAACATAACCCTATAAAAAAAAGAATAAGTGAAATATACCATAATTTTAGTTCTCTTTTCTCAATACAATCATCTCAGTATGGCCTCGCCCAAGGGTCTCCCCCTTGGGCGAGGCCATATCGAGTAGTGGACGTCTTTCGACAACAACCGGTACTGCCCGCATCCAACGGCTTTCTCAATATACACACGGCATAAGTTTTGTAATTCTATATAATAATTACATTATTTTAAGAGCCAGTACCACCCGACGCCATCTTTTATTCTAGCACTAATAATTTTCTTTTTGTACAACCGCCATCTATAGTTACAGGTCGCAAAAAAAAATAAACATTGCAGTAGGTTAGCCTGCGGAAGTAAATTTAGCGCTACCTAGCGGGTGGATTTGAAACCTCGGAGTTTAAATTCAAAGAACGCGAAAGCTTCGGCAAGATGGCGCTATGGGAGAGACGATATTATAGTAGTTCCTTGATAATGGCATAGGTGTCGCTACAGAAAATTATTATGCCAAAGGTCCGTAAAAACTGATGCCAAACTTTATTAAATACCAATGCTGGAAGAAAATAAGGTACAAATTGTGGAGGTCAAATATATACTGAATTAAATTTAAGAGATTTCAAAAAATTGTTACCAATACTGTTGTTTGTTTTTTCTCTAGCTAGACCCTAGACCCAAATTGAATAATACCTATTGATAATACTTTTTATTTCAAGACATATTATATTTCCCATAAGGTACATTAGTGAAAAAATCAATCAGCATAAGAACACTATACCTTCATCCCTAGACTCTTATTTTAATTATTTATGTATTTAATACGCATTGAACCTATCAAGCTATCTTTATTTAACTAATTAAACAAGGAAGCTGTATTAATCAATACAGTAGATTTTTGTTACAAAACCAAATACGGAGCATTTATTTACAGTAAATGTTTGGTGAACGTAAATTACAATGGAACGAAGCACTTTTCATGATACCATAAGTAATAAATAAAATACTGGACTTCACGGTCTATCGCGAACTCGCAATTATGAATGTTACACTATTGTATTAAACTACTAGTATACAAATTACTATGAAGTAGTAAATCTCTTAGAATCGTAATTTACTTGGAGTCCGCAGAGTCCAAACTCCGTGGACTCGTGACTCGTGATTTAGAAAATTAACGGGTTCTATCTGAAGAATGCTTATAAGAAGTAATGGGACGAAGTTTAGTTGTATCGTATGTGTTAATCGTGTAAGGGCCATTGCTCGACACACGTTGGCTGGCTCGGCCGGCATAAGACCTCAACCTCACAGAAGACCGGTGTTAAGCAATTCATTCGTTGCTTTTCACCAAGTGAGTAAGGTTACCGAAAGCACAACTAGCCCGCTCTCTGTAATTCTCCGGAAGCGCTCCGAGTACCAGGAAATTCCTTTCTAGGGTACACCTGGTTCAACGACAATACCCGAGACGGCGTGCGGTTTTTGGTTGGTTCGAGTACGACATAAAAATCCCACCGGTGGGGGGTATCTGAGGGGATTTCCGTACAGAAAAAAAAAGGGAGGCGCTCAGAGTAAGGCAACGCATTTACATGTCCATGGGCGGTCGTCATCACTTACCATCAGGTGATTGGTTGGCAGGGAAGTAGTTCGCCTATATACAATACAAAAATATGTAAAAATTTATCTGTGACAATCGTGTCTGTAAAATTGTTTGCTTACTACGTAACCTATCTGGTATACTCTCTTAGAAACAAAGATAGAGAAAAAAATCTTTAACATTATATATATTTATACGCGAGGAGAATCGTCGTATGAATTCATGAGAAATTTTTGCCAAAAATTTTGTTGATTTGATGTATATATTTATAGAAAAACTGTAGACTTTATTTGGTTGGAATTGACTTAATTTAGTAAGACTTTATTAATATTGTGGGTACCAAATTTAATATCTACGTTTAATTTAGAAACGAATTGGAATATAACATTCAATTAATTGTTTTCGGTAAAAATTGGACCACTAGACCACTAATAATATGCATAAAACTACTAATACATACTACTCATATATAAGCATAAAAGTTATAAACAAGAGAGTGTAAGTTAAGTAGTTCACACATACTTCCCAAAACTCGTAAAGCTATCTATCAGATAGACCTACTAAAGTTTTCGTAAGTTGTTACAGTTTGCGCCGAAACCTGACACGGAAATTCACATTCATTGGCAAACTTTCTAAAACCGAACGAACACTTCGTGCAATACGGGACAGTTCTAGCCTATATGGAAATCTCTAAGCCGCTTTCAAACACAGGTAGACCGTTGTAAACATAATCTCACTGAATGAGACTAGACTTGGTAGAAATAATGGCTTAACACAGCTACTTTTCACGCTATTGATGCAGTTAATATTAAAGTATTTCAAATATAATGCACGTAGACGTAGCAAAGATGCGACACCTAAGGACACCTATTATTCAGGGAATGTTAAAAGAGTTGAAACTAAAAGGTGTTTACTGAGTCCTGGCCTAATTAAATACGATTCTGCGTTACGGAAGGAAAGAGAAGGAAATAATAGAGTTGTTCTATTTTAGAGATCGTCTGATTTTAACAAGGACTAAAACTTTTTTAAATATATTTAGTCAAAAAAGTATTGGAAATGGATGATTTGTTTATGGTTCCAAATTCAAATTTTTGTTTTTTTTTTGTTGTTGTTAGATTGGCACAACTGTTTTCCTTTTTGGCGCGGAGTTTGAGGTGCATCTGGTATTTATATTAAATACATTGCTGTTTTTAGTTATATCATATCTAGTGTGTATTGCGAATTTCATAATTGACAAAAACATCGAGCAAAGAGTTGCACAATTTTGCATCACCAATGGAATTTCGTGTTCGAAGTCACTGAAAATGTTACAGAAGGCTTACGGTGAATCGACTTTATCAAAAACACGTGCTTATGAGCGGTACAAAGCGTTCAAAAGCGGACGAGATGTGATGGAAGATTTTGCCTCGCTCTGGTAGGCCATCAACGTCTGCAACTGAAGTTAACATCACAAAAGTGAAGGAAAAAGTTACTGAAAATCCTCATTCAACTTTGAGAGAGATAGCCGCCGAATGTTCTGTATCTCACGAGTCGATCCGTACTATTTTAACTTATCATATGGGTATGAAACATGTTACCGCTCGGCTAGTCCCAAAAGACCTGAATTTTCTCCAAAAACGCAATCGCATGAGAGTTGCTGAGGACATGCTAGAACGAGTCAATAACGACCCAACATTCATGAAACGCATTGTAACTGGTGACGAGACGTGGGTTTACGAGTTTGACATGCAAACTAGTCAACAAGCTTCGGAGTGGCGCCTTCCAACTGAATCGAAACCGAAAAAACCACGCCAAAGTCGATCAAAAGTCAAAGTCATGTTTACTGTTTTCTTTGACTATCGCGGTGTTGTGCACTCGGAATTCTTGCCGAAAGTTCAGACGGTAAATAAAGAATATTATTTGAGCGTTATGCGGCATTTAAGAGAGCAAATTTGACGAAAAAGGCCAGATTTGTGGAAAGAAAATTCTTGGATTTTGCACCACGATAATGTGCCTTTGCCCAAGGCCTTTGATTGTGAACGAATTTTTGACCAAACACTCAACAAATACCATCGAGCAAACACCATAATCAGCAGATATGGCTCCAGCCGACTTCTTTCTTTTTCCTAAACCCGTTTTCAATCGGTAGAAGACATAAAGGAGAATTCGCGGTGAGAACTGAACACAATTCCGGCAACAACGTTTAAGAAATGTTTTGATGATTGGATTATTCGTTAGCGTAAGTGTATCGTTTCTGAAGGAGCATACTTTGAACCTGATTAAATAAATTTGGATGAATAACAAACATTTTGTGTATTATTGATCTTTTCCTGGTACTTTCTTGACAGCAGTACATGTGTGTGGGTTGTTGTTAAGGAGAATGACGTCCACGTTCGGGACAGTCACACATTTTAATTATTATCTGCATTGTCATTATATGTTTGATGCATTTGTACATTATGTTAAACTAGTTGATATATTTGGTTGACTATATTTGGATAAAACATAATAACTATTGTTTCTTTAGTAAAACATACTTAGATGAGGCATATTACAAATTGAGACGATAATATTTTATTTATAACAGTCTACTGTCCAATGACGTCATTTTTAGACTTCCGTACCTCAAAAGGATAAAAATGGAATCAGTATAGGATCACTTTGTTGTCCGTCTGTCTGTCAAGATCTTTATATCGGGAACACGAGGAGGATTCGAGTTGAAATTAAAACCATATACTCAGGTCTATCGTTCCTTGAAGCTGTGAAATAATCAAACTTCTAAGTTGACTCAAAAAGATACGATTTTTGTAAAGCGTGTAATATTCGTAGAATGTTGATACTCCATTAAAATAAAAGTAAACGATTTTGAAAACTTGGTTTTGCGATCTCCATGGACTTTTTTATAATACGACATTGCGATGAATATAGCAATTGCTTTCAAAATGTAGGTGCCACTTCAAACTATTCGATACTTCTGATATAATATTAAGAGGCTCGAAGAAGAAATATGATTGTTCTTAATGCTAGAAATATTTAACGAATAGTCTGATAAGCAGATTTAACTTAAGTACTGATATATAACTAGAAGCCTTTAAATATTAATCGCGTTCTCAATTACGATCAGGATTAATTTGATTCCGAAAATAGAAAATTGTTAAGACAATATAAACATT
Organism: Arctia plantaginis; assembly: GCA_902825455.1. Taxonomy (NCBI): domain Eukaryota; kingdom Metazoa; phylum Arthropoda; class Insecta; order Lepidoptera; family Erebidae; genus Arctia; species Arctia plantaginis. Next base: position 10,711,306 of record CADEBD010000288.1, read on the forward strand.
TTTAATACAGTTACAAATTAGTAATAATAATATATAGTATTCTAGCTCTTCTCTTCTAAAAATAAGTTACAAGCTCAGGATGACACTAAGCGATTGAAGTACAAAATAAAAAGAACTTCAAGAAAGTTAGGAAGCTGTAATTTTACAGTTACATCATGAACTTTTATTACATCACATAAAAATCAACTTGTGATTAATAAACTACTTAATTTACAAACAATGACTATTGCTTTCACAAGAAGTACTCTCTGATAATATCAACTTTTAACCTTTCATGAGCGGATCTTAAGAAACCTTTTTTTTGCCAGGTCTGTACTTAAATTTTGTGTTGTGAATATAAAATACATATTAGGGGTTAAAGTATGAAATTGCCGATTCGTACTGAAAAATTGAAACTAATTTTTTGCTAAGATGAGACATATTTATTTAATCAAAATATTTCCTCATTATCTATCCATTGCTGCCATCAAAACGGAACTTCATTTATGCCTTTACGATCGAACTCTAGGCATCTAGATTTGACAAACTACGAGTATGTGAAATCATTTCTTACTGCCTCCTGGGAAGTTTTTTTTATCACGTAGAAAATTGTCCAAATCACGAAAAAAATGGTAGTCCAAGTCTGGGAAGCACGGAGAATGACGTATGGTTTCTAACTGCAGCTCCTGTAGCGTTACAACAGTTTCTCGTGTAGTGTGAGGTCTTGCGTTATCATGGAGCAATAATGGTAAAAATCGATTCACGAGTCAGGGCTGTTTCACTGCCAGTTTCACCATGATTGTTCGAAGTTCGGCACACTTAACATCTATTGTTATTGCCTGACCAAACCTGAGAAAGCTATAGTGAGTAACACCATGAAGAGACCACCAAACAGTTACCATAACCTTTTTATTGGTGAGCTTTGCTTTAGCGCACTGTTGCGGCGGTCAGCCATTGCATTTTTCAGTTACGGTTATCGTAAACAATCCCCTTTTCGTCACATGTCACAATTCGATCTAACATTATTTCATTTATGTACCGATTCAACAAGGTAACATAAGTTTTAACACGCATTTCTTTCTGCATATAAGTCAAATCAGGAGGATGGTTTGTTCTTCAAGTCAAAGTTTCATTTAAGAAATTATTCTTAATGGAAACTTTGACTTGAAGAACAAACCATCCTCCTGATTTTGGTTTAATAACCAAAAACGCACGGTGCGTTGATGAGCAGTCTCCACTCCTAAACGATGATATTGCGAGCCGTTTCTGCCGCGTTAGGTCCGCGTCGAAACTCGTATTCAAAAATAACTCGGATGTTCGAAGTATTCATCTTACGAAAAACCTCATAGGTATCTTGTAAAAAAGTTTTCACGAAAATCTCGTACCATGAAGGTTTTATATCAATTCAAAATACATATATATTACTATACAACGACAATTTCATACTTAAACGCCTATTACTAGAGATCGCTAGTGATTTAATTGTGAAAATTTCGATGCAAAGCAACGAGAGAGTTGCTTAACAGTGGTTTTCTGTGAGGCTGTCATCAGTCGGCCCGTTTGTGACGAAACATGACTCTCCCACCTTAAAAAAATCCAGTTGGAATTTCAATCCAAAAAAAAACCTGTTGGATTTCAAACCAGTTTGATTTTTTTTTTTAAAGAATTATATTCACATATTAAAAAAATTATTACACAGCATTGAAAGCAAAAATATTTTCCTTGGTCATATTAAAATTTCAATCATTCCAGGCGACGTAAGAGTTCTTGAACACCTTTGAAAGCCCGTGGTGAACCTATTGACAATGTTATCAGCTCGTATGTGAAGTTCATTCCCGATTCTCGCGTTTGATACTGTTCCAACTTCCCCTTTCATCTTATACTACAACCGAGGAAATTGACTGATATAATATGCAAAAGGCAACGAGATTTCAACAAAAATTATATATTTTAGGTACAAGCTTCAATGAATACAACCAAAGTAATGCTTCATGAATTCACTTTTGTTTATTTTCTTGCAACCGTAGCAGCGAGCAACTATATGTATACATATAGTTGCTCGCTGCTACGGTTTTGATAAATGTCTACTTTTGTACACCAACGAACAAAACGCAAGCGCTATTCCTCAAGCCTGTGCATTACGGTTCGCGCCAATTAGTGGTGTGTTAACAAGTTGTGTCAGAAACAGAGAAATCATAATCGGATTACGGAAGTAAGCGAGAGCCTGGCTCGGACAGGTGGACGAGCGCGCGCAGCGTGACCGCAGTGCGCTGGCTGGCTGCGGTCGCATCTCGCGCCCAGATTTGCTAATTAATTCCGAACGCATACCGGCTTTAGGCGCCACTTAAACACACACACTGCTCCTCAGCGACGTGACGCACGCGTTATCCTCGCCGAAGCCGGTACCGGCTAATGCCGCAATTCGCCTACATGACCTAAGGCATTACCATAAATAGAAGAGGGAACCCTTGTACATGTTCATATTAATCTCAGGTAAGTACCTCCCTGGCGAAACAATTTCTCCGCTTGCCCGGTAATATAGGAGTATTTATGGAAAATATTTCCTGTTCGTGACAGAAAAACAGGATACTGGACCATTATTGCAAGTCAAATTATGTTTTTTATTGAAATGGTTGACAGGAATGTGTAATACATGGTACAATAAAACCGTAGTGGCTAATATTAAATATTTTTATGATAACTAGCCAGCGGTACGAGAAATAAATTAAACATGTTATATAAGTACTTTTTAGATATACATAATACACGTCTGCTATCCTAATACGTAAAAATTAACGAATTAGGTACAGCTTTTAAGGATAGAGTAGTGTATCTTAAATATGCGATACGGTTTCATTTGATTTTGATTAATTTCCAATCTGTAACGTCTATACGACGTCAGTAATTCTTAGTAATTTTTAACCGACTTCCAAAAGAGGAGGTTCTCAATTCGCCTGTATTTTTTTTTTTATGTATGTTTGTTAGCGATTTCTCCGTCATTGGGGACCGATTTTTAAAATTATTTTTGTAATCGAAAGGGTATGCTCCCGAATTGGTCCCATTACCTCCAATTCAGGATCTGATGATGGGATCCTAGAGAAATCGAGGGAAACCCTCACAATTTTTGGGAATTTGACAGCCCCGACAACGTGTTTTAGCTACGAGTATTTCTTTAGCCAAACAAACCATGGCAACCGTCAAAGACTGCGCGATGTGATGCGCAGAGAACTTGCAGTATTTATGACACCACAGTAATTTTCGTTGTATTAAGAAGAAAAGGTTGAAATTTTGTATTCTATCTTGTTAAAATAATTCGGATAGACGTTTTGTTGCTATGGATGGCATCGCATTTCGTTTGTAAGTAATTTTATACTTAATTTATTAAAATAGTTCTGGAAAAAACTCTTAAATTTTGTGTGGGTCAACTAGGTTAATTTCTAACATACCAGTATTAACCCTTCTAGTTGGAACTCCTTCTATAAAATATTGAGCATATTTGTTGATTAGTCTCACAAAAGCTTCCCTATCTTCACCTTCGAGATCAGTGTCAATTGAATCGGAAGTTATTATGTTCGGTTGCAACTCACAAGAATTTGACTGTTTCTTAGAAAAGAATTTAAGCTGATCTTGATCAGTTTGGACGCCAATGTCATTTTCTAAGATATCCCTACCTATGATGACAGGTTCTGATAGGCAAGAATCCGGTACTACATGAAAGGGTAAGGTCTGAGTTATTTCACCTACTTGTACTTCATTTAAAATTTGAGTATCACACCTTACATCATCACCCCCAATTCCAGTTAGGTAACTACAGTTTGTTACTATACATTACGGTACGTAGTGTTTTAAATATCGTACTTATCTACTCATTACAAACATATCCTACACTAAAAATGGTAAAATAAACCCTTTTATTTTTTATTTATTGTTTATTTTATGTTATTCAAATAATACCTGTTCCTTACATAATAAGTATTTTTTTTAAGACGTATTGACTGCATACTCTTACGGTAGATAAAATCATTAGCGGTTTGATCTGTCGTATCCGTTTGTTTTCAAATCAATACGAAAATAATATGGAAAAAGAAATCGCAGGCAACATTTTACAGTGTACATAAATAACAAGTATGAGTGCCAACTAATACGAGTATAAGATATTTATATGCCTATAAATACAATATTCATAGAAATATCAAAGAACAGAAATTTTGATCTTATGCAAATTAAATACATACTACCACTAGTTAAGTAAATGAGATCTAAGACAGATCGCAACATGTTCTTATTAAACGTTATAAAATAAATATTTTAGCTTGTTGGCCCCATATTAGGCTCAATGACGATTGTCGCGCACACTCACACGCGGCCGTTCCTAGAGCTCACAAAGGGCCCAAATTACACCCACTCCGTTAGCTTGCGCCCATGCCCTTTGTATTCCGCCATATTGTGCTGATGGAATTCTCTGTGTCCGTTTGCTTTTGTATTTATGCGGACTAATACATAGTATATATACTCCGCTTAATGAAACAAGATCTTTCTTAATTCTACTAATGATTATGACATTCGTATCTCTTCAATTATGAGGATAACAAGGTTTGTTAAATTGAAGTCCTAATAGACTAACCATTAAATTAGGTTTGACCTAAATATCATAATCCGTGATCTGAAAAAGTTTAACTCCCTGAGAAAACCTCGAGTCCGTACATTCATATCCTCACCTGAACATGATAATTTCCAACTATGATAATTTGGTCTCATTCACGTAATAGAGGCCAAGTCTATGTCGAAAGGCAATAGTCCCTGCACTTTCGGGGTCGTTTGGCATATTTTGAGTAAATAAAAAAGTGGGTAAATGCACAATACAAGAAGAGATAAATTTAAGGATATCATCATCACCAACAGCCTCTAATAGTCCACTGCTGGATATAGGCCTCTCCTTAGAAAGAAAGTTTTGGTATCACGCTGGCCAGACGTGCGGCCAGAGGTAGGGTAGAGAGGTAGGTAGGGTTAGTAGGTATAGGGTTTGTTTCAAGTTTTCTTTCTCTTTGCAGTAAGTTGTTATCCTGCGTACTTTGCTCCCTTAGTCGGCTCTTACCACATCAGTAAAACTCTGTATTCTTAATCCGTCACCACTCGGAAAGTATATACGGAGATATGTTTATATGTATATATATATATTCATTTGCTTGCTCGAGTCAGTCCTAAGCCCCCTCAGAGTAAATTTTGGTTAAGTAACATCTCATACATCAGTACTCACCCACAATTGATAACACAAAAGTATTCATAATCGGACGTGATCGGAACGGATTTAAACAAAATCCTAGGATAAATTGTAAGTCTTTAAGAGGGCTATTGTAAATTATTCGTGATGAATATAATAAATATATCACAAAATAATGTTTGAAATTTTGTAGGTAACTTCATTAATATTACTCACTGCTGAAATGCTTCGAGAAACAGCTAAGTGAGATTGCGCACAGTAGAGCCCTGCACTGAACGGTGAATTAAAAAAGTTCGTTTGTGAAAATAAAAGTTATGAATCGTTTCAGTACAGTATGCTGGTCAGAGTTTCTCACAGTGCTTGGGGTTTCAAATGTGACCGCGAACAAAGGTAAAAAGCATTCTTTTACAGCAAATATGGACGTAGAAGCGATCACGATTCTTATAATGTCAATAAAATGAGATGATACCAAGTTGTGCCTTGTGAAAGAATAAATTGATTCTTACAATAAAAGTTAAATAGTCCACAAAATTACAATCGATGAATAATGTACGCATAGATATTGTAATAGTCTATTGTGCCAAACACAAATAGGTTTCCCTTTATCTCACACGAAGCTTTGTGAAGCCACTACGAGACAATAGAATATGTTACAATTGCGAGACTACCGTAATTCAATATGTGACCCGGCATTAGATGACCTTGTGCCATGCTGTATTGGCATTTCGATCTTATCTAGTGACAATACATAACATTGCACCTGTCTAGGGACCACTTAATTGAAATATAGGTAAGATCTGACAAAATAAAGATAGATGCTAGCGCTGTAAGTTAGATCCAGATCTTGTCTTGTGTATATATTATATGCATATATAATAATAGCACGTATAGCAGTGTATATAAAAATAAATAAATGTCATATGTATGTAGGTAGTAGTTGAATATTGAAATGATAACAATTCAAAACGATGTCCATAAAGTGAGTATCAAACTATTAGTGCTCCGCAGAGAATTCCTATAATATAAGTGTGTAAGCGACAGACTAACAAAAGTGTCTCCAAACTCAAAGCGATGTTTAAATCGTGGTCTAAACCCTAAACGCACAACAATGACAAGTTTCGTTACTAAATCGTTTTCGAATAATATACATGCAATGTTGATGCTGTTCACACGGTTGCTGTGATCATCGAGATCGGCATTGCTATTCAATTCAATTCAAATTATTTATTTCGGACTATTACATCCATATAGTGTTAGTAACAATGTGTTTTAAAAACTAGTGTTAGTATTGAATGATATTATTATTATATTATATTACTATTATAGGAATATTATTCAATTTTATTATATTCATTTTTGCTGTTGTTGCAACTTACATTTCCTTTCTTGACATATTATAATATATGTATATAAATGCGAAAATAAAAACGGCGTAAAGCGAGTGGCAGTATTCGTGGTTTAATGAAAGTCCGTCTAGAAATCCGTTTCGGAAATGTTTAAAAGGCGTGTTGAGGTGGTGCAGGTTGAGAGCGCGTCATAGCCTCTTGACCTCGTCGCGACAAGCTGTCGTCTGCAACGCTGTGTCTAAACCTTCAATTATTTATTCAAGTTTTATATGGGATATAAATAATGGAAATCAAATAGAGCAGGACCATTACCTAAAGATAAAAGCCAAAGTTTTTTCGAATTTATTTACTAACTTTTATAAACTAGGACTCTATGTGGATACGATACGATATGTCGCAGCACAAGAAATAGACATACTAAACTGAATACGACGTTTCTTATTATTTTTGAATGGTAAATATTTGTACTTAACCACACGCAACTATGCAAACACTACCATGATTAACATACCTAAATTAAACACTTATTATTAAATCAGCTATTATTATTAAATCTAAATTCGTAATTAATACCAGTAGAGACGAAGTACAGTTTGCTAAATATGGCCGTTATAGAGAAGTTTTTAAAACAACACATATCGATTAAATTTTAACATTCAAGTATTTCGAATGTTAAAATTTGATCGATATTCGTTTTACATTTTATATATATACCTACTGTCTTGTCGAAACAAGTCATTTTCAAAGAGATAATTATATAGATTATACGTAGTTATAAAACATAAATGGTTAGCTACTTAAACATAATTTTTAGCAACACTAATGACGGTTAAGATCGATAGTGTGTTATCCAATCTTCAGCCTATAAGTTTCCTAAAGTTACGAGTACTAATTCCTAAATTGTTTCTTTAAAGACTTTACTATGACTATTAAATATATTAAATCAAAAGAGTTATTGCGTTTAAGTCTTAAGTGCTACGGTAAGTGTAACGTTGAAATAAAATACAGAACTACTTGTAAAATACATATATTGTACTATTATTTTTTTATTACATTATTTAAAACATTTCCTTGTCACTAAAGAGTGACATATTATTATGATGATAAACACGAGTGCAATTATCGAAATGATTGTTACATTGAAATTTCTGTTTCAACAATGAGATATTAATCGAATTTTATCATTACTCACATGCAAACAGATAATATTTTCGTAAAAGAATTTATCGATCTTTGGTCTGGTGAGACTCTTTGTTACATCTTTGTTTCTAACAGCCATTTTGATGAAGGTATAATTAATTAATATAAAACATACTACATTCGGATAATAATTGAAAAAGTAGAATATTTGGATAGTAAGGACATGTGGCTTCCATTACTAAACAAGATAAACAGGTATTTTCTCTATCCCTGGGAATCGTCTAAGAATTCCACTACCACTAAGGGTATTTGAAACTCTTTTTAAGTATTGCTACCTCTTTTTTAACTATTCTTATAAAAACATACTATCAAAAATGTGCTTTACATCTAAACCCATTATATGCTACTATTACTATGTAACATTTTATGTATTGTCGTTTACTATAATACTTAACGACATTTACTTAATTATATATTTACATATTCATTCAGCGAATATTTAAATGTTACTAAAATTAAATTAGCGTTTGCATTTTTGTTGCCTATGACATTTACTTGTTTTATGTTCAGATGTTCTCGATCTCCTTACATACTCGTATTATAAAAAGAAGTCCCCCGGCCCCGTCTGTCTGTATGAAGGCGACAAACACAAAAACTACCGAACGGATTTTTATACAGTTTTCACCAATAGATAGTGAGATTCCTGCAGAAGGTTTAGGTGTATAATTCACGTTAGTTTTATGTAAATTGACGGAAATATGTTGATTATTGTTGAAGAGGTCGCTTCTCGTCGATAATCTTATGCTATATAAACCGGGCAAAAAACGGATCACGGTTACCCAAATCCACGCGGGCGAAGCTGCGGGCTGACGGTGGTGTTTAATATAACATACCTTTCAAATAAATGACACGCATATTTGACAAAATAATTGATATTGTTGATATCAACCATAACAATCATAATTAATTGTCTCATTCATTTATTTGATACTTTATGCACAAAAAGAAATTGTGCAAGATTTAACGAAACATAAATTTTCTACCACTCTACCAGCGGTGCAGAAATTAACATTAGAAAAAAGAATTAACTTAGTAGTAATAATTAAGGGGAGCCATATAATACATACGTATTCAGATATTCATTTGTACATACATACAGAGTTAACTGCAAAACATATGTAAAACATTGCGATTGTGATGAAAATGTTAGGCATTAGGATATTCGTAACATGATCACAAATATGATTTCAAATAGTACTCGTAGAACGTACCTAGTGCATAAACCAATTGTGAGACCCATAAACTCAACTAAATTCCACATGTAAATAAACATAAACGTTAATTTGACACAAAATGTGTAGATTATCATATTATTATAATGTTTTACATACTTTTTTATTATATAAAAAAAAACTGCTACAGCTACACATCAATATCATCAACAGCCTTTGCTAGTCCACTGCTGGACATAGGCCTCTCCTCAGAAAGGAGGTTTTACAGCTACACAATAAGGAATAATATTTTCTTTATTGTTTTATGATAATAATAATGAATAAATACCATGCAAATAATGAGATGTTTAAAGTAATATCATAGAACAAATTGCAATTAAGTTAAATTGCAATTTGTTTAGAGTACACACAAAGTTTTAGTATAAAACATCGCTATATTTCATCGTCCAGTGTGAGTTTATTACCCTACTTTGTTTTCCGATAGCTGAAGCAACTGTCATGACCAACAGCACTGATATTAATTATCTTCTGAACTTAATAATTAACTTTAAAGTTGTTCGTGTGCTGAGTTTGGCCCGTCACGATGTACGAAGTGAATTTACTGTTGCAATTATGTATCTAGAATGTCGATGGAGGTCCACAAACTTATATGATTAAATCTGATACAATGAATTTGATTAAATTCCAAGATGCCAGAAATAACTCGCGAGGAATTCCATTTACTATTACAATAAGGCATAATATATGTGGTGGTTAGGAAAATATATTTTTCTCAAGATTCAGATTCGCAAGTTAGATTACGTGAGATGAAAGATGATGCCGTAGGGATGCATGCCGTTAAGTTAAGTCTAAAGCAATTAAAGCTACAAATGTTCTAAACTTGCATAGTACATTTAAACACAGACACATATATAAACACAAGGTATTGTCGCTCGACAATCCACCTGAGCTCCTAATGCGGTGTGACGTTCCGTCCGAAAAGCTAAATATATATATATTAGTGAGGAATATTGAATAAAACAAAATTAATAATAATAATTTTAAGCTATTATTATAAATTTCGATTACATATCTTAAAAGAAGGTATCACGACTTTACATAGTCCTAAATGTGTATTAAAAAGGGGTGGTTTTATGATAGCGGAATTATCTTGAGTGTTTTATTAAACTTTTATTGTTGGGCAGTCATTATTTTAACACTCTGTCATTAAATAGATGAATTATGCTATGCTTATGCTAATCTGTAATTACAAAAGCTTGGATTGATGACTGAGATTAACGTTATCTTTTTTCTTGTATTTTATGAATGTATGGTTATTATTTATACCACTTTTATGTTAGTATAACTGGTCGACGATCATGTTTCTACAATAAGGCTCATGACAAATTTATGTGTACATAAAACTGTCATGAGCCTTAATTAATTACTTAATTTCATAGCGTTACATTTGACAGCAACACATCTAAAATTGTTCTTGTTGAAGCTTTTTATATGCACCCCATCAAAAGATGAATGAACGCTTAAAAACACTTCAGCAAAATTTAAAATATCCTTTTTTTTTTAAGTCAGTAAAAAATACCCTCGTAAAAAATAACGTCGGCCATATAAACCTGAGCAAATAACTACTGTTGAATGAATAAAACGTTTCATGTCAAATTGTAAGCCGCGATATGAAAGAAACAGTTGTTTTTTGCCATCTAGACGACGACAACAATAGGCGTTGATGCAGGGAAATTAGTCACGTTGGTAACAGCTGCATGAGTTCCGCAGGGCAACTGCACACCGCACCGAGCTCCAAGAACAACACAGTTTGCAGAAATGCAGGAACGGACGCGCACGTTGTATTTACTTCAACATTAAACATATATAAAGCTTTACTTAAAATTTGTAGAAAAAACTTGCGTTATATTAAAAATATTAACTACTAATATCTACAATCCTATAAGACGTTTTGATAAAAAGCGAAAATACTATCATTCAACAAAGATTTGGTGCCAAGAATTGAGAAAGGAATGTTGAGATGGTTTATACGTAATAAATTGATGAGTCGGTGCGGGTAGGCTCCGATAGACGTATATTAATCGGCAGTATACTAAAAGGGTGGTATGCGAGATCTCATGGATGTGCAAGAGGCCCCAGCTGTCATAGATCTCTGTTTTGTGTGCTTACATGGTACACGGATAGGGGTCGTGAGCATAAGTACATACGTATAAGTTTTCAGTCTGGTGTACTTTGAGTGACCATATTAGCTTATTAAAAGCAATTAGCCACTTATATGTATGAAGTCCTTCTAATATCTGCTAGGACGGCCATAAAACGTGTAATACTCTAGCATTTCGGACATAGCCGTATAGTCAGTTAACATAAGCTGCGCGCATAAGAGCGTTTTGTTAAGTGTACGGCGAGGAACGCATTAGGGAGATTAAAACTTGTAAAAGCAAGGAAGCGTATCAACTGTCTCTGCAGAGACACTACACAACTGCAGACATATGAACTAGGAACATGACGTGCTCTTATATGTATATTAAATAATAACTTGTGTCGAACTTCAAATGCAGTGGACGAGTTTGATGTCACAGCAAGTTTCAAGTATGTTTGGTATAAAATTAAGCTAAAGAACATTGTTAATGGAAACTAAGTGATAATATACCTGCAAGCATTCGTATAAAAAAAAGTTGTAGTAATCATTACAGAAAAGCTTGTCATTTTTTAACAACTGAACTATACAATACATTGAAAATACAATACATTAATATAAAGAAGTTATTACTAGTCTAGAATAATCCTTGCGAGGGTATTGGGTATTTTGTTTTAAAAGAATATAACCAACTTTAAAATTATTTTTTTATTAATTTAAAATTAATTAAATATAATTTCTCGAGCCTAGGCTAGGGTTTTATTGATTTTTATGGTTTAATAATTAGAATCACAGGTTTAAAACTGTAACAACAAGGATGTCGACGGTAATATATATTTTTTTTGTTTAATTGTTACCTTGTAAGTATATGTTTAACGATTTAAAGATTAGAACTCAATTTTATCATTGAAAAAGAACAATATTAAATTTCATGAAATTGATTATAAATGCTTTAATAGACAGCTACAAAGACCTTAAAGCCTTTTAATCACTGCAAGTACTAACCAAATAAATCACGTTATTAATTATTGAGCAAACTGACAGCTCTCAGTTGACATTCAGGGTGTAAGGGACATCGTAACGAATACTGAAATATTGTATTCAGCCATGATTGTTAGTATAAAAACATTGGAATTTTATAATTTTTTTTTTTTTTTGGTTAAAAATGATATGACAATGAGTAAACAGAACATTTTACATTGTAATACAAATATTTCTTTTGTATTATCAACATTATTTTAAGTAGCTTTGTATGCTGTAGCTGATTCGCGGACAAGCTATTTTACTCGTATTTCGTATAACATCAAGACGCTCGATGCACCAAAACAAATGAATGCTAGTGTAAAAGGCTATTTAGAGCAGAATTTGAGAGCCTAAAATATAGCCTAATATATAATATAGTGGTACATAAAGCGCTTCACAGTTTTTTTTTAATGAAAGTTAGAAAAAGTGCTTAAAATCACAAAATTTCAACAAGTTTAATGTTTTTGTTTTTTTTATAGGACTTGCTATTTTTTTCTTACTTTTTTAGAAAATATGTAAAGTTCAAAACCTAAACTTCAAATAAACATAATAACATTGTTCAATAAATACTTTGAATTTTCATGACTATGATAGGCAAAAATGAGCCGATCTCTACCCACCATTTAAATTCGATTGTTTTTAGGGTTTTGTACCGCATAAGGAAAAAACGGAACCCTTACAGGATCACTGTTTGGTCCGTCTGTCTGTCAAGACCCCTTATCTTCGGAACGCGTGGATGTATCGAGTAGAAATTAAAACCATAACAACCCCTAAAGCTGTGAAAATATCAAACGTTTATGCCGCTAAAAAACGTATATTTCGACACTCTCAAAATTTACAGGGAACTTCCCATTGACCTAGAACTATTAAATATGGCAAGTTACTTTGTAGTATACGACGAGGTTACACTGTTTATGTACAAGAAAAAATCTTAAAACTATATATATATATAATTAAATCATAAAAAAATAGTTGATTTAAAGTATGCAATCAATCACCGAGGTCTATATATATTACTATAGACATTATTTTGTCAAAAAAAACATTGTACATCAATGTTTTTTTTTTCAGTCACCACTTACAAATCTGGATTAAATTTGATATTTAAGTAAAAGGCAAACTGTGATTGTATTACTATAGTTCATTATTCTTATAGTTAAGTATAAGCACAATTTCAAAATCTTATTAAACAAATGAGGTAAGTAATTATAGGTTTAGGAAACTGAATATTTGTAAAACCTTTAAAAAAACTGCAAGAGTCGTTTCCTCCACTATTTATAATATGAACCTATAAGTTTGGACGGAACTCTTGGTAGGCGAGTCCGACTCGCGTTTGCAAGCATTGTTTTTTATCAAGTTTTTTTTTTGACGTTAAATAAGGGCGTTTCTGCAAAATAAAAGCTGTCTCTACAATTAATTAATATCTATCCCCATTGGTCACGTAGAAAGCATTTGTACTACTAAAGAAAGAAAAAGAAAACATAACACTATTTTAAATGTTGACGTTTTTGTGTTTGTGTCGTTTATTATCGTAAATGTGACAGAGACATCGCCACGGGTTAGATTTATACGTTCGTAGGTACCAATTTTCTCTCGAATTTTCAAGATACAGGGATACATTCAGAAATACCTTCGTCACTTGAATACGGTAAGGCGAAATGTTTTATACTTTCCAAAAACACTGTTATGTGTACTTGTGCTTCTCAAATCAGTTAATATACGAGTAAGTTTCACTTCCTTTATAGGGACTGATACAATACGATTGCGTCGGCCTATAAAGCGCTGTGTGTGTTTGAATTAATTAATTTTCTGTTAATACTATGTACGTACACATATATTCTATACATTAATTGCAAACACAGCTTCAACACAAATATTCTATATGCCCGTGGCGACTTCCACATACCATGAAACAAAGCCGAGTAGACTTCGACAACTCGCTGTCATCTCTTCTCACATTTCGGTTACACACATTAGCGTTACCACATTTTTACTAATCATATAAACCTCTGTTTGAATGTGTCTATAGATGTTAGCTCACATTCGATTCAAACAGAGATTTAGCTGATTGGTAAAAATATTACGGAAATTATAATATCATCATTATAATAAGGAAATTATTTGGGGTGCTGTTATTGAGGTGACATTATAGTTGTAACAAAACAATGTACGTATTGCGCGTGTAATGTGTGAACACACAGATTTTGACAAATCCTATGTATCTGCCAGTATAACCGCATTTGTTTGAACTTTCTCATATTTTATAGCCGTCATTCATACACGTCACCATTACTTTTGGAGCCCTTTCTTAGTAGATGATATAACGAATTTAATTCAACCCTTTCTTTCTGTTGTTGTTGTGTTTCATGCTGTAATCGATTGTAGTATTATTTGAAATGTGTTTCTAAAAGATAGATCTTTCGTTCCCTGGATACAACAGAAGGAATCTCTTAAATAGTAAGTATACCCGTTATCCTGACCCGAGTTTAGTAAATCTTGCAAGTACGTACATAAAGTAAGCTTTTTCGCAAAGAAAACTCGAATTACAGTTTCTTCAACCCACGATCCGAAAGCTAAGATTTGTAGGCGAAGCAGTTTTTTCTAACATCTAGATAAAATAAGGGATATTTGAAACGACTTAACCATTTTATCTATAAATAATTTTGGACCTTTTATTTTAGGCCCGAAGGACCCGAATTTTGTAAATACTGCAAAATTCCATTTCACATACTCACTTAAGTCATTCAATTACATTTAAATTTACACTTTAGACACAGTGAAATAGCATTCCAAAACATAGCCGCATTAAGTTAGTGTTAGTATAATGTTTTGAGTAAAGGTCTTGGTGGTAAAAGTGTGTTCCCTTATATTACAAACACAAGGAAGGTATTACCAGATGTAATTGAGATCCGTAGCTTTGGTCAGTTGTTTCTTCTTTCTCTTGCTACGAAAGAATAATGAAAAGCCGTTTGAAAGTAAACATGTTAAGTAAGCTTTATAGAAATCCAAAAAAGTTATGATATTGTCAAAAGAGTAGGTTGTACTCGAAATATAGCGTACCCATCTATGCCATACAACAAGTATATTATTAAAAGTAATTTATACATATCGTTTATTCGTGTAATGTATCTATAATATGTACGTATTTAAGTATGTTTATAAGCGGTAAGGTTACGATAGTATAGGCTCTGCCCAGTTTGGGATCAGACTGCCGTGTGTGAGATGTGTGAAGTTATTATTATTTTACACGTGTACGACTTACCTATAATAAGCCGGAGCAAGCTGGCGACAAGCAGGCCCAGATCTGGGGAGTTAGCCATGGGTCACTCTCGCGCACTCAATCTCGACACGACCAGCCATTCCATTAACTTCCGCAGCCTTTGCACGACTTCAATAGTACCATTATCTCACAAAACTTGTCAATCATTTCCAATTGTCTATTTTTTATTGAACAGATATTTTAAATCCATTGAAAACTTTCTCAGCATAAATACATTTTAGATTTTCCTCTATTTAAAGTGTAAGTAAAAAAAGTTAGCGGTTTCATTACAAACAAATATTTAAGACTAGTTCTAGCCATTGCCTATCCTTCATATTACTAAACTGCACTACTACTTCCTAATATTATTTACATGTCGTCAAGCCTTTAACGTTACTAACACTAGAACCAGATCTGAATATTACACAATAACTCATTCAAATTGGCGAAGGTAACTTTTTTAATTTGCGCTTCTGAATAAATGCACGTTCCTTCGTGATTTATAACGGGACACTGTTTGTAATATTTTAATCAAAAGGGGAGAGGACGTTATCTCTTTAAATGTAGTCACTTAGGGATATTTTACAAAATGTATTACTGTTTAAATAACGCTTATTTTAATCTAAGATATATTCGGAAATACAATACATTGTTCTCGTAAAACCATAATGTTTTCATAACGTTTTGAAGAATTAATATTTTACTATCATCATCAACAGCCTCTAATAGTCCACTGCTAGAAAAGCGTTTTACCCTACTATACCACGCCACCGCTACCGGTCGGACGGGTTGGTATACGGTTTGTGTCAAAGTTTCGTTCTCTTTGCAGTGATGTTTTCCTGCGTAGTTTACTCACTTACTCAGCTGTTACGATACCCACGGGATGAGTAGGGGTGGTGACACTACGTATTTTACTACGTAATTCGTCACTACACGGATATTATATTATATGAAAAATGCAATTAGTTAATGAATAAAGAGGATTCAAATAATTCACATCACAGAGATACATTTTAAATAGGTAAAATTTCTGTACCCTCAAGTTCTGTAAATCAGATCAGGTTAAGGTCTGATCATCAGGTCATGATAAGTCCATTACTATTATTGCCAAGAAATTATACCTACAATTATCTAATTTTGAATATTTATTATTTAATAAAATAAAAATAAAAACACGCTTTTGCAACCAGCCGAACTAAAAAGTACAAAATAATTTTCTTAAGTTCACAAAGAAAAATCATTTTAGTGTAAAAATGGGTGGGATGCTTATATCTCACTTGTTGTCAAAATACTTTATTGAAAGATATTGGTAAAAGTAAAGTTATTATATTTCAAACTATCTTGAAAAGCACACCTTCAGCACACGCCTCTTAGTACGTAGCAAAAGACACTATCGTGTTTTTAGGTATGGAATAAAACCGTTAATCCTGAAGATCCTGATCAGGACAATAAGCCAAATTTATCGAATTATTATATTGTTATCGGTCCTTGATAAGTGTGGGAAGTTTCAATTTAATTCGACGTTTGAAGTGAGTCAAAATCACGTTCGAAGATTCCCTTACATGCATACATACCAAGCTAATAAAAGCGCGTGAAAATTAGGCCACCCTATTTTTAAAACACTTTTCATTTTTGTCCCGGTTAGGTAAATCAATAACATCATTCAGATTTATAGAAACGTTTAACACGTAGAAATAAAATTAATATTGAAGTAATGAACCAATTTTATATAAATACCGGAACGCTCAAAACAATGTATTAATAAACGAACAAAATCAACGTTCACAAAGATACAGATGAATATCAAATGACAATAATTTGAATCTAGTAAAACTGGAATTAATGTAATGTATATACACCGAACTCACGACAAAATTTTAAACTTTAAAAAACCATCTACTCTACAAAGATTATACTTAATGATATCTGATTTTAATAAAATAACTATAATGAATTGTGTCTACGAAATTAAGTTAAAGACGAAGAGAAAGTTTTATCTTGTCGTCATGGGACAAGATAATATTACTTCATTATCTTAAACTGCTTGCGAAAAAAGAAAATTACGTTGTCTTCGGTGGGTCCTGAGTAAATTAGAGGGCGCGACGTCGACCTGGTCCAGTTATCAGTTGGTTAAAATGCAAATCGTTCTCCTTTGTTTGGGAGATTCGATCGACAACGGCACTCACAGACTCTCAACAAAAACATGACAAAAATGCAAAACTCTCATTTATAGGCGACACAGACATATCCCTTTTCATCGTTTAGTGAATTTCAAAAGAAACTAAACTAAGCTCTTGTGTTTATTTTATCTTGAAATCTAAAAAATTATACTAAGAAAAAGAATAGGTGACTAGATAAAGGAAAGTCAAATAGTATAACGTGGACTAACATAATTCACGGTTTAAATTATCCAAACAGAACAAAAATTATAAGCATACAGATAAATCAATTCTGGTAGTCTTATATCTTTAATCACGATCAACTTAATTAATATACCTACAGTGAATCATAACAAAGCAGCAGAAAGTTTCAGGTAAGAACTGAGATTACAACAGTAATGTGCATGGAAGCTACAAACAGTACAATAGTAAGTTTGGCCATTGGAAGGACACGCATGTAGGCAACACAGAATTTATCTGAGCACCTCTAGAGCCCAATTGAATGGGAACTCTTAAATCAGTTTCCTCTACGTCTGTACTTATCCCTACAAAATAATATATTCGAAAAGTTCGTGAACGGAATACAAACAGGCGTGGGTCGTCTGGAGTGGTACAGCCATAGCATGAAAGGATCCTGAACAAAGCAGTGAGGTCGTGTGATGCGAACCTTATATTGCCCATACCTACTTTTCATTTCACTTCAGCCATTACACACAACCTCTATTAATTTCGACCTCTATTACGTAGACTGAAAAGTAGATTACAAACTTCAAGTGCAAATTAAAGTAATTAAAACAATTTCGTTGAAAACAATGACCCGTTCCAACAATATTCAAAAGCTACAAAATAAATTCAAATTACAATTCGATGAAGCGTTTATAGCCTTTAAGCCTCTAATCAGTACAGCAAAAAGACCAAATGTGAATTATCAAGATTAAACTGGATTACAAAAATCCCTGTTCGACGACATTATAACTAGAAACTCTTGGATTACTTAAGCCACGGTCACAACAAACTTTTAGTATAATAATTCACAAGAGGATTAACAGTGTAGATAATTCTGTCGCAAAATAAATCACGATTTAAAAAGTGTTTTAAAAGGGGTGCGTCGGTGTCGTAGTGATTTGTGTGGTGAGTTGTGAAACGCGGAGGCGAGACTACGGTACAGTGTACGTAAAGCGGTCGCAGATCACCGTCACGCCTGCTCTGTGCAGATAAAACTTGATACCTCAACCGTTTATAATTCCTTTACAAGACATAAAAGTAGTCGCAGCGACCCGACCTCACTATAGCTTACTTTTATTAGAACGTTACTATTATTATTCGTATAAGAAAGCTTGAAAGTCTATTTAGAACTTACTCTTTATTTTAACAGTCTAACAACATAGGTCTAATATTAGTGTACAAAAATACAGAATTACACTGTAATGTTTACCAAATGAGGGGATCAAACCTTTAAATAAGAGTGGGTCAGGTATACACGTTACTGAGCACGTCTACAAAATATAAGATTTTGTTGAAAGGGTTCAATGTATTATGATGCATATATTTTATACTCGGTGTTTGAAAGATTTCCAAATTTTGAAGTCTCGTCACTCCCTACCCTGAAAGTACAATATATCCACCCCATTCCGGAGTTTTACTTAGTTATACTTTAATTAAAAGCTCCATCGGCAGATAATATATTGCCTCTATTTTATTAAAAGGTTTCAGTGGGTTTATATTCTTTATTTACATAGAGGATTTACTTTTTACTCTCTGTATAACCAATATTTAGTAAACGAAGTTAAATGTAGTGAAAAGCATAATAGAGCAATCTAACACTGGAGAAAAAATCATTGAGTAAGAATTTAGATTCTTATTTCAAAGCTTCTGCTAGCGGAATTTCTTTGATTACCCACAGTAAAAGAGAAGATACCTTGAATAACTACATATTTCTACGTGGCTACACAAACGATAATCGTGCACAAACTCTTTTAACCAACAAACCCACATATTTATCATGTTGTGTCTGTAATAAAATTGCCGTGAGCACACTGCACACACTACCTAGAAATATGGTACATAGACTTTCTGTTTTTTTTTAAACCAGCCGAGCTTTACGCTTTGAATGTAGTCTACACAGATGTGGCGATTTAACGCCGGGCGAATTTTAAAAAGTTGCGACATATTTTCAGCAATCTTAAAAACTAGGAAAATATTTTTTTATATAACAACGTCTTTACATATTGCTGCGTGTAAAGGGTTTCCGGGCACGTTCATGTAACGTTCAACCGTTAGTACCGATGGTCCGGCCATGCTATCCGTCGGCAAAAAGATTACAAACAATAAATGCTAACTACCCAATAGTTTTCCACAACGCCAGCTTTAAGTCTTACGAAGGATAACAATATTAAAAAAACAACCAGTACTGCGGTTTAGGAAATATGTATTTGAGAAAATCTTTAAACATTCTTGTTTTGAAAAATGTTGATATTTCTTAAACTTTGTTTAAGAAAGTAAAGTTGGGTAACTTGTCTATCGATTTGTGTTTTAATGAGATCTGAAATGTTTAAAGTTTGTAGGTTATTAAGAAGGTAATTTATAACAGTCAACGAGAACTATTAGACTCATCAATACACAGTACTGGTGAGTTAAATAGCAAGGACATCAAGGGACTGAAAAAAATGGGAATACCACAACATACCTACTTAATAACCTACTCTCAGAAATCTATAGGTATTAAAGCTCTCCACATAAGATTGTTATAGAACAGATAAGAAACGAAAATTGGCTTTTACTGACTAAACCTTGTTTACACATTTATGACTCCGGGCTGTCTTACTTATCCTATACATAAATTATATTTACGCCATATAAACCATCACATTTTATCTCTACAAAAAATATTTTCCTAAATGAATGAAGTTTATTTTTCTAAAGACCGAACCGTATTTTAAGAGCCAAATAAGGGCGGATAAATCGTAAAAATAACATCTGACCGAAAACAAACGATGGCTATCGTATATTTTATATATATATATATATATAGCTGTAGACTGGACTTGCAAAAACAGAATAAATATTTGACATAAACCTAAGAGTCTCCACAGATAAGTACATAACTTCTAAATATGGGTGTTATAAAGTAAAAGTTATAATTTATATTATTACTAGCATTCCGCAACTTCGACTTCTCACGGGTGCAATGTTCTCGGATTTTCGCTACTACGAGTATAACATGCATGTATTATACATATAAATCTTCCTCTTGACTCTAATGATGAAAACAGCATCGAAATCTAAGCGTACAAGAAATTTAAGTTCATTTTATATTATGTAAAATTGTAATAATAATATGTACAATGTGTAAGAATCCCGTAAATGACAGAGCAATGCCCGATTGTTCCCAAAAGACAAAGTATTTCCACTACCTAGGTAATTCAAATCGAAAACTAGACAGTATACGTAATTTGTATACGCTATATTGGTGAAAATTAGAATTAATTAAGCGTAATACTAAACCAACAACCAAATAGAGTGGGAATGTGAATTCGGCTTTGTTTATATCGGTAATTAAATGGGGTGATAAGTTTAAAGGACCATCAACTACTATTCGCAAAGGAGAACCACTATTTGGTCACTATTATCTATATACATATATTAAATACGACAACGATACTCTTGATAGTTAAGCGAAGGACGGAGGATCAAATTCATTTACCTTCTCAACGAGTCTGCTATCCTTTACTAGTGGAATAAGTAGACATCTTTGTCGCTGCTGTTTTAGTTCGGGCTTGGTTCAGACTACATATTGATGACAAACAGTAATATTTTTATGGGTGAGTCATACCGAAAGCTGATATTATGATCCCCGGTATAATTCTCAAAATATTATAAACATTTATTTTTACAGCAACTTTTTTCCCAGTGTCTTTAACTTGAACTACACTGTGATATACTAAATAATGAATAATAATATGTTAAAACATTCACACAACACCATCTAGTCCCAAACAACTGATATAAATACATACTCATATATTTACTTTCTTTTTTGTAATTACATACATATTATATATGGAAATACTCAGACCAAATCAAACATTAAATGTTCATACACATAAATGTTTGAATTGAGCAGGAATTGAACCCGCGACCTTTGGCATTGCTGTCCGTTGCACAAACCACTGCGTCATACATACAGTGTGGACTTCAAAACCATGATTTTTTTATTTGAATACCTACAAAATTACATAGCATTCCAAACTTCCTGAAAAAGGATTAGATACGTTTAAATACAACAGATCAAAAAAGCGTTTTTTAGTTCTTGTAAACTATAATTTATTTTTATTACTGTACGCATACTGTAATGGTCGCATATAAGTATTCATTTTTATTTATATTCATTCATTTCTCGGAATGGTAAAACCGCGAGGTGCTAGGTCTCCGTTGTTCTAAAAATATTTTAGTGCCAGATTTTGATAAAAGTAAAGTTATTATATTTTAAAATACTTTGAAAAGCACCTCACGCTTTTTTTTGAACTTATAGAAAATGATTTTTCTTTTTGAACTTATAGAAAATTATTTTTCTAGTTTTTAACTCGGCTAGCTACAAAAGCATGTTTTTGTTTTTTAAACTACATTTTATTTTTATTTCTGTCATTAATGATGATTTTTATCTTATTAAGACTAAAAAAGTAACACGTAAGTTTGTTACATTCAGCACACTACCGTATTTTTAGGTATGGAAAAAGCCTTTATTCTGATGGTCATTTTTCTGAATTCTGAATTATTGCATTGTCATAGGTCCTTGATAATTGCACAAAGTTTTAATTTAATTCGACGTTTTGAAGTGGGTCAAAATCACGTTCAAAGATTCCGCTATATAAATATATATATATATATATATATATATATATATATATATACCAAGCTAATAAAAGCGTGTTAATAATTGGTTTTAGGTTTTGTTTCAACCATTTGGAGGACGAAAACAGAAATATTTTTAATCTGAGCATTGTACGTAAATCAATGAAAAACACTGTTAGTGTTCGAGAAATTAACCAAAACAGTAATTAACCTACATTGGAAACAACCACAATATCTGAAAGTTCTTACTGAAGTTTCAGATATTGTGGTTGTTTTGAACCTAAACGATCACGTTTAGGTTCAAAATATATTTGATTTATTTTAATAAAAGCTTATAATCAGTTCTATAAAATTTTATAACTATTTATATACTGACAACGCGCTTGTGACTCCTGAGTTGTAGGCGTTCATGGGCGGCGGTAGTCGCTTTCCATCAGGTGACCATCTATTCCATAAAAAAATCTAATTCCATTGTAACAACAAGGAAGTTAGGCAACAAAAGGATTACCTATTGGTTTTATAGTAATACTTATCTCAGCATAAACTGAATTATATATGAATAACTAATGACTTTAGCGCTCCCTGGGGAACGGCGATATACTGATGATAATGATGAATTAATATTTAGAGGGTCATAAAAGAAAACAGTATCGACACTTATCCATATTAGAATGGAACTAAAAGTAGGTACGGCACAGGCATATTTGCTGTTGATAACTATTTACAGTTATTAAAATCAATTTCAACATCATTATAGTGTTACAAATTCCTTCTATTTTGGTTCTGCCAGATCTTATAATTCGTAAAGAAGAGTATAATTAAACAGACCTACCTCGAAAACTTTTACTGTACATCCTGAGATATGGGGGAATACTATAATAAACTATCTAAAAAAATATTCTAGCAAGCTAAAACGGCGCAATATTAAGGAATTCCGACGGAGCCTAAAATCCAAAAACTCGCGTGAATTATCAGAAAGACTAAAAACCAGACTACAAATATCTGAATTCTGAATGAATCGAGTTGGATAATTCTAATATAACGCAAATGCATTATGTACATAAAAAATCAATTGTGAATATTATACGCATGATATCAATAAAACTTTAAGAGTGTTATTAGGATCGTAAAATTATTACTGTACTTCTATTACAGAAGCGAGGGTTAACCTTCGTATGATTGGTGCCATTCACGGAATACTGACTGCTGTTTAATAGCGAAGCCTCCGAGCGAATATACTTTTCAGGTGAATCAAACGATGTCATGGCGAAATCTCATTCTGCTCTAGAGGCTATAAATGTTTATTTTCTCATATATTTAGCATCATAATAATTTGAATTAACTATTATGGTATTATTGTTTCTGAAGTCGGCCCCCCCCCTTACGGAGACTCTCCAGCCCAGCTTCCTGCGAGAAGTGGTTGAGGGCCTTTTCCCACAACGGGCGGAACACACTCCCCCGTCGATGGCCTCCCTGGCCGGAGACGACGGGGAGCACGGGGAGGATAATGTTCCGCCCGTCCGGGATTCGGAGGTAGGGGCGGCTGTTCTACGGATCCGTTCCAAGAACACCGCCCCTGGGCCAGACGGGGTACCGGCCCGAGTGCTGGCCCTGGCCCTCAACCACATGGCAGACCGCCTCGGGGAGGTGTTCGACGCTAGCTTGGCGTCGGGACGCTTCCCTGAGTGCTGGAAAAGCGGGAAGCTGGTCCTATTGAGGAAGCCGGGACGGCCAGCCGATTCGGTCGCGGCCTATAGGCCCATCGTGCTGCTGGACGAGGCGGGCAAATTGTTTGAGAGGGTTCTTTCTGCCCGCATCGTCCGGCACCTCTGCGAGGTGGGCCCCGATCTGTCGGACGCCCAGTTTGGTTTTCGGGCGGGGCGTTCGACAGTCGACGCCGTGTTGCGCCTGAGGGCCGTGACCGAAGAGGCCGTGAGCTGTGGCGGCGTGCTGTTGGCGGTGTCACTGGACATCGCCAACGCATTCAATAGTCTGCCATTCAGCTGCATCAGGGAAGCACTCCACTATCATGGGGTGCCAAAGTACCTGAGGCGGCTAGTGGCAGACTATTTAGAGGAGCGTACCGTCGTGTACGAGGACCGAGAAGGTAATCTGAGGTGTCGGCCCATGTCGTGCGGTGTTCCACAGGGGTCTGTTCTTGGACCCCTCTTGTGGAACATAGGGTACGACTGGGCCCTTCGCGCCGATTTCCCCCCCGGGCTGGGTGTAATCTGTTACGCAGACGATACCCTCGTGACAGCCCGGGGGGCAAACTTCCAAGAGGCGGCGCGCCTGGCCACAGGGGGAGTCTCCCTGGTGGTCGGGCGCATTGAGGCGCTGGGCTTACGGGTGGCCCTAGATAAGACGGAGGCCCTGTTATTCCATGGGCCCCGTCGTGGTCCACCCCCTGGCGCCTCAATCGTGGTCAACTCGGTCCTCGTACCGGTTCGGGCCCAGATGAAATATCTGGGCCTGATCCTCGACGGGAGGTGGCTCTTCGACGAGCACTTCCGACAGCTTGCTCCAAAGCTGGTCGGCGCTGCGTCTGCCCTAGGGCGACTTTTGCCCAATATGGGTGGACCCAGCGTCGCGACAAGACGGCTGTACACGGGGGTTGTCCGGTCAATGGCACTGTACGGTGCACCGGTGTGGGCGGCGGCTCTGACCGCCCAGAATAGGGTACGCCTCTGGCGCCCTCAGAGGGTAATGGCGGTCAGAGCCATACGCGGTTACCGCACCGTTTCGACGGATGTGGCGTGCGCGTTGGCCGGAACTCCCCCGTGGGATTTGGAGGCGGAAGTGCTCGCCGAAGTTTATCGGCGAGTGGCTGACTACCGGGCGGAGAGCGGATTTCGCCCTCCGCCCGAGGATGTGCGCGAGTGGCGCGAAGCCGCTCGCCGAGCCACGATGGCTCGTTGGTCGTTCCGGCTGGAGACTCCACGCGCTGGCTTCGCCGCCGTGGAGGCTCTCCAGCCGGTCATCGCCGAGTGGGCAGGGCGGCAGCACGGGACCCTTTCCTTCCGACTGACGCAGGTGCTTTCCGGGCACGGTTGCTTCGGAAAGTACCTGCACACGGTCGCTAGGAGGGAACTGAGTCCCGCCTGCCACCACTGCGACTGCAGTGAGGACTCGGCCCAGCACACGCTGGCGGTCTGCCCCGCATGGGCGGCGCAGCGCCGGGCCCTCACTGCAGTCATCGGAGTGGATCTCTCGCTACCGGCCGTAGTACGCTCCATGGCCGGTAGCGACAGTTGTTTTACCGCGGTCGCAACCTTCTGCGAGGTAGTAATCTCGCGGAAGGAGGCGGCGGAAAGGGCCCGGGAGGACGACCCTCCACTCGGACCCGATCCGCCGCCGGCGAACCGGGCGGCGGAGGCCCGCCTACCACAGCCTCATGCCGCCCTGAGTGTGGCCGCGGGTGGACGGGGTGGGTTTCCCCTCCACCCGCATTAGTTGGCCAGCCGCGAGGGGGCGGCGTCCGCGTGTGCCGGACGTCGCCTAAAGAGAGGAACATCCACATTGAGACGGAGCCCGCACCAGGAGCGGGCTGGCGCTAGGAGGGGTCCGGATGTCTTAACAACAGCTGTTCCCGGATCCCTCCTGTTACAGGCGCAGAGTGGCACACCGTGTGGTTTTAGTCGGTCCGAGTCCGACACACCACCCCGCCGCAAACCCCGGAGGGGTGACGGTCCGAGGGGATTTCCACACGTTAAAAAAAAAAAAAAAAAAAAAAAGGACTCCCCTCGTAAATACTTGTGATAATCAGCCTCTTGAGACTGAACTACGAGGCCCTTATACATACAAAAAAACTTATAATATAGGTATAGAATGAGTTATATTAAGTCACTAATTTCATCTACTATCTATAAAATATCCTAGGATTAGAGTCGTTACGCGATGTAGGTACACCAAAAAATATTATTATTATTTTAGGCGAGTTTACTGGCTAAGTTAACATTTGGTCAGGAATATTAGGCACTTAATATTTTTCAAATTATCGTTTAAATTTGATGCTAGTTAATATAATACATTTTTTTTCTGTAATCTAAGTAATAAAAATATTTTCTGTACTCTTTAAACCTGATATGCTAAGATAACTCTAGAAACATTATACGCTATGAATTCTCAAATCTCAGTCACGAGTGAGCACTTAAATTTATACAGATATGATTAATTAATATAATTATATGCAATCCACTCAGAATAGAATCGGCTGTACTAAGTAACAACCCGCACAGTGCAACCAGTGCTACTAATATATACAAAATGAAGATCTTAAAGTTATATTCTCCGCAGACAACAAGCTCGATAAGCAACCTATGAGATCGAATAATAATAATTTCAAACTAGCACAAGAGCATTCTCAATGCAATCAGGTTCGACTTTTCCTCAAATAGGTTTAACTTCTAACGTTCGTATTACCATTACATGATTCGACTGCGGATCAAAGGTCTGGTTTTGTCGAGTTATAAGGACCTCATTGCTTCCATACCAAAAATAGTTCCGAAGACTTTCACCGGAATATTGGAATAAGAAAACAACTTTGTTACTTACGACTTAAAGGGTTTATTGACTTTATTAGGTGTTTAGAGCAATGGCGATATTTAAAAAGAAATGCTGTAACGTAATTCAATATTATTTCTTGCAGGTATGTTCATAGTCTACTATACTATTTTCGAGTTCGCAGTGATATTTTTCATTATTATACATTGTAACTTTTGTAATTTAATTGAAAATGAAACCATTTTACACATGTAAGCCACATCATACAACATCGATAATTGATTTCCTGCCAGAGTATTAAATTAAAATAAGTGCTTGTCGATAGCACCAGAACAAGACTTTGTACAAAATTGTAACTAGTAATAAATAGTAAAATAAATAGTCTGTAAAAGTTATCATATTAAAACAGAATAAAGTACATCACGCTCTACTTATAATGACATTTATTTACTTTGACTACACATGAATTAAAATAAGTAAAAAATGACTTTAATGGTCCAATTTTCAGAAATTACTTGGTAACGAAACATTACTTGTCATATAAAAAATCAATATTTGTTTGTACCTATTTTATTCGAAATTTATTCGATATCATATTTTTTGTTGTTGCCAGAAACATATAAAAAGACAGAGGCTTCATACCTTTTACGTCATCGAAGCGAAGTATTTTCCTAATACGAATATAAGATAAAACAATCAATAAACAGAGAGCTTAGGAAGTACGTCAATTTTATTGTCTTAAAAAGTCAAGTTTCAAGTCAAGTCAAAGTCAAGTACGTAAAAAAGTAACCCATATATACATATATTATTATTACACCCATATAATTAAATAGTAAAATATGTTCAGATTAATTAGAGAACATGTAACAAGAATGCAGACTACCGCAACAAAGTTCGAAAGAAAGAAAAATAATTGGGTCAGGCCCGAAAATAGTCTCTTAATCACCAGCTCGAATAAGTTACAAATTAGTTTCTTACAAGTTGTGGAAAACACCTGAACAAACTTACATTACTCAAATAAAGACATTTTATTGGATTAATAATACTCAAATTTGTGAAAATTTTCTTTAGGTGGCGGAAACACGAAGAGGCTGTCGAAAGCCATAACAGGAAATATTAAGCTAAATCGTTGCACGGAAAACTTTAGCCGTCAAGTTAAAGGTCATCGGGCCAAGAGGAAAATGATAGATGGAATCCCGGTGTTCATAAAAGTAACGAACACCGCGAATAGAAGAAATATGTGAGGTCAACCGCCTGACGTCGGTCACACGTTTTGAGATCGAGCACAAAATAGATTACGGTCACCGCTTACAACTTTATTCAACCTGCTCCTGGCCCATTCCAAAGATCAATAAAAGGCTGCTTTGATTTCAATGTGCGATAAACTAGGGGTTTACGATTGCTCGCGCATTACGAGAGTGCTCAAGGGAACAATCTTTCAATTAATTTAAAACTTTTTACAGTAAAGATTTTAAATAGTGAAAATAATATATATTCTAGTTGTAAGCTTGACTTAACTTATTTCGACACATAGGAAAATATAAGTTACCGTTAATTACTAGAAATACCTACTTCATATAATGGCAATCAGTAAGATAAAGAAGGTTGATTTGGTCTTAGAAAGAAAAACCACTCAAAAAAAACTATACTAAGACGAGAAGAGACTAATGGCTATCAATTTATAAATATGCAAACGTAACGCAAGTGAATTTAATTTTTTAAGGTATATCAAGGTTCTTAGAGAAAAATGTGAAAATTACTATATTCAATTCAGTGCTCATAACAATTTAAGCCCTCCGCTCTGATATAATCGTTCGTATTTAAATGCTGCAGAGGAGGTAATAAATTTTCCATTGACGACGAGTCGAAGAATTGAACAAAAACGGATCTTGTTGAATTCGG
The DNA here is from genome assembly GCA_902825455.1 of Arctia plantaginis. NCBI lineage: Eukaryota > Metazoa > Arthropoda > Insecta > Lepidoptera > Erebidae > Arctia > Arctia plantaginis. The sequence goes on from CADEBD010000288.1 coordinate 10,740,058, forward strand.
AGACCAACAATGGATAATTTATCGTGGTCGGCTCAGGCACTTTGCGTAAAATAAAAACGTTGGTATCTATCTTCTTAGAGTAATACTATATAGTATTATTTCATGAGAATGTTAACAATTTAAATGTTATTCTTTTGGTATTTCCGAAAGATGTTGTCACATTTAGAACAGCACTAAATGTAGTATCATATTGTTGAAAATAATTATGTTTTGTAAAACCTTATGAAACAGATATCCAGGTCTTTTAGAAGTAATATGTAGTAAAGAAATGTTATTTTACTATTAAAGTTGATCTAGCATAGCTACTAAAGTACTTTGTAAGTTTCAATTTCATTTACCGCGTTTACCAATTATCCTTTGTTCTATAAATTCGTATTTTCCTAAATATCTAGAAAAGAGCCTGTTTTATGGCACTCATTAATTTTAAACGTAAGTGTTCAGAATCCGGTGTAAAGAATACGTTCAGTTCGAAGGAATTTCGGGAGATTTTGATTCCAAAATTATCTTCGGTTTATGGTTTTTTTAAATATTTATTTTATTATGGTTAAGGACACTTAGTTTTTATCATTTATTAAGATATAATGTTTCACAACAATTATTCAAAGATATCGTATTATCAGAGCGAGCGAAGCGAACCCTAACACTATCCCACAATCTATGCATTTTGGTGGTACAAGGGTTTGAGCTTTGGCATGGTAATTTCGATTCAAATCTAGATGTGTCAATCATAAAAATATAATTTTAGACATATGATATATTAGATATATTTTAAAACCAATAGATATATGTAATATTTTATCAATTAGACTGTTAACATTAACGCCATTTGGTAGAATACTAAAGAATTAGTATTAAAGAATTATATTTTTTTTTGGTTAAGCACAAATAAATAATGAGTAATTAGTACGAGTAATCAATCGCGAAAACTTCGCGAGCCTCCTAAAGCACCGATTCTTGCTAGTTATATATAAGTATGGTTAGCAGCCATCTGGTTACCATAGTACAGGCTCTGCCTTGTTTGAGATCAGACGGCCGTATGTGAGATGTACGAAAATTTAATAATTATTATTATTTTCCGCATTCCTGTATTGTTAAATAACATTTTCTGTTCTTTTCTAATGTATTGTCTTATGTCCATTTTTAAACTACATTAGATTAATTTAGACGTCGACATGGTTGGTAGACAAACACGACCTACAAAGCGACATTTCAGAATCCGTGGTTTACAAAGTTAAAAAAGTTCCGTGGGTTAAAAAGTTTCAACGTGTTATGATATTAAAATATGTTAAAATCATTTGTCAAAAAAAATACTATAAAACATTAGGTAATAAGCCAAAATAAAAGTCCTAATAAATTACATTTAACGTTTGTCCTAATAAATTACAATAAGTCCTAATAAATTAGTATAATATAATAAATAAAAATTAGTATAATAAATAAATAAGTCCTTATAAATTACATTTGTCGTGTTGCTAATATTATAAGAAATGTTATACAAGAATGAAAAACATCATGAGAAATCAGGTAATCACAGTTATCACCCGTAGTCGTAATAACATACATGGCTTAATAGGCTTGATCAAGGTCTGACCTATATTTTCAATTGAGTTGTAACTTACGTGGGGGATAATGGTTTTGATATTTACAAAAAGGACATCCATTCATTACAAATATATGTAAATGTACTTTTATAACATTATATATATAAATTACACGTGTTTAATGTCACATAAACTGTAAGAGGAAGACCCCAGTATCTGTAACACAGTTAACACTGTCGTAGACACTGGCGTTCACTCTGTCTCTAAAGAATACGTAACGTTGTATAAAACTATGCTTTTATGTTTGAATGAGATGGACAAAATGTATTGGGCTGTTTTGATTATATATTATTATTATTACACTATAATAGTATTTGCACAGGACGGCATAAATCACAAAATCCATATCATCACAATGTTAAAACTTAATATTTCACGAGTGTACACATTTATTTTCCTGATAACACCAAGCTTGTCGCTTTTGTACGCGCAGCGCAACGAAGCGGTTTCGTGATAGTACATATATCAAAATTAAAGCCTCCTTTAAAATTGTAAAGTACTGGTAGCACACATAATCCCGCAAATGTCCGCAAGCGCAATAACAATGTGAATAGTGGCTATATTATTGTAATATGTAAAGATATATATCATACTCGAACTTCGCGCATCCTATCGCACGAAGTTCGATCGCTAACTTGATTGAAAGAAGATATAAAGCTGTCACGAACTATGCAGTAAATTGTTTGCTCTAAATGTGTATTGGACTAAACGGACTTCAATCAAGCTAGTAGTAATTATTACCGACTAACCTCTTAATGGCATGCTGATCTGTATTCAATATCTATTTATATCGTATTCAATATGTTCATTCGGATCCAGCTGCGTCTGGAATCTTTTTCCTTTGGCAAAATTTAGTTTTTTGTGTGGTCAAAAGGAAAATTAACTGTATTTAAGTCACGTTTCACCAACCGACAACCACAGACATATTTATAGTAAGAAAACAGCCTAAATCGATTTAAACAGACTGTACATAGTACTGACTGTATTTTTAAACAAACTAACTAATCATGACGAATTTAAACATAACGTTGTTAATTGATAAAGATCAGAATATTGAGCTTTCTGTTCATAAAGATTGGTTGGTAGGCGTGAAAGAGCCGTGGTTGTAATAAATAGCAAAATCAGTAATATGACTATCACACTTGCAACATACTTTAATCTCGTTTCCCATTTTTAATCCTGTTGGAAATATAATTTTTTACATATTTATAACCCAGCTAAATTTCTTGTTATATTATCTTGATCTCTTGTGGTTACCCGAAATACATAATTGGCTATAGATCGAAATACGAATTGTGGTTTACTTGCGATTCCATTTATTAGGCCAGTCCCCAGAGTTGGAACGCCCTTGCACAGATTGTTTGTCTATACAAGCAAATTATATCGGCAATCATTGATCGTTCCCATTTGAATAGGAATCATCCGACTTCATCAAATGACGCATTGTATAGATGATTACATGTATAATTTATCTATTCCCTGATTGTAAAGCTACAGTAGATGATATTTCAATAATTTCATGTGGTATATGAAGCAACAATTGCCCTCAAAACGTAAATGTAAAGGTTTGCTAGGATGTACGGCAGTTTGTTACTTCATCGTGACAGAACGGTAGAACGCATCTAGCTGAAAGATGACAGAGAGGTAGATTTATAGTCTGGAAAAGTACATAGGCTACTTTTTATGAAGAAAAAATTGTTGACAAAAGCATTATTAAGGCAAGCGAAAACGCGTGTAAAACTTAGTATTGAATATTTGCAAAAAAATGCCTGTCGCCTGTGATTTTTTTCATAACACCTCTTTCTACGTCTACGCGCACAAATACGTGTCGACTATGCGATCACTACGTAAAATCTATAGAAATCTTACGACCCATTTAAACTTCAATTGAGTAAACAAATTTGTGAAAAATATACTACTCTCTTGACTCATTAAATAATTCGGAAGTAAACAAATTTAAGAGATACTTGACATTGAATAATAGACCTTATTAGCTTTATCGTGTTCCATTAGGCTTTTAAAAACTGTTTTTGCCTTAACGTAGAGAAATCGTAAATAGTAGGTAAGCCCATGATGCTAAATGGGTATTTACTCGAGCGTGTCGGAGACCTATTGCATTTGAAAGATTAGGTAATAGAATAAATAAAAGTTATATTAGGTATGTTTAAACTTTCAGTGGTGGGAAAAAAATCTACAGGTTTTCAAAAATGTAAGGGGACGAAATCGAAAAGAATATATTCGTCGCATCAAATATTTTGGGGATATGGTATTGAAAGGTCTGACGATTTTCTAGTGACACAGCTCGGAGCGAATTATCGAAAATGCAAAATCAAATTCAAAAATCGCCATTCCGAAATAGTTAATAGTTTTTAAAATACATTATAGTTTTATAAAATAAATTTCTCTTATAATTTAAATAACAATGCAAAACAGTAGATTTTAAACAGCGATTCTATTACATTGTTTTTTTTAGGGTTAGCTATGTCTCATCACTGGACATCGTCACTGGGGCGACATCGTCTGCAAATTCTTAAACTAACTTATTTTTCTTAAATCAGAACCTTGTTTTTTAGTGGGTTCACACTATTATAATATATTGTAGTCTATATCTTTGGCATGCTTGTTTGGCAAACAAATAATTTTGATTGAAAACGTAGCTGTTTTCATTATTGAGTTCAGTTTAGTTACTCATAAATTAGGTAGTATGTATCCGAGTATTTTGGCTAAATTCCAAAAGAAGTACTTTGTACTTTAGTCATTAATTTCTAGTAATAACTATTGGTGTATTTTTTAATTTGATTCTTACTTCTTTCAATAACATATTTATGAAATAAATTGTATTTATTACATAAAACTGACACTGATGACATATGATTTTACACGAAATTTAATGTTTGAATCATCATCAGCCTACTAATAATATTTTTTACATATTCTGTTGGTTTAGACTTTTTGGAGTCATTAACTTCATACCAATGATAAGCTCATAACGAAGAGTAATTATTTATCAATGCTTTCAAGTTCAAACACTAATACCAAGAATCGATGTTTGTTTTGAAACAAGTACACAACAATGATATAATCGATATAAGTAAATGGAATATGTAACATTTTTTAAAATCGGATGGCTGATAAAGATTAATGCTCTTAAACCTTTTTCGGTATAAACGATGGACTGTTTTTGTTCTCAATTTATCTACCTAAATGGGATTTATCTAAGGCTTACGAAATGTAACTACGTTACTAAAATTGTGAATTGTAAAAAAAAAACATCTCTTTTAAAGTATTTTTTTAGGTTTTAAGTCATCTGAATTATCATAGACATTAATAGACTTCATAAAGACGGTTCGCTTGAAAAATGCATTATTTTAAAATTCTCATTATTCGTTAGTCCAAATAACATAGTAGTCGGCGAGTGATTAAAAAATAGACACTATATAGTCGACGCCGATTTGTTTTGGTAAACAAATAGAGCATATTTGTAACGATGAACATTAGACACTCGTAAATCATTGTCTTCATATTTTTAACCGACTTAAAAATAAGAAAATTATCATTGGTACGAACTTTTTGGTTTTTCTTATTTAGTGAATAAAATAGGCAGCAGTTATCTTTAGTCAGAAGTGAGGTGTCTTAATATTTACAATTCTGGTGCTGCTTTTTCAATGTTTTCAGTTTAGTAGTTTAGAAAGTTCTAAGTCAGATAGAAGTATTTTTCCTAAGTATTGACTGCACTGAATTATGCAAACTCAACAGACAACGAAATGATAAAACACAACTTGTTTGAATTTAGCCTGGGGTAAATCAAATTTACCCCAGTATTGTATATAAGTACTTATATTGAAATTCCCATTTAAGTATATTGAAGTCGATTATGCTTTTATAATATAAATAAACTACACAGTTCAGATCCTACACAAACATCTTTTAAACGAACCTTTTTAAAATCAATTTTATTTACTTTGAGGATTTCAACGGTTGATTTACACAAATAAAAATAGTAGAGAATAAAATAACACTTCATAAAAATAAACTTCGTGTAATACCTACAATTTTCTTTGAATTGGACACTCAAACTTCATTAAAATATATCTTTAAAATGGCGATAAAATAATCTACCTTATCAATGATTTACTTTACCCTACTGGAAAATGTAATATTCTTAAAATGTGAGAGGGTACCAGTGTCAAAAGCGGTAACCTTGAATCCATCGTGCGTTATTTAAACAGACCAAAGAAATATTGGTGAGGTATTATTTATCAATTGAGATGATAATCCATCTTCTCAACTACTGATTACCAACTGATTTCCTTATTAAGTTATAGTGGACCTTTAAGCTACGTATTATCTCATCATGCTGTACAAAACGTTAGAGCTAATAGTTTTTCTTTTTTCATCTGATGATTTAAATACTATGTTTAGTTTCCTGTGGCTATACAATCATATCCGTTACTAAAAGGCTTCACAAATCGATGAAAACCAAACTGCAGACACACAACATCACTCCATTAACATTAAAGTAGCAACTATTCAGTAAAGGTACGTTACAATTATTGTCAGAAAGAAATAATTTATTACTCTTGTAACAATGAGATTTTAGCAAAAACAAATACATTATCTGCGTCCATGTCAGTCGAGGCGCAAGTACCGTGGAGATATATTTTTCCGGCTCGAATTTTCACCGGAGCTCGCTTTTTCAATTTATTTCGTCGTTTTAGCCGAGTGACGCCGTAATTACGACACAGGGGCGCGCGGCTCGCCGCATAATCGGCAAGCTATTTTTTTATATTTGTCCGTTCGGCTACACGCGATACCCATAAATGTGGCGGAAATCAAGTGCATGTATCTGACATCTCGGAAATATGTTGTAGTGAAGAATAAAGTGTATCCTTAATATTTAAAGAGTCACAGCTACTATATAAAATAGTACGTACAGGTAGTACAGCAATAGCACTCCCTGGTAGAAACTTGTGTAACATAAAATGATAAACGATTGATCTGAGATTGGTTAATGATCAATGTCACAATGATGTCTCTCTGAGCGTGTGTGTGTGTGAAATTTATATGTGTTGTCGATGTGGTGAAAAACAAAACAAGAACCTAGCTTTAGATTGTACAAAAATGACTATCAGTTCAAATCTTATAAGTATGACAGCTATATAAAAAGAAGACAACAAGTTTAACATAATTTAACGGGAGAGTGGGCGCTCGCCATAGGAACTGTTGGGATAGAGGCAGGCGTTCAATTCTCCTCGCTATAATACCGCGATAAAAGAGATTGAACTTACTTCGTCCGTAATAAGCACTCCCTTTTCCACTCTAAATAAATGTTACACTGCTTCATTAAAAAATAGTCCCCGGATAATAAAAACACGAAATGAGGTCATGTAATTACAAAAGAAGTATCCAATATAATTATAGTACCCAAATGAGATACAGTCCAAAAAAATAAATTTAACTTGAACAAAGCCGAAAGCCATGGCTCACAAAATACTTAGACTAAGATATTAGCACAGTGAACAAAGGATATAAGTTAAACGTGTGACAAGTTCAATTACGTCACTTTCACTGGGACAAAGTAATCTTTGTCGACGATAAAAACCAATCTGTATGCAGTCCGAAATGAAAACTAAAATATACTATGAAATATATCGTTATTCCGGTCTTTAATTATAATAACCAAAGTATTCACTATTCGATTTTATATATTACCAAACATTTAATAACACATATATTATTACATTGTTGGTTTGCGATAGTATACATCAATTAATATACATCTGACGCTAATTTACGTTATGGTAAGAACAATTACACAGAAAGTATTTTCGTGTTCTTCGTTATTTCTTATTCCAGCAATAAACGTTTACTATAATATATTATTCGTCATAAAGAATGCAATAATGATTAGTACACAAGACTAGAATCTATTGTTTGGATTGCTGTCATTAAGGGAAGCCTCATAATATCTTTACTTGAGATTTCATTCCAGGAACTATACAAACGATACATGATGAGTGACTACCCAACCGTACCGTTGATTGTGGGACAAAAACAATAGTGTCTTAAAAGACGGTACCGGAGTCCATTAGGGGAAATGTGTTTATGACAAGTGTGATCAATAGAGAACCGGAGGGTCGTGAGGTCGCCGGATTCAGTGCGTATGATACAGGCATGCACGTATTATTAATGGTGGACCTGCGGCCTTACCTAAATGTGGCCGGATCCCAGACCACTAAATGTTCTATAAATTTACAATGTCCGACATTCGAAGCCTATTCATATGAAATAGCATATTTATTAATAGCAACATACAACAATAACGTAAATTCTATGCGCATATTGTACGTTTAAAAGATTTAAGAGACCTTTATTAAAGTATTAGTTAAATAAAAAAAAGATAAATTTATTTAGTATAAGTATTATATATAACGAAGTCGTGAAATTACATTAAAATCTCATATTTCTAAGGTTCCGGTTCTAAGGTTTCCGTACTTCAAAAGTATCTGCTTTTGAAGTACGGCTTCGTTGATTGTCTATCAAGATATTTTTCTTCAAGCGTGGAGTTATCATGTTGAAATCAACATAAAATACTTAGATAAGTCTGTGGTTCCTTGAAGCTTTAAAAAAAAAACATTTAATCCTTGTACTTAAACCAATGCTAAATATTCGTATATGAATCAAAACCTACAGGGTTCTTCCTATCGATCTAGATCTAGTGTTCTCACAACACAATTAAGAAAAAAACTGAAACTTGTTAATTTTTGTTAAATCACAAAAAATAAGACACCGAATTTATATTATAGCTTCGAAAATTGACGTGGAGGTTCATTGTTTAAGTTAAGGTATTTTAAGGAGCGCAATTTAAAGCTTTACTTTTAATTCGACTTTCATCATTCTCGATATGTGACTAATTATCAACTCACAAGTTTATACGGAACCCTCAGAATAAATCAGACTCGCACTTGTCCCCTTACCGTTATTTTACACTTAAAAAGGATCTTTGTGTCGACTTTCTTATAATTAAAGCCAATAAGACACCTATATATTACCCATATTCATATCAAAATTTGAGATAAATTTTTCATTTTGTATTTCTCATATCAAGTTTACGGGATAAGTCGAAAAAAAAAATGAATCACGTAATAGGTACGTCGAATAAAAAGTAATATATATTTTGGTTCAATAAGTATTATATTTCCAATGTGAAAGAATAATGGACTGTGCGTTGAATTAATGTTATATTTTGTGTTCCATACCATACGAGTACAAAGGTTGCCTTAAAGCTATCGCCGAAAGCGAGGAGGCAGAGTATTTTACATTTATATTTACTAGCTATTGCCCGTGGCTTCGCTCTTGTAATTATTTCTTATTTCGTGTTTCTAACTTAAAAAAAGACGATCTTCCATATTCATCCCTTATAGGGGGGAAAATTTCCAAAAATCCTTTCTTAGTGTGTGCTTACAACATAAAAAACACCAGCTGTCAACATTTTAAGTTTGTAACCCCGTCGGTTTTAGCTCTGAGTTGATGAATCAGTCAGTCAGTCATGGCAAGTAATTTTTTTATGTATGGATGGATGTATAGATAGGTTATTGAACCCATATATTTTGTGTAATAATAAATATACTTATCCTATTCAACTATAGCTCTATATTAAATTACGAATAAGTGTACTTAATGAAACAAATTACGTTAAGTTACTGGATCATTTATACTCTTAATGCGATGGTTACAGGCATGTTAGTCGAGGTTCTAGTAAATTATACAACAAATAGTATTCCAATCCGAGCACAGATAACGTTTGATGTAAACATAACATTACTGTGATGATGAATATTATAATAGTTATCATTTTATCAGTTTAATCCTAACATTGGATAATATTCCATGTTTATGTATATTAGGAATGTAATGCTGGTGATTCTTCGTAGCATTTTTTGTTAAAGGGAACAATAGCTATACAGAATTAGCAAAGGGGAATTCCCATTTCAGTATGAAAATCAGTTTCACAAGTTTTTTGCTGTGTCAAATATTTATAAACTCCATTATTAAGCCTGCATTGAGTATAATCTAAAATATTAACGTATATTGTAACAGAACTTATGGTTATTGAGAAATTAAATGTGAAAATATTAACAACGAGAAAATATTATGACACTAATGTTAAGAGTTAATTTTTAATAATGTTTGTGGCATCATGTTTTTGAAAGCGATACCATATATAAATTAAGGCAAAACTAACACTGAAGTATGCATTCACTATAATTAAAAAATCAAATTTTACTATCTGTAGCCTCACAGTTTGAGTATAGTTGTGAAACTGATAACTAAATTGACATCCCACAGTCCCTAGTCTATTTTTTTAAATAAACTACAACTACATACATGAAATAATAAGATTACTAAACTGCAATACATTTTAATGTGACAATATGAATCATTTCATTTCAAAATGTTGTTTATTTGCATTCAACCAATAATGGTTTATTTCATATAATGGCAATATTTAACTTAAAATGAAATAATGACGTGAACGTTTAATGGATGGCGTAATGGTTTAAGTGGTCAACTCGCCGCTTACTACTGCGCTGAGTGCCGTGGGTCCAATCCCCACACAGGACAACACTTTGTGTGATCTACAAATTGTTGTTCTGAATCTGAGTGTTTTTTGTGTCCGTTTCCATGTATGTACTATGTCGATAACGTTGCTATTTCAGTGGCTGTATTAACCAGCGGATTAATTGTTTCTGAATTTATCCATAGACAGTGGACACTAAGTAAAACCGTAATTTAAAAAAAAAAATTTATGAGTATATACTGTTTAAAAACATATACTAAGAAAAGCATTTCCTATTTTCTTGTTTTTTTCTAAACCTTTTCTTTTTCTAGTTATTTTATTTTTATTTTTCTGCTGTACATGCAACTCTTAATACACATATACTTACTTTTTATTACTTGTTTACAATTCCTTTGGTGAACCTGGGTTTCCAGGATTATATTTAAATAATTCTAAGATCCTGGGATTGGCATAAAGAGCCGAGGTCGAATCCATTACCATGTGAGTCATTCGTTTCTGCAAACTGATCGTTACTTATTTTATACACAGAGTCGAAAAGTAACCTTTCTAACTCACGGAAGTTTGCAAGCCCAATTGTATATTCTATGGTTTTTTTTTAATAAACGAACGCTTAACTTTTTTAAATTGAGCGTTAGTGAACTAAGGCTTTTTGGCCTTTGAGGAATTCAGGCTTCTACTTTTATTTACAATGAAGCAACAGCAAATCGAAAACGACTTGAATGGTTTTTAACCGACTTCAAAAAAGGAAGAGGTTCTATGTTCCACTGTATGTAGTTCCACTATTTTTATGTATGTTCATCGATTACTTCGTCAACTGTGAACCGATTTCCAAAATTCTTTTTTTATTACAAAGATTATAATTAGAAAAAAAATGGCACGGCTGTACGCAATTATTTTTTGCTGGACTAGGAAATCATGTCGAATATTATTATTAGATTAAATCTAATGGTATATTATTGAGGGAATCCGATAGGGAATACGTTGTAGCTGGCAATATCACAATGTACCGCTATTATTCATATGAAGCTAAATTAATTTTTTTAATACCGTTTGATGTCGACAGATGATACTTGGGTCAACGTATAATAATTCAACGTATAATACTCCAATACTTGGGCTAGAATAAGGCTCAATATTGTTTACTGCTTAATTCCTTAGAATGTTTAAATCCAGAATAGTTAATAATTTGACTATGAAGCGATCTTTACAGTCGACACTTTACAGGCGATAGGATTTACGTATTTAATTAAAGTCATACCCGTTTCCAGTTTTCAAACTAATCACAGTGCTCTTTCAATGTCACGCTACCGATAATATTAAAAAGTTCAAGAAGTAACGGTTTCATATTGTTATGACAGTAGAATTCGTAATATGCCATGATCTACCGATACTCAGTTTTATTTCCTATTTTTTTAATTATTTCTTGTTTTTCCTTCCTATGGTTTAGAATTCGACCCTAATATTTACGTTAAGCGTAAAGTTTAGATTATTTGAAAAGCTGCTGTGCTGATTCATAGTTTGTAATACTAGATTCATTTTACTATCAGGTATGACGTTTATCAGCGATAAAATAGCAAGTCGATGTCAATGTATAATCTGCATCGACTCGATGGCTGTTTGCGATGCTAAGTCATACTACTTATTAAACAAATAAGTCTTAAATTAATACGGCGGTCACAGTAAACTATGGTAAGTTGCCTTTTTGCATAAAAATTAGATCTCACCGTTTTGCTATATAAACTGCCTTATAAGATTTAATTTTTTTTTGGATGTTTTGTTTTTGAATTGATTAATTTACCAAGAATGATGTTCATTCGGGTTGGAAAAGTCGTTAACAACATTTGCGCTTTAAACTTTTGTTCATATTCTTGAGTATATTGTACCTCATGTCTCACGCATATAAAAGACTTAAGAGGATTAGCTTTATTCTTATTATAGATTTATTCATAGCGTGTGTGTAATGTACAGAGAACTTAACTTTTCAGTCTTTTTTTAGAAACTTGTTTAATAAGAACAGTTTATTTAGGTACTACGGTCACTACACTCACTAATAACTCATCAAGTAATTTAAGCTATATGAAATAAAACGACGTAGCAATGCAAACAAAACGTTTATTGCTAAAAGGTCGTTGAAAAACCGAACGTAACATATAACTAACTACAAAATGGGCACTTTAGAGGTAGTAAAAAATAAAAGAAGGAAAGTAAGCAAGAAGATGGAAAACAGCGGATGTTGTACGGCTACAGCGACTGGCCATTAAAGTGGGTCGAGATGGAACGCTCAAGATCTAGCTTAAATAGAGAAATCTACTGAACAGACTTAAAAGATATAGAAGCGTGGCGTAAATTGCAGCACGCTCCTTACTGTAAACTGGATTAATACAGGTGGACGGTACTAGCGTATAATTATTTTTATAAACAGTATTACTGGCTCCAATGCACCTCAATCATAATTCATACAACATCTGTCCGACGGAATATTTTCAACAAGTTCAAAGAGCAAACATTTTAATAGCAAAAAAAGGCATCGGTTTACAGGTCGCGAAGATACCGCATAACGCAACCAAAGAACACTCGAATTGGCAATCTCTTCCCTTTTTGCTTTTGATCCTTCTCCAGGATCTAATCATCAGATTCTTATTTAAGAAAATTTTATCACCAGAGAAGTATACGTTTTCAAAACCGCCTTCGAGTAATTGGGCAAAATACTTAAAAGAAATAATATTCTGAATAAAGATAAAACTTTTTTTTGAAGTCGGTTAATAATAGAAAAGTGTTTCAAATTATTTTAAAATTAATCAAATGCTTTCTATTTCAACAAGTTCATAATGTGTTGAACCTTTCCAAAAAAATGTAATAATAATTGTAGTCAAAATTATCCTTTAGAACTACGTTTATGCAATAAAAATGACTGTGGGATGTCAATTTAGTTATCAGTTTCACAACTATACTCAAACTGTCAGACTACAGATAGTAGAATTTGAATTTGTGAACTCTTTCATATAACGTCACTTGAAGTCGTAGAAAACTTTCGAGTCGGTATATGAGAGTAACAAGTGGGTCGACAAGTGAGTTCGAGCGGGTACAAGTGCTGAGGCCGAATAATTTTATACATTGTGCTCAGTCAATCTGCCAGGCGCTTAGTACTGCTATCTCTAGCGTAATTCTTAAGCTTTATCTGTTCTGGAGGATTGCATTTTATATTTACCAGTAAGAACTACTTTTTTATTCAGTGCGCTTTTTCTTTTTCTTAAAACTGCAGAGTATTTACTTAAAGTGTTCGTTTTCATGATATACGCCTACCAATCTACCGGATTTAATTCGATGGTTTGTTCTTTACACACCCATGTATATGTTGCCAGGCAGGCCGGTACAGCGATTTTCACCTACTGACAACGAATCTGCGACAATTTAACAAATTTAAATGGTTTCTTTATTCACTAGTATATTTTGAGATGTTGGTACCAATATGTACGAGTACCACCTCAATAAAGGCGGTGCCTCTATTTCAGTATTATTCCGAATGAGCAAGCCAGTTTGCATATTTTAACACTGAAATCCACAAAGCATAAAATACAGTCGCAGCTTCGCTTACAAGAGTTAAATAAAAGTTACTCTCGGCAAAGAATTCTTGCATACGGTAAAATTTCACTGTTTGCAATTCCTCATGAAATACTCAATCCGCAAATCCAATGTGCATGCGAAAGAATAAGAACAACTTGAGAGTTCTTTGCAACAATGCATGACCCTTGTCGAGAATTAAGTTAACACTGGCACTTTAACATATATGTTATGTATGTACGAATACATGTTAATGATAAATAATTCTCAAGTATAGCTTTATAAATATCGATTCACTATTTAAAGGGTTTACACTCTCCAGTCTATATAATACTCTTTTTAAACAGAGAACGACATTCGTTTTATGGTTGAATAGCATTTCATCAATAAAATATTTTATTAAATAAAAAAAGATTATGTATGTGTGAATATAACTCACTATTTTTAGTTGTTGCAGTTGAAGTAAGGAAAGTCTACAAAATGACAAATGAAGTTACACTGGTCGTTACTTCAATTAAAGTTTTCAGAATTTTGGTCGAAATCAACAACTAGGCGATCTCTACTATAAGTTAAAAGGGGATTTTAAAACACTTAAAATCAATGTTTATATAAACGGTATAGGAGGATCAATTCAAGTTACATGTATCCTCTAATAAAACCATAAATAGCATGAAGAAAACCTGTGCATGTTTACTTTACAGGTTACTACTGACATATTACAGAATGTATTTCTTGGGTCCTGGGCGATCCCAGTTTTAATTTATACTGAGAACAAATATTTCAGATAACACTGCATTTAATACATATTTTCATAAAGTTTTCCACTAACTGCTTTTCATTTCCAATACGTACATTCGAAATGTCGATAGTAGGTAGCTTTTAACTTTGAAAGATACAAACTGAAAAAAACCGATGAAAACATGGAAACTAAGTTATCCACCGCTCGTATAAATTCAACACGTAAAAGTTCGTATCTATCGGTAGTATCATTTATTTTTAACGTAGTCACAGAGGTTGTGTCGATTGCATTTAAAAAAATACAACAGTAACAATCTTTAGTTTTAGTAGGACAAAGTTCGGAAATAAATGGTAAATGTATCAAGAACAGGTCTGATAATGTTGGAATATATTTAGTATTTACTAAACTGTTCTCTTTCGAAACTCGCGCATAGCCGCTGCACAAAGCTATAGCGAGCCAACTGAGATGGAGCCCGGCGACCTCGAAATAAGCAAATAAGCTCTAACGAAATGAAAAACAAATACTCGGTGAATACATTCAACGTTTGAAAAACAGGATTCGGGTTTAGAGAAGACTTTTTTCCCAAATTTTATTTTTTAAGTGTGTATACAGTCTTTTTCCTCTATGTTTTCTTTTAATATTTAAATATTATCCTAATAAAAATACACTAATAACTTAAAAAGAAAAGAAATCGCAATTACTAAATGCAGTATTTGCAGACTTGTTCTTCTGGAGATACCAATAAAAGAGAAAATTATTTTATATGAATTATACTCTAAGAAAACCGATCAAGTAGACAAGGCGAAACTATGAGGATTCCTTGTTAGGACTACGACACTCTAAAAATGTGAGCATATATAATGCCACATTATATAAAACATCTCTTTTGTAACTCATACATACAATATAATAATAAATAACCAAATCCTTTCATTCAAATAACGTTGTCGCGATGAAAACACGCGTTCCAAATGGCTTAAACAAAATACGTTCTTGTTGACAAGTCATAAAAAGCACGTGCTAAGCACGTTATCTGAACGTATTCTAAGAAAAGTTCTAAACTTGTCGATTTAAGAAAAAATACTAGTTAAAAACTACAGAAAATCTAACTCATTTTTGATAGTTTTTTCTATGTGACTATATCGTATGTCACTGGAAATTCAAAGTACCTAGTCTTTATTGAAAAAGATCTATCTAATACAGCTTCAGTGAACAAAGACTTTGACAGAACGTAATAATTCTACGTTCATATAATACACGAGTTCGATTTGTAACTTGAGACGATAAACATGCATTTAAAGCGGAGGCTCGAAACACCGCCAGACTTTCTCCATTGAAGCAGAACAAATTCGTATCATTTGTTTTAAGGGGAGTTACAACTCAATTTAGGCCACATGTAATGGAGCAAGTGCACATTTTGTATTTTGCGGAACGGTCACTAGGGCAATCGCGTACAAGCAATGTTGTGCTGTTAAACAAAGTAAGGAGAAAGTCTTGATTTTCCACCATGAGTATTTTGCATTAATTAAGATTAATATACTTGTACTGCATTTTAACAATCTAGAATTCTATTTTATTCCGATGGACGAGGATATAATTGGTAATCGTGGAAATTTGTAATTTGACAATTTCTTTGTGTGAATACAATTAAAAAGACGCATTAATACAAAGAAAACAAATGTGCAATAATTTACAACGAAGATATAATACAACTAACAACAACCTTTGCTACAGCTGTACAAAGATTTTCTACTGACTTGAAGAAGAAGGACATGTTCGTCTCGCCTGTATTTTCACAGATTAGACAACGGTTTATTCAAATAATTCATAATACGTAGTAGTAAATATATTACGTAGTAAATACTTTTGAGGTCGCACTTTATCACATATACTGTTAAAATACAAATTTTTGAGCGTATCAGTAATAAACATTCGTAGATGTAACTGCCGCTGCTTTAGAAAAACAATTTATGTTTTACGTTATGAAATTCTGGTAAGGACGGGAAATAGTGCTCAGGTTGACCATTTTTTTTCCTATCAGAAATATCACTACCAATACGAACATTATCAGTGTATTTATCATTTTATTATCTGAATTAATCTCTACTCCGTTTTCTAATAACACGCGGTAATAGATATACACACAACTAAAGTATGTTCATGTAAAGCCGATACGTTTTGATACAATATTGGCTATTACCATGCATAGTGTCTGTTTACTTTATCGCTTTTACGTGATTGTAACAAATATTATAAATGCTTCGAATATTATTGTTTGCACTTTCATAATTGGATTTTCGGGTCATCTCTGCAGTTTGGGTTTTAAAGAATTTCAACATTTATCACTTGTTGTCCGATCACATCCGACCATGTAGATTACTACTGTTATTTAACTGGGAATAAAGATTTTATTTTAATTAACTTATTTTATCATCATTTTTTCATATATAGTTCTAGAATTAAGTTGCGTTAGCGGATTTAAACCTGCATTTTGCAAAACAGAATGTATGGAGTGATTGCTATATTTTGATCATTAAATTAAAAATATATTATTTATTTTGTGTACTAATACTTTTTAAAGAATACTTTTACATGTATATACATAATTTGATAAGAAATCCACAGCAATTGTGAAGCAATTTCAGTCTTTTGTGTAGAGAACACAACAAAAAGATGTTATCTTGAAGTTCTGCGGTGATTATTCCATGAGCGACGCAGATTTCTAAAATGCTTTGTGAAGTGGCTTAGTTGTTAAGTCACAGAAATAGGTAACGAAATGTTAGAGATCCGTAAAGAAAGCACGTTGCATATGCTTTAGTTGAATGATCTGGTCGATGACAATGTTTGGTAACCTTATCATTCGCAACCTAGTCGAAACGTCGGGTAATTGAAAGTAAATAAGTAACCGAATGATAAGTAAAATTTACTTATCATTCAGTTTTTGCTGTCCTAATGAGCTACAAGTTTTGATCTGGATTAATGCTATAGCTGCAGCCTAATTACATAGAAGGAAGTGTGTTTATAGTAGCGCATATGGAAAACGTATTGTAGAATGTGTAACGAGGTACAAGATAATCTTAGCTCCACCGTGTACCAAGTCGGTAATGCTGGTATGCTAGCATAAATTTAATCTATATATTTTACAACGTGAATAACCTAGCTACGGAGTAAAATATCTAGCGGCTAGAATTTTGCGTCAGAAATATCAATATTAAATTTGAAGAAACCGAAATTCTTACGCTTTTTCACGGCAACATTCTATAAAAGGGCAGTCTATTAAAGTCTTTATGAGCAATCAACAGATTAAGGCAATTGTGATACGTTTTTCGTGAATAAAAACTATATTCTTCTACTATCTACAGATTTCGTGCAAAACTTAGAAAATCATCACTCATTTAGATAAAAAAAATCACCTCCTCCGAAAACATTTAAGTCATGTATTTCAAAATATTGCACCGACTATACTGACTATCGATCACATCAAGAGTATGTAACGATGAACATTTAGCCGAAAAAAGATTGATATGAGGCCTCGGATATAGTTGGTGCTCAGCTCCCTTGACAGTAACATATAAAAAAAATCGCTGGCTAACATTTGCCGTGTCTACCTATAGAAAATTTAATTAATTTAACCACAATGTGCCGACAAATGTTACAACAGTAGATCTCAGATAGTGTAATAAAAATCTAGTCCCAAACAAGTAAAAACATTAAATAACCAATATATTAAATAACCAACATGATAACATAAAACCAGAAGCATTTATCGTAATGTTTGTGTTTTAAAAAGTGTCCACGAAATAGACAATTAAATCAGTTCTAAAACTTTTCCACACAGTCACAAAAAAATAAACAAAAACTCTGTTCACACATATTAAGATTAAACCGTGTATTCAGTTCGCGATCCGTGAAAATGTTACCGGGATCCGGCTCATCCATACTAATATTATAAATGCAAAAGTGTGTATATCTTTCTGTCTGTATGTTACCTCTTCACGATTAAACCGCTGAACCGGTTTAGATCAAATTTGAATTAGGTATAGTCCGAGTCCCGGGAAAGGACATAGGGTAGTTTTTATTCAACAGGTCATACTTTAAGGGGGTGAAAAGGGGGGTGGGATTTTGTACTGGGAATTATGAGTAAACACATGCTACTTTTTACAGCGATAACCCATATTTACGCAGGTCAAAGCTAGTGATGAAATAAAATTATCAAACACATAAATGTATGAAGTGTTCAAACGCGATTTTCATAGATTTGTTCAGTGAGCCGCGTCCTATAGCGTGTGTAGCAAACACATCCGGACTCACTCAACATCGCAAAGTTAAATTTCAACTATAAACTATCAAGTCAAATATCGTGAATCTAAATGTTTCGCGAATTTATTACGTTAGTAGCAGTAATTATAAAATGTTTAAATACATTTACACGTTTCCTAGTAACAAGTACGTGCGCCAGCGCCAAGCCGACTCCTTCAACGCGTCCCCGGGGGTTGTCCAATGTCATCTTCATGGCACCTGCCTGTCACACGCAGAGCTCTCTGTTACTTTTACGTGAATCGTTACACGCCGATCTCCTTATTAATACGTTTAAAATGATTTTACTTTACATGTCTGGTAACAATAATACAAAACAGTAGATAAATTAATTACAAGTACTTCTATTATTTTCTTATGTCTATCTACACGTTCGTTGCGGTGTTCGCTCCGCATTTAATTAAACCAACGCAAACAACTATAGGATTCTCGTTATTCTCAAGTGATTATGTTATAAAGGACAGTTGGGAGTTAATACTGAGTTGTCAAAGCACAAGTTATTTAAATAGGTCTTTGAAGCCTACTAGTAAATGGTTTTAATCAACATTTAGCTTCTGTTCAATGAAAGATAATGCGTGCTTAAATTCTGTCCAAGATATTGTATCTATTAACTTATAGTTGTTAATTAATATTTCATAAGGTATACATACAGTTCTCTATATTGAATAAATTTTTGTTTAATACATTTTACAATAGAGTACTCTATTATATATAGCTAAGTATATATTCTTAGCGAAGTAGAGCATTTTAGTTCTCTCCCTTTTTCTTACGTCAATACCCTTAGGTTTCGGTTCGAGTAAGTATAGGTATCATTATACCTCATGCAGCTGTTACGCTTTACGACTAAACTTGTATTATTATGTACTTAGAAAGAATGTAAACTTCACAAGCTCAATTACTGTTCCAAGCATGCGTACAGTTCAGTTTTAATGCATAAAACACATTAAAAATATTTAAAGATGCCACAAAATGTTAGTTTCAAATTCTATAACAGTTGTTAAATATTACGCAGAATAAAAGAAAAAATAGTACCTATTTTATTTTTCCAATTCGCGCTGGATCAAACGTAAAACCCATTTTACCTCCACTTGCCGTTCTCTCTCTGCTAAAAGAACTACAAACAAACCATTTAGATGTGTTATTACTTATTACTCAGTAGCTTTGTTTTTAGATAAAAAAAGGGATATTTTTAGTTGTACAGTACTTCTAATAGTTTTCCTTTTAGTAGTAGTAGTAGTAATCATTTTAATTCAGGTGTTTAAAACGAATAATAAAGAGGTATTCTCGTTAAACGCGGGAGTTATTTTGTTACCAGCATTTAAGGGAGCTTGATCTAAAAAATAATATTTGAATTGACAAGCAAAATAAATTAATACTTAGGTATGTCATACTCATACATAGAGTTAACTAAAATTAATTTACTGTCTACCCACATTTAATTGTAGAACCGAAAAAAAACTCTTTCATTCCAAAATCCATTATCCTGCGACACGATTTCTCATTTATGTGGGATAACAATACCCTTTGTTTCTTTTGACCGGTTTCGGGCTCACTATTGTACTCTGCATCGTAGTTATGAATATGATTATAATAATAGAAATCAAGAACATACATGAAGAAGAGCTGCCTCATTATCTATTTGAAGTAATCTTATAAGTAAGGAAAAAGGATAACTTTTCTTCCTTGCACAAAAATAATTAGAAAGAAAGTTTTCATTTAACGTTCTTGTTTTAATTTTATTTCTAGAGCTGAAGGCAACTTCAATGCCTAACGATGATTTAAAATTTCTAGAGTTTAAAGTTATGAACAGCTTTGGATGTCGTTGAAACTTTTACTCCAAATGTCGTAGATAAGAGATTTAATCCCGATAAAAAGATATCAGGAGATATTTCTAGCAAAACGAATTTTGGTAACAACTAAAATATATAACATTAAACCTGTGTTTTTTTAACAAACAAGAAAATGAGAATAAATAATAATAATAATATACAGAAATTTTTGAATTCAGTATACATATGTTACGCCATTGAGCAACGACAGTAGATGAAAATACTCACCTACATTTTAAGAAAACTGAACTTGGCAACGCATTCAGTGTAGCACGTAAATATTTGTGTTCTACTGTTTAATAGTTTGTAAATTAGTTTTGAATACTGAGAAATTAAATTTTTATTAAATTTCTCATCGATTTTGTTATTTTGTTTGCAGTTTCCAGTTTATTTTTTTATTTATATGTGATTCGTATCACATTTTTTAAATTAAAACTCCGGCATGATAAAAATGCTGTCGGCCCACAAATTCAATTATCTACGGGAACCTAGCCTTACAATCAAACAAAAAGAGCGTTGTCGTTTAAATCCCTTTCCTTTGGAAAATGCTCACAATAAACCTAGAGGCCGCCAGGAAAAAAACTGATAATGATGAACTTCAGAAGATAACAAAAACGGATCATTTGAAACTACCGCTAAGCTTTGTTTCTTTTAATAAAAAAAAAACAGAGTCAAAAATAAACTTATAGAAATCAAGTTAAATCGACTTTAAATGACCCGCATCCCATGGTTTGTTTTAAAGCTTTTATTAGGTTATGGAATCGATACAGAATTAGGAGAAATAAAATTGTTTACATTTATTACACAAAGCAACAATAAACGAAATAAAATATTAGCTATAAGTAAGTTACGGTGACTTTTTTTTGTTTTAACTACTGGAGAAGTGGCCACGGCTACAGAAAAGGCACATATTGTATAGGCACTCATAAAAATACAATCATGAACCTCAAACGCGTATTTTAATATATCCGTTTAGAAATGAGGTATTAAACAAAAATCCTTTTTTATAGCATCATTGATTCCTTTGGACAAGTTTAGTAAAGAGTATTAGTATCGGCGAGCCAGTTTCATCCACGTAGCGCACAAAACGGTAATTTGGAAGAACCTTAATCCATTTAGGTATACCTACGTTCCCCTGAGTAAATTTATATTTAATGGTATAATCGTCATTTTTGGGATTAAGAAACTCTTTCGTAAATAAATCGGATAACAGATATGGATACGTTTATTTCAAAGAAATTTCGATTTAGATGAAAACGAGCGATTAAAGCAGCGAAATACCCGATAAGCCGTAATCGTCAACAGTATAGAGATTAAATGTTTCTTCTACTTTGTTATCTATTTTATATGTAGGTATAAAGTTATACACACTATTTGAACTATTACCAATGACTTAAAATGTAACTTAGATATCGTTTTTGTTTAAAACAATCTTATGTCCATTTCTTGTTAATAGATGGAGTTCTGAAAAATACAAAAAAGTAAACGCCTTATAAGAACATTAAAACTAACTCTAGCTAAACTTTTGTTGGCTAAGGCTTTCTATTTTCAACAATAGACAAACAAAAAATATTTTCAAAGTAGGTTTATATTGTTTGCGCTTGATATTTCAGAAGCTATATTTCCGTCAATGGTAACTGATCGTTAACTTGGGTTTATTCGCGATATATTTTAAATGTCGCTGATGAACGTAATGCATATCTTGGTGTTTTCGAATTTACAGTTGATGGCATACAAAGCACTTAATCTGCTGTGGCGTTAACGTTTGTGCGGTTCAAAAAAATTGTACTGTTTGTGAGCGACGGACAGTTTGACGTACCATCTTGCACCAATTTCCAAAATAATCCACGATTTATTATTTTGATGGCTCGGAATACCTGACAATAGTCAGTGCAAATTACAGGATCTGCTTGAACTATTGCTCCAATTGGATGGATTGGGGGTTTGAGCTTGAGCACTTAAGGATTTAAGAATATTCCTTTTCGACAAAATAAAGGGTGAATGTTTCATACGCCTCTATGTATGATATACACACGGCAAACAAAATATCTGGTCAGGCTTACAAATGTGTTGTTTCAGTAGATATATTATTATAACATTTACAAGTGTGTTAAATGTGAATAACTCGTTTCTTCGCTCATGAAATTCATTCTTCACTCTTAGGATTTTCAGGTCTTCAAAGTTGCTGCACTTAATCCTGAGTGTAATTGCCACCAAATTTTATTAGCAGTAGTCGAGACCTTGCTGCAGCAAGGCTCTAAATATTTGCTGCGGAGAGAATGGTACTTGGCTCACATATCAGATTTCACAAAGATCACTCAAAATATTGACCAGCACATACAATATCCCACATTTTATAAAAACAAAATAGTATTTTCCAGTTACAACCAAATAGTAGCGAGAATGTAATTAATATATACGTAATTAAGCAATCAGGTTTGACTCGTATGACGGATGACAAATAGCCATTAATGTCGCCAGCGAATCCTGTTAACTGACACGATGGATATGAGTGTGAACACGAACGTACTCTCAGTGGCTTTATTAGTTAACCAATCAATCAGTTTCGAAGTCAACAAACTACCAATCAACTTTACACTGATCTTTGTCGATACTTTTAATTAACCATCAGGAAAAGGGGCCTTTCTTCACTAATGATCCACGTATTTCTCGTGAATTGTTATTAAACGAGTTATTACAATTCTACATCATTAAGATTATGTCTTGTAATCTTTGAGAAATATAATACTATTACATATTAATTCCGACTCGGAGATCTACTCTGTTGTATTATTCAACTTATTTTCATCATCAACAACAACCTTTAACAGTGGCACAACTTTTAAAAAGATAATTTCTTCAATTTTTTTGTAAGATTTGAAAATACAAATACTATAAGTGTTTAACGCTACAGTCTTATTTTCAAGGATACCTGTAAATTGTAGTTTACAAAAAGGATGTATGTATGTTTTAAAACCAAATTAAATGATTCAAAAACTAATAACTACTGTTCCGTGAATTTCATTATAGAACAAAGCGCATAGTCGGGGACATTCAGTTTCCTGGCTTGCCAACTATCGTTGTTTCGAATAAATTAAACTGTTGACTTTCTCTGAAAATTAAGGATTGAATTTAATAAATAGCTAAGTATTTACGAGAACAAAAAAACAAGTGTTTTTAAGATGTAGAAGAAAATAAACGTATTCGGTTATTACAATATACATTTCCTATTCCGATTTCAAATTCTTGCAAACAAACTAGTCTCTGAGAAAATATTTGCCGTCTTATTCACACAAACATGAAGTGTTCTTTAGCTCTCGCACGCCTTGTCTCTTACTCTTTTGACACATGACAATAAAGTCAGGCGAAGACTGACATACTTGAACGAAAATATCGACATTAAGCTTTTATGAGTGTGTTGGGTACAGTCACAATTGCTAGTTTAGTAACATTACAAACATTTTTATTGGAATCAATATTTCAAGTTCGATCCATAAAAGTTTCATTGAATAATTTAAAAGAAAGGACTTACTTTTTGAAGCGTATGCAGTTTAATAGTATTAATTAGTTTTAATCCCATATATATTAAATCCTATATACAGCTAATACTAAATAATAGAGATGAAGTCATTTCATAATAGATAACGTTTATACATATACCTATTCTAATGAGTATTTGAATGAATAATTAAAATAGGAACGTGTGTATTGTACACAATGTAATGACGGGCCCGGAAACCATCAATCGCTGCGTGTGAGCCTTACTAGTTTATTATTTACTGTCTAATAAAATTTGGCAGCACCAGATTTCCAGAAATCTATACTGACTAATTATACTAATTGATCCTTTTAAAAAAATAATTGTATTCATTATTAGCACAACATCTGCTTTCATTCAACATTGTTTTTTTAAATAATTTAACATAAATATCCTTACTAAGGAGAGGCCAATGTCCAGCAGTGGACTAGTAAAGGCTGTTGATGATAATGATGATGAAATATTTAAAAAATTAAAATATTTTGTTTTTCTGCCATTCTGTCAAAAGTGGAAAACCGCAACATCGTTACTGATATAAGATATATTACATCTTCTATAAGTTAAGATAACGTGTCAAAAGATAGAAGAATTAAAAAAAAGCCCTTTTCGACACACACTCTAACTGTTGACTGGCATCAAAATAACTATTGATCTACTTTTTGCACAAGGTATATGCTCAAAAAAAACAAAGAATCTTATCCACTTAGATGTATTATATTTCTAGTTTCTATTTTCTAATAATAACATATATTCAAATATCTTATATTTTCGTGGGTAATGTAATAAAATATATCAGTATACAGTAATATTCCTTTGATATTTCAACTTGTGTTTAAATATGTACGTCATTAAAACCTAAGAGGGCTGGAGCTGAGCTCTAAATTGTCAGTTGCTCTTATATTTAAATTATCACGTGTATAATTAATTCTATTTAAATCATATATATATATATATATATATATATATATAAATGTTGTGATGATTTGTGCACGCTTCAAAAACTCGGAAAGTTCTGCACCGATTGAGCTCAAATTTTGACACGAAATACAAACCATGTTTAAGATGGTTCGTATGTTTCGATATCGTATATTTCGTGATAATTTTGTTTCTCATTTTTTATCAATGCAACCACAATGTACTAACCACAGCTAATATTACAACAGTTTGCATGTAAAAATAGAAATATATTGTAGAACAAGGAATAAAAAAATTCGTAATATAAATTGTATTCAGTAGTGTGTTTGATTATACGAAGAACCACTTCTCTAAACAATATTTACATAAGTATTTCATGAAGAATAGTAGTGACCTGACTGAATCAAAAACCCTTTAAACGGCTGTATATCTAAGAATATGTATCTACCTGAAAACGTGCCTTAGATATATCTTATAAATTGTATTGTACCTATATATTTAACATATTGGGCCATGAGCTTCTCCGTGTTGAACGGACAAAGAATACTAATAACCTTTGGCAAAAGGACATTATAAGGATGAACGAAAGGCTTGAAGAGAGTTTTACCCTAAATTTGTGTCAAACAAGTTATTTTAGGAAGTCTTGCATAGCTCGGGGCTGCAGATGTAAGTAAGTTGTACATAAATCATTACTTTTATAAAAAGTTTGGTATTAATCGTGTAGACTATACTTTTGGTTGAAAACTAAACATGGGGCTAAAGCTAAATATAAGATATTATATTTATTTATTTTATTATTAAAACTTAATGCACATTTTGTACAAAGTTAAACTTTATCCCTAAGAGTTCTATAATAGTTCGGTAAAACTTGGTATAAAACAGAAATATAATGTTTAAGTATCCTACTATGTTTAAAATTAATTGTAACTAGCTGGTGCCCGCGACTTCGTTCGCGTGGAATTTGAAATGCGCTGCCTTAGTCAGTTCGATTCCCGGACCAGGCAAAATTTTATAGGGTTTATCTGAGAGAAAAAATAGCCTAAGTTACTCCTTATTTAAACAACTACTTGGAAGTCAAATATTATCAAAATCGCTAAAGCCGTTTTGAATATTACCCAGAAGAAACAGACAGACAGAAAGGCAGACAAACAATATTTAATCTGGCTTTTAGGCATTATAGGCCTTCACTTCACTGCTATATAGGCCTCTCCTTTGAAAGGAGGTTTTGGCCAACAATACCATGCGAGCCAGACGCGTTGGTATAGGGTTTCTTTCAAGTTTTCCATCTTTTTGCAATGCTGTTGTTCTGCGTAGTTTGCTCCTTTGGTCTGCTCTTACGACACCCACGGGATGAATAAGGGTGGTGACACTTCGTATTTTTAATCCGTCACCACACGGATTTACTGGCAAAATATATGCGTCTAAATCTCTTGCACTCTATACACTGTATGGTTTGTGTGGGTGAGTTTTAAAACGGTATGCTTGCTTTTTTACTGCAATAACGAATTTATATAAGGTACACCTGAATGAACTTGTTTTGATCCAATTTTTTCATAGGCCCGTGTTGCGAGAAATGCCAGAGACAGTTAAAATTGTACTTCGAATAGAGATTCAGTCGCTCGGAATAATCTTTTATACCTAAAGAATGTTTAGATGCGAAAGAATTTTACGGCGATGGCTTGCGCATGAAAATATACAGTTCCTACATTTTAAATTACCTTCAGAAAAGAATTTTCTATCAATTGAAAATAAATCTGGTGTACGATTAGGTATATATTACGATTTTAAAAGAAAACTTAAAGAATCCAGTCATATTCAGGATTCTTTATGAATAATAGTGGACAATAGAAATTTTACTAATGGCAAAAGGTAGCTGGATAAAATTTGTATTTTTTTATTTAAAGTATTCAATAATAGTTTAGAAACGAACTGTATTTAGGTAAAGATAAAATTTGCAGTTCTAACACGACGTATCGAGGACGCCCATATACTAACAAGTTATCTTGGTTCACTCAAGTGACTACGGTCAGTACAGTACTCTGTGAGGAGCATTGTGCCTTTTAATTAATACCTAATGCCTGTTGTCTAATAATGTGTTTATGATGACCAGACATTAGCTAATAGTTTACTTTTATTTCGAAACGATAATATTATTATAGTTTATTATGGGAACAAAATGATCAAACCTAGTCTTCGTAGAGGTTCAAAAGTAAAATATTTATTTCAGGCTATTATATATTCATCCTTAAATTTATTCGTATTACATCACACACAATTCAACTTACGCTGATTTAAAATTAAAACCCTATCCCAAAAATAATTAACTGTGTATTGAAAATTCAATTTCCTAAGTAATATTCTATTCAAATAAAATTACATAATTCATTTTCTAAAACTACTATCAATTAATTTTTTTAGCGTTTAAAACCTAACAGTTTAGTTGGTATAGTGGAACAGCACTAGACTCTAACAAAATTAGCACTTTAAATAAATCGCAAACAGGTCACTTAATCGTAAAATAGCTAGCACTTCACCGCTATGTTTTTGTCGGATTTATCGCACGATATCACACAGTCAATACTCTAAATATTTTTACATACGTACTTTATATATGCACATGCATAATTGAGAAAAAATCATCCCCGTGTATCTCCCTAAGCGGGCATGAAATTTTTAAAATTTAAAAATGTACGTGGCATTCATAATTTATTTATATTGTTTTTACTCCAGTTTTCTTGTTAAGTATTTGATATACAATAAAAAGTTACTAAAAATGTGGCATGAAGTATGTGAAAGTCTTTATTACACAAGTACATTTGCACACATTGCTTTTAATAACAGCTTTTCTTGTCTGGTTAAAGCTAACCGTACCTTTTTCCGGAACACAATTAGCCTGTGTCACTTTATCACTGTCCAGCCCATAAATTATTCCTATGCAAATAAATCACGTCGTTTCATTGAACCAATGTTGCATGATGAAGGAATAACAATCAAATTTTCTTATTTATAATCTTAGTAATAGGTATAGTAATAGCTTATTAGTAATAGAATAATGAAATGATTTTTGCTTTGCATACATTTTAATTCAAAGCGCTACCTTATTTCTTATCCCTTATTTTACCCCTCTTTAAGTTGAAATGAAAAAAAAACCTTTCTTAGTGAATGCTTACAACATATAAAGCATCAACTGCCAGAATTTCAAGTCAGCAGTTTGGGCTATGCGTTGATGAATCAGTCAGTCAATCAGAGCAATCTAATGAACGAAGAACTAATGAATAAATGTATAGAAGAACTAAATAACAACAGTGCTCTTCTGTCAAGGGCTGATATTCTTGCACAACTAATATCACTTTTGACATGATTTATTACGCATGGTAATAATCAATACTAATATCACGATGGAAGAACAATTGTTTCAACCCGCTAACCTAAAGATGATCAAGCGCGGTACAAATATACTGTTTATTAAAGAATATTAGAAGAATATAATATTACGAAACTCAAAAAACAGAGGTGTATTACTGCCAGACAGTAGGGCATAATGTTAATTTGTGCATTTGTTGTATAATATTCAGAAGAATGTTACAATATTACAATACTTTTAAAGATATTCTAAGAAAACAACCTAAATCCTTACACAAGTTAGGTATTGTCTCTATTGTTTTGATAAATTTCTTTGTTCAAAATGCGTCACTTAGCTGACTGCATTTTAATAAAGACCGAGTTTATAACTATGAATTCAAGACACATTTCAATAATAATAATATGACTAAAAATAAACATAAAACACTCCCAAAAAGTTTATCTTGACATTTCACCTTTTTCATCTCATTATCCCTTGAAAATTAATCCCTAAAAGGTATGAAATATCAGCGGTTTTGGTCGCGTGTATTGCTCGCGGCTTTGCTGATTTAATAAGCGTAGTAATAAGTAAGTCATACTAAAGTATATGTGATGAAAATGACTTAAATATTGGCTTTACTTGAAACTTAAGACGCAAGCTACAACGTAGCTAATATTTTCAATCTTCTCATTTAAAGACACTCCCAAAAAACCATTAAGTACTGAAGTGAAGTAATCTTGTTTTCGAGTTTTTCCTCTAGATGTGTGTTTGTAAGGGATCTCTTTGTTTCGGGAACTATTAAGTGCTCAACGCATCTTTTAAAGGGATCGTGTACATTTGTCACACATTATTTTGCTTTTCCCATTCTTTTTTAAGTGAGCGAAATTTATTCCAGTCTTATATGAAAACTTCAAAGTTCTATAAATATAACGGGTGCTGAGATTGGGAAACCTTCACTATTGTATATCTTTAGCTTAATGTATGCATATATTTAGGTAAGATACCTACGAGTAGGACGTTGGTCTTTAGCTCACAGACGTATACTATACTATGTGTTATTGTACTCGTACACACAATACATAGAACACAGGCCGAAGCTTAAAGCACCCAAACGTCGCCACCGTGGTAAAACAAGGGTTTTTGCTGGACTAATATCTTATTCTCAAACTACCTCAATGAACTTTTTATGTTTTTCTTGTAGGTATGTAATACATAGCAATAAAATACTGGAAATATTATCCTCCGGAGTGGAGAATAAAGGCATTTATCTTCGTACAAGTATTATTAAAGTTTGAATTATTCATATTTCTATATTATATTAAACTATTCTTTTTATTTTGCATAAAGGAAATAGTTAATTTAAATAAGTATTTTTTCAATTTAAAGAAATGTTTGCTTGCATGTTATCCTACGATATTATACATACAATGCTAAGTTTATAAGCACGCACAATACAACATTTGTCACATCGATATTTCACTGTATGATCCTCATTAATCCAATTTCCATGAGTTATGCACGTTTGAAACTCGCGGTATTAGGCGGGCGGTTGAAAGTTGGTGACTGGGATAGCGCCGTGTAACGGGACGCGCACTCGCTTCGCGGGCTCTGGTGCCACTGTCGGACCGCGGGACGCCGCGGGTGACGGAGCACAGGGCGCGCGCCTCTCCCGCCGACGCCATACTAGAAACGCGCATAAAACGCTCCACACTAAGCCACCGAAACTAACCACTTTCTTAATTAAAATATACAGTACATACTTAATATTTAAATTATGCTCACTACAGATGATGCCACTGACACTTTTAAAGTAACTTATGCATTTGTTATGTGCTTAAATTGCTTGAGATAGAAAGCCTCATAAGATTAATTATCTTCTAAGACAGTTTCATTTAAAGAAACTAAATATTTTACTTTGAAATGAGCAAAAGCGTTAATAGAATCCATTTTTGTTTTCTTATTAGTGTTTAATTTAGTTGGTATGTTCAATTTAATACAGTTAACAAAGAATACTGATTTATAGTATATTCATTAGATTGATTTCAATGTAAATATTCCATACACATATTCTGTAGTCAGTATAGATTACCCGGAGTAACTCAGCTGCGGCGGACGGGTTGCGGCGTTCGATCTATAAAGCCCACGTACGAAGTTTTTTAGTAACTTGACCTCACGTCCAAGCGTATGTAAATTAACGTATATGTATAAATATAGAAAAAACCCCAGCATCGCCAACTACATCTAACTCTGTTAGTTGAGATCCTAAAGAGTGAGCGGATTCCGACTCTAATTCAGGCTCTACGAGTATTTAACAGACTGTATTTGGTTACTTTAAATAAGAATTGGCACCAGAATTAAGCAACTGCAGCGTTTATGTCATGTATGTATTAATTGGATTTTTTTAATATCATTCCCCAAAAAAGCCCGATCTTACGTTATTATCTCGTTGTAAAATAAGCCGTTGTTTTCATACCAGTGTCATAAATAAAGGGAAAACGAATCTTATTACGCTATCCATGGCAATAAAATCCTAAAGAAGCGTGTTCAGTAAGTCAATACACTTATGTTCATTTTTAATGGGCAACTAATCTTTAAAACTGTTACTGCTTGCGAATACGTTATTGCTTGCGAATAGAAATTATCTAACTATAACTATTAAAAATTAGATCCACTATATACAATATAGAAATTCCTGAGAACCTCAACAAAGAAAACATTACTAACTCGAACGGAGGAAAAGATCGTCAGTATTAGATATTAAAGTTTTACTACGGCGTCTGCGGCATATATCTGGATCATGTATTTTGGTAGGTTTTGAACAAGCAAAAGTAAATATACTGTAAACTGTATTTTGTATGTATGTACTACAACCTGCTACATAGGAAATGTCAACAAATTTCCTATGTAGCAGGTTGCACATAGTTGCGTAGTGTACAAAAAGTACTTAAAATTAAGCCGAAATGGAACATTCATTTTTACTAACATGTATTTTAAAGTGATATTTCATGATACGATGTAAGACATAATAAGGAAAATGTCTGTGTTTATTTATTTCGAATAAAGAATGATTTTTAAGACTTTCTTTAAAATGTATAAATTTACCTCAACTTAACTATACTTATATTTTCATGGTTTGACTATTTCATAACTAAAATCATGTCACTCATCTATAGCGATTAATATGAATATATTATATAGTCAGATTTGCACAATTATTTTTGCACTGAACAGAGTATTCATTTACGCAATGATGACGCTTTTACAAACATACATGAAATGGACACAAAGAACACTCAGACTGAGAGCAATAATTTGTGGATGGCGATTGTGGATGGAATTGCGGATTTGTGGTGGCGTGGCCACCGCTTAAACCACTACGCCATCCGTGCAGTCTAACAGTACAACTAACATGAAAAAAGAAAAGGTACATTTTCTTGGCCAGACTCGTATTTCTTATGTGAGAAATTAGTAGTTGGCACACGCTTAGTCCAAATGTTGTATTGTTTTCATCGTAAAAGCCTTTAGTCAAAGTAAATAGCGGTCCATTAGAGGCAACTGTCGCATGACAGCACTGAACATTTCCTCTACGGACGAAAACAATGCGCTTTTCGCTTTTTGCAATACTGGACGTTGGTTGCAACGCTTTCAAACGTAGAATGATACGGCTCCATCCATACCATCCGTTGCCTGAGGTGTTTTGTTTCTATTAAGTTCACAAGGCGATATCTAATCCAAAACATCCTTCGTGCGCTTTCAACTAAAATAAATTTGTATTTATAGACTATTACTACATTTTTATTCTGCACTACGTTCCGGTATAATTTAAAAGTTAACGAGGAAAGCAAATGCCTTAGCTATAGAGAAAGTACAAACATTTCATTACATTTCATAGAGTATTGAATTAGAACTAAAATCTTCGCACGTATTGGAAATTTTTCTAAGTTGAAAGCATTTATATTTTTGCACAAATTCTTACAAAGTAGAATATAGCTCCCTCGCCTCGCTAGAAATTATTTATATATTATTAAAGAGTAAATTAAGTCTGTAAATTCTACATTAATTTTAAGCGGCAGTGATATGAAATTAGATATTACAAGTTGGAGTTGTCGTTTTATAGGTATAAATGAATATAGTTTTTTGATAATGTTATTTTTTTTTCTACATCTTAATTCCTTTAACAAACAGGGTTTTCATTGCCTCAAAAACTCTTCTCGATTCTTTTAAACTTTTTTCTAAATTATCA
This sequence comes from Arctia plantaginis, assembly GCA_902825455.1. Lineage (NCBI taxonomy): Eukaryota > Metazoa > Arthropoda > Insecta > Lepidoptera > Erebidae > Arctia > Arctia plantaginis. Next base: position 10,772,725 of record CADEBD010000288.1, read on the forward strand.
GTTTCAATCAAAATCTCTGTTGTTTTAGTTAAAATCTGATTGCTCTCAACTCTTCATCATGTTCAAATTTATTAATATAATCTAGATGGTTATCGTATACAAACTTGATCTACGAGTAGATGTTGTATTAATTTAGGGAAGTATTAGGTCTACAAGTACATACATTTTTTTAAAATCTTAACATGTTAATGACTGCTTGCTCCTAAATAAAAAAACTGATATAGTGAATAAATACCACAGAGTAAGTTATGAGAACTTGGTAAATGATAAAATTTTTGTTTGTTATGCTCCTACAGTAAGATGAACTGTGCGTAGTGTGATCTAGAGGAGAAGAAGAGTTATCTTGTTTCCTATCCCTTGCGGAGCAGAAACCTAATTTAAGTCTTATTACATTTCTGCAAGGTTGGCAACTCGCAAGTAATATGCTCTTAGTATTGGAAGCATTAATAAAAAGTCAGGTAGTATAATAGCACAGTACTTGTCCTCCACTTTTTGTTTTAAAAACAAATTTTTGGTGATCGCAAATAACAAAATGTTATAGAGTCACCTGTCTCCTTTATCTTTGACGGGTGCGGAAAATCTAATGCTATAATTCTTTTGTTATAAATTGGCAATATTCTAGATGGCCCTGTATCCAATTTTTAGACGTTTATTGATTTTTTATGGAAATTTATAACATGAATCATGTTTTTATGACTTGATCTCAGATCGAATTATTCTAACGAAATATCCAGGTACTATAAGATACAGTATGTTATTTCACTTGAAAAACTTAAACTGCTACCAGTATTAGACGTAGGAATAATAATGCATTGCTACGATATTATCATCAAAGGAGTACTTGTGATGACAATGAAAATAATAAAGCGATATGTATACTTATTGAAACAAAGTTGCAGGCTTCTCACTAAACATATTTGTCTTTAATTATCTCAAAAATGGAGACTTTATTTACTCTGGCAAATTTAACTACGCCAGCCTGAAGGGAAACAGCATAGTTATATTATTCTAACGATGTTCTTAAATATGTCACTTACCTTAAAGCATGAAGATTTGAAAAAGTAATTCCCAAACCACAAATAATAAGTCTTTTTCTTACCTGTAACAAAGTAAATAAAATTATAAAAAACGATTGACAAAATTGTTATAAATTAAGCAATGCTATGACAGTGCAGGGGAAACTAAACTGCGGATATAAAAATCGACGGTTAAGAAACTATACGACACTACGTCACCGACTTGACGCCGACGGAAAATATGATGGCCGCACAATAGCTTGCAATGGTGGAGACTCCCAAATCATTATTTATTGTTTCGTTAACGAGCTCGAAAGACACAACCGGATCTGTGGCTCAATGCCCAAACCACAGGCTGACTCATCCAATGGTTTTTAGGAGATTTTCGAATAAATAATATTAGTGTTTGACTACTGAAATAATATTAGTATTTTACCGGTACCTAAAAGTTTCGCCCTAAGGTTTTTACGGATAACGAGCAGAAGACAGAACTTGATGAAAATAATGTATAAAGCCTTAAAAGATTTGCTATGCTAATTGCCCTAAAGAAATCCGTTGGTTCAATAGTTCAGTAAATATATGAATATACTTGTATATGATGTTAGGTAAATATCCAACGCTAAATACATGGACGACGATATTTTGCAAACGAATATTACAAACTTCAAAGGCAATATTTCGTTTTCATGTCACTTTTATCAACAGATTATCGCCTGAAGGGCAATACTTCTTGCGGCTTACAATTTACTCATTTGTCGTAAAGTTGCCTATTAAGAAAATATAAATTAATTTTTCATTTAAAAGAAATAGGCAGGAGGATTGAAGGGATTTTAAAATAAACAATTTAGCTCCAGTACTACACCCGATCGGATTTAAAAGCTTCCAGATTTACCTGATTACGTTAATGAAAAATTCACCTTACTAGACCTTTCAGGCGGCAAATAGATACCCAAAATTATTTAAAGCCAAAAAATGTATTTTTTAGACGTAAGCAAAGCAGAAACTAATAATGACAATATCCTAACTATCAAAACTTGAAAGTGTTTACAGTCAACGTTAAACATACCGCATTGTTAGTACTGGGGAGTACAGCAAAGACCTATAGATAACGTTATTTATTACATAAGACTGATAGAATTGCAAGATGTTAACCTTGTTATGTAGATGACGGCCCGTTCCTGTCGCCAGACAGTGCTACCCCGATGTCTAATGGAGTAAAGATAACTAACTAAGGCAAGTGGCCCTTTCCCACTTTTAGATAAAATATTTTCAAGAAAGATGTACAAAAGAAGTCAGTAAAGTGAGTTTTTAAAAAAATAATTCGACTTGGTAATGAGCTTTTTACTATGACAATATTGAAAGTGATACTTAATATTTGGTCTCAGTTCGTGAAATTGATTTATTTTGTGTGTCGTGACATCTACGACACAGAAAATAAATTAATGTTCACTATGCCTTTATTTTCTTATTTAAAAATCGCGATATCAATATGCTATATATCATCATCATCAGCCTATCGCAGTCCATTGCTGGACAAAGGCCTCTCCTATTGCACGCCACTTCTATCTATTTTCGGCCTATATGCGATATATGTATGTTGGGATTTAAAACAACTTTTGAATAATGAAACAGAGAGGGAGTCTATTAATTCGTTATGCGAACTATTAATTTTGCCAATACTTTGAACAGCTGTTTAGAAAGCCTGTCTGACATGAACGAACTTCGTGTAATAAGCCTGATGACAGTGATGAATCGCTCTGAAATATGCGTTTAAAATATGTAATATAACTAACACTAAAATTTTGTTGTAACTCTAGTAACTTAACTTTATGTTAGAATCTAAGAATGGATCGGGCAAATATCCTAGCAAAATTTATCATGAAAATATATTAACAACGTTTCGTAATATATTAAAAAACAAAACACAACCAACACAAATTTAAAAAAAAAAAACATATAATCTACTGCGGATACAACTGTTATTGTGCCTAATTGTATCTTTTGAAGTAGAAAAGAGAATATTTATAAACGTATTCAGGCAGTCAGTGTGGCAAGTCACGTCGTGAACAGTCGTAGGTCCCGCTACACGCTAACATATCATGCATTATTACTACGTAGATTTCACACAAGGTTGCATTATAAAAACATGGTATTTTTACTGCAGATCAAAAAAAAATTGCCCTTAGTCAGTAGCAGAGATTGAGCACTGGTGTAAAACTATTTTTACTAAATCTATTATCACGGTTCGAATCAATTTTAGCAACGAAACAACCAATGTATATTATATTATCTACATCTCGATATAACGAATTGAAAAAATTATCGACTTGATTTTTCATTGGCGCTAATACTATACCCAGAAGGGACCAACCTTCACATAGACAATTTATTACCTTTGTGTTTGATTTTCCTATAGCAAGTGCTATCTTTGCGTAAAAGTAAATTCAAACTGTAAATATAAAACAAAAATTTCAATTAAAGTCCAATTGGTCATTTTCAGGCTGGGAATAATGGAGAAAGAATTTATCTAATACCAATGTCTCAAAGAGCATTTTCAGGTTTGATCGATTTTAAGGTTCTTATTAAAAAAATGCAACCGTACGTATGAACAGTAACAACTAATATAATTATAAGATTATAATTATATTTATTCATGTGATTAGATGATCCCTGACACCCAACAATCCTCGGCACTGAGGCAAGTCTTCAGGTAGTCGATGAATATGATTAAACATTAACACTAACATTCTGCTTGTATGTATAAGCTTTAAATTACAGTGTATTTACACTTCAAAAACACTCTGCAACACTTTTTGAGGCTACCTTCAACGATATTATTTAAAGTACGGCTTATATTACGATATCGCGTGCAGGAATAACATGTTGTAAACATAATATGTAGCAAGAACATTATCTTTTATTTTAAAGCATCTGTTTACGCAAAAACAATGTTACTGAAATATAGTTTACCAAAAATAACATTGTACACTTTTAGGAAATCTACACTAACATATTGCTTCTGTATTAATATTCAGGAGCAATATGTTTGTGTTGCATCTGTTTGTGTAATCACAGTTTTTTTTGTATTCTTTTTTTATTTTAAACTATTATTTAAACTCGACTGCACGGATGGCGTAGTCGTTTAAGTGGTCGCCACGCCACTTCCTATTACGCCGAGTGTTGTGGGTTCAAACCCCACATGGGACAATACTTTGTGTAATCCACAAATTGTTGTTCTGAGTCTGGGTGTTCTTTGTGACCGTTTCATGTATGTTTGTGAAGTCCCCCGCGACACAGGAATATATATTCCTAATGCGGGCGTTGTCTTTAAAAAAAAAAAAACTTACTTAGATTTATTGCAAACATTCTCATTAAAAAAAGGATTTTTTTATACATTTACAAGTCTCAAAATGTACTTTATTATTACTGTGTTGCGTTCTATGGATGAAGTTCTATAGCAAATAGGGTCATTTACAGCGAAACCAGGAAGACTTTGGTCTTCTTAAATTTTGCAATTAAATTTTGCAAGTATTATACGAAGACCTAGAGTATATAAACTGTGATTTACTTACTAATTATAAAGTTAATAAATAACAGCTTATGTTTTAATAATGAACTAATAACAAATTTAAAGCCAAGTACCTATGCATATTCAAATATAATTTAATTTAAAAGTAGCTACCTATTGTACTTTATTTTATAAGATACAAAGCCTATTAAAGTTATTCATTGATCGTTCCTTCCTTTCATATGATAATAAATTACAAAATGTATTATTATACTGAAATATAAACGAAAGTATTTTTTGCCATGATGAGGCTGGATTAAAGAAATTGCCTAAATATGATCCGTCCTGGTAAGTATAGATTGATGTTAGAAGCCACCTAAAATTCTTATAAATAACGGACCAGTTAGTTGAGTTCTTTCGTCAGATCATCCACGTTTTATCAAATAGATTACATACCATATTACAAAAAAATAAGCTTAATCACTTAAAACAAAACTATTAATCCCGTTCCGGTACATGCATTTCTACTCTAATTGATTTACAAGTGGAACATTACCAACGAACAAAAATGAAGATTTTATTTACGGCATTAATTGCAGCATTGTACAAAACAACGACTTTGTACTGCAATGTAGATCAGCTCATTTTATCTACATGGTGTAACTGAACAACAAAACTTTCCGTGTATTTCAAAGTTTTACAATTATCAGATAATTGATTAAAAAATGGTAGAGTGAGTGAGTACCTATGCAAGAGCGATACGGTCGGTGACACACATCACGGGATTTACTGAGCTCGTAAAGACATTTTACACGCATCGGCGGCTGAGTGCCGAGTTCGTAATTCGTTGAGGCAGCCACCGAGACAGGAATGAGCTAACTTTTAGGCAAGACTGCGGGCGAATGAGAAAACATTGGAGAAGTTGCCGCCAAGTGATAGACAAAAACGGCGAAATATATGTTGGGGCTTAGTGAAACACATATCACTGCAGAGTTTCGAGATATGCCGTGAATAACAATAAGTATGCTTAAACTTGTACAACTCTGGCGTTAGATATCATCAAAACTTGACATGTGATTTATGTACATAGATAAGCTTTGTAATTGTACATATTAATCCGAGTTAAACAACGTAAAGTTATCAACAACACAAGTCTACTAACCCAAAATTTAAAATGTATAGTTTACTTTTTAATATGAATGAAATGGTCTAAGACACAAAGATCATATCAGATATTAAGAATTTAAAAAAATAAAAGATCAAATGATCGCAAGCAAACAACTCAATAAGCGCCAAGAAGGGAGTTAACGCAGAAACAAGGCTGCCATATGATATATGCCTCGTACCCGCAGTTGTAATAAGCACCGCTCAACTCGATCATAAATAAAATGAGAGCTGGCACACTAGGCATTTCAGGCGCGTCAACGGCAGCTGTTACTAAGGCGAATTCTGACACGAGTCGCTCACTTCCGATAAAAATATCTTGAACTACCTAACCATCCAAACACGTTCACAACGTTAGCACATACTACCGCTCACCTATGCAAAACAACATTAAATTATTATAAGTTAAATTTACATACTATTTCCTTTCTATTCCGAACTTTTATTTGTAAATCTGTTTAGTCTGCTACAAAACAGGAGCTCAACCTATCTTAAAATATATATGACTGGACATCATCATTTTACAAAACATTAGGACTTACTTCAAAGTGTCTAAATAATTTCCTTTTAAGATCTAATAAAATATCATAAAAGTCTTATCACGATTGGGTAGATTAATATAATAATAAAAAAATAAAAATACTGCGGAAATTGCACTATATTTTATTTGCCGATTTGACAACGCCAAGGACTGCGGCGTTATTAGTATTTCATACAAGAATGTACAAAACTTTTAATTTTACTGTCACACACAACTACAAAAAAGATGAATTGGAAACTACCTATTTCTTTCCTCAAAAGAAATATTTGTTTGAGAAATGGCATCCAGTTATTTATAATTCAATATTATCTTAGTCTAATTCTTTTTCAATCCGATGAATTTTATTTGAAAATTAGACAACCGTAGAATAATAATATTTTATACAATAATGATAAGTTTCCCTTTATTATTTTTTGCAACAATTGTTATTAAGAAAATATTTATCTGGAGAACTTATGACAAGGATATGATAATATTTTCAAAGTATTAAAAGTCCTTGGTCGTTCGGCTCCTTCATAAATATTTAAAGAAAACCATAGGGATTTAACTTTCAGGGCCACAGAGATATTGTGAAATCGGTGATGGAAATTAAATATGTATACAATGTAAATTTTTGTGGTAATTTAAACTGAAATCATCGATAAATTGGTTAAAAAAACTTACGATATTACTATATAACCTTAACTTCAGGTAGTAAGCGTTTAAATAATGAAAATAATGAAAGCATTATAAAATATTCCAACTCTTTAAAGTAAAGAACATTTCACAAGCTAGCTACAAAAGATTGCAAAATGAATAAAACAAAGCGCTGGTATGAAGTCGAAATTTGATAAACGAACGTATAACAGACGTAAAATAAAAACAATTTAAAGAGTTCTCGATTTATGTAACATAGTTTTAATGCGCTCGTCGGGTATTATTCAATTAGTTTTAACTGCCATAATCGTATGACAAAATAGTTTTACGCTGCATTTTTCCTACTTCAAATTCATCTATACCAATATTTTAAAGCAGAACAGTTTTTTGTTTGTTTGGTTGAATGCGCTAACTCACGAACTACATATTCGAATTTGATTTTTTTTTGTGTTGGATAGCTTATTTATCGAAGAAGTCTATAGGCTATATAACATTTCGTTATAACTAATAGGAGCCGGTCATCAATGAAAAGTGAGGCATATGCGAGGGAAAATTGTTCCTTTTGAGAGATTAGCTTGTAACTTGTAACAAAAACTTTTATATATTTACTAATCAAAGAATTTACTAATCATAGAATTGTTTGCAATTTGTGGTTCATGTTTAGTAATCTTCATGGTTCATCTTGGTGGTAAGCTTGTGCGTTTTAGCTAATAATGTGAGTTTGTAAATGTATTTAATGCGCTTCACTATATGCACAACAAATATGTAATAGTACACAGTTTTACCTTTGGGGACATATAAAAATAATAGCGGATTAATGCTTGAAACAACGCTAGTAGAGCTTTTCACACTTTAACGCGGTTACTAGTAAAAATAAAGCGATGTACAAATTTAACTTCAATAATATTACAAGCAATACTTTGAATGCTACTCGAATATGAGACATAGCACCAAGGTTAGTTTATTTTGTTTTTTTCTATGTAATATTCATTGTTATCTGTGTAGTAAATAAGAAAAGAAGAGTACATACATTTTAAGATTTTTTTTAAAGCATCTCATCGAAAACAACATTAATAATAACTTCACACATCTCACACACTGATCCCAAACTAGGCAGAGCCTGTACTATGGTAATCAGACTGCTGATAAACATACTTATATATTTCTAAATAAATAATGCATACATATTACATACATCACACATTTATCCCGGGTGGGAATCCAACCCACGACTTTTGGCTTAGCAATTAAGATCACTAACCACTAGACCAACAGTCAATCATCGAAAGGGCACACAAAATGGCAATAATTGACAAAATGAAAATTTATAAATTTATTTACATCGGTAGTTCATATTTTGCCGCCTCATGGTACCTCTACTATATGCATGGCCTATGCATCTGCCCGTTCATTCATAAGATGCTGATTATACGCCAAGGCTTTATGTCGATTAGGCAGGTAATTTAAGAGCGTCATATACTTAAATGACTAGGCTGTTAACTAAATGCGTGTAAAATTAAGTTAGATGGCTGCGACACATCAACCCTGCAATAAACTAAACAAGAGTATGTTCAAACACATTCCGACTGCAAATATTTTAAAACTATAGACTTTTTATAGATAATTCTGCAATTTATAGTTGAACTTAAAAGCGCGAAACAACTGCAGCGACACGATGCTTCTTTCCTTGGACATTGACCCCGTTTTAAGCGAAACGAATCGGGCATTCTTGAAACACAGCGCAAAATATGTACCGTACTTAAAGATAAGATAAAATTATGCAAGAAATGCATGGAATAAAAATTGTAGGTATGTAACCGTTTATAACGTTTTTATTCCATGCATATCAAAATCTATTCCAAACATAATTTATTAAAGTCTCAAAATACTTAACTAATAAAAAAATACCAATATTTTCATGAAAGTCGTTTATTATCATAATGACCAATTAATAATAAACGGTCCGCCAATAACTAAGAGTATAACTTCTCCATTTTATGTCTGCTTATAGTTACATCTTGATGAATTTCAAATTAAAAATGATAGAAGCCTGTAAAAGCTTGATAAAGTTACGAAAAAAAAGTAAGGGGGAAAACAGATAAACGGATTATGGTTACGAAACTTGGTAGGTGTCCAACAGTTTACTTCGTTGGGCAGGTTTGATTGATTTATACACTATTAGGCAAAGTCAACGTTCTGTACCGTATCGGCTATAGATAGCCCGTCCGAACTTTTTTCTTTCTAAACAAGTAATAGCATCAATTTTAACGATATTTTTTTCTTTTAAATAATGATCCGTGTATTAGTCGTGTGTTGTGGTGTGTATATAAACACACTTGTGTCCGCACCGGCACCGCACTTTTGACTTTTAAGTTCAGTGTGTTCAAGAGCGGCGGTACTCACTTACCATCAGGTGACCTGCCTACTCGTTTGCCCATAATATCATATAAAACTTTTAACTTAACACGAGGTTCCTGGCCGTTAACAAAGTTACAAAGAGCACAACACTGGGATAAAAAAGTGAAGGGAAAACATCGATTACTAACGCGCATCCTTCACAAAAGTGCTATGTTTATTTTTCTACTAAGTTTTCTACAAAATATCGTTTGTAATGATCTGCTTAATGTACCATTACTAGTAAATTTCTCTGTAAATATAATTCTACTTAAGATTAAACGGAACACTTTAGTGTAAAGATAAACATCAAACATTTCGAAGTACTTTTCGAGCCAAACACAAAACTGAATATTGTAGGTAAAATTTGTTTTCGCGTTCTCAGAGTTTGCGTCCATTAGTCAAACGTTTTGCAAAAACATGCGCCCTTGTCATTTAAAAGTTTAGAGCTAAAAGGATAGAGATTAATTAAACTCTTTAATTGGTCTTCTGACCCAGGTAGATTGTTGTGACACGTCCTGACAAGCCCTTTGTTATCATAAGATCAACATCGTTTTATAAGATTACATCTAAACAATTTCGAGAACCTTGAAAGTAACTTTGTCATTAAAAGCGAAGAACAAAAAACAACTCTTATTCGATAACAATAAGTTTGTTAAAGAGACTGTGTAATTTGAACTGATGACTCATGTTAACAGAAACTTGATCGTTTGAAGAGGCATGATAAACAATGTCTTGTGTCATGCGCATGGTTAAGCTAGATAGAAAATATACTAAACACATACAGTAACATTGTGAAATTGAGGGAGATTTTCCCTTTCATTCTATGTTATATAATATTTATTGTATTGTGTATGTAGTATATTTATGCCCACCGTTAATAAAGCTTTATTCTCCTTAATTTAATAATGAACAAAGGTTTAAATTCAATATATGGGTAATCAGTTTCTTTATTAAAGCCGTGATTTAGTCGCTACTAAAAACTGGGAAATAAAGTTAAATACATCTTATCATCGCTTAATTTAAAATAGTATGTTAATAAATTTCAAACTTTTTCTTATGTAGCATAATATAATACTTAATTATTTGTTCCAAGAACAGCATTGTCACGGTTACCATAATATTATATCGTCTTCGAATACGATCTCACAAAACGTATAGAATGAAAGGGTTTTGTTGCGAGCCTTTCTAATGGAACCCACCTATACAATCTTAATTAATAAATAAGTAAACATCAGGTTGAGTTACAGTATGGGTCTTAGTTTAAGTAAGCGGCTGGTTGGGCAATAGCACGTTTCATTGTACATGTCATGCGTGTAGAAGTTGCGAAATGCTACGAGCGACAGTGATATGCTACGAATGCCTACACGAGTATAGTATAGTATAATATTATATAACCACAACACAAGTTAAATCTTATCTCGGGTACCAAAGTTCAACTACTATTTGCGCCCAGAATATTGTCAATTTTGTTTAAGTTAGTTGTAATTTGGTTTTAATAAATAAAATAAATATAGAGCATCAAGCATCTTGTTAAAAAAGAACTACGTTTAAATTAAACATTTTTTAATTAAATTTTAAATTTATTAATCACAAGATGTTGATGTTATGAACTGTGACTGAAGGACAATAACTTACTATCATCACAAATTTACTTACTTTAAATATACCCTGTGAATGTTTTTTATATTTATTTACTATTACATTAAATGCAGAATGTCCATTTGAGGAAAATAAGTTGTTATTTAACACAAAACATTGCTACTATAATCCAAATACCGTCGGATTCGTTTTTTATAGAATCCTCCCGTACCAAATTAATAAACAAAAGGAAATACAGGCAAAACATGACTTAGGGGTTCGTTGAACTGAAAGCAAACGCGCGCATGACACGATTTTATTTAATGACTCGGTGTACGGATAACTTGCTGCCATTTCCGCCACCAACATGATATACAAAATGGCAACCTTACCTTGCAGCACCTAAACTAAAATGGCCGAGTGGCAGACAGAAAAAAATATCCCCAACCTCCGCTGCTGGGAAATTTTACAAGAGATTTTTGTCACGGTTTTGAAGCGTTACCGTTTTTAAGTAGTGCCAGTGCCCATGTTGTTTTTAAAATCACTTTCACCACACTAAATGGTACCTTCCGGAAGTAACTGCATGAGTTCCTATTAAAAATTGTATAAATTTTTGCCATAGTACTATAATATTAGAACAGTTCCCTCGTCTTCTAAAAGCTCCCGTCAACAGATCATGTATCTACTTATTAAAATTCGAGCAACCGTACTTAAACAAAAAAAAAACTAAATTGTCCAACAGACTTTAAGTAATTAAAACAAGACAAAATACTAAACCTAAAACACTACAAAATATATATATTGTTTGTTTGTGTTTATAATTATTATGATTTATTATTTATACATTTTTTATTAATCGAGTTTAAAATAGAGTATTTAGAGTTGTATTTTGCGGGCAATCCTATAGCAAAGTATTTCTGTGTCCCAATAATATTTAAATAGCATTTGGACACAATAACTAGCAAAAAAAATTATCAGGCAGTGTTTGATGAAATTGTTACGTTTGAATTTCGGAATGATTACACAGCAACTGTTTTATACTGGTTTTAATCACTTCACAGGAGACATTCCAGTCCTGTGATCAAAGTCTTTTTAATTAAAAATCTTGCAACAGACGGTTGTCTAAATTCCAAGCAAGGAAGAGATTCTCTTTTAACGAAAGAAGGTTTAATGAAATCCTATTAGTTTAGGTGGTCTACAAAGATACCCGTAAATAATTCAAGTAAATAATTTGAGCGTGGCCTGATTAGAAAAAAAATAGAAACTCCGAGATTGCAATGGAGCAGTTTTAGTTCATAAGTTCATAACGTTGACATTACTCGGTCGGGCTTCCAACCCAACCCAGGAACTACCTATCGCAACTACCCATTGTGTTCCAATACGCCGCAGAGCAAACAAAAACTCCGACGTAAATACCATAAACAGTACGTGATCTAAATACCTCCAAGGGGAAAAGCTCTCCTTACCTGTCTTATCCAATTCAACATAAATTTCGCGAATAAAATTTGATTTTATTCAAGGTGGAGTTAACAAATGCGCAAATATATTCTCGCAATTTCTTCTACGAGGCGGCGTATTAAATTAGACAGAAAGGAGTAAAAAAAATATTTAAAAAGGATCCAAGTTAAGAACGATCTCGTGATTAGTGTTCCGCATAGTAAAGTTAAATGGAAATAGCATATTTCGAGTTAGCATCACAGTAATAATGTCCTTTTATATTTTCCAGCCAAGTACTGATAATCTATTGTCTGGTTAGATTAACAGAAATTGAAAAAAACACAACTACATACATCATTATCCCACAGCCAAACCTAAGAAAACTATGAAAATACTTTAAATTTATTACCCAAAAACGAAAGCTAAAAAAAGATAGGTATTGTGCAGAGAGTTTCTGCAAAGTGAAACAGGGCTGTTGAGGATCGGTCGCCTTCACAAAATGAAATTTAGTATCGAGTGTGCCGCCGCTCTTGAGGCACGATGCTTTTACTGCACTTGCCCGTACATTTCCACACTTCATATACATCTCACATCCTTAGCACAAATACTCTTTTGCATACCCAAGTTTTAACTTGAATTGTGCGTAAACGATATGCAGAATATAGAATTAACTCATATAAAGCGAATGTCTTGTAAATTTATTAAATCCGTAGCCTGCTGTTATTTAAACAGTACTAAATTATCATTTATCCTATTCAAACTTGCAGTTTCTTGTAATTTATCGTGCACTAGAGAAGGACTACTGTACCTAAAATTTTTAGTTAACTGACAGAGAAGGTAATCCTTGCAGATTCAAAGAAATGGCTTAATAATGTTCTTCACATTATTAAGCCATTTTAATACAACAGTTAAATACTTGTCACAGTGAAGACTGTTATAGATCCTACAAAGGAAACAACAAGAGACGATTAATATACCTATGTAATGAGGATTTAGATGTGTACAGACAAATGAATATAAAGGCAAGTTACTTATAGTATTGGGAAGATTCATTAAATTTAATTCGGGATTTAATCACAATTACTTTTACAATCTGCTTTACTAACCTATTATTCCCTTGTCAGTTTTTTATACCAGCCAGTTATTTTACAAACGATTGCTCATAATTTAATCGATCCTGATCAAGAGTTCAGAGATGATGTACAAGAGCGCAAACGCAACGAGTTGCAAATTCTCGTAAATTACTGGCCTTCATTTTATTTTAATTTAACACTACATTTACGACATCAAAACTACGATTGCATTTACTGATCATGAAACATGAGTCGCTTAATCGGATATAACCGGAACTAACTAACACTACTTGGATTGCAAATATTTAACATAAACCGCTAAATTAAATGTCTTAGATTCAGATTAAACAAAATAAATGCATTTTTTTATGATTTTATAAAAATGGGCTCGTTTAAAACTATGTAAATTATGATACTAGGGCAACGAACGAAAGAAAATGTCTTGGGAAAGACAAAAAATATATTTTTATCTGCCTGATATATAGTCGGCAGCCATTTACATCCGAGTCATTTGTTGAGACGGATAAGTATGTGCATGTGCAGGCCGATAACCGGCTGCGTGGGTACAGGGGCGGGTCGACGGTACGGGCTTATTTATGACTCTCACTACTTTACGAGTTGGCGACGGTCGTGGGCGTGAACTTTGTGACATGAATTTATCTCATGCTTCCATACACGGCACTTGAGATGCCGGACTGCGTTACGAGTGTGTCCGCGTCATAAAATACCTCTTCAATGAATAGAACAACAGCCACCACTATTACTACCAGCTCTTAAGTGTTATGGAGCGAGAACTCGTAAACTGACCACTTTTAATCAGATGAGAAGTTCTAAACTAGAGGCGTTAAATTTATCAAAAAGTGCCAATCAAATCATGAGAGAGGTAGAAATTTTTGTTTAGTGGATACGATATAAATCCAATAACAGTATACATACGGTCAATACCATACGGTTCAATATAATACAATGTACTTCATCTGCATAAAATATTTACCTATTCAATTTAAAAGGCACATTGTAAAGACGTAAAATTAACTTTTTAAATTAATTAATGCTTCTCCAAGAAGTACAGACAACGTTTAGGTGGCAACAGATGTTGATGAGTGTAATAGCTAAGTTATGAATTTTAATGTCTGCTCGACGAAAATCGGGATGAATATTGAACACAATAAAAAAGGAAATAATTAAGCTCGGAAAGGATGTTTCCGGAACTTAATGGTTCAGCAATTCTGGGGAAGAAAATTTACAACGAATACTGAAAAGTAATTAAAGTAGAATCTTATTAAGATATATGTACATTTAAAGAAAATTAAACAACCAACACCATACTATTGCCATCTTACAAAACATTTATGATTCTAAAAAAAGTTAGTTTTCATAGATTTATACAACATAGAATGTACGTGAAACGAAACAACCGACAAATTATTGAATCTTTGTAGCCTCACACCTCCAAACATAGAAATGCACATCAAACGCATTAAAGATAATGAAATTGCTGCTCATAGATTTATATCTGGAATTTATCCAAAAACTGGCAGTCAATAATCGTAGAAGGGAATAAATGTTTACGTAAGTGAATTTTATAATAAAACTCAGTATATGCAATTTAATTTGCGCTATTTAATTGAGATATTAGGGTAAGGATGTCGTTAATGCTGATCGTTGTCCCGGGAGACCAAACCAAGCACCGTCTCTCTGAAGTGTAGTGCCGTCCAGGGACCGACTTTACAAATGCCACACACTTACACACCGCAAAGCAATGAGTGAGGCCATCAGGCAAACAAGTACTACACAGTCACATATGTATTACACACCGCAGTTTGCGTGTATATAGGTACATCGTCTAGACTAACGCATAGATACCATTGAAAATGGCTCCACAACGTCTGGCATTTACATGCAATGAATGTAGTGTTCATAAAGGAACTATGGCATTTCTGAACTGTTAGACTAGTTTAGGAATATAGGTGTGCAAACAACAGGACAACTGGTGATCTGTGAGTATAACTTGAGACCTATTTATGTGATGATAGTTCAGAGCAATACCGCAAATTGAGAGAACTATCTCACGCACCGTTATGGACAGTAATGGTAGTACGGTATCCATCGTGGCCCTATTGAATATTATGTCTTTTAAGGTTATGCTAACTTATCTAAACAACTGTTCGATAAGTTCAGTTATCTTCATCATCATCGTAGACAGCCTTTAATAGTCCACTGATGGACATAAGCCTCTCCTTAGAAAGGAGGTTTTGGCCTACTATACCACGCTGGCCAGACGGGTTGGTACAGGGTTTGTGTCAAGTTTTCCTTCTCTCTGCAGTGCTGTTGTATTGCGCACGTATATGTGTAATTTAAATCGTCGTAGAGAGGATCCTTGTTTTTAGGTTAGCAAAAGATGACAGAGATGAAGACATACAAAGATGCATAATGTAAAGGTAAAGACAAAAAGTAATTATTATTAATTATTCAAATATGATTTTTAAACATTTATTTTTAAATATTCAAATGCACGGTGAATAAATACATTTAATGACAAAATGTACTGAAACTCACATGTCAACTTCAAAAATCCTTTTTTTTTTAAAGATGAACCGACTTCAAACAATACTAACAAAGAGCACTAAAATTTACAAAATAGTTATAAACCTAATTGAAAAAACCAAAATGAGTGCAACCCTCAATATAACAGGTAACATTATTTGTAATGAGTAGATATGAGTTTCCACATATCAAAAAATAGATACCCAATGTCTACGTTCCAGTTCGAGGTCTTCTTTCAAGGTGCCCAATATCTTTATGTCGTCAGAGTTCGCGTTGTTTTCGTTACTAGCTAGTATAAATTCAAAACTCTTGTGAATATCTAGCGATTTAATAGAAATTACTATTAGAAGATTTCACATAAAAGCCTCCAACATTTTTTTGCATTCCTTATTCACACTATTTTAGACAATGCCTAAATATAGAACTTAATGCTTTTCCTTATGTTATGTGTTATTTTACCCGAATACGGGTAAAGAAACTAGACCCATTTCGAATATATCGAATAGGAGTAACGCGATTTTAAATCTGAATCCACGTATAACCTGAGAATTTTACTTTATATAGAAGAAATCTCAAGATCGACACAAATATAGTTACGATCATAAATATCCCGTGATAAAAAAAAAACAAATACTTTATCCCGAGAAAACAAGAGATGTCATTCTACTAGTCTAGAATTTAGTCTAGTCTAAATCTAGTCTAGAATCCATTTCAAAAAGGCTTTTAACTGAGACTGAGTGTTATTAAGCTCCTGTCGAGTCAACTCTCTAATTACAGAGCTTTTTGTCGTTTTCCCCTTTTGCAGATTGGCTTAAAACACGAAACTAAAATCAGAGCAAAAATCAAATGGAACGCTGTAAGATAATATTTTCACAACTCATAACATTAAACGCTTAATATTAACAATTAAGATTTTATACAGGATTAATTTTTAATTAATATTAATAGGATTTTTTTTAGTACGAGGTTGCTTACAACTTGTAACAAAATCTAAGATGTTTAATTACAACAATATTCAATTCTTAATTCTTTATTGAGCTGTATTTTAAAATTTTTAGTGTAAAATAATTTTGTAATGAGTAGATATGATATTTAAAAATACTACGCACTGTGATGTTTATACTGTAGTATTTTATTTAAAATTCAATTTTATTAAGTTCATTACTTTATTGAGATAAGGTAGTAAGATGTTTTTCTACATAACTTAATTTTCAATATCATTTATTTTTACTACAGAAGATACACAAAACATATACGGATACAAGGTACATTACAAAAACACGTCATTTATATTATAAAACATTTAGGCACAATGTGTAGCAAAGGCTATAAGCTCAGTTAAAGCTATGCGAGAACACAGCACTGGTATTCAGCTGGCCCCTGACATTTGAGCCAAGAGATAAAAATTAAGAAGCGCGCACAGATAGATCGCAAAAGGTCAAGGGGCCTTCCATTTTCAGCTCAGCAACATGAGATAACGACCACCAAACGCAAACACCTGTATAGCTAGAGAAGAAAGCTAAAACACGTTGTCGGGGCTATAAAATTTGAGGGTTTCCCTCGATTTCTCTGAGATTACATCGTCAGATTCCGATTTGGTGGTAATGGGACCACCACCACCATACCCTTTCGATTACAAAAAAAAACTAAAAATCGGTCTACCATAGACAGAGATATCGTGTAACAAACACACAGACTAATTGAGATTAAAAGTGTTTGTTGTTGTTTTTAAAGTCGGTTTAAATAGGACACGTTCACAGTGCATTCTTTATTTATGTATGTTAGTCGATTACTTAAAGCTGATTAGTCCGATTTCGAAAATATTTTATGGTTTTGTAGGGTTCTGCTGCTGGTCCCATTAAAATTTTGCTGTATCTTTAGAAAGATAATTCGTACATGAGGAATGACAAATGACAATGGCTGTTGTATTCAAAGACAACGGTAATTTCCACATGGCAAAGAATGCCACTTAATTCTAAATGTATATCGAAATTTTAACAGAAAATTTATCACTCCTAGGTAGGCACGTAGGTAACAAAACTGTGCCCCGAGAGAGTTCGATTGCAGCAATCATGTGCCTGGCTGCATTACTGATAGTTCGGCTGGCGCCACGAACACTTTGTGTACTCATTCGAATGCTGCTCATATCGCCAGCCTACCACACGCTACTATGGGCCAATAGCGTGAACAACACTCCATATTAAAGGCCCAAATTGCAGTTTAATTTATTCGGGACGTGTCTCGGCAACGGAATCGCAATAACAGTCAAAATATTACCATCGTTTGTTGAGGGCTATTTGATTACACTTATATCTAACAACAAATAACACAAAACTATGTGAATCCCTGGCGAGAATATGTAAAAGTTTTTTTTTTGTGTGCATTCAAGGCTTTTGTCAAACAATTATGGCACAGGATAGCGACAACAGTTTAAACGCTGAAGCATCATCGCAAATGGTTGCAAAACAACAATTTCTAATACAATTTTCTTGTTCCTTACTCTTCCTTTTATTCCAGATAGCCATTTAAGTTTATCTGAAAAATGTTGCAAAACTTTTAAATTTCCACAGATCAAAAAATAGATACCCGATATCTACGTTCCAGTTCGAGGTGCCCTATATCTTTATGTCGTCAGAGTTCGCGTTGTTTTCGTTAATAGCTAGTATAAATTCAAAACTCTTGTGAATATCTAGCGATTTAATAGAAACTATTATTAGAAGATTTCACATAAAAGCCTCCAACATTTTTTTGCATTTCTTATTCACAATATTTTAGACAATGCTTAAATATAGAACTTGATGCTTGTCATTATGTTATTTGTTATTTTACACGAATACGGGTAAATAAACTAGACCCATTTCGAATGTTAACGCGTTTTCAAATGTGAATCCATGTATAACCTGAGAATTTTACTTTATATAGAGGAAATCTCAAGATCGACACAAATATAGTTACGATCACAAATATTCTGTGATACAAATATCTCAAATAGTTTATCCCGATAAAACAAGACATGTCATTCTACTAGTCTAGAATCCATTGCAAAACGGCTTTTAACTGAGACTGAGTGTTATTAAGCTCCTGTCAAGTTAACTCTCTAATTACAGAGCTTTTTGTCGTTTTCCCCTTTTGCATATTGGCAACTTAAAACACGAAACTAAAATCAGAGCAAAAATCAAATGGAACGCTATAAGAAAATATTGTCACAAATCAGAACATTAAAAGTAGTAAGTAGTACTTAACATTAAAAGTTAAGATTTTTTACAGGATTTTTTTTTTTAAATATTAATAGGAATTTATTTATTTTTGTGTACGAGATTACTTATATCTTGTACTTAAAAATCCTTAAAATAAATCAGTTTCGTTAATTGAGGAGCAAAAATCGGCGAGTGTTTTTAGACCACAATGAACCACGTGCAGATTTTTTTGAATCATTTGATTAACTATGGACAAACAGACTATTTACATATGGTGTTATTTGCCGAGTTTTGTCGTGCATCAGTGCCGACAGCAGTATTAAATAAAATTTCACAGAACTAAAAAACTTACACACACTGAGACAGAAATAAAAAAAACATAGGCTTAAATATTAAAATAAAAATTGGAGGTATTTTACAAAAATGCCTATTTGCGCATCGGTGGCCGTTCTGCGCTACTGTCAGTGTGTAATTGAATAACTTTTTGTAATCGTATTTTATCATACAAATTTAATTTTATTTGTTTCAAGATTCTAAATTAAAGTGCATACATTCAAAGTGGTCTTGAAGTCCTTCCGTAACTCGACAGTCTGCATTAAATTATTATTTTGCCAGCCATTCATAGAGCAGTTTCAGTGTATTTTATAGAGTATTTTTCATTCACCATCATATAAATTTTGCCACAATTGGAACTGGACGTAAAGAGAGGAGAAGCCATATATAAGGAATTTACAGGACGAGTTCGCCATTCAGTTTAACGTATAAGGTTGAGACTTAGGTTATTTATAATACGTGATAAGTGATAAGAAATTTGCACAAGTAGTTTTAAGTTGGTAAAAGCTTAAAATGAAAGAGCTCGTTCCAGCTATTGGTCTTACATTCTTTTCTTTTTACAGTGTCTGGTTAGGTTCCAAATAAAAAAATATTAAAGCTTTAGTTTAAAAAATGAGTAATGAAGTTAAGTCAAATTTAATAATAATCTGTTCAAAAATGTAAATACATATATCGACCTACACTTGTAGTGCTAACTTTAACATATTATAAACCATATATTGCATAAATAACCTTATTTGACTGCCTTATATTTTCTAGTTAACATTTTATAAGAAGAATCCTTGACTGGTTTATGAAGCACAAACAGAGTACAGTTTTATAGAGAAATCTGTAGTTTCTTCTTTTATTATTTGATAAGCTACAGCTATAAAAAAGGATTTTATGGTTATAGTTGTCTTCGATGAACAGTAGCCCAGATATAGTTCAGTAAGTCATTATTAATTGGAGCAAAATTGTTTAGTCGATAGTTTGTAACGGTAGACAGCTCTAAAAGCAACTGAATACTAAGTTTATTCAGTCTAACCTAAATAAACATGTTTATAGTATAATACTCGTATATAATGAAAGTAGTTCTACAGATTTATTTACACTTTTTTATAGGAAGTTTGTTTTACAAAGAAATTTGATTATTATAGTGACGAATAGATTATTCCTGAAGCTGTAAAAATGTAGGTGAATATTAATGAGAAATTGAACTGAGACCTTGATCTAGGTAATAACCATAAAACAGAGATAAAACAGCCCATAAAATATTTTTTTCGTCTTATTATAAGAAAACTATTATTTTTTTATCTTCTTAATTTTATCAATATGTTATGCTTGAGAAGAGGACCAATTTAATCACAGTGCTTAATTTTAGACCAAATTATTTTTTTTTAATTGAACGAGTTAACGTGGCATGGCGTTCTACTCAAGCTCGGTTAATGAACGAAGACGGGACGGTGTGCCGAGGAAAACTTCCTCGCTATTGTTTCGGCAACTATTAAAACTGGTACCATACCTCTAAGTTCTCTCTTGGGTACACTTTGCGAATGTCTCACTTTGAAAATTTCGTCTCATTTAAACTTATATCAAAACTTTAAGATTTTACTTCAATAAAGAAAATTCGTTGCACGTCAATCTAGCTATTATCCCATTGCCTGTAAAATATATGGTATTTAACAGTTACCTGTATATCATATTCTGATATCAGGAAATAGCTCTATGGTAATTCGTATTCGGCAGTTTGAAGATTTCATACTCATAGTTAGCTATCTTTACTTTAAAACTAAGCAAACATAAAAAAAAATATAAAAGTATTAGTTAAATAAGTATGCATGAGTAACAGAAAATTTTACATAACTGTTATACCATATGCCTGCATATGTTATAACTAGAGGAAATATTCAACATTTTTAGGTAAATAATAAAACAATGATTAGTTACGTATTTTAAAAGGATTGTTGATGCTCTGCGGTTTGATATTTATCTTCTTAACTACTTCCGCAACGTGACGCGTTTGGCGCCGAGTATGCCAAGTTTTATCTACGAGTGGTTTAGATCTATTTTGAGAAGGTTGTCTACGCGCTACGTGGTTACCAATCCTAAACCGCCCCCACTCGCACGTTAGTCTTCATTTTTCATCTCGTCATGCATATTCAATGCTTTTATAAATCACTGGGACTTATTCTCTCACAACCAAACAAAATGACCTTACAGTTGTCGCCAAAAATATTCAACGAAAAATGTAAGTGAACAAACGAAACCAATGTATAACGTTAATAATTACCCACCCTTTCGAGTCGTTGATAAATAGCATCATTATTATCACCAACGCGTTGAAAAATGGTTCCCTCTCTTGATACTTATTCAAATAGCTAGTCCACGAATATTCTTTTTCAGATATTCACATTTTTTGGGTTTCTCTTTTTACTTTTTGCAATCGCTTCTTTTACCGCTTCTCTGGGTGTTTTTTATTAAAATTGTAACGTAAATATAGTAAATAAAGTATGTTTTACTTGTTTGATGGATTATCTGAATAGGTCTATAGCAACGAAACAACAACATCACTAGAAAATAAAATACGTTTTCAATATTTATCATGACATCAAATACATTTATATATACTCGTACATAACAAGCTGTACTTATGCATGTATGAAAACATAGGACGCAAACATTCAAAGTTTACGACCATTAACAACTTTTGCCATGTGTAACGCAAAATTACAACGTAGATTTAAAGAGCACTTCTGTTTTTGTTAACCTCAATCTATTGTTTCAAAATTCTATTACATATTTCAATTCTAAAGGTTGTCGAAACAAACCATATTGAATTGAAAACTGATTATTAAACTATGACCAGTTTTGGACATAAAATTAGACGATATATTCTACTGGCACAACCATGATATTTCGGGTAACACATTTACATAATTATTGTCTTTCACGCATGTTACGCGTGCGTGCCACACGTCACATACCTCATTTTGGTAATCATTGTTTTACCACGAAATTGTAAACAATCGTCGCACTAACTAGAAGACTAACAGATATTGTCAAAAGCAATCATAATATATTTAAATATAATTAATAACTTTGACCGTCTCTTCAGTATATATTAAAAATTTCAAAAAAAAAACTCCAGCATCACAAAACTTTATTTATTCCATTCATTCTTTACCTAGACCACGCTTTTAATTTTCTACTTCGGAAGTTAGACCCGAGAATAGAAGCCAAGCAGATTCTTGAAATGCGAGGATCAAAGAAGTCGTTTATATTTTGAAAAGTTCTACTATAAGGAATAAACTAAGCTAGTTAACTGCAAATATTTGTGAATCCTCTTCGTTTTGTGACTTTAAAATGAATAGTAAGATCTCGCAAGTGAAGTAAGTCAAATAAGAACACCGCAGTAACAGTACCTGGCACATAAATTACAATTTAAATTATTAAACCTTGTTGTATAATGTGTTTGAATTAATATTTATGAATGTGTTTCATCCAATACATTTATATCCGTAATAATTGTTTCCGCTCACGCTCATAATAATAGTTGAGAAAGAGTTAAACGCTACAATTATATAATATCCTAACACGATAAGTACAGTGTTCGGGTGTGCAGAAGGTCATAAGCCTAAATCTTGTTTATTCATGACGTTAGAGTGATTCGGCGAACATAAAGTCGGAGTAATGAGGCGTGACACTACCTGTGCGTGGTGCGGGCGAACGATTTGTTAGCTAGAACGAGGCCAACCCCTTGGGACCGTGCTCCAACCTCTCCTCGTCTTACCCTTACCCCGCAGTCTCTTAGGGGCTCAAACATTTAATACGCGATGGACGCTTAAACGGCTTACTGCAGAATTACATTAATATCGCGAACGTCTCGTTAACTGCGTAACCATGTTTGGATTATGATCTAAAAGAGATTTTGTTTATTACGATGAATTAACGAAATTGCAAACCTCCTAAAACCTTCAGAAATAAATATCAGCAAAGAATCTACCCTCTAAGTAAGAAAAGATTTTAATTCAACGACCACTGTAGACTTAATTTGAGTAGGGCCTATCTGTGAGATCTTCACGGAGGGGATAAGATTTCTTTGTAGATTTTGACCCAGAATACTTTTTAAACATGAAAATTTCGGATAGTATGAAAGAAAATACAATGCACAACGAAATGAAACAACCATGGCTAATTAGTTTGGTACCAAACTCTGCCTAGTTGAAATAAAGGACTAAGCCGAGTTGAATGCCAGCTAAAATGAAGCGCTAAAGTCGGCAGCGACTGATGCGAACTTTCAACTTTGCTAAACCCAAGGAAAATCCAAATCTCCTCACTGCAACCACAGCTTAATACTATTACAGTACCGACAATCGCATTATCTACTGGTACTTAATGATGTGAAATTCTCTATTGAAAGTATAAACTACATCAAATTCCAACTACTCAACTTCAATTACAAGTCTTTTTGATTGAATTGCTGCTGCTACTGGATTATGAATTGATATCACACCATCAATTTATAATCCAGTAGCGGCAGCAATTCAATCAAAAATTAAGTGTCTATAAACATATATAATTTACTTACACATATAACGTATATTACTTACTATATATTTTTTTAAAGCAAGTATGTTAAATAGGAGTCGCACCGACAACTGAAAATTATCTTTGCAATAGGCAAACACTTAAACGAAAAAAAAGTCATTAATTAAAATTTCCTAAGCAGGATTATCAAGATTTCTACTATATACGAGTATATGTAAGTGATTAGGAGTATACTATGACTATGATATACTTGGTACCCTCTCCAATAAACTTGTATCTTTAAGAGGTCTTGTATTTTCCATTATCTAAATTAAACTCCAAACAGTAGCGGGTATAGATTCTTTTATCTGAGGATATTCACCGGACTATAACATGTAGGCACATTTTGAGAAAAAAAAAGAGAAATTGGTTTGTAGCGTTAGTAGTAATTACTTTATAGAGAACTATATTCATAAAATAACTAGCTTTTGCCCGCGACTCCGAGCGAGTAAGTATCGGTTATCACGGTAAAAAGTAGCCTATGTCGTTCCTCAAGAATCAAAGTATCTTCATCCTAAATTTAATCTAAACCGGTTCAGCGGTTGTTGATTCCTCGTACAAACTGCCACTGACGTTTTCAACCCCTTAAAGAATGATTTCTGAGATAAAAAACTACCCTATGTCCTTTCCCGGGACTCGGACGATCTTTATACCAAATTTCATCTAAATCGGTTCAGCGGTTTAGGCATAAAGAGGTAACAGACAGACACACTTTCGCATTTATAATATTACATAACATTTATTATTCATAGTATGGAAGTATGGATTACAATTATACGTCCTTATTTTAAATACCTGACGACCTGGTGAAGGCCGCAGGAAGTGATTGGATGCGGGCAATTTAGGACCGGTTGTTGTGGCGAACCTTTGGAGAGGCGTATGTCCAGCATTGGACGTCCTTCGGCTGAGATGATGGTGATGATTTTAAGTATCCATTGATTTAATGATAGGATTTGTAAATAAAAGCCTCACCTGTCGCACGATGTTAAAAATGTAAAAATTTCAATGAAATGTACAAGTGAAGACAAGCCATAGACACCTTTCAATCAATATTACGATAGATATAGCTGGAGAAACATTCCTTGGCGAAATATAAATCCCGCACATCATGAATTAGCACCGTTTTGAGACCTTCGCTTCGGCCTCAATAGACGCACATTTTATCAGCCGGCATGATTCACACAATTTGCGCAATGGATCAACTTGGCTCAAAAACGAGCGACTAAATCTGATAACGTTGAAACGAAACCTAGTAATACCAGAAATTATGTTAAGTATATAAATTCAATGTTTTTTTTTGTCTGTTTTTTTTTTGTTATCTGTTACAACCTTTAAGAATGATTTTAATACAGAAATTATAGTAAAAGAGCATTATTGCCAAAACTGAATATATTCACCAAAAATACAGCACATTACAGTGAATTTCTGACGAATAGTAGTGAAAAACCGCAAAAGGACATATTACATGAAGCAACGCACGCATGACATCAAAAGAAAAATGTTACCTATTTTCTTTCACATCTACAAAGGATCTTGAAAATATCATCTCTGGTGTCTGCTGCGAGTTATATCACAGTTTTAAGACACACTTTTTACTTTTGTCTGACTAAAATACTTTTTGTTACTGTGCTGGTGTTACAATAATCACGTTTCACATAATATGCATATGTTGGAACAAAGTTCCTTATCGCACGTTACACGCACTAATCGGGTGGGAGCGAGACCCAAAAATGTGTAACAAGACTTTTTTCCGACACTTCTTGTGGAACTTCTTTCCGACCGTGGGTCCAGAGACCCCTCACGCCGTTTCTTTTGTTTTGGATAAAATTGAGAGTTACTTGTCATAAAACTACTTTGTAAAAATAGTTAAATTAAGTTATTGTGAAAATAATTTTCTGTGAAGTTCGAGAGGCGAAAAGTTACCGTAATTTTTTGTCCATTGACAAAATTTAAGTGAAGCATTCATTAAAAATTCAAATGGAACGCCAACTTAGTAATTCCAAAAACTCTTCAGCAAGTTTCAAAATTTCGAGGGGAAACTTTCAATAACATTTTAATGCTAAAGCATTTTAAACCCAAAGAAAAAATATATAAATGTTACTTTCACTAATATTTCATCATAGTGAAGCTTCAATCCGAGATCTATTAAATTAACTAACCGGAGCTAAGCGAAATTCAAGATATGTTGTCATCGTATCGAGCACTGCACTGTCTGTGCCACTTGTATACTCGTACATGCTTTATATTTTATTGTACGCTTTTCACGAAAAAGGAACATTTTTGTCTTAATAAAATGGATATTTTATAAAGCGGAAAGCGGGAGCACAGATACGTGCAGTTTGCATATCACGTGTATTATACTAAACCTACCTACATAGGATACAGTAGTCTGTGGATCTTAACTAGTCTCAACAATCTCCATACTACGATCTCAAGATTGCACTGGTATGGTATGATTCAGGTTATAATTAAATGTAGGGAAGATTTTTAATACTCATATCAAATTCAAGATTTCTTAAGTTTAGTAAAGTTTCGTTGGCAGACTACACAACTGTCGTTTTTTAGTGTAAATAAAAGATCGTATTTATTGTTTTCCATAGAGTAAAGTAGTTCGTTCCAGCGAATGCTCTTCAACCAAAACGAACCGTATCTTAATTACAGCAGGATATACCACTAAAGAATGACAAAAAACCTACAAGATGTGATTTCCAAGGCTTGATAACGAGTACACCACTACCTTAGAAAAAAGAGGAAATCGCTTAAATCGGCCGGACGAATAGACTTCATATTTTTTAAATACGTAGCTAGATTAAAACAATATTTTATAAAAATATTAGGTTTCTAATTAAAGAGCATTAATGAAAAATACCTTGCTATTACATTAATACTTGGCACATTTAACTGTCTAAAAAAATCTGATATTTTGTTTACATATTCAAATGATCTTGTGAAAATATCATCAGCTTTTGGCTTTCATTTTAGCAGAGTATCATAAATACTGAACTTTACGCGCATAATAGACAAAGAACTTGGCATCGCTTAAAATTTCAATGTTTAGTGTGTGTGTCTTAGTGGAGCATGTAGGTGCATATATTCGGTTGAGAGCAGGATGGAAAACTTATTGGATCTTTTTCACATGTCATTAAAAGCCCACGAAGTATTTAAGCACAACAGAATGGATAAAACATGAGTTATGAACCATTCAGGTACGAAATTATATCGCTATCATATATTATATATATATATATATTTATATGGTAATGGGAGAATTAAAACTAAGGATTTGCCACGTGGCGATCATTTGTTTGTTTTTAAGAGAATGTTCGCACTAATTGCCCTAACATACGCAGTGTCAAGATATCAAGAGCAATTTAAACGGTCAATCAACATTTTTCTACGTATTTTAATATTCAAACTTCAACAACATACATAATAAAACATTTAAAACATTAATATTAAAACATTTACAAAGAAGTGTATGACGACACTAATCCCCTCACAGACTAACCATGGAGGCATAACCTCTTAATTTTAATATTCAGTTGTCTAATATCTAGTTCTGTGTAGTTGTCAATTCACCAGCTCTAACACAGATTAATGTTCCATATATTGTTGTCAACAAAAATTATATGTATATAAGCTATCAGATTAACTACACGACAATAGCGCAACATGATACATATAAGAAGAACAATAATAGGTATACTATCTCTAGGGTAGGTATGAAACGTCGGTACTGAAATGTAAACTATGCGAATATTGTCGAGGTCAATACCGGAATGTGGACGCTTCTCAGTAAAGGACACCAATCAGGTGCTCCTTCTCTTCAGACTATAAACATGAACTGACGATCTATATTAGTTTTGTATCTCTCTATTGTATTGTTGTTTCTCTATTCGCAGGGTTGTGAACAAGTTAGTCTCATAACTTGAATGTTTAGCTGCAGTTAACTTATTAATTAATTTATTTATTTCTTATGTGGTCTATATACTTCTAGTGGTTTATCGTTCTTTTTTAATAAGTTACGGTTGATATCAACAATTTTTTAATAAAATATATACGAATTCATAAAAAAATATACACAGAAGAAATAAATACAACAAAATAAAAAATATTTAGTGATGTAATTAAGAAGAGGGAAGGGGCAAAACAAGAGCAGTATCAATATAATCAGAATAGAGAATACTTTAGATCTCACTCCACTAACAAAGCAACTTGCCCGGTCTAAGACAGTCTAAAAAATAATGGATTCATAAATATGTTTCCTGTTAATCCACATTAAAACTTTATCTTTATAATTTATTCCTTAGTCGTATACAGAAGCTACTTTTGCTCAGTAAGCTTCCCGATTATCACAATTTAAAAAAAACATACTCATTGAAAGAAAGCTATAACCCTTTCAACAATATTCTTCGCTTTATTGTTAATATTTTAAGATCGATCGAATCCTACAAATTTTATTCAAGTTTATAACTACAGACAAATTATATCAGTAAACATTTAGCAGTTACAAAAACTTAATCGTCGTGAGGGACGCAAACACTCAACACGTACGTACAGCAAACAGAAGAGACTTAGGTAATTTCGTTGAACGGAAAAGTCACAAGAGGGTCCACTTCTCGCACACTTCAATTTCGAAAATAAATGAGTTAATCAAAATAAAACGGGATCTACAACAGAACCTAAATGCGGTGAAAATAAGAAAAGACAAATGAGAGTGATTCCAAAGCATTCAGTCTATTTTACGCCTCGTTTATTTATTTCTTTGCTGGTTAAGAGTAACTGAAGCTTTTTAAGCCGTGATATCAAACGATCATACCTATGATTTAATTTTAATAGGAACCTTATTCAATTGGAGTATTAAAACAAGAACTTAAAACTTGATTTAAGTAATGTAAAATGATTTTGTTTCTTCGATGCCTACTAAAGCAAGCATTATAAAACATAAACAATACATGAATACTTCAGAGTGTAGACAAACCCTTCATTAAATGAAAGTAAGTCGTGATCTTTAAATAAAAATCGATTACAGAAATAAAAAAATATCTAATTGTTGCCTAATCAGTTAACTTAAAAAAATGCTGACTATATCAATTTTAGACACCCTTATTTCTTTACACAGACTTACTTGGCAATGGCGTGGCAACATAATCATATAAGAATAATTTACTATGTTAAACAGTACTCTAGCAAAGAGAACCCGTGCTGCACAGGTGCTCAGTTAAAGTTAAATTTTAACACCTAGCTTCCCCCTCAACTCAAACAATTTTAGTGGACAAAAGTTCAAGTAAAAGTGCTTGTTCCAGCGAGTGATCTTAAAACCAAACAAAATGCGATCTCTATTAGGACCAGAGACAGGGAAAGAAAGCTTTGAAAACACAAAAAATATTAAATAAGGAAGTGGCTTTTGAATTCAATTTGAGAAGGGTAAAATTTAGGTGATTTTTCATTTTTGTAAAAGGGAGTAAACGAGCAGACGTGTCATCCAATGGTAAGTACCTGGGGTGTGTACTACCGGCACCCATGGACATCTGCAATTCAAGAAACACTCCGCCCTTTGAATGCCTCCCGTCAACCTTCAGGTTTAGAGGGAAAGGAAGACGGTCCCACGGTTAGAACTGTCCAATACTTAACGATAAACCTGTGCATTATACAAGATAAATCCATTAAAAAATAAGTTGAACCGACTTCAAACAATACTAACAAAAAACACAAAAAACCTAGCAGCAATCGCGGGTCATTTGCTGTCATTTTTTGAAGATTTACGTGGTCTGTCTCCGAAACCCATCATCAGATCTTTATGAAATTTAAATGTGACCATTTCGGAAACCCCTTTCGAACAAAAAAAAGAATTTTGATAATCCGTTCCGTCCGTCTTTACTCGTATATAACGGAGTTATGCCCCAACATACATAAAAAGTATAAACATCCAAATTGATAACCTCCTCCTTTTTGAATCCGGTTAAAAACTATAGCAATTTTTTCCTTGACTATGCGTAGACACAGCTACCCTCAAGCCACAGACATTTTATACAAGTATAACGTACCTATTAAACAGTGCGTCACATTTAATAATCTTCTGTTCATTTTGTCGCCGAAAGGGGATCCGATTCTATCACGCACACTTTCCCTCAGTTAGTATAAATTATTAATATTAAATAACCGAACTACACACAGCTACTTATATGTTTATTTTATAAACAGGATAATGCTAAGTCAATGTATTTAGAAAAATATTTTCCCACGGAAACTTCAAAGATCCACAGTTGCTATTACGCGAGGGAATAAAATACTAACCAGAGTTGACTTTTATCACACAATCAAGTTATCAGTTCTAGTGACCTCAAGTATAAGACAGACAAAAGGAGTATATTATTGTTTTCATAAAATAAATGTAGCACGAGTAAATTTATTTCGAGTCGAGATCCTTTCAGGCGTACAAAAAATGTTCCTTACAGTCTATAAATAAATAATGGTAGTTAATTTTAATGGTTATCACGATACATTTAATTGTGAGTAAAGTTATTTTGCACCAAGTATGTTTCAATTTCATAACGTCATAAGTTAATGCGTTACAATAAATGAGCTCGCTCATAAATGTAATTAACGGTGGGCGGGATGAGTACAATAACCATGTTGTATGAAATAAAAGATTTATGAGCTCGTCATATAGGCATGAGCTCATCGCCATAAGTGCAAAAAAAGGCATCGCTTTATTATGTCACGACTGGTGTTTCGTACGTTACACGCAGCTTATAAATTATTTGCCAAGATGAGCATTTCGTTTAATAAGTTCTATATAGTTGCATAATGTACGTTTATTGTAGCGACATATTTGTGGAACCAATAGAAACAGCAGCTGCGTAACGAGAGAAATAATATGTCCTAAGAATAGGAAAAAAAAATTTGTGATTAATTGATAAGAATTGTATTTTTTTTAGTTTTAAAAGGCACAAAATACAGATTTAATTATTGAAATCGAGTGAGCTTAAACGTAACACAAAACCAAGAATATTCTTTCGTATCGTATCGTTATTTAATTATATAGAAGTACTAATAAAACTTTAAATGCAAACAAGATATAAAACAAAATGAGTTTAAAATAAAAATACAAACACGAAATTGAATATCTACCTGTGGCATTGTTTCTATGTTGAGTTGAAAATGATGATCCGAAGTGTATTTAGCAAAATGACGATATAAGGGGATTTTGGTCCAAGAGGCACTTAAGAGATCTCGAAGTATGATGAATGATGTTGCAAAGCGTAGCGTTGGTTACGCGGCAGCGGTGTGGAACACTGCGCACGCCAAGACCTCCGCCGCCCGCTCATAATGATTGATAGTACTTTATGTTACCTCAAATTAGCTCACGATATTATTAGCTCACAATACTATTCATATTAATTGTCAATCAATATGTTTGCAATTTCAACAGCGCTAATGTTTAAACAGCTATTGTTCCGTTTCGGAGCGGACAAGATGTGGTGTTAATTATGTAGTACCAGTAATATGTAGATACAATGTCTTAATAATAGCAGTTCCTGGATCTCTCTTGTTACAGGCGTAGAGTGGCACACCGTGTGGTTTTAGTCGGTCCGAGTCCGAACACGCCACCCTGCCGCAATCACCGGTGGGTGAAGGCCCGAGGGGGTTTGTGTCAAGTTATCCTTCTCTTTGCAGTGCTGTTGTCTTGCGTAGTTTATTCCCTCAGTCGGCTCTTACGAGAACCACGGGATTAATAGGGGTGGTGAAACTCCGTATTCTTAATGCGTCACCACACTAATAAAGCTCTAGGATAACTCGGTATGTCTCTTATAATCTAATCATTGAATGTTTCAGGTTTTACTTATAACGACCTATTATAAGATAGTTAACTCTTTAAGTTATGTCTTTCAAAGAAATAATATCTCATAACTAAAAATTAGGTTTTATAACCTAATTTTTAGTTATTTAGTAATTAACTGAATGTGCGTTTTAACGGAATACTAACTGAAGCTACGGAGCAACGTTTTAAATTGATCGTGTACTAAAAACTAAGGCTAATAATTTTTTAGCCGTTAACTTTAGGACAATGTAGTAATACTATGCGCAAAGATAAAGAAAGTATAAATAATTTTTTGACGCTCAGTACGTCTTCAAAAGTTTGGTAATAAAGCCATTTCGGATCATTGCCTACGTATTCTTTGAACACTAAATGTATAAGAAAATAGAAATAACAGTTAAAAATACAATCCTTCGATGAGATACTCGTTGTATCATGCAAAAAAAATCATGTTAACGTCACAAACACTGCAAAAAATCTTTAAAAATTTGTAGATAGTGTTATTGCAAAGATAATAAGAGACAACATAAGAGCGCCTGGATTCAAAACAGTTTAGTGTAAAAGTACTTATTTAGTCGGAATACCTGCCTGTTAAATTGTTATATAATTCAGATATATTTATAATAACAATCACAAAATACTTGTATACAGGCAGAAGGACGCCGGATAGAAACGACAAAGCATAAACGTCTACAAAAAGCTCACACCCATAAATATAGAAAACAATAAGGAAAATGTCATTCGTCATGCTTATATAAATTAGATAAAGAGGTTAGTTCAAGAGATGTTAGTAGGTATAGGCTCGAAAGGTCTCGATTTGAGGGGAACGGGATCCGTTTGACAAAACCCGAATGATTGACATAAAACGAAACGCACCTGTAACCTTGTGACCTCGGCCAACTTTATATGTGACTTTATATTATCCTTCCCCAAAATTTTTAAAGTACGGGAAAGGGGCCTTAAGATATTAATTTTCTTAGAAAGAAGTTTGTAAAAATATAATAAATATTTCTTTCAAATATTAGAATAAAATTGGTTTAAGTAATGAGAATCAGATTTTTATTCGCCTATAATACTGTCATTTAATAAAAGAAGAAAAAGGGAGAAAGTATAAACCTAAGTCTTAATATAATACGCGTCTACGCATGATATTATTAAAATTGATGGCTTTATTAAAACGGCCGCACATCAAGATATGTAAACTATGCCACACTATCCATATGAATGGGCGTGAGCTGCGGTAAGGAATATGACGGCAGAACCCCATATTCGCAACCGACAGCGGTCGACGTCGAGCGACGAGGGCGAAGCATATTAGGGCCTTACATTCATCCAACCCGTCTCGGTTACATATCTTTATCAAAGACGTTATTAAACGTACAGCGGTGAATCGATTTGACTAAATTGCCCTAGAAACAACGAACCGTCATACAAATTATAGGTATGTCTTCATTCTAAATAGATAACACAAAATGATGTTACAATTTCTTTGTCGTCTGAGTCAGCAGTCAGAGAAATGATTCATTATGGAATACGTACCATTACCAAATATTGATTTTCAAACCATCTAGAAAAATATAATGTTTCAAATAGTTAACTCGTCGTCGTGCAGTCTTTTTAACCGACTTTAAAAACACAAAATAGAAGGTTCTTAATTCGACTGTTTTATTTGTCTGTTTATTATTATTTGTAATTATTTTTTAATTTTTACTGCTCTTTCTTAGTATTGTTTGAAATCGTTGTTTTTTTCAACGTTTTTTTTTAAATGATTATCTTTTGAAGTTTCTTTCATCTACGACATTGATAGCAATCGAAAAATTAAAAATAAATTAAATACATACCATCCGCTTTTAAAGTTTTTGAACTGCAATTTAAAGTAAGTTAAATAAGCCGGAAAACAGAGAGGTCAAGGGCAAGTGGGACGATTCAGATACACCCCTGAACCGAGTATAACAAATGGCGGAGCAAACCACTCAACTAAGTCAGAGATCACTGCACAAGAACAGCTCAAAACGATGACCACCGTTAACTACACCTGAAAATGCTCTTGATATACAATTACTTTATTTCATTATTAGAATACGCAATTACTGAAGTAACGCTTTAGTGTGGTTGCTGATACGGGTATCAAAATTTAACTCACTAAATATTTTGTGTAATACTTAACTTTCAGGTTTGGGCAATAAAATATAATGGGAAATTGAAAATGCACTATAAATACATGATGAATTTTGGGACATGCAGAGGTATATTGAATATCAAATTATGTCAACCGTGTATTATAAACGACACCACTGAACCACACCACTGGAGTGTCGTTTACATTTTTTTTGTTAACGACGCCACTGCTGACTAGTGATGTACTCGTATAGCGTCAAATAAAACAATTCTTTACGTGTTAATTTTTAATGATAATGTTGAAATTGGTCGAGTTCACAGGGATTCGTAAAACAACAATTGCATC
This sequence comes from Arctia plantaginis, assembly GCA_902825455.1. Taxonomy (NCBI): domain Eukaryota; kingdom Metazoa; phylum Arthropoda; class Insecta; order Lepidoptera; family Erebidae; genus Arctia; species Arctia plantaginis. The sequence continues at coordinate 10,807,004 of CADEBD010000288.1, forward strand.
CATTACAAACAAAAAACAACTAAATGTATTTTTAAAACTTGAGCCGATAATTACACAATAAGTATTCATTTTTTCACCGCATCTATGTTTCACTTCATCTGCCGTATGTATCGTTAACAAAAAAAATGGGTTATATATGCCGTATAATATAACTATAAACCGGTTTTTATCTCGATACGTGTATATTAAAATGATAATACTCGCATATTTTATATATCTATATTACAATGGTAGTCACCATTGTAAATGTAGAAGGACCGAAGTCGCGATGTTTCTACAAAATAAAGAAAGAACTTTTCGAATCGAAATGATCGCTTTCGTCGCGCCGCATGCAAGGAATCTAATACTCAAACATATCAATTTCTATGGCTGAGATTCCGAATTAATGATTAGTCAGTAATTTAAAATATTTAATGATCCTGTGTTTAAAATAACATATCACGAATGTTCGAATCGACAGTTTAAAATATTTCATTGAATTGCAATATCCTGTAAACAATACTAGAAGTATTTAAATATTAAAAATAAGCGAAGTTACATCAATAACAGAATGGTCCGATATGAAAATAATAACAGGTTGAGCTTAAAAAGATTGTTTATGGTAGACGTGACAGGTAATGGGCAAACGCATTAAGCTACCTACGAAGTTGAGCGGCGGAACGAGTGAAATAAAATGCACTAATGATTGCTGGAACTCTTCACCGGTAACGACCCTTCTCTATTAATCTTAACTAATATTATAAACGCAAAAGTGAGATTTTTTTTGCTACGCTTCCATGTCTGAACTACTGTGTCAACCTACTCGATTTTCATGAAATTCAAAGATGATTAAAGAAAATGCACCAAGGGTACTTTATCCAGAATAAAATAATGTTCCCAAGAGATAGCTAAAAAACTGACAACCTACATTTACGTGAACGGAGTGAAGTATATTTTTTTTACTGAAATATACACAAGTAAAAAAAACTTATTAAAATTAACGCGGAATATATTTAAATTGCAACTCTCAATAACTTTAAAATCATGTTTTTTAGAATGACACGAATGGCCGGAAATTGTGCCACCAATTTTAATAATAGCTTTTGTGTACGGGATTACAATGATTACAAATAACTAACACAAACAAATGGACTTTAATATTTTATTTATTGTGTAATATTTACTTACAAAAAATGTTTGATCGCTTTATGTCGTGCGCTCAAAAATCACTGATATTGTGCGTTGTGCACATATTTACTTATATTGTATTTACCGTTGCAGGCATAGGCGAGAAAAATGGTGATAACTATGTAAGTATGTATTAAAATCCTGTTAATAATAATGTTTAACAGTAAACTCCTGTAGACTCTTTTAGTCTTACTGTTCCTAATTTGTTCAAGATCTCATTTCAAGTTCAAAAGTATTTGGAAATTAGAAATTCGGCTACAAATAAAGATGTTTTCTATAGGTTCAACTAACATTTATTTATACCGAAAATATTTTATTCAATCGTAAATACATAGTCATACAAAATCAGTTGTACCTCTAAATAGAGACAACAATGGCTTCTTGAACTGAATACAACAGGTCCCTTTTATGTCTTTCATATCTATTTCCGTTTAAGAGGCGTCACAAGAGATGCCTAATTGCGATTAGGTCCCCAATTGTAGAAAAACATGAGCTCATACATTATTATATAAATAAAAAATATTTCAAATATATTATTAGACAGATATATGAGATCAAATAATGTATTTACACTATAAATACATTGCATGAGGCGGACTTAATGCCGTATTTATTTTCTTCCAGCTTTGGGTTATGCAGAGTTGTGTAAATTTCGAACAAATTAGACCACAAATTAAATTAACATGATTATACATGCTTAAACTTCGAAAAATATTTAAACAAAATTATGTTCACTGTGCGAATCTCAAAGCCATTAGCAGATCGGCACGTTTACTCGTTCACCATAATATCACACGCTCCCGTATTTACCGGTCGCTCCCCACTGTCCCCAAACCAAGCGGCCGTCTGCAAACCTATATATTACTTTTCTTGACAGGCCATGAACGTGTTAAGCTAAAAATTATGTTGCCCGAGAATAGTAAGGCAGGTGAATAGTAGTTCACACAAATTTAAAAAGAACTGACTTATTCGGTCTTATTTCTGGTGGGGGATATGTGTGAATTAGTAAAAACATCACAAATATAAGATTAAATAATGTTTATTCATTTATTGTAGGGTCCATACATGATAGATTGGGAGACGTTTGAAACGTGTAAAGGCCCCAAAAAGGACAACTGCGGCCAGTTTGAAGTCACAAACGTACAAAATATGTCCGACATTATATTCCTCCTGGATTTCCACAAAGATTGTCCAACAACTATGGTACTTCATAATACATGTTTTAAAATTAAAAACACAAAAATTAATATTTAATCATATGGCTTTTTCTTAACACAGGGAAAAATAGTCGTTAGTACTAGAAGCAAGAACGTTACAAAAAGGCTGTGGAATTACGTACTAAATAGGCCATGTGAACATTTCGTTTTGGGTCCCATCCTGATTAGTTCATTTAATCTAACTAAGGAGTGTAAGATTTATAAGGTAAGTTTTTCATATCTAATAACATTACTAATGTAGTTACCGCTACTATGACTGGAAAAAAAGGTCCCTTCTTTTTACATATCAAAATTTTCATAACTGTTTATTATGACAGAAAACAATCTAACTTTTGAATTACCATTAACAGGGTAAATATGAAATACATTTAGACTTAGAAGCAAAAACTAAGGTATTTTTGGGTGAAAACTTTTTCTACGGCAATTACACCTTCCTGATCACGTCTTATAATAAGGTAAACAACTTTTTCTGTTACAAAACTAACATGGCTGTAAAAAAAATTGCTTAAATTAAATATTCCTTCAGTGAGTCAATAGTTTCATTCTGAGCAACCTCAATCTCTTTATATATATTTACAGATTAAGAGCTGTATCGTTATTTACGACAGTAACATTAGCCCCAGTTCGATAGCCGATATTTTATAATGCCAATTACGAATTCATAACATTTGTTCAGATAATTGTCCTAAGTGAGCAATGATGTAAAAAATTATTTGTCATTGATTTTATGAAATCAAAAGCGGCTAAAATACGATTCTTTTCAGTCAATAGTACCGCCAGTGACTGGACATTATTAGTGGACACGTATGAAAACCATTACAGAATACCGGAGGATATCTGTGCCTCGTCGTCCAGACCAGATATATTTCTTTATGCAATGTTAATCAAGCGTGTAGTACTAGTAGAACTCACGGTGCCGTGGGAAACGAACATCCCTAAAAACCACGCTTTAAAAAGAAACAAGTACTTCGACTTAACCAACGAAATAAATAAAAATTGTTATTTCATTGCATTGTACGCCGTGGAATTGGTTGCCAGGGGTATACAAGCTAAATCTCTCTATAACCAGTTTAGAGACCTTGGATTGCCAAGAACTTTAGTAAGCTCTTTTCTAAAACGAATATCCAAAGCGGCATTGCTAGGCTCATATCAAATATGGTTAGGTAGAGGAGGTAACACAGCATACAGTGGAGGTGAGCGCTGACGCGTCGCAAGGAGTACTCCCTAAACCTATTTCTGGGTCACAATTCGTAGGCGCTGTCGAAGTCGCATGTGTTGTCCCCATCCTTTACCTGATGGACCCGGCACCCGCACGGTGAATCCATGGCACGCTAAGAAATAGGTCCAAGATATAACAAGTAGGTTTAATATATTCACTCAACCACCACAATAGATGTAATAAACATATAATTATCTATCGGCAAAAAGGATGGATGCGCAATATAACTAATTTCCGTGTCCCGATTAAAACTCGTTATACACGGGAGAGCTCGGAACGTGTCACCATTTCGGCAAAAAGTGGAAAAAGAAACGTGCATTAAAATTCGTAAAAATTGTATATCATTAAAAATGTGTATATTTTTTAAAAAGTATTATAACAGCAAATCTTCATTTTTTTAAACTTAGTAAAAGTATATTCGCCATGAAATCATCTACCGATAAAAAAGGAAAAACTAACTCAGTGATCAGGACTTTAATTTATTGAACAACAAAATGTTCACTTAGTCTTTATACTGGTTAATTTAAACCAATATTACACAAATAACAACAAGAAACACGCCTCAGTGGACTAATTAATTAATCAGTATCCATAAAAATGAATCATATATTTTAATCATACCCAGAATCAATTCCTGCAATTCAAATAAATGGTTAATGGATACAAAGTGGAAACTGAATAAATCTATTTCTAGATTAAATACAGGGAAAGTTGGTTAATATATTTTTAATGAGGTGGAATAATTACACAACAAATTAGTCGCCTTAGAAAAGCTCGAGATATGAAAGTAAATCTGGTTGGAAATGTTAAACAGTGGCACCTGAGCCCGTAGCCCAATGGCGGCCGCCTCGCTAATTTCCTAAAGCACAATATAAATTACCACCGGAAAACAATGACGGCCGGGTTGAACTCACCCCGCCTTTTGCACCGACCAAATTATAATGTACACGCTAAAAGGATTGTTAGCTTTGTATAAATTAGTACAAAACGACAACAACAAATCAAGCGAAGTGTTTCATCTACTTTATTACGAGGTGAAGCGCTAACCATGGCAGATGATAGTCTACGGGACCTTATCTAACCAAATTACTGGCAGCCTCTAAAAGGTCAGGTGTGTTTTCGCGAGGCGAGACCTCGTGGCGGCCATCGGAGTGGGAGTTCTCTCGCTCGATAGCCTGATTGCGGCTATCGTGCGGAGCGAGAGTGCGTGGAACTCTGCCGTCTCCTTCTGCGAGCAAGTTATGCTCGCGAAGGAGACGGCGGAGCGGGACCGGGAGAGGTTTAGAACTCTCCCGGCCCGCCAGGCCCGGGCACGGGCCAGGCAGCGCAGGCGACTCAGGCGCCGGAGGTCGCAGAACGACCTCCGTCCTCCATAAGCGCAGGCCTGGGGGTGACAGGTGAGGCCATCTGTCACCCTAGCAGAAGCAGGCCGGGGTGGCGGCGAGCGCGTTGCGAAGCGCGCTCGCTTCCAGGGAGCACAGGGAACATGGGGTTCCCACACGGGGCGGGGGTCGTCTACTCGTCTGTAGATGACCCGAGGTATGTCGGGGCACCAGGGCCTTCCTTTCTAGGGTATACCTGGTTCCCCGGCTATTAGTACCCGGCGAAGGCGTGCGGTTTTAGTCGGTTCGAGTCCGACATGCCACCGACAGGTGGTATCCGAGGGGATTTCCGCACGGAAAAAAAAAAAAAAAAAAAAAAAAAAAAGGTGTGTTTTCGCAACCGAGGCATAGCATGTAGGTGAAATTGAATTAATTACCTTAGAAGAACATCGGCTCTGTAAACAGATTTTATTTAATAAAGTTTTTTTATATAAATAGACAATATGTAGCACGAGCCTGGGTAATACTTGTACTGTTCGATTCGGATGCTTATATTTGTGTCGAGTCAGCTAGTTAATTATTTTCCACGGACAATGAATTGCCGAAGTGGATTCATTATCTTGAAATGAATCGACATTTTTTTTAATTTTGATTATAGCTAATGTTGAAAAATAAGCTGTATTTATAACAATAGCCGTTTTTGTACATTCGGGCTGAATGAAATGTCAATACTTTGAAAGGAATTTCAATAGATTTACAAAGATGCCCGATACACGGTAGAGACAAATTTTCCTGTAGAAGGAAATCTTCAAGTTATATGCACTTATAAAACGGATGTTCGCATTATAAGAATAAGTTTTCTATTCAGTTAACATTTTGGCAACAAACCTAGTCTACTTACAAAACATATTAAATATCTCGTTCGACATTAACAAATAGTTTCTCATAACATGGCGTAGTAGGAAACTATAAAATACTATGTATCAAGGCACGAACTTTATGGCCACAAAATGGAAACAACGTGCTTACTTATTCACATCACCTAGGCAGATGCAATTGGAAACGGGAATAGGTAAAGTACGCCGGTATAAAATACTATGTAACAACAACGCACAAATGGCTACATTACAGTCAGAAACTGTGTTTTTCATGTTCAGGATAAATCAACACCTCAGCACTCCAATATAGTATTAGTTTTAGTACAAATAAGCCAGTGCACACACAGCAAATATGAACGTAAATCTTTGTAAATGAATAAACGAACTTCAAATGAATATACCTATTGTATTGGAATAACGGATTGGTCTTGAAGGGGCCGCCTATTTAAATGCGTGACCCGTCATTAGGCAAGCGGCCGGAGTGGTCCGGGATCGTTCAAGTACCTACGCGCTCGATAGCCTCGTATAATCGACCTGTTAACGTTTCGTCTCGTACATACTTCCAACCCAACCCTGTTTGCCGCCATTTATTTTTATTGCTTACTAGGCGGAATTTGGGTCTAGACGAACGACACGAGGCATCAACTGACAGCGATCGATGGGACCAATCACATGGCTGCACTAACTCCTCGTTCTATCAAGCTTCATGCTTATGTTTGCCGTTGATAAACTTCTACACAGTGAGTTTATAAACGTGATATCAATATCGTAACCAATTTCTTTATTAACACGATCTGATAAAATAGTCAAGATCTGCCTTAAGCGAATTTAGTGCGAAACTTAATAAAGATGCGACGTCCTAAGCGAGTTGCCATGTCGGACGTCAAAGCCATTTTTTGTCGACGACCCGATAAGTTTGCTTCAGTGACTCGTTACGGCAGTAGAAATAGAGATTAAAATGGTCGTGACGTCAGACCCTCGTACTATTTTTAATAACATAGCACAAAAACATTTGAATTGGATATTAAGTTTGTATAGTCGATAATTTTCGATATACCTACATTATATACAAGCTTATAAAGGCCTCTAAAATTGATAGTCATATTAATACATATACCTCTGTATGAATTATATATTAATAATAATATTTGAAGCATAAACTTCGTACGCATCCATACCTCACAATATTAACCAAAGTTTCTTTATTGTTTTAGTTTATGGAAATTTGCTTGTTAATTATTGTTTATCTAGCGATGGGTAAGTAACTCTTGTATCCAAATTGTTTAATGTACTGCACATGTGGAGCCGATACGGTTACTTGTAACCCGCCACGTGTGCATGAAAATGTATCTCTTAACAATCTGGGATAAGATAGCGTTCCTAACGAAAGTAGGATTGTGCATTTAACATCATTTGCTTTACTCTTTCTTTTATGGAAGAGGGGGCAAACGAGTAGACGGGTCACCTGATGAAAAGTGACTACCGCCGCCCATGAACGCGTGCAACTAAGTAGTTACAAGCGCGTTGCCGCCCTTTCAGGAAGGAGTACGTTCTTTTTTTGGAGGTTTGAAAGGTTTGAAGGTTATTCTCGATTTTTAGTACTCTCTCTATACAACCTATCCTATCTATGCCTACACCCAATATTCTGAGCTCGCTCACCTATCTTAAAAATTCTAATATTCTCAAAAATTATACTCGAAAAATAAAAAGAACTGAACTATTTACACATGCGCACCAAATAAAGCGGATGTTATTTTATGATATTACTACTAATAGAGACGTAACTAAAAACGTATTTATAGCTTCTACGACGTAGCTGAATTCGTAGATACTAGTTACTTTGTTCGATGTGCGTGACAACGAAGCGTTCTCCCGGTTACTCTTTAGACAGTTGCTTGTTATTTATACAGGGTGGCGCAATAGAACGTGCATATTGCATCATCTTTTTTCGCGGGGTAGAAAGTGCGCGGGCGGGGGGAGCCTGCATCGTTGGGTAGGCGGGCTCATGGAGTTTTAGTCACTATGAGTCACTTCGACGGGAAGCGTCGCGCATTTTGCGTGCGCGCATTTTACGAGAACTCTCGTTCATACATCGTTACTAGGCGTTTATATTGTTCTGAATATGGACTACGGCAAATTAGTAAAGCTCCGAGTGCTAATTTAATTAAAATATGGGTACAGCGTTTTGAAGAGACTGGTTCAACGTTTAAACCACAAGCAAAAGGTTGTCCAAGAACATCTAGGACCGACGACAATATTGAGAGAGTTATGCAGTCTGTACGAGGAGATCCACAAATGTCTACTCGTAAGAGATCGTCTGTCTTACACTTATCGCGACGAAGTTTGCAACGAATTTTAAACTTGGATCTTAAACTGCATCCTTACAAGCTGCAGTTAACACAAGAATTGAAAGAGTCTGACTTCGGAGCAAGGCTCGCATTTGCTAATGAAATGCTTAATCGATTTTCCAATTTTGACAATATCCTTTTCTCAGATGTGGCCCACTTCCATATCAATGGGTTCGTAAACCGTCAAAATTGTCGTTACTGGAACAGTGAGAATCCCAAACTCAAGCACCAGAAACCACTGCATAGTCCTAAAGTGACAGTATGGGCAGCAATCTCTGGTAGAGGAATAATTGGACCGTTTTTCTTTGAAAATGCGCGGGGGCAAAACGTCACTGTTAATACCGAACGCTATGTTGCGATGTTGGAAGGTTTTTTGGCTCCAGAGCTTGAAAATTCAAGAATAGTGAATTCTAGGACTTGGTTTCAACAAGACGGAGCTACCTGTCACACATCAAATGACTCCATGGCGGTTGTGAAACAGATGTTCCCTGGCAGACTGATTTCGAAAAGAGGTGATATCCCATGGCCCCCACGTAGTCCAGACGTGACGCCTCCTGACTTTTTTTTGTGGGGATACCTCAAGAACAAAGTCTACAGTAATAATCCGAAAAACAACGATCAGCTCAAGGAGAATATCCGTGGTGAAATGGCAGCAATTACACCAGCATTACTGAAGAAAGTTTTCAATAACTTCCGTTTGCGATTAGAGGAGTGTCGTCGTAGAGAGGGTCATCATTTAGACGATGTTATTTTTAAAAAATAAACTTCAGTTATTTCTTAATAATACCTCAGTTTTATTTTAACTATACCTTTTGTATTTATTTTCTAATCAATATTTTAAATATGCACGTTCTATTGCGCCACCCTGTACATTGAAATCTTTCCGTGATTTGGATCTCCACATTACATATGTTCGTACATTTGCGTATTTGTTTTGAATGTTCAGCAATGCTGTAGTTTAAATTTCACCGATTTATAAAGCAACTTTTTAGCTCTACGAATATTTTGCGCTCTATATTTGCAATGTTTAATGAACAAAATTCGTAACATACCGGTGAACCTGCTGATGTATTGCCCCGTAAAAAATCTTACCAATAAATGAGACTACGATGACAGTTACTGCCAGTCAGTGGACTGAAAAAAATACTGAACTACATTTAGGTTGTTGGTAACAGAATTTTGCCGAGATTAGACGGCAGTTACTCTGTGTAATGGGCAATGAACCGCATCTGTTTAGCGTACAAGCCGCTTCCAACATAGTTCGGAAAGGCCATTATGTATAACTGTAACGATTTTTATTCCACACAACGGTAGATCCGTTTACGTTTCGCCAAATGATAAGCGTTTATACATAGTGGCTTATCGATCCTGAAAACATCAAGGGGTTCCCATTTACTTTGGCCTCAAATATAACTTTATAAAGTAAAAGGAATCGCTGTATCCTGCGTAATCATTATATATAAGAACTGATGCTGCTGCTTTAAGGTTGCGAGATCTACTGCTCAGTTTTAGACTCTTAGTTTAAGAGTCTAATCAGGCAATGGCTTCAATTTAAATTTCAACGATATGATTCTTCTTACAAAGTTTTCATATTTCTAAACATTTTAAAGAATTACAACACGTACCTACTTATTGAACCATTGTGATGTAAATAGGAAATGACGCAGACATTACATTTTTTGCTTTTTATATTATACATTATCTTTTAATAAAACCATCATCAGTTACATACCCATCACCGACGACCGGCGTAGTGGTATGTGTAACGGACTGCTATTCCAAAGGTCGCGGGTTCGATTCCGGCTCAAGTCAAACATTTGTGTGCATGAACATTTAATGTTTGATTTGGTCTGGGTATTTCTATGTATAATAAGTATGTATTTGCAAAAAAATAGTTTATATGTATTTATATCTGTTGTCTAGTAGCCATAGTACAAGCTCTGCTTAGTTTAGGACTAGATGTCGTTGTGTGAATGTGGTAGATAATCATTAATGAATTAATTATCATATTTGTTAGGTATGGTAATTAGAATATTATAATAATCATTTATAATTCAAATACTTACCGACCCGCAACATATTAAACTTGAAACTTACCTGGAAAATAAAGATAAAAAACATTAGAAACTTAATAACATAGCATAGCAGTTGAGAACATTTATTGTATTAAATAATAATAAATTATAATAATAACATATTTCATTCAAAGTGGAATAAACAATATATTGCTAAATGGTAACACTCAAACTTTCAGTACACTTAATAAACTAACACCGTGGGTGTCGTAAGAGCCGACTAAGGGAGCAAACTAAGCAGGACAACAGCACTGCAAAGAGAAGGAAAACTTGAAACTAACCCTATACCAACCCGTCTGGCCAGCGTGGTATAGTAGGCCAAAACCTCCTTTCTAAGGAGAGGCCTATGTCCAGCAGTGGACTAGTATAGGCTGTTGATGATTGATGATGATGAATAAACTAACCTCGAAAGTTTATAGTCGCGGCCCCAGTGACAAGAAAATTAGGGAAAGTGGTGGTCGATACCATCAAGCCGAAATATGGCTTAAAATTAATAAAAAATACGTATAGGCCAAAACATCCTGAAGTCTCTAGAAAATCTGAGATACGCGTCATACTTTTATATCGCAAAATAGTTCGAAAATTGGCTTTTTTTTGGTTCTCGAAAGTTATTTCAAAAAGTATTGGTTTTACAGAAAAATGTTTCGAGTAAAAGTTGTTTAGGAGAGAGGAATTTTACATAGGGATTAATGATTTCAAATATTATTTTTTTTTTATATTGTTTATTTTTGGCCCTGAAACCTGGAATTGGAAAAACGTAAAAGTAAGTGAAAAAGTATCTTAAAGACGTTGGAATTTTATAAAAATCGGGTATTTCGTAGATAATGTTATTAACAAAGTCCCCTAGTCCGATCGCGAAATTTCAAAATGGCGGCCTACTAACTACATATAGTATACTACTAACTATATAACTACAACTAAATTGAATAAGCAATAAACTTGTGTCACAGCAGTCAGATCCGAACCATTTTTTTTTTTGCAATCTGTAGGTACTACTAAGGCATTTCATTAGTCCAAAATTTCTTTTATTCAAAAACAAAATTATTATTTAAAAAAAGCCATCCATGCCATCATCGACAACCACCCTCATTTCCCTGGAGCCGCTACTGGTATGCAACCATAAATTAATAGATTCATAGGTAGTACAGAAAAAAAAACTATATTCTTTTATAAATCATAAAAGCTTTTTTTCAAACAACTGAAGACATAAAAATACCAAAACATCAATTTAAATAGGCAACTTTTTGATATATTACACGATCGCCAAAGAAAGGTCATGATCAAAACTGCGAACTGCATTTCAAAAATTTTAAGAAAAGAAATCAGTTTTTATTAATTACTTTAAAAAGATTTAATACGAGTATAAGTTTCAGCTTTCAAATAATATTATTATTAATCCAAAATCATTATCTTAATATCTTTTAGCTACTAGTAAAAAACTCTATATATGTGTGTGTCGGGTTACATTAAAGAAGCTTTATATGTAAAATCCTCTTAAAGGCGTCTCGGGGTTAAGGTCACCTTCCTGTCACCACTACAAGTAACCCTCTTCTCGTCTCAAGAATACGCATTCCTTCACGACAGTTTTAACATAAACTCCTTATTTTCTTCATACACCAATGGGCGTTATCTAATGTAAATAAGTTTGAAGGCAGACAACCACACAAGTGCTCTGGGTTTAAGAGGGATTTTAGGGATACGACTCCCTGAAGATACGTACTATACGCTGATATTATACAAAAATTTTCAACCAACGAAAGGATTTAGCCGTTGAATCCTAAGGCCTCTTGAGAGCCGACAGCTATAAACTTCAGTATAAACTGTCCTACTTATAGAATGTCTGTGTATATATATAACTATGTTACATTGCACGTGCATATTATCAGCAAGTTTAGGCTACCTTCAATAACGGTAATACATAAGAAGTAGGAAAACCTTCTCTATCCAATATATAAAATGTGTGTGTTTATAGTCGCAGTTCTCCGAAACGATTCGACCGATTTTAATGTTTTGTTTTTAAGTCAATTTAGTCCGTGACGTCCTTCCGTCAAAAGTCCGTGTGGTGACGGATTAAGAATACAGAGTCACTACCCCTATTCGTCCCGTGGGTGTCGTAAGAGCCGACTAAGGAAGCAAACTACGCAGGACAACAGCACTGCACAGAGAAGGAAAACTTGACACAAACCCTATACCAACCCGTCTGGCCAACGTGGTATAGTAGGCCAAAACCTCCTTTCTAAGGAGAGGCCTATGTCCAGCAGTGGACTATTAAAAGTTGTTGATGAAGTAAACGTAAAAAAATTAAAGTAAAAATATCAGGTTTCTTAAATTGTTCATTGATATATTTTTAATGCATACGACACTTTACTAGCTAGAGAATCAGTACGATGCTACTTTTTTGCGAAATAATTTTATGTATTCAGACAGCTCGAAGAGAAATGTTCTGAAAGCCAAAACACTGGCCGGGAATAAAAACGAAAAAGGAAACATGTTCTGTAAGTCATTTATTTTATCAAAAGTAGATCGAAGTGACAAATGACAAACAATATTTTATCACGATAGTGAAAGATCTTATATGCAAGCAGCTGTCTAAACGAAAGTGGGGCTTGATATCCTTCTATATTTATAATCATAACTTGTTTAGTAATTTTAGACTTAAATAAAGTAAAAATAGTAAAGAGAAACATAATCCGTACTATGCTTCCGAATGTTCCTAATGATTCTCTGTTCTCAGATAATCGGCGTTGCCTAGAAAATCTAGATTTAGTTAACAGAGGTAATAGCTTTGAGCAATTCATTCTAACAGTAACGACTTCTGCGCACTATTAATCTAAATAATCATTTAGAGTGGGAATAAAATTGTGCTACAGATTAAAGGAAAATTCTATAGCGTATCCTATTGGTCCTTTGATCTGTAATTAAAGCAAAAATAGGAACGGAGTAGGTACGGATAGGTACAATTAGGGATCGCGTAAGAATAGTTTCCACATATGTTATTAAGTAAAAATATATTGTCAGACAAAAAAGGAAGAAACAAGTAATGCTTAAAAGTGTTTCAAAGTTTAAGACTTTTGTTGGCGGGTCTAACTCTATTTATTTATTTGTACGGAGTTCACGTTTATAATAATTTCTTCTAGCTTTATCTACAACGAAGTTACCAGAGTCGAATATGTGCTATTTTTTTTTGAGAATAGATAGTAAGTACGCGGCTGTATAGACCTACAATATTTTTCTCTACTTGGCGCATCCATTTTCTCATCAACATACATATATACAAAAGATTTGTATGAGTTTTCCTTTCCTTTATCACTTTAAGTGAGAAAAAATATATTATATCAAACACACGATTCAAGGTCCCGCCAGCTAATGTAAAGGAATGTAAATGAGTTGACGATTTTTCACCATACAAGAACTTAACTGTGCTCAACAGCTTACCTCTCACACACCTGAAGCAGGTTTAGTAAGCCATTGACTGAAGGTCTTAGCAAAGCCATACCATCGGCGTAGCTTATATTGTTAAAGGCGACGCCATATCCATAACAAGCTGAATTCGTACAGCTAACTTCACAAATTAGCCCATAACTAACTATTAAAAATGGTTTGATAAGTAGCTTAGATACTTCGTAATTTACAGTCAAGATAAAACATTATGACGAATAGAGGACCTCCACATTTTAAAAGTAATACGAGTACAAAAAAATGCGATTTTTTGTTAACTATTATACTTTTTATGTGTTATGTAACGGCTGTTGTACGATTAAATACAGGAAATTAGATATTTTAAATTATTCTTTGTCCGTGACCAATGAAAATAATTACTGGTAGTGTGTTTTCTTTATTCAACCGAAACTGATTTACTTATAAACAGTACTTGCGAAAAATATAGCAAGAATTTCAACATATATCAATGAGGTATTTTTCTACCTATTGACTTATGTATCAGTACCAATGCATTAGAATCGAAGCTAGCAAAGTAAAAAAATCAAATAAAATAATACTACTAATAGCAACACAAAATAGTCCCTTTTTGTTTTTACATACGCGAAGTTACTTTTCTGACGTTGAACGGAAATATTGAGACAAAACAATGTTAATATTACCGAAAGCGATTTATAGCAATCTCACCATATATCACTTCACGTCAAGCGGCGTCACTCACGTCTGTTTTCCTTCAAGTATTAAGTAATATGCGCCACTCTCCGTTGTTATACAACTCTAAAATATTGTACTACGCCCTTCTTTCCTATATAAAATCAAGTAATTTAGTTTGCCTATAAACATAATTGAAAATGTACGTCAAGGTCTCATTATCTCATGTTTGTCTTATTAAGCAAATAATATATTAGTAAACTTTCTGATAAGCCTTTATTTTAATGTAACTAATTTGACGCATTAAAACAAAACTGTATACTGTCACGACGACATCAAAAAGCTAATTTTCAGCCTGTTTTAAACTCAAAAAATAGAATCACCAGAAATCAAGTCGAAACAAGAAATTTTTGAACAGAGCACGAATTTTTTTTATTCAATGGAGTTATCTCGAATACTGAATACTGAAACACCTTTTTTTAATTCTAACAAAAGTGGTAAAAGTGCAAATCTTTTTGCAGAAAAACAATACAAAATAAAGTTATATCATTTCCCCCGCGTCATTGTTGGGTAGTCACGCGCACATTAGCCGCTCGCTCCACACCTGTCGGTGGCATTTGCCACGAGGGACCGCGCTACTAACTATTTCTTTGTATTTATCCTACACTATAACTTTATTTTATTTTTCTCTGGGTACGAATAAAATAAAACTTTTTTTATTTAAATGTTACTGCTTATCAGATTAAATGTGCAGCACACAATATTAAAGTACCTACCGCATATAAGAACAATGTTACGTCCGTGCATATGTACGTAATATGATGATTTTAGGCATCTAAATTTCGATATGTTTTCACTCTGTGGGCTCTCAAAAGTATTCAATTGTCTATCACTTGAGACCATAATATGAACGATACATATAAATATGTAGGACTAGGTGTACGCCTTCACACATTTAATATATCATGATTGATTCGTTCACCTCGCGTGCCTATGCCTCAGAGAGCATGTTTTGATTTATCGTATATCTATAAATTACCACTTACATTGTGTACCTATTTATCATCTCGAGGTATAAGTATAAATCATGTGACTCGCACACGAGACTAATCTTGTCTAAGACAAAACAGAATCGGCAATATTGTGGTATAACTGTATAAATAGCTATCTAAAAGTGTGTATCTACTCAGCATTCTTGAAATTGACCCAGAAATATAATAAGTCGTTTGTTAACAAATTTTCAGACTTAATATAACCTTTTTAACCCTCTTCAACTATTAAAGAATAAGAATATTATTCAAATATCATAATGTTTTTCAGTTGTTTCATTCACAAAAGAAGCTAGCAGTTTGCTAAGACACGCTTTTATATTTTAAAAAATAAAGTTCAAATATTTTCTTAGACAACAATAATGCTCAGATGAAATGGTTTTAAACATTACACTCTAAAGAATGGGCAGAATAAATACAAAAAAAAAAATGCCACCGCTTTCAGTGTAAGCTAAGACATACAATACACGCCTTAGCGTCACAAGATATCTATCTTATCACGAAAACGTTAAGTAAAATAACACCGACAAAGATGATAAATGGCATTCCTTTAAAATTAAAGACACGGATTAAAGTTTTGTAGTATGAATAATTGATAATACAAATTGTATATGCGTTTAATTGTATAATACAGATAAATAAATAGATGATCTTCTTTTTGAACACCAAAAAAGAAGTGCACAATCTACCCCTTTTTAAACCGAAAGAGCGCGGGCGCGTAGAGGTTTTCCATGTTTGAAATTTCTAATACATTTATTCTTGTATCTATATGTATATATAATCTGAATCTCGAAAACGGTTCCAACGATTTTCATGAAATTGAGTATGCAAGCGGTTTCGGGGGCGATTAATCGATCAAGCTTGGTTTAATTATTAGAAAATTTACCAAAAAAAAAAACCGGTCATCCAGGTACTTTAATAGTAATATGTAGAAGTGCAGAAAACTAAAATAGAGAAACAATATGTGCTATAAAGTTTAAAATGATGATTTGTCATATTTTGACAAGTTCAAGTTTAGGCAGACACCAAGGATCGACAATCAAACTGCATAATTTATAAAAGCACGCTCATATTTCACGTATACACTCATATTACGTATTTTTGCGCATTGAGTCTGTATGGATCCGAACTATATCAACAGCACTGTTGGGTCACGCTCAGCATATGTAGGGCAACTAAAACTCGCATATCCAACTTAATAAGCCATTGCGTATTCGATACCGACACACAATTATACTCACAAAGTTTCAAAATACGGACTTCAATTAATGTTACGAATCCCCTCCAAACAGCCACATTACAGCGACCGATTCTCTTTCGTTACTGCCTTTTACCTCCCAATTTTATACTACCCCCAGTAGACAAGAAAAGCGTACGTGCTGGAGTAACGGAGAAACGTTTCAGTTTGAATCGACAGATACATTCTTTAAACGAACTAGAAAAATCACTACGAGTATATTTATACACCCATGGAACAAGTATTTTACTGGTTAAAAGTGCTGAATGAGATTACGAGGTGACCACACAACCACTGCTATTCCATATTTACTATATGGGACATAACATGCACGGTTACAACGTATTTTATTGTTAAAGCACGATAAAACCGGTCCTGGAAGAGAAAAAATATATAAATGCTCGGTATGGCGATCATATTCTTAGCAATAAGTAACCATAAAGGCGGTATTTCATATAAGAGAAGTGCCTTGCTATTACGACCTGCTGAAAACGTGAGATGAAATGCTGACAAAGACACCATTTATTGTACACCTGTTTACTGGGAACATTTTGGGCTAAGTGTTTTAGAACGCTTTTGAAATGCGAGCCACGAATAGGTAGCCATGTAAATTCCCACTTACTCGTACAGTTTCAATTATTTCATATAAAAACATAATAGACTATGGATCTCAAAGTACTATTTTTATTCTCGACATGTTTTTAATCCTTTGTTAACTTTGCGGCATTTATCAATAAAATTAATTTCCCATTGTAATATATGCCTAACATAAGTTTTGATAGCGACACAAAGCAGAGAGATTATATTTTATAATAGCATTTAATAGTGTAACGTTAAATAAGTTGAAGTAAACGATAAGAGACTGTCCATTGCCGGTTTTGCTACTTTTGTATTTATGAACACTACTTTAGACTATTATTATATTATTATTACTATTGAAGATTTATGAACACTACTTTAGTAATAATACTCGTATTCCAGGCTAACACATAGCAAGCCTGGTTATTTGGTAAAAATGATTTCAGGTATTAATTGAACAATAGTAACTATATAATATGTAATCTTGATATTATTGGGGCAAGATTGGCACACATTTTGGACCCCTGTATAGGAATTGGTGATGTTTTTTTTAGAAGTCGGTGTAGTATTAAAATAGCAAGAAGTGGAGTAGTTTTGCAGTCTCGGAATGCTTTGGTATGATCTTTATTGGACGATGACTTTTGGGAGATGTGAAAATAAAACCTCACATACATCACTCACTGACTTAGTCCTAAAAAGCGGATTTGAATTAGAGGCAATTGAAATGAGGAATTGCATGTAATGATGACCGATGCTGGGTTTTGACGGGCCTGTTTGTCTTGTGTATGTACCCCGACTGAATAGCCGAAGTTCGATTGCCCAAGTCAAATAATTGTATGATCAGCACGATCATTTCTTCTGTGTCTGGGTTTAATTTATCTATAATATATATATATATATATTCAGTGTATGTTTAGACTGCCCTGTATGAGATTTATGAAGTTCTTATTATATTATATAGTTATTCTTATCTTCCGAGATTAATGATATATTATTCTCGCTCATTACTATCCGATATTTGAAACACATCATATATGAAATACCGTGATATCTAAATCAGATCAATACTTGTTTTTGATTATAATGTCGGAGTCTTGCAACACAAGGATTTACATACCTGATGTTGCATGCATATTGTTCTTCTTTACGATCAATAATTTTGACATATATAGGGCACCACACCTACTTCTCTTATGTCACATCAATACAATTAAGTAAATCTAATATGTAAAAGGTCCTTCTTACTAATACCGTTGGAGATAAATACGGAATTACTCGTTAAACAGTTATATTTTATGCCTGGTACGTCAGGCACGTTACAATTGCACATGGGCCGATAATACTGAAGACAACTAAATTGTATTTGTAAAGTTGTAATTGTAAATTGTACCGGCAACGCGAGCGATGAAGAGATTTTCAACAAAATCAACTGAAGACTTTGAGATTGCGAGGAAGAAAATTCTAGATGCTTGCTAAATTTATTAATTTGTTTGAGTTTGAAAGTTCTTAGCTCCACTGACTCAGCACTTAGTGTGATCTTATTTCTTATACAGGTTAAATAATGAATTTGCTAGATCACTTAAAACAACACCAACCGTAGCGTGCCGTTTTTTGAATGAGTCGACAAACTCGGAGTCCAGGTTGTATATTAATCTTGTCTCATTACATACAATTTGAAGGTTTTTTTATGTTTGTCGGTCTCGGGGTGGTATTAATTCCACAGGGTGGCAGAAAGCTGGTAATATAAACAGAGGCAGGTAAAAGCACTTACATCTCGAACGGACCGCCGTGTAATGGTTGCGGCTGAACAATAATTCTTGTTATTAGTATTCTGGCTGTCGACGAAACAGTGCTACTTCATTAATTAACGAAGCTTCAACAACTTTTGCTCTACGTTTACGTTGTGAAATTTAAACATTCACCTAATTTCACTTGGGCAAATCTTACAAACCGACTCGGGAACAAGTTAAAAGTTAATTTATAAATATAATAGAAAAGTATATTTGCAAAACGGACAAGATCTAGCAGACGATGTGAATAATTTAAAATAATAACGAACGAAATGTTACATTGGGGTAGGTGGTCGTAAAACTTTATTAAAAAATATTTTTAGCACATCTTAAAATGTGGGTAGCTATATCTGTTAGACCTCGCATTCATAAATAGGTCATTTTTAATATTTTCGAGATATATTGACAGTGCAAACTATATATCCTTACTTCATTGGCATATTTATTATTTTTAATTTATACTTTAGATTGCCATCACAATAATCTTAATGTTAAGCTTGTTATAAAATCCAAACAAATAGTTTCAGGTTATATAAATCATATTAACATCTGATGACTGGCGTGATTTAAAAACAACACCCACATATACGCAACGCGGTCGCTTTCTCAAACTCGGTTTTCAACCGACTTCAAAAAGGAATAGGTTAACATTCGGATGTTTATATTATTTTTTTACTTATGTTCGGGCATAACTATATTTAGATTATAATTATATTATATTGTAATTATATTTAGATTGGATGGATGGATTTTCAAAATTGTCTTTTTGTTTTAAAGGGTTTATACCGAAATGGTCCCATTTAAATGTCATAAAGATTGGTGACAGACAACGGAACTCTTCAAAAAATGTCAGCAAACAAACCGAGATTACTGCTAGGATTTTAGTGCTTTTTGTTGTTAGTATTGTTTGAAATCGGTTCAACTTTAAAAAAAAAAAGGATTTATCTTGTAAAGCACTAAAAGTATACAATATCCAATGTTTTTAATTTCCTTACCGAGCACTTCTAGGAAAAGTTATGACGAATTGGTACAACGATAACTTTGGCCTTATGAGTTGACGAAACACTGCATTAGTTCAAAAGTTATATTTACTGCCAGTAAGTTGCGTAAAGGCGTCTGTCTTTTACACCCTTCTTTACAAGTCATTACGTAGGTAGGTGCTCATCGGAGCGAACTGGTCCCGTTTACAACCTCAGTAATTAACTAAACCTTGAAAACTTTAAGCATTAGCTAATTTACCCGCTGGGCCTATATTTAATACCAAGCTGCATTATATCTCAATTATTTGTCGACTATATAGAAGTTACTGTTTATAAGAACCAACCCGAACCATCACACCAAACACTCGTGAACATAGAAAACAAGATTTATTCATAAAATAAAATAAATAGTAGCATCGTTACGCAACATAAAAGTTGTGTTTTTACTGAAGGTAGTATTATCAATCATACCATTTCGCGTGACATAAGTGGACCCTCCTCAGGCGAGCTCAAAGTTCCATTACTCATGATGCCACGCCCAATGCTGATACGGTCTCCTTCATCTACCCTCACAATAACTAGTTTAACTGTATCACTACCAGATCGAATAAAAAGGTCCGGCCATTCAGCTTGCGAATGCTCAGCCAAAAATCTACTTGAATTGAATCATTCAGACGAACATTTGATGACCAAACTCAAAGAATGGCTGTTGTTAAACAAAGTGAAATATTTGAGAAACTACTTCTTCAATGAAGTTAGTGACTCTGAATTCTTTCCCCATAAAAATCTATATTTGTTTTACTAATTTACGTTTACCTATCTCTATAGTGTTTACTCCTCAACAACATTTGTTGTAATATGTAATTTATTCCATTTAGAATTGTCTACATCAAGCTACTTTTGAAAATAGAAGTGAAAAGTCGCGACATAACATTTAACAAGACAATCTTATCGTTAATACAAACGTTGCAAATTAATTATTACAGTGTTTTTAATTAGAAGCGCTTAGAAGCGTCTCCTAGTACTCTGTAGGCAGTATACCAAAGAGCGAGCAATGCTCTGTTTTAATTAAACTGACGCCCGGCCGGCGATAGCTTTCTGTATCTCCCTTTTATAGCCATACAAATTCAACTGGAATATTTCAGTACAATCAAAAAATCATTAGAATGTAATCAGGCGAACGATGTGCTACACCACGCGAGTTGTCCTAAGTGACGAGCTTAATATACACGACCGAGAAGGAGGTGAAGTGATTTTTATGACGGCCGAGGCGAGTGATTCCTGAAACTTATGGCGCCTATAAACCCGCTCGCGTCGACTTGACGATTTAGCGAAAATTTTGTTTCACGACTCGTATGGCTACATCATCAAAGAAATCTTTGAAATTATGTGAATATTACAGCAGTAATAGGGATTTGCGGGCGTAATACGAGAGCTAAATACTACCTAGGGCTTACTGTGGAGTGAAGTTCACTTTGTCTAACGCAGCAATTGAATTTTATGTCATCTACTTTTTGCTTTAAATTTTATGAAGGCATAATATAAATGATTTCCTACTGTTAATTAGCCCAATAAGCTAACTAGACTAGATAAGTAGTACTCATTAGTTCAGTAAAGAGCAATATTTAGTAGAGGCTGACAGTAATTCTCGGCAGGCAGTGCACTCGGGCATCCTCATCACGAATTCCCGAGGGCGCAACGTTAAATGTAGGCCACCAAGTTCCCGCCACCCGCCAAGCGGAATATTGCTTTGTCACTTGGCGACATCGCACAGCTTCTCTAAGCCCAAGTAATTGGAAATAGTTGAAATAGACGACTTATAGCAACATCGCTCCGCCTCATCGCCGACATTGCCAGGAGCGTCTCTGTTTGGTGTCTTATTGTCGATCATCACTACTAACTAAATTCAATGAAAACTTGAATCTACTTAACTCTGACAACTTCGATATTGCACCTAACGTGGTTTGGCAGAAAAGAAGACTACCCGTTTTAATCTGGTCTTGGTCGTATTGTAAATGTTACAGTATACAACAATCAGGAAGACTAATTAAAAGTAGCTTAAATAAACAATAGTATAGTCAACGAGAGGAAATAGTGGTCGAATGAAAACCGCAGAATATGGACCAGAGGATCCCGTTAGGGATAAAAAGCAATTGTAATGTTGGCTAGTTTATACAAATAACATTTTGGAAAACTGGGCTCAGTTGTTGCTTTCAAGGTATATTTGAAAGTTATGTCGTTGAAAATCTCTATATCTTAGTTTTATAAGCATTATGTTACCTATAATATTGAAAGTGTGATAAGACTTTTTTTAATAGTACTTTCTCTACATACTATTAATAGTTAATATACAGACTGCCTGTTCCGTTCAACAGATTACTCCAAAAATCACTTATTAAATCATAAATACTTGTAAAAATTATTACTTATAACACGTTGTGAAACAAAGATGGGCCGAGGCACGTAGGCCAGCGCTTAAAGCATCTACCGGTCTTCCATTCGGCGTTACCTATTACGATATGCTAATAATATTGTGTGCTGATTATCTTGTATTGCATAATAATGAGATCACGATCGTAAGACCAAGTGGCTTGTGTTGATTAATACGAAAGCTCGGGTGCCGCAGCTAATCAATTAACCAGCTCCACACGAATTTAATTACATTTCTACACGTAATTAGGAATATAAGATATTGCATATCTCCTGCGAAAGGTATTCCAATATTAATCTATTTAATGGAAAAGTATTATGATGCTGCATATTTGAATGATATTACACTAATTAGAACAACATCTTTGTTAATAAGTTATGCATACGTATAACTATGACACTGACCATACACACTTTCCAGATTGAAACATTTACACACACACATACTACGGTAACCAGACTGTTGATAAATATACTTACCTATATACGAGGGCGGGTCAATAAGTCCGTGACTTTTTGAATTCCTGACCTCTTTACTGAAAAAGCAACACTACTCCTGTCAACAGGCATCTGTCAGTTGACTCCTGTCAAAATTTGAACTTGCTGCGTCAGTTAGTTTGTGTTTGACAACTATCTTTATCAGACTACCCAGTAATTTGAGGAAAAAATGGAAAAAGTGAATTTCGTGTGCTTATTAAGCATTATTTTTTGCGAAAAAAAACCATTACCGAGACCAAGGCTAAGCTTGATAAATACTATGGGGACTCTGCACCATCGATTTGGACCATTTGGACAATCGATTTGGACAACTTATTGGACCGATTCAATGACGATTTAAAAAAAAAAACCGACCTCATTTGGCCAAGAAAAAAGTTCTTTTCCACCAAGACAATGCAAGGGTGCACACATGTGCAGTTGCCATGGCAAAAATCCATGAATTGGGCTATGAATTGCTCCCTCATCCGCCCTATTCTCCAGATTTGGCTCCGAGTGACTACTTCTTGTTCCCAAACCTGAAGAAATGGCTTGGTGGAAAAAGATTTGACTCCAATGATGAAGTCATCTCGCAAACAAAGGCCTATTTTGAGGACCTCGACAAATCATAATTTTTGGGAGGGATAAAAAAATTGGAGAAGCCTTGGACAAAGTGTATAGAGCTCAAGGGAGACTACGTTGAAAAATAAAATGATTTATTTATCAAAAAACATGTGTTTTATTCCAAAAGTCACGGACTTATTGACCCGCCCTCGTATTTCTAATTACATACATGTTATAGATAAGTTACACCCAGAAACAAAACAAATGCTTGTGCCCCAACCTACAACCTCTGCCTCAGCAGTCAAGATCACTGCCCAACAGGCCCATTGAGTTTTTTGTTCTGATAATTATAAATATTAGCTAATACCCAAAAAGACCCATTTTTAAGACACTGATATTCTACAAATATGTTAAATAAAGAAAAATTTTAAGTAGCTTATGTCAGAAAAAAATCATAGGGGAACCTAATTCTCAGTATTTTCACCCGCGTCTACAAATAATGACAACGAACGACGGTTCCTTCACCGATGATAACAACACTACCGTTTTCATCAAGAAAACCGCATACACGTTGCCAAGATACAGTAAAGGATTCCATTAATCTTAATCCAGAACAAAAACGATCCCGGAGGACAGAAAAAGTACGTTAAAGAAAAAATATTGCCTCGATTCTCAAAAAAAAATCTTTAACATTACCTACATTTAAAGTTTTAAGTAATGAAATCTTATTTCTGTTTCATTACTTAAAACCTAGTGAAGTTCATGGTTAGTATTTCACCTTATAGGATTACAATAGCTCAGCCTACTTAATTAGATTGAGGGAAGCGTAACTTTAGATTTGGAATTAATACGCCGTTAAATGGCATAGTTGAGATCTAACTGATCGAATGATCGCTGTTACAAACACAACGTTGGTGGCTCGGTGTAAGTCCTTGGCTTCGGTTGTCATACAATATGATAGTCGTTACAGGCAGACGAAAGGTCCAAACAACGAACTGGAGTAATTTTATACTTATAAATCTATCGAGTTGCTGCTTATATATCTTTACTAGCTGGGTTTACGTAAATACTCTAGAGTTAAACTAATTAGCTGAATTAGTGTAGAGAAGTAGGTTCTTAATTTTTCACAAATAGGAAGAGTGTATTTAAGAGAAGTGAGAAGTGAATGGAATTTATTCCTTAAGTCGAAAACTAAGATATTCATTTGAATATCTAACATTGGTTAAACTTTAGATATAATTTAATTCTTAGTATTTACTAAGAATCAAATTATATCTAAAGTTTAACCAATTTTAGTGGATCGGAAGATGCTTTAAGACTAGTAGCAAAATTATATCATTACAATCGCCTTAGAAATATTTTTACATGATCCTTGCGGGGTACTTTCAGAAGCAAGTTCAGAAGAAATTACTATTCACATTATACACATCTAACTGCGATTTGGAAGTTGTTTTTACTAATGATTTATGAAGTAACATTTTCAGGAGATACGCGTCCTACATTCTGTTGAATAGGTAACTATTTACAAAGTAAGTTTTGCAACAAAGTGTAAAATACTGTAAAATTTAGATGCCTAACAAAAATGTATTGGATATGAATATGAAGATTTATGAGGTACATAAAAGTTGACAGCGTGGTTGATGGCATTGCATTTTTATATTCGGATTTATTTATTTCGGCCTTTTGTCCGTCCTTACCACACTAAAGTGTGAAATATAAATTTTTACCTGTGTATAATTCCATATATAGGTTGATGTATTTTGGTATATTGTGAAATATTTTATTTCAAAGCTTTTATCTAACAATTAAACTTCCAATAAGACTTCATATTAAGAACTACTTCATTAATTTGACTGCAATACTAGCAAAAAAGCAATTGGTTTCTGAAATATTTTTATACTCTAAACGAAAATATGATGTGAATCAAGTGACGTAACGAAGTAATTGATTGTGTTAGAAGCGAGCGAATTGAGATGTCATCCGTCGGAGACGAAAAATCCACGTGGCGTGGGGCCTGATCAGTATGCATGTAGCGCGCGCAAATACCGCGCCACGTTTCTACACACCACCAGCTGCAATATGCTGAAATTGGTACGTGGCCCGGAGACACAATATTCGTCGAGAATACCATTATTCCTAAATATCAAGCTAACGTTATGTCATAATATGATAATGTAATCCGTCTCAGTTTTAGGTATTATACATACTATCATAATACATCCCTGAATATATTTTAGCAGTAGTCAGATGTACAGAATTCAGGTTAGAAATAGCATCTATTTCGCTATAAGTGAAGTTAAGTTGGGCCACCAGTTACTTTAACATTTATCGCACGCTATGAAGTCTGTCACTGATTACAGAGATAACTGCATACAACCTTTTTTTTTTTTTTTTTTTTTTTTTTCCGTGCGGAAATCCCCTCGGACACCACCTGTCGGTGGCATGTCGGACTCGAACCGACTAAAACCGCACGCCTTCGCCGGGTACTAATAGCCGGGGAACCAGGTATACCCTAGAAAGGAAGGCCCTGGTGCAACTGCATACAACCTAAAGCTCGCTATTGTCTTTGTTAGACAGAGATGGGATGAGTCGCTTAAACGGATTAGGGGCCCGGGCACCGACTGATTATTCCACTGCTTGATTTACGATGACGCGACACGACAAGGCGAACCGACCTGCACACCTAATAGTGGGTGTTCATCGAAAACGGTCAATTTATAGTATACCACGTGCCTATACAATCAATTGCTGCTGAATCCTGACAACATGGGCAAACATTGTGAAATATGAGATCCACGTGGCAACATGCACGTTGATGAGGGTACGTTCGCACCAATATATATAATACGTACTGCGACATTGGCCACTTCGGCAACTTGCGAAGTTACATATATTTCAAGAGAAAAAGACATTTAAATTCGGATCGTGACTGTGATTAGCCCAAGGACCCAAGGACCACCCTACGTTGTTACATCTGCGAAACGAGACTTAAACGATTCCTTCAGTTGGATACCGACATTTTCTACAATATGTGACTATTTCTACGCCGTCAAGGATAATAAAATAATATACGAAAGGCTTAGCTCGCTCTAACATAACAGTTTGGTACCAATGCCGAATCTACACTATAATGCTAAGAGTTAGATAGGTGAAGGATATTTTTGTAGTGATTGTATGGTTTACAGCAAAATGGGTGACTCATACAGAATTAGTTTCAAAGTATACTTTGCTATGCTATTTTGTATAATGTTATAGAAATCGTAAACTATTTCTTACTCACGTGTGAGTGAAGTCGCTGGAAACGTTTGGGATTATAAGTAGCTTCGACTGCTCGCCTTTGATGTCTCGGTTAGGTGGAATATTTGATTTACTAAATATGCCAATACGAGGTAAGAAACATTTAAACAATTACAACAAAAATGGATTTTAAAATATGCTTACGATCTCATTTTCCATTGACTCCGTGTAACTTTTTTAATACTTAAATAGATGAAAAAGACCAAACACTGTACAAAATTTGATCTATACCGTTTTTTGCAAAATTAATTTATTTTACATGGGTTGTTTTTTTTATAATAGTACATTATTAATAGTAAATTTTAGTGTTCATGTATTAGTACATAGTGTGTGATAACTTTATTTTACGTTGACGCCATACACAAATTAGGAATCAGTTAGTTTAGGCGACAGCGATTGTGAGGTAAATATTCTTGATAATGAAATATTTCTATTGCTAGTCCTTAAGTCTACGTCCCCAAAAATCGACAAATTATATTCCGAAAAAAATATGTATTTTTTCTTTTCCAAACTTTCTCCATCTCATTATGGTTCTTTAACTTTCATTGTCGTTTCTTTTACTGGACAAAAATAAAAATTGCTGCCAGCAAAAGTAGACAACTTTGGAGCGTTAACACCTTACACATACATTTGTTTATTCGCTGCTGATTTTACCCAATATATGCCTTATGTAAGTCTAACTAATATAAACCTTTTAGACGACACCCAATTAAAGGATAACCTAGAAATCCAGTGTAGTTTACAAGTTAAACCACCTGTATGTTTTTGCAAACATGAGAAAGACAATGGCCCTGTTAAATACCACGAATCTGGATTTCAATCGCAACCTAATACATATTCGAAACTCTACTGGTAAGTTTAAGGTGCTTTAAGAAGTAACAAACGTCCTGTTTTCAAATTATTTCTCTCATAATAAGATAAATTATTTGAGAGCTCTCTCTAACTTACCTCTATAAATATGTATGTAAATTTTTGCGGTTTATGATGTATAATTAAGTATATGTGCGTAGATTGTTAAATAATCACTATGTAAAATATTACTTGATTGCGTTACTTACTTCCATAAGCATTAATATATATTAATACTGCATAAATTATTAGATAAATGCATTAATAGATAAGTAATTTTCACTTCGTGTTGGAAATGACAAAATTACTATATTTCAAAACAGTATATAAAATATCATAAAATTCCTTCAAACATTGGCTGAAACTATTCCAATTATAAAAAAATCATAACAAGAATTTTCTTATTTTATAACTCAAAGTTATAAAATAGAAAACATAATATTATAGAAATTACGTAGCGATCGTTTTCTAACAACATCTTTCATTTGAAACTGGTTCATAAGCTTTATCCTATAAACAGGACTTTCAATATAATTTTAGTATACCGCATTATTTAGACTCAAATGAACTAACATAGTTTGCATTTAGACTTATTTATTAATTTTTCATTAACATTAATTTCAGATGTGCATAAACAAATAACGCTATGAAATAAGAACAAGTAAATAACAGAGAACCTACACTATATAGACAAGGCCCGGCGTTATAAATAAATAGAGCCAAGCCTATATGTTCGTTCTGATACTTAATAAAAATGTATTAATGCAAATTACATTTAGAGACACGGCGTAGCAGATTTCTGGAAGAAATGGAGCCACTCTACCTTATATAGTCTACATTAATTCCTATATTAATAATACTGTAATAAATCAACACACACACACACACATGGAATAAATGTAGGGTTTTTATAATATTCACATCAACCTGTGCTCAAAGTTGTAAACTATTTAAGAATTTTATTCATAGCTGAGAAGGAGTTAGAAATTTACGCCCATTTATTTACAAAAAACTTTTTTGTTATTTTAATGTATTTATCGGTTTATAATGTCTACCATTGAAACATACCTGAATTTGGCTGGTTGTCTGAATTAGGCCGGGCCGACGGAGCTCCGTCTCGAGCCTCCACCTCGAGCGCATACGCCCCCTGTTTTTCTCTGTCAAACACCACCTTCGTGAAGATCTCGCCCGTCTGCATGCTGATCTCAAAAAAGTCCTTCCCCTCGTTCCGCGGCGAATCAACTATATAGTAGTACACCTAAAAAAAGAATGATTTATTCATAAAGACCGCAACATGCCCTGCATATCTTAAGAGTTCCGGTTCTTTTGTTTCCTTTTACAAGTAAAACTAGCAGAACCTTTAATAAAATACGTCCGGCATACCCGAAACACCCGTTCATCATCACCCGAATATCCTAGTTTAATAAAAGTACCTAACCTATTATGGATCACAAATATAAAGCAGTTTAAATGGAAGTTTTGACGAAACATGATAGAGTAATTCAGCACATGCTTATACGAGTACATACATAAGTTAATCTCAGTTCAATGCTACGTAATGTGGCATTTAATATCCGCCAATGTGATATAAGTTCCCCAGGGGGATTCTATAATATTCGCTGTCATGAACACCTACATCAAAGCGGTAAGCCAAAAATTATAGCGGAAAAAAATGTGTAAAACAGATTGACGGGGACTCCTCTTGCTATAAAACCTTGACAGTCGTCAAAATATGGTATTCGTTGTTAGCGAAACGTGCCACAGTTAAATCTGACACATGTCCAATTAGATTCTTCTGCTATTATTCAAGGAAAAAATCAGGTAAAAATGTAAAAAATGACGCAAATAAAAGCCGAGTTTATACGACCTCAAGAAATGATTAAAATTATTTCGAAGACTTGACATGCTTTATTTCTTGAAAACCACACGGAGATTTATTTCGTTTGAGATTTAATAATATAGGCAAGGTTTGCATTTTATTCTCTATGGTCGGATCCCCTTTGCTTTTTAAAGTACAAAGTTATACATATATTATGTATATATTTCCCAATAAGGGGGACTTGAATTGCACTTATAAAGAAAACCGGCCAAACACTTAGATAACTTTATTACCTACTATTCCATTAGACCCTTATGGAAATTTAAGGTCTACAGACCATCGATCGTTAATGAGAAACGGTTGATGACTGGAAATAGAAATTCAAATATTCATCAGTCACAATCAAAGATCCCATTAGATATAATGTTATCATAGTGGCTGTTAATGAGGATCCTAGAAGTATTGAAACGTTAGTCAGAAGTAGTCACTTGAAGAATACTGACATGCCTATTATGGTTATGTACTGTACAATTAAAAAAAAAGATTTATTCATATTAAATATTTAGGTCCCAAAATTTACTTTTAAATATGAGTGTCCTATTTACTACCACCATAAAACATTACTATTTCTTCATTATTTTAACTCGATTACATAAAGCAAAATTAAGATCGAATCAAATCAGAAACAAAAATGTAGCGATTTTAAATTATTCGACTAAACACATCAGTTTAAATTATAGATGAGTTGGAAACAGCGAACTTAGTGCACCAGATTTAACAGAACTAGTAAACTAGCTGTCACGTGCTTGTTATGTACATCACGCTTTAAACTACATGTTCCACATGTAGCTAGGGAACTATGGGTAATGAACCAGTTTATGTGGTAACATTTTATTAAAATAGTATAAGAATTTTCTATGGCAATTTGATGGCGAACAAGCATGGTTTTATGTAACATACCTTCGCGGAAGATCGATTAATACGTGCAAATTACTGTGAGCCCTAGTCGATATTAGTAAAGGCGATCGCGAGTGCTCACTGTGGTTGGGCCCTGAGACAAAGTTTTTAGGAATATTTTCTCGACAGTTGTGATGTTGGCCCGTGCTAAGTTAACAAAGAAATAAATGTATGTGTTTTTTTTTTTTGCAATTTGGTGAGAATTAATAACTAAAGCGATTTAAGTTGCACGCATTTGTTAATATTTGGATTAATTGTTTCAAATATTTTAATACCTTTATTGTATAATATTTATTTTCGAATTTACATGACTAGATTGGCAACTTTATTGTAAATACATATTTCAAATTTAATATTTAAGTGAAAAGAAGATGTAAGAAACATAACACTCAGAGAGCTAGCGATCAATCATACTGTAAAATGGATGACTCGGCAAAAATCTTTTTCGTCTTTGGGACAACCTCTAATGGCTAATGTCGAGTAAATACATTAGTGCTAATACCTACACCTGTTTATTTGCTAGAACTGTTCTAGCAAATAAACAGGAAATCAACCAGGTTGTGTCATTGCATGCTAACCTACACATAATGTTAGAAATGCGAATATGAGTTTGTATATTTTGCATACACGTTATAACAGGGTAAACACAAAGAAAGAGTAAAGAACAGTACATAGTACACATTTTACCAAGAAAAAAAAAGAAAGAACGCGATGAGTAGATTGTATGACAAAATTAATCACCTGGCGTTTTTTGAGTAAGGTGGATAGCTTTTACTTATAAGAGTATTTTGAAAACATCTGCTTCTTGAAGTTCTCATTTTTTACGACAATAATTTTAAAGATGAAAAACACTAAATGTGATATCCAATTTAGTTACTTTGAAAGCTCCAGGAAAAGCTTTATTACTAAATAGTACTATATGTATAGACAGGCGATTGATGGATACAGTAGACAGCCGTTGAAATACGTCGTTAAATTTTTAATACGAGTATACCTACGCAGGTTACCGCCAATACATAATGCCGTATTAATATAGTCACAAGTGAATAGAAATACACAAAGCAACAGAAGTTGCGTTAACTTTGAGAGATTGTCTGCCTCTTGAGTGTTTCTTATATATTTATTTTATCAAAAAAAGTAAGTTAATTACCTAGATATCTACCCGTACAAGATAGGCCTATTGATCGTGATCACAATACGTTCATAAAATAAAAGGCACTGAATTCAATTAATAGTTTTAAAATAAATGTTTTATTTGATGTCGGATTTGTTTAGTGTTTAAAAACCCTAATATATGTATTAATAAAAATTTCAGAAAAAAATTGTTTTTACTTTGTAACCCAAAACTATAGTCGTTCAAAATCATTAAATATAGTTAAAACTATATTTTTTTTATCTTATTTAATGCATGTAACATAGCCCATACGATATAGTAGACTGTTTAGTAATTTAGTAATAGACCTTTATTTATTCACATATTGGACTCGTTACAGTTCTAAAATATTATGTTGATATATTTAATTTTGCTGCTTAGTCGATATTGACATACTTGATACATATTATCGCGATTAAGTTGTGATCAAAAAAACTCCAAACAAAGAGGTTATTACTTTAGGCTAAACCCTTAATTGAGGACGCTTCTTCGATTGAAGTGTAACAGTCAATTGTACACAAACACATCGTATACACGTTGTGTGTAAAACATGTAAATAAATTCACAACGGAGCGAACAAACCGTATACCATTTCGAAAGCGAACATTTAATATTCAAAGACACTTTAAGGTTTCCTCACAAGTTCACGATATCGAGCCAATGGTGTTCTCACGTTTTCACCTAATGTTGTCGCTTAAGTAAATTCTTGTCTTCGCCTCAAATCCAAACAGGTGTTCTATGTCGGTAGCTGAGAGACGAAACGTCTAAGCAAACTTTACTAGAAACTTGGAATTAATAGCTCCGAGCCAATTAGAGATTGCAATAACGGAAATTGTTCGAAAAGTTTTAAACAGCTGCCTTATAACGTGGTTTAAAAATATTTTCCTTTAATATAAGAACCAAGTGCTGTTCAGAAGATGACGACAGTTGAATTTGAATGCTTTGCATTTTGCACAGCTAGTTAAACCGGCGAGTTTCTATCTAATCCGAAGAAATTGTTGTTGTTTATTCGAAAGAGATTATTTAAAAATTAAAAAATATCCGATGGTCGAGTGCTCATACATGACAACATTTCTGTGTAATAGCGAATTTTATATAATGAAACTATATTCCATGTTTTAACATCATTTTATTTTTTAATTATATAAAAAAGATAAAAATACGTTAAATAAGTTGATAAATCCAGACGAAAGGCATAAGCAAAGGTAATATGTAAAAAAATGTGTTTTCTATATGTAATATGTACGGATTTACAAAAAAGGGTTTAACTATTCATTTCGTCAATCTGGCTTTCATAATACAAGCTTGTATATAGCTATATTTTTTTAGACTAAAAATAGATTCAAAACTGTTATATTTTTTCCCTATTTTGAAGAAAAATCCACAACTGGGATCATTTATGAACGCACACTAGGAAAGTAGAATGACGTGACGCAAGTTTAATATTAACAAATATAGCAAGACTAATATTGAAAACTCATATCTTTTTGTTCTTTTGCAGCGCGATGCTCTATCTAGACATATTAATAATCTAAGATAGGAGCATACTATTTAGTAAATTAAATTCTCCTATCAGAGCTTCTTCTAAACCTTCGCACATACTTTTTGAAGTCGGAGCTTAATTGGAATGCCTACATTTTACTTTGACATGTCTTAATAAATTTTAACTAACGTTCAATTTATTGTATCGCATTATATTTAAAACATGTATATTTCTTTAACAAAACTTACGCTTTACTTCATTCAGGAAAGTTTACTAATCATGAGAAAAAGATAGGTAATCGATGCTGGTTTTAGAAAGGTGGTTCCGAAGTGGTTTCAAGACCTCAAATCATATTACTTCGTTCCATATTTAAAATGTACATATAATTAAACGGCAAATATGTCGTTAGCAAAACAAAATTACGATGCTCTAGCTCTCTCAGTTCATGTCTTAGTAGTACATGTCTTAGACACATGTACATTAGTACATGTCTTGGGCATGTACTATTTTAAGTAAAGAACTGAAATGGTTGTTAGTACGCTTATTCAATGTACGTGTGCTTTATCTGACTATCTCTAGACTGTCTATGTAGATTAACAAATAGCATAATAGCACACGATTATCATGAATGGAAATAGGGTTTCAAAAACTACAGAAAAAGCATATGTTGCAAATTCCACATACAAAGAATAACATACTTAAATATAGTTTAACGAAGATACACCAAATTACGATATTATTAATTAATTTTGCATTGCACAAAAAAGTTCTAGCGTTGATAGTCTGGAGATCCGCCAGACATTATCACCCAATGATCAATACATTTTCCTTCA
The DNA here is from genome assembly GCA_902825455.1 of Arctia plantaginis. Classification (NCBI taxonomy): domain Eukaryota; kingdom Metazoa; phylum Arthropoda; class Insecta; order Lepidoptera; family Erebidae; genus Arctia; species Arctia plantaginis. Next base: position 10,840,813 of record CADEBD010000288.1, read on the forward strand.
TAAAGAGCCTTTAGTAGTCCACTGCTGGATATAGGCCTCTCCTTAGAGAGGAGGTTTTGGCCTACTATAGTACGCTGGCCACAGGGTTTGGTATAGGGTTTGTGTCAAGTTTTTCTTCTCTTGGCAGTGCTGTTGTCCTGCGTAGTATTCTCCCTTAGTCGGCTCTTACGACACCCTTGGGATAAATAGGGGTGGTGATACTCTGTATTCTTAATGCGTCTCCACTCGGAGAGACAATTTTCCTTAACCGGGTGTTAGGCTATCTTTATTACCACTACGTTTCTTAAAAAGCCACGAAAAGTCTCTGTCCCTCAAGATTGCCCGCCAAACTATGTCCAATACTTTTAACTAATCCTAAAATGACGATCCCGCCTTCGCCACAAACTTTCTAGTACCTATACAATAATACAAGCTTGCTCACGAATTCTATCAATACATTACTTCACAGTCGTAATAAAATTAAAAGCCTTAATCTTCACATATTATAAAATAAATTAGCTTTCTTAGCTAGCCTAGCTTAGCTTAGATCTTTTAAACTAAGCAACGGATATTAATGCGGGGTTGACCAATAGAGAGATTGATTGAAGAGGAAGGTTTATATTTATAATACATGCATATTATAGGGGAGAAAAACCGAGAATTTCAAAGATTTGTTATAAAAAACATGTTTTTGTGCGCTTACATTATAAACACTGGCTAAACCTTACGAGATAGATAGAAAATAATGTAAGTACTTTTGAGCATTGTATAAAGAATTGTATGTTTTAAAAAGATCTACAAAAAGTCCGTGATGGTATATGTCTATCTCCTAAAGATAATCCACAGTAACAATTTTTATATTTTAAATATTACAAAAAATAATGCGTTATTTACGAAGCTATTTTAAACAATACATTATTATTCATTATCCAATGAAATGCGTTTCATAAGTTGTGCATTTAATGTAGATTAAAATTGCTCTTTCCAGCATGTCATTAAAATGAATATTATAGAAGATATTAGAGGTTTAAAACGCGGAGAGGCCGAACGCGTACGTCTGTCCCGGGTGGTGGCGGCCGGCAGGATCCGAGCGGGCCTATACATATTGCATTTAAAGATGTCCTGTAGTGTTGGCCTATCATATGTGTACTCTGACATCATATTAGTAGTATTAACAGTATTTACATAGCACCCGTGCGAAGCCGGGGCGAATTCCTAATTGATTAATAAAAGCTACATCTGCAACAATAAACACTTTGCACCGTCAGTAACAATAAAATTACATAAAATAATAATTTCATACAGACCATAAAGCAGCATAACTTCAAAGTACACATACGCATACTAAACGTAGACATACATTGTCTACGTTGAGTATACCTATTTAATTATTCAACATAGCACACCAATCCAAAGCGCAATCACAACGGGTGAAAATTGCATTTTTATTCCCTAGCGCTCATGAAAATTATAGGCACAGTAAATTGCAACCGTTGCATATTTGCACCAAATATATAAAATGCTATGAACGGACTCGCTCCGTGTCTGTGCATGCTATCGTTAATTAATTAAATTGTAGGTTTAAATGTACAGAAACAATTTGTTAACGGTCCACGCTCGTGAGGAAAGTTTTGGTATGACGAATAACATCACGGCTTGTTAAGGTCTTTATTGATTTTTAAATGTTACATGAAATTTTGCCAACTACATGTGTTTTTAACTCTCAGGTTGTTTTCTGAAGTTTCGTTTAAAAAATGTTTAAAAAATCAGCTATAAAAAAACGTATTAAATGGCAACTTTTCTTAAAAGTTACGTTCTCTGTTTCTCAGATAGATACACAGAAGCAACTTTACGCTACGAACACTGTTTGTGAATATGTGAATTGTGAATAGCTTATGTTACTGATTTGAATAATCCTTTACATATTCGATTTATTTACTTCTCCACATGTTTAATTTGACTGCCTTGGTGGTGCAGTAGGTAGCGTGTGCGACTGCTGTGCTGATGGGTTCGATGCCCGGGTCGGACCAAATTTTTGAATGACCTTGAATTGAATGCAAATATTTGTTTCGGTGTTTGGATGTTTTCTATGTATAATATGTATGTATTTACAAAAAAAAATGGTATTTTATTAGTCAATCCAACTTTCATAGACTGATGGCGTTGTTTATTTCATTGATAAATCAATTTTGCAAAATTGGTTGAACTATAATTACATTTAATATCGTTAAAATATATATACCAAGTTGTATTTTAACTCTTGAACTCACAATCTTTACATAATAAAGCTATCAAACTACGCAAAAGATTTTAATGCGGTTTTCATTAATAGAGAGAGTGATTCATATCCTAGTACAGATTTTCTAAGATTTTCACCCGTGTGAAGCCGGGGCGGATCGCTAGTGTTACAATGCTTCTCCCACTAGCTATGTAGCAAACATCGATCAAATTTAAGAACTATTTGTTTATAAAAGTTTCCTCACAAACCATATAAAAATATGACGATTGTTACTTGTTACATCAACACTTTTTCAAGAATGTTCGTAGAACCTCCATTAAACATGGACAAACAATATAATAACAGAGTGAAATGGGTAATCAAGCTTCTGATTTGACTATTACCAGACCGACGATTAGGTATAGTATACTGAGAATGGGCGTTTATATCCCAAGTCTCCAGCCAAGTAATAAGAAATTTTATCACAACGTAATTCTATAGTAAAAGAGCTCGACATCAAACTTGGATGTAACAAATTTATGTATATTAGGCGACCCATAAAAATATGTATAGAGGATGAAAGCAAGTATGGTTAGCTGGGCTGAATGTTGATAATCAAATTCAGTCTAGTTAACATAGTACATTTGACATTAAAGTTGCAAGTACCGAGGGAAGGTCCCTTATCGGGACTGTTAGGGCGAAAGGTCAACACGGATTTTATGATACACAGCATGTCACGCACCGGTTAATGTGTATAATAAATAGCTACTATTTTCGTAACATCAATTTAACTTGCATTACAGGAATATATATTTTAGACTATATTTATATACAACCTTTGCCTATTTTATGACATAGTAGTATGCGGTTTAGGTCAAATCGGATAGAACTCTATCAGTGACCTATTCTACTAAATCGATTTTGATTAAACTCAGAGCAGTGTGAAAATGACTCTTAATTTTTTTTTTTAATACAAAGTGATTCACTCCCTATTGCATTTTATTTCAATACGTAAGACGAAGTTCTCAGTGTATTCCGTAGCGGGAGACAGAAATTAGCATTCTTAAATTTAATTAATTTAAACAAGAGTAAAAAGAATTAGTCCTCGGGCCCAGGACGGTAATATATATAATAATCAGAATAGGTCGGCTAAGTTTTAGCTTGTAGGTAATTATTAAAAAAAGAAGTTCTAAAATCTAAAACCATGTTAAATTTCATTAAAAAAAAAACCTTAAAAGTCAAGATATTGATATTGTAAGATAGTGTCGTTTGTCGTACCATTTTTTGTCGATACAAAGCAATTTGTCCTTTCTGACGGCATTTGTATAACTTTGTAATATTAAAATGGCAAACGTGTACAACTTGATATTTTAAATATCAGTTTCGTCATAAATAGGCTGTGTTTTTTTAAATATTTTTAACACAATACAAGCGGCATATTGTTAAAATTGTCAGTGTAATTGGTCGCTGTAAGATTGTCAAACAGTATAATAACTTTAACATCGACCGAGAAGCGTTTTACTACAGCATAACATTAATTCTTTAGTATCTCTCTTTAGTAGTCTCCGTCTTTATATCTTACAGGACTCGGACACGAAACTTTTTTGGTGATAGAATAAAAACAAGAGATTGCCTAGTGATAGTGTGGTGACTGATTAAGAATACGGATCAAGAATGCCCTATTAAACCGGTGAGTGTCGTAAGAGCCGACTAAGAGAGTAAACTACGCAGGACTTTAGCACTGCAAAGAGAAGGAAAACTTGAAACAAACCAACCCGTATGGCTAGCGTAGTTAAACCTCCTTTCTAAGGCTAGGCTATGTCCATCAGTGGACTATTGAGGATGATGATGACGCATTTTGATTATTTAGTGATTAAGTTTTATTTAATTGGCCATTATAACTTGAATTGGTATTGTATAGATCTATGTACGATGACGTCCACATATGTGTGTTTAATAGATGCATCTAACTTAATGCATCAGTTTTTACGTAATTTTGAAATTCTAATACATTTTGTTTTATGATTTTAGGTGTCGAGTTCGAAACATTCTTAAAAAGACGTACAGTCAATTTCCTGTTAAAAATATTAATATAAATGTTAAACGTTATAACTTTACCATGTAATCGTAAACAACACAGCTTAGCTACGAGAGAATTACGCTAAGGATTAATTAGAGGTACGCATAATGGAAGGTCGAAACTACTTATGCATAATATATTACGCGCCTACTGGTTCCTATATACGAAGCTATTATTGGGAAAAAAGCTTTCCTAAACCTATTAAATAACCAGGTAGATTACACTCCACTCATCCGAAGATATACTACAGAAACCTTTTTTTATAATGGAAACTACAAAAAGAAAAAAGTATAAAGATAACAAGTATACTATATTCATGACGAAGTCAAAGTCCACTATTTTCGTGATAATCGTTAACAAAATTATTTAAAAAGGCACGTTTCTATAGAATCGGTATCGGCAAAGCTTTTAATATGAGTTTTAAAACTCTTTATTCTCAATTAAGCAACCACCAAAACCGATATTAAATTAAATTAATTTGTTCTGCGAAAGTTCGACATTTCAGTAAGAACTTTTGGGTAACGTTTCTTCTGACATATTCAAATTTGTTTATAAACCAATCAGAAAACAAAGTCATAAAAGCAACTTTTAAACGCTATGTTCTAAAAAGATCTAACAAAATCTTACACGTAAATATAATATATAACTGTTTATCGTAACTTCAATTATCGTTCGCAACTTCAAAATTGCAGACAACAATGTCAAAACTAAACGTAGTTCTGTAATATATTAGCTATAATATACCACAAGTATACACTTATTGAAATTAACACCAAGATATTTAGAACAAAAATTAACAACATTATTGAAACATTATTTCAGAACTGAAATGTTTTAGGGGCAAATTACGCAAGTCGATTAAGGGCCTAGCTACAAAACTACCTTGAAATTAATGTCAAATATTTATTACGTATTTGTTTACGAAACAAAATATAGGTATTATTATATGTAAATACTTTAAGGTATAATATGTACGGTCCGTGCGGTGACGGATTAAGAATACGGAGTTTCACCACCCCTTATCATCCCGTGGGTGTCATAAGAGACGACTAAGAAAGCAAACTGCGCAGGACAACAGCACTGCAAAGAGAAAGAAAACTTGAAACAAACCCTTTTTTTTTTTTTTAACGTGTGGAAATCCCCTCGGACCGTTACCCCACCGGGGCTTGCGGCGGGGTGGTGTGTCGGACTCGAACCGACTAAAACCACACGGTGTGCCCTCTTTGCGCTGCCAGTTTAGGAGGGGTCCAGGTAGTTATCGCCTTCTGGACCCCTCCCAGCGCCGGCCCGCTCTTGGTGCGGGCTCCGTCTCCACTTATCCTCTCTTTAGGCAACGTCCGGCACACGCGGACGCCACCCCCTCGGGGCTGGCCAACTAATGCGGGTGGAGGTGAAACCCACCCCGTCCACCCGCGGCCACACTCAGGGCGGCATGAGGCGCAAGTAAGCGCGCCTCCGCCGCCCGGTTCGCCGGCGGCGGATCAGGTCCGAGTGGAGGTCGCCCTCCCGGGCCTTCTCCGCCGCCTCCTTCTGCGAGATTACCTCCTCGCAGAAGGTTGCGACCGCGGTAAAACAACTGTCGCTACCGGCCATGGAGCGAATTACGGCCGGTAGCGAGAGATCTGCTCCGATGACTGCAGTGAGGGCCCGGCGCTGCGTCGCCCATGCGGGGCAGACCGCCAGCGTGTGCTGGGCTGAGTCCTCGCGCACTCGCGCACGTCTTCGGGCGGAGGGCGAAATCCGCTCTCCGCCCGGAAGTCAGCCACTCGCCGATAAACTTCGGCGAGCACTTCCGCCTCCAAATCCCACGGGGGTGTTCCGGCCAAGGCGCAAGCCGCCTCGGTGGACACCGTGCGGTATCCGCGTATGGCTCTGACCGCCAATATCCTCTGGGGGCGCCAGAGGCGCGCCCTATTCGGGGCGGTCAGAGCCGCCACCCACACCGGTGCACCATAAAGCGCCATGGACCGGACAACCCCCGCGTACAGCCGCCTCGTGGGAACACTGGCCCCGCCCAAATTGGGCAAAAGTCGCCCTAGGGCGGAGGCAGTGTCCACCAGCTTCGGACCAAGCTGTCGGAAGTGCTCGTCGAAGAGCCACCTACCGTCTAGGACCAGACCCAGGTACCTCATCTGGGCCCGGACCGGTAGGAGGACCGAGCCGACCTCGAAAACAAACCCTATACCAACCCATCTGGCCAGCGTGTTTTAATAGGCCAAAACCTCCTCTGTAAGGAGAGGCCTATGTCCAACAGTGGACTACTAAAGACTGTTTATGAAGGAAAATTTATTAATCATTGGGTGATAATGTCTGGCGGATCTCCCGACAATTAACGCTAGAACTTTTTTGTGCTATGCAGAATTGGTCGAAGTTTCGTAATTTGGTGTGTCTTCGTTAAATGATATTGAAGTATGTTTTTCTTTGAATGTGGAATTTGCATTTTTCTAATGAGAGGCCTATGTCCAACAGTGGACTGTTAAAGACTGTTGATGATTGATGATAATAAGTACACATGCCAGAACCTATACTACAAAGCCGAACTTAATTCGGATCTAGACAGGCTGTATAGAATATTACAGGATTTCATTAAAACTATTTTTGTAGAACTATATTATTTCTTACCTGGTTATTCGGAAAAGTTCCGTCCTTGTCGATGGCGTTGACTTGGGTGACCTTGGTCCCAATGGGTTCTCCTTCCAAAACTGTCTCTTGTTCCCTCTCAGTAAACAGTGGAATCTCGTCGTTTACGTCCTCCAGCATGATATACACTGTTGCCTCGGAAGCTAATTGTTGTGCACCGTTGTTCTACACCAAAAATTAAGAAACTTTTAGCGTTTAATTTATTTTTTATTTTTTAAAGTTTCGTAAAGCACTTTACACACATACATAAAACGGACACAAAGAACACCCAGACTCAGAACAACAATTTTTTGATCAAAGTCTTGTCCCGGGTGGGGATCGAACCCACAACACTCAGCGCGGTAGGAAACGGCGAGACCGCTTAAACCACTAGCCATCCGTGCAGTCATGTCAATTCCAATTGTATTAAAATAGTTTAATGTTCTCGTGACTAAATATTATCCGCCGTCACAAACTTGTCGATATTGGAGCAACGTATAAATCAAGGTAACATAAGTACATTAATATTGAAATTTAGATCCTAAACTTAAAAGGATAAAACAGAACAGAACAAAACGAATGAATTTATAAATCCTTATTAGTTTACTTCAGTAAAGAAGACATTCTTAAAAGATTTTCTGTTAAAATGAAACGACAACGCGCCCGTTACGTCAAACCGTAATAAACTCACCTCAACACGGATCGTAAGATTATATTCTTTGATGCTCTCATAGTCGAGCGGATGATTAACTTTTATATCGGCCCATGTAAATCCGTTGTCAGCCCTTTGTTGTAAATAGAAAGTGTGGAATTTGTTAGTCTGAGCTGTGGAGCCGGGCATCAGTCGATAAAACACGGTCGGGTTGTTCTCAATTCCCGAACTGAAAAACAAAAACGCATTATAATACTCCTCTTTAGTGAATTATTAGACGAAAATCTGAGATACGACTACATAGCCCACAAGACAACATCAATTAATAGCGAATGATTTTTGTTCGAAATGGCAAAGTATAATAAGATTAAGATTTTTTTGGACTTAAACTGAATGATATAAAGTGACTACTTTATATCGCATTATTAAAGTATTTAATGCAAAAATATATCAACAAGACATAGTAAAAATAAAGAAATCGACTTCAAAAAGAGTAGCAATGAAATGCTATAGACTTCAGTAATAGATTTTTTGATGTCGATTTATAAAATGACTTATTAAGCAACTCATTTACAGTTTGGTAAAGATTATTCTATTATATTAACTCTTGGAACGTGTAGTAATGCTGAGATTATATCCAAAAAGTAAAGAGACAAGTTTTCCAGGACACTTCTCTTTTATTAAACATGTAAACCACTAAAAATGATTTTCGGTTGAATCTTTAGGTGCCTTGTGGTACCACTTTATAATCACGTTTAAGTACCACATAAGTTCTAGCTCTGAGAAGACTACAATTCATAGTGTAATTTCTGTAAGTCTATGAAACTTATTTAAGGTAATTACAAACGAGCAGACTGGTCATCTGATGGTAAGTGAACACCACCTCTTATGACCATCTGCAACCGAAGAGACACAAGTGCGTTACACCACTTCGAGAGCCTACTCAGAGTTATAGGGCCTCCCGGAGCCTCACGCAGTCGGTAAAAAGTAAGGAAAGAATAGCAGTAACAAAGCTTTTCTGTTAGACCGTGGTATCACAGAAAAGCGGTGTGCCGAAGCATGGCCATACCAAAACAATGTAGATTAAAAATAATTAATATTTGTAGATTTATAATAGTTTTACGATAAATGCAATGATGATAATGAATAATTAAAATATTATTGCCATAACAAATAAGGCCAAAACCTGACGCTTATAGTCACATGAACAGTGTCATTATTACGTTATAATAGTTTCCAAACCTAGTACTATATATACTACCAATTTGAGTACATAATTGGTAATATACGTACCCGAATTACTGTCAATCAGTTCATAATGGGTACTATATTACCAAACTGTAAGTGAATTACTTGTTGCAATTAACACTAAATCTCTGCATCCTTGGAGACCGTCCCGGGTTCAACGACCTTCCTACGTAATACATTATAATTCCATTTTGAACACATTGCATTTTTACCTTGACGCGAAATTGATAGTTAATATTTATTTATTCTTCTTAACTCGAGGCGTCGTATCACCCGAAACTATCTCGTTTGGACTGACTGCTTTTATAAGTTAGTAAGGTGAATTAGTATTGGTTTCGTCTTCATTTAATACTATCATGTGAGTTTGAAATGTGTATTTTAGGACGAACAGATAGACCATAGAGATGTGAAACAAACTTGCCATCGGCTAGCACTTAATGTGATTGATGCACTATAAGTTAAACTAATAATGCATAACAGTAACATGTCTAATTAATTACAGCCCGTGGCACAGAAGTGATGCACATTCATTTGATTTTTTAATTACTATAAATGGTTTTCTGGGGGACATACATAGATATAAATATACTTACTTTTTAAATGAACGCTTTAATTACCTACACAGGACAATACTATAAAATATACGACAACCCTAAACTTCATAGACCCCTACAACAAGCGGCACGAGCCGTAAGCGCAATGTAATAGGTATTTATTTATTTTACTGGTCATTTTCTTTTAACAAATTATTGATTTCTATTAAAATTTGGATTCTAAGATAAAATTATTATTGAAGTCACTTAATTAAAATATTACAAGATAGAACTAAAAATATGAATAATAAAATTTTACTTTACACTCACAACTCGCAACAGCTTTTGTGGCCCTAGAAACAGTTACAAAATTAATAAAAAATATTTATTTAATTAAAGTTTCTGAATATTAATTCTCTCACTTGTAAACGACATGAAACTGCATCTTACCTACCTTCTTGAGTAGTGTAGTCAACAAACAAAAAATATTTGGTTGACAAACTAAAATATTTCCTAGTATAGTATAAAATCAGGACATCAATCTATTATTTAAATTATTCTGAGATCCTAGAATGAGTTGAAGTTGTTGTAAATGTCTTGTTTTAGGTTTCGTATCACACTTAAACGTTATACGTAGAATTGATAATGAATTCGGCGAAACACTAAATATTTGAATTTATACTTTGATGTCTAAACGTGAACAAAATTGTAATACGAGTATAAATCATTGTAATATATTTTCAATATATTTTATGCTATAAGGAGATCAGATTAAATTTGTAAAAAATAACACATTTGCGTCAGTACGGTACAAATTTCCATATAACTTTATAAAACACTAATTCTATATTAAAAAAATCTATTTGTAGACGGTTACATGACAGCGCTTGACGAATCCTAGTTTAATCGACAGTTTAAGCAAAAAAGAAATTCTTAAAAATACACTATACATACTTTTCTATAGTTAATTCAGTCCCGTTCATTAAACTATAAGTTGCACGTAAAAGAAATCTTTAGAGAGATGCTCGTTACATCATCTTTAAACGACAAGTTTTATAATAAAAACAATTTTATTTATTACACGACAGTTAAATTGGGCATTAAAGCGACATTAACTCAAACCTACAATTTCATGTATCTTTTCATCTCATTAATATTTAATTTAATTATTATTTTTCTGTTCTCATAATATTTTTTCTGTACGCAGTAACATAATTTCAAGAACCGTGTTCAAGAATCTATATATGAACTGTATAATTTGCCTCTAGCGAAATACTTTTTAACAATATTTCCCATTGATCATTTCTTATAACTTTCGTTTGAGGTTCAAAAAAACATTGGAGGGCACCGACTTATTGTTGTACAAAAAAATTAAAGTTTACTCTGTGCTGCCAACACGTTTGTTGAGTGAGTTTTATTTTTCTTTAGCTTTCCTTTCTTACTTGTCAAGTCCTATAAGATAAATTATGCATGTAATAATCAATCGATTATAATCTATTTTTAATAGCAGTATATCAGAGGTATGTAATTCGTCTGCTACAATTAAAATCCACCGGTAGGATTCGATTCCCGAAGTTGCGAAATGTAAACTTTCTGAACTGTATTAAGTACTTACAACTTTCAAAACTATTTTTAAATAACTTAAACAAAAACTGGAGGTTACATTAAGTTTTATAGTATAAAATTACAAAGTACAAATTGAAAACAAGAAACGATCCACTGTTTACTTGCAAGCACTATTTTAATTGACTGATAGGAATGATCGTAAATAAATGAATCCACAACTCTAAGAACTAAAACATTTATGATCTCAACATGCTAATTGGGGCCGTATATTAAGACCTCTTAAATCTTTAATCAAACTTGGATATGATTTACATCATAATGCGCTGATGTCTCAGCCTACATGCAAAAACAATGGACTTGATAATAAATAGATAAGTACCAGTTTAATACCTCTCACAAACTATTTAAAAACATCTATTTGCAGATATGAGTGTTTCAGATAACCAGTGAACATTTTATTGCATATGTCGAAATAGATATTTTTATATAGTAAGTACAACACAAGTGTTCCCCGTTCCACGTAAGCAGTGAGCCCTTTTTATGCACGCTGGTGCGTCACGAAATACCGCGTGTGCCATGAAAATGCATTTGTAATTCACGGACAATGACAATAACATCATATATTCATATCACCAAGTGTGAGGCAAACGGTAGTTGTAGACGACCGTGGCGCAGAGACCGTCACACTGCGGATCTCACACTCCCAATCCAACTAGAACAAACCTATTTTTAACATCGTAGAACTAGATGTAATTTCAGTTTGAACTGGTAAGACGAGGACAGCCAAATACCGCATTAAAGCATCGTTCAACTTTGATTCTACTATATTCAAATATCATCCATACTTTCGTCCAATATTTAAAACATAATAGACAAGTTCAGTTAACGATCCTTCGATTCCACATTACCTGCCACACCAATAAGCTGAATCGTTACTTTGTAGGCTACTACCGGTGCAGAAACTAGCAAGATTAAAAAGTAATCACTGAAAGCAAATACTTCCCATGTCATATCAATTTCGGCATAGGTAGTAGTACAAAGATAAGGTTTACTCGGTGAGTATGGCAGAAAGTGAACGGAGTGTTGCGGGCCCCGCGCCGCGACGTCGCACACTGCGTGCAGGTGACGGGGCTGCGTGCGGTGCCCGTGCCGAACAGTTACCTACGCACCTTGCTTTCACGGACACCACTTTGGCGCCCACGGGCAAATTCTCTCGAATGTAGATCGGGCCGTACACCGTGTGGTCCCACACGGGGGGATTGTTCGCGCGATCCACTACGTCTATCTGGACCTCCACGGTTCTGGACAAGGGCGGGAAGCCCTTGTCTTGAGCCATAGCCTCCAACTTGTACGTTTCTCGCTATCGGGGAAAGAGTCGATGGAAACAGACAAAACCACGTCGTTAGTAGTGTTAAGGAGTGGAGGTGCGGCGGGCCCGGAGGCCCGCTGCGCCTTATACCAACCTGGCTTTCACACTGGTCACTACGGTACCCACTGTGACATTCTCTTTGATGTGAACGGGGCCATACGTGGTCATGTCCCAGATGGGGGGCTTATTGTTCCTGTCTACCACGTCTAATTCAACGTCCACGTCTGCGGAGGAGGGCGGGTCGCCTCTGTCGGAGGCGCGCACGCGCAGTCGGTACCTGTCCCGCTACAGATACACGGGTCAAAGGTCAGCGGGGAAAAAACAAAACATAACACAACTAAAATATAAACACATAAGTACTCATCGCTAATAAACAATTAAAATAATTTAAAAAATAAACTGAAGTAGGTATTATGTTTCACTTCCACAATGCTATTGGCTATCTGTAGATATTTATTTATTTTACAGTAGAATGTGCTATTTAAATAAAAGCTGACATTCGTCGTCTCACATTCAATAAGCCAAATAAAAGTTAAGAAGAATTAGATACAACGTAGAGTAAATTGTAATAATACGTTCGCTCTCGTCGTCTGCTTCCACTCACAGGCGCTGTCGCACTTACATTAGAGATCATTCCTTACTGTTGTAGCCAATATTAGACGGTGCAAGAAAAAATATTAAATAAAAATGTTTATCATATTTTACAAGTTTGGTCTGTACAATAAAGAGAAATACAAACTGTACATTATAATATAAGGTACTTTTTACAGTAATCAAACTAAACTAGTTTCAAAAATTAAAAAAATAACTTAACGAAAAGCAGGCAAAATGCATGCAGCTCTGCATACAAGACATGGCGGAAAGGTCAGGTTTGTCATATTAATGGTTTGGTGACCTCGTAAAACTACAACGAAACGACACTCATTGAAATGAATATATTACAAACGATGGACGTTACGTTAAACTGTACAAATTTTGGATTTGAGAACGTTGCCCCTTTCACAGAAGGAATATGTCACAACTGGCCAGATGGCCAAACTGCCTTGGGAGCAATCTGACCATCTCAATTATTAACTAATTATATTTAATATTAATATAGCACTGCCGCCCTGGAAAAAAGTCATAATTATCATGAAAATAGTATGGCATACGATATCATATTGCATGAGTAGTCGTCTACAGCACGGCGAGAAGTGGTGCGAACGGAGTTGAACCGCTCCGACATGAACCGCTCCGCAAAATAAAATCAGAGATTAGTAACAAAACATGTACATAATACATATAATATAATATTGATAGGTATGTTAAAAGCGTAAGCTTCCCAAATCAATCAATCGATTAATTACATAAAAATAAACCTCGAAACTAGTTAGTGCGAAATATACAGAAGTGCTGTTACAGAAACTGTACATGTTTTAGAACTAAACATAGGGTTTCAACGGTGAAATATTTACAGCAGTATTGTCTCTGGTATAAGATAAATATTATACACAAGTCGTATTCATCTGTAAGATAGTCAATGCAAGACGGTGCTGCGGAAATAAATGTTAACGAAGATTCAGTGCGGAGCCGACGACGGCGGCAACTTAAACTAATTGTGCTGCAAGAAGAACAAGCCCCCGACGGCCGCAGCCGTTCAATGGACAACTACTCCTCACAGCCAGGATTAACTCCTCTTCACAGCAATTTACAGCAGCGGATAATTTAGAACTATTTACATGTAATAACTTAAAGTACGTGCCAATTGAATCCTAAGGCCTGTAGGTAGCATTCATCCACCAAACTTCATGGTAAAGTTGATCCCTTTCATTCGTTCAGTCTTGTCATTCGCTCTCACCGAGTAATCAGTCCGTAATTATAAATAACAAGCATACTTACGTCGAGTGGCTTCTTAAGAACGATCCAGCCCGACTCGGGCTGGATCTCGAAATACTCTATATCGGCGGGATTATACGGAGCGCTCAATGTGTATACAATAGCGCCGTTATTATCGGCATCTTCGTCGGATGCCGATACTCTCAATATATTTGTGCCAATACTGGCGTCTTGTTTTACGTTCTCCACATATTTCTGGAAGACACATTATAATGATAGTCAACAATCACTTGGGATCGCTGAAATTCATGCAAATAGAATACTAAATGTGATTACATGCAATTATGTGCGCAACACTACTCGCAAATAGATACACTATCTTGCTTACTTGTCTGTCGAATAGAGGGGGGTTATCGTTTACGTCCGTGATTTCAACAGTGAACGAACAAACACCCTCTAGCGAGGGCTCTCCCTGGTCTGTAGCTTTTACGGTTACCGATACAAATTTACCGTCGTCACCTTCCCTATCGAATACTTTATTAGTCGACACTTCACCGGTTTCCTCGTCTACAGTAAACTTCGTTCCCTTTTGATTCGGTTGTTGCACTATTGAGTATTTGACTTGACCGTTAACGCCTTTGTCTTCGTCTGTAGCGTGAACTTTTATAACAGGACTACCATTAGGGGCCCCTTCTTCAACTTTCGGGAAATAAGTTGGACAATCTTTAAATATAGGCTTATTGTCATTAACGTCCGTTATGAACACAACTACAACAGCAGTGGAAGTGTGTATCGTAGCGTCTCCGTTGACACAGCATGCACCGTCATCCATGGCTGTTACATTTAATTCATATTTATCTCTGTCAAGCGAAATTGCTTTATTGTGCAGTCGGATGACACCAGTTATTTCTTCGATGACGAATTGGCCGGAACTCGTGCCGCCACCGACGAATCCAAATCGGACGTTGTCACCATCTTTATCTGATGCGACGACTGTAGTGACCAGTGTGTTTGGACCCGCATTTTCATCAACATTCGGTGTGTACACTTGCTGTGAGAATTTAGGTTCTTCGTCATTCTTATTCTTCGTATAAACCCTAACTGTAGCAGTTCCTGTTTTCGCTGGCTCTCCTTTATCTTTAGCAGTAACGACAAATTCGTAGTATGCGTTGTTATTGTCTGCGTCTAGTTGCTTGTTATTTGTGATTATCCCATTGGAATCCACGGAGAAGTGGTCATCTAAAAGAAAGCATAAAATACTTTTATTAATAATATTATTAACTGCTAGATAGTCTAGAATCTAGATTGATTGAAAAATGAGCTATTTGTATAGTCAATAAGTTTATAATATTATATAAAGATGTAAATTGATATCATTGTGTAAGTTGATAGCTAAGGTTTTTTTTTTCTGGCCTTGCCTTGTTCCTCTGACTAGGTAATTACTATGGGTGATATCAAAATATATTTATAATAGTTGCTTGCAAGGGCCGTGACTCTTAATTTTACATAACTTTTGATTAATACTGGATAAAACCGAGACACATACGTCTATATTAGCATATTCGGAGGGCCGATTTACTGTAAGCGTATGTGATTAATGTTTATATTACCTTAGAATAAAGTTATCGAAAACAATAAATGAGGGGGCTATACTAACTTTTAAACTTTTGTGTGCCATTAAAGATATACTTTTATTTATAAATTATACTATCGGGATCAATAAGTATTACAATTATTACATGTGCGTTCATGGTCATGAACAAGTGTTGTCACTGTTGGGATATCGTATAAACGGTAACTGGCAAAACAAAAAGATCAAAAATATCGGATGTGGATTAAGAAAATTTATAAGGTAGAATTTTCTTAATCCACATCGGATATTTTTGATATGAACACTACTAGTTACAACGGAAGGTCCTGGACCACTGAGCCACTCAGCCTGTGACTATAACCAGGAAAACTTACCTAATCGCCTTCAATCCCGTCTAAATTTAAGAAATTATATATCTCAGAAGCTTCGCTAAGATAATTATTACAGATCATTTAGCCTACTACAAATTACTTTTATTGATGTGTTGAATCTTTAATAACGCATATCTGTAGATACAGATACGATTACGTATGAGTAGTATTTAGATCAATGATACAGAAGCGTGTTACCGTGTGTTAAACGTTGAATTTAGTACAGTTAACATTGAGGATTAGCTATTGCTAATGCCAAGCTGCTCCGTTGTCCTTTTTAAGTCGCTATTTTATTAAGCAAAATGCTCATTTGAACTTTGACCTCATGTAAAGTTGAATTAACTATGAACTATCCATAATATAGAACCATTGCAAACTGTTTGACTTAACAATACCAATTTAAATAAAAAATATCAAACATTTTCATTTAATGTATGTGGATTGGCAGTTTCGCGACCGTCCCGTGGGAGTAAGGCGAAAATTTTATTTACTGTTTATTACTTTTCTGCTATACAATAGTTGTTATAGTTACGAAACGGGAAAGCCACATATTTGACATACTGTAGAGGTTGTGAACTTAGTTTCAATAAGTCCGTTACTTTATTTATATAAGGTAGTAAGACGTTAAATTTGAACGATATTGGTTTCCACATTACTTAATTTTCGATCCTTTAGAGTGGCATTTTTTTTAAACCAATTTTTTTTGCTACAAAATACATAAAACATTTACGGATAAAAGGCATTATAATACATTTAGGCACAATGCATAGCAAAGGCTAACAACCTAGTTGACGCTGTGCGAGAACACAGCACAGGTTTTCAGCTGGCCCCTGACATTTGCGCCAACAGTTAGAAATTAAGAAACGCACAGAGAGATCGCAACACAATTGACATATAGTCTAAATAAGTATATTGAAATGAAAAACTAATAAGAATGTATACCACGATTTCGACTTTCGATTTTTGACTAAAACGAAACAAATAAATATATATTTTTTTACATTTGAATGGATCCAAAAGGAAAATATATCCAAATCGCTTTACAAACGAAAGAATTTTGAGGTAACAAACATGAAAATAATTGCGTAACAAATATTTTGTTTTTGTCATTCATTTATTTATTACTTTCTTATGTCTCTATAACCCAACACAAACACTTGACAAATATCTTGAAAGAATAAAACAAGGTCAATACATGATTATATTATTGAAAGAGTTATCCTCTAACTCCTAAAGCTCAAGGACTCTTCCACCATCAGCTCAACAACATGAGATAACGAAACATACAGACGAATTGAGAACCTGCTCTTTTGTGTTTTTGAAGTCGGTTAAAAAATGACGAAGCGCTTCGAGAAAAGATAGGTAGTGCCTTAGCGCTTCTCTTGGCTTGTCTTGGCGGTGGCACTACCGTGCCAGCAGATTAGCAATTAATCGCTACCTATATTCCAATTTCATAACCAACTTAAAAAATAAGTATTTTCAAATTTCCGCAAAAAATAAAGAACACGGATTTTTCTCTCAGTTACCCAGGACATTAGTTTACAACAGCGCCATCTTGTGACGTGGACACCAAATTGAAAATAACACTAGATGGCAGTAGTAGACAGGTTTCTAAACTTGACATTTGAACTACCTTAGATTGAGTACATGTTTACAAATGCTAGACAATTTACCTGAGACTAAATACTCGATTTCAGCGTTCTTCCCAGAATCAGCATCCATGGCCTTGACTTTAAGGATGCTGGTACCAAGGGGGATATCTTCATCAACGTTGTGCGCTTGATAATCGGGTAGCTCGAACTTGGGTGCGTTGTCATTCACGTCCGTCACACGAATTGTAAGCTGGAATAATAATAAAAAGTACTGTATTTAATGCACGACTTGGTGGAATGTCTAAAGTAGAACACAAGTTGACAGAATAAATAGTGCAGATGATGACTTGATACAGCTTGCATAAGACATTAAGAATCGTCAGATAACGGGCCTGTACTCGACTACATGTAGCACTGAGACACAGGACACTCTCATAGGTTGTTTTATTTGGCTAAACCCAATCCTTAAGTTTTGACTGCAATCAGGCCTACTGAATCACACACAATAATAATGTCACTTATAATTTTTCGTAACATGCTTTGTGAAAATATAGGTACAATATTTATTTTCAATATTGCACATTTTACCTCGACAGAAGTCGAGAATCCTCCAGAATCTTCAGTGGCAGTCACGACTAAGGAGTACACGTGCGGTTGTCTGAGGTCTTCGAAGTCCAGTTCCTTAGCTAGCTTAACAATGCCCGACGTGGGACCAATGTTGAAGGTGCCTGCACCCTGGCCTTGCGCTTTCAGTGTGTAGCGGATTTCGCGATCGGCAAACGACTTGGCTTTAACTGATATTATGCTGGAATAAACGAAATGAAAATTTATTTAATATTTACAACATTTGTTTAAAAGTATATAAAACATGACAAATAACTACAGTTTTAGTTTGTTCTGAGGAAAACTGGCAAGCAAAGTAATTTGTTAATTTACCTCTCTTGCAAAAACATTATCTGTTTATGAACAATCTGTGATCGATACAGATGCAACTCAACCAAAATGATACTACAACACGTACTTTCGCAAATCTTTCCAGTATACTACAACATCTTTTCTGAATTTCCTAACATGATTGTCTATGGGAGTCTGAAAGGATGCGAAGAATATTAAGATAGATCAATTAATTCCAGAAAAATATTAAATTCTAGATTTTTTGCCTTCTCTTTTAATCTCTCTCTCTCTCAAAAATCCAAAATTCTCTGACAAATGGGATCTATTTAGGACTATCCGCATTGATGGAAAAAAACTGGGAGATGATGCAAATTTAAGGCTATACTTAATATTTTCGCACGAATATAAAACACTCGCGGTGAAATATCGTTACGTAAAATTTTGACAGTATAATCGTCATATACTTGTCATGACATATAATTGTCATTACAATGATCGGTTTTTAACTGCAAGAGATTTACAATTATGAACAACCGAAAGTTATATGTAAGCTGTAAGTTTGGGGGTCATTAAAACTCGCTAAATATGCAAATATTAAGTAAAAGTAAGTACTCTTTAAATAAAAAATTATACAATAAGGTATATATATTAATTGTTAGAACAGGTATTTAGTGAGTGAATAGCATCGTTAACACGTTTTTGGACGAAGCGTTACTTAAACAGGATTATACCTATAATTAAATAAATGCCCTCTATATGTATACTGCCTAAGGTGGGAAGCTTTTAATCACGGCAACAGCCAGTTTAAGCTATGCGACCCTGATCTTCACGACATCCCCAACACATTCGTATAATAGATTTCCTTAAACTTCTATTGCCCTTCCTTCTTGTCTAACTCTCCCCTTCAAGAACAGACGAAGATATATTTGCCCAAATGTAGGGGTTCGACACGTGTCTGCCGACCTTTAGAGGATATATGACAACATGTATATTTATCTCTCGCCTTAAGAAAAAAAACTCGTTTGTATTGTATCTCGTACTAGGAGTACTACTGATCTACTACAGATCTAGGATTACTACTATTGAAAGGTCCTTTCTTTTTCAATCACGTATCTTTCTACACACACTACACTATTGTCAAGAAGTGTAATTGTTAGATTTCACTTACTCAGAATCTTTTTTCTGGTTTTCCGCAATTTCCGCCTCGTAGCTAGGTAGATAGAATTGCGGTGCACGTTTGCCACCAACAATGCTAAGACGCTCCTCGGGTGTAGACTGAAATCTTCTCTCATCGACGCGTCCGTTCTGAAATTTTAATAAAGGTACCTTAAATATTTACTTTATATGCATATCTGGTGAATACTATTTCAGTACGTACGACCTCGGAATTACCAATGACAAAAGAGTGATGCTTTGTGCTTTATCGTAACGCTACTTTGTATTTATGGCCTCTAGATAAAAATAGAAACAAGTTAATACCTACTTAATAGTCAAAGTTGGAAGGTAAATAAATAAACTTCTCTACTGGTACCGCCAGCACACCATCCTATGGAAGATCGGCACCAGTTCCTATTAAGACGAAAGTTTAACCGTCTCTGGTTTTGCCTTTTAATATTTGGCTACTCAGAACGTCGTCTGCCTAGGATTTTTTTGTATAATCTAGTATAACGAAATACTAATCGTTCGAGAGTGATTCAAGCTAAAACCTGCTACGCCCTTTACCTATTTGGTCATTAATTTGATTACTCTGGATAAATAAAAGAAATGTGAAAAAGATTGCTGAACACTGATTTTAATCCGAATTTAAGGACAAAATATGTCAAAAGCAATGTTATATTTAATGTTTACATTATTTTGCTTGTAGTTTAATTTAACGGCAATCTACTCTTGTTTTTAATTAACATACTAGTAAAACTTACAATAATAACAATATAGATAGTATGAAGTTACCTGATCTTCGGCCTTTACGTAGAGTACGTACTCCATGTCTAGTTGAAACGGATCAGTTCCCCTGGTTCGTACAACACCCGATCTCTCATCAACTTCGAATCTTCCACCAGTCCTATCTCTTACAATGAAGTAGTGAATGTTGTGATCGGTGTCAGGATCCCTGGCTTGTAATGTAAATACAGGGGTATTTGGAGCAGCATTTAGCTGCACAACAGTCTGCATCGGTAACGGTCGGTTGATGAAATAAGGGGGCTCATCATTTACGTCTTTCACGTGGATTATAACACGTTGGTTGTCAGTATCTGAAAAATATAAATACTAGCGTTAAGTCGGTTGTTTTTTCGTCCGCGACACACAGTTCGTAAAAGAATGAGGAGACATTACAATTTCACTACGTAAATAAGAACTAAAACCAAAATGACTTTCCTAAAAAAGAGTATGCAAGGAGTTACTTTCATATTCTTGTCCATAGGATCTACGTTTTGGAACAGGCAATTAAACTTTGGGTTTACGACTAACAATTCAAAAATACTTATAATTGGTATCATTGAAATTTATGATAATTTTGTAAAGAACGTCGTGAACGTCGTCGTGCCTTCCACTGACTTCCGACCATAAACAAAAGGGTGACACACAAAAAAAATAACAACATACTTTTAAATACTAGTTAACGCACTAGAAATTGATTTAGCTATTTTTTGATATTTTGTTTTTCATCAATACTTTAAAACAATTATTCTTATCGCGAATTCTTATCGTGGTAAACATTAGTACGGATGCCAACGCACAAAATGCAGTAATCATGTGTAGTTTCACAACATCATACACAAATCAAATTTTACATTTGCTGTTTTGTTTTTTAAATAACAGCTTTATACAGGTAGAGACATAAGTACAGTCTGCTGCTGTAAGCACTATTTTTGTAATACATTGAAAATGTTTATGTTGAAAAGCAAAGATAAATTAACATTTGGTCTACACACATAAAACATTATTAAAAAACATAAATAAATTGGCAGTCATAATTTAAACAATTCCACGCATACTGTTCTGTGGTAATACTTACATTTCAGTGCAACTGCTCCGTTAGCGTGGAAACAAAATGGAGTACCAATTAATAACACATAACATGTATTAAATATGGGTATAATAATTAAAGTCTAAGTCTAAATAGACATATAAAAAAGATAGGCACATTAGAAACCACCACTTCATAAATATGTCAAAATTGTATCGGACGAATAGAGGCATTAATCCAGAAAAAACTACACAACAAAAAGACGTTTACATCGGAATACAAACATCACATATTATCAAACATAGCCCTTAACGCTGTTGTATCCATACTACGTCCTTTTTGTACGATAGGATTTTCTAAATCCTCAGTATAAATCCGCAGTTTGCTGTAATCCCATTCCGCGGCTCTAGTTTCGGCTGTGTTTTCACACACAACTGAACAATGCAATACATTGACCCCTAAACGTCTTGGTGTTGGTATTACATGATACCTCAGAACTACGTAATAGCATATAAACTCACTTTCTTATTCTTTATTATTTAGTTATACTATATAGTCCGTGTGGTGACGGATTAAGAATACAAATTGTCACCACCCCAATTCATCCCGTGGGTGTCGTAAGAGCCGACTAAGGGAGCAAACTAAGCAGGACAACAGCACTGCAAAGAGAAGGAAAACTTGAAAGAAACCCTATACCAACCCGTCTGGCCAGCGTGGTATAGTAGGCCAAAACCTCCTTTCTAAGGAGAGGCCTATGTCCAGCAGTGGACTAGTATAGGCTGTTGATGTGATGTGTGATGATATACTATAGTTTATGAATGTTTGTTTTGTTTTGTTTCGACTAATGTATTGCCGTACTGTGTGAGAGAAACAATAAACTATACTAAAAATGTTTTCAGGTAAAGGTAAACGAGAAATCTCGTCCAAGATTCTAGAAAATTTAAAAAAATGGCAGGGCTTTTTAATGGGACTGAATATGCAGAGTTGTATAGCTTGTTGTTTGTTTACCTGATGACAAATAACGTATTGTACATATAGTAACATGTTTATATTAACAAATAGTTTTCACAAAGTCACACATGAAAATGTGATTGATTACTTAGTGAGTTCATATACTCGTAGTACCTTCATACAATGGTACACCGAACGAGTAGCAGATAACTCTTAGGTGGCCGATCTCCGCTTAATTGTTACACACGAACTATAGTATCATAGCCCATTCTCTGTTTTAATTATTCCGTGGCATTAACATTACATAAACATGCAGTAATAGCTCAGAATAACAATGATATACGAGTACTATACGTTTAAGTGTATAACCTCAACTAATACCTAACGATATGAGTATAAGAGAATATACGTATTATTGATCCAGGTATTTAAAAAAAAAACATTACAAATCCTGAAAACCTATTATTTCCAAAATACGAAAACTGGCCACATATAATCGAAAAATAGCAAGAAAAAACCTTCTTCAAAACCTGGGCTATAAATATCTAAGTTCATAAGTTGAGAATAGAATAGAGAACTCTAACATCATGATAGAGCTGCAAGTGCTCGTATATGCAGGGAGCATTAGGGCGAGGTTTAAAGATCATTAGTTTTAGCATCTTTTACTATGTCTGGTAAAAATGCCAGATTTAAATTTAAACGAATAAAAAAATACAAACAAAATTGAAGAAATTACGATAATTCTTACGATTGTACCATATATAATTGATTGTTAATTATGTTTTTTTAAATAAAATTTCATTTTATGAAGTAAGTGATTATTACGTGTCCGCAAAATTAGTATAGAAATTTGAATTTCGCAACATTTTGCACTGAGCTCCGGTAGAAGGCAAAGGAAAATAAAAATTAATTAACATATAATTTAACGAAATAAAAGTTATTGTATAACTTGAATTCAATTATATGCATAGATTTGACTACTCAAATAGTATTGAATTTTTTTTTTTTTATAATGGTGCATACGAGCAGATGGGTCACCGGTCATTCTTTCTTTATCTTACAAGTTAGTAATACATAACATTAAATTAGTAATTAGCAGCATTAATTACTAAATCACCCAGAACGACTAAGCAGATCTGAATGAAATTTGGGATTTGGCACAGAAGTAATACTCTAGAAAAGTGTACAAAAGCTAGTACATAATTATGTGTTTTGTCAAAAACCTTTTCCAACGTTAAAATTAAGTAACAGCGAATAAAAAACACACAACGCTCGTTAAACTGTTGTCTACACGATGGTGTGTAAAACAAAATCGGTTAATTCAAGTTACTCTGCATAATAACAAAGAGGTAATGATTAGCTAAGGGATTTAAGGTAACGTTTGTGGGTACCTAGACAAACTCTGGTGCTTTGCCAAATATCTAAAGCAGATGTTCTACATATTACAAGTATACTGATGTATAGTACCTATGTCGATATTTGTTTTGAATGTGTGCCACCTCAAATCGTTCGCTTTTTATTTACTTTCCAAACATGCACCGCCCAGCAGAAAAGTCAATACTGTTTTGTCCGATTTATCTTATGTTCCTTGGAGGTCTGCTGAATAAACACCTAGCCAGTTGTTGTAACCCGTGATAAATGTGTTCCTTAAATTCCTTTTATAATTCAAGAATATAATTATCCTAAGTAATAGAAAATAAACATAGGTCGAAATCAAACAGTTGACCAGAACGCAAATTCTAACGTTTTGGCTTGTTGCCAAACGCTAATCCCATAAAATATCAAGATGAAAACCCTTTCTGAACATAATGTATTGTCAAGCAGGAAGCAATTTGGTGAAAATGCTGTAAACGTTCAAGTCGGCGCTTCTAAACAGTTAAAAGACTTAACAAAGCATTTATTTGAAATTCTTGTCAGTCGAAGCTAGAATAATATGATACATTAAATTTTCATCTCTTGATTGTAGAGAGAAAGAGGCACAAACGACACCCGTCGGCAACCGTGAAATATAGCAGGTTTTAACATGAGGTGCAGGTGTAAAGGGGAAGCAGGTAGTAGGATGGGGTGGGTGTTAGTCTCACACCAACCCAGCGCCCGCCTCGTAGAGCGCACGCGTACACTACGTCGGCGTGTTTTCCTCGTGACCATGCACAACCGTGTCACGACTGACTTTATAGTTCATAGTATTTTTACAACAGCCAATGGCCTAGTAAATATGTCCAATCACGTTAACTGTACATTTAGTACAGAAAGAAAGTTTTAATCAATATATTTCAGTAACTATAGCAACTATTAAAGCTAATATTTTTGAGATACCGAGAAAAATGAGAACAGATCACGCGACGGTTTTCTTTCAATCAAAGTTCGGGTCGATTTAGTGAGTTAGACTGTAATTGTATTAAGCAAGTTATATGTATAGCTATGTATTTGACTGAGAGTAGTTATTCAGTCTGAGTATTACTCGTAGAGCGTTCAATATGAGTGCAATGCCGCTGCACAAGCCAGACAATGGACTGGTGAAACTTTAATAAGTTAGACAAGGTGCGACGAACGCGAACGTAACAGCAACCTTGATCTACGGACATCATCATTTCATTCACTACATACTGAATAACTTTCAATACTTGATGTTTATTATGATTACACGTTACAACTGTTAATGTTTAAAATCACAAATATTTGATCGTTGAGTTTCGCATTTCTTTATTTAGGTATATGATAAGAATATCCAGTGTTCTTAAAATGTTTGTAGATAAATAAGGTGTATATTCCTTTTAGAAAAGGACTTACAGAATACACATTAACGTTGTTTTCGGAAGTAGAAACATTAAATTAATCTATTTATTGTTACAAAATATACTCTAAACTTTTGTTAAAAATTTAATAACTTTCTACAAATGAAGATAAAGACCAGCAGCACTAGTGGTGTCACTTTCTCGATGCTTATCTTTTCTTCTCCCCTGGCGCCTAGTTCTAGAGATCCGCCATCACAAACAAAACATCACTCTAGTATTTGCATGTTCTGGATGGAAAAGTTATCGTTCTTCCTCGTAAAATATACATAAATTTAAGGAGGAAATAGCGTCGTCTGATAACTTATGAGTAATTGTTTGCAAAGCTTACAGTATCTGGCAATATTTTTACACAGCTGCGTGTTTCCGCGATGCTGTACCGGTCAAACCATGCCAAGTATTTGACCTATGTTTGCTTATCGACCTTCGATGTGTGGAAACGAACCTCCAGTGTAGGGGAAGTTATCGCAAAGCCATTGATCTCGGTTGTCACGGAAACTATTATAGCCGTCAATACGAGTACCAACGGTGATTACATAAACAGTTTCAACAAAACTGATATATGTAATGTGTATGTGAATAAAATAACTGTTTTCTTTATAATTGACAGTGTTTTATAGAACGTATTTCTAACTTTGAAAATGACGCACTTTCATACAACTTTAAATCCCTTATTTTACCCCCTTAGGGTTGATTAAAATATTAAAATATTTAATTTGTAAATCGCCTTGTATATCTAAAATCAGTTTTTTTTATTGAAAAGTATAAAAAACGTGTTGTTTTTTTATTGTATTGTCTATCACAGACATCGGGCAACGTTCGCGAAAAGTTCAGATTCCCTTATTTATTGATCTCAATTTTTTATTCAACGCGTCAATTTCTAGTGTTAGATATTAACCCTAAAATCATTATTATACTTCTATCGAAAAGCTAATAATACCTTTGCATAATTCATTGTAACAATAAATTATTGTACAAAAATATCAGTACATTGTAGTAATGGAATAGGCGTTCCCAACATACTTTACGAAAGGTGACGATAAAGACGAATGTATCAATTCCAATAACAATTCATTGGTTCCAGGGTTAAAATTGTCTTGAAAAATAGACACAGACAGTTAATTTCGGACCTACGCTAAGCTTATGATACAAAAAAGTTCAAAAGATAGACTTCGAAAATTGTTAAAAACCACTTTATAAAACACAAAAGCTGAATCCCGCAAAAATTACATTGACACTTTAAGTATACGAGTATTATGACGATCACAAGATGGCGGGCGCAGCGAGAAGTGATGTGATTGGCCAATCTGGAATTGACAACTTTTACAATAAATAGTTGTAGCTTCTATGGAATAGCTTTACCTTTGAAAATAAGCTCATATTTTAATTTTAAAAGGTTTTGCGTTGCATTTGGATTTTATTGGATTATAGCTCCAATCCAGCAATAGTTGAATTGTTAAACATTTACCGCAAAAACCCTTGATGTTGTGAGATTGAAAACTATATTTTAATTAGTACACTAGCTGTTGACCGCGGCTTCACTCACGTGATTATCTCTTATTTCGTGTTTCTAACTTTTAAAAAAACGCAGTCCTATTCAACCGATTATGCCTTTTTTTACCCTCTTAAGGACGAAATAGCCGAAAACCCTTTCTTAGTGGGTTCGTTCGTTAATAATTTTGAGTTTGTAGCCCCAGTGGTTTAGGCTCTTAGTTTATAAATCAAGCAGTCAGTCAGGGTAAATAATTTTATATGTCTATATAGACAACCACTTCAAAATAACCTCCTTACATGAACTCCGTACAGCAGGCAGATTTTTCGAATTCATCAAAACTAGAAAACAAACTACTAAGAATGGTAAAATTTCAATTTATTTATTTTAATTTAATCGAATGCTGGATACATTTTTTTTTATGTTATTAACCTATTATTTTAGCATGCGGGTTTAGGGTGGATGCTTTTACCATTAACAGAATTACCGCTGAAGGTCGGTCATTGTATTTTTTCATTTTATTTTCTTGTTTGGAATCTAAAGAATTAATAAAAAATATACATTTTTTGCTTAGATATACGCCGTATTCGTGAATATGCGAGGTCCGTATCAGTCGATTAATAGTACCTGGATGACAGATACTTCCTCGGTATTTTTTTTGGTAAATTTTCTAAAAACGAAACCTAGAAAGATCGATTTATCGCCCTCGAAACATGAATCATGAAAATCGTTGGATCCGTTTTCGAGATTTAGATTATATATATACAAGAATTGCTCGTTAAAGGTAGCAGATATTAAACTTCTTCCTATTTGATCTTTTTAACGATATGAAATCCCAAATCTTTGTGGCATTTGTATTTAAGTATTAAGTCAAAAAACCATAGGCAAATCGTAACATGTCATCTTGGTTAGTTTATGTCAAGATGTTTAAGATCAAGCATATTGGCATTAACTGTTAAAAAAGATGATCTAGATATTACTACCTAGATCTACATCCACATACCTTTTTAGTGATCTGGCACATCACCGGTTGGTAAGGTATTGGTGAGTTTTCCACTACCGCCGTATTTAAGTGTCTAATTTCTTTTTGAAACAAGTACACAAAAAATTTATGAGTACTTGTGTTTTTTGTAGGCAATAAATGCCATAAAGGTGATAAAATACATCGCTATACATCGTTACTCAGTGCCACTGTACTTACTCGTACTTATATTCACTAATGATCTACCTGTCAATCTCTTTAGACAGTATAAGTACCAAAAATTAAATGTAGTGCAAAAGTTACTTTTACTTGTGTCTCTATTCGTGAGTAGGACCTAAGACACACTTCGGAGTTTAGAGACAGAGCAATAGGCTTGTGCTCTAAATTCAAATTTTCTTCTTTCTTTCTTTGAATTTTAACTTGTGAAAATCGGTCAATGGCAATTAAAGAACTTTAAATTAAAATACTTATTAAACAATTGTTTAGTTTAGGAAGACACTCAGGTACAGTATGCCTTTTGTAGGTCACTGAAAATTGAACCTACTAGCTTTATTAACAACGAAGTTGCAAGGGGTCGAAAATATTATGTACGGATAAATGTTTTTCGAAAATACAATGAGAAGGAAAATATGATTTCAAATCGTGTGTGGATGATTGAGCTGAAACGTTTACCTACCTCACAAGTGACAAGAGAAAATATCGGTATAATGGTACTTGAAAACTATAATATAGACACATCATGGTCATCATCGTGACATTGACATCGCATGGACTATCATATTATAAAATAGCTGCACCCTGCAACGATTCAGTGACACATTGTGGTTGCACTAATGAGTAGATTAAATCAATCTTTAAGGCGGTTTAGACATCGTGTCAAAGTTTGAGCTCAATCGGTGCAGAACTTTTTGAGTTTTTGAAGCTATTACATAAGCTATCACATAAACAAACTATCTTATATTATATTGGTATCGCATTTAACCAAAGTAAAAAAAAAACTAATGCCTAAAGTTTCTTTTTCACTACTTAATCAAGTTGATATTAGACAGAAAAAAGTATCCTATATACGTAAAAGTTTTCTACAGAAAATCTGAATATCAATTACTTAGGCGGAGAGGACGTCTTTATCTCTTTAACACACAAAATATTCCTACACAACAAAGAACACCCAGACTGTTAAATTCTGAGAATTTGTTACAAAGATTTTTAAGATAAAAAGGAAAATCAAATAAGAAACATTAGGAAATTTGAAGGACTGGTCCATTTCACTGCACTGCAGAAAACTTAGGTTGAAAGCAAGCTCGATTAGGGAGGGATATATCGGTAACTAGAACTGGCTATTGCCGGGATCTTCAGTATTATGAAGCCACGCCAGCCATATGTGGTGCATATAATGCACATGACGAGCCGATTGACGGTTCCACCACGAACGGAGATTTCTTCAACCAAGCTAGGATTAGGAGATCATTCACAGTGGATTTAAGAATATGTCGCCACACCTATATGATAGGAATGTTACATATTAGAGATACATATATTTATTAGCGTCAATGCTTCAACGCATCAACGCACTATATGCAGAATCTAAAATGTTATTTTATGTAATGAACATTTCTTTCCAATTATAATATTTCCATAGCTAACAATTTAAACCTACATGCAAAATGACAGAGTAACTGGTGATGATAAAAAGCGCAAAAACTCCGAAATATTACACTAATAAAGCGTATAATAAATAAAATATTTTTTAGAAATATGTATATCCACCACTAATAATATTTAAATATTTCTTGTGCCCAGGATGGGGGCACAAGAAACATTAAAATCTAAATATTAATATTTAGGAAAATATTCATAATTCTTAATAAGGGCGACATTAACTTAATTTATATGTACATATTTACAGGTTAATACACATCTATTGTTCAATATTTCAACAGACACACATCGACTAAATTAGCTTTAAATTTATTACACTATTTTGCATAGTAATCAACTTAACTATCAAGGACGCAGTACAACAACGATTTATATTATGAACACATAATATAGCACAGATACTAAAAAGTTGAGAATTTATCCATCCTAATATTAAAAAGCTGAAGAGATTGTTTGATTGGACGCGCTAATCTCAGGAAATACTGGTTCAAATTGAAAAAAGTAGTTTAGTTTTGGTTATCCCATTTATCGAGGAAGGTTTTCGGCTATATAACTTTACGCTGCAACCAATAGGAGCCGAGCATCAATGCAAAATGTTGCAAAAACTGGGCAAATATATTCTTTTTGAGAAACGCAGACGTAAGCTAGTTTATCATAAATGCACTCTAACCCTCTGATTTTTAAATTCTATTTTGAAGATTTTTTATTTAGAATTTCTAAAATGCTGATTGACACACATGACTGTAGGTATTTTTCTTGGATGTTATGGTCACTAAAAATAAAGGACCAAAAGTTAGATAACGTAGGATAGACCCAATCGACTAAGGGTCGCTACGGCCACATCTTAGAGCGATGTGGCGGCTGCAAACGACCCGAGACAGGTGACACTTCGGTGCAAATAAAAAATATTCAATCTTTAGACCTTAGTACTTATTTAGACTTCTGAACACATTCTGCATTTATGTAAAAAAAAAATATTTTTAAGATGAAGTGGCGAT
Organism: Arctia plantaginis; assembly: GCA_902825455.1. NCBI lineage: Eukaryota > Metazoa > Arthropoda > Insecta > Lepidoptera > Erebidae > Arctia > Arctia plantaginis. The sequence goes on from CADEBD010000288.1 coordinate 10,871,182, forward strand.
TTCTAAAAGTTATTCTATATCATACCAATCCTCGCTTCAAAAATTATATAGATGAACTCGTCCATTACCTGAAAAAAGAAATAATACAGCTTCATTAGACAGTTATAACATTTAAAACAAAACGAAATCATGTTTTGAAAGGACCGACCTTTGAGTGTTGTGTAAATATTTCTCTGTATTTACGGAATAACGGGTAACGTTAGCATAATTCAAATCAGCATCGTCTATCGTGTCGTCCCACTAAGCTTCACAGTTAGCGGACTGCAAATAGCGACTAGCGAACGCCTGCGTTATTTACAGCAAAATTCAAAGCAGACAGTTGGTTTAAATTATACTATACTAGCTGACCCTGCAAGCGTTGTATTGCAAAACAAAAAAAAATAGGGATGGGTCACCCTTACCATTTAGGGGTATGAAAAATAGATGTTGGCCGATTCTCAGACCTACCCGATGTGCACGCAAAATTTCATGAGAATCGGTCAAGCCGTTTCGGAGGAGTACGGGAACGAACATTGTGACACGAGAATTTTATATATAAGATAAGCACTAGCAAAAACTACGTCAAACCCAAAGGGATATTCATACTAATACCTGATTTGGTTTTTAGAACTTTCCTGTGCCTATATTTCACCAAGCATATTTTTGACCTCGCGTAATCTAGGCGAAACAATCCTATCGGAATTCGAGAAGCCAATGAAAATTTCGAAACGGCATAACACAATTTTTCCAATTGCAGCGAAAAGTTTGACAGACATAGTCGTAAACATCATCAAACAGTAGGTGAGTGAACAGTTTTTGGCTTTTAAATCAAATCTTTCAGACCTTATTTGTAAGAATAACCTATGCCATTTATAAATACGGCTTCTGTTTTAGACTTCTATGAGAACTATATCTTCCAGAAAAACCCCGATTTTACTTTGTCTACGATTCGAACGGAGAACAAAGTTTAGTAACTCAAAGAAAAGCTTGATCCTATTATGCTAAAGAGAAGTACAAACATACCGTTCGTCATCATTTATTATTTAAAGTTTGTAATCCAACACGTTTATATTGTATTTTATTTATATACTTTTAGCCTTTATTTATATTACATCGTGTAATAAAATCAGAAAATTATTTTATGCTCCTAAGGTGGCAAACAATGGTGTGTTTCAAAATACCCTTGTCGTAATTTTATATCTTATTACGAGGAGTTCTAGAGTTTTTACTCATTATCGACAATAATAGTACTAAGATGTTCATTACCGACATAAAAAGAAATGTTAAGATAGTAAGTAAATAATATCTCTAAAGACAAGGAGACAAAGGCTATTTATTTGATTACTCTATAATTATCTTAAATGTTGATCGTCATTTCGTCACTTGCAGAGGGATAAGATGTATTAATAACAAAGTATCTACATCCGGTATTGCGCATAACTGTAGTATATATTTAAAAATAAACATTTATACATCATTGATTCATAAGACATTTATGCGAATTCTAATCAGTTCTGGACAACTTAAATAATATGGTTTTAAATATGACTAACTCGAACAAGAGAGGAATTTGATGGACTTTTGTGTATCTTTTTTGAGTGTTTTTTTCAGTTCACGGGTTCTTCCAGGCGTAAGACCTAATGACAGATTACATTTAAAAAAATATCTAATACCGGACTTGCCTGTATTTGTATTGGAATACTTTTCACTGATACTATGGTACTGCAATTTCATTAATAGGTTAAAAATTATGGAGTATGTCGCAACCACTGTAAAATTTCACATTGCACGGTCAGTGAACTAAAACATTGTACTGAGTGCCGACGGAGTGTAAAGGACCGGAGCGAATTATATCAACAATTATGAATGTGGCACATGCCATACCGACCGATGAAACAGAATTGTCGCTAAAATTGGCACCGTCCACGCTGGCGCTAGTAATTAATGTGTAGCATATTTATACCGTGTGTATAATGCACAAAATAGGTTCTGTGAATATACTATGCATCTGTATGCATAGTATATTCACAGAACCTATTCTGTGTCTATGTGTGCTAGCTGCGGCTAAATACCTAATAAATTAATTATGTATCTCCACCTGAAAAGCAGACAGTGGTCTAACACGGTCATAAATATAGTAATTGTTCAAGTACGGATAGTAGAGTTATGTAGTCGAGATCTGAACACCCTTGAGGCCATACAAATAACATAGATACATTTTCACTCCATCAACTAATCTATCCATTCATTATATCGCATTTAATGAAACGTGCTCGATGACGTCAAAATTTAAGGTACATGTTTAACAACGATTATTTTCCTTTTTAAAAACTAGCAACCGACTTCGAGACATCATGTTATGTTTGCCACGCCGGGACTTAGTTCTTTTTTACAAAACTTTGCCACATTTTGATGTCAGAATTTCTTTGGCCATGCGCTAAAATATGTAGTCAAATTGAAAGCTTATTTGTTTGTTTCAATATGAAGGCTAACTATGAATAATCTTTTTTATAAAATCAGCTAACAAAACGTACTAACTACTGCAGTTATTTTCATAGTAAGTAACCAATTAATAATTTCTGAAGAGACATTATTGGAAATACCTATAATAGTAATTAAAGCATCGCGTGAGTCGGTCAATTTGTTGGGTCATTTGAGGGCGCCACTGTGACTATAGAATACGGCCCTAGCCATAAGGGCAATTAAAACTGCTTTGTAAGGCTTCATTAGCCACGTTACGAGACTTGTCTGAGTAACAATTAATATTTTCAAGAGAGGATTTACACAAATTATTATAATGTACTGAGGGTAATCGTATATAATATCACCCAAAACGAATGTTAAAACCTAATAAAATTTTGTTTAACGAGTTTTTGTTTAGTTTGAGTTTTGTTTAAAGAATTGCTTTTCTACATCAACGTGTGACAAAAAAATGTACTTAGTTCAAGTGCATAATTCACTGGTGCAGATGGCCCATGGTGTAAGTGCCTCATGTATTTGAAACTTACGGCACGAAGTTAAATAATATTTTAACGTAAGCACTGGGGATAGCGGCTTATACGTTAAGTATAGTTTTAAAGACTGTTTAACCTTAAGTTTTAAGTTACAGTGGATTAGGAAATCAATCGATAAATTGAAAAAGTAGATAGTATACGCGTACATACGTAGAATAAACGTTTCGTTTTGCACCTTCTTCTACCACTTTGTAAAATTATTCAATGTTTACATCAGTGAATTCCATAGGGGGCTTTGCAATCGGGCACGCCGTCATCGCGGCGGTAAGACCCGTTATGGAGGATTGGCTCGAGAGGCGTCACGGGACCCTCTCATACCGATTGACGCAGGTGATCACTGGGAAGGGATGTTTCGGGGATCACCTGTGTCTGATCCGCAAGGAGCCAACGCCTGAGTGCCACCACTGCGATGGCCAGACCGTGGACACGGCTCTCCACACGCTGGCAGAGTGCCCGGCGTGGGTTGAGCAGAGGCGAGACCTCGTAGCGGCCATCGGAGTGGGAGTTCTCTCGCTCGATAGCCTGATTTCGGCTATCGTGCGGAGCGAGAGTGCGTGGAACTCTGCCGTCTCCTCTCAGGCACCGCAGGCTACTCAGGCGCCGGAGGTCGCAGAACGACCTCCGTCCACCATAAGCGCAGGCCTGGGGGTGACAGGTGAGGCCATCTGTCACCCTAGCAGAAGCAGGCCGGGGTGGCGGCGAGCGCGTTGCGAAGCGCGCTCGCTTCCAGGGAGCACAGGGAACATGGGGTTCCCACACGGGGGGGGGTCGTCTACTCGTCTGTAGATGACCCGAGGTATGTCGGGGCACCAGGGACTTCCTTTCTAGGGTATACCTGGTTCCCCGGCTATTAGTACACGGCGACGACGTGCGGTTTTAGTCGGTTCGAGTCCGACATGCCACCGACAGGTGGTATCCGAGGGGATTTCCGGAAAAAAAAAAAAAAAAGAAAAAGGGCTTTGCTAAAATAAACAATCATTGTTACGGAATTCAAAGGTTTCATTTTAAAGATAAAATTAAAGTGGGCGTCGCTATTTTTTACCCAGTGATATTCCACGAGTAAAACCCACATCACATCAAGGCAATAACATCCCCTTATTTCGGTTTGTTAACATTCTTTACATGTTCATTAATGCGATAAAGTAACGTATTATATATGTATGTTTGAAATTTGTAACTTCTCCTAGTGTTTAGTCCAGTCAATTTTAACCGGTCTTATTCAGATAATGAATAGTATTTTGCACGAAACGACCTAAAATACACCGCCGCCCGTTAGACAACTGGGAATATCAATAACTTAGACTAGGTTCTTGTCAGTTTACCCGACTTCTAACTGATCGTAAACAACTGCCTTTATTACGACTGGGAACGGATAATTGACTTTTAAAGAGGTAAGAAGTGAGCTTAAGACTTATAACCAGAACTGTAACTCATCATGATTCTGCCCGCATATAACTTTTTCCCAAACTACGTAATAACGTTTTGAGTTTCATAAAAGATATTAAAAGCCAATTCTAAAACGGTATGAAATATGAAATCTTCATAACTTTGCTCAAATCTCACTTAAATTAGGCTCTTATTGAGAATAAACTGTTCGTAACGGAAGGAAATGGCCAAGATTGCTGGCAAAGGCTTTTGCTACGTTAGACGCTACTAGTCCGTAGCATCTTATTCTACGAAGAAGTCGGTTAAAAACAGAAAGGTATTTTGTCTATGCGCAATGTTAAAGCTATCTTTAACTAAGTAAATTCGTTGCTATTAAACTAATTTTAGTATCTCACATACAAAGATGTCTATCAACATAACTTCATGCACCTTAACATCATTCTTTACTTATAATTATTGTTGTTGAGTTTCAAGACAGGAATATTTTATAAATAAACAACAGTAAAAAGGTGAAAACAATAAGTATCATTTTCTAGTGTAACGCGTTATTGTGTGAAAGGGCACAAAACAGCTATTGCGGACAATGGTCAGACCCACGCGCGTCACATCAAACAAAGCGGTTCCTGTAGAAATATTTACAGAAGTGCTACATATTGTGGATTATGTGCCGATGTAACAAAGAGCACATTAGTTCGAGATGAGCTATCGTAAAAACCGGTGTAGCTGAGTAATGAGCACACTGAGTATAAATACACCAGACACTTGCGTCTGGTTTTCGTGTAAAGTGATTCATGTTATAAAACACATAAGAATGTTTTAAAGTATTATGATTAACCTGTCATCCTGTTTAAAGATGATTTACACATTTCTATTACTTAAACATTAAAGGTTTATGTTTGGAACTTAATAGAAATAATGGCAATCATTCATTACTGTTTGTTAACTACTAATTAGTGATAAACATATTCATCATAATTCATCTAGATTTATAAAACCTTCTAGTAAAGTACGATAATAATTCCTCATCCTCTCAAGCGTAACTGTGATCTTGAATACAAGTAGCTGCTGAATATCAATATCTTTTTACACAGGCGCCTATAATAGGATGTTTTTTGATAATATTGCATACAATCTATGTATCTGTTTGCGACTGATTCTACAGACATCACAGTAGTTGAAATGTATATTACAGAAGGTTAGGTAAGAATGATTAATGTTTACGACGAAACGACAAATGTTGTCGATTTGCTCAATATATTGAACTTAACCATATTTGATGATACGAGAATTAAAAACGTTTAACTTATTGAAATTCAAAAGTCATGCTTGGAGAAATCTCTTATCTTAACCGACCTTGAACTTTATTAAAAGATAAATTTAAATAAAATATTAATAAAGTTAGGCCACAATCTACATCCCAAATAATATCAAAAATTCGATTTCTGAATCATGCTTTTTACTTCTCACGTAACGAAATAATTAACAAATACTTAATAAAGTTTTTTGAAATCTTACAAAATTTACATCGTAACGCTTATGGCTATATTGGCTTTTCATTGTTACATTAATTTCTCACGACTACTCTGTACCTAAATAGGTAGTGTTAAAGAAACCTCACCTTGCACGATACTATTATACCTGCATATCTTATAGAATAGAAACAACAAGGCTTAGTCTACCTCATAAGATGGCACGTGCCCACAGCGCAACTAATGACATAGAACTCCGCTCTAATAGAAGCAGCCGTTTATTATCCAAAGAGTACTATATGCCTGTAATAACAGTCTTCTTGGAACTTCAACCGCTTTTCCACAGCTAATGGCTTAAAATTATTATGCTATGAATACTTGACAACGCAAGGTGCACACTTACATCGTGATGACAGACATGACGAGTTCAATTTACGTAAAGATCAATTTATATTGGTAACGCCATTAAGTTAAATACCGTTATTTCTAAACGCTTAAAAGTTATAAGTAATTTTGGCCAGATGTAGACACATAGTTGACGAAACTGGCCATACCAAAAAATATACTCGTAGCACTAGGTACTCTTCCCAAACATAGACCGTACATAAAAATTATAAAAAAAAATACAATCCATTATTTTTCTATTGCTGAACACGAACTATCTAATTGCTAAAATCAAATTTATTCTCTTTTACTCGAAAATGCTTTGAAATACTCTTTTAAACTTACATACGCTAGAATTTAATTGTTACTGTGGCAGTTCAGTAATAATGTATTTTAAAGTATTTTGCATTTATTGACCAAACGACATACTTCTTCGTAATAAAAACAAACATAGCCAAATAATATTGCCCCCTCTAACATAAAGAAAAAAACAATTTCTTAACGATAATAGCACACTTAAATACCTGGCTCTTAGTAGCTTTAATGTAGGTATCTGGCTCTATTTGTAAACCTTTTATAATTATATTCGTCTAACCTACATTTATACCAAATAAAAACATTCTTGTCTCTAAAATATTCATACTAAGAAAGCTATGTATATCCATTGTTGTTGTATATTCATCCTCGTCCATTCATATAATACTAATATAGAAAGCTTGTTTTTACGATGTATGTATAGTATATCTAATAATAAATACACAGTAAGCCTAAAAGTCACTATAAAAATGAAAGCCAATGAGCACTGTAGTTGTTTCATAGTAACGGTCATTTCATTTTCTGTTTACAACAAGCGACATCAAGTGACTGTATCTACAATTCCTTATACAACAATTATATTTCAATCCAAATCCTTTATTAGCTATACAATCCACCCCAAGAATTACCTTGCATTCATTTGTAACCCTAACGATTTTATGCCATTTAAATATGCCTTTGTTGCCTTTTAAATCTATTTTTAGTACAATTACGGGAATGACACGTGTTGGTGTAGTCAAAATTCTTGTTGACTGCGATGTAAACACTTATTCCTCAACGTAACTATTTAAATTCAAATTATCGCAATGAAATAGTATATTAAAAATATTATAGTTTCTTTCTGGAATTTAACCGGCTCTCCTGTAAACATGTAGATATTTGTAAATACGTAGGATTCTGGAATGTGAATTATTTCAAACGGCGGGAAATTGGTTTACTCGCGAAAACTCGTACCGAACACGATGGGACACTTTCATTACTGCTATGTCCGGAGCCACCGGTTCAATGTCCGGTCCACTCTATTTTTAACACACCCTACCCTAGCTGGACGTCATTCAGTAATGCATATGTGTACGTAAGAACAATATGGTTAGTTTAAAATGACCTTTTAAGAAACTTGACTACGCAGAGTTTAATTTTGTATTGAATTAAGATAATAACAAGGTATTTTCTTACGAATTTTATGTTTCTTTTTGTTTCATTTTTATCTTTGCGTTCTATACTAATCTTCTACAGGTTATAAAATTTAGAGAACACCATCCGCCTAACATCTAAGGCAAGCCGTAACTAACCAAGGCTTCGGATGATGTTGTTAGTTTGCAAGTATTACCGTTATATTACAAATAAAAGGATCAAAAACTTTACGTTACTTGGTATCATATTACAAAATCAGGATTTTCATTAGTTAATTAGTGCTTCTGACGGAATTGATAACTGCTACAGTTTCTATTTCGGAAATATATAATATTTGACATAAGTACATACTTTACGCACATTCAAGAACTTGGTGTTTAAAAAGTATCATAAGACTACTTCAAAAAGCATGTAGTGAAAGATGATTACCGTGAGGCTATCACCCTTCCTCTAATAAAACTTTTCTTTTCACAGTTAAAGTAATTAGCATTTGCAGTCACGTTAGTAACTCTGTTAATGAAGCCATTCATTCAAGTCATTAGCAATGAGCTCGCAATATACGAGTGTCGCCGATTACTGCACGCCTCTACCCTCCACTCGCTTAAACTGAAAGCAATGAAAAATGCCCCTACCGTATCATTTAATTTTCTTTTTATACTTAAAACTTCTATGCAGAGCGGAACGACAATGCATTATGTAAAAACTTTGGTTGGTAAAGTTAGTTTGCTTACTAAGGGTGGCGAAGTTCTTAAACATAATTTTAAATGTAGTAAGTTAACCCTGTAGACTGCTACAGCTGTTCGCTAACTAAAGAATAAATATTCATATTCCAAATGGGGAGGCTGGCTGCCAGTCAATTATTACTAAGTTATGTCAATGGGTAACCTCAACTTCTTTGGATGTTATTTAGTAGTTAACGAGAGTTATTTTCAAAGATACTTTAACTTATTATTATTACTACTTATATATAAATACGATAATTAATACTTCAACACCTTTAGTACATTTCATAATATAACACATGAAGAGATACTAACCTCTTAAAAGACTACCTTTAAGACAAAAAGGGTTTCTTTTTATAGTTAAATAGGGTCGCCTTTTGTAAATATATTATTTTCATGCCACTTATTTGAATCGATTTATTGAAAATACTAGCTTTTGCCCTCGGCTCTGCCCGCGTCGGTTTTTGGGGTAAAAAGTAGCCTATGTATTTCCTTGAGAATCAAAGTATTTTCAAACCAAATTTCATTTAAATCGGTTCAGCGGTTATTGATTCCCCATACAAACTTTCACCCTCCTTTTCACCCCCTTATGTAGTGATTTCTTGGATAAAAACTACGGTCAGTTCAGCGGTTTAAGCGTTAAGAGGTAACAGACAGACAGACACAATTATGCATTGCATACAGACCCTGGAGAAGCAAGTATATAGTATGGAAGTATGGATTTATCAAAGGCATGCGATGCGCAACCCCTTGAGTGAGGTCCCAATCTACAAATTTGGATCAAGCATAAAATACCAAAACCCTAATCATACCAACCCGGCCGCGATCCAATGTTTGATATTAGTCTAATGAGCTTAATCTTGTTTTAACTAGATCGCGCTAGGTATTATTACCTTACCTACTACGTATACAACCACTAATGTTTGCTTGGCGCAGCAATAGAATTTCGACCGTTTCAACCGAATCCAAGAAAAAAAAGATTCTGAATTCAGTTATACATACTTTTTTGTTTGTTAAGTCAGAGCTCCGTCATTTATAAAAAAAAAAATTCCTAAAAAAATAGGAAATAAAGAAAACAGTTTACTATTAATAGTAGTAATAATATTTATAAGACATTTCAGTATTTGCTTTCAAGCAATATATAATTTCCTTTATATTATTCTGAGAATCAGAGTAGTTAATCAGAGTGTAATCATAAGTTACAGAGACAAAAATAACAATGAAATTTGCAAAATCGTTGTTTTAAAATTAATTATCGAGACAATACCTTAGAAAAAAGAAAGTGGCATAAATAATGGTTCCAGATAAGCAATTTGTCTACTATAGGAAGCGAATGCCAAAGTTAGCCCAGCCACGTTGAAATCAATAATTTCATCTCCGTGGCTTCGCGTAAGAGCCCACGAATCTATTTTGGATCTTTTTCAATATAATAACTTGCTCGTAAGAAAGAAAACGCCTTCGAAAAATCAGAATAGAAATTTACTTGCAAGGCGAATGAATTCTTAATTTATGCGCTTTCAAATACATATACACTATATGTATAATATAATGCATATGTATTAATTTAAATTTAGGATTTTATTTTAAGGGTTTGACATGTGTCCCTTGAGATTATTCTTCAGAATATTATACGTGTAGAGAGTGTACTGACATTGAAAACAATGTATGTACTTAACAGTCTTATAGGTACGCGTATGGCGGTCCTTTATCTCCGTTCTCAGCTGCTCAGCGCAGAAAACAAATTTCACACAAACTTATAATTGCTTTGGTCCTAACCGCACGTATAAATATGGAAAGTTTAATTTTACGAGTTGTTCTAGTGTTTTGAACACACATTAATTGTGTAGGTAACCATAAATGTACCAGCTAAATATAACGCGTTACTCTCTTGTGAGCGTATGTGCGTGTGTAGTTCAAATCAGTTATAATAATAATAACTTCAGACATCTCACACACAGCAGTCTGATCCTAAGCTAGGCAAAGGGTGTGCTATGGTAACCAGACTGCTGATAAATATACTTATATTTCTCAGTAGATACATATTATAGATAAATTACACCCAAACACAGAATAAATGACCCGTGCTCATCACACAATTATTTATCCTGGATGGGAATAGAACCAACGATCTCCGGCTTAGCAGTAAGGTACTAACCACTAGAGACCAGCGAGCCCGTCAAAGAAATGAAAGTGATTATACCTGTCAATTAGGTAGGTTGCACAGGAGAAAAGTTAAAAAATTAATGTAACTCATGGCCAAATAAACAGGTTTGGCACATTTCCAACAAGCGTTTAGTAATACGATTCAACGTAAGTCCTGTAGACCATTTTTTTTTGTTGACGGGGTAGAAAATCCCTTAGGATCTCCGGCTCCGGGGATTTAGGAGCCAGGAGTATGTGGTATTTCCACTAAAAACCACCCCGACGGCCGGACTCAGGCGTCTTACTCCGAGGGGGACCCGTGTTATTTCAGGTCCCCCCCGGATCGACGTCACGCCTATTAAAGCCCTATCCCGGAGAAGCCGCTATAATATGTTGCGGCCCGAGTAATGCTCCAGTAAGAGCAGCGGTCTCTTTATAACAGCATTACATTACAACTTCACAGAAAGCCAAAGGTCTCCTCCGATTTGGTCGACCAGGACTTCGCGTTCAGACGCCCACGCGGGGCAGCCTGTTCAGCGAGTGCTGGGCGGAGTCCCAGTCCCAGGCGCGGCCGATTCAGGTCATCACCGAAGCAGCCATACCGAGTGAGCACCTACCCAAGCTTCGAGGTTAGGCAAAACGCCACCGACAGCACGTTGGCGCGCATTCTACGGCTGGTCCTGGTCTAGCCCTGGTCATCCCCGCTCTCACCCAGACTCAGACTCTCGCGTCCATATCCGCCAGAATATCAAAAGGCGCGAAACGTGCCAGGACTGTTGCCGCCTCCGATGAAGCGTGAGGTAACCCCACACGATCCGAATGGCCGCTACCCGCTTAACCTATTCCCAAGGACCAGTGTAGTCAATCACCCCCTTCGTCGTCGTCGGAACTGGTTACATGGCAGACGACTTCGATGTGACGGAGGAAGAGCTGGACCGAGCTGTGAGGCGACTCGCCTCTCGAAACATCGCAACGGGCCCTGATGGGATCTCGGTGCGCTTTTGCGGTCCTAGGGAATAAGTTGAGGAGGCTGTTAACTATCTGCCTCCGTAATAGCGTATTCCCTGGAAGGAAGCCAGGCTGGAACTTATCCAGAAACCTGGCAGTCCTGCAAATTATTCCTCGGCGTTCCGACCGATGTGCCTGCTAGACTGCAAAACTCTTTAGAAGAGTTATTGCCGCCCGTATCATCCAGTACCTGTCGCGAGTGGGCCCCGACTTGTCAGATAACCAGTTTGGCTTCCGACAGGAACAAACGCTCGACGCTATCGAACGCGTCCGCTCCTTGTCGGAAGAGGTTATCTGTCGGGGGGGGGGGGGGGGGGGGGAGTGGCGTTGACTGTCAGTCTTGACATTGTCAACGCCTTTAACTCCCTCCCGTGGTGGGCGATTAGGGAGACACTGGTATACCACCAGTTGCAACCCTACTTGCGGGACATCAAGCCCCGTAGACCCTGGAGAAGCAAGTATAAAGTGTTTGTTGATAGTGATAGAAAAGTACCTGAGTTTTAATAGTCGTTATTTATGCAACTTTTTAATAATAAGTATTAAATAGTCTATAGTATGTAACAGTTATTTTTTTGTACATTTGTTGGTCTTGTTAAAAGCTACATCTATTAGCCGCGTTGCATTGTTTTTAATTTATCTAAGGTAGTTTATAACTACAGTTTTGATCTTCTGTGTTCACTGATGTTAAATGTCAAAGTAAAATGTTGAAGAGGGGTTATTTTCTGGAAGCTTCGTTAACCGAAGATATATAAGTCCGGCTTTCTGCCACGGGAGACACTGCTATCTCGTGCCTTCCGATCTTATATAGTGTTTTGATTGCTGTGTGATTTGATTTTCTTAATATATTATCTGTTCAAAAGTACCCACACTAAAGTGGGTCCCAGATTTCGGGGTCAAGACAGTCAGTCTTAGACGGCGTGCTTGCTCTTTTGTGGCCTTCTGGTACAGACTCAAGTTTCTCGGTACCCTCTGGCAAAGCTGGTGATTGCGCGGCTCACGACGCAAGCGGACAGCCGTACCCAAGAGTTACGTACTTAAACTTATAATTGTAATTTGTTAAACTTTTATCCGTATCTAATATAAATAGCCGACTCGGGCGGAAGAGGAAGTAACCTCCTGGAGGGACGACGAGGAGGCACCGAGCACCATCAGCTCGGCTCTGACGCGCTCCGCTGCGGTTTTTTTTTATACCCTCTGATTTTTTTTTATTGTAAATTTAATTTTGTTTTGAAATATACATGTATGTATGACTGAGGTGTAAGTTGTTTTCCTCTAAAGAGTCCCGTAGGTTTCCCACACGCACACACTTCTTTTCTCTTAGAAGGCGCCCTGAGGTAATCTCATAGATCTCTCCACTGGGTCAGCCGGTGAGTAGTCCGCCTGAGAAGAAAAGAGGCTACAAGTATTCTTCGATTTAACTTAATAAATTGCCCGTTAGCATAAATGTGCCTCCTCTTGTCTAATTAAAAGCCTTATCAGAATTTGGTAACCATATCGGTGGCGCCACATAATATAAGAGTAAGCCGTCAGGACACGCCCGTAAGTAGATACAGAACATACCACCAAAGAGAAACTTAGTAAACTCATCAAATAGCCGCTGAGCACGCCCGCTAGCTTTACTTGTGAGAAAACTTTCTTATATTGCAACTTCGGCTATAGCTACCATAGTAGCAGTTCGTAACAGCTTGCCGCGATTTATTTGTCCTAACACAGTCTTCTGCACCGTAACGTAAAATACGTCTTCATTATACTGCTTTGGTCTTCAATATTTATAAAAAATATGTCCAAAAGTATAAAAGCTTACATCGAGAATTATTGCAATGAAAAATAACAGCATAAATGTAATATACAGAATGGATATGCATTTTGCAGTTTTCATATATCGCTGGCACTTGCGTTAAGTTCTCGTCCCTCGCAGACGAGACGTCTCAAAAGGGTGTTTGAAAGAATGCGTGCAACAACGTCGAGGGACACACGTTCCACTACAAAATCACTCCCCATTTTTATATGCGAGTACCCTTTTCTGATCCCCCACTTACACTTCAGTATATTACCATGAAAGTGTAATAATTTATTTACCAAGTTATTTACCAAGGAAAACTCTTCACTTAAAATTTCCACTCTTTAAGACCTCGTCACGATATTATGAAAAGTTATAAACATAACTTCTTTTAATAACAGCGAAAATGAGGACAGTGAAATAATGCTGTATTTTGCCCCTTTTTACCTGTAAGACGGGGGCAATTTACTTGGAAAGGATTTTACATGGAGCAAGGCACAGTCGAGGACGGAACGGATGTAATAAACCTTGTTTCAACGGAACGAAAATATAAACAAAGGTTTACTTATGTAAGTTTTCTGTGGGCTCGCGCTAGCACAAACTTGCCGTTTAACATGATTTAGGAGTATATCGTAGAAAATTTTAAACCATTGACATTCGAAGTAGAACCCAAATCAAACCGCAGCTGCAGATAATAAACATATACAAAAACGATGAAGTTCTCAACCTTAAATTGTTATTAATATTTTTATGAAGGTGTAGTAAAATAATGCAGTAAAACAAAATAAATTTTAAACACAGAATAAAGATAATTTCTTTTTATGATCATTTAAACGTACCAGTTTAAATGCGTAGGTACTGTATTTGGATGATCATAAAAAACTTTGTTGCTGCATCAAATATTAGATTATTTCCAGATTCGCAAAACCATGGTATGCCCGTAGTGTAAAACATAAATTATAGAAAGATGTTATAGAAGAACTGAGGGCTTCCGAAACAAAGTATTACATCAAGCCCACTTTATTACAAATGAACCGAGTTTCCAAGCTTTATAGCTACACTTTTATTATGTGGTCAGTTTCGTTTAATGTATTTCGTACTTTTTTGTATGTCATACCAACTATGCAACATAAAATAATGACCAGTATATTTATTATTGCCTAAAGCGATTCAACTGCTAACTGAATTTATTTCAAATGAATAATTAACTAACAGTCTCTCATAAAATCGACACAGAAAATAAATTTAATACTGTCAATATGATGTTGTAGTTTGATATTAATGAACTAAAAAAACATCATACACGTTTTTGGTACATTTTTTTTATTAAAGCATGGTATAATTGACTTCTGATACGCACGATAATTTGAAAATCCGGAGATATTTCGTCGGTAAGCAGTCTCGAATGCAGGGGTCGCGTAAGAAGTCAAAGCTAATGATTAGCCTACTAGACAGCCACTTGTTTTATTCATTATGCCACATTTTGATCTACCAATTTTTTTTTACTCCTATAAAACTTGAGAGACATGAGCTTGATTTAAAATGTTCTACAGTTTTAATAAGCTAAGTACAAATGGGTGACAGGAACTACGAGGATTAGGTAAAAATGGATTAAGAAAAACTGTCATTTCTTTATTTCTCGTAAATGGTGTTTATATTGGACCCTAAAGTGATTTCATTTCATAGAATAACAGCCGTACAAAACAAGCACATTAAATCGTTACCGACTACTCTAACCTAACTTCTAATCAAAGAGCCGCTTCTTGTAAACCGCAAACAGCATTTTAACTTAAGCCATCATTGCATATTAGTTTTAAAGGAAAAAGAATTTATGATGAAAGAGAATAATATCTTATCACAGATTAAATAAAAGCCGAAATTGATAATAACCGATGTACTATTAAGTATGTACATTTTATATATGATACGAACCATTCTGCTTGAGAATGTTAGATAGTGTTGAATAGAACATAGAAAAGAATACCTTAAATAATAAAGTGTATTCAAAATAGGAGGTTTTTGTGTTATTGTAATATATGTTAAGTTACATGTCCCCAAAACAGAATTTACAGACTTTTTATGGCAAAAAGAATCCCATTGGAAGTTGTACTTTTTTAAATAGCATTCCAATCTCAACAAATCTAAGTAAAGCTAATATTAAATATACAAATAAACGTCTTCAAGCTGTACATTCAAAATTCAAGGTTAAACCTTATGTTGATAGGTCCTTCAATCTTCTGACCACAAAGATTTCTTCGTGCGATTTTATATCTCAGAGAAAGAGGATCAAGCATTAAAAAGATATCTCATCATCAGATCATTATTTAGATTTTTTTGGCCATTCATATTTTCCAGCGATAAGAAAAACATTTTAAATAAAGTTGAGTTTTTTTACATTGTTTGGTGATAAAATTTTGGTGACACTTACCTAAACCCAATACAATTATTTGATGACTGATATTATTTCCAAGTTATTCTTAATTAATATTGAGTTACCATTTTCATATTACTTGCGATTCAATTTAAGAGACAAATCTACTTTTGGAGGCACCAATCTAATTTTTATAGCACTAATAAAACTATACCCAAAAAAATTCACGCTTAAAATTAGAGAAACTTCTAATGAAAACAAAAAATATTGTTTAATTTCTTATGAAGTGTGAGATTTACTACTTATTAAAATATAAAAGTTGGTAAGAATCTAGTTTCTTAATAAAAACGTGATGTATTAGAAACTTACTAAATCAAACTTCGTAACATTTGGTACAGCTAAATTGTTTGTCTTGCCTTAAAATCAGTATAAAACTTCTTGGTTGGTAGATTTAAGTAACCAGTAAAAAAATAAAAATAAACAAATTATTTTACGGAATTAACGAGTTCGAATAATTTCTTATTGTCCGTTCAATGCGCAACCCATAGTTTTGGTTCGGTCGGATATTGTTACGGTGACAGTCCCATTCAGTAACCCTATTAAATGATACAAAACTTGCTGAGCAGTAACTTCCGATAACAAAACGAGGGTCGCGACAGCCAATAATAAAATCGTTATTATTGATTTTACTGTCGAGAACAATCAGTTTGTAAACCGTACCGCCATCAGAGCTAAATCGACGGTATCCGCCCACCTCCCTAGAATATAATAAGTATACAAATACGTAAGCTTGTTTGAGTATTTAATAGAATCTTTATACTTCTAAGTCTAAGCTAAATACTCATGAGATTTCAATTAAACTCGGCTTACAGCTCCTATCTATTCCACATCTACATTTAATTACATACGTAAGTACATATTTTTTACATTACAAGTACATAGTTTTATTATATTAATTTTGTATTATTTTATTGTATTATATATTTTTTTATTCTTTTGTATTTTATAAAAGTCTATTAATGATTATGTAACCTTTTATATTAATTTTATACTAAAGTAATATTCTGTATAAGAAAAGATAACAAAACAGAAAAAAGAAAATAATTTATTTCAATAACAAAGTTATACATGATGTCCTTTCCAGTAAAACTATTCCACGTTCTTGCCTCCCCACCGTGGCAGCTTCTACCCCATGCAAGGACTGCAATGCGGAACCAGACCTATTCATCATTTTTAGAACTGGTTGCATTAAATTCTATTGTTAAAATGCTATTTTATGACCAGCTTTATCCCTTAAAAAGTGTAACTCTGTGAAGATTTATTTATCACTTCTATGTTATATTAGGTACCTACTTCTTTATGTTTTCTTTCTTCCTTTTCTTTATTTTCTTCTTTTATCACAAAATCACAAGGCAATTATTAAGACACAGTTTTTGTCACCTTTTTTACTTAGAGATTATTTTTACGGTTACAAGACACATACTAAACCGCACCGCACGCATTGTTGTATAAACAATTGGATTATATAATAACATAACACGAACTATAAATACTCTGTTTTCACCAATTATTTTGGTATTTAGATTGTCGGACATGGCATAAAAGATGAGAGTAATAATAGTGAGATAAAAGTAATCTTTATATGTGTACATTACGACAGCACATTCTGGTAAATATCTTTTATGCTTTTCGGTTCGTAAAAATCCCTTGCCCTGCACATTCGCACATATATAAGATATGCTACTTGTAAAGCGTGCGTTCGCCAATATTTCTTAAGGAATTTGTCGATATATCACCACGAGTCTCGCCACCCCTGTACAAGCTTCCCTTATAGACAGCAGGGGTTACCGTCGCCTAACTGCGTATACACTTGTACATAAAATTACATTTTGGCAGCATGCCTGCCTGACAAACCTAGCGCCAACACAAATATCCAATCCTAAATCCATTTCCATCTTTGGCCACACAATAATATCCTTAATCTAGTCAATTCAGGTCTTTGTTACACAATCGTATAGACACAAGGTACAATTAAAAATATTTCTCGTTTCCTGGAAACAATATATATTTTTAATGTCGAAACTTGAGCAATTACAAGCACCAGTATAAAAGCATTTTGAAGATTTATGTAGGTGTATTCAAACTTATTTCATTATCGTTTCAAGATATTTTCCATTAGAGTTAAAAGAATAGAGATAATTTTAACAATAAATTCGTCTTATCCCGGCTAAAGCTAATAGTATTGATATCTCGATCTGGCTTACTAGGATCAAATTTCTTCTTAAAATGGCCAAGGAACTTGAAAGTGAAACATGCGAAACTTAACAAAAACAGCCACTGTAAAATTAACAGCCACTGTATTACCAACGTAGTTTCGGTCTACTTTACTCGAATCCTGAAGATAATTTATTATTCTAACATCACTAAACTAACAAGGTTTATTTTCTAAATAACGTCAGTCGAGTATAATCGACATCATACATCGCTCATATGCAAATTATGAAAATGTATTTGACTGTAAGTCTAATACATTAGATTGAGAGCTATAGAAACACTGTAGCAAATATTTCCCATGTCAAAATACATAGATATTCACACTGATCGATGATGTAACCATAAAATTTGCGATTTTCGTCCACATCATTTATTGGTCATGTGTTTATGCGTAACTTTTTAATACCACAAATCACCACTGCCAATAATTAAAACACAGGTATTTCCGAGAATCACATTTAATAAAAAATAATTCTTTCCCTATAAGCACTCCTTTTTTTATATTTGAAATATCATTGACTCCTTTGCAATCAAACCATACCTCGAATTTAAATCGACGCGCACTATCTAGTAACTCACAAAATATATATTACATTAACCGATGAACGCTATCTAGTATCAAACGGAATAACAAAAATCTAATATTATATTTATAACATTATATTTACATATTTAAGTTTCAAACTGATCTCATTTTAAAATTAATAACATCGGGTCGATAGTCATAACAAGGTGTTGTACCGAATATCTTTATTTGCGAATGGAAAAACATCTGTATCCGTAGGCTTGGCTTTAGGGCATTTTTGCGGCATTTGACCTTGGGTCAGCCATTGCATTTTTCACTTACGGTTATCGTAAACAATTAACTTTTCGTCATTTGTCACAATTTGATCCAATATTAATTCGTTTCTGTACCGAATCAACAAGGCAACACAAGTTTCAACACGCACTTCTTTCTGCAGATCAGTCAAATCATGAGGCCCATTTTTATATTTTTTTATTTTATTGATTTGATGCAAATAAGTGAATATTGTAGGTAATCATGGTAATCATGAGTGACAGATGGCCTCACCTCCGGCGCCTGAGTTGTCTGCGGTACCTGGCCCGTTCCCGGAAAGAGATTCAAGTGCTATTCAGTTAAGTATACACAAAACAACATACGAAAAACAAATCAATAAGCAACTTCTCTACGTAAAGATAATACGAGTGTTTTGAAATAAGGTCCCATTTATTGGTTATTTCTCAATTTGTCGCCGCTTTTGGTAGAGAAGCACCCTAACATCTTACTTGTATTCTTGTCACGAGCGGCGCGCTACACGATTTTAGATAAAACTTATTAGGAGCTACTATTTTCTTCTCATAGGTCTTGATGGTGCTATTTAAGCCCCATTTATGGTACAGCTGAAAGGCCCACTTACTGTAGTAGATAACACGCAATTTTTACGTAAAAAGATAGAATAGATAGCTCCAAGTGATAGATATCTTTTTTCCACTCTTATATCAGAAAGAAAAGATGTGTAAGTCTACGTAATAACATGCAACTTCGTGATCACTGTACACTTTTCATTTTTCTTAACAGAAGATTTTCTTTCTAATTGAAAAGTTAAAAAACCTGCACCGGGAAATAAAAATGTAGAAAAACAACAAGCCGGACTTTTAATACTTGTGCAAATCCTAAACTAAAATTATTGTCGGCAAAAGAAACTTCTGATTAGTAACTTAAACTCTATGTAGAATAGTTAAACTTTTCAGAAACAAGCTAGCAATTTTTATTCTTTGAAAAATCCTTTTACACTAATAAAATAAATTTTAAGAATGCTCTCATTTTATTATAATTGACTCAATCGAAATAAAATGTCAGGCAAAGACGTAGCTTAATAAAGTCGTATCGTAGCACCTTAATGAAAACGGAACGTGATAAAGCATACTGGCGTTGATGTCTCTCAGAGGCCTCTACACTTTATCGATGAGCGAGAGGAAATATTGTACCGAGCGAAGCCACCCTTGAAATAGCTTCCCCGTAGTACAGACGACTACGGGCGGGGCGACGGGGTGGGAACGGCGAACAATCCGCGGCCGTTGACACGAATCTTCCGCACCATGTTTATCTATCCTATTTGATTTTTTCCTATTGAAAGTGAACGGCCGCTCGCGTATGGACGTTTTGTTTTTGAAATTGTACACAAACAAGTCTAGTCTGCAGAATACGTTGAAACACACTACTACTACTACTAGCATCACATTTCTATGTTATTTTCTAACTTATATATATGTGTGTGTATGGATTAGATGACAGACACTGTCTAAGTATTTGTATACATTACAGAGCTGGATAATAATTTGCAATATAGGCACTTAATGGAGAGAATAGTGCTTTACCCTCGTATACATTGTAGTGAACACTCATTCTATTTCAGTGAAACCTATTATTATGATAAGTTAATAACTCTGAATGAGTGTCGGACGGTGACGCGACGCGGCGACGAGCTGACGACGCAAACGAACGTCAGCGCATGTCGTTTGTCGTTGCTGTTTGTTTATTTTTAATCGCAATGTGGCATCTCGCAACATATACCTATCTACGACAGTAGAATAAATATAAACATAAGTGTACTCGTATTCTGTTGATTGAAGGGTGTTAATGATAATGAATTACACAAACATTGGCTGCCATTACAAAAGTAATATCACCTATGATTTCTTAGAATGGAACCGGTTAATCAAAATAGACACCGTCTTATTATATCAAAGTTTTCAAGTCTACTTTTTTTAGCTTGTACTTATTAATCATTCTAACTGTGTTTAAACAAAATTATCAATCGTGAACACTTTGACTATCCCTAGCGAATAATGCTTAACAATCTAATCTCAATGGAGATCTGGAACAACAAAAAATTGCTAGCCTAATTCTCTTCGGTCACATCGTGGGTGTCGAGTGTGCCGACCTATAGTAATAAATTGCATGCAAGTCTGAAATACATTTATATATATTCTACTAAATTCCTGGCCGTAGACTAACGGATGATTGTTACACTTATAAATGGCAATTTTACGCTTTGGTCAAAGTAATAGTTGATCTCGTAAACTATATAACATTAGGAATACAGTTATAACAAATGCGTTTGGTTGAGATTGTTGATTTGTTCAGTAATCATTCTACATGATTTAGGAGTAGTAATTCAAATATTTCAGAATCCAGTACCTTCTCCAAATTTTAATCATTGTCCCTGTGGTGACGGATTGAGAATACGAAGTGTCACTTTCCAGTCAGTACCTGTCACCTATAACAGTCCACTGCTGGACATAGGTCCAGCAATTGACTGTTATAGTCTGGTGATGTTGTACCAAGTGTATAACTGATAATAACGATAATAAATATACAGAATTTAACAAAATTTTGTTTGGTTTTGCAAAATGCAAACATAAAATCTTACTAAAGAATATCCATCCGATATGAAATATACCAATAGAGCAACAGATGATCATTGTGTGAAAGGATTGCGTACAAAAATAAACAGAACAGATATTTACGAGCCATACTCATTTAAAGGGGTCGCATCGCTCACACCACAATTAGTAAGAATTAAACAATTAAACGAGCAGTATAAACTGGGTGGTCGCTAGCGGAGTGGCAGCTGACCTTTTAAAAAAAGAACGTAATTACAATAGATATACTATATTTAGACGTATTTGTACTCCAAAACAAAATAAAGGTTTCTTGGCAACATATCTTGAAAGCCTCTTAATAGAGTACCTAGCTTCGTAGAATAAACAATCTACGTGTATCATGCCTTTGTTACGTACTTTGGTACAGAACTAAGTAAGTTTGAAACTGTGACACCCTTACTAGAGTAGTCAAGTTTAATTATCAATGTTTAGCAGCGTTTCTCAAAATGTTATTTGTATTTAGACCCTACAGGCTAAACATCTAAAAGAGCCAAAGTAGTGGCTGATAGTTCTGATATATATTATACAAATAAAATGTTTCAAAAAGTATGTTCGTGAACAATTTTAAGTACGAAAATAATACATAGAAATGGGCAATTCATTGCTTGCTACTTGTTTAAACAAACAGGACAAGGTTAGTTTGTTTATATGAGGGGTTCCTGTGGCCACCTTTCTCTACATCAGAAAAGTGTTATTTGTTATTATACGGTTTCAAAGCTTTAATGCAATGTTCAAAAAATAAATATTTAAAAATAGTATACGAAAATATAGAAAAGAGCGTGCAAATCAATTTAATAATACAATTATGATGTGTGGTCATCCAACAGGGGTTAAGGATTTAATAATAATAATAGTTATGATTATCAAAGAATCAATTTACCTATTACCTAACCGTTCTCTGCCGATCCTAGTTGTACCACTACAACGGTTAGTTCTTTATTTCGATCTGACAGTGATTACCAAACTTTAGTTAACCTATTTGGACATGACATTATTACGAAACGGATGGAGGCACAGTCTCAGTCCATTTACATTATCATGTCATTCTATTTAATGACATATTTAACCTGCAGCACGTATGGACATGAAGGTACTATGGTGTAATCCTCATCAAAAGATAATTCACTCAATTCATAAATCCTAATTCATGTAGACACAGGTGCGATAGAACAGACTTCTTCGAAGTAATTATGTACACAGAGCGCGGAATATTTGAGCTTTAGAGGTGAGAACTATCTAACTCCAGCATACAATGCATACTGATTAAACACATAATCTGTGAGCTTCGAATTTCGGAATACGTATAATGTACTGTATTATGCTGAACGCAAATGCCGTGTGCCTTGACATTGAAAAAGACATTGTGCCTTCCATGAACAAATGTTAGAAAAATTATTGTGGTAAGTGTAAATTATAGAATTAAATATATTTATGACAATTAAATATTAATTATTGCTTCATCACAGAATGAATTTCTCCCGTAGTCAAAATATTATTAACAACAAGGAATTTAACGCAACGATTTGTTCATTTTTTTCTCTGCAAGATTGCGCTGATCTTCTTCATAATGCTTTTGGGAGATGAGTTTATCTGAGCACCGTGAAACGTTGGTACGTTGAATTTTATGGTGACCGTGTTTCACTCCTTAATGAGATTTGTGAAAATCGAAAGAGGTAGGTAGGAGGACGATTAAAATGTGGACTTAATATCTGTAAGGTGGCTAATTGCAAAATATTGGCATTAGATACCGAATCTCCCGGTATACGAAGGCCATAAATTTAAAAAACTGATTCATTCTACATGGACTTGTTCTGTGACAAGAACGTGATATTGCTCAATTCAATTTAAGATAGGAATGACCGGACTGGGTTAGGAAGTAAGACAAGAGAAACAGACAAACATTAGTACTGGTGAAGAACTGTAGGAAATAAAGTTAACTTCAATTTTTTTGAATTTGAAGATTTGAACAAAAATAAGAGAGAGACGTCTGAGACGGTGTACTCAAGAATAATGATAATGCTAGCCTAACAATGTAGCATTCTTAGCTTCAGAAAAGATGAGGCTCGTGCGTGACTCATTCGAATTGCGTATGAATTCTATTTGTATATGTATGCAAATGCTTCAATATCTTCATTACAGTCAAATCAATTTCGGGTATCTTGTCGGGTACCTAATAATATATTCGACTGCGAAACGATAACGGGTATTGCAAATGCGCAATAAGGAAATAAAGTATGTATTATGTATCTCGTCGATGTTGGACCTGCATCACAAGCTCATCAACGCAAAAAAACTACCTAGAAATATTATTCTATTTCAACTTGAAAGACTAAAATATAAATCCCACTCTGCAAAGTGCCTATAGCACTGCTCGATAAATTCATACGTCACAAAGATGATGTGCATGTGATTACTAAATAAAAGGAACTGTTTAAGATCCAGAGATAGATGTCATAGTTACAATTAAACGTCCTCACGATGTAAGTTTTAATTCTGTACTGAATGCGGACTGGTGAGTTATCAACGGTCCTGATCATCGAGGCGGTCACGATTTCACTGTTGTGGGAACTAAACAACACAAGCCGGCCCTAACAGGTCACAGAAAAACATTAGTTTTCTACTAAATATGGCAATCTATTGTGACAGGTACTGTACAGTACGGGTCAACAAAACAAGAGATATTAAATAAAATAGATCTTTTTATTTCAGAGAAATGAAATAATCTCTCAAATGATGGATATACTTCGTATTTCTTTTTTATGAAAAATTAACATTAGGGAAAATGAGACGAATTTATTACCTAGGGACATGTACATTTATAACTAAAACATTTTGCATAACGATGAAGTATTTGCGTTTAACACGTATCAAAAAAGCGAAGTAATGATAAAAATCGAACGAGTAACTAAAATACCATCCAACGGTTTGTACTTTGTAAGGCACCCTACAAAGCTTTGGATGATATTTCCACTCATGTTGTAGATTATTATCTTATTGAGAAATAAGACAATTGGAAAGTATATGTATAAAGAAATTTGTATTTTTATTTTGTTTGTTCAAAAGGTCGAACTTTGTTACCCAGGCCAGTGATAATGCTATATTTTAAGATGACGGCGCCTGTCCTTTAGCCTCTTTAGCCTACTATTTATTATTAATAATGTATATTTTGTTTTATTATGATTTAATTTTTTAGAATTGCCTGCAAAATAATTGAATAATAATAAGAAATAAAAACAAAAACCAAATTAAAATCAACAAATTCTGCGATTAGATATATTATATGTCTATAGAATCATAAAATGTTAAAACCACTCTCCACTTAGTTCAACTTCTGTAAAGCATATCAAATGTACAAACATTAACAGTGTGTATCGATCGCACTGCGTTTCCATGTGACCACACCGTTACACACGCGGCCGCGCGCGGTAATTGAGCCGCTCACTTCCTTCCGGAGACCTACCCGCTCATATTCAGTGGTACAAAACAGAAACGAGAATTTATAAACAAACATATTTGTATTCGCAATTTATATATTAAGTGTATATTATGTACAGTTATGATAAATATAACTTATAAATGGTCAGACGTTTTAAATAAAGTCTTTTAAATTTATCCACCTTATCATCATCAGTATATCGCCGTCCACTGCTGGACGAAGGTCACCCTCAAGGAGCACCAATTATCCCGGTCTAAATGATTCTCGCCACTGCGGTCACCAACCAACCTGCCTGCTAAGCTAGGTTAGTCAACAAGTTCAAAAACGTGTAAATTCTTGATAAAGTTCTTAAAAATATGAGCGATGGCTCATTCGATTCAAAATTGTAATTGTTATTAACAAATTAAGATGAAAAAAATAAAGCATTTCGTTTTGTGTTAATAACCCAAAAATTATTAACATTTAAGGAATTTTGAAAAAAGAAAAAGATCCCTCCCGGAACTTATCTCTATTATTTATAATTTTAAATCAACGCTGAAAATAGGGGTCCAACCAGCCGCAACGAGATAGGCGCACTACCGCTAAAGACTGTACCACGAAAAAATATTATTTTTATTTTTATTTTTACACGCTTTATATTAGCTTCACTTGTATGTCTGTTTGTATGTTTGTACCCGACTCCTTTGGGCGTGATTTTGACTGACTTTAAACGGTCAGAATTCGTTCAGACTTTGTAGATATATCGAGGACCGATGACAATACACTAAATTAAAGGAAAGGAATTTTTTAGGAACAAATATAAATTAAAAAATTTGAATAACTTATGGTATCATCACACTTGAAAGAATACATAACCGTAGGTAAAAAAAAATAACTCAATTTTTCAAACGGTACAAACTAATGCAATTAACAAACATGATGGTTTGGAACAAAAAAAAACCTTGAATATTCTATGCTTAAAAAGAACGGAGAGTTCTTTTCTTGTTTTATTAAAATTTCTGCCTCATAAAGAAATTAAAAAATAAACACTAAAACACGAAAAAAGAATATTGAGGGGTTTTTTGTCCTATAAATAATAAAAAGTGTTATTTTTCAAATTAAAAATATTTTTATATTTTCCATACAAATACTTTAATGTCAAAAACATTACGTTTAAATCAAAATTGTCGCGCGGGAGTTACTCTTACATTAAAAACGATTTTGTTTATCGATAGATGTAAATAAAATAAAGTCAAGAACCATAATGTGCGATATTATCTGTTATGGTAATAGCTGTACGTTACGTATAATATAGAAATATCACACCCTTTCAGTAGTAAAACCCCTTCGATAAAGGGGTCGTTTGACCTCAGCCGAATTTTGATATTGTAGGCAGGCGTCGCCTTCAGTATTAAGAAATGATAATTATTCAGTAGCTCTCAACAGGACATAAAGACGAGATAAAAAGAAGATATTACGTTTTGCTTCAATATAAAGACCTAACAAGGGTCGCGGTGTAGGTTGGGCGTTGGGGTACCGACAGGTTTCTTCATTATATCCATTTGTGACAAGCGAGGGATGTTTTTCTTGAAACAAAAGATCGTCTATATTTTAAGGAAACAATAATTCGCTTTAGTCGCTGATGCCACTAATTTCTCACACGAAGACGACTGAAGGAGACCTTTTACTTAAAATATAAAAGAAATTATCTAGTTTAAGACCCGTTTCAAACTTCAATTTTATAACGTCTACCTTTCTATAAATATTTGAAACAGTCATATTATAGAAATATAGATCGATAAAGTTACAACGATACTGGCTAAGTTAATCCGAAGGGATTGGCGTACCAACTAAATGGGAGATCAAAATAGTAACAAGCCCGTTGTGTGCAGACGCACACTATAACGGTTTTGTTTCACAAAATGCGGGAGCTCGTGTAGAGTTCACGTAGTCACGTAGAATTCAGGTACAGTCAGTACGCTACTAATTCAGATGAAAACTTTTATCAGGAAACGTTTCATTTTCGCATCTAATCTAAACACTTTAGCTGCATTTCTAGAAAGAATTATTTTATATTGTACTAAAAGGTTCGTCAACCTCACTCGATCGTAAAAGCGTAACCAGCACATCCAATTACGCTATTGGAGCCGCTTTACGCAGTTATGCATACCATCGATAGCATCGATGATATCCATTTACTATGGCAAGCTCATAGAACACGACTACTGTCTACAATAAATTTTTCAATTGTCGCTAGTAGAAAATATGGTGTCGAATTCTAACAATTGTTCACTGGGTTTCTCATATGTAGGCGACATAATATAACATGTGCCGCCGCGCCACTCGCCCCGATCGATGTCTGACCCCGTGCAATATCGCACTCGCCTTTTAGCACCGCCTCTTTTGACGGGTCAAAGGATAACTTCGCCTTTTAGTACAATTGCAATGAGCTTTTATATTACACTCATTCAAGAAATACTCAAACGCTCAAAGTTATTTAGTGAAATTATGGTTATCGTTAAAGATAGTCTAGCTTCAATATGGTAAAACTCCTTTAAGGCCTGTGCATTACCATATTGAAGTAATCATAGTCACACCATACAATTCAATTTATTCAAGATCCATTTCCGTTTTACGCCCACTAATACAGCCGCTCATCCATCCACACGAAGAATCTACTCGAAAAAATAAACTAAAGCTCATTGCTCGATGAATACGTAACAGGCTTATGCTCTCACGCTATTGTTCCTAAGGATATATGTAATAGAGATAGATTTCATATGGGAATGTCATTGTCAATTGTCAAATAATAAAAACCCGTACTTTAGTACATCACTAAGAAATAAATTGTATAAGCAAGTCAGCCCTTGAAATATATAAAAGAAAATAATAATAAATAAGAAACTTTTTACAAATTACAATTATAGAAAACCTTTTATTCAAAATTCCAGGGTGTAATAAAGAACACACAACTTTTAAGTTATACTTATCAAGTTTTATGTGTCTGTTTTAGTATAAATCAAATAATATACAGCAATAATTTATTAGACCTTGTAAGGTAATAAACGTCTCGTAAAATATTTACCTACCAAACGCGATAGAAATATATTGGTACGTGTCAGGTCTGTTTATTGAGCGCCTTCGCTTAATCTATGGGCGTAAGCGCGCACGTGTGGCGCGGGAGAGCATACGATGCCGATGGTGCACGCCGAGCGTGCGGAGATCTCATTGTTTGGATTTTACGTACAATATGGTGCGTAAATATTTCGACAAAGCTCTAAAAGGGACCGTCCATAAAAGAACTATGTACTTAGAACAATGAACATTCAAAGTATGAACGAAAGGGACGAACTAAATTAATGTAAAAAGCTACACTAAATTAATATACAAAGTACATTACAAAAAAAATATATAATATCATTTCAATCAGAAAAAAAATAGATTTGACGAACTCGTACAGGATTTCAAATTTCAATTGACACAAACACAACAAACTAACTTACAGTGAGATACATATAGGGCAGTGGAAGAGACACCGCGAAAGTATTGACTCTTATATTGTTTATTTATTAGGCAAACCATATAGTTTTATCCGCATTTATAATCAATGTTAAACTAAACGACCCATTCGTATAGTGATGGTATAATGTTCATAACCTTCTTCGACAAAGAGGCTATTAACATGAAAGGATTTTAAGCGAACTGAAAGAATACAAACTTTTTCTATTCTATGTGTATTTAGTATAAGTTAAAGTGCAGATACATATTATATACTATACCTATTAAAAATACAAGCTGACGTCACTCGGGATGATCATGTAGTTATGAAATTATTATAGCTCTAACTTCTAGGATTATTCTTACTAAAAGTAGTGAGAAAATTAAAATTATAATACAGGCATTAGTTACAAAAATATGTAATAGATAGCGATAGCTTAATGCATTTTTAAAATTTTAAGAAAAATGCCAACATACACAATCTATTCCAGTCGTCGGCCAGAGCCAAAATGTCACTGATTTTAATTTAAAACACTAACGTACAAATTTTTTGGGTTGGACTAGATTTACATGTTATTGAACATCCTTACCAATATGTATGATAAATGCTAATGTGAGTTTGTTAGGCATTCAAAGTTTTGCATAGGCTATATATTTTATCCAAAAACAGCGCTGTTTCTAATATTATACCAGAAAATAATCTGATAGAAAAGAAAGTTAACTTTTAGGCGAGCAAAGCCGTGAGCGAAAGCTGTTTTTCTTATGAAATTGAATTGCACTAATGCTCTTTAATCTGTGTGTCATGAAAACAAACAAATCATTTCAATATTCCGGTTTCAAATCATGCATACCTAGTCATTACTAACTGTAGGAAAAGCTTGGCAATATACATTTGTTATTTTTCTCATAATAAAATAGTGTAGATTGCAAAAAAATAGCAAATCGATGGAAGCCGAGTTCATTACCTAATGAAATCTGCGGGTGCTCGGGAGAGAGTGCGGGGTGGAGGGGGACAAAGGGACGTCAGAAACCAGCGCAATAAAAAACTCCCGAGTGCAATGTCGCGCACGTGCATCCGTTTGCCACTGTGCGAAGTTATTTATAATGATCGCACTTTAAGCACGACCTCCGAACATTCCTTGCACTTAGAGATTAGGCAACTTTAGACAAAAATAGATGCACTATTTTTGTTTAAAATTTATTATTATTTATTAATGAATATATTTTATTTTTGCATTTAAAATACATAGTTTGCCCTAAAATTACAAGCAACTCAAACGGTGATATGGTAACGAAACCTGTAGTCATAATCTTCATTATGACGTTAACTTTAAAAGAATTAACAAAACATGATTTTTGTATTTAATCTAAGTACTCATTCAAATCAGAGAGTTTTAAAATATAATATAATATTTGTTAAAATAAGCTTCGAACGTTATGTTAATCATGTCCGATGCCATCATACCATAAAAGATCGTTAGAAGCGTAGGGTTAAAGCCGCCGAGACTACTTAATGACTAAACGTGTTAAGTTATTAGAAATCATCTTCATTTCAGCTCATAAGATAAATATTTTTATTTACGCGCCGGCTTTGATTATGATATCAAAAGTTGCATCGTCAGTCTTTTTTATCACGTGCACGTGTGTGTCTGACTCGCTCTAATGTACAGGATAAACCCGGTCCACATTGCATCGCCGACATCGACTATTAAACACGTTTCTATGCACAGTCTCGTATTTTTATAGTACGACTAAACCCTTAGAAAACAACGGCACTCTAAACGAACCTTCATATATTTCATCTCTACAGTATCAAAGCGGCGTGAGAGTTCAATGAGATGATGCGGCGAAACATGTTTCAATGTGAATCCCAGATATATAATTACATACATATCACGGATTTCTAAATAATGTTGTCAGCGCTCTATTAGTAAGACCGGTAACGTTCGGAATGCAAGTGATGATGCGTCCACAATATTTCCAAAGGTTCGGTTCAGTGGGCGGGCGTGGGAACGTCGGGTGGGTTTGTAAGCAGAGTACAAGTAAATGAAGTGCAATTTCGCCTGAGGTATTGCGGCTGAGATCTCGCGGAGGTTGAGTGGGCTCCAGTTAGCGATGAGCCGGGCTCTAGTCACGAATTGCATTGTTGAAGATTATTTCATTAGGTGCCTTATTGCGCTCCCAGAATTTCTCTAGAGCATCAGTCTATTACTCGGCAAAGATATTATAAAGAATCAAAGTTTCAGCCTTCCTCTAAAGAGACTAAACAGATATAACTATCTGTGCGCTTCAGAACAATTTCAAGTTGTTTTCTCTAATTAAACTTGATGCTGTTTGAATTTGACCTAATAAATCAACACTCGCACCATTGCCGACGCAAGAGAAATAAATAAAGACAATCTGGTTTTTTTTTTTGCTGGGAATGCGAACTAGAAAGCGTTAAAATTAACTATTCCGTGCGATACCTTTAAAATAAAGCACCATCAATCGAGAATAGCTCAGGAACGTGTCGGGTTTAAAGGTCATCGATGGTACATTTATTATTTGTTACACGCAGTCATGATGTATGGGAATGTAATAATATGTTTTCTTACATAGTAATTCGGGTCTATTATAATAAAACACACTTGAATTTATTGTACGACAAGATTGATGGAGCACTTATTCACTGCTTCCATATCGTCGAGAAAGTAACATCTGCGTAAAATCCTTTATCATAACTACTATCTTGTACACATTATCTTCTTAAGTGCTAACTATATAAAGTGCTGTGGGACATTTTTCTTCGGCGGTACTTTTTCCTTGTTTGACTATTGTCATTCTTTCTTTTCTTTTATACACTTTATGACAATTTAATTTTAGTTTGTGTTTCGTGTGGCCTACTCGTAAAACGAAAGGCTACGCAATTGTACCGGTCCAAGATTAACTATAAATATTATTACCTTACCTATAGATGTACTTGTACTTAACCACAACTGCATATTATTCTGAACACTCATTGTAAAAGAAGTCATGATGATAAATTATAAATAAGTACTTAATAAAATTCAAGATTTAAACATTAGATAAAACAAATACAAGCAAATTTTTAATACCTTCGCGCCAGTGAGCCATTATCGTAACAGTAGGTGTCCGGATCCCTGTGGATTCTCCTTCGATTCGACTTGTTTCTAAATGCTTTTTAACAGGGAACTTAGTTATGCTTAGCGTGATATTAATAAATATTTATTTATTAAAGTACCGAATGTGTGTTTACCGGATGAGTGATAATAGCCAGTTTGAGCAACAAAAAATATGTAATATCATATAAACAATACTATTGTATACCTTACTTTTCCATTTCAAACTATGGGTACATAATATAGGTATCGGCAGAGGCCTTCCTACACTTTCGATGTGAGTATGTATCTAGCATGGCATGCAAACCTACCCAAAACAAATTTTAGAATGTTCGTAATGTTTCATGACAACCACAACCGTGACGAACCTCGTGCCGGCTTAGCAATTGAGGTTTATTGTAATCGGGTATGAATAAACTAAATAGTGTGTGCACGACAAGGAAACCCGTTAATTTAAACATCACCGAATCAGACCAAGTGATAACGTAATAACAAACTTTTACCGTAGTTACTGTGTTTTAACAACAAATTGAACCCATTAAAAACAGACTGACAAATATTTTGCGGATTACAAAAGAAACTAAAAATAATTAATGAGTGGAATAAAATAAAATAAACATAAAAAAGTGCAACCTGACAACGCATTTTTTAAGTAAATAATACGGTTATTTACATACATAAATGATAAAAATAATTTTCTTTGAACGATGAAATTTCTTGTACTAAAATATATCAAAATATTGATATATTTTTTTTCTCCCGAAACGAAAGTCGACATCCGTGATCTTATTATACTAGCTATCGGTCTCTAGCTCCGGCTTCGCACGGGTCCAATGTAGATACTACTAATACTACCAATGCGATGTCAGTGTGGAGTAATTAATTATACTATTATTATGATAGGACTACACTACAGCACGTCTTTAAATGCAATATTTATAGGCCCGCTCCGATCCTGCCGACCGCTGCCACCCGGGACGGACGTACGGCTCGATGGCCGTTGGGCCCCCTTATTTTAAATCTCTAATATCTTCTAAAATATTCATTTTAATGATATGCTGCAAAGAGCAATTTTAATCTACATTTAAATGCACAACGCATCTAACTTATTTAATTGGATAAGGAATAATAGAATATTGTTTAAAACAGCTTCGTAAATTACCCTTTTTTTTTGTAATATTTAAAAGATAAAAATAGTTACTATGGGTTATCCTTGGGAGATAGAAATATACCATCATAGACTTTTGTAGATCTTTTTAAGATATACAATTCCGTAGTATATTATTTTGGTCTATCTCATAAGGTTTAGGCAGCGTTTGCAATGTAAGCGCATGTTTTTTACGACAAATCTTTAAAATTCTCGTATTTTCTCATTATGCATGTATTGGTATCAGTCTCTATATTGGTGAAAACCGCTTTAAAATCCGTTTAAGATCTAATCGTACAACACAAAAAAGCGACTTCATTTTATACTATGTAAAAACAAAAAAAAAACATAATTAATCTGCTGATTTAATTAAACTTGTCTTTGGTTAAATTCTTTCTTATAAATGTTTATCTATTTAAGAATTATGCATAGAGGCTAAACAAAATAAGTTAACTTCTCTGAGTTTTTTATTTAATCGATTTATTGACATTCCAAATGGTTGAGTTGACACTTTTGCTAGAGTTAATATCGTGATATCTCGAATATGTAACTAATTTAAAAAAAAATCGTTAATTCAGTTCTAAGATCAAGGCAACGATACTATTAACCTCTAAAAGATTAAATTAATAGTATTTAGACGTGGACATATTTTATTGGAACGGATAGCAGTTATGTTTTACACGCAGTAATATAAGTAACTAGTTAGTAAACACTTTTGTTAAGCTTAAATGTCTCTATGTTATTTGCACTTACAGAAATCGCACCATGTATGAGATATTTAATTTATCGCTGGGTCTTAGAGGGAGAGTATTATGCCCCCACAATATTTCCCATGGGCGTCAAGGAGTCTGCTGATAATTGCACCCAGATCCCAGAGGTGTTGTAAATCTTAATAACGCCACTGGCCAGACCCCAATCTATCCTTAATAAATTAAACGAACGAGCCAACAGAGCATCTTACTTCATGCACTATCAAACACAGCGTCGTTAATCTCTGGAATCTATGAATTACTTTTACCTATTTATTCCAATATGCCTGTTAACACAAATAACTTCATAATACTTAGTTATCAAGATCTTGTGAAAAATATTAGTATTATAATAAATGACGTACTAAAAATAAAGTTGCTTATCTCTAATATCAGTTTAAATGTTATAAATATCCTATGAAATTGTTCATCAAGTGTGGTACAATATCTATACAAACACTTTACACCAAACTACCTTACACACAACATATTTTAAATCCTACTATAGAAACGATTACTTCTGCAAGAGCTTCATAGACAAGCATATAAAATCGATAGACTCAGACTCGATAGAGACACAGAAATTCAATTCTGTACATAGATATGTCCCTATTTCTAACCGCATACAGCTCACACAAGTTGTAGCATATCTTGTAAGGCCACCCCTTTAGCAGGGGGGTTGAACTTTAAGCCGTCTGGTATAAACTGTGAATGTCAATGGTGGATGTGGTTAGAGTGCTCTCGTCTACGACCATTGCGAAACCGAACAATAGAGAATGAAGAGTATAGAACTACTGCATTGCACACTGTTAGGCGGTGCACGATATTCGCGGCGACGAGTGAAACACGAGCAGTTAAATGAACCAAATACTTTTATTACTTACTTTATTTTATTAATCTCGAGGCTTGTTAATCTAAAAGATTATTTATATTAACAAAAAATATTAGACATGGACTTCGGTAGGTACTTATTAAGAAAAATACACTGTATTAAGGGATCACTAAGCATACATATTATCTATGTACATATAAATAGGTTTATTAGAAGGAGTCGAGGTCATGCGAACATCCATTCTAATAAGCACAGGTTTCGTGCAGCATTGTTGAAATTACACGCCTATTAATAACTTTGTGCTTGCGTGTTAGATAAGGTACCACGTATATTCCAACTATTGATTGCCGAACATCATTTTACTACAACACGATTGGCGGCAATCTGTTGCGACATTAATCAATCGTAATCGACAGTTTATAGAAAGTTAAATAGAAAAAGACTTAAGTATTATACGTGTAGGTGCACTTACGTGAACAATTTTACGTAAAATCGATATACAAGTCAGTTTTGATATCGATTTAGCAAAAGGACGAATTGGGGGTCGTTTAGTATAAATGTTTGAAAGGGCTATGGAAGGTCGAACTGCTTTATTTTCCCAGACAGACATCTTAAGAGATATGGACTTAAAATGAACGAATATTACTGTAAATGTGCAAATAACTGTGTCTACTAGTCTTTGATACATTTTTGTCACTGAACTTAGGGTCTGGTCGTAACAAAACTTGATAGATATGATGTTATTCTGACCATGCGCAAAATTATAAAATATGTTTAGAGACATTTACAATAAAGAATAGGTAGCAATGTTAGTCATGACGAGCTCTAAGTTGAGTCCTTAATTTTACCGTTTCTAAACATCCATGGTGAACTTTTCGATAGTATTAAAATTCGTACTACTTACATGGTACAAACAACTTAAGAAATCTTTGGATTTTCTTTGCAATATTATAGATTGTGTAACAATAGATAGCTCCCGGACTAAATAAGTTTCATATGTCACAGGGGACTTAACAGATTAATCAACGAAAGTCAAAGCTAGTTAAATCAACGGACACAAGGAACATTCAAAGTTGAGACCAGTTTTACAGTGTGGGAATCGAACCCACAACTCTCGCGCCTTTGTCGCGGAGAGGCATCACAAAGCAAATAAAGCATAATTATAATCCAACATTTGTTAAGTGCGTAAACGCACTGCGGTTACTCGGTATTTAGGAAGATGAGCAAATGACTGCAATCAAATCACAATCAGAGTGAAAGCTTTTGTAAATAGGCAGCTTGAGATCGCAGCACTCTCACACCGACGCCTCTGCTGTTTACCAATGCGTTAGATGTAATTATAGACGTGTGTTCTTTGCTCACGATCACGAGAACGACCTATCGAACGCGTTATTTAAACAGCTACAAACTATAACTAATGATGATGTGTTAAAAATGAACCAAAATGTATTGACTATTTATAGAAACACACGCTCACGGAATAAAACACAGTAAGGAAATAATAAAACGAATTGTTTAAGTCTATAACAAATAAACACAATGTACAATAATGAAAGAATTCCGGTCAAAATATTTGTAAATACGTATACATGAGGTTCCTACCCTTAACTGGGTAACTTAGACCTGGTTTCAACAATAATAAATATACTACCCCAGAAATAATCAGGGACGATCACAAGGCGGCCAATACACAACAAAGATGTATTTTGATTAAAATAAATAAAGGGGAGAGCAAATTTTATTAACCGCTCGTATGCCCCTGTCATGGCGCCCGCGGCGTCCAGAGTGCCCGCGACACGCGAGCGAGACCGTCTAGATTGCCCCGGCACAAATACCGACCACCCGTAAAGTGCCCCACTGTTTTTTGCGTTATCGACGCGCGCGCCGTGTTCTACTTAATCGGTTCTTGTGACTAAAGTTTGTATTGAAAGGGTGTCAAGTGTTATATTTATTTAGTTGCCTATGAAATTAGCTAAACAATGTTATCTTTCTATTTACAGATTACGGCTCTGGTGTTGAGTTACACTGTGTTGAAATTGAGATAACGTCTTTTTAAGCTCGTGTTGCACTTCGAAGCTCATAGTTCAAAAATGAAAGCGATGACCTATGGTTTTTAATGTTTAATTATGTTGTTTAGATAGTAGTTAATATGTTATGAAATAAAACCATATACTCTCCCATACATATTTATTTATTTACAGGCCTCTAAATCCTTACCATTATCGGCCGCCACGCGGCATAATTTATGTAAGACTTAACAAGGCATATCGTACACAAATATCATTGTTAGGAATATAAATAAGGTATAACTATATAAGTAGTCTTATATTCTTTTATTACAATCAAAGACAATAGGGATAACATACACCACTTTTGAATAATATGAACATTTCTGAAACAGTTCCCATGCTCTCAGTAACATAACTTAGTTTTCCAGATGTTTTTTGTTCTACATACTAAACAAAACAAAAATAACATTAACATTGCCTTATAATACATTTAAAACTTTAAATTTCACCAACACACAAAATAATATCACAAAGAAATTCCAACACAGTCACTGCACGGAACGATTCGAAGACTGATGAAATGACAGAAGTTTTATGACGTATAATTCTTTTTTTTACTAGTGTTTGCATGCTCGACTGAGATTAATACCATAGATAATATATCAGACTATAGAAAAAATATTACTAAAGAGCATTATGTCAATACAATTACTGTCAAATACTAATTAATCTGTGGCAGGAGCCATGTAGACTACCGGTCTACACGGGCACTTTACGGTTTTATTTTTGTAGACTACTAGTCTACACGGGCACTTTCCGTTTTTATTTTTGTAGACTGCTAGTCTACACGGGCACTTTAGGATTTCGTTTTTGTAGACCACTAGTCTACATGGGCATACTAGCGGTTAATGGTCCTCTAGCTAAATTTAGACCATTGTGATAAGAATTACAAACGCGTACACTAAAGTTATTCAATTTAAATAAGTATTTATGAAGAAAATTTTTAGTTTGAAAACCAAACAATAAGCGGTTAAAGTAAATAGCTCTTTAAATATTTTCACAAACAAAAAATATCGTTTTTGTTCTAGGCACATGACCTGAACCTGAACAAACATTTGCACCGTTCTAATTAAAGCCATTAACGTTTATTAACAGCCAAGACGCATCCTCATAAACGAGGCGTAAAAGTAAAAAGATTGAAAGCAGATGCGATGATTATGGGTTTGGGGTCGCCTGGTCGAGCATAGGAAGTGCGCATACGTAATTGCGGTGAGTGGACACAATGAGGGGAATTGGCCAGTGCCTCGATTGTTGTGCGAGCGACGCCCGCACCCATCACCATTGATTGAATGAGCGACTGAATTTAACAAACACAAACGGCCCGTAACTAGTCCGCGATGTACAACTACGTTGCTATTCATTCATTGCAAACCAACAAAAGCCCTCATAAACACATTATTATTATATTTTTTGTCAAAAATAGTATCTGGAACCTTTCGTAAAGTTTACACTTGCCATAGTTTACTCAAACTGAATTTAGCAGTAAGTAGAAGTAAGTCTAAAATTATCCTCACGAGGGCCAGACCCCTGCACGGATGTGACAATTTCTAAACGACCACATCTTGACATATGTACGTCACACAAGTTATCGTATTCAATTATCGATTCGACTTGAGACACTATTGTACTGTTGTACTGCAAGCCTCGGGTTACTACTCAATATCAGATACATCGATTGCTTTTTTAAGCTTTTCATTTATATTAAATTATTAGATGTTCTTAATAATTTACCCAACTCCAACAACTCATGTAACAAGGTTCTTATGTATTCTAGATAGGTGGATACGAATTTACTTAGTTATTTTGAAAAAATTGCAGACCACTTAAAATAAAAATAGTTAGCAACAAACTGAATCGAAATAATAAAGACCTTCTACTTAAGTCAAGCTTTTATGTGAGGCATATATAATTACTTAAACTAATAAAATAATTTTTACTCTTGGTGAATTATTTGGTTTTAAGTTTTGCGCGCGAACAAGGCCGTCTAAGACCTTGTCAGGGCCCCCGGGCACACAGGAATTTGGGGCCCTGTTGGACAGTAAAACGAAATCAATAGATAGGTACGTATAGTACGTATAGATGGTTGATGGGCACCCGTGACGATGTAAGTGTGTACCCCCTGGACACGGGCCCCGTGTGCCCTCATGGTAAAGACGGTGCTGCAAACGAAACGTTTTCATACCTGCCCTTGTAGAGTAAGTAGCAAAACAACGGATGTCATTGGACATTGATTAGATAATTCTTTATAATTTTTATTCTTTTCCGTACATATCTCAAATAATTGTTTCTAAAAAGGGTTTTTAATTTAGGTACATATTTTTATTATTATCATATATTATATCAGACAGGTATATATTATCTTTTTGTTATATACACACATCTATCATATTCAAGACACCCTGTAGGTATAAAATCTTCGTTAAGCCAAAAACAACCCATTGAGTCTAAACATTATTTACGTACGAGTACGGTATTAAACTATTAAAATATTAAATGGGAGATAAAGTGAGTGATCTATCATTCCTCATGGCGATATAGAAAGTCATGACAACAAATAAACATTTTCTTATTATTACTTGTCATTTGGTGTTTTTAATCAACAAATGTTTTACAAAACAAAGATTAATTTATTCTATTTTTGATGTTAAGTAAGCAACAAAACTCGAAGTAAATTTAATAAAAGATAACTCAAAATGTTTGGAAACATTAGTAGGTAACTAATATAAAACGAGTCCCAGATGTCATGGTGAAATTGATAATTAATAACTGTTGGGATTGAACGTTCCTCCTTTGTTGCAATGCGCTATTCTTCTTACAGGGGGAAAACGCGAACCTTCCTCGAATCGCACCTTTTTTTTCCGTGCGGAATTCCCTTAGAATACCACCTATCGGTGGCATGTCGGACTCGAACCGACTAAAACCGCACGCCGTCTCGGGTACTAATAGCCGGGGAACCAGGTATACCCTAGAAAGGAAGTCCCTGGTGCCCCGACATACCTCGGGCCATCTACAGACGGGTACAGACGAGCCACCCTCGAATCGCACCTGGAAACTTTTATTACTGAAAATTTAAAGGTGTGTTCTAAAAAAAGTATTTCAATTCCTATATTTACATAATGAAATCTGAAGAGCAATAAATGACCGAGAAAGTAATATATTTAAAAAAACCAATATTATTCTTAAAGAGGTCTGAGAGAAAAAGGTCTGAGAGAAAGAGGTCTGAAAACATTTCGAGGATTTGTCGATTGCCGGCTCAAATAGAAACATTCCTCTTCTGAGAGTATAGAGAACTAACTTGCCAATAGAGGACGCTTTTCGAGATAAAAGGTACTCTGACGAGCCTCTATCAGTATCTAGTATTTTCAACTTTTTGTGACCTGTTGAATAAAACAGTTTTAGAGATAAAAACTGATAGAGATAAAATTTAAAAATTAACAAGAATTAAAAAGGACTTAATTAAAATTTGGTTATACTCTTATATAAATCATATTATATAATATATATGATTTATACATAAGAACTAAGGTTCTACAAATTTTTTTCGAGATCATCGTGAGGTGAGTCAAATTGAGTAAGAAATTCATCAAAAAATATAGCTTTTAAAATTGAGTGAAAACGGTTAAAGCTAAAGGCGTCCAAGATATAAGTTGATCTCTCATGGTACGCTACTACAAGTATAGTTTAAGTTTGTTTATTAGTTTAAGCCACACCAGCCCAGAAAAAAATAACAAAATATGACCCACAGTTTTGTTTCTTTAAAGACAACTCCCGCATTAGAAATATATCCTGTGTAGCAGGGGATTTTACAAACATACATGAAACGGACACAAAGAACACCCAGCCTCAGAACAACAATTTGATGATCACACTAAGTGTCGTCCCATGTGGGGATCGAACCCACAACACTCAGCGTAGTAGTAAGCCGCGTGGCGACCGCTTAAACCACTACGTCATCCGTGCCTCGTTGTATTGAATGATCCTTCATCCTTAAAATATTTAGTTCTCGGGACGTATTTTTATTGTGTGGTCAGTTCGGTTATAGCCATTCTGATTTACTTGATCAAGATTTGAGATGTTTTATTGCAACTACCACCGAAGGCCGTGCCTCACACATACCGCCAAAACTGCTAAATTCCTTTTAATAATCCCTATTGTTTTGTAAGTTTAAGTAACTCTCAGCAAAAACATAATGGTCACAAACCGATCACTAACCTGGATAAACACACAATATGTTTTCCACATATCTAAAATGTAGTTTTTTTTTCGGAAGCTGAATATTTTTTGGGATATGAATATTTTAAAGTTCCAATAATCTTTCATAAATACGAGTCGAATTAACAACCTCCTTTTTTATGTCGTTAACATATGACACACGATCATCTTGACAGTCAGGTATAATAGATACACGGTGATAAAGTAACGTGTTTAAACAATAAAAGAGAATCACGCAAATGGTAAGATGAAGACCTGCACACTCACGCTTAATATAATAGGGATAGCGATCCACAAAGTAATGATAATGATTAGATTCCTGGCGGGCTCAGGGTGATTCGGGGCCTGCGGCCGGTTCGGCCACCCACCTTGGCCTGCCCCGAATCTTGTAATTAACCAACGAGTTCGATTTATTTTGATAACATTCGATAGCAACTAACTGGACCATGTTTTAGACATCAATGCCCTACATTGGTTTACGACGTTTATTATAATAATTATATTGTTGTATAACAGCTGTAGGTATGTTATTTTAGGATATATTTAAAACAAAAGCATTTTGTAACGTTCTTCCTATAACTTCACTAGTAACTGATTATGTTAACAAATCTTGAAAACCAGTTTTAATCTATTTCTAATTAAAATGGGACTTTATAAGTGGCTTGGATGACTGCACTACTATTTTCAATTTTAAGTTGATCTGAATAGAGGAACTTTTTCTACTTTATAATTTGATTAATAATATTATATTCTAACACATTCACAAAACGCCATCTAGTCCCAAACTAAGCACAGCTTGTACTATGTGTACTAGACAAATCTCTATCATTTATTACCCCCCCATAAATGCACCTACCTCATTCTTTCTCAGCATCGCCCAATCAGTCGACTATCAGAGAATGCCTTAGGCATTAAGTGCGCCGATGCATGTACTTGTGCAAAAGTTATAAAATAAAATAAATAAATAGACAACTGATTTAAATACATATATACTTTTTTTTGTAAATACATACATATTATACATAGAAACACCCAGACCAAATCAAACATTAAATGTTCATGCACACAAATGTTTGACTTGAGCGGGAATTGAACCCGCGACCTTTGAAATAGCAGTTACTTTCTAAACTATAATTTATTTATAAAAATTTAATAGTACCTAAGTAGTAGTAATAGTAATTATAAGGTATGATTAACATTCGTATTGATGTCACATTGCAGTCATTTTCATATTAAATAAATAATTGCAAATCAAACTTCTTAAAATCTATGTAGGTATATCAATTTGTTTCATTTTACAGAGCTATATCAACTTCTTATTACAGGGCGGATCGGATAAAATTTCATAAAACGATGATATTTAAGTCAAAATGTTACAAAATGTTAATACAGTCTTGTTTGTCGAATAACTAAAGTTGAATTAAAAAAAACTTTTTTTTATCACAGGTAATTTCGCGTCAAAAATAAGCGATTTATTTCTGCTGAAATCCTACGCAGTTGTTTAGATTTTTTTTGTCCTCCGTCGTCGGAGAGTTCCGAGTATTCTAACAAAAACGAAAAATAATGGTTCAAGCATGTTAGGGAGAGCACCCTCACCCTCTTTTCTACATGTCTATTAGATGAATTCAACAAATGCCCACACGCAGAATACGTAGATGCTATTTAATGTAAAGCTGAGTGTACTAGTGCCACAAAGTTACAGGAGGCATTAATTAAATTAAATCAATTATTCAAACTTGATTAGTTGGTAATGATTTTAAGTAAAAAAACACGCAACAATGATTTCATATTGATTACTTTATTGCTATAACTAAAGTATAAAAAAGATGCACAGTTTGTTTATATGTTTACCCCTATATTAATACGTAAGAAAATTCTTTGTAAATTTTGTTTTACTTTTTAAAGAAATATGACTCACGGAAGCATTTCATAACTATATATCTCTCTCATAATTATATATAATTATATATCTACTTAATGTTTACACCTAGAAGCAATGCACAAACCCAAAAAATTTAAACAAATGGAGTCAGTTAATTTATACTGATTGTATGTGTTTCATGTCATGTTTTGAAATGTCTTCTTTTGATCTTGTAGCGGCTTAATCACGAAAGCCAATAATAATACAATAATAATACAAATAATATAGTAATAATACACGAAATATTCTATGATATGAATATTACAAAAAAACTTTTTTGGCTTCCATCATGTATGTTATAACCTTATAACCCAGTAAGTTTATCGTGTCCATAAGGTGTTGTACAACAAGAAATCTGCTGTACTACTACAAGTATGTCTGTCCAGGTTAACAGGTGTTAAGATAGTGTAAATATGAATACCCACGTATATAAATAAATAACATTACTGCTACTACTAAACAGATAAACAAGCTTAATTATCAAACCAAACTAAAAAGTGATATGCAGTGAATGTAAAATTTGCTCCATAGCGATTTAATGCCCACCGGATTAATTATACGCAATTAAAAAGAAGTCATTAAATAAATATTATGATTGTGAAAAGTGTGGGGTATCTTTTACAACATTTAAAATAACTCTTCCTTAATAATAGCTAAATCAAACTAGTTGTAGCATATTATGTTAAGCGTGTCTAGTGTTTTTAGACTTTTTTTATATTAAATAGGTCTCTTGATTAGAAGAAGAAAACTTGACAGGAATTATTTAGAAAATAATCGATGGTTGTCTCTACTTTAGGCGGATGTTCTCAATATACCTCGGATTTTAGGTATGTAGTAAATAAATATTGTAAAGAGCTTCATTACTGCTCTGCTCTGTAGCTTTACCTCGGAATGTTATATTAACCCATAGTAGCCAACAGCTAGCATATCTAACATGCTTTTTATTTTCAATTGAAGTAGCGGTAATAATAATATCCCATGCACAAAAAAAGGTTTATAAATCACAGAAAGGTGAAAGATTGTACATCTTCAGTAATTGTCACGAATTGTGATGCGTGGAATCGGAAGCCGAGACCGAGAGTCGGGCCGTGCGACAGGTCCCCGATTATCAACGCATTCTGCACGGTGGTCCTAACCTGCCGGCAGCTACAATTCCACTTGACAACTACGATTCTACTTCCACACGCTAGATACGTGTGGAAGCACTCGTGCCATTGCTAATTTATGAAAGATGATCTTCTATAACAACGTCTATAGATCATATGAAAGTCATGAAACGCAACGTGAACTATATGTATAGACACGCTTTTAG
Organism: Arctia plantaginis; assembly: GCA_902825455.1. NCBI lineage: Eukaryota > Metazoa > Arthropoda > Insecta > Lepidoptera > Erebidae > Arctia > Arctia plantaginis. The sequence goes on from CADEBD010000288.1 coordinate 10,914,881, forward strand.
ATAAATTGCTAGGAAACTATTTGCACGGTAAATAAAGCGCCAAATCAAAATATTACTATTGTAGTTATTAGCGCTATGAGAAAATAGAGAAAAACTAATAGACTCACATGCGAAGTAGGAAAAATAATTTTGTTACTTTTATGAAACCTCACTAATTAATAAATAGAATCCTCTATCTACCAACCTAGATCCAAAAATATTGCCTCTTGTAATATACTCAGAACATTTGAAATTTGAGTATTTTTCACGAAATTAAAAATGATAATATAGATCATTAATTTCGAATAGATTAAAAATAATAAAAGAGTATGCTAAAGAATACAAATTGGGTAGAAAAATAATTAGGCAAAGCTCTGTGTTGAAACTAGACACGTTCCAGCAGAGTAAACAATTAGCGAGTCGTGATGGGAGCTACAGAGGCTGTCCGTGGCTCGTGACCGGTTAGACAGTAGCACAGTGCGGGACCTGTTCACGACGTCATGCTCCATTGCGCCATTCGATTTGACAAGTGGATGCCATCGGTAAACCATTATAAAGACTCACTTTACACAAAAATCTACGGGATGCAAACCATTTTTTTATCATTGGCAATGTGTTCTTGAGAAGTTATCTCAAATTATATTACTTTACATAACACTTTCATATTAAATATGTATATATATATGTATATACATAAAAATTTTATAGCTATTTTGAGAGTTATAGTAACCTGTATCTCATGGTTCCCAACTTAAATGTTTTAGTATAATGGTGAAAGTCTTGATTAACTGTTGACTGTATTTTTTTTTTTACAAGACAATTTTTGCACTAGTAACTAAAACAAAATCCTTATTCAATCAACGAAATCGTCTTTGAGTCTGTGCCCTGGAGTTACAAATAAAAAACTTACAAAAGTGTATTTCCTATACGTGTGAATCGAAGTCACACTTTTCGATTTATTGGCAAGTTAAACCATTAAGCATACGAACGATAAAAGATGTTATGAATGAAACGCATTTAAAACACTGTTAAAACTGATAAGATAAACAATATTAAGTCATTAAAACCCAGTGAATAAAACAGCGACCATTAACACAATTTATTTTAAGATCATTTTTATATGAAGATGTTATAATAAAAGATACGTATCCACCCCACCCGACTCTTTCCTATCATTATCTCAATTTGCCCTTGATAGAGACATTGAAAATAATACACGAATAAAAAACGGAATGACTTTAAACAAAAAATAAAAATCATGCATCCTACACCTTTTGTTTGGAATGTAGGTATGTTATGGTTTAACCTACGAGTATTAGTTCAGTGAATGAAGGTAAAATAAGGTGCAACCTCCCACTTTATTCAAGTTTTTTTTTTGGATTTAAGCTCTACCTTCCTCTTCAAAATTTACCCTTATGTGCTAATTACTCTTCGGGGTGTAAACTTGACAAAATGGATAAATTCATAAATTTACGCATTTAACATAGGAAATAATATTTATAGCTTTTAATTAAAGATAGTTTGAAACACTATTTGTGAGTTTTCAACGCCTAACTTATTCTTTATACCCTTTCAAAACACCCCTATTGTTATAAAACATAAATAGTTAGTATATTATATATTAAATCGTATTCTTAACCTGTAACTTAAGAAAATTGTTCTAATTAGTTTTCATTTCCTAAATAATATTTTATTAATGTAATAAAAGATCATCATCACTATCTATGTTGTTCATCGTCGCGGTCTGTAATAAGAGCGCTATTCTGACAGTTTTGACCAGAGCATCCACCACAAGTTGAGTTGCAGAAAAGTCCAACTTTTCCACAGCTACAAGATGCACCACACCCTTTTTTGCAATTGCAGAATATCATTTTTAAAAGTTCCTGTGGTGCTGGAGTATTCTAAATTACTGTAGTTTTAAGGACCCTTCAATTTTTGTTCACCCCTATCAGTTGGTTTCATATTTTTATTTCCCAGCCAAACTTGAATCTGCAGATAACATCGTTTCGTATGCTCATTTAGAGCATCAATTGTAGGAACCAGCGATGATAATTTGACGCCACATATATATTATACAATATACACACAGACACAAGACCCTTTCATTAGGTGCTAATGATGTATAGTATAGGAACATTTCTGTGCTCAAAAATAAAAAAAATATGCGTTTGGTTTTTTGATATTTTCTTACTAGCATTTTGGAACAGAAACATAAAAAGAAAACTATTTTGTACAGAATTTTATAGCTTCTAAGCTTATGTAAGTTTCATATTTCTCAAACCCTTTATTTTTAAAGGTACGGTACTGATTTCATACTAACGCTAACTTTGACAAGCCATTTCTTGGATAATTTTAAAACTACAGTAAATATAAATTTTTCTAGAGGCCTTTATAAAAACGCATTTTCAAAGGTATTTTAATGTTCTTTAAAAAGGATCTCAGCACTATCATCATAAAATGTATCGTTTTTTCGTAATGCATTAGCGAAACCTTTGAATTTTCATTAAAAAATAAGGCCTGCCTTCAATAAGCTATAAACTTTGTTTGTGTTGGGCCTACATTAAAAAAAAATATTCTTTGTTTTTTTATTAACTATAATTTTGATTTATACAGTTTTTTTTTATAAAATCAATATATTTTGAGTTATTTGTAAAACGTGTTGATTTTCGAAAAATATTGACGTTTTCGATCACGAATTTTTCGAAAAACTTCCTTACAACATTTTAGCTTAGAATTCATTCGTCTATTGATTACTGTTTTTTTTAATTATCACCTCTAGTTAGAGTGGTATTCACCTAGCGAAAAAGCACACATCAGCATAGGGTAGATTTTCGCTCAAAACCGTCATTCGCTGGACTATAAAATAATAATGTTGTTTTGATAGTATGTTGACTTATTTAGATGAATAAAAAATGATATTATTTAACAGCAAAATTTTATCCCTAATTGCAATTATTTCATTTTTGTTATTCTTGCTTTTGCTTTGCTCGATGCTTCAATTGAAATGTGTATGTGTACAAATGTACTATAAACACTTTGCACTTTTAATGAAAGCAAAAATAGCATGTTTTTTCTAAGATGAGGCAGTAGTAAAATAGTAAACAAGATATCTAATAAGTAAAATTTTAGTGTGAAAATATATGTCTGTATAAAATATGTGTAATATTTAACATACACATGTAGTGTACTCTTTTTCTTAGTTTATCAATCAAATATCAATAAATATTATACAAGGTTTTTTTAAATTCTGTTAACGAATGTCCGTTACTGAAGTTACTGCATTGCTAAATAAAACGATTAAGTTTTTCAATATCTTGGAATATTTCGACTTACCTCCATTTCCAGCGTTGGTAATTGTAACCCAGAAATCGATGGTCTTCTCCGGTCCTAGCTCCTCATAGTCCCACTTCTTTTTAACTTTCACTACACCACTTGGTTCAACAGTAACCCACGGATTTTCGTCCCGAATTTTAAATGTCTCACGATCAGTTTCTTTTTCTAAGGTAAAGACAGCACGTCCTTCCACTTCGCCGTCAGCTTCCGTAAATTCAATTCTTTTTGTTGGTCTAACAGCGCGTGTTACACGACGCTTTTCGCGATGAAGGACTGGTAATGTTCTATGATCACGGATTACAAATTCCAGAAAGACCCGTACAGGTTGACTTTTAAGGGGCGGGGAACCCGTATCATGTGCAATAACTTTCAACTCGGTCTCATGGCCATCCGGTTCACCTACTAATATCAATTCTCCAGTTTGAGGCACTATTACAGCCAGATTAGTTGGTGTTTGTAGCGAATAATAAATTCGATCTCCATCAGCATCATAAGCCTGAACTTGTCCAATGGTAGAGAACCGTTCCCAATGAGCAGTTCCATTCGGTCCATTTTCATCAGTTGTTCCATTTACAGCAAAATAGTAATATTGTTCGTCAAATATCGGCTCGTGATCATTTTCGTTAGTAACATCAATTCGAATATTTAAATTTGCTTTATTCGCTCCATGAATATCAGTGGCTTGAACTACTAGCTCATAGAAACTCTTTTCTTCGGTATCTAAAGTTTTCATTGCAATCATTTCTACATCACCTTCCGTGACAACTGACTTAACTTCAGGGTTATTTACACTCTTTCCCTTTTCTCGCAATGAAAACACTGAATTTTCGTTGCCTCTAATGATCTTATATGCTAGTGGTCCAACGTCAAGGACAGCCATGGCCCTAATAGGTTGTAGATATACGACTGTTCCAGGTGGTGAATTTTCCGGAATTTCTCCTATCAAACCATTTGGCGTAGAGAAATGAAGCATCTGTCGGCGATCCATAACCAAAAGGTGAATGGAATGAGCAGAACTACTGTAAGGAGTCTGCTCTAATACAGCCAGATTTATAGGCAGATTGAGTAATGGTGTTAAATCTGCTGTAGTCATAAGAAGTCCATCATCAAGAAGAGTGAAATAAGATGTGAACTCTGGGTCGAGCAGTGTGTACCGCGAGTGATTGCCTATGAAATGTTGAACAGCATGTCCGGGGCGGACGTCATGGGGTAGCAGGGTGAAGGCGCGCGCCTGTAGCACCACGTTGAGGGCGCAGAGCAGCGCTCCGCCTGCCACCACAGTGAGCGCCATAGCTTACGCTTCGTTCACTCACTTAGCCCACATTTCACACCTACAACAAATCAAAAATAAAGGTGAAAAGGACATTATAATGACCATTCAACATAGATGTTGAGTTTAAAGTTTCTTATTTACTTATATATAAACAGTAACACTGAAGCGAATAATCCGTTGCTTCAGTAGGTAGGTACTTTAGTTAATTTAACTAGATTTCAATGATTAAATTTCACATTTTTATTGAAATAGATGTTTTTAAATATCTACCCTATATCATATCACACATCAAAAGCCTTTAATAGTCCACTACTGGACATAGACCTCTCCTTAGAAAGAAGGTTTTGGCCTACTATACCACGCTGGCCAGACGGGTTGGTATAGGGTTTGGGGTGCTGGGCTAGAAAACCTCCTCGTGGTGCACCCTGGAAACGCTGGCGATGGTACTGTTTCCTCCTTGTCCTCTTGGAGGAGAGGATTATCGCCAGCGGCCAATATTCTAGCAGAAGAGGCAGCCGTTCATCGGCTCTCGGGCAAGGCCTGGTCCAGCAGGGTGGGCGTGTCTGCCGGTTGCCCTGCTGGCTCTTCGCTCTTCGGAGCATGGAGGAGGAAACCTCGGTAAAAAACCTGATGGTGGGGCCCTGTAGGGGCCACAGTTTCTCCGCTGATAGCGGTGGAGAAAGGAGGACGGGCTCGGCGTGTACTCACACTACCACCGAGCAGGCAGGGGGACGTAGTCTCCCTGTCAACCGTCGGCATATCGCAATCCCGAGAAGAGCGCTGTGGTTAAGTCTCGCGGCTCTGATCGGGGGCGAGGGTCTTGGCTTAACCGCCCGGACCGCGAGGAAGATAACCTCTCTAAAAAATTCCCCGAATCCCGTGTTCTGGTGCGTGGCCAGGGGATGCATGGCTGATGGGAAGTTCAGTCGCGAGCGCACTCCAAGCCGAGGTACCTGCGGACCCCTCGGTTGGGTTAAAAACTTACGCTTGCCCGGGTAATGGGGGATCTCTGCCCGGGTGGACCTTTAGTTCTCCCCCACTCGTGGGATTTACTATGGATAATTTGCAAAAACCAAAAAAGACGATCGGAACCAAACAACCAACGAAAAAGGCAAGCCTAACGGAAAAGGAAGCACAGCGAAGGAAGGAAAAGCAGAACAGTGGAGCGGATGGGTCGTCCACTGAGGGCGAGATGGTGTCGGGAACGCCTATCTCGATGGGGCTCCCAGAGGTCAGTCTGACTTTGGTCACTGGGAGCCGAAGAGCATCGGATCGGCTGCGTTCCGGATCCGCCGCTTCATCGGATGGCGCGGAGGCCATGGAAGCGGAGCGGAGCGACAGCCGGAAACGCGGACGCTCAGGGGACGTGGAAACCGACACGTCCGGCGAAATGATGCCACCAAAGGTGGCAAGCAGCCGCCGAGGGAGGGCGCGCAAACCGGCCTCGGTCGCGATCCCGTCAGGCTCCGCGTTCTCCAACGCGGAGTCGTACAGGAACGTACGGGTGGACGGCGAGGCCGTAGCGGAGGAGGAGATCGCGGATCTCCTGCTCAAGGTTCGGGAGCCGGTGGGGGGAAATGCCCCCCAGGCTCCCGTGTCCGTGCAGGAGAGGGCGAAAGCGGCGGTGGCCGTCATCGACAAGGTGGCCACCAAATCCGTGAACCTTAAGGGCTCGTTTGTGAGGGCCCTTAAGGACTCCTCCTCCGCTTTGTCGGAGGTCGTGGAGGGTCTAGCGGGCGACGTCTCTCGCCTGCAGGTGGCCAACGAGAAGCTGACGGAGCGGGTGAACGAGCTGAGCGCTCAGTTCGCCCGCTTCCAGGCGAACCTCCCCGAGCGGGAAGCCCCGTCCGCGTCCCAGCCTGCCCCTACCACCAACTCAGGGGCATTTGACTCCCAGCTGCGAGAAATCCTCATCGCAGTTGGGAATATGCTGGACGGACGCCTGGCTGGCCTGGAGGCGAGACTGCCTCCTGCGCCGATTATGCGCCCCCCGCTCGCGTCGGCACAGCGGCCTAAGGCCGCCGCTCCGACCGCGCTCCCCGTAGTGGGAGGCCGCGTCTCCTACGCGGCGGCGGCGTCTGCCCCGACTCCATCGGCTCCCCAAAAGCCGAGGAGGGGGGCCAAGGCACCGGCCCAGGCGCCGGCCAAGGCACCGGCTAAGGCGCCGGCCAAGGCACATCCCCAGGCGCCGGCCAAGACGGGGCCTAAAACGGCGCCGAGGAGCGGAGTGGCATTCCCTCCGCTCCCCACTCCGACACCCCTGCCGGGCCCCTCCGCACCTGCCCCCTCCAACGAGGGTTGGCAGGAGGCGAGGGGCTCCAAGAAGTCCCGAAGGCGGGCCAAAAAGGCTGCCAAAAAAGCAGCCCAAGCCCAGCCTTCGCCGCCGGTGGCAACGGCCTCCACAAAGAGGCCGCGGAAGCTGCAGCCGCCCAAAACCGCGGCTGTAGTGGTGACCGTGTCCCCGGAGGCGGCGGACGGCGGGCTGTCCTACGCGGCCGTCTTCAAAAAGGCCCGGGACAGCCTCGCCAACGATTTTGGAACGGTGGGGGTCAGAATGCGCCTCGCCCAGACGGGAGCTCGAGTCCTCGAGTTCCCTGGGGCTGAAGGCGCTAAAACGGCGGACACATTTGCCGAGAAGCTGCGGGGACTCTTTACAGCCACGGATGGTGTAAAGATCGCCAGGCCTACTAAGTGCGCAGAGCTGCGCATCTCGGGCCTGGACGACTCTGTGACGGCCGAAGATGTCCGCGCTGTAATCCGGGAGAAGACGGGGTGCAGCGCGGACAACGTCAGGGTCGGCACCATCCGCCCCGGTCCAGGAGGGCTTGGCGCCGTGTGGGTCAGCTGAGGCTGATCAGAGAGGCTGCAAGCCTCCCCGCAGTTCTCGGCAGACGTCGGGGGTTAGCCAGTCGACCCAGGCTGCCTCCGATGTAGTTTGTGCGTCGACGTCGTCGCCCATGGAGGAGGTTGTAGAGACGATCCAGTAATGGATCAAGTCTCCAACCTCCTGGTCCAGACGAACCTGAACCACTGTGCCGCGGCGCAGGATCTCTTCCTGCAAACCATGGCACAGTGGTCGATAGGTGTTGACGTAGTCGCGGAGCCCTATTCTGTCCCTCCCCGTCCAAACTGGATGGGTGACTGGGACGGCTCCGTGGCAGTCGTCGGTTCCACGACGGCTCATTCCCCGCCCTTGTCGCTAAGAGACAAGGGCACTGGATATGTTGCCGTCGAGTGGGGGGGGGATCACCATATATGGTGTATATTTCTCCCCCAACCGGAGTTTGAACGACTTCGAGGTTTTCCTAACCAGCTTGGAGACCTCGATACGGCGACTAGCGTCTGGGCACGTCCTTGTGCTGGGGGACTTCAACGCAAAGTCCATTGCGTGGGGTTCCCCCAGGACGGACGCCAGGGGCGAGGCCGTAGAGGAGTGGGCGGCCTCGGTGGGCCTCTGTCTCCTAAACAGAGGCTCCACCAACACGTGCGTGCGACAGCAGGGGGGGTCGATAGTGGACCTCTCGTTCGCTACCCCTGCCCTCGCCGCACGAGTAAGGAACTGGCGTGTCCTGGAAGAGGTTGAGACGCTCTCGGATCACCTGTATATCCGATTTGAGCTCTCCCGGACCCAGGACTCCAGTAGGGGTCACGTGGCGCGGCGTTTATCCCGCTTTCCGCGGTGGGCTGTTGCCAGGCTGAACCGGGACCTACTAGAGGAGGCAGCCATAATTCACTCGTGGCTGTCTCCTCAGGCTCCGACCGAGGAGGTCGACGTGGGGGCTGGCCGCTTTCGCGATGCGATTACGCATGTATGCGATGCGGCCATGCCCCGCGTTCGAGGTCGTCGGCCTCCAAGGAAGGAGGTCTACTGGTGGTCCCAGGAGCTGGCGGACCTCCGTGCGGCCTGTACACGTGCCCGGAGGTCCTACACGCGCAGTCGGCGGCGTCACCGTGGAGACGGTGAGGAGGACCGGCTTCATGAGGAGTACCGACGGGCGCGGAAAACTCTGAAGCTGGCCATTAGCCGCGCCAAAGAAGCGAAAAGACAGGAGATGCTGGAGGGTCTTAATCGTGACCCCTGGGGTCGCCCTTACCGCGCGGTGCGACAAAAGCTCCGCGCGTCGGGCCCCCCCCTTACGGAGACTCTCCAGCCCAGCTTCCTGCGAGAAGTGGTTGAGGGCCTTTTCCCGCAACGAGCGGAACACACTCCCCCGGCGATGGCCTCCTTGGCCGGAGACGACGGGGAGCACGGGGAGGAAAATGTTCCGCCCGTCCGGGATTCGGAGGTAGGGGCGGCTGTTCTACGGATCCGTTCCAAGAACACCGCCCCTGGGCCAGACGGGGTACCGGCCCGAGTGCTGGCCCTGGCCCTCAACCACTTGGCAGACCGCCTCGGGGAGGTGTTCGACGCTAGCTTGGCGTCGGGACGCTTCCCTGAGTGCTGGAAGAGCGGGAAGCTGGTCCTATTGAGGAAGGCGGGACGGCCGGCCGATTCGGTCGCGGCCTATAGGCCCATCGTGCTGCTGGACGAGGCGGGCAAATTGTTTGAGAGGGTTCTTTCTGCCCGCATCGTCCGGCACCTCTGCGAGGTGGGCCCCGATCTGTCGGACGCCCAATTTGGTTTTCGGGCGGGGCGTTCGACAGTCGACGCCGTGTTGCGCCTGAGGGCCGTGACCGAAGAGGCCGTGAGCTGTGGCGGCGTGCTGTTGGCGGTGTCATTAGACATCGCCAACGCATTCAATAGTCTGCCATTCAGCTGCATCAGGGAAGCACTCCACTATCATGGGGTGCCAAAGTACCTGAGGCGGCTGGTGGCAGACTATTTAGAGGAGCGTACCGTCGTGTACGAGGACCGAGAAGGTTATTTGAGGTGTCGGCCCATGTCGTGCGGTGTTCCACAGGGGTCTGTTCTTGGACCCCTCTTGTGGAACATAGGGTACGACTGGGCCCTTCGCGCCGATTTCCCCCCCGGGCTGGGTGTAATCTGTTATGCAGACGATACCTTGGTGACAGCCCGGGGGGCAAACTTCCAAGAGGCGGCGCGCCTGGCCACAGGGGGAGTCTCCCTGGTGGTCGGGCGCATTGAGGCGCTGGGCTTACGGGTGGCCCTAGATAAGACGGAGGCCCTGTTATTTCATGGGCCCCGTCGTGGTCCACCCCCTGGCGCCTCCATCGTGGTCAACTCGGTCCTCGTACCGGTTCGGGCCCAGATGAAATATCTGGGCCTGATCCTCGACGGGAGGTGGCTCTTCGACGAGCACTTCCGACAGCTTGCTCCAAAGCTGGTCGGCGCTGCGTCTGCCCTAGGGCGACTCTTGCCCAATATGGGTGGACCCAGCGTCGCGACAAGACGGCTGTACACGGGGGTTGTCCGGTCAATGGCGCTGTACGGTGCACCGGTGTGGGCGGCGGCTCTGACCGCCCAGAATAGGGTACGCCTCTGGCGCCCTCAGAGGGTAATGGCGGTCAGAGCCATACGCGGTTACCGCACCGTTTCGACGGAGGTGGCATGCGCATTGGCCGGAACTCCCCCGTGGGATTTGGAGGCGGAAGTGCTCGCCGAAGTTTATCGGCGAGTGGCTGACTTCCGGGCGGAAGGCGGATTTCGCCCTCCGCCCGAGGATGTGCGCGAGTGGCGCGAAGCCGCTCGCCGAGCCACGATGGCTCGTTGGTCGTTCCGGCTGGAGACTCCACGCGCTGGCTTCGCCGCCGTGGAGGCTCTCCAGCCGGTCATCGCCGAGTGGGCAGGGCGGCAGCACGGGACCCTTTCCTTCCGACTGACGCAGGTGCTTTCCGGGCACGGTTGCTTCGGAAAGTACCTGCACACGGTCGCTAGGAGGGAACTGAGTCCCGCCTGCCACCACTGCGACTGCAGTGAGGACTCGGCCCAGCACACGCTGGCGGTCTGCCCCGCATGGGCGGCGCAGCGCCGGGCCCTCACTGCAGTCATCGGAGTGGATCTCTCGCTACCGGCCGTAGTACGCTCCATGGCCGGTAGCGACAGTTGTTTTACCGCGGTCGCAACCTTCTGCGAGGTAGTAATCTCGCGGAAGGAGGCGGCGGAGAGGGCCCGGGAGGACGACCTCCACTCGGACCCGATCCGCCGCCGGCGAACCGGGCGGCGGAGGCCCGCCTACCACAGCCTCATGCCGCCCTGAGTGTGGCCGCGGGTGGACGGGGTGGGTTTCCCCTCCACCCGCATTAGTTTGGCCAGCCGCGAGGGGGCGGCGTCCGCGTGTGCCGGACGTCGCCTAAAAAGAGAGGAACAATATCGAGACGGAGCCCGCACCAGGAGCGGGCTGGCGCTAGGAGGGGTCCGGATGTCTTAACAACAGCTGTTCCCGGATCCCTCCTGTTACAGGCGCAGAGTGGCACACCGTGTGGTTTTAGTCGGTCCGAGTCCGACACACCACCCCGCCGCAAACCCCGGAGGGGTGACGGTCCGAGGGGATTTCCACACGTTAAAAAAAAAAAAAAAAAAAAAGGGTTTGTTTCAAGTTTTTCTTCTTTTCTTCTTCTACCCTATATAATTGCAAGCAAGTAGGAAAACTTAACAGTTCAACGATAAATTTATTTCAGCTTTTGCTGCATATGTTAAATTACTTAATTATCTGTTTATCTACAGAAATATTGTGCATAATGTGGGTGTGATAGTTTTGATCGCATGTTTGTAGACAGACATAGACACGAGACAGTTGAAGACGTTCTCAGCGGTACTGGCGGGCGGCATCGACGTAGGGCGGCGAGGCGGGGCGCACACATGCGGAGCTTTATTTAGGCGGCAGGCGAACGCCGGCGTCTCGCGACGCGACCCGCCGCCGCCGCCGATCAATACCCTCGTTGCGCCGCCGCGCGAAGCTCACCGAGCGAATCTCAACTCTACACACGCTCCCGTTCACGACACGCCATCAAAAATTCACACACTCATTTTACTGAATAAAAGCGCGAGCCATTTCATCGAAACTTCACGGACATCTTAACGAAATGTTAAAAAAACTTAAGCGCTCCACAAAGCTTGCACCATTCTGGTTAGAAACAAAATTAGGCAAAGAATTATATAATGAAGACTTTTATACATAAAACACACATGTTTCAATGGAAAAGCCACTGTAGTTAATTAATCAATGGTGTAAAACTTATATCCGTTGCTTATCAGAAACAACCGTACTCGTAAACATGTGGTTCGAATGTAAACAATTTAATAAAATACAACAAAACCGAATATTTTCACTCCCGAATTGAATTAAAATATATCTCTATAAATCATTTAAGAGGACTTTATTTAATGATATACCTACTTTGCGAAAACGTAACACTTTTATATCAATATCGTAGCGTTTGACAGATGCACGCCGATAAACGTGGTACGAACCGAGCGCAACGACGTCGAAATGCGACTGGCTGGATGGAGAAGCGCGGCGCGCGCGCGTATCGAGCGCACTCCGCCCGAGCCCCACCACCCCCGCCGCTACAACCCCTGTTTGTCCCGCCCGGCTACTAAAGCTTTTTCGTTCTTACCTTCTTCCCCAACGAGTGCTTACTACTACAACTGCATACCATAATTATTTGGTTTCGATTATTATACTTAATACAACGACTTCTCTACTGAAGATTAATTCTTTTAACCCAAAACTATTAGCGTTAGTGTAAGCTATTATTAACTGCTTTACCTCCTAAAATAATTTAATGTTATTCTTTTATAATATTTCTTATACAGGACTATTAAGTTATTATTTTTAGGTACGAAACGATGTAATTTTTTAAATAACTAATTTGTCTTCTTTTTTGCTTGCTCTCCAAGCGCAATTCGCAACGCAATATTAACAAAACAACAATGTTAAAAACTATATTCGGGCCGATTTTTAAAAAACTTTAAAAAGGAATTATAGTCTATCTAGCCTGAGAGGTACTGTTTACGTTTCATACATAAGGACGAAACAACTTTGTCAAGGCGTAACTCACACAATTTCAATAACCTTTTCCGTAAAACCATGGAGTTATGTAGCTATTTTTGGAACGAAGTTATTTATCGCGCGTCACACGCTCTGAGCGGATGGGGACTAGAGCGAAAAATGTGTAACAAGACTTTTGCCGACACTGTTTGCTATAGTACGTACGCACTTGCTTAGATCTTTTAAACTAAGCGGTCACCAATAGAGACAGTGATTCAAGAGGAAGGTTTAAATGTATTATACATGCATATTTTAGTAGGGAAAATCCGAAAATTACCAAGATTTGTGATAATAAACATGTTTGGTGAGTGTACATTGCAAACGCTGTCTAAACCTTACGAGATAGACCAAAATAATCTACTATGGAATTGTATATCTTAAAAAGATCTACAAAAAAGTCCGCGGTGATATACAGCCTTGGCCAAAACTATTAGTCACCCCAGAAAAATGCACAATTCATGTTTACTGATTGAACAATGAATAAATGATTATCTTAGATGGCATGCCGGGGTCACAAATAACTTCCTAAATAAGCAAGCAGCTATTTGCTATGGTCATAAAACACCTGGCGACTGAAAACAAAGGATTTGTTTTTTTGCGTTCTTATCAGTCAATGTTTGGCCTGAATGGCTTGCCATTACAAGGGAGGATTGTAGGTACTAAGCTTGTACGCAGCACGCGTGCAATTTTAATCTACATTAATTGCACACTTGTGCAATTAATGTAGATTATACTTCATCAGTATCAGTATCATCATAAATCATACTTCATCAGTAATTGCAAAGACAAAACCTTCAGTTTCCCCGAAGAGGTCACCGAATCGAAGCCAGAATACAGACGCTAGTTGATCCACCTCAGGCCTGTTCAAGGCCCGATAAAAACGTCCATGCAGCTCCTTGCCCTTCCATATCTCCTTACGATCAGTAATGTTGAGTACTGCAAATTTGCGCCAGTTCTCTTTACCTAGACCAAGCGCAGTGAGTCCGTTATCAACTGCTACTACATCCTTATGGATATCCACATTAACAGAAAGGAAGTAATTCCTAAGGTTACATATCTAATATATAACCTCATCACCGGTGAACGTGTATGATGCATTCGGTATGCAGTAAGCAATGTACGAACTCTTCTATCCAGGGTATCTAGTTCAGTCTGAGTCCATCTAAGTATGCCAAAAGAGTAAGTTAGAACTGGTATGACCCAATCATTATAGGCTCTCACCTTATTACCACCTGACAAAAGACTATTTAATACTTTTTTCAGGCGGCTAAAGAAGCGTTCCTGTAACGATTGTTTCATAGTCAACTCATTTACACCTAACGCCTGTGACATACCCAGATATTTGTAAGTTTCGTTAGCTGAGAGACATGTAAAGTGCGTGGAATCTGAGAGTTCCAACCTATCAGACTCCACAACCCAGCCTCTTTTTACATGCATGATTGCACACTTATCTACACCAAATTCCATCCTGATACATTTACTAAAGGTTTTAGTTATTTGTAGTAAATTTATCAGTATGGAACTACTGGAAGCAAACATCCATGTAAAGGAGGTGGGATATAACCTTACCATCTCTCTGCAAACGATAGCCTAGCCCTGAACCCTCCAACATAGTGCTGAGAGGATTTAAAGCTAAGCAAAACCACAAGGGACTTAAACTGTCACCCTGAAATATACCTCGCTTAATCATTATATATTCGCCATCGCCTTGAGATTGCCGACATCCTGGATAGCAAAGAACCGTTCTCCATTGCCGCATACATGTCTCCATAAAAGTGCATAGAGTTGTATCAATCTTGTACAACTCCATCACCCTCAAGAGCCACGTATGCGTATGTTATTATTATTATTATTACCTGTGTGATTACTTGTGAACATATATTTGTACTCAATCTAGGACGATGACAGAAACTGGTTTTATCAAAGCACAATCGGATAATCTACCGAAAATAGATGCATTTATGATGTCCGTATCACATTTGTATGGGAGGTACTAGGTCCTGCTTGATTAATATCACACACATTTGTATGGGAGATACAGGGTCCTGCTTGATTAATATCACATACATTTGTATGGGGCGTACTGGGTCCTCCTTGATTAATATTACATACATTTGTATGGGATGTACTAGGACTTGCTTCGTAATAACTTCTTTGTGAAGGTTCAGCAATTTCTAAAATATTACTACCTTTGATAGCATATTCTGAAACAGCTTCATTAACCAGTGATAGTCTTTACCTTTTAACTACGGCCATTTTTTCAGCTGGTGGTGGCATTTATTCCGTTTTTGACACAAAAATACGTGAGGAACAACGCCTTTCTTTAACCGTAGATTACATTTTTATCCTTTGTGTTTCATTATGTTACATTCAATATAATTAACTGTATCTTCCTTAACATTAAATAAATTATCAATCATCAAAATTTCGTACAACCGCAATAGGAATGAGCAAGCTTTGGTTAGCCAGGTTAGGTTCGTTTTAGATCGAATCTACTACTGCTTAATAACTAATTCACACTAAGCTGTACATAAATATACATGTACATGCCATAAATACCAGAAATAAAAATAAATTTGTTGTACCCGCCTCTAGGCTCCAAAAGATAAACAAGTCTTTTCGAGGTCAATGTGTCCGATTTTATAATAAAATCCCAAATAATATTCAGGAGTTGAGTATTAACAAATTTAAATCCGCAATAAAACGTGGCTTGTGCCAGAGGGCCTACTACTCGATTGTGGATTACATGGAGGACAAGAATGGTTGGGATTAATTAGCGCAGGCTATTTCTTTCTTAAGTAAAAATGTGGTGTGGCTAGTATGTTTTTTATTATTATTATTTTTTCTATTTTTTATGTTTCACTTCATTTTCTCTTGTATTCGTTTTTTCTTCTTAATCTTGTTTTCTCTTCGTTGTTTTTTCACCTTTAAATCCTTAATAACGGACATACTAGCACACATCAAAACAATGTTGTGATATATTTAATAGTGCCATTGTATCTACTTGTGAATTGCAAAAGAGTGGCCATGAGTTTGTTTGCCCTTTCTTCTCATAAGGCTCAACCCCTTGGAAACGGGCGGTTGTAGATCGGCACAGGCATATCATAGATTTTGTATGGGTTTGATTTTTGTTAAATTTATTTGGTTACTATTTGACAAAACAGAGATTGTTGCTTTTGTGTGTGTTGATCTATGACTTTAGAGTCTACATGGAAGACGATTTCAAACAATTTTGTAAATTTTATGAAATAAAGAAAGTTTGAGTTTGAGTTTATAGCATACTTACGTTAAAATGATCTTCACAACAAAATACAACCGATAATGGATATACATTATCCCTTCTCATCATCTTACCTACACCATTTTTTTTCGTACTTTCGCATCGCGCGGATTACGAAAAAACACTTCATCAGGTGTACTGATAATAGTGTTTTTGCACTTCGGTACCGTACTATGCCTGTAAGAAGGTTTTTTAACTTCTTCCATGATTTGTATAGAAATTAAAACTGAAAATAAGTACGAAGTAACTGAAACGCTATAGTAAACAAACACGGGACACAACCTATGATGTAATCAAAAACGCGCGCTAAATGGTGGCGTTTTAACGGCTAAAATTTATTCGATGTTTTAAATTTCACTTTGAAAAATTACTTGACTATGTATTTTCAAGACTATTTATAGTTTTTTTCCATGTAATAAAGATGTAAATGATTAATTTAAGCAATAAAAAAAACATGCATTTTCCCTATTACTAGCGATCCGCCCCGACTTCGCACGGGTACAATGTAGATGCTACTAATACTAATATTGTGGTGTCAATGTGGAGTAATTAATTATACTATTGTTATGATAGGACTATACCACCGCACATCATTTTTTAACAGACTTCAAAAAGCAGCAGGTTCTATTTTCCACTGTATGTGTTTTTTTAATGTATATTCACCGATTACTCTGTCAATTATGGACCAATTTTCAAATCCTTTTTTATTAGAAAGAGCATAGTCCTCATTTAGTCTCATTGTCACGAAGTCATGATCTGATGAGGGGATCCCAGGGAAATCGAGGGCAACCCTCAATTTTATAGGCACGTATTATGTGTTTCATATATTTTCTAAAGCTATTCCAGTATTTGCGTCTAGTAGTCATTATCTCGTATTGATGACCTGGTGATGGAAGGTACAAATTCTAACCAGTTTGGACTGCGAGGATAGTTTAGTTGGAGGTAGATAGTATTCGTTAGGGAAGTCGTGCGCGTTGGCCGTTGGCGGAAGTGCTCGCCGAAGTATATCGGTGGACGGCTGAGTTCCGGGCGGATAGCGGCATCGGGCCCTCTCCGCCGCCTCCTTTTGCGAGATGACGTATTCGCAGAATTGCCAGTTTGTGCTGAGCAGAGTCCTCACTGCAATCACAGTGGTGACAGGCGGTACTCAATTCCCTCCTAGCGACCAAGTGCAGTTACTTCCCAAAGCAGTCATGCCCGGCAAGGACCTACGTCAGCTAGAAGGAAAGGGTCCCGTGCGGCCGCCCTGCCCGCTCGACGATGACCTGCTGTCTTGTCGTGACCCTGGCTCCACCCAAATTAGGCAAAAGTCGCCCTAGGGCAGAAGCAGCGCCGACCCGCTTTGGAGCAAGCTGTCGGAAGTGCTGCGGAAAATATTGAACAACATCTAACAAATATTGTTCTAAATCAGATTTCCTGTCCTATAGATTTTTTTCAAGCCAGTTGAATGACTTTTATGTCTAAGTTCACAACTTTTCAAATCCGGACCACTGTGCGTTGGTTTGAAATAAGGCTGCGTTGGCGTAGTGAGAAGGGAGTACTTCGAAGGACGGAAGAGGGTTTCCTTAGGGTACTAGAAAGGACAAACAACTGGACAGGAATGAGGGGGTTTATATTTGAAGTTACCGCGAAGTAATCCTAACGGTCCTCTCAATCACAATAAAAAAATATGTCTAAGGTGCTACTTGATGCAGTCATGTTTTAACGAATTCCTAAAAATACACTTCCAAACTAACATTATAGGTTCATGCCAAAGAAATTAGAATAGCATTACGTGACTCAAAATCTGTCAAATAACAGACGAAGTGGAATGCACAATTACTTAAATTGAAATAATTATTTTAACTGTTTTTAATTTGAACAGGTATTTTTCCCATTACTTTTAATGGAAAGGGGCTCATTTATTCTGATGTCAACCATATCGCTTAAGTAGTAAGTTAGTTTTTCTTGTCACGTATAAATACTGCTAATAATCGTTATGAGGATATTATTAATATAATTAATATATTTTTGTGATAGCCTTGGTTCCTCAACTAATTATGTACCTACCTACATGATTATTTGAAGAATACTGCCAATATGTTACTTGATGCTATGCTATGCAATTGTAATGCTTAGTTCGAGGTATTGGTTACACTCCCCAATTTAAACATATAAGGAATAACCCTCACTTTCTATTGACTTATCTTCTTACCTACCTTTTTTAATGTACTAATATATTCTTTATTTCGATGTTTAATTCCTAAAGGGCCCGGTAGACGTAAATATACTTGTCCTTTAATACTTTAGTAGGACCAATAAATAGTTTTAACAAATATTTAGTCAGAGAGTTTTGTGGTTCTGGGAAGAATGGAAGCACTCGCCCTAGTACCCTGCCTATTCCACTACTACATGTATGATGTTTGTACGCAAATATTGTTTTGATGAGCCACAATTGACCACAAAAGCCACATTGCCGGGCCAACAAATAGCCAATCAGATTATAATCAGCTATAAAGGAAAGTACGTCCAGATTAATGTTCGTACAATTTACCTTTTTATCATGCCTTTATTAGTTTCACCTGTATATGGGTGACAATGTGTAAATTGTTTTTTATTATAAAATATCTTTAAAAAAAACCCAACGTTTTTTTATGATAATCAAATACCACTATAAATTAAACAACAAGTAATGGAAACAATTATTATATTAGGACAGTATTATTTTTTACAGACTAGTATAAAAATAGCCAAAGCTACAGCACTGAGCAACATTATTTGTGACATTTAACAATGGTAAATAAAAATATATTTAATATATTCAGTAAATTGATATATGTATAGAACAGGCGTTTTGCACTAAGTGCTTAAAATAAATGGTAAAACTAGTTACCACAACAGTTTATCTAAATATTATGTGTAAACTGTTTCGGTCCCAAATTGTCACTAGTATTCTTATATCTGATTTCTTTTATTGTCAATTGTTTGCCTTGATGTATTCTTTGCAAATGACTTCTCATGTCATAAGACCGTGAAAATGATCGATGACACACAGGACACTGTGTTTTGCCAGCATGTGAGTCCTTATGCAATGTTAATGATGTAGGATGTTTAAAACCTTTTGGGCACAGTTGACAGCGAAACTTTGCCAATTCTGAATCTGAAACAATAAAAACAAGTTAACCTCAATTGTTGGTGGGTAAGAACAAATCTATTTATCAATTTAAAGGAGGAACAAAGTCACAATTCCAATGTTTTAGCATAATAATGACTTGGGTGTTGTGGTAGACATCTCAGTCACTAGCTTGCAGTTCCATCATTCTGTTAGTTATTATGCGAATGAGCAAAATTCCTTTAAAAATAAAAATTAATTTAATTTCATAAGTTAGAATAGTATTACGTAACTCGCTCTTCAAATATACAAAAAACAATACAAACAAAAGATCATGATGGATGATTATCCCCCTTTTTTTCCTGTGCCGTAATCCCTTGGGGTGATTACGTCGGACTCGAACCGACCAAAAAGCGCACGCCGTCTTGGGTACCAGTAGCCGGGCAACCAGGTGTACCCTAGAAAGGAAATCCCTGGTACCCCGACGTAGCTCGGGCCATCCACAGCGTGTAGATGACCCCCTCCTGTGTGGGAATCCCCATGTTCCCTTTATGCTCCTGGAAGGGCGCGCACGCTCCGCAGCGCGTCTCGTCGCCACCCCGGCCTGCTTCTGCTAGGGTGACAGATGGCCTCACCCGTCACCCAAAGGCCTGCGCTTATGAAGGACGGATGTCGTTCTGCGACCTCTGGCGCCCGAGTTGTCTGCGATAAATGGCCCGTAACCGAATTTCCACGTACTCTTGCTCCGTACCATGGCGGCAATTATATTACCGAGCGAGAGGACTCCCACTCCGATGGCCACCACGAGATCACGCCTCTGCTCCACCCACGCCGGGCATTCTCCCAACGTGTGGAGGACTGTGTCCACGGTCCGGCCACCGCAGTGGTGGCACTCAGGCGTTGGCTCCTTGCGGATCAGACACCGGTGATCACCTACGTCAGTCGGTATGAGAAGGTTCTATGATGCCTCTTGACCCATAATGATGATTATACCCTAATCCTTTTTTAAAATACTGTATATAAACCTGAACAAGCCTTATAAGAACTAGCAATTAAAACCAATCACTCAATATTTAAAAAAGTTAGGCCTTAACAAAATGTGTCTAATTTAGTGTGGCGCGTTTGAAGTCCATACTGTAAACAAAGATATATTACTTTCAAATGTATTTATTTACTTTCAAATCTTTTTCACATGACTAATATCACAACTGCAATGGTCATTTAATCTTGGCAGTAAGAAATATAATATTAATTTGTTATCAATATTGTGATAATCCTAACTCAGTTACTCTATGGTTACAGGGTACACATCCAAGTCTAAAGAAAAGAATTTAAATATTGCAATCAATGCATTAGTACTGCTCCCGTTAGGTAAAAAGGTGCATCTAACATTTTTGCCGCATTTGCGCCCTATGTACTTCGTAAAGTTAGTCTTGACATAGTCATATTTGTCATATTATGGCTCACGTTGGGAAAAAAAACTATTGGTGATACTTTAAATGTTTTATTGCTTAGTGTAATCATTAGAGGATTTAAATGGAGAATATACAGTAGGTAAATCTATTTTCAGGTTAACGAGTCAGATGAAACAATTAATACTCGTAGATAATAATTATGTTTTTTTTATCTTAGTCTAGGATTATCTTCATAGTTTTAAAAACTTAAATAAAGAGGAGCATATAACCGAATGTACCCTTTTTTCTTAACACATAAAATACAGATCTACATACAAATACTTACTGAAAGTACTGCAAAAAGCGTTATAGGTTTAAAAAGGGGCATTTGGCTATTTGCATCTATTTATCTATTCGTTTTTTAAATTAAATAATTTAAAAATATTTTTATTACTTGGTGTCAAAGACTATTATCATGCATATAAATTCTAATTTTTTATTATTTAAATTTACTTAAAGACAATGATTTCCCATTAAATTTATTAAAATATTTTTTCTCCATTTTGACTTGTTGTTACACATGCCTATTTAACTATTGAGGGCAGAGCAGACTGAATGTGGATCAAAATGCAACTTTGTAGTTACTTAAATATTGCATTCATGCATTCCTGCACAGTGAGGAGACACTTACCTGAACTATTTTTTTCTGACAAATCTTCAACAGATGTAGACTGTATATCAACCTGCATTTCCTCAGTAGAGGAAGGTGTTTTTTTTGCGTTTTCTTCTGAGGTAGTAGCTTCTGGTTGCACTTCTGAAGTTCCGTTTTCTTGCTTTGAATTGCCCTTAGTTGTTTGTGGAATGTACTCTTCTCTAGTGTTTTGGATAGTGGCTAAATTGATTGGCTCATTTGAGAGTATAGGCACAATATCCTCTACAGGTCTGCTAGATTTAGAGCTTAAGTCTAGAGATATATTGTCAGTGATCCTTAATTGGTTCTTTGATGATTCATCTTCTATATTGTCTGTTAATCCTTTGACTTCTAAAATCTCAGCAGTTATCAAAAATGATTCTAATTGTTCCTGGAAAATGTTTACCTCACCATGATACATGAAGTTGACAATCGCATTAAGGTCTTCGAATTTAAAGTTTCTGAATATAATCACGGGATGCTGACAAGGATTCTCTTTAAATATTTGTTTGAAGTACGTGCTACAAGCTGATAATAACATTTTATGTGCTTTTATTTTACCTCCATCGCAACACAGAGTTACATCCACTAAATCGTTTTCGAAGCGGAGTACATTGAACGCTTCTGTTACGTGAGATACGTAATTATTCCATCGCAAAGAAAACTGCGGTGCATTATTCATTCTAACTTATATATTTAATAGTCTACGGTGAAAATGTCAATTCTAATTCGTACGCAGCTTATCACTTTTTTGAGTTTTGATAAGGCTAGAGTTATTCTTGATATTTCATAAGTAAAATTTGAGTTTCTCTTGCGTTGACAACAAAGTTACTTGTCAACAACTGTCAATTTCGTTCAAACAAGTAACTTGTCATTTTATAGATACACTTGTCACCATCTGTGTAAATTTTGTGAAAAAGTATAAGATTTAATTATAGCTAGCGATGTGAAAATAAGTTTCATTACGGGATATAGGGATATAAGATACCATCATGCTATTACACTTGTCCCCACAATACAATTTTAAAAACATTTAAAAAAAATCCCTTACACAATGTAACATGATGAGTCTGTATGTTCTTTGTATCCGTTTCATGTATGTTGGTAAAATCACGGTACTATTATAATTGTACCGTGGTAAAATCCCCTGCGACACAGGACTTATTCTTAGTGCAGGAGTTATCTTTTTTTTTAAAAGACATGTACCTAAGTATTGTACATGTTTTTTTTTAAAGATAACAGGATTTTTTTTAGTTTTTATCGATTCGAAAAGTTCCAACATGAATTTATATCTACGTTGTACGTATATACACAATATATGTTGTCAACACAAACTCAACTCTCGTGTAAACGGGGCCAATATATGTAGATAATTATATACGGTAACGGTGTTTTTTTTCATCTCAAAAAATACATTCTTTTGTTTGTTGTTCAAAAATGCCCAACGCGTCTAAAGAAGTTTTCATTTCACTAACAAAATATTATCAGATAAAGTGCCAAAAAAATGTTTAAAATGGTAAAAACCAGTTCTTTTGTTTTTTAGAGCGAAAACTAAAGCTCCAACGAAAAAGTTTAATCTAACAAACGTGAGCAATAAAAAAAAACAAAGAGAATGAACCCCCGGAAAGCAAAACCGTACCATCAGATCGCCCAATTTTTTTTTTGCAAAACACAAAAAAAAAGCCAGAGATTAGATATTTTGCTAGTATAGTTCTGTAATTACAGTTAATTTTTCAGGTCAAAATGTTGTAAACTTTTGTAGTAGAGTGACCTTTCTGACCACAGGTCTGTGCGTTCACCACAAAGAAGAGACAATTTGTCGTATCACCTCGGTTTGAGAGCTCCTCCCTTACTGTCTCAGCTAGTATCGGAATCCTAGGTACCGACATATCGAGCGAAGTCCAGTTTCGGGGTCACTTACAGGGTAAGGTTAAATTGGCCCCAAAGAAGCTCAGTGTGCTGAACAGATATTATCAGTATATTACTTCGGTCCGCCAACTCTGTAAGGCGCAAGTCCGGCTGCATGTGGCAATATTCCCGCAGTTCTCATCCCTAAGGAGAGGTACCTCAGTACTAGCTTCTCCCTCTGGACCGCATCCAACAAAGAGCTACTCGAATCGTCGATAGCCTAAACATCTACGACGGGCTCGATCCCTTGGCATTACGTAAAGATGTGGCTTCACTATGCATTCTCCATCGCAAATGTTATGGAGAGTACTCCAAGGAATTGATCGGACCAACATTCCGCCATTGTTCCACATGGCAAAATTTTCATGGCCATCACCTTGTGGCAACTTCCACAAACGGTGAAACGAAGAAATATACTACAGCGCCATCTTTTTTTATTTGGGACTAATCCCACCCACACTCCCACCACTGTAACTCCTGTACACCAGGATCCACAGCAGTGACCCACGAACACACCGAGTTATGACCCTCGGTAAGTCCCAGGAAGAAATGAAAC
This sequence comes from Arctia plantaginis, assembly GCA_902825455.1. Lineage (NCBI taxonomy): Eukaryota > Metazoa > Arthropoda > Insecta > Lepidoptera > Erebidae > Arctia > Arctia plantaginis. Next base: position 10,938,338 of record CADEBD010000288.1, read on the forward strand.
TGTCTTGGAACCCGCAACAAAATTAATCAGAAGAAAATTGGAGGAGTTGGAAATACAGTAAATCCACTTCCCTCCTTAGCAAAGCGGGAGGCAAAATGAAGTAAAATGGGCATACACCCTTTTAAACAGGGAAGCACCACGGCTACAAATATTACGGGTCCTACGTGAGCTATGTTTGATTTCTATAATATGTATGGCAGAATCGCCTAAACGCACGGAAATTCACCCTAGTTGACACAAGATCCCCATAGTATACCGCCCCAGATGTCACCTGCAACCTATTCAGCATTATATTACGTTCATTATACCAAAGACTACATTCCCAGAGGATATGATGAGCAGACTGTTCATAGTGAGAGTTAGGTGTTGAGCATTGACACAATGGTGACTCGACTAATTTAAATGAATAAAGCTTGCTCTTAAAGTTACCATGACCCGTAAGAAATTGAGCGACACAGTGATCCACCTCATGGAAAGAATTGGTAAAGATGGCGCCCCTTACAGCGCCATCTGGATAAATGGGACTAATCCCACCCACACGCCCACCACTGTAACTCCTGTACACCAGGATCCACAGCAGTGACCCACGAACACCCTGAGTTATGACACTCGGGAAGTCCCAGGAAGATATTAAACTGTCTTGGAACCCGCAACGAAATTAATCAGAAGAAAATTGGAGGAGTTGGAAATACAGTAAATCCACTTCCCTCCTTAGCAAAGCGGGAGACAAAATGAAGTAAAATGGGCATACACCCTTTTAAATAGGAAAGCACCACGGCCACAAATATTACGGGTCCTACGTGAGCTATGTTTGATTTCTATAATATGTATGGCAGAATCGCCTAAACGCACGGAAATTCACCCTAGTTGACACAAGATCCCCATAGTATACCGCCCCAGATGTCACCTGCAAGCTATTCAGCATTATATTACGTTCATTATACCAAAGACTACATTCCCAGAGGATATGATGAGCAGACTGTTCATAGTGAGAGTTAGGTGTTGAGCATTGACACAATGGTGACTCGACTAATTTAAATGAATAAAGCTTGCTCTTAAAGTTACCATGACCCGTAAGAAATTGAGCGACACAGTGATCCACCTCAAGCCTTATCCTCGACAACCGTTCGCGAACAGATGGAAAGAATTGGTAAAGATGGCGCCCCTTGGATGATTCATCCCAGCGTTGTTGCCATTCGTCTATGAGGTCATTATAGACATCGGGCTGCTGTTGAAGCAATCTTGTAATTTTACCGCGATCCCGCGCGCCCAAAAAATCGCATTCCATGTTTTGTTGTCTTGAATGGTACATGGCTGCACGTCTCTGCACCTCGAGATCGACCGGAAGCACACCCGCCAACACCGGCAAAGCCTCAGTGCTAACCGTCCTATATGCCTTACACAAGAATATCAGTGCAAGTCGTTGGCCTTGTAACAGTTTGCGACGGACAGCGCCTACGGTCGCCCTATCGGCCCATACAGGTGCACCATAGCACATAGAACCTAAATAAGTAGCTCCGTATATGATCTTTAATGTATTAAATGATAGACCCCATGTCGCAGTTGATATCCTTGTCAATGCACAGAAACTCTTTTTAGACTTTTCATTAACTATTTTAATATGTTCGATAAATGAAAAGTTTCTTTCTAAAACTAATCCTAGTACTGTAGTTTTATTTTTTACAGTAACATTGTCAAATCTAATGCTCGGCGGTGATTTGAGGTTACCTTTTAAAAGTAGTTGGAAGGTTTTGTTGGGTGCAAAAGTTAAGCGATTACGTTCACCCCATTGAGATATCAAGTTCAAACATCTATTGGCTAATCTCTCAAGCCCCGCCCTAGTATCAGATTCCACCAGTAATAAGCCGTCATCAGCATACGCGTTCAGAGTACATCCGGATGGTATTGGTATCGCAAGAAAATCGTCGAAGCCGATATTCCACAAGTATGGACCTAGCACCGATCCCTGAGGACATCCCATTGTAAGCGCCATCTAACGAACACGCCGAACTACGGAGTAACTGCTAATCCTGTATCTCGAAATGAATCATTCTTACGCCTATCAGCATATAGACAACTTCCCAACATCAACTGACGGATAGACAGACAGACGGACGGATAACGGAGTCTTAGTAATAGGGTCCCGTTTTATCCTTTGAGTACGGAACCCTAAAATACTATCCATCTCATGATACGCCATATTTTACGCCATATAGATAGATAGATTACGCCATATTATTATTATACACGTAGATGACTTTATTTATCAGTCCCGCAATCTGTACATCCATAAATTTTAGGTGTATTAATTTCTTAGACTGATTTAAACATTGCTATTAAAAAAAAGTTTTCGTGTCATGGCACGCGAAGCTTCGAAATTGCCACTTTAAATTGAGAAATTCTAATGCAACAAAATTGAATATGTAATTTCCGAAATACTCTTCTTCTTGGGATTCCGTGTTTATTGATACGTTAACATAATGTTTAATCGCAATATTTTTGTAATACTGTATGCTTCTAAACACGTGTAGTAACATAAAAGCATCCTTGGTCATCAACTTGTCATAGTTATCACTATCATCTTGACACTGACAGTTTATTTCTTTCTCATTTCTCATTCTCAACAAATGAACAAAGTGGGATTGAACAGCTGCTATTCACGACATACGTTTCTTATTAAAAACTAAATATTTTTGTGAATATATAGTTAACTTTGTTTTTCATTGTCCTTATTTGAACATGGTAGCATATATATCATTACAGTTCATAGAGCTACATGAAAATGAAACACAGTAGTTTGTAACTTATAATTGTTATCTTACAGCACGGCAGAGTAAAAGTTCGAACAACTGAAGAAGAAAAAGCAAGGAAAGAAAAAGAGCGCCAAGAGAAACTTAAAGTTTTTGAACATGCAATGCAAAAGATCCAACAGAAAGTATGCATGTAACATTAATGAGAAAGTTTTAAAAGGATGAATTAATTATATTTTTGGTCCTTTTTTTTAGCGAAAAGATGCTGAATATGATAAAGATCTTTTAGATCTCACAGGGAAAGTATTGTCGTCTAATCCTGATATTTATACATTGTGGAATATAAGAAGGGAGATACTCAAAATATTTAAGTAAGTATCTTTTTTATATTATTAAATGTGAAGAAAATACTTTTAATTTCCTTTTAGGGAAAATTTTGCTCACAGTGCAATTTGTAATACTTAAAGTTTATATATAGGGAAAGTGGAGAATGCTAAAGTTTTAAACAAAAGGAGTTTAATAAATTTGGACATGTGTAGTAACATGTAACTGTGCTAGAGCTACATCATGCTACACAAGGCCAGTATGTTGACCTATCATACCAGGGAAAGTTTATACAAAGACATTTTTACTTATAATGTCAAGTCAAATAACACAAACCATTAATGTAATATTGGATTATGTTTAAGTTTTAATCATCAGACAATCTTTATTTGTAGTTTTTTTGTTCTTTGGTAATAATTATTAATATAAACATAATGCATTATTTGAAAAAAAAATTGCTGAAATTCATTATGTATGATGTATAAATTATATTCTCAAAGTAATCCTAACTAATGTTATATATTTGTAACAGAGTTACAAAGGGTATGGACTTGTTTGGAAACATTGTCAGGAAAAGGACTCCTGTGTATTGTTTTCCATTGTGTTAGATAACGCTACAGTTAATCATTAGAGCATGTGAATATTTTCTGATGATCATATTCATAGAAATGTCAGCTGAGAGCATTCACGCAAATCAAAAATTAAAATATATTTAATAGAAATTTTTAAAAAGTCAAACATGAGCTTCTATCTATTTATTGAATGTGACAAATACATATAAGGTAGATATGTTGTAGAGTTCTATTATAGTGGATCAAGCCAAGGGCCCATCATCATCATCAAGGACTGTACCCATCTTTTTTCAAAGTTGTGGTTCATATCCCCTAAAACACTACCATCACATGGGTATAAGGTGATAAATGAAATGTGTTGAATCATCTCTAGTCATGTATTTGTATTAAGTTAAAAAATTTAAAAACTAAATCCCACTGATGAAACCTTTGATTGACATCAATGGCATCTTCATTTTTTGTGTGCCATACTCAATTAAGTTCTAAATTCAAAACTATTAAAGAAAATGTAAACACACCCAGTGCTTGCATTAACATAGTGCTTTACTTATTAACCTTAAATATATATTTACAGAAAAAATAATGAAACAGAAGAGCTACCACAGCAATATGATGCTGAACTTCATTTGACTGAGTACTGTTTGAAAACTAATCCCAAATCATATGGTGCCTGGCATCAAAGGGAATGGGTGCTGACCACTAGAAATGATCCTGACTGGCAAAAAGAACTTTCATTGTGCAATATGTATCTGAAGCTTGATGAAAGAAATTGTAAGTTTAAAAATGTAAACATAGTTGCTAATTTTGTGCTGAAGAAAGACTATCTACTTTTAAAAAACCAGACAATTGCGAGTCGGACTAGCCCACCTAGGGTTCCTTACAAATTTGTAATCGAAATCATAAAAATATATAAAAATCTGTTTAAGCTTGTGCCAAAAAAGCCCGAACTATGATTTGCTACGACTGTATTACTTGCCAAATTTCATAGTTCTAGGTCAACGGAAAATACCTGATTCCCTTTAGTGTCGGAATATACGTTTTGTGCAACATAAACGGCCGTATCTTTTTTTTACGTTACCTTAGAAGTTTGATTTTTTCACAGCTTCAAGAGACTGTAAACCTGAGTATATCGATTTAATTTCAACTCGAAACCTCCATTTATTTTGTCTTTGCATTGGGACTTGTTGACATGAATACTAAGGGCAGCATCTTACTGACGTAACAGTATATAATACTAAATGTAAGATGCTCTCAATTGAATGATGGCCATCTATAATAAATTTAAATCACAGAATAATTTAAATCTTTTCAGGCACCCTGGTGTACATGACTACTGCTTGTTGCTGTTGTGGCCTAAAGATACTATTTAAATAACATTTAAACAAGTGTTTTTTAAAAAGCAAATACATTTTTTAATCTGTGTTTTAATCTATTAACTACATATCATTGAATGAATAGCGAATTACAACAAAAATCAGCCAGATTTCCGGCTTCAAAGAACAAATCAATTATTTCTTTAACTGAATCTCATACGCGCTTAGCTTGTGTTTTAAACTATTTCTACTGGCCGTCTATTGTATGGATTTAGGTTTATTGCTACTTTGACTTATGTTTAATTGTATTAAATATTTTGTTACAGTTCACACATGGGACTACCGGAGATTTGTGGTTAGTAAATGCAATCCATCACTAAAAGATGAATTTGATTTCACTACAGATAAGTTATATGACAACTTTTCAAACTATTCAGCATGGCATTACAGAAGCAAGATATTAGTGGCACTATATCCAGATTTGGAAGGTAAAGAACAATCTTTTTGCAATCTAATCATTCAAAAATAAAGGTATTTCATCATTATTATTATCAACAGCCTTTAAAGGCCTCTCCTTAGAGAGGAGGTTTTCGTCTGCTTATACCACACAGGCCAGACGAGTTGATATAGGGATTGCTTCAAGTTTTTCTACTCTGCAAAGAGTGCTATTGTCCTGCTTAGTTTGCTCATTTAGTCAGATCTTACGACACCATCAGGATGAATAGGGATATTTACCTATTCACTAATCAAGAAATTGCTAGACGAATTAAGAAGAAATCTTGTCGGAGGTAGGTTATGAGTAGGCTGCAAATACCATCAAAAGAAGAAATATTTATAAAATAAATAATAGTATTAGCACATAAAATAGAAGAAAATGATAATGAATATATCACATTACAGACAGTGAAAAACTTGTGAAAATTGTGTTAGGGTGAACCAAGTTCTTTGGAGATGAATCTTAACTAAGTGAGAAAAATATTTTAAAAAGTTAGTAGTGCCAATATATTGAGTAAAAAGTTCTAATTATGCATTACAGGCAATTTTATTTATTTATATAGGTAAATAAATATATTTATTTACTAATTTCCAGGGGGAAGGCCAATAGAAGACATTCATCACAAGCAGGAACTAAAAATAGTACAAAGTGCAGCATTTACTGATCCTGATGACACTAGTGCTTGGTTCTATCAAAGATGGTTGCTAGGTTAGTAAATTGTCTTTCTAGCTTTTGCCCGTGACTTCGTCCTTATGGAACTAGTAATGTATCCAACCTGCTTTTTCATCGATCTGCTTACTATTTAAATAATAAAAATATGATGTGGTTTTGATTTGAAAACATAAACAATGAGTACGACCAGAATAACAGTTTACAATGAATGAATGGCAACTTACAAACTACGTTTTATGACTGCCTGTCCTTTGCAAGTGAAGATTTTGTGGATTCGAGACCCATCTTCAACCCTTTTTGGGAAGAGGTTCACTTGGGTCCAAGTGGATCCAAATTAACTAACAAATTTGTCATAAATTTGCAGGAGCTGTAAAAACTACTACAAAAGTGGTGGTCTATGTTGTAACTCCAGTGAAGATAACTATAGCATTTAATAAATATGTGGAACACAAATACGTTGGTTCTAAAATCAGAATATTTTGTAATAATAATTTAGTTAAGGGTGAATGGTTCTCGTGTACCAAAAACCAATTTGATGTTTTGTGGATACTGAAACATGATACTGTGATTACTGAGAATGATGTTATTAAGGTAAAAATAAATATTACATACTTGTTAACTTTATTTATGTATTATATTATACATTTATAAAACCTTTAATGAACACTAAATATTCATAACATATAACATAGTGCATTTTTGTTTTTGCTTTTTGTAGATGGAGTATGATATGGAAGATGGTAATATACAAACTATTCTGAGTGTGAAACTAAATACAAATACTTATGTAGGTAAAAATGAAATCAGTTTTGAAAGAAAGTATTCCAAACCAGTAGTTGAAGAGTTGACTACACAGCTTTTGGCATGTAGGCAACTGCTTGCCATGGAACCAGACAATAAGTGTAAGAAATATGTTTCGTATATTTTAATTATTTGGATTATATTATGATGATTGGTTACATTAAAAATGGTTTACTCTAGTACTAGTACACTTATGTCTAAATTTTTACAGGGACTCTCTTAACTACCACAGTTTTTCTTCACTGCATTGATGCTAAACAAAATCACAAAGAGGTTATAAAAAATTTACATACATTAAAAACTATTGATAAATTACGAGCCGGATATTATGATGATTTACTTACAAAGTGGAGTATAGAAGATCAACTTTCTATGGATTATGTTAACGACAGTGATTGCTTTAAAATTATGTTTAAAGACAAGATAACAAGCTTGCCACACTTACAATATTATAGTTATTGTGAAACTGTTGATTTATCTAATCAAAATTTAACATCAAATATATTACCTTCTTTAATTATACTTCAACATTGCAAGGTAAGATTTTCTATTGAGTATTCTATTTCTATTGTATATTTTAACGTTTTAATGTACATAAAGTCAACTTATTAGAAAATAGTTCTTATTTAAAAACAGGCAAACCTAAATCTAAAAACAATTTAGGAAATCTAATTTTAAAAAATAATCGTCATCATAAATGTAAATGATTTTTCAATTTTACTTATTGTAGACCTTAAAAATTATAATTATTAATTTTATTAACAGATTCTTTTATTTCAGAAATTATCATTAGAAAATAACAAACTGAAAACTTTATCCAACTTACCTAACTTGAATTTAGAAGTTATAAATTTGAAAGGAAATACTGAACTAGCACAAGAAGTGGAATTATTTAAAAAAAAGTGCAATTATACTGTAATTTATTAAGAAATTGTATTTTATCAAGTTCAACTCCTGGGATAACATTCAGATGTTTATAATCATCATGTCATATTTAATTAATTGATCAAATTTTTTTAAGAAATTAACATTTTTATTCTTCTTTACAATTTCTATGCCTAAAAATGCAACTTTCTCATAACAGTATGATGTGATTATGAACTTTGTCTGATGCACTTTTAGTTTGACACTTAAACAAAAATACCAACAGTGCCTCTTTGTATTAAAGCAAAATACATTTCTTGTCATTATTATAAGTGAACATTTCTTTTTGTATTGTATTTTAGACACAATTGATGATATTTTAATGTTTGCGGTCTAACTATGGTCTTTCTGTACTCCTAGCTATGTTAACTCTTGAATTGTTTCGATGTTAAAGCGTGATAAACAAACTTACTCTGACATTTATTATCAATTTGTTTTAGTGTGTATTTATCAACCCAAAATGTTTTACAAACATTATTATTTAATAAAATTCTTATTTGTAAAGTATTTAGAACTGCATACACCTTCCCTTATTTTTTTATATAAAACCAAAGATAAAGGTTACTATATTTTTATTAAGTTTTAAACATAATACTGTATTCTAATATATATCTGTATGGTTAATAGCTAGTAATAAAACCCCGTCATTGCTAGTGTGAAAGAAGAATCACAACAGGCTTTTACAATTTTATAATATATACACCTGCAAAGTAATTTTCCAGAATTATTTATATTCAAATAAATTCTTTTAGAAATAAAAAGTCTTTGTATTTGTACTCAAATGAGTATTCTGGTAAATACAAGTTAAAAGAGTTTAACCTTTTTAATATTGTAAACAGCTTCACTGACAGGTTTTAACAAACTATCTTCATTCCAAAACAATTTACCACATGCATCACACAAGATAGCTGGCTGATTAGAAGTTAATAATTTATGTGGCTCATCTATTACTATTGGCACTCCTGTTTTAGTTTTTATAGGTTGTTTGCTATATGTATCTGGCTGATACAAGTCATCATCACCATCTGAATCACTCAGAAAATTGTCATTATAACCAACATCATCATCATCATAATCATTGTATTTTACAGAGTAGACAGGTTTAGCAGATACAGCTACATACTCCTTACAGATTTCAACAACTTTATCAATACTAAGTTTAGTTAAACTAGTACTATTGCAGTTTATACAAAAACTGAACAAGTTCTCTTGATCAATTGTCACATTAAAATGATGAAACACCTTTCTTAACTGCTTATAAAATGAATTTTTACCTAATTCTAATATATAACTCTGTGGATAACTCACATAGGGTGTGTATTTTAAGTTACTTAATAATACAAATCTATTTTCTGATATAGCCAAGTTTATGACATCATGCCATATCATTTGTGGTGGAAATACAATTGCATCCATTCCACAATACCTTAAATATGGCAATAAACCAGACAATCCATGTTCAATCACAAACTTCACTGCTTTTGATGACCTTTCCTCCATAATAGGTAAACTTAATTGTAATCTGTCTATAACCTTAGGTTTCTTTGAACATTTCTTTTTGCTTTCCAACATAACATCATTACATATTTCTTCAAAATTTATATGTTGATCCAAACACAGGTTTAAAAGAAAGTCATAAATTTGTACCAGAACATGAGCATCCAAAGCAGCATAAACAATCTGTGTACTTCTGAGTGGCCTCAATTCCCAATTCGAACATTGTTCTGATTTTTCCAGGGGCAATCCAAAACATGATTGTACCACTGAACTGAGGCTATTGCCATTGTCACTATTACCAGGAATGGTAAGACCATTACTTATGAGACTCTTCCATAAAAGACTAAGGTCCAACAATCCTTCTCCTTGTACTTTAATATTTCCTAAACCAACAACAGTAGCTTTCATTTCCTTAAAATCCTGCTCAAGACCAAATCCTATTTTAATGATTTCAGCATTATCCAAAAATGATTTATAGAAAAGACTCCAACAACTGGAGTATTCTGGTTTATTTAATATTAGGGCATCAATCAAATACACTTTATTGAGTGTAGCTAACTGTATTAAAGCTACATGAGATTGTGTTGCTCCAAAAGAAGGTTTCCATTCACAGTCAATACTAGCCACACTGGCTTGAACCATGTCTGGCATCATTACATTGCAGAACTTTTCTCTTGTATCGATAATGTAAATGTGATCTTCAGGTAAAGAAAACTTATAATATTCTTGAGTAGATACTACATTTGTATCCCAATTTTGCTCTTCTGGTATATCATTAAGTGAAATTTCTCTTAGTGCTAATGGTAAGAGATTCTCTGGCATGTTTAAATAGGCAGCCCACTTTAGAGCTTCATTTCTATCATAATCCACCAACATATCTAAGAATTCTTGGCCAGAGCCTGCATTTTGCTTCAGTGAGTCTTTAACTAAGTCTTCCCAAACTGAATTGCTGACATTGTGTTCATGATACTTCTGATATATTAAGAACCTTAACCCACCAGTTGTGCGATTCTTACTGAGATTCTTGCATGTCTCAATGGGAATGTTAAACTTGTTGCATAAACGTGCCACTAATTTCCCCAGAGGTTTATGGTGTACTTTATCGTATTTAACATGGGAAACTTTGTTTTCTTCAATATAATTTTGAACAAATTCACGAATGCTGACTGTTTTATCTAATAATTTATCTATGAATAGTACCATGGGCTTTGCTTGGTTAGGACACTGTGACAAATATTCATCAATCACATTATTCTTATCCTGTAATACTAATGGAAACAGTAAACTCTCCACTGATATATCTTCAAATAAATGCATGGCTATAATAATTTGTGATGCTTGTTTGCAGTTGTCATTACTGATCATATCCTTTATGATTGGTAAGATTTTGTCTTTAATACTGACAATTTGGTAAGTATTTATAGTGAGAGCCATAAAAGTTGGATTTCTCTGATGTATAGCAATGTGGAATGCCGGTAATTTGAGATAATCTTCTGGAAATAAACTACAAGATTGTGACCACTTCTGTAAAATTTCTACTATAAGATAAGGTAACGATTTAGGTTTGCAGTCTTTGTAATCATCACATTTAATAACAAAAACAAGAGCTAATCTATATGGGTCTGACTGAGATTTAAAAAATGATTCAATGTAATTTTCAACTGCTGGTGTTCTTTTCCACGTCTTCCAAGTAATTTTCAGTTGTGTTAACCACGCTTCAGAGTTTTCATCTAAAGTCACGTTTAATCCCATAGATGTCAATGAGTCCTCAATTGATGGTACAATTTTGATTGACTGATTATTACAGACCAATTGATTGACGTCCATTTTCTCTGATTCCTTAGTTTTATTTTAGTCGCAAGAATATTACCTGAAGACACAATTGAAAATTATGACATGACTTACTAATAACGATCGAACAAAGCGTGTTTTAAAAGTAAAATCAAGTATCGTATTCTTTCACTTTCACCAAAAGTATATTTTTAAGAATTTCAACTTTAGAGATGAGACACAAAGAGAATAATTTTATTTTCTAAACGTGACGACGTCTTTAAAACAATCATCATTGTAAAAAGTAAACCTAACATTTGGTTAAATGACACAACGTTGACAGTGTCAGTTTTGTGTTCAATAACAGTGTAGTACATATACCTACTCGTAGATAGCAGTGTCGTAGTGACAGTTTAGTTAGTTTTGTTTAAGAAGGATGTTCAAAAGTCTGTTGCAAAGGTTCAAGAGATTTAAAAGTAATTGAAAAAAGAAACGATTTGTCATTACCTTTTAAAACTCAAAGTGAAGCACTCGAAGAGATACGGAGATGTAGACGAAAGGGTACAGAGTAAACACTGAACGATGGGACGATTTAGATACCTTCAATGTATTTTTTATAAATGGCAATAAATTTACAAAATTTAATGGTACGTTTACACGCTTGGCAAGTCTCAAAAGTATGTAAACGTGGAGTTAACCGTCGGGGCTAGTGTCGGTTTTTAAACACCGATGAAAAAAAGCTTGCGACCTATTTCTACGTTGGCGCGTGCTTGTTCCCCACAATATACAAGCCAAACGCAATAGCCGACACGACTTTAACGTCCTCGTCCGCTGTGTTAGCTTATTCGGAACACATTACCACACTCGTAAGCCCGTAAATGGCAACGTAGGACACCCACCAACAGTATTTTTATTTCGTCCACCTACTTGAGTTTCTTTCTAGTTTAGTGATTGTAAATATTATACTTTTTATTTAACAATATGAAATTTGTTGTGAACGAAATAGGAAGTATTAAATAAAAATCATCCATAAACACTTCAATACCTACTCAACTAAAATGCAAGAAACAGCTCACGAGTTATTATGGGTAATACCATTTTTCATCTCAGCTTAGTAGTGTGTCCATTACCTACAGTACGAAGCAACTTGAAATAACAATTTTTTTGGTCACCTATCCGATGTCGAACCGCTGCGAACGTGCATCGCTGCATGTCTTCGCCTGTGCCGAACCTAAAGCGATCAAAACCTCGAACTATCAGCTACAAAATCTTACTTCAAGTAGGCACCTACCATTTATTACTTTTATAATCATTTCATAAAGATATTTGGTATGATTCAATAATATATGTTAAGTAACTAAGTACATAAGTAAGTTATGTATGTACGTGTACTTATTTCAATCAAATATTCAATAATTGCAAGCTTACTGCTTACAAAATCTCCACACCGTTTGGAAGTCACTGCGGTACATTCGCGACAGGTTTTTTGTTGAGTGCGTATATTAATACTTTTTTATTCTTAACTTAAGTAATCCGTCCAGTTTAATTGATTGTAGTCAATCGTTCAACGATTATTCCCATCGTCGTATTTGTGTGAACGTGGATGTAGTACTGTGGCAACGCTGCTTACTAAAAAGAGAAATCGTTTGCATGTTACCGAACGTGGCGTCTTGCGGCTGTTCTTGAGTAAATTGGAACATGATATCAACAAACTAATTAAACACATTAATTTTTATATAAAAATCTTATTGTTAAATTAATTATGTTTGTTTTATTTTGAACAAAAGATACTCTGTCTGAATACTATAAAGTTGCGTTTCAATAATCATTCTCATTCTCAGGTGTTGTAATAGTTAACTTGAGACCTGAGCGCCGTTGTGTACTACCTACTGCGTTCAGGTCTCAAGTTAACTCTTGCGGGTTATAGTAAAACTCTAATTTAGAATCAATGTTTAATCTCCGCTTATATAGCTCACAATAATAAATTAATTTAATTTGAAGTTAAACTGGTTTTTAAGTAGGTGAAAGATATAGGTGGTGGCAACATTGTTAACAGTAGTTGGTAGGACAAATTTAAAATAAATATTCCGAAAAACTAAAGATAATATCAGTATAAAGTTCATTAGTGTCTTTTATTTAATAATATTAAACTTAGTATTATTTTTCGATTCAAGGAAAATTCACCAATAGGTAAATCTCGGCCTCAAGTAATCAAATCAACTCGAGTTGACCATTTGGTGACTATGGCAGCACTGGAACAGTGACTTTTGTTTTTCATTGGAGCTTAGAAGAAAAGATTATAGAGTTAAAATAATATAAATTGTGTTGTGTTGGCTTCAGTTTTTTCTACAATATTAAGTTTAATTCCGTGTTATTGGCAGTTTAATCATAACTAAGTATTCACAATGGAGCTTTCTGCCGAGGGTAAAACCCCGGAATATATGGCTTTGGCCGGAATTAAGTTCAAACTAAGTTTACCTCATCTTAAAAATGATCCTCAGTTAAAAGAACAACTGCTACAAGGAATCAAGAATGGAAATATGGCTCCTTATTACAAAGAAGTTTGCACTGATCTTGGGTGGCCAATGGATCAGAAGTTATACGATCAGATGACAAAAGAGAACCAAGATAGGTTAGCTAACTTTAAAGAGGATGATTCGGAGACTCCTGTTTGGCAAGATAGGTAATGCACTCAATCTTGTTTTTTATTTTTTTTCCCTATAGATTTTATTATAAAAATAGTTTATTTTTAATGACTACAGATTGGATTACTTGTGCTCCATTGGGGACAAAGAAGCAGCAACTGCCCTGGCAACATCAAAGTATGAAGATGCTACGTTGACCACAAACAGAAGATTAGATGGAATCTTTGCCATGTTTCGGATTGCATACTTTCATGGCTGCAATGTTAAAGAAATGGGAAAAGCTATCAACAAGGTTTGCGTTAAATTTATATGATTTTCATGTAAAATTAATGAAGAAAGATTTTACAAGTAATTTAAAGTAGTAATGTAATATTAAAAGCAAAGTGAATTAAGGACATTTAAACAGTTCTATTTTATGATTTGCTGAAATTTGTATGAATTAAAATTTTATATAGATATCATTTTTATTTCACACAGGCACATGAGCTGGTTGATAAAGGTGGAGACTGGCGCTCCAGGAATAAGCTTAAAGCTTATGAAGCTATCTACTGTCTTGCAGTCAGAGACTACAGCAAAGCAGCTGATCTGTTTATAGATTGTGTTTCAACATTTGAGTCTTATGAACTGGTAGACTTTGGTAAGTATCTAAAATAATAAGTTTTATTTGAAAGTATCATAAACATTTTGGGAAATTCAAATTATAAATATATTGTAAACTTTCTCCTACTAAATCAATGTCATTTTCAACTTACCTTTTTACAAAAAGAATTATGCATGACACTTTAGTCTATATTGACAAAGGCAATTTATTCTTCCACATTCTTATTCCCAGTTATATAATAGAGAGCAAACCTATTGCCATCAAATGGGCACATGGATGTAATTTTAGAAATGAGAAAATTAGAAGTACAGTACAGTAACGGTAGCATGTCATACATATTATACTTATAACTAATTTTAACAATATATGGTCTTATATCTGATATGAATGACAAGCCATGTCACTTAACAACAATCAAAATAATAAACTAAAGAGCAATATAGTAAATAATAACAAACTATATGAATTACTGCTATCTTATATCTAATTTATTTTTGGTGGGGCCTGAGGTTAATGGACGCAGAATGTAGGTAAGAAGAGGAGGTATCTAATGGTAGGGAAGGGATAATTGGCACTTCACGACACTTTTTGCCTCTTTCACTTTACTCTTAACCAATATGTGGTATCGTTGTTATCCTCTGCAGTATTTTCGGACTCATAAAACCTTCAAGAAATTCTTCTAAGGCTGGCAACGCTATTGTGACTCCGGCAGTCGCTTTCCATTAGGTGACCCGTCTGCTCATTAGCCCCTCTTCCATAAAAAAAAGGATTGCTTATAAGCATTGGTTGGGGTGAAAAAGAATATATATATATATAGCTACTCTCATATTATGTCTGCAAAAAAAAATGTGTGATAAGCATACTTGAGGTTTTAAACTTACATGTTCCATGAAATTCTCTCTATATTTTTATTCAATTTTTTTTTTTTACAAATTTACATTTAAATCCAATCTTAACCAACATTAAAAACGAAGCATTGTTTGTTTTGAAAGTTGTGTACAGTTGTAATTGGTCTTTGTTGTATGTCTTGATCTGTTGTCTGTATCTGTACCTATTCAATAAAATAAAATATAATTATATATATATTGATGGCAGCAGTGGTCACAGGCTGAACAGGTTTTCTGTTCAGCCTGTGACTACTGCTGACTAACTTTGACAAGATGTCACATAGTTGAAAGGTATATGTATTATGTGTTCACATTATTCCTATATCTAAGACCTATTTCTTAGCCTTCCATGGATTCACTGTGAGAGTGCCGGGTCCATCGCGTGATAGATGGGGGACACTTGCAAACTTTGAAAGCGCCTGTGACTTGCAAACCAGGTGTAGGTTTAGGAAGTACTTTTTGCATAGCTTCGGTGCTCACCTTCACTGTCTGCTGTGTTACCCCCTCTACCTAACCATATTTGATACAAGCCTAACAGTGCTACTTTGGATATTCATTCAGGAAACAAGCCTATTGAAGCTCTTGGCAATCCAAGGTCTGCCAGCAGGTTAGGCTTTTAGCTGGTATACCCCTCGTACTCACTTCTAAATGAGTTCTACCAGTGCTTAATTGACTTTGCATTATTATATACTTCAGCTTGAAATTCAGGTTGGAATGTATTTTGGTAGAGTTTAAAGTAAAGGTCTTTTACTCTACTAATGTTTTTTTACCCCTAAGATAGAATTATGCTATTTTAATTTTACGTTAAACTGATTTTAAACAAAAATTTCTAAATAAAGTAAGTTCTAAGAGTTTCTCTAGAGTAAGATATAAAATATACTTAATTAAAACATTAGATATATTTACTATTTAACAAACATTTTACTATTATGTTACAGGCACAATTATTCAGTATTGTGTGTTAGCGTGTGCGCTAGCTCTCGAGCGCCACGCCTTGCAGTCAGCTCTGCGCCGACAAGGCGCGGCTGTTCAGGCGCTTCGTTCACGTTTCCCAGAGTTAAGAGAACTAGTTGAGTCTCTACATGAATGCCGCTATGCTGACTTCCTCAAAAGTCTTGCTTGGGTAAAGATGAATATAATATATAAAATACATATGTAGTTACAAACAATTCTTTCGTTGCTATTAACTGAGTGAGGGAGGTCACCGGAGCCCGAAACTCCCTTCCTCCAATTCTGGGGGGAGGGAGGGGAGGCTCACTTCCCATCAGGTGACGGACGCAAAGAACACCCAGACTCGGGACAACAATTTGTGGATCACACAAAGTGTGGTCCCAAGTGGGGATCGGAACCACAACACTCAGCGTAGTGGTGAGCGGCGTGGCAACTGGCGACCGCTTAAGTCATCACGCCATCCGTGCAGTCTTTCTTAAGTCTCAGTTAATAGTAAAACTCATAGTGAAAACCATCAATTTATTATAAGGAATCATATGCTTTTAATTGAATTCCATATGTTTGAATATTCATTGTTTGAATATGAACATATTCTGATTTTATCTATTAATGTATGTAGTAATGAGGAGTAACTATAGACGACCACAGTTTTTAATTGATATTATTCTATACGCAGGTCGAGACCCAGATCTGCGTAGATCCCGTGTTCCGCCCTCACTACCAGCATTACGTTCGTGAGGCGCGCATCAAGGCCTATGTGCAGCTACTGCGCGCCTACCGCTCGCTCAGCCTTGACAACATCGCAGACACGTTTGGAGTCACCCGGGAATTTGTCGAGGAGGAAATCTCTACGTAAGTGTCTGAAGACAAAATAACATATTGGCAAACAGATATACAGTCCGACTCAGTGCGGAAATTCCCTCGGATACCACCGGTGGCAATGTCGGACTCGAACCGACTGAAACCACACGCCGTCTCAGGTAGTCGGGGAACCAGGTGTACCCTAGAAAGGAAATCCCTGGTGCCCCGACGTACCTCGGGCCATCTACGGCGGGTAGACGACCCCCCCCCTGTGTGGGAACCCCCCATGTTCCCTCAGTGCTCCCGGAAGGGCGCGCGCGCTTCGCAACGCGCTCGCCCCCACCCCGGCCTGCTTCTGCGAGGGTGACAGATGGCCTCACCTGACACCCCCAGGCCTGCCCTTATGGAGGACGAAGGTCGTTCTGCGACCTCCGGCGCTTGAGTCGTCTGCGGTACCTGGCCCGTTCCCGAGCCTGGCGGGCCGTGAGAGTTCTGAACCTCTCCCGGTCTCGCTCCGCCATCTCCTTCGCAAGCATAACTTGCTCGCAGAATTAGACGGCAAAGTTCCACGCACTCTCGCTCCGCACGATAGCCGCAATCAGAGAGTGAGTCAGAGACCCCTCGCCAAAACGTTTGGGTATTGATAACAGTCCGGCAGAGATACTGTCTAACAGCTGTTTTTAAAGCCATAGCAAACAAAATTCTTCTCACATCTTTAAAGATTTGATGTCTATTGTTAAGGTCTTCAGCGACCGAAGACATTTCATCAGCTTAATGTACGTAATTACGTTGCAGGTTTACGGCAGCCGGTCGTCTTCAGTGCCGTATCGACGCAGTAGCAGGGTGTGTAGTGACGGGCGCGGGCCGCGGAGCCGACGCCGATCGCTCGCAGCTTTACCAGGCGACTATCCGCGAAGGAGATCTACTCCTCAACCGCGTCAAGAAACTAGCCAGCGTTATCAACTTCTAACTCTACATAATTAATGTTTTGATTGGTAACAAATAATTATATAATCTTTTAAGTAGTTCTGTAGTTTATGTTACCTTGTAATTATTGCAGAATTGTGTAAAAAGCAGGCTTTTACCCTTTACTGAACTTGATCAAAAAACGAGTGTGCTTTAGACCACACGACTGAATTATTACTTCTTGGCTACGAGAAAAAGTCTTTCCGATTCAACAAAACTCAGATCTCTGTCTGCCACTGAAACTTACAAGTATTTGGGTATATCACAGTCGTTAGGCATACCAGAATCTGACATGACACAAACGTTGCAGGAACGTTTTTTTGGCCGCTTGAAAAAAGTACTTAAAAGTCTTTTATCAGGGGGCAACAAGGTGCGAGCCTGCAATGGTTGGGTCATGCCGATTCTGATGTATTCCTTTGGTATACTTAAATGGACTCAGACCGAACTAGATGCCCTTGATAGGAGAGTCCGTACATTGCTGACTGCATTTCGAATGCACCACCCACGTTCATCGGTTATGAGATTGTATATCCCGCGAAAGCTAGGGGGTCGCGGATTATTAAATATCAAGACCCTACACAATCGGGAGATATGCAATCTCAGAGAATATTTTCTACATACCGATGTGGGAATGCATCGCAATGTAGTTGCAGTGGATATCGGATTCACCCCGCTCGCTCTGGCTAAAGAGAATTGGCGCAAACCTGTAGTATTTAGTACTAATGATCGTAGGGAAGTATGGAAGGGCAAAAAGCTCCATGGCCGGTTTTATCGGGTCCTAAATGGGTCCGATATAGACTTTAAAGCATCTACGACTTGGCTACGGTATGGTGATCTCTTCGGAGAAACTGAAGGTTTTGTTTGTGCGATTATGGACGAAGTTATCATGACCAATAACTATCGGAAATATATCCTGAAAGATGGTACGGTTGACATATGTCGGGCATGCCACCGTCCTGGGGAATCAATCAGGCATATCATTTCTGGTTGTTCTTCGTCTTGCTAACGGTGAATATTTGCATAGGCACAACCAAGTAGCCAGGATTGTACACCAACAGCTTGCCCTTAAATACCATCTTGTGAATCTAGAGGTGCCATACTACAGGTATGTGCCCGACCCAGTTCTCGAGAATGGTCGGGCCACGTTGTATTGGGATCGATCTATTATCACAGACAGGACTATTGTTGCTAATAAGCCTGATATTGTAGTGATAGATCGATTAGAGCGCCGCGCAATGATTGTTGATATCGCCGTTCCTCATGACGAGAATCTCGTGAAAGTTGAAAAAGAAAAACAAATAAAATATTTGGATTTATCTCACGAGATTGTCGATATGTGGAATGTCGATTCAGTGATAATTGTTCCGATAGTCGTATCTGCTCACGGATTGATAGCCAAGAGCCTCGACCAACACCTTAAGAGGCTCACATTGGACGGCTGGATCAAGGGTCTGATACAGAAGGCAGTCCTCCTCGACACGGCTCGTATAGTGAGGAGGTTCCTATCTTTGCAGTCCTAACCACTGGTGTCTTGGTACCTGTACCCGATGTCGGTGGTCTACTATTTTTTATATTTTTAAATGTATTTTTTTTTTTTTTTGTAATATATTTAAAAATGTAATTAATATGTATATATAATTTAATAAAGAGAATAATAATAATAATAATAATTTATTCAAGTAAGTAATTTGTACATGGCATACAGTGTTGTCTTATAATACTTAAAGAACAATGGCAGAAACATATTTACCTAAAACTTAAGCGTTTAAAAAATCGAGTCACAGTAAACTTAATCAATTTTTTTTCTATGATTTATCATTACACCACCATGTGTTGTATAAGTCTTATAAGAGATAAGATATTTTTGAAGATTTTATTTGACCTAAGTACGTAATGTCAGATTCGCCATCACGTATAACTGACTAGGGATGCGTGGTGGCAATATTATATTATGGAACAATTTATCGATAATCGATTCTTATAGCTTTGGCTGAAATATTTACCGAAGGTTCACTATTATGATTATGAATTTGCTTCTGCCCACGTCTTCACTCGTACGGTAGAGTGACTGAATCAACATAATTAGAAATGATTTAAAATATTTTTGACTCTCTTTAAACGATTTTAAACACACTAAAGAAATAGAATATAGTTACGTTATTTTCCACTACACAGTGTGATGAGAAAAATAAATTGTCATTGACAACGGCACATAAATAGACATACATCGATATACAAAATGTCGATACGTCGTCGTTTAGTACATATCTCTTAATCTGTCGTTTAGATCCTGTCAAGTTCCGGACTCACCACGTTTGTTATTTTATTTTTGTTTAATTTAGTGTTAAACTCGAATAGATGTTATGCTTTTATTTTTTTTATTTCACATACAGTAATAATAATGAAAATAATATTTTCGGCTATCTGACACACAACGCCATCTAGTTTCAAACAAAACATTAACAATATGTTAGTACTTAACCTCGAAACATTCAAAATCCAATATCTTTTTTCCTAGACTTCTTTCGCAAGTAATTTTGATATGAGAATGGTCAAGAATAAATTCTCAAGTGTTAAGGATTTTTTGATATTTAAACGCTAACATTTCAGTTCAAATAAAATTATGTAT
Source organism: Arctia plantaginis (assembly GCA_902825455.1). NCBI lineage: Eukaryota > Metazoa > Arthropoda > Insecta > Lepidoptera > Erebidae > Arctia > Arctia plantaginis. The sequence goes on from CADEBD010000288.1 coordinate 10,958,937, forward strand.
GGGGACCTGCCATTGTCCTTTACAAGAAAAAAAAAACCAGTACAACATATATACAATAGTCATAGGACTCTCTTTCCTAAACTAGGCAGGGAACCTGTCTGTATCTTAGGTAAGAGTATCCATTTATAATGTCTTATATCGGTTACAAAAATAACAGTTAACCAATTACGTTAATGTAATACAGTAATCCTTAGCGAATAATTATGGTACTGGGAGATGTCATCAAAAGTGGTAAACCAATTTCTTGGTCGCCTATACATCCAATTATTAGGGAGTTATTCACGAAAAACTGTGGCACTTTTTTATCCTTTGGACGTAGAAGAAAATAAAGGGTATCAATAATTAGTGTATGATGTGAGGTAATTATGTATGTCGAAATGAAATTTGTGTGTCAATAAAACTGCGAAGATATTCAAGTTTCCGCTGCGACAACGTTTGGCCATTTGCTAGATTTCATATAAAACGCTTTTCTAGCGAGCTGTACATTTTTTTATACGTTGTTTTGAATTTGTTGATACTGTTTGTAAAAACGGATTTCATAAAAAAAAACCAAATCATTCAGAAGATATAAATAGGTATAAACGTAAAGTAGGTTATTAGGTCCTAGTGCTCAGTTCTTATGCACTAGGTTTTAGTTTATAACGTTTATACATACCTTAGTAATGAGCTATAGGATAGTTTACCATGACCGGACCACTGTTTCATATGCAGTCTTATTGTACGACATTCTAAATGAAATGCATTATAAAAACGATAATTAGTGCATTAGTGCAGAGAAAACACGCCATCCTCTGATATCGGCTGACGCAAAGGATGTTTTGGAGATCACATGTGTCTGATCCGCTAAGAGCTAAAGCCTGGGTGCCACCATTGCGATGGCCAGAGCGTGGACTCGATGCTTCACACGGTGGCAGAATGCCCGGCGTGTGTGGAACAGAGCCATGGCCTCATGACTGATAGCATCCATGGTAATGAGTGAGTAGCGGGTAGAACTCTGTTTTTTTATGGTATAAGGGAGCAAACGAGCAGACGGGTCACCTGATGATAAGCAACTACCGCCGCCCATGGACACCTGCAACTCAAAAGTAACAAGTGCGTTGCCGCCCTTTTATACCTTCCCGCTCGAGTCAGCGGTAGGGGGAATTTGGGCTCCGGAAATCTCACTCACTCAGTGAAAGGCAGGTACAAGGTTTTACACTCAGTTTTGGGTTAAGCTCGCCTTTGTACATGACATTTACTTGTTACTTATATATATATATATATATGTGTGTCCAGTGTGTACAATAAAGAATAAATGAAATGAAACTCCGCTAACTCCTGCGAGCAAAATTAATTTATACTCACGAAGAGAGGTCGAAATGGGACAGTTATTGGTTTAGAACCTTCTCCCGGTCGCGTAGAGCAAAACTTGAGTGGCGTCATACCAAAGAGTCCTTCGGGCTGCCGAAGAACGCCGTGCTGTGCCACGATGTCAGTCATCGCGGGTCCGTATTCAACCAGTTTTGCTCTGCGCGGATCGTAAGTTCGTCGTGTCGTTATGATTGGGCCGGGGTTTAGTATTAAAAGTAGTGCTGTCTGAAGGCGAAGAGACAAAACGAAAAAAACATTCTTCATTAGGAGAACCATGCTTCGGCATATAATGGGGCGGCTCGTCCGGAGAGATACCGTGGCCTCACAGGACACCGGTGCTAAGCAATTCTTTTGTTGCTTTTCTTCGAGTGAATGAGGTTACCGGGGCCCAAACTCCCGCCCTTGATTATAATTCATTGAAATAAGGACAAAAAGAACTTCATCAGAAATAAAATAATCCATAAACAACCCCAACGCACGGGTTGTCCGGTGGGGGGTATCCGAAGGGCGATTTCGTCATAAAAAAGAGCGTCTTCGTTGGCATTGCACGCGGCAATGCATCGCATCACTCATACAGCTATAATACAGCGGCGGCCCTGCTAGAGTTATAACCCAAAAAAAATTGTGGTGTCCACAAGATCTAACTTACTTCCGTTTATCAGAACACTGGTTTTTACCTGATTAACATTAAGTTTGCACTAAAGTGAGTTTGTAGCTGATTTAGTATAATCTTCTCAGAAATTTTACTGAAAGTAGGCAACACTGAAATTGGGCTATAATTTGTAGGATCAGACGTGCTACCGGCCTTAAATAAATAAATGATCTTACTATGTTTCATTAAATCAGAAAATACACCACATTCAATGCACTTATTGAAAATTAAGGCCTACTCTAACTCTTTCTACGTTAATAATGGATTTTCGTAGGTGTCGTGGTGTATTACACATACACATCTTAACTCACAGTCATGTTACAAAACCATAAATTTTTCTAAAAGCTAGAAGTTTTATTGTGCTGTGTCGAAACTTTGATAGCTATATATTAATATTCCTTTTTTTTTTGTAACATGAACCAATGAAACAATTTTGGAAAAGAATATTTTCGATGCCGAATGAAGACAATTACTTAGTTTTCAGTAACGAAATGCTGAAGATTGCTTATCCTTGTTCGATTTTTATCTCTCTTGTACACAAATACAAATAGCTTTTCAAAATATTGCAACTTTGGTTCCTAAGGACAAAAGGAAAGTGGAGGTAAGAAGTAATTTTGTTTCATGTATTGCCACCCTCAAAATTGTTTCAAATCCCTATGATTAGGGAATGTCATTAGCACAGTTTTCCAAGTTATCTAATGTTTTGTGACACCTTCATGAAAGTACACAGCTCAGCAATTCGTCGGATCAACTAGATAGCTGGTTCGCCATATTTCTGTGCTTTGATTGATGTATGCAGTAGATAGTAAAACTTGTAAAATAAAACTGAAACGGTAGGTAAGGGCAAGGAATAACAAAAAAGAAAAAAATATTAGTATAATAATTGTTTTTTTTTAAATAATTTGAATACTTTTTGGACATTTACATAAACATTTAATAATTTACAGTGATTATTTATACTGACATGACATGACACATCATACTAATGCTACTGTCTAAATCTATTTGCAACTTGATATAATTATTAGCTCGTAGGTGCTATGAGAATTTATTCTAGTCAACTAAAATGTCGCGCGAGCCCTATCGCGTCGCAAGCATTCATTTAATACTAAGAGTGTATGCATGATTTATAATTTATAAATAATTTAGTAGGACATTTATACACAGATCACTAGTCTCCAAAGTATTAAAATACATATATGATTCTTTAAAAAATAATTAATTTAATTAGCAACTGGACTACGGCGACTACTATCAAGGATTGACAAAATGCATAATTGGAAAAAAAAAAATACAATAAAGTTTACAAAGTCGTCAGTCTGCGTACAATGCCGGTGTACTACAAAGTACCTAAGTGTTAAGTACCTAGTCAACGTGTCAACACACCAGTCGCTCACATGTTTACAAAGATATGTTGAAGTATTCTAAAGCAATATAATAGCTATGACTCTAAATACTTATAACTATAGACCTCAAATGCAAATACTTTTAATTTACATGATATGAATATGTCATTAACCTCTGTTACAATTAAATGTATTGTAATACAATATTGAATACCTAAAGACAATATGTAGATGCGTAACTAATAGAATTTCAAGAATTACTTTTGGTATGCATATCAGTAGTATTTATTAGGGGCTACTTAATAATTAATTTTCAGACAGTCGTTTTATTTTTTTCAAATGAAAATAGTTATAAAAATGAGTTTTCTCAGCAACATCAATCGTTTGGAATGTGGCAAAAGACAAAATCATGCATATTGCACTCCATTATGTAATCGTACAATATAACAATAAAGTACTTTATAAACTCAAGTATTTATATTTACTAGCTCATTACAATACTATTATACAATTTATTTACATTTAATTTAAAAAGATATAATTTTATGAAATTACTTAATTTTTGGGATAATTTATTATAATTTTTGATGTCATAGCACATAAGACTGCATCAATAAGACGATATCATCACCGAACGACCTCACGGTATGTAAGACACAGCCTCCGTATGTGCACTATCACAGAGTAATGACATAAACGTGGAGCTCGCGAGAGCCTCCGATTGCCCCCGGCCCGTACTCGTGCATAATAAGTTACTTACAGTAATACTAGGCGTAATAACACGTGGAATAACAACGGCACATAGCACTACACCTCGCAATAATTACTCTACAAGAGGCGTTCGTTGCTAACGATCGGTCCGCACTCACACTAGACTATAATATTCTTTGTACAATATGAACACGACGTAACATCGCATTGCCACTGAGGCACCGACGCCTCCACTCTTCAAATGTCCTTTAGTCGAGGTTCTCTTTACCTCTGGAATGTACTTGGCCGTTTTCTCTTCCCTAAGCTTATACGGTGAGGCCCTCTGTGCGAGCGGGCGGCGGGATTGAAGCGAGCGGGTGCGAATGCGGGTGGTGCGGCGCAGGCGGCGACGCTTGCGCTGCGGGCGGCGGGTGCCCGAGTGCCGGAGGCGAACGGTACTCGCTCTCCTCACGCATTTGGCGACTTCGTTCAGCCAACTCTCGCCCACGCTCTGCTAACTCACGCATAGCTGCCTGCCTCTCATCTCCACCTTCTAGTGACGGTGGTCTCTCTAGTGGTGAAGCTGCACCGGGCCTCGCTCCTGCAAACGCCCCAAATCCGAGGAGCCCTGGGAACTTTCCGGCTACTCCGTTTTGGCTCGCGCTCTGCTGAATGACTGATATTTCATTTAGCTGGAAATAAAGCATTAAAATTAAGACATCTTACCTACATATTAAATAATTTTTAGTATATTTAAGTAGATACTAGAGTATTTAGATTTAACTAACCTTTTGCTGCATGCCGTTGAGGAATGGCGCGGGCAGGTACGGGTAGAATAGGTCTGGCCTTCTTAATAGGTCATGGGGCTCGTGGAGTGGCCGCGGCGGTAACTCCAGGGACATACGACGTCCACGCCTTGACGCGCCTCCGCTCCACATGTGCGTACCCATATGCACCTAAAGAAGACATATACATATTGTTACTATAGGTATGTATGTATGTATACACGAAGGAGAAAAAGATCAGAAAATTTTGGGTTGTTCGATGATTGTTACCTGTAGAAAAGAAAAACAATAGTAGAAAAAATTACCTTGAGGTTACCCTTTGTTGTAAAGGCTTTTTGGCAGACGGCACACCTGAAGGGCTTGTCACCAGTGTGCGTTCGCATGTGGATCTGCAATGCGGACGACGAAGAAAAGTTTTTGCGGCAAACTCCGCAAAGATGTTTCGATGATACAGGTGGAGGAGGGTGCGTCGGCGCTGACGGTACTGCGGATGGATATAATAGTCGGGTTCAGTTATAAAAGTTGAGAATACTTTGTTTAAAGGCGTTAATGTGTACGCTAGGCAATATCTATTTCATACAAATCAAATGAGACAGATATATTATGTAGATAGATTTTAGTCTCTCTTAGTAATAAGATCTTCACAGCGATAAGAGTATAATAAATAGTGTTTATATTCGGTTGCACCATTTCCAAAGAATTATTATTACATTAGATGTTTTGGAGATGGCCCTAGCGTAGATAGACTATTTACTTAGTTTTTGTATTACAGAGGTTTTAAAAAAAAAGCAGACGCTGGACCCTTCTGATAAAAGAAGATTAAGGGACAAGAGGAACACACCATAAAAATGGGCTTTTACTTTTCAGGAGTGTTACCTATATATATATATAGGTATGGTTGTGTGTTGTGTTCTATTCTGTGTCTGTCTGCTTAGTTGTATAGTTGTATACTTGTATAGCAAGTAGGTATATATATTTTATTATAACGACTTCACATAATATATACATATAATATGCATTTTACAACCTACCGGTAGGTCGCTTAGGCATCGGTGGCATGTCAATGGGTGGGGCGTGCGTGATTGGAGGCGGAGGATGCGCAGGTGACGATCGTTTCAGGTCAATCTTGTCAGGAGATGAGCGCCTGTCCGGGCTTGATTCGCGATCATCTTGACTCTTGTCGAAGCCAGGAGGGACGTCACGGATCTTGTGCGTCAGCATGTGTTGTTTCATGTTGCCCTAAAGAAGAAATAAAAGTTATTAATAAACATCCTTTATGTTTACCCTTTAAGTTTTAATGTTCATAGACAAGAGCCTGTCTGAAGCCTCTGTTCGGCTATATAAATAACATTGATTTATTCTACAGTATTAAGTAATTTTAGTGCTATGAAAGTAAAATACACGTATTAGTCCTTTAATAACTAACTGAACAAAAGAATGGATTCTGTATCAGGAGAGCTTAAAATGGTTGTAAATTGGAAGAAATGTAAAATTAATTTTATTGTTGATATCTGTGACGAGTTGCATTGGGTGGTTAAGGATAGCTCTCCTGATAAAGTTCCACGCTCCTCGGCCAGGCGTCACTCTTCCATACCGGGTAAACGAAGGCGTTCCAGAGGTCCAAAGCAGTGGCGTGCGGGGGGCGGGATGCGCGCGCGCGCCTACCACACCGGCAACCGCCGCCACTGCTCTGGAACCACAAATATACATAACGTTACACACGCACACCATCACGCACACGTACGTACGGCACAATGTGAACATAAAACACACAGTTACAAAGTTTAGAACACACTAAGATACCAACAGTTGGAGTAGTTTTAAAGTGACTTACACAGAATTGCTCTATGGGTACCGTGATTATACATTATAATTGAGTATACATTGTGAGTATACATTATAATTTAATTATACCTACTTAATAAATTAAAAAGCTTTATCTAATCATTGGGATTTCACTGTTCCATTTGTATCCTAAAATACTTTTAAAAAAGGTTTATTTAAATTTTATATAAGTATTATTTATAATATATTATAAATTATACTTGAATAAAATAATTATTTAAATAGGTTATTTTGTTCAATACTTAAATATACTCGTATTTTAATACATATTTTTGTCAAGAAATAAATATTTTTACAGTAATAATAATTTAATTTTAGTGCTATGACTTTTAAGTATTGTTTAATAAGCTAATTCATATTCGTTGATGAAATTTATCTATTATAACTATGCTTTTCGGTGCTAAAAAGCATAATTATAAGCACAAGCATAATGTTATTAAAAAGTGGCTTCATTATAATTTCAATTTCGATGTCAGTATACCTACCTACTTAATTTGAATACAATTTGTGTTAGAGGAGTTTGTCTGTTGACTTTGTACATGTGCACTTTTTATACCTATTTATTTCTTTATTATACTTTAGAAGATTCGAGAAGGATGATAAAAACAAAGCATTAAGGTATCTATTTTGTATCAGTCTGTTTATCGCTTTGTCTATCCTACAGATTATCTCTATGTCTTAAATGAATGGCTTCATAGCGTAATATAGCTTCGATTTATGAATTCTAATTGTTTAAGTTAGTCAGAAAATCTGAAAGCATGTTTTTCTAATGACCTATAGTAGCTCATAATCACAAAAATGATTATCGGGAACTATTTTAAAACAAGTTAAAATATTACATGAAATAAATATCGTAGCGATACACCAAACGAGAGTTAGAAAAAGAGGTTTTCATAGGTTACTGAAATCTTAAACGAAAATCCTTAAAGTGACAAGTAAAACAGAAATACATATTTATAGTGAAGGGGACCCCTCTCGACACGCATTCAACCAATATGTTTATTTTCTAAAGCTTAAGTTCTCACTCTCTCTTGGGGTTTCCGAATAGCCTGACACTTTATTCACTAACATTTTACCCGGTACCCGCGACTTCGTTCGTGTGGAATTTCGCGCGCTGCCTTAGTGGGTTCGATTCGCGGACCGGGCAAAATTTTAAAGGCAAAATTTTCTGAGAGGAAAAATAGCCTAAGTTACTCCTTATATAGATAGCTACCTGGTAGTAAAATATTATCAAAATCGGTCCTGCCGTTTAGAACAAACAGACAGACAAAAAAATTAAAACTGGTTTTTAGGCATAGGTATCGTGCAAATAACCGTATAAGCATAAAAAAAACAATTATTTTGACATTACAGACACTTCAATTTTATTTATTTGTATACTTAGATATTCTTAGAAGTAAAGAGAATATTAAGCAAGTTAGCACCACTTGTTTGTGACAAAATGTGTAATTTATCAACCGTTTTCCCCCGCCCCGAAGTAGTGAAGGTAAATTATAAATTTATAAGAAAATAATGTATTCAATGCAAACCTTTTTGCACTGAATTTAAATCTATAGGTACCTACTATTTATACCAATATAATAAATCTCACCTTTTGTTCGTTTAAATCTCTAACTATCATTTAAGTGATTCTTTTTGTATTGAATACAGTAGATATTTAATTAAGAAGTCACACCTTTTAGCGAGCGGAGCAGTGACTAAAAACGCAAGTGAAATTACGGGGAACGGCTAGAGTAGGATATGTAAGACTGAGCACTTGTCGAATACATATGAATAAAAAACTTAGATGTGACGTTCTTGGAATTAAGTAGTTTGCGTAATAACTAGTTTTAAATTGGTTTCCTTAAGAAAATGAGCGAACCTATGTAGGTAAATGACTAACAAGTATGTTTATTAGGTAAATGTGAACGTTCCTATAAAATTAGACTTCAATGAAATTTTGTACTTCTGTTATTTTTAAAGCCATACTTACTGTATCTTTCAATTTTTTATGATAAATTGTACCTATGTTATTGTAAGTATGTGTCCCCAAAATAATATTGCTATAATAATCTTTAGTGATTTATTTAGACACGAGAGATATGAGTACTTACTTCTAAGTTCTTAATATGGCGTTTTAAAATGAAAAAGCTTTACATGAATAACATTAAGCTCAACTATGGTTTTCTTAGAAACTACGTTAAAACTACTTTTTTTGCGACGTAACTAGTGTTAGGTGAGTGTTTTCGTTATTTTCGGTTCTTTACTAAGAATAAGTCTAAGACACTAAAATGGTAACGTGGGTTTTGTGTCGAAACAAGTGAACATACTCGACATAAATATGTTTGTTTTGGTATTGGAACACCCGCCGTTTTATTTTTCTATTAAGAATCACTATAATGTATACGTTTGTTACAATATGGTCTGAGTGCATGTTTATATTGAGAGTAAAACAGTAAACGATAATACAATTGTCGCATAACGTAAGAATAGTATTAAAAACGTCGAGTTTAACAGTGAATATAGGTTATAAATATCATTTTATGTACAGAATTAACAATTGAGTACATATGAGATATGGGATTTTATATTTATAGCTGATATTAGTATTTTTGTAAGACCGATCTCAGAAGTCAATAAACCGTGAACCAGCGTGTAGTACAAAGAGATTGGAATAATCGATAAAATAGTATGGCGCGTGAACTTTCGTCGTTGCAATGTCGGTGACTCTTATTGTAATTTTAAATTTGCTTGTAAGCAGCTGGTTCAGACGCTTAACGCCTAGTACCATGTTTAAAATCACTAAGCGTAGACAATGAGATCTGCACCTTGAGTTTAAATTGAAAACTAAAAGTTTATTTTAATATTTAATATGAGCTTCACGACGTGCACTGAAGTTTTTGTTCTTACTTTCTAAAGTTCGGTCGATCTACAAATGTTATACTTACTAAATTTTAAGTTTAAAAAATGAGATTGAAAAAGTGCATCTATAAAGTTGAAATACGCAAAATCGTGATCAAAATAAACTTATTTCTGTCTAGTGCTAATTAGTAAGGTATTGTTTTGCAAACGCAGGAACTATCTGTATTAACTACTGCAGTATTCAGTTACTGCAGATGATAATGCACTGGCAATTCTTTTGCGTATCAGACCTACTACGAGTACTACCCTTTATAGATGCGCAATAAAGTTAATAAATAGCTTAATAAAAGAAAAGTTGAATGTTTCTGCTCGAGAAATAAATAAAATTTCCTTTGTTTTTTCTTTAAGCCATTAGGTAGGTAATATAGGTATGTTCATAAAAGGGATTGATTAAGTATGTGTTCAAAGTTTAATTGTAGGTAATCTAGTCAAATAGCTTTTACCATTGCTTAAAAAATAAAGTTACGATAATTTATTTTAGTATGATAGGGAAAAGAGCATGGCGTGGTTTCTGAAATGAATACACGCAAAATTGAAAAAACCTCATCGGATTTTAGGTCTTTGTTCAACGCCAAACGACAGGTACCAAGTTCATTGCGTATGAAATATAGATATTTCTTCGCCTTTACAAGTTGAACGTTTTGCTATCGTAAATTTAAATTATTGATATAATTTTTGTTATATTTGTTTTGCAGTCGTATTTTATGAGCAAATTGTTGTTAAACATGCGCCAGTTCAATTTTAATTCATTTCAATTTTAACACAGGTAAGATTAGAAACTTTAAAATTCTTGAAAAGACTTGTGAACTCCATTATTAAAAAGAAATAGGTGTTCTCGATAAGATGGTCAATTAGTGTTGGAATGAAGCTTCACTGACTTTTACTGTACAAGCACATAAGTTTTTATATTGCCCTGTAATTTTTCAAGATTTGAGATATATTGATTTTTTAAAAGGGTACGGAGTTCAAATGGATATAGGTATCTACACGTCTGTGCTTTAAGTACCTATGCATTGCTAGAAAACTTTAATGTAAGTAAGAATGACTTCATTAAGACTTCTTTCGTTGTTCATATGTTGTTTTGACTAGAACCAACATCGAACCTAAGATCGCAACGACAACGCGTAGGTGGTGACAGGTTGCTAGCCTGTCCTACGAACATTACAGTAACCCGTTTGGTTCACTTCATCTCATAGCATACCAACATGTAAAGTCTATAAAGTATGTTTAGTTTCACGAGAACGCCTTCAGAAGCTTTTCTTCCTTGTACATTACTGCGACTTCTATTTATAAAAATATTCGATAGCGTAGTTTTTTCAAAGTATAAAGAAATGTTGAGTGAATTATTCAAGTGATAACTGTCAATAAAGATACTGAGAGCTACAAATAACTTCATATTTTTAAATATTTATGGATACCTAATGTTTTTTTGAGTCCAAGTTATTATAGTACTGGCATGCAACCGTGGCCTATTGCCTACACAGTATCTTTTTTCTTTCCATTGCCCTTCTTTCTTATCTGCCTTTTCGTTTAAATATATGTACCTATTACCAATTTTCCCATTTTTAATTCCCAAGATGCCCGGTTGACAGCAATAGGCTTTGCCCCAATTATATAAGTAAAATGTCAAATAAAAACTGAGCTATAAGTTTAGGGTGTACAAGAAAACTATAAAACGATCTTGTTTGTCAAAAAGTCTTGGAAGTTAATTTTAACTAAGTTTTGGAAATTCTTTCACCATAGACATTGATTATATCTACCTCTTTTCTAATGATTCTCAAAGGAGTATAGGTATAAAACTATTGAAGGACGTTAGACAAGTAATGCAACCTTCAAGAGACAGATAACACAGATATGTTGTGAGTTCTAGTGGTGACGGACTTAGTGTTGACGATGATGAAGTAATCTAGATCACATCTTATACACCTTTTTTATAAATGTGGTAAAATCAATTGTTTGGCTCAGATCGCTGCTTCGAAAAACGGGATTCTAGTGGAGTTATAATAAACGAGTGTACAGTTGCGATAAAAATCACCAATAGTGGGTGGATTAAGAATAATTGGTTTCGGATTTTGGCTACTGCGTATCTAGAGGGTGCTGCGCATCACCTTATTGGTATTGTTTTGTAGAGATTGTTTGACGTTTACAATCATTATTCTCGTAGCTATATTATACCTAGTGTCTGACATAGTAATTGACATTAATATAGGACAGAATTCTTTGTACCCATTTTTTTTTGCAAATGGAGAAGCAAAAATATATAGAATAAGTACTTAGGTACTTAAAGGTTTAGGTACCTATAAGGAAAGTACAGTACAGTTAAGAATTTTAAATAATGTATTTTTACGCCTCAAAATCACTTGAAACGGCTTCTTTATGGTATGAAAACAAAAGAAATATTACATTTTGTAAGATTATATGCTTTATTTAACTAACTAACAGATAAATCGACTTAATACGAACTACATAACTAATATTTTTAAATTGTTACATGATCGCGAATTACTCCATCTACTTTAACAAGTAACAGGACTTGTTGTGTGGGCTTCTGAAAATGATATATAGTGATTTAAACAAACTTTATTAGCATAGCAAGACAACCGCGAATAGGAATATACGTAGATCGCCGCCATCGAACATACGGGCCAAAATTATATCCAGATCTTACCTCATTAGAATGTTTTCTTCATATAAAGATATTAAAACACTTAATAGACGTCTATTTTAGGTAAATTGTCAATTAAATATAATGATAATTTATAATGTCGATCGTTAATAGACATAGCGATCTGTCATTCATCAGTATTATATTGAGAATTTATGAGTCAGAATTAAGGAGTGGTTATGTCGGGTGTAGTATTCAACTTGTCAATGTGACCAATAGTAGGAGTTAGGTATTTAACGATTGTACATAGAGAGGAATAAATGGATATATATCAGAGTGCGTAATTTTTGGTTGTACTAGCATGATTATCGAGAGCTTAAAAAGCTTTATAAATGTTATTATAATATAGGTATAGAGATTAGTATTAGGTAAGTACCAATCATCCAGAAAAAAATATTTTCGAGAGTTAAAGCTAGTATGTATGGAGTAGACTAAGGATATGTAATAGGAAATAAGTATTAATGTTTACATTCAAATATTTATTAATTCAATATATACGAGTAGGTGTACATCTTCGCTAGTTGTAAATAAGTATATCATTTTTGTGACCCTCGAAGTAACTTAGTGTCTTTCCACCTACCATTTTATTTGAAGAACTAATTGAAATGCGGGTAACGAAAACGGTTTCAAACTGTTAACCTCGGCGCCATCGTAAATAACCTATATTTTATTGATAAGAACCCTGGTCACTTTCGGTAACATACGAAAAATGTTACTTTGTCAAGCATAAATAATCTTTTTATGACGAGAAGCGTAGGTAAAGGCTCAAGGATTTATAAGCAATAAATATTTTACGACATGAATTAATATTCCGATCGTTTTCCGTGACGTTGTTTTTATGACTTATCATTTTTGTGGCGCGACGCGATGGACCGTCGCAAGCGCAGCTTTACACTACGCGCTTGAAATATTGGCCGAACCGAGTATAAAACTTGTATCATCATAAAAATGCTTTTAACAGCCTTTATTTACTGTCTAAAATATTGAATTAATTCATTTTATTTGTATCCACCTCCTAATAAATGTTTCACATTATTATTTAGATGTTTGAATAATATCTTTAAAGTAGTAGCTATACCTACATATTTCTGAGATAATATCGTCTCATATATTCATTAGTAGGTCCTGAGTCAAGTGCGAACAGGCAGGTTCAATTATATGTTGTCAATTAAACATCTACAGTAGGTCTAGCGATATTATATGATGAAAGGTAAGTAGTCAAAAAATAACATTTATAAATTAGTTTCATTTAAGTAGCATGTGTTAAATGTAAAAAAAAAACATTATTTCTAAAATTATAAATTCAACATTCTTACCTTCGTTAAAGGCATCGGTTTTTTAATAGTTAGGTATATTTTTTCCTAAAAGCTTGATTCGTGACTCTACTAGAGATACAATTTGCTTGATATGTGTATGTTCCCGTATTGTCACATTATATCAAGATAATACCATATTGTTTTAATTATTTTACTCCTGTGGTTTACAGCGGAAGGCTATTCAACACGCTTTTGCGGTTGCCCTGCACTTATGTGACTTTCTTTAATGCAAAGTAAGTTAATGTAGCTCTTCTTAAGTGTACAGTTAAAATTGAGATCTCACGACTCGAGACAGTGTAAAATGAGTATCATTGCAGGAAAGGGGAGATTGGCCTGTCTACAAGTGCCACGTCGTTTAGTACCTATGTAACCGTATCATATGTAAATACATTATTATCTCTATGTAATAAATTAATGACATGACATACAGTTCAATTTGCGATTATCTATAAAGTATTGAAGTTGGATAATAAACAAAGTTTAATTATTTGTGCTAGAAACGATGGTAAATGTAGTCGGCCCCTCGACAAACAAGTGCTAGCCTTATAAATGAATATAAGCCACCTAGACTTGCAGATACATCTGACAAGTTCTTTGAGAATTAACGACATTTTATTTCCGAACGTTGATAAAACTGTGAGTGAGATCAACGGTGTTGTACACCGGTGTTTGATTAAATCGGAACAAACTAGCCTACAAGTTTTGCGCAGTTAATCCTCAATTACACGGCGAGCCGGCAACAGTTTAGATGCGAGGTGACAGAATAAGACAACAGCCAAAACTGATGCGAACTAGCGGCGCCAACTAACAACTAGTAATTACTGCCTGCAAAATTAATGCACCGAAACTTGGATGAAATGAAACCATCGCATAAACTTAGTCGCCTATAACAGATGTTCGTCGATGTCTCGGGTTAAACTTGGAATTCGATGCCCCGCGCATGTTAATTCTACGTAAACTTTTAAACTCCTATCCTAAATATATTATATTTGATTAAAATGTTATTTTGTTTGTCTTACGGTCCTCTGATCGCGACTAAGGGAAGTAAGCCCTTACGGTTTTCTATCACCGGGTCCTGTTGCCGAAGCGCACGTACCTAATCCTATAGCCGCAGCAAAGGCCAAACACCAATAGTTTTTAATTGTGCAATTAATTTCAAAAGAGCACAAGAGGTACAAGTTTAGATTTAAAGGTTTTATAGATACAGGTTTGTTATATACCTACAGAATTTAACTCTACGTTTCTCTTCTCTCTACGTTCGTTTTATAGCAAGTATTTATATCTTTAAGTTAGTAATACTTTACATTGAAAATAATTAATTGTCAATGAATTTGTGCAGATGTAGTGAAAATTAGTGAAAAAGTCATAAACACGCACGTCTCGCTATTTGTGTAACAATAAAGTATGAACTGGCTATAAGCCAAAGATTCTCAATCTGACCCACGAGTGTGTAAGCGACTGTTCCACTATTCATATTAAACCATTGTGTTCTAAAGATTTATGATTACAAAGTACTCGTATAAGTACTTATTTACTGTTGGTATCTAAGTTTGTACAAGTCATAAAACATGTTAACAGAAATGTAAAGGTCTACAGCGAAGCTATAGATGAGAGACGATTTGATAGCTAGATATGAACGTAGTACTATTAGAAACATACCTTTGTTGAGAAGCCTCGATCACAAACGGTGCACTTAAATGGTCGCTCCTTGGTGTGACTTCGGTAATGTATCTCCAGAGCAGAGTGGCAGGCGAAGGTCTTGTAGCAGAGGTTACAGGTCGTGTTGCCGCGCACTGCACACAAATAAACCGATTGTTCATTGTGGTTTCGATGACACTAATATTGTACAACACTCGGAACGCACGATTACACTTGATTATGAGAAATTATTACTTCTTCCACTATAACTTGTATTTAGTATTGCTCTTGTGTATTCGAGCGCCCGGTGATTCATGTATTAGTCGGTGGGCAAGGATCAATATTAGCAAATGGAAATGCGGGCGACCGGGGCGGACGAAAATATAAGATCCCGCTAGCGCATACCTGCGGGAGGAAACGCGAGTCCGAGTGGGCTGAAAGGCGATCCTCCGAGAGCGCCGAGCGCGGCGATAGGTGTCGGCGGCGACGGCAGCGGTGAGTGCAGCGGCAGCCTCGGCGGCGTCGACAGCGACGACATCGTAGGTGATGGCGGCGAGGCTCGCGCGCTCCGCCCGCTCTCCGAACCTGTCGCCGATGGGAGGGAAGCCGTTGTGGTGATGGTTTTTAATTCGCTTTCGGACGCCGAGGCGCAGACGGAGAGCGGCGAAGTTCGACGATCCTTCATATCTAAGTCGTCGTCGAACTCCCGAATAGCGGGCTCACGCTCGTCCCGGCCGCTCTCATCGTCGGTCCCGTGGGAGTCCGCCCGTCGGTCGCCGGGAGTATTCGGAGTGGGAAACATTGGAGGTGGGAAAAGGCGCTGAGCTTGATAGTCGCTGACGTCTGACCCATTACTTGGTGATGGAAAACCGTCAATATCAAGGTTTCTCATTTGATCAAAAGAGATGGAGGCACGCTCGCCCGTGTGAAGTCGTATATGTTGATGTAATATTGAGGGATCAGAAAATTTCTTATGGCAAACAGGACACTGGTGTAACATTTGAACGGGAGGCTTAATGCGATGAACGCCCATATGAGTTTTTAAATTACCCTTGGTCGTAAAAGAGCGACCACACAATTTACATCGAAAAGGTCTCTCGCCCGTGTGCGTACGATAGTGCATTTGTAGGGCACTTTTGCAAGAGAGAACACGATGACATACTATACATTCATTAGGATCTGATACCTTGTTATCGATATTATCGACTAACTGTTGGAGTTTAGATGTTTCTGATGTTTTTGTAATTTCTATTAAACTTTCCCAGGAGTTATCATTGCTGCCGGGACGGGGTAACATAGAATTATAGAACATAGGATCACGCGCCAGATCTACGTCAACAACGTTGTGAACTGTGTTTAGAAATGGAGTTAAACTACCAGAAGAGATACTACTAGGCGGCGACTGAGGAAAAAGGGGATAAGAAGGAAAAGTACGTAGACCCGTTGCTATTGAAATTGGCCCAGATATCGGTGAATTCTTACTTGAGAGATTTTCCGGTTGATCTGGATCGAGCTTCACGTGAGGACTGTCCCTGCCAATT
Organism: Arctia plantaginis; assembly: GCA_902825455.1. Lineage (NCBI taxonomy): Eukaryota > Metazoa > Arthropoda > Insecta > Lepidoptera > Erebidae > Arctia > Arctia plantaginis. Next base: position 10,975,666 of record CADEBD010000288.1, read on the forward strand.
TGTTCTTCATTACTATATTTGGAATCCATGCTGTCATCGTATGGTGATGTTGAAGGATATCTGTCTTGTTCTGGATCTGGTGCTGTATCGTTTTCTTCGAGTTCTCGTTTAGGAGATACACGATCTGTGTCTTCGAAACTGGAATCCCGCTGACTCTCTTCATCTTGTGGTTCAGACTTAACCTCTGGTCCCGATTGACAGGGGCTCGGCGCGGATGGTTTACTGAGATCAGCCGGAGCTTCTTGTTCCTCTCGCATCGCAAATAATGGATGAGGTGGTAGAGGTTTATCGCCAAGTGGACGAGGTGGTAAAATATCATGATGTGTAGGTCTGTACAATGGCAAGCTTGGCGGAAAAGGAGCTGGCGCACCCGGCGGGAATTGAAGTGGATGTGGTGGCATGCCAGGAATCGGTCCCGGCGACAATTGCGCTAACAGTGGGGGATGGTATTTGTCCAAATGTTCTGGTACTGGATTTGGATTCATCTTGACATGCGGAAACTTTGATGTATGTCTTTGGAAATGTACTTTTAAATTTCCTTTGGTTGTAAATCGTGATCCACATACATTACATTTAAATGGCCTTTCACCTGTGTGTGATCGAATGTGGATTTGCAGCGCTGAGTCACTTCCGAACACTTTTCCACAATAACGGCAACGATGCTTGAAAAATGGTTCGTTTCTTCCTCCAGATTTTCCATCGTAAGGTGACATTTTGCCAGATTTTCTGAAGGCGAGTTCATCGGCAAGATTGTTCGCTAATAGACCTTGTGACGCGTTGTCTAATACTTCTTGAGCTCTTTTCTGAAGCATTTCTAGCGTATTTGGTTCGTTGAGAGACGGTGGTGGGTCGTTGTTTGTAATTATTGAAGACGCTAACGACGAGGAAATAGAGCTGTAAGGTGGATGACTCATCATTGGTGGAGACGAGGTTGGAAGTTTAGGAATGGAAAGTGGTTCCGTCTTAGGTGTAAGATGTGAGTGGGTTGACGGCAAGTTTTGACTAGTGGGAGGGGTAGGTGCGACAGGAGTTGGCTCCCGTGGCGGACGCGGCGGCGACGGTGATCGAACGGGAGGCGCTGGCAAACTTGGCTCTGGTTCACTCGGCGGTGGGCTCTGGATCGGATCGTCTTTCCGACGTGTTAATGACAGTTGATTTTGTAATTGGCGTATTAATTGCAGCTGAAATACTTGTTGGTGTTGTAGCGTAAATAGTGTGCTTTGTAACACGGCTAGTTCATGCAACGCCGCTTCATTATCTGCGTTATTTGCCATAGTTGTTGCGGCAAATTGAGCTACTGCCACTTTAGTATTTTGTAAAGCCTCTAGTGTAACGTGGCCTGCCACTGGAAAGGGAAGTCCGACTGGTGGCACATCAGCTTCAGGCACTTCAGCCTCACCGTCTTCAAGGCTGTTATTGTTCGCTGCATCTTGTCGATGCCGGCGGACTTGTTCTAGCCTTTTATTAGGCCCATCCATTTCTTCATCTCCCGAAACAACCATTTCTTCAGGATCGGAGTGCATTCTTTCCTCTCCCATTTGCAACGCTTTTTCGTCGCACAGTCGTTTATGATATAGGAACTCGTGAAGATTCTCGAACTGTTCCTGACAGCGCGGGCACATGTGCGCTTCAGGTCGGTCTCTCGTTTCATCAACATTGTTTATCTCGTCTTCTGAACAGGATCCCGAACTTTCTCCTAGAACAATAAAATATATATATGTAGTTACCGTACGATCATATTTGTAATTCTCACCTCTGAGTTTTGTGTAACTTTGACAGTATTCGACTCAACATTTTAGAGAAGATGCTTCCTTTTACAACTTTTTTCAACTGCGGGTATGGCCCTCTGTTATATAAGTAGGTATTAAATGTTGACTAAACCCGAATCGGAACGTCTTTTTTTAATTCAACGTCTATATGGAATGTCACAGTTTCATATTTTCACAGCAGCCGGTCATTAAAAGAATGAAAGAGTATGATTATAACTATAACGAGTATATTTATAGTATGTTACTACTATGGCTTCATTTGAACGGAAAATACTGTGGACGAGGTTAAATGTAATGTAGACGGCTACCACACCACGACTGTATTGAAAAACCTATGAGAATTTATTGAATTATACTTAATAAGTAAATGAATAGGCCTAAGTGATAAATTATACCATGTGTTTCTAAATTGCGATTCCAGTTCTTTCGAAATAACGTTATTACATGACCACTATCTGAAACCGACACGATGGTCAATGAACGAGTTATGCAACTATGGGCAAAAAAGGCATTTTTATAAAAAATAATCTTTATTTTTTTATATTGTTTAACTTTACTTCATTAATGTTTAATTAATAAAATCAAATCTATTCAATATATTTTTTTAGTTTTAGTATAGCATGATCAAAACCCTTGTCATCAGATTATTATTTTAATGAAAATTTTAATGATAAAAACAACAATTTATAAATGTCAAGATTCGTGAGTTTATTACCTTCTTTTGGAGGTTTTGATGTAATATATATAATTTATATTTACAACTACTTCTCTATTATATTATTATCTTAATTCTAAAGTAATCTTAAAAGCAACAAATAGTTTCTTAAGGAATTTTGTTGACCGATATTTTGAAAATTAGTCTCTTCTACTCGCCAGTAGATGTCGCTAGGAGTAGCGCGTTACAAATTTTATGGTTGAAAGTATTGAGAAGAAAGAGTACAAAAACTAAATATAACGTGATACTTTCATTTACAGAACCTGGTTTTGTATTAATGTGCATCTATGAAAACATGACTGATGTAGGTAGATGGTGGTGTCTTGAATTCCTTTTTTTTCAAATTGTTTATTTTTATTTAATACAACTTTATAAGTAATAATATCAGAATGGCAGCATATTAACGGTATAAAAAAAAACAATCAACATTATGTGAAATTAACACATGCCTGTAATATATATAAAATATTTCTGAAAAAACTAACAAAAAACATTAAAGAGTTGTTAATCTCTGCTCGTTGTTATACTTTGCTAATGCTTAAAAGAACAAAGTAGGTATTTATTGTACCGATTCTTTGTTGTATGGAAATAGACAGATATTACTACACAGCTTTTTTTATTTTTCTTATTCTTTTTTTATTTTTTTAAGTATGTTCTTTAAATCTCTTATTTAAGAAATGTTAATTACAGCAAAGTGACAGTTCTTTAGATTTAATACGATAGATTTAATTTGTAATAAATTAGAAGAAATATTATAATTCAACTACCTAACGGTCAGCTCGAGACTAGATACCTACAATTAAATTAATTTTATGAATACCTACAATTAAATTAATAGAAGAAGGTTTTTGTTTAAAACTTTGTTTAAGTACAGAACAGTTCAAAAATATTATAGATACATATGCTACTTGCTAATATTATTTCGAGATATAATCATAATTTGCGACTTGTGTGGTCGGGTTTCGAAACACATTATAACACTTTCTCTTTTAAAATTGGGTACTATAATTACACTTAAGCTTAAGTACTTGCTAGAATGATTTGAATGATTAACGCATTTTTTCGAGGACAAAAATATTAATAAATGTCATTTAATTTGACGGGCCTGTTGATCTAGTGGTTAGTGACCCTGACTAAGCCGGAGGTCGTGGGTTCGATTCCCACCCAGTACAAATATTATGTGATGAGCATGATCATTTTGTTCTGTGCCTGGGTGTAATTTATCTATAGCACCATAGCACAGGTTCTGCCTAGTTTGGCATCAGACGGCTGTGTGTGAGAAATGATTATTTAGATGGTTTTGAATTATTGCCAATGTCTAATTTTCATTGCCCGTTCGCTTTCAATATTTCTTTTGTGATAAATTGGAAAGCCTTTTTCCAATTAAATCTAATGTTTAAACTATTCTATTGATGTATATCTAATTTAAACATTGTTAAACAAAAGTCAAATCATAGAATTACATTTTTAAAGTAAGGTTTAGATTTTGTATTCTGAAATCTGTACCTTTAATTCACCTATAATTGACTAAAAGCCAACAGCTGGTATTTAATCGGTTTTCCCGAATTCCGCTTCCAGAACAAGTTAATTCGGATACTTGAAGGGAAATTTGGGTAAAGATAACAGCTGAATAAATGTGTGACATACTATGAATAGTGTTTAATTAAATAACGGTGTAATCGATTCCATAATTCTTAGGACGATCTAAACTGCTGTTGATATACTGGTCATCATCGATTCATACCTACACCTATTTTTACTCATAACACGAACATAACCTAACATAACCTTGTAAATTAATCAGTAGGATATAGTAGATCCGCAGGCATTGCATTGTTCCGCAGGCAGTTATATCTAAATATAATTTTGAAGAGCATCTCCTCATCAGAAATACAGCCTTAGTTTAGTTTAGCTACAAAGTTATATGTAGACATGTAGGTACATAGTTAAAAGGTAAATGTACGGGTATAATACTTATCTACCCTGTTGGTATGGTAGGTACGGTTAAATATAAAGGAACAGCACTACGCAGCCTGTATCAACAAAACCTATTATATACTAGAGTCCATTACAACCAAGAGTTATATCTACTTACTAAGTTGAATGTTTAGTTATTTGGCACCTGAGGGTTTAGGTATTAGGTACGGCTAATAGGTACTAATAATGTAATAAGTCCAAGATCTTTCTATTTAAGATCACCAGATCAAGAATGATTGACATTTTATTGATATATTTGACAAACCCCAGAAGGGATCATTTGAAATCTCAGAAATCAAGTTTTAGTTTAATCTATGGCTATTTTTATCTATTATAAGACGTAATGAGGTACTTGTATCACTAAAGACGTTGAGAAATATATTCACCACTCGGCTTGAAGTAGGCTGCTAGTTCATGTATCTTCCATATCTACATATTATATAAATAGATAAGATAAAACAGTTAAGAACAATTTTCATAGTTTTGACATGACTAGTTTTGGTGATATTTTTATTTGATCTTATTGTTTTTTTTACAACGACTACAAAAGCAATGGCGATCCGCTATATATATCTGACATGGGAACGAAAGTATGTACGAATGGTAGTTCAAGTGACGATAAACAAGTCATAACGAACTTAAATTTAACTTGAAGCGAGATCTAGTACGTAACTCTATGGTCATTGGCACATTATACCTAGAGAAGTGAGAGAGAAGTGAACCTTTAACTTAATTAACTAATATATGAGTTATTTTTTAATTGTAGGACCGTTTAAAAGTAAGTCTTATTGTGATTTATGTAAGTATTATGTTTATCCGTTTATATTTGCCATTAGAAACTATATTATATTTACACAGAAGATACGATACGATAGAGTACCTACTCAAAGTAGCAATAATATATGTATCTACATATATGTACGGGAATTCTGTGCATAAAACATCATATCATATTTACTGAAACTAGAGACATTAGAATTTAGAATTGAGTCTTAAATTATCATTTCTAAATTCTAATTTCTCTACTTCAATTTAAATGGCATTAAAAGTGACAGTAGGTTTATTTCTCTTTAGAAATCAGAATTAAGAAGTGAGGACTTAATCCTCTTCCTACTTCAGTTTAATTGGCATTAAAAGTGACAGTAAATTTTGACAATATATCGTGTTAATATATGCTAATGGTACATCGCTCTAATATTTAAATAGTACCTGAATACAATCGAATATGTAACACGGAAGAAGCATTGTTATGAACACTGATCAATACAATGACAGTCGTCCTCTTAATATATATTTCAAAATATTTTTATTCATTACTAGGTAGGTATTATAAATTCAAATGCATACCGTTTGAATTAAAAATAATGAGAAAACAGGTTAAATAATTACGTCAAAACCGGTCTGTTCGGATTAAACTCAAAAGCAACAACAAGCATTTTCGGCTAAAAAATGTTATATTAGTGATATATTTTAAATAAACAAGAAGGTATCTATTTTTTTTCAGCATTCTTTTCAGTTTAAGTAATTAAATAGAGAGTTCTCAAGTAACACTGAAGAGAACTGACTGAACTGCGTTGCTGCAATAGGAAAAGTCTACCTTTGCAAAGAAACGGTTAGTACATTACACAAATTATTGTCTTTGAGGGTTCGAAAGCACAACGCTAGATGCAGTTGTCTAGACCACCACTTAATTTTACACGATTCTATATTTGTATTATCTACATATTTGTAAATGTATTAAATAGAGTCTGGTAGTTGAATTTAGACCATAATTGACTGCACGGATTGCACACTGACTGCACGGATAGTGGTGGTTAACTACTAGGTACGCTGAATGTTGTGGGTTCGATCCCCCCATAGGACGACACTTTGTGTGATCCATAAAATTGTTGTTCTGAGTCTGGGTGTTTTTTTTTGTCCGTTTCATGTATGTTTGTAAAGTACCCCGTGACATGGGATATAATTCTAATGCGGGAGTTGTCTTTAAAAAAACAAAACTGTGGATCATATTTTATGTTTCTTTTTCTAGGCCGGTGTGACTTAAACTAATAAAAAAACCTAAACTATACTTGTAATAGCGTACTATGAGAGATCAACTTATATCTTAGACGCCTTCACTCAATTTTAAAAGTCATATTTTTTGATAAATTTAACTTTTACACTTCTCCTACACTGTGTACAAATGTTTCACTTGTATTTTAAATTTTCAACCCAATTTTTTTCAATAAAAGCAGAGAGCGAGTGAGAAAGCACTCTTTGGACAAAAAAATTAAAGTAAACTTATTTTCTTCTCTCACATTAACTTTTTATAATTTATTATTTACGAGTATTATACTTAAAATAAATTAGGGACTAATTATATAAAAAAACGGGTGTGCTTTAGACCATACGACTGAAGTAAAACTTCTTGGCTAAGAGAGAAAGAGAGAAAGAAAATCTGTGCTCGCACCTCTCTCTCTCTCTGATACTTACTAAATGTAACAGAAATAAAACAAAGTATGAGTAGTGGAGTGTTTGGTTTTTAATATATTGAAATGTCTGTATATTATATCCTATATTTATTTGATGACTTCTGTTCATTCCAACCTAACTAGTCATATAATATTTTTATATTTAAATAAAAAACAAGAAAATAATTTGATAGTTGTACGTTGTTTGACCACAAATAGGGACCTAGCTGGCTATATACATACATCAAGCTGTATCTAACGAGTGGGCGTTACAACTCTCTAAGCGAGAACCTAAAGGCAAGTTATAATATCAATTAAGTGTGTTGGTGTCAGCATTGGCCCGTATTCTTATCATAATGCGAGGTGATTATGACAAGTTCTGCACAGCTGATAAAGCTGACGACTAAATGTGCATGTTCTTCAACCAATTGGCATTTATTACTAGACTATTCGATGTCGACTTTATAGTGTAAGTAGAAGTAGAAAATTTGAATTTCAATAAGTATGCTGTGGGACTTCGGAGTATAGACGGGTTAAGCGAACAATTTTTAAAAACAAAGTTACCATGTCCATAGTTTAGGGTTTGATCCCAAAATGTTATTTGTGTACTTAAATTACTAGAATTAACGATAGGTAATAAAAATAAGATTTATTTTCTGTCCGATAATTCTATGTTTATCTATAATATTCATTCAAAGTTTGGCTCATGATAGAATTGATTCTCTGGTTTAACTTTTTTAACATGTACAAACTAACGTAATTATTCATTTCAAAAGCGCAATTGTTAAATAATATAACTATTTAGTAACAAGGAAGTTGCTAACATGCGTTTTTCTTAACTGTCATTGTAGGATATGACACCTAATTTGAGAAATAAAAATCAACTCTTTTAATTAAGTCCATATACCTACTCGTATATGGCTATGGGAATTTATACAGCTTTTTTAATCAAATTAATTATGATATAGTTACAATATACAAATTCTTATTTTCATAAGTTACCCATTTTAAGCAGGGCCAGGATGAGGTACAAAAATGTTTTCGCCACTAATGGATATGATATAAATGGACGCGATAAGGTTGTAATCGCACTGCAACCTTTCTCGCGTGCATTAATAAAGACTAATAATAATTAGTTGATAATTACTATCAAACAAAGTCTTATCTAAATCATAACTCATTGGCAAGTTCTTACGGAAGTAAAATCCAGTTTAAAACATTATTAAGTAGGCACACAGGTGTTGTGCGTTGACAAAATATATATCAATAAAAATATAAGGAATGTACTCGAATATAAGTAGCTCCCTGCATGTTAATTTATCGAGTTTCCAAAAACCCGAACCGATTCAACTCTTACCGGCCCTACTAGACATGTTATGAAATGAAAGATTTCGAATATATTTCGGTGCAGGCATTTGCTTATCAGCCACTTTATACTTTCACCGTTTTAATATTTTGAATATGTAATATATATTTTATAGATTTACGATTTACCTGTCTTCATAACTTTGGTGTCGATTTTAAAAGCCGAATTTTGAATACAGCCGCAAACTGTTCATAATACATTTTTTTGTCAGATTTTTGGTGATGTTTTGAAAAGCGGACGCTAAAGTGAGCACCGACACAAAACATTGATATAATCCGGGATAATGTTGCGGCTGAGGATTAAATAACTCATTTGTAGCGAGATGGCGGTGCGTTTAATAGCTATCTGTAAGGAGCCGGATTAGTGGTGTCTGTTTGTTGGTATTTGACAGTGGAGCTCGGTAGCAGGTCGCGGTCATTTCAAAGAGCATGACGGGTTGCGGTAACGCTCGCCGTACACCGCACGCCACCCGCCGCCTGCCTGCATTACGCAGAAATTATCAAAAGGTTTCAGCTAGCGAAAATTTGTTGCTCACTATTGTCCAACGTTTGGACAAAGTAAAATTATAAAAGTGGGCCGACGTAGTTAAAATTCTGGGATCTGTATTTGATTATTATGTAAGTACTTAATATGTTTGCGAGTAGGCGTCGTTAGTGTTAGTGTTAAACACCATTAAAATATTTAGAATTATAGTTAGCAGCGATGTTCATTAATCTGTTGACAGAAAGTCTATAATTTATACATCGACAAACCATTATTATTCATCATTCAAGGTAAATGAACGCCGATATGCATATCGATTTTTCATTTTAGTTCGAATTAGAACCGGCTTAGATATATATTTAACAACCTTTTTTAATTTATTAGTCGAGCAAACAAATAGAGAACAAGCGTATTTCATAAGATATGAATAGGTTATTACAATCGTTAACAAAAATGTGTATTATAAATATATTTTATAGATGAATCGTAAAACTGGTAATAAGATAAAAGCGAAGTAGGCGCTATGGCGGTCCCTATGACTAAGTTTGACAACGTGCCATTCATATAAAGACATTGCTTTAATTAGTGATGGTCGATTTAAATAGTATCAAAGCATTACCAAAGTTGTGGAAATAAAAGCGTGAAACTGGGTGCATAAAATCAGAGCATGTCATTTCTTAAACTCCCGAATTACAACAAACTATTATTTCAAGTTCCAAAATTACCGTTTCGTTGAAACCATTTCTTTGCTCTACCACTGTGTATTAAATTACATAGATAATAATAATTTAGTATAACTATAAAGGGGTACATATCATGAAATTATTAGTTTCCTGGTGGATTAGTTTCATATGCATTATGTGTTAATAAAATCTAATTTAGTTTTTTTTTTTGGTTTGAAACCAATAGTCATTCTTTATTAACTAGTACACGTTTTAAAGGGCCAGGCGACTTTTTCGTGTAGGGTTAAGAATGTTGTGTCAAGTTCTAAGACTTGTTAATTTCAAAGCCCTAAATGTTTATTATTATTAGCCATATTATAGTCACTGAATATTTCATCATCTTAATTTTTTTTCATTGAGGTTGTTAATGTTATCATAAAGTAGATAGAGTTTAATAAAATATACCTAAAAACACGATTTCATACAAACAAATTAATAAATATCATTTTGTAGCTATAATTAACCTATGTATTAACAATTTAATTTTTTTTTCGCTAAATATTCATAACTATAGTATTTAGCCCACTTAGTTAAAAGACAAGGAAATCATAATTTTTAACTAACAATATTGTCACCAGAGCTAAAAAAATAGAGTACCTATCTACCTACATACCTACCTTCGTATTTAAGAAATTATTTTCAGCTTAAAGATCAGTGGATATTACTACATTTAAGAAAAAAATATAGGTAGGTACTAATCTAGCTTTTACTTGCTTCGGTTGCGTACCGGATTATTTATTCCCAAATGAAAAGTCCACCCTACCCTTTCTCTATATCCCGGGTATGGGCATAGGTACCCAACGCATGTGTATAATAAGAATAAAACAAACATTGATTTTTACGTATTACATAAGTAGGTACCTAATAACAGACATGTAAGTACATTTACGATACTTTTAAGGATCAATATTAGGTCAAGTGATGTACAGCATATCTAAATACTTCAAGTATAGGTACCTACGTGACAATGAATAGTACGTACCTACTTGAATGCATTAGGTGTAAAATTTTAACTGATCATAATTTAAAACGATTGCTACATTGCCCGTGTTATGTGTTCGGTATACTAAACAGCTATAAGTAAAAATGGTTATATAAAGTTATACAAAGCCATGTTCTAGATAATGATGATCTGTGAAACCATAAAAATAAGGGGCTATTAGCGCCGCGAGCCACTACGCTTCAATGTTAATTTAGATTTAGACAAACTTGCTTATATTCCTTACGTCTTTATTAGTCAAATAGTGAACATTAATTAATGAGCCTGCGAGGAATCACGTTTCATTGACTTTTTTAATATATTATTATTGTCTATAAGCACCTATTGATAAATTAATTTCAAATCCTAGCTCCTAAATTGAATTTTAATCGATAGAAAAACAACTTGAACGAAATGTTATTTTTTTAGGCCATTATTTATTTCAATAATATAAATAACACAATTTAGTTGTCTTGTCAATATTAGAAACAAATGCAGTTTATTATAAAATCTAAAAATATCACCTATTACGCTTACGGTTATAAAATATTATCTATATATCATGTGTCATACTTAGATATTGATTTAATGAATTTGTTTTAAAAGTACATAATTAAATATGAATGGTCCAAAACATAGCATATTGTGCGGCCGTCGCGCGTCGCTAAAAGCGATGCTAATTTTATTTATTTAGTGTTTACAGAATTTAACAGTTTTCGTTTCGGACTTGTGATATTTATGACCCAACAATCTGTCATAGTCAAAAAATTAATTACCCATAGACACTCAGTAAACATTATTACAGAATAGCTCCAATAAATCTGTCACTTAAAATAACATTATGTGAATAGAAACATTACTTCATAAATTATTTTATAAATAGACTTTGAATGGTATTTGTCTAACTTTATTAATAGTCGTAGGTAATCATCAAATCAGACACGGTAGCCTATAATTTAAAAGAATTGCCTATACTATACTTCTAAAATGTACGTTGCTTTTAGATTTTTATTTTTATGTTGTGATAAACGGAGTGATGTAGAGATTCATTTTTTTTTCTTTCATTGCACTGACTGAGACATGTAGCAGTGTATAGTGTAGAGACAGCTAAGTCTTCAATCATTATAGAACTTACAGAAATGAAGTTGTACTTGTTTTCAACCTGTCTGTCTATTACTTATTGCAAATTTCTACTAAGACACTCTCAAAAACTATATGCTTCTAGGCATTTAAAAGTTCACTACCACTATTTCTTGAATAAATATGTCGGAGTTTACATACCTCCACAATTACATATTTCCTTTTAGGTATTAAAAATATGTCAGATGTGAAAATTCACTGCACTGTTTACTCACCCCGTTGGTGAAGGATTTTAGTGCTCACTTTCTGGTGTATGCCAAATTTAATCGTCGCTAACGAAATCATTTTATCGGTACGAATAAATCGTGGTGTCAACGGAAACGTATCGATAGTAACACAGTATTCCTCCTCAAGATATCGTCACTGTTCCATAGGTCGCGGTGTGGTAGCGTCATGTGTGATGTGCTGTGATGGATGGATGTCGGAGAGGACAGTTAAGTACCGATGGAGACGCGGCGGACGCAGGAAGGCTTGACGCGCGGCATGTTGTCGCGCTGGCTGGCGCTCAAAGCCGGCGCATGGCAGGGGCTGCGTCGAGGGCACTCGGCCTGGCTCGTTCACACCGTACGTACTGTCGGCGGTACACTCGCGCGCGGCGCCGCTACTCGGCTCGGACGAAGTACACAGTGCGGAGCGGACACGGCGTGTGACCGAGCGCACCACTCGCCATCTGAAGCGGGACTGAGCGCTCGGCGGTGGCGGGCGGCGGGCGGCAGCGCGCGCGCGCACCAGGTATACGGTTATGACAGGGGGCGGGGCCGCGCCCGGCTCATAAATCAAACTTCGCCCATTCGCACGCGCTACACGGGCTCCCCTCCTCCATATTCCATATTCGGGGCGGGGCATATTTTCATAATCATAACGCCTCATATTCATAAGCGACATGTGATCGCGAGTAAGCTGACGGCACGAGGCGGCCGCCGGCCGGTGGGCGGCGCTGACGCCCGCTAGATGGCGGCGACGTGCGCCCCGCGAAGCCTCCCACACCACCGCCACTAATTGAACTTGCACGTCATAACTTTTTGTTTGTATTCGATAATTATTAAACGACTATTTTAATTGGTCCCAGATAAGTTCTAGGTAAAATAACTTAGGACTAATCTGGGAGCAATTGAAGTCAAAGCATTGAGGAGACCAACCCAACACTACATTGCACTTGTGTAAATCTTACAATTTTGATACAAAATTTGCAATCATCTAGGTAATCTTTGTATTCGTTATGTTGTGAATTAAAAATATGTAAATCGTATCATAATGTATTTGATACAGTTGACTAATGACGTCGAAGTAGGCTTAATGAGTGAACAACAATTCAAGATCTCTACCGGTTTCTTTTAATGACTGTACTTAAATAATATATGTGCCTTCTAGCTAGAGTAGATATATCTATATGAGTAGTAGGTATTTTTTTTTATCAAAGCTTAATATAAATCTGAAAAGATAAAATTGTAATGTTTTCTTTAAGCTCTACTTATTTCATCATTTATATTTCTACAGATAGGTAGGTATAGCTACTAGTTTCACTTGTCAAATATTGTGCCAGCATCTCATACTTACTTAGCAAACTCCAATACTAAACAAGCTACTGCTTTAATTTCAAAGCTATTGCAACGAGGCCTTAAATAGTTGATGAGAATCATTGTTGCACACATACAAACGCAAAGGTTAGACGTGTCGGTAACCAGGTTCATTGATGACGATCTATTTTAATGTCTGAAACAAATTGACGAGAGGTCGTTATGAAAGAGCGGAGGCCGGGAGCCATGTCAATCGCTTTGTGTATTTTAAATTAAATATAAGCTATACGTGTGACTGAGGTAACCCGCCTTGGGATCCAATATTAATGTGATAGAAGCAATTTAGTCGATTCTGCCAGTCATCGGATCGACCATTCGACTCAACACAACCTACTATTTTGTTCATGTCATTTGCTTTCGATCTTCGAGGGTGGATATTTTTTTTAATTAACGAAACTAGTAGGGTATGGCAGTGATTATAATTGGTTTGTTAGTTACTGTTGTATGCTTTTTGTACATTTGATTATTAACTTTACCTTGTAACTATGCTTTCGAGCCACACATTTATGAATGGTATTATTTTTTTGTTGCCTTTATTTGCGACAGATAAAATTTATCTTTTATTCTTTAGGTATACTCTTTTTTTTAATTGAGTTAAATTCCAAATATAAGTATTATTGTATTATGGAGCGATTTATGAACCTTCATCTAAGTATTTGCCAAATTATATTCAAACTCGTTTAGCACTTTAAGCATGATTGAGTCATAGACAAATTTTCACATTTATAGTGTTACTAGCTATTACATCGCCTGTGTTAATGTACCTACATCTTCTCATTAAATCTTTTTAGGTATATCCCTCCCAAAATTTGTTGAAGATGATTTAATGATTAGTTAAGACGTATAGACATTTGAATATTTATAATATTGAAATTAAGTTGGAATAGAGATTGTTATTTTTGGCTGATGGGTGAATCACAGTATTCGTCTGCTTAGGTCACTTAGGAATGTTTACACTGAGTACTGATTCACATCTGTCAGCAGCAATTCGATTTTTATATATTGAAGATAACTATTTTGTTTGAAAGTACGTTTGTACGCTTGTCGAAAAAGAACTAATACGTAGGTACCTACCTATAAACTTTCATACAAATAGCTATGTGGAAAAGTGTAAAGATGTTGATAGACGTGTAATAGGAATAAGGTTTCATGCATCAGTTTATTATTTAAAATGTAAGTATTTTTGTTTTCTAAAGTATACATTACTATCTAATGCTTATTTCGTGTTTCTAACTTTGAAAATGACGAACGTCCATACAACCTTTCATCCCTTATTTTACCTCCTTAGAGATGCAATTTCCAAAAATCCTTTACGTTGTTTACAACATAAAAAGCATCAACTTCCAAAATTTGAAGTTTGTAGCCCCAGCGCTTTAGAATAAGTTTGTCAACCATGGCAAGTAATTTTATACGTACCTACAGATATGTGAGTTTTACTATAAAGACAATAATGTGGGTTCACATCGGCAGTATACTCGATGGGGTTCGAACCCCCAACCTCTTGATCGCAAGTCGTTCATTACGCTACCGCAGCTGATTGATTTTAAGTGGAGCTTCGGCAATTTGATTACAGTTAAGTTTCCACAATACTCAATGTTTAGGTCGGTAAGCACACATTCCCCTCCCAGCGCTGGGTCACATTGAAGTCCTTAAACCCTCGTAACACTTCATAAATATGATTCGAAATATAAACTTATTACTAATATTAAGTCTTCCTACCACAATGCACTGACTGCACGTATGGCGTAATGAATTAAGTGGTCACCTCGCCGCTTGCTACTGCGCTTTGTGTTCTGAGTTCGATCCCCATTTGGGACAACACTTTGTGTGATCCACACATTGTTGTTCTGAGTATGGGTGTTCTTTTTGTCTGTATCTTAAATGCTTATAAAGTCCCCCGCGATACAGAATATATTCCTAGTGCAGGAGTTGTATTTTTAAGGAAATAAATTGCGGCTAACAATACATAACGCAACAATCAATGGCTCAAAGGGCCATGTGGTCGCAGAAAAAGTATGTGATTTATAGTATTAGATTAATTCACACATTAAATCCATTATGAGTACATAACAATACTTATAAAATTTTGTGTAACACATGTGCATTTTTAGAAACTTCTTACCCCATTCTATAGTATCCGATAAAGGGCCGTAGGGGGGTAAATGCAAGCAGACTTGCTTACATATTAATTCAACTGCTTGTACTTTTAAAGCGCCTTTCATAACATTTTAAGAACAAGTATAATATTTAAGAAATAAAGAATAGCAGTCAGAGCTATGTTAAACTTAACTGTAAATGAAAGTTGATCATCCTGGCAACATTACAAATTCTAGACTGCTAAGGGTCACTTAGATATTACCACTGAATCAGTTGTTCCCAGTTTACCAGTCATTGATTGGAATCGTCTTGAGGTAGCATCGATGTATTTAGATAGACAGGCATAAATGATATTATGGGATCGTCAGTGTCTTACGACGCTAGCGTCATCATGATAGCATATTAGGTATAAGGATTAAAATAAGAGGAAAATGTACAAAGATTTAAAAGGTAGATAGATAGTTACGTAGCATACCTAATGACACATTACAAAATAATTACGAGCTAATGAGTTTTCAATCAACGAATTACAAATAATCATGAATAATACCTTTAATGGAAGATGGATATAAAATATATGTTTTGAAAGAGTCATTTTATTTTGACTTGACTTATGTAAGTACTCACATAAGACAAACATAACTTACAAAACATATTTTATATCAATATAAATTAACAATATTACGAGTAATCACTCGTAAGATTATTAATCTATCACCCACTAAGATATCACAGTTATCAGGAGCTCAATGGTAGTACCGCGTCGAAACAAGACGTAGAAAAAAGTAATTTTTAAGGTTGTCATTCTTAACCTAATTACATTTTAATCTTTACAAACTATAATATAAGTATATAGGAAGTTTTTTTTTAAGAATTAAAATAAAACATGTAGCTTATCTTATCTATTTTATCATATTTTTAAAGGGAATATGTTAGAGCCTGATAAGTATTAAGACCAGAACAACTGCATAGGAATATGCAGGTAGTCAACGATTTGTACTAAACATGGGTAGACGAATTTTTTTTTTTGAGGATTAGCTTATTGGATTTTAATAAACTGTTTCATATACGAAAAACGAGCTTTTATCCGTCGCTTAGGTTGCGTTAGATTATTATTTGCATTTATAAAAACTGATAGAACTACTATGTCTACTAAAATAAAAATATATACCGCAGAAGGAATACTATGATCATATGATGAATAGGACTTTAATTCAGAAGGCAGAAGGTTATCTAGTGTGTGCTTTCAGAAACACAAACAATAGTAATAATAACTGTACACATCTCAAACACTGCAGTCTGATCCCGAACTAGGCAGAGCCTGTGCTATGGTAATTAGACTGCTGATAAACATATCTACTAAAATGTTTCTAAATACAGATATATTTTAGATTACACACAAACACAGAACAAATAGTCGTACTCATCACACAATTATTTTTCCTGGGTGATAATCGAATCCAAGACCTTCGGCTTAACAGTCAAGGCACCAACAGGGCCACTGTACCAACAGGTCCGTTTTTATTAGTAACTAATAGTTAAAAAAATATATGTTATTTTGTTTTTTTTTTTGTTGTACACGATTGCTTGTCTGTGCTAAAAAGAGTGTATTTTTGTATGTGTAAACGATTTGGATGTAGGTATAAGATTTCATTAGAAGCCATTTTGAACCAAAAAGTACTATCAAGGCAGTATGGCGCCTAATGTGTTATAAGAATGGTAGATAATTGTTTAATTAGTAATTTGTTTTTCATATATTTGCATATGAAACCTACTAGAAATCGTGTAGGTACTGGTGACCAAATTTCACCCACAATTTATTAAGAAATAAAGTTTTGTATTTTCTTTTTTATTCAACTAAACAGTACCTAAATGTTAAACTACTGTTGTATAGACTTTCTATACCATGACCCTTGTAGCGAATTTTGAAGTAGTAGACTTAAAGGCGACCCCAACCTAGTTTAGGAAAAAGGCTCGGAGGAAAAAAAATGCCTCAAATGGCAGGTATGTTAAGAAATATATATATATATATATATATATATATATAAATCAATTACCCTTCGTTTATGGACTCTTTACAAAGCTGCCTAGAGGATCACTAGCCACATTAATTAACAAATACAGGAATGCAAATTATACCTGTTTCAATATCACTAACTAGTTCGAAATAAATCTTAAATGGTAAGTAAACTATAATATCATTATTGTAGCGAAGATGGAGAAGCTTAAATGGCTTGCCTGGATTATTTAACAGTTAAGTTGGCAAACAAGCATTCTATTTACCCTTATTTATCTAGGCCACAGTGCAATACTTATGAATGTCAGAAGCTACATTTAAATTCACAGCTAGGCTCTCAAGGCAATATAATGTTAACAAGATAACTAAGCAATAATTAGAATGTCTGTAAGTAACGTGGTATAACCAAATTTTAATTCATTTACATACAATGGTGGATGGTACCGTATCAATAATAACGTAAATAACTCTACTTATCAGCGAACAATATAAAGAAACTATACGAGTACTTAGATCACGAATACAGAATGAAGTAAACTTAAATTTTATTTTTATCAAAAAAGCATTAGGAATATATCATCTACATAAAACGAACACAAAGCACACCCAGACTCAGAACAACAATTTGTGGATCACACCAAGTATCGTCCAATGTGGGGTTCGGATCCACAAAACTCAGCGTTCTAGTAAGCGGCGTGGCGACCGCTTAAACCACTACGCCATCGGTACAGTCAATTATAAAAATATTTTTCGTCCTGCAAAAATAAAACAACTCAGTAGCATTGTTTAATTTTAAAATATTATTAATAAATTTTATGTCTCATGTCTCGTAATCGTCTTTTTAAGTGGTATTTATTTTTTATTATATACCTTATTAAATACACCTTGGGCAGCTTATTCAACGACCAAAAAATACAAAGATACAAAGACCAAAAAGCTTATTCTTTTAGTTCACTATTTAGCATTGAGAAGTTGGATATCAAGTCCCATAAAAGATCAGAAATACATAACTTCGAGCCATGATTCTGCACATAGGGGCTCACAGACCCACAACGCACTTGTACCTAACTCTTACGATGTAGGTGTCTATAGTCAGCGGTAGTAATTTACAATCATCATCATCATCATCAACAGCCTTTACTAGTCCACTGCTAGACATACTAAACTGGTCAGACGGGTTAGTATAGGGTTTGTTTCAAGTTTTCCTTCTCTTTGCAGTGTGGTGGTTCTGCGTAGTTTACTCCCTTACAATCGCCGATGATGAAACAAGCAAACGTGCTCTCGTGTTCCATACCTAATGTTATTATACCTTATACCATAATTCTTTATACATTATCTATAAGCGATTGTATGTGCCCAATACTTTGTGCCTTTTCCTAGTGATCTTTGTATTGCCATTCTACTATGTAAGGAAATGTTAGTTTGAATGCTTGTTTTTTTATTGTTCAGACGGCAATGGAGCAGACTGGTCACCTGATGGAAAGTGACTATGGCATCTTGCAACTCAGGAGTCTTGTGATGGAAGTGCTAAAATATTATCTATTAATATAATAAATTCATTTCAATCGTTTTCTACGGAAAACCTGGGTACATTCGTAAATTCTAAGTATCATAACAAATGACGACAAATAGGTATAATACGCTTGACTGTATCTTCTTATTTATTACCTAAAACAAAGTAGATCGTTTTAATATTCAATCCAATCGATGCTAGAATACTAGATACTATTATCTTTTATTGGTTACACCTATGTGTCATTTTAGTGTGCGTAAATGCGCCTAATGATAAAAAAAAAATAACAAAAATAATTTTTATAACCCGTACCCGGGTACGTTTTGTTTACAATAAATAGTTTCTCGATCTTAAGCCAAGATTACTAGTAATAATATCTACACATAATGAGAACAACGTCTTGGTCTATAACGAATATACTGACAGCTGCATTAAAATAAATTTTCTCTAATAATCCCCTTTGTTTCAAGGTAATAAAATCAGCGACATTGGCATTTCGCTTTTTGACTTACAGAAAGCCACATTATAATAAACCGAACGTGAAATATATGTGAGTTGGAGCACATTAACCGCACTATAATTGCCATTAAGAATAATTAGGCAGCAGCTATGTTGTTGTTTTTAACCTCAGTCGACTAAATAATTCCTGTTTATGATGACACCTAATCCCTTATGAATTTAATGTGAGTTCCCTGAACGGCACTATGGCGAGGTGTTATTTCAGATCCATCAGTGCGGCAGTTAAACAGAAATAGCACCAGTAACACAAGTCACATACGATTTAAATACACAAATTTTTGAAAACGTCTGTTTATTTAAGCTAAAGCACGCGTCGTTCCTTGTACTACGCACGCCGCACACCTCGGTCGGTGCTCTTCCGTTTATTTACCTTGATATGCTCTAAGTTACATATTACTTACTACAAATTAATAAAAATAACGATTTAGTTAATTATCTTAAAAGTATGTTTTATCACCCACAGGTGTCGACTGCGTTAAGTTTAGAGCTTGGTTAAAAAGGTATTTTTAATGTGTATGTTTACATTGTGTAAAGAGAGGGTAAAATTTTATATTGACCGTCAAAATGACGGCGTTGGGCAACATAAATGAGCGGTGGGCGGTGGCTAGCTGGTGAACTGGAGTGGCGGTGGCGGTGGCGAGTGGCTTGGCGAGCGCGGCGTGGCGGCAAGCGACGCGGCGCGAACGCGTTCATAAATTTGAATATGGAAGTGAGTTCTAATGGCGTCGCTGTTTATTTTTACTGCACCCCCAGAGCCGTACGCCCGAATGCGACGCCGAATTTATTTCCATGCATTTTAATATCTCCCTCTGAATAGCTATTGCCATTTTCACGCGGTTTTATTGCGAGCTCTATAGTCGTGTTATGTTCTTTGTTTTGTTAGGCTCGCTTTACGATCGAGTGCGATGGACAATATTGGTCGATGAAGCCTCTTAAGGTTTTGGGGGAGCATCGAATGTAATTACCGCTCGGTTGGAACGCTTATTGAAGCGATAATAAGAGTCTGCGGTAATCATGTAAATTTCAACGTTTATGAAGCAAATTTCTGAAGGAATACCGAAGCGGTATATGTCAGTATTAAGTCATTAAAGGTGGACATTGATTGATTGGAGCCTGTGCAAAGGGCACGCACCGCGGAAGCGCACGCAACTGTTGTACGAACTTGTATACTTTGTTCACTCGTTTGTTTACAAACTCGAGAAGCGTATTTGTCACAGATGGGACGGTAAAATACTAAGAGAAGATGAAATTTTCAGTAATAAAAGCGTAAATATGTAATGCATATTGATACTCTTTTTGTCTTCTCTATGAATAGTAGTAAGATAACTATGGTAAAAGTATTCTTACTAGGCTCAACGTTACTGGTGGCCCAATGGAATATTCTAAGATTATCGTGTGCTGTTGACTAGTTCCTGAAAATGATCGTTAATTTGCAAATTTTAAAATACTATACTGATATGTTATGGTATTGTAATAGTACATTATTTTACATAAATACAAGTAAAAACTCAACTAAGTTACTGTGCGTGTCACGTGATTATTATGTCCTTGCCCAGACGTTGAGAAGAAAATTTTAATACCTTGAATTATACAGAAAAATATTGTCGACGCAGCTCGTTTACAACTGACACTTAAGCTGTCAAAATGATGTCTGTATGAGGAGAACGCGCAGCCCAAATGAGCTGTGGTATATTTTATTTTACACAATAATTACTTATAGTTTGTTAGAAAGAGTCGAGTCTAGTCATCTTTATCAGCTGGCTATTTATAACCTGTTGGCCTTCAATGTTTCCATTACAATTTAAATAACTTTTGTGCTAGATAATTAATTAGTTTTATTAAACAGGTAGTTATGTACTTACATACACATAGATGAGTAAATTATTTAATACGTTTACACGATGACTTCCTCCCTCGTTTGTTCGGGAAACCGGTTTATAATGATTACACGGTCGTTTATTGAGTGTGAATTATGGTGTCAATGTTTTTTTACTTTACTTTGTTAACTTTATACTTCCATATAAATTTGTAGCCTGTCACCTTGTCTCGCTTCAGTCTATGGAAGCGGTAATCATAAAATTTGATAAGGAAATAGTGATTCTAGCAGTAATGCTGATATTTATAGTTTGTGAAATAATTATGTTGTATGTCTAGTCTTAAAGGGATAAGTACGAACAAGTCGAAATATAAATCTTGCGTAGGAGGTGGAGGCGCGGCGCACGGGGTGGCTGGCGGGTCCTCTTGAAATATAAAAGTGTCCGGGGGCACTCAGCGGCCGGACGCTCATATTTTGTTATTTTATTTATATTAAAAGTAATGGTTCTGCGCGAGGCATAATGCTCTTGATGGTTTTTGCGCATTTTTCTCTTTTCTTTGTGTCGTATATTTTCACTTAAATGACAAAGGTACGTGACCCCACATATCTGTGTTACTTTGTATTACTGTGTTTTATAGGCTTAACGACTTAAATCTATGGTTAGTAATAAACATGTTAAAAACGGCATTGGAAGAATAGAATAGATTTATATCTCTGTGCTAAGGTACCACATTTTTAGAATTGGAATTTGTTCACTTGTGTCTACAGCGGACAGATTATGATTAGCATCATATATAGACATATATAGACAGCATATATAGACAGGTAGAATAAGCGAAAAAAACCTATAAATTTCGGCAAATTCCTATTGGAGCAGGTTTAGTTTTCGCTCCAGACGCGAAAAATTGCTTTATACTATTTTTGTCATTTTTTTCGTCACCTTAGCTGACAATATTTTGTCCAAAAATCAATTCAACCCATTTGGTTTCAGAAATTGTATCAGAAATTGATTATTTAATCAATTTCTGATAGTTGAATCTTTTTTTCGTTACAATAGGAATTTTCCGGACCAAAAAGCTAATTCTACCTGTCTATCCCTTTTTTTTTCAGTGCGGAAATCCAACAAATCTTAAAAATACAAACATTTGTGTTTGACTGTTGCACTCATTGTTCAAATTTATTAAACTGTTACTAGTATGGTAATTAACCCGTATGCGACTACTACTATTACCTATATATGACACAGACATGGTAATAAAAATTAAAGATAGGAGATGACTTGACATACTACTCTTTAGAAATCTTAATCTTAGATGAAGCGACTTATGCTAAGTCAGTCCATCTAAGATTAAGTAATATAATATCAAAAAGACAATTTACTTGCAAGAAACACGTTGATTTATTAGTGGTTAAGTATACATTAATGTTAACAAAGTGTATCGAGCGCACAGTCGCGTAGCTCTCGTGTAGACAGTGCTACAACGCGGGTACACCGACACGCTAGCATAAATTTACCTACCATAGTTTTATGCTATCATAAACAAGAAATACAGACATCTTCACTATAATGTAATGTAGGAAAACGGTCGGCGCTGTTTGAACCAAAAGCGGGTAACCATCCTTAAGTGCATTCACTCTACTGCTTTCGCGATAGAGGTGGAATTCGCGCACCGCTCATCGTTCTAGCATGTGCGGGTTGGCAGCAATCTGCACAAGCAGAAGCGAGGTGCTTGGCGTGGCGTGAGGCGGGTCGTGGCGGCTCATTGTAGACCCTCGGCTGACGGCGGCAAGAGCTCGTTCAGCGCGGCCTGCAGCGGCGGCGGCGGCGTCGCTCTTCCGGGGAAGGCACTATCTCGGGTGCAGCGGGGGCGGGCGCCGCAGCCACCACCCCCTCGTAAATAACGCGGGCTGGCGAGCCGGCGAAGCACCCGTGCCAGATTCTACAGCTAGAAACAGTTAAACGCTCATAATTTCGTGCTGGTTAAGCTTATCTTTGTCTCGTGTACGAAATTTCGCTCTGCCGTCCCCCTCGCGCGTTTTCGTGGACATATTTTATTTGTTGCAACAGAACGTTCTGTCGCGTCCGGGGCCAAAGTTATAATTGTAGTTCGACATACCAGTGCAGCTTCTGCATAAAGTTGCTCAGCGATGTTTACATTGTTGAAATAACTTTATCTCGGTAATGTTTTAAGTTCACTTAAAGTAAGATTTATTTACAACTTGAACTTTTATTAACGGTATTTGAATAAAACATATAATAGGTATACAGGACGTTATAGATAGAATATAATATAGTTTTTAATCATCTTTCAGTAGTCTCAGCATCAGGTCAAACAGATTCTTCTTTCCGAAAGGGCTAAATACAAAAAGCTGTTGTTGTGTTAATATTATGAGTTGCGTTATACTCATCCAATTATGGTATGACTTACTAGTATTATGTTATAAGGTAAATAGCTACTTAAGTAACTATGGTGTCACTCACAAGTTTTCGCATAGATGTACGTTTAAAAGGCATTCGAGCATGGTGTGATAGTGCGACTTGGGCTCCGGCGGTGGGAGGCTAAAGGGGGTTGGAGAGGGGTGACGGTGGTGTTAAGCCGGTATCATCCCGCCTTATCGCGACGCGGCGCGGTTTCATAATAATTTTAATACTCGGGGTGGCGCACTGCGAGGATTGCCAGCGCATACTTTTACAAGCGCTTTTCGTTCCCGGAGGATCCTCGGCGGCGCTGTCACCCTCGCGTGCATGTCTTCAATCTCGACCGCGGTAAGTTGCCGCTGAATACACCCTCGGGATTTTTTACTTTTGTTTTGACATTTATTGCCACGTTTTTGGTTTGTTTACGCCGTTTATACTGACACATTTAATTTGTAAATAGGTGCTCTTTATTAGATTTCTCTTGTGACAATCTACTTTAATTTTTATTTATTTAAGAAGAGCCTGAGTTGTAAATGCCAAAGTACCTATAGCAAGATTTTTTCTTGTTGATATTTTGTAATCATATTTAGGCTTATGGTATGGTATTGGATAAACGAACTCATTCTGATGAATGTGAGTGCCGGGGAGTTCTTTCTTAAACACTTGTTACTTTATGTGTATATTAACATGTACTCGGGGCAATTTTGACAGCAACTCTGAGAAGAACCCGAGCCGTTGCCGTATGGTGGCGGATTAAGAATTCAGAGTGTCACCACCCCTATTCATCCCGTGGGTGTCGTAAGAGCTGACTCAGGGAGCAAACTACGCAGGACAACAGCACTGCAGAGTGGACTTTTAAAGGCTGTTGATGTGATGATGATGATAGAAAAGAAGTTTACGTTTCTTTTCTATTGTGCTGTCAAAGCCAAGGTTGCTCAAAGTGTACGTAAAGATGACACTTGGTGCTTAATAAATGAAGGAAATAATAAACTGTCACAATAGTGTGTTCGTCTATTAGCTATTGTGGAGCACAAAGAGCCTCTTAATTACAAGTAGCAGATAGCTTTATGCGAGATCAGCCAATTTGCCAAAATGGATATAATAAACGAGGGCGGTAATAGAGGCGGTTGAGTGTAACATTAATAGAGAGGCAGGTAGCGCGGGCGGGCGGTGGCACTAACGAGCGTTTTTATCCAGGGCGGGCGGATGATGGATGGACCTACTTCCGGGCGCGACGTCCGTACTTCCTCCATTCCTTTTGTATATTTATCAACATTAATTTCAATGTGCTACAAGATATATTTTGCCTGTTTCACTTACTGATTTTTCGTGACACGCTATTCAAATTGTTTCCACAGTATGATTGTGATCGTTTTTGTTTTAGTTTTAAACAATATAGCTGAACTGATAGACATTACCTGCAGATTTTAACAAACTATGTAAAGAATTGCGGTTGATTGATCGTTGATTTTGTTCGTTGAGATGGTACTATCGTGACACTTGATCATCTCCTAAGGGCTAGGTTTAAAGTTTTTAGACGAATGTAAGCAAATATCAAATTTTGTAATATACTATCGTATTGGAGACACATAAAAAACCGTTTGCATGCCACTTACCACTCACCATGCCTACAGACCGCGATCTTATTGTTATAAATACATACTTGTAAACTTGTAGTATGAATTTCCATATTGATCTTTGATCAACAATAGTACTGTGAGCTGGAAATTTAACAATTTTTAAGTAACCATATTTCAGAGTATAAATAATCTGATCTATTTTTGCGCACATACATATCTAATGCGTGCAGGAATAGCTTGCGCCACGATAACATTACTAATGATGATGGACATGCCTAACCATTACCTTATTACGGCTACTCTCCCTATTTAACATGACAGCATTATATTGCGAATACACTGTTGATAAAAGTCGGGCAAAGCTACTGTAAGAAGGGGGCACTATAATTAGCTATTCAGGCTTTAATTAGCTAATTTGGATCGAGTGTACCTTTTTTACCCTATTTCTTTATACGTGTTACTTTGAAGAGAATATAAGTATAGTAAAGTGCTACTTTTGTAACAGGTAGCTAGTGTTGTAGTTTTACTGGACACAACGTTGAAGGTGAGTGTCGTTTCAGGAGTGTGTTCGCTTATAGGAACAGTATTTGACATGGTAATTTGGCCGGGCCTCATAGGAAGCTAAGGCTTTGAACTTGAGAAAAGAAATATGTTTCTCAATGAAACGTAGATCTTTGGCAGCTATTTCACATGGCTCGAGGAGTGAATAAGAGTCGGTATCATTTTTGTAGTAAGATACCCAAACATTTTTTAAGGATAGTAGGATTTACTAGTTTGCATTAGAAATGGTTTCTTTACTGAAAAAAATATTTATATGTTCAGTGACATTTAAAAAATCACCAGGTCTCTCGAACGGTAACATAATTGCGGCCATGGTACGGGCCAAGATTGCGTAGAACTCCGCCGGAGATGGCGGAGTAGTGCCGGGAGAGGTTTAGTACTCTGCCGGCCCGTCAATCTCGGGAACGACTCAGGCGCCAGAGGTCGCAGAACGACTTCAGTCCTCCATAAGGGCAGGCCCGGGGGTGACAGGTGAGGCCATCCGACACCCAACAGAAGCAGGCCAGGTTGGCGCTGCCACGCGCTATGGAGCGCGCGCGCCCTCTAGGTAATTTCAACACCGTGGTTCCCACACACGATGGAGTTATTTACAAGCCGTAGATGGCCCAGGGTCCATCGGGGTCCCAGGGATTTCCTTCCTAGAGGACACTTGGTACCCCCATGGCTACTGGTGCGGTTTTTGGTCGGTTCGAGTTTGACCTAATCACCGGTGGGTGGTATCGGAGGGGAATGCTGCACAGAAAAATAACAAAAATTATTCTTAAATTTATTCTTAAATTAAAATTACTAAGATGCGAACTTTTCAATAAAACAAAAATTCTAAAATCTGTTTTCAACAAGGGTCTAAGTTTCATAACATGTTACATAATATTAATTGGCCGAAAACTTTTTGCTCCTGTTTAGTTTTAGGGTTTATAAAAGCAAAATAGGAAATAATTAACTAAGAGTATAATATCAGTTTCGCACACTCTGAAATATGGTACTGCGCGCCCTGAATGCAATTAGCCTCAACCCACGCACTACAATGTGTGACTTTCATAGCTCATGCAAGGAACAAACAAACTATAAAACAGTTTAAATAGCAATTTATGCAAATAACGACATGAATTTATATTCGTGTTCATAACACGGTTTACATCGTGCTTCTGCGTACCTATATATATACCTTAGCTTAATTGAATTTATACCCACGTTCTCAAATGAATATGACTGGAACTCGTACTGTGTTTCTGTACTTAATGATGTCTTATTAAGTATTCGATGTGCCTCCGTAGAACGGTGAGAACCTCGTAACATAAATTTTGCGTATTATTTACGTTGACAAACGTGCATTATGAAATTATAATACATTGATTGATATGCGAGGAGCGGTCGTTCGCGAGGTAGGACGTGTGAGTCGTGTGGGGCACGTACCTTGTTGTACTAAATACTTAAGCGATGGACATTAGCGCCAGGGTTAGACTATGAATACCATCTCGCGTGGAAGGAATTGAGACCATTAGGTATTCAGGACTTCATTATTATTTTTATTAGTCATAGTAGCAACTTATGTTTTCTTTGGGGACTGATATAGGCCCTGGATAAACTGAACTTTGTTTTATAAAACAAAATTTATTTCATTGTCCCCATGGTTCCATGAGATTGGATGTCTCAAATAGTAATTTTTACCGTTACGTGTGATAGAAGTCCTTGCATTAGACCCAGTTGCATAATTCTAAGACCTCAAATATGGTTATGGTTATCTGATCACAACACTGCACAAATGCTCACATGGCCTGTAATGTATAAAAATAAAATACCCGAGTTTGTATATAATTTTAAAAGGTGTTACTCTGTCGAAAATATTACTAAGTTTTATCAGTATCTACCTAGCATTCAATATTTGAAGTATTACAATGAAACTGATCTGAATTTATCATTTAACATATTCTATGATTACTTTTGCTTATTGTATCAACTTTGTTTTCCGATTATTAAAGTAAAAACATGGGTATCAAAAAAAATAATTGGATGACAAAAGGACTACGTGAAAGTTGTAGTTATAAAAGAGAATTGCGGCATAAATATTATTTCACTAAATCTAAAAAAGATAAACATATTTATATAAGGTATGACAAACTGTTAAAAAATGTATTACAGATCCATTACAAATAGCTAATGAATTCAATCAGTATTTCATATCAACAACTAATGCATTGAATAGCGACATTCATAATACATGTACTAAACACAAACAAAAGAACTCAATGTTTTTGTCACTGGTAGACGAGTCGTTCATACATAAAATAATTATGTCTCTTTCTAATACAACATCTGAGGGTTGCGAAAAGTTGTAAAAATGTGCAGAAAACAACTAACTCCTATGCTTACGTTTCTGGTAAATCTTTCATTAGAGACAGGGACTTTCCCTCAAAAGCTTAAGTACTCAGTTATAAAACCTCTGTACAAAAAAGGAGACAAAACGGCACTGAGTAACTATCGCGCTGTTACAGTACTGCCAGTGTTTTCAAAAATATTTGAAAAAGTTATGCATGAGAAACTTACACTTTTCTTCAAGATGAACAGTGCTATTGTGGGGAACCAATTTGGTTTTCAAAGAAGAAGATCTACCAGAGATGCAGCTTTCTCTTTGGTTAACGACATCCTTCAGAGTGTCAATGACAAAATGTACACAACAGTGATGTTTCTTGATATGTCTAAGGCATTTGATTTTGTTTCACATGTACAGCTTCTGATGAAATTTGAGCATTATGGTGTTAGGGGACCTGCTTTGAATTGGCTAAAGACATACCTAGATGATAGATATCAATGTGTTGATGTGACACATTTAACCGCTAAATACTGTATTGAAGTAAGGAGATCCAACTACGATTTAAATAAATTTGTAGTTCCCCAGGGCAGTGTGTTGGGCCCGTTACTCTTCCTGGTCTACATTAACGACTTGCCAGAAGTTACTCACCATAACACTGTACTATTTGCTGATGATGTGTCAGTAATAGTAACTACAAATAAAAATCTGACAATTGCACAACACGAAAATGACATCAATAATACCTTGACATCAATTACAAATTGGCTGAATTATAATAATTTACAAATTAATTTATTAAAAACGCATATAATTCATTTTAATAATTTTAATGACGATAACATACATATAAATTACAATGGACTAAGCATCTCGATGGCTAACAATACGACTTTCTTGGCATAGTTATCAATGATAAACTTAACTGGAAGGAACACATAGCGAAAATCGCAAACAGGATAAATGGATTCTCTTTCACTCTGTACAAACTGGCAAAAGTATCTTGCCAAATTACAGCATGTACAGCGTACCTTGCGTATGTCGAATCTGTGTTAAGGTATGGGTTGTTGGTATGGGGTAACGGTACAGATATAGATAAGGCTTTTATAGCACAAAAACGGTGCATTAGGTCCATATGTGATATCGCTTCGGACGTACTCCATATTTAAAAAAACTAAAGATTCTCACGTTACCGTGCTTGTACATCCTCGAGGTATGCAAATTCATAAGACAGCACCCTCAAACATTTAAGCAAGCGAAGAATGTCACCAAAAGGAGCAACATTGGAAATCCAAATAGACTTGTGTTGAACATGGTACCTAGGTCGAAAAGACTTCAAAAAAATTGTTACGCGATGTGCATTAAAATCTTCAATAAAATCCCAGAACGATTTAAAGAACTACCATTAAATAAGTTTATTCCAGCCCTGAAAGATTGATTAATTACAAATACATTTTATTCGTGTGGAGCACCATTCAAAAAGTCTATGACCGTAGTAGTAGTAAGTGTAATTAATAAAAGTGAAATTATAACCAATACACAAAAACTGATGAATAATGATGATGATAATAATAATAATATATCTAATACATAAATTAAAAAAATTAAAGTTAAATTTGCATGCTATCTTCATGGCTAAATGGGCCTGTTCGCATTATATTAAACCTTTAATACCACAACATGTACCACCCCATTTATAGCAAATATATAATTTGAATTTGAATACCCGTAAA
Source organism: Arctia plantaginis (assembly GCA_902825455.1). NCBI lineage: Eukaryota > Metazoa > Arthropoda > Insecta > Lepidoptera > Erebidae > Arctia > Arctia plantaginis. Next base: position 11,005,407 of record CADEBD010000288.1, read on the forward strand.
TACTATACAATATACGATATATAATACTCGATATCTATGTATCTCTGGCTTTTTGAGCTGCATCTCAAATCGACTTTAGTCTGACAATTCCACTCATGGAAGGGATGGTAGATCTACATATTTTCTCTTGTTTTAACTTGAACAGAATATCAAATATATAGTATAGTCATTCTAAAAGAATCCTAATTTTCATTTTCAATTCAAGCTTTCCAGTACGGAACCCGTTTGGGTCTCGTACGGGAAAGCTTCATTAAAAATGTCTTTTATGCGACAGTAGTCTACGTTAGAATTTTATACTTTCAAGGTGTAATGGCTACTTACTACATGAAGTCAACTAGAAATATCCCTTTTAAAACATGCAAGGCACAGAAAAAAAAAACTTTGAATACAGATTTTACTTAATGGTGTTTGATCATAATTATTTGTTCATCTACGAAAGGAAAATTTTTGTATATGATTTTCATTTGCTAACGGAAACGTTGGTTTTAATCTTACACAAACCTAATCGATTACTACACTACTGTCTGGAAGACCGTCTGTTTGGTGATGCCAGTGGGTTACATCTTTGTCTTTTCTATAATACCGTCAGAGACTCTTAATTGTTTTTTATTTGACAATGATATCGTAATCGTAGCGAATCTATGGTTATCATCTTTTATAATTGAACCGTATGAACTATTGTTAATTTGGAAGAATATATAAATATATTATGTAGGTATCCGTGTGGTGACGGATTAAGAATACAAATTGTCACTACCCCAATTCATCCCGTGGGTGTCGTAAGAGCCGACTAAGGGAGCAAACTAAGCAGGACAACAGCACTGCAAAGAGAAGGAAAAGTTGAAACAAACCCTATACCAACCCGTCTGGCCAGCGTGGTATAGTAGGCCAAAACCTCCTTTCTAAGGAGAGGCCTATGTCTAGCAGTGGACTAGTATAGGCTGTTGATGATTATGTAGGTAATCATTCGTTAGATAAAAAAGTTATCCAAGTTGTATCTAATCGTATGTTACCATTTGGTACTACGAGTGACTAACAAACATTGTGATTTTTAAATAATCAAATGTTTTTAAATGCGTAAAAATACAAATGGGATCCCATAGAGAAAGATTACCAAACACCCGCATATTAAAGCTAGTATTTACACTAATCGATAGAAATACGTGTAAACTGATATATCAACCTACTTACAACGATTGAAATAGGTGATGAGAAGACGAAGAGCCCACGAATTTTATTGCTTTGTCGAATACCAAGATCAAAGGGTCATAATAAGACAGAAAATATAGGCTATAAGAAATAGTAGAATGAAGTATATGAAATACAAATACCTGAATGTAATTTCGTGAATAGATTCGCGCGAGTCGAAATAAAGCGAGCCAATCAATATTAACACGCCGCAAACAGCGTAAATTGTTGCCTAATGCCATATACGCACACAAACGTACTGGGCCGTCCGTGAACTAGCGCCTACACTAGCCAGGGTGTTCCAGTTCTGATGTGGACGTAAAATATTCTTCAGTGTTTACTGTTTTTTTTTATTTATAAAGGCGGTTATTAGGTTTTCAGTTCAGTGATGTCTGTGTACTCAATCTTCATGAGTACGTAAATACATAAATGACTCGTTTGGTCGTACATTTAACTTTTACTGTAAGTAAACCTTTATTTAAAAGACGTTAACGCTATGAATGAATAGGAACACAGGTGCATTATATCATCCTGTATGCATAGGGTAGATATTACATTTACACAAGAAGCACACGCACACAGAATCAGTGCCCCATGCCGGCACATACGAATGCACGCACACATCACACCACGGCCGGCCTGTAATAACTCGGAACCACAATAAATCAATGTGATTAATGTCATTAAGCACTGTGTGCCGGCCTCTCTATATTCCGTCAATATGCACTGTTTTACGACATGCCACGCCACGATAATTAGTCAGCTTTGTTAGGACCGTTGACGAATGTTATGTCCGATATCAACGCGACATAGAGAAATTAAAGAAATAAAAATATGTATACGGGGCTGCTTTTGGTTTCAATATACGAAGAAAACTATGTTGAGACACGAATGTGACATGTTAGATGAGATCAAAGAGAATTTATAACGGAACGTTCATAAACACGTCACTCGCGCAAAAAATGATCTCTGCTATTTCTCAAACAGCGAACACAGTCGGCATGAGGAGATTGATAACTATTACCATTTCTTGGTCAGTTTCCCGAGACGCATGTTTATCATACGTCCGGTTGATGGATAGGCCGTAATTATTACGATTAGAACGGCATCGCAAATCATGGGAACGGCGAGGACAGGCTGCACTAGTTGACATCGTTATCGCCGCCTCAGATCTCGATTGTTGGCTCTGGAACTATACAGTTGTGTTCGCTTCGTTCCGAACGCGCGTCCACTTTCATACTTTATTTCATCTCTTGTTCACTGATCAGAACCCGATGCGTGGTTACGCTGTTACGAATGTATCCAGTATCGATTCTGGCCCATTTAGATCGTCGATACCGCAATTTGCTGACGGACAAGACTCGCGCTTCGCTTGACTCTAAAATGAAGGTTGGAATGTCTTGAGTTCTAAATCCGTTCTGTTGATTGCATTAAATTGTGTACCTATTAAAATAAATTTCAAGACAAGTTCAAATTTAGACATAAATTTTCATAGCTAAAACACAATTTTCTTTAATAATCTACTCCTTTTTAGTCAAACAAAGAGTAATACTGTTTCACAATCGACTTGCCTAATCGATATCTTTTTTAAAATAAAACAACAACATTGATCTTCGCAACGCCGAATCACTTGACTTCGCACTAATCACTTGAATTGATTGGAAGCCTCTGTTGCTAATCGACGTAAGTAGTTATTAGCAGGTAGGTGACAAAAATAGATTCTTGTTTATAACATTGCGTTGTGTTGAGGTGGGATAGCCGTACTATTGTGGTTGCGACCAAGATGCCGATGACCATTCCGGTTGTACGCTTGGGCTGCAAAGTTCGCAATCAAATAAATATTTCGGCACAATTAAGAAAACGCCGACGAGGGTAGCACTCGTGACAATCGACTAACAGATAACTGTGGAGACGCCATGTGTTTTTGTTTATTTACTTGCACAATTTAAAGTCAATTAAATCATCTTAAGAGTATGGTTTCAAAATGTAGGCAAAGCTTTAAACAATTTGTTTCTTTATTGATTTATTTAGGTCTTAATAATTCCTTTACAATAAATATTGTTGTAATTAAAAGGAACAAGAACTAAGTTAATTCTTTTAGAAAACATATCTCGAGATATACGTTTACAGCGATGTCTAGTTAAGACGTTTGATAGGATGCGCTATCGACTCTATGGACTTCGAAGTGCGTGCTCTTCGCTCTGCCCACATCCGCTGAAGTATTTTGTTTATTGCTAATGCGATTTTATTTTTTATTGTTTTTATTTATCTTTATTCAGCGATTGCGGTTTATTGTATTAAAATAAATAAGAATTCTTGACTTTTTAATTTTATTCGAGCCAAAGTACACGACAGCGCTGCGAGGAGAGAAAGAAATAAATTTTAATAAGCGTTTCTTTTTTAAGGCGTGATTCTTCAGTTAAGAACGATTTATTTTTTATATAAACTTGAAGATAAACCGTATTCATTAGAGATCGACTGGAAAGGGCTTCAAATAAAAATAAACGTGGTCAAGTTGGTGTTGTCCCCGAGTTATTGTCGTTAATCAGCCCCTCTCATGGAGGCATGTTGATTGGACCCCAAGCTCGGCGCGTATGGATGAGCGGCATTGTTCTCTTTATTAACATTTGGCTTAATTATACCGATCATATACGTACATTCTTTGCATTTATCTCTCTTCTTTCAACCTTATATTTCTTATATACCTATTCTGGATTGGATTCTCTTACATTCATTTGTACGAATATTTTATGCGACATTATTATTGAGGCCTTTAGTGTATCTTTAGAAGCTACTTTTGACAATAAGAAGATACTTTTCCAGCTGTGACACAACTAACCTAACTTACGTTTTATATTTTTACCTAAACATCTGTAACATTTAAATGAGGACATAAAAAGGAAGTTGATTTCCTAAATTTCTTATTTAAATATTTAAACTCAGAAGCCAAACAATATATGTTGCTGTTGTAGCTAAATCGAATTGGTTATTATATTAATTATGTATAAAGCTAAATCACAAGGTTGAACTCATTCCTATAACGTTAGTATCACCGTTGACATATTCGAGGCGTATTTCTACGAATTTGTTCACGTCCACAGCTCTAATCGTGTGTTGCCCAACGGAAGTACATAAATAATGTTTATCGATCGATCATCGCGAGGTATCATGACGCACTCGTTAGATTTATGCCTTCATTGTCAGTGTCGTAAACTAGATCTCCATAAAAAGGGACATTTCCTATTTATAATTTATATCAAAAGACAATGGTTAACAAAAAGCGGGCGCCTCTTCGCGAAGCGACCGGGCTGCTCGTGCGCACCACGGCGCCAACTGCCAAATCTCTATCGGACGAGCGTAAATTACGCCTTTTTACCTGGATTCCTGTTTTGACATATTTAAGGCATTAGTAATAATTATGAGTGCTCCGTCCGGCCCTGTAATGCCTGTGTGCGTGCCAGTGAGTTTTGACACTATCTTAATGACGGACGTCGGGTGACAATAAATATTGAATCGTTATCGCTTACCTATCCGAAGTTGCGTCACTTACCTTTAAATCCTAAAATAGACCTCCCAGATTGTTTGCTGTCTCTTCTTTAGATCTCATTATTGTCTATAAGTCTTAATAGTTAAAAACTTAGTGATAGCACTGATCCTAATTGCAAGTATTGGGGTGAGTGGTGAGTTGCTAAGGGTCGAGCGCATCTGTTGTATTCTTCCTCCTACGCGTTGCTCGGTACTTAACGAACATAGCCCAATAGTTTTAATTGCAACCCGATATTTTTATTTCTATGTCGTTACAAAGGGTATCGTAGGAGTTTTTCATGTGAATTTTCAGGGGAATAACGTTGAAAAGTCGGAATTGGGTCAAATCGAATGACGTATCAGACAGCTTGTGTCAAGTCTGTCAATCAATTTTAAAACGAGAAATTTTCAATGTGAGAAAATTTTATGCGTTGTTCTAATAAAAAACTCTACACTAAAAAACTGGATATCCGAAAAACCGATCATGTGTTTCGGGTGGTATGAATAAATCAGATATACCGAGGCGACTGACGTAGGCGCCTGCTCGAAGCGGGCGGTTCTCCCCGCCGAGTTATAAAACCTCTCAAAAGGTGAACTGAAAGAATACTGCGTAAATATTAAGGGTTTACGATGGCTCATTCAGTCATTAGAGTTCGTCTTTTGTTTATAACCACGACGTAGACTTGTCGCTATACCAAGATAAGATCTGTCTCGTCGGGTTGTCATTATTTATGTGAATTTTGACAGAACAGCACTCTACGGACTCACACTAAATTGCTATTATTTATGGCAAGTGTAGTCTGCACGTAGTCATAAATTACTCGTCATAGGATTAAGACAAAAGCTAGTGTCGATAAAGGCACACCTCATTGTTCTGACGAATGCACTACTGATATAGCCAATACTTTTTCATTTTACGACTTCTATACGAGATTGCTTCGACCAATACCTATTAATACTTATGAAATGTGTAAGGGAAATATACTTTTCTCTATCATTGTGTATAAATAAAATTACGATAAATAAACATCGGAAAGCTTGGGACATGGCAGGCGGATATAAAATTTATAACCCTTAATAGGCTATGGACAGAAGGGTGGATGAAATACGGTTAATGATAAATCCAAAAATGAGATTTGCCGGACGTCTGGCCACTCAAAACTGACGCTCTATTGTCATAGGATACTCGCACCTTGTATTACACACATCAACTAAATACGGCGTGTTCATTCTAATATATACATGATGATTAATAATTTTATCGACAAAACATATTATTATTGCACTCATAAATTAAATTAAACCATAGTATTGTGATGGTATTCTAGAATTAACCAAAGTAACGAATTATTGAATCCGTTGTAATTAACCAAATTAACTCTTGTCCTAAATAGGACCAACATTATGCAATTTGTGTAATATGCGTGAACATCTTTCTCTTTTTCTCTTGTTTTTTTAGATAAAAACATATTTTAATTTTGTCTTTTGAATCTAATGATTTACGTCTGCAAATTTGATGGAAAAAATCGTAAATAAATTGTATAGTAACTGGTTTCCGGTAATAATTTAAGGATAGCCTTATACAGTACCAAATTACTATCAGCCTGTATCGATGATAGCGGTGTAGGTGGTGATGATCCAGATGGACCCCGGTCAGCAGCTGCGCAGTAATTAAGAGGTGGCATGGAAGTGGCATGCGCCGGCGCACAATGCGGTTCAATTGAATGAGAATAATCTTTGCACCCACGCGTCTTTTGTGTGCGTGGGTGGACCGATGACCAGTGCGTATACGATCGCTAAGTTGCTCTATCATTGATTTTTCGGTAAAGAACAGACTGTTTCAAGAGATTTCAATATTAAGGAGACTGCATGTAGACTTATTTTACTAGTTGTATTATAATGATAATAATAATAATTCTTTATTTTCTTCTCACAATCACCAATCAATACGATATTAAGTTACATCAGTAATTAACATTACAAATAGTAGTTGTAAGATGACTGGCGTCTGATCACCAGGCACTCACCCTTCTTGAACATTTCTTTGCTGTGATTACGTTATTAATGTAAATCAAAGAAATACATTTTAAAGTTTAGAGAAGATATCAAAATTATTAGGATACCAATACATGAATACGACGTCACCCCGTAAATAGACATCAGTGGTAGGATGGAAGAAGGGTAAAAATGAACCAACTTTAAGTATAGCACTTTGTGATCTTTCAACCTTAACAAAATCTTTTTTGGGTGCTCCGCCTCAAGATGTTATGCAGTACGTTATGAACGACTGGCAAAGAGATAAGTAGACAGATAACATTAGAAACAGTACAGTGATATGTAAAGATCTAGCAAATAACTGGAAATAGGTACTGATCACTCAAACAAAACTAACTTACAAATAAAACTGAAAACCCTACCGCTACTTTTAAGCCCCCAACTAATGTTGAAAATGCTAAGGTGGGTTGGTAAGTAACGTTTTCTTACTCTTAATTTACAAATTTTATATATATTATGGCTGGGGTACCGAAAAAGAATAGAGTGCCTTTTATCATTTAAAAATACGGTGTTATCACAAAAAACCGGTTTCTGTTTGAATGTGAGAAAACAATTTTAAAATGTAAACGTATTTAAATCGGACGTAACAGAAAATCCGTAATAGCGTTGTCAAATGCTATCTTAAACGATTGACATTTACCAATAATATTTACATACTCAGTTATACACATAATATAAATCATAGATTACGCTCACATTTAAATTCAAATGTGAATAAATATTAGCTACTAGCCTAACGTGAAACGTTTGCGACAATCGTTTTCGTGATATTTACTATGTACAATCTTCCACTGGTATTCTCGTGATATGTCGACTTCACTCTGTCTTTTATTTAAATCGGCATAACAATTACATTGCGGAGTATCGGTAAAATAAAACAGTATATTACTGTAATATTGCAAAAAGACAAAAGTAGAGTAGACAATAGAGTAAAACAAAAACAGGAAAACATGACATCAAGCAAATGTTCTCCATCGATCCACGTTGTTAGGTAAACAAGTTTGGTTGATTTTATTTTTAAGGTTTATACATGATTTAAGATTGCTGTATTGTGGAAAAAGACATACATAAAATACAATGCAGAAAGCATAATAATGTAATTTCCATCTTCGCTGTTGGAAATGTTGGGATTCAGTTTCAAACGATTACCCTTTATTTAGATTTGCCATGATGTAAGCGTCGCTGCTATTAGCGTCTGTTCTTAAAGAGTATAGTCTAATCAATTTAAAAACTTTATCGTGTTAATATATATATAAGTAATTCCAAATTTATTTTTCACCATGGTAAAAAGCATCCCTATAATGAACAGAAACACAATTTCGAGTAAATCACGCAAGTAGAGCATACTCCACGCCATGTCCTTCGCACAAAGCTAACAGTTATTGCAAAAATTGCTTTAATGATAAATTGGTGACCATTTCTAATGGCCACGGGGCAATGAGTGATTCGACCCGGAATCGAACCCGAACAGTCATAACGTCCTCGACATACAATGACGCTCACTTGATGATTTATATCTTAATTGTGTTCAATACCGACATTCCGTTGAAGGCGGTTTTTATATGATAGTCATAATTCTTTGTAACTCCGTTCATTCTGATATTCCGATAATTCAATTATGTTGGACGTCATTTCACCTGGTCGTTGTTTTATTGGTATATGACAGACATGAACCTATTCTAGATGAGTGCTTTGTTTTGTATTTCCTGTTGTAAAGGAGAATATAAATTATGAAACACCATGTATTCTATAAATCTACACAGTATTGTCGTAATACATTACTTCCTTATTACAACTCAGGTGGAAAAACAGCACATAGCCCCCAGATTCTAGTATGGACATACAAAATGTTCGTAACATAGTTGGTCACAAGGCCTTTAGTTGATCCTACTCTCGTACAAGAGAAATATTTCTTAAATTGATGATACACCTCACACACGGTTGCCTGATCCTAGACTAGGCAGCGTTTGAACCTAATAAATTACATGCAGATAGAACAAATGGATATTGCTCATTACACATTTTTTCCTGGGTGGGAATCTAACCCTCGACCTCTCGCTTCGATGTAAGTGCGGTTTAGGAGCCGGTCAAGTGACCAATTGTGACATACCATCATTTTCATCACCACAGTTTTTTTGTTGTTTCTAATATAGGGGACACACTAAGATAGTTACGTATTTAGAACACTATAAATTAAATCCAAAATGACGACTTGCAAAGAAGCAAATTTTTAAAGGAATACATTCGTCATAAGCTAGCAATTCGCATCAATTTCTCTGGGTTGTATAATGAATATATACTTTGTCCATCTGAAATAATATATACGCACATTTTATTTGGTTAAAGTGTTTCCCCTCCCGCTAAACTCCCCATTAACATAAACTTATAAAATTCGCACTGTTTACGCACTTACGTTTTTATTAAGCGCTTGGTAACATAACTGATTGTTTTGTTAAGAGTCCTAGTTCTCCTTTATAATATTTTCTCATGTCCTTGTACTGCTACTATCTCTACTGCACTATTTTAATAAAGTGTGTTGACAAAAATAAAAACCGCTGGGGTTCGTCACCAGCACTTCGTGGTTGTAGCTTCCGCCAAAACCATTTTATATTAGTTTTCGAATTCTTAAATTAAACCTGAAATTAATTCTTTAATTCTTAATCAAACCTTTACCCATCATAAGAGATTATACTATCTTAACAACAAATACTTTAGTTTGTTGTGCCAATAGCACAATAACAAGGAAAAACAAAACAAAAATAAATAAATAAAACAAAAACATAAAAAACAGTAACAGTGATTAGTAAAGAAAAAAATAAAATGACTCGAGTGTAAAAAGATTATGTTACAATAACTATTAAACAAGATTTAGATAGGGTTTTATTTATTGCTATAGGAACAGTAAATATATATATAATTTATTTTCTTTTCGATAAAGTCTTTACCTCCCGTGCTAGTCAAAAGACTGTGTTACGGCAAGGTAAATTCTTCTCAGATATTATTTCGTAACCCACAAAGGTATTATGTGAATATAATACATTTTTAAGCAAATACACCTACACATACCTACGTATACTAAATAAATATCTATATATACACACATATTTTTACTATGTATATCACTACTATTTATACACAGTTCTATTTGTCTATACGCATACATATATAATCGCATACATACATATTTAAGCGCTTACATAAAATATTTGTCCACCATTTTGCTTGCTTACAATACTCACTATACATACTCCCATATAATTTCGGATCAAAATTAAATCACCCGTACAAATAACAATCACGAAATGTGTCTTTACTTACATACTTGCATAATTTTTTCTGTCCCTTCGTAGTCTAAACTGCTTAGGTACTTCTCCAGTTCCCTCCTGCACACAAACCTCGTCATGTTTGTCAAACTTTTAACTTTACTTATGCGATTATAAAGCAGCGGGCCGAGAAAGTGTGAAAAACATTGAGCAAACGCAGTTTTACAAGAGGGCACCTCATAGATATCGTGTGTTCTTCTCATGGATCTATTTGGAGGCCTTTGGCGACGATGTTGCTTCAAAATAAGGTATTTAATGAAATGTTGACGAATAGTGAGGACTTCAAATTCCCTATACAATTTTAAGGTAGGGTACTTAAACGGTTTGAAATTAATTATTTTTAGAATGCACCGCTGGGCTCTTTCAATTTTTATCAGGATACTTTTACGCGCACCACCCCAAGCCGCAATCCCATAAGTAGCTATAGACTGACATAAAGTAAAGTATACCATCCTATTAGTCTTCTGGTCTCTTAAGTTTCGAATATTTTTAAAGATGGGAATGAGTTTACGTATTCTAGATCTGAGATTAGTAATATGTCTTTTCCAGTTCAAATTCTGATCTATTTCAATGCCAAGATATTTTATACTCTCTACTGCAGATAAGGTGTAACAGTCGCAACAGCCTGTATTAGCACATGTTTCAGTATGTACCTGCAGTATGAAAGTAGGTGGAGGCTGTAAATTCTTTCTTATACTAAAAGTGATATATTTTGTTTTGTTAAGATTTAGAGTTAATAGATTGCAGTCAAGCCAGTTGGTAATGATTTGGATTCCCGTCTCAGCCACTGCCTTAACTTGCGTCCATGACGAGTGTTGAAATAAAATGACAGTATCATCAGCAAAAGTAATTATTTTCATATTAGGTATTTGAATATTGCATAGACTGTTTATATAAATGAGAAACAATGTAGGCCCCAGCACAGATCCCTGTGGAACACCGAAATTAACTTTTAGCTTAGAACTATAACCATTTCCAATTTTCAGTGTTTGCGTCCTATTAGTGAGGTAATCTTCGAGGAGATCCAGGGGTACACCTCTAATGCCTATAGACTCTAATTTGCGAATCAGCAGAGGAATTGATATCGTATCAAAAGCCTTACTTAAATCAAGGAACGCACCAATACATCTTTTTCTACAGTCCAGATTTTGCGCCACATTTGTAACTAGCTCCTCAATAGCGTCCGAGGTAGATTTATGTTGTCTAAAGCCGTATTGATTTATAGATAGGATCTTATTATTTTCCAGATAACTAACTAATCTCTTGTTGATAATTTTTTCCAAAACTTTAGCCAACGTTGGCAGAAGTGAAATCGGTCGATAATTAGTGATACTGTCCTTTTCACCAGACTTGTATACTGGTATTACAATGGAGTCTTTTAGGACGTCAGGAAATCTGCCATTAGATAGACACAAATTCAATATACGCACCAGAGGTCCAGTAATGAAGTGCACATTTTTTTTTAAGAAATTGGACGATATGCCATCCCAACCTGTCGAATTAGTATTTTTTAGCGACATTATGATTTTATGTACCTCAAATTCATCAGTTTCTAGCAGCATAAATGAATTCAGCGGCGTGTCATTACATCTAAAGCTTTCCACCATCTCGGCCTCAGACAGTTTTAATTTTTGTAAAATATTATTTGCTAAGTTAGCACCTATGTTAACAAAAAAATCATTGGCGTAATCAAGTGATTCCTGATATGTCGATTTAACGCTCAGCAATTCGGAAGGCTCTTTAGCTTTCTGAGATGTATTCAAATTGCATACATTTTTTACAACATCCCAAGTCTTTTTAATATTGTATTTGTTTTCATTTAAGGTATTTTTATTGTGCTCGTTTTTTAATTTATGAAGAATATTATTACAATGATTTCGATATCGTTTATAAGTTAGCTCTAGGTCTTTGTCACTTGGTGATTTTAAATGCCTTTTATGCAATGTGTCTCTGAATCTCATGCAACGCAATAGACCAGAAGTAATCCACGGTTGGCCTATTTGCTGACGGTTCGGTATTGCAATCAGTTGAGTGCTTTTTTTAACAATAGCGGATAGGGTTTCGATAAAGTATTTGGTTGCTGTGTTAGGGTCCGATATAGATGTTATTTTTGTGAAATCAAATTTATTCATCAGATTGTGAGCTGTATCATAATTAAGTTTTTGAACCATTCTATTTCGTTTCAAGTATTTACCACGCTGCTGACACAAATTTACATTTAAATACAAGCTGCTATGGTCAGTCACCGACGATTTACAAATGACGGTTAACATTTTCGAGTTAGATTTTATGAAGCAGTGATCAATACATTTGTCAAGGCGAGTAGGAAAGAAATGACTCGGCAAAAGACAGTGGGTTGCAAGTAGGTCTAGATACTCATCAGATTTGGGGTCACTGTTTTGGCTGCTAATATCAATGTTAATGTCTCCAGTTAAATAAATGTTAGGTATGCGTTTCAGCTTAAGTAACAATTCATCAAGGGTGCTAAGAAAATTTGCTATGGAATCAAACGAAGGCGATCTATACAAACAAATAAACACGTTATCTTTATCAATTTCCACCACTAAACAATCAGCATCTACGATCTTTGGTTCGTATACTCTAACATTTTTCAAATCACTCTTAACATAAATAACAACACCGCTGTTCTGATTAATATGCATGTTGGTATTGTACATGTCATATTGTTCTATTTTTGGGATTAAATCAAAATTTTGAAGCCAGCACTCTGTAAGAATAATGATATCGTAATCCACCCCACTCCTTGCCATAAGAATTCTAAAATATTCCAAATTTTTATTTATGCTACGAATATTTTGTACAATAATTTTAAGAGAAGGTATACCAACAAGTCTGCAAAGTGAAAGTGATTCTGGATCCTCAACCAAAAACGAATCTCCAACGTTGATATTGTTATCAACGTCGGTAACAACATCCATAACACTGTTAACCATGGTCAGTCAATGAATTATAATAATTGAAGTAATGATTCAAAGTATTTGGTTGAGGATGGCAGTAACCGATACTGGTGAGAGTACTCTTAGATTTGCAAGCTTTAGACATATTTTTACCATATGTGGACAAGAAATAGTGCAACAATAATCCAATAATATAAAATAAACATAGGTTGTGAATAAAATTAAAATTAAAATACATGTACTTATGATATCCATTATGATAGCTATACAGATCAAGATCATAAGTTATCAAGAAATTAAAAATAGCAATAAGCCGGAGTGTCGGCAAACAAAGAACACAACCGCAACATAGTAAACGCAAAAAAAGAGTATAGAAACAGAAAAATACAAAGACATGCAAAATCTCTTTGTAAGAGATGATAGCAACAACAAAAGATAGTCATGTGGACCGCAGCGCGATCAAGTCCTCCTCCCGGTGAACTCTGATGCGTTTGGCATCTTCTTGCTTACGCAGAAATATTCTTTGATTCGAGGTCCAACAGAATTTAAAATTATTTTGTTTGGCAAATTCCCTGGCTTTGTGGAATAGTCTTCTACCATTTCCTGGTAAGTGTTCGGAAACATAAATGGGTTGAGATTGTCCCTGAATGCCAATCAGACTTGTATTAAGCTTAAGTCCTACTTCTTTATTTTTATTGTAATTACGTGTAGACACAAGAAATTTATTTTTCATTATAACAGTACCAAGCTCAGCAACAATAGTTTTGCTTGTGGATTTACCAGGAAGGCGATAAGCGTCACGAATATTAGACTGGTTTATATCTAGATTTAGGGTCTTTCCAAGATTCAATACGTGTTGAACAATGTTATCAGTCGTCTCGTTTTCCCTCATTGGAATATTGCGGAGCTCAATGCATGACGATCTAGATCCAAATTCCAAATCCTCAATCCTTTTTTGGAGCCCTTCTGTATAATTGTTACATTCCTGTCTTTCTTTTTCAATAATACATAATTTAATCTTCATGTCCTCATAATTGTTCTTTATTATTTCAATCGATTTCTCAATCTCACAATAGGCTTTTTGTATATTTTCATTCTGCACCCTAATCTGATTGACATCTGCCACCAGCCTCTCCAACAGTGCAGTCTGCCCTGATCTCAAGGACTCGAACATGTCCCGCATTTCAGTATACACAGCGGTGAGGTCGGTACTTGGCGAAAAAGATTCTGTACGAGGCCTTTTAGGACGCGCAGTGATATTGAAAGTTTCCTCATGCATTGCTTTTGGTATGTTCGAATCTGACTGGGACAATATTGGGGCGGTCGGAGTAGTCGGTGGTGTACGTTTCAACGGCATTATACTCTTCTAGTTCCACTTTACGAGTATAATAAAATCAAAGTGTGATTGTGTTATTCGTTGATTATATTATTGAGGTGTGACTTACGAGATAGATAAACTTGCTTGATATACGGTCCGAAGCTTACAACGCACACACAGTCACGAGAAGAAGGTCGCAAGCGCCGTGGAATGCGTGTCGCTTACGCGTTACGTTAACTACTGCTCACTAATCGTTTGCGTCGGTAGATGTGTATTTGATATAAACTTTATTTACACATTTAATCAATATTAAACACTTCTCGAAAACAATTCATATTAGCAATCGTTCACTGATGATTAAAACTTTTCACTTTTAATTACAGTTAAAGTTTAAGCGGCTTTAAACTATTTGTATTGATACACATACAGTATAGCAAGTTGTACCGTGTTACCGGCGCGGTGTTACGATTCAACACTATAGCAGTATGTTCAGATTTATTGTGTATAAACATATCTTATATATCATGTGAGTCATAATTTGACTATTGCTTTACGCAACATAAAATATTCCTCAAGATGTTAACAGAATTTAAACTAGAAAAGCGTACCAAATAAAGTCATGTATGAAAAACTGCAAATAGATATTAGACGGCATTGTCAATAAAAGTTGTAAAGAAAACTAATAGTGGTGCTCCTTTACTCCGTTACGACTATTTTACTGTTTTTACGTCAAATCAGGGCTCACAAACTCTTGGACTACGCTCTGTTTTTATTACTTGTAGCTTTACTTCCGCGATTACTCTTTCAATGATTTTTTGTTCGCCATTTGAGAATCTCGAATTGCTCAATTACAGTAACTCTTAGTAGTTTTTATAGTTATTTTTTACTAAATATATTTGAGTGTCAGACATAAAGTTTATACTCGTACATTTATCTTTTTAGGGTTCAATAGTTTTAACAAAGTGCCTTTATAGTTCACTACGTCTGTTTGTTTGTCCTGTCTGTTACTGTTCACAGTGACAGAGACTGTTAGTACTAGAAATCTGTGATTTTGAATGGGTACGTATATATAAATTCATCACACTTGGGTAATTTTGTACAAATGCTTAGGAAAAGATATTTAGATGATGATGTTACACGTTTAAAACGGATGGTAATAAATAGCGGCACCCTTTTTTTTTTTTTTTTTTTCCGTGCGGAAATCCCCTCGGATACCACCTGTCGGTGGCATGTCGGACTCGAACTGACTAAAACCGCACGCCTTCGCTGGGTACTAATAGCCGGGGAACCAGGTATACCCTAGAAAGGAAGTCCCCGGTGCCCCGACATACCTCGGGTCATCTACAGACGAGTAGACGGCCCCCCCCCCCGTGTGGGAACCCCATGTTCCCTGTGCTCCCTGGAAGCGAGCGCGCTTCGCAACGCGCTCGCCGCCACCCCGGCCTGCTTCTGCTAGGGTGACAGATGGCCTCACCTGTCACCCCCAGGCCTGCGCTTATGGAGGACGGAGGTCGTTCTGCGACCTCCGGCGCCTGAGTCGCCTGCGCTGCCTGGCCCGTGCCCGGGCCTGGCGTCCGGCCATCGACGGTCTGGCCATCGCAGTGGTGGCACTCAGGCGTTGGCTCCTTGCGGATCAGACACAGGTGATCTCCGAAACATCCCTTCCCAGTGATCACCTGCGTCAATCGGTATGAGAGGATCCCGTGACGCCTCTCGAGCCAATCCTCCATAACGGGTCTTACCGCCGCAAAATAGCGGCACCCTGGACTACACGTGGCTCGTAACACACTTGACCGATTTATTTATAAAAAACGGTGGGTTTTTCATGCCTTTATTATAAACTATTCTTTTATGTATTATACCTTATTAATAATAATAACACATAAGTTTTATACGTTAATAATACATAACTGGCCAAATTGAATTGGCCGATTAGAAACTCTACTTTTAAAACTTAAGAAATAATTTATTCTAGAGTAACAACTCAGCTTCAAACTATACTCAGTACTTGTGAGATTTTTGATATTCATCTGTGTTTTAAATGAACTCATTTGAATGAGTCAAACAATGTGTTAAATAAGTTGGTTATTTAAAATAATAGACAATAATTTTCAGACCATGTTAAATTTTACTAGTTTTTAAATATCTGGGAGCGTGCAATATTTAATTGAGAGGTCGTCGTCATTATTACACATACTTTATTGTCAGACAGTAAAAAATGGGTATGTAAAGCGATGTTGGAGGTCATTCAAGATAGCTATGGAAATATTCCATTTTACATTTATCAACTTTATTGTCAAATTATCGTTTTAACAATTGTAATTTATAACCGACCGAGGTTAAAAGGAACTAAGGTGTTACAAATTTGGAGAGAATCATTAACCTTTGAATTTTTTAATTATTACTTTTCAATTATTTTTTTTATATGTAATGGATTGATCAAATTGCGTTACGTTTAATATTTCAAAAGTTTCGGTTGATATGTCTTTAAGACCAAATCTTAAATACATCAAGAGGAAAAACACAAAATGTTTGTGTTTTAAAATTACCTTTATTTAAAAAGTTACCTACAACTCTGTTGAAATTATTACTATACAAAACACACGAAACATTTCCAGGTTTAAGTCAAAAAAGGTAAAATGTTTTCTACCCCTGCTTTTGCCTGAGGCGCGTGGGGTTCCTTCATACTATCGATATCAATATAGGGGAGTAACTCTAATATTAAAGTTATTTATTGTAAATCGTTTCCTTAGCTTTTCCGCGATGTAACGATGTGTGCATTTCTGTTGCCCTTACGAACTATTATTATGTGTAGTTTTCACTAAACTTTCAAGAAGTATTAAAAGTAGGTATTGTGCATGATACGATACGTAACCTCGTAACCTCTGAAAAGGTTTTAAAATTTTTTTATGAAGATTTACATTCATTTTTTTTAATTGTCCCTTATGTTAGTGATACGCGTATCTTACCTACTTGAGGTTCATAAAAAGTTATATAAAATCTAGTGGACCAAATAAGTTTAAATGGGATACAAATTTAAAAATAAAACACAGTGATGCAACGTTCATAAATTAACTTTGAAAATGGTGGTTCTTATAGTAAATTTTAAAATATAGGTACAGTTAGGTACGCAAACCATATTTAGTTATATTTATTATATATGGTCGAATTATATTTGGTTTTAAATTTTAAGGGGAATAAAGAAACTAGCTTTTGCCACGGCTTTGCTCGTGTAAATGTCAATTTTGTCAATAATTTTGGCCAGGATAAATAATACTCTCTTTGATATTCTAGACTACATAATCTATATGTACCAAATCTCGTCTAGATCCAGAAAGCCGTTTTGGCGTGATTGAGTAAGAAACAAAGTTGCTTATGTTTAAAAAAAAAAACTAGATATTATTAATCTGATTTTTATTATTTTTGATAGATAATACTGAGAGTTTGGAATCGATAAGTAAAAAAAATATATATTTAATCATACAAACTTGCATCCCTTTTTACACGCTTTATATTAGCTTCACTTGTATGTCTGTATATTTGTTTGTATGTTTGTTTGTAACCGACTTCTTTGGGCGTGATTTTGTCTGACTTGGATTGAATTTGGAAATACATCGAGGACCTATGACAATACACTAATTAAAAAAACAAAGTTTCAAAAAATTAAAAAACACGCTTTTTATAGAAAACCAAACCAAAAAATAGAAAATAAATTTGAAGAAAATCGTGGGGTGCTTTTTACTATTGGCAACAGGCACCCAACGCTTTTAAAACTATTATTTTGAAAAATAGTAACAACGTTTATTATTACCTTTAATAAAGTGTATTTACTGTGAGTTTGAAAATGCTACTAACAAAAATAACGAAGTTTCATATAAATAGCCAACCCCCATTTTGCACCCTTAAAAGTGGAATTTTTTGAAATCCTTTTTTAGTGCACACCTAGATCAGCTGTTTTCAGCTATACGTTGATCGATTAGTCAAAGAATCAGTATGTCAGTTTCTTCTCTTATGTATATATATAGATAGATTTATGTTTTTTTCTTCTTAAACTATATTTATGAAGCTTTAATATAAAATTCCATGCCTCTTTCTGCAAAATTGACAAAGTTACCGTAGAAGTAGAAGAAGGAGAATTTGACCCCTAATTTACTCTTACTAAATTTTGCAAAACTCCGATCCACGTGTTTATTTATTTATAATTGAAGTGGTCTAAGAAATATCGAGTTACTAATTTTGAAAACGTAAATTTTCCCATTTACCTAAACTTACAAGCCCTAATTTACCTCCTTATATGTAAAATATTGCAAAACCATGACACCCCTGTCCAATTATTTGTATCCAGAAGTAGGTGTATGAAATTTCGTGTTTCTAACTTTGAAAATAACGTACTTCCTCACAGCTATTTATCCCTTATTTTACGCCTTTAGGAGATGAACTTTCAAAAAATCCCTTCTTAGTGCTCACCTACATCACCTAAGGAACATTTTTGCAAAATTTCGTGCTTCTAGACCCAGGGGTTTTAGCTGTGCGTTGATCGATCAGTCTGTGAATCGGTCTATCAGTTTTTTCCTTTGAATATATAGATAAAATCAAACTAAGCTTTTCTTCCTCCCTTTTTATCTTTGAATCTGATTAAAATGACATATTAATGCCCTATAAATGACAGAAAAACCTACAAAGAATCTATTGTTACATTAAGGTGTTTTGTAAAGAAACGTGATAAATACATAATCATTGTGCGGAACTCTTTCCATGTAAGTTAAATTCGTACTTCGCCTTAGTACTTTGGTTTTAATTATAATAAGCCTGCTGCTACTGTTCTGAACATAATTTGAATTTGACGACGACTTTCAGTTAGCTTAATTTACTGACCTGATCGTGTAGAGCTCCGTTGATAAGTTTTGTTCTCAGGCTATAATAATAAATCAAGCAATATAGATTACTTGATTTATTACTATTCATCTAATCTTACTTTTTGGTCATTGCTCTGAGTTTAATTACTCGTTTACCTGACGTTGAGTAATATTACAATTTACTATACAACTCTCTTAATACTATCCCATTAGTTAGAAATTAAATAGACTGTGATTGTAATGAAATATAATTGTGGCATGTAATTCTACTCTCTACTTATACGCAAAATGATTATCTGCTGAATTTCCATTTTGCGTATGCCATTTTTGAATAATTAGAATTCAACTAATTAGAATTAGAATAGAACTTCGTAATAATATAACCTTTACAATATAGTCATAGACGTTCTAACTAGGCTACATGAATAGCCTAGCTAGAACGTAATTATTAAGTATGTTAAGCTTACTAGGTCCAGCTTTGGTCTCTTGATTACTCTTATTAAAGTGGCTGAATAATGTATGTATTTATATAATGAACTAGCTGTACTTTGCCGAGCTTCGCTGTGGCATATTGTGATTGTAAAAAATAACAGAAGTGCTGAAACGCAAACCGACCTAATATTTTAAACTATATATAGATGATAGATAATGTTAAAATTAAATTACCTGAATATTTTACGCTGTGCCTGCTGAGGCTTTTAACCTCAGGTTAAGGGCGTGAAGTCAGTTAGAGTTCTAGATCATCTAAAATAAAGTAATTGAAAAGGTAGAATAGCAGGCCAGGTTAATTCAGGCCGGAGTTGTCCATTTACGATAAATACAAAAAATAATAATTGAACACTTATTTACTTTAAAGGATGTCGAGGAAGGATGGGTCGTTTTTAAAAGTCAAGGATGAGAGATATAACCAACAAGGAACAAAAGAACACTTTAATGCAGTTATTCATTTGTATTCTTTCTATGACTGTTGTACTTATAATAACAAGGAAGGAATAATTATTGAGAAATAAAAGCTACTTATAACAAATGTGTACAAACAACCGATATCCAAACATAGTGATTGCATTATTGATGTCTCACATTAATGTGAGATATCAATAATATAGTTTATTACAGTATCGTTGCAGCGACAGTGAGCAGACGGTCGTAGCGGTGACAATGCAAACGCGAGGGGAGCATGTTTGCGCGCCGCGGTATGAATAAAGATATTCCTGTTATTTGTACTACAGATGTCATGTAATTTCATTGTGTCGTACAATATTTTGTGTAAACACGGGGAGACTCTGACTAGATAACATCTCGTAGATCCGGTGCACGTCCCGTTACCTACAATACACATTTTTATGTGACAGGAAAAAAATTTTTTTTGCTTTACTAATAAGGGATTTATACGCGATTATTTGTGATGATATAAAAGAGATTAGTCGATGTTACCATAAATACGTTAAAATGTGGGTCACACACAATACTTTGGGAAATAATTTTGACATCTTTACTTTACCTATTTTATTCAATGATAGAATAAGATAGACGCTTTTAACGCATTTTTAATGCCAATCTAAAAGTATATTCTTAAAAATTTTTTTGAAATGAGGTTTAAGTTTGCTTAAGATTAGAAAACCACACACGGTTTTTATCTTCTATATGTCATGTAAAATTATCTACACTTGTTTAATTTAATTACTGAGTGCATAATAGTCAATATCAATGAGACTTAAGTGTGAAGTTATTCGAACAAGATTCATTATCTTAGCTTAACAATGCTAGCCTAGCTGACAATCGTGTGGATAAGTAATAAAGGGTTTCTACATTAGCGAACCGAAAACAAGTTCCAACAATTATAAATATTTGATTGTCATTTAAATTTTACTCATGCGCCATGCGATAGAAAGCCTACATATATGTTGAATATTTTATCATCCGTCTATCTAACTCCTACATTGAAGTAATAACTGAATCTCAACTTAAATGGGCCTTAATACTTTCGGAAATAAAACCATCTGAATTATTAAAGCTGTTCGTTCCTGTCGCTGTGAAAATTTCCAACCCAACGAAACATCAATATGGTGTTAATAAAATCATGTCAGTCATAGGCAATCGCGACAAGCAAACATGAGCCCTCCATTAAATGATAATCCTGCCAATTTATCGGCATAGCAAAAAAATATACGGTATTGTGTTGCGACTTGTCGTACATGAAAATTATTTTATATAAACACATTGAGTATTCCGCCGCTCTCCGGCCTCGCTCACCGCTTGCAGATTACTCCGATGTTCCCCACTCGTCATCTGCTGACATATTTTTTAAAATGGGGTGACGGGTAATGGAATAATAATAAACTGGAATTTACTTTTTGGTCATCGCAGTGAATCAAAAACTGAAAGGGGTGTGAACATATTGCTCGCCGTAGATTGTTTTCATTGTCGTCCAACGGACCAATACTGTGTAATCAACGGTTGGATAAAATGAAATGGAATTCAGTCTGAGCTATTTGTCGCATGTTTGACAGCAATAACAGGGTTCGCCGCGCATTAAAGCCACCATATGTCGGTCATATCAAATTTATTTCTATTATTTTATTGGTTTGGTCGCCGATGATTGCCTTCATTACCTTTATTGGAAGTCACTGAGTGAATTTGAATTTATGGTCAGTGATATGGGTGATAGCTGAATGACTATAACAAAGTGAACGAAGTAATAATGGTAATAAATTGCTTTCACGAGGCTCCACATATCGTTCACTCTCATTACAATTGGAACCTTTGGGTTTGAACTAGTCTAAATTGATTGAAATACACATACATGTTAGTTTAAAATTGAGATACACCTTAGATATCATGTTTGTCATCAAAAGATATTCGGTACACGGGATCAATGTGTAACGATATTAAAATGAGTACAATAGCTCCCTCAACTGTATGGGCTTAAAATCATCCATTTAAATAACGTTTTTAAATAAATACTGCGTAGATAATAGGAACAATGCAATATTTTGTCAACTGCCAAGTCCGGGCCGAGAGAGTGCATCACTGCGTGAAGCGGAAAATCCTCGGGACATTTGAGGACATTTTTTGTGGGATAATATCCGCACGACATTGTCAACAGGCTATTTAATACATCAAGTAACACAATACTTTAAATACGGCTAGATTTGTGCAAAATGTAAAATTGTTCCACACACTGATTTTCTATTAGACGATTGGATTAATTTCTCTCTGTATCAGCCGAATGTCAGGAATTATCGTAATCTCCGTTGTCGCAATGGGAACGTAATTTAACTTTAATATATAAATTCCAGAATGAGCAACTTACATACAGACAAGTATGTTCAGCTATCTCTTAAAATATTTTTTATCTATCATTACCATTAACCTGTCAGACATTAAAAGTTTATGTCACTTTTAAATTGACAAACAAACTTTTTAATTTTTTATTTTAGGGTGATAAAATTATAGATATTCATTTTCTGTTCGTATTTTTCTTTAAGATGTTTCCACCCTCATATATTTAGTAAATTAAAGTGCTGTAGTGAATTCCTATGGCAGTAATTCTCTATTGAGACGCAATAAAACAAGATATGACAAAAATATCCGATTTCATAAAGCTTTAGTTTCGTAACGCGTAATATTATATTATTTAAGGGACCTTATTCCGCCTTTTGTTTGTGGTTCCTTCCCATGTTTTATGTCACCAAATGAATCGATCCTCACTACGTGAAATTTATCGTCGCTGATATAACATAGGTAGATATCATTTTAAGAAATAAATCTCTATTTTTATTGTTCTTAAAAATGATAGTATGTTTTCATGACAGTATAAATTAAAGTGAGATCGGACTGCGTGTTAGTTAAAGTAAAATTAGCATAGATACGGAACCATATTCGGTACCTTTTTTTTTTTTTTTTTTTTTTTTTTTTTTTTTCCGTGCGGAAATCCCCTCGGATACCACCTGTCGGTGGCATGTCGGACTCGAACCGACTAAAACCGCACGCCTTCGCCGGGTACTAATTGCCGGGGAACCAGGTATACCCTAGAAAGGAAGGCCCTGGTGCCCCGACATACCTCGGGTCATCTACAGACGAGTAGACGACCCCCGCCCCGTGTGGGAACCCCATGTTCCCTGTGCTCCCTGGAAGCGAGCGCGCTTCGCAACGCGCTCGCCGCCACCCCGGCCTGCTTCTGCTAGGGTGACAGATGGCCTCACCTGTCACCCCCAGGCCTGCGCTTATGGAGGACGAAGGTCGTTCTGCGACCTCCGGCGCCTGAGTCGCCTGCGCTGCCTGGCCCGTGCCCGGGCCTGGCGGGCCGGGAGAGTTCTAAACCTCTCCCGGTCCCGCTCCGCCGTCTCCTTCGCGAGCATAACTTGCTCGCAGAAGGAGACGGCAGAGTTCCACGCACTCTCGCTCCGCACGATAGCCGCAATCAGGCTATCGAGCGAGAGAACTCCCACTCCGATGGCCGCCACGAGGTCTCGCCTCTGCTCAACCCACGCCGGGCACTCTGCCAGCGTGTGGAGAGCCGTGTCCACGGTCTGGCCATCGCAGTGGTGGCACTCAGGCGTTGGCTCCTTGCGGATCAGACACAGGTGATCTCCGAAACATCCCTTCCCAGTGATCACCTGCGTCAATCGGTATGAGAGGGTCCCGTGACGCCTCTCGAGCCAATCCTCCATAACGGGTCTTACCGCCGCAATGACGGCGTGCCCAGCGCTCGGTTGCCCGAGTCGTTCCCTCCACTCCCCTATGATGACCTGGCGGAGTTGGGATTTCCGGTCATCGATTTCTCGAATCTCGGGGCATCGACCCAACTCCTGCGCCTCCTTGCGCCACTGATACAGTGCCGCAAGGGCTCTCGCCTCCAGGTCCCACGGTGGAGTTCCGGCCAGGAGACTCGCTGCCTCAAAGGAGATCGTGCGGTACCCCCTTATGATCCTGATGGCCAGCATTCGCTGCGGTCGTCGCAGTATCGCGACGTTGCTGGCCTTCAGGGCCTCCGCCCATACCGGGCACCCGTAAAGGGCCATGGACCGCACAACCCCCGAGTAGAGTCTCCTGCAGGAGTCATCGGGTCCCTTCATGTTGGGCAGCAGCCGCGCCAACGCACGCGCTGCCCCAACCAACTTGGGGACCAGACCTCGGAAATGATATCCGAAGTCCCATCGGCCATCGAGTACGAGCCCCAGATACCTGATCGAGGGCTCGATGCCGATGCGAGTGCCTCCTACCGTGAGGCTAGATCCCTCAGGCGGCTTCCTCCGAAGCCCGTGGAAGAACAGGGCCTCGGACTTGTGCAGAGCCACCTCGAGACCCAGCCGCCGGATACGCTCAACGACTTGGGCAACCCCGGCCGTGGCCCTCAGGGTTGCCTCGTGGTGCGTCTTGCCGCGCGCCGTCACGAGTGTGTCGTCCGCGTAGCACACGACGGCGACACCATCCAAGAAGGTACCACGAAGCACCCAGTCGTAGCCGATGTTCCACAAGAGTGGCCCTAACACCGACCCCTGCGGAACACCGCACGACATTTCACGCCTACCGACACCGGTCCTACTGGGGTAGACGACGGCTCTCTCCGACAAATATGCCCCGACTATGCGGCGGAGGTAGAGAGGCACTTCGTGATACACGAGCGCCTCCCTGATGCAGCTCCAGGGCATAGTGTTGAACGCGTTGGCGATGTCCAAGGACACCGCCAACACCACTTCACCCCGGGAGACTGCTTCCTCCGCCAGAGCCTTCACGCGCATGATCGCATCCACGGTGGAGCGCCCCTGACGGAAACCGTACTGGTTGTCCGCCAGATCCGGCCCAACCATCACGAGATGCTTGACGAGGCGCCTTGCAATCACTCTTTCAAAGAGCTTGCACACCTCGTCAAGCAACACTATGGGCCGGTAGGCGGACGGTGAGTCCGCCGGGCGCCCCTCCTTTCGGATGAGGACCAATTTCCCCGTCCTCCACAATTTCGGAAACTGGCCCCGCTCGAGGCATGCGCTGAAGAACCCTCGCAGTCGGGGCTCGAGAGCCTCGTCGACTAAGGCCAGGACCCACGCTCGGCCAGGAATGCCATCGGGTCCCGGGGCGGTGTTTTTGGCTTTAAGCCGTAACACCGCCACCCTTAGTTCCACCCCAGTGACCTCAGGCACGTCGTCGTCATCCACATTAGGCGCCTCAAGCGCCGGAGGCGGAGCCATCTGTGGCGGAGTATGCTCCACCACTCGCGTTGGGAACAGGGAGCCAACGACCCTCTCAAGCAGCTCTGGCTGAAGACACCGTGTGAGCGGCGGGGCCCATGGGCGCATCTTGCCCCTAACCATACGGTAGGGGCGTCCCCACGGGTCCCGCTCCAGTGTCTCCAGCATCTCGCGGCGGGCCTCGCTCTTGGCCCGCTTTATCGCTGCCTGAAGGGTCCTCTTGGCAACCCTGTAACCCGCTAACAGCTCCGCCTCTCTCGCTGCCGCATCTTCGGGGCGGCGACGCCTCCTGCGGAACCTGGACCACCGGCGGCGCGCGGTCACGCAGGCTTGACGCAGCCGTGCGATCTCCGGCGACCACCAGTAGACCTGGCGCCTTGCAGTATTGGGCTGAGCCCTAGGCATCGCCGCATCGCAGACGCGGGTCATGGCCTCCCGGAACCACTGTGCTTCAGCATCGACGTCGACAGGCCTGTCCGGCGCAGGAGCCCAGGCCTGTACGATGGCGGCTTCCAGGAGGAGGTCGCGATCTAAGCGCTTGAGCGCCCAACGTGGTTCAGGTGGTGCCGGTCTGACCGGCGCGCCATCTGCAGGGGCGGAGACGTCAAACCGAATATATCGGTGATCCGAACCTGTCTCCTCCCCGACAACGACGCGCCAGCCTTGGACACGACGCGCTAGCGAGGGGCATGCGAACGAGATGTCCACGATCGAACTACCCCTCGCCGTCACGAACGTGGCCACGGCCCCCCGGTTTAGGAGAACTAGGCCGAATCTTTCAGCCCAGTTCTCCAATGCCCTGCCCCTCGGGTTCGTGCGCAGGGAACCCCAAGCCTGCGACCAGGCGTTGAAGTCCCCCAGCACAAGAACCGGGTGGGGGCGACAGGCATCGACGACGACGGCCAGCTGAGCGAGCCATTGCTCGTACTCAGTTAGGTTTCGGTTCGGCGTGAAATAAGCGGCCACGACCGCTATATCTCCAACTATCGCCGCTACACAGCCCCGTCCCCTTGCAACTACCGCAAGAGGTGGAGTGCCGGCTGCGGTACCGTGCACCAGGGCCGCCGTGCCGTCCAAGTCGGTCTCCCAGGCCGGCCCGAGAAACCGATGGACATATGGCTCGGCGATAGCGGCGATGTTAATGGACCACTGTGCCATGCTCTGGAGCAGAAGATCCTGAGCATCGGCACCGTGGCCTACATTCACCTGGAGGATGCGGAGATGTGGATCCATCACTGGACTTCCATCCCCGCATCCCGCAGCGAACTTTGCGGCTGTCCAGCGGCACTCTCCGTCTGGATCAGCGGCTCGGAGGCGGAAGGTCGGCCTCCCGGCTTCGGTCGCGATAGGGCACAGGCCTTACCACCAACCCGGTGGTCGGCAGGCTTGCCCCCCGCTGCGCACCTAAAGCAACGCAGCGGAGCGTTGCAGCCACCCGCCTTGTGACCGGGCTGGCCACAGCGGAAGCATCGGTCACCTACGGTGGCCTCCGCCGTGCAGTGCACCCCTACGTGACCCACCGACAGGCACCTGAAGCACCTTGCCGGTCGGGCCTGCAGGAGTCGTGCCTGCGCCCTCAGGAAACCTCCGACCAGGAGGCTCCGTCCATCGGCGACCTTCTGGGCCGCCGCGATGGGGCAGCTGACAACCGCTGCCCCCTGTCCACCGGGGCCGAAGCGTATTGCTCCGGCCTTCACGCTGTCCAGAGGGCAGCATCCCGTCTCCGCCACGGCGAGTCTGAGCTCGTCCGCCGTGACAGAGTCGTCCAGGCCCGTAATGCGAACTTCTGCGCATTTAGTGGGTCTGGACACTCGGACGTCAGCTGCATCCAGTGACTCCCTCAGCTTAGCCGCTAGGGCGTCGGCTTTGGGGCCACTGGTAGCGCCGGCGACCTCGAGGAGCCGGGCTCCCGTCCGTGTGTTTTTACACCGGACGCCCGGAATCTCGAGGGCTTTGAGGTCCACGTTGGCCTTGACTTTCGTCAAGACCTCGGCGTACCCCACGCCCCTCTCCGCTGCCTCCGCCGTCAATGTGATAACGACGGCCGAGGAGCGAGGGGCGCGGAGCTTCCTCGGCGCTCCCTTCGCGGCGGCGGCGGCGTCCCTCCTCGCCTTCTTGGCCGCTTTTTTGGCGGCCTTCCGCCTCTTTTTACTGTCCCCGGCCACCGTCCAGCCCCGCTCCAACGGGCGCTGTGCGGTGTCAGCCGGGGCCGAGACTGGGGCTTGGGTTGGGGCCGCCTTCCCCTTCCCTTTGCCCTTTCCGGTCTTCTGGGGCGGGGGCGCTGATGATGGCCCAGCCACCCTAGCTGCTGGCTGGGCTGTTAGGCCCGCCCTGGCAGCGGCCGCATAGGTTGCCCTTGGCGGAGCCAGAGGTGGGCGACAACGGGCGCTCTCTATTGCGGAGATGCGCCTCATTATACGCTCCTCCATCTCCGCCACGAGTCGGACTAAGTCCGGCTCCTTACGGGCGGACAACGCCACAGGTGCCGAAGACGCTGGTGTGGCACCAGCGTGGGCACGAGCCTTGGCGAGATCCGCCTCGAGGCGGGCTCTCTCCCTAGCGTGGGCCTTGCTCTCGGCCACGAGGAGTCGTCCCGCCTCGATTATGGAGCGCACGACCGCTACCAGGGCCTCCTGTTCGGGACCCTTGGCTACCCCGGACTTCTGGAGCAGGCAATCGGCCACGCCGATTGCCTCCTCGATCTGGTCCACGGGGTTGCCGGTTTTGCTCTGCTTCCGCTCACCCTCCCTCTCGCTCCTCACCTCGGTCACGTCTGTCGACCTCTCGGACGCGACCCTCTTCACGGGAGTGTAGGAGCGTAGGGGCTCCGTCTTCTGCTCCTGGGCAACTCTAGGAAGTCGGCCCCCGCCGCGAGCGCCTCTGCGGCTTGTGCCGACTTTGGGAGCCGAGGCTTCATCGCTCGAGGCCGACTCCAATTGCCTCTTCAGGCCCAGGCGAAGCGAGCGCCTTTTGCGCTTTGGAGTACCCTTCTGGTGCTGCTCCACAGCTGAGACCATAGGGGTACTCGCTCCGCTCCTCTCCGAGGCAGTGTCGGTGTTCGACACTATCTCCATGTTTCTTGCGTCCTCCGCGTAATTTCGGTTGCCGGATTTACTGCTCGGCAACGGGCAGGTTAGACAAAGGTTGCTCCCCCCAGAGTACGTTTGGGAGCTGCCGGAGCCGTCTGGCTCCGGGAGGGATTCTCCAGACGCAGTGCGTCTGGTACCCTCCTGGGTAGATTTATCAATCTTTGGGCCCATGTCATAATGTTAAGTTTAACGTCCTTCGACGGGGACGCCTTCGGCACTGGACTCCCTCCAGTGACTCAGCCCCTTGCCAGGCGTCAGAACGTGGGCTTAGAGCATTTTTTATAGAGGTTTACGTCCTCGCGGATCCGAAGATCCACCGGTCCTGTCCATTCAGGATTACGGCTGGGCCGGACGGGGTCTGCACCAGACCGGGTCCGTCCGCCCCAGGGTTTTTTATAGAGGTTGCCTTCCTCGTAGCCCTCGAAGAGCCGTCATTCCTGACCGTTGCCAGTCAGGGTTACGACATGGCCGGACGGTGGTCTGCGTCAGACCAGTGTCCCCCACCTCTGGACAGAGCCAGCTGCAGTGGACCCGTCCGCCCCCAGCCCGCTCTCCCCTATGCCCTCTGCCAAACAGAGGGACACGCGGAAAGCAGCCCTCCGAACAGCCCTTGACGGGCCGTTCCCACCTCGGCCGGAATTGGCCGCAGGCGGCAGCGCCTCCCCCACCTAGGGAGAGAGGCGCTGCCGTCTCCGTTGCCCAGGGTGCACCACAAGGAGGTTCCGGACCACGCACCCCACCATATTCGGTACCTGATTGTTTCGTCTTCTTTTTGTTAGTTATGTCGGGGAAAAAAAAAATGTCTGCAAATGTCCCTAAGCAATTGTAGTAAAATGCACTATTTGTAGATTCATATCATGATAGTCGTAATAATTTGTGAGACAAAAAAGATCCGTGGATATATCCCGTGGAAGACATTTAATTCGCCAAACCTTTAAAAATCTTAAAAAGACCTTTTTGGAGTTTTAGGTTTTCATTGACACTGTAGTCTTTAACGTTAAAAGAACGCGGTCTAGTTCCAAAGGTATCCCGTCATGCAATAAGTATCCTAGTGAGGTCAGGCTAATAAATAAATGTTATGTTACTAAAATTTGGCTTAATTTAATTGTTACTAACACATTGGGCCTAGTTGCCAACTAGTAAAAATTATTATTACATATATTAGAGTGCAAACTTTATTTTTAGAAATTTATATCCATACATTTTGACAATTGTCAAGCTGTGTGCATAGCGTTTGTTTGTAAGCAGGTACTTGTACGTAATATGACAAGAGAAATTATTGGTAAGGAGGGCTGGGCTCAATGAAAAGAAAATATCACGACAATTATGAAGCATTAGTGCGGTTGACAATGGTGACATAGTTTTTGTGAAGCTTTAATGTGAGCCTTTCAAACAAACGCACAATACATCCTTCGATCGACGTCGGGTCGTTTAATTAATTATAAACTGTACAATACCAGTGTTTAGCCTCTAAATTTAGATTACTCAATAGTTCTACAATTTGAAAGAAACTACTAATGAAATACTAGAGTACTTCTTGTAGAGTTCATTAAAAACCTCATGATTAGAATACTATTTTATGTCATTTTTTTATCATAAAAATATATTTTTGAATTTGATTTTTATGTTTAAAAAAAATCTCTTCCTCTCGCTGATGCGTCCACCTTGTATGACGTCATCCCACCTTGCAAGCAGTGAAAACGGTTTGCAATATCGGATACCCAGTTTTCACGATCATGGATCTTGTATTTTTTTCTGGAAACGTTGCTAAACTAAAATTTAGCTGTGCTTTTCTTTTTTACGTTTTTAACTTAAGAATAGATTGAATTAGGCTTAATAAGTAGTCACGGTGCGAGGTAGTGGGTAAATGCATGAAAAGTCTCGCATGTCTCGATCACTAATGGTATAGGTGGAGATATAGCGCTTGCTTGTTAGTTTGGCTCTTACAACTTGTTATAAGGGCGGTGTAAACACGCGTGACGGGCCGATATCACGTCATCGCGCACGCGAACGTGCGATGGATTCGCTCTCCTCATCCCTATAACACAATTATAAATGCGAAACTTTGTGTTTGTTTATTTGGCAGCAAATCACGCGAAAGGAGACGATTTGCAAGTACCTTGTATAGTAAGGCGGCCCGGTTTCGGGCACCTACGATCAGCTTTTCAAGTTGGCAGGATCAACTATTACTGTCTTTTCATTTACTTAATACAAAACCAGCAATATTGGTCACCTAATATAATAACTATTAAGACTCTACGATTCCTATTGTTCCGGGCGGTTGAGAGTGGTAAACTTAAATGTTGCAACTTAATTATTGAAAATAAATAGTTGTTATTTATCTGTAACATTGTTATATATGAAAAGCAATTCATTGGCGTCTAGACCTAGTCTAGCACGTGGAGCGAACAGTTTGATTGGTATTAATTGAATAGAATCTATTAGCTTGACAACAAGTATGTAGTAAAAATACTAAAAATGGAAAATATAATAGTAAAAAAAAAAACAATTTAAATTAAATTAAATAAAAATTGTATTCAATTTGAAATTTTGTGATGATGTAAAGTGCGTTCGGTTAATAGTTTTAGCATCTGGGGCAGGCTTTGCAGTATTCAAACTTTTTGACTTTTTTCCTTGAGCTACCAGGAAAAAATTAAATAGCAAGAATGAATTTATATTGAACACGAAGCTAATACATGAACGACGTTCTATTAATATTTACTACGTCATTGAAGTAATTAATTTATTATTAACCAAATTAATTGCAGTGCCAGCTGGATAAGTCCACACCGATGCAGAACAAGAAGCGTGCACAGAAATGGTTCCTAGCTCGTGTTCTGCAGAATGCTAAAAATGACGAAAAAATCGATATTTATATAGGTGAGGTAGTTAGTTGCGTGCAGAGGCTGCGTGCGGCGGCCACATTCGACTTCGTGCATCACATCGCCACCCTAATTAATATAAGATCTCAATTAAATTGCGACACATAACGAGGAGCGGAATTTTTACACACACGCTCAATATATGGCAGACGTTTTGTCTCAGAATAAGGCAATATCCACTCAGAATCTGAGAACTCGTTTGTCTGTGTCCAACATGCACGTGAATACAAATAGAATAAAACGTAGTTTAAAATTTTATGATCCTACGATAAAGCTGTGAAAGTATTATCTCCTTTTAATCAAGATTCATTAATACGTTCTCTTCATAAATAATGACCGTACCTATTAATAAACTTATGGACATACAGATTTTAAGAGAAGTTAGAAGAATTAGTTGTATAAGTATATTTTGATATTGCTTTTGGGAAAATATATTTGAGTCAGGTCTGATCTTCAAGTACCTTTAGATTGATATGTTGTAATTACAGAGTCTTGTAAAGGTAGGCAGGGCTAATGTATTTTCTCTTAAGCGTACGTCTATCTATAACTTACTAATTATACTAAAAGAGGCCGCACATTAATTTCCAACAGCGCTTAATTGACATCGTTTTTATTATGACTAAACAAATAAAATATTCTGGGTCTGAGTTATAAATGTTGACTTTTCCCTTTAATGGTATCCACTGTTAGTTTATTCGGGACCGCTGTGCTCGATGTTCGAGGCAAGGTCCTGACCAAGTTTTGAATCGTAATAATTTGGGCTCAGATTACCGGCGCTGATAGCGCCTCATCTCACCTCTCACCAGGGACGAATTTGAGTTAGAAGACATCGAATGAATTAAAAAATCATCAAAATTTCTACATTGATCAGGGTAATACAGTGGTTATGTCGGACAAACTTAAACAACCGTAGCTTAGATGACGACCCTAAAAAATTGATTTTAGTCCAAAGAAAGAAATATAGAATGGCCCTAGATTCTAACAGTAAAGGCTGTATGAGTTAGTAGTTTTTTCGTCACGTCCTTGCCTGATGCAAGATAAGATTAATATTTTTCATTTTTAGCCTTTTGACAACATCCAAGTGCGTACCTGTAATGCCAATGGTAGAAGGCCACACGCGGTCGGTGCGCGGGGCGAGCGGGTCAGCGCGGGGTGAAGGCGGTCGGGGAGAGGTGCGGTTTCATTCATGTTGTTAGATGGGACCGCTCATAACTTAACTTTTAATTTATGCGTCTCCACTTACAATCCAGTTTTGTTGAAGCCTTCCTCGTAACACATTCATTTCACCTGTAAACTTTGGTAAACATACCTAATTCTTTTTGCACATATACACTTCCTATTTAATATTTCTTAAGCATTTACTGGCGTCCAAGCAGTTGTGGTAATCGCATAATACCTACTAACTAACAATACAGCACTAGTGGATCATAATTCACAGTCTTTATTCAGGAAGTGTTTATTATAATAATAATGTGTTATTACTATAAATGCGAATATGAAATTGTTTGTTACGCTTTATCACCTTCATTAGGTACATAACTCATCATTATGAGATTTTGGTAAGTACATACACTAGGACTAAGATACCTTTAAACCAGAAAAAAGTACCTACTTCCAATTCTCATAATAACATGCGTGAGCTAAGTTTCCGGCAAAGGCTAGATACTAATATTATTGTTGACATTAAAAATAACAATAATAATAATTTATTGATACCAATAGCAACACCCCGATAACAGGAAACATAAAGCTTGTGTGTGAATAAAATGTGAGCTAGTGTGTTTTGCAATTGTGTGTGTATTTAAGGTCTGTTTATTTGTGTATGATTGAGAGTGGGTATCAAATAGAATTGTAAAGTAATGTTGCCGTATCAGCGAAATTTAAAATTTCGTAGTCAATTTTGTGTTTCTTGGTAGAAGGGAAAATGATTATTTTTTAACGAACTCGATTGAATATTCACCCGTTAGAAAAAAGCAGTTTCCAAAGTAAAAGGTAAGATAATTGTATGTTCACATATTTTTCATAGTGTAATAAAAATGTACCTAGTTGGTAGTTTTGAAGCGGCGATCGTTCCTTGTATCCTAAATAGGAATATGTACCGAGGTATGTATGTCCTACAATATTCGTGTAACTTGTAATAATTGTAATTTTAGTGAAATATTTTAAAAATCTTAACTAATAACCACAAATTTGGGTATGATCTTAAAACAAGTATACAATTAATAGCAATGTATACACGACACACTATAAGCAAAAGAAAACACATTTGTCGTGTATTGAGTTCTATATAAACCTTATTTAAAATTTAACCTATAATTTTATATATCTTATTAAATCAGCTTTTCGAAGCCAATCCTATCCTAACCTATATGGTATTCATTACTAAAACACCATTCGCAGTAGCAGCATATCATAATAAATGATTTTTAGTTTCTTAATCTCACTTTAAACACTTTATTTTCTATAGATATCCAAATAGGTAAATATGAGTTTTATTACTATAAATCCCTTTAAAAAAAAAGTTGAACCGACTTCAAACAATACTGACAAAGAGCACTAAAAACCAAAAAAATTAGTACAAATCTAAGTAAAAAACCATAATAAGGACCCTCAATATAGCAGGTAACATTATAATAGCAATAGTCCCGTCTAGGTTGTTTGAAGTCGGTCTCAAGCCACATAGGTGCTTGATAGGCTTGATAAAATGTAGAGCGCCACCTGCAACAGTCTTCATGCTGCGTGAAACATGCTGAACGACCTAAAGTGGATTACGCACATCACCAATGAATTATTGCTTTATTAAGTAGTTGATAAGTTTGCGCACGTAATTGATGTGTGATCTTTATTAATTAACAAAATCTACGATGTTTCATTTGAATTATATTGAATTCTTAATTTTTTATTAAGCTAATATAAAGCTGACATAGACCAGTATTACTTATTGTGCATCGGCTCCAAACAGACTAGAAGGGACTATTGCTATTATAATGTTGCCTGTGATATTGAGGGTACTTATTATAGTTTTTTTAATTTGATTTGTAATTAATTATTTTTTAGTGCTCAAATAATTAATTTTTAGTGCTCTTTGTCAGCAAAGAGCACTAAAAATTAAAAAAATAATTACGTATATAAAAATAAGTTGAACCCACTTCAAACAATACTGATATTGTTTGAAGTGGGTTCAACTTTTTTTTAAAAGGATTTATTACCATTTTTAGTGTAAGATATGTTTGTAATGATTAGAAAAGTACGATATTTATAATACTGCGTACCGTACTGTATAGTACGAAAATGCAGAGTGTTAGATTATATTTAATATAGTTTAATAAGTCCGTTACTTTATTTAGATAAGGTAGTAAGATGTTACATTGGAACCCGTAAATATATTGTTTTCAACGTTCCTTGATTTTCCAAAATTAGGAAATATACCCTTCGAAACAAAAAAAGTATTTTCCAAATCGGTTTACAAATGAAAGAGTTTTGAGGTAACAAACATGAAAATATTTGCGTAACAAACATTTTTTGTGTCTAAATGTTTTGTTATCTCAAATATTAGTCTTTTGTGCACATATCTCTGTAACCCAACACAAACACCTAACAAATATCTTGCATGAAAGACAAGGTCAAGGCATGAAAGAGTTATCCTCTAACTCCTAATGAGTCCCTTCTTTCATCAGCTCAGCAACATGACATAACGACTACTAAATGCAAATACCTTTATACTCGTAGACAAGCAAACTAAAACACGTTGTCGGACCTGTAAAATTTGAGGTTATACCTCCATTTCTCTAAAAGCCCATAATCAAATCCTGATTTGGTGGTAATTTACTTTGATTTTTTTGGAATTTTGAAAAGCGGTCCATAATTGACGGAGATATCATACAACAAACAAACATACACAACTCAAAAAATAAAACAAACATACTAAAAAACATACAGACGAATTGATAACCTCCTCTTTTGTGTTTTGGAAGTCGGTTAAAAATAGCTTGAAACCACTCTAAAATATGAGACCTACGATAAAATATGATCTTTCGGTACTATTCGGGTAATTTATATACATAAAGGTGTTGTCAAATTTATAGGTATTAAGTAAATATATCTCAGCTTGTTCATTGACTCAATGTGCAGGATTGTAAGTCCCACGTCGACACAGAGAGATACTATGAGGCCCCATCGAGAAGTATTTACCCATAATTTAATGCTAACTCACAATTACATAAAATAGTGTGGAGGCCCTTAGCGTAAATAACAACGCTTGTTTAACTGTCCATTCATAAAATAGTCTTATACAAGATAAATATTCAGTTTGTAAGGTAACAATGGAACTATGGCCGATGGAAAATATCAGATTTCTTTCCAATCGTCAAAAGCGCTCGTTGAGTTGTCGGTCGTTTCGTCGCTACAAGTTTGATTCAAAGGTTTTTTCTTTGATATTTATGTTTGTCTTTAATTTTTACTCCTTCGCCGCTGTTTATTTAATATCGGACGGGACAGTGTTAACGATCACTATATTAAATTTTATTTGAACGCATATCGCCTTGCTTTTTGTGTATTCAACACGTCGTCGATTTTACTTTTTATTAATCACTTGTGAGTAATATTTGTATACTTTAGATTATTATATACCTATGTATATATACGTATGTTACAAGTAGCACAATTATATGTATTGTATGCAGTTGTAATAGATACTAAGACTGCGATATAATTTACTAACATTCATTGAATTTTACATTAATCACATTAAGAATCTGAACTAGTGTCTGAAGAGTGTCTATTTATCCTACTATGAAAAGATCTGGTTTTAAGAATATAGACTTTTAAAAAAACTGAAAGGCCTCTGTAAAATAAAAACAAAGAATCATTTACATATAGGTATATACATAAGCACATAAAATGTAGATGTTGGCACATAACATTCCTTTAAGATGTTTATTGATCAGTAATAATATAAATTAATTTGATTTAAAAGCTAGGCACGTTCTTGAAACAGATAAACAATTATTCTACAACAGATCGTATTTAATACTGAGTTCATTTAAACTGGATCTACCGCCTACGCCAATAAATATTTTCCATTTTAATTAATGAAATACTTGCTTGCTTCCATATTCATATAAAACTGTCTCGATGTCTTAAATTAATATTGTGAAGTGAGTAAACATTCTATCACGAGGGCCGTCAAACTTTTACCGTTATCGACGTTCCTACTTCATACTGTAAGATTACTGAATAGGCTACCTTTTCCTTATTAATGAGGGGTTATTTTATGTTTGTGTACCTGTGTGTCCATAAACACCATACTCGGCTCTACAGTGAAGAGTGAAAATCGACGATTAACCGCTACCAAAGTTCAAGTGGAGGCAATAAATCATTGCAGAGAAACATAAAAGTAGCAACAAAGGTCGCGAAGATTTCTGCGAGCTATCTCAGAGGAGCGCGCATTTGTGTAGGCCGATACGCGCATCGCACACCGGCCGCTCGCCCGCGCGGCCGCTTACCGCTTCGCACCGCGCCGGCCGACGACGTCTACACACATTAAATATATCCATTTAATGATTACAATTTCTCGTTATAATTTATTTAGGACGAAGCATAACAAGTTTTCGAATCAAATATGTCGCCCATAAAGATGCAGACTCGAGGGTTGGACCCTGAAACTTGTTAATTTTACAATGATCTTTTGTCCGATTCGACTCGACGATGAAATGGTCTCTCGTATCATGGATGTAAGAATTAAAACCGGTCGTTACGTCTCAGACTAGAATGATCGTTTTAAAACGACTCGACCGCGTCTTGCCGGGAGTTAAAGAGTTTCATGAGCGTGTGCTAACGATAAATGAAATATTTCTTGTTCGGAATAAATTAAAGTCTATAATCCAATTCCAGGGCGCTCGTCGTAAGTGTCTTTCTTATCAAGTTCTTAGAGGGGAACGGATAGATCGAGATCGTCCGGAGAGTGTGAATGAGAGCATTACGATCAAAAAGGGAGGGGGAGGGTAAGGGGGGTGAAGAGGCTGTTGGATAATTCTTTATTCTTTATGAATATGTGAGCTCGTTATCTGTGGGTTGACGTGGCTCGAGACATTTGCGGCGGGTGTGTGCGTAGCTCTGTGCGGTGCGGTGTGGCGCTCACCGGCTCTGTGCGTGTGCCGCGGGCGCGGGCCTAGTGCTGCCACTAAATAATACATAGGTATCGACAGCGCCGTCTGCGAAGAGCGGCGGGTACACGACCGGATCAACATACGGCATCGACGCCAGATTGAACGATAGTTCCCGAGGAACTGGTTATCGTTATGGGGCGACTGGCGGGTGAAATTTATTGGCAGCGCGTTGGAGAAATGTAGCGAGCGGAAGGGGCTTGCGATTTTAATTAGGTAATGAATGTCGATGCAGATCTGCATATCGATTTAACGGCTAGATTTATCCCTTCGTTTTATGTCCGCATTTCAAACATTCACTAAATCCGAAACTTAACAATTTGCACGAATACGTAAATCAACTTTACCTTTCATTGAAGATATGCCAGCTTTTGACAATATTTATTATTACATACAAAAAGTATTTGATAAGCTGAAATATTTACAAAAACTTAAGGCTGTAAACATGCACACGGTACACACCCAGACAATACCAGAACCTTGATTTTCAATTTGTTATTTTTCACCCTCGCCTATAGCTTGATGGGAGCTCCTAAAATTATTATAAGGTACAGTAGGTATGTCAAAGCTTTTGTATTGGGGAAGTACCCTCATGCCACAAGAAAAACTGATATTAAGACAGCACTGGTAGTGCCTATTCGGGAGTAAATGTGTCAGATTTGAATTGAAGGTTACAGAAGGGGCAGAAGACGTGGCCGGTGATATCAGCCCTGGTGGCATATTAGAAGTTGCTGTAAGGAATGGGGTGGCAGCCTGATCGCATCAAAATGCGATCGGGCGATAGTGGAAGGGTCGATTGGCGGTGGGAGGATTGCAGCTTCTACCAGGATAGGGCCTGGTTAGGCCGATCCAGATGTCTTTGTATCGCCGCGAGGGGGAGACGTCTGCATGTTTCGGATGTTGCCTAAATAGAGAATGTACCTGTGATGTTTTAATAACAACTGTTCTCAGATCCCTCCTATTTCAGGCGCAGTGTGGCACACCAACTCACCGCCCCGCGGAAAACTCGGAAGGCTCGGGAGGACCTGAATCACATGGTCTGTGATTCAGGTCACAGGTCGGGATGGTTTTTAGTAGGAACACCACATACTCTTCTTCTGTGGTCTCTGCGTCCCCAAGGAGCTGGGGGTCCAAAGGGGTTTTAGAACAAGGTTTTCGATTTCAACCACTTTAAGCCCTGTTGTGGCAATGGCACGTGGCAGTTTAGTCATGTACAAAATATTGCCATCATACAAGTAGAGTTAGTGCTAGTGAGCATGATTCGGTACAAACGTTCGTGCGTACTATCTTTATTATTTTTGTTTATCAAATGCACGAAACACGTTACAATCAATTAAAACATTTATCATAAATAGGTACATCGTTTGATCTGGATCGTAACGTTACTAATATGTGCACACAAAGAAAAACAATAAAGATTACACAAAACTTATCTCGGATTCCTAGTAGCTAACATTGTAAATAATGTAACAATGAGGAACAACGTTAGAAAGTAGGTAATATAATGAGTTTAGATTTGGATGCCTCTGCCGATGTCAGAACCATCCAAAGCATATTCACTATGGAGACTGGCAAATGTCACAAAACAATCACTAGTTATATGACATAAATGGTTCCATGTATAGACTGTAATCGAATGATAATATTTTGGTAAATTTATAGGTCCTAAAAAAATTACAAAAAATATTTTTCTTAAGTCGTACAACCCAAATAATCTTCTTCAGTCGTCGTTGCTGTAAGGATCCTATAAGTTCTTGATCACAAACTAAATCGAACTGTACATTGTACAGTGTCATTCCCATAGGCTAGTCAACAAGTTCAAAAACGTGTTAATTCTTGATAAAGCTCTTTAAAATATGAGCGATCGATTAGGAATGACGTCTAGAAAAAAGTATATATTAGCACATAAAAAATTGCAATTGTTATTAACAAATTAAGATGAAAAAAAGATAGCATTTCGTTATTTTGTTAATAATTCAAAAATTATGAACATTTAAAGAATTATGAATTAATATCCTTAAAGAGGAGGAAATTTCCAAGTAACAAGTTCCGACATCCGGATCTTATATATAAAATTCTCGTGTCACAATATTAGTTACCATACTCCTCCGAAACGGCTGGACTGGATTTTTATGAAATTTTGTGTGCACATCGGGTAGGTCTGAGAATCGGCCAACATCAATTTTTCATACCCCTAAATGATAAGGGTGGCCCCAAAAATTTTTTTTTCAATATTTCCTAGATCTAATGTATATCTCAAAACAACGTTTGCCGGGTCAGCTAGTTATTTATAATTTTAACTCAACGTCGGTAATAGGGCTCCGCCCAGCCGTAACGATATAGGTGCACTACCGCTAAAGACAGTGTACCACAAATATTATTTTAAAATTAATAAAGTATTTAAAAATTTGAATAAATTATGGTATCATTTAGACACTTGAGAGAATAATTTCCCCGTTGGACGTTGAAAAAGTTGTACTATTGTTAATTTTTTTTCCAATCTCTGTTATCTTAAATGAGTACATAAAAGTTTAAATAATATATCTATAAATATTTGGCTTCGTGGAGCCCTTCTTATACTTAACAAGGTCACCCAATAAAAGTAAATTAAAGTTTATTATTTTGTTTATAATGATTTTTTAAAGTTAAAAAATTTGAAAAGAACTTCATTTTTGTTAACTTTAAAAATCAGCCTACCAATCAAATTATGGATTTAAGCTAACGGATTCATCTCATTCCTAGTTTTTTTTCCATTGGCATAACATTGTTGGCGCGTAATTCTAAATTTATCAATCATTTTAATGTGTACAAAATAAGTTTTATATTTCTATTTTAGGCAAGAATCAGGAATCTATGAATAAATATATTTAGCCTTTCTTAGTGTATTACTAATTTTGAAAAATCGAGATTGTCATTGTTGTGAAACCAAAGTGTCATTACTACATCGGTTCAAAGTTATGTCGTCGGATTTGCTTCTAGCTGTCAGCGGTATCAAGATATATTTTAAGGACTCTAGTTTAGAATATCTGTTATAGTTATGATCAAAAACGTCTAGTAATTTATTAAAATCGTCTATAATATGATAATATAATGAATAGTAGGCCAAAACCTCCTTTCTCAGGAGAGGCTTATGTCCAGCAGTGGACTATTAAAGGCTGTTGATGATAATATGATAAACCGACTGTCGACGTTATGTCGAAATTCTATCGTTATTCATTAAAACGTTAATAACATCCTTGTATTGATGATAAAACTATTTAATAGCTAATAAATAAAATAAAATAAAATTTTAGAGAAAATAGGTTGTCAAAGACAACGGCTAAAACTGAACTATTTTCAGAAGAAAATAGCAGTTTTCTAAACATATCTTAAAAAATGAGTTATAACAGGTATCAAGGAATTATAACACTTCGGTTAAATTAACGCTGTAATATGCTAATGGAACAAAATAAAGCACAGTACCTACAAGCTGCCTTTTAAGAAACAATATTCAAATGGGATAAGTTAAAAATAGAAGTTTTAACTTTGTGATGCTACATATATTCTTTGCAATTTGTTTCTCTTGAGGATTCAAATGATAAAAATAAATGGAACAAAAGTATGAAAGGGGATCTTTTGGACGGCACATTTCTCTTCGAAATTGACGTTTTTCAGAAACGGTCGGTTTTTAACGTTTTAATTAGGGGCGCACATTACGGCACGCCATCACGTTCGCCCCTCGCTCTTTGCCTCACATTTTTGTATATTTCCGTCTATTTAGGGAAAATTTTATTTTTCGACCACTGTGGGCTATTTTTGTGACGCGTGCAGCCGGCGCGCGGTCTCCTTGTTAAATCTCTGTGGGAAACTTGTACAACAGTGTTGCTAATCTTCAGCTAAAGACTTTGTACTTTTTTAAATATATAAATTCTAATGTCATTCCATTTGAATCTTGAATGGATTTCCAATATTTTTTTTGTACATATAGGTATTTTTTTGTACATATAGGTATTTTTTTGTACATATAGGTAATAACCTCCGAAATATTGATTGGTCAATTTTTTAAATCCCATCGGTAAAACGTAGTGCTAGAATTTGTCGGCTATTCCATTGGGAATTATTTAGTCTGACATGTGTAATACTTACTTTAACTAATAACTTTTACCCGTGGCTCCGCCTATACCTAAGTCGATTATCGCATTAAAAGTAGTCAACGTTCTTTATCAATAATTAAAATATTTCCTTGCTAAATTTAATTAAATTCGGTTCAGCGGTTTAGTCGTATAAGTGTTACAGACAGACAGAGTTACTTTCGCATTTATAATACTAAGTAAGTAATGACTAGTTGGGTTTTATTATCATTGGATTAAAACCTTTACGTTCTGCAATATGCCATACAATCTTAACTGAACTACTTGGATAATTACGCATGTTTCGAAATTACATTTTAGAACTGTTGAACGCTTTTGTAGTTGGTCTTCTCACTAATTAGAAATAAGTACTAATTAAGTTACAGATTTGTAGAATTATAAAAAAGGAAACTATCAAACCAAATCGTAATGGATGTCAAGTTCGGTGCCGGTGCCTGCCGGTGATGACACAACCCTAAACAATTAAGTAGGGCGAAGTGGTAATAGTGGTTGTAAAAACCTTGCCACTAAGCTGCGCCCCGTGTTATCGGTTCGATTCCCTACACGATACAAAAATTGTGTGATCCACAGATAGCTGTTTCGAGAGAAAGAACTTCCAAAATATTGTTTGTTACAAGGTTTTGCCCACGGCTCCGCCCGCGTGTAAGTAAGTAAGTAGTCTATGTTCTTCCTCAAGAATTAAACTATCTCCATACCAAATTGTATCTAAATCGGTTCAGCGGCTATTCATTTCATATACAAGCTTCTACCCCCATTTTACCCCTCCTTAAATGATGATTTCTGTGATAAAAACTATTGGATATAATCTGGGCTAATAACTTTCCCGGAACTCAAATTATCTTTATACTACATTTCATCTAAATCGGTTTAGTGGTTTAAGCGTGAAGAGGTAACAGACAGACAGACACACTTTCGCATTTATAATATTAGTATGGACTTCAATGTTTATGATTCACAGTAATAATTGCTAGTGCGGGAGTTATTTTTAAGTAATAAAAAA
Organism: Arctia plantaginis; assembly: GCA_902825455.1. Classification (NCBI taxonomy): domain Eukaryota; kingdom Metazoa; phylum Arthropoda; class Insecta; order Lepidoptera; family Erebidae; genus Arctia; species Arctia plantaginis. Next base: position 11,048,046 of record CADEBD010000288.1, read on the forward strand.
GTGAACTACATTAATAATGAATTTAAGTTTCATAAGAAATCTAATCTTTGAATCTGCTTTAATAATAATATAACTAATAATTATATTTATTTATTTAGGTATGTTAACGATTTATAATAAAATACGGAATTAAATCAATTAAACAAAATTCTACCAAATTAAATTAAAATCGCATGAAGTCGAACGTAGTCACAAAATTTAATTAAAATAACAAATGAAATTAAATTTAAAATCATATGAAGTCAAACAAAGTCCCAAAAGTTAGTTAAAATTCTTACTAATATTATAAATGTGAAAGTAACTCTGTCTGTCTGTTACGCTTTTACGGTTAAACCGCTGAGCCGATTTTAATGAAATTTGGTATAGAGATACTTTGATTTTTAAGGAAGGACAGGCTACTTTTTACCATGATATCCGTAATACATGCGGGCGCAGCCGCGGGCAAAAGCTAGTAATAAATAAAATTAAAGGAGTCACATTTTAATCGCCCAAGTAGTAGTAGTACCTACGTTTTCGTAAAAGGACCATTTTTAGGATTCACTGCTAGTAGTCCTGGTATTTGTCACTAACCAGTTGGATAACCAGAGTTCATAGATGTGTTCCAAGTATTTATAGGCACCGATAAATGTTTGCCATCAAACGGCGGACTGTGTGATTGTATTCCATTCTAGTTGCATGAAAAATTAACATTACAAAGTTAAGCATAATTCAGCATAACAAGAGCAACATTGTTTCAAAATACAATATTTAACGCAACACACAGGAAACGCATCCGTGATGGATCGTGACGATGAGTGACACTTTCCTTGTGTTTTGTAAAAAATAAGTCAGATTCTCTCAAAACGTGCACTTGATATCTCGTCACTCTTCACCCAAACCATAAAACAAGCTGTCTCGGTTTCATTAAATCGCTTTTCCTTTACTAACATAGTCCCAAATGTATCTATGCTTATGGGCAAACTGTTCGGAGTCTACCCTTTCAAGAGTGTCCTTCGGGAATTCCAAAATAGAAAAAGTCGTATGATTTTCTATTATTTTTGTACCGGTAAAGCGAAATAGTACAGCCAGAAGCAATCTCATCATTCAGTATTAGGGTACAAGGTCACATGACGCGTGAATGGGATTTTTTTTAGCAAAACATATCATAGAATACCTAATCCTTTCTTACAAATGGTACCTACTTCGCAGTAGGTAGGTATAGTAAATATATGTGCACGTGGTTTTACGTGAATTTATGATTTCTATTTTGAGAAACAAAAACCAAATTATACTGTATCTATTTCGCTATATACATATAAAAATATTGTCATCCTGACTATAATGTTATCACAGGGCACTAGTTTATGAGGTTCTAGAAATCATATATTCAAGAATATCTAACGCTGTGACTAAAGTCTCCCTACTCGATAAATGTGTGTGTGTGTAAAGCTATGTCGATTTTGTGAGTCGCATCACGTCACTCACGTCACGTCATTTGTCGTCGTTAGCGATGACGCATGGCGGCGCTGACCCCGGCGCTGACCCGCATCATCACTCTTCTATCAACAAAGCGATGACGTCATCCCTGACTTGTAACATCCACTACGGCGGCGTCACTTTTGTGTATGAAACTAAGCCTATAATGAAATCACTTTTTTCAGTTTTGTTAGGAAGATGAAACACCAAAACAATATAGATAAGTCAAGGTCACATTTGTATTTATCTAAACTGCAACAAACACTACGATAGGCGCTTGTACTTGTAGATCTCTACAGCTTTCTACCATGTACAGGCATCTTTTTTTTGTTTTATATTGTCCATACATCATCCTTTTTATACTAACAGCTACCAACTACTCATTAAAATGGATGGATCAATTTCTTCGCATACACGTCAAAGCAGGTGGTAAAATAAACAAATGCCCAGCTTTCTTTTCAAAGAATCATTTACTCAGTTTAAAATTTTGCAAAGCATTCATACCTCCCACAGTGGTGCGTGCTGCATAAATGCCAAAAATCTATATTTGTATAATGACCCGGTATTGAGTAATGACGCCTGCCATTCACTGAATATTTTCTAAAACTGATTTATGGCGATACGCAACTGAACAATCGTGCCGTTTTGACTTATAATGGTAAGGAGTGAGCTTTTACAGCTACCCTTTCAGTGCGGCTTGAGACAAACCCTTTGAAAAACGGGGTAATAAACTTTTATTATTATATTTGCAAAATTCAACAAAACTATTGTATCCTGCACCCCGTTGCTAAGGGCAAAAGCAGAGACCGATTAGTCAACACGACAAAAAACTCAAATTTACTCAAAATTACAAACAAAAAATTACACGTTTATAAAATTTATGACTTGACTGACGGTCTTAGCATTTTTTGGCTATTGTTTAAACGTTAATAAAAGTTTAACACTTTGTAGGCATGTTTTTACTACCGCAAATTCTGCGGAAAGATACCTACATCAATTGTCACCCAGGTATATAAGTTTTTTATCGGAATCATTGTCAAATGTTACTTTTTTTTATAATAATATTTTTCACACATTTCACACACGGCCGTCTGATCCCAAACTAGGCAGAGCCTTTACTGTGGTAACCAAACTGCTAATAAACATACTTATATATTTCTAAATACATAAATATCATATATAAATTACACCCGGACACAGAACAAATGACCGTGCTCATCACAGAATATTCGTCCTGGGTGGGAATCGAACCCACGACCTCCGGCTTAGCAGTCAGGGCCACTAACCACTAGATTAAAATACTGTAAAATTAAGACTAATAGGGAGACACGCGCTTACGAAAGCGACAAGCGGTGCGGGGCTCCCTATCTAAGACATTTGATATTACATTATCCTATTCTGGTACTATTCGGCTCGTGCGTCAGTGTCCCCTGTGGGATGCAGCGCGATGCACCCGGGTGCATGCAAATGGTGCGTGAAGATTAGTAACGTAGACTCAATGCTTCTGTCAACCTTGTTACTACGTAGTGGTAACTGCACCTAAGACATCTGTTGAGTCGATCTCACTAACACATTAAGTTGTTCTATGAAATAAAACAATATTGAAGACCTAAAGAAAATAGAGAACCAATTCTTTCAAGAACTGCTTGTATTATAAATGTAAATACAGTTTATTATGCAAGTATTCAGGTAACAAGATGTTTAAAAGGAACAACTAAAATAATGAAACTACAAACGTTGCGACTCCATCGACTTGTTTTTCCCGCGTTTAGCAGAACCAAAAATTTATTTAATTTGCCGCATTATGCAAACCGAGACATGCCTTTCATTATTCTTAGCATTTCGATGCCATATCCGAGAGAAATAAGTTTTTGTGCCGTCCCGACACACTTTACAGGCTGTGTGTCACATTGTTCCTGGGAGCCTGTGGTTTCTAACAAATTCTATATCGATTTACAGACAAGTCAAATACTTTATAATAATAAAAGCGACCATTTTTGTTCCAGATCTCGAAATAAGTGAAAGTGATGTCACAATGCTCTGTCATTACACATTATCGTCTTTGTTATGCTAATACGCGATGATTTTACAGCTTTTCGGAAAAGGGCTGCAAGTGAACTTATTGTGAGTACTTCGGTCAGTTTGATATGTTAAACGTTCTTAGAATTTTAAACACTTTTGTTTTCGATGGACAAAAAGAATTGTCTTGTATTTATGCAGATGAGTGTTATCATTATTCATTGTATTATGATTGTGTAAGGATGTGTGCCTACGAGCTGGTGGCTCGGTCGGGCGGTGTGCGACAGGCCTCCAGTAGCATTGCCATCCGCGCATCCCGTCTAATGAGCAAGCGTGTTCGCCTCAATTGCACACAACACTCTTATTCACTGGCAATTTATTTCATTTTTGCCTCTGATCACGCCTTATTGAGCGTCTTTTTATCTTATTGCCTTCGTGGGTCTATAATACGCATCCTGTTACTTGCAAATGAGACACACACCGAACATGTTGGTGTTGGCTCGCTCATGATGTAGCTACGAATAATTAAAATTCTCAGTGTTTTTTTACTTAATTTAAATTAACATCAAGAGAAGCTATTCGAATATGATACTTTTTCTTTTAGGATGGAATACTTATTTGTTAAGATGGGTTATTTTAAAGCTATCTTGAAGGTTGGCTAGCAAAATGTTGTAAATGAAAGAATTTATTTGATATTTAATATAGTTAATGTTTTGACGAGGTAATACGTAATTGAGGATACGAAGACAGTTGCCGAGGCTATAGTGTTATGAGTAAAAGAGTCATTATGATAATAACAATCTCTGAATCGTTGCCAAATGCTTGTCGGATACGACGGGACCGAGAGTGGGTTGTTGCGACGAATATTCGTACTCAAAATATAAACAATAAATTTTTGTTGAAATTGTTTTAAGTGTAAATCATGCATTTTTAAGTACGAAGAATTGTTGCCGAAAAAATATCTCGCAAACTTTATAGTATTAATTAGAGATCTTTACACTTGCTGACTTATTATAATTGTAGTTATTAGTATTTATATTTTATACTGACATTAGTGCGTAAGAAAATTATTATTATAAAACAATATATTAAAAAATTAAATTAATAGAAACACAGGCCAGGCGCATCAGATAGGCTAAATCGTATTTAACATTAATATTTTGTCAATTTTGGTCCCATTTACGTTACTGGGTCAATTGGGAATTAAAGATTTATATATTTATTTATTAGTACCTACTCGCATATTCGCCACTTACAGCTATTGTACAGCCCAATGCAATAGCGAAGCAAACCTTATATGTAGTAACAATTTATGTTCTGCATGATGGAAAAACTGGTAGTAAAAAGGTTCCTATATAAAATGGAAAAAAAACCTCTTATAAGGTGGGTAGGTAAGATGCAACGAACTGGAAGAACAAATTTTTGCCAATCTGGAAGGATTTGGGACTGTAAGCAGCTGGCTAATAAATGGTAACATCCCTATGTTACCACTTATTAATTTATCTGAGACTAGTTATCTCAAATAAATTAATATGTTTCTATCAAATTTAGTCCACTAAATAAGTATAGTGGACTTATTTATTTGGTTCTTAATTCTATTGAATTTAAAGTATTTTTGATTAGTAATATGAAAACGTCACAAGTTTGTTTAAAAATAAATAGAGAAAATAAAACACCCAGTGGGACTGTGTAATTTTTGCTTGTTTTTGTAACATTTTATTGCATTTGGAACGCTGGGGTAGAACCGTAAATTAAATGTAAGATCCGTCAGTTCGGGAAAGAAGTAAATCAAGACAGACGGATTGCCCCTAATAAAAATTATAAGAGGCACAATGGCTCGAATGTGAGCCGAGACCGTCAGGAGCTGTAAAATCTTGCTATGTTTGTTTATGGTGCACTAAAATATGTTATAAACTAGATAAGTATAATCTAAATAAACTAACGTATAATTAGTATCATGATATTTGTGTTAAGTTCTGTAGTCCGGCGCTCTGGGGATGTTTTATTATGAAAATTTTATTAGCGTTCATTTCTCATATGCATTTGACTAAGGCTTAAATTATAAAACTTTGAAATATACATGTTTATTACTAAAAGTTTTCTAAAAGAATTTTAAGAAAAAAAGAGAAGTTTTAATGGCAAATATGGCGTGGAACAGAATAAATAAACGCGTGGTAATATTTCTTTGTTCGCCCGACCAATGCAATGGTGCTCGGCTGACGTTGACATGTCTTGGTAAGCTTTTTGTTTGCTCTTATTATATTTTTTGGAAGATCTTATTTGTTGGTCCAATAGCTGCTCGTAAATCAGAGTGAGTATGAGACTTAATATGCAGGTGTGCCAACCCTTTTGCTATAGCCACGTAGTTGGAATAAATTATTTTACAATGGTTGGCTCGAACATTTTACAATAGTTATGTACCCAACCTGCAAACTAAAAAGAAGACAATAATAATATTTCGTTGGTATACTCTTATTGTTAGTCATTGCTCTATTTTGTAGACATATCTATAATTACATTAAATAAATATGTGTGGAACGCGGATTTGCCATATATTTCCTTGTAGACAGTTTCTAATCACATTGAGATGCTATTTCAAAAATAGAATATTTTCGTCAGTTTACTTTTGTGTTTAGGAGAAGATGCCCCATTTATTACATTCACAAATGTAAATGAACGCTTTCGAGGTACTCGTTTACGTGAGAATATTTGTATTTATTTTATTTATGGCGAGCTGAGCGCGAGGGCGATGTGTTTAAATATCTTTAGATTTTAAATACGAGTTCACTTGGAGTAACTCAGGAATCCATTAGGTTAATATCGGTTATCTTTTGTATAGATAATGTCTTTAAATTCGTTGGTAAATTAAATTAATTTGTGGAATTTATATCGCTGTAGAGTAGGTAGCTTAATCAAACAAAATGCAATTCATCATTAAGTTATATCAAATTAATTATGACATCCTGTTTCTGCTAAATTATTTAGATTGTTCAAAAACTCTTTCTTTTTATTCCCATAAAGTGATTACTCACAGTGTCTTGCAATTGAAGGAAGTAGTATCACATCATTTAGTTTCGTGGACTTGGGGTTAATTGCTTGCATCAACGTCTTCGACCTCGAAGCACTAGTATTGCACACTACGGAGTAAATAATTCATTCGCTTCAGGCTGCATGCCTCCCAAGAACTGTCATATTACTATTATTTTCTTTAGCCTCGATCGATCAGGTCGATGAACTAAATAGTATTTTTTGTAGTTTACGAATGCGTGGTCGTAAATAGTTATGATGATCGCATTTATTTCTTCATCTTGTGTGGTTGAAAAGCGGCGATTAGTTCGGTGACGACAACTATTCTTTGCCTATTTCTTAAATCTTTCTGTTTTATCTGGTAGTTAGAAGTCTCACGTTGTAAACAATACTTGTTGACATTAACCACACATTAATTTTACACTTTAAATGAAAAATATTCCAATCAGCTGAAGCGATATATTAACGTTATCGCCACACCAGACCTATATGACTTTTTTTTATAAATTATGAATCATTGCACGATATATTATGCTTGATAGTGATTTAATGAATTTGTTTTTAAAAACATGATTTCACGGATAGCAAGGCAGATAAAGGGAATTAAAAATAATGATACGTTCTTCGTACAACCATTCGTCTGCATCTGGTCTCTCAGGTCATACTGTGTTGACGATTAGAAGTCACAGATAACTTATAGTTAATACATTATTTCGTAAAATTTCTTTCATCTCTGTTGTTTTAAGTTAAGTGCGTTTAGTTCCGTAATGAACCTATGTACATACAAGTACCGACAAATATTGTGATATACAGTATATATAATAGAATTTTAAAAGTATGTTTATCAGCAGTCTGGTTACCATAGTACAGGCTATGCCTAGTTTGTGAGCAGACTGCCGTGCAGTTAGTATATTAACGCTCATTTATTACATTATACGTTAATATGAAGGAACAGTTGTACTAATCGAAATTTTATAAATGTTTACACTCGTTCAAAATTGTTTTCATATTCAAAGGCAGTGCAGATAATGCATCTATGTGTTTACTGTACAAGTCAGAATGAGGCAGTGACTCATTAGAATGTGCTTGAATTATTGCTTTATAAGATGTTCTTTCTGATGTCAACTTTAAAATTTACTGATGTAAATTATTGTGCGTTGTATATTCTTGACGATTACACACGTGCTAACGAATTTATGCCCCACTTGTCTTTGTGTACCTCAGAAACATTATTATCGTTGAATATCAGTATTTTAGCATGTTTATTGTATCTCTAAACAGTTCTGAAGGAGGATTTGCCTAAGGTCATAAAGCAGTTGCGAGGAAAGGGACACTCTAAATGTCCGATACCTTGTGTACCATTTTTATAAGAGATGTTATATGAAAGATAAAAGTAAATCTAACGTGAGCATAAATGAAAACATAATATACTAATATAAGTAAATCGGAAATTTTGTTTCCTTGTTTGTACGTTTATTTGTTACACTTTCAGGCCTTACCTACTTAACAGATGAAGGCGTCCAATTCATGCAGAAAATTCACCTTTTGCTAAGAAATTTTTAGTTGATTTACATAGGTAATCCATACCTCTCAAGTCGGGCCGCAGGTGAAACTAGTTTCTTTTATTTCCATCTCGTTATTATAAGTCTTACAATAATATACTGAACATCTGCACATTTGCATGTAAATTAAATAAATCAGTTTACACTATGTTAATATCTACTCTAGAAATGAAAGAAACCGATGGGTTTATTTATTGAGTGTTGTGTGGGTGTCTGTATGATTCCAGCATTAATACCTGTTAATACCTACCATACATACTGTTTCTGACGCGTGTACATCAACAGCACGGGAGCCGTCTTCCACTTCGTAAAACATAAATATTATCGTGGAGAAGGCCATTCCCGATCGAACTTATTTTTCCGTCTGCCGACAGTTATTTCATATAAATTAATGGCGCGAGTCGTCACGGCACAGACGCCGAGCTCTATTTATAAACTGACGAATGAGACGCGCCGAGCGCACGCGCACGCTTCTCGTCATATTCCAATTACAAATAGCTGTCATCGTTTTTACATGCTCAACATGTTCTGGTTCTCGTATTCCCATTACATCTCTGAATTACACATTTAAGATTAAAATTAAAACTGCTTTTCTACATGTGGGTTACTTGCGCGACGAGTAAGAGTGAAACGGAAAATTTGACTACGCTTTTATGATTCTGGTGTATGTAAGCTTTGGTCGTAAAAATAAAATTATGAATTATGATATTTTCAGTATCCAGTATCTCTGTTCATCTTGCAGAGCGTGCCAAGGCGCGAACGAGACGCAGGGCGGCACACCGCGGCGCGCCGTCGTCGGAAGGGTTATTATGTATGAATTATGATGACGCCGCGGCTCCGTCGGCGGTAATATCGTTATGAATATGCTGAGCTCTGCTCGCCCATTGGTTTACAGCACATCCGCCTCGACTGCGCGGGAACGCCTCCGGTGGCCTTTTTTATTCCTATATTGACATTCAGTTATGCACATTTCGAGTGGCGATGCACAAACTGTAATATTTTGCTCGGTTTGGTACACAGATAAGTTGGGCGAACGAGCGGCCGCACCCAACATTTGGGATGCAAATACGTCTGACTGTCGTATGTAAACGAACTTATGCTACTCATGCGGCTATAGGCTCCCGCTATAAGGCCCACTCAGACGTTTCCTGCATTATATCAATTTGCATTTCAGCTGCAATACCTACACGAGTGGAATATGTAGACGTAGCGTGATACCAACGTTTTCATTCACTTGCTACCCTGACATCAATGTCACGATGTGTATTCCTGTGAAATCCGATTACGTAGGTATCTCTACATAGTTACGTTTGTAAGCTTTCGCACGTAGACTACATGTAGATACATCATTTATTGCACCCATACTATGTGAAGGCTTAAAAAACCATCCAATGATGTCTCACTTCAAATATTATTTCAAACATCTTGTACTTGTCATTTCATAGATACCTACAATTCCCATTGTCTATTTGAATGTCGTAATTTTATGAACAATTTGTGAAGCATTTACGGCACTTAAAACTCTTGACGTGGCATACTCGTCCTCAATACTATACATATACTAAACAGAATTTAGCATCGTCTTACTGAAGTGTTAGCCTAAAAATAATTAGTCGTAGAAACGTAACGTAGAGCAATGAACTTTAAAATTCAGTAACACATGCTGTTAGGCAATAACCGCGTTACATACATAGATGCTGCAGTATACATGGCATATACATACATACTAGCATAGACTTTGTAACGACACAAGCTTAGGTTACATTTTGTAGGTAGTTTTATTTATTCAACTTTATGCACTTTTGTTTGTTAATGCCCAGGGTATTCTCTTCCAGTCAATCTTTGGGCGGTGTAGAAATCTTGTAAGGTAGGTGCACAGAGGTTACGTCATAACATATTAAGTAATCAGTATCTATCTTGTCTATAATAAAAATATTTAGAAAAATAAATATTAAAATGACAATAACTAATACTGTGTCAATATAAATCCTTTCAAAAAAAGTTGAACCGACTTCAAACAATACTGACAAAGAGCACTAAAAATTTAAAAATAGTTACAAATCTAAGTAAAAAAACTATAAGTTCCCTCAATATAACAGGCAACATTATAATAGCAATAGTCCCTTCCAGTCTGTTTGAAGTCCGTGCCAAATAGGTGCTTGATTGGTAGATCTGGTTGGTCTTTATTAATTAACAACATTAACAAGGTCAATTCATGATTAGATTTTTGATAGAGTTATCCTCTAACTCCTAAAGGTCAAGGACCCTTCTATCATCAGCTCAGCAACGAGAGATAACGACTACTAAACGCAAATATCTATATTGCTAGACAAACAAGCTAAAACACTTTGTCGGACCTGTAAAATTTGAGGGTTTCCCTCGATTTCTCTAGGATCCCATCATCAAATCCTATTTTGGTGGTAATGCACCACCTCGGGTGTATACCCTTTCGATTACAAAAAGAATTTTAAAATAAAAAAAAATTGCCAAATCGGTATACAAATGAAAGAGTTTTGAGGTAACAAACATGAAAATAATTGCGTAACAAACATTTTATTTTTGTCGAAATGTATTGTAATCTCATTTATTACTCTCTTGTGCACATATCTCTGTTACCCAACACAAACACCTAAAAATATCTTGAAAGTATAAAACAAGGTCAATACATGATTAGATTTTTGAAATAGGTTTTTTCTAACACCTAAAGGTTAAGGATCCTTCCATCATCAGCTCAGCAATATGACATAACGACTACTAAGCGCAAATACCTATAAAGCTAGAAAAATAAGCTAAAACACGTTGTCGGGGTTGTAAAATTTGAGGGTTTCCCTCGATTTCTCTAGGATCCCATCATCAGAACCTGATTTGGTTGTAATGGGACCAGCTCGGGAGCATATTTACAAAAAAAAATAATTAAAATCGGTCCATAATTAAAGGAGATATCGCGTAACAAACACGCACAAAAACAAAATATACGAATTGATGGTGGTGGTGGCTCTTTTGTGTTTTTGAAGACGGTTAAAAAACTGAGTGAGTATGTTTTAGTTAAATATTTTAGTTCAAAACGATAGGTTCTAATAATTTGGAAATTCTGTTATACAATACACATATATTTACAATAAGTTCAGTAATAACAATAGCCTATGCAAATCTATGGACAGGTGCTAGCATAGAAGAGTACAACAATAGGCCAAGGTCAATCTCGAATACGATTAAAACGTCACGGCCCTCCTATTTTATAATCACAGACTCAGACCTCACATGGCGACCGATTGCTTTATTGTTTTCCATTCGTATACCTATATCGTTATTCCTCGACTGGTAGAATTTAGATATCTTGTTGTAATATTCACCATCACATAACCAACGTACTCATATGCAATTTCATACAATTATGCAATTTGTATTTATATTTAGACAACTTTACTGAACCATAAATACAAAAACTGAAATTACAGTGGTAAAACTAAAAGTATGCACGTTCAACTATGATTGTGACATTACAAACAAATCGAGTCGAAATAATACTACTACAACTATTTTATTTCTCCACTGTCAATGCCAAACGGTCGAATGAATCGCGTAACAGATTCCTATACAGAATGAGTAGAATAAAATTTTTGTTGCTTTTGTTATTGGCAAAGAGATTTATAATAAATAAATAAAATTTCGGACATCTGATACACAACGCCATCTAGTTTTAAACTAAGCAAAACTTGTACTAGGAAAGCTAGATTGATTGATAGAAAACTATTTTGTTTTGTTAATACATACATATTATACATAGAAAACACCCAAACTCCTAAACCAATATTTTTAGATCATACAAACATTTGGTCTAACCCAGAAATCGAACCTGAGACCTAATCATAGCAGTCGCATATGCTACCACTGCACCACCGAGGCAATAAAAATATAAAGTAAATAATAGTATAAAGTCTATAATATTAAAACAAAAGATTACTGAGACGGCCGCCAGTCGATTCAATAAAATGCAGAACAAAATCAATTCCAAAATTAAACTTTAATTCACCATGTTTAATTAACATTCGTTAATCACTCTCTTTGAATGATTAGAAAAGAGCTAAAGAATTTTCAGCTTCAGTGTAATAGATTTGTATGAATTATGTCTGAGATTAACTACAACAAAATTACTCCACCTGCGCAAGCGAACTAGTCAGACACAGTCAGATAGACAGAAAAATACTTACGTTAAACTTACAAAACTACTCATTTTTGCGTCGAGGTTAAAAACATTTGCTCGTGTCCCAAATGTTGGAAAATATAATTTGCCACGCTTCGGTTTAGAGATGATTAATGTTATATGGCGTGTTACGAGTCGGTGTAATATGAGTCTCAAACGTGTCAGGGCTGGGAAACGAACCTTATCAATGAAAACAAATAAAATCAGAAAATATAATTTCTATTTAGAAGGACTTTTTTAGATTTTTTTTTCTTTTAGAAGGACCCTGAAAACAACTTTAGTAAATGTCAAAATAACATCTTTCGGTCCTAGGTATACATGGCCTCTCTGAATCGGACAGGGACAGAACCTTATATTAACCGTAGTATATAACCATTTTTAGCCAAGGTTTTGAGATTGCACTGAGATGCACACACACAAAAAAAGATACATTTGATATATTTTCTAAAATTGATAATTACAGATAGAATGTTAAACTAAACATATATGTTATCTGTATATAAATATCTTAAGTTGGTTTGGGTACGCTTCAAAAACTCAAAAATTTACCGATTGAGCGAAAATTTTGACACGATGTACAAACCGCTTTTGACCTTCATTTCTCATCAATGCTACCACAATGTGCCACAGTGATGCGCTAGTAGTTAATAGAAACGTTCGGTGACATGAATGGAAGTCTTATAAGATAAAATAAAATGTATATTTCAAGTGTTCTAGTTGAATAAATCTGATACTGAAATTTAATGTGGAAACAAACTCTAACTAAAGGCTCTAACTAAATATTTACTAAACTCATTACATCTTACTATAATTTTTGCAACTAATTGTTTATCAGATTTTTATCTTCTGACAATGGAGATCTTAGTAGTAACATACAAGAATACTGCAAACTTAAACCAATTCTACCAATACCTACGCTACGTGGTATTGCTTTGCGTGCATTTCAAACAATTAAATAAAGAGTCAAAAACTTCTGTGGTCTCTGTGGTTCTTTCTATAGGTCTGTTACGCTAGTAGTTAGTGATCCTGACTGCTAAGCTAGAGGTCGTGGGTTCGATGCCCACTCAGGACAAATAACTGTGTGATGAGCACGATAATTTGTTCTGTGTCTGGGTGTAATTCATCTATGATATATATGTAATTAGACTAATTAGGAATATTTAAGTATGTTTATCGGCAGTCTGGTTACCATAGTACCTCTGCCTAGTTCGGGATCAGACGGCTGTGTGTGAAATGTGTGAAGTTTTTATCACTATTATTAAGTTGTTTTTATTAATAAACGTACTGAAAAAAATATATAATAAAGTAAACAGCTAATACAACAACTCGCTTTATAGTAATGGGATGGTAAACGGTGTCGACGAATGTTGTCCATCTGATGAATATCCGCTGTTCACCCATCTCCCAGTAAACCATAGTAATAAATATAAAATAAGGTATCGTGAATCTAACTCAATAAAAGCACAACACAGAATTACTTCAGAGCTATTTAGGCGTTCGTCTAGTTGTTCTTGTTGTACACGTACCATGTTTCCACATATTTCGTTGGTATCGATATCGTAACGTTATCATCGTGTGAAAATACTCGCAACAGCGCTAAAATGTCTTAGACAAGTGTTTGTCGCGGACAACAGCGCTAAGATGCCACGAGTGGCATAGTATGACTAGATAAGCGGACATTATGGTATCGAGGTCAGGATATATTTCCGTGTGTTGGGTAAAGTGGGTTGGTCGACCCGATGCGTGGATCGTGGCATTCACCTTGTTGGCGTAGGGCCAATCAGCCCCGCACGGCTGATCGCCGCCCGTGTCGTACTGTCGCTGCTACCGGTACTCCTCGATGTTCAGCTAGCTGCATACTGGAATTAAAAAACGTGTTTATTGGATTGCCGTATACTTGTTCGCTTCTAAAACATTAGTCACATTGCTGGTGGCCTAATTTTGTTTCTAATAAATCACCGTTTGTTTAGAACATGCTTTTGTGAGATTTTAAATGTTGCGTTCATGATTTACATTTTAGAGGATTAAAATTCTTATAAGCGTTTGTTATGTTTCTCATACTAATGTGTCTCTGAAATAGCAATCAAATATGGCGGTTACAAAGTAAGTGTGATTACTATTTTAGAAATGTTAATCACATGAGATGCCAAGTCAAATATAACTTGTTGATGCCTATAACTGTATATTACTAAGCATACACATTTTATAACGGCAGTTAATCATTACGATCTCTTTTGTTTGTTGAAAATTCTCCGTTTTGTTTCTTGTATATTATTCAAGAGGAATCTATTAATATTTTATTGTGTTGGTATTGTTTGTATTAGGTTTCTTGTTACATTATGCCATACTTGTAGTTACTGATGTACCAACTTATTATGATGTTATTTTACAGCAGTTACTCAATTCCTAAAACACAGTAATTTGTACTAGAACTGAGTTGCACAACCTCTCTGAAGAAACTACAAACAGATAATTTTTCATCCAATTGGCAAAATATGTAGAAACTTATTTTTATCCGTTTTAGTCAGTAAAATAAATGTATTGTACTGGTCATAAAAGAGCATATTGTTTGGTAAAACTCTCTCTCATTTATAAGAAAACATAAAGACTATATGTAATAAGGTGAGTACACAAGTGAATATATTAACCAATCTCAATGGTTAGAGGCACTCACTCACCGTGACGGACAAATTACATGCCTCGTAACTAATTTTTGATTCGATAAACACTATCTTTATTAACTACGCACAGTTAACTTTCTTATTTATATCAAAAACTTGAGTCACTCATTAAGGTATAATACATATGTAAGAGGCGGTCTAAACATTACGAGGAGTATTTTCTTAATGTCTTATTAGAATAACAACTTGACTCTCAGTGTCTTTTTTATTTGGGAAAGTTGTACATTTGTTAAAATTAAAATACAAAAGATCATTGTGGCTTGTGTAATTAATATAAAGCATTGTGACTGAAATAATTAGCCATTGTTGGTGAAGCACCCGCGGTGAGATCTGGGCGGCGAGTGAGCGAGTTTCTCGGTTTGGCGACCTATTAAGTGACCATGTACTGTTAATTTTTTTGGTAGAAAAAAATATTTTAGTTTAATGGGGAATTGTTGCAATTTAATAGGTGTGTGAAAAATTGTACCAAGAAAACTCGCTCCTGCATATTTGGGGCTATTGGTACTGTGGCTTTTTTGGCTTTTAATTGCGGTGATAAACTTATTTACCTTAACTAATACGTGCTTAAATATTTCGGTGTTTAGGCGCAACCTCATTTCTAAATGATTTCATAAATTTGTGAAGCGATTGTGGCGGTTTTTTTAAACTACAAACTTGTCCAAATATAACACTATGCATCTGATGGAAATGTATTCCCGGTACCTGTACCTGTTTACGGTCGCTCTACATGTTTAACTTACGTGATATCACTTGTCTGTTAAAATTACATAGTAAAAGTTTTAAAAGAGGGATATTGTGTACATGCCTATACGCAAGTCTTGAATGTTTTACATAAATTTTAGAACTAATTATGTGCAGTTTGTCCTCGTAGTTCCAAGTGGCGCACACTGGCAACGAGAATGTTCTGCTGTAACACTATTATATATTTTTTCACAAGGAAACTTAGTAGGTAGATAGGGAAGATTATTAAAATTATCCCTATCAAAATTTCATCATACAATAGGAGCAAAAGCCTTTCAATAAATGTTAACAAACACTTTGATGGTAGTTAAATAGGTGCAGGTCATCGCGAAATTCAATAGTAATCGATAACTGCAATGGTAACGAAACAGAACTGACTAAATTATACAGTTTAGATACACCTTTTTTTTTTCGTGCGGAAATCCCCTCGGGTACCACCTATCGGTGGCATGTCGGACTCGAACCGACTAAAACCGCACTCCGTCTCGGGTACTAATAGCCGGGAAACCAGGTATACCCTAGAAAGGAAGTCCCTGGTGCCCCGACATACCTCGGGCCATCTACAGACGAGTAGACGAGCCCCCCCCGTGTGGGAACCCCATGTTCCCTCTGCCCCCTGGAAGCGAGCGCGCTTCGCAACGCGCTCGCCGCCACCCCGGTCTGCTTCTGCTAGGGTGACAGATGGCCTCACCTGTCACCCCCAGGCCTGAGTTTAGATACACCTAAGAAAAATATGCTTTATTGGTGAACTATACAAAAGGTATAAAGAGTTGCCACTTCCTGACTCCTTCAGAGCATCGGACTCGTCAAAACGAATTATAGGAACCTAATCCGAAGCTGAGTATTTCCACTGAGGAGTGTGATAAACTTTCTAGCTCCGTTATCAATTAATTATCTATTAGGTGCCGAATTATGGTATTGCCATTCGAAATTATATATACCTAGGTATATACAAAGTTTCATTTTGATACGATTAAAAAAAGTATGTTGACTACCTAGATTTGTTAATAAAGTTAGTTTCCTACAAGTCAAGCTAATAAAAGCCTGTTCATAAAAAGGTACTAAATCGAATTTATACATATGTGTGATACAAGTAAACAGATTAGGTATTAACTTTATAGTTTAGCGATTGCAAGAAACATTTAGTTGTATACCTTTATAGTATATATACCTTTACCATTCAGTCAGTTAGCTGATGTCATAGACTTCAATTACTTGATGTAACAACTATCGAAACGTAATTGGATTGAAAGTCAAACAATAAAATTTACTTCAATTACCAATATGTAATCTTGGCCGGGCTGTCTAACAATTTCTTTGTCTTTGGGCTTTTTATCGAGTAAAGACTCTTAATGATATTGACTTCAACTATAATAAATAAACAAATATACAATCAAGTCAATACTTCAACTATAATAAATAAACAAATATTTTCTAAGTATCTAAGAAACAATTACTTATTTAAAAAATATTTAACTAACTATTTAGTTACAACTAAGATTTCAATGTGATATTGTAACCGTTCTCCAGAGCTAATGCGTGTAACGTAATGTCATTATACAAAATAGGATCAAATAAATGGCAACATGTGCGATTAGATACACGTGTGGTGTTGTTGTGTGTTTGCTGATGCATTGCTGTCTCTAATTAATGTTTTGATGTGATGCAATGTTCATTTAATGCATTGCAGTTATGCATAAACTTCATTACCATCACTTAAGCGAAATTAGTTGAAGTGATTATCAATTAGCTCGAAGTATCTACATTAGGAACACTTTTACTGGTCAAAATATTTGTAATATACATACAAGAACAGCTGAATTGAGTGCATATAACATTATCACGAGACGAAACTGTTGTTAATTTAATTACATTAACAGCTGATCAATTTGTTTGTTGGTAAAGTTTCTATCACAATATTGGTGCGGAGCAACAGCTTTTACAATACAATAATGACAAAAAATGTAAAGAAATGAATTTCTTTACATTTTTAGCTAACCAAGAATACTTACACAACCCATGTAGCGCACTTAATTTAGTTACTTGGTTTTGAATTTGTAATTTTATGTGGCAAATGTTCGGAACGATTACACTAGGGCGATGTTCTGTCGGAAGTTAGCAAATTATCACTCGCTCGTAAAATTAACGCTTCTTATCGATCAAGAAATGATTTTAGAATTTAACTCAACACAAGAAAATGCACACTTTGGAGTTTGTGCAAAGATGAAATTCGCGCGGCGCTACCCACTCGACAGCACAAAACTTATTTAAAGTTAACAAAATGTTTTCAATTTTATTGCTGATTTTATGTTGAATTCTTTAAACATGTACAGTAGGGTGCGTGCGTGCGGTGCGTACGTGTCCATACACACACCATGTCCGCACGCGTACGTCAAGCGGTTACTTGCTTTCGGCTATACGTAATAGAGTACAAAACCGGCAAATGCTCGCACAGAATCTGAAATTTGCCTGCTGGAAGTGGCAGTTCCGAGATAAGATCTCACGATGCCGCAATAAAAAGCGTTCGTACCTCGTCCGTTGTGTAATGCGCATTCAAATTGTTCAAATTGCATTGTGCGAGAACTAATTCGCCTTAGGCCGATTCGCATGTTCCGATAAACACATGTTTCGATTAAGTGTTACACTAATGTGCGTGCTTATTATTTGCCCGGGTCATGATCGCGTACTATAATAACTTTTCTACCTTCCGTTTTTTTTCAATCACCTGACGCTGTTAACCCCTTTAAGTTTTACGTTTAAAATCGTTTTTTTTTTTCCCAAACTATGTTACTTGATACATAGTTTTAAAAAGCACTCGTATTTATGGATTACGTTGCTTTGTAGCCATCATTTTTAGCGATGAGACCGTTCATTAATATTTTTTTCGGACATCTGCCACACGACGCCATCAAGTCTCAAACTAAGCAAAGCTTGTACTAAGAAAGCTAGATTGACTGGTAGAATACTTTTATACTTTTTTTTTGTTAATACATACATCTTATACATAAAAAAAATTCAAACTCCAAAACAAATATTTGCAGATCATACAAACATTTGGTCCGACCCGGGAATCGAACTCGACAGACCTCAGCACAGCAATCGCATACGCCACCACTGCACCACCGAGGCAGTCAAGTATCATTGTATCAAAGTGTCCATTGTATAAATTTAAATTTAAGATTCTAAAAGTCATTCTAAATAGTGTAAGAATATTCTACGGTGTTCTATTACTTATACTTAACCGATTTAGATGATCCAAAAAATAAGACCTATACCAAGCAGATGAAATATGTACACAATTTAGATAGGCTCGATGCGAACGTTATTGTGCTTAGGAGGGCGTTTTGAAGAGACAAACGTGGCGCAAGAGATAAGGGTATGACAAAAGCTATTGTTCTGTACACCAATTACTCGCGGCTCGCGAATTACCTAAGCCTCATATATAAATTAAGCGGCGGCAAACAGCGGAAAGATTTCTCTAGTTATACGCCAACACAACAATTATTCGTAAATCACTTTACTATATGTTGAAATTTACGAGAGCTCGTTCGGTGAACCGACGACCCCGACTTTACCGTTCTAATGCATGCATGCGAATACTAACTGATGGCGGAGGATGTAAGGTCTAGTTTGTTATCGGGCGGCCGCAACTTTACGGACGCATGAAATTCTGTAGCAAAAGAGAATATGCATGGCGATTTCGTGATGAATATTCATTTCCTACGGGGCATGAAATTTATTGTGTTTTACATTTATATTCAACTCAGCTGTCTTATGTAACGGTAGCGACGCGGGATTAGCGTATTGTGAACGTTCACATTACGTTGTGTCGCACGACTCTCATTCGTGAGCGGTTAATTTTATCCGTCCTTAATAAATTAATGAAAACTGCGCGTGACTTTCTAATGACGGATGTTTGCAACCGTAAACCGTTTTCGTATAACAGCAGCGCAATGCTTATTTACTGACCGCAAGATCTTTTATTATGTACCAGCTGACGTCGCTCGGTACAACATAGAAATTGTCGTGTGCTATGTACAGTGAACGACGGTCTTGCGCTACAGTTGCAAGCGGTGTACGGTGAGCGCCGCGCTATGCCGGTCTGATCGCAGGGCAGGTGCTTAAATTATTTGACATTTGAAATAAAATTTAGGGCGTAGTTAGTCATCGGCGATCGAACTCTACGATCGACACACTTGGCACCTGTCGAATATTTCGCGCATAAATCCATAGCAACAGCTCGATCTCGCCATTCGCTTGATGGATTCTGAGCTATATTTAAACAACGCGGGCGCGACACGCCGCCGCATTGTTCTCTCAATTGGGTTGGCGAACCGTCTATCGATACCTTTTTTATGAGTAGTCGACATAGTTTAATATTACTAATGCAGTAAAAAAAAGTTATTGAGACATTTGATTAATGTAGAACGGAACGTGTAGAATATGGATAGTAGCAATAACGATATCAATGTTTTACGTTATAACTATTTTATTAGTATGGGCGCGTAGCTAGTGAACTTGGGGCGGGCGGGATTCAGCGCGGCCGGCGGGCGGCGCGTGATTGCAGTGGCCGCGTCAAACAATTGATTAGTCGCATAAACTCGGTTTGGCGCGCGCTAACGATGCATCATCCCAACTGATAATTAAATTGTAAATTAGCTAAGCTGATGCTAGCTCACCGCCCGTTGGCGATGTGGTACAGTTCGGTCGTTTGCTACTGAAAATCCAACATCTGCGGTTTTATGTTTATTGATACTTTGACTATTGTGTTCACTACATGTGTACTCTGTAAAGGCAGACATTTTAAACGTATTAGAATTGTATACCTACCTACGTAACATATATATTATATACATACATTAACGTATAAGATCAATTGTTTTGATTTCTAGTAATATAATAAATACTATACTATAAATATACGATTATAAATATGTGAAAACAGTACATGTATAATACAGTCGAATTCGTGCAAGCTACGCGCGCGTTGATTGCGAAAAATTCAATCTTGTTTCATGGAAATTTAATTTAACATACAAAATGAATAGCACTCTCGTTGGATATGAATCGATGTCGGCTGACTGACTGCTCGCCTGTGTTTGTGGACGCGATAGTGCTTTGTGTGCATATTGTAATCAATTGTCGAATTGTATCAATTTGAATTCACAATTTGTTGCGAATTTAATTAATTTGCTAACGAGATATAATTATAAGGTGTGGATGTTTGCAGAATGCTATTTCGTATTTGTGATTAATAAACTCACTACTTACCAAAAAATTGAGTCTTAAATAATACAACTTCTGGCAGTAAAATCACTAATATCGTATTTTTGTTGGTTAAAACTTCCTAAGTAGTATGACCTTAAGAATTGAACGTTCAATATAGAGATCGAGGTAACAATCTTAATAGATTACTGATGTTCATTGTGGCGAATCCCACATACAAACAAAAAGAAACATACTACAGCGTCATCTAACGAAGACACATCGAACTACGGAGTAACTACTAAATGAGAATTGCTAATCCTGTATCGCGATATGAAGAATTCTCTCGCCGATTAGCATCGCCCGCCAGGCATGATCATCTCACCTGGTAGGAGGATCCTCCCTTTGTGTTGGAGGGACATGACATCCGTTCCTCCACAGTGGTGACCCCGACGTGATTGGAAGCAGCCTGCCAAAAGGAGAAGATCATCAGCAGCACCATCGTGTACACTCCTACAGCGATGAGCAGTAATCAAGTCTCAGCCTGCCAGCAACCACAACACGATCCAGCCTGGTTTAGCCAGCTCTAGGCACAGCACACCGCAACTGCGGACCACGTAAGAAAAGCATATCTAGCCCGCGTACGCAGCAGCCAGCCACTACGCAGCAACCGCCCCGACTCACTCTGATCAGCGGACTTCAGCTCCGACTCACTGGGGCTAACAGCACTTAGTTCCGACTCACTGGAACTGGAACACTGGATATTGGTCGAGGCTCTTAGTAATTAATCCATGGGCAGATATGACTATCGGTACAATGATTGCCGAATCCACATCCTTCATTATTATTTCAAATCAAATAAATTTCAAATTATTGCAATTATGAGATAATAATATTATCTCATAATTTGCAATGATTTTAAATTTCGCAGTATAAATAACTGTCCCTAGGTACTACACTAGTAGCTATGGACGTTTTAGAAGCCTTAGAATCAAATATTCTTTGATTGTTATTTAATTTAGCCGGCTATTGTCTGACATATGACAATTGGCTACCTTTCAAAATTTATCTATTAAGGTCTTATGTTTTCACAACGATTGTAGTACTAATCGGTAGAAAATGAAAATTTAGTTTATTACATATGTATAACAACCAAGGAAACAATGGGCAAGGGGCGGAGTCGTTCTTAAATGAGTACCTCCCGAGGGCGAGCTTAGCTCTATCTCTAGTCACTAATTATTGAGCTTAGTAACAACAAGGCCGGCTGTCATGTTGATGGACAGAGTATCAATAATATTAATCATGTTAAAGACACGTTGAGATCATTGACCCTCAATGAGCTATGAAACGACTGAAGACAGTATGTAAAGCCACTGTGCGCATCACATTCTCAAGGGTAGTCTACTTTAAACACCTACCTAAGCCCAATGGCCCAGGTAGGTGTTTAGAACCAGGGAATTCCTTTCTGCAATGGCTACTGGTACCCGAGACGGCGTGCGGTTTTCAGTTGGATTGTGTCCGACATAGTCACCGATGGGTGTTATCCGAGGGGATTTCCGCAAGAAAAAAAAGGTAGGTGTTTAGAGTACGATAACGATTGCGTTTTCGATGATCTAAACAACAATAGGTTACTGTCTGTACTTACATGTGTACGATGAAAAAAATGATAGAAGCAGTAAAAATTCTTCTGCCCTAGGATTTCTATTAGTATTTTTATCCATGCAGATTGAAGAGCAGATGTAGTGTAGGTAGACTGGGTGATTTACGTGACGTACAAGACGATTGTAATACACAAGATATTTTTGAGTCTGCCATGGAGATATTGCACGTCGATAAAGTTCGCCGAAAGTCGCTGGTTTTGCGAACATCATCATCAAGGTGTGGGTCCGTGCTCGCTTGTTTCCGCGGGGAGGCGTCTTTGGCTAATGCAATTTTAACTACAATTAAATGGGCTTGCCATTTATTGCTATTCTAATAATTTATATATGCTTGTTATGTCAACCTCACGTTTGAAAAATACCTTACTGTTCTATCATAGAAATAGCTTTACATATATTTCGGTAATTTACAAAAATGTGTCAGTTGAAGTATTGAATACGTATCATCGGTGGTGCATGTATCTATCCGTCACATACCTGCAACGCCCGTCGCGCTAAATCGCACATAAAATATATTTATAGCAGTTCGTCGCACCTACCGCGGGGAGAATTCGCGTGCCGATGCCTTGTCAATAATCGTTAATAGATATTTCAGAAGACAATGCAATCGTCTAAGTATAGTCTCGTGACTAACGTCCCGTCAGCCGCGGCGGGTACACGCATGCTCAACTCTGTTAATCTTATTATGGCAACACAATTTATTTGTAATGCCTCGGAATCTGTTCGACATCTGAAGAATTATTTCTATCTGTGGTAAACACATTATAATATCATTTTATTTATGTATATAATTTTCTAAGCTAAATTTTTTTAAGTTAAGTAGTTTTAGCATCCATCTTATAAAAAATTATAACTGGCTTAAATACCCATAAATTACGGTAAATTCATAAAACCTAGAGTCGGCAAAACTTAACTTTCCATCCTTAGAGTAAACGCAAAGACAAAAAAAAAAACGAAATACTGATTTCGTAATGCAAGTCTCACCACGCAACTTTTTTATCACCAGAACTTGTCAGATCTAATTATATCTGTATATTTTGGTAGTGCAGTGACGAAAATTTACTGAACTGCAAAATAGGTTTGTATTCATATATCCGTAGAACACGTATGTATTTAGAACATGAGGTTGAAATTGTGGTGAATTCTTTTTTTTATGTGCTTTGTAGAGTAAAGATTTCTATACCCTCTAGTGGGTTTGGTAAATCCCAAGTCTCAGAGCCCCAGGATACGTTGCAACCTGCGACCCGGATATCTGGGACTTTAAAACTTGTTAGGGTGTTATGTCTAATTATGTGTCTAATTCAATAAGTTTTTCTTGTTGATAATATGGTTTTGGTTAACTTTGACCTGCATTTTTTTATAAACCACATGTTCAAATTCAATTAAATTTGAGTACGTACATTTTCATGTTATGCCTTCTTAGTCACTGAACATTCAGTTACCTAGAACAAAATCAAAAGAGTTTGAAAATGTACTGTTAGCTTTTGAGAACGGGATGGTACAGCGTAGGTACTGCTTTTTTTGTTGGACTTTGCGGAGGCACTGCCATGACCTCAGATCTAGTGGTTTGTAATAGAGGATTCGTCATCATCATCAACAGCCTCATCAAATAGTCCACTGCTGGGCATATGCCTCTCTTTAGAAATTAGGTTTTTGCCTACTATACCACGCTGGCCAGACGGGTTGGTATAGGGTTTGTTTTAAGTTTTCCTTCTCTTGGCAATGCTGTGGTCCTGCGTAGTTTGCTCCCTTAGTAGGTTCTTACGATACTCACGGTATAAATAGGGGTGGGAACACTCTGTATTTTTAATCCGTCACCACACGTAAGGAGAGGTGAATTATATCTTTGTAAAAAATTTAATGCTGAGGAAATCAAAAATTGAAAATCCCATGCAGTAAAAATCATAAGATAACATAAAATCTTAATTATCTATTTTTATCTTACTATAAGTTGTATTAGAAAAAATTGCGCACAGGGCCCACATGCTGGCAGGCATCGGAAGTCGTAACTCACAGTTATGATGCGAACGACACCAGTTTCATAAACATTGTTTTTCTTCGTTTCGCCCCTAATATTTATATTTATCAATCCATCTACACATTTATTTATAGTCCAAAATAGCGAGCATCCAAGGGTGCCCTTGGGGCGCGCCGTCATTACGATTTATTGTTTTCTTTGGTCATAGTTTTGGGTCTTTGTTACAACAGTCCTCAGACGGATTTTAAGATTACTTATTGTTGACCAAAACTAGCTTAAGTCCCCCATGAGTATCTAGCAGGTTCAAAATTCATTGCTTAGGACTTGCGTTACATACACCAAGTAACCTATTTATCATAAAAAAATTTAAAAATTATAAAATAAGGATAGATTGAATTCAAGATTTGTTTGCGTTCAAAATGATGTCGGTATTTATGCAATTGCGTGGGCATGTGCAGTTAACTTCTAGTTAGATGCAAAACAAAGAATGTGAAGTAATTCATTTTTAAATCATGGATTTCTATTTCTGAAATCAATAATTTACCTGAAATGTGATGTGTTCATAGCTTGGTGCGTAAGAGTGATCTATTTTTGTAGTTCGCACGTGTGAACGCGGTAGTCATATTATTCTAAGAATTATATATTTCTATGATGGAATGAGGGTGTGAACAAATAGTATTAAAATATTATAGTAGGTGTGTTTATGCGAAAGGATCGTGCCCTCAGATGCGACAGCTGGTGTTAGGTAAACGTGTGCAAATCGATCTCTGTGACCTTTGTTCACGTGAACCTTTGAAGGTATTCAATAAGACAATTAAAGGACCTAGGCGAATGTTTTATATAACATTGACTCTCTTGTAAATAATTTCTTGGAATCATTTTTTTTTATGATAGAGGGGACAGACGAGCAGACGGGTCACCTGATGGAAAGTGACTATCGCCGCCCATGAACGTCTGCAACTCAGGAGTCACAAACGTGTTGCCGTCCTTAGTAGTCTATTAATTTCGGAGT
Organism: Arctia plantaginis; assembly: GCA_902825455.1. Taxonomy (NCBI): domain Eukaryota; kingdom Metazoa; phylum Arthropoda; class Insecta; order Lepidoptera; family Erebidae; genus Arctia; species Arctia plantaginis. Next base: position 11,073,588 of record CADEBD010000288.1, read on the forward strand.
ATAAATTTAAATATACAAAGAAGGTGATTAGTACCATTACTACACCTATGGTACTAATCACCTTCTTTCAAAAGAAACGCACAAAATAATGCCTAAATGCTATTTGACTAATGCAAAGTATTGGTGTCCGATAATATAATCTAATTGGCTCGTGCTGTTGTGTCTGCAACCGAATGTACTTACCTGGATAGCGATTTAAAATCTTGATACTTGTTTTAATTATACTGTTGAAAACTCTTGTAAAACTAATATAAAATATTTTAAAATAAATTCTACATTTTGAATTATAATTTGAAAATGTGAATTATAATGTAATAAAGATGACTACTGACAGGGTGTACTCTAGAATTTCTTTATAAACTTTAAACACTATTTAATATCTCTGTTATGAGAATTAGGCATTGACAAACATCGGCTATTTGCTATAAATTAGTTACAATGTATCGAGTTATTTCGTAAGATCACAGACCGCTAGAACGCTCCGATGCACGATGGAAGAATAAATTTGACATGTAACTGATAGTGTTCAAGCTTCAAATCGGGTATACTTGTACGCTGCTCTAAAACTCTATAATTACGTGTAATATTAGCTTAATTAATTTTGTATGACATATAGATTTTTCATATGAACGTAAAAATACTATCACTTAGATAATAATTAAGTACGACCATGTGTCTGCCTTACGTTCCTAACTGAAATGGCACCCAATTCGTCAACTCCGCAATCTGCGTGCAGTATTAATGAATATAGTATTTCATATATAGTATATAGTGTATATATGTAAGTCAGATTAGTCTTAAATTAATAAATTTGATATAAATCAAGTCAAATTCTCTGTTTTCTCTTTAACCTACCGCATCATTTTTTTACATCACCCGAAGGTCGACTGGCAGAAAATGCCCTGGGCAATAAGTCCGCGTGTCTTCAACTTGTGCATTAAGTTATATAAATAAATAAATTAAAATATTGATATGGCTTCACTCTGCATTCTCTATCGCATATTTCATGGAGAGTGCTCCGAGGAATTGTTCGAACTAATACCGGCCGCGAATTTCCGTCATCGTTCCACACGGCAAAATTTTCATCCCCATCACCTGGATAGTTGGAGCTCAACCACTGTGCGCTTTCCGAGACACTTTTTGCCTGGCACAAACAATCTATGGAACGGGTTATCGTCTGCGGTATTTCCGAACCGATACGACCTTCAAACCTTCAGGAAAAGAGCGTACTCCTTCCTAAAAGGCCGGCAACGCATTTGTGACTCCTGAGTGGCAGACGGTCTGCTCGTCTGCCCCCTCTATCAATAAAAAAAAAAGATTTATTAGTATTGAGAAATACTCAGAAATCATAGCAAATAAATGAAACAAAGTTACTTAAATAATAAATAAATTGATCCTACATATGTAGGTATTTGATTAATTATTATAAAGATTTTTTAGGTTTACTACGAGAAATATAAATATGTTCTTCCGTACCGTCATACTTTTTCATTTGTACACACAAGTAATATGGAAACAATAATTTACTAACGTAAGTGTTTGGCTTATAATTAATATACAGACATTAAATGTAGAGGTCATGAAGCGAGTGAACTTAAACTAAAATTGTTATTGAATTTAAATGTAGCGTATGAAATTAAAACGTAATGTACTCAAAATATCAAGACTATTTTCCTACGTTATAATAGAGCAGCAGTCTTCTCAATACTTGACATATTTATGTACACAGTAGGTGCAACGCACGGGACATATGGTGCAGCAATTTATGAACCCCAGGGCCCATTACGATTTTAAATATTATTTTTAGGGAATTTCGTGTCAGATCTCACTCGTCGCCGGCCCGTATATTAAGAGATTTGATCCTCTGATTAAGTGGCCCTGATATTTTGTGAACATGAGTGCATTAGGATTTTCTGTTAATTAAGGAAATGATTAGACAAGGCAGAGAAGTCTTAGAGTATGTTTATCAAATAATTTCGTGTAATGAATACATTTATACATGAAAAGTATTCCTTATTAAGTCAATATCGTAAATTCGTCAAAGCAAGAAATTGCGTTTCACATTTCGTAAACTTATTAGAATACTAAATTATTAGCTGAGATTGTAATATAATATAATTCATTGTAAGTACGTTTATCTACACAGAAAAATGACATAAAAGTTTATTTGTTTGTGTTGACGCTTCATGACAAGCAATTAATAGTTTACCAGAATAAGTATGAATGGTACAGTTGTGGAGTCGTGTAAAACAAACAAAGCTGGGTCAACCACGCCATTAAAGTTTATGAAACGGAAGCCATCACCCAGCTGAACGACGCGGGACAGCGTGTCGGAGACGACGGTAGCATGTGCGCAACTTGATCTACTATCTGTCAATATCAACAAGCGTCGCGTGCGCACACATCGCACTCCTCACCGTTTTGTCTCCCAAAGTTTTTTTAAATTTCATATTTAATTTCTACTCACCTTTTACCCTTAGGTAAGTACCCTGAGATATATGTAATTAGATATATAGATAGATGAGATGTGTGATTGATTAGGACGATAAAGTGAATGATAAAGAATGATAAAGTCAATTGTTATCAAAATCTAGAACAGTATTTTGATATTCGTATTTAAAAAAAACACTTCAATTCTCTTATCTAATCACTTTCAGATATTCGTCCAATCCAAAAAACTCAGAGTGAATCAGTGTCAAACATCACTGATCTGAAACGAGATGAATTGCTTAAACGAGTGATAAAGTTTTACATTTTATAATGGAAGCTACAAATAATAATTTCATGACATAACTCCGGAACTATTTTAATATTAGCCCAACTCGCCACGCTTTTTTGTATTGTGTTTTCAACAAAATTGTGAGCAAATAACATCTTATAAGATAATTCATAAAGATAAATTGATAGATTCAATATAAAACGCTATTCTTAAGATGCAACTGAAAATGCAAAACACTTAAATAGTTGCATGATTACATTAAATATATTGTCTAATTTCTTAATACTCTATTTAATAAAATATGATAAAACACCTGAAACCAAACGTAGCATTGTGCCTAGGTGTGCAGTGGTTCGTAACGTTGCCACCGGACATTGTGGTAGGTGCGACACCTTGTACACTCTTTGTACAGTCAAACACAAAAACTTCGACAATATAATACTATGATAAATTATTTGTACACTTTTTGCGTGACTGGTGACATCTTATTGTAACTGTGCTAGTGAGGTACAAAATTACTTTTTAGAGTGCCTGAATATATAGCAATTAATATTAGTAAATGTAGCGTGACGATAATATTTGATAGGTGAAATAGTCAATGGTTTTTATCGTAATTTTTTTAACCATATTTTGATTTGGCACTGAAATAATATTATCATGACGAGTGTTTTTGTAATTGAGATATTATAGTTAACAAAACGATCAATATACACATTGTTAATTAATTTTAGGAAACGTTTATACCTAGGTACTAGCTTTAGACGTAGAGTAAGAAACGCATATAAATGTAAAGATTGCCAGAGCGTAAAAATCTTACAGATTAAAATAATGTGACATATCTATCTATCATTAAATATTATAGGAATACTTACCCAGATTGTTGCAAGTAGATACATTCAGTTATACATTTTTTTTTACTGAGCCATACAAATGGAATCGAACCCACGAACTTTGTCGTTGCAGTCAAATGCTAATACGTATTATGCCTGTTGTTCTGTGTCCATTTTTAATTCCTGAATATAATATAGTTATTTCAAATATGTGTTTAATTGATAATTGCATAACCATCTTATGATTTTCTACAAATCCTGCAACCGCTTAATTTTAAAGTGTAGACTTGCATCAAAGTATCATCTTATAAATTATGTTATTTTGTGAAAAAGAAATAAAAATGAAATTTGTAAGTGTTTTGTTATCGATTATACTAAACGAATAATAAACAGACACAATACCAAACGGAAATATCGGGTTCGTCGACGCCTTTATATTCATAAAAAGGTCACATTATTTGATCGCTTAGTTTACGCAATGATGCTTTAATATTTCATTAGCTTTTTGGTTTTAATATTCGACATAAAATTAAATATCTAATTTAATGGTGTGTTTTAAATGCTTACTTTATTTATTATCAAATTACCTCTATTGGTTTTTAAATTATTATTGTCAGTACCTAATTAAAATTTACAGCAAGGTATAAAAATTAAATAGGTATCTGAATCAAATTAAATAGTTATCTATGCAAGCAAAAACTCGTCAAGTTTATATTAAACCATAAATAACATTTACATTGTAACATAGTTGAATTAGACGCTAAATGCTGATGATTTTTTGTTTTTGATTTGATTACAATTTACAGTATGATTTTTAGCAGACTTTATGTATCTCTTTCTGTTCAAGAAGTCACTTTTTTGGTTTTTCGAATTACGTTACGTGAAATATTAGATAAAATATTTTTTCTTCTGGAGGAGGACTAACGCTAGCAGATAGATCACTTGATGGTAAGTGATAATCACTGCTCATGGATACCTGCAACTTACGAGTCATAAGTGCGTTGCCGGACTGCCCCCCAAAATTAGGTGTGGTAGGGAAAGAATTGTTCGACACAGTAAATATTTGGTTTATTTTGGTATGTAGAGGAAGTCATTGCAATGGCAGCCGAACGGAATAGCCTAATTGTTAGCGTCTTACAACGACGCGCGCTCGTTTAAGTTCGATCTCCGGTCGCGGACTACTAACTATTTGAAGTTCTTTTACTTATTACAAATTACCTATCACTTTCTTAAGCAATGACGACGACAATTGTATGAGTTTATAAATCTTTGATAACATATAATAATTTTATCAAAGATTTATAAACTCATACAATTCACGCTTAAGTTAAGATTTTTTAAATTGTTCTTAACGGTATTATCTGTGTGGTGACGGATTAAGAATACAGAATGTCACCACCACTATTCATCCCGTGGGTGACAACAGCCCTGCTAAGAGAAGGAAAAGTTGAAAGAAACCCTATACCAACCTATGTGGCCAGCGTGACTTTCTAAGAAGAGACCTATGTCCAGCAGTGGACTAGTAAAGGCTATTGATTATGGTATAGGAGGGCAAACGAGCACATGGATCAACTGATGGTAAGTATCTACCACTGCCCATTGACGCCTGGAACCCACGAGTCACAAGTGCATTACCGTCATTTGAGTCCTACCCCAGAATCAGGGGAGGAGGGATTTGGACTTCTATAACTTAACTCAGTCGGTAAAATACAACAAAATTTATTATATTATTTACACCTTTTGCAAATATTTCTATCGTTATAAGTATTATAATTTACTGTGCATTGGCTCTTGTACTTAATTACCTTAGAATTAAAAATAATAACAAAAATAACTTTACACATCTTTTATCTCACACAAGGCAGTGGGATCCCAAACTAGGCAGAGCCTGTGCTATGGTAACCAGATTGGTAATAAATATACTTAAATATTTCTAAATACACATGCATATTATAGATTAAGTATCCCCAGACACAGAATAAATAATCGTGCTCATTACATAGTTATTTGTGCTGGGTCACTAACCACTAGACTTACAGGCCAGTCAATGTCAAAAATTATTTCATCTTCTTGGTTTGCAAATGCAAAAGCTACAAGCTTGTGTGAAAAAAGTCAGTAAATATAACTTCTAATTATATGTACACTCGCTCTATTCAATTGCCAAGCCGCAGTGTTTTATTTTTACAAAACACAAAAGAATAAGGTGCTGCTCAGAGTAATGTAAAAAAGAAATATTTTATTGAGACATTATATTTTAAACTGAATCAGTTGCTAGAGTAGTGGCTGACACGGTTTATTGTTAGTAATAATATTTTTTTATTAACAACTTCTTGGTGGACCGCTTTGATAGCAGTTCACCAAGAAGTTGTTAATAAAAAAAAACCAGGTATTTTATAGTGTCTAAAATGATAACGATAGCAGCCTTGGAAATAAGACAAACTAAAGTATTCAGTATATGAAAATCAAAATGATTTAATGTATACTAAATATGCATATTGCATAGAGTCTATATTGTTGCAGAGTAGACAGACAAAAAGATGCTGTTTGCAGGACCTCTATAAATTGTTGAGAAGAATTTTGTTATAAATAAATTACAACCCACAGGAATCGAAAAATAAATCTCGAATACAAAATTCTCTTTTGACGAAATACTGAGTATAACCGTAGCCAAAGGAAATATAAATGCTGTCCAAAGGCGAATATGCGGCAATCCCTCACACAAGTGGGTAAGACGACTTGAATTTTTAATGTTACACTCAGACCGTTGCAAACCGTAACAGTTTTCTTGTCATTGGTAGAGTGGAGATGTGAAATAAATTTTGCAGAGTGGCCCCATCTTTTCGTCTGACATCAATCTTTAATGTGAACATGGGGTACACTCTGTACGTGGCGTGTCTAATACTATTTGTGTGCAAAGTATGAAGCTTTTACTTTGAGGCCGTTCATGTCATCATAATATTGGTATTAAACAAGCCTGTGTTTAGAGTAGTAGTTAAGATTAACCACACTAGAAAAGTGATTGTTTGTGTACATTTAAATATAAATAAAGTGAGCTTGATAATTTGTTTGTTTATTACGCTTTCATACCTTAACCACTCAACCGACCTTGAAAAATTAATAAATGAACAAAGATTAGGTAGGTAGTAGGAATACCTTTGAGCCTGGGATATAAAAAGTTGTTTTTAAGAAATATCCGCATTGATTGGCAAATTCTACATTAATACGATCAAAGCCACAGGCAAAAGCAAGAAGTAAATAAATTGAAATCTACAATACAACATTTCTGTAGAAACCGGTTACCTTGAAACTGTAAATTAACTTCCTCATAGAGGCGATAAAATAATGAGACAACTAAAACAATAGTTGTATTAGTTTTTATTTTTCGCCGCTGTCGAAGGCCATGTTCAACAATACACAAAACAAAGTTGCGCGATTCGTCTCGCCATATAATTTCAGTAATCAAACGCCACGTCACTACAAGGCGCGGTCCGGAATCGATTAAGCGTTCCATTTCCGATGTTTTTATAGGGAATAATTATTGGAAAACTGATCAAACAATCAAGGACTGCTAGTTTCCGTGGTTCTACACAGATATTATCAAGAAAGAAATCAACTCATAGAGCTGTGGATAATCTGTCGATACAGTCAACTGTGACCGCTTCCTCGATAGATTTTTATTTTTTATTTGATAATTTGTTTTTACATCCAACGTGACGGCATAGTTTTTCCTTATCGGCGAACGTGGCTGCGCTCGTCTTGTTGGGCACGGGCACCGTGCACTGCGTTGGTCGTTAGCTGGGGCTCGCCACCTGCTACTGCGCTCCGCAGTTGAAAGCACCGGTGCTTTAATTATTGTCTTGTTTTTATACGATTTAATATTGCGACTAGGGAAGTAGATCACCTCATTGATTACGACAATTTCTTTGTTATAGTTTTTAAACAGTATTCACTGGAGCGTTTGGGTTTTTTGAAGTCATTAACTTATTGTATTGTTTTTAGTAAGAAAGTGATTTAATAAAAAATATTTTATTTCGTGAATCTCTATCTTTGCACAGATTTAAAACGCGTATGTATCCTCATTCATAAGCATGTCCTACATAATAATCAAGTACATATTTATTGTACAAAAGTGTCTATAATCGGTTACCTAATTTATTTATTAATTATCATGTTTAAATAAAACTCAGTGTGATACGTACTGAATACATCACGCTGCGATATAAGGCTTCTTTCTCATTAACTTGATTCTGTGTCTACTTAACATATTTATTATATTATATTGGATGTTATCATCAAACTAAGGGTCATTTATTAAGCTGATATATCTTAGATTTCACGTAATCTTGTTATATAATATGAAATCTTATAATATTCAATTTGATTTGAAGGAACAACTAATTAGATAACAGCTCATAAGTATATTTGTGATGATCTGATGACACATAGACTACCATAAGACTTAGTAAAGCTGTTATTAAACTGAGCGGTTCTCGGTGTTGATGTAGTCAGTGAGTGACAACCATGAACACGTTGCTAATGGACTATTAACCTCCTGCCATTAATTATTAATATTTTATTTTTATGGTCGCCTCTGTCCAAATTTAACGACCACTTTCCGGTTCTCGTATACAGTTGATATTTTGAAATGCTAATATTTGCTTAGCGCTGATTGAAAGGTCAACGGTTTTGTCAACGACGTTGTTTTAACGGGCCCTATTAGCTCGCCGTGATATAGAATTACAACATCGTCCCATATTATATTTCGATGTAGATTCGTGACGACATAACTCGTGTCTTGTTATTAATATTAATTTTTATATTTAATGTGTGTGAAATATGATATTTTTTGACATATTAACATTTAAAAACAAATACTATAATATTAATGTTGTCATAACTTGATTAATAAAACGATATCTTCCATCTCGAAACACACTCGCAGAGCGTGGAAAGTTTTCTTTAATTTGTTATACGTAGTTACCATATGTGTTTCCTAACTCCTAAATGATTTCGTGCATGATCCGTCAAACTTATCCCAAATGTCAAGGGTTGACAGCAGTTCGTGGCATCCGCTCCGGACGATGGATAAACCATCACAATATGGGCCAACTGAACCATAATTGTAAAAATACGTTCTATGCCGTCCGCGTAAAGCTCGCATTGTAGATCCTTTGCATGTAACACATACCATCTTTCTGGTACTAGATAATTTTACTGACACTTTTCGAAAAGCATAACATGGGCATTTGTTACTGTAAATTACAACTTGTCTAGTATGATTAGGGTTGGTTTTTGTGTAAGTACTCACATCATAGCTTTAACAACGGAAGGAATAGCTTAGTGTGTGGCTATGCATTTGTGTTATTAAATGATTTATGAAGCAGGATTACCACGAGTATGGTAGGACGAACAATTCTGTGAGTTACACGAAGAGTTTTAGGTACAATTTCGTTTGTGAAATTCGCTTGTTAATCATGCACGGTAGCCGTGTGTTGATCTCGATGTAATTGAGTTAACTGACACAGTGATGACTTATTTGACAGAGTGAGTCGTCTGTTTACCGCTCTGTATTATCATAATCTATGATGGATTAGTTTATTTGTTTATTATTCCTGTGCTACGGTTTATAACTTACGTTATAATAACGTGTTTATTGTTGTGATCCGTGAAATGGCATAATTTGTACCTGGACGTGCATCATTGAATTAGTAAATTACATAAATAATATTATCTACTTACTTGAAAACACTTAAATTTATAGATTTCTGACAAAAACAGAGAGTAACAAATACTTCCTTTCTAAGGAGAGGCCTGTATCCAGCAGTGGACTATTAAAGGCAGTCCATAATGATGATGACTCCTAATTTTCTCACCTTTAATTCAACAGGGGTCTGGTTGCATACAATAGATTTGCATTAGATCTATGTGTTTGTATGAATGTATATATAAACAAAATATTGAAGCAAACAATCGATTCAATATATCCCCATGTCGATTCATCTGTGGCATATTATGTTTCCACATCGAGATATCAAATTGATAAGTGAGGCACATTCGCAGCGGGCGGGCGAGGCATTATGAAATTGGCCGTACGTTAGATGCCGTTACTTCCGATAAAATATAACCGGCTCCTCCGCTCATATCTGTCCAACGAACTACCGAAGCTTTCATAGTGTACTCACGTCCCAAAAGAACCATCATTTCTGCTTATTAGATGATCAATAACGTCAATAACATACCCGTTAATAGTTATGACACAACAGGTTGAGCTGCTGCTGATTTATGTAAACAAGATAAGGACCAGAATAAATGTTTTCACTGTCAACATTGAAGTGAAAGTTTAATGTATTCAAATTAGAAAATGATAGCTACATGTTGAGTATTAACCTATTAAGCCTGTCATCTTCAATGGAACCGAAATTTGTTTCAACATTCTTTTCAATGGACTTATTATTTTAATATTAATCAGTTTTTTTATTATTTATAGGGACTGATCTGATCTGATAAAAAAAAACTCGTATGTCAGCCTAAAAAAGAATTATTTTATTGCATAATTTATGGTAGCCATATTGTAGCCATTCAAATTTTGCGAAGAAACTTTAGTAGGTTCGTTCGTTTGTTAGGGAGTAATGCGTTTTGAAGGAACTTTAGGTTATTTAGTTTTATGTACATTAATAGGCAATTAATATGCAATAATAGGCAGTTATTAATATAACGGTAAGAAATGTTAAAACAACCTAGAATCTATTGGTTTTCTTGGTATACGTAATACAAATGTATACGTAAAGTAATTACGGCCTTGGTAGTTAATTATGCAGAACTACGGCATAGAATCTTGTTATTTTGTGTCTTTGCTACTTGGTAAGGTTTGTAAATCCTGAACTGGTAATGTATTTAGAATTTAAGTGAATGAACGGTCCGAATACTAAGGCAGTAGCTTGCAACCGTATTAATTACTTCAGGTATCGAATGAATTATTTAGCAATACGGGATTTAAGAAATAAGCGATATAAATGTCTCTAATAATAATTGTATGGGAGTACAAGGGGCAGATCACGTTATTCATAAAATAATATGTGCATAAAATATTGTCATTGAAGCAAGGTTAAAATATTACGTTTTAAAATAGTTTAAAGGTGTTCTTATTTTTCTTAAATCAACTGAAGGGCAGTTTAGCTATTCTTAAAACAAGTTCTTAGTTTATAGCGAAGTTTTAACGAACAATGGCAGGCGACCACATAACTACTGATTTTGTTCTTTTTAAGGAGATCGCCCGAGTCGTATCTCTTATGTTTGATGTGGTGCACTACATCGTACCTCGTAGGGGATGTAAGTGGGGCAAGGGGGCAGATAGTCGGCGTAAGGTCAGAGATTTATGTTCTCATAACGCGCCGTTCCACGCCCGCCAAACGTTCAAACGTATTGATTTCATTTCAAACATTCATTTTTAAACAGCACTGCTCTTTTAGAACGCTACGAAGCTCTACGAGTTATGTTTGCTTACCCACTAAACTATAAAGTTATAGGCATGATGGTATGATCTTACGGATCTAATCAGCAATCGTGAGTTGTCAGGTAATTACGTGAAAAGTTTGTATCCAAAATTTGTAAAATTGTGTAAACTTCGAAAAAGATAAAAAAACATACATCTGTGTGTTTATTTTTGTTGTATTTGTAACTTAAGAATACATTATCGATTAATTTACAAATCGATCGCTCCTATATACAACGCACTTTGTAGAAGTTCACTTCGATTACTAGTTGAAAGAGGCAACGCTTCAACGTGCGTGTTCTGAACATGCCTTCAATTTATGAATTTGCAATTTTAGATTCCTAATGTGAATTGATTTAATCATCATTCTAAATATAACACACGTAATAACATGAACACGTGCATGTGTTTACATGTTCTTTTAACGTCATAACGCCGTAGACTAATCACGTAAACCATGATACAGTACCTATACTTCTTTAGATTCAACAAATAAATTAACAAATGAGTATACTGCACGAGATGGTATTCATTCGGGTGAATACTTGAAGTTAGCAGCGTCAGTTTTTTTAGAGATATTTATTATTACTCTATTGTGATTATAGTGCTATATAGTATCTTATTACATACCAGAAGAACTACAGATATAGCGCTGTTACCTCGCTCTTTCTGCCCTGATTTGTGTTGTTGACGAAATGTTGATTTGTCAGTATTTTTATTAAAAACCAATAAAAATACATCCCAATGCATATACAGACATACTTGACCTCAAATCAGTAAATAATATTATATTAATATCAAGTAGGTAATAAAACAAAATATAAAACATTAATACGTTTTTAAATCGGAACGCGGTTACGATACCTATAAGAAATGTAGATTTGATGGCGGTTTAGATGAAAAAATATGAATTATTTAAACAAATATAAGAGATGAGTATTATTTTTAATTAATAGAAGACTTAATTAGACATTTTTCTGTCAACATTAAAAACAAGCAGCCAAGCAAGCTGTGTCCAATATTTATGATTATGTTATATACTTTTAAAGTAGCAAGGCGGTACTTACTGTAAAATAAGATAGTAGTATCTATGTTCAGCAACACTCACTTTTAGTGAAATTGAAAATACCTGAATTATTTACCAAGTTAAAAATACACGTAACGGTTTTTTAGTAATTGTATATGTATAAAAAGCCGTGTGGTGTCGTGGGACACCCGATAGGAACGAAGTTGTGACGATCTAGTAAAACTGATTTGACACGATTTTAATTACAACGCCATCTATGAAAGCGGCTATTACCTACATATTAAAAACAATTAAAACAATTTATACATTGGTAAAATCTCCTTGCGAAATAATTGCCTATCTATTCGATAGATGGCGCTGAATGTCTGACAAGATGACACGAAAATAAAGAGCAAAAAGCCAACATCACGTGGTATTCCCAGGCGGTCACCCATCCACGTACTAACCACGCCCGATGTTGCTTAACTTCGGTTATCGGACGAGAACCTTTATATTCAACATGGTATGGACGTTGGCGAACGTTAAAGCAAATTTAATGTATGGTATCCACAGTTAGACGTCAATTTATATTAAAAGTGTCGTTCCAAATTTTCGTATGAATTTTTTCCGTCTAGCCCCCTTTCACAACGCGCGATAAGGAACTTCGTTCCAATAATAAATTAATATATTATTTATTCAAAAATTTTAACATTGACTTTTCTTTAATCTGTTCCATGTTTTATCTGTGGAAGTTTAGATAAATGTAATAATATAATTCTCACCTTTTTGTAATTGCACTTAGTACGAAAGTACAATACCATTGATTAAGACCGTCGCACCGACTTTGGTTGCGAGCATGAAGCCCGTGCTGTGGAGCAGATGAATTATACTACATTTCATTGAGCTCGTCTCAAATGTCATTGAATATTGAATTGCTTTATTGGGTATGTCATCAAAGTTGATAAATTTGAATAATTTGACTATTAGACATAGGTTTGCAGGTCGGTTTTTGATCATTTACAAAATATTAGATATTTTAGTGGAATTATAATGTAGTTAATAAATAAGTAATTTATATCTCCAAAAAAGTATTAATTATTACGTTTCGGCTTAGCATCGATTTTAAATAGACCGGAAGATACCTGGTGTATTCAACTTTTTATTTTTATTATTATATGACCTTTAGCAAAATGAGCCTGATATTTTATTCCAACAAGGTAGTGTAAAGTTTTTAGTCAGTCAGGTAGTTAAATAATTAAAGTATTGCAAATTTCAAAATTCGTTTGTCAGTCTTTTGTGATGTAAGTGACTATTACCGGTTAGGAAACCGGCTATTGAAGAGTCACAAGTTCGTTACCGGCCTTAAAGTTGCATTGAATAAATAGTAAATACCTACTATATGGGGTCGGACTTTTTATTGAAGGTATCTTTTTGGAAATACTGCATGTGACATTTCTTTAAAATCCTAAGTGGTACGTTAAAGTTTATTGAAAAGGGCACAGTGGTAGAGTGACATTGATCCAAGTGATATGGAAGATTTGGCACGTTTAGTGATGAAGGAAAGCTGTGAAAGCTTTTTATGATTTGATGACAGATGACAGATTCTGACTTGATGACATCAACCGCGTCATCCTCTTTTAAATATAAACGTCTTTTAATAAATCATTTTTAAATTAGAATTTAGATATAGATAAACACATACCGAAAAATATATATTGTTCTAATACTTTACCAAAACTTTTACTTTTTCGAGACGCATCAAAAATTTAATTAAAATTGTAAACACAAATATAGAAGCATTTAATAACTTCGGCATTCCACATTCTTATTTACAGAGGATAATATAATAACTATAAAAAAAACAGGCACAGACTGTGCTATGGTAATCAGACTGCGGATAAACATACTGAAATGTTTCTAAATACATACATATTATAGCTAGATAAATTATACCAAGACACAGAGTAAATTTGAAATTATCGTGCTCACACAGTATTGTTTGTCCTGGTTGGGAATCGAACCCAGGACCTCCAGCTTAGCTGTCAGGGTCACTAACCACTAGAACAGAAAGATAGTTAAAGGTTACTTATGCATGCGCTTTTCTATGAGTGTTAGACGATTGTTTGTTTACTATAATGTAACCAGTTTTAATTACCTAAAAACTTACAACCTGTTCAATATTGATCACATCTAAAATCATTAGTTTAATGGACGAATATGCATATGGCTTAAATATACATATTATATTTATCCATTAATGACAGAATACATTTTTGGTAATGTGACTTATACATTTATATTGACTTAATTCATATCGCATCTAATGTATTTATAATTTTAATAAAAAATTCTGTAACCGTAAATTAAGTGTATTATTAATTGGACCAGTTTAAATATCGCATATTTTAAAAAGATCCAACTGATAACGATATTAATATTAATTTATTATGTCGTTGAAAGCTAAAATCTATGCCACTAATAAAACCAGTTGATTTAAATCGGCCTCATAATCACATGTCGTATGCAAGTTTGTTCTTTGGACTAACTTTTTTTTTTTAAAGACAACTCCCGCATTAGGAATGCATTCCTGTGTCGCGGGGGACTTTACAAACACACATGAAACGGACACAAAGAACACCCAGACTCAGAACAATAATTTGTGGATCACACAAAGTGTCGTTCCATGTAGGGTTTGAACCCACAACACTCGGCGTAGTAGGAAGCGGCGAGGTGGCCGCTTAAACAACTCCGTGCAGTCAGATTTACTGTATAATCTTTTTTGCATATAGGTACACAAGCGGTGCTTAAGACCAATTTGATTGAATAATAATAACCTCAGATATCTTGCACACAGCTAAACTAAGCAGAAACTAAACTAGGCAGAGCCAGTACTATAGTTATCAAACTGCTGATAAACATACTTATATATTTCTAAATACATACATTTTATAGATAAACTACGCCTAGACACAGAACAAATAATCGTGCTCATTACACAATTAGTTCAACTGGGTGGGAATCGAACCCACGACCTCTGGCTCTGCAGTCAGGATTACTAACCACTTAACAATCAGGCCCGTCAGTGCTTCCTAGATATTTCATGTCATATTATATCATCACAAAGAGAGCTACTGATGCTGGTCAAATACGAGACACGGCTTCTTAGATCTGTGGCATGTAGGAAGAGACCTGATCAATGCGAGGTTTGTCCACCTCTCTTTAGGAACCATTTGCTGCAACGACTTAAAATGCTGTCTGTTTCAGTGTTTTCTTCTTCTTCTCAGCCGAAAGAGGTCTACTGCTGGACATAGGTCTCCCCCAAGTTTTGCTACAGCAACCGGTCTTGTGCTGCACGCACCTAATGGTTTTCCGCAACCTTCACCAGGTCGTCGGACCACCTTGTAGTGTAGTGTTTTAGTTGTTTCAAACTAATCTAATCACTAAATTAAACAAAAAAAAAAACAACTAGTTTATGAATAATGAACACAGATGCTAGTTTTAAATAAAAGTCGGAATTTGACACCAGGAATTAATAAGGAATGTTATTTTAATCAAAGAATTTTATTCTGTTGTTTGTTGGTAATTTGGTTCTTGCCCTTGTTAAATGTTTACTGTTGTTCAGAATTCAACTTGAATAATATTCAGAATATAGATTTGGAATTAAAAACATTATTAGAGAGATCTTCAAGAACCCTCATAGCACATTTTAAGTAATTTTTTAATATTATGAGATAAAAATAACGTCTTTCCTTTCATTCTTTAAACCAAATTTATAGATTAATAAAATAATTTTAATATGATATAGATGAAAATTTCATTAAAAATATTCGTTGTTGAATTGATTTTGAAAAAAGTTTTATATTTTTATTAAGGCAAAACAGTAGACTAGATTTTTTGCAAGTACCAAATTAAAATACTTGAAGTAAAACAAGTTACTTTAACAGCTACTACTTATGGCATTTTCTTTTTTAATTTTGGCTTATTAAATTAAAGCTATATACAACAGGGTTTGTATTCTCGAATGGAGAAGTAGAAAAAATCGAACTTAGCCGCATTTAACAAGACATATATCGTAGTTGATGCGGTGGATGCCGATGACACGAAGCGTTTTGTCTCTAAGCTGTTGGTGTGCGCGTGCGCCTATCGCAAGTAACTAAAAAGGTGTCGTTAGTAATGGTTTTTGAAACATCATAAAGATGTCATGGCGGCTATTACCTGATTGTGGCTATCGCTGCGGCGTAATAGGACGCGCGTAAAGTTAGCCCGGAGATATCGTGAAGCGTCGAAAGATCTTTACGGACTTACTTTTAAACACGGCTCAATAATTAAACTTTCAACCGAACTGAACAGTTTTGAAAGTATATTCAAGCTCATCTTACCTTGTATATATTTTAGTTGATTGGGGGTAGTGGTAGAAGGTTTTTGTAGTTAGAAATGTTGAGAACTTAAATCTCAACATTTCTTCTCAAGTTACAAAAAATCAGGGTTGTCTGATTTTTGTAACCTAATTCTCAACAACAATAACAGCATAATGTGAATTTTCTGTACTTGCATGAACTGTTAACGTATATATTTAGAGATTATTTATCAAGTATAATTACCAATTATTTTGTTTTAAGTACTTGCTGATCATAGAATGTGAAGCTAATATTGTGTGATGAGCACGGTCATTTGTTCTGTGTCTGGGTGTAATTAATTTATAATACGTATGTATTTAAAAATTTAATATAAGTAAAATATAAGGCTCTGCCTGGTTTGGGATCATCGGCCGTGTGTTAGATGTGTGAGGAACATTATTTTTGTTTTTTACCTTTTCTGGTCTCTCTTTATTTTAAAGGGGAACAAAATCTAACACACGGACCTAAGCCAAGTGTGCCAGAAGAAAATGATGTAAAATTAAGCTGTAGTTGAGTAAGGACTGCTATTTGTAAGAGTAAATATGACAACTGGTACAATTTTAACTCTCTTAAATCTACCTGCCATTGCCATTATAGGTATGCAAGAAAAGATTGCTCCACAGATACATAAGTACAGATGAATTGATAAATAAATTATTCTGTACTCTAACTGTCAACAGTCTGCTTATCATATCCTCCGGGAATGTAGTCTTTAGTATAATGAACGGAATATAATGCTGCATAGCTTACAGTAGTGTCCGTGTGGTGACGGATTAAGAATACGTAATGTCACCACCCCTATTCATCCCGTGGGTGTCGTAAGAGCCGACTAAGGGAGCAAACTACGCAGGACGACAGCACTGCTAAGAGAAGGAAAACTTGAAACTAACCCTATACCAACCCGTTTGGCCAGCGTGGTATAGTAGGCCAAAACCTCCTTTCTAAGGAGAGTCCTTCTATGTCCAGCAGTGGACTGTTATAGGCTGTTGGTGGAATAGCTTACAGGTGACATCTGGGGTGGTATACTATAGCGATCTTGTGTCAATCTGGCTGAATTTCTGTGCGTTTCGGTGATTCTGCCATACATATTATATTAGTCAAATATACCTCACTTAGGACCTATAATATTTAGTGACCATGGAGCTTCCCTGTTTAAAAGGGTGCATGTTTATTTTACTTCATTTTGTCTTTCGCTTTGCTAAGGAGGGATTTATTACATGCAGTGAATTTATTATATTTCCAATTTCAATTTTCTTTCGATTAATTTCGTGGCGGGTTCCATGACACTTTAATTTTTTCCTGGGACTTCCCGGGTGTCAAAGCTCGGTATGTTCGTGGGTCACTGCTGTTAATCCTGGTGTACAGGAGTTACAGTGGTGGGCGTGTGGGAGGGGTTACTCCCATTTAAAAAAAAAAATCGTGTATATAATACGCGCACTTTTTGTTAGCTAGCCGTTACCCGCAACATCAACAGCTCTGGTCAAATGAAAACCATTTGACCAGAGCCAGAACCATTTGATTAAGATGGCGTTCCCTAAATGTCTAACGTTCGATACTCCACATCAAATTCAAAAAGGTTTATAATTTCATTATAAAAGTTACCTTAAGCTTTATTACAGTTTAGAAAATTGTATTCAATCATTTTGGGAAGACTTGGAAAATAAGTTTTATCAAAAAAAATCTCTATGTATCCTCAGGCTCAGTTATTTTTATTATGAGATTGAAGAAATTCATATTTAAATTTAACGAAAAAAATTTTCAATTTGTTTTCCCAAATACCTCTATTTAAGAAAAAATAATAATAACTTAAGTATAACACTTAGAAATAATAGGTAGATACGTTAAACACACGTGGAAAATATGTTTCTGACTGTACCAAACTTTTAAATCACTTCATAAGTCACCGGCCGAACATTGTCGACTCTTATCTAGTAATTTTTGATAGCCACCACACACTTAACACTTGGAATTGTTTAGGATAGTTGTTTATTTATTTTAATGGCACTTCGGCCCTCAAAGAGCATTCCACTAATCAAGGCAAGTGCACTCTTAAATGAATATGATGTGCAGTAAAAGTAATTGATTTTAAATCATTTATCTACCGGACGAACCGATCAGTCTCGAATGATGTACTTGCTAATGAAATTTAACTGTATAAAGACATGGAACTCCTAAAGGTGACACCAATGTAATAGATGTTGCTTACGTCAAGATATAGTCATAACAGTACATTAGAATTACCCCTGTTACAAGAGAGTCCGTTATGACACAGCAGCGATCGTTGCCATCCCTCGGCAATGTTTATGCTTGATTTGGCACAACGATCTGCAAGCGGAAATTTTAATTTATGCGCTAGAGAGATTGTTTCTTTTTGTGCTACAAGTAGTTATTTTTTGTCCCCTTAAAAACTTGACTTCAATCGATTACGGAAGTTACGAAAAATCTGCAATAGAACAATAGAAAACTTGGATTTGATGAACGGTGATTCGCAGATCCGAGCAATATTTTACACAATATTATTATTTCGATTGTCTACCTGTTACTATCTATGCAAGTCGTTTACCAGTTATTAGAAAAACATCATTCGTTTGTTACCCGAAACTAATAAATTTCATACTGCAATAATTGGCTACGCCCGGAGTTCTAATCTGCGCAGTGACTGGACAAAAACCAAACTTTGTGTTGCACATTTTTTCTTTCAATTAAAGCCTTTTATCTTTCGGATGATTTACGATGCTTTCGATAACATTCGTTTTAAGGAAATGAAACTTGCTTGATTTGTTTTCGATGTCGTTATTAAAACGTGAATGCGTAGGTACCCAACTATTTTTTGTCGTTCCAACGTTCGTATAATTATTTTTGTTCGGTTCATAATGAAGAGTCGGCGATAACAATATCGATTGTTCATGGATCGAACGGAAGTGGAAATTTGAACCTTGTCATGGCGAAGCTCCGACAAGCGTGACTGATCCCACAAGCGTTTCACCTCATATTTGCTTTTTGTATTGTTCTCTTTTTCAATGGATGACCTACAAGATTTTCTTGAAGTAATTTTATAATAAACATTTGCATAGAATGATGTTTTTTTCTTCAAAAGTTGAACTTGCAAAGGTTTGTGTTAAAAGTGTCTTTATACTAATTTTAGATTGTCAACACAGCCATCGCTGTTGTAAAAGCCAGAACAGGCGTGTCAGTACAACGCCTATCTAGATGTTAGCGTTCCGAGAACACAGTCTGCTACCAAATATCATGACTGTCGTCTTACAAATGAGAAAATTTCGCTCTAATTATTTATGAATGTGTTATCATCATATCGCTTGAGCTCACGATCCGGCCTCCGTGTGCACGACACGAGCAAAATCGCAATTAGCAAATGTGGCTTTCTTTGTTCTCGCTCGTACGTTTTGCCATCGTTGCTATCTATTACTATAGTACGTATTGCGAGAAGAGTAGTCGTTGATCGTTAATAAACCTCCATTACTTTCATTAAGGGATATCTGTGGACAGTCGCCGTATCGAAATGTCGTCCTGCCGTCATGCCATCGACACATAACAAAATTAAACGCGATGACGCTATCGAAGCGCGCGCATCGAGCGTTCGATGCTCGTTCTTTGCTGCTATCCGCGCGCGCACTTAATTGCAAAATGCCAATGAATGTCGATAATATATTTTAATCGCGACACCGACAACCGAACGCAACGTCATCTACGTAATCCTAAATCTCGTTATGGACACGACTCGAATACCTAGGCAACTGTTATAAATTACGTTTCAGATTATCGTATGATCCAATCGTAAATTAAGACAAGATACATAATTAAGGCGAATAAATAAAATGGTTGGCATTTCGACGGGAGCACGTTCGATTCTGCCTCGCGATACACTCTCCATTTTGAGCTATCAGACCCTTTTAATAAAGTGTAGTTTGATTCGTTACATTTAATTGCGATTCAATCGCCAACAATATTGAAGCAACCGGAGGAGTGCGGAGGCGGGACAGGGCTCTGAATGTCACGACAAGATTTTTAATTACGTAGAAGATATCATCTACGAGTTGCATCCCATACTAAACGAGACACATATTGAAATTACAATTCAATAATTATATTTTTGCAGCGGAAACGAAAGAAAACTTTTAATTAGTGTCAGGTTGAGCACAAGTTAACACAAAGCGCCGGCCAGTGAGCAAGGTGAGCGCTGCAGGCACGCGCGGCTGCCGCGGTCGTGCGCGTTGGCCGGAGCGCAGCGCCGCCGTCGCAGCCGGTGCGCGTCGTGGTTCAGTGGTTAACGCGCAGCCGCACACCTATATGATGCCTGGTTTATTTTCGTTCTTCTAATGCGTCTTCGCTGTCGTTCGGAGGACAATTAAAAATACAAAAAGTGAAACGTTTGTTTCAGACGTTCATTGTCTCCGTTATTAATAAATTCATTTTACAGAGTTGAAGTCGACGTGTATTTTATTCGCTTTAAGTGGTTTCACATTGTTTTATATTTATGTGCGGTTATTTTTGGTACAGACATTATAATGCAGTTTGTGGGGGAACATGTAAAACGGCTCACTCTTGCTCCATTAGGGATATTTGAAACTTTGAGAGTGCACTCATAAATTCGCTTTTGTTGGTAATAACATGTGCTAAGAATAGACCGCTATTGTTATGATATTTCGTTTAAACTAACTAACCAAATCACGAGTGTCACTTTGTTCAGTGAGAACATCTGTCGAGAAGTGAGATAGGTAGAAGAGTACCAGTTAAATCTAACTCTAAATGAATATTGAAGCATATTACTAAAGCGAAACTCATAACTATTTACACATACGTGTTTAAGAACACAATAAAAAAATATTTGGATTTCAATAAATAAAATAGTTTTCTACAAATCTGTTACATTTAAAGTAATCTTAAGCATAAAATAAAATTGAATAATGGGAGAATTACTAATGATAAATATTAAGGTGAGGTTAGGTTAAGGGATACTTACCTCAATAGTTACCTATTGAGGTAGGTATCCTTTAACCTTCCTTATAAACCTTAAAAGGTTCCCTTATAAGCTATTGTTCGCTTGTATGTCTGTATCATTATAATAATTGATTTTCTCGAGATGTATAATTATCATAAAAACATATTCATAAATACATATGCAATTACATTCATATTTACGTTCTCAAACAATTAAAGCATTAACCACGATTAACCATGACTTAATTAAGCCACGATTAACGATGACTTTCGTTATCGCGACTTTTTACATAGATATGAGTATATAGTTTGAATGGAAAACACGAGAAACACACTTTTTTTGTGAGTGATGAAAAGGAGAAAAAAAAACGGGGGTGTATGGACCAAACGTAGTTCCTTTTGAATATAAATTAACGAGTAGAGCTCAGCTCAGCAGCATACTCAGTAAGAAAAATTCGAGAGTTGACTGATGTTGTTACAGCACGACTTATTTACTTCAGTTATTTTCATAGCATAATGTCGTATGGTATTCTACTCTAGGGGAATGCAGCCGACATTCAAACTATTTTTGTGCTACAGAAGAGAAAAATTTATAATTTATGCAATCGTTGTTCATTGAGGCAGAAATTTAAAGAAATAAACATAATGAAAATGAAATGAAATATTTATTCAACATAATAACACACTACAGAAACATCATACTTCTGCCAAACTGCAAACTGCAAACTCCATGACAGTTTGATGGCAGATGCAACTCTTTTTAATACACAAAAAAACACATAGTA
Source organism: Arctia plantaginis (assembly GCA_902825455.1). NCBI lineage: Eukaryota > Metazoa > Arthropoda > Insecta > Lepidoptera > Erebidae > Arctia > Arctia plantaginis. Next base: position 11,095,776 of record CADEBD010000288.1, read on the forward strand.
TTTATTATATTTCAATATTAATTACATACCAGCATTTTTGACTTCATATTTATCTTTTATCTACCCAAGTAAGTTAGACTCACACACACGTTGCACAGGTATGTAAGATATATTTTATGTGTCTGACATGTGTATTATTATTTAGTATATATGAAAATGTAATATATTTTCATAAAAACAAAGATAGCTTTTCGAAGTGATGTCTATTCTATAAATACTAGAAATGAGAATAAACTTTTTGTACCTGACTATAGGCTCCAAAAGATAAACAAGTCATTTCCATGTCAATGTAACAATAAAGCCCAAATAAAATACAAGACTTAAGTACAAACAAATTTAAAGCTGCAATCAACGTAAATTATGTCAGAAAGCCTACTACTCAATTGTGGATTATATAGAAGACAAGAATGCTTGTAATTAGTTTAGCACAGGCTATTTCTTAAGTGGAAATGTAGTGTAGGCTAGTGTGTTTTTATTTATTTTTTCCATTTTTTTCAATGTTTTCGTCACTTTCTTTTCAGTCTTTTTTCTTCATCTTCTTTTTCTCTTCATACTGACCACATCAATGTTGTGGTATATTTAATGATGTCATTGCATCTATATGTTAATTAAGAAAGAGTGGCCGTGAGTTTCTTTGCCTTTTCTTCTCATAAGGCTCAACCCCTTGTAAACGGGCGGTTATAGATCGGCATACATCTCGTAATAGATTTAACTTTCCTATATTTATTTTGCTAAATATTTGACAAAACAGAGATTGTTGCTATTGTGTGTTGATTTATGATTTTAGAGTCTACATGTATTATGTGGGTTATACTTAAAAGATAATTTCAAACAGATTTAATTATTTTTTATAACATAAAGATAGTTGATAAGACGTATAGACATTTTTATATTTAAATCTCACAGTATGGCTTAAGTCCTTGAATTATGAGGATACTAAAAGGTTACCTAATGAAGGTCACTAGATGAAAGTATTCACACATTTACCAGGAAACACTCATATACCCGTTAACACACACAAACACATGCACAACGAACACAACCATACAATAATACACAATCTCTTAACTCAATGATTTTACACGAACCTAGTGCATAGTAATAAAATGTTACTTATCGGAATCCAACTGTCCAAAGTCTGGAGAGACTGGTAATCTGTCATACAGGTCTCCTCGTACAGATACCAGTCTTTCACATAGATATAATCTAATTATATTAATTACCACTCCTAGTTTAAGCTAGTACCTATGTATCAGTCCGTGTGAGAGAACAAAAATAAGTAAATTATTATTATTATTAATATAAATTATTATATAGGCCCGCTCCATTCCTGCGGGCCGTGGCCACACAGGACGGACGTACGGCCCGACAGGAACTGAGCGGGCGATTTGCCCTCGCATTTTAAACCTCCAATCTTTTCTAAAATTTTCATATTTTCTGATATATACATTAAATGCACAACGTATCTAACGTATTTAATTGGATAAGGAATAATAATATATTGTTTAAAATAGCTTCGTAGATAACCCATTCCTTTTTTGTAAAATTTAAAATGTAAAAATGGTTACTGTGATTTATCCTTAAGATAGACATATACCATCGCTGACTTTTTGTAGACATATTTAAGATTTACAATTCTGTGGTACATTAATTTGGTCTATCTCGTAAGGTTAGGAAGGGTTTGCAATGTAAGCGCACAAATACGTGTTTTTTACGACAAATCTTTGAAATGATCGGATTTTCTCAATTATAATATGCATGTATTACTACTAAGCAATAAATGTCGGCAAAAATCTTGTTACACATTTTTCGATCTTGCTCCGCTCCGCTCCGCTCAGTGCGTGTACCGCGCCATAAGGAACTTCGTTCCAATATATTGCTATTCATATAAAATTTGTTTATTAATTAGGCCCCTTTGTTCTACACACTAATATTGCTATAGGTTACCTTATCATGGTATACTTATGTTATTGGTACTTGAAAGCTGTTCTTAGATGGATTCAGTGCTGCGGTCTGCTCGACAATATATCGATGAAAAACTTACTTTTCGATGGGTATAAAGCTCTATTCTAAGTTCGGACGGAGTCGTCGTTAATAGTGGTATGAATCCGTCAGGCGATTCGGGGCTAAGACGCCGCAGTACGTGCCTACCAACCCGCTAGGCTGTATATGTGATGTTTTAGTCAGTCGGACATTGAGTTAAACAATCAGAGAAGCAAACCTAATTACCACACGTTGAAAAAGGTGCCTCTGTCCACTAAAATCCATTGAAAAGATCCATCATAATCCATCATTATTTTGCACTTTCATGTCCATTTTAATACACTCAACAAATTTTTACGAGAAATGGAACTTTTAGGATATGCAAGTTTCGAAAAATCCATTTAACTTCCTTTTTACTAGTTAAGTAGGTGATATATAGAAATACTTCAAAGCAGTATGAACTAATATTAATTTAATAGTTGCTTATCAGAATACTTCTCTTGCCACTTATAAAATTATTAAATTGACAATGTCAAGGCAACTGTCCCTGCATATCAAATTTTATTCTTTGCTGCACATTGAAATCACAATTTACTACTTAATAGACATTGATATAATACTTAGTTTTAACTCAATGTTAATAGACACTAAAAATAAATTGGTTGAGATATTTTGAGAGCAAGCCACAGAAAGACTTCAACGCTCTAAGAACAACCAACATCCTAGTTACTACTTTTAAGTTCTGTCGTTTCCATATTTCCCGGCAACTTTGAATTTGGAACTGTTCTATTTTCGAATGTATTCAAATTTTGAATCTCAAAACAGTTGAAAGTATTAGGATTAATGCTATTGTTTAGTCACAGCGTCGATTGGAATCTGTCAGGTTACGTACGAAAATGAATCTTTCTAAGGAAAATGTTCGTGCAATAACTTTCTACAACTTTAGAAGAGGCCTGACACGGCTTCAGTGTTTCGAAGAGCTAACATCTGTGTTCAATGATGAAGCCCCATGTCTGTGGACTGTCGAACGCTGGTATTTAGAATTCCAGCGTGGACATACTAGTGTTAGTGACAAATCTCGCGAAGGACGCCCAAAATCCGCCTTCACTGAAGATAACATCATTGCTGTGAGACAACTAATTCTCAATGATCGTCATGTGACGTATCGAGAGATAGAGGCTCTATTAGGCATCTCAGGGACAACCATTCAGAAGATCTTGCATGAAGCGCTTGGTGTGAGAAAGCTAGTTTGCCGTTGGATACCGCATCTGCTTTCCGACGATCACAAGGCGGCCCGCGTCAGATGGAGGAGAGTCCAATCACGTCTACAACATCATCAGTGGTAACGAATCTTTGATCTATGCCCACGATTCTGATTCCAAACAACAATCTACAATCTGGGTCTTTCAAGACGAGCCAAAGCCAACTAAAGTTGTTCGTTATCGAAGCACTTCAAAGAAGATGGTGGCCACGTTCGCTGAAAAAAACGGCCATGTTGCGACTATTACACTTGAAGATCGTAGAACGGTTAACGCAGAGTGGTATACCACAGTTTGTTTACCACAAGTCATCGCCGAACTTCGAAAATCTAACTCAAAGTGACGCATCATAAAAGTAGAAATTCTTGACCATCGTCTTGACCTAAGCCCTAACGATTTCTTTACATTTCCTAAAATTAAGAAAAGTCTTCGTGGTCAAAGGTTCCAGTCCGGTGAAGAAGCAGTCGACGCTTTCAAGTCAGCCATTTTGAACACCCCCACTTTAGAGTGGAATAAATGTTAAAATAACTGGTTTGAGCTAATGGAAAAGTGTATTAAGCTACGTGGTGAATACTTTGAAAAACAATGAAAAACTTACTTATTTACTTATAGTACATAAGGTTCTAGTTGTGTTTTTTTCTTCAAACGACAAATCTTATAAGGTATGCCTCGTACGTCAAAGAAAAAGATCTCATAATCAAATAAAATACGACGAGTTTATTACGAATTCCCAAATTCAGTTGGCTAATGGAGTAATATCTGTTGCACATTTCTCAGAAAAAATAAAATAAAAGTATAAGTTGGAGTCATCCTTTTTTTTAATTTTATTTTTCTGCAATTGACAATAGAAAGTGAAAAAAAGCGTTCCTCCCATACCACTAATCTATAATAGATTTTTCAAAACTTCCTAGTTTCCTAATCCTAAATGATAAATTTCTCGTAAAAATTTGTTGAGTGCAACGCTCTTGATCCATAATTACTAATCTAGTGTAAAATAATGGAACAATGCAGTCGGATAACAATGTCATGTTTTAGTCAGTCGGTGGAGTAGTCTCTGAAAGGTCCTAGTTCAAAAAAAGCGTATCTTCTTCTTCCTCCGAGCCTTTTTTCCCAAAATAAGTTGGGGTCGGATTTAAGTATACTACGATACAGCTGAACTTCGATTTTCTACGCGACTGCCATAGGAGCTCCACAACTCAAGTAGGTACTAGGCGATATCGAAAGGCTGTTGTTGAACTTTTTAGGGCTCCAACTACCCGTAGCGATAGCCACAGATATTCGTGTGGCAACAGGGACCGACGGCTTAACATGCTCTCGGTGGCACGAAGTAGTGTCGATGTGTTAAGAAACGATATCGATAGACTGACCTGACTATAATTGCTTAACTTTGACATGTGTCAACCTACCTGGTTAGCACTTAGCCACGAGCCCCTCACGGAAAAAAAAAAATTTTATATTTAAAAATTACACCGCATATTTCTTATCATAATATTAGCAACAAAATTTGACACCATCCTAAAGAGAGAAGTAGAAGAATAGGTACATAACTTGTAACACTAAACCATTTATTAAGTGCTATAAAAGTGCTTCAGCCGATCTAAGTGATGTGACTTTAATTTTTTATTTAACCATTAGCAAATAAGAAAAGTATGTCATGATAAAATATGAGGCTATTCTGTTAGCTTAAGTAGTAGAGCTCGGAGCACGTCCTCTGTCTCACTACCACAGCATTTACTTTACTGCTCTGATATTTTACAGGTAGTGCTCTTAACTTCCATACGTCTCGCTTTTATAGTGCGCACTACGCCTTATGGGTTAATGTCACGTGATCTCCTAATTTTTACCTCTTCACGAAACATTCCATTTGTGTTGAGCGAGATTTAAAAAAATATTTTTTGTCTAATAAAATCTTTGAATTCCATTACATGACATATATTATATATCACGAACTTTTACGAGTCTATATCCATACGTTGAACGTAAATTAAATAAAGCGTAGGCAATGTTTCCCTTCATTGACGTTCCTTGATTTAACTTTAGGAGTTTGTATATTTAGTTCGTGGCTATTATATGTAGTAAATAGAACAGTTTTAAATATTCACACAAAAAGGCATAGACATTCCTCATAAATTTTCCATTAAAAAGATAGAGAGGCCAAGCAACAAAGTGAAACAAGATCCACTCTACTAATCCGACAAAAGCGAGCCTTGTTACCCTTCAAATTTATTTATAAGAAAACTCTCGGACAAGTCGTTAATACCTATAAAGTAGGGGCGAGAGAGGCGCGAGCGAGTTTATAACTCACGTACCGAACTTTACTCGCCGACACATAAAATAATAGGTGTAAAAACTTACACGGGAATGTACTCAGTGAGCGAACGAGCCGCGAGATGGACGGCGCCCTCGCAGGATACTCCGACCGAGGACTTCGCTACACATTCATGTACCAACCACCTAATATCCACACAAATGTTATCCTATCTGCTGGGGTAACACATTACACTTATCTATGTTATAAAAACACTTGATCGATATTCGGGCTTCGGTTAATTTCGAAACTTTAATAAGGACAATAGGGTCCTGCATAAGAAACATATTATCTTGTATAAATCATGTTAATGAGCACCTTTCGAGCATTTCGTATCGCCATTAATTCAGATATCACTGCGGAAACAAACGTCGGTTTATCCCGCCATCTGTGGCGCATGCGCGCACCGGTAATCGTTAACCCCGAGGTGATATTATTTTGAATATCCATTTCCTTTTACATTATTATTCAAATCATCCTTAAGCGGGGGTTCTAGAGTCCAGTTTACATAATGTTACTTTGTTACCTAAGCATAAAGATGTATGACACGAATTTGAATTCGGAACAGATATTGTTGTGGAGCCACAGGCGACGGGCACGTGCGTACGCGCACCTTGCACAACATTCGACCTTAACATAAAATTAAGTAGTATTTTATTTATTATGCATTGTACGAGTAATACGCTATTTATAGTAGTGTGAGATGCTTCAAAACTTGTTGCTGGCATCTCTATTGTACACTATTTACCTAAGAAAAGCGAATCTCTTCGCTGTTTCGAGTCAATAGGTGAATCTATATTAATATTATAAATGCGAAAGTGTGTCTGTCTGTCTATTACCTCTTTACGCTTAAACCGCTAAACCGATTGAGATAAGGTATAGAGATAATTTAAGTCCCGAGAAAGGACATCGTTTTTATCCTAGAAATCATCCTTTAAGTGGGGAAAAGGGGGGTGGAAGTTTGTATGGGGAATCAATGTATAGGGAATCATTAAATGCTGAATCGATTTATATGAAATTTGCTATGGAGATAGTTTGATTCTTGATAAAGGACATAAGCTACTTATAACCGCGATAACCGACATACGACGAGTATTGCAGTACAACAACAGAGCTATTACGAATACTTAGCTCATTATATATCCTTTACTTTAATTAACCTCTAGTTTGATATATAAATAAAACACTACAAATCAAAATGAACGTCGTTCCCACATGAGTTTAAAAGTCTTACATTTGTTTCTGTGCATGTGTAAATATTATGTAGAAAACATTCTCATTTTTAACATTCATGCGAACCTGTTATCCTTCCATTGACCGAGGTCAATCAGCAACTATATCCAAACTATAAATTTCATTTAATAAGACACAAATCCAACTTTGTGCTCGTTTTTGAATCGCCAACCAAAGAAATTTAAATAAAACACTTTTATCAGATTCGACAGGTGGAGCTGTGTTTGTTTTATTCTTTTTAACTTCGCTGTAGGTTAAGGATTAGCTAGTAACTAATCGATTCCCGATAGGAAAGGGGAAGTGTTGTTTCGTTTGAGTCATGATCTATTGGTACACAATGCAATTCCTTAAGTCGTTGGACGCTCAACGATGACAAACATCTTAATTCTTTCTTTGATCCTTAAAATAGCTCCTTAGTTAATTAAGTGCCCATAAATCAAATTAAGAAACATTTGTAATGGAATGTAAAATATGAACTAAATTGCTTTTCACTAGCTATAAACATATTTAATAATTAAGTTTAAAATTTAATTTTAATTAATATTATTTAGACATTTACATAGATCTGATCCTAATTTACTATAAAATATGTGACGGTGTGTGGTGACGGATTTAGAATACAGAATTACGTCAACCCTCTTCATCCCGTGGGTGTCGCAAACTACGCATTAAAACAGCACTGCAAAGTGAAGGAAAACTTGACGCAAACCCTATGCTAATCCGTCTGGCCAGCATGGTATAGTAGGCCAAAACCTCCTTTCTAAGGACGGCCTTAGGAAGGGCCTAAGGAAGCGCTGGGCTATTAAAGGCTGTTGATGCAAGAGAAAGAGGAGATAGCAAATAATAAAATCAACTTTGGTAGGATTCAATGTGACTTGCGGAGGAGGAAGTTGTGCGGAATACACGCCAACGCGCTGTCGGTGGCGTTCTGCCTAACCTACCGTTCACCTACCGACTAACGCGGGTACGCGGGCATGGGTGCTTAGGTGAGCACCTGAATCGGATCGGAAGACGGCACAATGCCAGCACTGTGCAGCCAACTGGGACTCCACCCAGCACACGCTGGAAGACCGCCTTGCGTCTGAACACGAAGTCCTGGTGCGGCGTTCCGACAGTTTAAACCGCTACGCCATCCGTGCAGTGCAGTGCGATCCGTGCAGTGTATTATTATTGAAAGTTATGAAATGAATGTTTAAACACATTAGTGCGACCGTATACTCCTTCACCACTATTCATAAAATTATTCTCATCATAGCTGGCAATGCACGCCTTCGTCAAAATTAATCAAAAACTTGAAAATAATGTCGCCATGCCGGTCAAGAGATTGTTATTCATCGTGTCTTAATCAACGGCTGGCAGCCCACCCACGTTCGTCAACGCTTACAATTTTCTCCACTATCGGAGTGACCATCATCATACTAATTTAACAAACCTCCGGCTGCCAATACACTATGTGCAATAAATATTTAAGATTAATCTGATTGGATCGCTTACACTTGCTAGAATACAAATAGCTAACAGCAGTCTATAAGCATAAAACCAATGTCTAATTGTGTAGGAATTTCTCTTTTAATTTTATGTGAATTTATACTGATTTTTAGATTCACTTTAATTAGTACCACGTTCGTGAGCATGAATTTGCAAGGAATCATTATCTATTGTAATTCAATGAATAGGAATGCGACTCGTTTGGTATAAGTGAGTAATAGAATATATCAGTATGAGTAATACCTACCTAAATACATATTTATATATCACACGAGTATAAGTATGAGTCCTTGAGTAAAAGCTTAAGTCAAAGTGAAATCTTTGACAAAAAGCTTTTCCTCACTCATTTAAATTTTCGTTTAAAAATAATCGAATTTGGACAGTGACAGGCAGGTACGTCTTTCTTGATATTAGAGAGTTAAATAAAGTTGCTGGTCACAGTAGACCTGGATAGTTGGCGCTCCACTACTGTGCGCTTTTCGGGACACTTTTTGCCCCGCACAACCAATCTGTGGAACGGGTTATCATCTGCGGTATTTCCGGACCGATACGACCTTCAAGAAAAGAGCGTCCTCCTTCCTAAAAGGCCGGCAACGCGTTTGTGACTCCTGAGTTGCAATCGTTCATGGGCGGCGATAGTCACTTTACATCAGGTGACGCGTCTGCTCACCTGCGCCCTCTAACAAAAAAAAAAAAAGAAAAAAACTCTTGAAAATTTGTACACAACAATTAATTACGGCATTTGGCAACACATTGTTGTACAGTACAGATATATCATGAGTGTATAATTAGACTCGACGTATGTTATATATAAATACGTATACGTATAGCTAGAAAACTGTAGGTTCCATTTGGTTATTTTATAGCTATTAGAAGTAGTTAATTTACCCGCAATTCAGAGTATTCCATAATTACTCACTTTGTTTGCTTCCTTCACAATTTTCCTTAAAAATATATCACACATAACAAGTTAGATATTCTTCACGAATGAGAATACTAAAATGTTTAGAATTATGTTTTTTTAGAAGACAAGTCCCGCACTAAGTATATATCCTGTGTCGCGGAGACTTTAGAGACATACAAGAAACGGACACAAAGGACTCAGAACAACAATTTGAGGATCACTCAAAGTGTTGTCTCATGTGGGGATCGAATCCACAATACTCAGCATAGTAAGTAACGGCGAGGTGACTACGCCATCCTTAATTGGTTAAATTTAATGCCACTTCTAACGTTGAAGTGGGCGCCGTTACAATTCCCACCGTACAATAAAAAGCATTGTGGCGCGCTTGCTGTACTGAACGTCAATTCTCGTAAGAAAAGTTAGGTCAAAATACTGTAGGCCTTCTGATCTTATTAGAAGAAAGAAATCTCCTCGGGGCAGCTATAAGTTTAATTTACAGAAGTCTGACATATTGATAATTCTGTAGAGCGGAAGATGTTTTACTAGTACCTTAACTAGGGTTTCATTTCTTTTTATAACAATTTTAAACATATAATGTGAGACTAATCACTGACATTTACATTTCCTTTACGACTCGTTAATTATAGAGTCACTTCAGTTATCGGCAGCTTTGTTATTTTAGAAAATATTATTAATTTATAAGTATGTAAATAATAAGTAGGTACTGAAATAACCCAGCTATGTTTAATAATGAGTACATATAAACTATACGTAGTTTGGTTATTCAGAATAGCTTATAGAGCTACAGTTCTATAACCCTATCAATGATATAAACTATCACTTCTAGTAAACATTTTCAGTTTTGTAGAAGTTTCAAAAATTCGAATTTAAATTTACTTAACGAAAAATTGGAAGGAATAAAGGGCAACACAACAATATTGTAATGTAAAATTTATTTATGTTTTAACCAAATAATTAAATCAGTGACAATAAACAAAATAATTTAACCGTTAATACGAAACTTCACAAATACTGATAGTTTAATAATATTTATTCTCTATTTATCTTTTAGCCAGTGAAATTAGTTTAAAATTAAAGAAGAAGTAACCCTTTTCTTTTTGGTGACTGGGTGGAAAATCCCTTTAGATCTCCGCCTACTTGGGGATATAACCGCCAGGAGTATGTGGTGATTCCACTAAAAACCACCCTGACGGCCGGACTTAAGTACTCGGAAGAGGACCCGGACCATGTTATTTCAGACCCCCAAGGAAGAAGTAACCCTAGCTTTTACCAATATATCTTACCTCTATATTCTACTTTACGAATATTCTACGACCTGATGAATATAGACGGTAGCGACCTGATGAATATTCACCACATCACTAATTTTTTTAAACCAATAATTTTATTCATACACGCAACTATAAGCTTAAATCTTATGTAGACACAAAATAATGCACTGCCTTTGTCAGCAAGTTGATAATGTAACATGTATTTCAACAGTGTCTTAATTACTTCATTTTTAACAACTTACTAGTTTCAAAATAATAATATCAAGTTATTGCTTCCGATTCTTTCCAAATAAGCGATACCTTTTCTCCTTGCTACCTTTTCCTTAAATATACTCTTAATTTTCCGAAATCATCCCTAAAGTGTCCAGTTGCCCCTATTGCATAAGTGGGACTAAATAAATAAACCGTGGGCGTTTGACATATCTTAGAGTGAGCTTATGTATGCTTACACATTTATTTATTTATTTAAAACTTAATGTACATGGTGCAAAAGGTGGACTTAATGCCATTAAGCATTCTCGTTTTAAGTTTGTGGTACTTCATAAAGGTTTGGTAAATGAGAGATAAACCTACATTAGATATAACGAATATGCATAAGTACATTGCTACATAGTTATTATACTTACATAGAAGTACACATATTAAATGTAATTAGATTTTAAAATACAGGTATTTTTTAAATTGTAGAAAAATCAGGGAATATTTGTAATTTTTATATTATTTTAGTGCTCTTTGCTAGTATTGTTTGAATTCGGATCAACTTTTTTTTAAAGGTCAGGTGACTTATCAATTACCTTAACGACGAATACCTTACGAATACGTAGTATTGTAAATTTTCAAAGAGAGGTTTCAAATAAAGTAAGCAGTACACAAACGCCAACAAATTCGCATTAACAAGGGGTATTAACAGGAGATTCGTTAGACTTATGCACCTATCGAGTTACAAATTGTATATCTAAGATCGATACCGACGTAATGAAGAGGGCTTAGCATTTAAATACATTTGCATATTAGACTGCGCTCGCTCTATCCGTTCTATCACAGTACTATGTCGAGTGCAGCGCACACCATACTGACCAATGCGGTGATGAGTTTAGTTGCTAGTTGCTGATAGCTTTGTTACAACAATGTAAAAGGTCTCGTTTAAATTATTGCGGATTTTGTTCAGCATAAAGTGATTTTATTTAGGAGTTTTGCTTTTTGTTAAATGAATACAAAACTTTACACTTTGTTTTTACTAATTAAGATAGCTATCTTAGTCTTATCTAATGAAGGAAGTTACTTAATTAATTTTATTTTATTAAATTGTTTACCAAATGCCATGTCATACAAAAATGGATGACACATGGTAAAATAGGGAATAAAAACTTAATGAATTATGGTTCAACTTCGACCACAGTAGGTATAAAATTGTAAACATTTCAAGTCAAGGATATCGAACCCGAAATGTGTAGCACATTTTACTAACGACTGGAGTATCTTTTTTTCCCCAAAACTAAAATGTAAAATTAAGTTTTAATTTGAGCCCACTCTCATTTTTATAATTCAAATAAATGTGTAAAAAATATATATTAAAGACTGTGTTTTTAGTGTTTTATTTTTCTAATAATTTGTAAAAGTGTACCGAAGGAGGAGACATACCGGATCACATAGGTGATAACCTTTGCCGTGGGGTATTTTCGGCAAAGGTGAGCAGGCTCAGGTTAATCAACAGTATAGTGTTATGGTTTTACTTTTTAAACAGTGGTTATCAGAACTTCATAGGAGACAAAATGAGCGAGTAAAATAATCGCTCTAGTATTAATTATTTTATTTTATTTTTTTAAAGACAAGATTAGGAATAAATCCTGTGTCGCGGGGGACTTTATAAACATACATGAAACGGACACAAAGGACACCCAGACTCAGAACAACAATTTGTGGATCACACAAAGTGTCGTCCCATGTGGGGTTTGAACCCACAACACTCGGCGTAGTAGGAAGCGGCGTGGCGACCGCTTAAACCGCTACGCCATCCGTGCAGTCAATGTTGCCCTAAAGCTTATAAGAATGAGATCTGTTCTTTCATCGAATCGTGCGATCTATGGTATATATAGAAACAATTCCGATGAGGACCTTGACGGCAAGCAATACCGCGATTTTACGATGACTGCAATAGAAGATGGTGATCAAAGTCAAAGGGGATATTATATGATTTATGAAAATGGCAAATTGAACGTTCCTGTGTCGACCTTTACTAAAGCGAGATGTGAGACACGCAAATTTTGCCAGCCATATTGGTAGAGGTTAGTAAACAAAAATCAGAGTGATCGAGTGCAGAGTACAAATAATTGCGGATTGCTTGAAAAGACGACCGGAAATTCTTTTCTAGAAGGTAGCAAGAGAGCACCTACTTAACAAGTTAAGGTCGAGGTTGCAGGTATTCTAGGTGGCTTTATTCTTAGAGTGTAATACCTGCAACCTTGTTTTATTGCGATAGAGGTTCTTGTGACGAAACACCATGTGGTTTCAGTGTGAATGTCGAACTTAAACATTTCGACATTCAGCCTACACAAAGTTACACATACCAAATATTAATATGGCAGTTTCTTCTGCACATATTTTTCCAATACACATACATGCACACAAAATATATGACAATACGTTAGCATGTGCAGATAACTCCAGTTGAAGCTAGGTCGCAACGATGCGCGGCTCGATAGCGACACCAATTAATATGCAATGTCGTGGCACTCGTAAACTAGTCACGAACATATGCCAATATGTTGGTGCAGTTAGGCAAACGCTATTTGTATAATTCGGACGATTTACTTGGTCATCGCCATCTTGTCGATACATATTCCCTCCTATTTATAGGAAGGAATATTTCGATTAATTCCTATAAATAGGAAGGAAAGGATTGAGAGAATTCTACTCGTAAATAGAAAAATGTATGTGGGCAAACCCTTATAATATGTACAGGTACTAGCCGATACACGCGGTTTCGTACAATCCGTAGAGAAAACCTTTAACTAGTACTTACATGAGTCTATCAAGTTAAACATGAAAAGTTCAGTTTGTTCTGATTTTTTTCTGTGGCTATTTGTATAGGTATATTTTTAAAAAGGAATTAATTTTGCGATGAAAACAATGGTTAAATGGAAAAGATTATTCAGATAATGAAAGGTTTTTTCTTTGTTTCTTTATATAAAATACTAATAACAAAAAGTAAGTAGGCAAGCTTCCACGTTTGTCTACATGAGTTGTTAGGTATATTTTATGTTTTTTGATGTTGAATAAAGGGCAGGTTACCAAACTCTTACAGCTTTATACAAAAAATGACACTGCTTTTTTGACTCTCTTGAATGATAAAAAGACAATGACAATAATGATAATAACATAATAATAATAATAATAATGATAATGACTTTAGTAAAACTTCCAAAACATATATTTTATTGCATATTTTCTATATTTCTTTTTTTTCACTATTAAGTCGAGCAACGTAAAAGGCAGGAATTGAAAGTTTAGTTATAATTATAGATAGTTGGAGGTCTGCTTTCCATAAAGGGTATCACTCTAAATTAATGTAGCTATTTTTTTATGAAAACAATAGTGAACTATATATATGCAAGTGTTTTTTCATCACAGTAGCTCTACAGAATGCGAACATTATGTTAATGTAGTATCGGTATCACACACATCGCAGAGCTAGGCCGGCGACGCGCGGCGCCCTCTATCGGCGACATCGCCGCGGCGCCGGCGCTGGCGACCACGTTCAGCGGTCATAAGAACCTCTCTTAATTATCAATTACAAATTATTCATGCCTATATAGGTAATCGTAACTTACCCATTCGAAACAGCCCGTTATGCAAACGGCACGCATTTGATGGCACAATTATTAAAACGTAATTAAAATGCCATTGTTTCTTGCCAATTAAAGTTGTTATTGTTGATAAGGTAATAATGTCTATATAAATCTAATGTTAATGAGAACCTTTTTATGTATAATGTTTAAGGCCTCCGGTTTTTTATAAATTATTAACAAGCTTTATGCGTTAACCTTAAGATTATTGGATGAAGTCAGTAAGTAGGGCTTTTTTAGTAATCTAATGTGTTCATAATTGTGACGAGTACAGTAACGACGAGTACGATCCAGGTACTGAATAAAAATGTTGGTGGTGGCAATAAATGTAGCAAAGTCAAAGCAGGTAGGCCTCACTCGTTGATGCTAAAGCTCAGAACGCACAGCATAATAATTAGTCATTAGAAAGTAGGCAGCGAGGGAGAACGTGGTGGGAGGGCGGGAGGCAGAGGGCGGGGCTCGTCTGTTTCAGCTTATCTGAAATTACATCTTTTATGGGTATCCGCGATTATTCCGCGCTGCAGTGACTTGCGGTGCGTTAGTACCGCCTGGAAAACAACTTGACTTACCATTGGTGTTCTACATAATCCCCACTATTGCTTTTTATTAGATTGTCTCTACTTTAGCTCCCCATTTATATTTTAGCACGTATTAAATTTCATGACTATATGTGCTCTAGCATTTAGCTGCCCTTTTTCATCTAAGTATACCTTTTTATCGATATCGCCATGTTTCATCTCTTCTTTTTACTCAAGTAAGTATATATCATGATACCGTAAGTTTATTCAGAGGCGTATAAAACAAGATTTTGGTAAATTATAATATCCTTGTTTGTTATATAAAAGCGCTGCTTACAACAACAGACAAACAATTCAGTGGAGCTAACTTGAATTCATAATCAAGTAATTTATGTGCACGGCGAATAAATTAGCCGCTCGAGCCCGCGCGCAGCCCATAACTTACCCCAATAAATTGCCCAAAGCGGGCCAACTTCATTTTATCTCCAAATACTAATAAGTACTCGTACTACCTACGTACGCAGTAACTCGCTCAATCTTCCTTTATTACGATTTTATTTTATAACAATTCTGTAAGTTTCCACCCCGATATGAGCATTTTACGCGATCAACACCGGATAAGCGTGGTGTCGTGTTCGGCGTATGGTGTAAATTGCCTCAAATGGATACGAAACTTAACAAAAATGTGACTTACGAGCACTTAAAATAGTATTACTTTTATTGTTACACATTTTTAGTATTTTAAGTAACTGAAGTGGAAGACTAGGTTTATTAACACAAAATTGTACCTTGTGCCTTGCTAACATTAAATTAGTTTTCGTGAGTCCTTCGTGTGAGGCTTACACCATTTCTAACTCTGTCCACGAGCTCACGTATCAGGTAGCACCTGCTTTGCATAAGGCGTCATGTCGAGAACCCCACGTTTAAAGTGTAAATTTTGCGATTAAAGAATAAAATTGTGCATAAACACTCTGAACAAAATACGTCTCGATAAGAATAATAAATGTGCAATGGTAATATATGTATACAAAGGTCGATTCAAGGTAACCTTATTTTAATGTCGAACCTATTTCAGTTTCACTCACCTACATTAGTATCTTTAAGTAGGTACTGACTTAGTCCTTATATACAGTGCAGAAGCTACCTACACGATGACAAATTGCTATTGTGAATATATTTGTAGCGAACATCGAGATCGAATGTCTAATGCATAGTTAATGCACTTCTATTGGGTTAGCAAATAGCACTGAAGATTCTGAATTGTGAAGTGTAGAAACTTACAGCTTGTATTTATATGCGTGACGTTTAACAAGAATACAATTTAAAATACTATTTTTTATTTGAATTTGTCAAGTAAAGAGGGTAATTTATTTTTACATTATTCAAGCACTTTCCACCCCAACAAAAGTATGTTGTAACGGTGACCAAATCGTCCAATAGAGTCGACAATAAAATTAACATACGCCGAAGCGAGGTGTCACGCCGCAGGAAGTATAGTGTAATTTGTAAGCTTTGTGATTAATAAAGTGTACTAAGTGCGGCCCCAATAGGACAGATTAGCGGCCACTTTATCACATCTATTCCGAGTTAACGTCGCGTGACGGATCTCGTTTGAAACTCATAAAGAGTCCAAAGCAAAATATACTCGTAGATAACGCTTACTTTACGTCTCGGGCCCTTCTCCACTTGCCAACTTTAGATCAAGTCGGGAGGGTTAACTTACAAGTTTATTTAAGTTCAGTACTATTTTATAATTAAATTTCCACTTTATAATCGAGTCAGTGAACGAGTTATGTTGCCTTTCAATGTTAGTCGAGGAAATCCTTTAACTTAATGTTTTCAGTTACAATTTATTAGTTTTAAATTTTACTCATCTTTAGTTGTTGGACTTCAGGATAAAATGCATTTGTGAGAATATACTTTGAGTATAGATAGCGCAGCTCATCACAATAATAGATACGAGTACATGACATAAACCTTGTAGAATGGCCGAAGAACATAACTTATCTACTAATAGATAATAAAACTGACTACTGCAAGATAAGACAAGCCTTGATAGAAGTAAGTATACTCCAAAATACCTGAATTCCAGAGACTAGATTCCAAAAAGAAAAGTGATTTGCGAAAGTTTGTTGCGACAGGTAACGGTGTGTTGCTTATTCCTTGCCTAATGTCGGAGGTAGTGGAAAACACGCTTGTCTAGCTCACGTTTGGACAGATTGATGGAATTGCGTCGGTTGTATACGTAGAACAAATGCTTATAAAATAGCTTTTATCAGATTTTACTGCGACCTTTCGTAACTAGTAACAACGAATATAAAAATACAAAGTTTTCTGCAAGCCTAATTAGTCTTTTAATTATATTCAGAATTTAGATAAATTGGTATACTGAGACCTTTATTGATATAATCCATCTTGTTTTGTTATTAATATAAATAAAACATATAATCTCTAAACAATGACTGTACGTTTAAAGCTAAAGTTATTATTTTACACGTATGAACGTTATATATTTAATATCTTGTTGTGCTTGAATTGATAATATATTATTAATAGCACGAACTTAACCTTTGTTACACATTATGGATAAATTTATTGTAACAGTTTAGGCTTTTATTTCAATGTAACTTAATAGAAAGAATCACTAGTGGTAAGTGTATCACTAGAGTTTCTTACTTTAAATGGTAGTTCTTACCCTCACTTTAAATAGTAAGTGTACTATTTAAAGTATTTTAAGTATTAGTATTAAGTAAATAAACTGTTCCAATCAACAAGTATACTGTGATAACTCCAGTAGAGTAGGCCGGCGGTTGCAACACAGTTCATTACTCCTGCAGTCGTCGAAGCTAATTTTCTGCATTATTGTAAAATAAGTTACATATCATCATTTCCAATTTAAGAGGGATTGATTTGTAAAAAAAAATACTTACACTGTAATAAATGATTTATTACGATGATGTATATAGTTATCTTTATATATATAATTCTTCTGTGAGTGTGTATGTCACTGAACTTCTCTCAAACGACTGGACCGATTTTGATGAAATTTTTTGTGTGTGTTCAAGGGGATCTGGGAATGGTTTAGATTCACAATTTTGAATGGTAAGGGTGACCTATCCCTAATTTTTTTTTGTTGCAATACAACGTTTGCCGGATCAGCTAGTATATGTATATAGGGGGAAGTCCCGTAGCGCCGGACGGCACCTAGCGCCGGACACTCATACTATTTTGACAAACGTCAACGCGATCTATTTATAAATCGGTGAAAGGGGTGCGGGGGAACGTAGCGAGACAGGATCACGCAACGCGATTTGCCAGTGAGGCGCACAGTCGTGGTGGAAGCCGTGAATTGCTGTTTTTGGTGGGAAAGCGTTGCGTCACGTAAATTTCAAGTAAGTATTACTGCTATGGTTTTATCCTTAATAGTTTTTGTTATTTGTTAATAAAGACAGTGTTTCACTATAATTATTATATTGTGAAAGTTTTTATTAAATACCTAAACAGTTTTAGTATGAAACACGTAATTTTGGACGTTTCCTGTCCCCTACTTTCGGACACAAAGGTGTCCCTTACCACCGGACAGTTTATAGGTTAGCTTTTTTATGAAGCATTTGTACTTCTTGTAATGATGATTGTTTGTTGTTTTACAGGGTAGAAGGAGAGAGATATTTGAAAATGCAAGAGAGAAAAAAAAAGGAAAATGGGATCAGCAAAGTTTAAAAACTGCGATGAACAAGATTTTGTCCAAAAAAATGAGTTTGAGGGCAGCTTCGTCACTTTACAATGTTCCAAAAAGTACATGATAAAATAACGACATTGAGCAGTGGAAAAGAAGTCACGTTGCAACCAAAAGTTGGTAGATTCACAAAAACCTTCTCACCCGAGTATTAGCAAGTTTTAGTGGACCACATAAGAGATTTGTCTAATAGATATCTGCCCCTGATAAAAAACGAGTTTTTGAAGTTAGCTTACGACTTGGCTGAAGCTATGAAGATTCCCCATGAGTAAACAAACCGAACGTGGCAATAACGACAACAAAAAGGAGCCGTTAACTGAAGTATCAAATATAGAAAAAACGACTTGTGTAGTGTGTTTAGAAGACCACGACGAGGACTGGATACAATGCTCCAGATGCCAATAATGGGCTCATGAAGCATGTGCAGACGTTCCAGAATGTGGAGATGCCTACATATGTGATAGATGCTAAAAGTTTTAGAATGTCCGGCGCTTGGGGTTTGAAGATTAACCCGTCCGGCACTAGGTGCCAATGTCAAAGTCCTTTATTTTTTTACCAAAACTTATTTAACACTCCTAAACTATGTTTATGCAGAATTTGTATTTTTGTTATTTGATTTTGATTTTATGTTTTGTTAATTTAAGTAATTCATAAATAAATACATATTTCTCGATGTAGTTTTAATTTTATTTCCTGAAAACCTTATGTGTCCGGCACTAGGGGACTTCCCCCTAACGTAACTAATTGTGTGACTAATAGGCCACAACTTGGTCCCTAAAAGTGACCAAGACTCTAGGTGTTTGGACTTCTCAAATATCTGGAGGTTTATTCTTATGATATGACATCTGATTACTAGCTGGGGTTTGTAATGTTGCCGGTTCGAAGTCAACAATGTAGATATATTCGACAGATTCAGAATTGTCAATTCAGTGTTATATTATTATTATTATTTTTTTTGTTTGTAAGGGGTTTATTCCGAAATGGTCCCATTTAAATTTTATATAGATCTGATGATGAGTTTTAGGGACAGACAACGGAACTCTTCAAAAAATGACCGCAATTGTTAGAAGTTGAACTTAATAAAAGAGTGCCTGATCCGAGAATTGAACCCGGGGCCTCACATACCTTACTACATCACTAAGGCAGTGCAGGGCCACCGCTATATGTTTGAGCACCCGCGTGCAATACCGTTGAAGCCGCCCTGTTTTCCGTGCGGAAATAGTCCTTCGGATACCCTCCACCGGACAGCCGGTGGGGTGGTTATGAACTTCATTTCCGATCAAGTTATTTTTCTATGAGTTATTTCAATTTTAATGAGTTTAGAAATCATATTACTTAATCGATAGAATTATACCATGTTATTGCATGTTGTGGCATGCCGCGGGACGCTGCAGCATTTCGTGTAATGGGGTTTCATTTTACAGATTATCATGCCACCATATACTGCGAGTGTAGCCTCCCTCCCCCGGAGTCAAGGGCGGAAGACGGTTCATTAGTTTCGTCTGCGCGGATACCAAGGCAACCAAGTGTAACCTAGCAAGGAAATCTTGTATACCCTGACGGGCTCCGTGTTCTTTACGGCTTAGAGGTAGTCCCCTGATATATAGTGATCACGGTTAATCCTCAATGCCCCTAAAGGAGCTCCGGAGCGCGTCGAGTCACCACCTATCATCCCCAGGCGGACGGAGATCATTAAGCGACCACCAGAGCTTAAGCCGCCTGCAGTACCTAGTCCGTTCCCGGGCCTGGTAAGCCGGGAGAGGGTTCTAAGTCCCTCCCGGTCCCATTTCACCCCCCAGGAGGAGTTAGTCGTTCCATACCATTGTCGCAATCAGTCACGAGGTCATGCCTCTGCTCCATACACGCTAGACATTCTGGCAGCGTGTAAAGGGTCTTGATCACGCTCTATCATCGTAGTAGAAGCACCCGGAGATTGGCTCTTCGCGGATCAGACACAGGTGACCTCCAAAGCATACTTTACGTCAGCTAATATCAGAGGGTCCCGTGTTTGCTATCGAGCCAATCTTCTATAACTATCTTACCGTCACAATAACAGAGTGCCAGAATTAAGCCGCCCCATAATATCCCGAACGTAAAACTTCCGCCCGGTATAGGATATTTAGGAACCCCGCACCCGCATCTTAAATGCTTCGAATCATACATACTTACGTTTAATAAAGTAGGCTTTGCTACAAATATTTGCATTTATTTTCGTACACCGATCAATAGATGTTATTATGATGAGATAAAAATACATTAGATATGAAAATTATGAAAAAGTTTCGTTTTCGTTATGTTTTCTGTTTTTGTCGCCCCCTTAAAAATACCGCCCGTGTGCGGTGCACGCTCTGCACACGCGTACCTGGCGGCCCTGCGCTTTTCAAACTCCACGCGAACGAAGTCGCGGTACCAGCTAGTCAAAAAATAAAGTACTTCAATAATGGATTATCTTTCATAAAAACAATAACAGTTTGTCTAGACAAAGTATAATTTTATCTGGAGGTATAAGTCACGCGCCCGCCGGTATCTCTTGCAAGCTAAAGACTATGGACGTTTTGAATTTACATAACATTTTCTGTCATTTGCTTATCGGTCTCATGACAATTCTCGTGCATTATACATGAATATATTTGACAAGTTTTAAGAACGGAGTTGGTGTGAAATAGGAATCCAAGAATGTGCGCGTAAAGTTAGCTGCGAGGATCAGCGCGAGCTTGCGTATTGCGATGAACATTTGAATAATCGCAGTGTTCTCAAAGCCGGGGTATTATATGATAATAATTTCACGCGCGAGCGCCTCACAGCGAGAGAGCACCCCACACCCCCGCTACACTCCACGACGCCTTCCAAGAATGTGTAAAAAATATTACCAGCACTATAGATAATAAGTGAATACAATGATCGGACGTTAGAAGCGATAATATAAAATTTAACGCTGATACCGAGGGTATTTATTTGTATGTAGCTTTCACACCCGCCCCTGTTATTATTTAATTAATTGACTCTACAAACGTTAAAATTTGTGACGTTTTAAATTTATCAGATAGGGTTACTTTATCGGAAGTCCCCTCACTTTAAATAATAAAAGCATTTTTGTGGTTGCCGGACAAATTATCGATGTTCGGTTATTTAAAACTTTACACTTAAGTTGCGATGTGATATCTCTACTTAAAACTGAATGAAATAATTGAGTAAAATATTATTAAAACCTGTTCATTGACGAAAGCTTTAAGCAATTGGATAAATTACACTTACGCTTAATATGTTCATACATATGTAAAATAGTATGAAACACGCATAAATTGTGTAACAACTACTGTACCGTATAAAAGGCGTTAAGTGAAATGTGTTAAGTTGTTAAATGAACGTATCATAAAATTATAACGCATAATTACAGTACATAATGAGCATCGTAAAATTAGTAATTCATAACAGTGTTGTTTTTAGATCGTGTATCGTGACGCCGAGTGTTGGATACGGCGTTATTAATATGTTTATTAAACGAACCGGCCACGGTGAGTGAGCACAATAGTCTTACACACAACAACCCTCCAAGTGAGAAAGCTTTCATGCGCACTTATATTCATGTTTACATGTTTATGAGCATTAAACAAACATAACGTAACATTTTTCCAAACGTACGTTCATGCAAATTATATAGGTATCTCGATAACAGGTTAATACTGAAATCTTCTTAGTTCATCCAGTGACCATGGTGTTCACTTATGATGATTCTTGGCTTTTGCTAACCATTATTATTTAAACGTAGGTATTAAAAAGTATGATAGTAAATGGTAAGTGACTACCGTCCTGCAACTAGAGTCACAAGTGCGTTGCCAGCTTTGAGGTAAATAATGGGACAAACTGTATAATATATCAAATAACAGGTAAATAAAACTTATAATGGTAAGTCTATTTTAGGAGATATGGTAGATAGCATATGCATAGTACGGAGCCGTCTAGACGTGAATACAATTCGTACTTAATATATGAATAGGTATTATATATATTTATATATATAGGAATATAGATATTTAAAAGTAATGATAACATAATTAGTTATATCAACGCTAATAAACATTTATCACATTAATTATAGTGATCCAGAAAAAGTAATAAATAACATTACAAGGAATAACTTTTAACAATTGTTGATGCTCACGGCAAACTGCAATTTCACGGTCGAAAGAAAACACTACTTTATATTGATGCATATTTGTATGTCTGCTGATAAGCCACTAAGTATGGATAATTTATACACTTCCTTTTAAAACGATAATGGTTAGCTTTTGTGGTTGTTATACGCATTTAAAAAGCGAATAACTATAAACCTATAATTAACTACGAACTTCATGCACCAGTAAATGTAGACATTAATTTACACACTAGTTTATCTATTTGGGCGCACAACCCGCCTTTATCTGTCATCGTTTGAGAGTTATACAGGATAAGACAAGCATATTTATTACTTTGCATGTAAAAGAAAACCTATTATATTTATACCACAATAAAGTTTATTTTCCCATAATGCAGAATTATGGTGTAAGACATTTCAGAAACTGCTCAATGCGGGTGGAAGGCGACTTACGTATTGCGTTTACTCGAAATTATTTTAATATGCAAATAAGAAAATGTGAAGTAGAATTGTGTTTCGACGTTGTTGGTAAAGTCGGTTACGCAGACGTATTCTTTAAATTAATGGCAGTGCGAGATTAGAGTACTGCTAACTGCTTTACATGGAGCGAGCTTACACACCGAGCCTCGCTCGTTTGTTCCGAGAAACAGACAAATGAAAGCACATAATTACTAGGCCGCCCCGTTCTAAATGCAACAAGGATTAGAATTTACATGAGCGCGTTAACAAGCACGCGTATGGCATTTATGACTTTGATATTCGCATACTACCTATGTACTCGTGATTACATATCTGTGTAGAATTAGCAGAACGTCAACAATTTGCTATCTGCAACGTTGCAGACGTTGTAACAGATGTACTCTCTACTTTACTTGTTATACTTTATAAGTTAAGAATTTGCTTGCAAACTTTTATCGATGGAGGTAGAAACTTACTAATAATATTAGGTCCATCTTATGTTCAGTGATTTAATTATAACCTGAATTAAAGTTGTTTGATCATCATCATCAACAGCATTTAGTAGTCCACTGCTGGACATAAGCCTCAGAAAGGAGAGGGTTATATCCTGCAGTATTGCAGCATACGCTGTTTAGAATACTTTAATTTATTATACCCTGTATTAATTATTGATTTTACTTGATGCCTACGGAAAAGTATCACTTAGTTACCGCTTTTCGTTTTTATCGACCTGTATCTTAACTTCTATAATAGGGAGACAGTTGGAATATTCACAGAGTATTTGGTTTAAAAAATATATGATTTAAAAAATCAATATAATTAATTAAGTTAAAACCAATAACGGGTTTTTTCGAGATTTTTACTTAGACTAATCTGATAGACTTATAGAGATTCTAGAATTATCGCTTGATCTCTTGTAAAGTAGTTGATATAACGATAATGATTTATAACCTTTAACATAATGAAGATAAAGCAAGTAACACAAGGCACAATTAAATAAATCGATAGATTTTATAGTAATTTAATTACTTAACAAAATATATCTTTCAAATATCATAACAAGGTAGGGGTGCTCAATTACCTACACATAAATAGACTTGTTTGGATAAACACAATAATAACTTGTATAAAATTGAATGAAATTAGGAATATATAGTAATGTACGTGTATATCGTTACATTGACTGCACTGATGGCGTAGTGGTTTAAGTGGTTACTCGCTTCTGCATAATATAGTATACGAGTAGTCCCAGTAAGGAAGTTGTCTTTTTTATTAAAAAAAATCGGAATTTACACATAGGCCCGAGAACATGTACCATGATAATACTTTAGGAGACTACAATGACATCTGTGTGCATATTTAACGTTTTTATAACATGCCGATTAGCCGCACACGATACGCTTAATTTGTGGTGACAATTTCTTTCCGAGAAACAAAAGTGCAGTCACGCGAGGAGCCCAAAGATGATAAAGAATCCTACTACCTAATTTGGATTTGTACGATAATTAAACTAAGGTAGTCTTTCAATGCTGATCCCAATTAGCGTGTGTATAGGCAGTGAGACGGCACGGGCACCACAGCAGAAGGCCTGGAGCAATCCCCGCGCTGTCAGCGAGCCGCGAATATGAAGTGATGGATGATCTCCAACGCTGCTTTACATACAATGGAAAAATGTTAAATTGAACCCCGCTAGCTGACACGTTACTATAAACGCTAATTAAAACAGCTATGTCAGTTTATGCCGTTTTGTTACTTCCCATTTCTTGATGTTGAAACTTTTTGTAATATTTATGACTGTACACCGACCGTGTAAATTTAATACGTCGTTTTTATCACTGATTTCCGGGTGCTATTTTGGCGTTTTGAATAGATATAATTAGTGTACTATAAATGCTAATATAATGTTACAATATTTGCTGTAAATTACCTACTTATATTGAATATTTGTATTCTAAACTTTTTTGGTATTTTCTATCGATTTTTAACTGTGTTATATTCAGTTATAGATCTAGCTTGGAGTACTTGCTTTTAGTTTACCGTAAGATTGACTTCAATGATTACAGCTACGCCGTGTTTATTCGTAGCGTAATGCTAAACCTTGCTAATTAATCCTATCAATTTCATATAAGATCAATTTCAGATAAGATTTGGTGTGAGGTTTCTCTAGATACCATGATCCTGTCTTGTATTGCCAAAAAATGAATGTCTAGGATTCTACCGTTTCATACTGATGTTTGATATATGTCTATCAAAGAGGTAATGGAACAGACATGGGACAAGCAATTAATATTATTTAACGGGAATTAACGCGATCTCTTATTTAGGGTATTACATACCTCTGGTTTGCCTGACGTTTCGACCAGGTTGCACCGGCCGTGGTCACAGGCTGACTGAAAGAAAGAATAAGAACTAATAAATAAGAGATCGCGTTAATTCCCGTTAAATAATATTAATTATCATGGAACGCGAAAGTTTAAAAGTTAGTATGGGACAAGCATTCTTCCATGCCTCAGGAAAAGAGGTTGTTATGGGCACTAGTCACCGGAGAGCGTAGTATCTTCAACCTCTATTCCGAAGCCAAGGTACAGTGGGTCCAACTGCTAGTTACACCTGCAAAAGCAAACTCAAATTCTCTGTGAACTTTTGTATATCTGATGTTTAGTAACGTAATTTAAGGTGATCTTCGTATTGCAATGTGTGGTCACCTGCTGCCTGCTGATTATGTGGCCAAAGCAGCTTCTCTATTAAAGCTGAAAATATACGCGTGAATGTTGTAACAGGAAAAACATCCCAATTATTATTAGTGTGTCCACAGTAAAATTTCCAAACTTTGAAGTTAATTTTGAAGTAAGTTTTTCATTAATTACTTAGTTCAAAGTGATCCTTGCTAGAAAGTATTAGAATTTTAGAATTTCTAAAGACATACCTGTCACGTGGTTTTTCTCCTGTGATACCCCTGGTATATATGTATATGACGAGGTATGTTCAAACGTACATTCTAATTAATTATATTATTTTTTTGAGGTGTTGGTATGTAGGTGCATAGTACGCAGCTTATGTTTTGTTTTTAATTATATTGCGTTCTTTTTTTGTGTGTTTAGTGGACTCGGCGGTTTTTTGCTGTAGAAAAATGAATTAAAAGATTTACAATTATTTTTGTGTAAACATAGAAATGAGAGCTTCAAAACACTCTAAACGTTGACAGTGGCGTACGGTAAGTCTAATCTAAAAATTATTTAAAAAGCGTAATTTTTTAGGTCAAAAACACATGCTCCACAATCATGCCGCAGCTACCATTTTCTCTGGATTGAGCTACCTGAGATTTTTTACTGTTTCCAAAACTAAAGAAGCTAACGAATAGATGGAGGCTTGGTACCATTGAGAAGATAAAAATTGTGTTGCTAGAAGAACACAAAGCTGTACCAAATAGTGCTTATCAGAAGTGCTTTGAGGATTGGAAGAAGTATATTAGCACATATGTATATATTTTATCTGTGGAGGATTACTTTGAAGGGGACAACAATATATTGGTAAACAAATAAAAAGATTTTGATAATAATGAAAAGTCACTTTACTCTTCGAACACACCTTGGATGTGTGTGTATGTTTTATAGGGTGCTTGGTCTATTAAAATAATGGAAAATGAATAAAATGAAACCCACGATCTCAGACGACGATCAGCAGTCTGGTTGCTACAGCACAGGTTATCACTAATTTGGGGTCAGAGAGCTTTGTGCTATGTGTGTTAAGTTATTGTTATAATTTTCTGACTTTTGAGCATTAATGTCTAGCAGTTGTGATGATTTAACTTAAACTTTGTTTTTTTTTTAAATATTTCATCATTCATATTGTGTGACTATATAAATTTCTACGGTTTCTGGCAGAAGTGCGTTTGAGCGATTTCCTCGACAGGAATCGAAGCGTAATTATAGTCGGCGCACCGATTAACATCTGTCGACTATTAAATAAACTCAGATTATAAGGGTTCAATCAATGTAAGTAATTATTCTTATCCGTCGGATGTTCTCAAAGAGGGCTCGCTCGTCCGCAGCATAATTTTCTCATGATTCGCGAAGAAATCAAGTTGCCCCACGGCCTAACCGTTTATTAGGCAGTCACAGTGATGTGACTGTTTAATGTACATCACTATACGCCTACCTTGTAATTTACATCGCTTATGTAAGCGATCGTAGATTTTCTTTAATGCTGTGATTTGTCCCCCCGCCACCCCCCCCCCCCCTTGAGTTATTCTCAACTCAAACTAAACTATGCTTTCTGCATAATGGCATTTAATCAGTGCATACTTATATTAGATTTATTAAAATTTCTACCGCGTGAAACAAATACCATGTATAGTTGCTTATGTGTGTAACATTGGACTACATGAGCTGAAAAGGTCAGAACATGCTTGCAAACATTTTTGTAATACAAACGGCAATTAAGTAAAGTCTTTCAGACTTGGGTTTTGATCCAAGTATGTATTTTACTTCATTTCTGGAGATAGTTCGGTAGGGTTTGGACTGTTTTGTTATTTTGCCTTTTTTTATGTATTTAAGACCCGACCAGCCAAAATTATGTACGATTAGGAAAAATATGTAATATATGTGACGTAACGGGTTAAGAATACAGAGTATTACCACCCCTGTTCATACCCTGGATGTCGTAAGAGCCGACTAAGGGACCAAACTACGATGGACAACAGCACTGCAAACAGAAAGAAAACTTGACATAAACCCTACCGTAAGGCCAGCGTTTTATATTAGGGCTAAAACCTTTTTTCTAAGGAGATGCATAAGTCCAGCAGTGGACTATTAAAGACTATTTGTTGATGATGCATCTTTTTAAATAAGTTTTAATATGACCGACGCTTCGGGGTGTGACGGAAACGAATGTGTCTACTGTCGGCAGCCGCGACTCTTGTAAAAACTAATGACAATTATAATATATTAGTTGCTCTTTAATTGTGCCGATATAATTACGTCAGTGCGCGGTGCATACGTGACAATATCCTGACCGCTTAGCCACCGTCGGCGCGATATTAAGAGGAATAACTCGAGTGAGCCGATCGAATGTTTCGCGATAATGAGCGGCGGGCTCGATCGAAGTGTCATTAGGAAGTCGTAACCGACGATGTGCGCCCTCAAGTTATGTTAACCCTCGTACGCCGTGGAGATTAATCTTCATAATTACACGCATTCAGCAGGTAAATATGGACCGGGTTGGTTATTGCTTATTTGTTTCTTTTTTGTAAGGCGTATGTGGATAGTAATGATCGAATTGAGCGTCATTCTTCACCAGGTTGCATTTTATTGACACGTGAAGAACTTTACAATACTGTGTTTAATTCTTGGTTCTACCTTCACAATATTAATTTGGTAATTATTTTCAAAAATATTATGATCATGAAAGAGAATCAACCTGTTTTTTGTTGCTTGTCGGAGGATAAAGGGACGTTTTAGAAATAAATTGTTTACGGGGAATGCAATTTTTTTTCTAAAAACTAGATAAAAACTAAATCTATCTGGTAGATATTTATTACCTATTAACAGAGGTTTTTGTGTTTACATTTTTTTTTCAGACCTTATTCGTTAGTTAGAGATCCGACTGTTTGTTTTAGTAATATGGTAATTTTACTAGAAAACCCTGTTACTTAGTAGGTAGTAGTGCTTTCGACTATAACACCTTTGGTCGGCGGTTTATTTGCTTTAGTAAGGTTGTGTTGTAATGGAACATTTTTGCAAAAAAGTATACAGAAAGGTTACGTTTCATGTGTTTTAATATACGTATATATCTGTTTTCTAGAATTCATAATACAAGTTAAGTTTGAGTAATCCGATCGAAGTTTATCTAGTCTATCTATAAACCACCTCACTGTACTATGTCAACATTTCCTACCTAATACTAGTTTTGATCGTCGATTTCAAATAGTACCAGTTGTATTACTTTAGATAGCCAATTATTGTACTGTAAGTGACTGCGATCCCAGCAAAAGCTTCAAACAATGTAACAATCTTGTTCTCATGGTAAATAATACTTGTGAAACAATTTTGTATTCGAGGTCCAAGCCCAAAGGAACGACATTAGAGCGATCAGGCGGTATCGGTGCGAGGAAACGGGGCAATTTCCTAATGATTCAATGGGTGATACTCACCCATCGTGAGAATCTATCAATAGTCCTGAGGTTAACACAGTGGGATAGTTACGCCGTAACAACTAATGTCTATCATAAGGGACCCTCAAAACATTAAGGCAGTAATTGTTTTTGTATGGTAATTACGATTGACGTTTTTAATTCTGTACACACCAAACTCAAAAACATTGAATACATCAACATACACGGATAAAATTATGAATTAATCCCGATAGGGCGGCACCTCTCAGTCGCGCGACATACTTCGTCCAGATAAGGGAAAAGCGTCGCTGGCTTATAAATGACTCTTTATTAAACGTGAAAGGAGCGACGTCGGCTAATGGGCCGATCATGCGCTCCCATTAAAGATTATTTAATATTCAAAAGCGGCCGACGATAAATCACGATCGCCCGCTATGCTTCTTTGACTACACTCTGCACTTTTGTTCAGACGTATCATTTTGGTATTTCATTTTATCGCTCTACATATGTAGCTATTTATTTTTTCAATTAAACCTTAAATACATAAAAGGTATTTTATGTACGAGGATATTTATTGCAGTAGAGATGAAGGTGGTTTGTAGCGAACAAGGCTGGGAATGGTTCTGGAGTAACAACATAAATGGTATCTGAAGCTGTTATGAGCGTAAAAGTGTCGCAAATTGGCGTGTAGTGTCAGCCAGTTATTCTGGTTGGTGGCAGCCTGCCGTGTGTGGCCTTCTGATAACCATCAGAATATGTCTACGGGAATGCCTTCAATCGTATAAGGTAGCATACGATACCATAACACTTGTACCTTCTGATGCTAACGGCGATAACAGTCGTTCGATCGGTCTGAGCTTTGGCGGAATGGTTATTAACTCAACCAATGATCCACTGATGTCCCGTTCTTTATAGTACAACAGTTTTTCAACCCATGTTTCAATTGTTTTTACGCGTAACGAACGCTTATCTTAACACGTGGTTGATACTGTTTAGTAGCTGTACTCAAGTTATCTCCAATGTTCTGAGGTGTAAATTCTTGAAGTGCTTAAAAAGTTTACATATATATGAGCTTCGAGTAAATATGCAGGATGTTTTAAGTAAGAAAAAGCTTGTATCGCATAAATTGATTGTCATATAAAGTTATACCTTCACCCGAGGATAACCTTTTCTATTTTTGGGGACAAATGGCAAAACAATAATTCGTACCCTTGCGCGATCGAGCTAATAACAATAAAATAGAAAGTCGATCACGAACAGCCCGGCGACTGGTTCAATCAACGCGAGTCAGATTTATTTTTATGAAAATTGGCATAAAATCGGGCGGGTCAGTGAGGGCGCAGTGGCCCCGCGAGACCGCACGCCCGACCGTTTACTGCATATCGTTTCCTACGGAGAGCTCGGCCGCCTCTCAGAAATATTGCCAACGGTCATAACTTTTTATATGCACCGATGACATTGCAGAAACTGGCGAGTGTCTCGGAGATCATATAGTGCTGTTATAACCCCTGTCAAGCAATTTTTTTGACGAATACTGTAATTATTTTTTCATCTTCAAACTGTTAAATTTGTAATGTAAATAAAATACGGACAATTAGCTTACGTCATAAAGTTGCTGGGTGAGCTGGGTACGGGTGATATAGGATAAAATATGGTATTTCTTCTGCAAAAAATTTCAGGATAAATGACAAAAAATATCTTAGCCAGTTCCTTGTAAAAGGTACTATCATAGGTACCGTATGACCTAACGTTTTAACTCCAAAGGCCCACAAATATTATTACTAATACCATTGATTGGAAGCGAATGCAGCAACAGTCTTCGTCTCACGGCAAAGTTCTATCTATCTTCCTGGTAGTAACGACATGTCATCTGGTATCTTCCCCTCATTTCGTACCCATCCTATCCCATTATTAGTTTCTTGCACTTCTGAAAAAAAATTCTTCTGAAGAACAGGAGGAGAAACACAAAGAGATTCTTAACAAAGGCTAGTGACAAGAGGGTCTGTGATAGGCGATAGAGGTGCTTGAAACCATAGTCCTGATTTTTCTTCTTCGATCAGCTAACAAACGAGCGTGCTCTATTACATTGCATGATCTGTTAATTAAAGTAATTAGTTAAAAGTGCATAGTGAGTAGTTGCATTCCCTCAGAGGAAATAGAATAAAAAATTGTAAGAGAGCACTAGAAAAAGTTATACGCCAAGTGCTTTTGGTCTTTTAAAATTTAAACCTTAACATTGAATAATTAAAGTGATTACTTTTTACTGTAAACATTTCTTTACTCAAGGGCATTTTGTATAGATTTAGCTATACGGTTGTCGCAGTAGGATCATCTTTGTCACACATGACGACAGCTCATGTGATCATTGGTCGTACAATAGCGATTTAGTGTTGATGTGTCAAGCGGGTGTCGAACTCGTAAAGATGTTTCTCTATTATCGTCCACTCAACTCGGCGAGTTTTACCTTTGGATCCGCGATCCGACCACTATTATATATTCTTTTCGGTACCGGATATAAGATTGTGTTAGTGAGTATGATGGGGTAAAGTAAAAGTTGTGCTACGAAAATAGTAATAATAATAATATGTAATGTAATATATATATAATAATAAATAATAGTAGGTGCCTACCTTTTTTTTTTTTTTTTTTTTTTAACGTGTGGAAATCCCCTCGGACCGTTACCCCACCGGGGTTTGCGGCGGGGTGGTGTGTCGGACTCGGACCGACTAAAACCACAACCCTACCTAAATTAACCAAAGAAGTTTAAACAAAGTTGGTATTAAGTGCACTAATGACTTCACGCAACTACATCCTTTTTAATGAATGTTTATTTTGTTTATTTAAATGTTATTCGTGCTATATATTTTTTCTCCCTCGTAGAATTATCTTTGACTGATGTGGCTAGATTCCCCTTTTCCCTTTTTTTACGTTTTGAAATAGAAGAATTCTTGGTACAGACCTAATGGTAATTATATTACATTTATTCGATTTTCCGCCATTGGCAAATCTATAAAATTTCTTTTTCTTCTTCTCTTCTTCTTCTCTTTTCTCTTTAAAATCTTTAAAACATTTTCTATTGTTTGCAATAACATATCTTGTAACATTTCAGCCATTACTTATTTGGTTTGGTTAAATATTATTGGATGAAAGCCTCTTTCAACTAGAACATGTGGTTGTATAAAATAGTTGATAACAATAAAATAGCAACGAAACAAAGCACGACATAAAGTTTTACGCGGCACATAAATCTGGAAGTTATTCTCACGGGATGATAAGGTGGGGGTCGGAGGGACCGCCGAGTCGGCGGACGACGCGGCTTGACGGGACCGGCCGAGTGCAACTTGTAACCTTCAAATGATAACTAATAATATTTTACGCATGACTGCAATATGGACAGATAGGACTAGGGTATACGTTATAAATGGCACACTGTAAGGAGTCAGGGATGTTTTATATTGAAATAGTGTTAAAGTAAGACTATTGTTTTATTATTTAGTAGGTAACAGTATCGCGGCTGATCCAGGCTACACGGGAAAATAGTCACGTTAGATCTAAGTTAATGACTACTATACTGAGTAGATTTTTCGGCGATTTTCTGACGCACCCCCCCCCCCCCCATCCCACTGGCAAGATGTCATGAGATTTAACCCCCTCCTCCATTCCCCCATCACATGTGAGATTTTAAAAAATGTGCTTTTTGTTTAAAGTCGTTTTAAAGGCTGGCGGTGGCGCGTAAACAAACGACGGGCAACTGTGTAACTACGCGTCACTTGCAATACCTTGATAAATATTATTGTATTAGACTTGGCCATATTTAATTGGAGTAACATGTATTACTTAATTTAACCCAAATTTCTCGCAATTTTACTGTTTCTTGCCGATAAAAAATTACGTGATATTAGCCGAGACCCCCTCCCCCCCCGCTCCCCAAAGTAAGATTAGTTGAGATTCGGCTCGACCCCCTCCCCCCCTGAACGTCTCACGTAATTTATGGACGCCCCCTAGGTACCATCAGAATATCCCTGAAAAAGGCTGAAAGCTAATGCCAATGAAATTACAAAACTATCTGATGATATTATAGTATACATCTATCTGACTTTTTTTAATGCTTTTAACTTCCTAAACATATTTAAAATTGTAAAAGAGGTATATCAATATTTTACAGCAAACAGTGCGTCGATATTGAAGCTAAGTAGATGCATGAAATATGTATTTATTTATTTTGAATACAATTATTTATACTAATAACTTAATACACATGTTGTACAAAGGCCGATTTAGTGCCATGATGCATTCTCTCCCTTCAGGTCAACCTTCAGGTGACGTAGACGAAAATGTAGTAGAAAATAGACACATAACCGACGTAGCCACCGGTGGGTGGTATCCGAGAGGTATTCCGCACAGAAAAAAAGGTGCAAAATAGAATTTTAAGTTTATTATAATTGAAGTCCAGAAATACACAATTTATAAACACACATACATAAGTAAACATACATACATAAACCTACATAACTTTAATATAATATTATATAAAAATAATCAGTCACCCGACTGAGTATTTTTAATTGGTTATTTTTAATTAACTACAATTACGCTTTCTTCATATATGCTTCAGAATATTAAACTTGTGAAGGTAATTTTATACAAAAAAAAATGTTAAAGAAAACAACAAACTGTTGTTTAAATACACCAAAAGAGTTTTAATTCAAAGCTTATATATATTTCATGGTTGCAAAATGAAACGACTCTAATCATAAAAATATTATTATCAGAAGTTAATTTACAAATAGAATTGCAGGTACAATATTTTTATTTTATACTTCTATTTTGTCAAAAATCATTCATCGATTATTATTTCTTAAAATATGTTTTGTTTTATATTAAAAATCTAGAAACAGAATCTACGAAAAGACAATTAATATTTCTTCCACCATTCAAATAAACATACGCACCTTCACGACTGTTGCAAACAGTTACAAACTTAAAGTATTCTGTCACCGTTGATCAAGTTTGATATTGTTGCCAATTCTCACGTTTCTCAATACTGTGGCAGCACCTCATGCCTCCTAATTAGTTTAACTACGAATCAAACATTTTTGGCTGAAGAAAGAACAGCTGTATATCAATGAATAGAAGTTTTAATAACCTTTTTAATAATAATAAAAAACAAATTATCATGTATTTATAGCATGTAGAATTGACGAAAGTAGGGTTGGATCCGCAACCCCTTGATCGCAAGTTCGACGTCTTAGCTATTACGCTCTGTCAATTATTATAAGTAAGTAATAATAAAGTTTTTTAAACCTAAAAAAATCTTTGAAAAATGATTCCCTTGTGCGGGTAAGACTCACGCTTGTACAATTTTATGATAATAAGAAGCAGGAATATCTGTATATAACACACATGGTTGTACTTTACTCTTATTACGTCTAAAACTACCGTAGGGTATAAATGTACGGTAGGGATGTGTGGAGAGCTTCATTTGTCTCATGGTACAGTGTACTCGAATGTAATCATCATGTCCCATCAGTTTTCCAAAATCTGGTTTAGTAATAGAGTTTCTCTATTCCCAAATTATCAATAGCAGTTAGGGAAAACGAATGACAACAGCGTCGCTTATAATTAAGTGACATCTAACTTTAGAATCACTATACCTTACTAATAGTAAAATGGTTAATCTATCAATTAATCTACATATTAGCTTAGATACTGTTAAAGTCAGTATATTTAGAACGCAAACATTTCCTTGGCAGTAATGTAAAAACCATTCAAGGATCTCCGTATTTTCAATAATCTCCTGCCTGGCGGCTAAGCCCAAACTTTCAATCTTGACGGTTATCATTTTACCAAAGCAAACTCCCATAATATTTGTTCGCGACTGAGGCGAGAGTCTTCGAATTTCATATTTATTCGCGGAAGCAAACAGCGCGGCCCACACCCACGCCACCGGAACTGATATTATTGTGCATTCCGTATAATATTGTTTGCTATTTGGCACATTCTCTGTTTGTTTTCGTCTTTCATATGAAAGGGGAGCTATAGACGTGCAAATAGATGGGTGACGACCGCACACTTCAAGATTTTGTATCGGAAAATGCTATTACGATGAAATGTAAATTGTATTTTAATGTTATCAAGTTAGTATGTGCGATATTAGTTCTAATTCTCAGTAGTAAAGTAGCACATACACGAGAACGCGTGTAAAGAGGACACAAAGCGTTAAATCACTATACGTGATCATAGAAGCGCAAACATTGCGTACGTTTCGGAATATGAAAGCGAGCAATCCATTAAGTCGTAGCGGGACATGAATGGCGGCCGGAGTCTCCGAGACGCGACTGTGCCTCTGATAACCCATAATACGCTGATATTTTTACTTTGCTCATATGTTGGAAGTAATGGCTCGTGTCTGTTGGCTATATATGGATACGCAAAAGAGACTTGATGAGGAAACGTTATTGTACAGATACTAAACTTCATTAATTAAACCTTACATCCTTGGGCACCTCGACATGCTGATTTATTTACATTGTAATATTTAAATATGTTTTAGAAGGTAAGAAGGTAAGAATATATTGATAGACTGTAAAAAACTGGTTACCCGATTCCAGAAAATAATTATAATAATAGTACTGTTTAAAAAAATATTCTAATAAATAGCATAACTTGCATGTAAAAAACAATATTTTGTCTTATCCATATTAAGACTTAGAGAGAATTGTAAACCATAATATATTATATTTGGCATATAAAAGGCTCGCTTATCTAAGGGGTTTGACTGGAAACGAACATAAAGGGTGATCCTCTGTGACAAATACCGTGATATACCGAGCGACAGTCGTAAGGGAAATATTTTTATAAGATGAAACATTATTATTTTTGGGGGTGCGGAGGGATCAGAAGTCGCTTCGATGGATTTGGCAATGTTCCGACTCTGTGTCAGCTGAACATTGTCTTGTGGTTTTGATAGCAATATGTCACATCAAAAGTTCCATTTTCGACTGTAAAGAGATGTTCGATTACTCTGCCTTGTTTTACAAAACCCTTTTCAATTTATTTCAAATAAGTGTTGAACACAATAGAATGATACGAACCAGAGCAGTGACGACAGGAAACGGTTAAACGTTTAAAGCCGTTAATAAAACAAATTAATGTGCGTTAACCCTAAAATTGGACAAGTTCAATGCAGAGGTCGTTACCACTATAGGAAATTTATCCCGGGCAAGTATTAACACTGAAATCCGTTCGTTGTATTCGGTGTCATTAAAGTTATGTGCCGGTGGTGTCGAAAAGTGTATTTTATGCGTTGGTGTGTTAGGGTGGGATTGTGTTGCTCGCCGTAGCGACAGCCAATCAAAACATACAAGGAGCATATTGATTCCGAGAAGTGTCGCTGTTAACGTGGAGGCTGAAGCTGAATACATTAGCCGGCGGCGTAATGAAGTCTCGTTGCTTGTAAACAAACATCGGGGCGGTGGTGTGGCCCGGGGCGCGCGCGCACCACCACTCGCTTACAGGAATTCTATTTCCACGACAAGCGTCATGTGTTAATTAAGTCGCACCTACGATATTGAGACATCGTCGCCGATGCCGTTGTTGTTATTAGCTACAAGGAGGCTTATTGCTTACTCAATGTTACTGTTACACTACATGCCTCCATATTGAGTGTCATCCTCTTGTGTTCTATTGATCTAGAACTTTATAATCTATTATGGCATGCGTATCGGTTGAAATAACTAAAATACAGTTTCGTGTTCAATCTTAGTTTAGGTAGTGACTATTTTCTTTTGTTCATTTATAACAAAACATTTATAACAAACTAACAAATTGATATTTTCAGAGTCCTAACCAGTACCCATTTAAACGAGCAAAATATTTTCCTGGCATTCTTAGAACTCTTTTGTGGCATCATCTGATGTAACATCTGTTAACACTTTGCACCATTTACCTGTTTTCGCAGTTACCTATACATGTAAAAAGCTTGTAAAGTTTGAAGAATGTACTAATAGTTTAAAGAACCGTACAATTATAATAAAATCAAATGTAAAAGACTGACATGAATGTAAATGGTACAATAATTTATTTTATGATAATACTCTTTTAGTGGAATTCATAACATTTATAATTCGAAAATTACTTAATTACCAAACAATGTATTTGGGTAATAATAGCCAAAACAAGGACGCTAAAATAATATCTGTTGGTTGAATTAAATTAAGAATTGGAAAAATAATATGGAAATAGAGTGTATGATGAACTAAAACATGCTTTGAAGTCAATGACACACATGTTCAGAAGCATTCAAGTTACGGGTGTACTACAAACAAAAATAAACATGATTATTAAAGAGAAGCTGTTCAGAAACCACATAAAGTGGAAGCGCCAGCTGCCGCTCACCGCGCCTTTATGATGAAAAAGGGTAATCCTTAAAAACCCGCCGGCCACTGTATCACATTTCCTGTTATGACTTCAGTTTTTAATGAGCCTTTGTTAAAACCTTTTTACTATAAAGAAGCGCTAACAGCTCTAAATGCGTCTGTCAAAGAATTTTTGTCAATACGCCGCATGTTACGCTTACGTTTTATTGTCTATTCTTATTTTTCACTTTATAAATGTTCACACATTGTTTATGGATGTTGAGAGGATGGAATGGTGACGAGATTTATTCAATAGAAAAATAAACTTACATAAGTTATATGCTCAGTATTTACACTTTTTCAATTTTTCCTTAAAAACCTCTTTGTTACCATATGATACTAAATCTCGCCAGAGGGTTTAACTTATTTTGTATTAATCATTTTCGACAGCGTAATTTCAAACTGCTGGATCCGAATGCTGCTGGAGTCTACGTAAGGGAGAAGTAGTAGGTATTGGTGAATCTTTAGTATAATATATATATCCTATTTAGGGGAACTATCTGGCGAAGAAAGTTAACCAAATTGACCAAGTCTTCTAGGTCTACACGTGTCGCCAAACCGAAAGCTACATTATGAATCTGACCGACCTCTCATAATGGAGGATTCTGGTGGCGTTTTCTTTACATAAAAAGCTCTCAAGTAACAACATTTTTACAAAATGTCTGTTTTGTACGAGCAATCTATCTATCTATCTCGATTTATGTCGAGAGTTGTAACATTAGGCTATATATTGTATACCTAAACTCTTTCAAAATATATCTTAGTAGTTCAGAAGAGGCAAACATTAACGGTTAAATATCATCCATGCGTATTTCTACTCGAAATCAAAATAAGAGTTTTTATACGACATTTTGATACAATGGAATTGGAAATTTGACGATGTCAGACAACTGTCCATAACTTTTACATAAACAAATTTATACGAGACGAATAATTTAGTGCGATGACCTGGGACATCGCTATAACCCGTAGCCGCGTACAATACGTATTTCCTATGACATACTCGTATCATGCAAATGGAAAAGCGCGACGAATGGCTCATAAACTTTGCTATTTGTTCTGTTTACGATAACCGCGGTTTTATAAAATTTTATTACATGCTGGAGGAATTTCTCGTATGCTTCATGTAAGCATGGCTGTAGTGTAGTCGTCACGTAGTCGCATCGTGTCGCACGACGCCATGCACAACCGTGTATGTGGTTACGGTAACAGGTGGTCACCAAAATGGCTACTTTTTGTTTGAGTTGCATTTTCCTCAATTTAAGCAAATAAATGTCTTTTAATTTTAATTACTAAACAATATGTTATGTTTTAAGATAGGCACTAATAAACGAAACAAGTGTAGGTACTGAAGTAATAATGTGATTTTAATCATTTGTAATAATTTTTAAATCGGGCCAAGAAAAACTCAATTTTTCAATAGATTTTTTACAACAGCCCAATGAAAAAGTTAATGATTAACATAACTTTTTGCTTCATTGTTATTTGTTTTGTTGGTAACTTAGGATATCAGTTGTCATCAAACTCTTTAATTGACTCTGATCACATTTTTACCATTCTTTCATATTCCGTTAAATTATTCGTAAGCTGTTCTAAGCCGAGTAAAGCTTCATGTCGTTAGTATGTAGGACGGCAGAAGATTAATGTTGTATCACTCAAAAATAAAATAGCTATTCAGATCTTTTAAGTAGCAAGACATTTAAAAAATAATCATGAAACACAATGTTGGATTTATTGAAATTAAAGAATTAAAACACCTTTAATTAAAATATATTATGGTCATTAGGCTTCGTCTATTTTCGATTAGTTTTTGTTTGTTCCATATTTTTTAATTTTCATTTATTTCATTAGTATTTCAATTCATTATTTCAAACATTAAAAATGTATCAATCAGTTTTTTGTTGCAAGATCACAATGGTTTGTGATAACAACGGAAGCCTGTTGTTCTATAATGTAAGGCACTGACATTATTCTTTTATTAAATATATTATTCTTAAGATACGATTATGCAATACATTATATAATAGCCTACATACTTAACTTCTATTAGAATTTTATAAATTGAATAGATAATATAACAATAATACTAGAGTCACGACGTGTTGTCGTTAGTCATATTGGCAGCGAGTCAAAGCAAGTCAAATTAAATTATCGTTTTATCGTAACTATTGTTTTAAGATGCTCATCAAAATCCCTATGTTCTTAATTGTGAATTGTCACATATATTCTATTTTGAAGTAACGCTATTAAAAAATTTCATTTTCAACAATTTGTTGAGATTAAGATCACGTTGAAAAATATTATGTTGTTAACATTCCGTCTGAGATGATGTTGATTTTTGGCACAGAAAAAATGTTATGTGTGGCAATTTTATAGTCGTCAAGACAAGAATCATAATATGAGGACGCATAATTGATTAGTAGGACAGCTGTTGTGGCTTTTCTTCGTATGCGACCACTTAACATTGTTCTAGAATAATAATGCGTACCTGGGCTATTATGATCATTTTCTTATACATTGCATTTCTGTGAAAGAAATAAATACTTTCGAAAGGTTGGGATGAGTAGCTCTCGCATGAACAATGCTTTGAATATGTTTTCGGCGAAAAACTTTTTCCATACACTTCTTCCGATACATAAATTCGAACCCAGATTACTTCTCATAAGATAATATACAATTTCCATTGAGCTGTTTTATGGTGGGCAAAAATATGCAGGATTGCGATGATCAAAAAACATGTTTATTGTGTCTGCTTCCGAAGTTCAACGTCTATATAAATACGGATATATAGGTACTTTGATACGGAGCGACATTCGAAATTAACATACCCGTAATAATTTAATATTAGTGTAGTTGACTTTGTTTAAACATTTTAGGTATGTTTTGCTTAATTTTAATGCAAAGGTATTTTATCGCATAGTTACCATGCGGTCAATATGCTGAGCTTGCGCTGTGAATCTATGTTGCAACTTTAATAAGTTTAGTGTTGTCGCTTGACGTGGATACAGATTTATGACACGACGAGTAAAGTAACTCATGAAAGAAGGGCTTGTTTGTATTACGAGCAGCTCAGCTAATAAACACGTCTTAATTTCTCGTTGAATAGTGGGCTATTAAATAAAGTTTTAAAATATGGAACGCCAGATTTTATTTACGTCTTACAATTTATGGCATATGGATGCGTGACGTGGTCGCGAGCAATGAGGGCGGTAGCGAGAGCGCGCGCTGCACCCAGAGCGGAGCACGCTGCGCGCGCGACTCAAACGCGCATATGACAGAGTGCTGACGGTTATATTTTCCAGACGATTTATTACATTATAAGAGTAGCGGTACGTGCCGTTAATACACTTTCAGATACATAAATAGTAATGATTTTATTTTGATGTCTTACAAGACAAGCGACGACGTGTATAATTGTCGAGACGTGTCTCTTAATTCCTCTGACCTATTCTTAGTCAAAACTACGTATGTTAGGACGATACTTTATGATAAATCGCTTTGAGAACGTTAAAAAGAATTTAAAGGAGTGCGCTTTATTCAAGCATTATTCTGTGAAACTGTTTTATGTGGGTTTACTCACAAATCAGACGGTTCATTGCGCATTATTTTCTTAACACAATCGTCGTCACCTCATTGTTTTGAGTTTTTCCTGCGAAGCTAAATCAGGCATTTAATTGAAATAATATCACGTTAGTGGCCGCATAAAGACATTACACCGCGTCGAGAACAAAAGCTGAATTTCGTGTTGAAACCGCAAAATATTGTAATGTGGGGAGTAAAGACATAATTATTCACATGAGTCATTTATCTGAAATGAAAGGGGGTTGACGGTTTCATTGAAAAACATATATCTAACTACCAAAATAATATCTTACCTGAGATTGAACTTCAATTTAGATCTTCATTTTGTAACTAAATGATTTTCAAATGACATTTATGAGTCAAGTTTAAATGCTCGTATCTAGAGATAAAACTGCTAACACGCTCGAATGTGTGTGTTCTTCGATCGATTTTTGACAGAATATAGTGGGACACGTTGGATAATCTTTTTTATTTGTTGTTAGAAGTCAACAAGTTGTTTAGAAACCTAGATTGTTCCAAGAAATTATAAATTTTGAGCTTCTAGATATAAACGACATAAATTATAAAACAAAAGCAAAAGTTATTAAAGTTTCAATTTACCTCCACTCTTATTACTTTAATAAAACAATCCTCAATATATCAAAGTCTGTCTTTGATTAGCACGAAAGCAAGTTGTCTAACACGCCCCAAGTAAAGAATGGCTGATGGATAAGAAATCATAGCGCGCTCGTAAACGGTGTAAGGGCGGGTAAGCATATTTCATATCCCGTAATGGAGAATTTACAGGCTGTCGGAGCGGAATGACTCCCAGCGGCGCTCGCTACCGCCGCATCAGAACATGCCACACCAGAATCACGCGGTAAATGAAAATTGGGGAAGTGTGAACACGCGAAAAATAATGAAGCATTTTGTGTTAAAAATTTGTTTTGGAGTTGGCTTATTTAAAGCAAACAACATATATTATTATTTTGAGTGTAGTAGAAGATAGACGGACAGAAAAATTCGGTGCAACAAGTTATAAGAGATAGAAGGAAAGAGGTTGCAGTACCCGAGAAGTAAGATAAAGATATGAATATTATTATAATATTTTAAATCTAAACTACTGGATTAAATTTAGAAAAACTTTAATACCCTCGTAGAATCATTCAACTAAATGAAAAGTATTATGCTTATCTTACACTCCTGTGGAGGAAGAATAGTATAAGCAGTTACAATCATTATTTGCTGTCGTACAACGACTACCGTCATAAAAACAAAGCAAATATCTATTTTATTAATATCAATCACTGGTCAACATACGAGTAAATAAAAATAAGCGTTGGTGTCTTCCGTCTTTTTAGGTGATTTACAAAATTTTACTAAGTCCTTCCTCTCCGAAAAATCAGATTTTTATGTTTAACATATTTAAATAGTTTAATATTATGATAACATATTTTTTAATTTTACAAGAGCCAGATAATTTCCCCGAGCCGCGTCCGAGTCGATGTCGCTCTCGCGGCCACCATTATTATTTATGCCCTCCAGAAAGTACATTTATAACAATATTACGCCGGACCGCACCCGCCCTCGGAAAATGATTTTCCCATTTTCCGAAGATTGCAGGTGTATTATATTTCATGATCGTTATTTATGGTGAGACTTTTATTACGAATGCGTGCAATGTCTCTATCCGTTTTTTATTGCCGCCGAATTATTTGATGGAATTCTTATTTTGTGACAAATACAGATAGGACTATTTATTGGCCATCTTTTGTGATATGTGTATCGGATAAGAACTCAGTTATTGCTTTTCGTCTTTACGTTTTATTATTGACAACGTTTTTTATTCTTGGATCTCTCACTGTAATAAAATCTGTTGAATGTGAACGTGAATTTTTGCCCTGTTTGTTTAGAGTAATTTCCTTTGGAAGGTGTCGAGACGACACCCTTTTGCGATTCATAATTTTGTGCGAAGGCACTCTCCCTGGAGATGGATATATCCGTCAGACGCGGCACCCTCAGTGATCGCAGCCGAAGTCCGAGGCGTTACGAGGCTCGCGGGAGTTGCCGGCCGCCGATCAACTCTGTCCATAACCAATAATCGTAAATAAACGCAGACCGAGACGCGTATTCCTATTCCACTATACAACTCGCACAAATTGTAAACGAATATCATACGGTATAAAACACGTAAAACTTTGTATTCACTCGAGATCATCATTCAACAATTGACGACGATAGACGTTTTTCGTTAAAACAAGGATTACATACTCAAAGTAAACTTTATATAGATAGTCCGAAATAATTATTAAGTAATGTTTATATTGTAGGAGAATGGGACATATATATGGTCTTAAAATAAAATATCTCGCAGCGATTGGTCGAGTAGGACTATCGTTTATTTTTACCTGAAGCTCGCGATCCCGCGCATCTCTCCCTATTAAATTTTGTTTGCATTTATTTTAAAGGTGCGACGCTCGAGAAGACGTGGTATGTGAAAAATTACACCTCAGGCCAATATTTATGGGTGATATTCGGCAGCGGTTCCTTTGTGACATGAGGGTGTATAAATAACACCTCTTATCGCGTGGGAGTCTACCCTTAAATGGGATTTATATTAATTATATTTATCGGTAATGCTCATTAAAAATATTTGCTTAATCTGAAATGTTAATTTATTTTCTGCTATTATATGTATATGAGTTGACTTTTACTACTTACACATAAACCTATGAAATCTAAGACGAGCTTTTACTTATTTCACCTGGTTAGATGTAACTTTTCAGTAAACATTTTGCATTAAAGGAAAAATAAAAGCCAATTGAAAAAGTTTTTTTTGTCACGTAGATTATTTGTAGATTGCAATACAAATTTTTTTTTACAAATTAAACAATACTAAGTTATTCTAGTTAGAAACTGTATAAGTTATGGAAAGCGGGAGTACCGGTGGATATTTTTAACTGCACATAATCGCCGAGTATGACCATAAATTAGTTCTATATTTGGTGGAGCGTTGTTTTGCATACAGACAGGCCGTCTGCACATGCGTGCGACATCAATCTCAATTCCGAAATATTTTTCCGTCTGCGGTGCAATGAGCCGCAC
Organism: Arctia plantaginis; assembly: GCA_902825455.1. Classification (NCBI taxonomy): domain Eukaryota; kingdom Metazoa; phylum Arthropoda; class Insecta; order Lepidoptera; family Erebidae; genus Arctia; species Arctia plantaginis. The sequence continues at coordinate 11,140,131 of CADEBD010000288.1, forward strand.
CTTCAAGCATTGGTCGAGCCAGTAAACTGCACATACTTGTAGTGCATTGTGGATTTATACAAAAAATCTTCTTTTGTATTTTTGTTATGACGTTGTAGGTATACCTAATAATAACTTTTACTCTCAACTTTTTCTACTTTCTTGATATTCTTATCAATATAAGAACATCCTATAAATGGTGTTTATGTGATAATTACCCACTTACCTCCAAATGGTAGGGGAGGAGACGTCATATGAGTAGTTTTTACGTAACATCTTCGTGACGGATGGACGAGGCTTACATACCGGAATAATGTCTCGATTACTCTTCAACATGTAAGTCCAAACAAAGGCTACGAGCGGGCTACAGGCTTTAAATAAAGATAACGTAAAATACGCATATTTTAAAACATTAGCATTAACAATTCAGTTACCAAGTTTTATATATCTGTAAATGTGTTTGCATAAGACAGGCCTAGTTTTGTTTAAAAAATGGTGAGTGATTATTCGCTCGTCACTTGCACCACTTTTTATCAGCTGACTAGTGGAGCGATCTCGGTGAGGGGAAAATGATTGACGGCGTCGAGAAATTTCATTTTGCGGCTTGTTGAGGGCTTCTAACCTGACAAGATTCGACTCTTCGACGTCAAACTTGATTGCCTCTTCAAGTACCTTTGTGTTGTTGCTCTTAAGTTACACTTCATTTCACTTATTTTGCGATGTTAACTACGATTCATTGGTCATTTGAGGATTCATTTGAGTAAAATGAATATTTGATTGGAGTACCGCTTGAGAGATTTATAAAGAATGGACCATTTTAGATATCCAATGTATCAATATATAGAATTCTATTCTGTTTAGTATGTAGGTCCTCTTTATAAATGCTAAATTATAGGATGATAATCTATCAAATACAATTCTTTCGGATCAACATGTAAACAAATCACAATACGACCTTTTTGTGCTCATTCAAATGTCATATAATTTTGCATACAATATTTTCTTAGGGCAAAGTAAGAACAGACCGGTGACAGGGGAATTTAATAATGACAAAATAATACAAGGTAAGTTTAAGGGCAGCCCTTTCTGCTGTCCGTCATACGGCGCGCTATTCATGCACATAATATTTCTGAGATCTTTGCCGACCGCCTAACGACTGACTAATTTATTTACGCACAACTATTTTTAAAATTATCCATAAAGATAAGGAACTGCTCGAAGCTGGATTCTGCACAATGTAAAGATGTATAGACCAACACTTGCACGTATATATCTACAGGACGGACTGTCAAGTAATGGACCCACGAGCGTTTATTATTTTTCTGAATACTTCCTATTGCTTCATATTCATGACTATTTAAATAATAATCGAATTGATTCAATACAATAGAAAGAGTTTCTCTGAGTTAATCGTGGACACGATGACAAATGCATATCGTTTCATCTCTGGTCCGAAGATTAATGTGCGAGAGAGGCGGATCGCGCTAGACAAAACCTGCTGTCTGCGCGTACGCAACCAACAATTCACTAATTCGACCCGCGACTCGCAACGTAAGCGTTCATACGACATCCACACCGGCTTGTAAGCTATGCCGCTTATTATTTATCTGTCAACAATACACACAATAACAAACGCAGTTAGATATAAATGAGATGTAATATTAGACCCTTTGTTCACTCGATTAAGACCTAATTTGTTGTGTGCTATCTGCAATTACGACTTTATTTAACTGGATAGGTCTACAAACGGAGACAATAATGACGTGATATACATGTTAGAACTATAGTTTGATCTAAAATTAAGTGAGATGAAAGAGAATTCAGGTTTGATACAAAAAATATTACTAAAGCATAGGCGTATTGTCTGAGTGCAGCGCTTTGTGCGAGGCAAAACTATATTATAACACAAGTATTCCGCTCGATTAACGTCATAAATGAGAGAAATTGTGGATCAAAAGAATAGCAGGTGTGTCCTATTATTATATTTGTAATTTGTTCTCACTGGATTTTTTTTTGTTCTCATTCAGTTTTTGTTCGTTTAGTTTCTGGCTAGGCATCGTAATTAACTTTGATATATTTTTTATCTTTGTCGATGACAAATTTAACGTCAATACTAAACTACGAAATGTATATTGTATATTTGAGAATTATTAAGCATGCAAAAAGCCTTCTGCCAGTTAATGGAATCTACTAAACGTCACTTAAAAAATAATGCAGTAATTTATTTTAAGAAATTGAATAACAAATTCCAAAGCGCACTTCGCCATCCATCCATGTGTTTGTCATGAATTTTTTTTCTACTTTTTGAGATAAAATAATATCAAATTAATACCGACCCTACGTGGGGCTTCTTTCTTATTAATTTAGGTTTTCCAACCATTTAAGTTATTATGTCTCTATACCCTTCTCTGTTACCCTTTTTACAGTCAGGCAATCAGTAACATACCTACAATAAGTAGTATAATTTTTTTGGTTTAAATAATTTAGGCATGTAGTTTCCATTTGGTTTGGAGTCGGCTTCGTTACTATCTCAGAAACACACTGAGAACACAGACTACTGAGATACACAAAATAGTACAGTACTAGAGATACAGTAAAGAAGATAAAAATATTGTTAGAATTGTTATCTAGATTCAGGCTTTACATACCAAATACTATTCGCATACTATGTATGTTATAAGCACTTCTTAGATTACAGTCTTACGAACTAAACACTTCTTAAGCATCCTATTAAAACTTTTAAACCATAAAAAAACTTAAGTGCAAATCTTATTACTATTACAATCATTATCATCAGCCTATCGCAGTCAACTGCTGGACATAGGCCTCTCCCATTGCACGCCACGTAGATCGATATTCGGCTTCTACTATTACAATACCAGAAAATTTTTAGGACTGCGACAATCGAGCATAGTAATTCTCAAAATTGCCTTTCTAACGTTATTAGATTCGTTTCAATTATTTTATTATCGTCTCCTAAAATGGAACCAAACTTTTAACGTCCGTTAACTGAATAACAATGACCAAAATATAATCCAAATCTAAACGGCAGTGTATAGCTGACGGAATATAAATGTGGGGCTTGATCCTGATGCCTTGTGAACCGAGGACGTGATGCGTCGTTATTAACACAAGCCTGCATTAATGAACACATAAATATCATACTTTCACATACATACGTACCTACCGCTTACCACGATACTGAGCAGTCTAATATCGCAACTTCGCTCCGTTAAATGACTTCTCGACGTGATCACGTATTCGCATACAGCAATATATTGCCAGACCATAATTTCCTTACAACTGTTTCATTTTTATGTGTATGGCGTAAAAATTCTCGATGGTTGTAGCTGTAGTTATACCTTATTAGTGGCGTTTTAGTGTTTGAAAATATACAATTTTATTTTTATGGCGTTGTTTTATTGAAATCGAAATAATTAATCGGCAATTACGATGCTGGACGTTATGAAGCAAGGTATACCGCTGTGCTCGTGGCTCGCCGGCGCTGCTCAGTTCGACTAAATGTTGTTTATAAATTGCGCTCCTCGCTCCCACTGCGTTTACTTGCTACACAAATATTGACATTTATGCACATATTGCTCCATATACGTTTTTTATGATTGTAAAATATGAAGCTAGAATGCTACATTTGTTTTACTCTTTAAGTGGATACGCTCCGTAAATAGCTATAAAAATTAGCATAATTGAATCATTCTGTTTCTAACTACAAATTATTTAGATGTTTAGTAAAACATGTGGTTTTTATACATCTAAATTTATTGTTAAATAACAGAAGGTTATCAAACTAGTTTTAAGTTAGGTACATGATACTTTCGAGCCTTTAAACACACTACATAGTAATAATTGCTGCAGCTTGCAGATGTAATGGGAGAAGTGTTTATAAACCATTTGGCAATCGTTAAGTTATCCATTACAATAGTTTAACAGGTAACACCTCATAACTTCTATTTCTTCTCAGAAAATTTACTATCACGATAAGTAGATCATCAATCGCCTTATGGTAGTCATATACGGTTTTCCTAGAAGCAGAGACAGTTTCCCACGTGGTGGGCGTTGTGTGCCGACTGCCGGCAGCCGCACATCGATCTGATAACATACCCTTTAGACAACATCCACTCGCGTTATCTGACGACATGAAATCAATTCAGCTCGCAGAATTATAGCTGCATTGCCTTTGCCTAATTGGACACTTTCTTCTACCTATCTATAATATACTTGTTTAGTTGGAAGACATTTTACAGAACCAGAATATATTAAAAATACATATAACGAAAAAAAATTGAAACCATTGTCGCGTTTTTAAAATGACGCGACAACAGAACAACAGAAATATAAAAGTCTTTATATCACAATTAATCACCACTTAGTGGAATCTGCAAACTAAGTTGAAAAGCATTGAATTATGAACTGTAAGCTAAACACGATAAGGTATTGTTTAGATAACATATGAATGTGTCATATGTGGTAACAGGAAATACCGCAGTGGCGTCGTGTCAACAAAAAATCTAAAAGCTCACATTATGCTGTTAACTGCGATTTAACTCATTTCATATTTGAGGTGACTTCTGTTGTCTGCTGCCACTTAATTCTGTCACACTATTTATAGAGCAGATTATCATTCAAAGTTAGAACACGATTTTACTGGCAGGATTAATCGGCGCTATTTATATTTTAATGAAATATCCTGAAATAAAAACGACAGGATTCTCGCGTATTATTGTCATCTTAGAAAAAGAATAGAGTTGGCTTTATTCATTAATAAAACACAGTTGTCACTAAAATTTGAAACTCCCATAGTATTATCGTTCTAGCAAATAACTTAAAGTTTGTAGGTAAGCAATACACGAGTACTTCTTCGAGTACCAGAATAAGAATAATCTACTACGGTATAGTTGATTCTTCTAAATTCTTATTCTTCTAAAGAGATAATTAAGAACATACCACAATGTTAAGTGATTAACGGTTTTGGTGAACACAAAATTGGCCTATTTAGACAACTTTTGCTAGTAGTATTGCATAAAGTTGTGATCTTCTGTAAAAGATAAATATATCTCCTGGTTCTCGCTGGGTGGCTGGTATTAACATTTGTGAAGCTGCTGATGGTGATCTACCTTGACCAATTGTGATTCTAAACCATCCAGAGATCCACTCAAACACACACAAAAGTTATTAAAATCAGTTCAGCTATTTAGGAGGAGTATACATACATACAAAAGAATTATACATGATTTTGAATTAGTGAATACCTACCTATATGATTTTTTATGGCCATGCGATGTATTTTATGCGATGTATTTTTAATTTTTAGATTAATCTAAATAATTCATCAATCCTTGGTACAAAGTTTTTTTAGTATGTTACATGTCAACCGCATTACATACGATATATTAGGTTTATCGGTGAATTTTGAAACTATTTACAGAGTCTTCTACACATTCTAAAATAAAAACCCACCTTTCTGTAACAACATATGATAGAGAATTAGGAAGATAACAAAAGACCACGATGAGTACCAGTCTGAACCGCGCACCGAGGATTCCACACAAACGTGTATGTAAACGTGTCTTTATGCATCTTGGAAATCTTTCTTCAAAGATTTTTGGCCGTTTTTTTCAAGTGGTCAACTTAACTTTTTCCATTTTTAAAATACTCTTCTATACATCGATATACCTCGCAGGGAATTTCCCACGCGCATAATATATAGGTACGCACAACATGTGTAACAACAAGTTAAAAACTTTAGATTTTTATTAAATTTTAAAAGACATGGCTAAACTTGATTGGAAACTTGATTTGTTACAGCTTCGCGGGTTATTTTACACATATGAAAAATAAGGTTCCAAAGGGACTGCCGACATAAATAAGTATTTGATGCAATTTCAAATTGATACCCTTCACGCGTTCCTGACAAAATTTATTTTGACAGCCAGACAAACATATAGGACAAATGAAGTGATCTTATAAGGGCTCTTTTTTCCTTTTGTACAATAGAACCCTAAAATTGCATAGCAAACTTTAAAAGGTGTTAAACCTTTAAAAAAAAATAAGGGTATTAAATACTTATTTATACAGGCACATATCAATTCAGGGCATAGCGAACGTTTCAGTTCAAAAACCTCATAAATTCATGATGAGAGTCTGTAATGTATATTTTTATTTTTATCGCCATATCAATAACTAAATGTGAATTTAGAAACAGTGTAACAAACAAATGTCACAACGTCATTTACAAACTGAATATATAATATTACAATGTTGACGTCCGTCGCATAAGGAATGTATAGGGGTCGACCTCTGTTAATATTTATAATCGAACTTACTCGTCATTTGTATAAATATGAATTTCCACAAGTTTTTCCTAATGCTATGTGTGACGTTAATGCTCCCTAAAAGGTTTTATTATCATTCGTGTAAACAAAAACAGTATACACATTTAAATGTATGAGCAAGTTCTTCGGGACTAAAAAGAAAACAACTAAACTAAACTGGACTCTTATAATTCAATGCCATGCAACCTATTAAGTTTCTTGTCTCAACGATTACAGTTGGTCATTATATATATTGAAAGGATGACCGACGAGCGAATGACTAAATGAGTTTATAAGGCCCGAGTGAACGGATGGCTCGATGAAGATAAATACTGAAAGATGTATACTCGCCAGAATCTGAGGTACCAGTTCCTATGAGGTACCAGAAATGCAGTATACTGAGGAAGGGCCTCATTAAAATCAGTCGTAAACGGCGAGCGTGTATGAAAGGTCTGATGAATGTGGAAGAGGTATAAACTGTACAGCAGGATCGCGACAAGTGGCGTGCTATCGTCCCTGCTTACTCTAAACAGGGATGAGGAGTGAATGTACCTATGTATGTGTGTTCTAAAATATACTTAAAATTTTAATATACATATGAACTGTAATATAAATGTTTACATAATACATTTTTCTATTGAATTATTAAACTGATATGAATATTTGAAATTATGATATATGTATGTATGTATTACCTATTTAAATTTCCTGGTACTTACATATCTAACTGGGCAACACTGTGGCAAAACCAAACAAAAAAAAACCTGTATTTACCAAAAGAGTTGGTTATTGGAAAATTATTTGAAATTATTAAGTTTTAGACTTGTAAATCTTAATTAACATAATGTTTTTAATTTCCAAATCATTATCAATTCAATTAACCTTTAAATGCCATAATTTTATTCAATATACATATATTAAAATACTGCACACTACTCGTAATCCACACGTTTTAGTAGTTTGAACATTTCTCTAAACATCTATAATTGAAGGTGGTTCCGCAGCGATGCTAGTAAGGATAAAATACCAACAACATCAGATCAAAATTAATTTAGACATTTGTGTACTACTTTACTGTTATTCTTTTTTTTTTTTTTGCTGTTACATATCACCATCTGCCCTATTAGTTGTAATTTATATACTCGTATAGGTGCACTGTTCGTAAGATTTTTCCACATTTTAATAATAATAATAATAACAATTCTCTCTGACGATCAATCAAACATGATTGCTGTTTATTATGTGTAAAAGCCTTCATGAGTATAATATAACCGATGAGGTTCCGTGGTTAGTTGGATAGTTTCAACAAGCCTCGCCTAGTTACTATTCAGGTAGGCGCACCATCGAGTTATTTGAATTTATTTTTTATTATACCTATGTTAGTTTGCATGAAATTTTAAGATTAAATTTTGGTACAATATTAGTTACCGTGATGTATGGATGTTATTGTCCCTAAATGTAAATTAAAAGAGTAAGAATATTCGCATACAATAGACATACCTTACACGTGGAATATCAATATCTATTAAAACCTCCTCCTTTTTAAGGATTCCGTACATCCGAATAAAAACAAAAACGATATCCGTAGAGTGTCATTCTTTGGTCTGTCTGTTCATTTTTTTGTGTGTAAAAAGATATTGGGTACACATAATAATTCTCGTAACCAAATTACAGATTTGCATCATAAATAAGTTAATTTTCAATGGAAGGGCCCTCACATTAATATTAAAAAGAAAATAGTACTGTGTTAAGATGAAAAAAACCTATTTCATATATATGTATATATATGATTAATGTTTTTAAAATAATTTAACAAAATATAATATATGAAAATTGACTAATTCTCTCCTTTAATCTCCAAAAATACTGAGCCTTAAAATATGAAATTTGATGAAAAGTGACATCTGCAACTTAAGAGTCGCGGTTGTGTTCGATCGTGTATCGATTGCAGGGATACTTTTATAAATTACAGGGAAATCAGGAAAATAAAATGGTTAATCCAACTTACATTTGCGGTTGAAATATATGGGAGTAGGCACATGTCTATCCATCATTCTGTGTCGAAGGCGCTTACAATGGGATGTCCTCAGGGATCGGTGCTAGGTCCATACTTGTGGAATATCGGCTTCGACGATTTTCTTGCGATACCAATACCATCCGGATGTACTCTGAACGCGTATGCTGATGACGGCTTATTACTGGTGGAATCTGATACTAGGGCGGGGCTTGAGAGATTACCCAATAGATGTTTGAACTTGATATCTCAATGGGGTGAACGTAATCGCTTAACTTTTGCACCCAACAAAACCTTCCAGCTACTTTTAAAAGGTAACCTCAAATCACCGCCGAGCATTAGATTTAACAATGTTACTGTAAAAAATAAAACCACAGTGTGTTATCTAGGATTAGTTTTAGAAAGAAACTTTTCATTTATCGAACATATTAAAATAGTTAATGAAAAGTCTAAAAAGAGTGCATTGACAAGGATATCAACTGCGACATGGGGTCTATCATTTAATACATTAAAGATCATATACGGAGCTACTTATTTAGGTTCTATGTGCTATGGTGCACCTGTATGGGCCGATAGGGCGACCGTAGGTGCTGTCCGTCGCAAACTGTTACAAGGCCAACGACTTGCACTGATATTCTTGTGTAAGGCATATAGGACGGTTAGCACTGAGGCTTTGCCGGTGTTGGCGGGTGTGCTTCCGGTCGATCTCGAGGTGCAGAGACGTGCAGCCATGTACTATTCAAGACAACAAAACATGGAATGCGATTTTTTGGGCCCGCGGGATCGCGGTAAAATTACAAGATTGCTTCAACAGCAGCCCGATGTCTATAACGACCTCATAGACGAATGGCAACAACGCTGGGATGAATCATCCAAGGGGCGCCATCTTTACCAATTCTTTCCATCTGTTCGCGAACGGTTGTCGAGGATATGGCTTGAGGTGGATCACTGTGTCGCTCAATTTCTTACGGGTCATGGTAACTTTAAGAGCAAGCTTTATTCATTTAAATTAGTCGAGTCACCATTGTGTCAATGCTCAACACCTAACTCTCACTATGAACAGTCTGCTCATCATATCCTCTGGGAATGTAGTCTTTGGTATAATGAACGTAATATAATGCTGAATAGCTTGCAGGTGACATCTGGGGCGGTATACTATGGGGATCTTGTGTCAACTAGGGTGAATTTCCGAGCGTTTAGGCGATTCTGCCATACATATTATAGAAATCAAACATAGCTCACGTAGGACCCGTAATATTTGTGGCCGTGGTGCTTCCCTGTTTAAAAGGGTGTATGCCCATTTTTACTTCATTTTGTCTCCCGCTTTGCTAAGGAGGGAAGTGGATTTACTGTATTTCCAACTCCTCCAATTTTCTTCTGATTAATTTCGTTGCGGGTTCCAAGACAGTTTAATTTCTTCCTGGGACTTCCCGAGTGTCATAACTCGGTGTGTTCGTGGGTCACTGCTGTGGATCCTGGTGTACAGGAGTTACAGTGGTGGGCGTGTGGGTGGGATTAGTCCCAATAAAAAACATGTCTATCCACTACATTGTTAAGTTTGATCTTGAAACAAAACTGAGGTAAACTCCGGTTAAGTTAAAGTTAAGTTCCATTCAAACTTGGTTGGTTTTAAATTCTATTTGAGACACAAACTGGTTTTGGTAGTAATATTTTAATATTAAGTTACGATGTTAGAATCTAATAATAAGGATGTTTTAGACCTTAACTATGACAAACCGAGTTTCAAGACGAACTGAGTTAAAGGACTACCGCAAGAGGCCGTTTTGAAAGCTTATAGCTGTGTATGAAATAAAATAAATCTGATAATATTTTTATATAAAATTCCAACAAACAGAAATAGGTGGATTTAATTACCGAACTCTACAAATATTTTTTTTTTTATACCAACACCTTTCTCTAATATTTTAATTAATTTAATTTTGTTTTATAGATTGACGCATTTCACTATATCATGTAAACTGATAATGACTCAGATACCGACTAAAGTGAATATTTCTACACAGCTCAAATTTCACAGAAATGCATTATTATAAAAAGGTTCAACTTTTTATTCTTGGGAATGAAAATAATGTCATATTAAATAACTACATGACTCGCATATCTCTAATGATGATATATTAATGTTTGAAACGTGGCTATTCGAGGTGTCTCTATAAATTAATCTTAGGCCTGTCACATTACGGTGAAACGGTAATTAAATTGTCGAGGGAAATTACCACACAATGTGTCGAGTATATCATGAGATGACACCCGAGTGACATATCTACTGCGAAATGAGACCTAACCATTGATCATACGCTGTAACTCTTTATTAGATATAGGATGTTACTATTTGTGTTTGAGATTTTGTAAGAGACTACGACTTAAACATTTTAGTTAAACAGATTATAAAATAGTATAATTATAAAAATAGTAAAAAAATATAAAATAGTTATAAAAAAGTATAAAATAGTAGTAGGCCAAAACCTCCTTTCTAAGGAGAGGCCTATGTCCAGCAGTGGACTAGTAAAGGCTGTCGATGATGATGATGATGATGATTATAAAATAGTTTAATTATTTCCCTTACATATGTATAACACTTAACGTCTATACTTTAAAACATCTTGTAGTTATATCAATAAATACGCTCAGTATTATATAATATTTGATGGGTTTTCAAAATTTGCTACGATGCATTGTATTGATTGACGATTGAACATGATTTGCACATGTATTTACTATCGAAAGAGAGATATGTACAAGATTAAAAGAAGGAGAAACGAGAATGAATGCGATAGATTGATTATGTACATAGAAGCTAATTAATACAACCACAATAAAATTATTTACAGTGAGTCAGATTTTTTCTGTGTTATTCATTTTTTTCGTCTCATATGAGTTTTATATTTTAAATGTTTGTCAGTAAGGAAATAAGGTGCGTACGAGAAACAAGAAGGAGTATGAATGTGAAAGTGAAAATGATAATGATGATGGTATGGTAGGTAGAGCATACACCTTCATCTACTACACCGCTGCTTTGTAATTACAACAATTAAAATTTCTCACTGTATACAACGTGGCAATATATTATTTCAGTCTTATTTAGCTATGTTTCATTAGTATTGTATTGCTATTTTTTTGAAATGATTGGTCACAATCTTAAGCTGCCGTATTTTTGGGAAACTTATTTTTCTTTATATACTACCTACTTAACTAAAAAATATAGCCTTCATACTCATATTTCTAATGTGAAAGTATATCACAGCCCAACAGTAATCTAATCTTAAAACTTTTTCAACATTTATTTTATTTTAAGAAGGCTTACAGACTTATAACACTTGTATAACTACTTTGTATAAAGAAAAATATCAATAAAAAAGGTTGCTTATAACAAGCCTCCACATACTCGTATGTACAAGTAAGCGAACAAAAAATACATTGAAGTAGTTTCAAACTAAAAACTTAAAAGAAGGTAATATAAGAACAAAAATTTATATAATTATAAGGAGAAATATGTTAAATTGATTATATCAGTATAATTAGCAGTAGGTATATCACATTACTCTGCAATGCATTCTCACCACAAACAATGAGGAGAACATATTGAATGCACTATTGACACAATATAATAACCTATAATTGAATAAATGTTTACAACAACACCGTATGACGATAAACTGCCAAGCAAGTAAACCACTATTCAAAAATATTTGCCGTCTTGTTGCAGCGGGGCTGCTGTAAAATAGGTCAATAATTAGGTCTAAGGAAAGACTGTTGAAAGTTACCGCAGTATTTCACTTAGATCTTTTATTTTTGAAACAAAATGAAATATGAAAAAAAAGTTTTTTCCGTTCCATTGTCAAGGGTCCGTACCATTATCTATAAAAACGGCAAAAAATCATGTTTGTTGTATGGAAGCCCCACTTAAACATTTTTTATATTCTGTTTTTAGTATTTGTTGTTATAGCGGCAACAGAAATACATCATCTGTGAAAAATTCAACTGTCTAACTATCACGGTTCATGAGATACAGCCTGGTGACAGACGGACAGACAGACAGACGGACGGATAGCGGAGGCTTAGTAATAGGGTACCGTTTTACCCGTTGGCCATTCCCTAAAAAAACTATTCTTCTTCTAGTTAAGTGTGCTCTATAAGACCAATAATAATAATATTATTATTATTTTATTTTTAACCAAGCGGTTGTGTAAATGTAAAAATTTCCTGCAGTTGTACTAAAAACGAATCACCATAGTCACCTTACGAGTAGATTTAGGCATTCCTATACGATTGTATATGGTACGAGTATAAATGAATTTACTTTGGTGGTGGTGTGCAACAAGATTGATGTTGAAAATCGCGGTTTTCATAGTATAGCCACGAGTGGTAAGTGTGTAGGTAAAAATGTCGTATCCAAAAAAAATTGAGCAGAAGAGTTAAAGATTAGATGAAAAGAAAAGCGCCTAACGCAAGACTCGGAAAAGCGATAAGGAAAGATATGAACGTAGTGTCCGAACGAAACAAACGAGCTACTTGCATTTAATGAAGCAATTCATCACTAATCGCACAATCATCTATGTTTTACTCCTTCTTCTCTTCATGTATTCGTCTATTGATAAAAGCTTGTATGATGAGTATTGTACCACTTAGCATACAATGCATGATAGATCAACCTGTATGTGCAGCGGACGTCGGGCGCCACGCCTTGCAGTGTTACGCGTATGACACTGGTTATGAAGCTGCCCTGGAATGCGTTTAATGAGCCCCGCGATAAGTTATACATTTTGTACAGAACATGTTCGGGTACACTTTCTGGAATTTCATTCAGTCACCCTCGTTTTGCTATGAAAAAGAACGCGTTAAATTAATTAGCGTCAGAATGCTACCATAATGATCTACCGCCCCGCAAAGATTTATATGAACCGCTAACTGTATAGTTGTTTAATTAATTGTTATTGGGGTTTCATTTTGTTCATTATAAATACACACTATTATCTGTTTATTATTTTTTATTAATGGACAATTACTAGGTCAATAGGAAATCGAGTCCCAGAGATGGTAGGACTCGATTTTCTATTGTTTTTTTAGGCAATTTCGAAAGCATTTTCAATTCCCACAGGAAATACATGAGTAATATCGACTGTGGAAGATGGATAAAAGAAATCGATAACCTTCTTATATTCTTTGCGACATTTGACTCGACAAAACTTACTCCTTGCTTAATAATATTAGCTTAATAATAAAGATTTGAACTCTTTATGGATCCTAATCGTTTTCCTGTTTAAAATTTGTTAATTATGTCTTCATTTAACGAACACACTCTGTTTTTCAGAAACTATGGTAATCATTTATGAAAAAAAAAAAAATTATGAGTCTTTTTAATTTTACTAATCAGTTTGTAGCAACATGCCTGCTGCTTATTGTAGAGCCTAGGAACACGTACACTAGACACAAGTAATGTTATGTTACAGTTTTGTTTTTACATTACTTAAGATTTTCAGATCAAATGAAACTACATTTATGGTTGTAAGTAAATAATATATTTATTTAGATTAACTTAATGCACAATTTGTACACAGGCGGACTTAATGCCTAGGCCATTCTCTCCCGGTCAACCTTCGGGTGATGTAGAAATATAATGCGGTGCAAGATAAAACAGAAAATTTTACATTATTTATATTCAATAGGAGTTTAATACTTTAATATAAATCTAACTTAGGTACAATATACATAAATTAAATACTATGTCCACGACTATATATCTATACATATTCCTAGAGGCCCCCAAGTATACACATACAATATATAAATATCAAAATACATAGGTCACAACGAAGTTGGCTGAACGGCTAAAAACACTGGTCGCGGGCACTAGGCCCGCGACCAGTGTTGTGACCGTTCAGCCAACTAATTTTGAAGAAGGTCTTGTATTTTTTTCTTGAACGTTAAGCGGTTAGTGGACATCCTGATTTTAACTGGGAGCTCATTCCAGAAAAGAACTGAGTATACTTAGAAGGAAGAAATAATGAAGTTGGAAGTGTGAGTTAGCGCACACAGACTGCGGCGTTGGCGAATTAGAAGTCATTTCAGTTGGGAACGTAAGGCAGACACATGTTCATGCTTGCGAAGATTAAAAATGCAGTTATTGAAAAGTCGGTCTAGCTTATTGAGAAGGAGTGCATTCAGGTCAAAATAACACACATCACCATCGCTTAAGGGAATAATTATTGACTGCATTAGCGTATCCTTAGTTTTAGAAGTGTAATTATATTGTTAAAAACAACTGGTGGGATGGCCGACTCATCCAATCTATTCAACATCTGTTTGCTTATAATAACGACCACTTGACATTTGGTTGGGTTTACTGACAAACCAAACTTCATCGACCAGCACCTTATGAAGCCCAAGTCTTTGTTAAGTTTATCGATGGCGTGTGATATGTCTTCAACGATTGGGCGTAAATTTGCAATTAATCTACATACAGGTGATACATACACTGAAGGTGTTGGGTTACGAGATTAATGGTTCATGGAATATGAAACACTGTTGGAGACTGGTAACATCGAAATCTTTCGTAATTGTATACTGTTATATAAATGGGGCTCGTAGTTATAAAACTCTTATTACTAGAATAAAAATATGTGGTAAGTATGATATATCTAAGTGAATTTTAAAATTAACAGTTACATAAAGCACCTACGTCATTGATATTGATATATATAATTCAGTAAATTATAATAACTACTTGTATATTTCAAAATTGCGTAATAAAATACTACCTTACGCAATCAATTCACATTCGAAATATTCCAATAAATTCAGTTTTAAATTTAGATTATAGAAGCATAAAGCGAAGTTCTTTATGGTAATATATGATCTTTTGAACAGTATAAATTCATAATAAAATGATGTTCTTGCATTTGTAAAATAATAGTCCACCATATATGATTTTCATAGTTCACGTGGCTTAGCTACGTGGTTCTTGTCATCAAATATTTATACTAACCTAATTTTAATTTCATTATACTAAAGAATATCATAAATATATATTTTTTTAATAATTTAATTTTTGATTGTTGAACGATCACGGCCCCTTGAATTACATATTTTGAATTATATAAAATTAAACCATCATCAACAGGCATGAAGAGTCCGCTGCTGGAAATAGGCCTCCCTTAAAAGGTTTGCTTCAAGTTTTCCTTCTCTTTGCAGTGCTGTTGTATGTGTGTGTTCATACAAATATGTGATGAATTAAGAATACAGAGTGTCAAAACCCCTCGTCGTAAGTCGTAAGAGTCGACTACAGGAGCAAACTCTGCAGGACAAGATGTATATATATATATATATTATATGAAATATATATATATATATATATATTTCATATAAATTCGTAAGCATAAAAATATGTATCATTTAGCAGCTTCGTCGCCAAAATTTATCGACATTAACTTTAAACCTATAATTGCTCAGAGGGTAAGCAAACTTCGAGTATTTCAGTATTTCAGTCCACTTCCAACATATATCACGCAGGATCAACCGCATAGGAAGACGCAGAAGCAAGCGCATATGAAAGTATCTGGGCAGGTAGGGCATGCTGTAATTCCTTAATATAAAAATATCGTATTCTCTCTCGTCAAAGGCCGGAAACGCACTTGTGATTCTCGAGTTAAATGTGTCTATGAACCGCGGTAGTCATTTACTGCCAGTAAGTAACTGGTAGAGGTATCGGTAGGGGCCTGTATTTGTCGCATTTACACTCAACAACGGTTTTTTTTGCTTGTAGTTCGTGTCCCTTGTGTCGTGTTCCAAAAGCACAGAAATCTCCTGTGAACTTAACAGGTTTCTTGGAATGATCTTATATCAAACAAAAGACTGTTAAAAACATGTTAAAAAAGTTTTAAATGTTCTTAGCGTTCCATGGATTCACCGTGCAGGTGCCGGGTCCATCGCGTGATAGATGGGGGCAACACATGCGACTTCGACAGTGCCTGGGACTTGCGATCGAGGTAAAGGTTTAGGGAGTACTCCTTGCGAAGCGTCAGCGCTTACCTTCACTGTCTGCTGTGTTACCGCCTTTACCTAACAGCAACAATACGTAATCTTATATATAAAATTCTCGTGTCAAAATGTTCGTTCCCGTACTCCTCCGAAACGGTTTGACCGATTCTCATGAAATTTTGTGTGCACATCGGGTAGGTCTAAGAATCGGCCAACATCTATTTTTCATAGCCCTAAATGGTAAGGGTGACCCATCCCTATTTTTTTTTTGTTTTGCAATACAACGTTTGCCGGGTCAGCTAGTAACATGTAAATTAAATATGTACCACATGAACATCTTGCAAAACGTTGCATTTCAATAGTATAAATGATGCAAGAGATTGCTAATAATTTACTATCATGAATATTTGATATTCCGCTCTTTAAAGAAGCAGGATCAATATGATGAATACATTAATGTTAAAAAAAACTAAAAAATACTCTTTTGTAACTAGCCGAACTGAAAAGTGGAAAATGAAGTAAAGTTATTTTATTATGAAATTCATTATACTCGTAAACATCTTGAAAAGCACCTTATTTACAATAATATGATATTTCTTTTTGAACTTATGGAAAATTATTTTCTAATTCTTAATTCGGATAGCTACAAAAAAACGCTTTTAAAAACTACATTTATGCTACGATTATAACTGTCTTTTTTAGTCATTATTGATGATTATTTTTTAATTAAGACTACAAAAGTAACAAGTAAGTAAGTCACATAAGCTTCAGCACGCACCACTTAGTACGTAGTAAAAGACACTACCGTATTTTTAGGTATGGAGAAAGCCGTTACCTGAAGATCTTGATCAGGACGATTAAATTTATCAAATTACTCTAGTGCCATCGGTCGTTGATACGTGTGAAAAGATTCAATTTAATTCGAAATTTTAGAAGTGGGTCAATCAGATTTTTTATAAGAGCAAACGAGCAGACGGATCACCTGGTGGTAAGTGACTACCAGTTGGGCTCCAGAAAACCTACGAAAGAATTGGGCCTGTTGATCTAGTGGTTAGTGACCCTGCCGCTAAGCCGGAGGCCTGATGAAAAGACAACCCGAGACAACCCAGACACAGAACAAATCATCATGGATTTGTTATGGGTCTGGGTGTAATTTATCTAAAATATGTATGTATTTAGTCTTATATAAATATGTTTATCAGCAGTCTGGCCATAGCACAGGCTCTACCTACTTTGGAATCAATCAGCCGTATGTGAGATGTGTGAAGTTATAAAAAAAAACTTAACACCGGTTTTCTGTAAGACATGGCCTTACAAAAAACCGGTGTCATCACTCCGGTCGAGCCGGGACATTTGTGCCGAAGCACGGTATTTTTTTGTTTTTCCCCCCCCGCTCTATTTCTTAAACATATTTATTGTAAATCGTGTATTTATTTATTGTAAATTTTATCAATAATGAGAAAATAAAATTTAAAAAATATTACGATAATACCGGCCGCAACCTTCCGCCATCGTTCCACACGTCAAAATTTTCATCCCCATCCACTTGGATAATTGGCGCTCCACACTGTGCGCTTTTCAAGACACTTTTTGCCTCGCTCTACCAATCTGTGGAACAAGTTATCGCCTGCGGCATTTCGGACCGATACGACCTTCAAACCTTCAAGAAAAGAGAGTACTCCTTCCTCAAAGGCTGGCAACGCGCTTGTGACTCCTGAGTTGCAGGCGTTCATGGGCGGCGATAGTTGCTTTCCATCAGGTGACCCGTCTGCTCGTTTACCCCCATTCAATAAAAAAAAAATACGCAAAGAGGTAGTAAATGTCGACAGTATTCTATTTCCCATCACTACTGACTGAATTGATTAATTTTATCACGTCACTCGCACCGAACACGTGATTTTTAATCAAACTTTTATTTAAAATTACAAATCAGTGGATATTTTCAGCTGTTGCCGGGACGGTTTAAATTATAAATTTATGTTAACAGGCTGCTAAAATATGCATTTGAAATATCAGCTATATTCGTTTTTCTGTACGATTTAAGTACTTTAGTCAATTTATAAGTATGATAGCAGATACAGACTTAAAAAAAAGAAGTGAACATTTGCACATTCAATTTTATACAATGCAGCGATTTGGGCGACCATAAAAAGAAACAGTTTTCTACAGTCAAATATAAAAACTTGAGTTGCTACGTGTAAGGATAATAACAGCGGAAGGTCCTTAGTCGTTTTCCATAAGCTGAGAACTTTTACTATTTTTTGTCTAATCATATAGAAGTCAAGCCTTCTTATAATAGATAGCGCGATATAATAGATAGAGCTAAGGTACAAAGCCTATACCATGCACAATTGCGCAATTAATAAAAGACAGAGAAATATATTTTTTACAAAATATTTCTACAAATTTGCGTATGCGTATTAAATATCGTTATGACACAACCTATTTATATTAATAAATATTTCAAAGTATACATAAGTCTTTTCTATTAAGTTCGTTTAACTATTAGGTAGGTTGGGAGTTCAAATTACGTGCAATATCGATACGTTATGATATAAACAAGGATATTGTTATATTGTGAGCATTGCCCGCAGCGCACGTACGTCCATCTACGTCTAGAATGCTAATGTCGTTACGTTTGGTCTGTCGCTATCGAATTCACAGCCTGACAATGTAATGAGAACTCTTGAGCGTCACAGCATAAACCTAAAACTCCACCGAGTAAAGGAATACCTACGGATCATCGTTATATGGATGCATCGTTCGTAGGCCTGCGACCGAGTTTACATGACACGCACTAGTTTTATTACCCTCATGTTTCTAAATGACCCTCATTTCGTTTAAAACAAATTATTTATATTTTACTACATGGACAGATCGTTTCCCAATCAACTGTTGACCCAAAAAGCATTTGTGTAACGCAGTCAAGCGTTGACAAATTATGTAGACGTATCAATGCGCCGCGAATTATCGTACAAGAGACGTACGCGCACTTCGTTTCACAGTATACAAAACGAACAATAAATAAAATATATAAATTATCTCTTTATTAGACATTATACATTTAGTATTTTAAGACAAAACTAAATGTACAGTGCCCCGCTTTGCTGTAGTGGCCCATTATGTTACCACCTTATATTCATATACCCACTATTTTAAAATCAAAAAGTTCTTGACTGCACGGATGGCGTAGTGGTTTAAGCGGTCGCCACGCCGCGCCGCTTACTACTACGCTGAGTGTTGTGGGTCCGATCCCCACATGGGACGACACTTTAGGTGATCCACAAATTTTTGTTCCGAGTCTGGGTGTTCTTGTGTCCGTTTCATGTATGTTTCTAAAATCCCCCGCGACACCTGATATATGTATTCCTAATGCGGGAGTTGTCTTTTTGAAGAAAAAAATGGGTTCATTGAGGAGAAATGAGTAATAAAATTCACAAAAGATTTTTTTTCGATTCTGTTACGTACATCAATTCTTTTACAGTAAGAGGAGTTTTTGAAATTAATTTACACTTTTTCAATTAATTCAATCTGTAACGTATCAAGTCATAACTAATTGACCACTTATTGAACTTTTAAAAAGATAAAAAAAAGAATGGACAGAGTATAGATGATTACATTAACAGTGACAATAACACAGGACATGGATAACAAAGAATTAAATACACCATTTACCCTTAAATATTTATTTATCAAAATTGACAATAAATATTTATTTACTATTTTACTTTAAATCTCTCGTTTCTATTTTTATCGTATTAAACGTATTTTAATAACTGAAATAAAATTACTAAACGTTTATTCATGTCATATGAAGTTTGCTGGGAACAATGAGCTGTCCACAAAAGGAGTACTGAATTTATCGACCCACGCAATGCCCAGTGATCCTCATCAATTTCAATTAAATTAATAAAATGGTTATAAAATGTTCCACTGACAATAAATATCCACTATTATTGGTCGTACTGTAATTCGAATCTAATTGATTGTTTAGTTCAAATAGCTCCAAAACAATGAAGTGAATCATACCACGCACAGGGTGTCCACCAAAGATCATATTTTGAGACCCCAAGCTTATTGGTTGACATATATGTTTCATTTGTCACTCATTTCATCGTATTGCAAAAAAATAACACCCGTTAAATACCGATGAATTTAGAACATTTGCAAAATGTCTTATATACTAGTAAAGTAGATTTAATAAATAATATATTATATACCAAGAGAAAATAATTGTTAAAACATTTTGTGGTTGAAATTTGTTTTTTTTTTAATTTATTACAATGCATATCATGGCTGCTTTCAGGCGATGACTGAATCTATTAACGTATAATATATCTTATTAATGTTGCCAACAGGCGTGGTGTCAGAATGTTCACCACTATTTTTACTAAAATTAATATGAATATCTACCTAACAACTAGCCTCACCTTTAATTTCAGAATTCAATAAATTATTTGTTTTTTCTTGAAAATCTTATAAATATTTGGTGAGAAGTAATGAATGATATAGTTATGGCATAGGTCATGATATAAAATGTTCAATACTTCTAGTGGGACACGTGTATTTGGACACACTGTTGAGTGAGGGAGCTGCCTGCGCAAGCGCAGCTGTTAAGATGTTGATTTACGTGGGTATAGAGCGCAGCCAATTATCTTATTAGTGGCCAATTTATCGTTCGTCACATTAACATATGGAAAATTCATGTAAGATTGAACCAACTTTCCTAAGCACTGAATCATAATGTAAAAATTTGGAAAGATTACTCTATTTCATCCTCAAATTTTGAGTGTAACCGACCGGAGTGTAACCGTGATATCACAGAAAAACGGTGTTAACCAATTCTTTTGTTGTTTTTAACCTATAGAGTGAGGTTATAAAGTCTTCCCTTCCCCCTCAGGGGGGAGGGACTAAAACGCATTTGTGACTCTTGAGTTGCAGGTGTTCATGGGCGGTGGTAGTTACTTACTGTCAGGGGACGCGTCTGAAAAGTATATTAATTATACGGATGGATTAGGAAGTGTAAACAATAGCTAGAGAAGGTCAGGGTTACACAACTGTAAATTGATCTAGCTATTTCTGGAAACTGCGAGCTCCGTGACTAATACTACTACTGTCTATATTTGACTGCACGGATGGCGTAGTGGTTTAAGCGGTCGTCACGACGCTTACTACTACGCTGAGTGTTGTGGATCACATAAAGTATCGTCCCCACATGGGACGATGCTTTGTGTGATCCACAAACTGTTGTCAAATTGAGTCTGGCTTTTATCTGTGGCCGTTTCATGTATGTTTGTAAAGTCCCCCGCGACACAGTATATATTTCTAATGCGGGAGTTGTCTTTAAAAAAAACAAGAAAAAACCTATAGGTTTGAAAAATCAATTCAGAGACTCATTAAAAGAATAAAGAGATAGCTGCAAGCTTTATTTTTGCATCTATATCGCAACCTAAAACCAACAGACTTGGCCCAAAAATCACTGTTGATCGTTATAATAAAAATAATACATAATGTCGATGCCGGGTAGATTGGAGTGGTTGGTTCCGTTTCATGATGAGTATCACCAATAATTCGCTTATTCCGCTATCTGCGGGTCAATATTTTCTCATGAAGCGCGACGTTTTGTCACACAAAATATCGTGTTTTATTGTCGAAAGCTGCTTGCTAAATGTTTTACGGCAATAACAATAAAGAAAAACAAAAGCATATTCTCTCCTCTTCCCGTGCATATTTTCATTCGAAAAAGAATGACAGTAGTGTTGTTATATTAATATTTATTCGTCATGTCCAAAATACTTCAGACAGTCGGATGCCACCTCGAGTATTTAGTACTAAATTAATAACGCGTATGGTTATTCATGGCATGCTCTGCCATAAACTCCGTCAATAACATTCAAACTACTGGCTATAGTATCTTAAACTACTAAGTTTTACTTCATTTACCTTTGTGCGAGCATAGACTTAATTTGATTAAAGGCTACTTTCTGCTGAAACAATAAATAGGTACCTAAATACCATAAACATTTATTTAATGCTGCGCAATTAAAAACTTATGACTTAAGATCATGATTGGTAGCATTAGTAGCATCATTTATACATTTATATTGACGGTTTTATGAGCTAAATGAAGTAGCCAAGAGTTTCTTCGAAGTCATATGTTTGCAATAATAATTTCATATCGACGCAGCAGGCGCTCAGTGACCGTAATCCGCGGAACAAATGGCCCTCTGTGCAGTTCTGTGAACCTGCCGATTTGTATCGCGTCGGCCACTATCAACGGGCCTTATTTACTCATAACCCAGTAAATAATTACATATTACTTACTCTTTGATTCCACTAGCCCCGAACTCGGTGAACCGTGTAAAATATAATAGTCATTTTAATATTTTCACCCAATACTTTGTTGTGAATATTTGAAATATTATTATCTGTTAATAGAATAATTGTTGAAAGGTATGGGTAGGTAATTGTGTATAATATACTAAAATATTGCCAGCTTATGATTTTTTTTCAGTCATGGATAAGAAAGTTATAGTCGGGCAGAGCAAACGCTGTTTGTTGATACTGATACGTACGGAATAGGGTTTTCAATACAGAAATATACCTACTAGTATTATTAACATAATGTATATAAAAACCGGTAACCGCTTAGTATTTTGCATGTGGTAGGCTTTTTTGCACTCATTATCGCAACATCAACACAACAACGCGATCACCTACTGTTAAAAGAAGGCAGTATTGTTTGTTTAGAATAATATCAACCAATATTATAATTACCTGGGAGTAGGTAAGGGTTACTATGTAAATAAGTATTGGAGATGGGTATGAATAAAAATACTATCGCGTTAGGGAGGTGGATTTAGGGCCTGATGCAGAAAGCAATTCTTATCGATATTTTTTGTAAATGCATACATATTCTACATAGAAACACCCAAACCAAATCAAACATTGAATGTTCATGAACACAAATGTTTGACTTTGCAGTACTTTACACAAACCACTACGCTATCCGGTCATCAAAAATATAAAAAGGAATTCCTTCAACGATTAGAAAAGTTCTTATAATCTACCACCGTCTAAACAAAGTTCTACAATCTAAAAAAATAAAATCAATATTTTCGTTCAGGAGTTATGATGCTATAGACAAACACACAGTCAAATACATACTCTTTCTTTCATGCGTGCCTACGAGTAACACTTAATCTTCAAAACCGGTTAAAAAAGTAGAGATCAATAGACGAAGTTGGATGTATGTCTTGAAGCATACGACACGTACTGCTTTAAAAAAATCGAATAAGAAAAAAATGCAATTTCATGTAAAATTGATTTTTACTTAAGGTCAGTGTGAATCGATCACGATCGTGACACTGAAAATTTACAAGTTTACAATTTACCCGTCACATCTCGTCACTAAGGAGGCAAACGAACAGGGTCACCTGATGGCAAGTAACTACCGCCGCCCACGGATATCTGCAATTCAAGGTCACAGGTGCGTTCTCACCCTTTGAGCCGCACCAGATAGAGTCAGGGGGAGAGTCTGTTAAATTCTAAATTCTGGTGGACTGCTAAATTAAAAGTAATGTTCTGTACCCCTGATAACGTGTTTTGTATGCAAACATAACCTAATGAAGCTCACCAGATTCATATCCAATTTAGCCTTGTTTCTGCCTATGAGGCGTGAAAGCGTTATAAACAATCTCACATTTATTATATTAGTAAAGATGAGTTATTTGTACACAGTACTTGGATTTGACCAAGTTACTCAGAACCAATATGAAAGGCGCACCAGTGACAGGCTAAATAGCGGCAAACTCATTTCTAAAACTGGCCTAGTTATCGCAAAGCGGTTTCATCTTTAAAGTATCTGTAAACGGACAACATTTTGTAAAATGGGTAAAGCAATAAAGACCCAGAGTGTATTGAAACAAGGAACTTAATTAAGTTTGAAGACAACTGCGGTACCCACCATTTATAATACCTATATCATTGTCTCGTCCAAGTGTTTACAAACACAATTATAAGTCTCAAAGTAACCAAACATAAACCTATAAAATATATTATGGGATCGAATTCAAGTCACTGCACACATTAGCAGTAGGATAGGTAATTTTCTGTTTTCATTTAGTACTTATAATTCGTTAAGGATGACTTTTAAGTTGATAGAGCTAATAAATCTATAAATTAACATAGCAGTGTTAAAATTTGAAGCACGTACGTAAAGTAAAGGAAGAATATCATAACTGTTCCAATGAAATATGACCGAAATATGTTTGATATTCAAATAACAAAGGGGGCTTCCGCTGGGAACACACTGAGCGCAGTGGGCTCGCCCGTCGGACGCGCACGGCCAAGAGCGACGTCCATGGGGCGCTCTCACAAATACTCGTATTTTACGGCCACAACCGAACTGAATAATAACACGCTACATTAGTTTCCCATTATGCCTTCGAGACAATAAAATTTGCCCAATTTTACGATCACATTAATAATTTTATGAATGGAAGCAAACGGTTTAAATCTTTAAATGCGATGAAATGAATAAAAAGCATTTCCGACGGGGGCGATTGAGGTCGTCTCGTTGTAAATTAAAGGTGTTAAAAGTAATGAGATGTTCTGGCGAATGTTCCTACCGCATAGTTATATCTGTTAAGTACAAGGTTTTTGTGTCGGGGTTGACGGAACGTTTACCCCTTGTAAATGTACCAGACGATCGGCGGAAGGCGATCGGTTCCCAGGGTATCGCTTGCACGAACGCCGGACGCTGCCCGCTCAATAGTACCTCATCCTCTCTGATTCATACTTACCTTATTTATCGATTTACTATTTATTTTCGTATTTGACACAAAAATCAAACTTGCATAGAACATTTTACTTAGATAAACATATTTTAAGCACGTTTTGTTTAATTGGAATAATTAGTCATGACAAGCATTTATCATATTACCATAGTGTTCTTCATTAATTAAAGAATTATTCTTATTTAAGAAAATAAGAGATGACCTCTAACTCGATCAACATATGTCCAAAATGCTTAAAAAATAAGATTATTTTACACTATCATGGCTAACTACAAGGCCTGTGTCCATTATTCTTAAGTCAATGGTACAGATACAACATAACTCAAGCCCAGCATGTGGCCCATAGTTATTGATATTCTAGTACTAGTAGCTCATTCAAACGGATCAAATGTTATTTTTCCTTTTTTTCTACAGATTACATCTGCCATCATCTCAAGTCATGTAGTATGCCAACAACAAAATACAATAAGTACTTAGCTGTGAAATTTGTTGTATCTAGAAGAACTTCAGAAAAGTAAAAAATATGATAATAGTTTAAAAATTGAGCGATAGCGGCTAAATCTAAGTATATACCTACATCTAATATTATAATGTCATCATACGGAAAGTTTTTAGTTTAAATTATAGTAGAAACAAGCTTTAACAGCGGATTCGCAAGCGTGTATGTCGGTTAAAAGTCAAAAGTAGCTTATGTTACTCGCTAGTAATGTGACTTCCCATTGTTAAAATAATTTTTAAAATCGGTTTAGATGGCGTAAAAGCGTAACAAACAAACAAATTCACTTTCACATTTATAATATAGGTATGGATTATGGTCGCTTTGTAAGCGATCTCCAGTATAAATTAGTTTACTTAATAAGTATATATTATAAGTATAATTCGATTCATAATAATTTTTAAAGTCGTTTTTAAAATATCGACGTAGCCCATCACTCGCGGTGAGCTTTAAGGATGTGCGAGTTGAGTATATGTCTCTATCAAGTTACGCGAAATGTAACCACAAAATCAGCAGTGGCCGCAAAACAACGGAAGCCACCGTCGAGGGTTCCCTACGTTCTCACGTACCTGTGACTTATTAACATGCAGTCAGAAATCACTGCCTCTACCTACTTACAGCACATAAACAATTCATGTTGCTATTAGGAACAATCGTTATTTATTCTCCCCAACTTCCAAAACATTTTTCATTTTCAACATTATTTCTCTTTTATTGAAGTTTATGGATTAAATTCATTCTTGCATAAAACAAACACTAACGCGATATCTGAACCAAATTGCAGTCATAAAAGTGAAGACCATTATTCGAAGGCATATCGAAACGGTACTTTCTATACCAAATTACACTGCAGTGCAGTTAAATAGACGTACCTGCAGAATGTTATAAATTTGTAGAAGGAGCAACAGCTGTGTAGTTTCACCAACTACATACTTAGTTATTGTTTTGATACTTTAATTGTGGATATATTATACAAGGGAGTATTATTTTTATAATCTAAATATAGTAATGGGATGTCTTCAAAGGCGTTATTTCTTAGAGTGTATTAAAAATGTGTGCCTCGGATAATGCAGTCAAATTACCATTTGCTTATATCCATTAGGCGACGGAACTTTTAACGTTCAAATGCAATTTCCTATCGAAATGTTTACCCACCTTTTTGGCTCGAAGTGTATGTGAGGAGTTATAGGTTTCATTTGCGGGCGATAGACGACAATTTTCAATTTTCTTGCGCGTGCGTCCCATTTGAATATTTTAATTTGGGGGGCGGCGCGACTATTTCAATTTATTTTATGAGTCCCGAACCCAGAAGGGGTTCACGCGACGCCCTCACCGTTTCAGATTAGTAAATATTTGATAGCTTTATAGCGCAACCTGATGTACTTATATATTTTATTGATATATTAATTTGTATTCGCTACATGTCACTCGGCATGTAAGCCTTGTACTCATCGATCCCCGCCTATTACGGTAACTTTTGGTACAGATATTCGGCTAAAAGCAATTTTTAGAAAGAAGTCGGCCGCAAGATATGTGTTGCACTAGCTGTTGGCCACGACTTTGTATGCGTGGTGGTCGACATTAGACATCGTAAGTATTAATAAAATTATACTAAGTTTAGAATAGCTTTGAAAAATTTGTAACAACGTTTTTTATTACTTTTAATAAAGAGTTTGAAAACGCTAGTACCTAAAATAACGAGGTTTCATATAAATTTCCAACCCAAATTTTGTACCCTTACAGGAGGAATTTTTAAAAATCCTTTCTTAGTGCACACTTACTTCACCTAAGGAACATTTTTTGCAAAATGTTATGCTTCTAGACTCAGCGGTTTTAGCTATGCGTTGATCGATCAGTCTATGAATCAGTCCGTCGGTTTCTTCTTTTATAGCAATAGATTACATGCTTGGATTAAAAAGTTTAATAGCAGCGATGAGTTGTGTTGTAAATCACATTAATTACTTATTTGCTATATCTATATAGAAAGAGATGAATACTGTTACTGATGACTGATTGACAAATATTCTAATACACAGTTTAACTTTACGTTGTCTATACAATATAGACGTCAAAGGTACATGAGTATGCATTAGGCCGGTACGGTGCGATGCAACTGGGGTCCGCTCCGCTGTGTTTAACCTCACATAGCTATGTTTCATCTAATAGAATTGCGAGCTCGTTATCTGCTCAGATTAAAATATTCAGTATTTGAGTGATTTCACGTACGAGTGAGCGGCAAAGGGTTGACTAGTCGTTTCACCCGCTTTGAACACTTGTGGGGAGAGGCGTGCTTGGGGTTAGGCGGTAACCTACCTATTTGCCTGCGAGGAAGTGTTGTTGTGAAGTTACAACCAAACTTATTAACTCAATAAACCCTTTATCGATGTTTATATTTATAATTTATATTATTTACTTATTATCTGTGCATACTCTATAATTAAGACAGTGTAAACCAAATTATCACAGTGTTAAATGATTGAATATACTCGTAGGGTTGTATCAAACGGCAATGAAGCCACAACATTCACACTAACAAATGAATCGTCGATTTTCACTAGCTTTTTCCAGCGTCTGCCTCCATGAATAATTCCATTTATATAATGGCATCGACCGCATCAAATATTTCATTCTGAGTTTTGCATATTTAATAGTGACAAAAACAATGTACCGATATATTTTACAGGATATTCGAACCACTTGTTTCCTTAGCGAAAGGAATTTATTTCACAAAATAAATCTATTATTTTAATTGAAAAGCTTTTAGCTGGCATTGATTGTAGAATAACTAATATAGACAGATCTATATACGATTCGAATGGGCTGTCACGAGTAAAATGTAGAAAGCATAGCTTGTACTATCACCGGCTTTCCATCGGCGAGTGAATAGTAGTGTCACGGTAAAATTGTGTACAAACAAGCGGATGCTGTCGACAGTTAAATATTGCACTCCACCCATGAAGATCTAATTTTATGAGTGAAATTAGTTATTCACCTGTTGTTGCCATTTATTATATGTAGCAGTACAATGCGATCGGCAGCGAAGCGAATCGGGCCGCGCCCTCCATTATTTGCAGATAACTACATCAAAATCGCCTCGCCTATGCCGCATACACTGCATCCAGGAAACACAATTATTTGTATCGCAGAATACATTTCCACCAGCACCTGTTTCAATATTCTTGTAGGAAACAGGTGTCGTGACAACAATATTAAGCTTTATCCAATCGTAATACAAAACCTACGCCTATAAGCGTAGCCTACAAATTTCATTTCATTAGATTTGTGTATCAAAATCGTAATTGTTATATTAGTTGTTCATCATGCACAGAGATTAAGTTAATCTATCATGTTAGTTCTAGTCTAAGTCCCATTGAGATTGTAATAGCAGTTAAATAATTATATTTTTTCAGTTGAAGGTAATTAAAGGGGTTCTTATTTTATTTGAATTATAATTATGGTGAGGGACGATGATTGAGTGGTATCTTACTGATGTAGTGATAATGATGTATATTATGTGTTATGCAATTGTTATTAAAAATCGATTGTTATTATACTGATTGAGAGCTCCTAAAAAATGTTGTAACAAAAGACATTCTTGTAAAAAAAGCTGATGATTAAACGAAGATGGAAGTTGTGTACTGATCACAGTTCTTTTCTTGATTCCATATCTAAATATAAAGTATAGTGTTCTGAAATAAAGTAGAATGCTAATCATTTGAGTGACTACTTAAAATATTGTATGTTTTACTTGTGACGACTGAATAATGATCAATTTTTTTTCATTGAACATTTTTATTTACATATATAAATCACAGAATATGAAACTACGGTCTCTGATTGGACTACACTTCTCCTTTTTCCATAAAATGACAGGTCTTTAAAAAATTCACTTAATATTTCTATTGGAATATTATAGTTGGCAACTTAGAGATCGAAAAGATTGGAACTGCTAAGTGTTTAATATATATTATATTATCGTAGACCAAAGAAGTTCTGACAATAGTGGCTATTTAGTCATATTTATACACACGAGACCAGAGTATCATAGTTATCATCAGAGGATATTCTGTTAACACATGTTTACTGTTAATTAAAACTGATATATTCGAAAGATACAATCTGACCATTTTTTTATTTCAAAAGTTTTTCCGAAATTTCAGGGTATACAATCATAAAAGAAGAAGAGAAAAGGGGTAAACTGATTTGAGAAAGAGATGCAGTCAACAATTTAAGGTGCTGAACACATCCAGATTTACAAACTACGGTTTTTTAAATCTCTTAAAAAAAAATGGGTGAGATTAAATAACAAAATTATTGTCATGCCATAACTTATATTATTGTTTTATTGCCCGAGACAAGGCAAAAAAAAAATAACTTCCAGCAGATTATCTAATCTAATTAAAAGAAAAAAATGATTGATTAATACAGTAAACACTATTTAGCAGTTTTCTTAAATTCGTTTTTAAATGAGTTAAGATGATCAGAAGGAATTTTGTGAAATCTCATGACAAATATTATTATTACACATTTACTTTGTGAATATTAATATACACGAATTTCATCCGATTCCTAAGATTACGACCATGACGGAGATACTCAGTGATACTAGACATTATGTCTTCTTCTGTCGGATATCGCTACGTCATCCGAACCAAATTTTACTAACTGCGTAAAGCGTGCTTAATTTCAACATTCAGTGATTGGATAATAGGCAGATAAGTTTTTGGAAATAAAAAGCATCACCATCCCATCAATTTAGTTTCTCGTTTTAGCTCAGATGGGTAACTTTTTATAATTTTTTGAAGTGGTCGATTGGTTTCGTCTATATAATTCGTGGGGTACGTGACCATCTTTTTTTTTTAATTGTGTTTATAGTGCTATAGCGCAACGACTCCGCTACGTGATGATATTCCATTCAAACAGGTTCACTGTTTGAGATCGATTTTGGTCATCATCGTCACGTACTTAATGGTAGTTAGTAGACATTTCATAGGTAGAAGGTACGCCTAGCGACAGTCATAAGTTTACAAAAGTCTAAAATTAAACCCGCCCGCCGACAATTTCTCTTACCAGGTCCCAAATCCTTCACCCACGTTATTTTACTGCTATGGATCGTAATGACCTTTTTCTTGCAGTAAAAAAAAACAATACTAGATTTTTAGACCCTGTTTCTTTAGGCAAAATCTTGACGACACGATATCGTATGTCGAAATGAAACCGACTAAAACCACACGGTGCTCCGTCGAATGTGAGTCTATTGTATGGAACTCTTACATAACCCTAACAAGTCTTTAAAAACCCTGGTAGACTTTGGCCACCCTAGACAGTTACATAATAAATAGCAGAGAGCCTTGCCCTTGTTCTGGACTAAAGCGGCGCGCGAAGAACACGTCGAACTATCGTATCAGGCCTGCTTCTGTTAGGGTAATAGGCAGCTTCACTCAGGCCAGCTTATTGAACACTTTATGGCCTCTGATCTTTGAATAAACGCTATTACCTCTAAATCAGTCTTCCGACTATAATTTTGTCGATAGAATGTCTTCTCTACAATCAATTTCTTACCCCAAAAAGATCCATAAGAATTTATTTTTTCAGTCTCGCTGTCATCATTTTTAATATTACAGATGACTTAGACCACGTATGGCAAATTGATTGGAACAATGCATGTCAAACTGACAATTTAGATAAACTACTAAACCCCCTCTTCATTAAACTTCTTTAATTTAACCACGTCTTTTAAAAAAAAAGACAACTCCCGCATTAGGAAAATAGCCTGCGTCGCGGAGACTTTCCAAACATCTCATCATCATCAGACTCAGACCAACCATTTCTGAATCACCCAGAGTGTCGTCCCATGTGGGGATCGGACCGCTTAAACCACTACGCCATCCGTGCAGTCTTTATGCTAATGATGTGCAGATCTATAGACGTGTTACTCCGGGCAGCCATCGAAAGCCATTATAGCAAAAAATAACATGTATTCACATTTAGCTATGTGAGTTAGACCAGTTATGTTGTGATATGACCTTACCAAAAACCCCGTTTGTCCTTGAATGCTCGGAGCTTTCTCAATTTTATTTTACGCCATCTTCTCGCCTTTCATTGCACTAACAACACTAACATTGCATTGGTTCCATCTCTCTTAGTTTTTGTCTTGAATCGCGGGTACAGCTGGTAAATAATATTAAAGTGTACATATAATGTTCAGAAACTATAATACACTATTTTATTAATAAACAGTAAATACTTTCAAATAAATAAAAATAATCAGTGTCAAAATAGTTTTATCTAATTTCCGTTGCGGTTGTGAGTTTCTTGTAGATAAATAGAAATTGGCTGTGGAACCATACTAAAAATAATGAAATGTAAAAACTGTAATTTTTCGTCAGATGTAATGTAATTATCAGCTAAAGTAGTTCAATTGTCTAAGACTATGTAAATCTTTATTTAAAGCATCATCAATAATAAAAATCGAAGAACAAATGATACTCATCCGAGACTAAACGATTACACTTACTACGATTACACTACACACAAATATTTTTGAATCTTTTCAAAAGAAATTTAACTTTATTTTGTAGCATATTATGTACATATTTAAATGTATATTTTTTCCAGAATTATGCTATATATAGTTGGACAAGCAATTATAATTGTGCTTAAGTTACTGACATTATGAGCTATAACTTGGAGTGGAATGATTGCTTATAACATACAATACTCGTATTA
Organism: Arctia plantaginis; assembly: GCA_902825455.1. Lineage (NCBI taxonomy): Eukaryota > Metazoa > Arthropoda > Insecta > Lepidoptera > Erebidae > Arctia > Arctia plantaginis. The sequence goes on from CADEBD010000288.1 coordinate 11,172,474, forward strand.
TCTTTGAGTTCCTTGTATTTTACTAAAAACAATATTATTTTAAGTTTATTCGATATTAGGCTTTAATGCTTAATTTTATGACGACTTCGCTAATTGAAACCCTTTTTTGTATCAATTAAAACAGAATATATTTTAGCCCGTTATTATACCTCTAACACTTTTTTACAAAACATTTTGATCTCTTTCCTTTAGTTTAAATAAGTTTTCCACTATAAAACTTTTGGAGTAGGAACTGATGACAATGCCTTTCATTAATATTTATCTTAATTACATCAACAGCTTTTAATAGTCCACTGCTGGACATAGACCTCTCTTTAGAAAGGAGGGTTGGTATAGGGTTTGTGTCAAGTTTTCCTTCTCTATGTAGTGCTGCTGCTGTCCAGCATAGTTTGCTCCCTTAGTTGGGCTCTTACAACGCCGCACTCTACTCGTATATTTTTAATCTGTCGCCACTAGTATACTGGTTCAATATAAAAAGTAGTCCTTTTTAAAGATTGCCAAATAATATATGCTTTTGTAATAGATCACTGGATCTATTACAAAAGCATATATTATTTGGCAATCTTTTCCTCGATTTTAGATTTGGGGCCACAAACAATCGTTCCTAAGTACTGACTTAGGAACGATTGTTTGTGGCCCCAAAGACTTCTCATATCTTACACTCTCACAAGTACGACATATAAGTCGAAATTGAGTTAGTGCTTAACTCCATACACATTGACAAGCTTTCACTAATGCTAATGCTTACTTTCATCTATCGCTGTAGTAAATATTTTCTAAGTCCCTACAGTCACTGTGTGATTAGGTAATAAAAGTGCAGGCTATAGAACAACTTTCACATAAATAGTCGTTCCCCGTAGTTTCACGTGTGTTCAAGGGTCGTAACGGGATGTTAGATAGTCTATCTTTCTATATGAATACTCAATCCAAAACAAAGGATCTATTTAAATATGCTATATTTCAAAATGAGAGAATCGAACACGTAGCCTCGGCCTGAGCTGAAGCGAACAAGCATATCAACTCGACTCTCCGACCAATGTCGGATGTTCCCACCGAAAATCATCAACTTAATGAAGGTCATCTTTAAGAAATATTCCTATAGAGTTACACACAATAGCTTCATCTCCGAAAACATTGAGGTACTTATGCAGCCATTCGACAAGGCTGCCTGCTCTCGCCTCTCTTCTTTCAGTGGTCCTCGACTTGATTATTTGCCTGCTAAGTCACACGCAGCGCGATACGCAGTACCGCGATATGCAGTCCAAATTAGACGACTTGCATCGAAAGGCAGGCATCACGGGTTTCAAAATCAATACCCAGAAGATACGATTGATACCAATTACGAGGAATAAATCGTTAAGGTATACTGGCCCGAGAAGATCTCCAATGAAGAACTGTTGGAACGCTGCCAGGAATCTTCAATCGAACATTAGATCAAGTGCTAGAACTGGATTGGCCACACTTTTCGTAGGGACCCCGATCGTATCGCCAAACAAGCACTGGATTGGAACCCGCAAGGAAAAAGTTAGCGTGGCCACCAAAAGGAAACTTGACGACACACCTTCGGTGATGAGGAGAAGAGAATCGACAAGACGTCGAGTGTGGTAAAGTGCGAAGCTTAGGACCGAACGCGATCGAGGACTACTGTGAAAACCCTCTGCCCCAACTCGTGGACATAGAATATTAAGTCAGTCAGCCTCGGCTTGGCAGTAGTGTCATTAGTGTGTAGATCTTAAAACTTAGTTATGCCGTAATGGAGCATGCAAGAGAAGAGCGCGTAAAACAGAGGCACGTAAGCGCATCGGATACTTGATGGACGGATCAAATACAGTCAATAACATGGGCACAATGAATCTATATGCCGGACTGTCTCGCTGCGCCACTGTGCGTGACTATTAGAATACACGGTGGACAGTCTTGATACTTTAAAAATGTGACACAATTTTTATACTGTTAAATGCTGGATATTTTTACATTTATGTATGACTTTAGCTGTGTAGAACGATGGTAGGTAGCTATAGACAAAAATAATTTCTAATCATTGCGGATTTCAATTCATTAAAATTTAAAAAGTTGTTTATACAGTAGTTTGATCTTACTTTTTATCTAACAGCATAAAAAATGTGAGTTATTTAATGAAAATTACATTTTTACATGCAAGAGGTTTTGTAACAGAGAACAAATTTCTAGACAAATATTTTTAATTTAATATTTTTTTCTTATATGTGTCGAAATTAGGATTTCTTGGTTAAAAATTGATAATGCAAGTATCAAAAATAGTCGAGTGTGGTAAATATGCTGGTAGCTAAAGAAAAGTTATTATTTTCTGAACTATGGTCATTAAAATTTCTGATTAACAACGTTTGATCCGTGTCGATAAGATGACGATGCACATCCTCTCATATTGTCCTTTTTCTTCCAGCCGTAACTAAACGCTATCAATATTTTTATATCATCGTGTAGATATTAAAGTATGTTCTTATGTATATCGAGAAAGTATTGATAGTTCCTCGAACCCTGAATAACATTTTATATATTTTTTTAGTAACATTATAGTAAATTAGATATTACATTATAGACAAATTTTGTATAGGAAGCAAGATAAATACATTGACAGCAAACGAGCCCACAACAGTTTTATGTCACCTGCCTCATGTCAATCTCTTTGGAGATGTTATGATTAACAAACCTGAACAATGAAGGTAATTAAAAACGCATCGAGCGAGGGAGCTTAGTTAAGTGATATCGCAAATTTTGAATGAAAATTCAGCACTGAGACTGCAGTAGCTCGAAAAAACCGGGATCGCCTACCCGTGTAAAGGACTATTGGCTGTCCGGAGAAGGGTGTAGGTATTATATTGCAATCCGAATTCTTAACCGGTCAAAACTATTTTGACTGCAATATCATACTGTTATAACCAATAGAGGAGATTTGGCACTCGGCAGCCGCTGTCGCAGTACGCACGCTTCGCTCGCTCGCTTAATGATTTAGTAACAGTACAAATGGTGTCACAACAAAAATACTATTGCCCAATGCCAGTTAAAATACTTTTGACCGGCTAAGAGTTCTGACTGTAACATAAATAATACATTTGATTAGTTTTTGAGATATCATTATTGCCATAGTACCTACTGGTTTATGTATTTTCGCTATGTATGCTATATATGTATATAAAAAAAACAGAATACAAGACGAAAAAGCAGGTTGGTCCCCATAATGCACTTTTGGGTTTAGGGCAAACTTAACAATAAGAGCCCTACCTTGACACAAGCCTGTTATAGAAACTAACCATTCGTCATCCATTATTCACGGCCTAAATTGCACAACTTTAGAGCGCCATTTCTAAATGACATCTAAATCTGTTACTGTATTAACATTGTGAATAAAATTCATACAATCAATCTACATAAATGTCCGTGAGCGTCCGTCCATTAGTCAGCTGGAGCACAAAGGGCACACGCTCGTCTCGTAAATCAGTCGCATGTACTCGTATTGAGACTGTTGCCTAAATCGCTCTCAATAACCGATGTATGCCGCCCGCGCCCGCGCCCGCGCCGATATACCACTACACCGGCCGCTCGCACCGCGCCAATATAGAACTTTCCAGCCATTAACGACCCCTTACGATCAACATTTGTCATTAGACGAAGGTCATGTTACTGCCTTCACTTGGATCTTACACTTAATACTCACCAAAATTGTTTATTCGTTATACCTACCTAAGTGTTTCGAAACCGAAACATGAATAGGTACATGATAAAGATTATTCTGTTGCAAGTTGTCTTAATATTTTAAAGCGTTATAGTAAATACGTATCCTTTGCTCGAGTATTAAACACAACCTCTGCGAGTTAATGACGCAAAATGACAACACGGAGCGACGTCCCACGGAGAGCGTGCTGCATACAATTTAATTTGTACATTTCAAGATTAGATAACCTGTATTCGATTTGTTATAATGAAGTGTATAATTATTCAAAGTGCATACTAAACACACCCTAATCGGATATTAAGATATTAAATATTAGATGTGTTAGTGTTGGTTCATCGAGAGCGGCGCGTGGCTCGCCGGGGGGCACAGCGGGAGTGCGCTACCGGCCGCCGCGCGCCCGGCCTGCCGAGGCACTCCGGAGAGAGGCCGCACCGGGCGCGTTGTGCCAACTAATTGTTATGCTCGACCCCCACTACCGCCTGACACCTTACAACACTATGATTAATGATTACTAATGTCCATTCACTAGCGTTATTAATATACCTACCAAAGAATACTCCCTAAATTACCTTACATTCTGGACATATTTTTACAACACCATATCTCTTTATCCCGCTAAAAAAAACACCCTTATTGCAAAAGATTATTATAATTAAATAAGCAAATAAACATAAATATTGTACTTTACTGAATACATATTCATAAAGTATATTATTATAATAGATATGGTATCGAGTTACTTCAAACAACTTTAGAAACTGCCTTATCTCGTTATCTGTTAAATATTGTCGCCACATTTCGAGCGGCGGCCGGTCACGCACAAGAGGTGACGAAGCCAACGTTGAAACTTAACATATTAAAATAACGATGGGAATAAAATAAAAGAGTACTTATTTATGCATAATAATGGTTTCGGGTGAATAAAAATGAGGGGATCCGTACAAATATCTAAATAAAAGAGTAACATCATAAAGCGGACGGTCCGGGCCGGCGGCCGAGACGCTAGATGCCGCGAGCTGATTGTGACCGCGCACCACCGGCTATCATTTATATCATTTCATTGCGGCTGTTTACATTTCATTCATAAGCCAGATTGTCCTATCGTAAAACCTAACTTTATATTGCCTCTTATAATTTCCCTGAGAAGTGTTTACGCTCATTTTTGGATCATTGTAATAACACAAGAGGCTAGTAACTTCGCGAGTTATCTTTACATGTTTTAAGGTACAGACAGGTATAATCATAACTTACATAAAATAAATTAATGATGCCATACAAACTATTTTTTTAAGAATCATGGCCTTAATTAGCGCGTATCAAACTTAAAGAATTGTCGCAACAATTAAAATATGAATTTAAAACAGAATATAATATTGTGAACAGCGGTCGTATTGATTATTTTTTATTTTAATAAGCCCTTGGCATGTATGTGTCGCCGAAGCTCGCACGTTACTCCTTATTTATTGACCTATTAGAGATAACATTAAGATCAAGATGCACGGCCAAGGACCTTTGTTATAAAAATGTCTGCTTCATTATTCTTAAAAAAATGAACGAAAGGATTAGTGTGGAGTTAATAAAATAAGGCCTTATTTTAATGTTAATGTATTTGAACATGTGATTATACTTCTAAGTATAAGCCATAAAAACATATTTGAGACATTATTATAAAAAAATATTTATCTCACACACTAAAAAGCAAATAGAAGTGCAGTTATAGTACATATAAAGCATAGATATTTATAAAAGTGGATTAAATATAGTTTAGAACATTGATTTTGTGAAGTTCAATTTCTGTCGTAAGAGTCGATTGCAAAGACAAGGAAAGCTTGAAACACACGGTATACCAACCCATCTGGCCAGGGTGGTAATGAAGGCCAGTAATCTCCTGTCTAAGGAGAGGTCCAGCCAGTGGACTATTAAAAGCTGTCGATGACGTACCTATTACTAGGTTTTCAACATTTCTTGGGTAGCGTGATGATTTAATCTATTAATAAAGACTTTTTTCAACATAATCTATGGCAATAGGGAGATTAATAAATTAATATGAATATAGAAATAGTGAGAATATGCACACTAGTTTAAAATTATTAGATAAACAATAGATACATCGTATCCATGCTATTCTCAATGTAAGCAAACAGATGTCGGCATCTTCTCGTTATAATTTTTCCCAGATTTTTTAATCCACGTAATTTAAATCAATACTCATTATAGCCTTTCAAAGGACCGTCATCACGAATTTTTAACACAGAAACAAAGAACTTGTTTTATAATCTGATTTTAAAGGCATTTTAAGTTTTATGGCTCACGCAGCCTGATAAATAATCAGAAACGTCGACACGGTGCCATAACTAAAAATCGTTTTAAATGTGCAGTATATTTATAACAACTTTATCGATAACGATCTGTACTTGATATCTGTAGGTAAAGGAAAAGGGCCGTAGATTCGACACAACGCAATCATCACGAACAGTTGTTTATGTTTCGATGTTCTTAGCCGCGATTTGGTTTCATTTATTATTCTGTGAGGAGTTGTATAAGTTTTAAAGGTGTAACACAAATCAAGTTTCCTTACCAAATCATTCGTGACTAGTGAATAACCGTGAGGCGACGCTTAAGAACAACTTATTGTAGCGGAAGTTAGCAATAAGCTTGGAACTCTTAACACCTGTTTATGAGTAGATATAAATTGTTAAAAAATTGTTAATACGTCATTATAAAGAATGTAGGTACTGTTATCAGCAAGATCGTTGAGCGACAAGTTACATAGTCTGCACATAGTCCACACTACCTCCTGACAACGCATCGTGGGGGGTCTTATAGGCTCTATTTTATTGACCAAACACAATTTCATAGATGTAAAATAACTTCAATTTATTTAGATCATTATTATACTTTTATATAAAAGTGTTAAAATGTATGGGAAACGCATAATATTTCAATTTAATACCTGATCTAAATTGATAAAGAGTTTAAAGCCCGTCAATTCTGTTTTAATCTTGTTCTTATCGCGACATAATTTAACTGTTGAATAGTTTATAGGCACCTAATGAAGAGTAGGAGGAGAGATATGGGACGCAATGGCGATCAATACAATTAAGAAAAACTATAACGGTTACCCCCCGCCGCGTTTATCTGTCTTAAAGCAAAATACTCTAAAAGTACTATATTTTTACCGTACGGTTTATCAACGAATAGAGTGAGTCATATATAGGTGTATGATTAATTGAGTCAAATATCGTAATTTGGACCTAAAGATTTTGCTAAATGGTTATTTCTTAGGCCCAACTGCTTTATCTGAATCACTTTTAGGTCTGTGGTAGAAATATCTTGTTTTTCTCTTTCGCCACGTTTATTTTACGAGTTGCTCTTGAAGTTGATATTTATATAGTGATAAGTTTTTAAACTATTGCTCATTCCATCTCATTAAATATCCGTTTGGCCCAGTTTTATGACCTTGTCTTATTTGAAGTGATTACTTCGTCACTCATCTATTCAAATTTTCATCATCCCTGTGTAGGTAAACTGATCATCTTTCGTGTGTTGACTTTGAAACTCAACTTGTCATAGGACCACACTGTTGGTCATAAGTATATATTATCACAATTATTATGTTATTTCATCAGCCTATCATCAGCCTAAATTATATAATAGCCGTCATCATGATTTCAGGCATAGAGGAGTAAGGAGCGAGGCCCATTAGACACAGCATTACTGCTTACTCGGCTACTCGTTTTATAGTTTTAAGATAATCAAGATAATATTTTAATTTACGCTAATTAGCTAACACATTAAAATACCTTAAGGGAAGGAAGAAGTAATCATAGAAATGAATCTGATCTACACTTTTTCTTTCTTATACACAAATACATAGGAAAGAAATATAATTTAAATTTCTCTTAAAATTGTACAAACTAGATCTTAATTTTATTCAATAACGATGTTGCAAAGCACTCATTTCAATCAATTACTTTGAGTTTACAATCATCTGCTTATAAATGACTAACTAGACAAACGTTAAAGACCAGGCCAAGGATTATTTGTAGTCATCTTTCTAGTATGTCACTTTCAATTAAGTTTTGTTATGAGCCTAATTAATGGAACTGCTATATCACTCACATTTGTAAAATTGTATAAAATCTTGTGTTCTGTTTCGTGAATACTTTAAATGCTTTTGAAAATAGTTATTTACCTTATTAAATACAGCGCCTCGGAATAAACGTAGAAGGTAATAAAAGTAGCGCAATAAATATCCAAGAAAGTTGTTTTAATTTCTTCTTTACACGGAGTAGATTAGGTACCAGGCGCCATCGGCAAAACTTCCTTGTTTTTAATTTTCTTTAAAACATCCACTTTTTACATTTTATTTTCAGTGAATAGGTGGAAAACTCACTTCCAAAACGCTATGCTCTGTAAGGTTGTGAATAGCGATATCATTTTGAACTTTAAGTTGTATACCTGAAGTTTTATATTTAACAACTAAACGAACTACCTACTTCTACTTTTTAATCGCTAAGTAGAGGCATCTTTATGGACTACTTCAATTGTTTATTCGAAATTTCTACTCTTAATTCATCCAGATCGTATTTAGAAATCCTCTTAATCTCTAACAAATTACATTTCATGACTTTAAATAGTAAAACTGTAGTAACAATTGTACTTACTATCATAATTTCGTTATACGTTGACAACAAAACATTCTGAGATTGCTTTTCAAGTCTAGACAATGTTAGGATATCGTATAGCTACATTCTTGATCATGGGAAAATTACCGATGGTTGGACAATCGGGCGCACGGGTCGAGCGCACCGCGGGCACACCTTATCACTACGCGGCCCATTGTGTCTAGTGCCGGCTTATTCCTGACATTCACAATATTCCATGCCATTCGACAAGTACTCCCCAGATTACAGTAGTATGATTAGAATGTTTAGTAAGTACTGTCCACATTCATTCGTCCGGTTCCAACTCTATGCATTATTTTATTCAGAATCTTAGAATGTCCAATGTTATTGCAAACTTTTAACAAAGAAATACAAAATAAGCAAGAGTATCAATAAGACGAGACCCATTCTTCATTGCGAGGAATTATGGCACAAAAAATAAATAATATCAATGATTATAGCCGAGATTCTGAGGACTCCTTTGTGGGTGTACCATAAAAACTGATCCTGTTATAGTTTGCGAAAGCAATTAAGTTGTAAAACTTAGTGGTCTCTACTGTCTTAATGAAATATTCCACTTGATTATTAATGTCCGTCATTTATTGGTCCGCAATATAATGCGGATAAAATAAATATTATGCTAAGTCATAATTTTTATTACTTTCTGTACGATAACACATTTTATGTTTGAGAAAAAAGACGAATATAATCTACGTAGCGTTACACTTAAAAATAAAAATGACGCCATATTTTAATACACCATGATATTGCCTCATACAGAGCAAAAGAAAATGGTTTTTTCTATACCTATATATTAAGCTATATGCAACTTACGTTTGTACCAAAATCTTTAAAGGAAATGTTGTGAATAGATTCGAAGGAATCAACTCACAACATCGCATCGCCGCGTTCGCAATGAGTGTATGTGAGAATTATTTTGGACTTAATAAATAAACCATCCACGTCTGAAATCTCTCAAATCGCTTACATGTTAACAGATTTTATATCTTTATAAATTTATTTACTATTCTAAAGTTAGTTGAGTCTCAACGCTCAAATTAAATATCATAAACATATAATCGTGGGCATAATGAATATTGTGGATAGTTCAAATTATATATCAGCAATAACACCAATATACAGTAATTTTAAGTGTTAATTAGCGCAGAGAGTTAAACGGAGCCGAGCATTAAGAGAATTCAGCAAGGGTGGTCCAACAATTATTTAAAAATAAAATGTAGACAATTCGGTTTAATTATTGAAATGTAAGAAAATATTAATAAATTTTCTAGAGAATGCAGTCGTATATGTTTTATGTATGACGAAGGAACATGACATGTCTCTCGGCTAATTAATGTAAGCGTTGCGCAGGAGTTAATTAATTGTCGGCTACCCATGTAGCGCGCATGAAACATTTATAAAATTCATATCAAAGCTAATTATGAAACATGGCCGCGCCTGAGCTTTGCGCCACCCGCGGGGAATCGCCCGCGCGTCCATCTCCACTTTAGTAAAAACTATTCTCCACTGGATTTTCTTGTTTATTAAATTACAGTAGTAAGTACATACTCTATAGATATTCTCACCACGATCATAAATCGATGTGGTACTTTGATTAAATATTGAAATGTTTACAAAAAACTTACTGCGAAGGTGGTCTCATATAGGAATACTGGCTTCTCTTTACTTTATTACATGAAACACAATATTTTAACAAGGAACTTTTTATATGTATGTACATGCTATATTGTTATAAAGCAAATAATAAATTAGATTTAAGTGGCTAAATACACTATACCTCAGTTGAATGCACACACTTAATGATTTACAGTGTTGTACTTCCAATTAGCTTGGATTTCTCCGTACGTTTTGACAGCTGATAAATATTTTTTGGACTTGCCCAAAAATCACGAATTGTAACTAAAATATAGCCACTCCTACACTACATAAGAATGTGGACAAACCTGCACTGCTAACATAGTTTTTATCGTTACTTATATAGACTATATCCAATTCTCAAAGAATGAATTAAATGCATCAATGTAAATAGTACTTATTATGATGTCGTGAATAAACGCTAAATATATTTGGCGTTGTCCGCGTGGTGACCGATTAAGAATACGGAGTCTCGCCACCCCTATTCATCCCGTGGGTGTCGTAAGAGGCGACTAAGGGAGCAAACTACGCAGGACAACAGCACTGCAAAGAGAAGGAAAACTTGACACAAATCCTATACCAAGACAGCGTGGCATAGTAGGCCAAAACCTCCTTTCTAAGGAGAGGCCTATGTCCAGCTGTGGACTATTAAAGGCTGTGATGTGATGTGTATATTTGGCGTTTATTCACTACATCCGTGTCATCCTCAACCATTTGCATATCAAGACTAAAAACGTTTATGTAACACCTTGCCATTCAAAGGTACAAACATACTATCTTCAAAATATTAACTTAATGCCCGTAAACAATAACATTAGCAAGATATCGGTACCAAACGCTGCTTAAAACATCCGATACCATAAAATGTCTTCGGAATAAAACAAGCAGTTAAATGCCATCTGCGCGTATATAACAGTCGTTAAATATTAATCAGCGAATTAGTATGACTAAACTAACAAAATCAATTGACTAATTTTTTACACGCAACAGGTTTTCTTCAATGTCGTTCCAGGATTTCGCCGTGGCACTCGAGTTCCGCTCTCAATGATAAAATAATACAATGGCTTGTCGCGTAAATACCTACTTAATTCATCCTTTTAATGTCATTACAATACATAAACATGTCCAGACATGTTTATGTATTGCAATGTACCTACCCAGGTACATAAAATATTTTACATAATGCCTATGAATCAAACTCTAACATTTTCAATTTTTTTTTTAAATTTATCAGAACTGTTTTATGAAACTTTGTCCTTGGAGTATTGACTAGTGTGACAACCCACGGCAAAATTAAAAAAGCGACGGTCAAATATAACCTAAAATTTTTATTCAACACGATTATACAGATATTTCAAAATTTACCGGTCAACGATGTAAAACAAATATTTAATAAGGTTAATAAGTTGTGGTCGGCATTCTACCACAATTTATTAAGGCGATCTTTAGTAGGCAAACGTGTATTTTATTTTTTTTATACTTTATGCACTAGTGTGACTAAGGCGGACTTAATGCCTTAGGCATTTTCTTCCAGTCAACCCTAGGGCGATGCAGAGCCAAAACATGGTTGATGCAGAGAAATTATTTAAATTAAAATTAAGGTAGATCTGACAAGGACTTTAATAAATATTTCCGCAACAGGTATTTAAAAGTTTGCCGAGTTTTGCCATCCTGATCTCGAGAGGGAGCGCGTTCCATAACAGGCTGTGCTTTTCATTGTACCAGGAAAGTAGAATGTACATAGTCAGAGCCGTAAGTAGCACAGTGAAGAATTAGGTTACTTGAAGACTTACTTACTTACTAGTAAAGTAGGAGGGAGAACTTGGAGAAAAGAGTAAAGAATATATGGTAGTTAATGGTCGTGTCTCTCTGCGTTGGTGAATTGGTAGCCACTCCAAAAGGGTGCGATGCTGAGACACATTATCATATTAGCGTAAATTGAAAACGAATCGAATGCAATTATTCAGAAGGCGTTCAAGCATATTGAGTAGATCTATAATGATATCTAACCACATCATGGCTGGCAGAATTGAGGTTCTTTCTAATTCCATTCGCTATAAGTCAAGAAGAATCTGGATTACTAACCTTTGTGGCTGGCACATTAATAAACAAAAGTTATTTTAATTATAATTTCGTAACGTGTCCCCTTAAGGGTATCCTTTAGAGAACGCAGAAACATACTCTATTGAAAACGTCAATAACTTTTATTTCAAACCTGCACTTATTAGTATCAGCCCTGGATTGAGGGTCACGTCCATACCAGGGCAAACTAAATTTAAACTTATTTTTTCACACGTTTTTCAAACTTAATTATTTTTTTACGCTTCGGAGTAGGTAGAATAAATTTAAATAAAATTAGGAGTCCCAATTTTTCATATAATTTATTGACACAAAAAATATTTCTCGAATGTACTTAATATATTTTTTTGTCCCAATAACGAAAAAATGCCAATCATTATATATTTTTAAAGTTATTAATCTCAAACGCTGACGAGATATTATTAAGTTTCTCCCCCAATTCAAAAATCGTGGAACCGGGGCTGATCATCTAATCTAAGAAGTACTGTTTGACAGTTCTGACAGATTGAAGGATGGGTTCAAAAAAGTCGATCACTACAATATCCGATTCTGAAAACATAGTGATATAAATTCTTTGGATTTACTAATCTATAATAATAATTATTCTTTATTAATCATTTTTACTTTACAGATTTATGTATGTTATTGTAAAACCCGTGTATTGGTATATCTTAGGTGTTACTAGTAAATTTTAGTATACACTAGACTTAGACACGAGCGATTTTGCCTACAAAGATTGATTTAAATTTACATTTGATAATAAAAATTAAAAGTTATTCGTTGACAATTGAATGTCAGTTGAAATTTAAGCATGATTTAATAGAAGACGCCTGGATTGAAAGATGCTCGTTACTAATAAGTTCGATTATTCGTACATTTTAAAGATTATTCATAAACAAGTGAATTTGAAGAGTCGCAACACTACAGTGAAAGGACCAACTACGTGACTTTGAAAAGAAGTCTATAACAGTCTATAACAATTTATTGTATTTACCTTTTTTGTTCCTTAGTTCAAAAGTTTAAATTTAAATTTAGTTATTAAAATAATAATAGCTTAACAATTCCATAGTTTTAGGGAAAAGTTTATTGAAATTGTGTGATTTACGCCAATACAAAGTTGTTTCAGCTTCAAAAGTATGAAACGTCAAACGGTACCTCTTAGATTAGATGGACTATAGTGTAGAATAGATAACTACAATACTATCAAAATATGTTTTCGTTATATTGTTTGTGAATACATTTTCAAGTTATGATTCGGTATTAAAATACTGGAATGTTCAAGAGGTGCATGAATACATCTCTTACATCCAAGTGTACTCTCTTCGTAGACATCAGCCTTCCCATCAGGTGATTTGGAAGTTGTTTAACCGAATTACCGAATAAAAACGAGTTACCCAAAACTCAGTTTTGGGTTAAGCTCGCCTTTGTACATATAGTTTCCTTAATCACTTATGTAATATAAATGTGTACAATAAAGAATAAATGAAAATGAAATGAAATATACGAATAGAAACATCAACATTATATCAAATTTAACATCTTCAATTGCCATATTTAATTAGCCATTTGAGATAGTTAGCACAGAATCCAAATTGTGCACATAACATAAGTACTAAGATTTACTACTTTTAAAAGTTTTAATAAGATTTAAAACTTATTAAAACTTCAGTTTGATGCTATGTGTAGGCTGTCAATTAACTTCATTTTATCTCTTACTTTCACAAATTCATAAGTTTCAATAATTTGCAATCATTTTGAGCAGATGACCTTTCCTCGTTTCGCAAGGCTGGGTCCACATTTGACGATATTTTTCTATGCTCTTAATCTCAAATGAGGTTATCTACGTGTTTCTGAATCCACTGTTCTAAGTTGCAGTAGTAAGTAGAGATTTACATGCGGCGTGATGGAATGTCACGTATTCTTATAGGCCGATAAATAGACCCAAATCACGTCACGTCTAACGGATTTTTGGATATTACGGTTATTCTGCTTTTCGATGAAATTTGGAAATTTAGAAACCGTAACTCTAGCAAAAAGTATACGCGTGCCGGGTCGCTTATACCGTTTATAAACATCACGTACCTACTTACTTGACTTCTTTTCATTTTGATTAAATGATAGTAAACATTTTCCTTGGTTTTAACCTCTTTTTAATGTTTTATGAGATCTCTGTTTAGAGGCATACTATAGTCAACAAATCAAATCCATAAATAAACACTACCTACTCAATAATGTATCTTAACCTTGTCGCCAAGCCTGTAACTTTGTCATTAGTAGTAGCTGTGCTGCCGCTCAATTCTGAGGTTCATAGAAGCCTGGCTATGTCACTTAAGTAAATAACCCTAACAAAGGCGGGACTACGAAACACCGAGTTGTACCAGTACCTATACCGCATATGTGTGACCACTGGAAACAGCGCGCGTACGGCCAGTGAAAAACACGAAGAGGCAGGTAGCCGGGTATGCTTTCGATTTCGTTTTAAATCTACATTGTAAAACAATTTGATTGAGCTGGGGTTGCATCAAATAGTTTTTAATTAATATTAAATAACAGGTTTAGTATAAATAGTAGAGATCGCTTGGTTGTCGAACTTCGTCTATAATTATTAACTTTTAAATGTTTTGTTTTATAACAATGATCACTGTAACTTAAACTTTCTATACCGTGACAGGTCAACAAATATATTAACTGGACGCTTGTAGTTTCTTTTAGATGGTACAAAGAAATCTTTTCGCTTATTAATACATTTAGACTCATACAAAGCATTAGACAATTCCAATTTATTCAGGCAGATAGAAGTTGTAAGAATTTTTTTAAAGTGATTCATTTGTCATTATTTAGTAAATTAATCTCAATTACAAAATATTAGTAAAATAGTCATGCGTTTATTGCACATGGAACTGCAACACAGTTCAGTTTAGTCCTGATTGTGTCACTTTGATACTACTTGGGTAACTAAAATATCCGTTTTTACTTACAATCTGTAATTTAATCATTTAAATGTTTTTACTTGCAATCCGTAATCAATAATTTAAATTTAAACGGGAATCTAATGTCATCAACACATTGTCGTCCCAGAGATAAAAATGCTAGTTGTTGTAGCTTGCCTAGAGAGTTGTCAAGCGCAGTAGACATAGTACTTAAAGTATCTCTGACTTGTTGTAGTAATGTCGTGGTGTGGTGAATCAAAGAATTGATCACTTCATGGTGGGGTCGACCATTTAGCTGACCATTCCGTATAAACGTCTACGTTTGATTAAGTAGGTATATTTTATTTCAGGTATGTCCATGTCATTAGTGTATCCATGATTTAACAACAATTATAAATAAAAAAGGAACTTCTATATCACCTATTCTCTTAAATTGTCGTAGCGACATTTCACTGCACTTTTTCCTTTTATTTGCACATTATTATTTCCTGATGGATCAAATAACATAAACAAAAAGGTATTAGCGCTTCTACCAGTAGCTAATCTGATATCATGAAGTAGTCGTGCATATAGTAGTAGGTAGATATTCACGCACATTTCATAAAATGATCACACCACTGGGGTATATCATTAAAATCATCAATTCTATGATTGATCGCGAAAATTGCATGTCCTAAAGTGTTATCAAAACTTTTACTTTGACACCACCCTGACCCTAAATTAGGCTATGATTAAAAATACAAGCAATTTATTACTTTTTATGGACAAAATACGCTTTATTAGAAATTTGATGGCAAGATTCAAGATTTCTAACGTAGGTAAAGCACAAGCGTCAGCGCACACGCACAGCACCGGAGATACGCGAGGCACTACCTACTGAATACTAGTTGACAAAAATGAATTCAAAAAGTAAATTCCACTCATATACCTATCTATAACATTTCCTAACAGTATCCGTTCGTTGGTAGCCAATAAGTACCTATTTAAAATTATATGTAATCATAGATACATTAATTTGCATTTTTTATTAAAATGACTGTATGTCATGGCATAGTTTCTACTCCACTTAAGCCAGTACTGTTTGTGAATACGTTTAATAATAATTAACTTAATGTCATTAGTTTGTATTTAGTTAAATACGCAAATGGCTGATTCACTCTTTAAAGCGGCTAAGTACCTACCTAATACGTATCTAATAATTTAAACCTTTGCTTGTCACATACCTACTCTTATATGATTATAAAGCAAAAATAAAGCTTTGGGATTTATTAAGTTAGAAGACTTGAACTACTTCCAATTTAAGTTATAAGTATGTGACCTTGACATTTAAAAACTATTGCTTACAAACGGCAATGCAATATCCTTTTCCTTTCACTCCTTTCTTATTTCCCCATCTTTAATTTCATAGTGTGGTTGATAGCAATTTCCTTCTGTTATAGGATCTGGGACAAATTACTTATAGTTTTCAAAATGTGATTGCTTAATCCGCCTCTGCCTAACGCTTCGGGTCTAACATCAACTGTGTACATATATGTGTTGTTTTGTGTTTGGTTTTGAGCATGTACTTACATTTTCTTTTTCCACCTTTTTAGATAAGTAACCAAAGGTACCTACTCAGATAGTAAGTAATCATTTTAAGGAAGTGTTCCTAAAAGAGATTTTATGCCTCATCCGCTAACGTCTTTAAGACATAACTACTAAAATGTCCTATTTTCTATTATTTTTATCACACTACTAGAGCTGCATGTGCTAATAGGTATGCACCGGTGACCGCATTCCACCACGCGGATCCACCCCTGTATGCCAATTTAGTTTTATAAAATATCTAGGTACACCTAATTATATAATACACCTGGACCTCTGTCACTAAATCAACACCTAAAGTCATTATCTTATCTTTTAAATTTTTATACGAATAGTAGGTAAGTGTCAATTCAAAGTGACCATTATTTAAAAATGATATAGTGTACCCTCGACTTTAAGTCGCACGAGTTATTGTGCACTTAGAGAAAATAACAGATGCTTGCTCAATAAAAAGATGGAGCGAGAATGTGCAAATTCAAAAGTTTATTTTAGCTACAATAACGACAAGGACGGCGTACTTCCCACCTCTTCGGCAAGGCATGAGTTTTGCATAGCGGCCAGTGGACACCTTACATCAAAACAAGTGAGGTCGAAGGAGAAGTGGGGGCCAAAGGCGGTGCGGGGCGCGCGGGGTCGTGGGGCGGGCTGGGGGCGTGCAGTGCAGCCTGCAGCGTGCAACCCGCCGCCCGCGCCTGACCTCCCGCCGATGAGCGATGCACTTTGTACCGACACTACATTGCATTGTCAATAACATCTAACAATATTCTAAGTAGGCATGGCATTTCATCCAAATTAAATAAACATTTTACTATTCATACTGTACACAACTATAATTGGAAGACTGATTATAAACATCTATGTTTACTTGATTCTGTTTAGGTTAATATTCACACACACACTTCTCAATGCATTACTCACAGTACCAACATCTTCCGGAATGAGATATGTAGAAGTGATTGAAAACATGTGCATACCAAACAAATACTGAATGGTTTGTTATGATACAGAGAACGCCATCTATTAGCTGGTAGCGGCACCTACGCTCATAAACTCTTTCCAAGACAAGATTGTTACTCGTACGATTATAATCCATGGTAATTTGTAAATTATAACAAAGCAGAGTGGTTTTATTCATATGTGTTATATTCATAAAATTTACACTGTACATTCATCAATTCCCGTGATTAAATTACTATTTATAAGTAAGAAGATCTTTCTTACAAGTATGAAAGGTGTAGGTATAATAATTTTATTTATCATATCATCTTATTTATCATTTTCTAATATGACGCAACTGTTTAAAAGCAATATTTATTAAAACGTGTTCCACGGTATGTTTTCAATCTATGACGCTGCACATTACGATTTGTAAATGTAACATCCGCGGATACCGTCGCCATTTACATGCAAATACATTATTACTAAAATGAACATCCTGTCGGGCTGCGATCGATTTGCATATTTTTTAATAATATCAGGAAAAAATAACAAAAGCGGCATTATTAAATGGACGACAGTCAATTGTTAGGATTTCCGGAGGGCAAGTAAATTATTCATAAAATTTAATCAGCGCAGCTATAATCTATGCGCGATGATAATTATATGTCATTATGAATACAATGAATTTATGTCCATTATTATACAGGTCATGTGATATCACCTGTTAGTTTTCGACTGAATTACGAATTAGGAATAGTTTCAACCTTGCCCTCTGTTGATGCCTTAGTATAAATTTGACGTACTAATAAGTAGGTACCTACACCGAATAAGTCAGGAAGATCCGAATTTAACCCGTTTTCAAATCCACTTGTAATTTGTGTTTCAGTATTTGATAGAGTTTACAACAATACTAGTAAAATGAAGCCTATGTACCTACCTAGTTGCAATTTCCTTTACAAACCTGTAAGTGTGGTATCCTAAAACAACTGTTTAACATACCAGTACCTATCTATATTAATTAGATAGGTACTGGTATTATTAGTAGAATAGTTGAAATATGCACAGTGCGACATAATTAGATACTACACTAAAAGTTTAAGAAAATGACAGTAACGAAATAAAGGTTAAAAGTATTACGTTCTATCCATTATAAACACCATATCTATATCATTTGTAAAAACGGTATCTAATAGTAGTTTTTAGTGGTAAATTAAGTATAACAAAGAACTGTCACTCTGCTAAATCACACACAGGTTAGAAATAATGATGGCTAAGTCAGAGGTTTGATTTCCACCCACGATAAATATTATGTTATGAGCACCATCATTTGTTGTATGAGTGTGTTTTATCTATTAGTATTTATTTAGAAATATGTGTCTCTGATTGACGGTAATATAAAAGACAAAAGTGAACGATGTTTTGAAAAGCAAACTAAATTATATAAAAATAAAGCTAGTTCTTCATTCCTTTTACAACATATGTAGGTAAAATGTGATGACCCATACCTGTATTTTGGAAGTGCAAGTCTTCACGTATAATAAGAACATAACAGCTCTGAATCACTATTTAAAAGTAAATAACAACTTGAAGTTTTTAATATTTTAGTTCAGTATACAGAGCCTCGATTGGTACTACACTCGATGGGTGGTTTGTGCTCATAAGCAATAGTTGTCAATGTAATTTATCATATTAGGCAGAGGTTTAAAGAATCTTGTTTTGTGACTTAAGTACCACTGCATATACGGCCTAGTTCAACAAAATTTAAGTTTACAACGAGAAATGACTCGTTTTGGTTTGTATTGAACAGTTTATGGTTCCGCAAAAGAATAAAATCGTGACTCAAACATGGTGATCAATTACGGGGTTTTATATGTACTCGTAAAAGATATTTCTGCAATCCATAGCATGCCTCAGTCACTCTCCTGTTCAATTCAAGGGTCCGTTCCCGTCTTCCACATCGTACTAATTTTATCATCATCATCAACAGCCATTGCTAGTCCACTGCTGGACATGGGCTAATTTTATATTTACAATTATTAAGAAAGTAACAAAACAAAAAATAACTTAAATTTGTTTAACTACCTACATATATTAATGATATGTATTTTTTTATGATACAGAGGGCAAAATAATGGACAGGTCCCTAATGTTAAGTGACTACCGCCGCAACTCGAGTCACAAGTTCGTTACATGTTTTTGAAGTGTTAAGCATACTACGCATGCCTTTAATTTTATATGTAAAACTGTAGAGACCTTTTTCTTATTCTTAGTGATTCACCGTGCGGGTGTCAGGACCATCGCGTGATAGATAGGGGCAACACATGCGACTTCGACAGCGCCTGGGACTTGCGACCCAGGTATAGGTTTAGGGAGTACTCCTTATGACTTATTCTCCTTTTGAGTCCTTGCGACGCGTCATCATCAGCGACGAGTCATAATATATGATGAGTACATGAATGTGTATTCAAAATTATATCATACTTGCTTTTGCCTACAGCTTTATCTGCGTAAAGTAATTTTTCCACCGCCCATCGATCGAAGTGGCGTGCAATGGGAGAAACCTAGGTAAGTCCAACAGTCGACTGCAATAAGACTGATGATGAATTTACCTCTTTAGATTTTTTTTAATGGAAGGAATACCGTATCCCTTGGAACGTGTATCTAGTTTTCTAAATTTCACGATGATCGGATAAACGGTAAGAAGAAAGTAATAAATGATAAAATTAAAAAAGAGAAATTAAAGGAATGAAGTAATTAAACATTTATCCATTGCTATGAATGCCATATCAACAATGTGAAAATAAAAATAGATTTAACTACATAGGTACGTGTAGACAGAAGCCTCAAAAATTCTAACGGGACTAACCTTAGGTTACTAAGTACAACACTGGTGGCAAGTGTTCCGTGTTAAGTACTTATAATCAGGCCGCTAGCGCTTTAAAGTAGTCTCTAGTAAATACATGGATAAAATACATCATTGGAGTGATGTTATTCATTGTTTGAATATTCGATTCCAAGAATACCGACTTGTGACTTGGAACAAAATATGCTTTTTGTTAGCCTTTCCTGTTGCTGATCATGGTATTGTGCCAGAGTAATCCGAAAGAAGAAAACGAAAGTAGAAAAAGAGCATATTTAAATGAAAAATCTATAATAAATAAAAACACACTTGGCTTAACATTGTTAAGAGCTGAATCCTTTGCGGGGTATCCGATTATTGTCTTCATGGTTATTTAGGTGCATTCCCTTAATGAACAGTATTAATTCGAGGTGTTTTTTTTATTTCAATTATCCAATATAATCCATCTGGATTATTTTGGATTAAATCTTGGAGATGTTGGACAAATACATTGTACACTTAAATTTGTAGCACTATCGCAAACGGTTGAGAAACTAAAATAAAGTTAATAGTACTATAAAATGTTATTTTTGTTACCAAAAATAGATCATTATTAATGAAGTATATTATTGTTGTTTTATCAAATGTTGGATATAGAATAATTAATTTGAATATTATCAACATATTATGTCCTAATTAAACATTTACTAATTAGACTTTATCAAATGTAATTATTCTTCAACTTCTACAACGATCTAAACATACTTTTATATTTATGTAATGTAACTATAACCCTGTATATAATTTGCATAACAAAAAGAAATCTAATAAATTATGTTATATTATTATAAAATAAAAATGCCACATAAAAAGAACGCCAAACTCATGTCGTACATGTAAATGACACTCAAGCGTGAAGCTTTATCTGTTCAACGATTAATTATAGACCCTGTGACCAAATTTTACATATTTTATACTATTTTTGCTCACGACAAAACTAGTGGACACCACCTTAGCATATGAAGGATAACTACAGAAAATTTAAAATTTGTCATGTTACATGATTAAGTATATAATGTACACTACTACAGATTTAACAAAATGGTATTATTAACTTTAGATAATATATAAATCGTCAATTTATTTATTTTTTAAATGCGTTCTAAGTTGTTAGTTACTTTGTAAAAGTAAACTCTGTAGTTTACTTTTACAAAGTAAGTAAGTAAGTATTTAGCTTGTAAGTATTTCGCATAAGAACATTTCTTTTTTTCATAAAAAAACACTTATTTAATAAAAATTTAACTCTTCAGAAATACAAAAAATATATATTTTACCAATAAGTTTCAAGTCTATAACCGATAGATCACATCGTAGTACCCATGTACGAGTATTATGCAAATATGAAGTCAAGTTGTTTAGAAGTTCCACCATCTGTGACAGACGTGGCAACGTTTATTTATGTAAACGTAAATATAATATTAGTGAAGTAAAAAACTGTGTTGTTTAGAATAATATTTAAGTATGTAGATGTTATCGTCAGTCGTCACCTGAACGGAAGCGAGACGGTGCCACTAACACAAAAACCACATTAGTATCCCAATTATAATTACATTGTTATTTATGCACGTTGATTTATCAAAGTTTACAAACAAGGGGGCTATCTTTAGTATCGTATTGTAAAAAAACAGATAGGCTACGGCATTAACACTTATGGTTACTATGCATGAACTAAGGGAAATAATTGATTGAACCTATCTGTCAAATTTCTTTTAGAAAAGCTGTTATTTTGTTGCTCGTAAAAATAAATTAAATATATGAAAATTACAAAAACACTTTATCCCATTATCTTGGGACATGAGTTATTATTTTATCTAGAAATCTGTTTGTTACTTTGTGTACCCGCCAAGTCGAGCACTAACAAAAACCATTCCTTTTTCCCTAATCAGAATGGTTTCGTCCGAAATCCCCTCGGATACCACCTGTCGGTCTCATGTTGGACTCGAACCGAATAAAACCGCACGCCGTCTCGGGTACTAATAGCCGGGGAACCAGGTATACCCTAGAAAGGAAGTCCCTGGTGCCCCGACATACCTCGGGTCATCTACAGACGAGTAGACGACCCCGCCCCGTGTGGGAACCCCATGTTCCCTGTGCTCCCTGGAAGCGAGCGCGCTTCGCAACGCGCTCGCCGCCACCCCGGCCTGCTTCTGCTAGGGTGACAGATGGCCTCACCTGTCACCCCCAGGCCTGCGCTTATGGAGGACGGAGGTCGTTCTGCGACCTTCGTCCTCCATGGCTCCACGGTCTGGCCATCGCAGTGGTGGCACTCAGACGTTGGCTCCTTGCGGATCAGACACAGGTGATCCCCGAAACATCCTTTCCCAGTGATCACCTGCGTCAGTCGGTATGAGAGGGTCCCGTGACGCCTCTCGAGCCAATCCTCCATAACGGGTCTTACCGCCGCGATGACGGCGTGCCCGGCGCTCGGTTGCCCGAGTCGTTCCTTCCACTCCCCTATGATGACCTGGCGGAGTTGAGATTTCCGGTCATCGATTTCTCGAGTCTGGGGACACCGACCCAACTCCCGCGCCTCCTTGCGCCACTTATACAGAGCCGCAAGAGCTCTCGCCTCCAGGTCCCACGGTGGAGTTCCGGCCAGGAGACTCGCCGCCTCAAAGGAGATCGTGCGGTACCCCCTTATGATCCTGATGGCCAGCACTCGCTGCGGTCGTTGCAGTATCGCGACGTTGCTGGCCTTCAGGGCCCCCGCCCATACTGGGCACCCGTAAAGGGCCATGGACCGCACAACCCCCGAGTAGAGTCTCCTGCAGGAGTCATCGGGTCCCTTCATGTTGTGCAGCAGCCGCGCCAACGCACGCGCTGCCCCAACCAACTTGGGGACCAGACCTCGGAAATGATATCCGAAGTCCCATCGGCCATCGAGTACGAGCCCCAGATACCTGATCGAGGGCTCGATGCCGATGCGAGTGCCTCCTACCGTGAAGCTAGATCCCTCAGGCGGCTTCCTCCGAAGCCCGTGGAAGAACAGGGCCTCGGACTTGTGCAGAGCCACCTCGAGACCCAGCCGCCGGATACGCTCAACGACTTGGGCAACCCCGGCCGTGGCCCTCAGGGTTGCTCGTGGTGCGTCTTGCCGCGCGCCGTCACGAGTGTGTCGTCCGCGTAGCACACGACGGCGACACCATCCAAGAAGGCACCACGAAGCACCCAGTCGTAGCCGATGTTCCACAAGAGTGGCCCTAACACCGACCCCTGCGGAACACCGCACGACATTTCACGCCTACCGAGACCGGTCCTACTGGGGTAGACGACGGCTCTCTCCGACAAATATGCCCCGAGGCACTTCGTGATACACGAGCGCCTCCCTGATGCAGCTCCAGGGCATAGTGTTGAACGCGTTGGCGATGGCCAAGGACACCGCCAACACCACTTCGCCCCGGGAGACTGCTTCCTCCGCCAGAGCCTTCACGCGCATGATCGCATCCACGGTGGAGCGCCCCTGACGGAAGCCGTACTGGCTGTCCGCAAGTGGTTTCGTCCCCCTATAAGTTTGTTATGGATAAATCTAGAAGTATTATTTTCAGTGACTAATAGGACATAGTGTAATTAGGCATATGCCAGACATTAGTTTCAATTTAAATTTATAGTTAAAAAAAAATTACAAGTCAAATGTGATAAGTAGAAAACAAAACCATTGTGAGTATCGATGTTTTGTCAAATAGTTAGCAAAATAAATTTAATTAAATTAAACAGGCCAACAAAAAAATTACCCAGAAACCAGAGTATACTTTCCAGAAGGATTTTGGTGCATTGAATCCTTCTGGAAACTCTCTAAACTAAGCAAACCCTGTTCACTACTATCTCATTTGAAAGCTAAAGACTTGAACTTTAACCCTATGTACTTTTTTAGGAATAATAAAATTTGAAAGGTTACATAACCTTAAAAATGGGCAATTATTCTGTTTTGCTCTTTAAGGTAAGAATATCTCAAAAACCTGACCTGATAGAGCCATTCTGCTGGGCCGAATTTGAATTCAGCGCACCAAAATCCTTCGGGAATGTATACTTTGGTTTCTGGGCAAGAAACTTTGTCAAATTTTGTTGACCTGTGTTATACTTTTACAAAATCTATGAAATGTCTATGCCGATGTACAACCGCCCATTTCAAAGAGGTTGAGACGAAAGGGCAAACAAACTCATGGCCACTCTCTTGCCATTTACAGATAGATATAATGGCATCATTAAATATACCATAACATTGTTTTGATATGTGCCAGTATGTCCGTTATAAAGGACTAAAAGGTAAAATGACAATACAGAGAAAAATAAGATTAAAAAGGTCAAATAAAAGACAAAGTGAAGTGATACGTAAAAAATAAAAAACCCATTAGCCCATACTACATTTCCACTTAAGAAATAGCCTGCGCTAAATAATCCCAAGTATTTTTGTCTTCTATGTATTCCGCAATTGAGTTAGGCTTTCTGAAATAATTTTTTAATTTTTATTATTGAATATTTTTTCTGATTTTATTATAAAATCGGACACATTGACCTCGAAACGATTTGTTTATCTTTTGGAGCCTAGAGGCAGGTACTACAAGTATTAACATCAGTCAACTCTCGAATTTTTGAAAACTCTTCGAAAAAAACGATGTACGAGTAGGTAAGCAATACCTACTTACATCGATTTTTTCGACAAAAGTATTATAATTAATGCTTTTGTTTAATCAAAGACAATATTTTATATTAATAGCATATTTATATGTGGTTTAGTAGATTGTTGAGAGTTTTTCCAATTTCGTTCCCTTTTTTAATATAATTTTTGTTTTTTTATTGAGTACCTAGTTGCTATCATTTTAACACCATAGTAGAGCTATGAATGCGCTGGTCCAATCAAAGAACCTGTAATATACTTTTTGTTTAATTTCTTTCTAGGATAAAGTCAGAAAAAAAATAAAAAAACATATTACGACTGGGAGAACATGAAACTTGCCATGCCTTTTTTCTGTCAGAAAACAGCAGGCATTAAACAAAGCATCTCGAATTTATGAAAGAGATTCAAAATTTAGGAACATAAAGTGTTCGAAAACGGGTATCTACCCATTAAAGAAAGATGTTCACTGACTATAAGTTCATGGCCGCCGAAAAAGAACCAAACGAGAATATTGAATCTCAAGTTCGATCCTTTATTTGAAATTTCACCTGTGTTGACCTTTACTACTTTACCCGACCATTAGGTCGGGAGAAGCAGAAACAACAAAGGCAGTTAGAGGCAGAAAAAAATATTTATTTATCGTACACGAATTCACATACCACCATGGGTAGCAGCAACCTGCGCAACCGCAGAGAGTAACAACATTTACATTTTTAATATCGTCATAGAAAATTGGTAGTGATGAGAAAATTGTTCCTTCAACAACCTGAAATACCAGAAATAGAACTATTGCTACAGCTGAACCCTTGCTTTATTGATATTAGGTGATTATTATTGTTACTGTTGATAAAAAAGTGATTAAAATATGTGTTTTGATCAGTTGCCATGATTGGACCTTTAGTACAAATGTTTCTAAGTCCATTGATGGCAACGGCCGCTTATTCAATACAACGGTGCCTCGGTGGTCCAAACGAATTTAAATTGTTTTATCAGTATAGCGCTGAAACTGTTCAACTTTGACCTAAAACAAATACAGCATCATAAATTTATTAAGAAAAGATTAATTATTATTAATCACAAGTTTTGTTCTATTACTTTTATTTAGTTAGATATGATATCTTAAAGTTATGTGGTCCAATTATCGCAACCTTAACCTATGTTTGAGCAGAAATTCCTTGAAATTTTTATTATTAAAAATTACACTAAAGATTTTATTGACGTGTATAATGAAAGAACTAGATAAGCAGACCCCGTTCCAGATGTTTCAACTCCAAATTATTTCTTGAACAGTAAATCTTATTTGAAACAAAGTATTCGTGTATTATAAACACCTGAGTCTGAATAAACATACACGCAGGTAAATCAGAATGGTAAATGACTAACTGTAATATAAATATCAGACATAGTAAAACTAGCAACATGCGTTTGAATCAAACAATCTTTCAGCCGCTTCTACAAAGCTTAGAATTTTAAAATGAATCCGTTGAGTTCGTAAAATATTCGATAAACAGGGCGTTTATGTTTGCATTCGCCGAGTTTACCATTGCTATTAATCAGTCATGAAATGGACAGAAATAATCGGGTCGATCCGTTATATCGCATCATTCGTATGACGCTGGCGTCTGCAGACGCAGCACGCCCCATTGCTATGCAGGCGAGGTGTGCTCCTGCGCTCACGCACTCACTTCTTTACTCCATTTATCAAAGTTATATGTATGTAAATATGTACATGATGAACTGTAAATATGTACACTCTTTCTCTCAACGGGATACAAGACACTAAACAATAATTATTATTAAGTAGTACTCGTGACGTGGCGACGGCGGTATGAATTGTGGTGCTCAATCGCGAACTTGCGAATGTCTTTTATCGCGGTAGATACGCGCACCAGACGGCTTTGTTTTTGTGAGTCGCGGCGCGCGCCTGTCGGCCTTTCGACGCCAATTCTTTAAATCGACCGAAACAATACTGGGAACTAGGACATATAGCATCAAATACACACTCTACTTTTAAATATGAAGTATGTGAACAGTTATACTCGCTTTGCTTGCAAATCGACGTTTTAAGTAACACTTCCCTGTGTTTAAATTAGAAGATAATATCTTCTGCCTTCTGCTGGCGCATAAATATAAAAAGGACTTACACTGTAGTTGAATGACTGGTGGTAATATTAATCAAGGCACTGCGAATGTATCGGTAGTAAGCAACGAACGTATTAATCGCGCAATTCAGTTGCACATCAGTGCAAGGCGCGGTGCGGCAGGAAGCGGCGCGGACGTGCATCGGTACGGTGTGCAGTGCCTCCCGCGGTGTTGTTCCGGCGCAGCAACTTTTTATCTGCACATGCTCGGCTCGTGTCTTTTGCGCTCTCCCCGATTGGAATCCGTTGAGGGATCGCCGCTGCCGGTGGCAGACGTCTTGTGACATGTCAGTGGCGGTACGTGCACTGCGTACAAGGCAATTAACCAGTCATCTTACTCGTATCCAGCAGTCGGACGGAATCCCTTTTCTTAGGAGACTCGTCTTTATTCAAGGAACAACCGTGAAAATGCCACGATACAGAAATCCTTAATTGATCTTGTTAATTGTTTATTAAAGCATGTTGTACTTTATTTGTAAGACTTTTTAGGCATTATGTTCGATATGCGTTATCTTCTGAATGAATGTATGCCTACTTGTTCACGTTAAACGTACGTGGATGCATATCTACATTCGTGCACAGATATTGGAATATCAATGGTAGAATTTGTGTATGTACCAGATTCATTTTTTTAATCTCGTGACATAATTACCTTCCACTCACTATATTAGCGCTTTGTAAAAGGATCTAAAAATGTACCTACGTACCAAGTAACTTACACACACATAAACATTTTCAAATACTCCTGCAGAATACTCAAACATGGCTGATTCAGTTGATCCTAAACTTATCTTACTGAACAAGGTGCTAAAATAAAAGCATTAGGTATACCAAGTATTCTGTCCGTGTAGGTGGTAGCATAACAATGACAGTTCTTACAATAGAAACTTATGTTTCACAAAAGGAAAGGGTGAACTTCGTCGAGGCGCGTGAAGGAAAATAAAACAGGAAAATAATGGAGACAAATCACACCAAACGACTTCTTATGATACATGCCAAAAATAAGGTGTTGGTTCACTAACATGTTACTATATAGGTACGTATGTATTGGTTTTGTTCGCATTAACTAATGGGAATATAAAGAAAAGTGATTTTTCATTAAAAACATAGCTACTCCGTTTATGATACCTTTTTCTGTTACTGTCAAAAAATCCTTTTATAGGTACATAGAAAAAAGGTATTTATTTCAACATATTTAATGATAATATTGCAGAATTTAGCAAGATCCAAAAAAGGTAGAAATATAACAGTAGGTAACTATTTCTCTTAGTCCTAATGAGTCCGCAAAAGTGAAGAATATGGCAATGTCTATATGTGTAAACTGTATCTTACGTATCCGCTGACGATATGGCGGAATAAGAAGGTCGTCGGAGATAAGTCTCCTATGCTTACAATGTATTACTTGCTTTTCCCCAGGCCTCCGCGGTTATGTAGACTTTGTCAATCAATTCAAATATCTCTCGGTACCTATACGTTTTTTGTATGAAACGTACACTTTATCTTTTCTGTATCGGGGTGTAATTTATCTATAATATGTATTTTTTATATAAGTAAGTTAATCAGCAGTCTGGTTACTATAGTACCGGCTCAGGCAGGATCTGACAACCGTATGTGAGATTCCATTTTTGAATCCCAGGCAAAGGATACAAAATTTCTTAACATCCTGTTTAGTAGAAATAGATTAAAACTATAACAAACCATCAAACAAACTCTTATTTGCATTTATTAGATTAATTAGTAGAAATGATAACAGAACAAACCGTACAGGCTTATATTACAATCACGCTAATTTTTTACCACAGTATATTAAACATATGAATACTTAGATAAATAGACCAGGAAAAGGAGTTGACTAGATATTACAGCTTTGGAAAGTCCTACAAGAAATAAAACATAATGGTTGCATAAAACTGACCTTGTTATTCCATTTTGCAACCAAGCACTTTCTTGCAACTCATTTTGCAAGACCCTCTTAAATAAAATCGATTTATTATAAACACAGATTCAAAGCACAACTCTTAAGGTAGAGAATGAGCCTAAATACAATATTGTACAACTTTCCAAAGCTGTAATAATTAAGTTGCCTTTTTATTAAATTAAAGGGTTTTTTTTGTAAAAACTATGCAACGGACTACGCCAAAAAGCCTACATTTATAATTGTTTATTTTAAAAAAAAGGTTTTTAGCAGTTTTTTGCATGTTGTAAAAAAAAGTAAAATAACCAAATAGAACAAAAATATTATTTTTATATCTACAGCTTTCAATTCTACATTTCTTCTTAAAAAGTCGATAAAAATTTATAATGGCGAAAAACTACGTTTAAAACAACTTTAACAGCAAATTACAGAATAATGGGACGATCTCAGCTGTTATATTATCATGATGTACCGAGGGGAACCAAAATACTTAGAAATATCGCGGATGGCATATTTTTTTTGACAAAACCCTTAATGTCGTGGTGTAATACCGAAATAATAATATACGAAGTGTATTTAATGTTAAATTGTATTTGTTACAGATTATTATTATCGCGATGTAAACAATGAGGTGTGTACAGACAATTATGGTAAAGTCTGGCAAAGGTGTCGGTAGCGAGCCGAGTCACTACATGTGTAAACGACGCGCATAATATATGTTATAGGGTTACCGAACAGGACTTGTGACCTGCTTACGTGAATATTCTTTTAAGCTTGACACAGCTCATACACGGCAGTCTGATCTCAAACTAAGCAGAACCTGTACTATGGTAACCAGACTTCTGATAAACATACTTAAATATTTCTGAATACACATACCTATTATAAATAAATTACACCCAAACACAGAACAAATGATAGTGCTCATAACGCAATTATTTGTCCTGGGTTGGAATCGAACCCACAACCTCCGACTTAGCAGTCAGAGCCACTAACCACTACCTTTTGGCCGGACCACTACTGGTACCACTACAGGCCCTATTAATAATTTATAATCCACTATTCATAAACGTTTCGTTCTACACAAATGTCACTTTTTATGAACACGATTTTATTAGCTTGATGTATGTATCTATGTAACGGAATCATTCAACGCAATTTTCACTCACTTCAAGACGGCTTATTGATTTGAAACTTCACACACTTATCAAGGACCGACGACAATACAATAATTTGATGAATTTGGCGGATTAGGATCATCAAGAACAAGGGCTTTTTCAATACCTAAAAATATGGTAGTGTCTTTTGCTACGTACTAAGAGACGGGTACTGAAGCATATGTGACTTACTTTCTTGTTGCTTTTAGTCTTAATAAAAAATAATCATCATTAATGACTAAAAAAGCAAAAATAAACTATAGTTCATCATCCACTGCTGGACATAGGCCTCTGCCATCGCATGCCACATAGATCGATTTTTGGGCTTCTCGCATCCAGCTTCTGCCAGCCATCTTGCGCAAATCGTCACTCCACCTGGCCTGTGGGCGTCCTATACTACATTTGCCACGTCTGCACTCAAGAACTCGTTTTTCCCAACGGTTGTCTGTTCTGCGGCTAATATGGTCAGCCCACTGAAATTATAGTTAAAAAATAAACTAAAAAACACGCTTTTATAACTAGCCGAAGTAAAAAGTAGAAAATAATTTTCTATTTGTTCAAAAAGAAAAATCGTTTTATCGTAAAAATGATTCATAAAAGTGAAAGTCGTAAAAGTGAGTGAGAGAGAGAAATCACATCATATCTCAAATGTTGTAAAAAAAAATATTGAATGATATTGGTAAAAGTAAAGTTATTATATTATAAAATACCTTGAAAAAAAACCCCACGCTTTGTACGATAAAATGATCTTTCTGTTTGAACTTATAGAAAATTATTTTTTACTTTTAGTTTGGCTTGTTTTTTAATTTTGTTTGAACTATAATAGTTTTAGTTAAATTATTCCTAAGGAGGATTAGCGACAGGCAGACGAACCAATAAAATTTAATAAAGGGCAAGAAGATGACGGCGATGAGTTAAATAAATGAATACATATTATTTCTTACAGATATATAGACACTGTACTGGCCTTGATGAGCCTATCAACTTTGCATAAAGAATATCATAGAAAAAAAATGAAAGGCGAAGTTAGTCAATTAATACTTCCCACACATATAAATACTCAAATATAAATAAGCATTATTAAAAATCCACATTCTGCCAACTATAATATATATTATGATACTAGCTTTTGCCCCGGGCTCCACACACGTGTGTTTCGGTTACCGCGGTAAAAAGTAGTCTATGTCCTTCCTTACAAATGTGTCTCTATGCCAAATGTAATTAAAATCGGTTCAGTGATTATTGCT
Source organism: Arctia plantaginis (assembly GCA_902825455.1). Taxonomy (NCBI): domain Eukaryota; kingdom Metazoa; phylum Arthropoda; class Insecta; order Lepidoptera; family Erebidae; genus Arctia; species Arctia plantaginis. Next base: position 11,204,015 of record CADEBD010000288.1, read on the forward strand.
TTCTCATACAAACTTCCACCCTCCCTTCTCATAAAGGGTGATTCCTGGGATAAAAATACTGTCCTTTCCCGGAACTCAAACTATCTCTATACCGAATTTCATCCAAATCGGTTCAGCGGTTTAAGTGTAAAGAGGTGAGAGACAGACAGACAGACACACTTTCGCATTTATAATATTGTAGATTAAATGGTATTAGTCTCTAACATAATCGACGCACTGCAATTTTTTTACACATATCAAACTTTTTAACTAGAACAATAATTCATTTATGCAATCATACAACAATAAAAATCCTTATAGATTAGTTCTAGTCTATGTATAGATGCACTTATTAGTGTGAATTCAATTTAGTATGTACATATTTCAAACTTGTCTTTACCAATTTGGCTAATGCAAATAATTTCCAGGAGATCAAACAAAATTACAACACATCCTTGCACCTGCCATATATATACGTATATCACGCTTAAGTTGAGTGGTAGAGAGCACCTATGTACAAATGCACACCTTTTCACAGTAATGCATCAAGTTTTAAATAAATAATAAAAAAATGACATAAGCGACACTTCAGGATAGAAACAAAATGCAACTGCCAGATTACCTTTGGTTCCTATGGAATACAGAAATCCATCCTTAATAATTGTGCATTTTATTCTATCGTCATCAACAACCTTTAGTAGTTCACTGCTGAACATAGGCCTCTCTTTAGAAGGTATAGTCAACGCTATTACAAATCTTGTCACAACCTTTGGTTTATGTTATTAATATTAATAATGTGAATATGTTAAACCAAACTCAAAAATATGAATTAATATTTCGGTGAAGTGGAGAGTATGCAGCCATACATAATTTTAAAAATAACAAAAATGCCGGAGCTGAATACCCCGGTGGTAGCCCTTAGAATAACAGAAAGAAGCCGCTTGCCTTTCCATTGAATCAAATTCATATATTTTGAGATTCAGTCGCCAATTTCATTTGTACAGATAGCAAAAAAGTATAAAGTTAAAACTATTTAGACTTAAAGTTTCATATAAGTGCTATGTTGTTTTTGTATTATTCCAGTTAACACAAAGTTGAAAAATAGTTTAACGAAGAATAAATGTCAGGCTCGTTTCTTGAAAATGTAAATAGCACATTGTAAGTAGGTTACACATATGTCTTATTTGAATAGTATCTCGAATATATTTAATATCCACACAATATTTAGGGCCCTGTTGAGAGCACTATCATATCTATAATAGGCAATGACACATATTATTCTGACGGTACATTCCCCCGATTGTTTTATTGGATTATGCGGCCAGGCCGCGAAGCAGCTATAACTATTCAGTGTTGTCTTTTGTGTTATGGAAAAACTTGTTCTTGAACCCATGTAGTGTGAAAGTCTCGTTTATTTGTGCAGCTTAATGTTACATATGTACACATATTATCGTATGCGCGGCTCGGCTGTCAGCGCTGCGCCCGCACCGCACCGCACCGCTCGACATCGCGCACACGCCGTTCTTCGCCTCAGCGCGGCGGCTGTTAGCTGGCACAATGGGAACCTCACAGAACTCCTTCAATAATTACTACTGTTTTCAATTCACACTTTTTTACTTTCAGCTCTACGGTACGTACATCCCGTTTGAGATACATTGTAACATTTGCTATCCCTACTTATTGTGTAAATTTAGAATACATTAGACGACGTTACATTAAAAAAAAAACTAAGGATATATTTTTAAACAGTATTCTCTAAATACGTGCTTTAGTGTTATACTATTTTATCTTGGTGGCACAATCTGGTTAGTGGGATATGATGATCATAAAATAACATTGATTACATACAATGTTTGTATAAACGTTATTATTTAATTGCTAAGTGAGCGGAACCCTGCGAATCCCTTTTCAGTCGGTCGACGACTAATGTTTATTTGGACATATTTATGGCTATAGTTCCGCTTTTTGTGCAGATGGAAATATGTGTGGCGGATCGCACGTCTGCGTGAGATTTCGGACACCTCTCCCCTTACTAAATTTAATATCGTCGGCTTTTACGCCGACGACGAACCAAAAAAGAAACTATGAAATCGCCATTGTGTCGGCGACACGAAGGGCAGTTCGCGCCTACCGGCCACTCATGAAAATTATTTTGTTTTTATCTCAAAATGTATGTTTATGATAACACCTGTTTCGCTGATGCCTCCGCGATCGGTGTCAGTCGAAGCTTGTCTCGATTTTTTGCCAATTTAAAGACTATAAAGACGCCCGCATCGCCAGCTAATTCAACCACTGTTCAGCGAATTACGCATTCGTTTGCTCTTGTATAAGAGACTAGAGGATCCCTGCTTTGCAAGTTTATGTTAATAAAATATATTTAACCAATAACGTATTTGGTCAACCAATTTTACCTCAAATATTCATGTCCGTAAAGTGACCTAGCTTGAAGTCGAAGTATTATCTGGGGATTTGTGTAAGGAGAAATATTGAGATGAAAGATAATTTATATTTATTAACAAATCAATTGTATAAATCTAAGTTTACGTCAAATATAATGATGCGGTTATCAAAGGCCAGCCGCCACCGACACAGTCCAGCTTTTTGCATAATTACGTCGATGGAATGCCGTCCCTTTAATATGATAACAAAGAAAGATGACCGCCTATATGATTCCTTAAATTTATAGCAGGACTCAGTAAACGACGTTCCCCGCTGATTGTAAGAACGATATCTTGTAGGTATCTCTCATCATTCTCTTGCGACAGCTTATTTGTTCTAATTAATATTCGTTATTAATTGTATTTATGAAGTACTGGCCTGTAAATTGATTAAATGCTGTTAAAAGTCTTCAAATTATCTCTTACATTTGAAGAATCCATGTAAGGTTTTATTATTAACTTGGAGGTAATCGTGGATCTCGTAAAGAGCACAGACATAGATTAGGTCTGCGAAAACAAATATGTCTATTGCCCTGTTCGAATTGATAAACAACATGAAATCAAAGATAGTGAAACCTTTCTTAGTGTAAGCTTGCGAGTTATATATTTTCGTAACGCAATCCATAAGAAACCACCACAATAATCGTACATTTCTCTTGACAATGTTCCTTTGAATAAAGAGAGTTAAGGCGAACAGATACAATGTCGAAGATTTGTTTACTCGGTGCTAAGAGACCAGCATTTGCGTGATTACCTCTTCGGTGGAACCTCTTGCAATATAGACTTTCTTGCGTAGAAGTATAAGAAGAAATTTGCAATGTTGCAATAGGAATTCTGTATCTATGTAAAGATAGTACGAGGCTCGCGGCCGCTCTTACAGGGTTAAATTAGTACGTACTCAAATGTCATCGTTCACTATGATATCGCAATCATAATTGACGTGGGAAATATGCTCATTTGTGACTGAGGGTACGCAGCTGATGTCGATAAATTTTACAATGAATTACGCACAACTGCTATAGTAGAAACTAACATTACATAATTTAATATTCATTTTCTGGATACCTTTGCTACTACTAGCATTACTGAGCCTGCACTGGTATGTGAAGATTAGGAGTGAATGGTATTTAAAATTAATTACGGAACAAGATAAACTCAAACTCAAAACATCTTTATTTCATTTTTTGTTTTTAATTGTTTGTAGTCGTCTCTTAAATAGGCTTAAAAGTCATAGATCGACATATACAATAGTACCTAACAATCTCTGTTCTGTTAAATATATAGTACATGCATACTATTAAGTACACTTAATTTTAAATACCGCTATGGCTCGATACTAGTAAATGAATATGTAGGATAAAAAGTGGTCTGTACATGTCATAACTGGTAAAGCTAAAGCTTACGAACAGGTAGCTCACAGTATGCAGTGTCCGGGTGTGCATGCGGGATGTGAACGGTGTACCCAGTGCCACCTTCCTGTTTTAATACCAAGTTTTTATACACTACAACGAGTTGTATTCCTTTGGCAGAGAAGTTCAAATACTTACAATAAATGCATCATCAACCGTTAAGTTGCAAAACATTTTAACTTTTACAATAGCTCCGTCCCTTGCCAGAACTTTCTCCTACTTCTATCACAATTTGTAATAATTAATTCAACTCAATTCATTGAAACGCAAAACCATGATAAATCACTTCTTTGTTTCTTCAAGATTTTTTTTAACTGATAAAATACTCGTATCTATACAAATAATTAAAATTGAAGTGCCTGTTTGTAATGTCAAAATAATAGGTTTTTTTAATGCTCACATGGTTATTTGCAGGATACCAATGCCCAAAAAACTATTTTTTTTGTCTGTCTGTATGTCTGTCTGTCTGTTTGTTCCAGCTAATCTTCTAAACGGCTTTATCGATTTTGATAATATTTTACTATCAGGTAATCTATTTAAGGAGTAACTTAGGCTATTTTTTCTCTCAGAAAAACCCTTTAAAAGATCCCACCAAGGCAGCGCTTTTCAAATTCTACGCGAACGAAGTCGTGGGTACCAGATAGTTTACTTATAGATTTGTTATGCATCGCGATCTCAATTAGTGAACTCGCAGAGCGCTTATCATTTTATTCTCATTTTACTTTCCTTATAAAATTGACATCCAAATCAGATTAATCCAATCAATGGAAATTTATGACGCACCCGAGAGCGAGCGAGCTGCGTGCCACTCAGTTTCGCGCACGGCTTTGCTAATCAGTTCCTAACCAACAAACTATAACCTACCTGTTACTTCTACCGCAGCTTAATCATGCCCCCAATATTCTCAGAAGTACAACATTTTGTAAAAACACGCACATCTATATTTTTGACAACATCTAAGTAATTCTAACTGGATCCATAAGCTCGTGATCAAAGCTTTACATCGAGATTAGTACTGAGTTTTTTGTCACTAGCAGTTTAAATATTATTCGAAAATTTGCCAACGTCTTCGAAAATCACACAATGTGTGTTTTTGCGGCAATTACAGAGACGTGCAGAGCGGTCGCCTTCTTTGCAAACATGCCTTTGATTTATATGTCTGCTTTCGGCTTCGGGATGAGAGTAAAATATGAGACGACCCATCAAATATTCAGCCTTTTTGGGACCGAGAAGCGACTCTTAATGCTCATTAAAATAAAAATGCTATAGTTCATACTGGAATATATAACGTACATGTTACCTATGTTGGTATGTCAATGCCATTTTGGATTTTAGCTAATCTTTATCTTTATGTGGCTTGAATGATTTTGATCTCATTTGAAAATTAAATAGTCAACAGTCACAGTTTAAGTTAACAGTTAATTATATTTAACTTAAGCGTTAAATAAATTAGTACTTGATTTAGTATGGCAAAAGTTAACAGTGAAAAAGTGACCGTATATTTGATCGCATAAAATTATCAAATATGTAACTACTCCAGACTAGACAATATTCATTCAACAAATAATATACTTCTTCTATGTCTTCACACCAAAAATTTTGTCAATTCTTCCTTCTATGTAAAGTCAGTTCTTCTTTGGAATAAGCTCCCTGTTGCAATTAAAATGTCAACAAAATGCTTTACATTTAAGGAAGAAAGTACGCTCACAATACTAGTAAATAGAAATGTACTCAAAATCGATATAACATCTACGTCTGCTTCTGAATTTTGTGTGCCTACCAAATATAATTTGCTTCTACTTTTTTCAAAGTATCAAGCTCGTTTCGTCTGTAGGAGACAAGTTGGTTATATTTCATCAGGGCTTGTTGTCACATGATCCGCGGGGAGATTCATCTTTAATTGGGTGAACCGAACAAAGTCGTTTTCTTACATTGTGAACCTTTATTAAAAGCCAGACAGGCTGGGATACAAATATTATACCTACCTGTACGAAATTCGTGACTCTGACTTATAGCTACATTACTATGGCGTGAAATAGTGTATGCAGATATGAAAACGTTGCACTTTACAGGCAACCAATGAAGATTGGCTTCAGATTAATTTAAAATACAAATATTAATCATCGTAAAGCTTTGTATCTTTTATTTAAATTGATATTATGTATTAGTTTCATACACAAATCGAAATCCAGTTTTCAAGTGATGGAAGTTTATCACAACTATTACAAATAAATGAGATTGAAAAATAACATAGTGAATAGTAGTAATAGTATAATATATATATATATATATATATATATATATATATATATATATATATATATAATATAAATAGAGTAAAAATAAATTCAAAAATAATATCTTTAATGAAAAACCTTATCCATTTATATTTAAATAATAAGACAAAGAGGAAAGCTTAACCGTCTTAACCTTTAGTGTTATTTTATAAAAAGATTGGGAAACTTGTATATAATGCACATGTGCATTTCAGATCATTCAATAACATACAGATAACTGTTTCTATGCCAATCTCTAATCGATTTATTAAACTAAACGACGGTCTGGCCTATTCTGGTGCGGGCCATGGTCATAACATGTTGACTGTTATCGATGTCTCTTGACGTTTAATTAAAATTAATATTTATAGTCTTCATAGAACACATAAATAAAACGCTGACATTTTTCAACTTGATGTGACATTGTCTCAATAAATCATGACAAGTTATGTAGAGTCCAAGATTAATACAGACTTACTTATGTACAGTACAAATCGATTTTTTTAGACTTTTAAATATACAGGATTACTGGGTAAGTCAACCTAGATAATTTAAGGTATTGTAATTGCTATCATTTCTGATAGATTTCACTATTAAATACCATATCGCAAACCTTACCATTATCAAGATATTGGACTTCTAAGATTTTTTATAAAAATTGCCGAAATTTTGCCAAATACAATTTGTTCAGAACTTATATCCTTTATTTTATTCTTTTTTTTTACTGTTTTTTTTTTTTAGTTTATAAATTGTTTTATAATTTCAATTACTAAAATTTTAGATAACTTTACAAACTAGGGTGGGGCAGATGGACTATCAAAAATAAATAAAATTGTAAAAAAAATGTTTTTCTTTGACGAATAATATTAAAAAACAGCAGATTTGGTAAAAAACAAGTATGGATTCTCAGCTATCTAACACAGTATAAAAGTCTAGGATCGTATCAGAATTCATAGATAAAAACTTAGATGAAAAACCGGAAGTGTTAAGAATTGACGTACAATCCGATAGTACCTGGTTGAAACCTTGGCTTGTATTTTTCGTCGAAATCTTTTCCAAATAATTTACAGTTCAAACGTGTGTACACAACAATTATTGCATCGGTTTATTAACCTAAAATCTCCTTACTATAATACTAGAAATATATGAAATGTCTTTATACGCCTCTAAACTGATATATTAAATTTATCATACTTTTGTTTTTAAGCACAATTATCGATAGTGTTTATAGACCTATAAATACGACTATAACGGTTTGCTGTCAACCAAACCGTCTATAGTCGTATTTATTGGTCTATATCAGTTGTTCATGACTACGAGTAAATCAATCGTAAATCAAAACGAGAGAGAGTAAATCAAAAATAAAAAGTTCAAATCAATCGTCAATCATCGAATCCAAAGTGGCTGGGCAGCGTTTGGGAAGCTGCATGATATTTTATCATCCCAAATACTGCAGTGCCTGAAGACAAAAGTCTTTGACCAGTGTGTATTGCCAGTGATGATTTATGGCCGTCTGGCCAGCGCTGTATAGTAGGCCAAACCCTCCTTTCTAAGGAGAGGCCCATGTCCAGCAGTGGACTGTTAAGGGCTGTTGATGATGATGATGATGATGATGATTTATGGCACAGGGACGTGGTGGCTCAGAATGGGCTTCATAAGAAGGCTCAAAGTCACCCAAAGAGCAATGGTGAGGGCAATGCTGGGAGTTTCTGAGATTATGTCTCAACAGCGGCCTTTTAGTTACTTGTAAAAAAATCTGGTTTAAGTTGTAAAATAGCATTAGCTTTTTAACACACTATGTATTGACGAGTGACTGATGAGTGAATGTAAGACACTTCGTTAGTTAGATACATAACTATACTGTATTAACAGAGCCGAGATTGTCTTTTTTAATTACATTTACTATTAGGGTAGTATGTAGGAAAGCCGCTCTAAGTACTTCTAATTATATACAACTTCTATATATGAACATTAAAGTTCTATAACTAACTCGTTCTGTAACTGTCCATTATAGAACGAAGCTATTCATCGCTAGATGGAAAATTAATTGATACCAAATCGAGTAACGACTGCTGTTCAAGCTTAGACGTTTTAAGTAATCGGTGTTTGACTCACGGTGGGCTATCACCTATGGTTTTTATTCAACCATAATTACATAATTTAAATGCTCATATTGAATAATAATATACCTCACACATTTCACACACGGCCGTCTGATCCCAAACTAGGCAGAGCCTGTGCTATGGTGACCAGACTGCTGATAAACATACTTATATATTTTTAATTACATACATATTATAGATAAATTACACCCAGACACAGAACAAATGATCATGCTCACCACACAATATTTGTCCTGGGTGGGAATCGAACCCACGACCTCCGGCTTAGCAGTCAGGGGCACTAACCACTCGACCAACAGGCCCGTGAAGAAGAGTCTCGCATACAGCTAATAAAATCATTATTTAGACATTTATATTATTGTTTTCTGAAAGATGGATTATGAAGATTTTTAAGTTATTTCCAAATATTACGTCAAAAACCACCTTTTGAAGATTGTGATGTCCGCAGAAACTTCTTAGAGATATAAGGATTAAAATTTTTAGATAAGGTTAATACCTTAAATTCGGGTATAATCCGGTTTAATCGTGGATATAGAATACTACTAGGTCTAAGTATTGCCATTACTCACATACTTATAGTAAATCTAAATACAGACTTAAATAAATAAGTAACGTAAATCGCAAGTAAGCAATTTTGTTTAGTAAACCCCGAAGAAGTTAATGCACGCACACAGAGGAGTGCGCGCAAAACGTCAAAGATTCTTAACTAGGACGAGTTAAACGTATGACGGTTGTAAATTTCATGTCGCTTATTCAATTAAGAGTCGTGGATTGAATGACATAAAACTTCTGAGATAGTGCAATAAAGTACTTGGCAATTACGGGTCAGAAAGCAGAGGCTCAGTGCCTGCCGCGGTTTGCCGCACACGCCACGCCAACTGACACCTAGTTTACTTACTCGCCGCCAGAACATCCATTGCGATTTTGAATGTTCACTTACAAAAATGTACGACTGCCGGCATACACGTTTACATGCTCATCTCAGAATAAAGAGAATTGGATTACTTGCGTGCTTCAGAAGGTGCATATAAGCTTTAATTTAGAAGATAACGAAATAGTTTAAAAATTTATATTTATAACGTAATAGTTTAACGTTTTTTCGACTAGAACAAAACAAAAAAGTATTAATTTAAAAAAGTAAAAATTAAATAAAAGCTCCCAAAAAAAAAGATTTTTTCAAATCTATTTACAAATGAAAGAGTTTTGAGCTACAGGAACACATAAAAATAATAGCGTAAGAAACATTTTTTTGTCTAAATGTTTTGTAATATCATATATTACTTTCTTGTGCACATATCACTGTAGCCCTAAACAAACACCTAACAAATATCTTGAAAGAATTAAAAAAGGTCAATATATTATTATGTTATTAAAAGAGTTATCCTCTAACTCCTAAAGGTCAAGGACCCTTCTATCATCAGCTCAGCAACATGAGATAACGACTACTAAACGCAAATACCTAAAACCCTAGAGAAATAAACTAAAACACGTTGTCAGTGTCAGTTTTAGGGGTTTCCTTTGATTTCTCTAGGATCCCATCATCAGATCCTGATTTGGTGGTAATGAAACCATCTCGGGAGTATACCCTTTCGATTACAAAAACGGTCCACAATTGACGGAGATATCGCGTAACAAGCAAACAAAAAAAAATACAAACGAATTGAAAACCTCCTCTTTTGTGTTTTTAAAGTCGGTTAAAAATTAACAGGAAAATAGGGATTTAGAATTTCTGTGTAGAAAATTAATTTTGTTATTAATATTTCTGGTATGTTATAACATAAAAAATATATTATAATTCTTAATAATATCATTAATACGAATTTTTTCAACAAGTTTGTTTTTGGTTACGCTTTCACAACTTAACTGCTAAACTGATCATCATGAAATTATGCATACTACATTGCTATAGGGGCAAAAAAGGACGTAGTCTACATGTCGTTCTGTTACACGTACTGTTCAAAATCTAATAATTTACAAAACATGAACGACAGGTTGCTCCTGAAATGATGCACAAATTTTAATTTTCTGATAGTCACGAGCATCCTTGACTATTTACTCATAAATCCTTAATACTTGACCCATTGTATGGAAATCTTTACAAAATAATAATCATTAAATTTGAGACATGTATACGCTCATCAAATTGACGTTAAGTTATGATGATTCTCGGTATCAGCAAAAAATATCGGCGGAGTCTCATTATTAAGTTTAATTATGACAGTCTGCCATATATGAATGGTTTACTTGAGCGCGTCTCGGCCAGTGGACTTAAAAAAGTTATTCGCCCCATAACAGTTCTCCTATATAGAGCAACTTGACAGCTAATAAAAAGCTTTATGGTACATTATCTTAGACACTGTGATGTCGACAACTTTTGAAACAATGTAACTTTTAAAAATAATTCAACATATTTGACATTTATAACATCGTAGTTAAAAAGAAAAGCCTCCAATAGTGTACTTAGTTGAATTGTTCGTATTATGGAGAGCTTGCATATATTATCATATTAGGTACTTGTAGCTTTTATCGATTCTTATGTCCAAACGCAAGGGTCTGGGCGGCTTGGAGACCATGTTTAATTGCAGCTATTAGAACAGATGGCTTATTCATTTGTAGAGCAGTCGGTCGTTGCGCTCATGTCGTAAACTGGCGATTCGTTCCCGTTCTGATGTTATTGTAGCGTTTTGTCTATGTTCCGCCATTTTATTGGGCCGTTTTGTTGTCTCTGTGCTAACTACTAAACTACATACGTCAAGCTTTTTGTTTTTGCATTTGATCTCTGAATCAAATCGAAGATTTGATTGAAGATGAAATGTATTTACAAATTTAAGAATTTATGTTATAAATACACCTATATATTAAGTGTTTTCTCATTTAACTTTTTATTCAGAGTAGAAGAAAAGGAAAATAAGATTTTAACTTCAAAATGTTCTTTTACACACACTTCGTTATAAAATATGTTGTAATTCTTTTTAGAACCACTTGAAATAGTATGTTGATACTAAGGTATAGTATCAACATACTATTTTAAGTGGTACTTTACTTCTAAAATTGTCATCTAGCTGTAAATTAAATAAAACAATCTTTGAAGCGTTTGTTTGACGTGTCCAAGTTTTTGAAGAGTACACAAACCAACTTAATATTTTATATATACAGATTAACCAACCAACTTTACTCCAAATAATGTATCATGTGTTTTTTTCGGAAATCAAACATCTTTGCCCCGCAAGATGTTTGATTTACGAAAAAAAACAGGTTGAAAAACTTTTAAATTGCAACTTCTAATAGCATCAGAAAACTGCAAATACTAGTAATACTACTACTAAATCTACCATTTATAGGGTTACTTATCAATATGTCGAAGTGTGTCATATATTTTTTGTGACGAACATCGACGTCAGTGGCCAGTCTGATTGCCTCAGTCTCTTCAGTAAGTTTCACAAAAAATAATTGCATTGAGTGAGAGCTATCTTTGTCTGTTTATCAATTGTTGTCTGATGTTAATCAGTATTAGTAAACAAAATAATTGTTTGTATTTGTCTATTAAACTTTAACTATTAAGTTTCAGCTCTAAATATTAGTTATCCACTGATTTTCACATAACGATGGATATTACCACTGATTTTAACATTACTACTGTACCATTAATTCATACTTATATTACCGATTAACCACTAAACCGATTTAAAAAATTCTTTCACCAATAGAAAGCTACATTATCAGCGAGCAACATAAGCTATCTTTCAGCACGATAACTGACATACAAGCAAAGTTAGTTTTGTAATAAATTGAATGAAGATTTACGATCGTCAAATAAATGTTAAAACAACCTTTACTATATAAACAGGGTGAGACGCAGTGGGATTTTATATCATTTGGAGGTCGGTGACGACAATGAACATCGTTGTTTAAAACAACACAATTAGCATGTTCATTGCTGATCAAATAGATAACGACATGTAACCGACACACCTTGTCAACGGTAACGAAAAAGTATGTAAACAGCTACTTCAGACTAGACTACGACTACAATAGAGGTACCTAGTATTTATACACGTCGCTTGTATAAACAAAATTAACTATAAATTTGCATCCGCTCTTAAAACAATATAAAAAAAAATACCCTATAATTAGTACAAGTTATGTTTTATCTAATAAATATTTAATCCCTTATATTTTTAGCTATGTCTACATTGCACAGAAGGCTTTATAAGGCTGTATTTATACATAAGAACACGAACGCATGAGTGTAGGTTGTCAACATTATCCTACATTTAAATGTCAAAACGTACATAATAAACGTTTGATTTTGCATGAACATGTCCTCCAACTATTTGAATTCAATTTTACTTACGTGAGTGGTAAAAATAAATAAACGCAAACGAAGCTATGATACGAGGCGGGTTGCGAGTTATTGGTCCCCGTGCGCCGCGGCGGTCGTTCAATTTCTCTAATTAATTAACGATCCCTTAGATAACACACGCTGACAACCTTATTTGTGGCGAACAAATCTTTCAAACATAAATTTTAGTGTACACGCTCTAAACTTGTAAACTCTATGCACGTCTAGGTATCTACATGTACGAAGCCCGTAAAAGATAAATTTATTACCCTACCAGGTAAGCAGCCATAGCAGACTGTTACTGATATTCTCCCAAACTATATCACACAATCACGGAACCATATCGTCTTGAATCACGTATTATAGAGATGTCTAAATTTCGATAACACCAATCCACGTTCTATGTTTCTGAGGTATTATTAAGGTTGTATCCACGAATAGAAAAGTGCGTAATCATATATTCAACGGGCGTGTATCAGAGCGCTCTCGCACTAAATTTTCGTGAAAGATTCACCCAACAATTTGCATTTGTCACATAAATAAAAGAAGCAAGCGGCCTCATTAGACGAAAGCATGGACGCGCGACACCGAGCCGTGCCGTGCCGCTGCCGTACTACCCTGCTGCGGCTACCGTGTCCCACTCCTCTCAAATAACGAGTATTTGTCAGGAAATTTCCACACAATTGCACAGGCAACTCCGATTATTTTATTTATTCTTTTCCTTGAGGTTAGAAAGGTTAGCACGACTTAATACTTAGAAGATGCACTGAGAAATTACTCGTAGATGAGGAAAAACATTTTATTAAGGCATTATAAACATTTTTAGCGGTTTTCTTTTATCTCCTACACTAATGTTCGAGTTAAGTAACAAAGGACATAACGTTAAAAATCAATTAGGGTGTATAATTTATTAAGGCCTCGCACTATCCAAGGTGGAGCGAGCCTGTGTGTGGAACTCACTATCAGTGAAGACATAAGCATCGGTCAATTTGTTAACCGCTCGCACCTATCCTTTATGAACATTTTTTGTTCTCTTATACATATATTTCACTAGCGACAAAGTTATGAGGTTTTTAGTGAGGTATGCTTTTATTGCAGTAATTAAGATATGGAGTTATATTAGTGCTTTTAACGTGGCCGAGATTTATCCGAATCATCATTTTTTATGTTTAATATTGTTTATAAGTTTTTAGGCTCGGATTGTTTAACTTTTATCTATAAATTTAATTGCACTTGTGAAAAAATTATAAGGTGAGTTTCTATTTTGATATGAATGTAATATGTTGGAAATGTCGTGCCAGAGATAAGCTTAGGCAAAAGTAAAAGCAACAGTCACGCACGAGACGTTTAGTTAGGTGAGCATACAAATACATATAAAGACGGTGAGAAAATGCGAAAGTTATTCCAATTTCCACATACTTGGCCGTGCCCACTACAAGTCATTGCGACGGTCAGTGGATCCCTTCTCATTGTCACAAACATGTCACAACTAAATTCGTGACATTAAACTACGCCGCCGCTTCTCTTATCAGAATGCAAAGGATGATATTATCGACAGCGGGCACCATAAATCTGAAACACGGTTACCATATTATCACGATTCACTTTACGACCTTGGGAACGGCTGATTGCGGACATGACCCGCAGAGAGCTTTAATGGACCAGGGCTTGGTCAACATACCACTGAATAAAAATGAACCCATAGACATCAACATCTTTGTACAGTTGTAGCAATAGCTACTCATATATTATCATTAGATAGGCTCGATTATAAAAAGTGAACAATAGATTATTTATTTATTTATTTAGACTTCCTGCGAAAACATAACATAAGGTGGACTTAATGCCATAGGCATTTCGTCCGCGTCAACTTGTACATTTCATAATGCTTTGATTTGTTGGCACTAATCTTGAAACTATATCTTTACGACCTAATAAATTATTATTATTATTGAAAATCTCTTTGATCGTACGACCTGGATGTTACGTTTGTCATCATAAGTGTGTAATGATAAAAATTATATAAAGCCAACTTAAAAAAATGTCAAAGACAATAATATTGTATGAGCTCACAATTTCTTGTCACACTAAAAATATTCTCATGATAATAAAATATTCTTCGAGTCTGTGATTGATAATACGCATCCAGACTACACAATGTGTGTCGTTATTATTTCTCATAGCTGTTGATATATTATTGCTTAAATAACTCTACATGTAACGAACTAATAAAATATTCTATAAACATTGTGATCGACGCGCAATACAGACGCCGATCGACGATTCTGTGAAGTCGTTTGGAAAGCAGGCTGTGATTTGCAAGGTCACGCGTATAACACGGATGTTCCCGATATTGAAATGTACAGACGTACTTTATTCACCTACATATAACATTTGCAAATTGAAAAGTTCCGAGACATACACTCATCTCTTTATTAAAATAAACCTTATTCGACGTGCGGAAGCTATCGTTTCGTTCGGTGAAAAGTGGTCGCTCCAACGTTGCCCAATGCGACAATAGTATGAGAATCAAATACTCATATTGAATACGAATCAGACGAACGGTACGACACTTCGTATGGTAAATTCCGTATTGCGAATTATTAAATTATTTATGCCGCATATCGCGGTGCGCCGACTACCGATCGCTGAACCACAATATCGGGAATCCCTGTTCGCTACTAATGCAATAATTTGGCGTATTTTGCAATCGCGTATTGAATATTGAATAGTTGGTAAATAGTTTATGTTCTGAACGTGGATTTCAGAGTACCTACGTGATTCGGCGCGTCGGCTCGTTGTGAAATTGCACGACACACGATAACATACGTTAACAAGTGGTCGTTTCGAATAAAATTTTATTTTCTCGTTGGTTTAGATTTATAACAGATAGAGTGAATTTCTTGATCCATATATATATGAGCTATGTGTAGCTCACTACCCAAGCAGGCCGGTCCCAGTCCACGAAAGACGATAAAGCGCACGATGTCGAATCACTATAACATTATTATTTTAGTGTTGAAACAGCCAATATAAATTTATTACGAACAAGCACGATATGCGGATGCGACCCACGAATCATGACAAACCGTGTTTATAGTGTGTTAATGTGAATCATATCTACGCTAAAATTGTTTGTAAAGCTGATCATAGACATGTATCACGAATACGCCCTTTTACAAAATGCAATTCTGTAGAACCTTAATGTTTTGCGTGTAGCTAAATGCTTGAATTAACTACAATCTTATAACGTAAAACTTAAAAACCTGTTCAATATTTAGCACTAGATATGCTTGAAACAAGCTGGTAAAGAAGAACTCGTTTGTTATGTCTTATAATATGAAGTTCCATGTGAACTCTATTAAATATAGAAAGAACCCAAAACATAATCTCTATTCACTCTTACTTCGATTACACTTAAAACGCTATTGGATTAAGTCACTGTCGGGAAATTTTACGATAAGTTGCGTTTAGTCGTTATGTCCTTACAAAGATATCGAAGTATATCGCGTGCGCACAATCGCAACCGAAGTAGAAATGATTTAATTTGTTCGCTGAGTAGCGCTGAGGGAGTCGTGGAGTGCTGTACCGCAGTTATAGACCCGTGTTGCTTTCATTTGTCGTGATATTAATGCCAGACAATAAATTAGAGGCAGAAGATATATTTGTTACAAAAAATCAATCTTACCTTCGTAAAGAACTCGGTAGATTATTTTTCCATGGTTTTCTATTTCAATAAGCTATGACATATGGTCTTTGTAATGCTATGCTTAATAGTTTAAAGGCGAGGTCAGGAGTGAAATATTATGTAGAATTTAAAGTAACAACTTGGGACCCCAAGACCTTGGGTCTTTTATTATTTTGCTAGCCTGTCTCCCTTATTGTTATAGTTGTCTATTTATATGTCACAAAAGAGATAATATGGGCGACACTAGGCTTAATAAAAAAATCTGTGCCAGTTTTTCATAGTGATCAAAAGGAGATCTCTAAGTTGTGTTCAGTAAGCAACCACTGGTTGTCCGATATTTGTCCACCATTCGTAAAAACCTAATGCCATAATTTTGTTGAGTAAACGCTATATAAGCAACACATAAAAACCTAATTTGTATAAATCTATTCTACATATTATGTTGGTTTATTCGTGGTACTATTCTTTATTACCTGTATGTTGACATTGCATCGCGTGACCCATACGAGTACTCCATTAAGTCAACCCTAGTGTTGACTTAATGGAGTACTCGTGAACAAATTTAAAACACGCCTTGTTATGACTTACATGATTTATAATTACATTTCATGATTGTGGAGTGTGAAATTGCCACTACAAATGTTCGTATCTTTTATAAATTGTGACCAGTCCCTTTAACTGGGATGTTCTTTCCAGTGTGACTTTAGCCCATGTGATTGTGCCAATTTTGTAATTCATAATTTTAACTGAAAAATAATAAGGTAGGTAGGTAATTATAATTAATATTTTCGTGACATAAAAAACACTATTTCGTCAACAAAGTAATTGATTTTAGTTGATTAATAAAAAATTTATTAATTTAACCCTCCATAGTCACGTATTTACCTACACAATGACATGACATTTGTAGTTCATTAAAAAAAATCAGTGTAAAAAAAATACACAGACAGAATAAAAAGCAAAAATAAATCATAAAATAAACAAACATTAAAAAAAAATAATGGAACGTCTCAGAGTCTCGCAGAGTTAACCCCGAGGCGACGGCGCGGCTCGGGGATTCGTAATTGAAAAATAAAAGGCCGTAATAATAGAATTTACATCACATGCTTTCCAATGACAAAATTTGCTGTATCTGTTTTTGTCAGGTACAACATTGACTTTACATTCATTTATAGAACTACGAGGGTGGTCTGAAAAGTTTCCGACCCAACAAAGATACAAGACCTGTTTTCAGTTTTATTTTTTATTTTTCAACATACTCTCTTTTCCTACACACTTCTCCCAGCGATACTCCCATCTCTGTAACCCGTCCAAATAGTACTCAGCGTATTTCTCTGCAAAATAATTGTTCAAGAAGGTGATTGCCTCTTCATGTGACGAAAATCTCTGTCCTCCGAGCGCAATTTTTCGCTTGGCGCTAGATCTGGTGAGTAAGGCGGATGGTCAAGCAGTTTAAACCGTAATTCGTGGATTTTCGATCTTCTTTTTCTGCAAATGTGGCCGTTTTTCCGCAAGTTCTGTCTTCAGCTTGTCAAGTAGTGATGCGTAGTATACTCCTGTAATAGTTTTTCCTTTCTGGAGATAATCGATTAAAATCCCAAAAAACAGTCGCCGTCACTTGCCCAGCCGAAAAACAGTTTTTGCCTTTTTCGCAGTCGATTCCCCCTTTTGCAGTCCATTGTTTGGACTGTATTTTCGTTTCGGACGTATAATGGTGTATCCAAGTTTCATCTACAGTACTGCGCCAAAAGAGCGTTGGAAATGTTCATTCGAACACGTTTTTGGTCTAACGTGAGCAAACGCGGCACCCAACGCGCGCACCCACTTTGGTAAATGATGAAATGAAGGTGCAGAGTCCCCATACACAGAATCCAACTCATGTTTTATTTGCGTAGGCGCATTGCCTTTCAAAAACAAATATTTAATGAGAGCTCGACACTCGATTTTGTACATTTTCATAAAAACACTCACATCAACTCACTCAAACGACTGTTACATAACTAAACATAACAAAATGGCTGAAACTTTGGCGAGTAACTGTCAACAGATGAACAACGAAATTCAATAGCTTTTATTTACGAGTGTTGCCATCTTCGTGTTGAGGTCGGAAACTTTTTAGACCACCTGTGTAGATTTAGTCAGTAATAAAACTCCCAGTTTCAGGATCAATTTTCTTTGATTTAAAGTAGATTAAGTCACCCGCTTACTAATAGCTGCGTCAAGAAATAACTGACTGTTACACTTTAAACACTAAATCAAAAACATAGTATCAATTAAGACAATATATTAAAATAAAGAAACATCAATTAAAACAAACACACATTTTACCGCCAAAAAGAGTCACTGCGCTAGAAAAAAGATTATAATTTTCAAGTGTATGTATGTATGTATTTTAAGTAGGTAGGTAGGTATACCTACATTGTCATGCAGTCTGGTTTTCTGTTTTTTAATAGTTAGCTTGTTTTATGTTGAATACTTATGAACTTATTTTGCAGCCATTTCTAATGATTAGTTTAACTTGAAATCTATTATTTACTATATACCTGTTCAAAAGGAACTTTGTTGCAAACGTAAAATAACATGCTGGTAAGTATTATACAGCATTATCTAAAACTAAACTTATTAAAGCTTGTACTACGACAATTTGTTTTTGTACAAACCAAACCAATTACAAATAAAACAAATCAGGCGTACAAATACCCCAATCTTTATCTACAGAAACGCATGATAACTATGTACAAACACATGTAAAAGCAAAAAGTTGTAGTCCAAAACGATGTCTTAAATTTTCACCGACGAATCTCCTTTCGGGCGCTCTGGTATTGAATTGTTGCTAAATACTAAGTCGTTTTGTATAATTCTACGATGATGCACATATAACATTTGAGCAATACCAGATGCGCGCTATGCAGAATCAAGTATTATTAGAACATTTGCTATACATACCGAATCGAACTTCCCAAATATCTGTATGCACATATTACGGTAAAATGGGATTGTTTCGTGCAATGGACGATATTTCCGTACAATAGATTGGTCGAGGCGTGCTGCGGCTAGTTGGCCGTAAAGTGAGATGTAAATATGCGCTAGCTCAGAGGTCACACGTGTACCCTTCTGCATTGTGCTGCAAAACGTGCAATCTAAAATGCTATTATATTTATAATTTTTTAAGGTTTTGATACAATATTGCGAACCTTCGGGTAAATACACTAAAGAGTAATGTCGAAAGGATGATTATTCTAGAGAGAAAGCCGACAGCGCTTATTAATACAATTGTTCATTTTCATTTATATATACCTACCTAAAGAAAAATATAAGTAAGCGAATTCAATTTGTTAACTTATATTCCTTATTTGTTGGTTTGTTTTTGTTTATTAATCTAAAAAATAATACTTTCAAGATTTAAAACTACATATAAAAATGTATAATAGTGATAAAAGCGATAGCCTCGTTCCAGTAGAGCGATGCTTTCTTTGAACTAGTCGATGAACTAAGAGAGATTTGCTACGACATATTACAGAGATCAGATCGGTCAAAATATGGCTATTTCTTTTCAAAATTTCATAATGATACACAAATATTTTTTTTGGAAATTGTAACAAAGATAATGCTTTACTTTTGCAATTATAGTAATAGTTCACGTAAATGGTATGCTGTTATTTGTCCTCAACTGCTACACTCTGATAGTGTCTAGTGCAAGACGTGATTAGAACTAATAAATACAGACTCGTCGATGTAAGTAATTCCAACATCAGAGATTATAAACTAACGTTATCTCGGATATTTCAATGTCAATTAGTTTATTTGTTCAGTCCTCGACACACTCGTCAACTTTTAGTGTAATTATTGAATATATTATATATCTATATTAGTCGAAAGGTAACTGCTATCGCGATATTGATGAATAAATATTTAAATAAATCACTTAGATTTATACTCAGTGCAATGTTTTATGAGATGAATCTCTACGTAGCCATAGATTAGCTTAACGACATATATTTATATATGGAGCAACCTTGTTAACACCACAATAATAATTGCCTACTCGAGTTTTATCCACGCTATCGCCAGCTAATCAATCAAGCCCGATCCGTTGCATCTTGTAAAGAAAATTTATATCGAGTTCTTTTAAATTATTTTGCATATTATCTTAATGATACAGGACCATCTCTTTGCCACTTATCGCCATATTCTAATTAATGTTGGAAATATGCACCGACTCGTTGGTTATTTTATTATCGTTTCATATGGTGTACATTATCGCGTGTATTATGTTGCCACTTAATATGTTACAATTATGGGCGAAATATTTAATGAATCTCCCTTAATACCTGTGTTTACGACGTGGCCAGTTCATAGTATTTAAATGGCCAAACGTTAATTAAAATGTCATCAAATATTGACATTTAAATGATATAATCAATTTTAACTAACTACATCATGAAATACAACCGTTGCCTGAAACGGTCGATTATAAAAAGAAATAATCAATCCTATGATTTGACTCAAGACAAACAAGACAATTACATAACCTTAGGATATACCATTATTTTATTTTATTTTTTCAAAGTATGCCCGCCAGAGAGTGGGGACCTTTGATAGCAGATTAATTACTGATTTTACCAAAAAACGATCAGGCCGCAAAACTTTGTAATGAGGCCCAGTTGGGTGCGGCGCCTGCCTGAGATGACCTGAAATCACATGGTCCGGGTCCTCCCCAGAGTAGGGTACCTGAGGCCGCCTGAGGTCAACAATACGTATTAGATTTAAGTGTTTGTAAAAAAAGTTAATATAAGATAGCATAAGGCACGATGGGGTTGGCGTCTCCATGTAGATAAAACCAATTTTTTTAGAAATAAAGATTAAAAATCGTGAATTGTAAACGACACTACTGAACCACACCACTAGGAAACTCTTTTTATTTTATATATTTAAGGAAAACCAAAAGAGCATACACTAAAAGGTTACCATATTTTTACATTTTATAGTGTAGCCCTAATTAAAGGCTGCCACGGCATGCATTAAACATAATAGTAGGAAATGCAGTTACAAAACCCATTTAGCTTATCTAGATGGATTATTATATAAATGCGGTACATGTTATTCAAAGAATCGTAAATAAATAATAACATACAAATACATATAAAAACTTAATATAACGTTCCCTTTGTGGTTTGACTCGAAAGAGTATTAGCATAAATATATTAACATTACCACAACTAATAAAAAATAAAACAAAAATTAAAAAAATATTTAAATCTATGTGAAAGTGAAAAAGCGAAATGCCCTATACAAGAGTTAAAGTTTAAAGTAAAAGTAATACAATAGTTTAATTCTGAACGTTTCAAATGAATTTAAAACTTTTAAGTGCCATTTCATGAGCCGCATTTATTCAAAACATTACAAACATTTCTATAAACTATACTTTTATCTGAGCTCTGAGTATGCAAAATCTGTGTAAAGGCGGCAAGAGGTCCATAATTATTCTGAGCGGCATACATGTACACTGTATGCAAGGGCAAAAATAATGGGTCCAGGCGCATCGCGGACTCCGGCAGCCGACTCTCGCACCACATCTAATTAACCCGAGACGTGACATAGCCACATTATAAATTTTAAATCCCGAGCTAAATAAATGCACAGATCAAAATAAAAGAAATAGACAAACAACGCTTCACATAACATTCACGATGTTGTCCTCCTGTGTAAGGCTTTATTTAAATCATTATACCAGATTTTTAACGCAGAAACATAAAAAGCAGACATAGGTATATTGAAATTTTGTAGGTATCGAATACAAATAAGTTCTAAAGTATTGAACTTTATAGAAATTAAAGTGATAAATGTTGTGTGTAGAAACAAAATATTTTTTACTTTAAATACTATAAAGTATTATATTATATACATACCTACAGATAAATTTAAATATTATGTGTTCTTATCTTAAAGAGTTTATCCTACAGATACGGGCTGTTGCTACTAATCAGTTAGCCTTCTGGGAATGTAACAACACTTCGCGATCACTAAATCTACCTGCTCTCCATTTCAACACTAAGCACATTTAATTTTATTAGTAATGTTAGTTTTTTTTTATTTGCTTGAATCGTAATTACTAGTAAGTATTATTACTCGTATTTACCCTCCAAAAGCAGCTTGTTAATTAATAACGTATAAGCAATCCTTCAGAATTCCAATCAGTTAGTACGTTTACAATATTAGATGTTAATCAATTATCTGCCCTTATAAGTGTGACTACGCACATTTCCCCCGTGGCGGCGATCTCTCAGCCATAAGAGAAGAATCACGAGCGAGTTTATGGCGAATCCAAGATTTTGCATGCAATATCACCTTGTACACTACAGGTTGTTGTGTAATGTTTTATAGTTTAGAAAGCTGGTTTTATAGTGTCTCTGCTAACGCCTGATGTTAAGATAGACCTGTTCACGACCATCATTTTAATGCTGACCACATTTCAGTTTATGTCGTGTCTTCATTTTAAATACTAAACTGATATTGTAAAGAATCACTAAAATATATGTTTATTACGTGCACATAATTGAAAAATATGAGACTATTTGTTAAGTAAGTTATATTATACGAAATAGACATAGTAATTTATAGAACACATTGGGTCATAATCATGCGCGGACTTGTTGTTAGTAAATAAACCGGCAACTCACACGATCGCCGGTGGTTTGCCCTGCTAAGATATAGAAAGAGGTAACATTAAGTTTTCGTTTAATTTTTCAGTATCACCCGGTAGTGCAAAATACTCATTTATTAATGAAAAACATATAAATATTAATGAAATATATTAGCCTGACAATTAAAAGTAGTCCATTTGTTACCGCCCTGTGTACGCGAACGCGATGCATTCTGGCAGTTGTATGGTCAACATAGTAGCAGCTACCGATCATCGAGTGAAATATATAAATCGAAGCGTTATCATCTTTAGCAATCACCGCAGACGGATGCGGCGGGCGGCCGAGACGTGAAATAAATATCCATTTCCATACTCAAATGTGGCAGGCAGGATTGGAGCAAAGGCGCGGGTACGGAGAGCGCTGCTGAGCGCTCAGCCGGGCCCGCTCATCCCGGCAACTACACACGCCTGATCTATAACTTCTTATTATTATTTGAATGAGATCTATTGATTCCGCGAGGTGTGGAACCCGCAATCCGCTCCAACGAAGATCATTTTGTTCGACTGGAACGACCGCTTTTGAACTAACTTGACGTTACAATGGCGACCAGTGACGGGAATGATTTAAAATCTGTTAACAGGACGGTTCTCTTTTTAACGATTGGTATACAATTTCCATAAATGGTATTTTAGATTTATCTGTGTGCAAATATTTAAATAATAAGGTACTTTATGGCATATAGATATAAAAAAAAATATGTTTGTGATATTAATATCGAGACTTAAATCGCTACTAATAACGCTTAAGAATTTATGTTTAAAATTGTATAGTTTTATCATATTTGGAAACAAGTAGTAAGACGATGGTGCTAATTCTGTTGTTCGAAAACTCTCTAAACTAAACTAAAAATCACTAAAAATTTGTTTAGTTCTGTTAAACAACGTTTCCTATTCTGAAAACGTAATATTTGACAGGACAAAATATATTTTTAGTGATTTTTAGTTTAGTTTAGAGAGTTTTCGAACAACAGAATTAGCACCAATACCTTTTACAGAGACACTGTTGTAACTGAGCTTTTATGAATAAAACGATGAAACTCCCTCTGTAATGAGTCCCGGTTCGTTACTCCGCATATTATCTCAGTCGCGAGTAATTATCTCCTAGTCTCGTACGAGCACGACACGGTTCAGATGTAGATATAAATATACCTGTCGAGTACTTACATAGGTCTTTACCTATGAAATTGCCGTTTTGTATGCAATAAGTGAAAGTACTTATTTTTTCAAACTTTTTTATTTCTGTTATTCGAAGTAATCACCCATGCAATCGACGCATCTTTGCCAACGCATTGGCAGTTTATTGGGCATCAATAAACTGCCAATGCGTTGGCAAAGATGCGATTCTTGTAAAAATCAGCTGGACGGGAGGCAACAAACTCTTCAAATGCATTTTGTACTGCCTCTCGGGTATTGAATTTTTTACCCACTAAAACGTTGTCTAAATTTTGGAAAAAGTAATAGTCGGTAGGCGCAAGGTCTATTATTTATTAGTACCAATAATTGTCTTAAGGACATATCTATATTTAAACAGCAATTATAAATAGCCCTCGGTTTCGACAAGGCTATCTAAATCCGTATACGTAGGTACCTAAGTATGATCTACAATAGAGAGATGCGGACTATTTAAAAATTGCTCATTGTGTCTCACTTTCAATTCTTGCAAACGACATTAGTGACAAGCGATATGTAGTTTGTAAGTTTAGTAGAATTACTCTGCGACTATGAGAATCCTCATGATTGTTAGTGTTATTAATGATAAGAAATTTCCAAGATCTCCAAATGTATCGAGAGATATGAAACCTATTACCACTAAGTAAAAATGTTCAGTCTTGTTCACTACTTTTGTTCGTACTTTGAGGTTTATCAGCGAAGCAGCCCGGTTTACACTATAGTTACACTCTTATAACTAATATATGTACACATTAATACACACTAATATATCGTAGAGGTATATCGACACTTGTCTAATCTATATAGCCACTTTATATCTTTTAAGATCGGTTTCGCATGAGTGTGCGTATTTTTGGGTAAAATTTGCTCGAAAGTCTATAACTTTTCTAGGCACGCACCGCACCCTTAATATATCTATCTATATCAAAATATATCTTTATATAACCTACAACAAAATTCATTGGAGTCATATACGTTATAACTGTTGACCTTTAAAATAGTTAGTTGAAGGAGCATCACTGGCACCGAGCGTGTACCCGTGCCAATCATCGGGTGATAAAATAATAGCTCAATACAGGAAGCGCAGTTATTCGCATCGAGCTACGCGCCGCCCGCGCATGGGGGCTTTTAATCAACACTTTATTGTTTAATGACCCCTCGTCCAAGTCTAAATTAAAAGGGTGACGGTTCAAACCCTATTGATGGATACGTAATATGTGAGCGGATTTGTCTGAATATTTGATGATAGATAATAGCAATGGTTGCCTTGTTTTAACTGATGAATGTACACAACTTTCAATAATGCTGTTTTGGAGTACAAAGGCTTTTGCTGGATGGCTGCTTCTTTTGTTGCGACTAAGTTAAAGTTGTCGGCAACGGCAAAAGTTGATGATAGGCGGTGATACCTATAAAACATATTAAGGTAAATAAATTTATTAGTGTTGTGTAATTTTGTATGCCTGTACTTCCTTTCAGTTTAAGCGTCTATAAACACAAATCCGTGTGGTGACGGATTAAGAATACGGAGTGTCACCACCCCTATTCATCCCGCGGGTGTCGTAGAAGCCGACCAAGGGAAGAAACTACGCAGGACAACATCACTGCAGAGAGAAGGAAAACTTGACATAAACTTTTTAAGACGAAAACCCGGCTGACCAGCGTGGTATAGTAGGCCAAAACCTCCTTTCTAAGGAGGGGCTACGTCGAGCAGTGAACTATTAAAGGCTGCTGATGTGACGTGATGTGAAACACAAATCATACCCTACTGGGTAGGATTTGTGTTTATAGATTAAATTACTGCGAAAATTAACACCTCAACAATTCAGACAGAAAAAACTTTTATTAATGCATGAAATAAATTTTCTTGTTTAACAAAACGAACATTCCTAAATTAATCAACCATTTAGGAACCAATCAGTAACTTAAGTGTAAACTGTTAATCAGCTATATACATATTTTCTATTCAATTAAAAACATTTAGATTATGGTTAAATCCAATTATTTTCATGTATCGTCTATGACACTTAAAGAAAAGACAATAAATGTTACGATGACGGTGACTCCACAACTTTTACATAAAGTATTAAAGGCATTTGATCCCTGACTTTTAATGCTTCACCCTGGGGCATTAAAATTATGTGTATATTTGTATCACGCTAGCGATTGTAGGGCCTCAACGGCTATCCGTACACTGACTGGCAGGGAAACGTACACCGCCCGCCAAGGTCTTCGCCATCCATTTAACGTATTATCACGTATCATGTTTACAACACTATTCATACAATATTGTTCTGCACATTAATCATGTTACGTTTTAATCTACGGGACTGTTGATAACATGTACAACATAAAATATTTGGACAATCAAAGTTAGTAAACATTTATGTTTGATAACAAAAACAGCAATCTGCCCCCGGCGTTAATTACCCGAAACCTGATATCACTCATTAAAGGAGCCCTAAATTATTGCGCTCTGCAAAATTCTTAATTATATCTCTTAAATTTCTAAGTAAAATTAAGCCTAGAGCGTTGGTAGGACAGCAAAATGATATGTTTGTAAACAACGAAAATTGTACCGTTAGACGTTAATTAATACGTTTTACGAGCGCGATCGCTCACAACCATCAGTTTAATGCTCCATCATAACACACGTATAATTTGATAATTAAAAAAAAATGCAAAACATATTCAAAACGTTATAATTGTTTTGCCGAACGCGACCGTGGTTGCGGAAAATTCTTCAAAACGAGTGCAAAAAATCTCGGTGTTAAAAATTAATTTTAATAAAAATTAATAATTATCCTACAGCAAATAACAAAATTATACCAAATAATAAGTTAAAAGAAACTAGCTTCAGTTGCTCATAAGTCTTAACAAAATTTGCAAATGCGGATATAAATTGTTGAGAAGTTCTTTTCGTACTTTATTAAATGCATTGTGATAAGCATAAATTGCTTAGTAAACATATTAAGGCTTTTGAATCACTACCCCTGTTATACCTGTCATTGAAAAGTAACCGTGACTATCGGTGATAGTCATCATCAGTTTCTTAGTTACGTCAACACGACTTTCATCTATATATATATAAGAGATTTCCGCGTACATATATAGTCACTCATCACGATATCTCTGGAACCATTAGAGCTAAAGACTTGAAATTTGGTAGGAATATTCTTTTCACCGAGTAGAGATCAGCTAAGAACGGATTTTAAGAAATACAAAAAAAATATTAATTAAATAATGTAAATAGCAAAACAGGGTCTCCAGGGTCAGCTAGTATTAAATAAAAGATCACGACGATTCGACAATAGTTTTTTGGACTCGGTTAGAAATAAAAACAGAGAAGCGAAGAAAAAGCATGATCAGTATCACCTAAAAACAAAAAAGAACAGTATAAAAACAAATTGATATTTACACAATGTCATTTTTATAAATGTAATTCTTTTTTAAAAGAGGTGGAAAAAATATTAATTACACAGTTCATAAAAGTGACGTTAAACACTTAGGTAATGTGTTAAAAGGAGCCCATCACCCCTCCAATTAGCCGGATAATGACGGTGCTCAAAGTTATTAATTTAATAAGCGGGGGAGGTCGAGTAACGCGACTCACGGTGTCAGGTGACTGGCTCGTGCTGTCACACGCTACGAGTAGTTATTAAACACGACTAAATATCGCTTTGTACATAATCCACTTGATACTTTTACTAGACATACCTACTATTTTCTATTCATTTCGTGTGCCAGTTCTACATATTAATTTGAACGCTTTAAAACCCTCTTTCATTACTGCATTACATTGCTTACATAAAGTATAAAACACTGAAATATAAGAAAAGGAGATTTCTTTAAAAAAGTCAATTTTCTAATTCACCCAGCAACCGAAGCGAAAACTCAAACAGAAGCGCAGGTAATTAGCGTGAAAGGTATTAAACATGAATTTTATGACGGTGTTTATGAAAAGTATTTCACTTCATTTTCTTTAAAAAAAATTTGAATGCTTACCACACAATACACTCGAAACCGAAAAGTCCGAAGGATCTACGCATTAAGTATAATTCGTATTTTTGTTTAAATTAATAACGTGTATTTACTCACTCGGATTCCTTTTTGACATGATAATAATTCCGAGGGAAGAAGTCGAATTTAATAGCGAGTTAAATGATACGTGGCCTGATTGGAAAATGTATGCTTATTCAGGTCGAGCAAGGCCCTCACCCTCCCCGACCCTCCGCACGGCTGATTTGAAATGAATGGTAATAATGGCCGAGCATCCCGCTCGCATCGTTTTGTATGATTATTCCAGATTAATTATTTGTTGGAATTTCACTGGCTAATTTTTCGGAATGGGATTTTTCCGCTTTGACTGACGTTTTAATTCTAGGTCGTCATGGGGAGACGAATTAATATGTGTATAGGTATATATTTGAAATAATAAACAGGTACCTAGCTATCTATTTCAAATTGATTGTGTACATTGTGCTTCTACTACAAAAAGTGACAACGAATAATCATATAACTAATAGAATAACCGAGACTGTACCTTGCAGTGTGTGTACTAAAATAATCTTAACAATATTTAAAATCATATGATCGATTTAGCCGGGTGCATTTTCCATATATCGAACGTCGATCGTCGGAAATCGCTATTCAATCACATCGCAGTAGTCCCCAGGGCCAACGGCTGATGCGAATATCAAATCGTTACCACCCCTTGACTCTATAATTCTCATCCATTAAGCTACAAGAAAAGCGATACCTATGTCCATCACGTGTCATTTATGCTGAAATTCTAAATATTTCATATAGAATTAAACCAGAAAAGCTCTGGTAATAAATTAAATAATAAGTCATAGAGAAAACTGAAAATGCTTCATCAATTGTACTACTTCGTTAATTTAGCTTTGATTCTGCTTTGTTTGCAATTTGGCAAATAAAATTAGTTCCTATGAAAGTACATAAGATTCTATTTTTGTTCAGCAACTTGCGGATGTTTGTGCTCACGACTGGACTCTCCCAAGGGACCTGAGCTGGCACATTCTGACGACTGAACTAAGTAGAAAGATAGAACAGAATTAAGCCGGCCAATTATCCCGTATTGGATTTATTGGTAATCTCTGCACGAATGGGCGCGAGGGTGCGAAGCGAACCAACTTTTGATGATGCCTCCATTGGCATTATGAACAAAGTTGTTGCAATTTTTATGTAGCTGGATTTATTGTTCGTTTTTCTCTCTTATATCGCCCTCGATTGTGTGTGGACTAGTAAAAGAGATCTCAAAAGCGTTTTATTACAAGTAATTAAATCTTTAAATATTTGTATTGTACCAAACATATGTGTCAAGATGTCTCATTTAATTTCGTTATGAATTCTTCGTCCCGGTTAATTCATTATACTCAAACCAATATAACTATGGCTATCATATCTAAGCTGTGTCTTTGCAAAGGACAATGAGATTTGTTGAGCTTTTTCTAGAGACCTTGAATAATGATTTCCATTTATATTTTATTTTTATCTTATGAATCCATTACGACCATCTATAAATGTAAGCAAAGTAGGTAAAGAAGTGTTACTGTAAGGCTTAAGTCAAACTGGTCCAACCCCTGTTGAGAAATGATCAATATTAAAAGATGTTACAGAAAACTCATCCCTGATTTTATTGCTGGTATCACTCGAATACCGGCCTACATATGTCTTACTTCTTTCGTTTGATAAACAATTTTATTGAAAAATACGGCTAAAATAATTGATCGTTGCAATACATAACCTGATTAACAGTAATTTGGGAATAGCCAAGAATAAAAACTATGTAAACTTTCTGCTGTTTTCAGTTAATCATTTTAATATTAAATTGTTTACATTACAAGGAGTCTTATGTTATATCCGGAGAAACAAATTTATTATTCTTATTACTGCTTGCCTTAACCGTAGAATAAATAGCAAGGTTTATTAGTTTTCCTTTCTACAGTCGTGTTTAATATTTTATTAAGATGTGTTCCAAAACAGAGACTTGAATAATTTGTAGTGATATAAACTATGTACATATTACTAATTTGTTTACCTTAAGGTTTTTGTCTAAATGGTTATATGAAATACTTCTAAATTTATTATTATTAAGTTATCATTTTTATCTATTAGAAGGTTAGCATTGATATTTAATATGGCAGTGCTGGGGGTGTTCTGGGAACACTACCAGTAGGCGATGCGGCGAAGGAGTTCCATGACGCGCGTATACAAATAGTCCTTGCCATAAATACGAGTATGTGCAAGTTATTACACCACGTAGGATATATTCAACAAACATAAAACTGACAACAACTATTAAATATATTCTACAAACAAGTAAACATAAATACAAACTTACATGTACAGAATATTACTTCTCAAAGCACTCGTACCCTTGTCACGAAAGTGTCTTTAAGTAAAACGTGTTTTTTTACAAAACGTCAAACCGGATAAGAGAAATTGATATATTGATATAAAAGCAAAAATATGTTTACATTGTATTTGTAAAAAATCTCAGTGATACGTCATAGCCGTCACTATAGAGTATTGCCTCTTGGGATATTGCATAAAAAGTTCGGTGGTTACCCCTGAGTATTAGCGAAAACTTTCTATAAACACATAAGTTTGCGTTTAACTACCGGAAAACGAACTTTATAATACTGTTTCTTAGGTATTCATAATTATGTTCAGATCATCAAATACAGGTATCTGTAACAAGATGATCGCTTCTTCCAAATACCTACATTTAATGATCTGAGCTGTTTCTATTTTTATGATTGTAAAGTGCAGCTTAAAAAAATATTATACGAGGACATCCAAATCGTTTGATTTTAATTTAAAAATCCGTCTACATTTAAAATTAATTCAAAATTTAAAAAGAAGAGTAAAATAATGAGTTCATTGCTTCTAGTATACTTAAACGATTTCTTGACATATTTATAATTACTTTGGAAATAATTTAAAAGAAAACCGTGCTGCCTAAAACAGAAATAAATTCAGTAGTGTTCATAAACATGCATACACAGTTGGATGGTATTAACATCAATATTCGATAAGAAACCGGAAGATATTTCCCTAATGCGGTCGTTACTGAAATATATTGATAATTATCAGTATCACTTCGTGAATATTCAATTCAAAATAATATTTATGTGTTTTTCCTTGATACACAGATACAATAGTGATAAGAGTGTTGTGAGTTCGATCTCTACATCGAACGACACTGTGTGATCTACAAATTGTCGTTCTGAGTCTGGGTGTTCTTTGTGTATATTTGTAAGAAAAATAAAGAGGTTAACGCTCAAGAATACGTAAACAGCCTATCTGGTGAGCTGTTATTAGGTAATATTTGCTTATCGTGTCTTAATATTTACAAATATAATTACTGTAATCGGTCTATAGCACTAACTGACAATAACTGATTACGGATCCTAAGGGTGTTTCTACACGGTGCAAGTAGCTGGTATGGGCAAAGACGCAGGTTATTTGCGTCAGTAGCATGCACGAGTTACTTGCAGGTTTGGTTGATATAATGTGCATGTTGCTCGCCCAGGTTACATGTATGCATCTTGTTCGTTTCAGATTTGACACAGTTCAGTACCTGGGTCCTTGTACACGGTGCAAGTAGCTGTCTATACCCACGCAAGCGGGTTACCTGCGCAACTAACCTTAGCAAAAATAAATGTTTTTACAATATAATAATATACCTGGTATCGACCGTGATTTATTAAAAGCGGATTCCAAAGATTTACAAGCTTGACTTTGAGTGTGACTTGTTTATAAAACAGCGGGAGCGCACTCCCTAGCGAATCTAACTATTTGTAAAATTCATTAGATCATGTAACGATTCACGAAAACCAGGAATGTAGTCTCGTTAGATCAATAGTTACCCTTAAAGTAGAATGTACAAACCTTGGATAATCACGAATAACAATATTTTTTTTAAATAATCCTTAGATATTTAAGGAATAAATGATCCGCAAGCATTTAGTACTAGTCACTTCGTCACTTAGACTTGGGAGAGCCATGTTTCGGCAAAAATAGGATAGCTTGACCAAACTGATACCACGACCTCACAAAAAACAAGTGTTGAGCAATTCTTTCGTTCCCTCATCTCCCAGATTCTGAGGGGAGAATTCAAAGAGCAGCAAAGCGCTTGCGTATCTTGAGATGTAGGTGTCCATGCGCTGTCCATGGACACCTACATCTCTAGTTACTTTTTATCAGATCTGTCGTTTGCCCTCCTATAGCTTAAAAAAAACTTATCATGCACTCTAGTTAGTGCTAGAAATTTCGAGCAGACACGAGCTTGGTGTTATTTATTGGGATTGAAATGTTGTTTTTGTTTAAACGCAGTCAATATCCTCCTATTAAAGTATAGTAAACGTGCGGCAGAAAACAAGAAAAGTAGTACCTTTCAGCAGTGAAAATAATTTTATTTCAAATACTTGACATAGCGTGATTGGTTTTATTATCGCCTCACTTATTCTTTTTCGTTTTCCTCAGTTGTTGTTACACCGGCGCCGCCCTTATCGACTATTTCACCGTCTTGTGCGATGACACCTTCGGCGCCAGTGCTGCTATCTTCTGTACTGGAAGTTTCTACACTAGATCCTCCTTCTCCACTAGATTTATTTTCAGTACTAGTGTTATTTTCTTGAGAACCTTGTAAGCTCTCCTTAGAGTCTTTCGATTCGTTACTGCTGTTTGCTTCTTCACCACTGTTTGTTGTGTTTTCTTTTGCATGCATCAATGAACCATGTTCATAATCTTCATCATTGCCAGTCGTGCTTAATTTTAGTTGGTTTATGGCCCACGGAGGCAATGACGTGGTAGGCACCACCCAATTTTTTGTTATATTTTTAAAATACTTTTTTTTTATGGGATCCTTAAAACACGTACAGTGACAATTTTTATCTGATTTGGCTATATCAGAACTAAGTTCTAAACATTTCATAACGCAGATATAAGTTTTATACAAAATTTGACAATCATGGGTCAACTGATGACCATATCGTAGAATGTTTGTATTATTTATGTCGGGTAAGTCTGAAAGTAAAATACATAATGTAACAACCTATTTTGTTCACGTAAAAATACTTCAGATAAACTGAGGGCTTTTTTTAATCTTTATGGACAAATATGAGTTGAACAATGGCGGAATTGATGCCACAGGCACTTTTTACCGGTCTACCTTAGGGTGATGCGGTAATCTGTGACTAGGTGCACTACAAATTGATGTGTAAAGTAAGCGAAAATTATTGATAAATTAGACAGAAACAATCAGATAAATATACATACATACAATCCATAAATGCTTACCTAGTTACATACATACATAAACTTACAAAAGTTTAAGGTTGTAATGAATCTACTAAGGTGTCCAGAATGGTGTCCAGACTCACCGTCCGCCTACCGGCCCATAGTGTTGCTTGACGAGGTATGCAAACTCTTTGAACGGGTGATTGCATGGCGCCTCGTCAAGCATCTCATCATAGTGGGGGATCATCGCAGTGGGTGGATCTGGCGGACAGCGTGGATGCGATCATGCGCGTGAGGGCTCTGGCGGAGGAATCAGTTTCCCGGAGCGAAGTGATGTTGTTGACTGAGTGTGTCACCGTTACTTGCTACGCGGACGACACACTCGTGACGGCGCGCGACAAGACGCACCACGAGGCAACCCTGAGGGCCACGGCCGGGGTTGCTCAAGTCGTGGAGCGGATCCGGCGGCTGGGTCTTGAGGTGGCTCTGCACAAATCTGAGGCCTTGTTCTTTCGTGAGCCTCGGAGGGGGCCACCTGAGGAATTCAGCTTCATAGTAGGAGGCACTCGGATCGGCATCAAGCCCTCGATGAAGTATCTGGGGCTAGTACTTGATGGCCGATGGGACTTCGAACATCATTACCAAGGTCTGGTCCCCAAGTTGGTTGCAGCAGCGCGTGCATTCGCGCGGCTGCTACCCAACATGAGGGGACCCAATGACCCCTGCAGGAGACTCTACTCGGGGGTTGTGCGGTCCTTAGCCCTTTATGGGGCTCCAGTATGGGCGGAAGCCCTGAAGGCTAGCAACGTCGTACTACTGCGACGACCGCAACGAGTACTGGCCATCAGGGTCATAAGGAGGTACCGCACAATCCGCTTTGAGGCGGCGAGTCTCCTAGCCGGAACTCCACCATGGGACCTGGAGGCAAGAGCCCTTGCGGCTCTGTATCGGTTTCGCAAGGAGGCGCGGGAGCTGGGACGAAGTCCTGAGTCTCGAGAAATCGAGAATCAGAAATCCCAGCTCCGCCAGTCAACCGAGCGGTGGGCACGCCGTTATCGCGGCGGTAAGACCCGTTATGGAGGATAAGGATGAGGCTCGAGAGGCATCATGGGACCCTCTCACACCGGTTGACGCAGGTGATCACTGGAAAAGAAAGCTTCGGGGATCACCTGTGTTTGATCCGCAAGGAGCCAACGCCTCGGTGCCGCCACTGCGATTGCCGGACCGTGGACACGGCGCTCCACACTCTAGCAGAATGCCCGGCGTGGGTGGAGCAGTGGCTTGACCTTGTGGCGGCCATCGGGTCGGTTACATGATTGCGGCTATGGTACAAAGCGAGAGTGCGTGGAACTCCGCCGTCTCCTTCTGCGAGCAGTTTATGCTTGCGAAGGAGATGACATTGTATGAGATCGTACTTGTCACCTTTCACTTACTTTAAAACCAAGAGTTTCTGTACTGATATTTTACATTCCTGGTATTTACAGATTACCATAGCCTATGGTAAACATCATAAGAATCCCAAATTAACCAAACCTTTCACATTTATGGCTAACATTTCGTGTGCTGCATGTGTATGTTTTGTTCCAGTACTATCGAAATAAATATGGGAAAATAGGTGAAAATTAAAGTACTTGTACATACCAACTCCAGGATCATCTGGAATGTCCACGGATACTGAAAGTAAAATTCAGGATTATCATCGCAACACAACCGATGCAGATATAGCTTTGTTACTCACAGTGCTAAGGACAATTCATAAGATGTAACCAATGTAATGGATTGATTGCTCTTGCACCTAACCGCAGCAGATTTCAAAGAATGAGCAAATATTCCAAATATAGCCTGAGGGGTGAGCATAAACTATGATCAGTAGGTACAAATAAAATAAATAGATAATAAATCCTTAAGATAGATGAAATTTTACTGATCATCCGACCAGGAGACGCAAGTGCTTGTCTTTGGCATTTTGTAGTTTTTTTTTGTAAAGGGTTTTTTGAAAGCAATTCAGTAAATTGTATTGATTGAAAAAAAATACTGTTTAATTTTGATAAGCCTACTATTTTAATTATTGCTATTTTGTTGTTTTTAGGTAAAGGTAAAACTTTTAGCACCGTAACGTATTCCTATATTAATCTTTTTTAAGAAGGATCGGAACTTTGGGTTAATAAATGCTTAAACTAACAGACACTGCGGTAATGATTACTTAAAATAAACAATAATATAAATAGATTTTTTAAAATCTACAAGAACGAGAATTTGAAATGTCAGCTGCTTTTAATAAAAGCTTTAACTTATGCTCCTGATTAAAAAAAAAACGATGCATTTCTAATATTAAATGTATCATTTTAAGATTCTACTTTATTTAAGTTTAGTATCACCTATTCAACAACCAAATCAAAACCTATTCTCCTTTTTAACCGACTTTAAAAAGGAGGAGGTTATCAATTTATATTTTTTTTATGTACGAGTATGTTCGGACATAACTCTGTCATTTCTCTCTCTGAATTTTCAAAATTCTTTTGTTCGAAAGGGGTTTATTCCGAAATGGTTCCATTTAAATTTCAAATAGATCTGATGATGAGTTTCGTAGACAGATAACGAAACTCTTCAAAAAATTACAGCCGCTACATTTTTAGTGCTCTTTCTTAGTATTGTTTGAAGTCGCATCATCTTTTTTTAAGAGGGATTTACTTGTTTTCAGTACATATAATAACAAAGTATCACTCATATTATTATATGGTAATAAATGAATACTTAAAAACTTCAATCTTTCAGAAGTGGCAATGATTTACTTATTGTATATTGATACGAAAATTTCATAACTTACTAGTATCGTTCTCGGCATATACTTTAACAATAAAGCGGATTAATAAAATTTTAAAATAAAATAGTAAAACGTGTCTTGCCATTGCTGTTGTATCTTTTAGATATGTATTTTCGAGTTTTTATTAGAAAAATATAGCTACGCGAAAACCTTTTTGCTAATTGGAATCACATAATTGAAAAGGAAATTATATGTTCTGATAAATTAACACATGTGCCCATAAAATATTTCAGAAGGTCGTTAGTTATGTATGATTTTGTTTTTCTTTTAATAATGGATGTATTACCCTATTTTACGATTTAAAAATGCGTAAAAAATACATCGGTAGTTAAAAACATAAAATTATAATTAATAAAATTTTAACAGTTTTGTGTAAGATACATTTAATAAATAGGGTTGAAAATTAAATAATATATAATTAGTAAACATTCTGTTTTTAATCCCATTTGTTTATAACGTTTCATAAAGTTTGACATGTTTTTTTTCTTTTTTCTTTTCAATTCTTTTTTGCAACGGTATTTAACATAATACAAATTATTTATTTTTAATGACACCCATGCATTGAATAATCCATATCCATGCTAATATTATAATTGCGAAAGTGTATCCGTCTGTCGGTCTTTTTGTCTATATGTCTGTTTGTCTATTACCTAAAGATACCGATACCGATTTAGGTGTTTGATATAGAGATAGTCCAAGTCCCGAGAAAGGACATAGGGTAGTTTTTATCCAAGAAATCATCCTTTAAGGTGGTGAAAGGAGGGTGGAAGTTTGTATGGGGAATCAATAACCACTGAACCGATTTACATGAAATTTGGTATGGATGTACTTTGATTCTCTAGGAAAGACATGCTACCTTTTACCGCTATAACCGACATTTAGGCGGGCGGAGCCGCGGGCAATAGCTAGTATAAAATAAAATAAACTAATAAAGTAATTCTTGAAGCTTGATTAATTTCAACTTATATATTTGTTGATACATTTGCTATTAAATTTTTATATTTGTTTTCTTTAGATTTACGTTTTTTCCGTATTGTCTATTACTCAAAAAATAATGATGATATGTTTATAGTGAGACCTAGCTTAGGTTTCACTGTACAAAAAAAGGCTAAGAGTTATTTTTTTGTCGATCTTTGATACATATAAGTAAGTATATGTCGATAGTGGGTGCTTACAACATAAAAAGCATCAGCTGTAGATATGTGATTTTGATAACGACAAAGTTAAATTTGTCTTTAAAAAAACTTTGATAATCGATTTACGATTTCGATGAAATATCTTTACTAAACATAAGTTTGCCAGGCACCTTCGGTGCGCGAATGTGACTGGCACTTATCAATTCAGTAAGTCTTAAATAACGCAATTGTCATTAGTCATAAGACAATATACACCTAATGAAACCTAAAATAGCAATATGGACAGTGATGAACCATGCCAACTTGTTGCCAATTTATTATGATTCTAGTTCCAATTCAGGAACTCATTCATATACCTAACTTATTAAAACTTTCTCTTACTTTTTATTATTCGCTATTAATACGGCCACGGTAAAATATTACGATAAATCATAATTTACCGCAAATATATCTGGTGATTACAGCTACTCAATTTAAATTTAATAGCTTCAAGTAATTTCGTTTTTAAATACAAGCATTAAAAAATTAATTCAATCGCGATAGTTAGTATTTTAAAAGACATCGTGCCTGTTCCGAAAAGCATTCATGAATTGGGATAAAAATGCGTGAATATGTTATATTAGTAGTTCTATTACTGTGTCCTATTATTTTTTCACTCGATGGTTAGTACATGACTAATATATTTATTAACTAACCGTATCTTTGCAATAACACAGGCTTTGTACGTTGTTTCAGATGACTTATATTTTAATGAAACTGGTCGGAAATATTACGGCATGAGTTATCACATAAAGTGTCATAATTATATAAAAGCTTTTACGTGTATGAGCGCATGCAAAAGTATTGGCTACCAAGTGTTTCGAATGGATATGCGTTGTAAATGTACCTGCCACGAATTGAAGACCACAACTATTTTACCTTTTTTCAAATGGCGGACTAATGGTACTACACAGCGCGTGCATAGGACTGTAAGCGTTGGGCTTTTTAATATCGTCGGTACTTTATCACCACAACCGTCTGTAGAAAGTGAGACGCCGACTACTCAAGATTCTAATATTACATACATATACATAAATTGTACATATCCAACGAATGACCTCGAAAACACAACGCAAATATACGATTCTAACACTAACACCATAAGTCAAGTAATAGATTCAGGAACGGATTCAGGAAAGGATTCAGGAACGGATACCATTCACGCGGGTGACGATACTACCACATTGTTGAGTGGTATAGACGAATCAATAGTGCCGGAATCTACAACGAATGAGGCCCCTCCACCATAAAACTATATAAAAGAATACAAGAAAATAAATGTTTTATTCCGGTAGTTCTGTACCGGTAATTACTAATATACCAAATTTCAGAAAAGTAACATAGGTATTATATCAACCTAACAGTACAAGTACAGTACAAACAGGAAGTGCACTAACTTGCATATGACTTGTCGAAGATAAGTTCATAAGACAAATAAAATTTTGCTTATACGTGAAAACTAGCCAAGTAAGATTTTTATCTTGAATTACATCCCAAGTAAAATAATATCATTTTGTTAATAATTATCTGTTAAATTTTATTAAATTACCTATTAAGTAAATTTATTTTAGAATGTTGTATGTTCTTGTAACTATTTTTTTTTGATTTTCTACATGGAACTTGGCGCCCATATGAACCTCAATTCTTTTGTCGGCGAAGTCGACAACGACGCATATTCCTAATATTGAACTTAGCCGTCATTTCACATTTATGTTTTTGATGGGATAAATATATATATTCAGGGTTACTGGTTAAGTCGACGTAGATTGTTTAGGAAGGTTAAAGTGGCCATTATTACTACTACGTTTCGCTATGAAATACCATAACTATTTACAAGATATTGGACTTTTAAGATTTTTTATAACTTATATCCCTATTTTTTCTATTTTTTACTGTCTGTGTCGTTGATACATTGTTTTATAATTTCCATTACCAAAATTATAGTTAACAAAATTGGGCGGAAGTAGATGGTTGATAATAGCGAATTGAAAGAAAATTTTAAAAATATTTTATTCTTTGAGCAATATTAATAAAAGAAACTATGACAATTAGTTTACAGATGTATTAAATATATGTACCCATTGTAATATATGTGTGTATTGCTATGTAAAAAGGTATATATATACTTCGTCCATGTCCGAGTTAACGTCATCCGTAATATGGACCTGTGGTAGTGCTGAAACCTGACTGGATAGGGTTAGAGAGACACGCAATAAGAGTCTGAAATGATTGTAAGCCACATGAAAGACAAGCATATATATAAAACCTTAACTGTTCTAGTCTTATGTTAAAGGTAAACATCAGTTTTCTAATAGAGCAGATACAAACATGAGCAGAACTCCCCAGACCAAGCGATACGATTTACATCTTTAAAAACATTTCTATTTTACTTTTCTATAGAACAGCGGTTCTTGTTGTAATACCTACTTCTGATGATTGTACCAAATAACTATTGTATAAGTATAGATGGATGTACAGATTAACTGAAGCGAAGCAGCTTAAGTTGACAGCCAAGCTCGCCAAAATTATATCTAATACATAAAAGTCAAACAGCTACATAAAAGTGAATCGCTGCAAAATCAGCAACTAATTAATAAATCTGGAATGTGATAATGACATCGATGCGCGACGTTGTCGAAGACTCGGAGACAAAATTCTAAGAATCAAGTTCTCTATGGCCACCCAAATGATGATTTCATTATCAGTATGATTTTGATTGATGTGGCAAAAAAAATTACTGGCAACCGAATTCTTTTCATAACAAACGTATTTGCTTTGTTTATTACTCGGAACGAATTGATCTGCGGCGCCACAGTTTTTGGATGTCCTCGAATTCAAAAATGATGATTGAGGAGTCTTTCAAATCAAATGAAGGCTTGCAAAATACAGCAGTATAAATCAGTGACTACTTTTCACAATTTTTATAGATCAGTACCGTCCTAAAATGTATATACAAGTACGTATAGGAAAACTCATGATAAAATATATAGGGATATGAATGTTAGAAAAGATGAAAAATCTGTTGAGAGTGGTTTGGATAGGAGTGGGTTGACATTGGTTGGATAGATAGTTGGATGACATGGATTGAACATTACCAAATATTTTATTAAATTACCTTAAACCTTATCTACTGCTAAACTTTGGAGTACATTTCAAACTTATGATATTGTTAATAACGTTTCACGTATCCTTTAAAACGTAAAAACGTTATCAACATTTTCGGACTAATCATATACAAATCAAGATTAAGAAAATGTTAATACTAATGTAAGTGAGGGGTCCGTTCCTTACCCCTTTAGTTTTAAATCAATAACTGACAATAGTTACAATATAAGATTAAAAGGAATATTACAAAAAAAAACATTTTTTAAATTGAGAATTCTTGAAAAGTCAATATATAATTCTAAACTTAGTTGTTGGTATGATTTAACTGGTTCACTTTACTTTACATGTGTCTTGTAAATTCTTAATATCTGATTGTATTACTACGATACTACTCTGTCAAGAAAGTACCGGGAAAAAATTAATAAATACCCAAAATATCTGTTATTCATCCAAAAATTATCACCTTCAAAGTATGCTCCTTCAGAAACGATACACTTACGCTAACGAATAATCCAATCATTAAAACATTTTTTAAATGCTGATTCCGGAATTGAGTTCAGTTCTCGCCTTTCTTTTACGTCTTCTACCGATTCAAAACGGGTGCCACGAAGTGGTAATTGGAACGAAGTTCCTTATCGCGCGTTGTGAAAGGGGGCTAGACGGAAAAAATCTCACGAAAAGTTGTAACGACACTTTTTATTTTGAATTGTCACTTGTCAGTCATTCAGCGCCATCTATCGAATAGATAGGAAATCATTACTTTTCATCTCAGTAAAATTAAAATTTATGTTCTTAGGTTGAGCAAAAAATATTGTATTCGACATCATTTCTCAAGGAGATTTTACCAATGTATTAATTGTTTTAATTAGAAACCAACTGAAAAATATGTAGGTAATAGCCGCTTTCATAGATGACGTTGTAATTAAAATCGTGTCGAATCAGTTTCACTCGATCGTCACAACTTCGTTCCTGTCGGGTGTCCCACGACACCACACGCAGCACTGTATTTAATATAAATAACAGATGTAACTTAAACTCCGCGCCAAAATGAAAAACAGTAGTGCCAATCTAACAACAACAAAACAAAAACAAAAAATTTAATTTTGAACCCTAAACAAATCATCCATTCCCGATACATTTTTGCCTGAATGTCAAAAACTAAAATCCAAAAACACAATATTTCCAAAACTAAACAAACATTTAGCACCAAAATCTTTCACCAACCATTTCACTAGAGAAGGATAAACTATGAATTAAATTAAACTTATCTTATAAGGGTTAGAGAAATATACTATATATATATATATACTATAACTTCATAGAGATACACAACGAACAGACCACGCGGTAAACCGCAGACGACGGGCGACATGGAGAAAAAACTTGCCATTATCATGGAAGGCATTCAATACGGCGAACATTTATGACGGGTCATTATTTTGTCATCGAATGTCACCAAAACCATAAATCAGACTGAAAAGCCGATTCATAATCATACCTACTTACAGATACTGTCGATCATTAATCTTCATTTAATAATTAGTTTATTACTCTCCATGACCGATTTTGTAATGTAAAAACGATCGTAAACTTTAGTTGTTTATGTGTAAGAGAGTAATAAAATAGGCATTGAACAGAGAAAGACGGCCCGTCCGAGAGAGTAAAGGTGACAGGACCCCTCGGCTTACGCCAACTACGGTACAAATTGCGATATTAAGCACGAGGCGTGATGAAAAAACACTAGCTGAATATAAATTAGGAAGGAGGAGCGCCATAATCAATATAAACGATGCTAAAGAAGATTAGAAGAATCCTGTAAGAAAACAAATTTCACAAGATCGTAAGAACACATGGAACTGCAGTAAATGCTAATATTTAAAATTGAACGATGCTACCTCATGATTAATAGCAATTATTTCAGATAATTCTACTTCTGCTTTTCTTGAAGAAATCGATTCTATGTAGGTACTCATAAATTATGTAATTATCTCTTTCCTTTTTTTTCTATTTAACAAATAGAGAAAAAGTCAATAAAATTTAATTTAGGTTATAAAATAATTTGTTACTTTTATGAATTCGTTTGACAGCTGAATTCGTTTAGACAGCTGTAATTAAACTTATTCATAATAAAGCGATTCAACTACTCACTTGCTTAACGATATAAAATTGTAAAAGTTCATTGTATGAAAAGGAAAATCTGAAAGAAACACAACTTACTGTTTACGTCATAAATAAAGCTAATATAGACAACAGTATTTTAGTACAGCCAACCAAAAGACCTTTAGCATGTTTCTCGAACTGTAGGACCAGTGCTAAATTTTCGTGTACTTTCTCATTATTGGCTACTTAGAAGATTAAGTTATGCGTTTGAAATTTGAAGCTAGACTGGAAAGTAAAACTTAGTTTTTTATTTCCATTTCTAAATTAACCTTATCTAAAATGAATTGTTACGAGTGTCTAATACCACACCAGACCATTGGTGGATATTATACACATTTATAATAACTATCAAATGTACATTTATCAAGTTTTTTTATAAACGGTGCCAATTCTACAAGGGCTTAGTACCGAATGGGATAGGACATAGTTCATTATTCCACCTCGGAGGTGATTATGCACATCCCGGTCTGGTCACACCGGGATGTGCCTCAGTCATGGGGCACGGCAGGGAGGACTCCATTATCTGTGCCACGTTGATAACTATTGACGGAAGTTTATTTTACGAGTATAGTACTTTTGTTCCAAGTTATTTACAAAAGTATTAAGGGGAATAAGAATAAAACACTTATGAAAACGTAGAGGCGTATCCTCTTTAATGTCGTCGTTCTCACGGTAAAGTAAAACGGTCCTAAAAAATCGTGTAAAAAATGCAAACACGAAATTGAATTTGATTCCGATACATAAATTTTACTTAGACTATTTGTCTCTCTCGGATCAAGCGGGGAAATAAACGAATGTTAATTAAATTTGTTTGTTCAAAACAAAGTCGGCAACTGACCTCTAATTGTTTTTTTCCCTAAATATCCCTCTTGAATGTTTAATAATATAATACGATTAAACATAAGTTTGTAAGATGCAAAGCCTGAGTAGCTAGTATCTAGGGATATAATATAGGACATCATAATATTGGTTTTAAATAACACATTTGTATGCCAAAATCTCTTACAATCAGCCACCATTTCAGATATTTCATTTAACCTGAGTTATTTTTTTTTCAAAAACAAAAAAACAAAACAGCTGACAAAACATTTATAAATAATTTTTAAACTACGTTAGTAAGTACTTAATAAAATACCTACATATTAATATATTAAATAAAATAATGTTATGAAGTATTTACTTATGTAACTTTTTTAAATTAACTAAAATTATTTTATAATCAACGTTTTGTAGGTAAACTTTAAAACAACTCCAGTATTTGCTTACATTGTTTGTCACACATTTCTTTACATACAAGTTATAAATTAGTTTAAAGCAGAAACGTTTTAATTGACCTCATCAAGTCTAAACCACTTGATTTCGCAATCAAAATCTTTTTTGAAATACCTAACAATAAACATAACTTACCGATTTACATTATATGTACCTAAGTCGTTCCTATATTTTTTTTTTCATTATTGTAATCTTAAGATACATACCTAGATAT
Source organism: Arctia plantaginis (assembly GCA_902825455.1). Lineage (NCBI taxonomy): Eukaryota > Metazoa > Arthropoda > Insecta > Lepidoptera > Erebidae > Arctia > Arctia plantaginis. Next base: position 11,248,157 of record CADEBD010000288.1, read on the forward strand.
ACACACAGGGTAATAAGAAGTACTAGGTAATATTGCTTTCTGGCAAGGGTGTGTTGTAAATACGATACATGTAATAAAATCTTATAATAGATACAATACACGCGAAGCAATACAATGAATGACTTTCGAAATGAGTTAAAACAACAGATATAACGCTTTTTTATGTTTGTTATGTTTACATAAAGATTCTTTGTGTGGGGTTTTTATGGTTTTCTGTTCAACCGATTTGTATACGAATGAAAATAGATTATAGCTAGTTTTTCCCGTTATTAGTAGCAATAAATCATTGTACATCCGTAGCGACTGATCCTTAAAATAAAATCTGATGTGAAGAAAACCATAAATATCGATAGATATACGAGTATAGTACTTAGTCTTGGTTTTCCATGCTGAAGTACGTAATAGTCTGTCTTAACTCTTGCATAGTGCTATAAAGCAGTTAAAAAAATAGGGCACTAAGAAGTATGTAATACAGAGCTGGTGACGCGCCTTATAGGTGGGCCCAAGGAAACCTCCCCTAAGCGCAGGCTGAATGTACCAATCTAAGTTAATGCTCTGAATTCAAATCTTCCGTATCGCATTAATCCGGCCGAGGGTCGGGCCGTAATAAATTCCGTATTATACGCGCGACACGCGTATTAAAATAAACATATAAACATGTTACACCCTCGCGATGTATGCACACCCACAGGCGACCCTGGTACGAAATTAAGACGAATTGAGAAAAAATTGAATAAATCGACACACCATAACTTTGTTTATAAAACTTGATGAAGAATCAAAGATTCCTCACCTTATACGCAATGATGCCTGCTATCATATGGCATTAGCTCAGGCCGGAACTTTACATCAGAAAGTGACCCTTGCTCTATAGAAGTAATAATATAAAAGAATATTTTTATTCGAGAGTAATGGGTTTTTATACTAAAGAAATAAAAATTACATCAAGTCATATAAGTGCCGTTACCTAACCTACTTTATTTCTGTATAAGACCCTTAAAAAGGTAATAATATCTGCAGGAATTAAATAAGATATTAAAATGTCCCTGCAGGTGTACACAGTAAGATGGCATTTTATTATAACAATAATGCAGCTCCCAAGGCCCCAGTACCGGTGAGATTTGGAGTCCCAACGGACTTTGCACAAGTTTAGGGGGCAAGTGTATAATCTAAATGACACATTGTTATCCAATGCACTCACTTTCGTTACATCATTTATGTTACAGCAAGCAAGCAACCAGCGTAGTGGTTTAAGCGGTCGCCACGCCGCTTACTACTGCGCTGAGTGTTGTGGGTTCGATCCCCACATGGGACGACACATTGTGTGATCCAAAAATTGTTGTCCTGAGTCTGGGTGTTCTTTGTGTCTTTCATGTGTGTTTGTAAAGTCCACACAGTAGTTAGTGACTCTGAGAGCTAAGCCGGAGATCATGAGTTCGATTCCCACCCAGGACAAAAACTTGTGTGATGAGACCGATCATTTGCTCTCTGTCTAGGTGTAATTTATCTATTGGTACAAGTGGGTCGGCAAACAAGTACACGGCCTGCTTGATAATACGAGAGTAACGGTGTGGCGACACAAGCAATAGTGTCACCCATACGTAGCCAAGTTAAAATGTACAGTCTAGTCGTAGGAAACCACAGAAGTTAAAACATTAAACTATTGCAGTATATTACACATCAATAGATAAAGACAAAAAATAAAATTCTTTAAAGTTATATTTTATTGATTAGGTATTTCATATACGTTACAACCCTTTCTACCTATGATAATCCCGTTGGTCCATTTTTTCCCTTCTCGAAAATCCCGAATCCATACTCGTGTACCCGTTTCCCACTGTCGCTCTACACCTGACTTGCTCTCGGCCCTTTTCTTGAGCCTATCTGACACCGATTCTACCAAATTATTTTTCAACAAATCAAGTCTGGTCCTAAGATTACGTCCCAACAATAATTTAGACGGCGTTTCACCTGTCGTGCTATGTACCGTATTGCGATAGTCCATCAAAAATCTCTGTAAGAACGTGTGAAGTGGTACTCTCAACACATCCGCTTTTTTTAATGCCCTTTTCACTGTACGGACAGCGTTTTCGGCTTCCCCATTCGACGATGGGTGATACGGTGCTGAAGTTACGTGCTTAATACCATTTTTCTTTAAAAAATCAGTAAATTCGTTGCTAGTGAATGGCGGTCCGTTATCGGATACTAGTTTTTTTGGTAGACCAAAACGTGAAAATATTTCTTTTAATTTGTTTATAGTATTACTAGCTGTAGTCGTAGTCATGTGAATGACTTCAATCCATTTCGAATGGCCATCCACCAATATCAAGTAAGTATTATTACTATGGCTAAAAAAATCAATATTAATTCTCTCAAACGGTTCCCTAGGCCAAGACCACGGAACGATGATGGACTTTGGGGGCATGTCTGCCGTAAGAGAACACGTTTTACATGCCGCGCACATCCTTTCAATATCTTCATCTATCCGTGGCCACCAAACGTAGCTTCGCGCGAGCCCCTTACACTTGACAATGCCGAGATGTGCGCCATGCACCTCCGACAGCACGGATGCACGCAGTGCCCCCGGTACGACCACTCGGTGCCCCCATAACAGACAGCCACCCTCTACGCACAGTTCGTCTCGCCCACAACGCATTTAATTCAATGTCATCTTTGGCCCCCAAACACATCGATGTGGGCCACCCGTGCTTAGTATACTCCAAAACCTTTGATATCGTTTTATCTTTAGTCGATTCAGCCCGGATAGCCACCGAGTCAATAGGAAAGTTATCCTCGATAAACTTTATAAATATATCATCATTTTTTCGCGACCCACTATCCTCGATCGGTAGACGCGATAACGCATCGGCGTTATTTGATGTTGATTTAACGTATTCTATGTCGTACCTGTACCCCGACAGCAATATAGCCCAGCGTATAAGCCGCCCGGCCGCCGTATGCGGTAAGTCTTTTTTTGAACCGAAAATGGTCGTCAATGGTTGATGGTCGGTACGAAGAGTAAACCGTCGACCGTATAGATAACAATGAAACTTTTTAACCCCAAAAACGATAGCGAGCGCCTCGCGTTGTATCTGGCTATAATTAGCCTCCGCGTGCGAAAGGCTGCGCGAGGCATACGCCACAGGCCGCTCAGTCCCGTCCTCCTCGCGCTGCGTTAACACCGCGCCTACTCCCCGTGCGCTCGCGTCACACCACAATATGAGAGGCAGATTTTCGTCATAATGCCTTAACACGGGGCAGGTAGTTAATGCCTTTTTTATACTTAAGAATGATTGTCGCTCCTCATTCGACCATTGCCAAGAGACATCCTTCCTTAGAAGTCTATAAAGAGGCGATAAGATTTCTGACAATTTTTTTATAAATTTAGCATAAAAATTCACCATACCAATGAAAGCTTTTAACTCACTAATATTGGTAGGTTCCGGAGCATTTAGTACGGCTTCAACTTTTTTCTTGTCCGTACGAATACCCTGCTCTGATATGACGAATCCTAAATAACTGACCTCTTTAGCAAAGAAAGTACATTTTTCTTTACGAATAGTAAGCCCCTCTGACGCTAATCTCTCAAAGACCGTAGTTAGATTACGAATATGGTCCTTCTCTGTAGACCCTGTAATTAAAATATCATCAAGCAGATTGGTAACATGTGGAATACCAGCAATCACACGTTCCATTATTCTTTGGAAAATAGACGGGGCCGACGCCAATCCATATACTAATCGGTTATAAACATATAATCCGCGATGAGTGTTAACTACAGTGTATTTTTTTGATTCATCTAAACAAATCTGGCTGTATGCTTCAGACAAATCTATTTTAGTAAATCTTTTCCCCCCATTTAAATTATTAAATAGATGTTCAGCTCGGGGAAGCGGGTATTTATCTACTTCCAAGACGGGATTGACCGTACTCTTATAATCCCCGCAAATTCTTAAAGACCCATTACTTTTTAACACGACTACCAAACATGAAGCCCAGTCTGAGGATGTAATAGGTGAGATAATACCTTCCTTCTCCATACGCTGCAACTCGTCGTCGACGCGCGGCCTCAGCGCCAGCGGAAGCGGTCGCGCGCGCCTGTACACAGGCCGCGCGCCGTCGCGCACGCGAAGGGTCGCGCGTTCACTAACTAATTTCCCGAGCTTACCACTAAACACAGTAGGAAACGCTTTTATGAAGAGGTCTTTATTGAACCTCAAACCACACTGTAATTCACTATAAACGCACTTTTTAAGCGAATTCACTACAACAACGTCCATGTTTAGTTGTTTCAACCAATCGCGACCTAGTAATGGGACGCCACCTCTATAAATTACGTATAATTTAAGCCTTTTATTAAATACGTCATACTTGACATTAACTTCAATATATCCTAAACACGTAATATAGTTTCCATCATATCCTTTTAGGCTACACTTTTCACCCTCATTCAGTGTAAAGTTCGCGAAAAGTTTATCATACATCAAGTCACTTATACACGAAATTGGTGAACCGGTGTCAACATGCATCCGTAAAGGTCGTCCTTCCACCTCGACCTCTGCGATGACGGGGTCGCTGCCCCTTAGCTGTACCATATACAAGCCACTCGGACCCTCGCCACCACTATACTCCTCCTCAGTCGGCGACCCGTAGTAGGGCTCCTCCTCTGCTTCCACGTCCAACCGGAACACCTGTTTCTCTCTACGTTTGTTTGGACACATACGTTTCAAGTGACCTTCTTTCAAACAGATTCTACATGCATATCCCTTGAATTTACAGTTGTTTTTAACATGTTGCTTACTGCCACAACAAGAACAACTGCTCCTCTCAAACATGGAATGAGTCTGCTGCTGGCGCCCGGTGTAGGTGCCAGGCGGGTAGCCGTACGCCACCGCTGCCGGGCCACCGCCGGTCGGGTTTCGTGCCGCGCGCGGTCGGCCGGCATTGCGCGTCGTGCTCAACGCATGTACCGCCCCTGCCGTCACCTCCTTTTTTGGTTGTTCGACCGATGCTGCGTCGATCGCCGCCGTTTCCATTATAGTTGCTATTTTATACGCCGATACATACGTGGGATTGCCCTCACTAAATAACTTCTGCCTCGTATGTTCATCGTATAACCCACAAACAAATTGGTCCCTTAGATTCTCATTTAGATTTTGTTTAAAATCACAATTTCTTGCTAAATGTTTTAACGCTGCCGCAAATTGTGCGATAGATTCCGTCGTCGCTTGAACACGCTTTCTGAACTTATATCGCTCGGCCAGAATGGAGGGAGTGGGTTCTATATGTTGCCGGACAATCTCTTTTAATTCCTTATACGGCACTTCCGCAGGTTTACGCGGAGAACATAAATCAACCATCAAATCATATGTTGCATCACCCACACACGCAATTAACACGGCCACGTACAATTCTTCTTTGGTACCGTTCGCTTTAAAATATTGTTCTAATCGGTCAATATACGTTAGCCACGAACCACTGCTCAACTGAAATTCAGATAACTTGCCGATAGAAGACATATTTATCTAATAGGTTACGTAAAAACAGACCGACTGCGCCACTGTAATGTATTTAGGGACTCTTCAATAAAACGCGCCCGGCTTTAACCCTGTTTATTGCAGACTGACAACTAAGGTAAGTTAATAAAACATTATTAGTAACTACCTACATACCAGTATACAACCAAAGAATAGCTAAAATTTTCAAATAGTAGGACGTACAAATTTAAAAATATGTAGGTACCTATATTGTAAACGGCTACATGAAACTATATGAGTGCAGTATATATGTTACATCCTATCTTGGTAAGGAAGTCTTGCCTATTCAATTCCAGTTTCAGTTATATTGGCCAACTAAATGAAACAAACAAACCTGATTAATTATGATCGTTCAGCAGGCAATTTCCAATACCTACTTATAAATAACAAACTCAGTATTTTGTTAGTACTAATGGATTATAGAGGCCAGCGTAATCACAACAATACAAAACCTACCGAATACTATAAACTCAATATTGATATATGTATAACTAACGCTTTTATTTACTCATAAAGATCACATCAAAACGCTGCAGTACATTGTGACAAAATAACCCCGCCCTATCCTCATCTAAGAACCGTTTAACTCTAGAGAATTCCCAAATCGCGCTTATAATTTATAATAACAGGGAGGTCTCCTAACGAAGAGACCGTTTTGTAGATAGGTATCTATCAAATTACTCCACCTTCCCCTTCGCGAGCACCCATTGTTGTCTAACACGGAAAATATTCATTTGAATATTTACTTAACATGGATAATATTTTAATCTTCCCCTTTGAATTATACATTTTCCAACGGAGACAATTTCACGCCCTTTTCATCGAAACGGTGTAACTCTCATGTTTAGTGCAGTCAATTATATAATTTTTGGTGTAAGAGAAGTGTTATATAAAGTTTAAATTCCTCTAGCAGTGTTGGCAATATCAATTTAACAAGATATTCCTTTTGTTAATATTCGCACACGCTTTATCAAATTCTCTAGCGGGGGTGACAATAAGCCGCTGTAAGTACTCTCTCTGACATATGGATAAAAGCTTTCATTTCACTCTTAGCTCTTTTGAGTGTGATATAAGTAGATGAGTGTACGTATGTATTAGTGTTGTTGCAAATGAGATTGTTTTGTAGCTAGATACATATTTAGTCCCTACTGTTGGCAGCTCTCGTTTTTGATGAATGCAAAACTCCGGTTACACGGTTTGTATAAATTTTAAAAGTTTTTTCATAATTATCAAATCAAATATTGTATACGTAACTGTTAAATATCCATTATTTTTTTTAGAGAACTCTAAAGAAATTGTTTTAAGAACTAAGATTTGAGAAAACTTAAACATCAGTCTCGTTAAGTAAATTCGTAGGCCAACTTAAGAAATAAACTTACACGTACTTCAATAGATACTGGAAACTACTTCATCATAGAAAGTTAAATAGACATATGCCAGCTGATTGGTTTGGTACCGTCTCCGTTGGATTAGAATGTGTGCATCATTGTTGTGTCAAATTATATCATAATTCTATTGTGAAAACTGTTAACTGTCTCCGCGGCGCCCTCGGCGCAAAAAATAGGAGGCACGGGGTCCTGCCCTCGTCTGTTTAATAACATAATAGCACAATTCCCTCGCCGCATGATTCAATTTGGATTTCCTCCAGCTTCCCCCGCGTAGCCTAAAAAATGACAACTTCATTATATTGTTCGCCTTCCCGAGGGCGACTTGTTTGCCAGAAGGATTATAATGATTAATTCCGTGAAATATTAATACACATCACACCCGCGTTGCACACTTGCAACCTTTTAAAACAGCTTATTGAAATTTTAACGCAAGTGCGCTTTTGTTTAGGGGTATTTGTCGCTTCGTTGTCTCTGGAGAATAAATATATGAATTGCTTTAGTTTGTTGAGACTAACTTTAGGTGGTAGTTCTAAAGATATGGTTATAAACCATAATTTGTGTGTAACTACTGTTGTTGTACTGTGTAAACTACTGTGTAAATTTTAATGTCAATAAAAATATGATAATTTTTTTCATGTACCTACGTTACCTACCAATACGTATATATAAAACCTACGTTAATAAAATTAATGAAAAATAGAGAAGCTCCTAGTTTTCAAATTATTATTCATTGTTTTTTTTTTATTTCAAATTTCGTCACCTGTTTTACGCGTAAAATATAGATATAAATATGTTTTACCTATTTAGTAGTACGAGAACTTCCTATCATCCAATAAAAATATTTATACCACCTGCACAGCCTTTGAAATTAAAACGATTTTCAATAAAACCTTGTATACAATTCAGACAACGTTGTACCAACGTCGTCCGAATTGCTACATGTAAAATGATAAAATAACATGGGTCAAACAAGAGAATTTTAGCGAATATCCAATCCACACACAAAACTAAATCCATCAATTGAACAAATCTCATCAAAAGATATGAAGTGCAGTATGGGCTGTAAAGTAGCGAGTATCCCTTATTCCGTGGCCGGTTGTCTTCCGTGCCTTTGTCTGAGCTGAATAAAAACTTCATCTCTCTCCCCAAGGAATTTAATTTGGAGTAATGGAAGTGTTATATTGACTTAACAGGCCAGAAGCTCCCCTCGTGCGCAGTTACAGTTATTAAAATGGAGAAATTTATTATTAGCATTTCTGCGTTTCACTATTTACATTTTAATTTTATTTGTTCTGTGTTTCCATTAGTCACGACTTAATGCGTTAATTCAATAAAGCTACTCATAAAATGAATGCATATATATTTGAACCGAGATGGGATCTGCGTTGTAATTAATCAATCCGAGATGTTCTCAAGCTTTTATAACTGCTAAATGTAGTTTATTTTTTGTGTTTACTTAAACGCAAAACATATATCGATATTTTTAAGTTTAACTTTAAGTTTATGATTTTTTTAATTTTAAACCAAAAGTCTCTAGATGTACATACTTAGGTTAGGCACTTGTTTGCTTGGCACTGGGTTTGTTCTACTCGTACTTACTGAAATATTAATGCATATTTGAGTTTAATAATATTAGTACATTTTCTCTTAATATGTAAAGAAAAACATTGAGTATGTGCAGACCGCTTAAAATTTCGAAACATGACACAACTTTCTTTATGTTGTAATTGTGTTTTGTATTTTTATATTAGAGTGTCTGTAGCCAAGGTATGTATTAAGAATTGTATGGCTTTTTTGTATCTTGAGTCAATATAATTCATAAAATAAAAAAACAAAATAGCGCTCAACAGTGCACATTCTTACGTTACGTTTTAAATCAAGCATTTTGTAAAGAATAACTAAAAAAGCAGCAAACCTTAATTATTAGGTAAGCTACAATAACAAATGAAAGGAAGTTAAAGAGAAAGGATGTACCCTTCTCTTTAACTTTCTTCTTATGAACTTCAATACGGTACTGCAATTTTTGCAAATATTACTTGCCACCACTAGACTTATCGGTGTCATATTTTAAGAACCTAGTCTTTATTTTGCTGCCAATCTAGTAGTAAAGATTTAATCATTTTATTCATTTTTTTTACATTTCTTTTAAACCTCCTTTTATATAGACTTCTAGCTGGTGAGTTCTATAAACTCGCAATTACTTGTATTTATGTAACTACGACATCTCATCAAATTAACCTGAAAATGTAACCTGTGACGACTAACCAGCCGTAAGTCATACGAGTAGATGAGCATTATACTCGTAAACAAGTGTTTTACTTGGTAACAGACCTATTTTTAAATTAAAGTCTTGTGATCACAATAAATATTTTATTATTTATGACTCCATGCACAAATATATACATCGGTGGACTTAATGCCTAAGGAATTCTATATTACTAGTACTGCTAGCGTTATTTTCACCGGTTGAAGGTATTATCAAACTATTGTTGACAAAATGACCAAAGTAACATACGAGTACCAAAACACAAACAACAGACGTTAATAAATAAAAAGGCAAATAAATTATCATAGTCAAATAGATACCAGTATTTGATGAAAATGTGATCACCCTTTGCATTAGGGGAGATAATTTTTAAAATTCGTGTAACTAGAAATACGACACGCACTTGCACTGCGACCCAGAGTGTATCATTTATAGACCTTTTGTCGCCGAAATTATATTTACAGAAGTGAGCAGACAATTTCATTCTCTTCCCCGCACCCCACTTTGTAGACTCTAATCAACGACGCATTGATTCTAATATTGATACGACTTACATCCATTCTCGTAAAAAAATTAAACCAAACATACACCATTACAAAAAAACATGTTGATTTAAAAAAAAATACCAAAAAAATTAGCGTTATTACTAAAGTACAATGATAATAGTTTCTGATATCGTTAATAGAAACTAAGTAGTTTCTTACAATGAGTCGAGGTAATGTCCATACTTTTGTTTCAACTAGCCCTCGTTCAATAAAAGGGTGAGCGCACACATGAGCGTGAAAGATTGTCCACATGTTCGCTGGACACCCCAGGGCGAGATGAGCCGCACCGTTCCTTGTCGATAGCTTATCTACAGTACATCAAATTATATAATCTTCGCGGCTGTCGTTTCACTAACATGTTTAATATATCAACAGAATCCTCCATCGTTATCTCGGTTGCTCGTACAGCATTCCGATATTTACTAATATGAGAAACATAAAATATGTTAAAACCTTATAAAATATTTTTCTTTCCATGGTGGTTAATATTTGGATAGCTATCTGCAATGATATGAGTATGCTAACTGATACTTACTTCTCCTAAAACTAATCGAGCTTACGAAGCAATATAAGGCACGTGACCTTTTCCTGAATTTGACAAGCAAATAAATTGTGAGATCAAAGCTCAGTAAGTAGAAAAGTAATGTTTGGGCGAGGGCGGCTCGCTACGTCATGAGTAGCAGACATGATCGTGCGGAAGCGGAAGCAGTGACAGTCAGCGAGAGGAAGCGATGCATGGCGCCGGATGTGCCCACGTCCGGTGCCCGCGATGCCTTCACTTATCTCAGCGGGGCGCGAAAAATTACCCCCGTTATTAAGTAATATGACTTGAAATATATCGATGTTTGCCAGTTGTAGGAAACCCAACCTTTAGATCAAAAGTTAAACGAGCCTTAAAGTATTTTGGAATGAACCTCCTCCCAGACGATTCAAAAAGAAATAGTCGTTGTTGAACGACGCGACGCAAGGCAAGAACTTGATTAACTATAATAATGTCATGTCATACATTGCAATAGTTTTTTTTTTTCCGGTACTAAAAGTAACAACGATGTTATTGCAAAAAATATTAGCACTCTTCTACAATATGCCGCACTGGAGATAGAATTTACTACAAGAAAATACTAAAACATTTTTTAGTATTTTATTATTGTTGAAATTTCGTAATAGGGCTGCAAGAATTCAAACAAAATTTGCTCTTATACAAACTAAATAAGCCTGTTATTATTTTAATAATCTATAGAGAAAAAAATTAAAAATTACTTAAAACACACGTTCTTCAATAAACCGTTTTCTTGTACTCAAATAATTAGTAACATAAATTACATTATTTTTTGCGAGCTATATACAACAGTAACAATTGACTCTATTAAAATATTCGTTTTTTCATTCCGGTTCCTATTCAATTTACTGATAATCATCTAAACAATAAATGATAACAAATCAAATAATTGTAACTGACATAAAAACCACAAAGCATTCTCATAGGGAATTATCAAGAAAGCAATTTTAAAACCAAATCGTTGTTTCGTCGCGTGTTCGAGAAATTAATTTATTTTTATGTTGATTTACTTTTAGGGGTCTTCGCTACGACATGTGAACGAGGAATCCTTAGAATACAAAACATATTCAATAATGGTATAATAATAATGTTATTGACATTATTTTATACAATACTAATAACTACTTAAAAAGGATCCATAATTAAATTAAAAGAGGTTTGTTTATCATTGCCATTAATTTCGTGTAAAAGTTTTTTTCTCTCCGTCGGCGTCGGAAACAGAACTTAGCCGCAATAAATAAAGCATGACCAGAATAATAAAGTTAAATTACATAACATTAGATTAAACTTTATTATTTAAGTTACAGAATATTATTACTTAGAATATAGTATAATAGGTTTGAATATTCCAATCACATGTATCTGTTATCATTCTACACCTGTACAACTCAGTCATTATTTTTGGGAATCTTGTTAAGGACGCATTCACAAATTTCGTTTATTTGTTGTGCGAATCCTGCGAATCCGTTAAATAAAGAGTGTTAATCTTTATTAAAACTCTTTATTTAACGGATTCGCAAGATTTCCCAGAAAACAATGTCAAGATTTTCAATTCAAGAATTCTGATAAATCAATGTTAACTTTTTTGTTCTCCTAATTTCAATTACTGTAATGTTGAAGTAACCGTGGGCTCCTTTGCACCGGGAGCGATGCAAAGCGGGTTATATGATTTGAGCCGAATTGTATGTATTCATGGATAATATTATTGTTATTTGATAAAATTGAAAATTTATGTATTAATATTATATGAATAAGATTAATTCTAATTAATATTTAAGCAATGTTTGTACGTTTAAAAAAATAAATGATTTTTAAGCAACCGTTTTGCTTAAATCAGTGCGAGTTTTCTTAGGTTGGGACCGTTAGTAAATACTTAGAGGTTCCTAAGAACCAAGGGCGAGAGAGTATATTTTTGTTTATATACTTATAAAGCATTATTGCAACTGTTTGCACATATGTGAATGCGCCTTTAAGACTATTAAATTATAATATTCGTCAGATTATTTCAAAATTATGTTTTTGATCTGATTGAAATCTGAATGCAAAACAAGTAGTGATTTATGTCATTGGCGTCATCTTTTAAAAATCTTTGAAGCAACTGCGCAAATTCTTTGAAGACAGTTTTGATCAGAAGCCTCTGGAAAAATACAAGTCCTTTTTTACACTACAAGGCTTATAAAATTTGTAATTGTAACATTTAATCAACATTTCATATCAGATTGTATACGAACAGGAAAATTCTTCGATTAAATCTAACTGCAATCTTGGTTTGTTGTACTAGTAATATCTACGACTTTATCCCCAGTCCTTATATCCCAAGTCTTTCTACCTACTAACAACTACTTACATCGTACACGATTAGGAATTTGGTTCGAGGGATAACATAAATAAACACTGCTAATTTCAACGATTTCAAGAGGAAACTAAATACTTTTGGAAAACAATTGAAAAGCAAGGAGTCCTTTTGCTATTAGCAATGCTACGCCGGGTATTCATCCAGCATAACAATGCTAGCATAGATACACAGTATTATAAGCGTAACAAATTAAAATTTAAAGAATCGAACATTACAGCAGTGAGCTACAAGCATGCACAAAGTACTACTCTTTATTGGCAGGTACCTCATATCAGTGACGTCAATCAAAACTTGCAGACACACACACACACCACACAATTTCAACTTATATTAATCATGTTTGTACTTTTAATAAATAACTACCTATACTATTAGGATATACGGGAGAAGGCAGGTAGGCCTAAGTATCTTATAAGGACTGAGGAAGATTTTGTTGGATTGCGAAGAAGAATGTGACTAGTTTTGCACTTTTTAGCTATTTTTTATTTTAAATTATTTTATTTTAATACTATTATTGTGATTATTCTAATTTACTGTAATGTTCAACTAACCTACACATTTACAACTATTTTACACATAAATATACAATGTTTTTATACTGATAAATATATACACTCACTATTACAAGTAACATTCATAAAACTGAATACACACTACACTCATCCCTTACTGACAATCTGCTCTGAAAACTTACATTTTGTGCGGTGAGAATTCACTGTCAACTATCATCTGAGTATGCACCGTGTCACCAAGCTTCAAATTTCTTTTTTTGGTTTTGTACGTAATATTGAAATGTCGTGAAGGTATAAAACCTAAATATAATATTATAAAAATTTTCTATTTTAACATTCGATAGTGTACAAAATACAATAAGCAATATAGACTCTGTCTCTGTGTCTGAGTCGGCAACTTGCGATTTGGACCACTGCGCCCCGTCTAACTTCGTGCCTCACCATTGTCTTAAAATACTTAATCAAAATATAAGAAGTAGTATTACAAAGAATATGCCAGGATTTATCACCTATCAATATTGACTGGGACATTCTAGTTTTGACTGAATGTTGGCTTCCTAATACACACAACATCCCCGACCTACCAGGCTACAACTACTTTTTCACTACCAACAACCTTACACAGAATGAAGGTGTGGTTGTTTACGTTCACAAAAACCTACAATTTACGGTGGTGGAACCCCATTTTTAGATGCAAATTTTCTCCAAGTAACAATTAATAATAACACTAGTTTACTTGCCCTATATCGACCTCCAGGATACAGAGATGCTACCAACTTCTTGGCCTCTCTAAACGACATATTGACTAAGATTGGTCATTTTGGCGATATAGTTGTTGCAGGATACATTAACATTAACATACACGAGCAATACCGAGACCCAGTTAAACATAATTATCTGAACTTATTGACATCACATGGCTTACTGCCTGCGCATTCGCTACCCACCCGACAAAATGCTTGCCTTGATCACATTATATTGAAAAACCGTAAACCTGCTACAACTCTAGTCGCTAACTCATCTCTTACTGATCACGACACTGTCTTATTATATCTATCAACCAGAATATCAAAAATCAAAACAAAAAAGTTTGTAAATCGCATCAATTATGAGCAATTAGATGCAGACTTCAAACATCTAGACTTTAGTAAGGTATACAAGACGCTGGATCCTAATGATGCAGCAGAGATAATGATTAATTTAATTAAAAATACTATTGACTTGAACTCTAAAATCGTCAAAATACCAAATCGCAAACAAACTATAAAGCCATGGATTACCCCAGGCTTACTTAGGTGTATTAGGCACAGAGACAACCTACATAAAAAAAGTAAATTGGCGCCTAATAATGACATCGTAAAACTTACGTTCAAAAGATATAAAAACTATTGCAACAAACTTTTAAAAACTATTAAGATGGACTACGAAAAGAAAGAGGTTGAGAAAGCAGGCAATGACACTAAGCAGGTGTGGTCAGTCATAAATAATATGACGGGCAGATCCAAGGGTAAAGTAAATGTTTCGACCCGGTTGTTGACTACCCTTATCTCACCAGAGGCCTATACTCGTATAAACTTTGTAAATAACTATTTCACAAACATCGGCAAACACCTAGCGGAAAAAAATATGACTGCTAAGAGCGAACCCGCTAAGCCAATTACTACGAACAACAGTCCGCATTCTATGGTACTGTTGCCTGCTGATGAGGGTGAGGTTGCTAGGATCTTAAGGTCACTTCGTGATGGCTGTTCGACTGGATGGGATGGAATATCGAGTGGAATTTTGAAAAAACACGAACTAGCTGTGGTGTCCTTTAACGTACATTTGTAATCTTGTACTCTCTACAGGAAAACTCCCTAAGGCGTTTAAGAAAGCCATCATACACCCAATCTTCAAGGGTGGCGACGGAAGCCGTGTCAACAACTACAGACCGATTGCTGCACTGCCAGCCCTTTCAAAAATTATTGAGCGGATAATGAATAACCGACTCATTACTTATCTAGAAGGAAACCAGCTTCTCTCATCTATACAGTTTGGTTTTCGAGCTGGTAAATCAACCTCAGACGCGGTACATGAACTCACCGACTATATAGTCACAGAAATGGATGGTGGACAAAAGGTTTTAGGCATCTTTTTAGATATTGCCAAAGCATTTGACACGGTTTCCGTACCCAACCTTATGTCAAAGCTGGAAAGCCTAGGAATCAGAGGTGTGCCACTGGATCTCTTTAAAGATTATTTTTCACCTTATTACCACCTGACAAAAGACTATTTAATACTTTTTTCAGGCGGCTAAAGAAGCGTTCCTGTAACGATTGTTTCATAGTCAACTCATTTACACCTAACGCCTGTGACATACCCAGATATTTGTAAGTTTCGTTAGCTGAGAGACATGTAAAGTGCGTGGAATCAGTGTTCCAACCTATCAGACTCCACAACCCTGCCTCTTTTTACATGCATGATTGCACACTTATCTACACCAAATTCCATCCTGATACATTTACTAAAGGTTTTAGTTATTTCTAGTAAATTTATCAGTATGGAACTACTGGAAGCAAACAGTTTTAAATCATCCATGTAAAGGAGGTGGGACATAACCTTACCATCTCTCTGCAAAAGATAGCCTAGCCCTGAACCCTCCAACATAGTGCTGAGAGGATTTAAAGCTAAGCAAAACCACAAGGGACTTAAACTGTCACCCTGAAATATACCCCGCTTAATCATTATATATTCGCCATCGCCTTAAGATTGCCGACATCCTGGATAGCAAAGAACCGTTCTCCATTGCCGCATACATGTCTCCATAAAAGTGCATAGAGTTGTATCAATCTTGTACAACTCCATCACCCTCAAGAGCCACGTATGCGGTACAGAGTCATAAGCCTTTTTATAATCTATCCAACATGTCGATAGATCTTTTCGGTTACGGCGAACTTGTTGGTTAATAGTCATGTCAATAATAAGGAGCTCTTTAGTGCCACGTGCCCCACCTCTACATCCATTCTGAGAGTGAGATATAATAGAGTTGTTCGTAATATGAGATGTTATCTTCACTCTAAGAATGGACGTTAGTAA
This sequence comes from Arctia plantaginis, assembly GCA_902825455.1. Lineage (NCBI taxonomy): Eukaryota > Metazoa > Arthropoda > Insecta > Lepidoptera > Erebidae > Arctia > Arctia plantaginis. Next base: position 11,264,395 of record CADEBD010000288.1, read on the forward strand.
TTTATATGACGTCGCAAGACACGTTATTGGCCTATAATTTTTGGGATCCGTGGCACTACCAGATTTATAGACTAGGTGAGTTACTCCTGTAGTCATAAAAGATGGAAGCGAACCCGATTCTAGGCATGATTGAAAATGAGATGCCAAACGTACATGTGAGCTATGGAGCCACTTTAACCAAAAGTTATGCAGTCCGTCCGGTCCCGCTGACTTCCAAGTCGGTAGCGAACGAACTGCATAAGCTATATCCATATCAACATCTCGCATCCATTCACCCTCTGTGTGAGTGATAGGCATCGACTATATGTTACGCCAAAATGTATTAGTAATTTTAACATCTGGGAAATGTCCATCACTCACTAAATCAGGCTGCGCCCACCGTCTATAAACCCACCTCTCGTCCCTTTGGAATGTGCGATTCTGAGTATATCGGTCCACTCTTTTTTTATACCTTCGTATACGGTTAGCCCATGCATAAACCTTCTGTTTTAGAAAGTCAATGCGCTCTGTGACTCGTGCCATATAATCACAGAACCTGATACCAGTTCCCGAAAAAGCCTGATTGATAAGCTTGCCAATGAGTACCCTTGCCTCAGCGATACGACGTTCAATTCTATACTGCCACGTCGGCACCAGAGACTTAGGTCGAGGAGCCATGTCAACTCTTGAGAATTTGACACCAGCTACTCGACACACAGTAACGCCGCACAATACAGAATTGAATGTGTATCACTGAGGTTTTCACATTTTTCAAAATATGGTGGTAATATAGAATCAAGGGCACACATTAACGCCTTATTTCGCTTATGCATCGGCAAACGAGGTAAACGTAGTCTGTTTACGAAATTCATGGACCCATATTCCAGGATAGCACCTTCCAAAGTATTCCTTATTGTATCATTGTACTGGGTACTTACAGAAGAAGCATCAATTTCCTCTCCTACAGCAGGAGAAGTCTGTGGTATTTCGAGACTTTGATGCGTGACTGCTTGTGAAGAAGAAAAAGTAGTGAGGCTTATCTGTAAGTCGGAGCGTAGCCTTTCAAGTACAGAGCTATTCAACAAATTACATCGCTTAATAGCTCGCACTTGATCCGATAACCTTTGCACCGTAACGTTAACATTTGGTTCAAGTTCCTGAAACAGAGTTAGTAAACGATTACGATACGCAGTGAGATTAGTTTATCCCTCTGTAGCCACAAAATATGCTCGCATGACGTTCTCGTTCATTGAAGAAGTCCATTTCATGCGACGCACTTTACCACCGATAGCGGGGGCCCTATTCGAAGCCGATGGGCCTCGGGATCCCAGGCAAACCGGTGGCCGACCTCTTCCCTGCCGACGTACAGGTCTTGGCGACGTTGGCGGGGAGAAAAACTCGTCGCTTGAAGTCGAGCTCGCCTTATTATTATTATTATTAGTACGATTATACACAAAACTATATGCTTATATTAATTACTAGCTGTTGCCCGCCCGTCCGCGTGAATTTTTAACGGCAAAAAGTTCTCATGTATTTGTCTATAATTATATTTTATTAATAGACAGTGTCAATTAGGAGATGGCTGAAATAATTTACTATTTACTTTATAATCTAATACTTTTAATCTATGTATTATTTCATTTACAATAATACTTCTCTATACAGAGGCCTATTACCCCGTGTATAGTCATATTATCCGTATAGCCGTCGGGGATCAAAGCATACAGTTTTCTAGGATTACATAAAGCTGACCTTGCAAATAACAACCAATATTTAGATCCACACCCGCGACTTTCAGCGTCTGATCTTGGGCTTTAGTTATTTTCATGGCATTACATAGGGTCACTGTAAACTGGACTCGTCTAAAACTAAAAGAAAAATTGTTTGGAATGAGAGGGGTCCGGGGTATAAAACACAATCACCTGCTCCGCACAGTCACAATATATTTTTCGCAAAGCCAGGTATTTTCATAAGTTGCTATTTACGTTACGTTTTCATACACAATTCTATAAAACCATATTCCAGCCCCCTAGACTGCAGAGTCCGAGCTCTTTGAGTGCTCAATCGCGTTTCTCTGTCAGTGAAGGTCTCAGACTCACGCGATTGTGCATATTTGTAAACCAAGACGGATAAAAATTTACGAGTTGCACACTTTATCGGCGTGCGCTGGGCAAACGGTTTCAATTATATGAATATAATGTACGCCAAAAATATCAGTCTTTAGTAAGACCTACGATAAAGTCGGTGGCACCATATATCTAATTCTTATATTTAAGACAGATTAACGATTTTTTCTTAAAGGAAAAATAAAAATTATAAAGTAATGTTCAGGTGAATTTGTTACGTAGGTTGTATGCATGTGTATAAACTACAAAAAAAAATATAACGATAAAATTTGTCTTTTTCTACATTTGAGAGTGTATAGATGAGGAAATAACTTTACATGACAACAACTATTTCGTAGATCATATCTCATATGCTTCAAGAACTATTTACATGTAACAAAATATTTATAGGTTGAAAAATCAATCCCCATTCTCATTTCCAGTGGTACTGCAAGACATAACACGATTAATAAGATCGCTAAAAAAACAGCTCTGGGTACGATGGGATATCAACAAGAGTTGATAAACATGTTTCTGAGGTAATAGCTGCTCCCCCTTGCCACATAACTAATTTTAGTATAACATCGGGTGTATATCCAGATAAATTAAACAACTATAACTAAAACACTACAAAAAATAGACTGTAAGGATAAACTAACTAATTACAGGCCTATCATTTACCCCAGTTTTCTCTAAGGTTATAGAAAAAGTAATTTACGAAGCTATTGACAATTTTTTAACCAAATTTGACATTTTATTTGACAAACAAATGGGATTTAGGAAAAATAGAAATATTAACAGGGCAATATCTCTTCAGTAAAATAATGGTCAAGGTTGATAACAAGACGCCAGTATGTGCAATATTTACTGATATGTCAAAAACATTTGACTATAAACATAACATTCTCATAATAATCTTAACTCTTACTGAATCAGAGGAAATGTTTTAGATTTAATCATCATCATCATCAACAGCCTTTAACAGTCCACTGCTGGACATAAGCCTCATTTTTAGATTTAATAATAAAATCATATTTAAGTGATCGCAGACAGTACACAGAGATAAATCGTATAAACGTAAAAATTAAACGTGAAGTAAAGTTTAGATCTGATTAAAATTAACAACACATTACACAATATAGTAAATTGGTTAAATACAAACAATCTGGTGATAAATTTACAAAATGGGAAACACATACAGGAAGTAAATGTAGCAAAATTTTTGGGTATTCTTGTTGATAGTCAGCCTACATGGAAGCCACAGGCAGAGAACATATGCAAGAAATTAAGTAAATCTGCTTATGCACTCTTCCATCTTGCAAAGAAACCGCTTAAAGCATATCACGGTATGGTTTCCTTAATATTGAGATTCGTCATTATATTTCGGAGGAAGTGCACGAAAAGAGACATGATTTTTAAATCTCATTACCATGCTTATACATTTTGGAAATACGAGTAGCACTATTTGTTACATTAAACAGCAACAACATTAACATTTGTTTCCATTATTTAATGACAGCAGAAAACGATCAACACAGTTAAGATCACAATGCACTAGAATTTTATACATAGTGGATACAAATCTGCACTTCTAAGGAAACGCATATTGCAGCTATATTGACTTTTGTAAGTCTGTATATATATTTCTTCTGTATATATATAATTTGAGTATATATACTCAAATTTTATCAGAAATATTATCAATTATCATATGTAATATATTATATATTATATACTATTTATGATAATTGATAAGAATTTCTGGTACAATGCAAAGATACATAAAAACATAAATTAACTGAATCGACACAGCTTTGTTATGTTAAACATTTTCCAAGTACTTAGAGTGAACTAATGTAGAAACACTATGCAATGAGTGCAATGAGCAGAACTGACAGACGGACGGACACAGTCGAGTAGATCGAACAGCGTGTCCAACTGACATGGCCTCGGGCTTCAAGCAAAATAACTGCAATTTTTCGTTAAACGCATAACAATTGCAATGTTAGTTACATTTTGATTGGTGTTTATTTCTCGCATGGACATCAAGCCGTTTAAATAAATACGATTACTGTTTAAATAAAGGCAATAATAAATACACCCATATGTTTAGGATTTCGGCATATTGTAGCAAAATCAGTAAAGTACAACCCGTTTTGTATAATTAACAACTTCATCTGATCAATTTTTTATAAAGATGGTGTATTTTGAGAGAATTATTTAAAGAAGTACCTGTGAAAAATGACAGTTTTCTGGTACTAGACGGACAATCAGAAGGAAATGGCAAAATTGTAAGGATTCGCTGTTAAGACTACGGAACCCTGCACGGATGGTGTAGTCGTTTAAGCGGTCGCCACGCCGCTTACGACTACGCTGAGTGTTGTGGGTCCAATCCCCACATGGGACGACACTTTGTGTGATCCTCAAATTAGTTCTCAGTCTGGGTGTTCTTTGTGTCCATTTCATGTACTTATGTTTGTAAAGTCCCCCGAAACACAGAATATATTTCTAATGCGGTAGTTGTCTTTAAAAAAAAATATTAGAACTTATTCATGTTTGCTTTTAGAATAATTTTTAACTGTGAACTAAAGATTATAGATAGAGAGAGAATAGATTCAGTTATAAAATTTAGCGCTTAAATATCTAAAGAAGAAGACGAAAAGAGTTGGTTTTATAAAACTAAAAAAGGGAAAATTGTTAGATGTCGACATCGAGCAACGGTAAATCGAAATATAACACTATAAAATTAGAGGAAACGGAGTTGAAGCTACTATCATTATTGTTTTATTTGCAAAATTGCTCGCTCTCTTTAATGTTGGGGTTCGCTATTCACACGGCTTTGGAGCCATTGGCGTATACTTAACAACGACTCTTTGACGTGACAAGCCCACTTCTAACCGAAGTTATTTGGTACGTAATTGTTTAGTCAGACACAAATGATGTAAAATTGTATGTGAGAGTTCCATCTAAGTCGACTGTGAAATATACAAGTTTTGTACAAATATTAATTACCTAATAAAGCATCTGACCAGTACTAAGGGTTCTCTTTTTCACCGACTTGAAAATGGAGGAGGTTATCAATTCAGATGTTTATACATTTTTTAAGTATGTTTTAAGTATATATAAATCCGTCATATATAGAAGGAGTTTCAAAATTCTTTTTTGTTCTAAAGTGGTTTATTTCGAAATTATCCCATTTGTTATTTCATATAGATCTGATGAGTTTTGGAGACAAACAACGGAACTCTTTAAAAAATGACAGCAAATAAACCACGATTGATGCTAGGTTTTTAGTGCTCTTTGCTAGTATTGTTTGAAGTCGGTTCAACTTTTTTTTAAAGAATTTTCTTGTATCATACTTATATTCTGAAGGCGCAAATTTGTGAATGCGTGTGTTTATATGTTTGTTACATCTTCACACTCGAACCAGGACCGATTTTGATGAAAATAGCGGTGCTAATTATATTCTATTATTGTGTAATAATCTACCTACGATTAAGTCTAACCATGTCTCTTCTCATTTCTAAGAAAGGCCTATGTCCAGCAGTGGACTATTAAAGGCCATGGATGTAATGATGTATCTTCTCTTTCTTTGACTTACTAAAATAAATGTTAAAGTAAATCGAAATGCTGCCAAATTTTATAAACCATTTCTTTGTCTAAGTTATTTTACTAATCTCTAAATAAAATAGTATCAAGTATTTTTGTGTAAATTTTACTGACTGATATAATATAATTATAATTTACTTGTTCTTCATATAATAAAAATAAAAATTGCCTTCAACTAAAGACTTTTTATCATAAAGTAATGTTAATAAATAATAATTTTGAATTATAAACATAAGAACAGACAGTGAAAAGTCACTGTGTATTCATATGTTCATTATTTTAACATTCCTAAATTCACTAGTCCGTTATCATTCGGTAATGACTATCATCACAAGAGGTTGAGTTTGTGTTTGTTGAGTTGACTTTTAGCATAACTATATTAAGCCTTTATGCTGTTTATAATGTAGAAACATAATATTACTTTATCAAGTAGGTACTTATTGCTGTTAAATCACATTATAATCGAATCAAATGTGTAGTCTAGACAAATTACACACCCAATTCGATTTGAAGCAATATGATTTAATATCACACTTGGGTTTTGCAATTAAGTTAACTTACAAGTTAATAGTTTTAAAGAAATTATCAATACAGACGTTGGAGGACTACAAGTATATAGAGTTCAGATTGGCTTTTTATATTCATTGTAATGGAATTTAAATTGCTGTATGGAATAGCTTCCTTTAAACCATTCTAGACTCGCTTACAGTGAATTCTTCTATAGTCACGACTGCTAATTATATTTATTTATTATTAGAGGCGATTTAAAATCAATAGTGCTGGTTGGCATGTAATGTTGGTATTGTTTATTTTGCTATTTCTTTTAAGGATTGTCGAAGATGAGGGAATATGAAGCTCTAACACCTGGCTGCAACAAGGTCGATTGGTAGGGTAGCAGCCAGCAGGGCGACTGCCGGTGGTATCGGCGTGGATAGATAACGTCGTGCACGCGCCCCGCAACCAAATGAGTTCAGAAACGGGTGAAACATTCAAATTGCAAAACCGCCCGCGCCCGCCCGTATCAAATGTTGTTTTATAGCTAATTCCCAAATTCAGTTATAGCCTATAAACGATCCGCTGGAATAATTTAAATGCGAACCCGCCTGTATAATGTGCGTACTTTACTCCGAAATTAGGTATTTGTATGTGAAATGCGTTTTGAAATAGCATTCTCTGTAGACTTTTATTTCTTGTGTGCGGTGATTCCGCGAGTGGCGAGAATTCGCTTCAAATATTCCTGATTGGTATAGAGATACTTAGAACTAAGCTTAAGTAGTACTTATTGATTCAAAGACAATATGAATTTGTCACTTATTCGGTCGCCATACGAGCTTTCTAAAAATATAATGCTATCATTATCATCATCACATCAACACCCTTTATTGGTCCGCTGCTGGACATATGCTTCTCCTTTGAAAGGAGGTTTCTGGCCAGACGGGTTTGTGTCAAGTTTTCCTTCTTTTTGTAGTGCTGTTGTCCTGTGCTCGACGTACGACTGTACGACGACCACGGGATGAATAGGGGTGGTGACATTCCGTATTCTTAATCCGTCACCACGCGGATAATATATTGCTATATTACGAGACAAAGTTGATTAGGAAGTTACTTAGTTCTACATATTAGTACATTAGAAACATCATAAAAATGCGACAGCTTTCCGTGGTGTTCCGACTAACAAGAGAAACACATTAGTGGCCGACCACTACCTTTCTTCCATTTAAAACGTTTTAAAATATAATAAACGAGTTGCTTTTAAGGGTTTTCTCTTGTTTCGTGACGGACATTTCCGGCCATTCAATATGAGCGATTGTTTATTGACTGACTCCATTTTGCAAGACAATCCAGTAAATTATTTCGTTTAACGGAACAAGTAATGTTACTAACATTTACTTTTGTTCTTGGTCTGCATTATTATAGTGGCGCTACAAACAAATCAATTTGTTGTTCTCTTTTCTTGTTGTATCACATTTTATACATAAATGCGTTAAGCAGTTGTGATATTGACCGCACGAATGGCGTAGTAGTTTAAGCGGTCGCCACGACGCTCACTACTACGACGACACAATCAATATTTGATCCACAAATTATTGTTCTGAGTATTCTTTATGTTGTCCGTTTTGCGTATGTTTGTAAAGTCTTTACGTCACAGGATATATTTTCCTAATGCGGGTGTTGATTTTTATCAAAAAAAAAACTTACTTAATGTGTAAATTTCTAGGAGGAAGTACAGGAGTTTCTGATCCACGGTACCTCCATCCTAGAGCAGATCGTGGTTTTACAAGTCTCGTACTAATTTTTTATTTGGGATGGGTCACCACCACTACTAGTAGCAGCTGTTCATAGGCACCGGTATCGGTTCTTAGAAGGGCGTGTGTAAAACTCCAAGGAGTCAATTGACGTGCGAAGACTAAATGCTTAGCGGGATAATAAATTTATAACTTTGAAAAGCCAATATTAGCACTAGACATTTATATTCGTGTCACTGTTTATAAACCACGTTGTTGTATGTTTCCATAGTCAAAATCATAAGTTCGCTTATTTGTTGATAGGACGTATTGTTATTGCAATATATAAATTACAAAAAAATGTAGCATAAGCCAAGACACATTGACGTGTCGATTGATCGGTATATATAGGAATTATGTTGGGTTGGTAGAGGTTAACGGAATTGTAAGCCTAATAACATTAAATTATTATCAGATAACAGCGTGGACGTGTGATAACACTGTCGAAATTCTATTTGTCGGATTATTAGACACATTATCCGTATATATTCACCGATCGGTATAACGGTGTCCTAATGGACGAAATTTAATCACGATAAATCGAATGCCACCTATTTATGAAGCTGAATGACTAAACAGCTTTTTAATACGTTTCACACGTTAGCAGTTATAGTTAGTTAAGTTTTTGTATCGACACATTTCACGGTGAGATGTATTGAACTCTTATTATATTAAATGTGATGCCACATACCGGCCACTGATGGAATCTATTATTGTTGATCCACGGATGAATATTCAATCATCACGCTACTTCACTTCCACTTGATGGATTCTGTGTGGTTATAAAAAACACAGCATTAGTTACACTATTTAGCGCTTATAACATTTTTCAAATTGGATAGCTCAAACATTGGTAACATAGCTGAATTTCTTTGTATCTATAAAGCGGCAGTTGCGATATAGACCGTTGCCTTTACTTTTCTTTAAACAAAAGACTTCGAAAACAATGTGATTGTACTCAATGAAACAAAAGAAAAGAAATTTAAAGAATAATCACAGAACGAAAGCACCTTAATTACAAGGCGCCTTTGACTAATCTACACAAAACACAGAAAATCAATGTATCGGTAGAATAGCCGGTACCTTCTGCGCTGGATAAAATGAGTGCAAAGTGCATACAAAATCGTGATGTGGCCTTTTAATCGGTTTCACGTTCCTTCCCGCGTTACTTTTTGTATTCGAATTGCACTTCGCCAATGTCCGGGCTTACTGTTGGGCTGGGACGCCTCGAAACTCAAACGAAAAATGAAAACGTGCCATCTGTGACCTGCATAGAATTCATTTCCCAAGATATTAAGCGAAGCATAGTCGAGGCAGAGTACTGAGATAAAGAGGCGGACCCATTTTATTTTGCAGCAAGCTCACTCCAATTTACGCGACTTGGTGGCCATTAGCATAAGTCTGGAGCAAAGCGTGATGTGCGAGCGATTCGCCGTCGTTCGGCGTGACGGAACAGAGCGTAACCGGCGCTCGCGCACCGCTGCCGCTGCCGGCTGTGTAATTGCGCCCGCGCGACACATTTGTTTACTATTGTAAGCCGTGAAGATGGCATCGCGCCGCGACACTCCCGCAACCGACTCAAATTAGCGCACTGAACGATCCAACTCCGTCTATTTTTGTTAAATCTAGTTTCTTAAGTAGTGTCCTTAAGGGCTTAATAATAATTTATTTTAAGTATAGCATGTACTTTTAGTGATATGAGTAAACATAGTTAAGATCTGGAACGAATTTCCATAATAATGTGTTAAGTTGGTATTCAATATGGTAACATTGACATATCAAAATCTTACCACGATTGTAGATAATTGCGCTTATTCCAACATATACGACTCATGTCCTAATAAAATACATACATTAGAACCAATTGCCTTATAGATTATTCAAATAAAGTCGGCGATTGACGCAAAATCATAAACTATGATTAGTTGTCTGGCCAATTACTTTAAGAGTAAGTATATATGTAGTAGTAACCAGTTGTAGTTTCTTATGAGTTGGGTGATTGTCTGGCTACTTTTAATTTTTAAATCTAATCGAGTTAAATATACATCAACTACTTAGTAAACCTTTACACGGATATTATTTAAACATAAAATATTTTGACTAAAGTGAACTTTTTCATGTTCATCAATTTTAAAATTAAGAAACATAATTAGTTCTATGTATAACTAGGTTGAGTTTTATTGCTTAATACATTAAACCCCATACAAAAAAAAATACGCCAAGACTAAGCACTTTAAAGGGCATATTATTGGCAATTAAACGGCAGTATTTCGTATAGGTACTTGTTCATAAATGAACAACGAAATAAAAGAACATTTGAGCACAACAACGTTTGAGCATCCTTGCCAATTATGCAGGCCCACTATTTTATTTTACTGTTTATTTATTAAAGAGCATCAATAATATACAAACAACCTTGTATTGCACATTAATTAAGTAAATCTCTATATTACATACCTTACACATATAGAATGGAATAAAACTAACAATAAATTGAAAATAATTAAAAAATAAATAAGAAAACTAATTGCATTTTACTTTTTATCATTCTACGTTAAGTTTAGTCTAAGTATAGGTAATTTTAGCGGGTTAATGCGAGTATATAGAATTATTCATGTACTTTATGTTTACCTAATGTGTTGAGAATCTGTCAGACTAATAATAACCTCTTCAAAGAAATAATTATGAACATTAATGCACAGAAAAAAACTGTGTTCACAAAAGACAGAAAATGAGTTAGATTTCTTTCTATTACATTGTTATAATGATAATAGTACCTAATATTCTACCACTTTCACACAACGCCATCTAGTCCCAAACTAAGTAGAGCTTGTACTATGGCTACTAGACAACTGATATACATATTTACTTTTTTTCTTGTAAATACATGCATGTTATACATAGAAACACCCAGACCATACCACTTCGCCCGGTCCGGTCCGGTCCTTTCCGGCTGATATATATATATATATATATGTACAGTACTTACTCTTTATAAATATAGTAAAAAAATAACTGACAAAAAATATTGTAACATTGATTAAGAAACATTTTTATAACATTTCTTATTATTTGCTCACAATGTAAAATGCTCACTGTAAACTACGTTTGTTGTAGGCACGAGTACCTACTTTATCGATTGAGAGAACAGTTAATTCTGTAGAACCCACAATATTTTAACTATCTAGGTACTCATAGAAGGCGCAAACTACATAGTTGCTACATTAATATTGATTTATGCCTCTCCATTCTTGATACCTAGAGTCATTTGTACGATGTGTTATATTTCTAAGGTGTGGCTGAAGGATAGGGTTAACGGCATTTATCTATCAAGAAAAGAAAAGTCAGGAGATGTACATAGGTTATACGCAGTTCTATCCTGCCTAATGTAACGAAAAGCTATTTTTATTTAATATTATTTGGGTGAGTTTTTATAAAGTTTATGTTGATCAAGACAATATATAGTATATGACAATATACTATATATGTAGTATCTGTTGTTTCGCAAAACAACGGATACCCATTTCCACTGAATCGGTGCTTTAATATAATAATATAAATAGTCTTACATGCAAGGTAATTTTAAGAATACAAAGTTTGAAAGAAAAATAACGCCAGGTCAGGTAAAGGTAACAACTTGTCTTGTAAAACTTTATCACTTGTATAAATGTGAACTCGACTGTGGCGTCCCTCAAGGGGGCATTCTCTCACCTCTATTATTTTCAATATTTATCAACCTCATCACTCCAAACCTTCAATGTGCGTACCATCTTTACGCGGATGATTTGCAGCTCTATTATCAAGCCTCGATAGACAACATAGACGAAGCCATCTTGATGTTAAACAACGACCTGGGGGCTATTAATGATTGGGCTAATAGGTTTGGTTTGACTGTGAACCCAGTGAAGAGCCATCATCATAGGCAGTCAACGTATGATTAGAAGGTTAGACCAAGGTAAACTGCCACCCATTACCTTTAACGGCATAGTCATCCCTTATAGTCCTGCCGTTAAGAACCTAGGCCTAATAATCGACTCCAAGCTTAGCTGACAAACCCAGGTCACGAGCGTCAGCCAGAGAGTCACCTGTACGCTACGGGCCCTTTATCGACTCAAGAATTTTCTCCCCTCCGAGACAAAAGCGATGCTTGTACAGACCCTTATTGTCCCCATCCTGGATTATGGTGATGTATGCTATTATGACCTAAATGCAGACCTACTCAATAAATATGACCGCCTTCTGAATAACTGCATTCGATTCGTCTTCAACCTTCGCAAATATGACCATGTTTCCTCCTTTCGTCGCGAATTGAACTGGCTCACTATTCGCCAGCGCCGACACCTGCGCGCCCTCACCACTTTCTATTCCATTATCTACTCACCCATTTCCCCCTCCTACCTGACATCTTCATTCCAATTTCTGTGCTCCAACCACGATAGAACCCTCCGGTCAGCTAACAATCCTCTTCTGCTCTGCCCCACTCATACTTCCGCTTGTGTCCACTCCTCGTTCCTAATCCAATCCGTACTCCTCTGGAATGCTCTCCCTCTCGAAGTCAGGATAGCACCCAGCCGCCTCTCATTCAAGATGAAAGCTAGAGCTCGCATCCTGGACACGCTAGCAGATTCATCACAACTTTGATTCATCATTACTTCTCCTATTAATGTCTAGTGCACCTAGCCACACATTTCAGCACCACCCTAAGGTAGACTAGATAATTAGGGAGAAAATGCCTATGGCATTAAGTCCGCCAATGTACAACTTGTGCATAAGGAATAAATAAATGTTAAAAGAAAAAAATCATGCATAACTGCAATTCTGCAATATTAAATAGAAAATGAAATTTGCTAATCCACGCTGAACTTAGCTTCTGTCTTTAAACCTATCTCCTACTGAAAAGAAGAAAATGCCTAACTGTAAGGCAGTTTCTTTATACGACTGATATTATAGAGATATACTAATATGACGATTAACCGATAAAGAAACTTATAGCTACTACGACTTATACTACTTCACTGAAATAATAAAATATTTTACAATACCAAGATTGACAAGTAATAACTAATTACACAAAAAATCAAGAAGTTGTATTAAATAAAGTGGCAGCCCTGTTGCAATGCGAAGAGTACCGGCGCACGCGCTCGCTTGCGAGCCATCATTAGAATGTAGCATCTCGAACGATTTTCCTACTTTAGATACGGTAATGACAGTAAAAACAACTACTAAGGAAAAACACTCCGCATAAAAATATTGTATCCCTGCTGCCTATAAGCTAAAGCCATTTCTGAAAATCATACGGAGCGAATAGCAAAAGCAAGTCGGTGCACATATTTTGCCATACACAGTCGCGGTTAACGAATGCATGGAGGATTTTAATGCCTCTAATGTGATTCTTGCAATATACATTTACGTACAGCGCTTATACATACCTGTATAAACAAATCGAACATTTAAAAAATACCTGCTTATTACTCACGATATTTTTACAAGCCAACAAGTGTAGGTACAGTTAATGGCAACCATATTAAACGATAAATGAAAAATTAATTTAAATAGCATAATCTTGCAAGGAAGATTTAAAATAGAAATAAAATATCTCTAAAAGATAACTAATCCATATCGATTTTGATTGCGTAATGCTTTCTTTGCATCGATATACCGTTTCGATATGATTACTTATTTGCTATAAAAACATCTTGTAATACCAAAGATCGTAGATGAATATGATTTTAACATTGAATACCTGTTATAGCCGTTATATGACGTCCCGTTTGCGGACAGCCACATCGGTCGCAAGAAAAACGACAAAAAGTCGTATTTCGAAGTACCGCCTAATCGGGATACGATCATTAGATCCATACCATAACCGACACATCCTGAATAGGTAGGTGGTAAAGCGTGCCCGCCGTGTTGCGCGTCTCTCTGAGCTATTTGCAATTTTGTTCATTCATCTTTAGACTTTTAACCCACCTGATACATTTTTTATCATCGCTTTCAAAAGCTTGCCGCTCTTGTTTCATGCGGTGAAAACGTTTCACATCTGTGACGACTGTGACGTATAAATTTTCTTTAAATAATGTGTAATACGATAATGGTTATAAGATGTTCGTTTAGTTAACTTTTCTAATATCGTTTTATAGCACCATCGCTCTTGAATTTTTAAAGCAGAATACTTTTACCGTAAATAAGTTGTACTTATTAATTTTTCATTTACGTGTCGTTAGCTTGCAAGCTTCTCTACGCATATTTTACTTTTCTAGTACGCCGCCTTTAACTACGATTATAACATCACAGAGATCACTCATAACTTCTGTTGGTGTACATGACTTGGTAGTTGTAAATGGGTCACAGTACATTTTTTGTACCTAACTCTGCGTACTCTGTGACCACAATATGTTTGTCATAGATTATAAAGTGTATCGACGTACCTAGTGGGTTTACGTGTTTATTTATTTCTTTTAAGGAAACTCTACAGCTATTTTATAGGTTACAATTTTAATTTATTATGCAGTCAGCCGCAACTAGTTGCATTTATAATAAACTTAAGCCAATTGCAGAGTTCCACGGCAAGTTGTGGTGGGATATTATAAATAACAACATCAAATATTACTTTAAAACTCAAAGAAACAGTTATTTAAATAAAAAAATATTTGTATGTAATACATGGATCGCTTCTCAATAGTAAGAAGCACGGCACATTTAAGTTCGTTTTTGAAACAATTTTTATTTATGTTTAAAATGTCTATATAGCTGACCCTATTGTTGTACGTATGGACAATTCTGTGTTGTATTGCTGTAATAATGTACGTAAGTGTTACTTTAATTAATAATAGTTGAACTTAGTTTATTTGTAGTCTACACTCTAGTAAAAGTTTTGCCTATTTTTACGTATTAGAGAAACATTGAACGAAAGGTTAATAAGTTTAAATAGTTTAAAACATCTCAATAAACACATTAATAAAATATCAATTACATATGCCATGGTCACATGATTAAAGCTCGCTGTATGTCAATCACGGCGTAACAATTGTTGACAGAATAACATGTGTTACTTGTTAAAAACTAAATAATAATTAGTTAAAATGAAGATGTGGCGTGAGAACGTGCGGGGTGGCCGAGGTGGAGGTGGTCGGCATACAAATTGGAGTTGTCAGATCGGACGATCGGACGATCGGTGGTCGCCACGGCCGCCCGTACTCTCACGGAAGCGATTACCCTAAGACAATGGCCGACAACACATGCGTCTATTACCCTTTTTAAAGTTGTAAACGAATGTTGTCCTTTATTATGTAGTTTTTATTAGCGTCATTGTTCAGTTCACTTAATGAGTTTAATGGTCGCTTTGCATATAAGAATTGTTGGATGCACCTAGGTTACAATCAATTATGTATATAATTTTGGTAGGTATTAGGTATAAGTTTTCTATATCACAAATACATGGATGGTGAACAACCAGACGGCTTTATATTTGCCAGTTGCAATACATATTGATTTCCTGATACAGGAAAAACAATCAAAAGGTTTTTATTTTATAATTTATTTTAATGATTTTTAATTACATTTTTATTTATTAATTTTAATGCTCTCAATACGATGCTTAATCTTAATGAAAGCAGTTTTAATAAAATAACATCCTCAGAAGATCTAAATGCGTGTTATTTGTTTTTAAATTTTGTTATTTTTATCCCTTCTAAAGGCATCATTTGATAAACAGTACAAAATTTTAACAGATGCAATAGTTCTTATTACTTGTTCATAGTTAATTATATAAATACGTAACAGCTCATACATCTTAGAAGTAGGTACTTTAACAAACCTAAATAGGTACAAAAATGACAACAACGTAGTGTCAAGTCCTAAAGTAAATAAAATAAATAAATAAATGTAAGGTAAATTCATAATTATTGTAATTTTTTATCTAGCCTAAACTAAAAAGTAAAATATAACTATGTAAATACATTGTTTGAAAAGTGAAAAATCTGTCAATTCATACATTATTAAGTCCACATAAAACCTGCATCAATTTATTGTAGGGGTGCAATCAAAATATCATTTGATATTCTGTCAACATTAAGTGCAATATTTGGGTGCAAGATCGGGTACCGTCGCGAGCGACGCCGTACAACAAACAAATGACGTACATCAAAATGTACTCGCGCACCCCACGCCTCGATAAGCCCTATGCAAAATAAAACACTCGATTGACATCTCTTTGAAATTTATTAAATATTCAGTCGGCTTAAACTTTAAATAGGGGGGTTAAACGCTCAACTGAAAGGATTACATTACATTCGAAATGGCATTGGCTTTAGGTTTAAGAATATTCAAAATACTCTTCAAACAATTCTTGGTCAAAATATCAGTTACAAAAATTCTTTACCTTTACAGGATCTAAAGGCGTATTACTTTAGCTTAAAGTAGACTAGCTACCTCCTTAAAAAAGTACTTTTAAACTCTACTATCCTACTGATAATCGCGTTTATAATAAGTTGGGTCAACGACGTTGGGTAGGTACCTGCTCTATGTGGCACTATTTGTAGAGCAAAGTATTTCTAAAGAAAGGGAAATTAACATTATTTCTTAATAACAGCTGTTGTTGTATTTCTTGAATATAAATAAATTATAAAGTTAAATCATTCATTCCATGCTTTCATTGTAAAACTTTCAAATCATCGTCGTGTCAATTTATAAGTTATAATGGAATCCATGATAAAAGTGTAATGTTATGGTATCGGTTTTGTATTCAAGATATTGGGGACTCGAATGTCATTTGTTGATAGAATTGAAATGATCAAGCTGGCTAGTCCACAAGAAATCATTATAATTAATATTACATTCTTTTCTTGTAGAGGAAACGATATCTGTATTTCGAATAGACGCTCTTCAAGAGTTATGCAAACTTTATTTATGATTATTATACTTACAAGAGTTATTAATTTAGATTAGATGATGTATCTAGCAGTTTTCTTCTACACAACGACACTACCTAACTACATAAATTACAAATTCTCCCGCTGCTTAGCACTACTGGTCATCAAAAGGGCTTAGGTCATTCAAAACACTGTTAAGATTAGTAGTTTTGCGAAACCTTTAAAATCTTAATAGAAAAATCTCGAGTGTGTAGGAACTAATGAGTGTTTCGTATAAAAGTAACAACAGTTATGGACACTTTATTTTAAGTAACAATGATTTTGATTTTTAACAGTAAATTTAATTATACTTACATAACATGAATGTTCTATTTTGAAACCAAAATATTTAAATCATAGCACCTCAAGTATGACATATATTAAAGTACATATTATCAAAGATGGCTGGATATCTGTTTATGATGATTAGGCGGCGGGTCGGTTGCCTAGCAACAGGGTGGCAGTGGTCACTTGGGAGGGCACCGTTCCTCATACTCGAGTCATTCGTGCGAGCACAGACCCCCGGCCCCGGTAATTATTCTCCTCGTAGTAGCCGGTGTTAACTTTAATGTTACTTTACATGTTTGATATATCGCTGGCCTTTAATTATAACCAGTTTTGTGAAATTTACTTTCATACAGTTATAGTATATTAAAACAATGCAAGCAAGAAACGTTTAGTTTTCAGATTTTTATGTCTGCTTTTTTTTGTTTCAAAATCTCAGTCTATTGATTTAAACATATAATATTTTAAGTGGTTTTCTCAACAACTGACACTAATGCTATATATAATGGATACCGATAAATAACACGTGAAACTGAAGAATGTAAACATCAGGCAGGAATACAATTAAGATATAATCAATTCGTGTGGGCTCGCGGATAGTAAAAAAATATTGATTTGAAAACTTACACACCAACTTTATTCAATGTACCTATGCTTTCGACTTAGTATAGGAAAAGTATACAGTTACTTACATGAATTTATCTGTGGATTAATATTTTAGTAGGTACTACTCAACCTACAAAGTTACCAAAAAAGAAATTTCCTAAATCATTCACTTTGATCAAAAGTCGACCTAAAGGACGAATTAAATGAAAGTACAATCGAGTAACACAGTATTCTCGTTCTCAACGAGATTTTTCACCAATTCGGACTCATTTATACTTTAAATGAACGAATTCAGTGAGCAGATCTCTATCGGCCGACACGGTCAAGAGGACTCATCCGATTCTATTCCGACACTAAATAGCCATGGTTTATTTTGTGGTAGCGAGCTTTTTAAAAATGGCAGCCAATTTTCTGTGACACTTTCTCATTATATAGATTAGGAGCTTTTATTGCGGGTTTAATTTGTATTTTCCCATTTCTAGTATATTAACTTAATTCAGTACGAGTAAGAGATCAGATCTGCGTATAACCATCATCATATAAATTACACAAAATCAACTGTATTATTATTAAACTTCGCATGCTTCTAAACTTCTTATTAGATGAAACATCTGTATTATAGAGATGGATTTCTATGGCTTTAAGAGCTAAGCTACAAATACATGATTAAATTAAATTATATTTTAAAAAAATGCCTGAAATAGTACACGGGTCAGTATAGACCAATGTGTAGTAATTATTATTAATTACGTGGCACTTAGCGAATACATGAAAGTATTAACCTCAACTTAATATTTAGATATGGTAGCCGTGTGGTGACCCCTTAATCCCGACTCATCTCGCGGGTGTCGTAAGAGCAACTGCAAAATGAAGGAAAACTTGACACAAACCCTATAACAGCCCGTCTGGCCATCGTTGTACAGTAGGCCAAAACCTCCTTTCTAAGGAGATTCTTGTGTCTAGCAGAGGATTATTAAAGGCTATTGATGTGATGATGATAATGATGAACATTTAGGAGTAGAAGTACCTACTCTTGAAATTAGTTTAGGTTACGCAGTAATAAGCAATTTTCTAGTTATAATTAAAGGAGCATAGAGTACCTTATTTACTTAATGTAATATTTAAAAAAAACACCTTAGTACCTAATGTGACCAGAAAACCTTACCAACCTTAAAATTAATAGATTGTGCATAATTCTTAAGAAGATAGTTGACTGGATTTCTGAAATTTCAAGTGAAGCAACACAAACAAATAAAAAACATTGAAGAAAGATTTGTTAAGATATACCTATTAAATCAAGTGCGTACAACATGCCATTTTTTGTAACATGTTTGTAGAATATTACGACTTTAAATTTAATATTAGGCAACAGTATTAAATAGATGATAAATAACATAAGTTTGATATACAGTATTTAATTAACAGCTAGGTTTTTCATGCAGTTGTATTACCTAGGTGTAGGTAGGTATATGTATGGTTTTTCAAAATATACGACACTCAGCGATAGAGTATTAAGGGATCGAGTTTAGGGTTCTCGGAGTTTTTCTTTGCTCTGAGTATTTGTGTGCATAATACGTAGTTCTTTTGAGTATTTCTTTATGTGTTGTCGAGCGCATAATTCAAGCGATGCTTAGTTAAGCTAAACCTATAAGTATACTACCACTGATACTGGCAGCACTGACAATAAAAATAATGTTTGTAAACAATTCTGATAATTATTTATAAATTAGATTTTATGTTTACTACATAAAATAAACATTTATGGGTTAAAGTATTAATTAATAAATAGATTAATAGTACATACATCCATAATATACTCACGCCTATATTCTCGTAGGAGTGGGCAGTGAGAGTGTGGCGAATATAATTTTAATTCCACATACGAAAGAAAGGGACACATTGTTGTCAATCGGGCTCTTTGGAAATCAGATGAAAAAATTGGGAGTTTAATTGATAATAAATAGCCATCTGGATCACTCACAGAATGAGTACATACACCCTAATACAGTCATGTAGGTATCTGGAAATCGGTATAAGTATACCTAGGTAATTAAATTATCTCCAACGACGAATACCTGCCCTGAAATTAACACCGAACTAAATATTGAATACAAGTACTTGCTATTATCACTTGAATAAAATACTTCATCGACAACCAATACAATGGCAAATAAAATATTCTGAAATTCTAATATCAGAACGTTTAAAATACAATAAACTATGGAACTATCAAGAGTGCATTCAACTCCAACTCAGTACTATTATTAAACGGAATTCGATTTAAAGCTGAACCCTCCTCGTCGTTTGTGAAATTGACATTTATTCTTCGTTTTTCATTGTTGCTGCAGTCGGATTCGATCTATTGTTAATTAGCTTAAACGGCCCATGCGCTATGCTATGCCAAACAAAACCTGATGCGGTAGATACATCGGTATATCGCAATAGGGCTACGAGTATTAACAATATTTACTTTTCATCTTTATTTTCTCTATAATCATACTATTTTAAGCGTTCATAAAAAACCATCGTTTTTTTTTTTCACTTCTAATCACATTCAATTGTAACAATTTCAACGTCCAAATAAAAATGGCGCTTTTGCTTAACGGTTGAAAGTGGAACTAAACATGGTTGACCGCTATAGACACTACTAACGCCACCTGTTGTCGAATAGACGAATAGTTGTCGTATGTGTCATATGTACGTGTGTATGTCGAATAGTTTTGATGTTTGTTTATAAAATGAGAGCAAAATATGATGCAAGTGTTGTAAAATGTAGATAATAATTTATTTTGCATGAAAATAATAATAATTTTCTACCATGGTGCCATAAGATATTATTTTTTACAATACTACTTCAGCTACTTGATGTCATAGTTAGTTACTATACTTGATTAATGCATATTAACGCTCACCGGCTTCCATTATTTACGGTTACATTATTTTTTTGTGTAACTTTTAAGCTGTTTAACACATTTTAAGTAGGCGTTTGTGAAATATTGAAAATATATATTTACCAAAATAATAAGTAGTCTAAAGCACTCAGGGATCAGGTATACCTATACCATTTTAACAGTGGGCACCTTTGCACCGGGAGATCATGGGCATCTTTGCACCTGGTTATATGATCTGACTTTAAAAAAAAATGTAAGTTAAATGTATGTGATGTATGTATTTAATTTAAATGTGATTATATGTTGGACAATGTAGATTTGTGTGTGTATCGGGTGTGAAATTTTAACAGTGAAAGAATTTTCAAAATTGGATCAGTATTAGGTAAGTACCGGGAACATACAAACTGACAAACTTTACCTCTTTTTAATATTAGGATACTTAGATATATTATACATACATATAACCGATATAGAGCCGTCTAAGGGAGCAAACTAAACAGGACAACCCAATACCAACAGTGTGTGTGTACAACCCAATGCCAGACGGGCCAGCGTGGTATAGTAGGTCAAAACCTCCTTTCTAAGGAGAGGCCTATATTCAGCAGCGGACTATTATAGGCTGTTGATGATGATGATCTAATAGATTAGAAAAATATTTAGGCGTATCTATATTGTCTTTAATTAATATTTGTGTGAATTTTTCTTTTTTAACTAATAAAATGTCTCAATATTACATGACACTTAACATGTAGCTAATTTAGCCTCACGTAAGAACAACTTTTCCCAATCTGGAAACTTACTGCAGGGATAATATTCGAGAAGATTGAAAACTACCAAGTCTTACCAACTCACGGTAAGCTAAATTCCCTAAGTAATTAAAATACATCATACATATGTAAATACAATGTAGCGGTATTGACACAGTAGGCGACGTTATTACATACGAGAGTTATTCGCTCCCCATCAGGGTGGAGTGCCTCGATTAAAGCAGTAAATACTTTGAGATTAATTATCTCGTAAACAGTCGCAGGCGCGGGCGTCGCGACTCAAATCGCTCACCTACGCCGTGAGCGCGATACAAATTCAACTTTTCCAATTAAATTTCGTGAGGCATTAATAATTATTTGGGTACATCAATTTGTTTCGTCGCGCCAGACTCTCTACTGCCGCTTACTAAACAGTAGGTATACACTCCCGTCTGTGCTGCGACGTATCTTAAGACGGATAATATATGGTTGGAATCTGTTGTATTGCACCATTACTCATAAAAGTGAATTTTACAGACTAAATTACAGGTTTAGAGTAAGTAGAAGAATAATGTTACGAAAAACTGAAAGGTTAACTAGAAAATTTACTTACCTATCAGTTACTCGTAATATTATTCTTCAGTTAAAAAACAAGAATGAAAAACGTTGATAGGAGCTAAATCTTTTCAGGCAAATCAAAGATATGTAATAAACGCTAAATAATTTCTTTAATTCCGGTACTTTTTAATAATAAATATGTATCATCGCGAAGGTTTAAAAGTTGTTGAATCTAGTCAAATATAATCATCATATTCCAATTTGGCTCTTGGCTCTTTTACAACGTGAATCAACTTACCTATCCTATATCCTAAGAAAAATCATTGAAAGCTATGCGTGCTATCTCCAATCCAACGACTCCTAACTTTAGAATTAATTTAATTAAACTTGAAAATGAAATATTAACACTTTAACGTATAAAATTTAATACCGCTAAGTTATAACGTGATTATTCAACTCCTCGGCAATTTCCAAAAACATCTAGAAAATTAAATTCGCGGAGCGACGGCAGCGCCTCCTTTGAGCCGAGCTTCCGCTTTTGTGCGCGAGGCGCGAGGCGCGAGCCACTTCGCACTGTGAAATTAATTTTCTTCGTCTTTATGTAATTTAATTATAAACATTTCAATATGGCGCTCGGGGAATTTCCGCCCCCGAGAGAAGTTAAATAGAAACGTTTGATACTTATCTCCTAATACACTTCTGGGATGATTGCGCGATTTAAACGAAATTAATTATTTTATTTGCTAAAGAGAATAATTCCATCATTATCTGCGACAGATACGTATTCACGAGTAAAATAACCGACCCTCAATTTGTACAAAGACTTCATTTAGAATATAGATAGCTATAGTACACTTTATTGCACACGAAATAAGTACAATAAATACAATATTAACTAGTAGTACAACTGGAGGTCTTATCATATTCTAAGATCTCGAACAGAAAACCTTTGATTAACTATAATAATACTTATATATAGATGCGGGTAACAGGTTTATTAGGATATTATGCATCAAGCTTTACTATCTTAAACAATATAATACATACAAATATAAAGTGACATAGCTATATGCTACTACAATGATAGCTAGTGATCCTTGTCAAGTTTCTGAAATATGGTTCGGTCTTTGCTTGTCTGATAGCTCTGTAAATGATTTGTTGGAAATTATTTATTCAAGATAATTGTGTACAACAGTTTGAGACCGAAACTAAGTAGACACGTGAATCTAGTGTATGGAGACAAAAAACAATTCTACAGTATATAATTTTCTCATATATTTATTATGTGTGTCAAGATTAAATGCGAAACGTTCTTTCGGTAGACAGAGATAGCAGAATTAAAAAAATATTTTACTATAAAAAGAGACTATGCGAGTATTCTGGCGAAGGCGTCTAGAAAGCAGCATGAGCTTGGTACAAAAAATCGGATATTTGATTATCTTTGGTCATTACAAGGTTATCTAGTCAGTCCTTATTAAAAATGAGGAATAGGAAGAGATCATTAAATTTGAGTAAAAGTAGGTATAGTAGGCCAAATCCTCCTTTCTAAGGAGAGGCCTATGTCCAGCAGTGGACTAGTATAGGCTGTTGATGATGATGATGATGAAAAGTAGGAAGGATGGTAGGTGTTATTCTTAAAGAAGCTACAGAAGCAAATATTTTCCGACTGATATTTTCTATATGAAATCGGTTTTGTCGATATGTAAGTCTTATGAATAATAATTTCATGCTAATTCTTAAAGTAATTGTGATACTTTCAAATAATCAATTTTAGAAATAAATGTAAAGTTACCGATAAGTTTAGCTTGCTTATAGTTATTATATACATATAGTTGATTGTACCACGACCAACTAAAAATATGTTTGAGGTACCTACCTATATTTTTTACTCATTATTATTATTTACAAATTTTACAATCTGAAAAAAAGTAAGTCTCTAAACATAAAATTGACCAAAAAAATCGTACCTAGTACCTATTTGTTTGGTGTCGGCGATGAATGGACTGAAGTAATCAACAAGGTTTTATCATAAACATAAGCAGATACTGATACAAACTCATTTTAACATGGCATACAACCCGCTTCAACTATAGTTTTTATCATTTTTTCTCGTCAGTTTTGTTCCTCATTACTAATAAATGCATCCACACCACGGCGAAGCGTACACCTATTGACTTATAAAATTATTATTTTATTAAAGTATTTTTTGTTTTTTCTTACAAAATTCATACATACCTCACTGTGTTTATTTTCTTTTTCTTATGGTATAGAGGCAAAAGAGTAAATAGATAAATATGGGTAGGATGAGTTTTTTGCTCCGATAACCTCATTCACTCGGTGAAAAGCAACTAAAGAATTGCTCAACACCGGTTTTCTGGTATTCTCTAAAACGATAATATCGTTCCCATTAATACTATAATTAATAATAAAACTCGATATTTACTTTAATTACAAAGATAACAAAAATATCTGCATATAGATGAGTGGATACAAGTATAATGCATTTTTTTATTGAATATCTGTCGTTCAATGACATTCCATCTGCAAAATTAAAAGTATCTATTTGTGCAGAGTGCACAGTTAACAGATGCCACTCGCTTTCGTGCAATTTTGCTCTTAAACCGTTCACGCTCCGACGACGAGAGGCGACATCAAACATACGCGATGCTGCAAACCTTTTGCCAGATTATCTCTCATTCACTATCTCTGCAAAATATCTACAACCGATCCCATTGTTCGATGTTTATTAAATTTCATTTTACGTTTATACAACAACACTTTTGTCGGCCGCTTTTTGTACCGATTTGGGACATTTTACGGGTGGATTAGCTCGTGACGTCTACCTTTGTACCGGCCGGCAGCGATGTCTTTTTATGCGTCTCCGTATTATGGTTTGGTATTGCGAGTATTATGTCATAACAGTGAAGTACTCGACGCACTCGCTCATGCATTTTTTGTTCGCCCATTTTATTCTAAATTGAATTCTAGCCTGACAATGACACTGTAAACATCCTGTCTTTTTGTACAGTTTTAATAATATGGAGTTTAAATAAAAGCCAATGTTAAGAGTAGTTAATTTACAACATAAAATTGAAGCAGGTAAACCCTATATATGAATATACACAAAGTTTATATTACAAGTGTATATTTATGAACATAAGGTAATAAGGTTATTACCTATCTACATAAATTTATACTAGCAAATACTACCGAGCGAATAAAACAAATCCTTACGTCCTATCACTCTAAACATAGAAGTTAATTCTTTAAAAAAACATGAAGCAAACCCAAAACAACACCTTAGATTAAACAATCCAGCCCTACGCCGGCACTAAAAGCAATAAGACTTACAACTCCGCCCCTACCAAAACAATCCTGTATCTCGGTGTCTTCACTAATGGCGCAAGTTCGACAGTCGAACTTAGTTAGAGTGTTCTACGGCTGCAATAAAGATAAATCCAGCAATAATATGTTCGGTTGGCCTTACGTGTAGGATTGCTTGGGCACGAAATTGAATTTGCATGGAGTCTTAAGTCGCCACCGATTGAGACGCGTGGCGCGCTGGCCTGTCTCATCCAGCCGACAATTACGAGTTCACCAACAGTTAGGGTTCGACGCGATTACGTTTCGAAGCCTGTTGAGCCCCGACCTCTAATTATTTAGGTAAACCTAACTGCACTTCAATACGTATGTGATTCTGGGTATTCACTCCTTGATTTCCTTCTGCCTAAATACACCATGTGGCCCAAACAGAATGCTTTAAGTGCCATTTTATAGTGGCTTTGTAAACTTCTATTAAGGGACATGAGAAACATATGCGTGAATTGAAGTAGGTATGTGAGCTTCAATCTTCGTCACTAGAAAGCGCACTAATCCTGACGCCAGAGGGCCAGTACCGTATGAGAGGACGTTCCTTATCCCTTGATCCCGTTGTTTACCAGACATTAAACAGATAACAAGTCCGCGCCCTGATACCGTCTGAGCAGATTAAAGCCCCGGTGGCCGTAATCCGAACTTCGATTAATTTCATCCAATACTTAGTCAGGGAATGCTAAATTGCTCGTACAGTAAATTGTTATTTATGTAGGTTAGTAGATACTTAAGTACGTAGGTAAAAAGAAAAAAACTAAATTAAGCTTATAAATTAAGAAGTTTAAGAGAGGTCGAATGATAATCGTGTAAATACCTAGAACGTAAAGGGTGGAGGACTTTTTAACAATTACTAAATAGGTTGACAAAGAACGAGAAGGAATAGATAGATTTGCCGATAGCTAGTTATTTACGAAAAAGAATCCAAAGAAAGATTAAATGAAAATAATACGAGTATAATCTTCAAGAGAAATCAAAGATTTGAAAATATTTTTACATTCAATCATGGATCTCAGAACTATCAAAACTGTAGTTGTTTCACAACTATTTGGTTGCGCATTATGCAATATATGTAGATACTGTTTTATACAACAAAAATTTCTCACAAAAATAACTATAGAGAAATTGTTTGCAGAGAACTCAACAACAGGCGCTGACGACGCGACGATTTTTAAGTATTAAAAACCAGTAATGTTAGAAGTCATATAAAAGAAAACATAACCTTTCTTATTGTCAAAGCTATAATAGCATAAGGGTACCGCTAAACGGCGGTAGTAAAATTTTATTATTCTTAAGGTGATCACGATAAACTATTTTCAAGTAACGGTAGGGTGAGCGACTACGAAGATGAAGACAAATCTAGCTCGCAGGAAAGCATGTATTAACCAAATGCATTCGTATTACATGTCTTGAATGAATATTTTAAATAAAGGCTGTGTTCAAACTGTTGATATATTTATGTTATAAAATAAAATCGATATAAAACTTTGAATATTTACAGTAGCTAAAACATGAGAAACTATTATGAAATCAAATAACATGTATTTTTCTCTCTTTCTGTTTTAACGGTCTATGGTCTTTTTCTGCCTTTTTCTGTTTTCTTTTAAGACGTGAAAGCCAAATAAATTCAATCAATTTCACATTTTTAATATTAGTTAGATGAAACAAATAGGTAATTGTAAAAATGTGTCTTAAATATTTTTAACAACTAGGCGTTTTGGAGTTTTATCTTAACCAATATAAGAAAATAAAGCATGCTTAAAAACTCTTTTGTAATCTATATGACATAGTAATTTCAAGAGATTTACCTCAATTTCTTTGCATATAAAATAAATAGTCAGCTTATAATAGATGACCAAATATAGACACTCGTGAAGTTACTTACGTTTCCTAGTACATAGTAGTCGTTCTATAGACACTACATACATACTACATATTACTTATCACAAACAGTAAACAGTAAATTGAACAATATACATACAAAGTTAGTATTATATAACCACGTGTTCATGTGATGCAAGTTGCACGTGATACAGTTGATTTTGGGGATTTCTGCAGTTCGACGAGTCTAGTAGAAGCATAAATGCTCAGTCCTCTGTAGTAATAGTGGCGGGTGCGTGTGCTCTCTGCAAACACTGCCGGTCATGCATGAAATAGCGTCGCGATGATACCCTCGCACCCCAAATGAACTTAATAAATCATGGACTGCGAATGATACAAATTAAAATGTAAACATGTGACAAAGACTAATATTGGGTGTAATAAAGATCAACTATATGAGGGGCGTATTTTCAGATGCCCTTCCATAATACATCAATTTAGATGCAAACTATATTCTAACCATGAAGTTACATACATAAAAACACACATGTTGTTCTATTCTTCAATTTAATCAACTAGCACGTTATTCTAATCATGATAATTTTATAAAAGTGAATTTATGTGAATGTTTTATACTTTTATAATTTGGATGTAATTTTTCAGAGAAATAAATTTTACTTTGTAATTTTATCTTAAAACGCGGACGAAAGCTGTTATTATAATACTAACCCTGTTTTAAAAGCAATCCAAAAACTTGACTCGGAACTATTTCTGGCACAAAAGCGGTTCTACTTCTACTCACTAGTCTAATGCTACTTAATATATTCTACACAATCTTCTAAGAATTTTCTGACGATGTGGTAAAATAATTAATAATAAACGTTTAAAGCTGCTGTATGATACTGTATACTGCTATACTATATATGATATTGTATGATAATTAAAAGGTACGAATCAAAATCAAAGTCTGATGTCAAATGTTTGGTAAAGTAAGGAATCACAAATTATTGATGATGACGGGCCTGTTGGTCTAGTGGTTAGTGACCCTGACATCTAAATCGGAGGTCGGGGGTTCGATTCTCACCCAGGATGAATATTGTGTAAAGAGCACGGTTATTTGTTCTGTGTTTGGGTGTAATTTATCTATAATATGTATCTATTTAACAATTTATGAGTATTTTTATCAGCAGTCTGGTTACCATAGTACAGGCTCTGCCTAGTTTGGGATCAGACGGCCGTGTGTGAGATGTGTGAGCTATATTATTATTATAATTATTATTATTGACAGTTAACTTCGAAAATAAACATCAATTTATAATAGAATAGTTACGTAATCAAACTTAGAAGTTTGACAATCTCCTCTTCTTTTACAGTAGTGAGTAATCCTCAATTATGTTACACTAGTGGCCAGACCGACATTTTCTCCAGGGACCGTATATAGCATATTGCATGCCGGACACTTCAAGCCTCTAATCTAGAATATTCCATCTGAATTAGTACCATTCATGTAAACAGAAATAGATTTCAGCCTAATAGCTTTCATGTTACGAAAACTGAATAATGAACAAACACGATTTTGATTTTAAACGCTGCTTTTGTCTATATTTAAGTAAAACCATAATACGGTTTATGTCTACAAAGACAGTGGTAAACAAGTCATGTATTGGTTTAGCCATGAAGAAGGCACTGTCCAACTATTTTTGGGAAAGTACATCCACCGAACTATGTATATATACCTAGATTAAATTTACAACACAAGTAAAGTTGCATTGGTTGATTTTGCAACTATTTATGGGCTACCTGGCTAAACTCTAGCAAAATAAATATAAAGCATTGACAGTTTATAATACTTTAAATATAGTCTCACAAGTGTGCAACAAGGTGTACACAATAAAAGGGTACATTTTCTAAAATTGTATCATAACGAATTAT
Source organism: Arctia plantaginis (assembly GCA_902825455.1). Lineage (NCBI taxonomy): Eukaryota > Metazoa > Arthropoda > Insecta > Lepidoptera > Erebidae > Arctia > Arctia plantaginis. The sequence goes on from CADEBD010000288.1 coordinate 11,293,490, forward strand.
TTGGAATATTGTAAGTTAGTATTTGAAACACGTAGTAACAAACAACAATGGATATCAACGCTCGCCTTTCTACGCAATTTAAACATTGAATTAAGTAAGTATTTACGACGAGAGATACGGGTGTGTCACGTCAACTTTGTTTAGTTTTTGACTTAACATTACCCGTGTTGTGTTTGCAAGCCGCGAGGACATACATTTGTAGCACACCGACGCGAAGGTTACGTTAGTGAGAAGTAAACTAATAATGCAACCTTTCTTAAATTAGTAATAAGTCAATACGTTAAAGAATCAAACAGTTACCTATTCAGACATCTAATACTTTATATTGGCAAAAATTGGTTGATCGGCAGAAAGTACTTTACATTTTAGGTTTCTTACTCCTGACATAATCATTGGGTTCCTTACATAAGCATATTTCGAACGGTTAACTAGAATACTACTTATCATTATTACATTAAGTATGTACTAAGTAGTAAAAGGGTGTATTATATTTTTTTTTACATAAGTATCTGATCAATGAATTTTAAGAATGCTTCCTTTTTTCTAGTTAGAAAATATTTTTACCATAGCTCTTAGGTTCTTATTAGAAATCTATTTATTACACGCATATTGTAGGATTACAGACAGATAATAGAACTGTATCTTAAATTTCCAAGGGGAATTGATTCATTATCATTCAGTTTGAATAGGTATGTCTGTATAGTCCAGGCCTACCTAATTGGACTCTGCTCAAACCAACAAGACGTATTTCAATATTAGTGTTGAACGTCTTAAATCAGATTTACGTACCGCTGTAACGAGCGGCCAGGTATGTGTGTGGACAGATAAAATGTAGTTTGCTCTCATCAGATTCTAGTCATGCCCACCGCCACCACCTGAACAACGGTAACCACACACGATACTTGGCCGTTCTACATACAAATGTAGCACATCATTTTGCATATTATGTCACAATATTGTGTATACAACGCTCCTCTTATTTGTCACTCATCGGCATTTTCCTCATGGTTATGTAGGTAGTGTATATAAGAATCGTACTTTATGGACAGATTTATTGCTATATTTAGTAGGTAAGTTACATAATTTTACATTATTTGGCAACGCCTATAAAAACGAACGTAATAAGCATACGAAAGTTTTAAACATTGCACGTGTTGACTACAAACTTATATAAAATGTTGCAAAATGGACAATCATGGCTATTATGCTAATACAAAACAAGTTCAAAGCGTGTTGACTGCATTATTAATAATATAACTCCTAAACCGCAGCCACCCGATGACTAACTGAGAAGCGTCTCAATCTGCAAACACAAATATAAAGCTAATTAAAAAGTTTCAAACTAAATTATGAGAGGGGTGGCGCCGATGGACTCCGTACCAAGATTGGCTCTAAGATTTAATGAAAGGGGTGTTATCGCCAGGAATGTGTACTAGTTGCGCCGCAGCGACGCGTGTGAGAGGGCTGTATCACGAGAGTGAGTATCGTAGTACCGGAACCATGTTTGTTCTAGACAGTTGTGGTAACAAACATCGGTGTCACACTCAGAGAATTACAAATTTATATTAGATATTCATAACAGGCGCCAAAGGCTTGTTCATTTCGTAAATCTCTGCACAATTACAGTTACCCAATACTGGCACGCGAAACAGTTATGAGAAAATTTTATGTAGGCTATTTACTAAATAATTTTATGAACAACCTTACCCTCAAAGAGATCAATGTTGGCACCGTTTTATCGATGGATAATATGTTTTGAGTTGAATTAAAGTAGAGCTATAAAAACAAAAACCATACGGTCCCTTCGGACTATTAATTCAAGTCAAAGCTAAAATGCGACAAAGGCGAGTCAGCTCATAAAATTTATAGGCGATCGAATGAGATAATATGGTCGACGTTAAGAGCAGCTTAGACAGTTTGGAAATTTAAATGTGAAGTAAGTTTTGCGAGATTGCGCGGTATAAATCAGCGCGAGAGCGGCCGGCGTCGGGCGGAGGCGGCGCGGGCGCGGCTCGTCAGCCCGCTGCGGCGATAAATCCGCGACTCCCTCGGGCTTCTTAACCGTTCTCCATCTTCATGTTTACTCCTACACCAACGCCCCGCACATTTCGACTTGCTACCTAAGTACGTACACATCATTTATGCAGCGCTCACATTCATACCTTAAGATTTCCATTGCAAACAAGATTCTAATTTGACTACTTATTTGTTAAACTTAAGCATTCTTTAAAGAAATATTTTGAATTATTAACATTATTGTTATAGCCTCAAGTATGCTTCTTGTTTTGAAGTTTGTGTTGCGACGTTAAGTGAAAAAGGTACGAAACAATTTTTGAACATTTCTTAGTTATCCCATCTGTCAGCTTGTAGCGTCCAAAGTATTTTCCTCGAACTTCGCCCTAATTCTTTTTCACGCTACATTTCAAGAATCTTATTTTTGTAATTACAAAAATGTCTAGTACGCCGACGTTATCCTTAATTGCTGGACATAAAAATTCCATTTAAATTTCCCTTTTAATGATCGGGGAGAAGTGTCTAATTGTATAATACACTCGTTTGCGTATTTTTATAGTCGGTACAATAATTAGAACATAACGCGACTTCGCCCTTTTTAAGCAGGTTGGTAATTAAACTTTTCTTAAGAGTTGTAAAAGAATATTGCGAGATGCGAGCGTACCTTTTAGCAGTAACAGGGGGAGCCAGTGTCGGCACAGGGTGAGGGTGGGCCGGTTATTTAAGAAATGGAAAGAAAAGCAATTTACTGCTTATCAGTGAGAGTACGACCCGCGGGTCACTTCGGATAAAAAGTATCACATAACTTCTCTAGAACACCATGGAAATCAACCTTCTGTTTATTTTTAATGCGATAGTTATTTATATTGATGCAAATAATAAAATCTCCTTACGTAAGTTCTTGGCTCGTCGTACAACACGAAAAATAGATTAATCTATAAAGTTATTCTATTATAAGTTGTTGGACGAGTTAAAGTAAAATTAGCTTAAGTCGACAAATTCCTCTCGTAGTTTCGCTTCTACGCGATTCTCAACTAACTTTGGCGCGCGTCAGTCTGAACCGTATTTCTGTTCATTTATACAACTATGTGTAATTAAAAAAAAGGTGATTACTCTCTTAATTCTGTTCTTTGGTACTGTAAAGCAAGACCACAGAAGTTCTGTAACCTGAAAAAATACCAGCCGATAGGGATATTTCTGCTTGTCAGTAATGAAAAAGGTATACCACAGTGGCAAACAAGCATACAACTCAGGTGGGTTGCATACTTGTTTTAGTGGGGACAGCCTTCGGTTACAGCTTCGTATGAGTAAAGGTGTAACTGAAGGCCTTTCCGGGATATACGTCACTACAGACTTGCATTGTCAGGCAAGGTAATCAGTTCAACTCAATTGAGAGCATGAGCAACCACATCTAATCTTGAAGTGTTACTGATAACTTGGATTGTTCCATTGATTATTATTCTATGTTCATACTAAGGGAAAATACCAAGATAATGAAGTCACTTACAGTAAAATATATGTACAACTGGACTTCTTTCGCGTGGTGTTCGATATCAGACATCCTAGTCCTAGAGGACTAGGATGTCTGATATCTGATATCTGAGGAGAGATTATAGGTATATGTATAAAATAAAATATAAACTAAAGATTATTTACGGTGAGTTCGAAAACGCTACTACCAAAAATAACGAAGTTGCATATATCTTTCCAACCCCCAATTTGTACCCTTAGAGGGGGATTTATAAAAATCCTTTTTGATGCACACCTACGTCACCTAAAGAACATTTGTGCAAAATATAATGCTTGTATACCCAGTGGTTTGGTACCCAGTGTTGTGCGTTGATCAGTCAGTGAATCACTCTGTCAGTTTATTCTTTTGTAGATATAGATACTTTTTTTACCTTCTCTTGTTACTACTTACTACTACTTACTACTACTACTTACTATCAAGTCATCTTTTTAGATTATTTTCTATAGAATTTCGCATGAAATACAGTTTTAGCACAATTATACTATAATTAAACTAACTATTTTATATTATTTTAATGGCACTATATTTGCCACCTTTTACGTGGCAGAATGTAGTTATTAAATTCTTTCGGGAACACAAACCTTGAGTCGGGGTGTGTTTGTATGTATATGCATTTTAAAATTAAAGAAGTTTTAAGCCAGAAACGTTTCTGTTAAGTTTTTAGATTTAGTTTTTTAACATGGCCTGAAAGCCTCTAGTCTCGCCAGCCTGATATTTGCCTCCTACAGTAGTAATATCAAGTTATAAAAAAAAACAAAAGCTACGAGGAAAACTAGTATGGGCGGGGGCCCATACTAGTTCCCTAACATGAGGAGTACCTACATTTATAGTCTTTGTCATTCGAAATGTAGCTCACGTTTAATTTTGATGCCCTGTTATACTTACATATCGGTTCGTCGATCTTATAAGAACGTGAACGTGTACACTTCACATGTCGAATTTACCGTATAGATCAAAAGGTGATCAAAAACTGAGTTTAGAAATATAATAAGAGACAACTTAATCTCAGATTTATCAACCTAACAATGGACCGGCTCAACTGCAGTGATACGACTTTTAACTGAGTATTTGAGATCATCTGAGCCCAAACGCCCCCCCCCCCCCCCCCCCCCCCCGAGGAAAAGGGAACTCGAAAGGTAGCAACAGACTTGCAACTCTTACGTTAAAGTCGTCTATGGGCGGCGGTAGTCACTTACTATCAAGTGACCCGTCTGCTCATTTGGCCTTTTCCCTTTAAATAAAAAATATACAAAACATAAATACACAAATTTGGACCCAAATTCACATTTTAATAACTAATTAAAGAACTACAAATGCCGTCCTCAAATGTCCTTCTAAAACAAACATGACTCTAATTTCCTCTCAAAGTCGTGACAAAAGCCTCTCTCTACAAAGTTGCAATTGTAGATTTACAGATAGTTGTGTCTAGCTTGAGGTTCAATTTTGAAAAAACGACTTATACAGTTGACTATGAATAATTACAGTATCTCCGTAGAACGCATCAATTGCATTTTAAGATCGAATGACACTTACTTTTCAAGACCTAAGCTAACATACATTTGGTTAGCTTAGGTCTTAAACACACATATGCGCCTTAGGGCCGTGACCGAGGAGGCCGTGAGCTGCGGCGGAGTGGTATTGGCGGTGTCCTTGGACATCGCCAACGCCTTCAATAGTCTGCCATTCAGCTGCGTCAGGGAAGCGCTCCGCTACCACGGAGTGCCGGAGTACCTGAGGCGGCTGGTGGCAGACTATCTCGAGGAGCGAGCCGTCATGTACGAGGACCGAGATGGCGTCTTGAGACGCAGGGCCATGTCGTGCGGTGTTCCGCAGGGGTCTGTCCTAGGACCTCTCCTGTGGAACATCGGGTACGACTGGGCCCTACGAGGGCGTCTCCCCCCCGGGCTGGTTGTACTCTGCTACGCAGATGACACTTTAGTCACGGCCCGGGGGGCTAACTTCCAGGAGGCGGCGCGCCTGGCCGCCACGGGAGTTTCCCAGGTGGTCGGGCGCATTGAGGCGCTGGGTTTGCGGGTGGCCCTGGATAAGACGGAGGCCCTATTATTTCATGGGCCCCGTCGTGGTCCGCCCGCCGGCGCCTCAATCGAGGTCGGCTCGGTCCTCGTACCGGTCCGGGCCCAGATGAGGTACCTGGGTCTGGTCCTAGACGGTAGGTGGCTCTTCGACGAGCACTTCCGACAGCTTGGTCCGAAGCTGGTGGACACTGCCTCCGCCCTAGGGCGACTTCTGCCCAATTTGGGCGGGGCCAGTGTTCCCACGAGGCGGCTGTACGCGGGGGTTGTCCGGTCCATGGCGCTGTATGGTGCACCGGTGTGGGTGGCGGCTCTGACCGCCCCGAATAGGGCGCGCCTCTGGCGCCCCCAGAGGATATTGGCGGTCAGAGCCATACGCGGATACCGCACGGTGTCCACCGAGGCGGCTTGCGCCTTGGCCGGAACACCCCCGTGGGATTTGGAGGCGGAGGTGCTCGCCGAAGTTTATCGGCGAGTGGCTGACTTCCGGGCGGAGAGCGGATTTCGCCCTCCGCCCGAAGACGTGCGCGAGTGGCGCGAAGCCGCTCGCCGAGCCACCATGGTTAGATGGTCGTTCCGGCTGGAGACTCCACGCGCTGGCTTCGCCGCCGTGGAGGCTCTCCAGCCGGTCATAGCCGAGTGGGCAGGGCGGCAGCACGGGGCCCTTTCCTTCCGGCTGACGCAGGTGCTTTCCGGGCACGGTTGCTTCGGAAAGTACCTGCACTCGGTCGCTAGGAGGGAACTGAGTCCCGCCTGCCACCACTGCGACTGCAGTGAGGACTCGGCCCAGCACACGCTGGCGGTCTGCCCCGCATGGGCGACGCAGCGCCGGGCCCTCACTGCAGTCATCGGAGCAGATCTCTCGCTACCGGCCGTAATTCGCTCCATGGCCGGTAGCGACAGTTGTTTTACCGCGGTCGCAACCTTCTGCGAGGAGGTAATCTCGCAGAAGGAGGCGGCGGAGAAGGCCCGGGAGGACGACCTCCACTCGGACCTGATCCGCCGCCGGCGAACCGGGCGGCGGAGGCGCGCTTACTTGCGCCTCATGCCGCCCTGAGTGTGGCCGCGGGTGGACGGGGTGGGTTTCCCCTCCACCCGCATTAGTTGGCCAGCCGCGAGGGGGCGGCGTCCGCGTGTGCCGGACGTCGCCTAAAGAGAGGATAAGTGGAGACGGAGCCCGCACCAGGAGCGGGCCGGCGCTGGGAGGGGTCCAGAAGGCGATAACTACCTGGACCCCTCCTAAACTGGAAGCGCAAAGAGGGCACACCGTGTGGTTTTAGTCGGTTCGAGTCTGACACACCACCCCGCCGCAAACCCCGGTGGGGTGACGGTCCGAGGGGATTTCCACACGTTAAAAAAAAAAAAAAAAAAAAGGTCTTAAACACATATGGGGTGCTAGGCTAGAAAACCTCCCCGTGGTGCACCCTGGAAACGCTGGCGATGGCACTGTTTCCTCCTCGTCCACTTGGAGGAGGGGATTATCGCCAGCGGCTAATATTCTAGCAGAAGAGGAAGCCGCTCATCGGATCTCGGGCAAGGCCTGGTCCAGCAGGGTGGGCGTGTCTGCCGGTTGCCCTGCTGGCTCTTCGCTCTTCGGAGTATGGAGGAGGAAACCTCGGTAAAAAACCGGATGGCGGGGCCCTGTAGAGGGGCACAGTTTCTCCGCTGACAGCGGTGGAGAAAGGAGGACGGGCTCGGCGTGTACTGACACTACCACCGAGCAGGCAGGGGGACGTAGTCTCACACAACAAGTAATCCCGAGAAGAGCGCTGTGGTCAAGTCTCGCGGCTCTGATCGGGGGCGAGGGTCTTGGCTTAACCGCCCGGACCGCGAGGAAGACAACCTCTCTAAAAAATTCCCCGAATCCCATGTTCTGGTGCGTGGCCAGGGGATGCATGGCTGATGGGAAGTTCAGTCTCGAGCGCACTCCAAGCCGAGGTACCTGCGGACCCCTCGGTTGGGTTAAAAACTTACGCTTGCCCGGGTAATGGGGGATCTCTGCCCGGGTGGACCTTTACTTCTCCCCCACTCGTGGGATTTATTATGGTCAATGATAACCAAAACATAAAAAAAAAGCGATCGGAAAACAAACCAAAACAAAAAAGGCAAGTCAAACGGACACGGAAACGAGGAAGGAGAAGAGGAACAGTGGAGTGGATGGGTCGTCCACTGAGGGTGAGGTGGCGTCGGGAACGCCTATCTCGGTGGGGCTCCCAGAAGTCAGTCTGACGCTGGTCTCTGGGAGCCGAAGAGCATCAGATCGGCTGCGTTCCGGATCCGCCGTTTCGTCGGATGGCGCGGAGGCCATGGAGGCGGAGCGAAGCGACAGCCGGAAACGCGGACGCTCCAGGGACGAGGAAACCGACACGTCCCAGGAGATGATGCCACCAAAGGTGGCAAGCAGCCGCCGAGGGAGGGCACGTAAACCGGCCTCGGTCTCGACCCCGTCAGGCTCCGCGTTCTCAAACGCGGAGTCGTACAGGAATGTACGAGTGGACGGCGAGGCCGTAGCGGAGGAGGAGATCGCGGATCTCCTGCTCAAGGTTCGGGAGCCGGTGGGGAGAAATGCCCCCCAGGCTCCCGTGTCCGTGCAGGAGAGGGCGAAAGCGGCGGTGGCCGTCATCCACAAGGTGGCCACCAAGTCCGTAAACCTTAAGGGCTCGTTTGTGAGGGCCCTTAAGGACTCCTCCTCCGCTTTGTCGGAGGTCGTGGAGGGCCTAGTGGGCGACGTCTCGCGCCTACAGGTGGCCAACGAGAGGCTGACGGAGCGGGTGAACGAGCTGAGCGCTCAGTTCGCCCGCTTCCAGGCGAACCTCCCCGAGCGGGAAGCCCCGTCCGCGTCCCAGCCTGCCCCTACCACCAACTCAGGGGCATTTGACTCCCAACTGCGTGAAATCCTCATCGCAGTTGGGAATGCTGCGCGGGTTGTGCGCCCCCCGCTCGCGTCGGCACAGCGGCCTAAGGCCGCCGCTCCGACCGCGCTCCCCGTGGTGGGAGGCCGCGTCTCTTACGCGGCGGCGGCGTCTGCCCCGACTCCATCGGCTCCCCAAAAGCCGAGGAGGGGGGCCAAGGCACCGGCCCAGGCGCCGGCCAAGGCACCGTCCCAGGCGCCGGCCAAGGCACCGTCCCAGGCGCCGGCCAAGGCGCAGGCCAAAGTGCCGGCCAAGACGGGGCCTAAAACAGCGCCGAGGAGCGGAGTGGCATTCCCTCCGCTCCCCACTCCTACACCCCTGCCGGGCCCCTCCGCACCTGCCCCCTCCAACGAGGGTTGGCAGGAGGCGAGGGGCTCCAAGAAGTCCCGAAGGCGGGCCAGAAGGGCTGCCCAAAAAGCAGCCCAAGCCCAGCCTTCGCCACCGGTGGTAACGGCCTCTGCAAAGGGCTGGAAGCTGCAGCCGCCCAAAACCGCGGCTGTAGTGGTGACCGTGTCCCCGGAGGCGGCTGACGGCGGGCTGTCCTACGCGGCCGTTTTTAAAAAGGCCCGGGACAGCCTCGCCAACGATTTTGGGACGGTGGGGGTCAAGATGCGCCTCGCCCAAACGGGAGCTCGAGTTCTCGAGTTCCCAGGGGCTGAAGGCGCTAAAACGGCGGACACTTTTGCTGAGAGGCTGCGGGGTTTATTCGCGACCACAGATGGTGTCAAGATCGCCAGGCCTACCAAGTGCGCGGAGCTACGCATCTCGGGCCTGGACGACTCCGCGATGTCCGCGCTGTAATCCGGGGGAAGACGGGGTGCAGCGCGGACAACGTCAGGGTCGGCACCATCCGCCCCGGTCCCGTGTGGGTCAGCTGTCCCGCAGGCTGCTCATTGGTTTCGTGAGCGCTAGGATCACAGTCCTGGCGGCGAGACCGATGAGGTGTTATAAATGCCTAGCATCGGGGCACACGCGCGTCAAGTGCCAAAGCTGCTTCGACTGCAGCGGACTATGTTTCCGCTGTGGTCGACCGGGGCATGTGGCGGTGGAATGCTCTGCCGCCCCTCACTGACCGGTGTGTGGTAACAAGCCCGCCAATCACCAGATGGGGCAGGGGGGCTGCAAGCCTCCCCGCAACTCTTAGCAAGCATCGGGGGCTAGCCAGTCGACCCAGGCTGCCTCCGATGTAGTTCGTGCGTCGACGTCGTCGCCCATGGAGGAGGTTGTAGAGACGATCCAGTAATGGATCGGTTCTCCAACCTCCTGGTCCAGACGAACCTGAACCACTGTGCCGCGGCGCAGGATCTCTTCCTGCAAACCATGGCACAGTGGTCGATAGGTGTTGCCGTAGTCGCGGAGCCCTATTTTGTCCCTCCCCGTCCAAACTGGATGGGTGACTGGGAAGGCTCCGTGGCAGTCGTCGGTTCCACGGCGGCTCATTCCCCGCCCTTGTCGCTAAGAGACAAGGGCGGGGCCGGGGCCTACTAGAGGAGGCAGCCATAATTCACTCGTGGCTGTCTCCTCAGGCCCCGACCGAGGAGGTCGACGTGGGGGCAGGTCGCTTTCGCGATGCGATTACGCATGTCTGCGATGCGGCCATGCCCCGCATTCGAGGTCGTCGGCCTCCAAGGAAGGAGGTCTACTGGTGGTCCCAGGAGCTGGCGGACCTCCGTGCGGCCTGTACACGTGCCCGGAGGTCCTACACGCGCAGTCGGCGGCCTCACCGTGGAGACGGTACCGACAGGCGCGGAAAGCTCTGAAGCTGGAGCAAAGAGATAAAGAGAAAGGAGATGCTGGAGGGTCTCGATCGTGACCCCTGGGGTCGCCCTTATCGCTCGGGCGTCTGCCCCCCCCCCCCCCCCCCCCTTACGGAGACTCTCCAGCCCAGCTTCCTGCGAGAAGTGGTTGAGGGCCTTTTCCCGCAACGAGCAGAACACACTCCCCCGGCGATGGCCTCCTTGGCCGGAGACGGCGGGGAGCACGAGGAGGATGATGTTCCGCCTGTCCGGGATTCGGAGGTAGGGGCGGCTGTTCTACGGATCCGTTCCAAGAACACCGCCCCTGGGCCAGACGGGGTACCGGCCCGAGTGCTGGCCCTAGCCCTCAACCACATGGCAGATCGCCTCGGGGAGGTATTCGACGCCAGCTTGGCGTCGGGACGTTTACCTGAGTGCTGGAAGAGCCGCTATTAAGGAAGCCGGGACGGCCTGCCGATTCGGTCGCGGCCTACAGGCCCATCGTGCTGCTGGACGAGGCGGGTAAATTGTTTGAGAGGGTTCTCTCTGCCCGCATCGTCCGGCACCTCTACGAGGTGGGCCCTGATCTGTCGCACGCCCAATTTGGTTTTCGAGCGGGGCGTTCGACAGTCGACGCTATTTTGCGCCTTAGGGCCGTGACCGAGGAGGCCGTGAGCTGCGGCGGAGTGGTATTGGCGGTGTCCTTGGACATCGCCAACGCCTTCAATAGTCTGCCATTCAGCTGCATCAGGGAAGCACTCCACTATCATGGGGTGCCAAAGTACCTGAGGCGGCTAGTGGCAGACTATTTAGAGGAGCGTACCGTCGTGTACGAGGACCGAGATGGTAATTTGAGGTGTCGGCCCATGTCGTGCGGTGTTCCACAGGGGTCTGTTCTTGGACCCCTCTTGTGGAACATAGGGTACGACTGGGCCCTTCGCGCCGATTTCCCCCCAGGGCTGGGTGTAATCTGTTACGTAGACGATACCCTTGTGACAGCCCGGGGGGCAAACTTCCAAGAGACGGCGCGCCTGGCCACAAGGGGCGTCTCCCTGGTGGTCAGACGCATTGAGGCGCTGGGCTTACGGGTGGCCCTAGATAAGACGGAGGCCCTGTTATTTCATGGGCCCCGTCGTGGTCCACCCCATGACGCCTCAATCGTGGTCAACTCGGTCCTCGTACCGGTTCGGGCCCAGATGAAATATCTGGGCCTGATCCTCGACGGGAGGTGGCTCTTCGACGAGCACTTCCGACAGCTTGCTCCAAAGCTGGTCTAGGCTGGTCTAGGCTGGTCTAGGGCGTCTGCCCTAGGGCGACTTTTGCCCAATTTGGGTGGACCCAGCGTCGCGACAAGACGGCTGTACACGGGGGTTGTCCGGTCAATGGCACCATACGGTGCACCGGTGTGGGCGGCGGCTCTGACCGCCCAGAATAGGGCACGCCTCTGGCGCCCTCAGAGGGTAATGGCGGTCAGAGCCATACGCGGTTACCGCACCGTGTCGACGGAGGTGGCGTGCGCGTTGGCCGGAACTCCCCCGTGGGATTTGGAGGCGGAAGTGCTCGCCGAAGTTTATCGGCGAGTGGCTGACTCCCGGGCGGAGAGCGGATTTCGCCCTCCGCCCGTGGATGTGCGCGAGTGGCGCGAAGCCGCTCGCCGAGCCACGATGGCTTGTTGGTCGTTCCGGCTTGAGACTTCACGCGCTGGCTTCGCCGCCATGGAGGCTCTCCAGCCGGTCATCGCCGAGTGGGCAGGGCGGCAGCACGGGACCCTTACCTTCCGGCTGACGCAGGTGCTTTCCGGGCACGGTTGCTTCGGAAAGTACCTGCACTCGGTCGCTAGGAGGGAACTGAGTCCCGCCTGCCACCACTGCGACTGCAGTGAGGACTCGGCCCAGCACACGCTGGCCGTGTGTCCCGCATGGGCGCCGCAGCGCCGGGCCCTCACTGCAGTCATCGGAGTGGATTTCTCGCTACCGGCCGTAGTACGCTCCATGGCCGGTAGCGACAGTTGTTTTACCGCGGTCGCAACCTTCTGCGAGGAAGTAATCTCGCAGAAGGAGGCGGCGGAGAAGGCCCGGGAGGACGACCTCCACTCGGACCCGATCCGCCGCCGGCGAACCGGGCGGCGGAGGCGCGCCTATCACCGCCTCATGCCGCCCTGAGTGTGGCCGCGGGTGGACGGGTTGGGTTTCCCCTCCACCCGCATTAGTTTGGCCAGCCGCGAGGGGGCGGCGTCCGCGTGTGCCGGACGTCGCCTAAAGAGAGGAAAAAATTTTGAGACGGAGCCCGCACCAGGAGCGGGCAGGCGCTAGGAGAGGTCCGGATGTCTTAATAACAGCTGTTCCCGGATCCCTCCTATTACAGGCGCAGAGTGGCACACCGTGTGGTTTTAGTCGGTCCGAGTCCGACACACCACCCCGCCGCAACGACGGTCCGAGGGAAAAAAAAAAAAAAAGGTCTTAAACACATATAAAATACAATATTAAACCTTTATTCAGAACATCATATTTGGAAAATGTAACTCAGCGATTGTGCATTTTTAACCGACTTCCAAAACACAAAAGAGGAGGTTCTCAATTCGTCTGTATTTTTGTTTTTTTATGTATGTTTATATTATGTATGATTTTCAAAATTCTTTTTGTAATCGAAAGGGTATGCTCCCGAATTGGTCCCATTACCACCAATTCAGCTCTGTTGATGGGATCCTAGAGAAATCAAGGGAAACCCTCACAATTATTGGGAATTTGACAGCCCCGACAACGTGTTTTAGCTACGAGTATTTCTTTAGCCAAATAAACCATGACAACCGTCAGAGACTGCGCGATGTGATGCGCAGAGAACTTGCAGTATTTATGTCACCACAGTAATTTTCGTTGTATTAAGAAGAAAAGGTTGAAATTTTTTATTCTATCTTGTTAAAATAATTCGGATAGACGTTTTGTTGCTATGGATGGCATCGCATTTCGTTTGTAAGTAATTTTATACTTAATTTATTAAAATAGTTCTGGAAAAAACTCTTAAATTTTGTGTGGGTCAACTTTCTAAGGAGAGGCCTATGTCCAGCAGTAATTTAATATAATATTTCATATAATCTAACAAACTACAGTTTGTTACTATACATTACGGTACGTAGTGTTTTAAATATCGTACTTATCTACTCATTACAAACATATCCTACACTAAAAATGGTAAAATAAACCCTTTTAAAAAAAAAGTTGAACCGACTTCAAACAACACCGACAAAGAGCACTAAAAATTAAAAAATAATTACAAATCTAAGTAAAAAACTATAATAAGTACCCTCAATGTAACAGGTAACATTATAATACCAATAGTCCCTTCTAGTCTGTTTGAAGTCGGTGCCAAGCTCGATGCACAATAAGTAATACTGGTCTATGTCAGCTTTATATTAGCACAATGAAAAATTAAGAATTCAAAATAATGAAACATCGAAGATTTTGTTAATTAATAAAGACCAACCAGATCAATTGCTGCACGGATGGCGTAGTGGTTTAAGCGGTCGCCACGCCGCTTCCTACTGCGCCGAGTGTTGTGGGTTCAAACCCCACATGGGACGACACTTTGTGTGATCCACAAATTGTTGTTCTGAGTCTGGGTGTTCTTTGTGTCCGTTTCATGTATGTTTGTAAAGTCTTTCGCGACACAGGATATATTCCTAATGCTTGCCTGGAGTTGATGTTAATAAAAAAAAATGTACGGAGTTGCCAGCGACACAGGATTTATTCCTAATGCGGGCGTTGTCTTTTTTTAAAAAAAAAAAAAAATTACGTGCGCAAACTTATCAACTACTTATTAAAGCATTCATAATAATAATATAATTGGAGATGTGCGTCCACTTTAGCTTGTTCAACATGTTTTGCGCAGCATGAAGACTGTTGCAGCTGCCGCGCTACATTCTACCATGCCTATCAAGCACCTATTTGGCTTGGCACCGACTTCAAACAGACTAGAAGGGACTATTGGTATTATAATGTTACCTGTTACATTGAGGGTACTTATTATAGTTTTTTACTTAGGTTTGTAATTATTTTTTAATTTTTAGTGCTCTTTGTCGGTGTTGTTTGAAGTCGGTTCAACTTTTTTTTTAAAGGGTTTATTATTTCCCTATTCCGATCAAAGTATTTCCATTAACTTCAGTATCCTTTGGCCTCTTAGTAGCGATAAAAAAATCTCTCAAAACAGAATAATTGAACGATACAAATAAAAATAGATAAGGCCTTTAAAACTTCCACTTCGCTGTAATGTTAGAATATTTAAAGTGATTAATGATTTCACCGTCATAGGTAAGAAGATAACTTACTGTCATCTTCATTCACAGTATCATTAATTCCTAATTTAAAAAATATTTATTTACCTAAACAGCATGCAAAAAATTCGTTAAAGATAATATGAATGTATTTTAATTAAGCAACTAACATAAACATTATTGTTGTCAATATAAGTAATTAAAATAACATACAATTGTCTAATTATCTCAATTTGTGACAAAGACCGCTCTAATAATGTATTCATTCTAAACTTAGAAACAATTATTCTAGACTTTACCAAACCCATCTGAATTCATCCCCTCAAAAAAATATTCCCTTTCCTCTTTATACAATGTAACACAATAGTACATTGTATATTTAGTACAGTGAGCGTCAAAAATTTGCAATGATTAGTTAGGGTGAATCTATTTTTACACTACAGGGGTGACGGGTCGTGACCCAGCCAAATATTTGGCTATCAATGACTGTCTTTCTGTTATTACTTATAATCGATTTTATAGAAGCAGATATAAATGTTTCTTTTAGCAATAAAATTATGTTAGTATATGTATCGTGTGATTACAATATATTTTTGGTAAAATAATATATTTACTAGAAACAGTTTAAACTTGGGAAAGCTTTGACGAAGTCGATAAATGTTTAGATATTATAATTTAGATAAAAGAAAAATAGATTGATACTCAACAAACACATAACCTATTCAGCGCCAGTGTAAATTGAACTGCCATTGACTTTGTCTTCTTCATCGCCGCCTTCGCCGTCAGTTTCCGTATTATGACATATAAATCTAGTCTTCATCATAAGATCTACAGCCTTTAAGAGTTCACTGTTGGACATAGGCATCTACTTAGAAAATAAGTTTTGCCCAATTTAACCACGCTAACCTGCCAATTTAGACATATCTAGCCACTTTCACATAATTGTTATATTGGTTATTACCTTTACACTCTTCTCTATATAAACTTTAAGCGCTTGGAGTGTCTCAATCTGTGATAAAATCCCCTAAAAGAGCAATAAATATTCCCGTTACGTATATATAACATCCAGATATTCTGGTTCATATTATAAACCGCTACCTAAAACCAAACTATATGCAAAGTAACCAATTATTCAATTCATATTGTGTTCGATTGTCAAACATTCCATACCTATTCATTGTTTCAACTCGGTGGCCTTGTTATTTGCACTAAACTTATTAACATAAAACCAGGTAAACGTACAATTAGCCCACCATCACTCATTATTTGTGGCTACTTAAAATATATTTAACCTTTACAACATAGTCTAATATCTATATTTTCGAACAGAATAATTAAAGCACTTCTTCTACTAAAGTCGATTATATTTTAACAACAATCGGATGTAAAATTGATCGAAGTCAGTTGATTGATCGAAGGGTGGTCAAAGCTAATGTTTATTAACTGTATAAATTATACAACAGCCAAATTTGGGTTCAATCACTTATACCCAATATAAATTCCGGCGATGTTCCTTGAAACGCTGTGTCAACCTATCCATCAGTGTAAAAATTCCCTGTTGATCCCCTTAATTTAATCAAAAGATCGCTTTAGCTGGTCATGGACAAGAAAAAACGGAATGACGTAACGTAACGACGACACGGTGACATAAAATTTTCATCGAACAGAAGCCGAGGCAGGGGTGAGGCAGGTGGCGGGGAGCGGGGAGGACCTCCTGGTGTAATATCCAAGTCGATCCGGGTAACCAATAAATTACAATTTGACATAAACAAAACCCCCGCTTGCTGCACGTAGCTGCGAATTATTTATTTGAGGCATACAATATAAACACATAAATGACTTAGCGCCTTCCATTAATTCAGTCGCTACTCAATATTAATGTAAACATAGTTGGCAATAATTAATCGAATGTAAACTATATCTAATGAAATAGTTTTAAGTATTTGAACATTATTCGATGGTAAAAGTAAAATTCATATTGGAGTATATAAATATGTACTTCAGTACATAGCACTTATTTTTATTATACAGATTAATCCCCAGTGCCTACACTTTTATCAGCTTTAGACAACAGTTGTAAAAACAAAGTGTATTTTGTCATCTTATTGATAATTATATTCATTTTCAAGTTCAATATGAAAACCTACACACTGCAACTTAAATGTTCTTTCCGATGTAAAATTATTAACATATTCAGATAGACGTGATCGCCGGAGAGTACATCTGACCTCCGCGGGCCGCACCGCACCCTGCTGGATGTAATAAAATTTGCATACTTTTAATCAAGGCCCGTGTTGTGGAGAAGTTTCCCAATAACGCAACGCCGTGATCGATTTGATGCCCGGTCTAGGCATCGTTTTTGAATTTACAATGATGTTTATTACGTAATCCAGACTTGTAGATTAGAATTAGACGATTTTGTAAAAAAAAAAATAGAAAAGTACCCGTTTGCTAATCATTTAGATGATAGTCACCCTCTAAGCATGTATGTTGGTACAGAATGCTCGGCTTATTATTGGTTAAATAATCTTCTGTTAATATGTTTTTATTCAAAACAATAAACAAAACTTTCATTTTCATGATTAAAATTTTGGTGGTTTCTATCGAGTGTTTTAAATAGTTAGTTTTTTTTTAATATTTAATATAAAAAGCATTTTTTTCAGACAAAATATTAAAGTTGCATTTCGGTATTATTGCATACTAAATATTATTCTTCAGACGACTTGCATCCTACAGACGAGCATATTGTTATAGTTCGTGGCTAGGGTTGTCCAAACTTTTTGTGTTGAATTTTCAACACGTTAAGAATATTGTCACGATATATTGATTGTATAAGAGAGCAAACGAGCAGGTTGGTCACCTGATGGTAAGCGACTACCGCCGCCCACGGTCAACTGCAATTCGAGAATCCCAGTTGCCTTGCGTCTCTACTTAACTCTAGCGGAGTTTCCTCACCTACTAGGTGAAATGCAATGAAAGAATTGCTTAACACCTATTTTCTGTGAAGCTGAGGTATTATTTCGGTCGAGCCGGTGCATATGTGCAAAAACATTTCTCTCCTACGTTTATCTAATGGTAAAATCTGGTCAAAATGGTAAAACCATCTGGGTATTTAATGGTTCCACAGCAAAAGGACAAAAACGAAGCTGTTTAAATATATATATATATGTATATAGGTATATATTTAAACAGCAGTGGACTAGTAGAGGCTGTTGATGATGATGATGATGATGATTATAATATTTCAATTGTTTACACACTACCTAATTGCATGTGCACTAAAACATGATTATTACAAACACATAATTATTGTGAAACTCTAAACTTATTTCATGAACATAATATATTGAATCCTATAATACTACTTAATATACTATACGAGTATACGAGCATATAATACTCAAAATAAAATGTGTTGTATATACTAATACCTATTTTTATAAAATTATATTTAGTTATTTAAAATGCAGTCATATTTTATAAATAAAAATGACGATACGTGCAAAATAGGTCGATAAATGATTTTGTTGATAGGTATTCTTTATCATTGGAGTGCACAAAACTATAGTATTTAACTATGAATTTTTAAAATGAGTGTCAAGTGTGTCTGTGTTTCTGTACCGATAATCTTGTTTAGTGTAGCGATTAGCGTGAACTGTTTCACTGGAAGAAGCTGGCGTCTAAGAAACATCCTCGGGCTAGTTTAGACGTCAGTGTTCACAAAAATGTAATTTAAAACTTCACATAGCACGTTACGTTACGTTTGTTCTAATGCCGCGTGCCGTGTTAAAGATCTACGTTCTTATGGGAGCGGAATGGTTGTGCCAGTCGCAAGCAGTGCGGTAACTTACGTATCTACCTAGTTATACATTCCACTTAGTACAGAAGCATCAAATAATTCGTAAAAGCAGTATTAAAACATTCATTTATTTATAATAACTTAATGCACAAGTTGCACACAGGCGGACTTAATGCCCAGGGCATTCTCTGCCAGTCGACCTTCGGGTGATTTATAAATATGATGCGGTAGGTGCAAGAGAGAACAAGATATTTGATTGATTTATATTAATTTTTATTCAATATTATTTTGTTATATTAAATTTAAAAAAAAACCATACTATTCACATGTCTCGACATTTTTAAAATTCCCTACATCAGAAACTGAACCTTATTGATAAACAGATATAAGTAGCTTTTTCTGTATTATTCTTATTTTAGAATTAAGGTATAGAGAAATTATAAAAGCCGATTCCGGAATAGAACATTGTGTTACAAAACTATTTCAACGAATATTTAGATATAAGAAGAATTTGGTAACGTACGTGTATGAGAATTAGAAATATTAAAAAATATGTTGAGTTATGGACCTCTCTGTATGCACTCTGAATTAGAATTGTATTAATAATGCTTATAATACTGGAAACAACGTGCCGTCAATGTTTTAAGCGGATTCCCGTGGCGCAGTTTGCAATAAATTAACTTGCTTCTAACGTAAAACGACAAAACCCCGACAGAGCGTCACGGTCCCACTCTGCCTCCGCCTCCGTCATCTGTCCATCTCCGCTCCGCATTAATCGTGTTTAGTTAGCGGATATTGGCGGCGGAAATTCAAATGCAATCAAATAAAAATAGAATTCGTAAAAAATCAAAGAAAACAAACCGACAGGCGTCAGTCTAGCGGGAGAGCGCGCCCGCCCTCGGCCGCACCCGCCTGCGCTCCACGCCGCACGCTGACCGTACTTACACGATTTTAAATTGTACATATCTGAAATTCCGATCTGTCGCGCACCCACCCTGCGCTATGAAATGAAACAAAATAAAAGTAGAACGACACGGCACGCTCGGAAAAAATCAAAATCGAAATTAAAAATAAAAGGTTTTTCCGATGCGGTGAGGGAGGCAGATGCAATGTTTGCAGCCGTCATTCGATGCAGTCCGCAATAAAAACACGTGCTCGACTTCTACATATAAATATGTGTAGCAGGATTGATTGGAATTGAATATGTGTGGGTGGGGGTGGCGTGGCACAGGAATCGAAGGTGAGCGCCGCCTAAGACTGTAATCGGTTTTGCCTGAGGCGAACTCGGGCACACCGCTACTGCCGCACCGCTCACAATTAAACTTTGTTTGTACATGTGTCGCTCGAGATTAGCTGCAATGCTCTTTTTAAGTGGACCAGCGCAATCCCACATGTAATTTAAGAAGCAAGTACTGTTTTTTCAATTAGAATGGTCACAAATCACAGCTACGTAGTGTTTAAAATTCATAGCATAAGGCATATTAGCCGCATCGCTATTAATAACGGGCTTCTTCGCCACCGCAATAGAGTACATGTAGCAATCGGAGTAAATGTTCGAAAGATGTAAATGTGGAGTTTGCCTGTAGGGCGGCAAGCGGCAGGCGGCGTGGTACAACGTCGTCCCATAAATCATCGGGAAGGGCGCTGATTGCCCTCAATTATGGCATTAATTTTCATGCCTAATTTTATATTGCTAGTTACGAGTATTACCCGCCTCCCCCAGTTGCGGTCAAGTATTACAGAATTTATTAAAATATCTATAACTGTACGAGGAGTTAACGCCTTTATTTGACAGTACTGGTGTTGTAGACTGATGTTAGAATTACTTATTGCACTGAACTATTATTAAATTATAAGGTAAAAGTAAACATACCTTTTCAATATTTTGCAAACATACTCTTTTCCATCCTTGAATATTGCAATATAGAATATTTCTTTACCAAAATTACACAGGCTATTTTACTTTAAGACATTTTTCAAATCTTCTTGAATTCATTTAATTAGTTTTGGTACATTTTTACTGTTTTGTAATTTTCTGAAGCTTTTCAAAATTTTAAACAGTGGCTAAATAACTGTTAATTTTGTTTACGTTTCATCATCATCATCATCAACAGCCTTTAATAGTCCACTGCTGGACATAAGCCTCTCCTTTCTAAGGAGAGGCTTATGTCCAGCAGTGTGCTTTTTGTTTACCGTACATTACACATTTAATCATTCGTTACTGCCATGGAAGATGTGTAAGCCTTTGATGTGGTTATAAAAAAAAAAAAAAAGTTGCGTTTTACTATTGACAACAGGCACCCAAAGCTATTTTTCAAATTTATTTTTTATTATTTAGTTTGGTTTTCTATAGAAAGCGTGTTTTTTAGTTTTTTAAAACTATAATTTTTGTTTTCATGACGTCAGTAACGATTACCATGCTCTATTGGCTATGAACAAAT
This sequence comes from Arctia plantaginis, assembly GCA_902825455.1. NCBI lineage: Eukaryota > Metazoa > Arthropoda > Insecta > Lepidoptera > Erebidae > Arctia > Arctia plantaginis. Next base: position 11,314,222 of record CADEBD010000288.1, read on the forward strand.
ACAAAGCTGAAAAGCTTCTTTCTATATGTAAAAGATATCGGCCATGAACCTTAGTAATCATGTCAGCACCATGTTACATGAAATAATTTTTCTACCCCTCGTAAACTTAACTAAGTAGGTTGAAACGCAAGAAGGCTCGATCGATCAATCACTCCCAGCATAACAGTTACAACCGTGAAATCTTCAGGGGCAAGACAAAGATAATTCCCGTTTAACTTCCGTTTTCAACTTATCGAATAATTTAACTGAACATTTATTTTTGCGCGCTCATCAATCAAGCCAACTCGCGCTTCGCCGATAAGCCGCGCCTCGACGCCGAGAAATGACTAGGCATTACATAAATCCCCTTGGATGATGAAAAGTGAAGTCTAACAGATAAGAACCTACAAAAAGTTACGATGAGAAATGAATCGCGATTTATATCCGCCGCTGGCAATTCCCGCAGTCGCGTCCTACGTACTGACTGCCGAGCGTGGAGCGCGTACAGTGCACAAAGCGGGAACGTAGTCTGCAAGAACGTCCTTTGCGGATATTTCAGTTCTCCCCTAAGGAATGTCGAATGTAATCATTGTTACAAAGTCATCAATTATTTGTTTGATTGACATTAAACTATTAATAGTTCATGATTCTCTCGTACCTACGGTAAAAATAGCCCTTCTTTAAATAACAGTTTTTATTTAATGAAATATGTAAGCTAAAAACGTTTTCAAAAGTTTGTAATTAATTTGTAATTCACATGATTGTTTATACATGTTTACGTAGAATACATATAAAATTAGAACCAAAAAAAGAGGCTGAGCAAAAAGCTAAAGTTAAATCGAAACTTTTCTCCAGGCGGCCATTATTAAGATAAACAGTACAATACATAAGCCTATCTCGACGTTTATTTTATCACGGGTTCACATCACGCGCCGCTATTCCCTGTTATGATACGGCCCGTACCTGAGTGGAGCTGAAAGAAAAGCTATAAACCTGTTCGAAGCGTTTCTTCCGGCGCGACGGAGCGTCGCGTACGCGCGCCGACTGGCAAGCAGTGGCCCTGCGCCCCGCGCGCAATGCCGCTATCCCCTCTGAAGCCCGTGAGCACCCCCCACATCTGCCGACCATATTTTCCACTTTATGTGTGACAGTTGAGGTAATACCGAAACTCTCGCCGCTCTCTGATTGGACGAAAAATACACATTAAAGGAACCTGCCGGTTGCGAACGAGCGATTCGAAGCTGTATTCCCGTGGAAAATGTCGGAAAATATTGTATTATGGGGGGTGGAAAATTGCCACCCTCCCGCCCGCTCGCTCGACTCCGACAAAAACTGTCGAGTATTTGTTTTTGATGAAAACGATTTATTATTCTACGTGGGTTGGAGGCAATAAAGATAAGCCGGCGAGGTGCCGGAGCCTTATTACGGCTAACCCTCGCCTTTGTTTCCTTATAAAGAATAATAAATGAGGCCGCACGCTTATTTACCAACTTCCTTAATTATTTATTTATTCTGAAACATTGTTGATATTTGTAGAATCCATAAATTAAGTGACTAAAACTGTAAAATACGGTAGATGAAACGAAATATAATCAGAGAAACTGAATGTTACAATTCTCGGATTTATCCTGAAACTCAAAAGTTAAGGCCTACGAAAGTTAATAAATCATGATGCAGTAAATCTGGACTTTGGCTTCAATCTGGCAGATAACAATCGCCATAACGCCAAATCCGTGATTTGCATTAACACCCCTGTGCATAGGGACGATACCCTCACTGCAGATATACGGATACAAAACCATTTTTGTCACACTAAATTCTAATAATCATACTTAAGCAATCTACCACGTTGACTGAAATTAGCTTAGAGTCTTGTCTTAAGATTATGATTAATTTACGGACTAACTATATACGAGTAAGTTCATGAAAACATTCTATAAATATATCTCTTTAACGCATAAGCAACAAACACACATGCCGAGAAAATTTCGTGTACCCCGAATTAAAATCAGCAATAGTTATGAACATATCTGTCACCTGCACAGTGTGTAATTTAATAGAAAATTAGCACATTTTTATTTGTAAACTGAGGGTTATAACTTCGCTGCGCTGCGAGATCCCCCGTAGTGTGCACGAGCCACTAAATAAACCGTTTAGTCAGATTTATTAATTTCGTCGTGAACGTGGACATGTGGCTGCGATGTCAGATATTTTCTTGTTTATATCGTATGTCGTGTTTATGAACCGCACTATTAACGTTCATAAAAACGATTTTTATTACGTGGGGTTCTGTATTGAAAAAACTTTTTCTGCTCATCTTTCACATTAATGCCAAATATTTTTAGAAAATAAATAATTATGAAGTACCAAAACAAGCCTATTTTACCTCAAAAGATTATTCCTTTTCTGACTGAATAATAAACAGGTTTACAGATCTATAATGACAATTTGTTTCTATACAAATTATTTGAACCCCTGTCTGGGCGACGTTTAAAAATTTAAATATCGACAGGCGACCCCTTTTAAATTAAATGAACACACATCTGAAAAATGAGCCACCAGTTCCCATTACAAAAAGTACTCTTTCTATACTCTTGCTTGGTATACACTGTTAAGACATTTTGTTTCTGAAACAAAATCGATATTTTATAAAGTAGTCTAGTCATTAAAAATTATTGAACAAATTGAAACATTTATATTCAGTAGCGTGTAACGCGTCTTCATGTCACACAGCATACTTCGATCGTATTAACCGTGTCGATGCGTACCTAACTTATAAGCTTTGTCATCTTAGATCGGCTTATAACATTTTTGCCTCAATTCAATTATCATCACTTGCATAGCACAAAATAATTCATATATTTCGCCACATACAACTGAAATTAATCACTTACCACTTAAATTTTTTTGACCAAAGGAGGAATCCTTTGGTCAAAAAAATTTAAGTTTGGCTTCTTATTACAAATTTACACTTACTTTCCTACATACTGGTTACTATTTGTATCAAGCTTTTGACTGGTGTAAAAATTATTTTTCTATCCTGTGGAACTGTCCTTTCCTTTTTAATAGGTACTAGGGTATACTATCTCTTCTTTTCTAAAATTTAATGAATATTTAGTACTCGTACCATAGACCACATACATGCGCTGCGGCAGGTTATACAGAAATCGGAACAGTATAATCTTCCATTATGCTTTACCTTTGTGGACTATGAGAACGCTTTTGATTCGATAGAAACTTGGGCTGTGCTACTGTCTCTCCAGCGGTGCCAGATCTACTTTCGGTACATCGAAGAGTTGAAGTGTTTGTATAAGAATGTTACTATGTTGGTCAATCTATAGAATTAGAGCTCGAAACCTATCGATTGACATTTTCTCGTCCCAAATACAGCAGTGTCTTAAGACAAAAGTCTTTGACCAGTGTGTGTCTTTGATCAGTGATGACATATAGTGCAGAAACGTGGTCGCTCACAATAAGCCTCATAAGAGGGCTCAAAGCCACCCAAAGAACAATGAAGAGGGCAATGCTTGGAGTTGATTTGAAGAATGAGGAGCTCCGCAGATGATCCAAGGTCACCGACATTGACCGGACAAGTGCCAAACTTAAGTGGCGGTGGGTGGGCCACATTGCTTGCAGAAACGATAGTCGATGGGACAAAGTCCTCGAGTGGCGACCGTGACTGGAAGACGCAGCGTGGATAGGCCTTCCACAAGGTAATCCCGTCGGACTACCTTGTGGAAGGCCTATCCAGGTCGTCACCTGGTGAAGGCCGCGGGAAGTGCCTCGATGAGGCCAGCGCAAGACCGGTTGTTGTGGCGAACCTTGGGTGAGGGCTATGTCCAGCAGTAGACGTTTTTCGGCTGAGATGATGATGATGATAAATGAAGATTTGATGAAGAATTAAAGAGGGAAAGCTTAACAAGCAAACTCATTTTGGCATATTTATAACCTAAACTAGTTATTTTTTTAAATTATATATTAGAAAATTGCTTATCAATTAGCATTAGAACATAACACCGACCACGGCACCCCTAAATGACGCGAAACGGATGCGGTGTAAGTTAACTCGTACTATTTAACCATCCGTTCATACTGCCGCGATGAAACAACACCCTCACAGCTCTTCACAAAGAAAGAGATGCAGTTATTGGAACGTTATAGAATGAAAGGGATAGCCCTATACTCATTGAGGCATAACTCATAAATAAAATACAATATGGTGAGCAAAACATTGAATTATGTCGGTATTATGTCACATTTGGCCTTTGTGAATTAGTCACTGCATAACGCTAGGGGAATAGTTTGACTACTTGTCAGGGATGTTAACCAAGCGTGCATGTATGGATTTATTACTCGATATCTGTTAAAAAGATTCATCGACAATCGTCGTATTTGTTGTGATATATTTTAATCATAACGTACATACATCTAGCTATCCTCACCTTTAAACTTATTAATCAAAATCGAATGCTTGGTTACTAACATGACTTACTTGTATTTTAATGATATATATAAACAAGTGAGACAGACTATTGGGTATTATGAAGAATTTTATATTTATAGCCTAAACTTCAATTTATAAACAAAATGCTCGACTCTGCTAAGCTATAAAGGGGAAAACGGCTCGCCCGATTCAGCAAAATCATAGAAAAGCACATAAATTGGTACGCATTAACATTTCCTTTATCCTACGTGTCGTGTATGACGGGGGCGCCACCGAGAGCTGTGCCGCGCGGGGCCGCCCAAGACAATAAATTTACATATTTCACCCCTCAAACAGACCTTTTTTGCCATTCCGCAGAATTACGCACATATGGGAATATTCTGTTGAATACATCAGCAGTAAGGAGAGATACTCTCAGAATAAAATTATCTTCCACGACGCCACATTTGGAGATAAAGAACCGCTACACTTTGACGCCTTCCATAATGATGACTAAATTTTTTTGGTTTACACGAAAACAGACTTACCTTACATTGACTTGCCTTAAATAATGACATGAAATTACTATTTCTCTTTTTATTATTTTCCTCTACATTTATGTAAATATGTATTCGGTATTTGTTTTGCTTCGTGTGTTTTACACAAAACATTGTAGATGAAAAAGTTAACATATTCAAGTTATCTCATTCTGTTACTAACTTCATAATATGAGGTGTCAGGGTGTCAGATACATAGGTACATGGAAATGTAATTTTGCGGTAGAAGCACCCTTCAAAGGGTCAAATCAAAATCATTTTCACAGTTCAGTGAAGCTACGCAACGATCGAAAATGTAGTTCTATGCAGAACACAGTATATACTCTGTAACTTGTATTTGTCACTATCTTCAAATTACGTAATACACTCAAATCTTTCAGATAATGTATGGTTCGAGTAAAAATTGGACTAACATATATTTATTTTTAGGTCTCATAAATTTTCGTCCTGTTTATATGACGTTTATAAGCATATACGTGCGAAATCGTTGGTTGCGTACATATTAGGAAAACGAATTTCATTATGATTCATTCTTTTTCTCGCAATACATACAACTTGTATCTCCCATTTTATTCTGCAAATTATTCATCACAAAAAAAATTACCGACTTCAAAAACACAAAAGGGGAGGTTATCAATTTGTTTAGATTTTTTTGTTTGTTACGCGATATCTCCGTCAATTGTGGACCGATTTTCAAAATTCTTTTTGTAATTAAAAGGGTGTATTTCTGAGGTGGTCCCATTACCACGAAATCAGGATCTGATGATGGGGTCCTAGAGAATTCGAGGGAAAACCTCAAATTTTACAGCCCCGACTCCGTGTTTTAGCTTATTTCTCTATCTTTATAGGTATTTCCATTTAGTAGTCGTTATTTTATGTTGCTGAGCTGATGATGGAAGTACCTTTGACCTAAAGGAGTTAGAAAAATAACTATTTCAAAAATCTAATCATGAGTTAACCTTGTTTTATTGTTTCATGATATTTGTTAGGTGTGTGTGTGGGGGGTTACAGAGATATGTGCACAAGAGAGTAATAAATGAGATTACAAAACATTTAGACATTACGCAATTATTTTCATGTTTATTACCTCAAAACTCTTTCATTTGAAAACCGATTTTAAAAGAAATGGAAGGGTATATTTCCCCTTTATTCCATTCAATAGTAAAGAAAAAATACCACTTTGAAAAAATTAAGCAATGTGGAAAACAATACACTGTTGGGTTTAAATGTTACATCTTACTACCTTATCTAAAAAAAGTAACGGACTTATTAAACTATATTTAATATATTCTAACATAATTACTACAGTTTGGTACTATAGAACACGGTACGTAGTGTTTTAAATATCGTACACTAAAAATGGTAAAATAAATCCTTTAAAAAAAAGTTGAAAAGTTGACTTTAATATATACTGACAAAGAAGCACTAAAATAATTACAAATCATAGTAAAAATACTAAAATAAGTACCCTCAATATAACAGGTAACATTAAACAGATTTTCTGAAAATCTAAACTATCCTGGATAATTAAAAAAACCATTACTAATTTTTCCAACTTACACAATAAATCTTGAATTGTGCCTACAGTAACTTATGTTTGAAGTTTTTAGTGTCTTTCTTACGTGAGGGATTTCAGAAGTGAGGCAAAATGCAAAATATCAATGCAATAAAATATGTCTGAGTATAGTTTGACCAGCACTCAGGTATTATGCACAATCGTATTACGGACGGACGCCGAAATAGGAGGTTGCTTTATACAATGTAGTATGAGCGTGGATGGTACACGGTAGACAGACGACACTAATACTCATTAGAATTACATGGCGGAACGAGCAGTCCGTCTGTTCACTGGCCGCACCGCGCTAATACCGCATCCAACTCGTTCACTCGCCCTCTGAAAACTTTAGATTGGTCCTCGGCTTCATTAATCTTAAAACTTATTTTATTCGAAATATAAATAAAATTTCTTTGCTACTATAAATGAGAACTTGTAACAAATTCGCCAATAAAGCTAGATGCTAGATGATCTGGTTAACAGGTGTAAAACCTTTTTTGGGTAAATAAGAAATCCTATTATTTTTGATACTGAATTAAATTCAATCAATACCTAGTAATGTATGGTCGTTTCCGAAACCTCAATGGAACACGTGTAGGTATTGGTAAATGCGACTATTTACATTGTTTTTCTAAATAGGGATCGCTTGGAGATTCAACCTTTAACATAATTCATTAAGTGAATGTTGATGACGAATGATGATGACTGGTTTATTTCATTAGCAATCATATTAGCTGTAGTGTCTTACGAGTAGTATAGTCTAAATCCCCTATGCAATGCCAGGTCAATAAAATATGTGAAAACGGCTCCATAAACCTTTATGGGCATAGGTTTATGTAGCCATTTTCATATATTTTTAAATTTGTAACGCACTTCAATTAAAACCTAATCCGGAACTGTCGGAACAACAAGACAAATAGAAAACCAAAGACAACTCCTATGATAGTGATCTTCGAGGTCATAAGTTGCTTTAAATCTTGCAGATTTTCTTTTCTAAAAATGTATGCTTTAGAGAGTTAAACTAAAGAATGATGGCTTGTTTAAACCTTCGTCATTTTGGTATTTAGAAATGCAAAAATTGGTCACATCAGATAAAAAATACATTCCCTAAATTCCACTTTTCTACGACCAGCGGTTTAGGCAGTACACTGATCAGTGAGTCAATGTAGATAAAAAGTACTTGCTACATTTAATATTAGGTCCTTACATATGAAATTGGCGTTTTGTACAGGTGGGATATAAAGTCATTTTTTTTTATAAAATATATTTAAATAATCAAAGTATGCATCGTTGTTTTCTATGCACTTTTGCCATCTCATAGGTAGTTCATTGATCCCTTTACTAAAAAAAATATGGGGGCGAGAATCGATAAACACTTTGAAGGCGGTTTGGACTGCCGCATCGGAGTTGAATTTTTTTTCTTGTAAGAAGTTGTCCAAATTCCGGAAAAAATGGTAATCTGTTGGAGCAAGATCCTGGGAGTACGGTGGCTGTCGCAGACATTCCAATTGTAGCTCATCTAACTTAGTGGTTGTTTGTTGTGCAGTGTGTGGTCTTGCGTTGTCGTGAAGCAGCAGTGGCCTAGAGCGATTGACCAATCTCGGTTGTTTAGCAGCTAGTTCTTCCTTCATGGTTTGCAGTTGCAAGATTTGGGTGGGTCTCCAGGGTTCAGCCATTGCGACGCTTCCGAATATCGTACAGTATCCACTTTTCATCACAAGTAATGATTCGATTTAAAAACCCTTCAATATTGTGTCGGTTGAGCAAAGTAACAGCAGTCGACGCGTGTTTGCATTCGATTCACTCAATTCATGAGGTACCTGTCGTTCAAGTTTTTTTACTTTCCCGATTTGCTTCAAGTGGATTAATACAGTTTTATCACTTATCCCGAAGCCTGCAGCTATCTCTGAAGTGCTGTGTGGTGGATCCGCTTCCACAATAGCCTTTAATTCTTCATTTTCCACTTTGGTTTCCGGCCGTCCATGGGGTTAGTTCTGAAGGTCGAAATTTTCAAAACGTAAACGTTGAAACCAAAAACGTACCGTGCTTTCTTTTGCGACACCAGCGCCGTACACATCATTAATCCTTCGAGCTGTTTCTGCAGCACTGGTGCCACGGTAGAACTCGTACTCGTAAATATACCGATATTTCATGTTTTCCATTGTGCGGTAATAAGCGACGCCAAAGAAAAAAATTATGAGGAAAAACAAATGAATGACTGTTTTCAAAACTCAAATGTACCAGCTAAATGAATTTGGAATTCTTAACCAAAGAGGCGATATTTTAGATCAAGGTCAGTACGACAAAACGCTAATTTCATATGTAAAGACGTAATATTACTCAAATTAATAGAAAGTGTAAGCCTCAGAAAGTTCCTTTGCATAGATGCGGGGATGGTTGTCGCTGTCTACACGGAGCCACAAGATGGAGAGGTCCCGACCTTTAAGATTGCCAAGGCGGTGAGAACTGGTATCATCTCTAACATACACGCACACACCAGCCCTAGTAACAAAGGAGTGTTCGAGGTGATAGCCAGGGTAGGAGAGGTAGGATGTGTCCGATGGAGATGATATCTGCGTCTCGGTTCAAAAGAGCAAATCAGCTTCACTGTCTCAGGTGGTGGTGGACAGTGTTAAGGTTGGAGTGTAGGCCTAGACCTTCACGACTAGAGGCATGATGTTCTGAGGTAGGGTAGATTATTGTTCAACAACGCTATCATAAAGGGGGAGCAATACATCTTTGCCTCCAGGTCCCTTGCCAGAGCAAAATCGGACCACATCAGCCGGCTTGGTGAGATTCTGGTGAGACTTCCTTCTGGATCTCATGCATTCTGGTCTCTTGCCAAGACTATCCAGGGGAATTTCGAATACGTTGACCTATGATGCCAAGGAGAAAGCCGATCTTTTAGGCAAACTCCGAAGAGTTCGTCTAAGAGATCGGCTTTCTCCTTGGCTTTCTCGTTTCCCTCGTCATCCAAAGTCGAATTGGATACAAAGATCCAATTCGACTTTTGATGACGGGGGAAACGTACCGCCAACTATACCGCGGTGCCAGAGCTGTATGTCGGTAATCCGGTTCACCCAGAAAACAGTGCGTAAAGCACACTTTTCCCTCGATATTCATAAGTCGAGTGGTATAGTATATAGTATCGTGCTGAAGACGTGTGCTCCAACTAACTAGGCATCGTCCCGAACTACTGGAAGGTAGCGTCCTTATCGACGGTGCATGCTCAGACTTGATATCTGTAAATGCTGGTGTCCCGCAAGGCTGTGTGCTACCTACCGTTCTGTTTCTTCTGCATATCAATCATATGTTGCAAACTAGTAGAATCCATTGCCATTGCCTTTTATACCGGTCGCCCCAATATTCCTCGAGAAATCGTCACGGAGAGTCGAAACAAACTTGTATCTGAAATTGAAACTTCCTTAGTGGAGGTTTCAGGTTGGGGTCGACTGAACCAAAACCATTTCAACTCAAAAAAGAACACAGGGTTGCGCGTTCATTTAAAAAAAACATACCGTTTGTCGTATCGCTTCGGTTCTAGAGCACCTCCCTAACTGCTTCAGCCAGTATCTGAATCCTAGGCATCGACACATCGAGCGAGGTTTAGTTTCGGGGTCACTCAGAGGGTAAGGTCAAACATGCCTCGTAGAAGCTCGGTGTGCTGAACAAATCGAGGCAGTATTCACTCCGGCCCACCGCCTCCAACTCTATAAGGCGCAAGTCCAACCGCATATGGTATACTGTTCTCTGTGCAGGGGCACCCTAGTACCAGCTTCTCCCTCTGGACCGTATCCAATGAAGGGAGCATCGAACCGTTGTTAGCCAAAAGATCTCCGACTGGCTCGATCCCTTTGCGTTACGTAGACTCAACTTCGTATATGGAGAGTGCTCCAAGGAATTGTTCGGACTAATACCAGCCACAACTTTCCAACAACAAGCAAAAAGTTCAACTGTTGTGTGTTTTGTGGCAACTCCACCACTGCGCGCTTTTCGAGACACTTTTTGCCTCGACCGATACGACCTTCAAACCTTTAAGGAAATAGCGTGCTCCTTCCTCAAATCCCGACAACGCGCTTGTGACTCCTGAGTTGCAAGCGTTCATGGGCGGCAGTAGTCGCTTTTCATCAGGTGACTCGTCTGCTCATTTGGCCGCGCTTCCATAAAAATATATAAACAGTATGCGAGGACTTTGTTCTTGTTTAGCAAAAAAGTGATAATATTTTTGTAATTATGTTTTGTAATTATTTATTTTTATGAACAATCTAGCGTTTTCTTTTAAACGTTATCATCCAAGTATACATTTACAAATGATATACGTAATGAGTTTTTTTAACTAGTCTGGTTGAGATTTTTTTAATATGAAAGAGTGTTTTCGCAAACTTAATATGATAAGATTAATAACCTGTTACCATTGATTTTTCTTGTTACATTGATATATCAAACATGGAGATAGAACCGTGAACACCTGATAACTTTTTATCACTTGCATGCGTAGGCAATGAGTGGAATAGCAAAACAATATAATTTACTTAGGCGCAGTTTGCAATTGAAAGACATAATTTATGAACTTTATCACAGAAACTAACAACGTGGTACATCTAAATCGGTAACGAGCGCTGACTTCCACAGGCTCAGAAAAACATATTTCCAGATGTGTTTTTATTATTCTATTATTATTTTTATTTTTTATTATATATATTTATATTATTATTTATTATTATATATTATTATATTATATATTAGTATATTAAAGTATGTATTCTGTGCACGAATTCCACCACAATCGATAAGAGAGATGACCGCTGGCCGCGAGGCGAAGCGTACGGTGGCGGGGACGGGGGGTGCCAATGGGGAGACTGTTATTTGATTAGTCTTACCGAGAATGAGCTCGTCTCTACTTAATGGGGTGAGGGCTTGTAACCGGACCACGTATAATTTTCACGACTACACGTTAACACTATGAACTCGCAACGAGACAAAAGCTCAAAACCACTTATCTAGAAACAATAAAACGATTCACGGCGGAACATAAGAGCAGACCCGAAAAGCGCTCATCCCATCATCGCTTAATAGACACGCATTTCGACATAAATGAGTTTCGCTTTAAATTAATTAGTAGCACATTTTCCATTATAAGGACAAATGTAAAAGCAACCGCTTAATAGCGCGGTGGAAAACTCGCTAGTTTTCGCTCGCGAGAATAGGGCTGGAGAGAAATTGCGGATAGACATAATCAGTCTTCGGGCTTTGAGGCCGCTTCAGCCCCCTAATGTGCCGCACACCTCTCCCACTGATGAATATATCACACATACACGCCTCACCACTCATTACATCAAATATCAACATTGTAATAAAGGTCTCTCACTATATTGATTATGACAAAGAGTAGATACTGCACATCTTATATCCAATTGTATTCTAAAATGTTAAAACAAAGTTATTTTAAGCCTTAACCTGTCTCAAGTTAGTAACCAAATGTCTATAGTTAACTACTACAAGGAAAGTTTTGAAGCAAAACGGGAGGTCGGTTTGTGAGGACGGTCCGTAATGACCCTGTCCGATCTTACAAAAGGCAATTACAATAAAGTTCCATTCGCACATGGTCGTTAACTGGACGATATATCTTGGATTCCCTCAGTTAAGTCGGCTTTCGCACTCGTTTCATCTTACCGACATGTGCCATGACATACGACCCCACATGACAATTTTAATTTTTAAATGTAGAGACTTTAGCGTTAAAGCGGAATGCTTGTCTGGTATTTTAATACTTAAAAAAAATATGTAGTGCAAGTAAATAATCGAAGTCAAAAGTAACTTCAAAGAGAGAATAACGATATAAATAATATTTGAAAGTATGACGAGTAGGTGTAGATAATTGTAATTGTAAGAAATGAAGGTATGGTCGACGGAGTGGAGGCTACGCACCTAACCGGCACGGAGTGTACACTTTACGAGCGGAGGATTAACCCGTGTAACGAGATTCATTAATTCTTGTCGTTAAAATTTGTCGTTCTCGATTAATAAGGAAGTCCCACGCGGCGGGACGTTATTATCACTCGACCGCAGCCGGGTGTCGCCGAGCGATGCCAGGGGCTGCCTCGCCACGAAACTTCCCACTCCGCCCGCTTTATTTACACTATCGAGTAAATTAAACTCGCACTCCAGTGTCGGAGAAAACTTTAACAGAACTTTGTGTGTAATAAGTGGTGCAACAACACTAGTGGAAGAGCAAACGTCGGACGAGGTCTCCGCTCCACACTTCTCTACCACTTAACTCTTTGGGACATATTTATTCGACCCTCGGGCGACCACTGCGAAGCTCACCCTCCCGGACTCCTTTGAAATTAACCTAACGAATCAAAGCAGCCATTAAATAGTACCTGAACTATTCTTACGTACAATCTGTGTCCATTACGTTATGAATGCTCGCCGCAACCTCGATCGATCGGCCACAACTTATACATTTTTAATAAGTCTCGGAAACGAATCGAAACAAAGAAAGTACACAGTTACGTTATTAGCGTCTGTTTCCTCTATCTGTTTGTATGTAATTTTTAATGTGGGGTCAATCAGGGAGCTATATCGTAGATCTCCGTCGGGCCAAGACCGTAACGATAATGAATCGGCCCTGTAAGGGCACCGGACCGCACTCACGAATTATTAATCGCTGTGTACGCGCACTACAATCTACCCATATTTATTGAATAACTACTGGCTTATGCCGTGCATCTTAGTACTCACTAATTACTTTAGATATCTCATGGGCTGGTTATCAATAACGAATAAGACATTTCGATGCTCTGCGAGGGATTTACACTTAAGATTAAGTTGTGGTCAACCTAGTAAGCGATTTCAATTACACGACATTACTAATGCATAAAGAACATCTTCTGTGTTCACACCGGCCGCATTTCCTTGTCCTTTAAGATGACCCTCCCCTTGTGGAGGCAGACTCGGCTTGTCCACTATTTGTTCTACCTACCTGTGACCCTCGTACTACTGTCCATTAAGTGTTGATTGCTTGTAAACAGTGTTTGTAAGCGTTTAATTATTCATTTTAACCAAATCTTTAACAAAATGTCAATCTAGTTAAATTCACAAAACTTTTCGATTTTAAGATAGAGAACTTAAAGGTTGCGTCATAAGTTTATTGTACAATTCGAATCCCATGCGTGGAAGGAATTGATAAGGCGCGCTCGAATCTTTGCGTCTATTGCTTGAAATTTATTGCTGTTTTGGGTTTTTATTGTTCCGTTTTACGGCCTCCTCGTATATAAATCGTACAGATAGAAGATGAATTCCGCGCTAAAGCGACCGCTACAGACATATACCATACATTGCAGCAATACCTTACATTCTCGTATAAATACAAACACGTAAAGTCACTATCCAGGCCTACTTTGGTATCGTGTCACATACATATTGAAGGTAGTTGTCTGAACGAAGTCTTTATTTTCGTATAACTACCGAGTAGTAGTTTCTACGGGTGGAGGACGATTTTCATAGAGGTCCATCACGACGACCCAAGCGTGTGCGATATATCACACGAAATTATGCTTGGGCTGCGTTCTTGTGCCGAGCGCGACAGAGACGGCGTACGAGTCTCGCTGACCCTCAAGCTCATAATGTACGGTCCGGTTAGGTACACGACTTACGGGAAATAGGTACCTATGTAACCTCCGGACCCCGCGCCCGCACCCCGTGCATGAAATGCTTATTATACGCGGCACGTAGGCCGCCACCCCGCGCGCTCGACCGGCGCTCGGCGGCTTGCTCGCTCGCGCCACCTGCCCGCCCGCCCAGACAGGGACGCACGACCGATATTATAGCAAATCGAGGATTGTTATGTCCGGTCTGCCAGAGGTCGACGTAATATATGGCCACGGTATTCCGGGCACATATATTAACACAAAACTCGCCTCATACAAAAAGATCTTACACGATGGAAACAAATGGCAAGGAAAATTTTGGCGGTAAGGTTCATTGAGATAGAAGCAGCAAAAATGGGATGAAAAATTAGGGCAATTTTTCTGACTGGTCTAACTATTGTTGGGCACAGAAAACGAAATGAATAGAAAATAAAATATACAAATATGTGTCGTGGTATTTTTAGACATTTTACATACGGAGTGCTTAGCGGTAACTATCTGAAAAGATCCCTCAACAAAAAAGAGGTGGAATGCAATGGAAGGCAATCTATTTAATAATAATGGAGATGCCACGTACACGGTCAAGTAGATGATCGAGACAGGAGGTTAAACAAATGAAGAATGATCACTATTGCAGTCAGGGGCCTCGGGTCGTGGCGGTGCAGTGAGGACACAGCCGTGCTATGTGACATGTCGCACTAAGTGACTGATGACGTTGCGATTGGAACAGCCCAAGTTCAATAGTATTGCCCAACTACTTATATAAAAATTTCTACACTTTTTCTTCACAAATATTTACACAGATTAGCAAGATTCTTTAATCGTAATTTTAGCCATTTGTTTAAGTTGAATTTTTTTTTTTGAGATTTCCTTAACATTTTCTCACTTTAATTTCGATTTATAAGATTTTTTTTTTGTTAGAGGGGGCAGACGAGCAGACGGGTCACCTGATAAAAAGTGACCATCGCCGCCCATGAACGTCTGCAAGTCAGTCTCAGGAGTCACAAACGCGTTGCCGGCCTTTTAGGAAAAAGTACGCTCTTTTCTTGAAGGTTTGAAGGTCGTATCGGTCCGGTAATACAGCAGACGATAACCTGTTCCACAGATTGGTTGTGCTTGGCGAAAGGTGTCTCGAAAAGCGCACAGTAGTAAAGCGCCAACTATCCAGGTGATCAGGATGAAAATTTTGCCGTGTGGAACGATGGCGGACCGAGCACTCTCCATGATATATGCGATGGAGAATGCAGAGTGAAGCCACATCCCTACGTAACGCCAATGGATCGGACTGCACGGAGAAGTTTGGGCTATCGACGATTCGAGTCGCTCTTCGTTGGATGCGGTCCAGAGGGAGAAGCTGGTACTGAGGTGCCCCTGCATAGAGATGAGAACAGTATTTCATATGCGGCCGGACTTGCGTCTTATAAAGCTGAAGGTGGTGGACCGGAGTGAAATACTTCCTCGATCTATTCAGCACACTGAGCTTCTTCGAGGCGAATTCAAAACTGGCCTTCGCTCGATATGTCGATGCCTAGGATTCCGATGCTGACTGAGGCAGTTAGGGAGGTGCTCTCAAACTGAGGTGATACGACAAATGGTATCTTTTTTGCGGTGAACGCACAGACCTGTGTCTTTTTTTTCTTTTTATTCAAATTAGAAAAATTCTGAGGTGCTCATTCAACATAGATTCTATTAAGATAACCTTACGAACAAATCAACACGAATAGAAAAAAGTGTTTTTAAAATTAAATTGATTGCAAGGTTTATATTAATTTGCATAGTGTAGACGACCTATGACGCGGCGGTTGTATTTTCGACTGTTGATATGACAATTTTAATCATATGATTGCTACCATCTATGTTAGTGTACTTTCTGCTTCATTAATTCCCACACCCGAAAGAATACATTTGTAATAGTTAAAAAAGATATTAACAACATGTGTCACTACATTCATAAACATACAACAAGCATTTTGGAGCTGTTAGAATGTTGTTCCAAAATACTTTCTGCTCATAAGTACGATCACGCCCTCGCGATAAATGTCTAGGGGCGCAGTAACCCGCACCACCTAAACGAATTTAAATAAAATCGGGTATTAAAATCTCCAGGCGATCTCACAAACATATACCTATGTCAGGAGAGATTTGAGCGGAATAAAAATTCCTTAGGCTCGTCGCATTATCGAGGGGCGGGTCTCCTGTTTTCTTTTATGGCTGTCGTAAGGTATAATCTTCAAGAAAAATGCGATATTTAAATGAAGCGAATTCCTCAAAGGGGACTGCCTTAATACCCAAATTTTTCAGTTGCAATTTCATTTGTTAATTCAGTGAGGTTGACTGAAAACGTGTTGGGGTGTCGAGGAAACATTTGCTATTATAACTTTTTATTGAGATATTTAAAATTTAAACATTTGTAATATACGTCTACTTACATACAGAGTAAACATAAATATTTCATGTTTTCTTTTGACTTGTCACCCGGTTGTCACCTTTTTGTGCATACAGAAAGGTTCAATGAGGGTAGTGCGGTGATGGGGACGCGTGCGCGCTTGCACCAGGGCTCACAAGCAAGATCTCGGCCACGTGCACGACACGCGCGACACTTCTCTAATTGCCCTACTATAGAGATTGTGACAATATTGGACAATCCAGTGAAAATAATACCCATATATTGTATAACATTTGAGCTGGCAATAATCTCTCATTTTAATAGATAAGCGTAGGAGGAGTCATGTGATTTGTTGCTGACTATTCGTTTACTACCAGCTTTGTTTACGTAGCTTAGCCCCCTCAAATCTAATACTTATCCAAACGGTGGGAAATTGTACCGATTTATAAATGTCAGTGAAATATGATATAAATAAGTTATATCCACTACTAAGTACAACCATTTTCAATATATATCAACTAATAAATAAATACATGCAACAATTGAATATTGTGGTTTAGAAACTAACAAGATTGGTATATAAAAAACAGCAATTTTATACATTTTATATGTAAGGTTATTCAAATCCTTAAAACTAAAATTTTCTGACATCATAGTGTAATTTGAGCATTGATAATTACTCTTTAAAATTTAAAGAAAAAAAACATGATAAAATAAAGTAGGGACGGTCCTCGTTCCGTGGCTATTTCATTAAAATTAAAGAAGTTAAGTCGCGACACAAGACAAACTGCCGCCTAGAGAAATAAAGAGAGCAAAGCAAATGAGAGGAACTCATTTAGGCGGCCGCTGAATTGTGTTCGAGAGGATAATAAAAAGGGAAGTCATCAGTGACACGCACAATAAGCATCAACCTCAAGAATATCATAGATAACGGCGCGGAGCCTCAGCCGCAGGGACCTCATTAGGAGGCCGCAGGGAAATTAAAAAGAAAGCAAGATCTCGGACTCGATTGCGACCCGAGAAAAACGACCGGCCTTCCTCTCATAACATTACATACAGCCTCTGTCGATTTTCCGGACGATTATTATTTTGTGGTGCGTAAGACTGGGTCGGAAAAGTAGTTAATGACAGAACGTAGGTCGAAGGCGCACCAGACGCAGTATAAATCAGTCTGGAGCAGAGATGAATGTAATTACCGTACCGAGCGGGACAAATCGGATCTCTGTTCTCTGATATTCATTTATCGCATATGCTATCAGTTTCTGTTAGCAATTTTCTTAGGTAATGTTGTAGTATGCTGTACTCGTAGTATGCTACATCTCGTTTATGTAATGTACGTCTAAAGTATACCATCATACTAATTAAAACGGTAATTACGGTACGGTAAATTATTAAAACGGTAATTAGCCTGACATTATAATATCGTACTCTTTTTACAGAAAAAATAAAGGACGGAAGAAGAATAGAAAAAATTGTTCTTAACTTAAAAATAAAACATAATTTCGATTTATTATACAAAAACAATAATGAAACAATTTTTTTTTATTTTAAAAATACAAAAATATTTTTTTAGAATTTTTTTTTTAAATTCAATAACTAACTGAAGAATTTTATTAAAAAACATATTTGCATCTAAATTGTCGTTTGAAAATATTTCGTTTGTTATACTAATGGAAATATAGATGAAACATTGAACGTTAGCTCATAAATGGTCAAGGTCTAAAAACAACTGTTTATGATATTTTATCATGACTAAATATGACCAAACTCAATTTAAATTATTAACTCTCGTTTCACACCACTTTTACTATTTAGAATCAGATTTAATACGTTTTTTTTTACAAATATAAAAATATATAGTAATCTAGATCGCTTGAAAGTGTAAAAACGGGCAAAAATACCAATTAATTGCCCCTTTCGTAAACAAATGCCAAGACTTTCGAACGGACTCGATTATCTTAGAAGAAATCTATAGAAATCTTACATTTATGCAAAACAAAGGCAATCAAGACTCGGACGAACAGAAGAAATGAGCTTCATTAAACGACGGAATGAAAACTTTAATAATGTAAGATGCAAAAAAAACTCGACAAAAAATACTTAAGAAAATCTGACGACATAAAGACTGTTGTAACCGGGGACTAGCCGTAAAATCATTAAGATGCTAATAAAAACTTCCTTTTGTAACACAGAGACGAACTTAGGAAGCACCGAAAAAAATATTCAAAAAAAAACTCAATCGAGAAAGTGGAATGAGAAGCGGTACCACGATTATTCTTCAAAACATAATGAAGAGAATTAATGTAAATATTCTTTTTGCTTAGAACTTTCTGCCCTCCGGAAAGTTTTATTTTACGGCGCTTCGTTTAACAACCGTCCCTACTTATTGACATTCAATTCGGGGGGGAAATTGATTTATGAAGATTGTCGCCTTAATTGTAAAAAGATTTTTTTAGAATCAATGTAAATCTAGGAAATTTTTACGTGCGGCAGAATTGCCACTTTACGAATGAAATTTGAATTTACGAAATCTAAATGTATATATGTATGTACGTATGTACGTACGTACGTATGTGTATGTACATTTTTACGGTACTGACATATTGTGAATGGTGAAAGTGATGGTAGAAAAATAGGTATGCATTGTTGCATTATTTAGTAGGTCATGACAGGTCGAATCAGGGTAACGGTGAGGGTTGCAGCTGCAGGCGTGTCATTACACTGTCGTGCCGTTCTCGCTCACTGCACGATGACAAGCGGAACAAATGTACTCTTTTTATTCATTATTGATATTTAATTTTAATGACAACTTACTTTTATTTAGAGTCAATTATTATTTATACGGATCGGACAGGGTTTTTGCAATACATTTTTTAATTAAAGCGGAAAGAAAATTATGTACTGTCCGTGGCTATAGGAAATTATGAGCTCTCATAATACTAGTACAACTTAAATATCAATACTAATTACATTAAAAACTACCCCACTGAAATATTAAAGTTGTAATATAAGAGTTGACCGATTCAATTAAAAATAAAACCTTCATATCCATATAAAGAAAATAGTTCGAAAATAGAAGTCCTATAAATATATAATACTTGACCTATCTTTGACCCAAGCGCATGAAGGCTCCTCGAAACGATCTCAAACATACATATGTATAAGCCCTAATCAAGCACAAAGTAAGTACCATACCCTTTTACTGGTCAGTATTTTTCGGGATTTGGAGCAAAATATCCGTAAATAATTGGAATCTCGCTAGAGGACTAGTCGTGGAAGGGTCCACATAAGGTCCGGCACCTTTTTACGGTCGATAAAAATAATAAGTCGGTACTCCCTCCTCTCACTCCCGGGGGTAGACGCCTCGCACCCCGCCCACACATACGGACACCGCTCATTTTTTGTTCGTAACACTTTTCATTTGTCTCCCACGAACGAAGTGAGCACAACCGATACGTGACAATATTTTATCTCCAGTCCACAACAATACAGAAACATCGAAGTCGTGTCGCTGAGACTACCTTACAAACAGTCATTAGGCCAAATTACACACATTAAAAGTTTCCGAATCGACACCTAATATGCAATCCCATACTTTATACAAAATTTATCGTGTCTATTACAAGATTCGCATTAAACTACCCAGAAAATCTTTAACCTAAGCTTTAAGCTTATAAAAGCTTGGCGCTAATGGCCGGATACCGGAAATTGCGCTCTCATATATCTCCCAACAGATTTATGAAAGTACCCACACATGAGTCGATGTCTCTTGGGCACACACGCATCACACCAGTAAGCGGGAACGTAAACTGGATGTTCGCACGCACACTTAGAAAGAAACACCCACAGCGTTAAATTTTGACACTTATTAATTTTAAGGATCGTTAATTCTAGCTATTGTATTAAACCAAAACTAAATTAATGACTTAATCGAAAAACTATTCCAAAACCTTCAATCTTGTACTAAGATTAGGTTTTAGATAATATTATAAGATCCATTAGTAACATCACTATGTATGTGTACCTAACAAGCCGGTTATGATAAGTAAACATGAATGTTTATCTAAGTAATATTTAATGATGACTAATGCTACGTTCGTAGCAGTGCATCGTGCTACAACGTAGGCGCGTAGAGGATTATCCGCGTCCAGTGGCATAGTCTCACGCCTCCTCTCGTAGCCGCTGATATGACTCTGATGGTCTTTCCCTGTCATGTTTAATGCATCTGTCGGCTCTGTATACATATTTAACAATAATGAGCTTTACACCCCACTCTGTTTGGAGATGTGCACTCTCACATGTGTTTAAATTGCATTATTATATAATTGTATGAAAATAATACTGTATTGTGTTACTAGGTATATATTTAAAAGGATATTACCAGTTCAAACAAAGAAGGGACTGCCGGGACCTTAAGTCAATTGTGAAAAGAATATTAGGTATATTCACAAGTGAAGGCTGTTTTTTTAGGATCGCAATCTTTTCCGCGTATCCCGTCTCAGCCCTCGCCGACACGTACCGGCCATTGTGACGCAGAATACGTCTTCCGCGGCACTTCTTATATGAGCGTTACAAGTGCTTTCTAAATAATCTAAGTCCAGTCGAAGAGAGCGTATTGTATTGACACAGTGGAGTGGTGGCCGGCCGTATAATGCCTGTTGTATGTGTGCGTCCTGTATGTCCAAGGTGCCGGCTGTGTGTGCGTCCACGCTTGATAGAATAAGCAAGTCGTCCGGCGCCGTGGGGGGATGACGGGCCCCACGCCCCCTTAAGTATCTTCAAGACTGGACCTCCACCACCCCCTGCCCACTACACGTCTTCTGTAGCACTTCCCGTACTTATATCGGAGTGTAATGGGCATTTATGTTTTGTTATAAGGCAACTATATCATCTTTAAATTTATCATTTCTAGTTTATTTGCACTTATTCAATAAAAATAAATGCTTTAAACTGAAGATTTAACGTTAATAACTATTAGTAAGGATTCTAACCGTAACGGAACCTAAAACTGAAATTGATGTACATAAATAGAAGAGTCGGTAATGACTACTTATTACTAAATGAGTATCATGTAAGTACTGACACTTAATAGCTTTGATTACCATCCCAATAACAATAATAACAGCCCAAGATCTTAAGTCATAGCATTGTAAGTAATTGGACTTAGGACCTTCTTCGCACACACATACACAGACTACATGCGTATGATAATAGTAACTAATTGAACTTCAAAGAATTCATTTTATTTTTAGTCATTTTAAACTAGTAGTCACTAAAAGTTGAGGGTTTATTTGAGATAAGATGAATTCACTGGCTGTAATAATTTTGTTATAACGTCGGTTGGTAAAATCAGTTATTGCTACTAGTGGTTTTTATATTGAATATCTGTATTCAAAAAGCCAGCAAATATTTGTAAAATACAAGTAAATACTAGTATTAAAGCCAAGACTAATATTATAGTTTTTGCATAGCAGTGGGCTTAATTTATCTGAAATGAATAATAAATCCAATTGAAACGATGTGGTGTATAATTTCATTTTATAATATTTTAAGTATTGGGTGCAAATGTATAATAAGAATTATTATTTTTTAGAGAAAAGCTGTGAGACGTTGAGTGAAAAGATTGTTTAACTAGCCGCTACTTATTAATCAGTCTCAGCGGCGGTTTATTATTGATGAATATGAAACAAATGGTTTCATACCATCTAGATACCAAGGATCACGTCAAGGTTTTGAACGATGTAATGCTACCTACTGTGAACAATATTTATCCCGTAGAAGTCTGATATATCGTGCTAGTTGTTAGTAAATTGTGTCAACATTCGGATATTAAGATTATTCCATTACCAGCGCGATCCCCTGATCTAAAAATTTTAGAAAATATATGGGGTTCAGTGGCCTCCATGCGTCTACGTCAAAAGGCATTGAAACAGATAGAGATAGGCACAGAATTGGCGCAAGCGAATATAAACATTCCGATGCTACTGCACTTATGACCCTTGACCGTACGTTGTTCATTTGCCAGAATATTAACATACGTAACTGAGAAATATCAATTTTAACTAATGACTAGACCAGTAGGAACAGAAACAAACGAAGTTTTGCTATCAATGAGTGATACTAAAAGAGGCATCAGTATATTTCCGTCTATAATGACTGATTTGATATATTTGAAAATATTTTTTTTATCTTATTTTCTAATTTTATTTTAATCAATTTTAAATCTATGTATAGTAAAAAGTTCATTCAATTGCCTAATTTTCTTTTTAGTTTAGGTTTTTTACGTGGTGTAGTTTAGTTTTCCCTTAGCTCGGTTACCATCCCCTCATATAAGACTCACTATGAGTTTTAAATAAATCATAATTGAATTACGATTACGGAATATTGAAATAGGGTCTGAAAAAGTATTAGTAATTTTCACTGTATGTCTTTTACAATAAAATTTAGAAAATCACGCAATGTACATCGAAATAGAAGGAAGATACTCGAGTGCCTCGTACTAGTTTATTAAGTTGCTTAAAATGTCAGCAAAAGCGTGAAACCGGGCGTGAAGCGGAGCGGTGTGGGTAAATCATATTAACTGCTTGCACCAGCAGTACTCCTATACTTCACTATTTCGTAGCTAATTCTCTACCTGGACATGCATACAGTTGCATTTCCATGTCGAATAGCATATACTTGTCTTGTACTTTTGATATTATTAAGACAAACTTTTGCAGTAAAATTATTTAAGCTGCAGTTATTTAAGTGGTTATGAATTCTAAAACTGATTACTGCATTACTTTTTAATTTATTTATTTAATATTACAAATTAAGTACAGTACTTAAACAATCTGTAAGATGCTGCATAAACTGATTCGAGATTTCCGTGCATCAGTTTCATCAACAATACATATTTATATATACTTACAACATAGTTAATTATTGCTAAATTAATATATTCCTTAAAGTTGTAAAATCAGCTACAACTGCTAATCAGCCTAAAGGTATAATATTCGATGAATATTTTCATACTTTATTAGAGCTATAGACCGATTCAGTAACTCATGTAAACAAGCTGTTAACAAGCAATTAATATCAAAAGTTTGGAATGTGAAATACATACCGTACTTAGTATAAAAACAACATTAGAACGGAATGTTACTAAACTTCAGGTACATAAGGTACTCGAGCCAAAAGTTATGTCGAAATACTTCTAACGGGCGGGCGGCTGGCGGCTGCTATGAGTAGATTTACAATAAATACACAAAACAAAGAAAAAGGAATCCCGCTGCGGGGAAAACTTCGGCTTTTGTACTCCAGTACACAGTTACGGTGAAGTGCTCGCTTTATAGGTAAAATACGTGCGGCTATCTTTATACACTCTATATTGTTATTTATACAATACATTTAAATGTAATAATGTAAATATAATTATTTTATGAGGCAAAGGAAAATAAAATATATTATACTTTTTGATATACCGTTTATATACACGAAATAATAACTAAAAATTTATTTATGTGGTGTCTTAATAGAATTAAAACCTTGCATAAATTCATTAAAACCTTAAATCTGGTAGTTTGCCGTAAGAGTTTTTATTACAACATCTTCATAATTTCGTTGACCGCTCTATTTCAATATTAAAAATAATCTGCAATTTACTACAAAAAGATTCAATAAATAATAATTGGGAGGAAACAGATGACTAATGGATTTCTTAAAGAGTTCGGTTAGCATCGAAGTGATTCTTCACAGACATAGGGTTGTGTTGACATCTCGCGTACCTTAGCATTTCTGCAGTAGCCCGGGGCTGCCACCTGCCTTTGATATAATTGAACTTCAAAACTGAGAGCTCGTTGCAGATCCCCAATACTTCCGGCTGGCTGGCTCGCCGCACACTACCACACCGTCCTCCTATTTATTTTGTCTGCGATATCTTTGCTGCTGTCAGGGCTCTGCCTTTTGAACGGTTTTCTATCCGTCGCATTATATTGACGGTATCAATTGCCTTCACATAATGTACTGATCAGTCACCAACTTATTCATGTTTATCTTGGTTCTATGTGGGCTTAAGGGCTTTATGACTGTCTATACCGTATACGTGCAGTGAAATGTTTCATGTTGTTTATAGCCTAAGTGTCGTAAATAGTTTCCCTGCATCTCATCTTAAATGTAGATATTTGCTTCATAGTAAACTACATAAAGCTCGATATTCAGAAAGTGATTAGGAATTTTTATAATGATCGTAAAACAATTCCTCATTTTTATCAACAACCTTTAATAGTCCATTGCTGGACATAGACCTCTCCTTAGCAAGGATGTTTCGGCCTACTATACCAAGCTGGCCAGATGGGTTGGTATAGGGTTTGCTTCAAGTTTTCCCCCTTTTCGCACAACAATTAATTCGTATAAAATAGTTTTCATGATTCTCTCATCTGAATCGAGAAAAAAAGTATTACCAACTTCAATGCACCCAAATTATCATAAATCTGTATATTTTACTAGTAAAGTTTTGTGGAGGAATATTTTTTTCAAATTTTAAAATTATAAACTGAACTTAGATAAAAGTCTATACTTTAGGTGGCAATGTCAGTTATTGCCGGTAAATAATTCTCATAAAGTCTTATTAACGTTCATCCCCAATTCATCCCGTGGGTGTCGTAAGAGGCGACTAAGGGAGCAAACTAAGCAGGATAACAGCACTGCAAAGAGAAGGAAAACTTGAAACAAACCCTATACCAACCCGTCTGGCCAGCGTGATATAGTAGGCCAAAACCTCCTTTCTAAGGAGAGGCCTATGTCCAGCAGTGGACTAGTATAGGCTGTTGATGTAACGTAACAAAAACAAATAACATACGACTGTCTGATCCCAAATTAGGCAATTTGGGATCAGACAGTCGTATGTTATTTGTTCGTTACCTTATTTTGATGTCACTTAAGGGTTTCTACTTCTATGCGAAACTTAATGCTGTTCACTTATTTCTAAAATACGTAATTTATTTATTTATTTATTTATTTATTTAATACTTAGGTTCTTCACAGCTGACAGTATATATTTTACATAATAATAGTCGAACAATACGCCAATTACGAAGTACACAATTAATTGAAGGTAAATACACAGCAAGAGTAAACAATTCTGTATGAATATACCTAAAACAGTGCATCTCAAATATAGCTACACAGATAGCAATAATGTTGTTTGTATGTGGAGTGGTGTGTGTAAGTGAATGTGGAGTAGTGTGTGTAAGTGAATGTGGTGAGTGGTGTTTGTATAGCGTGTGTGGGATGTTCAAAGTGTGATGGTATGTTTTTGTGGCAATTCTTGTGCTTGGGACAAAATCTGAATAATTTTATTTTTGTACGAATTTCGGGGGGTGTTAAAGGGATCCAGAGATGAGAAACCGATATTGTATATATGTGGAATACGTATGAATGGTGTCATTTTGATGTAGTTGGTTGTTGCAGATGGGGTTGCGAGTAATGATGTATGTCGGGTACGGCGCGAAGGAACACTAAAATTAATTTGCTCTAAAAATGTGTTGCAGTCAAATTTATTGTTGAGGATGTCGTACAAGAACATCATGTCTGCGATTTGGCGTCGATCTTCCGGTGTATTTATTTTGTAATATTGACATGATTGCTCATATGTCATGTTTTTTACTTGGGCTTTATAGTTTAAGTGCTTAATGAATTTCTGTTGTATTTTCTCAATTAAGCCTATTTGAGATTTTTAAATATACTTATATAATTTTTAAATATCGTTCTATGTATTGATTTGTCGCTCAACACGACACAATTTTTTGCCTGCGTCTACTGCTCCTTGGCTCTAAAAAAGTCCAGAACCACCTTCTGTAATCCATCGCGCTAAGAAAATAGTGACAACGTTGTCTATTGATCAAGCCCCGACCCCTAACCAATCAGGTACCTAAAAATTATAAAGTCAAGTTCACATTGACCAGTTGACTGCAGACTTTCTTTTGAGTTCTTTGTGCGTTAATTTAATAAATTAATTTTTAAAACTGGATATCTCGCCTGTTCGTAAGAATAAAAGTGCATAGTTTATGCACATTATAATGACTGATTGACAAGCTATGGAGAATACCAGGTATATCTATATATAATATATATATATATTTTTTAATAATCTATGCAATCAGCCAGTCGTTCAACCGACGTAGCTTTATAAAAAAAAACTTAAATTAGGACTTTACCAGGATAGGCTCGAAAAAAAAGAGCAGAAGGCCTACAAACGGCTAGAACAGTTTGGCAAATTAAGACATAGTAAAACACATGTTACTTAAATGTAAATAAAGTTTATTGAAAAAAGTTGTAGTTCTAGAAAGTTAAGACAGTGAAAGAAACAGATTTCCTGCACTTTAGATAAGATTACAATTATAGTTTTGTGTTTAGTAATTTTGGGTTGCAGAGTTAGGGGGCTAAACTCTTGCTTAAGGTTATTAGTGTTGGACGTGTTGGTAACATGAAAGTGTCATCAAGTTGTAGAAAAGTTATAGAAATATTTAAAAAATTTAAGAGATCTGAAAGGCTTTAATATAAAAGGACTTAGGTATAAAAAAACTAAAAAAACCTTAAATTCATTTCCTAAGAGACTCACTTGATAGGTAACGCATTTAGGATTCTCAATGGTGACGTCACCTCCTTGATTTAAAAGGAAATACCCAAAATCAGTTCATGCAAATAGAAGTGTCGTTTCGGCCACTCGCGTAGCAAATCAAGAAAGAAACCCCGACCGCCGGTCGAGCGTCGTTCACGCCTCAATCAACTGCCAGTTACGAGCCTTTGTACAACGAGAGCCTCTCGGCCTTACCACACAACTTCACCTCTCCCAAAAACATTGTCTCCATTTTAATACAATTCCTTCTTCTTTATCATGAAGTTACATGCTTTGAAATGATTATTTGACTACAAACGTATGTTAACAGACGTTATTGTTGACAAAGGACAAATTAACAATAATATTTAAGGACAAATTAAACAACGTCACGTTAACGTTACGTCATTGCCTGTTAAGATCCCTTTTTGTAAAAGCATACCTATCGTGCATAAAAATAACTACATCTGAAAATATTACTTAAGTAAAATAAATATGTTAAACGTATGATAATATTATTAGTAAATACGATAAGAGTATTTTGTTATTTCATATATTTCAATCAATTACAAAGCATTATTGTACAAAATTACTATATTACGAGTAGGTACACAAAATGTAACATGATTAGTATACCTATAAGGCTGTTAATTATAAACTGTGTCCATTCAACTTGTTCTGGTGTAAGTATATATCACAATGTTGACATATACTTAAATCATAAAGTGGTGGAGTACAGCCTCTTAATATGTCCAGTGAAGAAACGTCAGACGTGCAGAGGCGGCTGCAAGCGACTTGAGACCAACATTCCAAATATGAAAATAAAAAGAAAATAAGCTCTCCCTGACCGTTCCTCCAATCGCGCACCTCGCTTTTATTACATCCATAAATTCATCATATCGCAACGGCAACGGAGCTCGCCATTGGCCGCGCGAACGGGACCGAGAGCTCCTCTCGCTCGCACCTCCTTCATATTAATATTGAATTTTTCTCGACCCCCGCCCGCCACCCTCGCGGGAGGCTCTACACTCGCTCGCCCCCGTATTGTTGTTATCTTTAATGTTGTGGAAAACGCGTTTTCTTGTGTCGTTAACTTTTATATTGCACGAGTGATACTTTTACGGTTTGATACATAACTTATACAGGAGCTTTTAGCACAAGCATACTGCACATACAGGATATGGCATAGTTGTTTTTTATGGCTTGCTACCTGATCACTGCCTAAGTAAATAAATTATGCGACAGACGATAATCAAGATACCCAAACAGTTTTTTTTTAATTTTACTGACATGAAATTCATGGTTTTATAACATATGATACCATCACTAATGAAACTGTAGTCATGGGCACGTATCTAATATCCATGCAAACATCATTAAAGAACAACTAAATAGCGTAAGAATCCTGACTTACATCATTTATTTGTAGAATTCTAACGTTACGTACTTACCAATAATTATCACCCATTTCAACCGCGAAGAAAAATTCTTCGCGGTTGAAATGGGTGTTCTGAAATGATGAAATTGATGAAATGAAATTCCTTCTCCACGACATTTTTTATAAAACTCAACAATTCACCCGTAGCCTCACACCTCTTTGAAAAAACATTGACTCCTAAAAAGATATTGCAAAGAGTTGCAATATATAGCAACAAATTATTTAGATACATTTTAATATGTAGGTAAACACATTATTTACTTTACGATGTTTTAATGTATCACATTTTACGAATACCACAACATACTTATATTTTGTACAATACAGTAGTCTCCATTGTTTCATGTTACAATATCAAAACAAAGAACATAATAAATTAATCACTTCGAGAAGGGGTTACAATTCTCCCCTTTTAATGTTTTTCCTGGGTGCATTGTCTGCCTGCCAAAATTAAAAAAAGAGGAAGCAACCGTCTCTGTTTTTAAACGACGTTGACCTTTCTCTATTAGTCTGTGACTTTTTAAACTCATTTTACCCCTGACAGTATAGAGATACACTGTAGTAAAAAAAATATACCTGTAACAATATATTATGTTATTGATTAAGAATTTTGACACAAGAATGAGTTACATGTTGGATAAACTTTAATGACACATTAAAATATTCAAACAAGGCAGACATTCACATTTATTATATATTCATTTAAAACTATTCAAAATATGTACGTAGTTAATCACCTAGGCAAAACCACCCCACGTTAAAAATACAGCTCAGTAAATTTTTATTTCTATATAGAAAAGAAATACATGGAATCTTTTTAAACTCCCTCCCTTATATTTCAAAGCTCAAAAGAAATCGCTAGCAATATCTGTCTGAAAAATATATCGGATTGCTTTGTCGCAGCTTTGGAAATCGAAATCTATTTTCCTTCAAATCTAAGTGAATCCCGTGCGGATTGGAAATGTACCCTTTACCTACCGCCGGGCGAGGCAATTGATATTCCAACAATACAATGTATGAATAAAATATAAACTGAGTTCCTATCAGCCGTGTTCGTCGCGATCACCGTATGGATTTTGAAGAAATCTATATTACTAGCAAAAACAATACTGGAGCTTTCAATTACGAAATTTTATATTAAATTGGGGTAAATATTATATTTCGTTATGGTATATTACTTATTTTAGGTTCAAGTCTCGGATTGAATATTATTGATTTATTTCACTTAAAAATTTTCAGAACGAAGTACGGCCTCTCACTCAACAATATGCTCGACAAAATGTTTAGTGCATTCGCAATTATATTTCTTTATTATTATTAGTAGAACAAGAATAGCCTTAAGGTATAGTGTGTTTAGCGAATTCTGGTTTTATTCAAAATAAAACTGTAGTACTTTTATTCCAGTTGGGTTACCTTTTATGTGAAATTTAGGAGTCGAGTATTTGAGACCTGTACTAAACAATGACATTGTTTGTCGAACGATATTGCGGGTGGCGCGGTGCGGTTGTATTTTTTATCTTGCCTTTCCTAGCAGAGTATTTGGTTTTATGGTCTTATCTACCTCATCACATCAACCTTTCATCTAAGTCTCATAGTTTTACATATCTTGTATTTATTTTGACATGAACTGCATTCATTTTTTGATACATGTTGGATGACACTAAACATGAAATGATTTAAAAAGATAAATAATGACACATTTATATCTATTTAGGCATCTTTGGTCATCCGAAGAGACCATCTAAAATAATGTGAAAGAGATACCCTAAAAATGGATATATTTCACAACATGTCATGAAGCAGTTCTTTGGCTGAACTCTCTCAAGATGCTGCTCTTAGAGGAAATGCACAACTTTTTAAGGTAAAGAGGACTGTGACGTCAACAAGCCTACTTCTACTATGTCAACATTGAGTCTATTCGATTGTACAATATCAATTGGGCACGTTAACCGGTGACCGTAGTTTACGGCCAAATGAAAAGTGTCTATTCGCATTGCTCTATTATTTGTATTTAGGATGTAGCTAGTTTTGAAACTTTTTAAGCTCTAACTTAATTCTTTCAGCTCTAACTTAATCGATAAGTAAGGCGATTGATAAGTCAGTGACTTTTTAAATTTGCTGCGAAATAACAGTAAATTTTACACTGCTCCTGTCCTCTATTAATAGACTAGTAGACCACATTTTAACTCAAATGTGCTATTTATTTTCTATTTGACAGTTTACGCAAACTCCAGGTGATCATAGATCTAAGAAATCAAAGTTGGGTACGCCAACAAGGTTATGGACATGAGCACAAACTTTTTGTGATTCATATCGGTAACCTTAAAAAAGATAAAACACCTGCGATTTAATTAACCTCCTAAACGTTTTCGCTTAAGAACTGCAAACTGTCAGTACCACAAATATACATGAACGCTCTAGTTTATAGATACTATGGAAAAAAATCCGTGACTAAGCTATGAATCTCTACTATCTACTATCTACAATATTCTCCAGATTACAGCCTAATTGCAAAATTTATGAAATGGCTGCGGCTACAAGATTTGGATCAAACGAAGAGGACATCACTGAAACAAACGCATATTTTTAGCTCCTTTATAAAACATACTGTTTTCTATAAAAAGGCCTAAATATTTAGAAATAAAAAAAAAATTGTGCTGAAAAATTATTTTATATCCAAAAAATTACTAACTTGTCAAACTGCCGTAAAATCGCGTAGTCTTGGTTTACTTTAAAAGAAAATTATGATTAACATATATACAAATTCCATATTCAATTTGTTGCCAGGGTGCCAGGTTGCCAGGATCTACTTTTAGGTACATTGTTTCTGATATTTTTAAGTCTTAACTGTTCTCTTTTTTACGTATTCGCATTTATCAATCAATTCATTTTTTTTAAAACAGATAATTCGGAACATGAGTTTAAATTATGAGCAAGGAAATTCGTACCAAAATTATAAAATGCGAAAGCGCTCAAAGTACTCAACCGATTATTATGAAATAGTAGTAAACACCAAGGGATAGTTGCATTAATGAACAAAACCTCACTTCACGTAATATCTTATCCGTCAGTAATTGATATTACCCTCTTTAGTGATTACCATTTGAAATTTCGAAGTTGAGATTGTCTTGTGAAAATTAACTTATTTAGTGTTTTTTTATTGATGTACGCATTTAACTTTGTAAAATATGTAGGTAACACGGCTGAGCCGGTAATATAAAGACCGCCAAACATACATTTTGTATCTAAAAAAAAGTTCAATAAAGATGGGACGTACTAATAAAGGTAGTATATAGAACTGTAGGTAAGTAATTTTCTTCATTGTTTCTTACCGCGACGGGTAGTAACAAATTCAACAGGGTGATTCTGAGTTCCGTCACAATTTCCTATACACCACGTGATAACAAATACTAGATTTGTGATACAAGTAACTCACGATCACTTATTTAATTTTTAATATATTTTTCCAATTTCCTGAGTTCAGGTTAGATAAATCTTAAAGCAATAATTACAATAATGATTTTCTTTATTAATGACATTTATAGATCTTACCTGAACTTTAAGGATTTTTTTTCTTATGGAAGAGGGGGCAGACGAGCAGACGGGTCACCTGATGGAAAGTGACCACCTCCGTCCATGAATGCCTGCAAACTCAGGAGTCACAAGCGCTGGCCTTTTAGGAAGGAGTACGCTCTTTTCTTGAAGGTTTAAAGGTCGTATAGGTCCGGAAATACCGCAAACGATAACTTGTTCCACAGATTGGTTGTGCTACATGACATTAAGCAAGGTGTAATGAGATGTAGTCAAGAAAAACTGTTCATGGAGGGGCCATCATTAGAAAAAGTGTACAGCATAAAAAAAGTTGTTCTTCCTCCCAGATCAGAAACAATGGAGCCAGTTAGTATTCCGCATAACTCTGGACAATTGCATCGGTGTGTACTTATTGAAAGGTTAGAAAATGACCTTCCATGGAAAATCGCACAAACTCTAGTAAGTACGACTAACATCTCTATAGTACGTATGTGAAATCTTAGTGACAGGCAACACGTGGTTCATAAAGGTACACTGATTGGCACTTGCGAAGTTGTGGATTGGATGCGTCGATGCCAAGACCTGACTATTGCAAATATTAGCAAAGATGAAAGATTCAACGTGTCAACAGTTTTGGAAGACCGTCGAGATGTTTTGTCAGCGGAAGAAATAATCAAGGCTAAGCGGATGTTAGTTAAGTACGCCGATATTTTCTTTTCTAATAATGCTGATATCGGAAAGACTTTCTTAGTTCAGCACATAATTAACACCGTAAATGACTTGCCTATTCGTCAGCGACCAAGAAAGTTACCGATAGCATGAGAAAAGGAGGTTGAAACCATGATGAATCTTCATCCAGCACATGGTGTTCACCTGTAGATCTTGTAAAAAAAAAGGATGGCAGCATGCGTTTTTGTGTTGACTACCGCCATTTGAACCACGTTACGAAGAAAGACAGCTACCTATTACGAATTATAAATGATACACTGGACATGCTAACTGGTTTAAAATGGTTTAGCACCTTGGATCTGAAAAGTGGCTTCTGTCAGGTAGAAATTAATCCCAACAAAGACAAGACTACTTTTTCTACTAGGAAGGGATTGTGGCAGAAACGCGCCATCAACTTTTGAAAGAGTGACCGCCGTCAAGGATTGTCCAGTTCCAGATAAGAAACAAGTAAGAGTATTTCCTACTATCGGCGATTCGTTGAAAACTTTGCGGATATTGCAAAAGTTGAAGAAAAAATACATTTCTGTAGCCTCCATGTCCTCCCCCTTCAAGCAACCTTGACCTAATGATTACCTCTACTCCAAGACTTATCTATTCCCATGGTTAACATGTTCCTAATGGATTTTCCCATCATCCCATCCCATCATTTCGAATGGCTATGAGACGGAGAGACCGTTGTTTCAATAGGTACAGGAAAGCTCACTGTGACGAGAAATAGAACCTTTTTAAAGCTGCTAGGAATCGGTGTAACCAGGTGATACGTAACACAAAACACCGCCATATCATTCAAAATATAGAAACCTCTTCAACTTCCAGTGTATGGAAGTTTCTTGGAACACTAGGCATTGGCAAGCAACAACACCCTGAGTTTAAGATGGCAATTGGTCTAGATGATATAAACCGTCAATTCTCAACTACATCTCAGTTGGATCATCAAACCAAGTGTCAAACCTTGTGCTATATAGCTAGTCTAACCCATCCTGATATTGAATCCTTTGACTTTTCACCGGTATCTTCTGAGGACATCAAAAAGATTATCTTATCCAATCGTTTCAATGTTGTGGGTTGTGACGGTATCAGCCGTCGCATGATTGTTACTATCCTGAATCACGTTCTTCCAGCAATATCTCATATCATCAACTTTTCACTCGACTCTGCAACCTTTCCCTCACTCTGGCGTAAGGCCTTCATCATCCCTTTACCCAAAAGAAGTAACCCCTTTCTCCCCGAATACTTTCGAACAATTTCTATACTTTCCTTTCTTTCTAAAGTGCTAGGGGCCTGTGTTATGTACACATAGCATAGCTCTCATAGTTTGTAAATCAGCAAAATCTTCTTAATCGTTTACAATCTGAGTTCAGACCCG
Organism: Arctia plantaginis; assembly: GCA_902825455.1. Taxonomy (NCBI): domain Eukaryota; kingdom Metazoa; phylum Arthropoda; class Insecta; order Lepidoptera; family Erebidae; genus Arctia; species Arctia plantaginis. Next base: position 11,348,435 of record CADEBD010000288.1, read on the forward strand.
GACCACAGCACAACCACCGCTCTCCTCACAGTGACAGGCGATATTAGGGAGGGTATGGAGGACACTAGAGTCACAGTGCTGGCTTTGATTGATTTTTCGAATACCTTTAATACCGTTAGTCATGACGTTTCACTAGTCATCTTTTCCTATCTTATGATCTCCTCAGAAGCTTTTTTTTATGGTAAAAGGGGGCAAACGGGTAATTAACTAACGCCGCCCATGGACACCTGCAACTCAAAAGTCACAAGTGCGTTGCCGCCCTTGGAGTCCCTCCCACTCGAATCAGCGGGATGGAGATTTGGGCTCCGGTAACCTCACTCACTCAGTGAAAGGTAACGAAAGAATTGCTTAACACTGGTTTTCTGTGAGACCGTGGTATCACTCCGGTCCAGCCGGTCCATTCGTGCCGAAGCATGGCTCTCCCACGTCTGGAATAGTTCTCCTCCTATCTGCAGGGACGACAACAGGGTGTTCATATTGATGACTTGTCGTCGAGTTGGTGTGATCTTCTCACTGGCGTCCCTCAAGGTGGTATATTATCTCCCTTATTATTCTCAATATTCATTAACCTCATAACCCAGCACCTTCAGTGTACGTATCACCTGTACGCTGATGACTTACAAGTGTACACACAGTCAAGGGTTAAGGACAAAACATACGCCATCGACAAAGTCAACAAAGACTTGGACTTTATAAAGAGCTGGTCAACGAGGTTCAGTTTGTCGTCACGGTAGTGATCGTCGCGGAGAGCAAACAAATGATGAGTAGGTTGAATATGGCGGTCATCCCATCAGTTGTCTACAACAATGGGACTATACATTTTAGAGCAGTGGTAAAGAACCTGGGGTTATATATCAAAGTCACCACATGTCTCCGTGCTTTATATCGTTTGAAGAACTTACTTGCCGCTAAAACTAAAGCTACGCTTATGCAGTCCTTAATTATTCCCTTAATCGACTATGGTGATGTGTGTTACTTCGACCTGAATGTAGTCCTTCTCAATAACTGCATTCGATTCCTTTTCTATCTGCGCAAGTATGGCTCCCAATTCGTCAGCGCCGCAGTTTGCGAGAACTGACTTCTCTCTTTTCTTTCCTGAAGTCTCCATCACCACCAGCATACACATTGTTTGCATGACAAAGTTATAATGTTAATGATCAACATTTGTGTATAATGGTATTCAAAGCTGATGTGTTAATTACTTACATGAAATCAATCTGTTGCACAGTTGGAGGAGAACGATTTCATGATAGACATTCCCTTATCACTGACAACGAAATAAACTATGCCACTATACACTATACACTGCCAGCCTGGCTGGTTTTGCTTTCCTTATCTTGCAAAGTCCTTAAGTCTTCAAGTCGCCAAGTGTTCATTCACCAAGTCTCGAAGTCTTTAATCATCAACAGCCTTACTATACCACGGCCAACCATACCACGCTGGCTTTGCGGAATAGGGGTGATGACACTCTGTATTCTTAATCCGTCACCATACAAATCGAAGTCGAGTCGAGTCGAGCCTTTAAGTAAGTCAAGTAGATTAATCACTAAAAAGTAGTAGATAAACATCTGCTGAACATGCGAGTAAAATATCAAAAGTCGTAGTTTGTTTATATAGAAGCATACTGGTATAGTTAACGCAAATGAGATCTACTACGGACTTTATTAGCGTCAAGTTTTATTTGTTGTATGACAATAACTTTCTATACTTAAAGTATCACAATTGACATTTTCGAAATTGCTCAAGCTGGGGGTGACCAGAATCATTAACAGCAGCACGGTCCTTGTTAAGATGAGCATTGCAATAAAATATACATTGCCGTATAAAATTACTAAAAGATTATTACTTTTGTCCCGTTGCAATATAAGATGTATGGACTTTCTTTTTAAAAAGTAATAATTTTCACATATACCAGCTACGAAACGCTGCTTCGAAAACTCAAAACTTTCGGAATCGTCCTGTGTAGACGTTATTCGCGTCCCCTACTCATTTAGCTGTCGGAGAGTTATTTAATACTGCGAGTGACCCCCGGCCCTGTTCTCGTGGCTCTAAATGTATTGAACACATCTGCCGGACCCAAGACGCACTGGCATCGTGATAAATTAAATAATTTAAATTTATTTCCTGCCAATTACAGATACACATTGTTATTTTCATCGTATAGTACTTTGTCTTAAATCAATATTGTTGATTGGATTTTGTTAGAATCCAACCATTTCAGGGCCACAAATTGTATAACAAATAAAATATTAACAACTAAGATTGTTTTGTGGCAACTTCAGACCAGACTTGAATCTATAGCATACTCTCGCTATGTGAGGCTACTTTAATTAAGTTTATTTCTGTATCATTCTTGTTGACTCTATGGCTTAAACCTTTTAATATAGTTATGAAGTACGGTACCATTGAACCTTAATTATGTAACAGATTTAAATATTAACCAATGAGTCTAAATTCGTTTTATTTTAAACATTTCTAGACAATTTCTGCATAGACAATAATCTTAAAATGTTCAAATTATTTATTATAAAACTGTTTCAACGTTTACTATTATTGTTATTTCTGAAAAATTCTGACTTAATTGTTTTTGTTGTTGATAAAATTGAACCACACCAAAACAGAAGGAGGAACTTCTTACATGTATTCCGATATCATGCATGATTTATAACTAAAAAGTTGGCCAACGGCAATGCTTAGAATAAGCATACGTCCAGTATCCGTAATCTTTCAACATCTTAAATAAAATAGTTTGGAGTAGTGTTGTATGGCCGGTATCTTATGAATTAAATATGAGCGCTTTATTCGATTCTCGAGTCCCTCGATATCTGATAATAAAAAAGAAATTTATCGCGAACATACGAGAAGCAGAGGCGACTCTCATCGGCCGCTATTTTTTACGGCGCCGGCGTCCTTCCATCGACAATCACTTCATAGCGACCCCTGTCCGAACGTTCGATGACAGAATTATTTATCAGTTTGAAAAATGACTCGAAATTGAATGTAGTCGCAATGTTTACAACGCATTTTCTGTCCAGTATCCTCAGGGGCTCCTTCCCTCGCGTTCCGATGTCCACTTTTCAAAGAGACCGCTCGGACGAGGGTCGAAAAAGTGTCCCCAGAGAAAAAATAAAAAATATATATATTGTATCTTCGCTCAACAAATGTTACATTACGCGGATACGGTAGATTATAAAGACAACGTGGTTAGAGATGAAACGAACACGATCGGCTAAGGTAGACGGGCGATACTTTATTCAGTCTCCATAATTGTTTTGCGCTCTGGGACGGCATTACGTTATGACGCAATCTATTTGAGTAAGTCGGAGCCATATGTCCGCTGATGCACCGACCCATCTCTCTTACTAAATAATATACTAATTAGCTATTACTCACATAAATTGAAACCAAATAGTGTCATTTTTGGAAAACATATAATAGTTGTATTAATCGCAGGGTGGCGGCAACTTGTGTTAAGAAAATGAAGTTTTTATACCGCCATTACGACTGCGAGACATAAGGGGACAAGTACAAATGTGTGTATATTCAGTTTATACTTTATTACCTGTAGGCATGTAACTAGCCATGTGTGTGCGTGTATGTATTATAGCACCCATGGCCGATCGTAAAAATGTTTTATTCACCCCATACGGCGTCGTAAAAGGCGTAATAACGCGAGGAGGTATCGTGGAAGCAATTACCGATCTGTTATAGTTTGTTACAAAGGCGCTTGTTTATTATCGTTTTATTATCAACTCATTTGCTGAACAAGGACGCTGTTTAATTCAATACGCTTTTATTACAACAAATTCAAAACAATTAGGAAGTAAATGAGTTAGTTTACATTTACTGAATTATTTTATAGATTACTAGATTCTGTGATGTTTGGTACTCTCAGCGAATCTAAACAGATTTGTTCCGTGTTTCTGATAATAAAAAGAAAGTGCTAGGAAACAAATGATGAGGCTTGAGGAGACTTTTACTAAGAAGGTTGAGTGGTATTAAATCAGAATTATTTCTAATCTCGACAAAGTAGCAGATGAAAGTTGCGCAACAAATCCTTACCTAAGTTTCAGGTCACGATTCTTCAAAATCGACGAAAATAAAATCAAACGTTCCTCTGTTCACAGCGAAATGGAAAATGTGATATTGGGTAGAGCGTCGTTGAAATGTCATCATAAGACTCACTAGACGGTTGACCTTGTTAAGAGCTGCGCTTCCAATATATTTTCTATTTCTTATAAAGCTGATATCGGTACAATACTCCTTATTCACATACATTGTAAACAAAACAGTCTCATAATCAAGTGTTTTAAGAGCTGCGGCATCAAATGACCGGTCTGGTCGTTCACCCCTTTATCATAAAAAAGGGTAAAATTGTGAAGGAAATAGCGAGGTAGTCTGAACTAAAATTTTAGGTATGTTTTGAAAATACTCTCGAAAGCAATGAATTCTTTAGCAAACTAAATAATCCTAACATGAAAATAATAAAGATGATATCTCACTTTGTATTCTAAGAAAAATACATATAAAAAAACATATTTTTCTACAACTTCTCAATTTTTTCAAGTTAAGCACCTTGTGTTACCTCCACCTGTTATCATTACAGTAGGTTTGGCATGCAGTACACCCAGTTTCCTAAATCACATTGGGGAATATTCTGCAACCCATAGTTATGAGTGCAATTTTTAAGGTTTCTTTCTTTGTCACACGCAACGTCGTGCTAAGGGTGCTCGTTCGGGTGCTGGCAACTCCGTACATTTTTTTTTTATTAACATCAACTCCAGGCAAGCATTAGGAATATATCCTGTGTCGCGAAGGACTTTGCAAACATACACGAAACGGACACAAAGAACACCCAGACTCAGAACAACAATTTGTGGATTACACAAAGTGTCGTCCCATGTGGGGATCGGACCCACAACACACAGCGTAGTAGTAAGCGGCGTGGCGACCCCTAAAACCACTACGCCATACGTTAGGTAATATAGAGTCCCTTGGAGCTAGTCATTCAGTATCCGATCATGATTATTTTAGTTTTGCAAGCAATCGAAAAGCAGTAAAGAATACAGGTGATATAGTCCGTCTTCAAATAATAAAGTCCATATTCACATTTCTACAGACTAGCTTTTGAGTAAATAAGAAATAAAATTAGAAGCAACAAGTTAGGCAGTCAAAAGAACACTACTTTTTGTTTTGTTTTCTAAACATATATCGTTTGGGGATAACCCATTAAACGAATTAAACACACCATAAAGTAAGAAATAACATTAGATTATAACTGTCTAAAATATTAAGTTACTTTTTTTAATAACTGTTGTTCTATTTTAAAAATTGGATTAATAGAAGACGTCATATCATCATCATTACATTACACAAAATTTTGTCTTAGTTACCCTCATATTTAAAGGTGCGGTAAACCTCCGATATATAACATTCCACCTGGTAAATACTCCTTAGATGCACACCCTAATATAATCATAACTGAACATCATAAAACCGCCCGCCCAATGAAGAAAACTGTCCGTTGCATTTCTCTTCCGCCCGCCTACAATATCATAACGAGCGGTGATTGGCTGATATGACTTGATATAATATCATAACGCGTTAGGATTGGGCGAGAAGCCATCGCACTCTCCCCTTCACCCTCGGCCGTTCGCCCTACGCCTCTTATTAAAGGTTAGTGCACTGTAGTAGATGGTCTGCGTCGTTATAATAAGTTTTATGTCGGCGAGTGCCGACCCGCGCGCCTCAATAAATATGTCGGGCGGCGGCCGGCACCCCCGCCCGCCCGAGTATGAGCGGTAGGAAATGCCGACCGCCGACCGCCGCCCGAGCCGGATCAATAATAATACTCGCCCATATCTGCAGTGGACTGGATCTGCTTGAGAAAGCTTCCCCCGCGGCCTCCCGCTTGCCTCCCGCCGCTACACAAACAATATAAATCATTTTCTCGAGACTGAAGCCGCGGACACACGCAACCCGCATTCGGAACGCGCGGCCGCCGCACGCCGGCCGCGCTACTGCCGTGTACATACGGCACGTTTCACTTGCCATTAGTAATTGTATTTACAGTTATTTTTCATATATGCATTAAAGATCATGTAAAAAAAAAATGATTTTGATGATAATTAATAATAAAACAATATTTATATTAACAAATGTTACAAATATATACATAAATAGTCGTGTAACGTTAAAAAACTCATCTCTAAGTATAAAATCTTCCTTCTAAACTCCCTCATGACTCATCTTACACCCTCTTTATAAATCTTAATTGCGGTTTCTTGAGATAAAATTACCTCCCTTGGCTTATAGTTAATTACGAATATTATACGCGACAAATAACTTGCATTAATACTTTTAATTACAGGTAGACTATTAATATAACTTCTTGTTTGTTTTTAGTAATACGAGTCCACTTATTTAGATGCTTGTGTTAACAAATTTACCAAACAGGTGTTGTACACATCCACAGCCATGAACTCACGGTGTTCGCACCTCTGAAAAATGGTTAATGTACAGAATGTAATGTGCATCGTTGAAAACGACTATTTATTGAGTTTTAAAGTTTCCACCATTCAACAATGGTAACAGGTGGTTAAACCACCGCGACTCTATAAAATGTCCGACGGATTCCTTTGGAATCAGAGTGATCACTGATCATAGATTACAAGGAGTAGTAGTACTTAATCTACTTATCCTCATGTGCCCAGTAACGTAACAATGTTTAATGCTAAGTACTTTCAATTAAAAAGAACGAACTCCTTGACTTATCTGACAATGATGCAAATCAGAAAATAAAGTCATTATACCTCGGATCGATCCTGTACATTATTGAAAGCCTCGTAAAAATCAACTTGTATAATTTAGTCACGCTATTTCCACTTAACTGGTTATTTTAAAATGGATGCCTTGAAGTAAAGATTTTATCTCTTGACGGCTCTTTTCTTTTTTTTATCATTAAACTTATTTCGTAAGTTTACAGTTCTTAAATATGAGCAGTAAATAGGACAGGCAATTAAATTTTAATATGGTCTGCCATATTAAAATTTAATTGCCTGTGCCATCGTCATCAGCCGTCATTCAAATGCTATGGATTAATATCATAAATAATTGAAGATTAGGGGAAGTTCCCTATGTCTAATAAGTGAATCATTATGTAAGCAAATATTTTACTTAACAGGTCAAATAACAACTATGTTTTAATTTTTTTTATATCTCATATACATTTTCCATATGAACTAAGTTAACTTTATGTTAGGGAAGCAATCCTTATTATGTATGTTACAATATGTAAACCGACCAAAGTATAAGGTCGATCGTACGATACCAATACTGAACAAGCGAACTTTGCACAATTTATCAAATTGAGTTACCGAGGGGCAATATCGCAGAGCGAACGCAATATTGCAGCGCGTGACCGCGTCTGCAATACGCGCTCAATACATCGGCCGGCGCCAGGCCCGGCACGTCCGCCGCCCGCCGCCCCTGCCCGTCTTCTAGCCGCCCTGGCCCCCGCCCGCCCAACTGACCACCTAGATATTTAGCTAACAATGCCTCGCCGCGAGCGACGCTAACCTACCACTGTGCGCCGTCCCGCTCGGAGGCCCGTACGGCATCTCATGTCCGACAAGGACCGCGCCGCCTCCGGTCATCGCTATATTTATTGGCGACGCTCATAAGTACGCGGGTCAGGTTATAAGTTTCTACGAAATGAATGGCCGAGGCACGTAGGAGGCGAGCGCCCGTCGCGCTTAACAAGAAAGCACCTCCACCAGAAACTTGGCAGGGGGGCCGTCACCCCACGGATGCTAGCGTTATAATTAAAAAACAAAAGAATACAGAGCCACTCAGCCTCTTGCCCGCCGACGCTGCTCGTTCGACTTTCATGCGAAAAAATGCAACGACTGACAATTAAATACAAAAGAAGAATGGAGGATTGTACAAAATTAGAAACTTTCTTTATTGGAGACGCTTCAAGTGCAATTAGGATTTATGAATTTCTGTAAAGTATTGTACTGAGCCATCAATTAGAAGAACTCTGAAAGCAGCAAAACTTAATAAAATTTATTATTTATTTTTAAGTAATTATTTATTTATTCATTATTAGTCAGTAGATGTTTTAATTTCAGGTGGTCTCATTATATTATCAAAGCGGGTATATTAATTAATCCGTATATTCAACTCATGACACAAGACCCGAATTACTGTTATAAATATAGCATCAGACCCATATGTTGTGAAGCGGTCAACGCAGCTCCGGCGGACCGCTCCTATTACAAATACCATTACGGAGTTCGCAGATGACCGCACGGTTTTATAATGCGAAGGCACCGTCCGGCAACCTCGCCCCCGCCGCCGTGCGTCCTCCACACCCCCGCGTCCCTCGTTCGCTCCCTTGACCATCGACCGACAATTGTAAATGGCACATAAAATAAATGAATGTGCAGCGGGACTCGCCTCTGCAGCAGACAATATAAATTACGACCGGACGATTATATTCCGGCGGGAATGAAATGTTTTCCTTCAGATATACACTTTACATTGCGCGCCGGGAAGGCTCTTGCGTATAAATTCACAGCTGCCCACCGCCCGCTCTCGTTAGCCGTGCGTGTAATTACCTTCTGTTTTTAGAAACAACTTTGATTGTACATATATATTTGGTAGCTCTTAAACGTGACTTCTACACCGTATTTCTAAAAAATAAATAGACATCCTACAAAGCGGTTGTATTTCATCTTAACAAAAATATAATAAATTCGAAGACTAAACCAAATTTCATTAACATCATTTCTTTTAAGCAAAACTTTTGTCACAGAAGATCCATCGCACATCTCAAAATAAAAAGTAGTATAAGTGACTCCCAGCCTATGAGCTATTTCTGTGATAAAACAGCGTCGACCACTTATCCTTAATGTGTGAAAAAAAGATAATAAAACGATAAAATAATATAATGCATCACCTTTACTTCATCATCAGCCTATCGCAGTCCACTGCTGGACATAGGCCTCTCCCATAGACCTTTACTTATTACATCGTAATTATTGTCTGGTTCTATTTATTAACGCATGATAACATTGGTCTACATACATAGATATACATGTAATAAGAACTTTAACATATTTTTCCAACTCTCGGTAGGGTCGTAGACAATGGCACTTTTCCAATAAAATCTCATTGGTGTTGCTAATTTAAATTTACGAGACGATAGGGTCGTCTGTTCACTAGAAGATCTTGGAAAGCGCTGACGTTTATCAATTGAATCTTTTCGGACATCATGCAAATTGATATTTATAATCAGTACTCGTGCTATTTTGTTACCATTTGTGCCTACTTAATCGCTTTTACTTGAAAGAAAACTAATCGCTTGAAGGAAATATAAGTAAGTGTAGTAAAGTTTTGGTAAAAGTAGTCTGTCTAAACTTGCAACAAATGTAGCAGGTAAATTTTCGTAACTAGAACTGAAAATTACCTATCTACACAGACATTGATAAAACTAAATAGACTAATCACGGCAGGAATGAGTCATTTGATATCGCAGTCCAGTCATTTGGTCACTGTCGCAAAACTAATGACACATAATGACGGGCGGCTGGCGACTGGGGGTGGCAATGTTCGCAATACCATACTTCGTACTCTATGCACAATACTAGATCGTAACACTAATGCGGAAGGCCTCGGCGACCGAACACGACACAGTCAAGGTCTGTTAGTTGTACTCCGCGGGAGCTCTTGTTCGACTCGCGACCGTCCACGACCACCTGGCCACCCCTGCCTTAGATAATTGGGGTCCTCTATCAACCATACACCCATCATATTAACATTTCAAACTAAACAGATATAAATTCGAATAATAAGATATTTGATAAAACACGAAAGTTATCGTCCGTAAATATATTTTTAGTTTTTAATTTGATTCTTTATAGAAATTTTTTATGGTAATAGTTACTCAATAACTCTAGGAAGTAATTCGCTTCTTTATAAAGTAAAAGAAATAAAATACTACGTCATCAAAAGAACTCTTATATAATAATTCTCTGAATTTTTAACTTATTTATAAGGTGTTAGTTTTTAATTTAAAAAAATGTTTTTAAATAAACATAGATTGTCGTATAAACGTATAAACATTTGATTTTAAACTAATAAGTTTTCATATAAATTTGCATCCACAAAAACATTCGCTTCATTAAAATGTTGAATATGTTGAAAAATATTAAATCTTAATAAAATCCCTTTTTCAGCTTCAATCCCTTTATCAGGTTCAACAAGATTTTCTTGGTTTTCCGAAACCGTAAAAACCTTAAATTTTACAAAGTTATCCAGTTTTCCGTAGTTCTGTAATGAGTACGTGCAGCCGGAATATGGTAAAGTCGTCCACTTGCCCCACTGTGCCGATTAGATGCAGAATTATAGATGTGTAAGTGCACGTAGACAGAAAATAACACTTAATGACGCCTCATTGTACACAACCGTTAGGATTCTACTTTATATCCATGGAATATAAAATTATCAACTTACCAACATAAATAGTTGAAATTGATTTTCTGTGAATTATTTAAGGACGTGTTCATAAAATGAGAGATGGTTTCTGGAAGGACTTAACAATACTTTCATTTTACGAAGAAGTTTAATAGCCAATAAGCCTTGGTCCCTGTACTCAATGTTGGTGGTCTACTATTTTTTATATTTTTAAAAGATATAGACAACTGTAGATAGATAGGTAGGAGAACAGAGTTAGTCAGTCAGACCTATTTTTTTGTGGTAAGGTACGGTACGGAACGGTATTTAATGCAGTTTTCGCCAATAGAGAGAGTGATTTAAGAGGAAGGTTTATTTATATAATACATGACGTATTTTATATTAGACAATCCAAGAATTTTAAAGATTTGTCTTCAAAACATGGTTTTGAGCGCTTACATTGCAAACACTGGCTAATCCTTACGAGATAGACCAAAATAATGTACCACAGAATTATATATCTGAAAAAGGTCCACAAAAATATCTCTATCTCCTAAGGATAACCCATAGTAACCATTTTTATCTTTCAAATATAACAAAATAATAATGGGTTTAAATAAAAATGGGTACATTAGATACGTTGTACATATAATGTAGATTGAAAATACTCATTTACAGCATATCACTGAAATGAATACTTTAGAAGTCTTCTAAAGTAGTCTTCTAATAAAAGATACGATTATTAGAGTGCGTCCGTCGTCGGTGGCAGCGGCCGGCAGGATCGAAGCGGGCCTATAAATATTGCAAATAAAGATATCTTGTAGTATAGTCCTATCATAATAACATTAAAATTAATTAATCTACACTGACACCACATTATTAGTATCCACAATGCACCCGTGCCATATAATATTATATAATATGTTATTTTCGTGTCTAAAAGGGTTGTAAAATTATCTAAAAGCATTAATACTACATCTTTGGAACTCCGAAAATAGAATTTCCTTTATCCTTCTAAGTGTATAAATTTTATTCAAAGTATTTTGAAATTGAAGTTCCTATTTCTATTTATTCTTTATTGTACACACTGAACACATACATATATATATAAGTAACAAGGAAATGTCATGTACAAAGGCGAGCTTAACCCAAAATGTAAACACCAAAAATTATTTTCTCTATATTTTACTCTCTTTAAATTTGATTTGCGATTCTAGTGTTCCCGTGAAACGTTACCTATCCTAAATTGCTATTGATGATTGATTGATTGATTGAGTAGTCCCATAGGCCAGGCCTAACTCAGCACTGGAACTAAATGTTCCTGTGCTGAGTTAGGCCTGGCCTCTTTTATTCCTTATTTAAAAAAAAAAAAGGTCACGCCTATGGGACTATACTATCAATAGCAATTTAGGTTAGGACAACTCGAGGCCTTTTAATAAAAAGTCTATTACGTACTTTTTGAATATAATTAAAAAAAAAAACAATTATTACACTTTTATAAATTTATAAATAACATAAGAGGCTAGCTGAAATTAGAAAGCATGTTGTTAAAAAAAGCAATTTATAATGCACTCACATGTCAATAACCAACTACATTACCTACTACATTAGCATTGCAACGCGTGCACACGTGCTCAGGTACTTTCACTATACATTTTCCAAGCACGGTAATATTTCACTCTCCTACTTTCAAGAAGCAAGAATGTTTTCTTCCAATAACTTTGAAATTAATGGTACATTTTGTTTATTGCATTGATTAATAACACGCTACTAATTACACATTTACACATGCACACTTATACGATAAACCTGTCTTACTTTATATATATTATATCCTATCCTACTTTCACACAAACATAATATATGTATAGGTATGACTTTTGTGTTATTTATTTTTTTGCCTAGAGGGGAACGGATTCGATTAATTTGAGAAAGTTTATGGCTTTAATTCAATAGTCTTTAAACTTACTATTACCAAAGATAAATTTGGTTTGAAGGCGGTCTTGTCATAAGTTTCAAGTTTGTTTAATCTTACACTCATTTTTTGACCTGTTAGATACAACCTAATCCTCAAAAACTGATTTCATGGATCCGATTTCTTTATTTAATTTACAACAGGTAATCTAAACACCTATAGGCCAATGCGTATGTGTTGTACGTTAATGTTGATGTGACTAATAATTCTATACTTACAGGAAGAAAGAGATATTACTTTGAAAACCGGGACATACCGCCATAGTACACATCTGGTAACATTTGACTCATGATTGTTTTAAGGCCCCTTGAGTAGTTAAGGCCGCTTGACTGCACTCCATGCTGCGTGCATCAATGCGGACATTGGCGCAAGGGTTCGCTTTGCGGTAGACTCGGGTACGTAGTCTGTAGCACCGGTTCTACAGATTTCATTGTACACCAGAGAAACAATCACATTTTTAACTGCAAAAGTTTAAGACATCGGCATAAGTATTCGTAAAAAGTCGTAAAAAGTTTAAAATAGACCATTTTGTTTTTTTATTTGTGCAACTCAGATACTCGAATGAACAGTAACGTAGATTATTAACGGAATTCCACTTATATTTACGCGAAATATAAACACCTATTTAGAAAACATTTTTAGCTATTTTTAAACACTCTTCTACAGTCAGCTCAATGGCTCAGAGGCTGCCTTTTTTAGAGGATTAAGCTTTACTCTATTCATTTGCCAACTCTATTATTAACTCATATATTCGCTACTTCTAAATACATATGTGAATGATATCATTTTAAGATAAGATACGGTAGCAGATCGTTCGCGCAGGCTCAGCGTACGTGCATGGGGCTAGAAATGAAATTGATGAACTTTTCTCGCAACAATAATGGCTTTGGCACGTACCAACATAATTCCCGACAAAACTTCCTCACATACCCCCACCCAGACTCAGGGTTGCTTCCGTCCAATCATCAAGCTGTAATATGTAAGTTTTAATGAATTAAGCCATAGAAACAACGATCGAATCCTTTATTAAAATTGTACATTGTAAGGTGTAATATGTCAAAAGCAGATAGTCTTCCTAAAAGCAATCTGTAATACATACGCTAGATAATTATAGCTAGATATTAGAAAGACTTTTAAATATCTAATTCTGCAAAAAAATGGCAATGATTTTTCATTCCTGTTACTATGAAACAGACTAGTAATTAATTGTGCTATACTTATCGTGTACTTTATACAGTATGCTGAAAGTTTCGGGATTCTTATATATAAGACTAGATATATGTCTTACGATACATTTATTGTTTTTCGAAATATATTCCCTCGCAATTAATGCATTTTTCATTCGCTGAAACCACTGTACAAAGCAGTTGGACCAATCTTCTTTAGGGATCTCTTCAATGTCTTCATGGAACGCATTCAACGTCGATTCAGGGCTCATAAAACGTGTGCCTCTACGTTTGTCTTTAATTTTTGGAAACAAAAAGAAGTCGGAGAGTGCGAGGTTCAGGCTGTAAGGCTAATGAGTCATCAGTTCAACATTTGAAGTCTTCAAATAGGCTTCTGTTACCTTAGCGGAATGTGAGGATGCGTTATCGTGATGAAGGAGGACATTGCTTCGAGGACGCTTTTCGTGAACTTTTTCTTTCTAAGACTCTGGGCAAACAAGTGTTGACGTACCAATCTGCAGTCACTGTTCTTTGATCTTCAAGCGATACTGTAGTGTAATATAATATAATAAAAAACTATTTTTTTACCAATGCTTCGACTCTTCGTCGGCAAATCTTCAAATGGAAAGACCCACTCTGCCGACTGGCTTTTTCTTTTGGGTTCCCAAGCAGTACACCCAGGTTTCGTCACCTGTTACGATATTATAGACAGCCAATGACTGTCCTCCGTTAAACTTTTTTATCATTTTACGGCACCGCTGGACCCGTAGTCGTTTCTGGTCCTTCGTTAAGTCATGCGGTCTCCATCGAGCTCCATCGAAGCAAAGCTTGCCAAACTTCAGATGCACATGTAAAATGGCAATATTAGAGTATGTAACCGCAGTCGCCGGCCGACCTTCAGGTACCTCATCATGGAGATGATCACGTCTGAATTCTCCAAACTACGAATACACAGAGCTGCGACATGGTGCTTCATCACCAAATGCCAATTAAAGTCTCTGGCAACTCTCTTGTTGACTTAAGCTACAACGAAAATCATATAAAATCGTTGAACGAAAATATTCACGAGTTAAATTCATTTTGATAGCGACACACAATTTTCGAAAGGACGTCACAATGAAAAAACAAATGAGCGCATATGCAGCGTTGTGCGCATACAGTCAATGACCGCAGAGCATGGGAGTCGCTGGAATTGCTGCAATTTGTTTATGACGGTGCTTAGCTCTGTTCTCAGCCACCAGACAATAGCACCGTCAGTAATTATTGGTCTCATAACTGTTCTATAGAGCTATAGTGTAATCTTTGGTGATAGGCCCCAGCTTTTACCGAGTAGACGTTTGCATTGACAAAAGACAATGAAGGCTTTGTTTAGTTTTTCATCGAGGTGCTTATTCCACAGGAGTTTACTGTCCAGTATTACTCCTAGGTATTTGACCTCTTTGGTAAGAGCTAGTTGCGTTCCAAATAGCTTGGGCAGTCTGAGGTTTCCAACACTACGTTTATTTGTGTACATAATCATGTCTGTTTTCAATGAATTCACTTAAGTTTTCAAGTTGTGTGTTACACACCACTGTTCAACCATCTTCAATGCAAGTCTCATTTGATCGCATGTAACGCTCTCAAAGGGACCACTGATGAGGATAGTCAGATCGTCTGCATAGCATATTGTGACGAATCTACGGTCACTGAGTTGTGTGATGAGTTCACTACAAGATCCTTAGAAGGGGGAGAGTGCACCGCCCTGGGGGCATCCCCTAGCCACCACCCCTCTAGTCACTTCGCTCACAGTGTCTACACCATGCTACGCGACGTAACATAAGTTGAACAAACCGTAACAGAGCGAAAGTGTCTACTATAATGTTGATTTGACCGGTATTCTTGCGAGAAAATCTGTTACAACCGAACCTATATCTACGGGTGGCACTAAGTTGTAGAATTTCAGTATGTGACACATCTACGAATGTAAAAACACCCAACAAAAGTCACTGTTACTATTCGCCTGCAGGAATACCACACTCTTTAGGGTAGGGCAGGCCTGGAAGTTTAAAATTTAGTAGCGTTTTTAAGTTCTGTATTTTTTTTGCCATTATATTTTTTAAACTTACATCGAATTTACAAAGACTTGTTGGTTTGATTTATAATAAATACAGTAACAAATAAAGATGTTCCAATAGTACCTGAAATCTTTAATTTAATACCAACATATTTAATTTCGTAACGTCGTAATCCGGATAGAAAATTATTAGTATAGATACGTTAATATACTTAGTATTAACTTTTTACGTGTTAACTTTAATTTTACAGATTGCAATATTTAAAAAGCAATGAAATACAGCGATATAACATTATTTTTAACTCTATCATTTTAGTTTAAACACGACATCAATACCCAACTAATAAAACTTTCTACAGTTTTAGTCTTGTTTACGGAGAATAATAATTAAACACAGTGTCAACCCTAGCCAGTGGACAGCGACAGTGGGTGAAGGCGAAGAAGGGAGCGTACATCCAATATAAGAAGAGAACAAAATAGGTTTATGTCGAATACTTTGACCATTCGCCCGTAAAGTAACTTCGCTGTGCGAGTGACGCCCGCAGCCTCGCGTTCTATATTTACCTACACTCACATAGAATGCATTACATAGATTTGTTTTATGAATATGATTGCATTACATAAAGAAAGTATGTTGCAACATACAAAAAAAAATTTTCTCCAAAAAATTCATCTATCTATATCCACAATTAGATAACATCAATTCAGCACAATGATTTGCATGAGCGCCTAAATCAGTAATCTAGCAGTCCTGAGCTTAACTGTCAGCCTAACTCGAGATTATAGACAGCTATCAAGTATTGAGTAGTTGGGAGATGGACAGCAACACCTAAACCAATAGTAATGGCAAGCAGATAATATTAGCTCACGTTGCGGTCACCCGTAGTCTCAATATCTCTAGGGAAATCACCACAACGTCAAGTGTATAGAACATTTCTAATATTAAGTGTAAAGCGAGTAATAATAGCCCGGGATCTTAAAACGGTAGTTTGATTCAGATTTTCGTTTGTTTTATACATCTATATTTTTGTGAAAAGATAAGATTATACACTTGCGTGTCACATTTATAAACAAACACTTATAAGGTACAGTAAATCGGTAAGGTTTAGCCCATACACCATTCGTCACTAACATATTTTGGTGCAACATACATAACTATAAAACGGTGATTAAAATTACTTATTTCTGTTTGTGAGTAGACTGGTGTGGGTTCTCAGCTATAAATTATGGATTTCATTTGACCTCAGTGGCAAGTAAACATACATAGCAAAAACTAATCAAGTGAAGCTCACGATTCCTGATACAGGAATGAGACGAATATACCCTTGCCGCCGCCGCTGTACCGCTTAATCAACGTTGGTCCGCCCGCCCTATATTTGCGTATGCAAAGAGACGCAGCCGCATTAACGATGCCATATAGCCAGCGTAGCGTGCAGCGATTGGGCAAACACATATCTGCATTATAAACAGCACCCGGCTCACAAACGTGCACTGTGGTTGGCCTTTACCGGCGTACAGCTAATCAACGAGCTGACCTTCCGCAGCCGGACAAACGCCCAACCACACTCCTCTCTACTCCACCTCTCTATCTGTAAAATCGACAGCCATCAAGCTAGTTAACTGCGTGCACACATCCATCTTTTCATTCATTAGTAAATTGTTTATTCAGCTCGAAAGAATTAATCGATTGTGTAAGTAGCGTGCCTCGTCATAAATAAATATGAAAAGTACACACAAGATTATCATAGAGTAATATGCACTCTAACAGTATTCGTGCATGTGCAGTGAAACGATTAAAACTTTCTACTTTTCACGTTCATAGCCGTAGCACCCACATTAACGGAAAATCGCGACACATTTCTCGGACTCCTCTCTACTAGAGCGTGTAAAGAAAGCTGCTGGTTGCAATAATTAGTTCTATGTATATATATTCACATACACTACATCTTAAGTTATTCAAGTTCCAGGCACATATCTACAGACTGTTAAATCATTAGTATTCAATATATTTAATAAACGATTACATTTTTTGTGCAACTAATCTGCCGACTAGTTTAGTAACAATATTATCGTTTGCACTAAATGTTACTAATGTACTATAATCTATGTAGTCGTCATTATGTGATTAGATTAAAGCATAAAACACGAGGTCTAAAATGAAACCAGATTGAATGTAATGTTTTTTAAATTTTATTTCTAACATCACTTTAATAATTTAATTTATGGTTAAAAATACACTTGTAGTCACAAACAAATAAATTACATTAAATAATTTACTGACATAGATTTGACAACTCAGAATGGACGACCGTTACGTCTGAGAAAGATTTTCGTAAATCGGACAGTACTTTGGCTTGAGGTTATTTTGTGTCTATTGGCGCAGTGGAGCATGTGACGATGGTGGGCCGGGCAAAGGCTTCATATAATTTGAATGAGGCACCAAGACCGAAAGGCGTATTGGTGGCAGGATCAGCAGCCGCTCTACATGCTGACAGTCGTCTGCTCGCCGTAAAAGTACGGATCCACCGCGCCTGCCTTCGCTGGCCTCACCACATATAGATTCCGCCTTCGAATTAAAGACTAGAATTAAAACATTTTTGATTAAAATATATTAAACAATGTCATCAGCGTCAGTATCTTAATTTTAAATAAACAGTTTAGGAACAAAATAAAAAAAAAATAGGGGACCATCAAATATTTTTTTTAGGGTATCTCTATAGAGTAGTTGAATTCGAGCTTCAACCATAGAATATAGGTTCAATTAAATTAATGAAATATTTATAACTATAACTTGCCTATGGTGTCCGTCGGCATGCACTTGGAAGGTAGTCTCAGCGGGCGCTCCGTCGTGACTGAATAATTTCTTCAGGGCGATTATACCAGCAATTGTCAAAGCAACTTTACTGGCGATCAGAGCTTTACCGGCAATAGCAGCCAATGTCTTCAGCGCCATACCTCCCACAATGGTCACGGTAGTGAAAATACCGAGTAACAAGTAGGGCAAGACTTTCTTACCTAAAATAATAATTTATGACACATGTATAAACAAAATAAAAAAAAATATATCCAATTTAATGCGTCTGTGCAAAGAGTTTACCTTTACTCCTGCCTTCCGATGCTAGATCCATAGAAACGGTATGTGTATTTAACAATTGCTCGAATTTTGTACGTAACATGGTGTCGAGCTTGTCTTCTGTAGACATTCCAGGGAAGAAGCGCGGCTCCGCTATCGCGGAGGGTGCGTCAGCTTGCTTTACTAACGTCAGCCCGTCAGTGAGCTGAACGTTTTCCTGTACAACACAAGTAAAATTATAATTACGCTGTTGACACCATGGAACATGATAATTTTATAACACAAAACACGAAACTGTGTCACCTGTTCCACCGCCCTCGTGAGCGCTACTAGAGCCTTGCCCTTCAAACACATTGACATGTGCGCTTGCGCACTGCAATCGTCGTAAAGTTTCTGTAAAACAGAGAGCTCAGCTGTCCACCACCATGAGCTTTCCTCAGCTCTCGCACTATCGATTTCGTTTTGTGTGTCATCAACCTCCATCCTACGGGATCTTCGAGGCCCATGAACGTGACCTTCTGCCACTAACACACAGACAACTGATACGACATATATCCGGAATATGGTGCACATATTTGTTTCGTCACACACAACACTAAAACTATAAATCAACGTGTATGAGGTTGGTCCAGCACCGACTGACGGGCAGTGGAGCGGGTGAGAGCTTATAACTGCGCGCCACTTAGCCGATGAGCACCACCAAACATCCGCTATTCCGCACTAGTTCTCTGCACGCGTGCTTACGTAACTGAACTTGAAAATAATCATGAACCATTTTCCAAGCCAATTTCTCCGATAAAATGTACGGCAAAAAGCGAGACACATATCTGTTACCGATTGCAACAAGTGTTGAATGTTTCTACTGCACTCTACTCGTTCACGTGTGTAAAAATGCGTGATTACGAGCTGCTCGCGTGCGGTACGATGACCATTCAGTCCCACTTGAATAAATGCTTTGTACTACAAGTTTTACGGATTGTTTCCAGTCTTTATGAACATATGGGTAGTGCTTTAGTTGCTTTGCACAGGTGATTTTGGAACTGTATCAGACTGAGGATGGTGTCGCCGTAGGTGTAAGTCGTTAGCCATCGTTCTAGTCACAAAATTTTCTTTAAAAGGAAATACATGCGTATATTGTACCATTTACAGGAAAGTAAAAGCGGTACCGAACCGTATCGTAACAACTGCAGTTTAACAATTTGTAATAAAAAATTTAAACACAATAATAATAAAATGAAGTCTTATTCCGCATGAAACAAATAAAGCCGTTTATCACTTAAATTTTTCATCTATTACTGTCCTTTATTAAGGTTATTTCAGGATTAGTTTTCATTTTGAAATGCTAGATTACTAAAATAAAAGAAAGAGAAAGGGTCTCACCACATAATCAGAGAGATAGACAGATACCGAAGTAATTGTATCATCATACATCAACAGCCTTTAATAGTCCACTACTGGACATAAGCCTACTATATCTATACCGACTACAACGCTCCGAATTCGAAATCGGTGCTAAAGTAGGCCAAAACTTCCTTTCTAAGGAGAGGCCTATGTCGGGCAGTGGTTTGTTAAAGGCTGTTGCTGTATAATGATATGATGTGATATCACGCTGGCCAGACGAGTTGGTATTAGACATGGAAATTATTGCTACTTTTAAATCATATTCATTTGTTAAAATGATTGGTTTAAGACATCGATTTCACATGTGATTGTGATTTAGTCATAGACAAAGACAAATGGTATTAAAATAAACCAAAGTTTTTATCAAAGATTACTTATTTTAGATTTGTAAATTAGTCACAGCCGTTAGGATATGATTTATAAATCATATGATCTACCACATGTGATTGTGATTAATTTCATCCCCAGTTGGTATAGGGTTTGTGTCAAGTTTTCCTTAAATTTGCAGTGCTGTTGTAATACGTAGTTTACTCTCTTAGTCAGCTCTTACCACACTCACTGTAGGTACCTAAGTAGGTATCTAAAACTTAACAAAGTATCCTTGTATATGTATCTAGGTGTATCTACATACTATGTAGATAAACTTAATGTATACAAGGATTCTTGGTTTAAAGTTATTAAGTATCACACAAAGTTACTGAACTGGAAAAAAAATGTGAAATAAATAATACCCAATCAATGTTTCAATCTGATAAGCATCCGTGTCCAAAGGCTGAGCTTCCTAAGAATTAATCTATTTAACAAGCTTAGGGTTAGGATTTGACCGATGGGACTTCGGATATCATTTCCGAGGTCTGGTCCCCAAGTTGGTTGGGGCAGCGCGTGCGTTGGCGCGGCTGCTGCCCAACATGAAGGGACCCGATGACTCCTGCAGGAGACTCTACTCGGGGGTTGTGCGGTCCATGGCCCTTTACGGGTGCCCGGTATGGGCGGGGGCCCTGAAGGCCAGCAACGTCGCGATACTGCGACGACCGCAGCGAATGCTGGCCATCAGGATCATAAGGGGGTACCGCACGATCTCCTTTGAGGCAGCGAGTCTCCTGGCCGGAACTCCACCGTGGGACCTGGAGGCGAGAGCCCTTGCGGCACTGTATCAGTGGCGCAAGGAGGCGCAGGAGTTGGGTCGATGCCCCGAGATTCGAGAAATCGATGACCGGAAATCCCAACTCCGCCAGGTCATCATAGGGGAGTGGAGGGAACGACTCGGGCAACCGAGCGCTGGGCACGCCGTCATTGCGGCGGTAAGACCCGTTATGGAGGATTGGCTCGAGAGGCGTCACGGGACCCTCTCATACCGATTGACGCAGGTGATCACTGGGAAGGGATGTTTCGGAGATCACCTGTGTCTGATCCGCAAGGAGCCAACGCCTGAGTGCCACCACTGCGATGGCCAGACCGTGGACACGGCTCTCCACACGCTGGCAGAATGCCCGGCGTGGGTTGAGCAGAGGCGAGACCTCGTGGCGGCCATCGGAGTGGGAGTTCTCTCGCTCGATAGCCTGATTGCGGCTATCGTGCGGAGCGAGAGTGCGTGGAACTCTGCCGTCTCCTTCTGCGAGCAAGTTATGCTCGCGAAGGAGACGGCGGAGCGGGACCGGGAGAGGTTTAGAACTCTCCCGGCCCGCCAGGCCCGGGCACGGGCCAGGCAGCGCAGGCGACTCAGGCGCCGGAGGTCGCAGAACGAGCTCCGTCCTCCATAAGCGCAGGCCTGGGGGTGACAGGTGAGGCCATCTGTCACCCTAGCAGAAGCAGGCCGGGGTGGCGGCGAGCGCGTTGCGAAGCGCGCTCGCTTCCAGGGAGCACAGGGAACATGGGGTTCCCACACGGGGCGGGGGTCGTCTACTCGTCTGTAGATGACCCGAGGTATGTCGGGGCACCAGGGCCTTCCTTTCTAGGGTATACCTGGTTCCCCGGCTATTAGTACCCGGCGAAGGCGTGCGGTTTTAGTCGGTTCGTGTCCGACATGCCACCGACAGGTGGTATCCGAGGGGATTTCCGCACGGGAAAAAAAAAGGGTTAGGATTTGAAAATGTTTCCAAAAATTTGCGAAGCAGTACCTAAAAATGGTTGAAGTCTTTTGACTATTTTTTTTTAATTTAAAACCCCTTTTGGAAAAAATATCAAAGACTTATTTTAACCCTTAACTAAAGGAGACTTAAATTTGATAAATCTAAAAAGAAAAATCAAGATCGTTTGATTTTAGGGCACGATTGTTGGTAATGAATGTAATACAATTACTACTATATTACTACTAGCTTTTGCCCGTGGCTCCGCCCGCGTGTATGTCACGCGGTAAAAAGTTATGTTACTGGTTGATAATGTAATTTTCCATTAGGCGTGAAAGCTATCAAACAAACTTACTTACACATTTGTAATATAAGTATGGATACACGAGTTATAAGTTATAAGTAAGTACTATTAAATACTATTGACTGTACGAATGACGTAGTGTTTTCAGCGGTCGCCACGGCGCTTCCTACCACGCTGAGTGTTGTGGGTTCGATCCCCACATGGGACGACACTTTGTGTGATCCACAAATTGTTGTTCTGAGTCTGGGTGTTCCTTGTGTCCGTTTCATGTATGTTTGTAAAGTCCCCCGCGACACAGGATACATTCTTAATGCGGGAGTTGTCTTTTTAAAGAAAGGGAAAGGAAGGAAATAAAAAAAAAATAAGACGTAAGTATGTTCCTTCTGTTGTTTTGGAAACAAGAAAAGTAGACGGAGCAACGATCTCGTGTAGTATCATACTACTTCTGGAGAAAAGCATTACTAGCAGCATTGTCGAATTCTGAAACATTTTGTTTCATTTTCGAAAGCAATAACCACACCTGGGATATTTCAAATTTACATAACCCTATTTTGTGAGGAAGTTTACAGCAGAATAATTGTATGTTAGTTAAATTATTTCTAATAGCTTCAAACGATCCATCGTTACCTAAGTATCAAAACGTAGAGATTTGATTTAAAAAAGAACCCATACGCGGGCATGTGTCATTTAAATCCCATCAAATACATTTTTAAATAAACATTACTACGCAAACAAACTTTATGAATTACCTGTAAAATGAATATACCTGTAATCAATTAAGTAATCCAAAAAAAATTATCTATGGTTTATATTATTATAAATATTGATACCTTATTTATTTTACAAAATTACGTTTCAAATAAGTACCTACACATTTTTACAGAATGATAAATCGCATCAAAAATCGAATCAAGACGTCCACACAACGACGGCGATGTTTGCCCCTTTTAGTACAGGCTGTACGGAGCGAAATAACTTCACTCCGGTTTTTTTTTACTTGTTTGTTGTTTTTTAACGAATTTTACTTCAGCAACTTTTATTTTCTTCGTTTTTTCTCACACTACAACCCTTTTTTTTTCCATTAAAATTGTTTTTCCTGTTTTTATTTTCAATAACTTGCCACGAACCGATTTTTTTTAAACTAATACTACTGACCCGACGAACTTTGTTCCGCCTTAAGGCAATAAATGAGCAGGTTTTGTTTTTTTAATAAAAAAAAAAACAAGTATTTTAAAGATTCTTTATTGGCCATGTATTTTGGTGTATGGGTTGCAGTCTTCAGTGAAGCACCTTGTAATAGACGACAGTTTTCGTTTTATTATCATTCGCAAGAACAAATAACGCAGATGGTCTTCTGACCCGTGAACATGCCACATATAAATGTCGATGGGAAAACATGGATTTTCTAGATTCAGACCACAAACTTTCAAGAATTGGCCTTGAGATTTGTTAATGGTCATGGCGAATGCAAGACGGATTAGAAATTGAAGTCGTTTAAACTGAAACGGCATATCGGTTGGGATCATCGGGATCCTCGGAATGAGAACTTCCTCACCTTCGAATTTCCCTTTGAGTATCGTCTCGTAAATCACATTGTTTATCAATTTACTTACCACCAAACGCGTTCCGTTACACAGTTTTGGTTGGTTTATGTTTCCAAGCATGATTACTACGGAGACAACCTTTAGTCGTAAATTGTGCGGTGGTAAGTCAGGCACATCCAAGGAGTTTCAAAATTCAATTGGATAGTTGGTGGCTTCGTCTTCATTTGTTACACAGTTAATAGATTTGAATGAATGCAGTGTACCAATGATCTCATTCTGAATTATGTAGTTTAAGCCATCTACATCTTTATTCTTAGCCGCCAAAATTGCTCACTCAACCATTCATTATTTTTTTGGTTAGTAATGATGTTTAGGAATACTTTGTTTATGAGTTCGTCTTTCGATGAGACAAAGTTACAGAAATTTGGAGGAAATGAAATCAATCCGCTCGATTCGTCGACAGGTACTCGACCATTACCGATGGTCAGCAATTGCTCAGAGAAATCTTCAGCAGATGTATCGTTCAGCAATGCAACTCTCATTTTTGTTATCATGTAGCCGCTTTTCTTATCAGGCGGACTACTCACCGGCTGACCCAGTGGAGAGATTCACAAGATTACCTCAGGGCGCCTTTTAATAAACAGAAGTGTGTGCGTGTGGGATACCCATGGGACCCCTTAGAGGAAAACAACTTACACCTCAGTCATACATACATGTATATTAAAATAAAATAAAAAAATAAGAAAACCCGCAGCGGAGCGCGTCAGAGCCGAGCTGATGGTGCTCGGTGCCTCCTCGTCTTCACTCCAGGAGGTTACTTCCTCTTCCGCCTGAGTCGGCTATTTATATTAGATATTGATAAAAGTTAAACAATTTGCATTTATAAGTTTATAAGTAAGTACGTAACCCTTGGGTACGGCTGTCCGCTTTCGTCGTGAGCCGCGCAATCACCAGCTTGCCAGAGGGTACCGAGAAACTTGAGTCTGAACCAGAAGGCCACAAACGAGCAAGCACGCCGTCTGAGACTGACCGTCTTGACCCCGAAATCTGGGACCCTACGAATGGATTAGCACTCATATAATTAATCAGGTTCCAGAAACAAATAGGTAAAAAAAAGAATTAAGACCATACTCACCACTCTAGTGGGTACTTTTGAACAAATAATATATTACGAAAATCAAATCACACAACAATCAAAACACTATTTAAGATCGGAAGGCACGAGATAGCAGTGTCTCCCGTGGCTGAAAGCCGGACTTATATATCCTCGTTTCCCGAAGCTTCCAGAAATTAACCCCTCTTCAACATTTTACTTTGACATTTAAATTACCGACGAGGATTAACCCGACCAAGATCAAAAGTAACTCCTTCCTACCATAACAGAACACTCTCAATACCTATACAATTTGTCATGATAGATCAATACTGACTTATCCACAAACAAAAACGCCATCTAGTGGTCCAACAGTGAACGTAGAAGATCAATACTGTAGTTATAAACTACTTTAGATAAATCAACAACAATGCAACGCGGCCAATAGATGTCGCTTTTAACAAGACCGTACGCATTACAAATATACAAAAAATAACTGTTACAATCAGCTGAAATTTCTTCACATAGCGCAATAGATTCGATGATTCATGGCAAGCGTTTATTTCGTCGGCAGCAGTTGATCTTGGAATTACTGGCAGTGTTTGACGAAAATCGCCAGACAGTAAAATCATTGCGCCTCCAAAACATCTCGAGTCATTGCGTAGGTAGATCTTTTAATATTCGGTTAAGTGCTTCCAATGCACGTTTATGCACCATTGTGCATTCGTCCGAGATGATAATTTTCAATGCTGATAAAACTTTGGCCATTGCGGAGTGTTTTGCAATATTACATGTTGGTTCTTCAATAGTTTGAAGATTTAACGGTAATTTTAATGCTGAATGAGCCGTACGGCATCCGTCTAACAATGTGGCTGCTATTCCAGAATAAACAAATGCAACTCCAATGTTGGATCTCGCACGAACAGTGGCTAAAACTACTTACATGAGGAATATCTTACCAGTTCCACCAGGGGCATCCAGGAAATATAAACCACCATTTCCATCATCAATTGCCTTCATTAGTGTATTATAAACTTCCTTTTGTTGGGGATTCAACAGGGGTACTCGTTTGAACTACTAAATCTAATTCCTGATGATCATATTCACGTTCCCGTTCTAATTCTCGATTAAATGCGTCATTCATTTCACGATTTGGCTCTGGCATTCCTAACCAGACTAATAAACTACTGCACATGAGGTAACAGCAAAGCCCGATTATGTTTTTCCTCATTCATCTCAAGATCGGGATTTCTTGAACTGACACGAATTTGATGTAAAATATCTTATGACGTATTATCCTCGTGTTTGTGCCACAGGTTAGATGGGTTTGATGGAAAGCAAGTCGAATTGATGATAGCAAATAATATGCGTATCTGGCTTGAAGATGCAGATATAATTGCTTCAACAATTGTGGCATCCCAATGGGTATCGTTTTCTAGTAAATTGAGTTCTTCATATGCAGCACGATATGTTGGGAATATTGTACCATTCTGTACAATATTCCCAAACAGTCCGTAGTGACTCAAATGACGTTGGCCCACGCACATTTACCAGCAACAACTGCAAATAGAAGCATTCATCATTCTTTGGATGAACTGTATACATACGATCAGTAGAACGCACATCCGGATAACCAAGAACCGCATCGCCTTGCTTCCGTCATAGAAAACTCTTCGATGAAGCATTCCAAGTGTAATAACGTGGCATCTCCGAGTAAATTAAAGTTCGTGCAAACGGATCGCTTTGGCAGATCGCAAAGAAACTGGTCAATGTTGTCGCTGGATGTGTTTCAGATCGTTAAACAACATTCGAAGCCGTGAAATATATGTATTGACCTTTCTCCAGATGCACCGCCAAATGCACAACAGTAGGATGACGTTCGTGAATAGGGAAGGCGATTATACGCCAAATCGCTTCAATGCAGTTCACATACCGACCAACTTAATAGTGCGCAATTTCATCGTTGAAGATTTGTATGCCAAAAACCGTCATATCACTGCCTTTCGTGACATATTTGCAGATGTATTTTATGGAGTTTACTGAATTGCAATACTCAACGTTAAAGTGGCGAATAATGAACAATCCAACTGTTGTCGACCACGAAATCTATTCTTTTCTTGTTGTGATAATTCGACCGTTATCATCGAGTGATCGACGCCGATACAGTGGATAACTATCGTTGCCAGTGACGGTCTCGGCCGTTAATTTCCGTGGATATCATTTGGAACACTTTCCTTCGGCCATGCAAGGTGATTGGGGGTTGATGGCGCCACACGGTCCATGAATCATATTTGTAATTACAACATCATGTAGGTCTGGATCGGCTTTGTGATCAGGAAACTCGGCACATATGATATCATGTATTTCATCATCATCATCATCAACAGCCTAGAATAGTCCACTGCTGGACATAGGCCTCTCCTTAGAAAGGAGGTTTTGGCCTACTATACCACGCTGGCCAGACGGGTTGATATAGGGTTTGTTTCAAGTTTTCCTTCTCTTTGCAGTGCTGTTGTCCTGCGTAGTTTGCTCCCTTAGTCGCCTCTTACGACACCCACGGGATAAATAGGGGTGGTAACATTCCGTATTCTTAATCCGTCACCACACGATATAATGTATTTGGTCTGGTTTTATTCTTTCCACTAACCAAATAATAATATGTGCGTGCGGCAGGCCTCGTTTTTGTCATTCGATTGAATACATCCAGCATCTAGTATCTCCAAAGACGCGTCGTTTAACAATGTTCATCAGGGACCGCATTTTTTGCCTGAATACACGTGCTGTGATGTCGTGTCGATCACTTGATGTTTATCCAGGAAGCAGCAATTGAACAATTTCTATCCATTTTGGATTACAGTCATCGGCTAGTGGGAAGGGTGGCAGCACGGGACCCTTTCCTTCCGACTGATGCAGATCTTTTCTGGGCACGTCTGTACCAGCAGTCGATCGCTAGGAGTGAAATGAGTTGCGCCCGTCACCACCGAAGTGCAATTTGCACTCGGTTCAGTAACCACTGGTCAACGTAGCGTCGGGCTCTCATTGTAGTCATTGGAGAGGATTTCTCGTTACCAGCCGTTACGCGCTCCATGGCTGGTGGTCTCAGGTGGCCGGGTTTTTCCCTCCACTTGCCACGAAGGCCTACCGCCAGGAGGTGACGTCCTCGTATCTGGGACGTCTTCTAAATGAGAGTTTACACCCGAAGGTGGTGACAGCGCTTTTAAAGGGCAGGCGCTAGGGGTCCGCAGCCTTCATCTACCCAAGTAGGACGTGAAATGTGGTGTGGTATTCTGCATGGGTTGGTCTTAGGGCCGCTCTTGTGGCATATCAGCTACTACTATGTGCTCCCCGGTGCCTTCTTGGATGATGTCGTCGTCACGTGCTACGCGGATGACATGCTCGTAACGGCGATCCGGTGACTCGAGGTGTCTCTAACAAATCTGAGGCTTTGTTTTTTCATGAGCCTTGGAGGGGGCCACCTGGGGGATCCAACCTCGTAGTAGAAGGCACTCGCATCGACATCGAGCCCTTAATGCGGTATCACAACGCCCTACCGCAAACCCCGATGGGGTGAAAGCCCATGTAGGTATGTACTCACGTAAGCCACTTGCCATTGCCATTCTGATAGTTTGACTTTGTGTTCCTTTTAAGTTTCATTATGTACGAGTATTTCCGAACTACTTTCAGTTTAAGAATGCATAATTCGTACTTTACTTATAGACAACGACATATAATTCCATAACGTAACGTAAACGTTCAGCCGTTTAGTATTTACCAGAGAACATAGATACGGACATATTATTTAGGTCTAACACATAACCTTCCTCTTGTCTTTGTCACAATCGACGAAGAAGTTTTAATTCAATTTCGAAGACAAAGAAGTTGCGTGCTTCAGTTACTATCAATACATTTAAAGATATTATTTTTCAAAAAATATTTTAAAATGTGCATGAAATTGATAAAAGCGCCCTCTGTCGAAGGAGGCCATTATTACGTTAACACAGATTGTCTACGTAGGTAACTATGCTCATGACCCTGCATTGTCAAAATACACAAATGTCAAAACCTCGAATAACAATAAGGGTGGCACTGCAGTAGCTTAAGATAATTTTTTATTGGCTTAAAAAATAATTAGACACTATGTACTAGTCTGCGAAAATAGTCAATGAGCTGTACAGACAATACAGTAAAGTTTTTATCAGAGAGTAAAAGTATTTTAATATTTTAACTCAGCACACTTCACTCAGTCTACAAGAGCTATATTCATAACGTAATTTTAAACCATATGAAATGGTTCTCCTTGCCTCCACACTCCATAAGGCTGGAGACTCATAAAATGAGTTCCATAAAACAGTTTTGAAATTACAGTTTAGCAGTAGTGTTTAATGTTAACTTTTTAGTAACAACGGTCTGTTTAGTCTACTAGGATCCAAACGGTTCTGTTCACCACTTGCCATGCTGCCGGCGCTCGCGAGGTACTGAGAGCCTAGTCTGAGTTTATTTCACATCTACTCGATCGTCACGGTGACCACGTTCGATGTTGCGATTGGCTCACGCTGAACTCTTCACCGATGATTCATTTGCTTCATGATGTCTATTGAGTAGGTTAATGTGATGTTTTTGCTCGCTTTTGTTTGTTCTTGCTAGTGAAGTATACTTCAGGTGCACAACTTTTTGCGATAAATCGTTTTTTGGTGCAAGTGCGTTACTCAGGTGCAAGTGCATCACATGAAGTGAGTTTCTTTTAAGTATTTACCTTATATACCAATGTCAAATACTTATTTAAACAGATAAAATCGAATTGCAGTTTTTAAGGGTCAACTATTAATTCAGGCCAAATTAAAAAAAAACTGCCAACAATCGATTCTACGATTAATGGATCTCAAATCTCAGATTGCATCACCAACCGCTGTAGTAGACGTTAGGGATAATCGATTTTGCAAAAACATCGATGATGGCAACGATAGCAGAACATCGAAACTCGATGTTTATTAAGCTTTGTGCTTTATTGATGAGTGTTTTCAAAAAACATCGATGTCAGACAACATCGGTGTTTTTTGAAAACGCTCATCAATAAATAAAACGACCATAAAATCGCATATTTTTTTCAGTTTAACGTGTTTTGGGTGCAGACCGTCGATTTACAAATAGAGCATTAGCGTTAAAGGAATAACTTTGCTGCTGGTAACAAAGCTTTCTCCGCATGCCTCTTAAGTTGCGATCTCAGTGAGTTCTTCTATCTGTTTGGCGTTTACAATTGGAGAATTACAGTTACGGCAGTTCACAATTTGGTTAATAGCTGGACGCAGTTTTAAAGTAATCAATTTCAGTTAGGATTGTTTCCGTAGATCATCTTTTGCTGAAACATATCGCTTGAATCACATGTCTATTCTTTTAACGGATGCAATCAAGCTTGGCAATTGGTCAGTTTTTCAATAGATTTGTGTGCCACTAATTTAAGCAAGTGGGCTAAAGAAATGACTTACTTTTTTCCAAACGCACTATCAATAACTTTCGCTTCATATGCTCCACCATCAGGCACCACTGCCAATACTTTATTTGTACCTATCAGCCATTTTTCGCAAGTTAGTAACGGCAACCATTGCAATGTATTCAGCGGTATGCACTTCTGTTAACTCATACACTCCCAATGTGGGTGATACCATTGTGTATTCATAAAACTGATAGATTTCGATTGTGTGTCCGCAACGAAATTTCGATTGTGTCCGTGAAATCAATGTTACGATGTTTTGTGTAATGCATTTTCGATGTTAAAACATCGATGTTTTATCTTTTAACATCGATGATCAACGAAAATCGATGATCATCAAGCATCCCTAGTAGACGTTCGGTTTGTCATATAGGTATTTATTATTATATTTTATTTTATATTTTTGTGACACAAACTAGCAACATATAAGATTTATTTAGTTATTTTAGCTCTTAAGTGAAAATTTCTGCTTTTGTAGACAAAAAGAAAGAATAGGTTCCAACATGACCATGAGCATTCCGACCAAGTCGGAAGTAAATAAAGAAGAGCTTTGCTTCTACGGCAGTGATCCAGGTGCAGTAAAACATGGTAATTTCATCAACTACTACTCCTTTCACGATGTGCAAGAAAGGATAAATAATCTTCATCCTCAAATGTTTCCTACACCAATAGATAATAAGCTTATTTGTCTAGATATTGGTTGCAATACAGGAGATCTGACGAAAGCTGTTTACGAATATTTAAAATCGCTCTATCCAAATTGCGACATTCACATACTAGCTGTAGATATTGATTCTGCATTAATATTTCGGGCTAAGGAATCCAATTCTTACCCATATATTACATTTAGCACTTCTAATATAATGTCTGAAGAAGATCGCTTGCCAATAATACATTTCCTAAAAAGTTACAAAAGAATGAAATTTGACATAGTTTTTTGTTTCTCTGTAACTATGTGGATTCACCTTAATAATGGTGATAATGGCTTACTAGAATTTTTACAATATCTGAAAAGTATTTCTAACACAATTGTAATTGAACCACAACCATGGAAATGTTATAGGAAAGCACAAAAAAGGGTAAAGAAATCTGGTAATACATTTGAACTTTATAACCATCTAAAAATAAAAAGTGGTGTGGATATTATCATAGAAAATATCCTCAAAACTGACTTATATTGTAAAATTTATGAATCTCCAAGTTCATCTTGGGATAGGAAAGTACAAAGTTTTCAGTTAACAATGGAATCTGTAAACAAATGTTAATTATCAACCCAGTAAAAGTATTATTTTTCACCATCTTGTATTTCATTTAAAGCAGGAAACAATGCATTGATAATTGAATATTTGATTAGAAGCAATTTTTAAAGAGTAACATCTTTCGTCCCACTTGCCTGCAATCTGTGGTAGTATTTCATGAAAAAGGACAAAACTGTGTAGCAGGAAACCTACAGGCTTAGTTTTTACACACTTTTTAATTTGATCAATCAGCACACAGTGCTAATGTTGGTTGACAGACAGTAGGTGAGGTATTAGATATTACACTCCATATATACGTGATTACTGTAAGGCTTGCTCATTTGTTTTTCAAAATTAACAAAGGTAACATCTTTATTTAAAACAAAACGCATTTGCTAATGATTAATATGTCATTACATATACTTATACTTACATTGTTTTCATTTGGACAAATGGCCTAAATGAAATACATCTACTAGTTCACCGGTATTAATATTTTACAATATTATTTCTAACACTAGAAGTATGTATAAAGACTAAGTTATGTTGTCACTTCTTCTGTGCTTGATTCAAACTCCAATTTTACATCACCACCAAGATCTGTATCCATTTCTGTTTCCTGAGCATTTAGCATGTTGAGAGTGACCTAAAAAGAGAAATACAATAATATTAAAATGTTATGATTGATGTCTCATTCATATGAGATATTAATCACAACATTAAAGTAGTAAACTACTTTAATGTTGTGAACAATGGAAGTGGTACTTGTTTTAGATTAATACGAGCCCTGATGCAAAATAGTTCATCTAGTGTGAAATTTTCTCTGTGAGATTTTATCTAACTTCATTATTTTTGTATATCTACATAAAATATTAAGCTGTACTACTATCATATGCCACGTTACTTATGCCATTTTTTAATTATGAACCAATTAACTATTTTAGCTTTTTAAATTTATACATATCCTGTTTTAAATTCGAAGAAGTTATAAGCAAAATAGTTCGTCTAATTGTTAATTGATGCAAAAGAGTTCGTCTATCATTTGGAGCGACGAGTCCAAATTTGAAGTGACAGTCGGCGATGAAAGGAAAAAAGTGATTCGGAACAAAAATGAGGCATTTTATACTGATTGTCTCTTATGATATGGGGCTGCATGTCTGCACAAGGTGTTGGTGGTATGCAGTTTATGGATGGTTCTATCAATGCTGCAAGGTATCAAAACCTTTGGTAGCGAATTTACTGCCCTCTATTCCGTCACTTAAGCATCAAGATTCCTTCATTTTTCAACAGGATGGTGCTTCCTGCCATACTGCAAGGACAACGAAGACGTGGCTACTTGCGAAAAGAATCCCTACAATCGAATGGCCATCTAACAGCCGGGACTTGTCGCCGATCGAAACCCTATGGTGGAAAATGAAAAAAGTTCTCCGTAAAAATCCATCAAGATCGAAGAGCGACTTAAAGGCTAAACTCTTGGCTGTCTGGGAGTCAATTACGTCTGAGGAGTGTGCAGCGTTGGTTGCAACCATGCCTCTTCGCATTAAAGCTGTCATTGAGAGCAAAGGCGACTCAACTAAGTGGTAGACGAATTATTTTGCGTGAGTGACAAGGGTAGACGAATACTTTTGCGTTATGTTTTTTTGAATATTTTTTTAAATTTTTTATGTTATGTAAAGTCATGAAAGAATTTCAGTTATGTTAAAATAAACTAAATGTTTTTACCAATATTTACTTTCTATATTTTACGATTTGCACTACTTTCCATACTAGACGAACTATTTTGCATCGGGGCTCGTATAATAATGTGTAATATATCCTAGAATATTATTTTAAGTGGAATTGATATATTTAAATAGATATTATAGTAAGTTAGATGAGATCACGTTGTGACAAATTACATACCTATTCACTTAGATGAATAAATTGTGTGTGGGGTACACTGAAAGTTTCCAGAATATCTATTATGGATGTTATTGATTGATTGTTTTTTAACTGCATGGATGTCGTAGTGGTTGAAGCGGTCGCTACGCCGCTCACTACTACGCTGAGTGTTGTGGGTCTAATCCCCACATGGGACGACACTTTGTGTGATACACAAATTCAAGGATATATTCTTCATGCGGGAGTTGTCTTTTTAATAATAAAAAAAACTATTTCATTCTCAGCGTTGCACATGCACTGGATATATTCATTGGAGAATGAA
Source organism: Arctia plantaginis (assembly GCA_902825455.1). NCBI lineage: Eukaryota > Metazoa > Arthropoda > Insecta > Lepidoptera > Erebidae > Arctia > Arctia plantaginis. The sequence continues at coordinate 11,382,497 of CADEBD010000288.1, forward strand.
ATCCATACATCTATAAACAATAATCAGGCCATAATTCATGTTTCTAAATATTCAATAGTTGCTGAATCATCATGTGGACAAAGTTACTGCTTGGTTAATAGGTTTTTGAGCAGTATTGTTTAATAGTTGTTAGCAGTAGCTGTAACTATTAACAATAACTACTTAACGGTCTATAGTTGCAGACTGGCAAGTGCTCCTATTTTCTAGTATAATTTTTTTACTCAATTTATTGTCTTAATGTTTTTTCATTTAGGCTAACATCAATTTTGCTGATGCTCTTTTGGTTTCGGGCAGTTAACAACATATCCTGATTTCATAACCTTGACAAAGGATATTTGAAGTTCCATGTCAATTTCAATGTGATTTTGAAACGTCACAGGTCTTAGTGCCTGTTTGCAATAGTAATTCTAAAAATGACAAAACTTGCCTAAATCTATTTATTTCACCATATTGTGAGCTAGCATAATGCATGATGCACAATATTCTTGTTTTGTAATTTTTAATGATGAACTATTGCAAAAATATCTGCAGCAGCTAGAAAACATCTTTAATGTATATTCAAATTCTTTTTTCATTGGCAATGCTTACTTCCAAGCATGTTATCAAAACTTTCAGTGGTACCCTCACATATCTAAAATAATAAGATTTGATATGTTATAAATATTTCTACTCAACCAGTGATTAATGGTTTAATGATGTAAATGAACCTGTTGTGATAAGGGAGCAGCATGTAAACTATGCTGTCCGTGACTAACTAAGCTGCTGCCAGCCAGTGTTCTTTCTTCAGGCAACTTCTTTTTAACGGGTGTTTTTGGCTGCTGGCTGAAATAAGTTAAAAATTGATCATATTAAATTTAGTTTTATATCTTTTTGTATTATATATTAACAGAAATTAAAGCTGTTACATATTTAATAAGCATTACAGGCCTTTAATTTTTTACTACAGCCTTTTGCAATATAATGCCTGTTAAATATGTAATCTTGTTGATGAACAGAAAAGTTGTAAAGTTAGTATATTGTTTATTTGATTTCATTCATATTTTAAGAAGTATCATAGAAAAATTACATTATTATCTTTGTACTTTATGAAGTGCATCATTATTATTAAAAATATATATATTTAAAATAATAGATAAGAATTCACAAAAGTAGTGTACTGGGTGATGTTTGACTTTAAACTTGCACCCTTCATTAGCTCAGGACATTAAATTAATAAAAGATATACATTCTTCTTCTTTAATTAACTCAAACATAAACAAAAAATATTTCTGTGTATAACCTACTTTAACCAAACAGTTTTTTTTTATTTTGAAACCCTCTTTAGCCATTACCCCAACACAGTTTTTTTGGTGTTGTGAGGCCAGAATTGAACTGACTAAAGCCATATGGTGTGGAACTCTACACCTGAAATAAGAAGTTAAGGTTGGAAGAGGAAACAGGTGTTATTAACACATATTTAACCAAACCTACTTCAACGAAAGGAGAGGGCATCAACTTGTCAGATATCTTAAATGATTTATTACGTATTGCTTCTTTGATAATATTAAGTTCTAACAGACATTATTTTGTACTCGTGTATTTCCATGGCAAATATAACATGAAAAAAAAAGAACTAAATCGGAAACCTATTTTGTCTTTTTATTATGAAATAGTAGCATTACTTACCTAGGGGTTGTTTCGGCCATAGGGTGCAATAACATTGTCATTTCTGCTAACTTATTGAAAGCAGCCCCTGCCTCAGTAAATATTTCCCCTACCTGAAATCAATCACCAAAAAAGATATAGTAATATAATTTCGGGAATATGAAAACTAAACAATACAAACAAACCTTTGCTGCGGAATTGTTCATAATTGATTATAACAATAAGTAGAGTTGGAATTAAAACGCGAGCGAAATACTTTTTCGAAAATATCACTCTAGGGTAAACAGTAGGAGACAAAAATACAAAATATTGTAAACAAAGTTATCAACACTTGTCATAATGACATATCGTCGCCTAGACAAGGTCGGTCTAGTTTATGGATTTGATAGTTTGTTTCAATAAATTGTGAATTCATGCTTTAGGATCAATGATAGTGGTTATAATATTCTATTGATCTTTTCAAAACAATTACTGCGATAATTAAAAAAACTAATTGGTATATTGCTCTATATTTTCAAAATCAGGGACAGAAAATAATAATAATAATACTCAAGACAAGCCCCATTAAGACAAAAAAAAATGTTAGGTTGCCATATTATTATTGCTGTTTTCTTGCTCTTTAATATAGCCTGGAAGAGATTGCTCTTAGCAATAAGGCCGCCCTTTGTACATTGTATATCTTACACTTTCATGTAACTATCATGCTTCTTGTAAAATGGTGTTCAAATAAAGAGTTCTATCTATCTATAGCAAAACAAAAAAGAATTGATTGTGATATTACATGCAAACTAATTTTGAGACATTGATATTTTGGAATGATGTCTAATTCCATAACTATAACTCGCTCACACGTCTGTAAAACTCGCAAGATTTAAGTTTAGGCTTCCTAGAATACTAAGTCTATGGGTACTTCTCAGTAGTATTGGTAGTATCTATTATATAGTTATCTGTGGTATATATCTGCTTAATTACGAAATGTCAGTTGTCAATGAAAACATGTTGTTTACGGATAGAAGACATGTGCGACTGCGGAGTGTGAAAATAACACGTTAGTGTAATTTTGCCCATAGTACAGTAAAGTTGTGCCCGGGAATAATTTAGAACGACTAAATCTATATTAAAGATTTGATCTGGTAGCAATAAAGCAAACATTAAAAATGAGTGCGCCTTTCTTTACACACATGGCCAATAGGTATAGAAGCCCTCAGAATATCAATAGTCAATCGAGTTCTTATAGAAAACGTCCACATCCAGGATTTCAATGGGGACCCCATACACATTTCCGACCTATGAACAATTCTACTACTGAGAACAATGATGAACACTGGTGTGAGACTTGCGACAGGGGATTTCCTACAGCGGAGATACTCGAAAAACATAAGCAACAACATCAGGTAAACAGAACCTACATATGTCCTATTATGAACAATTTGTGGACAATAACCTACATTTATCTCCTTACTATATAAAAATGTCCAGCAGTGGACTATTAAGCTGTTGATGATATAAAAAAAAAACATTTTAAAGGTTTTCTGTTAAAATTTGTCTCCTTATAATGTTGTCCCTTTTTATGGCCTTTTCTTTTACATATCTGTTGATTCCCACACCTCATGAAATTGAATAAGTTTTTAGTTTTTCTTTTTAAGTAAATGTTTTATTTAAATAATAAGGCACAAAAACATTTTACTCAAAGTATTACTTATTACTAGAAACCACTTTATCTTATAATAATAGGTATAGCCTTTTGTACTGAACTGACAATCTGTTTGAACTGTAAATTACAGTCAAAATCAATTATAAAAACATCGACTACTCATATTTGATCATAAAAATCGATAGTCGTAACAGCCAGTGAAGATACCGTGCCGAGCCCGGAAACTCTGAATTTAACTAGAAATTGTTTACTTTTTATTGAAGAATTGGTCCATCTATTAGCACATTATTTCTCCTTTGATATTTAAACCTCTTCAACAAAGCTTCCTCATTCTTTGCTTCATTGTTCTGCCTTGTTTCATTTTCAAAAAAAATGCTGTCATAAATTTACCTCGCTTTCCAAAGGGTCGAAATTAGCAAGTGTGATACACAATATTCTTTTGCCGAGTCTTTGTTTGGAATTCCGCTCTAGCTTTGATATAATACAGGATTTTTCCTCAATATTAATTGGCTTTCTTTTTCTTTGCGACGTGTTAAAAGTTTCACAAAATGCTCGACAGTATGTTAGGTGCGTTGTATATGAAGAAGCGGGCTTTGATTATATGTTATACGTGTATTTTGTTTCTAATTATTACGAAAGACCCTAAACACGACACTTTGTTTTGTTTACTTTTGCGATCTTAATAGCCAGTGACCATTATACTGTTCCCTAGATGTGGATACTGTTACCCATTCAAATTGGTTACAATACATCTGGTCCTTCTAACAGATACTAAGCTCCGAAGATATTAGTTAAATGTAGTCGACTAATGAGGTATGTCGTAATAAGCAATGTTGTAAAAAGCAATGCTTTTAATAATATATAGCATTCAGATGACTTTCTTGGAACCACACTCAAAACTTTCGTTTAGATGCCTAAATGGGCCTCTGAAAATATAAGCCCTTTGTATTAATATTAGGGTTTTCCATGAGAATAACACAGGAAAAAAAAATCTGTTTCTTTTTTTTTATAACTATTTTTGTAGAGATTTGAACACTACAAAAAAGGTCTGATGTAATTTTTCGATGAATCAACTCAATCAAAAGTTATGCGAGGTCAAAATTGAATTAATTTCTCTTGATGACTGATTCATTAATTTCTCGAGCAGTATAATGTGAGACTTTCCACTGAACAAGAATTAATTGTGATTTAAGAATGTTGTTGAAAATCTTTGTTTAAATTGGACTCATTTCTTCAACTGTGCCACTTTTCAGTTCATTTGGTATGTTGTCCGCTTTTGGAGCTTTATCCATGGAGAGTAAATGGCTATCTTTACTTTTGAGTTGAGTACTGGTTGTATGACATTCTGACTTTTGCTTACTGGCAGTACATGAAGTCTGCATAGGAGAATCAATATGTCATTTGGGAATATCCAAGAACGGATAAGAAGTTAAATCGGAAGGGGCTATGTCAGGTGGGTGGCTTGAATTTCCCATTGAAGCATTGCCAGATAGGTTTCCACTGGTTTTGCAACATGAGGCAGAGCATAGTCATGTAACAAAATCATTTGTCATGCTCTGCTCAACTCAAACGCATCAATTGCAATCCATTCCTAACACTTTTAAACAATATTTGCATGTCATATCAGACACAGCATTGTCACCATAGGTGCAGATTACTTTTCAATAAAGTAAAATAATAAAATTACCTGTAAACATGAATCATAATTGCTTTGTTTACACTAAAGTAAACAACCGAACACTATAATTTAAGGGTAGTTACAGTACTTCAATACAGTTGCATTATCAATAGACTCCCTGCATGACCTTAATACCATCTTGAACTTATTCAAGGTATACCAGTATTATGTGGTAGATCAGTCATTTCATTTAACAATAATTGTCTTAAATTACAGAAATGCAGTATTGATGGGTGCCAATTTGTTGCTCACCCAAAAGTTATCACAAGACATATTCAAATGCAACATGCATCAGGATTATACAAAAAGATATCAAAGTTAAATAACCCTGAAGAAATAAAAAAGTGGAGAGAAGAAAGAAAAAAGAAATATCCTACAATAGCTAACATTGAAAAAAAAGCAGCTGAATATGAAGAGAAAGTTAAGAGGGGTGAAAAAATGGCTTTAAAACAAAGTAGAAGCAAAGTTGCCAAATCAACAGGTAAAATAATATATTATAATATCTCTCTTCCAAATAATTTATTTCTACACATAACAAATTTTCATTATTTATGTGGAGTTAAAAAATTTATTAATTCGTTGAAATCTTGACCCATAAGTTATGAATAACATAATTCTCTTCTGCATATGATCTACTAAATTGAAGGTAGACAGTCACAAAAAAAATAGAATACTTTCCATAGTAACAGATGCTAATACCGAACAGAAATTGTCTGCAAGTCTAGAAACATTTAGCAACCACAAATTATATGTATATGTTTCAAGTGAATTGAAACATTCATACAAAACCTTCATTCATTCATTATATTATATTCTACCACATTCTCACTACGCCATCTACTCCCAAACTAAGCAGACCTTGTACTATGGGTACTAGACAACTGATATAAATACATATATACTTTTTTTGTAAATACATACATATTATACATACATGCATTAATTATCTCAACTTCAACATTATTATTTCATTATCTCAGCTTTGTGGCATCTAGGTAACCACAATTTCGCCCATGTCATGTATTTAAAAGACAAATTGACAAAGAATTTTATGTAGAGCAATTTTTGAGAATGACAGAAGAATGAATAAATTGTTGACGTACAGACATTATAAAACTTAAAAAAAACTAGTAATAGTTTCATTATCTCAAAATGTACTCTGCAGACAACACTAATATTATTTTATTTCTATGCTTTCACAGATCAACCTGCAGCTAGAGATAGTTTTAATAAAAATAATGAGAATCATAGGACTAACAAATCAAATATAAATCAACAGAAAATTCGTATTAAGAATGATCAGCCACCACCAAAAAAAGTGCCCAAAATCACTCCTAAAGTACCAAGTGTGGTAGAGAAAAATAAACTAAAGCCCTTTACTGGAATCCTCAGCATTAGCATGGATGATGATGATACAGCAGAAGATGTATGTAATTTGATAAACCCTGATAATAGCTTAATTGAAGAAGACGAGTATAATGAGGACCACATAGAGCAGCCCATAGCTAAGCCTGTTCAAGAACCAGTGTTGTGTGGAGCTCTATCATCGCTGATGTGTGATTATGGGTCTTCAGATGAAGATAATGAAAACGATAATAAAACTACCAATGTTGCAAAACCGTTACCACCTCAAAAAATTGAAAGATTACATAAAAATGTAGAAACTATTAATAATAACGATACAAATAACCATATGGTAACTGTAAACAGTAATATTAAAGAGGATTTAGATAATGTTACTACTAATAATCTGAAAAATAATTTGGATCAAACAATCAAAAATCAAGATGATAGTGACAATGATAGTGGTCCAGAAGAAGTAAAAATTGATAAAATGAACATTACAGAACCTCCTTGTACCTCTTCCACTACTTCATTAGAAATTTCTAAAACAAAGAGAGTGCCTTTCAATGCTAAAAAAGGCTTTCTTTCTAGGAATGGTCATAGGCAACATAATAGCTATAAGCAAAAAGTACCATCTACTCTACTACAAAAACTATTATACAAAGAAATACGTCAGGAACGTAATATTGTTTTACAGTGTATTAGGTATATCAAACAGATGAACTATTTTGATAAGCCTAATAAATAAATTGTACTTCTAAAGTTCTTGTTTTTATTGACCCATGAAGCATGCTTAGCGCACTTTATATTTTACTCACAGGAGTGTTCAGTCGTGACAGTCTTTTCTCAAGGGACTAATAATTATTATTTATTTCAGGTAATTATGTGGGTACACATCGCTCATTTGCTACAAGGTCGACTTATCTGAAAATTGATGATTTTTTAGTTAATAACACAGTTGAGTAGAAAAAATAGCGCTCCGTTTACTGTAAAACCCCTATTTCTCTTTACTTAAAGAGACAGAGCAAATATTCACAGTTGTGCTGTTATAGCAGTCTCTTTCGTTCAGGTTACTCGCGGCAACAATGACATTATTTAGTTGCGATGTGACAGTGCGAGCGATAGGCGGTACTTGTGCTCTTGAAGAACGACATTTCATAAGTAATAACGCGTTTGCCGGTAAGTTAACTACAAATTTATTTTAATAAATTTTTAGGTATAATGTGTTTAGTATAAATGTCTCGTTAATGCGTGTGCGTTACCCCAGCAAAATAATGTCGAAAATGGTCATTTAAACGTTATAGATAATTAGTTGCTCCCCTTCTGTAATTGATAGGCACATTTTTAAAGTTGTTTCACTTAAACTTTTTTAGTTATTTCAAAAAAACATTTCCTGCTGGGGTAACGTTTGAAACGTTACCGCAGCCAGACATTTTCTTTTTTAATTGTAATATTGAAATAAATTTTAGCTAAATAATTAGTTATCTGGACTAGATAAATGTTACAACTTATTTGGTATTTGTATTTTCTTCGGCTGCGAAGTTATTCGAAATCCTGCTGGAGTAACGTTTGTGGGTTTGCTGGATCTCTGAAACGGGTAAGCGGATTGTAACCATCTTTTGTACAAAACTTCTTAAGGATTACTTTTAGTTTGTTCAACAATAAAATAACAAAAATAATGGACCGTTTAAAAATTATTTAGGTAAGTATGAAAACACTTCAATACGTCCTAACACTTTAAATAAGACCTCTAAAGACTTACTTGAAACGTTATTCTATTGCTTGTAACTACCTTCAAATGTATACGAATTTTCGTATGTATAGTGTAAGTGACTAAAAAGTTATGATGAAATGTGGCTCTCCACGTTCACGATCACAATGTGTGCGGCCTTTTTTGGCCACCGATAAACCTGTGTGTGGATATATAAACTGAATGTTATGCCAATAATTCGTTGTTTAGTTCAGTTGTCTACCTGTAGAATTTCAGCGTCGTACATATAATAATTTACGAGATACCTAATTAAATAAAAGTCATTAGACGGTGCAAGACCGTGGTAACCCGACCATGTTTAGGTGGTTACAAAAAAGCGATCACCCAGTACATTGCGCTGTCTTTTAAAATGTTTAGTGTAATATACCTTACGATTTCGGTATAATTGCGGACAGTGTTAAATAAACTGGACAGCAAATAAACCGAGCCACCCGCTACCTAGGCACTCTAATTCGATTTTCTCAAAAACTAAAAAACCTACAATTAACAAAGTTGTACCTACAGAAAGTGCGTTTTATGGTGATTAAAATGAAAGGAAACTTATTGGGTTTAATCAATATTTCAGTGTTTATTAAGGATTTTACAAAGAAGAGTTGTTTTCCAGTCGTGACAATCGTTAGTAATGATAAAGTGAAAAAAAAATTAAAGCCAAAAACAAAGATAAAATCAAAAAAAGTTTTTGATCAATATTCCGTATTCCCTCCCCTTGCTCGGATAACTGCCAGCATCCTTGTATTCATCGACCTTACGAGCCTGACGATAAAATCTTGAGGAATTGTATTTCACTCCTCTTCAATTGCGATTCGCAGCTCTGGAAGCCTTGTTGGAGCAGGTACCCGGGCTCGAACCCGACGTTTCAGCTCATCCCATAAGTGTTCTATCGGATTCAAGTCCGGGCTTCGAGCTGGCCAGTCCATCGTACGAATGCTGACGTTGCGTAGATACTGGGTCACCACATGAGCAACATGAGGCCGTGCATTATCATGCATCAATTGCATATCCTGTCCGATATATCCTGCGTAAGGTACCACATGGTCTGCGAGGATTTCAGTAATGTAGCGATGAGAAGTCAGTCCACGTGTACGGCCCGTCGGTTCGATGAAAACTAACGCTGTATGTGCTGTTAACGAGATGCCGCCCCAGACCATTACAGATCCTCCTCCATAAGCAACAGTTTCCTCGATGCAACACTGAGAATAACGTTCTCCAGGGCGACGATATACTCTCTGAGGTCGATCACTTCCATGTAGACTCACCCTGCTCTCATCAGTGAAGAGTACATTACTCCACTGCTCTAATGTCCAATCCCTATGCTCTCGAGCAAATTCAAGTCGTGCTCGACGGTGTGCTACCGTTAATGCTGGGCCTGTTGCAGCTCTTTTTAGGGTCAGGTTCCGTTCAGCAAGTCTCCTTCTGACGGTATCTGAACTTATGACCACTTGGCGTTCGTCACGCAGACTTTGTTAGACTTGAACTACGTTGAGGTGGCGATTTCGCAGAACAGTAAGGTGGATATAACGATCATCTGCTGCTGATGTAGCCCTAGGTCTGCCCGTACCTGGAGGGCGATCGAATGCTCCAGTCTCTAGGTATCGTCTCTAAACTCGTTGCACCGAAGATCTGCTGATACGAAGCCTTCGAGCGACTTCACGTTGCGCAATGCCTGCTTGAAGTAATGCTACAGCTTGAGCTGCTTGCTGAGGTGTTGTATCCATTATTAATCAAAAAAAGTAGCAAAAACACACGCGTCTGAGCAAACGATGGACAAAAACTAAAGAAATGATAAGAAATATCCGACTACCCTCATTGTAGAGAAAAAGAACGCTAATTTCAAACTCTGGTGAAAACAGAGCAAATCGTTAGCATTGTGTTTGTTGCTTGATTACAATGTGAGTTGACGGTACTTTCGAATTAATTTTTAGTCATTTTAATCACCATGAAACGCACTTTTTGTAGGTATAACTTTGATAGTTGTAAGTTTTATACTTTTGAGAAAATCGAATCAGAGTTCCTAGGTAGCGGGTGGCTCGGTTTATTTGCTGACCAGTGTACATTCAATATTTATTCATTATTATTACCTATTATTTATTTTGTTTTTTTCCCTAATTGATCTAAAGCACTAGTTTCTTTACTTAAAATTTCTTTAGTCTTTTTTACTACCGGAGCTACAATCAACAGAAAATCTGCACTGGTCCGCTAAAATTATAAATATGTAGATACATGTATGAACGATTCACCTAACTGCAATAAATCGAAAATTTAAACCAATAAGAAATCGTTTCATTTCTTTGATTCTTTTTTGTAAAGAAATAACAATAAAGTAATTGTATTTTATTTTGGGGTGTATAGAGCTTTGACTTGAATGCATCAAAATATTTAAAGCATCAAGTCATCTACAATAAGTTAAAATAGACCGAATAGTAGAAGAATACAGGTGTAAATTAGAATGCATCAACATTGCATCGCCCAACAGTCGTATACCTCGTAAGAGTAGGTAATATTGTTCTGTGGTCTATACCGAGAACCGAGAATTATCTATACCTATGTACCTACCGCTAAGCGTTGAGCCCGTGACTGTTGATTTCTGTTAAAAACGAACAGTTGTTGAATGATATTTTGATATTATAACGGTAATTTAATTTATCGAGAGAAAGTGATACATTTTTATAGATAAAATTATTGGTCAGATAATATTTGTCAATCAAGAATCGCCGATAATACATCCTTCGCTAGAACGCGGGAGGGGAGGGGCGAAGGGATACTTCATTGTTTGCAATTTGCATCTAGTGCACTAAACTTGACCCTTAGGCAGATAATATACGTCTTGTAAAGTGCGTGTGCGCTTCCGCTTTCTATTTTTGCAAATATTTATCGTATTCTTGAGAATTCTTCAATATGTGTATACCTAATTACTAATAATGGGCAATAATGCAAATTCGATTCAATTTAAGTAATTGTCAATTCTTGTCTTAGGATATTAATTACTAATGCTAATATTGAGCTAAATTGAACAAATTAAAAACGATCATAACTTGTAGGTAGGTAAGTATATCACTTATTACTAATTTTACATAAATAATTTATTTTATTATAATTTAACTCACCGCGATTTTGTGATCAAATATTTTATTTTCTCCAACATTATTACAGAAATAATGCAATACAGAGTTTGTTCGCGATATGCTAGCCTAAGTCGATTCATCACTTAAAAAAAAATCCCCATCTATTCACAAAATACCTATTTACAACGCATACGTTACACTCTTCAAAACTTAAATTACCTATACCTACCCTAAAATTAAACTTCAATTAACAAATACTACATAGGTACCAATTCTATGAACAACTATAAACAATTCACCTAAACATTACGAGAAAACAAAAGCATTCAAAACAATACCTAATCTCCCGGCTGATTACTAATTATGCAATAAACAATCCTAAATAAAAATTATTTAAAAAACATGTAGTTTTTTGTAACACTTATGGACATATCCGTAGTAAACTTGCAAATAATATCCTACATATTTTAAAAGCCAGCACAATGTACTGGGTGATCGCTTTTTTGTAACCACCTAAACATGGTCGGGTTACCACGGTCTTGCACCTTCTAATGACTTTTATTTAATTATCTCGTAAATTATTATATGTACTACGCTGAAATTTTACAGGTAGACAACTGAACTAAACAACTAATTATTGGCATAACATTCAGTTTATATATCCACACACAGGTTTATCGGTGGCCAAAAAAGGCCGCACACATTGTGATCGTGAACGTGGCGAGCTACATTTCATCATAACTTTTTAGTCACTTACAGTATACTTACGAAAATTCGTATACATTTGAAGGTAGTTACAAGCAATAGAATAACGTTTCAAGTAAGTCTTTAGAGGTCTTATTTAAAGTGTTAGGACGTATTGAAGTGTTTTCATACTTACCTAAATAATTTTTAAACGGTCCATTATTTTTGTTATTTTATTGTCGAACAAATTAAAACTAATCCTTAGGCGCTGTCTCCACGAGCGAGAGAATCGCGACGAGTCCGCGCTTCTATCGTCGGGTAATCTCCACGAACGAGCGATTATTCCGCCAGCGTATCGTCACGACTCGTGACGGAATCGCAGCGCGTCCGCGACGACTCGTAACGGAATCGCAGATTTTGCGTTGTGCTTTTATTTGTTGAAAGGGTTCAGTTAGGTGCCAGACGAGAGCAAAATAAGTAGTGTCTCAGTCAATAAAATAATTCTTTATTATGGATGTAGTGTTATGGGGTGCTTGTGCAAGTACGCTAGTGAATATGCAGTTATTGTTATTAAGAAAGGAAAAAAAGCGCCGTTGGTGGACACATCCTATTCCACTACGTCGTGCATTTGACAGCGCGCTCGCTGCGAGCGCCGCTAGTAGCGACGATACCGCGGCGATACGACGACGTTACGCGCGCACATTGCCACTCGTCGCATCGCCGGTGTGCGTTACCCCATCAAAATAATGTCGAAAATGGTCATTGAAACGTTATAGATAATTAGTTGCTCCCCTTCTGTAATTGTTATGCACATTTTTAAATTTGTTTCACTTAAACTTTTTTAGTTATTTCAAAAAAACATTTCCTGCTGGGGTAACGTTTGAAACGTTACCGCAGCCAGACATTTTCTTTTTTAATTGTAATATTGAAATAAATTTTAGCTAAATAATTAGTTATCTGGACTAGGTAAATGTTACAACTTATTTGGTATTTGTATTTTCTTCGGCTGCGAAGTTATTCGAAATCCTGCTGGAGTAACGTTTGTGGGTTTGCTGGATCTCTGAAACGGGTAAGCGGATTGTAACCATCTTTTGTACATAACTTCTTAAGGATTAGTTTTAATTTGTTCGACAATAAAATAATAAAAATAATGGACCGTTTAAAAATTATTTAGGTAAGTATGAAAACACTTCAATACGTCCTAACACTTTAAATAAGACCTCTAAAGACTTACTTGAAACGTTATTCTATTGCTTGTAACTACCTTCAAATGTATACGAATTTTCGTAGGAATACTGTAAGTGACTAAAAAGTTATGATGAAATGTAGCTCTCCACGTTCACGATCACAATGTGTGCGGCCTTTTTTGGCCACCGATAAACCTGTGTGTGGATATATAAACTGAATGTTATGCCAATAATTAGTTGTTTAGTTCAGTTGTCTACCTGTAGAATTTCAGCGTCGTACATATAATAATTTACGAGATAATTAAATAAAAGTCATTAGAAGGTGCAAGTCCGTGGTAATCCGACCATGTTTAGGTGGTTACAAAAAAGCGATCACCCAGTATATTGCGCTGTCTTTTAAAATCTTTAGTGTAATACACCTTACGATTTCGGTACAGTTGCGTACAGTGTTAAATACATTCAATATTTATTCATTATTATTACCTATTATTTATTTTGTTTTTTTCCCTAATTGATCTTAAGCACTAGTTTCTTTACTTAAAATTTATTTAGTCTTTTTTACTACCGGAGCTACAATCAACAGAAAATCTGCACTGGTCCGCTAAAATTATAAATATGTAGATACATGTATGAACGATTCACCTGACTGCAATAAAACGAAAATTTAAACCAATAAGAAATCGTTTCATTTCTTTAATTTTTTTTTTGTAAAGAAATAACACTAAAGTAATTGTATTTTATTTTGGGGTGTATAGAGCTTAGACTTGAATGCATCAAAATATTTAAAGCAACAAGTCATCTACAATAAGTTAAAATAGACCGAATAGTAGAAGAATACAGTTGTAAATTAGAATGCATCAACATTGCATCGCCCAACAGTCGTAAACCTCGTAAGAGTAGGTAATATTGTTCTGTGGTCTATACCTAGAACCGAGAATTATCTATACCTATGTACCTACCGTTAAGCGTTGAGCCCGTTACTGTTGATTTCTGTTAAAAACGAACAGTTGTTGAATGATATTTTGATATAATAACGGTAATTTAATTTATCGAGTGAAAGTGATACATTTTTATAGATAAAATTATTGGTCAGATAATATTTGTCAATCAAGAATCGCTAATAATACATCCTTCGCTAGAACGCGGGAGGGGAGGGGCGAAGGGATACTTCATTGTTTGCAATTTGCATCTAGTGCACTAAACTTGACCCTTAGGCAGATAATATACGTGTTGTAAAGTACGTGTGCGCTTCCGCTTTCTATTTTTGCAAATATTTATCGTATTCTTGAGAGTTCTTCAATATGTGTGTACCTAATTACTAATAATAGGCATTAATGCTAATTCGATTCAATTTAATTAATTGTCAATTCTTGTCTTAGGATATTAATTACTAATGCTAATATTGAAATTTCGTTCAGGGTGAACAAATTAAAAACGATCATAACATTTAGGTAGGTATATCACTTATTACTAATTTTACATAAATAATTTATTTTATTATAATTTAACTCACCGCGATTTTGTGATCAAATATTTTATTTTCTCCAACAATATTACAGAAATAATGCAATACAGAGTTTGTTCGCGATATGCTAGCCTAAGTCGATTCATCACTTAAAAAAATCCCCATCTATTCACAAAATACCTATTTACAACGCATACGTTACACTCTTCAAAACTTAAATTACCTATACCTACCCTAAAATTAAACTTCAATTAACAAATACTACATAGGTACCAATTCTATGAACAACTACAAACAATTCACCTAAACATTACGAGAAAACAAAAGCATTCAAAACAATACCTAATCTCCCGGCTGATGACTAATTATGCAATAAACAATCCTAAATAAAAAATATTTAAAAAACATGTAGTTTTTTGTAACACTTATGTACATATCCGTAGTAAACTTGCAAATAATATCCTACGTATTTTAAAAGCCAGCACAATGTACTGGGTGATCGCTTTTTTGTAACCACCTAAACATGGTCGGGTTACCGCGGTCTTGCACCTTCTAATGACTTTTATTTAATTATCTCGTAAATTATTATATGTACGACGCTGAAATTCTACAGGTAGACAACTGAACTAAACAACTAATTATTGGCATAACATTCAGTTTATATATCCACACACAGGTTTATCGGTGGCCAAAAAAGGCCGCACACATTGTGATCGTGAACGTGCAGAGCTACATTTCATCATAACTTTTTAGTCACTTACAGTATTCCTACGAAAATTCGTATACATTTGAAGGTAGTTACAAGCAATAGAATAACGTTTCAAGTAAGTCTTTAGAGGTCTTATTTAAAGTGTTAGGACGTATTGAAGTGTTTTCATACTTACCTAAATAATTTTTAAACGGTCCATTATTTTTGTTATTTTATTGTCGAACAAATTAAAACTAATCCTTAAGAAGTTATGTACAAAAGATGGTTACAATCCGCTTACCCGTTTCAGAGATCCAGCAAACCCACAAACGTTACTCCAGCAGAATCTCGAATAACTTCGCAGCCGAAGAAATTACAAATACCAAATAAGTTGTAACATTTACCTAGTCCAGATAACTAATTATTTAGCTAAAATTTATTTCAATATTACAATTAAAAAAGAAAATGTCTGGCTGCGGTAACGTTTCAAACGTTACCCCAGCAGGAAATGTTTTTTTGAAATAACTAAAAAAGTTTAAGTGAAACAAATTTAAAAATGTGCTTAACAATTACAGAAGGGGAGCAACTAATTATCTATAACGTTTAAATGACCATTTTCGACATTATTTTGCTGGGGTAACGCACACGCATCGCCGCGATAACATCGCCGTGTGGAGACGCGTTCATTGAGAGTATATAGAAATACGTGGCACGA
This sequence comes from Arctia plantaginis, assembly GCA_902825455.1. Classification (NCBI taxonomy): domain Eukaryota; kingdom Metazoa; phylum Arthropoda; class Insecta; order Lepidoptera; family Erebidae; genus Arctia; species Arctia plantaginis. The sequence goes on from CADEBD010000288.1 coordinate 11,398,389, forward strand.
CGATAATATCGCCGCGATTCTCTCGCTCGTGGAGACAGCGCCTTAAGAAGTTATGTACAAAAGATGGTTACGATCCGCTTACCCGTTTCAGAGATCCAGCAAACCCACAAACGTTACTCCAGCAGGATTTCGAATAACTTCGCAGCCGAAGAAAATACAAATACCAAATAAGTTGTAACATTTACCTAGTCCAGATAACTAATTATTTAGCTAAAATTTATTTCAATATTACAATTAAAAAAGAAAATGTCTGGCTGCGGTAACGTTTCAAACGTTACTCCAGCAGGAAATGTTTTTTTGAAATAACTAAAAAAGTTTAAGTGAAACAAATTTAAAAATGTGCTTAACAATTACAGAAGGGGAGCAACTAATTATCTATAAAGTTTAAATGACCATTTTCGACATTATTTTGCTGGGGTAACGCACACTGAGGAGCCACCTTTATGTTCATAATACTTGAAAAGTATTATACTACAAAATCGAGGATCGCGGCTACAATTTTTTTTAAATGACTACTAAATAATATATTAATTTCTTTACGATTGAAGAGAATTTGAAGAGTGGCTCCTCAATCCAAACGGACATTAATAAAATAATGAAATAGATACCAACAATAGGGAAATATGCATCAGGAGAAAGCCCATAAGAACTATTTAGAATACAATTAAAACAAATCATGTTTTTAATATTATATTTTATGGTCCATAGATATTTAGGACTGCGCTGCAGCCGCTGGCGTCGTAGTAGCAGCGGCTTCTTCACGAATACGGTCTTTCTTAAGAGTTCCCATAAAGGCAGCTTTGTCAGCTGGTGTCTGGAAGCGACCATGACCGAATTTGGAAGATGTATCAATGAACTTGAGATTGATTTTCTCAAGAGCAGCCCTCTTTGTGTGCACGCGCAGAGACTACAAAAAAACATTAAGAAAACATTAGTACAGAGAATCAAGCTAGAGAATAATTCTTGATATTTAAAGTTATATTGATATTAATAAATATACCTTTCTCAATGTAATAACCCGCTTTTTGGGTCCCATGCAACAACCCTTGATCATTACAAAATCATTGTTAACTTCACCATAGTGCGGGAAACCACCCATAGGCGTGATAGACTTCTCAGAAAGGTCATACTCTGTAGAGGCATTGTTCTTAATAACTTTGCCATCCTTTGTGTGGATACCTGTAAAAATAGAATGCAGTAGATGTAGGATGCTGTTTGGTCACTCCCAGTAGTCTAGAAAATGCTCTGTATATAATAACAATATAAACTATCTTTATCATTTAAGCGCTGCTGTTGATAATATAAGATTCAATCAATGAATAATTTAACTGGATTAATCGTTAGTTGTGATAAAAGTAATATTTTATAAATAATAATCAATATTTCCATCCATATATTATGTGTTTCTTTTTGTTTTTGCTTTCATACCTAAACCACCGATTCTAAAAATTCTTTCACCAATGGAAAGCTACATTCTCAGTGAGTAACATAGGCTACTTAGGCAGAACTGTAGGCAAAATCTGGTAAATTATAAGTCAGTTATAATTACCTTGTCCAATCCTGTAAATCTTCTTATTCATTTCAGTACGATGGTGGTAGCCCTTTTGACCAGCACGGGCTACAGTGAATGACACTCTTGAAGGATGCCATGCTCCAATACAAGCAACCTTCCGCAAACCCTTATGTGTCTTACGCGGTAACTTCTTAGTGTGCCAACGAGAAGTCACACCTGAAATATTTCAATAGTGTTGAATCATAACGATAAGGCATGAATAAAATTGTGGAAGTCGATGTTATCCTTAAGGATGTTACTTTTACACCTGAGTGACATAGTAAGACCAATGTGAACATCACTGTATTTTTTTATTATGTTGCAAAATTAATATCCACACACTAATTTAGTTATGTTATAATAGTGATGTCATCACTGAAAAAGAAGCAGCAATCTTATTTTTCAACTCTCTCTGCACTAGGCAAATATTATTACTTACGGGGAACTTGAAAACCCTGACATAGAACAATTTGTGGATCAAACAAAGTGTTGTTCCATATGGAAATTGAAGCCACAATACTTAGCGCAGTAGGATATAGTGAGGTGACAGCTTAAACTACTACACAATCCATGCATTTATAATGTGCAGCATATAATGTAAAAGTTTAAATACCTTTGTATCCTTTGCCCTTGGTGACTCCAATACAATCAATCATCTCATCTTGAGTGAATACAGAATCAATGGGGATGGGCTTCTCTAAGTGTTCTCTTGCCCATTTAACTTTGTCTTCAATGGTACCTCCATTAACTTGGATCTCCATGATGTGAGCTTTCTTTTGACGCTGCTTGAGCAGCTTCATCTGAGTGTGAGCAATGATCCTCACAACACTACAGTAACGGATCATTTTCTTGAAGTCTTTCTCAATAGACTTGCGTCCAAGCTCATCCTGCCATTTCTTGCTGGCCTTGGTGAAGGCCTTCTTCTTGCATTTGTACCTATCATAAATCACACAGTGCCACTGTAACAAAAACCAATTGGCCTCATCATTGAGCGGAGACCAATTGGTGGAAATATGCTCCAGGCATATTCAATCGTAAACTCTCATTTTGAAGAGGAGAGCTGTTGACATATTATTAGTAAAATGAATAAAAACGATTACATTTAATAAAGATACTTTAAATTTCAGGGTATTAATATTTTACTACAATAACTATGTAATAACTTCTCACCAGTTCTTGTAGAAGCGACGGCGGCAGTCCTCAGACATGTGCTCAGCCCACACTGTGAGTAAAGCCCGGAGTCCATGAGGAGTTTCAATGTAACCGACCACACCAATCGCAACCATTGGGGGAGTCTCAATTATGGTTACAGCCTCTACAATCTCCTTCTTGTTAATCTCTGTAAAATAAGAGTTTTTAATAAAGTATTGATAACAGTCCTTAATAAAATGAACAAGTTTTTACAGAGAACATTATGATGGGACCAAACATGGGTAATTGCTTGAATTCATTTTATAGTACTGAAACTTTGAAAGAAAAGCAGTGCCATATTGCGAATAGTACTCACTTGAACCAGGACGGTCGGGTTCACGAACCACGTGGGTCATACCAGCCTTGTACCCTATGAAGGCGGTAAGATGGACAGGCTTGCTGGAGTCATCTTTGGGGAAAGCCTTGACCTTTCCACGATGGCGACGGGACCTCTTCTTGGGGTAGAATCCCATCGACCCATGGCGGGGCGCCGAAAACTTCCTATGCGACTGAAAACAAACTTATAATGTATAACGTGGCCATAGTACATCCAAACATAGTTAACCAACAGTAAAATCAGTCCGCCCTAGTATAATCTTCACATTAGACTCAGGTTCTAACCGTATAAAATTTAAAAATAGGGTCTCATCATGTGGAAACTTTCTATCCTTCTTTTATCGTTTTATAGGTACAGCGTACAGAGAATTTAAAAAATATAAATGGTGCTCACTGTACAACACTAAATTAAATATACTTCAGTCAAATTATTACAAAAACAATAAAAGATGAGAATACAATAAATTGATTTAAAACATTAGGCGGATAACTAACCATGTTCGATAACAGTCGCGACAAAAATGAACGATTTCACTGGATTATATGGCTCAGCTCGGAAACGAGATTAATAGTCAAATAGAGAAGTGTCATTCGAAATTTAGTGTCAATCGTAGAAATCGACTAATTTTTTTAAAATGTAATAGTCACACAGAATACTACAATACCAGTTTGATTTTGTCCTTAAAGAGCACACATTCGATATGGATAAAATTAAAATGTATATGGTCTGAATATAATTCAAATAAGATTTTAATTTTGTTTGCTAATACCATTTCTAGTATTACTAGTAGCACGATAAACAAAAGTGTGTGGTAAAAAGCAATAAAAGTAGTTGACTTTATTTCATTTTGAGAATAGGCCAGTATTATTTTATAAATATTAAACGTAACATTATTATCGGCAATATTTAAAAAAAATATCGAAGCTAGTAACCACTTTGTCGAGTCTAGTCGAAAATAAAATAATAAAATAATTAAAATGAAGTGTAAAACACAGTTCTTTTATTTTTGTAGGTGAGTTTCCAACCGTTTAAAATGATTTATTTGGGGTTTAAAATAGCAATATGGTGTTTTTTTTTTACATTTATATGTGAGCCATATTGGCCTTGGCTACTCTACCGAGAGCCTTTCACTTTTCCCCTACTCCGCGGCCGGCTGTAATGCGACATGCGATAGATGGACAAAAAAATTGAGGCGATGTAAAAAAGTTTCACTTGGATAAACACGAGCTTATTGTTTATTTCGTGTCATTTTTCTAACCACAGTCACCAATTGCAAACACCAATGATAAGCAAGATGTAAAGTTGAATAATAATAACATACCTAGATTACATTGTGTAAAAACCACAATCTCTGGATAGAGAGCGAATTTTTAATGGTTTTGAATGGATCTGCGATCTAATCACAAGGTTTTGATTCGATTCGAAAATCAATGCGATTAAATGACCGCGACTGATCTTCGAAAAGATCAACTTCGATCGGCGCATCACTATCCTAATTCAACTTTAACCATAGAGAGAACCCGGGGTCACAGATTAAGAAATATGTACGTTAGTAGTACTCCTGAACAAACGTATAAGTATTTATTTATAATCAAAAATATTGGCAAACGTTTTTAAAGAACATGTTAATACTACTACTTATTTTGTTTTGGAGCAAAAAATAATATTTTGCAATTACTTTGCTGATATACAGTTATAAAATAAAGGTAATTTTTAGTCATGATTTGATTTTTAAATAAATTCAACAAAATGAATAAGTTAATAAGTAATAAAAATACCTGATAATCACTTGAGGCCTTTTTTATTTTGCTTCGCGTCACTGTTTGTGCGCATGCGCAGCGCTCACATTTCTATTTACGTTGAATTTGTTCAAACTATTTATATTTATTTAATAATTAAGTAAAGTGGAGCTGTTACAAACTGTACTTGAGCAATTATAAAAGCAACTTGAGAAGTTTTTTAACCCTTTGAGCAATTTAAAATATTGTATATATCAAAAGATAAATGAATTTTTCTTTCAACGACTTTATTGATTTTTAATTAAATAATTTAAGGTGAGCAATTTTAAAGGACAACGTGGTTGAATTAAGCTATTGAAAATCTATCGATTAGTATTTTATTATTACAAATATTATTATTTTGCAGGCTGGGGTGGGGTAGGTTGATTTTGAGTCTTCATGACGATAATCTTCTAGGGGTGCTAGTGAGCTGAACGTAGGCCAGTGCATACCATCAAAATCGTCGGATCGACATCGATAAAATAGTGATGCGAAAAGTCGGTTTCCCTCATTTTGAAATCAGTTTTCATTTTTTAGTCTTTTAGTTTTTAATCTTATATTTCCTGCTTTTCATAAACTTGTTGTAGGCTAATTTTTGAACTGTACTTAAATTTGCCAATGTTATCTTTCTTTAAACTGTTCTGCCTCGGCACCAATTAAACATTAGTAATCGTGGTATGATCTTAATAAACTGTTCTTTTAATAGATCTTTATGGGCAGAACAGCCCAACCATTCCAAATTTCTTTCTTCTAAATATTTTTGTCTGACATTCTTGTATACGTATTTTTTATTGCAGTTATGTTCCAAGTATTCGTTTATTGCATTGATTAATTCAGAAAATGCTACAATAATCAAAAATATAATATTTTGGTACAGGGTACAGGGTACAGGGATACTTCAAGATTTTGTTTTTTAAACTTTTTCATTCTCTGCCCTTCTGTCCGGGGTACAGCTGACTGTAAGTGGAAGTTATACAGGCAACGAGAGAGATGGACGCCCGATAGTTACCTCTGTCTCTGTTTAGCTAAGCTGCAATTGATGGGCATGGTTTTGATCATAGAACAGGAAATTAGAAATTTCCCCAGCTAACCACATAGCTCGACTAAAAAGGGATAGAGGGAATTAGCTTTTATTAATCTCTCTTGTGATAACGTAAGGAGTTGCACACCTCCGTAGCCACTATCTATGCCTGTCTACAAGCTATATTATATGCGTCATAAAGTAAAAACAACTGACTATTGAATTGTACATGTCATCATAGGTGTTAAAATAAAATATCCATATCAAATGTAATTCGATATCATCGTTTATTGGGTTTTACTTGCACTGATCCCCCACATCTCTCGTTGGCCATATTGCAAGATTGAGGCTCTTGTTCACTCTATGCTCATTTTTCTATGACTATAACTCACTGACAGCTCCTTTTCATTATTCGTATTTTGTTGTCAAATGGAAAATACGATATATTTACAGAAATTGGAAAAAATACTATTCAACTTTTCTGGCTTGTTTTTGATTAAATTCCGTCAATTTATTTTTAAAAACAAACAACGAAACATACCTCATCAGCTAAGTATGACTGCCCCCATGGAGAGAATTCAAATTCTTGATGACATTGAAAAGGATATTATTACATGCCTGCAATGTGCTGGTAAGTCTTTATACAATGTATTTAAACATATGGTAATTCTGAATGTGATAATGAACTAGAGCTTAACAGTATTAGTTGGTCAAAATGTGTATCTATTTTCAGCTCAAGCTCTTCTAGAGCTAAGTAAAGAAAAGTCAGGTCAGAAACAAGCTGAGACCAATACTTCACAGTTTTTAAGAACGTTAAGTCAGGTAGAAACCAAGCTCAGTGATCAAATTAACTATTTGACTCAAGTATCCACTGGGCAGCCTCATGAAGGATCTGGATATGCATCACAAAAAGTATTACAGATGGCTTGGCATAGATTGGAGCATGTTCGCTCCTGGGTAAATGAATTGGATCGTTTAAAGGCGTCTCACCTGGCTGCTACAAGAACTGTGTCAGGAAACATACAGAACGGTAACATGACCTCTTCTGGAACAAGTACTTGATATTAACTGTAGATTCTCCATTAAGAGCAGAATGGTATTCTTTATTATTATCTTAAATAATACCTCCATGTATGAAAGGAAAAATGGTGTTTTAAAATGTTTTTTTTAATAGTACTTAAAAGAAACTGGTTGTATTATGTGAAAAGAACTAGAAGTCTCCAGATTTAAAGTGTATTTATATTCTGTTTATAATTTGTCTCAAAGTGAAATTATATTAATGTGGTATCAATATTGATTGCCCTCCACCAAGGAGATACTAGTTACACTAATTGTTAAATCTTATTTTAATCACTAGTTTTAGCAATGGATGAAGTTTAAACAAATAGATTTATGCAGACTGCCCAAGACCAGGATAGTTGGTGTACCTTGGGGGAGTTCGTTCAACAGTGGATTACGATAGGCTGATAATGAGTTTAAACAAACAATAAAACCAGCATTTTAGATATTATTGTTTAAATCCTGCAAGTAGGGTAGTTTAAGGTGGGTCAAAGTGTTACAATAAACACAAACAATAATGTTGCATCAGAAATATTTATTTAATCAACTTGTAACTGACATGGATATAAACCATAATAGGCTTTCTTTATTTAAAACTATTTAAACATTAATAGCAGCAACTTAGTTCAAATTGCAATTTAATCAGATCAGTCTATTGTAACATTGAACATTTGGGATACTCTGTTACAGGGCAAGGGGCACTATGTTACAAGATAAAAATAATAGAAAAATTAACAATAAGAGATGACAACCATTTCTAACAAATATTAAATTTATTAAAAATATTCTCAAGGAATGTATATACATCTGCCTGATGTTTAGTCATTCTTGGTGCAAGGTTTGCAAGAGGAAGCACAATTTTAATATCCTCTAACGATAATCATTTATTACGTAAGGATGATTGTGACTAGGATAAATAAGATTTCTCAAAACCCTCTATTCTTACGTAACATATTATTACAAAATTATTTAAAAAAAAGTTCAACCAACTTCAAACAGTACTGACAAAGAGCACTAAAAATTAAAAATAATTACAAATATAAGTAAAAAACTTTATAAGTACTCTCAATATAACAGGTAACATTATAATAGCAATAGTTCTTTCCAGTGTATTTGAAGGTGGTTTAATAAGTCCCTTACTTTATTTAGATAAGGTAGTAAGATGTTACATTTGTACCCGAAAATATATTGCTTTCCACATTACAAAATTTTTCAAAACGAGGAGTGGTATTTTTTTTTTCACATTTGAATGAACCTAAAGGGGAAATATACCCTTCCAAATAAACCAAAAAATTAGTTTACAAATGAAAGAGTTTTGAGGTAACAAATATGCAAATAATTGCATAACAAATATTTTTCTTGTCTAACTGTTCTGTAATCTCATATAAATTCAGCCAAAAAAGTATCGGAAATGGATGATTTGTTTATGGTTCCAAATTAAAATTTTTGCTTTTTTTGTTGTTAGGTTGGCACAACCCTTTTCCATTTTGGCGCGGCGTTTGAGTTGCATTTGTTATTTATATTAAATACAGTGCTGTATTTAGTTATATCATATTCAGTGTGCATTGCGAATTTCATAATGGACAAAAACATCGAACAAAGAGTTGGTATTAAATTTTGCATCGCCAATGGAATTTCGTGTTCGGAGTCAACATCAAAATGTTACAGAAAGCTTACGGTGAATCGACTTTATCAAAAACACATGCTTATGAGTGGTACAAAGCGTTCAAAAGCGGTCGAGATGTGATGGAAAATTTGCCTCGCGTTGGTATGCCATCAACGTCTGCAACTGAAGTTAACATCGCAAAAGTGAAGGAAATAGTGACTGAAAATCCTCATTCAACTTTGAGAGAGATAGCCGTCGAGCTTTCTGTATCTCACGAGTCGATCCGTACATTTTAACTAATCATTTGGGTATGAAACATGTTACCGCTCGGATAGTCCCAAAAACTCAATTGCATGAGAGTCGCTAAGGACATGAGAGAACGCGTCAATTCATGAAACGCATTGTTATTGGTGACGAGACGTGGGTTTAGGAGTTTGACATCCAAACTAGTCAACAAGCTTCGGAGTGGCGACTTCCAACTGAACCGAAAAAGAAAAAACCACGCCAAAGTCGATCAAAAGTCAGTCATGTTGACTGTTTTCTTTGACTATCGCGGTGTTGTGCACTCGGAATTCTTGCCGGAAGGTCAAACAGATAATAAAGAATATTATTTGAGCGTTATGCGGCATTTAAGAGAGCAAATTCGACGAAAAAGGCCCGATTTGTGGAAAGAAAATAAATTTGGATTTTGCACTACGATAATGCGCCTTCGCACAAGGCCATCATTGTAAACGAATTTTTGACCAAACACAACAAATACCATCGAGCAACCACTATATTCACCAGATAAGGCTCCAGCCGACTTCTTTCTTTTTCCTAAACTCAAATTATCACTTCGTGGCACCCGTCTTCAATCGGTAGAAGACATAAAGGAGAATTCGCGGCGAGAACTGAACTCAATTCCGGAAACAGCGTTTAAAAAATGTTTCGATGATTGGATTATTCTTTGGCGTAAGTGTATCGTTTCTGAAGGAGCATACTTTGAAGGTGATGAAATAAATTTGGATGAATAACCAACATTTTGTGTATTATTGATCTATTCCCGGTAATTTTTTGACAGAGTAGTATTATTCTCTTGTGCACATATGTATATCTGTAACCCAACACAAACATTTAACAAATATCTTAAAGAAAAAAAAACGAGGTCAATACAGTATGCGTTGCCCCAGCGGCAAAAGTTCGAATTTCATTATTTGAGTTTAACAGATATTTAGTGTAATTGTGTATGGTAAGTAAAAATTTGTGCATCCAACCATTGGGGGGTTTTCACGAAAAACTGTTTTTCTATCCTATGGACCTAGAAGAAAGAAAATGGTTCCAAAAATTATTGAATGAAGTGAGGTAATTGTGTATGTTTAAACTAAATGGTGTGCGTTGCCGCAGTGGAAAAAGTTCAAATTTTATTGTTTGACATTAACAGATATTTAGTGTAGAACGTAGCGTAATTGTCGGGTAAGTAAAAATATGTGCATCCAACCATTGGAGAGTTATTCACGAAAAACTATTTCTTTTTTTTTCCTACGGACGAGTTTCCGCTGCGACAGCGTTTGGCCATTTGCTAGATTTCTTATAAAACGCTTTTCTAGAGAGGTGTAGATTTTTTTACACGTTGTTTTGAATTTGTTTATACTGTTTTTAAAAATTAATTTAAAAAAGAACATACTATTAAGAAGATATAAATATAAACGTAATAAAGGTTATTAGGTCCTAGTACTTAATGCTTATGCACTAGGGTCTAGTTTATAACGTTTATACATACCAAGTATCATTGATGTAAATGAGTAATTAATGACCTATGAATCGAGATATAAGTACTACGTACTATACCTACCCTAAAATTAAACCTCAATTAACAAATACTACACAGGTACCAATTCTATGAACAACTATAAACAATTCAACTAAACATTACGAGAAAACAAAAGTATACAAAACAATACCTAATCTCCCGGCTAATTACTAATTATGCAATAAACAATGCCAAATAAAAATTATTTAAAAAACATGTAGTTTTTTGTAACACTTATGTACATATCCGTAGTAAACTTGCAAATAATATCCTACATATTTTAAAAGACAGCGCAATGTACTGGGTAATCGCTTTTTGTAACCACCTAAACATGGTCGGGTCACCACGGTCTTGCACCTTCCAATGACTTTTATTTAATTATCTCGTAAATTATTATATGTACGACGCTGAAATTTTACAGGTAGACAACTGAACTAAACAACTAATTATTGGCATAACATTCAGTTTATATATCCACACACAGGTTATCGGTGGCCAAAAAAAGCCGCACACATTGTGATCGTGAACGCTACATTTCATCATAACTTTTTAGTCACTTACATATACTTACGAAAATTCGTGTACATTTGAAGGTAGTTAAAGCAATAGAATAACGTTTAAAGTAAGTCTTTAGAAGTCTGATTCAAAGTGTTAGGACGTATTGAAGTGTTTTCATACTTACTTAAATAATTTTTAAACGGTCCATTATTTTTGTTAATTTATTGTTGAACAAATTAAAACTAATCCTTAAGAAGTTATGTTCAAAAGATGGTAACAATCCGCTTACCCGTTTCAGAGATCCTGCAAACCCACAAACGTTGTTCCAGCAGGATCTTTAATAACTTCGCAGCCGAAGAAAATACAAATACCAAATAAGTTGTAACATTTACCTCGTCCAGATAACTAATTATTTAGCTAACATTTATTTCAATATTCCAATTAAAAAATAAAATGTCTGGCTGCGGTAACGTTTCAAACGTTACCCCAGCAGGAAATGTTTTTTTTGAAATAACTAAAAAAAATAAGTGAAACAAATTCAAAAATGTGCCTAACAATTACAGAAGGGGGGCAACTAATTATGTATAACGTTTAAATGACCATTAATATTATTTAACGGGAATTAACGCGATCTCTTATTTAGGGTATTACATACCTCTGGTTTGCCTGACGTTTCGACCAGGTTGCACCGGCCGTGGTCACAGGCTGACTGGCTCATCGGCGCACGCCCTCCGTCGTCGAATCCGTGAAGTAGAAGGCTCTTCATCTACCCGCACATTTTCGATATTGTTTTTGTGTCGCCATGTACCGTCACATACCACACTAACAGTGTCCCTATTCTGTAAGCAAACCGATGAGTCCCTATTCTTGTGTTTAACCGATTGCGCAGAAAAGCGAGGTGGTATGTTTTTTAACACTGGATTCCACGCTGTAGATAATTTAAAACCATCTTCTCGATTGAAAGTTTTATGCTTTTTAATCTCAATCGCTTCACGTACAACTCTTGAGTAAAAGTGACGTTCGGTGGAGAGCACTTGCGTGCGGTGAAATTCAATCCAGTGGTTGATGCCTGCATCGAGTGCATGTTCTGCAATCGCTGATTTGCTCGTCTGTCGGTTCTTCACAGCAGCGATATGCTCTTTGACCCTTTCTGCAATAGTCCGCTTAGTTTGGCCTATGTATGAGCTTCCGCAGCTGCAGTCTATTTTATAAACACCCGGAGTTTGTAGTGGCAATGTATCCTTCGGTGTGCCGACGATGTTGTGAACCTTTATGCCTGGTGTGTATACTGTCGGAATGGAATATTTCTTTAGTACAGACCCGATCTTGTCCGTAACTCCCTTGACATAAGGCATATAGGCCGGTTGCCTGTTCACTTCTGGATACTTGCGTCTTATTTTCGGTTGCTTCCGTCCTCCTTTCACTTGATATCCGTTACCTTTGAGTACCTCCTGAACATGTTTTAGCTCCTGTTCTAAATGTTCAGGGTCACAGAGATCGTAAGCTCTGTTTTTGAGTGAAGTCATAACAGATTGCAAGTGCCGGTGATGATGAGACGTGGCGTGTAGGTATCTGTCCGTATGAATAGGTTTACGGTACACACAGTGTGACAAGGACCCATCCGATCTCACGGCTACTTTAACATCTAAGAAGGACAACGACCTGTCCGTCTCCATTTCATATGTAAACCTCATTTTGGGGTGAATAGAGTTCAGATGTTGTATATATTGATCCACTTCTTGTTTGTTTCCTTTGACGATACTGAAAATGTCATCCACGTATCGCTTCCATAGCTTAACGGTATTCGGGCCGAGATTTAAAGCCTTCTCTTCAAAATGTTCCATCCAGATGTTGGCCAGTACTGGGGCTACAGGACTTCCCATCGCGACACCATCAATCTGGAGGTAATGTTGACCTTATATATATATATGTATACACACCAGGCATAAAGGTTCACAACATCGTCGGCACACCGAAGGATACATTGCCACTACAAACTCCGGGTGTTTATAAAATAGACTGCAGCTGCGGAAGCTCATACATAGGCCAAACTAAGCGGACTATTGCAGAAAGGGTCAAAGAGCATATCGCTGCTGTGAAGAACCGACAGACGAGCAAATCAGCGATTGCAGAACATGCACTCGATGCAGGCATCAACCACTGGATTGAATTTCACCGCACGCAAGTGCTCTCCACCGAACGTCACTTTTACTCAAGAGTTGTACGTGAAGCGATTGAGATTAAAAAGCATAAAACTTTCAATCGAGAAGATGGTTTTAAATTATCTACAGCGTGGAATCCAGTGTTAAAAAACATACCACCTCGCTTTTCTGCGCAATCGGTTAAACACAAGAATAGGGACTCATCGGTTTGCTTACAGAATAGGGACACTGTTAGTGTGGTATGTGACGGTACATGGCGACACAAAAACAATATCGAAAATGTGCGGGTAGATGAAGAGCCTTCTACTTCACGGGTTCGACGACGGAGGGCGTGCGCCGATGAGCCAGTCAGCCTGTGACCACGGCCGGTGCAACCTGGTCGAAACGTCAGGCAAACCAGAGGTATGTAATACCCTAAATAAGAGATCGCGTTAATTCCCGTTAAATAATATTAATTATCATGGATCGCGAAAGTTTAAAAGTTAGTTTAAATGACCATTTTTGACATTATTTTGCTGGGGTAACGCACACGAAAACGTAGGACGGAATCAGTCTTCCTCAACAGCAATACTAGGCCACTATTGCTGTTAAGGAAGACTGATTCCGTTTTATTAAGAAAAATGAATGCAAAAAAATAACAAAATTATGACCCCCGATGACAATGTCATGTTATTAATGTAAAAACAAGTGGAAAAATGACGTAATTATTATTTGTAGCTTCTCGATAAATGTACCTAACTGTCTTGCTTTTTCACTACCTACCGATAATAACCGCGACAAAAAATCTAACAATATTGTGAAAATGTTATATTTTTATAACTGTATTTCCCATGCCTAGTAACTCAAACTCAAACTCAAACTTTCTTTATTTCATAAAATTTCCAAAATTGTTTGAAATCGTCTTCCATGTAGACTCTAAAGTCATAGATCAACACACACAAAAGCAACAATCTCTGTTTTGTCAAATGAAATGCCAAATGCCTAGTAAGTGCATAGGTAATACCTAGGAATAATCTTACCTTATCTTCTATTAGCTTCTTATTATTGGTTCATTATACTATTCCGTTCCAGCTAAGAGGAAAAGAAAAAACCGGATTGATGATTTGTGACAAAAACACGCACGCGACTACAGACGACAGATTCCGATCGGATACGACGACAGGCCAACGAAACCAATCGCGCGTCATAACAGCATAGTGTAGTAAAGGCGGCAACGTGTGATTACCGCGCCGCGTATACAGCTGATCGCCGCCTGAAGGCAATGTATTATGATTGCATTTACACATGATGTTGTAAATTACGAAAACAAAAAAAACCTGTTTCTAAAGCACTGAATATTTTTTGTTATAATACAATGTTTATAAAATACAAAAATAGTACAATTTTACAAACACACCAGTTTCACTGCGCCACAGTCTAAAAAAATCAGTATGCATGTGAGTACGTAAATAAACAGTATTCATTGGTAGTATGGAAGGTCCTCAGAAAATGTTTTTAGAAATCTCTAATTTTGGTATAGTCAGGCACATTTAAATAATGTGGAATTCAACAGTACAGTTTAATTATTGTTATTTTCATAATTGTTTTAATTATTGTTAATGCTTCTAACAATGTAGTAACAAGGGTTGTAGAAGAGTTATCATGTCTAAAACATGAAGAGGCTGATACCAAAATAGTCTATCATGCGTGCAGTATTCCAAATCAAGTAAATATTGTGATCAGAAGTGTCGACACTGACATTGCAGCTATCATGCTTGGTCATACATTTGGATGTTGATAGGCACTGGGAATAACTTGAGATACGTAAACCTCACAGATATTAATTACGTAAAGTTAGGAAAATCTTGCAAGAGCTTACCAGGATTCCATGCGATCACAGGTTGTGATTATAAAATCCTGCATTTTTCCGAAAAGGAAAGTTGAGGCCTTTTAAAATATTAAAAAAAAACGGAAGAGTATCAAAAAGCTTTCATTAAATTTGGTAAACACGAATTATTCGAAAATAATAATGAACAACAAAGCACTTTTGATATTATTCAACGGTTTATATGTGAGGTATACAATCTCGGTTCGATAACTGATGTTGATGCAGCACGGCTTCAACTATTCATTAATACATATCAGGTCTCAGATATTAATGAAGCGTTTAGCCGTAAAAAACTACGAAATTTTGATGCTAGCAGTCTGCCACCGTGTAAATCCGAGCTGCTACAACAATTTCTGCGAGCCAACTATGTGTCTAGCATTTGGAATAATGCAAATCAGCAAATTCCAACAATTTATCAACCCGAGAATAATGGTTGGGTTCTCGAAGATAATCAGTACCATTTTAAATGGTTCGAAGGTGATCAGTTGCCAAATTTCGTCAGAGAATCACTGAAAACTGTCTCAGGTATAAATACTACTTCAAACCATTATACATTATTTTTAATATTTTCAATCCCATTAACTTTTTCAAATTTTTACAGAAACTGACGAAGAAGAAGACGACGATATCGAATGGAGTAACAGTGACGAAGAAAATGATACTTTATAATAACTTGTAAAGTCATTAATCTATTTTTAATCAAATTTTTGAGTGTTATTTTATTTGGTTTTTTATTTTTATAACCTGTCATTGACAGAATAAATTTAAATTTTTAACAATTTAAGATAGTTGTAGTAGTCTTTTCTTAAGATGTTTTTAAAATTTACACAGGTTATCAGTTATATAAATCTGTGCCAAAAAGTTTATTTGCATGTCTTCTCAAGATTTACATGCTTGTCTGGCAAGGGGTTGGAACTATCAAAAATGTCTGGCTAATGAGGAAACATCATCTAATTATTACCTAAGTATTACATATAAAAATCAGCTTCTATACTATAACATAAATAGAATTATAATTTTATGAACATTAAGGGTGTCTGGCAAGGGGTTGCCACGATGTTAAGTGTCTGGCATGCAATGACGTGATTTAGGTATAGTAATATTCTGAAGGTAATACCAAAAAATCACACTTTATTATTTGATGAATTTAGATCGGTATTTTACACACCTTTAGTACCGTTTACCTGCCGAAGCCACGATAACCCAAACTTCATAATGGTCCATCGTTCTTACCTGTGTTGGGAGCATGCGCTGACAAACTTTCAGCTTTTATAAAATAACGAAGGTCTGGGGTTCACGGGCTCTTAGACTACTACTAAATGCAATGGAAATTGTACTCAGTGTGGCGCGGTTATTATTGTTTACACATCTCCAATACCTAACTGAATTTTTTTTAGAGGTTATTTGGCTATAATTAATTTTTAAAAGAAAGACTACGTCCGCGATCCCTTTTTTAAAAATAAACTTACATCAGCACGAAAACGAAATATTGCTAAACAATTAAAGCATGAAAAGGCGCTAAAAGTCAGAACTTCGGTGGCTGATAAACACATAAATATAGGTAATCCAAAAGAACCTCCAATGTTTATCTGTGATTGTTTTTAAGTTTAACGAATATTTTAAAAATTTATTAAAATTATTATTTTTATTAAAATTAAAATGATTCATTGACGATCGAATGGCGTAGTGGTTTGTGTAACGGACTGCTATTCCAAAGGTCGCGGGTTCGATTCCCGCTCAAGTCAAGCATTTGTGTGCATGAACATTTAATGTTTGATTTGGTCTGGGTGTTTCTATGTATAATATGTATGTATTTACAAAAACAAGTATATCTGTATTTATATCACTTGTCTAGTACCCATAGTACAAGCTCTGCTTAGTTTGGGACTAGATGGCGTTGTGTGATTGTGGTAGAATATTATTATTATTATTATTTTGCCTGTAAATAAAAATATTTAAGAAACATGTAGTTTTTTGTAACACTTATGTACCTATATATCCGTATTAAACTTGCAAATAATAAATAAATAATATTAATAATAAATAATATTATTATTATTATAAATAATATCCTACATATTTTAAAAGCCAGCACAATGTACTAGGTGATCGCTTTTTTGTAACCACCTAAACATGGTCGGGTTACCACGGTCTAGCACCTTCTAATGACTTTGATTTAATTGTCTTGTAAATTAATATATGTACGACGCTAAAATTTTACAGGTAGACAACTGAACTAAACAACTAATTTTTGTTAATTATTACATTCAGTTTATATATCCACACACAGGTTTATCGATGGCCAAAAAAGGCCGCAAACATTGTGATCGTGAACGTGGAGAGCTACATTTCATCATAACTTTTTAGTCACTTTCAGTATACTTACGAAAATACGTATACATTTGAAGGCAGTTACAAGCAATAGAATAACGTTTAAAGTAAGTCTTTAGATGTCTTATTCAAAGTGTTAGAACGTATTGAAGTGTTTTCATACTTAATTAAATAATTTTATAATTAATAATCAATAATAATAATAATAATAATTTTATAGTTAAATAATTAATTAAATAATCATTAAGAAGTTCTGTACAAAAGATGGTTACAATCCGCTTACCCGTTTCAGAGATCCACCAAACCCACAAACGTTACGCCAGCAGGATCTCGAATAACTTCGCAGCCGAAGAAAATACAAATACCAAATAAGTTGTAACATTTACCTGTCCAGATAACTAATTATTTAACTAATATTTATTTCAATATTCCAATTAACAAAGAAAATGTCTGGCTGCGGTAACGTTTTAAACGTTACCCCAGCAGGAAATGTTTTTTTGAAATAACTAAAAAAAATAAGTGAAACAAATTTAAAAATGTGCCTAACAATAACAGAAGGGGGGCAACTAATTATGTATAACGTTTAAATGACCATTTTTGACATTATTTTGCTGGGGTAACGCACACGTAATGAACCACCTCGGGAGTATACCCTTTCGATAGCAAAACGAATTTTAAATTAAAAAAGGATTTTTTTAAATCGGTTTAGAAATGAAAGAGTTTTGAGGTAAGAAACATGCAAATAATTGCGTAACAATCATTTATTTTGTCTAAATGTTTTGTAACCTCATTTATTACTGCCTTGTGCACACATCTCTGTAACCCTACACTAACATCTAACAAACATCTTGAAAGGATAAAACAAGGTTAATACTTACCTGATTAGATCTTTGAAAAAGTTATTTTCTCACTCCTAAAGGTCAAGGATCCTTCCATCATCAGCTCAGCAACATGACAGCAACGACTAGTAAACGCGCACTACCTATAAATCTAGAGAAATAAGGTAAAACTGTTGGGGCTGTAAAATCCGAAGGTTTCCCTCGATTTCTCTAGGATCCTATCATCAGATCCTGTTTTGGTGATAATGGGAGCACCTCGGGAGCATACCCTTTCGATTACAAAAATAGTTTTGAAAATCGGTCCACAGTTGACGGATATCTCGCATAACATACAAAAAAAACAGACGAATTGATAACCTCCTTTTTTGTGTTTTTCAAGTCGGTTAAAAAGATTCAGTTACACTATAACTATCAGATTTACGTAAATCAAAGATTTTTTTTTTTTCGCGAAAAGCTCGCTAAAACAGGGAGCCTCGATTCTTGAACTATTCATAATAAGTACCTATAAAGTACGGAACTCTCGGTGGGCGAATCCGACTCGCACTTGTCCCAATTTTTTTAAAAGTTGTTTTAAGTGTCTACTGATTTACGTGTAATTATGTACACGTTTCACATATAATTTTATATTTAAACAAAATTAATGGAAATAATTTATTTCTGAAAACCATGCAATTAAAACACTAACTGGATGCTGAAACATAACTTTAATTCAATACCAAGAGTTACGGTTTTCTGTATTATCCTCATATAAATAATTTAAAATAAAATTGTATTAATTCATGTATCAGGAATTTAGTGGTGGTTTTACTTTTAATTGTCTGACAAATACAATACCTAGCTGTATTAGAAATGTTTTAATAACGTTACCGCCACTTATTAACCATGAAATTCGTTACACATTGAAATATTAAAACTTCATGTATTCTACTCACACATTCATCAATATCCTTATGATAAGCAATGAGGGCTATCATAGAATACTGGAACACAAATCTACCAGAATTCGTGAACTTACAATCTTAATATTGTTGTTTCCTGCTGATATAGGAAACAACAATATTAATATCATAAGTTTTTTTTAAAATATTATTACAATGATTAGATCATGAATGTTGAACTTATTAAGAGTATCAGTCTTCTCTGCATTATGGATTCTTGGTATTGAATAATAAATAAAATCTTGCCAACTAGATCTTACCTGGAATAAATTACCTATTACAAAAACATGTCATGTCAATCGTAAAATCATTTATATTAGGAACTATCCATAAATAACACAGGATAATGAAATTTCATACATAGAAAGTATGCATGACCTCTGTGCCCTGCTGTGACATAACACTATGCAAGTTTTGTAATGAATGCACAAAAACAAACCTCAGTATTGTTGTATGTTATAAATTTATAAAATTTTACTACAATGATGATTAATATATTAAATGAGGTTAAAAATCACTTAATGGACAGCTCCAACATAGATTAAGAAGATTCTACCACCAATATACTCTAACGAATCTTATTCTCCATAACAAATTTACAATCCTTTTAAATCAATAGTTTTGTGATTCCAAATCATATCTACATGTACAGTAATTTACATAGTTTCACAGCTATAAAATTAATGATAATTTGAATACAATGATGACTTTATTTAAAATATTTTTTAATAAAAAAATAATAAATTAAAAAGTGAATACATAGCACAGGTATCTGTTTTATCTACAACACAAGTTTTTGCACATTGAATATTTTATTACTTATCAATTCTGATAGCAATGATTATATAAGTCTGTATTATATTAGATAAGTCTTACTTCTTATGTGCAAAAACTAACATTGAATAACTTCTGAATCCACTTTGAATAAGTGTACCGTTTATCACAATATGGTTGCTTATTAAAGTATATTAAGAAGACTATTAGAAGTAAATTTATTCAGAAGTGACATCAATACTTAAATTAACTACTTGTTGTAATGTAATAATTAGTGCAGATCATGATGTGTTCTGTGGCACGACAGTAATCAATCCTCTTTTCAGCTCCTTTGGTTTGCATTAGCAGTAGTGAATTTTTCTATATCATCAAGAGATCTTTTCGCTTTTGATGATATGTCGTCCATTGATCTCCTGGCTGTTGAAGTGATGTCATCCAGAGATTTCTTTGTCTGTGATAAGAGTTCATCTGTGCTTTTACATGCTGTACTAGCAAGTTCTTTAATTTCTGCATCTATTTTTCCTATGACCCATTCTATAGCCTGTCGTCCTTTACCGGCATTTAATGATATTTTATTTGCTAGTAAATCTTCCATGTAGTTACTAAGTGGTACGCCCTGTAAATACAGATGTTACAAGTTAATAAAAAAATATATTTATATTTTTATGTAAGGAAGAATATCAGAGATTTTCAAAGCTGCCAGGCTTTAATACTTAATAAAAATTACCTAATACCA
This sequence comes from Arctia plantaginis, assembly GCA_902825455.1. Lineage (NCBI taxonomy): Eukaryota > Metazoa > Arthropoda > Insecta > Lepidoptera > Erebidae > Arctia > Arctia plantaginis. The sequence continues at coordinate 11,418,867 of CADEBD010000288.1, forward strand.
ATAATATTGAAACCAATGAAATTAATAATACAAATAAAAAAATCATACCTGTACTGTGACTACTGCTTCCTGTTTTAGTAAAGTTTTAGATGTGTCTGATGGGTCTGGTGTATATCGTACTGTTTCATCAACAGCTATATAGTGACAAAATGTCAAATTAGTGGTTTTTAAAGTCATTTCTCGTTCATTAGGATTTACTTCTGACCTTTCACTAGCATAGCATATTTTTGCTGTTCCTATAAGCTGCAAAAAACATATCTTTTTAAATCAACCAAAAATATTGAATAGGCTTGTGGCTAAGTTTTGCATTAACATTGCAAAGTTAAGCAGTCCTAGCCAGGTCAGTCAAAGGATGGGTGACCATTTTTAAACTACTGAGACTAGAGATGCCACAAATAGTGATTTGGCCGAATACCGAATATTCGGCGAGTACATTGGCCGAAGCGCCAAATATTCGGCGAGTCTCTTGGCCGAAGCACTGAATATTCGGCAGACGAATATTCTGCAACCTTAATCAGTAAAATGGTCAGCAAATGCAAAACAATATCCTAACCTAACAGAATATGCTAAGATTTAGTTATCATCTCCTGGAAGCAGTATATATCAACAGTGAGCAGGTATTTTCCAAAGCAGGTATAATTTATGAAGAAAAGCTCATGCTTTTCCTTATTATCAACAAATGCTGAAAAAAATGTTCATGTATTATAATGATAAGTTATTGGTAAAAAAAAAATCTTTGTGAGTAATCTTATATGCATTTTTCGTGATTTACTATTCAGTGTATAGTTGCTGAATATTCGTGGCATCTCTAATTAAGACCCCTTCGTACCTTGGATGGCACGTTTAGCCATTGGTCCAGGTTGCATACCATCATCTGTGGCAATCGTTACGGGTAGTTGGAGCACTAAACAAGTTCGACAATAGCCTTTCTACAGAACTCCTATACGCCTAGTACTTGGGTTGTAGTTCAGCCGTATCGTAGTAGACTTAAAGCCGACCCCAACCTAGTTTGGGAAAAGTCTCGCAGGAAGAACCAAAAATAAATCCAAATCTACAAGTAAAATTTTAAAATATTTTATACATGGTTTATTAAGGCCTGTCCTTAATAAACCACCACTAATATTTATAAACGATTACTTACTGCTTGTGCCCATCTTGGAAAAAACCACTTTGAACTGACGAGTCTATGTGTGACTAAAACTCCATCAACAACCTTTCTTTCGATTACATCTGTGCCAATTACTGCAGGGTTCATAGGATTTGGGTATTTTCGCCATGCTGCTTGTGCAACCGTCTCCCACGGATGGCTGTAATTTAATGAAGATAAATACTCTTGACTCTTATTGGCATACGATATTATTCAAGGTTGCGTCACATTAACTTACTTGAAAGTGTGTTCTGAGGTCCAAATCTTCATTTTGCTATAAAATTATATATAATAATTCACTAAAATTGAGATAATGCTTTGCTTATCTCTATAAATCCTAGTGATTCCCAGATTTGAGTAACATAGTGGTCACAGTCACATGAAGACGACCTTTATCCTCTCAATGGAGGTTTTAATTAAAGTGACCATTTTATTTATGTGTAATTCTACTAAACACGTAACAAAACTACTAACAGTATCATTGTTACGTAAGATATTAGTAATTATTTTATTATTGCGAAAGGTTACACCAATAATTGTTTATACACCATGCATGTATAAACCAATATTACAGTGCCTAACAAGAGAGAAAATTAATAGAGCCCGTGATCTCTAGACTATCATCATATTTTTCAAAATAATTTGAAAAGTCTTAAGTTGTATACTTTAACATTGAGTAGTCAAGAATATGAAATAAGGAGATAGTAGTGTCCAACATTTGTGCAACAAAAATAACACAAGGTATTCTTTCTTGTAATAGGGAGCAAACGAGCAAATGTGTTATGATGGTAAGTAACTACCGCCGTCCATAAGCACACGCAACTTTAGAGGTTCAAGTACGTTTGCGCCCTACCCTCCCCCCGATTGGAGGTTTGGGGGAAGGGCTTGCTTGGTCTCTGGTGACCTCATTCACCAGGTGAAACGCAACGAAGTATTGTGTAGTACTGGTATTCTGAGGCACAGCCTCCATTCCGGGCAAGTCAGTCCGTATGTGCCGAAGCATGGCTCTCCCATGAACCAAATTTCTGGAAGGGTTCTAGTGTTTTTCTATTCGGACTATTTTTAATGTGTAACATCTTTCCTCTCGTTTTCCTACATTTTATAGGAGGGTTTTCGTGAAAAGGAACCGAAGTGTGTGACCAACGAACACGCACACCGCCTAATATCAGATTTTAGACATCATAATTATGCATTTATTATGTGAGACTTACTCATTTTGTCATATCATTAGAATATCGGTAGTGAGAAATTACGACATGCACTAAGTTTTGATATAAGAATTAAGTATGGCTTTAAAAAATTTGTAAATAATAAACAAAGGTAAGAAATCTGAAACAAACAAACAAACAACACAAGACATTAAGTTGAAAACTCTGTTAAGATAGTGTACGACTTTTGACTATACTCGTACCTGTGATTTTTGTTTGTGCTACACAGGTGTTGGTGTGGAGGTATCTTTTTTTCAGTCCGTTGTACAAAGTATACAAAGTTAAATAAAACTGTGCGAGTACAGTATAGTGTCTCGGTAGGCCTTTTGAAGAAACGACCATAGTTTTGAGTGGGCCTGTCCATACACACGGCATACAGGCTCCAGCCATCGTATAGCCCAACCGATATTGGTCAAGATCAACGACCCGAAGCATGACACTACCGCCAGCAGTACATTTGGGTAGGCCGTGGAAACACTCAAAACCACTAGAAAGTTACTAAAATATGAATTAACATTACAAGCCTAAACTATACTTACATTTAGATACTTACACAAAAAAACTATACAATTCAAAAAAAAAAAACAAATGAAAACAAACGAAATACGAAATACACCAAAAAAATAAATAATTAAATGTCCATCACTTTCAAACTTAACAACAATGATTTGAACGTTATTGTGGGAGTGAGCAGCATCACTCCCAAGTAAATTTGTAGTCTAAATAATCTGTAATAGTGTAGTAAGCCTTTTCACACAGTTTTAGCTTTACTAAAGACTTAAATTTGTTAATACTTGGAATGGAAATTGCTTGGCACTTTATTGTAAAATCGCACACCCTGACAACGAAAAGACTTGCTTACTTTTTGTAGTCTAGTGGTTGGTAACACGAGTTTATCTTAATTTCTAGTGTTTATTTTATGAATGTCGCTAAACTTTGTGAATAAATGATTATTTTTCTCTACATACCTACACTAAATTTTCATATATGTATTGAGATGCTACTGTTATGATATCAATATTTTTAAAGTTATACTCAGTGAATAACCCAAAAACTTGGTGGTGTCCACAAGATTCAACTCCCTTCCATTTATTAGAACATTGGTTTTTACCTGCGTAAAATTAGGTGTAAAAATCTAATACATTTCGTTTTATTCTCGTTTAAAAGTAAATTATTAACATAGAATCAGTTCACAACCTTAGAGAGAGTGCTATTCACGTCATCAGTTACTGATTCTTCTTCTTCTTATTATTATATGGCAAACTGTGCCGATGTCGACAATTCTGCCAATGTCAATTGCGATGGAAATACGTGGGTTAAGAGAAATACATAAGAAAAAAGGAATTTGCAACCATTAAGTTTTTCCAAAATTAGCAGGTGGACTGCATATGGGTCTTTTGATTGTGGTTAGTACACTGAAACAAACAGACAAATACGAATAAATAAAGTATGTATGTAATATATAAAGAGATAATTAGTAGACAAACACAAATAAACATCACAACATTACATTAGGTACACAGGTCAAAGTTTGATGCCACTGCAGCGGATGAAAAACATCAAGGCTTGTAAAAGTTTTGGGGAGGAAAAGGTAAGTAGGGATGCAAAGTTAATACGGATGGGAATTTTTAATTTAATTAGGTATGAATAAAGGTCTAAGGATGGATAATTTTTACTACAATTAAAGAAGATGTGGTCCAGGATGCCTTCATCCAGGCCACACTCGCATAGAGACGAGTCCCGTACCCGGATTTTGTTCAAGAAGACAGGTGAGCTGCAGTGGCCAATACGAAGCCTACATATGGCGGAGACAACTTGTTTGGACACCTTTTTAAAATTAAAAAACCAAGGCTTCGGAGGAATGCGTGGCTGTACTGAAAAATAGTACCGGCCTTTAAATTGTGCGGACCTGTTCCATTCCGCCTGCCAGGATGTCCTCAACTCTCTTTGAGGCAGTCTTAGGAGGTCATAGTGATGGTGAACCATATGTTTCTGATCTGCCATTGAGGATGTAGCAGTACTTCTGGCTAACGAGTCTGCACACTCATTGCCCATAATGCCACTATGGCTGGGAACCCATACCAACTGGACCAATTTGTCACTATTGGAGCAATTGAAGAGGCTTTTTTTGATTTCTAAGATCAAGGGGCTATGGAGTTTGCTATGGAATGGATCTTTTAGCAGGGCTTTAAGGCAGCTTAGAGAATCAGAAAATATAGCAGCCTTATTGATGTTGTGCGATTCAACATATAGGCATACCTCCAATACCGCGACACACTCGCCCGTAAATACAGAAGACTCTTCTGGACACTTAAACTGCAAAATGATTCTGGAGTTTTGGTAGTACACCGCAGCTCCAGTGTAACTATCGCTTGACAGTTTGGATGCATCTGTAAAAAACCTCTCAAACCCTACCAAGTGGTCATCCACATAAGCGTTAAAGGTCGAAACAGCCGAGGCAGATCCCTTAGGAATTCCCACATCGAAGAACACATTCGGCTTAAAACTAAGTATACTGTATTCAAAGGAAAAAAGAGGAAGTTTGTCAAATTTTACAGTTAAATTCGTAAAGGGAAAGTAGTAGCGAAAGGATTGCAGAATCAATGGAATTTTATTTATGTGCCCAATACTTAGAGCTATTGCAAGTTATGTCTAAGTCAGTAATTTTTGGAAGAAGAGGGTGGGTCAATTTACAAATAAATTTCAAAACAAAGCATGAAGCAAAATATTGTCTTCTTAATTTTAGAGGTGGATCTGAGCATTGCCTGTAATGCGTTAATAGGGGATGACTTCATGCAACCAGTAATAATGCTAAGACACCTGGATTGGATCCTATCCAGAGTTGCTAATGCGCCTTTATTGCATGGAACCAGTAGGAAAACACCATAGTCCAATATGCTGCGCACTAAGGCATTGTACACTAGCTTCATGGTGTATGGATGGGCTCCCCAGCAAACTCCGGCCAGGGCCTTCAAAATTGGAATAGTTCGTTCACATTTTGAGGCTAGATGGTTAATGTGGTGAACGCCAGTCAACTTAGAATCTAAATATACCCCGAGGAACTTAAATTTATTAACGAGAGGAATTTCCTGCAGCTGTACTTTGATATCAATCTGTGGCAGAGTCTTCTTTCCGGTAAAGACAACGACTGCGCTCTTCTGTGCAGAAAGGCTAAGGCCGTGGGATGATAGCCACCGCCACAGAGAATTAAGGGAGGTTGTGAGCGATGTGGCTGCATCTTGGATGGAATGGTTGGTTACATACAATGCCAGATCGTCGGCGTATTGTAGTATACTGCAATCATTGTTTAAATATGAGCCCATATCTGCAGTGTACAGGTTGTACAATAGAGGACTCAGTACAGAGCCCTGTGGCAAGCCCCTCCACGTCTTTCTCTGGTCGAACTCCTCTCCTAAGATCCTTAGGACTAGAGTTCGAGACACAAGCATTGCACATATGCAATGGATCATTCTGACCGGAAGTCTCAGCTGGTGCAGTTTTTGCCTGAGAATGGGTAGTAGAACATTGTCATATGCCCCAGTTATGTCAAGAAAAGATGTTACTGTGGACGCACCCTGCGACAGAGAAAGGCGGATATCGGTTACCAACACCGCAACACTGTCCATGGTACTAAAACCTTTACGGAAGCCAAACTGATAATTAGGTAGTAGATTCCTTGATTCCACAATCCACTCAAGACGGATTTTAATAAGGTGTTCAAGTAATTTAGGTAAAATTGATGATAAAGCAACTGGTCTGAAGCTATTTGGGTCTCCTTCATGTTTGCCAGGGTTCAAAATGGGAATAATTATTTGAACTTTCCACTTATCCGGGACCCAACCATTGGTATAGCAAAAATTCAAAATATTTAGGAAGTAGGATTTTGTACTAGAGCTAGCATTGGCTATAAAAGAGTATGGGATACTATCCATGCCAGGAGCAGAGTCTCGCACATTGTGAAGAACCATGTTCAGCTCCTCCAAGGAGAAAGGCTCATCGTGAGTACCTAGCGACTGAGGTGGAACACTTGGTTGGGAGACTTCATCTAGATGTGGGACATAAGGGGAAGCAATTTTGTCTAGGAGGAGTTCAGCTGTGTCTGTAGAGATAGAGGAAGACACTGAGGGAGAGCATCCAGACCGGAACCGATTTATGTTCTTCCACACAATAGAAGAAGCTAATCCAACCAATGCGCTTTTTGCGTCGGAGGAGTCGCTTAGTAGAAGCAAAAACATTTTTATAATTTAATAAATTTTGAGTTGACATGTGAGCATTGTATCTACTTTCGGACTCTTTTCTTAGCCTAATAGCATTAGTACACTCACTGTCCCACCAAGGGGGTGAGGGAATTTTGCCCCTACAGGAATTCTTAATTTTAAAGCAGCTGTCCGCACTTGACCTAATTGCATCCACAAAGGCATCACAATAGTCCGTCAAATGGCCGCGATCATCGTAGGATAGGGATCTGTAGTCAAATCTAGGGAGGGTATGAACATTCGATTCAAGGATTTGAGAGAAATTTCGCCAGTCAGCTTCCGAGAGGTTATATTTTAAGAGGGGAGGGCATGATTTTTCCAGGTGAGTTGAGCTAGGGAGGGATAATAATATTGGGTAATGATCGCTACCATGAGACAAATCCGTGCACCGCCAGCAAGCAGCATCAGCAACTTCCAGGGAGCAAATGGTCAAATCAACACAGCTTTTGTTCTGACCAGGGAGGACTCTACGAGTGGAGCAGCCGTTATTGAGAACACAGAGGTTCAAATCATCAATGATCTCCAACAAACCAATGCCAAAACTGTCACAGTGCTCAGATCCCCACCTAAAGTGATGGCAGTTAAAATCTCCCATAACTAATATTGGGCTCCGTAGGCTCTGTAGCAAGTCTCTCAATATAGGGAGGAAACTCTGATGGGGGTGAGCAATGTAGATGGAAAGCACAGATACACTACTGATTTTCGCTGCTACAATGCTGATATCATCTGGGAATGGGGGTAAGGGTATGGTAATAGAGGGACTTTGTTATTTATAAGGAGGGCTGCACCTCCGTAACCATCACACCTGTCGCATCTAAGCATCTTGAAATGTGGAACATGGAAGTTGAGACCCGGTAGAAGCCAAGTCTCAGCAAGAGAGACAGCCAAATGCTTGTATTTATTCAACAAGAATATGAGGTCGTGCTTCTTATGAAACACACTCCTCACATTCCACAGTAGGAATACTTGTTGGGATGCCATTTTTAAAGATGGTTAATAAGTTGATAAGTGTGTTAGCAACGTTGGACGGTATACTAGAAGGGGATTGAGATAGAGGTAAATTGGAGGTTAATAGAGAAGTCAAAAGCTGTATTATAAGGTCAATAGTAGAAGTCTCAAGTGATGAGTTAAGAGCACAACCATTAGGTTGAGAAGGTTGGGGAGAGTGAATGATAGATTGTTGTGCAGCTATATCATAGAATTTGGATAGTGTAGGGCGAGGTTTAGGCTGCCGAAGAACAGTTTTTCGGTAGGACTGGGTTTGTTGAAGGGGTTGGGTAGACTGAAGGGACTGGGTAGACTGGATGGGTTGGGTGGGCTGAGAGGATTGGGTAAATTGTGGGGTCTTTAGGGTATCAGCATAGCTGCGAGTAGTAGAAGGGACCACTTTACTTGCTTCCATATAGGAAATGTCTTTTTCCGCCATCATGATCTTAATGGCCCTCTGCCTGCCATACTCCGGGCAAGCCTTGCTGTGGGCAAAGTGACCACCAGAGCATAGGACACAAAAGGCCCCCCTTTCTGTTCCCTCACATTCGTTACTGGGATGCTCATGTCCGCACTTGTTGCATCTAGGCCTAGATCTGCAGATAGACTCCACATGACCAAACCTGCAGCATTTCCTACATTGGACGGTGGGGTAAATATATTGCTGTACAAGAAGAGAATTATAGCAGCAGAAAACTCGTTTAGGTAAAACCTGGCCATCAAAAGTGAGGACACAGGATTCTGTTGGCTTCCACTCCAAGATATCATTAAATGATTTTCGGTTAAGACGCCTGACTTTAATAATCTGCCAACAGCCCTGCGGCACTGTCACGAATTTGATTACTTCATCATCATTCATGTCGGTAGGGATACCAGAAACAACACCCATTCTAGTAATGTTAAAAGCAGGAATGCTGGCAGTGAATTTACAAATATTTAAGAGGGGGTTAATTAGGAATGCATTAGCATCCTGAGGGGATGAAAACTGTACGGATACTCTATTCCTTCCAAATTTTTTAATACCATCTCTGACAATATTACTTATATTGTTTTTAAAAAGAAAAAGTCCAAACGAAACAGGATGGAGAGTTGTACCAGAGCCTAATTGGCTCTCCACGCGAGAAACTGTAATCTGTGTGAGAAATATTGTAATCTGTGTTTTTAGTTTTAAATAAAGAATTTTTATTATTATTCTCTTTATTTACTTTATATACATATTATTTACATTTTTAAATATACACTTTATAAAAAAAATACATTTAAAAATATAAAAAAAAAAATAGTAGACCACCGACATCGGGTACAGGGACCAAGACACCGGTGGTTAGGACTCCAAAGATAGGAACCTCCTCACTATACGAGCCGTGTCAAGGAGGACTGCCTTCTGCATCAGACCCTTGATCCAGCCATCCAACGTAAGCCTCTTAAGGTGTTGGTCGAGGCTCTTGGCTATCAATCCATGAGCAGATACGACTATCGGAACAATGATCACTGAATCAACATTCCACATATCGACAATCTCGTGAGATAAATCCAAATATTTAATTTGTTTTTCTTTTTCAACTTTCACGAGATTCTCGTCATGAGGAACGGCGATATCAACAATCATTGCGCGGCGCTCTAATCGATCTATCAACACAATATCAGGCTTATTGGCAACAATAGTCCTGTCTGTGATAATAGATCGATCCCAATACAACGTGGCCCGACCATTCTCGAGAACTGGGTCGGGCACATACCTATAGTATGGCACCTCTAGATTCACAAGATGGTATTTAAGGGCAAGCTGTTGGTGTACGATCCTGGCTACTTGGTTGTGCCTGTGCAAATATTCTCCGTTAGCAAGACGAGAACAACCAGAAATAATATGCCTGATTGATTCGCCAGGACGGTGGCATGCCCGACAGATGTCAACCGTACCATCTTTCATTCATTTTTTTTTCATTCATTTCATTTTTTTTTTCATTCATCTTTCATTCATTCTTTCATTTTTTTTTTTTTTTTCATCTTTCATCTTTCTTTTTCTTTCTTTTCTTTCATCTTTCTTTTCTTTTTATTATTATTATTATTATTAAACATGTACCATGTAGGGACCACTGTCATTGTTTGTGTATTTGTCACGACCAACAAAGGTTTTCGTTTGAGTTTGGAGAACGTTTAAGAGGGGGGGGCACTTACCTCATCGTTCCCATTTCGTTTCCGTGAGGTAGAAACGAGGGGCCTGGTTTCTTCCACCGTAGCGTTGCAGACCACATTGGCAAACTGTTCTAAGGGGTTGGAAGGGGTTGAAGGTTGATCGGGTAAGGGAGGAATAGGGGTGAAAGGAGGGGTTACTGGACATGCAATATCGGGAGGGTCGGGCGGTTTATTTCCGTTCATGTTCACTTACCGGTAATAATGTTTAGTTACAAACAACACACCGTAACCAATAGGACAGCACAAAATAATAAAAAAAAGACCCAATAGTCACAAAATCACCAAAAGTTTGAAAGAATTCTAGACGCACGTGCTAACCAAACGAACGACGCGACAAAATCCAGTCCCAGTTAATGATTGCTGTCGTTTAAGTTTAAATAAAAGTGGAGTGTCATCCGCAAATAGTACTATCTCCTGATTATCTTTAGTAGTAGTTTTAATAATAGGGGTATTGGCGAACAGGAAAATTATAGTTTATGAGACTTGTCTGATATGAATGATTGAGCTGATGCCTGATTAAGAAAAACTACCAAACTAAATCTACTGCTGTCCACAAATAGAATCAGTAGTGGCAACACTCATTTCATTCTGTTACTGCTTATCACTGAGATGTACCCAGCCAAACTTAAAGGGCGGCAAGTTGGTAACATGAAAAACATATTCATATAAAAACAGAATGAATCCTATGTTTATTAATATGGTATATAATGAAAAATGTGATTTAAGAATAAGTATCTTCAACTACCTAACTATCTTAAGTAAGTTTAAACCCATCTATGTTTTCGACTGAAAGACTTGTATCTGTGGTCATGAATAAAAAAAATTAAAATAAAAAAAAACTGTTACTGTCGTTTTATGTTCCTTCCTTAAATAGTGTATTATCTATGTGTCTGGCTAATGGCTGTCTTGGATTTATAGTGTTTTATCTATTTTTGAATGGGACTAAGTGTTTTAGCTTGATTTTACACCCTGCGTAATTTATCTTAGCGTTCTTGGCTTGTATGATATTATTTTGCACAGAATAGTAAACTCGTTTCCAAAGTTTTTCATTACGTATCTATTGGTAAACCGTGGGTCCAAAGTAGACTCAAATATAGATATGTCAAAAATGTTTGAATACACATAACACACAATATAATCCGGCAAAGGGATCAGTTTAGAGATGTTCCAACTCGGAAAAACACGACTCGAGTTAACACAAGTTGAAATTCAGGTAACTCGGAATTGAATTCGAGTTACACAGCTCGAGTTAGCAGGAAGACCCAGGTGTATGGTTGATACTAATTACTTTTTTACTCATTTATTCTTCCATCCAACTCTCTATTAGGACAATTATCATTGCTAAACTTCGTAGGTAGGATGGAAATAAAAGGTTTTTATAGTTTACAAATATAACTTATTTATTTTAATTCATTTAATTTACTTTTCATAGATCATTAGTACTAATTTATTCCTAGTTGGGAGTTCATAATCAGCATTCAATGCTTTTGTATATTGCTGGAAACCATCGTTCTCCACTATTTAAAAAGGTTGATAAGCTTTAACTATTATATTGATCATGGCATTTTTACCAGATATTTGGGTAGTTTTCTTGATCACGGTCTAGCGGGTTTGAGTTGGCCTCAATCTTTTTGAGGTGGTTCCACCTATAATGTGGATGGCTGTGACGGAATATTATTTCCATTTTGTATACCCCTCTTTGACGACATTACTTGAGTGCTTCTTTTTAATGTGATTTAATAACGTGCTTGTATTTCCCACATATTTGAATAAATCTGAACACTGTTTACACTTAAAATGTCCAGTCATTGGCAATTGAAATACGTCCCAAAAAAGAGATTTCCTCTTAGGTCCCAGTATTTATAAAAATGTAGTAGGTACTTAACAACAAGAAACAGACAAGAACAACTGCCAACCGCTAATTTATTGATAACATAACATAAACAAACCTCAAAAGTCAAATCTGCAATATTGTGACATTTGTAAACTCTAGTTCGAGTATCCTCGACCTAGACTAACTCGAGTTTACTAACTCGAGTCGAGTTGACACATGTCTAGTTCAGTTGAAGGCTGATTATAGGGTTGACAATTTATACATTTTCGTTTCCCAAGTAATCCCAAGATATTTGTTTGGAAGCTGATAGTTGGTACGATTTATACTGAAATATTGAATATGAAGATAGCTCATTGGTGAGTGTTTTACATCTATTAAAATACTTACAGCGAGGTGAGGACGCGTTTCTTAGTCTTATGGTTCCTAAATATTCGCATAAAACAGGTAGCAATGTTTACATTTGTAATGATTATTCCATGCTTCGCTTTTCTGGTTAGTAAAAATTGAGGAAATGGTTTCTTATTTGATTTAGACACGCATTTGACTCCCTACTCTTTATTCCGATTGTTTTTCATTAAGACTTATTACCAAATTGAATCTTTAATTTAAAAGATAATATTATCTCTCACACATACCCACTTTTACAAGCTAGCGATAAGCCGTCACCTATTTTAATATAGGTACTTTATACAGATAATACAGCTTGAGAAATGCCTACTGAGACTGAAGAAAAAGCTCTTCGATACAGAAGAGCTCAAAGTGTGTCAACAGCTGAAGAAATTAGTGAAACTGAGAAGAAAGTGCGAAAATTACAATATGATAAACCGTGAGTCCATAGATTATATTGTAACCTTAAAAATAGTTTAAGTACTTAACACATCTGTTGAATTTTTATAGCTGTCCTTATTTATGAATAGACTAATGAAATATTATTATTAAACTAATTGTTTAATTAGGTACTTAGCAATACTTAGGAATAATTACACAGTTGTTTAGTCTTGAAAAGGTTTTCGGCTATTTGATTTCTGGTTTTCCCTTAAGGTTAAAGTATTATGTTTATGTCATAGTGTCCATTGTGTGTGAAGTGAAGTGAAGAAGACATTGTCTTTTACAGAATCTTTTTTTACTAATGTAAAAGGTTGTGGATGTTTTCTTTAAGTCCAATTTTAGTAAAGAAATAACATTTATACTAATATTATAAAGCTGAAGAGTTTGTTTGTTTGAACGCGCTAATCTCAGGAACTACTGGTCCGATTTGAAAAATTCTTTCAGTATTAGATTAGAAGGCTATAGGCTATATATCATCACGCTAAGATCAATAGGAGCGGAGCACCAATGAAGAATGTTTCAAAAACAGAGAAAATTTATTACTATTGAGAGACGCAGACGAAGTTGCGCGGGTCAGCTAGTTATTAATACAGAATTAGAGACTTGATCAAATGATGTAGTAGGTATCATATATTATTACAAAATCTTTTACCCAAAATATAGTCTAAAGATATTATTAGTTTATGTAAATAATTAAAAGACAAATGCTGTGTAAAATAAGATTCATTCAATTATTCAGATATTTCTATAATGAATTGTTTGAGAAAAAATTGTGTTACAAATGCCTGAAAACGTAAAAAGTATATTTTCCTACGTCATAGAATCCTCACATATACTACTGCCATCCATGGATATCTGTAATTTAAGATTCATAAGTGCATTGCTACCCCAAGAATCAGATTAAGGGGTGGGGTTCGGCAGCTTCACTTGTATGATAGTTTCTTAGTTATAACTATGAAAGTCACAATCTTCAAACCATTCATCTCTTATTTTAACCTCTTAGGGGTGAAATTAAAAAAAAAACCTTTTATAGTGGGTACAGCTTACAGCATTAAGAGCATTAGAAGCCAAAATTTTAAGAATCAGTCAGTCAGGGCAAGTAATTTCATATGTAAGATAGTCAATTAAGTTGTTATTGATCTTGAAAGGTTTTCATTTGCTTTCTTATGTGTCTTGATTAATCCCAGAAGATATAGTGTTTTGGGATCCGGTCGCATGTGGGTCACAGTAACAGTGGTTCATATTCCACCAATTGATCCCATAATTTGGAGTGCGATCCCTCGCCTTTGTGCCACAGACCCAGGTGTATGAGTCTAATGATCGCCAATGCTGCCTCCTGTTGTATGAACAAGTCCAATGGGGGCAGACCAAGAGCCACCTCTAGTGCTGCAGTTGGCGTTATGCGAATACAGCCAGTGACCGCACAGACGGTGCTCAACTCTGTTCTCTGCCACCAGACAACGGCACTGTACGTGACTATTGGCCGTATGACTGTTTTGTAGAGCCATAGTGTAATCTTTGGCGATAGTCCCCAGCTTTTGCCGAGTAGCCGTTTGCATTGGCAGAAGACAATGCAGGCTTTGTTTAGTTTCTGTTCGAGGCGCCTATTCCACAGGAGTTTACTGCCTAGTATTACTCCTAGGTATTTGACCTCTTTGGTAAGAGTCAGTTGTGTTTGAAATAGTTTAGGAAGTTTAAGATTTCCTAGACTACGTTTGTTTGTAAACATGATCATCTCTGTTTTCGATAGGTTCACTGTCAAGTTGTGTGTCACACACCACTGTTCAACGATCTTCAGTGCGAGTCTCATTTGATCGCATACTGCTGCTGTTCGGTCGTCTTAAAGTCGTTTTAGTAGGAATATCAGATGTTGTGGTACTCCCATCTCTGATAAGACTTGCCAGAGACGCTCTTATATGACGTTGTCGAACGCCTTACGGAAATCACAAAGCAGATGAAGAGCGGCGTGTTAAATTTTCTGGCTCTCCCTTTCACGAATCCGGCTTGAGTACAATTTGGTTCGATAGGTATGCTTGAAGCCTTGTATTAATGAAGTAACAGTTTACTTGCATGCGATATGAGCGACACGAGTCTGTAGTTGTTGCACTTTTTGGTGGAACCTTTTTGTTCAAGGGGATAAATACTAGATACTACTACTGGCCAGATGCCTGACTCCCATGTTTTGCAACAGATGTTATGCAAAAAATCCACTCCTATTTTTGCCATTGCCTTGAATACTTCGACCGGGATCTCATCTTCGTCTACTGCTTTCAAGTGTTGTATTGCCGCTCGTACTTTATTCCGCAAGATATCGGGTTCTCGGTCACCGGTGAATGTACTGCTGGGAACATGTGTTAACAGTACTCCCTCCAAACATCAACAATCTCTTTGAGCGCAGTGACCGTTACTCCATGCGCGTTCTCAATTGCCCATGATCTGAAAGGTACAAACTTTATGATTCTTCTTTTTGGTTCTGATGATAATACGATTATGCATGTTCAGTATCAATGTAAATCCAAGAAGGCTGTAACCACACAGGCAACTTCAGGCCACAAAATAGCTGAAGAATATTTTTCATTCAACCGCCTTAATATGGGTATCAAAAGGGCTCGGTTTCACAAGGGCCGCCACAGCAAAATGACGGATTTCATATATGTTTCAATACCTTTAAAATAGGTAATGGATTCCAAATGAAAGGACTTTACAAGTAAAACACTGTGTATGGCGCATCATTATAGAATTTAAATTATAAAAAACTAGAAACTTGAAAATAAAATAAAACAAGTTCAAAGAATTTTTAAGTTCAACTGTTTTATTGAAATGACAGATAATGATGATGTAAATAATATAAGTACTGGAAGCTAATTCAGTTAGGTATAAATTTTGCCAAACGTACACAAAAATGTCGCCATGGCGCCTCTGCGGTGTCGGCACGGAATCGGTTAAAAACGATTTTATGGAAAAAGAAAGATAATAGCGATGTACATAATATAGATAGATATTCAGTAAGTCACACCAGGCTTCACACCACTCTCTTCATCACTACTACTCTGGGCATTACTTACTAGTAAGTGTTAGTAAGTACTGAGTAATAGCTCTAATGAAGTAACAAATAGTGATGTGATGTAAAGAAATACGTTTAATTACAGGATCCATACACCTAGAGACTCGTTGTTCTCATGGAGCTCAGAATTTAACAATTTCACTGGCTTGGTTAACTGGGGTTTCCTGATGTTATCGATCGGCGGAGTACGTTTATGCCTGGAAAACTTTTTAAAGTAAGTATTTTACTACCTAATAATTATATAAAAATATACTAGTTATAGCCGATTACTTCATTAATTGCTTCTTACGTAGCATAAAAAAAAAACAAAAACAAAGAGTTGAGATTGATCAAATGTAATTTAACTTTTAGACATGTTTGAAGGACAGTTTCGAATGAGCAGGTGCCTGTATTAACAAAAGTAATGTTCTTAGTGTGACCTGTTGTATTGTGATGCAATCAAATTTGAATTTTATACTTATAATTAACAATATGTATGTCTTTTTTATGTCTGTCTCTTTGATGATACAAGTCTAGATGCGCGTCACGTTGGGAAAAGCCTCTTATATACGACTCCTCTATGTCACCCTAGTGTGCGTGGCTTTTTAAGTTATTAAAGTTTGCCACTAAACTAGGGAAAGTTTACATCGAATTTTGTCGTTAATGATATTTCGTGTTATCTGAAGTACCTCACAAAGAATTTAAAATAAGGGAAATTTCTTACCTAATTATTGAATAGGCATAAACTTATAATTATTAAGGTAAAACACGTCGTCGTTTTGACAATGGCAATTTCAAACAAATTTATCTTTATCTTATTATTTACTAGCTGACCCGCGCAACTTCGTCTGCGTCTCTCAATAGTAATAAATTTTCTCCGTTTTTGAAACATTCTTCATTGGTGCTCCGCTCCTATTGGTCTTAGCGTGATGATATATAGCCTATAGCCTTCCTCGATAAATGAGCTATCTAACACTGAAAGAATTTTTCAAATCGGACCAGTAGTTCCTGAGATTAGCGCGTTCAAACAAACAAACAAACAAACAAACAAACAAACTCTTCAGCTTTATAATATTAGTATAGATAATCAATTTCAATCTGTTTTGAGTGCTTTTAATGTGCTAAATCTAAAAAACAACAGTGTAAAGTGAAGGTGACTCAATTTTTTTTTTCTTATTTTGGTTTATTACAAATTCAATATTTGACGTTTAGAACTTGTTACTTTGCTGATCTACCGTCAGACATATTTTTTGTGACACACAATAGTCCGGGAGCTGGTGAACAATTTTGGACTCGTTGGCACGGCGCGGCGGTTGCCTTGTCGTAATAGCTTCGGAGGTCGTGACTTCGAATCTCGCGGGTAGACAGACACATCATTTCGAGATTTTTCTACATTTATTACAGATAAATGATGAATGACTGTGGTATTTGTAGATTACCAGTAAAGCAAAATGAAAAGATTACATGTTTCAAGTGTAATAAGTTCTATCATCATTTGTGTGTTAACTTGAGCACAACAGCATTTAAAAGGCTCAATAAAGTGGCGCGTACTACCTGGATTTGTTCAAGCTGTTTACCGAAACAACAGTCGAGTCAAGCTGTCGATACCTTGGCCGAGAGCTCTGAGGGCGACGACGATAAGGACAATGACATTCGCCAAATCATTCGGGAGGAAATTCGTCATACAATGCGAGTGGAAGTTAAGAATATGATACGCGAAATTAGATCAGAAATAGATGATATTAGAAAACAGTTAGAAGAATTAAAATCCTCGGGCTCTTTTGACATCGCCCAGATTAATGATCTGAAAGCGACAGTTCAGGAATTGCAAGGCGAGAACGCTGACTTGCGCTCGGAGAAATTTGTTATGCAAAATACTATTGTTCAGTTAAAAAGTCAAATAAACACTTTAGATCAAAATATGCGCGATGCGAATTTGGAAATTCACGGTTTGCCTGAGAACAAAAATGAAGTGTTACCAAACATCATAACACAGTTATCTAAAGTTGTATCTTACCCACTGAACGACTGTGACATCATGAAGTGCGTTAGAGTGGCCAGTATGAGCGATAACAGGACTCGTCCACGCACTGTGATACTAAAGCTGCGCAGTCCTAGATGTCGTGATGAACTGTACTCAGCAATCACCAAATACAATAAGTCTCACATGGACAACAGATTAAATACATCTTTATTGGGCTATGGAGGAGGCACACAGCCGATCTACGTGTCTGAACACCTGTCACCGGTGTATAAAGCTTTACATGCTGCTGCCCGTATTAAGGCCAAAGAAAAATCCTATAAGTTTGTATGGATCCGCTACGGTAAGATTTACGTGTGTAAGAACGAAAATTCGGGTAGCATACTAATTAAGAATGAGCAATGTTTGGATAAAATTATTTAATATTAGTTACCTATGCTCTGCAACGCCATTTTCACCAATATATTTATTTTATAAGTGCCATGTTTAATTTGTATTTAATACTTCTATGGATAGTGTATCGATCTTTTATCAGAATGTAAGAGGCATGAAGACAAAGTCACTTGAAATTTATTTATCAATTTTAAATTCAAGCTATGACATTATATGTCTGACTGAAACATGGTTAGACGATTCATTCTTTTCATCTGAATATTTTGATCAACGATACACTGTAGTACGCCGTGATCGTCACGCACAATTTAAAGAACTGTACTCTAAAGGTCACGGTGGGGGGGTGCTGATAGCTGTTAGTAATAAATTTAAGTTTGTTAATAGAATAGATTGGCAAACAGCCGTAGAGGACATATGGCTATGTATAACCTTAGGTGGTGTCTGTATGAATCTTTGTTTAGTGTATCTGCCGTCTTATATACCTTGCCATGCGTTTGAGACATTTTTGGCTAATGCCGGGAAAATCGGTTCATGTTACACAGAACGCATTACATTGATTCTCGGTGACTTTAATCTACCTAATATGATTTGGCACCAGCCTAACGATCCCTTCCCAGGTGTAAATGATCCCAAATCGTCAGCATTGGGGAACTTTTTGAATATATCTGGATATAAGCAAATAAATAATATTTTTAATGACAATGACAAATTATTAGATCTGGTAATAGTGGATGAGAACTCTAACATTACTGTCTCAGGGGCGCCCGCCTTATGTAAGCCTGATAAATACCACCCCCCATTAGAATTAGTTTATAGTAAAACATCGGTGTCTAATTTGCATCAGAATACTTCTCAGCCTAAGTACTTTTTTAACAAAACCGACTATAAAGCCTGCGTTCGTGACCTATTAATGGTCAATTGGGAAGACTATAACACATTCAAATGTAACGAGTTTGTTCACGTGTTTTATGACATACTATGGGAAACTATAGATAAATATACTCCTAAAGGTAGACATAAAAGTCAAAACTATCCGCCTTGGTTCTCAAGATCATTGATAAAAATGATTAGAGAAAAAACCAAATATAGAATTCGATATAAAACACATAAAAACTCTAGAGACAAGGATGCATTTAGTTTGTTACGCACACGAGTTAAAAAGGCCATAGTAACCGGTTTCAGGAATTACATTGCGAAAATAGAGAAGGATTTAAAAACGAACATAAAAGCTTTTTGGCGTTATACGAAATCGAAAAAGACATACAGAAGCATTCCCAATCAAGTTTATTATAATGATACAGTGGGAGAAGGTGGAAGTGGCGTAACGAAACTATTTGCGGAATACTTTGCTTCTGTTTATAATAACTATCCATCCCGTACTAATTACGTACCTAACTTCACCACTTCCAATTACAGTCTTTCCTCTGTTAATATTACTGAAAACGATATTAAAGAAATGATAAAGAAAATCGATTTAAATAAGGGAGCCGGACCGGACGGGCTACCTCCGATTTTTATTCGTTTCTGTGTGGAGGGCCTAATTAAACCATTACATTTAATTTTTAATAAGTCTCTCATGGAAGGGAAGTTTCCCGACTTTTGGAAAATTTCATACATTGTCCCTATTCATAAAAGCGGCAATATGAATGACGTAACTAATTATAGACCAATATCCATTATATCACAATTCGCAAAAATTTTTGAGGGCGTCATATGCAAAGTTGTGTATTCTCATTTACAACACATAATTAGTCCAAGACAGCATGGCTTTGTTGCCAACCGTTCGACTATGTCAAATTTACTGGTTTACAGTACCTCTATTTCACAGACATTGGAGGCCAGAGGTCAAATTGACTCAGTTTACACCGATTTTGCAAAGGCGTTTGATCGCGTTGATCATTCAATACTTTGCAAGAAATTATACCATGTAGGCATTCATGGGTGCTTATTGCGTTGGCTCGAGAGTTATATTGTGAATCGTTCACTCCTGGTTGCATTAGCGGGCTATGAATCTGCTCCATTTATCCCCAGCTCAGGCATCCCACAAGGTTCAAAATTAGGCCCATTGCTTTTTCTGGTATTTATAAATGACCTCTTAGAAAAGTTAGAATGTAATTGTTTAGCTTACGCAGACGATTTAAAAATCTTTAATCGCATAAATGAAAAAAGCGACTGCTACAAGCTTCAAAATGATTTAAATTTTTTACAGCAATGGTGTCTGGAAAATAATATGTCTCTCAATGTGAAGAAATGCCAGTTCATAACTTTTACTAATAAAAAGAAATATATCAGATTTGAATATTACATAGAAAAGGTTTACTTGAGCAGAGTTACTACCATTCGGGACTTGGGAGTGCTTTTTGACTCGTCACTAACGTTTCGCGATCACATAGACACTCTAGTAAATAAAGCTAAAAAGATGCTCGGTTTCATAATCCGCATGTCCAAGCCTTTTCGAGACAACAGCAGTATTATATTACTTTACAACGCCTTAGTAAGGAGTCATTTAGAATATTGTTCCACAATATGGTCCCCTTATTATGCTACACACATAGATAATGTGGAGTCAATTCAGTCTCGCTTCATTAGGTATTTGTGCATAAAAAACGGAATCCGTAAAACTATTCCACAATACAGTGACAGGTTAAATCATTTTTGCATGTTAAGTTTAGAAGAAAGACGCGTTCATTCTGACTTATTTACATTATACAAAATTTTAAAGGGTTCGATAGATGCACAATTGATACACAACTTCAACTTTAGGATTAATACACGGGTAATGCGTCACCACCGTACATTTGAAATACCTGTATCAACTTTAAATACCACCTTCAACAGCCCCCTTATACGCATGGCAAGGCTGTATAACGAAAGGTCTATGGCGGTGGAAAATATTGATATCTTCTCCACGACATTCACATCATACAAACGCTCCATACGAGGCCATGTTGCCGAACCCAACTTTTGGGGCGCCTGATCTGATCTATTTTGTTCTTGTTTTTTTTTTTTTTTTTTGTTTTTTGTCTTTTATTGTTAAAAAGGAAACACGTTCTACCTTGGGTTTTATGTCTGTGTATGTATTTTTATGTATTGAATTAGCATTTGTATGAAAGGTCTCTCCATTGGATATATACTAAGTGTCATGCATATCTATTATCTGTGTAATTACCGGAAACTCAAACCATGAAAATGTTATCGCCCCACGATGTTGTAATTATGCTGTTGATGTGCTTAATATAAATAAATAAATAAATAAATAAATAAATAAATATCCTATGATTGGAGATAATTGATATCTGGGAAACATACAAAAAGTATAAAATAATTTAAGGATATTCACATACGAATTCTGACGAATACGTGTCATGTTTTCATAACATTAAAAAGTTTCGCTAAACAGTAACCACTCCAAATTTTTGCATAATTTTGTTTCATTAATATCGACTCAAGATCTTGACTCAACTGGAGAGACTCCCAGATACTTAATTTATTTATCATATTTATTACATTCAAATCACTTAAGATACGTTTTTACACGCTTTTTATTAGCTTCACCTGTGTGTTTGTTTGTAACCGACTCCTTTGGGCGTAATTTTGACTGACTTTAAACGGTCAGAATTCGTTTAAACTTTGTAGATATATCGAGGACCGATGACAATACACTAATTTAGAATAAAAAATTAAGTTTTTAAAATTAATTACAAACAAACATACAAGTGAAGCTAATATAAAGCGTGTAAAAATATTCTATTTTTTAGTTTTGTTTTCTATAAAAAGCGTGTTTTTTTAGTTTTTTAAACTATTACTATTAAGTTACGAACAAGACATTCTTGACCAATATGACTTGCATTTGATTCACTTCTCCACAATCAAGAAACCAGTCGCGGAACGATATAAGGAGCCGTGTAAACTATCGTATCTTTTCTTGAATTCACTTAAGTAATGATTGATGATATAGGCTTAGTAGAATATTCGATTGTGGCTCGGAGTAACAAGGCCACAAAATACAAGGCGGCAGCCAGCCAGCAGCGGCATGTCTTCAGCAACTATATACATAAGATCATGTGGTCGAGTTTGTAAATATACACAATATTTTATAGATTTGACTTCTTTATTTGCTTCTTTTATTATTGTTGTTTTGTTTTAATATTATACATAGTGCCTATCGGAGATAAAATTAAGAACAAGGTAGGAAGGCGATGACAATGACTACGATCTTGACGGTTGACAACCTCTTGTTCGTGTAGGGCACTTTTGCTTCGCTGTCGTCTGCTTTACGATGAAGCTATGTCCCCGTGCACATACATCGCATAGTACATAACGCAACATTATCCATTATTATAAATTACAGATATGGATTTCGTGTGAATCCACTCGAATGGATTATAGTGTTGACTGGCTATAACGAAGGCGAGAGGGACCAATATCATTCTGTTAAATTAATAGTGTGTAAGTATTCTTTTTCTATCTATGTAAGTTATAATATTTCTTATAATTTATAAAGTATAAAATAAAGGACAGAATGGTATTAGATCTGTTGAACCCAAACATCCTTCCTTTTTTCCATAAATGCTACAGATACCGTCTAGTATTTTCCTAAGAAAAGATGTAGTTTTTAAAATTTCGTTCTAGTTCAACATGTTTATTGTCTACGGTTTTTTGTTTCAGTTAGTATTGTGCCTGTTGTTGTCAGTCTGCTGATTGAAAAAGCTGTTGCAGTGGTAAGTTAAACTTTAATGATTACAAAATTTTTGTTTGTTTGTTAATATTTTAATACCTATATATATTAGGTTCTTCGCCTTTTGCCACTACTAAAATATATCTAACCCTTCACAGCTTACAGTAGGTACATTTAGGGAATTTACAGAATGAACATTACACCAATATTCATAGTCAGTACTTAATACTTGGGTGAACAAATGGTATGATCGAAATAAGTGAGAGGTTCTACCTTTCATTACGAATGTGGGTGTGTGTCTTGCATTCCCTTTCCTATGAATAGTAGAAATTTAAAAGAAGCGATTGCGCATGGCAATATGTGTGTGTGTTCACATACACACATATATTTCTTTATTGCTATGGCACCACTTTAGCGTCGTGAAAAAAGCCATGCATCTTGTCGTTCAAACCTGTCCGTTTCATATAAACAACCATGGAACTGTTAAAAAAGGATTGTCCTTTTAGTGTTCTGGGTAAACAACCTATATTGACAAGTTACAGAATTTGTCAACATTTGAATTATTCTTCGTAATTCCTATGTCCGTTCCGTTATAATACCACTCTCAAGCTGTCTATGATCGTATTACAGTGTCAAAATGTCTTGTCTTGTCTAACCCTCTATCAGAATTATAGAAGCACTAACTTCTGAAGGATATGCTGTGTGTCAAGTACAGGATAGATGTGTGCAAATGTCGTATAGTACAATGATTTGCGTAAATGTATACCATACAATTTTTCCTCCTACATTGTATATATACAATATATGCACAAGGTATGGGGAAACTATAATATAAATTTTGTATGTACCTGTCATTCTTGTAAACTTATAATGAGAGAGGTCATTACCGCTATTTTTATATTTCCATAAAATAGCTTAACTCTTTGGCACTTTTTTGACAGTGACATATTTTCAGGATTTAGTACCAGAAAAGTTCGGCCTAACGTTGCAGATTTTGAATAAATTATTTGTGCTCATATTACCTGCTGCAGTTTTACAAATCAAGAAAGACGAATTTAGTTTCGGTAACTATACAGTCAATTCCCTTTCTTTTATTTTATTTCATTTAGTAAATATTAAGATATGTTGTGTTGTATATGATAAGGTACGATGGGGTTGGCGTATCCTTTTGGATAAAAACCCCTTATTAAAAAAAATAAAGATTACAAAAAAAAAAAAAACTATACAGTCATATACATATTTTAAGGACAATAAACATTTTAGCACAGCTGTATAACTACTAGCTGTAAACGTCACTAGGTAAAGCAAAGCCTTGTTCGGTGTTACGAGCAAGTATCATTCGACTTAATCGACTGAGTTATGAAATTATCTTCCAGAATAAAATTATGTCAGTTTTTCATCATTTAATCATAATGTATTATTCCTTTTTATACTTCTCTCTTTGTATTTATAATTATAATACAAGTTTTTTTCCATTGTAGTTGGAATCACAACAGTTTGCTTCCTTTACTTAGTAATATTTTTAAAACTCTGGAGTTACGTTCAGACGAATCATTGGTGTAGGAATGGTTCCAAGAGACGACATTTGAAAAATACGCTCAGAAGACAGAGTTTATCTGCACCCAATTGGAGTAAGTATTTAATAATGAATAAAAAATTACCCTATTGAAATGAAATGAATTAATGCAATAGACTCTTAATTGTCATATTAAATTTACAGATGAACTAGTTAATGCCGAACATGAGCGTAAGTGCCAATAACTCGTATCACGTTGTGTGTATATACGTTATGCTATTTCTGTTCGCTTTCAGCACTTGTATTTTATGTATGTATGTTAAGCAACTGCAATGATTCATTACCCTTATTGTGTTACCGAGTAAAATCGTTATTTACGAGTTAGAATGTACCTACTGTTGAACTTGAATATGTTGTAGGTAAATTAGGTACTATTTTGAGAATTTAGGTGTATGTAGTAACATTAGTGTATAATAATATGCAAAATATTAGATTATTATCTTTTATACATAATGATTATATCGTATAGAAACTAATTTAAAACGAACAATTAAAATTATATTTTTGTTCAGCTTGTTTGTTCAAAATGAGGTTTTTGTCGGGTTCACTTATATTACACGTAATAATGTGTTTTATGTTTGGAAAATGGCAGGCATGTGTAGGACTTTTGTACTGTCTTGCGTATCTCATTGTTGGGAATATTTTTGTATATATTAGGCTGGTAATATCATCAACAATGACAGTTTTAATAACCAGATTCGTAAAGTTTTGCTTTCAAAAGCTATTACAATTCTTAGTTTACATAATATAGGCTGTACTGAAGTTAAAATCAATGAGAGCTGGTTGTCACAAATGAGTTATTATTGCTGTCAAAAGTTAACTTATGTACCTTATTTAATTTCATTAAAACTACAATAATTAGTTTACGATTTTCTTGATCCGTCAATAAAATGTTGCCCTGTCAAATTAGTTAAATTCCTTTTGTTTACATAATTTTCACGATTGATCTTATCGATTTAATAAAAATTATGGACCCCTTTCTTTAAATGAATTGATTTAAAATATTCATTTCTTTATTACGTCGCCTAATTTGTAGGTACAGTCTACATTAGTAATAAAAAAATATATTTTTTAAATATAATAATAATGAGCTCATTCACAAATATTGGTGTATACCTACATATCGTTTTTTAAGTTAAATATTTTGTGCATTTTATGCATGGGAAGTTTAGAAAACGTAGATATGCGTTTTGTTAACTACGCTTGAACTTTAAGTTATTGCGGTTATACAAATCTCATAAAAATCTATCATACATATATTACTGGGTATACAACATCTCTTCTTTGCTTTGGTTGCGGTTTAGAGTGTTATATATTCATGATTTTCTCTTTTTACGTGTGGCAATTCCCACAGGATTCATGGTGAGTCACTTGTTACGCGATGTAGTCATTAAGTTTGACTTGAACCTTTTTCCAAGAGTTTAGGTTTAATATGTAAGTAAATCAAAACCAGGATACGCTGCACAACTCGCACCGCCGATTCGGACCTTTAACAAGCTTCTGTTGCTAGAACGATTTCGTGTATTCTGGTTTTTTTTTGAGCGGCTCTTGTAATAAATATATACTTCGCAAAAACCATATCGGCAGCTACTACGTAGTAGCTGCCGATATGGTTTATGCTAAGTATTTATTTATTACAGTACTCCGGTCACTGGACAGCCCAACTACGTAGTAGCTGCCGATATGGTTTTTGCGAAGTATTTATTTATTACAGTACTCCGGTCACTGGACAGCCCAACTACGTAGTAGCTGCCGATATGGTTTTTGCGAAGTATTTATTTATTACAGTACTCCGGTCACTGGACAGCCCAACTACGTAGTAGCTGCCGATATGGTTTATGCTAAGTATTTATTTATTACAGTACTCCGGTCACTGGACAGCCCAACTACGTAGTAGCTGCCGATATGGTTTATGCTAAGTATTTATTTATTACAGTACTCCGGTCACTGAACAGCCCAACTTCTCAGTAGCTGCCGAAATGGTTTATGCCAAGTATTTATTTATTACAGTACTCTGGTCACTGGACAGCCCAACTACGTAGTAGCTGCCGATATGGTTTATGCCAAGTATTCATTGCATAAACCTGGATTTGTCCATTCCAGACCATTGCATAAAGGGAGTCTGTAATAAGTAAATACTTCGCAGAAACCATATCGGCAGCTACTGAGTAGTTGGGCTGTTCAGGGAGTACTGTAATAAGTAAATACTTCGCAGAAACCATATCGGCAGCTACTGCGTAGTTGGGCTGTTCAGTAACCGGAATACTGTAATAAATAAATACTTGGCATAAACCATATCGGCAGCTACTACGTAGTTGGGCTGTCCAGTGACCAGAGTACTGTAATAAATAAATACTTGGCATAAACCATATCGGCAGCTACTGAGAAGTTGGGCTGTTCAGGGAGTACTGTAATAAGTAAATACTTCGCATAAACCATACGAATAGTAAGCGTGGGCTTTTAATTGTCCCACGCCTGGTTCTCTACTAATCTATAGAGTACTCTGTCTGTGTCGGAAATACATACTGATGCCAGTCGGTAAAAGCTAATTGTGCACAGTAAATTTTCTCTGTAATGCGTTATATATTTTGGTGGTGAGTAAGGTCACCAGAGCACTACGGAAGCAGAGATGATGGCAGAGTTAAAAAGCACAGGTAACATCTTATCAACGAATTGGCCTTCTATTTGTTTTGACTTTTTTCGTATGAGGAAAAGAGCACAAACATACTTATGACGGATCTTTCTGCTAGAGTTGAGGCGTATAATGTAATTAGTCTCCCAAATCGTCTCTTAAAATTCCATTAAACTAGATTCTGCGTTAGGTTAGGTTAGTTAGTAGTTATTCCTATCCTAAAATATTTAAAGTAAGTAAGTAAACTAATTCTAAATGTTTTGCTTGTAAACTGTATATTATATCTATCGCATTCTTCTTAATTTTTATGTTTTTTTACTATCATTAATTATGCGGATTGTTCGTAGACAGCTTGAGTAAACTAATACACAATACTCACAATTAATACACACATAAATAATGATTTAATTTGACTAAACATCTTAATGATTGTGAACTAACCTGTTTTACCTACAGAAAGTAAAGAAGATCTATTGAACGGCACCGCAGCTGCGGCCAAACTAACTAAGTATCCCGATAACTTGAACCTCAAAGATCTGTTCTACTTTATGTTGGCCCCCACCCTGTGTTATGAGTTGAATTTCCCTCGCACTGGAAGGTTAGTTGTTTTAACCTTTTTGCTTAATCTCATTTTTACTTCACAAATTGATGCATGAACATATAAAATAATCGGTCGGTCTTTTGATTTATCATTCTTCTTGTTTTAAAAGTAGGACACACAGCAGACCTTAACGGCTTCGAAGAAAGATTACATTAAATTACTATTTGTATGGTGGCATAGTCTTGTTGCGGAGTATATATCTTCATAGAAGTGGAATCAGATTGCAAACGTGGCATTGGAGCGTTACGAGTGTTAAGCATTTAAGCATAAAGTAATATACACGTTGCTTGTTTTGAAAGTTAACTATTTTCATATTATTGCCAAATATATTGTCTTCACTTTAAATCCCTACTAATGTTGCCCCCCGAGACAATACGGATGGCGTAATGGTTTAAGCGGTCACTTTGTCGCTTTCTACTGCGCTGTGTGTTGTGGGTTCGATCTCCCACATGGCATAACACTTTGTGTGATAAACAAACTTTTGTTCTGAGTTTGGATCTTTTTGTGTCCGTTACATGAATGTTTGTAAAGTTCCCCGCGACACAGGATATATTTCGAGGGCGGGAGTGGCCTTTTAGAAAAATTAAAAAAATTAAATGCGAAAGTATTTCTGTCTGTTTGTTAGCTTTTCACGACTGAACCGCTAAACGATTGATTTTAATGAAATTTGCTATGGACATATCGCTATGGACTATTGGTTCTGGGGAAGGACATTGCCTATTTTTTACCGCAATAACCGACGTACACGCGGGTGGAGCCACGGGCAAAAGCCAGCGTGGAATAAATAACTTTCTCATGTATCTAAAAAACTCTTAGTACAACATTAATATTACCACCCGAATTTAGAAGAATGAATTATAATGGTCTATAAACAACAGCAAAACTTATCAGTGTTTTATAATAAGGTATCAGGGTATTAAATCAAAAACGGAATTTCGTCGCGACACGTTTTCTGTTTACTTTAATGTCATTATCACCTTCAGATATGTAATCGATGGTGCTGGAACGTGACGAATGCTTCTTAAACTCTTAAGTATTATTTTTATTTATATCCTTGTCATTTCATATCAGTGTTGATAACAGCTCACGTTCTCTTGCATCCGTCTGCTGACATTTTTATGCTAGTAAAAATAAGTTTACACGACTGTAAACGTTTTTACGATAACGTTACAAGAAAAACATTATGCCTCTAAACTAAATGCTTAAATAACTCCACGTCACATCGTACATCAACAGCCCTTAATAGTCCACTGGTGAACTTAGGCCTATTCTTAAAAAGGAGGTTTTGACCTACTATACCACGCCGGCCAGACGGGTTGGTGTCAAGTTTTCCTTCTCTTCGCAGTGCTGTTGTCCCGTATAGTTTCCTCCCCTAGTCGGTTCTTACGACACCCCCTATTCATCCATGTAGGTGGTGGGACACTCCTATGAATGAATAGGGGGTGCCCTCACACTATTCTTAATTCGCCACCACACGGAGTTATAAATAAATAACTACAGGGGTTTCAAAAAGAACAAAAAGCAATAATTATTAACCAAACTTTGCCAACAAACAAACAGCACTTGAGGCCTATCATTGTGGTATCTTAACTCAGATATGGCATAGTGCTTTGGGGCAATTATAAAAAAAAAAACATTCATTGCTCAAAAACAATGTATTAGAGCAATCTGCAACGTAATACCCTGGATAACCTGTAAGCCTCTGTTGCATAAACTTTCATTGTTGACTATACCTTGTCTTTACATATATGAAACATGTATTCTTGTTAAAAATAACATTTACATATTTATTTTGAAGAAAGATATATATATAAATTCAATACACGATATCCAAATAATCTGGTGCTGCCGTCAATAAAAACCGATATTACATATATCGGTTAGTTATGCAATGTCAGTGCACAATCACTTACCCGAAGATGCCAGATATTTACCTATTAATAAGTTTAAGAGACAACTGTTCAGATGGCTTGTTGGCAGATGTTTCTACTCCGCTAACGAATATTTAAATTATACATTAAAATAATATTATAGAGTTATTTATTGGTCTGATGATTGATCTATCGTAATAAATGTATAAATTGGTAATTTAAGTTACGTAATTTGTAATTAGTTAGTAGTTTTGTATTTCATTGTATTTGTATTATACTGTATTGTTGTAATGTAAATTATTAGTGATTTGCATGTCATGAGTTAAATGGCATATGTGTTGGATGTTTTGTAATGTAATTACCACCTTTAATTCCACATTTAAGCATATTAAATAATTGAATTGAATAATATGTTAATATTTCTACAGGTTCGCTGCATCATTCACGATGATGATACGGCGGCGATTCGTTCAAAGTCTAAATTGACCAAGGGCCAAAGTTTGAACTAATGCCATCATTGCTGTTTCAGAATCAGGAAGAGGTTTGTTATCAAAAGATTGTTAGAGTTGATATTTGGAGTGAATCTTGTTCTGGCATTGTTTCAACAATGGATGATACCGTCCGTCAAGAACTCAGTTGAGACATTTTCCAAAATGGATCCTATCAGGATAACAGAGAGATTACTGAAATTAGCTGTAAGTCACTACCTAACAAATCTATGTATTGTGTTGTAAGTTTTGCAGTGAACAGACTACTAGGTGTTTTAGGAACAGCTTTTCTGTCAACAAAGTCATGTTACGTGTGTTTTCTTTTTCAATGCTTACTTAACAAGTTAGACATGAAAAATACAACATAATATGTTTCGGTTACCTTGATTGTATACTTTAGTTCATTTTTTCCATTTTTATGACACAGAACGTAATCGTTTGAAATAAGTATATATTCCAGTTCTAATCAGTAAAAGCTTTTGTTTCGTTACATTCGTAATTAACTTTCTTTATCGCAAAAAGAACATTTGAACACACGGTTCGAGACGCACGGGTTTGGGCACGTGTATTGCTGTATTATCCATATGATTTTCATCCAATCGGTCATCGCCCGTGTGGTGTAGCATGCCAAAATGTATAATTATCTAAAGTAGACACGTGTTTGTAACTGCCCGAGAATGCATTGTTACCGAATGTTCACGCGTATTTCGTTGCTTTACGTCACAATATGTTGTAAGGGGCTGTTTATATTGAGAATCAAAATTACACAGAGTTGTAACTTGTTCTAGCTCTAGAACTCTCATGACGAAAAGTGTGGTCTAGTAATACTAATTATGATAAATTTAATAAATAAAAAAGCCTACATTATTAACCAGCAATCAACATTATTAGTTTTATGATTGTTTTAGAAAGATTGTTATTGAAAACTATATGCTTTCAACGAGTTTATAAAACATATATTTTAGTGTTATCTAATATTTATTGCTTTAACTTTAGTTATAAACAACAAAATATAAAGGTTCGTGAAAAACTCCTTGACTCCTTGAAAAAACTCCTCCTATTTGCATGAGATTGATCTGATATTTTTGAAACAATAATATTAATATTATCCATTGTTAATATTCTTAACAAAGACACAAATAAGATTTCAGATTTCTCACCACCTTAATTACTAACGTAATACAACATTGACGTCAATAATCATAAAAAACACTTTTTAAGTACCTATTAACGAATTTTGTAATGGTTGTATAATTAGGTCATTACCATTGACTTCCGTTGACTTCGATTCGGTATCAATGTGAATGTTTGTAACAAAGTCTAGGATTTCGATTGCCACAGCCCACAAGTATTATATAATGCTTGATAATGCATGGTGGATAATGCTTGTGCCAAAGCTTGAATGCGTTTTAAAGATCTTAGATGTAAAATTACTACCCACACACGACAAATATTGGGTAATGAGCACGATTATTTGTTCCGTGTGTGGGTAATTTAACTGTAATATATATCTATTTATAAATTTATAAGTATGTGCGTTCTGGTTAACATAGCAAAAGCTTACAGCTTATTTGAAAATCAGACGGCCATGTAAGATATGTCAAGTTATTATTATTATTAGCATTGGCTTTCTTTAAGATTGTTATATTTTAATTTTCAGGTACCAAACCATCTACTGTGGCTTTGTTTTTTCTACCTTACTTTCCATTCCTTCTTAAATCTTATGGGCGAGCTCTTGCAATTCGCTGATCGTAACTTCTACAGTGATTGGTGGAACGCTAACAACATTAATGTGTTTTGGAGCAGCTGGAACATGCCAGTCCATATGTGGGCAGTGAGACATGTATACAAACCTATCACAGAAAGAGGATATACTAAAGTAGTTGCTGGCATTGTTGTGTTTCTAATATCAGCGTTTTTCCACGAATACTTGGTAAGTGAAAATATCCTTAAAAAACCTTCCTCCCTGTGGGAAATCATAGCTGTCTCGCAGGACTGCGCTGTCAATTAATGTAGACGGCAAAACCTTGTGCGGCATCAGAGCTTTAGTAAACAGGTAATATGATCATGCAAATAATGACGTAGAAATTCCAAGATCTTGGACTCTGATCGTTAACATTCTATTTTTATGATTTAATGCTTTTAAGGCCAACGTTTTAATCCATTAGACACTGCGCATACAGATATATAGAAACCGGTTAACCTATTCTAAATAAGTATGCTATAGAATATTTTGGTGGCTATTTTACAGTTGCATAAGCATTTTAGTTTAGTGTTGAGTTAAATATTTGGTTGGCCAACATATAACATGTACGTCGTAAGTCCATCTTCAATGATAATAATCATATCATATTCGGCAGGAGCGCGTTCATATCCCCAAGATTTGCAACGTTCTCTAACTGGCGAGTTTCAATAGGCTTGCCATTTCGGCTCAGCCTTGCGTTATCGTAGTGGCATATAAGTTTTCATTGATTCCTGATCGGAGTCGAATGTTGGACGATTCATGTATAGATTCGCCGTGTAAGATGACTTGTAGGTATAAATGCGGATAAGAATCCGTTTATTATATAATTATATACAGGGTGGCGCAATAGAACGTGCATATTTAAAATATTGATTAGAAAATAAATACAAAAGGTATAGTTAAAATAAAACTGAGGTATTATTAAGAAATAACTGAAGTTTATTTTTTAAAAATAACATCGTCTAAATGATGACCCTCTCTACGACGACACTCCTCTAATCGCAAACGGAAGTTATTGAAAACTTTCTTCAGTAATGCTGGTGTAATTGCTGCCATTTCACCACGGATATTCTCCTTGAGCTGATCGTTGTTTTTCGGATTATTACTTTAGACTTTGTTCTTGAGGTATCCCCACAAAAAAAAGTCAGGAGGCGTCACGTCTGGACTACGTGGGGGCCATGGGATATCACCTCTTTTCGAAATCAGTCTGCCAGGGAACATCTGTTTCACAACCGCCATGGAGTCATTTGATGTGTGACAGGTAGCTCCGTCTTGTTGGAACCAAGTCCTAGAATTCACTATTCTTGAATTTTCAAGCTCTGGAGCCAAAAAACCTTCCAACATCGCAACATAGCGTTCGGTATTAACAGTGACGTTTTGCCCCCGCGCATTTTCAAAGAAAAACGGTCCAATTATTCCTCTACCAGAGATTGCTGCCCATACTGTCACTTTAGGACTATGCAGTGGTTTCTGGTGCTTGAGTTTGGGATTCTCACTGTTCCAGTAACGACAATTTTGACGGTTTACGAACCCATTGATATGGAAGTGGGCCTCATCTGAGAAAAGGATATTGTCAAAATTGGAAAATCGATTAAGCATTTCATTAGCAAATGCGAGCCTTGCTCCGAAGTCAGACTCTTTCAATTCTTGTGTTAACTGCAGCTTGTAAGGATGCAGTTTAAGATCCAAGTTTAAAATTCGTTGCAAACTTCGTCGCGATAAGTGTAAGACAGACGATCTCTTACGAGTAGACATTTGTGGATCTCCTCGTACAGACTGCATAACTCTCTCAATATTGTCGTCGGTCCTAGATGTTCTTGGACAACCTTTTGCTTGTGGTTTAAACGTTGAACCAGTCTCTTCAAAACGCTGTACCCATATTTTAATTAAATTAGCACTCGGAGCTTTACTAATTTGCCGTAGTCCATATTCAGAACAATATAAACGCCTAGTAACGATGTATGAACGAGAGTTCTCGTAAAATGCGCGCACGCAAAATGCGCGACGCTTCCCGTCGAAGTGACTCATAGTGACTAAAACTCCATGAGCCCGCCTACCCAACGATGCAGGCTCCCCCCGCCCGCGCACTTTCTACCCCGCGAAAAAAGATGATGCAATATGCACGTTCTATTGCGCCACCCTGTATATTGGAGAAATGTCAAGTTTTACAATCACTTTTGGCACATGTTAGATAAAAAGAAGATCACGTGCACTGCACTAGGTGTGATATGATCATAAACGTGTAGGGCTACTTAAATAGATATCATTATAATATTGAGTGACACCTATGATACCTATATTGAAATAATTGTTTGTTTTGCCAAAACCATAGTTAGCCAAATTCATTACGGGTACGGTATAATTGCCTAAAGAAACTAGAACCTGCAACCGGCATATCTCTCACTACCCTACTGTCTGACGGCTGTTCAGACAGTAACGTGCATTCACGTTAAAAGTACCCACTGTGCCGACCTACATGTTTCTAGTTTTGCCGGGGTTTACAGATGTTTGCTTTTTAGGTTATCCTAGGGTCTCCGTCTCTTCAGCCCGGGGGGCAAACTTCCAAGAGGCGGCGCGCCTGGCCACAGGGGGAGTCTCCCTGGTGGTCGGGCGCATTGAGGCGCTGGGCTTACGGGTGGCCCTAGATAAGACGGAGGCCCTGTTATTTCATGGGCCCCGTCGTGGTCCACCCCCTGGCGCCTCAATCGTGGTCAACTCGGTCCTCGTACCGGTTCGGGCCCAGATGAAATATCTGGGCCTGATCCTCGACGGGAGGTGGCTCTTCGACGAGCACTTCCGACAGCTTGCTCCAAAGCTGGTCGGCGCTGCGTCTGCCCTAGGGCGACTTTTGCCCAATATGGGTGGACCCAGCGTCGCGACAAGACGGCTGTACACGGGGGTCGTCCGGTCAATGGCACTGTACGGTGCACCGGTGTGGGCGGCGGCTCTGACCGCCCAGAATAGGGTACGCCTCTGGCGCCCTCAGAGGGTAATGGCGGTCAGAGCCATACGCGGTTACCGCACCGTTTCGACGGAGGTGGCATGCGCGTTGGCCGGAACTCCCCCGTTTGATTTGGAGGCGGAAGTGCTCGCCGAAGTTTATCGGCGAGTGGCTGACTCCCGGGCGGAGAGCGGATTTCGCCCTCCGCCCGAGGATGTGCGCGAGTGGCGCGAAGCCGCTCGCCGAGCCACGATGGCTCGTTGGTCGTTCCGGCTGGAGACTCCACGCGCTGGTTTCGCCGCCGTGGAGGCTCTCCAGCCGGTCATCGCCGAGTGGGCAGGGCGGCAGCACGGGACTCTTTCCTTCCGGCTGACGCAGGTGCTTTCCGGGCACGGTTGCTTCGGAAAGTACCTGCACTCGGTCGCTAGGAGGGAACTGAGTCCCGCCTGCCACCACTGCGACTGCAGTGAGGACTCGGCCCAGCACACGCTGGCGGTCTGCCCCGCATGGGCGGCGCAGCGTCGGGCCCTCACTGCAGTCGTCGGAGTGGATCTCTCGCTACCGGCCGTAGTACGCTCCATGGCCGGTAGCGACAGTTGTTTTACCGCGGTCGCAACCTTCTGCGAGGTAGTAACCTCGCGGAAGGAGAGGGCCCGGGAGGACGACCTCCACTCGGACCCGATCCGCCGCCGGCGAACCGGGCGGCGGAGGCCCGCCTATCATAGCCTCATGCCGCCCTGAGTGTGGCCGCGGGTGGACGGGGTGGGTTTCCCCTCCACCCGCATTAGTTTGGCCAGCCGCGAGGGGGCGGCGTCCGCGTGTGCCGGACGTCGCCTAAAGAGAGGAAAATATATTGAGACGGAGCCCGCACCAGGAGCGGGCTGGCGCTAGGAGGGGTCCGGATGTCTTAACAACAGCTGTTCCCGGATCCCTCCTGTTACAGGCGCAGAGTGGCACACCGTGTGGTTTTAGTCGGTCCGAGTCCGACACACCACCCCGCCGCAAACCCCGGAGGGGTGACGGTCCGAGGGTATTTCCACACGTTAAAAAAAAAAAAAAAAGGGTCTCCGTCTCTTCAAAAAAAATTCCCCACATTTGTTATAAAAAAATAAGTTAACTGCACTAGATGTAAATACAGAACATGGTAGTACTTTAAGAAAATATTACAAGTAGAAAGTATTTTGAAATAGTTCAGTTTTGTATTGTATTGTATACTTTAAAATCTAGTGTTTAAGGTACAAGTAGGTAGTAGTAGTAGTAGTAGTTTTATGCATTTTACATTCACAACCTTGAGCAGAAACACTTTCAGCTTTTATAAAATGACAAATGTCTGACGATCACAGACTTTTGAACTATTCTAGAGGGTATGCATATTATTTAAGGAAAACATAAAACTAAATGCAATGGTAGTTTATATGTTGGTATGTCTACAGGTGAGTGTTCCGCTGCAAATGTTCAGGATATGGGCGTTCTTGGGTATGATGGCTCAGCCGCCATTAGCGGTTATATCTCGCATTGCAGAAAAAAGGCTTGGACCTCGATATGGTAACATCATGGTGTGGAGCTCTTTAATCCTCGGCCAACCGCTTGCTATAATGATGTATTACCATGATTACGCAATGTTACATTTCAAACCAATAAGCACCGAGTAACAACGCCATATTAATAAACAACAAAAATATTAAGTATAATTAAACATTTTTCTATTGTAGTTTATTGGTAAAAAGAGCATATGCTCCATTCACAAATTAAACCAAAATTGTTTTAAGGATAAAATAGGGTAATATTAGTAATATATACATATATAGTAATTTTGTTAAGTTGTACCATTATTTGGAAAAATATGTTATTTTAATAGTATAACGATCAATATTGAAATTCATAAATTAGGTAAAGTTTAAGTAATGGAAACACTTAGGCGTAGGTCGCGGGAATAAATAGTGATGTAAAATTACAATTTGTCAATAATCTAAAAGCATTTTATTAAAGACTGAATACGTTTCATAAACGTAAATTGTGATATGAAATCCATGGCCCAGATATCAAAGTAAGTTGTGTTCAAATATTTTTGTACAAATTAATGCATTATAACAAAATAATTTACATGTCGAGGTAAGCATTCAAATAAACTTACATTTATTTAGTTAAATGTTATTGAATTTATTGTTTGTTAATTATATTGAGACGCTACAATTTTTATATTTTTATTGTATTTAATTTTATAAAACGTTTTCAAACAAATTAGAAGAATTTATTGTAGTTAAATTTTATAACTTTTGATAGTATTTATTGTGCATAAATAATAAGTAAGGGAAATTGAAATAGATTAGGGACAATCAAAGAAATGGGCAAGTCTTTTAAGTTCGTTTACCGAACATAGACCGATAATAGTCGTATGTTGGCATGGAGATTGGAGATTTTAGATCCATGGAGTTGTTAAGTAAATAAAATGATTCGAGCTTATGTAGGACTTTACAACTCTATAACTGTAACTTACAAGTATAGTGAAATTAGTCTCGAGAAATTTTTGCATATGTAGTGGTGTGTATATTACTCAGATCTTAGAGCGCGTTTCCACTATATCGTTCTGGCCTATACAAAAATGCTTCGATATCCTAACATTACTATTTAATTTTATACTTATCCCTAGCAACACTCTGATTTTTGTTTTCAATAAAACAAGTTTTTATTTTAAAGAAAAAGGTTTTGACTTTATAAAGAAAAAGGTGTGTGTGCGATTCACACACGATAGAAGTGAAACTTCAAAGAGGAGAGACCGATATTTAATTTTTTTTTTTCCTTTCATCTAGGTTTTTAAAACTCCGGGGGGTTTACGGGGGGGTCAAAATTTTTGTTATTTTTGGCCTAGGACGCACCGTTTCCGAAATATTTCAATCTAAAGCAAAAAATCGTCACTTGATAGTGGAAAGTGGAAACACGCACAAAACCAGAATAAACCAGTTTACGCTGTCCACACCATACACTACTACAAACGCAAAAATTTCTCCAAGCTAATTTACCTGTATATGCTAGACTCTTGAAAGGCGTTTAGGATCATTGTCGAATGCCGCTTTCTGTATTCAAATATTTAAATCATTCCAATTTCAGTGAACCGTTAGGTGTTTTTTTTTTATTATCCCAGGCGAAATGTAATATGCAAATCATTTCTTTTGTTATGTGTATAAAAATGTTTTGTACTTTTGTATTTTTTTAATAAATATGTTTGAATTAAATTCTGTTTTATTTTTAGCACTAAAACTTTATATAAATTCAAGGTAACAATGAACTAAAATAGGTACTTAATGTTAACTTTTATGAATCTATTTAAAAAATAATTGTTTTGAAATGATTTAAAACTTGCCACGGCATCGAATCCTTTCCAGTAACGAAATCATTTCATTTCTGGGATGGAGATGGTTGACGTTTAATGCTACTGCGGTTACAATTAAACTCATATAGCAGATATAAAATACAAGAGTAAATACAAGTTAAGCATTCGTTAGAAGTTCTGTATGTTATGTTTTCTTGCTACTTAACGAATTTTAAAATTTTGCCCTTATGTAGGTAAAAGGTTAGATTCTCAAGTAATAGGAAAAGCAAGTGAGCGATGATGCGGGCGAAAGTATAAATTAGAAAACTTTTTCGATTAAATAATAATACGCATTTTTCACTGGTGAGTGACAAACCTTAGTGAAAGAATACCGAAGTACCTATCTAAACACGCTCAATCAGTGCAAGATTCGTCACTTGCGAAATCTAAAGCAGAAGTAGGTTTGGTAAAATACGTGTAGATATCATTATAGAAATTCTAATAGCCTTTGTAATCGGGGTGCCAGAGGTTTTAATTTCGATTCTGAATGGAATTTAATGAAATCTGGCGGAAACTGAAGGTCATTGCGCACATAATGACCCCTCAAAAAAAGTTAGAATGCATTCATGCGTCCAGGTCGGGAAGATACTTTTTTATTGCTAAATAACTTTGAAAAACATTTTTTTTTCAGCTATCTCGCATTATCTCTGAAATAAAGCCTTGTAGTGAAAAAAGTTAAGTGCAAAAGTTGTTCAGCTGATGATTTTTACATAGATAATACGTCTACGTAAAAATCATCAGCTGAAAAGCTGTATTTTAAAGTGTTTTTTTTCCTACCGAAAACTTAAGGCTAAGTTGTGAAACGCTAAAAACAAAAATATAATAAAAAATGAAGGAAGAAATCGTTTTTCATCGTTGATATTTGGGTATTAGGTAGGTATTAGTATAGTAAACAACAGCCCCGGATTTAAGATTTTTTCGAACCGGGCCAGAAACTTAATAATAGCGCCCCCTCTCCAGCGTTTGAGATAAATAATTTAAAAGAACTTACCTCTGGCGGGTGCCGACGATTGTTTTTTTCTAATTAATTATAAAACAACTTACCATAATCTAATAGCATTCTGCTATCACTGCCATCTATGCTACAAAAGCGTTAGGTACCCTGACCGGCCGGCTTGTGTTTCGCCCACTACACATCGCTTTTGGCGTTCATCTCAAGATGGCACTAGTTAACAATTTTAATCACGTGACTATACTAAAAAATAAAATAAAAAAATGCAATTGTGATGGGTCAGAGGAGGAGAGAAGAGCACGAACTTTAGCTTTAAATGAAAGCTGACTAGGTGCCATCCTGATTTCCCGTGGTCCCTACCAAAGGAAATCGTACGGTCCAGAGGAGGATAGACATTCAGTCTGTGAAAGAAGAATCGACACTAAGTGGTCTAATATTTTTCATTTCATTTTACTTAGAACTCTAAAAAATATTTGTTTGTTACTCATAGGTATATGTTGAGTTACATTTGAAGTGGGTAGGTGCCTACCTACCTTCTTGCGTGGTAAACACATAGATCGTACCTACATATTGATGAGTAGAAAAAGTAAGTTGATTATTAAGTTGTAGAAGAATACGCATTTATTTTTTTACTTTTTATTGCATATTGATTTGTTTTGGAATAGTGTTTTTTGAAGTCGGTTTTTTTTTGTTATTTTTTTTTGTGTGAACAGGTTGATGATGCACTTTTTAAACTAACTAATGTTATCATGGTGTAAGTCAATTAGTGTTAGTGAATGAATACCAGATAT
This sequence comes from Arctia plantaginis, assembly GCA_902825455.1. Lineage (NCBI taxonomy): Eukaryota > Metazoa > Arthropoda > Insecta > Lepidoptera > Erebidae > Arctia > Arctia plantaginis. Next base: position 11,458,384 of record CADEBD010000288.1, read on the forward strand.
CGTTCTCAATGATGGACACAGTGGTGTAATACTCTTTCGAGGATATCTAGACGGAGTCCTGAACCTTATGAGATTCAGTAAATGTGATTTGTTTCGGTGTTTATTTGCATTTTTTTATTACTATACCAATGATTATGAGTCTGTTTAGATCGTCTTGCAGGGGTTCGGTATCACTCGGGAAATCAATTCTTCTGGCAAACTTTAAGTCATCGGCTTTAAGGCGGTATGTATTTTTCTATACAAATAAATATAACTTAAGTCTGTTTGTAATGTCAAAAAAAAAAAACATTATCTTTTTCAATTTCTGTCTGTCTATTTCTTAATCTTCGAAACGACTGCACCGATTCTGATGTCGCTGATAGATGACGTGACTGTTTTATTTTATACAAGTAATCGCTGCCGGAGGTGATGGATTCCCACAAGGTGCTTTGAAAAAAAAGCCTTTGTGTTTATGTATATGTAATATGTATTTATTTGCATAAAAAGTATATTAGTAGTATATTAAATTCAAATTTAAAATGCTATACATCACTTTTGCACGTCAGTTGTCTAGTACCCATAATACAAGCCCTGCTTAGTTTGGGACTAGACGGCGGAGTTTGATTGTCGAGAAATATTCTTTTTTTTTTTATATTTATTATACATAATTACTCATGCGAGCAATAGTATGTCTTTGTTTGTCAGTCTTTAATTTAAGATGATGCCGCTGAATTTACGTCCGTGCTTCTGCCTGATACACCATTGTCACCGCCAAGACAATTATCCTTACGAATACCAACTTATTCCAGGGATGACCCTGGATTTTGGCCAGATCTTTTAATTGCTACTTTGATCCAGTATTTAATAGAAAATCCGATTAAACAAATTAAACAGTATAATTTTCTGCGTGAATCTTCGGGGCGAAAATTTTTAGAAATATTATTATGAAAGGCATTTAGTACACGTTGAAAAGTATCACAGAGAGTGGCTGCTGTATTCAGTGTCAAAAAATGCTGTTTATTGCTTCTGTTGCAAGCTATTTGAATCAAAACATAAAAATAAATTCTGCGAGGGAATTAGTGATTGGCAACATCTAGCTTTGTATTGCAGCAGACATGAGAAAAGCTCTGCTCATTTCAATAATTATAAAAAATGGACAGATTTGTGTCACGCTCTTGAGAATAAAAACACTGCTGATAGTATTCAACAAAATCTTTTCGAGGTTGAAAAGCAGCGCTGGTACGATGTAATCAAAAGAATAACATTTGTGGTCCAATTTCTAAGTACACAAAATTTGGCTTTTCGTGGTCAAAGTCAAAAATTATGCGACCCTAAGAATTGTAATTTTTTTAAATGTATTGAAATGTTAGGAAAATTCGATCTTTCAATGACTGAACATATACGATTCGTAACGAATGAATTCAAAAATATGCCGACTCATCTTGGAGATAAGATCCAAAATGAAATAATTTACATACTCGGTATCCAAATTCAACTTTTTATTTTAAATTTATATCACATTAATAAATATTTTTCAATAATACTGGATTGTACTCCTGACGTTTCACACGTAGAGCAAATTAGTATTATAATAAGATTTGTCAATTTTAACAAAGAAACCTAACATTTCCTAGCTTTCTGTCCAATTATCGATACAACTAGCGCTGGATTAACGTCATTTATATTAGAAAAACTAGACAAAATTAATTTGGACATAAACAACTTAACAGGGCTATGATAATGAATCAAATCCCTGCGCTTTCTAAGTACCGTGCCCTTGCCATAGTTTAAATTTAGTAGTAAACGTCGGTGCCAATTTCAAACATCATACGACTGGATTTTTTAGTATTGTGTACCAAAAGATAGGATTTATTAAAAAAATATGTCCTTAAAACCAAATCTGACCTTAAAACAATTGTTTGAAACAAGATAGTCAAGCAGAAAAGATGCTATCAAACCGCTGTTTACAAATTTACCAGAAATTATGATGCCTTATATAAAATATCAAATGGTATATCATATGATCAGAAGGCAAAATATGACGCTAAATGTCTAGCAGAACAATATGCTCCTTTTCATTTATTTGTTCACTAATATTGACAAAAGTAAATTTTGTGAGCAAAATTCTGCAGTCCATCGATATGAATATGCAAGTTGCTTTAACGGAATTAAAGAAGTTTTTGATAAAAATTAGATTTTGAGGAAATTGTAAATGTTACCATGAAAATTGCCGAAAAATTTGATGTCGAGACAGAATTTGAAACTTCCAGATCCAGACCCCTAAGACGTCGTAAGACAGAGTTTTGATTATGAACACGAAGACCACACTATAAATGATCCGAAAACCGCTTTTAAAATTCATGTATTTTTTTATATATATATATTTTATCGTCCGTAGACGAAAGATTTAATTTATTGAATAATCAAAATGACCTGTTTAATTTTTTATTTAAACTAAGTGAGGACCAAGATCAAAAGTCCATTAAAAAGTAGCTTTCATCGTTTGCAGGAAAAACTTTCAGCAAATGATTCATTGTATATTAACGTTGATGATTTGTGTGAAGAAATTATGTCATATCAGTCTTTTTTTTTTTTAAATAATAATGATGTGGTGAAAATTCTTGAATTTATATATTTCAACAATTTGACATCTGTATGCCCTAACATCACCATAGCAGTACGAATTTTGCCAACTATGTCAGTTATCGTAGAAAGCGCGGTAAGGTATTTTTTAAATTAAAACCTATAAAAAATTACCTGCGTTCAACAATGAGCCAGGAAAGATTAACGAATTTATCAACAATATCCATAGAGGAGGCCATATTAGACCATAGAGTCACACACGAAACTATTAAGGATTTCGCAAACAGAAAAGCGAGAAGAGTGGAAATAATATAATTTAAGTATGTTTATATTCTTACACATTTTAGACTTTTGTTGTTTTTTTTTTACACATAGCATACGTTATTACGTACTGTTGACTTTTTCTAATGATTTAACTATTTTAAATCAGTATTATTAGAAAAAAGTCAGCTATTTTGTTATTAATATCCAAGTATACAATTAGATATAACATCATAAATAAAGTATGTAAAAATTTAATTCGTGTTTCATTTTTCTCAGTAATTGGCAAGCGGAAGCGAACTGGTTTTACCTATTTAGGAAAATTAATATTTTCCTAAATAGGTAACTAAGCATATAAAATTAGAGAACATTTATTTCGGTCAAAATTAACAAATAACAATAAAAGTTGAAACATGATGATTCGTGAAAAAAAAGGCGCTCGGGGGTCAGCGCGGCCCTGTCGTTCTAATGTACAGCCTGAGATGTCGCTGGATGGAAGGATACACCACAGCTTCAAATATACATATATAGAGAGAATAGAAATATGCATAAAATTAGATATTTCCCCTCTTTTATTCGATTTATATATTGGCACTACTTTGGCTATTTTCCACTTTCGTGGGAACGAATATTCATAATAAGTATTTATACTATTTAGGAATTATATTTAAGGATACGAATTTGACCTAAAATGTTGACTGCTCCCAGAAACAGATTATTGATTGATTTACATAATAGTTTCTTTGTGTGTAGGTATGATGTGACTAACTCGTGCATGTGCAGGGGCTGACGAACTCTTATCACATTGCCTTGAACTTCAGCTGGTGTTAATGTAGTCTAAACACGAGTCACTTTCATGATGATGCAACCTTGTTTAGAAATAGAATTATGTGTTTCTAACTTGATAAATAGTTTAGTTTTCCTTTCAAATACATGAAATACTTAGTTAGAAATGTAGTATTTTGTAAGTTGTAGGGCTACTTTAAATTAATCGAACAATTGTAGACCATAGTTTTTATTTAATATGAGAGAAGAACCGTACTGTTCCGCAGCATCAAGAACATAAAGTGCATCTCTAGCTTTCCTCATAATCAAATAATTTCAGACGCAGAACTAGAGACAAGGAGAATGAAAGCTATGAAAACATTTAAATGTGCAGGGACAAATCGCAATTAAATAAAACTTGTGAAAGATAAAAGATAGATGATTTCCAACGCTTGATGACAAACAGTGAAACTCAAACTCAAAATCTAAAAATATATATATATATATTTCAATTGTTTGAAATCGTCTTCTATGTAAGGACTCTAAAGTTGCAGATAAACACACACACACACACACACACACACACACACACACAATAGCAACAATCTCACACACACACACTAGCAACAATCTCTGTTTTGTCAAATAGTTAGCAAAATAAATTTAACAATATTATAGAGATATGCCTCTTATGCGCCTGAAATAGGATGGATCTGGGAACCGCTTAACTGGGAACTTACGCCATCCATAGCGCCTGGCGAAACATCTTCCATGCTCTCCCCGTCGCCTCCGGCCAAAGAGGCCATCGATGGATTCAGTGTGTGTTCAGCCCGTTGCGGGAAAAGGTCCTAAACCACTTCCTGCAGGAAGCCGGGCTGAAGAGTCTTCGTAAGGGGGGAGCCTGAAGCGCGGAGTCTCTAAGTTATTGAGGAAAACCTCGAAGTTGTTCAAGCTCCGGTACGAGGAGTAGTAAACATAGTGATCTCCCCCACTCGGCAGCAACATATCCAGTGCCCTTGTAGCGACAAGGGCGGGAATGAGTGGCCGTGGAGCCGATCACTGCCAAGGAACCGTCCTGGTCACCCAACCAATGTGGACGGAGATGAACATAATAGGGCTCCACGTCGATGGCCACGCCGATCGACCTTTGCGCCATGGTTTACATGAAGAGATCCTGCGCACCAGCACAGTGGTTCAACTTCGTTTGGAGAAAGAGGTTGGAGACTTGGTCCATTATTGAACCGTCTCTACAACCTCCTCCATCTGCGACAACGTCGACGCACGAATAACGTCAAAGGTAGCTTGGGTCGACTGGCTAGTCCTCAACGTTTTGCCGAGAATTGCGAGGAGGTTTGCAGCGAACATAATCCGCTGCGGTTAAAACAACTTACACACTTATGTATCCCGATGCTAAGTCATTTGAAACACTTCATCGGTCTCGCCGCCGGGACTGTAATCCTAGCGTTCGGGAAACCGATGAGCAGCTTACCAACGTCGCCCAATACTTTGCCGACGCCACGGGACAGCTGACCCTCACAGCACCAAGCCCTCCTGGACCTGGGCGGACGGCGCCGACCCTGATGTTCTTCACGCTCCACCCCGCCTTCTCCCGGATTGCAACGCGGACTTCCTTGGCCGTTACCGAGTCGTCCAGGGCCGAGATGCGCAGTTCCGCACACTTGGTAGGCCTGGCAATCTTGACACCATCCATGGCTGCTAATATTCCCCGCAGCTTCTCGGCAAAAGTATCCACCATCTTTGCGCCTTCAGCCTCAGGGAAGTCGAAGACTCCAGCTCTTGTCTGGGAGTCCTGAGCCCTACCGTCCCGAAATCATTAGCGATGCTACCCGGGGCCTTCATGTATACGGTCGCACAGAACAGCCCGCCGTAAGCCGTCTCTGGAGATACGGTACCTGCCACCCATCGCTGGTGCGGGATGTGCACCGCCGCCGATGCATACGATATGCAGAGATTCGGAGTAATCTTTTGTAGATTTTTTTTCCTCACAGTCCGGGCGGCTAAGACCAAGACCCTCGCTCCCGATCGGAGTCGCGAGATATAACCACGACACTTCTCTCGGAAATACGCTATGCCGACGGTGGCCACTGACAAAGGGCACTAAAAATTAAAAAATAATTATAAATTTGAGTAAAAAAAATTATAATAAGTACCCTCAATATAACAGGTAAAATTATAATAGCAATAGTCCTTTCTAGTCTGTTTGAATATTTTTGTGCATCGGGCTTGGCACCGACTTCAATTTTTTTATTGAGAACAGAGGAGGTTCTCAATAGGTGTGTTTTTGAAGTCAGTTAAAAAAGTAGTAAGTGTTCTTTAACAAACACTAAAAGGTTTTAATTAAATGATTTATTTAAGTTTTTAATTAATACGGACGAAATAAGAGTTGACGTAACTCTGAAAATGTTTAAAGCTAAGGCAAAGATCACTCCGTCTCTTCAATTTATAAAACTGCTGTGTTTTATCTCTATACCACCTGCTGTGTTTTATGTGACATAATGATATTACAAGGTGTATTACATATATTATATGACGGAGTACCGATGTCTGGGTTGTTTTTAAATAGAGTGATGTGTGGCGAATCATTTTATGAGCGGAACGCATACTTATTGAAATAAAATCTCAGCTCATAGCAGATCATTTCAGTTGCACTAAAGGACAACTTTTGCAACTTGGAATCAAGACTTCATATTATCATATCTACATCTCTTTCATGAATCAAAATTTAAAACCTTTGTAGTAGCCGCTCATAGTGGAAGCGGATCGACGTCCTCGTGAGTAGGCCGAGGGTTGCGAGGGCGAGGAATCAATTGATGAAGAGGCGCCGATAGCGCTCGAACGTGTCCCGCCTCTGGGAGCTTGCCTCTCACCGGCGCGCCAACAATTGTTATCACCTCTTCCTGTTGTCGTAGCCCGATAACTATATTAGAGGTAGGTTAAACATAGTATTTAATTTTGTCAAACTTCTCATATGGCTTTAAAAAGTTTAACTTTAACTTAAAATTTTTGGTCGTTTTTTAATTGCAACCAGAAGGCCAACTCTCAAAATAAAAGTTCGGTCTCATTCCAGTTTCGATCAACTTTCGATCTCACAACAGTCATAAAAGGTATTTTCATAGTAAATCTCCCTCTCCTTGATGCTTAGACTTTTAGTTGCAGGTCCCCATCTGCGGCGGTAGTCATTTACCATCAGGTTAGCCGTCTGTTCCTTTGCCATATGCCATGCCCCTATGCTATAAAAAAGTTACATTTCGACCTGGTTGAACTATGAAGTTCTTATCTTGGTATGTATGTATCTAACGGAATCTTCGAACGTGATTTTGATCCATCTCAAATTGCGAATTAAATTAAAACTGCACTGCAAAAGAGTGGGGTGCTTTTTAGGGTATTTTATAATATAATAACTTAACTTTCACCAATCCGTCAGTGACATATTTTTACAACAATTAAGATCTATCACCCCACGCTTTCTTTTTGAACTTATAGAAAATTATTTCCCACCTTTTAGTCGGTTACAAAAGCGTATTATTTTAGTTTTTTTAAACTATGATTTTTTATATTTATTTTACACACTTAACATGACGAGAATTTACGTTTACAAGTCCTGCATTACTTTCATACGAGTATTAATATTATTACCATTAATAACATTAATATCGTACTCGCAATGGTAAGAGAAGGCGTATAGTCTCGGCTCTTTGGAAGCGATTCGTGATTTGACTGTATGGCGCTTAAGTGTGATATTATTTTTGTATTAGAAATGATATTATAGCGTATTTACGAACTTACACAACTAAATTCTGAACGGTAGAATGATTCTTAATTATTCTAAATTATTATACTGTGACTAAACAAAAGACTTTAGCGAAACGAGGTGAGTCCATATCTCTAGCTCTTGACTCGTTGTACTATTCTTTGGTGATATAAAAGCAATGTTTAAAAGTCTTCATCTGGGGTAGAAGCCTAGGTGGCGTAGTAGTATTTTCGTTTTGGAGTCCCGTTAAAAATCTTTGTCTGAAGGATAGAATGGGCTGCTGTAGTGATAAATAAATGATCCGCACTTTCAATCAAATTACATTAAAAACACCCATGACTTGACGGATTTTTCATTTGTATACTATGCGTGGTGTGGCCTGGGTATTTAGTGGTTAATGTCAAAAGAATACAGCATTGGTTTAAACGTAATGAACAAGTATAATCTTAATGAGAAAAGATTTATCTGAATTTGAAAAATGTTCAACCTAGAAAGTACTTCTAAATTACTATACTATACGGACTACAATTAACAATACTTCAACATTTGATTTTGTCTAAGGACAAGTAATGCTTTTTTTTTTCTTTTTTTGCAAGCCATTGTATTCTCCTAAATCTCCTAAATCGGTTTAATGTTTTAGGCATGAAAGTGAAACAAATAAATAAACAAATTTGCTGTTACATTTATAATATAAATATGGATAATAAGTTTAGAATAGTGAGAGGATATGTATATTTTGGCGACAGCGTATAGGAAACCAGTTGAGCTTATTTCGAAACTCTGAAACGTGGTCTAATTTGCGCATTCAAAGATGACATCAATGAAGATAACTCCTCGGTGACATAATTGTATTGTAGTAAGGTATTTTGTGTGGAGGAACGGGTGTCATGTCCCTCCAACACAAAGGGAGGAGATGTTGGAGGGACATGAAACCGTTCCTCCACATTTAGCAAAACGCAATTTTTGTTAGTATAAAGTTGCGTAACCTCTCTAGGACCCAACAAAAGCAAAAACTTTTCTGTTTACTTCTAATAGTTGCAGATAATTTTTTATCCTCACATATTCCTTACATATATTTTAACTGTAATCGTATTTGCAATGAAAATGGTGCTTTATTTACTTGCTCCTTTTCTATAAGACTAAAGTGTATACAATTGCCAGCATAACGGGTTGTTTGTCTTGAACAAAATAATTGATGTACGCGGTTTCGAAGTGGGCAATTAACAAAGCAGGTCAAACAGAAGTGGGATACGTGTTCGTTGGGTTAATCATGTAATAACATTTGCAGCGCGAGAGGCGGCCGGGAACCGCGCTAACAATGTTGACCGTGGTGAGCAAACACTGACGGCTGCGTCAGCCAACGGTACGGCGCACCCGCGCGCCGCAATATGTCTGCAACCCTTTAATATTATATCTGTACAATACTAATATATAAAATCTTATCTAAGGCAAAATTATTTGGGGGTTGTCTTTCTTTGTTTAAGAAACACGTTCATTCATGAAATATTCGTGGTTGGTTGAGTTACACGATATTGGGGCAAAGATTAATCGTAAGAACCGTTACTAGGACAAGAACTTGTAAAATTACTTTCTATAAGTTAACAGTAATGTGTCTCGGAGCGCTGTCGCCATCTTCTTATATAGTTTCTGCTGGTGAGGGTTATTAGAGCTCTACGTTGGAAGGGATCAGATAGTTAAAGCGCAAAGTACGACAATAGTTTTGCGAGTATTTGAAAGGCGGTAACCGATTACCATGAGCTGGGGTGTATGTTTAGAGATACATTTAGTATATACATTTAGATACGTTGCTAAAGATACATTTGGTAGTAGTACTTTCTATTCAAAAAGTCTCGAGAATTGGAAAACGCAAGCGAAAGCTAGTATTATTACATATTTCAGTAGATTGAAACACTAGATAGATCGAACACATGTCTAAACCAAGGTTTACATATACATACAAAGTAATTGAGAATGAGGTCAAAAACGCTGTCATACAATAATAATATTATACTATTTATCACAGGAATGCGAGAAGATTAATTATTATTTCAAAACAATTATAAAGTAATTAGACAATAAACAGAGCAAGGAATACACGTGATGGCTAATCGTGTTAGTGACCGAAGGTTTTAAATATTTTATGTCTTTGTTAATTTTCTATACATTAACTTTCACTGACGTCCGAGTCTCCTTCCTCTATTAAGGTCTACTCAGTTACAGTTCTAGATACGAGTATCACAGTTGTAACAAAAGGTCACTATCTTTTACGTAGGATCCAATATCATTTCCTAAGAAGTTGATGTCCTATTGTTCTGCTTTCCCTTGCGGAGAAGGCGTGAGAGAGAAAAAATCTTTCTTTTTCTTTTCTATAATCTACAATCTGTAAACGTAAAAATCTATTTTTTCAGAAATTTCATTTTTTCTGCTGTTACGATCCAAACAAAAACATGAGTAGGTAGTCGGGCAACACCGCTCATATTTTGTAAGTAATGAATTGGCACATAAACGAATAATTTAAATACGAATCAGTCAGTTATTATACAATAACAGGCGCATCGTTTCAATTATAAAGGGATAATAAGGAAGGGTTGCGGAGTGGCAGGTCACGCTCTCTAGGTGATTAAATATAATTCGCGATTATGCTGAACGCCTGACCCCTTGCGGTCGGCGACGCGTGAAATCACTTTGTTTTACGGTTAGCCTCTTCACAGCCATACATTGCCTCATCCTTGCATAACTTTACTGAAACTTATAGCTAAATGTTAACAGATTTCTACTAGATAGAGCATTTAATAAATAAATTTAAGTAGATAATATATTATCTTGAGGTGCCTTAATTTTAATACCTTTCAAATACTTTTGATTTTTTTAAATCGTCAACCACAAATTACTTAGGTATATCGTTGTGTATAAGAACTTTAATAGACTTTAGTTTTGAAGGTTAAGTTCCAGTTCAGTAGTTGTTTTAATAAATGCACCTCTTTCCAAGTTACTAAAAATTTTATGGTGTGTGTGGTAAAATGTTTATAATAAACATTTTTCTGATACAAATACATGTTCAGAACAAAACCTAACTTAACTTGTCATACTCGTAGTTGAGTATGTGTAACATATAAATTCATTAAATGTCAAAGTTAACTAGACAACCTCCTAGACTTCTCTCCCTCCAAGTTTAAGGCGTAAATTACGATTGTAGATAAAGATTTAGTAGCGTTTTCTAAAAATTAATGTCCTACGTTATTCTCCTAAGTTTTGTTTTTTTTTTTATGTCGAAGGTGGCAGACGAGCAGACAGGTCACCTGATGGAAAGTGACCATCACCACCCATGAACGTCCTCAACTCAGGAGTCGCAAACGCGTAGCCGGACTTTTAGTAAGGACGCTCTTTTCTCGAAGGTTTGAAGGTCGTATCGGTCCAAAAATACCGCAGACTATAACCCGTTCCACAGATTGGTTGTGCGGGGCAAAAAGTGTCTCGAAAAGCGCACAGTAGCGGAACGCCAACTATCCAGGTGATGAGGATGAAAATTTTGCCGCGTGGAACGAAAGTTGCGGCTGGTATTAGTCCGAACAATTCTTCGGAGCACTCTCCATGATATATGCGATAGAGAATGCAGAGTGAAGCCACATCTCTACGTACCACCAAGGGATCGAGCCGATCGGAGATGTTTGGGCTATAGACGATTCGAGTCGCTCTTCGTTGGATGCGGTCCAGAGGGAGAGGCTGGTACTGAGGTGCGCCTGTATAGAGTTGAGAACAGTATTCCATATGCGGACGTACTTGCGCCTTATAGGGCAAAGGCGATGGGCCGGAGTGAAGTACTGCCTCGATATGTTCAGCACACCGAGCTTCTTCGAGGCCAATTTGCCCTTACCCTCTAAGTGATCCCGAAACTGGACTTCGCTAGATATGTCGATGCCTAGGATTCCGATGCTGGCTGAGGCAGTTAAAGAGGTGCTCTCAAACCGAGGTGATACGACAAATGGTACCTTATTTGCGGTGAACGCACAGACCTGTGACTGTTTTGGGTTGTACATAGTAATGCTTTATTTAATCTGAATGTAAATAAAAATAAATTTGTCAATATTTCATAACTATTATATATAAGAGCAGAAATACTGCGGCTCCAACACTATCCTTAAAGCCGATGTCGGAAAATTGATTTTTCTTTTCCTCACGATCAGTAATCTTTTTCTCGATAAAATGTACCTTTTGTCAATGTCTATTGCCTTGACAACGTATAATACATAATTCAAAACAATCGGTCGAGTGTTTGCTTGAATGATTCAGATTTTGTCCACAAAACTACTCGGTGACAGTACTTTTTTGGGATAAAAGGCTCATTATATCCTTTTCTGTACAACGGTGTTAAAAAGAAAAAGAGAAGGCGTGAAAACTTAACAAACTAACAAGTTTACTTTCGTATTTTTATGACTTCGGATTACAGTTAGGATAAGGATTTCACCGTAGGATCAATTTAAGTGTTCACAGAACGAATTTTCGAACGTGTTTGTTTAGGCTTATGTAGAACGCTTGATATGCCTTAAATATTCCTCTAATAATCATAAAATATGTTTTACTTATTCTAGTAATTACATAAAAACACAAAAAAACTAGTTTTATAAAAGACACAGTAAGTTTTTACATTCTATTTATCATGTGTGTTTTTTTGTGCCCTTAGTGATTTAAAGATATCTCATCGAGTCGGTTAGTACTCTCTGTAGAAGGTTGTTATGTTCCTTGTTTCGCGTAGAGTCATCAAATTTGGATTAGGCTATTAATGTGTAAAGATTTATAATGCCCGCTAAAATTACTGTTAACATAACAGAATAGTTATAATTTCTAACTATTAACTATATGTATACCAATATTGTATACAGCTCCTTAGGAACAGTTTAGGGCAGGTGCTATGAAATATGTGGTTTTCATAGCAAAGGGCATTTTGTCCGATTGAAATACAGCTTGACTCAAATGGTTAAAGCTGCTTTGTATAAGTCTATTGTATCTTAATCTAAATAAAGACAGTTACTTATGCATACGTGATGTAGATATTGATTAAGTGTTGCAACTTACGTGTACAATACCTACTGAAGTATACATATATTTCGTAATGTATGTCATATTATTATTATATTATGTTATGATATTACTCTAGTGTTAGCGAACTTATGTCAGTGAAAATAAAGGCTATACGTGTATGCGCGCGTCGCGGTACGTCATTGGGTCGGAGGGCGGAGTTTCGCGCCGCCCTGTGCCGCGGCGGCAGTACGCTCCAGGCCGGCGTGCGCCCCGCACGGCCCCATGGTGGAACACGCGCAAGTGGACTGCTCTCAGGCGAGCGCCATGCAGACTCTGCCTCCACAACCGCACCGCGAAGCCGACGAGGACCAACTCGCTGATGAGTACGTCCAGAATTTTGAACTTGATCACCTCGAAGACCACAATGTTGTAAAGCGTGAACCCTTACGAAGTGGTTGGCAAGAGATGGCTGAACCTCCACCCGCTTGTGCTCGTGCATGTCGTCCGTGGCCAGACGCAGGACCTTATCCTCAACCACACGTTGCCATAGCAGTTGATCCCAGCACACCACCGGAGACTCCACCTGGCACCGTCGGACGTAGCCCTTGTAGGGCCGCTTTAGTAGAAGATGTTTTATGGTTACCTCACATGCGAGAACCTCTCGATATGCGCACAGTACCTTGTGGCAGTTTTGAAGAATGGGACCGAAGAGAGTGGCGAGAACAGGATCACCATATGCAACAGGTCGCGCTGCGCCCAGCCAGTTCCTGTTCGGCGATGTCTCCAAGAACAGGACCACATGCTTATCAATCTTCGTCCTGTGGAGATGATCTAATAAGCGACGATTTGCTCATGACGCTGAGTGTTCGTGAACTGAACAAACGTTTGCACGGATTTCCGAGAGAAGATGTAACGCGACTGAAACAGAAACGGCGAACGCTGAAAAACCGTGGCTACGCCCAAAATTGTCGCAGTAAACGATTGCAACAGAGGCAGGAGCTAGAGTTGACAAACCGATCGCTACAGGACGAGCTGCATGTACTGCAGTTACAAGTAGCGCGCGTGACACACGAGCGTGACATGCTGAAGCAACGGCTGGCGCTGGTGGGGCGCGACCACGCAGTACCACAGCACGCACCTCCCACGCCACACTCTTCACCAGAATTTTTCTCCGAGCTGTGACGGCAGGGCGCGGCGCCGCGGGCCGGCGCCTCCGCCGCCGCCTCGTCCTCATGCGCCTGGCAGCGCTATTGACGTGTCGTCGAAGTTCCGTTTACGTGCTCCGCGTTGCCGAGACACTCGTGCTTTTGTTAAGTTTGAAATGTAATTATATCATCGGTTCCAGTTTTATAGTTTTTTTATTAAGGTGGAACAATGTAGCCCTTTCGATCCGTCGGAAACGGCTTCCAGCACCGTGTTAAATATATGGTTGTGTCGTAAGATATGCATAGCTTCGTTAAAGTAAACGTATTACTAAAATTTAGATTTATTCATAAGTTAAATTGAGTCAAGACAACTGATTAATCAAATAATTGTAAATAGATACATAAATGACGAATATTATCTTGTGTTTTAAAAATAAAATATTCCTGAAAATATTCTTTTATTTATCTATTAACACAATTATAATCACAAATATTTTCAGGATACCCAACCTGGTATAATGTACATAAACAAAGTTGGTGCTTACTTTATCTTGTATCGGACATTTAACATAGTTTAATAATATAGTGATTTCATACACATTAATGACTTTTTCTCTGCAAAGTTTAAACATCCTTTGATCGCTAGCCTTTATCTTATACACAGAAACACATGTTGTACTTGCTTACTGAAAATGTATCAGAATTGTGATGTACAATTACTTTTTCAAAAGCAAGTTTAATTGTAATAGCATTCCAATTCTAGTGAAATGACTTGAGGCATCCCGTAAGAATTCACTTGGATTAAAAATTTAACAAAATAGAAATATAAAATCTTTGAAAAGTAAAGAAGGTAAAATCCTAGTTAACAATTTACTTCTATAGTCAAATTTACTTTTTTAAATAGTATAATTTATTGTATTTCTATGGGCTCTTGCAACACCAGATAAATCACAAACGCGTTGACAACATACGTACCTGAGTGCAAGACTGCCAATTCAAAATATAAAAGTAAGCCGTGTTTTTCAGTGATAAAATTGATAGTTTCCTTTAGATCTTATGTTCCACATTGGTATTATTATCACTTACCACATTATTTTAAGAATATCGCCTTCAAGTAGCAAAGTAATTATCTCAATACTGTGCGTCCAAATTAATCTATTGGAATGTATTAACTTCAACGTAAGTTAATTTAAAAAATAATGCTACTTCAACAGGCAGGTTTCGTCGGGTTTTGATGTGTTTTAATTATTTTTTTGAGACAATGCTCAATTTATATGCAGTGATCTTTTCAAATAAACCTACCTGTTTTTTATTGTGGATCAAAGGAAATAGTGTGTACGAGATAATACAAAGTTTTTTTTGTATATTTACTTAGAATTGTCTATTTCACTTTTCCACATCACTATTACACAACCGTATTTCACCTCATATGTTTATTTCATCTGAATAATAAACATATGAATTAAAAATTAATCTGAATAATAATAAACAAGGCTATTACCACCTTATATATTTTTTAATTCTAAAACTTTTCTAACGATTTATAACAATTTTTCTGAACACAGAACCTGTGATCGGGCACTGTTATAATCACATTTAAATCGAAACCGAATGACTGAGGGATTTATGTAACAAAAGCTATAAAAAATATATAGTTTTTCACTCTTTCAATAACTTGCAATATTATTGACGATACAGACAAACATTAGTAGACAGCAACAATGACCGGCTTTTTGTTCAGCAGGTGGGAATCAATTTAATTTAATTTTTATTTTATATCCGGTGATTCCAATGTTTTAGCGGTACTAGTCAGTGGACTAAGTTATTTTGGTTACAACCGCTCAGGTAGAAATTCACACTATTAGGATATGATTACACACATATACTAGGATATGATTAATTATAAAAATATTTGCACATATCAATTTTATGCTTATAGGGAGGTCAATGCAATTCAAATTATCCTTGCGTTAGGGCGATTCTGGCATAAATAGCATAGGAATCAAATTATTTATTTAAATAAAATTTCAACATTACATACATAAAAATTGTTATGAAAACATAGTAATAAAGTAAAGTTGTACTCAATTATGTGAGTCCAATGACTCTCGAAGATGATGATTGTGCAATACAACGTTAACGACGCCATCATTCGAACTTGATTGCCCAACAGTTGCAAAAATTGAGGTCGATCGTCGAATGGTAGGTAAGTAAAGACAGCATATTAGTAATAATATGGCAATTATATATCTACTTAGGTATTTATCATGTTACGATTTAAAAAACCTTACATTTAGGATTATTATTTTTGACCTTAGAACACCCAAGCGAACTACGTACTTGAAGAATGGACATATAATGCTTCTATTTAATTTTTATAAATAAAAAAAAAATATCACTACCATTAATCGTAATAGGACGTAGATGTTTACTGCTGGTGTGCTTGACATAGGCCTCCTTTTAACAGTTTCTAAAAAACTTATTAGAAGTTGCCGACGCCTTTACCTATGGAAGGAGCTTTATCCCACAATCATATTAAAGAACAATAAAATAACAAATTTACTTTTACGTTATTACTGAACTCATTTAACATTCTTCAATAAAAATTCTTTCTATTCCTGATGAATATTGGATAGCGGGCTTTGACTGCCAGGAAACGAGTTTGGGAGATTGTTGCTAAGAACGATTCAAGAGAGATTTTTGTATTAAAAGATGTGTCCTTAAAGTGTAAAGAGAAAGTAGATCCTACTATTTACAATTGCAGAAGATGCCATTATCGGAGTCATATTTTATTTTTCATTAAACTTCAGTAAGATACCGGAAAAATGTTTTTTGAAAGATTATTTACTTACTTAATTGAAAGGTTTTTGAACAGTATTATTATATATTTTGGCATTGATGATGACGAGTGAAACTTTCCACAAGTATCGAGAATACGACAACTACATAATTTTATAATAACTGTTATTTATACAACCGAATGACCTAGTAAACACTAAACAAAGTTGCAGTTTAATAAACTCATTTGTAACTGAGCTATATTGAATCTGTTTTTTGTGTAATATATAGCGGCTAGAAATAAATATTGTTTCTACTTTATTAGCCTTACAATTGATTATCTTTCCTAGAAGGCTATGTATAAAATGTAGCTCTTTAAACTAATTAAAATACAGCACAGCTGTACTGATTTTGATTTTATGATTACTTTTCTCTTATATTGTTACTTTGTGTTATAAACAGCGGTGTTTAAATCATCTATCTTTTGTCTGTTTGTCTGTCTGTTACCTCTTCACGCTTAAACTGCTGAACCCATTTAGATGCTATTTGGTATAGAGGTAGTCCGAGTCCCGGGAAAGGATATAGGGTAGTTTTTATCCCAGAAATCATCCTTTAAGGGGGTGAAAAGCGGGTGGAAGTTTGTATAGTGAATCAATAACCGCTGAACCGATTTAGATGAAATTTAATATGGAGTAACTTTGATTCTTGATAAAAAACACAAGCGTTAATACTTCTACTTCAAATTCAACAAGAGAGGGCTTGCACTGTTAAGCCCGTGACCACGGCCAGTGCAACCTTGGTATATTACACCTATAAAATCGGGTTTAAAATATCAGTAAAAACAAAAATACCAGTTGATAGTGTTAGGGTTATAAAGTAGCAATAGATCTTGAAATAGTTACGAGATAGTTACCAATTTCGCTCATCCTTAGTGTAAGGGTAAGCGAAATTGGTAGCAAATTGTAAAAAAACATACTAACTGTACTCAGCAATTCTTTATATTTTAATTTAATTGGAATGTGATTTCAGCAACTTCAGGGTTCCTGGCAAACGCTTGTTGTATTTTTTAATCGCAAGGTGTCACGTTTGTACTGCTCAAATTTTTCCAAATCTAATTATATTAGAATCCACCGTTGCAACATGAATTTGATGTATCTTTTGATTTGAATTTTAGAAACGACTGGACCATTTTTTATAAACGTATTTTTTCTTCATCACTTCACTATGAGAATATTCTCTTAATTTCTGGTGTGGGTGAATTTTCAAGATCAATATTGTTACCTACTTAAAAATATTTCTTGTTAAGAGATTTTGTTTGGGTTTAACACAGGTATATGGAAAACATAACATAAATATTTATTATATAGATTGTCATTTCATTTGGCTATGAATTAGTAGCGTACTAATGTACTTAAGATGTGAATAGTCATATTAAGAAATATAATATCATAATCAAAACAGTTTATAGGTAGTTAATCTTACGGCGCTTGCAGGCCTGTGCGCTTTGCGCCCGATAACAACAATGTAGCAAGTACCTACTCGGTATGTTATAGGACCCTAATGTATATTGTGTACAATACCGTCACACGGCGATGGTCGTAATTTGATACTAATGTTTTATTAGAAATGAATGGCGTCGAGTTCTTTGATAGCGAAGCTAAATAAGTACGGATATGATGGACGATGTTATTCTACTTATGCTAATGAATTTGTAATTTTATAGCATTATTATAATAACTTATAAAGAAACAAATCTTGTATAATTCTAAATTGAGAATTTGATATCTTAAACCGAGCTATGTTTACCTCGTGTTGTTCTAGAACATGAGTGCATATTTTTAAACAAATACTAGCTCTTATCCACGGCTCCGCTCGCGTAAATGTCAATTTTGTCAATAAATTTGGCCGGGATAAATAGTAGCCTTTGTGCTAATCTAGACTATAATCTATCTATGTGCCTGATTTAGTCCAGCTCCTGGAAGCCGTTTTGGCGTGACTGAAACATACTTACGTTTTGAAAAGTTAAGTAAATAGGTGTCTAATTATTATTATTTTTGATAGAGAATATAATTATACTGTGAGTTGGGAATCGACAATTAAAAAAGAAATAGTTCCCAATACAAACTCGCACCATTTTTTAAGAGTAGTTTTGAAAAGTTTAGTAACCACTTTTTTTCTAAGTTCTTTTAATAAAGAGTATTAACTGTAAGTTTGAAAACGTTTCTACCAAAAAATAACTAAGTTTCATATACATTTTAACACCAAAATTGCACCCTTAGGGGTTGAACTTTTAAAAATCCTTTCTTAGTGCACATCTACATTACCTATTGAACATTTATGCAAAATTTCAAGTTTCTACACCCAGCGGTTTTAGCTGTGCGTTGATCGATCAGTCTATAAATCAGTCTGTCAATTTTTCTTTTGTAGATATAGATTTGCACTGAGCAGAAATCCAAACGCAGTCGCTGCTATTTAATTTGCACGGCTCTGTGGACCCAGTTACTTGTTAAAGACGGCAGATGCATTTATTGGTAGATTTTTTCTTGTGTAGAATTTCCATGGAACCGTATGATGTTGGAATCAAGGAGAAATGGTGAAAGTAAAGTGGAAGTAAAGTATAAGCTATCGCTTATGATAAGTATTGTGAAACCTTTTTGTCATTTATTATTTCTACTATTAAGTTTCTAACTATTGTTAAGACATAAGACTGTCCTAGAAATCCGAACTTGTATTCCTGCGATTGTGTGTTGTTTTTAGGACCCGAGTAAAAAACACTAGTACATTATTATTTTTTGATGAATTTTTCTCCCATGCTTCACTAGGTTATCATCATCATCTCAGCCGAAACACTCCTGGCCATAGGCCTCACCCACTTTTTGTTGTTTCTGTGCTTCAACAAACTGTAATACTTATTAATATTCTGGGGCCTACTAAGTAATAATAAGCTGCCGAATAAAGAGTTTATGCAGAAGTCAGATAAGGATGCATTATTTAAAAATACATAAAATATACAACAGTTATTTTAAAAATAAAATAGTTATTTTACTCGTACTAAATTACTTCATTTAAGTGATTACAACTGAGTTTTTTTATTGATCTCCATTAATTTACTGAAACTAACTAGTTTTCAGTAAAATGATGGCGGTACACTTTTAGTTGAAATAAATTATATTTAGTTGTATATTTATCATACTATGTCTGGAGTCAACATAGCCTGCCTATATCTCCGTAGTAGTGCTACGAGCTACGGGCTACGGGAGAGCGGTCGCGGGACGCGAGGGGCGTTTTCTACGCTGCCACGCCCCGCCAGAGCGAGACAGCCACCGCGCCGCCTACCAGCCTCGGCCTCCACAAATCTGTATTTTCTTCTGATCATAATCCCAGACTCACTATTTCTTCGGAAGTAAAGTGCATATTCGTGTGATAGTACACTATGAAACGAAAACGTTCATCTGTGTGAGGACTTGTAATGGTATGTTCTGAAAGTACAACCACCTCCATGCTCCTCTCCTATCCATCGGACGCTTATTACAGAACCTATAGCGGTACGTAAGTAGAGGCTGTCATGCAAATGGAGGCCTGTTAATGAAGTCGAGGAGAATTATGGCCATTGTTACTGCGGCCCCGGCCATTGTAATGGCCCATTTCGTAGGCGTACATCATAATAATATATGGGACAATTATTTCTACGGTGCCATTGGACTGCATTTCTGACTAAGGATTTTTTGATGGTGGCTATTTATGTGCCCCTTATTGTAAATACATATTTTGAGACATTCAAAAAATGTCGTACATTGCTTTTACATTACCTAAACCGTGCGAAACATTTGCGTTGCGTATGGTTTACTTACAGAATCGGTTCCTATACAATCCGAATTACCAAACATATTGTAACTTAATATTATCATGAGTCAGTTTCTGTCTTTATTTTAATTTTTTTCTTTTTTTTTAAATAATAAACAAAGAGAAAAATGGTGAATGTTTTATAAAGTGGAAATTTAAAATCAGACGTTTTCAAACGTTAACGAGTACAAACTAGTACATTACATATAAGTTCGGCGATACTTCAGGGGATTAAATGTCGAATTCATATGGACGGTAAAATTACAATTTACAGTTTCATAAAATTGATGAAATATTTTCTGGTCAACTGTTGCTACAACGAAAATAGTTTTTTAATAATAAGTTTAACTTACACGCGAGCACTACTACTACACAATCGTCTTCTATAGGGTCAATTTCCACTTGATATATGTGATACGGGGTTTCTTAATTGTAAGTTTCTCAAACCCTGTGACATAGCAAAACCTTCTTAGTTCACGAATGAGTTTTGCGTATAATTTATATTGTACAATTGTTCGAAAATAATTCCAATGTAAATATGGCTGTTGTTATTTTCTTTATAATTAATAATGTACTTGTTTACTCCTAAGCTATTTTTTTTATTGACAAATATCGCAGTTAAGCGCAGTTAAGATATTCAATTAACAACTGATTAATTTCGTGGATATATTTATCCCGTATCATCTAACTCAACCAACAATCTAAAAATGCAGCAGTATTTATTTCTGAGTGAAACAGCAGTAGTATACTCCAGGGTGCGATGCCCCGTGTGAGCGGGCGGCGGCGGCGCGATGGCGGCGCGAGGTTGTGATGAGCCAGCAGCCGCCTCTGCGACCGACGCGGCACATTTTTCTAGTGGCAAGGTCGGCTTGCTAGCTCTGACGTCACCACTCCATACTTTCCATTTTCAGACGTTAGTAAAAATAACATAATTTTAGAGTTTCAATGTTTTAGTCGAACTTAGTCGAATTTTGACAGCGACCAGAAGTAATTTAAAAACTAATGCAAAATAATTCGAGATCAAGGTCGGTTCCTGAATAGTTGACGTTATTAGACAAATATCAGTGTTTGCATCAAAGCCGAAGCAGTTATTTACAGTTATTATTAGTAAAGTAAACAAGGCCGTTCAGTGCGATACCAACGGATGTTATCAGTCGTCATACATAATTGTGCCCTACATACATATCTCAGGTCTTCATTTACACTCAGGTCTTTATCTCCGAAGGGATAGAAAGAGGCATTAAAACATTGCCGATCATGATTTCGGTCCCACTTACGTCTTATGGGATGCAAGCCTATTGCCGTCAATCAAGCTCATATATTTTCAAATAAACCTACTTACACAAATATATTTTATAGATAAATTACACCCAGACATAGAACAAATAAATCACATTTACAAAATAAAAAGAACTACAGACATTAAAACCGCCCTAACCACCTATTTCTTTACCTTATTACCTATTTCTTTACCTTATTTCTATACCTCTATTCTTTCACCTTATTTTCCTTTATAACATTTTGTTTAATCCCAAAACCCCTTTCTACCTCAAAGAACGATTCAAGTTCCTAAATGACACACACGAAAAATGTCTGCGGTCATCCGTAAGTTTACAACTGGAGATGCCACTGCATTCCACCAAATTTTATGACCAATCCTTCACTGTTGAAGCTGTGCGCTTGTGGAATGCACTGCCGCTTAACATCAGGCAGGCGCAAACATTACATAGATTCAAGAAAATGGTACAGGAATTTTATTCACTTTAGGAGTCCATCACGCTTGAGGGTGTAACGAAACTGTTTCTCTTTTCTATATGTTTATTCATTTAAGAATGCGTATATATATATGTATGTGTATATGTATATTTGCTGGTATAGTATGTAGGTACTTATATATATATAGGTTTATTTATTGTGATATGCATTGTAGATGTAAGTATAAAAATTGTAAATGTCTGTAGATAGTATGATATGTGTAGTATATGTAATATGTATAGTAGATGATGATAAACAAATAGTAGGTTCACATATTCAACTACTACTGTCACTCTGCAACTTTTGATCCATCCTAAGGTTGCCTGGAAGAAATTGCATTTAGCAATAAGGCCGCCCTTTGTACACTCGATATTTGATTGATGTGTTCCTTTCTTGAAACTCTGTAATTTAGTGTGCAAATAAAGAGTTATCTATCTATCTATCTATCTATCTATCTATTAAGCCTATGCTATGCTAAACGCTATGCCATTAAAAAAAGAAATAATTTGAAAATTATACAACATTAAATTTATATTTGCAAGCCATATTACAAAGAGCATAAAATTCTGACTCCGCCATGTATGCCGTCTGCCATATACATACCCGAAATATGCAAATTTGAAGAGAACCACATAGATATCGTTACAATACGATAAGATAAACAAACAACATATTCACTAAGATAGAAAGAAAAGTTAAATCGGCCCCCCCTCGCTATTAACTATACACTCATCCAGTACCTTAGTAATGTCAACAAAAATCTATAATAACATACCGGAGACTAATAAAAGTAAGAAACACTACACACACAAGATAAAAGAACTTCTGTTGACAAAATGCAACTAGGTACGGCATTAAAAACTACCCACGTTAGTGATAAAATTTAAAATAAATACACTACCATACATCAAATAATTAGGATTATCGGCATTTCTCGATATTCAAATGATTTCTTACATAATCGTAGATTTTTATACTAATGCTATTACTCTGTTGTTAAATTCTAGAGGGTAAGTATTAACGTGTTAATACTTTGAACTGTTCAACAGTTCAGAGGATTCAAGATTTTATGATTTTTAGTAAATTACAAATGAAAATAATTGTAATACCCAATGAGAATTTTCATACTTACTATAAAAATCTATTTATATATAAGAAGAAACTGTCAGACTGATTCACTGACTGATCGATCAACGCACAGCTGAAACCACTGGGTCTAGAAGCATGAAATTTTGCACGAATGTTGCTTAGGTGACGTAGGTGTGCACTAAGAAAGGATTTTTAAAAAATCCACCCCTAAGGGTGCAAAATGGGGGTTGGAAATTAGTAGTAGCGTTTTCAAACTCACAGGAAATACTCTTTATTAAAAGTAATAAAAAATGCTGTTACTAATTTTTCAAAACTTCGGTTACAAAGGGGTGCTAGTTTGTAAAGGGAACTATTATTTTATAACATATCGATTCCAAACTCTCAGTAGAATTATTAGGTCTTTACCTATGAAATTGTCGTTTTGTATCCAATAAGTGAAAGTACTTATTTTTCAAACTTTTTTATTTCTGTTATTCGAAGTAATCACCCATGCAATCGACGCATCTTTGCCAACGCATTGGCAGTTTATTGATGCCCTTCGTGTAAAAATCAGCTGGACGGGAGGCAACAAACTCTGCAAAGGCATTTTGTACTGCCTCTCGGGAATTGAATTTTACCGACTAAAAAGTTGTCTAAATTTTGGAAAAAGTAATAGTCGGTAGGTGCAAGGTCTGGTGAGTATGGCGGATGAGGGAGAGCTTCCAACCCCAGCTCTTGCAGCTTGGAGACTGTCTGTTGCGCAGTATGGGGTAGCGCGTTGTCGTGAAGGAGCAGTGGGGACGACCGATTGACCAAAGCTGGTTGCAGATGTGACCACCAGACCTTGCACCTATCGACTATTACTTTTTCCAAAATTTAGACAACTTTTTAGTGGGTAAAAAATTCAAATCCCGAGAGGCAGTACAAAATGCCTTTGAAGAGTTTGTTGCCTCCCGTCCAGCTGATTTTTACACAATGGGCATCAATAAACTGCCAATGCGTAGGCAAAGATGCGTCGATTGCATGGGTGATTACTTCGAATAACAGAAATAAAAAAGTTTGAAAAAATAAGTACTTTCACTTATTGCATACAAAACGGCAATTTCATAGGTAAAGACCTAATATATTCTTTATCAAAAATAATCATAATTAGACACATATTTTTTACTTTTCTAAACTACGTATAAGTGATTAAATGGGGTTGATATAAAAAAGGGTTAGGATAGTTGTAAATGCATATTATAGTAAAGAAAATTCGAGAATTCCAAAGATTTGTAATGTGATGTCATACATTGCACCTGTGCGAAGCCGGAGCGGGTCGCCAGTATAATATAAAGACACTAAACGTTTTATATGTTTTGGAAGCTTAACACGTTTAGTTTTGTTTTACTCCAGGACACCTGTTATATGTCTCCAGAATTTGAGAATGTGGGTAAAAAAGGGCTGACAGAGTGTAGCGGTAGGGGAGAGCGCGGGCGGTAGCGCTTACGCGGAGCTGAGCCAGCATTCCGCCAGCGCGGCAGGGTCGCGGAGCGGTCGATACACCCGCACTAGGTCGACCCATCGCTACCATCTTACACCTTTATACAATTTTTTTAATATTATGTACCAACCTGTGGGAGTCAATAGATGTCAGACTATTATTCTATAAGAAATTTGAATACATCTGGAAATACATGCTATTGACCATTGCCTCCAACGTCTTTAAAACTTGTATGGCACCTGACTTATTTAACAAATGTATGTACATGTTATCCATAAATGCTAAGAATAAATTATTAGAAATTTTGGGTTGTATTAAATCACACTTAGTAAAATCATCTGTCCATTTTATAAAAATAATACTAAAACCTCCTACCACCTTTCATTTCGTTTCCAACTAATATCACAGTTTAAGTTTATTTTGAATTATATATTTAGATTTTTTAAATTAAAAAAAATATTTTTTATTATATTTTTTGAAACCGGAGTGATGGACGAGATTAATTTTACGAGTGCTAATTTCCGGGTCTTCATAAATTAAATTTAAAATTGCCATTACACCGCTTTCATGAATCTCGTGATTGACAAAGTGAACAGCTGAGCGGGTGAACAGCCCCGATGCTAACACTAGTTGACGAGTGCTGACGATGGCTGACGCCGCACGGAGTACCGCTGTTGCTGCAGGGTCATCTGCTACATCGACGAATCGTTTACACGCACGTCTTTGGTTCTAGATTTACTACTTCAAAGCTTATATAGGGCCTTAAAAGTACTGTTTTTTTAGAAGTATATTGGTTCAGTATGTAAGTAGGTATCTTCTCAGTGTTGATATGATAATTTCAATTAGACGGTTAAGGTCATTTAAAGTATCAATCGGATTAATATTTGTGTACATCTCTATCCTCCATTCTTACTGTATGGGCTAAAGGCAGCTCATGAATAAATTAGAAAAAGTCGAACGTATTGAATGTACAGATCTAGATGAAGTGTGTGGGGCGGGCCCGGCGCGGTGAAGGTGGAGGAGGGGAGAGCGGGACGCGCGCGATCTGCTAACTAGGCACTATTGCCAATCGATAGGTCGTTACTTGAGCGAAGCGAGTCGCCGCCGCCGCGCGCCGGACACGCGCGACTCATCACTTTAGATGCTGCTACGTCAGGTCACTCTCCTTTTCTCGATGTCCTTCAAATTAGCTTTGTAGGTCAGGTTTTCGTTGGTTGAACTCCACGTGGTGTTGTTGACATCACCAGGATTATGTGTCACGTTGCTAGACACGCCTCCGTTGTCGATATTTGCTTCAACCGTTTCAGGTTTCTAATTACCTCTCATCAAGTAGTTTTTAGTATGAATTACTACAAGCTCTTCCTGCAACTTCGTTTTCTAGTTCTATCTTAGCTATAATAAAATAAAGCCTTTAAAAAAAAAGTTGAACCGACTTCAAACAATACTGACAAAGAGCACTAAAAATAAAAAAATATTACAAATGTTAGTGAAAAACTATAATTAGTACCCTCAATATAACCAGTAACATTATAATAGCAATAGCCGTTTCTAGTCTGTTTGAGGTCGGTGCCAAGCCAAATAGGTGCTTGATAGGCTTGGTAGAATGTAGCGCGGCAGCTGCAACAGTCTTCATGCTGTGCAAAATATGCTGCAATGATATTGTTATTTTGAATGCTTTATCAAGTACGCTGTTCTCTGTACGGTTGCTCTTTATTAATTAAAAAAATCTGCGATGTTTCATTAGAATTATATTGGAATTCAATATAAACAATTTTTATTGGGCTGATATAAAGCTGACATAGACCAGTGTTGCTTGCGGCGGCGTGCTGTTGGCGGTGTCATTCGACATCACCAACGCATTCAATAGTCTGCCATTCAGCTGCATCAGGGAAGCACTCCACTATCATATGGTGCCAAAGTACATGAGGCGGCTAGTGGCAGACTATTTAGAGGAGCGTACCGTCGTGTACGAGGACCGAGGTGGTAATCTGAGGTGTCGGCCCATGTCGTGCGGTGTTCCACACTGGTCTGTTCTTGGACCCCTCCTGTGGAACATAGGGCCCTTCGAGTTGATTTTCCTCCTGGGATAGGTGTAATTTGTTACGCCGATGATACTTTGGTTACAGCCCGCGGGGCAACCTTTTAAGAGGCGTCGCGCCTGGCCTCTGTGGTGGTCGCCCTTACAGGGTATTGGCGGTTAGAGCCATACGCGGTTGCCGCACCGTTTCGACGGAGGCGGCGGGTGCGTTGGCCGAAACACTCCCGTAAGATTTGAAGGCGGAAGTACTCGCCGAAGTATTTCGGCGGACGGCTGAGTGCCGGGCGGATTGCGGCATTTGGCCCCCTCCCGAAGAGATACTGGAGTGGCGTGAGGCTGCTCGCCGAGCCCCGAAGGCCCGTTGCGTTGCTCGTCCCGGCTGAGGGCTCCACGTGCTGGCTTTGCCGCCGATAGCACGGGACCCTTTCCTTCTGGCTGACGCAGGTCCTTTCCGGGCACGGCTGCTACGGGAAGTACCTGCACTCGGAGGACTCAGCTCAGCACACGCTGGCAATTCGCCCGGCTTGGGCGTCGCAGCGCCGGATCCTTATTGCACTCATCGGAGGGGACGGGATACGTTCCATGGCCGGTAGTGGCAGATGTTTTACCTCGGTCGCATTATTTTGCGAAGACGTCATCTCGCAGAAGGAGGCGGCGGAGATGGCCCGAAAGGACAACTCCACTCGAACCCATTTATTTTTTAAAGGATTTATTTTACCCTTTTTAGTGTAAGTTATGTTTGTCATGAGTAGATAAGAACAATATTTAGAACAATACGTACCGTACTGTATGGTACCAAACTGTAGTATGTTAGATTAAATTAAATATAGTTTAATAAGTCCGTGACTTTATTTCGATAAGGTAGTAAGTAAAGTAGTAAGATGATACATTTGAACCCAAAAATATATTGTTTCCCACATCACTTAATTTTCCAAAACTAGGAGTTTTACTTTTTCTTCACATTTAAACGGAACTAAAGGGGAAATATACCCTTCGTAATTATAAGAAGAATTTTCGTAATCGGTTTACAAATGAAAGAATTTTCAGGTAACAAACATGAAAATAATTGCGTAACAAACATTTATTTTTGTCTAAAAGTTTTGTAATCTCTTTTGTGCACATATCTCTGTAACCCAACACAAACACCTAACAAATATCTTGAAAGAAAGAAACAAGGTCAATATATGAAAAAGTTATCCTCTAACTCCTAAAGGTCAAGGTCCCCTCCATCATCAGCTCAGCAACATGACATAACGACTACTAAACGCAAATAGGTAGACAAACAAGCTAAAACACGTTGTCGGGGCTGGAAAATTTGAGGGTTTCCCTCGATTTCTCTAGGATCCCATCATCAGATCTTGATTTGGTGGTAATTGGTCCACCTCGGGAGCATACCCTTTCGATTACAAAAATAATTTTGAAAATCGGTTCACAATTGACGGAGATATCGCGTAACAAACAAAAAAAAAAAAGCAGACGAATTGATAACCTCCTCTTTTGTGTCTTGGAAGTCGATTATTAATTGTGCTTCTTCCTAGATACAACTGTGATATACTGGTTCTCTACTACTACTGAAAAAGAAAGAAAAGTAGGTAAAGTAACATTACCGACATTCATATTTATTAACATACACTACATCGATTTTGAATGCTAATTACCATTATGAAAACCAAAACAAAAAAACATTTTTAAGTTATCATAACGTCACATGCAGTTTCTAAAAATATTATAATAATATAATAAGTAATAACCTGACACTTGTTACATACGGCCGTCTGTTACCGAACTGGCTAGGCAGAACATGTGGTATGGTAACCAAACTGCTAATACAGTTACCTATATATTTTTAAATACATACATGTTATAGATAAAGTACACGTAGACACAATTATTCATGCTCATCCCACAATTGTTTGTTCAAGGTGGGAATCGAACAGGATCACTAACCACTAGACCAATAGGAGAGTCATTAACATGAACCATAAATATTATTTCAACAAAAAAGTAATTTATCATAGATGAGTCCTTTGTAATACTAAAAACCGTATCTTAGGTATACATCATAACTCGGGGGTTGTGCGGTCCATGGCCCTTTATGGGACCTCAGTATGGGCGGGGGCCCTGAAGGCCAGCAACGTTGCACTACTGCGACGACCGCAACGAGTGCTGGCCATCAGGGTTATAAGGGGGTACCGCACAATTTCCTTTGAGGCGGCGAGTCTCCTAGCCGAAACTTCACCATGGGACCTGGAGGCGAGCGCCTGGGGTGACTCCTGAGTCTCGAGAAATCAAGGATCAGAAATCCCAGCCCCTCCAGGTCCTCGTGGAGGAGTGGCAGGAACGACTTGGGCAACCGAGCGCTGGGCACGCTGTTATCGCGGCGGTAAGACCCGTTATGGAGGATTGGCTCGAGAGGCATCACGGGACCCTCTCATACTGGTTGACGCAGGTGATCACTGGGAAAGGATGCTTCGGGGATCACCTGTGTCTGATCCGCAAGTAGCCAACGCCTGGGTGCCACCAATGCGATGGCCGGACCGTGTACACGACACTCCACACTCTAGCAGAATGTCCGGCGTGGGTGGAGCAGAGGCGTGACCTCGTGGCGGCCATCGGGGTGGGAGATCTCTCGCTCGGTAACATGATTACGAGAGTAACATGAGCGAGAGTATGTGGAACTCCGCCGTCTCCTTCTGCGAGCAGGTTATGCTTGCGAAGGAGATGGCGGAGCGAGACCGGGAGAGGTTCAGAACCCTCCTGGCTCGCCAGGCCCGAGACCGGGCCAGGTACCGTAGACGGCTCGGGCGCAGGAGTTCGCAGACCGACCTCCGTCCTCCATAAACGCAGGCCTGAGGGTGACAGGTGAGGCAATCTGTTACTCTAGCAGCACCAGGCCGGGGTGGGTAATGGCGCGACGCGCTACGGAGCGCGCGCGCCCTTCTGAGCAGGAAGGGAACATCCGGGTTCCCACACAGGAGGTGTCATCTATAAGCCGTAGATGGCCTGAGGTACGTCGGGGTACTAGGGCTTTCCTTTCTAGGGTATACCTGGTTTCCCGGCTACTGGTACCTGGAGACAGCGTGCGGTTTTTGTTCAGTTCGAGTCCGACATAATCACCCACTGGTGGGTGGTATCCGAGGGGAGCTCTGCATAGAAAGAAAAAAAGGTATAAATCATAAATAAAATTTGGTTCTTCCTTATGGTAAAGTTACAAACGAGCGGACGGGTCACCTGATGGAAGGTGACTACCGTCAGTGCTTTCAGCTGCCCTTAAACTTCTATAACTCACGAGTCACAAGCTCGTTGCGGGCCTTTGAGGTAGGATTATGCTCTTTTCTTTTCTCGAAGGTTTGGTTCGGTGGGAAATATAATTGATCGGTTACAAAACTTCCTCTTGAATAAAATGGATTTTTACTCAAATTTGCAAAATGTTAGATGAATTGATGAAAAAGAGTTCAATATGAGTTATCAGTTTGACTTTTTTATACTTTTATTGCTAATAGTGTTGACAATGTCATAGAAATGTTTTATATCTCGGCCAAGACGAGCCAAGCAAAGACCAAGGGCACTACCTACCTTTTCTCGAAGCACTTCGTCGTTATTTGAACCCCTTATAACATGGGTTTGGATTATACCAGATAAACATAATATACAGTTTCAATTGCATAGCTCTTACACGTTAGATTTTATTGATGTAAAAAAAACCCTGCGTTCGTCACTGACTCATTGACGAACATCAAAATTCTTAGGGTGCTGCCTGAAGTCCTGAAAAGCTAAAATTGTGCATGTAAGCTAGTGTTAGTACATAAACGACTTAGTGTTAGTACATAGACGACGAAAACTTAGAAGTTTTACCCCTCGACTACTAAAAGTAGGGACTCTTTGTTATAAATAATGTCATAAGCAACTTACAAAAAGAAGTGAAATCCCACCAAAAAAATATTTTGCCAAGACGAGGCCATATGGCTCACACTGTCGAAAAGTTATTATATCTCATGTAGAGCCAAGCTTCAAACTCTACAAGCACTAAAAACACAAATTCTACACCTTATAATTTTAATAATAAAAATAAAAAGCTCATACGGCTGTCTGATCCCAAACTAGGCAGAGCCTTTACTAGCCTAGCCTAGCCAGACTGCTGGATAAACATACTCGTACTTATATTTTTCTAAATACATACATATGATAGATAATAATAATATTCTACCCCATTTACACAACGCCATCTAGTCCCAAACTAAGCAGAGCTTGTACTATGGGTACCAGACAATTGATATAAATACATATAAACTTTTTTTTGTAATTACATACTTATTATACAAAGAAACACCCAGAGCAAACCAAACATTAAATGTTCATGCACACAAATGTTTGACTTGAGCGGGAATCGAACCCCTCGACTTTTGGAATAGCAGTCCGTTACACAAACCTCTACACTATCCGGTCGTCTATATTAAATTACATCCAGACACAGAAAAAACAATCGTGCTCCTCACACAAATATTTGTCCTGGATGGGAATCGAACCCACAACCTACGGCTTAGCAGTCAGAGTCACTAACCACTAGACCAACAGGCCCGTCGAAATATAAGTCTAAACATGTGTCTTGGCCCTATCACTACCGTCACATGGGCGTAAGGTGAAAATATTATTTCGCTACTGTCACATGAGCGTAAGGGGAAAAAATTATTTACTGTTCATTACTTTTCTAATAGACAATAGTTCTTTTAGTAACGAAACCACATATTTTGACTAAGTAGTTAGGGCGTGTAGAGTTAGAAGCTTGGCTCTACATGAGATCTTATACCTTTTTGACAGTGTGGGCCATATGGTCTCGTCTTGGCAACATTTTACATGAAAATGTTTTTTGTGGGATGTATTCACTCTAATTATATATTTACAAACAACCAGTTCCTTATTTAAAAATAAGGCAACAGTGCCTACTAGATCAGTCTGTTATTAAAAAAACAGATATTATGTTATGTTTATGTTGTGTGTTTATGGTTTGGTATAGTAAGGTCTTGTTAATTTGATTTCGAAGAGCTACTTCTCAGTAGCATCGCGGTAATAGTTTGTTTATAATATGTATTATGTAGTTGGTTATGTGTCACTTATTTATACCCTTCTCTTCAGTTTGAACAGAACATCCTTCCGCGCACGAAGCGGAACTACGTAAAGTGCTATTATTTATGTGGTGACAAAAAAAATTGTGCTTAATACGCGTATCTAATGCAAACATCGTGGGTTTCCGTTATTAACATCCTTACAACCCATGCAGTAACTATTTGTTTACCTAGCTATACTTAGACACGACAGCGACGCTAACTCCTTAGTCGCTCACTCGTTAATCTTATCAACTGCAATGGGTTCATGGAAATGACCTGCTAGACATAAGTAAGTAGCAGACTGTCAAGTCAGTCGACTTTCACTTTGCTTAGCTGTAAACATGGCAGAAAATGTGTCAATATTATGATAGGACCAACGACCTGGATGGTACAGATATCTACGTGTTCTTTCTACTTGTTAAGCTAGAGTATAGTTTGTAGTTCCGATAAGCTTTTAATTTTCACTGAAAAGCAACCAGGTAAGCCCGTTGCTTTGACGGCGGAAACTTTTTAATATTTTTCTACTAATAAACATTTTACATAATTACTTATTTAAAAAAACCTTTTTAGTTAACTTATAGACCATTTTAGGTTGTTATGTTATTGGTGAACAGAATTGCATAGAGCAGCATGAGATCAATTTGAGTGTTTTATATAATACTTTTTTTGCATGTACATAAATATTTGCGAAGATTCGGTTCACAATTCGCGGAAGGGGTGATTCTCGTGTTTACCTATGCAAAATCTTGACGAGAACATTTTGCATTCGTCTTCCCGCATGTGTTTTATATTCGTTTACTCCGGTCGGCCGAGCCCGTAATCGGCGCCGTGTTTGCGAGGGGAACTCTGCTGACTGAGCCCCACAAATATATGTCGTAAGATTTAATAGACATGTAATGGATATCTGGATGACGTTTTAAGGATTTGAGCAAACCAAATATGTCATTTCATTCCTGTGTAATTGGAATTTTATTTGTGGGATTTTTGGATCATGCCCTCATTCTTTTCTTTTCTACGACAATAAGGAGTCATACAATAAGAAAGGTTTATATTTTTTATACATCAGATATTCGCAAATACATATGGGTAGAATAGGTACGTAAAATAAGTACATATTATTTAGTTTTTAAATATATGAAGATAGATGTTAACTTCGGCGGAGACGATAATATTTTTATTAGATTAAACCTTTTTGTTTACTCGCCTTAGAAACGTCAAGTAAAATTTGTATAAAAGTCTCGAACGTTTAAAAAATATGAATTCTTTTTTTATACTACATAAATGAAATATTTAGTTCATTATCATCATCAAGAGCCTTTATTAGTCTACTGCTGGACATAGGCCTCGCTTTAGAAAGGAGGTTTTAGCCTACTGTACCACGCTGGCCAAACAGGTTTGCATAGAATTTGTGTCATTTTTCCTTGTCTTGCCATTACTGTTGTCTTGCATAGTTTGCTCCCTTGGTCGGCTCTCACGATACCCACAGGATAAATATTAACTTATTTTAATATAAAGAGGTCTGCTCTAATTTTAGATTGTACAATACTTCCTTTGGTGTGTAATAAAGAGTATCTATCTATCTAACAGCTACTCTATAAGAGTCATGTATAACTCTAGGATTGACTATGACACTTGTTCAGTCCATCCTGCTCAATCCTCAATCCCCAAAATGGATGTACTTCTGTGCAAAAAAAAAATGAAGGACAAGTCAACAATTTTACAATTATATGTTTCAGATTGCTTAGTCATTTTCCCTATAGTATTTAAATATCTTATGTCCAGGTTTCAGTCTGTAGCACGTTTTTATTACAAATTAGTATAAATACCTATGTTACAAAAAAAAGATTTCAACACCAGAACTATTCTGGAGAGGTATCTGTGTAAGGCTGTCAAGTGAAGCTCTTTTGAATACGTACGTGAT
This sequence comes from Arctia plantaginis, assembly GCA_902825455.1. NCBI lineage: Eukaryota > Metazoa > Arthropoda > Insecta > Lepidoptera > Erebidae > Arctia > Arctia plantaginis. The sequence goes on from CADEBD010000288.1 coordinate 11,491,899, forward strand.
TCAAGCGTGATTTAAGTGAATTATGCCGCCCTTAAACGCCAAGCGACGGCGGGCGTCGGGCGCGGCGGCCGGCACTCTTTCGGCTCTTGTTTAACGCGTCGCGGGAGCCGCATCAAAGACCCTGCTTTACTATAAAGTTAAATAATGTGGAAAATACTTTTAGAATTTTTCAATTTTCTTACCTTTTCCTATCGTGTGGACAACCCTACGGGATATTATCACCATACTGAAACCGACATTGAAGTAAAATAGTATGTTGGATTGAACCGAATAAAACTGCACACTGTTCGATCACAAGTGGGTTCATATTAGGATACTCGGGATACCCTCCGATAACCCCTGCACTTCTACAGGGATTTTACCTATTTTTAAAGAATAACTGCTGTTATTACGGCAATGTTTTAACTTGTTAACCATTACAGATGCATTTTGTTTTTTTTTTTCTTGAAACACATTATTATATGTTCCATTATTGTTAACATTGTTGTTATCTTCCTCTGTGACAGAGGGAATCGATGGTGATATGTGTACCAGAGGTTTAGATCGTTTTAATAAAAAAATGATTTTTTTCTCACATGGCCACATCCAGGCGATTATCATACATAAAGAATGTAATTGTAAACCAATGTTGTTTTTGTGTCCCAGCTGCCCAAGAGTATTTGCCTTAACATGTGACTACATAATTTTATTTTACAATTTTATCTTAATTCTTGATTGATAGTAATGGGTTGAGTATAACTAGCGTCACTGTAATAGGAATCGTGTTTGAATAAATCAATCTTTACTATTTTATCTCTTTATGCAAAATGTAAAAAATCCGATTCCATATTATTTATATATAGGGGGTACGTGGATTGATCGTCATCCGACGCTCAATGCCGTCGGCACTGCGGGACTCCGCCACAAACACGATTGTCGTCAAACGAACCGGCACAGCATGCTCATCGCACACCTGCCTCATACTCTCACTGATCTGGCAAGTGCCAACAGTCGCTCTCGGCATCAAACACTCGACTTCTCTTCAAGTTTCAAATGGTCCTTTTTAAACAAAAAAAAATAAGAGTATGAAACTACATTCAAATTATGGTATATTACTAAAACTTAGTGTCTTAACGTTATATTCACGTAATAAAATTCAATTGCTATAAATTTCAGGCTCATGAAATGTATAAATAATCCATAAGCAAATTGATGGACCAACAATAAATCAGTAAAGGTAGTCAAACTATTCTATTAATTATATATTCTGTGCTGCACCTAAGGTATGTGTCCATTCAGTTCAGCTGACACTGTCATCGTATGTGCTGGTGATGCTTCTATACTCTGTCCATTAAAATAGTCATGGCTTAATACTTTGATGACTTGATTGAAACAAAATAACTACATAAGTATACATATTTACGATTCTAATCGATGGGCAAAAGAAGACGCCAAGAATGATTTTAGATTGATGGCGTTCAACTTCAAGGAAACGATGTTCACCCGCATTCATTGGAGGGGGCTAGTTGTAAGAGCGTTAATAGATTGCAACTTCTTCAGTCTTCTTGATGAGGTTGAATCCTGGTAGGGTATATGCAGAAGGGGGTAAGCAGAGCTTAAGCCACGATTCAGAGACAAGTTTAACGTGTAAATTTGTACAATCAAACATGCCAGCACATCGCGAAAGTGAGCCGGTACACTTTGAGCATTAATGTGTTAAATATATATAAAGGTTGAGATTTCTGGGAACGTCAGAGAGCTGAGATGAGAACGTCTTAATGATTATTGGGTCACCCAGAGAACTAAAATTACTACAAAAAGACAGAAGTCAGTACTGTCATCACTGCGGTCAGACGAAGACATTTGAAGCTTCCAAGTCGATGGTTAGAATAATAATTAAAAGTGTATTTTTATAAAATATTCAGATAAAGGTTAAGTAAGTATCGATATAAAATAAAAATATATTAAATAACTTGACACAACTTACACACGGCCGTCTGATCCCAAACTAGGCAGAGCCTTGATAAACATAATAACACAATTATTTGTCCTGGGTGGGACTGGACTGGTTACAACATAAAAGTAAACCTACTTACATTATTGACGGGCCTGTTGATCTAGTGGTTAGTGAATCCTAAGCTGAGCTTAAGGTCAAATAAGTGTGTAATAAGCACGATGATTTGTTCTGTGTCTATATATATAAGTTTTGATAAGACCGTGTACCAGTGACCAGTAGCAATTTGTTTTTTTTCAGCATTTCAAGCGTTTCTCCGTAGAGATTCAAAAACTTTTACACCAATACAATGCGATTGTATGTAAAATATTTTGAAGTTCATTTGTTTATTATTGTAGTGGTTGTTAGTAAACAAGATCTCCTCTGGTTTAAGAATCTTTAGTAGTAGTATCTTTAGTAGTTTAAGGATCTTAGTGTAATTTTCGGTTGAAATAGATATTATACTTTACAAATCGCAAAATGATTCCAAAATACGTTTTAGTTAGGCGAAGCATTAGCGAACGAAAGATGTAGTTGTGGTTGTACATTGGTGGTCACAAACGAAACCGACTGGTAACAAAATAACTATCTCACTCCGACTTGGGAGTCCAGTACATTAAGTACTTACATTTTTATTGTTCCCTTTCTCAATAAGAAATACTAAAACAATGCATCGAATATCTATGTGAAACAATGTAACATATTAACGTGGGCCGCCATAATGGGATCAAATTACACGACATCCTGTTGGATTAATATTCTAAGAAGTGTGACTAAGTTTTAAAACCTTCTAGACTATGTTACAAAATTTGTAACATAGTCTAGATTAAAAGAAAGAAAATGATATTTAATATCACTATGATTTCGTAGTTTTGATTAAAACTATAACATAACACAACTAACTTATTGCATTTCAAAAAATAAATATCAATGAATATAAATATAATGTAAAACAATGGCTCCAAAAACTCTCTTATGGCGTCGCCGAAATCCTTATACATACGTTCAGTAACATAAGGAACTACATTCGATACATACAACGAATAATAGTCTTATGCAGATTGCAGATTTTCTCAATCGCTCTCTAACACACATATGCACACACACACACACACACAACATACACGAGACGCACATTTATGTAGATACACCAAACATTCCCTCACATTCCATTTACTAAATAATTGAATTATTAAATAAATGAATTCTAACCTAATTTTTACATATCGCAAATAGTTAAATACTAAATAAATAATAATAACTTCACACATCTCACACAAGGCGGTCTGATTCTGTGCTATGGTAATCAGACTGCATACTGACTGATAAACATACTTATATATTCCTAAATACATACATATTATAGTTTTTTTTAAGCCACCCGCATTAGGAATATATCCTGTGTCACGGGGGACTTTACAAACATACATTAAACGGACATAAATAACACCTAGACTCAGAAAAACAATTTGTGGATCACACAAAGTGTCGTCCCATCTGGGGATCGGACCCACAACACTCAGCGTAGTAGTAAGCAGCGTGGCGACCGCTTAAACCACTACGCCATCCGTGCACTCAGATTATCAATTACACCCAGACACAGAACAAATCATCGTGCTTATCACACACTTATTTGACCTTAAGCTTAGCAGTCAGGGTCACTAACCACTAGACCAACAGGCCCGTTAATAATATAAGTAGGTTTACTTTTATGTTGTAACCAGTAGAGTTTTATCTAGGTTAGCTGTGAAACCAGTGTGTTACCAGTAGAACATTATAATTAAGATTTTCTTTCTGCTTATTTTTACAGAAAAAATTACTATCGCTAAATGCATTAGTTATGTATGATATTGTTGATTTACAAACAAATACAAAAATACACAGTTTCAGTAGACCGTTTTGAAACTAAGTTATCCTCAAGACCAAAGACTAGACTAGAGAGATAAGGATGCCTTAGTTTCACATATATGTAAAAAAAATTGACACTTTTAGTGGGCAACGCATAATAAGATGAGTATCATAGATTTTCGAAAATTTTTGTGATCCTGTTCCAACTGTATGACGATATAAATATTAAACTATCGATAAACTATTTGAAAAAAATGGCCAATTTACAGTAGCGGGGCAGTACTTTCTAAATTGATGGCAAGGACGGGCAGTGAAATGCATAATGTAAATGAAATATTAGAAAAGCTGATTTATATAACTTCCTAGTATTTGAATGGATTGCAGTTTACTATATTACTGTTAGAATAAATAAATAAATGTCTTTTTTTTACCTAGTATCTCAATAACCTCAAGTTTTGCAGTTTTATTTACACTTTATAAAACCCAATTACATTATGATCTAGTAATGACGCATGGAAACAATTCACACGTGTTTACATCTAAATGTAACAATATCGTTCCATTCTTTGGTTATTGTGAAATTGCTTGACGTGACAATTTTGTTCCGCGTCTTCCGCCAGTGCGGCCCTGGCCGTGTTGTCAAAGTGTGACTTTAATGACACAGCCTCGCTTGCCTTATTTAAAATGATGTACAGTGTATACTGATACCATATATACAAATAAATCTCTTGTAAAGTGGATTTGTTGTATTCGCTACTCTTTCAATTCTTTTGTGGTTAAAATGGCAAAAGACTATAAAACCAATCGGATGTCAAAGGGTCGGCTAATAAACACTTCAAAAATATTAACGTTTTTACAATATTAAAGACCTATTTGTAACAGCTACTATTATGTATTCTATGGTTGAACATTATGGCTGTAATGGTCTCAATATATTGCAAACATAAAAGTGTTCGATAATCCAAAAAATTACAACACAAGACGCCATCTATAAATTTCTGAGGCGAACTTCTACAAATGATTAAAATCATGTACTTATGTCTTGTTTTGTTCTTATTGTTCTTATTACTTCTAAATTTTTCTTTAAATGCTAGTCACCATATATATATATATATTGTAACCATATATAATCCTATATTACGTAATAATATGTTAAGACACTTCCTTGAATATATTCTTCATCAAATTTCGTGCACTTACAAATGTGAAATTAGGAATATTGAAAGTTTTTGTGTACAAGTAAAAATAGCTTCATCATCATCATCATCAGCCTATCGCAGTCCACTGCTGAACATAGGAATCTCCTATTGCACGCCACTCCGATCGATTTTCGGTTTTTAAAAATTATACATAGACATCTCCTATCTAAGAAGTGGCCTATGTCCATCAGTGGACTATTAAAGGCTGTTGATTAGAGAATATGATTTCATGATAAAATCATTAAGAATCTTATATAAAATCACAACAAAAGAAAAGTTGTGTTGTTGTTGTAAACAAATAAATAAATTTACTTAGTAAATGAAATCATTTATTCTAGTTCTGTCAATAAATATTTGTGAGTTGTTTCTTCCTCCTTTTGTATTTCTTCGGCAGCAATTCTAATTTTGATAGCTAGTCTCTATTCATATACAAGTTTATTGTTTAGGATGCCATGATGAAGCCTAGTTGTTAGTTAAAATAAGGTAAAATGGACTCTGATCGATGACCGCTGTAGCAGTTCATCAGCTTATTTTTAAAAATGCTCATTGTAGCGAGCCACCTACGCAGCGAGCCGATTTTCATATTATAATATCAGCACATACTAATAACAATACAAGTGTACATTACACTCATCAAGACACGCAAGTATGTAATACAACTACGCGTCCAACGGAGGTGTATTACGTATTTACATTTAAACTGTTACATTTTTGTCAAAAGAAACGAAGAGAGCAATCCAAAACAATTAAAATTTAAAACAGAAAAGACAATATGGAAGTCGAACCCAGAACTTATTGATGAAACGCAAACATAAGCGGCACTCAATGCTACTGGAGCAAAAGCGTGCACCAAGTAATGTGGTAGTCGTTATACTGGCTTTGAAAGTTTTAAAATCGTCTTCATAACACACATAGTATCTATAATTTATTTTCATTATATATTATTTCAGACAAATATTGTCCTGGAAAGTTTAAGAGTAGATGCAATAGATTTCTTTCGAAAGACTAGTACCGTCTTCGCCTTTATCAGTGAGATAAATAACAAACGTCTATAACAATTATTGAAAATAAATGTTAATGGCAGGTTACTAAATTCAATTTTATTTATTTATTTATCAACTTTATGCACATACGTACAATGGCGGACTTAATGCCATAGGCATTCTCTACCAGTCTACCTTAGGGTGGTGTGGAAATGAGTGTGGAGGGGCACTACCCTTTGGTTGAGAATTATAAAGTGGACATAAAAGAAGTAATAATTTTAAAATGCAATCACATGTGCTGTAAGGAACTAAACAAGTACCGTCACACGGTACGCGGCGTATGGATAAGCTCATCGTGGTCGGTGTCATATTCACAAAAACAATGTGTCGGCAGATCACGTTGCACAGGCTCAAGGTGAATGTTTCATAACACTGACGGTTTTGACACCATTGGAATCCATCGATCGAATCCGTGTTACGTTAATGTAATTGTAACAGCGCTTTATCAATACATATCCGGTGCACATTGCAATGTTATGAAGCACCTTATTTGAGTTCTTATATAAGCTAAACTTAGGTTGCTTTAAATACACACGTACAGGTTTAAATGCATAAGCTCGCAATGTGCAAAATTTTGTTCAGAAGACTCTGCTCATTCACTCACAGGAACACTGTTTGTTAGTGTGTTGCTGCTCGCCTGCGGCCTACGGTTTCTACTGAGACTAACTTATCTGAGCATTAATTTAAGTGAGAATGACTTTTTATTCTCACTGAAATTAATGCTGGTCATATGAATTTTTAATGAGTACAATCAGAGGGGGAAACAAAAACAGAAAAATCACATTATTGCATTTCATTTAAAAAAAAACTCGGAATGATACACGGAATTCTATTATATTATATATTAATAGCTAATAAACTAAACATGAAAAATCATTAAATAAACAGAAAAGCTTTTGAATGATTATCGTAGAACAACTTATGACTTGCCTTTTATTTTCCATTCCTTCTTGTGCGACAAAAGAAAGTATACATAATATTTGATGGGTTGATAAGTCGAGATATAGATGAGTCGATTTATAGGGGGATAACTGCAACTAAAACTAGATATATACATAAAACTCATATTTATGATAATGTTTTTAAAATTACCTGTAGTGTTAAATGAACCATGATCTTTAAACCTTGAGAATTGTTAATATTCTTTACTCAACGTAGTTACATCTTTTGTTAACAAGTTTTTTTGTATTAACTGATCACACAACTATTGTGATTAGAATGCAGTTAGGAGACTTGTGTGTATGTATGCTAACAAAACTGCGTACTCCGGGAAAACGTTTAAACAAATAGACATGGCTGAGTGATAAATGATCGCGAAACAAGTGTTCAATCAGCGTGCGGTCAGGCCTAGGGCGGAGGGAACACCTCTGAGCGGTAATAGCGCCAGGCTTCATTGGGCTAAACGGAGGCGCACAAAACGCAAAACAATTGAGCTCTAATGACCCTCGGTGGAGTGACGAAACTATTCGTGTTACGATCAAATTAACGTCACCCAATATGAGTTTATTTAATTAACAGAATTTTATCTTTATAATCGTTTAACAAACCATCCATCTATATTTTAAAAAATCCATTGCGATAATCATTAAGTTCTTTTATTAGTTATTTAAGTTATTCTTAACAGTTAAATGTTACCCACATTTACGAAAATATTATTCATAATGTATCAAAATGTTTAAAAGTTAATTTATTTTGTGTAGTTGATTTTATTATAGAGAACCTTAACTACAAAAAAGTAAATAACTATTTTTTAACCGACTTCCAAAACACAAAAGAGGAGGTTCTCAATTCGTCTGTATTTTTTTTTTTTATGTATGTTTGTTCCGCGATTTCTCCGTCAATTGTGGACCGATTTTCAAAATTCTTTTTGTAATCGAAAGGGTATGCTCCCGAATTGGTCCCATTATCACCAATTCAGGACCTGATGATGGGATCCTAGAGAAATCGAGGGAAACGCTCACAATTATTGGGAATTTGTTTATTTCTTTAGCCAAACAAGCCATGGCAACCGTCAGAGACTGCGCGATGTGATGCGCAGAGAACTTGCAGTATTTATGTCACCACAGTAATTTTCGTTGTATTAAGAAGAAAAGGTTGAAATTTTGTATTCTATCTTGTTAAAATAATTCGGATAGACGTTTTGTTGCTATGGATGGCATCGCATTTCGTTTGTAAGTAATTTTATACTTAATTTATTAAAATAGTTCTGGAAAAAACTCTTGAATTTTGTGTGGGTCAACTAGGTTAATTTCTAGCATACCAGTATTAACCCTTCTAGTTGGAACTCCTTCTATAAAATATTGAGCATATTTGTTGAGTAGTCTCACTAAAGCTTCCCTATCTTCACCTTCGAGATCAGTGTCAATTGAATCGGAAGTTATTTTGTTCGGTTGCAACTCACAAGAATTTGACTGTTTCTTAGAAAAGAATTTAAGCTGATCTTGATCAGTTTGGACGCCAATGTCATTTTCTAAGATATCCCTACCTATGATGACAGGTTCTGATAGGCAAGAATCCGGTAAAACGCCAGTCATAAAAATACAACGATAGTCCTACATAGTTGGCCAAAACCCCCTTTCTAAGGAGAGGCCTATGTTCAGCAGTAATTTAATATAATATTTAATATAATCTAACAAACTACAGTTTGTTACTATACATTACGGTACGTAGTGTTTTAAATATCGTGCTTATCTACTCATTACAAACATATCCTACACTAAAAATGGTAAAATAAACCCTTTTAAAAACAAAAGTCGAACGGACTTCAAACAACACCGACAAAGAGCACTAAAAATTAAAAAATAATTACAAATCTAAGTAAATAACTATAATAAGTACCCTCAATGTAACAGGTAACATTATAATACCAATAGTCCCTTCTAGTCTGTTTGAAGTCGGTGCCAAGCTCGATGCAAAATAAGTAATACTGGTCTATGTCAGCTTTATATTAGCACAATGAAAAATTAAGAATTCAAAATAATTCTAATGAAACATCGAAGATTTTGTTAATTAATAAAGACCAACCAGATAAATTACGTGCGCAAAGTTATCAACTACTTATTAAAGCATTCAAAATAATAATATAATTGGAGACGTGCGTCCACTTTAGCTCGTTCAACATGTTTTGCGCAGCATGAAGACTGTTGCAGCTGCCGCGCTACATTCTACCAAGCCTATCAAGCACCTATTTGGCTTGGCACCGACTTCAAACAGACTAGAAGGGACTATTGGTATTATAATATTACCTGTTACATTGAGGGTAGTTATTATAGTTTTTTACTTTGATTTGTAATTATTTTTTAATTTTTAGTGCTCTTTGTCGGTGTTGTTTGAAGTCGGTTCAACTTTTTTTAAAAGGGTTTTTTGTATATAAAGTTACCAGGCACTACAAAGTTTTGTGACATGATTACATTATTAGTAATTTTGGCATTATAATTGATATGGGAAAGACTCTATAATTACCGTAACTGACGCGAGAGATCTTTATTACAGACATGATTAATGTTAAACCAATTTGACCAAACTGTATGTCAGAATCGATGTAAATGGGGCTTCATCGTCCCTGCGTTAATAGTATTTGGTAACACATTCTTGTAATAGACTCCACACTAAATGCAGTGCGGCAGAAATCCACGTCTCAAATACAAGATCTGAAATATGTTTAGTGGTACTTAGTGGAGACTTTTAAAAATAGTCCAATCACAGTAGACTTATTATGGTCTATAACATATTAGTGGTCTTACAGATACATAAAGTAGAGTAATTTGTTTGATAACAATAATGTAATAGAGATGTTTCTAAACCCACTATTAAAACTGTCAATTTACACTTAAATTAAAAATAAGGAAAATCAACAGTAATTTTTACAGGGAATGTTTAACTATTAAACCAATTAATTTGTTAAATTGCACACCACCTTTAATAGGTTCACAATTGTGATAAGTTATTTTCTAAATTACGTTAGGTATGATTTAATTTATTGTCCAGTAAACATTTGTAAGTCGATGTAAAATATACGAGTCAGCAACAACAAATAGCGATGTTGATTCTTCGTAATTGCAAAATATGAATATCTTATTTAGGTAAGTGTGTCCCTGGGGGCATTCACCCTAACGTAAGAGATCTTGTACAAATAATATACTCATAAATTTATTATTTTAACATTAAACAATTGTAACTGAAAGGTATATGAAATAAAACTTGTACAAAATGTTATTCTTGCCTCATCACATTTTTTTATCTGTGTTAACTAGAAACAAAAACATCGATTATTTTCAATTTGCATCAGGTGATCCATCTGCCCACCCTTTTTTTTTCCGTGCGGAAATCCCCTCGGACACCAGCTATCGGTGGCATGTCGGACTCGAACCAACTAAAACCGCACGCCGTCTCGGGTACTAATAGCCGGGGAACCAGGTATACCCTAGAAAGGAAGTCCCAGGTGCCCCGACATACCTCGGGCATTTACAACAACAGGTAGACGACCCCCCCCGTGTGGGAACCCCATGTTCCCTCTGCTCCCTGGAAGCGAGCGCGCTTCGCAACGCGCTCGTCGCCGCACCGGCCTGCTTCTGCTAGGGTGACAGATGGCCTCACCTGTCACCCCCATGCTGCGCCTTATGGAGGACGGAGGTCGTTCTGCGACCTCCGGCGCCTGAGTCGCCTGCGGTACCTGGCCCGTTCCCGGGCCGGGAGAGTCCTAAACCTCTCCCGGTCCCGCTCCGCCGTCTCCTTCGCGAGCATAACTTGCTCGCAGAAGGAGCCATCTGCCCCCCCTAACATATTTTTTTTTTTTAATAGAAACAACTATAATCGGTTACTTAATATTATTATGGTACACAAAATGTATCGTAATCGTGAACGATTAACTAATCAGCTGTTTTGCTTGTCTGGTGTTGTAATTGATGTGAAAAATCAAATAATAGTTTGGCGCAGAAAAGTAATTTGAAGCAATTTAGAAAGGATTTGTTAAAGATGACAGTAAAAACAACTCTTACGGTGGCAAACTATTTTGCCGCAAATTCGGATTTCTGTTCTTCTTCTCAATCCAGAAATGTTAAAGTTCTCTGTGAATTTAGTGCTAACTTTACACATACATCATCATCATCAACAGTCTTTAATGGTCCACTGCTGGACATAGGCCTCTCCTTAGAAAGGAAGTTTTGGCCTGCTATATCACGCTGACCAGATGGGTTGATATAGGGTTTGTTTCAAGTTTTCCTTCTCTTTGCAGTGCTGTTGTCCTGCGTAGTTCGCTCCCTTAGTCGGCTCTTACGACACCCAAGGGATGAACAGGGGTGGTAACACTTCGTATTCTTAATCCGTCACCACACGGACATTTTCGTATTTAGATTTTTTTTTTAATTGTTGTAAACTGCCTTCTGTTTTTTAGATTGGTTTTAAGTAAATTATGCACGTTACCCCTTATGCCATACGCATGAAGTTTTTCCAGCAAGATATTAAACGCTTGTGTCATGTCACAAAACACGGCACAAGTGTGTATGCTTTTATCAAAATGTGATGTAACTACATTAAAAAAATCGTATACAGCCAGATTTATCGATTTATTTTAAATCGATTCTATTATCGCTTTTTATAAACATGGCTTTAATGCCATAAGTGCTATATTATAGGTATTACTATTTAATTCTTATTTTTGATTTAGCTATCGTATTCTTCACTGGCTTGTTAGACTAGTACAGTTGTTAGACTAGTACAGGTTAGTGACCCTGACACCTAAGCCTAATATCGTGGGTTCGATCCCATCCAATTAGCACAAATAGTTGTGTGATGAGCACTATCATTCATTCTGAGTATAATTTATATATAATACGGATGTATTTAGAAATATCTAAGCACGTTTATCGGCTGCCTGGTTACCATGGTATAGACTCTGTCTAGTTTGGGATCAGACTGCCGTGTGTGAAATTATTATTATTCGTGTTAAAATTTCACATCAAGCCAATATTCCATACGAATATGATACTCTAAAACAACTTTAAAGTTAATTAGGTGACGTAATATTTAGATAAACCACCAGTTACGTGTCTTAGTACTTAGGTGGTACTGGCAGGCGTTGAGCCAACGCGACTAGGGGCTAATCCAATCACGTAATTGAACTTAGCGTTCTTCATTGACCGGGTAATGACTGTTGCAACTGAAGGCTTCTAAGTAATTCTCTTTATTCATTTGTATTTTTTGATTGGTTGTATTGAGAAAAACATTCTTTAGTTAAAGTCATTTGGTACCTCACACACACACCTCAACACCACATTTGTCTATTTGTAAGCGTATTTTAAAATTATTAAATACATTAAAATTTAGTTTCAACGGAAAAGAGTAGCTACCTTGTTAGGTACGTTGTAAGAAAACGTATCATTAATAATATTTAATTAATAACATTATTATATATTTACTCTTTTGGAATATGATAAATAGTTAGTAGAGGAGCTCGTGGCTTAGTGGTAACCGAGCAGGTTAATACATTGCAAAGGTAAGCAATCCTAGCCAGGTTAGTCTATACATGGGTGACCATTCCTAACCAATGAGACCCCTCCGTGCCTCGGAGAGTCCCAGTTGCCATACGCACATCTGTTGCAGTGCAGAGCTATAAAAAGTCTGACAACAGTCTTTCTACAGAACTTCGATATCACCAGTCGCTCCGCGCAAACAATTGAAGTTCAGTCGTATCGGATTATAGCCGAACCCAATCTAGTTCGGGAAAAAAGGCTCGGAGGAAGAAGGAAGAGATAAATAGTTATTAGAGTATTCGACGCACGGATGGCGCGGTGGTTTAAGCGGTCATCTCGCCGCTTCCTGGAGCTACTGCGGGTAGTGTTGTGTGTTTGATCCCCACATGGGACAATACTTATGCACACATTGTTTTTCTGAGTCTGGATGACTTTGTGTCCGTTTCATTTAGTGTCTGTATAGTCACCCGCGACACAGGATATATTCCTATTTATCTTTTTTTTTAAAGATTGAATTGTTTTCTCAACTTTTTCAATTATATACTATTGACAGCACTACATGACTACATGACAGCTCTGTGTATTTCTCTAATAGAAATATCTCGGTAATTTACTGCGGATGCCAAAACTGTATAAAAATTTATCTCCGTAGGTATAAGCCCATAAACGTAATCTACTAACAAGATCATATAAACGTATAATGTATAAAAAGCTTGCTCCCTATTAATTTGGACCAAGTATTTATCTAGCGTTAAATGTGTGCATGTTGTATCTTTGTATCTGCCTGTTTGTACCATAGTAAGTAACGTAAAATCTAAAGTAAAGGCTCAAAGTTAACACTTGAGATTAATAAAAAATGTGTTAACTGAAATTGACTTTAAGTATATTTATTATGGATGGGTGTTGAATCGTATCAATATTAGTCCTTTGTTATAAAAATTTTACTGCTACACATGAGAGTATATGGATTCGGACGAGACCTGTCCGGGGCCAGCAGAAATCATTTCTGACAAGCTGGCGGGTGAGGAAGGCTGGGGCGAAGTGGGTTCTTTTTGTGAAGCTGTAATGCTCCAAAAAGAGACTGCTGAACAGGATTGGGAGAGGTCTGATTCTGAGCTGAGAAGATGTTCCACCCACCACCAGATTAACCACCCTCACAAAAAAATTGGGACTACGAATAATTTGTGGTTATTTCTGTTTTTACCCTTCCAATGGGATGCAATGACAATATATATTTAGAGAAACGTTTACATTGGCAACAGTACGAAATGGGTTGATTAGTAACTTTACAGCTCTTCTTTTTAAGTTTCTTCATCTTTGCGAAAGATAATGTTGAACATTCAAGTACCCAAATAAGTACGTGTATGTCTGTAAATTACGAGACCCTTCCTTAACGAAATAAACAATGCTTACGTCTATCCAATTTTCCAACAACTAAACGATTTTAAAAAAAAGTCCCGTTCTTCACTTTTATTTTAAAAGGTATTTGATTCTTCATAGGAGGGTCAAATTCAAATGCTTCATTTAGATATCAAATTAGATAAATTAAAGTAATACAGGCTGTTCTGTCAATCAGTGCCAACGAGAGAGTTGATCACTTCAGTAAAGGGCGGTGGGCGGGAACGGTTGCATGACAGTGAAGACTCATTATCACGACGAGTTATCTTGGCCCGGGGTGCTACATCACTTTGTTAGACATTAGTGATCGTAAGAACATTATAGATATGCAAATTCAAATTTTAACAAATGTGATCTTGATGGTGACCTTGCATACGGCTGAAAGGTTAATCTGTCATACATTACAAAAAGTATGCATCCAATTTGAAGTTATGATAGAATGAACACCCGTGCAAATTCACGGGTGTTAATTTATGTTGTATGAAATTAAATAAATATAAGCATTTTGGAACCAGAGAAACTTGGTACCTTAACTTTCGCTTCATGCACCAAAATATATCTTAACTTAGCACAAGTAAACTTATTCGAGTTATATTCGTTTAATTAGGTGATCACTATAATTAAGATAATCAAAGATCCAAGACAAATGAACATAATTCATATAACACTATCCTATCGATGTCCAATAGGATAGTGATATTTACTTATGTACTTAAATATTTTAAGTAGCTTATAACCTATTTAGGGCATAAAATCAAAATGATCCCAATCCATTACTAAATTATCTTACAAAGTAGAGCAATAAATATAGATCTCTGTCTGTATTGATGCAGTGAGCGGAGACAATATTTACTGGGCTACTCCCCTGGTCCTGCCAAACGGAAACTTATAGTTTTGTTGAGGCGCCCGTCGAATAAAATACTGCTGGTCCGGACATAAATCAGATCGTGTCTTAGTCGCAGCCGGCGCGGGGACGCCGCTGCCGCCGCCCCACGTGTCTTGCGCTGCAGACCTGACGCTCCCGAACGCTCTGCTACATTTTAATAACAAAACTCCACCATAAAAGGTCACTGACAGATTTTATTTCACCTCATATATTATCTCCAGTCGTGCAAGCGAACTTCTTTTTCTTAATATTTGTTCTTCTAGATCCTATCTACTTTACGTTCCAGATCTACAAAGTGTGAATTTAGTTTTATTTGATTTATGAATCAAATATTTACAAAATTCTACTTTTATTATATATTTATAAAATAACTTTACAAAAAATATATTATAGACCCAGGCATAAGAACAAGAACAATAAAATTGAAGTTTATAAAAACACCTAAGTAACTTTACTATTGTCTACAGCCATCTAAAGTCATTAAAAATCCAAATTAATAATTTTCAAGATAAATATTACGAGTATTTAGTTTTCACTTATACGTTGAATGAAGTAGTAAGTCATAAAAAAGTGTAATTGATTGCGAAGTAATCCTAGCACTTAACTATCAACATCAAAGAGCAAAATCGACTTTACCGTATGTTTTATGAAATACCTTTTATTAAGAGACTAAACAAGTTTTTAGTGATTTTTAGTTTAGTTTAGAGAGTTTTCGAACAACAGAATTAGCACCAATAGCTATCTATGCTTCAGAATCACATCACTCAACTGTGCTGATAAACAGATTCCCATTGCTCTTTTAGTTTATTAATGAAGATAAATATATGAGTACATAGATACACTAAATGGTTAACAAGTTATAAATTCTGAAGTTTTTTGACCGATTATAGAATGTAGAAATGTTACTTAGTTTGAGTAAAAAAAAACAACAAAAGAATAAACATAGATAATAATGGGTGATACCAAAACTTAAAATTATGAATTTCAGAGAGGAAAGTTTCAATAAGTGTAGATATGTATCGCTTTTCCATGGTGGGGAGATGTTGGGTGTTTTATGGGCAGTTTTAGTGCGCTGACCGCCGCCAACACTAACGTGACCGCGAGGGTGTCGCGGGGGACGCACAGCTGTTTTTTACACGTTGTTGTAGAACGTACACCTCATGGTGTACGAAGGACAGAATCCAAAGGAGACTTTCTACCAATAAGAGACTTATATTTTAATTTGCGATCGACACTTATTTGGCGTTTTTACGGACAAAATTATTATTTTCCAGGTAAGACAACTTAATAAAGAATCAATATTTGATAGAAATAGTTAAAAAAAATACATGAGAAACTTTAAGGTATTCTGGAAGTACAGATTCGGATTTAACAGGACACACATAATCCAAAAAAGATTTTCGCATTTATTTGGGGTGATATGACTCATAGCAAACATACACTACACACTACTGAGTACAATCCTAAACTAATACTTCATTGGTTGATGAAACACATCACACATATCAACTGCTAGAAGCACTGGCCAGACGAGTTGGTATAGTTAGTTGATAAAACGTTGCATCATAATTTCGGGAAATTTGAAGTAAAAAAAATTGATAAATACAATTATTCCATGCCACCTTTGTGCTGAAGAGACTGTGGCCATTACAATAAAAATATTAAAAACCGCATAAGTAAGAGACAGAGGTCGTCGGCAGTTCGGTGCAAATGTCGCCCCGGACACTTACATTATTCCTTAGTGGCCGTGGGCGGTCAGCCCCAGGGTGGATTCCGACTAGCCCCTGCACCTATTATCTCGATGCTTTAGATAGTCACCGGGACATTCACGGTCTCCGATCGTTCGCACAAATGACCCGCCATTTGTCCAAATCCGATTAATCATGATTGTGTTTATGTTGTGTAACGGTATAAGAAAAATATTATCCCTGCTGGATTTTAATAAGCGGAATTGAAGTGAAAAGCGATGAGATTACGTATTGAAGTCATTTAAAAGGATTGAATTTTATCAAAGGATGTTATTACAGACGTCTTTAAGACCGAAGGACTTTCGAAAGGTTCAATCGGACTGGGTAATACTTGAAAATTAATCTAATGGATTATTTTACTTCAATGGTTATGAATCACGTGAATTGAGAACTTGCCATACAGTATAAAAGCGAAATAGCTTTTGAATTTCTGCTACGTCTGACGAAGTTCCGTATGAAGTAATTTTATCAGCTCTGATAGTCAGTACACCTCAGCCAGTATAAAATAAATTAACTGTATCGAAGTTACATATTTCAAGTAGGTACACGATAGAAAATGTAACAGTGTGTAACCAGCGATACACATATACATATGCAAACCTATGCAGACTGCTGACTTGGGTAATACAATATTATGCTACATTAACGATCGTATACAATTCACAGTAATATTCAGTTGCAACTGATGATGTTTTCTACACAACATAATATATTTATGTAACCAATTCATGTTTCTGAAGTCGTACCTATCAGTGTCAGAATACATAGGAAGCCATAAATTAATTTGTTTTATTTAAAAAAGTTAGTAATAATTCTGTTAAGAGTCATGTGTACAACAGTTGTTCAGAAGATTAATCGTATTTAAGTTGAAACTTACTTGTCATTAATACTCGTAGTTGCGGTACACTTTAATTCTTCATGCAGTGAGACTTTTCCAATCCGAAAACTTTAGAATGCATAACTCATCTCAATAGGTCTGTGGGCAACAGTGATAATGACTGTACATACATGTGTATCAGTCTTAAAGATCATTACTGGCATCTATATTTGAGCATTGGTGTAAATGGTTCTTAGGAAACGCCGAACTACGAGTTGTAAATTCGAGTTTGATTCTCTAGTGATCCCTTTCGTCGTATTTTTTAAGCCTTATGTGCTTATAATATGCAAATGCCCTTGGAGGACCTGGTCCATAAAACATATTCTTTTTTAAAGACCAGGTCCAGTGGTTGTAATTCGACGGTAGGTAATGACCTACCGTCGAGTTACAACCACTGGTCGACCGCTACTTCTCTTTTTGCATAGCCTAGTTGTAATGGGATTTTAAATTTTAGTTTCTAAGTATCAGCAGCATATATCACAGACACCCAAACATTGATAAAAATATACATTTCGCTATTAATAATAATATATAGTGTTGTTTAGATTTGAATACTTCACTATCACAAAAGGGACTTTTAATATCTCACTCGACAAGCGAAAACGTGTTTCTATAGGTATGATAATTAACAATTATAATATTCTAATTGTAAAAGTAAATTATTCTTATCCGCTAGGTCAGTCTGTCGCACCCGGTAGGTCTCTGAAAAGATAAAACCTTAACCACTTATTATGCTCTATACATGTAAATATGCCCGAGAAGTAGAGAGACCTTGTGATTTAGTGGTACAAAATACCTTTGCGTTGCGAATCCAATACATGGTACAAGTTTTCAGTGACAATCAATAGTGCGATTGATGCGTACAGGGGAGGTAGCGTTCCGGTCGGTTGTGCTTATAGGACGATCCGGTTGGGGAAGATACCGTTCTGCTCCATTATGCTCTGCAATAATCCTTAGAACAACGACATCAACCCGAAATACTAGACAGCTTTGAAGAAAATAAAGAAATATGAGTAATATCCATTTCTATCAAAGTATGCACCGTTGTTATCTATGGACTTTTGCCATCTCATAGGTAGTTAATTGATCCCTTTACTAAAAAAACCATGGGTGCGAGAATCAATAAACTCTTTGAAGACGGTTTGGACTGCCGCATCGTAGTTAATTTTTTTCCTTGTAAGAAGTTGTCCAAATTCCGGAAAAAATGGTAATCTGTTTTAGCAAGGTCCGGGGAGTACGGTGGATGTCGCAGACATTCCAATTGTAGCTCATCTAACTTAGTAGTTGTTTGTTGTGCAGTGTGTGGTCTTGCGTTGTCGTGAAGCAGCAGTGGCCTAGAGCGATTGACCAATCTCGGTTGTTAGTTCTTCTTTCATGGTTTGCAGTTGCTGACATGAGATATCTGCCGTAATCGTTTGGCCAGATTTTAAAAAGGTGTAGTAAACGGCACCGGCGCTAGTCCACCAAACACTCACAAGTAACTTTTTCTGAGTCAAATTTTCGTTTAGGGCAGGATCTGGGTGGGTCTCCAGGGTTCAGCCAATGCGACGAGCGCTTCCGATTATCGTACAGTATAAAATTTTCATCACAAGTAATGATTCGATTTAAAATCCCTTTATTATTATTTCGGTTGAGCAAAGTAAATACACAGCAGTCGACGCGTGTTTGCAAGTTTGTTTCACTCAATTAATGAGGTACCCACAGTTCAAGTTGTTTTTACTTGCCCGATTTGTTTCAAGTGGATTAATACAGTTTTATCCCTTACCCCGAAGCCTGCAGCTATCTCTAGTGCTAGTAAGTGCTTTGTGATGGATCCGCTTCCATAATAGCCTTTAATTCTTCATTTTCCACTTTGTCCAATTCAAATGTACCAGCTAAATGAATTTATTCTATTATGGAATTCTTAACCAAAGAGGAGATTTCAGATCAAAGTGGTCAGTACCACAAAACGCTAATTTCATATGTAAAGACCTAATATGAATAAAAAACTGATCTCAGTGCATCAGACCAGTCTAGACTAAAATAAGGGAAATAAGAAGAAAAGAAAATATATACTATTTAATGTAATTTCTGTCCGTTAAAACTACAAAAAGGTAATCGCATTTAAATTGATATGAACATCATACAGTGAGTATGGGAGTTCCTTGGAGCGGTTCTCTTCAAGGTGTACACTCCGGTGAACCCTGATCCTATCATAACGCAATCGAATATCAGTAATCTTTTTACTTCGACACAGTCCTATCTAAATCCACTACAAGTAGTTTCAACCTTACGCAATTCGCACTAGATTCATATTTCGATTTGAAAAAAATTACAGAACCATGTGAAAGACCTCCAGTAAAAATCTGCAGATATTTACGTTGATAGCGTTCCAGCAAAGAAGTGAAGTAGATACGTGAACTCGATCAGGGACATAATAACCTAAAGCTCACGTTATTCCTACAATAAATGTAACGTATGTCTCTAAAGATTGAAAACAATCTATTCTTGAATTATTCGATCTGAAATATAGAGTTGTCTACCCCTGAAATTATTATTTAAAATTGCGATATATTTCTTTTCTCTAGGAAAAATAATTTAAAATAATTTTGCAATAAAACCCCTACTAGTAATTTTATTTTAAACTTTCCAACATTTTTTGCTTAGTATTTAAGATGAGACGTGATGTTCCGTTGTTGTAGTTATTTCTTTAATAGTACCTGGATGACCTTTGCTCGGTTTTTTTTTTGAGAAATTTTCTACAAACGAAACCTAGCTAGGTCGATTAATCGGCCCCGAAACCCCCTGCATACAAAATTTCATGAAAATGATTGGAGCCGTTTCGGAGATTTAGATTATATATTTAAACAAGAATTGCTCGTTTAAAGTTATTAGATTTACCAAGATGATTATTAGTATAACGTATATACAAGACTATCTTACAAGGGTTCTTAACCAGAATTGACACAAGTTGGCGCAATTACATTCCAGTAAGAACTGAACTGATTGGAAATAATTGACCGTAACAATTTTTTATCAAAATAATTGTTACGGTCATTTATTGATTTTGGTATTATCGGTATTGTTATAACTTTTTTTCAGTTTCAATTGTATGTACAGGATGCAAGATAATTTAGGGACATACTTCTTCCTTTTTTGCGCAATTAAGCAAATTGAAATACCTTAAAGTAATTGGTTAGGTACGACTGTTTGGGATAATTAGTAATTATATTATTAATAGTTTTTATTATTTTACTAATAAAAGTTTCAATGACCTATTATGATTATTATAAATCTATAACGAGTGCCCGTATTTAGGGAAAAATATAAAAGGAAGTCCACGAAAACCATAAAATATCCCCCTAAGCTTCCGCTTACCGATAATCCCTTTAGCGAGGGAAAAAACTTCAAAAGTTTGTGCGGGCGTTGTGGGGTCCTGAATTTTTGATCTCTATTAAATTGTTTCAAATGGTTTAACTTGTCGCGGCTCAATCAGTGCAAGGCGCGGAGTCCCGTGGTGGCGCGCCGACTCGTTGTTTCACGCTTGCTGCTCTGAATTGAGATGCTGAGATTGCGTTCTACTCACGCATGACGCTGGCATGTGCAATAGGCGAAGCCGACTATGATTTTATATAAATTTGTATGCTATGTATGCTATAAGGTTATTGAATAGCTCTGTTATGCTTTTTCTAAGAAGTCTTTACGTGACTCGTAGACTAGCGTCAAAGAACTTATCTTAAGTATCTTAAGTTCTGCTATTTCTATTTTAATCAGGTAAGGTATAAGCGAAAAACATGAAAAACTTAGAAGGTTTGATACAATAAAATCTTAAATATCATTAAATATATTACGCACTTTGCACTTTTATTCAATTTATTTTTCGCAGAAACAAACAGATACATAGTAGTAATGGTAGACCCCAAGATAAATTATTAGGTGTATTATAACAAATTGATGCCATGTCCCTCACTAAATCTGTCAAAGGCCGACTGGTAGAAAATACAATTTAGCATTAAGTCCGTGCATTGTAAATACAGAAAGCTTTAAATACATTAAAACAACTAAACAGATCACAAAAACAACCAAAATCTCCTGACCTTCCCTTACATACTAAAATCGGCTTAACAAAGTAAAAGTAAGCCTATTTTGGAATACAATTTTTAATTTGAATACATAGTGTAGATCAATAATATAAAATGTGTGTACAAATACTTAACATCAAATTTTAGTACATACATCAAATTTTAGTTCTGGTGGACCTTTGCTTTTCTTATATTACATAAGAGACACCTTTTTATAGTATAGTCAAAGAAACATTTTCAGGAAATTAGTGGATTTGTCTTTCAGTCCGCTCAATTATTATTTTATCGGTTAAATAATATCGTATGACCATAAATCGTTGATAGTTACGGGAGGTGGAGGGTCGGACGCATCACGGCAAAACTGATTTATTCACTGGTGATATTTTATAGCGCAGTTTGTTCCGGCCGTTATTGTATTAGGGCGGCTGTTTGTTACATCGCCTCTGCCCTCGCCCCCTGACTTATAATAGAAACATGCAAGAGAAATTTCGTGAAGAATTTAATTGTTTTTGAATCAAAGCTGTTGCTTTCAAAGCGAGATCTCATCTTCAAATATTTCTCTTTATTTATACTAAATGGGTGAAAAAAACCGATAACATTTTCGGACCTATATTCACTTCCAATACTAGCTGTGTTAGTTTTGAGTTACTTATTGTAGACTTCATTGGTATGTACAAGATACTGTCTAAGGATACTTTAAAATTATCTCCGTGCTTACCTCACCTCATAAAATAAAATCTCTAAACCTCTAAATATTAAAGATTATACGAACGCTAAAATATTACACTTGATCATTTCAAATTCCTGTACATTTAAATATACATACTTTATTGTAGTAATGTCACCAGTTTTTTTTATGTTGTAAATATAAAAGGCATCTCTTTACATGTGACTTGTTCTCCCTATTGAAGATCACTCTCTTAAAATCATTTTAAATTTCATAACTGAAGCTCAATAAAAATAACGTAACTAAATGTCCCCCAATTTTTTAAATTGCGTGAAATTAAATTTAGAATATACTTTTTATCCCCCGGGAGTCTGACAAATAGCCGCGCGGTGCTCGGTGTGATTTAGCCACGCTGTAATTGGTTTTTTAATGCGGCACTTGCGAAGTACCACCTTCCGCTTTATCAAGTGAATACATTATCAAATTGTTAGACCCGCCAACGCAGCCCCTGCTCTATGAATAAGAATCAAAATGCGCTAGTCGCTTACACACCGCGTGGCGACCGCAACCGAGGGGGTGCCAAATTAGTGAATCCGGTTCAAGAATGGGCTTTTTAACGGTTAATAAATATAAATTAAACCATAACGATTATTACTGGAGTTGTCTGAAGTTATGGAGTTACAGTGTTTATCAAACTTTTTGTAATATAAAATTATAATATGTTATAAAGTACTAAATATGTTACATAGGGTAGAAACGCTTTTGTTTTTTTTTCTGGAAATACTTTGGGTTTATAATATGTCACGATGGTTGTATAGTCTAAAAAGTTGACATAATTAGCACTAGTAAAACTAAACTTAAAGTAAGTTTAATAACTAAAAAGAAAGCTTTGAAATGTTTTCATTTGCAAAATATTGGATACATCTTAAGGGGTTAGTCGAGCCCGCGATAGTGCTGAAATACCGCTCAAACATGTAGATAACTGGCAGGTACATTAACTCACAAAGTAATGTAACAGTTAGATATTGTCATTCTTTAGTTAGTTTTTTGAAGTGAATTTTTCTAATCATTTATTTAAAAAAAAACAGTAAATTCATCGAGCATCATTCTTCTGGTGATTGTACAGATAAGTGCTATAAAGTACCAGAAACGAAAGGCACTACAATAAAATCTCACTCGATCTCAACGTATAAAGAAAACTACATTGAGTGATATCGACAGGGGTCTGACTGATAGCGTTAGATGGAGGGCCCATTAAATTTGACAAGGTATTCAGAATGCATACCTGAAGGTATTTGTTTCCATTCTTGGAATAAATTGTACAAAATTCTAAGGGTATGTAAGAACACGAATACGTATTAAAAATCGTATATATATAACTTTTGCAAACTCTCTTTGGTTGTGATTTAAACTTTGATTAAAGTAACATAAAAGTCACGTATTTTAAAATATATTTTCTTTTATCGTAACGTCAATAAGATGATAATGGAAACGCATAAGTGTTTTACTAGTGTAACATCTCATGAATCCGGTCACGTAGTGTGTTACGTTCGATCCTCTGTCTAACATTGTGTCTATTGCCGGACAGACCTGATAACGAGCCTATTGGCAAAGTACCTACGTATCTCTCATACTCGTAAACTTGTTTCGATTTTATGAACACTGAAGTGTTCAGACACAATATTGTCTTTATATAGATGATTATAAAGCTTGCCGTCCGTAGTCACATCAGTGCCTTTGTTTCTGATAATTTAATTTCAGATTAGTTTTCAGGATATATTCAGATTGGGGAACAAGGTACATAAAATAAGTATAGTAATTCAATAAAAATTATCCAACCTACATCTTAGCATAAATGCAAAAATGCGTAAGGTCCAAAGTTAAAAAAAAAATAGACATTCTAAGCTGTTTCAATCATCGCCATCTTTTTCATATTAACACATAAATACAAAAATAAAATCAATTTTGTTATATTCACGTTATATTAAAACTATTTTAGTTTAATAAATTCAGGAAAGTTTGATGGGCCTTTTGCTATTTCGAATCTTACCTTTTTCTAATTATCTATATATTATCTTAATCTTACTAATACAACTTTACGAATAAGTTAGAATTCATTGAAACGATCTACTTTGAATTGGACTAATTTCTACTTAGCTACTGTCTTCAACTGACTTCTTTTTTAATATGATGTAAGACAAACCAATAAATAGTCTAGACAATCACGAACAATATACCTGTTTTATTTTTTATTAGTATCAGATTGTTTGAATATCAAAATCGTAGAATCTAGTAAATTATAATATTCGTAATCTTTTGTATTCATACAATCATTTCATATGAGTTTGACTACCATTCTTCGAAAAACATGTAAAAACCGTGGCTGAGCAGTTATTCCTCACATAAAGATGGCTAATGTAGTTACTATTGGAAATCTGTGAGCTACATTGGGAGCTTGTATCCGTGGTTAAGTGGCCCATTCGCGTGCAAACGAGCACGCACTTTAAAAATAATAAAAAACCCCTTCAATATCTATGGCTCGAGTTGAGCGCGGGTACTGAACCCGAGTTATTCTTTTATAGGAAGTATCAACTTACTTTAGGATTTTAGTAGTTTAGAGTACTTGAACGACTTAAGATTTTACAAAAATGATATTTTAAGTTTAAATTTATACATTTTGGATCTCAATTACACAGTTATTGCCTATTTTCATAAGAACGTTGTGACGTGTGTGTCCGTATGGTGACCGATTTAGAATACGGAGTGTCACCATCCCATGTATAACAGCGCTACAAAAAGAAGGAAAACTCAAAACCTTAACAGTCCACTGCTGGAAATAGGCCTCTCCTTAGCAAGGAGGTTTCGGCCTACTATACCACGCTGGCCAGACGGGTTAGTATAGGGTTTGTTTCAAGTTTTCCTTCTTTTTGTAGCGCTGTTATACATGGGATGGTGACACTCCGTATTCTAAATCGGTCACCATACAGACGCAACACAAACACTAACACTATGAATATGATGGGGTATTTAAACAGCTTTGACTGCCTCGGTGGTGCAGTGGTAGCGTAAGCAACTATTGTGCTGAGGTCTCATGTTCGATTCCCGGATAGGACGAAGTGTTTGTATGATCTGCAAATATTTGTTTCGGGGTTTGGATGCTTTCTATATATAACTTGTATGTATTTACAAAAAAAAGTGTATAAGTATTCTATCGGTCAATCTAGCTTTCATAGTACAAGCTCTGCTGAATTTGTAACTGGGTGGCGTTGTAACTATATTCATCCGTATTTTAGAAAACAGTAAAAAGTTACAATAACCTTTAGTTTGATTAGTAACAAATAGGATTTTTTTGTCAGTCATCGATTATATTATTTATAAATAGACGTGAAAATTACATACCTATTTATAATAATTTTTTTAAAGCGTGTTGGTGATATGATTTACAAATGAATGTTGAATGAGACAACGCCTCTGTTGGTGATCGAATTACGTTTGTGGCGTGGGGAGTCACATGTTTGCAGAATTTATCAACTGACCGAGGAGGTCGCAAGTGTAAACACTGCTTAACTAACCGTCATATCACACCTCCATAGAAACTACGCGATTCTAAAAAAACATGAGTTTATGAATTAAAAATGGAATATATTATTAAACATTGTGTACATAGTAGCCTGCAATTAGTTTGAACATTAATGTGCCATAATTTACTGACATTGACCTGTATAATATACGTTCTTGAAGTATCAATATTTGTTAAGAAATATAATATTAACTGAAATAAATATAGACCAAGAGATCCTACTAACATAATTATTTCATTTTGTAGAACAACTTTAATGGAAAATAACGTGTATCACATGCATATCAGTTTTTAATAAAATTCCTAAGAGCCCTTAGACTCTTAGAAAGTTCCTTCCACTTAAATATTTTAAAATTAAGTTAAATAAATGCTTTTATAATAGGAAAGAGTTCATGCAGTATAAAACTTATGTATCTGATTATTTGTAAAATTTAATATAATGTGATTTAATAATAATTTATTTGCTAAATATGTAATAATATTTTTGATATCTTGTTAATAATGATAATTTAATAAAATTAGGAAATATCTTGATGTTTTGTTATTAATAGTTAATTTTCAGTGTTTGAATGTAAATATTTGGATGCCTAATACAGTCAGAATAAAGCTCAAACAATACACCACTGTTAAATCTTGTGTGCAAATAAACGTTCCTTTTTTGTTTCATTATTCTACATAGGTTTTTTAACCGATTAAAAAAAAAGGATTACTCGAAAGTACTTGACCCGATTTCATAATACAGTTTTGAAACGGTCTATATACGAGTATACTGTCTTGTTAGTCCCACTGTGACCAGGTCGGGATCAGATGAAGATTCTGAGAAATTCAAGGAACTCTTAAAAATGATAGGCACATCTATATCGATTTTTAGTCTTCTGCTCAGTAACTTTTTTTTGAAAGGTCGACTAGCAACCGAAATTACTAGTATTCCCTCTAATTAAGCTAAGCTAAATTGCTTGTGTTAGGAGTGGGTTCACGTCGGTAGTGTACTAGTCAGGATTTGAACCCACGACCTCTTGATCGCAAGTCTAACGCCTTAATCACTAGGCTACCGCCGCTTAACTCATTTTTTGTTTTGTTGTTGTTGTTGTTGAAAAACCTATTTAATGAAGAAAAATTAAAGATGAATACCATAGACGGCCACTTAAACTACTCAATGAAAAGTACATCAAGGGTTGCGATCAATAACCTTTTTGTTTGAAATGATTGATAAGCAATTATACTCGTTATGATGCATATGGTTTAACTTAGGTAATTTTTGAGGAGTACTACAAGAACTTTTCACCAATTAATGTGCACGTTGTAAAAGCAATATTTTGTAAAGTAAAATGAGTAGTTGATGTAAAGCTCTTGTAGGTATGTCTCTTATGATTTTGGCGTTTTGAAGTCACGTTACGGTTACCATGGGTTGTTTTTAAGACAATGATGAGCTTCAAATGTGCTTTTATTGAATCATACTTATATAGCAACTTTTCATGCTTAAATAAACTTATTTAATATTTAACCATAAATTAAGCCTACGTTTGTTTTTTTGGTAAAGTGTCATATTTCTGAGAGTGTATCAGACTTATGGGATCTCTTTTATTTCTGTTCCAATATTTACTAATTTTGTACCCTGTTCTTGGCGCGAAACTAAATATTCTGGTTTTTTGATGCCTTTGTTGTTGCCTCTACCATATAAAGCTTGGGTACGAGGTTCAAAGTAATCTTAAAAAAATTATTAATTATTTGGTTTCTATCCTAGTTCTAGTAGTTTCTACCCTATAAAACTT
Source organism: Arctia plantaginis (assembly GCA_902825455.1). Taxonomy (NCBI): domain Eukaryota; kingdom Metazoa; phylum Arthropoda; class Insecta; order Lepidoptera; family Erebidae; genus Arctia; species Arctia plantaginis. Next base: position 11,519,420 of record CADEBD010000288.1, read on the forward strand.
ATTATCAACTGCCCACTATATAACATTATAAATTTAGTTCTTATTAAGACAACACACTTCTTAGTTGAAGAGAAACAACAATATACTTACAGTAAGTTACGTTGAAGAGAACGACATTAGCAGCGACAGCTACCTCGAATAAAATATCTGAACACAATATACAACCCGTATTTCCTTTATTCTTGTCCCATTCCCGTGACGCGGCACCTCTATCTAGTTAGAGAGGTGCACGGGGAAAAATGAAATATAGAGGCAATCCAAATAGATTGTTATCTACCCACGTGTTTACCGGCGGCGCCGCGGCACGTTCGCGCTAACAAGCGACCCTCTCGCCTTAAAACACCGGTGACAGACACCCTTACAGCACCTATCTCTAAACGGCACGTCGCAATTTGACAGTATTGCTTTTGACAGGTGCCCAGGCTTTTATTATGTCTAGTAACACAATAATGCATTGACCGCACTTCAGCAAAATCTACAGTTTTGTAACAAATATTTTTGTTATTGGGATTCTAGAACCCTATTAATGAGAAGGAAAGTAATGTTAACCTATCATCATCACAAGCCTTTATAGTCCACTACTAGACAGGCCTCTCCTTAAAAAGGATGATTATCATTAAACATTATGTTAACAGCCGCACCGGAGAACAGACAGAATACCGGTGCCAAGCAATTCTTACCAAGTAAATAAGGTTACCGGATAGAGCACTCAAATCCCTTGTATCTCTTGAGTTGCATGTGTCTTTGTGCGGCGGTAGTCACTTACCATCGAGAGACCCGTCTGTTAGTGTGCCACCTATGCCATAAAAATATATTAATGAAGTTTGCATCCATGTGGAAATATGACAGTCTACTAAATTTTGCCAGTGCCTGCCAGTTAGCTTTTATTTAATTTAAGATGCAATTTGTAAATGTAATAAATATGCAATTAGGTTTTCGAAATTTTGACATTCACAATATTACTAGCTGCCACCCGGAAGAACTCCTTGTTCATGAAGATTTTGGTTTAGTACGGCTCGAGCCCATCTCTCGGATTCAAAGCGGGAATAAGGTAATAAATGCAGTTTCTAAGATTTAAATAAAATTCATTGAATTGATTGATTGAAAATTGAATAGATGAATGCCATCACTTTTTAATTGATAAGCGGTGATTCTATTGTCTAAAATATCTAGCCCACGACCTCGTGCACGTCTTAGCATTTTATGATCAATTAAATAGCTGTTACATAAGTTCATACGAAATCATTTTTAGATGAACATAAATTAAAACATCGGATAGTTATCGACAGTCATAAAAATTAATCAAGTAGAGGAAACACATAACCTCGGTATTAATTCTTAGGCAGAAGCTAAAACTATAAAGATAGGTTAATCCCATGTATCATAGCAGGGCGGTCATTGATTTGCTGCTATCGGATGGTCTCGGTGACTTATTGTCGGTCCCCTCGCGTCTCGCGCCCATTACCTCCGTGCCTGGTCACCGTGGCCGGGCTCCGTCTCTAATAACTACACCTTTAATACACCTCATCTTTCCCTACCGACGCACTATTCGTTTCGTGACTAATTGGGCGTAGGCGTTCTGACTTTGTGGTTGTAGCGCCTACTTTGTCAACTAATCATAATAGATTTATAACAGATTTAGTTGACATAAATTGTTTAAAACTTTATATAAAACTATAGTCATAAAATATTAATGAAAGGTTAATGCTACTCGGTATAATAAAATAGTCTCTTCTGAGCCTTTTTTCCCAAAGCTAGTTTTGGGGTCGGCTTTTAATTCTGCTACAATACGGCTGAACTGCGATATTTTACCCGGCGCGACTGCCATCAGACCTGCACAGCCCAAGTACAAGGGACTAAGTAAGGGACTAGTACTAGCGATATTGAAGTTCTGTAGATAAATTGTTGTCGGACTTTTTAGGGCTCCAATACCGATTACGATTGCCACAAATGTTCATATGTCAACCGGGATCGACACGTTAACGTGCTCTCCTAGGTACGGAGGGGTCTCAAAGTATTAAAAATGACTGAACCCATCCACTGACCTGGCTAGGATTTCTTAACTTTGCAATGTGTTAAAATACTCAATCATCACGTAGAAACGATCCCCTATAAAATATATGACACTGTATTTAATCACTAGTCATCTTTGTATTATTTTCAGTTAATTCCCATACATTTAGCCGTCCTCATGAAATTATGCGTGCCATAAGACTGTGAGAAATTAAATTCGTTACTGTTTCCAAGATTGTTTTATTGATGACAAACCACATTTTAAAAGTAACTGATTTGTAAATTGTTAGAAACCACACAACCTGCGTGGCACATTCGTTAGTCACATTAAAAGTTACTTAATTTTGTGTTTAATTCAATTCAATTATTATATTGTAGGAAAGCTTAGGTAGACAAAGCGCGATAAGCGAATTACAAATGATCATTAGCATAATCCCGGCGCGGGCGCAAAACAGATAGCGGTAAGATGCTTAGGTAAATTAACTAAGCGCGCGTCTACAACTCTGCTACACCCGTAGCGCGTAGTACTAAAGCCCGTAGACTCTCTCTTTATCAGCTTTATTGACGCGAAAGTGAAATATTTCCCCCATTTTATGTGAAAGATGAATAACATTTATTTTATATTTTTATCACTTTTATACAGTACGAGAATTTAAATGCATTTTAAAAAATATTTTTCGAAGTTTGGATTTAAATTATTGAAAACAATAAATTTCTTTGAATTATTAATATTTATAATAAAAAGTTAAAAAAAAATCTTGTTGGTTAAGCCCATACCCTTAACAAATGAAGTCATCATAGATTTCGTTTATGCTACTTGTTTAACTCGATGTAGGCGTGTGCAGTTGTGATTGGATTAGGCTCGTCGTGTGCTGACGAGCCCCAAGGGACTGGTGCTACGACCCACGGCCTAGAGCGATGCTATGACACCTCTACGTTAATAACGCACTGTCCAACTCAATACAAATAAAACGAACTAGTGAAGGTCATTCACTCGGAACACATAAAACTTAACGAAATTGCCGGTTTTTTATTATTCTTTACGAACTATGTCCGTCGTAATTTTATTATCTGATTTTATTATCGTATTGAAAAAAAAACTATGATGGGTAGTGGTGTACACGTTCACCTTCCATGGCATTCTACCAAATTCAATGTGGAGCTTCACTCTCACTTTCATGGTGATGTAAATTAGTGACTTATTGAATTTAATACCATGAATTGTCATGGTCAAGTCAAATCACTACTGAAAGATATTTATCTCTAGCGACATTTAATCATCTTTGTAGGATACAGATTAATTAGATTTTATTTTTGGTCTGCTCTGTTAGTTTATTAAGACAAAGTTCATAATATTTCGGTTAAAGGTTTCACATTGTAAATCCATACTTATTTTGTAAATGTGAAAGTGAGTTTGTGTGTTTGTTACGCTACCACTAAACTGATTTTAAAATTCTTTAACCAATGGAAAAATAGACTATCAGCGAGTAACAGGCTACTTTTTACTGCTGTAAAACTCACTAAGTTGTTATATTCTTAATATAAATATGAATAACTAATGTAAGAAAGAACTGACTGAAACTGAAAATGAGCTAAAACGCGAGATCTATACCAAAGTTTTGTAACCAAATTTCCTATTCCTAAGTAATATTGTGTAAGTGTATATGCTACGCTTTCACGCCTTAACAAATCGTCATTTAATTTTAACAACACACATCTTGTCAAGGATAAACTAATTTTCATCCGGAATTTTCTTTAAAAAAACCCTTACCCGAGGATGTATGAATTGGTTGACAAATTCTACATACCTCTAAGAAAACAAATAAAATTTGATGGTGATTGTTTAATTCTTTAATGCACAAATAAACGAATACGTAAACATTTTCACTTCCTCATTTATAATATTAGTCAGGATATTAAATGAGAACAATGTAAACCGAAATAAATCTGTATGGATGAGACGCGGTATTATGTTCTACGGTGTTGCAGCTATTTAAAGAAATTATTAGGTGCAATTACGCAGCTTGTTGTGCGTGATTGGAATGTGCTCGGTGTGTAGGGCGAGGGTCCGACGACAAATTCTTACAAATTAATACATCTATCTGGGAGCTGCCTCGCGACCGACTGCGATACGTGCGGAATACTTTATCATTCTAGAGTAACACAATTGCCAGACGAGGTATTTACCTTAAGTAAGTGTTGCTACTTTAAATGACATGATTGGTTTTTGCCTACAATATTTACTTTCCATGAACTTACCTTAAACGTTATATATTTTACCCCTTGGTACAAAATATATATTTTACGAGTCAATTTTTTGACTCGTAAAATATATATTTTGGCTTTGCTGACCTAAAAAAAATTGGCTTCTATAATCTTATATTATCAAAGTATAACGACAATTAAAAAAAACCCTAATTATGTATTTATGTTAAATTATAAATGATATTTATTATATTATATTATATTTTCGGAAATAATAAATAAAGATATTAAATCAAACATTTTAAGTATTTACTTATGGTAGTGTAGTTGGTAAAGTAGTATGCGAACCCTCTAAATAGCCGCAGAGTCTTGTTTTTCTAAAAGTTTAGCCTTTTTCAAATTTAAAGGCTATCTACTATCTACTACTAATCTCTACTTTTCTTCGTATAAACTAAGAAGAAGAAGAAGTGATAGCAAATATGGAGTTTAATTAAAAACAAAACGGTTTACTTTTTTATTATTCTGTAAAAAACAGGTTTTACTGGATTGCTTTTTTTATATCATTTAACTTACCATGCAAAAAATATATTGATAAAACAAATGTGTAGATACAGTAATTTTTTGGGTATTACATACGCGGAAAAAAGATACATCGTGCGCTCTGAATCTTTTACGTCACATAATTAGACTCTAAGCACGAAGGCGACGACTCGAAAAATTAACGTTTGGAAAATTGTACATATAACAAGTTGTGCAGGGAGCTTACATTATAAGGAAAATGAACATGTTATTAAAAGTATTTATTTTCAGGACGTCAAAATCATAAAAGAAGACATCATATAGAACGATTATTGATAAAAGTACGACAGCCAACGCCACAATTTCAACGAATTCTATTTCTAATCTCTGAGTATAATCTGCATCGTCAGCGCGACACTGCAATATGCGTCGCCTGCCGCGCCCGTCCCAGCTTCACACTCGTTGTTTCGAGAGCAATCGAGGCGCCAATAAAAAAGGCGATCGTCGCCCCGAACCCGGGCACCGACTTATTTACAGAACACCCTGCCGTCGCTATTTATTTTATTGACTGCCATTTGGCCTGACTTTTATCGTTGCCCACTTCCCGGATAAAACAACAGCAGCAGGTAAAGATTGTCCATCGCGAAGTTGTTACTACTGTCCTGTTACGGGGTCGTCCTAGCACTTATTATTACTATCAGCAGTTCGATTGGAATAAGAAAAAAATATTTGTCCTCGTTTTATTCTATGGGAGTAAGCAAATAAAAATTTAAAATGTAGACTTTTTAAATCAATGAAAGGGGTCTTAATGGCTATTATTCTTCGAATGCTCATAAATTTTATTACTTTTAAGCTGTCAGTTAAGGGCTTTATTATAGTTTATTTTTAACAGTAACTATTGAGGTAGATTTGTTCTGTGCTAAACTTATTTTTCCCATTGTTATTATTATAAAGTTGCTCGTTATCTTGAAAAGAGCAAGCAATATTTTGTTTTGTTACTAGCTTCTGCCGATAAAAAATATCAAACTCAGCTGTATAGGAATCGAGCTCTGCACTTTACAATCACACGTAAATATAATAAATACCTAATAATTCGCTTAATTTATCATCATAAATACGTTTACACTTAATGTAACTTAAGTAAGAATCAATTATTTAATTATTTTAATTTATTCCAATAGCACATAATTGCAAAATCTTGTTACTTAATTAAGCATACAACCACCATCTTAACAGGCTGAATATTTTCAAACAGAAAAAAACATGTAATAACATCAAAACGTTCACAATTTGTAGTTTTATTGCATCGCATCGGTCTGAATGTTGATACATCGTGAGCAGGCTACCGGGGCACGCACTGGTCGCTCTGGCAAGGGGTAACTCCCATTTTCCACACATCATTGCATCGGGCCGCAGATTTATTTGCATGCGGGCCGCTGACCAGGATCCATTACAGCCATTATGATGCTATCTGATCAACCGTCACGAGAGTTATGGCACTCTTGTTTTTCTTAACTACGTGAAACATGCCAGCACAGGAAAAATTTAATATTTAGGAAATAGAACAGAAGGAATTGATTATAGGACGGGTTATAGTTTCCGGTATATTTCTTTTATTTTGGGGTGGCTTAGTAGACGGGTCGGTTTGTATTAGTACGTAGATATTGAATTATGTAAGGATAATAATATACGAAGATCAGTCTAAGTCCATATGTACAAAGAACAATGGCAGGTCCCCATACATAATTTTATTTGAAGTGAAATGACAGCGTTTAAATATCAAAAATGTCTTTAACTCTTGAGAATTTATTCTTGAACATTCTCATAAAAAAATTACTAGCGAAAGAAGTCTAGGAAAAAAGATATTGGATTTTGAATGTTTCGAGGTTAAGTACTAAAATAAAAGGTCAATGTTTTGTTTGAAACTAGATGGCGTTGTGTGTCATATATTCGAAAATATAAATAATCATTATTATTACTTATAAGCAACCCTATTTTGCTGTAGAAAGTGTTAGCCGACTCTCTAAATGGGTGAAGGAAGGAAGGGTATTTGCTTGGCATGTATTGGGAAACAATAGAAAAAAATCTTTGCTTACATAGCAGGTGTAAATAAAGCAATAAATTATTAATAATAATTTGAATAAATGTACTTAAATACACATTTACACAAGGCGAGAGCATTTATTTATTTATTTAGTTATTCAACAGTCAGTAGTTGTGACATTATTTACTAAAAGCATGCATCCATTATATTGAGATTAATGCACAACATTTTAAGGCATCACATCATGCATATTGGAGTAACACTATATGAAATTAAAATTAAAATAAACATATATGAGAGTTTAATACTAAACAAAAGTAAAACAACCAAACAAACTACAATTGCCTTGTGAGAAATGGTACGTAAGTCATGCGTGTAAGTGTCAAACGACAAGACTAGTAAGTGCGACGACGACGTATCGACATTTTAAAAATATCGATGTATGTATATTTATGTGCCGTTATCAACCTACAATGTCTTTTTCTCATCACACTAGGCAATATATTGTTTTAGTATTTTTCTGTAGGAAAATAACGTAACTATATTCTATTTATTTTGGTGTAGCAAAAATCTTTTAAAAAGAGTCAAAAATATTCAAAATTATTTCTAATTAGTTTGATTTAGTCACTACAGTACTAGTTACGGTAGCGTACGAGTAAACCGGGCAGAAGCAAATTCATAATCATAATAGGTGAACCTTCGATAGACATGTCAAGCCAAAGTTATAACAATCGATTATCGATAAAACGTTCCATAATATAATAATATCATCACGCATCCCTAGTCAGTTCGTGATGGCGATTCTGACATTACGTACTTAGGTCAAATAAAATCTTTAAAAATATCCAATCTCTTATTAGACTTATACAACACATGGCGGTATAATGATAAATCATAGAAAAAATATTAAGTAAGTTTAGTGTTAGTCAATTTTTTAAACGCTTCAGTTTTAGGTAAATATGTTTCTGCCATTGTTCTTTCAGAGGATTAGATAAATGAACAATGCGGTTTCAATAAATGTAATGACGCTTACAATCGACACCATGTTTATATTTTCTAGGTCAACTGATATTACACGGTTAACTTTTGGGAGCGCCAGATCCTCTTACCCTTGTCGTTGATAAAATACATAGTGGTCTACTGGTACTTGCATAAAACTATAAATTTAAGTCCTTAAGTGATTAATCTGTCTAATTTATGTTAATTCTTCTCGTCAGTCTTTATATTAGCCAGTATTAATCAATATGGAAGCCAAATAACAGTTATAAATAAAAAAAAAAATGAGCTGGTGCCTAAAATGCAGCGAACGTTAATAACTGAATACAGAAAGTACCTTTTTTGAAGTCAATGAAAAACACAAAATGACGACTTGTGAACAGATAAAAAGTTTGTTAGATTATAAAATAGCATCGAGTAGTTCTTTTTAATATAGTCATCTAATCGCCATCGGTGTTAATGTTGTTGGAACTGCACTTATCTAATTCAGTGATTGGGTAATTAATGTACCGGGAAACCTAAGTAAGGAAAGTTTGACGTAACAAACTTCTTATAAGAAGTCGACTAACATCGGTAGGGCGGGCTGCTATTTACAACGTTTCATTCAGATTTATGCTACGCGTCCGGACTATCGGCCGCTACTAGCTCAATACAGATAATGAACAGGGCGGAAACTATAAATCTACTTAGTCGCCAAAGTTGCGTAATAGAGAAGAATTGGGAAAGTTGAATAAACATAACATAATGTTTAGCTCGTTTGTGTTCGTTCACGGTTTATTGGTATCGGCCGGTCTTCAGCGCGCCATTTGAACCCGCTAGTGAGGTTTCCGCTTAAGCGTATTAATCTGAAATTAGGTCGCAGTTAACACCGTCATATTAAGTATCTGTATAGGTCACCGATCTCTTATATTGTACTGCTTTGTTTTGGTTTTTAACTTTGTTAATATAATTGGTTGGTTTACTAAAGAGGATTCTTTAATTTTAGCAATTAACAAACTCATTTGTCTTAACTAATGTTGTTAAAGACATAAAGATTATTACATCTCAGTTCATCCTGCAATACACGCAACAAATGATAAATTAGATGGAGTATGAGAATTAAGAAACTGTTACTGGTAAGTATTTACTAGCAATGGTTAGGTTAGGTTAGGTTATTTGTTTTCAAATCATGTTGTTTCTTAATAATACATGCTTGTTTTTATGTATCGTAATTAAACAAAGTCCATAAAGTAACAGGACAACTTACGAATACTTAGGTACTTTTGTCTATTTTTTTTTACATGATACTACAATTATGCAAGCGGTCACAATATAGTGAAGATATTTTGACCGCGCTAGGGGGCGATTTTATTTTACTGGGCGCTTTATTGGTTCCATGTCAATTGCCTAGTGCAGTACAATTTATATTACAAATATCTATTATTTGTAATATAAATTGTACAAATTGTGTGTATAAATTGTGTGTCTTCTATTATTTGTAAATAAAATTTACAAATAATAGAAGACTATCGATATGCGCTGGTAAAACTCAATGTGTGTTTGCTAAATAGATAAATACTTAGTACAAGTTGGACAACCAGTACCCACGAATTAAACTTAGTCAATGCACATACAATTTCACATGATTAACAAAACGTTAACGAAATTTTGTCACTAGATAGCTCATGCTAAATATAAGTATATAATCCATTCTTTCTATGGTCGAAATAATCATGCATAGAAGAGTAATGTTTACTTTTAATCTGAAGTCAAACTATAAATTTATTAAATTTCACGTACCACGATCATCATCATTATTACCATCGTACTTGGGATGAGTAAAGTGTGTAACATATACTTTACAGAGTTTTAAAATGGTTACTACATACGTACATACACTCATATACATTTCATATTGAATTTAAAGAATTATAACCTACTTTTTATTATCTAAAGGAACAAAGCGTATAAAAAATATTTTACAAATCTGTCTGCATACTAACCAATAATAAAACCTACCAGCTTATTGTTCTAGTGCCTCATATAGTTGTAAATATTAAATTACCACATTTTAAACTGAATCTTTTTATAGACGTTTAGAAACGACTTACACGAGGATTGGAACACAATGCTACTTTCACAGTGATGATCTATGTATTTATGAACTAATACTAATCGACCAGACCTTATTGATTATAACTGCAATTGCAATATGTTTAAACTAAAATGATTGGTAAAATGAATTATAAGTTATCGACTACTAAATCCCAAACACAATAAAGTTAAGAAATAATTGTCACTAATACAAGCACAATACAATCGCCATCGATATATCGAGTACAACACCAGCGGTCATATTATATCGCCGTAGGATGGACGCGACAAATCAAGCCGCGAGCTGCAATGGGGCGGCTCCGTATCGACAGCGCTGATTTATCGCGGCACAGCGTTATCTCACCCACGCTCGTCTTTTCGGCCTTGTTTGACTCTAATATAAACAGATTCTTTGAACATGCCTACATCTTAAGGCAATGGCCTGTTGTTACGTCCGGAGTGATACCACGGCCTTACAAAAAACTGGTGTTTAGCAATACTTTCGTTGCCGTTCACTGAGTAAGTGAGGTTACCGGAGCCCAAATTCCCAATCTCACTTGCGACTTTTGAGTTGCAGGTGCCCGGGCGGCGGCAGTTACTGACCATCAGGTGACCCGTCTGCTGGTTTGCCCCCTAATCCCATAAAAAAAACTTTTTTAAATTATCCTAAAAACAACATAGTATATGTATGTTTATACATGTTTCTACTTTCCAGTACTTGTGCTATTGAGATATTGATTACAGCCCTGCTCCTTTCTCACTAGTCTTAAGTAAGTTAGTGCCATACACTTTGACTACAGAAATCATAAATGTAACAGTTAATGTTTACTATTAATTATTATTATTTTACGAGTCTCGTTACAATGGGCAATTCCATTTCATTATTGTCAAAGATCATTGCAGAAACATAGATTGAGTTTTCAATTTGAAGACGTGATAACCTTAAATTAGTATGTAGCTTCAGTAGTTTATATTATAGTTTCAGTGTAGTTTTATTTTTTATCATAAAGGTAATAAATATAGCCTTAGGCTTGAGAGGTTAGGCCTTTAAATCTCAATAATAGTTATGTGGTCTTGATAATTTGAACTAAATACAGATAGTTTACTGCCTCAGTGGTGCAGTAGTAGCGTATGCGGCTGCTGTGCTGAGGTCTCGAGTTTGATTACCGGGTCGGACCAAGTGTTTGTATGATCTGCAATTATTTCTTTCGAAGTTTGGGTGTTTTCTATGTATAATATGTATGTATTTAAAAAAAAGTATATAAGTCTTCTATCATTTAACCCAGATAAGCCTACTGTCCCATATGTAGGACGGTAGAAAAGAAAAAAAAAAATCAACTTACGCACATATTAACAGAAAATATTTAATGGATTTGTAGTGAAAAGCTAATGTGCTATTGAAATAAAAATTAAAAAGGTGCAGTTATAATATATTATCCATTTTATAAATATTTCATTGAAAAGTATATGTAAAAGTACATTGCAGACATATGGGACAGTAGGCTTATCTGGGTTAAGCTAGCTTTCATAGTACAAGCTCTGCTTAGATTGAAACTACTCGTAGTTGGCGTTGTGTGTCAGATGCCCGAAATATTGTTATTATTTCAAATTTTGTACGTGACGAAATAACGTGCTTCAAGTAAACAAAGTAAAAATAATGTATTAGTATAATGAGAATTAAATAGATATCGCATCGATACCCGAAACGTTTACAAAACTTTTCACAGATATTTTAAAATTGAAGCGGTCACGAGTAACATTAAATTTAAGTTCTATTTGAAGAGGACGTTTAATCGGTTGTTAACGGTCGGTGACCGTGGTAAATCTCGGTTAATCCGGTGTAGAACAAATATAGTCTAGAGGTAGATAAGGTGCGTCCGGCGCGTGGTGACCGGGTGCACGCTGCTAATGTGCCATTTGTATGGTGATGTCGGCCAGCGGTCGTGTCGCCACCCTAACCAATGTTCTACAATTTCTTGCGTGAAGCTGACAAGTGATGTTTTGGCAAACGCATAGCACATATTATGCTTGAGCACTTATGACTTTAAGTACTTTCTCCATACTTGGGTTGAGAGTGGCATTAATATGCGAATATCAATAATCAATAATCAGTGAATGTCAATAATCAATTGAATATAAAATATTTTGATTTCTAAACTCAAATTGAGGCCAGAGTTAAATCGGCTGGTTTAACTTGGTTCTAGTGTCGGAACGGAAAGGCTCGGGAGATAAGGATAATACCTACTAATTATGACTATATAAGACAACTAGCTTTTGCTCATGGCTTCGCTCGCGTAAATGTAAATTTTGACAATGAATTTGGCTGGGATAATTGTAGCCTCTGTACTATTCTAGACTATAATCTATCTATGTGCCAAATCTCGTCCAGATCATGATTGAGTAACAAACATACTTACGTTTTGAAAGCTTTGTTAGTTTTGAAAAAGAGTTTTTACTGTGAGTTTAAAAACGCTACTACTAATAAACCCTTTTAAAAAAAGTTGAACCGACTTCAAACAACACCGACAAAGAGCACTAAAAATTAAAAAATAATTACAAATCTAAGTAAAAAACTATAATAAGTACCCTCAATGTAACAGGTAACATTATAATACCAATAGTCCCTTCTAGTCTGTTTGAAGTCGGTGCCAAGCCAAATAGGTGCTTGATAGGCTTGGTAGAATGTAGCGCGGCAGCTGCAACAGTCTTCATGCTGCGAAAAACATGTTGAACGAGCTAAAGTGGACGCACATCTCCAATTATATTATTATTTTGAATGCTTTAATAAGTAGTTGCTAAGTTTGCGCACGTAATTAATCTGGTTGGTCTTTATTAATTAACAAAATCTTCGATGTTTCATTGGAATTATTTTGAATTCTTGATTTTTCATTGTGCTAATATAAAGCTGACATAGACCAGTATTACTTATTGTGCATGGAGCTTGTTAATTTGACTGTTTCTTAGAAAAGAATTTAAGCTGATCTTCAATCAACAAAATAACTTCCGATTCAATTGACACTGATCTCGAAGGTGAAGATAGGGAAGCTTTAGTAAGACTACTCAACAAATATGCTCAATATTTTATAGAAGGAGTTCCAACTTAACCTAGTTGACCCACACAAAATTTAAGAGTTTTTTCCAGAACTATTTTAATAAATTAAGTATAAAATTACTTACAAACGAAATGCGATGCCATCCATAGCAACAAAACGTCTATCCGAATTATTTTAAAAAGAAAGAAAACAAAATTTCAACCTTTTCTTCTTAATACAACGAAAATTACTGTGGTGACATAAATACTGCAAGTTCTCTGCGCATCACATCGCGCAGTCTCTGGCGGTTGCCATGGTTTGTTTGGCTAAAGAAATAAAAAAAATCCGTGAGGGTGAGTGAAGTGAGGGTTTCCCTCGATTTCTCTAGGATCCCATCATCAGATCCTGAATTGGTGGTAATGGGACCCTTTCGATTACAAAAAGAATTTTGAAAATCGGTCCACAATTGACGGAGAAATCGCGGAACAAACATACATAAAAAAAACAGACGAATTGAGAACCTCCTCTTTTGTGTTTTGGAAGTCGGTTAAAAATAACGAAGTTTCAAAAATGTGTTCTGCTCTCTCATGGCATTGTTTTCACAAAAAAAACACATTGTCCCTAAAACAGTGTCCCTCATGTAAATTTCCTTCTATTGATTTGGTAGTTCCGCTTTATCCTCCTAAAACATTCTGTTTGAAAATATTTTATTTACCAACTCTCATATAGCTGTTTGAAAGTATAGCTAAAAGTGAATATGTTAAAAACATACCGTAAACATACCATAATATCGTTCTATTTTTCGCTGGTAAAGCAGTAAATAAAGTGTAGTTAAATTACACCAAAGGAAAAGTTAGACTTAAGCCTTTCAGTACAACAACTGTTTACGTTAAAACGTGTATCAGAATAAAAACGAGCAACAATGTTTATTTTTGTGGTAAAAAAATGACTGGCCGGCGGAGGTCAGTTCATTTACATGGTAAATGTGCGCTTAGAATGGACCGTCACGCGCGGTCAGTCACTCACAAGACCGGCTATCAAGGATAGAACGGCGGGCGCACAAAATAATATACAGCCTTTTAATTTCAGACTACACACATACCTGTGTCGTTAATACCTTGACAACTTTAATAAAATCTTGTCACTGAAGTAAGAGGGGTAGACTTTGTTCATATTTGAGTTTTGTGTTACTTACTAAGCATTTAGTAGAATGAAGAAATATTTTGAAGCTATTTTCGCTAGTGGAGTTCTGAGTGCTGCTGGTAGAGATCATCGTTGGTATAGGGTTTGTGTCAAGTTTTCCTTTCTCTTTGCAGAGCTGTTGTCCTGCGTGATTTGCCCCCTTAGTCGGCTCTTACGACACCCACGGGATGAATAGGGGTGGTGACACTCCGTATGTCACCACACGGATGTAATCCACACGGATTCAGGTAGAGGTCATTAAGATATTTTTATTGAAGAAAGTCAGTTTGTATTAAATTCTACTTTGTGTTTTAATAAGTTTGGTTATAAACTGCACGGATGGCGTAGAGGTTAAAGCGGTCATCTCGCCTCTTAAAGTGAGTGGGTTGAGTGTTGTGGGTTCGATCACTACATGGGACAACACTGTGTGATCCACAGTTGAAAGTTGTTCTGAGTCTGGGTGTTTTTTGTGTCCTTTTCGTGTATTTTTTTTTTAATGGAAGAGGGGGAAGACGAGCAGAATGTATAAATATATGAAACAATGGTGTGTTATACGATACGCCCCCATTTTTTGATTATAATTTTAATCCTACTAACGTAATACTAGCCTATTGACGTCCACTAGTCACTTGAGGAATTAAATGGGATTGGGAGTCTAATTAAATGGACAAATTTGGAGTTCAATATAAGATAAGATAGAAAGATAATAGTAGGAAAGTGATATTGCTAATACCTTTAGCTGAATTGGGGAGGGTAAGCAAAAGCTCGAACAGGTCAAAGTCGAACTAGCAACTCGAATTGGCTGTTGACGGGAAATTCAAGTTCTCTAACCTTTATATTTTTAATATGTAAACAAGGTAATTTTAAAATTCAGTCAATATAAAATAAAGGTGGTATATTTAATAATACAAAATATGTGAAACTTTCTTTAATAGCAAGTAATAAAGTATTAAAAAACGTCAGATTTAAGCCAAGTTGCCAAATAATTGGCCTTAGTAATATCACTCAGGCAAAGGGGTAATGATATTCATCCTGAACTAAAACTAAACTTCAACTAGTGGTTATTTTCAACTGTCAACTTTAATTATCAAATCAACCAACATAGAACAAAACACTTTGTAGTTTATCTCTTATGTAACTGTGTGTTCAACTGACTTCAAAAAGGAGGAGGTTATCAATTCGGATGTTTATTTTTTTTGTTAGGGGGACAGACGAGCAGACGGTCACCTGATAGAAAGTGACTATCGCCGCCCATGGACGTCCGCAACTCAGAGGTCATAAATGCTTTGCCGGCCTTTTAGGAAGGAGTACGCTCTTTTCTTGAAGGTTTGACGGTCGTTGCGGTCTGGAAATACCGCAGACGCTAACTTGTTCCACAGATTGGTTGTGCGAGGCAAAAAGTGTCTCGAAAAGCGCACAGTAGTGCGAGTAGTAGAATAGTGAGGAAGTGACAAATGGAGGGAGAGTAAAATGTTGGTACAGGCGCTATTAACCTGTGAGCACTATTACCTCGGATTACCCTATATATCTATTGTTTCATCTTTTACTGTCTAGACACATTACCAATAAGACAATAGGGACTTAACATACTATGCTTTCAATATTGTTTATTTAATTACTTTAGTTAACAAACAGTAACTACAGCTGTCTTACTAATAAATACATGATTTACATAAGTTATTATCTGTAGTACCAACACTGTTAACTACAGATTACTTTTAAAATACAGTACCTATTTAATATTTCAGTTAAGATAGGTATGATAAACTAAGTTTTCTAATTGGCAGTAACATTAACTTTTAGTAATACTAACGTGCCTTATGTTTAACAGATTAAGTGGATGTTAATTGCATTATTTCCTTTTCAAATGTTGCAACCTTGTTACTAAAATATCAGTAGAGACAAAATGATTATTATGACTATCAGCAAGCAAGTCTGTAATATGGTGAGCTTTTAGCACCATTTGTTTGAGAAACTGCAGTAACAAATTTTCGATGAGGTCTACTAATCCTATAGGATTTTTACAAGCTTAACTTATAAACTGTTTGCGTAAGAAGGTTTCCTATATCTATTTCATAACACTATTTTTTTTCCAAAAAATACATAATCCTTTTGAAAATTCGATTTTATCTCTGAAACTGTACTGCACCCCCATAATAATGCTTGATGCCGATAATTTAATTTAGCCTTGATGGTATTGCGGATGAGTCGGCGGTAAGAGTGCGTCATTAGCGGTTATCACTTCATTCCGGATGAAAAAACTTCAACAGCCCTCGGCACCTCTCACGTACGCTTTTGATTTATTAATTTTCACCTTCATAAATATGGTACATGTATAATGAGTCGACATTATGAGTATCGGTGATGATTTTGAGATGTTTCTTGTACATCTTATAGGGACGATGAAAATTTATAATTAATAATTTAAATCCATCATGGTGACTACGAAAAATTAGGCTGCCGCGAAGTCCTACTCATAGGATTAATTAAACTTGCGTATTTGCGAGGTATATAAACTATCGTGCCGATATTTATAGATAGACCCATATCCAGAAAAGTCATTTTTCCAAAATATATCGTAATTCCAAAATATATAGTAATTTTGTTTTAACGATCCCATATACCCATGACTTTGAATAGTTAGCTAGGGAATTAAAATAAATTGGGCATTAAATGTAAATTAGGAGAAATTGTTTAAGCGTTAAAAACTGTTAAGTTGTTTTTAAATACAAGTACTTTCTGGAATATGCGGATGTTTTAGTATTCGGACGGTTGAAAGCTGACTGACTATTTAGGGCAATTGTCTGATAGGAATATGAGAGCAACAATGATACTGGCACTTAGGTAAACAATCTTTTAAATGATATTATATATACCGAGTTAATAACAATAGTTTATAATATTAGAGTTAATAATTCTACGTTAGAATGTTTTGATTGAAGGATTTGTTTTTATTCGTTAAGGTAACAAGAGATGTATCTAGTGTGTCTCATCTTTTATAATGTAGATACATTAATTCTTAATTCAAATCTTAAAATTTGAATTTCAACATTTGTTTTTATTGAAAGATAAGATTTTTTTAACTAATTTAATAGTTTTTAAAATCGATATCGCTATCTAATTACAATGGAAAGTAACATGATAATTATGCACATGCCTCATACAGACAAAATGATTTTAACATTAATTTAGAAATATTTCAAATAGATATAAAATATTAGTAGAAGTATTTGGTGGCATAGCTGTCTTGAATGAAACGTAACTGTTTTTATTGCTTAAGATAATTATGATTTATTTTGAAAAAAAAACACTATCTTTACAGTTTCAAAAAATCTATAAATAGTCATCATCATCATCAATAGCTTTTAAAAGCCCACTGCTAGACATAGGCCTCTCCCTAGAAAGGAGGTTTTGGCCTACTATAATACGCTGGCCAGACGGGTTGGTATAGGGTTTATTTCAAGTTTTCCTCCTCTTTGCAGTAGTGTTGTCCTGCGTAGTTTACTCCTTTAGTCGGCTCTTTCAACACTCACGGGATGAATAGGTGTGGTGGCACTGCAACCCTGAGGGCCTTGGCCGGGGTTGCCCAAGTCGTTGAGCGTATCCGGCGGCTGGGTCTCGAGGTGGCTCTGCACAAGTCCGAGGCCCTGTTCTTCCACGGGCTTCGGAGGAAGCCACCTGAGGGATCTAGCCTCACGGTATCGAGCCCTCGATCAGGTATCTGGGGCTCGTACTCGATGGCCGATGGGACTTCGGATATCATTTCCGAGGTCTGGTCCCCAAATTGATTGGGGCAGCGCGGCTGCTGCCCAACATGAAGGGACCCGATGACTCCTGCAGGAGACTCTACTCGGGGGTTGTGCGGTCCATGGCCCTTTACGGGTGCCCGGTATGGGCGGCCCTGAAGGCCAGCAACGTCGCGATACTGCGACGACCGCAGCGAGTGCTGGCCATCAGGATCATAAGGGGTACCACACGATCTCCTTTGAGGCGGCGAGTCTCCTGGCCGGAACTCCACCGTTGGACCTAGAGGCGAGAGCCCTTGCGGCTCTGTATCAGTGGCGCAAGGAGGCGCGGGAGTTGGGTCGATGCCCCGAGATTCGAGAAATCGATGACCGGAAATCCCAACTCCGCCAGGTCATCATAGGGGAGTGGAGGGAACGACTCGGGCAACCGAGCGCCGGGCACGCCGTCATCGCGGCGGTAAGACCCGTTATGGAGGATTGGCTCGAGAGGCGTCACGGGACCCTCTCATACCGATTGACGCAGGTGATCACTGGGAAGGGATGTTTCGGGGATCACCTGTGTCTGATCCGCAAGGAGCCAACGCCTGAGTGCCACCACTGCGATGGCCAGACCGTGGACACGGCGCTCCATACGTTCACGTACGTGAAGCCCGCAAGGCCCGGAAACAGGACATTAACAGGAACGGGCCAGGTACCGCAGGCGACTCAACGACCTCCGTCCTCCATAAGCGCAGGCCTGGGGGTGACAGGTGAGGCCATCTGTCACCCTAGCAGAAGCAGGCCGGGGTGGCGGCGAGCGCGTTGCGAAGTGCGCTCGCTTCCAGGGAGCACAGGGAACATGGGGTTCCCACACGGGGGGGGGGGGTCGTCTACTTGTTGTAGATGGCCCGAGGTATGTCGGGGCACCAGGGACTTCCTTTCTAGGGTATACCTGGTTCCCCGGCTATTAGTACCCGAGACGGCGTGCGGTTTTAGTCGGTTCGAGTCCGACATGCCACCGACAGGTGGTATCCGAGGGGATTTCCGCATGGAAAAAAAAAAAAAAAAAGGGTGGTGGCACTTCGTATTATTTTTCCGTCACCACACAGATAATCTATTAATAGTATTTATGAAGTAATATATAAAATAAATTTCTAACAGACTGCGCCTTTTAAAGTTAGATTTTATGAACTCTGGCAAAATTACGTTCTCAACCAACTTTCAAAATGAAAATTAATGAATGCATAGAGTATAATCATTTCTTCCGCAAGCAGGATAATTGTAGCTAGTTACTACGACTTTGTAAGCACTACCTTGTGCGCTGCCACGCTGAGAGGTTTGCAAAGTCAGCAACACCGTGGATCGATAGCCACGCATCTCCGCCTACTTATTGAACAGCTTTTTGTTCTTGCATTTCAGTTTGAAATTAAAATAAAGTAATAATTTGTACTAAAACAAAGTATAATAATATCGTCATATTTTTATAAAGACTGTGGAGCTCCAGTTACCAAGTAAACAAAAAATCGGTTTTCATACACTGTTACATGATTGTAATACCGCGGTTGTTTGAGTAATCGATGTCCTGTCCTGTCTGATGAATCCTTGAGTAAACCTATGATCACCCTTCGTACAGACTATGATAAAAAAACTCTTTGCACGTCTGAAGAAGGAGGAGCGCTTCCTTCGGCAGAACTCTGTTATAAGGCATACAAACTCATTCCCTTTCGAGAAAGAACTTCCGGGAAAAAATTCGGTAACGAAGAAATCGCTAAATGCTGGGGTAAATTAAAATCTTGTTACCGTACTACAAATATGAGCCAAACCCAGTTCTTGAAAATAGTCGTGAAATGTTGTACTGTGATTAGAGCGTCGAACAATGATTGTTGACATTACCATTCCGCATGAAGACAATCTCTTTTACCAGCATTTAGCGATTTCTTCGTTACCGAATACTTCGTTACGAAACAACGAGCGTAAACCGTACAGAGCGGACGTGTTGTGAGTAATTTATTAAATACACAAAATTGCGACCAAAGGATTCTAAGTTTTACGACACTTGAATATAACATCTTTTGCTACAACAGTGAATAGTGTAATTACGTCTACAGTCTTCTGAGTGACGGGTGCATTGCAGCAGCACCTACGAGGTGATAGCTCCTCACACCTTCGGGTAAGAGAGACGAGTTCATTACTTTCTTAACCCTTCATCAAGCGGGGAGCTTACACCCATCGCACTGTTCACGTGTATCACCGCTGTACACAGATCTACGATGAGCGTACTACGCTCACCGACTGGAAGTGGCACTGATGTCAGTTTCGGAGGTTCTCAGCCAAACTTGTCAGTAGTAGATTCGGGCGCTCCTCCACAGATCACATTTCGCAAACGGAAGCTGTTTGACGACAATGATCCAATTAAAGCTGAATTATCCGAAATTCGAAAACAAATGTCCGAGATGATGGCCATTCTAACATCTGTTAAAAACAACCAAACGGACAACACCAATAAACTTTATGAAGAAGTAACGTCTATAAAAAACCATATAAATGCCATAAATAACACAATGGAGAAAATTGCAGTTGAAAATAACTATCTTAAAACTAAACTGATAGGTTTGGAAACTATCACCGAAAACTCTCAGAAAAAAATTAATCTTTTAGAAGCGGATGTTAATAAGCTTAAAACCTCACCTCCTATAGCTTCAGCTGCCCAAGGACTCCAACCACACATAACTTACGAAGAAATGGTAAATGAACTACAAGAGCGGAAGTTAAGATCCAAAAATATCATAATACATGGAATAGTTGAGTGCCATAAAGTTGGCCGCCGAACGACAAGAATATGACAAAAAAGAGACTTCAAAAATAACTAAACAAATTTTTGCTGACTGTCCCCAATCAGAAAAAACATTCCGTCTTGGAAAATACAAACCAGGCCATACGCGAGCAGTTAAAGTGTGTTTTAACTCATCGGATATACCAAAAATAATTCTACGCAATAAAAACAATCATGATTTAGCCAACATCAAAATATACGCCGATCAAACTCTCATCCAGCGAAAATACTTGCAGACCTTAATAGATGAGCTCCATAAACGTAATGCTAATGGAGAGATAAATCTTCGAATCAAGTACATCAAAGGTATTCCGAAGATAATAACTATGACGGACAATCAACCAGCACTCGTGGAATCAACTTCAAAAAACTAACTTCTCAAGGTAAAATCACCTACCAAGTCATAAACAAATATACAGATGTTGAATATGATAAGAAGTCGCTAAAATTCTTCTACGTTAATGCTGGGAGTATCGTACGGCCCGGCAAATTTGATGAATTACAATGTATTCTTGCATCCTTTCAAACTTCCATGCACATGATCATACTTACTGAAACCTGGTTTAAAAATGAAGAGATGGCCAAAAGATTTCAAATACCAGAGTACACACATTACTATAACTTCAGAAAAGACAAACGAGGAGGTGGAGTTTCTATCTTTGTACATAACAACTTAAAGCACCACCCAGTGGAAGACTACTGCATTCAACATAAACACTACCTATGGATACATGTTAGCAAGTTTTGTTTGGATATCGGTGCCATTTACAACCCTGATAAATCCAATATGGCTGACTTTATCGAGACCTATTCCCACCAATTAGCCACCAAAAGGAGAGCTATAGTTTTTGGAGACTATAACCTTGACCTTTTGGATCCAAATAATTTATATACTCGAAAATACAAGGACACGCTAAAAGAAAATGGCTTCAAGATATTGAATAAAATCAACGCAAAGTACTGTACACGTGAAACGACGACAACCAAGACCATTATAGATCATGTTTGTTCTAACTTGAAAGACAATGATTTTCATTTTGCTATCATAGAATCTGCGATGTCAGACCATAAACAAATATTCTTTGAAGTAAAACGTTACCAACCTACTCCTCTCAAGAAAACCAACTATACTGCCATTGACTACACTAAACTGTATAAGTATATTGAGGACAACCCTGTAAATACAGAGAAAAAGGTGTACGAGAGACTTCATGAGAAGATACTTCTAGCTCTAAGTAAGAGCAAAATTATTAAAACTAAAACACTGAATCCACCACAGATAGATTGGATCAATGGCGATATTATCCAGGCTATTAACAACAGGAACAAACTGTGGAAGGCTTTTAAAACAAATGCATCAAACTTAGAACTAATGAGAGATTACGAAAAAGCTAGGGTAGAAACAATTCGAAAAGTACAGAAGGCAAAAAGTGAATATTACCTAAAATGTTTTGAAGAACGTATGACAAAGCCTCGTAAATTGTGGAAACTCATCAACGACCTTTCCAAAAACAAAATAAAAGATAACAATGGGCCGGACAAACTCGTAATTGATACTAACACTGTCACAGATGAACTTGAAATCAGCGAACAACTCAATACCTACTTTTCAACTATTGGCTCAGCTTTAGCAAACCAAATTCCGAATAAATATAAAACTAATAGATACGACACAGGAAACATAGCTGTAATTAGTGATGCAACTGAACTAAACCATTTAAAACCGACAACTACTGATGAAATAATAAAAATAATAGATAAATTGGATCCCAATACTGGCTCTGGTATCGATGGTATAAGCACTAAAGCGATTAAATGTTAAAAAACTTAATATTAGAAGAACTAATGTTTTGCATCAATGAAAGTTTTGAAATTAGCACTTTCCCTAGTAGCCTAAAGATAGCCAAAGTTATTCCTATCTATAAATCTGGCAACAGGTTTGACCCTTGTAATTATCGTCCAATTTCGGTACTTCCAGTTATCTCTAAAATTTTCGAAAAAGTGATCTACATACGCCTGGAAACCTTCTTAAAATCAAAAGACTTTTTTTATAGTAGACAATATGGTTTTCGTCCACTTTCAAATACTCTTTCGGCCACTATTGATTTAATCACCAAAATTAAGAATAAAATTGATCAAAAACAAATAGTGCTAGGCATCTTTATTGATCTTAAAAAGGCGTTTGATACAATAAGCCACGAGATATTATTACAGAAACTCTTTAATATAGGTATTAAAGACAAAGCGCTAAGAATATTAACATCTTACTTAAGCGGCCGTGAGCAAATAGTAAAAATCGGGCAACATCACAGCTCTCCTAAGTATCTTACTTATGGAGTTCCTCAAGGTTCAATCTTGGGACCACTTTTGTACTTAATTTATATCAATGACATATCCCAAATTGGACTTAAGGGTGATATTTCACTTTATGCAGATGATACATGCCTATTTTATTACGGCCATTCTGTCGATGCTATGAAACCCCAAATTCAGAATGATTTAAATATGTTAAATGATTGGTTCCAACATAATTTACTAACTATAAATACCAAAAAAACAAACTATGTCATTTTTGCAGCCAAAAACAAAAAAATAATTGATAATATACCACTGATCATAAATAACGAACCAATCAAGAGAAAGACATATGAAAGATATCTTGGCCTCATTCTGGACACTCGCCTGAGCTGGAAACCCCAAATAGATAAAATTAAAAATAAACTTATTTCACTGACGGGTTGCCTATTCAGTATAACTAAATGTATTCCTCACAAAGTCCGATACCTTATTTATAACTCTCTAGTCAAACCACACATTGATTATTTAGTTCAAATATGGGGAACCGCGGGTAAAACTATATTAGATGA
Organism: Arctia plantaginis; assembly: GCA_902825455.1. NCBI lineage: Eukaryota > Metazoa > Arthropoda > Insecta > Lepidoptera > Erebidae > Arctia > Arctia plantaginis. The sequence goes on from CADEBD010000288.1 coordinate 11,542,909, forward strand.
CTTACAACGAAAACAAAATAAATTAATAAAGGTTCTTTTTAGATACAACTTCCGTACTCCCACTAAAAAAATATACGAGGACACCAAAATAATGACCATAAAGCAAACTTATAAATACTACACGTGTATATTGGTACGTAAAATATTAAACAGAAATATTCATACTAGTTTATCTTTTACAACAAATAGTGCCCGGCAAAAAATGAAACTAAGAAACGCTACCCATCTTGTAACTCGACCACCCAGAACGAACTATGGAAAGAAGAATATTGAATTTGAAGGAGTAAAGATATACAATAAATTACCATTAAATATAAAACATGCTACTACATTGACTAAATTTAAAAAAACATTGAAGAAACACATAGCAGCTACTTATTAGTTAATACATTATTATTGTACTAAAACATTCACAATCAAATAAACTAATAAGGATAAAAACAATTCTATATGCACATAATATTCGTGTGTGTGCGTATGTGTGTGTGTGTAAGTGCATGCAGGGTATGTGCATGCATGTGTGTGTGTGTGTATGTATATGTATGTGTATATGTACGTCTATGCATATGTGTATGTTTTTATATTTACAAATATAAATCTTAATAAATAAATCAAAAAAACTAAAAAAATAAAAAATAAAACAAAATCTCAAGTCTCAATCAAGTATCAAAAAAAAAAAAAAGAATTCAGTAATAAAAGTAGAAGAGTGTACTTACCATCTGGATGCCACATCTAGTTAATAATTTCAAGTTACATCTTTGGTTCAGTTGCTTGGATTCCCATTGTTTTCTGTGTTCGAGTGTTTTGCAAGTTCGTAATCTTACGCAAAATATATTTGACTACCCACTTTTATTTTATATTATATTCAAACGCTCAATGGATTTATTTTGTTTACTTTTATGTATGTTTTCTCAGTAAGTGAATTTTGTAAATTCTTTTGAGAAATAAAGATTCTTAAACCATAACTTCTTTCTCGAAAGGGAATGAGTTTGTATGCCTTATGACAGAGAGTCTTGCCGAAGGAAGCGCTCCCCCTTCTTCAGACGTTCAAAGAGTTTTGGAGCATAATCTGTAGGAAGGGGGATCTACAGTCACAAGGTTATACTTAAGAGCAAGTTGCTGATGGACTATCCTGGCCACTGGGTTATGTCTATGCAGGTACTCGCCGTTGGCAAGACGAGAATAACCGGAAATTATATGTCTGAGGCTTTCACCGACAAATGTCTTTTGTGCCGTCCTTCAGGATATACTGGCGATAATTATTGGTCATAACAACTTGATCAGTAATTGCAAAAACAAAACCTTCCGTTTCTCCGAAGAGATCACCGAATCGTAGCCAGAATACAGATGCTAGTTGGTCTACCTCAGGACTGTTCAAGACCCGATAAAAACGTCCATGCAGCTCTTTGCCCTTCCAAATCTCCATACGATCAGTAACGTTGAGTACTGCAATTTTGCGCCAGTTTTCTTTACCTAGACCAAGCGGAGTGAATCCGTTATCAACTGCTACTACATATATGCATATTAACATTAACTGAAAGGAAGTAGTTCATGAGATTACATATTTCATGATTGTGTCAGGGCCAGGACCCTCCTGGCATTTAGAAAACCACGACCACCACATTTTCGTTGAATATATAACCTCATCACCGTTGAACGTGGATGGTGCATTCGGTATGCAGTAAGCAGTGTACGAACTCTTCTATCCAGGGTATCTAGTTCACTTTGAATCCATTTAGTAGGTTAAAACTGGTATGACCCAATCATTGTATAATATATATAAAACGCTATTTAATACTTTTTTCAGGTGGCTAAAGAAGCGTTCCTGTAACGATTGTTAATGAAACAAACAATGTTAATGAACAGTCAACTCATTTACACCTGTGACATACCCAGATATTTGTAAGTTTCGTTAGCTGAGAGACACCTAAAGTGCGTGCAATCTGAGAGTTCCAACCTATCAGATTCCACAACCCTGCCTCTTTTTACATGCACGATTGCACATTTATTTACACCAAATTCCATCCTGAAAGATTCAGTAAAGGTTTTAGTTAGTAAATTAAGCTAAAGTTCTAGTTAAATGCTGTGGTAGGAAGGATTTTTCTCCTGGGATGGGGACTGATTAGGCATGGTGCCAATTCGTGGAGGACCTGAAATAATATGGGCCGGGTCCTCCCTGAGGCTGGCCGTCGGGGTGGTTTGCAGTGGAATCACCACATCCTCCTGGCTCCTGAGTCCCCGAAAAAAAAAAGCCTTGATCCCTACAACATAGTGCTGAGAGGATTTAAAGCCACACCAAAGAATCAGGGACTTAAACTGTCACTCTGAAATATACCCCGCTTAATCATTATATATTCGCCATCGCCTTGAGATTGCCGACATCCTGAATAGCAAAGAACCGTTCTCCATTGCCGCATACATGTCTCCATAAAAGTGCATAGAGTTGTATCAATCTTGTACAACTTCATCACCCTCAAGAGCCACGTATGCGATACAAAGTCATAAGCCTTTTTATAATCTATCCAACATGTCGCCATATCTTTTCGGTTACGGCGAACTTGTTGGTTAATGGTCGTGTCAATAATAAGGAGCTCTTTAGTGCCACGTACCCATCCATTCTGACAGTGAGACATAATAGAGTTGTTCGTAATATGAGATGCTATCGTCATTCTCAGAATGGACGTTAGTAATTTATTATAATTTTATTATTTAATAATTGATTGAAATGAACATTAATATCAGTAATCTTAGATAAGACGGAAGAAGGTAATTGTCTACCAACTTAATTTAATTTATATCCAAACTAGTTGCCTTTCAGAAAAATAAAATTTGACTGAAATAGAATTTGACTGCACGGATGGCGTAGTGGTTAAAGCGGTCGCCACGCCGCTTTCTATTACGCCGAGTGTTGTGGGTTCAAACCCCACATGGACCAACACTTTGTGTGATCCACAAATTGTTGTTCTGAGTCTGGGTGTACCTTGTGTCCGTTTCATGTATGTTTGTAAAGTCCCCCGCGACACAGGATTTATTCCTAGTGCGGGAGTTGTCTTTTAAAAAAAAAAAAAAAAAAAAAAAAAAAAAAAAAAAAAAAAAAAAAAAAAAAAAAAAAAATTAAATACAACATTTATTGGGTACATGAAGTGTAAAAAATTTGACGCTAACATACAATCTCGTTCTACTCTCATCATTGACAAAGAAACTAGATAATACTCAGAGTCATACTTTTAATGTGACAGTTGTTGGAATATTTGTAAATTACATCATACGATTAATTGTTTGAATGTTGTTTGAATAGTTACTGACAGAGTATAGTAATATTATTAGAAACAGTTACTGTTTATGAAATAAAGAAATTTTATTAATATGTCAACGGTTAAATTTCAGCCCGATTCAGTCTCTGAACTGTTCCAATAGTTTCCAATGAATTTTTAGACCTGAAGATGGCGTTAGTGAAAAGTTACATTACACTATGGTTTCGGTATGAGTCCTTAAAAACACAATTAACTTTCACGATAGATATAATTTATTGTGTCTATGGATAATTAATATTATAAACGCTACATTATGGTTTTCATTTAAGTAAATACTAAATCTATGGCGTATCTTAACTTGTCAATGTCAAGTGAATGCTTAAAAGACTAAGTGCAGCTTTATTTTTACCTTTAAAAAAAATCAAATGTCAAAATACTGTGATGGATCTGTGAATTGTTTGTTTGTAAGAACAACTCGTTAGAAAGTGTTCCTCAGCCACTAAAAATCAACATTGAATGTAAATTTCACTCAAAAGTATTACTATTCCTTAATCTACATCAAAAGTTTTATATGCCATTGTGGCACTAATCATCTAAGTGGTTAGCCTTGAAATAGATGTCACCTATTAACTTATATGAGTGTTGTTTATTCTATATTTTAGCAATATTAGCCGCAAATTCACGATTATATGGCTTTGTTATTTGACTTATGTTTTACGACGATCCGGAAGAGGCATGTTTTATCTAAGTGTGCAGGAGAAAGGTGCAGGCATTGTTGTAATCAGCTGGATTTGCCTAGCTGTTCTTTGCGCGGCATCTACAGCACCTTGTGACAAGACTCGGAGAATATTCACGGAACCGAGCGGGGTTATCACTGATGGACCTACTACTTCTAATTACACACAAGTCAGTCTTACGTATAATTAGTTCTTGACACTACTTAATGTTATCTGAATGCATTTCTCATTTTATTATTGTTTTAGGATTCACACTGTGAGTGGCTTATTAAAGCTAAGAATAGGAGTCAGTATATTACTTTGAGTTTTCTTCGCATGGGTACAGAATGTTCCTATGATTATGTATTTGTTTATGACGGTGATTCATTTGATGCACCATTACTTGGAAGTTTTAGTGGGAAAACTGAGCCTCAAAATGTTACCGCATTTAGTGGATATGTAAGTAGGACTTTCTATAACTACAGTATTATATTTGTTAAACATGTCTACTCAAAATATAGATAGATTGATAAAAACCAGGCAGAAGTAATGCATTGGTGACTCAATGCATAAAGCTTTGACAGTTAAAGCTACAGCCTCTATGTTTAGAAAGAAAAATGTTCTTCTAAAATCAGTTTGCTCAAATTAGCCATAAATGTGTTGTATTCTTACTAATACTCCTTGACTGTTGTTTCTTGTTCTAGATGTTAATATTACTGTATAGTGACACTAATTATGTACTGGATGGATTTCGAGCGACATATGCAATCCATAGCTGCCCCAATAACTGTACAGGCAGAGGACTTTGTGTAACCAATAAATGTTTTTGTGTCGGCAACTGGGGCGGCAAGGATTGCAGTGTGGAGCTGTGTCCTAATGCGTGTTCTGGCAATGGAAACTGCAAAGGAGACAAATGTGCATGTAAAAAAGGGTAAGCGATGTTTTATAAAATTTAATATTTTAATTTTAATACGTAATTTAGTTTGTGGTATGGTGTAAAACAAAATTTTGCACAAGGGCAATATACCTAACATAAAGGGCAGTATTTAAAAAAAAAGTACTAAAAATTTATAAAAATATTTGCAGTCAAATAAAAATAGGTACCTTAAAATATAATTATACCTCTTATAAAATTAATGCCAAAAGTAGGTATAAAACAAATTAGAGACTTGTTTTTTTTAGTTTACCAAGGCCTATGACGACTGTAGGTCACCATATAAAAGCATTAAGAATTTATTTTATTGCTGGCCAAGCTGGCTAGCTAAAGCTAGATAATAATAATGTCTAGGGCAAATTACGGAGCACAATGTATACCCGTTTTTTTTTTCCGTGTGGAAATCCCCTCGGATACCACCTATCGGTAGCATGTCGGACACGAACCGACTAAAACCGCACGCCGTCTCGGGTACTAAAAGCCGGGGAACCAGGTATACCCCAGAAAGGTGCCCCGACGTACCTCCGGCCATCTACAACAACAGGTAGACGACCCCCCCGTGTGGGAACCTCATGTTCCCTCTGCTCCCTGGAAGCGAGCGCGCTTGGCAACGCGCTCGCCGCCATCCCGCCTGATTCTGCTAGGGTGACAGATGGCCTCACCTGCCACCCCCAGGCCTGCGCTTATGGAGGACGGAGGTCGTTCTGCGACAATGTATACCCTGACTAAGTAGAGCTTTTACTGATTTTACTAAAACATGAATGCATATACCTTTCTTTGTAAATATATACATAGGTTATTATACACACACTTCATTTTGTATTGGATTAAGTTTTATATTCGAAGCTTTCCTAGTACTACCACAAAATAACTTATGTCTTTAAGCATGAAAAGATCAATACATACATTCATTTACTATTTAATATATAAATTACTATATGAGTTACAACTTTCAGTCTAATATAATTCTTCTATGCCGTGTGGTGCCGGCTAAAAATAGCTTGACCCCATTTCTGCCCTTGGACATTCTATCGTTCATAGAAGTCGACTAAGGGATGGTATACCAGAGGATGGGCAGTAGCATCCTACTGTGCACAGTCCGAACCCTCCCGACCCGCATGCCAAGTGTGGCGATTATGGCAAAACACCCCCCGATGGCAAGCACAACCAAAAACGGCCCCCAGTCTTCGGCGACCCTGCTGTTCTTTGCTACGGTAGCGATCTAGAAAACAGCGGGGCAGGGGGTGCGAAGAAACGCCGGGTACAGTCAGGCTACCATACTAAAACACGACGACTGGACCTGGAAACCTACAACACGCGCACGCTGTTGACTGACGAGAAAATACTCGAACTGGCAGAGGAATTGAGCAGATTAAGTTGTGACATTTTGGGATTATCTGAAGTCCGAAGAGAGGGGAAGGACTAGATAATACTCCAAACTGGCAACTTGTTCAATTTCCGGGCGGGCGATTATCTGTCCCTTGAAAACAGCGTGGTCAAGATCGAGAGTGTCTTGTCGAGAATTGCGTACCTTACACTCACAGAAAAGGTACTCGCTTAACGTTATACAGGTATACGCTCTGACCACGACACACCTCGATCATGAGGTGGAGACCATGTGGAGACATTAGTAGAACCATACATGTCTAAAACTCACTACACCGTTGTTATGGGGGACTTCAACGCAAAGTTGGGTAAACGAAGCGTGGGGCAATTTGGAGTTGGTCCACGGAACGACCGGTGATAACTACTGGCCGGCTTCCTGGAGAAGCAGGGGCTTCACGTGATGAACTCCTTCTTCCGAAAGAGGGAGCACAGGAAATGGACTAGTCCCAATGGTCTAACTGAAAATGAGATTGACTTCATTATGTAGAAGAAGATGCAAATATTCAATTATGTCTCTGTAATGTAATGTAATGACGGGCCTGTTGGTCTAGTGGTTAGTGACCCTGACTGCTAAGCCGGAGGTCGTGGGTTCGATTCCCACCCAGAACAAATATTTGTGTGATGAGCACGATCGTTTGTTCTGTGTCTGGGTGTAAATTTATCTATAATATGTATGTATTTAGAAATATATAAGTGTTTATCAGCTGTCTGCTTACCATATTACAGGCTCTGCCTAGTTTGGGATCACACAGCAGTGTGTGAGATGTGTGAGGTTATAAAAAGAAAAAAAAAGTAATCAACATAGTAAAAACCAGAAGCGATCACCGACTGGTTAGAGGCACATTGAATATCAACACCAAGCCTGAAAGATCGCGGCTGATAAAGTCCACGACCGACCATCCGACCATCTCCAGTCCACATCCAAACCCTGAGAGCATTCAGCTACAGCTTCTAAGCCGCTTGGAATGCCTCGAGAACTGTGTTGATGCTAACGAACTTAATGACCGATTAGTGGACACTGTTCATACGGTCAGTTCTCATTAATTGAAGACCCTTGGTGCGTGGTGACTCTTAAGCTCATAGAGGAAAGGCGCAATATGATTTTACAGTCTCCAGACTATGCATCCAAATACCGGCAGCTCAATAGACAGATCTTAAAGTGTCAGAAAAAAAACCTACGCCAATTTAATACCATGCTTATTAACGAAGCCATAGAGCGAAACAAAGACACGAAAATATTCTCAAAAGCTCGTGTCTTTTTTTTTGACCAAGGTCACTGACATTGCCCTCAGAATTTTATTTTATTTTTATATTTTAGGAAAACTTACAGCTAGAGGTACAATTAATATAAGACCATAGGTGAAGGCCAATTAAAAGTTCTCACTGAAAAAGACAACTCTGAACATGGTAGGACAATAGAAAAGTAGAGATAGGTATTATTATATTAGGTCCTTACATATGAAATTGGCGTTTTGTACGCGTGGAATAGTCTTTTTTTTTTGTAAAATATATTTAATTAATCAAAGTATGCACCGTTGTTATCTATGCACTTTTGCCATCTCATAGGTAGTTCATTGATCCCTTTATAAAAAACCATGAGGGCGAGAATCAATAAACTCTTTGACTTGTTTGGGCTACCGCATCGGAGTTGAATTTTTTTTACTTGTAAGAAGTTTTTCGAATTCCGGAAAAAATGGTAATCTGTTGGAGCAAGGTCCGGGGAGTGCGGTGGATGTCGCAGACATACCAATTGTAGCTCAATTGACTTAGTGGTTGTTTGTTGTACAGTGTGTGGTCTTGCGTTGTCGTAAAGCAGCAGTGGCCTAGAGCGATTGACCAATCTCGGTTGTTTAGCAGCTGGTTCTTCCTTCATGGTTTGAAGTTACTGACAATAGATATCTGCCGTAATCGTTTGGCCAGATTTTAGAAAGCTGTAGTTAACGACACCGGCGCTAGTCCTCCACTAAACACTCACAAGTAACTTTTTCTGAGTAAATTTTCATTTAGGGCAGGATTTGGGTGGGTCTCCAGGGTTCAGCCATTGCGAGCGCTTCCGACTATCGTACAGTATCCACTTTTCATCACAAGTAATGATTCGATTTAAAATCCCTTCATTATTGTGTCGGTTGAGCAAAGTAACACAGCAGTCGACGCGTATTTGCAAGTTCGATTCACTCAATTCATGAGGTACCCATCGTTCAAGTTTTTTTACTTTACCGATTTGCTTCAAGTGGATTAATACAGTTTTATCACTTACCCCGAAGCCTGTAGCTATCTCTGAAGTGCTTTGTGATGGATCCGTTTCCACAATAGCCTTTAATTCTTCATTTTCCACTTTGGTCTCCGGCCGTCCACGGAGTTGGTTCTGAAGGTCGAAATTTCCAGAACGAAAACGTTGAAACCAAAAATGTACCGTGCTTTCTTTTGTGACACCAGCGCCCTACACATCATTAATCCTTCAAGCTGTTTTTGAAGCACTGGTGCCACGGTAGAACTCGTACTCGTAAATATACCGATGTTTCATGTTTTCCATTGTGCGGTAATAAACGACGCCGAAGAAAAAAAATATTAGGAAAAAACAAATGAATGACTGTTTTCAAAACTCAAATGTACCAGCTAAATGAATTTATAAATTTGAATTTCTTAACCAAAGAGGAGATATGTCAGATCAAAGTGGTCAGTACGACAAAACGCTAATTTCATATGTAAGGACCTTAATATATGTAATTTGTTTGTTTTGCTTGGTCCAAAAAAACGTTGCTCAGTCGTTTTTTTAATTTGGTGACACTAGTAGAGAAAATATCGATATGCCGGCATGCCGCCGGCCAGCAACACGCCGGTATGCCGCATTTTACATGCGGCTCGCTCTGATCATGCATGAGTTTTGCCTGTAGTTAGAATCTACAACGGGAACATGCAACAAGTTAAATCGTCGAAGATGCGCTGTCGGGACATTTAAAGCCATTTTGCTCAATAGTTCTGAAAAGTCGATCGCTCCTCTCATGATGCCAAATAAAAACGACAGGTCCGCTATTTTTCTTTCGCAACGAGTGGAAGAATATGATTATTTTAAACCGGCTCATGTAATCAGGTAAATAACAACTGCAACGATATTGTATATATCTTAAAAACCGTTTTCTGAATGCGCTCTATTCGATCAATGTAGACGTTATACATCGGATTCCATACTTGAGAACAGTATTCCAGATGACTGCGAACGAGGGAACAATAAAGTATTTTTATTGTTTTAATATTTTTAAAGTCTGCTGAGACTCTGACTAGGAACTTCAGTGCTTTGGAGGCTTTGCTAACAATGTTATAAATGTGTGTCAAACTGTAGTTTCGAATCAGAAGTAACTCCAAGCTCTTTAATGTTACTAACTCTAGACAATGAGGTATCTAATAGTTTATAAACCTGCAAAATGGGTTATGTTTACGTGTTAAGGAGCACACGTAACACTTATTGACGTTTAAACCAAAACTATTCGTTTTACAGTACGCCTAAAATCTAGTTCTATAACGTCCTGGGCCGTATTTATCTGTTTCATTACTTTCAAATCATCGGCATAAAGAATAATTTTAGAGGATAGGAAGCAGGTACTTATATCGTTGATGAATATATTAAATAACAAAGGTCCCGACAGCTATCCTTGCGGGACGCCTGAGGGAATTTTCGTAAGTGTTCCTCTAGATGTATAACCATTTAGCACAACAGTTTGACATCTGTTTTCTACGTACGATGTAAACCACCGAAATAAGTTGTCGACATCCATACTCAAAAGTTTACGCACAGCTTCGAGATGGGTCTATAGTTTTGGATCATATTTTTAGCTACCTTTTTATGTATCGGTTTTACCGACTTCCAGATTGTGGGCATCACGCCGGTGTCAAGAGCCCGCCTATATAGAATAGAGAGAGGGATGACGAGTAACTTTAATTTGAATAATAATAATTGACAGTAATACTACTACTATTACCACAGTCTACTACTGGGCTAAAAAAATATTCTAAATGTTTTTATTACTATAATTAGACATAGATTTTTCTTTTTATAATAGAATTAATTAATATATCTATTAGTATGAACTTCCATTGTTTGCGACACTTCTCCATGGATGCTGCTTGTTCGTCATTTGTTTTACCATGCAAATAATGTAGGTATGTATAACTAACATAATATTTTTTTATATTTTCCCATACTATATGTACAACATTGTATGGGTACCTATTATTTGCATACTTTGCTTAGGTAAGGAATATGAAACGGAATAAATAACACTCTGTATTGTAAAATATGCTTTAAAACAATATAGGGGAGAGTCCTACAGTACCGTCACCTTAAGGTTTATCTACAAAAAAAATCAAAATTGTCAAGGTTACATAATCAATACCTCCTGATATATTTACAAGAACTATTGTGCTATTAATAAAAATAACCAACAACCAAATCGCTTAGAAATAATCAGTTATCTAATAATCTATTTTTATCTCTTCCAACATCTTTTCGTACGGAGAACTCGTTATAATTTCACTTCTTTCCGCTTTACGACGTCGTGCAGTAGCTCTTCTTTTGGAAGCATCAGGACTTGGCGAGACCTCTAAAAGTGCAGCTCTAAAGTTGCGTTGCACACAAGTTGCAGTTTGAGCAACAAAATCGGAGGCAGGAGTCGGAGATTCAAGATGTCGAAAGGGTAAATTTGTCGTTCCTGTTGCTGCTTGCTGCTGCTGAGGATTGGGATTCGGCAGAATTGATGATTGAGCAGATGTTGAAGTTGTTGGGTCAGACAGCTGAGAAGGTGAAAGCAATGGTTCTGATGTTGATTGATTCTCCGTAACGTCACTCATGAGAGAACCAACGAAATCTAAATCACTAAAGACATTTCTATCAAAGGGGTTTATGCCTGTTTAGACTCGATTAAAGGCATTCGCAACAAACCCTGCAATCTCGTATTCACTGATTCTAACACAGATTTGATCTCATCCACAAGTCACATGCATCATTATAAGCCGATTTAAATGGTTTCATGAACGTAAGATCTAGGGGTTATAACTTGTGGGTAGTGTGAGGTGGAGTGCTCAGCATGTGCATATTATTTTTCTTGGAAAATTCAATGACATCTAAGTCTTTATGACTGGCATGTCCATCCAGAAACAAGAGCACTGGATTCTCAGCTGTAGAATTAGAATATTGTACAGTGTTGCATCCATTTCAAAAATAATTGGCATTCAGACAGCCGTTTGGTTGAGCTTCACCTACAGTCTCATTTGGAGCATTAATCATAAGTCTTTCATTCATTCGGGTCCGTGGAAATACGAAGAAAGGTGGTACGAACTGACCTCCAGCGCTCATTGCAAAAACACTCACATTCTTTTCACGTTCTGCTGACGTAAGCTTCCCAACTTGTTTTTGGTTTTTAGTTGCTATTACTTTAGCATGCTTTTGCACAATGCTGACGCCAGGCTCATCACAATTCGATATTTTACAGGGAGTGAATTTAAACTTTTGCATCAAAGTCTCAAGACCTTCAAAGAAACGCTCAACCTGAGGTCTGTTAAACCCTACTGCTCTCATTAAACTCATTGATTCAGCACTTCGCAACGATAAGTCACCATGTTTTTTGGCCTGTTGTGCTACCAATGTTTCTTAATGTTCAGGACAAAAAGTATTGTGAAAACGACCCATAACTGGTGCAATGGACATCTCTTCATTATTTTTAATAGCACTAATTCTGTCATTCAGCGTAGTTCGGGGTACCTGATGGCGTTCTGCGGCTTGACGTGCACTCATCTCGTTATTTAGTACCTTTTCTACAGCTTTATGCTTATCTGCCGCATCCCAAACGCCCTTTTTTGCCTCGTCTGACCATCATTTGTATCATTTGGCATTTATGTGTATCTGTAAGTAATGCAAACCTTTTTAAACTAATTTAAGGAATGGCCGGTACTGCAGGACAGCGTACTGGCCGGCACTGGAGGAAACGAAAAAAAAAAAAAAGTTTCGATTTCAGACGAAAACAAACGTACAAAGGTTGAAATAATATTCGGTTTCCAATAGCCATATAATCATACTAAACTTACCAGGATTTATTTGTTTTATATTGAATCCCTGAACTTCGAAAATCACCAACAGAATTTTAATTACGTAGCGTACATTCAGCGCGCGCAACAGAAATCTTTGCACTGACAGTAAACCGGTCGCGACAGGTCGACGTCGCGCGGGGCTTATACTTGCACGAGTGTACCGTACTATATAGCGTAAAACTGTCAGTGCCATCTATTATAGAATTAGAGAACTTGCTCTCTCCCCTAATAAAAAGCACAAAATTCTTAAAGGTTATGTTTATATTACACATTTAATTTATGTTTACAAATTTTTTATAAAGTGATTGATATAGGCTACCTTTAACCACATTTGACAAATTTTGGTGTTCTGTAAAATGCTCATAAATAGGTAATTAAGTATGTTTTACCGTTTTTTTAATGAATGCTTTAGTACGAATACCTACTCTGTACATATTGTAATAGTAAAGTTAAGGAGTATTGTAAGGTACATTATTGTTTGAAAGATAATGAAAATCATTATTATTACTTCATTACGTCAATAAGTATCAGGTGATCCACATTTTGGCGCCCTTTTTGTCCCATTTAAACTTGGAGAGTTTCATAGACAACAGACCAAATTACAAAGCATGGATCAAATTCATAGTGCTATATTAAACAATCTAAAGAACCCCATTATTGTCGTTGCATAAATATATGAAGCCCCGAGCCACGTGTTATCTACATATCTCCCATATCAAAGTAAAAAACTAGTTTCTTGACACTCATCAAGTCATCGCTGCTATAGACGCAATAATCGCCAATAATTACTTATACCTATTTAATACTACTTCAAATGTATGTCGTTTAATTTTAATAAAATGGATCATTTAGGTATTACAAAGATAGTACATTTATAGCCAAAAAATCTAAATCACAGGCAGTCAATGGTATAGTGTATCCAATCGTTTATTTAACTTTTGACAGATCACGCACATAAAGTTTTGTAATAATTTTTGATACAATGTACTACAGGGAATACTGTACTTCATGGACGGGCACCGCCCACTTAGAGATGTGTCAAAAACGGTTTTGAAATAAATCGATCATATATTAATAAAACATACAATAAAATTATTGTGATTATATTTTATATCAAATCACGTATCTTTATTATTTTGCATTAAAATACCCTAAATGTCTCTGTTTTAATGCATAAATAATGTAATGAAAACAGTTCCATCGTACTCGTACCTAGTAATGGGATCGAATTGTATTCGCTGCAAATTAATGAATCTAAAATAATCGTTTAGACTTACTGTAGTTGGTTCAAATAAAAAGCATGTGAATGAACTGCGGTACCTACTTGTAATGAACAGGTACAAAATGCTGAAATTCATAGTACTCTAGGGATTAAAAAATAAAACAACCAAAAGAGGTACTATAATACTATTTTTAATTATAAAGAATCGTCTTTTTCGTATGACCAGGAAAAATCATCACTTCTCAGTAATATTGATTATTAATTCTTTGACAGATAAATTGTCGAATGCTACATCCCGATCCCAATCCGACATTATCACCTGTTTTGTTTTTTTTACAACAGCCCAGTTTTTAGGAGTTACTTTTACACACGCATTTTTTAGTAAATCCATCATTTTTCTTGCGGTGAAAGGAGGAGTTGTATTGTTCCTCGCAGCATATCCTTTAACTTGTGCCCAGATCATTTCAATTGCATTATATTGGCAGTGATATGGGGGAATTCTGAGGACGGTATGCCCATGCTCTGCTGCCATTTCTTCTATTAATATATTAACTAACTCTAACTAACATTAATATCTTTACTAACTCTACTTTTAGTAGGAACTCGTCTACCTCCTCGCCTTTGTCACGGAGCCAGTTTATGATTTCATGTTTTTTGTTGACCTGCGTTAGCATTTTATTAATTTGACGAGAGTGATAGGGTGCATTATCAATAAATATTATAATTGATGGCTCTTCGAGTGTTGTAAGCATTTCTCTGAACCACTTTTCATACACGTTCGAATTCATCTCCTCATGATAATCTCCTGTTTTCTGGGATTTGAAAGCTAATAGAGCGTCTGGCACAAATCCTTTTACTGTCCCTGCATGGCAAATAATCAGTCGTTCGCCTTTTCCCATTGGTACTGCAGAAGTGGAGCCAGCAGTATTGTCAGTCCAAGGTTTTGACAGCGTATGATTCGCATTGAGCCAAGTTTCATCTGTGAAAACAACATTCGACCAATCTTCTATTTTTTTCGCTTGTCCTAAAAAATCGCATCGATACAAAGCAATATCATTGCGTTCCATCAATCAATGGTCAATAAGAATCCAATGTCTTTCAATACCTTTGCCAAAGAAGATTGACCACGGAACAAACCACTATTTCGTAGAGATTGTGTTAGTTGTTTAATGTTGGAATCTCTTTACTTTGGTAATAGTCGTATATATGACGACGAATAGCATCAGCGTCAAAATTGTCAACTGCTGTCACTTTACAGGTCTGACGTTTTTTCTTAGGTGTAGATAGCTTATTCTGTCCCATGCCGCTGCTGCCGTAGCCTTCTTTTGTTATTTTTGCCACTGTTGGAGAACTAATACCTAATGCTGCTGCAACACGGTCTCTAACTTGAGTCACTGGTATAAGAGGCCCACCATTACGGCTTTCCTTTTCAAAGTATTCACGAAGTCGCAAGACAAACTCTCTTGTTTGTCCTTTAAGTACTTTATTTTTTGGCATTTTGACAGTAACGACGACCAAACGTGAGGATTAACAAATAAATCAATACGGAGGAATATAAATACTCAACTCGACGTATGAAAATGTGGATTAACACTGACAACAAAATGGCGTCGCGCGTCGCCGCCGCGTCCGGTGTTGCCGTTTAATAATCGATAAAATTACGAAATTATCGATAAAACAATGAGTGTGTTAAATCGATTAAAGCTTCTTCATGAATAAAATCGATCTTTAACGGGTCAGGGTATCACTATTTGATTAAGTATTAGAGCTGTCAAAAGTTAAATAAACGATTGGAAAGGGTATAATCAGATTGTTCGTAGTGCGCTAGTGGAGCGATTTCTGTAACACACCCTTTGCACATAACATACACATGTACTGATCTATGCGTATATTGAAACTAACGTATCCCTCATGGGACCAGTTCAAGTTTTTAAACTAGCATTTCTACATGATACATGTAAATTCAAAAAAAAAATCAATCACATTCATACAAACGATTAATATGGGCACCATAAATATATAAGTACAGTATGTGGTTTTGTGGTAGTTTTTGCACATCATATTTGAGCCTTAATCAAAATAATTGTTTTGTTAGATAGATAGATTCCTAATGTTGTCATTATCTTAATTTTATGAAAACTTGAATACAAAAGAGAATATCACCAAAACTTTTTCGTTCTATTTTTTCTTTGAATGTGCCTCTCTCGTGATTCTTTTTTTAATTTTAGTTTATTCATAAGATGGCGGCTTTCTGTTTTTATGTGATAAATTAGAGCGAATAATAAATATTTATTAAAGTTACGAGAGTAAATCTTTGGTAATAAATAATAGGTATGGTAAAATATGGATGTTAGGAAATATGAAATGCCTACCTTTTATCTTTAAATATAAAAAAGAAAAACCAAAACCATCGGACCTTGATATTGACTTTAACATAATTCGATTTTAACAATTTAACGAAACGGATTTACAAGATCAGATTACAGACATGTTCCTGTAACTTACAATCGAACTTGTTTGCCACCGGTGGGATATATAAAAAGGAATTTATAATTATGTATTCATATTGTTTTTATTTGTCCTTTATAATTCCCTAATGTGTATTTTAAAATACTTGTTTTTTATAATGTTATACTAGGAAAAGCGACCGACGTTGTCCTGTACACACGACATAAACTAAAAAAACCTTTTGTAGTAAACCGAATTGTTAATCTAAACTATTTATTTATATTCTTTTGTTTGTGTTCAAGCGGATTCGACAATCGAATCCGCTTGAACACAAACAAAAGATTTCATCAAAATCGGTCCAGCCGCTTAGGAATACATACACACGCACAGCAGAATTAAAGATTGCAAATATACGATTTGGAAATATTTTAAAATATCCTATTACAAAAACATCCATAAAAATATATTTTGTGAGTTAAGTAAAAGTAACTATATATCTCTGCTCACGGATATGGCCATGATATTGCGATATTACAATATAATTGAACTGAATTTATATTCCTATATCGCAAAATGATATACAACAATACTGATGAATGCTATAACACAATACTGTTTGGTTCAGGTATTCTGGTGAATCATGCTCCTTGAAGAAAACAGACAAAGAAGGTAACAGCTGGCACTGGTTATCTCACACAGAAAGTGGAATGAGCAAAAGAGCTGCTCATACGGCAGTCTATGTAAATCATACGGATTCACTCTATGTATTTGGAGGATATGATCTTAATAAGGTGCTGGGTTTATTAGAAATATACAGGTTAGTTCAATAATTAAATCTATTGCACTTTAATTACTAAAAGATTGAATATTTACATAATACTGTTGGTACTTAAAATAATATTAAAAATGTTCATCTATTTTACGCGTTTGCATTCTTACTTTGAGAGATATCTAAATACTAAACTACTACTAATACTAAATTATCTTAACAAAATAAAGAAAATTAACTTCTTTCGGCGTGTCTATAATAATTTAGCATAACCGTCTACTGATTAGTACCCCATTCAAACTTGTTGAAGAAAAGGTAATTGTAACTTTTAGTGTCTCCCACTAGCTTTAAATTAAAATTGCCAGTTAAACGTTCTAGATTTTCAACTAGTCAATGGTACGATGAGAATGGAAAAGTTTTACGGAGGTATCCAACTAATGAAGAAATTGATAAGTCTTTGTTAAGCATATTCACGAAGGTAAGAATTTTATTTGTTCAAAAACGTACCAAATATTTCATTATATACGGCCATAGTGTAATAGCTAAGGCGTCGGACTTGTGGTAGCGGGTTTGAACCTCATGCAGTATACACAACCGACGTGAAACCACTCTTAACACAAGCATTTAGCTCATCTGCTGGAGGTAACTTGAATAATAGTAGTGTTTGACTCACATTCCTTTTGTTATTATGTGGTTTAATTAAAAAAAAAAACATTTATTCAAATCTTTTCAAAAGTGCATTACAATTTCATTTACTAAAATTCCTAGACTATAAAGGCTCAGATATTTTTTAAACGATCTTATGTATACTTTTACAGGGCAATGTAGACGGCAGCTGGCCTATAAGCAACAGGAGCTCATTATTTAATTTACTACTGTCGTCATTTTCCAATCAAGATAAAACCACGTTACCTCTTATGTATTCACATGCGTCAACTCCATATGCAGAAAGCTATATACACTTTACGGAACAACCGGAAGTATTGAGTACTATGTCCGTACCGAACAAAACAAAACCTGAACCAAGATACGGACACTCAGCGTGCGCATTCGACAATGGTTTCGTTTTGTATGGCGGCAAGCTATCTGATGGAAGCTTATCGTCTGAATTATGGCTTTATGACGCTGTACATGACCGATGGACTCTACGAGCAGTAAATTCTACCTTTAATCCTCCTGGTTTAACACGACATACGATAACAGCAGTCAAAGATGAACTATATCTGTTTGGTGGGAGTACGGTAGATGGAGAATTTTCCTCGAGGTAAATTAATAATAGTTCTAAACACCATAGCTTTATTTTTAATTCCTATCTAACATTATTACTTTGATCTGTTGTAGTATGTACAAAATAAAACTTGGTGATGTAAAGACAGAGTCCTGGGAAAAAGTACAAGCGCGAGGCGGGAAAGAATTGGATGTACGCGTAGTTGCACACACTGCAGTCTATCATTCACATTCCAATTCCATATTAGTTTATGGTGGAGTGGTAGCTAGTGTAGCACGGTATGTACCTTTGCTATAAGTAATTATGAAACGCATCACGAACATAATAAATTACCGTTCATTTCAATAAATGCATAATTGTTTCCGCCACAATCTTCAGTGCTGAGGTTTTTGTAAGATGATGTTATGTATTTTAATTGAGGTAATTTGTAAATAGGTATATTAATTATTTATTATCAACTAGCTGACTCGCGCAACTTCGTCTGCTTCTGCTGCTTGAAAGCAAATTATTTTAACTTTTTTTGCAACATTTTGTATTGAAAAATAAAATTGTTGTTTTGACTATTTTCTTCAGCTTTTTATACATTTTCTCATCAATTAAACTTTCTCTCTACTTCCACAAATATTTCAAGGCCAAAATTAACAAAATCGGTAAAGCCATTCCCGAGTTTTAGTAAGACTAACGAACAGCATTTCATTTTTGTATATAAGAAGAAGATTATAAGAACCAGAATCTGTAGAAAAAGAGCTCTGAATAAAAAACTACTTAATTTTATTAAGGTCAACGAATCGAGGGGGAATTTTTATCAGAAGTAAACACTACAATAACATGAGTGCTGGTTGTGTTATCTGTACGTGTCAGATAGGCTCAGTTTAGGAACTGACCAGTTACGAAAAAATATTAACAAACCGGCCGAATGCAAGTCGGACTTGCGCACGAAGGGTTCCGTACCATTATCTATAAAAACGGCAAAAAAATCACATTTGTTGTATGGGAGTGTTCCTTAAAATATTTGTTTTATTTTAATTTAATTATTTATTTTTAAAGCGAATATATAACTAAATATTTCAAGCAAAACAAGCAAAAAAGCACGTTAGTCGTATATGCCCCTTAAATATTTATTTTATTCTGTTTTTTGTATTTGTTGTTATAGCGGCAACAGAAATACTTCATATGTGAAAATTTCAACTGTCTAACTATCATGGTTCATGAGATACAGACGGACGGGCGGACAGCGGAGTCTTAGTAATAGGGTCCCGTTTTACCAATTGGGTACGGCACCCTAAAAAATAATTATAGCATAGAAAAATGGTACTCTTTGGCTGGTGAATACAATTTGTTTCATGTTAATTGCGTGTCTTTATCACTATGGATTTAACTCGTGAAAATTTTCGTGCTACGATTAATTACGATTTTAGGCGAGGGCTAAATTAAAAACAGTGCATTGATCAACTCATTGCGACCTTTGGGGACAAAGCACCATCAAAAACAACTGTGTATCACTGGTTTAGTGAGTTTAATCGATGGCGGTCTGTGCTCACCGACGAATTTAAAGAAGGTCGCCCTAAATCGGTTGTTGTACCTGAAAATATTGATGCTGTGCGGAACCTAATAATGCAAGATCGTCATGTTACATATCGAGAGATAGAGGCGTCTCTGGGAATAAGTATGACGAGTACATATAATATATGAAACGAACATTTAGCTGTAAGAAAAAAAAAATGATCACGTTGGATCAAGATGCCGCTTGCAACTTGAGAATTTACCAAAAACGGGCTCGTGTCGATCGGTACAAAAGTACAATCAGGATGCGTCAAAAGCGCTCTATAATATCTACACAGGTGATGAATCTTGCGTATATCCTGAAATATATATATATGCGTATGATCCTGAACCTAACCAACGATCAACGGTTTGGGTGTTCCAAGTTGAGCCGAACCCAACAAAAGTCATTCGTTCAAAAAGCAACATCGTATAAATGGACATGTGGCTAAGACGTTTAATTCTGAATGGTAAACGACCATTTGTGTGCCAAAAGTCTTTGAAGAAATAAGAAAGAATAACCGACAACGCAGAATCATTCTTCATTGTGAAAATGGTAACTTCCAAACATCGGCCAAAACAACTCAGTATTTGGAAGATTAAAAGATCGAATCAACGGGTCAACCGCCGTACAGCCCAGACTTGGCCTGCCACGACTTCTATTTATTCCCCGTGGATCAGTGAATCCCTGTGAAGAATAAATTACGTGGTCAACGTTTTTCGAGCCGTGAAGAAGCTGTTGATGCGTTCAAAATGCACCTTTTGGAGATACCTCAATCAGAATGGAAAAAGTGCTACGGAAATTGGTTCCAACGTATGCAAAAGTGCGTCGATCATCCCGGCGAATATTTTGATAAGCAATAAAACTATAATAAATGATATATGTTTGTTTCATTTTATTATTCCGGATACATAAATAGCAGCCATCAGATATAGTAGGCGTAATATTGTACCAAATTCACATAACGCCATTTAGTCCCAAACTAAGTAGGGCTTATACCGAACTGATATAAATAGTATAAATACATATGTATTATAGTATATATATACTTTTTCTTTTGTAAATACACCTATATTATACATAGAAACACCCAGACCAAATCAAACATTAAATGTTCATGCACACAAATGTTTGACTTGAGCGGAAATTAAACACGCGACCTTTATCGAGCAATCTGTTACACAAACCACTACGTCATCTGGCCTCAAAATAAATGAAGTATCAATGCCAAATAACATATAAAATAGATATCGAAAATAATAACGGCTGATATTGATGTCGCATCGCACCAGGCGTTGACAGTCCGGCAGCTCTAGCGTAGATAATATTAAAAAATGTACATCTATAAATCAAATGTCCACAACAGTACAACCAATTTTAATGTATTACCTAATACTCTTTACTACAGATTATTAATTCCCAAGTTACATATTAATACCGATAATTATTTGGTACAGGTTCTCGAAGCTCTCAGATAGAATGTTCGCCTTTGACATAGACTACAGGCACTGGAGTGAAATACATTACCCACGAGCGCTTCTACGTGATACGTATGTACCACGGGAGAGAGCATTTCACACTTCAACTGTTATAGGTTTTTATTTCTTCATTTACCAGTAACATTAACTACTTAATTATATAAAGAGCTTAAAAACTTTAAATAAATAAATGTAATTCCAGGCAATTACCTGATTGTTTTTGGTGGATATTCTCATCGTCACAATAGAGAAGAAATATGCTACGATGGACAAATGTATATCTACCATCTAGGTTGTCATTCTTGGATACCTCTCGACGTTTTGGGTAAAACTCGGAAGTTTTATCCCAAGAAGCAGGGAGTGTTTGCCCATGCGGCGGCTTTGAGGCCACCATCCACTTTATTGATTGCTGGCGGATATCACGGGAATGTCAATGGTAAGTCTTTTTGAATATTATGTTTAACAGTTATTCCCTAGGTTTTTTTTATGGTATAGAGGGCGAACCACAAAATGGTTAAACTAATGGTAAGTGACTACATCCGCCCACGGGTACTTGCAACTTAAGCGCTCAAATTACATTTGTCACAAGTGCTCGGTCTTTTAGGTAGGAATAGTTTTCTCGTCTTGAAAGGTTTTGGAGGTTGGGAGGTCTGGAAATACAGATTGGTTGTGCAAGCCAAAAATTTTTTAAAAAGCTCAAAATTGTGGAGTGCCATTTAAGCGATGGGGATAGAAGTTTCCTCGAGTTGAACAATGGTGGCAAGCTGCGACCGGTATAAGTCCGAAAAATTCCTGCGAGAACTCCCTATAATACGAACGATAGAAAAGAGAGCGAGTAAAGCTAAATTTCTTTGCAATGCCAAGGAGCCCAGCCGATATAACTTGTCCTGGCAATAAAATGTTTTGTCGCTCTCCGTTGAATGCAGCCCAGAGGGAGAAGCCGGCTCGGGGGTGCTCCTGCCCCGAGCTGGAAACAGTGTTCTATATTCAGTGGACCTGTGCCTTATAAAGTTGGAGGTGGATGGGCTGGATTAAAATACCGTTTCGCTCTGTTCAGAACGCCAAGATTTTTTCGAGGTTATTTTGGCCGTACCCTTTAAGTGACCGGGAAACTCAACTCGCTCACTTTGCTCGATATCTATGCTAAGGCTTCCGATGCTAGCTGTGGCAGTTAGGAAAGGACTCTCAAAGCGAGGTGCTACGGTGATGGAATGTATAGAAAATAAAGTATTCAATTATCATTATTCAAATGCAATTTTCTGAAACACGGCGTACTTACAACCCTCAGCAGCATTAAAGGTTTTTTTTATATTTATTTGTTATTTATGGAATAGGGGGGCAAACGAATGGTACATAGGTTGATATGTAATAGTTATTATAAGTAACATTTCATAGACTCGTGGTTGGATACGTGGCACATTGACGTTTTATGTCAATTCTGTGAGGTATGAAAGATTGACACATTGAAAATGTTTCCTTGTTAACGAGTTTATCAAACCTTATTTGTTTTTTAGTTTCTTTGTGTATGTTGTTATTTAACTTTTGTTTTATTTTTGTATGCTGTGCTTTATGAAATAAATAATAATATTCTATTCTCTTCATTGAAATTTTGTGAAATAAGTTTTCAAACTTGTGATTTATCAATTGTTTTATTTTATTTTAGGTGATTTACTAGCATATGTGGTGCCGAGTTGGCAGGCTGGTATTACTAACAGTCACCCAGAATCTGCATGTCGTCGCCATCGTACACAACCCGAATGCTTAGCAGATCCAGAGTGTGGCTGGTGTTCTGCTGACGATGTACGTAAATAGATGGCACTTGTTATTTGATCTGTATTTCGAGGTTATATTAATAAAAAATGTTTTTCTCTGTTATACAGACTTGCTATGGTAGAACAATTGGCTCTAATTGCACAACAAACCTACAGTCTATGCGATGTGGAGGAATATGCCCCGCTCTGGGTGATTGCCACTCTTGTCTTATCCACGGCCCACCACAGGGGAATGCCAATAGTTCGCGCACTCCACTACCATCCGTCAGTACTAAGCTCGGTTTAGATCAGTGTAACTGGTGTGTACAGAACGCGAGATGCCATCACAAAGACGGTAAAACATATTCGACTTTCTAAAATTGTCTAAAACGACAGAAAAGTATGATCCTGTTTTATTTTTCAGACAGCTACGGAGTCTGTGGAGAGGAAACTCCTTCAGAAAATCCAGGTTGGTGGGGCGTCACAGGTACAGAAGTGACGACACCGGACGAATGTAAAAATTCAGATAAACGACCTGGTCTCACGTTCCTTCGATATCAGCAGCCGGCAGATTGGAATCATCCAGATGGTGTGTCTGTAGTCAATGCTACTACTGTTGACTGGGGTACTGGAGGCGGCAGCAATCATATCTTCAGTGGCGGAAGCGAAGCTCGACTTAGAGGCTGGTTACGTATCCCTCAGAATTGGAATGGGACGGGTGAATCGTTGCATATATGCGCTGGCTACTCGAATATATCATTAGGACTGGGAGACAACACAGCAGCCGTTGCCAACTTGACAGCTCAACCGTATGCCTGCTCCCTCGTTGACTGGCCGACCTTGTTACCTGGACGCCTTGCAGTCGATATGCTTGCTAACGACTCGCTGCACACAGGGCTATATCCATCTCATCATCATGCTAAAATGGAATTACTTCATAACAAATCCCAGGAGAGTGCTAAGGTAAATATGTTTATATAAATCAGTCTGATTTCAATATGTATGCACTAATTATATGTTTAGAGTTAGCTTATTTTTTTATTTTGTTAACTCACAGCATATACATAAATGTTAAATATATACGCAACATTTGTAAAATCTAGGTAATGATGTTCTTATATAACACATGGGCTGAAAAGTCCCGGGCCTAACAAAGAAAACACAGATTTTTTGGTTCAAAATTAGCTTTAATCATCAACGTAATCTCCATCAAGAGCAACTCAATCATTCCAGCGCCGCTCTAACATTTCAATACCACTTTTGTAGAACGATTCACCTTTTGCCTCAAAATAGGCCTCAGTTTCAGCGATAACCTCTTCATTCGTGCGAAATTTCTTACCGGCGAGCATTTTTTTCAGGTCTGCGAACATCCAATAGTCGCTGGGAGCCAAATCTGGCGAATACGGTGGATGTGGGAGCAATTCGAAGTTTAATTCATGTAGTTTTGCCATTGTTTTGATTGACTTGTCTTGATGAAACAAAATTTTTTTCTTTGCCATATGCGGCCGTTTCTTTGTAATTTCGGCCTTCAAATGCTCCAATAACGCTATATAATATTCACTGTTAATGGTATTTCCTTTCTCAAGATAGTCGATGAATATTACACCACGCACATCCCAAAATATCGAGGCCATAACCTTTCTAGCCGATTGTTGTGCTTTCGGGCGCTTTGGACGAGGTTCACCAGTTGCTGTCCACTCAGATGACGATCGTTTGTGATCGGAGTGAAGTGATGGATCCATGTTTCATCCATTGTCACATATCGACGCAAAAAATCCGGCTTGTTACGTTTAAATATGGCCAAACACTGCTCAGAATCATCAACACATTCTCGTTTTTGGTCAACAGTGAGTAAACGCGGCACCCACTTTGAACAGAGCTTCCTCATAGTCAAATGCTCATGCAATATAAAGCCAAAACGTTCTTTTGATATCTTTACGATGTCAGCTAACTCACGCAACTTCACTTTTCGATCATTCAAAACGACTTTGTGGAATTTTTTTTATGTCTTCTGGACGTCCACTGCGTTCTGCATCATCGGTGTCTCTAAGACCACGTTTGATGTCAGCAAACCAACGTTTTATTGTTGTTTCTGTTGGAGCGAGTCCCCATAACACTTTTCAAGCCATTGCTTCGCTTGGACGGTATTTTTTCCCATCAAGAAGCAGTGTAAAATTAAAACACGTAATTGTTTTTGATCCATTGTTTTGAAAATAACAAAAGTAGCGTCACTCTTAGCACAATAACTCACAAACTAATGAATAGAATATCATGAAATTCTAACAGCTGTCTTTTGAAGGTTAGTATTAACTGAAAAAAGGTGACTGCAATAAAACTATCTATGTATCTAGCCATCTATGTGTTAGGCCCGGGACTTTTCAGCCCATGTAATACATGGCACTTACGAATTAACACAGTATTCACGGTTTGGACAACATAATCACAAAATCACATAAGCTTAATCATGTAGCTAACAATTAACATATTTAAAAATATCATATATTGGTCTGAGTTGTAAATATGAAATTACTAGTTAAATGTATTGCTGCAGGTATTTACATTCGAGTTTCTGGAGCCCTATTCCGACGGTCAGTGTTCAAACTATGACAACTGTCTTCTGTGTTTGTCTGACGCTTCGTGCGGGTGGTGCGAGCTAACTAATCGATGCGAATCGAGAAGCGCAGAGGAGACAACATCGTGCATCGCAGATGGCGATTGGAGATATCTTACGCTTCAGCCGGCAGCCTGCCCCAACTGTTCCAATTACATAAGCTGCGAAAGATGTGTGAGCGGCAGCTACTGCGAGTGGTGGGCGGATGAGGCGCGCTGCGCACGGCGTGGACGAGCTGGCGGCGCCATCTCCGACGCGGCGCAATGCCCCGCACCCTGTCGCATGCGCCGGGACTGCGAGCATTGTCTCGACGAGCGCGGCCGCTGCGTGTGGTGTGAAGCCACTCGCCAGTGCTTCAGTTTCAGTGTATACACTAGCGAGTACCAGTTCGGCCTCTGCCGTGAGTGGCTCGATCGCGCTTCCTCACCGCCCGATGACCCCACGCGCAAGTCGGGCCAATGCAAGTCGTGCCGCCGCAATTCCCAGTGTTCCACTTGTCTACGAAGCATGGGATGCGGTTGGTGTTTCTCACATGAAAACCCTATAAAGGGTGCGTGCACTGAGGGTGACTTTACGCATTCTCACGTTGATTGTGCTTCTGTTTTAAATGTGACCGCGTCAGACGCCGGGTGGGCATACGCCCAGTGTCCCGACGTCGACGAGTGCGGTCTTAACCTACATGACTGTAACGAAAATGCTATCTGTAATAACACGCATGGTTCATATACGTGTAAATGTAAACAAGGATATATTGGTGACGGCAAGAAAATCTGCATGCGTACATGCTATAACAACTGCATACACGGCTATTGCTTGGGGGCCCCTGTATTCAAGTGCAACTGTGACCTAGGCTGGACTGGTGCCGACTGTTCTATTAATTGTGGTTGCCATAATCATTCGACTTGTAAAACAGGCGTGGGACGATGTGATGAGTGTCAAGACTGGACCGAAGGAGAATTTTGCGAGTCATGCAAACCAGGAAGTCACGGTAACGCAACAACGGGACAAGGATGTCGGAGATGTGATTGCAACGATCACGGTGACGAAACCCGTGGTGTTTGTGACGTGACTACAGGAGAATGCATATGCAAGGACAACACCGAGGGTCTTAACTGCGAGCGATGTAAACCGAAATTCTACGGAGATCCTAGACATGGCGGCAGATGTTACTATCAGTGTGAACCTAGAGGAATGTTAAATGCTACTGAAACTGAAGGCATCGGATCTTATAAAGTAGATCCTGATATAAAAACAATAGGTCCTTCCAAGGAATGTTTGTGGATTATTTCTGCCGACGAAATAAATGATGCTATAATTCAGTTTACTATAAACTCTTCTACGTTTGATGTGCCCTGTGATGAAAATGCCGTGTATGTATACGATGGTCTCGGTGGTTTGCCAGATTTAAGTTACAATCAACAGAGTCAGCTCTTAGGCGTATTTTGTAACGGGGCCTCTTCGGGTGTGGTAGAAGCCCGCAGTGGTAATCTAATAGTACACTATAAACAAGGTCAACCTGAGCAGGGCTTCGAAGGTATGTACAAGGTGCTCGCTTGTGACGGCTATTGTTCCTGGCCGAGAGTTTGTAACAAAAGGCATTGTATGTGTCGCGAAGGATACGGGGGTACGAATTGTGAAGTTGAAATCTGTCGAAACAACTGCAGCATGTCGATTAGTGCGGGCATATGTGATTCTAGTTACGGAAGATGTTTGTGTAATGAAGGATATGGCGGAGATGATTGCTCAATTAGACTTGATAAAACTCAACTTGTATTTACAGAACTTTTTAACTCTGAGTATTTATCGGACGGTTTAGATCATTTAAGAAAAACTTTACCAAGGTTTGGACATAGTTTGGTCGCTGATAGAAGAGGATTATGGATGTTCGGAGGATATTCTTTGTCTCATGGTCCTTTAAATGATATACGGTTTTTTGATACAAAGAACAACACTTGGATGCAAGTTACTGTAGAGGCAACTCCAGATGCTAAAATGCCTGAAGGTCGATACTTCCATGCCGCAGAGATTTATCATTCTAAGCAAAATGTTTACGTGTATGGCGGATTAAGTTTTCAAGAGAAAAGTGGCCAGAATAAAACTCTCGGTGATTTCTGGCAATTCAGTTTAAAAGACCACAGGTGGAGTAACATTCGAAATAAAGATGTACATCCACCCTCGCTAGCTGGTCACACTTTAACTTTGCAAAAGTATCAAGATTACGAAAGTTTGGTTTTAATAGGAGGATTTTCTTTAGAAGAAGGATTTATGTCCGACATATATGAATTTGATCTTGATAATGAAAAATGGATACATTTAACAACAGAAGGCTCTAAACCATCTGGAATAATAGGCCATAGCACTGTTTATCATGTGCCTTCTCAAAGCTTATATGTATATGGTGGAATTCTATATTCATACAACGGCACTATGTTGTCTAATAAGCTCTTCTCTTTTCACTATCCTACCAAAAAGTGGAGTGAATTGCCTATATTTCCTAATTTGAATCATTATTATGATAATTTACCATTGGCAACTTATTTACATTCTGCAGTCACAACCAATGAGTATATGATCATCTTTGGTGGAAGAACAGATCCTGAAAACACTTCTGACTCTCTTATAGCTTATGTTTATGCTTGTAACCAATGGGTGCGACTTGTGAAAGGTTTGTATAATATCGTATGTTGTCGCATGTGTACGCACATCTTTATCTTGTTTCTATATTTTATAAATTATTTGGTTTTTTATTTTCAGGTGTTAGCATCGTAGGACATCCGCCACCTCCTACAATAGCACACGCAATGGCAATTGATTTAGAGTCTGAAAACGAAGGTTATATCTACGTAATTGGCGGATGGACAGGTAGCGCTCACTGTCAAGTGACTCGCATTTCACTGCCAGAAGATCTTTGTTCTTTATGGAGTTCAAACAAATCTGATTGCCGCAGCCACATGGGATGTAGTTTTTGCAGTACGGGAAATTATACGAAATGCTTCTCAGTTGACAAGCCCGGCTGCGAAGGTAGCGACAGAGTGTCAACTAATTCAGGCACAGCGTGCGATGCTGAACTTGTTTCAAGGCGGGCGTGTGAAAACTTCACTACTTGCTCATCATGTCTGGCAGCGTGGCCAATGTATCCAGAAGATAAACCCGCATGCCGATGGTGTGAATCGTGTGCTGCTGCCGTCGGTATGTACGAATAAGTATTGCACTTATATCTTCGATCAAATAAACAATAGATGCACACAAAAACAACGACATATTGTGTCACTCAAATGTAATATATACTCATACATGTATGTTTTTAGAATGCTATCCAGAAAATAAACAAATGTATACAATGAATGTTCATGTAGAAAGATGTCGTATTAATTGCTCAAAAAACGTCAATGTACAGATTGTACAGCGTCGTTGTCGCGTGCCGCTCAGTACGTACCTACCTGGTCCGTATTCCATGCACTAAGGTTACAGGAAACTTGTGGAATCGACATGTATGTAGATATTTTTCTTAATAATAAATAGTGTTCAGAGTTCCTTACCCAACCGAACCCTATTACTAAGACTGTGTGTTCGTGCATTCGTGTGATGCCGTTCTCGAAATACAGCCTATTAAAAAACCGTCATAGGGAGAGGTGAAATTTTTATAGATTGAATTAAAATGAAGTTTTTGCATTTTTTACTGCACGCTCTCGCATCGTTGAACGTCACTACCAACGCGAAGCGGCTGTGAAGGTAACTGTGCAAACTTCCAATTTAAGCCGAGTTGAGTTGGCGCCGTTTTTCGAGCCGTAATCGTATAGTTTATTTGATCGAAGATTTATAAAATGAAGTTAAATTTTTCGAAAATAAGAACATTTGTTTAAGGTGAGTGTGTACCTACGGATGAGTCCTGCACTAGCATGAAGTGCAACGCTGGAACTACCTACATTAGTGATCCTGAATATTGTCCTGAACTCAGATGTGCTGCTTCTGATTGCGAAAAATGCGCTTTAAACGATTGTACATGGACTAGACATGCTGTTAGAGAAGGTATCTATATTTTCTGTTTTAATAAAGTAGTAAGTTTTGACTTATAGGTCTCATCATGTATTAATAATGTAATTCTAGGTCAGCTAACAAGAATATCAGAGGATTCTGTAGAGTTATTCAATTGGACTTGCGCTTTGTCTGAAGAGTCTGGGCGGCCGAGTCTTCGTCCAACGAAGAGCGAAGAGTGTCCGAATAGATGTCACACGTACGATGACTGCCAATCCTGCCTCAGTTCAGACGGGGGCGAGGGCGGGTTTGCGGAGTGTAGGTGGGCGACTTATCTGGGCAAGTGTATATCACCAGCTTACCAACCTGTATATTGCGCGGGTGGTGTGTGCGGGCTCGTGCTGACCCGGGCGGATAAGAGCAAGTGTCCAGCTCCATGCGGCACATTTGAGCAGTGCTCGGAATGCTTGCACCACTCACACTGCGGCTGGTGTGCTCTCAGCGGCGCCAACGGCCAGGGTATCTGCTCTGAGGGTTCTATCGACGCTCCACTCGATTATTCCACACGTACCACTTGCGCTGCAGTCTACGGCACCGTACATCCGCTCAACAAAACCGACGACTTTAACGAAACCTTTTCTTGGCACTACACGCGCTGCCCGCCAGAGAACGAATGCGAAAATAATCACCATCAATGTAAAGCTGAATCGGAGGTAAGAAAAATTCGAAAATATTCTAATACACAATTAATATTGGTTTTAGTTATGTTAGTTTATGTGCGAGATACTTTGTACAAAACGAATGCATCCCAACACCTACAATTAACAAAATTAATTCTAAACAAATATTAACTGTTAGAATTATCTAATTGATGGTTGATAAGATAAACAATTATAAAGTAACAAATTAGAGCAAAACTTATTACTACTGAATCTAAAAATTACTATTTTGTTAGGGATGCCGGCAGCCGCCGGGGTTATAGACGGTGCTCACTTACATACAAATGTTTGATTGACTCTAGATTGACTACTGCACTAAGGCTTCCGGGCTACGATTCCTATATATGCTCCCGTACTTTAGTGTTTTTGATTATATACTTTCGTGAATTCTCTTTCTAAACTTTAAAAAATGCATTATAAAAAAAGTATGTTGGCTCTTTAAAAGCAACTATGCATATTCCGGAATCAGATGAATACTTCCCTGTTAGTATGCAATGTGTAAAAATGGTTTAATAAATTTACATTTGAAACTTTTATAGGCGACGTTAAATAAGTACTTGTTGAAGCATCTATTTTCTCTTCTGTTATTGTATTGTAGTGTGTTTTTAGTAGTAACAATGTCACATTAAAAAACTTGAATTTTTATTAGATTAGTCTTGATGGTACTTAAAAACTCAGCTTAAACCAGTCGGTACGCAGTATGACTGAGTATATAAAAAAAAAACAATACTGAACACAGCAACTCTGAGGAATATTAAAAGAGATTTGAAAAACCAACCTGAAAACAAAATATCTGAGAAAACAGATGGTGCCATGTGGTGCTAAATACATAATAATTTTAGCAAGAATTTGAAAACAAAAAAGTTTTTTTCTTATTAAAAGCACCTACTTACTTAAATCAAGCAAGAATATATTTTTTACTAGCTGGTACCCGCGACTTCGTTCTCGTGGAATTTGAAAAGCGCTGCCTTAGTTGGTTCGATTCCCAGACCGGGCAAAATTTTAAAGGGTTTTCTGAGAGGAAAAATAGCCTAAGTTACTCCTTGTATAGACAGCTGGTAGTAAAATATTATCAAAATTGGTCCAGCCGTTTTGAAGATTACCCCGAACAAACAGAAAGACAGCCAAAAAATATTTAAACTGGTTTTTAGGCATAGGTATCGTGCAAATAACTGCCTGAGCATGAAAAAAACCTATAATTTTGACATTACAAACAGACACTTCTATTTTATTTATTTGTATAAAGTTATTATACTTTGGCAATTAATTAGTATTGTTTGGTAATGTAATGTATTAGTAAGGACACAGTAGTTGAATACCCTATTGGAAGATTATTACGATAGCAATGTTTTTTTACAAAGGCATTTCTTTATTCTACTATGTGATTAATATATTAGTACGCGAATGATACTATTCGATATCAATAGACGGTATTTTTTTAGGTAAGTTCCTAAATATATATATACAAGAATTGCTCGTTTAAAGGTATTAGAGAGATAATAATAATAATAAATAGATAAAATCAGTAAAAAAACACATATTAAAAGTAAATATTGTTATTGATATTCGTTTTAGATAAACCACTCAATGTATACATATTTTAATAAGTTCTTTTGTAGGTGTGTCGTGATCTACCAGAGGGCTATGAATGCACGTGTGGCGCAGGCCACAAACGATCCGCGGTGGGCGGTGGTTGCGTTGCAGTGTGTTCTCAGGGCTGTGTGCGCGGCTCCTGTGTATTTCCCGATGAGTGCCGCTGCGAGTTTGGTTACGTGGGCGCCAACTGTACCATACAGTGCCAGTGCAACGGTCATTCCAACTGCGAGGGACCCGACAAGCTCGACAAGTGTACTGCATGCTTCAATAATACCATGGTAAATAATATTTAACTATTTTTCAATAAAATGGGGAATATGACAATGACATTACATTGAAATTCAGATCAGAGTTTACAACTTCATAATCTAAGTTCTCCACTGAATAGCCACGAAAAAAAACCCTAAATTTGGTAGCTTGTCTCTTGGCTGAAGAGAATAATCAATTACCTATGATTTTGTGCGTTTAACCTTGGCCTCGCATGACCTCTAGCGGTCAAAATTTACTGCGTACTGAAGGTACTTTTCAATTCCAAGCTCAAAAATATGCAATCCCATTTGAAAATTGCCCTTGACCCTTGATATAAATTAAACGTTGTGCAAGGTCAAATTAAAGGTCACCAATGGATAGTAAGGAAAAATTCCTTTAACTTTGTTGTTTAACGTATTGCCGAAAAATGCATCCCCAGCGAATTATTTTGCTGTTCCGGTACTTTTCTAACACCCGGTATTTCACTGATATATCCATAGTGTAAAAGTTGTTAAGTGAATGATACAGTCTGTCTGGTTCCTTCATATCTGTTTATTGTATGTGCTTATTCGGGCCATTTTTTTTACAGGGTGACCAGTGTGAAAAATGTAAACCCAATTTCGTAGGCGATCCAGTCAATAACGTTCAGTGTGTACCTTGCTCTACATATTGTCACGGCCACACATCAATATGTACTAGCGACATTGATGCAGCGCCGACGTCACGTGACGTAGGTGGTTTGGCGGAACCCGAAGAATATAGAGATATATATAGAGACATTAACGCCGCGACCAAGGCCCGCTGTGCCCGGTGTGCTAATAATACCGATGGCCCTCGCTGTGAAAAGTGTATAGAAGGATATTTCCGAGGAACAGATGATTACAGGGACCCTTGCAGACCGTGAGTTTGTTTTTGTTACAAATGAACTTAATAACTTCATTACTATACCTAAAAAATTTCAAAGTATGTTGTTCTCTGTCACACATTACATAGTTTTCTACCTTCATCAAACCAGTGCATTTTTAAGACAATCACTTTTTGGTCCGGATGTCTTAATACAAACTGTGCCCGGATTCCTCCTATTTCAGGCATAGAGTAGCGAATGGTTTGAGTCGGTTCAATTCCGACACACCGCCTCGCCGCAAATCTCGATGTGACGGCCCGAGTAAATTCCACACGTAAACAAAAGAGTATTGAATTGCAGTTGCTAGTAGGGGCGGCAAATATGTAAGTCCGCCACTGACAGCAGTTTAATATGAGTATTGAACTCACTCGCCTTAATGAACGTCAAACACTGACATAACCAAACTTATTTGTATTCAATTTGAAAATGCTGATATACCTACTTGAATGAACAACTTTTACACTCGAAGACGATAGTTTCCTGGTACCTTTTTACAAAATCAGGTCTTTTAACCAAATATATATGTATTTATACGTGATTTCAGTTGCGAATGCCATGGACACGGTGACACTTGTGATCCAGTAACTGGTGAAAAATGTAACTGTGGCAATAACACCGAAAGCGACATTTCGTGTCAAACTACCAGCTCCAGTAAAAACTCAGCGCAAGAGTGCTGGCGGTACCAGTGTGTCAAATGTAAGGATCTCTACATGGGCGACCCAAGGAATGGACATCAGTGTTATAAAACTATAAACATAGAGAATAAATTATGCTTTGACGGAAAATCAATTGGTATGATACTTTCGTATGCTGTTTAAGATACCCAGGTTTGTACAGAACTTGCTTAATGATATATTTTTTCAATTTCAGATGAATGTAAAATTAAACCCAGACCACTGTATCCCGGTCAAACCGTTTTTGTAGCCGTAAATCCAAGATATATGAACGTTGATATACGAGTAATAGTAGACGTGACACAGGGCGCTGTTGATCTATATCTAAGTCCAAACGACAGTTCGTTTGTAGTATCGGTGAATACGAGCAACGGGGATCATGCAGTCGAACTGGATCCCACTTATCACAAACATGAGCCAAATCGGAGAATACCATCGTTCGACGATCACATGCCTGAGGAACCGCGCGTCACGTGGTACTATGACAAAGTAGAGTACACTTTGGCCGATTATACCTGCAAGAGTTTGGCCACGTACGTTACAGTAGACAGAAGGAATATTCTACTCCGCGTGAGAAACCTGCGCAACCGCCTCGTGCTAACACTGCCGCAACACGTTCACGATTTATCGCACACGAAATTCTACATAGTGATTCGAGCACGACACACAGACGACGGTGCCGCTAGTTTCGGGGTCATATTTTTCCGCCAAGATCAACTGCACATCGATCTATTTGTATTCTTCTCGGTGTTTTTCTCCTGCTTTTTCCTCTTTCTCGCGGCGTGCGTCGTCGCGTGGAAAGCAAAACAGGCGGCTGACGTTCGCCGCGCGAGAAGAAGACACGTGGTCGAGGTGAGTGACAAACATGTTTAAGCCCCTGATTTAGTAGAGTATAATAATCTATAAGTAAGCGTGACCACTGCCGCTTTTGACGTTACAGATGCTGCACATGGCGAAGCGTCCATTTGCAGCAGTAACGGTCCTGCTGAGCGGCGGGGTGACGTCAGCGGGCCCGCGCCGGCGCCGGGCGCCCGACCTGCGCCCCGTGGCCATCGAGCCCACGGCCGACGGCCGCGCCGCTGTCACCTCGGTGCTCGTCAAGTAAGTGCTGCATTTACTTGCAGGTATTCCTTGCCAGGGGTAACGGTGCTGCTGGCAGGTGAAACGATAACCAGTTTATATTTTTAATAAATTTTTGTATCTTCTGAGTAATATTTGTCTGTGCCTTTACCTCTGTTATTCATTTGTTCCTGACAATGTAACGCATTGTAATATTGCACTCACATACTAAGCGCACATACTGCATGTAGTTAACGTGAGAGGCGCTAAGGGCCTAGTGTAAGTTTATTTCACTTCAATTCGATCGTCGCGGTGACTGCGTTCGTCGTTGCGGTTGGCCTGCACTGAAATCTTCACCGATCGCGACGCCAAACCCGCTCGCCCGCGCCGTCGATAGCGACTTCAGGTGAAATTAAACTCGCGCTAAGGCCCTTGGTAACCGCAATAAATTTGACTTTTCTAATAGATACATACGAGTTAGTTCACCTATAGTGGTCAAAATTTTACCATATTTTATTTATGAAATGAAAAAATCTTGATCTTAGGCATAAAATTTTACAGCCCTCTTAGTGCAATCATCAGGTCAATCGTTCAACTTCATAGTTTGCAAAAAAATGCAGATTCGATGAATATTGCAGATTACCTGGCGGCTCCAACGTGCCGGTGCGGCTGTCGCTGGCGTCGTCGCTGGTGCTGGTGGCGCGAGCGCCCGCGGCCCGCGCCCGCCGCGCGCCTCCGCTGGCGCGCCTGGCCGCGCACACCTAGCCGCCAGCGCCTCTCCGCCCAGCCCCGCTCCTGCCCCTCGACATATTGCCAGCTTTTTCAATTTAATCCGGTATTTTACATGCATCTTCTGACGAACATATCGTAACCTATTCGGAAAGAACGTTATTGACTTGTCTCTGTATATATCGTTTGATAGTGAAAACCCGGAGTGGATTACTTAAACGTTCGCTGAGGATCGGATGCTTATTAGCTCCATTGAATCTCGTGACCGGCCGGAAGTATTAAATAGAGCGCAGTTTTTGCACGGGTTGTGAAGGGACCGGTGTCTAATAAAATGTTGTTGTTTATTTCGAAATTTTATTAGGTAATGTTATAGCGACGGTTGGTTGCTTTGATGTTGAATATGTATTATATGAGTTAGTTTCAGATCTTTATTTACAAATTTTAATAACTGAATATAATAATAATGCAGCTATTTCTAAGATTTTAAGTCTATGTTCCTATGAATATATGAATCTCGTAAAAGATATTATTAGTTATTGAAATAACATATCTATGGCAATTTTTTTCTAAATCATTTTTTTTTTTGTTTTTATTTAGTTTTATGTCTACAATAATCTTTTAAACAAATGGTACTCGCTATATTATTTTTGTAATATAATTTTGCAGTATCATCAGATATACGTCCTGAGCGTTTGATCATATTAAAATTACAGAAATCCATTTAGTTTATCAACACCTAAAAGATTATAGGTACATGTATTACGTAACTGCAGACAGTAAATTATGTTATAAGCATTAATCCAGTTTATATAATTTTTTTTATTTATTTAAGCATAAATAAAAGATCATGTTAGATACAAGTAGGATTAGCACTTATCAATTTTCGGTTGCCAAGATTTTTAATGTTACCATGGCATTCCTCAGATTTTATACTTCTATACGTACATATATTCTTTTACTGAATTCATTGTAAATTACTCTAATACAAGCAAATACGGCGATGTTATATGCGAGATGTTTGATGTGTGTCAGGGCTAACTTCTCAACTATATAAATAAATATCCCTAAGAGTAGTGGAATATGTGTAGATATGTCGTAATATATTATTATTCTGGCTGTTCAAGCGGTGGATTCAGCACTAATATTTTAATGTCTGAATACTGTAGGGATGTGATTTATGTCAAATGCTGATACAGCTATTAAAGTTTAGCCAATTTGATTATTGAAGTGCTCATTAGTAATCAACAGTATTGTGTAAATGGAATGATCAATTATTTGATGTGTAGGTAGATTTATATTATATTTTAAGTAGGTTTAAAGTTACATTAAGAGAGTACTGAATATTGTTATGGCTACATCATTAAGTTATACATAATCAATTGAATTGTACTTGATCAAAAGTAAAAACTGAGTCCAAATTACATTCCATTGTATATCTTTGTACATATAAATTGTAATAATTGTGTATTACCAAATTTAGATCAGGTATCAAAGAGCTTTAAGGATATTTATATTAAGAAAATTTATTGCTCATCATCTTCTACTAGTTTCTTGATAAGTATACATTTAAATGCATTTATATATTATTTATCTTTGTATTACTGTTGCCACATTACAATAAGATTCCATTTCAATAGGTTGCCCAATGTTGAAACATCATATTTGTGAACAGTGAAGAATGCACAATAGTGACTGTGTCATCTGTCTTTATATAGCTTTAACAGCTGAAACGTCAAAAGGAAATATTTGTGAAATACATTTAATATTTGTATGGATGGTACTATTGGATTGGTAACCTTATTTATATTAACTAGTCCAGTCATACACATGTTTTTCTGCAAATAGAAGACCTTTTCAAAAGATTGAGATTAGATATTATTACCCATATTCGTCCGATTTTGTGCTCAATGTTGATGAATCCCTGAATAAAATAATAAGTAACAAAAATAAGATTGAATGAGTAATGAGTGAAATGACAATTTATACTTTCTCATCACAAGTACTAGATATATTTTAATGGATTTAGCATCTTCTGTCTAATGCTATCACACATTTGGTGATGTCCATTTAATTATATCAATTTCTTACTAATTTGTATTATTAAATTTACTGTTAGGTATTGGGTTTACCTTAATAAAATAAGCATAATTTTATTTGCTCAAACTATTTTTATATTGAATAACTATGACAGCTGTATAATTATTTTTTATGAATTGTATCCCCTATTTATACAATAAATAATGTTTACCTAGTAAATAGCCATACTTGCTTTTTCAGGTGTGATATTATTTTAAGTATCATCTGTATATACACTTTTAAAAATGCCATTTTATTGTTTTACAATGTAATGTGTTTACCATTTTGCATTGTTATTATCTTATAATAATTTATGATCTGAATTTGAGCAATCTCAAACCAACAGCAGCTTTTCTATGCTTCTATTTAGCTACAAACATATATGTATCACTGGTCATATTGATGTCTGGCACATAATATACCAGGCAATATTATTATTTACATTAAATAGAATTTAATGGCAGTATTATGTATAAGCAATATATATGTATATGTTTAATCTGATTGTATAGTAAATGTTTATAAAATAAAATATACTGTTGGTTGTAAATGTTCAATTATTATTTTCAATAGCCTCAAAATAAAATAAAATCATTTTTATACATCATTTTCTTTGAAATGCTTAGATGATTAAAACTACATAATAGAATACAGCAAACGTGAAACTTATCTAAGAGTTAGAATCATACCTCCCATTAATGATGAATACAAATAAATATATAATAGACACAGCACTCCCAGCACAAGATGCATCTTGCTGCAACTAGTCATAAACAGGCCCCTGTGAACCTGAACCTAGTCAAGCTTACTGAAAATACAAATGCGTGTACAACCATATAATATCTTTAATAACTTTAATCATCAAAGAGTTATGGTAGGCACAGCTTAAAATTTGTATATAACATATGCAAGTAATCTATGGTTCTTTTTGAGTAAGCAGATGTGTTTTTATTTTTTGAA
This sequence comes from Arctia plantaginis, assembly GCA_902825455.1. NCBI lineage: Eukaryota > Metazoa > Arthropoda > Insecta > Lepidoptera > Erebidae > Arctia > Arctia plantaginis. Next base: position 11,581,271 of record CADEBD010000288.1, read on the forward strand.
GTAATTCTTTTTTAACAGTATCTGGAACTAAAGCTCGTGCACGTGGAGTTACTTTTGATACCAGTCCATCAAATGTAACATTACTACTTTCATTTTCCTTGACAGCATCCCGGCAAAGTACTCTAACTTGATCTCTCCATCCACATTCTATTAGACGTCTTCTTAGAAGTTCTTTGAACCTATAACAAACTAGCTATAGTTAATTAAGTCAAGGCATAATTAAATTGGCAACAGTTCAACACTGAAAGGAAGCAAATCCAATGTAAACAGGTAGAACTTTACGACATTTATAGACAAGTAATATTTACAGGCAACTATGTAGTAATTATTTAAAAATCAAGCACATTGGACACTTGAAATTAAATAAATACTTAACAGATTTTACTAAGTAATAATTACGCTAATTAATGGTCAGATTATTTCAATTTAAAGTACATTAGATTAGAGATTAATAGGCAGGCAACAACAGTAACACTAAATTACACATTTGGGATGTGCAAATAGATACCTAAAATTATTTTAGAAAACTGTTGTATGATAAAAGTCAACATAGACATCATCAGACTTCATTTAATACTTTTTAAATTTTGGAGTGCAATTTTTAAATATTTACATAGAATGCAATAGTAATTTTTAATCAAACTTCGAAAATCCTGCATTTTAAGTAAAGAAAAAGAGTACCCACCTTTCTCGATCTCCACTTAAGATTAAACGCTGATGTGCAATAGTATTATTTACCGTCATATTGACCTGAAATAAACAATGCCGCATAAAATGTATACCCACAGTACAATAAACATCTATACAAAGACAAGAATGCCAGTAGTTTGAACTACCACATTCAAGTTTATTAGAAGAAACCTTTATTACCATAAAAAGAGGATTACACTAATACAAATTTAATAATAATTCAGATAATTTACTATACAAAGTAGGCAGAAGTCATGAGAAAGATTAAATTGAATCCAAGTATTCACATTTATTAATCAAATTCCACACATTTAACAACTTACAAAATAAAAAGCTACTTGAAATGAAAACTCGAAAACTGACAAGCAGTGCTGCCAGCCCTTATTTTAAAAGAATAGCAAATGGAGTTTAATAAAATTGGTAGTAATTTGACATTTGCATGTGTCAGTTTAATTTATTATAGATTATTATGGAGGGTAGAGGCAAGGATGGGCACGCCCTTATCGCGGCGGTAAGACCCGTAATGGAGGATTGGCTCTAGAGGCATCACGGAATCCTCTCATACTGGTTGACGTAGGTAATCACTGGGAAAGGATGCTTCGGAGATCAACTATGTATGATCCGCAAGAAACCAACGCCTGAGTGCCACCACTGCGATGGACCGTGGACATGGCGCTCCACATGCTGACAGAATGCCCGGTGTGGGTGGAGCAGAAGCGTTTCCTCGTGGCGGCGGGAGTGGGAATTCTCTCGCACGGTAACATGATTGCTGCCACGGTACGGAGCGAGAGTGCGTGGAACTCCGCCGTCTCCTTTCGCGAGCCTTCCTTCTGCTTCTGGTGGAGCGAGACCAGAAGAGGCTTAGAATTCGCCAGGCCCGTTAATGGGCTAGGTACCAGCTGCGATTACCTGTCGTGAAAGTGGCATGGTTTTGCTCGTAGAATAGGTGAGAGATTAGAAATTTCGCAAACAAATTTGGTATAAATTATTCAAACACCAGGTACATAAAGTACATAGCTCAAAAACTTAAGACAAACATTTAAAAGCCGTGTAAATGTTTAAATGCAAACGTAGCAAACTAATTGTTAACAGGAATTCTGCAGGACAGCTATTTAAACTGAATAACGTCAACTGATAAACATTATGTAAACAAAATGAGGAAAGTACATAAAAATCAATTTAAAATTAAAACATCATGCTTCACTGTACTTTAAATTATAAAATAAAAGCATTATCTTTTTTTTTATAAATTGCAATCTATCATTTTAGATATTCATCAATTGTTGTGTGTGTTGATATGACTTGTACGGAATTTGCCTGTTAACTCATCCGTCCTCTCTATTTCTCAATCATATGAGGTCTTGAGGAAGCCTTTTCTTCACCCTTCTTGTGGTTGTCTGTGTATTCATCAGGCTAACTGCTAGTGTTTTTGGATGTTTGCTTATCCGGTCCCTGTAGGTCCTGGTCCTGTCATATATTTCCTCCTTTACAGTAGAGATACCGAGGTCGTTGTGTAGTTTGTCATTTGTGACATACCAGGGTGCATTGGTGCATTATTCTTAAAACTTTAGACTGGAATATTTGCAGAATGGCTATATTCGATTTAAATGCAGTTCCCCAGAGCTGCAGTCCGTATGTCCATATGGGTTTTATGATGCCCTTATACAATAGTATCTTATTTTCTAATGTCAATTGCGAGTTTTTATTACGTAACCAATACGTTTCTCTCAGTCTTTGACCCGCGGCACAGCGGTTTGTAAAAATGTAATAATGTGCTTTGGCCAGGTGGGACGTCTGTCAAGGTACATTCCCAGATATTTAGCTTCAGTAGCTTTGGGTGAATAAACTCAATTTAAGTGAACAGGTGGACATGTATTTTTTCTTGTTGTGAATGTCACTTGGACAGATTTAGTTTCATTGGCTTTGATATGCCAGTCTTTAAGCCATTGGGATATATGGTCAAGACTTGCCTGAAGTTTTTGTGATGCAAGGTCTGGTAGAGTATGTGCCGTAAGAATAATGTGTCGTCGGCAAAAGTACTACGCCTGCTGTAGTTGGGAGGTCTGCAGTATAAAGTAGGTAGAGCGTAGGACCCATTACACTACCCTGAGGGACACCTGCTTCGATTTTATACAGGGATGTAGATTCGCAACCTTGTTTTACAAAAAAATATCTGTCGCTTAGGTAGGATTTAATTAGGTTGTAGTTAGATAATAGGTATTCAAATCAACCTACAAACATAGTGTAGTAGCTAATAGGTAGATTAATTTTTATTTTAAATGAAAGCCCCTCATGCTAAACCCGATCAAAAGCCTGAGATGTCAAGGAATGCCGCTGTACTATATTGTTTCCGCTCAAAGGCTTTATAAATATTTTCAATCTATGTACTTGTTCTAAATAATTTCAGTCTATGTACTCGTTCTATAGTGCTGTGCTGTTGTCGAAACTCAAATTGGTGGTCAGGTAAGAGGTTATTTTCAGAGATAATGGGCATCAGTCTTCTCAAGCAGTGCCGGATTTAGACAGCGCGGGGCCTGTAGCAAATAGTACCAAGGGCCCCTTAGGTTGTTTTAGGTTATCTAGTTTATGGTATTTATCATCATCCTCAACAGTCTATTGCTGGATATGGGCTTCTCCTTAGAAAGGAGATTTTTGTTTGCTATGCTACGCTGGCCAGACGGGTTGGTTATACCAGTCTCAAATTTGAAACAAACCCTACTTGGGGTTGTCTTAAGTTTCAAGAAACAAACCCTATAGGTTTTGTTTCAATTCTGATACGTCAGCCCATGTCATGTGGTGTTGAATAGGGCTCTGGTCTTGGGCCCTCCTGTGGGAACATAGGGTATGACTAGGCCCTTCGAGGAGACTTCCCACCCCGGGCTGGGCGTAATCTGTTACGCCAACGACACTTTGGTTGTCTGTGGATAGGAGGGGGCCCTGGAGTGTCTCTTTGGTGGTTGTCTTAAAGGTGGTCCTGGATAAGACGGAGGCCTCTTATTTCTTGAGCCTAGTTGTAGTCCACCCCCTGGCGCCTCAATCATGGTCATCTTGGTCAACGTACCGGTTCAGGCCCAGATGAAGGATACCTGACGGGAGATGGCTCTTCGATGAGCACTCCCAACAGCTTACCCTAAAACTGGTCGACACTGCGTCTGTTCTTAAGTGACTTTTGCCCAACCAGCATCGTTTCAAGACAGCTGTACACGGGGCTGTCCAGTCAATGGCACTGTACGGTGCCCCAGTGTGGACGGCAGTTCTGACCGCCCGGCATAGGGCGCGCATTAACCAAAATTATGTAAGTGCTATGATTATGGATGTATTATCTCAATGTATATTGTGCAGTTTGTGTTGTATGTTTACTATTGTGTCATTATTGATTTTTATTACAAAATGTTAAGATTTAATATTAATATTATTTTGGGTTTGAATATAAAAAGCATGTTTACTCAGCTTAATACAAAAAATGATTGCACGCCACTGTTAAAATAAGTCTGAGCTTATAAAACATATTTTATTATGGCGCCCTTAGAGGGCATTGACAGTTAGAACCATGGTTATAGCACCGTGTCGACGTCTGGCCAGAACACTCTCGTGGGATTTGGGAAGGAAGTGCTCGGCCCCCACCCGAAGAGGAGCGCGAGGGTCGTAAAGCCTCTCGCCGAGCCACGATGGCTCGTTGGTCGGTCCAGCCTGGAGGCTCCACGTGCTCGCTTTGCCGCCGTAGAGGCACTCCAAGCGGTCGTTGAGTTGAGGCCAATCGTTGAGTGGGCAGAGCGTCCAGAGCAGAGCAGGTTCTTTCTGAGTACGGCTGATTCTGCAATCGTTCGATAGGAGGGAATTGAATCCCGCCTGTTATCACTCCGATTGCAGTGAGGACGCGGCTCAGCACACGCGGGCAATTTGCTTGGCTTGGGCGTTACACGCAGCGTTGGGTCGCAGTGCAAAACATAATTTTAGAAATGTACTAAAACTTTAAATTTTTACTTAACACATCACACACACACGGCTGTATGTTTCCTAACTAGGCAGAGCCTGTACTATTCTAACCAGACTGCTGATAAACATACTTATATATTTCTCAATATATACATATTATAGATAAATTACACCCAGACACAGAACAAATCATCGTGCTTATCACACAATTATTTGTCCTGGGTGGGAATCAAACCCACGACCTCTGGCTTAGCAGGCTCACTAACCACTAAACCAACAGGCCCGTCAAATTATAGTTTGACATTTAGATGCAACTCTTTCGTGATAAGATTTTTGGCTTTATTGATTTCAAAAAATATATTTTCACACTCCGATCGAAATACGAGTAAGTAGATACTTTTTTACGGTCAGAAAGAGCGGGGGCCCCCAAATGCGCGGGGCCCGTAGCATTTGCTACTCTTGCTACATGGCTAATCCGCCACTGTTCTCAAGATTAATTTTTCCATAACTTTTGATGTAATGGGTAGCAAGCCGATAGGTCTGTAAGATTTCGCATCAACAGCACTTTTACCAGGTTTAAGGACCATTATGACTTGTGCGACTTTCGACTGAAGAGGAACCGAACATCTGAGCAGGATTCCGTTCCGCTCTTTAGGTAGTTCCTTTAGACTTTTGCCAGTTGTCAAGTCGTAACCAGAAGCTTTTTTGGAGTTCAGTGCCTTGATGGTATCTTTTACCTCTTTCTTGGTGAATTTGGGAATAGGGACATCGAGCTGGTGAGTTCGGTTTAATAAGTCGATAACTTAATGAGTTTTTGAGGAGCCCATGTCAGGGTTTGGGACAAATACATTTTTCAGATGTTCAGCAAACACAAAAGTTTTATCCACATCATTAGTGGGCCACTCATTGTTATTCTTACGAAGAGGGAGTTGATTTGTAACGGGTCTTTTAAATTTCTTGATGGCTTTCCACAAGGAGTAGTCGGTAGTTGCAGTTGAATCAAAATTTTTAAGAATATTTGGATGTCTTGGTTTTTATAATAATATTGGATTAAATGGTTCGATTGTATGGAATGTGAAGGACAGCGCCACCTAGTATCGACTAAAGTACATCCATTAAGATTGTGCTTATTACGAGTACTTCTGATCCTTACAGCGCTAGATGTTGCTGCAAGTAACGCGTGACTGATTCTGGAATATTCTTGTTGTCTGGAACGCACTATCGAATATTACAGATTGTTCTAGTAAATTTTAAAAGCGCTATGAAAGCGGAGTTAGCGTTCCATGAGGCTATGTTTAAACAACCAAATGCGATACTTTCATCGTGGGTGATATAATAAGGTTTGTCAAAGTAGTCAGCTGTTGCATCATTTGTTTCATTACGTTCAATAATTCATTAATATCATTTGGTTTATTAATATTATTATTTATGTTTAGTGTGGATTGTTGTCCGTTTGTTAGTACGTCTTCGTATGTTTGTGTTAAAGTTATTTGTTTTTTTTTTGTCATTGTTGGCGGCTTTAGGATTATCCGCGTGTATCAACTGTTCTACGAGTCTTGTTTTGCGTTCTGGTATTTTAGGAAACTTAATATTTTGAAGAAGGGCCGGAAGAAGGATTACGGTCTGGGGCAGCCCTTTTGGGCAACACGCGGGTTTTTATTTCGGGGTTTTCTCCCCTAGCTGAATACTATGATGGTTATGGCGCCTAAGAGCCGCCTGTGCCCTATATACTTAGCTACAGTCATGATGAAGATGGAAGATTGCGAAGCTCATATAACTGCAGCATTGCCCGGGAGGTACGACTCACTAGTGACTCCACCACTAGACCGCAACGGCAGACTAGTAGCAGCGGGGACGTGTACACATAATTGCAAACTCAACTCCGCACTCTTAGGTATATTTAGGCACGCTTCTGTATGCTTCTTCTTCTTGCTCTTAGGTATATACTACTACTATACTATATTCACTCTTCGCATACATCGGGTAAATGTGGCAAAGATATATTATTGTTCATGCGGGAGGAGATACTGGATTTGTTACAAATGCACTACTTGTGTTTAAATCAAACACAAAAAGTGGTGATTATCATGACGAGATGAATAGTACCAACTTTAAAAAGTGGGTTATTGAAAAACTTGTGCCTAATTTACGAGAGCCATCTATAATAGTGATGGATAATGCTCCTTATCACCGTATTTGTGTGAATAAAGTCCCAAATACGAATTCTTTAAAAAAAATATGCAATTAAGGTTGACCCAAAATAAAATTGACTACGGAGAGAATTTGACAAAACCTCAGCTTTTAGAACTAATTAAGAGAAACAAGCCTGAACCTGTGAATGAGATTGAAAAAAATTTAGAAGACAATAGACATAAATGCTTATATTTACCACCTTATCACTGTGATCTCAATCCCATTGAACTCATATGGAGCACAATGAAAAGAAAAGTTGCTGATGTAAATATTGAGGACAAAAATGCTGAAATTTCCTGCCTAGTTAGAGAAGCTTTTGACGCTATTAGAGTTCATGAGTGGGCACAGCATTGTAAACATGTTCGCAGGTTAGAAGGAGAAAACTTAAAACATGATTTGTATTTAGATAAACCTTTTATTATAGAAGTTGTAAGTGACACTGAAACCGAAAGCGATAGTGATAATGATGATAGTGGTACGGAAATAATCGGAGTATGGCCTCACAACCAGGATGAAGTTGTATATGCAGGTTCATTTAAAGATCACAATTACTGTAAACCTGGTTTTCAATAAATAATTATAAGCAATTTGTTTTTTTTTATTACACTACACTACCACTAGGTACCACTGCTAATTGTAAATTATCAAATTCTTTTTATTTATTTTATTATTTTTAAATTTTAATACATATATATATATATATATATATTTTATTTTTTTATATATTACAGGCCAGGTGGAGTGACGATTTGCGTAAGATGGCTGGCAGGAGCTGGATGCGAGAAGCCCAAAATCGATCTAAGTGGCGTGCAATGGGAGAGGCCTATGTCCAGCAGTGGACTGCGATAGGCTGATGATGAAATTTTAATATCTGCAGGCTGGAACGTGCCCGGTATACTAGCGGCCTCTGCTGGGGTTACGTTATGAATACCCAAGCTCCTAGAGTCAAAAGCCAATGTATGAAGTGTCAACGCCGTGTATTAGCCTATTTTTCTTTCTTCCCCATAACACTTATCTGAATTCAATTATGCTTAATATTTCATGAGATAAAATCAGTATATTGATAAATATTATTTATTTATACAATAAAAATAATTGATAATTGATAAAATTTACTATAATTTATGATGGCCCACGTTATTGTATTAGATTCAGTGAATGAAGATATCTTTGCAAATCTATATTTAATTCATTACAGATATTCTTGAACCACAAAAGTTTTAAATGTAGCATTGGTGCTTTAGAGGAAAATTTACTGCCAACTTCTACTATTTTAGAGACTGCAATTTTAAGTGATTCGTATCCTATTGACACTGCACCATTAGAACAAAATAAAGCTCTGTCTGACACAGACGACAGAGACACAACTCTACCCCAAACTCAAGACCATTTATGTCCAACATGCCAGAAACATTTTAAAAATATGAGGAGCTTGCTTGCACATATGAAAATCCACAATGAAAAACCTTTACAGTGTCTGGTTTGCGGTCGCTGTTTTAATCAAAATTCTCATTTACAAAGACATATTTCTACACATAAAGTGTGGCCTGATGGCCTAACTCAGACAACTGCGAGAACTCTTGAAGCAGAATTATTAAGTTACAGCTGTCCTTATTGTGATGTTGTATTGTCCAGCTATAGTCAATATAGAGCACATTTAAAAACACATTTGTCTTTAAAAAAATACAAATGTATTCAAAATGATTGCATGGAGTTTTATGATAGTGTTGAAAGTTTACTCCACCATGTAAATATTGGACATGAGACTGTCAGATATGCTTGTTATTTATGCAGTTCCACTTTTGATACCTTGGAAGGTATTGCATCACATCAAGATGCTCATAAAAAGTCTGGTGACAGGATGTCTAGTAAAATGGAATTATTTAAATGTACACAATGTGATGCAGAGTTTCGTAAGTCAGAAAAACTAGCTCTACACATGCTCACAGAGAGTCATAAAAAAGTGTGCATACATTGTAGTAAAACTTTTGCCAGTGATAAAAGGTTGAGACTACACTTGAAGATACATACAAAGTTTAAACTATATCAGTGTAATATATGCAACAGTAGTTTCCCTATGAAAAAGTATTTATCAGCACATTTGTTAAAACATGGTGCCAGAAAATACAAATGTTCTGTTTGCAAATTGTCATTTAAACGAAGTGATCTGCTTCAAAGGCATATGAGGTTGCATCAGTCCAAGAAACTATATAAATGCCCTTTCAAAGATTCTTTAGACTGCAAAAAAGAATTCAGCCGCAGTGATAAATTAAAAACACATATAAAAAGTCATACAAAATACATGTCAATGAATGGATCACCTAAAGCAAAATTGTTACACAACAAAAGTCCTCCAGAAATTTATAGTAAAACAAAATAAATGTGCATAAAGTTATACATATTCTTAATGAGATACTGTTAATTTCAAGGACATATATTTTTAACAGTTAAATTTGTAAATTGAAAAGGAACACATATAGGTACTTTGAGGCCTAAAAGTAGACTTAGCACATTAAGATTCAAATGTTTCCTAATGAGAAAATGATAAAGAATTGCTGAAAACACTATTGATTGAACATGATCATGTAACCTTACTTATTAAGTGATACTATGCATATGCGGGGCTTCCTCCAGATGTAAGTATTATCTAATTAGCTACTAAAGTAAAGTCAGAGCTACAGTGTGATTTAAGTAACGTGGACACTTGAAGCTCTAGTGAACACAAGTAAAATGAATTGCTACACTTCACTTTTGTTTTTATTTATTGTGACTTTACAAGTTTTTCAATCAAATGTAACAATTATTTTCTATTAAACAATAGTTCAGATTTAGTGTCCTGTGTAAGTTATAATGTGTTTGTTTTTAGGGAAGGCAGTTTCGTGTTACAGATCAAGTATTTTTTGACGTCCAACGTGAAAATAAGCATTTAGGGCGATTCGTAATCGGATTATTTGGAGATTTAGCCCCTAAAGCTGTCAAAAACTTTCTAGTTTTATCAACTAAAGGTATAGAAGGGAAGTCTTATAAAGGAACATCATTTAATCGCATAATTAAGAGATTTATGGTACAAGGTAAGGTCATATTTATGTGTTATGATGATTTTCTTCTACTTTTTTAGTTTGAATGGCTTGCCTTGTGAGTAGGTATATATGTACCTATATCATTACTATTGGTTAGCACATCATAATCAATTTGATTATGGTTTCTGAAATGTGCTAGTATTCACATTTACACATGTTTAAAATGTAAAGTGTGTAATTTGATGCAGCACTTAATACCATTATTACCAGGTATATTTTTTTATGATATAGGGGGCAAACAAGCAGACCTGTCACCTGATGGAAAGTGACTACCGCCACCAAAGGCCTTTGAGGTAGGAATACAGTCTTTCTTGAAAGTTTGATGGTGGTATAGGTCCGAAAATATCACAGGCGACAATTGTTTCCACAAATTAGTTGTGCGAGGCAAAAAAGTGCTGTGAACACGTGTGACACGGAAAATACAAATATTTGTTTTAAAGTGTATTTTATTTGCATTACTTTGATGGTAGGAGGGGATGTAGTTTCCGACGACGGCACGGGCTCTATTAGCATATATGGTGAAACATTTGATGATGAAAACCTGGATACACAGCATAGCGTGGCTGGTTTCGTATCTATGGCTAACAAAGGTAGTAAGTACTACAGTAATTGCGACTTTATTTTCTTGACACTGTTTTTTTTATAGTAACGTTTGTTTATAATTTTAGGACGAAACACAAATGGCTGTCAATTTCTTATAACAACAACTGGAACACCATGGCTAGATGATTTGCATACTGTTGTTGGAAAGGTAGTACCTATATCATTTAGACTAGAGATTTCCAAAGTAGTTGATATCAACCCCTTGAGGTCGAAATTGGTTTCCCAGGGGTCGACATAAACGAAAACTGATTTTTGGGGTCGACGAAGTCTCAAAACTGACCCCAATTAACACAAGTTCTTATTTAAAACTTTCAAGATACTGAATTAGTTAATAGGAAGTATCAATGTTGTACTTTAAAAAACTCAACAAGTCGATTAGTGTGCAGTAATTTGGCTATGAGGGTCTGAGGTATCCGTTCATTTTAGACAAGAGGTCTTTTACCCTAAATAGTTTGTGAATGAGATACTTTGAGTCCCCACCATAATGTATAAGTATGAAATACAATATATATATACACGTTGATTTTAGAGGCGTTTTGGAAACGAAACATTTTAATTTGGAATCATCTATAGTACCAATAAAAATGGTTAAATCAATTGTAATGAATGTAATGAATGATGAATTTTTACTAATGAGCGACGCGTGCGACACGAAGATGGCGGCCGGCTGCCGGTAAACGAATTGACGATTTGTATAGCGAAATATTATCGATAAACGAACTAAAGCGATAGGGACTGATTCAAATCGGGGGAGAAGGACCAATAATGGTCAGGTCAGGTGGATCAATGTGTCGCTCAATTTCTTACGGGTCATGGTAACTTTAAAAGCAAGTTGTATTCATTTAAATTAGTCGAGTCACCATTGTGTCAATGCTCAACACCTAACTCTCATTATGAACAGTCTGCTCATCATATCCTCTGGGAATGTAGTCTTTGGTATAATGAACGTAATATAATGCTGAATAGCTTGCAGGTGACATCTGGGGCGGTATACTATGGGGATCTTGTGTCAACTAGGGTGAATTTCCGTGCGTTTAGGCGATTCTGCCATACATATTATAGAAATCAAATATAGCTCATGTAGGACCCGTAATATTTTGTGGCCATGGTGCTTCCCTGTTTCAAAGGGTGTATGCCTATTTTACTTCATTTTGTCTCCCGCTTTGCTAAGGAGGGAAGTGGATTTACTGTATTTCCAACTCCTCCAATTTTCTTCTGATTAATTTCGTTGCGGGTTCCAAGACAGTTTAATTTCTTCCTGGGACTTCCCGAGTGTCATAACTCGGTGTGTTCGTGGGTCACTGCTGTGGATCCTGGTGTACAGGAGTTACAGTGGTGGGCGTGTGGGTGGGATTAGTCCCATCCTCCATCACATCTGCCACAGAGAGGCTAGCGAATAAGACTTCTTCGCTGTCGCACACACGTCTGTACTAAGCCTCGAATGAGGAGAGTCAATCCTTTTTTTTTTTTTTTCACGCGTGGAATGCTTTTCGCACCATACCCTCCGTTGGGGAAACGTAGGGCGTGTGTGGGACTCCCGGAGAACCGGTCTACCCACTAAACCCCGCGGCGGCCTACCTCGGCAGTCGGGAGGAGCTCCAGGAACGCATCGGCGACTTCTGGAGTCCTCCTTGCCGTACCCCATGTCTGAGGCACATCCCGGAGTGATCGAAGTCACCCTGGGGCAGGATGCTACCGCGCCTCTTACTTCCGCCTTAGACGACAGCCCCCGGCCGCACCGGAGTGTCATCTGTCTCGGGTCGTTTACAGCGGTCACATCGCCCCAAGATGTGGCCGCAGCGACCCTTAGGCGGCGATTGGGGAGTTAGCGACCTCTGCCACGTCCCCTTCGCCGTCTCCTTCGAGCGGGATCGGCCCTCTCCCGATCCCGCTCTGCGGCCTCCTTTTGGAGCATAACGTCCTCGCAAAAGGAGACCGCGGCTGCCCATCCCTCGCCACTCGCCAGCATTGCCGCGATTAATGCTGGCGGTGACAGGTTTCGTCCGATCTGTCCGACCAAGACTCGACGTTCGGACTCCCATGCAGGGCAGTCCTCCAGCGTGTGCTGGGCGGAGTCCCGGTCGGACCCGCAGTGGTGGCATTGTGCCGTGGCCTCCCGTCCAATTCGATTCAGATACTCACCGAAGCAACCGTGCCCGGTAAGCATCTGAGTCAATCGGTAGGTGACACAGTCGTTCCTCCCTACCCACGCTTCGAAGCTCGGCAGAACGGCTCCGACGGCGCGTTGGCTAGCACAGCCCTGGATTACAAGGCGTGCCTGCCACGCTTGCAGAGCCTGCGTATGCGCGTTCCGCCGTAGCATTCCGGGCTCATGATCCGGCGCGGCCTCCTCACCATTCCGACCGACAGAACGGACTTGGTCATATACCATCGCGTCCATGTCGGCCAGAATGTCGAAGGGTGGATATCGCGCCAGGACCGTCGCCGCCTCAAACGAGATGGTACGATAACCCCGTACGACCCGTATGGCCATCAACCGCTGTAGGCTTCTGAGTAGAGCCTTGCAGCGGGAGGCACCCGCCAAGTCATTAGACCAGACGGGCGCCCCATAGAGGACCATGGATCGCACGACTCCCATATAGAGACGGCGAACTGCTTCCCGTGGTCCCCCGAGATTGGGCAGCAGGCGATGCAGTGCACCCGCTACCCCGCGCACTCGGGGGACTAATCGCATGAAATGCTCTTCGAAGCTCCACCGACTGTCCAGGATGAGGCCTAAGTACTTCATGTACCGGCCCACCTGGACTTCAGCGTCACCCACCCGGAGGCATGAGCTGGGTGGTTCCTGGCGCTTACGTAGGCCATGGAACCATATCGCCTCAGTTTTCTGAGGCGCCACCCTCAGACCCAGCTCATGAATCTTTCCCACGACACAAGCCACCCAATGCTCGGCGAGCCGAAGCACCTCGTCGAAGTGTGACCCTCTAGCCAGTATTAAAGTGTCATCAGCATAGCAGACAACACTAAGGCCAGAGGGCAGACTGGTGCGAAGGACCACATCATATGCAAGGTTCCACAACAAAGGGCCTAAAACAGAGCCTTGGGGAACCCCGCAAGAGGAGAGTCAATCCTGACTCGACAGCCCATTCTTCGACCACCTCGTCTCGTGCATTGGTAGCTGGTGAACCCCAAGCCCTAATTTGGCATTGAAATCGCCTAGCATGACGACGGGACGGGGATGGCTGTGACGGACGATTGGACCCAGCTCTTCCAAAACTCTCTCTAGGTCGGCGAGGGGCCTAATTGGGGAGCAATATACTCCAACTCAACTACTAACTCTCCCAGCAATGCTGCGACGTATCCCCTTCCCTGGGTGACGAGTTCAAAGGAGGGAGAACCATTCCCAACATGGGTGATGAGGATCACCGAGCCGTCCTCGTCTCCCAACCAGTCACTTCTAACTGGAATGAAGTACGATTCGGAGACCACAAGCCTTAACAGCTCTCGGCTAACCAATATGGTGACGATTGCCGACGTTCGCCTACATCACTCTGGGGCAATAGGGTAGATGACTGTCAAGTGAAATCAGTATCTTTTTATTAAAGTTTAAAACGATAAATGCAGTACATTTTTATATTAACTACTATGGCGTGACGTCATACCTAGCTATTGTCAAATCATTTATATTTAATGGTGATTTGAAGATATAAAACAATAAAAACATTAAATCGAAAATGGTGGACATTCTAGGCTACAGCCTGAGATGATATAATATTTTATGACACAGGCGAAATAATTTATTTTAAACCTAGGAATCTACCCCGTTGTCATGCAACCTGTGAGTTCCTACTAGCTCTTTTTTTTAATATTCTTTATTTCTTAGGTGGTAGAAGGTCAGAACATTGTGCACATGGTGGAGCATACGCCAACAGACGTGGAGGATAAGCCGACAGTGCGGGTTTACATATCTGACTGTGGGATCGTACCCACACCTCAACCGTACTACATTTCTGATGATCCTTATGAGTGAGTTTGTATATCACTTTATCAGTACTTTCATGTTTTCAACTTACAATATCGTAGATATCTTGTTGCTTTTTATGAAGACTATTTATTTAGCTCCAAGAACAATCTTCTTTACAAATGCTTACCAGGAATCTTCTCTAGTTAGTAAATCATTTGGTACCGCGGTCGGTGAAGCGGGTAAACATGTGATATTTCTAAGAAAATTACTAGTGATCTGACCAGCCTTGCCACCCAACTGCCTATTACGACTCTCTAATCGCCGTTTTGCATAATGTAACTACAGTTTCGCTACGTCTGTCTGTCTGTCCGTCCGCAGCTTACAAAGCTACAGTAGTATACTACTATTTTAGACTAGTAGTTTAGACTCACACTGCAGTCTTGCAAAGATTAGGGTTATGTTAAAATTAAATTTATATAATTGTGTTTATTAGTTAAATTGTACCTCCATGATTGATTACGTACTTCAAATAAAGACTATATTTTTATGATTAATTACAAATGTTACTTGCCAAATTTTATAGTTATAGGGAACGGGAACAACCTATAAATTTTTATTCCCTTAGAGTGTCGAAATATGATTTTTTTGGCTATAAAAGGCCGTATCTTTTTTTAAGTTAACTTAGGAGGATTATTTTACAGTTTCAAGCGACAAGGTAAAGAGTTTATGGTTTTAATATCAACTCGGAACCTCTACGCGTTCCCGAGATAAAGGGTCTTGACAGACACAAAGTGATCCTATAAGGGTTCTGTTTTTTTTCCTGTAAAAAATATCCTTCGACAAATTTATAACTTATTTCAAACGGGAAGCCTTAAGCTACGACACTCACTTTGCCAGTTTTTATTATGTACATGGTTTTGTGTGACTTTGAGTACCTACTAGTAAACTTGGTTTGCAGTTTATGGTCCTGGATAAAGGCGTCAGCAGTTCCACTGACAATGTCTTTCTCAATCCTCGGCTTCTTTCACTGGATGATGAGGAAAATGGAAATATAGTTAAACAGGCCTGCGCAATTTTTATCAGAGTATTAAACTTTAACCTCCTATAAAAGTGCTATGTAAAGAGTTATATTTTATATTATTTCACATTATGTATGTAGTGTTTTGTGTTTAAAATATTCTTTTTTAATGAAACTGCCAGTTTTGCTGTATTGGAGCACCGAGCGGACAGTATACTTGTATGTCACGTACTTAGTAAAAAACTGCAATAAAAATAAACACCGCATGTTTTGAATTTAATTTCATTCTTATTCAATAAGTACCTATGTGGTGTTCAATTATAATAATTATTTCTTTGCCATGTTTAGTCTTAACGTACTATTAAAATAGATTTATTAAATTACTCAAATTGCTATACAAGCTATAGACATCGTAATTAGTGTTGTAAAACAAGAAAATCTTTGTTGTTAATATTGTTAATGATATAAGCTTAAAATTATTATCCTAAAATATACTTTATATAAAAATAATTGCCTAGCAAACTCACTGTTTGTTAGCAATGTCATTCTGTTGTTAAGTACCGTCGAATGGGATTATTATCTATTTCACGAGTTGATTTATTACTCACGACAGTTAAGACATTAAAATATTAAAAACAACAACAAAGGAGCGATTTGTATTCACTCATATAATATTTCATACTAAACAAAATATGTGACTGACACAGTGACTATTGTAAAACTATTAACAGATAAATGCAGGTCCTAATATGGTGTTTTCGTTAATTATTACAACGCAGTAAAGTACAAATTTGCTCTAATGGTACCAAAAACATTTGAAATAAATAATTATAAACGCAAATGCAAAAAGTTAATTTACATACCACATGGAGCTATCCCTACTTGATCTCAGAAGCATCACTGTTAACGTAAATATGAGGTACCAGAGGTGAATTTTTATATCTATAACATTAATTACTTGTTTAACTCTCACGCCTACTAACTACTTTCACTATACTGTTTAAATATGATGGTACAGGACGCAATGCCCGCAATGCCTTCTATTTTCTACAATCTATCTTGTTTTTGTGGAAAGAAACCTATGTTAGTATGAACAAAAATTTAGCAGAAATGAACTATGTCAGTAAATTAATATGAGGACGGTGGTTATGATTCCCAATAGCAAAGTAGATTTGACGAGAGAGGCGGTGGAGGGTTTTATTTGATCGCCTTTTTGGTCATCTTCGGAGACTTGAAGTGCTGCCGAGCCGCAAGCGCGCGCGCATGACTCCCACTCGCGACATGCGTCACATGCGGTAGCAGGTAGCGCCTGGTAGAATACTCGGGCGCGGTGACCTAAAAGGTTTTTTTTTAGATCTTTGTAAACAATAGATAGTATATTGTGTTGTGTGCGTTGCCCCAGCGGAAAAAGTTCGAATTTCATTATTTGAGTTTAACAGATATTTATTGTATGACGTCGTGTAAATGTGTATGGTAAGTTAAAATTTGTGCATCCAACCATTGTGTCGTTATTCACGAAAAACTGTTTCTGTTGATACAACGTTGTCCCAGGCGGCACTTTCTTAGTCCTATGGACGTAGAAGAACAAAAATTGTTTATACTGTTTATAAAAACAGATTTAAAAAAACATACCAGTTAGAAGATATAAATATAAACGTAAATTGGATGCACAAATTTTTATTTACCATACACAATTACACGACGTCATACACTAAATATCTATTAAACTCAAACAATGAAATTTGAACTTTTTCAGCTGGGGCAACGCTCACTATTGTGTCAACTAATTAATTATTCATTTAGTCGACAGCATTTGGATATTCAATTGTGTTGATTTGAATTTCTTTGGACCTTATTTAATTGCTTTAGTGAATAACTGTTGCAG
This sequence comes from Arctia plantaginis, assembly GCA_902825455.1. Classification (NCBI taxonomy): domain Eukaryota; kingdom Metazoa; phylum Arthropoda; class Insecta; order Lepidoptera; family Erebidae; genus Arctia; species Arctia plantaginis. Next base: position 11,598,601 of record CADEBD010000288.1, read on the forward strand.
TTCGAACTTATGGACTCGGAGATAGGAGCAACTATACACTCAAGTGTTATCATGCTGCAGATATTAGACCCACGCGTACAACAGTAATTTCGCTTCTACGTGTGTACTACGTACTACATAATTTATCGGACCAGACAAAGGTTTTGAGAGTTAAACTATGTAAAGCCCATACGGCATGCTCTACTAATGCGACTAAATAATATATTTCGAAAGGGTCTAAGTTCTCGAGTCAAAGTAACGGTCACACATATTATGAGTGATTTTCTATGAAGTAACAGTCAGGTCTACTTACTAGAGTCATATAGATCGATTAGTGTAACCCAGGCGGGGCGCTGGCGGGCCACGGGCAGAGCGCGCGGCGCAGCGAGCGTGGCGCAGCGCTCGGCGGCGGCGGCGCGCACGCCGGCCACCACGCGCGCGCCCTGCCGCGACACGCGCGCCCACACCACGTGCCGCACCGACTGGGACAACCACACATTTCACTTACAATTTGTTTTTAAGGATAGCAGTCGCTTAGATTTTTACGCTGACGTAATTTTATGCTTACGAGCACATCGTTGATTGTATATTTTAGTTTATTCCTGTCTAACACAGCTACCAAATATGTACCAGGGGATTTCCTAATTGATGACATTCTAATTTATTGTCATGGTAGCTTTGGGGTAGGCAGCGAACAGGTCCGCACCGACTTTAAACATACTAGAAGGTATCTATTGACATTATAACGTTACCTGTTATATTGAGGGTCGCACTTATTTTAGTTCTTTCACTTAGATTTGTAATTATTTTCTTAATTTTTAGTGCTCTTTATTTTTAGTATTGCTTGAAGTCGGTTCAATTTTTTTTTAAGGATTTATGAAATTAGTTTTTCTTTTCAAGTAATCAATCTCTAAATTTTTCCATGTAAAGTATGTTAGTAGTTTCTATCATTTAATATATATACTTACCAAGTTAGTCATTTCTAGTATTATTATTGATAGAATCATTGTCATACATAGTGAATACATGTTGATACAATTGTTCTCACCGTTAATTCGTTTAGCGTAGTAATATCCGCCAAATATCCGGATGGTAATTGGACAGTAAGAAGAGCTAACCCGCTTTCTGTCTCATTGCCTTGTGATACGAACCTGTAAAAGTAACAATTATCTTTTACAACAGTAACTAACCAAACCATCTAACAATGATTAAGTGGTAGATTGAATTACCCAAAACACACGGAAAGCTGCAAGCGGTACTTGGTGGAAACTTGATCGACTCTTGGGTCGAGGGTGTACCTGGGCCAGGGCGCTGTTACGTTTGTGCTGCCCTTAGCGAATAGTCCCACGAGAGCAATACCACGACCTTCCGTTACTGCGCTGACAGTACGACTGTTGCGAATCTGTCGATATGAATATTGTGATTAGGTATGTTTGCAGAACAACTGGAACATAAAAGTTTACTAAATGATTGGACTGCGATTTTCCCAAGATATCAGTAGATAAAGTAATAATTATATTCTCTAGCAAAATATTGCTTGCTTACAGATTGCGTTTGTATTATCAAAGCATTGTTTTCTGCGATTTGAAATTGTCGGGCTTCTTCGGAGCCGGTTACATTGACTGACACTCTTAGTTTCGTTGAAGCGTGGATCATTTCAGCGTACTGTGCCAGTGAGTCGATCTGGAATTTAAAATTATAGCTGATTATATTTTTAAACACTACCTAAATACTATTTTATGAATTTCTAAACTATAAAAATAAAAAGGGTTTGAATACGATTGAGAATCATTTGATAAACATTGTTTGTAAAAAATAACATACCACGTCAGGATCGGGGTCGTTCGGCTGGTACGATTGTAATAGATATCGAATAACAGGAGTGGCTTCGTCAATTAGACGAGCGCCCAACATGGCCCGAAGACCCCATGTCGCGGTCGTCGCTTCTAAACTATTGCCAACCAACCACGGATTCCGCCATTCGTTCTTATACAATGTTCGTGACCAGAATAGAGTCGTTCCTGGTCAAAGATAAAGATTTTTTAATAGCAAAGTTTTACCGTCATGTTGCATGTGTGATAACAAAACATTGAAGACTCAATTACTTGTACATTTAGAATGTAAATAGGTACACCTAAGTATATTTGTAGTGTTGGATTGGTGATGAAAAAGTTACATAGGTATATGTTGTTTAGTTAATACTTAACTACCTGTGGTATTAGCATATTTGTCCATTATTTCGAGAGTTTGTGTGAGTTGTGGATGCCTGGTGAGGGCGAATGCGCCTCCAATCACTGCCAGAGAGTAAGCGTCTAAGTTTGGCGATACTTCACTGCCTAAAAAGTCGAGCGCCTTGTTTATGTTGTTCTTGTACAGCACCTCGCTTCCCTACACATAAATATGTAGGTCATAGGCTAGAACAGTGTACATCAAATTTTAAGACAGTAAGTTTGATTTAACCGTTATGACAACGTTGTCACCGTTGGAATTGTGCTGAATGAGAAAATTAAAGCTCAAGCGAGGGTACTTGACAAAAAGCTGCTATTTACGGAGGAGACCTTGGAAAATACAATGAATCGAATCGAAATGTCAAAGTTATTTTTTTACCTCAATTTAGAGTTTTAAGATATTGGCACTTTATTTTGTAAACGTTGAAAAGGCAAAAAAGGAAATTCTATTTATGAGGTTTTTAAATTAATTCTTTGTTGTCTTGTTGAGGAGATAATAATTGAGAGTTGAAAAAGTATTAATATACCTTAGACTGGTGTAAAGCAACAAGAGCATGAGCAGTTAGAGGCAGTGGCGCTTGCGCGTGGGGGTCAGTGACCACTCGCGGCGAGGGCGCCGGCCAGCTGCCGTCCGACAGCTGCGCGTGCGCTAACCACGCCGCCGCGCTGGTTGCGGGAGTCGCCTCCACTGACACGTAACGTGAACACCGTGACAACCAACGTGTTGCTGCGGCTGTCATCCTGCAAAAAGGGTCACTGTTCAGGCGGAGCTTTACCCTAGTGTGGTAGGATGCCGCTATATCAGCAGGCAAATGTGTATTGACTATTATTGTTGATTAGGAAAATATAGAAATACATTGTGAACTTACCACACATCTCCTTCAGCTTCAGCATCGTGTTCCGCTGCAAATGAACCGTCCAAACGTCGATAAGCCATCAATCGCTGATACCCTGCGGCAGCTAGGGCTCTTGCTTCCTTAGTCGTTGCGCTCTCTGCTTGACCTGTCGCCTGAGGGTAAAAAATACATTTTATTCTGATACCAGGCATGTAATTATATTACATAAATGTAGGTATAAACAGAACCACAGACAACATACTATTCAGATTCTTATTGAATTGGGATATAAACTTTCAGATTAATGGTTAGCTTCGAACCTGGAGATGATCAAGGAGTACACAAGCAAGTGCGAGCGGTCTCAAGGCATGTATTGAGTCTGCGGAGGGCGCGATTGGTGCCTTAGTTGCTTGCAATGCCGACGCCAGCAGGTCCCCTGTAGCTCGGAGCGATATGGCTCCAGCTTTCACACCAGGACGCACATTCAGAGTCACGTTGGCTCTCGCTACAGTTTTTCGAGCATCCAGCAAGCTCCATGCCCAAAGATCTTCTTCATATCCATCCTGAGAAATAAGGTAGGTAGGTAGGTACTGATGTGAAATTTGGATTCTGATATTAAACTCCGACAAACCGATTTTAATTTGCCGGCGTTTAATTTCAGAATCGAAATTTGTGCATATCAAAAAACCATGTTATTGAATATTAAACAAAAATGTACTTCCATCATAATAAAAGATTCAAAGTTTTCATTATAATTTAAATCTTAAGTAGGTACATAAGAAACACTCACGTCTCCATCGACGAAGGGGTAGACAGAGACATTTTAATAGTAATGTTACATATTTGAAGTATTTTTTATCATTTGAAATGGGTTTACTATGAGAAATCAAGAACTAAGTACTCTCAATATCATATAGAAAGACATCAAATGCATAAATTGTAGACATGCACATGAATTACAGATGAACAGTTTTATATGGTGTAAAGCTTATTGTTGCTATCTAGCAGGATAGAGAAGTCTCGAAGGGAACTCTGATTGATAATTGTCATTATGGCTCACCGCTTATGCAGGAATTTTTGTAAAAAAATGTTTTTATATCACCTTGACAGCGATCGTTCGGAAGAGTGAGGCGGAAACGCCGTTGCCGCTGGCCTCGATGATGACGGGCGCTTCACCACTTCGGACTACTGTTACAAGAAATGCTGTGCTGATGGAACCGCGAGCTGGTACTGTCACTCGGATTCGTCGGAATAGTTCGATTTCTGTAAACCATATCATTACTAAACATGAGAGCTCTCTCGTATGTATGGGCGTTATATTTATCGCCTTTGCAAATTATGTCATAAAATTTGATGTCAATATCAAAATAAAAATTAAAATAAGCTGTTGAATCATTTACAGTACCCCTAAATTTTAATACTAAATCCTTTCTAATACTCTACTACTACTAATATTCATTATTATAGATAGTATGATAGCTAAATATAACTAATAGTAGATAATGGCTAAAAAGGTTTTCTAATATAATTCGTAAAATAGTAATTAGATGTTAATTGATGTGTACTCACTTTTCGCATTTTCGAGTTCGTTATCGAGAGGTTCGAATTCGAAATACTGATCGCTGTTGTAGAAAGTGACTTCGACAGGCGTATCTACAGCGAGAGTGGTTTTTAATATTACCACTGCAGCCACAGTTTCTCCACGTTGGAGACTAGAAGGCAGTTCTGCATCTAGCGCTAATGGTACTGAGGTGGTGAACTTTTGTGGGGTAGCCAAACCAAGACCCAAGGTTGGGTGTACAGAAAATGCTCCTATAGAGAATTCGCCTGGTGTTTCTGCTGTCCAACGTTCTTTGGCACCATTTCCATCATTACTGCAAAAACATGGCAATTTGTTGTACACTGTAGGTGGATATTTGACGTATTAATACACAAATATAAAATAATCATTACCCAATTGTAAGATTAGCTAGCATCCAGGTAGGTTGTGGAGATACTGTGAGGTAGTATCGAGGTGAGGGTGGAGGGGGAAGACGACTGAAGGCATAAGGACCGGCAAGGGGAGGTCGCGTGCCTGTCTCTACTGGAGCTGGTGAAGAAACGGATCCTAAAAACATATTAAGTACATATTAGTAAGAACTATATCAACATGATTAAAAATAATACTATTTGGGATAGTCTGAAGGATATAATAATCAGTACCAGGGGCCATGCCACGTTTTTTAGTAAATCGAAAGCACACAGAACTAAATGTGGGGCTTCGTATGATTTTTGTAGCATTACTTAGATTTTGGACTTTGACTCAACATGTGCGTTCTTCTTCTTCTTAGACGAAAGACGTTCACAGCTGGACATATGCCTCCCCTAAGTTATGCCACAACAACCGTTTACAGAGACGTCAATGAGCTGTCGCACAATTAAAAAATTGCGTTTGTTGAAGATCTTACCATCTTGATTATTTTTGACAACTACGCCATCAGTAAGGATCACAACACCAGCGTTCTGAAAGTAACAGTAAACTTGTAAAGTTTTAATATTTATATTATAATATGCATATTATCTTCATCTAAATGCCGTCATTTCACTTCATCCTACAAAAAATGCTAAGTGAACGCATAGACCCCAATAAGTACTATTCGTGTTGTTTTAGAGTAATTATTATGAGCATTATGATGTTCTATAGACCTAATTACTTTTATTTAACCGTTTCTACCACTACTTATGCAGTTTATATGGTATAGATTTTTTTTTTTAAACTATTTGTAAATCTTTCTAAATGGCCTGGTAGACTTAAAAAAATGGACCAACACTCTATGCGATTAATAATAATATTATAAATGCGAAAGAGAGTTTTTTGTTGCGCTTTCACGCTCTAATTATAAATGCATTGCATACGGTATAATATACATTTTTTAATAAAATCGACATTACCGCAAACGCAGCTGCATGCGAAGGCTATGAAGTACATTGTTCTTGTATTCTAACAAACTTTCCCGCGGCTCCGCCCGCGTGTAGTCGGTTATCGTGGTAAAAGTACATAGTAGACATGGAGATTATTGCTACTTTTAAACCTTAATCACATGATGAAATTATTGGGTTTAGTTACTGCGATTTCATCTGTGATTTTGATTTGGTCATGGACAAAGATAAATGCTATCAAAATCAATCAAATTTTCTTTTTAGTTTAAACCTTTCGCGAGTCTGGCGCTAGCGTAATAATAAGAATAAGTCGCAGTGGTTTGTAAATTAGTCACATGTGGGACTATATGATTCATGATTCGTATGATTTATCACAGGTGATTGCGATTTTTTTCCATTCCTAATAAGAAGCCTATGTTATTCGCTGATAATGTAATCTATTGGTGAAAGAATTTTCAAAATCAGTTTAGTGGTTTAGGCGTGAAAGAGTAACAAACAAACAAATTCACTTTTACATTTATAATATGAATATGGATGCAGGGATTACTTACTTTGAAAACATCTGATGTTGTGAAACCACCCAAATCGATTCCAGAGCTCGATAGATGATCTTCGTTTTTAAAAACTGAATGTGGCAAACTATTAAAACTTTCCGTTTCGCGCTCGATCTGTAACATATATTATAAGTACTTAACATTAAGAATTACAGACATTACACTCAAAACTCTTGTATTACAGTTTATAGTAATGACATTAAATCTTGATTGTAATGTTACCTTGTTATAAGTGCATATATACCTACGGATGCAGAACAACTATGGATTTCAAACCAATAGGTAGTAGACAACAAATTGTACGACTTAGATCACGTTTAATTTTAGCAAAAAAAGCAGATACCAAGTAAGAGGCGCTTCTGAACAATGTAAAAAATGAAAAAAATAAAATTGGGCATAATATACTCATTTAAACAATATTTTACTATAAGTGTGCATCTTTACTATGCATGGTTAAGGTCACTTAAAGTGCAAGCTGACCTTGTTGATATCGAGGCCGCTTCCGAGTGCATTCGACTGCGCTATTCCCGCATCTATCGACCTCGTGTCTTCAGCCAAGAGCGACACCAGAGCTCCCGCTTCGCCTAAAACACGGAGCTCTACTAACGTGTTCGGCTTTGGTGATGCGCCGTTTGTAGACACAGGTGATACCAATACCTACAATCAAATAATTTTTCAAAAGCACTTAAGCTAATATTACTTACTACTGTTTCTTACAATAATTAAAATCCAGCTTTTAATAAGAAATTTATTGCTTAAATAACAAAAAAAAAAGATTTTAGTAATAAAAAAAGTACCTATACGTTACGTACTTTTAGTTCACTTTAGAGTGCGCTATACAACTGTTTATTTTCGGACTAGCTACCACTATCAGTGTTACGATCTCAGTACACTATATTATAGGTGGCACTGGTCAAAGACCTATGACAACTATTGTTAGAAGAAGCTACTGCCACTGATAAAACGTGAAAGGTTGATTGTATTTGTTTTTGTTACTCTACCTGATTTTGCAATATGTCCTTTTGTGGCGAATACACAGCTGCAGACAGTAAGTTGTTACGTGGAGCTTCGAGACTTCGATACCACGCCAGGAATATACAGCCGGGAGCCATTCGTGACGTCACACTCGCTGTTACATCCACGCTCTTTCGAGCTGGACTTAACTGAAATAGATACGATATGATGTAGTTGCCCTTATTATGAATACTGTACAACAATAAATAAGATTAGTGCAATAAACGGAGGAATAGAAAGTTTACTCTATTAAAATTTTGTACAAGTAATGAAACTTACTACTATTTAATCTGTATGTATCTGTTAAATACTTTGTGGTGGAAAATAAAAATGTTATTATTATTACTGGAAACCAACCTCTATGGTCTTAGCAACAATGATGTCTCCTCTGCCAATTACAGCATAGTGAACCAGGTCCATAGGTTCAGTGGCTGTGATTCGTGCCCGCATTTCATCACCGACACTCGTGTTCCGCGTTAATACCTCAGCAGTGAGGTACTGGCTGGTATACTCGTTTCTTTGCACGTGCACCACGCGCTCTGTTACCTCCTTATATTTTATCTACAAAGATAATTATTTACAAGTAAATTGATCATTTAAAACGCTCGAATGTGTAATGTAATTATACACACATTTATCAATAACATTTTGGATCATAGAGTAACCCGAGAGATGAGTGTTCACCAAATGGCTCCTCGCTCTATCCATACACGGCTCTGCAACTTACTATTCTTTTGGTGAGTGTGAATAAAATAAGTAAAGTGAGAACTTACTTCAATTGACTTATTGACTAATAAAACTATTAAATGCAATTTAGGCTAGTATATAATTGTTATACATAGTTTTGTTACATAGAGCAATAAATGTAAAATAAATTATGAGTGATTGTGTAGGTACACGAAGATCACCGCAGTTAGGAGATTATCTAGTCGATTGTGATATCTAAAACATCCCTGAATATCGGTGTACTTCTCTCTTTAAATATTTTTTTATATATGTATGCTTTTACCTAAATATACTAAATATATATAAAAAGTGTACGATGTAACAATTTTATTATTGCTTTTCTAGCGATTCATGAGGTTTTGAATCTTAATCTCACGTCAGGGACCTGCTCCGCTGGTAATCATCCTACTTTACTAACCACTAGTTTTTTTATGTCACCTTTTTAACATAATTATTACACTATTTCCCATTGTAGTAAATAAGTCCGGTTTGCTGTCGCCGTATTAATTATCTAGTAGATATTCTTTATAGCTTATAGTTTGCTAAACTAGTGATGTGCATTTATATTTGCATTTGCGGTATGGGTCTTAGTGAATAACATAACGGCAATCTGAAAACTGGTTTGACATTCCGCAATAGTCTTGTTCTCTAAAATATTGACGAGATACGCCGTTGCTTACAAGTGAACAAAACACGTCGTTAGAGGTAGGGTCGTTGAAGAAAAATACTGTATTTAGTGTTTATTTTAAGAAGTTCTGTCTTTAGTTATATCCGACTACTAGTATTTCTAGATTAATTTAATAAATTGAAAAATTGAAAGCTCGCACGTTTCAATTAATCTAAATCAATTATTCTAATTTAAAGTGCAAAGATACTTTCCAGCCAATTATTCTAATTTAAAGTGAAAAGAATTCCTGTTGAATACGAAAGATATGTTTCAGAATCTCACGGCAAGAATGTTTTGTGATTTAGTGAGAAACTCGCATGGGCTTTTGACATTTATGATATGATGATGCATGATTGGGGTGTGATTAACAATAACAGATACTGGTTTCTTAAAGAAATTCTTATATTTGACGAATAGAAAACAATGAAATTTTACTGCGTTCCTTTTAGAACTACTTACATTTTATTAGATATATTAATCTGAAACTCTTACCAATAGGTTGAGAGTGGAGTTCACGTGTCCTTTGTCTGGTACTAAAGTGTATGTAGCGATGCCTTTGTTCAGAGGTATTTGTGTGACGTTAGCGGGAGTACCATCGTCCCATAATCTTTCCACTGTCACTTCTCCGTCCGTGTTTATTAATTGTCCTGAAGGGTCTACTACCTCTACCTGTACATAAAATGAAAGAAGTGAACTTTCCGTTGTCAATGACAGAATATAATTTACGTTACGGGTTTACATATATCTATCTATCTAGGGAATGATGAGTTTGATTCTCAGTTCATACTTAATAAATGAAGGGTAGCCTAGGTTTCCTTTTATGGCATAGGGAGGCAACCGAGCAGGTGGATCACCTGATGGTAAGCGGCTACCGTCGCCCATGGACACGTGTAACTCTAGAGTCACAAGTGTGTTGACATCCTTTGAAGTCCCCGAAAAATATTTTTAAGTTTGCAGTAAAAATACAATTCTTTGTTAAAAGTGTAATTAGTAAAAAAGAATTGAGAAATAACCACCTGTACTATGTAGGGAAGAGCAGGTTTAAAGTAATTTGGAGCTGATACTCTCAATCTATATGGAGCTCTCAATAACAAAATCCTTGATGATATATTTTGTTTTATAAGAGTATCTTTTTCTTCTAGCACAGCTTCGACGACAAGCGGTCTTGCGGCATCTTCAGCTAGATCGAGATCAGTCTTGAGATCAAATGTTACGTCGGTCTGACCGTTGATTTCAACCACTTTTCGCGTAGGAGCCGCTACTACAGGTTGCAGAAGTCCAGAGAAAAATACTGGATACGCCGATATTGTTAATTCTCCACGGACCGGATGACCGTTGAAATGTCTGCGTATAAGGTACAAGTGAAAACAATAAAAGATATTTAAAACTGTGTTTTAGACATTTGTGTGAGATGTGTGAGGTATATTATATTATAGGTATATTTATATTATAAATTTGTAAAGCAGCGCTTGTTGATATTGCTTTAGTTTTCCGACTACAGCATTCTAAGTAACTATATAAAAAATGTTAATGATTTAGATAAAAATTGACATCTCAACGTTACGGAATTACATCTACAAAGGGTTTTTACTTATTATGTAATCATTGTTCTATTGAATTCCATTGATGAGTTTTTCTCCAATGTTTCTTAATAATGGGAACTGACAGCTTTCATTGTGAAAATTGCTTTGTTTCGAGTGGAACGCTGTGGTTATCTCATTCCGGTTTATAATAGAACTCAATTGATTTTTATTTTGAAACCAATGGGCAATCGAAAAAAACTAGTTTGTTATGTTAATGTGCCTCTCTTATAATGACTGCTAATTTTATCCACTAAATTAGATGAGGTAACATTCTTTCATAACTAGTTATGGTAAAAAAAAGTGTATGTGACTTTTGCCTACTATTTTGTCTTAAAAGCCGTCTTTACGAGTATTAAGCATGTTATCATGCTACTTTGAACAAACTTAAAGTTTTCTTTAAATGTTTTTCTCTTCTGTTGTCCCTCTTTATATTGTATGTTTATATACGTCTTAATACATGTTTGAATACTTGATGTGTGTAATTTATTAATATATTACTATACGAGATTTGAAGGACTTCCATAGTTGTATAAAACAACAAATAAAGTATAAAATTACAAAGTATAAAACTGGTGTTTTGTGTTTCATAAGAAAATATTAAATGGCTGTTAGATAACCCATATTGACAGATATTTGATTTTAAATAGAATTTAAAATTAAAACGTACTTAGCAGTGACGTTAATGTCAAATCGTCCTTCGCTAAACAGCACCTCTTTGGGCAAGTGCATCTCCAAATGAAACTTGGGCAGCACGTAGTCGGCCACCAGTATGTCGTGGGAGTATTTCTGCCCACGAGCCTCCACCTGTTATCCAACAATTACGCAAATTTTTGTCGACGTATCACAAAGGCCATTTTAAACGCGGCCAGCTATTTTTTCGAGGTTAGTAACATTTCCGGTGTTGTTGATACTTAGTAAGTTTGAAATATTAAAATACTAGAAAGAGTAATACTTTTGAACACCCTAGGAAATTAACATTAGGACCGTATTCCCGTCGCTTCCACATCGCTTTTATCAACAATAACACAAGAATTTGCTATTGCTGTGTAGTATTGACAGAGTGATGTCGACAGACTCCGTGTGGTCACGGTTTAAGAATACGGAGTGTCGCCACCCCTATTTATCCCATGGGTGTCGTAAGATTAAACTACGTAGGACAACAGCACTGTAAAGAGTATTAAACCTTGAAACAAACCCTACACGAAATCGTCTGGCCAGCGTAGTAGGTATAGTAGGCCAAAATCTCCTTTCTAAGGAGAGGCCTATGTCCAGCAGTGGACCATTAAAGGCTGATGATGATGATGTGTGATGTGATTAACAGATCTCAGAATCATTGGCCTTGATTAGATACCAAATATCCTGTCAGTTTCAGAACTTGAGAAGATTTCTGTTCGAGTTGTAGACATTAGATTTGAGCGATGAAAATGTTTTATTTTATTGTTTGTGTGCAGTAAAGAAAAGAGTATGTATATCTATCTATTTATATCTAGAATCATTAGATCTATCTCTAGAGTATTACTATAATAGTATTTCAATTACATAACAAGTAAGATACAAACATAATTTATCACGATTTAATAATATAATCTGTGCATCATGATGAATGTATTAAACGTGAACTTATTTTATAACTGACATCAATTAAGTACCTATAGAAAAATGTAAGAACACCATACACAAATTAGGTAACTGGTGCTACAAAATAAAATGATGCGAATAGTACGAGTATTTTTTGTGTATTTTGCAGTCATGTGTTAAGTAATTTGATGCTACAACAATTTTAATTGATACAAAATTCAACAATAATACAGACACTTTGCTCGCTTCATTACCTGTATAGTCCATTTTCCTAGTGCTGGTTCGTCAGCGAGGACTAATTCTTGAGTGAGTACTCCCCGGTCGAGGTCAGCAGCAGCCCACTGTCTTATTGGTGAGCCTCCACTATCCAGCACACTGACATCTACAGTCGTCGACAGCGGCAACAGGTATCTGCGTATGAGCACGGGGTCAACGACCATTTTGTAATCACACGTAATCTTACGCGCACGAACTCTCGTTGTATCATTGATGGAACGGAAAACGAAAGTGTCTTGCCGATACTCTACCGACTACAGTTACCTAATATTGTTTGATTCTCGTTATCCTCTTTAAATGGAACAAGGGCGCATTTGTGCCCAGTAAAAAAAACAATCGATAGTTACGTTACGTACGTACGTTATTGTAATAACTACCTACTGTCTGTCTGACGGCATCGTAAAATTCGCTATTGGCATCTACTTTGTTTAATGGGTTTAGTGAGACTTGTTGGTTTTCTCGAGTGCCTTATTTGTCGAGACATGAACTTTCTATGAAACCAATTACTTTAATTGTTTACAAAACTTATTGCAGGAGTTCTAATAAATTATGGATATATCGCTGAAAATAGACATTGGTACTTGTCCTCATGTAACTTGTTCATAGAATCATTAAGAAATATGAAATATTGACAATATACATTAGTAGAATAATATTGGAAGAATGAAGGCTCTCTAAACAATGATAAATACACATTTCCTGTCACATCGCATGCAAGTACAGCTACATTCAAGGAAGATTATTCTTACTTGTCCAAAGCGATGACCCTAAAGTTTATGGTGTCTCCGGGCTGGTATACGCGCTTGTCTGTCTGCACGAAGATGCAAAAACTTCGCGGCTGGTAGAGCAATGAGGCCGAAGATGAGAATAGCGGACCTGAGGTTGAACGCGCCACTAGCGCGTACTGTCCCGGGCCAGGGTCACCGATCTACAAGCAAATAGATTTGTCACGATCCATTGTGGGAAAATCATTGATAGGATATAAGTGCGGTTCGGCGGCTTGTATTTCATATGTTGTGGGAGTTAAGTTTTACCTCTATAATAGATAAAACGAATACTGTTTGATCTACTGTGGTAATAAAAATACAGTTTTATTGTAGTTGAGGAAAATATATTAATAAATAACGTGGTTATGATCCTAATCAAAAGTGTAGTGTATGTAAGTTCCTTTATATTATTCAGTAAGTAAACTTCTTTACAACGATGTCTCAACTGTCTCAAATTATTGCTTATGTTGTGTTTCGGAATTGCACTATGTAATTCTTTAACTTTTATATTATTATAATTGTGGAAGCTAACGTGAACAGTTCTTTTTATTTAACCGAGCCCCCATACATCTCAAAAGTATAAACAGCAATTTCTACTGCATGGTAGAATTATTATTTACATTTAGAACCATAAGATATTTTTGCGATTAGACGTTAAGAAACTTTAACACTTTAAATTGTAATGCGCCCCAAGTAGAAAAAGAAGCAGAGTCAATTAATGTGATTCATATATTTGTCTTTTTTTTTAATTCAGCCACCAAACTGTGAACATTTAGCTACTTACTTCAAGTTCTATGACCCTAGAAGTAGCCGCCGGCACTTGAACTTCGCGTCCCAGGTTGTACTGCTCTCCGTTAGCCCGACGACCTTCTATAGCCACATACAGGCTGTAGGATCTGGAGCTGCCCGCTATTGCTACTGTGTATGAGCTGAACGGACGAAGTGCACGAGGCCCTATCACGGATATACTGTGGATATAAAAATAATACGTGTCTAAAAAACTGCAAAAACAAATGTCAGTAAATGAACCTTTTATATACGAGCATATATTATCGAATCTATTTAAGCTTAATTTGAAAGATTGTTCTTAGTTGAAAGATAGGTCTTTCGCTAATACTTGTTTTACGAAATCTGTAAATGTTACGTTATATAGACCTTTTTTTTAATCTTTCCGAATTACTATCCACCACTATTTTGCAGTTCCTTTTAATCTAATGCAATTTTCAATAAACTCTATATTTCCTTAGACATTGCTTCTACAGCCTTGTACGGCGGTTCGGCGCTAAAAACTGAGTTCCTTTGAGTTGTTTTTATTTTAGAAAAAGACTTAAACGTGATAAGATAAAAAAAGAAGTTAAACATGTCTAAATTTTAAATTAAAATAATTATTTATGCGAAACTTTAAATTTATGCGAAAATGTTGTCGAAATGTATTAATTTTTCGGTAAGTTCATAAATAATGTGAAGGGTAGGTATTTATGTATATACTTTTCCAATAAAGTAGATATAACATGATAGTGTTTATACATTAATTCTCTTTTCCGTTATTTTTCTGTGTATCTGGTACATACTCAAGAAACTTACCATTGTACAAGGGGTGCTGTCAAAGCAACGAAGAAGACGCACACTCCAAATTTCTGAATCATGGTTCTGAAAGAAATATTTTGTACTTAATATAAAAATATTATATGAACAGCTACTATAAGATAATTATAATTGCCTTATATTCATTCTTATACATAAAGAGATTATTATTTTCCTAAACAGCTTTTAAGAAGAAACAATTTAAAGATATGTAAAAAGAGTGTTATAGCAGTTCATGTCAGTTATATTATATAAAACAGTATTTAATTTTTTATATATGTATTTATAAATATTTTAGGAGTAAAATAAAGATCAATTCCTTAAATTAAAACTAAAAGGGGAGAATTTAATAACATTCTAATCCTTATTGCTCTTGTTTTTACTCAACTGCGGTAGAAGAAGGATTGTGTTTTTCCAGTGTAAGAATATTTATTTAGCATGCTCTGTAGTCTAAACGGCTTGAATGCTTGATGGATTTTGGCTTGGGAGGTGTCGTTAGATTTGTCTTAATTGTGAGAGTGACAGTGGGTATATGAAAATTAAAATCATCGGTTATACATTATAGAGAAACAAGGCAGTTGTTCTTTTTTAACAAACAAAAAGTAGAGGATTCTTAATGTCTGGAGTCTTACTGTACTGTTTCTTGAATTGTTGTTACGCGTTGTTTCATGTTATTTTCTGAGGGTCATACGCAAAATATTTAAAAAGTAATTAAATATATTACCGTAAATTTGAGTGGCGAAGTTAATTGTACTGATGCGGGTACGGTTTTTTAAAAGATAACTATTAAACAAATTCATGGCATTTATGTTTTATAGGTATGCAGGTCTTACTCAAGTATTTCACAATCGCACCAGCATAGCAGTAAAAGAGAAAGTGTATATTTGTTTTAATAAAGATTTGCTCGTAACTCAATTCATGTAATTGCAGATAATATTTTAGTATAATCTCTAATTCTTTCATAAACAAAATTGGAAAGCTGTTTGTTTCATATATATTTATAACTTAAGTACTTCTATAACAAACTTTAAATAGAAGCCGTTCTTACCTACCTACCTCTGTTTGAACTATTTTTGTAACATCAGAATGTAAGTTTAACGTTGTTTCCTCGGAAGTTGGTAAACACGCAGATATACACATGGAATGCATTATATTTTTTTCTATAAATTCAAATCGGTTAACAGCTATCTACCTATGCCTCCTCCTCTTACACTTTAAAACTCTCGTGACCCTACTAAAGAAAGGAAACATTACGTTTGTATTACATGTTGGAATTTGGCATTCTATAATAATGATATAACATGGTACCATGGGGATTATCCAATAAAGATATTAGAAAGTTGCATAAGACATCCTCTACTATAGGATATAAACTATCAGTGGCTTCCTTCATTTGTTTTTACTGGTTCTATGGCACGGTGCGGTATCTACAGTATGACAAATAAAAAGGAAGGCGGCAACTCGTTAAATAAAGAGAATAAACTTGATAAGTATTCAAATTATTGGTTAATAAATGAACTATACAAATAAGTCAGGTCGTAATGCAACTGGTTGTATTTTGATTAATGATGGAACCAGAACTTTACTGGGTATATAGAAACTAGTACATTGCATAAACATATTATTTTATCTCATTACGTTGTTAAAACGAATATCAAAAATATTGTGACCCCTTCTCCCAAAGCAAGCATTATACCTACGTAATATGTACAAATATACAAGGTGTTCTAGGTACCAAGATGTGAAGTATATATATTGTTTAGTTAAGCTACTTTTAAAAGAAATCCCAAGTTCCTATTTGTTGGAGTTGTTTCCATTACTTCGATGCTTTATGGCTTTTTAGACTTTATATCAGAAAAAAGAAGCTCATTCCTTCCAAAGTTTTTTTTTATGAGTTAGTGTGGAGCTTTTAAGGAATTTAACAAAATAGATAACGCAAGTGTGGTAGTAGTGTTAGAAATGACATCTGTTTACCATGTGCTTCTGTGTCATTGCCTATTACAAAAACAGAACTGAAACTAGACAATATTACGGTAATCTCTATTTATTTAACTTTATACACTTTTGTACATCGTCGGACTGAATGCTCAGGGTATCCTCTTCCAGTCAACCTTTGGGTGGTGTAGAAATCTTGTAAGGTAGGTGCACGGAGGTTACGTCTTAATATATTAAGTAACATAAAGAATATATATAAGGTTCGCTACATACATGAACTTATACATACACATATACAACACAAAGACATATTATATTCGTACACTATGAATACCGGAATATGAGGTATACTATGGATTAGTTAGTTCTGCCATTTCGTTAAGAAGGAGATCATGTACCTTCTTTTTGAAAATAAAGCGGTTTGTGGACATAATGATTTCGAGCCGACTTCGTGTACTGTACTACTCTGGAAATCATTCGGTCAAGTACTGCTTGACAAAAAACGAAGAGCTCATGAACTCGGAATTGTGTGAGTGATTTCTGTCGTGGTTAATGGACAGGAAGTAGGGAGCAAGGTAAGTAGGTGATGATGGTGAGTTGAGAAATGAAAATGGAGAGGTAACAGGTGCACGCTGTTTGCGGCGCAAGCGTGTATAATCCACCATTTTAATTGGGAACGCAAATCAGGCATATATATATGGTCATACTTCCGAAGTTTGAAATTTAAATGCAGTTATTGAGAAGACAGTCTAGCTTATTAAGAAGGTCGTCGAAATAACACACCTCATCGTAGCGAATTATTGGGATTATTAAGGACTGCATGCGTGTAGTTTTAGTTTCAGGAGGCAGGAAATTCTTGGGACGATAAAATATTCGCAAATTGCCAGTTATTTTCTGTCTCATTCGAGTGTTGAGTCGATGAGTAAGCCCAGGTCTTTGACTTCAGGGCTGAATGGAATAATTAAACCATTGAAGACAATCGGTGAGATAGAGGGAGTATCAAATCTGCTCATTATACGTTTGCTGCCTACTACGATCGCCTGACATTTGGTTGGATAAACCGACAGTCCAAATCTCATCGACCAGGACTTTATAACCTCAAGGTCCCTGTTGACCTCGTCAATAATAATAATAATATATATTTTTTCTCACCACATCATCATAACACAACAATAACAAAAATGGAAATTAATACTGTGGGAGACTGGTACCTTAGGTAGGCTTTTCGCCTGTATTTCAGGTCACCGGGTCTTCCCCTCTTTAAATTATCTTGAATGCAACATTGCATTCGCTAGTTTTAGGATTTATTTTTAACAATTTTGTAGGTTTGTAGATTAGGTTTCGTTTGTGCGTGCGTGTGTACGTATGTGTGTGTGTGCGTGTGTATGTGTACTAGTGTGTGTGTGTATGTGTATATACGTACGTTGTTGCTATATTTTGTATCACTACCACGGGATATTTTCTCCCTCGCTGTAATTGAGTTTTTGGAGCCAATTCGTTACTTTCGTTTTGCAGTGTTTTTTTGTTAGGTGAAATATGCCTGGAGTGCCGTTTATTTTATTATAGAGAAAACCTCCTAGATGACAGAAAAAGCGCTTTGCAATTGCATTGCAGTGCAGTGCATTGGGAGTGTTGGAGTCGATCTACCGGATTCTGCTGATAGGAAATGATGGGTTATAATTCAATAGGCTATGTTGTCTGAGCTGTCGTACTATAAGGACTTTAGTGTCTTTGTATAATTAGTGTGTGGTGTAGTGGTACGGAAGGTGGTAGAAAACTTTGAGGATAACTTTCTGCGTTCAATAGCTTGCGGTATTTTCTCTACCCTTGCCTGTGAGTTAAGCTGCAGATTATCAGCATACAGGTGATACGCACACTGAAGATGTTGAGTTATGAGGTTAATAAATATTGAAAATAAAAGAGTAGAGAAAATTCCGTCTTGTGGGACGCTAGCGTAGAGGTCTCACTAACTTAATCATGAGTCATCAATACGAATAAACTGCTGTCGCCAAAGAAGATAGGTGGAGTACTATTCCAGTGTCTCAGAAGGAACAATAAGATAAGTAAGGTTAGATAACAGAATTTCGTGATTGACGGTATTAAAGGGCATTAGAGAAGTCAACTAGGACTAATACTGTGACTCTGGTGTCTTCCATGCCCTTCCTAATATCGCCAGTCACTTTAAGGAGAGCGGTAACTGTGCTGTGAACGGGCCTGAAGCCGGATTGTAAGTTGCTTAAAAGTTGGTTTCTGTATACAAACTTTCATTTCATCCTATCTCTTCGGTTCATTATGAAATCTGTTGGATGGTTCTATAATAAGGAGATAATATTGCAGTTCATTAGAAAGCCTGCAACAGTTTATCAAATGATTTTAAGGATACACTTTAAAATGCATGTAATTTACAGTAACTATGTACTTTAGAACAGTTTTATTTTTTTACTTTCTTTTAGTTTTCTATAATATGTATTAAATAAAATTGAACTGATACTCTTGGGTAATCCAATTGCTGGCGTACGGCTAGACTGATTTGACTAATTATGTATTTATTATATAAGTTACTAGCTGACCCGGCAAACAGTTATTAAAATCGGTCGAGCCGTTTCGCAGGAGTGCACCTCAAACACTGTGACACGAGATATTTATTAATTGGATTATCTTAATAACCTTAAAGGAAAGAAAAATATATAACTCAAAGTGTTTCTAAATACAATTTTTTTTATTGAAATGTTGACAGAACAACATTTGCGGTTACTATGTATTTGTATTTTAATTATTGATATAACAAATAGATACGTTCCGACTGGCTTTAGCAAAGAAACTGTAAAAAAAATGTCAGTTATCGCGGTGAAAAGTAGCTAATGCCCCTTTTTAAGAATCAAACTATCTCCATACCAAATTTCATCTGAATCGGTTCAGCGGTTATTGGATATGTATATATGTAATCGGTTCTGGAATAAAACTATCCTATGTCCTTTGCCGGGACTCAAACTATCTTTATATAAAATTTCATCTAAATCGTGTCAGCGGTTTAAGCTTGAAGAGTGACAGACAGACAGACACAATTTCGCATTTATAATATCAGCATGGAAGTATGGACTAGTATGGCTTTATATGGAATTTTAGGAACCTTTTTGATCCTTTTGAAAAATTTATCAAAACACAGACGTTAAATGTTAGAATACATAGCGACGTAACTTGACATTGATCATTGATATGTATGTCTTGTAGTGAGTATCTGTAGTATTACACAGCTACATGCATTACATTAAACATATTTAAGTATAATATGCAATAACTTTGTGACTTTAATGAAATACGTTAAATACATTTACGTTAAAAATACGTAAGAGATTTTACCCACTAATTACCAAACATTGTGTTGGGTGTATGTAAATATACACTTAATTTTCTCATTAACTTAGTTCACTTCAATGCGAGTTTCTTGAAGGAAATCTTAACAACCTTCTGAATAGTTCCGCTCTATATGATATTAAATTGGCCTCTATTCTTTTAAAAGTATTCTATACGCTTAATGCTTGCTCATTTAATTATATGAACGAATATACTTCAGGACCTATGTTTTTACGCATCTTTTTAAAACAACGAACGTATACATGCTGCGTATGCGAATTAGAATTTATAATGAAATAATTAGTCATTTAGTTAGTCGGATTTGTATGTATATTTATTGTAAACTAATAATTAAAAAAAACTTGTTACGAAAAAAAACGTAGAAATTATGACTAAAATTAATATTGTATCGAGATAGTTTTTCTGCATTCTTTATGACAGTGTATCGGTCGTGGGTGAGCTGTTTGTTCTCTTGTATTGACTTTACATATGTATTTGTCATATGTATGAGTAAATGCAGAACTTGTGTCCTTGTGTTTCTTTACTCATTGTGTGAACATTGCGGGGGCAGAACAACCTTTTCATCAAATATGGCAAAACATGTCTGTTTCATAAAAGATTCGCCTACATAATATGTTTTGAACAGAAATAAAATGCTAGATATATCCTAATATTTATATGTATAATTGTGAGTCGAACTATAGATAACTACCGACATAAGAAAAGAAGTGCACTGCGGTAAAAAACTTTCTCCAGGCTTGTTAAAACAACAACAGTGCTCTAAGTTATTCTGATTACATATATAAATGACAAAACAATCACTGCAGTATCAGTATTTACAACTAGAAAACTGCATGATTTTAAGTTACACCCGGTTAAGAGAATTCGTTTCTAGTTGTTATCTAAGAACACCTCACTATATCTTCTTAAAATTAACTCGCAAACAAAAACTTAGCATTATGTCATTTAAAATTTTGACGTCAGATAACTTGTACAAAAATAGAGATTACGCACACTGTTCACAATGCATTTGATGCCGTTTACCAGTGCTTACCTGATGGACGCTAGAGATACTTGTAACACTTATATTAAATACAAAACTTAACACTATATCACAGATCGTTTCATTCGAGTGCGCATAGTTTGATTAGCATGTGTAGCGCGACGCAGAGTTGGCACGGCGTACACTTTACAACTAAGTAGGGTGGAGTGAATAGCGCGGCGCGGGCGCATACGGTCTCCGCAGGTGGGGCGCGTAGAAGCCTTGCGAAAATTCACTGCACATTGTGCCTGTGCGCAGAACACTTATTTCGCACTTTGCAGTTTGAGGCTTATGTTGTAGGGTTAAAATGTAGTATATGTGAGTCGTACAGCGATATTAATTTATTAATAACAAATTAAGTCCACTTAAGTATCAGGAATGAAATAACTTGAATATTTTAATGATTAAGGCAAAGAGAGAGAGCCGTCGTTGACTTATTATGTCGTCGGCGTACAGTACCTATATATATATATAACAAGTAGTGTGCTGCTTTAAGAATTTCCAGGGCCATATTTTAATTAAAATTGTAATTTTTATTAGGTCTACCAATAAATTGCTTCTTTATTTGGTCCATGAGACACATCTAAGGTGTTGTCGAAAAATAATGATGCATGTTAGAGAAACATGCAGAGTATGCAGTACATCCATAGAAACCTGTTTTTGTGCAACACTACTGCAACTGATTTAGAGGCAGTGAAATATTGGTGTAAGTCGTATATGAACATTAATATTGCTTATAAACTGAACAACTAAATGCTTTCGTGCCAAAACAAAATAATTATTAACCAAAAGAAATGCAACAACTTATTAGTCTCCTTAATTTTTATATATTAAAGCAAATAATAATCATGAGCTAATAATTTAATACAACTTGAGTCTTGAAAATGTATAATAATTCAAACCAACTTTTAATTTGAACAGACTTTGTTTAGTAACTGTTACATGTTCAAAAATGTGTCCATTTATTATTACGTGTAAGTAGTTAACACGTCGAAACATTAACATTTTTTTAAGGATAGATTGACCTCTGTTTTTGAGATGAAGTCACGATTATGAAACCTGTTTGCAATATAAATGATGCTCCTTAATCCCACATTATTATTTTCTAAGTTTTGTTTTGAAATGTGTGTAAGTATATTATACTAGCTTTTGGCTGCTGCTCCGTCCGTATGTCGGTTATCGCGGTAAAAAGTATTTCCATCCATCAACTTTCCATTGATGAAAGAATTTTCAAAATCGGTTTAGTAGTTTAGGCGTGAAAGTGTAACAAACAAACAAACTCACTTTCACATTTAAAATATAAGTATGGATATGATCGTCGACGTATTTCTTGTTTTATTCAAGTATTGCTTGAACTCTCATTGTATAGATTTTTGTACTATGACAGGTCAAAATGTATACTGGACCTATACAGTTTTATGTTGCCGTTTTTACATATTTTTTGCTTTATAGCACATATACACATATTTGTTTTTGAGATGTGTGAGGTATATATCTATATATATATATAAGAGATTTCCACGTATATAGTCACTCATCACGATATCTCTGGAACCATTAGAGCTAAAGACTTGAAATTTAGTAGGAATATTCTTTTCACCGAGTAGAGGTCAGCTAAGAACGGATTTTAAGAAATTCAAAAAAAATATGTAAATAGCAAAACAACGTTTGCAGGGTCAGCTAGTTTATATATATTTGAGTTTTGTGCATTTCTTCTACATATCATCAGCATATCGCAGTTCTCTCATTGCACGCCACTTAGATCGATTTTCGTCTCAAACATGTTATGTTCAAGTGCGCCATATTTGCTTAGAAGGGGGTACAAAGTACAAAGTAGTAAAGTAAGGTACAAAGCATTTTCTTCACGTACTTACCGAGTAGGTGTTACATTGCAAAGTGAAGCTATTCTAGCCAGGTCTTGTACTTGAGTTGTGGAGGTCTGATAGCAGTCGCTCCGCGTAAAAAATCGAAGTTCAGCCGTATCGTAGTAGACTTAAAGCCGACCGCAAGCTAGTTTGGGAAAAAGGCTCGAAGGAACAAAGGAACTTATTATAGAGACATATTTGTGTATCTTCATATTAATATGTAATATGAATATAGCTGTGTATCTTATACACCATTTTTTCGAGTATGTGTAACCTGTAAGGCTTTAAATTGACTGAGTATTGACTCACTATCTTTATTAGGTTAGAATAAATTGTGTACCAAAACATATTTAGATATTATATTTGAAATAAATCTTATGATGTTATAATATATATTTAATCAGCCAAAAAGGAATCGATGGGACAAATGTTAGTGGAAGTTAATTCAGTAGGCGTCAAGGCATCGTTTGCTTCATCAGTATTGTCAGTAGCGTGCAGCCGAGAGGCCAATGTCGCATTATCTGCGAGTGCTGCTGCTAACGCACGTTCGAGTTTGGTTGTCCCAGCTCGCTCCGCTTCTAAAGCTGCTCTTATTTCAGCCACTACTTCTATATTTGGGTCAACTGTTCTTATGACATTGTTCTTATTAACTTCAGTTAAATGGATTTGTAATTCCGCCACCGTTGCTCTGAGCTTGCTTATTTCCGCTGTGACAAATTTAATATTAAAATTTATGATGAATCGTGTTATTTTTAAATTAATTTAACGACGATGAGACTATCTTTAGTCATTTGGGAAACATTTGCTACAATCAATTGATGTCAATAAATGTGGTATTCTATATATATATATATATATATATATATATGTATACTCTATCTATACAAGATTGGTTATTAAGAACTTTATCTTAACTTATAGAAATAAAGGAATATTGTACGAATATTGTGCCATTTTTTCGAGATTTGGACAATTTTCTGCGTGTTAAAATAATTTCTTCCCAGGAGGCAGTACAAAATGCTTACACAAAGTTCTTCGAATATAGATCCCAGAGTTCTAATCGGCAATTTTATACTTTAACCCCTAATATACATATATCGATAACGAATGGCAACTTTTAGAAATTCTACCCATTCTGTATTTTTATCGGAAAAGTTTTTTTTACCTTTCGATATCCTTTGAAAGTGTGAAAAACGTGAGTTACAAATCCTTGTAATTATTTAAGCAGCTGAATTTGACGTCATATGATTTTGCCTTCATGATAGTTAAGAAATATCTATTGGCTGACCTGGTTGGCGGCAGAGCATTGAAGTAGAAGCGGTAATGTGACCATAAACGTAGATAACTGCTAGGGATAGGGATATTGCACATACATATAATTGACATTAAAACATAAACCCTTAATTTACATCAAGCTTTGTTTGAACAACCCAAATGTCTTATAGGGATTCTTATTTATTGCTACTGGTTGGTTCCTAACTAACCGTTGCTTCTTCCACACGTTTGTAATCACAAAGCTATTTTGTTTAACAAAAGTACCATTGGCATTGAGCAGTTCACGGTTAGTGTGCTGCAGTTCGGTGTTCGCAAGTCGCTTCTCGCGAGCGTGAGCCGCGGCGGCCAGTCGCGCGCGCTCGCGTAGTTCTGAACCCGCCGCATTGCACTTCTCTACTCTTCGGAGCTCACTTTCAAGACGACTTGATTCTCTACAGATATTACAACATATTGTATTCTTTCTTCGCATTCTTTATCGACGATAACTTGTAGATAGCTCCGAAATGTTTGGATTCTAAATATTTAGAAGAATTTTTGCTATTCAACTAGATTTTGATCGATAGACTCTTTTATGCATTTAAAATCTTATTAAATAAAGAAATGCATTATTATAAATTTTCTTGCAGAATTCTACTTCATCAGAATATATATACTAAAATAGGTGTTCTAGCAGTAAATTTAATCCTACATATATATATTTTGTAGGTCCTTTTGTGATTTCTTGGAAAGGAAAGGGGGCGATTTACTCACAATGTCATTTTTTTTTATTCTGTAAATTGAGTTTTTACGGCCAGCACTATCATTTATCCCATGGTTTCAGCTATACTTTATGTTACAGAAGTACACAAAATAAAACGGCTGTAGAAATCTTAATTACTTATTTCCAAATCGTACCTCCGCGCTTCTTCGGATGCATTAAGAATGCGTTCTTGAAGATCAGTATACTGTTTTTGTAACATGGCGTGCGCTGGTTGAAGGGGTCTGAGTTGTTGAAGTTGTCTCTCTAGTGAATTTATTTGTGTGGACATTTGGGTGCATCGTTCTTCCAATGTTGCACGTTGGCGTTCCTGTGGCATTAGCATATATTTGGACCTAAATTTAAGTGTCCGATTTTGATTTGATATCAAGAATCTGATCTTTTAAGCTCAAATCTGTCTATTCGTGTAGTGACAGATTAAGAATACGGAGAGTAACCCCCTCCTCCCTATTAATCCTATAGGTGTCGTAAGAGCCGACTAAGGAAGCAAACTATGCAGGACAACAGCACTGCAAAGAGAATGAAAACTTGAAACAAACTCTATTCCAACCCGTCTGGCCAGCGTGGTATAGTAAACCAAAACCTTCTTTCTATGTAGAGGCCTAAGTCTATAGTTCGCCAAAACCGTGCGCCCTGCGCCTAGCCTATAGACTGTAATTTTGTATGGTTACATAGGTATAATTTATTCTGACAAGGTTAGTAAAATAAAATTATAAATAAATAAATAAATGTGCTTGTCCATTTTACAACTTGACGAACTACACTTGTTTTACGACTAACATTTAATGCTCACTTAGTTAAGTATGTCATAAACATAGTGTCCTCTATGGTAAGTTGTTACATGTACTATGTACTTCAAACTCGTGTTTTTTTTTGTCTAGAAGCACGTTTTACCGTAAGCTCTAGATGAATCTTAAGTCCTGTGAGTTGTTCCTGAGCGTTCGCTAGTGCTGAAGTGGCCTTATTAACAGCTGCGGTGGCGGCAGAGGCGCTGCTCCGTGCTTCAGCCGCGGTTCGTTCAGCAGCCGCGCGACCTGCTTCTGCTGCCTCAGCGCGAGACGATTCCGTTCGTAACGAATCACGTAAACGATTCCCCGAAATCTAGAATGTATTTTCGTTGGTTGGTTGAACATAAAATTTTAATAATAACAGACCTAAAATAGTGGTAGGAACAGTTACAAAATTTATCTTTGCATACCGTAATAGTTCGAAATTCAGCAATAAGTTCCAAAAATTGGTGTTCTAATGTTTCAAACTCAGTAACACGTGCCATTACATATGTTGACACTTTAATTATTTCTTTATAATTAAATAAAGCTAACCGTATAAAAGAGGCTTAGTTGAAGTTAAGAAAGCGCGGGTTTTTTTAAAATACGTACAGCGTCATTATCCAATTCGGCCTTATATAAATATTGGCTAAATTAATAAATTGGGTAAATATTGGCTTAGGACCTAATCAATATTGCGGCATCAATTAAGGAATTAAATTTATTTAAGTTTGTTTAAGTTTAAAGACTTTTTATATCTCAAATGTTAAAAATAATTTGATTTATGTAATTGGAATGTATTAGAATTGACTTAAAGGTCTTAGTTACCAGGTCATTAAATAAAAAAAAAAGAATGTATTAGAAAAAAAAACGGAGAATGTAGTTTGTCTATGCGAGTGTAATATCGATGAAGGCATTCTTGATACATTTTCTTATTTGGCCCTAAACTAGTCATTGCGTTTTATTACTTTTGAACAATGTCTTCACTCGTGAATTTGGGTTTTAAATAAACAACGTATGGAACGTTCCCTTTTGCTTTGTTATCAATATTTATGTTTGACGCCTGTCTCGATGAGACACAATCACAGGCATTTTTCATTGTCTTCGAGTTTTTTGTATTTCACTACTTCTAACCTTTAATTTAAGAAAAAAAACCAGGTAGATTACTTTTACAAAATTGTGTGAGTCATAATAAGATTGGGTACTAGAGAGGCAACTTAAGACTGTATACACTAAAATCTATCTTAATATTATAAATCTAAAGAGTTGGTTTGCTTGAAAGTGCGAATGAACAACTAGTTCTAAATGAAAACTACATTTTTATAGTAAAATAGCTGTACCCTGCCAAGCTGTGGCACATTGTGATGGGAAATGAATAAGATAAAATGAAATAATAAACGAATAAAATAAAAACAATCTTTGAAGCGGGTTGTGTAGCGTGTCAAAATTTTAGCAAAATCGATGCAGAACTTTTTGAGTTTTTGAAGCGTACAAACTTAACATTTTTAACAAGTATATATAGATAGATGAATGATATTATAATTGCTATATTTTTGTTATATACTAATGATTTATTCTATATAGAATTCTTTGAAATAAAAGTAAAAATATATTATAGTTTAAAAAAAAAGAAAATTATTTTCTACTTTTTTTTGTCATAAATGATGATTATCTTCGCATTAAGTCTTAAAAAAGTAACAAGTAAGTAAGTCCTTCAGCACACGCCTCTTAGTACGTAGCAAAAGACACTATTGTAAATCCTGAAGATCCTGATCAGGATAATCGGCCAAGTTTATTAAATTACTAGCTGACCCGGCAAACGTTGTATTGCAAAACAAAAAAAAATTAGGGATGGGTCACCCTTACCATTTAGGGGTATGAAAAATAGATGTTGGCCGATTCTCAGACCTACCCGATGTGCACACAAAATTTCATGAGAATCGGTCAAGCCGTTTCGGAGGAGTACGGGAACGAACATTGTGACACGAGAATTTTATATATAAGATTAAATTGTCATCGGTTCCTGATAAGTGTGCGAAGTTTCAATTAAATTCAACGTTTTGACGTGAGTCAAAATCACGTTCGAAGATTCCGTTACATACAGCCTGCACCAGAAGTCTTGCCGAAATTTTTCTTATAGGAGTCCGTATGACCAACGGATTTCCAAGTTTAACATGACCACTCTTTCTATCTTATCCCATTAATTATGTTATCCCAGACATATTATAACTAAAGTATTCCACACACAATTTTCAAGAACTAATTTAGGCCAACAATCATGGGTGATTGTCCTTAACCAATATAATAGTATAAAAATTTGTGATCCAGACATTGATAACTTTAGCCAATCGTTGAATGTGTTTAAACTAAAATAACAAATGTTTTGTTTCCTAGAGCAACACAGGCCACCGGCGGACCGGAGGGGAGCAGCCTTCGCGTCTTTTCGCGATACAAAATAGTCTGTACTGTACTCATACTGGGAGGAGGAGGGGGGGTAGGGAAGTGACGTACTACATTGACATGTTGCCAAACAACCGTGGCTGTGACAACTATCGATACCCAATATCGATAAATTCAAGACGTCGGTTAGGGAAATCAGGTTTAAAAAGTGATACAAGGATGGATATTAATATAGATATTACTTTATTTATTACTACAACAATCATCATTGATATTACTATTAGTTTTATCTAACACTGGTTTTTAAGCTGGATTAATTTTATACTAATATGGCGAAAACATTTCTGTGAGTTACCTTTTTTTCATTGAGAATGTTCTATCCTTCTATTGTTCGCCAACACTTAAAAGTCAGAGGTCTTGAAATAACACTGTTTCTTGTAGGTATCCAGATAAGGTATAAGTTTTTATAAAAGTTCTTCGATATACCCCCTTGACTCGGATCTTTAGGAAACCTGCAACAAATAAAATAAAATCAATGTGATCGTAGTTCACACTTAGTAATTCTAAATTAATGTGTTAATAGTCATAAGTATCGTATCAGATTAATCAAATGCGCAATTTTAATATTAAAGTATCTTAAAATAAAGCTCATAATCCAGATAATTATATTAATTACATAAGAAAAGATAATCTCGAAAATAATAATATGCACGAGAGACATGGATGTATTTTTTTTATTAATAGGTAATAATAATAATTTAAAATAATAATTTTAATAATACTCTCTCATACTCTTACAAAAAGCAGTCCTTCTTAACACATGCCGTCTCACACGTAAATTTCTCGCTTCATCCTCATCATCTTAACTTCATATCATCATCCCTTTTTGGCACACTTGGCTAAGGCCCGTGTGTTAGATTTTGTTACCCCTTTAAAATAAAAGGGAGACCAGACAAGGTATAAAATGACATAATAATAATTTTAAATAATAATTGTAATATTAATAATTTAAAATAATTATTGTGCCGATTGTGCCCAATATTGTATGAGAGCGAGCGTCCTGTGTTGGTAAACAAATCCAAAACAATGCAACCATTTTTTTTCGTAAATTTTAAGTTTCAAAATCAGTAAATAGTAATAATTTGATTAAAAATTACTTACATATGAAAGGTAACGCCATCTTTTTGTAAACTTGACGTGGCAGATCTCTTTTTAAAGCAAAAACCTGAACAAGTCGTGATTTTTGTAGGTCGGCTACTGTTATCTACTCAGCAGCGCAATTAGATTTAGTCTAGTAAGTTTTATTGTATGCATATGACCGTTTGGACTTATACATTGGCACAGGGGAACGCCTGCGTATGGCCCTATCGTGTTGCTCTATGGTTTAGTGTTCATTAACTTCAACCCGCAACAAACGTTAATTAGGTATAAAATAGATTTTAAGTAGTGTTAATTTAAATAGTTTATTGTTATTAAGTATACTTCTCTTTATTTATTTTTATTTTGATTGTTATTAATTTACTATTTTTACACTACTCATTCATTCATAAAAGTATCGGGAATGGATGATTTGTTTATGGTTCCAAATTCAAAATTTTGCTTTTTTTTTGTTGTTATATTGGCACAGCTGTTTTCCACTTTGGCGCGGAGTTTAAGTTGAATCTGTTATTTATATTAAATACAGTGATTTTTTTTGGTTATATCATATCTAGTGTGTATTGCGAATTTCATAATGGACTAACCATCGAGCAAAGAGTTTGTCTTAAATTTTACATCGCTAATGGATTTTCGTGTTCGGAGTCACTGAAAATGTTACAAAAGGCTTACGGTGAATCGACTTTATCAAAAACACGTGCTTATGAGTGGTACAAAGCATTCAAAAGCGGTCGAGATGTGATGGAAGATTGGCCTCGCTCTGGTAGGCCAACAACGTCTGCAACTGAAGTTAACATCGCAAAAGTGAAGAAAATAGTAACTGAAAATTCTCATTGAACTTTGAGAGAGATAGCCACCGAACTTTCTGTATCTCACGAGTCGATCCGTACCATTTTAAGTAATCATTTGGGTATGAAACCCTAAAGACCTGAATTTTCTCCAAAAACTCTATCGCATGAGAGACGCTGAGGACATGCTAGAACGAGTCAATTCCGACCCAATATTCATGAAACGCATTGTTACTGGTGACGAGACGTGGGTTTACGAGTTTGACATGCAAACTGAAACCGAAAAAACCACGCCAAAGTCGATCAAAAGTCAAAGTCATGTTGACTATCGTGGTGTTCTGCACTCGGAATTCTTGACGGAAGGTCAAACGGTAAATAAAAAAAATATTTAACCGTTCGAGCAAATTCGACAGATTTGTATAAAGAAAATTCTTGGATTTTGCACCACGATAATGCGCCTTCGCACAAGGCCATCATTGTGAACGAATTTTTGACTAAACACTCAACAAATACCATCGAGCAACCACCATATTCACCAGATATGGTTCCAGTCGACGTCTTTCTTTTTCCTGAACACAAATTACCACTTCGTGGCACCCGTTTTCAATCGGTAGAAGACATAAAGGGAGAATTCGCGGCGAGAACTGAACTCAATTCCGGAAACAGCGTTTAAAAAATGTTTTGATGATTGGATTATTCGTTGGCGTAAGTGTATCGTTTCTGAAGGAGCATACTTTGCAAGTGATAAAATAAGTTTTGATAAATAACAAACATTTTGTGTATTATTGATCTTTTCCCGGTACTTTCATGACAGAGAAGTACATTACAACAAATTATATGTTCACGGTAATTATCATACATATCAGGTATAATGCAGGTGTAATATAATATAATAAAAATATTATATATATTATTATATATCATATTATACAAATTAAGTGTTTGTTTGTAACGTCAAAATAACAGTAAATGCACGATACCTATGAAACGGCTGGACCGATATTCATATATTACTACCAGGCTGCTGTCTACATGAGGAGTAACTAAGGCTATTTTTTAACCGACTTCGAAATGGAGGAGGTTGTCAATTCGGATGTTTGTGTTATTTTTTTATGCATACATTACTCCGTCATATATGGACGGTTTTTAAAAATTGATTTAAAAACTACCCCCCACCGGACCGACAGTGGGGTGGTTATGAATTTCAATTCCGATCAAGTTATATTTATCCAAATTTCAATGAGTTTAGAAATAGACGCCGTACATGTCGTATCATGCGGTTTCATACTACAGATTATCATGCCAACATCTTCCGTCCTCAAATTTCCTTACTTCGCGTGCGCTGCTTAAATGGTTACAGATAACACGAAATAATGTGCTAATGAATTGTAGCACTAAAAAAGATCTACAAAAAGTTCGCGAGGTGGTTTATCTATCCATAGCAGCTAAACTTTGGCTTTGATTCTTGAAAAAAGTTTTTGATTGTATGTTATATGTAGGATGAAGGTTTGATTCATCTGTTTATATTGAAAAATTGAAGATCTATAGTGTACAAAGTTCGTGCAGAACTACTCGTACTTTCATCAAAACATTGTGGTAGACTTCAAGCCACTCTCTCTTAACTTCGCTCTATTTTGAATACCAAATCATATCATCACTTAACAAATTCTACCAAAATATTAAATGTAACCTTGAACCACCGATTGTGGCCAGAAGCAATCCAACCGGTTCGCTTAGGGGCCTCTTTGGTCGCGAAATTACTAATAATGAATCAGCGTCCCTGTCCACAAAAGTGAACAAGTAACCGGATAATTTTTAAGACTCATACTGTGTCGTGTCAGTCTTGTGTTGTAATATTAAGAATACTGATTGTCAGCACCCTCATTAATTCCATTGGTGTTGTAAGAGC
Source organism: Arctia plantaginis (assembly GCA_902825455.1). Lineage (NCBI taxonomy): Eukaryota > Metazoa > Arthropoda > Insecta > Lepidoptera > Erebidae > Arctia > Arctia plantaginis. Next base: position 11,630,559 of record CADEBD010000288.1, read on the forward strand.
TGACTAAGGACAGCACTGCAAAGAGAAGGAAAACTTGAAACAAACCCTATACCAACCCGTTTGCCCAGTGTGGTATAGTAAATAAAATAAAATGAAGTAGTGTGGGGTGAAAGCAGCTATGAACAGATCAATGAATACGGGAAGGTTTGTCACGACCAGCTAATAAAGTTAGTAGATTTTCCGGTGAAGCAATGGGCCTATTTTTCTTTTCTTGATCTCTTGCTCCGTGGGGACTCAGAAGCCAAGAGTATGTGGTAATTCCACTAAAAACCACCCCGAAGGCCGGACTATGTTATTATAGGTCCTCCCTGAATTGACACCATGCCTAATCAGGCCCTATCCCAGGGGAGAACACTTCCCCCTTCAATCGCGGCATGGCGGCCCGATTACATCTTAATGCAATCAGGCTGCCATTCTACCCCCTACCGCAGCAATCAATCTGCCAGCAGAGGTCCCCACTCTCTGCCCGCGGCCCCATCGACGGCTGGTATCGTCACCGACGTCGTCTACGTTCGGGATTGGCCCTCTCCCGATCCCATTCAGCGGTCTCTTTCTAGACCATTACAGCTTCACAGAAAGAGGCCACTGCGCCCCATCCTCTTCACCCGCCAGCATGGCAGCAATAATTGCTGTTGGGGACAGGTCTCGTATAATTTGCAGCACAGCTGGGGCAGTCTTCCAGCGTGTGCTGGGCGGAGTCCCAGTCGACTGCGCAAGGCTGGCATTGTGCCGTCTCCTCGTGTCCGATACGATTTAGGTGCTCACCGAAGCAACCATGCCCAGTGAGTAGGTACCTGCGTCAGTCGGTCGGTGACGCGACCTCCTTTACCTACCTACCCAAAGATTCGAGGGAAGGCAGAACAGCACCGACAGCGCGTTGTTGGCACGCATTCCGCGGCTGTTCCAGCCGCTCGCGCCACTGAACCAGTGCCTATCGGTGAGCGATTCCCCGCATTTCGAGCTCGACTTGGTCTTCCCCGCTCTCACCCCGGCGGATCGCGCCTGTCTGTTCGTACACCCTCGCATCTGTAACCGCCAGGATATCAAAAGGCGGGTAACGTGCCAGGACTGTGGCCGCCTCCAACTATGTGGTGCGGTATCCCCGTACGATCCGAATGGCCGCTAACCGTTGCGATTGATTGAGCTTAGCTCGGAAGCGGGAGGAGGTCGATAAGCACTTTACCCATATCGACGCTCCTTAGAGGGCCATGAATCGTATAACCGCACAGTAGAGGCGGCGAACTTCCTCCCTAGATTAGGCCTCTGTAGGGAGCCCCCTACCCCGCGAACTCGGGGGATCATCTCGAAATGCTGTTTAGGGTGAGGTCTTGATGTTGATTGCCGACCATGCCGACGAGTGAGGATTTGATGTGCCGACCGACCTCGACCTCTGTTTCCCCCACTCTAATAATCGAGTGGGTGGGAACTGCACCTGCAACTGTTTCCGTATTATGAGGTGCAATCTTTAGACCCAGACCGCTGATCTTTTGGACGACACAAGCCACCCCTGACTCGGCGAGCTCCAGGACCTCCCGGAAGCCATGCCCCCTAGTCAGTACAAGAGTGGCAACCGCATAGCAGACGACACTCAATCCTGGGGAAGGCTGGTTCTCTCCTGAGAACCAGCCTTCCCCAGGATTGAGTGTCGTCGACGGCATCATACGCGAGGTTCCACAGAAGAGGTTCTAAGACTGACCCCTGGGGAACACCGCATGTGACCTCCCTTCCGCAATCTTTGCCGTCCCGACCCATGTACAATATGGGCCTGTCGCGGAGAAAAACCCTGATGATGTCCCTCAAGTAGGCAGGCAACTAGTGATGCACAAGTGCCTTCCTAATTGCCCACCACGGGAGAGAGTTACAGGAGTTGACTATGTCAAGACTGACCGCCAACGTCACTCCCCCCCGACAGACAGAAGAACCTCTTCCGACAAGGAGCAAACGCGTTCGATCGCGTCCAGCGTCGAGCGTCCCTGTCGGAAGCCAAATTGGTTGTCTGATAAGTCGGGGTCCACTCGGACAGGTGCTGGCTGATACTTCAAAGAGTTTCGCCACCTCGTCCACCATATCGGTCAGAACCTCGAGATAAAATTTGCAACCCTGGCAGGTTTTTGGATAAGTACCAGCCTGACTTCCTTCCAGCCTGCAGGGAATACGCTATTATAGAGGCAGCTAGTAAACAGCCCCCTCGGCCTATTCCCTAGGACCGCTAAAACGCACACCCATGCTCGGCTCGGCGGAGAGTCACTTTATGGCTCGGTCCAGCATTAGAGCGCGAGGGTCTGGAGCTGATCGTCTCTGCCGAACCAACGCGCACCATGCGCTATGGGGTAGCACGAGCAACAACCGGAGAAGTGAAGAATTTGTATCGTTCTTACTATCAACTGAGCTAAACATTATTAACATAGACTCGGAGAACATTTGTCACATCCAGGGCCCAATCTATCATTGACCTAACTTTAGCGAGTGAGCACGCATCGCAACACATATCGAACTGGCATGTTTCGAACAAAGCATCGTGCTCGGACCATCGCTGGATCAAATTAAACTTTGAAATAAATCTAAAACTACCCGACGGAATCCCCGCATGATGGACCGGAACCGGTATGAGCATCTGCGGAGAAACTGAGGACCATTGACTCAAGATATGCTCCGGGGACTGTTAAGGACATCGACAGTCATGTTGTCAACCTTACACAGACACTTAACGATTGCTTTGAACAAACATGCCCACTTTCTACACCCAGAACCGGACAATTTAATGTGGCAAGCAGCTTGCCACATTAAATGTGGTACTCCTCCGATGGATTAAAGGGCACAGTAACTCACACGGGAACGATGCCGCAGATATGTTGGCAAGGAGGGGCTCGGCAACCCCAGCTACCGGCCCAACCATACGATACCAAAAATACGATTCTGGGCCAGTCAATGGACTCGTGAACCACACAACCAGAGGTGGAAAAACTCACCCGGCTGCAGACAGTCCAAACCTGTGCTGACTCAAGTCACACCACGACTCACCTGCAGATTGATTAGTCTTAGCAGACCGGAAATCCGAATAGTTGTCGGTACTATAACAGGACACCTAGCCCTGAACCGACAACTATTCATCATCAATGTGACGGACAGCCCACTGTGCAAGGGATGTTTGGAAGCAGAAGAAACGGCCGCCCACGTAGTCCTGGAATGCGAGGGAGTGGCCTCACACCGGGCAAGTATCATACCTGACACAAAATCGCTTCTAGAAGCCTGTGAACGCCCCAGGATGCTTCTGCGCTTCTGGAAAGAGTTTGGTTGGCTCACCTAGCTAAGCAGTCCTCGACGCATAACGGACCACTGTTGAGTCTTTATGCGGAAACCGAAGCCCACAACCAATACTAATACCAATACCAGAATTAGAGCACAGGCCTATTATTGATAAAATGTATCATGACATTGTTGTAGCTTTGAGCGAATCAGTGGCTAAAGGCCGTGAAAATAAAAAGTGGAAGCAAATGCGTACTGTAATCGCTTGGAATAAACATGTAAGCGAGGCACACAGGGAGGCCAAACACAAATTTTTGACGTGGGTGTCGTATGGTAAAACAACTGCTGGTAAAATATATGCCCCCATATATGTATTTTACCGGCAGTTGGTTTGGATTTCTCAACCTCTCGAGACCTTTTGACCTGGTTTCATTCGACAATCGGTGGAAAAAGCTGGATGATGCTAAATTACTAAGAGAACTACTTAATATCATCAAGTTCTGGTATGGAGGCCAGGTCAATGATGTCAGGTGGGCAGGGGTCAGATCTGATGTGTATGGGTTGGAGTGCGGGGTGAGACAAGGAGGGTTGACATCGTCCACGCTCTTCAACCTGTACATGTATGAGCTGATTGAGGAGCTTAGCGGCACCAGGATAGACTGCCACATAGATGGAGTGTGCTTTAATAATATAAGCTATGCAGAAGACATGGTGCTGCTTAGTGCGTCGCCCTGTGGCCTCAGCAAGCTGTTGAGAATTTTCGAAAGGTATGCATTACAGCATGGACTTGTGTACAATGCAAAAAAGAGTGAGATTATGGTCTTTCAGGCCGGCGGCAGTGGTGTTGCTGTTGAGATGCCTATCATTAAACTGAACGAAGTTCCTCTATTGAGAGTAAACCAATTTAAGTATCTAGGGCATAATCTGACTGCCGACATCAAAGATGATAATGACTTCGAACGGGAGCGAAGGCCGCTGTCTGTACGTGCTAACATGGTAGCTTGCAGCTTTGCATGCTGTTCGAGCGTGGTCAAAGTCGCATTATTCTGTGCATTTTATACTTCATTCTATAGCCTGTGGGCTCATTTTACAATAAAAGTATACAGCGCCCTTCTAGTCTAATATAACAATGCGTTGCAAATAGGGTGCTGATGTTGCCACGTTTCTGTAGTGCTTCGGGATGTTTACAGAAGCCCGCGTGGATTGCTTTTATACAATAATGCGTAAGAGATGCGCGTCTCTGGTAAGCAGGGTGCGGGGCAGCACCATCAGTATTCTAAAAATGATCTCTATCCGAATGGATTGCGCGATCGTGAACCGGTGTTGCAGACTTTCTGCTGGACTTGCAGCATAATACCTATCTATGTGCCATGTTAGGTATCGGTTCATCTCATTGTGTTGGTTGTGTTTTTTATTTATTATTTACTAACATAGTTATAAGTCAAATTGTTACTAACACTATGAGTTTTGTTACTCGGCGGGCAATGAAAATAAAAAATAGTAGGCCAAAACCTCCTTTCTAAGGCCTATGTAAAGCAGTGGACTATTGAAGGCTGTTGATGTGATGATACTGTGTTGCGATTAGTCGCGAATTATCTGTCGTGTGTCCGTCCCATGTGGGGATCGGACCCACAACACTCAGCGTAGTAAGTAGTAAGCGGCGTGGCGACCGCTTAAACCACTACTCCATCCGTGCAGTTTTACAATGTCAATTCAACGTTTGACTTTTATATATTTATTAGTGGCAAAACATCCATGTACCTATACCACACACATACACAAAAATATGTTTGCTCAAAAACATTATAACATTATTTATGCTTCTTTGTTTGAATTATTATGAAATACTTTTATTTTCAATTCCTTAATTTTTAATTTTTCACTGTCAAACTGAAATCCCATCATAACTCTGTAACCCAATAACAATAACATCAAAGAATAAAGAAGAAAATTTAAGAAAATGTATTATTGAAATTATTTTCCCTGGTCTTGAAAACAACAATTTTTATAAGCACTGTAATTGAAATATGTCAATTACTATATTATTTTATAAGAACAGACAGGCTTTGAGGGGAATATTAAACAAGGGGGAGTGATGTTTTCCATCGGGAGCACTTGGTATATAAGAACCGGTTTTTCAAGAGCAACGCATTCTTCTGGCTGATCTGCTCACCTGCTTAGAAGGTAAGCTTGATACTTTATATAATTTACACTTTCTTTTCTGATGTAGTTAGAGTGCGAACAAAAAGATATATTTAAATATGCATGCTTGATAGTGACACATCTATATGAAGAAAAAAATCAAGTCGGTACTTTTATTTTTTAGGCTTTTAAAGCTTTTTAGCTTTTAAAGCTATTTTTTTTAATTGTAAATTCTGTTGGTTTACCTTACAACAAATTCACTCACTTGACAGATTAAAAAAACCTTGAACGCTTTACTATACTAGTTCTAAAAATTAAGATGATTATTCAGAACGGTTTTGATCTTTGCTTCTGACTTTTATTATTAGAGGTGTATGGTAACAGACTAAACCAGTTTGATACTGATGATAATAATCAAGCATGACATAAGTTTTACAATGCGGCACGGCATGATCGTGCTCCCATACAATTGTATACATACGAATAAAAAAAAAACAATAAATCTTTATTAGTATAATCTATTTATTAATATTCTTTATTAATATTCCTACCTGGTTCTGTTGGAGTGTGACTTGCTTCCACGTGTCATATTGTCCATGGCTTCATATATGCATATTTTCTTAAAATTTAAACATATATTAGGCTCACATCTCTTCACCATCAGCATGAAATACACTGGGGACTTGATTGTCGGAGAACACTAGGCCTACCACAGCTGCCTAGTTTGATGAAGGATTACTATGCCCATTTTTTAAAGACCATAGCTTATCAATGACGAACATGGAACAGCATCGATAGATCATTTATTATTTCCTTTTAAATTTTTATAGGTGTGTGTTCATATTTTAACCGTTATACAGACATACTTAACGCAGTAAGTTGATAGGCTTTTATAATTTGTGACGATGTGGTTTAGTATTTTAAATTATTATAATTTTCAGAGTCTTCATTGCTTGCAAAATGCGGGTTGTGTCAGTAGTGGCGGTATTGATCTCAGTAGCGTTGTTGCTACTGATGCGGTGCTGTGAGAGCGCAAACCTTCACAGCTTTGCCCTACCCGAAGAGGACGAGGAGTTTAGAGTCCGCCCACGATATAGGGAATATACCTTGAACCGTAGAGCTGTGCGTGCTGAAGATCCTTTTGATGACTACGGACATTTGCGATTCGGCCGATCTGATGACTGACGTAAACGCGGCTCCAACCATAGAAACCTGCCTACAGTTCAGCATACAGAACCTTCGCTATGAAAACCATGTAACTAGTTACTAGTCTATAAATACTTCATCCAGGCCAAGTAAAAGCATCGGTACAAAAATATAAATGTACGTATTTGTATAATTGTGTGGAATATTTGAGGGCTGGTTAAATATTCCACATTCTATAAATATGTATTACTCTCCTTCTTCAGTTTTTGAGGTAATGTGGGTAAAATCTAATAAAGTGATATATTAAAATAAATTAGTATTCAAATTATAGTGGTATAAACAAGTGAAAATAAATAAAACACTTGAAATTATTTTCATGAGTATATTATTACCCAATAAATACATTTTACAACATACTAACTTTTAAACTTTCGTATTCCATGACTTATATTTATTTATACGGGAAATACCACGATCAATAGGTATAGTATGCATACCTACACGTAATTCTTACATACATAGTATAACACAAATACGTTCCTAACGTATGTCACAGTCTGACTCCCATAGCCAGTGCAACATCACCGAAACATCGGGCATTTGAAGGTTATACACCTATTGATAGCGATAAGTCCTGTATAAACAATTGTACATTTTACAACAGATATTATTACAATAAAATGTGTTATAATGTTTTAGTTGCGTCACGATCTACGCACTATGATGCTGGTGACTGATAGATGACCTGACTGACGAGTGACAACCTTAGACACACATTCCTTTTTTTGTTAAGGTATTTCAAAAATTTAAAATGGTTTATATTATAAACCAAAATATGACTTCTCATTATTTCAGCGTTAAGCATTTAAGGCGATAATTTTGGGCACATTGTGGCGCACAGTAAAAGCACAATAAATAACATTTAAAATTGTTATGTAAAAATATTTGATGATACCTCTACTTATGGTTAAATCATTTGTACAATTTGATTATAAAAGTGGCATACTTAGTTGTAATATTTATAACAATTGATTTATCTAGTATTTTTAAGCTCTTCGCTCATTTTTGTTTTGCTTTCGTTGTTTATGTTACAGTAGATTCGTTTTCATTGTTAAATAACTGCTTATTTGTATCTGTTAATTGACTTTGTTTCCTACCTATAGTGTGGTTTCAACATAGCATGCACTAGATTTAGTTTTAACTAATATTCATTAGGCACACATAATATCACTACTCTATATTAAATAATATGAGACTAGTTAGTTCCTTCCCTAAGCTAAGTTTTAATTTATATTTATATTATGAATGCAGTTTACCTTACCACATTAAATTGTTAATTTTACTTGGTGAAAATGAAGCGTATTGTGGCGAAAATATTTCATAAATCTTTTAACATTAAAAATAAAAAGATCATTATAACCAAGTTCCTTATTAAATTTTACATTTATAAAGAATGTGAATGATAAATAAAAACAAGTTCTTTATTTAAATCATACGTCAATCATATGAAAGCAATGACGAAAATATCGTGTTTTACACTTTCCACATTGTGAGTGTTTGAATGTAAATCAGTAAAAATTTAATTGTTTCCGTCATTGTTTCTCTTATATTATGTCTCTTTTCTGGGAGTTTCCAAGAAGTGCCTGCAAATAAAAACATAATAATCAGAGACACATTTAAGTTGGATATGTTTTTAATATATCTTAATTTTAGGAGCTTTTCATTAGTAAATCCGTATTTAATCGTAATGAACATTTTGTTCGTTTAGGGTATTTTAAAGGCTGTTTTCTACTGAGGTTTTCTTAACCCAAATGTTCAATAGTGATTTGTCTGCCCCGTGCATCGGACACAGGAACTCAAAAGCACGTCAACAGGAGCACAAAATTGTCTCACGAGGCTTTTCAGGCATAAACTTGTTAAAATTAGAATGAAACACGTATAAATACCGACTTGAAAAAAACACGGAATAATTAAAACTGGAACTGACAAGACGAAGTAAACTAATAATTAATTATGAAATTATGTACCTTATTGACAAAGTTAACAATGGCAGTGGCTGGTTGTTCGGGCTCAAGTTCAGCAAACACGTGGCATTGGTTGTCGGCCCCTGATGAAGCTCGAGCCACGAAAGCGAACACTCGTCTGCAATAATAATGGCTATTATTATAGTGCAATATCATATTTCTTGAACATTATGTATCTTTTTATGGTAGGTTTCCTCTATACCAAAAAAATAGACCACTACGCGCGCGTATACCTGCAGTTCAAAAGCCACAAGTCACCAGCCCAAATTAGCTAAGGAGGGATAGATCTGGCCTCTGATGGCCTTACCGTGAAATGTGACGAAATAATTGTTTAATAACGCGTTCAGAGTGCTGGTGGGGTTGCGTCACTTCTACAGCGCATCAGGGATGTTACCGTCATGCGAAAACTGTGCACATCCCTGGTGCGCAGGGTGCGGGTCAGTTCCAACAGCATACTGAACAGGATCACGAGTAGACTAGATTGTCCATATATGACTCATTGCATCGGGGTATCAGCCGCGTCTGTGACTGCGAGGCAATGAGTTTAATCTTAAGTTATAAAACGTACTAATATAACTGTAAGTACTAACATCTTTGAGTCTCAGTTATTCCAATAATTTTGTTATTGTATTGTATTTTGTAACTGCTGAACCAGCAGCAGTTACAAAATACAACAACTATGCTATTTTGTAATATATTTTGACCGTTTACAAACATTCCAATTTGATGTACAATATGTAATAATGATTTATTATGGGAGAGGTTGGATGGTGCTTTGGTACATATGGGGCGGCTGGACAGGAGTTATACCACGGCCTAACAGAAAACCTGCTGAACCTTTGATAATTCTTGTAGATACGGTATCTAGTGAGCAATAGGTATGTGTACAGTAAGATGATAAGTTGATTAACTAACTTTTCAATCTGCGTGTTGTTATCAAGATACGTGTACCGCCTCTCGTCAGGGTCTATCCCCGCGTACGATATCCCAGACGCAGGATAATGACGTCTGAAGAATAACTTGCGGGCCGCGTCCGTCAATGTGATACCACCACCGAACACCTTAAAATGGACCACGTGGGCAGCACTCTGTGGCAAGAAAAGGATCTTTACATAGTAAAAAATAAAGTCGCTTTGTTGTGTTGTTCGCTCAGATCTTTAAAACTAAGCAACGGATTTTATTGCAGTTTAGAGAGAGGTAGGCTTATAAGTATAATATTATATTATAGTGCATGCATATTATAGTAGATGAAATCGCGGAGAAGCCCGGCCACAGTCGATTTTGTGATTAATAGACGTATCAATTAAATGTTATTTTATTGTTCTTGCTGTACCAATCAATAGATGAAATCTACCACAAATAAGTATATCTTATTAAAAAATCTATTGTTTGTGGCCGGGAAGCACCCTATACGTTGCATCCCAGCATATATCTTTATTTTATTTTTCATTAAAAATTTACCAAGAGACGCTTACATTAAGAGAAAATGTTTCAAATAAGAATTGTCATTAAACGCATTAACTACTAAAAGAGCAATGTAAGTATCCAAGCAATTAAATGACAAGGAAGAGGCGAAGGCGCTTTGTGCCCTATTGTGTTTGTGTTCCTATTTGAAATCATTTTCTCTTTATGCCTTTCTTTTGGTATATTTCATAGAAAAAAGAAAGAACACAAAAAAAAATTTGTCCGTTTATATTTTAGCATTCTGAGCATCCTGCCTATTTATATTATACACGTGGCCGGGATGCAACGTATACGGTGCTTTCCGCCCACAAACAATTGCTTTTTTAACAAGATAATTATATTTGTGGTACATTTAATCTTTTGATTGGTACAGCAAAAACAATAAAAGAACATTTAATTGATAGGTACGTCTATAAATTACGAAATCGACTTTGGCCGGGCTGCGCCGCAACACACGATAAAATCCGAGAATTTCTAAGATTTGTAGTAAAAAACATGTTTTTGTGCGCCTACATTGCAAACGCTTTTTAAACCTTGCAAGATAGACCAAAATAATTTACTACGGAATTGTATATGTTAAAAAGATCTGTAAAACAGTCCGCGATTCTATATGTCTATCTCCCTTGTTTTTGTTTTTTTAACGTGTGGAAACCCTCACCGGGGTTTGCGGCGGGGTGGTGTGTCGGAATCGGACCGACTAAATCCACACGGTGTGCCACTCTACGCCTGTGTTAGGAGGGATTCGGGAAATGCTGTTATTAACACATCCGGACCCCTCCTAGTGCCTGCCCGCAGCGGCGCGGACACCACGGTGAATTGTCTTTTAGGCGACGTCCGGTACACGCGGACGTCGCCCCTCCGCGGCGGGCCGTTATGGGGGCGGAGGGGAAAACTCGTCCCGTTCACCCGCGGCCACACTCAGGGCGGCATGAGGCGCTGGTAAGCTCGCCTCCGCCGACGGCGGCGGCGAATTGGGTCCGAGTGAAAATCATCCTCCCGGGTCCTCTCCGCTGCCTCCTTCTGCGAGATAATGTCTTCACAGAAGGATGCGACCGCGGTAAAACATCTGTCACTACCGGCCATGAAGTGTATGACGACTGGTAGCGAGAGGTCCCCTCCGATGACTGCATATCCCCTCCGATATCATATAATAGTATAACTAAATAATTCCTCTACACTGACACCACATAAGTAGTATTAGTCGTATCTACATTGCACCCGTGCGAAGCCGGGGCGGATCGCTAGTATATAATATACTAGCGATCGATAAGTAATTATCTGTAGACACAAACACACTTTTGACACCCCGCAGTCCACCTTCGCAATCTGTAGACAATTAATTACTTTTTATGTTATAAATACATAATTTATTGGCAAGGCGGTGTAGGAAGTCGCACGTTTAAACATATTTCTTTCTTGAATTTTTCCCTCTCTTTCACATAAGAGTTTTTTTTACACGCTGGTAAGTATCGCTAGTAGCTAGATACAATATGGTCGATCCCATCCCAGAAAAAAATGGATGTGCATCGCTTCCTTAATTAATTATTCGGTTCCCACAACTAATCAAACTTGGTTGCTCTCTACAAGTATTAAAAGAAGAGGAAACTTTTCTCAGTGGAGTGCTTTCGTTTAATAATAAAATTGCAGATATCCGCAGTGTAAGTCCCTTTTCAGTTGTTTATAACTATGTCATTCTCTCTGCTCCGGTTTTATAATAAACAGTGTCTGACCTTTTTGTTTAGAATGTTGGTAACAGCCCTCTTGACAGCCGCGGGTCCAGTGAGAGCTTCAGTGTTCTCGGAGCCGAGCAGCAACACGTGGCACGCCGCGCCGCTCGACAGCAGGGCGCGCGCCGCCGCCTGCGCGCCCCCGCCCGACCACGGGTCTCTGGTATATGGAATTCAACATTATATTTATAGCAAATGATTAAGTCAACAAAACAGAAAAAGTGAAGCGATAACTCAGTCAGTCAGATTTTATTAGCCAATGACTATCTTGCTAACCCTGATTTACAGAAGAATCGATCACTCGTATTGCTGTACTGCTGGTATAAAATATCACATGAATCAACTTCAAGTACAATATACAATAGACCATAAACATTCCAAAAAATAATACTCCAAAATAAGACTGAATGGTATGTATTATTATCCTAAAAGTATTTTTCTTCGAAGTAGTATTTAGTATAGGGTTCGAAATTTTTTTTTTTACATGAAAGGCAATATTATTATATATTAATTATAAGTTTTAAGTACTTTTATTACAGGTTATTTAATTTTAACTTTTAAAACAAAATTATGAACATTTATTTATCTATTAAGTTTTTTTTTTAAGAAATTATCACCTGTCAGGTAATTTTAACGGCACCGGTAGAGCTAAAGGCGTCACAGTGTGCTGGTATACGAGTGCAGAAAGCGAACTGAACACTGGTTCATCAGGACATCCGCGTAGTCGGACACCTCTCGCTGTAGGCTCTATAAGGAAATGCCTCACGCCACCAGCTCCTCCCGCTCGCACCGCTAGGCCAAATGCACCCGGGAATGAGTTCGAGTCGCGGACTATGAATGCTCCCTCTTCCAGTTGCAGTAAAGTTGATACCGCTATTGGAAACAAATAAATAATACATACAACAAAACATTTAAATGAGATACATAATTGAAATTATCTTTGGTAGCTCTGGTAGCTTAAGAATAAATAATCACACACTTTAATATTATTGACAGTGAGTTTATAAATGAAAATTTATTTTGTTGGTTATTTGACTAGTACACAAATTACTATTAATATCGTTGTTTGAACGATATTAGTCGCTTTCTATAAACTTCTTAGATATTTTATTTGTTAAAATAACTCGACTTTACCATCGTCTCTGGAGATGTTGGGTTTGTACCAATAGTGGCTGGTATCGCGTGCGAAGCGTACGCGGTCGGGCGCTACATGCTGTGGCTCAGCGCTGCCGCTGACGCTGGACCGCCGAGACCCCAGACTACCTGAGCCATTGAAGGTGCGGTATTCTGACTCAGGGCTTACTTCGCGTTCTTTCCTATGATTGCAAAATGGTTATTATAACACCATATACCAACATGCGGGCGTAGAATATACTTTTTAATTAATTAATCTATTCAAGAATTGAGGCATGCCAAAAACGAAAATCAAGTAATCCCTAAAAGCTTTACATCATGTTATTAGAATAAACCAGAATTTCAACAACAGAATTAAACTCATTATTTTTTTCTTTCTTTTTTTTATCTCCAAAACACCGTATTTGCTTGTTAAATGGAGGCAGAGAGTAGCAAATGCATTCACTCTTAAGGCGCGTCATTAGGTGCAACACACATTTATTTAGAGAAAGCATAGTTGAAAAAGGTACTTATTTCTATTTATATTGTATTTATATATGCATGCATATTTTTATCAACTTTTCAGAGTTTGAGAATTTAGGACCATAAATTAAGGAACGTACCTAGTCACTGACGGCGAGCGCGGTGGACGCGCACTAAATGAGGGGGTCGGCGTTGGTGGATAAGGTGTTCGGGGATGCGTCGGGAATGCAGGCGTACCTGCTCGGGATTCGGTCCGGGACTCGGCTCGAGACCAGGTCTCCGCGCGATCCTGTGAAGTACGGAAATACTTGGTTAATACTTTATGGATGGCTTGATTTTCAAATATATATAAATATATTAGACAATGCAATATTTGTAAATGTAACATTCTATATAGACTTCAACCTATATTATTTTAGGCAACTACTAGCTTCGCTTGCGAGGATGTCAATTTTGTCAAAAAAATTAAAATTAAATTAGTAAATAGTAGCCTTTGTGTTATTCCAGACTATTATCTATCTATGTGTCAAATCTCGGTTAGATTCGAAAAGCCGTTTTGGCGTGATTGAGTAACCAGAATTTTTCCGTTTTGAAAAGCTAAAAAATAGGTGAACAATTATTATTATTTATGGTAAAGAATATATATGTACTGAGTCTTGGAATCCATAAGTTAAAAAAATAGTGCCCAATACAAACTTGCATCCCTTATTAAGGTTAGTTTAAAAAAAATTGTAACAACTTTTTTATTGCTTTTAATAAAGAGTATGTACTGTGAGTGTGAAAACGCTACTACCACAAATAACGAAGTTTCATATAAATTTCCAACCCCATTTCTGCACCCATAGGGGTGGATTTTTTTAAATTTCTTTCTTACTGCACACTTATGTTACCTAAGGAAAATTTGTGCAAAATTTTCATTCTTCTAGACCCAGCGGTTTCACCTGTGCATTTTATGGATCACTTACAACAGTGTCTGTGCTGACAGGCTCCGCAAGTGACAGTAATCCAGGCGCAGGAGTGTTCGTCGGTGTAGACGCTGAACTCCACTCGCGCATCGTCATCTTTTCATACATGAATTTTCTAGATGAGGTTCTGTAACAATAAAACCAGGGTATTACCAGAGCTACCCTCACATATAAGCTTATCGCATAGTAATATCATTTAATTGTAATAATGTCAAGAAATATCAAGAGACCAATGAAATTATAGTTTTACCTGTCTGGAGCCTGTGGACTAATATGGTCAGTCCTAAGAGTTGTGCGCGTATTCACGTGGAGCGGAACACTGAAGTCGTCATCGTCATCAGCGAACGCTGTCGTGTCACTAGTATAGCCATCCACTCTGAAACAATAGGAAAACAAAGACTGAAAATTTATAATCTTCAATTGTTAGAATCAATTGTAGTACAATAAAAATGTTATAGGTGAATATTTATTTGGTAGTTGGGTCTAATATATACCTGTGGCTAGCTGAACGACGCACATGCCGGGAAGGTGCAGTATCCCACTCGAGCGGTAGTCGAGCGACTCTCTCCCTGGCTTCTTTTCTCTCACGTAGTTTCTGTTGCTGTCGCTGGAGCCATGTCAGCCCTGAGCTACTTTCCACGCTGCTTTCAGAGCGCCGAGGCTCTCTCGCACGCACACTTTCTTGCCATCCCATGGAACTTGCTGATCTCCATGTACCATTCTCAGGTGGAGTTTTCTGGGCACTACTTGCAGGTCGTTCGGCCCATTCCACTTCCCCGTTCAACCATCTGTTGACAAAAATTAAGTTCAACCTTGTAAAAACTTCAAAGAAATATAGAACAAATTATCATGTATTTGGCCCCATTATTATCATTATAGTTCTTTTTTTTATGTTTGTGTGTAGGACTTGAAGGTTCAGGTGTTCTTGATATGGCAATGCAAAACCTTGGTTCCGCATGCTAAGAATCTTTAAACAGTGGGTGGTTGGTGAGTAGGTATGTACATATTTTATAATACTACATAAATATTAATAGCTTTCCGTTAACATTGGAATGTCTTGTTATAAACAAGAATTTCGTCACAAGTTTGTAAAAAAAACATATGTTTACATAATAAATACTTTAGTAACTCGTTAGACCACATGTTTTAATGAGAGCATAAACAGTTTGAGTGAATGAGGAAGTAAAAAGTTTTAGACACAGCGCTCTTTATTAGAAAGTAAATAGTGTAGTGCAAAGTAGGCAGTGCGGGGCGTTGTAGTGTCGTGGCCGGGTCGACACCCGTCCGTTTATGGTGACGTTTATCTCGAAATAGTAACTTGTTTGGGTCACGACGGCGACGCAATCACACCATCGCTCCAAATCAAACCCAGAATTGCGAGTCGATATCGCTATCTGATGTACGTCTATGTATGACAGTGTATTCAAGTGTTCGATTATTAAATACATACGTTGTTCGAGTTATCCATTATCATTACACGAAACTGACATGTGCATTAGAAATTGATGAGATGTTAATAAAATAGTGGGTAATCTAATACGAATTCGAAAGGACCGGATTCGAAAGGACCGTAGCTTAAAGGTTATCATAGTTCCAAGAATGGCTATGCGATGTCAGTAACAATTTGACTAGAAACTTAAGAAGCCATTCATTGAGCGGGCGTCGCATAAATAATTGGTAACAGGCCGCTAGAGCTTGGTGAGTATCTTATGTGCGTCGTGTAATGTTGCGGAACGAGTAGATTGATACTCGGTTCGGTTTCAGCCCACGCCTATCGCCGACTCAATTAAACGACGAATGCTTCCGTTTCTTAATTTAGGTACCTACTATAAATAGTTTAACCGTGTTGTAGATAGATCTATTCTCATCAATTTTTTTAAATAAATAACATTTTTTTTTCTATTTTCCGAGTTCTTTGAATGCGTTCATTGCATTATATTTTATATAGGTAATACTCCTCACATTTATTTATAAAATTACGCAATGGAACGAGTCATCTTATGTACAAAATTCTAGTGATTGCTTTGGCATGTAAATCGAATATGACAGTTTTTAAGGGTCTTTTAGATTTAAAAGACAGGCTCAAAAGCTAAAAATATCGCGTTATAGATTTAGAAAAAGGTTAAGTTCAAACACTAACAAATGGGATGGCTATTCTTGCCTTGCCTTGAAAAAGATCGATTCAAATCGCAAGCTTATGAATCGATCCACATACATCAAGGAATAAAAAATCGATTTAATAAAAATCGATTATTTTCCGCAATCGAGAAGAGGCGCTCACAAAGCACAGATGATGCCCCGATAGTCATATACTTCATTACTGTTATATATAATTAAGTGAAAATTGCTTTTTCTTTACGTGTGTCGAGTAGCATGAAGAATAGAGTAGCTGCAAAAGCGACACCAACGGGGCACTTAGTATTAACTCATGGTGATGATCTTATAGAGGCTTGTAAGGCTAACTCTCGTTTGAATTTGGGCTCCTCTACTCTACATATTATTTATGTTGAGGACATTCAACGCCCTGTAAATATTTTTTTTGGATTTTATCAAAACAGGTAGGCTACATATCGAGTAAAAAGATCGATTTTTTTGGCCCGAGAAATCGATACGTTTAGGTCTCTAAACGATTACAAAGATTGCAAGTTTTTCATTTGATCTAAACTTTTTGATTGTATCACTACTTCGCATCGTAACCATATTGAATCCGTTTGTATTGATGTACGTTAAAGAAATAAATTTTTATTAAGGTAGATACACAATAATAATATTAATATTCTACCACATTCACACAGCGCCATCTAGTCCCAAACTAAGCAAAGCTTGTACTATGGCTACTAGATAATATAAATACATGTCCTTTTTTTATAAATACATACTTATTATACATAGAAATACCCAGACCAAATCAAACATTAAATGTTCATGCACACAAATGTTCTACTTGAGCGGGAATCGAATCGAATTGGAATAGCAGTCCGTTACACAAATCACTACGCCATTCGGTCGTCACAATAAACATATAGTATAAAATAATTACACAAAGTGTATATGTACGATTCGCGGACTCTTGGGATGTAACTATAGGTACAAAGTTTCCTAAAATCATCCGAAGAAAAATTACCCTGCCATCGATAGCTTAACTGAAAATAATTCTTAACTAATTTTCAGTTTGGTTTGCATAGTACGTAAGTTGTTTTTAAGCATATCTGTTTGTAATTGTAACACAACACCAACATTATCTCAACAAACAAGTACTATCCAGAGCTTTAACTCACGTCAACCATAACAAAGCATTCGCACTAAGTGCTGTGATTACAATGCATTACAAAGATGATTGACAACGCAGATATCAGTATCATGCCATTTATCGAATGTCGATCAAGCCGATGTCAAATCTTTAACAAAGTGATTTGTGCCATTGTTTGCTTCTAGCAATAGCTATAATTAAATTCAACTATAAATATTTAAATTCTTTCGTACAGTTGCGATTATATAATTATTATAAATTATATTATTATTATAAATATTTTGAAGTGAATGTGTAACATAAATTATATCCTAATTAGACTAAGACTGCAAACACAACGTTACACGAACCTCGTAAACAGTAAGTTATGCTAGTGATCGCTTGGTGGTTGAATTTCAACCGTAATTCGTTTAGTGTTAACAGTTTTTTACGTCATTGAACAGTATAACTTGAAATGTAATTATAAACTTGCCGTAGAATGACAGATCAAATCAACATATTATGTTTTAAAACTTATAACGTACTTGTATAAATATGTTGATTAAAAAGGTAAATCTAAAAAGGTTGTATAATTTCACATTTCTAGTCTGTGCCAAAACTTACCTAAAAATGCGTATTAAAATAATTTCTTCGTATATTAATAAATAAGTGTAAGAAATATCTTATACTTAGCTGGATAGCTACAATGAATTCCAGTATCGCTTCAATTAGTTGGATAACACAAGGAACTTATAATGTTAATCGAGATCAATAATCAGACCTGCCTTTGATAAAGTTACAGAATACAGCATTGTGTGTTGCTGCCACACACACGCAATAATTGTTACATAATGAGGTTAATACTTTATTAATTTGTGTACTTGACTGTGAACTAGGGATAAATACCAAGGTAATTTGTTCAAAATTTGTACAATTTAAAAGTTGTACATTAATCGAGTGATAATATTCTAAGACCTATTTCTTAGCATTCCATGGATTCACCGTGCGGGTGCCGGTACATCGCGTGATAGAATGGGGCAACACATGCGACTTCGACAGCGCCTAGGACTTGCGACCCAGGTATAGGTTTATGGAGTACTCCTTGCGACGCGTCAGCGCTCACCTCCACATAACCATATTTGATACGCTTTGGATATTCGTTTAAGAAAAGAGCTTACTGAAGCTCTTTATTTTTTTTATTTTATTTTTTTAGGGATAACAACAGCTGCAATTCTTAACTAGGTAGTTAACTATGATTACATGAGTAGCCAATAAAAGTTATCCACGGTAGATACATAGAGTGGATGAATATGCTAATAACAATACATAATAGTAAAACTGATTGGCAAACCTTGAAAAGATGGGTGTATTGATGTAAAATATGAAATATAATAAATAACTGAAATAAATAACACATACAAATATATAAATATGGGGGAAAAATTAAAATGAATAAATACATTAAAAGATTTATATCATCTAGAAACCTATAAAACCAGCCATTCAGTGCAATGATGTTGACATTTAGAAAGCCTATGATGATAGTAATTTAAGCGAAACTTGTTTTTTGAAATTGTCCTAAGAACCGATGAATATGTCCACACTATTAAAGTGTTTATTATAAGAGTCGAGTAAACGTGATATTACACCATTTCTACCGTAATTAGTCGAGTGAAATGAAGTGCAAAATAGTGTAGTGTGTCTTGTCTGGGCAATCCGCTTATAATATGTATGCACAGAAGCACTTGTAATATGTAAAATCTTATAAACACCAATAACAGCATAGACATCTAAATAAGCCGCTACATAACTCAAGATGCAGAAATTTAGAATCGCATGGACTGTAAGGTGGCCGGTTGGTATGATTCTCAAATGGATTTAAAAAATATAATTCTGTCACGTTGATAGTTATTTCGATTCTGGGTATTCCAATCCTATTTTAGTATGATGAATGTCGGTTGTGGAATGGAGAAGCTAGACGAGATGCAACAATGTTTTTAGTTTGATGTTTTTTAAAAACAGATATTAAAGCGGGTTTAAAATATACATATAAAAAAACTATAATAAGTACCCTCAATATAACAGGTAACATTATGATAGCAATAG
The DNA here is from genome assembly GCA_902825455.1 of Arctia plantaginis. Lineage (NCBI taxonomy): Eukaryota > Metazoa > Arthropoda > Insecta > Lepidoptera > Erebidae > Arctia > Arctia plantaginis. The sequence continues at coordinate 11,650,204 of CADEBD010000288.1, forward strand.
TCCCTTCTAGTCGGTTTGAAGTCGGAGCAGACTAGAAGGGACTATTGAGGGTTCTTATTATAGTTTTTTACTTAGATTTGTAATTATTTTTTAATTTTTAGTGCTCTTTGTCAGTGAAGTCTTTGAAGTCGGTTTAACTTTTTTTTTAAACAGTTTTTTTAACAATTTTTAGTGTAAGATATGTTTTTAATGAGTAGATAAGTACGATATTTAAAACACTACGGACCGTAATGTATAGTACCAAACTGTAATATGTTAGATTATATTAAATATAGTTTAATAAGTCCGTTACTTTGTTTAGATATATTTAGAATATATTGTTTTTCTACATTACTTAATATTACAAAACTAGAAGTAGTAATTTTCTTCACATTTGAATTTTTGTAATCGGTTTACCCGTGAGGTGTTTAGGTAACAAGCATGAAAATAACTGCGTAACAAACATTTCTTTTTTGTCTAAATGTTTTGTAATCTCATTTATTACTCTCTTGTGCACATATCTCTGTTACCCAACACAAACACCTAACAAATATCTTGAAAGAATAAAACAAGGTCAATACATGATTAGATTTTTGAAACAGTTATTTTCTAACTCCTAAAGGTCAAGGATCCTTCCATCATCAGCTCACCAACATGACATAACGACTACTACCGTTTACGGAAATACCTATAAAGCTAGAGAAATAAGCTAAAACACGTTGTCGGGCCTGTAAAATTTGGGGGTTCACTCAATTTCTTTAGGATCCCATCATCAAATCCTGATTACGTGGTAATGGACCACTTCGGGAGCATTCAGGTCCACAATTGACGTAGATATCGAGTAACAAACATCCTCTTTTGTGTTTTGAAGTCGGTTAAAAAGGATAGCGGATACTACAGCATTGTGAATTAAATACGCCGCTAAAATTAAAACGACCGATATTTTTTGCTGTAATCATTGATCTATAGAATTTACGTTACGCCCACAAGTTCTCAGCTCCTACACTGAAATACATTATTTAATGTTCAACGAGTTCTTTTGTTTTGTTTAACATAAACATAAACTGTTAGGCATTCATTCAACATTGCAACTAAGTTGCGTTGTTTTTTTTATCAATTGCGTTAACATCAAAAAGACTTTGAATGTTATTTTGGTTTAATGTCAACAGGCTTCTCCGTCTTAATAAACAAGCTTTCTAATGGAAAAAAAGATAATTAGACTGGTTGATACCCCAGATCACTCTTCAGAGTTATAAATATATTAATTGAAGACATCCAGCTCCAAATTATCCTTACACGAAAAAAGTGAAACACACACTGCCTTGAGGCTATTGATAAAAAAACAACGGACAAACAACAGACATTTAGTTATGAAAAACAATCGAGTTAATAATGTTTTTTTTACAAGACCAAAATTACCATTTTGAAGTAGAATCTATTACTATGTACTGATATGTTTACGTGATTTAATTACTGTATTGTATAGTAAGTATTGTATTGTAGTATACTTTGCTGTTTGTTTCTACTGAGTACATTTTTTGTAAAAATCGCAAAGCCGTATTTAACAATAGTAGGCAGTACGGTTAACAGTACCTAGGTACATAACTAGGTGTGTACCTATGTAAATTTATACATACAAAAACTAAATGTATGTATGTAACTTTAAATGTATGTGTGTACCCACCATACATTTAAAGAGAAAAAACTTATATTATGTTAAATTCCTTATGATTATTATGTTAAAGTCCTATGGACGCATTGTTTAATCGTAATACGTCATTGTTGATCTTTCGAGAGTATATTTACAACTGAAGGAATGGAATAAGGCAAAAAAATTGAGTTAATGTCAGTTTGATCTCGTGAGCAATAGTCGTGATACGATACCTTATATTTTATAAGTCTTCATTGACAGTGAAGTGGGTCGAGCGAAACGCGGTTAAATAAATTAAGAGGATACCAACAGTGCTACGTTACACATTTGTTATATACAAATAAGTCGTTATTGATTATGTTTATAGATACGTTTTTCGCGCTTTTGTTTTCAGGGATCTCACGCATAATTAATTGTTGCTAAAGTCGTGATTTCATTGTTAAGCCGTTTCGTGTGTACAACGACATCTTACGATTAATTACCGTCTTCGATCTTTCCCATCTTTATCAAAACACAAAAACTAGGTTTGCTAAAAGTACGTGAGGCTGTGAATGTAAACATTGTATTAAGCATCTGGTGTGGGTGGTGGCCTTCACGTCGCTGCACAGGAACACATGTTTATGTCTGCACCCCTTGTTTTGATTGTATTAAAATAATTTTAATTATTTCAGTTTACCTCGGCAGGAATAGTAGATGCCCTTATAATTTTGTAGGATTTGATGCCACTACATAGTAGAAATCATTTATTCAAAAGCCAAGTGATTTCCTTCTAATATGCTGGTATTAAAACTTGTAGGGAACTGGTTTTGAAAGGTTGACTTTAGTTATGTTGTTATTATTCAGATATTTATCTCTCTAATTATCGTAGGTTCGACATTTGTTTACATATATTTATAATATTACCATTAATTAAAATACATTTTAATTGACTTGACTTACCGGCCATTTCGTACTGGAGAAGAGGGAGCAGGCATCGCAGTCGTGGTGGTTGTCACATCTTCGTGAGTAAGCTTCCGAAGCGTGCGCGGAGAGAGAGGTGTTTGCGTACGAGGTGAAGGCGCCTCCGGGGTAACGGTGCGCTCGTCGTCATCATCTTCAATAGGGCGATAGTTACGATCAGTGCCTAATGCACGGCGTACCAGCTCTGGGCTGGCCAGGCGGTTTGACGCGCGCAACATGCCTGGGCGCAGGCCGGGCGCTCCGTAGGTGAAGGGCGCGGAGTCAGCGCGCGCGTGATACGGTATGTCGGGAGGTCGGTCAGCGTGCGACTGCGGTTGCGGCGTGAGCGGCGCCGGCGGTGGATCGGGCAGCGCGCTTACTGTTCGAAGCATATCACCCAGCAACGCGTCGAGCTCGTCTGGCGGGCTAGGAGCTGCGCGGCGCCCCGCCGAAGAAATGCCCGAGTCCATGGACGCGCTGAGCGGCGAGGAGGGCCCGCCGCCGCCCGCACGCACTACTGTTGCGTAGATAGATCCGTCTAGAGGACCAAAGGTATGCGCAGCCTCGCCCCCTTCTCCAGCCTCTCCTCCCGAACCTGAACCCTCTGCGCTGCCGTTGTTTTCACCTGCACCAAATTAAAGGAATGCTAAGATTTTTTAAAGTACATTAAATTGTTAGATACAAGTTTTGTGAGATAACGCATCACCAACGGGTGATATGTTTAGGCGACGGTTTAATTACAAATTGCTTTTAAATTGGATTCGATTCGCTCTAATAAACTGGCGGTTCCTCGTGGCCCAACGAGATGGTAAATACATGTGTCAATTTCTATCGCAGTTTGTAGGGTGTGCATCTATTAAAATAGGTTTAAGAGACCAGTTATTCTGTCTTACCATTGAACATTCTAGCACAGAATTAAAGTAGTCTAGACGCTGCCTAAAAAGGACAACGACTAAGGTTTCCTTCCCGTTACATATGCACCGGGAACACACCGTTAAGGTTGTTTAATGAAATACTATCGGTATTTGTCTGTTCTGCTTGGGCTTTCCAACTAACTATTGTGTACTGTATAATATTAATACATAATTTTCTACTCTTAGTTCAAGTCTGGGACTGATTATTTTTTTATAATTCGTTTCTCATGGCCACAAATGTTGTTGCTAGTAATATACAGTAGGTACATATCTAAATTACGTATCGGTGATCTAATAAGCTATAAGTATAAGTTGAAAATCGTATTTTATATGGTAACACGCAAAAGCCAATATTATAAAGCTAAAATGCATGTGTGTTTGAACGATATATACCGAAAAACTAACAACGTAATACGTAAGTTATGGCGTTTATAGAGAAAGTGACCATAGACATGACATGACACTATTATTTTGTGTTATTTGCATAATTATTTGATCTGTAATTTGTATATTTTTTCTGATTGTGAAACCAAATTACAAAATAATTTAGTTTCACAATCAGAAAAAAATCTCAATATTCATAAACATATAAGAATATTCTGAGAGATATAACTACGTGCAATGTAATTCATAACATATTTAGATTCATTTTATACTCATTTGTACATAAAAAGAAAATCAAAATCATTTCAATTAAACCAGTGATATGTATTTTTGAATTGTCAGACAGGTGAATATACGTAAGAGTCAGTCAGACTAAGTCAATTATGAAGCTAGTTGCCAGTTCATATGGAGAAGAACAGGCAAGAAAATCCATGGGCAATATTTTTCAAATGTTTTTCAAACACAAATACCTAATACCCAGACGTACGCTAATAGATACATACAAACAAATATTTTTACTAAGCGGTAAACTGCGACACCTGACAATGTCGAAAATTAAATGCAAGCGCCATCTTGCGACGTTCGATTTCGAAATAAACTAAATGTGAAGTTGTCAATAACGCAATTAGTGTAAAGATATCAACGTCAGCGTCTGGTGACCGTCGGTAGCTGTTAAGGAAAATGAGGTTATTTCTGTGTTGTCAACTAAAATAACGCGTGGAGCCGAGCGAGGGCTACTGTTACGAAATGTACCAGTGCAGGAAGAGGATGTGCGCCCTAGCGGCGCGGGCGTGCGCCCCAGCGTTAGTTCTTACGAACTCTATACTGATATGTAGAAAAAAACAACGACAGCAAAGCTTGTAATATTTTTCACATCATAATCATTTTACTTCGGCTATTTCAACATTAGAACATAATTCCTCTTTAATACGAACGCGCAAACTGATACCATACAAAATTAATAATGAATGAAACTACCAAGTTATCGGATCCTTACACAAAATCGTGTCCGACCAGCTTTTAGTTCATTAAGTAATGAAATGAGCGTGACGACAATGCTCTTCGCATCAAATCGGAGAGGCGCGTGTCATATGCTCTGTTGGTCTGTATGTCAAGCATTGAATAACTTAGAAAGAAGTATGAATAAAATGATATTATTTCACGACAGTGTTACGCTATAGCCGTCATACCTATGAAGGTGAGCGTGTGTTCGTGAGCAGCTCGCAATGATGTCATCAGACTCCACCTTGTGTTTCTGCGAAACTCTAAGCTCTATCGCATTATTATTCCACACTGGCTGTTTGCTATCTGTGTTCGTTATACGACGTCAGCCAAAATTCCAACCAGTTTGGGTCTTCTTATTTTTCTTTTTGAAAGACGTCCATTCTGAGTTAAATTTGCATACGAAATCATATTATCTCATGTTTATCTTAACAGTTCAAGAATTAATATGTGGAGAATAATTTTTGGGTAGTTAAGTACTCAAAACGAAAATTCGTGTTAGTTAAGCACACATGTCTCATTTTGATGTCACTGTAAATATCACACAAATCTTTGAATGGAATGATCTTTGAACACAAAACACGCGTCGGTATCTTATACAGCAACTTACGGACTGTTCATCAAAATTAAAAGCTGCAGCGATAATAGGCACTGATAACTATAGGAGGACATGTGTACGTAATGTCAGGGTAAGCAACAACGCGAATAAACTTTAGTCCAATCGATACTCGCAACTTCGCTTCTGTTAATAAATATAAACGAATAATGTTTTCAAATGATCTAGGAACGAAATGTATTAGTAAAGTTTGAAAATTGAAGTAAACAAACCTTGAGTTACTTTATACTAAATTAAACATGTAAACCGCGTGAACCTACAACGAACCTTGCACACTAATACAAATAAATCTTCAATATGAGGTAATTTATATATGCAAATGTATACAAATTCCAGTTGGACTACACGCTTTTGACGGGATCTCATTTTGCACAGCTGTGCATGACGTCAAGGTAAACATAGCCTTGCGCGTGAACATAAAAACTTGATAGATATTTACGCACTGCTATATGGCCGGGTGACCTGTGCAAGTATCATGCGTGCTTATTTAGCAAAATGAATACCGAATGTTTATGCTTAAACAAACTCTTTTATGTTTATAAGTTTGCCTACAAATTCGATATTTTTCTTTCATTTCATTCATTGTGACATTAAGTATCTTTAACTATTCCATGTTAACATTACTTTAATATAGGTAACGTATTGAAAAACAAAATATTTAGTTAACAAGCCACATAGCGCACTATACAACATAATTTAATTATTGCAGTTTCATCTTTCAATTCTTCTTCCGCCTTAAACTGATATATGAGCAATAAAGGCCCTGAGGGCAAGCCTGGTGCTCACATAACAGTGGGCATTTATCATACATTCACCACACTGGTCAATTAGACAGCAGGCGCCACTAACACAATACGTTGTTAACATTTCTTCGATGCAGCTATTGTTACAAATGAAAAGCCGGCTATAAGTCTGAATAACTTTCGACACACTTCATCAAGATTTCGAGACCGTGTAATCAATCATGTTAATTAACACGCATGCAGCTCATAATGAGATTAGAAGTATACGATGATAAAATTACACTCCACATTTATTAATGAAATTTAATAACTCATAAAACGCAGTCGATGGCTCCGAAATTAATGTCACACTTACCTAGATCGCGATTTTGTTTGCTAGCCTTAAAATATATATATTGTTCTCTACTTTTCTTCTCCAATTTCTTAACAGTTACTATTTTTTTAGACAGATACAGGAAGAAAGATACACTTTAGATGTATGTCTGGCTGTGTAATAGGTATTTAGAATATTTTTATGTGATGTAAACTTAGTAACGAGATTTTTCTAATAGTGAATATTTGAGCGCGTATGCGGCGGCGCGCGAGGCGGGTGTCAACTGGGCGGGCGGCGGCGGTCGTCGGGCGGCCGGAGTGCCAGACACACAGACACTAAAATAGCCGACACCTGCACGCCGCGTAAACCGCGACCCACCGTTAACTTGTGTAGTTAGGTCGCTTTGTCAACACTGATGTCCCAGTTTCTAATACTTCCAGTTAATTAAGCTACCCTTGTAATGCGTCAAGATATGCAAGTGATAAGAATTCTCGTGTTCGCTTATGTATTGCGACAGCGTCTGTATTAGGTGGGTTTGCCAAATTCTTTAAAAGTAATTGTTCGGCAAATAATGCATTCTAATTCTTAGAGATCAAATAAATAAGAACGAGCTCAAATGTTTATAACCGACAAATTCTTGGAATTTGAATATATACAGCTCAATATTCGGCCATTATCAGACACTGCACGTCTAGATCTGGTTATAAACGAATTGAGAACAGGATGTGCGAAACGACTCCCATTTCGTTGAGTTCCTGACCAAAGGGCAGCTACGCAAGTTTGTTAAGTCAAATTGCTGGCAGTAATGGCATTCGGATGTTCTGCTTCAGCTTGGCATTGGCACATGTGCCTGCTCCTAATATATATCGGTAGACAAGTTTTCATTGCCCTATAAGAATAGAACGCTATGACTTACGGATGTTAAACTAATAAAGTGCGTTCCAGGGACTCTTCTATAATGCCCGGATTTTATGTTTTACTATAAACTTGAAATTAAACTAACATTTCATGAGATCTTACAAGGATCAATGCATCATTCTAGTCAATGACAGATGACCGTTTACAATTTTTTATTTGTCGGTATCGTTATTTATAGTTAGTTTAAATATTGGGTAGTTATCATACATTCATTTAGGAATATATATTATATTTCCTGATTTTGTACATGTTTGATACATATTTGATTTATATAAAAGGCCCATTAATAGATTCTGTATTAGATAAAGAGGAAAAATAATAACTGCAGCAATCATATTATGTTTTATTTATTAAGATGTTTGTACTAAATTGTTGTTTAAAGGCATTATATTACACTCATCTCAAGAAATGACTGTATTAAATCGCACATATTATACGCAATACAAGTAAGTATTCTATTTAATTTTGTTTTATTCATTCTCTCTTTAAGTTATTATATACACTAGCTCAATTTTTCACTAGCATGAGATTAAATTGTGTTAAATGTCGCTTACGTTTATAACTTATACGAGAATGCAATAATCTGCAATCAGTTGGTCTAGCGTTTAAATTTGAAAGGCGGTCATGCATATTTTTTAATAAGCAATATATCCCAATGATTCTGTTCTCGAACTCGTTGAAGGGAATTAAACAAATAATACAGGAAGCGATTAAATTCGTAAAATGAATTAAAAAGAATAAGAATCATGATGATCCTTTGTAACTATCGGATTTTAAGTAACAAACATGATCTGAGCTAACCCCACTGAACTGAATACCTAGTGAATATCATTGGATAATAGCTAGCTATATACGCCTCGTTTTAGTGCTACCTAGGCTTTAGACAGAAGTGTTGGTATTAGCGACATTTGTTAAACATCTTTTCTAATTTATAAATAGAGAGTATTATATTTTTTCTTATTAAGATTATATTATTTCAGGCATAGAGAAATAGTCTTTCCTTTTTGTTTTCCTACTTGGTACTGATGGGTATAAAATCAATAGACCGTAATCGAACCCAACAATTAAGATCGAAGAAGGGAATAACACGACATGAAAAGAATAACGCGAAAATGGCTTGCAGAACCCATAATCTATTGGTTCTTCATAAAGAGGACCTCGAGAATATACAGGTTATTAAACACAACAGCAATCTTTCCTCCATTTCCTCGAGTCGATTTTTTTATCTTATAATAATTTAATTGAGACCTAAGTCTAATTTACTTAATTAAAGAGTATAATGGTGCATAAATTAAGTTACCTAGTAAAGAGGCTAATTGTAATGCTCTTAACCTACCAAGTTATAATATCTCTAAAGAATAAAATGCTCCTCAACGATATTAGCACTTTTAGGATTTCGTTTAGCATTCCTACTACTTTGTTACTACTACCTAGTACTTTGTTCCATTACATAATATAGTTATATAACAAGGTATACAGTATATTATTGAAAATCCGTTTTTACTAAATCAGATATAGGATCTACCAAGTTAACAGAAGTTTCTAGTCATAGACCAAGAACTAACAATAATTGATTTTAATATAACTGCCAAATTGAGTCGGGCCTGTTGGTCAAGAGGTTAGTGATCCTTTCTGTTTAGGTCGTGGGTTCGATTCTCATCCAGAACAACAAGTGTAATGAGCACGATCATTTGTTTTGTCTGAGTGTAATTTATCTATAGTATGTATTTAGAAATATATAAGTATGTTTATCAGTAGCCTGGTTTCTAATCTGCCTAGTTTATGCTCAGAGTGCTTGCATAAATATTGCAAGCATTGTCGTGAGTGAGATGTGTGAAGTTATAATTATTATGTTTAATAATTTCCAAAGTCCCAAGGTCCCGGGATACAAAACAATCCATGATCAAACTCAATTTTCCGGTTCTTCCAGCTCTTCCAGAACATTCGAATTCATTTTTGTCAAAGTTTATTAAAGCAGTCACATCTTGAATTACAAATAAATTGAATCAAAATATTTCGGCAAGTTAACCTACATCCATATTCCCTATTTGGATGTAGGTCCAACTTGCCGAAATATTTTGATTAATAGTCCGAATCGTAAATGTAAATGAAACGAAATAAACCTATCCATTTAATTTTGTAATTTGATAGGTTTTAATTGCGAACTTAAATCTTTACAAAGTTAATATTTCTAAAACACGTGTGTTAGACATATTAACTACTAGGTATTGAATGGAATGAAGTTACTAATCCGATTCTATTTTTTGCAAACGCCATATCAGAAAGAAATATAAGCTACAGATATTTTAAATAGATAGATAGCTGTGCCGTGTGAAGTACCAAATGAAAAGGTTTGATGTGAGGGTTTCAAATATATATATATATATATACAAATATTGTTGGGGTCGTTTCATTTATTTGTAAAATCTCAAACGTAAATCAAAATAAATAAGCAGCTTTTTATTTTCACTATTTAAATTATCAAAAAAAATAAAGCAATTTTTTTTGAAAATATTTACCAGGGTCGTCATCGGTGAGCGTGGACAGTGGCCGCAGATGTTCGAGAGAGTCAGCTCGCGCAAGAGCATCTGGTGCGGCTCGTAAGGGCGCTGCAGGTGTAGGCGCAGGTGCTGGCGCTGCACCACCCCCTGTGCCGCGAGCAAATACTAGCTCCACAGCACCATCGCTTGGGAATGATGGATCTAAACAAATATTAAGTACTTACTTTTTCAAATTGTAAATTCATGCAATATTCCAGTGATCTGTAACATGCTTTAGAATTAGATACATATAGTACCTACTATTTATTTCCAACTCTTTGAATACGTAGGTGCTCTGGGCTTCAGCACACGCGAAGTCCTGGTCTACCAAATCGGACGAGACCTATCCCCGCAAGCAATCATTGCTGCCATGCTGGCGGGTGTGGAGGGCTTGGGCGCAGTGGTCTCTTTCTGTAAAGCTGTAATGCTCCAGAAAGAGACCGCTGAACGGGATCGGTAGAGGGCCGATCCCGAGCTCATACCGCCGCCGACGGGACCGCGGGCCGCCAGAGAGTAGGGTCCTCTGGTAGCAGATTAGTTCCTGCGCTAGGGGATAGAACGGCGACCTGATCGCACTAAAAATGTGATCATCACATTTTCTAACACTGATGTGATCAACATCTGGATAGACTGATAGGCAGTGAGAAGTCACTGACTTCCCCTGAGATAGGGCTTAGTTAGGTGCGGCGTCGATCTGGGGGGATCTGAAATTACATGGCCCGGGTTCTCCCTAGAGCAGGGCGCCTAAGGCTGGCCGTCGGGGTGGTTTTTAGTTGAAACACCACATACTCCTGGCTCCTATATCCGAAGGGACTTTCCACCGCGTCACGAAAAAAAGGTGCACTGGGCTTGCAAAACATTGTCAAAGTTTTGGGAGTTCAGTACTGTCGATATTTTACATCGGACAATTGATGGGCTGTCATTACAAACTATCTTTTTTTGTGAAGTACTCCCAGATTAACAAAGTAATATTAATCGAAGATAGAGACCTAATGTCTTTAAATAATACTAATGATAATTATATCAAACATAGTAGGATATAACTACATACATATTATTTTCAACGACCCCAAGAAGAAACATAACAAAGATTTTTTAATGAGTTTAAAAAAATAGTTTTGTTTCGATCAGTGGCCCAGCCAAACAATGAGTAAACTTTAATAATTTAATCACACAGATCTGTCTGTTGATCTGGAGTATACCTACCTTGTCATCTTATCACCTATAACCTAAAGAGCTATCAAAAAGGTATAAACATTTTATAATTCTTAAGAGAATAACTGTTGCATTGTATTTTCGTAAGTCGATGAATAATTTTCAATTTGGTGATTTTTGGCATTTCACATTTACGGACAGTATAAGCGTATTGTATAAGCGAGAATGTGAACAGATATCAAGTGTCTATACACAAAAAGGATTAATAAAAAGAACGAAATCATTCACTTAGTTAAGAAAGAAAAAAAATGATACAGTAAAGGTATTTTTTTACATTCATCTGTCAGATTCGACATAAGGAGTGAATTATGTTAATCATTGATGTATTATTACCATGATTCAGTTTAAAATTTAGGGCTACAAACTGTTAATACCTGCGGGTCTAGTATTTGATCAATGTAGATATGCACTTTCCATATAAACAATCCAAGAGATATAGCACAAATAGGATAATACCAGTATTATTTACAAGATTGGAATGTGAAATTCCCATAATACAAAAGTAACGATAATTTAATATGACTGTAGAAATCGAACAGTGGTAACAATACACTTCTGGTTGAGTAAGATTTTTGAAGGTCCGGAGAATAGGCTCTAGATTTGAGCAGGTCTGTTCTATTATTTTTTTTTTAATATCCTACGTTTCCTATCATATCACGAAGGTATGCTGCATAATTTATATACCTAATTTTTTCACAGAACTAACCTCGGTTAAATTAGTGTCTATAAAATCTGAATATAAAATAGTCTATCGATAGATAAAATTTAATGCTCTTGATTGTTAAGCGCTTCACTTAAGAACTGCTATAGTTATTAGTTTAATGCTACTTCTAAATATGAGTAATATAAGTAGTATAGTATGAGTAGTATAAGTCCGAATACGGTTTTTAGAGGAAGAAAAAAAGGTGAAAAATGTTCTTAAAAATTCAAAGAATCCGGCAAAACTTAGTCCTTTTCTATACAATGAAATTTATTGATATTTGAAAGGACAACGTTACAAAATTAGGTAGCCATGACCTAACTGAGATTCAAAGATATCACAAAAATATCTTCACTTTTAGATAACATTAATAAAATTAAGCGAACACTGTTAGATTAGTTATTTTTTTAGATTTCTGATAATTTCGAAACTTTTTATAAAACAAGTACACAGCTTACAGAAATCTAAAGTCTACCTCCGGTATTGATCAAGTTGGTGCATTGAGTTTACCGTGCACAGCATGATCTAGTTGCTGCTTAGTGAAGGACAGCGTGTGATCGGCCACAGCGCAGGTATGGAACTGACAAGCGAACACTAGATGGCGCCGCGCGGGGTGCGAGTTTGCTGGGCGCCGGTACGCGCGCACCAACACGTCACCCCGTAACGCCAGACGTCCAACTCCCACCGTCCAGCCACCTCCGTTTACCATGTACAATCCTGCGGCAAACATAAAACATTTAATGTATTTAATCAAAATTAAAGTGCTTAGTCCGCGATCAAGCAGATATGTAGATGACGTATTCAAGTTTTAATACTTTACGCGTTTTAGTAGTTAAACTTAGTGCTCAATTTTTATCAAATGTCACAAGGTTTTCAAGTGAATTGGCGCAAGATTTCCGCAAGGATACTTTTCTTCTTATCGTATTGTTCATATTACCCAACAAATTTTATATTTTATGTGATCTTTATAATGTATTCGATATATTTTTATTTATATTTCTGGTTGCCTGGGAAAAGTAAAATTAAAAAGTATTTATATATAAAATGAGTACCTGATGTATAAACACAGACAAAGTTTTCGTATATCTTAAGAAAGGCGATGGTCGGTGTGGCCGTAGAAGCGAGCGAGCCAGCTACGCTAACATGCGTTAGATGCAAAGGTGCAGCGTTTACTCTGATCTGGCCAGCAAGAAGTCCCGCAAACGTGTCAATATACCTGTAGGCAAATACAACATCTGGTAAATCGTAAATAATGATTTGGTTTATGTCATCGTAGGAAGCAAGTAAATTCTCATATCTAGAGTACAGTTCGACGATCTTATTTGGATTACAGCAATACAGAATTACTCCAAAACATAGTTGTACATCACTCTATTTAAAACATAGGCGAGGTTTTAAAGTCTTTTTTATAGTATAGGAGGGCAAACGTACAGACGGGTCAGCTGATGGTAAATAATTACCGCCGCTCATGGGCAGCATCAGGGGGATGTAGGGTTTGGGCTACGGTAACCTTACTAAAACACAAAAGCAACTAAAGAATAGCTTAACACCGGTTTTCTGTGAGACCGTAGAGCACTCACTCCGGTCGAGTCGGTCCATTTGTATCAAAGCAGAGCTCTCATAAGGTTAAAGTTACCTGTAGTCGTATGTATAAAAATACTCATTCTAAACAAACTCTATTAAGATTTTCTCATCTAGGATGGGAATTGTTATTATCTTTAAATTCGATAAGATTAATCGCAGTAATCCACACTATGTCGGAATCAATCAGTCACCTCAGAGAAGAAAAGATCGTGGTTATGCCAGAACAACAATTTATGGATCACACAAAGTATTGTTCCATGTGGGGGTCGAACACACTACACTCAGCGCAGTAGAAGGCGGCGAGGTGACCGCCTTAACCACTAAGCCATCCGTGCAGTCAAAAGCCAATATTGCAGTCAATTTTTGTTTACCTGACCCTGACCTACTCGAGCTGTCGATTAAACTGATTCATTTTAAACAACATCTCTTTACTTCCATTTTTTTCCCTTTTTAGGTATTCCTATTACTTAACTGGAAAAAAACTATAGTGTTCTTGTATAAAACGCGAGTATTCAATCTAACACCCTATCTCTTCAGGATATGAACGTGAGTAAATGTTTAAATTTCTCATGCCGCAAACATCATAATTGCATTCTATTCAATGTTCAACATTATAATGGCAACAAAAGAAGTTTACCTTATTATTTACAACAAAATAATGGTGTTTAAATTACCGTTTATTAGAGGGTAGTTGGAAAATAGGTACTCTATCATCAAGGTATCTCCTCATCGCATATCTGTCAAGCGCATGTTCTGGCGCGCCGCATATTGCTGAGTAGTGCATGTACGCCGCTACCAACACGCCCAGACGTTCTCGATTGCCCCTGTAATGTAAAAGAGTAGGTTCAATTGATTGCATAATGGTTTAAAGCATCCACGAGAAAAGGATATTTTAATTTATATTTTGATAATGTTATTCTTCTATTTCTTTTTATTCATCTACGTATTAAAGGAACATCAAGAAAAAAAAAGTCTTATCATTACAACATAGGAAAAAGTGCTTACCAAGCTAGTAATATGGCAACATTCTTTGGGTGTGCCGCTAGCCAGCTCTCTATGTGTTTGCAGGCTGCACAGAGTCGTTCTAGTGGCGGCGCTAACTCTCCAGCCCAACCAAGTGACCGGGCGCGGCCGAACACTTCACGTGCTAGACGACCACCATCACTTTCACCCCCGCTTACTTCAAACACCTGAAAGAAAGGCAAAGTCTAATTTATTTGCTGTCATATCAACATTATCTAATCAAAATATTCATGGTTCGTGGGTTTTGTAGGATCGTGTCTTTACATTAAAGAAGTAATATAAAAAAAGCCGACTGCTCAGGTTTGCTAGGAAATAAATAATAACGGCTTAAAGTCAATATCGTGTTCTGTGTTTACAACAATGTTTGTATGTGGTAGAGAAATGCTTATATAATATCTTAAGGATCTCATATCTTGATATTAATGTTGCAATCTACTTATTAGATTAGAACTGAGCACGACCTCTGACTTCTGACAAAGACGAAGATAATGATACGGGTCAGATCTAATCAGTGGCAACATTAAGCGCATAACGGACGTTCAAGCCTACGTGCAGCAATAAACTTCAGATTTACAACAACATTCGTGTCTCCGTTTTATGTGCCATTTTAGGCACTGTTTACGAGTTACAATAATACAATATAATCACTGTTTGTTCTCACAAATCACACACTGCGCGCTTATTTGGATATTATTGCAAAATTTTAACTAGTCTTGGCCATAAATAGGCATTCAAGTCCATACCTTACTACACTGGAATTAGCAGAAGCGTTAAATGTAATTCTTAAGCAAGATCAAGCCTATTTCTTTAAAGCAGATATAACGACATTAAGACAAGGACACAATTTACCAAAAAACAGTCGTGAGTCTTATGTTGTGTATCGCAATTCGCACTATCGATTAAGTATATCGACTCCTCTTTCAATTACTAAGGCTTTGATTCTTAAGCTATCTTGGTCTTTGTAGGATTTATAACCCACCAAGACCATGATATATATGTAGATGAAGTCTCTGTCCAGACAAAGATATACCGACTGCTAGCAAGAAAGATTCAGAATGTGGTCAGTACTAGGTGACAGAATATGCTTCAAATATTATTCCGATATTGAATCTTTCAAGAAATCTGTGGACTAAACAGTTTAAATTCTCAGTGAAGATAGTGCCTAACATTAACGCACATTTAACATTAGGCATCTTAGTTATAGTCGGTGATATTTGATCCCTGGTCATAAATATAGTAAAAAACCTATCTTATTAGAATAGAGTTAAAAGTACCGAAACACACCATGAAATGTTCTCCATGTTTGTTGGTGAGCATATGCGCTGCTTGAGCTTCTGCATGTGCATCTCGTTCAGGTAGGTGTAACGCTAACATACGTTCGGCTACATAGCAAAGATCCAATCTCGTGCCACTACCGCCGGGGTAACTTGCTGACCGGGAACCACTCTGTAGAACACACCACGTAAAATAAAATAAAAGAATGCTTTATAATTATTTATACTGTAAGAGAAAGGTCTGCATTGCTAGTTGCGACACAAAGAGTTCCATGATGTTGGCAACTGCCAAACATAAATCATAACAGTTAACTGTATAGAGTGTGGGTGTAAGTAATTAAACCTTGAATCAAGTAGCGATCTATAAAAGATGTTTGCCATAATTGAATTTCAATAATAATAATTAAATTTAATAATTAGAGTGAATTGTAATACAAAACATTAGCACGTAAAAACTAATAAGAGACAAAATCAGAATACTATAAGTTGTTAATCACACAAACACTCGGGTCTTTCTCCTCGAAGGCGTAGACAGAGACGTATTAAAAGCCTATATACCACCATATATATCAATTTTACTTCCTACTTACGTAATAGGAGCCAAGCCAATTGTCGTCAATGGGGTATATTATAAATTAAAATACATACTTACATATTTCAAAGTACATACATGTTATAGAAAAATCATCTAAATATAATAAGACACCAAACCGAATTTCAGTCAAATTCGGTTTGGTGTGCACGGATGGCGCAGTGGTGTAAGCCGGAGTTGTCTTTTTAAAAAAATCGGCAGGTTCTTTTGCACACGTGTTTCCAAAAGACTGAAAGGACACAGGGAATATTTTATATAAAAAAAAAATACTAAGCCAAGCGTAGACGGGGCAAAACTAAGGCGATTTTTTTATTGAAAAGAAAATAATTACAAAAACGGTTGACCGTAAAAATAAATAAATACCTGCTGCTAATTAGCTAGTACCAAATATATTAACTATACTGTTTTAAAGTGTAAAAGATTTGGACTTTATCAACCGCGTTGTCTGTACAAGAAGCTATTTCGGTCCTTTAAATTAAGCTAGCGGGTATAACACGTGTTACTCTACCGGGTGTGGAGTATGAAAGATTTGTAAACAGTTGTCGGATCCGACGTGGCTAATCTTGTTATTATTTCCGCTATAAAAAATTAAGTCCCGACATATAAGGTAGAATTTCACGCTTTGTATATTTCGAAGCGTTGATACAATAAACTATTTCTTGAATAGTAAAATTGACGGCTTAAAGAAAAGCCTCAATTTAACTTTCTTTAAAATGTTTATGTCAACACGAGAGCATAGGTGTAATATATTTCTGTGAATGTATGTTGAACATTGCGTGGGCGCAGGCGACACAGAGCTTCGTACTCCGCACATTTCACTTGAATGCATTTAATCCGATTAGTATAGTCACTGCGTAAGCCTATCAATGTGATGTAAATTAAGGCTATTTGAGCTCGTAGACATTTATGTGTATTGATGGCCTATAAGATGGCTTATTACGGTTGATTAAAGGTAATTGCTAAAATTACGGAACGTTAATCTCTATTTCCTATCTACTGTTTCACCAACGCATACTTTCATGTGATCAAATAAATAATTATATCAAATTACATATACTGTGTACTAGATACAAGGAGATATTTGAACTATAAGTAGCAGAGAAGATAATAATAATAATATACCGATAATTCTCGGTGTTTTTGGTAGTCAATATTAATCAAAACCTACACAAAGTTCTTATGTCTGATTTTAGACATTTAAAGAAAGAGCAGGCTGTCAGATTTTAAAATTAATTTGATACAAAATCTATATATTCTTAGTGTATGTACCTTATAAGATTAAATTAAAAAAATATTGTTATGAATTTATTAATATCAAGATTTAAAGAAAGAACAAGTAACCACGCAGTGCAAGCGAAATCTGTAAACAGTATAATTTTACAAAAGCAGGCTCACAAAAAAATGTATTTTTCAATTACACTGAAGAACTTGAGTTCCCGATACTTACTCGTTCCCTTAAAAAGTGAACTCTTAGCTGAGTTAAAAATGTGGGTAGGTAAGTCAACTAACAAGCCGTTATATTAACGTTGAAATTTAAATAGGCTTCATTTAAGCCCAAGGTACGAGGTTGGTTGTAGCGACATTGATTTTCTGTAACAGGAATTGATTTTGCATAATTTCTACCAGGGGCTGCGAGGCCGGGCACGACGTTATTGCAGCGGTAATACCCGTTATGGAGGATTGGCGCGATAGGCGCCACGGAACCCTCTCATAGCGGCTGACGCAGGTGATCACCGGGGAAGGATGTTTGGAGGTCACCTGTGATCCGCAAGGAGCTAACGCTTGAGTGCCACCACTCCGGTGGCCGGACCGTGGACACGGCGCTCCATACGTTCACGTACGTGAAACAGAGTCGTGACCTCGTGGTGGCCAACGGAGTAGGAGTCCTCTCGCTCGGTAATATGATTGCCGCCATGGTACGGAGCGAGAGTGCTTGGAACTCCGCCGTCTCCTTCTGCAAGTGAGTTATGCTTGCGAAGGAGATGGCGGAGCGGGACCGGGAGAGGTTTAGAACTCTTCCGGCCCGCTAGGAATGGGAACAGGCTAGGTACTGCAGACGACTTAGGCGCCAGAGGTCGCAGAACGATCTCCGTCCTCCATAAGCGCAGGCCTGGGGGTGACAGGTGACGCCATCTGTCACCCTACCAGAAGCAGGCCGGGGTCAGGCTGCTGCGGAGCGCGCCCGCCCTTTCGGGAGCACATAGGGAATATGAGGGTTCCTACACAGGAGGGGGTCATCAACACGCCGTAGATGGCCCAAGGTACGTCGGGGTACCGGGGATTTCCTTTGTAGGGTACACCTGGTTTCCCTTCTACTGGTACCCGAGACGGCGTGCGGTTTTGAGTTTGAGTTTGAGTTTGATTCAGCGATCCTGACTGCTAAGTCAGAGATCGTGGGTTTTGGGGATCGAACCAGGACAAATTTTGAGTGATGGTCGTTTTTTCTGTCTGAGTGGAATTTATCTATGATATGTATCTATGTTTTTTAAATATATATGTTTATGTATAGGTATATAATCTTTTAAGCGTTCATTGTGTATTATTAAATAAATTAAAATGGATTATATTTATGTATGTCGGCAAAATATAGGCCTTTTAATACGTATCTGTGTATCCCTAAGGAATAAAAAACGCAGCTTAGATTTACTGCTCACAATTGATTTAGTGGTAGAAAAAAACTAGTTACCTGTTCCCTTAAAAACGTGGCTGAGGCTGGAGTGGCCGGCGCACTTACGGCTCGAGTCTAAAACAATAAAACAAAATTAAGTAAATGACTTTTAACCGTCCATTGTGTATTTGTAAAGGTATTATTGTTATTTCTAGTTGCGAAATCAGTCTTTGAAACACGCAGCTCGAGGTCGACTGTCATTAATATGAAATCAAAAGTAGTAATTTAATCCTCGTCAGTTTTTTCTCAAAGTCGGCGCGCTGGCTTGATGGGATTTCGTTTCACAGAAATATTACTGTATAGTGTGTACTGCGTATGTGGTTGGTGTGTGGTGTTCAGGAATGCATTTAATTTCACTATCTGCTACCCGTTGCGCAACTCTAGCGTCTTGATATTATAATTTAATTTGAATCAAGAAGGCACTACATTTAGATTGTTTAGTTACTGTGACAGTTCAATTTAATAAAGTTGTAGAGATTGTTGTCTATTTCAATTGATAAAAAACTAATCAATTGTAAGACACACAAATAGTGTATATTGTCAGAGACATTTAAATCGGAACAGTGGCTGCGAATACGTTTCTATTTCTGGATACAATGCTTTATAAAGTTTTATTGTTGATCGTAATTGAACAAAGTTATTGTTACCCTACCCTGCAGTCTAGTGTACCTACAGCTAGTAGCACAGAGTATCGCGAGCGGGAGTGATGCCGATGGTCAGATTGCGTTCAATATAGCTGACAAAATGAGCACTCCACTGGGTGCGCCTTAAGTGATTACTGCAGCTTTTATGGCTATTATATTAAATATCTACTATAGTCACACTAAACTATTGCTACATGTAAATCTGATTAATCGTTTTGGCATCTTTAGTTTAAGCGTAATTATAATGGATTATACAAATTTATACTCGTATCTAGACTACAAGAGTGGTAATTAAATAACTAATAGTCAATGTTCAATAAAACTACAAAATTTTTAAACATGCCAAAAAGCAAACTTTCAAAACTATAAATAAATTGTAAAATGAAAATGTTAATACGTTGATTATAAAACTGCGGGTTGTTATTGCATTAGATAGAGACAAAGTGCAGGTTATTATTCAATAATGTCGCTGTGTGAAGTGAAGTGGGTTTATTGGGTTATTCGATATTATTTACACAATTATTTTTCGAATTGCCTAATTGGATTAATTCCACATTTTTCTGAAATTGACAAGTTTATACAAAATACCTATTTCTTTGACATCAAGACGACATCATTTCGTAACGTGTTGTCAAAAAATTATTTTAGGACGAAAATTTTATACGTTGCCAAATCAAACTTAAGCATAATTTTATTTTTTATTCAATATCCAGAGCCGTTTTTATTTTTGTTTAACAAGTTAAATAGAGATAATAATAAAACCTAGTTCACCAGTTCTATTTTATTTATTAACACGTGCTTTTTGGATTAAAGCGAATCATTGGTCAGCGTAAGCTTATATATGTATATTTTTTTAGCAAGTAGGTATGTATGTCAAAAACAAGAAATAGGTACCTAACACATAATATAAAATGTAAGAGGAATATAATGAAATTGTTCCTCAACCAATTTTTCTTTTTAATTTTTGTTTATTTTATCACACTCCTCATTAATTTCATCATTATATTGCTACGAATAAAAGAAATTATTATTCGTAGTATATTATATTCGTAGTAAATTATATTATCGTAAGAAAGTAGAGAATTGTAAAGACTGGCCCTCTTTTATAAAAAATACAAACCGCAGGGCGCACGCTTGTGTGTCCATTCTGGCTGCGCGAGCGTCGACGTGCAGCGTGCTGCGGCGCGCGTTGGAGATAAAACACAGCGCGCCATATAGCGAACGCTAGACGGTGCAGCGCACGAGTCGCGTCCACACCTTTTACTACACGACATCTCATCTTCATCGGCCTTCGTGCTATTCTTGGAGTTCATTAATTTCGTATTGTCTTTTGCCGACATCTAATTAACGACTTATTTAATCGTCTTTACTACAATAAAACCTACCTATTTTAACCTACTCCTTAATCGTTCAAAATTATAATTTATACAGATGCTATATTGTAAACAAAAGCGTTGTACTGAAAAAGTAGCGTCCAAAAAGTGTAGAATACGCAGTTAAAAAGGGTTGTGATCTCTGTGTGTGTTATAAAAACAAAGGCTGTCTTAAAGAGTGCTTCACCGCAAGCAGGGTGGTATGTGGGCACGAAGAGTGTCCGCGACCGGACGGGGCGCCGCGCCCCTACCGCTGCACTGCGACAACCGTGCATACACACTGCATTGTGACTATAATCACACTGACAACATCAAAGTTTATGATGATATCTTTGCGGTAGTGATCTGTTTCAAACACTATCAATACATTTACAAAAACGGCACTAATCCTTAACCTTTTATTTGCAAACTAGATAATGACGATACAAAAATATAACCTTGACCTTTCCCATAAAGCACGAGCAGAACATGCGAGGGTGAATAACCTCGGGGGTGTGCCTCATCTAAATAAAAGATCGCCATGTGAGCGATATTCAGCGGTCACTAAGATGCTGGAGCTGCGCGACTTTTTTCATTGCGGTTGCTTTTTAGCTTTCAATAGCCGCGTTTAGTCCGACTGATTGAAACATCTAAGCATCTCTTAGAATATCTTTTGAAATGAAACTTTCTAAAAGAGGTACTTATTACGATTATTTTTTTAACTTGGTTATATTATGAGATGATTTAAAATAATTGAATTAGTAGGCAGTGTATCTTCTTATCTTTTCGCAGAACTGTTATCGGGAAAATATATTTAATACTTTTGCTGTACTCATTTTATCTTAAAAAAAATTAAAGAGATATCTTTTTTTTTAATTATCATTAATCGCCCGATTTTTTCACATCAATCACATTTACGCACAACACTGTCTTTTTCACTTATAGACTCATAATTCACTATAACATCTTGAGAAAACACTTCTACAATTTGAATTTTAATTTACTTTACACTTGTACAAAAATATTATCTCCGAAGTACATTTCGTTGGGAGTATGTGGGGTGTTCTGCCGGAACTAGGAGCGACACTGACGACGAGGAGGGCCGCAGCGTCCCGGCGCTAGACGTGCTCTGGCGTCGAACCGTTGCCAGGCAACCGACGCACAAGCCTCACTACACCGAGTACAGTACTGAATACAGTCTGTTATCTCACCGCACTATAATATGCTAAGACTGTTTATAAATGTACAATGATGCAGAACAAACGATATGTCGCTATTACATGATGTAACTGAAGTCATTTCCTCTGATAAGAAATTTAGCTTATGGTACTGACTTTTAATTCTACAAACTCTTGTGTATATCAAAAATTCGAATGTGAGTTAGTTTATTTGTAAGGCTGTCCCACCTTAGCTACTAAACAGATTATCATAAAAGATTGAAGATTGTCATACACGTCATTTATATAAAAACAAAATACCTACCTGTCATCCCGAAAAAACAGAGAGAGAACAGTCCGTACTCCAGGGACGTCAGAATAACTTTAGCAGGAAGTAAGACTCGGGCAAAATCTAGTGTCTTGTAATTCATTTTAATTGCCATGAAATTAAAGTTTATGAAGGTTATTATGTAATTATGTAGCGTATAATTTTATGGTCAACTTAATTATAATTATATTTTGAGCAGGGAGCAGTGTACGCCTACCCAGCCGTGTCGAACCGCTGCGCTTTTAATTTTATTTGTCTTGTTACGGACGGATTGATTGTAGCCAGACATTATACTTACTTCACTTTATATTTTCTATCTCCTAGATATCTTATTTTGGCGGCATAATTCAACAGAGACAATCAGTCAATCAATCACAGTAGCAGATAAGTCTGCTACGCGCTTACGACGCCTGTCTGTATTCCGATTCCCAAAGCCATAGCAGTCAATCTAAACCTTTTTAAGTTGCAATGATAATTTCTGTTTACTTGAAATAATTAACCAAGAGTCAAAACCTTTATTCTTAGAATGTTATCAACCTTTTCCTTGTGTATTAATTTAACAAATATGATTTTGGTGTTATTTTTCCATTCTCTTCTGTTCTATTTATATTATGTATATGTGTTCACAAGTATTTCAGTAATTGTGCGTTGTTTGATTTTCAGTCGGAAGCGTTACTTTCAATATCTTACAATCGTCTAATCGTACATAGGGTTAATTAACTACATTACCTTATAATTAAAACCAATTAAAGCTAAATCCTCATTACAACAAATCTCAATAACATCCAGAAATATTGTTTACATAACCAGTCAACTAACAGGTTAACTCATTACGAGTCCCAACTTACATATTTATTTAAGCCGTAATTAAATAGCGCATGATATGATAACTGCGATATACATACAGCTGTTAATGGTTAATAAATATAACAATATCGGTAATGATGGTTAATATCATTCGAAGCTGTTTCTATTGTAAGCATAAAAGTAGACGATTCGTGTATAAGGGAAAGCAATTTATACCGTGACTGGCTCATACTCGCGGCTTACCTAATATTGTCAGGTTGTCCGTCAACATTATAAAAAAGAAAATCTCACCCATCGGTGGTTTTATTCCAGCATTTTTTTCAAATTACCTCTAACAACGAGTATGAAAAAAAACATTTTTTTTTTAAAAGGCTGAACCGACTTCAAACAATACTAACAAAGAGCACTAAAAATTAAACTTACTTCCAGTCGCGAAAAAATATGAAAATGTGGGTGGACTCTGTTATACTAAATAGATCTGCGTATCCCTTTCGAGTGTGCAGGCGTAATGTTATGTTGTGTGATTGCGTAAACAAGGCATGTTTATGTGATAGCGGCAATCGTGGTTGATTTGCTGTCATTTTTTGAAGAGTTCCATTGTCTGTCCCCTACACTTATCATCAGATCTAAATGAAATTATAATGGGACCATTTCGGAGAAAACCCTTTTCGTACATTTTTTTTTATGAAATTCGTTTATATGTGACGGAGTAATGCCCGAACATACATAAAAAAATTATAAACATCGGAATTGATAACCTCCTCCTTTTTAAATTCGGTTAAAAATGTTATGATGACCGATTCAGTATTTACTATTTAGTCGATCATCATAACATAGAAACTTAGGGCCCGTCCGCACAGCTTACATTCGCTTTTATAAGTACGTGTCGTGATTTAATTTCGATTTGATGACGCAATCACCGGTGGCTTCATTCATTCGTGGGATCGGTGAGAGGGGCGAGTGAGGTGTTGGGCGGGCGGCGCAGCTTCCGTAAACAAACGCGCGTGAGTGTCGTCGTAGGCCCAGCGCTTATTCCAATCGTACAGTATATTAACGCCCTGCTGCTGGTACGAAAATGTGAAGAAAACATAACATGAGGACTTGTCCTATAACAACCGTGCTGACTATACAGCATTATGTATTGTTGGTTAACTACAGTCTTCTGTAAAGTGATAGAAGATACAGAACTCCGTAGTGCTTTAAAATTTGTCCTTTTCAGAGCATAGATAGAATTAACATTACGAAAGAAACATGTAGAGAATATTATAAAACGATAATTTTCTTCTAATGCGCGGTTGCATCGTGCCTTATACATATATTATAGTTCCACTCATATTCGTTTAATGTTTTTAACGTGACCCACGGTTTCACCCGCGTAAAAGTAATTTATCCACCTCTTGGAAACATTTATTACTAGATATGTAGTTTTTTCATGTCCCTAGTGCAAATTTTCATGATATTAACAGTTAAACTTTTATATGCCATGATATATTATATTATTATTTATATATACAGATATTAACGCGATTACAAACTAATGATATAGTCAGCCTGTGATTACAGCTACGCAGGAGAAAACTACGCAAAACAACAGCACTGCAGTGTGAAGGTAAACATGACACAAACCCTATACCGACCCGTCTGGCCAGCGTATAGTAGGCCAAAACCTCCTTTCTAAGGAGAGGCTTATGTCCAGCAGTAGACTATTAAAGGCTGTTGATGAAGGAAAAAAAACTGTAACATCTTTCTGAAACATAACTTATACCAACTACTCTGTGGCAAGATTTCGAACAGTAACACTGTTCGGTAGAATTATTTTGTCCAGACTCATTAAAACAAATGCATCCTTATTAGAATTATACATTTCTATATGCAACTGGAAGCACTCGCTTGATTTCTCAATGCAATTCTCTTAAAAAGAATTCTCTAGAATGTTTGAAACTGTTTAGAAAAAAACACATTTCGTTTTAAATAAGAATTTACACACATATAGTTAAATTACAAGTGTCCAAACAGCTTTGAAAAATCTTTAATTTATTTTTTGGTTGAAATCCTATAGCCTAAAGGTACATTGCTATAACCGATTCTTAGAAACCTGGTAAGTACAATCATATAATTTAAAACGTTTAATATTTGAACAGTGAAATCTTACAGTCTTAAAACTGTAATTTATTTTAAACTAGCTTTTACATACGGTTTTGACCACTTGCATGCAGATTATGTCAAACAATTCAGGTATGCTTCAGGAACAATACAAGTTTGGTAAACGGTACATTTTAAATTTGTAAGGGAATGATTTATTTAATTTGCCAGATATGGCAATACTGTCACCATTGATGCGCCATTGTTACTTTATCGACAGTCTTTTGGCACTGTAACTTTATGTTAGATGAATACCGATATTTTGACCGATGACAATGGTATCTCAATGGCATCTCAATTGCGTGTCAATGGAATAACAGTGGCAGCAGAATTGAGGCCTTGGCCTCTAGACAATGTCTTTATATATATGCGTGAAATGAAGCGCAAGACAAGCCTAAAAGTCATAACACCTCTTTGGTTTATAGTGTTTTATCTACGATAATACCGTATCTGTGTCAACTTGTTTCTAATCGGAATTCATTCTAGTAAAATATACGTTTAACCAAACGAGTAATGGATTTCTTCCATACGCCATGGTTTAATATTAAATCATAAACATTGTTAAAATGACGTAAACAGGAAGTCTCTTTCATTGCATACTACATATAAAACAAACACATTCTTGTTGAACTGGATTTCGAGTGTAGTATATGTAATTTTCGACACTTTTCAATTTGGCTAATTTACGTTGTACTAACAAATCAGGTTCAAGTGATGAGTTAATCGAAAAACTTGCGTTCTTCAAGTAAAAGAAAAGTTACGGCGTTTAAATTAAGTTTCTGCTGTGTGGAAATACAAGTGCAATGTTCACTAACAAGCCTTTGAGAGTAGCCCACTAATGTAAATATTACTACTTTTAAAAGCAACTAATCCAAGCGTAACGTCCAGCAGCAACGCACTGCACAAATATTTATACCGAGACTTAATATTTACATAACATTTCATTTCCACGGAATAAACTTTCTATTTTGAACGTTTTATTTATAACGAACGACAATGCAATTGCATTGACTTATGGGCTTGATTATCCATTTTAAATAATAAGCTACAAAATTATCGAAAGATCTTAAAATGAGAAATGGGTATAAAACATATTTATGTAATTTAAATTATGAACTCTGGAATTCGAAAGCAGAATTATAATCTGTAATACGAGTATGATAAAATACATTTCTAATTTCAAAATGACAATCACACATAAGACAATCTGTTGCCGATCAGGCTTCGTTACTCCTGCCTCTGCCTGCCTGACTAAAATAGCAAAAGGATTACTTGGTTCGTAGTTTATTTGTTACGAAAAGATAAAGAAGTTGAAAGAAAATAGCATTACTTAAACTAGTATTTTGTTTATAAGAAAGACAATAGAATAGAAACAGGCAAGCAATCTCCGTAAGTCCACTGAGAGAAAATTCTAATATAAGGAACGTTTCTGCGTACGTAAAACATCTACCACAACAGTCTGTGTAAACAGTATTATCTGACTTTAAAAGGAATTACAATATTTTTTCGGATCTAGTAAACCGGGAAGATACGAATGGTTACGGCGCCGCAGGGCCTCGCTTCTATCGCAATAGCTATCGTGAGAAAGTTTTGCGATCTGCCGCCCAATCACTTATCCAACATTAATCTCGACCCGCGGCCTCTTTGACAGCCACTTATGGCCGACAGCAATTTGTATTAATTACACTAAACCGACCTATATCAGTCGCTATTTGTATTAGATTTGCTCAATTTTTATTGCTTGTTCGGAGTAAGATTGGTTAACAAAAAGAGGAATGTAGATATTTAGGAGCAGGTTTTCTTGAAAGCGGAGATATTAGCAAATTCCGAAAAGGGACGTGGCAAGACGGTGAACAAATGACAAAATGTGTATTGACGCGTGTGTTCAGCCTCATTATATTAACAAAGAAGGGGTCGACGACATAGAACATACGATTACAATCGCTGCTGATTTGGTGCTGCTGTCAAGAAGAGGGGTGCAGACGAGCAGACGGAACCATTATATAAAGGATTTAATAACAGTAAAGAAAGCTTGTGAAAATTTGGTTATGTTTATTACTAGTATATGGTCAGTAGAACAAGTTGTCCAAACTTTTGATTACGGCGGAGTTGCTAAAGAACGACGGACGGTATCGTTGATCTTGGGGTCTGTGGGCCGGGTCGAGCCTCGCTCTATTGTTTAAGTGTCGAATTTTATTTATGGCGACGTGAGGAACGGCTCGATGGTTTGCGCGCCGACACCTGATGCCACCGATCAGTATCTCGCTCACGGCAGGGTGGTCCTTTCTTATTCAGAGCTTAAAAATATTAACTATTGCCAAACACCGCACATAAATTGTTTGTTTTATACTACTTTTCAAATTTAAAATTAAATGATATTGAAATATAGGATGAAGAAAAAGAAGAGAAAGTTGATTGACAACGCAGAATTTTTCTTATGAAATGGCCTTAGGAAATTAATGAGTATTCTAATATCCAATAGAAAATGAACAAATATTATTTCATTCTGAGTTATTTGAGTTATAAAAACAGCATTAGAATTAACTCTTTGATTTACAGATTTACAACAAAATTTTCAGTCAGATAGAAACTATAAACACATACTTATAGACTATGCAAATAAATTCCTTTGTCTCTAATACTATATGTCTACCACATGCTACACTTAAACAAGATCAGAATCATAAACAAAAATATTTGCATAAATAACATGCACCCATTTATCCCATCTGTCTATATAAATATCTCGTAAAGTACGTGCAAATTCCACATAATAAAATTAGGTAACAGTTTTCTACAACTAGAAAACTATTTAGCATTGTATTGCCAGTCAGGACTGAGATTAGATCGTTGTATTTGCAATGCTAAACGTTTAACTTCAGTCACAAAGAGCCATTTAAATTCCATAAACTCTTTCGGACACCGGTAACTGTCTTCTCACTGAATAATGAGTAAGTACTATGTTATGTAACGAGCATTGTTAAACAATTGTAATATATTAGGTACAAGTGACAAAATTGACCAGTTTACTAACCATAAGAATTTTCTCTAAAGTGTATCAAGTGATCTGTGCAAACATTGTAATTTAAGAGATATTTGAGTTAAATAACATCAGTCTAAGCGGTTGGCATCGGGAGACGAAACCTGTCTTGGGTGAGACGGGTTAATGCCTGTAGGGGGTGGCGGCAGAATGCAATTGCGATTCTCGCTTCCCCGGCCATATGTAAGGAGAGGAACACCGGGGTGGTTTTTAGTCGGTAACAGTCCGAGAGACCCCTTCGCTATTCCCATAGGCGAAGGACATCCATGAGGATCTTCCACCCTGTTAACAAAAACAAAACAAAAGACTCGCGATTTTAAATTATTCATTTCTGACTTCAGCCGCTAAAATACGATCTCATCTGCGTATCCCTTTTGTATTTATTAGTTTAATTTAGAGAGTTTTCGAACAACAGAATTAGCATCAATGTCATTCAACTATTTTCCTACTAATAACTGCATCGTACTCGTAGTACAAAAGTAGCGTATATAAATTGTCTTACTGTCCTCTGTTCTAATTTTATTCGTCTTTCTAGTTTTGTTTTATGTGTATGTATTAAAATTAGTGTCAGAATGTAGTCGAACTAGATACACATGAATATTTACTTTTTATTTATAGGCATTGTCTCCAAATATAATATGTGCACAAATGTTCTTAACGGTCGGTCGGCACTACTGGCTTTACTTATTTATGAAATCACGTTGAGCAGTGGCTCTCTGTATACCCATCTATGGTAGGGCCTGCGGCAAGAATGTCTGCACTAATTGCTCGAATTGTGGGGACACCGTCCTGAAGTAGGTACTATTAATTATTGTGTACGCTTTAAAATGTTTTGCATTCTTCACCTTCTTGAAGATCAGAAGAATTGGAACATTTAATTCATTACATTAAATATTGAATAAATTAATTCCTGGAATAGTTTAAGAAACGCACGTGTGCTGTTCGAGTAGCCACAGACATCATGATCTACCTGGGCCTCAATTCTGCTATTTTATGTTCACGCCAAGCCATTTTTGAAATTATATTACGTTTGAAATTATTTGAAAATATATTACGTTTTTTTGAGGAAATGATTTATTTATTTTTCCAAATATGGCAATCTTTTTGATAGATATTTAGGCCAATAGGTTATAACTGTACTGCATTAGTAGATCAAACGATCTGTGATTGAAAACAGCTGTAACCGACAAGCATAATAATATTGATATGACCTTTACTAGTTTCAAATATTTCATGTCAAAGCGCTTTTACGTATAATAATATTTGGTGTTTACTTTGTAATAAATTCGTTTCATAATTATGATTTGTTAAAACTAAAAAAAAGCTTTAATGAGTAACCGAATTTAAATGTATCATCAAACCATTGCTACCAAGGCCAATCTGTGAAATCATATGAGCACAAACTAAAGGAGTTTACTAATAGTCCATGAAGAATTTCATTGTACACCTGCTAACACCTTCATTGGGGCAGCTGAAAGATGCTTAATTATAATATCGTCAGTTATTCATATTATACAAACTTTCATTTAGATACGAAAATTAAAACCAGGTTAAAACTAATTTCCAAGTTGGGTTTTTAAAACATGAAAACGTCCTCATCAAGCTGCACGCTACCAATAAATATATGTGCCTGTCTTATAGTACTCCAAGTTAAGAAGAAGTTAAGAAACAAACATATAAAATCTTTATTTTAATTCATTACGGTCGAAATTCCACCACTAGGGAATCTCTAGTAGACCGAATTATTATTAATAAATAAAGTTTTCGAGTAACATTCTTTAGTTAATTAAATATTTGTATTTATATAGTTGTACCTATTCAGATAAAGTGTTATTAGTTCTATGGTAAGACACAAATAACGCGTATTTTGGAAAATGTAATTTAAAAAGTCATGTACGACATTCATCTGTATAAAAATCTGTAATAATCTGTCTCGCTATTTTCGCTCGTAATCATACTGGCAGATAAGATAACACATATTCATCATTATAATCAAGTAGTATCGTTATCAACGACGTGCGATAGTTAATAATATGAAATAAAACCTCTGAGAACATGCTCTAAACTAAACCGTCCTTATACACGATTGTACAGGTAAAAAGCAGGGTCATTATTAACAATAGCGGAAGGTGGAGGCTATTGGCTCATCAATTATTCGCCAACACAATTACCCCATTAGAGTCAAACTACCCCGGCTGCCGGCACTTACACTGCCGGAAATTGTCATAAACGACTCCAGGGACCGTTTTATATACTCCATCGCATCTTATCACTGGCATTGTAACTCTTATTTTCATAGATGTAGAACATATATTTAAACTAGATCATCTATACAACTCCAAAAATGTTTGCAATGAGCGGATATCTAAAATCAATACTAATACTATTATGAAATTGTACAAGTGTACATTCTGTGGGTGCGTAATCTTCAAAATAATAATAATCACACACGGCCGTCTGATCCCAAACTAGGCAGGGCCTGTAGTATGGTAACCACACTGCTGATAAACATACTTATACATATATTTCTCAAAAAAACATATTATAGATACACAACTACACGCAGACACATAACAAATGATCATTGCCATCACATAATTTTATGTCCTAGGTGGGCTTCGAACCCACAATCTCTGGCATTGAAGCAGCTCTGGCAGGAGACAATGTGACTAACCACTAGACCAACAGGCGCGTCAATGACCACAAATGAGAGAGAATGATGAGAATGAATGATATAAATATTAAAAAATGGAGGTGTCAAATAAAGATAGACCAAGCTCATCAAGCTCATATTACATCAAACCTACTCTACCTTACAAATTACAAAAGTATAAAACAGGTGCACATTCAATTAAAAAAAACGGGGATATACCTACTAAGGAAGAGCTCCTGAATAACCAACTCTCTAAAACTACAATGGGTCATTCTTCAACTTAGTTTGCATTTTATTTGTAGCCTTTAACAATTTCGCGTCAGGGCGAGCTCACTGCGCTGCGTATACAGTCAAAAAGTATCGGGAATGGATGATTTGTTTATGATTCCAAATTAAAAAATGATATTATGGTTGGCTTCGCAACGTGAGTAGGTTGGTAATGTACTAGTTCGTGTACTA
Source organism: Arctia plantaginis (assembly GCA_902825455.1). Lineage (NCBI taxonomy): Eukaryota > Metazoa > Arthropoda > Insecta > Lepidoptera > Erebidae > Arctia > Arctia plantaginis. The sequence goes on from CADEBD010000288.1 coordinate 11,681,841, forward strand.
GTAAGTAGCTCGACGCTAGTCTATTTCACGCGGTCACCACAACTGCGTAGCGCCTAGCATCTTTTTTTACCTGTATAGACCCGGCCGTCAACCCCCGTATGTCGGAATGAAACCGACTAAAACCACACGGTGTGCCAATCTGCGCCTTAAACAGGCGGGATCCAGTAACACCTCAGTCAGTCAGTCAGTCAGTGTCAGTCATTCAAACATCCGAACATCTTCTAGACCCAGCGCGTTAACTGCCCCGACCTTTATGGTGCGGAACATGAGTTGCGTGGGCGACTGTTGGGAAACAAATAGCCATGCACCTCGGCACGGTGTCCCTACAGCACTCATAATATTAATGGCTTCTACATCCTGCCGAGTTCTCGTGGTATTACCGACCCTTAGCGAGCAAACATTGATACTCCCTCGAAAATATTCATTAGGATTTCTTTAAACTAAAAGTGACATCTTAAAAAATTGATGGTATTATTAATAACGGTATTAGAAGCACAAGTTTATTTCTTTGCCGCTATTAACTTACTTTGTGTGTACTTACTTTTGTTCCCTCATCCGCATAAACTTTCTATAATGAATGCATAACCTAGACGTTATGGGTATAGGATAAACAACAGAGCAATGAGTGCCAGCCTAACTGAAAATATAATGTCGCACCTTTATTCATAAACTGAATTAACTTAGAATTTCAATATTGTGGGAAATCGCATTTAAAGTTTGACATTCATGTACGTGCGAGTTCGTCAAAAAGAGAAGGACGATCTCTTATCTCTGCCATTTTCATGGTATCGAGTCGGCTGTTGGATTGTTCGTGTTCTACTGATGAAGTTGATTTGGTATTTGTTGAAAACTCGAAAAACGTAAATTTTGAATTAATTCAGTTTATTATTAAAGGTGCGATGTATGTGTAACAGCAGAATTTAGTGATAGCACACGGCAGTCTCCGGCCACTAACCCTCATTTTATGAGCGTGCGAGCACAAAGGTGCATTAGCGAAACAACAGGCACTCGCGGCTCGTGAGTACGCGTCAAAGTTGGTGGAGCCCTGCGCCGGCGGATTATGATTTATGACAGGTAATGCAAATCTATAGTCCGAGAGCCGAGGTTCAGTTTCTACACGGTACAATTATAATACAGTATTGTAACTCGGCCGCATGATAGAAATAAATGCCTACAGCCGCGCGGTACTTAAACATGCGTTAGGGCTGCCCGTCTTCAGCATTTTAATTATATTTGCCTACTTTCTGTTTCTATTTAGATTTGTGATTGTAAATATCCTTTTTATATAAATAAATGAAATACTTTGTATATTGAATAGGAATTGTTCAATAAAAATGCGTGTTGTTTTTTGATTGGTAGATTTAATTAAAAAACATTTTTTTGTTTGAAAAACCAATCGGGCTTATAAATTAGCGACCGAAAAAAATCCTTCTATAAAATAAAATAAATGTGCTTTCTCCATACGCGTTACAAAACTCCAATCCTTAGAAACTCCAACACCTACCACCTACTCAACTAGAATGCAAGAAACAGCTGACGAGTAAGTAACTTTTTATCTCAGCTAATTAACGTCTCTATAAATTACCTAACCTATAACCTACAACTCGCAACAACTCAAAACAAAAATTCTTTGGTCACCAATTAATTAATTATTAAAAAGCTGAACAGCTGACTACGAATGTTTTAAAATCACAACCCTCAAACATCTAAATATTATATATGAGTCTAGCTGTTGTTGTTAATACCGAGAAAATAAAACCAGTTTTTAGTGCTATATGTTGTTATAGTAGCAGCAGAAACACTTTGTGAAAATTTCGAAAACTGTCTAATGACCCACAGACGGTAACAAATTTTTTTTAGTATTATTCATACACACAGATAATAAAGATATATTATTAATAATAATATACCACGTCTTTAAGTAGAATTATCTTTTTTTTGAATTATGCAAAGTAACAAAACAAACATGCACCGAAGTTTTAACACAAGCGTAAGTAGGTAGGTACCTACCGTATCATGATTCATTCAGAACCGCATGTAACTCCCTATTTCACTCGTCTCAATAACTTTCCGTTACTCTATTTGCTTTATTTATTCATCCAAACACCTTTTTTTTCGTGAGATAAAAGGAAATACTTATCCATTAAAAAGACACACATTATGTACCTACGTACTAGTAAGTAAAATTATTTTATAGTCTTACTTTTCAGAGTTTCCAGGTAATTTAAAAAAACTTATGTCTGGATGCGTTATTGACGAATTCATACAACCAAAAACAGCACAATATTTCCTACTCGTCATATTAACTGATTTTTAGAGAAAAAATCGCGCGGTTATTGTTAAAAAAACAACACGCAGTCCGTTCGACACTGCGGTACAGCCGTGACTGTCTGCGCCCCGAGCGCACCCCGAGATCGAGGCGCGTAGGTATAGCTCCCGTTTCGTCCGTTTGTATGAAGTTGCAGTACTGTATTATAATAGTACCGTGGTTTCTATGTCGCCGTCGTATACGAGCCAGCGCATACGGCAGGCGGCACGCGGCATGCGGCACGCTGCCGGTTGACGTTTTAATACTACCTCCACATACATTCTTATTCGAATCAATTTGCAATCTTAATAAAATTGCCCACACATTCATTTGTCAATATGGAATTTTGACTAGATAAATAAGTACAAAAATGTGCTGTCCAGACAATATGAACATGTGTTAACTCAGTTTTTTTTTAAAGACAACTTCCCCGCATTAGGAATATATCCTGTGTCGCGGGGGACTTTACAAACATACATGAAACGGAAACAACTAACACCCAGACTCAGAACAACAATATGTAACTCCCACAAAGTGTTGTCCCGTGTGGGGATCGAACCCACACCACTAGTTGTAGCAGTAGTAGTGAGCGGCGTGGCGACCGCTTAAACCACTACGCTATCCATGCAGTAAAATTTATGATTAGTTTAATTATTATTGCTCTTCTTGATTAATTTAATGGTCAGTCAGCTCTATTCTAGTGACAGAGAAGTATTAGAAAAACAAAAATACATTTACTTATGTATTTCTGTATCTACAACAATGCGTAAAGTTATAAAGTTGATTAAAAGATCAAACGCTGTTGTAAAGAAAAATGGGTGATCTACCTATCTACAATACATTTAAAACGAGTGATCCTTATCTTTTACTTTACGATTACAAATTGCTTTTGATAAAAAATAGACATAAACAAATCTACAGATAAACATGAAACACAAGATAAACTTGAATAATAATATGTTTGAGAACCTACCTCTAGCAGTAAACATAGGCATCGATCAGTTTACCTGTCATCCGATGAGTTTTATTTTTTATTCCTGAATTATATTCTATGCACAATGAGTTCTTGTACGAGTAATCTTTTTTAATTGTATTATAGCTATATATGTGTAAATATAAATAGACGACGATTTTACTTACCGTGATCGTGTCATAAATGCCGTTCTGTTCTGAACGTAAGGTAGCGGCTGCGGACGACGGCGGCACTGGTGGCGGAGCAGTGACCGGAGCTGGCAGCGAGCGCGATGCTGTCGGTGAACCAGGTAACGGATCTCCATTCCGCGTCCAATTGCGATGAATTTGCCAGCTTGTATCCGAAAACCTTGCTCTGTCCTGTTAAAAATGTATGAGAATTAGAAATGACCTTAGTCTGTTTCCTAGAATAATAAATTTCGTTTCAAGATTTAAACAGGGTTGCTACTTTATTATTAACGGGTTTTTACAAACCAAATACAATAGTATTCTGGCATTCCTGAACATTCTATGGGAGGTTTCACGAACTTCGACTATAATCAATATTTCAAAGAAATCTAACAAAATGTACCAAATATGCCATTCTTTATACGCGAGTCATAATTGCCGCGAATGAGTTATTGTAAAAAAAGGAATAAGTATTTGGACACGCCAGACACGGTAGGCACGCGGATATTGTCAGCGGGCCTGTAAAGCATTGTCTGTCCAACAAAACGCTTTTAGATCCGGGTTAAAACTAAAATCATAACTGCCACTTTTAAATCTATTCACGTCCAAATCGCGAGTGTTTACATTTGAAACACATTCCTTTTACATCATAAACATATATAAAAAAACTATATTCTATATTATGTCCTATTTATATATATATGTATATTACATTGTCACTTATTACTATAATCACAATGTAGCTACTAAATGTAACAACAGTCAGCCAACAAAAAAAAACACCATTTTATTTGGTTAGAAAGTGATCCCTACGAATAGGGGATGTGGCGACTCCCACATAAACATACTACAGCGCCATCTAATGAAGACACACCGAACTACGGAGTAACTACTAAAATAAGAATTGCTAATCCTGTATCGCGATATAAAGAATTCCCTCGCCGATTAGCATATATACAACTTCCCAACATCAACCGTTGGGCCGCGGCCCGCCAGGCATGATCACCTCGCCTGGTCGGAGGATCCTTCCTTTGTGTTGGAGGGACATGACACCCGTTCCTCCACAGGTTTTTTCAAACTTATTTTAATTCATCATTACCATATCTTTTTTCTGGCTAAACCTTTGCAACTTATTGCTACAGTTTAAAATCAATTTTCGTCAGCCATTTTATGTCACGATGTGTTTAGGACGAGTATAGTAGTAAGCATAATCCTGTAAGTTAACTACATTATTACTTTAACGATGTAAACGTTTCCAGTTAAAACTGAAATAAATAATGCAGAGATATTAAGTGATCACGTCTCTTGTGATTAACTTGTGAACGAGGGTCACTATGCAATGCAATTGTTATTATTATGCTCATAGATCGGTGTCAGAGTGAATATGCGCAAGTACGTATTCTAGACACGTGCCAGGCGCCTCAGCTGGACATCTTTGTAATGCAAACCGCACCCGTACAGGATATTGGCTATAACTAATCTAAAAAAGCAGATGACCGACCGATTTTAGGTAACCTAATGACATACTATTTCCTGGCCGTTGAACTAGTACCATTATTTTATGTAATTATAAATTATATTTAACCATCTTGACACTTAATGGTCCCAGTACAGAAATTTAACCATAGGGTCGGTACACGTGTTGACTTAATAGTACGGTTTCCGAAAGATTGATTTATGTAGCGATATGCGGTAGATGCTGTGAGGTCCCTTAATTGGGCTAAAATTGAATAATTATTGGTTCATAACTTTTGGGGAGCGTCGTCGTCGCTTCGTGTTAGAAACGAAAATAGATTCTTGGAATATTGATAAATTGCCCCCAGATACGAACGTTATAAATTTATGATGTATACTTACATCATATTGCTTGCGTATTATTATTTATTATTTTTTTACAATTATTTTCACAATTATTACTGTACGTGTAAGTTAGTACGTCAGGTTGTATGAATGAGTTTTCGAGAGATAATTTATATTTAATTTTCATGTTCAAAATGCGAGAAATCTAAAATATACAAATATTTTAGACTAAGCACAATTTTTATTTTAATATGATTCCTGGTGTTTTCTAGATATGCCATATTTATGCGAAATTCTTTTAGAATCACTTTGAAAATCTCATAGAGCCCGTTAACAAGCAATAGATAGATAATTTTGTACATAAAAAGTAACTAATTACTTCTTACGCTATCCCTTCGGTCAAGTAAGTAATACCTACCTATTAGTATTTTAGTACTTAACACTTTATCTTTATCTAAAAACCCCTAAATCCAATAAGAGGAAGTACTACTGTATATTTTCGAATAAAATACAATTTAAAACACTACTGCTTTTAAAAGAGTAGAAATAAAATAAACCAGTAAAAGTAGTCTTCAACGCTTGATATCAATGGTGGAAACAAAAAGAAACATATCTTATAATTTTTAAATCGATCTCTGTCCATGGTATTTTTTTTTAAAGGAAGTGAAAATACTCAACAGACATGGTGTTGTTTCCCGGAACGATAGAACTCCAGGGACGATAGATATGATAAAAACAATTTGTAATGCATGATAGGATAGGTTATTAGATTATTGTCAATATTGACTTTGAACGCAGCCTAGTCAGCAAAAAAATTAGATCAATTTTACATATTAGTTTTTACGAGTTTCCAGTATATTTTATTTCATTAAAAATTTTGCCGCGGGTCCACCCGCGTGTATGTCGGTTATCGCGGTAAAAAGTTATCTATCTTACTCGCTGATAATGTACCTAGCTTTTCAATGGTGAAATAATTTTTAAAATAGGTTTAGTGGTTTAGGCCTTATTTTGACGGGCCTTTGACGGGTCTGTTGGTCGAGTGGTTAGTGCCCCTGACTGCTAAGCCGGAGGTCGTGGGTTCGTTTCCCACCCAGGACAAATATTGTGTGATGAGCATGATCATTTGTTCTGTGTCTGGATGTAATTTATCTATAATATGTATGTATTTAAAAATATATAAGTATGTTTATCAGCAGTCTGGTCACCACCATAGCACAGGCTCTGCCTAGTTTGGGATTAGACAGCCGTGTGTGAAATGTGTGAGGTATATTATTATATTATTATTGTGTAAGAAATAAACAAACACTTTCTCAATTTTAAAATAAATCTGGATATGTTAATTTAAAAAAATCTCTCTATTTATGCTATTTAATATCACGCTACAACATGTAGTGGTCATCGTAAACGCAGATGAAACAGCAAACAAAGGCTGGTATAAAAGTATGCTCTATTTAAAATTAAATTGTGTGATATGCACCTATAGAAATTGGGTTTCTATTATAATTTGTAACTGAATACTGTTTTAAAAAATTAACAGTTTATGTAACTAGTGGAGTGCGTCACAATACTTAAGTACATTTGTTTACCTCGTATGTGTGAACGCGCAGTACGACGTGGATGATGATTGTAACAGCGCAGTTTTGTTAGACGCCACAAAAAATGTATAAATTATAGGAAGATGCCGTAAACAATCTTGTTACAAAATCTATGCTCCACATGTGTGAAAATAGCACAAAGGATTAACGTGCAGGTAGATAAGATAATAAACATCAAACACGTGGGTCTGTGTAGTTGTATGCGATACGTGCAGGATGTGTTTATTGCGTGGGCGCATGCACTTAATATTTCGTTACTTTCGACACGTACCGGCTAGATAAGCCAACTGCAGGCATTAATAAAGTTATCCACGCCTCCAGTTAACTTTTCATTCAATCTTGCTTTTAATTAAGTATACAGTTCACGCTTCACCATTATAATTCATTTATAGAACTTTTAGTTTGTTAACTGATTTAAACGCCTTAATCTGTAATTTATATTTTTAAATTATTGTACACAATAGCAGACATAAACATAGTTTCAATAACAATAAGTCTCATAAATTACATGAAAGTCTATAGGTACGTAAAACTATATCTTCTACCGTACTTAAACATTGTCAGTTGTTTCACGGTGGGTGTTTTTTTCATCTAAGCTGCTTTAGTAAGCTACATTTGAAAACATTAAGCGTGTTATTTATAACTGATAGTCACCAATAATACGCTACATTTTATTTATCTTTGTAATAACAAAACACAGTTCTTTTCACAGTTCAGTTCTAAGCTTGGTTTGGCTTCGAAATAAAATATTCCGTGTTCTTTTACCCGACTTCAAAAAGGAGGAGGTTCTATGTACCACTGCATGTATTTTTTTTTACATACGTTCACCGATAACTCCGTCAATTATGATCCACTTTTCAAAATACTTTATTTGTTAGAAAAGGTATAGTCCTGAGGTGGTCCCATTGTCACGAAGTCAGGATCTGATGATGGGATCCTAGGGAAATCGAGGATAACCCTCAAATTTTATAGGCACGCATTATGTGTTTTATATATTTTCTAAAGCTGTTTTAGTATTTGAGTCTGGTAGTCATCATCTCGTGTTGATGAGCTGATGATGGAAGGTACAACTCCTTTTTCCTCCTCCTAACAACGGTTAGGAGTTAGAAGATGGTTCTTTAAATATCATATGTACGTATAGATCTGTAGTTGTATTCTTTTAAGTTATTCAGATATTGGAAGGTCAAATTTCACAATGCCGATATAGTAACCTATATTCTATAGGAAAGAAAAGACATCGAAATCAAATCAACATCGAGACAAACAGATTTTAGGTACCTAGCACACATTATGATAATATTATCTTTCAGTTAATAGGTAATTAGATTTAGACAAAAATTGTCACATAGTAATTTTGTAAATAAATCATTGTAATTTGTGAATACATATAGTTTGATTGCTAAGTAAAATAATATTGTATACCTATAGGTTCAATTAGAATTTTTTGAGAATAGGTAAGTTATAGTTACTAAGTAATGTTTTTGATTGAATTTGTTAAAATAAGTTTTTTTAATAAATAAGTAATTAATTTATTTTTCGCTTTTTAGTGTTTTTAGGTAGGGCGTTGTTGTTTGATGTTTTTTTGAAGTGGTTTTTTTTTAAATAAAATTGTTTATGATTTAATACCGTGAATACTTAGTCTACCAAGATATAGAAAGGATATCTATGGAACAACTGGCACATCGGATACGGAGAGAAATTTGCATACAAGTACCATACATGGTATATAAGCTTCTTCTAAATATAATTTATCTAAGTAGGTATAATAATATTATTATTATCAGTATGTAATGGTGATCATTTAATCATTGTTATTCCTAATAACTACACAATAATAGAGTTTATATACTATAGTAAAATATTGACTAATAGGAAGTGTTTTAATACTTTAAAATTACTGTTAGAATACTCCATTCATTTTGGTATTTACTGGTAAACCTACATTGAGTAACTGTTTATACAAGAACCTATCCAAGAAATTGTATTTGTTGTTCTTATTGGTGTACGTAGAGATGTTTACTCGTCTTTTTTCTTGGGAGAAAACGAAAGTAATGTAACGTGGGTATACTAGTTACAAACGTATGTTACTTGGATCCAACCCACGTTGTGTGTAACTACATAAAAGGAAGGTAATAAAGAAAACCTCTATTCGAATATGTAATAGAATTTCAACATGGAATACGACAAAAGTATGTAGTTTATTAAATAAAAGAGATAAATATTATCGAAAACACTTTAATTTTATTGTAGAACTGTAGCATATCAGCCTGTAGGTTAGAGTGAAATGCGTGATCAATAACATAAAATAAGGCATAGTTTAGACAGAATATTGTTGCTAACAAATCGAACATTAATCACGTATACGGCCCTAGAGCTATTTCTAGGACAAAATAACTTTAAGCTGAGTTAGTCACGATCATATTCAAAAGCGAACACTAAGACCACTCACTATTTATATTGATTCACACAATGCAAACAAATAAATAAGCAGCTACATTTCCTTGATATGTGGAATTGATCTTAATCGTGTGGCTCTTTTAGAATCGACATCTAAAGATGATCTGAATTTTGATTTAAATATGTATTCGAATACTACTAAAATTTTAGCTAGTTAGTATGTATGTAGTATGACAGTTAGACAACCATTTAAACCGAGATAGAAAAAAAAACCCATAGCAACATAATATCATAATAGTCCGTTCTGTACTCACTATACAGGATAGCTGTCAAGTGAAATAAGTAGACATGTCATTAGTTGAAAGATAAGATGCCTAATTTAGTCACTCATTTGAAAATAGAATACCTATAGCGTTATCACATCGTTGTTTACGGAAAACTAGAAGTAGCAAGGGCATAGCACCACAGATTATACAGCATAAAATCACAGACTACGGGACTTAAGATCGTATTCTAGAAAATATAACAAGCGTTGTATTTTCAGTGCAGCACGGGTTAACTAATTCTCTTGTTTAAAAACTACTAACTGTTGACCGCGGCTCCTCTTGCGTGTATGTCGGTTAACGCGGTAAAAAGCAGTCTACCTATAGCACTCCGGGACAATATACGTTTCTAACACTAAAGAAGTCGGATCAGTAGTACCAGAGATTACCATGAACATACATACTTACTCACAAACTTTATCTCTTTATAATATTAGTATAGATATCAAAATATTATGATTTCTAGTAGTCTCACTATTAATTTTTTTATTTTACAATGTTTATGTTATGAGTAGTACAAATAAATACAATTAAAAAAAACATTTATTTTTAACTCACATCATCGCACCACAACCAAATGTGCTTTCTACCTCTGTTCCACACTTTCATTTTTTTAACCCAAATTAGATATTTTAAATTCAATTTAAATTTAAGAGACCTGTTATTTCTTTTACAACAATACTGTTTATGATGTAGGAGCCAATGAGCGAATGGGTTAACTGATTGTAAGTAAATGAATACATAGAAAAATATATCTATGTTTTATAAGCCATAGGTTAGCCACAGACAACATGTTTAAGATTTCTATTAGTAATTGTAAATTAGAATAAAAATACTAAATTTAGTAAGTGTGATTTAGTGTAGTATTAAGTATTTTACTACACTAAATCACACTCACAATCAAACAAAAAAAAAAGTAAGAAATATGCTATGTGTACAGGTTACAATCACACTAATTCGTGTGGATTCAGTATCAAATAGGTTAGACAACCCTTTTCATTTACGAGTTCGGGTATATCCGGCAAGATAACTAAATTATTAGTAACTATATACTAACACGATCTGTACACTTATTTAATAAATAAGCTACCATTCGATAAGTAGGTACATCACTTAAAATCAGCTAGCCCCTTGGACGATAAGTCCTTAGTTTATTATTAGAACTACACAAAAAAAATTGAACACTATATCTATTAATAACTAGTATTGTACATTAAGATGTTTTTATTTTAGTCAGCCAAAAGTATCAGGGTCAAATCAGCCATTAAACTTATCATACAAACTCAATATTATCAAATATGTTGGGGCCGACAGAATTTTGCTTATTAGCAAGATGTAAACATTTGAATAAATGATTTTACCACGATATCAATGCGAATGGCAGGGCAAGGACAAACGGTAGGGGCACATTAGCAGTGAGATTACGTGCGCTGATTGCACCGTTCCACAAACACTGCACCTTTCACGGTCTCTCTACTGCTAGTTTCTTTATCCGTTATGCCATCTTCGACCTTTAGCCATTACAATGCCCATTAGCACGATGCACTTGTATGCACAGACACTAATCTCGTCGCTGGAATAATTACATTGACAAGAGTTCGTACGACTTGTTTTATTAATGTTTGGCATTGACGCGGATTTAAACATTTGTATTAATAGACTCCAGTGACCAGTAGGTATGAAGGCAGCATGCTCATGACATCATTAAAATATTTCTATTAGGTAAAGCATTAGCATTACAAAGATCTTAGATAACACTTTTTAAAATAATAAGATGGTTTTAATTTACTGTTCGCGGAATGTACATAATAGGAAAAGTTTTCATAGAACATTATTCTCGATATAAACGAAAACTTAAGTTATTTATTTATATAGAACCTTTCGAGTTATATGTTTTTTTTCCTGTGATGCTTTATGTATGTTTTACCTCGACCAAAGGTGAGTAATTTTCGCACAAGTTAATTAAGGTTTTTATAGTGTTAATGTTGCTTTTCGTCTCCGGTTATGACTGACGAAACAATTATTTTATTCTTAAAACAGTATACAATGTAGTAAGATCGGATGCTAGAATCCACATATTTCGATTCGCAGAATCGAATCGTAAGTGGCTAAACTCGGTGAGCAGTAGGTAACGTCGCAGCGGCCCCCGACTGATAAGATAACCTTGCCTTTCAATTTGCTTTGCTAAATCGTGTACCAACTTCTAGTTGAGAAAACATACGTTTAAAACGCTTATCGATCTATCTTTTTATGGCACTCGAGAAGCTGAATTCTTGTTTTGCTTTAACCTTCCGGTCCACTAACGTTATCGATTAACATTTAGAGATTTTTAATGAATTTGAGAAATTTGTTACAAAGTTCAAAGTTTACAGACATAATTTACATTGCTTATTTATTGAAAATACAAGCAAGAAGATTTTAGTTTCTAGCATCAATTTATGAAACTGTAAGAATGGTCTTATAGAGCAATATCTGCAATGTCTTAAGCCACGAAACATGGATTTATTAAGTACCTCATTCTCAAAGGGATCGTCTGCGCGAGGAACTTGTTTCTGTTTATCTGCGCTGAAAGACAGCCTCCTCTTGAATAGCTTCATCATATGCCCAGTGAGGGTAAAAGTTGGCGCGTCGTCTTGTCCAGATTACGTTATCACTTTTTTATTTAGACGTGTACTAATTCATTGCTTGTAAGATATGTGAAAATAATCTTAAGAGAACACCGAGAGGATTACTTTTCTAACCTAGTTCTTTTTGATTAACTAAAGAAAATAGACATCACTGAAACACTAAAGCAAGTTAGACGTGATTTCAGTACAAAATCACATAAACTGCGTATTTTCGCGCCATGTACATAGCCTACTGATAGGCGATGTATAGGCATCAATAGCGCATGTCCGTGGGTGGAAGCGGTGTGCGGCCGGCCCGCGCTCGCGTCGCGCACTGTCCACGGGTTGCGAAGCAGCGTCACGTCGCGCACGCTGAATGCCGCAGCCACAACACGTCACCTTCACACCACGAGGCGCGTGAACCCGCCCCCAAAATATGCCGATTATCACACCTATTACATCTCTAATAAAACCTTCATCATCACCCATTCTTTTTTCCCAACACACGGCCCAAAAACTCTTAGGCAAAGATATAATAATAATTTTATTATCAGCGGGATATGTTGATAAAGTTTTATCATAAAATGACCTACAAAGATTTGAAAAGGTAGCGATGATATACACCACAGTACTACTCTAATTTCAGTTTAATCGTTGTACGAGTAGTAATGGATTGCGCATGAAATGAAGAAACTGCTTCCGTTGTTGCTATAAACAATGTCCTGAAATAGTGACTGTTAAGCTCGTTCTATTTGACACATGTCAATTACATGGTGGAACACGCGCACTAACACGACCCATACTGATAGGTATACAGAATGTTTTACGAACAACACATTTTCTCTGCATTAAATGTGAAGCACAGAATAAATAATAGTTCTTAGTAGGCTCAGATTTGTTTATCATGTATTGCATCATGGTGTCGATTTGCAGTTAAAGCTAATTACTCATGTGATTCAAAAATATTGTTTTAATTTAGATATATTTAGTGTTCATAGATTATATTATTGTATGTCTCGTACCACATAGAACATATTTTATAATACTAAACTTAAAATTTATTCTGGAACTTTTCACAATTGAAATATTGCAAATATTTTATTATCAAACGGCAAATATACTTCATTGATTTTAAGAATCGGGCCTCGGAGCTCGGTCATTTATTTCACTTTTATTTAAACGACAGAGATGTCGATAAAACGATTTCAAATTGCTCTCTCTGGGAACAATTCATATAAATTAAAATATTGACAGCTCCAACCTACCGGCTATCCGCCAACCATTCCAACCAATGAGCTTATGAAGATCAAAATATTCAATTCGCTAATTGACTGTAGATTGAATCAAAATTATCTCAATAAATATACATAAGTGCACTGATGCATGACCCTGTATCCCTGGAAGAGTAAGCATAATACACTCACATTTTACCAATGGCCATTTGATATCGTTCACGACATTTAAAAGTCCTTTACACAAGCCAATTGCTGCTGACAGGCACTTTGGGAATTAAAGATATGATAAATTAAGAATTTAATGAAAGAATCGAAGAAGGAAAAGGATGTTGTTTATATACATGGGATGGGGAGTGCAATGAAATTGCAGTCAATTGCAATCAATCAATGTGCTCGAGAAAGTCAGTTTCGCCTCCAAATTGAACTGAATATTGCCGGTAAGTCTGAGCCTTCTAACACTATTTCAAACTTCTTTAGACATGAACTACAATCGCGATCCCGTAATATTCTTGGAAAACAGGACACAACGCCATTCAGTTAAACTAATTAGAGTTAATGAGTGTTAGAATTTAAACAAAATAATTTTGTACAAATCAATAAGTAAACATTAATATAAGATACACTAAAATTACTACTTTTTTACGATGTAAATTCCACGACGCAAACTTTGTTTTCCCTAGTGAACGCTAGTTGTAATCCTTGAAAAATGTGGCTTTAATGACCGCTAGTGTTTGTACAAAAATCAAACAGGAAGAGGAATGTAGTATCCTACATTACGGAATGTAGCGCTAATGTGTACCTGTTCATGTTTGATTTGTCGTTAGAGCTTTCTACACCCTTGCTCTGAACTTCTCACACGGTTGAGAAATAGAGTCCATTGAAACTGAATATGAAATATATTGAGCTTTGAAATGAAAAATATGCGGAGAGGCGTGGCTTGTTGTTATGAATTCTAGATTCCACATACTCCCATAAAATAGAATTATATTATAACTCATAGATAGTTGTTCCGAGTACGTCTGTTAGAGCTGGTACAGTATGTCTGCTAGAGCTGTCTTCTTAAAAAATCGTTCCAAACAAACTAAATTATTATGAGTATGTTTTTATTGTTGTGTTGTGTATACAAATGTGCCCACGCTTAGAACATGTGAGTTTGAATTCTGGTGAGTCGTTTAGCAACTGAACAAACTCAATTAAGTAGAGGCACAGAGAGAGACACAGTACAAAGTGCCTCAAGTGAACCTCATGGCCAATCCTCCAACTACAAATATAATATCTATTAGCAAAAAAATACTAATTAGTATTTTTTTGCTAATGAGGTTCACTTGAGGCACTTTGCACTGTGTCGCTCTCTCTCTGTGCCTCTACTTATTGCTGGTTTGATTTGTTAGCGAATCAAAATATACTGTAGAAATAACCGCATTTTGAACTTGTTTTGTTTTATACCTTTAACGGGCCATGTACCGCATGAAAATTAATTATTATTATTATATATATATATCTATATATATATTAGTATTTAATATGAATTTCAACTTCCAAATGTCTTGCGAGATTAATTCTTTACCATTCGGTTACCGAAAAAAAAGATAAGACTAAGAAAGCCTAAGATAGAATTGAAATTTCTTACTAATTATGTCTACTGTTGAAAATATTCACTACACTTATAGTAAGAATTTTCAACCGTCCACTTACAGCTGCTCATGCTTTCTACACCTAAAATTTGATGAATGGTGTGAAAATGAACAGAGCAGCACCGTGAGCCACGTTTTGACCCGTCTGGCCGCTTTCTTATTTCCATCCTATAATCATAATGGGAAGTAATATCAGCAATTTTCATCAACAAAGAGTTATTTCAACCATATCTCGCAGGTCATATTCATCAAGATGTTCCAGAAATGAATACGGAAAAGTTAACGATCGAAGCCTTTGATGATGCCTCCAGAAGTAATTATAGTGAATTCGTTTAGTACATAATTTAAAGCAATTATGCTCCGCCACATGTCTTACACGGGTTGTCATTTGCCGAGATAATCGATATCATTTTAATATTGCTGTACGGTTACAAAATTTCAATAGAAATTGCTAAAAAGATTTTAGTTATATATATTATTAAAATAGCAACAATCAGGGTAATAAATATTTGTGCTTTAAGTGCAAGAGATGTCTTCTATAAAATTGTAAGAATTAAAAGAATGGATGGTAGCACTTTCTCAAGTATGGCATGATGACTTGGATAAGTGCAATTCGGTCGGCTCTACACCATGACCCTTATAATTTTCTGAATTGGCCTTTATTAGCGTTCGTTTGTGACTTGCCTTCAAACTACAATGTTAACGTGGAACTGTGTCTTGTTAGTCTTCAAGCTCAAATACAAAGTAAATAATCGAAGTCATCATCGTAAACACTAAGTCAAGCTAAAGGCATGTCGGAGCTTAATCATAACGTATAATATTAATATTATGGTATCGCGACATCGTCGACAAAGAGCTTTTATTTAGCGTGCCAGAAAGAAGAAAATAAACTTTACATGAAACCTATAATTTTGTTAATTAATGCTCTAAGTCTCAGGTAGATATCGCTGCAAGCGTATCTTTATATATATAATTCTTCTGTGAGTGTGTATGTCACTGAACTTCTCTCAAACGACTGGACCGATTTTGATGAAATTTTTTGTGGGTGTTCAAGGGGATCTGGGAATGGTTTAGATTCACAATTTTGTCAGCTAGACAATGTTTTTTTAAGTTATTTTTAATTTATTAGTAGTTGTTGATTTTGGAATGTTTTACATTGGATCCGTCAGACGGCGCTACCATCGCAGTGTCAAATTTGACAGGACAACGTCTGTCGGGTCCGCTAGTATCATATAAAATTGAATGAGTATTTTTGTCTGTCTTTAATTTCATTTGTAAAAATGTATAAATTTCATTTCAAACTTACATTCCTTGTTTTAGATCATTAAATAAAAGCTCTTTGCAATAAATGTTTTTCATTTATTTTACGTCGGCCTAACTGCACATAATACATCTAAAATGTCTTAATAAGTTGTTTAAACGATTTTTTTGTAAAATACTTACAGAGTTTTGTACTTGGGCCAATATCTGCGCCGTATTAGCGGAGTCCGTGAGCTCAACGGCTTCGGATACCTGAAACAAACATTTCCCGTGCTATATTAAGTGGGTCAATTGTTCCCGAGGGAGGACATACAGACTCCGAGCGAATTGCTGTCAATTTCGTTGTTTCATTTGCTACTATTTTTAACGTTCGAAATGGGATTAATAAGAGATACCTACTAGTAGGTCTAATTAAAAATAACAGCGAACTATGCAGCAGTGTTTGGTTATTTTTTGTAGTAGTAGATGTTTATAAATTAAAGGAAACATTTTAAAGTGACATAACAATGTGTATTTGCCCAAGGTCTATTAAGAGATAAAATATGCATATGCTCGTTTCGGTAATAGAAAAACTGTCCACCCACCCACGTGCCGCTACGAGCGCATCGATCTTGTGCCAATACGTATTCGCGACTCCGATCCAACTTTGCCAAATCATTACTACACAGTGTAATAAACTAATGTAATTGTAAATAAGAACTAAATTTACCAGCTATTGCCCGCGGCTTCGCTCGCGTGATTATTTCTTATTTAATATCTGTTAACAAAGTTTGGGCGTTTGTAAAAAAATAAAATAGGTTTACAAAATTTACGATTGGTATGTTCGCACTTAATTTAGAATATTATCAGCATCAAAATAATTATTTCTTCAATGGCTCTATATAAAACCTCTGGTTTAGGGTTCCATTAAATTCTTAACAAAGTTGGATCAGTTATCTTGCAGGGTAAGACTATTAGCCCGTGACAGACTTAACAGCACTACCGAGCTATCTGAACTACGTACTTATGTGTTTAAGTTGTACCTTATAGGTTGAAATAAGAAATAAAATATTGGCAAGTTCTTATCCTGGGCCCCCAGATTGGTTGAGGTCAGTCGTAAATTATAACTATTTGCTGCAGAAGGATCTTTGCGAAGACTTCCTAACTTTCTTCCTACCGATACATAAATCGCCCTAGCACAATCTCTTCTATTTCCCATCCTGGACTACGGTGATGTTAGCTATCTAGATCTCACCGAAGACGAATTAAAGAAACTTGTGCGTGTACTAAATGTCTGCATTAGATTCTTATTCGGCTTACGCAAATATGATCACATCTCTGAGTATCGTATTAAGCTGAAATGATTACTAATTTATCCAGTACTATATTCTTCCCACATACTCCATCCTATCTCAAAGAAAGTTTTAAATGTTTACACAATTCACATTGCAGATCAGAAAATCTAAAGTTAAAAATGCCCAGGCACCACACAATTTACTGACAAGTCGTTCTTAGTGCAAGCAGTTCGACTGTGGAATAACCTACCTGAGGCAATTAAGCAAGCTAAATCGCAATTATTCGCAAAGTAACGAATAAGTCTTAAATAGAAATTTTACATTAGTTTTTAAACTCAGATGTGTGCATGGAATATTATCATAATTTAACTAATATGTAAATATAATGTCGTTTGCATAATATATATAATACGCATATCTCACGACTATGATTTTTATATATATAAATATGTGCAGAGTAAGTTTAATTAGAATACTTATTTTTAATTACGAATAATATTAACAATGTAAAAAAATGAAAATGGCAAAGGAACACTAAAAGTTAAGCCAATAAATATGGTGTAATGGTTAAAATAAATTACTTGAATTATGTGTGTGTTACCTTTTATATAATATTCATATTAGCAATTAAGATTTGGCAAAGAATGACGTGGCAAAACTTTCTCAAGAATGTCTCGCTTTGACGTTAAGAGAAACTCATTTGTTTTGACATCACTACCGTATTCTGTGTACAGACAATCTCTGCTTGTATTCAGTAAACTAAACCGTGTAACATACATAGAATATACCTAACCTTTTTCTTATTCTTGCTGTGTCTACTGAAACTATTCAAGTGAAAACTATTTGTAATACGGCTCTTAGCCCTAGAGTCAAAAGTCAGTTAAATATAAGTTAGAAAAGACAAAAGGTAAGTCAGTTTTCTGAACCAATATCTAATATGCCAGTGAAAATATAAAAAATCCGAAATTATTGAAAGGCAACAACGGTAAGCGTGGAAGTAACTTCATAGTGAAAGTGGTAAATAGTTCATAAATGGGTGTAAAAGCGGGTTTACCAGTTTTCATATACAAGCACTGCGAATAAAAACGCCCCGGGGGAACAATTTGTGATTATTGTGTGATATCAAACGATATCTCCTCATTTGTCACGGGAGTACGTTCTATGCTCCATGGAATACATTGTTAGAGACGTCAAGTCTGTCTAACCGCATTTCACACTTAAAATATATTTTAGAAACGATTCGACATGGTCTTTGACGCAAGAAATTGAGTGACCACACACTTAATAAAATTGTTTACGTGTTTTCCTTTTGAATATTTCTATGCGTAATCAAGACAATTTACAACGTAGTGATTTAGTTTCGGCAGTGGATTTTTCTTCACGGGATTTCTAACTAGATAATTAGGTCCACTTAGTCGTTGTCCCTTTTCCTACCCCAAAGAGCGCCAACTATCCCGGTCTTGGCAGTCCGCATCCATCCACTGCCAGCGATTTACCTCAAGACCACGTTTGCTTAATCGCGGTCTCCACTCTAACACATTTCGGCTCCAGCGACCATCTGACCGCCTGGAGACATTCATTCTCTGTGCGATGTCGGTTACTCCAGTTCTTCGTTAAAACGTTTCATTTCAAATTTTGTCGACAACAGAAACACCAAGCATCGCATGCATCGCCCGCTGAGCGACTTTGAACTTGTGGACCAGTCCAACGGTGAGTGTCCCGGCTTCGTATGTCATTACGGATAGGACGCACTGGTTAAACGCCTTAGTTATTAGCAACTCGAAGGTATAACGAAGCTTCCCATATGCCGCCCAGCCCAAAATAATTCTTCTATCGGCTCCTCTCCTGTCCACTCGTATTGAAGAATCGTCAAGGCTGTTAAGCATGTTTTCCAGGTCATGCAGAGATTCCGCCCGGATCACTTTGTTGCATGAAAATCGCAAGTTTGAGATTTATTGGCCATTTATATTGACCCCGTCCGTTCCACTCGAGCGTCTTGAAGGCGTCTTCCAATGCATTGGTAAACAGTTTCGGAGAAATAACGTCTTCTTGTCTAACCCCGCGATGCAATTGAATTGGTCTTGTGCTCTGTTCTTGTACTTGGACGGTCATCGTTGCGTCTTCGTACAGACATCTTAGCACTTGGACATATCTGCAGTCGATCAGGCTTCTCTGCATAGATTGCAGGACAGCCCAGGTCTCGTTGGTATCAAAGGCCTTCTCGTAGTCCACATACGCTAGGCAGAGAGGTTGATTGTATAGTTCTGTCTTCTCAATTATTTGCCTTAACGTGTGTATGTGGTCCATGGTGCTGTAGCCTTTTCGAAACCCAGCCTGCTCCACGGGCTGGAAGTCATGGAATTTCTAGGCAAGACGATTCGTAATGACCCTCGAGTACAACTTATATACATGGCTCAGGAGTGATATGGACCGCTAGTTCTTCAGTAGGCTTTTGTCTCCTTTTTTGGAAAACAGTACTACAACACTCCTTTTTTTTACGTGTGAAAAGCCCCTCGGTCCTTCACCCCACCGGGTTAGCGGCGGTATGGTGTGTCGGAATCGGACCGACTAGCTTCAATGCTCCGGTGTATTGTCAGTATGTATGACTCCATTACTTTCCATTAGCTTAGGAAATTCATCACATATGCAGTAAATAACGTGGAAGGGGCCACGTTCACTATCTCTGCGTAACTTATAACCACACATCGCTCACCACGCCCGGACATTTTTCACTGACGCAGCTAATGAAATATCTTACACCACACTCTATATTTATGTAGCATTGTTCTTTGTTACCATAATTATCTGAACTTAATTCATTTTGTACAGCAACTAACAAAATGTATCGAATCTAAGCACCCAACCAGTGTCTAGTTGTAAACAATGATTTACTGGTTACCCTCAACACTGATAGACTTTTGAGGTTCGTAACAGCATGCATTAAATGCGTAAATTAGGATAAAAACAATTGATAACGGTCTGCAACCGTGTGTTCAACCACTTCACGCAGCTATAAAAACACCACTTCTATCCCAGAGGAGCCGGCGTTCGGCCCCATTTTGTATTTCTTGATCAATTCCAGAACCTCACTTATCTATGTTTATTAGGTCGATGAGGAAATAGCGAAGTTGTAAAACAGTTTATTTTTATTCGAAGCTTTCAGATGTTCCGTGGTTACGTACAAACCATTCAAACTTAGATCTACATTGACGAATGATGATTCAAAGATTTGCATTCAACAGAAAGTATAGATTATACAGAAAAAGAATTACGGATGTACTTCCACTTTTGTTATATGCCTCTTGATGGACGTTTATTTAAAACAAACCATTGATAGTTATTAGTCTAACTGATAGTTGTCATATAACTATGTAATTTGCTCTTACACAACGGCTATTGATTTTACTTGACAAAAATTGCGCATTATCAGTCATATAGAAAATATATTTTCTTAAATATTGCTAAAGAATAATAGTCAGTCACGCGATAACACTTAAGTCAGGCTATAATTTCGAATGTTTACTGGTGGGCAAGAGTGTCCTATTACCGTCGTGCGTCAGTTAAGTTGCAATTTGTGAGCATGCTGTTATTAATTACGCGGCGCGGTGGTCCCGTCTCTGGGGACCACTCCTGCGTTCCTCTGACACACTAATTTCGAAACATGTTTATGAGCCCTTACACTTAATCAAACTTCAATACTCTGTCACACTAACTTGTTTAAGGCACATTTTAATATGAGGGTGTTACTTGTAAAATTACTGGTATCTTTAACCAGTATGTTTTTATACAAACTTGTATAATTGTATATTTGTTTATCTTTAGACAATTATATAAACAAGTTCTAAAAATAACGAGTAATAAAAATCCATGTACATTTAATTTTGCTTTCATTTTGATAGGTTATGTACACAGAAATCGTAATAATAAGACACACACTCAGAGAAAGTGTCTTATTATTAAGATTTCTGTTGTTTTGTATATTGTATATAATTGTCATAAAATTGTGAGATAGGATCATTCATTAATGAAGAATTGTTATATTCGCTTGTGCACTTTTGTATACATAATGGAGAATGGATGAATTGTAGTACATTAAAACGAGCATAGTGGTAGCACAATTTCATAAAGGAAGAAAACTTTGATCAGTGCTACAGAACTTTTACAGTTAGTCAGTTATATTTAAAAATCACTAATAAACGAATCACAATTATTTTAATACATCCAATTACTGGGGGACCTTTAATATGCAATTATAATAATTATACCTCTAACTAATTATTACCACTTTAACTGAGTCTGCCATAAAATATGTCTCTATCTGAATTATCATATTCATATTGTAAAATTATATAATAACTTCTCGTACTAGCTATGGGTTTGAGGAGAATGTCGATTTGATGGGCAAGCCAATGGTAGGCCACGTGAATACGTAGTTTTCGGGTCCATAAAAGTCTATACCTTCAATCATGTACTGGCGAGTAACCCAACGAATTGTTTTATAATTTTATTATGGCCTAAAATCCTTTTAATTTTTATAGTACTTTGTCTTTATTCGATATCACTACAAAATATCATAAACGTTTAAGAAGTATGTACTTTTCTTGGTAATACAATTTGTGACACCCTTAATCTCTAAAGATAATATCATAGATAAGATTCAGAAAATCTCGTTACTGCAGATTGTCTAAATGGTGATGTTACAGTGACATGTCAAATAGAGTCAGAATGGGTAAAAAAACATTTATGCACACTGTTATTAATATCTATACAGACATTACTCGCAAATCTAATAGAAAAGATAAACTAGTAATGACTACGTGGAACCTACCACTACGTGAAACTGATTTGGACCAGTCATTCTGACGTAAAATGAGTCCACAATGTATCTTATCAAATTGTACCTATCTTGTGAGGTATAAATATGTTCGGTCAAGTACAAAATTATGCAAAAAAGGTTTATAGATGTTGGTATGTTTCAAAGTATATTGTCAAAGCCTCTGTCAGAAGCGGCGTTGTTAGTTTATAAATTATTTGAACTGTAGTTTATATCCCTGTATTATTAATAGCAGTATATTCTATATACTTAAGTTAAATTTAAAGATTAGTACATTGTAAGTTTAGGGTACGATGGGGCTGACATGGTCTTATGTGTGACTACAAGCCCCTAAATAAAAAAGATACAAAAACTTATTTAGCTCAAACCTTCAAAAGCTAACAATGAGCTCCTTATACGATATGTGTATGTATGTATAATATTTTAAAGTGAATCTGCTTATATCATTAATGCCATTCAATTGGAAACTGCATAGACATCCAACATGCTGTATATTTACTCCTAAAGAGAAATATTTACCATTCCTATTATATTTATTAGGAGACTAACAACAGTAACCCACTTCCTCATTGGACGTTTACGACTTGTACGGCGTAGCACCGACCAGTATATATTCTTTGCTTTTGTTTGCAGAATAAAGATATTACCATAATTGAAATTCTAGACTTCTACTTCCGAAGCTGACTGTCTTAAAAATGCAGTCCTTTTGCATAAAACGTAAAGCATATACCATTTCACATTTTATTCAACTTATTGCAAGTGTTCATAATTTTTGTAGTGACACCTCAAATTACATTTAAGCTCGCCTTATATGGCAACCGGCAACGTTAAGGATAATTTAAGACACAATTTAAAGAGAAATGCGTGAGATTAAATAAGTGTTTAAGCTGTTTGTGCGAAGTGGCCGACTCGACGTGGACATCTCAATTCACCGAGATGACATCGAGGGCCTTGTCTTAACAAATTAAGGTGTAAGAAATAACGGAATACAGACGCACTGACTTTCGCACATTCACTTTGTAATAACGCGATTAATTGTGAAGGGATCGACCAAAATATTTGGGTGAAATCAAAATGCGAAAAAAGCTCACTCCGAGTACAAGTTTGTCACTCGATGTCAAGATAATAAAACGAGAAACATCTGACACAAAAAAACATTCGTGTGAGAAGAGAAGGTCTTATTTTTCCCTTAGGTATACTGCCGTCGTCCTATTTCGTGCAATTATTTCTTGTAAAAGCCGTAAATATTATTCATGGGAATAGTAAATGCATTTGGATATAAAACAAGCTCAATTCTATTGTCGTTATTGTTGTAACACTATTTACACAAATTTGTTACGCTGTGGTGATCATCCTAACGTTTTGTGAATCTTTTCGAATCACAGGTATTTGAATGAGATACATTGTATTAAGCACAGTTGCAGTAGTATCTCTTTTTTTCTTTTATAAAAGTTTTAGTTTTAATGTTTACATAACTGATTGGAAAGAACCAATTAATAAATAAACCACGAAAGCGTGTCTGCGTCAGTAACTTCGTTAGTTTTAACGAAGCCTTTCAAAAGGACACAAGTAATGCAACGTTTCCGATTTAGTAATCACAGAATCAGGACGAAACAACATACTAATCTATATATTTGCAAGTTTTTAAAAAAAAAAACCTGTGAAAATGATACGCTTAAATTTTACTAATTTAATTAAATATTTTTGAGGCTGCAATCGAGTTCTTAATTTTTTAAATGATTACTTGTTTTATTAACAAGAACTATTTTTTCTCTTCTTCCGCATTTCTTGTTTCAAGTATTGTTTAAATATATAAGTTACATTTTTGGTAGAAATTTATTAAATCTTCTTTAATACTAAAAAAAACAAAAAACTTCATAAAATACTCGTACATAATATGGCGCCAAAATCCGGCTATTTCAATTTTTAAAGTTTTGATATATACTGTGACAATGACGACTACTGTGACAATCCAAGTGTTTTCTCCTTACACAAAATATTATTTAAGCTACTTCATTCTACATCAACCTGTAGCTACATAACTACTTTGAAATTATATTGTCGTTAGTACAGAGATAATAAATATTAAGCATCCTGCAATCATAGAAAACTGTTTCTTGGGAATTATTCTCGCATTAGATAGGTTCAACATTATACTCGAGCAATCGAAGATGTGTATATTAACTAACAAACAACTAAGAAGCAATTGTTTGGCCTCTGCCTGGTCCTAGTGCCGGAGAAGAGGTAATTGTTTCTGCTAACTTATCTTTATAGCGGAAGAGGTCTTTTAACACACAATGCCACATTATAATAAACAGTTGAGGCACAAAGCAATAGTTGTTCTAAATCTATAAACACTTTGTGTTCGTTAGTAGTAAGCCTGTAAAATCCCCCATATAACCATATTTCCTGGTAGAGGAATATTTATACAAATGTATATTATATACTAGATTCTGCTGAATATTGATATAGTCAAATAATACTTCCAGTATACAAAAATCTATTTGTTGTTTCAGACTAAAATCTATCTCTCGGCCAAATCTCTGCCAGATTGTTAAGCCGTTCTCTGTTGATTGATAACGAGTATCAATCCAAACGTCCGAACTTATGATAGTCGTAAGATTAGTATCAGTTTTATTGCTCCTTTATCGCCTGTGAGAGAAAGATGATAAAATCATCGATTTTAAGTTTTGTCATCTGTCACAGTGGTACGGTTCATAATACGGTTTAACCGTATTATGAACTGTAAACCTAACTCAAAGCTACAAATTTTAGACTTATATCGCCTTGCTCACCCCATAAATGGTATGTTATTTTGATTTATAATAATGTATAAGTAATTTTAAACTTGTCCGTGTAGTGACGGATTGAGAATACAGAATGTCACTACCCCAATTCATCCCGTGGGTGTCGTAAGAGCCGACTAAGGGCACAAAACAACGCAGGAAACCAGCACTGCAAAAGGAAGGAAAACTTGCAAACCCCATACCAACCTGTCTGGCCAGCGTTGTATAGTAGGCCAAAACCTCCTTTCTAACATAACCCTCCCCGGTAATGTCCAGCAGTGGACTATTAAAGGCTGTTGATGTAAATTTAAAACTACTACAAATAATTTAATAAATATTTTATGTTCCTGTTACATCTCGCATTCAAATTATCAGATTGTACCAACCATAATTGATACAAACTGAGAAGATGCTAGTATTTGTAGACCTGTGTGATTACTAGAAGTCGATTATTATTTTTTTCCTCTTGGTGCTGGAAGCTATTATATGCGAGTTTTATACCCAGTAAAATGTTACAACTCAAAAATAACGCCTTAGTTCAGAGAGACCAGATTAAAATGGATTAATGATTCTTGCAGCAAAGATCTTTCTAAAAAAACTTAGGACAAAACTTGTGTTTGGTCGCTGTGATACCTATATCTCTCCAGTTTCTTTAGCACACATAGGGAGAATAACTGCCAAACCGATTTTGCTAGAGGGATATAGAAGGTCATAAAATACGTTTTGTCTCGAAAGTAATACTTCAAAGAATTTATATGGGAAGTGAATTTATTTGGGAGAGATTCAACTCAGACGAAGTCGCGGGCGTTAGCCGGTTTTTATTATAAAATGTTTCAAATGTATTGAAATTAACACTACTCCGTGACTAATTCTATAGCATGTAGGCCTAATGAGAACTATTCATATGTACAAATATATTTGTTCGTTCTAGTTTCGCCGCTCGCATTGGTAAACCATATAGCTAGATGTGATTGACTGCCAGTTCCGGGTCAGTCGGTATCTTTTGATGTTTTTTTTGTGGCTAACTCTGTTATAATTACGATACAAGCTCTCCAACGTATTGTGGTTGTTAGATAAAAATGGAAAGTATACACGTAATATGCTTGAACAGTGAATATGTTTTGTCATTTTAAATTTTCATTCAAATTATAATGAAGAATATAACTATTGTTTATACATTTTAAAATATTGTTTACATGGTAACAATGCTGCTTGTCTATAAGAAACACCCAAGTTTTTTTAACTGTTTAAATAAAATATTTTTTTCTGTTCAGCTGTAACTAATTTGAACTGTTTAAAATAAAAAAGGTGGACAGTTTTTGACATCGGTAGATGAACCATGCGACACTATTTGTTGTTTAATTTTATTTACACTTTCCAAGTACTCATTGGACATTGGAATTACAAATGTATGTCTAACAGGCGAGCTTTGGCTGTAATTGTATTTGTTATAAATCATTCGTGAAGAATAAAACTCCTAAAACTCCTTTAAGTTAGGATTCTAGGACGCGGGGTATAACATTATATTCGATATACTTAAAAAGTACAAAATGTATTCGTTATAATTACATCAGCATCTCTAATTTGATAGTCCTTAAACTGGGGCAAGTAATAGTGATGTACCTATACTTAAATTATTATTATTTATCTTTTTCGTATATCAGCAGTTTTGTTACCATAGTACATGTTCAACCTAATTTGGATATAATATAATATTTTATTCCTTGTGCTCAATTATCTCAGAATTTTCCACTATAAGTAGCCATGTATGAATAAATATTGAATCCAGTTTTTGTAAATAATATAACCTATATAAAAACCTCCAATG
Source organism: Arctia plantaginis (assembly GCA_902825455.1). Classification (NCBI taxonomy): domain Eukaryota; kingdom Metazoa; phylum Arthropoda; class Insecta; order Lepidoptera; family Erebidae; genus Arctia; species Arctia plantaginis. The sequence continues at coordinate 11,708,861 of CADEBD010000288.1, forward strand.
ACTCATCTAACTTATCAGATAGATAGTGAGGAACAGAGAAAGTCTTGTTTACATAACTTTGGTTAATTAAACAGCGCACTGCGTCACAACGTACACATGCCTCGAGTTCTTATTAGCTTAGTTTATGCTAAAAACATTAACATCAAATTCACAATTTTGGGAAACATTATTAAGAAAAAGTCAACAGGAAAATGGCCTTCATCTGAGATGACAAACATTTTATTTAACCAAAACCGAGTTCAATGGCTGTTACACAATCTCAGGCAACTGTTAAGCTAATTCCGTACTTACTCTATAACTACCCAGCTCTCCTTTGTGTGCAAGTCAACTTTGTACGAGTATAGTCTAAATAAACGATGTGCGGTATTAAAAGCACTGCTGAGGCTTAACTAGGTATTATTAATAATATATATATATAATAAGTATAAGTGTTGCAATCGCTCGATAAAAAGAACTTTACATCGAGGTGTCATTGTAGAAACCAGTAATTGTATTCTACTAGATTTACTTTAGTCTTAAGGATACACTAAACGGATTAAGAATACGGAGTGTCATCACACCTACAAATTCATTGCATAGATGTCGTAGTCGTAAGAGCTGGCAAAGCGAGCAAACTACGCAGAACAACAGCATTGCAAATACAAGAAGGAAAACTTGACACAAACCCTTTACCTACAAACCCGTATGGCCAGCATGATATAGTAACCCATAACCTCCTTTCTAAGGAGAGGCTTATGTCTAGCAGTGGACTATTAAAGGCTAGCCCACTATTATTGATAATGATGATGACTTAAGTATATTGTAACTTAGATAAATTTAAGAGTGAAAAATTAGGAAATGAACCGTCATGATGAATAATTATTTTTAACTAGGAAATTTTTCAAGTGAATAGTTATTTCAGTGGGCTAACCATTTTATATATAAACGAATTATAGTTTAAATTAGATAATGAAGATAGATGATAATGACCAAAAACTATTTTACTTCGTGTTTGGCTTTCAAGGTTGTTTAGTTTTTGTACAACTAATAGTTTTAGTATCTATGATTAGTCATAATTGGCGTACAATAATATACACGTGTCTATTCTGCAGACAAAGTGAACCTTAACAAAGTTTCTAACAGAAACGCACGCCATGTTCGTATTTAATACTATTGACCGTCCATAAACTCACCGCAATCGTGCAAACAGACTAACACAATCAGCCGAATACCACAGCCGGCCATAAAGTATAGCGGCAGATATAAATATGTACGCGTGTCTCATCGATCTTACAGATTTATCTCACAAATATGTACCCTATCTGTTTCTCCAGACTTTCATCTTCACCAAAAGGCCTTTTGACTTAAATATGCTTTCTCGAGAGTCCATTATCTCCTGTAAAAATATTCACAAGCGAGCGGCTCACGAAATTCCACAAACAACCGGAACGACCTTGCATTGTTCGTTGTCCAGACTCTTTTGGCATGAATGATTGCACGGACTCGATAAAAGATTGCCCGTATATTACACGAACAACTGGCAAGAATAACAAACTGTTTGAGAACGTTCCGGAACTGTTTTATGGTAAATGTTTGTTGTTGTTGCAATGCGGCTAAGTCTAAAGACCTTACAAAATAATTTTAAATAAACAAACAACACAGATTAGCGTTGTTATTAGAAATCTATGGCCAATTACGTTTAATGTCGCTATTGTCGTAAACTATTGATTTTCCATTCTCCAATAAGATTTGACATCACAACTATCAATTGAAAGCTGTTGTAACATTAAAATGCTTAATTCACATAAGTAACTGCCCTACCATGTTCAATATAATTAAACAAACTTTATTACGAAGAAAACATTTAATTAAAACAGGTAAAGTACAATGCATCAAAAATGCATCAAATGCCAGTAAAAGTCAATGATGAGGATGACATCATATATATATATGTAATTAAAGTTTAAGTATTATGTTGGTAACACTCGTATCAAAATGAAACCTTTTTACCGAATAAACATGCTTTTAAAAGTTTGCCTGTAACAGACAAACGTTGTATGTTCCTGCTTATCTTCTTATGTTGAATTATGACGGAACTTTCACTGACAGATAGCTGATGAAAATTCGCGGGGAAGCAGACTGCCTACAGGCTTTTGCCTAATCTAGGCGGTGCACGGGAGGAAGGAAGCCCGCCGCTACCACGGTACAATTATAATACAGTACTGTAACTCGGCCGCATGATAGAAATAAATGCCTACAGCCGCGCGGTACGTAAACATGCGTTAGGGCTGCCCGTCTCCAGCATTTTAATTATATTTGGCTACTTTCTGTTTCTATTTAGATTTGTGATTGTAAATATCCTTTTTATATAAATAAATGAAATACTTTGTATATTGAATAGGAAGTGTTCAATAAAAATGCGTGTTGTTTTTTGATTGGTAGATTTAATTAAAAAAACATGTTTTTGTTTGAAAAACAAATCGGGCTTATAAATTTGCGACCGAAAAAAATCCTTCTATAAAATAAAATAAATGTGCTTTCTCCTTACGCGTTACAAAACTCCAATCCTTAGAAACTCCAACACCTACCTACTCAACTAGAATGCAAGAAACAGCTGACGAGTAAGTAACTTTTTATCTCAGCTTATTAACGTCTCTATACATTAGGTACCTACCTACAACTCGCAACTACTCAAAACAAAAATTCTTTGGTCACCAATTAATTAATTATTAAAAAGCTGAACAGCTGACTACGAATGTTTTAAAATCACAACCTAGCTCTAGCTGTTGTTGTTAATACCGAGAAAATAAAACCAGTTTTTAGTTTTATATGTTGTTATAGTAGCAGCAGAAACACTTTGTGAAAATTTCGAAAACTGTCTAATGACACACAGACTTTAAATATTTTTTTTTAGTATTATTCATACACACAGATAATAAAACAATATTATTAATAATAAAATACCACGTCTTTACTTTGAATTATGCAAAGTAACAAATCACACATGCACCGAAGTTTTAACACAAGCGTAAGTAGGTAGGTACCTACCGTATCATGATTCATTCAGAACCGCATATAACTCCCTATTTCACTCGTCTCAATAACTTTCCGTTACTCTATTTGCTTTATTTATTCATCCAAACACCTTTTTTTTCGTGAGATAAAAGGAAATACTTATACATTAAAAAGACACACATTATGTACCTACCTACTAGTAAGTAAAATTATTTTATAGTCTTACCTTTCAGAGTTTCCAGGTAATTTTAAAAAACTTATGTCTGGATGCGTTATTGACGAATTCATACAACCAAAAACAGCACAATATTTCCTACTCGTCATATTAACTGATTTTTAGAGAAAATATCGCGCGGTTATTGTTAAAAAAACAACACACAGTCCGTTCGACACTGCGGTACAGCCGTGACTGTCTGCGCCCCGAGCGCACCCCGAGATCGAGGCGCGTAGGTATAGCTCGCGTTTCGGCCGTTTGTATGAAGTTGGAGTACTGTATTATTATAGTACCGTGCCGCTACTGTGACGTGATACGATACGAGGGCCATGGCCCTCTACGGAGCGCCGATATGGGCAAACGCCTATCGGCCTCCTCCCGCTGCCGAGCTAAGCTCAATCAAGAGCAGCGGGTAGCGGCCATTTGAATCGCACGGGGATACCGCACCATTTCGTTGGAGGCGGCGACAGTCCTGTCACGTTTCCCGCGAGGGTGTATGACCAGACTCGTGCGATCCGCCGGGATGAGAGCTGGGAAGACCAGGGCTAGCTCGAAATGCGGCGGAACGCTCACTGGTGTAGTGGCGCGCGCGGTTAGAACAGCCGCGGAACGCCTACGCGCTGTCGGTGGAGTTTTGCCTAACCTCGAAGCTTGGGTAGGTAGGGAGGGAGGTCGCATCACCTACCGACTGACGCAGGTAGTCACTGATCATGGCTGCTTTGGTGATTACCTGAATTGGATTGGACGCGAGAAGACGGCACAATGCCAGCACTGCGATGCTGACTCCACCCAGCACACGATAGAAGACTGCCCCGCGTGTGTGTCTGAACGCGAAGTCCTAGTCGACCAAATCCGACGAGACCTGTCCCCGCCAGCAATTATTGCTGCCATGCTGGCGGGTGAGAAGGGACGGGGCGCAGTGGTCTCTTTTTGTGAAGCTGTAATGCTCCAGAAAGAGACCGCTGAACTGGATCGGGACAGGGCCGATCCCAAACGTAGAGGACGTCAGCGACGATACCAGCAGTCGACGGGGCCGTGGGCCACCAGATAGTGGGGGCCATGGGGACCTCTGGTGGCAGATTGATTGCTGCGGTAGGGGATAGGATGGCGGCCTGATTGCAATAAGAAGCAATCGGGCCGCCACATCGCGATTGAGGGGGGTTGAGTTGCAGACTTTTAGGGGCGGCGATGGTCACTTTCCATCAGGTGATTCTCTAACAAAAAAAAAGTTGTGTGTATGTATATATATATTTCTTTTTTTTAAGAGATATATATTATTATGTTTATGTATGTGTGTATGTATATATGTGTATTTATCTATGTGTAATGTGAACAGATGTATATTTGTGTATGAATGCTTTTGTTGATATTTCTAAATAGTGACGTGATAATACGTTACGAGTTTGTAAACTGCCCAACTTTTTAAATATCTAAAATCCGTATTAAGGTTGTCTGTAAGAGATCGCCGTGAGCGATAAATAAAAATACATAAGGGTTCCTTACACAAAATATAAATACGTCACGCGGCGAACACATCTAGTCAGGTATAAGTATCATATTGTTAAACCTTCTCATTGGCTTAACTTTTGAGATCGTATTGACCGTAACGTTCGCGTCAAACAATAGTTTAATAACGTATGTAAAGGTAATTTATTCACTTACATGCCGAACGCACATATAGAACCAACGATTATTATTAATATTACATTATACTATACTAATACCAGTACACTAAAACTATTGATACTTTTTAGATTGTTTTATTATAACAAGTACCTACCTCTAGAATAGGCAAGTTTAAATCTAGAATATCATTATTACACACGAATCTTAGAACTTTTCAAATCCTTACTAGCCCTTAATAAAAATCCTTCTGATAGTCAACATAGATAGATACTATGCTCTTGATTAGAAAACTACAGTAAATAACATAATCGTAGCTCCACGTTTCATCGCTGAGATAGTCAAGAGAATTTAATAATCCTCGGCGCAACAGCAGAGCGCCCGGAAACTGGGTGACTTTTAAAATATCGAGCGACCTAACCGTTAAATGTATTAGATCCATATACCCCAGTAGTAGTTGCCTTGACACTCCTGACCTAATAGGTATTTATGAGATTAGCAAATAATACCTAAAATATCTTAGACTAATTTACTCGTAATATTGTTTTCTGGTACCTATACGAGTTTTAAAAAGAGTACCAGCCCTGGATCTAGGGTAGGGCAAATCGGGGCACCCGCCCTGGGCGGCAGTTACAGGAGGCGCCAAAATCATAATATAATACGGTTTAAAATAAAAATAAAAACATTATATCGTTACCACTCATGAAGAATTCCAATCATAATAATAAATTTGTTTTTTTTAAGTTTTAATATGTACCTATACTAATAAGTAGAAAGATGGTATTACATCAGCGTTGAAAAAAAATAATAATAATAAATTTGAAAAAAAGCGTTGTGTGCCTGTTGTCAATAGTAAAAAGCACCCCAAGCTTTTTTTCAAATTTATTAAAAAAAAATTTCTATTTTAATTCTGACCGTTTAAAGTCAGTCAAAATCACGCTCAAAGGAGTCGGTTACAAACAAACATACAAGTGAAGCGAATATAAAGCGTGTAAAAAACTACCAAAGAAGTGTCACGATTGCCATAGCAAATTTAATCTTTAACATTTTCTATGGCAAATATCTTTTTGGTTGATTAAGACATAATTTCTTAATAAAAAGCCTGCAAATATTTCTGTGTCAGTCAAAAGTATTTGATATTTTATATACCTATACAAATGACTATTGGAATAGTAAGCAGCACTGACAAATTGAGTTGTTTGTTGTTATGATTAAATATCTTAAAGATACATAAAATATGTATTTGCTCCTATAATTAATAAAGTTCATATCAATTCCAAAACCCCGTTAAATCAACTCAAGTACCTTTTATGAATGCTTATTATATTATTAATGCTTGCAGCAAATAGTTATCAGCACACCAGATCTTTGAGAACCATTAATTAATTATCTTGAAATATTACTTAAACGTATTATTAGGGAAACGGTAAATAAAGATATAATGTGCGTTTTAGCTTTGATATTGCACGGGCTAGTTGCGCCCGCGCCACTATTGCATGGCGCCTTTAGCCTCGGGCGAGTACCACGGTCCGAGCGCATTCCCGATTTAAGTAACACATAATATACAAATTCCATTCAGAGCCTTAATTTGCACTTAAAATTATGATGTTATATTCTGTTGTGCTCTGAGTGAGTTCACAAGAGTAGCGTTGAATGATATTTGTTATAATATGAACCTGAAATAAGACAGGCCTGTCGGTATGGTGGGCCGGGGGCCGGGGGTTCGATTCACGCCCGGGACGAGTAGTTGAGTGAAAAGCGGGTTAGTAGGTGCTGTGTTTGGGAGTGGTTTGTCTGTGGTGTGTGTTTGGAAGTATATGAGTGTGTTTGTCAGTCCGGCTGCCGTGATGCGGGCGGGATGAGTAACGCTGTTAAAATTGTTAATGTAATAGGTATTATTTATTACTATACATATTTAATGTTGTTTACCAGTAATAAATAATACCTATTACAGGTATTATTTATTACTATACATGTTTTAACAACGAATGGCTACACTATTGTATTAGGTACAAAACCTGTAAAATAAGTTGTATTGTGTGTCATAAATAAATCAAAAATAAATGTTGAAATTGAACTTTAAGTAATAGTTTATTGAACACAGCCTGGCATTATCGAAGGTGCATTATAATATCTTTATCCATAGTTGGAAATGAAGATATGCGACCTCATATACGTTAAAAACGATCAGAAGGGCGACTTTTGCCCAATATGGGTGGACCCAGCGTCGCGACAAGACGGCTGTACACGGGGGTTGTCCGGTCAATGGCACTGTACGGTGCACCGGTGTGGGCGGCGGCTCTGACCGCCCAGAATAGGGTACGCCTCTGGCGCCCTCAGAGGGTAATGGCGGTCAGAGCCATACGCGGTTACCGCACCGTTTCGACGGAGGTGGCGTGCGCGTTGGCCGGAACTCCCCCGTGGGATTTGGAGGCGGAAGTGCTCGCCGAAGTTTATCGGCGAGTGGCTGACTACCGGGCGGAGAGCGGATTTCGCCCTCCGCCCGAGGATGTGCGCGAGTGGCGCGAAGCCGCTCGCCGAGCCACGATGGCTCGTTGGTCGTTCCGGCTGGAGACTCCACGCGCTGGCTTCGCCGCCGTGGAGGCTCTCCAGCCGGTCATCGCCGAGTGGGCAGGGCGGCAGCACGGGACCCTTTCCTTCCGACTGACGCAGGTGCTTTCCGGGCACGGTTGCTTCGGAAAGTACCTGCACACGGTCGCTAGGAGGGAACTGAGTCCCGCCTGCCACCACTGCGACTGCAGTGAGGACTCGGCCCAGCACACGCTGGCGGTCTGCCCCGCATGGGCGGCGCAGCGCCGGGCCCTCACTGCAGTCATCGGAGTGGATCTCTCGCTACCGGCCGTAGTACGCTCCATGGCCGGTAGCGACAGTTGTTTTACCGCGGTCGCAACCTTCTGCGAGGTAGTAATCTCGCGGAAGGAGGCGGCGGAAAGGGCCCGGGAGGACGACCTCCACTCGGACCCGGCCCGCCTACCACAGCCTCATGCCGCCCTGAGTGTGGCCGCGGGTGGACGGGGTGGGTTTCCCCTCCACCCGCATTAGTTGGCCAGCCGCGAGGGGGCGGCGTCCGCGTGTGCCGGACGTCGCCCAAAGAGAGGAACATCTATATTGAGACGGAGCCCGCACCAGGAGCGGGCTGGCGCTAGGAGGGGTCCGGATGTCTTAACAACAGCTGTTCCCGGATCCCTCCTGTTACAGGCGCAGAGTGGCACACCGTGTGGTTTTAGTCGGTCCGAGTCCGACACACCACCCCGCCGCAAACCCCGGAGGGGTGACGGTCCGAGGGGATTTCCACACGTTAAAAAAAAAAAAAAAAAAAGTCTCTAAGATAATATGTAGTTTTTCACGGTGTAACCGTGAGAGTTAGCAGGAGTTGGGGGTAGATACACCTTTTATTATATAAATATAATATTTCAAAGTGTAAACCTTAGGTAGACTTTCAGATACGTTAGATCCCTGAGTCATCGGTGTAGAACAGAGACAACGATAGCACATGGTCTTCTCCGCATCTCATAAGACCATTGTGAATGGAATTAACTTTACACATACTAGTAGTGCGCGAGTAGGCTTTTTCGTAGTGGGGACTGGCGACCTTTCCGATTGTAGATTTGTACAGGTAGTGTCTCAAATTGCCCGCAGGGGTATCGCTGTACCCGATCTCTGATCCGTCTTAACCCTACGCACAATTGCTGCTTACATTGCAACTAGCTTAGTCTATCTTCTATAAAATCTTTTTTAATAGTATTTAAACAAGATGGGTGGGATTCAAACTCGCCATCTCTGTGTTACAGCTCGACGCATACGAGTAAATATAAAAATCTTAATCTACACGGATAAAATTATATGGTATGTCTGTCTTATCTCAATATCAATAGAAATTGTTTCTAGTAAATTTAAAACTGATCAACAGCATAAGTAGATATCCAGCGTAGGTATGATCAACAGGATATAATAAAATTGACATATCTTTATAACTCACCCGTAGGTCGGAACTCCCTGATGACGTGGAGGTACTGCTACTATCCAACCTTCCGTTGTGATACATATTTAGTACTCAAATAACTGTCTCATAAACCTTCCTCCAGTTCACATATATCACTGGATCGCCTCCACAAAATACTCGCCTCACCTAAACTTTCTGTTTGCCGTACACTTAGCTCCAATTAACGAGTTGCGACCAACATATACATTGTTTTAATATGACCGATTGAACCGTATGTCTTCATCTTAATGAATACTTGACACTATTCAATCTCTTCATAACGAAGTACATCACTTCACTTCGCGACTAACACTTCGTATATGTACTGTTCTTAGAAATTAGAATATAATATTTAATCAGTATAGGTTATATAAACTGGGGTATATTTACTAACAAGTGCTAATCAGTCAGTCGCTGGCAAAGGTACAGTCGCGCACAACACCTGTGTGTATATGGTGCAATGGCATACGTGACTCAAGGAGTTATATATCGATAAAACTGAAACACAACAGTGTTATCGTGTGCGATCGTCACTCGCGGTTATATTGAGTAGGTACTGTGATAACGAAAAATCGCTTTCACCTTGAACGATTTCAACTAATCGCATACTTAATTTATTTTGATATGATTTAAGGATATTCTAATACGAAAATAGATACACCTATGAGGAAGTTAAAAAACATGAACAAAAGAATTAAACTTTCAATTTAATATAAAGTTGTTGTTGTATTACAAAATAATCGTAAACAGAAATATAATTTTAAATTGTACTAAACACAGTTTTACACGAGTTGTATGTACTGAATGTACATTTACTTTAATACGTATAGGTATATAATGTAACGTGTTCATGTGAATAATCAAATGTTGTTGTAACTATCACATCCATTTGCTTAAAATATTTAGGCAACTGACTGAAGTTCGACTTTTCGCTAAAATAAACTTCACTGTTTTTTGATAGAGATAGGGTAAAAGAAAAATATGATTTAAAAAAAAAATTGTTAAAATATTGTTATCACGTTCAATAAAAACAATAATAAGAAAAGCTCTCGTTTGTAAAGTTGTACTAAACACTAAGTATAGTATAGAATAAGTACTTCACATATTTCGCACACTTCACGAGTAGAGTACCTAGTACTTCTATAACATAAACTATTAAATTCATCCAACATTTATTAAAACATTGATTTATTAATCACCCAAGACGCACGCCTGGCGTTAACTTCTCCTTATTCAGTACAAAGTTTTTAAAATGTTGCAATATCTCAAGTTTATAACATAACATTTGCACAGATTTCGCGAGTAGAGCACAACGGCCCACCGGTTGGCGTTATTTATAGAGCGACCGAGCTTTGCTATGAAAGGATTTTGTTTGAAAATGGGAAGCAGTTTGCATTTGTGCGAATATGTATCGCGAAACGCAGATTTGGCGTGCGCGTGGGCAAGGCGGCGCGCGCGACGGCACTGCTCGCGCTCGCCGTTGGCAAAGGCAACGGTGCGCGTGAGCCGCGTGCGTTGCACCTGAATCGGCCCGCGCCCGCGGCTCCGCTCGCCTGCAGCTTCCAGATCACTACCATTAACCTAATACAGGTTAAACAATATCTACAACTTAGGCCACGCTATGTACCTTCTTTATTTCCATTCATCGTAATGTCTAAACTCAATGACAATTCTAATCATAATGATATTAGACATTATAAACTTAGTTACACTTAAAATATTTTTATTTGTTCATAAATTATTCCATTATACTTAAATTGTATGTCCATTATTGCGGTAATTGACTTCGCATTTAAATACAATTTTCATTAGTACTGGATATTATTAAGCCAGTATGTGTTAGTATGTTAAACAGTAAAGGACTTTTTTACGATGAGGAATAATTTTGGAGAACATTCAACATTTCAGTTAATTATACGATTACAATAATACAATATATACAACAACTACCAACTCACACAATACATTGTTTATATGCATTCTGAATGTTTCACTCACGCCTTGCCAACCTGCCGCAACGCAAGAACTCTCCACACACTTAATCTAGTCATACATCATACTTTATCGTCCACTCTTTAATGAAACGCCAAAGACAGGCACCTAACTCATATTTAATTAGAAATCTGATTTAATGTGTGTCAATATACAAACCGGAACATAGCAGTAGATCTTAAATTCACACATATCTTTCATCGATTGTCATTAAAAATGTTACATAGAGAATTTCGGGCGTTGACTGCTGGTGATTGTAGAGCTTGAAATATTAGTTTCTTATCTGCCAAAACAAGTTTGTTTGTACAAGTGTGTGAATGAGTGGCGTCACGTGGACCGTTGACATCGTTCTTAACGACACCGTACACAATGACACCCTTATTCTTAGTCTTCGCGTTTTTGAAATACGAATACAGACTTGTTTGTGTTGCTATATCCATTAATAAAAAATGACACTTATTTTCTAGCCTTGATATTTAATGAAGCTGCGCCTAAGGTCGTGGAACCAGTAAGACGCACAGATTAGATACCACTTCCTGTGTAAGTGGCACCCAATAGGTAAACCACTTCCATTGCAAGTACGTTAATTCCTGTTGAAACTTAATTTTCATTTTGAAAATTGCTCTCCGGAGTAAAATCAAATATTGGCAACTTATTAGTACTTGCTAGTCTTCTTCCTTCAGATCAGCAAGTGAGATCAGATTATCAAGAGGCATTGCTACTTCTCGCTAATGTTCTAACGAGGCGGCAGTGACCTATTTTTCTGCTTTGTTTCTATTTTCTATGCATGCATGGGAATATGCCTATGCTTATTAGACCTGTGTTTACCTACTAGTGGAGATTCAATTTATCACAGAAAGTAGTAACCGCATTATTTTTGTTTGTTATTCTAATCTAATCAAATTACTACAATGCCATTTAAAAATATTTATTTTCCACAAGAAGTTTTTACACTCGTTTTACACACAACAATATTTAATGTATAAAGAATCGGGAACCTTATTTTTAAGCAGAATTCGCAAAAGGCAATAAATGTTATTCTCAGTTCGAAAGTGTTAAAAATACACTTAATAAACAAAAGGTTTGAAAATAAATTCTACCGCCCCGTATGAGTGGTCCGCGTGTATTGAATCCCTGATTATCTCAGTAACGATGTGATGTGTTCCTCAACTAATTAAAATGTAGAACTTTATTCTTACAACTCGTGAATTTTGTAATTATAACATCATTGGTTATTAGTAATTCTAAGCAAATACTCTGGACGGTGTCTGAAAATACACCGAAAGTAAAGGTAAAGTATTTTTTAATAAAGGGATATCAGAATTAGAAATGTAAATTAGTAGTAGAAATAATTGAGGACAGCGGTAAAACCAATAAACATTAAAAAATCAAGAATGTCCAAATAATGCAAGGCTCTCTTACTTCCTTATTTTAATTATATAAACGTTTTACAAAATATTCTTATATTGGTTTCCTCCAAAGTATTTTCAAAGACGTACCAATGACCTTAGCCAAACAAAATAATAATTTATTAAAGTATCATTAAAAAACCCCTACACAAAAAAATAAACTGCTCATTGAGAGTGTTATAATAAGCCCAAACATGGTATATACGCTACGATCACATCGGCTTTCGAACATAGAAATCCGCATCGAAATTGGTCCATCAGTTCGGGAGCTATGATGCCACAGACAGACAGACAGACAGATACGCAGATACACAGGTTAAACTTATAACATCCCTCGTTTTCCGTCGGGGGTTAAAAGGAATTGCTTTAACTTAACCGTTTTTTTATTTAAGATCATGTTACAAGGACAGAGGTGATTTTATTAATTGTTTAAGCAAAAATAAAAATTCATAATTATTATGTTGTAACCTAAAAATATCTATTTTTTTTTGTTGCTGTACAGTATTGAGTTAAACAAATGCTGTACAATTTTTATTGTATGCCAACAAATGAAAAAGGTCGTTTCTAATTTACTCTATTATATTTTGTTATATGTCTATGCATTTAAACAAGAAAAAAATTCAAGTCGAGAATATTGCTTGTTATCTAGAAGTTTTGTTGGTCGTATTATATCGCACATGAAATCAATGTTCCGTAGAGTGTTGAACCCTCAAACCCGCGAATGGACACGCGAATAAAATAAAACGGTTATTGCTGATTGTGCCTGATAGGCGATACATTCTTCAGCCAACTGTCAGGCGGCACACGGCACTGTCTGTCGGAAATGACGCCTTTTAGTTAACTCTGTCACAATCGCAACCACTTTACTTTTTAATATTTTTCTCCGTTTTCAGATCATTTACAAAGAATGTCACACTAAACTTTATGACGTGTCTATTGTACAATTCATTTTGACGTACAAACACAAAATGGTGTCCGAGAATCCGTTTGCGTGTCTGTACTCCTACGTGTCATTCTGTAGAATTTACGAGCATTTTACGATTCAATTTACATTTAAAAAATATAAGTAACGGGTTTTCAAGTAACTCTATGTTTCTGTAATAGCAGCACAGAATTTTAGACAATTTTCTTTAGTGTTGGTTAGTTCTGCTTTATTTTGATTATTATGTAGTTTTTTTATTACTTTGAAAGATTTATTTTTATGTTTATGTACCTATATCCATTACACACATAAAAATACCTTGTTAAGCAATATTTCCTCTTAGATCTGGGTTATATTCTGTTCCTCATTAGCCATAAACCTAAAGAGTGAGCAAGTTTTCAGTCAGAAAACGTAAAAAAATTTTAGATACATTTTTTTTAATATGACGAATTTGCTACTCCACAGCATTAATTTGTAAAAATGTTCACACCTAGTTTCCCTTCAACTCAACAAATTTAAGTGAACGAAAGTTCAAATGAAAGAACTTGTTTTAGCGAGAGTTCAAAAAGAACCGTGTAATTCAAATAAAACAGCAGGCCTAGCCAAGTTACAAATGTATCGGATCGAATCTCTTTCTAAATTCGTTGACTCCTCGTCGTAAACGATTTTAGAAAACGCAAAGTTGCTAGCCAAGTTGACACGGATTAGTTGATCGCTCGTTCTACCATGTACTTGGAAAAAATCTATACTTTAGTCTATGGTAAGCTTTCTTATTAATGTCAAATTAACGTTCTCAAGTCACAGTGTTGCTAGTAGGTTACATTTCTTACATTTTTCGTAACTTTTGACAACTTCTCGTAACGTGTAAGTAATTTTTATATTTAAGGCAATTTTCCTTAATTTTGAGAATAACGAGATTACGAACGCATTCAAATTGAATGTACCTAAAATTGGCGTGTCTATAATGATTTAGTAAGTACTAAATCTTTCACTCCATATCAGTGATATGGAGTAAAATACTTTTAGCGCGTTGAAAGATGGCTCTGAATGGATCGAATGGAAAAGGAGTATATAGTGGTTGGATTAAAACTTGATTTTGCTTGAGCGTGTGCCGCATGTTTCCTACTTCGCCTTTCGAAACTACTTGGCTAGAACAATTTTTTTTTTTTTTTTTTTTTTTACTTTTTTTTTTATGTTTTTTTTTTAAATTAGTGTATTGTCATCGGTCCTCGATATATCTACAAAGTTTGAACGAATTCTGACCGTTTAAAGTCAGTCAAAATCACGCCCTAAGGAGTCGGTTACAAACAAACATACAAACAAACATACAAGTGAAGCTAATATAAAGCGTGTAAAAACACGCTTTTGTAGCTAGCCGAACTAAAAAGTATTAAATAATCTTTATATATATAATTCTTCTGTGAGTGTGTATGTCACTGAACTTCTCTCAAACGACTGGACCGATTTTGATGAATTTTTTTGTGTGTGTTCAAGGGGATCTGGGAATGGTTTAGATTCACAATTTTGAATGGTAAGGGTGACCCATCCCTAAAATTTTTTTTGTTGCAATACAACGTTTGCCGGATCAGCTAGTATACTTATATAAGTTCAAAGAGAAAAATCATTTTATCGTAAAAAAGCGAGAGGTGCTAGGTCTCAATTACTGTAAAACTATGTTACTCACAGATATTGGTATAAGTAAAGTTACTATATTATAAAATACCATGAAAAGCAACCCACACTTTTTTTTCTTTCTGAACTGATAGAAAATAATTTTACTAGAATTTTTGTATTAATAAGTATCTTTGATATTGATGCGATAATATGAGCGAGCATCTTTTAGGTGTTTGGATAACTTCTCTTTGACCATACCGAAATCAATCAAAGTTACGTAAAATATTCGAAAAGTCGTACTATGCTATGTACTACCCATCAAAATTTTGTCAACCAAGCACCTTTTTCGGAAATCTCGGGCCGAAAACTAAAAGTTAAGACATAGACAAGTTATTTACATAGGTACTTAAATAAAATTGATTTTTGTACGTTCACGCCGTAATAAATAAAAAGAAAAAAAACAATTATGTAACTTCTGCAGCAAAAATGTAACATTTGAATGTAATGAACGAAACGTAGCTTACGACTCAACGGCCCTGGCAACACTAGTCAAGTCAAACAGTTGTTTACTTTGAGCGCGGGCTAAACTTTTGTTTGGAGTTTTAAGTATTTAAACTTTGTTTTGGTAGTTATAATTGTTTAATTGGTTCTTTTTGTTGTTTTATTATAATATCAGTGAGAAATATCATTTAAATATTACTGTGACTCGAAATGTTATGTTAAGATCCTGCCTTAAGATGAACGAAACCTTAAATGATGTGATAACTTTTATGGGATGGAATCTAGATCTTGAGCAAGCCCAGAACAATTCACAGCTTTATTGGAAACCATGGAAAGGTACGTGTTATGCCGTTACTACCTTCCTTTGTTATTTGCAAAATCATACTCAGTCACTTGAAACTTTAAACACAAACAATGACGTGATACGCGACATCAATTAATGTTACTACTTACGAAACAAACCAAACAATTCTATTTGACTCTTTACTTAATCAATAGACTCTTCGTTTCTCTGATAAAGTTTTAACTTGTTCTAGCCATGGTGATGACCGACTGTGGCTGGAACTGGAAGGGTTATTGTACTTCACAATTGGAGGAGTAATAAAGTAGATGGACAAATGGAAAAAAGTAAGATTATTACAAAAACCACTGTTAAAATAACATTTCATTGTTACCTATTATT
Source organism: Arctia plantaginis (assembly GCA_902825455.1). NCBI lineage: Eukaryota > Metazoa > Arthropoda > Insecta > Lepidoptera > Erebidae > Arctia > Arctia plantaginis. The sequence continues at coordinate 11,724,815 of CADEBD010000288.1, forward strand.
TTTATTTAGTATTCTACAAGATTAAGTACATACTATACAACAATGAGCTTACTTCATAGACTTAACATGCATGACAAGAATTAACAGACAAATATGTTCAGGTGTGGGCAGACTGGAAAGCTGAAACGAAGAAAAAAGCCTTTACAATATGTGGTGAGGCTTCTAGTACATCCACTGTATCGAGCGCGTTCACACCGGTTACGGACAACCACCGAACGAGCGAGTTTATGGCTATCAGAAATCACCGGCTGCAACTAGAGACAGATTGGGCAAAAAAATTGCATGAAAGGGAGCTGGCAAGGCTGCGATTTGAATAGAGAAGAATTAAAATGATGCAGATGAAGAAAACCAAAATATAATTTTAAATCCTTTGGCTGGTACTGTAGACCAATTGATAGAAATTTTACCACAGTCTAGACTATCATCATTACCTTCAACTGATATTATACCACAAAATGTCTAATTTAGTGATAGTGGTCTCAGCTGTGGGCTATAAACATTTAAAATTGTACCTACAATATCACAGAAACAATAAACTTTCATTTCAATCGTTTACTATTCCAGTCCAGATAAATTTCCGTTCTTTATAATATTGACTCACAAATTGAATTAATCATTGTTATTTCTTTCAACTTATTTATAGAAGAAAATAAAGATCTACTACACTAGGCTAGTATAAATATTTTTGTAGTATTAAACAAACATAATTTTTATTAAGACTTGAAATGTAAGAACTGAAACCATTATTTATATACAGTAACTATAAGTTTCTAAGTTTTTAAGTTTGGTTTCTAAGTACTTTACTGTGTGAATTGTAAATACAAAGTATTAGATTACTGAATAATCCTTTCTCTTCTTTCATTTAGTATATAGTATTAGGCTAGTATTAAATCTTTTTGTAGTATTAAACAAACCCTATTTTAATTTAGACTTTAAATGTAAAACTGAACACCAATATTTATATACTGTAACTGTAGGTTATTGGTGTCTAAGTATTTACTGTGTAAATTGTAAATACAAAGTATGAGATTACTGAATAATCCTTCCTCCTTACCTGCACATCACCACCAAATTATTATGATTGTCTGTGTTTTAATAAAAATAATAATAAACTTGTTTGTAATAATAAGCTGTTTTATTAATAATTTAATATCTAAATACATTATATACAAAATAAAATTAACTTGACATTTTACAAAAAATACTATCAATAACTTATTCATATTTATATAAGATAAGTTATTTATAGAGAACATAAAAAGTTTTTATTTAAAATTACGATGTAAAATATAATCAAATTATAACCTATTGAATAAAGAAGCAAGACTGGCTCTTCCTTGGGTGTAGGATCTTGTATAGCCTAGATAAACCTACTGTCTCATATGTCTGCAATGCACTTTTAGATATACTTTTCAATGAAATATTTATAAAATGGATAATATAATTGAACGTTTTTAATTTTTATTTCAATAGATTGTCACTACAAAAACATTAAATATATTCTAGTTAAGTTAGTTAAGTTCAAGTAAGTTGAAATATTTTTTTATTTCAACCGTCCTACATATAGGACAGTAGGCTTATCTGGGATAGTTATACCATCCCTATTGGTGGTAAGCCAGCTTGCAACGCTATAAGCTACATGAAGATGATAGTGAAGAACCTTATCTTTAAGCAAACATCTCCACCGTGCCTTGAGTAATCCGAAACAGTGCTCAATGCAGTTACGTCCTTCTTGAGAAAGGGCTTCGAAAGTCGATTTGTATATCCAAAAGTAATGTCTCCATGCTCTGACTTTATGACTTCATTTCGGCGCCTTAACCACACTTCTTCATTATAAACACACCACAACATATTCAAAGTATTATTTTAAACGGTAAACATAGTCCAAAACTATGGTAAACAAACAAACCACTTATCGGTCTCAGCACAATGCTCTGTTGGATCATATAGACGCCATTTTTTTAACGATAACTATTGGGTTCTGGAGATCGGTAAGTGAACGTACAAAAACTTCGACATCGTTTCGTTAGCGCTTGTCAAAATGGTAACTTGGCTAGCATTTATATGGAGTTAGCGATCAACGTTTTAGAAACGATTACATTCCATTCTATCACTTTGAACAATTGTCAACTTGGCTAAGACTTTTCTATTCGTTTGTTTTGACCACGTGACTTAACGATGAGATGATGTCATTCCCATACATTTTATTAGTTTTCTAATAACGTTTACGCTTGTAGAATGTCAACTTGGCTAAGCCTGCAGGATAGAGAAAGAAAGCTATGAAAATACAAAAAATGTACAGAAAGAATTCACGTTTAGGTAATAAAAAATACTCATCTCTTCCTGAAAAGTAAGTTGCAATAATTCGTTGTGAACGAGATGAAGCCAGTAACACTCGATTTCTTAAATTAAGTAAAAACATTTCTACATATACACATACACTTCTTTTTAAACTACAAGGGTTATGTAGTATTAGATGTAGAAAGAGATGCTTCCATCACTTTTTTGTGTAGAGTACACAGTAAAACAGTAAGAAAATGGAAAACCGATGAAGAGAAAATGCATTTGGTATTTCTCAAATCCTTTAAGCTGTAACCACAAAGTTAAAGAATAAGAAGTTGTCGCCTGGCAGCCTAGAACGAATGCTAGACTGAAGAAAGGATGTCTCGCCTGGATGACAGATGTCTGTAGGGATTAGAACAGCCAATCATCTCACTTAAATCTTCACTCTCCGCAACCAAAATGTTATCGGTATTTATGTATATGATACTGTGCTTACTCTACATAGTCCCAGATTTTCAGTTCAAGTTTTTATTATTTCACAAGGTTTCAACATAGTAAAAAGATTTTACTCAGTAGGAGAGCAATCTAGACCAATACAACAAAAAAGATACCATTGTAAAATTTACTTCATTCGTAAGTCAGTCATATTTCATACATAATTTGTTCAATAAAATGGTTTGATGCGTTAAAAATTGAGCTATACAGTAAATACCAAAACCAGTTTTATATAAAATCTTAACTATACGGAAACAATAATTGAATTTCAAGGTTTAAGTTAACATTGTGGCGGTAGGTAGATACATAAATAACTATTGATACCGGTACCCTGGCAGGTTTCATTAGCAATTCAAATTTACGATACCACGAGAGAACGTCCAACTGACAATAACACTGAAACTGTTAACATAATACCTACCTATATGTAATTTTACCCAGTAATTATTTTATTTCTGAAAATGCCTAATTGGAAAATGAACAACGAAAACAATATCTAAACAACTGATGACGACAACGTCGTTAGAATATCATCTATCACTCATTTGAAACGGTTGATGGAAAGCTGAAAACCGAATAATTGAGTGTCTGTGGGCTGGCACGAGGATTCAACTCTAGGTTCATACGAAGACATACTCCCTGTTGGTAATGAATACATTAACATCTGATATAAAGGAAGAGGCGTGTTTTGATTGTAGACGAAATTGTGTTAGTTTGAGACGAGCGGTGTAAAGTCCAGAGCATACTAGTAAAATGGTAACAAAGACAGGAGGCGTGTTCTGTGACTCAATGGTTCTCCAACCTTGAAACCATTTCACTGAATGACGCAATACCAGTCTGTTCGGACTTCAAATACGTCCCCAGCCTACTATAAAACGATGCCGCAATAGATTGATTCTGTAGAGTATCGCTATGATATTAATTCCATGCTCTACACTACAGTCTATAGACAAATATGTTCAGACCACTAAGAGTACCTACTTTGCTTTTATTATTGTTTAATTATATTTGTATGAGATTGCATACTGCCTGCGAATGTGGTGTAAAGTACGTACACTTTACTCTGCCATCCTGGACAAAACAACATTTATTTTATCTATTTGAAACAAAAGCACCGATCTAAAATATTTATTCATTACTTACGTTACTTTGGCGTACACAAAAAGGCTGGTAGCATTGGGACGTTAAATAACAAAGTTCATTCAATGCCAGAGCAAGATTTAAGGCTCGGGAAGCGTCGCAGTCCACCAGCTTCACTACTTCTCTATATCACGGTAAAAATAAGCCCTAAACATTAAATGGATTACGGAGGGATTTACGAAATTAGCAAAATCTCATCTTTTCTCAAACATTTTAATAGCTATATAATTTATTCCTAGAAACGTTTTAACCTGGATTTTTAAGCACAAGATAATTACTTCAAAATTTAGTTTTAATTTTTTTATTTTTGGCCTGGATCCGTGTAACCATTATGCGTATTTTGTCGACTAAAAAGAAATAGGTACATTAAAAATTTTGTTCTGTACAGATACTTAGCATTTATTTACAAGTGACGCATTTCCATAATTATGCATACTGCAGCCGTTCCTTTTCAAAAAGTATACTGTTTTCAGAGAAAATGTTCCCACTGAAAGAAATATTAGTGAGTTGGCTGTTATTGTTCATATTATTACGTGAGGGTACATTTCCATAATATATTCAACGTACAAAGTTTTTCCTCGCAAATAAAAACAGGGTTTAATTATATATCCAGTGTTTTTCGCCATTCGTTGGATATATTTTATCATTCACGAATTTATATTTTGTACATATCGTAAGAAAAGAAAATTTAACATCGCTCCAACTCTACTGAAAATACAGATAGGTAATGTGACCTAAACCACAGAGTCTAAGATTTAACTACTAAGTCAGGAATCGGTGGTTTGATTGCTACAATCAAAATCCAAATATTTCTTCTAATCTTGAATATACTTATGTATATTTGCATTGGTCTGCGAGTTTCTCTCACTCTCTCCCTCTCTCTACTTGTGTTGGGATCTGTAGTGTACGAACATGAAACAATAGTAACAAATACTTGCCACTGCTACTTAATAGTGTACCTTAGCTTTTGTAAAGCTTTATAAAATATGAACAATTCACAAAGTGTTCATCTATACCTTCACATAAAATGACTTGCCCTGACTGACTGACTGATTCATCAACGTAGAGCCTAAACCGCTGGGGCTACAAACTTGACATTTTGGCAGCTGATGCTTTTTAAGTTATAAGCGCCCATTTTTTTTTTAATTTCTCCCCTTAGGGGGTAACATATGGGATAAACTGTTGTATAGAAGTTCGTCATTAAAGAAATAATCACGAGAGCGAAGCCGCGGGCAATAGCTACTAATGAATACTATTATACTTATGAATGGTAAACCCCTTTAATTGCGCCTACATATTGTATTATTTTACTCGTGCAGTACGTTTATTTTATTATCCAGAGCAATGTAAGAAATGTATGAATGCTTTATGAGTTGTAGTGAACCATATCAACCTTATTCAAGTTTTACATCGTTAGTACCCAATCTTTGTAGAGGTTCAGTACTATGGTTTCAGACGCCGACATTAGAGTGCTTCGTTTACACGCCATTTGATTCTTACAAAAAATAATTCTAGAAATGTTAACCCTGTCCACTGCATAAAGAACAATGGCGAATTCATAGTTGAGTATAATTTGAGCGTCTTAAAATGTAATTAATGGGAAACTAGTTCTAGTAAATATCTACGTTTTTTGAAACTATCAATACCCCAGGAAAGGAAAGAAAAATATTTTAAGCTTATTTGATTGGTTTAATTTCCTTCATCAGTTTAGTGTTACCATTTTATAGTCATGTTTTTCAAGTAGTGGAAATACTGTTCAATAAAGTATCTTAATATGGTAATCACTTAATAGTAATATGGTAATCAGATAATGGTTTTATAATTCTAAGTACTGAATCAATAAATATTATAGTTTATAGTGCATTATTAAACGCATTGTTTACAAATTTGAAAATCCTGTAGTAAAGTGTCAACTGCAAGCTGTAAAAAGCAAAGGTTTTTTTAACAACTCTTTACGAAAGTTTGCGCTTTGTGGTTAAAAATAAGACTTAACGTCTGACGCGACGGTCGGCGAATGGCCGCCGCCGATTATGTTACTTTAGGTTTAGAATTTACAATTCATTACATGTTGAAATAGGTAATAAATTAAGGAAAAGGAATATACTTATTGCATATTATATATATATATGTGTACATAAGATGATTATTTCATGCATCAGACACATTAAAAGTGACATAAAAATATAACCTACGGAAGTTCTACAGCTAGTGGACTATAATAATTCTTTATTTTATTTTTATTTTTTATATAAAGGGACACATACAGTTATAATTATCAATTAGTTATGTAAAGTCGATAGCCATAGACAAATGATAAAATAAAGGAAACATTAGCTATGTTATAAAAGACTTTTCTCTATGCATGCAATATGCAGTGCAGTGCGTAACTGAAAAAATCAAATGCTAATATCTTTTTTCCTACCCTTTTTCAAACAAAAATTGTTTTACACATAGATTCTAAAAAAATTGACGATTTTTTTGATTTTTTTTCACTACAAGACGGTGCATTTTGATTTCAAATATTTTTTTGTACTTGACTCGCCATTGTTCTTTAAGATTTCGAAGGAACTCTCTTTGAGTTTTAGTACAATTTAGAAGGTTTTCATTGTGAGAATTCTGTTTCTGAATTTACAGTCTTAAGGTAAGCTTTTAATGCTTTGTTTGTAGCCAAAAGTGCCATACAGAATTTAGTAATATAATTTTAAAATACATTAAATATTATGTTTTTACTGAAGTACTACTTACCTTCATTAATTATTTAAGTACCTGACTATTTATATGATATAGCTTTATGGTTGGACGGTTTCTGTTTTTATAATAATTTAAGAACGGTAAAGTGCAAAAACTGTTCAAGTACCAATTCTCTACAATTTCTGAATTTATCCATCTTTTAACGTTTCTGATATTTTATTTTACCATATCTTAAGACATCGTTTCTGTTTAACACACTGACACTTTCTTGTTATGTGCAAAGATTTTTATACAAAGTAATGAATGTTCACGTTATATTCCAATGAAAGTATAATTTTAGCAGTGATGGCGATTGGAGATGCGTGTAATTACAGTCTTACAACTTCCGGGTGCAAAAGATCCTTTGGCCCGGTGGTTTAACCAAATTAAATGAAACACTTCAGCCTGAAAATGGTTTCACAGCCCAGCTAAAATGAAACCTCAATTTTCATTTTCACTCACAAAGCAAAAGGAAACTTGTCTATAACAAAACTGGAACCTTTTCATGGAAAATATTATAATCGCTGTGTTGTTCCATATACCAATTTTAATTTATAGCAAACAAGAAATTGTGTGTAAACACATTTTATGTTACTGGATTTTAATGCGCAGCTTTATTACTTAATGAGTTTCCACCTGACCAAGGTCGAGGTTAGAGTAGTTTTGGAATAAATTTTAGATTGTGTTTTAAATGCATGAAGGTACGTAATTCACACAGACAGATATATTGCAAAGAGCGTTACCTTTTATTACATGCTAGCTTTTGCCCGCGGCTCCGCCTGCGTGTATGTCGATTATCGCGGTAAACATTAGCCCTTGTTACTCGCTGATAATGTATGTAGCTTTCCATTGGTGAAAATCCGTTTAGTGGTTTAGGCGTGAATGCGTAACAAATAAAGAAACCAACTTTCACATTTATATTTTAAGTATGGAAACCATTCTTATTCATAAAGACCCTGGCTATCGTATTGTGTTTAATGGTAGGTACTTATTTTATTATAATCGTTGTGTTATACTTGATTCATGCGTCGATTGTAATGTATATGTCTTTGATTAAGTGGTTAGTTTGTTGAATAAATTCTACTTTTACATTTTTTAAAGTACAACTCCCGCACTAGGAATAAATCCTGTGTCGCGGGACACTTTACAAACACACATGAAACAGACACAAAGAAGACCCTGGCTCAGAACGACAATTTGTGGATGACACAAAGTGTTGTCCCACGTGAGGATTGAACCCACAACACTTAGGAAGTAGTAGGAAGCGGCGAGCTGACCGCTTAAACCACTACGCCATTCGTGCAGTCATAAATATTATAAATATCAAATAAAGTTATTCATTGTGTAAAGTGGTGTAAGGAGTAAAGTTATGCAAATAACAATACATGGTGAAGTGTGACGTAATTATGTTAGTTAAACTAAGGAGATGGTAAGGTCTTGTGATATAAAATGGTATTCAGATTCATGTATAAAATTATAGTATAGACCATAGATATCCAATCTCCAAATTCAATACCCCATTTTAAGGCACTATGAAGTAAATTATACATGTAAAAGAAAAGGAAAATTATTTTATTTTAAATACTTACAATCATCTACTATTTAATAATCTATAATCTGTCATATCAATCAAAAACTTACAAAAAGCATCAACAAAAAACGTCCTTCACTAACGTAAGATATACCTCAATATACTGAAGCCATTCTTTGTACGAACTCTCCAGAACTGACTACTACTGGCATAAGTTCGAAGTAGAGCTGGTGTTAGGCTATGTGTGTTATCCAGAAAGTGTTCCAAGTCCCAAATTTCATTTAAGAACTCGCCTAGTCTAGATTAAATAAATAATTGAAGAAAATTGAAGTACATTCCCTAAGGCATACTATAGGACACATGACGTCAGTTAAAGACTTTATTCTGGCATGTGGCATTTCAGGTTGAATTTTAATTTACTTAAAAAGAAGGCTTCTTCGTAAGATAACATAGACCTTTTTTAGAGGACTTAAGCCTTATTTAAATCTGGGAGACTTTTAAGGTTCTTTATTTACTCATATTTTTCTATTTATAGTTTAGTTAGTCTAAGTTAGTTTAATTTAAATCCTAAAAAAGAACTATACTTGAAAGATCGAAAATTAATTGCACTTTTCACTGTACCATAATATTCAAACCTAACTAAATATTTAAGTCTCAAAATAGGTCATGTTAAATAAGTTTATGTTAGAAAGCTTGGACTTCAAAGTCCATGCAGTAATGTCTTCATAAGGGCCAAGGGCCTCCATCGTCACGTGGACAGCGAAAAACGATTTATTCGCTTACACATTTTTTTAAATTTTAGATCGATATAATCTGACAAACAATTATAAAGTCAATTGAGGCGTTGTTAGCGACTTGGCAACCCTTAGCAATCTCATATGGTCTGGATTTTTTTCATTTCGGTATTTGTATAAATTTATATCATCATCATCATCATCATCAACCTATCGCAGTCCACTGCTGGACATAAGTAGGCCTCATAAATTTATATACATAATTACAACTTTAAAAAATTATTGGTCTAATTGATAATAGTATTAATAAGTATTAATATGAAAGATACCTAAAAAGTGCCTAGTAAGTAAGGGTCTGGAGCCCACTGGGTATTTTGGGTATACATATGGGTATTTTGCTCAACGTTTTTTTAAGTTGGCTCATGTAGCTTCCGACCTAAGAACACCTTAGAGGTGGGGATAAACTAGTATTAAAGTTGGTACAGCAGAAAATAAGTTTTCAGACAAGAATAAAAGAAAAATTTAAAGTTGAAATTCTGTCCCGTGTGCAGTACATTCGATAAATTTAGAAAGTATTCATGTTGAATAAAGACAATGCAGCACATGCGTCAGTTTTTTGAAAGATCATCAGAGACCGTACAGTTGTATGGCAAAGACAAATTTAGTGTAGATACGTTTATCGAATCATATGCACATTCGAAAAATCGTTTGGCAGCATATTAGTATATTGGCAATCGTTTTAGTGCTATTTCTCACTTAACAACAATCGATTCTGACGAGTTAATAAAAAATACAATGAATTTAAAGAATTGTATCACAAAGACTTAATGCATATAAGCTCAAATAAGAACGTTTTCATTTAAGGAAGTATTTAAAGTACATAGCAAAGGAATCATCGGATTTGAGTAGCTCAAACTTACAGAAACTAATAGGTAAAGCATGATAAATTAAAAGAATTTTTCCGAAATGTTAAAGTTGCTATTGGAATGATTTTCTCTTTATTGTAGTGGAGAGCGCTCATTTTCACAGCTAAAGTTATACTGTCCAACAAGGGCCCCAAATGCTTGTGCTTAGAGTCGAAGCATAGCCTAAGACGGCCTTGAGTCCAAGCCAGTACGTCCAAGTTCTAGTTACAGTAATACGACCTGACCTGCTTGAGGTCATGCTTACATATCCTATTCCATCCATAGGTGCAAGCAAGATCCCACTTCCTTCCACTGCTTTACCTTCTTTTCTTTCTTCACCTTTGCATATTATATAGGTATCAATTATTTCCTTAAGTTCCCGATGGTAAAAGGCTCTATTGCCGCATTTCGGCTCATAGGTGGTCCATTATACGGTGGGATAAGATTGACTATTTGAGGCGGCCTAGCTCCCTCTAGAAGCACAAAATCGTCTAAGAAGCTACCTAGCAAACGCAAGGATACCTTTCCGCTAAAGCAGGTTATACAGAAGCTCTTCACTATACATAATAATCTAATAATAAGCTAATCCCAAGTAGATACCTAAACTTACTCAATGCGTTACAGTAGTAATAAATAAATAAATAATACTAATTCATTCATGGTAAACTACCAAGATCTGACTGTAGCACTACAATGTCAATTTGTAACATGACATTGTTATAACGGTGAATGTTTGTTCTGTGTCCAAGTTCGGGCAAGGCGTGGAACAATAGAAGCGTGACCAGCGGCAGCCAACTGATTGCCATCGATGCTCATTGCTTGCTAAACATAGACAGGTAGAGAAACAGAACTTGACTATTATCTAGTATATGAATAAATTGAAGTCGGTAAACTGGAATAAGCTTGCGAAATTACCAGTCACAGTGCAGACACGAATGCAAATAATAGAGGTACCAAAGAAATGTACCTGGAATATTTTAACTAAACGAGTACAAAAGTTTATAGGGTTTTCTAAAACTATGTAAGAAAAGGATAAGTAACTGTGAGAGTAAGTAATTTCCAGCATCGACATTATTGTTTTTTTAAATTTTCAACGCCATCTATCAGTATTCAAACGTAATATTGATCATAACGATGCACGTGAGTTGGTCTCTCGTAAGTCTACGAGTATAAGTATCGACTAATAAATGAACACAACAGAGGGCGCTACTAAACAAAGGCTATCCCATTAAGTAAAACAACCATCAACAATAGGCATGCATGTTGGGCTTTTCTATATTTTTATAAAATTACGTAAGATTCGGTAACAATTAGATAAAAATATTTTCGTTATAAGTTTTTCAAGACGATATATTTCTGTACTTGCACAAACTTTATTCAATGAAAGAAAATTAAGTAAGTACCTCATTTTAGACATTTTGCAGAAGGATTATTTTTCTTTGTTATAACAACGCCCGAATGACAACCCTTCTGTAGGAAGTTCTCATGACCTACAATTTACGAATACTATCGCACTTAATGTACTTTCCTAAAATACATAATAGAACCTCAGAGAAATAACTAAAACGCGCATTATACGCGCAGTGATTCTGGCTGCCAAGCCGAGGTACGATTTCCCTCAGGGCAAGTATTGTTTCATGAGTTTCTTTGTTTAGGTATAATTTATCTATTATATAATATGTGAATTTGAAAATATAATGTGCCCGGTAAACGGCAATAAGCTTGTCGCCTATTGCGTGAGTCAATAAAGTGAAAAAATATGAACATTTAACACGCTTCTATGTACCCCTTAGGGATAAAGACGAATATGTATGCGTGTATGTGTGCATGAAGTACAACGTACAATTCTATAACCAGAAGAATGTTTTATGGTAGAATCAAATGAAAGGTTTTAAATGTTTTTGAAATGCTTTGGCATACAGAGCCCTATACGTAAAAGATTAAGTTAGAGGCTTATTTATTTAGGGTACATGTATTTACTAAAATTATACTTAACAGAAACCTACAAGTATTTTCAAGATTTTTTTTAATATATCTTAACCTTCTTCTAATATGCGTAGTGTATGTATCAACCGTTATCTGGATGGCAATAAAATGATAGATGGATATAAGAAATGTTTATATTAAAATTTAAATTATGACTTCTTTGGTTCTTTTAAATGTGCTCATAGGAATGCCTAAGCTTTCCCCAGGAGCGAACTATGGAGCCACGCTAACCATAGAATTCCTATTTTTCCATAAAATAAATAAAAGGGACCTAAATACAACTTGGCACATTGCTTGCGGAAACGATGGCGAATAGGGACATGAAATTCTCGAGGGGCGACCGCGTAACGGTAAGCTCAGCATGGGTGCCCCCCGAACAAGGTTGTCCGCCGACCTGGTGGGAAGGTATGGGCAGCACAGGACCGGTTGTTGTGGTGAACCTTGGGGGAGGCCTATGTCCAGCAGTGGACGTCCTTCGGCTGATATGATGATGATGATGAATTAAAACGTAGCTTTTTAAGTATTTCTCTACTTAAAAAGCTAAGTTTTATTTAATCATCAGCTATAGCTGGTTGCATCTAGGTAACATGCCTAAAAATAGATACGTATAATGAGTTGATTATGAATAAACACTGGCCTTGTTATGACGACCTTATTCGAGATAGAATTTTAATTGCATACACTTATTGTCTAGTGACATTCGTGTAAGTGGAAACATCTAGGTGTAATAATAAAATACATACCTTGCTCTCACAGGTGGTATGGCAGACATATTTGCACACTGAAACAAACAGAAAATATTACATGTAATTATTTGTAATAGCAATGTCTTTCATTCCTTTCAGGTTAACAGCTTTGGTTTTACTTGAATTTGTACTGTAAGTAGATTCTTTGGTTCTTAACTATGTATTTGTAGTTAAAGATATTTTAACATTTTCTGGACTTGTACGTAATTATTGTACCTGTTATACTTATATATTATATTTATATGTACATCCATTAACCCCCAGCCAGAAAGACGGCCCTTGTCGGTTTACCGATTCTGAATCTCGTTATCATTTTTCAGGTCTTCTAAGGAAGAAGGTTTATAAGCACCACCCTTCTTAAAAAATAGTACGCTAAAAAATACGCAACGTCCAAAAAGCTTTTTAATGGTTTTGTCCAGAAAATCGACCTTCTGACCAGCTGAATTCGTTTTTTTAAATTGGGTCAAAATAAAAGTTGTTCTACTATTTAATTAATAAAGGAAACTTTTAGTAATAGCTAGTACCTAGGATACATTTACAGAAAAAAAAACAGGTGTGAGCATCGTTGCCTCGGACTGACAGCGTTAGAGCTTTACAATAATAAACGGACGGACGGGCCTGTTGGTCTAGTGCTTAGTGACCCTGACTACTAAGCCGGAGGTCGTGGGTTCGTTTCCCACCCAGGACAAATATTGTGTGATGAGCATGATCATTTGTTCTGTGTCTGGGTGTAATTTATCTATAATATGTATGTATTTAAAAATATATAAGTATGTTTATCAGCAGTCTGGTCACCATAGCACAAGCTCTGCCTTGTTTGGGATCAGACAGCCGTGTGTGAAATGTGTGAGGTATATTATTATATTATTATTGTGTAAGAAATAAGCCGGAGGTCGTGGGTTCGATTCCCACCCAGGACAAATATTGTGTGATGTACCCGGTCATTTGTTCTGTGTCTTGGTGTGAATTTTTCTATAATATGTGTGGATTTAGAAATATATAAGTATGTTTATCAGCAGATGGGTTACCATAATATAGGCTCTGCCTAGTTTGGGACCAGACTGCTGTGTGTGAGAAAAAAGAATTCATACTACATTCACACTTCACACTTTTTTGGTACCTATATAGTTTACTTAGAAAATAAGACTTTTTAACTAAACTACTTACCAAAAATGTATAATCGAATTAAAAATATCGTGATTCCACGAAACTAACTCCCAGAGGAAATCGCTCGCCTGCGCTCATTAGTCAAAATAATAAAATGTGTATGGTATTGCATTTGACAGCAAGTTGATAACCAGTATAACTAGAACTAGCCGCGCACATTGATCAAATAATATTTTACGACCAAATTTTATTTAAATTTTTAATTACTTTGCGGACACGAAACTACAGGTACATCAATGGAACGCCCACGCTTGACAGCCATTTAAATTTTGAATTATGATTTAAATTTTGAATAATATTTTATATTATATTAATATAAATTTTAATTATTATGTCATTGGTAAACTGTTTAGGAACAAACGACAATGTATTATCCATGGATTTGTTGGTAAATTAATATTATAAATTAATAAATAAAAATATTTTTTAACTTTTAATCTGTGCCCATATTATTATGTATGACTATATGGTATTTTATCAAACAAATTTTAGGCACAGTTTGATGAGCAATTACTATGATTCAATGTAGCCTAAGCTAAAATTATCTGCAAGTAACAGAATATATTGTAGTAGGATTAACAATGCATACGTTTACTAGTACTTATATTAAATTTAGCTTGAGTTGAACACGGGAAGAAATAAGGCATTGCTTGCATTCATTTCTTACATTCCGGTATTAAACTCGCATTACATTCTGACAGAAAAAAATTGTTACCTTAAAAAAAATGCATTCATATGTAAGGGAAATTGATTGATTGTAGTTGAAACACAGAGTAAATAATACCGCTGTACACATATATTAAGATATATTGACTGTGTCAGATAGCTGTTTACAAAATTGTCTCATTTCCCCCTGCAAACTTAGCTTTGTTTAATTTATCTACAATACTAGTCATTTATTGAGTGGCAAAACATGAATTTAAACTTTAATTTTCATGGAAATTTTATTAATGAATAGCCCATCAGACTATATTATTACCAATCTGTATACAATTGTTGTTTTAAATTACCGAACTAAACACAACCATAAAACACAGGGTTTCTTTATTCAGGTCTGTTACAGAAAAACTATCCATTGCTAGTGAAATGTGTGCGGTTAGAACTAACACGTATTATGCAGAGATAGTTTCCAGGTGGCTTCACTGGGTTGTTATACGTGAAATTTACGGCAGTAAGAACATCTAACATTTCGCGGTTTGTGTCGTTTCAGACCCAGAAATGCAATGACTTTTGGAACGTGACATTTGATTCTAGCGCTCGTTGAAAGCAACTATTGAATGTCACAATATTCAAGATGATAACGATCATTCCTAGTAGGCTCAAACCAATACTTTTTATTTTTATAGAAGTCAAATGTTTGAGAAGCACTCTGTTCAGAATAAGTAATAACTTCCTGGCAATGCATTTTGAGTTTTCTAAAGTTGACGATGCTAGTTGATGATTGTAATTTAGTTTCTATAAAACATAACATGTAATATTATGCAGGAGAGAGAAGAAATTTTGTAATTGATAAAAATTTTAACTGTCTTTTTATCTAAACAATTAACTTACTTACTTAATCTTACTTAATCTTAGAATAGAAACTAGAAACTATTCTTTGGAAAAGTTTACATCTAAATCTTTTAAAACCGCTTGTAAATTACATAAAGTTCCTATATTTTTTTTTTGTTCTCCTACCGTTTAGACTTAAAAACATAATTTCTGTTTCAGTAACAACTTCAATTAACCTTCATTTGTTATTTGTTTCTTTTAATGAAGTCATATACCCGTTACAAAGGTGTACCTTTGTTCGTTGTATTTACATTATTTAGGTCAACTTTTTTTAAGAATTTATTCATTTATTTTCCAAAGTAAAATTTATTTAAATAGTATGAGTATACATATTGTAACAAGAGAGTGATCTGGGCCTCAGTTCAAACAATCCTGCTATTTTTAACCGACTTCAAAAAAAGGAGGAGGTTCTCAATTCGACTGTATTTTTTTTTTTTTTTTTTTTTTTGTATATTTGTTACGCGATTACTCCGGCAATTATAAACCGATTTGAATAATTCTTTTTTTATTTGGTAGGTCATACGTCAGAGGTGGTCCCATTGTCACCAGGTCAGGATCTGATGATGGAATCCTGGGGAAATCGAGGGATACCCTCAAATTTTGTAGGCATATACACTGTTTATCAGAAATTATCTTAATCTATGTAGATTTTTGCATCTAATGGTCACCATCTGATGTTGCTGAGCTGATGATGAAGCTGATGATGAATGGTTTAGGAGTATGGGATCTCTGTAACAAAATTATGTAATACCATCGAATTTGAATGTGTTTGAGTCTAATTAATAAGGACTCCGATCCTATGTGATATTCAGGGTCTGATGATGGAGACGGTAAATAGCCATGGGAACTCTGTAATAAAATACAGCAATTCCGCCGTGTTTGTGCTCATTTGATTCGTCTCGACTAGGAGCTTCATGCTAGTCGATTTTTAACCAACATCAAAAAAGGAGGGTTTTTGATTCGACAGTATGTTTTCTTTTTAACCGACTTCCAAAACACAAAAGAGGAGGTTCTCAATTCGTCTGTATTTTTTTTTTATGTATGTTTGTTACGCGATTTCTTCGTCAATTGTGGACCGATTTTCAAAATTCTTTTTGTAATCGAAAGGGTATATCCCGAATTGGTCCCATTACCACCAATTCAGGATCTGATAATGGGATCCTAGAGAAATCGAGTGAAACCCTCACAATTATTGGGAATTTGACAGCCCCGACAACGTGTTTTAGCTACGAGTATTTCTTTAGCCAAACAAACCATTGCAACTGTCAGAGACTGCGCGATGTGATGCGCAGAGAACTTGCAGTATTTATGTCACCACAGTAATTTTCGTTGTATTAAGAAGAAAAGGTTGAAATTTTGTATTCTATCTTGTTAAAATAATTCGGATAGACGTTTTGTTGCTATGGATGGCATCGCATTTCGTTTGTAAGTAATTTTATACTTAATTTATTAAAATAGTTCTGGAAAAAACTCTTAAATTTTGGGTGGGTCAACTAGGTTATTTCTAACATACTAGTATTAACCCTTCTAGTTGGAACTCCTTCTATAAAATATTGAGCATATTTGTTGAGTAGTCTCACTAAAGCTTCCCTATCTTCACCTTCGAGATCAGTGTCAATTGAATCGGAAGTTATTTTGTTCGGTTGCAACTCACAAGAATTTGACTGTTTCTTAGAAAAGAATTTAAGCTGATCTTGATCAGTTTGGACGCCAATGTCATTTTCATATCCTACACTAAAAATGGTAAAATAAACCCTTTTTAAAAAAAAAGTTGAACCGACTTCAAAAAACACCGACAAAGAGCACTAAAAATTAAAAAATAATTACAAATCTGAGTAAAAAAACTATAATAAGTACCCTCAATGTCACAGGTAACATTATAATACCAATAGTCCCTTCTAGTCTGTTTGAAGTCGGTGCCAAGCTCGATGCACAATAAGTAATACTGGTCTATGTCAGCTTTATATTAGCACAATGAAAAATTAAGAATTCAAAATAATTCTAATGAAACATCGAAGATTTTGTTAATTAATAAAGACCAACCAGATCAATTACGTGCGCAAACTTATCAACTACTTATTAAAGAATTCAAAATAATAATATAATTGGAGATGTGCGTCCACTTTAGCTCGTTCATCATGTTTTGCGCAGCATGAAGACTGTTGCAGCTGCCGCGCTACATTCTACCATGCCTATCAAGCACCTATTTGGCTTGGCACCGACTTCAAACAGACTAGAAGGGACTATTGGTATTATAATGTTACCTGTGACATTGAGGGTACTTATTATAGTTTTTTTACTCAGATTTGTAATTATTTTTTAATTTTTAGTGCTCTTTGTCGGTGTTTTTTGAAGTCGGTTCAACTTTTTTTTTAAAAAGGGTTTTATGTTTACGCCAAGCCAGTGTCATGCCACTGACACGCTATTGAGATGCCATCGAGTAGCCATTGGCATCGGTATAAATATCGGTAGTTGAAAATATATTACGTTTTTTGAGTGTAGACTACCGATATTTATAGCGATGCCAATGGCTACTCGATGGCATCTCAATAGCGTGTCAGTGGTATGACACTGGCTTGGCGTAAACATAAAATAGCAGGATTGTATAAAAACGACATCTCTCTGTGACGACGCATTATTGTATCAGCGAGACTGCGACGAGGTCTGACTGACATGGAACCTAAACAGTACCACTACTAAAAGACCGCACTGACTGCTCACTAAGCATTTACTCTTTTCTTTTCCCTTCTAAGAAGTTCCTTAGACGTTTATATACCCTTATCGAACGATCTAAACCCTTAATTTCGATAGTTTTTTCAAAAATTACAATTGTAATTTTATTTTATTTTATTTTACAACTTTATGCACTTATGTATAACGGCGGGCTTAATGCCCAAGACATTCTCTACCAGCCAACCTTAAATTATTACGTAATTCACTTTAAATTATCTCTAACTCTCTTAGAATAGTATTTTAATATTTAATAAGTTCCAAAATCCAGAAAAAGAACATTCTAGAACTCTATAAAGTATGAAAACAAAATTCTTAATGGCATGGCAATGCCAACACTGCCGTCAGCCAACGATATCATTTCAGACATCACAATATATATTGAAAGACACTGACATATATATCATTCTTGAAAGTTCTTCGTTAGTGAGGGTTTTTATTGAAAATTTGAATTGCCTAATACTCTTTCAGCCTTATAAAAATACTTTAAACCAGCTGAGACCCGCGGTGTTACCCGCGTTTGTTGTTATAACCGCGGGCAACGCCGCGGTTATAACAGCCTAAGTTACTCCTTATGTCATCAGCTATCTGCCAGTGAAAGTCCCGTCGAAATCGGTCCAACCGTTCCAGAGATTACCCGGATTAAACAGACAGAGAGACAGACCGAGAGACAAAAATTGTAAAAAATGTTATTTTGGCATATGTACCGTGTAAACATTTGTAAATATGCATTTAGTAAAAAGCGGTTATTTTAATATTACAAACAGACACTCCAATTTTATTTATTTGTATAGAGTATAGATGTCAACTGCATTCTAGCACAATAGACCACCGCCTGACACACTGTGAAAGTAGGTTCGATTACTAGTCTGTCTGTGTCTATGTCAGTCTATTAGTGAATTTTCCTTACTGTATTTGTCGCTAAGTCAAGCCAAGCTGTTAAATCGAATGTATTCTATGAACTAAATATTGTATATATAATCGGCTAAAACTGCGCTCAGTTTTTGAGGATGAGCATATGACCTACCCTAAAAATACTCAGTATGTGTTCACACAAACTTATGAACGTACATCAATACATAGGTTTATGTGAACATACTTACGCTCGAAAATAATCACCCTCATTTAGCAGTCGGGTAAAAAAGGAACACAAAAAATCGACAGTCTCGAAATAACATCTGAGTACTCTGTATCACAGCTCAATACAGTTCATTTAAGCCAACTAAGAGGACAGTTAAATAATGACTATACTGGCAGTGTAAGTATGTATATAAAATTCAATGACAAGACATTTGACAATTGAATAGAATATCTTGCTTAATTGTATAGATACAATCTTAATACACACGCTTACAAAAATATAACCATTCCATAAATGTAAAGCTACTGAGTTGATGCAACTTACCTCTGCAACAAGAGCCTTGATTGTGTACAGGCTGATGGCACCAGTGGCATGGTCGTGGCTTCCGGAACGATTTACTACGGAATGCGTGTGCCTGAGGTACGCCCTCCTTCTGCAAAAACAGAATAGATATCTAAAGTGAAAGGATATAACAATCACGTATTTAAACATGTACCAAAATCTATGTACATCAAAACGCACACGTACACCAAATGTAGGTCCGTGAATATTCCATGAACCGACATTAAATATAACAAATGGAAACGTATATCTGCCGGTAATGTAATTATCTCGAGAACTGCTGTCTCGTTGGACATATGTTTTTTAATTTATCTCGATTCTATTTTCAGCATCGAGTACCTACGTTACGGTAATGGTATGTACGCCTTATATGTATTAAAAGTGACCGAGTTCATGATTTTGATTTTAACCACTGTAACTTTGAATGAACATTTAGAATGGAACAAAACTGTAAGCGAATTTCTTTTTATGTTTTTTTTTTAAAGTAGGTACAAGTCATATTAACTAGCGGCGTATGTACATAGAGCTGGGCTCTTCATCGCATTATCTTTCATTGCATAAACATTTTGCATTCTATTTTCAAATCTATTCATTAAAATTGTACCTGCATACACAGTGACAATGAAACCAGCTGCGGTCCGCAATGAGTCGCACTCCACAATATCCATTCAAAATTACAAACCTACTACATATTATCTTTCTCTGAAATTAATACAGATATTGCTAGTTATTTCATATCAGAACAACGACGGACTCTTAAAAAAGGTAACTATTAAAATAAAATTTTTGTACTGGAACGCTTTTTGGATTTACATTAGTAAGTTGCTGAAGTTTGATGCCTTAACTCCGCAGTAATATGTCACGGTTATCATTGAGATGTACGTACCACATGTTTTTTTTATTATGATACTCTGACAGCTTTACGGGCTTTATCGCATAGTGATAGTAGATACCCATACCTTTTATAGGTAAGAATGTATTGTATATTCTATATACATATACAATTATATACATATATATATATATACAAATAAATAAAATTGGAGTGTCTGTTTGTAATATTAAAATAACCGCTTTTTACTAAATGCATATGTATGTTTACACGGTACATATGCCAAAATAACATCTTTTTCAATTTTTGTCTGTCTGTCTGTCTGTTTGTTCCGGGTAATATCTGGAACGGCTGGACCGATTTCGACGGAACTTTCACTGGCAGATAGCTGATGACATAAGGAGTAACTTAGGCTACTTTTTTTAGACTAGCTTCGCCCCGCGGCGTTGCACGCGGTTATAACAACAAACGCGGGTAACACCGCGGGTCTCAGCTAGTTTACAATACAATTATTCATGAACAAGATACAAATAATAGTATATGAGTCAATTTGCTACCGAAAATCGACAAAGGAAAATACACAGATGCAGGTCACTTCTGTAGAAACACCCATATCAAATAATTCCAACCCATCGATATCTACTGGTAATATTTTTAAAATACTAAGGGCATTACTAAAACATTGTGTAAACAAAAAGCCTGAACCGTTAATCGTGAGAGACGTTGATCAGCCACCGCTTTGAACTTCCCTTGTAAAGCGCTTCAATGCTTAGACTTCACGAAACCAATGTTTTGACCCTATTTGAGGGCCCAGGCGTTGAGAAGAAGAAGAAGCTTTGTGATATTTTGGTATGTATTCCTTCGAACTGGTATTGATTACGTCGGATTAGGTCACAACAAGAGACCGTAACCTCTACTTCTATTGTATTGTAAATTCCTTGCTTTTCCATTTTCAACAGTTCCTCACACAAAAAAACACCTGTGACGATTAGCAAATAACGATTTACATAGCCTATTTAATAAATGGTATATAAATGAGATTACTGTAATACTTTGAACGCCGCATTATCAAGACGTTACACGCTTTATTCTAAACTTAATAAAATGCTTGTAAACCCTTCTTTTATAAAATAAACACACTCTTATTCTCAGTATGTCCTTTTTAGAAAGTGTCATTTCTCATTGACTAACTAACGAGAACAAATACCTGCGCTGCGGGCAGATTACGAGACTAGGAAACGTTTAACATAGATGCGTGAAATGACAGCGCCATTGTTGATGGTATAAGTTCGGGTGATGCATGCCCGCGGGTATTTATGACGGTACAATCACCGGCCATCTAGCCCTTACGGGCCTTACCTGCCCAGCTCGCCCTTCGTTAGCGCACGTACAATAGACGAGAGGTGGAACGCAAACCCATTCAACTCCGACGGAATATGCGCTCCATTTACGAGATGTGTATGACTCGGCTTGTCGACTTATTCGGTGCATGTCCGTATTATCTCGTCCCGTTTTTAAGAAATCTTTTCATTTAAAACGTAATTTATAAGTTTCCTAGTTCCTTATTAAGCTACTTTAAGTCTCACTATACAAATTTCTCTATTTGCTAATACAACACAGTTCCTGTCGTTGACAGGACAATGCGTGAGTAAATAATTAGTTTCTATCAATCTATCTCCAATACGATACTTGTCGTTTCTGTTTGCAATTTGCATTCAATAATGCCTTGTGGACCGTGATCTTTATCTTAAAGCCCTGACATGTTTTACACTCGTTGGCAAATTGTAAGTGACAACTATAAATCGGCTCTCGTTTTACTTTTCAAATGTTAAGTCAACGAAGAATGTTAATCTATTGTTTTTCTTTATTGAAACAGTATTCTCGCTATAATTAGTTTCAACTAGGTATTCAACTTCAATTTAAATTCAAAATATCTTTATTTCATAAAAAAATAAAATTGTTTGAAATCGTCTTTTCGAATATTGGACAAAGACTATCTAAATATTCTTTGTATGGGGTCAGAGAGTTCTAGTTACGACGTCACAGATTTCTGCGCAGGCGCCGACCACAGGCGCCCCATTTGCAGCCCACATGATAGATGAACATCGTACTTGAAATCGTTGTTTGAAATAAATCATTCCTTTGTGTTATCGCGCCGAACGCCGAGCAGAGCACTCTCAAGTGTTTTTAGCGTAAGTTGCTACGTACCAAGCTTATATGCTTTGAGTGGTTATTTTATAACACAAGCTTTGATTATGTAAATTGTATTTAAATTAGTCTGTAGAGCGAGAATGTTTCTAACTGTACTGAACTTATATCATACTAACAGAAGGCGCATCTGGAATGTTCTCTCAAATCCATGCATCTGCAAAACATATGTATCTACCGAGCCAATTAGGTTAGCTGTAGTCAAAAGGTAATGAATACATTTAGATTCCATTGGATAGCAACGTATTCAGTTAAATCAACTATCTTGTTACATCTCGCTACCACTCCCACTTTCTAAATTCAACAGTATACGTGCGATCGACACGTGCTCCCAAAACACCTGCTTAAAATCACAGTATGCCAAATGCATCGTGCGCGTGCGCCGATTAAGGGATGAGCCACAAAAAACATCATCGTTGTAAAGCTGCAGTATATTTCGGTACATGGCCACGAATATTACAATACTCTTATTACACGCGGTCCATTAAATATCAGAATCAAATAACATTGAACAGCTGGATATATCAAGTCAAATAACGACCTATAGGACGCATCCCGAAAGGATATCTTTATTTTCCGATACACAATGTATCTATAACACACTACGTATTGTATATATAGGTATAAGATACAAAAGTAAGTATAACAACATGTGTTTTTCATGCTAATCAAAACATCTGCTTCTTGTATGAGGTAGGAAGTACTTTAAAATAAGATATCCATAGTTCTAATAAATAGACTGCTCTTACTATAGCACCAAATTGGAATTTAAAAACACAGTAGGTGTAGGGTTGTTAAGATGTGCTCAATTCTCGAAAACGTATTCATCATTGAGTAATTCGCTATATCCCTGCGGTAATTGCGGAGGCCCAGTGGCGCGCTTCGGACACCGGGGAATGACCCGCCCGCTCCCGCAACCCGTCCGGCCCGATACAACACAAGCCGATGCGACGCAGCACCCTCGCATCAATATATAACAATATAATACAATGAATCAAACGGTTCCATTTGTTTTTAAAGCGTAACATAACACTTGTTTATTTTAACACTTCAGTAATACTATGGTGACATTTTGGTTTCCTGTCTCAAAGTTTTAGATTTGAAACAACCATTTTTTAAACTTTTTTGTATCTTGAGATATTTCTTCCGGTGAACATGTACAAGCCTTGTTAATCCTGGTGAAAATTTCAACAAAACAGACATTCGATGCAACCCTACCTTTTAAGTAGGTATTATCGTTTTTATTCGAACCAGTTTCGATTAATAAATTCCTCTACTTTTTTCTATGGTTTGGATACTATGTTGAATATTTTAAAAATGTTCAACATGATAAGCAGTACAAGCACTATATTAGTATAGTCAGTTATAAATGATTGTAGTCTTAAGCGAGTTCAAAAAAAATTAATATTCTCTGTATGTAGGACAACCTTTGGCCGCGCGACATGTGATTGAAACCACTCAGTGGAAGAAAACAAAGGGCTCAGTGTCGGAATGATAAATCAACGAAATGCGGTGCCCTTTCGATATTAAACTTCATTGTTTTGTAATGAATAACTGCTTCACATAGTTCGTAAACATCGAAATAAACAAAACAACTTGGTTCTTTAAATAATGCACCAACGACTAATTTCCATGAATATGAGTGTTTCATGATTGGGACATTGGTTTTCTTACCGTTATTATTAAAAATACGCATACCATATTGATGAGTTTACTGAACAGTATAAAGAAATATAGCATAGATGAAATACTTCGAGTCGATCGCATGTGTGTAGTCATAGCAATTTGTAAATTAACCAAATTTATTATAAGCCCAAAAGCATTTACAAAGATATTTGTGTTCATTAAGGTATCTAGGTGACCTGATTAGTGATTTAAAATACAGCCTGTGCTTAGATGATAAAATTTAAGGTATTAAAGATGATAACGGTGGTATTATCGCGATGTTCCATTTTCCAATTCTGTTTACTCTTTAGCAAACTTTTGTAAACGGCACACGTGCAGAGATCAAAATAAAAGTAGGCTTATTTATCTGGAGACAAAACGTTGCAACTTTTCTGTCTTTCATTTTCTCAACACATATCAATAAGATTTAGGCACAGGCCATCTGTCACAGCGGTCGGCGCTTTCATAAGGCTTTTGGTACGTGACTTCCGTTTAATATGGAGGCGTTATAAGCTATACAAAATTGTCACACGCGTCATGCAACTCAAGCAGCTTACAATCCCGCATCGGCACTCAACTCTGTTCAAACCTGCCACCAGCATTAATACAGATTGTTTCTGGTTACACATTTAGGTTCGTTTAGTTCATTTTTATGAACTCACTGTACAAGCTTGATCTGTCAGACAGTTATAAATGAATAACTTGAAAAACGACAACACTAACTTTTAAAAGTGAGCATAAAACATCTGTACTAAAAAAAAGTCCGTTGTAAGTTTGGAAGTGAGTTGTGTACATAGAATAAAGTAAATATACAACACAAGATTTTGTCATACGTTTACTGAAATTCACAGATTCATTTTTCTTGTGAGCTTTACGATGACCATGTGCATTCTTACCGAAAATAGCCGCTCACTGTATAGCGTAAGCGGTTTTGTTTTTTAAATTATGAGGAAAAGCGCGATCGTTTGTTTTAAGTATTATTATGAGAAGTTATTTGTAAAATAAAATCTTTGCAAGTAATATTAGGCATTCTTTTCTTTGAGATTTACTATTCGGTGTTCTTTCGAATAGTTCGGAATATTCGGCTATTCGGTCGAATACCCAATAGTTGCCGAATATTCGTGGCAGCTCTAGTTTCGTTCATTTTAGATAAGATGAAAATAAAAACAAAAATTATAGATACATAGTACCATCATCATCACATCACATCAACAACCTAAAATAGTCCACTGCTGGACATAGGCATCTCCTTAGAAAGGAGGTACCAAATACACCATAACCTATTTTAATTTAAATAAGTATGTTTATTGCAACCTTTATTTTCATAACCCAGTGTAAACGTTTAGTCCAGTCATTATAGTAAGTTCACCTCGGAATTCGAGATACCCAGCTGTAAGTCTGTAAATACTTGTATATTGACACCCTAAAAGTTGTCTCAAAACCTACATATGGTAGGGTGTAAGCAACTATTAAATTTCAAGGTCAAAAGTCACAAAAATCGGTTTATTGCGCTTTTTTTGGAAATATCTCATTTCCTATGGGTTTCTGCTATTTGTATTCATTATCAATATTGTAGAATACAAAATTCTCTACAAATGTTTAAAAATTTTTTTTATACGGTGAACCGTTTTCGAGATAGAGGGCGGAGAGCGCGCAGTCACAGCATCAGCATATAAATAAAAATTGTTCGGCCCAGAGATTATTAGAGAGTGGAACTCAAACCTTATTGGCAGTCTATAATGCTCCGAAATCTGTGAAGTCTCGATCATCTTCGTTATATGCATTACGTCAAGTCTACAAAACTTAATAAACCTGTGCAGCTTTCAAATATTCCACCAACAAGTGCAGCTGCTCATCAACATTTCAACCGTGTATATTATCAAGTTCAAAATTGGTTAGGACATGATTTGGAACCCCAGGTATGGGGTTGGACAATGCGAAATGATTTTCTGGAGCCTATCATGACAATTTTACCACCTGCTCCAGAAGATTTGCTAAATACAATTTTCTGCAACTGCAAGAGTGGTTGTGGTTCGCGATGCGGATGCAGGAAAGCGGGCTTGCAATACTCTTTAGCTTGTGGCCAATGTAATGGGCAAGCTTGTCTCAATGCTCTACCATATCAGAGCGACATTAACGAAGATGGAACCTTTGACCCCGAAATCATAGCAGAACTTGAGACAAATGTCGTTGAAGACGGTAATGAAGACAAGTTTGAAATTTACCAGCAGCCAGAAGACGACGATGAAGAGGAAGAAGATGATTAAAATTATAAATTGTAGTTTTTGTAACTTTTATTCCATTTTTTTACTTTCAATAAAAATAAATGTATTCAATGATATTTTTTAATAAAAAGATTAATTCATAATTTATTTGTTTTTTTTTTCATCATGTAAGAAGTTATTAATATTAATTAGGTTAAAATTCATAAAAAAATCCTATATTTTCATTAACAATTCTGCAATTACATGGGCAGGTAAGTGTTGTTAAATAAATTAATACTGAATAAAAAGTGGATAAGTTAGGAAAAAAATGATAAAATATAATATAATAGTTAATAAAAATTGACAAATATTTATAATAATTGATTTATCGATAGTTCATCAACTATATATGGCGCGTTTTCGACCGGAGGCACCGGTTGACCTGAAGTGATGCTGTGACCGCGCGCTCTCCGCCCTCTATCTCGAAAACGGTTCACCGTATAAAAATTTTTTTAAACAAAATTTGTAGAGAATTTTGTATTCTACAATATTGATAATGAATACAAATAGCAGAAACCCATAGAAAATGAGATATTTCCAAAAAAAGTGCAATAAACCGATTTTTGTGACTTTTGACCTTGAAATTTAATAGTTGCTTACACCCTACCATATGTAGGTTTTGAGACAACTTTTGGGGTGTCAATATACAAGTATTTACAGACTTACAGCTGGGTATCTCGAATTCCGAGATTCTTACCTAATTTAAGCTTAAATGACTGGACTAGTTATCTTTATTGTTTCGTAGTTGCTGCACGTGTTCTTCTGCTGCTGATAACATACAATAAATAACTCACAACATTTTCACAACACCGAGGAAATAAATACCTAAAAAGCAGTACGATTCAAGGAGACAGTTTGATCGCTGATTTGGAATCAGTTGAAACAATAGCCCGCCATTGTGCGGTCACTGACTTTAATTAATTACGAGTACCAATTAAAGTAGTCCCGACCCTTTGAAACATTTATACGCCACGTCACTGATAAATTTCTTTCCCATTGTGCACTGATAGTAGTAGGCGTCATTTAATTTGGACACATATGGCGTTTCTTCTTCCACTGAAATGTAAAATTGTGAACCAAAAGTCAAATCAAAATTCAATTCAACATTTTAATATCCTTATAAATAATTTAAGAAAACAAGAATATCAATCAAAAAATATCATACGAGAATAGCAATTGCATGGAAAAAAGCACGAACTCAAAGGATAGGTCCTTCTGAAATTCTAAAAAAAAAATAGGAATAACTTGAATCCTTTATTTACTTAGACCTAATTTACTAACACTTACTACTACTTACTAAATAATTATAAAAAAGTAAGGTTTATACAAGCGGCGAACATGTTGCTTAACAAAAAAAGTAGAATTCATTGAAATTGCTTCGCAAGCGGAGTTACGCGTATCACTGCGTTATCGAGAAACACAAAAACATAATTAAAAACCTAGTTTTGAACTAAGAACTAACTAACTAACAAAATAACAATATTAATAAAGCAACAGCAAATAAAACCTACTTCTGTTTTAATAGACGGTTATAGGTTATCCTGAAACTAAAGAGTGCGCTGAATCGGTTTCTTTAGGGCAGGCTTGTTCTAACTTCATCTGCAGCGTCACTTGTTATTATTCTTAAATGAAGAATTTAGGTTAGATTAATAGGATGATTTACATATGTGTTGAAGATATGTGCCGCCTAACCTCTACCTCTTTTCTCTGTAGACTTTATACCTAGACAGTTTTAGATATCTAGCACGCGAATTCCTGTTTGAAATTAAACTTGATTTGAATCGGTATTCGTATTAGTATGCATGTCATTGTTAATTGCAATTATTAATTCTAACTGTCAACGCCTGTTATTCTATTAATAAAATGAATAATGTGTCGATAAACTATTTCAGATTTAACGGAACTTTTAATAGAAATGATATGATATCAGAAAATGAAGTAAGCATTGTATTTAAGATCTATAATAAAAATATCTAAATGACTTTGACTATACAATTTTTATCTTTATCGAAGGGCCACGTGTTATAATCTATAATTTTACAAATCTTCCCAAGAGCAGAGTGGCGCAGTGGAAGCGTGCTGGGCCCATAACCCAGAGGTCCGTGGATCGAAACCACGCTCTGCTAGAAGTACCTTTTTGTATTTTTATATTTCGCAACTTGTTCAATTATTTAAAAAATATTTAGAAAATTTCATTCCAGTATTTTAACCTCATAAATTTAACAGTTATACTTACTCCTTCGAAGTAGTATTGTCAAATAAAAACCAATTAATTTTTGTGCTGTATACATACTATATAAGTACAACATAAACCTATAACGAGAACAAAAGTTTACGTGTCTGGATAGCCCCACAATGTTTTAAATTATAGCATGAGGAAGCAGACCGGTTATAAACTAATATTGTCTCCTTCGCCCCTATGAGCGATGATGATGACCGGCCACTCCCTTTACTTTATAGTTTATATAAGGGACAAACCCTCATGAGGGTGGCCAGGAACGATCACGGCAAAGGTGAAAGCAATGTTCATTTACGTGTATCAATTGTAATTGCCTTAATGTACTGTTGATGCAATCATATTGTTCGATAACCTTTTGAACTGTATATCGTCTACATTCAACACAATGATATTAACATTACTTACGTCTCGGTATTTGTGATATTTAAACACATAATAAGCATAAAATATCTACTTTGATCTTGTAAACAAAATTGCGTTGATTGCTAATAGCTAACGAGGTTCAAGGCGATTATTTTCCGCAGATAAATTTCAGTTCAAAACAAGAATCAACATTAATAATTAATCATTATCATAAGCTTTTATTTCACGTGCAACAATAATGCAGTTAAACTTTAAAACATAAAATATGAGACTTTTTACAGCTTCATGAACTTCTCACGCTTTATCGGTTTCGTCACTTTTTATTTTGAGTTTACCTTTCGTAGTTTTTTTACGTAAGATTCTTTGTTGAAAAACCTTCCAATGGTGCTTGCGGTTCCACACCATCGATCATACAAGACCTTATAGCGTAACCTAACCTTATTTAGCCAATATGTATATAATTGTAGTAATTTACACTTTGTAAACATTTCACCGTCTACCTATTGCCATTAATGATATGGAGCTAAAAACACCACGGGTACGAAACCCCTATAAATATAAAGCTCCGTAATTTATTTTTGTGAAATTATGCTCATTTTAACACGAGTTCCAGGAGGAAAGTACGGATAGTACTTTCTTATAGTTTAGGAGTCAAAGCTAACTACTACTAGCTACTAACAAAATAACTTTGCAAAAACCTAAATCAATTTATTAAGCACTAATTACAGATTTTCAAAAAAAAAATGATTTTTTAAGGAGAGTGTTACAGACAGCGCTGTACCTATGCAGACGCGATCGAGAGGACGCTGTAGAGTTCACCACTCTACAGCGTCCTCTACAGTCTACAGTCACCAAAAATTTAATGTAATATTAATTTTCAATTGCCGTTCCTTTAAATTTATATAAATAAAGCGGTTTTTCTTTTTTGCTTATTAATAAAGAAAATACTTACTTAGAGCTTAATATCTTTTAAATTAAAGTGTTGATGTTTCTAATAGTAAGCACCTATTTACCAAAATCTGTATCCTGATCGCCTGCTGGGGCCAGTGCTAGTAACTTAGCTAGACAGTTTAGTCAAGTCAACGATAAAATTACAATAACGATAAAACATTCTAAGACCTTTTGTTACACATGACTGATCAATTAGATGACGATGTCCATATAAAGATATAAAGAGAAAGCCTAGTTCTCGTTCATGAAAATTGTTCAGATAATGTTGGCACCTTTTGCAAGAAATGAACAAATAAATTGTCACGTCTTATTATACCCCACAGTAGATGTTGTGCGTGGGACAAGGGATACAAGGGGTCTAGTTGGTACCGTAGGATAGTAATGTAATTTGATTTCAACTCAGAAACCAATACGAGTCTGTTGTTACACCGCACGATTTCAGATGGAATGTACAGCGAGCTGTGATATCGGAGTACGAACAACCGATAGTACATTTCGTTAGTTTCACAATTTATTTATTTATAACTGATACACTGTTCTCGAAACTCGGACTACTGAAGTTACGTAATGTGATGGATTTATGTCCAGCGTAATAATGTAACATAGTAAACAACATTTCTTATATTTATATTTTATGAACTCAACAAAGACGCGATTCTAAAGAAACATCTCCAAAAATATAAAATTATAAGGTACCCGATAACCTAAAATATATGTACATTTCTTAGTAGTGGCAATGGTTCCGGCGGCAGACCACCCGTGTTGTGGGTAATGACGAACGTCATACAACTCATGTTTGTGGTAGTAAGCTCGTTTTGTACTGATGCTACGGCTCTACACTGTACGGATGTTAAACGTCATGTCTACTAACACCTGTGATAAAATATTAAACCCTTGACCCACCATAAGTCTTCATTATGGGATCTCACCTAAATTTGATGTCAAAACTTTATTAAGTGGAACAGTAACAACCTAGGAGTCGTACTTGCGTAGGAGTGTTCGTGAGTTCAAACCTCACTGAGTACGAGTATATGAGCATTACATACCCCAAAAAAAGAACAAGTCATTCACACATTACATTGTAAATTATAAGTTATGTTGATTGCAATATATATTTACAACGTTTTATACAATTTATTAACACGTAGATAGGGTACTCATACTTCATTCCATATTGATAGCCACTATTTGACTATACTTGAAAATTTAATCAGAATTCTATTCATCTTCGTTAAAAAGTACTTAACACAAGGGGCTTCAATTAAATTAAATCTTCAGTTATACGGGTTAAGTTGTAATAATTGTAGACGATGATTCGATCAAGTGTTAGTGAAAGCATGATTCATATGTATCTATATAAAACCATCATAAACTAAAGTCAGTCGCGAAGACCTCCCGCCAGCTAATGCAGTGGGTAAATTAATTCCCAAATTATTTTCATTG
This sequence comes from Arctia plantaginis, assembly GCA_902825455.1. Lineage (NCBI taxonomy): Eukaryota > Metazoa > Arthropoda > Insecta > Lepidoptera > Erebidae > Arctia > Arctia plantaginis. The sequence continues at coordinate 11,756,201 of CADEBD010000288.1, forward strand.
TTTGTCCTGGAAATGAGCACGCAATGTGTGCCAGAAGCTGGCTTGCGGCTTTGTTTGTTCAATGTTGAAACCACGATGTGACGTCATATAGGTACAGTAATACAGTTTACACTCTGGCTTGCGCAACGCTATGATTACCGGAAACTACGATTTCGTGTGATTTTACAGCCTCATGTATCTTCCTTCAATTTATCCTAAACATAAACACAAAAGTAACCATTGATAAAATACATGATAATAGACTAAACATAGTACTAACCACACAAAGAGAAACCTTGCAAAAATGACGTAACCCAATTAGTTTTCGGAGCAAATTTCGTATTGTCTAAACACTCGGACCTTTTTCAAAAAGAAATAAAGGTTTTTTTATGTGTATTGACGAACGACATTCTTCCCAAAATAGTTTTACATGCTAACTATAAATTAAAGCTTTACCTTGTATACTTTTTATAATTAAAATGTATAACTATTTAGTTGGAACAGAATGTTTACAAACAGCAACAGACTCGAACCGATTAACGGTAATATTGTGCAGTGACAACTTGATTGCTTGGAAGTGACAGCACGGGAAGAGTGTTTAATGTGTTGGCACTGTATGCGTGAAAGGTAAGACTTGACGAGGGGATGATGTCTGCTATTATCACACCACGACATACAGCAATAAATTATAACCGGCACTTAGTTATATTGTAACAAAATCTAAATCGAGCAGAAAAATTTAAAAAGTGGTATTATTTACAATATTGAAGATCCAATGAAAACAAATGGATTTCATTATAATATATTAATGTAGTATTTAAATAAACACATATTAGTGGAGTGTCATTTGTAAATATTAAAGTGGTTCCAAAGTTATTTATCACAACATCTCAATGTGAGTGGGGATGGGGACAGTACTGTATACCGTATCAGAACGATAATTCCTAGTTGGTGTACGTACGAAAACAGAGATGGGTCTTAAAATATTTTTCATGAGACCGAATACCGAAAATCCTTATCACTGCTTCAGAATGGGTTCTTCTACAAGAAGCGTTCCTAAATAATCATCTTGCTACAGCTTACAAATAACGAGTTGGCTTTACTTAAATGAAATGGCTTTTCGAGTTTCAGCTATCATGAACTACTGAGTTACTGGTAACACTTAGCAAGCAGATAAACAAATTAAGGGAAACACAATAGGCTCTCTACTATGATATTCATTAATATGGAAATAAAAACAACCAATCTAAGTTGATTAGTTGTACAATTCGTTATCCTATTTTCAGGTTGTACGTTAAAGCAATTTGTACCGTCTCATTTGATTACCATTTCATCATCCTATAGAATACTTCTAGAATACGGATCCGTGTTTCGATGAATCAAGAGACTAAAACGTGCAAGTATTAAAGTTCTGGCGATTAATATTTTGAATTCCGCATACAAAGCACTCATATACCAGATACAAAGAAATTCTTTAAATAGCGAAGCGAAGCTTTGAGAAGTCTTTGCTTGGGTTATAGCAACCAATTGCTTCATAAATTTTTAAATTATCAAGCGATACTGCCTATTCGATTCATATTCATCGTACACTAAATATTATGTTTTTTTTTTTTGAGTAATTACAGTAAGAAAAACGAAATCATGAGGTACTTCATTTGTATTAAACTAAACATGTATATTTATGATTTTACATAAGTTACGATCAAAGATTATGTCAAACTACTTTTAAATCCTATTCGGTGCAGTTAAACAATATAAGATATTAGATATTATTTAACCTCCCATGCTGTTAATTTTACAAAACAATCTGTAACACCTGTGGTACTGGATACAAAGCCGATAATATGGGATAACTGACCCCCGTTGGACCGTGAACAACTTACGAACAATTACTCGTTATATTATTTTTAGCTCAGAATTATAATTAATTATTAAATAGTAAAAAAAAATACCAATTAAATCACTGATAAAATATAGCCATCGGATCTACACAAACAAATTACTTAATGCGTTAGTGTTGCGTGTAGTCATAGGGGTTGAACAGGGTGATAAAGAGAACAATATGCCGTGGCCGCACACCACGGGCTAATGCACCAAACCCAACAACTCGAAATATCTACCTAAGGACAATTTGTTCTCTAGGAAAACAGTCAAGGGTTATATTTGCGGTTGCATTGTGTCGAGCCCACGGTCCCATAAATCAAGTTCCCTGCACTCGAAGTCGGGAGCGGATTCCACCAGGTGGTCCCAACTATTTTTAAACACTGTTTATGTACCAATAAGGGAATAAAATTTATTTTATGAGTTTCTTTCATATGGTATTTTGATTCATGATTGAAAGAATTACTTTTACTATTGACTTCGTTAGCAACATTGACGGTCGTGGGACATGTGAAACCTCTACAGTAAAATAAGCACTAACTTTTTTACGTACAAAGTCTGTTTGACAGCTGGCGAGCATGCTCCGCGAACCGTGATGTTTTTTGCAAGACCTTGTACCAAACAAGAGTTTTAATTTCAGCCACGAAATTTTATACCAGCCAGTAAGTTTATATCACACTTACGTAGATCGTAACCATTCATTAATTACGATGTTGAAATATTTAGAACGCTATTTTTAAGCACACTAATTATGCTTATAAAAATAACGTAGGCAATTAAGACACATACTAAAAAGATAATCGTTGCGAGATTTTTGCAGATTATGAAAATAAAGTATAATATAGTAAATCCGAAAACCTTTTTAATTCAAACGGGATAATATCTGAAAGTGTCGGTCAGACTTAAAAACCATCTTTGTGGATAAATAGAATATTCATTAAGGAAGATTACACGCTGTGTATCATCACGATTTTAGAGTCTTATTTTATGCCTTTTCTCTTCTTGCTACCCTTGTGAAAAGCCAAAGTGAAAAGGCAAAAAACTACTCAAAAATCGCATACACTTATGGTAAAATAATATCCTTATCACAAGCTGCTCAGTAGCCTGGCTAGAAGTGCAGTACTCAACAAAAAGATTTAGTTCTCATAATGTACATATTGCATCAATTGTATCGAAAACGTGTAAAACCACCTTGGTAATGCAAGCCAGTGTGAATCTGCATTAAACATCACTGCCAAAATGTGAACCAAGGACTACGCTTGTCCTCATAGTCCTCAGTAAAAATGTCTGACATGCGAGGGTCTTAAAATAAAGTTAGAAAGTGTTAAAGTCAAAACTGTGTATAATTACTTTGGTTGCTGGAACACGTTAACTCTTAAGCAGCAGTTTGTATACAGAAATCTTATAACATGTAGTGTCGGGTGCCTCTAGTCTCTAGCTAGTGATACGCTGAATCGCTAACAATGTAAATTCATTGATACTAATATTAATATGAATTACTAGCTGACCCTCGCAATGTCGCCTGCGTTTTTCAAAACGAATAAATTTTCCTCTTTACGGCAATATTTCTCTTTGATGTTAGGCTCATATTTATTTTAGTGTGATGTTATATAGCCTATAGCCTTTCTCGATAAATGGGCAATCCAATATTGAAGGATTTTTTAAATTCGAACCAGTAGTTCCTGAGATTATTGCGTTAAACAAAACAAACAAACTCTTCAGCTTTATAATATTAGTATACAAGTATATTATGTTAAATAACATAAGTTAAATTTTTTCGCAGTGACAATATGCGCAATCTTGAAACCACAGTTTACGTTGAGGACTTAATAACACTGTGTTAATTTCACATATTGTTCTTGATACTGAAATTGAACTCATCATTCTATCATTGTAAGCGCTGAAGTGCTTTTATGTTTTGTTAACATCTTTAGTTAGTTTAGACACGTCGATTCTGACTTCAACGTACCTATGTATGTGAAATCTTGAATCGATTATCTGTTTCGTAATTCGACTAGCATAAAAACGGTACTAAAACAGTCGGTAAATAAAACTCACTTTCAATTCTATAAATTACTGGGATACCACTTTCATAGCACCGGTTTCCTAACGCAGTGGTACATGTTTTACGAAACATGAACAGAGCATACGGTAATTATGGGCGGCTGTTGAGCTAATTGTCTGTAATGTATAGCGCACTACCAATAATAAGGTTCCCGCTGTTTATTAGTTGAAGCAATAAGTACCTGTGAGCGCTGATACCCTGGTAGAAGGCGCGCGTCCCGTCGGAGCGTATTTCCGGTCAAACGCTTTATTTGGGCAGTTCCAGCGCACTGGCGTAACATCCGCTCGCAATTACAAATATAAACGTGAAAACATTTTGAAAGCTTGCTTGTTGATTTTAAAAAATTATGGCATATATAATTTAAATTCGTATTTTGTTTAGACTTTTATTCAAATACAATCGTACTAACGTATCCGGGATGCTGAGTTCGCAATGAAAAGTATATTAACTTGTCGTAAAACAGGCGTGTGGTTAAAATCATAAATCGGTCTTTGTTTCGAAGTTCTCACGGAAATCAACTTATTTATGTTTCATAGCAATAATTACGCGTCTCCTGTTAGATTTTCTTACTCAAATTCGACACCCAAGCCTTAGCATTGAGCTAAGGCCGAATATATGCAGATTGATTTTCATATACATTTTATTTTACTATTCTGCTCACTTATAAAGTTGTATATGTTTAATAACAATTACTTACTGAAAACATCTAAATCATGTTTTACTTTGGTTAGACGACGCACGCGACGTCAAATAGGGAGTTATTAGATTAGACCCCAAAGTTCGTAAAAAGAAACTTGAACTTTCTTCGAAAACTGCTAAGGGAACACGATGGGTATAGAGCTTAACCTACATCTGGCAGGAAGAAATCGCGTATTTTTATGTTCTATCTTTTTTAAACTTAATATGTTATAGTGGGAGAATTGACGATGCGTTCGGCAGCACGACGAAACTGCACTGTGGCGCTGTGCATGAAGCTAATTCTGCTTAAAAACTCACGTTTTGCAAATAATAGCATGCGACTTAGCTAAAGTAGGTACGTTTTCATACATTCAGATGAGGGTTGACCCTTATTTAGCACAGTGACGAACCAGACTAATTCACTTAGAGAAACGTGCATCAACGAAAGTTTTTATCTATTTTTAACACGCTTTTACCAACTTGCTATGTATGTATCTATGTAACAGAATCTTTGAACGTGATTTTCACCCACTCTAAAACGATTATCCTAATCAGGATCTTCAAGATTAACGGCTCTGTAATGTCTTGTGCTACGTATTGAGGCGTGTACAGAAGCATATGTCACTTACTTACTTGTTACTTTTTTAGTCTTAATGAGAAAATAATCATCATTAATGACAAAAAAAAACAAAAATAAATGATGGTTTAAAAACTAAATATACAAACGTGAAAACAAAATGAAAAACCCGACTGCAAAAGGACAATTTAAAGGTAATGGTCACTAAAAATATGGTCATGAATTTGATACACCATTTTAAAATCCTCATGATGAGCCCTTTAATTTGGTACCTATATTGCAGTGTCCAAAAATAATATTGTATAAACCATAGCATCTCACAGTAGTCGTCATGTTGTTTTTTTTGTCATCTATTTAGATAGAACACTTAGGTTACCAAGACGAATCTAACGATATGTTAATTAAATAAATCAGTGGAGCGGTTTGGAAGATAAGAGGTAATATGGAATATTACATGCATACATACGTATAAAATACGCGCGAAAAACACACGCTTTTGTAACTAGCCGCACTAAAAAGTAGAAAATAATTTTCTATAAGTTCAAAAAGAAAAATCATTTTATAGTAAAAAGCGTGAGGTACTTTTCTTTTACCAATATCCGTCAATAAAATATTTACAACACTTGACATCTAGCACCCCACGCATTTTTGACATACGAGTAAAATGATTTATTTTTTTATTTATAGTTAGGCTAATTAGAAAAACTTGTTGTTTTAGTTTTTTTATCTATAATTAATTAACAACTAAAATACTAATTAATCAACTTTCGACCCTAACCGTCAGATATATATATATATATATACTAGTAAACCCTATAAATTTGTTTCATTTTAAGTAAGGTGATGTCAGTTTGACAAACGAGGAAGTTTCAGGTTCCACCATAAATGTTGATATGACAGAATATACTAGCAAATTAATATAAATACTCTAACCATGCTACTGGAACCGTACACTGGTAAACTATCCTCAATCATATATGTATAATACTTTACATAACTATTTCAAGTAAAGACAGTACTGTTACCATATGAATACCCGGCTCATACTCTGTAAGTTTGCACAGATGGAAAACTGTTATGGCAAACTAAAAGAAAGATCGCAATAAATATTTCAATATATTTACATTCATATGTGTTCTATTGAAATTCTTGAGCTGTTTGCTTATAACATGGTCCCATACCGATACAGTATGAGCGCGGTGAGTAATACGGGACTCAAGAGCACCAGACGATTTCGAACAATGATCATACAAGGAGCTTTGTTTGTTAGCGGTAGGATATGTGAGAAGTAATCTCGTTCCCATCGGCGGCGGTGCGTACTACTGATGGATTCTCGTCGCGCTCTGCACAGGAATGTGTCGTAAATCATGCTATATAGCCACTTATACCCGTTCGCGGGAGAGTCGAGTCCTCCGTCATCGGTCGCAGCCTGTCACTAACGTTAATTTTTATAAATAACAGATGCATAACCGCCTACATATTAAATAAACTGCCGTTTTAAATGGGATTGACCTAAAATATTTACTATAATAAACTATACTTATTGAATAATTATAGTAGGTATAAGAAATCTGTACAAATTAGTTTACTTCAGTTAATTACAATAGTTTCCGATTACAGTTTAAGGGTTGTTTGTCATTATTCATTAATTAGGCAAACAAGGACTAAAGCCTCCCAACAGTAAGCAGTAAACGCTAATTCACAGCTAAATTTATAAACACTTAACACTGGTGTTGTCACTTTCAGCATTGACAATCATATCCTACTGCAAGATCAAAGTCGAAATATATTATCAAAGATACTTTTTCCAGGCCAGTATATGTTGTCTTTCGCAGAGAAGGAAAAGTTAAAAGTATTAAAATTTTGCATTTTTTATTGAGAATTCCTTTAAGTTTCCTAAAATATTGATTGTCACCGAAAACCTGGTCACCGGCGAATCTTACATGCCAGACCGTTTCTTTACTGTATCTCAAACAGTGTTAAAGATTACGAGTAATTTTCCTTATAGGTACCTACTCTATAAGTTATTTATCATTAAAAATAAGCACTAAAAGGCTGAGAATAGTGTTAACTAAGTCAAACAGTTTATTGGTATCTCCCACTTGGGTGGCAGAGGTTAAAAGGCCGCCATTTCCTGAGGAAACTTTATACCGAACTTAAATTATTGTTATTTAGATTGCAGAACATGTATAGCCGTCGGTATTAAATGTAATTTAGCCTAATTTAAGTTTCTAATGAAGACTATCTCTATACTGTTTTAATTAGAACTTAAACAAAAAAGAAAATCATGTTCGTCATTATTTTGTTGTATGTCGTGGTCATCTATCTCATGCAAATTCATACAAACACACACATACACATCGAGGCAAACACAAGACATGGCGCAAGACTTGGAAGATGGGCTTTCAAGCTTCCTGAGAAAAAAAGAAATTACATCTGATCATATATAATTGGATCCAAACGATTAGATATAATAAGATCCAAATTTTGGCAGGATCTAACTATATATATGAGGTCGACTTGGAGAGGGTTGGAAATTAAGCACTGGATTAAATACTAAGCGCGTATAATATCCCGTCACAATGCTTGATGCTTACATTTCATAAAAATAAATATTTTTCCTGCCGTCTAACGAAACCATGGCGCGATTCACATTTTCGAGTATTAAATTTATTAATACCTATATTTACGTGAACATGCCGCCCACCAAGGACAAGGACGTTTTATACTTTTCAAAACGAAACAACTTTATATAGGCGTAACTCACAGAATTTCAATAACCTTTTCCGTAAAACTATGAAATTATGAAGCTCTTTTTTTTATCTCAAGATATACAATTCATAATGACTAAATTTAAATTTAAATATTTGAAACAAAGCAAAATAACCAATTTATACAAGGTAGATTTTTTAAACTTCATTTCAAAGTCACGTAGATAGGGCCTTTAAAGAAGTGTTGCGACTCTTAAAATTCACTTGAATACAAAAAAAATAGTGTACGAATAATCTAATTTATTAATAACAAGTTGTTTTCAATCCAGGTGTTTTAGAGCATTTATAATACCTACTTAAAATTCATCTGACATTCAATTGTCGCAATAATTAAAACCGCATAATTAAAATCAAAAGTATGTAAGTTAATGTCACTTTAAATGCATCTTTATAGGCAAAAATCGCCGGTATCCAAGTCTAGTGTATACTAAAAGTTACTAGTAAAACCTATGATACGCCATTACACGGGCTTTTATACTAAGATATATAAATGTGTAAAACAGTAATCGATTAGTACACACTAAGAAATGATATTGATATCTCTTAAAAATCGGATATTGTAGTAACCGATTTCTTTGAACTCATCGCTAAACTTCAATCTGTCAGAACTGTCAAACGGTACCTCTTAGATACGATAAACTAAAATAACGCTTAATACGAGTAGTAACAATATAACCTCACATTACAAATATGTTTAAACTCTTTAGTTTAACATGTTTCACATCATGGACTGTTGTATTTGTAACGTAACTACACGTGTAATACCATCAGATCCAGGATGTTTTCTTTGTATCCTACCTAACCAGCACCCGCCCGGGGGCATATTATCCTCCTTTACAAAAAGTAAATCACCAATAGTCTCCGGAATTTTGCGTTGCCATTACGTTGCAAAAATTGTTGAAGATAGTCGTGCGACCATCGTTGCCGAAATGACTGCATCATTCGGACTGGCACAGAGATCATCCGAGTCTCGGGAAAGGACATAGAGTAAAGTAGAGTAGAAAAGAGGGATGGAAGTTTAGATAAAATTTGGTATGAAGATACTCTAATTCTTGAGGAAAGACTATTTTTTACCGCGATAACGCATTTTACGCGGGCGGAGCCCCGGGCAAAAGCTAGTTTATTATAAAAATCAACCTTTAGCTATTCAAATACAATTCGGCTAAAACCCATCCTCTCAGATATACTAAAAGTACTATTATAGTCAAAAGAATTAAGAATACTTACTTGCCAAAAAACAGTAAAATAAGATCAGCACGACACAATCTCAATAATATATACTTGTTCTACAAACCGTATTCACCCAGTTGGTTTTGTAATTGAAAGCCACGAAATCAGTTTAGATATCAAGCAATGAAGTGAAACGTTTTCTCGAAGGTATTCCACGGAGTGGTGATTTGTTCTGCTGTGGACTCCGGGTCAAACAATATTGAACCTTGAATAAAAATTACGTCATACCGATTAAATGCTCTGCAAGGTATGGTGTGACAACATCTACAAATAGAGACCGATGACCGCGGACGCGAACTACGAACAGTACGTGACGACTGACGGTACATCACAAATAAATGACGTACTTTATAATCATTATTGAACTCTAGGAGGTAATACCTAGTGTTAGTGTACATGAATATTTTATAGCTCACGTCATAACATTGCATTTGACTTACGAAAATGTGTTTATCAATTTTATGCAAATAAATAAAATTAATGTCTGTCTTTTTATTAGGTACGTACTTATTAGGTCGTACCTGTTTTAAAATTGGTATTTGCAAGTTACCAAAACTGAAAGAATAATTCTTTTTCTTTTCGTCTGTATGGTTGTTTGTGGCAATTAGTGTATTACAATAGGAAGTATTTCAAGAAGTGACTTAATTTTTAGTTATTCAAAATCGTTTCAGTCTGTCAAACTAATGTTCATCTAAGTTTTAGGTATCACTACTTCAATTTGAGAACTACCACGAGAAGGAAGTGGTGGGCAACAGTCTGTTAGACCACATCTAAATATGGTATGATTTAAAACAAATTATAATAGTTATGTAGCTGGTTATAAAATATAAACGTAGAGTAAGTAGTTGTCGAGACAATTTGTCAAGTTGACAAGTTGTCGAAATAATTTTACGTTTCATGACTAAAAGACATATGACACCACTATGTAGGATCAGGAATAAATACTCGTAGAAGAAACTATCAAGGATGAGAAATTAGAGAATTTTAGACGAATCAGAAGCAGCAGTAACAAACCTAATAGGTTCGTACGAAAATTAGACCAATCAGAACACGAAATAAGGCAGTAAAATTGCTTAACTATTACTGAATATCAATCGTTATAAACTAACAAAACTACATATTTTGAATATTTTTTTTTGGAGTATTGTTTTGTAGTAGACTTCCAACTTATCTGAGGGATAGTGACTATGAATACGTAGATTTACTTAAATTATTTACTCTACTTTTAAACGTTTCAGGATTTTGTTTTTCTGGAAAATAGACGAAGGGTGTTCATATTACTTTAGCTTGGACGACTTCAATTATAAAAAGCAGCCATCAAACCATTTAGTTCGACTTTTTGGTGTTCGACAATAAAGGTTGGCACATCTATCTGCGTCTTATAGTCGCATTAACGTCTTTTCTTATCAAATTTTCCATTACTTGTTCTGTGATATTTTCGATGTTTTATAAGAATGTATAATTTTTATATATTTTTATCAATTAGTAATTTTGTAATTTGTATTAAAATCAAACCACTTAATTCTCTATAATTATTGTCTAACTCGAAAACATTATAAATGCTACACAATGAGATCCGGTAAGTAAGTATTATGTATGAATGTACCAGCTAATAACGCAAGTCTCAAAGGCGCCGCGCGCTGAAAGGCTTTATTGTGTGCTAGAGCCGCACATGCAGCCCCGCACGATCCTAATTAACTTATAAACGCTAGATACAGATGAATGCATATATTCGAAATGATCGGTTTGTTCCCAACGCGGTAGGTGTACCCGTAGCTAACTATAAATAATGAAACAACATAATTTCATCTGGGATTATAATTGTATTATATCACACAATGATAGCCTTTCTATTAAATTAGTCGATGTGTTTTACTAACCTTGATTAGCCTTGCCAAAACTGCTTGAAATAAGGAAATGAAATTTATTTATGAATACATTTTAAAGTATAATTTTGAGCATATGTTTGTTTCTTTAAGTATTGATGTTGTTTCAGTGTTGATCTTAATAGTAAGTATTAAATTAGTTAAAATATTCGCATTTAGAATTTTGGCGTGAATAATCTTTATGTATTGGAACGAGTTTTGGGAGTGTGGTTGAAATGTATCAGCAAGGTATATGTCTATCGATACCAAAAAAAATTAAAAGTTTTGGTGGTATACGTAAAAAGTTTGGAAGCCTCTGGGCTAGACGGTGCTATACACCGGGGCCCCCAAGCTTCGGGGGGCCTTGGACCCTGACCAGCAAACCTCGTATTGAATTAGCTAAAAATTCTCCCACCTTTGAAATGTAAATAAAATAAGTTGTAACACGACTTTAAGAAAGTACTGCCGTTCAGGGAGTTAAGGTTTTTTTTTTAATTTGGCATATTATTAAATAATGATAAAATAATGACCTCGTAAAATTTTTGAAAAACTAAAGAGAAAGAGATTTTTTTTTGCATTTAACATAGAGTCTTCTGAGAAATCACAAGTTTAATTTCATGTTATAAAAAGTACTGTTCTGATTTCATTCAAAATTGAGAAAATGAGAGAAAATAATTTGTAAAACATTTAAGACCCATAATTACTGCTTCAGAACATGTGGTAGTAACAATTGATAAATGTCTGTGACTGTCCAAAATGCTCTCTATTCTCCCTCCAATGCGATTTTGCCTATATACTAAATACAACACTAGTCAAATAAGGCAGTGTTTTTACATTATTAATTTTTAATTACATTGTTTTTAACTAAGGCATTAACTATTCACAGGTACAAGAGGAGAGAAAGACCAAAGAAAAAGTGGATGGACCGTGTGAGTGAGAATATGGCTAGGAGAGGCGTAAACAGTGAGATGACGATTGATAGAGTAGAATGGAAGAATCATACTTACTGCGACGACCCCAAATAAAATTGAGATAAGTTTAGGTAGATGACGATATACCCTTAGTATAGTAGGGAGGTCTGATTTTCACATAATAACTAGATGAGATCCCTTAAAGGGATGTTTGCCTTTGTACATGACTTATCTGTACACACATTGTTTTTAATGTTTAGTTACAATAAAGTGTTCTACAAACAAACGTGCCTAAACCTTTTGATTTACTTCATTTTATTGCTTAATACCAATGTTATTAATCCAAGTATACGTTCCTAAATCTTCACCTGTAAAACCTAAGCGATCCCTGAAGCTCACACAAGTTACTTTTGCACATACATGTAGTAAGTAGTTTTGCTGTGCCATGCAGAGCGCGATAAAGAGCAGATGACGAACAATAGTGGCTTTGTACTTTTAGGGTATTTATTTTAATAATATATGTTAATAAACTGTTTAGGATATATATATATATATTTTAACTTGATAAATCGTAAACAGTTTCAAAATATAAAATTCAAAATATATATATATTGATATTTTGACTTAATAAATCCTAAATAGTTTAGTCATAGCCATAGCATCAAAGCAGTTTTTTTTTTGCACCAGGGCCTTTGGTTATAAGTAAATATAATAAGAACTCGTCGTTTATTAAGATATTTTGTTACGTATAATTTTTTCTAAACTATTGACAATGAACTTGTCAGGAGATGTTTACTAAGAGAGACGACTCAGTATGCGTCCGGAGACGCCGCTATTGCCCCGACAGGCGCAGCGTGGCCCGTGGGCGGTGCACTTGTTCTTGCGCAACCTTTTGGGATGCAAGGGCCAAGCGCACATGCGACAATACTACGAAGTCGCCTCCCATTAGCATTCTACCGTTAACTTCGTTGCTCCAAGGTAACTTAATGATACGATGCCACTACAATACAAGTGCTCTATTATGTAGTACGTTTTAGTATGCGTTGTAGGTATATAATGTCTATTTTAATTACACAGGCTAATACGGCGAGACTGACAGTTGAATCCCTGTCAAGTGACAAGCCAGGGCTATAAGATCTGATGCCCAATATTTTCTGTACTGATTATAGATAAAACAGTATTACAAAAGTTTTTAAGCAGATTTCAGAGTAAATACTGAGAACAAAAGGATTGGCTAGTATTTAAGTAAAACAATTTTTTTAAGACCGTCATAAAAAAGACGAGAGAGCAGCAAAACGAAATGCTAACTTGAGTTCCGTTGGATTTTTTTTTCATTTTCTGCCGCAAGCATGCGTAGCAACACTTTGTATACCTAATGCAAACTTAGGTAATTTTAAGAATATTTGGCATCTGCAAGAATTTTATTAACAGTTAGTTGATAAACATATGCATAATTTATGCCAATTTAAACAAGAAGACATGTTTACTCAGGTACCCATAACAATAGAACACAAAGTTCGCTGTCTACTTAAATGGTAATTTCCTTTACCTATAGGAAAGAGGCAATAACTATCACAATTATTAAAATGACTCCGTTTAAACTTATTAGTTTTTTATGTTTCAATTTTAAGAACCTTTGTAAATAACACGACGCATTAAAGTATTTTTCCATGAGAACTCTCTTCGAGATTCTGGTATTTAAAGATTCTTATTAAAATAAATCGTGATAAAGTTGGAGTTATAATTGTATTATAATTAAAAAATGTATAAAATAATAATTATTAAGTGACAACCACAAATCCATATAGGTACATGCCTAAAAATGTTACGTTAGTTTGTGTAAGGTTCAAATACTCAAAGTTCCGCACCGATGGAGAGTAAATTCTGACACGGTTTACCTTATTACGACCATCGCTTTAAAGATTATTTTCATCTATTTTTCGTGTCAGTTTTATTCCTTATCGATGCAACCACAATGTATTACAGTGAAGCTTGGAAGGGTACAGCTGCTTTAAAATTATTATATTTAAAAAATACAACCTACTTTAATGCGTTGAAGTTTTACCACCTTTTTTTTCGGAATCTCGAAATCCCCTCGGATACCACCTATCGGTGGCATGTCGGACTCGAATCGACTAAAACCGCACGCCGTCTCGGGTACTAATAGCCGGGGAACCAGGTATACCCTAGAAAGGAAGGCCCTGGTGCCCCGACATACCTCGGGCCATCTACAACAAGTAGACGACCCCCCCCCCCCCCCGTGTGGAACCCCATGTTCCCTCTGCTCCCTGGAAGCGAGCGCGCTTCGCAACGCGCTCGCCGCCACCCCGGCCTGCTTCTGCTAGGGTGACAGATGGCCTCACCTGTCACCCCCAGGCCTGCGCTTATGGAGGACGGAGGTCGTTCTGCGACCTCCGGCGCCTGAGTCGCCTGCGGTACCTGGCCCGTTCCCGGGCCTGGCGGGCCGGGAGAGTTCTAAACCTCTCCCGGTCCCGCTCCGCCGTCTCCTTCGCGAGCATGACTTACTCGCAGAAGGAGACGGCAGAGTTCCACGCACTCTCGCTCCGCACGATAGCCGCAATCAGGCTATCGAGTGAGAGAACTCCCACTCCGATGGCCGCCACGAGGTCTCGCCTCTGCTCAACCCACGCCGGGCACTCTGCCAGCGTGTGGAGAGCCGTGTCCACGTTCTGGCCATCGCAGTGGTGGCACTCAGGCGTTGGCTCCTTGCGGGTCAGACACAGGTGATCCCCGAAACATCCTTTCCCAGTAATCACCTGCGTCAGTCGGTACGAGAGGGTCCCGTGACGCTTCTCGATGAAGTTTTACCACCTGAAACTTTAATTAGTTTGCACTTTTTTTTCGATCACTGATAATACAATCAAATTGAGAACCTCCTCCTCTCTTACAGTCAGTTACAACATTCGATTACTTTTGATATCAATATTTATATGAATCACTTTAAAATTATTTATTATAATAACAGACTAACATTGCATTATAAACATTTTCACAATTCATACAATCCACATAGTTAAAACTCATTAAAAATTCACAACTATGTGTGCAATTTTATTTGTGATAGAACAACGATAAAAGCAGTGCATGAGTTTTACTATGAACTAAGTGTATAAATATTCTAAATGATAAAATTAATCAGTCTGAACTGTGTACCTGCAGTGCTAAATGCAGTGGTCCACTCACTCTGCATGTTGGTGCGGGAGGCTGGTAACCCCAGAGACAGTTCCAAGGCATTTTATCGAAGCATTTTAATACATAATATTTTTCTCAAAAATATTGTTTTTAAACCGACTCATCACATTTCACATTACAACACAACAGTAAAAAAAACGAAATGTTTTTCTATTCTTAAATTTAAAATAGTGACTTCTGACTGCCATTTAAAAAATTAAAGCAGTTTTTTTTATTTGTCTTTCCGGCGTTTCCAGCCACACATGCGTGTAATCGCGGCCACTAACGCCTCATGACTGACTGAGCCGCTCAGCCGCGATCCAGCTGATCGCTCTTAACCTCCTCCTCTTAACCTCCACCACCTCTTGTTGCAGATCTCATCACATTGATAGGTATGACAGAGTAAACATGTTTAATGGTTAACTGCCGTCTTCCATATTTTTTTTGCAAGGCTCATCAGAACTTTATCACAAAAAACATATTGTTTCAAAGTTATGAATAACTCAAATTAAATCTAGAATTACTTTTAGGTAAAATTTAACATTCATTAATCTTTTCAATAGTAACATTTTAATGAGTATGCCTGTCGAAATAGTCTTCGTCCGTTAGTAACTGTCTCGACATTACCAAATATATTTACAAATCCATCCGAATAAGCCCATCCCGGAAAACTAATTTATGTAACTACATAAATAATTATACAGACTGACAAGAAAAACATAAATGAAGATAATAATATAGTTAAAGAGCTAAGTGTGGTCATCATGTATAGAGAGCATTTCTACATTTTATGGACATGATATTAACATGCATACAACACTTAAAATCCATTAAAACATTCCCGGCATAATTGTGTGAGTGGCTACTAGCGTCATTATTGTACTTGTCCTAATATAACTTTCGAATCGAAAAGGAGCCTGACACTTGGTATGTTCCTAGACTTGCAATCTACATACCTACCTCCAATCTAATAAAAATAGGGGAAAAAAATAAATTGAATCAGGGTCATGTGCTATTTGGCATTTTAATATAATATATATTTATAGTATAAATTTTAATAATTTTCAGCTATTCGATGTGCCAAATTACTATAGATCTAAAAATTGCTTTAAGTTTTTGCCCTACTTTAAAAGCAGAGACCTAGAGCCTCTACTTTTTAATTAGGACAATCATCATCGCGATAACAGTAAGACTTTCTAATTATTACGTATAGTGATAAATGTAATAAGCGTATTCTACATCCTGTAACTTTAGACCCTTAGAGGTGGAATAAAATTCGTCGTTTCATAATTGGCGAAGTTATCACATAATATAAACACAAAAATAATAGTTGAATTAAGGTCCGACTTCGACGATCTTCACTTGCGATCCACACAAAATATTACACCTAATCAATTAATTACGAATTTTGATTACATCATTAACAAACCTCTGGGATTAAACGTAGTGATGGACTGACCACAAGAGGCTGCTCTTGGTAGCGCGACCACGGACAGTTCCAAGGCATGCTGGTACGTTGCAGTTTGCATTGACCTTATCACAACATTTAAAATACTAATTCACACACGCTAATCTATATTAACATTATTAACCAGTTTCTTCGTAATCATTTCTCAACTGTATATAAAACAAAAACTAATATGAAACAATTCGCATTCGTTATCTAATAAAGCGTAAACATATCGCACGGCACCATAAGGTGTTACGACAACGTAATCCATGCAACAGGATAAAGGAGCGCACGCATGCGTGCGAACGAGGGACCGGGCGCCTCCTGACTACGCAAGTTAGCTCGCCTCTCGCCTCTCCGGGATACAAATATGAAGTCCCTAACATTCCCAAAATTCGGGCGCACGCCTCACGCCTCACGCCCCCCGCTAGGGCGCCGGACCGGGACGTGAAATAGGAAAGGACGAGCGTGCGGTACGCTAATACCGCGAAGAATTTAAAGCGCTCAAACGCTATTCGGGACACAGAATAAAATATTATCCCAGTAGATTAAATAAATTAAATTAGTTTGAAACAGTATGAAACAGTACCTAGTTTAAACCGCTTCCTTACTAACAATGTATAGTAAGTTGCACAGAATCATTCTCAAAGTAATGACAGCACGAATAGGTTCTCAGATTTCCTTTGTTAGGAAGGGTCCCTAGAAGAAATCTAAAAGAATTACAATTAGATTACCGAAATTGTACCACCAATGCCAGCATTATATGTATATATGATTAGTGATGAAAATTTCTGACAAATACCGGGTTACTGGTTAAGTCGACCTAGATTCTTTAAGGGGTTGTGGTTGCCATCATTTCTGATATATTTCAGTGATGAACCAAACCAAACCATTTTCAAAATATTGGACTTTTAAGTTTTATTAATATAAAAAATTTAGAACTTATATCCTTATTTTTTCTTTTTTTACACAAATCTGTAGTAGTAGTTAATTATTAACTACTCATAAAGAGTAAAAAAAGAAAAAGCAATGAATTATTCATTGTTTTATTTTTCCATTACCAAAACTGTGGTTAACTTAACAAACTGGGTTTATAATAGCAAATAGAAATAAATTTGTAATTTTATTTTTCTTAGACGGATACTAAAAAATATATTGACAGTTAAATTGCAGATTTGTTTAAAAACATGTCAGCTATCTAATAAGGTATAAAATGGTCTAAGATAGTATCAGATAGTATTATAAAAAAAACTTAGATGAAAGACCGGGATTATTAAGAATTCGCTTACAACCCGGTAGTACCTAGTTGAAAACTTGGCTTTTATTTTTTGACTTTTTCGTTTTCTATTCGTGACTATTGCTAAATCGACTTTCTGCTTCTGGATGATTAGAAATATGTACATATTTTGATTTCTTACGGATACTCTTTATAAAATTTCTTAAAAGTCCAATATCTTGAAAATGGTTAGGTTTAGGATATAGTAGTTCGTAGTGAAATCTATTAATAATAATGGCTGCTACAACCCCCTAAAGTATGTAGGTCGACTTAACCAGTAACGCTGTATAACGTAGACTAGCTAATTCAACTTTATTACACGTTAAGTCTAGAACAGTCTGTTTGAAGGTACTCTTATCTATTATCTATACAAGTAAATAAAATTGGAGTGTCTGTTTGTAATATTAAAATAACCGCTTTTTACTAAATGCATATGCATGTTTACACGGTACATATGGCAAAATAACATTTTTTACAATTTTTGTCTGTCTGTCTGTTTTCTCTGGAACGGCTGGACCGATTTCGACGGGACTTTCACTGGCAGATAGCTGATGATATAAGGAGTAAGTTAGGCTACTTTTTTAGACTAGCTTCGCCCCGCGGCGTTGCC
Source organism: Arctia plantaginis (assembly GCA_902825455.1). NCBI lineage: Eukaryota > Metazoa > Arthropoda > Insecta > Lepidoptera > Erebidae > Arctia > Arctia plantaginis. The sequence continues at coordinate 11,774,686 of CADEBD010000288.1, forward strand.
CGCGGTTATAACAACAAACGCGGGTAACACCGCGCGTCTCAGCTAGTATATAATATATCAAATGTATTTATAAAAAAAATCAGAGTTATCTAGCCTCTAACGGGCTTATACATGAGGGAGAGTAGAATACCTTAAATTAACGCAAATGGATATACGGTTAAGGCACAAGAAGTAATCCTAATATCGATATGTGATGCGAAGATATGAACAAAATGTGGTGCAGTAAGTTTTATGTATGGCTGTTGACGGATACTAGAGTAGAGGACGATTAAAGAAAAATGGATGGACTGTGCATAAGCGGATAGGCCTAGAAAGTGAGCTGATGAATAATAGAGAATAATGCAAGTAAAAACTAAAAATGCTTGTAAATACGGTGATATGGCCTCGATTAGTTTGACGAGGCGCCCGCACCGCTCTTATACTATCTGCACACCCTTAGGCGTATTCTTTTACATATATTAAAAACTTGCATCTCCATATCAATAGCCAAATCTTTGCCGTATTTGTAGCTTACATACCTACTGCTATACTCCCAAAACCTCTTCTTGTGTGAGCACAAAAAGACAACAGTCCAGCGCTAAAAACTAAATTTCTAGTTTGACTTCGAGATTTTATTTTGGCCTTGTGTGAATACATTGCTTTACTCATTTTACTAATATAAGCTGCTTGCGAATAACACAACTTGTTTATGCGATACGCAAATTTAGAACAATTTGTGTTTAGCGCTATTTTAAGTGACCTCATCAATTAATTTACTTTATCGACGGTGAATACGTTAATTAGACTAAATTAACGTTTACGTAAGCCATTTTTGCCTACAGTGCCTATGTTATACAAACGTAGAGTTGTAAATAAGATTATGAGAGGTATCTGAAACATTTTGTAGAGGTAAATGGTAGTTTCGCGAAGGAGACGGCGGAGCGGAACCGGGAGAGGTTTAGGACTCTCCCGGCCCGCCAGGCCCGGGAACGGGCCAGGTACCGCAGGCGACTCAGGCGCCGGAGGTCGCAGAACGACCTCCGTCCTCCATAAGCGCAGGCCTGGGGGTGACAGGTGAGGCCATCTGTCACCCTAGCAGAAGCAGGCCGGGGTGGCGGCGAGCGCGTTGCGAAGCGCGCTCGCTTCCAGGGAGCAGAGGGAACATGGGGTTCCCACACGGGGGGGGTCGTCTACCTGTTGTTGTAGATGGTCCGAGGTATGTCGGGGCACCAGGGACTTCCTTTCTAGGGTATACCTGGTTCCCCGGCTATTAGTACCCGAGACGGCGTGCGGTTTTAGTCGGTTCGTGTCCGACATGCCACCGATATCCGGTGGTATCCGAGGGGATTTAAGCACGGAAAAAAAAAGAGGTAAATGGTAGTTGCTACTGAATTTTTTTTAAATAAGGGAAGAGAATGCCCTGGGCATTAAGCTCACAGATGTACAAAAGTGCATAAAGTTATATAAATAAAATAAATTGTGTACAGTCATTTATTACGTTTAATCTGTGACAATACCTTTGATAAATTTCTCTATAAAATCAAGGTACTTGGAAATTAGGTAAGAAATGTTCACGAATAAAACGAAATCGAGACTTATTTTGATACGTTACATCAATACATATGAACCGCGATATCTGAATGCATCAACATCAACGCCAGCGACGTGTATACACGTCTCATGCTTCTGTACATATAGGTAGGCTCAACCGGAGTAATACCAGGTTCCCACTGAAAACTGATGTGAAGCAATTCTTTCGTTGCTATTCACCGAATAAAGTGAGATGCCCGGACGCCTGTGCCCTCACTGGCCCTCTGCCAATTTTGGGGCGATGGTGACAAGATTTGGTGAAAAGGGCGGCAGCGCATTTATGTCTGTTAAGTTACAGATGTCCATGGGCAACGGTTGTCACTTAAAATCAGGAAGTTTTCACTTCAACAACTTTGTGGTAACGGTAACGGGTTCATGTGGCAACCGACCCGTCTCACCTGGATCAGCAGAACTCAAAACTGCAAAGAAGCCGAGACTAGTAGGCTTTAAGACTTAGTTATCTCACCAATCGTATGACAACATATTTATTTAAATAAAACTTATGCACGACCGACATCGCAGGCGCTACTGAAGTGTTCTTCATTAGAAACATATTTCATGTAATTATACCTGATTTTATTTTAGTATATAGGTATTGAACTAGGTATGTGCTTCAATGTTTCATCTAGGAAATATGGTGTTTTTTGGTTTATACAAGTTAATCGCATATCAATAAAAGAATATTACAAAAATGCAAACTTACCAAAACCAGCGATTTTTCTAAAGAATTTTCAAGTCCTTTATGGAACTTTAACCAATGCATGTAATTAGAAGCACTCACCAAACCGTAATAAAAAGTTAATAATACAATGTTTGTTATTATTATAGCAAGAATGTGCAAATAAGTAATGTTGTCTATGATATTATCTTGTAACATAATTTTAGATTCTAGAATTCTACAATTTTGAAACAGAATATCGTCAGAAATCCTTCAATACGCGCACCCGACCGCCTCATGCGCTTGTACATTCGAGAGTTGTTGTCTACTAAAATCATCTATCTACACGAACTTCCTAATAGCCTTTTATTCAAATTAGACTCATCATTGCTGACATATGAGACAGACTCACAAACTTATGATATACTCGTAATTGTAATAACCTACTATAAAACGACAAGGAATATATATATGTATAATGTGTTAGGTTTTAATAGATAAAATCCGAAGACAACTGACAAGACTTACTGACTCTCTAAGCTAGACAACATAGAGCCTCAGGGAGCATAAAAGCTGCCCATGTGTTGGGGAACTTCTAAACATAGACTACCTTACACATCAAGAGCCAAACGGCAAAAACAAATGATATTTTACATTCTACACATATTAATATAAGCCTAACGAAACGTGAACAACAGTCAGACCATCCCTATTCGAGGTGCGAGAGATTTTTGTTCACGCATGCCATAGGGACTATAGTCCAATCGGACGAGAGCTGTCCCCGCCAGAAATCATTGCTGCAATGCTAGCGGGTGAGAAGGCCTTTGGCGCAGTGGCCTCTTTCTGTGAAGCTGTAATGCTCCAGAAGGAGACCGCTGAACGTTATCGGGATAGGGCGGATTCCGAGCGTAGAGGATGTCGGCTCCGATATCAGCCGTCGACGGGCCGCAGGCTGCCAGAGAGGGGACCTATGGTGGCAGATTAATTGCTGCGGTAGGCGATAGGATTGCGCCCTGGTCGTAAAATGCGATCAGGCCGCAACACATATTAATAGGTCCTGCCTGCTTCAACCGGGATAGAGCCTGGTTAAGCGCGGCATCGATCCGGAAAGGACCTCAAATAACATGGTCCGGGTCTTCTCCGGAGCACCTGACCACCTGAGACCGGCTGTCGGGGTGGTTTTTAGTGGAAAAACCACATACTTCTGGCTCCTATGTCCCCGAGGAGCGGGAGATCCGAAGGGATTTTCCACCCCGGCACAGCCGCGTGCGGGGAATACCCACATGCTGCATATCGACTGAGGTATCGATAACGCACTTTCATTAGTCGTTATACCGTATTCGGGGACTACCCATATGCGGCATAACGACATGGGAGAAAATCACAGTGAACTGTTAAAGACGTTTCGTACGTAGGTTAGTGTTACTACTTACTCACGCATTGTTGCCATTAAGCTGTTTTCGGACGTTGGATAAAGACTCTATTTCGCCTATTTAAAAGTAAATCTAGTAATTATTTTATTATTTATAGCTACCATTCGTTACATAATAATAAATCGTTACAAAATAAAATACTAGATTAACTGTTAAATAGCGACTAACCTACCTACCTAGCAACAATAATCTACGTAAGTACGCAAAAATTTAATAATAAATCACAGTTCACTGTGTTATCGACCAGTGAAAATGAGCCTTCAGGCATACATTTTTTGATTAATTCTCTACTTTACCCTTACCCGAGTACATTTTTCTGATAAAAAAAATTATTCCGTTTTTTTTTAGTATTAGAACCGAGTCACCGATATGTTAATATTATAATAAAAACATATCACCTCACTTATTTTATTTTTCATACACATACTTTTAGGCATTCCAATACAACACTGCTCATCGCATCACATAACCTTTACATCCTGCCCCACTCACCTTATATTTTTAACGATCTAGTTTTTCAAATGTTTTCAATATCTACAAGTAGCTACTAAAGCCTCCTATAGCTATTGCAGTCACAGTGCCGTTTTTCATACGACTTGTGGTATCCTTTACCTCTTACTTACTACTTACTTGCCCTATGTGCGCTGACAACAAGTAAAATTGGAAATGCGCAGAATAAAACATGATGATGATATCGATAATCCTGTCCAATTAAAGTAATGTGTGCACTACACACAATAATACAAAAATAAATAACAGAAAAGCAAGTCACCAGGCACCAGTTGATTACTCCCATCGATGGATTTCTCACACCACGACACCAGTCCGGTGTGAGGAATACATCGTTTTTTTTTATCAGAAATGTGTCTGTTCCCCGAAAAGCCTTAAAATAGTCGTTCACGGTGGTGCTTAATGCATCTGATCCGATGTGACATTATATTTCACAATTTATAAAGGTATGACTGGCTTCGCTAAAGGTATCTTGGGCGCAGTGAGAGGTGGGACAGGGTAATGAATGAGTCAAAATCGGATTTGACAAAATGACTGATTTATTTACACACTACTCTGTCAAGAAAGTACCGGGAAAAGATCAATAATGCACAAAATGTTTGTTATTCATCCAAATTTATTTTATCACCTTCAAAGTATGCTTCTTCAGAAACGATACACTTACGCCAACGAATAATCCAATCATCAAAACATTTTTTAAACGCTGTTTCCGGAATTGAGTTCAGTTCTCGCCGCGAATTCTACTTTATGTCTTCTACCGATTGAAAATGGGTGCCACGAAGTGGTAATTTGAGTTTAGGAAAAAGAAAAAAGGCGGCTGGAGCCATGTCTAGTGAATATGAGGGTTGCTCGATGGTATTTGTTGAGTGTTTGGTCAAAAATTCGTTCACATGGCCTTGTGCATTATCGTGGTGCAAAATCCAAGAATTTTCTTTCCACAAATCTGGCCTTATTCGTCGAATTTGCTCGAACGCTCAATTTTTTATTTATTTACCGTTTGACCTTCCGGCAAGAATTCCGAGTGCACAACACCGCGATAGTCAAAGAAAACAGTCAACATGACTTTGACTTTTGGTCGACTTTGGCGTAGTTTTTTCGGTTTCGGTTTGCATGTCAAACTCGTAAACCAGTAACAATGCGTTTCATGAATGTTGGGTCGGAATTCGTTCTAGCATGTCCTCAGCGACTCTGTCCTGAGCGATTGAGTTTTTTGAGAACATTCAGGTCTTTTGGGACTAGCCGAGCGGTAACATGTTTCATACCCAAATGATTAGTTAAAATGGTACGGATCGACTCGTAAGATGCAGAAAGTTCGGCGGCTATCTCTCTCAAAGTTGAATGAGGATTTTCAGTCACTATTTTCTTCACTTTTGCGATGTTAACTTCAGTTGCAGACGTTGATGGCCTACCAGAGCGAGGCAAATCTTTATCATATCTCGACCACTTTTGAACGCTTTGTACCACTCATAAGCACGTGTTTTTGATTAAGTCGATTCACCGTAAGCCTTCTGTAACATTTTCAGTGACTCCGACCAAGAAATTCCATTGGCGATACAAAATTTAAGACAAACTCTTTGTTCGATGTTTTTATCCATTATGAAATTCTGAATTTTTGAAAATAACTAAAAACAGCACTGTATTTAATATAAATAACAAGTGCAACTCAAACTCCGTGCCAAAATGGAAAACAGTTGTGTCAAACAACAACAAAAAAATATTGAATTTGGAACCATAAACAAATCATCCATTCCCGATACTTTTTTGACTGAATGTAAAATTACAACTTATATACTAATCTTCCTCTAAGTACACATGGATGGCTATTTGCTTATGTGCCATCCGTGTGTTGTGTCGATGCTGCTGCTTTAATCTTGGTCATGACTAAATATTGACAGTGCATCGATTTTACGCCGCACGGCTTGTGACACAGATGTTATTGTTGGGTGATGCAATCATGTTCTTGATTGAATATTCTGGCGCCTCTTAGGAACGGCCTGAAGTTCGTACAGCTCGATCCTCTCCGTCACTGTTGCTTTCTTCATCCTTAGACGGTTGAACGCCTTTCAGGTTCTGTTGGTGCAATCCGTGACGATTTCCTGACCTGTCAGGCTCGTGCTCTAATGAACCGCATCACCTTTGGACCATAACATAAACAAATTATTATAATAATTAGAATTATAAAAGATACTGAGAATCTAAGTACTACTCGACCAAGCGAACTAGACGACTGTTAAACGTGACGTCATTGTCTTCGGATAGCAGAAGAATCCAAATGTTCTTCTTCAATCGGTGTTGTTTTTATTTAATTAATTTAATTTTTATTTAATTTGATTAGCTATTTATGTTATCTGCAGATATTTAATTATTCCGGTTCTGGGTGCTTCTATGTATTATAAGTATATATTTACAAATCGAAAGTACCTATATAAGTATGTTTACTTAACACATGTTTATTTTACAACGTATGTTTATTTAACAACAATTCAAGAAATTATAATAAACTTAACAAACGAATGGAAACTAACTAACAAAATCAAACACGTGCGAGCGGTAGCAACCTTACCGACGGTACTAAGACGATCGCGGTACCTGAGGCGAGGTTCGGGCGAGGAGGCCGCATTCCACGCGTTGGTCTAAAACGCTTGGTCGAGTAGTATGTATGAGAATTGATTTGTTTTCATAACGTGTTATCTAATTCGGTGCGTAGTGAGTTTTCGTTATTGGTTGGGTGTTGAAAGAAATCCTGCAAACTATCATATCCTTCTTCTTAAGTTATCTGGCTATAGTTAAAGGTTTGAAGTACGTAGGTATTCACTGAGAAATCTATCGGCTTAGAATATCCGGACCGAAGGACCAAATGTACGGGTGCGGACCGGCACCCGTTGTACACCAGTCAGCACTCGTGCGTGTAACACTGAAAGCCTATTTAAGGTTACAACCTATGTACGTGTATCGAGTAGGCACCGTAGTGAACCAATCAATACTCGTACATAACCTACGCCTAAGTACCTAAATCCCTAAATGCCTTAATATCGTACTTAAAGTAAAATGTTACAAATACCTACTTAAAACTTTACTTTACTTTGAAGGCACCTGGATACCTATTAGGTACCTATAAAATATATATCTCAACATACAAATACATAATTCACTTATTTTATTGCACTGTATTTACAAACACTCACTGTATTAGAAACAAGACATCACAATATAACTCGTTAGTCACACTAGAAATTCGTTTCGTTGTTAATTCGTTGTGTCGTAAAACAATAGTGTCCCGTACGGTCAACACGCTCCGCTTTTATAATGCTATCGAAACTACTAGACTAATCCCGAAGATCCGATGGAATGTTCCAGAGAGAACCACGTACAATAAGCAATCCACAAATTTCTATGATCTTCTCATAATTGACACTAGAGTAGTTAAGTATCGGAATTAAGAACCATAATCTCAATGCGTAGCGTTGTGCCCAACTTGATACTAGATGGCGCTGTCCTCCAGACACAACACAAGAACCACTCAATCCTATGGCGCAACAATACATTTTGTTTCGGAAGATGAAAACGAAAAGTAATGTTACAGGAACATGTCTTGGACCTTTATGATAAAATGTATTTCTTTGAAAACTCATTTGCATGTGTAGCCGGTCGGATATATACTCGCAGTATAGTACTAAGTAAACAATAATTTTTACCTATTAGGTAAATCATATATTCTTAATTCGGTAACAGAAGTTTTTTATTGTAACGGAAATTAGAGCCTTTTTTTTTCTGTGCGGAACTCCCCTCGGATACCACCATTGGATAGCCACCAGTGGGTGATTATGTCGGACTCGAACCGACCAAAAACCGCAAGCCGTTTCCAGGTACCAGTAGCCGGGGAATCAGGTATATCCTAGAAAGGAAAGCCCTAGTACCTCAGGCCATCTACGGCTTATAGATGACCCCTCCTGTGTGGGAACCCGGATGTTCCCTTCCCGCTCAGAAAGGGCGTGCGCGCTCCGTAGCACGTCGCGCCATTACCCACCCGGCCTGCTTCTGCTAGAGTGATAGATGGCCTCACCTGTCACCCTCAGGCCTGCGCTTATGGAGCGTAAATTAGAGCCTAACGATATCCTTTGGTAAAACAAGTGTATGCAACTATGTATATTGATATCAGACCAAGAGGAAGGTTTAATGTTTTTAAAAGTTTAAGTTACTCTCACCTAGTGATTTAAGACATAAAAACATTGTATTTAATTGAGAATTTATTTATCTCTGACATTTCTAAGGACTTCAGACCGATAAAACTAGAACTATATTACACATACTTATAGTAAAACCGCCGTAAGCTTGGCCCTCCTGATGGTTTGCGGGACGCGGGGCGGGTGATGCGCTCGGCTATACATGACACGATGTACTAACTCGATATCTTCAGATTTATTTGTTTGAGATTTAATCTACACACAATGTAATAAAAATCGAATTTATTTCCATGTATTATAATGTCAGTGTATTGTAAGTTTTTATGATTAATTGTAAAATTTAATACTGTAAAATAATTTTAATAAAATCACCTTATCTTCATCATGTAAATTATATTCAGATACAATTTAAAAATTAAGTAAAATAATAAATATTCTTTATTAGAACTTTAACAGTAGAACCTCTGTAAGTCGAACTTCAAGTTTTTAAATCTTTTTGTGACGCAGAGTCGGCAGATTATCCATATTGCAAAATAATACCGTGTGTAGCAGTCTTAAGAAAAATAACACGTACAGCCATGCTTTTACGTCAGTCACTGCCGGCGGACAGCGACGCACTAGCTAATTTGTTGAATGCATCCCCGCCCCGCGTCCCCCAAACCATCAGGAGGGCCAAGCTTACGGCGGTTTAACTATACTAATAGAAATATTTTAATCATGGCAATTTTTCGCGATACTCTTCGATCTAGCTCTTAGACTAAACACACCTTAAAAAATGAAATATCTCTCTCTAAGCTCTAGTTCTTGGGGTATAAGCGTGGCCAAGCTGGGGAGACTGACCCCAGAAGGGCCACCTATTAACGCTTATAACTTTTGAACCAGTGACCGACAAATTCAGGTAATTGGCGACGAATTTCGACTAATTGTCAACAAAAATGTTATGTTATTAAAATTTAAATCCATGATGGTGGCCAAGCCAACACTGCAAAAAACTGTCGCCACGGCTTATTGCTAATAGGTAATGTCTACACCATTGCGCTTTTATGTTCACCTTGCATCTTAACCTTTGAATGCGACTTGCGTCAAACGTATGCAACATTGGTTGCTTAGTTGCATCAATTTATAAAAGGTGAAGACACAAGATGAACATGGAAGCGTGTATGTATGAACTCATACTTGTGCAGTATGGGTAACTGCAACTCATTTTTTAGGAAATAGTAATTTGATATGCCCTGTTTAGTTTCGGAACTTATTATTAGGATAAGGGCCCCAGCGATTAAGATACTGGTAAGGGTTGCTACCATGTAGTAGGTATAGTGGATAAATAAAAAGACCATTTATTTAGATATTAATATATTTTCGAATCTAAAATGTACAAAAAAATACAACTTAAATGTTATGTACTCATAACGCCTGATTTCATCAATGAATAAAATATTACAGTTCGAACATTTTCAAAGTAGTAATTAGTACGCGACGTGATTGTTTTATTAATTGACCGTTACTAAAATGGTAGATGACCCGGAGCAAGCTACTAGGAACAAAATGAGTTTTCACTGAAACCCCTTTCATTGCACAATTCTTATTTCTTAGGGATAGTTGAACAACTTTCAGCTTTCGATAGAACTTTGTGCCAAAAATATTTTTTTATTACCTATTTTACTAATACCAGAATGGTTGTTTGCAATGCTACTTTGATTGTACCCACATTGTAACTGTACAGATTTATTTGTATCACTTCTAAAATAAACATAACGACCTATATTTAATTTTCTTATTTAATCAACCATCACTTCATAACAACTTTGGTTGTGTATGCTAATCGTAAAAATATATGTATTTTAGCTATTTACAATTATATAAACATACATACATACAATGCGTAGAAATGCACAGCAACACAAAAGGCCTAATTAACAGCTGAAAAACTATTTAACACAGACTTACCGGCCACCCACAAAAAATTATAATTGTAGAAACAAGGACTAGGTTTCTGTTTTTCTTTTGTAACTAATAATAATTTATTTGCGTCACTGAAATGTTATCAATCATTTCGAGTTCAAGAGAAAAGGGAACGTTCCGTTGTGCTTATTTCTACATGGATATACACAGCTCTATATGCAACTAACAAAGCACAAAAATCATTTCTGTGAGCGACCTCATCTAAAATCACTTTGCAGTATCTTAGAAAAACATAATTAGTTTATATATAACACTATAACAGAATATTAAACCTAAGTAATATTCACAATATAAAAATACCCTTGATCAAGGACGACAGGCCAAGACAAAAGGCACGATTTTATACAAAAAATAAAATCAGCAACGTACGGGAATGCCTTCTTGTGTTAGCGACTGTCATCCAACTATAATAAATATTTATCACACAATCTTACCTCTTAACAGAGGATTTCAAAAAATCGTTTACTGTGGCAGAAAATAAGCAATAACTGTAAAATAAATTGGTTCATCTCGTAACATACAACTGAATATAAAAACAAAAATTGTTTTCAAACTAATTATGCTTTCCTTCTAAAACAATGACTCCCGTACAGATCTATGTTCTTTATTGTTCTGCTGCCCAGTGATAATGATTTGTAGGCCCCTGCCGCAGAGTAAGTTTATGAATGATAAAAAAATATTTCTATTACACATCGATATATCACATTTGCTAATGCAGTCCAATTGTATTTTTTCTGCAAGATTGGATGGAATTTTGGACCCAATTACAATTATATTTTAATTAATTAAATTTACTCTGTGACAATGGGTCATATCTTCTTATATACCAAATTAAAACGCTATTTCAATCTCCATATATAAAATATCAAATTATATAGTAACATTTCGTATATACCAATATCTCCAGAATTGTAATAAAGTAAAATCTATCATGCCCTTACAATATGTTCGACATACCATTAATTTCGAATATTCCATAGATATAAGAAATTATCAGAATTGAATCTACCAATTCTGAAAGTAAATAGTTTATAAGTAATTAGAAGACTTAGTAAGTAAATACTTATATATCAATATCAGCATACACTAGCGTTTCCAAATGTAGACTTCCTCCTTGGCATGTCAGGTTATATAGCGGTTTGTACAATTTCGTTATGAACTAGGACGACCAAATTGAGTTTACGAGGTATTAATCCATTACATTAAGACGAATATCTTTCTAAGAAATTACACACTAGACAATTTCATTACATGCCAGATTTATTTATACAGACTTTTTAAAATTCAAATGTTGTGTTATCAAAATAAATATTTATATTTAGGAATACTTAGTTTCGTTGATGATTTACATTACATGCTGTGCTTTAAGATTGGAACACTGAGCTTGCCAAAAGGCCATATCGATACTACGTCAAATATCAATGAAATGTAGCTAATAAGTTAAATATTCAAGCTGCAGAAATCAATTAAATAGACAATTTCTTTTATTAATAAACAAAGATATGTTATAAGTCATCCTGAACATAACTTGTTGGTTATCATCGTAACACTCTTGCTGCGACTATAGGTAATGCGATTGAGATGCCCTTAAGAATTTCAATAAAAATGTTACTTAAAACCATTGACATACAAAACCGAGGGTTTTTTTTTAATAATAAAAACAGGTTTTTAATAATAATTGAAAAGTGAGCTTCGAACTAGCCTAATGGTAGAAAAAAACATATGGTGTTGCACATACCAATGATATAATTACTACTACTGTCACACGCGTTTTGAAAGATGGTTTCTGTATTAAAACGTCCCAATACGGAAACATAAAATATTAACGACATAGAAGCTTAATATTTTTCATTAATAAAATGGTTGTAATGGTTGGTTTGTGGTAATGGTGGTAATTTTATATTTACTTGCCAATATTTGTCAACAAAGAAAAACGCAAAGAAATCATACAAGTATACGGATAATTCTACAAGAGTGAAATCGATCAAAAATCAGCTTGAAAACTTCCCTTACACACAGTCCAGTCTACGTATAGATTTGGAAGACTAAAATTTACAAATATCATCAATGGTAGTTATTTATTGTGGCTTCAGTAATCTATTTTCAAAGGCATTGCGGTTAATTTCACCTCACTTCATTAGAATCATAACTGTTACACAATGTGTTATGTAAATATTTTTATTGCATATATGTCATCCGATCGCGTCAAATCTAAATTCGATGTGATTTATTTACAATGAGTTAGATTTACGTCGTCGAAATGATTTATATTTTAATGGAATATTTTGTTGTTGCAGACTTATTAATTTACTCAATATTTTATGCATATTTATTACTAGAATCTGTTTCAATATTCAATAGTTATAATCGTTTTATTTCATATAAAGTTGATGATGAAAAAATATCTTTTTATCTATAGTTTTCAGGCACCTGCGCTTTTTTATAGCATGACTATTATTTACATCAAACAGAAGAACAGTATCATGTAATGGACGTGTTTCAAACGTTATAATATAATATTGATTACCATAAACTAGTTATGTTTTCATAAATCTGCAAAAAATATAACATTTGTGTACATTAATTCTCATTGAGATGTCATAGGTAAACTAAGTGACGGCATTTAATGCTGTCCCATCTAGCGACCAGTTACAAGTAAATAGATTTTACATACATTTGTGAATTATTAATTTTTCATTGGTTTGGGTGTTACAATGTACAATATGAAGGAAAGAATGCATTTACAAAAAGCATAGTACAGTTTCTGTATAGTTTGAGTTTAGGTAGTGTTGTGTACCATTTCCCAGAATATTCTTATTTAGACTCCATTATCTCCAGGCTTATTTATTTACTAAAATTCCATGTAACAAGGCCATAACTTGTACTTTACTTGTAGATATATCTATTAACATGTGATTCTCTTTTACAAACTCAACTAACGGAATGAACTATGTTGCCAGCATGTTTGTCGTAAGATTTCGTTACTTACCTTACTACATAAAAAATCAACTCAGCTGTAATATTGTGTTCTTCTCTATCAAAAACAGTGACAAAATGAGATTGGTCAGTGGCGTACTTCCAAACTATTTTTTTTTTATGATACAAAAATAGTTTATATATAATTTTATAGACAGTTCTCATTTAAGTCAGGATGCTGATTGTCTAAAGATATTTTGTACGTTCATTATTTAGTTATAGCACATCACAATTTATTTCTTTAATGTATTTATGTCCTACATATTATGTTTGGTGTTCTGAAAACTACTGTTATGAAAAAGAAATGAATATACATACAAGGAAACTTACTTTTGTATTATCACCTAAATTGAGTGAACCCCCTAATTTTTAAGTACTTAATAACGTTTGCGCTATGGCAAGTCACCGAAATTATAATTAAAATGTAGAATCTGTGCAAATACTAATATTATACAATTCCTCTTTATATAACACAACTGTTGGTAGCGATCTTTGACACTAGTGTCATCGATCGCTTGTCAGTTATTTGATCAAATTGTACAAGTAAATGGTGTAGTGCTTGTTATTGTGACTGTCAAAGTTTTAATCATGGTCTAATAGCCAAAAATAAAAACAAACCAACCAAAAATACTTTTGAAAATTGTACGAGAGGAGTTTTATTTTACACGTATTAGACCATTATTAGGAAACCCCCCACACCTCGGACTCTTAATGCATACATTTTTAATTATTATTACACTTTAAGTTAACATATATTTATTTAGTACTATGCAATAATGTGCAAATCTAGTATGCTTAAATTGTTACGTCAAAATTACACGCCACTTCAAGCAGTGTTAGCTTCTAAGACTCGAGTGACCGACCTTGTCGTGATATTTGTCACTAACATTTGCACTACCTGAAATGGCGATTTCGTGCCTAAAATTGTATGTATAATTACTAAAGATGACATTCAACAATGATATTAACCACAGTTGCACACTTAGATTGGTACCCTCTACAATATCAAGTAAACTTGTACACGGTGTCTTACACGCTTTGCCCTTAACTATAAACATTGTTATTATAAACTAGCTCAAATCTTCAGTTCTAAAATAAAATAATCCAAATGATTTTCTGTCGGTGCTAAACAAAGTTTATAATTAAGTCCACCGAACTGACATGTTCACTACAGTTTAAAAGCTTTTGCTATTTAATAAATTTTACATTCTATGCCATGGGTCCTTCATAGGCTTACATTTTCTAAGTGCACAGATTTCTAGATAGGTACATCATAACTAAGTTTTTATTGGAAGTTCAGAAAGACTGTTTAAAGCTGTATGCAATTTTCGAAAAAGGAGTATTCCTTAAATTTATCCTTGCATTCAAGTAAAACAATACACACAACAAACCAATGCACTTAGCAAAAATAAGCAACAAGCATCTAATTTTAGAACTTCTCGTAAAGTCGTATCGAATCGATCACGCACTGCGTTATTGTGCATTATTGGATAACGCTTTATTATTTGGTTACTTATATCTTATTTTGATTTCACATCGAATTCATTATATGCACATATGTGCACCAAGCTAAAACATATAATTGTACAAAATCTATTTTATTTTCTGGCAGTTGAATTTTACTGCTAGTTTATTTTCATAAACAAAAAACCCAAGCCGTTACATACCACTACTTCAATAAACAGATTTGATACTATTTAAAGGGGGTTTTACTCTATATTTAAAAACTTGTAAATGTTATAATCACAGACAAATACTTATAAGGTTACAATTCAAAACTTATAAGCATACTATTAACATTCATATTTTATGTACATTTAATGTCATGTAATCTTCATACAGAGCATGAAATATTATTTAAAGCAAGATAATCATTCCGTTACAATTATTATGGATTTCATGAAAAAAAGATTTATAACATTGTAATTTTGGATAAATCACAGAAAACATTACCCGCGATTATAACATTAACCAAGCCGTGAAAATTAATTTAAATCAGGTAAATATTGGAAAAACATAAAAATAAGCTTTCTAATTATTTAATCAATATCATAAATTGGTTGAAACTAAATAATATTGTACCATACACGAAACAAAGAAATTTTTTAACAAAATATTTACAATAAAGCAACATTCATAATTTAACAACATTATTATTTACACGTAAAAATAATATTCTCCACATGAGAATCGATTTCATACATCTCGTCATCATTTACTATAATACAAATTACTTTGTCATAACAGGTAACATCTGACTTTCATACTATAATACATAAACGTTCACAACGCCAAAATATGGGTTTATCTCTATACAATATTGCACGCAGTATATTTCTATTGTACATTGTGTATGTGTATGTGTTACGGGGCACACGAGTCGATAGTCGATATTATATTTTGGAAATCACTATTTTTTTTCCATCACAGGAAACTACGAATTTTGGATCGATTCGCTTATCGTTACAATTACGCACATTTAAAGATACATACCTACTTACATATTTATAAAATACTATGCCTATAGTTTCTCATAGAACTTAATGTAGTAAATATCAATAACGAAATGATTTTTACAACTCGAAAACATCACTAGCACTACTAGACTACATTTAAAAACGTCTATAAATACGTGTATGTACTATATTACTCTCACGCGAGTGAGATTTACAGCCGCAGAGGTACCTCGTAGACCGTAACTCAGAACGAGGACGTTCGTTACGCTGGAATCTTAGTCCTGTCCACTAACGTCCGTTGAAACGAGCGACAAATGAATAAATGCAAAGTTCAATGAGAGCTGTGGGGTGTGGGGAGGCGCCACGCGCAACAAAGGGGCGCTGGGCTCCCAGGGTTCACTGCGACAGCAGCTTCTGGAGCAGCGACGCCTTCGTGGCCGCGCCGCCCGGCCCCGCCGCCCCCGCCTCATCACCGCCCGCCGCGGGACCCGCCGACCCCGCCTCCGCCGAGACCGCCTCCGTAGTATTCTGGCCAACACAAACGTTACAGCTCTGTGGTGTACTATACTTCTCCATTTGTTACCGTCGTGCCAAAAAACTTAACAGTGACGTCCCACAAGGGCCACTATTTAAGAGAGCACCAATAAGCGAAATAGTACTAAATAGAGTGGAATCTGTATATGTAGCTGTATGAAATGTGTATCTTTTATTCTTAAACATTAGTATTATGGTATCAATGCAGCACTTAAAATCTAGTACTTAACTTTTTGTTAGTCATAAATTTATTAATAAATCTTAACACATTATGTTCAAAATTTAAATATTTTATCAGATTTTAAGAATTCTTACAATAGCTTTTACATCCATAACTATGGACGAATGAATGAATTTTACGTCCCTACATATAATTTTATACGTACTTTTATTTCTAACTTTTTATTTACTTTTCTCAATATTACCTATTTTTAGACAGATGGATTCCTTTTAATATACTTTTAGAAAGCCAAAGATAGAAAGAAGTTTTTCACTTTACACGAGGAACGATCAAGATATTAAAGTGTTTTAAATAAACGTTGCTTTAGGTGTAAATAGAGATGACAGTCGTGATTAGAGAACAAAGTTACACTGCATACATGTATAGGGCGTATGAAGACACTGTCTCCGTTAATAGTTAAAACAACAAATCCTTTTATAAATTAATCCACTGAAGGTAAAACAGTAATAACAATTAACATTTATTTGCGAAAATAGGTACAATAGTAAAGTTGTTACAAATACAATGTTAGGAATGTTTCAACATTGTTAGAGGGAAGTAATTAATCTGATCGTTACTCGTGTATGATACAAATTATGTCTAAAAGTGTGGACTGATTCAAATTTCAATTACCGCCATGCAATCCTCTTAGGTATATCTACGTAATTGTATCAACGAAAAATTTTCTATTAGTTTTATAAGCGCACAATAAGCAACTATTGCAAAATATAATGCTGTTCTTTTATTATACTACAACGTCACAAAACCTTCACCACACTTTGTCTGCGCATGCGACTTCTCCCGATCTATTTCAAGCTCACTTTTAAGTTAAAATCGTAAAAGCCACTGAAATTACTTCATGGCAAATTACACTTTTGAACAGAATTCTAAGAAAATATTTGTAATAATTATTTATATACTAAAATAGTTTCCTCTATTATAGGGGCATTATTAGACATCACATCACAAAAGCTTATCCAAAATTCAGGAATGTACCAAACTTTCCTCACTGAACCGTAATTTAAAAAGAAAATCTTGAATATAACATCTACAAAACAAAAACAACGACACAAGCGTGAGCTAACTTTTGGTACATTTCTCAACATCTGCTAAGTATCAAGATGATCGAATTGACAACACACGCAGCAGAGCAGACGTAATATTATAAGAAGGTCTACAAAATAATGAAAACCGATAAAGTGAAGTGACTAGATGATATTTTATACTCGCTGCTCGCTTCCCAAGCTTACCGAGGTGCTCTGTTGCGATTCCCACGAATTTGCCGACGCCGAGGTTGCTCGGCCCCCCACCAAACTGCCGCCACCTACGTACGTACACACGTATACATTGGCAGTGATTATCCCCTACACTGACAATGTTTATAAAACGCGTGTCCGACACCGTCGTTTTTAATACTCATAAGAAAAAAAAATTCATTGTATTAACTCTAGGTATCTTATTAAACGAGAAACATTGTCATACAGAGAAAATTCATTTGTCACCGCAAGTTCTGAACGTAGGCAGTCGTTTTCATGAATGAAATACATATTAGGCTGTAACTAGTCTTTCTTTCTTCAACACCGATGATTTAATTTAGTTACTTATTTAAACGATAGATTTAGTTTCTAATGTTTAATCAGATATGTAATTTTCTAACTGATATCGATAGCTCGAAGGTAACGGTCGGTGAATATTTAAATATACTGACTAAAATACCCCTTAGCAGTTACCAAGTCAGACACACGATTCTTTTCATCGCCATACCGGATACGGTATAGTTTTTAACTATGACAATTTAGTGGAGATAATTTAATTAAATCAACAAAATAATACCAACCGGGAGTAGGCATGTCGAAACTCATGAGCGGGTCTATATCAGGCGGCTGTAGCGGGTGCAGGTCTGGGCGAGCCGAGCGCGCACCGACCACGGCACGCAGCTCGTTGCGCACGTACTCCGACGTGCCCGCGCCGCCTGCCGCCCCGCCCCCGCTCACCGGGCCCCCGCCGCCCACGCTGCTGCCCGCGCCTGTACATAACATTCCTTCGGTTCGCGCTCGAATGATCACTATTTGTACTATCCGCCTACCTTCGTACCTGGCAATGCTATACCGCATGCCTCTATTGCGCCGGTACCGTCGTTCCATAGAAGTCGTTACGGGGAAGCGAAGGATATTTAAGCGCAGAGTGCAAAGAATATTAACCATGCAGAGCGATAGGTAATCAGAAGAAAAACTAATTAACGTGACTCAGTGGCCAATCCAGTTGACCGCTCACCTCGGTCTGATGCAGCTTTTATTGGATTCAACCGCCGGCGACTTTTTCGAAACGAGCTCGGTCTTCATCAATAATAAGAATCAGTTTTATGTATAAATCAGTTTGATCTGACATAATATAGTGGTGTGGCTGCGGGGCGTCGTCGGCTATACTCACATGCGTGCTGATGGTCGAGGGTCGGATGGGGCGGGTGGGGCGGGTGGGGCGCGTGAGTCGCGTGCGGCGCGTGGGGCGCGTGCGGCGGCAGCGGGCCGCAGCGCGCGTAGTCGCCGCAGTAGCCGCCGCCCTCCTCGTAGTAGCCTCCCACTGCCACACACGCCACGTTATAAACTGTGGCCTATCTTTCACCCGCGAGTGCTACCGACCTACCTAATTCGATGCGCCTGCCCGAACACTAACGCGGATCGGCAATGAAGTCGAGTCGAGAGCTTTAGAGGTGTCGTTCGACCGCAGGCGTGTATAAGTATCGAAAATACCGTACGGAGAATGAGTGCTCCCCATGTCAAGAACTTGCTCTATCGACCGAGATAATATATTCGATATGATTTGCATTCGTCAGATTTTCAAAGATATCGAATAGTTAAGCGATAGACATGCATAAAGTTAATTTATCGTTTAAAATGTCAGGATTGTTAACCCTGAATTCGGCAGTACACGCTGTTTCTAAAATACTACGGGACATGCGAATTCTCAAAAAAATTCATGCTCTTAACTAAAACAAAATTGATTTTAAAAATCTAGTTATCTATATCTACCCTAAAACAATTTATTTATATTAGTTTAATCGAAAAGGCGTAAAAAAGAATAGCTAAATACTATCGATGCATTAATCCTCAAATTAAAATATATAAATAACTGATCACCTAAGCAAAACTACTTTTATAATATAAATAACACCACAAGACCACCCTTTATTTTATATCATTAAAAACTCAAATACCTTTCGAAACATGGAAGCTTTCGTTAGTATCATTTATGTTAAAATTGATTAACCATCTAACAGGCGTATAGTTCTCGCTGCTCCTTATTACGTACAAAACATCACCAAATGTACATTTTTAATAACATTTTGATTACGGTGACGACTATCTCTTTTACACTAGGATATTAAATGACTTAAATGTAGCGGCAATCGACTCATTTTGCAATCGAATCAAATACTTCGCCCTTTCGACATGGACACTCGCATCGATCAAAACTGAGAAGTGTAGTCACTGTGTAACCATTTTAGGCTTTCCTTAGTTAAGGACGACCTAGCGTAAACGAGTCACGACGCACACCGAAATAGTTTCCAATGATAAACTGATGTATACTTGTTATTTTATAAGTAAACTGGCAATGGTGATATTTTATAGTGTTTAACATACAGGTACGGTAGTGGTTCATTCGTCGTTACCTAGGTGCGGGCGAGGCGGCCGGTGGTAGGGCTGCGGCGTCATGGGCGTGTGCAGCGCGGCCGCGGACGAGTACGCGCCCGAGCCCGGCACCTGTAGCGATAACTTATACATCTTTTATATATGCCGTTTCACACTATAAAAAACTTTGAAAAGTTCATTTCGACTGAACTTACGCTAAGTTGCCGGCTTAACATTGGATTTTGTTGCGACGTGGTTATTTTATTTGTACCGTAATTTCCACTCATTTGACCTGTTGAAAAACGAATCGAATTAGAGATTAGGAATTATTTTCGTTCGATAAATTTCTCGGAGGGTATACGGTGACAGGGTACTCACTGTGATGATATAAGTGATAATCTGTGCGAGTGAGAGTTACATTAGGCGGTGCCGTCACCGAGACGAGGGCGGTACCCAGGTCCGCTTGGGGTTGCTCGGAAGCCTGCGGAATAGATACAGTAAAATGAAAGAACGATCTGGTAGATAAAGACGATGGAATAAAAAAAAAAAGGTGAACTTAAATATTAGCAAGGAACGAGAGCCTACATTTTCGACGTTAGTTTAAGTAAGGTAAGTACGTAAGAAGCGGTGTACTACTTTAAAACAATAACCTCAGGCGGCACCATGATGTGTTGCGACTGCTGCATCTGCAGCAAGCGAACGCGGTGCTGGTGCTGCTGCTGCTCCAGCAGGGAGCGTGCGCGCGACGCGTCGCTGCCGTACAGAGCGCGGGGGGCCGCCACGCGCCAGCGCTCGCGTGCCTCGGCCTCGGCCGGCGTGGGCGTCCGCGAGCCGCCCGCCGGCGCCACGCCCGCCACCGCTGCCGCCGGGCCCGCGCCGGGACTGGCCGGGCTCCGGACGGAGTAAGCCGGCGGCGCGCCCGGACTCGGCTCGGCGGGGTTGGCGACCGACTCGCATTGCATCAGACTCTGTGTGATCGCGTTGATCATCGCACTTTTCTCCCTCGTGCCCTGAAATCGTACGTCGATGTGGTGTGAATCTAAACAGTTCTCGTGCTGAGTGTTCGATTTGAGGGCTAGGTTTTTCGGACGTCGCGATACAAACGAACGCCTATGAAATATTGAATACCCTTTTTCTGTATTCAACGACGGATAAGACGTCATCAGATTTACTATTTAACGAAAGGTTTGATGTTCAATGAAACGGTATATATGTGTAAGTACCTGTATATTTACTGGTCTCTGTCGAAGGTTGACGTCGGGAACCGGCATGTTATCGATGAACTCGTCTAGAATATCCGAAAGTGTTTGATCGTTGGGGGTTTCGTTATCCCCGCCGCCGCCGCTTTGCGCCCGCGTGCTGCCACTTCTAAAATTATGAGAATATAAAAATCTACATTTCGGTATCATTTCAAATTCCTGTGATCGAGCTGTTGGAATAACATTGGAATTTCATCTCATAACATGAACGTACGTCGACGCGACGACGGGTCACGACGGTTGTAATAAAAAAATATACTAACGGTGTCTGATTATTGTAGACATGTTGCGGAGCAGGAGTCGCGTAGTGTATGGAAGCTGTGTTTGCCGAAGGGTAAATCCCTACCGGACCCCTTTGCAATACTTGTTGCAAGTGGCTCTGTACGCTTGCCATGGTTGACGGACATTCTACATTGGCATCGGTCGACACCACGCCCAATCCACCATTCAGGTTATTTGTTCGGCTGCAAAAGACAGTTACAAAATACGTGTAGATAAAAATTAACGACGTAATTTCAGCAGTAACAATTTCACACATACATACATACATATACATACATACATAGTTATAGGTAAATAAAGTTATACTCACTGAGTCGGCGGTCCCGTGAGTATGTTGGAGAGCGTCGAATTAATGTTCAGTCGTGGTTGAGGCATCTGCGGCGGCGCGGGAGGACGCTGGCGGGCAGGCTGCTGCGGGTATACGCGCAAGTTGGGGTTAGGCGACGGCAGTGGTGTGGTCGGATGTGTCTGCTGCCGAGCCAGTAGCGATACAAGGATCTGATTCTTCTGACACAAAGAACTCATCATTCCCCCACTACTACTGGTCGCGGGGCTGCTCGCTGTCGAAGAAGCTGTCGACGAAGCTGCTGAATGTGCGCTGGATGTTACCTACAACACAAATAATTAGATGTATAGAGACAATCACAGAATCATTTAATTCATTCATGCATAGTTTCAGTTCTTAGTCGTATTTTTTTTTTCAAAAATGCCGGATGATCATGGTTCGAGCATATCTAGACTTAGATTAGATTATTGAACTTTTAATGTTTTGTTTTATTTCTAACATGAGTAGCACTCTCATTCACCACCATGACTCTTTCGGTCATGGTGAACGATCAAAGCTTATACGGTCACGTATAGACTTTTGTTGCCATTATCACTAATTTTTTGGTTGACAACTTATATTGCTAATATAAATTTATCCTACTTAAATATATCCTTCTTATATATTTAAGTAGGATAAATTTATATTAGCATATAAATAGATAGAGAGATAAATTTATCTATAGCACTTCTTCTTAGTAAATGTAAAATTCACATTCTTTCGATCCCGAAATAATATAATATTATATAACAGCAGTTTTTGGAGTTATCTATTGGTCATTATAAAACGTGGAGTAGGCTGGTTTTTCAATTACGGTATCGAAATACATAATATCACTTTTGGCCACCTTTATGTATTTCAAATTTCGGAATGCTTCGTGCGCAAAAGTTGCCTAAAGAAGGCTATGAAGTTCATTTTACGCAATAATGTACAGATAGATAGCTAATCTTATGTATATTTTATGCATCTTTGTTGTTTGTTTGTTATTTTAAAAGTATTGTAGATATAACTAAATCTAAACACAATGACTTTTATAAAATTTTAGAGAATTATAGTCTTCGACAACCGATTTCTTATGAAGCTAGCATTAATGTTTAATCGCATTCTACAGCGTTACCAATTGAAATAGAAAAATTCATGCGATTTTGTAAGATGTTGTGAAAACTTGAGAGTTAATTCACTATCTGGTGTTTGTAGTGGGCTCCGATTTCCGCATTTAGCGTTTCCCCAACGGAGGGTATGGTGCGAAATGCTTTCCCGGCGTTTAAAAAAAAATGTGTTCTGTTATTAGTTCTCACAACCAATCTAATATCTAGTCTGCTAAGACTGATTAGTCTGCAAGCAAGTCGTGGTGGGTAGATTGCGGAGCAAGCCAACTCAATTTTTGTAAAAAACCTTAAATTTAATTAATAGCTTTTTTTTAAGGACAACGCATTAGGAATGTATTATCCTGTTTCGCGGTTACAATTTGTGGATCACACAAAGTGTCGTCCCATGTGGGAATCAAACAACCAACACTCAGCGTAGTAGTAAGCGGCATGGCGACCGCTTAATCCACTAAACACTACAAAATAGTACTTTTCAACGTCAAAACGATATAATCACCTACTATAATTAAAAGTTTGTCACCTGCTGGTTTTCAGGCGTAGCTCGTTTAACATTGTTGACCACTCCTTTCGATTCTTCGAACTTGCGTTTGACACCGAGCCTTTCTAAGTAGTTTTCACTATTGTCCTGCTGTCGGCCATTACCAGATGGTCCGTTACTACTAGCTAGCAGCTGGCAAAGTACACTAGGTGGTTGCACTCCTCTGCTACCGTCACCAGAGTTTCTTCTATTCTCCGCTAGATCCTCGTCCGATTTGTCATTTAATATCTAAAAATAATTGAATAATATAATGATATTATTATTAATCGTATCAGTATATTCATAATATTTTTAAATTTTTCTAATAGTATTTCACTATTAGAAAAATTTAAAAATATTATGAAAAAGATGGTGCAATGTAATGAAAATTTTATTACACCCTTCTTATCTGCATTTATCTTCATGATGAGGCAACTTGAAAAGTTACCTATAACAATACCCAACAGGATATTATAGTTTTTAAATCTAACGAATCTTGAAAGGAGAACCCGCTAGAAGATATTGCTGCGTAAAAGTTTAGATCACTCAGTTACTTCACGTAACTACTCACGACAGGTTGGTATCCCCAGTTTTGGAAGTGGTCTTTCACAGACCTAAATTTTCGCGAATCGTAGTTCTGACCGGAAATGGATCGGAAGGTTGCTCCTCGTATGAATAACAAATGGAAAAATAACCTGGTAGGGGTTTCACCGTTTCTGTTTTTCGCTCTCAAAGGACTAACAAACGCACACTATTTAATTAATTTATCATTAAAAACTAACAAATTGTTAAACTAGAAATACTTACCACCCTTAACAAGACATCAGAATTATTGTGGTGCTGGTGCTGCTGCTGCTGCTGCATAGGATGAGAGGGCGGCCCTATATGCGAATGCTGCGGATGCGGCGGAGGTCGCGCATGCGCCTGCGCTGTATGCAGTGGCGAGAGCGCGGCAGCTGGCGTATGAGGTGTATGCGGCGTCAACGGCGTGTGAGGCGTATGGGGTGTGTGCGGAGCCGAGATCTCACTACCCGTAGCCTCCTCGTCCTCTTGCTTCAGCAAATCCTTAAGGATACGGTTATTAGAGTTCACTGTACTCTCGTTTCCCGGCATTGGCTTTTTGCTCAATAGGCTCCGAAGTCTATTTGGTTCCTCCACTGGTTGATTTGACGGCATGCCCTCAACCGGTGTAGGAGGAGCGCGGGGAGTTAAGGGCTGCGAGGATCCTTCGGCTGCGATTTCTTTGCGCTGTTTCGTTTCCTCGGCCGTCATGTCTCCGAGAAGTGAGGATGTCCATGGATCGAGTTCAAAATCGTTGAGAAAGGGACCGTCGGTGGGACTCATAGAAGAGCGGTATCGTTGATCACAGGTAGAGGATTCTCCATTTGCTACAGAAGTCATGAGTGGCCCACCGACGGTAGGTCTAGGACCTTCCGTTTCGAGAATCTCCATGTCTTCGTCGCCAAGTACAGTGTGCGTGGACATTATAAAATCTGGTTCACCGGACGATGGTTTTGCTCGAAACAGACGCGACCGAGCGATAACTCTGAAGAACGGTCTGTCCGGGGCGATGCGAAGCCGAAAAGGTTCACTTATCGCGGGTGGTGCAGGAAGACACACAGCCTCTTGCAAGTGTGCCGCTACACGTATACGATCACTATTCTCCACAAGCTCTAAATAAGGACAGCCCACGAGAGGAATAGTAGTGTTTATTATGTTTTCCACTGCACTTAAATCACAAACTGTAATAAGAAAATACATGGATATAAGTTATTGTTTGTCTACTAATGGCCATAGGGGTTATATGCTTTTTACATTTTCAATGAAAATACTTTTTTGCTTTGAAAAAATATTAGAACATGTAGAAATGAACTTACATAAAATAATGAAGTTGCAATCCAATCTGAAGACAATGTGATCCGATTGCTTGGCGGTGATGGCGGGTGGGCCGCCGTCGCCGGGAATAAGTGCGGCCGACGCGTCCTCAAAGCGCCGGATGACGCACATGACGGAGCCGGCCTCCTCAGAAGATGAGCCGCGCACCGGCGTCGCGTGGATCACACACTCCGCGTATCTACAAAATTCGCACTACCCTGTTACCCTTCACGATAAGTAACAAATTAGAAGCTCATTGTTCTGCTTGTACTTGCCACCTAACGCCACTTGACAGCATCATCAACGTCTTTTCATTCAAATCAAGAATTATTCTAGAATGTTATAACCCCTTAAATACTGCCTCGAAAGAAAAACCTTTCGTTTCAAGTTAAAAAACCACAAATTCGTAAATTTGTAAAATGTTGTAGAATATTTTTCAAAATGTTTTTCTTTACAATTATTCATTGTCGTAAAGTTATATCCATTACTTTGCGTTAATACGTATTAGTTACATGTAATCGGCCTCTTATCGTTCGACCGTCACCATCTACTATCACAATGAAATGGCAAAACATATTTCATATCAAGAGTATTACACCGTTGTATCGATGTCTTTGACATATTGACTGATTTTGATACGACTGTAGGTGTATACAGACTAAATTTATTTGATTTCATTTCAATAAATGTAATTAGCTGCTTACATGGAAGGGCTCTGACCAATATTCTTTTGGTATTTTCACTTGATTGTGTTTTTTTCAATAGTTTTATGTAAAGGTAACTGATAAAACTCGATGTCATTAACATGTGACTAAAAAGGCAAATAAAAACAGTGGACAATATGTGTAAAATATTAATAACGAACACATACCCAGCACTCTCAGTTCCATTGGAATCCTTGACAATCAGACGAGCTTGAATGGCTTGGAATTTATCTATTTCTCCGGTACCCCAATTAAAGGTTTGTGTGTTTCTTAACAATGGCCTTAATTTTGCGTGATCTTTAGCATGTAACAGTGAAAATATAGATTTCTTATATAACTCAGATCTGTCCTGCAGAGTTAATTCCTTAATATTTTCCGTGATACATTCTATTTCGGCCTTCGAGTTTATTTCCAATAAAACCCAACCGAGTGTGCCTGTATAATGTTTGAGAGCCTGAAACGAGTTATTAGATACATGTAAAGTACATAACATGTAACTTTGGTGAGCGGTATTTATATTTATTAAATCGAAGATAAGATACGACATTGCAGTTCCTCTGAACTCTCAAATCACACACGAAACTCTCCGGAATACAAATGTGGCATATAGAAGCAAATGCAATACTTAAAACTTGTGAATACCAATAAATACAATACCTACGAGTGTAAAAGGCATTTATATATAAATACTTTGTAATAGACTGTAATAATATAATCATCATCGATTAAGTTAATAAAAATTGTCCGTGTGTTGCTTGGGCGTGGGTTTCATTTCTAACCACGGTCCTTAAGGCGAATTTTTGGGATTGCGGTCAACTAAAGTAATTTCTTAGTCTATCACAAAGCTACATGGAAACATTTAAAATTTTAAATTAATCAAAATTACTCCTTTAATAATGATAAGAGTATGACTTTAAATGTAGACGTAGTCACATTATAAAAATCGTGGAACGTTTCGTATTTATTGCATAACATTATGACAGAATTCCTGCTCCATCTTTTACATATCGAGGTACAAAGAACGGCAAAGAGTGTGTTATCTTTGCAAAATCATCAGATCACCATGATTTTAAAAAAATATTTATGCTATATAGTGACGGATTAAGAATACGGAATGTCACTACCCCAATTCATCCCGGGGGTGTCGTAAGAGCCGACTAAGGGCGCAAAACAACGCATGACACCAGCACTGCAAAAAGAAGGAAACCTTGACACAAACCCTATACCAACCCGTCTGGCCAGCGTGGTGTAGTAGGCCAAAACCTCCTTTCTAAGGAGAGGCCTATGTCCAGCAGTGGAGTATTAAAGGTTGTTGATGTTGATGATGATGACTCGTCTACTAGCAGTTGCAAATTCTAGTTATAAATCTAGAATGTTGTTTCAAGAACCTCAAAACAACAACACACGCTGAGCACGTGATATCAAAGGACCAAACAATTTTTAAATCGGGTTTTTTCTATTATTTTAATTGGGTTCTTCATTATATACTTCGCCTCGTTTATTCGTATATAGGCAATGTGAACCAAAACTATGTTTGTTAAAAAAGCTTTGCAAAATGGAAGTAATGAAATACCTCAATGAGTGAAGTCAGCTCCGAATAATGTAGTCCGACGCACGAAGGCTGGGTGGAGCTCACTTCCCCAGCTTGCACGGGCGTGAGGCACTGGGCTACTCGAACAGGGCACTCGTTAGGGCACTCTCGCCTACGCCTCAGCACCTCCTGAATCTGTCGCGTGGCCTCACGTACTATGCCGTTTTTGTCCGGCTGCTTGACCTCCGCGAGACAAGTGCCTAGGAGCTCTTCAAGTTGATTTATGGTTTCGTTTTCAAGTTCCCGTCGCTTTTTTTCGTTATTACACTTATTTCTGAAAACATAAAAAGGAATATATAGTACATTATCATTAAATAACACTAAGTATATATATATATATATATATTTATATAATTTATATATATATTTATATAATTTATATATATACTTTAACTTAGTGTATTTTATTTGTATGTATATATATATTTTACTAGATAAATTGAAAAACTATTTTAAATCCGCTTAAATAAATCATTATTAGAAATACTATGATATCTGCCTTAAAATTTAAATAATGACATACAATTTTAATTACAGCAAAGAACAAGTCAAACTATGTAAAATTTTCTTTAATTTATAAAAAAGATATATACCTATAATTCCATAACTCATTGAATAGGTAACATTGCAGAAAACACAACGTGGCACATTTACACATTTAAAAAAGTAAAATGATTACGTGTGCAAGATGTATTTTGAATGACACATTAAAAGACAGTAAGATAAGAAATTTCCTATTGTAGTTTAGAAAAAAGTCACCAGAATTTAAGATAAACCTTGTTGATATTAAATCTTCACTTAAAATGTGTTAGATCATGCGAAAAGGATTAAAAAGGGTAGTTCACGAACAGAATGAAAGTAAATAAAAGTACCAAGACAGGGGCCAAGAGGTACATGCAATGACTTATGATTAGATGCGGCCGTTAGCGAATGCTGTGCGCATTTCTTGTCAGTATAAATGTCTAACATGTCCTAGATAATTTTTACAGAAATTAAATGAGACATTACTGAAGATATCTACGCTCCGATATCAATCAATAATTAATGAAAGCCAATAGTTTGAGATTTAAGACGGAATTACGATAAAAATAATGTCAAATGTTTAACTTAAAAAAAAAGTGTTAAAGATTGAAAAGACTAGAAAAAGAAACTTGATAAATGCTTCTTATTCCACAGGTCGTTATCCTATAAGCGAATGGAATTATTTGCCACCAGTGCGACGGCGGTGTAAGGGCTTCAGAAGTTGATGCTAATAGTAATTTTTTTTGTCACTGATGGCGTAGTGGTTTAAGCGGTCGCCACGCCGCTTCCTATTACGCCGAGTGTTGTGGATTCAAACCCCACATGGGACGACACTTTGTGTGATCCACAAATTGTTGTTCTGAGTCTGGGTGTTCTTTGTGTCCGTTTCATGTATGCTTGTAAAGTCCCCCGCGACACAGGATTTATTCCTAATGCGGGTGTTGTCTTTAAAAAAAAAAAAAAAAATTACTTAGGGCATACTGAAAATTTCTGGATTCTGATAAATAAGAATAGAGATAAGACTTACGATACATTTATTGTTTTTCTAAGTATATTCCCTCGCAATTAATGCATTTTTGCATTCGCTGTACAAAGCAGTTGGATTAGTCTTCCTTAGGGACCTCTTCAATGGTTTCATAGACCGCACTCACCGCCGATTTAGGGCTTATAAAACGTGTGCCTCTACGTTTGTCTTTAATTTTTGGAAATAAAAAGAAGCCGCAGAGTGCGAGGTCCAGGCTGTAAGGCGGATTTGTCCTCAGTTCCACATTTAAAGCCTTCAAATAGGCTTCTGTTACTTTAGCGGAATGTGAGGATGCGTTATAGTGGTGAAGGAGGACATTGCATAGAGGAAGTTTTTCGCGAGCTTTTTCTAAGACAAAGCAAGTGTTGACGTACCAATCTGCAGTCACTGTCGTTTGATTTTCAAACGATACTGTAGTGTAATGTTCTGATTTGCCGAAAAAAGAAGCAACCATTTTTTTACCAATGCTTCGACTTTTCTTAACCTTCGTCGGCAAATCTTCAAAAGGAAAGACGCACTCTGCCGACTGGCTTATTCTTTTGGGTTCAAAGCAGTACACCCAGGTTTTGTCACCTGTTACGATATTATAGACAGCCAATGACTGTCCTCCGTTAAACTTTTTTATCAATTCACCACTGGATACGTAGCCATGAGGTGTCCATCGAGTGCAAAGCTTCCGAACTTTCAGGTGCACAGTGTTTTGCACTTGGCTCATTCCAATACCTAACACGAATTTGCTGGCAAGTATTTTTTTTTGTCGTACGGTGTCAATATTTCAGTATGTAACCGCAGTCACCGGCCGACTTTCACGTACCTCGTTATTGGAGATGATCATGTCTACGTCTGAATTCTCCAAACCACGAATACACAGAGCTGTGACATGGTGCTTCATCACCAAATGCCAATTGAAGCCTCTGGCAACTCTCTTGTTGACTTAAGCCACGAGGAAAATCATAAAAAAACATTGAACGAAAATGTTAACTAGTTAAATTCGTTTTGATAGGGACAAAGAAATTTTCGAAAGGACGTCACAATAAAAAAACAAATGACAAATTTAAAAGTAACATATTTCTAGTTCACTTTTCAAAATTCCGTAATTGTTTTTTCATTATTTTTTCTTGAGTGACCAAATTCAGAGACTTTCAATATGCCCACGTATTTACGACATTATTAAACGATGTCTACGGCACAGCGCCTGAACATCTGACTGTAAAGTTATAGGCCGAAGTTTCCATTCTAGTTCAGTGCAACTGCTTTGTTGACATGCATAATGTAAAACGATGGATAATAAGTATATGAGCATGTATTTGCAGAAAAAATGTATCAAAGCATGTGTACCCGTGTTCTGTTATATCAGAAGTAATGCTTAGTTGGTGTCTAGTTTTAAAGAATAACACATAATAAGTATTTTAAGCTTAAGTTAAATAGGCCCCTTAACCTCTACACGATCTTTCTGTCTTTTGGCACATTTTAATTTTCCTTTTTTTTAATAGTTTTATCAATAACTATTACAAGCTCCACGGTACCGAGGTAACATTGTTAACAACACACTATGAGTATGCGATTATTTGACACCCAAAATAGCTTACCCCAATAAGGTGTGCCACAAACTAAATACCAACCTAATGGTAAGTATAATATATTACATTAACTAAATATTACAGTGGCATTAACATATTACTTTTAAGGAAGACTTATGAGTAAGAAAATAACTTTTAATATTTTTAAATTAATAGAGATAGTTCATTGTTTAAATATCCTACAAACCTTATTTTCATTCTTCTTACAACATTGTAAAAGGCGTTGCTGCCATGCGCCTAAAATTATGCCAAGATATGTATCTTGGCATAATTTTCTGTCTGGACTGTATAGAGTAGGTAAATATATTTATTTCACAAAATGGAGTATGATTCGATTTAGAGAAGTAAATATATTTACTGTATAATACGAGGGCGGGTCAATTAGTCCGTGACTTTTTGAATTTCTGACCTCTTTACTGAAAAAGCAACACTACTCCTGTCAACAGGCATCTGTTAGTTGACTCCTGTCAAAATTGGAACTTGCTGCGTCAGTTAGTTTGTGTTTGACAGCTATCTTTATCAGACTACCCAGTAATTTGAGGAAAAAATGGAAAAAAGTGAATTTCGTGTGCTTATTAAGCATTATTTTTTGCGAAAAAAAACCATTACCGAGACCAAGGCTAAGCTTGATAAATACTATGGGGACTCTGCACCATCGATTTCAATGGTAAAAAAGTGGTTTACTGATTTTCGTTGTGGCCGTACAAGCACTGAAGATGATGAACGTCTTGGACGCCCAGTTGAGGTCTCTTCACCCGAAACAATCGAAAAAATTCACGATATGGTGTTGGCCGACCGAAGATTGAAAGTGCAAGAGATTGTGGAAGCCGTAGGGATCTCGCATGGCTCAGTGGTTTCAATTTTGAATGATCACTTGGGCATGAGAAAGCTTTCCGCAAGATGGGTGCCGCGATTGCTCACAGTCGACCACAAACGCAATCGTGTAACAACTTCACAGGAAGGTTTGGCGTTGTTTAATCGCAATATGGAGGAGTTTTTGCGCCGTTTTGTAACCGTGGACGAAACATGGATCCATCACAACACACCAAAGACCAAACAAAAGTCAAACCAAACAACAGTGGGTTTCTAAGGGTGAATCGGCGCCAAAGAAGGCCAAGGTGGGTTTGTCAGCCAATAAAGTTATGGCGACTGTCTTTTGGGATGCACGCGGGATGATCCACATTGACTACCTTCAAAAGGGAAGAACAATCAATGGGGAATATTATGCCAACTTATTGGACCGATTCAATGACGATTTGAAAAAAAACCGACCTCATTTGGCCAAGAAAAAAGTTCTTTTCCACCAAGACAATGCAAGGGTGCACACATGTGCAGTTGCCATGGCAAAAATCCATGAATTGGGCTATGAATTGCTCCCTCATCAGCCCTATTCTCCAGATTTGGCTCCGAGTGACTACTCCTTGTTCCCAAACCTGAAGAAATGGCTTGGTGGAAAAAGATTTGACTCCAATGATGAAGTCATCTCGCAAACAAAGGCCTATTTTGAGGACCTCGACAAATGATATTTTTTGGAAGGGATAAAAAAATTGGAGAAGCGTTGGACAAAGTGTATAGAGCTCAAGGGAGACTACGTTGAAAAATAAAATGATTTATTTATCAAAAAATCTGTGTTTTATTCCAAAAGTCACGGACTTATTGACCCGCCCTCGTACATTGTAATAAAATTAGAGATAATGCGAACTCCAACAAAATTATGGAATACTACTTAGTTCTTGCAACATTGATTTTACCAAAATAGAACATGGCCAACTAAATTTCATTTATTAATTTTAACACCATTGTAATTTTTTTATGGTTTTTGGTTTGGTTTGGTTTCGTTTGGGGAAAATTTGGTAGCATACTATACTACTAGCTGTACATCCAAAGGCTGTCCAAATCATCAAAAAAACTTCTTTAATGCCTATGTTTTTTAGACTAACTACCAAACCGCCCAAATTTTTTTGTATCCACATTTTACCAAATAATTGATTACTGTAAAATGTATTTATTTAGTAATATTTTGCCTACCACTACCTAACATTCTGTTAATATTTTATTTTGAATGGTACTCTGTACCTGCAGATCAGATGCTTAAGTTATGTGCCACTTGAATTACTAATACCCTTTACTACATATACATCAATATACCTAATTAATAAAAAAAACAAGTAACTTTTTTTTAAAAACTTGAAAATCCTTACATATTATAAATAAAAGAAAATCTATGTGAAGAGGCTAAATTCACAAATAAATGATGTACGTAGTAAATAAAAACTAATAAACATATGAATTATAATAGTCAGCAGAAATATATTTTTCTCTATATTGTAAATAAAATGTACCTAATGTTTGTGAGGTGGATATAATGAAGAAAGTCGAAAAAACATTTCTATCACATTACAATTTAAGATGAAATTTATTTTTATTTTTTCAGCAATAGAGGACAAACGAGCTGACGTGAAGGTCTCCTGACAATAAGTGACGACTGCCGCCCATGGGCACCTGCAACTTAAGTGAGTCTCCTCCCCCTGAATTAGATGGAAGGGTTGGGTTGGGCTCCGGTTACCCCACTCATTCAGTGGAAAGCAAGGAAGGAACAGTGTAATAGCGGTTTTCTGTGAGGCCGTATCACTCCGGTCGAGCCGGTCGGACAATTTGTG
This sequence comes from Arctia plantaginis, assembly GCA_902825455.1. Classification (NCBI taxonomy): domain Eukaryota; kingdom Metazoa; phylum Arthropoda; class Insecta; order Lepidoptera; family Erebidae; genus Arctia; species Arctia plantaginis. Next base: position 11,808,265 of record CADEBD010000288.1, read on the forward strand.
CCCAGGCATGGCTCTTCCAGGGTAGTGTAGGCATATTTATTTATTGTACGTTTTATACCAATTTTTAAACTTACATTAGTTTATTTTCGACTAAACTCCTAGACTAGACTCAATCGTTTTTTATTTATGTGTTTGTGGTTGGTACACTATGCTTGGTGTAGTTCGTTGTGTGGTTTTCTATATTAACCTATCAGACGATGCTTGCAGATAAGTCTGAAAGCATCGCAAGTGATATCGTTTTCTACTTAAATGTAGATCTGGGTGAAATTGCTCTTTATATTTAATCATCACACATAACTCGCATTTCCTCAGGAACAAATCTAAATGCGACTTCAAAACAGTGTATATTCAAAGACGATTTCATAACGAAAAGGTTGCAATAATTTCATAATAATGTCAACATGTGGGGATTCATAACTCGCTAAAAAGTTTTCTGTTTCTGTACTCATTGAGTAGTTCTTCTGTATAATTAAGGGCTGCAATTATCTCCTCCTTAATTTTAGCTTTCTTCAGAACCACTTGAAAGTGGTAAACCATTAGGTGACTTAGGTATGGTAAGGTCAGCCGAACGCAGCCGTGTATCCGTGACAGACATCTGAATATTTTGTAGGTTTCGATTTTTTTCCAAATTATTTTTTTAATATTTATAAGATCAAAGTTTGCAGTTACTAACATGATCTTTTAGTTCGATCCATATTACAGGTTTACCAAAACTTCTTACTTTAAACCAACACATCTATTTTGTATGACAGGTAAAGCAGCAGATATGTGAAACCTAGGTATTTTCAGGATTCCAGACATTCAAGTTTAATGCACTAAACCTTTCCTTAATAACGTAGTGCGCATAAATACTACATACAGTCATTTACTATCAGATTTGCATCAACAAGACACGTGTTGATTTATATATATTTATCTAAATCTTAATCTTATATATAGTATATTTACAAACATTAGTGCAATATCAATACTTAAAATTTACATCTACCGTCTAAATAAATTCAAATTTTCCGAATTTAAATATTTAGCAAGTGTTAGATCTAATATGACGTAATTAATATTTTACTGGTACAAAGTATAGAATGTCCTGAAACATTTTGAGTATACTGATACCCATCCACAGCCTTTACTAGTCCGTTACTGGAAAGTCTTTAGAAAGGAGAACTTATATACCTACTCAGTCCTATCTTATTCTTACTATGTTTTTTGCAGTTGATTAGTGTTATTATTATATTTTTAAACCTGCTTAATCTGTAAGGATAAATAATGTTTAGCCCAGGTCATATCCCGCGGGGTGACCGTTTGATACTTGAGAGTTTTTTTTTAATGTGCTTAGTTTAAAACGGATACAAATACAACATACTTAAAAAAAGTTAATAGACATTCTTAATTATGTAACGGCTAATATGGATTATACGGTTTGGCGTCGCAATTTATAAACTTCAATATCTTCTTTGAGCAAATGATATTAAAATGTATAAAGTTTGGCGTCTTACCAGATTGAATAGAACTACTCCTTTCACAATTTGAATGTATACCATTATTTTAACACATTAATTCAAATAGGAACATGAACATTCACATGCGTTCATATAAAAATACAATGTTGGACACAATCCAATTACTATGGATTTAATCCATTCAGTTTTACCAAAACAACAATTATTACTAAATACAATTTATGCCGATTGAGTTAATATAATATATTCATAATATTTCAACTCATTAATTTTTGTCGTCTTACGAATTAACATGTCGTCATCGAATACAATAATTTGGGTATATGATCTCAGTTAAACATCTAGTTAATAATTCTATTAACTCAAACGGAACAAATCAGTACAACAGTCAGGAGCCACAGGGGGGGGGGGGAAGGGTGGTAAACATTTATAGTTATATAAAATAGCAAAATTTTTATCACGTAAATACTATGTATATATAATAATAAATATATATTATGAACATGAAACATTTAAACAATTTATTTTGTAAGGTAGTTTCTATAGCCAAAATTTAATTTTGCTCTCATTTTTCTTTTTATTGTAAAGCAAATATTAACATCATGAAATATACCCGATGTTTCGTGATTAATAATTGATCTGGTATTACTATTTTTTTAAAATAAAATGTTGGTATTTGTTAGAGTTTATGAAGTTTTAAGATGTATTAGTGAAGGTAATAATCAATATAGAGGCAAAATTAATTTTCTGGAACAGATCTTTAATATTTAGTGCAGTTTAAAACAAATGAATGTCAAAATAAAACTAAATGATAATGAAAATAAGCTTCGTATAGTAAGTCAGAAGTAGGCTTTAGAGGTACCGCGAGCCGCAAAAACCCAGACATTTCCACCAATGAATACACATTTCAAGCGTATTATACGTACATTTGAGCTTGTGGCTTATTGTCTGACTTTTTTCTTATCTTCTTAACCGGCGCTGTCACGCTCATCTTGCCTTGCATCCCCCTCCATGTGTCTCCCAGTTGGAGGTCACAGGATTCAATTCTACAGAAGCAGCAAACAAAATAAACTTTTATTAAGTAGGATGGTTTTGTTGTGTATAAAATAAATATGTTGCGGTGATGAATAATGAAATAGTAATGACTTAGTTGAGGCATTGTTGTAAACTAAATCAATTATATCGGCTTACACACGTTTGTAACATTAGCTTAAAATATTGAAACAGTGGTGGTGGAAAATAAATCTCTACTTTTGAATTTAAGTAAATAATAAAAAGGAAGCATACTTATTTATTAAAACGATTCCCCAATATAGAAATTAATAAAAATCACTAGCGTGATTCATCTCTGTTGCCAAGCGAGCGGTACAGTGTTGAATTTATTCAAGTTTAAATAGGTGTTTTTATGTACACATAAGCGCATTATCAAAACTAAGCAGGTGAAGATGTACACTATCGTAATGGACTGACTATCAAGGAATAGTTATGTTCGCATTGACGCGACTCATATCAAATGCCAAGTACTGAGTAAGCTGAACCTTAATGCAAAAGAGGGACAGAGATACCAGTTGAACGACGCCTACCGAGGAGCCCCACTACGCAACCTCACTGCGACGGCCGGGCAACCTTGAAATAATAATGTTCGGAATAACAACAACGCGCCACAAGCGTGACCAGAAATAGTATAATAATTCTCAAAAATGTTCAAAACCTCTATTCAATTCCTGGTGTACATGTACATTATAAAGTTGAAATGGTTTTGATATATCAAGAAGAAAATATATCTACTACTGAATAATATTAAAAACAAGCACTTACGCAGCCTTTTTTGTTGGTTTGTGGAGTGCAAAACGGAGATTCACGTTCTTCTTTACGCTATTAACAAAACTGTTAATATTCATTTTTTTAAGTTTTAGTTAAGTTGACACTTAAAATTGAATACCTAGGTGAAAGTTGGTAAAGTATTGTCAGCACTGCGCAGTCGAAGGTTTCGCTTTTTCAATCGTTACTCAACAGGTATTCGTCATCGAGACAACCACTTACGTACCTACATAAGGAACTTTGTTATAAGCTCTTTGGTCCGATTTTATTATATCGAGTAAGGTCGCATTGTTTGAGCTAAATTGCACTAATACTTCTGATATAACACTACAAAAATAAATAGTTGTTGTGCTGTGAAAAATTTTAAAGCTCCTTTTTTTTGTGACGGATTTTATATTTACTTTTCAAAATTTAAGTATAGCATAGGTGATTCAAAATGGAACGGTCATTGCATGAATTAAATAAATTAAATAGTTACAATTTATTAATTTCAATTTCTTTTCTAAACAAATAATATTGAAATGTATAAAGTTAATATTCATTTAAATTAAGTGATGTACCTACGTTAGCTGTTATTTTTTGCATTATTTTCAGCGTAAATAATTGAACTTTACATAATTTTAATTTGCTTTACCTACCTTTATATTTCAAGATTGGCTAAATGGATACCAAATCAGTATGAAAACTGCAGCAACCCTAAATAAACAGTTCGTAAACCCTACATTATATGTACTACAGTCTCATTTACATTAACACGATAAATTGTATCTAGGCAGGTATTTCGTGTATTTTGTGCCACCATGTAGTGTTTTTCGGCTGTACTACAAAAAGAAAATGTGCCGCCGCGGAAAATTTCCATCTCCTTACTTGTCCTGTCGCCCGAGAAATGTGTAAAATTTAAATTAGCGGGACAAAAAAGAAACTATTCAACAAACCTATGTCAATACACATTTACGAGATTAAGCTTGTGTAATAATTAAGACTTAATTGTCTACTTAAAAACCAAAAGATGATGTGATCAGATCATCTTTTGTGCATGATGCACACTTTTAAAGAAATAAATTAGGATTGTTATTTTATTATGACAACAGAGTTCGCAAAGCGATCGCAATTTTATGGATAACATTCTATGATTTTTTATAACACGTATTGTCCATTGTCTCTTATACAAATTAAGACGTTGTACAAAGGTAGACAAATGTTAAAAAAATTGCGATAAAAAAGATGAAAGGTACTAAATAGTTTTAACTTCTCTATCGATATTTAACCCCATACAACCATTTCAAATATTTGTATATACTGTCTAACACTTTTTTAAAGAATTTTAATTTTTGAAAACCTAAATGGCTTGTTCTTAATATTGACATATGTTACATTTGTTCCTCTTATAGTTATATTTTTTCCAGAAAGGTATGAAATAAAATGAATTATCTGTATTATATATGACTAGCTGACCCGCGCAACTTCGTCTGCGTCTCTCAATAGTAATAAATTTTCTCCGTTATTGAAACATTCTTCATTGGTGCTCCGCTCTTATTGGTCTTAGCGTGATGATATATAGCCTATAGCCTTCCTCGATAAATGGGCTATCTAACACTGAAATAATTTTTCAAATCGGACCAGTATTTCCTGAGATTAGCGCGTTCAAACAAACAAACAAACTCTTCAGCTTTATAATATTAGTATAGATTTAACATACAATAAAAAAACTCATCCATCCATCCATATTAGTGATTTTCTAGTGTTATAGATTTAGTAATGGACCTGAAACCACGGTGACTGTTTGTTATTAAGTAGACTCTTTCTAGTTTTTTGATTTTGGTAAACCTTTGTTGCGGATATTATAATAAAGGACGATCATAATTGCGGACAACTAGGAACAAAATTTTTGCTTCACTGATTGTGTGACTGTTATTGTTGTTTTTTTAAGCTCTACTCCAAGTCTAATGGTTTCTAGTTTTGGTTACTTAAAAATAATCATGTCTATTTTCCGACATTAACCATGTCTCTGTCTGTGGCAATACCTATAATTTACCGAAATAATGGTGAGAAAATACAAAAAAAAAACGGTTATCACTAACCATTTCAGGCTTTTACAATTTGAAATTTGTAAATTTTAGTTTCACTGGCTTGTAAATGAAATAATGAATATAGATTTTGATTAAAGATAGTTTTATAGTGTGAAACACTACTTGCGAGTTTTCAACCCCTAATTTATTCTTTATACCCTTTTAAAACCCCTCTATGGAGATAAAATTAATAAAACAGTAGTTAGTATTTTAAATAGTATACAACTTAAGAAAATTGTTATAATTAATTTTCATACCCAAAATAATATCATAATGTTATATCATAATATAATATCATCATCACTACCGATGTCTTTATCGTCTTGGTCTATAATTGGAGCGCTATTCTGATAGTTTTGACCAGCTTGTGGTGGATGTTCACCACAAGCTGTGTTGCAGAAAAGTCCAACTTTCCACAGCTACAAGATGCACCACACCCTTTTGTGCAATTATAGAATATCATTTTTAAAAGTTCTTGTGGTGCTGGAGTATTATGCATTACTGTAGGTTTTAAGGACCCTTCAATTTTGTCCGCCCCCAATCAGTTGGTTTCATATTTTTATTTCCCAGCCAAACTTAAATCTGCAGATAACATCATTGCGTATGCTCATTTAGAGCAATAACTGTAGGAACAAGCAATGATAATTTGACTCCACATATATATAATACACACACATACATACACAGACAAACAAGACTCTTTGACTAATTGCTGATGATAAGATCACTATGAAATACCAAAATTTAAAAAAATATGCGTTTTTTTTTTTCATATCTACTCGGTTGCATTTTAGACGATAGAGATAAAAAGACCATTTTGTAGAGAATTTTTAGCCTATAAGCTCATGTAAGTTTTATTTTTCACAAACCCTTCATTTTATAAACTTTGACAAGCCATATATCGGATGTTTTGTGAGCTACAGTAAAAAAAACTTTGTGAATAAAATAATAATATTTTTGTGAATGACAATGTGAGACTTTTTGTACCCTAGCAATTTTTACGTATATGGTTTAATATCTGAGGTATTTTTGAAAATAGACAATGTTTTGATATGTTATAAGAAGACCTATTCCACTTTGAACTTATTTAAAAAAAAAATAAGCATTTTAAACTGGTCAAACTTTTGTATCATATTTTTAAGGTTAAAATAAACTAATTTGTAAATATGTTACATTTAATTCCAATTAGTGTGATAATGGGAAAGGTTTCATTGTTGATTTTTGTTGTAAAAATCAAAACCAACTGTTTTCTCCATAACTCCGTCAGTTTTTATGGCAGAGGCCTTTATGAAAACGCATTTTAAAGGTATTATAATGTACTTTAAAAAAATATAAGCACTTTCATCGTGAAATGTATGGTTTTTTCGAATTGCAATGTTGAAAACTTTTTATTTTTTGTTAAAAAATAAGGCCTACCTTCACTAAGCCATAACTTTGTTGGTATTGGGCCTTCATTAAAAAATAAAAACGAAATTCTTTGTTTTTTATAAACTATAATTTTGATTACTACAGTTTTTTTTTGATAAAATCAATATTTTTTGAGTTATTTGTTAAAAACCTTTAAAAAACGTGATGTTTTTCGAAAAATATTGACGTTTTAGATCACGAATACCTCGAAACGCATTGATTTCTCGAAGAACTTCCTTAGAACATTTTAGCTTAGAATTCATTCCTCTATTGATTCGTGTTTTTTTTTGTCTTGCCTCACTAATTAGGATGTTATTCACCCCTAGTGAAAAAGCACACATGGGCATAGGGTAGATTTTAGTTTTTACGGTATTTACTGTCAAAATTTTAGCAAAATCCATCATTCTTAAAAAAATTGTGAGCGAAAAACCATCACTCGCTGGACTAGGCACACTTAAAAACAAAGAGAGCAGCCCTTGACACATTCAGAACAAGAACGTCTTGAATGTTCCTTAGAACTCAAATAGACGCTTATAGACTTCAAATGTTAAACACAGTGTTTAGCCTATAAAGTAAAGGAAAACTTAAACATACAGCAATTGCAGCTCCGTTTTTAGTCTATACAAACTTATATAATTGATATATGCTGTTAAAGTTATTTTTGCTGTTAAAACATTTTTTTTCTTTGCTTACACTATAAAAACAGACAAGTAGGTAACTAATAGGTTTTAGTAACAGACAAAAGACTTAGAAAATAGGATAACGATAACGATAAAGGAAATAGGATGCAATAAAAAAAAGTAAATAAAACGTGTTTTTCAGTGTGAGCTGTAACTGTTACCTAATTAATTAACTAACAACATTCAATAGTGACCGTATTAATATCGGACTTCATTATCATTCTTAAATAAATATAATGATTTGGGCATCGCTTAACACCATGATTGCATAAAAATAAATATACAGATACATATGAATATGTATACAATATTTGTATATATCAATACATATATCAGCACTTAACAGATTAATTCTTTTTGTTTTGGAGGCAGTTAAAGTTATTAGTGATAATTTAATTTGGCAATTACATAATAAAGTTTAATGCAAATAAATAAAAATTAATATAAGTGGTAAAAAACAGTATAGGATGCACGGGAATAAGTTAATTGTTTCTGGTAAACAAGCTAATGGCCCTTCTACGACTGCCTTAAAGACTTATAATATCAGATGTGCGTAACCGACTTAATCCTTCTTCAATTTAGCTTTTATGATCTCACTAGCTAGTCGGGAATACTAAGGTTTTTTCGGATTTGGTGATTGTAGCTGCCTCCCTTTTTTTCCGTGCGGAAATCCCCTCGAAAACCACCTATCGGTGGCATGTCGGACTCGAACCGACTAAAACCGCACGCCGTCTAGGGTACTAATAGCCGGGAAACCAGGTATACCCTAGAAAGGAAGTCTATTCTTAACACTGTAATTTTCAAATATTATTAATATTTAAGGATTTAATAGAAAAAAATATTTATTTTTATGTACTACTAAAGTGGTCCCAATCTCTTTACTATTGGTAAACAGTGATTTCCATGACCTACTTATGAATAAGAGATGAAATACAAGTGAAATCTAGAGTACCTAGTAACAGCTCGCAGTATAAGCCTTATCATAAATAGCCATTCTTGACTTTGGCAAGTTTACTACGAGCTTTTATCTGCGGCTTCTTTCGCGTCTGGATAAAAGATCCAGTGTTTCCAAAAGAACAATTGCAGGCAAGTATGGGACTTTTGTACCGCCTTAAAAATTTCACGGTAGTGATTATTATGTTTTATTTATTTTGTTTATTAATATTATCGAAAATTTAATTATCAGATTTTTTATTATATCCGATTAACTGAAATAACTGCGTTCAAAAGTTATTTTAGTTTGTTGTTTACATAATAATATAGGCTGTAATGAAGTCGCTACCGATGACAGCTGGCTGTCACAAATAAGTTGTTATGTCATTGCTGTCAATAAATGAACGTAGGTGACTTATTATTAAAATCATAATAATAATATACTGTTTAACGTTTCTAAATACGAAGGATATTGTTCTTGTAGTATTATTACAAAAATACGTAAAAGGTTTGCACTTGGACATTACTCCGGACAACACCACACGTGGTTTTGTTTAACATCAATCGATCGGTTGCCATTATAGTAAGATATAAGAAAACTAATCGATTTGAATAAAAATTATTAGTCCATATCCTGAAAAAAAATCATTCCTTCGTCTCATCTCAAGTCAACATTAAATTTAATACACTAGTAAGCTAATTCGTAAATATTGATATAAACATTTATTTTATGTCATTAATATTTCATGCATGGCAACTCGTTTTGTTGACAAGACAAATTTACTGACTGAATTGCTACCTTTAGTTTTTGCAATTGTAACACTACTTTTAACAAAGTTCGAAAATTATGATAATTACATGAAAATAATTAGGTGAAGGTGGGGTGAGGTACTTTATATAGTGAATCGTTCACTTTATAAAGTAAAAAACTCATAACCATCCATCATATTATGTTACTAGGTGTACAAGATCTGCCGTTCTTCTGTGGTGATGATTGGAAAAAAGTATGATCACCAAAAGTGATGTATTAATTGTTATAACTAAATTATTATTGTTATATTCATTCATACAAAAGTTAGTGTACATTGTTATTACAATGTATTACAGTATACATTGTTAGTGTACAAATCAATGTCATTGATATTACCCGTAAATCTCTTTTGTAATCGTTAAAGGGGGTATTTAAGATCATAATTTTCAATTTAATAATATCAAATTATTTTTAATAGTGTTCTATGGGGTAAACGTCTGCATGTCCTATAAAGACGTTTACCCCATACTGACCGAAATCAATAAGTCAAGTAAGAAAACTACTGACGAAAAGAAAACCGAATATTTTCGCATGTCAGATTAATGCGATGCTATATCTATACAAATAAACAAAATTGGAGTGTCTGTTTGTAAAGTCAAAATGATAGGTTTTTTTATGTTTCCACGGTTAGTTGCACGATACCTATGCCTAAAAACCAGTTTAGATACTTTTTCTTTCTTTATTAAATCTAATAAACATCTACAATACATGTATTATTCATACTTATAGTCTGCCAAACTGTCAAAACAGTTTTTCAAGTTCTCGTTTAAGGATACATAATAATATACGAGGGAGGTCCAAAAGTTCGTGGAATGAAAGGGTTTTAAATAAAATGAAACAATAAATCTATTTTTCCTTTGCAATATATTCACCCTTAAGCTGAATACATTTATTAGATCTATGAATTAATTTTTCTAAACATCGTAAAAATATTTTTTATCTTTTGCCTCAAAATGAGTTAAAATTGCCTCCTTTACTTCATTGTCGTAGGAAAATTTCTTTCCCCTTAAGTCTTTTTTTAAATTGGGGAACAAATAAAAATCGCCAGATCTGGACTGTAGGGTGGGTGGATCAGTGTTTCGAAGCCATGCTTGTATGCAGAGCAGCCATTGCAACTCTGCTCTTGTGAACCGGCGCGTTGTCTTGCAAGAGAAATACACCCTTGGTCAATTTTCCTCGACGTTTTTCTTTGATGGCCTCCTTTAATTTCTCTAGTATCGTTGCGTAGTATTCTCCGGTTATGGTCCTTCCCTTTTCTTTGTAATCAATGAGTATTATCCCCTCACAATCCCAAAAAAACAGTTTCCAGCCTACTCCGACACTTTGAATTTCTTTGGCGGTGGTGTACCCTTTTATGCCATTGCATGGACTCTTGTTTGGACTCAGGCTTAAAGTGATGAACCCATGTTTCATCTCCGGTAACAATCCGATCCAAATCGTCCAGTACAATTTTTTCTACTTTTTCGACGATGTCTGATGTGGTGGCCTCAACTAGCCTTCCCCTGAGCGGGGGTCGTCTTCAATCGACGCCCGACCATGTTTAAAAAGACCATGCCACTTGTAAATTATTGATTTACTAGGGCACTGTCCCCCATAAACGGTTTGCTTTTTATTCAAAATGGTCTGAGCGTTCTTTCCTTGGTTAATAAGGAATTTTATCACAGCACGGTGTTCAATTTTCTCCATAGTTTCAGTTTTCTTCTGGATAGACTTGTTTAGCAGGTGAATATTCGTAAACGAATGAAGCAATAGGGCTGAAACTTAATTTATATACTAATGATGAGTCCCCAATTAGTGTGACACTAAGCGAGCGCCCGTATCCCCACGCCATCTCACGAACTTTTGGACCTCCCCACGTAAATGTAGGTATTTTAATACAAAATTTGTTAATATTTCGAATTATTGTGTCAAGTACACTAGCAGACTAAGTATCAATAGTAATAAAAAAGCAATGCGGGTGTTAGTTTCTCATAACGAGAGGTAATATTTATTTTTAAATTTTTATTTTAAATCTACTTGAGCGAGTTTCGAAAACGGGGCAAATAGAAAAATTAGCGAGAAGTATGCGAAACTGATTGCCAACCTCCTTCCATGGACTACAAAAAGAAGTAAAAGAATAATGTATATCGTAGATTATGATAATCTTAAAGACTCCATTGGCCCTTACTATATTTCTAGAAGTTTAATAATGAAACATGAAAAGATAAGTAGGGTATATAAAGCAATTGAAGATATGGAATGGCAAGCGATTAGAGATACTGAAAATATTAAACTAAAGTTAGTTAAGGTAATTACGTAAGGACCTTAACTACCCTAGTTCAGAAGTGCCTTAAGGAGGAAAGGTAAAGGACAGTGCGTGGCAGTAGCAAGTGAAATGATCTCGATTGTAAAAGAAAGTCAATATATGAGTAACTATGAATTCTAATCCTTCTTCATAAATAATTCAATACTTAATCATTTTAAGGCTCGCTTTTAATCACTACAAAGCCTTCAGTTTGTTTTTAACGGCCACCTGCAGATTAGCTTTTGGTATATCGCTCGCTTTAATTGGTCTTTCTGCCAGTACCAGTGTATTATAAATTTGCAAATCACACTTTACTGTTTAACATACATAAAATTACAGCCTTATACAACTTATATCTAAAATTACACGGCTACCGATGATAAACTTTCAATGAAACTTTAACGTACTTCGGTTTTACAGTGTTTTTGACTTTTCAGCAAGATGAAAACTTGACAGCCTTAGTACATAAATACTGAGGGCTTAGTGTAATTTTGTGATAGCTGATTTATAAATTTAGTAAAAAAAAAACTTTTAATAAATTATCACCTATTATTTATGAGTTTTTGCACGCGTTTTTGGTGAATCAGAAAAAAAAAATGCAATATTTAGTGATTTTCGCACGATGATTTAGGAAGTTTTCTACACCGGCAGGCAATCTAAAGAGTTGATTTGTAAGATTTAAAAGTATATAAATACTTTTTATACAATAAATACTTTTTAGTTAATGTTAGTTGTATTCTACATTACGCAGTTGGGAGCATTAACGATTTAAAGTTTTTTATCTGTCGCGTAATGAAGCTACTTCTATAATTTATTTAATTAATGATGGACATTTAAGATCACGTTGCAATGGATTAGCATTTGTGGATTTAATATATTCTTTTATCGTTTATAAATACTAATATTATGTCCATTAAGTGACCTGCAATCATTCTGGGGTTTTATGTTATTGGTTCAGCGTTGACTTGGCTGATTACGGTAGATATTGTGAAACCAATTGTCACAAATGAACTCATAATAAACCTAGAAAATTGCAGTTTAGGTTTTTTTTTTATTGAACATACTGGTAGGTAAATAACAATGTACGTAGATGTGAAATTGCAGAGTTGCCATTTTTTTTATTTAAGAATTTATAAGTAATTTGAAGCAGTCACGTCCAATAGAAGAATAAATCCATTTGCCGTATACACATTACAATCCAGTTTTCATTCTTCGTGTTACCATTTAAAAGGTTTGTAAAAGGATGTATTTATTATTTAATTACCTCGGTAAAGCGTTGACAGCAACATCAACATCGAAGAATATATCAACTAGTTCGTCGACATCCGAATCCGGTGTGAGCGAGGGAGGCAATGTGGCCGCAGGAGAAACGGCAACATTTGCCGAGTGGACTCCGCAATTGAAAAGCACGGGTTCTGTCTGTACCATAGGCAGCATGGCTAAGACACACTAAAGCGTTCACTTCCACTTCTCAAAAAACGTATATATCCCTGGATAAACTTTAAACAGCACAATTCGTATCCGCATCCAAACATACACTGCATTGCGCCACGACCGCCGCAAAGCTATTTTTTAATAGTATGAAGGTTTTTAAACACACACTTTAAATTGAGCAACTATACGTTAAATAAAAATAACGAATATAAAATTACGTCTTGTTAATAATTAATATTGGCCGACAACTTTATTACGTAGTGATAGTGCAATTTCCTATCGATATCCGTACGAAACGTTCGCTACAAAACGACGATGAAAGTCAACTGAAAGGCGAGACATAGATATACACACATCCTTTTCACTCGCCGCTTTACAAATTATCAACACGACGACCGGCGCGGCGCGACACGACGCAGAACGTCGACGGTGACGACGACAAAGACGGCTAAGAGCGTGAGAAGGTGGACTGGCGGACTGAACAGTATCGCTACTACAGTCACACCAACGACTCTCCTGACTAAACGATCTCGCTCACTAGTACGACTACGTTGAACTTGACGAATAAACCCGAACAGCTACGAATTAATGCGACGTATAAATACATATAAAAAATTGTTTGCTATTTCATTAGCCATTTATGTGTTGCGAAACCTGACCAGAATACAATCATCAACAACTAACTAACTACTAACTAACTAACTAAACATTCCATACTGCCAAATACAAAAAACAACAATTTTTAAATAATAAAATTATTGACTATAGAATTTACGACTAACTACACAATACAGTATAATTTTTTTTATTTCGACTAACATATATATGTTGACTATATATATGTTAGTCGAAATATGTATATATATATATATACTATAAGTATATCACATACCTACTATAGTCACATAATATATTATGCTTGCTCGGAGATGGATTGTTTTTACTCTGAAGCAAAATAATTACTGATACGATAAGACTGATTGAATTAATATTTCATTTTATTGCACTAAGTCTTATTTTGCCCTCATCGGAAGCATTACTTTTTCAAGTAATAACACCTAATCATCATACAATTATTTATTATAAAAGTTTTACACCGAAATATCGTCAACATAGTTAAATCACGCGACATACAATGATACGATGTAAACCGTGACGTAGGCACTTGTACCTACATGAAAGTGAAATGGAACAGTATTTGTGTCAAGTGCACAATTTAGATAACAAGGTCATTTATTGCATAACTCAATAGCAATTTTTATAATATCTACGACACACGCAAAATTTTGTTTGTTTTTCCATGTGTCCGAGGGATTGTTGTGGGAGTTGCTACTTTTCCATATTGAATTATATATGAACAATAAAACGTCTAAACTAACCTTTGAAGGAGATTCACATTAAAGAATAATGGTAAATAACAATCACAATTCTAATTAAACATACTCAAAATCATCATTTTCGCAGTAACGCTGAATAAATTATGACGCAAATTCATTAAAAGACAAATTTATAGGTAAAAGAGTAAAGGGGCAGCAGAGGAAGAGCGCGGCGCGTGCAGATATCGGTGCAGGCGGCCCCGCGGATCTATGTCAGTGGGTCACGGCAATGACGTGGTACACGGCCGCCGCGAGTCGCAGCGCGCACTTCATTCTAATTCCGCTTCACCGGTATCTTCATATTGACTAAAGGACTATTTATTTACATGTGTGTTAATGCGTTACTTCATCAACTTCTTCTAGTACATTATCTTCACTGTTAAAATATAATAATGTATAAATTAACACTTACTTTAAACAAAAACGTACTTAAATACGATAACTAAGAGGTTTACTTATTGTTGGCATTGACCGACTGAAATGATTCACCTCAAAATGAGAAAACCGACTTGATTAATTTTTAATAGGTGTAGGTAGCGTTTTGTTTTTTCCTTAATATGTTCTATAGTCTTATCTATTCTATTCTTACTTAAAATTAGTGGCGGGCGTTTTGAAATGGAATAAGATAAATCCCTCTTAAAAACAAGTTGAACCGACTTCAAACACTATTAACACAGAGCACTAAAAACCTAGCAGGAAACACATTTGATTTGCTGTAAATTTTTTAAGGAGTTCCGTTGTCTTTCTCCGAAACTCGTCATCTGATCTATATGAAATTTAACTGGGTAAATTTCGAAATAAACCCCTTTCGAACAAAATAAGAATTTTGAAAATCCCTCAACGAGTATATATGACTTAGTTATGCATAAAAAAAACATCTGAATTGATAATCTCCCCCTTTTTGAAGTCGATAAAAGAAATGTGGACCTGTTTGAATATATTTTCGACATGAAAAGAATCTTAGATAAATATTAGTGTAAGTATTAGTATAAGTGTAAAAGCAAAGATGTAAGGTCAAACCAGACCAGTACAACAATAAAGCCAATGCTACGCAGGAGGTTCCGTTGATTAACAAACGGGGTTTAATGTAAGTTAAAAATGTAATGTAACTTAAACCAGCGAATTTGAATAAAAAAGCGGTATATTAATAAGCGAAGAAAATTCTTTGTACCTGTTTAAGCAAAATCGTATAGGATGAAAATGAGAAACTATGAATGCTGAAAGTTTATATGGAGAGCATGTGGCAAATGCTAAGGTGTTTAAACTTTATAATATTATACATATTATGTTACAAAAACCTGCAGGGACTCAGTTTATTTGTCACACTATAGAAAGCTAATACAATAACAGTCCAACTTATACTAGAAGAGAACATCTTTTATTTTTGTTAGAAATTCGACCACCATGAGACTTCTGGTTAATTATTATTCGTAATTCTTGTGCGTTGACCAGTTCACGTATAATGCTTAAGGCGATTTAAGTGTATTGTATTATGTTTAAGAGGGCATGCTACTTGCTACGATATGGTTAGGCCAATTTGTACTGTGTAAACTTTAAAGGACACTTAACTAAGATTGTGTTTACAAGAAATTATGAGCTGTTACCTCGAGGGATTCCAGCTAATCTGATCAAATGAAACAACTAATGAGAATATAAATGGCGTGATATATTGGTTGGGGACTGAGTGGACTGTCCCAGTCCCATATAAATCGGACGTATTGGCTTAGCCTGACCATAGCCTTTAGGCTGACTTTACTACCATAATTTTTAAAATGAATATTCTTGTTATTCTTTTTTACTTTTTTAAACCGTCGAATAATTCAGTAGTTAAACGTTAAACAATAAGATGACAGCAAATAAAATGTCACTATCATAGTTTCAAAATAAAGACATTCACCAACACCTAAAATAGTGGTGATTTGAAGTTAGGTGGTACAGTTTGATAACTGCTCTAATTTCTTTATGATGAGAGCCTTTTTATTGCTTATTCAGTTTGATGCGACTTGAAAAAAAAACTCTAAAACAACAGTTTTTTTTAAGAAGGTAACTCCTAGACTAGGAATATATCCTGTGACGCTGGGGACTTTACAAACATACATGGAAGGGACATAAAGAACACCCAGACTCAGAACGACAATTTATGGATCACACAAAGTGTTGTCCCATTTGGGGCTCGAACCCACAACACTCAACCTAGTGGGAAGCGGCGTGGCGACCACGACGACATACGTGCAGTCATTTTAGAATCGTTTTAAAAAACCATTAAGAACCTTGTAGGCTTTCCGACAAAACAAGTGACACATAAGAAATAATAAAGATCTACATGTAGTGTCTACCTTCAGATCTCCAAGGTTCTGTTATCTTGGAATTTGTCCTTTATCGAGATGGTTACCTTTATGGTTATGGAGATGGATAGTCTGGTGGTCTTTATTACAAAACATTAATAACACCATGTTGTCATATTTTAGAAAGCTAGAAAGTCATCGTCAGTATGTAAGTCTTAACTGTTTGCTTCGCCAAGAGCTTTTCCTTATTGATTGCAGGGGTGTTCTTTAATAAAAGGAACTGGTTTGTTGTATATAAAAAATGTAAGTTTATCAATCTGATTTTAAAATAGTAATAGAATTCTCACCTTTAAGAGTTTTTTTGGAGATAAGGTAAATTATTACATTAAACTTCCAGGTCAACTCTACTTGAGAGCTAGTCGCCTCAAATTAACAAAAAGTTATCTAAAAAATCATTAAGTGTGTAGCTTTGTAAAGTGCGTATTAATATTTTGTAAGCTTAGTCCTATAAATATTATAATTATAATATTTTTAAAGTATTTTTGCAATTTTACTGGATCAAGACCAAAATTGTAGTATAGACTTCGAGGTGTGCGCAAAGAATCCCCGCAAATGCGTTGCGTCACGTGGGCGGGCAGATCGATTGGTTGAGAGGTGATGTTAGCGCTTGCGCGAACCCGATCATTATATCGACCGCCAACTTTCAACTGAACGCTTTTGGGGCAGGTTAGGCCTATGCTCTGGGGTCAAGGTCACATGCCTCACAAATGAAACAGTTACAGTTTTTAGAACGAAACCAGATAGTAAGGTTTTAAGGGTTATGTAGGTGTTATATTAACTTTCCAAAATCAGTCATAGAGCTCATAGCTAATATGACCCGCTTGAAATCAAAAAGAAACCGAAATCCTCCAGTTCCTAATTTTTTTGTCAAGACCATACGTCATAGTTACTCTAAAGGTGGAAACATTAATCTAATTTTAAGCGCTTTTGAAATAATTTTAAATGAAAATTACTACAATTGTTTTGTAAGTTAATTAGTGTATGATTATAGAAATTCTAACTACTGTAAGTAATCAAAAGATTAGTAAGTTAATGATACATCCTTCAGTATCAAATATAGATATTTAGTTTAACAACAACTGTATTTCTTCTTTAAAAGATATTGTGCTACAAACGAAGAAGCATCACACAGAAAAACTGCTCCCAAAACCAGTTAGCCTTGGAGACCCAGATGTTCAATTCCAACTGAATCAGAGAATTCCGGCTTGTGATACTGCAACGACTCGGCTAATGAATAACGATAAAACATTGGTTTATTTATATGGGTACTATTTACAGTAAATTATAGGTTTAATCTTCGCAATACATTTAATCTAGTACTAAGTTTTTTAAGGTATTCCTAAAAAATGGAAGGGGGTAGCATATAGAATACAAATAAAATTAGACGTAGTCCTAATAAAAGATGAATATCAATATAATAAAAAGTTTTGATGGCGTCAATTTGTATTTAAGACATGTTACAAACAAAACAGAACCAATGCCAAGATCAGGAAAAACCGACGAAGTGTTGCCAGTACCTACATGTTGCGTTACGTTTATTGTGTAACTCCATCGCCAAGTTACGCAGAATAAGCGATGTCATTAAAACACGCATAAGAGAGTTACAGCAAGTTTATATTTTTAAAAAAATATTTGAAACTAAATACAATAAAAAACTAAATACAACAAAAATATGAAGATTAGTGATGTTATTTCCTATAAAAGTGAGTAACTTAATACCTATATATCACGAATGTGGATATGAAGAAATAGCTGTTGCTTACGCATCCATGATGAAATATCTCATCGTACTGGCTTGCCTCTCGAGTTAAGAATTTCGACTAGACATGAAGGTCACAAAAGCACGAGAAGATAGCAGGAAAAAATTAAATCAGGTTTTGGAATGTCAAACCAAAAACTGATTCTTTTTTCTGGACTAAAGTGTGGGGAAACCTTTATTTTAGAAGAACAGAACAAAGCATTACTAAGTTATAAATACCAGCTATTACATATTATGAGTCTAAGAACTCATAATATGTGATAGGTGGGCGTTGCTCTAGTAATAACAATGTGAACCATAGTAGTTCTTTCAATCAAATAAGGCTTTATGTTCAGTAATATGCTGATGTACATACAACCATATCTTTTAATGTTATTGTAGTATACTAACGTTATTTTGATTTATTCACATATAGTTCAAGATGATATACATGATAAAACTTGTCCCATATCATCTATGTCATCTATATATCACGTATGTTTCTCAGTCCGTATATATACCTATATAATCTTGAACTTGATATGTCACGATTGTAATTTAAATTTTACAATACAATTAGAAAATATATGCTTTGTTGTAAAGTATTCAATCAATCCTACGGACTCACCGTTGTTATGAAGGCACCATATGGTCACAATGGCACGGTGTATGATTATGATGCAATCTGCCCGGTTTTTATCTTTGTTTATAACACAAGAGTTATATTAAAACAAAGTAACAGGTGACAGTTGCATTTAATTAAATATTTGTTTGCAAATTAGTCATTTTAGTTCCTAAAATATATTTAAATATGTTAGAGTTAGAAACAAACTTCAGACAATAATTTCTTATATTATTATTTACATAACACTATTTATTGTATGTACATTTTAAATAACATACTTATATGTACAGCACTTTGTTAAACTAAAGGTTCTGCAAATTTTATGCATCTTTTCCAAAAGTGTCCACTAACAAAGTAGGTTCTTACAAACCAAGTAAGTTTTATAATAAGACGGACCTTGCGTCTTTCACTGTGGACCGATAAAATAATATGAGTACCTTATTTGTAATATTTTAATTATATAGTAATTTAAACATATTAAAATCTTTTTAAAATTCAGGAGAAAAGATGAAAGAAAACTTTCATGATGATATGAGCAGAGAAGGCGACGCAACGCGACGGCGGTGGCGCGGGCGGGCGCAGGCTTCCTCCGCCCGGGATTGATCGCACCGCACGACTTCACAGTTAGAGACATGCGAAGTCTCCAATGTCGCCATGGAAACCGTCTGCTGCTGTCGCCGTCCTAGCGTCGCCATAATACCTCACAAATTCAATAACATGAATATCCAAATATTAGGTATATTTAAATCACATAATAAAGTGATTCTAATTATTATGATGATATAATCCTAATAACGAACTAATTCTGTACTTCGATGATTTATTTGCATATGAGCAAATAGGACGTAGCCCAATTAATCGTTTTTTAAAATGAAGTATAGTAATTATTAGAAATAACTCTGATAGCTGTTTGGTCGGATACAGGAAATCCGACCAACGTTGAAGTCGATTATCTGGCTGAAGATAGTCCCTCCCTCGCCTGGATATCAAAAGTAATGTATGAAAATTTTGAAATATGGAAATGTTTTTTTTTTTTTTTTTCATTTTAGCTTATCACAGTACTGGCTCAAATTATCTATACAATTTTGCCATTTTTAAGGCAGTTTGTTTATCTCTTTACTATAGAATTTTGCTGGACGGAAGGCGATAAAGACAGCGAAAGCGTTTTGTACTGCCTACAGTGTTATGACATTTTTCCCACTTAAAATATTGACTAAATTTTGAAAGAAGTTGAAATCTGTTGGGGCATGGTCCGGTGAGTTCTTTAAGTGACGGAGAGCTTCCCGCTGTAACTATGGCTTTGTTATAGTCTGTCGTGAAGTTTGAGCTTGTGCGCAGTATATCGTTTAGAAGCAATGGGGAAAGCGATCGACTAGTCGTGGTTGTAGAATTGCAAGCTTCTCCATAATTGTTTGCAATTCTTGGCAAAAGACATCTGCCGTCACTATTGTGCCATTCCTTAAGAAGCTGTGATATACAATTCTGCGGCAAGGCACTAGTGCACCAGATAGTTACTATCATCTTCCTATGGGTAATCTTTTTTTCAGCGCACTGTTTAGGTGCTGTACCCAGGTCCACCCACGGAGACGAACGCTTACAGTTGTCGTACAGGATTCACTTTTCATCTCAGTTAACAATTCAATTCAAAATTATTTGTGCTGTAAGACCTTGCTTTTTGCCAAATTTCGTGATTCTAGGTCAACGTAACTAGTTCGCCGCCTCTACTGTGCGGTGATACGATCCATGGCCCTCTACGGAGCGCCAATATGGGCCAAGCGCCTATCGGCCTTCTCCCGCTGCCGAGCGAAGCTCAATCAAGCGCAGCGGGTAGCGGCCATTAGGATCGTACGAGGTTACCGCACAATTTCGTCGGAGGCGGCGACAGTCCTGGCACGTTTCCCACCCTTTGATATCCTGGCGGATATGGACGCGAGGGTCTATGACCAGACTTGCGTGATCCGCCGGGTTGAGGGTGGGGAAGACCAGGATGAGCTCGAAATGCGGCGGAACGCCCACCGACAGGCACTGATGCAGTGGCGCGCACGACTGGAGCAGCCGCGGAATGCGCGCCAACGCGCTGTCGGTGCCGTTCTGCCTAACCTTGAAGCTTGGGTAGGTAGGGAGGGAGGTTGCGTCACATACCGACTGACGCAGGTACTCACTGGGCATGGTTGCTTCGGGGAGTACCTGAATCGGATTGGACGCGAGGAGACGGCACAATGCCAGCACTGCGCAGCCGACTGGGACTCCGCCCAGCATACGCTGGAAGACTGCCCCTCGTGGGCGTCTGAACGCGAGGTCCTGGTCGACCAAATCGGACGAGACCTGTCCCCGCCAGCAATCATTGCTGCCATGCTGGCGGGTGAGGAGGGCTGGGGCGCAGTGGTCTCTTTCTGTGAAGCTGTAATGCTCCAGAAAGAGACCGCTGAACGGGATCGGGAGAGGGCCGATCCCGAACGTAAAAGACGTCGGCGGCGATATCAGCCATCGACGGGGCCGCGGGCCGCCAGAGAGTGGGGACCTCTGGTGGCAGATTGATTGCTGCGGTAGGGAATGGAATGGCCGGCCTGATTGCATTGAGATGCGATCGGGCCGCCATGCCGTGATTGAAGGTGGAAGTGTTCTACCCTGGGATAGGGCCTGATTAGGCATGGTGTCAATTCGGGGAGGACCTGAAATAACATGGTCCGGGTCCTCCCCAGAGTAGGACACCTAAGGCCGGCCGTCGGGGTGGTTTTTAGTGGAATCACCACATACTCCTGGCTCCTGAGTCCCCGAGGAGCCGGAGATCCGAAGGGATTTTCCACCCCGTCAACAAAAAAAAAAAAAGGTCAACGTAACTAACATATAGGTTTTCGACCCAAAACCTATAGGGTACTTTTATCTGTTGACTCAGGACCTTGAATTTTATACACCTAATAGGGACTAAAGACCCGTTATCTGGTATAAATTTCAGCCTGCTAGGTCCACCCGTTCCTGGGAATATCGGTGGTGACACACGGACAGACAGACGGACAAGAGAGTAATCCTATAACCCTAA
The DNA here is from genome assembly GCA_902825455.1 of Arctia plantaginis. NCBI lineage: Eukaryota > Metazoa > Arthropoda > Insecta > Lepidoptera > Erebidae > Arctia > Arctia plantaginis. Next base: position 11,830,288 of record CADEBD010000288.1, read on the forward strand.
AAATGATATGGCATTAAGGCGTTTATATTTGTTATGTAATATACACATTCAACTATATTAATTATTCTCATTTGTTCTCTAAATTATCGACTCTTATATACGTAGCTACATAGACTGAGAATATACTGCCCCACTCATTTTTATGCCTAATGTGACATAATAATTGTTCTAAGAAATAACTGTTATAAAATCAAGCTGTTATATCCACTACCACGTAATTACAATTATGCAACAGCATACAACGGTATTATATATTTCAAAACGTTTTAAAGAATTGTTTTGCTTCTGTATGTGCTTTGAATAAATATCCGTTATTTATACAAGAATATAGTTCCTTTTGTCATATTCAAATTCAACATGGTTTCAAACTAACTACTGTAAGAAAGTTTTGACAGCAAAGAATTTAGATATAAACATAAACTTCTCACAACTTTCTTATAATATGCAGAGATTTCTACGACAAAATGCAATACAATTAAATTAATAGGGATTTTTTATAAAAATATATTTAATATCAGAAATATTGTCCAAGGGCAGTTGTGAAATTTTATTAAGTTCCAACCATTTAATTTGTCTCTTCTTAGACCACCACTGTTTATAAATAAACTACCTACTTACATTTAGGTTATCAAAAAGTATTTTTATTAATATCTACATTGCAATTTTACTTGGTAATTTAACAATCGAACAGTCTTCTTAAAAATAAGAATCATATACTAAAATACATTAATAAAAGAATTTTATAAAAAAGATTTTGCTAATTAATGCAGTGCGGAATATTTGACGATCCCAACGCACATACATTAAGTTTTGATCAAAATTGCAATTTTTATTTCATGATTAACTTCTGACACGCCTTATGAATAAATGTGAATTAATTTAGAATATGTATGGCAAATAAATAATTTGCCATACATATTCCAAATTAAATAAGACTTCAATTTAAAGCTTTCTTATTGAGGGCTGGCGTAGAAACGGCACATTTTCAGGTGAAATTACAGAATTTAAATAAACTGTAACACTTGCAAACTACATTTAAAAATAAAAGATTTTAAAAAACACGAGTTGACACGTCGCTATCTACGTAGGGAGTATAGGGACCCTCAATTTGTTTGTACTCGTACTTAACAGACTAGAACTACATTCTAAATTCGTGAATTTGTAGGAATATGAAATTAGGATATACATATTTACTATTACATGGATTGTACTTTCCCATAATCACGAGACGGTTGGTTTTACAGGCAAAATAAACTTTTATAAAATATATCTGCTTCACACATTTTAAATAAAAAAATTGACGTGAATCATACTGGTGTAAATAGATTTCCTTCACGAATGCTTACAAATCAACCTTTTATATTACACAATCATTGATTATCTTGATATTTATGTATGTTGATTATGCTTGACTATATTCCCAAGTTCCAAATGCAAAGAAAATAATATAATAATTGAATTTTTTTAATTTGTTTTATTAGCAAATTTAAGCAACGAAAAGGTAACATATCACCGCTCAATGACAACAAAAATATCTCCTTAGGCTGGCGCAAGCGAAGATATTTTAATAATGTGTGTTTTAAGTAAGCAATCGGCCCCCTGAAATGAATATTTTATTTTTGTATAACATTGTTTCTAAACCCAAACACGCGATCAAACAAACACGGTCAGGAGATCATACCTACACAGATTTTCACGAAAATTTGTCACATCACATCATCACATCAACAGCCTTTAATAGTCCACTGCTAGACATAAACCCCTCCTTAGAAAGGAGGTTTACTGAAGTAAAATTTGAAAGTACCAAATTTTATCTTAATTTTCAACTTTTTTTATTTTTTGGAATTATTCCTTTATTTGTGCTGTAAGACGTTTTTTTTTGCCAAATTTCGTGATTCTAGGTCAACGGGAACTACCATCTGGTTTTCGACCCAAAACCTATAGGGTACTTCCGGTTGACGTGGAATTGTCAATTTTAGTTAAAAGCAAGGTCTTACAACACAAGTAAAGAGAAAATACTGAAAAATCAAAAAATTTAAAAATTAAGGTAAATTTAGGTACTTACAAGGTTTCGCGAAAATCGAAATTTGCCCATAACTTTTTACTGTGTTGACTCGAACCTTGATTTTTATACACCTAATAGGGACTATAGACCTTAGTATCTAGTATAAATTTCAACTTGCTAGGTATACCCGTTCCTGAGAAAATCGTTGGTGACACACGGACAGACGGCCAAGAAAGTGATCTTATAAGGGTTCCTTTTTTACCTTTTGAGGTACGGAACCCTAAAAGTTACGTCAGTTTTTTCAAAACGCTGCGATCAAGCAGAGACTATAATTCTAGGATACTCAATGGGTCTCTCGCCAAACAACTTCCAAGGGACGCTAGCTACAGGCAGCTATAATTGATTTACACCAAGATACGATATCGAATGGGGAACCAACTTCAGCCGACAGACCCAAAAAAACCCTGATCTGGTAGATTTCAGTGCCATAAAGGGAATTCCTACAAATTATTTTAAATGTACCTCTCTTCAAGACCTCTCGTCTGACATAGTGTAGTTCTGCAGCAAGCTTACATGAACGAGGATAAAATTGAATATATTTCGTTCAATTGTAAAGACTATAATCAATAGTAACCTGCCTCTTAAAACCGAAGAGGACATTACAGTAGCGGTCGAACATTTCAACGAGTGCATTCAATAGGCTGTCTGGGAAAACGTTCCTACCGCTAAGAAACACGCGGAACCATACTGCTCAAAACCTATTCGAGAACTGGTTCCTGAAATTAAGTAGGCTCGTAAATTATGGCAAAATACGAGATTTCCCAGAGACAAAACATATTGGAATTAATTAACAGCTAAACTTGTAAAAGTACATATTACATACCGAAAAAAAATGAAAACGTACAGAACCACCTACATAGTGTAGATGCGAAGGCTGCTAGTGACTATTCCCTTATGAAAACAACCTAAATAATTAAATGAAAGGCAAATGCGAATTAAAAGAAAGGCGAAACGTCTTCGTACCAAACACTGCCTAGAACCCATCGAAATGCAACAGTGAAAAACTTATTAACTCCCTAAATGAACTTCAAAAAAAAGCTAGGATACGACTTCATCATCATCATCATCACCCTATCGCAGTCCCAGTGGACTGCGATAGGCTGATGGACATAGGATACAACTTAATTACGAAAAAGGAAGGTAGCGCACATTAAAATATTCCTTAAACCCGGTAAAGCTCCTGAAGATGTTTCCTCCTACAGACCAATCAGCTTACTACCCATTCCTTTAAAAAATATGTAAATACTGTTTTTAAAAGTATTAAAAATAGTAACATCATACCTGACCAACAAATTGGCTTTAGAAAATATCATGGTAAGATAGAACAGGTGCATAGACTGGTAGACGAAATCCATAAAGCCTTCGAAAATAAGAAATACTGTTGTTGCACAGCATTTTTAGATATATCTCAGGCCTTTGTCAGAGTTTGGCACGAAGATTTATTACACAAAATAAAAACTTACTCCCGACAAACTATTACATATTCTTGAAATCATATCTCGTTGAAAATAAATTCTACATTAAGCACGGAGAAGAAATAACCAAACTTCAAAGAGCCCCGGCAGGAGTACTACAAGGAAGTGTTCTTGGTCCGGTGTGCTCCACCTTATTTTTACCGCAGACCTGCCCACGACAGGCGGTATTGTAATTGGCACTTTTGCTGACGACACAGCAGCTTTAACTTCCTATGACGATCCAGCATAAGCAAGTAATATGCTTCAACGCTCTCTAGACAACATCACGGATTGGTTAAACACCTGGCGAATAAAAGCAAATGAAACTAAGTCGGTACAGATGACCTTTACGACGCGACCAGAAACATGTCCCCTGTGTTGCTCAACAGAGTACAGATACCCCAAGTAAATGAAGCCAGATACCTTGGTCTTTACTTAGAAAAAACATATCTTTACAAAACGAAAAGCACTACAAATCCAACTAAGGAAAATGTACTGTCTACTGAACTGATACTGATTTTTTATCACATCTATCATCGAAAAATAAACTGCTTCTATAAAAATGCTAACTCAAAGCTAGAAATACTTCAGAGATTCCAGGCCAGAACGCTAACGATAATTAGTAATGCTCCTTGGTTCATTACAAACCAACAACTACACCACGATCTAGAAATCAGAACAATCCAAGAAGAGATAAACACTCAATGAAATCGTACAAGAACAGATTGGACTCTCATCCAAACTCACTGGCTATGCACTTAATGAATAGTAACTCAACATTTAAGAGACTAAAAAGAAAGTCAACTAGAGATTTATAGGGAATATGATAAACAAAGGTCGCACGTCACTGGACTGACTGGGCTGCAAGACAATCCATAAATACTTAACCTTATGCTAAATGTTCAAGAAAACAGATTGCAATAATACACACAAAAAAAAAACAACCTTAACTGTTTTTTTTTGTATAACTAAATAAAATTGCTTTCGTTTTGCTGCCATCATTCTACTTGACCCACACCGGTCCTAGATCCATAAATAATTCGTTTTAGTGACTAGCCCCTGTTTTTAGTGGAAGATACAAGTAACAAGAATCGATTTCTATGGTATTTGTAGAATCAAAAAAGCTATTGTAAGCGGTAATCTATACACTGCCCGCCAAAAGTTTAAGACCACATTTAAACAACATAATTGTAACGAAATCCCATAAGATAAATAGAAGAAATGTACACTTACATATTCTTTTGTTAATATCGAATATCTAAAGAAGTCATTCTTTTATTTACTTTCAAGTTATTGGACAATAAACATGTATAGTTTTCACACACCGACAAACGCTGCGTTAGAGCCAGCTACTAACTAATTGCTTTACTTTCGTTTCCCGTTGGTCAATAATTAGAATTATTTAGCTTTCAAAAACACGTGTTTCCGACTTATTATTACCTGAGTTTACATGGGATTATTCACAAACAATCTCAATTAGTCTAAACTTGTGGTTTCTACAGTGAAGACGTCTTAAAATGGGAAAAGCACGCGAAATTGGCAGTGAAGTGCGTTCTGTCATCGTTGTTTTACATAATGAAGGCAAAGCCGAACGTGAGATTGCTTTACAATTGAAGTTATCGAAGACTTGTGTTCATGAAACAATAACTCGATACAGAGAGACAGGCAGTTTTCAAGATCGTACACGCTCGGGAAGGCCGAGAGCTACCACGTCAGGTGAAGATCATTTCATTGTTGTTATCAGCAAGCGAAATAGACGTGTAACAGCACCAGAAATCCGCGTTGAAGTAAACAAAACCCAAGTTAAACCTTTATGTTTGACTACAGTAAAACAGCGACTGAAAAATGCGAAGTTGTATGGTCGCGTCGCCGTTCGAAAACCTCTGCTAAGGCCACAAAACAAGAAAAAACGGATGCAGTGGGCCCTCACCCATCAAGATTGGACTGAAGAAGATTTTAAAAAAGTTCTTTGGACCGATGCATCAAAGTTTGACCTATTCGGTTCAAAACGAAGAATTTACGTTTGACGCAGTACCCCAGAAAACATGATGCCAGACTGTGTACTTCCAACAATCAAGCATGGTGGTGGCTCAATTATGGTCTGGGGTTGCTTTTCTAGCCAAGGAATTGGGGATTTGATAAAAATTGACGGAATAATGAAAAAGGAACAGTACAAAAAAATTTTAGAACAAATAAAGAGGAAGAGAAAGAGGCACAAGGGGTGTTAAAAAACAAAACCTCTGAGCCCGGATCTCAATCCAATTGAACTGTTGTGGGAAGAGCTTGATAGGAACGTCCGTAATTGTGATCCATCCTCGCGAGAAGAACTGTGGAACGCTTTATGCGAAAGTTGGAGCAATATATCACACAACACACTATCAACAAATTGATTGCCCGTATGCCGAGGCTTGTGAAAAAAGTCATAGAATGTAAAGGAGAATTTTTGGATAAAAAATCAGTTTAGCTCACTATAGCCTTTTTTAGCATGTTCTGTTAATATTTCTTTACGCTTTTCAAGTATTGGTTGTCAAAAAGTGTTTTATTTGATGATTTAACAGTTTAATTAAACATTTAATATTTTATTGGAGTTTTATTTAATTTTCCTACTTTAATTAAGGTGGTCTTAAACTTTTGGGCTGCAGTGTACATACAAGACCACTTGAATCAATATAACAAATGAAAAGGTTATCTTTATCAAACCCCATGACAGAAACCGTGTAAAACAAACACAAATTGCTACCTCTTAACACATTTTATTTCTAGCAACAAGAATATTTGTTGGGTTACGAGCTAACTAATGCGACAACAACGATAATAAATATGTAATTACTGTTTCTTAGAACAGCGTCCTGTGAGGGGAACAAAAAGTATTTACTTTTAAACAGTGCCTCGATGCTATCAGTTGGTTATTAGGCTAACCAATCAAAGCATACATAGGTAAACTTCATTATTGAATAGTTACATCAGTATGACGAATTGATTTAAGCAATTAGTTAGTTTTGCCGTAAACGAAAATGTAAAGGTCTTTATCATTGCATTAATAGTTTAATATCAGGAGAATTACAGCAAAAAAATGTAAGATATTTCATGTTCCTACAAAAAAAAAACGATTTTTGTACTCCTGTAATCATAATAAAGTGCAAATATGTGTACAAATATATTACGTAGCGCACGTAAATCTAGTACGTATATTAAGTTTATCAACATACCTTGCATCTTCAAAAGCCAGCACTGGCATATATAATTCATTGAAGTGATTGGCGCCGCTTTGCGCCGAGTTCTGATGCTCCGTGGCTATGTTACTATGAAGAAGGAAGTTCAAGAAAGAAAATCACCTGTAACAATATTAATTTGAAATATTAAACATTTAATACTATAATTAATACTTTACAATTTAAAAAAAAAACCAAAATATTAAAAATTTAAGTTTCTCCAAATTTTAAATATAATTTCATCGAAATAGAGCAAAACCCTTGAAAAGGTAGTTGGCATAAGGTAAAAAAATAAACAAATGTCTATAAAACTTTAGCTTCAGATCAAAGGGTTTAAACTAAGTGCTCATTTGACCTACTCACAGTAATGACGATAACTTAAAAAGACTATCTAATATCAATTAATTATACGCTTATTTTAAATAGGTTATCTTGCAGTAAGGTATGGATTAAACCTTCTGATGCTTTAATAATGTTAAAACATGATTATTTTGAAATGACAAGATTTCTTATGAACGCAGGTTTAGCGAAACACAGTAACAATCGTATTTATTAGTTACAATAAGTTTAGTCTACATTTTATAGTATATTTCACAAAGACTATCACGAAGAACTTCAAATAAATATAGCGAAGGGCTCCTCAACAAACCTCATCGCCATTTTTATAGAATACATATGTATGTTGCATAACCCTAAATCTCATTCTGCATCATTAACTAGCCAGGCCACAACCGATCTCCTCGCAACTTGGGAAAAAAAATCAAGAAGCATTTGCTCCAGATGCTTCCATCCAATAACCTTTGCGTTGAGAGGTTGTTAAGGAGGAACGGGGGTTTCATTTATGTTAAATATGAACTTGAGTAAAGATATATCACACAAATTAAACTAAAACTATTAAAATAAACTAATGTGTTCTTTTTAGGGTTCCGTATCTCAAAAGGAAAAAGCAGAACCCTATAGGATCGCTTTGTTGTCTGTCCATCCGTCCGTCTGTCTGTCTGTCAAGACCCTTTATGTCGAGAACGCGTGGAGGTATCGAGTTGAAATTAAAACAATATACTCAGGTCTCAGTCTCTTGAAGCTGTGAAAAAATCAAACTTGTGAGTAAGCGAAAACGACTTTCGACACTCAAGGGAATCAAAATTTATAGGGTATTTTCCGTTTAACTAGAGCTATGAAATTAAAAGTAATACCGTCTTATACCACAGGTATAGGGAAAAAATTTAAAACTATACATTTGTAATTAAATCATGAAAAAACAGGGTCTTTATGCAATGAACGGCGGTCCAAATTTTGAATTGAGTAACCGTGTCATGTGGGGTAACGTATGAAAAGGCTTTATTGGCACTTGCTTAAACAGATTTTTAATTATTTTTATGATGTATAGTTTTCGATTACAAATGTGTACGGAACCCTCAGTGGGCAAGTCCGACTCGCACTTGGCCGGTTTTTTGCATAAACTTGACACCAAATCAATTTAAGTGAAAGCAAATAAACAATAAATGGTAGACTATTGATTATTAAGCCATTAACTTAGAACTCGCAATGGAAGCCTTTAGCTTGGAGGGGTTTAGGTTATTGCAGTGCGATCCTTGACTTTGTTAATATGATTATAATGTACTAGCTTTTGCCTGCAGCTCCGCCCGCGTAGTAGTACTCTACTACGCCGGCGGAGCTGCAGGCAAAAGCTAGTACTTATGTTACTCGCTGATAATGTAGCTTTCCATTGGTGAAAGAACTTTTAAAAGCGGTTTAGTGGTTCAGGCGTGAAAACATAACAAAGAAACTCACGTTCACATTATGATATAAGTATGAATTTTACACAATAATTGATGAGATACAAGAACAATGAAATGTTATGCACAAAGGCGAGCTTAACCGATATCCGAGTTTTCTTCCGGCGAACCTTTAGAGTAAGTAGAGAAACCTTCCTCATCAATCACTTTCTCTATTGGTGAAAACCGCATTAAAATTCGTTTGCTTAGTTTAAAAGATCTAAGCGTACAACACAAAAAAGCGACTTTATTGTGTACTATGTAAAGATCTACACTACAAATTAATAAGCATCCTTATAGAAGTTCCTGACGGTCCTGAAATCTGGTCCTGACGACTGATGAAAGAATTAAACATGTTAAGATGGATGTAACTTTCGTACGATTACATTTCGAATCATGAAATTCCAACGTATGATTTAAAAACTCTACAAGATTTAAGTAATTACAACGAAGTAAAGAATGTAACGTAACTAACTTAACGTTGCTATTAACTTCGTGGAACTCTTAACTTTGGCTGGCTGAAGTGAGAATTAATCTAATTTTGGTATACTATGAAGAAAGCTTTTAGTTTAGATGTCTCAGTCAATTAGTTTCTGAATGAATATGACATGTTCAAATCAAGATTCTTTCGGTATGTCAGTCACAAAAAAAAAAACACTATTAAAGTACACCACGCAGACTCCCTACTAACCAAAACAACTATTATATAAATTTGAGTTATCAGGACATGGACGTAATCCATTCCTATGAAGACAGAATAGTCAGAATAGCTAAACCTCCTTATTTTCCTTTGGTGTAAAATCCATTGTCTATCTTTATACATGTACTTGTGACTCTTTATTTACAGGTGTCCATGGGCGGCGGTGGTCACTTACCATTAGGCCATCTGTCTGATCGTTTACTATAAAAATAGTTTCTATAAATTAATATAATGACCGAACTTTCAAATATCTAAGTATACTAGCATAATAAAAACTATAACGTCAGTGTTACAATATTTTCTCTTTGTTAATATTTTCTTCACATTTAATTTATCAATAACCGCAAGTTCTGTTACAATATACGTAAATATTTCAGATAACACTAGTTTACACAATTTTCCTTTTTGTCTGTTGCTGTGAATTTTGTTTACTTTGACATGGTATTTAGGGTTCCGTGCCAGAAAAGGTACCTAGCAACTTGAAATGTATACCAGATACCGAGGTCTATAGTCCCTATTAGGCGGATAAAAATCAAGGTCCTGAGTCAACACGATAAAAAGATATGGGGAAATTTAGATTTTCGCGAAAACTTGTAAGTACCAAAATTTACCTTAATTTTCAACTTTCTTGATTTTTCAGAATTTTCCCTTTCTTGTGCTGTAAGACGTTGCTTTTAATCAAAATTGACAATTCTAGGTCAACCGGAAGTACCCTATAAGTTTTGGGTCGAAAACCTATTTTGTAGTTCCTTTTGACCTAGAATCACGAAATTTGGCAAAAAGCAAGGACTTATAGCACAATTCAAGGAAAAATTCCAAAAAAGTTGAAAAATAAAATAGATAATGGTACGGAATGCGAGCCTTCGTACGCGAGTCCGTCTCGCACTTGGCCGGTTTTTTCTAATCTATCCACAGAAATTTTTGTGCAGAACGAATTTCTTTGTTTTTGACTTCCATCATTTATGCGTATTTATTCGTTAATAACGTGGATGTTTTAGTGTGTTAGATTATTTTCATAAGTTTTTGCGACATGAGATGTTCAAGGACAAGTGGTTTAAACAACCCAAATCATTTTTACTACATATGTGTAGAATTTTCCAAACAAGCGACTTAAACTCAGCAAAGTCAGACACTGTTTATGTTGCTATGAGTTGCATCAGGGCCCGCTGCATCCTTTAAGTCATCTTCGTACTGCGTCATCCGAGCTTCAAAGGTAGCAGAGAGCTCCTCCATGCACGATAAAAGTCTGGTGTACAGATCCATTGTGAAGAAGATGAAAACTTGTGATGTTGCTGGTGCAAGTAAGTGTATAGTAGAAAAATTAAGTGATTTTAATGCACTAGAGCAAGAATTCTCAAAGTGGCCCCACTGCCCACGGGTCGACATAAACTAAAATTGATTTTGGTGGTGGACGAGGTCTAAAAATCGATCCCTATTAGATAACACAAGTTCTTATTTGAAACTTTCAAGATGCTTTCTAAGTTGTGTTACGTGTACCAAATTGTTAAAAGAATCACTAATATTTTGGTAGGACTTTACTAAGAGGTTTGAGAATTTCTTAAATTTACAAGTTCGTCAATGGATAATATAAAACCGTACAATATCACAGCCATGGAAGAAGTCAATGAGATAAGGCTAGACTAGATCACAATCAGCACAGACGAGGGGATTAAGCAGAAGTTTAACCAAGGCTATCAGAATTTCTGGTTGCAGCGCAACATTGAAATAGAGTATTCTGCATTGTGGAACATTGCTAAATATCGTTTTGCTTTTCCATCATCATACGTAGTCGAAAGAGGCTTCAGTGCCGTTACAAACATTTTGAAAAAAACAAAGAAACCGTTTGAAAATCACTGAATGCAGAAATTTAAGGCTAACAATATATAATAATAAATAATAAATAATATCACTATATTTGTGTAAGAAATTATTTTATTTGAATTGCGTTTTTCTGTATCACTATATTTGTGTAGGAAATCATTTGTTGATATTTTGTATGAATTGCTTTCTTCTGTATCACAGCTAAATCGATGAAACTGTAATTTGATTTTCTCATGTAAGTGAATAGTTTATGTTATTCTTTGTGAGAAATAAACGATCTTAAACCTGAATATTTATTTAATTATCTAGATTCGTAGAAAGTCACCGGGTTTATTCCTCACACTGATTTTTTTATTATTTTATCGCTCCTTTGTCATTTACTTAATTTATTCTTTGACTATTAATTGCACTTGATTTTTACTGTGTTATTGTGTTTTATGACTATTTTTTTCTTCAATTTTGATGACAAAGTGATGTCAGGTTTACTCGTACTCCCTTAACCAACAGCAAAGTTTTTAAATTGCTAAGTTAGGTCTTTACCTATGAAGCTGTTAAAATGTAAATATGTTGGTTATTTTGTGTTGTGTTGGGACAAGGTAACTCTTGTAGCTTCGCAATGGTCCGTCGTAAAGTGTGAGCTTGCGTTGTCGTGGAGAAGCAACGAGGAAGAACGACCAGTCATGCTTGTTGAATTGCTATCTTTTCCATCATTGTTTACAATTCTTGGCAATAGACATCTGTCGTCACTATTGTGCTATTCGGTAAGATGCTGTGATGTACAAGTCCGGTACTGGTTCACTAGACAGTCAGCATTACCTTCCTATGGGTTACCTTTTTTTAATTCACTGATTAGGTGCTGTCCACCGGTCCACCTACTAAGACGAACGCTTACGGTTGTCGTACAGGTTCCACTTTTTCTCGCAGGTTACAATTCGATTCAGAATTCCCTCGTTTCTATGAACATTCAGTAGTTGTTATTGCATGGTTCGACGCGTATGTCTCGCTGATGGTCGGTTAGTTCGTGTGGTACCCACTTATCTAGCTTTTTATCTTTCCGATTGAACGCAAGTGTGTCAAGGTTGTTTTCACATAATTCCAAAGCTTGCAACAAGCTCAGTCATAGATTGAGTTGGATCCGCTTCCTCTATCGCCTACAATTCGTCGTTGTCGACTATAGGTACCGGCCGACCCAAAGGATTGTTCTTCAACTCAAAATTTCCAGAGCGGTATTTCCACATAAGAACTCATATTCGAAACTTGTACGAATTTTCAGTTTATTCATGACAACACAATTCCACAAAAACAAAACACTATCTAAAATAAATGACTGAATTTGAACATGTAGATCGAATAAAATTGATTTGCGCCCCAATCCACAGATAATTAAGTGAAAATGCTGGTTTTAAAATTTTTGTATCAATAGAAAAAAAAATGATTTAGGATTTTAAAGTCATTTGGCTATGGGGTCTGAGGTATCAGTTCATTTTGGAAAAGGGGTATCTTGGTTTGTTTTAACACTTTATCGTCATTTATAAACTATAATATTTATTATCGCGGTGGTCCAGACAGGTGCCAGCAGACGGCGTCACCGCCCCGAGGATGCCCGAGAGGCGGAGTTGTTAGTGGAAAACAGGGTTGCCAAAAGGACCCTTCAGGCAGCGATAAAGCAGGCCAAGAGCGAGGCCCGCCGCGAGTTACTGGAGACACTGGAACGGGATCCGTGGGGGCGCCCCTATCGTATGGTTAGCATTTTTAAAATTCTTTCACCGATGGAAAGCTCGAAATAGTGTGCGTCGCAATAACGTCATTCGAATCGTCATATCACTTCCAAAGCTACATTATCAGCGAATAACATACGCTACTTTTTACCGGGATAACCGACATACACGCGGGCGGAGCCGCAGGCAAAAGCTATTATACTATACAGTATAAACTCCAAACCTACCAAAAAAATATAGATTTTCATGTAATGTGGCAAGAGTCCTTAAATTTCCTTAAACCAGACTTGCCACAACGTTTTTAGTCAACGAATACTAACTATAAGAAATGAAAAAAGTTTTGTTGTATATTTCTTAGTTATAACTTCTCTTAATGAATCGTCATCTAAAAAAATTAAAGTCTACCAGTGCATTTTTATTTTAGAGTTAAGTGATACGAGTTACCTATTTCACTGACTAAATTATCAGTGAGATAGGTAAATTAATAGCTATATCAGATACATATAGTATCAATTTATATGGCTTATGATTGTATTTTGATAATTAATGATACTGAGTAAGTACTTCACTAACATTAAAATTAAATAAATCGTAAATAAGTCATACACTTTACTGTGTTAGAAGAACAATATTATAATAACAACAGTTTTTAATTAAAATTCATTTTTTCATACCACAGCCGAATACAACAGACTTTCAAAACGAAGTTAAGATAAAAATATATTGGCAAAAATGAAAATTATATCTTCCATATTTCCCCATGGCTAGAAAAAGAAAAAGCTACTATTATGCAAGGAAAAGTAGGATTGCTTGAAAGAAAATGTCCAGTGATCAAGGAGAATGAAAGAAAAACATTGCACAGACCCCAAATAAATTTGGTAAAAGGGTAGGAAGGTGAGATGATAATAATAACAGCATGTGCAAAGTGAAAATATTTACATAACAGGACTTATAGAAATTGGTTTTATCTCATTTGAAAACATACAATGTTATTAATACTCATTATTATTTTGCAAATAAGGAAGTTTGCATGGAGTGTCTTGATGCATTTATAAAGTTGAAGAGTTTGTTTGGTTGAACACACTAATCACAAGAACTACTAGTATGAATTGAATATTTTTTTAGTGTGGAATAGTCTATATAACATCACAACCACTACCAGTAAAAGCAATAAAAATTATTCCTTTTGAGACAAACAGCTGGGTCAGCTGGTTTTATATATATAGCATGTATAGCATATGAATAAAATACTTTACATTTAATAAAAATGTAATAGGAATGTTTCAGCTTTTAACTATGCAAAAAATTTAATGTTAATAATTCTGGACATGCCTGAAGGTTGCATCTAGAAATCCCTTCGAAGGTATTTTCTAACATCACAACAGCAAAGTTTATTTTCTCTTTCTAGTAATCTCTAGTAAGTATTTCTATGTTTTTGCATTGCTGACATCCATTCACACACAATGTCAAATCTGACAAATTTTCAAAATATTTGTAAGGCTTGCATATGCTGATATCTTTAGATAACTTCTTTTAACATAATCCATTCTGCCTTTTTTTTTTTTTGGGCATATTAACACATACACCTTTACACATCTTAAGTTTCCAATTGAATTTTGGATATTTTAAATACAAAATCAGATTTAAACCTAAGGCAAACATAACGCTAGTAAGTTGTTAGAGATAAAATATAATTATGATCCATAGCATTTAATATTTATTCAGTCTATTTGCTAAAAAGTGAAGGGTACAAGAAGTTTCCCAAAAATCACCTTTACTTAAGCCATAGTTAGTGTTAATATGTTGATAACATTTTAACAATAGGTACTTACAGCTCCAAACATGTCTATCTATGATGAGTCAAATTAAAAAGAAGAAAAAATTCCCACTAGCCATAGCCTATGGGCTTTATCATAATTCTTTTGTTATCAAGTTCTAGAGTTGTTGCTGTTAAAAACCAATCACATAAGTCTAGACTACAGAAATATACTAACTGGTAGACAATGAAGAGTTCCACTATCCATCAGGGTCAAGATACAAAATTTCAGTATGAAATGACAGCTAAAGTAGGTTTGTTTCAAAGTTAGTTACTTATTAGGAAAGCTAATAACAGTGTTTCATAAACATTTTTCAATTTACTTTAGCCTTCTTACTAACTTACAAGGTTAAAGATTCAACTTTTAGAACTTACGATATGCAAGAGCAACAGAAGACATAGCCATTATCTATTACCCTGAATTACCCTACATTGTGAAATCATAGTATAAAATTAGTAACAATAACACACATAAAAATTTAAACTGCTCAATAATTATTAGAAACAAAACATAAATAAATCCACCTTTGCCTGAGCTTCTATAACTTAGGCAGGTAGTTGAACTAAATGAACACCCTTATAAATCTTTGACTTTGATCATAAACCTCAAACTTCACATCCTACATGTCATAACTAGCTCAAATCTGCATAATTCATCCAAATAGAATAAAATGTAAAACATTAAACATAAATACAGAAGTGACTTAAATGTTGAGAATTTCCAGAATTAGTATAGGGCTTGTTTACAAACAATATTGAGGTTATGTGACTCATTTGCTAGGGTAATGATTTTAGAACCTTCACCCATGACATTGCTATTTCATAAAAATTACTGGCCCTGGACTTTATTTTTATTGAAAAACGAACATAATATATATGGGAATTGAAAGTTTTTTAAACTAGAATACCCAATCTAGTTTCATATAAGAATTACTAGTATTCTAGGCATAATAACTTTGTCTTTACATTCTGCTACCAGTATTAGTTATATTTTAAGTAATCAAATTACTTGTAAACTAGTGCCATTGCAAAGGAGATTTATACGCAATAAGTAATTATATTACTAAAAATTTCCTTTTATATGTCTTGTTGCCAGGAAGCATTACTATCTTTATATTTATATTCCAAACACAACAAAATATCCCTGATAACTATAGTTAATATACCAATATTTGTATCTTATAAACTAGTAGCTGTAACCTGCCATGCTTTGCTGTGGTACATTGTGGTTGTATTGATGAAAAATGAGGACCAAAAGTGACATGCAAAAATGCATAAAAACCATCTTTCAAGCATTTTGTATGTATGTTATTGAAATTTAAGCTCAATCGGTGCAGAAGTTATTGAGTTTTTGAAGCCTACACAAACGAACTTAACATTTTCATATATTTAGATAATGTAACACTTACTATCTTTTTTTGGAACATTTAACTTTGTATAAAAATGTACATTTTGTCGCACATCTGATGTCAGTAGCTTACTAAAAAATCAACCATTATGATGAGACAGATCTACCCCAACATTTTGTTTGATTTGCATCGCTGATTGAGTTATAAGGGCTTCGTCAGTATCGTCTTATGGAGGAAGGATGTGGAGTAGATGGGTAAGCAGAAAGGGGCTTCGGAAAAACAAATTCGAACTATTTGTACTGAAAAATAAACATGGGGCTTTTTAATAAAAAATGTGTCTTCTAAGTTTGTTAAAATTATCCACTTAAAATTAAGTGGGTAAGGAGGCATTCTAACTCTTCCTACTCTCCAGAATGCGGATTGACCATAATTTAGATTTGTACAATAAAATTATAAGAGACAATGGCAATCTGCCATATTCTATAAGCATTGCATTTTTGGCAATGTGAGTTTATGGTAAAATTTGTGTGTTTTCTTACCTGGTCTGGTCCCGCTGATCATTGACACAGATAAATAACTTCTTTGCCAACCTCTAGATCTAGTCTGTGAGAGCTGGCTAACTCTATCAATGCATATGATTTTGGTTTTTGCCATGTTGATAAAGACCAACCAAGGAAAGGAAGCTCTCTTCATCTACCCAAACCATTCAGCAGATTAATTTTCTGAGGACACAAAAAATATGTTGTCATCCCCATATCTAATGTTACTGATCTTTTTCCACATACTAGTATCCAATGACATTTACATTTTGTTCTTCTTATTGTACATAATGTACATACATTTACTCTAGTAAATAGAAACGCAATACAATGCTGTACTCAGAGATGTATCTTATTCCCTTTCTTTACTTTCTTCTTTTTATAATGGCTCCAAGACAGTATCATCAATCCTGATCATTGACGCATGATCTTCATACAAGTCCACTATATATGCAGTAAGATGTAATTGAACACCCATTAATATACATTATGAAGTAAATTGTTTAGTGCATGAAGCATTGGCATATTAAAGTCTCAAGCACTATCATCTGCTTGTATGCCACAATTTGCTTTTTACTGCCTCTAACAAAACTACACTTGGTATTTGTCATTGGACACATATGAGGACCATTGAGTTTTTGCATGTTTTAGTTGACCCTTGAAAATTTAAAAATTAGTTGAGTTCTTGAAAATTGGAATATTAAAGGGCTGTTTCCCTTCAGTAGTCTATTTGCTTATTTGCCAAAAATGATTATGCAAGTCAAGCAGGATCTGCATACCAGGCAAGGTATATTTATCTCTTCTGCAAGTTTTGTCTCTTCCAGGTTAGATTGTAGTATTGAAAAGTACAACATGACCTTTGGTACTTTATTCTACTCATAAATTTAAAATAGTGATATGACACAATATCTATGTAATAAATACTGTTATAGTGTACAATAAAGTGAAAATAAATAAATATCCTGTCATCAGCATATAGGTTATCACAGTAAGACCATGCTTATCTTCATAAGCTCAGGGCATAAAGTCTTGCTGCTACTAATTTCAGTAAAATAGGCACTTCACTTACTAGATACAACAGCACATTTTAATTTGTGTTGTACTCAATTTCTGAAATTATTTTAAGGTAAAATGGCCAATTCTCTACACTTTATGGGCAAATCAAACTTCGTTATTCAAAGTCAAAATATATATTATTAGTAACGGACAAATATTTTTTTTCAAACATAAAAACTTTTCGAAATTTACTTTTTCATGTTACATCTTTGATCACTAACATATTTTCAATTTAAGTAATATTACTGTACGCTTTGTCACATGAACTAAATGATGACAGCATCAAAAATGAAATCTACTAATACTAGACATCAATCGGCACTACTAGGAGACATAACTATAAAATCAATTTATAAAATGTTTAATAAAATCAATCAACAAAATACTAAATCAACTTAAAAATATACCTGTGATAGATAATCAATATATATAATTTTAAAATATATTTATATATATATATATATATATATATTTAAAGTTATTGCTAATAAGTTTGTGGTATGTTAAAGACTTCAGACTTACTATTCTAGACTTAAACAAAATTATCACATTAATTTATCCATCAACATCTAATGGAAAATTAAAATTTATACTTAATCCTATCACCTGCAATAATCATAGTTGGCCCGCTGAGAACTTTAACTATTTGAGACTCACTTACTACATTCACTACTGTACTTGGACAATGCAAACAAACTTGCAATATTTCTTTTTACCAGGATAGTTAATAATTACAAAGTCAACTTGCGTGATGTAATATTTTTCAGGGTTATTTTCTTCATTGTCACTCTCATGCTCGTCAGATGGATCATTTTAGCTATCTCCAGATTCTAGCCATTCTTCTTCAGTACTTGTGTCACTATCGTTATCAACCTTTTCACAGCCTTCTGGCTTTTCTTTGCTAATTTCTGAGCAGTCTTAAGTTTTCGTGCTTCTTCATTCTTTCTTCTAATCTCCTTTTTTCCTCTGCCTTTATTTTATTCTTTTCTTCTCCTTGCTTTCATAATATTGGTGCCATTGCGCTGACGACACTACAGAAGGTATTTTATCTTTCTTCCTTTTTTTAGAATTTCCTTGAGGTGTTGGCCAAAACAAAGCTCTCTTAGAAGTTTTGATGTGGATGGCATTACCAAGGGATTTGTACTTATGGTTGAACTATCCATATTATTTTTAGTTAGTTTTATAGGTGCTTTAATTAGGTATTATGCAGTTGCAGCTCAAACAGATCAGAAATAATGGTTAACAACACCTTGACACTTTCTTCGTTTGGATGGGCTAATATAAAACAAATTAAACTTAGACATAGTCCTTTTGTACAGAATGCAGAGACAATTTTTGCATAAAAATGAGCTAAGGAATAAAATTTTATGTAAACCCAATAGAAGACAGATATGTTATCTTTTAGGTTTTGATATATTTTTGGTAGTAATGGTAGACACCATCAGACATTGTTACAAAATATAGTCTAAATAAGAAGACAATGGTCCTATTAAGTCAATAATTTTATATATTTATAACATCAAAATAAATAGTAGCGATATTAATTAACATGTGGAACAAAATCATACATGCTGAAGGTCCTGCTCCTTAAGAGAAAACATAACAATCACTGCACACATGTCTAACTGCTCACATTGTTTACATCCAACTGACGCCATTTTTAAATTTGCATAAGTGTAGGTTTGTTAAGTTTTTGACATACATCATAAAGTGTCTTTTAATAGCAATAATAATAATAATTTTGGAATCATAAAATGGACTAAAACAGACATCAATAACATACAAATAGCAACAAGAACTATTCTCACTAAACACAATTGTCTACACCCAAAATCTGCCATAGAAAGAGTGACAGTCAAAAGACAGCATGGAGGAAGGGGCCTTATCGACATATTTACCCTATGGAACACACAAATATCAAAATTACGATCATTTTTCTTCGAAAAAGCTAACAGTAGTCAAATCCATAAAGCAATAGTTAGTAATGATCTGAACCACACACCACTAAATCTAACCCAAGAGACAGAAATAGGTAACATAGAAAATAACTCTGAAATCTGTAAAATAGAACAATGGAAAAAGAAAGCACTCCATGGCCGACATCCCCAAGACCTTGAACAACCGCATATAGACAAGTTAGCATCAAACAAATGGCTCACTCTGGGATCCCTATTTCCGGAAACTGAAGGATTCATCATAGCAATCCAAGATCAGACGATAGGTGTAGAAAATGTCACAACCAAGCAGAAACAATACAACATATCACTGGAGCATGCGCTAATCTTGCACAAACAGACTACACACATAGACACAATCAAATTGCAAATATCATACATCAAAGACTAGCACTGAAACACGAACTCATCCCGGACACACATACACCATATTACAAATATATCCCTAAAGCAGTTTTGGACAACAACACTCATAAAATATACTATGACCGTGCAATACTAACCGATAGAACGATACATTACAACCGCCCCGATATAACCGTCCAAGACAAAATAAATAAAACTACTTACCTGATCGATATAGCTGTTCCAAATACTCACAACCTACAAAAAACAATAGCAGAAAAAATACACAAATATGCAGACCTTAAGGATGAAGTTTTAAGAATCTGGAAACAACAAAAAGTATACATTGTCCCTATAGTATTGTCCATGACTGGTATTATTCCGAAACATATACATTCTAGTTTAAAACTCATTGATCTAAAACCCAATACCTACATGATTCTTCAAAAAGCTGCTATACTAAACACTTGCAGAATCGTAAGAAAATTTCTGCAAATAGATGAACAAATACACAATGCAATAGACGAATAGACATAATAAACTTCACCCAAGAACCCGTGGCATTTACTTGACTTTGTCCGTAAATGTTACAAAATACTACCAGCGAAAGCTGAGAAAGAACAAATTTAACATAATAATTATAATAGCCTTTATTCAGACATCTTATATAAAACGCTTACAAATTGATTTATTAAAAACATTATTCTAAGTAAACTAAACAGATTACATCACTATCGCATTACTATTGCTATTAAAAAATATTATATTATTTGATAGACATATCAAATAAGAAAAATTATTGTTTAATTATTTTTCTTATTTGAAAAGGGTTTTTCCAATAGTGTCATCTTTTAGTTCTATGTCGAACATTAGGGCTTTTACCTTGCCTTTTATTTTTTTTCTTGAATTATTACATTTTACCATCAAGAGACTTACACTTTCAAAGGGTAAAATGAGTAATGGGTATATTTAAAAACGTTGTTGAAGAGTAAAGAAATTAAATTTCTTGCTTGTAATAAAAATGTGTCTGATCAAAATTCTTTCAAAGGGCAATGTTCTTATATTTCAAAAGTTCTAAATGATATGAACACTGTAAAGATCCTTAAATAAATTTTTGATGTTGTTAGAAGTTATCACTTATACCAATTATGAACCAATAGGCCATACATTTGCTTCTACTAGACACTGATAGGATTTTTGACCAAGGATTTGCTTAAAAAGAATGCTATTGAATACAACCACAGATTCGATATGGCTAATGAGATTCTAACAGTTTCAGGAAATTTTAGGGTCATTATGGTAAGCATTATTTGCATGTTATAGTTTGATGTATTGGGAAGTATTTCCTAAATGAACCAATCACTGAATAAAAGAAGTAGCTAGTATTTTTACATATATGCTGTTCTTAAGCATGAAGATCGCAAAACATAGCAAAATCTTGACAAACCAGCTAATAGACATAAAGAACAAATAAATTTTAAAAACAAAATAATGCTGACTTTGTTTCTGTAATTGAAGAAAAAGTGAAATAAAAAAATACATATAGAGAATGTCTAAAAAGGTTGTGACTCAATATTGGATGCATTGCTCTAGTAGCCATTGTACTTAATCATTGTACACCCCATGCAGCATAAATTCTACTTGTTTCTTCTTTTCTCTTTCATTAAAGCATCATAATAAATACATCATGAGAAAACTCTTCCAATGAATAAAACAAAAATTAAATTATTTATGAAAAAAATAAGTATGTGTCATGTGGGCATCGAAAATAAGCACATTAGGCAAAAATACTGAGTCAAAAAGGAAAATAAATAAACAATAGTGTAATGACATGTGGCTAGGTTGTGTTTATAGTTTAATTCCTGTTAAAACAGTTATAAACGGACGCCAGACGGGAGCGATTGTTTAAAGGACAAAAAAATAACCTAAGCAGTAGGTAAGTTTTGTGATCAAGGCTAAGCAAAAACCTTGGACGAAATTCATAAACGAGAAAAAGCGGTAACACTCCTTATTGGCTTGCATAGTTAGAAATTGTAAGATTACTTAAGTTACATTTTAACAATTATAGAATAACTACTTACATATTATGACGTCATTGCATTGACAGTCAAACACTACAGTAAACATAAAAATTTCATAAACTTTAATAAGTACCTATTTTTGTAATAAAACTTTGCAACTTTATTTAACTCCATTTGAGAACACAAATTTATCATTTTACTTACCACAGTTAAGGAACGAAGATAAATCCTATAGCAGTATCAGGGCTAACTACGACCTGTAGTTGACAGCGAAACTGCGAATCTTAAATAACATGGCGGCATCTTGTCGCAGCCGGTGTATGTACGATAACACTCATTTTAGACATTTTACACTTGACAATACTACTCACAGCATCAAACACTTTTTAAGTTATAAACACGTTCAGTATAGAAACAAAATATGTAAGTTTATATCACACACTAAAAGCAAAATGACGTAACATTCTCAACCTTCACGGTCGCACAGTAGGTATATATGGTGGTAAAAGAAAATGTTGTTCTAAACGTAAATAACTGACATTGCCCACATAACACTACTATCTTATAGGTCACTATTTACAAACGACGCATTTTATCAAAAGAGTTCCTGTTTATTTGGCAAAATAAAATCAAATGCGATAGATTATTATGCCTATAACAAACGTGACACGCAGTCAAGCAAGCTCCTCTTTCTTTTTTTATGTCAGTGATACCTGCTAATATTATTTCAACTTTTGTCTCTTTTTAAACAAAAGTCTGCCTAGAACAACTTTTAATAACCCAAGAAAAAATATTTTAAAGTAAAGATGAAATGAAATCACTTGTTTTTGATATTATTTCTAATTTAAATAATTACCTATCATTCTAGCTGTGAACTGTGATGTGTCAAACTAGAAATCTAACAAGATCACATTACTTTACCAACACGATTTTATTTTATTTATTATTATTCTAGTAATAATAATGAGTAAACTAAAATCGTGTATATTCAAACTATATTCTTTTCTTCTGGATAGGTTTTTTTTTTAAATTTAATGATACGTAACGTCAGAGATTTAGTTTTAAATATACCTACAATGTTGGCCAACAAGCATCATAGAATACATGTCAATGTCATCTGTATAAATATAAAAAGATAAATCAGAAGTCACAAGCACTTAATCCATACTTAAACCCCATAAATTATGAACTTTCTATTGTTTTATAATGAGCCTATAAAATATAAAATCCTTATTCGGGAAAAGAATCGACTCAAACTCCAAGTTTGCATACAAAGTAATTTTTTGCAATGTCATTTTCAATTTTAATGAACGCAACGAAACATTTCTACATACAAAATAATCACAATGTTTAATGTAATTGTGCTGTAAAAGCTTCTGAAACAGAAAACAAAACTGAGTATATATCTAAAGAAACAACGGTTCGATGAATCCCATAGGTCACCAGCGAACTTTCGAACTGTTGTCGCTTATTGCCCACCTTGCTTAGAACGTTCCTCTACAGCTAGGCTACTATTACCGGGCTCGAATGTTAGATCTACTAACTAAAAGCTCTAAGTTCTTAAATTGCCAGAACTGAATAAGCAGTACCGTACCTTCGGTTCCTTTATTCCGCATAACCGTTTAACTTCAATTTCATTCAAATTAAATTACACTACAGCTTGAAATTAGATTTTGTGTAAACATTAGACATTGTAGCTGCTTTAATTTATTTAGTTGTCCCATAGTCATTCCATAAGGAGCTTATAATGGAGAAATAGAGGAACCCTTGAGAATTTTTTAGACAAGGTGATTCGGGTGTTTTCTAAATAACTCGTACATTTACTATACTAACTTTTAAACGGCCAGTGTAACCTAGTCCAAAACGTCAGGTGCGCTCACAATACGTACTTAATACCTATTGTGAGCGCATTTGCACTCGTGAACATAATTTTTACATTTACTATTGGAAAACACCACTAGCCTACATAATGGTAATCAGAAATTATCGTTAATAAGTATTTGAACTGAAATATAAAACGACTTGGAAAAGAAAGAATTCCCATTTCGACCGTAATTTTCTGTTACGCCATGTTTACGCCATAATTTCGACCGTTTTTCAATAATTACATTTACACTAATATTTTTTTATTTATTAATTTTTTTCAGCAACAATTATTTCAATTCTTCATGCTCAACAATTTGCAAACAGTTAATAAATTAAATCTGAAAGCTGTAATTTTTGAAGACATTGGATAAGAATCAAAATAACAAAGAGAGAGACCGACCAGAACGATGAACCATGTAACTTTCCCTGCGTTCAAGTTCTGTAATCAGGAGCTCTATTGCTGACGCAGCAAGGAGAGAGTGTTAGTCAGGTGAACTGACTATATGTTGGTTGTGATGGTTGTGATGTGATGGGTTGTGAATATAACAGATTTTCTCAAAACTGAACAAAAAGCGAATTATACTCGTTTTTGCAGTGTCTTTATTAGATTATATAGAGTTCTGTAGTAGTCTATTCAAACCACTAGAAATTTTTAGACTTTAACGACTTTAAAGACTTTTTTAGCCACGTTGAGCGCTTTTTGCTATTGGAAAAACTTAGGTCGGATCGCGTCGCCGATGAGCTGGATATGCTCGTGACGTATTGCGCCAGACAAGCAACGCGTAGTTCCATTGTTTTAAGTTTTCACTTCTGTCGGTAGTCGTTATGACTGCCTCTGTTTTTATCGATAAGTGCCATGAAAATACATTTGACACCATATTGCTCTGTGGTCATGACGTCAGACGGAAGACTAAATATTTTATGTAAACAAATGCATACAAAAATATTTAGTATGATATTGAAAATTGTTTATAATTTAAAAATTCGTTCTTATTTTATGAAGATCACTATGCTATTAGTATTTTTTTAATGTAAGAGAGTAAGGGCGCATCACTAAGACATTGAAATCTAACTAATTACCTATTTGGAATCAAAAATTCAGATTTTTACTCCACATTTTTTTCCGTCGGATATTTTAGATTAACTTTTAGTTTAAAATGTGAAATTTACCTGGCCAGACATAATGTTGTGTGACATTTTATTGTGAAAAATAAACGTTTGTTTTGCCCTCTTTGTGTCATTTTGATCAACTTTTATTAGTATATATTTTTCTTATTTGCATCTGAAGAATCTGTGTTTATTAACATAAAAATAACTCCAACGTGTAAATAAATACAATGTCATTACCCTGGCATATACCTTTGGAGGGTATACAGTCAAAACAAAACAAGCCATCCTTAGTAGCACCAAGCCAGTTCGAACACTACTGTAACATCAAAATTCATGAAAATCCATCAGAAGAACTCCAGACAGGAATAATGTGCGAAATTGGAGTAGCTAATCGAGAGCCTGGTACTATCCAAAAATTGATTGCGGCTGGCATGACAGTGGCAAGACTTAACATAAGAGACCTAGAACCTGATGCTTGTGCCCAACTGATTCAAAGTGTCAGACAAGCTGTATATAATTACAGTGCTGAATTGGAATACGTCTATCCCTTGGCTGTTATTGTAGATGTAAGAGGTCCAGATATCGTAACCGGCGAACTAAAAGGTGGTCCAAATTCCTCTATAGATCTTATACAATATAACACCATTCGTTTAACTACCGATGCTAGTTGGCGTGAGTGCGGAACGGCTGATTGTCTTTATATTGGTTATGATAATTTAATGGATCTCCAAACGTCCGATATAATATTTATTGATAGTTTAACTCCAGGAAAAATTAAACTAGTAGTTGCTGAGGTCGGAGAAGATTCGGTGGAATGTTCAATTGCTATTGGCGGGACCATTGGTCCCAAAATGACAGTTCGTATATCTGAAGTGCCTCGTGAAGTTGCACCTAAGGAAAAGGGAGATAGTTATGACGAATCTTTAAATTGTAGCGAGCTTTCAGTTCCCCCTTTTGAACACATGGAGCAACAAATAGCTTGGGCAATTGGGTATGACGTAGATGGCTTACTTGTACCAAATACTCAAAATGCTCACGATATTCGTGCAGTCAGAGAGATATTGTCAGAAAGAGGAAAACATATTATTGTTATCGCTTGCATCGATTCTGCGCTGGGATTCGATAACATCGATGATATTTTGGCTGAGGCAGACGGAATATATGTTGATCGATGTATTTTAAGCACTGACTTGCCTGTTGAAAAGACATTTATAGCTCTCAAAGTTATAGTGTCAAAATGTTCCAAAGCTGGGAAACCGTATATTTGTAAAGTTGTTATTAATGAGCAAATTCCTACACTGTGTGTTACAGATATTGCAAATATGGTTCTTGATGGTGTAGATGTGATATCACTTGAGTTGCACTACAATTCTCCATTACAGAAATTTTCACCAATTTATGACTCTCTAAAAATGGCTGAGCATTGTATTGCGGCGGCAGGTGTTATTTGCAGACATGCAGAACGAATACGATGGCAACCATTTATTTATGGTAATTTGTCATTGATGCAATCAACTGTGGATGAGCCAACGAGGGCAGTCTGTATCAGTGCAGCTGAACTTGCAATGCGATCCAGTGCAGTTGTGATTATATGTCTGACGAATTCCGGTCGAACAGCTAAATTATTATCCCACGCTAGACCCCTTTGTCCTATAGTTGCGGTAACAAGAACTTGTCATACCTCTAGACAGTTACGATTTTGGCGAGGAGTACGCGCAGTACATTATTTCGAACCTTCAATATCTAACTGGATAGCAGAAACGGAGGCTCGTGTGCATGCTGCTCTTGATTATTGCAAAGCTAAGCGTGTTTTACGAGCTGGTGACGCGTATGTCTTGGTAACAGGTTCCCGACGTGGGGTTGGATATTGTGATACTGTAAGATTACTGTATGCGAGCGCCCGTAACACGGTTAACGTTGAATAGTTCATAAAAGTTCTGTGAAGAAAATTAAATTATAAATTAATAACTATAATAAACGATGACCTTCATTTTTAAATTTCTACTTGAAATTGGATTTGTATGTAATTTAATTATGTATTTAGAAATCTGTATAGAGGTTTCAAGCTTCGTGAGTACAGGTGTCACCGGCTGAAGACAATAGAGATCTTGATCACAAGTTTCTATTATAAGAAGAGGTTCTTATAATAGAAACTTGTAAAAGAATCTAAAGTGGTCCTTTTTTCACAAGTCTGTTAATTTCACATGCTAACAAATTTCGTTTTTTTATAATTTTAGAAATTGTGTGCTTATAATTTTAGTAAGACACTTCAACCTCTTTTCATCAGAATGCAATGAATGAATGAATTACAATCTAAGCAAATTGTACAAATATTTATACACACAACTTATTTAATACTAGATTTTGCTCGCGGCTCTGTCCGTGTGTATATCGGTTAAGCCTATATCCTTTTTCAAAAATCAATTTTAATCTACATTAAATGCACAATATATCCAACGTTTTTTATTGCATAAGGAATAATAAGATATTGTTTATAATCGCTTCATAAATAATCCATTATTTTTTTGTAACATTTAAAAGATAAATATGATTACTGTGGTTTATCCTTCGGAGGTACCTAAGACATTTACCATCGCGAACTTTTTTGTAGAACTTTTTAAGATATACTTAGGTACAATTCCATAGTACATTATTTTGGTCTATCTCGTAAAGTTTAGCCAGCGTTTGCAATGTAGGCGCACAAAAACATGTTTTATCTCACATCTTTTAAATTTTCGGATTTTCTCTGCTATTAACTATATGCATGTATTATACATATATCCCTTCCTCTTAATTCATTATCTCCATTGGTGAAAACCGCATTAAAATCCGTTGTGTAATTTAAAGTACTCGTACGTACTAAGCGTACTATAGTAAGAAGTGTCAGAATTTGTCGGAAAAAATTCTTGTTACACATTTTTCGGTCTCGCTCCCATCCGCTCAGAGCGTGTAACGCACGAAAAGGAACTTCGTTCCAAATAATAATTAAACCGCTAAGTCTTTCTATTTTCAATATTAGAAAAGATTTGTGGTTTCTCAACTGATATTTTGCTTGAAAATCCGAACCTTGGCGACATTAAATGCATGGTTATAACAACGATTAGAGCGTTGGCAAACACATAAGATTTGCCAAAAATGTATGTTGTAGTACCCATGTAGTTTTCACTATGGATTTATTAGTTAATTATTTCTCTTATAACAACATCAGCAGTCTCGAATTAGTAGGTATATTCACAATAACTGCGGTATATACAGTGCCGGATTTAGACAGCGCGGGGCCTGTAGCAAATTCTACCAAGGGCCCCTTGGGTTGTTTTAGGTTATCTAGTTTATGGTATTTATCATCATCCTCATCAGTCTATTGCTGGATATGGGCTTCTCCTTAGAAAGGAGATTTTTGTTTGCTATGCTACGCTGGCCAGACGGGTTGGTTATACCTGACGGGAGATGGCTCTTCGATGAGCACTCCCGACAGCTTACCCTAAAACTGGTCGGCACTGCGTCTGCTCTTAAGTGACTTTTGCCCAACCAGCATCGTTTCAAGACAGCTGTACACGGGGTTGTCGAGTCAATGGCACTGTACGGTACCCCAGTGTGGACGGCAGTTCTGACCGCCCGGCATTAGGCGCGCATTCACCAAAATTATGTAAGTGCTTTGATTATATATGTATTATCTCAATGTCTATTGTGTAGTTTGTGATGTATGTTTACTATTGTGTCATTATTGATTTTTATTACCAAATGTTAAGATTTAATATTAATATTATTCTGGGTTTGAATATAAAAAGCAAGTTTACTCAGCCTAATACAAAAAATGATTGCACGCCACTGTTAAAATAAGTCTGAGCTTATAAATCATATTTTATTCTGACGCCCTTAGAGGGCATTGGCAGTTAGAACCATGGTTATAGCACCGTGTCGACGCCTGGCCGGAACACTCTCGTGGGATTTGGGAAGGAAGTGCTCGGCCCCCACCCGAAGAGGAGCGCGAGGGGCGTAAAGCCTCTCGCCGAGCCACGATGGCTCGTTGGTCGGTCCAGCCTGGATGCTCCACGAGCTCGCTTTGCCGCCGTAGAGGCACTCCAAGTGGTCGTTGATTTGAGGCCAATCGTTGAGTGGGCAGAGCGTCTAGAGCTGAGCAGGTTCTTTCTGGGTACGGCTGATTCTGCAATCGTTCGATAGGAGGGAATTGAATCCCGCCTGTCATCACTCCGATTGCAGTGAGGACGCGGCTCAGCACACACGGGCATTTT
Organism: Arctia plantaginis; assembly: GCA_902825455.1. Taxonomy (NCBI): domain Eukaryota; kingdom Metazoa; phylum Arthropoda; class Insecta; order Lepidoptera; family Erebidae; genus Arctia; species Arctia plantaginis. Next base: position 11,859,343 of record CADEBD010000288.1, read on the forward strand.
GCTTGGCTTGGGCGTCACACGCAGCGTTGGGTCGCAGTGCAAAACATAATTTTAGAAATGTACTAAAACTTTAAATTTTTTACTTAACACATCACACACACGGCTGTATGTTTACTAACTAGGCAGAGCCTTTACCACTGTAACCAGACTGCTGATAAACATACTTATATATTTCTCAATATATACATATTATAGATAAATTACACACAGACACAGAACAAATAATCGTGCTTATCACACAATTATTTGTCCTGGGTGGGAATCAAACTCACGACCTCTGGCTTAGCAGGCTCACTAACCACTAAACCAACAGGCCCGTCAAATTATAGTTTGACATTTAGATGCAACTCTTTCGTGATAAGAATTTTGGCTTTATTGATTTAAAAAAATATTTTCACACCGATCGAAATACGAGTAAGTAGATACTTTTTTACGGTCAGAAAGCGTTGGCGTCGCTGTGGTACCAGATCCCGACAGTGATGCTGCTCGTAGTGCTAAATTCATATGAAGCGAAAGTTGTCCATGGCACCAGCCGGCAGCCAAAGCTCCCAATTGTCGGTTCAGTTCTAACACCCGGGCTTTAAGCAGCTCCAATCGCTCCTGATGCGCCATAGGGTTCCTATGATGTCAATAGTCAATCAAACAATTACGTAAAATATAATTACTTGTTTATATTATCCGTATCTCTATACTTATAGGGTCCGTGTGGTGACGGATTAAGAATACAGAGTGTCACCATCCCTATTCATCCCGTGGGTGTCGTAAGAGCCGACTAACGGAAAAAACTACGCAGAACAACAGCACTGGAGAGAGAAGGAAAACTTGACACAAACCCTATACCAACCCGTCTGGCCAGCGTGGTATAGTAGGCCAAATCCTCCTTTCTAAGGAGAGGCTTATGTCCAGCAGTGGACTATTAAAGGCTGTTGATGATGATGATACTTATAAATGTAAAAGTGAGGTTGTTTGTTACACTTTCACGCATAAACCACTTAACCGATTTAAAAAATTGTTTCACCAAGCGAAAGCTACATTATCAGCAAGGTTACGGTTTCACGCCTAAACCACTAAACCGATTTCATAAATTCTTTAGCTAAATAAGTTAGCGTATCTTTTGTTCGGTGACATTCGATATAAGTCGGATGGCTCCAATTCAAGGCGAAATCTTTTGAACCTTATCTCGCCTCTTTTTTGTAAAATTAGATGTGTAAGTAGATTATTTAAGCGAAAGATCTGTAAGCTAATAACATTTTTCTTTAAATATACTTATATTTAAATACCAATTCCTAGCAGAGAAGAAATAAACTTTTGACTAGGTTTAATAATCGATAGTTTCTTATTTAAAGCAGGAAATATTTTTACGTTTCTAAATATATGTATAACGTAAGTGACGTAAACATAAGTACATCTAGTAAATGTTCTTATGGCCATAACGCATAAAAGGCAATCAACAAAATGTGCCGCTGTGTATTCGGCATCTGTGTATGCCGCATATTCGGCTATCCAGTTTGAAGATTACCCGAATACTTGCATCTGGAAAACAGTTACCTAAGTATATCTAAGTTTCTTCTATAAATATGAATGTAAGTTTTATTAACATGACTCCCTCGCCCTAAAAATCTTTAACTAGGACCGCTCTTGGTTGTAACGTCTGTACTTTCATGTTTCATTGTGTAAAAAGAAATATTTATTTAATTTTTTTTCTATTTCCTTTATTTATTCTTGAAATGGTCTAAGATCATGTAGATCAAGAGTAATAAAGCTCTACTACATGGCGAACTGAAAAAGACAAACACATGTTTTTCTTATTTATTAAATAGTTTAGGTTTTTCAGCTCTAATATGAAATAGATTTGAAGATAAAAGTCCATTACTGTATATATATCCATATCAATTCCTAAAATTTCAAGGACGCTGCTCCTTTATGAAGAATTAATAATATATCGTTACCTGTGAAGTTGGAGATTTTCAAACCAGCATTTTCAGAATGAATTATCTATGGATTAGCAGGCAATTTCAAATTCAAATAAATTTTATTTAAACAGCCATTTTATTTTAATTTCAAATTCAGTCATTCAGATGGCAGATGTCTATTGCCAAGAATTGCAAATAATGATGGAGAAGCTCGCAATTCAACAACCACGACTGGTCAATCGCTCTTCCACACCGCTTCGCCACGACAACGCGCAAGCTTCACGACAGACCATCACAGCGGACCTTGCTGTGTGTACGGTGGGTACCTAACGGAGAACTTCCAGGTTTAACTCTTGTAACTTTTCTTGTTTCGTGTTGTTTGCGGTATGTCCACGTAGGAACTCATATTCGAAAATTGTACGAATTTTCAGTTTATTTATGGCCGCAAAAACTACCACAATTTCACAAAAAAACACTATTTAAAACAAATGACTGAATTTTAAATTAAAATAACATGGTTTTCGAATAATATTTACTTAAATTTGGAATATTCCGCCAAAAAACTTCAAAAACTAAACATATTTTAATTGTTCAAATTGTTTTTTTGCAATAAGATTGTCACTTATAATTTAAAAATTTCATAAAAATCAACCTAAGTAAGTACAATCTCCTTCATTTTCATATTCTTCTTTTAATTTTTCTTTTAAAAAGACAATGCCCGCTTATATCCTGTGTCGCGGGGGACTTTACAAACATCCATGAAACGGACACAATGGAATGCGGAGACAATGAAATGCGATGCCATCCATAGCAATAAAACTTCTATCCGAATTATTTTAACACGATAAAATAAAAATTTCATCCTTTTCTTAATACCACGAAAATGTACCGATTTGCGATTTTGCAACACAAGCGCACAGGTCGAAAGGTGAGTGTACTAATTTTAAGCCACGCCCACTATGATGACGCCAGGACCTACTTAGAATCACCGTGCACAGTTCCTGATGCCATCTCCTCTTTGTATTTGCTCCGTGTGTTGTTATTAACCTACTTTGAATGTTTTCATATTTTTTTCCTCTTGACACTATTCTTGAAACTTTAAGTTGAAGTCAATTTATTCCTTTCATGTATATAGTAGGCAAGGACAAAATCACAATGAACTGTGAAAGACCGAAAAATAAGTAATGTTCAAAACTGACTCCAGCGGGAGGGACTCCAAGGGCGGCAACGCACTTGTGACTTTTGAGTTGCAGGTGTCCATGGGCGGCGGTAGTTGCTTACCATCAGATGACCCGTCTGCTCGTTTGCCTCCTTATACCATAAAAAAAACCGGTCAGGTTTTCAACCGAGTCGAACTCGTGCGCCGAGGGTTCCGTACCTACCCATATTTTACATAGATTTTCGCGAAATTTGTAAGTACCAAAATTTATCTTAATTGAAAATTAATTTAAATTTTGGTACTTACAAGTTTTCGCGAAAATCGCACTTTGACGAATTCTTCTTAACGTGTTGGCTCAGGACCTTGATTTTTATACACCTAATGGGGACCATAGGCCTCAGTATCTGGTATAAATTTCAACTTGCTAGGTCTGCCCATTTCTGAGAAAATCGGTAGTAACACACGGACAGACGCACAAGAAAGTGATTGTGATTGTTGTCCTTTTTTACCTTTTAAGGTACGGAACCCTAAAAAAGAGACATGTCGTGTGTGTTTGTCCATGTTATTTGTCTTGTTATATATTATTGCTATATGTTATTAACCTCATGATGTATGTACACATCGTAGCAATTTAGCATCGGTGGTAATTCAAGCTGCAAAATTATCTAGTGTTGTGCTTTTTCTTTCTTTCTATTTATTGTTCGATTTTTGCGTAGGTATGTTAGGGTTGGTAGGTAGGTAGGTTCTAGACCGGTAAGACGGTATTTAACAGTAAATCTTAAAGGGTCTTTTGCATCGTCTGAACAGCTTATTGGCCACAATGCGTGATTATGTAGTAACCCTAACCTATGTACGAAAAAATCATCTTTCACAGTTTGCGGTGATTTTTTTCCATACCTACAACCATAGTATCCTATTAGTATCTATTATAGTGTGTCTCTATATCAGTATGTATTTTGTTGTGTACTTGTGTCAGTGTCAAATCATGTCAAATTATTATTAAACATATCTGACTGGTGGCTGGCGGTAACGGCGGCAAGTGACGATTTCAAAGAAGGCAAGATGAACATTACTGAAGTTATTATAAGTGGATCTAAGTAGTTAGCATGGATTTGGAATTGACATTAAAGGATGCCTGCAATGGCCTAAAATCTATACGAGCAACAGAACGTAAAAAAAGTGCCGAAAACCTAAAGGAATTTTTGACAAGAAATGCCGTGCCTTCGTTACTAAATGAAAATACTTTAAAAAATAAAGGTTACACATGGAATAATGTTTTTGATGATATTAATGAATATATTTTAAAGGTATATAAATATAACATTCGCTTTTCATTGCTATTGATCACAGATTTTTTATTGAGATTTAAAAACTACTCTACAGGAAACTGAGAAATATGAGACATCTAAAACGTATGACGCTATCACAGGGCCTTTGTGTTCCAGCCTACTACATCTGTGTGTCACAGGAGCTAATAAAGGTAATCTCTCCAGGAGCTAATGGGTTATTGGTTTAAGTGAGATAGAAACTTAAAACTTACTAAATTACTCAAAAAACATAATATTAAAGAATAATGTATACAATATAAGATAATAATAACTACAAATAAATTCAGATTTACTTTAATTTTGCTGTTCAATAGCATAGGTAAAATAATTTAAGCAGCTTTGCTCTTTGAGAAAAAGCATACTTAAACATTTCAGAAACTTCATAAAGGAAACTATTAATATTTTCTAGAAATAATTGTAAGAAAATCTAATTTAATGTAAAGGACTGATTGACAGAGTTGTAAATTTTTTTGGATTAGCATTTAGTAAATACTAATTTTACATGCAAATATTTGGTTATGCTAGTTACATACATTATATGCTACTTCATATATTTTTTCTTTTCAAGTATAATACATACATACATATGCTCACCCCTCCAGGGTCTAGGGTCCAGGGTAGGCTGATATGATAGAATGCCCTTCTCTATGGTCCTAAACACAAACTGTGTGTCTCCCTCATTAATCAGGGCCCTTAGTTATGGTTACTTTCTTCAGTATGCTCTTGATCTAGTCACTGTATTTAATTCGGGGCCTGCCAAGCTCACCCACTACTCACCGGGGCCCTATATAATATAATAATATATCATTTTATTAGAGTAACCAAGAAAGTAACACTATATAGTATATTGCATGTCCTAAGAAATTAAAAAAAAAATGTAATCCAAGACATGTAAAAACACACACATCCACATTGTAAAAAAATTGAAATATAACTAAGTGTTTTTTCAGGAAAAGCATATCTAAAATGTGAAAAAATAACAGAAATATGTCTCTATGTATTAAATGATAATCGCTTGTCAAAAGTTATTGGTGATGCTTATTTAAATTTGTTATTCAAATACATTCTCCCATGTGAATACTACTTGGATTACATGACACCAAAAATTTGGAAGGGTAAGTATATTAATTATATATCACATTAAGATTTGGGTGAATCAAGGAAAATACTTTAATTTTCCATAATACTTTAAGTGATCCTCTATAGATTGTCACATTATGTAAGCCATCTTAGATCTTACATCTTTAGAGTTTATATATATTATTATACCTGTTTGCTCCCTAAATCATAAAAAAGCTTTGTAACATCTTATGTCACTTAATTTATTAGAAATATATAAAAATCGGATTTTGACCCTAATCAAACACAACCTTTGATTTAGCATTAAAGATTGCTAACCACTAGACCACAAAGCCAGCCTAAAAAGGCCCTAACTAATTAATTAATTAATAAATCTTTTTAGTTTTAACGTTTTTAAATAAACAATACTTTGTAAGAAGTTTATGTTTTCGTTTTTCAGAAGGAGATTTGTTTCTATTTTTTTACTTCTACTAATTATGGGAAAGAATAAATTATGTTATTGGTATTTTGCAGATATGTGGAATGTTTGTGTGGCTTCGTGTGTTACAAATAATTATAAGTTAGATCACTTTACAAAACTTAGATTGGTTCTTCTTGTTTTGAAAAGTGCAAAAGAGAATTCTCAATTTGTACGGCCAGTTATTGATTCTTTGCCATTGTTAGAAAAATACTTATTAAAGATTTCCAATGACAAAAAACTGCAAGATGTTATTACAGAAGTCATGATATTGCTTTTGGAAATGGTATGATAACACTTTTTAAATAAACTTAAGCCTTAATATTTCTTAATTTAAAATATTTTTTGATTATTTCAGTTGTCTTCGGAGTACAGGCTAACCATATGTCACTTTCTTGAAATTATGTTATCATCAGTATTAAAATTTTATGATGCAAATAAAGACCAAAAGAAAAAGGTAATATTTAAAAATTAGATATGTAAATTTTTTTAAAATGGTTTTACTGCAAAAAACGAGGAGGGTTTCAATCGTGTAGATTCCTAGGTTTAATATAAATTATTGTGCCTGCATCATCAAATGTAACATCTTAAAGTACAGCCTGTATTATTCTCAATTATAAATTTCATGTTTTTATTGATTTCATATCTTCAAATCAACAACATCACAGTAGTATATTGTTCATGATGTCCTTACTGTGATTTTTCGTAATTGATTCTATTGAAATAGTTGTTACTATAAGATGAGCAACTGCTAATACAAATTACAAACCCCAAACCCCGAATTTTCATGTTAAGTACTAGTGTTCTTATTAAACAATAAATAATTAAGTTTTAAGCTCTATTAGTGGAACATAGTGTAGCAAAACTACATAATTATTTTAAATACAGTAGTTGTGTATAACGGCAAATCCCTGTTTTAAACCTTACTATTCTTGCTCTCCTTGACATTTCCACTGCTTGCAACACAGTAGAACACTTAACATATCTCTAACGGTTGGTTGGTTCTAATTGATTGGCCTCATAGTTACCTGTGCTATCACTGACAGCCCATATGCACTCAAAATACTCATTAATCTTAGCCCGTCGCGGCGTGTCGGCAGGAAGGCAACCCACTAACCGTGACGTGTTCCGCACACTCCATCGGATTTATAAGGGCATTGATGGTTTTCGACGTAGGTGTGGAACCCCCCGCATTTATAAGTGAGCACGTATGAGCAAGGAATTCCATTTTTAGGAATAAACCACACTGGAATTCTGTAGATAAACGCCTACATGGTGTTTAGTTCATCATCAGACTATCGCAGTCCACTGCTGGACATTGGCCTTTCTCATTGCACGCCACTTAGATCGATTTTAGGCTTCTCGCATCCAGCTCCTGCCAGCCATCTTGCGCAAATGGTCACTCTACCTGGCCTGTGGGCGTCCTACACTACGTTTGCCGAGACGCGGTCTCCACTCAAGAACTCGTTTTCCTCAACGGTTGTCGGTTCTGCGGCTAATATGGCCAGCCCTCTCTCTGCCACTTCAGCTTGCTGATCCGGTAGGCTATGTCGGTGATCTTGGCTCTCTGCCGGATCACCTCATTTCTGATGCGATCCCTTAGAGAAACGCCGATCATAGCCCTTTCCATAGCACGTTGAGCGAGTTTGAACTTGTGGGCCAGCCGTACCGTAAGTGTCCACGTTTCGGCTCCGTATGTCATGACGGGTAGGACGCACTCATTAAAGACTTTCGTCTTAAGGCACTGTGGGATCGATGATGAGAAGACTCGAAGTAGCGTCCCAAACGCTGCCCAAGCCAACTGAATTCTTCTGTTCACCTCGTCCTCGAAGTTGTTTCTACCTGACTGCAATGTCTGCCCGAGGTACACATAATTTTGAACAACTTCGAGAACGGCACCGTGTACCGCAATCGGTTCCGATGGTACATGTTCGTAGAACATGACCTTGGTTTTATCCAAGTATCCGTAAGTATTCGATGTGTACAGAAGAGTCAGCTAGGTCTTTCAGCATCTGCTGTAGGTCCTGCAACGTCTCTGCCATGTCGTCTGCAAATCGCAAGTGAGAGATGTATTCACCATTGATATTGATGCCACGCCCTTTCCAGTGCAGCGTCTTGAATATGTCCTCCATTGCATTTGTGAACAATTTCGGGGCAATAACGTCCCCTTGTCTCACTCCTCGATGCAATGGTACGGGCCTTGTTTGCTGATTCTGTACTTGGACGGACATGGTGGCGGCTTCGTAGAGACATCTCATCACTCTGATGTATCGCCAATCTACTTGGCAACGCTGCAGGGACTCCACAACAGACCAGATCTCGATCCACGAATGCTAGACACAGACACTTGGGTCTTCTGTATAATCTGCAGCACTGTGTGAATGTGGTCTATGGTGCCATATCCGCTCCAAAACCCAGCTTGCTTCGGTGGTTGCAATTCGAGTCTTTGCGCAAGACCGTTCTCGAAAACAGCTTGTAGACGTGGCTTAGAAGTGATATGGGTCAATAGTTCTTCACCATGGTCTTGTCACCCTTTTTGAAGAACAAGACGACCACACTCCTACTCCACGCTTCCGGAGTTCTCCCTTCAAACAGGACAGCGTTGAAGAGCTTTTGGAGCTCGCTTAGTACGGGTTTACCCCCGGCTTTTAGCAGCTTTGTTGTGACGCCAACCTCTCCAGGGGTTTTGCCATTTTTCATGGGATCCATCGAAGTGGAGGGCCCTCAATATGTCATCGTACATTACCTCCACCTCGTCGTCCAAGTGTGCCGAGGTCAGTGCGTACACTTGCACAACCTTGAGGCTATACCTCTTGGTGAGCTTGATAATGAGGTACGCTACCCTGTTCGACACACTGGAAATTTCCACAACGTTGTCAGAAAGGGACTTATTTACCAGAAACCCAACGCCACCTTGGGATTGTTGGTCTCCCTCGCGGAAGTACATTAGGTGGCCTGACTCGAGGGTTACAGTGTCCTCACCCTCTCTTCGGACTTCACACTAGGATATGCCACCTAATCTTCCCAAGTTCCACCAGATGCGAGTCTAGCCGTAGCGTGCGTCCGTTGTACGAAGCCAGGGTCAGTCGGTTGTGGTGGCCTCCCGTAGCCCGGAGATTCTCCGCACCGCCGTTACCGTGATCGGTTAGTTACGGCCTCTGAAGCAAAGAGTAGTCGGTTGAGTTGGACATACCACCATCCCAAGTGAGATGCCGATCTGTTTGGGTTTGCACACGTCAAAAAAGAAAGCAGAGCCGCAGCCAATCTTGTAGGCGGCAGTTGTTGTTATTGTCAGTTCAAAGTATTCTACTTCTTACTCGTATAAATCATATGCGAATTAGACGAAAACAAAATGTAAACGTGACTTGCTTGTTCTGAACTGTTTGAGAAACTATTAACGGACTAATAACGGATGGCGCAGTGGTTTAAGCGGTCGCCACGCCGCTTCCTACTGCGCCGAGTGTTGTGGGTTCAAACCTCACATGGGACGACACTTTGTGTGATCCACAAATTGTTGTTCTGAGTCTGGGTGTTCTTTGTGTCCGTTTCATGTATGTTTGTGAACTCCCCCGCGACACAGGATTTATTCCTAATGCGGGCGTTGTCTTTTAAAAAAAAAAAAAAAAAAAACAACCGAAATATTGCAAAGAAGCGATCCTAGCGATCGCTTCTTTGCAATATTTCGGTTTTTATAGTATGTATGTAGTATTTTATAGTACACAATAATTATTTACTAGTAGATTGCTGCCTGCTGCGACCTCTAAATCAAAACTTTAGCAGATAACTGACAAATTGGGACGATGAGATACAGGGTATTAGGGATATGCTCGATCGGCAATCGACGACGGATCGATTTTTTTCTGATCCATGATCAAAGGTATCATTAGTACTATTGTTATCCTTCGTTTTCGAGAGCTATTTCCTGATATCCTGAACATGAGTATTTTATATAAAAATGGACAAAAGATTTTTTATTTTAGAAAATAATAATTATACAATTACAAAAATGTTGATTCCAGGTGATGCTGTTCAAGCTGCTACATCACACCATAGCCCTTCATCATCCACAAGGTAGACGCCAACATGAAGAAGGAAGTTTGGCGAATAACTGGGAACAGTGGAACAGATCGTTGAACAGTATTACTGAGTTGATCTGTCTAGAAGTAAGCTATATGCAAAAGTCACGAAGACAAAATGATCGAATATTTCAGAAAAAATCTTATTTTTACGATTTAGCTGCCTCAACATATTATCAGGTAAAAATTTTGTTTTATTACGCTCTAAATGTGTATAAACGCCATGGGGTTCACCATCGCAAACGCATGCAATCTGCCTCAATTTTAAAAGTCCAACATAGCGTTTTTGAACTCTTGGTGTTAGTGAAGGTCGCCCTTACATACCACAAATGTATCAAGAACGCCATAATGTACTTTATTAAAGAAAGATTACAAGTTACACCATCACTGAAAGTTTTTCGTGATCAGGCTTCACCCAAATAAAATCGTATATCTTATTATATATATATATATACAGGTTTAGTGTTTAAATCGACCTAGATACTTTAAGAGGTTGTAGTTGCCATCATTTCTGATAGATTTCACTATGAAAGACAATAGTTAGGTTTGGGATACGGTCGTTCATAGTGAAATCATCAGAAATGATGGCAACTACAACCCCTTAAAGGTTCGACTTACCCAGTAACCCTACAGGGTAGGGTTACTGGGTAAGTCGACCTAGCACCTTTGAGTAGTATGCATTTATAATTTAACTATACATACTTAAATTACATGTACACTACTTAAATTACTACTACATACTGAAGTATGTATACTTAAATTATGTTTGCATACTACTCAAAACTTTTTTGAGTAGTATGCAAATATAATTTAAGTATACATACTTAAATTATATATGCATACTACTCAAAAAAGTTTTCATCCTTACTAAACTGCTACAGTAGTGACCTGCTCTGTAAAATAAATACACTTTCAATTGATTACAGGTGTTTTGGCTTTATGAGCACAACGACAATGAAGATGAAAGTGCTTCAAAGAGACTTAGACTGAATTTCAACAAAAACAAACATTTTAGTGACTTAATAATGGAATTGCAGCAGAATCTAATACCATGGTATTATAATATTTATAAAATAAATGTATACAATGAAAGGTCACCTCACTTGACATTGTTTGTAAAATTATTTTTTATGCTACCTTGCTGAAAGTATGCTTGAAAAATACTCCTTACTTGTCCAAAAGCAACAAATTCCCAAATTAAATTTTAACATGCGTATGTTACGCATGTTAAAAATTTTTATATGTTAAACACAAGCAACATATAGTTGAATAATAAACATGTGAAAGTAGCAGGTGAAGATACTCCTTTGCCTGCTTTCTTCATTTTTATTGAGATTAAAGTGATTACACTTTAAAAGTTTTCATAGCTACCATATTTTTCTTTACTAGGTATTTGTATATTTCGACAGTATTATATTCATCTTAATATTAAGTAATTGCACTTATATCAAAGCAAGTGTGGCTAGAGGTTACTATTTTCTGCCAAGTTTTGAGATTTAAAATTGCGCTTTATATAAAATAATGTTATTTTAATTTTTAGGATGGCAATCGTCAATTCGTACGTTAAAAATTATTACAGCAGCCTATCTACTACAGATTTTTCACTGTTACTGAACTGTCTCCACACAATATTGACCAACAACAATGGTAATTTAGATTGGGATATCTTTGAAGAATTAACATGTATGGCGTTACAAAACTTATATAGTTTGATGTATAAAAATGAAGACAATGATAACACATTGATATCATTGTGGAACTCCTGCATCAGGTACGTCACCCTTTACCCCTGTCATCTGTGCCTAAATCACTGATCAAGTTGAAATACAATACCTACGTCATATTAATATTGTAGATCAAATAAAAAAAATTGGAACTCACTTCAAACAATACTAACAAAGAGCACTAAACTTTTAAAATAATTAGAAATCTAAGTGAAAAAACTAAAATAAGTGCGACCGTCCATATAACAGGTAACATTAAAATAGCAATAGATACCTTCTAGTCTACCGGTGCCTAGGCCTAGCGGGCTGCGAGTTTAATTGGTAATCGGCGGAGTTACGTGTTAATTTAATATATTAAAGATCATATACGGAGCTACTTATTTAGGTTCTACATATGTGCTATGGTGCACCTGTATGGGCCGATAGGGCGACCGTAGGCGCTGTCCGTCGCAAACTGTTACAAGGCCAACGACTTGCACTGATATTCTTGTGCAAGGCATATAGGACGGCTAGCACTGAGGCTTTGCCGGAGCAAGCTTTATTCATTTAAATTAGTCGAGTCACCATTGTGTCAATTCTGAACACCTAACTCTCACTATGAACAGTCTGCTCATCATATCCTCTGGGAATGTAGTCTTTGGTATAATGAACGTAATATAATGCTGAATAGCTTGCAGGTGACATCTGGGGCGGTATACTATGGGGATCTTGTGTCAACTAGGGTGAATTTCCGTGCGTTTAGGCGATTCTGCCATACATATTATAGAAATCAAATATAGCTCACGTAGGACCCGTAATATTTTGTGGCCGTGGTGCTTCCCTGTTTAAAAGGGTGTATGCCCATTTTATTTCATTTTGTCTCCCGCTTTGCTAAGGAGGGAAGTGGATTTACTGTATTTCCAACTCCTCTAATTTTCTTCTGATTAATTTCGTTGCGGGTTCCAAGACAGTTTAATTTCTTCCTGGGACTTCCCGAGTGTCATAACTCGGTGTGTTCGTGGGTCACTGCTGTAGATCTTGGTGTACAGGGGTTACAGTGGTGGGCGTGTGGGTGGGATTAGTCCCATAACTTCGCGTAGTTGAGGGCCCCAGGATAAAGTACTATCAATTATAATTCCTAGGTTTTAAACACAAGCACTGATTGAAAGTACAACACCACCAATTTGATGTCAGGTAAATCAGACCAGTCGATTTCAGAGTGCATCCTGGGACTGCCTGCAACAATAACTTTGGTCTTTGATGGATTAACAACAAGTCCATACATATATATCTTTTAGTATTATAACGATCAATTTTGTTAGATGGAACGAATCGTGCTCAATACTCAATGACGCCCAAATCTCAGTTTGAGCTATCTGTGAGATACAAGAGTACCGGACTTATTTTTTCTCAAATCGTGCAGATCTCGCGATAAAATGCAATGGAATCAAAGTGCCTACATATTCGACACAAATGAGTAATTATATACTACACTAGCTGACCCGCGCAACTTCGTCTGCGCGTTTTCTCCGTTTTTGAAACATTCTTCATTGGTGGAATTTTTCAAATCGGACCAGTAGTTCCTGAGATTAGCGCGTTCAAACAAACAAACAAACTCTTCAGCTTTATAATATTAGTATAGATAATGAAATGTTTTATTTTCAGAAATTGTACTTCAGTCATTGCATCGCATAAACCTATGCATACCATTCTTCAAAAGTTATTAGAAACAGATACGGTTAAATACCCTCAAGTACAACAACTAGTTAAGTTATACCTTGAAAGTGATATACCTCTTACTACACATACCGTCAAGAGTTTGAGCACGGTATTTCAACACTGGTACAGTAAAGTAGGATCTGAAGATTGTCGAGCTAAATGCCTTTTGTGGCTGACTGCGTGTGATATTTCATCTGTTTGTATTAAAAACGTAGCAGAAATAATATTTAGACTACTTGCTAATGAAAATGTAAATATCATAGCGTGTGGTAATGTTGATTCTGAGTATAAAAACCTACGAGAAATATTATTTGATTCCAACGAAAAGTGTATTTTATTTACTGAGTTCGAAATAGACAACTCAATTACACTGAAAAAAACAGAAAAACGTAACGGTCGAATTGAAACCGTCGAAGTTATTGAAAATCAAATAAAAGAATATTTCAAAACAGTTCTAATGGAAGCTATTTTGAAGCTCCGTCAAAAAGAAGCAAATTTATTAAACACTATTAAATTAATCAATCTCGTCATTTCATACTTAGATATTCTTTTAGTACATAACATTAACTCTCAAGATGAAGTAAAATCTATGGAAGTGTTTGGTCTTTTAAAAACGATATTATCATGCATGTACTCCGCATTGAATACTATGCTGCAAAGTAATACACATATCCCCGTTAAGCTTAACGCACTTCAACTGGTAAAAGAACTATTGATTACTGAATTCCATTACCTGCTTACGAGTGTGCTAAGATCTAGCATCGATGGAGATTTATTTCATACTATTAATAATGTATTAAATACGGAAGTCGAAACTAGTGATGGTAATGTTTCTGTGGATGAAGATGAGGATGAAATGAATTTTAATAGTTTGAAACATAATTGTTTCTTTGTCCTTGCCGCGTATTGCAGAAAAGAAGCAGAATATCGAGACGAACTTGTGAAATTGATATTAGATGACGGCATGTATAATTTTGATACTGATTTGCAATGTATATTTCAAACCATAGACATATTAACAGAAGCAAATGTAAAAGTTCCACCTTTAGGTAATTATTGAGTGAATTGACAATGAGATATATTTTGTTACACTTCATTTCTTATATTACTTTTTAATTTGCAGGTTTAGTATTAACATTGTTGCAAACTTTGTGTCGCAAATTGTATAGAAATTCAAAGGCGTCTTATGGAATACTTAAAATATTAGTAAACAATATTGACAAGTTGTGTTTGCATGACAATATAAGAAAGAATAATTGTTTTATAATGATAAAGAGTTACTTGCAACTGTGTGCAGATATGTATTATCCGCCCAAGGTAGCTGCTCTCGTTTATGAGTGTGCAGCTAAACTCCTTGTATTAAATCAGAAACAAGATGAAGCTATTGACAGAGCTTTTCAAAGTGCTTTCATAACTAAAATCAAAGGAGAGGTACACAGCATGCGTATATATTGTTGTTACTTACTGAAGTTGACTAATAATGGGAGAAGTAACATCGAGAATTTATCATCTGATTTGCTTGATATATTTTTGATTGACGTAAGTTAGTAGAAAGTTTACACGTTGTTCTAGTGAACAATAGGAAGTCACCATAAACGTAAACAATTTCGGATGACAATCTATTTCCTTTATGCTTACAGCAATAAAGTTCCGTGCCGTCCTGCTTGTTACTAGAATATGCGTGCTATTTTTCGTTCGTTTTGACACTCTGGAAGGGTTGTACCAATTTATTATAATGTACTTTTATTCTTTCAGATATTAGATGACGAGAACCAACTAGTACTAAAAGACGAGTCGGCTAACAGGACATTCACAGTGCTTCATTGCTACTTTGCACTGGCACAGGCCCACCCGTCAGATATTCAAAGTATAATACTTGAAGTTATGAACTTACAAAAAGCTAAATGTTTAGACAAAAAAACAGTTTTCAAAGTCTTGAATCGAATTGCAAAAACTGCAGGCATTGAAGATCTTACATCTTATTTAAATTATCACATTCTCTCAATAATACATTACTGGTTTTCCAAACATAACACTGTGAATGATTTACCGATAACTCTGTTTGGTTATGATGATATGGATTCATTCTTAGAGAACCATAAGGGGTGGCTTATTGCAGGTCAGATACTGTGGTTCAAGGAGGGAAATGTGGTCCAAAGCGACATATTAAAATATGTCGCTGAATCACAAACACTGCCTGTTCAAAATGTACTTGAAGTAAGTAATGAAAATTAACATACCCATTTTTCTTTCGATAAAGTCTTAACAGTACACACGTGATATTGACCTTTAAATGATGCTACAGACCGGTGGTCCAATGATCTTTCCATTTAGTAGCAAGCAGAATTGACCAGATTAATATGTCTATCTGAAGTTATTACAAGGATCCAGAGTAAGAGTGACCAAACATTCCTCCCTCCCTTGTTTGCAAACTTGTGACAGGACATTGTGTCGAAGCAGTCTTAGATTCATATTTTGTGAAAAATATACATGTTTTATTTTCAGACTTGTTTTCCAAATGTTATCGCATTGTGTTTGCCATACATTGTAAGCGAAAAGTATGGTGTAGAATACTATCCATTGAATAAACGAAACGATTTTAAAAGGGCTCTGAAAAATGCGGATCGTATGTTTATAGAGACACATGAAATTTTAAAAAATGATAGATGGAACAACTTGTTTGTGGAGAATATCGGGGATTTACTTATGCTAGCAGCGTCTCATGTGAGGGACTACGATAATACTGAAGAAGAGTTTGGTATAAAGTTAAGGCCACAGCGACAATATTACTATTATCCGAAAAGCATTTTCTCAGCTATACTTCAATATTTTGAAGTAAGTAAACTAATGTACCTTATATGAATCGTATTCATACTGAGCACATTGAATATTAATCAAATTTATTAATTTTAATTTTTACTTAATATAAATAAGTTTGTTCCATTTGCCGGTATTTTACATCACTCAAGATCTAAATACGATAAGATAAAACTTGTCTTTGGTTAGATTCGTTTGGCGGCAATTAAGGTTAATTGAATTGTAGGATATAGATATATATAAATAGTAGGCCAAAACCTCCTTTCTAAATAGAGGCTTCTGTCCATCAGTGGACTGTTAAAGGCTGTTGATGTGATGATGATGTGAATTTTAAAAATCGTTTTTTATTCTTTTTCAGAGCATTACAGATGAAAGCATCGTTCATTACCTTTGTAAAAACCAAACTATAACAATATTGAAAATATTATTTAAATTATGGAAAGATGTTATGCAAGAAAAAATATTTGAATATAAGGCTCTTGCCATGCATGCATTTGTTACATTTTTAAAAAACTTTCCTGTGGGCTTACCCTCTGACGCTTTTGTATGTAACTACGCTTGTAACAGTTTCACACAGGCTATCAAACATTGTAATGAGACTAATCTGATGAAAGTCCTGGTCAAAGGATTGAGGATCGTCCTCGATTACTTCTTACCCCATACAGCACCGTTAATGAAAAAAACACTACTGGAGCTGTTACCAGTGCTGGTAATTAAAAGAGAAAAGGGCTTTGAACAAGAGTGCGCCTCACTTTTAAATTATTTACTTAATGATATGAAGGATTTGTTAACAGGAAGCAATGATGTAGTCGATTTTCTTAATTCCATGTCCCAAGGCATTGTAGACAATAGCGTTTGCGCCACTATGACAATGTTCAAAGAGAAGTTAAGAGCTCATAAAATCAGTTTGAGCCGCCCAAGGTACATACAATATTGTTTTTGTCAGGGCTGTTTGTTATTTGCTTTGTTTTGAATGAAGAGAATGTTTTTTTTTACAGTCACAAGACACTGCTAAAGTTGCGTCAATTTTTAACCTGTAATAATGACAATACACTTATGTTGTACCGTGAATTAGAATCCAAAAGATTTTCTGAAGATTGTGAGACTAGTTTAGTTCATCAAATTATCTACGAACTTTGTAATATTCTGAAGTCGCCGAATGATGAAAAGGTTAGTTTATATAAAATATTAACTGAATTTTTTTTTGCTTTTCTAAATTTACACATTGAAATTTGAATAACACTATAAGTTTTAACTATGGTATTATGTGGGTACATCATATTATACCATTTGAAATAATTATAAGTCCCAACAATGAGAATTTGAATTAAAAAAATAATATTGTATTAAAAAGTATAATAAAATTTTCACTGTTATAGCGAAAAATATAAAAAAAATGAATGCGGAATACTGAACCGACGATACTACAATAATATTAGTAAAAACTTACTTATATCACAGAAAACATTATTATGCTCTGTCAATATTTAATTGTAATCATTTCTTGATTAAAAATATAAAAATAAAATTATGATAGGTATACGTAATACGTATCATAATTCGTACAAATGGTAAAAAATAATAATAGCAAATAAAAGAAAACTAAATGTAGTATGCTATAATTTACTTCGTGACGCGTTTTGCAGCAGAGGACAGTTGTTTATTTATTTTTAACCATTTTCAGACTATTATTGAAGCCTGTAATTGTTTATCGGAGATCAGTTCATATGACTTGAAAACCCTCGTCACAGTATCACCAATTAATACTGATGGTATAAAAAATGTAAATCCAAAGGCATACTTTATTCAAGTTACTGTGAAAGCACTTCTAGGAGTTATCTTTGATGAGGATCCTAATGTCACCAACGAAGTGTCAGCAGCTTTGATCAAGTTACTTCAGTGCTTTGACATTAATGACGTCACGGGTATAGTATTTATATCCAAAAATTTATTTGTATTTATTTTAGTGTGTTTATTTTTATTTGAATATTACTAATTTTTGTATCTAATACAACTTACCAAAATAATTGCACTCGGTATGTATCTTCTACCTTTAAATTAATGATAATATTGTTTTACAATTTCAGAGATAGAAGATGTTGACAAAGAAATATTGAAACCACTGTCGTCTACTAGTACAATAACAAACGACACGCACGTTGATGGCCTGAAGTTTGAACAATATTACACAATATTTCCAGATGGAATTTTTTTAAACGCGCTCCTCAGCAAAAATAAAGATGATTGGTTGAGGGAAGTCACTTGTACCCTATTGGAATTCGTCAATTCATCGACTGATTTTGTTAATAGTTTACGAGAAGTTTGCATCTTGAAGGTAATGATTATAGATTTAGTCAGCTAATTTCAAATTAAAAAGCTAAAGTATAAAAGAATTCTCAACATATTTTCCTTAAGTATTTTCTTAATTTTTTTTTTTTTTTTTTTTTTTTTTTTTTTTTTTTTTAAACTTTCGCGTTCCATGATAATTAATATTATTTAACGGGAATTAACGCGATCTCTTATTTAGGGTATTACATACCTCTGGTTTGCCTGACGTTTCGACCAGGTTGCACCGGCCGTGGTCACAGGCTGACTGTCAGTTCCCGTTAAATAATTTTAAGTATTTTCTTAATATTTTACTTTATTAAAAAATTATCACTTCCGTTCTCCACGTTAATATTTATTTGATAAGAGAATAAATATTTAACTGTTTATCATATAGGATCTATTTCTATGGAATTTATCACAATATATATTTATTTATCAAATTTATAACAAATTATGTTTCAGTCACATGTTTGCCATAAAATACTACCCGCCTTACTAGGTTTATTACTGGAATGTTTGAGTGACAAACGCGTTCAGGCTGTGGGAAAACATATAAACAAATTATTTAACTATATTTACGAACAAACATTTGATAATAAACTAGAAAGTAGTGGTAATAGTATTATTACGTCTACTGCACCAGACGCGCTACCAGATGGGCATAAAGTCATCAGTCAGTACATGCTGGACATCGTAGATTTTGTTCGAATGCAAAGAAGCTTTTGGTCAGTGCGGTAAGAAACACTTTAACACTTGTTGCTATTAAAGAAGCCACGATCTGAAAGTACAAAATTATTAAATCGATTTTCTTCATATTATAACATCAAAAATATATTCTAGTAAATCATTGTACAATCCAACAATCTTTATCGTACTATACTTTTTTATGTCTCACGTACTATGTATTCCGAAATTCATAGTACGTCATTTTAATAAGTAATCTTTATAAATTTTGTCAGAACTCAATTATTGCTTTTGTGCGTCATGTTCGTGATGCTACTAATGTGTCATCATTAGAGGTTTGCATGAAACATGCCTTATCGCAGTCGATTTATTTAGTGTTGCCATTGTCCTTCTTTATTGACAAGTTTGGCGTTTAGGCAATACAGTTTTATGTCTCATTACATAGTGTTACATTAGTTTACACTTAATACTACAATTAAGTTTAGTGTAAACATCCGTTCGCGTAATACGCAACGTTGATGATATATTTTTGGTGGTATGAAATGCCTTGTGTTTCAAATGAATAAACACACACATATTTCTGTTAAAATTTTATTGATTCCATCTTGTTAACATATTCATAACTTCTGTACCCTAATTTAAACGAGATTTTAACAATGACTATTTGATCAATTTTCTTTTAACATATCGCAGGCCTGGATGTCCGAAGAAAAGATTAAATTTTTTAGAACTCGAATATGATAAAGTGGCGTGGGCAGCGGCATATATCGACCAGAACTGGGCAGCTATTTACTATGGAGAGCTTTGGGGCGTGTTCCAGAACAGTGGTGTTTCGCCATGCTCACCAGAAGCAACTACCAATTTACCAGGTGGAGAAATACTCCAAATAATCCTTAGGAAAGTGAGTTTACTGTTCCTTATAAGAAAAAGAAACTATAATATAATTGTTCTCGACCAACCTTTGTGACATATTAAAAGGTCGGCACCTAAAAACTTCCAAGCATAACTGTGTTTATAGGGAGGAAATTGTTTATGAATTAATGAAATGCTTATGTAATAAAAACTAGGTGTACCTTGCCACGCTTCGCTGTGGCACATTGGGGTTGCAAAAAAATGGATAAAAACCATCTTTGAAGCGTTTTGTATATTGTATCAAAATTTGAACTCAATCAGTGCAGAACTTTTTGAGTTTATAAACGTACACAAACCACCTTAACATTTTTATACATATAGATAATCAATTGATACTTCCTCAATAAATACCTACATCTCTGAGCTCGCGTCATTCATATTATGAACTATATATTATAATGTTTTTTCTTTCAGTGCTACGTGTCTATTGGAGAAATGGATGCCGTAGAGGGCTGTGGTACTGCACATTTAACTATAGAGAATGAAAAACATAAGCACCTCATAAATACTGGCCAATACTCGGATGCATTATTGCTGCATGATATCGCACTGTCTTACGGGACCCAATCAGAATGCGACCTCCAGTATGGTGTAGTACGATCATTGCACAAATCTGGTATGCACAATCTCGCATTAAGGTACATCAAATCCTTACCAGAAAGCGATAACTTAAATGACGTCAAATATGAATGCTTGTCATTCCTTGGTAAGTTCCAATTAATTGATTTTTTTTTTATTGTCAAATGTATTTGCGGAAGCCAACATTTTTTTTTGTCATTATCTATATTACTGGGACATTCGGATGTTTAACTTTGCTTAGATACAGTAAAATGTTATAAATAATAATTTTATTTTTCTGACCACAAAATCATAACAATTACAATAACTAAAACAATTACAAAAATACCGTGGAAGACACGTATCTACGGTAGGCGTTTAGCCTGTATTTCAGTTCACCCGGTCTTTCCCCTCTTTAAATTGTCTTGATGGCAACATTGCATTCGCTAGTTTTAGGATTTAGTTTTAACAAATTTTGTGGGTTGTAGATTGCGTTTCGTTTGACGTTTGTGTACGTATGTGTACTAGTGTGTGTGTACGTATGTGTGTGTACGTATGTGAGTATGTGTACTAGTGTGTGTGTGTATGTGGGTGCTCCTCATTGTTTTGAAAACATACATCAGTTTACGTAACCTAGAGTAAAGACTGTCAAAATGATCTTGAAACCTCATACAACTATCGACAATCACACCAAGGTATTTCAAATTATCCGTTCTGTTTAGAGTACTGCAATAACGAACGATAACCTATGTAAGGTTATCATTCGGGTTGGGGCAGGAGTGAGCAGTAATTTTGTATAGATCAACGTGTGACCCTGCGGCTGCTTTGAGAGAGAAGGCGAAGTATTTAGATTTATATGCATTTAGTGTTAGGAGCCTTCGAATCCAATTAGTCACAGCGCTGAAGCCTGATTGCGCACACTTAAAAACGCCATCCCATGTGTTGCCTCTATAGAGCAGAATGGTGTCATCAGCAAAAGTTATAATTTTGCCATTATGTAAAGTGAGCCTACCCAGGTCGTTTCGTAGATAAGGAAGAGCGTAGGGCCAAGGACGCTTCCCTGAGGCGCTCCATACGTCACTATTCGGTCTTCGCTAATAAAATCATCCATCTTAACGCTCTGGGTACGCTCACTAAGGTAGTCCTCAAATAGCCCAAGTTGCCTGATGCCAACATTTTGCATTAGGGTGGTAATAAATGTTCATAGAATGTTCCTATTGTATGTCAATTATTGACAATAGACAGACATTATCACCAAGGTATAATCTCGTCGTGACTTGTAGCAGGAAAAACATTGAATACTATTCTATTTGAATGTAAAGTTATATTTCACTCAAAAAATAAAACTTGTTGTTTTTAGGCGATTGGAGTGATTTTGTAGACACTAAAGAATTAGCCGAAAAGCATAAATTAAAAGGATACAACCCACACTCGGTTCTTAAAGCATTCCAATATGCGTGCCTCAAAAACTGTTTACATATTCAAACAACGCCTGAATTTGAAGATAAATTAATGATACCTCTAAATAATGCAAAACTAACTGTGTCTAGATTATGTCACAATTTAAATTTGGAAAACTGTGAAAATATATACAAGATTTTAGAGAAGCTTCATACGTTTAGAGACATTGAAGATTACTATGAAGTGCGAAGAAATCGTCTGAATTTACTAGATCTGCTTAAGCGGTGGGATGTTGAAAACGTACCACAATTTCACGATTTCAAGCATATAGAAGCATTGGCGTCTCAGCGAGTTTTGATACTGGAACACGCTGCAAAATCACATACATGTTCCATGAACGAAATAGTTTCGTTGCAAGTTAAATATGCAAGTAAGTAACGGCAACTTACCTATAATCAAAGTGGGTTTGTATTTTTAGAACGTCATAGTTCAATTTTATCTTGATCGACCATGCCCTTCACTTGAGGCCGGCGCTATTTATGATGTCTTATTTGTTTCAGAAATAGCCTTAAATAATAACAGAGTTCAAATGGCGCAACGTTTGTTAGCCATAGCTTCAAAGTCACAAATGAATAATGATATTGCTCTAGTCGAGAGTGAAGTATCGTGGGCTAAAGGCCATAAGGAATTAGCCTTGTCTCTTCTACGTAATATTGTGAACAATCAACCGTTGGATACAAAATTGGCGGCTATATCGTTACGGTAAATTAAACTATGTTATTAATATTTTATAGTAAATATTATCAAATGTGCAATTCGCAACTTTAATTTTGTCTATTAATACAAAAAAAAAAAACTACACACGTCTCTACACGTAATGCACTTACACAAGGGAGACCAACAATCCCAAGGTGGCGTTGGGTTTCTGGTAAATAAGTCCCTTTCTGACAACTTTGTGGAAATTTCCAGTGTCTCGAACAGGGTAGCGTACCTCATTATCAAGCTCACCGAGAGGTATAGCCTCAAGGTTGTGCAAGTGTACGCACTGACCTCTAGACGACGAGGTGAAGGATATGTACCATGAAATATCGAGGGCCCTCCACTTCACAACTAAGACCCACTACAACGTTGATATGGCTGACTTCAACCTAAAGTGGGAGTACAGAATTGCTACGAATCGGTAGTAGGATCCCATGGATTTGGAAGCAGGAATCATAGGGGGCAAATGCTGGTCAACTTCCTCGAACGGGAACTTCCTCCTTCCATCGATGAACTCTTTCTACAAGAAACTGCCCCAAAGGAAGAGAGCGTGGCAAAGCCCCGACGCTATGACCAGAAATCAGATCGATTTCATCATGACGAATAGGAAGCACATATTCAGAGACGTCCCAGTAATCAATAGGTTTAATATCGGTAGTGATCACCGACTTGTCCGGCTGTCTGAATATCAACTTTAAGGCTGAACGTGTCTGTTTGATGAAATCCAGGCCAATACCAACCAATACCAACTCGAGCAGAGTAACCCACCTGTCACTTTGTCGGCAAAGCGGACTCTAAACCGAGAGATCAGTAAGCTCGTACGACACGACCTCCGGTGCTCCAATACTCTTTCAATTGAAAGACTGATCGAATCGGGGATCAAAAGTGTTCGTACAATCTCTTGGAAGAAGCCACCGGACAAAGTTGACCTCAGCAAGTTAAGAAGTCGTTGCTTCGAAGCCGGCAATCCTTTAGGAACTGGAAAGCTTCTATGGCCGGTTATACGCTTCGCATGCATCTCAACCTGATCCCGAAAAGTAGGACTCCAGAGCCACATTAACACGTCACTACACCGAAGACCTGCTAGAAGTAAGCATTGACGAAATCGAGAGGGCTCTTGGACAGCTGAAAAATGGAAAAGCCTCTGGAGAGGATGGCGTTACAACAGAGTTGCTAAAGGCCGGGGGTAAACCTGTATTAAGGAAGCTCCAAAAGCTCTTCAACGCTGTCCTGTTTGAAGGGAGAACTCCGGAAGTTTGTGTGTGCAGTGTGTGTGGAATTGATTGTCGTCTTGTTCTTCAAAAAGGGTGACAAGACCATGTTGAAGAACTATCGACCCATATCCCTTCTAAGCCAGGTCTACAAGCCGTTTTCGAGAGTCGAGAGGGAGGGGCAGGGTTTTGGAGCGGATATGGCACCATAGACCACATTCACACAGTAGACTATACAGAAGACCTAAGATTATAATCAGCCCCTGTGTTTAGCATTCGTGGACTATGAGAAAGCCTTTCGATCAAAATCTGTCTGTTCTGGAGTCCCTGCAGCGTTGGCAAGTAGATTGGCGATACAAGTGATGAAATGTCTCTACGAAGCCGCCACCATGTCCGTCCAAGTGCAGAATCAGCAAACCAAACCTATACCGTTCATCGAGGAGTGAGGTAAGGGGACGTTATGTCCCCGAAATTGGTCACAAATGCAATGAAGGACATGTTCAAGACGCTGCACTGGAAAGGGTGTGACATCAATATCAATGGCGAATACATCTCTCACTTGCGATTTGCAGACGACATCGTCATCATGGCAGAGACGTTGCAGGATCTACAGCAGATGCTGAATGACCTAGCTGACTCTTGTGTACGCATCGGCCTACGGATGAACTTGGACAAAACCATGGTCATGTACACGGTGCCGTTCTCGAAGTTGTTCAAAATTATGTGTACCTCGGGCAGACATTGCAGTTAGGTAGAAACAACTTCGAGGACGAGGTGAACAGAAGAATTCAGTTGGGTTGGACAGCGTTTGAAAAGCTACGTCGAGTCTTCTTATCGTCGATCCCACAGTGCCTTAAGACAAAAGTCCTCAATGAGTGCGTCCTACCCGTCATGACATACGTAGGACGCCCACAGGCCAGGTGGAGTGACGATTTGCGCAAGATGGCTGGCAGGAGCTGGGTGCTCGCTGATGGCGTGCAATGGGAGAGGCCTATGTCCACCCGTTGACGCTGATAGGCTGATGATGAAGCATAGGAAAGATTATATATCCAATATTTATTTGTCACTTTTGCAAAGCATTCTAGCAAAGCAACTTATTAAGGTGGGGAAAAGCTACAGAAAAGGCTTGTAGGATGTGAGTGCGGAAATAGGTAAACAGCCAGGCACTTACTGACAGGTTGTAAGGCGCTACTAGACTGCGGTCATTATTCACGTCGCCACGATAGTGTAAAACAAATTATACGCGAAGTTAATAGTTTATGACGAGAGCGAAAAAAGGAATAACAAAAAACATAAGAACTTACATCGAGTTTGTAAAGGAAGGCTCAAAAAAGACTTTACAAAAGCCGTACTCAATTATAAACCGCCAGTGACTGGACATTATGACTAGACACGTGTGAAAATCATTACAAAATACTGGAGGATATCTGCGCCTCGGCGTCTAGACCAAACATATTTCATTATGCAATTTCAATTAAACATACTACATACTAGTGTAGAACTCGCGGTACTGTAGGAAACGAACATTCCTAAAGACCTCGCGTTTAAAAAAAAAAACTTTGACTTAAGCAACGAAGTCACTAAAAATGGTTTGGTCGTTGCTTTGTATGCCGTGGAATTGGGTGCGAGCGGTATACCAGCTCCGGCTGACGCAGGTGATCACCGAGAAAGGTTGCTTCTGAGTTCACCTGTATCTGATCCTCAAGAGCAACGCCGGCGTGGCTGGAGCAAAGGCGTAGCCTCGTGGCGGCCGTCGGATTGGGAATTCCCTCGCTCGGTAACATGATTACCGCCATGTTACGGAGCGAAAGTGCGTGGAACTCCGCCGTCTCCTTCTGGGAGCTCGCGAAGAAGATGGCGGAGTGGTACCGGACGAGGTTCGGAACTCTTCCGGCCCGCCAGGCCCGAGAACGGGCTAGGTACCGCAGACGGCTCGGGGTCGCAGAGCGACCTCCGTCCTTGATAAGCACAGGCCTGAGGGTGACAAGTGAGGCCATCTGTCACTCTAGCTGAAGCAGGCCGGGGTGGTTTCAGCGCGCTCCGCGACGCTGCGGAGCGCGCACGCCCTTCAGGGGCACGAAGGAAACATCCGGGTTCCCACACAGGAGGGGTCATCTATAAGCCGTAGATGGCCCGAGGTACGACGGGGTACCAGGGCTTTCCTTTCTAGGGTATACCTGGTTCCCCGGCTACTAGTACTTGGAGATGGCGTGCGTTTTTTGGTCGGTTCGAGTCCGATATAGTCACCCAGTGATGGGTAGTATCCGAGGGGAGTTCCGCACAGAAAAAAAAGGGTATACCAGCTAAATCCATCTATAACCTGCTAAAAGACCTTGGATTGCCAAAAGCTTCAGTAAGCTCTTTTCTTGAACGAATATCCGAATATGAGCGGCATTGCTAGGCTCGTATCAAATATTTGAGGTTGAGGGGGTAACACAGTAGACAGTGAAGGTGAGCGCTGACGCGTCGCAAGGAGTACTCCCTAAACCTATTCCTAGGTCGCAATTCCATCTATTACGCGATTGACCCGGCACCCGCACGGTGAATCCATGGAACGCAAAGAATAAAGTCTAGGCTACGTTAACCGCTAAATAAGCTCAAGATGCGAAGTCTAATTCTTGTTAATTACATAAATACCGTTTATTTTTAAGGCGGTACGCATTGTGGATGGCTGATTCAAAGCACGATACGCCAAGAGACATTGTAAATAAATACTTGCAAAAAAGCTTACAAGTTTTAAGGCAAGAGGACGTCGATGTAAGGCTGTCGGTATATCGCGATATAGCGAAATTTGCAGATGCTGAATATAAGCAGGTAAAATATATGTAAAAAGAAAAAAATCAAAGGAGTTAGTCATTATTTAAAATAGCATTTTAGATGTAGTCTAAAGTATATCATTCGATGAAAACTATGAAGATAAAAAAAAAAAAAAATTACAAAAAAAAATAAGCTCAAAGCCTTTTTCATAGTTATTCTTTGACACACAAAATTTACCGTTGAGCATTAAAACTTTATTTTTACCAGAATTTTTAAAGTTTAAATGAATTGAAAAAACTTATAAAGTGAAATTTTATTATGTGCATTTATTTATCGTTCTGGTTTGATATTATGGACGCTTTCAACACTAGTAGTGTTGAAAATGTCCGTAACGTGAAACCAATTTATGTTATAGCTTAGGAATTCAAACTACAACCGTCATATCCTAATGACCTCCAAGTGACAAATATAAATAAATATTTCAGGTGGTGTCTTACATGAACTCGTCAATATTTGAGAACAGAGTTAAATGCGTTGAGAATATGAAGGGTACAGAAACATCTCTCAGTAAGAGAATTACAAAGTCGTTATCAAAGTAAGTTCGTCTTTAAATCGTTGACCTAAATGAGAACTTTAAAATAAAATAATATTTTATTTTAATGTTGAAACACAGTGACTGAATGTATATACCTAGACGCTTTAAACGTTTTACTGTCAATCCTGGTACTGAATATTTACAATGTAATGTTGCAGAGAAGAGGGTAGAGCATTATCTACTAATAGACGATTCAAAGAATTAGATGAAGCTGAAATTGCCAACACACGAGCTGAAAGAGAAAACTTTTTACAATTAGCTATGAGGTAAGTCTATAAAAGTAAAAACTACAAAAGTAAAACTGAACAAGTCCGTGGCACTATATTCACGGGCTTCGGAATCAGACTAATAATACACTGAATATGAAAAATCGCGCTGCTTTTAAATTTTAGTGCTCGCTATTTGTTTAACTTGTTTACTTGTCTCGCATAACCATAGAAGTTCCAGAAGGTTGTTATCTTCCTCTAAAATCAAATCTCTAAATAGCGCGATTTCTTCGCCACCCCTTTGAAAACTTCTAGAACATGTATGTATAATACATGTTTGATTACATACATAAATGATTTGTTTTCTTACTAGTAACAGTTTTAAAATATTATTTTATTTCAGATATTACTTATTATCTCTAAAGGAATGTAACGAGAGTAATTTGTCAGTGTTTAGAGTAATATCATTATGGCTTTCCAACCGGGACTTTGAGTTTCAAGGAGATGACAGCGACACATTTGAAGATTTATTGCACGCAATACCGTCGTGGAAATTCGTTACTATATTGCCTCAATTGGCCCCTCGCGTAACCAATGAAGATACAGCGTTCATTCGAAATTTGAAAATACTTCTGAGTAAGTTTGCTAGCAAACATTTAGAACTGTGTAAAAATGTAGTATTGGGTGTGTTGTTTTAATTTAAATTATATGTCAGTAATATCCTACTAATTTATCCTGTTTATTATAGCTATTTAAATTAATTTTCAATGTTTGTCTATAATTTTAGATGTCACTGTTTGCCATTATTATAATTATAATGTTGGCAATACAGCTAACTCCATTTTTTGTAGTAAAAGAAAGATAACTCGAGAATTAGTTGTATAATGTCATAAAAACGAATGAAATATTGTACTAAATGTACCACACCAATGGATTCATAGATTTTTTGAAATTGCAATCCCTTACAAAGTAATATGATAGTAAGTTATAGGACAATAGGTAATGTATAATAAATTTCTGTCCAGAACGTTGTGCCGTAGATCATCCCCACCACACGCTGCCTATTCTGTTTCTTCTGAAGAACTCTGACAAGGACAGCGTAATACTTAATGCAAGTGGTTCGATCGGTAGTGCAAACCGAGCGCGAGAACAAGAGACACGAACATTGGCGGCGCAGGCGCTTGTTGCTCAACTTCGTCACCATAATAATGATCTTACTATTATTATAGACCAGATGGAAAAAATGTGTGACGGTTAGTACTTTCTGATTATTTCTAAGTGCATCTTAGTCGGGTTTTAAGCTCAACGGTTTTTTTCTACTACTTTATCGCCAAGACAAAGTAAAAAGTGTCAAGGAATACTAGGTTCTGATTGAGGATGACTTCCGATATTAATCGAGATCGGTAGTGACCATCAGCTTTATTTTTGTAACTTCTATCACTTTTGTTATTGATTACGGATACAACGATGAAGTTGTGAAGGCTAGGCGAGGGCATAAAATACAAGATTGTCAAAATTATTAAATTGTTTTGTTTTTCAGCAATGATAAGTTTCGCTAACCACGTGCCTACGTCGCGTTCAAAGAAACAAAAGATACCAGACGCGGAAAACATACACAAGCTGCGAAACTTGAGTGCTATCCCCGTCCCCACTGTCACGTTGCCTGTCAAACACGACTGCACATACTCACACATACAAAGTAAGACTCTTGTACTTAAAAGACTTCCTAAAGCAAATAAAACTTATTTTTAACTTTTTTAACTTATTAAATAAAACTTTAAAACAAAGTATTGTATTAAGTTTGTTTACAGAATGCCATTTTAAGTAATTATATTATTATTAAATATAAAATATTTCATCATCATCAATATCCCTTAGTAGTCCAATGGCTGGACGTAGGCTTCTGCTTAGACAGTAGGTTTTGGCCTACTATGTTAAGTTACCGGTTGGTTTAGGGTTATTATAATATTTGCGGGCGGAGCACACACCTCCGTCGATAGCCTCCTTGGTTGGAGACGACGGGGAGAATCAGGATGATGTTCCGCCTGCGGAACTTCCTTGCGGATTCGGAGGTAAGGGCGGCTGTTCTACTGATCCGCTCTAAGAACACCGCTCCCGGGCCAGACGGGATACCTGCCCGTGTGCTGGCCCAAGCTCTCGAACACGTGTCAGACCGCCTCAGGGAGGTGTTTGACGCTAGCTTGGCGACCGAGCGTATCCCTGAGCGCTGGAAGAGCGGTAAGCTGGTCCTATTAAAGAAGCCTATCGTGTTTCTGGACAAGGCGGGTTAATTGTTTGAGAGGGTACTCTCTGCCCGCATCGTCCGCCACTTCTACGAGGTGCGCCCCGATCTGTCGAAGCCATATTCGACTTTCGAGCGGGGCGTTCGACGGTCGGCGCTGTGCTGCGCCTGAGGGCCGTGACGTGAGGTGAGCTGTGGCGGCGTGCTGTTGGCGGTGTCATTGGACATCGCCAACGCATTCTAGTCTGCCATTCTGCTGCATCAGGGAAGCACTCCACTATCATGGGGTGCCAAAGTACCTGAGGCAGGTAGTGGCAGACTATTTAGAGGAGCGTACCGTCGTATACGAGGACCGAGATGGTAATCTGAGGTGTCGGCCCATTTCGTGCAGTGTTCCACAGGGGTCTGTTCTTAGACCGCTCCTGTGGAACATAGGGTACGATTGGGCCCTCGAGTTGATTTTCCCCCTGGGCTGGGTGTAATTGGTTTCTTTTTTTATGTTAGAGGAGGAAAACGAGCGGACGGGTCACCTGATGGAAAGTGACCATTGCCGCCCGTAAACGTCGAATATGATTGTTACGCCGATGATACTTTGGTCACAGCCGGGGGCGAACTTTCAATAGGCGGCGCGCCGGGCCACCAGGGGAGTCTCCCTGGTGGTCGGGTGCATTAAGGCGCTGGGCTTACGGGTGGCCCTGGATAAGACGGAAGCCCTCTTATGCCATGGGCCCCGTCGTGGTCCACCCCCCCGGTGCCTCAATCGTGGTCAACCCGGTCCTCGTACCGGTTCAGGCCCAGATGAAATATCTTCCGACAGCTTGCTCCAAAACAGGTCGGCGCTGCGACTGCCCTTGGGTGACTTTTGCCTAATCTGGGTGGACCCAGCGTCGCAACGCGACGGCTGTACACAGGGGTTGTGCGGTCAATAGCACTGTACGGTGAACCAGTGTGGGCGGTGACTCTGACCGCTCAGAATAGGGCACGCCTTGGCGCCCTCAGAGGATATTGGCGGTTAGAGCCATACGCGGTTACCGCACCGTTTCGACGGAGGCGACGTGTGCATTGGCTCGAACACCCCCGTTGATTTGGAAGCCTAAGTATATCGGCGGACGGCTGAGTTCCGGGCGGATCCGAGATTCCGTGAGGCCGTTTGCCGAGCCACGATGGCTCGTTGGTCGTCCCGGCTGGAGGCGCCACGTGCTGGCTTTCCCGCCGTAGAGGCGCTCCAGCCGGTCATCGTCGAGTGGGCAGGGCGGCAGCCCGAGACCCTTTCCTTCCGGCTGACGCAGGTCCTTTCCGGGCACGGCTGCTTCGGGAAAGACCTGCACTCGGTCGCTAGGAGGGAATTGAGTCCCGTCTGTCACCACTGCGATTGCAGTGAGGACTCGGCTCAGCACACGCTTTCATTTTGCCCGGCTTGGGCGTCGTAGCGCCGGGTCCTTATTGCAGTCATCGGAGGGGACCTCTCGCTACCGGCCGTCATACGCTCCATGGCCGGTAGTGACAGATGATTTACCGCGGTCGCATCCTTTTGCGAAGACGTCATCTTGCAGAAGGAGGTGGCGGAGAGTGCCCGAGAGGAAAACCTTCACTCGTACCCAATTCGTCGCCGGCGAACCGGGCGGTGGAGGCGCGCTTATCACCGCCTCATGCCGCCCTGAGTGTGTCCGAGGGTGGACGGGGCGGGTTTTTCTCTCCACCCGCCATAACGGCCAGCCGCGAGGAAACGACGTGTGGGACACGTAAAAAAAGGGTTATTACAATATAGGGGTCCGAATGTCCTAATAAAATCTGTTCCCAGACCTATCTTATTTCAGTCGCGGAGTGGCGCACCGTGTATTTTTAGTCGGTTTGATTTCCACACACCGCCCCGCCGCAAATCTACTGTAAAGTGACTGCCCGAGGGGGTTTCCATACGTAAAAAAAGGGTTATTATAATATATACAAATAGAGTAAACATTATCAATATTTAGAAAAGTGTTATTTAAGTTCTAACTAGATGTTTACAAGGTTGATAAAAATATAGTAACACACTGGCATTTTTTCGTACAATTACATACCTATTATTTTGCAACATCTATTTTATGAATACTACTTTAATATAACACTTCACAAGAAGTGTTATTAAACGCGAATATCACTTCTTGTAAAGTGTTGAAGTATAGTCATTTACGACTATAGGCATTGGTAAAAGTTTAATAAAAAATAAATATTTTGTTTTTTAGCGTTACACTCGTTTGAGACGTACTACGAATTAGTAGGCGGTATGAACTGCCCAAAGAAAATCAATTGCTTGGAATCTTCAGGGAAGAAACATATTTTGTTGATAAAGGTTATATTTTTCATTTTTTGGTCTAATAATGTAATAACTTTATTAATATTATAATTATTTCACTTTTGACCTAAATCGTTACTTTTAGGGTGGGGATGATATGAAACAAGACGCAGTTATGCAACAGGTTTTTAACATTGTTAATACACTTTTGGAAAAAGATCCTGTAACAAATAGAAATAAACTTTTGATTAGAACTTATAAGGTAAAGTATGCTGTGTTAAGTTTAATGTTGACAGTTGAAAAGTATATAGATTTCGTGGTATGCAATGCTCAGCCTAATGTAGTTCCACCATCACTCGGGGCAAATAATTGTCCGATGTACATTTACGAAATTCGTACATATAATGTAAATCAAAAATAATACGGAAATCATGTAAGTTTATGAGCAGTCTACTTACATATGACGGACAAAGGCACTTCCTTGAGCTTTCTTATCAGACGGCCTTATGTAAGTTTATCTCAAGGTGATGAAGTGATCTCAAGGTGGTGAACAAGTAATTATAGCTAATCATTCAATCTCATCATTAAATTATTGCAGTTAGAGCCTAAAATATTATTTGACAAAATGTTAAATAGTAGTCGCTTACTTTAACATGAACACACCATTAATTCATTAAATTAAATTAGTAATACACATAATATATTAGTATAAATAATACTACTAATACTATTTTTTAGGCAATTCTTGGGCCGGTTAGCTAATACGTCAATGTAATTTTCTGTTTTAAGTCTGGTCAGGATATATGGTAAACTTGATTCTTTGTATTTTGCCTTACAGGTAGTGCCATTGTCGCGTTTGTCAGGCGTGTTGGAGTGGTGCGAAGGTACCGAACCAATTGGAATGTACCTAGCGGGGACTGAAAATAGAGGTGCTCACGCCCGGTATCGTCCCCAGGTAAGGCATGAGGCCTGTGTGGCATTTTATTAAGAATGACATAATTTGAAGGAAATAGAAGCCACGAGTAGAAAAGCCTATGTAGGCATGTGTAAATCGGCTGTTAATAACGTTTATATAAAACTTGGTTACCCGACGTTTCAATCGAATCTCACCGATCGTGATCACCGGGGGATCAGCTTAACTGCAACGCCGTGAGGTGTTGATTCCGTCAACTACCCTCTTGATTATTTGAATTTGCGGTAGTTTGGTCAAAACACAACGCTTAATGACGTCCGTTGAGTGTTGGGCATATGCTTATGACAGTATTCTTAATCCCAACTTTGAAGAGGAGACAATATTAGGTACATACACGGGCATTGATGCAACAGGTATAACATAAGCTTCGACCCAGTTGCACTGGCCATGGTCACATACTGACTCACTCGAAACGTACGTTATTCTGGTGTATGTACATAATTAAGTATGCTTTATAAATATTATCGCTATGCGGTTTCAATACAAGCTGCAAATAACAGTTTCATTATACTAGTGTATCATTAACATTGTTTTTTATAGGATATGTCTTGTGAGGCCGCTCGCAAGAAGATGATTGAAAGTTGTAATGAAAATACTTCTCAAAAGTTGGCAATTTTCAAAAGAATAATGAAAGAATTTAAACCAGTGTTTCATTACTACTTCACTGAACATTATCTAGATCCTGTCACGTGGTACGAGAGAAGATTGGCCTATACCAAAAGGTGCTTATATAAATTTGTTTTTTTATTTTTTATTTATTCTGTTACTTGCCTCCAATAAGGTTCCATGTGATTTGTTGGTAATTCTTTTTTTTTTTCTAGTGTTGCAACATCGTCGATGGTGGGTTATATCCTAGGCCTTGGTGACAGACATGTGTACAACATTTTAATTGATCAAAGGACTGCTGAAGTAATTCATATAGATTTAGGTAATTGTAATATATGACCTGAATTTCTAAGTAAATGGAAAGTAAACACTTTTTCTAATATATCACTATTTGCAAATATATTTTTTCATGAAGTTGGCAATACTGAGACTTCAAATTTTACTTAGACGCCATTGCTTAGTGATAAAAGTAATGTGGAAGACAATGCGAAACAAACCCTTAGAATAAAACTTTTGAGAAAAAAATCACAACAATGTTGTAGGGGTTCAAAATAAACAAATCCCACATATATCACTTCTGCATTTGTGAGTGCATGGCATATCCAAACAAATCATGATATAAAAACATTTTTTTTTTCAAATATGCAGCATACTTAATATTCAACAACTACATTGTATTCAACAGGTATTGCATTTGATCAAGGGAAAACATTGCGTACTCCAGAAACTGTGCCGTTCCGTTTAACTCGGGACATCATTGCTGGCTTCGGCTGTAGCGGTATTGAAGGAATATTTAGACGGTAATGAAATTGGTCCCTTACACTATTTTCTGTACCAACAAAATGCAGAATCATAAACGGGAATTTCGTTTGCAAATTTAATATTTTTTAAAGAAAATCAATTACCGTAAATACTTAAGACATACAAATTAAATCTGTCATACTTAACTTGTCACAGTATAACCCCTATGTAGTAATTATAATATACTAGCTGCGCCCCGCGGTTGTTGTCGTACCTTGCTCATCCTTCGGGAACAACTACATTTTTTTCTGGATAAAAAGCCTTTGTGCTATTCCAGACTATAATCTATCTCTTTGCGTAATTTCAGCCAGATCCATCCATTTTGGGTGAAAGAGTAATAAACATCCATACAAACTTTCGTCTTTATAATATCAGTAAGATCTTGAAACAACTGTTTTTTCATTAATTATTTTTTTGGGATAGTCTTTTTTAACAAGTCGTAAGTAAAGATTGCGCGGTCAGGTTAATCTTTTTATTTCAAATGCATTGTTTAACCTCTAACACGTCACATCACACATAACAGCTTATAATAGTCCACTGCTGGACATAGGCCTCTCCTTAGAAAGAAGGATTTGGCCTACTACACCACGCTGGTCAGAAGGGTTGGTATAGGGTTTGTTTCAAGTTTTTCCTTCCCTTTGCAGTGCTAAACAGCACGGCAAAGAGAAGGAAACAACTGTTTTTTTCATTAATTTTTTTTTGGGATGGTATTTTTTAACAAGTCGTAAGTGAAGATTGCGCGGTCAGGTTTATCTTTTTATTTCAAATGCATTGTTTAACCTCTTATACGTCACATCAACAGCTTATAATAGTCCACTGCTGGACATAGGCCTCTCCTTAGAAAGAGGGATTTGGCCTACTACACCACACTGGTCAGAAGGGTTGGTATAGGGTTTGTTTCAAGTTTTTCCTTCCCTTTGCAGTGCTGTTGAGCACTGCAAAGGGAAGGAAAAACTCTTCTGCGTAGTTTGCTCCCTTAGTCGGCTCTTACGACACCCACGGGATGAATAGGGATGGTGACATTCCATGTTCTTAATCCGTCACCACACAGATAATACGTATCCATTAATATACAAAAAAATATTTATAACAGATGCTGTGAAAAAACAATGCAACTGCTTCGCGATAACCAAGAGACACTCCTAACAATATTAGAAGTGTTGTTGTGTGATCCGCTGTATTCTTGGTCTGTAAAAACCGCACAACAAAATGCTCCCGCAACAAGCATGCATAATAAGGATCTCTGTAAGCTTTCCTATAGTAATTATGTTTAAATAATAATTGTCCGGCCATTTTAATCCAGGCTTTATATTTTTATTTAGGCACGACGGGTCCTCCGAGTGGGCTTGCAAAACGCGCATTGCTTGTAGTGACAAGCAAGTTGAGTGGTACGGAGGACGGTGTGGCGGGCGGAGTGGCGGTGGCCGGCCAAGTCGCTCGCCTCTTGCGCGCCGCCACTGATCCCTTTAACCTCTGCCGCCTGTTCCATGGCTGGCAACCATACCTGTGATCATTGTGTACTGTGTTATTATGTTGATATATTAGGACATATTACGTACGAGTACAAGTTATAACAAAATAAAAAAGTTCTATGTTGCTATAAATTGTACCATGTACGAGTATGTTACTCGATTCATTATTTTTATATGCTAATAATTAAAGTTGAAATTGTACAAATAACTTGAAGTTTTTTTATTTCTGGTAACAAGTTTAAATTAACATTCAACGTCTGCTAGTAATCTGTAGTATGTAGGTAACTGAACTTTGTATAACTGAATTCTCTGGAGGACCGTCTGAAATGCTAAATGGTGTACTAATGTGTTGTTGTCGTACAGTGATTGTATTGGTATTGGTATTGGTTGTGAGCCTCGGTTTCCGCATTTAGACTCAGAATGGTCCTTTATGCGTCGGGGATTGGCTGACTAGGTGAGCCAGCCAAGCTCCTTCCAGAAGCGCAGAAGCCTCCTGGGGCGTTCACAGGCTTCTAGGAGCGACTTTATATCAGGAATGATATTTGCCCGTTGTGTGGCCACTCCCTCGCATTCCAGGACTACGTGGGCGGCCGTTTCTTCAGCTTCCAGACACCCCCTGCACAGGGGGCTGTCCGTCGCATTGACTATGAATAGTTGTCGGTTCAGGGCTAGATGTCCTGTAATAGTTCCGACAACCATTCTGATGTCCGGTCTGCTAAGACTGATCAGTCTGCAGGTGAGTCGTGGCGTGACTTGATTCAGCACCAGTTTGGACTGTCTGCAGCCGGGTGAGTTTTTCCACCTCCGGTTGTGTGCTTCACAGGTCCGTTGCCTGACCCAGCATCGTATTTGGTTAAACGATATGGGCAGAAGTGGGGTTGGGCCAGAGGTTGGGGTTGCCGATCCCCTCCTTGCCAACTCATCTGCGGCATCGTTCCCGTGTGAGTTACTGTGCCCTTTAATCCATTGGAGGAGTACCCCATTGAATATAGCGAGCTGTTCCAGTGCTTGGTGGCATTCGAGGACAACACCAGAGGTCATTGTGTTGCCCTCCAATGCCTTTAAGACGGCCATGCTGTCGGATATTATTCGGATGTTGTAGTCCTTGATACCCCTTGACATGGCCGTTGTGGCGGCGTAAGTTATTGCCACACATTCACATTGAAATATGGAGCTGTGTTGGCCTAACGCTAGTGATATGTTTATATTTAGGTCTTGCGAGAAAACTCCGGCTCCAGTTCCTGACCTAGTCTTGGAACCGTCCGTGTAAATTCGGACTTCGTTAATGCCGGATTGATCACGGTCATTTCCATGTATCTGGATGTAGTATCTTCTTGTGAAGATATGGTGTTTTGGGATTCTATCGCATGGAGCTGCTATCAGTGGTTCGTATTCCACCAATTGATCCCATAATTTAGAGTGCGATCCCTCCCTTTTGTGCCATAGACCCAGGTGTTTGAGTCTAATGATCGCCATGGCGGCCTCCTGCTGTATGAATAGATCCAGGGGTGGCAGACCAAGAGCCACCTCCAGTGCGGCAGTAGGCGTTGTGCGCATACAGCCAGTGACCGCGGAGCATGGGAGTCGCTGGAATTGCTGCAGTTTGTTTATGACGGTGCTTAGCTCTGTTCTCTGCCACCAGACAACAGCACCGTAAGTGATTATTGGTCTTATGACTGTCCTGTATAGCCATAAAGTAATTTTGGGTGATAGTCCCCAGCTTTTGCCGAGTAGCCGCTTGCATTGGCAGAAAATAATGCAGGCTTTATTCAGTTTTTCATCGAGGTGCTTATTCCACAGGAGTTTACTGTCCAGTATTACTCCTAGGTATTTGACCTCTTTGGTAAGAGTAAGTTGTGTTCCAAATAGCTTGGGAAGTCTGAGATTTCCTAGGCTGCGTTTGTTTGTGAACATGATCATCTCTGTTTTGGATGGGTTCACTGTCAGGTTGTGTGCTGCGCACCATTGTTCCACGATCTTCAGTGCAAGTCTCATTTGATCGCATGTAATGCTCTCAAAAGGACCGCTGATGAGAATGGTAAGATCGTCTGCATAGCCTATTGTGAGGAATCTTTGGTCATTGAGTTGTGCGATGAGCTCATCCACAACAATGTTCCATAGAAGGGGGGAGAGTACACCGCCCTGGGGGCAACCTCTAGCCACCACTCCTCTAGTCACTTCGCTCACAGTGAATTGTATAGCTCTATATCTTAGCATGCTGTCGATCCACCCTGAGATTGTGGAATCAACACCATGCCTAGAAAGAGCTTGGCTAATGCTGGTGAAGTTGGTCTTGTCAAAGGCTCCCTCGATATCGATAAAGGTGGCCAGTGTTGACCTTTTGTGATTTAGATTGTCTTCTATATATGAAACAACTCGATGTAGGGCAGATTCTGTTGATTTACCCATCGAGTATGCGTGTTGATTGAGGTGTAGAGGGTGACTGACTAATGCAGTTTCCCTGATTTCCCTATCTATTAGCCTCTCAAGAACCTTTAGTAGGAAAGATGTGAGACTAATAGGTCGGTGTGATTTGGGTTGTGTGTAGTCACCTTTACCAGGTTTGGGGATGAAGACTACTTTAACTTCTCTCCATTTCAAGGGGATGTACTGATGCGCCAGGCAGCCCCTATAGATTTTTATAAGATGGTCCAGTAATGTCGTATCAGACCATCTCAGTAGGCCTGGGAAGACACCATCTAGTCCTGGCGCCTTGAATGGTAGGAAGCTGTTAATTGCCCATCTTAGTTTGTCATGGGTGACAACTTTGCGGGCCGTATCCCAGTCTGTATCATCTGGTGGTTTTTCCCATCTGTCTTCCCATTTTTCCATCACATCTGATATGCGACATCCAGGGAAGTGTGTTTTTAATAACAGCTCTGAGGCTTCCGAGTCTGTTTTGGTATACTCACCATCAGGCTTCTTCAGTGAGCCAAGATTGTGTTCGCCTCTACTACACAGTATGCTTTTGACTCTATTGGCCTGGTTGTTGTTCTCTATGTTAGTACAGAAGTTTCTCCAGCACTCAGTTTTCCTGGTTCTGATTCTCTTCTTATATTGTTGTCGGGCCTGCGTGTAGGCATCCCAATGTTGGTCTAATCGCGAGTTTTTTGCTTTATTAAACAACTTTCTCACTTTACGACGTAGTCTTTCCAGTTCCGGACCCCACCATTGGTGTTTGTTCTGTGGTCCAGTTCTGGGTGTGGAAAGTGGGCATGTTTGTTCAAAGCAATCGATCAGTGTCTGTGTAAGGTTGACAACATGACTGTCAATGTCCTTAACAGTCCCCGTAGCGTATGTTGGGTTGATGCTTCGCAGATTCTCCGCAGTAAGATGTTCATACCGTTTCCGGTCCATCGTGCGGGGATTCCGTCGGGGATCGGGTAGTTTAAGTTTCATTTCAAAGTTAAATTTGATCCAGCGATGGTCTGAGCACGATGCTTCGTTCGAAACATGCCAGTTCGATATGTGTTGCGATGCGTGCTCACTTGCTAATGTAAGATCAATTATAGTTTGGGCCCTGGACGTGACAAATGTCGGCTCCGAGCCCACGTTGATAATGTTAAGGTTGGTTGATAATAGGAACGATACAAATTCCTCACCTCTCCGGTTGTTGCTCCTGCTGCCCCACAGCGCATGGTGCGCGTTGGTGTCGGCAGAGATGATCAGCTCCAGACCCTCGCGCTCGCAGTGGTGTGCCAGCGCAGCCAGCTCCGGAGTGGGGATGTCAGCATCGCCCGGCAAGTAGGCTGATGCTATCACCACGTCAGGCAGGTTTGATGAGGGTTCCTTTAACCTAACAGAGGTAAGGTCTCTGGAACAGAACTCGGTCATTAAGGTAGTACACGCATGTTTTGGTGTATAAATACAAGTGCGCGGGTTATCAATGGTAGTGTTGAGAAGTATCTTACCTCCAATATTATTTAGACCGCAGATCCTGCCCTTCCTAATCCACGGCTCCTGGATTAGGGCTACGGTGTTGGTTTTTACCTCCAGCTCTCTGCGTAGGGTAGCCGTTGCTGTATGGCTGTGCTGGAGGTTGATTTGGATGGCTATAAGGGTGTTATGGGGGGGTGCAGACAGCGCCATCATCGCTGTTCAGCATATCCTCTATGTCGTCGAGGTCACTCTCGCCCACCGGTAGGTCCTCCAACTCCTCAGGAGGTGGACCCCGGCAGGCTGTTTCCTCAACGGGTCTCAGAGGATCCCCTCCATTGCCGTCCTTAGGGTGTTGTAGGGCCGATTCTCCTCCTCCCTCGAATGGCTCCTCGTTTGGGTTAGTTGGTGGGGCGGGACGTTCATCAAGGAAGCGAACGTAGAGGTTACCCAGTTTGTAGTATACTCTACGCTCGCTAGCCTTGAGCTTCACGACGTCCTCTTCTGGGATACCGAGCACTAGGAAGAGACATTTCTTTTCCTCCTGCGCCTCGGCATGGTAGAGGGCCCAGTTGGCCACATTGTACTGGCTATTCTGGTACTTTAGCCTCGTTTGAATTCGGACCAGTGTATCATCTGGTCCGATTTGTGGTACCAGGAGTCCAGCCTTGATCCTTTTCGGGATCTCAGACTGCCTCCTGACGACCAGTTTGGTGCCTTCACGTGGTGATGGGATCCTTACCAGGGATCGGCGAAGCCACTGTAGGGCATATTCGTCGTTGCACCACATCTTAAGGGCGCCCTCACTGTAGAAGGCCTTGCCCCTAAACTGTGGCGCAGCGACGGGTGCGCTTGACGTGCCGGGCGAGAAGATCTCCTCATCTAGCACGCCCTGCAGCTGGCCCTCGATGTCCTCTGCCTGTGCCTTGGTGAGGTCGTGGTAAGGCTCCAGCATGACCGCGACGCAAAGGTCATTCGCCTTTAGTGCGTCGGAGTAACTCGTGGAGCCGGTCTTTGGCAGCGGTTTGAATCGCTTGCCACTGCGCTGGGGAGTGCGAGACTCGTCCGGGCGAGTTCTTTTGACGGGCTTTGTATCACTTGAAGGTTTCCCTCCACGTGTCGCTCGTCTCGCCCGTTTACCCTGTCCAGGTTGACCCTGCCTAGAGGGTACTTTGGCCGCTACAGGCGTCTTGGCAGGTGGCGCCCCCACAGGAGTACACTTCCCCGTGGCTTGACTTTCGTCTTCGCCTCGGGGCAGCACGTCACTGGCGGGGGCAACGTGGGCCCCTTCGGGCCCTTCAGCGACTTCAAGCCGCTTACTTCCACCCGAGTTCAGACACCGTGCTTGCCTTTCCACTCGGGCTTTCGCCCTGTTGGCGTTACGGGTCTTCTTGGACGGGTTTGGTTTTTTCGACGCTCTCTTCTTTGTCCTTACCAGGCTCCAGCCGGTTTCTTCCAGGCCGGGTCCCGCAGGTACGGGCATTGCTGCCCTCAAAGAGGAGAGGTCGATGGTCGACACTGGCTCCGTATTCTGGTTAGACACCAGAGGTGTCGCCAGAGTCGTGGATGGCGCTGCGGTCGGGTTGTTTGCCTGAGCAGCAGCCAATGGTGTATTTGCCGGATTCACCCTTGGGTTGTTCACCCTGGGGTCAGCCGATTGGTGGTTTAGCCTGGCACTTGGGTTGTTCACCCTCGGTAAAGGCTTGGTGGTTTTTTTATTAATTGGTTTTTTAGTATCCATAGTTGTATTGTCCTTCCACCCTCCTTGGAGCCCTCAAGTGGGGACGCCGCGGCAGAAGGCACACGACGCCAGAAGTGACAAGGAAATATAGAGCTCCCTCCCTGGCAGAAGGCAGGCCGAACTAGGTAGGAAGACTTGGTCGTCCCACCCGTCGTCCACCCCCACCAAAGAAGAGCTCTCGCCCAGCAGCCCTCTGACGGGATACTACAGCCGATTGACCAAAGGTGGCTAGCCTTCAGCCTCCCGTGTAAAGAGAAATCCAGGCCAAAGCAGTGTGTTGCCTTTCAGCTCAACTACCAGGATCCCTTCATCCTCCCTTACGGGTCCCCGCACACGGCACAAACATGCGGGTGGTTGCCCCCCCTCCCCCTCACTCTCAGTCTTTGTTGATAGTGAGGCTGCAGGCACCAACCACTTAGTGTCCGCAGTAGGTGTAGATGGGATAGAAAATGGGAAGGGATAGGTTTTGTGGGATGGAATTGCGTCTGGGTGTTTCTGTTATATCTGTTTCGTAGGGAATCAGACCTAAAACAGGCGGCAACCACGGGAAGGATGACACCCAGACTTGCCATGGGGATCTACACGACTGTTGCGCTCTCCCCCATGACCATTCGCCGTGTACGCCCTCCGGACAGGAGGGCGTACCAGGATTGGATCTGCTCCAGGCGATCTTGGCCTATTGGAGCACACCCAACCCCGCCCAAACACGTCTGTCCCTGTCGTACAGTGATTAGCATTATTGCATAAATTGACTTTAATATCAGTAATTGACTGGTTGCTTCGTCGTCCGCCCAA
Source organism: Arctia plantaginis (assembly GCA_902825455.1). Taxonomy (NCBI): domain Eukaryota; kingdom Metazoa; phylum Arthropoda; class Insecta; order Lepidoptera; family Erebidae; genus Arctia; species Arctia plantaginis. The sequence continues at coordinate 11,901,787 of CADEBD010000288.1, forward strand.
TACTCGCAGATTTAACACTGAGTACTTATTCTCTAATAATACTTATACTTAAAAATAGTACAGCTTGTCGGGCACTGTTTCCCATTAAAAAGATACTAGAGTACCAATTCGAGTTGCAAGACAATTTATGAAATGTTTTTATTACAGATATAATAATAATTGAAAAAATTTTCTTAATTATTATTTTATATTATGAATATGTGGAGGAACGGGTGTTATGTACCTTCAACACAAAGGGAGGATCCTCCGACCAGGCGAGGTGGTCTTGCCTAGCGGGCCGCGGCAAGTTAATATCAGTGCTGATGTCTATTAATTCGCATTCGTGAACTTCAAATACAAAGAACAAATAAAAAAATCAAGTGCTTTTCTTTTGGACCATCATCATCATCATCATTATCATTAACAGCTATAATAGTCCACCTTACCTTACCTTTACCTTTTCCACTGCAAAAAAAACCTTTCTAAGGAGAGGCCCATGTCCAGACATGATAATGATGATCATCATCATCATGAGGTCAGGAATGAGTATATACGAGGTTAGTCTGAAAGTGCCATTAGACGAAAAGTTAAGAAATAATAGGTTATCCAAGATAATGATATGGGCACGTCATGCAGTATGTTAGGTGTAGAAGTTGAAGGGTATAAGAGAAGAGGTAGATCAAAGAAAAGGTGGACTGTGTGAGTGAGGACATGGCTAAGAAGAGAGTAAACAGTAAAATGACGAATGATGTGGAGTGTAGTATGGAACTAGTATGAAATGGGTAGAATGGAAGAATCATACATATTGCAACGACCCCAAATAAAATTGGGACCAGACCATCATATGAGCTACTACTAAAGGCCTCCTCCAAGGAGCGCCAACTATCCTGGTTCTGGACTCAGTCCAGTCAGTCTCAGTCACTTTCTATAGTACTGATTAGTCACTAAAGCAAAAAAAATGTATTGTCTGTTAGAGTTCCCTGGATTAAGGTGGCGGCAAATAAACAACATATCTTCTTTTAATCTATTGTTTTAATACTTCACATAATTCTTACACGTAACAGCCATTTTTACAGAGAGAGATTTTAAAACGCAGAACACCATAGACAATACACGGTTTTTTTTTTTTCTAATATGACTTCCAGAGGTGGAGCATTGTCTTTACTCATCACTCTCCCTCAATGTTCCATCTCTAGGATACACTCCCATCCATTTTACACAATTAAGCAATTTTATCTTATTAATTGGTTTAGTTAACACATCAGCAATCTGTTCTTTTGTACAAATATATTTTACTTTTATTAAACCTTCTTCTACTTTTTCTTTTATAAAATTATATTTAATATCGATGTGCTAGTCTTTTCTGATCGGGATTCTTAACTGTCTTAATAGTACTTGAATTATCTTCATACATAAGAACACTCTCAACTTTAATATTTACTTCCTTTAACAATTTAATTAACCAACACGCATCCTTTGATGCTTCACAAAGTGAAATCAACTCGGCTTCCGCCATACTCAATGCAACTGTTGCCTGTTTCTTTGATCTCCTAATTACAGTATTACCAAACAACTTAAATAAGTATCCAGAAGTGGATTTTCTATCAACTATGTCTCTAGCAAAATCTGCATCAGCATAACCAATCAAAACTTCATCAGAATTACAATTATTTCCACTATAGATCAAAGAATAGTCAACTGTTTGTTTTATGTATCTTAAAATTCTCTTCAATGCTTTATACAATTTTTCACAAGGCTTAGATTGGAATCTGCTTAAATAACATACAGAAGTGGGGCAATATCTGGTCTTGATCCTATCATAGCATACATCAATGAACCAATTAGTGATCTACACTTGTATTCCCAGTCAAAATCAATTTCACAACTTTCAATATTTAATACAAAATTCACATCCATAGGTGTATCACAACCCTTACAATCCTGCATACCATACATGTACAAAACATTCTCTAAATACCTAGTCTGATTTATGTAAACCTTCCCCGGTAACTTGCTTATAGAAATACCTAGTCTGATTTAAATTATTACATGAAATATCTTTCATTCTGAATTTAGTACTTAAGAACTGTTTAACTCTTTCTATTTCATGTGAGTCTCTCCCTAAAATTAATATGTCATCTACATATAGTAATAGATATAACTCTGACTTGTAATATAAACAATAATCATTCTGTGATCTTTTAAAACCATATTTAGTAATTGTATCATGAAATTTCTCATACCAATATTTCGGTGATTTTTTCAAACCATACAGTGATTTTTCCAATTTTAAAACATATCTGGGTGGCACATCTATTCCTTCTGGTGGTTGTAAATAAACTTCTTCCTTGATATCTCCGTACAAGAATGCTCCCTTCACGTCCATCTGGCTTATATGAAAATCTTTGTAAGCTGCAATCGATAACAAAATCCTCAATGTTTGCAATTTCAATACCGGTGAGTAAATTTCTTCTACTTTATTTTCCTGTTTAAATCCACGTACAATTAGTCTTGCTTTGCATATTTCTTGTTTTCCTACTTCTTTCTTGTTAAATATCCATTTACAGTCTATCAACTTCTTATTTTCAGGTTTGGGTACAACTTTCCATGTCTTACTATCTTCTATGACCCTCAATTCTTCTTTTATTGCATTCCTCCATTGGTTTTCATCTTCTCTTCCTTCTATGTCTTGGTAGTTTCTTGGTACATTTTCACTGCTTGTCATCAATGCATACAAAACTTCATCACTTTCATCTGTCAAGTCCAGTTCATAATCTTCTTGCCACTTTGGTTTCTTTACTTGTCTCTTTTCTCTCCCTGTTTCTATACTTTCTTCTCTAGTTCTTTCTTCTTCGTTCTTTCTCAATTGAATCTCTTTCTTCTTTTCTTTGTTCTTATTTTGTTCTTGTCTTTTCTTTGTTATTTCACTTCTATTTTTACTATCTCCTTGTCTTTTTCTAGGTGTTTCTCTTCTTTCATGTATTTCTTCATCACTAATATTTTCATAGTTTTCTGTTTCAGGTTCATCCTTCTCTTCTCTTGCTGCTTCTTCTTGTCCATCTTCGGGTCTTGGGAAGTATACAACTTTCTCATTTTTAACTCAACATCCTCATTAAATATGACATTTCTACCTACTACAACTCTGTCATTTTCTTCATCATAAAGTCGATATCCTGTAGTATTGTATCCTATCATAATCATCCTTTTCCCTGGATTGTCTAACTTCTGTCTTAATTGTTTTGGTATATGATTATATGCCACACTTCCAAATATTCTCATGTTAGATACATTAGGCCTTTTGCCCGTCCATAATTCACTTGGCGTTTTATCCTTTCCTACTGTTGGACTCCTATTTGTTACATACGCTGCATACAGAACAGCATCTCCCCAAAATTCTTTACCTAATCCTGACTCATGTAGTATAGTCCTAGCCTTATCCATTATCGTTCGATTCATTCGTTCAGCTACACCATTCATTTCTGGTTTATATGCTACTGTGTACTGTATTACTATACCTTTGTTCTGACAAAAGCGTTGCAATTCACCTGCTGTGTACTCACCTCCATTATCAGCTCTGAGTTTAAGTAAATTAGTGTTGAATAAGTTTGTAACATAGTTATAATAAAGTTTAAATTTTTCAAATACTTCTGACTTGTCTTTTAATAAATATATCATAGTGAAGTGAGTGAAATCATCTATAAATGTTAAAAAATATTTATACCCTTCTCTTGTTACTGGTGTAATTGGTCCGCACACATCAGTATATACTACCCGGGAAAAAATGATCAGCCCTGATCAGGCATGAACAGGCATGAGTCGTCAGGCCTGATCAGACCTGAAAAATGACCGGGCCTGATCAGACCTGATCCGGCCGGATCAGGCATGAGTCGTCAGGCCTGATCAGACCTGATCCGGCCGGATCAGGTCTGATCAGGCCCGGTCATTTTTCAGGTCTGATCAGGCCTGACGACTCATGCCTGTTCATGCCTGATCAGGGCTGATGACTCATGCCTGATCAGATCTGATTCACCGTCGAGTAGCTTTGTTAATTTTAAGCCTGAGTCTCATTCCTGAAAAAAACTCTGTTGATCAAAGTGCCTGAAAAAATTATTAGATCTGTATGATTAGATCATGCAGAACTAATTAATCTAGTTATCCTTTCCAGGTTTGAAATAAAATCATAATATATGGTTCAAGTAATGAAATTTTATTATCCGATAATTATATTATAAGTTTTAACAAACCGTAGAATATTAAATATTTTCTGAAAAATATTTATAAAATCCGAAACAAAATATTATAGTATTTATGGATATGATTAATTGGTAATTATCACCTTTTATTTTTTTATTAGATATATGGAAGTAACTCTTTGGTTGACTTTCTTAACGTTAATATTAACTTAAAATTATTAAAAGTATAATGTGAAACTGTATTGAATTTTTTAGCTTTTTGGACTCGTTTCAGTTTTTTCCTTCTTCATGTTGTCGCGTTTATATTCAGTGATCTTTGGCTCATTTCCTTTAAAATGATTTGTCGACTTTGAATCGGCCACTTCCTCTCAACGGCTGTATGCATCGCAAACTCTGCAAAGTTCGTTCATAATGAGTCACATCACACCTCGATAATAATCCATATTTACGGTCACATGGGGTCAATTTGATTCCAAACCCAAAGAATTACGCTCCAAATTAAACAATTAAATGCTAATTATTGTAAAATTATTCTCTGGCATGCAAGTAAAATTGAGCAGTCAGATTATTGATAGATTACGGCTTTAAATGAGGCTTTCAAATGAAGTTCTTAAACCAGAGATTTAAAAAAAAACGTTAGAGTCAATTTGACACAATGTTACCTATTAGGATTAGTAATTAAGAAAAAAAACTCACCAACGATCGCGCCTTTCGCCTGTTGATCTAATGGATTTACAACAGCTGATTTTTTATCTTTAGTCCTTGGAGCCTGCCCTGTCAATGTGCATCCCATCATGGCGTCGTGGTTAAAAACTCCTTCTAACAACCTTCTTGCCAAATGCGTTGATTTATGAGAAGCTCCTAGCGCTGAATCATAAATTATTTTTCGGCAGTAAACATTATTTCCTATGTTTTTCATCTAAAAAATTTATTTATTTAAAAATAAATGGTAGTATTTATTAAAAATAGCATTATTTTTTTACTAGCACTTAAATACCCTGATTAAGAAATCTAATTTGAATCGATTTAAAACAATTTGAATTAATTTAAAAGCATCTAATTTGAGTACTTTATAGATATACATTTAACATGGAGGTTATCATTTTAAATCATATTTCTGAATGACGGTACATAAATGAACATGAACTCAGTATTCATTAATGAAATTTCATCAATATTTACACATAAATTATACGTACGTTCGCTGAATCATAATCAAATAAAATATAATAATAAAATATTTAGGTTTAATTTTATTTTAATCATAAAGTCAACTTACATTCTTTGAAATCTTTAGTTTTTTCGGAGGTGGTGAATTTTCTGGACTCCAGCTTCTCTTTGGCATCGATTTCGTTTCGAACGATTAACACCAGCTGTTACTTTCTTTTTTTGTTTGATTGTTTTATTGAAATCTTGCCTTCGTTTTTGTAAAAAATCGGAATTACCTATAGATATTAAATATTAATTATTGTATGTAAAAAAATAAATGGTTATTCATCAAATTTAATGAACAAATGAGAATTATTCATATATGACAGAAATGAATCTAATATTTAACAAATATTTTGGAAAACTTCACACAAAGTAATTAAAAAAATATGAAAGTTATTTAAAGAATATTTCACCAGGAGTAATGTATTTACTTAAAAAAAATATTGTTTTCAAATGTTAGCAAATTTAAGTTTTTATAAATGTTAAAAATAATAATATAACCTTTATGTCGATAAACAAAAATAATTAAATATCTTACTTGAAAAGTCGATCACTTTTCCTTCATATTGTCGTTTCTTCATATTGAATTTAGTAATATCATCTTTAACCAGCTCGTGAGGTTTTTTGTTGTCATCATTATCGATGATATAGGCGCAATTGTCACCATAGAGCATTGAATTAAAAACATGTTTGATGCCTCCACAAACAACACAGATAAATTTGTAGAGTGAAATATTTAAAGTTTAATTAATTAATAAATCACATACAATTGCACATAAACAGACGCTAGTAGAAGACGCACACAGTTTATACTCTTATTATGCGACGGCATCCATGTTGAAAGTGAATTACACCGGTGTGTCACGTGACATATAAAGTTGTGTGCTATACATGAGGACACTCACACATAGCTGTGCCCATATATATTTACTTGATGACTTGTGGCGTGTGATATATACATATGATCAGTATACCCACAAATGTATATTATGTAAACATTGCAAATAACACACTAATAAATTTAATTATTTCAAACACAAGTTTTAATTAAATTATAAAATTTAAAAATTATTTGAGCAGAGAAAATCAAAATATTAACCTTGAAGGTAAGAACACAAAGGTCTTTTCTATAACAGAAATTTACAATGACCAGTTATTTATTATTAATTTTTAATTATGTAATATATATGTTTATTAAAATAAAATAGTAATTTTGTAAATTTCAAGACTATATCATGAATTTAGAAGGTATTAAATTATCGTTGTAGTTGAAAGAATAATTAATAAAATATAAATAAATCGAAAGTAAAAAAATGCATTGGTTAGGAAATGGAACAAAAGGTATATATATATATCGAATCAACATGTCTGGTCTGATTCAACTCGAGTTGGATCCAGTTGGTCCAGCTCGATCGATATATAAAGATATAGGAATAATAATTAAGTATTTAACTATTAATCAGACCTGATCATGTCTATTCATGCATGATCAGACCTGAACGTATTTAACACGTCAGGCCTGTTCATGCATGATCATGCCTGAGCAGACCTGCAGTGTTAAATACGTCCAGGTCTGATCATGCATGAACAGGTCTGATCAGGCCTGATCAGACCTGCTCATGTCTATTCATGCATGATCAGGCATGATCAGACCTGGGCCGTAAAATACATTCAGGCCTGATCAGACATGATCATGCATGAACAGGCCTGATCAGATCTGAACGTATTTTACGGCCCAGACCTGATCATGTCTGATCAGACCTGATCATGTCTGATCATGTCTAACGTCAGGTCTGATCAGGCATGAACAGGTCTGATCAGGTCAAATTTCAGGTCTGATCATGCATGAACAGGTCTGATCAGGCCTGATCATTTTTTCCCGGGTAGTTCTAATATACGCCTTGCTCTGTAACCTGTTCTATTGAATGGCTGTCTAGTTATCTTTCCTAACACACAAGGTTCACATAATGCATTTTCATTGATTGCTATATCTTTCAGCTCTTTCAACCCATCTACTAAATTTTTATTTGACAAAATACTTAAGTTTCTTAATCCTAGATGACCAAAACGTCTATGCCACAACTGTACCACATCTTGTTTATTTTGCACAAAATTACAATCTAAATTTACTGTTACTTTCATTTCAATAGTGTATAGAGACCCTGCATTGTTACCGATCATGAGTAATCTGCCATACTGGTACACCCTAACTTTTCCAAATGCAAATTCAACTTTCATATTAGCATTTTCTAACTTTGACACTGATAACAAATTCTTTCTTAAGTCTGGTACATAATATACATTTTTCACAGTACAATTTGTTGACCTTCTCCCTACATAACAAACTACATTAATGTTTCCAATACCTATAGCTTTTAATATAACACAATTTTTAGCCGCTGCAATAATTTTAGGCTGTTTTAATTCTACATAATTAGTAAATAAGTCCTTACGGTTTGTTAAATGATCTGAGGATCCAGAGTCCACGCACCACACCATTTTTTCTTCTCCTCTTATTGATGCTGTCTTTGTGCCTGTAGCAAACGCGACCTGTCCACCTTCAGCTGCAAATGTTGAATGTCCTCGACCTGGAAAAAAATTCTCTCGAGGGTTACCTCTTCCTCTGCCCGTATTCCATCCTTGTCGATTGTTCGAAGTATATTTAAATTTTCCAGTATTATTCACACGTCCATGACCATTATAACTTCCTCTTTCCTGTCTGTGTACTCTGGGCTGCCAACACTGATATTGCTTGTGTCCAGGTTGTTTACAATTAAAGCATAAAAATACTGCATTATTTGCCTGTTGATCATACCCTCTTTTCTCTCTCATTCTTTTTTCTTCTTCTCCTAACAATCTTTCCTTTACAAAGCTTACTGTCACTTCTGGCATAGTCTCTAATGTGGTCACAACCATTTCATATGACTTTGGCATGGATTGCAATATATAATTTACTTTTTCTTCTTCAGTTACCTTTGTACCGGCCTCTTTCAGTTGAGTAAATATTTCTTCCATCTGAGTTAAGTGGGCTTGCAGTCTTTGTTTTTCCTCATATTTTATTTGTGTAAGTTGGCGTCGCAGATACATTCTTCCTCTTGTGTTACGTTTCATAAAGCTATTTTCTAAGCTTTTTATCATATTATACGCTGTATTTTCCTCATTTATATACTCTATGTGGCTGTCGGCGACTGCTGATACTACAATGCTTTGCGCCCTGACCTCCAATTTTTTATTTGCTTCTATACTGGCAAAACCCGGCTTCAGAATTGCATCCAAACATTCCTGTTCATTTAAGATTGTTTTTAATCTATATAGCCACGTACTAAAGTTCTCACCTTCAAATTTTTTCATTGTAATTTTCCTTTCAAATATCGATTCCGCCATTTTTACACGTCGCAAATTGCGTCATCCAACCAAGAACAAAATTTCTTCAAATATTTCTATATTTTTCCAGAACTACGGTCTGCTACCACTGTTAGAGTTCCCTGGATTAAGGTGGCGGCAAATAAACAACATATCTTCTTTTAATCTATTGTTTTAATACTTCACATAATTCTTACACGTAACAGCCATTTTTACAGAGAGAGATTTTAAAACGCAGAACACCATAGACAATACACGGTTTTTTTTTTATTCTAATATGACTTCCAGAGGTGGAGCATTGTCTTTACTCATCATTTTCGGCCCCATTTACCACTTAAGAGGAATTTCCAGTTCGCTCCCTCTACTATATTATCTCTATGGTCTGCCGGATCAACCGTCCGTTTTGGGACCCAACTGGCAACACCACCGGTAACCATAGTTACAGCCAGGGTCTGTCAACTTTGTTCTTAGAACAAGATGTAGGTGGGCTTGAAAACAAGAAAGAGACAACAACATTAGAGTAAAAGAGATGAATTATAAAATGTTGCCACCAAAAATACAATTTCGTATTCTCCAAAACAATGAGCTAAAAAAGAAAGTCACCCTTAAAAATACATTTTGTGATTATTCTGATACCCAAAAAAATTAGTTTGCTAAGAAATATAACATATTTAATTGATCAATACACAAAAACAAAAAAAAGATAAGGGGGAAAATGTGTGGCAACTACTGGCAACACGTTTGACGTCACAAGAAAAATGTCTGCCTGCGGTTCCCGCACCATTTTATCTTGTACCTATGTTTATTTGTAATAAATAAACTAGTTGCATTTAATTCTACATACATTGTTACCGTGAGTCGAGTTTGCTCCTCCGTGGCTGTGTTTTGGTGAAATTAAGTGTGTGTTTGTGAGATATAGACTCGGTGTTGAGATAGTGACTTGTTTGATTGTGTGTTTAATTTTCGCAATGAGTTCGCAGAAAGAAAACACTACAATCTGTTGCATGTGTGGATCTTCACCTTCTAAAGATTCCAGCATCACTTTGCATCGGTTTCCTAAGCCTGGCTCAAAAAATGCTCTGCGGTATGTACCTACCTAAGTACTTTCCATGCTATTCGTTTACATCCTTTAAATCTCGTTCAATCAAAGAAAATACAGAAAGTTTAGATTGTTATATAGATAAAACTTAATTAAAAATATGATTATTAACCCTTTCCCCCCGGGGTAGTGATTTTTAACAAATTTTCGCTTTTGAACTTTATTTACATAATAAGGTAAGTAAAACGAAACACACAGATTTTTTTTAGATTTTTATTATACCTAGAAGTACTATTTCCAAGGCCTAGACTTAAAAGTGCCGTCAGGAACTTCGTGTTATCACAATGTTAGGAACTTGGATAGAAACTACAAAATAATGAGATCCAATATTGACTTAGTAATAATTAAATTATTAGGTTTTTAATTACAGATTAACCTCATGGTATTCAACAAAACAATTTTTCTTCTCATTTACACACAAAAACACGTTGCAATGCGAACATTTACTATGAGGTTTCGACTGAACCTTATTCAAGCTACAAACTTTACACCTTCCCCTGTTCTCTACGAATGTAGACCAATGGATGCCTCTGTTACCCATACATATAGAATAGTCAGATTTGCGCCTTTTTGAAGGGTCGCCATCCGCAGTGTTATCAGTAGAAGTCTTTCTATTCTGACTAGCATTTTTCATTGTCAGTCTCTGGGCATTTGGACATTTATCATTGCAATGCAGATGAGATAAAATAATTTTAATTTCCTTTTTAATTTTAATTTCGTATTTTATTTTTTAATTTTAATTTTTTTTTTAATTTCCAGGTGTGAATTATGGGCAAAGTATTGCTTTCCATACAAAGCCTGGTCTTCACCAAAATTCCAGGATGAACTCCATGCAAAACATAAGATGCTTTGCAGCAAACATTTTGAAAGCACATGCTTTATTGAGAAGAAGTTGTTCAGAACAGCTGTGCCTGGTGTTCAATGCCATAAGGTTAGTACAATTAATACTTTAAAAGTGTATTTAAAGCTATTTACATTGCAGAGAAATACAGACTTTATGTTATGTGTAACACATAATATTATGTAACAGAATGATGTTGTTAACATTAAATTTAAGAAAACTTGGGCAATTACAAACATGCAAAATGAGTCATAAATTTAGATGGAATTTGGTATGCAGATACTTTGATTCTTGAGGAAAAACATGCTACTTTTTACCGCGATGACCGACATTTACGCGGGCGGAGCCGCGGGCAGAAGCTAGTTATAAATATTTCTTATGTATATAATTTGCTTACCTCAACTATGACTTATAGTAATTTAAGGATTTAAATTAATTTATTTAAAATAAATATGTTAACCTTTCATTTTCAGGACACAACAATTTCTAATCTGCCAGATCAACCTGCCATATTTGAACCTGTTGCCGGTCCATCCAGAATTTATCCTTTAAGAGAACATAATGCAAACATTATCACTCCAACCAGTTGTTCAGGAATGATTGTGTGCGAGTCTTCAAAACAAGAAGGAGATAAGAAAAACAAAATGTTGCTAAGGAAACTGAAAAATAGTATGAACAAAGTATATAGATTACAAAAAACTGTAAAATATTTAAAAAATGAAGCATTTTTAAATGAAATCTCCAACAATGAAACAGTAAAAAAAATCCTCAATGAAAAAATGAGTTCATCATTTGCCCTGTTACTGCAAGGAGAACTGCAGAATTATAAGAGGAAGAAACCTGGACGCAGGTGGAACATGGAAGCTAAAATAATAGCATTGAGGCTCTATAAAAGGTCACCAACATGCTACAAGTTATTGAGGAGAATGATTTGTTTACCAGCACCCAGCACATTAAAATCCCTCTTAAGCAGATTTAGGATGAATGTGGGGATACACAAAACAACACTTACAATGTTGAAAAAGATGACAAAACACTTTGGGCCATCTGAACGAGAGTACATATTGTTGTGGGATGAAATATCATTAAGAAAAAATTTATGGTACAACTCTAAGTCTGATCAAATTGAGGGTTTTCAAGACCATGCCACCCAAGGTAGATCTCCACAGGCAGCTTCATATGCGCTTGTATTTATGGTGGTTGGAGTTAGGAAGCCAATTAAACAGCCAGTGGCTTAAGTGGATTTGTCACAGCTGACAGACTATCTGTTTTGATTAAGGAGGTATGCATTTCTTCTTCATTTTGAAAGATGATCATGCTTATGTTAAATAAGCTAAGTTACTAATCTGCCTTAAAAAAAATTCAGGTTTTAAATTGTTGCTTTAATGCTGGCCTTAATATATGCGCTTCAGTTTGTGACTTGGATGGAGTCAACAAGAAAGCTCTGTGTCTATTAGGAGCTTCTGTAGAGAATCCCTATATAGAAGTGAGCAATCTATTTGACACACCACACTTGCTGAAGTGCTTCAGAAATCTGTTCATGAAATATGATGTAAAGTTTATGACCAATATAACATCAGACAACAAACAAGGAATTGGTAAGTCATTGTTATTTAGTTTAAAAAAAAGTGTTTAATAATATGTATGTAGTTTATACTTAACTAGCTGACCTGCTCAACTAAGTCTGCGTCTTTCAATAGTAATAAATTTTCTCCGTTTTTGAAACATTCTTTATTGGTGCTCCGCTCCTATTGGTCTTAGCGTGATGATATATAGCCTATAGCCTTCCTCGATAAATGGGCTATCTAACACTGAAAGAACTTTTCAAATCAGACCAGTAGTTCCTGAGATTAGCGCGTTCAAACAAACAAACAAACAAACTCTTCAGCTTTATAATATTAGTATAGATAATTTTACTTTTAATAATTACTTTACAGGAATCGCTAAATGGAGCCACATCAGACAATTCTATGAACTGGACAATAATAATCCCAATTTTGTTTATGCACCACTCATAACTAAAGAACACGTTGACCCCAATACCAAGCAAAAAATGAGGGTAAAACTTGCAGCACAAGTTTTAAGCCACTCAGTTGCAGCAGGAATATTTTCCAAAATAGCTAAAGGTAAGAGACATCTTTAATAGTCATGGTCCAACTCATTTATACACACACATCATAATTATTATGCATGATACTTATGCACATTTAACAACAAGTCTTACAAATTCGTTTCAACAGTATGGAAATGTGGGGTTGTCTCTTTTATAAATGGTGAAACTATCTAATAATTATATTGTCATATTATATTGTACTTATATTGATTTAATTTGTTTATTGTGAATTTTCAGGAGACATGCCGACTGGAGCAGTGGCAACGGGTAATTTAATTAAAGACATGGATGAACTGTTTGATGGAGTAAACGCGTCGACATCAGATTTAAGAAGAGGAAAAAAAATCCACAGAACAGAACATTTTTTACATTTTTTTATATTTGTGGAAAAATGATAATCAGGAGATAGTACTATTTGCGGATGACACTTCACTGTTATTTAAACTTAAACGACAGCAATCAGTAACTGATGTCGTGATTAGCACTCTCTCTAAGGTTGTAAACTGGTTTAATGTTAATAATTTACTTTTAAACGAGAATAAAACGAAATGTATTAGATTTTTTACACCTAATGTTAAACAGGTAAAGACCAATGTTCTAATAAATGGAAAGGAGTTGAATCTTGTGGACACCACCAAGTTTTTAGGTATAACACTAGACTCTAAATTGCAATGGGGCCCACACATTGACGGATTGTCGAATAGACTCAGCTCTGCAGCATACGCGGTTTACAAAATTCGTCAATTAACCGATGTAGAAACAGCTAGACTGGTGTATTTTAGCTATTTTCATAGTGTAATGTCATACGGTATTTTGTTGTGGGGAAATGCTGCTGACATTCAAAGTATCTTTGTGTTGCAAAAGAGAGCTATTCGTGCAATTTATAATCTTAGTTATAGGCAGTCACTGAGGGATAAGTTTAAAGAAATTGGTATCATGACAGTCGCATCTCAATATATATATGAAAATTTAGTGTATGTAAAGAAAAATAATCATTTATTCACAAAGTTTAGCAACATGCATAAAATAAACACTAGAAATAAAGATAAACTCGTGTTTCCAACCACTAGACTACAAAAAGTAAGCAAGTCTTTTCATTGTCAGGGTGTGCGATTTTACAATAAAGTGCCAAGCAAATTCCATGAATTAAGTATTAATAAATTTAAGTCTTTAGTAAAGCTAAAACTATGTGAAAAGGCTTACTACACTATTACAGATTATTTAGACGACAAATTTGCTTGGGATTGATGCTGCTCACTCCCACATTTACGTAGACATCTTTGTTGTTAAGTTTGAAAGTGATGGACATTTAATTATTATTTTTTGGTGTATTTCGTATTTTATTTTTCGTTGACTTTGAACTGTATAGTATTTTTTTATTTTTTGTGTAAGTATGTAAATGTGAGTACAGTGTAGGCTTGTAATGTTAATTAATTTTTTATTATCTTTCTGGTGGTTTTGAGTGTTTCCACGGCCTACCCAAATGTCCTGCTGGCGGTAGTGTCATGCTTCGGGTCGTTGATCTTGACCAATATCGGTTAGGCTACACGTGTGCGTTACCCCAGCAAAATAATGTCGAAAATGGTCATTTAAACGTTATAGATAATTAGTTGCTCCCCTTCTGTAATTGTTAAGCACATTTTTAAATTTGTTTCACTTAAACTTTTTTAGTTATTTCAAAAAAACATTTCCTGCTGGGGTAACGTTTGAAACGTTACCGCAGCCAGACATTTTCTATTTTAATTGTAATATTGAAATAAATTTTAGCTAAATAATTAGTTATCTGGACTAGGTAAATGTTACAACTTATTTGGTATTTGTATTTTCTTCGGCTGCGAAGTTATTCGAAATCCTGCTGGAGTAACGTTTGTGGGTTTGCTGGATCTCTGAAACGGGTAAGCGGATTGTTACCATCTTTTGTACATAACTTCTTAAGGATTAGTTTTAATTTGTTCGACAATAAAATAACAAAAATAATGGACCGTTTAAAAATTATTTAGGTAAGTATGAAAACACTTCAATACGTCCTAACACTTTAAATAAGACCTCTAAAGACTTACTTGAAACGTTATTCTATTGCTTGTAACTACCTTCAAATGTATACGAATTTTCGTAGGAATACTGTAAGTGACTAAAAAGTTATGATGAAATGTAGCTCTCCACGTTCACGATCAAAATGTATGCGGCCTTTTTTGGCCACCGATAAACCTGTGTGTGGATATATAAACTGAATGTTATGCCAATAATTAGTTGTTTAGTTCAGTTGTCTACCTGTAGAATTTCAGCGTCGTACATATAATAATTTACGAAATAATTAAATAAAAGTCATTAGAAGGTGCAAGTCCGTGGTAATCCGACCATGTTTAGGTGGTTACAATAAAGCGATCACCCAGTACATTGCGCTGTCTTTTAAAATGTTTAGTGTAATACACCTTACGATTTCGGTACAGTTGCGTACAGTGTTAAATACATTCAATATTTATTCATTATTATTACCTATTATTTATTTTGTTTTTTTCCCTAATTGATCTTACGCACTAGTTTCTTTACTTAAAATTTATTTAGTCTTTTTTACTACCGGAGCTACAATCAACAGAAAATCTGCACTGGTCCGCTAAAATTATAAATATGTAGATACATGTATGAACGATTCACCTGACTGCAATAAAACTAAAATTTAAACCAATAAGAAATCGTTTCATTTCTTTGATTTTTTTTTTGTAAAGAAATAACACTAAAGTAATTGTATTTTATTTTGGGGTGTATAGAGCTTAGACTTGAATGCATCAAAATATTTAAAGCAACAAGTTATCTACAATAAGTTAAAATAGACCGAATAGTAGAAGAATACACTTGTAAATTAGAATGCATCAACATTGCATCGCCCAACAGACGTATACCTCGTAAGAGTAGGTAATATTGTTCTGTGGTCTATACCTAGAACCGAGAATTATCTATACCTATGTACCTATCGTTAAGCGTTACTGTTGATTTCTGTTAAAAACGAACAGTTGTTGAATGATATTTTGATATAATAACGGTAATTTAATTTATCGAGTGAAAGTGATACATTTTTATAGATAAAATTATTGGTCAGATAATATTTGTCAATCAAGAATCGCTGATAATACATCCTTCGCTAGAACGCGGGAGGGGAGGGGCGAAGGGATACTTCATTGTTTGCAATTTGCATCTAGTGCACTAAACTTGACCCTTAGGCAGATAATATACGTGTTGTAAAGTACGTGTGCGCTTCCGCTTTCTATTTTTGCAAATATTTATCGTATTCTTGAGAGTTCTTCAATATGTGTGTACCTAATTACTAATAATAGGCATTAATGCTAATTCGATTCAATTTAAGTAATTGTCAACTCTTGTCTTAGGATATTAATTACTAATGCTAATATTGAAATTTCGTTCAGGGTGAACAAATTAAAAACGATCATAGGTACGACCATCTTTTAGGTAGACAACGATCATCTTTTAGGTAGGTATATCACTTATTACTAATTTTACATAAATAATTTATTTTATTATAATTTAACTCACCGCGATTTTGTGATCAAATATTTTATTTTCTCCAACATTATTACAGAAATAATGCAATACAGAGTTTGTTCGCGATATGCTAGCCTAAGTCGATTCATCACTTAAAAAAATCCCCATCTATTCACAAAATACCTATTTACAACGCATACGTTACACTCTTCAAAACTTATCATTTCATTTCATATTTCTTAAATTACCTATACCTACCCTAAAATTAAACTTCAATTAACAAATACTACGCAGGTACCAATTCTATGAACAACTATAAACAATTCACCTAAACATTACGAGAAAACAAAAGCATTCAAAATAATACCTAATCTCCCGGCTGATTACTAATTATGCAATAAACAATCCTAAATAAAAAATATTTAAAAAACATGTAGTTTTTTGTAACACTTATGTACATATCCGTAGTAAACTTGCAAATAATATCCTACATATTTTAAAAGCCAGCACAATGTACTGGGTGATCGCTTTTTTGTAACCACCTAAACATGGTCGGGTTACCACGGTCTTGCACCTTCTAATGACTTTTATTTAATTATCTCGTAAATTATTATATGTACTACGCTGAAATTTTACAGGTAGACAACTGAACTAAACAACTAATTATTGGCATAACATTCAGTTTATATATCCACACACAGGTTTATCGGTGGCCAAAAAAGGCCGCACACATTGTGATCGTGAACGTGGAGAGCTACATTTCATCATAACTTTTTAGTCACTTACAGTATTCTTACGAAAATTCGTATACATTTGAAGGTAGTTACAAGCAATAGAATAACGTTTCAAGTAAGTCTTAAGAGGTCTTATTTAAAGTGTTAGGACGTATTTAAGTGTTTTCATACTTACCTAAATAATTTTTAAACGGTCCATTATTTTTGTTATTTTATTGTCGAACAAATTAAAACTAATCCTTAAGAAGTTATGTACAAAAGATGGTTACAATCCGCTTACCCGTTTCAGAGATCCAGCAAACCCACAAACGTTACTCCAGCAGGATTTCGAATAACTTCGCAACCGAAGAAAATACAAATACCAAATAAGTTGTAACATTTACCTAGTCCAGATAACTAATTATTTAGCTAAAATTTATTTCAATATTACAATTAAAAAAGAAAATGTCTGGCTGCGGTAACGTTTCAAACGTTACTCCAGCAGGAAATGTTTTTTTGAAATAACTAAAAAAGTTTAAGTGAAACAAATTTAAAAATGTGCTTAACAATTACAGAAGGGGAGCAACTAATTATCTATAAAGTTTAAATGACCATTTTCGACATTATTTTGCTGGGGTAACGCACACAGGCTACACGATGGCTGGAGCCTGTATGCCGTCTGTATGGACAGGTTGACTCAAAACTATGATCCTTTCCTCAAAAGGCCTATCCAGACCCTATACTGTACTCGCACAGTTTTAATTAACTTTGTTTACGGACTTAAAAAAAAAAAGACACCTCTGTGGTTTGTTTCGGTGTTTCTTCCCAGAGTGAGTCTTAGGAAATGCCGGCTCCTTCTAGCTATAAAGTCCGACTTGTAAAAATATCTGAAAAGATTTACTTACAGAAATAAATATCATTTCATTTCATTATAGGCTGAGTATGCTTTATTTATTATTTTACAACTTGTTTTATTAATGGACGACAGTGTAGCTAAATTGGTCAGATCTGTCTACCTTCAACAAAAATAATAAGTATCTCTCTTGTTAACCATTTCTTTATTTATTTTATTAAACTGAAATAATACTATATAATATTATGATATATGTCTGTAAAGTGTAAACTTGTGTTTGACCTTGTCTAGGTTTTTGATGTTAAAATTGTATGCAATAGACCATATGGTCGAAGATGCTTGCTGTATTTTCAAATTGTATGTATTATCTCATTTTTAGAATATTATGTTTAATTTGTGTTTAGATTAAGCGACAAATTTTGTGATTAATTATCATTACATACACGCCACGTCAGAGGCCTGTGGGATTCCCAGAGGCGACTTAATAAGCTCTGACACTAGAGGGTGGCCACAACACACGCAAAAAAATTACATACACATACTTGTGAACACCTTTTGTCCCAAATGAATATATAATCCAAAAACACATTTATTCATGTAAAATTAGTATATAGTTGCTTATAATATGAATATCTGATAAATTATAATGAATATTATGCTAAATAAAAAAGTCAAATACTAATGTTTCTTTTATTACACTGTTCCATAAATATTGCTTTCAGCATTTTATGCACAAGTACAGTGTGTTTCTCGATAGTGATGTCGTTTAGATGTCAATTGTTTTTGCTGAGAAATAATTGACCATCTTGATGAACACTATCGAGAAACGCACTGTACTTGTGCATAAAATGCAATACAAAGTATCTGTTTTGAAATTCCCGCCCTAGCTTCTACTGTCTAGTTTTGGTGGGCGGAGCATAGATGGCGCCGGCCGGTAAGGAAAAATTTCCTCATAAAAATAGTATGGAGTCGTTATTCTTCCCCTTTAGGGGTATATATGTTCTGTGGTTACAGCATTTGACAACAATTGGTAATGGTTTTCTTCACAACATTACTAATAAAAATATGTTTTGAGCTAAAACAGCGATTATTAAAAATTGAATAATAGACATTCTTTGATGGCAGAACTGCATATCCTTGGACAGTTGCAGTGTGCTTCAAAATTTTATGATAAATCTTTTATATTTTGTCGATATTCATTTCAAGCCGGTACATAATATTTTCTTCTATTATGTAATTGTATAATTAAATAAATAACGTTGAAATACTTTCATATTGTGATATTTGTTTGAAGGACCAAATTGGACAATCGTCTCGGGCTGCCCAGAAGGGCAGACTGTGTCTGCTAAATTAGATTACGAAAAGACTGCTGTGTGGGCTCACCCTGTCGATATCCACTACGTAACAAAAGGAGTCCAAGGTATTTACTTTATAGCGTATACAAATAGTTTTTAACAGATTCAGTCTAAAGTGAAAGAGATTTTAGAACAGTTCCTACTGTTCTAAAATCAACAAGCCTTGCTAACTGAGGGTACTGTTGCATTTATTTCAAGTTATAAGTTGTGTTTCAAGAGGTACGTACATATCTCATTAGAAAATGCCATTTATCTAAGCTCCACAATTTTATGATGCCACAGTTTTATTTTCTTTACAGAAGTAGGGGCAAACAAGCAGATGTAATTATTAATTTAATATTTAGGTACTGATTCCTGTCCTGCATTTATGATATTATAGGTTGGCCGAAATTAATACTACAAGTGAGCTGTTTGGATACTATAGGACGTTCATGGATAATTGGATATGGTTGCTGCAATTTGCCTGCTGTTCCTGGCCCTCACACAATTCATGTTAATTGTTGGGTACCATCTGCTATTAAATTAACTGATAAAGTTCGGCAATATTTCGTTGGTGGGTCTCATCAACTAATACAAAGTGATATAGTTAATTTAGGACTGAATCGGTAAGTTTAAATAATATTACAATATAAATAATAGTCCATTAGCCCAAAACAGATTTACCCAATGGAACAGCCTGCAACTGATGTGCTCAAGCCTTTATAATACAACTCCCTGATGTGCCTCACCAATTAAAGTTTTACCTAAACCTACATTTTAGTTTTTCTCATTTCTGTAAGCTAAGCTCCATTCTTTGTTTCAGATCTAAGTTGAATACTCAATCAAAAGGCACAGTTCAGTTACAAATTAATTTAATCTTAAGAAATTTTAGTCAATTTGGGGTAGAATATAAGTGAAAACATGAGAGTAGTTACTTACCTGGGATTTACTGTCTTGTCAGTATTCATTCAATTTTGTGTTATGGATTTTATTCAAGAGAAAATAGAAATTAAAAAGAATCCCAAAAAAGTAAATAGTACTACCCAAAAGAGAATTGTAGAAGAGTTTCTTCTAAATATTACAAACAAACCTCATGCTCTTTACTACAGAACTATTACAAATAAGAATTTAGAAAAACCAGCTCCTATTAGAAATAAGCTTTCTGAGATGAACTACAGCAACTCCTCCGTGCCTACAGTGCCTTCGGGTACAACTGATATTTCCACAATTGTATTTGACGTCCTTTATGATGAGAGTACTTCCATAACTGAAACAGCTCAAACTACTGAAAGCTTTTATACTAGCACTGAGTTTGATAATATTACAGAAATAACTTTCTTTGAAGCAAGTAATAAGTCATCTCTCATACCAAATAATGTACCAAAAACTAATTATAAGAAATATTGTGGTTGTAATTTACTGGTAAGTTTTTATAGCTGTATAATATTACGAGTAGTATATTAATTATTATAATAGCATAATAGATTGTGAGGCTAGTCTGTTTGGTTGCTGTCTACATCCAGGAAAAAATATCTGAAACCAGTTAATTTCAGAATATCAATGTAATGCATTTATCACGTATTATATACTTAATAGGCGATAGGCTGATGATGATGATATCCTTAATCGGTCAGATTACATACGGTACGTTGCGATTCGTGAATATTTCAGTGCGGGCCAGTCGCAACGCCGAACGCAGTCACCGTGACAATCGAGTAGATGTGAAATAATCTCACAGTAGGCCCTCAGAGCGGGACAATCGCAAAGCCGAAAGTGGTCACCATCGAGTGCGAGTTGATGTGAAATAAACTCACACTAGGCCCTCTGTTCCGTTTAGCTTAGCTTCCTTCTCACTCCTGCTTAACAACATTGTTTGTGAAAGCTTGGGTATTAATAGGGCTTTAAGCTTTCCCGCTCCCGGTCATTGGCAAGTAGAGGAACCGGTGTGGTTTTTAGTCGGTAAAAGTCCGACAGACCTCTTAAATGAGCGAAGGACATTAATGAGGAACTCCCACCCCCTTAACAAAAAAAAGGGCTTTACCTAGGTGTACATTGTACATGTCATCCGAGCATAGTGCGCAACAGAAAAAAAATCGATCCTACTAAAACTGTTCAAAAGTACACATGCTACGATTGCGATTGTGTAAAGTTATTAGACGCTTTATGTCTTATTATAGGATAAACGTGTTTTATGTGGTTGTCATTAAATTTCAGTTCGAAGTCTGTGATATCAATTGTTGCTGCGATCCAGAATGTTCTAACGATGAATTAAAACAGTTTGAATGTGACAAAAACAATAACGATGACTTGTCTACGGATGGATGTGTTTCGCATTTGTTACATGGTGCCCTAAGATGGAGTAGTTCACTTAACAATTTATTTTGTGTAGTCAAAACTAATTTACCTGATAAAAGGAATATCCAAAAGGTACATACTTACATATTTTACAGAGTTACGTGTGAATAAGCAGGCTTTGTGATTTATTGAACTTAATTCTTTCCTTTATTTATTGTGGTATATCTGCAGTTTTTTTTAAACTTGTTTCTTAAACATAATTGTTTACATAGGTATTTAATTTTATAATTGTTTTATAGCCAAAGCTTGAACTAGCAAATCATCATAACAAATGGAAAGATGTCGACCAGCACCAAAAAACGTATGAATTTAAGAAACTGCTATATAAACAGACTGATCCTATTTGGCTGCTAAGGAATGGCACCCTTTATTACTTTGGTTAGTGTATTTGTGATAATGTCAAATATCAATTAATTTTTTTCTTAGTCTAGGTACTTTGACCATTTGGTTATTTTATTACAGATGTCCCTACACCAATGGTTAACAATTACTGCACTGACCGAGCTCCCATTGGATTCCTGTATGAAGAAAAGATTACATGTATAGTAAAGTTTAATGATCTAGAGATGTTTTATATTGGTAAAACGGAATCGTCAATGGTTATAAGTGCAACTGAAAGAACCATGAACAGTACTGTCCTGGTAAACGGCCTTATTAGTTATTTTTAGCAAGTATAAGAACAAATATAGGTGATATAAAATTAGAATACCTTTAATATATTAGGGATTAAGATGTAACAACACGCGATCAAATTTATGTCGGTTCTCACCTAACTCAGTACATCTTTACGTGCGTGATAGTTTCACGGCGGTAGTGTATGTCGTTGGGCTGATAATAAAGTGTCTAGCCTTGTTGGAGTGCAGAGTCTAATAAAAATTGTACTATCGTAACGCATTTTTTAAAAGTAAAGTGTTGAGATCTTGTTTCTTTTTATATAAGGGGCAAACGAGCACCCTGTTTACCAGATGGAGAGTGGCTATTGCCGCCCACGAACGCTAGCGACTCGGGAGTAAAATTTCCCGTTTCTTTCCAAAGTTTGAAGAAAATTTGTCACTATTTGTATTTCATGTTTTTTCTCAATAACACGGCAAAACTCGAAGAGTATAAATAAAACGGGATACATTGTTTTTTTTTCCAAGTACATTTCATGTTTTTTTTTTTCAAATACGTACTTAGTATATGTAAATTGGGTTAGGATTTAGGATATTTTTGCTTAACTTCTTTCCAAAATAATAGATGAGGCGCGGCCCCGGTCCCACTGCTGTACCTACATCTAGTTGTCAGTCGCATAAATAGTTTCATCAATTTACGTGCTAGATCCGTTAGTTTGTTCTGATAAAGGATTGATTTCGGAAGTACCGGCATCATTTAAAAAATTCAAGAAACAAATGAGAAATACTGTGTTTCCGAAAGACTGTTTTGAAATTGCTTATAAGAAAGATGCCACTTTAAACTATATTGAAAAAAACGGAGATTATTTTGTATTTAGTCTATTCATTTGACCGCGTATTTGCTCGATCTCAGGTTCCACAATTCCATATTTCGAACCCTTCAATGACAAAGACTATTTACTGGGTCACTTAAAGTGACCCAGTAAATAGCTAAGCTTGTCAAGATTATGAAAAAAAAAACATGTGACTGACGCGAAATTCCAAGCTAGAAGTGGTTTTTGGGCCAATGAAATAATTTGAGAATTGCTTACGGCAATGCTACCAGTCTTCTGGGAACGCTACCAGTAGGCGATGATGCGGAGGAATTTTTTGATGCTTGTATGTAGATAGTCTTAATGTTGTAAATATTCTAAGTTAATTTTATTTAATTTTCACTTTCTATTTGGCAACCAGTAAATGATTTACATTCTCGCGACACGTGGAAAGGATTTTGTCACTCTAAACAACTTTAATGTGTTGCCATTAGATTGTTGAGTATTCCACTATTATCTGCGCTAAAAGAAATTTGTAAATTTTTGGTCGAACGCATACAAAAGGTAGGAATCGCCTTCTTCCAGAGCGACTTAATAAACTTGTTTCAACATCATCATCATCAGCCTATCGCAGTCCACTGCTTTACATAGGCTTCTCTCACGCACGCCACTTAGATCCAATTTGGGCTTCTCGCATCCAGCTCCTGCCAGCCATCTTGCGCTAATCGTCACTCCACCCTTCTTTTTTTTCTGTGCGGAAATCTCTTAGGATGGTCTATGTCGGACCGATTTTTTTTTTTCGGCATTTCCGGCTACTCTGGAGTTAGTCGTTCCTTGATTAGTTGATATGTAACATTTTTATAGCTACGTATATATGTATATATATATTTCATATTAATTTTTAAAATAAATAGAACAAGACAAAACTTTGTATGTTATCTGAATTTTGTTACGATACCATTTTTTTTGTGGCAGAAAATCTTTTTTACTGTACCTACTAGTTCCCTACTATTTGTCAATTGTGGTAGGTAGTGAAAATGATTATAAATAAAAATGTATAGATTATTTAACTGTTTCAGAATTGTTCGAACTTACACTGCATCAATTGGACTATCCTCGCTTGTTATAATAACATTTGTAAGAATTACAATAAGACTTTGGATGCCCCTTCGTGTACAGAAAGTAACTGTACAAATGTGTCATTTAAAATTGATTATAACTTCTATTACTATGATTTTAAAATAACAAATGCTACTATAAAATTGCACATTCAAAAGGTTTTGTATAATGTACTTCCGTTGATGTCTCAAGAAATAACGGTAAAGTTCATTATGGCTAATAAATCCCTAGACTATGTGATCAAATTCAGTGGGAATCCAGGATACATCAACAATTTACAGTTAATAATTTCAAATGCGAAGAGCAATTTTACTGACAGGTATTTCAATAATACGCCTATCGGTAATTACTGGATCTTACCAGATAATCAGAATGGACTATGTATTTTGACGAATATGTCGGAGAACTTTATAAGATTTAACCTGAATAAGAGAACAAAGTGTCGTTACGTTTACACACATCAAATATCAAAGAAAAACGATACTAGTGCTTGTAAAGCTATTCAAGATGACATTAGTGCCTTGTTAGGACTAAACAGGGAAGTTTTAATAGCACCTTTTGGAAATCCGTACGCCGTCAAAGACGAGGATTGGATTAAAATGCAGACGAACATTCTAAGCCCCGTGTACGGAGAATACAGTAATCAGACATTTAAATTACATTGTTACAATCTAGTACACAGGGTTTCTTTTCTATTTGTGTTTGCCAGTGTTGATGAGAAAAATTTCGTAGGTCAGAATAAAATTCTGTCCGCAAAATACGAAGCTCTTCCAATAAACAGAAGCTTTAATGTTGAAGACATTTCGATGGTGCTTACAATTGATATTAATTTTATTGATGCTAGTACGCCGAACTTATATGTATACGCAAGCAGTCCATATTTATCCATCCATCTACCCAAAGACTTCTTTTTCCCATTCCCGCCAAATAGTGTTTCCCACTTGTCTAATTTGCACATTGTAGCCATCCTTTGTAATATAATAACTTTGTTCAAATAAAATAACTCATCAGTAATAACTAATAATTTTTATTTTGAAATAATTTAAATACTTTTGTTACTTCTATCACTTCTAACTTGGCATCCCCTTCAAGGACTTAACGATCTTGAATTTGTGATGGCCTGAAAATAAAACCCGTTTTAGGTTCAGTTAAATCGCATCATCCCCACATAGTTAAACAGTAAGAGAAAGGAGAGAGAATTTAATAAAACATGTTGTTATAAAGGAAAATTTTAATATAGCCGCATCACGGAAACGAGGTAAACTATCATAGTACATGACGTAAGGTACTAGAGCTATATTGGTATTTACAATATTTTTACATAATTTTATCTTCAAAGAATATTTTTATCTAATAAAATATAATAAAAAGCAAAAAGACAGTAGTAGTAGTAGTAGTAGACAACTGAAGCTGCTTATACACAATTCGACTGGAGCAATGGTGAGATGTGTCGCTACAAACCTATGCGACGTAAGTGTAGACTTTGCGGTCGTCCGGCGTGCGGGCGAGGTACTCTCGCTCAATGAGCCCTTCGATGCGCTTCTTGATAACCACTGGCGACGGCAGGAAGCGGGCGCGTAGCTGTTCCGTCACTTCGGCTACCAGGAGCGTGTGCTGCAGTTTACACAATCATTTATCAATTACGTGCGCTTCAAAAATAAACACTCGACTCACTCACACAACTCTTGTTATCAGTTACAAGTATATTACATCATACATGTACATACATTCGACAAAACTGTATTTAAGCACCTACTCTGACACAGACGTCATAACTGTTTTAGGCCCCCATCCACATTGGCAAACTGCGTTTCTTATTTTCCAATCTCTACAAAGTCAAATACAGTTTTAAGAGAGTTGTAGAGAATGGTATTAGGGTTTTCAGTTCACTTCATAAATATCGTCTTCGTTTTTCGTTTTAACAACGGAACCTGGCAAATCCCTTTTGCAAAGACAGAAAAATTATGATGATAAATACCAGATTCACTCTCGGACTAGAGCAGGCTCGATAAACAGCTGACTAAAAAATCGCCGTGAAAGGACATAATTTTCAAATAAATTAACAAGAAAGTTTTAGAAGTACATAAGAAGTATTTATGCTATCAAATTTTGATAAATAGCACAGTACAATGAAAATAGATCATTTACATATTTTAATTTACAAATTCTGGTAAGTTCTTAGGCAATTGTAAAACGAATACGAACGAAACAAATAACGAATGGTCGGTATAACAGCAATCTCCCTTTTTAATATCACATATAACGCGACCAGCCGCTTAACAGTAATCTGTAGGTTCGTAGTTTTTTTCTTTTTGTTAAGGATCGCCTACGGAAGGGTAAAACAAGTAATGATGTGAATCCTAGTTGATTTACTTACCGCCATTTTCTTCCTAGCTTTCATAATACGGACGATAGCAGCTTCAATTTCATGTTTACGATCTTCATCAACTTTGTTGCGTGTCTCGCGTCGCTCTGGTTCTGATTCACCTTTAGCTGCAACTGTCTGGATCTTAACTCTATAAATTAAATAAATCTGATTAGTGTTTTTAGTCACTAGTTGTCATAAACACCTTATAAAAAGCGACTGCAGCAAAGCCCAAATGAAACTGTTTGAACTTTTTGTAAGTACTTGGGTAGTAGTTATGTAGCTACTAATAACTACTAAACACATGATCCAATTTGAATATTGGTTGGATTTGTATTAATGGCGCCTCGAGTGTACATTAAAAAAAAATATAGTGAATGTATGCTATATACCTATGTAACTTAGATGTGAAGGCGTCATTCACGTAAAATTGATGAGAGGGTTCGATTTCTTTAGTCTTCGGCTGCTTGATGAGCACCCTCTGGGTCGGTTTACCCATGGCCAACGATTGGAGGGCTCGTACGAGGTCCTTCTCCGGAATGTCAGTCTCGTTAAGTATCTCCTAAAACAAATTTGTCAACATCGTATGCGCAGAGTGGCATGTTATAATTCAATAAAATTACGTTAACTAATCATTTATATCATTAATCATTTATATCATTAATCATTCATATCAATTAGAAATCTGTTAGATGTCCGAAAATGTTATTGTTAGAAATCTTGAGATAAAGTAATCAAATGCTATTCTATTATAACATTACATTAAGTCGTTTGTGTGCCTTCCGACAAAGTAATAATGTAGAGACGTTTTTACGTTATAGGGGCAAACCAGCAGATAGGTTACCTAATGGGTCCTCCACCAGAATCAGAGGGAGTGAGGGTGGTTTACTGCGAGGCCGTGGCATCAGTCCGGTCCGAACGGTGCCGAAGCATAAATATCCCACGGTAAAGTGACAGGGATTAATTAATTATGAGTAGGTAGTTCGAGTATTCGCGTACCTCATAGGTGAGCCGCTCGCGCTTGTTGAAGAGCAGCAGCACGCACATCTGGAAGGTGGAGACCTGTATGATGTGGCGGCGCGGCGCGGGCTGCGCGGGCGCGGGCGGCGAGCGCGGCGGCGACGTGGCGGCCGAGCGGAACGTCGCGTTCAGGTCCGCGCTGCCCAGCTGCGGCTGCAGCGACAGCTGCCGCCCCGAGTGCTTCGCCAGGTAAAAGCTGACACAGAACACACCGCCTATCAGTGACTAGGTGTTTCGACTTCAGGCCTCGAGTCTGCCCACAGCTACACCGGTACGATGACGATTCACACGATATAGATATTCTCTTCTATAATTTCTATTGTATTAATACTCTCGTCACTAGGTCAAATTATATTCGTCAAATTCGAAACCACAAGTATTAACAATAATTAGTTTTCAGTTATGTGTTTTTTTTTTTCATTACAAGTGAGTACCCCACCAAATAGATTTATATAATCATTTAAAACTTTAGTGAACGATCACCCTCAAAACATATTGCTGGAAGAAAGAGTAGCTTTAAATATGAAAATCGAAGCAACATGTAATATGTAACACCAACACAAAATGTCAGTTAAAAACATTTTTTTGAAAAAAAAAATAGTTTAATGTCGGTATTAACGGTATAAGGGTGCGATATGTATATAGACACATAACAACAAATAGCAATACATATACACAATTTTGGCGATCTGTATTTCGTAACAGACCATTACTAGCAGTTAAAAATAAAATATTGGGTAACACAACCATCACTGTAAAATGATAAAAAATTATAAGAACCTTGAACGCTTTTAGCTTCTTTTATCCTCAAATGTGCCATTTTATTAGTAAAAGTACTTAGTAAAAGTACATATTAAATACCTTCTAAACACCTCGAACGCATTTCGTGGTGCCGATGGTATATTGCATTTTGGGGTAGCGCTCTGTGTCGGCCAGAATCCAGTTGTTAATACACGCACTGACAAGTCGACTCCGTGAAGATTGATCTGCAAATTATTCATAACATAATTTACCCAAACTACATATTTAGCTGATCCAAGTAAAATGTAAGTGTTTATAAAATACCAATGAATTAACTAATTATTATAATTTATTCCATTTTTTTAAATACATTACTATTATATAAATAAAGATATCAGCACACTCACTCCAGATGACAGCACATGCTCTTTGAACTCTTCCATGATGGTGTTAGATACAGTCATGTCTTTAAACATTCCTTCAAGTTTAGATGTGAACTGACAGCCGCATTCAGTCTGCAATGGAATCTTTGTGTCAATGCCTATACATTACATCAATTCAGTTACACACTTCAATTCAGTACTGGTACAGAAACTCTCATAAAACCAACGGACTGAAATAGGCTTGTCATGACAGATGGTGATGTCATCACCATCAAGTGTGGTAAGATTTTTTTATGCTCTAGGAGCAATGGAGCAGATGGGTCACCTGACGGTACCGGTACCCGTGGACACCTGCAACTCTCCCCCTCTGAGTGAGGCTTGTGAGCCCAATCCGATGGCTGTCCCACGTTTAAGTCTAATTGTTACAGAAATACAATAATTATTAAGACGGTATAATTCTACTTCGCTAAACTGATAGAAGCTTCTACCGTGTTGATTACAATAGAAAACCTTACTTATGGCGTTACATGGGCAAAACACATAACTATGATTAACATGATTATTTATATTTTATATACATAGTGGTTTAAATTTGTAACTATATTAATTAAGATAAGAGTATTTAAAAATCATTATTAATCATTCGTTTACCTAAATGAATAATGTATGGTGATGGTGAATTTATTTTTATAGCTTAATTACGTTATACTCGAATCAAATGCTATCGTGCTTAAAGTCTTAATTATCTGCAAAATTCTTTACACACAACCTTTACAAATTATATATAAATAAATCTTGGAAGATCAGTTAATGATTTCGATTGCTTTGCCAAGACTTTAAGCAAGATTTTTTACAACAACACGGTCTACAGCGAATTCTTAAGACAACGGACACTTACGAAAATGTCCAAGCACTAATGGTAAAGAATTTTGCAGAAATATGAGGAAAAGATGGGAAGATTGAGCGGCGGTTCATTTAATCTGTTACTGAGCTTTCTATTTGCGAGACATCTCCGATTATACAATGAAAGTCTCGAGGTTCAACATCCTTAAGTAAACCTTCGGTCTGGGAACGGTCAGAAACCAAATTATACACCTAAGTAGTATAAGATTAAATAGTATATTAATATAAGTTTATTATTTTCCTCTCTTACCTTCAATTTTGAGATCATATTTTTCTCACTATCGTCAGATACAGATTTGTTGAGTAATAACCGCTTGGCTAAGTGCTGCTTATAATAACGTTCGAACACATCCTTCTCTTGTAAGAATCTAAACAGTACCATTGTTTTGTCCAACACCGCTTCGATTTCTTGTTCACTCATCTATGTGACAAAATGGAAGGACAGTGAATTTTGTGAGTGGGGTCAAAAATATAACTAACTGTGTACTAATGTAACTTGTGAACTTACCCCTTTCTCGCCCTTCTTCAATTTTCCGTCAATGAACAGTGATAAAAATTCGGGCGATTTACTGTTCAAATTAAGGAAATATTCGAAGTCCGATGCTATCATGTGTTTGAAAATTTTGTCATTGTTGAACGAATTTTGGAGAAAATGATCAAATCTGTCCTTTAAGTCCAGTAAATTCTAAAACAACAAGATTGTAATAATTGATTTTTGTGTAACTGAAAACGGCTCGATTTCCTCACTTATTTAGGATTACTGACAATGTCGAGTGCATGCGGATCCTGGAACCGAGTTATGGTCCCATCGTGGTTCCCTACCACAAGCAAGAAATGCGATACTTTTATTCCGCTTACCCATTACGAGAAATATCCGAAAACGTATGTATTAGTTAAAAAAAAATGGAGTATGAAAGTGTGAAGTGATCGCTTACAAAATGACAGTGGTACCTGCACGAAAGTGATGGCGTTAGTGTTGTGGTGCGTGTCGGTGACGAGCGCGCGGCCCTGCTCGCGCAGGTGCGCCGACACGGCGTCGGCTACGGTGCGCAGCCCCTCGGCCACGCGCGACAGCAGCTTGTACACGCACGCCAGCTCCAGCGTGCGCGTGTGCATCAGCATGTGCACCACTCCGGAGTTCTCCATCTGCACACCACACCACCTCATTCATGTACTTTGTTATTCACTATATATAGTATTACACTAATCACATCCACACATAGAATACATGTTATAAAAACGATGTGTTTTCTTAACATTCTTCGACTTTCACATAATAGAACTTAACTAATGACATGACAATAACAATCTCGTGTAAGATCGGATTACACAGTACACACGAATTCATTATATTTTATTATGCTGGGTGGACGTTTATAATACCTATAGTCTATTAAAAAAAAATCTTCCGCCTTTCACTGTGTGCTAATCAGTCTGACACTTATTTGATCAGTCAAAATATTCTGTTATATATGTATAGTCTGCACAATTCAGAGCAATCAATAAAAAAATCAACAAGGATGTAGGATTCTAGTATTTTTTTTCAATTTTACCAATGTGCCCAATACTTGTGTTCTAAATAATATTATCCATTGTGTTAAGGAAAAATTTTAGTAATATTACGTACAAAACAAGCATACTTATTCAGTAAGTCACAACTTGACTCATGGCACAGGAAAGTGTTACTGTTTTGATGGCAAACTGAATGCAGTATCGAAATGTGAATGAAGTAGCATAAATTTATACAAGAATGTAGTATGTAAAAATAAAATAACTTAATTCTGAACACTTACTTCGACAATAGTTTTCATATGTCTCTCAATGAGCTCATGCTCCAGCACCGACACAACGCGAGGTTCAGTGCTCTCGTCGAGGTAGTGGCGCGCTCGCTCCGCCTCCTCGGCGATACGAGCCTCCACACGGTTTATATACACTGCTGCGCTATTCTCCGCCAAAAACTTTTGAGATTCCATCTGATGGACACATTCTTTACTCACACACCATGACTATTGCATTTAATATAGGTTTTGGTCATGCAAACATTGTTAAACAAATTTTAAATACAGGTCACTAGGCATCTTCAACATAGTGCTCTATAGAAGTTTACAAATAACTTACCCTATAAAATTCTGAGGACTGGTGCAAGAATGGTTTCTCGAAGTCTTCTTCATAGACAGTGCGTGAATTGATTCCTAGAACCATGAGCATTTGACATGCATTGCGGATGGCCAGTCGGTCTACAACCTCGCCTCGGCGCTCGCGTGCCACAAGTTCCAGCAGTGTCTGTCTTAGGTGGTCACGGATGCACCCATAGCGAACCACCTTTGTTAAATTGAAATAAATGGTTACAAAAATTTATACAGCTTTTTATTAAGTTTTAGGATGAGAATATTTGAGAAGTTACCATATAAATAGGATGAGTATACATATATTTATTAGTATTTACATATTTCAATAAGTTGTAATGCCATGGCTTCACCTTTGAAACAAAATTTATTCTATGACCAAAATAACACAACTTCAGATCCAAGCATTGAAAAGTTTAAATTGGGAAGTTACTAGTGTTGTACTGTGGTACTAGTTACTGGGTAGTTGACAACTAAATAATTACAATGTTGTCATTACAATTAATTAGTTCTTACAGATTTATGGTGATGTACTCGAATAACATCTCTTAAATTCTTGAATTGTTATAATCACTTTGTGATAATTGATTGAAGATGTCTTACAATTTTCATTAAAATTATAATTTTTATAATGTAACTAACCTGATCTCTAAAAATAATGAGTCCGAGATTATAGACATTATCCACTTCGTTTTGTTGTACATACACTCTATCCATGTACATAAGTATATCCCGAATCATCACCATACTAGTTTGATGGTCTGTCCAAGCATTATTAAGTGTTTGAAGGAATCCATTGTGTAAAGAGTGCAATACATCTTCTCTGACCTGAAAGTAACATGACAAGTTAGCTATTGCCAAAGTTATAATGAATAACTTAAAACATTATTCAGACCTTTGTTTCAAGATGCTGAGTGACCACTTCCTTTAGTCCTGTGTAGAGCCTTTCACCATGCTTGTGAAGAACCATAGTATATGCATTGCGATAAAGCTCTTCAAAAGAAAGCCCAGAATTGTTTTTCTTTTGAATCTCCTGTATTGCATTTTTTAGCAAGCTCCATATACTTTCCACATACTTTTCATCCATAGTCATCTGCAATGAATAATTAAATTACAGTGGGTACCAAATATTCTGTGAATAATGGTGATAAGCCTGTTTTTGACCTACAAAAACTGTTCACTATGCTATACTGACCCAAGTATCTGGATACATTTGGTAATATGGTTCAGAGTAGTTCCACACTTGAAATTTCCTCGTCATCTTGATATGCTCAATAGCTTTTTGTATTAAACAAACATTGTTCAAAATAAAAGTAAAAGTTTAAAAACATTAAATACACAAAAAAATACTTATGTTTATCTTTTGATTGATTTTCACTCCTGTCATCAAAAATATAATTATGACATATTGGCTACAAAAATTTTTTGTTCTGTAAAATAAAATATTTTCTATTTTTAAATCAAACTGACAGCCTTCATAAATTTTCAGGGTTACCATATTCAATAGGTAATAGTAAACCTTTTTGTTTCTGTCATATGCAATTCTGCAGCATAATTAAACTGCAGTTTTGTATCAAAGAAATAGGTCAATGTTAAAGTTAACTACACTGAAGTTTGTCAACTAAAACTTAAATCCATAAAAAGGGGTTTTGCAACTATTCATACTTGTGAAAACTTTTATGAGTGCTCACAATAATATTAGATTTTAAAAATAAAATATAAGTATAAATATGCTTATGAAACAACTCTATAAGAAAATAATGAACTCATATATGTGGTACACATGTATGTGTGTTTAAATAATTATTTTTCACAACAAATGATAATCTAATATTACCTGTTTTTATTAAAATTGTCGAGCAGCATGGGGTTATTTTAGATGCACTGATGGAATGGGATATGGAGAATAAAATGTGTATAATCTTTAAACTTTTACTTCTTTAAAACTATCAAATATTTTTAAAATCTTTGTCAATAATCATTTATTAAAATACACATAAATAGGTCTAGGTCATTGTTTTAGTGTATGAATATTTTTAATCAATTTAAAACAACATAACAAACAACCACAAAAATAACAAAACAGTAGAAACTTACTGGGAAGGCTCTGATTCGCATCTTGCCTGGTTTGTCCTTCGGTAACGTATTCTTCATCATTGCGGCTACAATATATTGTATCAACGAAACACTACACAATTAAAGATTTGTTCACTGTTCATTTGTTGTCGCGATAACACATCGTTACTCTCATTTACACCTGCAAGAAGAGTTTAGTAAACATAGCAATTCAGAATAATGTATTCATTCAAACAAATCACGAGATCAGTAAAGAGCTTACATTCATAGCTAAATACGACTTGCATTAGTGACTAAAACGATAATAATATGTTGTTTTATAGTATTTTTTAGTAATTCATATAAAGTAGGTACATATTAAAAATAATAATTATACGATTCAGTCATATCTGTGAATACAATTTAATGACATTGACAGATAAAATAGTTTCTTTCTCTTTTTCTCTTGTGCTAAATGTCGTATACAATAGCGCCACCTCACGTTTCTACACTACGTTCTTTTTTGATTTCCTTTTCTCTGCAATGGCTATTATACAGATTGATGAAAAATATTTGCCAGAAATTTGTAAACTTACATGAAATGAGATAATCCACTGCTGGCTTGGTCAGAAATATTTCACTGTCACAATATTTAAAGTACATATATTTCTTCGTTTTATCATGCCTAGTAGTTCTTCAATTGTTTCAGCTTTCTGACGAAACCATAAACCAATTGCTTAATTTTTTTATTTGCATTTTGGTCCTCTGAATACGAACGTTTTTATCTCCTCGAGATATTGTCGATGGTGACCAATTTTAAGGTATGTACTACAAAATTCAATATTTACGTTTAGAGGATGCAAATTGACCGACCACATAACGTGTTTAGAAATAAAATTCAACTTAAATAGATTTGTGGTCTAAAATGAACTGTACTAGAATGTGTACCAAATGACAAACATGCGTGATAAACATTGGGATTTCCAAGTCTAATAAATGGAACTTAGCTAGTTTGGATTTAGAATTGATTAGGAATAAAGTAAAATTATAATAAATGTGCAGTGATGTGCAGCTAGAGTTTTTAGAACTATTTTTTTGTTTTAAATAAAGCTTTAAGTTCTTAAAGGTCTTAAATCCACGTTTATTTCCTTAATAACCCTGTTCATAATTTCGCTAGCATTTTCTTAGGGATTCTTCGATGCTTCGAGAGAAAATTGCATATGTCCTCCTCTTTCAGTATAAAGAGGAGGACATATGCAATTTTCTCAATATAGTAATATTAGCAGCGAAATAATAACAGAGATAGTTAAACACTTTTACACGAACTTTCTGTATTGGTCACCAGGTCAGATCAGCTTGTGACACTGCAATAAAATTGTTTCCAACCCAATCCGAGACATTATTTCCATTTTTACGAAACCGAAATCTTTAATTTCCAAAACCAAAATCATGACCTGATAGTTTTTAGTAGCACTAATTTTTTTAGTTTAGAACGATGAATCCTTCGCTTCGATCGTAGGATGAACCGCTCGTTTTACGAGACTTAATTTTGTTCCAATTATTTAAAAGGGAATGCGCTTGTTGTCTTATAAAAGAATGTAAGTAAAGGCATATTCTTTTCGAGTATATGCTATTGTGATCCTGGACTATCACATAAAAGATTAAGTAAACAAACTGAGGGTCATAGACAGACGAACATAGGCATGTTCGTCTGTCTATGACCCTCAGTTTGTTTCACACTTTCTCTTGGTTTTTACAAGGGGCTTTCAGAAATATCACTACCTGATGCAGAGATAACGAATGATCACTAAACAGATGGAAAACCATTATATTCAGAAAGAAATGAATGCTGCACAAGCTATCACATTCTAAACTTAACACCAAAGCCTTTCATCAGCTTATCTATTTTAGAATTTTTGCTTTATAGAGTATTATTATTATCTAAAGAGATTCCAAGTTAAACTTTTCTTTCTTTTTCTTTTAAAAAAAGACAACTCCCGCATTAGGAATATACATCCTGTGTCGCGGGGGACTTTACAAACATACGTGAAACGGACACAAAGAACACCCAGACTCAGAACAACAATTTGTGGATCACACAAAGTGTCGTTTGTTTTTGTTTTGAACCCACAACACTCGGCGTAGTAGGAAGCCGCTTAAACCGCTTAAACCACTCCGCCATCCATGCAGTCAACTTTTAATTTAGGGGTGATTTTCTTTTGATCCTTTAGACATATCAGTTACTTTCCTCTTTAATACTTACTTTATATTGGTATGTAAGGATAAATTAATGGTATTGGTGTACCATTTCATTAATTTACTTACGTTAAAGAGAACTACTTATTAGTCAGATAGCTAGAGCTAGACACAGCTAGAGAGTTCAAAGAAGTATTGAAGTAAATATTTTGTAAAATTTCTTTGAATATGCTTACTGGATAACACACCATCTATGTTTATGTACAAAGCTCGACATAGAAGCACAACCATCTGTCTTTTAGTTAAATCTTAATGCGATAGATGGCAATACGGTCTGTTAAAAATTTGGAAGCTCAAGGTAGCTTTCCGTAATATATATATGTATAAATCTATGTTATATTTTAGTATATTAAATATAATTTATTTATTTATTTACTTTAAAATATGGAAATACTAATACAAATATAAAAAGCTAAATGTTACTGTATAGCTACTAGAACACTGCACATATTTTTTTTTTTTCAATATATTTAATGCAAATCATAGGGGCTGATTATACTCTTCGGTTTT
Source organism: Arctia plantaginis (assembly GCA_902825455.1). Classification (NCBI taxonomy): domain Eukaryota; kingdom Metazoa; phylum Arthropoda; class Insecta; order Lepidoptera; family Erebidae; genus Arctia; species Arctia plantaginis. The sequence continues at coordinate 11,938,241 of CADEBD010000288.1, forward strand.
CTGTCTAATCTGTCGCACTGTGTGTATGTGGTCTATGGTGCCATATCCGCATCGAAACCCAGCTTACTCCATTAGTTGAAATTCGTCTAGTTTCGCGTGGGACGGTTTGTGATGACTCCAACACTCACTAAGGACTTGTATGTTTCCCTCTCTTTGGAAAAAAAACGCACGTCATACCTATTTACAAGAAAGGTTCCAAATCTAAAATAGATAATTACCTCCATCTTAAACTGTGTAGCCAAGGTTTTTGAAAAAAAAAAATTTTATAACTTTTACCCAGTTGTTAGTCTTGGCATTCCAGAATCTCCTCAGAATCTCTCAAAGAGGGCCGAGGATGAGCCCCTGCTTAGAGCCCTCCTTGAGAAGGTCGCATCCGACAAACCGACCACCTCTGACGTGAGGACTGAAGGTAGGGGTGCTGACCTCGAGGAGCTACGCTGCAGAGTCGGCAATCCCGTGGACCGGATTGAGGAGGCAATCGGCGTAGCCGATTGCTTACTTCAGACGTCCCGGGTAACCGGGGGTCCCGAACAAGAGGCCCTTATTACAGTCGTTCGCTCCATAGTCGAGGCGGGAAGACACCTCGTGGCCGAGAATAAGGCCCACGAAAGGGAGAAAGCCCGCCTCGAGGCGGATATCGCCAAAAGTTGTGCCCATTGCCCATCATTGGTACCGTTGGCGATGTCCGGCCGTATGGAGCCGGACTTAGTCCGACTCATGGCGGAGATGGAGGAGCGACTAATGAGGCGCATCTCTGCAGTAGAGAGCGCCCATTGTCGCCCACCTCTGGCCGGAAGCTGTTAAGCCGGGCTTAACAGCCCAGCCAGCAGCTAGGGTGGGTGGGCCATCATTAGCGCTCCAGAAGGCCAAAAAGGGGAAAGGAAAGAGGAAGGTGACCCCAATCCTAGCCCCAGTCTCAGCCCCGACTGACACCGCACAGCGCCCGATGGAGCGGGGCTGGACGGTAGCCGGGGATAGTAAAAAAAAAAGGCGGAAGACGCTGCCGTCGCGACGGGAGCGCCGAGGAGGCTCCGCGCCCCTCGCTCCTCGGCCGTTATTATAACTCTGACGGCGGAGGCAGCGTAGAGGGGCGTGGGGTCCGCCGAGGTCTTGGCGAAAGTCAAGGCCAACGTGGACCTCAAAGCCCTCGAGATACTGGGTGTCCGGTGTAAATTCACGGACGGGAGCCTGGCTCCTCGAGGACGCCGGCGCCACCAGTGCCCCCAAAGCCGACGCCCTAGCGGCCTAGTCACTGAATGCAGCTGATGTCCGAGTGTCATGGCCCACTAAATGTGCCGAAATCAGAATTACGCATCTGGACGATTCTGTCACGGCGGACGAGCTTAGACTTGCCATGGCGGAGACTGGAAGCTGCCCTCTGGACAGTGTGAAGGCCGTAGCAATACGCTTTGGCCCCGGTCGACAGGGGGCAGCGGTTGTCAGCTGCCCCATTGCGGCGGCCCAGAAGGTCTCCGATGGACGAAGCCTCCTGGTTGGAGGTTTCCTGAGGCCGCAGGCACGACTCCTACAGGCCCAACCGGCAACGTGCTTCCGGTGCCTGTCGGTGGGGCACGTGGGGGTGCACTGTAAGGCGGAGGTCACCATAGGTGACCTATGCTTCCACTGTGGCCGCTGCTTATGAGAGCTGCTATGGAGCATACTACACCACAGATGGCTCCGCCTCTGGCGCTTGAGGTGCCTAATGTGGATGACGAAGACGTGCCTGAGGTCACTTGGGCAGACCTAAGGATGGCGGTGCTACGGCTTAAAGCTAAAAACAGCGCCCCGGAACCCGATTGCATCCCAGGCCGAGCGTGGGTCCTGGCCTTAGATGACGAGGCTTCTTGGAGGGTTCTTCAGCGCATGTCTCGAGCGGGGCCAGTTTCCGAAATTGTGGAAGACGGGGAAACTGGTCGTCATTCGAAAGGAGGGGCGCCCAGCGGACTCACCATCCGCCTACCGGCCCTATTATTGCTTAACGAGATGTGCAAACTCTTTGAAAGAGTGATTGCAAGGCGCCTCGTCAAGCATCTCGTCATAGTGGGGCCGGATTTGGCGGACAACCAGTACGGTTTCCGTCAGGGGCGCTCCACCTTAGATGCGATCATGCGCGTGAAGGCTCTGGCGGAGGAAGCAGTTTCCTGGGGCGAAGTGGTGTTGACGGTGTCCTTGGACATCGCCAACGCGTTCAACACTGTGCCCTGGAGTTGCATCAGGGAGGCGCTCATGTATCACAAAGTGCCTCTCTACTTCTGCCGCATAGTCGGGACATATCTGTCGGAGAGAGCCGTCGTCTACCCATGTAGGACCGGTCTTGGTAGACGTGAAATGTCGTGCGGTGTTCCGCAGGGGTCGGTGTTAGGGCCACTCTTGTGGAACATCGGCTACGACTGGGTGCTTCGCGGTGCCCTTTTAGATAGTGTCGCCGTCACGTGCTACGCGGACGACATGCTCGTCACAGCGTGCGGCAAGACGCACCATGAGGCAACCCTGAGGGCCACGGCCGCGGTTGCCCAAGGCGTTAAGCAAATCCGGCGGCTGGGTCTCGAGGTGGCTCTGCACAAATCCGAGGCCTTGTTCTTCCATGGGCTTCGGAGGAAGCCACCTGTTCTAGTCTCATAGTTGGAGGCACTCGCATCGGCCTCGAGACCTCGATTAGGTATCTGAGGCTCGTACTCGATGGCCGATGGGACTTCGGACATCATTTCCGAGGTCTGGTCCCCAAATTGATTGGGGCAGCGTGTGCATTGGCGCGGCTGCTGCCCAACACGTAGGGGAGTGAAGGGACCGACTTGGGTAACCGAGTGCCGGGCACGCCGTCATCGCGGCGGTAAGACCCGTTATGGAGGATTGGCTCGAGAGGCATCACGGGACCCTCTCATACCGACTGACGCAGGTGATCACTGGAAAAGGATCCTTCTGCGAGCAAGTTATGCTTGCGAAGGAGATGGCGGAGCGGGACCGGGAGTGGTTTAGAACTCTCCCGGCCCGCCAGGCTCGGCAACGGGCCAGGTACCGCAGACAACGGACGGAGGTCGCAGAACGACCGTCCTCCATAAGCGCAGGCCCGGGGGTGACAGGTGAGGCCATCTGTCACCCGAGCAGAAGCAGGCCGGGGTGACGGCGAGCGCGTTATGAAGCGCGCGCGCCCTTCCGGGAGCACAGAGGGAACATGGGGGTTCCCACACAGGGGGGGTCGTCTACCCGCCGTAGATGGCCCGAGGTACGTCGGGGCACCAGGGATTTCCTTTCTAGGGTACACCTGGTTCCCCGACTACTGGTACCTGAGACGGCGTGCGGATTTAGTCGGTTCGAGTCCTACATTACCACCGGTAAGTGGTATCCCGGTAAGAGGATTTCCGAACAGAAAAAAAAAGAAAAGGGGGAGGCAACCTCGAGGGACCCAATCGTATCCTATGTTCCACAGGAGTGGTCCGAGAACAGACCCCTGCGGAACACCGCACGACATGGGCCCACTCTCAAAGCACCATTTCGGTCCTCGTACATGACGGTACGCTCCTCTAAGTAATCTGCCACCAGCCGCCTCAGTTATTCTGGCACCCATGATAGTGGAGTGTTTCCCTGATGCAAATGATTGGCAGACTATTGAATGCGTTGGCGATGTCCAACGACACCGCCAACAGCACGCCGCCACGGCTTACCGCCTCTTCGGTCACGCTCCTGAGGCGTAACACAGCACGCACGAAATCAGAATTGAGCGTCCGATAGATCAGGGCCCACCCCGCAGAGGAACATCATCCACGTTCTCCCCGCCGTCTCCAGACGAGAAGGCCATCTGCAGGGGTGGAGGCTCCGCCCGTTGCGGGAAGCTGGGCTGGAGAGTTTCCGTAAGGGGAAGGGGCCCGAATCGCGGAGCTTTTGTCGCACCGCACGATAAGAGCGACCTCAGGGGTCACGATCGAGACCGAAGAAGAAGTGAAAAGAAAGGAGATTCCAGCATCTCCTTTCTTTTCACTTCTTTGGCCGGGCTAAAGGCCAGCTTCAGAGTTTGCCGCGCCTCTCGGTACTCCTCATGAAAGCTTCTCCTCTTCACTCTCACCGCGGTGACTCCGCCGACTGCGGGTGTAGGACTTTCGGGCACGAGTATAGGCTGCGCGGAGGCCGCGCCAACTCCTGGCACCACCAGTAGACCTCCTTCCTTCGAGGTCGACGACTCAGATGCGGGGTATGGCCGCATTGCAAATCTGCGTAATCGCATAATGGAAGCGACTAGCCCCCATATCGACCTCCTCAGTGGGTGCCTCAGCAGACAGTCAAAAATGGCTGCCTCCTCTAGTAGGTCTCTGTTTAGTATCGCAACAGCCCACCGCGGAAAACGTAAAGAACGCCACGCCACGTGACCCCTACTGGGGTCTTGGGACGGGAGAGCTCAAATCGGAAATAAAGGTGATCCGAGAGCGTCTCAACCTCTTTCAGAACACGCCAGTTCCTTACTCGTGCGGCGAGGGCAGGAGTAGCGAACGAAAGGTCCACTATTGACTCCCCCCCTGCTGTCGCACGCACGTGTTGGTGGAGTCTCTGTTTAGAAGACAAAGGCCCACCGAGGCCACCCACTCCTCTAAGGGCCTCGCCCCTTGCGTCCGTCCTGGGCGAACCCCAAGCAATGGATTTTGCGTTGAAGACCCCCAGTACAAGGACGTGCCCAGACGCTAACCGCCGCATCGAGGTCTCCAAGTTGTTGGATTAAAACAGACTAACAAATCTCGTCCGTGACGCCGTCTCTCGGAGCTCACTGAAACGTCAGAAAATCCAGCTGTCAAACTAAAAACTCGTCGATAATTAACTTTTCTGTAATGGTGCGAAATGCACCGTTACAGTACTTGCTTTGTTTTACATCTTCCTTTATTTTATTTTGTTGTGTTTATAATTATTTTCTCTCCGTTTTTCCATATCTATCTGAAATAGGTTTAAAAAAAGTCACGATTTGAATGATTAGTACTCATTCAAATCGTGACTTATTTGTGTTTATATTAATTTGTAAAAATATACAAATTAAAACTCACATACCTAGTTCCTCTAAATTTTGCTCACAGAATATATATATAAATTGGCAGTAGTGAGAGTCCGACTTTATGCTTGACTAAAGAATGGATTTGGAACTACGAACAGATGTGCTGTCGCCTTGAATATTCGAATGGCGCTGAAGTTCTTGTGTGCGTATACTTTAATTTATTGCACATTACGGGAGACAATTTCTACGTACTAAAATGTATGAACAACGGGATCTTTTTTCTTTAAAAAATGAATTACTTATATTTAAGCTTAGATTATGGCCTTTTTGGTCCGAATTAGTAAAGAAATTTAACGGTGATTGTATTATCTATACTTCTTTCTCACGAATTAAAAATAACTATTTTCAAATAGAACAACGAAATAGTGATATTCAAAATAGCAAAGGTCGATTTCAATGATTTCGATCAATGTTGAGAATTTATTTTTCTAGAAAATAAAGAATTATTTTATAAGTTTCACATGATAAAAATGTAGTCTCATCTATTAAGCAACTGAGATGTTTTTTTAGTGTAACTTAATGAAGTGAGTTCTTTAACAACATTCACGACAACTAAGACCAATTGACCAGTCAGTAAATATCGGTGACCACCGGTGAGAAGAAAAGTTTGGATATTATATAATATTTGAATAGAAATGTGTCTGTGAAATTTAATCATACAATCGTAACTTAAGTTGGGAAGTTGTCAAATTTTAACCAAATACCAGTCATATACAGTTAAAAAACAAAATAATGTCAGTTCCGTAAGTCAGGTCATAATTATAGGCAACAACTCTATCCGGCTGTAGACTAGAATCTCCATCGGCAAATAAACAAGTTTTTATAACGGTTTTCAATTCGGAGAAGTTAAAAAGACCTGGAAATTAAGACTGACCGTATACGTAAAGCTGAAATGCAGTTGCATGCATGCATGTTGCTACAGCTACACGTTTTAATTTTCTTAAGAAGATAAGTGAATTGTACCCAAATACTCATGTCAGCCAGGATCACTACCTACCAATCTTGTTGATCTACGTGTAGAGTGCAGCAATGATGAAAACGTGAGATTAGACTCAAATGTTCAAACTTGCATGAGGGAAATCGATATTTCAAAACTTACTAAGCATTTCACAGTGATGATGATATGAAACTGTATATTAATGTATCCTGGTCTTCCTGAATAGAATCCCCTCATCAACACTTCCTTGCTCTAGACGTGCGCCTGATTTTATTAGAAGGCTAGACTTAGCTATTAGAAGAGCATGTAAGCTGATCAACCATCTGGTAATTACAACTATAGCATATTTAAGATAGCAATCAAACGAAAACAAAAAAGAGTAAATAGTTTAAAATAAATCTTTATTATCGAAAAAAATTGTCAGCCTACAAACATTTTATAAATATTTGTAATAAGGTTATAGTTAAATAAAATCTGTGTCTTCACTGCAACTTCAATAATAATTTAATACAATCTTTGGATATTTATAATTAACATTCAGATTTAGATGTTTTTGACATAAAATAGTTGTTTTCTAGAAAAATGGCTTGTAACTATAACAATGTCTTCATATTTTGTGACCATCTTGTGCGTCGTCGTCTACACAACCATCTTCTTAAGACAGTGCTCTACCTAGGCTTAATACGAAACTGCACTAAAGTTTTGTTTTATGTTTCGGAATTTCAATGTACATGTACAAAAAAATTACTACACCTATATAATCGGTAGGTGTCTTGTATTTTCTTATTTATTCTTAAATATACTATTTAGAAAGAAAGAAAGAAAGGTAAACATTATAAGTAATATGTAGCTATAATAGAATTCATAAACATAAAGAATATTAAGATAATACTTCAATTGTTATATATTTAGATATTCATTAATCTTACACTTTAAAGTAAGGCTAAGGGTGATAGAAATATATAAAATACTTAGAAATATTAATTAGATACACTATTTTGTATACAAGTGTTTTCTAGACTAAAAGTCTAAGTTTACACTTAGCATAGTATCAAATCTTTGAATAATAATTATCTAAACAACCAACATTTTAGCTAAAGTCTATCTACCAACATTTTAGCTAAAGTAATTCTAATCGTCTGCCATAGTTACGTCACAGATTGTTACTACAACATGTATTGAAGTCTATCTAACTCTATTCATTATTATCCATATAAGCGGGGTGGGCCTGTAGCACCCATCGAAACATCATGAGACTGATACAAGCACACACGAAGAGGCCAATCACCAATTGTAGATTTTTCTCCGACCGTGGATCTCGCTCACTGGTTCGTAATCGATGAACCAATCCATTCTGCAAAAAAGATACATGAAACCTATATTTTGTATTGTTTTACTTTTTTTTAAATGTAAATGGGTCAAGATGAGCAGACGGGTCACCTGATGGAAAGTGACTACCGCCTCCCATGACCGCCTGCAACTCGGGATTCTCAAACGCGTTGTAGGCCTTTTAGGAAGGTGCACGCTCTTTTCTTAAAGGTTTGAAGTTCGTATCGGTCTAGAAATACCGGAGACGATAACTTAATAATTAAACCAATGAAAGAGGTTAGATAGTATAGTAGTAGAAATTAAATTTCAAATGTACTTTTCAAACATAACAAAAACTCCTACATAAATTACAAAATTCTGCCGCACTTAATTATATCTTTATTTATATGCATATGCCATAGAGCAACGGGTCCGCCGGCGGCCTGTGTTGCTACTTGCTAATTTAGCTATTTTTTTAATGTTATAGGGAGTAAACTAGAAGACGGGACACCTGATCGTAAGTGACTCCTGCCACCTACAAATAACCCTGTGAGTGTCTCCCTCCATTTTTAGAGGGAGGAGGACCTCAATCACCCGATAAAAACAACGAAAGAATTGCTTAACGTCGGTTTTCTGTGAGGCCGTGGTCTCACTCCGATCCTAGCCCATTACTGCCGAAACATGGTTCTCCCACGGTATCTATCTTCTCTATATTCTCAGTAATATATTCCTTTTATGAATGATGATTCTTCAACCTAATTAGTTGTTCGAGTTTGTCGACACCATAACTCTATTTTTATTTTTTTATTGGCCCCAATTTATTATTGGCATCAACTTTTTCAGCTCGTAACACGTAAGGTTCAGGTTGAAATTAATTTAGTTGTTTGTGTTTGTCTCGAATTAGTGAAGTAGATGTTCATAAAACTTTTCTCTTTGTTTTAGATACATCTACATGAACAATATTTACCTGTTCTCAATATGACGGTATTTTTTGTGTATAAAATATGTAATAATATTACATATTTTATAACAGATTGTACAACAAACAACATACATACATACATAACAACAACAACAACATATAAACAAATTTGAACAAACCCCCTTTCTGAGGATAGACCCATATCCTTACTGGAGATGGGCCTAGACTAGATTTAAGGCTGTTGATGTGTGTGTGATAAACAGATTTCAATAATTATTTATTACTGTAAAGTATACTCGTTCAGTAAATGTTTAAAGAAAAGAAAATTCCAAATATATTTCAACTTCCTAGGAGTTAAAACGGTCAAAATATGTGTTAAAAGTAGCTACTGTCATGATTAGACAAAAGTCGTTTTTATTATTAAAAAAAATGTTATATATTAATAAATATAAGTATATTATAACATTTCACGTCTCACACACGTCAGTCTGTTTCGAAACTAGAAACAATCGAACCTCCGACCTCCGGTTTAGCAGTCAGGGTCACTAACCACATGACCAACAGGCCTGTCGTAAGAATGTCGATGTCTCCTACAATTTTGTTTTGTCACTTAATTGAGCCGTAGCTAGGTACCACTTTTTATGCCGAATGGATAAACTGATTAACTTTGAGAGTACTTTTTCGTACCATGACATTATAAAAACCATAGTCATTGAATTAATTCGAGCCCTTTTCCTGTCATTGTTCCGGAGTGATTTTGTACGGAAAAAGAAGCATTAACAAAAACCAAATCGTCGTTGCCGTTCATAGGAATAGGTCATTGAACTGTGACACGAAATAATAGGTTTTGTGTTGGTAAGTACAATTTGTGTAATTGGACAAAAATAAGTGTTCTCTCGCTTGCGATGCGTCAAAATTAGGAACTTGCTGACAAACATACTCGTACTTCACTTATATTTATTTAATAAAATAGATAAAACTAGAAACATATATGCACTTGTTCAGCTTTTATACGACATGTAATAAAAGATTATCGAGCCAAAGAATTGTACGAGCAAACCCGCACATTTGTAGTAGTTAACGAAATTAGCTTGCGTTCACTCATTTGTATTGCACTCGTAGTAAAGTAAGTGCCTATGCACTTACTTTACATACATAATTTTTGTACATAATTTAGTAGCAATAAAATCATCATTCGGTAAACTTGTCTACTCATTTATCAAACCAGCAATCTATCAGTAATGTTAGGGAAACTACCCCTACATCATTAACAGCCTTTAATAGTCCACTGCTGGACATAATCCTCTCCTTAGAAAGGAGGTTTTGGCCAACTATACCACGCTAGCAAGACGGGTTGGTATAGGGTTTGTGTCAAGTTTTCCTTCTCTCTGTAGTGCTGTTGTTCTGCGTAGTTTTCTCCCTTAGTCGGCTCATACGACACCCACGGGATGAATAGAGGTGGTGACACTCTGTATTCTTATTCCGTCACCACACACGGAGCCAAAGAATAAAATTTAAAAAAAAAAATTACCCATCCTCCGTGAGACGTAATCCAAGACCCAGCTTCTTCGTGTAGGAGATCAGCAATGGCAGCAGCAGGCGCGGTCACCAGCTCCAAGGCTGGTTCACCCTCTGCCGCTTCAGCAGCCTCTTTTGCAAGGGCTCCGCAAACACAGTACACGGCCGCGATCTACAAAAATTTACACTAAAATTGAAATCCAACTTTGGAAATTTTGTAATTATGTTTTTTAAATTTAATATGTTTTTTTAATATAGGGTAAAAATTTATTGGATTCTAACCCACTAAGACGTGCCGCGGTTCCTTGTATACGACAGCTTTTGCAGCTATTTCTAACTCTACTTTCTGGAATAAGTTAAAATCTAGAAAGTTATCTAACCCTTGGCAGCTGTAATCTAAGAAGTTCCAGATAACTATTGTTAAACTTTCGTTCGTTCGTCGAAAGCCAAACAGTTGCGTCTTTGTCAAGGATACAAATCACTATCTCGAATGAAGATACAGATAAACACTCAATCCGTCTTGTTTTTACTTTGTTAATGGTCGTGTACTTTTATTTAATACGAGTACTTAGATAATATACTAGATGAAGTTCATTAAATGGTAATGAAAAATTAGTACTACCAGGTACCAATTCACTTAATATTATGATAACAGGTTATTATTTTATTAATTTTAAATTTATTTATGACAGCTTTTTAATTTATTTTCTTAGAAGCAAATCGCAAATTTGTTAGGAAAATGAAGAACTGTCCGTTGTTTTAATAAATATTAAGGGAAAGTGTCTGACCGTGACTCCACTATATTTTCATTAGTATTTACCCAATAAGTTGTAATTATTTAATTAAATATGTTTACTTCATTATTCAAGATAATATTCATTTTTGAAGTGAGCGCGCTCTTTTGTTAGAATGTCGACCGAAATGTATTTTACAATTAGTAATTGTATGTTTTTATCGATTAACTCATCAACATGTTTTAAAGGTAACATAAAACTTAAACAGTCGTAAAAACTTAGACTCACCAGACACAGTCCTCCTTCAATGACTTCCAAAAAGCTCTGTTTTAATTTCCGTCAGGCTGATGTTTAAGATTTTAGACCTGTCCACTTGCTTCTTATTTTGTGGAAAAAGACGTACGTCGATAAAAAAAAACATGATGTTTGAGGGTTTCAGGGTCATGTTAGTAAAGGATTATCTAGAATCGTTTCGTTAATTCATGAAATATTGTACTTTTAAGATCATCAGTATTGATATTCACATAGAAATTTATCGATAATTTCTCTAATTTAACCCTTCTCAGGCTAATATTTCTGCCGTCCAATGCTTCTTATTAAGTCCGTCAAAGTGATTGTGAAAGAGAAGTGTTTAAAGATTTGATAAAAAATGATTTCTTGGTAATCCAACTAATTCACATTACATGAGATATTTTCATTTTTAGCGATTAGAAAGTTTAAATTTGTATGTTTAATGAAATCTTTCTGATCTGTTGTTGAAATAGTATCATCATGGTCATTATTTTCCTGCCACTTTCCCAATTATATCTGTAGTTCGCGCACTGTGTTACATTGCAAAAGAATATTTGCGGTCTTTTTATTGCTGACAACCTAACTAACACTACATAGGAATGTAATCGTTTCTAGACGGGACCAACGAAGGTAATTTGGGGTAAGAGAAACGTATAGGGCAAGAGAGCCTCGGCTACCGACAGTATATTATAATAAAGTCCTAAAATAGTCCTTTGTGGCGTGTGGGCACATCGATCCGTTATAATTTTGAGACGAATTCTAGTAGTTACGCTGGTATCGTTTTGGGGGCCGGTATGACAGCGCACGGTTATCAGAGTTGCAGTGAATAACTGGACTGGTGACCATAGTTCAGTAAATGTGTGTACGCTACTTCGGCGCTGTTATCTCATTCTCAGCAACGATAACTCGGTAGCGATAGACAAACGTCTTAACGCATGTAATTTTAAGGTTTTTAGGATCTTCATTCAACTCTATCATTGTTCAGGTAGTTAAGGTAACATTTCATTTATGAATAAAGCCATGTCATAAAAGAAAAAATGTATATGCTTTATACATATAACTTAAGTGTCAATAATTTATGATTATTATCGTAGTTTATAAGTTAAAAAACAAAACAAATGTTGTTGAACAATAAAGTTTATTCTATTCTATAATATATTTGTTCGTAGTTTTGTATTAATAACAGTCGCATAATAATAACAGTCAGGCAGTTAATAACGGTTTTTGTTACAGCCGTTCTTGTTTAATCATCCACGTTAGGTCTTTCGACCTTACAAAGGGATTCAATATAATTGCATTACAGTTAATTCTGATCAAAGACAACGTGAATACCGAGAATTTATTTAATGAAATATATATTTATTTATTTAATTTAAATGATTTATCTTAATTTGAGATCTATCTTAAAGAGTTTCTTTGTTTGATTAATCTCAGGAAGTACTGGTTCAAATTGAAAATTTATTGTAGTGTTGGATAATCCATTTATTGAGAAGAGTATAGACTATAATATCACGCTAAGTCCGATAGGAGACGTTTATCAATAACAAAAAAACGAGTGTGCTTAAGACTACACGACTGAAGTAAAACTTCTTGGCTATGAGAGAAAGAAAATGTATGCTCGTACCTTTCTCTCTTGCTCCTACAGTAATATAAGAAACGTAACTCTCTCTCTTTCTATCTTCACTAACTTATATCTCCTTCCCAACTTCCGTTCGCCTCGGCCGATCAAACTTTTCGTAACGCTCTCGGCACGCACTCACCAGCTTACTCCCTAAGTCAAGCGTGCGTAAAAAAGTTTTACTTCAAAATGTTGCAGAAACGGGGAAAATTTATTTCTTTTGAGAGACAGACAAAGTTCGACGGGTCAGATAGTCTTTGATTAAATGATGTAATACAGTTATTACCTTACACCAAGTTATGTTATCTCTAGTGATCCGTCGTCCTAATGCGAGGGAAAGCTCTGCAAGGGCAGTGTCTGATTTTAACATAGCAGAGGGTGCTCGTGTGGCTTGCCTCGCCACCTGCCTGAACGCATTAGGTTTTTTCCTTTCTAAAGCTGCACATAAAGACCGTAACGCCGCTAGTACTCCAGCTTCTGTGTTGGTAGCGGCTTCTTCTCCACATTCAGTCTCCACCATTCGTTGTAATCGTTTCAGTACTATTTGCTGTAAGAATATACACATATACACGTAATTATGACATATACACACCAATATAGACACCGGCAACAACCTTAGGTTTGGCTGCAGCATCAGGTTAAGGTTACCATAACATGGCAATACCACTATAATATCAGTGCACTAAATGTCAAATCAATCGGTGTTGTGTACGAACACAACTCCGATTGATTTGAGCTATTTGACTTCATCGACTAAGAAAGGTGATTGATGAAGTTGATGATATTCACAAACCATAGCTAAAAACTTATCAAAACACGTCAAACGTATAACACGAGGGGTGTTATAAGCGGGAATGTTATAAGGGGAGTTCCGCAAAGGAAAAAAAAAGAAAAAATGGTGTTATAAGTTTGGCGTGATATAAGTGTATTCGCGGTGGGGGTTTCAAATGATATAATATATAATATATGTGAAAAGAGGATACCTTTTTTTGACACAAATTGGATCTTCTAATTTGTGTTTTTATGTATTGTAGGCAAAGGGCGCGTCCCTCTCGGACTATATGTGGCTTGACTTGCGTCTGACCGGTAAGGCACCATCCGATAGTGGCTGAGAGGCGGCGGGATAAAGCTGAGGCCGCGGTACTAGACACCATTGTGCTGAAGCGCCGCTTTGTACGATCGAAAGTTGACATAGACCTAGATGGAGGCGCGCGGTGATCTGTCAATTATAATAATAATAACAATTCTATACAGCTTAAGCAATAATAACTTCACAATTCTCACACGCGGCTGTCAGATCCCAAATTAGGCAAAACTTTTATTATGGTAACCAGACTAGTCATAAATACATACATATTATGGATAAATTTCACCCAGACCAAATGATCGCGCTCATCACACAATCATTTGTCCTGGGAATGGTGAGAATCGAACTCACGATTTCTGGCTTATATGTCGGGGTCCCTAAACCCTACATCCAACCACCACACTCCACCTGGGATATTACAATTTTAATTTAGACTCTTAAGATTTAAACTAAGTTGCACGTTATACAATACATCAATCGCATCAGAGCGATTTCAGGAGTCAACACTATAGCTCATTTTAACCTAAAGACTTATGTTGTACCTACTAGCTGACCCGCGCAACTTCGTCTTCGTCTATCAAAAGGAAAACATTTTTCCGTTTTGGAGACATTTTTCCTTCCTGGATAAATGGGCTATCCAACTTTAAATCAACTTTCCATATTTTTCTTTAATACATTTTAATTCGAACCGATACTTAGTAAGTTAGCGAGAGTAGTCGACTGCACGGATGGCGTAGTGGTTGAGGCGGTCGCCACGCCGCTTTCTTACTACGCTGATCCTACTTTGTGTGATCCTCAAATTGTCGTTCTGTGTCTGGGTGTTCTTTGTGTCCGTTTCATGTATGTTTCTAAAGTACAGGATATATTTCTAGTGCGGGATTTGTCTTTAAAAGAAAAACCGTTATTAGTTTCAGATGGTGAACCCATCTGAAACTAATAACGGTTTTTTTTTTGTAGAAATAGGAACTCTAAACTATGGGCTGCTGTATTAGGTTTCCCAAAAACTTAAATTAAGACTTGCAAAAGGTATAACTTAATAGCTACCGTTGAACGTTATCAAAGATTAAGTTTCTTTGCGAATATACTGAGTAAGAAATTACAAACATGTTAACCTCAAAGTACTTGCTAAAATTAATATCGGTATAAGTACCTACTTCGGTAAAAGCAACTTCTTTGAATTTGTTTATTCAATATTGTATTACCTGAGAAATTTCATTCTGTCTTCTAATATTTATATATTCTTTCTTGTAAGTGAACGTCTAAGTATAGGGGAGTATACATACGGGCACGCCGAGTATACATACGATTGGCTCAAGGGGCATCACGGAACCCTCTCATACCGGCAGACGCAGGTGCTCACCTGAAAGTATGCTTCGGAGATCATCTGTATCTGATCCGCAAGGAGCCAACGCCTGAGTGCCAACCACTGCAACGGCCGGACCGTCTACACGGCGCTCCACACGCTGGCAGAATGCCCGGCATGGGTGGAGCAAAGGCATAGCCTCGTAGCGGCCGTCGGCTCGTCGCATGATTGCGGTCTCCTTCTGCGAGCAGGTAATGCTTGCGAAGGAGATGGCGGAGCGGGACCGGGAGAGGCTCAGAACTCTCCCGGCCCGACAGGCCCGAGAACGGGCCAGGTACCACAGACGGCTCAGGCGCCGGAGGTCGCTTAACGTCTGCCGTCCTCCATAAGCGCAGACCTGAGGGGTAATCTATAAGCCGTAGATGGCCCGAGGTACGTCGGGGTACCAGGGCTTTCCTCTCTAGGGTATACCTGGTTCCCCGGCTACAGGTACCTGGAGACGGCGTGCGGTTTTTGGTCGGTTCGAGTCCGACATAATCACCCACTGGTGGGTGGTATTCAAGAGGAGATCCGCACAGAAAGGAGAGCATAAATATGAAAGATAATGAATTAAAAACTGTAATTCATCATGCTAAAGGCCTTATTCAGTTCAAAATCCCACAATGTCTAATTGTAGAAACTAAATTTGAATTCAATTATTTACTTCATTGAAAGCTTGATGAGTATTGGCTTCAGATATAATAAGACGTATACTGTAAAGGGTTACACCACAAATAAGGTTAGTCAGCCATTTTCTGCCCTTACTTGAGACGCACCTAAGCGTAAAGCTTGTGGCAATCATGTAGGCTCAACTGCGTCAAAGACGCCGTCATTTTTGCCTGTTCTTATCCATAGGATCTGCGTATTGAAATGACTGAATGACTCATGCTATTGACAAAAAAATCTCTTAATTGATTTAATTAAGATCAAATATTTTTATTTATATTTAAGCACTAATAGCACTACACGGTGTCACCCTGGTATAATTTACAAGAAAGGTAGCCGTTTTGTAATTATTTCTTAATTCGTGGTTTTCACTTTGAAAATGATTAACTTCCTACAATCGTTTATCCCTTATTAAATCACTTATAGAGGTAGATTCGTAAAGTAATACTGAAGTTCGAATCGATAAGTAAAAAAAAAAAGTTGCCCATGCAAACATGCACCCTTTTTTTAGAGTACTTTTAAAAATTAGTAACAAAGTTTAATAAAGATTATTTACTGTGAGATTGAAAACGCAACTACCATAAATAACGAAATTTCATATTAATTTCCAACCCCTATTTTGCACCCTTAGGGGTGAAGTTTTTAAAAATTCTTTCGTAATGCACACCAACGTCACCTAGAGAAAATTGTGCAAAATTTCATGCTTCTAGCCCCAGAAGTGAAAGCTGTGCGTTGATCAATCAGTCTGACAGTTTTTATATATAAGATGTTACTGATGATTTGAAATGTATGGAAAGTATTTTTGGCAAATGTTTCTCGTGTCCTTATAAAGATATTATTGTAAAGAAAGCGAAATTGTTGTAAGAACGCTGGGTTTTCTTATTTGAAAAATATCAAATCATTCCACCCTCCTGAGACTAAAGCTGTATTACTGTATAATTTATTATAGCCTCGTAAGAAGCACACTTGACGCTCTCACTATGCTACACATAGCCTAACAATTGAACGAATTCAAAAGCGATTCTACTTGAACTATATCTTATCTTACTTTGTATACTAAGCAGTCCACCAGGTAGTGCGCTAAGAGGCGTGCTGAGCTTCCTACGCAAGCGCAGTGCTGGAATGAAGTCGTCGTCTTCTTCGCCATCGGGTGGAGTGACTTGTATGGCGATGTTCGTTGAATCGAATCCTCCAAGGTTTGTCTGTTTCCATCGTCGATCAGTTAGTTGCTCTATCTGAAAATATAACATTCCTTCATTTATTTTCTGACAAATAACGCCAAGTAGCACAATTAATATTTAGCGTATCGCGTCATTTATACCTATTTTTTTTATTAATATATATAAAAGTAAAACCCTAACCAACATTGTGAATGTGAAGTGAGTTTGTTTACATCACTAAGTATTTAACCGATCATTATGAAATTTAGCATTTACCTATACACAAATAGACATTCAAAGGTACAGCAATTGTCGTTGGATAATATCATTGAGAAAAAGGAATGTCTTTATTTTGATAGCAAAGCCGTGGAGCCGCTAGTTTTTGATAAAAAATAAGTAAATTTTCTTTATTATAAAAAAAAGTATTAGGCACCGACTTCAAACAGATTAGAAGAGACTATTGCAATTATAATATTACCTGTTAAATTAAGGGGACTTTTTTGTTTTTTTACTTAGATTTGTAATTATTTTTTTATTTAAAGGATTTATTTTACCAGTTTTAGTGTAAGATATGTTTGTAATATCGTGCTGATCTACAGTACGATATTTAAAACACTACGTACCGCAATATATAGTACCAAACTGTATACTAGTATACCACATTGCTTAATTTCCAAAAACCAGAAGTGGTATTTTGTGGTTTAAAATAATTGCGTAACAATCTTTTTTTTTGTCTAAATGTTTTGTAATCTCATTCATTACTCTCTTTTGCACATATCTCTGTAACCCCACACAAACACCTTAAAAATATCTTTAAATAATACCTACATGATTTGATTTTTGAAATAATTATTTTCTAACTCCCAAAGGTCAACGATCCTTCCATCATCAGCTCAGCAACATAACATATCGACTACTAAACGCAAATACCTATAAAGCTAGAGAAATACCTACTCTAAAACACGTTTTTGGGGCTTTAAATTTTATTTATTTATTTAATTTTTATCAGATCCTGATTTGGTGGTAATGAGGCCCACATCGTGGGCACCAAATCGGTCCACAATTGACAGAGATATCGCGTAACAAACATACAAAAAAAAAAAACAGACGAATCGGTAACCTCCACTTTTGTGTTTTTAAAGTCGGTTATAAAACATCTTTATTTAAAGTACGTAATCAATCATCGAAGTACAATTTCACTTATTAAACACAATTTAAGTAATTATGGGTTTTGGCAACTGAATTTGGGCAAAAATCGGAAAAACAAGGTGACTCGATTCTTGAACTATTTATAATATGTACCTACAAATTCGTACGGAGTCCGGGCGAGTCCGATTAGCACTAGTCCCAATTTTTTTGAATAAATTCATCATTTATTCTATTCCCCATAACCTATTATTAATCATGCCATTTGCTACTACAACTAGTGTTTGGTGGAAAATTCTCAATATCACAGTTGCCTGAGGACGGCATATGGGAGGATGATTTCTTTGCCAATTTTGCTTTGTATGAAAGTGAAAGCACTTCAGTCTTCAGGTTAATGGATCTCATTATTTATTGCGAGATTTACGAGGTAAAATGGTCTGTTACGAAGTGAATTTATTAATATCTATCTACTAGTTAGTTTTTACTATACCCTTCTGGATTAATTAAATATTACTTATTCTTATTAATACTTTAAGGTCAAAATATGCAGGTCAATATTGCAATATTATCTATCTAGAGTTTTAGCAGTAATGGATTCTTAATAATTAAATAAAATGCACCTCATTTTTTTACGGGTGCATCCACTCGGACACAATTGCACACAAATCCGAGGGATGTGTTATATTTATGTATTTTTAGTTATATTTAAATATATTTGGTAGATAATATTTTCTGCATAGTTATAACTAGGTGAAGTACCTACTTCATTGACAAAAAGTTGAGATTAAATTATTATGTCCGTATTGATTGAGGAGTCACCTTTCATATCTTAATAAAGTATTATAGCATTATAATATTATTTAGTAGAAAATTTAAATAAAATTAAGAATCGATCCACGATATTGTATTTAGTATCAAAACTTATCTATACATAAAGTAAATGTTTTGATTAAGGAGTCACGTCAGAATTAGGAACATGATGGATGAAGATTTATAATAATTTGGTATAATTTTTAGCATTTGAGAGTAGTTGGTAGACAAAATCTTAGCTCGGTAGTATTAAAATTAAATAAGTTACCATAGATTATAAATGTTTTTCCTGACACCGAAGATCATCAACTTACTTAAGGCCATCCATAGAAAATATTCCTGTAAAGTTACACACGATGACCTCATCTCCGAAGACATTGAGGTACATGCGGCGTTCGGCAAGGCTGCCTGCTTTCACCTCTCCTCTTTCTAAAGGGTGTCTCCGTAAGGGAGCACTTTTTAAATTTATAATATATTTTTTTTCGTGCAAGTGGCAACTCTGAAATTGGACAGCTGTCCCCTATGTTTATTCCGACTATTAAAAATGGAGTGCTTTTCGAAAGAACAACGCGTTATAATTGTGAAAACTCATTACAAAAATGGGAAAAGTTACGCTGAAACCACTCGCAAACTTCACCAAATTTTCAGTCGAGAGAGTGCACCTAATGTGTCAACTATTGGAAGAGTGGTAAAAAAAATTGAATAAACTCGATTATGGGTATTAAGGATTCTTTGCCTCAACGTACCTTTCGGTCTTTTGAAAACATTGCTGTTGTAAACGAGAGTGTCGCTGAAAACCCGAAAACAATAATTCGGCATCGTTCTCAACAACTTCAAATTTCACGAAGCACTACGCACCAAATTTTGTTAAAAAGCCTTCAAGCGTACAAGATTCAGCTAACTCAGAACATCAACATGACAGATCAACAAGACTCATCTTCTCCGATGAACCGCATTTTCATCTGAATGGCTAAATACACAAAATTGACGAGTTTGGGGCTCAGAAAATCTTCATGCAAGCCGTGAAAAACAAATGCCCCACAACGAGCAGCTGTCTGGTGCGGATTTTGGTCAGGCGTCGTGATAGTTCTTACTTTTTTGAAGGTGAGGCCAAAACTGCAGTGAATCTGAACGGCATTCGTTACAGGAATATGATAAAGGAGTTCTTGTGGCCTCAACTGGACGGCATGGATCTGGACTATATGTGGTTTCTGCAGGACGGCGCCACCTGCCACACCGCGCATGAGACCATCGACTCATTGCAGCAACGATTTCCAGAACACATTATCTTACGAAATTCTGATGTCAACTTTTTACCAAGATCGTGCGATTTAACGTCGTGTGATTTTTTCGTTTTGGTTTTGTGAAATCTCGAGTTTATGCAAATAATGCAGAAACAATTCCTGAGCTCAAATCAGAGATCCAACGCGTCATCGGTGAGATATAGCCACATCTCTTTGTAAAAGTCATGGCAAATTTCATGAAAAGAGAAATGGCCTGTCATCAGAGCCGTGGCCTGGGCTATAAAATAAAAAAATTTATAGGGTTTTTCTGAGAGGAAAAATAGCCTAAGCTACTCCTTATATAGCTGCTAGTAAAGTATTATCAAAATCGGTCCAGCCGTTTTGAAGATTACCCGGAACAAACAGACGCACAGACAGACAAAAATATTTAAACTGGTTTTTAGGCATAGGTATCTTGCAAATAACTGTGTGAGCATGAAAAAACCTATTATTATGATATTACAAACAGACACTTAAATTTTATTTATTGGTATGTATATATATGTATATAGATTAAGAAGCCACACTAAAAGTAATGTAAATTCTTGAATATCAACAGCACTGGACTAAGATTATTAGTAGGCACCCTACACGATCAATTACTACCATACTAAATGACACAAAATTTTCAAAAATATTCATCAAATACTTTCCGTGTTCCAGGTGGTTCCTCAATTCAGTTTCAGTTCAGTTTAGCTTCAGAAGTCACTTTTACATTGATGAAACTTTGGATATATCTTACTACAAACTTCAGAATTTGTCCTATAAGATAGTTTGCCCACCTACATATAAGGGGTGAGTTTCCGTTTAAAATTTGAAGTGGCTAATCAATCCATACGTACATAAATTATCTCTGTCTCATGTCTTTCATGTTCATGATATTTTCACTAACGGTTTAGTTTGTCTCTTCAACTTAATAGGCGATAAATATTGTTGCACCGTAGGATTAAATGGTTCTTGTATTGTGTAGTTAGTTTATAAACGATCGAGAGTCGTATGGAAACTGAAGAACAGCGCCATCTAGCATCAAGTAAGGTACAACGGACACTACGCATTAAAATATTGATTGATAATTCCGATACTTGAAGCGCCATCTAGTGTCGAATATCGGAAGATTATAGAACTCTGTAGATTCCTTAATGTACATCTGTCCGGAACATTCGATCGGTAAAACCGGAAACAAGCACTTCATGGTTGTAATGGATTATTTCACTAAGTGGCCAGAAGTCTTCGCCGTTCCCAAATAAGAGGCTTCAACAGTTGCAGATAAAATTCACAGTGACCAAGGAAGAAAGTTTGAGTCTCAAATATTTCAAGAGATGGGTCGAGTAATGGGTGCTCACAAAACCAGAACCATCTCTCCGATAATTAGACGGAATGGTGAAACGATTTAATTAAACACTGGAGAGGTATCTGGCAAAAGTTACTTTCTAAGTAAGCAACTGTCATACCGAAGTGCAGTCCACGAAAGTACTTCGGTAACACAAGCTTTCGCAAACTTCGGAAGAGAACTACGGTTACCCCCAGATTTAATGGCTGGAATACCCCCTGACGTCCTGCGCTGTATAACGGAGTACACAAAAGATTTGCACAACAAGATGAATGACATTTATGACAATGTCAGACAATCGGGCCAACAAATGTCTGAGAAGATGAAAACCCGTTGTAACCGGCAAATAAGCAATAAGGGACTTTGAAGAGAATTCGCTAGTGTAGCTACATAATCCAGTTCGCAGTACAGGGAGATCTTCAAAGCTACAAGCCAAATGGGATGCACCATACCAGGTAGTTACAAAAATCAATGTTGTTACCTACCGGATACAGAAGTGGCCAAGAAGCGCCCCAAAGATTGTTCGTGTGGATCGATTGGCGCGATATTACAGGACCGATAATGCTCGGGACGAGCATGTTTTAGGAGGGGCAGTGTTGCGCCATGGGAGTAAATGGTTCTTGTATTGTGTAATTACTTCATAAACAATCGAGTCGAAGAGTGTACTCCTTCCTAAAAGGCCGGCAACACGTTTGTGACTCTTGAGTTGCAGACGTTCATGGGAGGCGATGGTCACCTCCATCAGGTGACCCGTCTGCTCGTCTGCCCCCTCGAACATAAAAAAATGAAATCTGGAAGACAGCACCATCTAGTATTAAGTAAGGCACAACGGACACTACGCATTAAAATATTCATGGATAATTCCGATACTTGCTGCGCCATCGAGTGTGGACTATTGGAAGAACTTACAGAGCTCTGTAGATTCCTTAATATACTGTGGGTCTGTTCGGAACATTCGATCGGATCATCGGGATTACTCGGATAATTTCGATAGCCCTATAAAAGCAGACCGTGTTGGCCGTACGGGACAGTATTTTTTTACGAGACATCGAATTAACATCGAAGCGATATTCTAGTACAACTAAGGAGTTATTTAGTGAAGTTATTGTTAATAAAAGTGTGTTAAAAATACAGTGCCAATTTTTTATTTATCAAATTTCCGGCTCGTAGCAATATCATAAGGTTGCGGTTAAGCACACCAAGCGAGATAACGTAGATGCAATATGGTATGTTTGTGCAAAAAACTAATTGATTTCTTATTGCAGATATTTTTAATGGCGATTATAATGTTCTCATAACATAATCGATCAAAGAATCTATATGTTTTCAATACTTCTGCCATAACGAGTTTGTGATTTGTTCCAGTAACGCTTTTAACACTGCTTCAGTGAAAATTTGATAAATCGGTCACTTGAAAAATGTAATATATTTTTATAATGTAAACTTATCAGAGTCGTTCCTTACAAAAAGAGAGAATAAATTTATTTATTTATTTATTTATAACTTTATGCACATTTGTACATCGGTGGACTTAATGCCCAAGGCATTCTCTCCCGCTCAACCTTTAGGTAGTGTAGAAATCGTGAGTGGTACGCGCATATAGGTTTTTAGTAAATTATATAAATTTAATTAAAGGTCGATGATTAGTATTAATCGTGGCACCACGAATTCTTTGAACTTTCTATACTCAGGTATAGAAAGTTCAAAGAATTCGTGGTGCAGTGCTCAAGACAAGACCTAGAATGAGTACCTATGTTATTTTCAAAGGTATGACCGCTAAACATAATTATGTTAATTTTCGAGAGGTCGAGATCGTCGTATGTAGAAAAGATTTTACTATGAGAAAAAAATTATAGCAATTGGTTAGGTTGTAGTTCTAAGCCTCTTTAAGAGTTTAGGATGCCTACATTCTATGATATGTAGCGTATGTTTTTTTACGATGATAAATTAAATCTACAATATTTCTGTCTATGACTAGTTAAATCGTGCCTGTCTATTCTAGTCAAGAGCATATGTCAGCTTCTAGATTGAAAGCAATGAAATGATTTATTGAAATTGAGCACTCTGGTATGGACGCGTGACCATACTATAATATCGGTTCAACTGCGAACTGTAACAGATTCTATTTTACAATTCTTCTAAAGGTATGTTAAATGTAAACAACACACTTTTTGAATTCTGTATTAAAGTGAGTTGACATATTATGTGCATTAACAGAGTTAATGTTATTGTCGAGGATTTCCTTTTTCTCAAAACACCATATAAAGTGACGGACGGATCTAATTTATCAAAAATATCGAAAATGATGACGGTGATGAACCTTCCGCATCTGAATTACAGTGCGAATTGCGATGTTTAGGGATCAACAGTTACAATAATTTGAAAATGCAGGCAGGATGGCGTAGTGGTTTAAGAGGTCCCCACGCCACTCACTACTACGCTGAGCGTTGTGGGTCCGATCCTCACAAGGGACGACACTTTGTGTGATCCACAAATTGTTGTTCTGAGTTTGGGTGTTCTTTTTGTCTGTTTCATGTATGTTTGTAATGTGTGTAATGTGTCTGTGTATTCCTAATGCGGGAGTTGTTTTTATAATAAGATAAAAAAAATACTGTTGATATAATTACCCATTATGAACAGTTAGTTTAGCTAAGAGTACCTAACTGTCTTAAGATTGATCTACTGTTGATTGCGGATACTACCATAAAGACATTCAGATTTTTTATAATATGTTCTTTTTTCAAGTTTTTAGTGAACCTCTGTATGTCGAGACGGAATCTTAAGAATCGGTGTTATGAGGTGAATCAAAGGTCGCCATGGTAAAACATTCAAATGCTATACACTTTTTAAAAAGGAAGAATTGTTACATGCTTTTTAATGTAACACATTTTATCGCAATCACGTGCAGTGAAAACCCATTTCCACTAGGGGTCTTTTGAAACTTGGCTGGCAATTTTGACACCCGACATGAAACATACATATGCGTCCGTTCAAGTTGCACGCGATGTCGTTCAAAGCTCCGACCTGTATATGTCACATGAAACTTATCGCGCGCAACTTTCGTGTCCCTTGAAAATAAGTTGCATTTGGTAAATGAAGACGTGTATTATTTTGTATACATGAAGTACACAACACTACTTTTCAACTGACAACTGATGACAATAGAAGCTAGGTTCTTAATGTGGGCCGCAACATATTATAATGGTTAATAAAAAAAGAAAGGTACCTAACGCGAACAAGGCAAATGTCGAGCGAAAATGTCCGGCGAAGTCCCAGGATTATGGGTCTACGTGACATGACGTGATCCTCTCATACATTTATTTTTTGAAACACACGTGCAAGTGCGTCATTAAGTATTTAAATTATAGATAAATACACTGATAATTTTAACTGTGAAACGTTCTGAATTACCCAAGATGCCTTCAAGAAGTAGTAAACGCTTTTTCATTCCACTAAATGTTTAGACGTTACAGATGCTATCAGACATATAATATTAAATGTGTGTGTGGTAGCTAAATAATATATCAGTATCATGGAAAAAAAATATCAAGTATTATTGTCATGTATTCAGTTTCAATTTTCGTGCAAAATAACCTAATTTTCCACAAACATTAATATCATCATCATCATTTCGTTCTGTGTCTGGGTGTAATTTATCTATAATATGTATGTATTTAGAAATATATAAGTATGTTTATCAGCGATCTGGTTACCATGGTACGTATAAAGGCTCTGCCTAGTTTGGGATCAGACGGCCGTGTGTGTGTGTGAGATATATTATAATTATATGTAAAGAATTCAAATTAATTTGACGAAAATGTATTTCTTAAGATGTTTGTCAAATGTTTTAATGTTGTATATGATTATAATCTGGCAGAATGGATTTGGCAGAATTTTTATTTTATATTAATACTTTATGCACAAACTGCCAGTCTACCTTGGGGTGGTGTAGATGCCTCTGCCAGTCTACCTTGGGGTGGCGTAGAGATGAGTGATTAGGTGCACAAAACTCAATAACAAGACAAGACAAATACACACACAAAAGAATACGCGAAAATAATCGGGATGAAAAAGTGATGAATATCATTAAAACTTTCTTACAAACACACATATACACATATACCTACACATTCGTAAAAACATATACGTACATACATATATTTTGACCCTCGGAATAACAAACTGACCTCGCCTTAATCATTCTAACAGGACTTATAAGCATTTATAATATAAGCAGCATGCGTTAAACATCTTGGGAATTCTATGTTTATGTTCTCTTACCATTACTCGGTATGTTCACTTTCTTGTCATTTAGGCATAAAAAAATTGTTAATAAGGGCAATTGGCGATTAGGGGTTTAGGGGAAGTACAAGGAATAGATGAGCTTTATGCTACTGTGACTTTTTGGTACCATTCAGAGCATATTAAGTATTCTTCAAAGAAGAATTAAAGTGAAACTAGAATACTAGAATCGAGCCAGTAAGAACTTTTCGACCATTATTAAGTATTCACGTAGAGCAGAAGTTTTTAAATATTATATACTAGCTTTTGCCCTCGGCTTCGCTCGTATGTATGTCGATTATCATGGTAAAAAGTAGCCCATGTTACTGGCTATACTTATCATTTAATATCTGTGGCAATCGTTACGGGTAGTTGGAGCTCTAAAAGTCTGACAACAGTCTTTCTTCAGTACTTCGATATCGCCTAGTACTTGGGTTGTGGAGGTCTGATGGCAGTCGCTTCGCGCAAAAAATTATTATTCAGACGTATCGTAGTAGACTTAAGGCCGACCCCAAGCTAGTTTGGGAAAAGGCTCGCAGAAAGAAGTTACTCGCTGATAATGTAATGAAAGAATTTTTAAAATCGGTTTAGTGGTTTAGGCGTGAAAGAGTAACAATCAAACAAATAAACAAACTCACTTTCACATTTATAGTATAAATATGGATATCTACACAAGACATTAAGGTACAAAGATAATTTCCACGCAGCAAGGTTTGTTTTGTAAGGCTTTGAGATTGATGAGAAAGTGAAATATTCGCGTCTGGGCTACCAACATTTCTTGTCAGTCATATCCGACCTATGACAGTTAGAGACATTTCTGAGAGGGGATTTGTCCCATTAATATTAAAAGCACGATGTCATTTTTATACATATAGGTAAAGCCAAAATAAGTGAGTATCTTTTTTTTCTCAGTTTATTAAACCAATGTCAATCTTGGATAAAAAGATTTTCTTCTCTCGCAAGAATTGAAATCAATAAATTTATGAAGTCTACTACTAGTCTACTACTAGTCTCAATTCTCTCAAATCTCTTTGCTCATTTTATACAAACGTAGTTATCAAAAACAGCTCAGTATTTTTCTAGTTAAAAAATCATCTCTGTTTAACAAGCTATAATAAATGTGTAAATCAGGTTACACATTTATCTATACTAATATTATAAAGCTGAAGAGTTTGTTTGTTTGTTTGTTTGTTTGAACGCGCTAATCTCAGGAACTACTGGTCCGATTTCAAAAATTCTTTCAGTGTTAGATAGCCCATTTATCGAGGAAGGCTATAGGCTATATATCATCATGCTAAGACCAATAGGAGCGGAGCACCGGTGAAGAATGTTTCAAAAACGGAGAAAATTTATTACTATTGAGAGACGCAGACGAAGTTGCGCGGGTTAGCTAGTTCTTTATACTGCTGCTTCGTTTTACATGAACTTTCTTATTGCACTGCACATTATATGTGTAACAGTTATTTTTTTGGTATATTTGTAATGCGTACGGTCTTGTTAAAAGCGACACCTATTGGCCGCGTCGCATTGTTGTTGATTTATCTAAAGTAGTTTATAACTATAGTATTGATCTTCTTCGTTCACTGTCGGACCACTAGATGGCGTTTGTGTTTGAGATAAGTCTTTTTATTAATCTATCATGACAAATCGTATAGGTATTGAGAGTGTTCTGTTATGGTAGGAAGCGAGTTACTTTTGATCTTGGTCGGGTTCACCTCGTCGGTAATTTAAATGTCAAAGTAAAATGTTGAGTAGGGGATAATTTCTGGAAGCTTCGGGAACCGAAGATATATAAGTCCGGCTTTCCGCCACGGGAGACACTCTGCTATCTCGTGCCTTCCAATCTTAAATAGTGTTTTGATTGTTGTGTGATTTGATTTTCGTAATATATTATCTGTTCAAAAGTACCCACTAGAGTGGTGAGTATGGTCTTAATTTTCTTTTGTACCTATTTGTTTCTGGAACCTGATTAATTATATGAGTGCTAATCCATTCGTAGGGTCCCAGATTTCGGGGTCAAGACGGTCAGTTTCAGACGGCGTGCTTGCTCGTTTGTGGCCTTCTGGTTCAGACTCAAGTTTCTCGGTACCCTCTGGCAAGCTGGTGATTGCGCGGCTCACGACGCAAGCGGACAGCCGTACCCAAGGGTTACGTACTTACTTATAAACTTATAAATGCAAATTGTTGAACTTTTATCAATATCTAATATAAATAGCCGACTCGGGCGGAAGAGGAAGTAACCTCCTGGAGTGAAGACGTGGAGGCACCGAGCACCATCAGCTCGGCTCTGACGCGCTCCGCTGCGGGTTTTCTCATACCCTCTGTTTTTTTTTTATTGTAACCTTAATTTTGTTTTTTTATTTGATATACATGTATGTATGACTGAGGTGTAAGTTGTTTTTCTCTAAGGGGTCCCATAGGTATCCCACACGCACACACTTCTGTTTATTAAAAGGCGCCCTGAGGTAATCTTGTGAATCTCTCCACTGGGTCAGCCGGTGAGTAGTCCGCCTGATAAGAAAAGCGGCTACTTATGTACAATATAATACTAGGCACTAGGCGGTGTATGTACAATATAATGTGCAGTCTAAACATTTGGCCTGTTAGCACATAGAGGTTTTTATTTGGTTGTAATGCAGAGAGATTGTTTGTTTGAGATTTACTGGCTGACTTCAAGTTAAAAAGTTACTTATTATATTTAAGTTTGGAATGAGTCACTTTATTTATTTATTTATTTACACATCATGCACATTTGATGCATTGGCGGAATTAATGCCTAAGGCATTCTCTACCAGTCAACGATTGGGTGATGCAGAGAAAACAGGAAGTAGGTGCATTTTAGTTACAGTTGATTTAGACATTTAATATAGTATATATACTTTGTACAAAATCATATAATATATACAAATTTGTCCTATACTACACCATACACCACCATACATATTAATATTATACATAAGTACATACCTTATAATACATAAATACAGTATAAAAGTATATAAATACATACATACACACGCATATAGATACTGATAACAATTTTGTATTAAAATAAAAAGAATTCATGAGCAAGTTGTTTGACCACATACTGCTTTACTTTTATTTTAAAGGAAAAAGTATTGGTAGCCATCCTGATTTCAAGCGGAAGCGCATTCCAAAGAAGAACAGACTGAACGAAGAAGGCTGCGAACGGAAAGTTGACACATGATCATATTTACGGAGGTTAAAGATGTATCGAATGCAGTTATTAAGAAGACGATCCAACTTATCGAGAAGATCTGTATTCAGGGCATAACAGCATACGTCACCATAGTCGACTATTGGAAAAAATTTAGGCGATATAGCGCTCGAAGAGTACCAGTAGTTAATTCAGTGTAGAATCGAGGAGCAAGGCAAGCTCCTTACCAGATTGACAAACTGGTATTATAGTACCGTTAAAGTACCAGATGGAACTTTGGATTACTCTGCTCATCAATCGGTGACTTCCTATTATTATAGCTTGACATTTCGTGAAATTTACTCATAGGCTTTTCACTGATAGGCATTTCATGGGATTAACTGGTCAGACCATGCCTTAATTATTTCCAGGTCTCTATTGACCATCCGAGGGCATTTCCGCAAGGATAAAAAGGTCTCTATTGACCATATCTATTGCTATTGATATATCTTCAAATTTAATTTGTGAATAGAGCTACAGCTCAGGGTTAGGAGATTAATATACACGGCAAATAGCAAGGGTGAAAAAATACTGCCTTGAGGAACATCAGAGTCAAGATCACACCAGTTTGATGAAGATTCATTGACACGAACAGACTGCTGCCGTCCCTGAAGATAAGATGAGGGTTCCAGTTCTTCGGGCGAGACCTTATGATAAGAAAGGATAGATAAAGCATATCGTGATCGACGGTATTAAATGCATTCGAGAAGTCAACTAGTACTAGTACATTAACCTAGTGTCCTCCATACCCGTCCTTATATCGCCAGTCACCTTAAGAAGAGCGGTAGTACTATGACCAGGCCTGAAACCTAACTGCAACGGACTTAACAGTTTGTTTTTGTAGATAAATTCGGAAAACTGCTTGAGAACACAGAATTCTAGGATCTTGGAGAGGAAGGGAAGAATCGATATGGGTCTGAAGTGGTTATGGCAGTTTTAGGTAAGGGGATCACTTAAGCTTTGCGCCAAAGTGATGGTAAAATTTCGGAGTTTAGTGAGAAGTTTATTATATGGGTATTTGGGCCTCAAAACTTTACGTAGTAAGTAATGTGCCTCTCGAGAAACATAAGCTGCACCGGAAGAGCAGTCTTTTATCCCGTTTCGGTTTTTCAACATCTTGACATAGTATGTGTTAACAAAGGTTCTTATCGTTTTCGTAAAACCAATTTCACTCGATTGCTGTCTTTAACGTATTAGATATGGTGAAAGAAAAATACTAGACGGAACGTTTAAGTTGAATTACGGTATACGGATAAAGTTAATATTAAAATAACTAGAGAGCTAGTTACTACGAGACTCGACAAAGATATTTTTATTAAGAAATGAATTCTATCACGCCTTATTTATAATTTGAATTTAAATTTAGTCGGTTAGCTATCATCATTAGCATGTAATAGAATACAAAGAAGCTAGGTCAATTACACATAACGTCAGATTGACAAAGAAGTCCTATGAAGTTTACGTCAGAGGGAGACAAAGTATTATCATCGGTTTCCTAACACTATGCAGACCTGCACACTCTTGAGTTGCAAGCATTCATGGGCAGCGGTAGTCGTTTGCCATCAGGTGACCCGTCTGTTCATTTGCCTCCCTCTTCCATAAAAAGAAAATAACCTATCGAATAACATGTCGATACTTTTTCACTGTGCAGGAAAACGAGTAACAGAAAAATCACAATTTTTTCTCTTTTGATTGTTTTAGATTATCTTTAAAAGTAGGTGATTTTCTTTGCTCCATCGAAAATATGTACATAAAACAATAAAGTGTCAAAGAAGCAATTTAAATTCTTTCTACTGCAAGAAACAAAGAAGTTACCTCGGTTTTCTATAACAGTGCATACGTGACAGAATTAGAAAAATAATTTTATTACCTATGTTCTTTGTCACTGTGCACAAGTAGCCGAATGGAAATAACACTACCTTCGATTCTTGATGTCTGTTCACATATTATGAAAAAAGACCGAAAAGATCACCACATCACGCACACTTAATTCATCAACATGACTGCCATGCCTCATCTTATTCTTCTATAAGGTTTTAAACGATTTTCTGCTGTTTTGACATAGAAAGTACAGAGATTTAGTACACATGATCTCATTGTTTATTTGTGCATGAAATTGATTAGTGCCAATCATATAAGTATAAAATTATAGGTATAAAAAGTATCAGATTAGAATAAAATTGTTAATATATTGAATGAATGATTATTAAAATGACGTGTGCAATGACTCTAGAGCGAGGCTCGATATCGATTTCAATGTCAATTACTTGGTCGATCGGTCACTTATTTTGCTTATCACATATTAATATAAACGCATAAACTTTTATGATGTCCCACAGAGATACCGTAGTATATTTGCAATTCCGATCACATCAATAAAATAAGGTAAAAGCTTATGTTTTTGTTTCCTATACTACTTGCAGTAGTTTATTCAATTGAGGTCCGTGTTTACTTCTGAGGTTTGTTATGATGTTTTGACAATTTTGATTTGATTTTTTGGTGCAAGCCACCTGAAAAAAGTTTTGCCAAATGCTATGTTGAATAGTGCAGTGCAATAGTACAGTGTTATATGGGAGACCACAGTGACAGAGAAGGTATCTTAGAAGCAGAGGAGGATCTGCGAATCAACAGTAGTAAAAGCAATGTAATTTCAGGGATTTATTTACAATTTGAGTATAAGTCATTTTTTTAAATTTTTATATTATACTATTTCAATATAAAATATAAATAATATTTATAAAATAACCCCTATTTACATAACTTTTAGAGCCAACAAAAATATTTGTGCATTTATGTAATATTTACTGAAATTTGACTTCTGATTGGTCACAGATAAAAGGAGTAACTTATATTAGGACGTCAATCGCAATAGATAGTAAATACTAATCAATAACCCATGGTTGAATAGTATGGCGGTGGATCGGGGACACACGGCCATGACTGCCGTTCGTCCGCAATGTTAATTCAGTAACTCAATGTTGTACTTACATTTCAGATGCGTACGGAATCCCAAATACGATAGGATTGAGGAAACTTAAACATTTATTGCAAGACCAACCCAATAAAAAAATATTTCTGTAATTGAAGAGCACACCATATCACTATAATATGTATATTGCAGATATAAAGGGCTTACATCACCTCATCATCTACAGTCTTTCAATGGTCCACTGCGGGACATACGCTTCTCCTTAGAAAGGAGGTTTTGGAATACTATACATAGTTCATATAATACTAATTGTTTTGACTCCTCTTTTAAGGCATTTAAAGCGTGTCTAATGAAAATACCAATAACAGTATGTATGTATGTGTAATTACTAAATAATAGTTTTCGAGATATATTCATTTAATGAGTATTTTACAATATTAAAAAAATAAATTATATATTGTAGTTAAAAATAAATGTATTATTATTTATATTAGTTTTCTGGAGGTTTTAATTTTACATTTAGATTTAAAAGTTCAATCTAATACACTGCTAAAAACTGTATGTAAGTATGTAAGTGTTTTTGTAAAATAATAATAATTTGGAAGTCGAACATAAATACTACAATGAAATTCGTATTAATAGTAATAATAATCATTTTTATGAGAGTAACCATGACTCATTGCTTGCTAGTAATACATAAAACTTATCCTATGTTAGTAGAAACAATTTACAATATTTTATTTATGTACTGCATGAGAGACAGCGCTGCAGTGACCCATGTAGTACCTGCAATCTAACCTCTCCGCAATCATGGCTAAAATTCTGTAAGAGCTAGCCCGCACCTTGCGCACCAAAGATACACGCCGTTTTCGCATAGTAGTGTGAAAGCTGTCCACTCGCGCCTCTGCGAACATTCAGCATGCACGACAGAAGCAGGGTAGCCCCAACAGCTCCCTAAACGCAGTGTTGTATTGGTTGTTGTGTATTGTGTAGTTGTATTGAGGGAGTTGTATGCTTTGCGAGTACATATATCTAGGCCACAGGTTGCATCTATAAAAAGACGTGCAGTAGGCTCTGAAAAGTGTGATCGTTTTCGTCTAATTTAAACTTTCGCATTCTATGATGTATAATTAATTATTATCACATTGAAGTGGTCAGGCCATTCAAAGATATGACCTATCGAACGCAATCATTTCTATATTAATAATTTATATAGCACTTTATTTTACGATCCATCAATAGTATTCGTAAATATTTTGGCGACGTTACTAGTTTACTGTTACATCTAAACTCTATTCCTATACATTTGATAAAAATCTCGTTATATTAGATACTATTTTAAATGAAATTTTACCTTTAAAATAAACTCACTAATTTACGAAATACTGTATAGTTGTTTGAGATTCTTTGACATTTGATTCTTAGTATTCCCTTTTGTTAGTTGATGAAATTACTGCTTTGAATTCAGCTTTGTCTGATAATTTAATTAGTAACTAACTCAGTTTCTATTATCATAGGAGTATTACCCGAAATATCTATTTCTAATAGTATTAATAACAATTACGTAAAAAATATTCTGTTATTAGATACCGTATCTGTTTAACAAATTTGTGCACCTACATATGTTTTACATGTTTTACCTTTTTCCTTAAGTGTAAATTATGTTGAAATTTTGTCGGTTTTCTTTACCTTTTTTGTAAATCATTGAACTTAGGATGTTCCCCAAAAGGGTTAACGATCCATCTTTACGTTTAATATTCACGAGCTTTATGATTGCTCGACATGGAAATTTGTTTTTATAGTTTACGGCTTCCCATGCGTAAAAGTAATTTTAAATCTCTCATGAACCATACATTTTTGAGATGAGAAGGGTACACAAAGGAGTACAAATATAGTTCAAAATTTAATGATGTTTATGTTGGTAGTTGTGAAGTAATGGTTAGTATTCGTTCATTACTATCTTTAGCAAACCGTTGAATTTTTCCAACGCTGGCGAAAGCCCAAAATCAGTTAGGTTTACCTCGGAAGCCAGCTATAGTGCAATATTTCCAACGATAACTCAATTATATTTAAAAAAAAAACAGAGAAGCGATTGGTTATTACAATAATTTAATGAGCTTGAAGTAGCATAATATGATATGGATCATGATAATAATTAGATTATAGATGATTTATAAAAATATTCATTTACAATTTATGTTTAAAAACAAACTGAAATAAAACCCGATTCATATCGAAATAGCAAACAGAACTAAAAAGTAAATAATATTTTTTTATTGATAAAATACCGTGCTTATTACTGTATTTTTAGTACAAGTGAGATCACATGTATTGATTGGCACTTGGCAATTAACTATTTTCGTAACATTTGTGACTTGATGTCAAGTATCTTTCTCTTTTTTTCTGACGTGTTACATTAAGGTGCGAGAAATGATTGATGAACGCTCATAGATTGACTAAGTCTTGAGCAACATTAAGAATGATCGAAGATTGATTGATACCGAATCAGGCAGAAAGATTACCGAAGCGGTACACAAACTAATACAAATTCATACAATCGCCTAAATACGACCAGTACTCAATAGTAGCATTCTATATTTGTGAAAATCTCGTTATTTCACTATTCAGTGTTAATTTTTGGTAAGTGACAGGAAACCGCAGTCTGAAATTTAGAAATTTAAAATTCATTGGGTGGCTTTGTATAAAGTCTATGTTATGTATTCACCACCCAGCATATATTGGAATTCCAGGATTACGAACACAATAATTTAAATAAATCGTATATTTCTTCCATCTGTATGAACTCTCTCTCTTTCCTAGAACCCAATCTGAGTTCTTTCACAAGATTCCTTGTGGAAGAACTCGGATTGGGTTCTTTTTAATAGAAATGCACGTCCATAAGGCTACCAAACGTAGTTAATGGTTGAATCGGAGACAACGGGATTTAATTTTGTTGTACCAAAGCCATAACAATGAATCATCTCTGGTCATATCTAAAGTCATGTTTTGGGTATATTTGACTAGGATCTGTTTTGAATAACTGCCCAATACGCGCACTTTAATTTTAAATTATCCAAAATACATAGGAAAATGCTTTCACGAACATTTCTCGGACCCAATGTTGTTTTACTGTTACCCGTTTTTCCACTGAACTTGTTTTATCATCACATGAACAGCCTATAATAGTTCACAGCTGGACATAGGCCTCTCCTTAGAAAGGAGGTTTTGGCCTACTATACCACGCTGGCCAGACGGGTTGCTATAGGATTTGTTTCAAGTTTTCCTTCTTTTGCAGCGCTGTTGTCTTGTAGTTTGGTCCCTCAGTCGGCTCTTACGACACCCACGTGATGAATAGGGGTGGTGACATTCCGTATTCTTAATCGTCACCACACTGAACTTGTTTGGTTTGTGTTATTGGCTTTAAAATGTTCACAATCCAATAGTTACCTCATATGTTTCAGGTGTATCCTACTGTATCAGACGTTGGACCATTTATATGTAATGGAAAAATTGATTCAATTCAATTCATTACTTTGACATTATTCAGGTTACAGTTTTTAGTCTATATCCGCCTCAAAGGAGCATTACAACTTATTATTAAATAATTTTGAACCTAACCTAACTTGGGGGATAGCCTGTGGAAGTTGTTGTAATCAATGAGTACCGTAAATACAGTTGACTTTAGTTTGACAGTTTGACAGTTGTCGCCTTGACAGACGTGTTAAATTTTAGTGTAGCCTGTCGGTTAAGGAATTGTTCTTAACGTGGTGGTATCCGAGGGGATTTCCGCACGGAAAAAAAAGGGTAAAGAGGTCGGTTAATAACACGAAAATGTATTTGCGTCACGTGGTGGAAATATATTTGTTTCTCTTTTATCGATTATTGTAATCAGATTGATGTTAATCGATCGCGTAATATTTATAGCCGTCCTTCGATCAAGAATGAACTAGATTACAGGATACATAACATTTTGATTAAGAATACGAAGATAATAGCACAAATTTATTTCCCATCAAATTTAAAGCTTTAATCGTAAATCTAGTGTATTCTTGAACGAAATTGTCTTAATAAATTTGATGTCATTTACGCTACAGCGAGTGTTTTGATGGCTCATTATGGATGAGTGTGATAAACTGTGATGTATGAAATTTATACTGAGTCCCGTTTTATGTAATAGTTGTTAACCTAATATCTTTGAATTGTGCAGAAATTCCTGTAACTGTTAACTTGGTTAAAGCATCTTGGGGATTCAGCTCGTTTTACAATTAATATTATCACAGGTAATATTATTGGGGACAAACCAAGCAGATGGGTCACCTGACCTAAGTAACTGCCACCGCCCATGGACACAAGAGTTACAAGTATGTTACTGCAATCAGGCCCCCCTAGAAGTGGGGGAAGGAGGTTTATAGCTCAGGTAACCTCATTTACTTAAACAACGAAAGAATTGCGTAACAATTTTGCATGGCCTTGGTATTTATCACTTTGATCAAGTCCGTGATATCACTTTTTACATAGAAAGGCGCATTTGTGCCGAAGCATGTCTCTCCCATGGTCCATGGTTAAAACGTAACGTTAAGCATACGACTACGCTCAATGCGTTTAAGTACTGTAACTACTCTCTAATCGACTAAAATAACTTAAAAGAGATAAATTAAAGGTACAATTTATCTCTTTTCTGTGTTTACTTTTTAAAGATTTTAGCTTATCTGCGTTTGTTTTCTACATCCACATTTTAGAGGTTACAAGGTTTCACTTCTGTCCAAAAACAACTAAAATAAATGAATTCTCTGGATGGAAATGATTTATTTTGATAGTAACATTTTAATCGAATACTATAATTAGGCAATTTAGAAAAATTGAAATTTTACCAGTTTTTTGTTCCAAATTCTCTTTAATTTAATTAGTGTTTTTTGTGACATATTTTCCTTATTTTTATTAAAACATTTGCGTTGAAAGTTTTTTTAAAAACGTTTAAATACAGATTCGCATGTCATTTTTTATTTAATATATGAAATGCGATAAAATAATTTCCAGAAATTACTTACCCAAACTCGAATGGAGAAATTATTCAGTTGTCGAATGTAACTTTAAGAAGGCTCTCAACTGTAGTCGATTTCCAATTAGCATATCACTTAAAGATGTGCTTTATAATATTCTTATGATTTAACTAAACCTACTACATCTACGTAGATACACGGCATTTCAACTAATATCCGTCAACATGTAATAAATAACCTCCTTTCTTAGTAGACGCCTGTTATATGTCAAAGATTTAACTATAATATAATAAATTATTATATTTAAATATAATATTAATATTTCGTATATCGAACACACAACGCAACTAATTTTCAAACTAATCAGAGTTTGTACTGTGAAAGCTAGATTGACTCATATACTTTTTTCGTAAATAAATACATATTATACATAGAAAACAACTCAAACTCCGAAACAAATATTTGCAGAGCATACAAATATTCGGGCAGACCCGGGAATCGAACCCAGAACTACGCCACCGAGCCAGTCATAAACAAAACACATAAAAAACGTATTATGCAATATTATAATTCATGCGTCAGAAAATTTCTTCACATCACCGCCTATTGGTAGCTTTTCCAGTAAGCTGGGAGCAGCAGTGCCGCGTTGGATTTAAATGACAGTTCTCTGTGCAAGTAAAAGGCCTTCTGATCACGTGATATGTAGATCAGTGGTTTAGGTTGTGAAGTTGTACTTTAATCTTCCGACACACGGATTAATGTTGACCAAATTTTCTTGCGCTGTGTTAATCCTGACCATTTATCATGTGTGTGTACTATAGTTTGCTACGCTTATCAGTACATCAAAGCGATAACGAAAGCACACTGTAATGTAAAACTAATAGTTCGATGCTCTCATTTTCGACGACTCTAACTTTCCAGAAAAAAAATTAGAAAAGTTTTAAAGAAACTTTAGATTTCAGACTTTTGATTCCAGAGTAAATTCAAAAGCATAAGTTTTAGAGCATCTTGGATTTTTTAAGATTACGAACAACTTGAAAACCGCTTATTACTTCATACTCCGAATAAACAATTATAAGTTTTACGTTTTACGAAATAACGGTGCTCGTCGCGGCTTTGCTAAGATGGATGTATATTTTTATGGTTTGAAATTTATTCTTTTCCAAAAAGAAGCTTAAATTAACGAAAGTGCTGTGAAATTTAATCAAACCGAGTTTAGCCAGAACAAACAAATTAACTGGCCGAATAACAAAAAATAAATGTGCACCATTTATTTATTTGTATATATAAGTACAATTTATACAATGAGTAGATCACTCAAAGCTTTGTCCCATGTGGGGATCGAACCCACAAAAAAGAAAATTCTAATGATTTTCGACTCCGAACGATGGTCTGAATACACTATTTCAGTATTCGTTGCTACGTCCCTTACACCGTGTACACGTATAATACAAGTATATATAACGACAAGTATGGTATAATGATAATTCCCTTCGATATACGGCTGTGGGGTATGAGGGGCGAACCACCATCTTTCGCCCCAAGCCAACCTCACCTGCCCGCGGTGCATCCTGCTGAATGACGATCGAAGCTCTGGCGACCGACCGATGGCGGTATATCCATCCCAATAGGCGTAGCTAAATACAACAGGCCGGTGACGGGCAGCAGCGATACCGGTGCGTCAAGCTACGCCCTGCGATCGCCAACCCGCCTGCCCAGCGTGGCGATTATGGGCAAACCCTCCCCATGCAGACGCAACAAAGGCCACGGCCCCCAGTTCCCGGCAGCCCCGCTATTCCTGGTCATGGTGGCGACCACGGTAAAGGCGGGGCAGGGGGTGCGAAGAATCTCCGGGCTACGGGAGGCCACCACAACCGACTGACCCTGGCTACGTACAACGGACGCACGCTACGGCTAGACTCGCATCTGGCACAACCTGAGGTGGAACTTGGGAAGATTAGGTGGCATATCCTAGGGCTATGTGAAGTCCGAAGAGAGGGGGAGGACACCATAACCCTCGAGTCAGGCCACCTAATGTACTTCCGCGAGGGAGACCAACAATCTCAAGGTGGCGTTGGGTTTCTGGTAAATAAGTCCCTAGCTGACAACGTTGTGGAAATTTCCAGTGTGTCGAACAGGGTAGCGTACCTCATTATCAAGCTCACCGAGAGGTATAGCCTCAAGGCTGTGCAAGTGTACGCACCGACCTCGGCGCACTCGGACGACGAGGTGGAGGATATGTACGATGACATATCAAGGGCCCTCCACTTCACAACTAAGACCCACTACAACGTTGTTATGGGTGACTTCAACGCTAAAGTGGGAGTACAGAATTGCGGCGAATCGGTAGTAGGGTCCCATGGATTTGGAAGCAGGAATCATAGGGGGCAAATGCTGGTCAACTTCCTCGAACGGGAGGGGATCTTTTTGATGAACTTTTTCTTCAAGAAACAGCTCCAAAGGAAGTGGACATGGCAAAGCCCCGACGCTATGACCAAAAATGAGATCGATTTCATCATGACGGATAGAAAGCACATATTCAGAGACGTCTCAGTGATCAATAGGTTTAATACCGGTAGTGATCACCGACTTGTCCGGGGCTCTCTGAATATCAACTTTAAGGCGGAACGTGTCTGTTTGATGAAATCCAGGCTCCGACCGACTCTGCTCCAAGCCATGACAGGATCTGAAACGTTCCAGTCAAAACTGGAAAACCGATTCGCTGCCGTGGAAACCACAATCGACGTAAACCAGAACATCGAAAATGTGGTTCGGATCCTCAGGGAAGAAGGTACGAGATTTTGTGAAATGCAGCGTAAGGGTAGGAAGTCGAAGCTTTCAGAAAGGACCCTAGGGCTGATAAAGAAACGACGTGAAAAGCCACCTGTCACATTGTCGGCAAAGCGAACTCTAAACCGAGAGATCAGTAAACTCGTACGACACGACCTCCGGTGCTCCAATACTCTTTCAATTGAAAGAGCGATCGAGCAAAATTGGGGATCAAAAGTGTTCGTACAATCTCTTGGAAGAAGCCACCTGACAAAGTTGACCACAGAAAGTGGAGACGTCGTTGCTTCGAAGCCGGCAGTCCTTCTGGAAGTGGAAAGCTTCTATGGGCGGTTATACGCTTCGCATGCATCTCGACCTGATCCCGAAAATGAGGACTCTAGAGCCACATTAACACGTCACTACACCGAAGACCTGCCAGAAGTTAGCATTGACGAAATCGAGATGGCTCTTGGACAGCTGAAAAATGGAAAAGCCCCTGGAGAGGATGGCGTTACAACAGAGCTGCTAAAGGCCGGGGGTAAGCCTGTACTAAGGGAGCTCCAAAAGCTCTTCAACGCTGTCCTGTTTGAAGGGAGAACTTCGGAAGCGTGGAGTAGGAGTGTGGTCGTCTTGTTCTTCAAAAAGGGTGACAAGACCAGGTTGAAGAACTATCGACCCATATCCCTTCTAAGCCACATCTACAAGCTGTTTTCGAGAGTCATCACGAACCGTCTTGCGCAAAGACTCGACGAATTCCAACCACCGGAGCAAGCTGGGTTTCGGAGCGGATATGGCACCATAGACCACATCCACACAGTGCGGCAGATTATACAGAAGACCGAAGAATATAATCAGCCCCTGTGTCTAGCATTCGTGGACTATGAGAAAGCCTTTGACTCGATTGAGATCTGGTCTGTTCTGGAGTCCCTGCAACGTTGCCAAGTAGATTGGCGATACATCCAAGTGATGAGATGTCTCTACAAAGCCGCCACCATGTCCGTCCAAGTACAGAATCAGCAAACAAGGCCCGTACCATTGCATCGAGGAGTGAGA
This sequence comes from Arctia plantaginis, assembly GCA_902825455.1. Classification (NCBI taxonomy): domain Eukaryota; kingdom Metazoa; phylum Arthropoda; class Insecta; order Lepidoptera; family Erebidae; genus Arctia; species Arctia plantaginis. The sequence continues at coordinate 11,978,674 of CADEBD010000288.1, forward strand.
CAAAGGGACGTTATTTCCCCGAAATTGTTCACAAATGCAATGGAGGACATGTTCAAGACGCTGCACTGGAAAGGGCGTGGCATCAATATCAATGGCGAATACATCTCTCACTTGCGATTTGCAGACGACATCGTCATCATAGCAGAGACGTTACAGGACCTACAGCAAATGCTGAATGACCTAGCTGACACTTCTGTACGCATCGGCCTTCGGGTGAACTTGGATAAAACCAAGGTCATGTTCAACGAACATGTACTACCGGAACCGTTTGCGGTACACGGTGCCGTTCTCGAAGTTGTTCAAAATTATGTGTACCTGGAGCTGGATGCGAGAAGCCCAAAATCGATCTAAGTGGCGTGCAATGGGAGAGTCCAGCAGTAGACTGCGATAGGCTGATGATGATGATGATGATGATACGGCTGTGTATGTATAGGCCAGGCAAGTACTACTTGACTGGGACGTCAAAATGAATAGAATTACGTAATTGAATTTAGACAGAAAAATAATACAATTCTTATGTTTATAACATAAGTAGACTATTCTGACAAACCATTTTTACAACTTATGTAATAATCAGTAAATAGGTTCCATTAACATTGGATATGAAATCTAAAGGTAACTTCAGCAGAAGGTAAATGTTCATCTACGTTCATGCTCAGTAAGTTACAGATTTATTCTTTGTATCCATAAATACAATACACAAGATTATTGAGAATAGATCTTTAACATTTACTTAACAATTTAGAATGGAGAGGATGAAGAGGGAAGATAGATCAGCGCTAATAATACCAGAAAAAAAGACACCCAAGAAAAGGGAACTAAAATTTTTAAAATGTTAAAAACTTCAAAGTCTGAAACTAATCTTGCAAACACTAATTTTAAGTAAAGTTCTACCGTAAATTGAATACAGCAAAAGTTGGCAACTAGGTAGTTTAGAAAGGAATTCAATACGAAGAGCGGTAAAGTGGAACTGCAAGGCATTTGGCACGAACAGGCAATCGCAGTCACCGAGTGTCGACATCCACTAGACAAGCCTATCGGGTTAAATTGGTCAGGCACCGAAAACTTAGACATTTTCTACGAATATTGTCTACTCTACATTGTTCCTTAAATAAAGTTTTTAAATTTTGCGGACTATATACACCGTAGTATATATATCGCACCCTCGGTGCAACAAAGTCTCAACAGGTCATTTTGTAATTTTATAGGAACGGACTTTTAAGTTTTTTTTCGATCAATTTTCCTTTTTTCTAGATTACTACCTCCTACAGCAGCCGGGATATCTCATTAAAATTATATTATTTGTTCTTTTAACTACAGTATCATGTAAAAAGATTTCTTTGAATTTATTAGAAAATTGAAAAAAAAAGGAAACAAAAAAAAAGTCGTAACTTGTGACTATGTCGCACCAGGTACAAATATAATTTAATTATTTAAGCGTTATAATGGCACTTTGTTATTTCAATATACGTGAATAAAAATTGACATTAATACCTTTAAGCCGGTGTAGCTCCAAGTCACGACTGACTCATGCGGGCGCGGGGTCACTACTTACCAATCATACTCTGTTCTCCCAATATTCGTCGAAAAAGTAGCAAGAACGACTAAGGCACTAATGCCATATATCGATATATTCAAATAATTTCGCGGCTGTCTTTGATTTCCCAAACGAAGAAATGGTTTATAGACAATTTGGCATACTTAAGTCATTTTGGCAATTTTGCCTGCTTGTGACTTTGTTGCACCGAGGGTGCGATATATTTATATGTGCGGTTAAATTATTAAAAGGAATCATATTTGAATCTGATTTTGTTTGATTTAGATTAGAATGAATGTCTAAATAAGATATGGGGTCTACCAATAAGAACGGTTTAAAAATTGAATAAAACACATTTTTTTATAAAAAATGCATCCGATTGATTTATTTGATAGATAATTTTATGCAATTTATGTTTTAAATAATATATCGGCCAAATGACCGCCGCGACTCTTTTTGCAGACGGTCACCGATTTCGATGACGCGGTGCACCATTTCGGCCGGTATGTCGGCTATGGCTCGTCGAATGTTGGTTTTTAGATCACGAATTGTAGCTGGATTATTGCTGTACACTTTAGATTTAACGTTACCCCAAAGAAAATAGTCTAAAGGTGTTAAATCACACGATCTTGGTGGCCAACTGATCGGTCCATTTCTCGAAATTAACGACTCACCAAACTTTCCACGCAATAATTCCATGTTCACTCGAGTAATGTGAGGTGGTGCAAAGTCTTTTTTAAAAGTAAAGGTCGTCTGCATCAATATCATCAAATTCCGGAAAGAAATATTCGGTTAACATCGAGTTATAGCGAACGCCATTCACAGTAACAGGGTTTCCTTCGTCACTTTCAAGGAAGTACGGACCATTGATTCCACCGTACCATAAACCGCACCAAACTGTTATTTTTTGCGGATGCAATGGTGATTCATGAACCACACGTGGATTTGATATTTTGAAGTATTTTCAAAGCTGTAAGAAATAGAAATGCGTGTAACAGTTATTTAAAAAAGTCTTTCTAGTCTAAAGGTCAACCCTTTACATTTTTAAATTCTAGCTTAACTTTACCCAATTGAATTATTTGGCAATCTTTTTGAGTGTTAAAAGCCCTTTGGTACAAATATGTATAAAACACATATTATTTTATTATTAACTTGTATTGTGACAAGTATGCGACTGACTAAAAGGCAATTATGTGGTTACCCTTTGCGGTATATTATCAAAATGTAGCAGATGGAAATTGCTTGTTAAATTCATTAGTAAATAATGTCAAGCCGATTTATCTCCATTTAAGTCTCAAGGGGTATTTTGATAGAATGGAAATTGCTAGCAAACGATTAAGTGGTGCGCGGATACTGAACGTAATTATTACAGCTTTGGTAGGTACATGTACCTTTGGTGATGGGCTCCCTACAGAGGCTATTGCCTAATCTTGGGGGTCCGCGTTAGGAAGTTCGACGCCTTTACTACTACTACTCTGAGCACCGAAATGGGCCAAGCACCTACCAGCCTCCTCCCGCTGCCGAGCTAAGCTTAATCAAAGGCAGCGGGTAGCGGCCATTAGGATCGAACGAGGTTACCGCACAATCGCGTCGGAGGCGGCGACAGTCCTGGCACGTTTCCCACCTTTTGATATCCTGGCGGATATGGACGGGACTGTCTATGACCAGACTTGCGCGATCCGCCGGTGAGGGTGGGAGGGTGGTGAAGACCAGGACGAGCTCGAAATGTCATTGCTGCATGCCATGGGATCGGGAGAGGGCCGATCCCGAGCGTAGAGGACGTCAGCGGCGTTCTCAGCCGACGACGGGGCCGCAGGCTGCCAGAGAGTGGGGACCTCTGGTGGCAGGTTAACTGCTGCGGTAGGCGATAGGATGGCGGCCTGGTAGCAAAAATGCGATCGGGCCGCAACATATTATAAGGATTGGCCGATAGGCGGGGGAAGGCTTCTTTCCTCGGGATAGGGCCTGGCTAAGCGTGGTGTCGATCCGGGGGGGACCTGAAGTAACATGGTTCGGGTCCTCCCCAGGGCTGAGACCAGCTGTCGGGGTGGTTTTTAGTGGAAACACCACATACTCCTGGCTCATTACCATTTGCCTTTTTGGGCACATTTACCTTTGCTTATGTAATGTGAATGTATGTGAAAAAACAAAAGACGTACTTTACACATACATAGTGTGCATTTATTAATGTGGTTTTCGCCTTACATTATGTCAATTCACGATTTTCGTCAGTTCAGGAACAACATAATTAAAAACTTTTATTATTTTTAAAAATTTATATTTCCAACTCCCCCTGGTGTACAGAAGTTGAAGTGGTGGACGCGTGGGACGGATTAGTCTCATTATAAGCCACAATAGGTGCTAATTTCATAATTAACAGACTAAGATTTTTAACGAAAGAAAAATGTTAACATTTATACTAAGGCTAACTATGAAGCCGCATTAAAAAGTTCATTTTTCAATAAACACGAATGCTTATATCAAAGCCCGAGTTTTTAAGAATATATTCGAAATAAGATAGAAAGGATCGAATGAAAGGACTGTCTCATTACAATAAAACGCGTAATATATATTAACCTACTAAAGACAAATATATAAAACCATGAAAATTGTTAAATACATTTTTTGCAGGTTTTTGCTGGTAGAAGATTACCATATATATACAGGGTTACTGGTTAAGTCGACCTAGATAATTTAGGAGGTTGTGATAGCCATAATTTCTAATTTTGACCATTTTCAAGACATTTCCTGTAAGTTTTTTTACAAAAATTAAATTACCGAAATTTTGACTAATACAATTTTTATAAAACCCCTTTTCTTATTTTTCTTATTATTGCTGTTTTCGTTTGTTGATACATTGTTTTATAATTTCTAAATTGTAGTTAACCTGACAAACTCGGCAGAAAGTGGATGGTTTATAATATCAAAAATAAAATAAAAACGTAATTAAATAATATTTGACAAATATTTAAAAAAAAGTTGTCAAAAAAAAAGTAGTAAAAGTTTAAAAAAAGTAAAAGATAGTCAAGTTGCAGATTTGCTCGAAACATGTACGTATTGTCAGCTATTTGATAAGGTATAATATTCTAGGGTAGAATCAGAGTTCATATAAAAAAAACTTAATGAATGACCGAAAATCGTAAGAGTTAGCGTATAACCTGGTAGTTCCCAGTAAAAAACTTGGCTTGTATTTTTTGACTTTTTCCTTTTCTATTCGTGACTAACTATTTCTAACTAGACTTGACCATGTGAGGAACCCACAAAAATCAGCGCAGTAGGAAGCGCCGAGGTGACGAATTCACCATTCGTGCTTTTTATACAACCTCAGTAAATAAAGATGATATATAAAACCCGGAAGTTCGTAATCTAATAAAAGAATCTTAATGACGATATCGTCTTACGTGTTATTAGTAGCTTTTAGTGTACCTATCATTAATAATGTAGTCCTGGTTTAAAATCGTAGTTAACGATGTTCTAATTATTATCAGAGTAGAGCACAAACGAACCTATGCCCAATTATAATTATCGACGCCAATAGGAGGGACTACGAGAGACGCCGTTCTCGGTCAAAATACTGTCAGATGAATATTATTCAATGGGCTAAGGTTATTAATTATCTAAAATACTAGTTTGTTTGTTTATTGTTTTCTACCAACTAAATCGATAAGTATTTCAGAATTCAATACAATATTTTTTTCGTTTACGTCTGTTCGTTTGAGATTACCCCAAAAACCAAGCAAGTAGATTTGTAATTAACGAGTAAGCTTCTTAATTAAACAATGCTTTGACTCTGATTTTCATTTTAACAGATGGCTTAAGCGAATTGGATTCGGTAAAAACTTCCAATTCAGTAATAATTGGTTTGATAACAAATTAATTAAGATCCAAATCCTTTTAATAGACCGCATCTTAAGGATTCGTTTTTTACCTATAATGACATTAGGTATATTTTAGTAGAAATAACAAACAGTCATTGAACATGGCGTTGAAGTTAATGAGTCTAGGGGCTTTGTTCTGATATGACGTCACTCAGACATTAGTATTGTTTAATGTGTTACTGATAATAAAACCACTCAAGATACTTATAATGAAGAACTCGTTTACATCCCTATCTGTTTAAAAATCAACAAGAATAAGCTAATAAATCATATAGCACATTTGTATTTTACGTTTATAAGTTACTTGAGGCAGTTGAACACCGAAAAGGGCTTGTCTTTATTCTAGAACTAGTTGAAATGTAAGCAGGCGGACTGCTCGGTGACAAACTCACAGTAACTATGAAATCACACCCGCTTAATGAACCCTATCAAATGAAGCTTTAGGCACAATATTATTAGTGGCACCAACATTATATTGCATTGCTAGTTGACAGTGGGTTTTGGAGGCTATTGTTTGTTCCTCATATGTAATTAGTTCTTGCAAATTATGTAGATATGAACATTATAATTTTTAAATTTTAAAAAGCTTTCATTGGGATGTACAGTCATTAAAGAAAACTACAACACCAATTAACAAAAGCAAATAAAGTAATCAGTAAGAAATTGTGTTTCAGGATTATTATCCCTAAGAAACACAATGAATTCAGTATAATGTTTGATAAAATTGCGTGCGTATTAACGCACTTGTGCAACGTAATAAATAAATAAAGTGATATTTAGTGCTTGCTAAATCTTAAGCTGGATGTTTCAGAGGTTTTTGTTTTTAGTAGTCTATGTAAAAATTGGCTGAGCCATATTTTTATTTATTAAAAAGTCTCAAGGTTATTCTTAAATTTAGAAACTCAAAAGTCAGTCGGTCAATCATAATTGTAATGGAAATCAATACCTGTAACTGTACTACCTTAATATTTTTCTACTAGACCCTGAATCTTAAGTAGAAAAATATTTAGAGTCTCAGTATGATTAACAGAATAGTTTTAAATTCACCTTATTACTTTTTTATTAAGTGTTAACATAACATAAACACAACTAAAGGGCTTAGCCCTTTCGTTGCGTTATGTTTATTAAGAGTATAAGGTATTAATGCAGCGTTTGACAGTAACGCAGGTTACTTCTCTCCTTGATAAATGTTTCCCATCGGATTCGAAACTATTTGTGAAATACCCATGTGAGTAAAACCGTATATAGTTAATAAACTTTAGCGTGTACATTAAGCTTTGTTTGATGTACACGCACACAACATGATCTGAGTAATATGTTCAAGTTTGTTAGTCTATCCGGGATGGTGCATTGCAGGTATTACGGTCTGGGCCAAATATTGTAAGCTTCAGATGAGATCTGCATATTTTTGTTGTCTGCATATATATATAGTGTAAATGTTTCTGACATCTTCAGGAATGTTTATCCTTTTTACAGCAAGGATCGAATGATCCTTAAGATCTACATTATTGTGCTTTGAAATCGGTTGAGTAGTATGGCGTAAAGGCGTAAAAAAATAAACTAAAGTAGCGCCATACGCAACCTGTTTGCATTGAGTTACATCTGACACACGTACGTTTTGAACTGTATCTTGTAGCTACTCTCATAGAAAATATGTCATTACTAATGACTCATTAGAATATGAAAATGATCCATATGTCTACAGTAATCCATACTTAGATGCGAACGTAAGTTTCTCTTTCACGCCTACACCATTGAACCAATTTCAATGAATGAGTTTTGTATGCCAAAGTTTATGAGGGAATTTTATATGAAATTCATTTATTACAATGAATTCAATTCAGAGATAAACAAGATTCTGAATAAAGGAAGCGGTTTATTATGTCACGTAAATAAAGCTTGAAGGTAGCGAAAAAGGTATCAAAGTTAGTTTGAGAGTCTAATATTGTGGAAATATAAATGTTCATCATATAAACCATAGATATATGTAGTATAAAATAAAGATGTTTTCAATGGTTTTAACCAAAGACAATAAAAATCAGGGGTGTATTTTTGTTAAATTTCTTCGACACCTATATTTTTATAAAACTGCAAATTTGTAGGTATATCAATAGTTTATTTACACATAATAATAGACTTCACACCAAAGAGAAAACTTGCATTATAGTATGTTTGAAGGTATAACATTAGACACCGCAAATACAGGTTTTAACATGGAAATCGTACATTAAACCTTTTTCTTTATATTAAGTATCTATTTACATAAAATTCTCTAAATATATATAAAACTAAACATTTGCCGATTTTGTGACCAAAGGATTTTTTCAAAGGATATCGATTTTAGAATTCTGATTAAAGCACTACAAAGTAAATAATGTGATGATAAGCTTCTTATATGGTTGTCATATACGTCCGACAGCATGCATTCACCATAGCATGGCAAACGCACTAAACAGGGTTTGGAAACAGTGCAGTGAGCGATTACAAAACATAAACTTAGGCCACTGCTTTACAAAACTCGCAGAATCACTTAAGTATCTATTATAAGTTTGAAAATGTTCTTGAAGCGCCTTAAACAAATCCTAATAATTTTAACTAAGATAGCTTGTAGACTAGGTTATTTAAGTTAACCGTATATCTAATCCTAACTTTATTCTATTCTATCTATTTTACTCTACACTGATGCAAAAACTTGGTGATGGTTCAAAGAGTTCATATTATCTTCGAAAATATAAAAAAAGATTAAAGAAAATAATGAAGTGAACGATGTGAGTGTCACGTCTCCTTTGTGATTATCACAAAGATCATGAACACTTAAACGTGAACAATAAGAGGTAATAATGTCGTGTCGCCATTTACATAACAAAACAAAAATCATAAATTGTAACATACATACAGAATGTTGTAAATTGCGTTAAACCAAGACGATTACTTGAAGCTTTTGTTGTGTTTACCTTGTACTTTGAATTGGAATGAATTTGGAATTAGAGTATGTTTCTGAGAAGACTCATAGTGTAATCTAATTAAAAACAATTTCAAATCATGTTAGGATGATATCTATGAAATAAAGACTTAGAGTAGAATACTTATTCTTAAAATAAAGTAGTTTAGAATTTAATAAGAAAAACTGAAGTGTAATTTTAATTTGATTCTTTATTGCGTGCCGAAATTAAAACTCCAGCCTACACCAGCTCATATTATAAATCTAATAACTTGCTTATCATCGCATTTAAGAAATTTTGTATTGGACAAAGATCACGAGAACTTCATCATGTCTGGATAAGTAAAGAACAAGAAGATGCATAATATATATAAAACAAATGTTATGTTTAGAACAGTTTCCAAACAAACTTATTAAAAACAAAGAATAAATCGACATGTGCTTGTTTATTTTAAATTTAACTCAACCTGTATATTGAGCAAGGTGCTTTATGTCGGCACAAACAATCATGTAGGTGTATCTCCTGTATTATCCAAGTATGAAGATAACTAAGTTCTGACATTTTCATAACAATAGACTACAATGGTCATATGTATATTATTGTATCTGCGTTGCAAATCGTATACCCAAGAGTTCAAGAAAATCAAATCAATTTAAATTATTGTTTTAATAATGTAATACATTATGAGCTTAGTAAACAACCTGAACACATTTGTATATATTTTTTTAGTTTACGAGTATTAAACGTCCAATCTTATTTTTTACTTTGGTCTATTGAAATTTAGGCCGGGTCTCTCGTCTCTGAAAGGCTGGTTGATCAGGGAAACTCTATCAGTCTGTCACATAAGATTAGGTTATTGTAGATGTTATAAGTGTTTTGTTAATTTATGAATGAACAGTTTTTTATGAGTGACCAAACCACAGCATAACAATAAAGAACATTTTAATGGGTACATTAACATACATAGGTTAACAAATGCTTGTAATGGGTTCGTAAAACCATGTATAGATAAAAACATGATTTAAAATATTGTGAAGATTACTCTCAAATAATTGTATTCAAGCTCTCAATGCTCTAACTTGTAATGTACATTTCGGTATAACTACCGTTTGGTCTCTAGTTGAAATTACACCGTAATCCTAAATATTTTTATTCGTTGAAGATAGTCGAAAATTTGTTGTTTTTTATTGATGGCTACTACACAGGTAAGTCGGCTCTTACGACACCCACGGGATGAATTGGGGTAGTGACATTCCGTATTCTTAATCCGTCACTACACGGACACGGTGGTATAGTAGGCCAAAACCTCCTTTCTAAGGGGAGGCCTATGTCCAGCAGTGGACTATTAAAGGCTGTTGATGATGATGATGATGATGACGACATAGGTAAACAAAGAAGAAGAAACTGATTAGACAATCATTGAAGTCAATCATTGAAGTCGGTGTCACATACATCACAACTGTGAGAGAGGTTTAAGAAAGCTTATTGTTATAACGAATGTATTAAAACTAACGATTGAGAGCCTAGTCGCTGATTAGCCCGATTTTATAAACTTTGACACATTTGACACATCTGTGACACATAACGTCTAATCATTACGATTGGCAATAACAGACAGTTGTTATGGTCAATCTTATGTGTGTCGTCAGGGTTAAAGGCGAGATGGTTGTATCTATTAAATTGGATTATATTAGTAGATAATTTGCTGCTGTCGGTTGTCGGATGATATGATAACAGCTTAACTATTTTCGTGCTCGTGCACGTGCTGGTGGTTAACTGGGACCTATGGATGGACCATTCTTAACACATGGAGAGCTATCGGTATTAAGCTGACGGGAACGGTTGCCAAATCAACACCTGTGGTAATCGCTCCACGTTAAACTCGATTTTTAGCCGTGTCGTAGTAGAATAGCCGACCCCAACTTAGTTCTGAAAAAAGACGCGTAGGACGAGAATGATGATTTTAATAAGTTACAAAAATTTTGAGATTTTTCTAACCATACTTTTAATAAAGTATTTCAAGTGTTTGTAACCTTCATTAAGTCTGAAAACCGAAGGGTTTAACAAAGGCATTTGAACAACATGATGTGTTTGACATTAGATCCATTACCACAAGAGCCTCAAACCCTTTGCTTCTAATAAAGCAATCTCTTGTGGACGTCGGTTAGTTTGGGCACGTCCTAAATATTATTAACCAACTACAAACTTCTCATGTCTCACACTTTATACTTAGAAGTAAAACTCAATGGAATGCACTTTAGATAGTAAAAAAATATTGAATGTTTTTGTAACATACGTCTAATTAAAGTCATCATCATCATCATACATATAATTGAAGTCGTACGAGTAAAGAAACGTAATCAAATGATGTATAAAAAATAGAAACAAAATATTTTTACGACGGTAGTGATTAGAGTAATGTATGCTACCAGAGCAAAAACAACGTAAATGTACAGATACGATATACATATGAAATATTGAAATCGCGTGGTTATAAAGTTTTAGGCTTGTTCCTGCATCCTTCGTGTTACATTAAATCTGATAAAGATGATTTGAAACATAATTAAGCAAATAGTTGCTAAGAAAAATGTAAATAGGCTTATAGGTTACAACTGATATTGACACACACAAATGGCATGCATTCGTCGTGACATCTGAGCGAAGTTAAAGCGGGTAATTTTTTTCGCAATAAGAGAGCTAAGACCTTTATTTGTGCGCGCGCCACAAATTGTATGCACCTCACGTAGTCCACAAATCACGTTGTGCATTATAAGCCTGAATATGTTCTTGAACAATGCTATGTAAATTACATCTTGAATGTCGCGATAATAAGAGTGTGTAGGATAAGAAATTGTTTGACAACAACAAAAAATAAACCCTTATTTTATGCAATTGATAAAATTGTATGGTATTTTCTTGATCAAAAGAAGTGTTCAGTAATTGCAATTAAAATAGATGACTCATTTTACGTCATGCAACGTTAGGAATGTAAAATGCAGTAAATAGTTAGCATATATTTTACTAGGCCCATCTTTCTGTTAATCAAAACGAGGAAAGTAGGTGGTTTTAAAATTTAAAACTACCTAAGTACTCCCCTCATTTACAGACAAAAATGCATTTTTTTGTAATTTATAATTCTATTTAGTTTAAAATTATTGTGGTAAAATCGTTGGTGGTCAATCTTAATTTTATATTATTTTGACGTTGATGTGATGAATGTATACATGTAGGTAGGTAGGTATACATGTATAAGTCAAAAATAACGGATAGGTATATATGTATGAGTTGCAAATTTAAGATACCTGTATAGTTTCTTATAGTTCTCATGGTAAACATTTTGTAAAGTGCCGCACTCTCGAGTAGTACCAGCGTTAATCAATAAAAAAGGCGTAAAGGTTGGCCCCTATGGTGTACTAAAAATGAGAACAACAACAACAACAAAATAAAAACATTTAGGGAGCATTCGTTCCAAACACATTGTTGTTTCCTAAACATGTCATCTTTTGAAAAGAAAACAAAAATATTAGAGAACTTACTGATTACGATTTAGTTATCGCGCTCAGTATACTAAAATTACTGCAGGTAATTTGGTGAGATTGTACCATTATTTTTGTGTCCTTCTAAAAACTGAATTTCATCGAGTCTACTCTATAAACTTATTGCGTCTTAAACTCAAACCATAACTAATCCATACTTCCATACTTATATAAGAAATGGGAAGTGGAATTTGTTTAAAAAATTCTTCTACCATTGAAAAGTAACATAATCAGCGAGTAACATTATCGTGTGTTTACCGTGATGACCGACATACACGCGAGCGGACTTGCGGGCAAAAGCTAGTGTATTATAAATGTGGAAGTGAGATTGCTTGTAAAGCTAGTGCTAAATTATTAATGTCGTGTGTGTAGTAGTGCAAAAAAATCAAGTTACAGATTTGCGCTCCTGATCTGCTCGTGCAATTGCTTTCTGTCCCCAGTCCATCTATAAGTACAATATGAAGGACATTCTTTCAATATACCGTAAATTTTCTTGTTTTCAATTCCCAAAGCGCCCGTTACGCCTAACGCGCATTACGTTATGGCACCAATCTCTAGTTGGCAAAATGCGTGTGTATACTTTTGCAGGATAGGAAAGTCTTTGGGGACAAAGACGTGACTGTATAGGTACATAATAATAACAATAATAATTTTACTTATCTCACACACGACAGTCTGATTCCAAACAAGGCAGAGCCTCTACTATGGTAACCAGACTGCTGATAAACATACTTATACATTTCTAAATACATACATACTAAAGATAAGTTACACCCAGTCACAGAACAAATGACTGTGCTCATTACACAATATTTGTCCTGGGTGGACATCGAATCCACGACCTCTGAGACCACTAGACAAACAGGTCGATACATTTCACGGTAATTACAAATAATTTTAGGTACGTAATAAATGTAGTAAATATTACTAACGTTATATAGTGTACGAGTAATCGCTAACAAGTCTTTTACTGATAGAAACATATAATGTAAAAAATAATAAAATATACAATATACTATTAATATACAATTATTTATTGGTAGTTCAATAATGGATTGTAAGTCTGTTTTAATCACGTGCTCTGTGGTATTGATTTTAAAGTCTTAAGCCTCGTTTTCTTTAGGGAAAATACTCGTAAGAAGCCGAGCGTAGGATACGTATCCGGCGACGTTGCTCTCGATAGATGTCGATTCACATCGCTTGCATATAGCAATTTGTTTATTGTATGCAATGGCGTAGCTAGGTGTGGGCGAAGTGGACCGTCGCACTGTGGAATATGGTAGAACAAATGCATATCAAAATTGATTTTTATCACTGATTGAAATTGGGCACTTTATGAATGTAATTTAAAAGTTCAGAAGTCGAGGTTTAATATTCTGCAGCGTAACTCCTATTGTATTTGGTATAAAAAAAAAAATCATGTAGTAAAGTTAAACGTTTAAGCAATTGGGAAATATTTAGTTGTTTATTTACGTTTTTCAACGTGAAATAGTTTTAAAACTTGAAATGAAAGGTATAAGGTATTATATATTTTTATAAAGCTCATCTATCAGAGGAAATAAATAAATACAATTGATTGTTTTTAATACGAATATATAATTAAAAACCAATTTAAAGAAAAAATTCGGAATAAATATTCCTTCCTCAACTTCGTCGAAGCTTTTACCAGTCAGAGTTGTTTACCGATGCTTTGAATTTAATGGTAATTCATAGGTTAGTTACTCACCTAAAACATATAAAAAAATTAGCTGCGGTTTTTTGCGGTTTACGAAGATATGGGAAAAAATCGAATACTAATCTGGGAACGGAAATCGCTATCAAATGCGGTTTCGTAGTTTACTTTTATTATCAATAACTTTTGATACGTTTTATGAATTAATTATTTGATATTGTTTAGTTTTTATCATTTCGATGTCATTTTTCGTGAGAAAATAGGTATCTGAAATATTCCCACATTCTGAAACAATATAAAAAGGGCAGTGAAAAAATATTTCTCCATTACCGTTTCTACCTACTCTAGTACGGCTGTTTCATTATTCAATATGTCGACTTTTAACTGTACTAAACGTGAGTTAATAGTGTCTTATATAGAAGGCGGAAAAACGACTGCGGCAAGCAAAAAAAGGAAAAACACCGTTTTGCTAAATGAATATGGTTTGGAGCACATTCTAAGCGCATATCTTCAAGGATTGCGTTCTATGGGAGAAGGAACTGAAGCAAAAGCTGTTGAAAAATTAAGGTTGGCTGATGCAGAGAAAAAGGTTTTCGTTATAAATCAATTAGATGATGCAAAAATAATTAAAGGGCTTCCAGATGAAGAAGCCTTAAGTGTCTTCATCGACTTGGAACTAACAAAGGTACAATATCTGTATCTCAGGAACGTTACAGATGAAAGAAACTGTTCTTTATTTCCACCATACTACAAAATACAAGAAATGAAACAGAGATGCTATCCACCATCATCAACAATCGAAATCACAAATACTTATTCAAAAATATTGAGAGTTCAAGATCTATTAGATCACACTGCAGCTCGAATTTTATGTATAGATACAGTTTACAAGAATGAACAAAAACATTTAATATTATATAGCAAATGGGGTTGTGATGGGTCATCTGGACAAAGCCAGTACAAGCAACCTCTACCAGAGGAGGCTGAACTTATTTCCGATGCAAATTTATTTATTACTTCTTTTGTGCCTATCAGATTAATTGACGAGGAAACAGGCGCCATCATATGGCAAAATCCAGTGCCTTCATCTGTTCGTTTTTGTCGGCCTATATCTATAGAATTTTGCAAAGAAACACCAGAATAAACTAAATCTGTTGTAGATGAAATAAAAAATCAAATACAAACTTTGCTTCCATCAGTAATTAATAAAGAAGGCGTGGGAGTTCAAGTCAAGCATGAACTTTTTTTAATGATGATAGACGGAAAAGTGGCACAAGTTTTAACAGATACGCCTTCTAGTTCCACAAGTACAATATGCGGAGCAACTCCTAGACAAATGAATGATTTAACAAAAGTAACAGCCAGGCCTAAAAATGAAAATGCTTATCAATACGGATTATCCACATTAAATGCCTGGATTCGTTGCATGGAAATGATATTACACATATCATATAATCTATCTTTCCAAACGTGGTCTGCTACAAGCGAAGAAAAAAAAAGACTCAAACAAGAAAAAAAGGCTGAAGTACAGGAGCAATTTCGTGAAGAGTTGGGTCTAAATATTGACAAACCACGACAGGGGACGGGAAATAGTAATGATGGCAATACTGCTAGAAGATTTTTTTACAATGTTGCCTGTTCTGTTGATATCACAGGAGTTGACATTGATTTAATTAAACGGTTATACATAATTTTACAGGCTTCGTCATCTGGTATAGTGGTAGATAGTAAGAAATTTGGCAATTATGCTCTGGAAACAGCAAGAATATACGTGAGTAAATATAGTTGGTATTACATGCCATCATCTGTCCACAAAATTTTAATTCACGGAGAGAGTATCAAAAAACATTTCGCAGTATTACCAATTGGACAACTTTCAGAAGATGCTCAAGAATCTCGCAATAAGGACTATAAAAAATTTCGCTTACACCATGCTCGGAAATGTGCATGGTGTAAGTGTTGAATACACTACTTAACACCTCAGATCCATATATAACGAGCATAAGAAAACCATATGCAAAAAATGTTAAGGAGCTCGATGAAGATACTTTACACCATCTCAAGGTTAATGAACTTATTTCAGATCCTGAAGCTCACAGGCTGTAAGATGTCAATCTTGCTGATCAATAAAGAAATATATATATTGCGATAATTTTAATTCAATATGTTTCTATATTTAAGCGTAGTGTTATAGGTATTTTTACATTTTTAATTTTATATAATCATTTTAATGTTAATCATCTTAATTGAGTTATTAGAATAAAAAAATACACATACGATATGTTTGTAAAAAAATATATTTCAATAAATGAATATTATTTTTAATGATTGTGACTTTCTTCATCAATTAAAAATAAATACGCATCATTCCAATTCATCATACATTACTTATATGAACTCTTATGTATTACTTTATATTAGAACAAAATTTGATAGCTTTATCTTTCGAATTGACGGAGTTACAGATTTTTAATCCGAAACACACCGAAATATTCCACAGTGCGTCGCCCGAGGCCTCGCACTTTGGAGATCCTCGCGAGACTCCTTTAAATGCGATGCCCCCAGACTTTATTACAGATCACTAATTAATTTGATCACATTTACACTCGAAGTTTGTTTGTTTGGTTTATTCCCAGCAGTTCCATGTATCCAGTTTCACAGGGAACTTTTGCAAACCACTAGTTCCATGTGTGGAATAGCTATTCAAAGCGGAAAATTATATCCAAATAGTTCCGGTTACGTAGCGTGTTGTATAATAATATAAGACATAAAATCCTTTCCCTTGTTTTCTAGTTCTACAAAAAAAATCCCCTAGTACCGCATGCATCATTGGTGCAGAGGAGACTAATTAGTTTCGTCTGCACCATTAATGGTGAAAACGAAACCGCGTTGATAGTATGGTCTCATCCGCACCATTGGGATGACACTTTACTTATTTTTAGATGAAGATCGGTAAAAACAAATGAAGATCGGACCGTAATTAACTTGCGCCTATTTTTATGGTAGTCAAAAAGTCATACAGGCGTTCCCTAGAAGTCCATGGCTCGTATCACCGCACAGTATAGGCGGCAAATTTTTCTCCCACAGATCACCTAGATTAGACAGCAGCCTCAGAATATTTTGTAACAGTCAAAGGCAAGGCAATATTACAAGATTAAGTTCACTCGTAACGTTTCAAATATACATCAATAGAACAAATTTTCAGTCGTACGAGATGTTCTTTTACTGCTGTCTACGCCTTTCAGCCCTTTCTATTTACAGTTTTAATAGTTCTATGAATTGCCAATTTCTTTTGGAATATAATCGGGTGTATTTGAGGAAAGGGTTATTTTATTTTTATTTACTTTTTATTTAAAGAAAAAGAGAAGAAAAAGAAAACTCCCATGATACTCCCATAAACAACAACAAGCAGGCGCTCTCGATTATTTGATTGTTGTTAAAAAAAAATTTTTTTAAACTCCTTGTGTAGTGAAATTTTTGTTTGTTATAGGTTTATGCAAAACTAGGTTGTACTAAACAAAAAAATAAGTTAGTTTACTAGTAAATTCAGTTACCTGAAAAGCTACTGAGGTAGTAAAGTTAAATTTTTCCATGTTATTTGAATTCTTCAAGAATTGTTTACGGTTTATAATGAAAATTTTTGCTGACAATTTCAGTTCAACCTCAAAAAATATTTTTATTACAAATAATTTTGCTAAAATGTTTGCTATTATTGGGGGTTGCAACCTTATTCATAAACTTGACATGTGTTAATGTAATGCAAAGCAATATATAAGATCAGGAGATATATAATAACACTTATAGCTCTTATCCGTCTATTAACAATATTGAACAAAGACGGAAAACCTGTATTCATAACTATTAAAGATAATGTAATCACACGATACCAATGGCACAGCAAATACAACCGAAACCTCTGAGATAAGAAATACCTGCCGTTTCCTTCTCAATTCTTGTACAAGAGTCAGTTCTTCATCACTGTCACTTGACTCAATGTAATCGTCATCATTGCAGCGCCTCGTCATATTTGGACACAGATTACTTTAAAATTATGCTAACTACAGTACAAATGTAGTATTTAAGCTATGGATGCCGCGTGTGCACTGTTTTAACTTTACGACTACTTAAATTAAAAATTATTTTATTCACATTAACGACCATTATTTAATATGTTGTACAAATTATGACAGAAATTACTAACAGTATTAATGATATTTTAATTAATTTTCAATGGCATCAAAGTAGATACATAATCGCAACTTTATAGAAGATCACATTAAGTAAAAAAATAGCAACCTCTTTGAGACTTATGTATCAATTAACATGGAATTTTCCATGAGGGAATAAAATAACTTTTTTTATTTATTGTACTTCATGAGAATGAACACGTATTTCTTCACTCTGTTTACAACAAATTCAACTATGGTATGTCTGCATTTAATAAGGATAACCTACAGTAACCATCTTTATCATTTACATATTACAACAAAAAGGGTTATTTGCGAAGCTATTTCAAGCAATACAGATTTATTCCTTTTCTAATTTACGTTTATAATACGTTAGATACGTTGCGCATCTAATATAAACCAAAATTGCCTTGTACAGCGTATCATTAAAATGATAATCTTGGAAGATATTAGAGATTTAAAATGCGGGGTAAAGAGACCGTGTCGGCGGGCCGTTCTTTCGTCTCAGGTGCACGTAGAGGCCGGTCGGAGCGGGCCTGTAAATATTGTTTATAAAGATGTCCTGTAGTATATATAGTCTGTAGTATATATATAGTCTTATCATAAAATATTATAATTAATTACTCCACACTGAGACGACATTAGTAGTATCAGTAGTATCTACATAGCACCAGTGCGAAGCCGGGGCAGATCGCTAGTATAACTATACTTTGAAGTCACTAATCACTAATCTGCTATTGTTAAAATAGCTCATAGTAAAGTGCCGTATGACTCTACTGGTTGATCACTTAGCAGAACTAATACATTTTGGACATTACTCGCGTTAAGATTAAATACTGGCAATACTACTTGAACTTACAGTTCAAATAGTATTGCCAGTATTTAATTTAACATTTCATTGTCAAAGATCAGAATTGCTAATTGTTTTCTTGAAGCTTGCGAAATTTGAAAACTTATATATTTATATTTGTACACTTTTCTTTTTGACCATATCTATAAGTAACTTGTGTTTGCGGCACTTATCATAATTATAAGAATCACTGATAGTTTACTATTACATTTAAAATGCGATAGACAATATATCAATATTTTAAGCGGTACTTCGATGACGTTTTAATATTTTCTGTGAATGTTCCTAAGTAAAGGCGGGTAAATTCAAAAGACCGTTCCATTCTACTGCGACGTTTTTTTTATTTTAATTGTAGATATCGTAAATTACGTACCAGATTTTTTTAAATTACTTTAAAAAATGCATTTTTTTTTACAAATTTGTAGATAAGCTCATTTTGGTGAAAAAGCATTTTTGCAAATATGCACATGTCCTTATCTACTTTGCTGCCATCGATTCTATTTATAACTTGAAGACCAAACATGTATGAGTACAATAATCACTTACAGACTAACACCACATGCAGAATAAATAACGTTAATATAAGTGGAAAATAAAATAGGAGATTTATAAATAACTAATTTGACATAATTCAAAAAAACAATAAAATAGGTATCGATTATAATAACTATCATTTTATGTAAATAAAAAATGTAGTATGGAATAAAGATAACATTAATATAATTATTAGGTGAAACTAAATTCAATAAATTACTTACATTTCATTTATAGTGATTACTTAAGATTGATTTTTTAGATGAGCTCCACACTATCATTTCTAAAAATAAATATAAAGAAAGCTAAATTATAGTTATGTTACAAGTAAATTTGGATTAATTATAATGAATGAAATGAGGTCTTTAGCAAAACTTTAAAATAAAAGGAATGAAAATATAAAAGAAAACAATTCGTACCCGAACATTTTTAATACCCAATCCATCCAGGCGCTCAGATCTTATTTGATTTTATTTAATAAAGTGTAATAAGTGTTTTGTACCAGATAATAAAGTGACAGCAATTTACCAACGCTGCTGCTCGGTCAACAGCGGTTGACCCTTACTGAGGTACGTAATTATGAGCGTGATCCCAGGAGTGAAAGACGTGCTCAACATACTATATTGTGAATTTAATGAGTCTCCTCGCCATATTTCTAGAGTGGATGAATAAACGGAGCCTCAAAATCGTTACCAAAACTTTAAGACCCACCATCAATCTACTTTTAACTATTATTTTAACTCAATTTTTCACTTTAAAATGTTAAAAAAAATTAGTAATTGTTTTTAAATCTAAACTTTTAGGAATTCGATGGTAAGCTATCCTAAATTAATCTTTCTGTTTTCGTCGTAATTACTAAAATGATAATCTACCACAAAATTTTGCACTATTATGCACTTTGTTAGAGGTTAAAAGACAAAGACAAAGAGGTAAAAAAATAACTATGTAAGAAAAAGAGAACACGCACGCGAGAAAAGCTGCGAATGCCTTTTTTTTTTTACGTGTGGAAATCCCCTCGGACCGTCACCCCACCGGGGTTTGCGGCGGGGTGGTGTGTCGGACTCGGACCGACTAAAACCACACGGTGTGCCACTCTGCGCCTGTAATAGGAGGGATCCGGGAACAGCTGTTATTAAGACATCCGGACCCCTCCTAGCGCCGGCCCGCTCCTGTTGCGGGCTCCGTCTCAAAATTTTTTCCTCTCTTTAGGTGACGTCCGGCACACGCGGACGCCGCCCCCTCGCGGCTGGCCAAACTAATGCGGTTGGAGGGGAAACCCACCCCGTCCACCCCCGGCCACACTCAGGGCGGCATGAGGCGCAGGTGAGCGCGCCTCCGCCGCCCGGTTCGCCGGCGGCGGATCGGGTCCGAGTGGAGGTCGTCCTCCCGGGCCTTTTCCGCCGCCTCCTTCTGCGAGATTACTTCCTCGCAGAAGGTTGCGACCGCGGTAAAAAAGCTGCGAATGCCTAAAACGAGCTATAAGATTGTTCTTGTTTACATAGGCTGTTACGATTGGTTATGACATAAATATGTTCAAATTTCAGGATCGTTGTGTAATCGAAAAAAGTTGAATGAGCGTGTTAAAAAAGACTGAATAAAATCAATTTTTTTTTACTTATTTTTTTAAGTTCATTGTTGAAATATTTTATACGAACAATTTTAGAAATATGTGGATATTCTATCAACGTCTTGGCAGTTGTGCAGTATTACTAGTTCCATTAGCTTTGTTTGTTTTCAATTTTTCAGTTTTAAAATAAGTTTTCTGTATAAAGATAATGAATTTGTTTAAAAGTTAGCGGTTTACGGGGTAAACGTGGTGTCTACTATAAGACCAAAGTGTTATCAAGTATTTCTGTGACAACCTGTATATGTACGCTTCCTATGAGTTTACAATTACATGATTACCTTAAAAAAAAGTATAAAAACCGATTTCAATGTGCTTATACCATGAAAAATCATGATTAACTGTATTTTTCATGCTGCTTTTTCACTCACACTCTCCAATAAATTAGGAACTTTCCATCGGTTCATAAATGACGGAGTTCTGTGATAACATACAAAAAAAATTATAACCGAATTGAGACCCTTGATTTTATTGAAGTCGGTTAAAAATAAGGCCAACCGCGTCCATTTCCATTTTATTATGTGTTTCAAATGAGTTTGTTGCTGCATTGATACTGCTTCTTTTCTGTAAGTCGGCGAGTAATTTTATTTAAAGCGTCAACAGATAGGTTATAAAGTGGTCAGTTCCATACGGATATTAACTAAATTCAATAAAACAAAAAAAATCTTAAAATAAACCATTCATGACAAAATATTTATTAATTAGTATTAATCTAATTGTATCATGATTTTAATAAGGCATATATTAGATTTGAAATCGGCTTTACTGATTAATTAACTTGAACTATATTGATCAAATTCAAGAATGTTCGAGTACGAAATCCGTGAACCGCCAACTATTTATTAAAGCGTTATGATCCATTGAGTTAAAACAACACTAGAGAAGCAAACCTCATTATCACACGTCGAAAAAAGTGTAACCACTTTTGAACTTTGACGACGTAGCTTTGATACCACTAAACATTTGAAAGTAAACATATTTATGTCTCATTTACACGCGAGACAAGAACAATACCATCGCTCGGATTAGACAAAGACAAAGATATAACTTTACGATGGTGGGCCAGTGTTGACTACCGTATGAAATTTTACCCATAACAACTAAGAAACAATTTTTTTTTAAAACAATTTTGTAATAAAGTAAATTAATTTAAATATTCTAAATAATATATTTCGAATTGAATAGAATAGGTATAAATAATAAAATAACTGGAAATATTTGGTTAAAAGGGTTTATATTCAGTGTAAAATCAAACTGCGCTGTGAAGCATCAGTTTTGTATACAATTGTCTTTTAGACTCTTTTTTATAAGTTTGTGTGGATATTTTACTTTCATGATACAATCTTATTTTTACGTATGTAAAAATAATAGCATTTAATAATAAAAGTGAATGATCAACTTGTACTGATAATAAATAATCCCCAGGGTGTATTGCAAATTCTATTATAATTTAAAAAACAAATAAAAAAAAAAAAAAAAATTATATTTTATATTTTTTTTTATTTATGTTTATTTACCTTTTTATTTTTTATTTTTATTTTTTATTTTTATGATAAACATTTTTTATTATTATTATTATTATTTTGTACAATTATTATTTAAAATTGATAATAAATTAAGAACAACAATGAATTAATTCTTTTGTACAAAAGTCTCCAGCACTGCGAGCTTGGCACTTCTGCCAAGCTCGCAGTGAACGTTCAACGGGTCCCTAAAAAAAGTGATCGGTCCAGCCCTAACAACTACCGTTCTTCCTATATTTTATTATTATTGGCAAAATGTTTAAAAACAGTATAAAGCATATTATTTCACAAATTATAAAATCTCCCACTAATGTGGGAAAACCAAAATGATTTTTTAATGGTAACACTGATTCTAAATTACAATTATCAGTGTTTTATTTCAATTATAGCCTTATTTACGATATTATCAATACAAAAACCATAAACTTACACATGAAAAGTAATTCCGCATGATTTATTAATGTTTTGTGACCTTGAAACGCATTCTTTCACTACGCATTTAGCCATTTTGGCGATTGTTACTGTCATGTGTCGCTATGTTCAACTCGGTTGACGCCACATTGAATACTGAATTGACGTTTGCTACGCATATGCCTGTGGACAGATGTGCAGTAGCAACGATTTTAGGCGGTAATTACTCATCTATGTAAGTATTATATCAATGTTATGATCATAGTTACAATTGCTTGAACCAGGTAGCTGTAAAAGCTTAAGGCGCTCTTGCAGCGCGGTGTGTAGGTGTGCAAACATTACCTCACCCCCCGCTAACGTTTCGTACGCAAAGACGCAGCGTGTCAAAAAGCTGCGCGAGTCGGCTGCGCGCCACTCAAAGTTACGTCCAGATATTGTGCCACAGTCTAGCGTACTCGTAATGCAGCAGTTAGAAAAGAATATCATGTTTGACGTATATAATTCTAATTGGCTTTAGCACTTTTAAACTTTTGTTATTCACCTGTGTGTTAGCTTTCTACTAAAATAGGTATACACGAAAAATATTGGAATTAAATGACCGTTTAAACAGGCGAACTAAGGTTTATTAATTATTAGTTATAGAATATTAGGTAAATACTTCCTACATATATAATTTGTTTACTCAAAATCTCATAAACAATAGATGTTTTTGAAGAGAAAACTTCTTTAGCGGCGTTGTACACTTTTTTTGTAATGGATGATAAATGTTAAACTCGCGTTAGGACACGTGACCTGATCGAAAATTCGTAAGACGGATGGATAGTAGACAGTCGACGCAGCGTAGGAGAGGAAGTATCCCCCTCTCTTTCTACGGCGCGGCGAAAATGTATGCCTGCGCCTGCTGTTTCGTTTAGGCGGAACAGGGCGCTTGAGCGAATGTTCGTTTTTTTGAGAGATAAACTTTTTAATGTAATATAAATTCTCATTTTGGGTACGATAGCGCAAAAAATAAATATTATATTCACATACACATAAATGATAGTATTTTTATACTGATAATTAAAACAATTCATGCAAAATTATTCCCTAACCATTCCAAAATATCAAAAATGCACAACGTTAATATTAAAGTTTTCACTTCTGCCGACACTCCCGGAGTGCAACCCGTCGTTTTTTTTAATACCTTATTCTACAAATTTCTCTTACTTCATGAGTTTATCAGCAGATTGGGTACCATAATACAGGCTTTAATTAATAATACACACAACATAAGTTGAATAATTCACATAACTTTAATAAAAGATGATGATTGAGGCGGAGGTTTTATTCTAAACTTTTTTTGTGTTTTATATCAATCATGTCAAAGCGCAATAGGCAAGCGGGCGTTCTTATTCGCACAGCATAGTTAGCTTACAATAATGCGTTTCGTTACAGTGCTGTCTGAAGAGACCTTATTTACCAACATACTTAAATTGTTTCTATTAATTTCATACATATATAATAATTAATATTTCACTTTCTATTTCAAAGATAATTTCAAAAATTAGTGTACTGTATAATATTAGTGTCAGATACACTCGGAATTTAAGCGTATGTTAAAGAGCCTGATGATGCTTCATTTTCTTTTCCTGAGGTTAAAAATATGTTTCGGATTGGCATGCCACGCGTGAGCCT
Source organism: Arctia plantaginis (assembly GCA_902825455.1). Classification (NCBI taxonomy): domain Eukaryota; kingdom Metazoa; phylum Arthropoda; class Insecta; order Lepidoptera; family Erebidae; genus Arctia; species Arctia plantaginis. Next base: position 12,003,042 of record CADEBD010000288.1, read on the forward strand.
TGGGTCAACCAATTCCGGCAGTAAGCAGGTCAAATAAAATTGAACCAACCTTGGTTCCATTTTTTCTTTTCAGAATTCGTCGTCTTTTTCAACATATTGTAAGAACACTGGTTCATTTTATGATACCCACAAACCAAAAAGGCATTTTTAACGGCCTGTGACATGTAACTGACCTTGAATATGATGAAACCAGTTACCGATTTTTTTTTTGTAGCGGATGAGCTGAATTTTATTATTTTCTAGGGCTTACTGCAATCCTTCTTTGGCAGCAACTAATGAGCATTTCACTTCAACCAACATATCATTCCCAATCAAGCCATCAGGTGTAGCTCCAATAAATGGGTATTGACTATCAATAAAAAGTCCACATGTTTAAATTTTCAATTGGTTTTCTTGCTGAATTTGTTGTATGGCTTGCTTTTCATTTTCAATCCCATGAGCTACCGAAGTCACTTGCGACAAATTCTTTTTGTACAAAATATTTTTTACCAAAGAAGATGTATCCGTAGAGGGTTTCTTCTTGCACATATTTTCTAAATTCGAAGCTGTTATTTTTTTTCTTATTTCAAGCCACTCACTCGAGTCCCTTTGTAGGACGATCGATCTTTCAATATGATCTCTGTCTGCTGTAAGATTGATTAATTTGTTTAAATAACTAGCTTTCCTTCGCTCCAAATCAAACATTGACATATCTGATGCCGACCTAGCTTATATCTGCTTCCATAGAGGTAGAAGACCATCAAAGTTTTTGAAGCATTTATGTTCTGGAGGCGTTCTGTTATTTTCACTAGCCCGGCTACAAACCAAACAGTATTTATTTTTTACACCCATGTACAAGACCGCACCTGTTTTTCTGCCAATAATAGCAGCAGCGCCTAAGAAAGTATTCTTGTTCACTGAGAATAGTGTCATTGTTTAGTTTTCACACGACAAAACAGATATTCCATTTATAAAAACACAAAAACTAACGTAGTACTATGATCAATAGAAATTGATTTCTGTAGGGTCTCAACCACGCCTGTGAATATGCTTTGTCTCATCGAAGAGCTGCAAAATAACAATAAATAAACTTATATTACTGTTGAATACCACATAATTTAAATGTGCCTGACTATACCAAAATTAGAGATTTCTAATAACATTTTCTGATTACCTTCTTTCCTACCAATGAATACTGTTTATTTACCGTACTCACATGCATACTGTTTTTTTAGACTGTGGCGCAGTGAAACTCATGTGTTTGTAAAATTTTACCATTTTTGTGTTTTATAAACATTGTAGACGGAAATAATTTACTACTAAAATAGAAGGAATAACTATATTAAAATTAACTTATAAGTATTCTGCTGAAGCTCTGTGAAAACGAATTTTACGTATTTGAGCGGGGTAATTTCACGGAGCAAAATGACGTGCGTCCGACCTCAAACAAGGCTCAGCGAGCTCTGACAGGCGGACTTCGCCGCCGTAAGCAAGCGCAAAAACATATTTTTTGGTTCCTTTTTTTATAAGTACAACTATGTGAAAATGTATCCTTACAAATCCCTAAAAAAAAATAAGCTCTATTTTTTGGTATAATTTTTAAGTGAATCCATGGTGGCATTTTACAACAATTTCTATTTGAAATCGTGAGTTAGTGCTATGTTTCTGATTTTTTTTTATCGAGCCAAATTCCATAAATCATGTTTCCATCTTTACGGATCTCTAGATTATATGTTAAATTTTTAAAAAATATTTATTTTCATGCACAATAAATGCATATTAGGGTATTTATTTCTCTTCAAAAAAGTGCAAAATCGCTGCAACCTCGCCTTAACACCTAGCAGACAGACCTGTTGAGAAAACAAATGAGTTGTGTCTTGACGTTCGGGGTATAGACCAACAAATGTATAGAAAAGAGAAAACTCATTTGTTTAAAAATGACTTGAAACGATAAATATACACCAATAGTCCGGTCAATATAGACATTTGAAATAACAAAAAATCCCGGAAAGCCAAATATTGGTGGAGAGCTGGGGTTTACAATTACAAATAAAGTTTTGAAAATCCCCATCGATCCTGTGTGCTACAAAAGTTTTTCGGGGTCAAAGGTAAAAATTTGAGGTTTTTTGGATTTTTCTCGAAAATTGTAAGTTTTATAAACAAAAATCTCAAACCAAAGTTGTAGATCTTAAAATTCTCTACAAAAATGGTCTTTATGATTTTTTGGAACGAAGTTCCTTATCGCGCGTTGTGAAAGGGGGCTAGACGGAAAAAAATCCCACGAAAAGTTGTAACGACACTTTTTATGTCAGTCATTCAGCGCCATCTATCGAATAGATAGGAAATCATTACTTTTCATCTCAGTATTTATTTTGAATTGTCACTTGTCAGTCATTCAGCGCCATCTATCGAATAGATAGGAAATCATTTCTCAAGGAGATTTTACCAATGTATTGTTTTTCATTAGAAACCAACTGAAAAACATGTAGGTAATAGCCGCTTTCATAGATGGCGTTGTAATTAAAATTGTGTCGAATCAGTTTTACTCGATCGTCACAACTTCGTTCCTATCGGGTGTCCCACGACACCACACGGCTTTTTTTCCTAAGAGTTACCATTCCTAAAAAATCACGATTCTAAGAGTCACATTTTACATGATAGGCACACATTTCCACGCCACCTGTGAGGTAGTGTACTCAGCGCGTTTTTTTACCATGGTTTCCCCTGTAGGTCTACTCCACTAACTGTCATGACAATTTTAGGATAAGAACAGTATCCGTCAAGTTTTAGATATTACCTTATTATTGAATATTGATATTGCTATTCACTATTGGGTTAACTATTGTTTTGATTTCTTTAGATATTTTAATCAGATTCATATACTTGAAAGTCTACTTCAACAGTCATGTCTTCTTCGATTTCTTCTTCATCCTCTTCCTCTAGCTGGATGTTCATAAATTGATCAAATGGGGCTGAGTCATTGGTCTCTTCCTTAAAATCACAGGAATCTTCCTCTATTGTAATCAACTGGACGTTTGAGCAAGACTGACCTTGGCCAGTCAAGTTACACGCTGGAGAACACAACAACCCGACTTTTTTACAGCCACATTTGGCACTACAACCTTTTTTGCAATTGCAAAAAAAAGGGTGGAGGAGTTTTTCTGGAGCAGGTGGGAGTAAAGTTTTAATCGGTTCCAGAGTATAATCTATCAGTTTCCAACCCTAGTCTTCTGGGTTCAGTTGATTGCCTAGCCATGTTTGAACTTAATAGTATACTCGATCCAAGTGTTAAATAGCAGATGCCGATGTTGGAGGAAGACATGATAGTTGAACTTGTTTCTTGTTTCGCGTATTTTTTACAAAAGTTAAGTATTAGTATAAAGCTCTCCACCTATATTTGGCTTTCCGGAAATTTTTGTTATTTGACCACTCTTTTTATGTCTAAATTGACTGGACTACAAGTGTGGTATTCCATGTAACGAATATGTGTACCAAATTAATTGAATTTCGGATAAAAACCAATCAAATGAATATCTGACTGATGATGTTATTTTATTCACTTTTTGCAGGCGACAGGTTCCTAATTTTTTTTCTTTATTGTATACATTAAAAAAAAAAGAGGAGTTACAAATAAGTAGAAGTAGATTCTTCCGAACAACCTCAACTCGGATTTTAGGTATTCAATCGTTTAGGTTTTAGTTTAGTTAATATATACACGTAACACATTATCACGTAAATATAAATCTATGCACATTACACATACATTCAGTCAAAAAAGTATCGGGAATGGATGATTTGTTTATGGTTCCAAATTCAAATTTTTGTCTTTTTTTTTGTTGTTGTTAGATTAGCACAACTTTTTTCCATTTTGGCGCAGAGTTTGAGTTGCATCTGTTATTTATATTAAATTCAGTGCTGTTTTTAGTTATATCATATCTAGTGTGTTTTGCGAATTTCATAATGGACAAGAACATCGAACAAATCGAATTTCGTGTTCGGAGTCACTGAAAATGTTACAGAAGGCTTACGGTGAATCGACTTTATAAAAAACACGTGCTTATGAGTGGTAAAAAGGGTTCAAAAGTGATCGAGATGTAATGGAATATTTGCCTCGCTCTGGTAGGCCATCAACGTCTGCAACTAAAGTTAACATCGCAAAAGTGAAGGAAAAAGTGACTGAAAATCCTTATTCAACTTTGAGAGAGATAGCCGCCGAACTTTCTATATCTCACGAGTCGATCCATACCATTTTAACTAATCATTTGGGTATGAAACATGTTACCGCTCGGCTAGTCCCAAAAGACCTGAATTCTCTCCAAAAACTCAATCGCATGACAGTCGCTGAGGCGCAAAACCACGCCAAAGTCGATCAAAAGCAGAAGTCATGTTGACTGTTTTCTTTGACTATCGCGGTGTTGTGCACTCGGAATTCTTGCCGGAAGGTCAAACAGTAAATAAAGAATTTTTTTTTGAGCGTTATAGGGCATTTAAAAGAGCAAATTCGACGAAACAAATTTGTTGAAAGAAAATTCTTGGATTATGCACCACGACAATGCGCCTTCGCACAAGTCCATCATTGTTAACGAATTTTTTACCAAACACTCAACAAATACCCTCGAGCAACCACCATATTCACCAGATATGGCTCCAGCCGACTTCTTTCTTTTTCCTAAACTCAAATTACCACTTCGTGGCACCCGTTTTTGATCGGTAGAAGACATAAAAGAGAATTCGCGGTGAGAACTGAATTCAATTCTGGAAACAGCGTTTAAAAAGTGTTTTGATGATTGGATTATTCTGTGGCGTAAGTGTATCGTTTCTGAAGGAGCATACTACGAAGGTGATAAAATAAATTTGGATGAACAACAAACATTTTGTGTATTATTGATCTTTTCCCGGTACTTTCTTGACAGAGTAGTACAAATATACATAGATATTTAGAATATGTAATATATTACCTATATTATATAATGAATAAAAACAGTATTTATAATGACAGATAAATATCCTTAAATAGTATAAGAAAAACAGTCAAGGTTATAGCTTGTCGAATTGTCTCAGCCTAGTTGTTCCAGAGTCTTACTGCTTGCACAGTAAAAGAACTAATTGTTTCATCGAATACAAACGGTAAAACATTGGAAATACTGTCTAAAAATGTACGAGTACCTACTTAGGACGAAAAAGAGTTATCGTATAAGTTTGTCAGGAAAGATCATTATGACTGTCAAAGGCAGCTTTAGTAAAAACCCAGACACGAGAGTTGAATTATGTGTTCAAAAGAGGTACATTTACAAAAATAAATCTTTGGCAGTCTGACCCAAGTAAAAGGTTTTTCTCAGATGATGATAAATTAAATTCTCATCCGCTTGACTAATCTATCTGTGTGCCGGATCCCGGTCTACGTTAATGTTTTTCATACCGAAAAGTTATTAATAAACTTGTAAAACAAAATTTTGAAAACTGTTCTAAAGAATTTGTATAGAGTTTTATTTTACTGGCTGTAAAACAACAAAAAGAATTAGCATACGAACAAAAAGACAGCGAAGTAAGTTTTTGAACAGTAAAACAAACTAAGATAATCACCCAAAAATAAATAAAATAAATTTAAATGCCGATCTAAACGGTTTTCATACCAGCTTTTATAAAGCCCATTTTGCCTTTGATAATTTAACTACGCCGGACAATAGCACAGCAGGAAACACTTGTCAGAAACCCTATACGAACCCGTCTGGACAGCGTGGCATAGTAGGCCTATGTTCAGCAGTGGACTTTTAAACGCTGTTGATGATGATGGCTCAAATATTAAAAGTTAGTAGAATAGCAAATTCGAGGTTGGAAATAAAGAAAACGTATATTAGAAAATAGGTTCAAAATTTCATTGCGTTTGTTAGACTAGCATCATAGTTTTTTAACGTTTAGAAGATCATGTGTGTTTTTTTGCTGAGAAAGTACTATGACCTTATTATAAGGTTATCGAGCAGTGGCAGAACGTGTACTTCTAACTAGTTTCTATGACTGTTTTGAGAATAAGAATAGAGATCTTGATAATGTGAATTTCTGTACTCCAAGCTTCTTTACTAACCACACGATTTGGTGCGCACCAAAGACGATTTGCTTGTATTTATTTGTTATGTGATGAGATAAATCTAAGAAAAGAAGAGAGCGTATTTCCAAAAACTCGTTTTTTATATTCTAATTTAAAATTAAAAACCTGTAATACAATAAAAGTTGTAAATCAAGACAATTAAGAGCGAATGATAGCGTTAAGTGGAATAATCGTTACAGACGTAAATGTTAGAAGTGGAAAATTACAGGGCCCTTAGGCGACATCCTATTTTGCGTAATGGAAAATTAAGCGATGTTTTAAGGCCAGAAAACTAAAATTAATAAGCTTTGGGTGATGAAAATAAAATATAAGCATAATATAAGCATCAGGATTTTAATAAAATTACATTCTTTTATTTTTTTATAACGTTGTTATTAGTGATGAGAAGATAGCAGTTATATTCGTTCTAAGTTATCACTTTTTGTGAGTGCATTCACTAGACGTCTGTTTCCGTTTATGATCACAGACGCCTGCGCATCGAGTAAACAATTATCATAGTAAATAAAGAACAAAGAATGCCAGCATTGTGAATGTCGATAATTTTAAAAATATCCGGGTATATTAGCGTAACATTAAACAATGATAGCCTGTACTTGTTATAAAAATGTTAAACTTGGAGGAGATAATTATTGTGCAAATGGCTCCTTCCACGGCCGAACTAAACCAGATAGATATGACTATACCAGATAGTCTTAAATTGCCAGCCTGTATTAAGATTGAATGCTAATTGTAAAGAGTTAGCAGATGATACTTATAGGTGGAGATTTAAACAAACATTAAAATGATTTCAGCTGGATATTTAAAGCGATGATTCATCTTGGAAGCATTTTGGTCAACATATAATAAAAAATACGTTAAGTATTTACTTAAATCGGTATTGTGCCCAATCTTAAACATAAAAATACTAGCCTCGATCCTGTGCCGTCATGTGACAGAAATCAGTCCTCCCATGTTAATATTCGAATAAAATTTTACTTCATGATGCCATCGATGATTTTAACTAATATCTTACACTCCTTCTTTAAAACCATCTTATATTTTAAAAATGTCTTGATAGGAATCAAGTCCGTTTTTATTATCATTTTTAATATTAACTGATTATTGTTGAATTCAGTAGTCAGTAGTTCAGTAATTATTTTACATTCTTATTTTTACGTCCAGTCAGTGTATCACGATAATAGACGTTGATGATTTTTAATTCATTGGCAAAATATATTTTTTCCTATTTCCTGGCAATCGTAGTCCCATGCATAATTTCATAACAGAATGGCTTCAGTATTTAAACCAAACATAATTTGTCCAAACATCTTGTACCCTTTTTATTTGTTAAGTAACCCTAAATGAATACAAAACAACAACTTGAGCTTCGTCAATTCTCTTCTCTTGAGACATGCAGGAAGATGCTATTTAAATATATAGCACATCAATTAATTTCCTGAATAACTACCCTGTGTCGCTTAGAAGAGTTATTCTCAACGTTCCTAGATCTCAGCGTTTAGATCTGTCTTGTATTAGATACTAGGAGATTTTTTTCTGTAGACTTTAAAAACAACAGGCGTAAACATCTGTAGGCGCTGTATTGTAGATTTCTGTACATTTTACAAATATCAAATACAATTTTATATCAGCTTACGATCGCAATCGAATGTTTTTTTTGGACCAGCATTTCAACTGATTGCTGATGTAATAGACATTATTATATTACATAAATTTTACATCTATACCCCGAATACTCATAACTGTATTAAATACATAAAATATGGTTAAAGACATTTATTTTCTCAAAAGAATGATTACCTTCGTTTATACATATTCGAGAAAATACAAGATAAATATAGTACCTAAATAACAAGTGCCGGAGCGGGTTTTCAATAACATATTATTGTTTTTATATCTAAGTAAATAAATGATGTAAAAGGTTTAATACATGAATGAAGTGGGTAGCTACCACACAACAAACCCAGCCGGACCCACGCTTTCCAAGACTCTCACCATTGCAAGTTGTGAACATATCTGACAGAGAAAGAAAAAGGATAATAATGACTAGTACATATATTGTGCCTCTTCCCGCTCGTCTCCCGTTTTAGTGCTACAAGGTCACAAGCAGTAAAGTAACGTGTCCATATTTGCCCAAAGCGAACCGTCAAAACTTTGTTCTATTCGTGTTTGTGCAAAAAACAGGTGAGTTTTGTTCTAAATTTTTGTATTTCATAGAACAATTTATAGTATTATTATAGTGTATCATATTTTTCATATCTACTTACAGTATAGTCATCAAAGAATAAATCTGAAAATTTCACATTTATAACATTTTATTTGAAAAATAAGCTGGTACGTAAAAATCCAGAATCTTTAAACGTGATTTTACAAAAAACTACTTTCTTTGTAATAGGTCTTTACCTATGAAATTGCCGTTTTGTATGCAATAAGTGAAAGTACTTATTTTTTCAAACTTTTTTATTTCTGTTATTCGAAGTAATCACCCATGCAATCGACGCATCTTTGCCAACGCATTGGCAGTTTATTGATGCCCTTCTTGTAAAAATCAGCTGAACGGGAGGCAACAAACTCTTCAAAGGCATTGAATAAATAAGTACTTTCACTTATTGCATACAAAACGGCAATTTCATAGGTAAAGACCTAATATTATGCCTTTATATTACTAAGGGTGCGACCGTACGTATTGTATAGCTAATGCTACTTCTATCGAGTGACTGGTACCGTAAGCTTTTTTCAGTTTTTATACTAAAAATGTGTCGGTTACTTTTTTTTAAATATTAAACGTACATGCGTTTCTATGTTTTTATAATATTATTAGTTTTTATAAATGTTTTTGGAACGAAGTTCCTTATCGCGCGTTGTGAAAGGGGGCTAGACGGAAAAAAAACACACGAAAAGTTGTAACGACACTTTTTATTTTGAATTGTCACTTGTCAGTCATTCAGCGCCATCTATCGAATAGATAGGAAATCATTACTTTTCATCTCAGTAAAATTAAAATGTATGTTCTTAGGTTGAGCAAAAAATATTGTATTCGACATCATTTCTCAAGGAGATTTTACCAATGTATAAATTGTTTTAATTAGAATCCAACTGAAAAATATGTAGGTATTAGCCGCTTTCATAGATGGCGTTGTAATTAAAATCGTGTCGAATCAGTTTTACTCGATCGTCGCAACTTCGTTCCTAGCGGGTGTCCCATGACACCACACGGCTTTTTTAAAGTGAAAACCACTTTAGGCGCGTTGGGCATTTTTGAACAACAAACAAAATAATGTATTTTTTGAGATGGGAAAAAAACCATTGAACCTGCGACACTGTTACCGTTACCGACACCTCTGTATATACAGAGAGTTTCATTTCCTTTCCCAAATACTTAAGCCACATATTCTGCCCTTAATTTCTAGGCGATTTGCAAAATATGAACAAAATATATCCAGTAGTTTAGCCACAGGACTCATTTTTGTGTTTCGTATTTTACAACACCATATGTTTACGCAAAGCTAAAGTACTAAGTGTCAATGACCTTCCCGCTGTCCCTATACAAACGTTACCGCACAAGTTACGAAATAATAATTAATAAAAATTAAAAAATAAGAATTTCTTTAAAGTAAAATCAAACATATTGCAACGGCATACGGAAGATAATACCGTGTCTGACAACAAGGTTCATACACTTATTAGTCAGTATCGGCGAAAATAAATTAGAAGCATGTAATTGGTTACTGTGTCATCGGGATCATCGCTACCAACCTATTAGCAGTATGCATCGTAATTGCGCGCTTTTTTTTACATATTGATTATAAACAAAATATGCTAATAAATAAGTATTTTAATATTATTAGGCTGCGTAAATATTGTTTATATTAAATGTTTTATTTACAGTACGTAATGATTACTACAGGTAAACTCATTATAATAATGTTTTTCGAGCTTTGACAATTGGCAGCATTGATTTAATTATTTAATATTCGATGACTTCCGGGTTCTAGAAAGTAGAGGGTCAGTTGGTCAGTTGGTGCCGGTGCAAGATTTTGTGTTGTTTTGCAATGAGTCCCGCTGATTTTATTTTGAAAGTATCAATATTAGTTTTGTTGTGGAGTGTGTGTGTGTATGTGTGAAATTAGGTTTCTTACTAGTGTTTTAATTATATTGATTTATCGATATTAACATTCGTAATGCCGCGAGTGACCTTTACAGCCGCGGAGTATACTGACATGGTCCTAATTTACGGGAAATGCCATCAAAACGCTTTTTTAGCTTAAAGTGTTTGTCCTACAGACAGTCGAACTTTTGTTGTGGTTGTCAGGAAGCGTTTTAGAGGGATAGGACGCTATGGGCCTACACGATGGCTACCTAGATCACCAGATCTCACGCCTTTAGACTTTTTTTGTAGGGATGTGTTAAAAATGAAGTGTATGCAACAGACGCCACTTTACTAGAATGCCTAAGATGGAGGATAATTAGTGCATTTGATAAAATAAGAGCTTTAGCTTTTAGAATGACAACTTGTGTGCTAAAATACTTAAAAACATGTGTATTCGACGCATTGATGTGAACTAAACACATTGAAAACCTAAAAATTTAAATTAGATTTACATTAATTTGATATACTATTGTATGTATGATGTACTAAACTGGTGTAAAATAAAGTTTATTCTATTCTATTTTATTAAATAAAATTTTAAGGAAAGATTGATTTAGTGAATAAAAACACTTGCGAGCGGTATTCATATTTTAGTAAATTGATAAAGTGATTTTAAATAAAAAGCAAGTGAAGTAACTGATTAGTGATAAGAATGTAATATTCGGCAAATCGACTCGGCGCCCGCGCCGTCGCGTCGCCGCGTCGCTAGGCTCGTTTCGCAGTTGGCGCCATTTTTGCATCGCAGCATCGTGCTCCAATTTGACAATATTTTATTGTATTTATTTTGTTCTAAATTTGCATTTCTGTATTTTATAAAAAAAAATTTTTTTTTTCATTTTAACCTACTTATATTGAACTGTGTAATCCACCATTCAAAGGGTTGTTATAACTCTGGGGCCACGTTGTATAAGTATCTACATATATTGGCCCCGTTTACACAAGAGTAGAGTTTGGGTTGAAATAAGTTGATAATTTACCTATATTTATAATGTATTGTGTAGATTTTTATTTTAAACTCATTGGTATGTCGAACTGCCTCGTTGCATGAATCGGATGCTGCTGATTGCATCTATCAACGTTAGTAATTATTTCCAGTCGAGAGTTCAACTACTCTCATAACTAGTTTCACAGCAGTTGCAGTTGAATGTAGGTGAAAAAGAGTCGAAGAGGTGAATCTAAAGATTCACGGTTTAATTTCGGAAATGTACCCTAGTATGGTCTCATACTTTGAAACATTTAAGGTAGTTTTTCCATATGCTTCGTTCTATGTTTTCTTTCTTTATTATGTACTAACTTTTGCCCCTGGCTCTGCCCACTTAAATGTTAGTCAGTTATCGCGGTAAAAAGTAGCTTATGTTTTTCCTCAAGAATCAAAGTATCTTCATAACAAATTTCAATTTCAAATCGGTTTAGCGGTTTAAGTTGAAGAGGTAACAGACAGACAGACAGATAGACCAATCAAAGTATCTTCATAACAAATTTCAATTTCAAATCGGTTTAGCGGTTTAAGTTGAAGAGGTAACAGACAGACAGACAGATAGACCAATCAAAGTATCTTCATAACAAATTTCAATTTCAAATCGGTTTAGCGGTTTAAGTTGAAGAGGTAACAGACAGACAGACAGATAGACCAATCAAAGTATCTTCATAACAAATTTCAATTTCAAATCGGTTTAGCGGTTTAAGTTGAAGAGGTAACAGACAGACAGACAGATAGACCAATCAAAGTATCTTCATAACAAATTTCAATTTCAAATCGGATTAGCGGTTTAAAGTTGAAGAGGTAACAGACAGACAGATAGATAGACCAATCAAAGTATCTTCATAACAAATTTCAATTTCAAATCGGTTTAGCGGTTTAAGTTGAAGAGGTAACAGACAGACAGACAGATAGACCAATCAAAGTATCTTCATAACAAATTTCAATTTCAAATCGGTTTAGCGGTTTAAGTTGAAGAGGTAACAGACAGACAGACAGATAGACCAATCAAAGTATCTTCATAACAAATTTCAATTTCAAATCGGTTTAGCGGTTTAAGTTGAAGAGGTAACAGACAGACAGACAGATAGACCAATCAAAGTATCTTCATAACAAATTTCAATTTCAAATCGGTTTAGCGGTTTAAAGTTGAAGAGGTAACAGACAGACAAACAGATAGACCAATCAAAGTATCTTCATAACAAATTTCAATTTCAAATCGGATTAGCAGTTTAAAGTTGAAGAGGTAACAGACAGACAGACAGATAGACCAATCAAAGTATCTTCATAACAAATTTCAATTTCAAATCGGTTTAGCGGTTTAAGTTGAAGAGGTAACAGACAGACAGACAGATAGACCAATCAAAGTATCTTCATAACAAATTTCAATTTCAAATCGGATTAGCGGTTTAAAGTTGAAGAGGTAACAGACAGACAGACAGATAGACCAATCAAAGTATCTTCATAACAAATTTCAATTTCAAATCGGATTAGCGGTTTAAAGTTGAAGAGGTAACAGACAGACAGACAGATAGACCAATCAAAGTATCTTCATAACAAATTTCAATTTCAAATCGGTTTAGCGGTTTAAGTTGAAGAGGTAACAGACAGACAGACAGATAGACCAATCAAAGTATCTTCATAACAAATTTCAATTTCAAATCGGATTAGCGGTTTAAAGTTGAAGAGGTAACAGACAGACAGACAGATAGACCAATCAAAGTATCTTCATAACAAATTTCAATTTCAAATCGGTTTAGCGGTTTAAGTTGAAGAGGTAACAGACAGACAGACAGATAGACCAATCAAAGTATCTTCATAACAAATTTCAATTTCAAATCGGATTAGCGGTTTAAAGTTGAAGAGGTAACAGACAGACAGACAGATAGACCAATCAAAGTACCTTCATAACAAATTCCAATTTCAAACGGATTTAGCGGTTTAAGTTGAAGAGGTAACAGACAGACAGACAGATAGACCAATCAAAGTATCTTCATAACAAATTTCAATTTCAAATCGGTTTAGCGGTTTAAGTTGAAGAGGTAACAGACAGACAGACAGATAGACCAATCAAAGTATCTTCATAACAAATTTCAATTTCAAATCGGATTAGCGGTTTAAAGTTGAAGAGGTAACAGACAGACAGACAGATAGACCAATCAAAGTATCTTCATAACAAATTTCAATTTCAAATCGGATTAGCGGTTTAAAGTTGAAGAGGTAACAGACAGACAGACAGATAGACCAATCAAAGTATCTTCATAACAAATTTCAATTTCAAATCGGTTTAGCGGTTTAAGTTGAAGAGGTAACAGACAGACAGACAGATAGACCAATCAAAGTATCTTCATAACAAATTTCAATTTCAAATCGGATTAGCGGTTTAAAGTTGAAGAGGTAACAGACAGACAGACAGATAGACCAATCAGAGTATCTTCATAACAAATTTCAATTTCAAATCGGTTTAGCGGTTTAAGTTGAAGAGGTAACAGACAGACAGACAGATAGACCAATCAAAGTATCTTCATAACAAATTTCAATTTCAAATCGGTTTAGCGGTTTAAGTTGAAGAGGTAACAGACAGACAGACAGATAGACCAATCAAAGTATCTTCATAACAAATTTCAATTTCAAATCGGTTTAGCGGTTTAAAGTTGAAGAGGTAACAGACAGACAGACAGATAGACCAATCAAAGTATCTTCATAACAAATTTCAATTTCAAATCGGTTTAGCGGTTTAAGTTGAAGAGGTAACAGACAGACAGACAGATAGACCAATCAAAGTATCTTCATAACAAATTTCAATTTCAAATCGGATTAGCGGTTTAAAGTTGAAGAGGTAACAGACAGACAGACAGATAGACCAATCAAAGTATCTTCATAACAAATTTCAATTTCAAATCGGATTAGCGGTTTAAAGTTGAAGAGGTAACAGACAGACAGACAGATAGACCAATCAAAGTATCTTCATAACAAATTTCAATTTCAAATCGGTTTAGCGGTTTAAGTTGAAGAGGTAACAGACAGACAGACAGATAGACCAATCAAAGTATCTTCATAACAAATTTCAATTTCAAATCGGATTAGCGGTTTAAAGTTGAAGAGGTAACAGACAGACAGACAGATAGACCAATCAAAGTATCTTCATAACAAATTTCAATTTCAAATCGGATTAGCGGTTTAAAGTTGAAGAGGTAACAGACAGACAGACAGATAGACCAATCAAAGTATCTTCATAACAAATTTCAATTTCAAATCGGATTAGCGGTTTAAAGTTGAAGAGGTAACAGACAGACAGACAGATAGACCAATCAAAGTATCTTCATAACAAATTTCAATTTCAAATCGGATTAGCGGTTTAAAGTTGAAGAGGTAACAGACAGACAGACAGATAGACCAATCAAAGTATCTTCATAACAAATTTCAATTTCAAATCGGATTAGCGGTTTAAAGTTGAAGAGGTAACAGACAGACAGACAGATAGACCAATCAAAGTATCTTCATAACAAATTTCAATTTCAAATCGGATTAGCGGTTTAAAGTTGAAGAGGTAACAGACAGACAGACAGATAGACCAATCAAAGTATCTTCATAACAAATTTCAATTTCAAATCGGATTAGCGGTTTAAAGTTGAAGAGGTAACAGACAGACAGACAGATAGACCAACAGACAGATAGACACACTTTCGTATTTATAATATTAGCCATATCCAAATAACCGTGCCATTGAGAAATTCAACGTAACACGTGTTAGTTCGATTCATATGAATCATTCCAAGTTTTTGCTAATGAATTAAATGTCACCTTAAAAAACTTTGCTTAAAAAAAAGAAGATTACAGATTAAAATTCTCTTTGCGTGTATAGATACGTACTTTGTTAAGGATGACGAGCTTTTTTGGGAAATCAAAAGTTCTTTTAGCAAATTTGTATTCCAACATTTAAAGTTTGCTCTTAATAAGTGCGACCGTTTTTACTCCGTGTTGTTAAAATTGTTAATAAATTGATCATAAATTTGTTAAAGTTATTAAACTAGAAATCGATGGAATCTGATTATTTGGATCATCCTATTACTTTGTGGATGATATGAATGCTGAATACGAATTAATCCACGATGTAATATTAGATTTCCTTTGAAGTAGTAGTATTAATTAATAAGGTTTCGTAAATTTTGTGCGGTGTTTACCTCATTACATCAGTTTAGATTCGTCATTACCACCTTAGCAGCGTTCATCAATGTTCTCATTTATGAGAACATTTTTTACACGAATCTAATTATGGTAAGGTATCTAATTTATCGTGAATTACTCAATTCTGCTTACTTGTTAATTATATTCTGTGTAAATACGTGTTAGCACTTTAGATTAAATAAGACCCACTAATTATTTGGAGTCCCCTCCAATAAACTATATACACTTACAGTTACATTTAGTATGCTGGTGGAGTAATCACAGTCTATTTTCGTGAACTCGAAGTCTACTTAGACCCGGTTTCCACGAAAGCAGAGAGGAGACGAGACGTGAGGAGATGGGCTGCGAAGCTGGCAGGTTATTTCCACTAAAGCGGAGAGCAGAAGTGAGCTGTGTGTAGCAGAGATGTAAACTGTGA
Source organism: Arctia plantaginis (assembly GCA_902825455.1). Taxonomy (NCBI): domain Eukaryota; kingdom Metazoa; phylum Arthropoda; class Insecta; order Lepidoptera; family Erebidae; genus Arctia; species Arctia plantaginis. Next base: position 12,018,859 of record CADEBD010000288.1, read on the forward strand.
GAGCTCGAAAACAGTCAAGTACTGTACTGTCAAGTCCAGTCAGTCAAGTCACTGTAGCGATGAAAGAACAACGTCATGTCGTTACGATAGTTATATCTTAATTTGCTAGAGGAAGCGTAATTAGAGGTTGAAGGAATACGATTAATTCTTCAATATTTAAATTTTCGACGGCAACATAGATTCTGGATAAGAAACCATATAAAATGTCACAGTCATGACTGCACGGATGGCGTAGTGCTTTAAGCGGTCGCCACGCCGCTTACTATTACGCTGAGTGTTGTGGGTCCGATACCCACATGGGACGACACTTTGTGTGATCCACAAATTGTCGTTCTAAGTCTGGGTGTTTTTTCTGTCCGTTTCATGTATGTTTGTAATATTCATAATATATAGTAGGTGTAGGACATATTCGCAATGCTCCCGCATTAGGAATATATCCTGTGTCGCGGGGGACTTTGTTGGGACTTTGTTGTCTTTTTAAAAAAAAGAAAAAATAATATGACACACTATTTCAAGATTTTGTTGGTAGAAGGCAGCGAGGAACGGGGCGTTTCTCAGCTCTGCCGGAAATTCTATAGAAAAATGAGACATCTCCTCTCTCTCCTGTGGAAATAACGAACTCTAATTGGCTATTCATAACACATCTCCTCTCGTCTCCTCTCCTCTCTGCTTTGGTGGGTACCGGGCCTTATCGTCTATCTTGCTTACAAATGCCTACAATGTTCTTAATTTTTTAACTAAAAACAAAGATCAACAGAATGCCAGCACAACACTACAATTATCACATAACACAGGTAGCTAAATAAATAACACTTATACATATACATACTTAAGATTGCTACCTACCAGAGTTAATCTATAAAAATGCCTGTGTGTCCAGCAGTGGACTATTAAAGGCTGTTGATATGATCTTGAAGTACACACCTGTTTTATGTTCTGTTGTTAAGTTTCAAAGTACACCAACTAAAAGTAATTAACAACTGATTTGACATTCATTAAATACGAGTCGACTTTACCACACAATATTACCACACTTTTTTGTAAGAAGTTCTACACCAATACAATATTTCTATCACAACTTCATGTTTTGATGCATAAGGTCTTGGGAGAGCCATGTTTCGGCTCAAACGGAGTGATACCACGCCACATAGAAAACCCGCCTTAAGCAATTTTTCTCTGCTTTACACCAACGGAGTCTAAACCACCCCTCCCCTGATTCAGGGGGGTGGGGATGACTTAAGGGGCGGCAACCCACTCGTGATGCCTGAGTTGCTAGTGTCACTTGCCATCAAGTGACTGATTTGCTCGTTTGCCCACCTATACCATAAAAAAACGCAAAGTTCAAAAACAGTGCAATACTTTGATACAGCCAGCGGACTGAGTACTTATACCTATTATTTACTGTTTATTGCACTTGGAACATGCAACGTTAGGCATTTAAAAAAAAATATACATGCATCATTCGAACATTCGACTACACTGTCAAGATACTTTTATACTAGCCGAGTGCAAATACGAGTGTGTACATAATATATTGTCTCAAAATATTATAATATCATCATCAGCCTACCGCAGTCCACTGCTGGTCATACCTAGGCCTCTTCTATTGGATACGAGAAGCTGAAAATCGATAAAAATGGCGTGCAATGGGAGGTGCCTAAATATTATAAATATAAAATATTAAAGTAACAGCAGCAACTACTGATCTAACAACTGTAAATCCTAAAAAACAGATTGAAACACAAGAACAGTTTATAATGCCATTTTTTTGGAAACGAATTAGTTCTTAGTCACTTTAACATTTTAACATAAGTATGGATTATCACTTTTTTTCGATAATATTCGTAGAATATTGGGTATATGTTATTTTTTCTTCTTTTTTTTTAATAATCTTTAATATTAAGTAGATGATTTACCTTAAGTAGGGAAAGAATTGGGGATTCATTTTCTATTTCCTGTAAGTGTTATTTACTTGCCTACTAGGGTAAGAAATACCCAAGAGTTCGTGTTATAAAATTCCTTCTATCATCGTAATTATCACTGCTATACAAGAAAAAGGCAAAAAGATTTCGAAGCTGTTTAGAATTGTGTAGAATACGTGAGCTGTTTAGAAAAGGTTACACTTTTTTTGGTATCTTTAACCAGTTTATCAAAAATCACAAGGTTATTTTGTATTCTAATAACCAAGCTATGTCGTTATCATGGTGCTGAAAACACTTTTAATTTTCTCAAAGAAAACGTAGACGTCTCTCGTATATTTGTTTTTATGTTACATATCTTTTTTTTGTCAATGTTGGCAATTTGTGGATTACGAGTGCATTTGCTTAGGAATTGAAATTACTAGAAGGAAATATAGAGTAGGCTAAACTTTACGAGTACGCTACCATAGAAAAAAAGGGGTCATTTTAAGAGTTTCGAAGGGTTATATTTACTTTTATAACAACTACGGAATCGAAGTTAAATACGTTTTTTTCACATCGAGGAATGAAATATATATGATCTAAGAAGCAATCTATCATCATTATCATCAATCATTATCAGCCTAGTGGTTCACTGCTGGACGTAGGCCTCTGTTCAAAGAACAGGTTTTGCCTACTATACCACGCTGGCAGTGCTGTTGTCCTTTTTTTTTTTTTTTTTTTTTCCGTGCGGAAATCCCCTCGGATACCACCTGTCGTGGTGGCATGTCGGACTCGAACCGACTAAAACCGCACGCCTTCGCCGGGTACTAATAGCCGGGGAACCAGGTATACCCTAGAAAGGAAGGCCCTGGTGCCCCGACATACCTCGGGTCATCTACAGACGAGTAGACGACCCCCGCCCCGTGTGGGAACCCCATGTTCCCTGTGCTCCCTGGAAGCGAGCGCGCTTCGCAACGCGCTCGCCGCCACCCCGGCCTGCTTCTGCTAGGGTGACAGATGGCCTCACCTGTCACCCCCAGGCCTGCGCTTATGGAGGACGGAGGTCGTTCTGCGACCTCCGGCGCCTGAGTCGCCTGCGCTGCCTGGCCCGTGCCCGGGCCTGGCGGGCCGGGAGAGTTCTAAACCTCTCCCGGTCCCGCTCCGCCGTCTCCTTCGCGAGCATAACTTGCTCGCAGAAGGAGACGGCAGAGTTCCACGCACTCTCGCTCCGCACGATAGCCGCAACCAGGCTATCGAGCGAGAGAACTCCCACTCCGATGGCCGCCACGAGGTCTCGCCTCTGCTCAACCCACGCCGGGCACTCTGCCAGCGTGTGGAGAGCCGTGTCCACGGTCTGGCCATCGCAGTGGTGGCACTCAGGCGTTGGCTCCTTGCGGATCAGACACAGGTGATCTCCGAAACATCCCTTCCCAGTGATCACCTGCGTCAATCGGTATGAGAGGGTCCCGTGACGCCTCTCGAGCCAATCCTCCATAACGGGTCTTACCGCCGCAATGACGGCGTGCCCAGCGCTCGGTTGCCCGAGTCGTTCCCTCCACTCCCCTATGATGACCTGGCGGAGTTGGGATTTCCGGTCATCGATTTCTCGAATCTCGGGGCATCGACCCAACTCCTGCGCCTCCTTGCGCCACTGATACAGTGCCGCAAGGGCTCTCGCCTCCAGGTCCCACGGTGGAGTTCCGGCCAGGAGACTCGCTGCCTCAAAGGAGATCGTGCGGTACCCCCTTATGATCCTGATGGCCAGCATTCGCTGCGGTCGTCGCAGTATCGCGACGTTGCTGGCCTTCAGGGCCCCCGCCCATACCGGGCACCCGTAAAGGGCCATGGACCGCACAACCCCCGAGTAGAGTCTCCTGCAGGAGTCATCGGGTCCCTTCATGTTGGGCAGCAGCCGCGCCAACGCACGCGCTGCCCCAACCAACTTGGGGACCAGACCTCGGAAATGATATCCGAAGTCCCATCGGCCATCGAGTACGAGCCCCAGATACCTGATCGAGGGCTCGATGCCGATGCGAGTGCCTCCTACCGTGAGGCTAGATCCCTCAGGCGGCTTCCTCCGAAGCCCGTGGAAGAACAGGGCCTCGGACTTGTGCAGAGCCACCTCGAGACCCAGCCGCCGGCTACGCTCAACGACTTGGGCAACCCCGGCCGTGGCCCTCAGGGTTGCCTCGTGGTGCGTCTTGCCGCGCGCTGTCACGAGTGTGTCGTCCGCGTAGCACACGACGGCGACACCATCCAAGAAGGTACCACGAAGCACCCAGTCGTAGCCGATGTTCCACAAGAGTGGCCTTAACACCGACCCCTGCGGAACACCGCACGACATTTCACGCCTACCGAGACCGGTCCTACTGGGGTAGACGACGGCTCTCTCCGACAAATATGCCCCGACTATGCGGCGGAGGTAGAGAGGCACTTCGTGATACACGAGCGCCTCCCTGATGCAGCTCCAGGGCATAGTGTTGAACGCGTTGGCGATGTCCAAGGACACCGCCAACACCACTTCACCCCGGGAGACTGCTTCCTCCGCCAGAGCCTTCACGCGCATGATCGCATCCACGGTGGAGCGCCCCTGACGGAAACCGTACTGGTTGTCCGCCAGATCCGGCCCAACCATCACGAGATGCTTGACGAGGCGCCTTGCAATCACTCTTTCAAAGAGCTTGCACACCTCGTCAAGCAACACTATGGGCCGGTAGGCGGACGGTGAGTCCGCCGGGCGCCCCTCCTTTCGGATGAGGACCAGTTTCCCCGTCCTCATCAATTTCGGAAACTGGCCCCGCTCGAGGCATGCGCTGAAGAACCCTCGCAGTCGGGGCTCGAGAGCCTCGTCGACTAAGGCCAGGACCCACGCTCGGCCAGGAATGCCATCGGGTCCCGGGGCGGTGTTTTTGGCTTTAAGCCGTAACACCGCCACCCTTAGTTCCACCCCAGTGACCTCAGGCACGTCGTCGTCATCCACGTTAGGCGCCTCAAGCGCCGGAGGCGGAGCCATCTGTGGTGGAGTATGCTCCACCACTCGCGTTGGGAACAGGGAGCCAACGACCCTCTCAAGCAGCTCTGGCTGAAGACACCGTGTGAGCGGCGGGGCCCATGGGCGCATCTTGCCCCTAACCATACGGTAGGGGCGTCCCCACGGATCCCGCTCCAGTGTCTCCAGCATCTCGCGGCGGGCCTCGCTCTTGGCCCGCTTTATCGCTGCCTGAAGGGTCCTCTTGGCAACCCTGTAACCCGCTAACAGCTCCGCCTCTCTCGCTAGTGCTGTTGTCCTGCGTAGTTAGTAAACTAACTGTCATAAGAATCGACTAAGGGAGCACCGATACCCACGGGATGAATAGGGGTGGTGACACTGTATTCCTAATCCGTCACCACACGGTTAGCCCTATTTACATGTAGAAATATACATAACAATTTGTTTATTTTATTTGATTGTTATGTAGAAATCACAATATATTAAAAAAATACTTTATCAAAATTTGTTACTAAGACTATCGATGATACAGTAATTACTACTTTTTCGTATTCTATTATTAAAAATAAATGTTTAAGGCGTGCCTATGTAGTTTGACAAATTTATTAGCATAATTTTGATATCGCTGATCCAAGACTTAAATAAACGTTATATACAGTATTAGCTATATACTCTATATGTTTACATTTTCCGCCTATTCTATTAGCGGTAAATTTCTGTCACCGATGTGGTGACAGTGGCACACTACGCTCTTATCATAAAGTGTTATATGATTAGCAGGTTTAGTTTGGTTGCAAATCATTACTGACAACTATCAACACTGGCATAGAGTTACAAGTGGTTGGAATGAAGAAATGCTTACACAAAAGTCCTTCTCGTCTATAAAGTGCTAAATTACAAATTTCGTCAAGGGTTTTTTTTTTGTGTGATTCTTAATTAGTTATAGCAGACATATACATATTGTGTTACTTGTTGTAAGGCACGAGTGTGGCATTGTAAGTGTTTATGTATAATTGTATGTGTGTGTGTGTGTTATATGTGGGTATAAACGTACTCGTATTATTGACCAGTCATCTATACTAATATTATAAAGCTAAAGAGTTTGTTTGTTTGTTTGAACGCGCTAATCTCAGGAACTACTGGTCCGATTTGAAAAATTCTTTCAGTGTTAGATAGCCCATTTATCGAGGAAGGCTATAGGCTATATATCATGACGCTAAGACCAATAGGAGCGGAGCACCAATGAAGAATGTTTCAAAAACGGAGAAAATTTATTACTATTGAGAGACGCAGACGAAGTTGCGCGGGTCAGCTAGTGTGCTTATATTTTTCGTGAATGAAGTGTAGATTCTCATAATGTGAGTTATACTTTAATGGTAGTTCAAGCTTGTGTTAGCTTGAACTACCAGTAAGGGAATACCCCATAACGTAGGTTTATTACACGAATAATATATTTATATTTCCATAAAACTAAAATACTTTGTTTTCTTCTTCCAAACGAAACACAATCAAATATATGAACAAACACACTTCAGTGTATATAAAATTGGTATTATTGTAGACTGAGTGATCACCAATTTAAGTCGATACCTCTCTTTTGTTTGTGGTAATGACGATGCGGCTTGTTGACAATATTTTATAAAAGTTTCTTCAAGTATCACTTCGATATGAAAAAACAAAGGCCGATGTGTCCTCTGTGGATTCGTTAGGTCAAAAACTGGAAAAATATAGATAGAAGCACTGTTTGGTTGGGGCGCTGTCTTTTGAATACGTTCATTGAAGTGGAACCTGCGAGATTTTTAATTATACGAAAAAAATAATGGTGAGCGAAATGTTTGTAGAACATAATATTTCTTAACCATTCTATGATAATATTTGTTTCCTATAACTAAGATGACAAACAGGTGTATGGATAACCTCTGATAAGTTCTGTAACCGCAGCATATGGACGTTTACAGGATAGAATACATTCAAACGACTTTTATTGATTGTTTTTACCTACACCTTTAAAGGTCAATGAATGTCATGATTATCTGATATTTTCTTATACAACTTTACTAATTTAAATAAATCTGAATTTTGAATAATTATTTTAAAAGAATACAGAATGATATTTAAATCTACTTATAAAGTGAATAGAAGCGAGATAAAGTGTAAGTAAATTCTTGAAGCAATATTTACTGTAGACTTCAGAAACATCGAAGTCCTAATTACAAAGTTTATATTATTGTTCGAAGCTTTTAACACTAATCACGGAGAATAGTTCTTAATCCGTCAATGACTTAGTAATTCTTTGACTTTAATTAAACTGTTGTCGCTTGAGTTTCGTATAAATAGGTACTTAAATTGATTTTGGAATGATCAGTCTACATCTGTTTAATAACATAATCACATTTCATTTCGGATTCACACCTATCTTGATATATTTGATATACTAATATCAAATATTTAATATACTAATATCAAATATCTAATCTTTAAACGTCATTGGAACTCTATTAAGTTAGAGTTCTGAAGATGGTCACAGATGCAAATGGCGACATCATCTCCTTTACCTCCCATACATCCTAGCGGATGTAGAGTGCCCCTTTGTGATTCTTGATGTTACCAATTTAGTCAGCCTTTTCTCAACGAACAATGGACGGCCTATGAGTCTAAATGCAGCCTAGACAGTGCTATGATTTAGCAGATATCAATAGTCCAGAATTCGGGGTTTCACAACTTAGTTGTACAGAGAAATAATTGTTCGTAGGTTGTACATATTTAAGATTCTAATTATGCATTTATAGTGTAGGGTGATGATAAATACCGGGAATTTCTTTAATTTTCACAATTTTGGCAAAGTCTATCGGGCAATGATATTATAATATAATATACTTGCTCTTGTGTGTAACACTGCCACTCGAAAAATATTACATTTTCTTTTGTGCACAGATATTGAATGTTATCTACTTATATATTTAATATTTCTGTATTGCTTAGAATATTATTTATTTATTATGAAAAAGGATCTAAGCATGTTCTAAAATATTGAATGATCTATGCTTAGGTTGGGTCTATATAATGCTGTCTTTTAGGTCTAAATAATCTCAATGTTGAAACGACTTTAATTCTACAATTAGGTTTTTATTATTTATTCAAAGCCTATGAAAAACTTTACTTTTCTATGGTATGTGATGTACAAGTACTTTGAAATAAAAATAGTAGGTAGTTATATCTATAGTGTAGCAGCATTGTTGTAGTAACATTTGATTTAGTTTATAATTAAACTTTCTTTTCTTTCACTTTTTATATCTGTAGGTAATTTGTTGTAGAATTTAATGGATATAACGTGTAGATTGCCTGAATGTTAGTCGGGATTTTAGCAAATTTTAACTTTTTTTATTTCTTAAGGTATCTTGCATTTTATCTTTTTTTGTGTGAATAACCAACTCATATGATATTCCTCAAGATGATCCCCTTCTAATAATTACAAAAGTTATCTACCACAGTTGACGTTGAATCAATGTGGACCGGATTCCGTTTGATTTTTCTTCTTTCTAAATATTTTTTTTTATTGTTTAACGGTTTGTAGAAGTTTAACGATCGCCATTTTGTTCTCATTGTAAACTAATTGGCCGACTAGAAGACTCTGTTAATGTTTAGTCTGCCTTCGATATTTTAGTGCAAAGAAAAAACTAAATGGTTGGACTGTGGATTGTGATTCATTCTATCGACACGTGAGAAAGATTTGCGAGCTGAATAATGTTTTAAAGTTGCAAGAACTTGTACAATTTTTTTGCATTTTAATGAGTCTGTCGAAAAAGTGTTTTTTTAACCTTGCTATTATGTAGTCATAGTAGCTGGTCGAATGTTCGCAAAATAAATTTGTTTATCTGAATTATTCACATAAACAGAACTAGTTACGTTATGCACTAGATATAATTTTTCTCACATATATTTACTATAGTTGTAATATTGGATAGGATGTCGTCTGCCAAAGAGGCTCTATTAATGACTTCCAAGTTTGAAAGGGGCTTTCCGGTGATCTATCTTTACAAAATTATTTTTCAACTCTACGTTCGGCCTTTCTATTAGATGTGCCATTGCTAATTTTAGCATACTAAATTAAATAATTGTCTTTTATTGATCAGAAGCTTATTATGCTGACTTAGATGTATTAATAATAAGAATGTTTTTTATTGAAGAGCCAAGACGTATTGATGATAAAAAATTAACATTGGTCTCAATCCATGGTTATTCCTTATACTTTAATTAGATAAATATTTATTTTAAGCACTAAAGACTTAGAACCTTCTAAACGAGCCAAGATAATACAAATAAAAGAACCGAATATAGCAAACGTTTTTTGTATCTCACTTAGTATAAACACAGATTACATTGTTTAATCTGTCATGCTCGATTCGGTAACCCGGTTACCGCTATAAATTTTTTGTTAAATACCTTAAAAGAATTCAATATCATTACTTGTGCGAGTTGAAGAAAGATATAGTGCTGCATATTTATAAATTGATTTTTATCAATAAATTAATTTTATTTGAGAAAGGAGAAAGTCTTGTGATCTTCCAGTCTTCTGAGGTATTTAGGAATGTGTTAGACTGTTAATCAGCAGTCTGGTTGCCACAGTACAGACTAAGCCTAGTTTGGGATCAGATGACCGTGTGTAGCGTGTTTCATGTTTTACGAAAGAATCTCCTTTGGGAATAGTTCTTAGTTTGACGATACAAAGCAGACAATTGGTGAACGGGTCAAAAGCAAAACGCTAAATACAGCTGCATTTTCAGAATGTTTACTCGAAGTAGGCATTACTGAATTAAATCTAGTTGCATTTTTATTAAAACATGCACATAAATAAATAGGAATAAAGAAGTTGTCAATTTTTAAACAAGTTTTTTTTTAAATATTTTACTTTGCTTTCTGTGCAATCAAGAAAATGCGACCGGCTTGTGTACGGAAATCAGGAAGATTTCGAGAATGTGTTTGGAAATTTAACAAGTTATACCTTACAGACCTTATGACAAAGGGTAGATACCGACCGTGATTCTTCATAGTCCGAGCCGAGAGTGCATAGAACGATGTTGCCTCTTTACGTGTCTTATTAGTGTGGAGTATCCTCTCCGTACCAAACCCATCGGACATCGAACGGCGCTTAATGATTTGAGCAGCGCGATCCTTATTAATGTAATTATTTGCGTAAGTCGTCGTCCGTGGTACCTTTGACAAGAGCTCATTCAACCTTGATCTAAACCTCAAGACTATATACAAGGTGTGGTAGAAGGTGATCAAAAAGATATTGGCTCACGTTTCACATTCTATTTTACTTAGGTAATTCTCTAGTTGTCTTTCCTATTTTACTTTGCCTTTTATCATAATAATATAATCTAATCCAATTTAGAATACGCTTGTCTGTCAGTGTGCTTCAAGTTTTCAAATGGTTTTTCAGCAAGTTCAAACGAAAACTACTTTTCAAACTTCCGTTTCAGTTTGACTATTACTTAATCACTTACGCCAGAACTATTTTGTCACATTAAGGTTGACGTTAAAGTGATTTTAGATTTAGGTCGACTTTCTCTACGGCTTTCATTTCTGACATAACTTTCATATTGGACTGTCAGTAGATCCCATCCAACATGTCTACAACAAAGCCACCAAATTAATGAGGAACTAGGCTAATGTAGACCGGCAATCCGCAATACGCTCGCCGTCTCGGGTACCAATTGCGCAAATCCCTGGTACACCGAGGCACCTCAGACCATCTACGGAGTGTATCAGGGGGTACCTGCGTGGGAGCCCCCATGTCCCTTTTGTGCTCCCGAAACTCCCGTTTTGTCTTGCCGTTTCCCCGGCCTGATTCTGCTAGGGTGGCCTGCGCGCCTGATTCGTCTGCGTTACTTGCCCCGTTCCCAGGCCTGGTGGGTTGGGAGAGTTCTAAACCTCTTCCAGTCCCACTCCGCTCTCTCCTTCGCAAGCATAACCTGCTCACAGAAGGAGACAGCGGAGTTCCACGCACTCTCGCTCCCTAAAGAGATCAAATCATAGCCAAAGGAGATCGTGCGGTACCCTTATGACCGTGATAGCCAGCACTCGCTGTGGTTGTCGCAGTAGTGCGACGTTGCTGGCCTTCAGGGCCTCCGCCCATGATGGGGCACCATAAAGGGCCAGCTTAGAGTTAGCTGGCCCGTCGGGAACCACGGAACATAAAGATATATTTCATGATCATAAAAAAATCTGTAGGACCAATTTAGAAGTCACATTCGTTCGATTAGTCTATATTTATGCAGTAGGTATAATTAATTGTAATTGAACCTAATTCTCTGAAATACCCATAAATCAATGGAAAAGTAAATCTATTATATTCAGCTAACATTATAGAAGGGTATCCTAAATTACATACCTCACCAATGTACCTACGTATATAACATATATTTAAACTGGATTACGTATTTTGGACGTATACCAGTACTGTATAGCCAATTATATATATATGGAAAGGTATTAATATTAATAATTTATATCTTTATATAAAATGTTAAGTTGGTTTGTGTACGCTTCAAAACTCAAAAAGTTCTGCACCGATACTTAACCATAGAATACTTATATACTTTTTTTGTAAATATATACCTTTTATACATAGGAAACATTCAAACTCCGAAACAGGTATTTGCAGGTCATACAAACATTTGGTCCGACCCGGGAATCGAACCCGAGACCTCAGCACAGCAGTCGCATACGCTACTACTGCACCACCGAGGCAGTCGAAATGTCCATTTATGTTATACTAATTATACTCCTGTTCATCCAAAGATTGTCTCGAAGTCACCCTTTTTTTTGCGATAAGGCCGCCCATTGTGCATTTCATGTATAATATGTTGTTAGTTTCTGTATATTTGCTTTTCTTTTCTTTAGTGTGCAGTAAAGAATATTTATTATTAAATATTACAAAACCTTACAGTTATAAAATGTATCTTTTTATTTATGGTAAAATTATTTTAACCGTTTTTCATTCTTGCTTCACGTATGTTATGTAGTGAATTAAAAATTCTTACACTATACCTACATCATTACGGAAACACCAAAAGCGTGTTGATATAATGACACATACGCGAGATAACAGACTATTCAGTAGCTATACTACCAGCTTAACACGGCCTATATGAATGAAAATGTATCAATTGTAACATGACTCCATTTATTGAATTTCACCGTGAAAAAGAGATCATCTAGTTGTGACAATTTAATTAGAATTCTGCATAAGAATCTAAAAGAGGGAAATATATTATTTGGTTTATTTTACTTTTGGGAGCAGGCGTATATTAATTCATGTCCCTAGCTCATTAAATAGAAGGTACATTAATCGCTTCGTTGTGAGCAATACCAACCAATAGCAATCACTGTTAAAAAGTGTGTTAAAGTTTGTACATGTAAATCTCTGTAGGTATATCGAAGTTTTAATATTTTCACGTAATGAGTATAGAGTTTTTTTTCTTTTTCCATTTTTCTGATACGGAAGCCCGAAAAAGTCAATAGAGTTGCCAACGCATTTTGATTAGCCAGATTCATTGAGTACACCAATCTAAAAACAATTTACAAATTTATTTTCATACCAACGATCACCGCTGTATATAAATAGTTGCATGAAAGTGCCTTTAGACAACGAACTCATTTGTAATATGCATTTTCAGGTTTTCTAATGTCTAATGTAATTTCGGAAATATGTCATGCCATATACTACATATACCCCTTGTTCTCCGTTCAGAATGTGAACTATACACAGAAGTACTAATATTTGGCGATAGTAAGATAATGAAATGTAGTTGAGTTTATGAAGGTTTTTTTACTTTTAATATTCATATCATCATATCACATCAACAGCCTTTAACAGTCCACTGCTGGACATAAGCCTCTTCTCAGAAAGGAGGTTTCCGCGTGGTGACGGTATTCATCCCGTGGGTGTCGTAAGAGCCGACTAAGGGAAAAAACTACGCAGAACAAGAGCACTGCAGAGAGAAAGAAAACTTGATACAAACCCTATACCAACCCGTCTGGCCAGCGTGGTATAGTAGGCCAAAACCTCCTTTCTGAATATTCATATAAAAAACTTCAAACCACTTCAACGGGTTTGGTTTTATTTCTCAAAACCAAACAGAAAGTGAGATAAGTATAGTATTTCAAGAGACCTAAGTACCTACGTATTATAACCCTTTAATACATTTATATGAAAATATTTACATTTTCTAAAATAATTAAGTGTATCAAAACATCCGTTTCACATACAACAGATTTCAATTTGAAAATGAAGATCGAAATACACTTAAACAATATTACTTTAATTGGTTTCAAAGCTCCGGGTCAGCGGTACTATAAGGAAATCATAAATTCATGATAGCCAACCGTTTCATTGTTTGGCCAATTAATTTTGGTTTTGTGTACTGTGAAACCATTCACTGACTCAAATAACACCCAATATTATTAAAGAAGGAATATTCTTTAATTTAAATTTTACGGATGTATGATTCTTAATTAAACTCTACAATAATTATAAATTGACTAATAGAGTTGCTACTGACCAGAAGGTAGCCTTCCCTATTACAAACAATATGAATTGTCATTCAACGTGCCAATGTAGTTCGATTCCACACTATGGTCACAATGCGGTGGAATTCCCAGACGTATATTGGGATGATGTGTAATTTATTGTGAATTAATAAGTCTATTGTAAATAATATTTGTTATTGAATTTGCTGGAGGTGACTTTTTGAGCTAGCTTGTGGTTAGTAATGTAAACTTTCTGTACTAGAATTACGCACGTTATTTTAACAAGTATTTATCTTCACAAATCACCTATCGATATATTGAAACATATGAAGTTTGTATGGTGGTAGTCACTTTCCATTCTGTCTGTTCATTTGCTCCTATATCATGTATTCCAGCTGTTTTTCCTGATTTGACATTTGTTACAAATTTGTGCTAATTCTGTTGTTGACACAACTAAACTAAAATTTCTCTATAATTTTCTTATTTTAGTAAGGAAATTTCCAAAATGCTATTCTCTTGTCAAGTCTAACTAAATTTGGTGTTCATTAAGGCAGCATTAAATTTGAGTCTGACATTACTAAAAGTTAAGAAGAGTGTTACCGTTGTTTAAAATTAAAAATGTATGATAAAGGATGAATTAACAGATCTTTTGAAATGATAATGCATGTATATTAATGCATATAATAGATCAAATAGTAAATTAAATATTGTATTTCTCACTTATGGCTAAGGAAATACAGTTTTAGTCAGTACACATACCTGGCAACACGCGGTAAACTTTGTTCGTTATCTATGTAACTAAACCGAATATCTCTGAATCTATGCAAGTAGATTTGGTGGGATAAAATAGGTATTTTATAACAAAATATTTGACAAAACAATAACATCGGTCCATATAAAAATATAAGCTAGAGCATAAAAACTTGAATTAGTTAGCAAAAGGCGATGCTTTACCACCATAAAAAGGGATAGATTGATTGCTGGGTTCGCTCGCAGTGATTGTTCTCGAAATATTACAATTAAGCACAATACACATAAACATACAAATATTGGTTTTAGTATTTATCGTCTATCCCTTATTTAATGTATTTTATATGCTCTTAGCTGGCAGAAGCTACAAACATTTTTACAAATAGGCTAAACAAAATATACATTATTATGGGGTCGCGATTGGGTGCCAAAACTCATTATTCAATTGTAGGTACCCTACCGTTTTGAGCTAAAATATATTGCAACAGAGTTAATTAACTTTTAAAGTAATTTCGCACAAATTTGCATCATATAATTGGTTCAAAACAACTTTTAAATGATTATAATGATAGCGCCTATCTCAAAGAGATATAATTGGCTCTTTAATTGGCATTGTTTGTTAAAAACTATGTACGTACTTTAACAGTATTACACCACATTAAACCCTTTTTTTTTTATATAGTTCAACTTTAAGACCTGTGCTGGTCTTCATTAAGCATTCTACATTAGACGGAGGAGAATGTTGACATATTATATTATTATTAAAGTGGGTAAAGCCTCAGTTGAAAGAGTTCTTATCAATTTAGTTATCTTAGCGTTAAATGAAATGGGTACCGAAAATACAGAAATTAAAAGCTTTAAGAACATAAGCAATCTTAACTATAATATACAACAATAAATGAAAATGAAATCAGTATAAGCTGAGAATTATAAATCTAAGGCGACTTCCAAACAATTTGACAAATCTGTACATAAATATCTTTCTAAATTTAATTTGAAATTCCAAAATCAATCGGTTAGATAGAACGGCCAGACGGACTCAGAATTATTCAATATATTTTTTAATAAAGTAGTGGACTTAGATTATAGGTATTAGTAGCCGCTAGGAGTTTTGTGTGTCTGTCTTTGTGGTTTCTCCAATTACAGGAACGATATGCGGGTACAGGTCTCCAACCTTTTCAAGATACTACTATTTCAGTGCAACAGTGCTGTGGGGATGGGGCTCCATACGAGACTAGCGGTGCAGATAAAAGTGCAGGAAAATGATGATGATGATAGAATTAATTTCATCACAATAATGTACTCTTCACAGAATAATTCAGCACTAATAAATTGTTGAAAATTAATTAGGAAATTGATTAAAGTGTCGAATAGACGTTTGACAGCAGCCTTTACAAAAATACAATTTTAGAAACTGTTCCCACCTAATTATATTGTTGACAAACAGCTTAAAATTTACTTTGTTAAATTAAAAGTTAGTCCCTTCTGCGTAAGTAAATAAGGGTACCAAGTAAGTCCTTACTTTTTATCAACCTCGTCGGAGAGGTCTTGTAGATATGCATTCTCTCAATTGATTAAAGTAACTAATACATTTATTATGAGCATCGGCGAACAAATTTTGTAACGATTATTTAAATTAAGATGTGATATTGTAATGAGAGCACGGTAAATAGCTGATAAATGATACGTATATATATATTTCAGTTGAATTTAGGTGACAAACAAAATCGTACCTTTCTAGACTTTCTAGACTCTAGCAAAGGAAACAGCAGAGTGGTCCAGATTAAGGTGGTATTGGCAAAGTGTTGTGATCTACAGTTTTCAGCAAAATCATATTGTTCAAGTTGGGTGTCTTGAATTGGAAAGGAAATCTGCAGTGCCTATTGTTCTAAAGAGAATTACTCGTCTTTGTAAATTGTTTTTTTTTCCGTACGCGAATTGTATAGAATATCTACATAATACCATCGCAACTTGTGTCATACAATTTTCACTTGACCTTTTTTTGCTTTGATCCCTTTATGTCAACGATTTAAATAGCGGTCGCCCGTACAGATTAAAATTTGCACTACACAAGAGGTTTCTTTTGTACACTGTGCTTATTTGCATGAAAATAGGAATTTAAATACGGTGAGATCTGTAATATGCTCTTTAACTTAATTTATTATTCATGCAGTTGGAGGTTTATAGATAGAGCATCATTCTTGGTCCTTGAGAGAACGTTCGAATTATTACAGGCAAATATAATAAGTAGTAGTAGTAGCCGAAATATGGATATAAGTATATACAAACTTTTAACTTTTATGCATTTTTCGATGTCGCAATATTTACGACCAAGTAATTTATTATTTCTTTATTAATTTCATTTGAAGTCTGAGGCCTTATTGTGCACGATTTTAGAGGTCTTTATTTAGTATTCACGGCTTTTTCGGGCAGTATATGTACCCAGTCGCTCGGAGGGAATTGAGTCCCGCCTGTCGCCATTACGTCTCTAGTGATGATTCGGCTCAGTACAAGCTGGAGTTTGTGACACCTGGTAGGCGCACTGTCGATTTCTCACTACAGTTATCAGAGAGGATTTCTCACTCCATGGCCGGAAGTAACAGATGTTTTATTGCGATCGCATCTATCTGCGAGGACGTTATTTCACAAAAGGTTGTGCCAGACAGTGCTCGGGAGGAATATCTCCAGCCGGTGGCACCGAAGGGTCTCATCACGGTAGACGGGAAGCGATTTACCGATTAGATGACCTCAGTGTGTGATTAAATGTAAAGTATGACACACCGAGTGAATTACCATATATGATTTCCGCAAGATGGCTGGCAGGAGTTGGATGCGAAAAGCCAAAAACGCGAAAAAAAAAAAGCCAAAATGCGAAAAGCAATGGGAGAGGTCTATGTCCAGCAGCGGATTGCGACAGGCTGATGGTGATGATGACGTCAGACCGTGTGGTTTCAGTCAGTTCGATACCGGCACATCGCCTCACCGCCCGACAGGGTGACGGCCCGAGGGGGTTTCCACACGTACTTATATTGAGCAGTGGACTGCAACGAGCTGATTGGTTCATAATTTCATTTTAAATTTTTCACTATTCACTTTTTTTAATCCAAAAAAAATACATACTCATTTGCATTATAATAATGAGAGAGATACCGTACGGTATCTCTCTCATTACGGGTATGTAGGTCAGAACCCAGTTCTCGAGAACGCATTTTATTATTATCACAGACAGGACTGTTGTTGCCCATAAGCCTGATATTGTGGTGGTAGAGTGATTAGATCGCCGCGCAATGATTGTCGATAACGTCGTTCCTCATGACGAGAATCTCTCATGAAAGTTGGAAAAAGAAAAACAATACAATATTAAAATGTATCTCACGAGATTGTCGATATCTGGATAGTCATATCTGCTCATGAATTGACAGCCCAGACCCTCAACCATCATCGTTAAGGGCTAAAATCAGACAGCTGAATTAAAAGTGATGCAAAACGCAGTTTATTGTGAAATGACCTGTGAAGTGATAAGGTTCCTGTCCTTTTTTCGAGTCCTGACCATCGGTATGTTGTTCCCTGTATTAAATGTTGGTGGTCAACCAGTTTATTTTTATTATTTAAAAGTGTATTTTTTCATTAGGCATCTATTAAAAGTGAAATTAAAATGTTTCTAAAAAAAGTAAAGAAAATAATAATGAAAATAATAATGAAAATTACACGATCGCTTTGGCCGGGCCCAAATGAGGCAGTCTGTTATGGTAAGCTGATAAAGAAACTTATAATACATATTTCTTCTTATATTTCTAATAACAATAATTATATCTCCTGGGTAGGTATCGAACCCTCGATCACTGGCTTAACAGTCAGGAACACTAACCATCAGCCAGTCAGTTTACATGAAGAGGAAACGGTATTTTTAGAATAAATTCAGTACGACTCGTAACACTTATAAATAAATTATAAGATATTAGACTGCAATTTGAGCTCATTAAACATCATCACAATCATTTCAGCTAGAAGAAGTCTAATGTTAGGTACGTGTAGGCTTCTCTCAAACATTTCTGTAATAATTGATGGTTTTAGCAAACTAGATGTCAGCTCGAAGCCGAATTCGATTGTATTTTTGAACTTAAACTGTCATCTTATATACGAGTATTACTAGATTTGCCCGCGGGTACGTCCACGTGTATGTGGGTTATCGCGGTAAAAAGAAGTCTACGTCCTTCCTAAAAATGAAACTATCTCCGTACAAAATTTCATCTACATCTGTTCTGCGATTATTGATTCCCCATACAAACTTCCACCTCCTTTTCACCCTCTTAAAGGACTATAACTGGGATAATAACCATTCTATGTCCTTTCCTGGCACTTGAACTACATCTATACCAAACTTCATCTAAATCGGTTCAGCGGTTTAAGCGTGAAGAGGCAACAGAGAGATACACATTCGCATTTATAATATTAGTATTGATTCGGTTTTGGGAGTCACATACGGGACATGAGCGTAAACAGAGTTGTTGAATAGTGCCAGGGTGTCACCGTTGACGGATACGTCTGAGAGGACATTATATATTATAATATATACTGGACGTCTGTAGCTTCAGATATATATATATATATATATATATAAGCTGCCGATCTTTCTGCTCATTTCTAAATCTTGCTGTAAATATGTAGATATAATCATTTTTTTATCAGTTTTTCAGAAATTACTTCAACTGACGATGACGTTTTAGAGTTTAACATAACTTTTGTTTCCGACTGTTGGGTACGTAAACAGTTAGTGGTTGCCTACCAAATATATTATCGATTGGATTACAATAACGAAAGTTTGATTTTGCTTAACAAAACGTCCAAATTACCTGTTAAATAAATTACTGCAAAGTTACTGAACTTGTTAAATAAATTATACAGGCCAACAAAATTTGACAAAGTTTCTTACCTAGAAACCAAAGTGTACTTTCCCGAAGGATTTTGATGCGCTGAATCCAAATTTGGCCGCAGAATTCTTCTATGACGTCAGGTTTTTGAGTTATTCTAATCTAAAAGTGCAAAAAACGCTTTTGCAATTTTTTTTAAGTTAGGACACAATTCAAATTTTATTATGCCTAAAAAAGTACAAAAGGTATTTTAAAGTTCAAATCTTTAGCTTTTAAATGACGTTCACATCAACAGCCTATGATAATCCACTGCTGGACATAGGCCTCTCCTTAGAAAGGAGGTTTTGGTCTACTATACCACGCTAGCCAGACGGGTTGGTATAGGGTTTGTTTCAAGTTTTCCTTCTTTTTACAGTGCTGTTGTCTTGCGTAGTTTACTCCCTTAGTCGACTTTTACGACACCCACGGGATAAATAGGGGTGGTGACATTACGTATTCTTAATCCGTCACCAACGTTGAGTTTGCTTAAATATCATTTTTTTAGATAGTAATTAACAGGGTTTACTTAGTAAAGGCTTGTAGTTCAGTTAAAGGTTTGCTTAGCTGAACTCGGGGTGGGCAGTATTTGATTAGTTTAAGGCGAAAAAAAAATGATACTATTAATGATAAGCAAACTCAACGTCATTTGGAAGCTGAAGATTTGAACTTTAAGATACACTGTGTACAGACAATTATATTATATTCTAGAACATTCAACGGTACAATGAAAAGGCTTCTTTTGGGTAGCCCTGTACTTTCTTCGTCTTCATCGTCACATAATACGAGTACATGCAAGACAAACGCCAATTATATTACAGAATGAAATATACACATGTACAGTATCACATTGTCTTCGAATGGCTTAATCTGTTTTAAATTTATTTATATAAAATAAAAAAGATACAAAAAATATTTAACTCGGTAAACCAGTAACGTTTTTAAAGTGTTACACAGACAGCCAGTATCGGATAGTACAATAATTTTTGCATATGCATACGCCTTTCTAGGTATTCTGTTAGCATATTGTATCATTGTGAGAACCACAGATTTATCTCCTCTAAATAGATTTTAATTATATCTGAAAATGCTTATTAGTACAGTTGTTTAAGAAAAAGTCTTTAAGTTTTAATTTAATGTTACCCTCTGCAATTTTTGTAACTATGTCCGTCGTAGCTTGTTCATCAGTCGCGGAATTATGTAGGTAGTAGTAGTTCTTTCGCCGTACGTGTTGTTTGCGGGTACAACTCATCATAAAATTATCATTAATTTTTTTGGGATACAATATTATTCAATATTTATAATTGTTTTAGGTTCGTACATAACTACTAAGCCTATATTAGATATAAGATTCTGCTAATGAATGACATAAAACTGCTGTAGTTTATTGAAAACATATTCATTAATAGTAGGAATAATAAATTTGAATGAAAGAATTAACGAATGAATGAAAAGAAAATATTTTTAATATTATTCTAATTGAGAGCTATGTTCTTACCCAACTGTCAAAAAGAAAATAAAGAATGGATAGAGTAAAGTTGCTTAGAGTTGATGAACTATTTCAAAATAAATTATTCATATTGGTAAAAGTTACAGTAACAACAAGTAAAAATCTTGAAAGTAAGAATTACCTTTGATTTATCACACTTATAGCACCTGTCTGTTATTCATCAATATATTCATGTATTTTATATGTATTTTCGAATATCGCGAAAAGTTTTACCCGTTTTTTTTAAAGACCTGCTTATCTTTGTCGTTTTTTAAATATTAATTGATGTAAGTCAGTTTTGCAGTTTTACAAATATTATTTTTGTGTTTAAAATAACAATAAATTAGCGACTTTAACAGTTTTGCATATACTTGTGATATCAAAGCTTGCGTGTCGCCAACTTTGACGATTCTACAACAATGGGAAATACCTCTTAAGTTTTAATTTACCTACGAATATTAAAATCGGTTGAAATACAAGTCATGTGTTTTGATTGTTTGATTTTTTTCAGTTTTAAGAAAAAGTAAGTAATTAATTGAAAAGTATTTGATAAAATTCTAATGTGATACTTTCACGCGCCTTGTACCTAATTGATCTAGACAGATAGACGAACACCCAACTGATCCTATAGGAGTTCTTTTTGACTCGAGATATAAATAGTAAGAAAAACAATTCAAAGGAATGATAATTACTCAGACGTCTAACAATTTACAGACTTGTAAATTGTTTGTTAAAACAAAATTGACTTTTACGACTAATTTGTCTTAAAATGAAAAAACTTTACCTGGAATTCGTATTTTTTAGTACAAATCTAGTTTATTTTTCAACCATTTATTAACCTATTTAACTAAAAATTGCGATTAGAGTTTGTTCTCACTGCTTGTGCTTAAACAAAATGCTTCATTTATCCGTGTATGAATAGAGGTAGAACACTTTCTGTGGTGATTTGATTCTCAAGCACGACAAAAATTTGTGTGATGGGCAACATTATTTGATCTGTGTGTAGGTGTAATTTATTTATAATACGTATATTTATGTATTTAGGGGCTCGTGGCTAAGTGGTAACCCTGTAGGTTAACACATTGCAAAAGTTAACCAATCGTGGCCATTCCGTGTTCTTCGCCATCAGTACCACTACACCGAATAGATCTCAACAACAAGAAACGAAGGCTATAAAAATATTCTACCAGAGTTTAAGATGCAACTCTTTAATTGCATCATTTTTTTTTAAATGGGACCAACTAGACCCTTTTAATTCAGATCAGCAGTGTGCCAGTAACCGGGTCCTATACATAATTATATTACCCGGATAATATAAAATCACGAAATCTCTCAAGGGGTCAGATAAATATGTTAACAAAGAAATCTCTTTACACACATAAAATATGTATACTTGTATGATATAAAGACATATATTTAAACACCTATGAAAGATTTTTATAGTTATAGTGTAATTCTTCCTTACTAATCCTTCAAACACTCTGTGGCAAACGTATTTAATACAACGTTTAGTGAGTTAAGCTATTATATTTTGAACAGCTTTCATAGTTCATTCAGTCACGGTCAATACCGAGCAGTTAGAAGTTTAATAATCCCATAAAATACTAAAAGGTAGGTAGGTACATAATTATCAATAAGTTCTACGTATTTTACATACGAAACAATATTATATAAAAGGTATTAAAAGTCATTTTCCTTTCAATTACACTAACTTTAAAACATAACTGTAAATTTGTAAAAATAACACATCTATAAAAACAAATATTTTGATCACAAAATGTTCATTTCAAGATTTCATTGATCTTAAAGAACTAAGTTCAAATCAGGATTGATTAATTTCAATTTTATATTTACAACATAATCAAATTCCCACTAGTGTCAGTAATATCAAACAACAAAAACTGTTGTTTTTTGCTGGCAATTTATATTCCAGTAAAGTATTTTGGTTTGTCATTGCTATGCCGTGTATGTAACTTTGCAACATCATTTAAGTCTATGTTGGTCATAATCTAGATAAAATTAAGTAAAATATGGCATGAAAAAGTTACCATTTCCGTTTGTAAAAGGAATAAATGTTGGACATGCTGTGTGGCCTACCTACCATATTTTTTGTACTCATGACGATATTGCTTAACTCGAATTAAAATATGATTTGAGAAGTGTAAAGTTTGTACACACACACACACACATAAACAAAGTTTACTAAAGAACGACTTTTGAACACTTTTTGAAGAAATTAAATGCAGTTATAGTCTTCTGCACTCACTTAATTCCATAGACTTAACATTATAATTTCATACATATCGAGGACTGCACTCGTCCCTTGTCTCCGATACATAATTGATTTATGTAAAATTAATACGAATAGATGGTTATTTGATATACCTTGAGTCAATTGTGATCACAGTTTCTTGTGATATATGGGCCGGCTTGGCTTCGGTTCGTAAACCGTTTTATGGTGTCACGTTCGTACAACCGGAGAATGCACTTTAAAGGTTTGGGTCAGTAGTGGAACCACTCTCGAAGAGTTACACAATATAAACACGAATGAAACTGGTATGTGATAAGAAGTGCAGCGCGCTCGTCGTGCGAGTTGCGCACTGACACAAGCGTCGTGCGCGGCCGGCGGTTATCAACTAAACACATTAAAAATGCCGGTAGGTACACAACCAGAGACTTTTTGATGTGTGACTTCAAACCCGATTACAAGATGTAGCCAACTTTGTCATTCTCTCTATTGTTTAACAATCGATTCCCAGGAGTGTTTAACATTATCTCAAGGTCGTGTTGATTTCGATCGATGTTCGAGCGTAACGATACTAACGATACTACAAGTTTCACTATGACGAATTGTGTTTATGTTTGTTACTTTGCCTTTCTTAGTTTTTTTCATTTGTTGCCATGATTTGGCATTGACTCCCGCCTGACCTTTCGGTGGGTCATTCAAATGTACTAAATATAAAGAGTAATGTAAATGTAAGTGTAAGAAGTCATTTCAAAAAGATATGCCAATATCCATAGGTATTTAGTCCGCTGATGTGAAATAATGTAATTTACATCTTTTGTAGGTAATCTAATTTTAAGGATTAAACTTAATGTTAAAAATTTATATACCTAGGTAGGTATTTTCGTTTTTCGTCTCCGTTAAGGGCACAAGGAACAGAAGGCCGCTGATAAACGGATTCAAACTATACCGTCTCTAAAATCAGATGAAGCTGGTGAAGATTGTCAAATAACCTTAGCAAGTCATAATTACCAAAACCTTTTTAATTTGAGGGTGATTCTTTTATCTTCCTTGTATTAAATTATGGGATGATGGAGGAAGATGGATGAATGGGGTGGTGAAATTCCGTAATCTTAATCCGTTACCGCACTTATAACTAAACTTTACTACACCTACCTAATAACCAATTTATGAAATACATATTTGAATATTGGATCTGGTCATGCACGGTGTGGTTTAACTGGTCCCGAATGTCATTACTTACGTGAGACGTTTCATGTCCTTAACATATTCGTGTAATTGTCTCATACTCTAATGACCCTTCGTGTATCTTGTGCCCGTTATCACGTTATTGAAATCCCTATGGATAATGGTGCCATGAATTTCTTTTACCTCATTCAAGGAAAATACCTGGTGGACCTATAGCTTGCTAGTACTGTGATTTCTTGACGGTTTAATATGTTTTTTTAAAGACAACACCTGCCCTAGGAATATACTTATCCTGTGCCGCGGGAGGACTTTACTAACATTCACGAAACGGGTATTAATTAAACATCAAGGCACAGAACAACAATTTGAGGATCACATAATGTGTTGTCCTACGTGGCGATCGAACCCACAATATTCAGCGCAGCAGGAAGTGGCAAGGTGATCGCTTAAACCACTACGCCACCCATGCAGTCATTTGTATAAAATTTGACACGGATTTCTTTGAGAAAAGCAAAAGCAAAATATATTTCATATCACGAAGTTTGCAATAACTGAAGTCTGCAACTTTAACAAAATAATGCCTAGCATGGAAAAGTGCTTAAGTTGTTTTATATTTTTTGTCACTCTGGTGGCTTACAAGAAGGTTTTTCAAAATAATTCATATTGTTTTGTGGTGTAGCGGCGGTGTGTGTAGTAACTTTCACACCCATGGACAGTGTTCAGTTCAGCCAGGATAGCGGCCGTAGTATGTTGAGAACATTTAACAAGAGACCACTGCCGTCCTTGTGCCCCGTTATATGTCCCTGTGCGGGGTGAGCGGTATGGGGGAGGGGGTAGTCATGGTGACACCATACACCTGTAACTTAAGAGTCACAGGTGTATTGCCGCCAGGGAGAAGGTAGTTTTGGGCGGTAACCTCACCAGTGAAAACCAACACAGGAATTTGTTAACACCGGTTTTCTGTAAAGCAGTTGGAATAGACAGACTAAAACTATCGTAGAGTATATTTCTAACTATCGTAGAAGTATATGACATCCATACAACGAAGCTAAGAAATTAATGTAATCGTTGTAAATTTATCAAAACAGGAAAAGGTTTTTAATATACTCACTACGTTCACGTTCCGTTTTCCCTATGCACAGAATATATGTTTGTGAAGGATGTTTGAGGAGCACGTTACAAGAACAATATTAATTCAAATTAGATGTTCTATTCCAGCTGTAAATACCTTGGAGAACGCTTTGATAATGTTGTGTAGTGTAATGGAATGCAGCACGGTGACGGTAAGGTAGTGTTTATCTAACCGTTCGTGATAAGAGCTCTTGAACTATTAGTAGGAATATTTTAACTCTTATAAGTTTAGCTCTTCATCTTTCGACGGCTACATAATGGCCGAGACCAAAGTTCATGGGCGCGATTTTCTATTTAATCACGTAGAACTTTTTAGCTTTCGCTATGCTATGTAATATGTTTTGCCTGTCTTAACCATGACTGTTTTATGTCACTGCCATGAAAATATCAAATATGACAATCGTCGAGTCCTGGGGGAAAATTGAATTATCTTGGAACGTACTTGTAATTTAATCACAAATATTCTATCTATAACTTCTATTATCACTTTCTATTAAAATAACCTGCGTCATCTCATAGTACATCTAATGACCTGTGTAATATGTGGTTGGGTACTCGCTCACATCTTTGCTACATTAACAAGAATATAAGTCATCTCGTTTATATTACATGAAAATAAATTATGTTTTCCGATAGGTTGGGCCGAGCAATTTAGTATATGAGGCTTATAAGCACACAAAACAGCAACAACTTGTGTGTCATGAATAAATAATAAAACAATAGATATGCAGGACCCTCAAAATTACGAAAAACGGACATTGAACCATATAAAAAAATATATTATAATATTTCGACCATCTAACACACAACGCTATCTAGTTTTAAACTAAGCAGAGCTTGTATTTTGAAAGCTAGATTGCCTGGTAGAATACCTATATTACTTTTTTTTTGTAAATACAAGCATGTTTTATATAGGAAACACCGAAACTCCCAAACAAATATTTGCAGACCATACAAACATTTGGCCCGACCCGGGAATCGAATCCAAGACCTTAGCACAGTAGTCGCATAGGCTACTACTGCACCACCGAGGCAGTCATATAAGACTATAAGAAATACGATGACGATGATGAAATGACGACCTGTTGGCTTACTGGTTTGTGTAACGGACTGCTATTCCAAAGGTCGCGGGTTCGATTCCCGCTCAAATTAAACATGCATGCACACCAATGTTTGATTTGGTCTGGGTGTTTCTATGTATAATATATACGTATTTACCAAAAAAAGAGTATAAATGTATTTATTTATATGTCTAGTACCCATAGTACAAGCTCTGAAAATCTCAAAATAAGAATATTTCTATTAACACAGTTTTTGATGTTACGAAGTAGTAATCATAATTAATCGAAGTAGTAATTATAATTATTCGATAGGTAAAGATTTTTTTCTGTTCTGAGAACATTAAACCGGCAACAAAAAAATTGTTAAGTGATCTTAACTGAATTGGCAGCAGGAAACCAATGACCTTGATAAAGAACTTTCAAATGCTACTTTTAGTTCTTATGTTAAAGTATGCCGTTGTGGTATTGTTTATTGGAGTATTTTTTCAATCCAAAACAGGTATCTACAAAAATACTTTTTTTTCCGATGTAGATTTTAATATCAGACATTTAAAAGGGAAATCATAAATTCTTCGTATTCCAATTCATGATATTAGCTCCGTAATTGATAGCTAAGGTGTTACTTGGCTTCCTTAAATAATTCCTTGCTTAAATATTCTTGTACTTTATTATCCTATTCGTTAAATTTACGTCTATTTACTTTATCAAAGCTAATAATATATAATAATCAAATTGTGTAAATTACCTGTTTTAGCGCATTACCTATAACGGCACTATTCTTATTAATAGTTTTGCTTTTTCGCATAAAAGCAATAGTACAGAGGGAACAGCTTTTTTAAGTTACCATAAGTCGTTTAATGATAACGTTCCTGATAACGTGAATATGAAAATAATTCAAAGAAACTGACTTTGCCTATTAGTTACATTAGGCAAAGTCAGTTTTTAATAATATTTGTTATTAAAATCGTATAGGTAAGCGTGTTTTTCATTCCCAGGTGAGGCAGTAATGGATTGCGGGCTCTGGAACCTCCATGTGGTGCACCCTGCAGTGCCTCTCTCCGGGTGGGAGAGGCACTACCGCCTAATCCGGCCGAGGTGGGAACGACCCTCCTGAGGGTTGTTCGGATCATTTCCGCGTGTTCCTCTGTTTAGCAGAGGGCACAGTGGAGAGCAAGTTGGGGGGCAGACAGGTTCTCTACCACCGGCTTGGTCCAGAGTGGACATTGGTCTGATGTAGACCACCTTCCGGCCAAGTCGTCTGGCAACAGTCAGGGACGACAGCTCTTTGAGCTAGGGAGCAATCTCTATAAAAACCCTAGTGGGGGACGACCCGGTCTGGTGCAGACCCCGTTCGGCCCAGCTGTAATCCTGAACGGACAGGACCCGTGGCTCTTCGGACCCGCGAGGAAGTAAACCTCTGTAAAAAAAAACCCAAAGCCTACACTCTGATGACTGGTAATGGGCTGAGTCGCTGGAGGGAGTTCAGTGTCGAGGGCGTCACGTCGGAGGACCTTAACATCAAAACAATGGCATGGGTAAGATAAAGGTTATGCATACCTAGGAGGGTCCCGGACGCAATGCGCCTATGGAGTCCCTCCCGGAGCCCAATGGCCCCGGCAGCTCCCATTCGTAGTCTTGGGAGAGCAACTACTGCCAAACCCGCCCGTAGAAACAACGCGAAGGTGCTTCCGGTGCCTGCTCGTGACGGCGAGGGGTAGTTCGAATGTACACATCTCGTCGTTCAGGACTGGCGCGCCGTTAGGGTTGAAGAGACGGGTTCAGATCACCGATACATTCGGTTTGACGTCTCCGACGTTTGTGGGAAACAAATGGAGCGTCGGTTAGGCTGGCTCCACCTGAGCCACATTGGGCGCTCAAGCGCTTAGATCGGGAGCTCCTCCTGAAAGCCGCTAGCGCACAGGTCTGGACCAGCCGACATGGATGTCGAGGCAGACTGGTTCCGGGAGGCCATATATTTTTTTTTGTCCATGTTTCGCAGAAGGTGTTGCCGCTCCGAGGTACGGCATCCCGAGAGACGGAGTTGTTAGCGGAATACAGGGTCGCCAAAAGGACCCTTCAGGTACGGATAAAGCGGGTTTAGAGCGAGGTCCGCTTTATCCGTACCTGCTTAAGGGGAAAGCCTGCTTTAGAGGCTGCAAAAATTCTTTTTTTTTATTGCATAAATGTCTTCCCAAACTATCCAAGAATGTGGCCCTAAAATTTCAGAAGCAAATTCAAATTATTTTCGGAGTTACAGAAGAAATAGTGAGCAAGCGTCGAGCAGGTATATGAGCGGCCGGATCGCTCGGAGTGCCCGACGACCAAAAACGAGTGCGTGGGACATGTACAAAAGCGTATGGGTACTCGTCTCCGCAACAAGAGAAAACAAGAGAAGCTCGGTGGAAAAAAGCGGCTCACCGAGGCTTTGATAAAAAAATTAACAATTTATTACGGTCTGGCGATTCGAAGAAACTTGAATTCTGTAGAAGATATGAAAAATGCAATAATGGCGACACTTGATCATTATTGGTCTAAACACCTTAACTGAGGCATTACAATGGTCGAGATTGCTGCTTACATCGCTGGAGGAATGTTCAATGAAGGCTACAGTGCAGTATTGAAAAAAATGCAGTTACTAGATTTGAAAATTGGACAGCAATGCAACAATTTCGCCAAGGGAGCCGACAAGGAGCGCGTCACCCGACAAAACAGGCGCGATTCATTTTCAAGTAAAGAGGCCAGAACAGCCCGCAGACTCGAACATCAGCGCGAAAACCAGTTTTGTGAAGAGTCTGAAGGGCAACTCTATGGACCAGGAATCGCTGATTAGCATATTATTGCGGTAAGTTCAAGAAAATTACGATTTTTTATATACGAAAACTTTGACGCGCGATTTCTCGGTTTATCATTTTTACGATTTTTCCTAATTGGCGGGAAAGATACGAAAAAAAATTAACGTCCTATCGAAACGAGACAAAATTGATTGTATTCGGGATTAAATTCTCTTCTAGTGGAACCTAAAAAACCTTAAGAAAGTTATGATTAACCCACTTTTTAAACAATCTAAAGTGCATTTTTAAATATTTTTTTTTTTTTTAATTTTCCAAAAATTGTTGAATTTCTCACTTTTTGTTGAATTTTCTTGGTTTAACTAGAAGCTATACTATTGAAAATAAAATTTGTTTTGGGTTTTTTGTTTCAGATGGAAATTGCTACCTGCATCTTTCCCGCCGCACGACACATGCACACTCGAGGCGCCTTGGCGAAATGCTTGTACCAGGCATAATATGACATATATTTTAATGAAATAATTTGAGAAGACTGTTGAAATATATAACAATAAAACCTGAAAGATTCGTTTCAATCGAATATTTCTTTCCTTCCCAAAAAAGCACTCGAAAAAATCGATTTTGTGAAGCCTCTACAGCAGGCTTCCTTCTAAAGAGGTCGCGGGTCCCTGTTACCATCGCGAGTGGTGAAGCACACTCCACCACAGATGGCTCTGTGTCCGGTGCCTCAGGCGCCTAACGTAAATGACGACGACGTGCCTGCGGTCACTTGGGTAGAACTGGAGCTGGCGGTGCGACGGCTTAAAGCCAAAAACACCCTCCCTGGACCCAACGGCTACATGCTGGCAGAATGCCTGGCGTGGGTGGAGCAAAGGCGTGGCCTCATGGCGCCATCGGAGTGGGAATTCTCTCGCTCTGTAACATGATTGCCGCCATGGTAAGGAGAGTGCGTGGAACGCAGCCGCCTCCTTCTGCGAGGAGGTTATGCTTACGAAGGAAATGAGAGGATCAGAACTCTCTCGGTCTGCCAGGCCCGGGATCAGGCCAGGTACCGTAGACGACTCAGGCGCCGGAGGCGACGAACGACCTCCGTCCTCCATAAACGCAGGTCTGGGACGACAGGTGAGGCCTTCTATCACTCTATTAGAAGCAGACCGGGTGGGTGGCGGTGCGACGCACTACGGAGCTCGCACGCCCTTTGGGGCCAGGAAGGGAACATCGGGGTTCCTACACAGGAGGGAGTCATCTAAAAATCGTAGATGGCCCGAGAAACGTCGGGGTACCAGGGCTTGCCCTTCTAGGTAGTTGTTATAGTTTTAGGTCGGTTTGAATCCAACATAATCAACACATTGGTGGGTGCTAACCGAGGGTGGTGGGTGCTAAAAAAAAGATAAGGCGGTAATATTGATGACTAGCTAATTTCAACCACACTATATAATTCCATGACATACCTGGGTTAAAGGGAACACCTGTTTAACTTGGGTACTAAGCTACGTAAGTAAGAAAGGACACTCGAGTAGAACCTACGAAGGAGAACTTTGGTACCCTGAACAGACCAGGACTGTCTGCGATTTATCATCATCATCTTCAACTGCCTTTAATAGTCCACTACTGGACATAGACCGCTCCTTAGAAAAGAGGTTTGGCCTACTATACCATAATCATCTGTCGATTTTTTGATTTTTCATTCCTTTTGCAGTATCGTCAGATAAATCCTCTCCAAAAGCCTTATTACTTACGCATATTTAAAAAAAAAACACCTGCGGTTAGAATTTTAGACAGGGAATGATTTGAACTTGCTAATTGATAAGTACAGCGTACATTGACGTAACACATAATTTAATATAGTACTCATGTTCTTTTTGCTACGTAACATAATTAAGGAAACAGTATATTTATTTCCTTAATGCCGTACTTAAACATGTAAGTACTGCAGGTAATTAGTGCTGTAATAATTATATTTAGTTTCAAGTACTGAAAGGGCTTTGAGTACATCAATGTTTTTAAATTTTATTTATGTTGTTATAACTTCGATCATACTAAATAAAATAAGTTTATTATATGACTGAAATACCTTTTTTATACTAAAATACTTTAGTCCGTGTGGAGACAGATTAAGAATACGAAGTGTGACCACCCCTGTTTATCCTGTTTGTGTCGTAAGAGTCAACTAAGGGAGCAAACTACGCTGGGCAACTGCACTGCAAAGATGATTTGAACATTTAGTTCTTACTGTAGGTAATTCTTAAGTTATTTTCTTATTTTTCATTAATAAAGTTTGTTATTAATAAATGAAAAAGGTTATAATAAATGTATAATTCTAATATAAATATTTGGCAAATTAAAAAAAAAAAAGATAAGATTAAGGTTGTACAGGTAATCGATAAAACCTAAACCGTTCTAAGGAGCATGTTCAGGCAGGGCTCATGTTCAGCAGTGGACTATTGGCTGATCATCAGGCTGATCATCAGCCTTTAATAGTCCACTGCTGAAAAATGATGATGAAAAATGAATAAATTAAGTGTTTTTCATAAAGAGTATTTATAAATTATTCAACTTGACATTAAATGGGGCTGCAGTATAGGCAATATCGAGGCAATGATACATTAAATATTAAATCTTCTTCTTAGTCCGACACTATAACCTATTTCGTATGTGAAGCACTTTGAGGATGGAGTTATTAGTGCAGAACGCTGTCCAGGGTATATTTAGAAGTCGTCTCCTTTGTGTTCTTAGTAATAGTCCTATCTTTCCAAATCTTTCCCACCTGCTGACCTGCTGATCTACGCTTGATCTCGTCTTTGTATCCGCCAATGTTTGAGATACTGGCACCAAGATAAATATAGCGCTGTACTACTTCACAATTGGCTATACTGACTAGGTCTGCAACTTCTTGTCAGGCTCGATTCACTATCATAAGCTTGGTCTTGTCTCTGATTAAAACAAGTCCGAATCGGAGACTAGTTATTTCTAGACGGTTTAAAAGTTCTTCTAGATCTTCTTTAGATTCAGAAAGAAGAGTGGTGTCATCAGTTTATTGCAAGTTATTGATCACAAGGCCCCCGACTGAAATACCCTTATTCCATCTAAGACGATGCGCATGATATATTCGCTGTAAATGTCGAAAAGTAAATGCAACAGTATACACCCCTTTTTTTTTGTTCTGTGCGGAAATAATAGTCATCGGTCGTTATGTCGGACTTGAACCGACCAAAAACCGCACACCGTCTCGGGTACCAGTTGCCGGGGAACCAGGTGTACCCTAGGAAGGAAATCCCTCATACCCCGACGTACCGCGGGCCATCTACGGAGTGTGGGAACCCCTATGTCCCCTTTGTGCCCTTTGTACCTGGCCTGCTTCTGCTAGGGTGACAGATGGCTTCACCTAAAACCCCCAGGCGTGCGCTTATGGAGGTACCTGGCCAATATACTCCTAGTATGCCCTACTGTTCTGAGCATTGATACGTTGGCGCGGAAGTCCGTACTCGATTTCCCGTGGTGTCTTTGTATTTTCATTATCTTTCATATACCTACAGTATAGGCTCGGCCTTGACCCTATCTTGAAAAAGCCTCGTTATTATGCATTTGTATAGGAAACGTGCTCATAATATATTATCTACAGGGTTATGGCATCTAATGGGCACGCGATGCGTCATTAGCTCTCTACTTTGTATTCATACATTCAACGAACTCCCTAATATGGTTCCGGTACAATCTCTTTGTAAAAGAGTGTTAAAAATGATGTCGGTTTTGACACATCTATTGACAAATGATATCACTTCAAATATAGAGTAGGGTTTGACTTCCATTATAGTAGGGAGCCCGTGATGTTAAATGGGGAGACCTATTGGATTTGATAGAATTAATAAAAGTTATATAATGTTTCTATTTTCGATGTTGGGGGAAGCGTCTACAGGTTTACACGGTAAATATACGGAACTACGACATCGCGCGTCAGATATTTAAAGATTTTAAATAAAAAGAAAACTGCTCCCATTTTCAAGATTTTTTTTAAAAATACCGTTTTGAAATACTCGGTTGTCTCAGAATTTTACACAGACGGTTCAGCTTGATGTTCCAGAGCCAAATTATGTGACGGTAGTTTGGGGGGGGGAGGGGGGGGGGGGTGTTTAACTCTGACGGTGAAAAATAATTTATTTATATATTTTTTTTAATTACGAGATGTGTTAAAATAAATGTAATAATAAAATGTAGAAAAATAAAAAAAAAAACAAATAAATAAAAAAAATAGTTTTAGTCTTAAAAGAGAAAAGATATTTCTCTTTTAAGTTCGAACTCAATAGTTTATCGAATAATACTTTTTTTTCTTCTTTAAACTTTAATAAAAAAAAACATTTTTTTCAATGTTTGGTTAACTTTGTGCTATCTTCGTCTTATCTGATATTACACTCTGTTCTAAATTGATCGCGTAAAATTCTGGACTTGTGTCCAGTTGAAACATTGTAAAGTTGATTTTTATCTATTGAAGTAGAGAATGGTGTCGAAGACCTTTGAATACTGTACAAGACTTGTAATTAGCTGCAATGGCGTCATGGCAATAGAAAGTAATTTGGAGAGAATCAGAAATAGGTAAAATATAATACATGATTTACTCCAGCTGCATGCGGTACACCATATTGAAGTAAATTTTGCTACCTCAGCTTATGGAAATAGGCAGATTATATTTTGTCCGTCTTTCTTGCATTAAAAAAAATCGATCAAGAATGTCAAGGTCACTTGACGTGATGCTACCACTCCCTTATATCACGCTCTCGAAGTTAACCCACCTTACTTCAATCTGATCGGCTGTCCTAGACGTGCTTATTTGCGGAGGAAGCACTCATCAGGGTGTAAGTTATTCCTCCATATGTTAATCTGCCGCGCTCAAGTTAATTCCAAAATCCCTTCTAGGGCTCACTACTATCTACTATTTTATATTTTATATCACCTACGTTAAGTTATATAGACCTTGTTTTTCTTCCCTAAATTATCTGACGCCGCGATGGCGAGAAAAACAGTACTATAACTAATAAATCACTTCGATTTTATTTCAAATACGAAGCCCGCTTCTATAAAGTTGTGGTCAAATATTAGGAGTTGTAGCCGACAAATAGTTGAACAGTTATTTATTTTCATTACCACATTGATTTAGGTTGAAAAATAATAATTGGAAATGGATCCACTTTTCGTATACACATAATTATTATGAATTGCCATGTAAATTTTAATGTTTTTGATTCTATTCATACATCTGTTTTTGTACTATTCAAAATCTGAACAGTCCAGCATCAAGCGTGATGTGAGTTACTCATAGTTTAATTCATGTTGTGCTACTCTCTTGAGAAACATTAGCTTTATTGGTAATTTTACAAGTTTGATTTATCATTTTTACGGTTCCGTAGCCATCACAGAAATTGTAAAAATAAGTAATATAGTCTTATTATTACGATTTCTCTGGTGGCCATAATAGCAAAACCGAAACCTTCATAGTTTCGTTATGTCCGTCCGTCTGTCCACACTATATCTCACAGTCTATAAATGCTAGAAACCTGTAATTTCGCAGGAACATATATGCTAATGACGCCGACAAAATTGTAAAATTAAATCTTGATAAATATTTTTTTAGACCACTTCTAGTACCTTTATAGTGGAGATCTTATTTTGTATATTCATGCATACCATTAATTATTTTTTCTAAAATACATATGTATTTAGAAATATATAAGCTGACCGCTTGTTTAAGTTACATGTATACTCCCAACGCCGAGCCGCCGCTGTCTAGGGAGCACTGTCCGATGTTACGTTTCATGCGTTCTATCCTAAAATGCGTTGTTGTGAGCTATTTTTTTCGGTTCGCAAATGTAACCAAATAATTCAGCTCTTAGACTAGTCCGTGTGGTGACGAATGCCGCGAGGAGGCGACGTCCGTGTGTGCCGGATGTCGCTTAAATGGAGAATGTACCCGAAGTTGGTACCCGCGTCAGTGCGGGCAGGCGCTAGGAGGGGTTCGGATGTCTTAATAATAGCGGTTCCCGGATCTCTCTTATAACAGGGGTGACGGCCCGAGGGGAGGCCTATGTCTAGCCATAAACTATTAAAGGCTGTTGATGATTAATGATGATAATTTCTAATTTATGCAATGCCGCCTTCTGTATGCAGGACTTATTATAGGAGTAAGAATAAAATCACCTAAGTTGGAAGAGAGTTTTAAAGTAGGTTGAATGAACAATACTTTAAATATGAAGAAATGATGTAAAAATATTACTTTTATTATTTCGATATCTCTAGATTCTTAAGAAAAAAGAGAAATAATATATATCAGTAAGATTATTAAAAAAAATAATTGCGGTGTAGGGTACATAATTCCAATAACATTCAAAACAAGCATCATTATTTTTTACTTTTAAAAATATTATACAATATTTTATTTATAAGTCATTGGTTTGGCTCCTCTTTCAAGCTTCTAATCTACCAGCCTCAAGATAAGGAGCTCTTAAAGTTCCTGGATATCTCATCACGTTACGCATTACCTTCCTAACGATATCGCTAACGCTATTTATATACTCGTATTTACATATACATACAGCGCTGACGTCTAAAAGCTTTTAACTATATGTACTATATAGTGTCACGCACACTATCCATAATGCGACCGATATACACGTGGACACTTACCGGTTACAAGGTAATACTAATAAACAATTCAATTATCAATAGATTTCATTATGTACTTAAGTAGGGTTCAATAAGGCTTAAGGAGGGTAAATAATGCTTTTGTGAATATCAAACTGCAAATATATATATATATATATATATATATATATATATCTATATCTATATGTATTTTTATTAGTGGTCCGGTCACCACAGTACAAGGTCTGCCTAGTTTGGTATTAGACATCTTATGTGAGGTGACTTAAGTTGTTATTATCATTTGGTGGGTTTGTTTGACACGTTAATTTCTCCGAAATCATTAGACTCAGCAGATTTGAAAGGTGTGTCACAAACTAGCCCAATATGTATTTTAATTTTGGAAAAATAATTTAAAACTATTTAATGAAGATGGACTTAGCTTTTGTAATAATCGGGGAGGGGTCTGTGATTTATCATTAAATCGAACAAATTAATTATTGTGGGGGATTTGTATGTAGTGAACGTTTGCAAATAGATATATTTATCACTACAGAGAAAGCAAAGAACCTAAACAAAATGTTATCTTTACATGTTGTTTTCTTTCGGCGCTGTTTTTTATAGTTTCATTCTTGAATTAACCGTTCATAGGCATTAAATGTTTATTTCTATAAGTCTTTTAGTAATCAGGATCATACTAGTATAGAATCTCTCACGTTGGATGATCTCAAAGACGGTCTTTACTTAAGTCAAACAAATGATTTTAAGCCTTCTTAATTACGATGAGTACCTTTTTTAAGGTTAGAGAGGGTAGACAAGCAGAGGGGCCACCCAGTGGAAAGTGACCATCGCCGTCCATGAATGTCTGAAGTAAGTTAACATAAGTTAACACTAATGATGGGAGTTGTCAGAATCATTGCTTATTGGATTTAAATCGCAATAGCCACCCATTTTTATCTAATGAACAAATAATGATCAACAATTGACGTAATGAAAGTAAAGAAGGTTTTCTTTAAATTCATAATTAAATTATTTAACTTAATTTTATTTCTGAAATAAGATATAAACTGCAAAAAAATTAAGTCAGTCTGAGAGCATGAACAGTGTCACCTGGTCAAAGCGTCAGGCAATTCAAAGGTTACCTGTTACTTGACTTCATTTGATCCCGTCCATGTATATACATACATACATACATATAACTCGTGGAACTCAAAAGTTTAAAAGATAGTGTAAACTTTAATCTAAAAACTGAAAAAGCATTATAGCATTGAAATAATTATTAAAATCGATTTGGAAGTTTCGGATTTCTGCGATTACAAACAAATATTGCTTGTTTAAAATATTAGTCAGGGGACATTCTTCCTAATGAAAATGAACCTTTAGTTGTAGCAACATGATATGATAAATGGACTGTGTAAACACCTTTAAGGATGCTACCGAGATAATGGTGCTCTTGTCCCCTGATCGTGGCTGGTGTAGTATGTAATACCTTTCAGATGTGTCGTAATAGGACCGGGAACAAATGCACACCGATATTTCTCGATGCCGTGGTTCGGCCGTGACATTGGCCTCGACCGAACACGTCATTTATTATTCGTCTCTTCTTTTAAACATAAAACATGTTTTTCTAAAACCTTTTTAATGATTCCTTGAGGTTATATTTTAGCGAAGCGAAGAATTAAAAAGTTAAATTGGCAATTAATAAAGTAATACTTTATATAATTGTTGATTTCATTAAAAACTACAAAATGTTTAGGTAAAAAAAGTACAACTGGGCCTCAATTTTACGTTAAAGTACAAGCCATTCCATTGATTCCATTGATACGGTATTGAGATGTAATTGATATCGATCAAATTTAGTTTTTTTGTGACGATGATAGATTTTTTTACAGGTAGATATTTATTAGAGAGGGAGATAGATATTTCTTATTTGGGACTAATCCCACCAACACGCCCACCACTGTGACTCCTGTACACCAGGATCCACAGCAGTGACCCACGAACACACCGAGTTATGACACTCGGGAAGTCCCAGGAAGAAATTAAACTAACCCGCAACGAAATTAATGAGAAGATAAAAAATCTTATGCAAAGTATTGTGTTTTCTAGCAGGGCTTGATGGTCTAGTGGTTAGTGATAAAGAGTGCAAAAACAGAGGTCGTGGGTACGATTCCCTCCCAGGACAAATAACTTAGTGATGAGCACGATTAGTATTTGTCCACAAACTGCGGATCAGGTGCACAATCGCTAGCTTTCAGGAATTCGCAACGACGCCTTGGGAGTAGGAGAGTCGAAAAGACGCCTCAAAACGGTTGCCAACTCTGAAGCACACGTCTTCAACACGATACAGGAGATTCCATAGGGCTGATTTCTCCTTGGCATTACAAGCCAATGGATCTTCGCCAATCTTCAGGGGAGGGGGGGGGGGGGGTTAGAAGGGGTTGGCTACAGAAATTCCCCTGGACAGCATTGGCAAGATACCAGAATGCACGAGTTCCAGAAAGAAGTCTCACCAGTCTCTCAATAATCCGGCTGATTTGCTCCGATTTCACCCTGGCAATGGCTTTTTTAAGGGATCTGGAGGCAAAATTGTATTACTTTTGTAGCGTTCTTGTGTACATCACCTATCGTCGCTGCATTAGCCGATGCTTGGAAACATTCCTGCTTTCGGCAGGACGCCGTTTTGCAGGCTCTGTTGAACCAAGGCTTGAATCAGCCACCGATGGTAATGAATATAGATGGAACGAATAGAATAGTTCCATGCCTTGAAGAAGCTACATCAGTGACAGAATCG
The DNA here is from genome assembly GCA_902825455.1 of Arctia plantaginis. NCBI lineage: Eukaryota > Metazoa > Arthropoda > Insecta > Lepidoptera > Erebidae > Arctia > Arctia plantaginis. The sequence continues at coordinate 12,057,268 of CADEBD010000288.1, forward strand.
GCAACGACGTTGGGATCATTCGGCAAGAAACAAACCCGCTTCCATGGGTAGGACGCAAACAAAGAGTGCATCCCATCCCAGTATGCTGCCCTCTAGTGCCATACGTGGCGGCAGCCTGCAACATGCGGCCGCGGCGAGCAGATGAGTGGCACCGTACTCCGTATTAGGCAATGATCCGAATAACCAAGTGAGGCCTCAACGGATTATTGTTTTTTCTTGTCGTTAAAAATCTTTTAAACTTTCTTTAATTCTTTGTAAATATATATATATATATATATATATATATAATTAATTTCATGTGAGATAAGGACATTTTGCAAGTATTACCACCAGTGCCAAAATTTTACTGATTTAATCAAATTATTAGTCAGTCTATTGCTGTCCACTGCAGAACTGAAAGAAACAAAAACCCATGACGCTAATATTCTTCATGTCTTTTGTAAAGTGGAGTGTTTTTTTTTTGGATGACGACCTCAATTACATTCTTCCGGGATCACTCACTACGAAGAAACTACGAATAGGCACGCAGCTGTGAATGTATGTATATATCATTATTTGCTGCATGTAAGTATAAGTTAAGTGTGTTGTGTGAGGTGTCTCTAATATAATAAAACCATTTCGTATCAAAACAATATAGATTTGTACTTTAGTATGTAATCTACGTACAGTTTAAGCAGCAGATGGGATTTACTTTAATTATACTTGTGTTTTCTGTCCATTACGAATGTATTCGCTCACTAAATTAAAATTACCCGGTACAAAAGGAACAAAAAAAGAAAATTCATTTATTCCGGTTGAATTCTAACAGAAATAAAGGACAGCAGCGGTGTAAATTAAATCAAACGTATTTTTATCATACGATTAAGCGCTTTAGAAAAATGAACGTAGGTAAGTTATTTTTTTTTATTATTTGCATTTTATGTAACTATCTTTGAAAAATAATTCATAAATATAAGGTGGTAATTACTGTTCAACTTTGGAGTGTCATCTGCTTATAAAGCGAATAGCTCTATATAAGGCTGATAAAACACAAGAAATATGTATGTATTGTATAAAGAAAATAATAATATAAATAAAGTATATTCATAGGGAAACCATGCAGACACAACAAAATAGCCCTAGCATCAAATTATTGGTGATTTATAAGACGAACTTAAGTAAATTGGTTTTGAGTAAGCCATCGTCATGTCATGAAACGACAGTTCACAAATTAACCAGTGGTCTGAATAAGGCGGCCTTTCTAAATATGTGCTCATTCGTTTTATTTGTCTTCAAATCCAATTCAATATTCTATATGTAAATATGTCGTTATGCATAACTCGCGCACATCACCATAAGGTCAAATGATTCTTTGTTTTGAAAAAACTTCACACTGCATTGTACCACAGCAGTGTTTGTCAAATTTTGTTATAATTGTAAGCAATATTATCCTTGAAATAAAATATTTTTTATTCTTTATACTACTCTGTCAAGAAAGTACCGGGATAAGATCAATAATACACAAAATGTTTGTTATTCATCCAAATTTATTTTATCACCTTCAAAGTAAGCTCCTTCTGAAACGATACACTTACGTCAACGAATAATCCGATCATCAAAACATTTTTAAACGCTGTTTCCGGAATTGAGTTCAGTTCTCGCCGCGAATTCTCCTTTATCTCCTTAGTCTTCTACTGATTGAAAACGGGTGCCACGAAGTGGTAATTTGAGTTGAGAAAAAAGAAAGAAGTCGGCTGGAGCCATATCTGTTGAATATGGTGGTTGCTGTGGTATTTGTTGAGTGTTTGGTCAAAAATTCGTTCACAATGATTTCCTTGTGCGAAGGAGCATATCGTGGTGCAAAATCCAAGAATTTTTTTCCACAAATCTGGCGTTTTTCGTCGAATTTGCTTTCTTAATGCCGCATAACGCTCAAATAATATTCTTTATTAACCGTTTCCGGCAAGAATTCCGAGTAGAAGAAGAAGTCCGAACACCGCGATAGTCAAAGAAAACAGTCAACATGACTTTGACTTTTGATCGACTTTGGCGTGGTTTTTTCGCTTTCGGTTCAGTTGGAAGGCGCCACTCCGAAACTTGTTGACTAGTTTGCATTTCAAACTCGTGAACCCACGTCTCGTCACCAGTAACCGTACCGTAATCCGTTTCATGAATGTTTGGTAGGAATTGACTCGTTCTAGCATGTCCTCAGCGACTCTCATGCGATTGAGTTTTTGGAGAAACTTCAGGTCTTTTTCTACTAATTTTTTCTTGATAAAACATTTTTACTAGATCTTTTTCTGACAAAGTGTAAGCTAATGCAAATAATATAAAAATATTAATATTTTTTTGAACATCTGTCGCACAACGCCATCTAGTTTCAAACTAAGCGGAGCTTGTACTATGAAAGCTAGATTGACTGATAGAATACTTGTAGTTTTTTTTTGTAAATACACACGTAGGTATTATGCATAGAAAACACCCAAACTCCAAAACAAATATTAGCAGATCATACAATCATTTTGTCCGACCCGGGAATCGAACCCGAGACCTTAGCACAGCAGTCGCATACGCTACCACTGCGCCATCGAGGCAGAGTGTAAACGAAATAAATAAATAAACTCATTTTCGCTTTTATAAGGGTTCACATTTTATTTATTAAGTATTTTTTTAATAAAAGAAATTAAATTGTGTTTGAATGTACAACAAAAATTATAAAAAAAAATACACAACGATTTAAAAATTAATTAAATTTCACAGAAACATTTAAAAATACATTCATGGAAAATATCATGATTTAAACAGATTTTACCTTATTATTACAGAACATGATACCCGATAGCTATTTTCCACAACGTAATGAATGTTTCTCTTTGAATGAAAAGCCTTGTACATCAGGCTTTGTTTTAATTATCAAAGTTAAAATAACAAACACAAAGGGAAAGTAAATAGCGTTGGTTAATTAGTAAATTCAACATATAAATATCAATCGATTTATTTCGTTGAGGGTGGATTACTAGAATGGTAAACCACCTAAACCTGCACCCCTTAAGTTCAATTATGACAAAGTAAGGTTGAGTTTAATCGCTTGATTCGCATGCGGATGGCCCTGCATAAGTCGGAGGCCCTCTTATTTCATGGACCCCATCGTGGTCCTCCCCCTGGCGCCTCAATCGTTGTCAACTCGGTTCTTGTACCGGTAGATACTTCATCTGGGCCTGATCCTCGACGGGAGTTGGCTCTTCGACGAGCACTTCTGACAGCTTGCGCCAAGGCTGGTCGGCGCTGCGTCTGCCCTTGGGCGCCATTGCCTAATCTGGGTGGACAAAGCGTCGCGACGAGACGGATGTACACGGGGGTTGTCCGGTCAATTGCACTGTACGGTGCTCCGGCGTGGGCAGCGGTTGTAGAAAAGCGGTGAAACTCTCTAGTGGGATTTGGAGGCGGAAGTGCTCGCCTAAGTAAGTAAGTAAGACTGAGTTCCGGGTGGTTAGAGGCAGTCGGCCCCCGCTCGAAGAAGTATGGTAGTAGTAGTAGAAGTATCGTAATCGATGGCTCATTGGTCGTCACGGCTGGAGACTTCATGAGCTGGTATTGCCGCCGTCATCGTCGAATAGGCAGGACGGTAGCACGGGACACTTTCCTTCCGATTGCAGTGAGGACGATTGCAGCGACGTCCGCGTGTGCCGGACATCTCCTAAATAGAGAATGTACCCGAAGGTGGTGCCCGCGCCGTTGCGGGCAAGCGCTAGGAGGGGTCCAGATGTCTTAATAATAGCTGTTCCCGTATCTCTCCTATTACAGGCGTAGAGTGATACACCGTGTGGTTTTAGCCGGTCCGACTCCGACACACCACCCCGCCGTAAACCCCGGTGGGGTGACGGCCCGAGGGGGTTTCCACACGTAAAAAGAAAATGTCTGCTCGTTTGATATACAAAACTTAGTTATTATAATACTTTATTTGTATATATAATAGTAATTTATGTATAAAAATAAAATATTATAATGATAATTATTTTGTGTGTTAGTTAGCATTTCTTCATATAAGTAGTATAAGTTCTTAAAACAGTATTTTTCCTAATGATGAGTTGGTTTAGCGAAAGAAAATAACTACTTTTTACTCACACATTGTTTACGCCTGCTTAATGTTCATTTAGTTGATTGTAGTGATGCGCAGAAAATGTTATAAGGCGTTTAATAAAAACCATAAATACAAAGAATTAATTAACCTAAAAGCTTCCCTTGGCTCGTTTTGACGGGGGCACTATCATGCCCCTAGATTGAGTGTGTGTTTTATAAGTTTATAAAAACCTTGCAAATGCTTTGAAACTTATCAATGGTGCTAATTCTGATGTTGACACAACTAAACTAAAATTTCTCTAAAATTCTCTTATTTTATTAAGGCGATTTTCAAAATGCTACTCTGTTGTCAAGTCGAACGTGTTCATTAAGACAGCATTAAATTTCAATCTGACATTACTAAAACTTAAAAAGGAGAGTGTATCCTGTTGTTTAAAACTAAGAATGAATGATAAAGAGTGAATTAAATATAATCTTTTGCAGTGATATTATTAGGATTTAAAAAAATCCTAGTTAATGATTATTAATACTTATCATAGATCAAATAGTAAACAAAATGTTTTATTTTTCAGTAATAGCTAAGTAAATACAGTTTTACTCACAAACAAGTATATGAAACCTGGCAACACGCTGTGAACCATTTTCGTTTTCTATGTTACTAAACCGAACATCCTGAATCTATTCAAGTAATTTCTGCATGATGAAATAAGTATTTTATAACAAAATAATTAACAAGCAATAACATCAATCCAATTGAAAAACAATACATAAGCTGGAGCATAAATGATTAAATAATTAGCAAAAGGTGGTGCTTTAGGAGGGCTCGCAAAGTTTCCTACCTAATATTAATTTATCTTTTAAAATGTAATTTGTTAATATGGGCTTCATTAATTTATTACGTTTAACTATACACTACATCGATATTAATTCTTTAGTTTTCTAACAGATGGCGTAAGTAGTAATAGTATAATTGAAAAAATATTAATTTATAGTTTATAATTTTCTTCAGAAGGCGTAAGTATATAATACCTTCTAGTAAGTATCGTAAGTAATTCTAATTAATAAAATTGTTACATCTTCTATTTTAATTGAATGTAATATAATAGTTTTATGATAGATCTAGATATGAATTGAAATTAACGAGTGAAGGCCCAAATCTGAAAATGTTGTTAGATTCAATGTGACGAGTAGTTTCTCTAATCTAAGCTAAGCTCTAGCCCTAGGCTAGAGAGCCTAAAAAGTTTCTGGAACTTCTCCTCTGCCATCTCAAATGGATTGGAGTTGTCTTGAACATGTTCAAAGCGTATTCTTTAGTTTCTATTATAGTATGTCTTAATAATCCAAACAAGATACATGATAAAACGAGGATTGTGATTTAAGATGAAAAATATGATGAACAAACCTTTCCGCTAAACTAACCTGAGGCAAAACATATAATCGCTATTCATTACCAAAAAATCCACAACATTTAAAGAACTTATACTTAAACAGTATAACAACTAATTAGTCGGCATGTATTTAGATAACGTCTAATTTTAGTCTGAAATTTCTAGTGTTAGTCAATATTTGACGATTAAAACGTACAACAGAATAAGAAATGACTGGTGACACTCCTTATTCTCAATCTGTCATCATACGGATGTTACTACACACTTAAATACATAATTTGTAACATGCTTTTGAATTGGCTGACGTTTCGACTCGGCTGCATTGGCCGTGGCCACAGGCTGACACTGACCATGACATTGAAAGTTTAAGCTTAAAAGTTATTATAACACATAATAAGTGCTATATTAGCTAAATAGTGGGCAAGTTGTTGTTGTTGTGTCCGGCGTGTACATTATGCTCATTTTTGTTAACTGTGACGGATTTTTATGATAAGGTTTTCAAAACATACATACAAAAGTATCATACCCGTTAATTTTAGGTCGTCCTGCAATTTCTCATCTTTATATACGCCTCTTGTATCAGCGTTACGAGGACCACAACCTGTGTGTGTGCTTACAAATAATAATAATAATATGAAATACTTGATTACTGTCGGGTTCACACCTAAAATTAAATTGTAGCAACTAAGGAGCTCAATCACTAACAATAAGTAATTTATTTTACAGGATTACGTGTAGCGTCTGAGTTCATAAATACACAGGTTTTCCTGCATTGTGATTTTCTATTTATAGTACTCTAAATTACTGTTTACTGTATTCCTAACATTTCTAGATTAATCCAAGTTCAACAATTCATTTTATCCATTTAAATCTATTTACATATTTATACATACTACTTATTAGATTATTGGGTAAGTATTTCAAAAATATTTTTTAACAAAAGAAGTCGTTACTCAAATGTATGTAATGTATCATTAAAAATAAACTGCGTGATCCCTAAAACCGCATCAGAGTGTGAAATTTGGTTGACTGCTAATCGAGAATGCGTCGCGTCTCTAACTTTAAACTCAGAGGAAACGGAAATATTAAATATCGTTTTCGAGCAAGAGTTTAATTCGAAATCATTTATTTTTATAGACGATCTAATGTTTGTTCCCAGAATCAGAACAACACTTTGTGGATCACATCTAACTACAACTACCGACTAACCGATCTACAATATTAATGCTAATAAAAACAGAAAACCAAAACTATAAAATGAAAAATAAATAATACTAATTAAAAAAATGAAATAAAATAGGCGCTCTAAGAATTAGGTTCGACAATATTGTTTCATTGTTTGATGTAAATTTCATTGAGTAGATATCAATGTTTGAAACTGTCATAGACCTATCGTTACACAGCCTTGCCCTGCGTGTAAGGGGGCTTTGGAACTGAATCGACATTATCTATATGCGTTGAATAATAGGGGAACATATTCGAACTCATCCTAATTCATACAATTATAAAAAAGGATTGGATATTGGGTCTTCTCGTCTACATCCAACTAATTTAATAAAGCCGAAAGAGTTTATTTGTTTGTTAGAACTCGCTGATATCTGGCTATGACTATTATAATAAGCTAGAGCCCTGAGAAGTGATATAGGATACGCCTCTGAGCTGGACCTAAATATATGAATCGTTTTTAACACATTTTTTAATACCAGAATATGGGTTTTATATTTTCGTTTAGGATAATTTGGTCACGTATGGCTACCTAAATGGTCACGATCGTTACTGTAGTGTTGTTGCTTTCGTTAAATTCGACGTGCTAATAGCAATGGACTCGGTCGTTAGGCCACGCACGGAACGTGACATTGGGTTATTTTATACGTGGATGTTGTATAATAATGGAGGAATTTCAATGCATTCTTTTATACTTTGTTTCTAATAACGACTAGGAAATGTGTTAGTCCCCTACAGCAGTACCAAGTTAGTAAGGCCATAGCCCATTATTTTTCTTTTTTTTTATCGTGTAAGGGTAAACTGTCCGTGTGATATATTTATTAATTAATATGATTAAGAATACGGAGTGTCACCACCCCTACTCACCCCGTGGGTGTCGTGAAAGCAGATTAAAGGAGCAAACTACGTAGGACAACAGCACTGCAAGGAGAAGGCAAACTTGAAATAAACCCTTTTTTTTTTTTTTTTTTTTTTTTTTAACGTGTGGAAATCCCCTCGGACCGTCACCCCTCCGGGGTTTGCGGCGGGGTGGTGTGTCGGACTCGGACCGACTAAAACCACACGGTGTGCCACTCTGCGCCTGTAACAGGAGGGATCCGGGAACAGCTGTTGTTAAGACATCCGGACCCCTCCTAGCGCCAGCCCGCTCCTGGTGCGGGCTCCGTCTCAATATTTTTTTTTCCTCTCTTTAGGCGACGTCCGGCACACGCGGACGCCGCCCCCTCGCGGCTGGCCAAACTAATGCGGGTGGAGGGGAAACCCACCCCGTCCACCCGCGGCCACACTCAGGGCGGCATGAGGCTGTGATAGGCCGGTTCGCCGGCGGCGGATCGGGTCCGAGTGGAGGTCGTCCTCCCGGGCCCTCTCCGCCGCCTCCTTCCGCGAGATTACTACCTCGCAGAAGGTTGCGACCGCGGTAAAACAACTGTCGCTACCGGCCATGGAGCGTACTACGGCCGGTAGCGAGAGATCCACTCCGATGACTGCAGTGAGGGCCCGGCGCTGCGCCGCCCATGCGGGGCAGACCGCCAGCGTGTGCTGGGCCGAGTCCTCACTGCAGTCGCAGTGGTGGCAGGCGGGACTCAGTTCCCTCCTAGCGACCGAGTGCAGGTACCTTCCGAAGCAACCGTGCCCGGAAAGCACCTGCGTCAGCCGGAAGGAAAGGGTCCCGTGCTGCCGCCCTGCCCACTCGGCGATGACCGGCTGGAGAGCCTCCACGGCGGCGAAGCCAGCGCGTGGAGTCTCCAGCCGGAACGACCAACGAGCCATCGTGGCTCGGCGAGCGGCTTCGCGCCACTCGCGCACATCCTCGGGCGGAGGGCGAAATCCGCTCTCCGCCCGGGAGTCAGCCACTCGCCGATAAACTTCGGCGAGCACTTCCGCCTCTAAATCCCACGGGGGAGTTCCGGCCAACGCGCATGCTACCTCCGTCGAAACGATGCGGTAACCGCGTATGGCTCTGGCCGCCATTACCCTCTGAGGGCGCCAGAGGCGTACCCTATTCTGGGCGGTCAGAGCCGCCGCCCACACCGGTGCACCGTACAGTGCCATTGACCGGACAACCCCCGTGTACAGCCGTCTTGTCGCGACGCTGGGTCCACCCATATTGGGCAAAAGTCGCCCTAGGGCAGACGCAGCGCCGACCAGCTTTGGAGCAAGCTGTCGGAAGTGCTCGTCGAAGAGCCACCTCCCGTCGAGGATCAGGCCCAGATATTTCATCTGGGCCCGAACCGGTACGAGGACCGAGTTGACCACGATTGAGGCGCCAGGGGGGTGGACCACGACGGGGCCCATGAAATAACAGGGCCTCCGTCTTATCTAGGGCCACCCGTAAGCCCAGCGCCTCAATGCGCCCGACCACCAGGGAGACTCCCCCTGTGGCCAGGCGCGCCGCCTCTTGGAAGTTTGCCCCCCGGGCTGTCACCAGGGTATCGTCTGCGTAACAGATTACACCCAGCCCGGGGGGGAAATCGGCGCGAAGGGCCCAGTCGTACCCTATGTTCCACAAGAGGGGTCCAAGAACAGACCCCTGTGGAACACCGCACGACATGGGCCGACTCCTCAAATTACCTTCTCGGTCCTCGTACACGACAGTACGCTCCTCTAAATAGTCTGCCACTAGCCGCCTCAGGTACTTTGGCACCCCATGATAGTGGAGTGCTTCCCTGATGCAGTTGAATGGCAGACTATTGAATGCGTTGGCGATGTCTAATGACACCGCCAACAGCACGCCGCCACAGCTCACGGCCTCTTCGGTCACGGCCCTCAGGCGCAACACGGCGTCGACTGTCGAACGCCCCGCCCGAAAACCAAATTGGGCGTCCGACAGATCGGGGCCCACCTCGCAGAGGTGCCGGACGATGCGGGCAGAAAGAACCCTCTCAAACAATTTGCCCGCCTCGTCCAGCAGCACGATGGGCCTATAGGCCGCGACCGAATCGGCAGGCCGTCCCGGCTTCCTCAATAGGACCAGCTTCCCGCTCTTCCAGCACTCAGGGAAGCGTCCCGACGCCAAGCTAGCGTCGAACACCTCCCCGAGGCGGTCTGCCACGTGGTTGAGGGCCAGGGCCAGCACTCGGGCCGGTACCCCGTCTGGCCCAGGGACGGTGTTCTTGGAACGGATCCGTAGAACAGCCGCCCCTACCTCCAAATCCCGGACGGGCGGAACATTATTCTCCCCGTGCTCCCCGTCGTCTCCGGCCAAGGAGGCCATCGCCGGGGGAGTGTGTTCCGCTCGTTGTGGGAAAAGGCCCTCAACCACTTCTCGCAGGAAGCTGGGCTGGAGAGTCTCCGTAAGGGGGGGGCCCGACGCGCGGAGCTTTTGTCGCACCGCGCGGTAAGGGCGACCCCAGGGGTTACGATTAAGACCCTCCAGCATCTCCTGTCGCTTTTCTTCTTTGGCGAGGCTAATGGCCAGCTTCAGAGTTTTCCGCGCCCGTCGGTACTCCTCATGAAGCCGGTCCTCCTCACCGTCTCCACGGTGACGCCGCCGACTGCGCGTGTAGGACCTCCGGGCACGTGTACAGGCCGCACGGAGGTCCGCCAGCTCCTGGGACCACCAGTAGACCTCCTTCCTTGGAGGAAACTTGAAATAAACCCTATACCAACCCGTCTGGCTAGCGTGGTATAGTAGGCCAAAACCCTCTACCCAAGGAAAGGCCTGTGTAGAGCAGTAGACTATTAAAGGCTGTTGATAATGTTGATGATGATATGGGAAAACAAGCAGACCTGATCGTAAATGACTACAGCCGCCCATAGACATCTGTCACCCAAAAGGTACAACACATGTGCGTGTATCCACCACCACCCCTTGAGTCATTTCTCCAGAATCATTGGAGCGAACTCAGGTAACCTCATTCACTCGGTGCAAAACAACGATAAAATGCTCAACACCAGTTTTCTGTGATGTCATGGTATCATTCCGGTCGAGTGTTGGCTATTTTGAGTTAGTACATAAGAACTCTTGTACATAGGTCTCCTCATGATTTATTCCTTCGATCGACGATAATTGGTGTTTGATATGCACATTCTACACACTTTAACATGAACTCGTATCTTTCACCAAGTATAATCTATCTTTGTCTAATCTAAACAGGTTTTGTCGGCACAGTGACTAAATCATTGTGGAGTTCGACTTGTGATTTCTATAAAAAAGGCAAGATTTATCCTTGATAGTATGTTTTGAAATTCAGTTTAACTTATAGACGGGGTGTGAGGGGCGAACCATCATCTTTCGCCTAAAGCCAACCTCACCTGCCCGCGGTGCATCCTGCTAAACGACGAACGAGGCTCTGGCGACCGACCGATGGCGCTATATCCATCCCAATAGGCGTAGCTAAATACAACAGGCCGGTGACGGGCAGCAGCGTTACCGGTGCGACAAGCTACGCCCTGCGATCGCCAACCCGCCTGCCCAGCGTTGCGATTATGGGCAAACCCCTCCCATGCAGACGCAACAAAGGCCACTGCCCCCAGTTCCCGGCGGCCCCGCGATTCCTGGTCATGGTGGCGACCACGGTAAAGGCGGGGCAGGGGGTGCGAAGAATCTCCGGGCTACGGGAGGCTACCACAACCGACTGACCCTGGCTACGTACAACGGACGCACGCTACGGCTAGACTCGCATCTGGTGGAACTTGGGAAGATTAGGTGGCATATCCTAGGGCTATGTGAAGTCCAAAGAGAGGGGGAGGACACTATAACCCTCGAGTCAGGCTGCCTAATGTATGGGGTTGGGTTTCTGGTAAATAAGTCCCTATCTGACAACGTTGTGGAAATTTAAAGTGTGTCGAACAGGGTAGCGTACCTCATTATCAAGCTCACCGAGAGGTATAGCCTCAAGGTTGTGCAAGTGTACGCACCGACCTCGGCACACTCGGACGACGAGGTGGAGGATATGTACGATGACATATCGAGGGCCCTGCACTTCACAACTAAGACCCACTACAACGTTGTTATGGGTGACTTCAACGCTAAAGTGGGAGTACAGAATTGCGGCGAATCGGTAGTAAGATCCCATGGATTTGAAAGCAGGAATCATAGGGGGCAAATGCTGATTAACTTCCTCGAACGGGAGGGGCTCTTTTTGATGAACTCTTTCTTCAAGAAAGGAAGTGGACGTGGCAAAGCCCCGACGCTATGACTAGAAATGAGATCGATTTCATCATGACGGATAGAAAGCACATATTCAGAGACGTCTCAGTTATCAATAGGTTTAATACCGGTAGTGGTCACCGACTTGTCCAGGGCTCTCTGAATATCAACTTTAAGGCGGAACGTGGCCGTTCCAGGCTCCGACCAACTCGGCTCCAAGCCATGACAGGATCTGAAACGTTCCAGTCGAAACTGGAAAACCGATTCGCTGCCGTGGAAACCACAATCGACGTAAACCAGAACCTCAAAAATGTGGTTCGGATCCTCAGGGAAGAAGGTACGAGATTTTGGGAAATGCAGCGTAAGAGCAGGTAGTCGAAGCTTTCAGAAAGGACCCTAGGGCTGATGAAGAAACGACGTGACAACCCACCTGTCACTTTGTCGGCAAAGCGGACTCTAAACCGAGAGATCAGTAAACTCGTACGACACTACCTCCGGTGCTCCAATACTCTTTCAATTGAAAGAGCGATCGAGCAAAATCGGGGGTCAAAAGTGTTCGTACAATCTCTTGGAAGAGGCCACCTGACAAAGTTGACTACAGAAAGTGGAGAAGTCGTTGCTTCGAATCCGGCAGTCCTTTTGGAAGTGGAAAGCTTCTGTGGCCGGTTATACGCTTAGCATGCATCTCGACCTGATCCCGAAAATGAGGACTCTAGAGCCACATTCAAACGTCACTTCACCGAAGAAGAGAAGAAGTTAGCATTGACGAAATCCAGATGGCTCTTGGACAGCTGAAAAATGGAAAAGCCCCTGGAGAGGATGGCGTTACAACAGAGCTGCTGAAGGCCGGGGGTAAACCCGTACTAAGGGAGCTCCAAAAGCTCTTCAACGCTGTCCTGTTTGAAGGGAGAACTCCGGAAGCGTGGAGTAGGAGTGTGGTCGTCTTGTTCTTCAAAAAGGGTGACAAGACCAGGTTGAAGAACTATCAACCCATATCCCTTCTAAGCCACGTCTACAAGCCATTTTCGAGAGTCATCACGAACCGTCTTGCGCAAAGACTCGACGAATTCCAACCACCGGAGCAAGCTGGGTTTCGGAGCGGATATGGCACCATAGACCTCATCCACACAGTGCGGCAGATTATAAGGCCCGTACCATTGCATCGAGGAGTGACACAAGGGGACGTTATTTCCCCGAAATTGTTCACAAATGCAATGGAGGACATGTTCAAGACGCTGCACTGGAAAGGGCGTGGCATCAATATCAATGGCTAATACATCTCTCACTTGCGATTTGCAGATGACATCGTCATCATGGCAGAGACGTTGCAGGACCTACAGCAAATGCTGAATGACTTAGCTGACACTTCTGTACGCAACGGCCTACGGATGAACTTGGATAAAACCAAGGTCATGTTCAACGAACATGTACTACCGGAACCGATTGCGGTACACGATGCCGTTCTCAAAGTTGTTCAAAATTATGTGTACCTCGGGCTGACATTGCAGTTAGGTAGAAACAACTTCGAGGACGAGGTGAACAGAAGAATTCGGTTGGGTTGGGCAGTGTTTGGGAAGCTACGTCGAGTCTTCTCATCGTCGATCCCACAGTGCCTTAAGACGAAAATCTTTAATGAGTGCGTCCTACCCGTCATGACATACGGAGCTGAAACGTGGACACTTACGGTACGACTGGTCCACAAGTTCAAAGACGGTCAACGTGCTATGGAAAGGGCTATGCTCGGCGTTTCTCTAAGGGATCGCATCAGAAATGAGGTGATCCGGTAGAGAACCAAGGTCACCGACATAGCGTACCGGATCAGCAAGCTGAAGTGGCAGTGGGCTGGCCATATTAGCCGCAGAACCGATAACCGTTGGGGAAAACGAGTTTTTGAGTGGAGACCGCGTCTTGGCAAACGTAGTGTAGGACGCCCACAGGCTAGGTGGAGTGACGATTTGCGCAAGGTGGCTGGCAGGAGCTGGATGGGAGAAGCCCAAAATCTATCTAAGTGGCGTGCAATGGGAGAGGCCTATGTCCAGCAGTGGACTGCGGTAGGCTGATGATGATGATGATGATGATATAGACGGAAAATAAAGTTTAATATTTTACTTATTAAGTAACCGAGTGTTATAAAAAAATGCTTTGCTTGCTTTCTCATAGGAATTGTGTTTGTATCTATATTTAAACTTTATAACTCAAAACGTTAGAGCTTGTAACACTAAAACAGATAAAAACACAGACCATTAAACAATTTCGTTACTATAAAGTATACTTAAGTCGATTGCTTCCACATTATTTCGACGCACAGCTGAGCACAGGAATAGGCTTTTATCGACCATAGACACATTAAATCAAGCTGCCGTTTGAAGATTGTATTCACTAGGGGCAAGATACGTTTTAGGTAGCGTGGTTCTGCGACATCGCGGGATGTTATCGCTCAATATTTGCAACATAAACTCATTTATTATAGAAATGCCACCTGAGAAGTAGTGCTGTGCGATTTGTTTTACACAGCGTAACACGCTAGCTTATTTATCATAACCTGTCGATAGTAGAAGATCAACACTTGATATGTCCTCAAAGGTAGACAACTTCGGACAGCATCGCGTGAAACGAATCAAAAGGTGCACATCTATATAATAAAATAAAACAGAGTTATTGCAATATACTCTTTGACAAAATTAAAATGCAAAACAATTGTTGTAAATTAATTAACAACATTGCGGTATGATCTCACAGAAAAGTTTCTTCATTCAGTGAAGTAATCTATCTATCTATCCATTTCTACCCTCAATGCTTTGATTTTTGGTGTGTGTTTTTTGCTTGTAAGAAATGATAATAATAATACTTTATTCATCACTTTGATTTGCAGTTTTCTCATATTTCATATGGTAATACAAATTTAATAAAAACAAATACATTCTCAATGATATCAGAGTTTGTCGTTGACGACCGTACTAATGTAAATTGTGTTACAGTCGTCAGCGGCTTCCACCCTGGGTAACTCAATTTATAATTATAGTCAGCTACTACTAATTTAACTTTAAGAAGAACTTATGTTTAATTTTAAGAAGAACTTGTGTTTGATATTTGTAATGTTTAACGTGAACTTTTTTTGGTATTTTTGGTTTTCACTATCATATATTGTAATGTTATTTGTATCCATGGGATGCGGACCTAGTGATCTGTATTACAGGCATGTCCTATCTCAGACACCAGCTACTCACATGTTAACACAGAGATAAATGTGTTCTGTGTGTAAATATCATATATTATAAATATAAATATAAATGTTTTTATTGTGGGGTGAAAGAAACCTATTATCATGTTATTATTATTTTTACACGTATAAGTATCGTACAGTAAAAGTATCGTATTTTATTGCATTGTAATTATCATGTCATCAGGCACGAGGGCAAATACACAGAACGCGGCCTTATTGCTTGAAGCAATCAGATTAAAATTCTGGGTAAAACCTTCGAAGTACTTGGTTTATACACCTTGATGCACAGAAACAGTAGCTGTAAGTGGATTCTTGCTTTTAAGGGCTAATAATTTAAGATGTTAAAAGTACCGAACGTAAAGTAACGAAACATACTGTGCTATTAATGCTGTGTTAGGAATGATATTTATGATGTTGAAATAAATCTATGTAAATAAATTATGATTATCAAATAGATTAAATTACAGCATTAGCAATAAATATAGACTTTATTTTTCTTGTCGCGTCTTGTCGCGCAGAATTCATTGTTGTACGCAGTCTTATCGGAGAAGTCGCGGTAATCAAACAAGTATTAAAGTAATGTGTATGTACCGAGTGCATTATAAGCACATAGAAGTTTTGATTGCAAAATATAATTTCCCTAATTTAACATAAAGTAACGACGTTACATTTAAGTTACATAAGCGGTTAAAAGAACGTACTTGGTACGAATACACGTTATCAAAGTTAGTAATTTAATAAAAGTACATACTAGTAGCGTTTGAATACTAAGCATGACGCAGAGTTTATGAAATATTGTTATTAATTTAAGAGTTTTCTTACAGCCGCATGATATCCATATTAAAAGGCAGAGGTTCCTTTTTGCTATTAAAACAAACCGCTACGTTTTTATTTATAGCTGCGTTACTTTACCAAACTCTTGCATAACAGAATTCTTCTTAAACAATCGCACAGATACATAATCACAAGCATATACCAAAAGAATGTCAATACTACAAGGTGTGTTGTCATGAGTAGCCTTTTCAATTTCACATTATGTTATCATTAGCAGGAATATGTAAAAAGGTCGTTACTAAATATTTTATCACAAACGTTTATCAAGAGCAATCAGAAAAAACATTTTTGCTTTTTGTTAGCACGTAACAAGTTTACTTACTTACGAATCGCATTATGTAGATCTAAGAGTCTCTAAATATATTTTTTATGATTCTTTAATGATGGATTAGGTGTTACTCCAAAAGTTTTTTATACTGATACACTTAATCTAGTTTGTTTTAAACATAATTTCATATTATCTTCTTAGTAGCTTAAGTTTGAATTTAAGTAACAAAGAAATTTACACATTTTCTCGACATACGTTCTATTTTATTTCATGGTATAGGAGGGCAAACGAGCAAACTGGTTACCTGATGGGAAGTACTACCGCTCCTTATGCACACCTGCAGCTAGAGAGTCACATTTACGAGTATATCGCCGTCTTTTGAGTTCTCCCCTAGAATCAAGGGAAGGAGCAGTACGCAACGAAAGAATTGCTATATAAAAACACATGGAGCCGTCGCACATAGGGGTATTTATGCAAATTAGGCGGCCAAAATTATTTACTGTATTTTATGCATTCTAATTAGTTTATTTTGCTTTATTATAATTGTTTAAGACTTTCAGTAAACATACTTAAATTATATATATATATTTTTTTTTTTTTCTTTAAGAAATGCGACTAAAATATATAAGTTCAGCAGAAGCTCTTATACAAGGAATTTCGAATAGGGTCTCGAGAGGCGTAAGTTGCTCCATGAAGTCAAAGTGCACACACTCACAACTTGGTCGAGCGGTTATATGCAAACACTCGTAGCGCACAATGCACCTCTCGCTAACTTTTTTCATTTCATTTCCTATGTAGTTGAATCAGTGTACTTAACCTAAAACTTCTATTGAACAGCGGAAATAACCGTAGAGTAAATAAAATCTAATGGTTGTTTTTTCTTTCTTTAGAAATTTCTTTGTCCAATTTTATTGACTTCCCTTCTTCCATTGACGGGCCTGTTGGTCTAGTGGTTAGTGACCCTGCTACTGCTAAGCCGGAGGTCGTGGGTTCTAGTCAAAATCAAGGACAAATAATTGTGCAATGAGCACGATGATTTGTTCTGTGTCTGGGTGTAATTTATCTATAATATGTATGTATTTAGAAATATATAAGTATGTTTATCAGCAGTCTGGTTACCATAGCACAGGCTCTGCCTTGTTTGGAATTAGACGGCCGTGTGTGTGATGTGTAAAGTTTAATAACGACTTTGCATTAGAGACTTGTCAAATAATTAATCTATTAATCACATAAATATTTCACTATCCTGATAATTCTGTATGGGAGAGTTGTTTGTGGGTTTGTGGTGATAACACATCTATGAACGTAAAAACACAATGAAGTCAACGGAAATTTAAATTAATTTCTTCTAAAAACACAACTTGATACATAACTGGTAAAGGTATATCATCAAACATACCAAAGCCAAAACGTACAAATGAGTCAAAAGCTAACTTTGCAAAGTTTCCAAATTCATGAATTTAAATATTAATAACCACGTCTTGGGAAGTCTTTAACTTTTCTAAATTAAAAAGGCAAATTTATACGTCGCCTAACAAAGGCAAAGCTATAAATCAAAAGTATTTTATTTATTTATTTTATAAAGACATACAAAAAGAGAGTATGTCTGGAAAGATTTAGTAGTGCTCTTAAGCAAGTGCTCTAAACCAATATAACCAATAAAGCCAACCAACCTAACACGATAAATAGCGTTTTCAAACTCACAGTAAATACCTTAAAGTAATAAAAAAGTTGTTACTAAGTTTTGGAAGCTACCCTTAAACAAGAGTGCAAGTTTGTATGGGGGACTATTTTTTTAACTTATCGTAACTTTTGTCTTTAAAAAAAAAACTCAGTATAATTCTCTAAAAATATAAAAAAATAGACACCTATTTTTAACATTTAAAACGTAAGATGTTTATTACTTAATCAAGTCAAAACGGTTTGCCTGATCTAGACGGGATTTGGCACATAGATAGATAGCACAGAGGTTACTAATTATCCCAGCCAAATTTATGTACAAAATTGACATTTACGGGAACCAAGCCGTAGGCTAAAAGTTAGTAAGGTATATATAATATGGAACAAATATTTTTAATTACACAATTAAGTATAGGTATTCTATACATTACATATACAGGGTTATAATTCTGTAAATCATAGTACATGGAAAGGCCTTCTTTCTTCATAAGTTTCTAAGCATTTACCCTGTGAATGTTCTAGGTTCAGACGTCACCGAGTCGTACCCACAATATAACAAATAAATGTCGATATGGCAATTTCAGCAAGCAAGTTATATTGTAAATATGTATTATTAAATGTCTTTCCCTTATTTTAGTTACACCACCTAATTTTCCAACATTAACAATTATGACAATTATTTTAATTAAAAAAAAAATGTGATTCTATAATTAATAAAATATGTTATTTAACTGTTGGTTCTACTCGTATATACTGCTTTCCGCCGATATTTTAATACTTTCTATCGTCGGTCGAAGTATTATCTATCTATCTATATTACCTATCTCTCAATTTAAGCCCGTGTCGGTGGAGTAATCGCCACCTTCTCTATTTCTTGCGATGTGTTTGACCTCTTGATAGGCCACGACTCCCACTTTCTCCTTCACTTGCTGTAAATATGTTGATCTAGGCCGTCATCGTTTTTTCTTGCCTTCTATTTGTCGTGTCTTATCAAGTGGCCAACCATTTTGCCTCTTCTGTTTGCAATGGCATTCAACAATTGCCTCTCTTCGCTTACCATTAGCAGGATCTCGTTATTGGTTATTTCGGTGTAGATCTTGGCCTTGAACAGGTGTTTCTTGCGATTAAAGGCTTGTTTAGCGATTGCGAGTCTCTCTACTAAATTCTTATCTAGGTGTGACTAAGTTACTCTGTTTAACCGTCATGTACGAGCACGAAGATGGTGCTTTGTAGTTCGGTGTTCCGGCACATCTGGCCACCAGGCTAGTTTCTCTGGTGGTCGAGCGCATTGAGGCTTACGGGTGGCCCTGGATAGGCCTCGTCGTGGTCCGCCCCCCGGTGCCTCAATTGGCGTCGGTTCGGTCCTCGTACCGGTTCAAGGCCAGATGAAGTATCTGGGCATGATTCCTAATGAGAGGTGGCTTTTGGACGAGCACTTCCGACAACTTTCTCCAAAGCTGGTCGGGGCTGCTTCTGCCCTAGGGCAACTTTTGCCCAATTTGGGTGGAGCCAGCGTCGCAACAAGACGGCTGTACATGGAAGTTGTCCAGTCAATGGCACTGTACGGTGCACGTTGAGGTGCTCCAGCCGGTCATCATCCCCTTATCCCAGATAAGGGGACGATGACCATGCGTCACGGACACAACACCCAAATTCTCCCCGTCGCCTCCGGCCATGGAGAGGTGTGTACCAACCGTTGCGGGAAAAGGCCCTCAACCACTTCCTACAGGAAGCTAGGCTAGAGAGTCTCTATAAGGGGGGTGGCGACGCCAGCGATAAGGGCGACCCCAGGGGTCACGATGAAATGCTCCAGCATCTCCTTTCTTTTGACGCGGCTAATGGTCAGCTTCAGAGTTTTCCGCGCCTCTCGGTACTCCTCAAGAAGCCGATCCTCCTCACCGTGTCCACGGTGACGCCACTGACTGTGGGTGTATTACTTCCGGGCACGAGTACAGGCCGCGCGGAGGTCCGCCAACTCTTGGATTCCACCAGTAAACCTTCTTCCTTGTAGGTCGACGACCTCGGAGGCGGGGCACCTTGCGGTTGCCACCTTGTTGCCATGATGGCCACAGCTACACAGATGTTTCGGGGACAGAACCGGCGTGCGCGACCTCCCTCTGTGGCTACTAGCCACTTTGGGACGCAGCCACTCCTGTGACGCTTCGTCATCCTCCCTTCATGAAGCGTCCGCGCTTGTGCTCCATGTACATCTGCTCCAATGTGTCCGTCATCGTATTGGTGTTGATGTCTGACAGAATAGTGGACCTGGAACGCAGACGTACCGATCTTCTTAGTCTCCCAGTCAGATTTACTTCTGGGAGCCGTTCTATGATAATCGTCTCAGACAATATTTCCTCGTCGTTGGAGGAGAAGTCATCCTTATTTCTACTCTTTTCTCTCCTATTACTGTCCTCCCTCTTTTCTTTCTTCCTTTTATCTTTTGTTAGTAAATTAATAGAATCCATATTATAACCCACGAGTGGGGGAGAAAGAAAAGGCAACCCGGGCAGAGATCCCCCAATACCCGGGTAGAGATCCCCCAATACCCGTGCAAGCGTAAATTTGTGCCCAACCGAGGGGTCCGCAGGTGCCTTCGCTGGGAGTGCGCTTGCGACTAAACTACCCCCGACCGGAGTCGTGAGACATAACCACTACACTCCTTTCGGGATTACGATATGTCGACGCCATAAAGCAAAATTCTCCGTATGCCTGCTCGGTGGCAGTGTGAGTACAAGCCGAGCCCGTCCTCGTTTTTCCACCGCTGACAGTGGAGAAACTCCGACCCATGAAAGGATCTCACCTTCGCGGTTTTTTATAGAGGTTTTCCTCCTCATTGCACCGAAGAGCGAAGAGCCAACAGAGGAATCTGCAGAAACGCTCCCTCTTTTGGACCAAGCCTTGACCTTGAAAAAGAATTAGCCGTTGGCGGTGATGCTCTCCCCCAAATAGCGCAGAAAGGACAGAGCAACTGCCAAAGTTTCCAGGGTGCGCCACGTGGAGGTTTCCTAGCCTCGGGTCATCTACAGACGAGTAGACGATCCCCCCCCGTGTGGGAACCCCATGTTCCCTGTGCTCCCTGGAAGCGAGCGCGCTTCGCAACGCGCTCGGCCCCGGCCGGCTTCTGCTAGGGTGACAGATGGCCTCACCTGTCACCCCCAGGCCTGCGCTTATGGAGGACGGAGGTCGTTCTGCGACCTCCGGCGCCTGAGTCGCAGAACACCTGGCCTGTTCCCGAGCCTGCGGGCCGGGAGAGTCCTAAACCTCTCCCGGTCCCGCTCCGCCGTCTCCTTCGTGAGCATAACTTGCTCGCAGAAGGAGACGGCAGAGTTCCACGCACTCTCGCTCCGCACGATAGCCGCAATCAGGCTATCGAGCGAGAGAACTCCCACTCCGATGGCCGCCACTAGGTCTCGCCTCTGCTCAACCCACGCCGGGCACTCTGCCAGCGTGTGGAGAGCCGTGTCCACGGTCTGGCCATCGCAGTGGTGGCACTCAGGCGTTGGCTCCTTGCGGATCAGACACAGGTGATCCCCGAAACATCCTTTCCCAGTGATCACCTGCGTCAGTCGGTATGAGAGGGTCCCGTGACGCCTCTCGAGCCAATCCTCCATAACGGGTCTTACTCGGTTGCCCGAGTCGTTCCCTCCACTTCCCTATGATGACCTGGCGGAGTTGGGCTTTCCGGTCATCGATTTCTCGAATTTCGGGACAATGACCCAACTCCCGCGCCTCCTTGCGCCACTGAAACAGAGCCGCAAGGGCTCTCGCCTCCAGGTCCCACGGTGGAGTTCCGGCCAGGAGACTCGCCGCCTCAAAGGAGATCGTGCGGTACCCCCTTATGATCCTGATGGCCAGCACTCGCTGCGGTCGTCGCAGTATCGCGACGTTGCTAGCCTTCAGGGCCCCCGCCCATACTGGGCACCCGTAAAGGGCCATGGACCGCACAACCCCCGAGTAGAGTCTCCTGCAGGAGTCATCGGGTATCATATATAGGTATCGGGTTCATGTTGGGTAGCAGCCGCGCCAACGCACGCGCTGCCTAAACCAACTTGGGGACCAGTCCTCGGAAATGGTATCCGAAGTCCCATCGGCCATCGAGTACGAGCCCCAGATACCTGATCGAGGGCTCGATGCGATGTGAGGTTAGATCCCTCAGGCGGCTTCCTCCGAAGCCCGTGGAAGAACAGGGCCTCGGACTTGTGCAGAGCCACCTCGAGACCCAGGCGCCGGATACGCTCAACGACTTGGGCAATCCCGGCCGTGGCACTCAGGGTTGCCTCGTGGTGCGTCTTGCCGCGCGCCGTCACGAGTGTGTCATCCGCGTAGCACATGACGGCGACACCATCCAAGAAGGCACCACGAAGCACCCAGTCGTAGCCGATGTTCCACAAGAGTGGCCCTAACACCGACCCCTGCGGAACACCGCACGCCATTTCACGCCTACCGAGACCGGTCCTACTGGCGTAGACGACGGCTCTCTCCGACAAATATGCCCCGACTATGCGGCGGAGGTAGAGAGGCACTTCGTGATACACGAGCGCCTCCCTGATGCAGCTCCAGGGACACCGCCAACACCACTTCGCCCCGGGAGACTGCTTCCTCCGCCAGAGCCTTCACGCGCATGATCGCATCCACGGTGGAGCGCCCCTGACGGAAACCGTACTGGTTGTCCGCCAGATCCGGCCCAACCATCACGAGACGCTTGACGAGGCGCCTTGCAATCACTCTTTCAAAGATGCATTCTACCCTGCCAATAACAAACCGAATCCGTTCATTTTTATCATTTTTTAATTTTGTTTGCACGGCTATAAGCATGAAATGCTACAATGTGTATTGGCGAAGTGATTGCATTTGTTATCTTGTTTTATAATAGTTATATATAAGCTGTATTTCAAGTATAATTTCATACTTCACGGCTGCATGGCGTAGTGGTTTTTGTAAAGGACTGCTACGCCAAAGGTCGCGGGTTCGATTTCTGCTCAAGTTAAATATTTGTGTGCATGAACATTTAATGTTTGATTTGGTCTGGGTGTTTCTATGTATGTATGTATAATACATATATGTATTTACAAAACAAACTATATAAGTATGATATCAGTTATCTACCCATAGTACAAGTTGTGCTTAGTTTGGGACTGGATGGCGTTGTGTGAATGCGGTAGAATAGTATTATATTCATAGACACTGCCACTATTGGTGTTTAAAATTTACTACTCGCTGCCTTTGAGCACCTTCCTCCACTCCTCAATTTTTATTGAAAATATTTTGAGTTAAATAATCCGTTTTTTAACTCAAAATATTTTCAATAAAAATTGCTGTTTTATAAGTGTTTGTTAATAAAAAAAATACTATAAATATATGTGGAAATTGGATCATATACTTTGAATAATTGAAAATATCTTTTTAAACCCAATTCATTTAAAATACGAATTTGATTTGGCTTGTGACCATGACAAATGATAACACACCGAAATTGTCAAAACTCGCATTCATGTACGCCAATGCGGAGAAACATCAATCAATCATTGGATTCGGTGTATAGGTAAAATAAAAACAAATATTAACTTTCTATAAAAAAAAATATTTAGGTGCTACGAGTATCAATACATTGGAGAGTGGTTATGTGGAACATAAAACTCAATTGAAGTCAACTTCGGAAATTAACTATGTAGTACGTTTATTTATATGTGGATACGTATGAGGTTTTAAACGTTTTAGTAATGTCTTTGAGCTTAGAAATTTTGAAAGATTTTAATTTTAAGGTATCATTTGAATTGATGCATAGTCCGAGACTATTTTTCAATAGTCAAAATAGTTCACAATTTTACCCGTACATATCGAAAATATTTATCACCCCACTCTTTTCATATGAAATAACTCAATGGCGATTAAGCAACAACAAGTTTGTTCATTTTTGACCAGCTGGCATGCGAGTAAAGTTGGATAAAACAAAAAAATAAATGGTCATTGGGCACCGAGAATCTTGAATGGCGGCACGGATGGCGTAGTGGTTTAAGCGGTCACCTTGCTGCTTCTTCTGAGCTGAGTGTTGTGGGATCGATCCCCACATGGGACAAAATTTTGTGTGAGACACAAATTGTTTTGAGTCTGGGTGTTCTTTGTATCGGTTTCATGTATGTGTGTATAGTCCCCCGGCACACAGGATTTATTCCTGATGCGGTAGTTGTCTTTTTTAACATAGCATAATATATTTATTCAATTTATTGTAATATTATTATTTTTGTTGTAAATTCAAACACAATTAAAAAAATCAAACAAATAAAATGTGGACCCTTATAAAAGTGAAAATGAGTTTATTTATTTTTACTATTATGTTTACATTCCTAAACATTTGCATTTGCATACTGTTCCCGTGAAATAGGAAAACAACCTTTATGCGAATGAAATTACAGGCTAAAGCTATTTATTAAATATATTGATTTTTTATTTCAAATATAATATTGTTTACAAATATAATAAAATTTTAAAGACACTGCTGTCTGTGACACTGTGACGATGTCAGACTGAGTTGTCTTTTTATAAAAAGAAAAGAAAAAAAGAAGCCTTTTATTCCAATGAAATGGAACATTATAAAATCATTCACATAAACATTAGAGAATAATTTTAACAGTGAACCCGCCTTGTCGCTAGGGCCCACCCCTACCTAGCCTCTTGTGATTGGAAACAATTGTTATGTAACTAAAACTTAATTTTGTAAGCTGATAGCCCGAAGCGACGTATTACAAAAAGTCCATTTATAAAATTAATTAAAATAATATATTTTCAGCCTGACAGCTTAATCACGGATAGGGATTTTAATTATAAATATGAAACATCCGGGTTAGTTTAGTACAGATAAACCTTAATAAAATTACGAAACCAAAGTTTTACTGCTGTTGAAACTTTTTGTTTTTGACTGATTGAACTGCTTTGGTCAAGCAAACTATACATAAATATATTTTAAATTAAATTGTCTCTGTGATCTTGAAATAAGTATCGGTTTTCCCTAAGTCTAATATGATTCATTGTAGGATACCAAAGTATAGTGTCTGTCTGTTTGTCCGCTGAACCACTCGCTAGACCGAATTTATCACTAGACTTTCACCATCAGATTCATGACTTTTTGGAGCATATATGTATATACAAGGTGTAAGGGACGTCGTACCCTACATCGTTCTCAGTCGAAAATCATTGAGTTTTTTTAATTTTCCATTTTTTTGGTTAACAATTATGAAAAATTATATCACAATAAGTAGATAGAAAATTTACCGAAAACAATTTAATAAATACCAAAAAACTGCAATGTAATTAATCAAACAGCCGAAGCGCGCGCGGTTTGCACGGAATACACATATAGTTATTACTTTTGTGTCGCTGTCCGACGGTAGTAACTGACGTGAAAGCGTGTTACTGCTACACACGGTATTATATTGCAACATGGCTAATCTGCCGACACTGCGTTACAAAAAGATTCAAAAACATTTGGATTAATGTTTATTTTCTTAATAAACGTTTCCTTTTGTTTTTTATTTTAAGTTACTTGGTTATTTTTTAAAGAGCAGAAGTTTTCGATTGTCTGTGTGGAGATGGATTAAGAGTATGGAGTATCACCACCCCTGTTCATCCCGTGGGTGTCATAAGAGCCGACTAAGGGAGCAAATTACGCAGGACAACAGCACTGCAAAGAGAAGAAAAACTTGAAACAAAACATATACCAACCCTATAAATTAAGCCTACCAATGAGTACTCTGTTAACAATATTAAAAAACGAATCAAGCATCATGAAGAAAATTGATAATGGTCAAAGAAAGAATTTAAACCTTTACAAGTCGAATATTTCCTAACAAAATCTCTCTAACTCGAATACCTCCGTAAGTCTAAAACTCTATAACTCGAATTATTTGGCGTCTCTCGTGAAGTTCGGCTGACAGAGGTTCTACTGTTAAAGTTCTAATAAATAATATTTATTATTTTACTTCATTTTTTAATTGTATTTGATTATAATTTACATTGGTAAAGATAAGGTGATTTAATTGAAAAAAATATAATTATTAAGATTAATCATAAAAACTTACAATACACTGATATTTATAATACATGAAAATAAATTCAATTTCTAATACATCTGTGTAGATTAAATCTAAAATAAATAAATCAGAAGATATCGAGTTAGTACATCGTGTCGTGTATAGCCGAGCGCATCACCCGCCCCACGTCCCGCAAACTATCGGGAGGGCCAAGCTTACGGCGGTTTGACTATAGTACTAACGTACTAAAGATGGGGCATTTGTTCACGAGATATACTAAAATACCTCAGTGTTTTTAATCGCGCTACTGGAAAATATCAATTGACATGTATATGGTTTGGTAGGCACCAGACGTTCAATGACGTGTGCCTAGTCACCCACACAAATACTGAAAAAAATCAATAGCCTCTCGATTGTGAACCAAAACCAACTGCTTGCCTGCTTCATAATTTATATAGATTTGACAAGAGTGGTAGGATTTTTTTTTCGTAACCACAAAGAGCCAAGAATTTCCAAATGGCCTAGCTCTAATACCTAAGCGCGAAGGTATAGGTTTGTAATTGTCGTGGCATTATAAAAACTAAAATACATTATAAAGCAGCTGTCAGTTAAAATTAGAAACTTAAAACAACACAATATATTTTTATAATGAAAGAGGTTTTTATTTCATTACATCGTTGAAAAGCTGGCGTGGTAATAATTGAAATTTTGTGTAGAATTGATTAAATTTTTAATAAAATAACTTAAAATAAAAACAAGGAGTTCAAAAATTTTTTAATAGTCAATCACTCTTGACCTTACATAACTAATTTGTAAAATGAGGAAACTAAAAGTACTACACATATGTACATAAAAGAAAAGTTTCTGTGTGTACTATCAATAGGATTCTTCTCTAGGGTCATTCAGATAGTATTGAATTGATCAGGTAACGTGCTAGTGAACCAGCAGTGCCATGCTATAATAATCCAATAAATAGCTTAGGATTTAGTCTGCAAAAGTTAAGGATTTCCTGTAGTACTATGGCATGAGTATTGAGCAACAGGCTCAATTACGAGCACGAAAGCAGACAATAATTTTACAAGGGGGATTATTAAACACATTAATAAATGATCAATCTACTACTTTGTCTCTGGAGATATTATGAGTCTCTTGAGTCATAAATATGAGTTAGTATTTCTAGAATATTGTTGTGAGAACATTATCGTTTGTATTATCTTGTCACTCATCTGTATTACTTTTGATATAGGAACGACACGCCGGAAAATAATATATCCACCTGTAGTTATTAATTACAAGTCTTCGTGTTTGTCAAATGAATAATAATGATAATGATGGTCACTGAAACTCTAGGCCTGTTAGTCTAGTGGTTAGTGACCCTCATTGCTAAGCCGGAGGTCGTGTTCTGGGTGGGAGACCCAGAACAAATATTGTGTGATGAGATGATTTTAAAGACCGTCGAAAGAAAACAAATGACCGTCATTTGTTCTGTCTGGGTGTAATTTATCTAAAATATGTATTTATTTAAAAATGTTCATCAGTATACGATAGTATTTTAAACTTAAAATCTGGTTGATTGGTTGATATTAATGTATTTTTCTTGGTAAGTACATTTTTATCCATTTTTTATGTAAATTTTATGAATGTTTTAAAAACTATAATAATAAATAGAAATAAGAAATTAATTTTATTAAGTTTAATTTTGGGCAAAGAGCTCCATGGCCGGTTTTATCGGGCCCTAAACGGGTCCGATATAGACTTTAAAGCATCTACGACTTGGCTACGGTATGGTGATCTCTTCGGAGAAACTGAAGGTTTTGTTTGTGCGATTATGGACGAAGTTATCATGACGAATAACTATCGGAAATATATCCTGAAAGATGGTACGGTTGACATCTGTCAGGCATGTCACCGTCCTGGGGAATCAATCAGGCATATCATTTCTGGTTGTTCTCGTCTTGCTAACGGTGAATATTTGCATAGGCACAACCAAGTAGCCAGGATTGTACACCAACAGCTTGCCCTTAAATACCATCTTGTGAATCTAGAGGTGCCATACTACAGGTATGTGCCCGACCCAGTTCTCGAGAATGGTCGGGCCACGTTGTATTGGGATCGATCTATTATCACAGACAGGACTATTGTTGCTAATAAGCCTGATATTGTAGTGATAGATCGATTAGAGCGCCGCGCAATGATTGTTGATATCGCCGTTCCTCATGACGAGAATCTCGTGAAAGTTGAAAAAGAAAAACAAATAAAATATTTGGATTTATCTCACGAGATTGTCGATATGTGGAATGTCGATTCAGTGATAATTGTTCCGATAGTCGTATCTGCTCACGGATTGATAGCCAAGAGCCTCGACCAACACCTTAAGAGGCTCACGTTGGACGGCTGGATCAAGGGTCTGATACAGAAGGCAGTCCTCCTTGACACGGCTCGTATAGTGAGGAGGTTCCTATCTTTGCAGTCCTAACCACTGGTGTCTTGGTACCTGTACCCGATGTCGGTGGTCTACTATTTTTTATATTTTAAATGTATTTTTATTTCTTTTGTAATATATTTAAAAATGTAATTAATATGTATATATAATTTAATAAAGAGAATAATAATAGAAATATATTATTATTATGGTAGCGGGTCTATTAATTAGGAGAAGCCTACATAAATACCTAGTATGTATTAAGACTCAATAATAACCGTATACCCAGATGAAAATAATAAAGTAATGAAAATGATTACTTATTGAAATGGAATGACATATTTCATTTTGAAGTGTTCCTCCCCTCCTTGGAGACTTGTTAATAATATATTAACTTAAAGTATATTCCTATTATTGATTTAATATTATCTTTAGTAATATAGCTTCATGCCGCTTGGTGTAACAACAATAGGTTTACAGGGAACAAGTGATCACATTGTTCGTAGTGATCAAAAGACTATTCCTAAAATAAAGAATCAGGCCCAATGCTGCCAGGCTTTTGTTTGTATTATCTATTGTTAGTGATGCGGAAGCAAATTATAGCAATTTAATATTACTGAACATCGTTAGCAGTCATAGATCATCGATCGTCATCATCATTAGAGTATATGTAGACACGTAAATCTCTATCTCAAAAAAAGACAACTCATACACTAGGAATATATTCTGTTGCTTGTTGAAACGGACACAAAAACCACCCAGACTTAGAACAACAATTGGTGGATCACACAAAGTTTTGTCCCATGTGAGGATCGAACCCACAACACTCAGCGGAGTAGGAAGCGGCGAGATGATCGCTTAAACCACTACGCCATCTGTGCAGTGGATTTATTATATGTACTTAACGCGAGTTTGTTCGTTAAGGAGTCAGTATTTTAATTTTACTCGTATAGTAGGTATTCTTTTAAATAGTGCGTATATAGTATAGTACCCACGAGCAAGGTTCATAATAATACGTAAGTTAATTATTTAAGTGAGAAATAAAGAAACAGCCACTCGGGTCACACTCGTATTTAGAAATTGGTCAATTATTTTAAAGATATCTGTCTAAATTGCATAATTACTTTTGCCAGCAACTATATTACAATAAGTTACGAGATTTTAGTATGTATAGACGTTGTTTATAATAGATTTTTGCTGATAATATAAATAAACAAACATCCACTAAATTAAATCTCATGGTGTTTTGTGCGAAACAGCTTCTTTCTAGTTTATTGCTGATATAGAGAGATCATGATTGTTTAATAAAAGTATTATTTAACCTGTATTTAATGTTGAGTAAGTTCTGAACTACTTAAAACTACAGCATCTGTCATAGCTCCGATACTAACAAATCTGTTTAATGAAATTTTAAGAACTGAGAATATACCTCCTGATTGGATGAAATCAACTATAATATTACTTCACAAGAAGGGGGATAAAGGGGACATAAATAACTACAGACCGATAAGCTTAATGTCCAATATTTACAAAGTGTTTTCCAAGATAATTCTGTCTCGTATTGCAAATGTATTGGATGAAAACCAACCAAAAGAGCAAGCAGGGTTTCGTAGTAATTGTTCTACAATTGAGCATATCCATGTTCTTAGACAGGTCCTGCAAAAATATCGAGAATACAAGAAAACGTATTACATAGGGTTTGTGGACTTTCACAAGGCATTTGATTCCCTGGAACATAAATACATATGGAAAGCCCTGAAATGCCAAGGGGTTCAAATGAAATACATCAGAATCCTGAACATTATTTACTCAGGAAGCACAGCCCAGGTGAAGCTCGAAACAACAGGAGAACCATTCCCAGTCCAAAGAGGAGTTCGTCAAGGAGATCCGGTTTCACCAAAATTGTTTACGGCGGTTCTAGAGATGATTTTCAGAAATCTTGAATGGGAAGATATAGGTCTTAACATCAATGGCCAAAAATTAAACCACTTGCGCTTTGCTGATGACCTAATACTATTTTCTGAAGATTCACGGCGATTAGAACGAATGCTGCAGCAGTTGGCTGAGGAAAGTGCTACAGCGGGGCTGTCAATGAATATAAGCAAAACAAAAATAATGACAAACGCTCAGCAATCAGATTTAGATGCTATAATGGTTAACGAGAAAGAAATAGAGTATGTTAATGAATACATATATTTAGGACAATTGATATCACCCCTTGACAACATGCCTAAAGAAATAGATAGAAGAATAACAAAGACATGGAAAAGATTTTGGAGCCTTAGTGAAATAATGAAAAATGAGGAAATGTCCATAAAAATTAAAAGAACTGTATATAACACTTGCATACTCCCGTGCTTAACTTATGGATGTCAAACATGGGCTTTAACAGATCAGCTATCAAATAAAATAAAAGTGTGCCAGAACAGCATCGAACGAAGTGTAATAGGATTAAGAAGAAGGGACAGAGTGAAATTGGAAACAATTAAAACAGAAACTAAATTCAAAAATGCGCATATCGTTAGTAGAAGGTTAAAATGGCGTTGGGCAGGACATATGTTACGGGATACGAAAGAAAAGTGGACAAAAATAATAACAGAGTGGTGTCCTATGGGCGACAAAAGAAATAAAGGGAGACAGTGTAAACGTTGGGAAGACGACTTCAGACAAATGGCGGGCGCTAAGTGGACCCGAATAGCTAGGGATCGAACCGCATGGAAGTCCTTGGAGGAGGCCTTTGTCGAGAGACAAGCTGCTACACACAAAGAAAAGATTACCGATATACTATAATGACCACAATGGTGTAACAAGTATAATATTAATGTAAATAGTATAACATTTAAGAAAATATTGTAGATAGTAACAGTAATAAAGGCTCATTTTATTTTATTTTTTATTTTTATAAGTTCTAAAGAGATGTAAATTCTTTATCTTTGTATTTCATGAATACCTAGTATGCCATCGATTTTTATCATCTATTTTTACTTAGGTGAAGAGTTAATAACTTTATAAAAATAATTGTTCACTTACATTACGATATTATATGTTTGTTTTATGGCAAGACCCGCACGTATAGCGTGTGCGAAAGACGCGGTTAAAAAATGTGTTCAAGGGATGATTGCAAATACTAGTGCACAGCACCGCAAGAGATACTCGCTAATGTACCTCGCATATGGTTGAAAACTAGGCAAATTCCGACATTGCGAATGTTAAAATAGAAATGTTTTTGGAGTAAAGACACTTTGAGATATGGCTTTATTCCCACTGTTGAGCCTGCTTAGGTCTTTCTCAAAGCACAGAAACCTACTGGAACATTCGAGACCATAAAAACAACCCTACGTACCTCCAGTATAATTTGGGTAGCTATTTCTTCGGCATTGAGACATACTCTGTACAAAGAGCTGTCTGTCACCTTGATGTCGAATAGGTGTCAGTTTAGAGCCACGTACCAACACATCGGTAAAGTAGTAACGAAGTGAATTGGTTTGACCCTATATGTATGACATCAGAGTTCCCTCTTTTTTTTAAGAGTTTTATACGGATTTTGTATTCCTTGAAACTTTTGGTCTAATCGCTGTGGCAGCGTAAGTAAAATATTCAAATTACAATTTAAAGCTGTAAAAGCCTAGCGTCACTGAAGTTTTTAAGTATCTGTCTTATTTAAAAAATATAGCTCCTGTTTCTGATCCCATCTTGGAACCCTTTTGTTTAGACCCGGTCTTCCTATATGCCAGATCGATCTCGGTTGTTTTTATGTAGTTGTAGGGCATTGGTACTTCCGTTCAAAGATGTTCAAAGTTAGATTTAAAATAAAAATAACTAATAATAATATTTCAAGTAGATGTGTTTGGTTTATTATACATTTTAAAGCTTGCTAACGTAACACGGTGATAAAATTTTAGCAAAGATATATGTATAATAGCCGACCCAAGCCCAGGATCGCCTAAATCGCCTTATTGTCGGTCGTTAATGCTAAGCTAAAAGCGTCGTTCCGTGGTCCCCGGTTATTAGGGCGGCTAACAATGGAGGTTAACTGCACCTACAAACGGAATAGTATAGTATTGGCGGTGTCTACCTGGTTTCATTAGTGTCTGATCAAATGATTTTAGTTAAAAACGATATTTCAATTTAAGTACCATTTAATACAATAAGGAACTCTTATAGTTTTTCTAAATGGAATTACAAAGCAGATACTAAAATATTGTTAGATTAATTTAGGTAAATCCTTTTAGAAATATACAAACATTTATTTGTTCACCTGTTGTAATTTCGTGTTGTACTTAATATTATATTCGGCTTAATATAAATTATTAGAATTCGATAAATCCTTGCCTATTGAGTTTTTTTCGTTTTATTTACAAATGTATTTAGATACACGAGTGTAAAAATCCGAGTACTGTGGCAAGAGGCAAGTAGTTAAACAGATAAATTAGGGTAAACGTATAAATTAAGGCATAAAGTAACTTTTGTTAATTAACCGTGTAATTAAATGGACTATCAGATAAAGACTTCATAAGAAAATTGTTTCCGACGTTGCAATTTCACCGTTCGTAGGTCCACCAATTAAAAATATGTAAATGAAGTTCATACTTATGTAATTGCATTAAGTTCGAGGACGACGACCAAATTGTATGGTTGGGTCTAGTTTTTTTTGACTGCATAAAGTATTATGTGTAAACTTTCAATTCAGCAATACATTAATGAAATGTGTTGCTAAATGAAAGGTTTCCTGGTCAGAACCGAACTTTCCTGGTCAGATGCATTTTCAATGCTTTTTATAGCGCCAATTTATGATTTTCTTTTAAAAACTGTAAAAAGGTTTTTGTAATCGTCCCGAAAAAAGCAAAAGGTAAAAGGCATCTTCTTTTAAAATGAAAATTGTGACTGATTGACGTTGCTTTGCTAAAATGCCGTTCACAAAAGCCGTGTCTCGGTTTTACATGGAGTTAAATATAACGATTTTTTTTATCTAATCCAAATTAAAGTCAGGTAAGCCTGGTCTACACAACAGAACACAGGTATTCCTCTAAAATTTCAAGAGAAATCCCGACTGGTTGCCCTTTTATTGATGGCATTGATTAACACGGACGTTGAATAATAGCCAGTGTTTGTAGATTTAGTAGCACCTACAATTTAGCAAGTCGTCTAACCAGGGAGTTAATAAAATACAATGTCACAGTGTAATTAATATTTCACATTTATTTATAATTTTGATGTCTGTCTCGTACAAATATTGATTGTTAAGTCGCTTATATTTTAAACAAAGGTGGTAGTTATATCGACATATCATCGGCATTTCAAGCATTCGGTTCCCTATTGTGAAATAAGAAGTACTGATATTTTAATAGATTTATCATTCCTTATTAATTACTTTATGAACAACACACCTGCTGGCCGTACCTTCATTGAACATTTATATTTATTGTACTTAACTTAATCACTGCTCTGGGTCACCGCTGTTACTCCTGGTTTACAGGAATTACAGTGGTGAGCCTGTGAAAGGAATTAGTTCCATTAAAAAATAATTAAATCAATGCATTTCTTTACCCTTTATTTAAATCTTGAAGTGGATTTAGTTTTCGTTTTTTTTAACATTTACACAAATGATGTCTTAATTGGAGAGTTAATGCAACCTCACCAGTTCCATACCTACTATTTAAGAGTTCTTTTTTTTGCAGTTCCACAATGTAAAATTAGATAGTGTAGCTTAACATTAGTATCATTATGGACCCTGTTTGGGCATAGCAAGTCTAACAGTTACAGTCTAGTCAGAGTGACGGTTTGCATTGTTTACAGTATTCTACAAACTGAATGTAAATTAAATTGAAGACACATTCTCTATACCAAAATAATGAGGCTTAGTTACTTGGTTTGTTTGTTGAATTTAGATGTTTTCATTTGTGTTGTAGAGAGTGATTAATGAGAAATAACAAGAAGTATATTAAATTCGCTTGTAATATTGTTTTTAAGAACGTTGGTTTCATGCGAAGTAAAAAAGGTAAGAATTAAGTAAATTTACTCAAATATTGTATAAATCACTACGTAATATAAAAGTTATAAAGGTTAACTTGTTAATTAAATTGTGTACAATTTCCGGAAAGGTTTTCCGAAAGGTTACGAAAGGTGTCAACTCTTTCGTATCTGATAATTAAAAACAAACAACGACAACAGCATTCCTAACAATACAGTCAGATTATGTAATGTTAGTCAGATTATTTATTATGCATATTTTTAGTATAACTGATTAATTTTTGTTGGCACGGTGCACTAGATTTGTCATGGAGTATAACTTATAATAAGACCTTTTTTTTATATTTAAATAATTAGATGATAGTTTGATATTTAAAAAAGGAGGAGATAACTGTGACACCTTTACGAATAAAAATATGGTAGGCGGCATTTAGACACATTCGTACTAGTGAAGTCAGTTTGCAAAATTATTGTGAAAATATTATAACTATAATGATTGTGAATGTATTGTTTGTTAATGACTCTTCATTATATCTCTATATTGATTGTCTATCACAAGAAAAAAATAAAATTAGTGTTAAGTTGTTATGTCGAAAATCAAAATGATCTTTTTTTCAGTTATTTGCAAAAAATCCTATGCCTAAAAATCAGTTTTAAAATTTTTCGTTGTCTGTCAGTTTGTTGCGGCTAATCTTCAAAGCAGCTGGACAAATTCTGATAATGCTATACTGGCAAGTAGCTGACTGACTGACTGGCAAGTAGCCGGTTGACTATAAAGAGTAACTTTATTAGGGGTTATATATTATAGATATATTTAGGGGTTCGCTTAAAAAATTCAATTCGCAAATTCCATGCGAATGAAGTCACAGGTATTGGCTAGTATTAAAATAAATCCTCTACTATTAAACCCATCTGTTCAATGTTCTATTGTTTATCTGACACCGATATATTAAATGTACTTACACGTACGTTACATTCTATGGTTGAAGGTGAGATTCCATTTGTGCCAAGAGTTGTCATTGTATAAGTTATGCATAGGTGAATGCACAAGTACAACAAAATACTCAATATCTGAAGTACAATTATTAATTCAATTCATCCATTTTATGTACATTCCTACCTACCCAAGCTTAGAGGTTAGGCAAAGCGCACCGACGCGACATCGCGCTGGCGCGCGTTCCGCGGTTGTTCTAACCGCGCGCGCCTCTGCACCAGTGCCTGTCGGTGAGCGTTCCGTCACATTTCGAGCTCGTCCTGGTCTTCCCCGCTCTCACCCCGGCGGATCGCGCCAGTCTGGTAATACACCCTCGCAAGAACCGCAGTATTGACCGTTGTAGTCTTATACGGGTACAAAGGTGAATAGGATATGGCGTTCTTAGGTAGTTAATGTAATTAAAACTCGGAAAAAAAGGAAATGTTAATAAACTATAACTATAACAACTGTAAGTTTATTTGTTATAACCAAATAAATAAAAAAAAACTTTTGTACAATTAGGTTTAGGATAAATTATAGCAATCTTTTAACGTTACTTTTTTTATGACTAATCTATACAAATAAATGAAATTGGAGTGTCTGTTTGTAATATTAAAAAACCGCTTTTTACTAAATGCGTATGTATGTTTACACGGTACATATGCCAAAATAACATTTTTTTAAATTTTGTCAGTCTGTCTGTCTATCTGTCTGTCTGTTTCTTACGGGTAATCTCCGGAACGGCTGGACCGACTTCGACGGGACTTTCACTGGCAGATAGCTGATGACATAAGGAGTAACTAGGGCTACTTTTTTTTGACTAGCTGCGCCCTGCGGCGTTGCCCGCGGTTATAACAACAAACGCGGGTAACACCGCGGGTCTCAGCTAGTTAATAATAAAATGGAACCTGCTCCATTGCGAAGTGTTATAAGATACCTTTTTACGACACTTATTTCGGCACAATAGATTTGAACTTATGTAATATGTGACCGCCTTGTTCAAACCTCCTACGAATAAAGATGGTGGATAAGTAGTACTAGAAGCTTGTGTAACTTAGTGGTCTCTTATTTTGTACAATATGTTATGTCATATATTGCAGATGGCGGGTTGAATGGATAAAGTTCCAAAACAGATAATTGTCGTACTCATATTGTAGCTATATGAAACAGAAACCACACAATTAGATCCCCAATTTTTTATACTTAAATTAGACTGTTTACTAGTTACTTGTAGACTAGTTATTTAGAATACTAAAGTGATTCATTTAACTCTTTTTACGTTCTAAAATTGTTTCGTACAGTATCTTTTTCAAAACGTTTATTAATTCATACAATAACATCAGTATTTTCTTATGACGTTGTCACGTTCAACTATCGTCAGTAAACCGACTTTACAGACAACCGATTTTTTAAAATAAGTTTTTTGCTAATCTTAAATAACGAAAAGAGAAGGCCAGTTTAGTTAGAGACAGTTAAAGTTACGGATAACGATTGTAAAATCTTCCACAGTAAAGATTATTGATAAATTAGTATTTAAATAAAATAAAATAAACCTTTATTTTGTAAAAAACACAGCATACCTATAACATATGTTGAAAGGAAAAAAAACAAAGAATACATTTTAATATCATTAGGTAGTTATTACCTTGTTGAGGTTTACGACCTCTGATCGATATAAATCTCTCTCGATAAATCTCTGACCAAATTATTTGTGTTCATATACGAGTATGACGTGAGGCTGACGTGGTACTCACTATTATTTTTAGGTTATTTATAGTAAGAATAACCATATAATTTGTTTTTATTGTTAGTGTGCGACTATGACGTTCTAATAGAATCATTTAAATGTAATCAAAAAGCCAAAGAACGGACTAGCCGTTGATAGAAACTTGACACACGGGAAATTACAAAAATAATGTTCTATTCAAATTGTATGTAAAACAAATGTTCGGAGAAAACCATTCGTGCAGAAGAGTGGACCTGTATCTAGTGCTAGGTCAGAAAGGGGTAAACGCATTACTCGATCAATGAAAACCACAGCATAGAAATTCAGTGTCACAACAGGTTAGGTTAAAGGAGGAGTAAATTGATGATCATTGTACTTTTTGTAAAATACAATTTCAGTTTACAGTCAAAGGATCCAGATATTTACACTTAACAATGTATCTTGTTAACTACGCTGGATTACTGCATAACTTTTCGATTCAATTATCATTCTCGACTTTTGCAATCATTTTACTATGAATTATGTTTTCGGCAACTATGCCAGCAATCGCAACTATGTAATTTACTACAATATCCAGAGCATAGCTCGCTTTTGTAGTCACTCATTTTTAGTATGGCCGATAGCTTTATGGCACTGCCTGCAAGTTGCAGGACAATGGCATCTTAATTGAAGTGAATCAGACACTGCGTAGCCTAGCGCGGCACTGATTTTGGAGGGAGGAGATTCTAAAAGTTGGGAAGAGAAGGGTGGCAAAGCATTGACTCTTGAATTGCAGGTATCCATAGATGGCAGTAGTCACTTACCATTAAGTGATTTATCATAAGAAATCCAACTATTAGGTTCTTTGATTTTGTTCTTTCCTTTAGTATTTAGCATTTCTTAATTTTGGCCTTGACACACATCCTAATCAACAAAATTCCAACAGTTTATACAAAACATAAAAAAGTTTCATGTCTGTTTATACAGCAGACGTTAAAGATGTTATGCAGGTTGAATGTGGATAAAGTAACGGAGAGTCTATTATGAAATATTTTTCTTTATTCTTGAGTCTGGTCTGTTCTTTTGATCCTAACATCTGGTAAATTAAATTTATTCCCTCTTGCAGATTTAAAGTTTCATTGCATCTTGAAAATTGTGGATATCAGCAAATTAGTTTACCCGAATTTTAAAAAGCAGTTTAATAGCCGCTGCACTAGAGTATCTCATGATACGTTGTTAGTAGTATTTCCACGTACGGTCTGCAAATAACAACATCTAAATTGCTTTTACTAAACTTTTCATCAATCATCATCAACAGCTTATAATAGTCCACTACTGGACATAGACCTCTCCTTAGAAAGGAGGTTTTGGCCTACTATACCACGCTGGCCAGACGGGTTGGTATGGGGTTTGTGTCAAGTTTTCCTTCTCTTTGCAGTGCTGTTGTCCTGCGTAGTCGGCTCTTACGACACCCACTGGATGAATAGGGGTGGTGACATTCCGTATTCTTAATCCGTCACCACACGGACTAAACTTTTACTTCTCGTCTATTTTTGAGCATTTTGTTATATGCTACGTTTGCTATTCTTCTTCATTTCTACTTTTAGCCCATCTTTTGATTAAAACCAAAAGATGTCTTAATATAATAAGAAAAACCATTTCAATATGAATTTATGACAAACATGAACCATTTAATCATTTATTAGTACGTATGACACACTCAGATTAGAGTTTCAAAAGTAGATTCATTTCAGTACGAGGAAAGTTAAATTCGCTGAAAGCGTAATAAATTTAAGTTGTATTCTTGAACTTTTATTTATGAAACTTGGGACATCCGTTGAACTTGTACCAAAGATGATTTAAGTCTAAAACTTTTTGCATCTGTGTCACTCACAAATGCAAAAAGTTGTGCACAGTCACTGTGACGTCATTGCTCCTAAATGGCTGGATTAATTTATTAGCTTAGTTTTTTTAGCTTAAAAAGTGACTTGATAGAGAGTGTTTAACTCTATTCAAGATAATCTTTAAGCCGTTAGAAGATCATCAGTTTTTTTTAATTGTTGAAGAGTTTTGAAATGGGATTAAATTGAATTTTTAATTTGTGAATGATTCGTTATTTATTATTGCGTCATAATGGTACGTACCGTACCGTAAAATTATGGGTCTAAAATAGTTAATATTTAAACATACAGTGTCCCGTAAGTATAGAAAAATAAAATAAATGGTAAAGAATGAAAACATTTTATTTATTCACAGTATTAATAATTTGCGCATTTCAGCACATATTCGTATATACCTATGTGACAATGGCATTCAAGCGTTTAAGGTCCATCCCTAAACATAACATTTTATCCGTTTCTGTTAAAGTCTCTTGTGTTATTTGTTTAGGAACTTTAACTCAAAATCGGACAATGTCTTTTAACAGATTTATTTTACTCTTACCAAAGCAAACATTATTTACATTAGAAATAGGTTCTGTAAAAACTTTTATAGAACCAGGTACTTTCCTTTAAATTAGTTATTTTTAAATTTCATTGTAATAATTGCCATTCAGGTTCTGCTCAACAGCAACAAAATTTTATATGTCTGGTACTGTAAAAGCTCGAACTACGGTAAAACTTAGGTTTTCCCAATAAATCTTAAGATTTTCCGACAGGAGTTGGTAAATGTAAGATTAATAAAAAGGGGAACAATTTTTCGGATTTATACCATTTTAAACCATTTTAATACCATTTTTTTTTTATACCATTTTAAACATGCTGTTGGGTCAAGTCACTACGAAGTATTTATCACTAGCATCAAGTACTACTTATTCTTTTGTCCATTAAGAAAACGGGTTGGTTTTCATAATGGACAAAACATCTTGTAACAAATACGATCTGTACTTTTATGTCCATTCATTTCAATATGAATAATATAATATTAAATATTATTATTATTATTTACTTAGGTTAAGCTACCAGAATATTGTGTTAAACATTTTAGGTATCCGTTGAAAGATTTCAGACAGCCAATCGTTACTGAGCTTAAATAGAGCGCTTAGCAGCAAAAAATTTAAACCATATGACAACATTATCTGAATTTTAATGAAACTACGAGGTAGAAAGGATTGTTTCCGTTATGTTAACAACGTCAGTTTTATGCAACTTCATTAAAGTTTATCCCTATTTTAATTAAGTGTGAGTACGGAAACGCTTTGTCCGAAACATTGTTATAATCGGTTTACCGGACAAGCTTTTACGAGTAAACAGTATAAACAGTTTTGTTACTGCAATCTCGTTAGTCAGGCTTGACAACTTCCTGCATGTCGTACATATTTCTATATTAATGTAGAACTAATAATAAGAGTATCTCGTTCAAAGTACGTTTGAATAATACTACTCTGTCAAGAAAGTACCGGGAAGAGATCAATAATACACAAAATGTTTGTTATTCATCCAAATTTATTTTATCGTATGCTCCTTCAGAAACATATGTATTTTAAAGTATGCTCCTTCAGAAACGATACACTTACGCCAACGAATAATCCAATCATCAAAACATTTTTTAAACGCTGTTTGCGGCATTGTTATTTTATTTTATTTATTTAACTTAATGCACAAGTTGTACACAGGCGGACTTAATGCCCAGGGCATTCTCTGCCAGTCGACCTTCGGGTGATGTAGAAAAAAGATGCTGTAGGTGCAAGAGAAAACAGAGAATTTGACTCTTTTATATTAAATTTATTAATTTAAGACAAATCTAACTTACATACATATACTATAAATAAAATACTATATTCATTGCTACATATATTCATAGAGGTCTCAAGTATACACATACAATACATGAACATACACATTTATAAATACATAAATTTCAAAATACATAGTCGGGTACTAGCGTTATGATCTTTCTGTCAACTTATTTTGAAGAAGATCTTGTACTTTCTTCTTGAACGTAAACCGGTTAGTGGACATCCTGATTTATACTGGGAGCGCATTCCAGAGAAGAACTGACTGTACATAGAAGGAAGAATTGATGAAGTTGGAAGTGTGAGGGGGGCAGAGAAGTAGCATATTATTTGTTGACCGTAGATTTCGGTCGTGATTGGAGCAAAGAAGGCGGAGATGGGGAACCAGGTACTCAGGTACCGATGGGGAATTAAGAAATGAAAAAAGATATGTTAGTGAGCGCAGACTGCGGCGTTGACGAATCGGGAGCCATTTCAGTTGGGAACGTAAAGCAGACACATGGTCATACTTGCGAAGATTAAAAACAAATCGAATGCAGTTATTGAGAAGTCGGTCTAGTTTATTGAAGAGGTCTGCATTCAGGTCAAGATAACACACATCACCATAATCGATTAAGGAAGTAATAAGGGACTGCATAAGCGTAGCCTTGGTCTTAGTGGGCAGAAAATTCTTGAGACGATATAAGGCGCGAAGACATGTAGTGACTTGCTGGCTGACGTGGGTGACTTGCGCTCTCCAGTCAAGTGTCGAGTCAATATGTTGCCCTAGGTTCTTAGCCAATGGACTCAGAGGCATGACTACGTCGTTATAAACAACTGGTGGGATGGCCGTCATGTCCAACCTACTTAACATCTGTTTGCTACCTATGACGATCACTTGACATTTGCTTGGGTTAACCGACAAACCAAACCTCATCAACCAGCCCCTTATGAAGTCCAAATCTTTGTTAACTTTATCAGTGACGTGTGAAATGTCTTCAACTCTCGATTGGGCGTAAATTTGAAAGTCATCTGCATAAAGGTGATACGCACATTGAAGGTGTTGGGTTACGAGATTAATAAATATTGAAAATAATAACGGAGATAATATACCGCCTTGAGGGACGCCAGTGAAAAGATCGCACCAACTCGATGACAAACCGTCAATACGAACACACTGTTGTCGTCCCTGAAGATAGGAGGAAAACCATTCCAGGGCTTCCGTGGAGATCATAAGATAGGAAAGGATGGATAGCAGAACATCGTGACTGACGGTATTAAAGGCATTCGAGAATTCAATCAAAGCCAGCACTGTGACTTTGGTGTCCTCCATACCCTCCCTAATATCGCCAGTCACTTTTAGGAGAGCGGTAATTGTGCTATGACCAGGTCTGAAACCAGATTGTAAATGACTAAGAATCTTCTGCTGGTACACAAACTGCGATAGCTGCTTATGTACACAAGCCTCAAGCTCTTTAGAGAAAAAGGGGAGTATCAAAATAGTGAAAATAGTCCCTGAATACTATCGATATAATATATCGATAGTGTTCAGGGAGAGAAAGGTTTTTTTTTGGGTAAAGGGATTATGAAAGCCTTACGCCAGATTGAGGGAAAATAGCCGGAGTCGAGTGAAAAGTTAATGATATGGGCTATTGCAGGCAAAATTTGATCCAGGATAGTGACAATCATACGACGGCTGATGCAGTCACAACCCATAGCATTGGAATGGATAGACAGGATGATCTTTTTGATGTCCTCGGAAGGTGCTGGAGAAATGTTAAAGGATTCAATATTGGGTCGGGCAAGACTAGCAATATAGTTCAAGCTTTGACTCTTGGTTTGATGATCTAACTGAGGTGCGGACGAGAAGTGACGATTGATGTCATCTAGACCAATTGTCATCCTTACCTTAGGGCGCTGTTGTTTACCAATGCCCAATGTACCAAGAAACTTCCACATATTGGAAGACGAAGAAGTTTCTATATTTTGAAGATGTGATTTATGTCTTCTACCGATTGAAAACGAGTGCCACGAAGTGGTAATTTGAGTTTAGAAAAAAGAAAGAAGTCGGCTGGAGCCATATCTGGTGAACATGGTGGTTGCTCGATGGTATTGGTTGTGTTTGGTCAAAATTCGTTCACAATGATGGTTCACAACACCTTGTGTGAAGGCGCATTATCGTGGTGCAAAATCCAAGATTTTTTTTTCCACAAATCTGGCCTTTTTAGTCAAATTTGCTTTCTTAATGCCGCATAACGCTCAAATAATATTCTTTATTTACTGTTTGAATTTCCGGCAAGAATTCCGAGTGCACAACACCGCGATATTCAAAGAAAACAGTCAACATGACTTTGACTTTTGATCGACTTTGGCGTGGTTTTTTCGCTTTCGGTTCAGTTGGAAGGCGCCACTCCGAAGCTTGTTGACTAGTTTGCATGTCAAACTTGTAAACCCACGTCTCGTCACCAGTAACAATCCGTTTCTTGAATGTTGGGTCGGAATTGACTCGTTCTAACTTTTCAGGTCTTTTGGGACTAGCCGAGCGGTAACATGTTTCATTCCCAAATGATTGGTTTAAATAATACGGATCAAATCTTGAGATAGAGAAAGTTCGACGGCTATCTCTCTCAAAGTTGAATGAGGATTTTCAGTCACTATTAACTTCACTTTTGCGATGTTAACTTCAGTTGCAGACGTTGATGGCCTACCAGAGCGAGGCAAATCTTCCATCACATCTCAACCGCTTTGTACCACTATAAGCACGTGTTTTTGATAAAGTCGATTCACCGTAAGCCTTCTGTAACATTTTCAGTGACTCCTAACACGAAATTCCATTGGCGATGCAAAATTTAAGAACAAACTCTTTGCTCGATGTTTTTGTCCATTATGAATTATACACAAGCACATGCGAAGCAATACACACTTGATATGATAGAACTAAAAACAGCTTGTATTTAATATAAGTAACAGATGCAACTCACACTCCGCCCCAAAATGGAAAACAAACAAAAATTTGAATTTGTAACCATAAACAAATCATCCATTCCCGATACTTTTTTGACTGAATTTATAGTGCGACCAAATATATAATATTATTATATATATGTTTTTAAC
Source organism: Arctia plantaginis (assembly GCA_902825455.1). Lineage (NCBI taxonomy): Eukaryota > Metazoa > Arthropoda > Insecta > Lepidoptera > Erebidae > Arctia > Arctia plantaginis. The sequence continues at coordinate 12,100,959 of CADEBD010000288.1, forward strand.
TTCTACGATTTTTGTATTTTAACCGGTATGTGAAAATAACAAATATGTACGGTGAACACGTAATAAGGAAATGATAAATTTATCTTAATCAGTACATAATAATCAAAATAAACTGGTACTAATTGATAATAACGATAAAATATTTCAATTACATTTTCTTAGCTTAAACAGTTCGTCTAGGATTGTGCATTGCCTGCCTTCCAGTTAAGTTAGTCCTACTTAACAAAGAACCAACGTTTAAAACTATCTGAGAAGTGCTGATTAATACTACATACTAGACATGGAAATTATTGCTACTTTAAATCATACTCAGTTGACAAAATGATTAGTTTTAGTCACAGCGATTTCACATGTGACTGTGATTTCATCATAAACATATATAAAGTGCATTAAAATCAATCAAAATTCTTGTATCAAAGATAATTTTTTTAATTTAGATCTTTCAGGAGTCTTGCGCTAGCGTAATAATAATAATTAAGTTGCAGTGGTTTTGTAAATCAGTTAAACGTCTCATGATGTGATTTACAAATCATATACTTTATCACATGTGATTGTGTTTTTAGTCCATCCCTACTACATGCCCTAGTACGATTCCTCATGAATAAATAAATAAACAAAAATCGGTTGTCTATAAAGTCGGTTTACTGACGATAGTTGAACGTGACAACGTCATAAGAAAATACTGATGGAATGGTTGCATTTTTTAAAAATGTATTATTGTATACGAGTAGCAGCTGTCCACGCGGACGCATCGCTCACTCAAGTAGGAGAGAGACAGATGTCGAACGCTGCCGAACGCGGAGGCCGATTGTGCCTCTTTGTCACTCGTTCCGCGCTCTCGCTTGCACTTATCGCCTTAAATGGAACGCCTCAGAGCGAGGTAACGCTGCATGAGTCATGTTTTTTCGTGCGTGCAGCCGGCTCCATCGAATTAAAAGACGTTGTCACGTCAAAAACAAACACACCACAAAAGGTAAAGGTATCATACATTATAATAATAATAATAATAATGTATGATACCTTTTGATATAAAAACCAGTTGTCGTAATTCAGAAAAAAGCATTCCTCTGAAATAACAACGCGATACTTAATGACTACACATAAATATACTGCTAATCAAAACAATATACTCGTATAATGTTACTCGGGCCTGTCTTTGTCGATAAATGACAAAGTTATTAAAATGGAAGAGGCTGATAAGAAAAAAATAAAATTCCACGATATTTCACGCTACGCGGCACTGCACGGCAATACTAAGACGGAAGAATACACGAATTGTTCAAATATGTTCTTTTAACTTGTTTGTTTATTCATTATAATCTTACAATTTTAAACCATACAACATAAAAATTTAAAGTTTTGCATAATACCTGGAACTTCTTAATTTATTTTCAACATCATCGTTCCTTGCAGTCTGTATATATTATTCTCAAATTTCTGATAAAAAGTTTTATGGCTGTGGCTCCGCTCGTGCGTATGTTTAAATTTAAAAAAGAAATGAAAACGGCTTCAAACGCTCATATCTCTCGTTTGAGATTTTATGGGGCGGAAGTCTATGCAATTGCAAATTTTTTTTAAGGTAATAAAATATTATTAAATTTACAATACCTGCCAATCTCTGGTTAAAGTCTCGCACAAAAACTTGAATACCTATCGTATCTCTAAAATATTAACCTACTGTTTAAAGGACTTGCCATGATTTAATTTGAGTTTTTCATTCAGATAGCTCAGGAAAGACACCCATATGCTCTTAGACATATATTTGTTTTCCTGTGCGGAGATAGTGCGAAGAACGGAATAAGCTAAAATCTTGTACATCAGTCATCTAGTTCGTACGAGGGCACCAACTTTGAAACTTTATGATCAAAGTTTCATACTTATCACTTATAAATAGGAAATACAATAACAAATAGAGATTACACCTTTATTGAGTTTCATAAAGTGATCGTTGCTGATACGAAATACTTTCGAATTGTCTCCCCGCTTTTACTTCCTTTCGTAGGTATTAAGAACTATAAGATATGGACTATTTTAGATATGATTTAGATGCATATTTTTCATTTGGATGGTTAAAGTTGGCGCTTAACGTGTTGTTTCGGATGAATTAATCCAAATGATGAAGTGTTGATTGCGAGTGTCAATGTATCAGTTTATTAAATAAACTTTGTCATAATTTAGTTAAATTGTTTGATTCGTTTTCTATTATCCACTGTTCAAGTCAAACTCAATTACTTGCTTCCTTCACGAAATAAAACCAATGTTTAAAAATAAAGTCACCACACATGTCTCGACTATAGAATAAAAAAGTGAACGTGTCTGGATCAATTTTCGAAAACATACATACATAAATATTTTTAATTAATTATGACCAAATTAAACGCTATTATTTACTTCATTTAACATTATATACAACAGTGGTATCCGTAATGTTAAAAAGAGGCGGTACAACAAACTAATGAAGTTAATCTACAAAACAAAAATGGTGGTTGATTCAGGCATTATGTTACTAGCAGTTATCCGCAGTTTCATGCGCTCCTAAAGGTAGGCAATACCTTTATTATACCTTTCTATATGTATACTTTACCCAATACAAAAAGATTACTTAGAATCCAGCCGGCAGTTCCCGACAACAAAAATAATCTTTAGCTTTATTTTATTAGTACAGATAAAGACTCTAGTAGCGTTATCCAAATCCGGTTGCTTGTCATTGTAGGAGGTAAAATTATTACATAAAGCAATGGAATAGGACGTGATAGCGGTTAGAGAGTGTGCACACATTTAGCTCACGCCTTAATTGCTTTCAGTCGGTATTCAGTTCTATGCATTACTTTAACGTGTGCGAATGTTCTAAAATAACCCTCAATGTACATATTGAAAAGGAGATTATGCCCATCTTCTATTTATTTAAAGCTTTAATGTAATAGTACTTAGCGTTACTTAACGTTAATGTGTAACTTCGTAGTAATTTTGTTTTATATTTATGTAAATTAGGTTAAAATAGGTTTCCGAGAGGGGCGTTCGACGATCGATGCCGTAATGCGCCTTAGGGCCGTGACCGAGGAGGCCGTGATCTGCGGCGGAGTGGTGTTGGCGGTGTCCTTGGTCTGCCATTCAGCTGCATCAGGGAAGCGCTCCGCTACCACGCAGTGCCAGAGTACCTGAGGCGGCTAGTGGCAGACTATCTTGAGGAGCGAACCGTCATGTACGAGGACCGAGATGGTGTCTTGAGACGCAGGGCCATGTCGTGTGGTGTTCCGCAGGGGTCTGTCTTAGGACCACTCCTGTGGAATATTGGATACGACTGGGCCCTACGAGGGTGTCTCCCCCCCGGGCTGGGTGTACTCTGCTACGCAGATGACCGCACGGTGTCCACCGAGGCGGCTTGCGCCTTGGCCGGAACACCCCCGTGGGATTGTGAGGAGGAAGTGCTCGCCGAAGTCTATCGGCGAGTGGCTGACTTCCGGGCGGAGAGCGGATTTCGCCCTCCGCTTGAAGACGTGCGCGATTAGCGCGAAGCCGCTAGCCTAGCCACCATGGTCAGATGGTCGTTCCGGCTGGAGACTCCACGCGCTGGCTTTGCCGCCGTGGAGGCTCTCCAGCCGGTCATCACCGAGTGGGCAGGGCGGCAGCACGGGACCCTTTCCTTCCGGCTGACGCAGGTGCTTTTCGGGCACGGTTGCTTCGGAAAGTACCTGCACTCGGTCGCCAGGAGGGAATTGAGTCCCGCCTGCCACCACTTTTTTTTTTTTGTCAAAAAGACAACTCCCGCACTAGGAATAAATCCTGTGTGTTTCCGGGGGACTTTACAAACATACATGAAACGGACACAAAGTACACCCAGGCTCAGAACAACAATTTGTGGAACCACTACGCAATCCGTGCAGTCATCCGTCCACTGCGACTGCAGTGAGGACTCGGCCCAGCACACGCTGGCGGTCTGCCCCGCATCGGCGACGAAGCGCCGGGCCCTCACTGCAGTCATCGGAGTGGATTTCTCGCTACCGGCCGTAATACGCTCCATGGCCGGTAGCGACAGTTGTTTTACCGCGGTCGCAACCTTCTGCGAGGAAGTATTCTCGCAGACGGTGGCGGCGGAGAAGACCCGAGAGGACGACCTCCACTCGGACCGAATTTTTGATATTTCAAATTATTATAAAGTCTTACTTTTTTATTCGATCTATTAAAACTCGGTATTTTGAGCATAGTAATCGTAGAATTATAAAAATAGGGTCAATTAAAAATCGCAGTTGTTATATTAGGAATTTTGAACCATTCGTAATTATGATCATCGGTATTTTGAAATTCGTATTTGTAATTGACGGAATAAAGTTTTTCGTATTTTAGTGTACCCGCAACAAATCATGTTCTTCTTGTAGTCGCTTCTTAGATAGAGACACTGTATGAAATGTATGATGATCCTCTTAAAAATCGCATATATGTGCAAATAAAATAATCAAGATTCGAACAGGAAATGGTTAAAAAAAGTCTATGAGTTCAGTGTATTTGTTTTAATCACAATTCCTTTCCCGGAGTTCAGAATCGAAGAGTGAATTAACCTTCATCGATGAATTGTTCACTGAACACACCCTTCGTCCGAAGTCGGTTGTACACATTTTAGATCACCGATGAACGGTTCGCCGAAAACACCTTTCGTGGTCCGAAGTCGGTTCTACAAATTTTACACACTTCGCCTGTAGTCGGTTCTTACTTCAACTTCAACTAATAGATCACCAATGTACTGTTCTCCGATAATACCCTTCCTTAATGGTCCCTTGAATGAAACAAACAATGGAATTATTTAAAAAAATTAGAAGTTAAAATGACAATCGTTTAACTTCTAATATGTATCTACGTTGTGCGACAAGAAATTATTAGAAAGATAGGTAATCTTTATTGCATACCATAATTAGAATACATACGATGAAACATACAAAAAAAACAATGATACAATGGGCGGCCTTATCGCAGTCTGCGATCTCTGCCAGGCAACCTTTAGATGGACTATACTATATAGTAATATGTAGCGTGTGGTGCGCATTTACGATTTCCGTATAGTAACTAATATTTACATACATAATTACACATACATATATACGAATACACATTCATACACTGGCATACATATATTAATATGAGTACATACATACACATACCTATATGGCACATAGCTATTACAGAGATAAATAGTGATCCTTAACGAGTTCTTTAAAAGTACCCACTCACTTTGCCTGCCTTATAGCTTCCGGTAACGAATTCCAGAGCCTTGCTGCTTGCACCGTTAAAGATGTATCGGTAAAAGTTGTTTAGTGTATTGGTATTTCTAAGGCCAGATTTGCCGATGATTAGCATCGAGTATGTGTGTCATTAATAAATGCGAATCGCTTCTTTAAGTAGATAGGGGTTGTAGGATTAAATAGAGTATTAATCTAGAGTTCTAATCCAGTCCTTGTGTCATGCATGACATCACAAGCAGCACATAAGAGATATCCAGTAATTGCGGCTGTCGGCGTCAAATCAGTAATTCTGGTGGGCACTGAAAATCAGTACTGGGACGAACCATGTCCATCACAGTAAATGCTGAGGGTCCACCTATTCTGTGGGACCCAGCGTACAACTCTCATCCGCACAAGCTATCTATGTGGTTAAGATTGAGAGGACGGCTTGGTTACAAGGAAAACATAGTACCAAAAATAATAGTGATCACCACGTCAGCGCCACGTCATATATGATCACAGTCTCATAGACTACTAAATACTCATGACCACAGATAGCGTAGTATAGTGTTACACGTACGTCAATAGTTTTAAGCTTTTAAAAAATGTAATATTATTGTAGTTGTATTAAGTTAGTAATTTATATTAAGTTGTATGCTGTGTTCTCTTACAGAATAAAGTTTATTTTATTTTATTTTTTTATTTTTATTATACAGTAATGAGAGGATGTGAGTATTCCAGCGAAGCCACTTGAGTTTTGTACGAAATTAGGAAACATGATCACATTTGCGCAAGCCAAAAATAAATCGTACACAGAAATTCTGAAGTCTCTCAAGTTTATAAAAGAAAAAGGATATCATATACCCAGATTACTTACATTAATTACATTAGATTTTTTTAAAATAAATAATACATATAAAATAAGTGATAATAATACTAACACACACATAGTTATAACTATGTGTAAATAATATAAGAAAAATGATAACCATAAGAAACCATGATAAAAAATGATAACCATGATAAACATAAGAAAAATGAATTTTATATGAGAAAGTCGCGGCGAATGCTAGTAAAATATAGACAATAATTAATGGTCCGTGACCGTGACACGTGAGCTCTGTGAGATACGATATCTATTTTGATCAATCCAACTCCGAGTACGACCGATGATCGGTGTTGTATTGCTGTCACAGTAATTTCGTCTTCATTACTAAAAGATTATGTAACAAAGATTTTCCGAATATTAAAGCACGTTTCCTCTTAATTCACATCATCACATCAACAGCCTATACTAGTCCACTGCTGGACATAGGCCTCTCCTTAGAAAGGAGGTTTTGGCCTACTATACCACGCTGGCCTCTTAATTAAGAAGTCTTTTTTGCTTTTAGTTACATCCCGTTTCAGTTCACGTTCAGGTTCATAAAACAATACGTTGTTGAGTTTTCCGTAAGACTCTTTGTTATAATTATTGGGTTATTGTGAATTTCGAAGTAGGCACGAGAATCTTTTCGAATTCATAAAAATCATATCAAAAACAAATGTACGTATATCATACTACCTTATATGGTATTGACATTAGAGAAACATACAATCGAAATGTAATATAGAAATCCCTTTAATTTGTAAAATTATTTTATATTCTACTAATGTACTACTTAATCTTAGATATATTTTTTGTTCAAAAAAGTAAATCGGCTGAGCTAGTGAATTAGGTACTTTAAGTGTCCTGAAATCTTACGATACAAAATTTGTTAGACAAGTTTATGGTTGCTTCTTATTGTTTCGTTCTACGAAAACTAGAGTTCTTACGTAGGCTTACTCCTGGCTAGTGTGGGGCCAAGTAGTAAGTACGTCATTACCTCGCAAGCTCACGTTCAAAGTAACAGTTGGGTCTAACCGACGATGTCGTGTATTTAATCCAAACTCTCAGATCACGATATTGACGACATACCTGACTTCCGAGTCAGGTATGTCGTCAAGATACCTAAGCATATTACGTATTTACGAACGGGCGGCATGAGGCGGTGATAAGCGCGCCTCCGCCGCCCGGTTCGCCGGCGGCGGATCGGGTCCGAGTGGAGATCGTCGTCCCGGGCCTTCTCCGCCGCCTCCTTCTGCAAGATTACTTCCTCGCAGAAGGTTGCGACCGCGGTAAATCGACTGTCGCTACCGGCCATGGAGCGTACTACGGCCGGTAGCGAGAGATCCACTCCGATGACTGCAGTGAGGGCCCGGCGCTGCGTCGCCCATGCGGGGCAGACCGCCAGCGTGTGCTGGGCCGAGTCCTCACTGCAGTCGCAGTGGTGGCAGGCGGGACTCAGTTCCCTCCTAGCGACCGAGTGCAGGTACTTTCCGAAGCAACCGTGCCCGGAAAGTACCTGCGTCAGCCGGAAGGTAAGGGTCCCGTATTGCATCATTTTTAAACAAAACTTAAAAAATATTGCTTTAATTTAGATTTTATATTTTTGTTTGATATGCTTGTACATAAATCTGTGGGTAAGTCATTGATAAGTCGAGGGACAATATAGGCGGTAGTCCGCTCACCGTATTTATTGTTGGCTCGCTGTGTGTGGAGCCGATTCTCGGAAATTGCCCGAGTGCGTACAGAATGCTTGATAATTTCTCGTAAGGATTCGTTAAAGAATTGTTCTTTTATTAATGAATAATGCACTTGAGTGTGAATTGGTAAAACTTTGCAGTATTTAAAAAGACCATTTTCACTTTCATGAAATTGATATTTTATTTTTGACCATACTATGGTTTTTAGAATTTTAACTTGTAGTTTACGAATATTCTCTAGATGTGTTTTATAAGTACGTCCGTAACTACTAAGGCCCTACTGTATATGAGATTCGGCCAGTGCGTAATAAAGCATTAGCTTCACCTTGTACGGGATGTGATTTTTAAGTATGATATACTATGATATTCGCAAGGAATTGTCTCAGTTTATCGCATACTCGTTCAATGTGATGGCTCCAGTTAAACTTGTCATCTATGATCAACCCAAGGTATGTGTAGTTTTTGACGATTTCTATTGATGGACAGTTGCAGGTTTTTGCAATGACGTCATGCAAACAGGCATGACCGTGAGCTATTCAATTCTGTACGGGAATTGGTCTTATGTACGGCGATTTAATCACCAGTAGTTTTGTTTTGCTTGCGTTGAGTATAAGGCCAGCATCATGATACCATCTTGTCAGAGCATCCAGATCAGACTGCAAATGTTTAAGCACCGTTTGGGGATTTTTATCAGCAATTACAAGGCAAGTGTCATCCGCAAACTGATAGCATGTACTATAGGTGATGCAGTTGTTCATGTCATTAACGTAGGTCAAGAAGTGTAGGGGACCTATTACGGAGCCTTAAGCTGTTCACTCAGTTACAGACGTGAGTCCACTGCAGACGTTATCGATTATGACAGTGAAGGCCCGATTTTTAAGATAATCTGCACACCACGTCAGTAACGGGCCTCGTACTCCGCAGTCATCCAACCTATCGATTAGCTGATCATGCACCAAGACCTGCTCTTTATTCACAGTAAACTTCACTAAAATATTTTCAAAACTAAATTATTGTCCAAAATAATTTAATAATTTAAGTATGGCTTTTATAGGTTATAGTTATGTAAATAAATATTCAAAAGACAGCCAGACAATAGATTCAAAGAAAGATTTATAAGATATTTTCGGCCCTGTAAGCCGATTTATTCCCTTTTTTATATGTGGTAGCACCCCGTGGTGACATAGCAACATCACTTCAAAATTTAACATTGTTACTTAACACGAGTTTAGACTTCTATAATTTTTGTGTTTTGTAACTTTCCAAACAAGCCATAGACGAAAACTTATTCTTTTGATTTATTGTATGTATGATATAAACTAAATAATGAGTTTTGTATAGGACTTGTTTCTTTAAAATTTCGTCTCCGAATCTACATATTATTTCTTGGTTAAGGTATATTTGGGTAAATTTATATTTAATTTATTAATAGTTACGAGAGTCCTGGTCCTGATTCTGCAAAGGTAATGCTGGGTACAAAGGTATAAAATTAAAGACATGAATATGCAATTTTTTGCAGCTTTATTTGACATATTTAATACCATAGAAATATATAACCATGATTACATTAACATTATACACAGAATATATTACATGCAAAACGAAGCCGACATTCCATTGGTAGTATTCAAATTAATAATCCAGAATCTAAAAGTTAAAGCTAGACTTATGACTCCTAGCATTCAATTTCAGAACTTAAACTATATTATACTTCACAGATATGTACAATAGACAATAGCTTTGTCTGTATTTTGTTGTTTCGAGATGGACCACGCTTACATTCTCGCTCATAGGTAGTTGTTCCAAGACACACACACACTATGTTTTTCACTCGGCTTACATACATTATTTTAGTAGTTTTTTTTATTAGGAATAATCCCTCCCAACAGTTTTGACACTTGGGAGTTTTACTCAAAAGTAAATTGGAGGAGTTGAATATAATAAAATCTACAATTTAATCCAAATTCAAATCCAATCCAATCCAAATAATGGAACTTATATATTCTAGTAGATATAAATTTACATGTATAACATAATTGAAAGTTGACCAAATATACGGGACTTAAAATGAAATATTATAGTTTGTGTAATTTTTACCTATAAAACACAAATTATGTACTGATATAAATGTACACAACTGATATAATGGTAACACTTTTATATACATCCATTTGTTTAATTAATAGTGTATTTCCAAAATTATTTAAATTAGCAGTGGTTTGGTTTAGATTGTTATAATATAAACTCATAAAAGCTTAGTAACGTAGACGTTTCTCCATTACGCTTATAGCAAACGTTTAGAATGATAAGCTACATTCGTGAGGATTTATCTTTGTGTTACGAACAAATGTACCTAATGCATATAAGCAGAGATGCTTTTGTATTATTAATAAAAAAGCAATTTAACATGTTTACAAATCATACAAGCTTAAAAAGAAACGTTGGTGTCTTTGATCACATATTCTAAGTAATGAGAATTAGATGGTAGACAAAAGCATCGATTTGTTGAGTGATTCATTTGTACATATCTTATGCTAACTACAATAACTCTTTAATTATGTAGAAATAATTTCAGTTAACTCGAAATATTCCTATACAGTTCGAAAATATTTACATAGGATAATCTCGGCGCATTGTTTAACAGATTTGTTAAGTAAATCTATACACAATATCTTATTCTCATTATATATTTTATACGTTATTAGTTAACCAACCAAATAAAAGATTATGTTTATATGTATATCAAAAATAATGTCATTATCTAAAATATGACAACTTAGCATTTATTTATTGTACAATGTAAATATATTAACGGGGAAAATATAATTTTCACATAATAATAGTGGTACTCTAAAAGAAAATTTATAAAAGTTCGCTATCTATCATTCAACGCAAAAGCTTCGATGCCTATCCCTTAGTAGCTCAGGAAATACGCAAAAGTTAAGACTGAACCTTAGAGGCCTAAGCTGTTGATTGTTATAGACCATGGTCATAGACCAAAAAAATATTTTAAGAATATGGGAACACTATATTGCGCATGTATATTGGCAATTTCAAAAAAGGTTCAGTTTATTATCAAAACAAAGTAGATCAAAGTTCAATAATTTAATTAAAGACAGTAATTAATTACTTTTTACTTTAACATAGTCTGCCAGATTTTCTATAAATTAGAATGGGAACACCCAAATACTTCGAATTATTTTATTCCGAATTTCGATGTGCCGATTTTCAGGAGTCCTCATTTCATAATACCTAAGAATTATAATGTCTATTGTTAAATTTCAAGAAATTTATTTTACCGAAAGTCGTAAATGCGATGTGTTTGTTTGCCGATTTTTATAAGTTCGAAGAATTAAATGTTCGATGGGTTCTCAGTCTCTCGATTTTCAATTCTTCGAATAAACCGCTAAAATTAAACTTCTGATTCTGATTCAGTTAGTATAATATTCAGTTACGCATATTTATTTAAAAGCATTAAATAACGTTTAATGTAATTTAAAATCTCTACTTTGTTATTAATATTTGTGTATTATTTTATTTTTGTGTTTTCTTCTTCACTTTATACAATATACCTGCGTCGGGTACCATCTATCGTTATTGAATTCTTTCGGTTCGGTTACATTAAAGCGTGAAGGCGAGCGAGCGTAGCCAGCAGGCCGCGGCAGTGGACTCCGAGCGCCAAATCCCCTCTATTATTGGTGAATCATTTGGGTAAAGTAAGGTTAGAACTGTGACCAGCTAAAGAAAACATTTTAATCATTAAGTCGTACTTTTTGTTATTCGATCTATTGAAACTCTGTATTTTAAGCATAGTGATTATAAACGTTAAGAATATTGAAATTATTGAATTATAAAAATAGGATGAATGATCAATTGGAGTTATTATATTAGGAATTTTGAACTATTCGGAATTATGCAAATCGGTATCGGTCGAAATTCGTATTTGTGATGGACGGATTAAAGTTTTTCGTATTTCTGTAGTGTTCCCAAATTAGAATAGTAATACCAAGAAAAATTTAACACGTGCATGCTCTCTGTTTAAATACATGATGTACTTACCTGTAAGAAATTGTTACACTGTTGTTGTTAGAGAAATTGTTGATTTTAGTTATGATAAAATTAATTGGTAATAATAATAAAAAAACAGGTGTAATAATAAAAGTAATTATTTAGATTTGAGTGTTTAAATTAAGATTCAATCAAGAAAATCCGAACTAATTTATAAAAAGGTTCAATATTTAAAATACTTCTTCGGCTTCGGCAATTGATGGTCTGACTTGAGCAAAGTGATTTCATAGCCTCCGGTACCTGATCCTACGGGGAAGACACAAAGGGCGGGAACAGACTTGTCACTTGTGAGTTGCAGGTGTCCATGGGAAGTGGTAGTTACTTACCATTAGGTCACCCGTCTGTTCGTTTGCCCCATATCACACATAAATAAAAACTGAAATTACAAATCAAGTTCAGTGAAATAGTCAAAACAATGCGGCGATTAAATATCTTCCAACAAGAATAGTGGGAGAGTGAATTTTTTTTGAAAACTAACTTAAGTGATGCGAAGGACATGTTGTTTTTCATATTCGTACAACAATGACAATTTGTCTTTTCAGTAACTTGTGTCATACGTGAGAAAAAATCTTGTTTTCATATCCCACTGGCACGATTTCACTGGATGGAGATTAATAACCAATATTTAACTTGTTAAAATCATTTAAGGTACTAATTAGGTAAGGTAAATCCGATAAAGCTAAACACGTAATTCTTCTGAATGCCATCACTCTCAATTTAGATCGTAATTAAATTTTTATTTGAATTCCAAGTATTACCACAACAATGCAATGTAAATAATAAACAATAAAATGATAAAAGTATTCGGTTAGGTAAGTACGTACTAGAGTTATAATGATAGGAAAGACCCACTTAAAGTCTTATTATTAAAAAATTCATCAGACGTAAAACGTACAGTTAAATTGTTCGTGTTTCATAATAAATGAGTAGTACTTGTCAAATTTTCATTCATGATTTCTTCAATTAACTTTGATCTTGACTGAAGTTTTTGTCGAGTTGTGTGTACAGATTATTATTATGAAAATATCAGTACGAAACACTAAGCAATAATAATATCGTAACTGTTTTTTCCTTTTGAAATAAATTTGTATCGATGATTACGTATCAAATTTTTATTAAAAGAACGGCAAATGTTGTAAAATTTTATTGAATATCAGAATCAGCAAAAATTTTACAAATAATGTCGTTTTACGAATTGCACGGATCCAATATTGAAGTCTTATACAATAGTACAAGTCAAATTTATGATAAGGAAGAATGTACACTGCCAAATAGGTAGTGTAGGTAAAAACAGTACACAAAAATTTAATGTTGATTGTTCAAACATTATTTGAAGTCGTTCTATCATTCTGAATATTATCTGAGGATTGTTTAAAACGTTTAATAAATATAAAAAACTTATTGATTCATTATAGTTAAGTACATTAATGATCTCTAAATTGGAATATTAGCTATTATTAATGTAATATCGTCACACTGTGATTTCAATTTGGCTGATGCTCAAACCACTAGCTGCACCTGGTACACGTCGATAACGATTTAATTTTTCTTATTCCTATTCGTATTATTGAACAGACATATAAAACTGTTTAAAATATTCTTACACCAAATATATACATTTTACAAGATAATATTAAGTATTTTTACGTACAGACACGAAGAATGATACCCAATACACGTACAGATATTTTTTCAACTAGTATTAAGTATGTATCTACTTATTTTTATACATGTATTTACATTAAACAATGTTATTCATATAAAAACGTTTTACGTACATAAATGGTATTAAGTATCTAACATTTTTATAACGAACAATAAACGAAATGTCACAATAACCAATGATTAAGATAATGAATTTAAAAGAGAATACCAGATATGTTTTTCCTTTTTTTTTGTTGTTGGGGTGGAAAATCCCTTCGGATCTTCGGCTCTTCGGGGACGCAGGAGCCAGGGGTATTTTTTATTGGGACTAATCCCACCCACACGCCCACCACTGTAACTCCTGTACACCAGGATCCACAGCAGTGACCCACGAACACACCGAGTTATGACACTCGGGAAGTCCCAGGAAGAAATTAAACTGTCTTGGAACCCGCAACGAAATTAATCAGAAGAAAATTGGAGGAGTTGGAAATACAGTAAATCCACTTCCCTCCTTAGCAAAGCGGGAGACAAAATGAAGTGAAATAGGCATACACCCTTTTAAACAGGGAAGCACCACGGCCACAAAATATTACGGGTCCTACATGAGCTATATTTGATTTCTATAATATGTATGGCAGAATCGCCTAAACGCACGGAAATTCACCCTAGTTGACACAAGATCCCCATAGTATACCGCCCCAGATGTCACCTGCAAGCTATTCAGCATTATATTACGTTCATTATACCAAAGACTACATTCCCAGAGGATATGATGAGCAGACTGTTCATAATGAGAGTTAGGTGTTGAGCATTGACACAATGGTGACTCGACTAATTTAAATGAATACAACTTGCTCTTAAAGTTACCATGACCCGTAAGAAATTGAGCGACACAGTGATCCACCTCAAGCCATGTCCTCGACAACCGTTCGCGAACAGATGGAAAAAATTGGTAAAGATGGCGCCCCTTGGATGATTCGTCCCAGCGTTGCTGCCATTCGTCTATGAGGTCATTACGAATGGCAGCAACGCTGGCCAGGGGTATGTGGTGTTTCCACTATAAATCACCCGACAGCCGGTCTCAGGCGCCCTGCCCTGGGGAGGACCCGGACCATGTTATTTCAGGTCCCCCCCAGATCGACACCGCGCTTAGCCATGCCCTATCCCGGGGAAAGAAGGCTTCCCCCGCCTATCAGCAAATATTTATAATATGTTGCGGCAGCAGTTAATCTGCCAATAGAGGTCCCCACTCTCTGGCAGCCTGCGGCCCCGTCGACGAACGTTGAGTATTACACTCTCAACTTATACTAAATTCAATTTATCAATCTAATCACCAAGATTTAGGGCTTTAAGCTCGTGAGATCACAAGGTTCGCATTCACTTTCACAAGTTAGTTTCATGTTGCTAAATTTCAAAGTACATCAACATGTTACTAATAAAAATGTACTCTTCCACAGCAATCAAATACGACATTATTTAGTCATACAAATCACGTCTAGAAATAGTAGACACGGTATAAAAGCCGCTGCTGTCGGTCACTTCGTCGGTGCTCTCCGTTAATCAGGAAATATCTATATTTTCCACCTTATACAGGAAGCGCCGTCGACGCATGTCTCACGATTCTCCATTCGGTGCTATTGTCACTGTGCTGCAATTGGCCCGAGTGGATCGTGTCGAGCTCCGCCTTAAACCAACGCCACCCACCGGATTCAATAAAATTAAATTTTCGCTTTTCTTTTTTCCGTGGCAGTTGCAAAACAAGAGTTCCTTCATTCCTTTTCTAAAATTTTTTGATAAGAATGCGTATAAGAGTGGGTTAATACCGGAGTTGAAATACGTGATGAGGAAAGTGAGCGGTGTGAGCAGTGTGCTGAAGTCACTGGAACCCTCATAGCCGCTGGACCAGTACTGCCACATCTTGCGAGCGTGGAAGGGTAGATTACAGACGGCGAAGGTAAGCACGACAACAATGAGCATGCGAACGACACCGCGGCGCGCCCGTAGCACGTTTCGTGAGAGGTGGCTCAAGTGACTGCAGTTCCGTGACTCGTGACCCCGAGTGCTCTTCGCAGTGCCGCTCTTATTGCTGCTTACCGTCACCATTTTCTGCATTAAAATTAGAAATCAGTTAATCAGTTATTAATTGCATCTTGAACTACTCAATAGGATAATATCATTAGTTGTTTTAGTTTTAAGATTAATAACGATTCTAAATAATCGATTATAATATTATTTACCACACATGAGACATTTTATTGTTATATTATTATACCTACTACATGTTTAGGTAGGTATTCTAAATCTTGATTAATCTTAATTGAGGAACGTAATTCCTCATTGTTAAAAATCTATAAGTAAAAAACAGTAGGAAACAATATGTAAATTTGTGCTAGTTTGTCGAAGTCTAAACAGTTCTTTCTATACTTCAACTTTGTCAATGGTAAACAATTGACTTATTCAGTTTACCCAATACTACTGATGAAGCTAAGTACTAATATCTAAAACGAATACTGCAGAACTTATGGTGTTCTCAATCATTCACTTTAATACCTATTAATCAAGTAACCGCCAAGACCCTTAAGAATCACTAACTGTCTATTTCCCGTAAGACCCTAAAGAAAAGCCTGTTCCCAAAGCTCTCAGTTTTGGTAAGCCTCAAATTTGAAGTAGCCATGGGAATTTAGTACTACGGCTCACTCTAATAGAAATGAAAACGGTATCACGATATTTCAAGGTTGAGGAAGGTTTTATTGGCCATCATATATCATTTGTTTCTAATATTGCGTAGTTGTGATAAATGAATGGTTTTACGTCTGAAATATTTATTATTGCAAATTGAAAACACTCAAGAAAATGTACTTGATACTGTTATTTATAAATATTTAACTCATGCGTTGTCAATATTTAGAATCTGCTTAGTGTTAAGAAGCGCTATTAGTAAAAAATCATTACCAATTTTTTCCTATTAGATACGATAATAACAACCTGAATACCTATTAATAAAAGTTGTGAAGACGCAATACGATAAAAAGTATGGATTTAACACACAACACGTTTCCTCTGCCACATATTAAAAACTTTCAGTGAAAGCAAAAAATATATTGCTTTTAACATACACAGCACGTTTTCTGTATAAATGAATGTCATTATTTGTAACAAGAAGAAAAAACTGCTACCTTTGAAGAATTGCAAAGGTTTGCAAAAAAGCATCTGAGTCTGATATTTTGCCTAAACTATATGTGTGAAAAAACTTTTTTTATGACAGTTGCACACTTCATCAGTGATATTCGTTATATATATAAACAATAGACAATAAAATGTATCAATTTATATTGTATCCTTGGATTTCATAAGCACACATGCATTGTTTATTTGGTATGTCCTTAGGATACATTAATTTAAGTACTCAGGTTACATTAAGGAAAATACGGACTATTTTTTAAAAGAAAATACGGAATAAGGACTATTTTTCTTAAACTTGTTAGCTAACAGTAAATAGACCGATGAAATATTGTTAAGATAAACTTTCAAGTTCATTTCTTATAAGAAATGAACTTGAAAGTTTATATTGTATCCTTGGGTTTCATAAGTTAACATGCTCCTTAGTTTTCAAAATTAATTCCGCATGACATTCTTAAAAAAATCGGACGTATCTTTGCACTAGTCTTTGATTATTTCGCAAAAAAAGAGATTTATTAGAAAAATCTTCTGTCCATCGAAAGATTATACCTACTTTTTATTAAATTAATATAGAGTCCTGACGAAGTAATGACAATTCGAGTTTCTTTCTCCTTTTTGAGGAACGAAGAAAAGAGACACACAGCACATCAATAGCCTATAATAGTCCACTGCTGGACATAGGCCTCTCCTTAGCAAGAAACACACAGCTAAAGGTAAAACCTAATCTATTTGCGAAGTCGGTTGATGTCAATAACATTCATCAATTTAAATGTTTATTTTGCTTTTAATGTGCACGAAATTGTCATTGTTCCCATCCTGTTCCCTCAGATCTGAGAATGGTTAGTCCATTCTCAGATTCGTTTCGCAGAAAAAAATTATACAATATTTGGTTTTTGTATTTATATTTCAAATGTTATTGTTTCAACGAATATTTACTCGAATGAGACATATTTCACAGAAACACCACTCACAATTTTTTTTTTCACAAAGTTATCAAACAGTAAATTTATTTTTAACGAATATTGATTGTTCGGTGTATTTTTCTGGATTCTCTGGATTTTTCTGGAATTTCAATGAAAAGTTTTCGTCAAAACCAAGTCTTGTTACTCAATTGTCAAAAAAAACGATTATTCCAGTCATTACTTTGGGCTTTTTAAAATTCAAGGTTACATTAGTCAGAAGAAAAAAGAAACCATATGGACCCATGAAAAAATTCAAAATATTATACGAGAATTGATCGACGGTGAAATAACACTCGTTCATTGTATAGAAAAACTCACAAACTGTTCAGTAATTTTTATATAATTAAATTATTTTGTTGTTTACAGCATTCTTTGTGTAATCTGTATCTATCTTATTTTTGTAAATCTGTATCTTTTTTTGTAAGTAATTACTAGAATTTGTATTAATAATTTACGAGAATAAATCGTTATTTTTCTCGTAAAAATTATGTTGGCTTTCTCACGAATTTTTACTTTATACACATATTTACTTACACACATATTCTTATTTATTTATACACATATTTTTAGTAATACCTAAGTACTTTTTTATATCACAGGTTTAATTTTTCTTAATGATCGAAAGAAATACAAAACAGACGTAAATTTCCCTATATATAAAACATAAACATAATAATTTTATTTTGTCCATCGCCTCGATTTAAAAAAAAGATAGGCCCAGTTTCATCATCATCAACAGCCTTTAACAGTCTACTGCTGGACATAGGCCTCTCCTTAGAAAGGAGATTTTGGCCTACTATACCACGCCAGTTTACCATCCATTCATTTTTGTGGGGAAAGCTGGGCCGCTCATTTGGACCAGTTTGGGGCACAAAGACCAATTGTCACCTATCCCGTTGTTGCTATCACCATAAACGTTTGGTTTGCACACACATTAGCATAGATTTATTTTTCGTATTTCATTTACACAATTTCTCGCCAAATAACTGACTAAGACTGTACTGTTTACCGGTTTTTAATTTACAAAACGAGCTTTTTGAAATCCTTGGGTGCATGAATTACCTTTTCATTTCTTTGGTGTTGCGGTGCACAGCATTGCACTCGCTCCAAGTGTTGTAGTGCATGGGAACTCTGCCATAAGCCTACTGCAATTCGTGTGTACAACACCTGTAATAAACAAACATATTTAAAAAAATGTATAATAATTACCCGCATTGCGATGAGATAGATAAAATGAACTAAATTTCTAACGGATTGCGCCAGATCTTCAGATCAATCTTTTTTGTAGATGATTTACAGGTGTTGTTAAACAAAGAACGTGAAGGACCCAATGTGCACCCAGTCTTATACTAATTAAAGTTTGAGAATCGATCGGCTGAGACTTCCGACTAATGGATTTACTTTCTTATAAGAGCACTATTTTCAAAATAATTTGTTTAACCAAAAACTTGTGAGACATAAAATAGTAAGATTTTTTTAATATGTCAAAGGGTCGTATTATGGGGTACTTGAAAGTAGCTAAGTTAATTTAAAGTTATGCTTGGTTATAAAATAAATCACGCTCTTTTCTCACAAATCTAACTAAAAATCTTTAATTAAGTATTTATATAAATTTTTACAACAGAAATTTAAGCTATTTATAATTCGGGCTATAAAAATATATTGTCTTAAAATTATGGTTACGTGAATATAAAGTTATTCACGTTTAAAAATCAACAGTTATGGCTAGGAATATTAAACTTGTTTTATGGTTTGTCTGTCGGAAGTCCACTTAGAAAATTACTGACCACAATCTTTTTATATAAATATATAAAAAAGTGGGTCGGTCCACATAATTACAGTGAAAATCCTGTTATGTGGACCGCCTCACTCGAGATCATGTTGTGTACACGTATACACAACATGATCTCGACAAGCATCTCTAAACACCAACGTAATGTACGTATGTATGTATTTGTAATAAACTTGAATATATGTTTTAATTAAATATTCTGAAGGTAGAATATCATACCCAGCAACAAATATCGCTTTTGTTTTTGAAATTAAGAACAGAGATAGGAGTTTAATTGTTGTAATTTAAATAAAATTATACGTTGTAAGCCTAATGGAATAAATACAACAGACTGTGTAGATTTGGAAGAAGCCTTAGTTAACAGATTTTCTTTATTTTACTTTATATAAATGTGAAGTCAATATCATGTGTACTAAATAAGTTGTGTGTGGATAAAGAATTTTTATTAACGGCATCTATATTATGTCTAGTTTAGTTGTGTTTCCTATTATGAGTGAAGGAATAAATTTTTCGAGAAAAAAATTAAAACATGTAGACTAATGTTTTATGCATGTACGAGTACATTTGTATTACAAAATAGCGTTTAGACTAAACTGTGTAAGTTAATTTATCTTCAAGGTCCGTAACGGCTTAATTATACTGTTTTCCTGTTAAATTAGAGAAAGATAAACTTTGTTTAAATTCTGTATTTTGATTAAGAATATTTTTTTGTTGATGTTGATGGTTGATGCTTTTATAATAGTATTTAATTATCAAAATATGAGTCCTATAAAGTATAAAGATTCCTACTTACTTTATACTACTATACTAGTAGTTATGCCTAGCTAGACCACAGTATTTTCTAAAAGTAAATAATTTTATTATAAGACCACTGGGATTGAGTTATATTTATCGATATCAGAAATAATTGGTTTTACTACATGATCTATATACAATACAATACTAGTACAAAAAAGTAAACTAACCATAAATTCACAATTCAAAAATTAGTATAAGCAAATGTCATTCGTTACACAAATTTTGAATGAACAGTGTTTCAAGTACTTCTTTAATTTTATTGAAATTAGATATTATTTCGAAGTGGAGACTAACTCGATTGAAACTTTTTCTAAATGAATCTTGAATCTTACCTAATTAAATCTGTGAAGAATCTACTGCGTTCAAAGGTGGATTTAAACTCTTATCATTAAATCATATTTTCATATCATTAAATAAAAAAACATATCGCCCTTGAAGAAACAGCGCGTGTCATTTTAGTTTCTAACTAAACCTATTAGCAATAATATATTGCTATGATAGCTATCGAGGACCCTAATTATATTATGGGTTATATACCGTAGTATAAATCTTACTTTGCGTATCGGTATGAAAGATAAATTGCTATCAACAACCTTTCGTTAGATTTAAAGACAGTAGTTTTTAAATATTTTTACAACTTAATATTATTAGATCGAGTAAAAATTAATTCAGACAATCTACAAAAATTTGCCAGCAGTCATGATAGCAATTTTATACAATTTTTCAAGTTTAAATTATTATTAGTTAAAAACTTGTAGAGTTATACAACGGTAATGTAATTTAAAAGTCAGTACAGGCCGAAACTTGCTTCTAATAGGGCGTGTAGTTTACCTGACTGTTAGTCTTCGCAATCGATTAACGGATTGTATTCGTATATCATCGAGAGCCAGTATAATAAATTGTCTACCATATGAGTACCATTACGAGAAATCATAATTAAACAAGTTACTTTTTTTTGTACGTGAGAACCCTTATGGGTCTATCTGATTCAAACCGACTAAGGCTGTGTTCCATCACTGGGTAATATCGCCAAGGCCCCGCGTGTACCCTAGAAAGGAAATACCCCAGCAGTCTTAAACGCTTGTTGAGCAAAGCGATCCTAGTGCTGTGTCTGTCCCTACCAATTGTAATATTAGTCAACGTGTACATGCCCTTGATAAAACTAAAATTGGTGCAAGTTTTGAAAAGCCTCGTGAGATACTCAACTGAAATCTTTTGGATCTCCTCATATTTCATTGAGTGAGGTTCACTTGCAAGAGCTCTATTTGTCGCCTTGTGAACACCATACATATCCGAGTGAGTTTGGCAAATTTGTGGAAATCTATTTACACCATGCACATATTGCATATAGATATCAATTTAAAGGGTAGATTCAAAACTTTATTTACCTTACCTTAATATCTTTAGATTTATTTGAAATGATTATCTTTTAAATAGTTTATGTTTAAAAGGTACGGTAAAATAATAATAATAAAATGTTGACCTATTTTTTTTTGGCTTCATGTTCAAATATAATTTTATATCCCAGTGTTTTATAGTGAGTTATTATAAGTAACATTTCATAGACGCGTAGTTGGATACGTGGCACATTGACGTGTTGTGTCAATTCTGTCAGGTATGAAAGATTGACATAATGAAAAATGTTGCCTTATTAACGTGTTTGTTAATCATTACTTGATTTTTAGTTTCTTTGTGTATGTTGTATGTATTTAACTTTTGTCGTATTTTTTGTATGCTGTGCTTTATGAAAGAAATTATAATCTATTCTATTTTATTCTATTCTATACGGTTATAATATTACCAAATGAGCTTTGAAACTGTTCAGTTTTGTTATATCTTATTATAATGTGCTCCAGTAATCTGTTAAACGAATAGGTGGTGTGACAGGCTAATTAACTTAGTACACAGATAGTTGAAGGCTCTAGTGCAAATACCCAAACCATCTTAACGTGTTACAACTTCACTGTGCTTAAATAATTTCAATAATAGCTCATTCATCAATCTTGAGTACCAATTCAATTGAGAGTAATTTTAAAAATTGGTTCACAATTGGCGAAAATATTACGAAAAAAACAGTCGCTTTGAGAACTCTTTCTATTAAAGTCGGTTAAAACATAGTCGTGTTTGTTTCTTTAATTAAAAAAGTAAGAATGAAAATCGTTTTGTTTTTACAGGCCGCAATGAGATTAAAACCCATGGTTGTTTCAACGCGTAACGTACTTATTCCTATGGTCTCTGAATGAAGGAGTTAGAATCAACCAACTACTTAATACTACATTGGAGGCTGTTAAAGAACAGAGGATACGAGGTTCTATTCTTTCTTTTTCGTTCTTCTATTGGGAAAATGAAACTATTTCAATATAAATATTACATGCCTAAAATAACCGTCTCGAAGTGTGTGTTAGGTGCATATGATATCTTAACCGCGCTATTACCTAGCACTTGTACTATTCTTCTAAATAATTAAAAATTAAATTAAAATGTTTTTTTTTATAAAACAAGTCCTTTCGACAACTCCATTTCTGCTTTTTATCTACAAATTACATCTATCTTCATATGTCCTTTCAAATATTAAGAATATTTGACTTAATATATCACTAATATATCACACCTTTAATCAGCAAATAAATAAATTATGAATATAATAACCATTGGTACGTAAACAAACTTTTGCGCTTCACGAGTAGACTGTTAAACAATAGTTCAAGATCGTCAAACAACCTAACTGAACGTCTAATAAGTCAGGACTCAGATCGTCAGAACCACCAAATTACGGTAATTTGATGGTTCTGACGATCTGAGTCCTAACAATATAACATTGGTGTAATCATCTGGTAATTTAATTACCAGATGATTACACCAATGTTATATTGTTATAACAATACACATATGCAAGATCAAGATTTTACGTAGGTAATCGTTTCCATATCGTTTATTACACAATGACACTTTAAAATGATCAATTTAATTAAGAAATATTCTGTAAATAAAACAAATATTGGTTTACTGTAATACATTCAGTCAAAAAAGTATCGGGAATGGATGATTTGTTTATGGTTCCAAATTCAATAAATTTTTTTGTTGTTGTTAGATTGGTACAAATGTTTTTCATTTTGGCGCGGAGTTTGAGTTGCATCTGTTATTTATATTACATACAGTGCTGTTTTTAGTTATATCATCTCTAGTTGTGTATAGCGAATTTCATAATGGACAAAAACATCGAACAAAGAGTTGTCTTAGATTTTGCATCGCCAATGGAATTTCGTGTTCTGAGTCACTGAAAATGTTACAGAAGGCTTACGTTGAATCGACTTAATAAAAAACACGTGCTTATGCGTGGTACAAAGCGTTCAAAACGGTCGAAATGTGATGGAAGATTTGCCTCGCTCTGGTAGGCCATCAACGTCTGCAACTGAAGTTAACATCGCAAAAGTGAAGGAAATAGTGACTGAAAATCCTCATTTAACTTTGAGAGAGATAGCCACCGTACTTTTTGTATCTCACGAGTCGATCCGTACCATTTTAACTAATAAATGATATTTATTTCTGTAAGTAAATCTTTTCAGACATTTTTACAAGTCAGATATTTGGGTATGAAACATTTTTTTACCGCTCGGCTAGTCCCAAAAGACCAGAATTTTCTCCAAAAACTCAATCGCATGACAGTCGCTGAGGACATGCTAGAACTAGTCAATTCCGACCCAACTTGGAAAAAAATCTTGGATTTTGCACCACGATAATGCGCCTTCGCACAAGGCCATCATTGTGACGGATTTTTGACCAAACACTCAACAAATACCATCGAGCAACCACCATATTCATCAGATATGGCTCCAACCGACTTCTTTCTTTTTCCTAAACTCAATTTACCACTTCGTGGCATCCGTTTTTAATCGGTAGAAGCCATAAAAGAGAATTCGCGGCGAGAACTGAACTCAATTCCGGAAACAGCGTTTAAAAAATGTTTCGATGATTGGATTATTCATTGGTGTAAGTGTATCGTTTCTGAAGGAGCATACTTTGAAGGTGATAAAATAAATTTGGATGAATAACAAACATTTTGTGTATTATTGATCTTTTCCCGGTACTTTCTTGGCAGAGTAGTATAGTATAAGGTGCAGCGTATACTCGAGCATGTCCATTTCAAGGAGTGTTCTACTTCTGCAACGTGGGACTCTCGCAGTGACAGCTATTACCACAGTAATTATTTCACTTTCAGCCACAACAAAAACCTTTGCCTTTCTAATATCTAGCAGAGTTCGTCTTGTGAAACAGATGATATTCTGAAGTAATGAATTACCATTTGGACCACCGGAAATGTAAACGTGAGTATATTTCACGTTTATATTTCCGGTGGTCCATTTCGAACCCTCTCTGTATAGTTTGCGGTCTTGCTGTGCTGAAGGGGTTTAAAATGTTGTGTTTATGTCAGTGGATATTTTCCAATTTCAATTATTTGCAAGATCAACATCAACATCAAGAATATTTGCAAGATAATTAAGTAAAATTCAAATGCAATAAATATAGACGTTACTATAGTAATATAATAAAACTGAAGAGCTTTTGGTCGATAGTTTGCTTAAAAGCTTTCAAGCAACCATGAGAATTTGTTGCAATGTCACAGCCACTATGTGAGTAGTGTGTAGAAAGTATCATTTGCAAATATGTAGAGGTGTCAACCACGCAGTTGTCGTGTATCTAATATCCATTCCACAACATGCGACTGAACATTTACATGGCACAATCAAAATATAGTAGATCCCTTCTTAATATAAGTTGATATATTATATTTATATTTTATTTCTTAATAATAAAGTAAAATTTATCTCTATAGCTATTAGTAGTGAAATTAATAATAATAGCAACAAAACAATACTATAAAATATTTCACCAGAGAGGAAAATAACCTCTGATCTATTTTAGAATATTTCCTCTATCACTCGTATCACTCATTTTACACCCACGCTGTGAAGTCATGAGCATTTTCAGGTATCACGTTATTACATGAGTAAAATTTAGTTTGTAAATTAAAAGCCTCAGGTTATCTTTTAAGAGCTTTGCTCTACAACATAAATAATCTTAAATTAATACGTATTTAATTCTAACCAGTTCTTAAGCTTAATTTAGTGAGTCTGAGAAATAAATAAGTCGTCTATTGTTCACTTTTGATTACTTAGTTGTACTGGGAAAATCGTAACCAGGGTTTGTATAATATTCTTATACTTAGATAGAAGGTTGCGTAGATTTTATTTAATAAATTAAGACTTGTAGCAACTTAGTGTTTTCATTGAATTGTAAAGCAAAACACAAAACCTACCATTTTCTAGAGCGATGACGTGTGTGGAAATAGAAATATGTATTTTTAAAATTTAAATTACAAGATTTTTAACTATAACACTAAGGACAGGTTACATGATTGGTACAAAATTACCAAAGTTGAACTAAAATTAGACTAATTTACTTTAATGTTTAGGTGAGAAACCTTCTTGATTCAATTAATGATAGATACCTTTTTTGCTTACCCAAGCGATATTTCAATCGAATTGTACGGATCGCGGTCAGTGATGGATAATGAAAGTTTAATAATAGAGAGTGTAAAGTTTAGCCACTATTGGGTCCCTATTTAGCTATATGATACCACCTAAATATACCATTTATGGTATAATTTTCAAAACTAAGTATTTCAGAATTTGATATCATTTACTTCGAAGAAAATAAAATTTGTTTTAGTTAGTACTTCGTATCTGATATAAATATGGCTTCATATATCAGTTACACGCGCCGATAGACATTTGAAAATGATTTAAAATTTCTGATAAAATTCACTCATAACACAGGAAACTGGTCCATTCCAAAAAAAACCGTACTTACAAAAACCAATCGACATTCCAATATCTATCATTTAATCAGTAAATTAATTATCTATATTTATCTTTTTTACCACAATGATATTAAGAATTTATACTTTAAAAATTTAATGTGTATTTACTGTGAAATATGAATGTTCAAAATTTTAATATCACGATGCAATAGTGTATTAGATTTATTAAGATATGCTAAACGGTTTTGTTAACATATGTATATCGAGCCCCCGAGAAGTTCGAATCTGACAAGGGACCGGTTGAAACGACTGCATGATAAAAATTTGGACTGTGACATATATCAACTTGTCTGTATCACTTTTTGGAAGCTATTTTCCGGAAAACGATATTGTTTAATTACGCTACTGCAAAGTCTTTTCAAATAGCATTATATTAATAGTTTCATACTTCTCACACACGGCAGTTTGATCCCTAGGCAGAGCGTATACTATGGTAACCAGACTACTGATAAGCTTGTACTATGGTAACCAGATTGTTGATAAATTATACTCAGACACAGAATAAATGATCGTGCTAATCACACAATTATTTGTCCTGGATGGGAATCGAACCAACGGCTTAGCAGTCATGGTCACTAACCACGAGATCAACAGGCCAGTCGCACCATATTTTATGAGCTGTGTCCGTTTTTCAGACATTTTCAGTACTGCCCACGTTCTCATACAGTGCATGTGTTGCTGTAGCCTTATTGCTCTCTCACAAACCAGATACCCTTTGTGGGTCGACATTTTTTGGAGAGCGGAGTCTGGGACTAGCACTACCAACATTTTCTTGCAGCGCTTCGTAGTTTTTTTTTATTTGATTTGATTTGGGTATGTAAGCTATTATTAGTAACCAAACAACAAAAAACTAAAACTTGGAACTTTTACCACATCCCTTTCACACCTTAAAATTTTGATGCTAGAGGTCCGAAATTGTGGCAAAGATAGGCTATGAATAAAATACACCCAAAAAAACTTCATTAAACTTTGTGATGAACAGTAGCATACGAAGCGCAAAACTCAAGAACGATCGCGATGGAAGACAATCTGCTGTATTCCAGAACATAGGACATTAAGTCAAGTAGGTCTAATAAGGTACTTTAATGAATTTCGGACGACGAAGATCGTATTTCCAGCATGAATTCTTACGAAAACTTTTATTCCAATGTCTTAAAATGTTTAATAAATACACTGAAACTTCGTGTACTCAGAGGTTAAAATTTTAATGAGGTCTTGCAGTATGTTTTCACTTAAATAAGTACAGTATCCAAGTTCAGTAATTAAATAGAATTTCCGTCGTTACGTCTGCACAAATTCGCAGGGTAGTTCAGACCACAAATTATGTCCAGCTTGACTTTAAAGTTTAGAAATTTGCGGTCTACAGCACATTGCTATTCCCTTTTAATGTAATATATATTAAACACCTCATATAATAAAAAAATAAGCTTTTTATAATAAAAACTTTTTTAAGCTACCCCGGCCTATTTCACACGCGTTACAATTATGTTTGGTAATTATTAAAATTCCTAGACCTATGTATATAACGTAATAGATATCAATATCTAAAATAAATTCTTAAGTGTTAAAGGATTCAGAAAGGTTATAAAATTATGAAAATAAAGATGAATCCATGTATTCATCCAATGTATATGCATCTACATCATCAACATTTTAGACATAAAATGTCTACTTTCTGACTTAGGCTTCAAAGACTATTAAGAAGTCAGCTTGGAAGCAGGCTGCATTCACCGATGATTATAATCTTGGCTTTCGGTAAGTGATTTAAAAATTTATTAAAATCCTGTCCATAGATTAATAATATTTGAAGATTAGATAAAATTCTCGCTGAATTTCATAGCTTTGATTACACCAAAAAGGCCGCCAGTGTTAAAGATCTTGCGGTCTGTATGAAAACCCATTCTCATCCATTCAACGTTGTATAGTAAGCGTATCAAAATTAAGCTTATTGGATTTAAAAAAAAAACAATAGAGTTTTACTAAATATTAACGTAGCCTAGTTTACCAAGCTTTGAATAATTAAATAAAACAAGTATCCTAGTGAATCATATTTGTTTTGTAGTAGTAATGAGTGCCTACATATTGAACAAGAATAGAAATAAAAAAATCTATTAATGTCGTGACTTGCGACAAAACTGTTACTTCCTAACGAATTTTATTCCATGAAGTTACTGTCTGTTTGATGTGAGACCTTGGTACAAGTTCGATTTCGCTGTCCATAATGGGTAAACTCCTTTTTAAAGTGAACATCAATCGATATCTAAAAGTAACTACCTCATAAAATATTAAGTTATTGTCATGTTAAAACCAACTCTTCCCCAGAATTGGGCAATATAACGTTTAAATTAAAATATAGGTATTCTATTAAAACCGTCAATTATTTTTTAACTAAAAATCTTAATATACAAACAATTATCGTCCACCTGTACAGTTTCTATATTTACAGTTTTGTTTAATGTTATGTAATATATTTCTATTACTATTTCAATTTAGAACTAAATAATTTTTATAACTGTATTAAGCAAATTACAAGTCAATGGTTTTCTTCAGACATCGCCTAATTAATTTATTTTCAATTGGCAATTTCAAAGGTTGTACAGCCCAGTAAATATTTAATTTAAACACTACTATTCTATTGACCCATAATTTTTTACTTTACTGTAAATAGCTCGAGAAGGATAAACAATTTGTTCACATGGTATACATGACATGTAATACATGACATATACTAGTAAGTATATGTCATGTATTATGTTAGTAAATATGAGTATTTTAAATCCTTGAATAGATTATAGAATAGAAAGTAAAAATCTGACTGGCCTGTTGGTCTTGTGGATAGTGACCCTGACGGCCAAGCCAGATGTCGTTGGTTCAATTCCCCCCAGGCCAAATAATTGTGTGATAAGCACGATTATTTCCATTGTGTCTAAATGTAATTTATCTATAATATGTACTTAGAAATATTTAACTATGTTTATCAGCAGTCTCGTTACTATAGTTCAGACTTTGCCTAGTGTAAAGTTATCATTATTATTAAACTAAAATAAAAACTTTAAAATACTGACTTTTATTACAACTGGTAATATAATACTATGTAAAAGTTGAGAAAAAAAACATATTTCCCTACATTTGAAGTCGAATCATTTGATTGTATTGTACAAAACCAGCATACCTTCGAGTGTTTTCTGAAGTTTTGCTATGATTGTGCAATTCCATACCACGGTTGCCTGTAAGAGATTGCCTCTGAGCGATAAGGCCGCCACTTGTACTAACCTAGTTTAGGATAATTATTGTATATGTATAACTGGTGTACAATAAAGCAATATATGATTATTATTATTTAAATGCAACTGAACCATCCTCTTTTTTTCCGTGAGTTAATCCCCTCCAATAACACCCCCCAGTAGGGTACGTCGGACTCGAATCGACCAAAAACCGCACTCCGTCTCGGGTACTAGTAGCCCGGGAACCAGGTGTACCCTAGAAAGGAAATCCCAGGAACCCCGACGTACCTCGGGCCATCTACGGATTCTAGATGCCCCACTCCTATGTGGGAACCCCGATATTGACTCAGAACTCAGGATCTTCTGTTCCTCCGATGATGTGGAAACAGAAGACCTCGAGTAACGGCACCGTGACCCACGTTGGCCTGGAGGATTCGGATATGTGGATAAATTATTGGATTTCCATCTCCGCATCGAATATTGTCGCTCTCGAACAACACCCTCTGTCGCCGTCGACGACTAAGGGACAGAAGGCCGGCCCCCCGGCTTCAGTCCTGACCCGGCGCAGGCCTTACTGCCAACATGGTGGTCGGCAGATTCGCCCCCCGCTGCGCACCTAAAGCAACGCAGCGGAGCATTGCAAGAACCCGCCTTGTTACAGCGGAAGTAAAGGTGACCTACGGTGACTTTTGCCGTGCTCTGAATCTCCACATGTCCCACCGATAGGCACCGGGAGCACTTTGCCGGCCGAGCCTGCAGAAGTCACACGAAACCTCCAACCAGGATGCTCGTACCTCGGCTACCTTTTGGGCCGCTGCGATGGGGCACCTGACAACCGCTGCCCCCTGTCTACTGGGGGAGAAGCGTATTGCTCCGGCTAGGGTGGAGCCCCTGGCCTCCACCTGTCGGTGGCATGTCGGACTCGAACCGACTAAAACCGCACGCCGTCTCGGGTACTAATAGCCGGGGAACCAGGTATACCCTAGAAAGGAAGTCCCTGGTGCCCCGACATACCTCGGGTCATCTACAGACGAGTAGACGACCTGTGCTCCCTGGAAGCGAGCGCGCTTCGCAACGCGCTCGCCGCCACCCCGGCCTGCCTCTGCTAGGGTGACAGATGGCCTCACCTGTCACCCCCAGGCCTGCGCTTATGGAGGACGGAGGTCGTTCTGCGATCTCCGGCGCCTGAGTCGCCTGCGGTACCTGGCCCGTTCCCGGGCCTGGCGGGCCGGGAGAGTCCTAAACCTCTCCCGGTCCCGCTCCGCCGTCTCTTTCGCGAGCATAACTTGCTCGCAGAAGGAGACGGCAGAGTTCCACGGACTCTCGCTCCGCACGATAGCGGCAATCAGGCTATCGAGCGAGAGAACTCCCACTCCGATGGCCGCCACGAGGTCTCGCCTCTGCTCAACCCACGCCGGGCACTCTGTCAGCGTGTGGAGAGCCGTGTCCACGGTTTGGCCATCGCAGTGGTGGCACTCAGGCGTTGGCTCCTTGCAGATCAGACACAGGTGATCCCCGAAACATCCTTTCCCAGTGATCACCTGCGTCAGTCGGTATGAGAGGGTTCCGTGACGCCTCTCGAGCCAATCCTCCATAACGGGTCTTACCGCCGCGATGACGGCGTGCCCGGCGCTCGGTTGCCCGAGTCGTTCCTTCCACTCCCCTATGATGACCTGGCGGAGTTGGGATTTCCGGTCATCGATTTCTCGAGTCTCGGAACACCGACCCAACTCCCGCGCCTCCTTGCGCCACTTAGACAGAGCCGCAAGGGCTCTCGCCTCCAGGTCCCACGGTGGAGTTCCGGCCAGGAGACTCGCCGCCTCAAAGGAGATCGTGCGGTACCCCCTTATGATCCTGATGGCCAGCACTCGCTGCGGTCGTCGCAGTATCGCGACGTTGCTGGCCTTCAGGGCCCCCGCCCATACTGGGCACCCGTAAAGGGCCATGGACCGCACAACCCCCGAGTAGAGTCTCCTGCAGGAGTCATCGGGTCCCTTCATGTTGGGCAGCAGCCGCGCCAACGCACGCGCTGCCCCAACCAACTGGGGACCAGACCTCGGAAATGATATCCGAAGTCCCATCGGCCATCGAGTACGAGCCCCAGATACCTGATCGAGGGCTCGATGCCGATGCGAGTGCCTCCTACCGTGAGGCTAGATCCCTCAGACGGCTTCCTCCGAAGCCCGTGGAAGAACAGGGCCTCGGACTTGTGCAGAGCCACCTCGAGACCCAGCCGCCGGATTCGCTCAACGACTTGGGCAACCCCGGCCGTGGCCCTCAGGGTTGCCTCGTGGTGCGTCTTGCCGCGCGCCGTCACGAGTGTGTCGTCCGCGTAGCACACGACGGCAACACCATCCAAGAAGGCACCACGAAGCACCCAGTCGTAGCCGATGTTCCACAAGAGTGGCCCTAACACCGACCCCTGCGGAACACCGCACGACATTTCACGCCTACCGAGACCAGTCCTACTGGGGTAGACGACGGCTCTCTCCGACAAATATGCCCCGACAGCGGCGATGTTGATGGACCACTGTGCCATGCTCTGGAGCAGAAGATCCTGAGCATCGGCACCGTGGCCTACGTTCACCTGGAGGATGCGGAGATGTGGATCCATCACTGGATTTCCATCCCCGCATCCCGCAGCGAACTTTGCTGCTGTCCAGCGGCACTCCCCGTCTGGATCAGCGGCCCGGAGGTGGAAGGGCTTCGGTCCTGATAGGGCACAGGCCTTACCACCAACCCGGTGGTCGGCAGGCTTGCCCCCCGCTGCGAACCTAAAGCAACGCAGCGGAGCGTTGCAGGCACCCGCCTTGTGACCGGGCTGGCCACAGCGAAAGCATCGGTCACCTACGGTGACCTCCGCCATGCAGTGCACCCCTACGTGCCCCACCGACAGGCACCGGAAGCACCTTGCCGGTCGGGCCTGCAGGAGTCGTGCCTGCGCCTTCAGGAAACCTCCGACCAGGAGGCTCCGACCATCGGCGACCTTCTGGGCCGCCGCGATGGGGCAGCTGACAACCGCTGCCCCCTGTCCACTGGGGACGGATATCACATTTATAATATTGCAGTGTGAACCTCTACTGACCTTAATTTTTTCTTTGTTACAGTTATATGTTAATAATTTGTTGAAAAATGTTGAAGAAAGGAATGTTCGGGCAAATTCTGGAGAAAATTTATAAGGCTACTGTGTGTGATTTCGCAAGACGTAGACTGCCAATATCGGCAGATAAACAAGCAATTATAAACTCTTTAAACGTACCCAATAAACAAAGTTGTGGTACTGGACTTGAGGCTTGAAATAACTAAAAAAATCCCAGATAATTTATAAATAATAAATCTGAACGTGCCTCAAGGGCTCTTTCTCATTAGCGGGATAAATTTGTCAGAATTCTCAGGCTATTTTAATTCCTTAGCAGAAATGTAAAGAAAGCCAATAGTTCGCACTTCATTCGCCCGTATCTTGTGTGTTTGTAAATTTCTTTATTGAATCGTATCTTCCAAATGGCTGGATGGATTTCGACAGTAAAGTGTTGCTTGATTGATGAAAAACCCAAGTGTTCTTAGATGGCATTTTTAAGAGCTTTTTTCTATCGAGTATGGTATTAAAATCAAGAAAATTAAAAGATGATTACAAAAATGGATTTAAATTAAATTTAAATAAAAATTAAAAATTGAAAATGTCATAATGGGCCATGTTTGTATCGAACCTCGTGATGTTTCGGTCTTTTTAGTGCATGACTTTTAAATTGTCATTTTGCAATCCGGTTTTTGATTTTTTAAATTACTACTTATTTAGTTTCAATTTCCTTCCCTTACAAACCTGTAGAAGTTTTTCCCACCGCTGAAAATGGAAACATTATATGGCTTTTATTCATTCTATTACCTCATCTTTCAAATGCAATAGGTCCCCATGACGCTCGAGTAAATTTCCATTTAGCATCATGGGCTTCCCTACTATTAGTACTTAGTTTTAGTAGAATAGGCAGATACTAAGGCTTTTCTTACAGCTAGCTGAGCATTTACTTTGAAAAGGATAAAACAAATAGGATCTAGCAGTTAGCAGCAGCTTAGCAGTTTCAGTAAAGTATTTTGTTTCAATATTTTAGACTGTTCAAGTTGTCCTCCCTTTTCTTGAATAAGACACTATAATCATGGCATGGTGTAACGTTAGCTGTCCTAATGGTAATGGTAGGTAGATTTTAAGCTCAGACTACCTTGGAAACAACCCATCACGGGATAAAAGCAGGTACCCTATGTCTTTATCTGTACCCCCGATGACATCTACGCAAAATATCATAACGATAAAAAGTGAATTGGGTGTGAAAGGGTAGCAAACAAACAAATAAATGAACAAATTCATTTTAACATTTATTCTAGTAGTTATTAAACAGTTTGCTAAACATACCAAAAGTACATAAGCTCGTAAAAGAAAACCTGTTCAAATAATGAACGAAAACACTTAAATATTATTTGCTTACTATTGTGAATGTGTTATATTTATGTACATGTAAAATAAAGAATAAACATATACATACAACATTTTACAAATTAAGTTTGAAACCCATGCTTTGTGAGGCTTTGTGAGGCTTTGTTAGGCTTTGTTTGACCTCTTTTCAGACTAAGATTTGAGAAAACGTAATTTAACTTGAAAGTCACACAGAACACAGTATCTTGTTTTCAGGTTGTTTTACACTTTATTCAATAAATATTTTCGAGCAAACGAACCCACGAAATGTAGGCACTCAGCTGTAATCTAAAGTAATTATAAGCACCTTTAATAGAAGAAAACCCTTTATTGTATAATGCGAAGAAAATTAATTAAGAAGTGATATAAATACAAAATAATAACAATATCGCTAAGAAAAGTTTAGGTAAAGTTCTTAAACCTTTTTAAAGAATACAGAGTAATACCATTTCAGTTATAAGCCTTCTTGGCTCAATTATTTGGGTATTTCTTATATCGAACAACAAATTTTGGTTGTTATTTTGTAATACACATCACAAAGAAATCAAATCTAATTGTAAGAATAAATTCTAATCTAATACTAAATAATGAAATAGAACGTTTTACATTTCGGCTTTGGTAAAATTGGACGGAAATGAATCACAATAAATAAACAGTATTTTGATTCAATATTGGCCTATTCAATTACTTGGGGATGGTAATATTAACCTTTAGAGTAGGTTTGAAAACCCATTTATCTACCCAACCATTATGAAATTGTCTCATTGTATTTTCATTTTAAATACAAACAGATTCACGTTATTTGATATGACGTGATGAATGTCAAAATTACACACAGTTAGTCATAACCACAATTTTGAAATGACATAGGTACTTGGCTTTTAGTTGTGTTCTCAGATATACTCACAAGTCGAAAACAGTTTGTCGTGTGTGACATATAAGATTTCGTATGCCATAGATAATTATTTGAAGAATTTAGTGCTATTCAAATAGTTTATTAATGACTTTCCGTGTGGTGTCGGATTAAGAATATGGAGTGTCACCATCCTATTTATCCCGTGGGTGTCGTAAAAGGAAACTAAGGGAGCAAACTCTGCAAAATAACAGTGCTGCAAAAAGAAGGAAACAAATCCTACCGCTTAGCCAGCGTGGTAAAGTAGGCCAGAACCTCCTTTCTAAGGAGAGGTATAGGCCTCTAGGTAGGGACAAGGTCCAGCAGTGGATTATTAAAGTCTGATTATGTGGTGATGTAACAATAAAAAATTCTCAATTCAGTTGTATTTTTAATTAGTAAACGTTAATATTTAAACTAAGATTTAAATTTATTTAAAGTGTTCCTTGTTTACAAGTTTACATATTTATAATGGGACTTCCATAATAAGAGAATAAGAAAATGGTTTTCATGGGAACATTGTATTTTTTTTTCACACCCGAGTAAAATTAATAATTTACGTTAACCCTTGTATATTTGAAGTGAATAACTATAATTTAAACATGTATGCTAATGTTTATTTTGCGAGTATATTTTGATAGAAACTATATCTTTAGAAGAATAACTATATCTTTAAGATAGTATATTTGGGAAACAAGAACTAAATCATAAAGTTGTGAAGGAACGGGTGCCGTGTCCCTCCAACACAAAGAGAGGATCCTCCGACCAGGCGAGGTGATCATGCCTGGCGGACCGGGGTCCAACGGTTGATGTTTGGAAGTTGTATATACGAGTATGCTAATCGGCGAGCGAATTCTTCATATCGCGATACAGGATTAGCAAATTTCATTCAGGAATTACTCCGTAGTTCGACGTGTCCTCGCTATATGGCGCTGTAGTATGTTTCCGTTTCTTTGTATGTGTCAAAGTCAAAATATATTCAGATCATTAAAAAAAAAATACAGTCGTCATTCATATAGACTCTAAAGTAATAGATCAACGCCACACAATAGAGACAATCTGTTCAGTCAAGTATTTATTAAAATGCATCTCATCCATTATGTACCTGTGCCGATCTACAAGCGCCCGTTTCCAAGGGGTTGAGCCTTGTGAGAAGATATATACAGTTCACTAAATATACTACGCAGAACAATAAAACTGTAACCGGTCCAATTCTGTACAGGTACATTAGATATATTATGCAAGCTTTGTGCATGAATGAATTAGAGGTTTTTTTTTATTATTGTCAGCCTGTTCACTCAATTGTCTATTTGTTAGTATCTTGACCGTGTAAAACTCAGTGCAGACGACCGTTTACAGTTGTGAAATTTGCGAAATTTGGAGTTCCTAATAACCTTTGTACCTCTCGGAGACAAGCCATGTCATTCTTTAAAATATTGGTAATAATCTCTTTTATTAATACTATTTTTCTTAAAGGTAAGGACATCAGATATGTCTTTGTGTTCCAAGTTATGTCTAGATAGTCTAATTCCTGAATTGGACTTAGCTGAGATTTTTGGTAATTCACCTGCCAACCTAACATCAGCAAGGTGAAAAACATCTCATATGTCAGTTTGTCTATTTTGTTTTGATTTTTTTGAATGATTTATTTGAATTTGAATAATTTCTATTTCTTTTGTGGACCTTGTGAGAATTAATCTTATGATTTTGTTTTATATGCTTTCTAGTATTTGGATCAGTACTATTTGAAAGACTCCATTTTCAAATAGTTTGTTAAATTCAACCAGACCTGAGATCCTCCCAAATAGTCAATTAAACAAATCAAATCATCTCTATTAAACACATGTTCTGCACTGGTATTTTGTGAAACACTTTTAATATAGTAATATTACCCATTTCTTTCAGTATGCGTTCACGCATGATTTGCATGCTTGTTTCCATATACGTAGAAGAGGATATCCAACAGCTTGTCATAAAGTGTATTACAATTAAGCTGTCATTGACTATTACAGGACACCAATTAACTATCTCCTGTAAACCTGTCTTAAAAAGCTGCCTTCCTTCCAGGACAGAGTTAGATAAACCCGCGAGCAATTGCTCTGTACTTTCAACATAGTCTACACCTGTATTTAGATGGCATAATTCCTCATTCAATTTTAAACCTGTAAAGCCCGATGAGGTCGAACACGTTTGTAGGGCTTTCTTATAGAGCTCTTCTGGAGACACATTATTTCCAACAATCGTGCAGGGTCCGCCACTGGTATGAGCTTGTTCCCATCAAACTTAATTTTAATTTCACCTGTATACGAGTGTGTGTGTGTGTGTGTGTGTGTGTGTGTGTGCGTGTGTTTAAAGTGATTTTACCCATACATTTTCACATCGAAGTTTAAAACTAATTTTCTGTGTCTAAATACTTTAAGGTGTGTAGCCATGTTTTAAGAGTTCAGTAAAATTACTTATAACTGTATTGTGTCATTTTGTCAGGGTTGTGTTGTGACGGATTGCGGAACACATTTTATTGATTCGACGTGTATTTGTAAAAAGACTTGGATCGTATGTTACAACTGAATGTTTTTTTGGTGCACAAAGAGCTGCCTCACTGTCAGGACTGGAATATCTTTAAACAAGTTGCTGACTGGGTACCAAGAATTATTTTTATACATGACCTTGAGGACAGCTCTCTTGGCAATCTCCAGTGGAAGCATTTTAAGGTCTGCTGAGCTTCGAAGAGTCTTAAATACATAGATAATAATAATAATAAGTATTTTTTATTTTCTCTCACACAGAATGACATATCTTGACATATTAAAGTAGATACACAGTTATAGGTGAGTTG
The DNA here is from genome assembly GCA_902825455.1 of Arctia plantaginis. NCBI lineage: Eukaryota > Metazoa > Arthropoda > Insecta > Lepidoptera > Erebidae > Arctia > Arctia plantaginis. Next base: position 12,138,479 of record CADEBD010000288.1, read on the forward strand.
AATCTGTGTGAGAGACTGGTATCTGCACTAGGTACACCTGTATTACAGATTACCAGCCTCTCCTGACACTAGATGCGTAAGTGTTATCCTGTAGGTATAACTTGATTAGGTGAGAGCTAAAGCAAAGTGAAGTGAAGGAAAAATGTGTGTGTGTGTGTGTGTGTGTGTGTGTGTGTGTGTGTGTGTGAGTGTGTGTGTGATGAGTGTGAGGAAGGTTGTGTGTGTGAATAGAGGTAATAACCCTACAACGATGAAGATGATGGTGATAACAGATTTTCCGTTTCCTCATAACTGAGTGTTTTCAGCTAGTCAGAAATAGCCCTTTTACAGCGATATTTTGCAAGGCAATAGATGTCTAAAATTGCATTTACCCTGTTATATAAGTACCTGCCCATGAAACCAAAGAATTTACCAGAGAAAGCTGTGGTCCTGCGACAATCACTTTTTTGGACTACTTTATGTTTTAGCCGTTTATTAGTAAGTGATGGGTCGTAAGGTAGCATTGAATGCTGTCTTATGATTATGCTTAGAACGTACAGTTGGCGTCAGATCAGTTTCCTGACTCGTGATGTTAAATTATTAATATGTATTTTCCATTTTAGGAACTGATTTATGTAGACACCCAGATACTTAACCTGAAGTCCTGGAGATAGTTGCGCAATTCTAATTGATAGTGCAATCGATACATGTGTGCAGTTTAACTTTGTAAGTATCTGTAGGTGGCAGCATAGATTTTATATTTGCAAATGTCATAAAACAGGTTTTATTGATGTTTAGTGTAAGGAGATTAGCTGTTAGCTAGGCCTGAACCGTTGTAAGAGCAGTTTCAGCGTGGTGTTTTGTTTTATACCAGATTGCACAATTTATAAGAGTACCGTATCATCAGTATAAGCAGTATAAATTTTGCAATTTGTGGAACGGAGTTCACAGAGGTCATTAACATAGATGCATAATATACTGGGCCTAAAATAGTCCCCTGTGGAACGCCGTAGTCCAAAATTTGTTCAGAACTCATGTGAATTCTAATTTTGACGGTTTGTATTCTACCTGAAAGGTAATCAGAAAACAATTTGAGCGCCACTCCTCTTATGCCGATTTTTTCCAACTTTCTCAAATCATAGTTGTTACGCATGTGAGAACAAGTGAAACGCATGAAGGTTGAGTGCGTACTGACGTTTATCCTCACATATATACACATAGATAGATATAAAACATTTATCCTCCTTTTAGTCTTTACCTATATAAAAAAAGGCTTATAAATATTTGTTGAACATAATTTGGTCCCCGGGTATAAAACATTGTTTATTGCGTACAGTTTACGCTATGAACACTGCCTTCGTTTTACCAGTTCAGAGAGGGCGCTAGATGATAATGGCGGCGACGTTGTAGTCAGTGGATTTAATAAATCTAAAAACGAACGAAGCTCCCGGCCGAACACTAATGGAGCAGGTGAAAGACCAGTCGTGGTATGAATTGAATTTCGATAGTCAAATAAATATTTAAATTAAAATTACTTTATATGGTGTCATTGCTCATTGCTAAACTAGACTTAATGCCCTTCTTAATTACCTTAACACAACTTTCTGCCTGCCCATTGCTAGCGGGGTAATAAGCGGGCGAAGTTACGTGGAATATTTCATTTGATGTAAAAAATTTAATAAAGGCTGCCGGTAAAAAACATGTAGCATTGTCATTAACCAAAGTGTGAATAAGACCGAACCGAAACATAAAGTCGTATAATTTTGTGATAACTGCCAATGAACTAGTGTTATTTACGTTATACACTTCAACCCACTTGGAATGAGCATCTACTACAGCCAAATACAACTGATTATTTATCGAGCCTAGAAAATCCACATGTACTTTAAAAAACGGTGGGTGAGGGTGTGGCCACGGAGCGAACGGTGCCTTTGCTGAGGATGATCGGAGCTGTGTACATATTTAACAATCTCCAATTATCCCTTCGATAGCTTTATAAATTCCTGGAAACCAAACCCTGCCCCGAGCAGTGGCCCTACACTTGACAATGCCAAATGAGACTTATGAAGTTTAGAAAAAACTTTGTTTTGTAAAGACCGAATTTACCAACATTTTTAGGGACTGGGGCATTTAAAATAGCTGACCCTTTCTGGGGTGACTTTTTCAACCCGTGCTCATCTACTACGTATCCTAAGTATTCTACCAGATCTACGAAGAAATGCTCCTTTATGTTTGTACCGTGAGGCCTGCGTTCTGCAAACACCATAGTACTTTATGTATTCATATATGAACCTCTCTGCCCTTGTCTATGAACCCCTGTCACCAAAATATCATCAAGCATACAAAACACTCCATCCATGCCGGAAATATAGCTGGTGCACTGGCTAATCCAGACACCAAACGAGTGTATTTAAATAACCCTTGTGTGTGTTCATGCATGTGATTTTTTGCGATTCTTCATCTAAAACACATTGCGAACAAGCCTGAGATAAGTCTATTTTGCTAAATTGTTGACCGCCTTGTAATTTAGTAAACAACTTGTGCACCGTAGATAAAGGATACTGATCTATCAATAGTTGTTTATTTATCGTAACCGAGTAGTCCACACACAAACGAATCGACCCGTCGCACTTCAAGAATGGCACAATAGGTGACGCATACTCGGAATAATCAATCGAAACTCCATATCAACTCTGTCTCTCAGTGCAAAAGCTATAGGTCGTGGTTTAAAAAATATAGGCGTCACTTTTTAAATTTTATTTTATACTTATTGAATGTACCTAGTTTATCAGCAAATACATTAGCATATTGCAATTGTAACTGTTTAGTTATGTTTGAGGACTGTAAACAATAATTCACTGGCAGAATTGCCAATTCATATAAAGATATGAAGTCCCTACCTTTTTTTTTATTTTCTTATGTTAAAGGAGGCAGACGAGCGGACGGGTCTGATGGAAAATGACCATTGCCGCCCATGAACGTCTGCAACTCAAGAGTAAAAAACGCGTTGTCCATCTTTCAGGAAGGAGTACGCTCTTTTCTTGAAGGTTTGAAGGTCGTATCGGTCCTGAAATACCGCAGACGATAACCAGTTCCACAACAGATTGGTTGTGCGGAGCAAAAAGTGTCTCGAAAAGTGCACAGTAGTGATAGATGAAACATTTGCCGTGTGGAACGGTGGTGGAAATTTGCGGCTGTTATTAGTCCGAACAATTCCTCGGAGCACTTTCCATGACATATGCGATAGAGAATGCAGAGTGAAGCCACATCTCTACGTAACGCCAAGGGATCGAGTCGATCGGAGATGTTTGGGCTATCGATGATTCGAGTCGCTGTTCCTTGGATGCGGTCCAGTGGGAGAAGCTGGTACTGAGGTGCCCCTGCATAGAGATGAGAACAGTATTCCATATGCGGCCGGACGTGCGCCTTATAGAGCTGAAGGCGGTGGGCCGGAGTCAAATACTGCATCGATCTGTTCAGCACACCGAGCTTCTTCGAGGCCAATTATTTAAATTTGTCAATTTGTAAAGTGGTTACGAAACTAGACTTTGCTCGATATGTCGATGCCTAGGATTCCGGTCGGCTGAGGCAGTCAGGGAGGTGGTACCTTCTTTGCGGTGAACGCACAGACCTGTGTCTTTTTTGGGTTGAACTTCCTCCGATAAGGAAGTTTCAATTTCAGACACAAGTTTGTTTCAACTCTGAGAGAAATATTGGGGCGGCCGGTGTAAAGGGCATCTCCCATGCTATCATCTGCATAGCAATGGATGCTACTAGTTTGCAGCATGTGATTGAAATGCAGAAGAAACAGTGTGGGTGATAGCACACAGTCTTGTGAGACACCAGCATTTACGAATTTCAAGTCCTCCGACTCGAAATTCGTAAATGCTGGTGTCGAAGGTGCTGTGCATGAATGAATAAGATGTTTTTTTTCATTATTGTCATCCTGTTCGCTCAATTGTCTATTTGTTGTTAGTTTGTTTGTCTTGGCCGTGTAAAACTCAAATAGCAAGTCTTAATATTGTAAATTTAGGTTTTACTAATAGTTACTGGAGCATTTGCTTTCGGAAAGCACCATTTAGTATTTTTAAACGATGATGATGATGCCCACAAATTGATAACAGATACATTGTACATAATATTTAGGCAAAATTGTACGCTAATAAAAATGTAGACACAAACAGTGCTGTGCGTCACTAGTAAAGTCGGGTACTACTGTACCGCTACACTATTTGCTCACTTTATTCACCTGCTAAGAAAAACAAACAATTCATAATAGAATATGTTAAATACTTCAAACGAGCTCTGTTTGCTCGTACTGTAATTCATTTCTGCGGCTATTGTAAACAAAAACAAACAAAGCACGTCCAACGCGAGATCATGTTTGTTCCCGCGGCAGAGGTAGATACAGTTTCTCGTACTTCTTAGTAGGTTGTTTCAGATAATTTCAAGAGTCTTTAATGCCCTTGTTTTAATGTTTTTGTAGTTTTCATTTCCAAAAAAAATATAAAGAACACCATATCTTTATATTCTTCTTTATGAGCTAGGTAGTGAAGTTCAGAAGATTAGTTGTATCACGGTGTGTAACCGTGGTTGTGTAGGTTTGTATGTAGGTTTTAAAGGTTGTTTGTATGTGTTAAAGGTTGCTATTTATAACTGAGAAAAGAAAATAATGAAAATAAAAAGTTCATACCGCAGCTTATGGTTAACATAAAAATGTAGTTAGGGGTAGAATTTGTGAAGTCATTAAATTTACAACATTAATCCATTTGTTAGTTTGGGTCAGTAAGCTGACCAACCAACCAATTAATTAACCATTTGCACTTATTATGATAATAGGTTCATAGGGCAGTCCCCACTGCCATTGCTGTTCTTTTCCGTACGCTATTTAAATATTCACTTAATTTCGATATAAAAATTATCAGAGAGAACAATTACTAATATATTGGCTAAAGGAAATGAATCTGACTCTAAATTTAAATCTCCGCATAAAGACCGTAAAAAACGTTTAAAAAAGTTAGAATTAGACAACTTTAACGTTGATGTTATACGTTCCACTATTCAAAATTACCATTTAGAACATCGCGAGTTACCTACCTTGCTAAAGTTGAAAAGAATATTTCAAGATAAACTTAACTATGATGGAAGTATTTCGACTCTGCGTACAGCTTTGTTAAAGTTGGGATACAAATGGCGAAAAACTGTGGATAACAGACGTGTTATTATAGAGCGGCATGACATCCAACCTAAAAAATTTCCTACCATTTCCTACCTAAAAAATTTACTCAGATACCGTCAAGAAAATCGGTGTATCGTATATACAGATGAGAGCTACATCTTAACTAATCATGTGCAAAACAAAGGATGGGGTAATAAAGATGGACCACCTTTAAAGAGAGACCTGTCGAAAGGACAAAGAATTATCATTGTGCATGCAGGTTCAGAACAAGGTTTCGTACCTAACGCACTATTGACATACAAAGCAAATAGTGTTTCTGGTGATTACCACTCTAACATGAACGCAGAAAACTATGAAAAGTGGCTAAAAGAACGTCTAGTATCGAATCTAACTCTGTGGTTGTGCTTGATAATGCCTCATGCCATAACGTTAGAAATGACAGAGCCCCAAATTCTAATTCCAAAAAAAAAGGAAATGCAGAGATGGCTGACAGAAAAAAATATAGCTTTTAATCAAGATATGAAAAAAATTGAACTGTATGATTTGATTAAAAAAAATAAAGAAAAATATATCTGTTACAAGATTGACGACATACTTCAGCCATATGGCATAAAAATTCTTCGACTGCCACCATATCATACTGAACTAAACCCCATAGAAAATGTGTGGGGAATTTTAAAGAACGATATTGCTTCGCATAATGTCGACCAAAATGTGACGGAAATAATGAAACTCATAAATGAAAGTTTAAGTCAAATTGATGAAGGGATGTGGGGTAATACTTGTCGACATGTACAAAAGAAAGAAGAAGAATACTATAGACATTTTGACATGGAGTCAGAATTCATAATTAACCTTGGTGAGAGCAGCGAATCCGAAAATTCATCATTTGATTTTTCAAGTAGCGATTCAGAATAATGTTCAATAAATAAACATTACATTACGAAATAACTCTTTTTTTAAAAACCCGTATATAACCCGTAAATAACTATATTTGTATTTGTACGACTGTACCTCTTGTCATGCACACAAAGTCACTGTATATGTACAAGGTTTACCCACACATAGGGCCGCGCGCACATCTGAGTTGAACTATCTATAACCACGGTACAATTATTGTACCGTGCTATAACAGTGGCTACGAGTATTTACCCACTTTTCAAAAAAATAAATAAGTGTCTAGTAAAAACCGAAAAACATTTCGCAGGATTTTGCCGGGATGTTATCGAGTTTCGATCACAATTTGCAATCGTGGCGCGAGTACAAGGGACGATTGATGCAGTGGCTCATCGCTAACGATGTCTCCGCGGGCGATTTTGTTGAGTGCGCTCAGCGAACCGACTTACAAGCTCGTAGCTGATCAGGCGTTGCCCAAAGATCTCCAAGTTGAGACAAAGACACAGCGTTGGAGCAAGGTCCTTGCTGGATAGTGAAGACACTACATTATGGCGAACTGTCATCAGGCGCACAGATAAGCAATGAACTGGGACGCTTCCTGCTTTGAGTTTGGGTAGAGAACAACAGAAGAACAGAAAGGAAAAACTTATAAAAAATGAGAAACACACAATTTTTAAACCCAGTTTATTATTCCTTATTAAATAAAAATATATGACACTAGCTGCCCGGCCCGGCTTCGCACGGTTAGTGTACCCATTTAAAAAAACAAGACATTTGTTGCAGTTGTTCTGAGGTATGCGCGTATCTACAGTACATATATATATATTTTTATTATTATTTAAATATGTTGCTTAAATAATGTGGTTAATGTAATCGGTGGTTTTGATAATCATTAATTATGAACAGCCCGGCTTCGCACGGTTGATGTACCCATTTAAGAAAAAGTACAGTACACACATTACGGCGATTTTTTTTTTAAATATTAGCGTGTGTATAACTGATGAGTTGGATGTTTGTTTGTTTGGTTGACAAGCAAACAAACATCCATGTCATTAGTTTTGTAATAGGAGTATAGATAAAATATAAAATAAGATGAATAGTATAGTCTATTTAACACGGAAATGTATTTTTCTTCAATTAGTTAAAGAATAAATGTTACGCCTCGCTACTAAAATTACGAGCTAAGAAAGAAAAAATACGGTTTTCTTATTTCACCTACCACAACAGATTTCATTGACGAAGATTAATGGTAAGTAATATATGAAAAGGTGGTACATACGAATACTTTTGTGATGAATGACACTGTTTTCTTTGTAGATTGTATTTGTAAGAAACTTGTGACTATTGAACTTCAAAAATGAAATCGCCCGGTCCATGACCCGATCCGGTCTAGTCATTTACGGCAGAATAATCAATACTCAACGCTTTATGGCACACCATAACATTACAGAGATGTTGAACAGAAACATTAGGTTTTTCTAGTGCGTTATGGACCCCATCACGCACGGCAGTGTAGGAGAGAGGATGAGGTTCTTGTGCTTAGCTAGCTTATACTTAACTTTAATATTTATTTATTTTGTAAGTAAATAAGTATGATATAAAATATGCATTATTATTTACTTAGGGTTTTTTTTTTATGTTTATAGGACTTTATAACATAACAATATGCACACACTATACGAGTACTTTGACTGCACGGATGGCGTAGTGTTTTAACCGGTCGCCACGCCGCTTCCTACTACGCCGACTGTTGAAGGTTCAAACCCCACATGGGACGACACTTTGTGTGACCCACAAATTGTTGTTCTGAGTCTCGGTGTTCTTTGTGTACGTTTCATGTATGTTGTAAAGTTTGTAATGTTTGCGACTCAGGATATGCCTATGGATATGCCTTAGTGTATATATTTTTGTGATTTACTTATTTCAAATTAATACATACAAGGTAGTGTTAGAATGTTGTGTTTCCGGTAGTAAAGTCTACATCTCTGTATATCGCTAATGTTTACTAGTATCCTGATTATTATTTTTTGTAGGGTGAAGAAATGAAAATGGAGTATTAGTCAGATACACGAATTCAAAATTCAATAGAAATTAAATGGGTAATGCTAAGTCTATTTCCAGAGTGGGCTTTTTTATTGAATAGCCATGTTGTCAGGTAAAATAAAGGGTTTTCCAATAAGAGGTGTTATTTTAATGTTCAAAGAAAAATGCAATTTTTTAAGATAAATAATCGGCTGTTTATTTTATAATAAAGAGGAAGGTATGCCGTAATAATGGAAGATAACATCAGCCAAATGGCTATCACGACCACGCTTACAGGACCATATCCTTTTAATGAAATTTTGCATAACCAAATCGCAAAGTGGCTGCCCTATCTCCTCGATAGCCTCACGAATTCCACCTTTGAGGTCTTGAATCGACGCTGGGCTGTTGGCGTAGACCTTATCTTTCACGTGGCCCCAAAGGAAGAAGTCGCAAGGTGTTAAATCACAAGATCTCGGTGGCCAATTGTGATCACCTCTTCGAGAGATAACACGGTCAGGAAACTTTTCCCGTAAAAAAGCAATGGTTTCGTTGCTTGTGTGGCACGGAGCGCCGTCTTGTTGAAAGTAAACGTTGTCCAGATCAATACCTTCCAACTCCGGCCATAAAAAATCATTAATCATATGTCGATAGCGCAATCCATTCACCGTAAGTGTTGATCCAACCTCATTTTCGAAAAAGTAAGGTCCAATGACCCCGCCGGCAAAATACGGTGTAATGACGTTTGTGGAATGCCCAATTCCAAAGAACGACCAGGAATGGACAAACCTGCGTTTTCTTCAACACTTTGGGCTACAGCAGTAATATTCTCAGTTGTTCTTGAGCGACGTGCACGGGTTTTATTCTTCACATCACTAACTTGTCCCAACAGCTCGAATTTTTCCACCAATTTCTGTATAGCGGTCCGACAAGGTGCTTCACGACGACCAAAAAATGCTTTAGTTTTGCAAACCGTGACTGCAAGATTTTCACAATTTTTGTAGTGAATTTTAATAATTTCAATGCGTTGTTGAAGTGTGTATCGTTCCATTTTTAGTAATGGCGTAGTTTCTACTTGTCAAATGTCAAAAAATAAAAGCTTCAAAAGTGACAGCTACCGAAATACCGGGTGATTCAAAATAACACCTCTTGTTGGAAAACCCTTTATATCCATTAAAAATGGGTCGATGTAAAAGGTTTGTGTCGACGGTTTTTATATTAAGTCTTTTATTCGTAAATCTCTTAGCCACAGAGCATTGATTAAAATTTTTTATAAATTATGAAAAGTTTAATCTCAGTATCGACAGGCCTGTTGGTCTAGTGGTTAGTGACCTTGATTGCTAAGCCGGAGTGTGAGTCCTGAGAGAGTGAGTCCTGGGTGGGCATCGAACCCACGACGGGGACGCCCACCCAGGACAAATATTTGTGTGATGAGCGATTGTTTGTTCTGTGTCTGGGTGTAATTTATTTATAATATGTATGTATTTATGTATTTTTCAGCAGTCTGGTTACCATAGTACAGGCACTGCCTAGTTTGGGATCAGACAGCCGTATGTGAGATGTGTAAGGTTATTATTATTATTAGTGTCACTATTATCTATATATTTTTATTCCATTCGTTTACTCATTCTACATACACATCAATGTACCATCAATGGCTTTGTGAATAAAACTAGTTGAATAAATATAAAAACAAATGTTTGAAGTATTCGTACTTGCTCAAGGCTATATCCCTAAGGTGTTACCAGAGAGGTACTAAACTCTAATGTATGTACAGTACAGTGGCACATTTAAATTATTCCTAAAGAAAATCATTTAAGAAATAATTAAAAATAAACACTGGTTTACATTTGGTGGCTAATGACACCATATACATAACATGATTCAATCAACATAGGTCCTATTAGCGTTTCGGCACTATCTTGCTTACACTTACTGCTTCATATGCTGTGTATTCATATTCTTTTTATTTCATTCATCAGCCTATCTCTGTTCACACCTTAACGAAGGCCTCCCCCAAAGAGCTCTATTCATCCCGATCTTGGGCAGTATGCATCCATTTGCTGCCTAGCACTTTTTATAAGTCGTCAGTGCATCTTGCTGGGCACCCTATTCTAAGGTTGGTTCCAGTTTGGCATATTTCGATTCCAGCGACCATCAGTCCGACTGAAGACATGATTGGCCCACTTCCACTTTAGCGTACTGATTCTCCGTGCGATGTCAGTTGCTCTGGTTCTCTGTCGAATAACTTCGTTATTGTTATAGTGTATTGTTATGGATCTATTTTATTGTGACTCTGATTATATACAGGGTTTCCGATCTTTGTCCATTCTTCTCATCATTTCCTCTTCATTTTTTATTTTATTTATCTTAAAAGTGATGTTCAGTCGTATACGAAAATCCTGTAGAGATTTACACATTCAAAGTTGGAAGTTATCCTTTACAAACTTGTTGCGTTATCTTATTAAGAGACAGAGAAACAAATTAAAATTGATATGCATCATCCTTGCATCCAGCCTTTAACAGTCCACTGCTGGACTGTTAGTTATAGGCCTCTCCTTAGAAAGGAGGTTTTGGCCTACTATACCACGCTGGTCAGACGGCTTGGTATAGGGTTTGTTTCAAGTTTTCCTTCTCTTTGCAGTGCTGTTGTACTGCGTAAAGAACTGCCATGCATAATAAGCATTATTTAACTGGCTGATTCTTTGCTTATTTACTTTTAAAAACCATAAACAGTTTTTGTAACACACTATACAACAAAGGACTGCATGGATGGCGTAGTTGTTTAAGATCGGGATCGCTTCAATGTTTTAATTCCTAAAAACGTTGAAGCCCTCACAAAAATGACAAAGGATTGGTAGGCAAGTGTACTTAGATTAAGCGAACCCCGGTTCGGTTTTGGTTTTTCGTTTAAAAATTTAATTTTGTCCATAATGTCTATCACAAACGTCAAATGTCAACGTCAGTGTTGAGTGTGTCTTGTTTAATACTTTTTGCAGATGGATGGCGATTTAAATTAATTGCAAGTATATTATTTACGCTACAATATCTGTACACTAAAATCTCTATCTGTAAACTCTAGTTTTAGTTTCTAAAGGTAGCAAATGTGCTACAAAATATGCCTTAAATTTCTTAGTATACTGCGCGGCAAACGGCGAATAACGCAAGACTAAGATATAACTAGAAAAAAGATTCCATTGGGATTACACGGATGGCGCGGTATGGTTCCCAAATATTTGTGTTATGAATTTGATCTCCATACCAGAAAATAATTTTTATTTTTCTCTGAATTTCTTTTGTGTCTATTTTTAGGTCAATGTGTAGGCATACAAGGTACAAGTACAGAAAACCTGAAAAATAAATAAAATAAAACTATGTAAATCTTTGCAGATAGCATCTTTTGTCCTTGTAACGTATTTAATTGTTAACGTATTGTGAAGGAACGGGTGTCATGTCCCTCCAACACAAAGGGAGGATCCTCCAAGCAGGCTACGGTTGTTGTTGGGAAGTTGTGTATATGCTAATAGGCGTCAGAATTATTTATACCGCGATACAGGATTAGCAGTTACTAAGTAGTTCGGTGTTTCTTCGTTAGATGGCGTTGTAGTCGGTTTCTGTGTGTCACTGTTTATTGAAGTCACCACAGTATATTCCAGAGCACATGCTTACATGCTTCTCTGGTCCACAGTTTATTACTACCGTAAAGTGACCCATGTTATTATTTCTTTGGTTTTGATACGACTTTAACTTTTTACATATTACATTCAAATTGAGTATAGGTCAGGCATTAAACTTAAGTAAGTCCTATAGTTACAAATTTCGGATTTCAATTTGTTTTGAGATAAAATATCTTTATAAATCATTTGCCTATGCTAGGATTTAGCTGGGCATATATGGAAAAATAATCCGACCTTCGTAGATAAATTCATGTAATCCTTTACCAAGGTAGCCCATTTCTATTACGTAACTGTTTCCATACGAAACTCTTAGGACATATGTAGATATTTGTACGATTCCACAAAACTTCCAATATTCCGAATATTTATGATTCTATCGTGCTGTAGACAACTGATTCAATAGTTGACCGCTATCGTTGCAATGACTTAAGAATATCAGAAAGATTTATTGGTTGGCTTGGTAGGATGTAGCGCGGCAGCTGCAACAGTCTTCATGCTGCTCAAAACATGACGAACAAGCCAAAGTGGGTTACGCACATCTCGAATGTCTTTTTTTAATGCTTTATTAAGTGGCTGCTAAGTTTGCGCCCATAATTGATCTGGTTGGTCTTTGTTAATTAACAAAATCTGCGAATCTGTATCATTAGAATTATATTGAATTCTTAATTCTTTATTATGCTAATATAAAGCTGACCAGTATTACTTATTGAGCAACGGGCTTGGCACTTGGTAGTATGTTAGATTATATTGGTATTGGTATTGGTATTGGTTGTGGGCCTCGGTTTCCGCATTTAGACTCAGAGTGGTCCTTTATGCGTCGGGGATTGGTTGACTAGGTGAGCCAGCCAAGCTCCTTCCAGAAGCGCAGAAGCCTCCTGGGGCGTTCACAGGCTTCTAGGAGCGACTTTATATCAGGAATGATATTTGCCCGTTGTGTGGCCACTCCCTCGCATTCCAGGACTACGTGGGCGGCCGTTTCTTCAGCTTCCAGACACCCCCTGCACAGGGGGCTGTCCGTCGCATTGACTATGAATAGTTGTCGGTTCAGGGCTAGATGTCCTGTAATAGTACCGACAACCATTCTGATTTCCGGTCTGCTAAGACTGATCAGTCTGCAGGTTAGTCGTGGCGTGACTTGATTCAGCACCAGTTTGGACTGTCTGCAGCCGGGTGAGTTTTTCCACCTCCGGTTGTGTGCTTCACAGGTCCGTTGCCTGACCCAGCATCGTATTTGGTTAAACGATATGGGCAGGAGTGGGGTTGGGCCAGAGGCTGGGGTTGCCGAGCCCCTCCTTGCCAACTCATCTGCGGCATCGTTCCCGTGTGAGTTACTGTGCCCTTTAATCCATTGGAGGAGTACCCCATTGAATATAGCGAGCTGTTCCAGTGCTTGGTGGCATTCGAGGACAACACCAGAGGTCATTGTGTTGCCCTCCAATGCCTTTAAGACGGCCATGCTGTCGGATATTATTCGGATGTTGTAGTCCTTGATACCCCTTGACATGGCCGTTGTGGCGGCGTAAGTTATTGCCACACATTCACATTGAAATATGGAGCTGTGTTGGCCTAACGCTAGTGATATGTTTATATTTAGGTCTTGCGAGAAAATGCCGGCTCCAGTTCCTGACCTAGTCTTGGAACCGTCCGTGTAAATTCGGACTTCGTTAATGCCGGATTGATCTCGGTCATTTCCATGTATCTGGATGTAGTATCTTCTTGTGAAGATATGGTGTTTTGGGATTCTATCGCATGGAGCTGCTATCAGTGGTTCGTATTCCACCAATTGATCCCATAATTTAGAGTGCGATCCCTCCCTTTTGTGCCATAGACCTAGGTGTTTGAGTCTAATGATCGCCATGGCGGCCTCCTGCTGTATGAATAGATCCAGGGGTGGCAGACCAAGAGCCACCTCCAGTGCGGCGGTAGGCGTTGTGCGCATACAGCCAGTGACCGCGGAGCATGGGAGTCGCTGGAATTGCTGCAGTTTGTTTATGACGGTGCTTAGCTCTGTTCTCTGCCACCAGACAACAGCACCGTAAGTGATTATTGGTCTTATGACTGTCCTGTATAGCCATAAAGTAATTTTGGGTGATAGTCCCCAGCTTTTGCCGAGTAGCCGCTTGCATTGGCAGAAAATAATGCAGGCTTTATTCAATTTTTCATCGAGGTGCTTATTCCACAGGAGTTTACTATCCAGTATTACTCCTAGGTATTTGACCTCTTTGGTAAGAGTAAGTTGTGTTCCAAATAGCTTGGGAAGTCTGAGATTTCCTAGGCTGCGTTTGTTTGTGAACATGATCATCTCTGTTTTGGATGGGTTCACTGTCAGGTTGTGTGCTGCGCACCATTGTTCCACGATCTTCAGTGCAAGTCTCATTTGATCGCATGTAATGCTCTCAAAAGGACCGCTGATGAGAATGGTAAGATCGTCTGCATAGCCTATTGTGAGGAATCTTTGGTCATTAAGTTGTGCGATGAGCTCATCCACAACAATGTTCCATAGAAGGGGGGAGAGTACGCCGCCCTGGGGGCAACCTCTAGCCACCACTCCTCTAGTCACTTCGCTCACAGTGAATTGTATAGCTCTATATCTTAGCATGCTGTCGATCCACCCTGAGATTGTGGAATCAACACCATGCCTAGACAGAGCTTGGCTAATGCTGGTGAAGTTGGTCTTGTCAAAGGCTCCCTCGATATCGATAAAGGTGGCCAGTGTTGACCTTTTGTGATTTAGATTGTCTTCTATATATGAAACAACTCGATGTAGGGCAGATTCTGTTGATTTACCCATCGAGTATGCGTGTTGATTGAGGTGTAGAGGATGACTGACTAACGCAGTTTCCCTGATTTCCCTATCTATTAGCCTCTCAAGAACCTTTAGTAGGAAAGATGTGAGACTGATAGGTCGGTGTGATTTGGGTTGTGTGTAGTCACCTTTACCAGGTTTGGGGATGAAGACTACTTTAACTTCTCTCCATTTCAAGGGGATGTACTGATGCGCCAGGCAGCCCCTATAGATTTTTATAAGATGGTCCAGTAATGTCGTATCACACCATCTCAGTAGGCCTGGGAAGACACCATCTAGTCCTGGCGCCTTGAATGGTAGGAAGCTGTTAATTGCCCATCTTAGTTTGTCATGGGTGACAACTTTGCGGGCCGTATCCCAGTCTGTATCATCTGGTGGTTTTTCCCATCTGTCTTCCCATTTTTCCATCACATCTGATATGCGACATCCAGGGAAGTGTGTTTTTAATAACAGCTCTGAGGCTTCCGAGTCTGTTTTGGTATACTTACCATCAGGCTTCTTCAGTGAGCCAAGATTGTGTTCGCCTCTACTACACAGTATGCTTTTGACTCTATTGGCCTGGTTGTTGTTCTCTATGTTAGTACAGAAGTTTCTCCAGCACTCAGTTTTCCTGGTTCTGATTCTCTTCTTATATTGTTGTCGGGCCTGCGTGTAGGCATCCCAATGTTGGTCTAGTCGCGAGTTTTTTGCTTTATTGAACAACTTTCTCACTTTACGACGTAGTCTTTCCAGTTCCGGACCCCACCATTGGTGTTTGTTCTGTGGTCCAGTTCTGGGTGTGGAAAGTGGGCATGTTTGTTCAAAGCAATCGATCAGTGTCTGTGTAAGGTTGACAACATGACTGTCAATGTCCTTAACAGTCCCCGTAGCGTATGTTGGGTTGATGCTTCGCAGATTCTCCGCAGTAAGATGTTCATACCGTTTCCGGTCCATCGTGCGGGGATTCCGTCGGGGATCGGGTAGTTTAAGTTTCATTTCAAAGTTAAATTTGATCCAGCGATGGTCTGAGCACGATGCTTCGTTCGAAACATGCCAGTTCGATATGTGTTGCGATGCATGCTCACTTGCTAATGTAAGATCAATTATAGTTTGGGCCCTGGACGTGACAAATGTCGGCTCCGAGCCCACGTTGATAATGTTAAGGTTAGTTGATAATAGGAACGATACAAATTCCTCACCTCTCCGGTTGTTGCTCCTGCTGCCCCACAGCGCATGGTGCGCGTTGGTGTCGGCAGAGATGATCAGCTCCAGACCCTCGCGCTCGCAGTGGTGTGCCAGCGCAGCCAGCTCCGGAGTGGGGATGTCAGCATCGCCCGGCAAGTAGGCTGATGCTATCACCACGTCAGGCAGGTTTGATGAGGGTTCCTTTAACCTAATAGAGGTAAGGTCTCTGGAACAGAACTCGGTCATTAAGGTAGTACACGCATGTTTTGGTGTATAAATACAAGTGCGCGGGTTATCAATGGTAGTGTTGAGAAGTATCTTACCTCCAATATTATTTAGACCGCAGATCCTGCCCTTCCTGATCCACGGCTCCTGGATTAGGGCTACGGTGTTGGTTTTTACCTCCAGCTCTCTGCGTAGGGTAGCCGTTGCTGTATAGCTGTGCTGGAGGTTGGTTTGGATGGCTATAAGGGTGTTATGGGGGGGTGCAGACAGCGCCATCATCGCTGTTCAGCATATCCTCTATGTCGTCGAGGTCACTCTCGCCCACCGGTAGGTCCTCCAACTCCTCAGGAGGTGGACCCCGGCAGGCTGTCTCCTCAACGGGTCTCAGAGGATCCCCTCCATTGCCGTCCTTAGGGTGTTGTAGGGCCGATTCTCCTCCTCCCTCGAATGGCTCCTCGTTTGGGTTAGTTGGTGGGGCGGGACGCTCATCAAGGAAGCGGACGTAGAGATTACCCAGTTTGTAGTATACTCTACGCTCGCTAGCCTTGAGCTTCACGACGTCCTCTTCTGGGATGCCGAGCACTAGGAAGAGACATTTCTTTTCCTCCTGCGCCTCGGCATGGTAGAGGGCCCAGTTGGCCACATTGTACTGGCTATTCTGGTACTTTAGCCTCGTTTGAATACGGACCAGTGTATCATCTGGTCCGATTTGTGGTACCAGGAGTCCAGCCTTGATCCTTTTCGGGATCTCAGACTGCCTCCTGACGACCAGTTTGGTGCCTTCACGTGGTGATGGGATCCTCACCAGGGATCGGCGAAGCCACTGTAGGGCATATTCGTCGTTGCACCACATCTTAAGGGCGCCCTCACTGTAGAAGGCCTTGCCCCTAAACTGTGGCGCAGCGACGGGTGCGCTTGACGTGCCGGGCGAGAAGATCTCCTCATCTAGCACGCCCTGCAGCTGGCCCTCGATGTCCTCTGCCTGTGCCTTGGTGAGGTCGTGGTAAGGCTCCAGCATGACCGCGACGCAAAGGTCATTCGCCTTTAGTGCGTCGGAGTAGCTCGTGGAGCCGGTCTTTGGCAGCGGTTTGAATCGCTTGCCACTGCCCTGGGGAGTGCGAGACTCGTCCGGGCGAGTTCTTTTGACGGGCTTTGTATCACTTGAAGGTTTCCCTCCACGTGTCGCTCGTCTCGCCCGTTTACCCTGTCCAGGTTGACCCTGCCTAGAGGGTACTTTGGCCGCTACAGGCGTCTTGGCAGGTGGCGCCCCCACAGGAGTACACTTCCCCGTGGCTTGACTTTCGTCTTCGCCTCGGGGCAGCACGTCACTGGCGGGGGCAACGTGGGCCCCTTCGGGCCCTTCAGCGACTTCAAGCCGCTTACTTCCACCCGAGGTCAGACACCGTGCTTGCCTTTCCACTCGGGCTTTCGCCCTGTTGGCGTTACGGGTCTTCTTGGACGGGTTTGGTTTTTTCGACGCTCTCTTCTTTGTCCTTACCAGGCTCCA
Organism: Arctia plantaginis; assembly: GCA_902825455.1. Classification (NCBI taxonomy): domain Eukaryota; kingdom Metazoa; phylum Arthropoda; class Insecta; order Lepidoptera; family Erebidae; genus Arctia; species Arctia plantaginis. The sequence goes on from CADEBD010000288.1 coordinate 12,155,935, forward strand.
GCCGGTTTCTTCCAGGCCGGGTCCCGCAGGTACGGGCATTGCTGCCCTCAAAGAGGAGAGGTCGATGGTCGACACTGGCTCCGTATTCTGGTTAGACACCAGAGGTGTCGCCAGAGTCGTGGATGGCGCTGCGGTCGGGTTGTTTGCCTGAGCAGCAGCCAATGGTGTATTTGCCGGTTTCACCCTTGGGTTGTTCACCCTGGGGTCAGCCGATTGGTGGTTTAGCCTGGCACTTGGGTTGTTCACCCTCGGTACCGGCTTGGTGGTTTTTTTATTATTTGGTTTTTCAGTATCCATAGTTTTTTTGGTATACTATTCATCTCCTTGTCCTTCCACCCTCCTTGGAGCCCTCAAGTGGGGACGCCGCGGCAGAAGGCACACGACGCCAGAAGTGACAAGGAAATATAGAGCTCCCTCCCTGGCAGAAGGCAGGCCGAACTAGGTAGGAAGACTTGGTCGTCCCACCCGTCGTCCACCCCCACCAAGGAAGAGCTCTCGCCCAGCAGCCCTCTGACGGGATACTACAGCCGATTGACCAAAGGTGGCTAGCCTTCAGCCTCCCGTGTAAAGAGAAATCCAGGCCAAAGCAGTGTGTTGCCTTTCAGCTCAACTACCAGGATCCCTTCATCCTCCCTTACGGGTCCCCGCACACGGCACAAACATGCGGGTGGTTGCCCCCCCTCCCCCTCACTCTCAGTCTTTGTTGATAGTGAGGCCGCAGGCACCAACCACTTAGTGTCCGCAGTAGGTGTGGATGGGATAGAAAATGGGAAGGGATAGGTTTTGTGGGATGGAATTGCGTCTGGGTGTTTCTGTTATATCTGTTTCGTAGGGAATCAGACCTAAAACAGGCGGCAACCACGGGAAGGATGACACCCAGACTTGCCATGGGGATCTACACGACTGTTGCGCTCTCCCCCATGACCATTCGCCGTGTACGCCCTCCGGACAGGAGGGCGTACCAGGATTGGATCTGCTCCAGGCGATCTTGGCCTTTTGGAGCACACCCAACCCCGCCCGTTAGATTATATTAAATATAGTTTAATAAGCCCGTTACTTTATTTAGATAAGGTAGTAAGATGTTACCTTTGAACCCGAAAATACATTTTTTCCACATTACTTAATTTTCCAAAACTAGATGTGGTATTTTATACACATATCTCTATAAACAAGAAAGAATAAATCAAGGTCAATATATGATTACATTGTGGTCGTAGACTCTCGCGTCCATATCCGCCAGGATATCAAAAGGCGGAAAACGTGCCAGGACGACGATATGGTGCGGAATCCCAGTATGATCCGAATGGCCGTTACCCGCTGCGCTTGATTAAGCTTGGCTCGCCAGTGAGAGGAGGCCGATAAGCGCTTTGCCCATATCGGCGGGCGCTCCGTAGAGGGCCATGGATCGTATCACCGCACATTAGAGGCGGCCAACTTCCTCCCGCGGACCCCTTAGATTAGGCAACTGCCTCTGCTGGGAACCCACACTGCTGAGGGCCTAGTGTATGTTAATTTCACATCGACGCGTTCCTCACGGTGACTGCGTTCGGTCTTGTTATTGGTTAAAAGTTTATAATAAACCTGTGTGAGTAGTTAGCTGTAATTAACAATTACGCCCCTTGCTGTATCCTTGATTCAAACTAATCATTCAACGTATCATTTTCTAGCAAGGCATCACAAAATTTTACCTATCCCAAACATTAGAATTGTTAATATTATTCAAATAAATATTTATTATTGTTTTACTTGCTAAATAGTTTTCGAAAGTGTTTAAATTACTTAGTTGAAAACTTTGCAACTCTGCAACCGTCGACATGTAAATTTAATAAGGGCCTTTTTCCTTTTGTGTAGATCAAAACACTTAACCTAACTTATACGTGAGGACTTCACAACCTTGGCAAACATTATGTAGAATTCTCCGGTTTCAAGAAATCAAATCAAATGAACTAAGACTTCTCTAAAATGTGTAAAATAAAAACTGTACGATGTTCTCAAAGTAAAATGTACAAAAGATAAATTTTGCCTTCAAATTTACAGTGCTGGATCTCTGCAGAACCAGTCAGGCTAGGCAAGTAGCAAGAAAAGGCAATAATTAATATTGTCCATCTCTTAGTATTTGTACTTCTTGCGCACAAGTGAAGTGAAAGTTTGTTTATAATATGTATTCAACATTCTAGTTCGGGGCCACTGTAGTAAACAGGTTTAGATGTTTAGAGTATATAAGATCCAAACGAGCACGGTCTCTTTCAGCCCCCTCCCCTCCACAGAATCAGGGGAAGTGTTAGGGTTTGAGTTATTGTTTGATTATTATTTATGTTAAATGTACTCAGTTATCTTATCATTACTAAAAAGCAAAAGTTCATTTTGCATTGTTAATGATTAAAAAAATCGCAGAATCGTGTGACATACAAAAAGTTATCAGACCTGTATTTCAAAGAAAAAAACATCAGACAATTTATATTATTTTTAATATGCGTAGAATGTTTCTACATAGTGGGAACGACCGATATAAAACAAATTCCACTAAAACAAAAAACCACCAAGGAAAAATCTTTTATACCTCGTGCTGCAATGATACCCATGTGGAGAATGAGGAAAATGAAAGTGGAAAATGAGATAGGCAAATATTTACTGCAGGTAACGTACCTGCGTCAAACATTGCTAACTTTGACTAAAAATAATATTTAAACAAGACAAAGTCATATTCTTTGATTTTTATTTATGTTAAATGTATTCAGTTATCTTATCATTACTACATACATATTCCTCACCATATTGTATAGCCATATTGTAACGTATCTTCCCCCCTTCGGGGTCACAAGGGCAAGGTTATACCCGTCAGGATAGTTGAGGATTCAAAAAAAAAGTCGGTGGTGGTGTCCCACTACCTAATATTTATTTCCATTATATAACACATAAACCATATCTAATACACTATGTAGCTTGAGAATACAACAAAAAAAACCTAAGGTGCGTAACGACCTCTCTGAACAATAAACAAAAAAATTGAAAGAGAAATTGGTGTCAAGAGTTAACTCTGGTTTAAATCATATTTAACACTGTAAGATTGATTTCTACCTTTCCTTTGAATTTCTTAAAAAAAACTAGGTTTAAAGGTTTTTATTTCCCTAAAAATTACAATAAATTCACTAATTTACATAGAAGGTTCAACCCATTTAAGTTTCATTATTTGATTACGCCTGCGACCGATCATTAAAGTTATTTTCTGGCAAACTATTATTAGTATTTATTATTATTTTGTCAGTAAAACAACTGACTATTCAAAATTTTACAAATGTTTAAGTTTATTAAAAGTGTATTGTTTGTTTTATTTATTGCATTTGTTAAATAGAGATACCTCACTGAGTCGGATAAAGCTATATATGTTTTGCAATCTTAATAATAAATTACCAGTATATCCTGATCAGGATCGTCATTATTAACGGCTTTTTCCGAAGGTCGAATAGAACAATTTTCTTAAATTATTGTATTATCATTAGTCCTTGATAAGTGTACGAGTTTAAATTCAATTCAACGTTTTGGAGTCGGTGTAAAACACGTTCAAAGATTTCGTTACATAGATATTTACCAAGATAATAAAAGCGTGTTGAAAAAACTAGTCTTTAAAAACATGATCTAGATTATTCAAGTTATCGTTTATAAATATGTTCCTTATTTACAAACGATATCTTTAATTAAAGCCAAATGATCTAATGACATAAATAATATGCAAGTGTTTTTAAAATAAAAAACGATGGTGGTTGGTATTTAGTAGTTGATGATGACTATTTGTATGATCTGTTAGTTATTGATTTCGAATGAATCAAATTATTAATAGAATCTAAACCAATTTAGAGGCTTTAAACACATCAACTTTCATCCATGGCAATGGCAATTTAATAATATCGTCTGTGTGGCTTGTAGAGCTAGTTACATCTTTAATAACTAAAGCGAAATATCTGTACTACTGCCACATATTTGTCCGAGACCAAATTCTTTTAAGTACTTTTACGTGTTACGAAAAAAGGTTTGTAACTTTAGAAGCTTAGAACCGAGAAACTTTTAAATATGATTAGATCTGTCACTATGGCCCTAATCTATTAGAGGAGGCAACTATAAAAGTAGTTTTCTAAGAATTAATTACGTCATATAACGTTTTTCTTTACTAGGGCATAATTCAAAACGTTGAACTCTGACATTTTCCAAATAAAATCGAATGCAAAATCTAAAAAAACTATTTATTTTATTTTTTTATACAAGTTCTACTAGCAATCGAAATTACTAGTATTCCCGTTAACCCCTCCCGCTAAGCTAAATTACTTGTGTTAGGAGTGGGTTCACGTCGGTAGTGTACTGGTCAGGAATTGAACCCACGACCTCTTGATCGCAAGTCCAACGCCTTAACCACTAGGCTACCGCCGCTTATACTATGCGTATATTATAATGTACGTGGCTCTAGGCATTTCACCCAAAAGTAACTTTTATTGGAATCAATGAGCTGTAGCGAATGATCAAATAAGATCTGACCCCCTTATCAGATCTTGCCCAGATGACAATGGAAACGACTAGACATTCCAAAGGTTATTTTTTAAGTTGGGCAAGCTATCTTAAAGCAATCGGTTAATTTAAAAAAGAAACAGCAATGACTTTTAGGCGATCAAAAATGACTGGAAAGGGTTTCGAAGATGGCATTATTTTAAATTGTAGTACAGAAAAAAAGTTTTTGGTAGCTCCGACGCATGAATGGAGTTTACTCACACACTCACACTTTATATTCACACCGGTGAAAGGTGCGCACGATAGTTCATTCGATCACTAAATTTTACTATTCATATTTTGTCATAACGGGCGCTTTATATGAAAATCGATTCTTAAGGACTGAACTACTAAAATATTACTTGATGAAACGGTCAGCGTATAGTATTTCTGAAGGTTAATTTGCTAGATATTTTTACTACTTACATTTACACTGTTTTTAGTTACTTAATATATAGTACACAGAAAGCTATCTAGAATTATTTGGTAACAGATTGCACAGACACCTCAACATTTTCCCTAAAACTTTGAATCACGAAAATGTTTGATATGCAAATATGCGTCACCACCTGGCGTAAGTGTTTTTCAGTTAAGTTACATCTTAAGCTACAGAAGTAATTTGTTACTTTATACATACACGATATGAATATAGACTTTTGTGTTGGTTAAAATATTTCCGAAATCTATATAGAATATGTATGTTTACAAGTTGCAAAATCACAATAACATTAAAAACAAAGTATGTTTATAAACAGTGATAATTAATATACCACATACTGATAAATAATACATGATGAATCAAGAAAAGATAAAAGTACAACTGAGGTACTGTTTCCCTTTTTTTCGTGTGGAACCGAGATAGTCGAGAAATAAAATCTTTTTTTTTGATGGAATCAGAATTTATTTATCCGCTTTAAACCTTCTAAGCTAAAACGCGGACAGACGCACGGACGGGCTGACGGCCATGACAAAATTAAAAGTATTTCTTGTTACGACTAGATATCTGTCCTAAAATGTATCCTAGGGAGGGCTCTCACTGAGTTAATTGTATTTTATTTAAGCTAAAGTTACTTCAAGCAAGTTCTAGGCGGGGTTGGCGGTCGAAGAGATTTTGAAGGTTGTTACTCAGCCAAGTAAATTTGTATCTACAACACTCTTGGACACCTAGTTTAGTAACCTAAGTACCCAAAACTTAGTTGAATATGTTAAAGATGTGTTTTTTAAAGCCTACATTCACCAGCATTGTATTGTTCGAAAGTTTTTAAAATTGTGTTGTTTATTGCAGTCGATTTTAGAACATCTACAATTTTAAGAAACAATAAAACCGATGGGTATGCTTCAATAATTTTGCTTTTCTAAAAAGCTAGCTAAGTGCAACACGGCAATTTATCATGATTGTATAAAATAAAAAACCAATTGAATTACCTCTCGCTTAAAATAATTCTGATTCAAAGAAAACCTTTCACACAAATCGAAGTAATAAAATTGTATTTAGTAAGAGAAATCGGTTAAGTGTTTTCAAGCCCTTGAATGAGGAAAAAATAAAATAAAAAATATGAAATAAATGAAACAGTAAGAAGAACGACCAGACATTCTTGTAACATTTCAATATTAAATTGGATTTTCTGAATTTTCTACGTAAGAAATTTCGTAAAGATCTGATTTCTATGAAATCATGGCGATGTCATTAAGTTCTATGCCTAATTAGACTCGGTAAGCCTCCGTAAAATGTCGTCTTATTCGTACTAACATTATAATTACGTAATTTACTCTGTCATTTGATATAGAGATAGACGGGACCTTGGAAAAGGACATAAGCTATTCAATGTTTCGAACATATATTAGCGCGAGATAACTTGAACGGATCAGTAATATAGAAAAATAGCTTCTAAAGTTAAAAGATAAAAATATTCATAAAGTATAAATATTTTTTGTCAATCAATCAAATCTAAGTATTAGTCCTTTGCAAACGGATACGCCGGCAACAGCCACTAGTACTTCTTTAAATATTTTCGGCCATATCTCAGCTGCTCATTTATCGGATAGTAATAAATCCTTTTAAAAAAAATTGAACCGACTTCAAACAATACTAACCTAGCAATAATCGCCGTTCATTTGCTGTTATTTTTTGCAGAGTCCGAGTTCTGTTGTCTGTCTCCGAAACTCGTCATCAGATCTAGGTATATGAAATCTAAATGGGACCATTTCGGATAAACCCCTTTCAAACAGAAAATAATTTTGTAAATCCGTCTATATACGACGGAGTTATGTCGAACATACATAATTTTTTTTTATTTAAACACATCAAAATTGATAACCTCCTCCTTTTTGAAGTCGGTTAAAAAACAGTTATATTGCTAAATAAAACCCTTACCCTTTATTGCTGTAGGTACCAGTTGCAACAAAGTAACATTTTAGCGTAAAACATTAGTCAGGAGGATATGGTTATGACAGTTACCTAATATGAAGAAATAAGATAAAAAAAGAAATAGACCACTGCTCTCACAAGCTGGCTCTATTTTGCAACTTCCAAAAAATTAATGTTGTAACTTAAAAAAAAATAGTAATCAACATGCTCGTCGTATTAAAAGACTTGAAAAAAAGTTTTCCATTTCGCGTCGCATTCAATAACTGAAGTTCATACCTAAACTTGCGTCTATCAATAAATTGTATTAGAATGATTATAATTAAAAGTAGCAATTTGGTACTACTTAAGTTATCTGTGTCTCCTTTTGAATAATATAATGGGACATCTATTCCAGTGGCGTATCCTTGACAATAAAGACAAGACATTTTTAAAGACTCATAAATTCTTGAATAATTAGACAAAGACTGGCTCTTTTCATTTTGTCCAATTAAGGGGGAACGTATGTTACACTCCATCTCAAGAAAACTATTTTACTTCGCATTTATGTGAGTTAGATGTATCATGCCCATATATAATAGCTGACGCAGATCATGCTCATTGTTGTAGATCTCCAGCTATAAAAGTTGTCAGATAATAAAAATATTTGGATATGGTAATAGACAGCCAACTTAACTGGGCTTGTCATATTGAACATTTTTGTATTAACTTGCGACAATTTGTGGCTTACATTATCTAACTAAAGTATGGGTTGCCACAATTAAGATCATGTTATATCATTGCAACTTAAAAGAAAAAAATTTGCAACAACGAAATTGGTATGCATTGTTTTGTACACGTACGGTATAAACTTACAACTAAAGTTGTATAAGCTTTAGTTGAAACCTTTTTCAACCGTTTAGAACTTACTTAACTACTTTTAAAAAAATCCCTTAACTTGCGTTGTAGACTCGAGCGATATTACAAAATAAGTTGTATGCGGAACGAGCTTACAATGTTTATTATTATTATACTACTAACTACCTTCATTATCCGTCGACTGATGAATGACCTACCAGTAGATTTAGTTAATTAAATCACAAACTTTAACATTAAATACAAATTAAAACGCTTTCTCCTTTTTAATATGCAATAAACGTATGTAGTTGTACATATGTTTATTGCATATAAACTAACCTGTTGGTCTAGTGGTTAGTGACCCTGACTGCTAAACCGGAGGTCGTGGGTTCCATTCCCACCCAGGACAAATATTGTGTGATGAGCACGGTCATTTGTTCTGAGTCTGGGTGTAATTTATCTATAATATGTATCTATTTATAAATATATAAGTATGTTTATCATCAGTCTGGTTACCATAGCACAGGCTCTGCCTAGTTTGGGATCAGACAGCCGTGTGTGAGAAGTGTGAGATATATTATTATTATTATTATATAATTGCCTAATGAATTATTCCCCAGACAATATTTTGTTCATTAGTTAAATAATTTGAGAAAGGACGAACCTCTGAATTATGTAAAGTATTTTTGCAAATTGACTGAAATTGTGCCATTCTACAAACCTTAGTGTACCAAACAGAATTGTAATTTACTTATTTTACTTATATGATAGTAATATTAAATAAATAAATGTGCACCTGAAGATATTTCTTATTAATATAGGTAAATTAGATAAGTTTAGTAGTAAAGTAAGTGGGTAAGTTAGAGTAAGTACCTGACAAGAATTCGTTGCAGGCATTAGTATGAAAATATTGTTAAAGCAAAAATAGTTATGACACTCAGTTTTTTTTTACTCGTATAGTCATGTAAAGTAAGGTAGGTATTCTATATGCGTAGGTCTTTATAATGACAGTTTGAGTTACATTATGTTCGGTATTACAAGTTATCGGTTATCGGTTACGTGTCGAAACTCATAATATCACTAATCATACACCTTTTTTTTTTTTTTCCGTTCGGAAATCCCCTCGGATACCACCTGTCGGTGGCATGTCGGACTTGAACCGACTAAAACCGCACGCCGTCTCGGGTACTAATAGCCGGGGAACCAGGTATACCCTAGAAAGGAAGTCCCTGGTGCCCCGACATACCTCGGGTCATCTACAGACGAGTAGACGACCCCCCCCCCCCCGTGTGGGAACCCCATGTTCCCTGTGCTCCCTGGAAGCGAGCGCGCTTCGCAACGCGCTCGCCGCCACCCCGGCCTGCTTCTGCTAGGGTGACAGATGGCCTCACCTGTCACCCCCAGGCCTGCGCTTATGGAGGACGGAGGTCGTTCTGCGACCTCCGGCGTCTGAGTCGCCTGCGGTACCTGGCCCGTTCCCGGGCCTGGCGGGCCGGGAGAGTCCTAAACCTCTCCCGGTCCCGCTCCGCCGTCTCCTTCGCGAGCATAACTTGCTCGCAGAAGGAGACGGCAGAGTTCCACGCACTCTCGCTCGGCACGATAGCCGCAATCAGGCTATCGAGCGAGAGAACTCCCACTCCGATGGCCGCCACGAGGTCTCGCCTCTTCTCAACCCACGCCGGGCACTCTGCCAGCGTGTGGAGAGCCGTGTCCACGGTCTGGCCATCGCAGTGGTGGCACTCAGGCGTTGGCTCCTTGCGGATCAGACACAGGTGATCCCCGAAACATCCCTTCCCAGTGATCACCTGCGTCAATCGGTATGAGAGGGTCCCGTGACGCCTCTCGAGCCAATCCTCCATAACGGGTCTTACCGCCGCGATGACGGCGTGCCCGACTAATCATACACCTGGTTGATACTAACATTTGTTTTCATATATTTTCTTGTACTAACGATCGAAACTCCAATACATAGCGCCAATATTCATAATTAACGATAAAAGTAAATCTTATTTTGAATAGTTACCATTATAAAAAATAATATTATGAGCTCAAATATTTTCTTAGTAACGCCAATATTAATAGGAAAATCAGGATAATTGTCTGTTATGAAGGAAACTATTCTGTAAAACAACATTACGAGTTCAAACATGTTCTTAGTTATCATAGTATTAATAAAAAAATATGTAAGAATAAGTTGCACTGGTAGTAATAAAAATTTATGAACAAAAAAGTAAGTGGAAAAAATAATGAAGAATGGTTATTGTGAACACAAATCAGTATTAATACAAAAATAGGAATAACATTTTTATGTCAGCCAATATGGACCCGACTGTACTATTGAATAAATCAAAATATTTAAAATCTCAATGTTGATATTAATTTGTAACATGCAAAAACTAACGTTTGCCCTGTCTTCAAGCGTGTAAAAAATCATTTTGTTTTTCCCTCTTTAACACTACTTAACAGATAAAAGGTATCACTGTCCTTTACTGTAGATATACTTGGAAGCGTATATGCAAATTTTCATGACGATCGGTTCAGTGGTACAGTATAAAAGTGTAAAAAGTAAAAGACCTCAATTTCACATTAAATTTATAATATTGTTTGAAAGTTATGATGATGTCATTCAGTGTCATAAACTTAATAAAATCTCTGACACGTGCCATATTAACCTTGAAATTATAGGTAAACACACGTCATTGCGCATGTGCCAATATTATTCCAAAGACAGATATTATATTTTTACTTACCGTCATCACGCATAAAGGGGTCACGTACAACAGGCCGAAGTTCACCATGTCGAACAATTCAGAGTTATATTTCCTGCGATGGGATATACAAATGGTTTCCATATGCCCTTCACCGAGGTCGTTGGTTATTGTCTCTACCCAAATAAATTTAGGCGCGCTGTATACTGCACTCGTGATCCAGACACCCAGAATTACCAACTGTAAATAAAAAATGAAGTTAAATTTTACTTAATTATTTGATATGTTTCGTTAGAGGTATGGTACCTTTTTAGAATCAGAAATTAGCTAACCTAAACTACGCTAAGAACATGCTAATTATAGTACACTCGTCCCAAACGTTGTAAGACAGGTTCTTAAAGGGATTAAAGCCCATTCCTATCGTCCTACAATATATTTGTACTACCTTTTACAACCGAACTACGCAACCTGTGTAAGAAATTTGAAAACTAATTGAACATCCGTTTTAGAAAGTTTTCAGTTTTTTATCATGAGTCACTAATGACACTCAGTTAAAAGCAATCAGATGGCGATAATTTATTATTACAGAGAGATGATATTCTTTTTTGGACTTTCTTTTCCACCAGCTTTCTGTATCTGTGTGTAACATACACACAGTTACATGTTATTGTGGTAAAAAGTAGCCTCTGATAATGAAGCTATATTGGAAAGTTGTCAATAGGTGAAATAATTTTTAAATCGGTTTTATGGTTTAGTCGTGAAAGCGTAACCAGTAAGGACACGAACTCACTTTCACATTCATAATATACCTAATCCACTGCTAAGAATTCAGGATACCGTCACGCAATAAATAGACATTTCGAGTTTAGCAGATATTATTACACATACCACTAAAATATTATTTATATAACAATGGTTGCTTTTGGCAATGACGGTATTGAAACAGTATCCCAAATTTATGGCATGTTACGTAAAAGTTTAAAAACTTTTCATTTTATAGCTAGGTATATTTTGTTGAATTTTACCAACTTTATCTTTATTTTTTTCATTCATCGTATTATTTTCTTAAACGCGTAAATTACTATAACACGTGCATACTATAAAAAGGAATCAACGACTGACCTCTGGTAAATCTAAAAAAAACCTATGTTAGTCTATAGCTTGCAAATCTCCTAGTTTAAAAGTAAAGCCCGTCTACCTTATAATATACCTATTAGAAAAATGTCGTACTCAATTCCTAACGAAAATTCCTAATCGAAAAACTTAACAGCGGTTATTACGTCTTTAAAACGGGTAGTAATAAACTAAGGAAACGAAGACGAAGTAGGACAACGTGCGTGCCACAACACTCTATTACCACGTAATTATTTGCATGAGTTGGTTGATTGCACACTTGATTCAACCCCATACACGAAATTTATCAGAGAAACTTACAAGCTCAAAATAATATTAATGAAACGTATAGAAACATGAGTCGCGTAGATTGGACATTAACGTATTATATTCTACACTTTATCTTTGTCATAAACCATTCAATCCATATGAGAAAAGTACCACATTGACTATAACGGTGAACTACGACGCGAAATATCCACATACTTAGACTTAAATTGTGTTGTCGAGAGTGATATGAGCCTTCCAAAAAAGGCTTTAGTCGAGTGGAGCTGAGAAATATGTATGAAATAAAATGGTTCCCTCACGTCGTATTCACCGTTCGTCTGTAGCTTACAATGTCTTACCCTAAGTCTCGTTGAAGTGAGGATCTGTTTGCAAGTGATGGGGTGTATAATAGCGAAATATCTTTCAGTACATATCACCACTAGGATGAATATAGACGCCGTGTAGCTCAGTGAATGTACGAACTGGTACATTTTACATAAGAAGTCGCCAAATACCCAGCTGAAAATAAAAGTTCATTTTTAGTTCTATGCTGCTGGATTGAAATTTAGTGTAGGGGCTGTACTATGTTTCTTAACAATTTATGCTAATCGTGAATGTCTTAAGCTTCATATATTCGGAGAACGTGCGTTAGCAAGTGATAGCTGTACATTTTCACATAAACATGTAATATATTCTTGCTCAGGAAAATAAGCCATAACAAGACTGACACCTAAAGACAAAATAAAACACTATAAAGTATAATACATAACATAAAAATTGCTAGTGAGTGATTCCATGATTTATTTACATCTCATTTTGAGAAGTGAACATCGAAATATATATTTCGATTTCTTCATAAATAAACTACAAAGTTTCAATCAGACTCAGGACAGGCCTGTAGGTCTAGTGGTTAGTAACCCTGACTGCTAAGGTCGTGGGTTCGATTCCCACCCAGGACAAATATTGTGTGATGAGCACGATCATTTGTTCTGTGTCTGGGTGTAAATTAAATACTATACGAGTTAAATATATTACTAGTAAATTATATAAGTATGTTTATCAGCAGTCAGGTTAAAATAGTACAGGCTCTGCCTAGTTTGGAATCAGACGGCCGCATGTGAGATGTGTCAAGGAAAAAAGTTATATATATAATAATATGCAGAATGACTTTTGAGACAAATATATAGATGATTGATGATGATGACAATGATGATATCGTGTGCAACTATTATTCTTGTTAAGTTCAAATAAACTAAATGTACTAGCATACCGTCAACATCAACGAAGTTCTAACCGACATTTCGGTGATTGCAATTCAGTCTTCTTAGGAATTATGCTAGAACCTTTCTAAGATAGTTTAAGCTTTTTCTGCAAAATATAAAAGTGAGGTACTAAATATGTCGAGAAGTCTTACTACACATATATTTCTTAGCCTATTTGGCACCATTTTTATGTCTGAAACTTCTCTGTAAACATAAGAATAAGTAGAAAGACTACTTCACCGCTTACTTGTAACAAATATATCACCGCTATTATTGAGGCTATAACAAAAGGTTAGTGGCCAATAATTTGCGTATAATTATCCTAATAGTAGCCGGTTAGAGCTTCGATCAAAGAAACTAATTTATTTGATGAAAGGGGTAGAGTCATAACATTAACATATGCGATTCGTGGAAAGGGTTCTTTTTGATCATTATTTTATTGCGGACCAAAATATGATAGATAGATGAATATAGTATAGTATAGCAATTTAGTATGAAATCTAAGTAACTTCAGATTCCAGGGCTTAGCTTTTAAAGGATTTGTTCAAGGTTCTTAAGCACACATTACTTTACATTTCCTGTGTCTTATTTTTGCTTACATAATTAGTATTGTGGATGAATACAAATGTTATTTCGGTATAAGGTACCGTCGAAGCAGCCAATCCAAGAGTTTATTTTTTTATATTGCACTTAAAATTAGGAAATGGCTTAATTCATGCATAAAATGCTAGAAAGCTTCAAAATTTACACGATATGTTAACTATGTTTTATGTATAACTACTTTGAAATGTCTACGTCAAGCTATACGCGTCTATAATAGTATACACATAACTGTGTTTACGACTGAAATACAATTAGCCCAAATGACAATTAACGTATCGATTTATTTTGATGATCGATTGATCTACATATTGACTGCACGGATGGCGCATGGCGTACTGGTTTAAGTGGTCACCTCGCCACTTCCTACTGCGCGGATAATTGTGGATTCGATCCACACATTGGACAACACATTGTGTAATCCTCGAACTGTTGTTCTGAGTCTGGGTGGTCTTTGTGTCCGGTTTATGAATGTTTGTAAAGTTCCCCGCGACACAAGATATATTCCTAGTGCGGGAGTTGTTTTTTTTAATCGAAGAAAGATAACATTCAAAAATTAGTCTGATTCAGTATTCTTACATGCTCATAGCAAAAACTCCAAGGCATGAACACGCTCCACGTGAACGAACAAATTTTATCTTTTTGCAAATAATAAGAGCTGTAACAGTAAACCAGCTAGTGCATACATTTTTTAATGTCCGCCTACAATTTTTAACACTATCAATAATAAATTGTTTATGATTTCCTATTATGAAATTCCTATTAGTGTGGCTGATTGACGAAAACCGGCTGTTGTTCCTATGAGAAACCCGACATAGGCATCGCTTTTACGACGGCACGACTAAATAGTTTTGACATTGTTTGAATGTATCATAGACTATAAAACCTTTTTTCTTAATAATCAAATTATGTTATATTCAAAATTTTGAATCTAAGTGATTGAAGAAAATGAACAGTACTTTATTCAATAGCACTTATAGAAAATTTATAAAAACATTACTTTATTTGACTTGAGTGATTTGAGTTCTGAAATACAAATCTATAATAGACTGAAATAAACACTTTTCTAGAGCCTTCTTCAGTAGATGGTAAACTCAACTACTTGAACTAGTCCTTATTTTCTCTTCGAAGTAAAGTTTCTTCGTTTTTAAGTATACTATACTATCTTTGTAATATACACTACGGTTTAAGTTTTTGTTCGTGTTGAAACACCTTGTTTTAAAAAAAAACTGGTCACCTAATGGTAAGTGATTACCACCGCCCATAGGCGCCTGTAACTCACAATAGAGTCACAAATGTGTTGCCGCCCAACCAGTCCCCATCCCAGAATTAAGATATTTGGGTGGATATTAAGATTTTGGGTATGTAAATAAATATGTCAGCGTGTCTTAGACTGATACTAGCCCTGGCTGATTAACAGCACCATGTACTTGTGACGGTAGCTGACATTTAAGTGACACGTGTTAAGCGTATGGGGGGATGGGATGGGTTACATCATGACAGTTTGTTATGACACTTTTTCTCGTGACAAATACTGTATTTAATACCGACACGGAGTATATCACACGAACACAATAGAACTAGCTATAAAATATACCACATACTAGATTTATACCGGCGTGTTAGAAAAAACAAGTTGAGGAAACTGATTTTCACGATAGCGACTTTTGTTTTAAGCCTATGGTGTGTGTTTGTAAACCTGATAAATGCAATTTTATATTTTATCGTAAAAGCAGAAATTTGAAAAAGTGTTTCTGTTGATTTCAGTTAGGTTACAGTAATTAGTGTTGCGGACTAAATTTATGTTAAAGTTGAGATTTTCTTAAAATAATTTGTTACGAAACTAACTAACTAACTCTGGCAATTAGTCTATACAAAGTATTGTGCAAAAACAGTTTTTTTTTTAAGTTTCCGAAATGAAGTATTATTAATATATAAATATTTTCCACAATGCATAGTAAAATAGAAACAAAAAGATAATTATCTTTTTGTTTCTCTTTTACTGTGCACTGTACCGAATGATTAACATACTTTCTTAAATATTCTATAACTTCTAATTACAAACTAATTTTACTCGTAGTATCGAAAAGCTTATGCTGTTTATCTCACACTTAGTTAAAATCATCAGCGATGACGCTACAAAGTATTCCTAAAAATTTCAAGTGTTTAAAATAAACATCAGTTTCAAATTGGATCTTAAAATTTTATTTTTATAGTTATAAAGTAAACGCAATTCTCCTTGCCTAACATATTTTATGTATTCAAAATACCACAAACTATAATTCATTCAACATGATCATGTGTAAGAATGTGTTTACCTGTTGCTACGATTCACTCACCTTGGTATAAGGTAGATCGTCAAATTCTGGAAAACACAAAACACGCCAACACATAAATCTGCCACGGCGAGGTTGGCCAAAAAGAAATTAGTGATGGAACGCAGCCGTCTCGATAGGGTAACTACTAGAATAACTAGTAGATTTCCTGTAACAAAAGGAAAAATAATTAAGATTGTAAATTGTTAATAACTGCAGTCTGTAGTACTAGTAAAATACTAATGTATTTCTGTTTAAGTTTACCTATGAGAAATAGAAGAAACTTCACGTTTTAAGATGATTGTATTTTCATTTGTAAAGGAAAAAAAATGTGTTACCGACTACATACATGAATAAATAAGCTAGCTCATAATACCACCCCATTTTTTGTAATGAATCAGTATCCTTTCTTTGTTTTTTAGAGGTTTTTTGAGTCAGCTTCTGATTTAAATACTTTTTTTTCAGATAGTGTGTATACTAAATAGGATTATCTATATATATATAAGAGATTTCCCCGTATATAATCACTCATCACGATATCTCTGGAACCATTAGAGCTAAAGACTTGAAATTTGGTAGGAATATTCTTTTCACCGTGTAGAGGTCAACTAAGAACGGATTTTAAGAAATAAAAAAATAATAAAAAAAAATGTAAATAGCAAAACAACGTTTGCAGGGTCAGCTAGTATAATATATATAATGTAAGTATTATTCGCATCTGTTTGGTGAATTAATTTAATTTTTTAAAGTATTTATTTAGTTACAGTAATTCTTTTGTACAAAAAAAAACTAGATAAGTAGAAAATTGTAATCCTCCATGACGTCCGGAGCGCCTTCGTTAATATTTTTTCGATTGAAGCGACCAACCAACCTTTTGAAAAGGTTTTTAGCAGTATTTAAATCCGTCTTTATTTCTCTGTGAAAATTGTAACTCTAGTAGGAAACTTATTATGAATATTCAATGTCTGTGAGAACATTGTTTTTGAAATGTGTCTAATGTTCAAATGTGTTAACATTGTTTATTTCTGTTAATAATGTTAATAAGTAAAACGGCAAAGCAAATACTAATATACGGTTTCTTCATTGCAAATATTTCAGGAGGCAAAGACAAGTCACACCACTAAACCATACTATACGTACACTAAGAAGTCTTTGCCCCGTGGATAATTTCTGAACCGCATTCGATAACGCCAGTTTTACATCTCAAGCTGTCTTGTCTACAAGGAATTATCTGGAATCACTCTAATAACTGACCTAAACCATCATGAAGCCAAGTTTAAATTAAAAATGTATATACAGCAACTCAATTATATTCAAGCGAAAGAACTCCTACAACCAAATCAGTAGGCAAATATGCATGCACTCACACTACACTTACAGTCTTACACGCATAAAAATACACCTACAAAAATACATTCACCATTCACATCACAAAGACTCGCTCACACGCACACACACACACACACACATCTTACTCTATCTCCCACATAGTTTATTACAGATTGATGACAGTGTAATTTACTTTTGGAGGTCAAAACCTTTATAAAGTTGTCTGTATGACATGCAACCTATGGTAATAATACTATTCAAGAAAGGATCATTGTGAATAATAGCCACGACGGAACACTAACTTCCAAGTCACAGTAATACCTAGTTTGGGTGCTTGGGTTTTTCTTTACCTGTGTAACCTTAACCGAAATGTAAATAGTATTAAATACAAATTGGTAAAGATTATTTGGATCATCATCAGTCTATCGTAGTCCACTACTGGACATAGGCATCTCCCATAAATTATTAAAGTTATTTGGAAAAACAAATATTTATTATTATTATTATTTTCTTTATTAGATTAAATATACATATAAATTACATTTTTAAATATATTTGTGTAAAAAAAAGATGTTTTCGATAAATATATTTTTATTTATATGTATATTTTAATAGTCTAAGATCAATGCGTCACAACTGTGTGTTATCTCGGTGCAACACGGTCAATATAATCGAATTCATTAAATATATACAGAAATAATCTAGGTCGATTAATAAGGGATACGACAATACCTAGTAGATATCAAGCACAATTCATGAAAATACAATTAATAGCCGGATTTTCGTACATATCAGATAAAAAACGTTTTTATTTTTCTGTTTTTCAATTACTTTTATAAAAATCACATACAAGTTTACTCAAATTAACAGGATTTGCAAAAAAAACAACTTGTTTAGCAATTATTTACAGTTTTCCAATTATTCTTCATAGTTATTGATCAAACAAGGTAACACTTGATAAATACTGCAAATTATTCAGAACAGTGTTTGAGATAATAATGTATCTATTCTATGTCCCAAATGTAGGAATCTCTCGTAGTTTTTATGTATAAATAAAAAAAATGATTTAATGTAAAACAACAAAATATTAAAACTGCTCATCAATAAACCTAAAGAGGTGCAATAAAACATGCATTGTACCTACAGCCTACTAACAATGTAACTGTACTCTAATTTACAACCATACTAAGAAGATAATGGCGGCACATCTGTTGCTGACAGACCAGGGATTTGATTTAGAATAGGCAGCCCAACAGTATTCAATCTTACGAGTATTACTATAATGACGTTATAAATGCAAATGTGAATTTGTTTTCTATATATAAAGCGTGTCTCAGTAAAAGTGCACATTTTAAATTTAGATATTTTTTTTTCATGCAAGTGACAACTCTGAAATTTGACAGCTGTCACCTATGTTTATTCCAATTATTAAAAATGGAGTGCTTTTCGAAAGAACAACGCGTAATAATTGTGAAAACTCATTACAAAAATGGTGTAAGTTACGCTGAAACCTTCGCCAAATTTTCAGTCCCATTGAAAGTGAACCATTCGAGGAGTGGTCAAAAAATTTGAAGAAACCGGGTCGATTATGGATATTAACAATCCTTTACATCAACATACCGGTTGGTCTTTTGTTAACATTGCTGCTGTAAACGAGATTGTCGCCAAAAACCGGAAAACATCAATTCAGCACCGTTCTCAACAACTTTAATTTCACGAAGAACTACGAAGCGAATTTTTGACTAAAGACTTCCACCTTCATGCGTACAAGATTCAGCTTACTAAGGTGCTAAAACCAGCAGACCATGGAAAGCGCCTTCAATTCGTTCAATGGGTAATGGAGCAAAGTGAAGTCGATGCCAATTTTTCGAAAAAAGTCATCTTCTCCAATGAAGCGCATTTCCATCTGAATGACTACGTGAATACACAAAGTTGTCAAATTTGGGGCTCAGAAAATCCTCATGCAATCCATGAGAAACAAATGCACCCACAACGAGCAACTGTCTGGTGCGGATTTTGCTCAGGCGACGTGATTGGGCCTTACTTTTTTCAAGATGAGGCCGAAATTGCAGTGACTGTGAACGGCATTCGTTACAGGAATATGATAACGGAGTTCTAGTAGCCTCAACTGGACGGCATGGATCTGGACAACATGTGGTTTTAGCGGGACGGCGCCACCTGCCACACCGCGCGTGAAACAATCGACTTATTGTAGCAATGATTTCCAGAACACAATATCTCTATTCTGATGTCAACTGGCCACCAAAATCGTGCGATGTTTTGTGAAATCTAGGGTTTATGCGAATAAACCAGAAATAATTCCTGAGCTCAAATCACAGACCCAACGCATCATTGGTAAGATACAGCCACATTTTTCTGTGTAAAGTCATGGCAAATTTCTTGAAAAGAGTAATATAATAGATAATAAAAGGCCTGTCATCAGAGTCCTGGGGGCGCGATTTGATTTGATTTGATTTGGGGGGATATTTTATTCCATTCTTAATCGGAACATGTCTTCTTTACAATCCAATAAAATGTCACAACTCTTTTATAAAATACGTGTTTTCATTTTAAAATGAAAAAGTGCACTCTTACTGAAAGAACAATGGCAGAAACATATTTACCTAAAACTTAAGCGTTTAAAAAATCGAGTCACAGTAAACTTAATCAAAAAAAATTCTATGATTTATCATTACACCACCATGTGTTGTATAAGTCTTATAACAGATAAGATATTTTTGAAGATTTTATTTGACCTAAGTACGTAATATCAGATTCGCCATCACGCATCACGTATAACTGACTAGGGATGCGTGGTGGCAATATTATATTATGGAACAATTTATCGATAATCGATTCTCATAGCTTTGGCTGAAATATTTACCGAAGGTTCACTATTATGATTATGAATTTGCTTCTGCCCACGTCTTCACTCGTACGGTAGAGTGACTGAATCAACATAATTAGAAATGATTTAAAATATTTTTGACTCTCTTTAAACGATTTTAAACACACTAAAGAAATAGAATATAGTTACGTTATTTTCCACTACACAGTGTGATGAGAAAAATACATTGTCATTGATAACGGCACATAAATAGACATACATCGATATTTTCAAAATGTCGATACGTCGTCGATTAGTACATATCTCTTAATCTGTGGTTTAGATCCTGTCAAGTTCCGGACTCACCACGTTTGTTATTTTATTTTTGTTTAATTTAGTGTTAAACTCGAATAGATGTTATGCTTTTATTTTTTTTATTTCATATACTGTAATAATAATTAAAATAATATTTTCGGCTATCTGATACACAACTCCATCTAGTTTCAAACAAAACATTAACAATATGTTAGTACTTAACCTCGAAACATTCAAAATCCAATATCTTTTTTCCTAGACTTCTTTCGCAAGTTATTTTGATATGAGAATGGTCAAGAATAAATTCTCAAGTGTTAAGAATTTTTTGATATTTAAATTATGTATGGGGACCTGCCATTGTCCTTTATATTGATCTATAATATGTATGTATTTACAGTATAGAAGTATATTTATTTAGAAATATATGTGCCCGATGGATATCAATGGGCTTGCTATTATTATGTAAAAGAATATTCTTTAAAATGTGTGCGTCTAATACGCTTCTGCCTTGCCTTCATTGTCGTGGTACCTTTTCGTTGATGGAATCGTAGTTGTATGAACAGGTTTGTTTATTGTGCTTTCAAGTATTTTTTTAGTTACTCAATCATCACAGATTTTTTCATAAATTCATATTTGTACCCAACAAATCCTCAGTAATGGTTATGCTTACCTTCCACCAAGACAAAAAATACTTTACCTGAGAGATTCAAAGATACTGAAATCTGATTGAGCGACAGTAGAATATAAACTGTATCTTCTGCGCAGTAATCAAAGTCTAAGGAAAAACTTTGAGCTACAAAATATACTTTGTAAATATCAAATCAACAATTCCTTTTCATAGCAGTTTTAGAATGACTTAAATCGGTTTACAAATAAAAATACTACTAAGGTACCTACTATTACTTCTGTGAGTTTTAAACAAAAAATATCCAGCAATACTTATAACTAATTGCGCTTTAAAATAATTCTGAATAATTAGAACTACACCAAAGAACAACATTATTTTTTTATCACACAATCAGAATTTCATTTCTACACGACGCTTCAATATCGAAATAAGATACATAAGGAAAATGATTACTACACTTAGTCTTGTAAAGAAATGTTCATGTTTCATTCATTCATTTAAAATAACATTCATGCTTTCATACTTTAATAAAGGTATTTCATTAAAATAATTTTAAAATTCTTGGGTCATATCGTAATATGAATAATATATCAGAAACTGATCTTATGGTTATGGCAGGCAGCAGTCAGCAAAAGAGGTGGCGCGCTTGGCAACCATGGGAGTCACCCTGGTGATAAGGCGCATCATGGCGCTGGGCTTACGGGTGGTCCTGGATGAGGCGGAGGCCCTTTTATTTCATGGATCTATCCCCTGGCGCCTCCATTATGACCAATTCGGTCTTCGTATCGATTCAGGCCAACATTAAACATCTGGACCTGATCTTCGACGGAAGATGGTTATTTGACGAGAACTTCCGACAACTTGCAGCAAAGCTGAACTGTACTGCATTCGGCCTTGGGCGCCTTTTGCCCAACTTGTCTGTACACGGGGGTTATCATGTCAATGCGTGCAGGTGCGTGTGAAGGCTCTAACCGCTCAGAAAGGTTAGCACACCAAATTTTAAAACCTAGCCTAGGATCGCTCAAGTGTCACACTTTCAATGAACGAAATCAACACGTTTTAGAAAATGAAAGAAAATGGCGATATTACAAATCACCTTGATTTGACAGTACGCCTAGTAATATTTTGTTCAAAATTCTGCAAAATTCAGTCTTTTATTGGATAACCATAACCAGGCAGTATACATACAATAAGCGAAGAACGATAGGTACACGCAACTAACTTTTGCAACTAGTAGCGTATTAGTAGGCGTCTATTACTCATGTGAGGAAATATTGATATTTTTGAACTTCCTTTTTCTCTTTACCGGAGTATTTTAAGTGAATACCTATATTGCTATCTTTAACCGTGGTTATCATATATATAAAACGAGAACTCAAGGTAAGTCGGGTTTACATTTTAAAAAAACTGTTACGTTTCTAAAGGAAGGCAAATATAGAATAAAGTATACATATTTTAATTATAATTAATCACGATTTTGGAGCACAGAAGTCGGTAATACTTTTTAAAAGATATTACATGATCGTTTGATGTTACAGCTAATAAAAACGTTTCAGATAAAGAAGCTTAAAGAAATATTTATTCTAAATGTTGTACGTATTGATAAATCTTAAACCACCTAGATTTTATTACACGTACTGGTAATTCCCAGATTGCACTATTTATGTTCTACAAATAACGCAATGCATCATAGGGAGTGCTCCGAGGAACCGTTCGGACTAATTTTTCTATCGGTTTACGCGGCAAAACATTCATCCCCATTAGTCACATAATTGGCACTCCACCACTGTACGTTTTCTCGGAAACTTTCTGCCTTGTACAACCGTATTGCCAGACCGATACGACCTCCAAAACTTGAAGAAAAGAGCGAACTCCCACCTTTAAGGCAGGTAACGAGCGTGTGTCTCCCGAAGTTCATTGTAGTCGAGTTTAATCAAAACTGCTTCAAGAAAGGCATATTAATAAATCTGCCGATCAGATTTATTATGTATTGCCTGGAGCTCTTTAAATATTTATAAATTACTATAAGTTTGACTAAATTACTATAAATTACTATGTTTTGGATTGAATTAAATCTATTGTCCAAAACTATTTCAATTCTTCAATATACTGGAGCGGATGGCGTAGTGGTTTGTGTAACAGATTGTAATTCTAAAGATCGCGGGTTCAATTTCCGCTCAAGTCAAACATTTGTGTGCATGAACATTTAATGTTTGATTTGGTCTGGGTGTTTTTATTTATAATATGTATGTATTTACAAAAAAAAAAGTATATGTGTATTTATATCAGTTGTCTAGTACCCATAGTACAAGCTCTGCTTATTTATTAAATTAATTAATATTAATTACTATAAGTTAATATTAACAACTAAAAACGGTAAATAGAAATTTAATACGAGATCAATTGATATGATCGATAAGAGACTTGCTATGAGTTTCTTTCAATAATTTACTACGGACTATTTTAATAAAAATTATTTAGGGGCGATAGAACCAATATTTTAGTAATTCTTACAATACAATATTTAAAACATATAGTAGGGGTTAAAGTACAAAATTGCCGATTTGTACATAAAAATTGAAACTCATATTTTTCTAAGATATATCATATTTTTTTAATCAAAATATTTACCCTAATTATTATCTATACATTGCTGCCATCTAAACAGAAGTTCATTTATGTCTTTACGATAGAACTCTGGAGATCTGGGACTAGGATCTTTCACGTCTAAGCTGAATAAAAAAACAATCGAAAGTCAAAAATCGAATGTTACACATTTTATAAAAGAAGAATGTTGCGACTGCGATATAACTAAACGCACTACAATGGGCAACAGCGCGGCGTGCGGGGGGACTACCCGGACGTGTGCGACGAGTGGGGGACCGAGCCGGGAGGAGCAGAGGATATAAAACAGCCGGTGCTCGCCTTGGGACATGACTGTGGACGGTCCGACTTCAACCTCCCACTACATATCGTGTAAAGACCTGGCGATTAAAATACCAGTTATACAGTCCACTGCCATTTTATTTACGTCCCCTGGACCCTTAACATGGTCCTTTAGGATACTCGCCGAGGTCCTAATTTCGTCGTCAAGATAAGAAGTGACCTGTGGAGCTCTTCGGTGTGGACTTCAGCACAGCAAGATTGTCTTTTCATCATTTGAAGCAACTTGCAAAGCATCTACACACGCCCCGCAAAAAAAAGTCATTTGGAGGTCGCCATTACGGACTTTGACACCCACGAGTCAACGTGTAAAATACAAGTTGCAGTGAAAGAAGAACAATATAGCATAGCATTGGATTGGATAAATACTGTGAGTTCGTTCCAATTATTCCCTTTTTTTTATTTCCCGATATTTCGTCTTAATCTCCTATACGCTTAAACCTGCCTTTATTTGGTAAAGTGATTTTTTTTTCTCCGTGACCTAATTATTCTTTAAGTGCTTAATTTGACGGTCGGAAGTTATACATAAGCTTTAATGCTTTAGCACTGCCTATATTTTTTATAATTCTGCATACCTACATAGTACCTACATATACAAAAAAAAAAAAGAAAGAGAAATCCGTGGGCTAAAATAAATTCTTAAATTTATACATTAAATGCTTAATTTAACTATCGTAAGCTTTACTTAATGCTTTAACTTTGTCTATATTTCACATATTTACATACTACCTACATATTCTTTAAAAGCATATAAAATTGTAAGCTTTTGTAATTTTATTTATTTAGCGATTCATAGGTGTGATGTATAGTAGTTATTATCTATAGTTTGTTTACCGTTAGATTTTTACCTGAACAGCTGTTTAACGAACGTCGGCCGGCGCGCGGGTGGCCAGTCGTCTATTGTTCTCATTTACGTAAACAACTCGGTGCATATAAAAAATAAGTTTCTATTTATTAGTCTTTTCGTTTGCTTTGTGTTTACTTTCGATTGGATTATTTCTATTGCTATGGCAGAAACAAATGTAAGCAAGCTAGTTAAACGACGCGCCGGACTTAAGTCCAGGCTTACAATCTTTAATAATTACATTGCGTTGCTTAAAAGCTCAAAACAACCTAGTAGCTTGCAATTATTAGATTTAGAAGATAGATTACATAGATTTGATGCCGTATATGCTACCTTTGACAACTTACAGCTGGACATCGAAATGTTGTCAGATGACCCAGACAATGAGTGTCAGGAACGCGAACAGTTCGAAAACCAGTTTCACAGTTTAATAGCTGATGCCCGCAGTCTTCTTGGCGCACAGCCGACTAACCAGCACAAGATTCAGGTGGGTGGTACCGAGACGAGTTCCGAGGATGTACAGGCAGGTGGTTCCAAATTTAATTGCATTAGATTACCAAAAATTTCATTACCTACTTTTAATGGTCACTATCAGCACTGGCTCGAGTATAGGGATACCTTTATATCTTTAATCCACTCAAGATCAGATATGGATAACATTAATAAGTTGCATTATCTTCGTGCATCTCTTAAAGGCAGCGCCTTGCTGGTAATTGATAGCTTGGACGTGAAGGGCGATAATTACACAAACGCCTGGAAATTATTATGTACTAGGTATGACAATAAGAGGTTACTTGTCAATAATCATGTTCAAGCCTTGTTCAATGCCGAACACATACAAAAAGAGTCCTCCCGAGCTATTCGATACCTTATAGATCTTACTAATAAAAATCTACGTGCCTTGTCAACATTAGACCAGCCTACACAGCATTGGGACACATTGATCATTCACATGATGGCTGAAAAGCTCGATGTGACCACTCGTAGGGAGTGGGAAACGCATAGGAATACTCTCACTGATCCACCTACACTTGTAATATTCATAACATTTCTTAGCAACCGGGCGGACTTATTGGAAACATTGCAAGAAAGTAAAATTATAAAGTCGCAGAATAATAAACCTAATATTAATTTTTTTACAGATATAAAACAAAATCAAAATTCATGTTATAATAAAAATAAATCAGCTAATAATATTTGCAAAAAACCATTAAATTGCCCCATGTGTAATCAAAGCCATTTTTTATTTAATTGTGACACATTTAAATCCCTTTCTATTGAGGATCGAATAAAAAAAGCCAAATATAGTAGGGTTTGTCTAAATTGTTTACGACCAGGTCACATGGAAGATAAATGTAATCTTGTTGCATGTAAATATTGTAAGAAAAAGCATAACACGCTTTTACACTTACATATTGCAGAACCTCGTGAGTCTACTGTTCCAGTCAACAGTCTTGTCAATTCAGCTCAGTTAAAGCAGTTGAATACCACTCCACCTCCACACGTCTTGCTTTCCACAGCGCGAGTGAAGGTGGACGACTGCAGGGGCGTCGAGCATATTGCCAGAGTGCTGCTCGACAATGGCAGCACTGCCAACTTCATAACCTCATCTTTCTGCGGTAAGCTGGGTTTGTCGCGTCAGGGTGCGAGCGCCACGGTATCAGGTATTAATAATAATACTTCTAAAAGTACTCAATCTTGTAGTCTTACTATAAAGTCTCTTCATAGCGACTATAGAACTACGATCGACTGTCATATTTTACCTCAACTCACCACGGCTTTACCGTCTTGTTTTATAAATATTGAGGATATCCCTCTTCCTTTGGGGATAGAACTAGCTGACTCTTCTTTTAATGAGCCTGCCGCAATAGATATATTGGTCGGAGCCCATGTATTTTGGTCAGTCTTAGGTAAAAATACCATAGATTTAGGTAAAAACTTACCCAAATTATACGAAACGAAACTGGGTTGGCTGGTGTCAGGGTATGTCGCCCGTCCTAGTTCACACTCTTCTACTTCACTTTGTCATTTTTTAAATGAGGAACCAAACCCAGACTTGTCTCGTTTCTGGGAGTTAGATACGGTATCAACTAAGCACTCTTTATCTCCCGAAGAGCGTGCCTGTGAACAGCATTACTTAGAAAATACTACACGCAATCATAATGGTCGTTTTGTAGTTTCAATGCCACTGAAAAAAGATCCTTCAGTCTTAGGCGAGTCGTTTAAGAAAGCAAAATATCGTTTCTTATCATTAGAACGAAAGTTTCTAGGAAATCCTGTTTTCAAAAACAGATATATAGAATTCATGCAGGAATACGAACGCTTAGGTCACATGACTGAAAATAGGGGGTTGTTGCCTAGTTGTCTTCAATCAGTCAATTATTTTTTACCTCACCACGGTGTCATCCGTGAGTCGAGCCTTACTACGAAGCTTCGTACAGTCTTTGACGCCTCTGCGACCACTTCTTCTGGTGTGTCACTTAATGAAATCCAGATGGTCGGTCCAACTGTACAAGAAGATCTTTATTCAATTTTAATCCGTTTTCGTCAACATAAATATGTCGTCACCGGGGACATAGAAAAAATGTACAGAGCCATAGAACTTCATCCGTCTCAACGATCTTTACAACAAATAGTCTTTCGTTATAATACAAAGGAACCTTTAAAAACATATACTCTCAATAGATTAACATATGGTATGACTTCTGCACCTTATTTAGCCACAAAATGTTTGGTTAGTTTAGCATCAAGTGCCCCTAACACTGACGTTAAACAGTCTATACTTAAAGACTTTTATGTTGATGATTACATCGGGGGTTCCTCCACTATTGATGATACCATTTCTCTTTGTAAAGGAGTAAAATCTACTTTACAAACAGCACAATTTAATTTAAGAAAATTTAGATCTAATAGTCAATTAATTTTACACCAAATTTCCTCTAGTTGTGATCAAACAAATAATGTCTTAGATTTTTCTGATAGAAATGATAATATTACGTCTAAGACTTTAGGTTTATATTGGAACTGTGAGTCGGATATATTATCATTTTCTATTAATATTGAACTGAAGAAAAAAGTAACGAAACGTCACATCCTTTCTGTCATAAGCCAGATTTACGATCCACTGGGCCTGGTGGGCCCGTGCGTAGTGGAGGCTAAATTTATATTGCAGAGACTATGGATTGACCAATATACATGGGATGACGAAGTATCTATTGAAATTAAAAATCGTTGGTTAAATTTTGCTAATATTCTACCTTCTCTTAAATGAATTAAAAATACCCCGTTGGGTTCTTAGTGAAGATGTTTATAGTCATGAAATTCACATTTTTTCCGATGCTTCAGAACGAGCATACGGTGCGTGTCTATATATACGGTCTGTGCATAAATCAGGTCTAGTTACTGTAAACCTCTTGACTTCTAAAAATAGAGTAGCGCCGATAAAGCCCACGACGGTGCCTCGTCTGGAGCTTTGTGGAGCCTTGCTCGCTGTAAGGCTGTTTACTAAAGTACTAGCCTCTTTAACCTTGAGTAAATTAAGTAAGTGTATATTTTGGTGTGATTCAACCATCGTCCTTGGATGGTTGACTACATCACCACCGCAATTAAAAAGTTTTGTACGAAACCGCGTTCATGAAATTCAAGAAAGTACTCAGAATCACCAGTGGCGCTACGTACCTTCGAGAGACAACCCAGCGGATCTTGCTTCTCGGGGGGTGAAGGCTGATTCCATCAGTAATTCTTCCTTGTGGTGGTCTGGCCCCGGATTCTTATTAAATCATGAAACTGATTGGCCAAAAATGCCCAATGCTAATGAGAAGCACGATTTACCTGATTTACAATCTTATTCTATATTACACAACAATATTCTTAATAATGATTTAATCTGTAATCTGATAAATAACACTTCAAATTTCTCGTATTTACAAAGATCAATAGCCTATTTACAAAGATTTATTTATAATTGTCGAAACGAAACTAAACTAAAGGGATATCTTTCAGTAAAAGAACTACAAAATTCAATATATTTAATACTACGCAAGGTTCAATTAGAAATGTTTCCCGATGAATATGTTATTTTAAAAACTGGGAAGACACTGCCTACCAAGAATAGACTCTCTTCTTTGTCACCATTTTTAGACTCAAATGATATTATAAGAGTCGGTGGCAGACTTAGTAATTCCCCATATAGTTTTGATACTAAATATCCCATTTTAATTTGTAGTAAACATCATTTTAGTAAAATTCTATTTCATTACTTTCATTTAAAATATTTACACGCTGGTCCACAACTACTTTTAGCAAACATAAGGTTGACATATTGGCCCTTAGGGGGTAGAAACCTATCTAAGGCTGTTTACCATAAATGTGTTCGGTGTTGTAGGTATCGAGCTGAAACTGTTCAGCCTGTAATGGGACAGTTACCGACATCAAGAACTCAATTAGAGTTTCCCTTTTTGCACTGTTCTGTGGATTATGCTGGGCCAGTGTTAGTAGCAGATCGGAAAGGTAGAGGTTGCAGACTTAGTAAATGTTATTTGGCTATTTTTATTTGCAACTCTGTAAAGGCCTGTCATCTAGAGCTCGTAACGGCGCTATCGACCGAAGCTTACATAGCCGCCTTAAATCGTTTTGTGTCACGACGTGGTAAGCCTTCTAGTATCACGTCGGATAATGGTACAAATTTTGTGGGTACCTTTAATGAACTGTCCAAATTCTTCGCGCACTCGGACCTCGAGGGTTCTGTTGCGCGTGAGGAAATTACCTTCAAATTCGTACCTGTGTCTAGTCCACACTTCAATGGCTTAGCAGAGGCTGCCGTCCGCTCAACTAAGCATCATCTTCGTAGGTTACTGCAAATAACTCATTTTACCTTCGAAGAAATGGCTACTTGCCTTACCCAAATAGAGGCAGTTTTAAACTCTCGTCCCTTGACCCCACTGTCCTCTGATCCCTGTGATTTTTCCGCCTTAACTCCAGCTCATTTTTTAATTGGACGACCACTTGTAGCTATTCCGCATCCAGAGGTGTCATCCAGCAACATCACTGCTCTCGAGCGCTTTAAGCGAATAGAAGTTATAAAGCAGCACTTTTGGAATCGCTTCAAGATGGAATACATTTCTTTGCTGCAGGCAAAGACTAAATGGAGATCTTCAAGGTCCGAGCTGAAACCGGGATCTCTGGTCATTATTAAGGATAAGGCTCTTCCTCCTCTTCTATGGGCTTTAGGAAGAGTGATCAGGCTCTACCCAGGAAGCGACGGCATCTCCAGAGTGGCAGAGCTTAGAACGTCAGGCGGTACCATTCGCAGGGCATATAATAACATATGTCCTCTTCCAGATTTTGAAGCCTCCAGCCTTCAACCGGGGGAGCATGTTGCGACTGCGATATAACTAAACGCACTACAATGGGCAACAGCGCGGCGTGCGGGGGGACTACCCGGACGTGTGCGACGAGTGGGGGACCGAGCCGGGAGGAGCAGAGGATATAAAACAGCCGGTGCTCGCCTTGGGACATGACTGTGGACGGTCCGACTTCAACCTCCCACTACATATCGTGTAAAGACCTGGCGATTAAAATACCAGTTATACAGTCCACTGCCATTTTATTTACGTCCCCTGGACCCTTAACAAAGAACATCTCAAACCATGAAGGTTTTATGTCAATTCAAAGTATCTACCTATTACTATACAATGGCAACTTTATACTTTCACCCCTGTTATATAATAAATAAAAATTCTGTACAACGATTTTATACACAGTATAGTTGTTTCCATTGTAAATAATCCGCTCAGAAAGTTAGTAACCTGGACGAAAATTACCATAAAGGGTAGGATAAAATTTAGAGTAACTGATGAACCTCAAATACCTATATGTATTGTACATTGTGCTGAGTTTGACCTTTTACAAAATTTGAAACTACCTAGTACCTACATTGTATATTATTGTCAAATATTCGGTAATGGTTTACGGCGGCGGTTAGACCCGTTATGAAGAATTGGCTCGAGAGGCATCACGGGACCCTCTCATACCGTCTGACGCAGGTGATCACCGAGAAAGGATGATTCGAAGATCACCTGTATATGATCCGCAAGGAGTCAACGCCTGTATGCCACCATTGCAATGTTAGATCAATGGTTGGATCCTTGATTATACGTAAAAAAACTTCACTATATTAGTGAATTAATTGTAATTCATTTTTTGAGTTTGACAATAATAATAATTTTGTTTCTTTTGTACATAATTATACTTAGAACTGTAATTTATATGTATATTTAATTAAATAAAGAGAATAATAATAACATTAATTTATTTCATAACCATTGCAAATTGCCACAAAAATATGGAGTCTCCTTTTAAGTAAAAGAATACCTGTGCCAGGACACTCCATCTTATACGGTGTCACGGTTATGTGTTTATAAATAAATAATCTAACACAATAAGTTATATATCTGCCTTATATGCTTACAAATTACAATATTTGTAGGCATATTGATAACGTGAAATTCATCAATTAGAACTTTTAAGAGTGAATGTGTGTAAATGATTGGAAAACATACATTGGTTGAAATTTGGATTCAAAGTATACCTTTTATCAGTACTTATCAATTATATATCACATTATACTATAAAACTAGTCTCATAAAACGCCTTAGAAGCAATTCGTCTAAGATTCCCTTAATGTTCCATCATCACTATTTACTTAAAAGACATTGCAACAATATCATGTAATATTCATCCTACATCAAAAGAGAGAAGGAAATAAATAAAATTCCGCTGAAAAAATTGTATCACATGCGATTTCGAAAACACACTTCGAAACGCTTCTTTGACATCAAACTATATAAGATTACATGTTTATACATGTATTCGAATTTTGTTTGAAGACGAAATGGGAAATAGGAGATTAGGGATACAATTAATTTGGTAATACTTTTTTGGACACACTATCACACAAATTTTATTCTAGAACATTAAAAAAACAGCGATAGTGTGAGCTTACTCACTCAGTCTTTAGGAGGGGAGAAATGATGTATAATACGCGTTTCAGTACATCCTTATCCATCTATCATTTTTTTACAAATAAACTTCTTTATTCATATAATTAAGTTAGTCATATCACCAACATTTCTTCTTTACTCTATTGTGTATTCAAATGTTTTTATTTTTTTTGTGTATTTCTTTAAAATTGGTAAGACCTTACCAAAAAAATAAATTTAAAAAAAACTTAACAATAAAACGAAATTTAAAGCGTAATATAATACTTACACCCGACACTGAAAACGTTAGATTTTTTTTTAATGGGACTAATTCCTCCCACATCCCGGCCACCATAACTCCTGTACACTAGGATCAACAGCACTGACCCACGAACACAGAGAGTTATGACATTCGGGAAGTCCCAGGAAAAAATTAAAATGTCTCGGAATCCGCAACGAAATTAATCAAAAGAAAATTGGAGGGGTTCTAAACAAAATAAATCCACTTCCCTCCTTATCAAAGTAACTCCGTATATGGTCTTTAGTTGATATCCTTGTCAATGCACAGAATCCCTTTTTAGACTATTCATTCACTATTTTAATATGTTCGATAAATGAAGTTTCTTCCTAAAACTACTTTCTAAAAATACTTAGTAACATACTGAGGTTTTATTGGCGGTATATATTACTCGGCGGTGATTTGAGGTTACCTAAGTACCTAAGTACCTGGAAGGTTTTTTGGGTGCGAAAGTTAAGCGATTGCGTCCATCCCAATGAGATATTAAGTTCAAACATCTATTGGCTAATTTCTCAAGCCCTGCCCCAGTATCAGATTCCAAAATAATAGACCGTCATTAGCACCTATACTACCATCCGTTTGTACCTTGGATGCCTACATCCAAGGTACAAACGGATGTAGGCATCCAAGGTACAAACGGATGGTATTGGTATTGCAAGAAAATCGTCGAAGCCTATATTCCACAAGTATGGACCTAGCACTGATCCCTGAGCACATCCCATTGTAAGCGCCTTCGAAACAGAATGATGACCAAGTCTTCGTTAAGCTGTACCTTGTGAAAAGTACGAAGAGATAAGGCAATAAGTATTTTTAAAGCACCCCCGTGATTTTAATTTCAGCAACAGCAGCCACCAAAAGCGCCAGATATATCTAAAAAAATAGGCAACACGTACTGAAATTTTGATTCAGTGACAATCTTCCTAACTGATATAACCGCATCAACTGTCGATTTCCCCAACATAAATCGAAATTGTCTATCATGAAACTTAACTGCACCTGGCAGGAGCCAGGGCAATACAAGACATTCTAAAAGCTTTCCTAACGATGGTAACAATGTGATCGGTCGATAGGATTTAGGATCATCCGGCGGCTTGTCGCCACTTTCTTTTCCGTGTTCATCCACTCTTATCTTATCTATCTATATCTTATCTTATTATTCAATGATATTACCATAAATGTCTTATTCGATATTCTTATCTCATTCTCATCTAGAACTTTGATGCGATTGTTGTTGGTGAGTAAGTTGACCATCCGCCTCATGTTTTTAACCTCATTAGTGTTGCAAGTATACGTAGCAACAGATAATTTCTTTTCTATCTGCAGATGGACTATGAACTTCTTTGACGTTTGAGTATATAATTATGGATTAATTAAAAAAGTAAATATACGAAAATTAATATTATACTCTTCACATTTGGTACTGTTAATGCTTTTGCAAGTTGACTTAGGATATGAGAATATTGAATAAGACGTATATGGTAATATCATTGAATAATAAGATAGTGGATAAACACGGAATAATGTTCTTTAAAAAAATATATATAAATTAAAGAGAGCACTTTCGGCTTTCTTTAAATTACACAATTTATTGTTTTGAAGACGAAGAGATAAATCATAATTATTTTAAATTCTGATTGTGAATCATAGGTTAAAAGATTTAAACAGCGCATAGTTGAGTAACGAATAAAAATAGGTAAAAATACTATAGTATTCAATAAAATTGCAATCTCATAACAGCAGCTATTTACTAAATGCATCCGAATGTTTACACTGTACTTAAACGAAAACATAAATTTAAAATTGTTTATCAGTCCGTTTGAACTCCACCTAAGCCGGCGATTCCAAAGCGAGTGAACCGACTTCCATGAGAATTTTACAGGCTGGTCTTATTTAATGATACCCTACGTTATGGCATAGACAAAAACAAAATCCCTCTACGTATACGGGGTTTTTTGTTCTAGATTTTAAAACTTTGGTTGGCGCAAGTAATGATTAGAACGTGTCTTTTCAATTCGTGATCTAGGCCTAATCATGTATACTCATTTAAAATTACATGAACACATTATTAAAACGTGTAAAGACGCGAGTAAAAGTCTAGGTTTCATAATTAGAGCATCGTATCAATTTAAAAATGTCGAAGTAATAATACATTTGTACAATGCCTACGTGCGGAGTAAGTTAGAGTTTAATGCCTAAGTATGGAGCTCTCGAGAAATCTTGTACACAATGATGGTGTAAAAAAACCAACGTTAGTTTCCCGATCTTTGTACAACATCAACATTTGTATCGGGCATAGTTGGTCTAGATACCCTACAGTTTAGGTGAGAACTTAAGCATATCTTCTCCCGAACATATTACTATTTTTTGACAACTGACAAAGTAGCTAACTCTACAGTACGTGAGACCATATATTTCTATGTACCGGACAAATACATGAGAGGCATTGGTAGGCGACATCCTAGACTTCGTGGCGGTGCACTCCCCACACGCTGATAACGGCCCCACTTCGAAAGCCGTCAGACTATTAAACTGTTTCCTAGAGGCCAATCCAGAGGCAGATATTTTTTTTGACAAACCTAGCGTAATGTATAGTAATGTGTTACTCTTCCTAAATAATACAGTAAGTACAGGTATAGATAGCTAAGTTTCATCTAAGTGATATTAGAAGATCTCATAATAAAATTGTTGTGTTTGTAATTTTTATTGTAATTTGTAATGTTTTATTGTGTATTTTAAAATTTTAGTATTGTTGATTTTATGTCTTTGTCTATTTTATTTTGTATATTTAGTATAGAAATAAGTGATTTGGTTGTATAAACTGTAAGCTTATATTTGATGAATAAATTAACACGAATTTATACCGCTGTAAATATTCACAGCTTTGTAGTGCTCACAGATTCTAAGTTAAGCCGCTTAAATTTTAAGGGCTTGTTCGTTACCTAGAATAAATTTTTTTCTATGTTGTGTTACTAGAAATTAATTATCAATTATTTTAGAAAAACAAAATATGTAGTTTCATTATTAGGTCTTATATTCCATTGAGTTTGTACTTGATTAAGCGATAATTGTTAAACATGGTGTACCTATGGGCTGGCTTCCACTAGAAATGAACTCATAACTTTAATATACCAGATTGACTTCGGGAACACATTTATCTAATTTTGACGTCGATAATTCATCGGATTTGCCTCTACATTTGTCAAATACTTTTTCATTGTAAAGAAAGTTTTTCAGGATCGTTAAATAGACAACTTTAGTATGTATTGCATTGCAACTTTAGCATGTAGTTTTAAACATAGAGCTACCATCCACCATACATCTTTAAAAATCCCCAATAACCCAAAAAAAAGCTATTTTCAGACAAAAAGTTTAATAAAATTAAGAAAATGTCAAACTAGAAGCCGTTTTCTTCTTGTTATTGTAAATCTTTACTGAAATGAGATTTCAAAAGCTTTTTAGATGTTTCAGGTAAAAACGGGCCCGGAAGTAAATTGTACCGAATAATAGGCTTTGATAACCGTTTGAAACAGGAAAATAAACTACTTTTCTCGATAATAAATTGCGTTCAAAAATAATTTAGGTAAACATTTCCTTGAATCTTACATAGAAATGTTCGTTTATTACATAAACAGTCAACATGAAAATAGGATTCAATTACGGGAGCAAATGCTACCTTTATGACTTATGTTTTTTTATTATTTAGATGGCAATCGAGCACTGTCTGCTCCTTAAAGTAAGTGACTACAGCCGCCCACGGTCTTTAGCAAATAAAGAATATCAAGTGCGTTATCGGCCTTCTAGGTGAGAGTACGCCCTGTTCTTTAAGGTCAAATCTACGTCAAATATATCGGTCTGAAAAAAATAATTACCTTTTAAACTTTCAAAAGGTAAATTTTTCACAAATAAAAACAAAAATAAAATTGGTTTTGTGATAATCGGCCTCCTCCGTCCGTCTGTGTTCATATTAAACCTTCATAGTCTTCCTAAAATT
The DNA here is from genome assembly GCA_902825455.1 of Arctia plantaginis. Lineage (NCBI taxonomy): Eukaryota > Metazoa > Arthropoda > Insecta > Lepidoptera > Erebidae > Arctia > Arctia plantaginis. Next base: position 12,192,093 of record CADEBD010000288.1, read on the forward strand.
AGACAATCCACAAACATATTAACATCTTATTATCATATCATTATCTTTTAATATGAAGGATACAATATCTAATTATATTGTAACACATTTCGCCTTTACCAGTTTATTGACAAGTATGTATGCTTAGTAAAATATTCAAGAATGAACTCATAACTACGCATAGTAAACCCAGGTTGGGTTTAAATCCTTGTGAATCCTGGAGGATGAAAAGTGTTACTATCACTTAATTTGACCACGTTACTACTTAATTTTTTTAAGTGGAATCAAAAGCACCATTACAATGTGATTAAATTGAAAATATATATTTTTGTAGATATTTTACTTTTAACGACACGTTTCGCATCAAGTCTCAGTCCGAAAATAATCACATGGTAAAACAGACAAAGGCAACTTATATGTAGTGACAATTAGCAACATTGTGAACGAAGCGTAATTAATATGGTTTACGATATCGTAACATACTTATTCAATAAATTTGTGTGAAGTCACGCGTTTTATACAGGCCAAAGCGAAAGGAGTAAATGTTCTCTAACGCTGTAAATGTAAATAAATATTTCGCTTATGGAAAAGGTAAAAGAGGTTATCTATGAAACATATCAGTTTTAAAAGTATCAGAAAGATATTTGTTTATTACAAAAAACTGTCCTGGATGAAGATTGATTGGTCTAAACTCTGAAGTGTTCTCATCAATATTTTAATTTATTCCACTTCGTTGTTTCCAATTTCAAGCGGCGTAGTGACAAGGGATTTACAGTGTCAAAATCTTATCTCTCTATTTATAAAATGAACTTTCTACCACTTTTATTAAACTTCTAAAAAAGTTTCAGCAGTTGTTTCAATAGTTGAAGTCCTGTAAGTCCTTTAAAAAAGCGTTTTGCAATAGTAGAAATTCATGGCTTTTTCCTTAAAACCTTTCACTTAAAAACATTTGTAAGTAAAAACATAATATTGCATTATAGAAAACTTGCTTGTAGAAAACTACCATATAACCTTGCATTACTTTCTCTAATACCTTACAGTCAGAATGAAATTGACCTAACTTGCAAAAAATATAATGAAATTTCTAAGAAGCGATCAAGTAAGCATTTAATCCATATTTAGGCTGTCGCTTTTTTACTCATACTTGAGATTTATTTCTCCTACAGGGTATTAATTCATATTTTCGAAGGAATATTATATCAAAATTATAAATGCCAACAATTTGGAGTTACATTGATTTCATTCTAAGAGTAATCCTATCTTCACTACGGTGTAAAAACAAAACATTCTTCACTGCATTTGTGAATAAAGCCACCTATAACGCAATTGAGTATTACAATTCACATGATAGATCTCGTGTTCAACTGAACCACTCCTTCCTAAAACATCACAGTGAACATTTAGTTTATCTCAGCAGGTTTTATTGCCGTGGATAAACGTTAGAACCGGATGGATATGTTTAAAAAAAAGGTAAGTAATAAACGAGTTGTATTAAGGAGACATTCAATTACAATACTAAATTCTTAAAAGTGTAATATAAGTACAAAGCACGTAATATAGAGAAAATAATCTAAACTAACATTATAAAGCTAAATATTTCGGACATCTGACACACACAATAGCATGAATAAATTCACTTTCGACTTCTCTATATTTGTGTGACCAATTACTCAGTTAATAAACTTTTCTGATAAACGATGAAAATTTTGTCCGTTCTACCAACTACATATATTTGATACCTGATGGTTTTATATAAGTTGGGTTGCACTGCATAGCAGATTGAGAAGAGTCTAAACTATTTTTTATTAAATGTATAATTTTAATAAACACAAACTAATGCAAATAGACAGATGCATGCATGTACATATTTGACGTATCTTTCAAATGAACTGTCGATGTACTACTGAAGTCGTTGTCACCTTTAAGAGTCAAAAGTGTACATCTATATGAAAATTAATTATGAAGATATACTCGTACATATTATGATAGTACACTAGGCATAGATAATTTAATGCATTGCTTAATCAATACATATATATGTATCAAGCATCTGTCAGATGTACTATCGACGCGCTACTGAAGTCGTTATCGCCTTTAAGTGTTGAAAGTGTACTTCTATATGAATATTAATATTAAAAATTTATACCTAATATGACTACACTAGGTACAGGTACACATACAAAGTGTACCTTATTACACTTTAATCAAAACTTATGCGTGTGTCAAGCATCTGCGGTTAACTCCTGTCTCATCTATCGGTTGGTATTTAAAACATGTTTTAGATCCTAAAGTGAAGCTCTGTACCACTTTATATTCAAAACACTACAAAGTGATTTGTTACGATTTTTTACTAAATCACCATCGATTTCGTAAAGACAGTATAAAAATCGTGAAAAAATGTATGATCTTTCGGGTCTACGTCATCTTATCTATCACTTTTCATCTACAGGAATGAAACAAGGATTATACACACACACCTAACCTTGTCGGTTATTAATTAATTAATCCTTGTCTACCAATAATCATCATTATATTTTATAACTAGGAAGAAAAGGCTATATATGTTATTGGGACGTAAACACCATCACATACATACAGTACATTGCCATATTGGTAAGCTTGAAAGTCACAACAAACAAATTATTTCTTGATTTTTTAGACATGATTGAAGTAGGTAAACCAGTGAAGATTGCGTAATGTACAATATTTATTGTTTTTTCTCTCTCCCTCCTTCTTAAATACATACTTCTTTGAATAAAATAGAAAAAATATCATTTTTCTTATAAAGACGCCTCTTGGCTCGCGAGTTAAAAGAAATAAGCTTTGCTCTGCAAAGCTCAACAAACGACGACTGTCAATCTTAATACATCATGTTACTATGAACTATCTACATGTCTAGAATCAGACGTGTCCGGACAGCTAAATAAAAATGAACTCACCAAAGAAACAGCAACAAAACACAATTGTGTATAAAGTAATAAATATGGCTCTGACATCCGTTCTATCAAATATATATTCGTCATCACTCATGGAGTATATTGTCTGGTTAACTCTGGATACGTTGATAGCCCCAGCGTCGACATTCTCCGTTTTGTTAATAGAGGGCCAAACATTATTTTGCTTCAAGTCAGAAGCTACAAACAGCTTTGCACCGTACATATTTTCTGGTAGTGAATCGATCATGGTACATTCTTAACTGCTGCATGCAAAACCTCGTACATTTTCTGGAACAAACGGAAAACATTAAAACGTCTGAACTTACCGCATTGTCGACATAGAAGAGAAAAATACATATTTTTAAAGTATTTTTTTGCAATTCTAATCCGAACCGAAACCGAACCGAAATCGAAATGCGTTAACAGAATAAATTATGCTACTTAGAAGTAGTAATAATTTTGACATATCCTTAGAGTATGTATTTTATCCGTAAAGTAAGTATATATTTTTTTTGGTTATTTTTGCAATGGATTCATACATAAATTAATAATGCACGATTTCTTTTAGCTGGACAAAAACCTGTAAATAATGCGCATGCCATTATGTTGACAAACATTTATTTTCTGAATTAGGTGCTTTCTATTCTATTTAATTTTAACTGCATTACAGTACTTTAAGTTTGTTGTTTTCTGTGTCGTTATTTTGCTAGGCGTATAGTATAGTATAGTTTCTTAACAGATAAATACTTGTCGCCAAAGTTTTTTTTTGTTCAAAATTTGTTGTTTCTTTATCAACAATTGTAAATAATTATAATAATGTTCCTTTTCGCATCCACACATTCTTATAGAATATACCGGAAGTTACAATGAAATAAATAATGAAAAGAATGAAAGTAAATCCTAAAATCTAAAGTAGGTATAAAATCATGTTGAAATATAATCATTTCAAATATATAGAGCCTATAAAGATCATTTCAAATGATTTTAGAAGCTGTTAAGATTCGACTGCAACTTAGTACACTTACCATTTCCGTGTTAGTTTATTATACAACCTATAATTATATTGCATCTAGATATTTTAAGTTGTACACTCTCGTTTTTAACGACGTTTACACACACGACACTATCGTCTTGCAATGAAAATCAATATGAATAGAATAACATATTGTTATAATCCATACAAGTACTCGTAATAAGACAACGAGTTTTAGTAGCCATAATAGATTTCGGCTCATGTTAGGCTTGTTCCAGTACCTCCGCCCTTCTAAATACTACCAGTTGTTTCTTTCTGTTTGTGACTATAGTTAGTAATAGTATTGAGTGTTTTCATATCTTCCAGTAACGGCATGTGGATGCTACTCTTTTCTGTATCCAACTCAGATACAAAAAAAACGATATGTTATTGTTTTTTTCATTAACACCAATTAATTTTACACGTTGCTTTAACATGTGATTAAATGCAAAAATAAATATCCCACATTTATTTTCTATTTTTATTCTTGTTAATTTCTCGCTTTATGCCCGTCCTGTATTTTATTAGCTAAGCGTCTTATAAGTCATTCGGATTTTTATTGCTAACCATCAAGCGTCAAATTTTGTGTTCAAACGTAAAAACTATATTACGTGTAAGCAAGGTAAGTATTTGAATCTTATCACCAAGAAACTGAGAGCTGTAGAGAAGTTTCAAGAAGTTGGCACCGAGTCTTGAAAAAAATTACATAATGCTTTTCTTCGTGCTTAAAGCAAGCTTGTTGTTGTCCAACTTAAAGACTTAAGTGATAATGTCATCACACACTTTTATAATAGACATTAGATAAATAAATTATGTCAGAAAGTTTGAAATGTCCACGGTATGAAGTCTGAGGTCAATTAGTTCTGCTACTGAAATATATACATATCTCTATGTATACGACTGCACGGATGGCGTTGTGATTTAAGCGGTCGCCACGCCGCTTCCTACTATGCCGAGTGTTGTGGATTCAAACCCCACATAGGACGATACTTTGTATGATATACAAATTGTTGTTCTGACTCTTCTTCTTCTAAGTGTTCTTTGTGTCCGTTTCATGTATGTTTGTTAAGTCCCTCGCGACACAGGATGTATTCCTAATTCAGGAGTAGTCATTTTAAAAGAAAAACAAATTATATTTAAACACCATCATCACGCTTTCACCGTCCAAACGAAGGCCTCCCCTTTATATATGTCACACTAAATTGTACGTAAATTCCCGCTTCTCTCCTAATTCATTTATGTGCCTGTCACTTTTATTATACTACGACTACCAAGATGGACTGCGATGCCTTTAGCTCTTTTTTTTTGTTTTTTTAGGCTCAATTTAGGAATTTAGGCTAATAGGAATGGAAGCGACTTTTTGTAACAAAATTGTACACAGCACAATGAACTTTTTGTCAATTGTATAAAATATAAACTAAATTCGAGCCAAAAAAAGGTCGCGCTTCTTCTGAGGAAACCTCGCGCATTCTCGAAAATTCCCTCAGCCACTGTCGGCGATGTCTGTGGAATCCGCGGGTAGTGCGGCGCAAGACGAAGTTACTGGAATGCGTGAGAATTCTAGAGCATTCCCACGAATTCGCCGTCTAGCGTCATGAGGCAAAATTGACGCTTCCAGTCCACGGCGGTGTAAATTGAGTTGTAATAAGTAGTTGAAAATCAATTCATCCACTGAGTTCCTTGGCAAAGTGTCAGGCCATAATAATCGACAGTCAGGGCTCGATTTTCGACAGTTATGCAATAACCACAACAGAAACCTTCGTTCGGCCAACAATCTCCTTCTACAAAGTCTTTCTCACACCACTGGGTTTGTCGGCTCTTCGTTCTTCATCCAGGCTGTCCTCTAGTGGAATGCGCTTCCTCTCGAAGTCAGGATGGCCACAAATCGGTACTCTTTTAATACGAAAGTGTAAGAGCTTTTGCTGAAATGCCAGATTCAACGAGCTCCTATGTATATACGTACATATATGTATGTGTGTATGTAAGTATGTGTATGTGTGTTGTATTCAGGTGTATACACCAAATTCTAAGATAAATGGTATTTAACAAAACCTCGATCATTTATTACCCTCTCCCATAAATGCACCTACCTCATTCTTTCCCATCATCGCCAATTCGATCAACTGGCAGAGAATGCCTTAGGCATTAAGTCCGCCGATGCATGTACTTGTTCAAAAAGTTATAAAATAAAATCAATCCTTATTTTAATTATAGTACTTTTGCAAGTATATACGAGCACTTACAATAACAGATATAAACTTCAAAAAACAGGAATTACAATCACAGGTATTTTTGTGTAGGAACACATACGGGTCGTCACCTCAATGTGTTCAAACAGTAAGGTCGTACTTAAAACGTCTAAAACCACACAATGTTCCATCACCGAGCCTTTATGGAAAGGGCTCAAGTGTACCCGGTTGACAGCATTAGACTTATTACTTGAATGGGCTCAAGTTATATTTGTCAAATGTGGCTGTTTAGTAATGTAGGTCCATTAAGAGATACATGGGTTTTTATATCTGTTTGTACATACTTATTATAATATGTTAAATACATGTTTGTCGGTCAATTTCCACTATATATAAATCGAAGAACTTGTATTCCTTCGATTTTACCTAAAACACCCTAAGGTCGTTTTATTATTACAAGTAATAGATACGAAGGTTACCTGACCTTCTGATCTGAAGATAATGTATTTAGAGGTCACCTGATGGTAATTGGTTACTATCACCCATGGACACCTATAACCTGAGATACATTATTGACAGAACCTCCGGTGCGTCACTCACTCGGTAAGAAGTGGCGTCACATCCATTGAACGGTTAACCGGCCTGTTTATGTGCCGAACCGGGACTCTCTTACGGCAATGGTTTATGCATAAACATGATTTAATGTTGTCTCTTCATATTGAGTTATTCGCCTTTGTTACAAGTATCTTTAACTCGACAGTGTACAATAGTGGGTCGTGAGGCCCGAACCACTCTATTGAAAATTATCAGTTCATCGTCTATCATCGCTACAGTACTATTTTATTTTACATAAATAAATTGTTGGCAACTTTTCGATAAAAATTATTCATTTACTCAAAATTGCCTTGAAGAATAAATATTTTTACGCTCCTTTGACAATACAATAATGAATATTTGACGCCTGAAATACTGAAGACGATCATACTTAAAAAGATTTTTTACGTGCCCGTGTAAAAATATTTGGAAATTATACGTTTCAATTGACAAATAAAATTAATGTAATGTAGCAGTTTGATAGGAATAGCGTTCATAAATCTAAAAAGTAAACAGTCTTAATTACAGATTTTATACCACTTAAATTTTTTAGTTATTAAGTTTTACATTAACGAATTTAACAATATAATTATAAAATAATCCATAAAATCGTTGCTCCAGCAAGGAAAAAATTATGTTTGATATTTAATGGAAATATCTTTTGCGGTAAATGAAAAAAATACTTCTTTTTTTTTTCATTTTTATTATTATTATTATTAATGATTAATATCAAGGCTTCCAGTGCAAGTGAATTTCATTACCGACCTATACAATAAGCTTTTTTCTTATTTTAGAACATAAATATCAAAATTTAGGAAAACATTTAAACTTAACATGGTCGAAATGGTGTCTGTCGAAATTTTATGTTTTTTTTTTTTTTTGCTTTGAACAATGTTTTACATCAAAATGTTTAAATAAGCATAATACTTACACGTGGAATGTTGTGTTGCAGTTTTCGTTATACTTTTCCAATGTACCTACTGTGGCAACCGTTAATTGCACAAACTGTCATTTTGTACTAAAATTACGAGAGCTGTTAGCACTACATTTTGACCTTGAGCACTGACGCCCGCCGTTCGTCCGCTGTGCCAAAATGGCATATTTTAACTTGTCTCACTTTTCGTGCGTGTTCTTGCTTTCTATTCGTGACTATTCTAAGGTGAAAGATTAAAAAAAAGTCGAATGAGATAAAGATACGCAATAAAAAGACAAATGGAATCAGTTTTTTTGAGCCCCGAAAGGTTTATTACTTTTTGAATAAATTGCAAAATGCCGCGTTGTTGGACCATTTCTTGAAAATTTTATAACTCGCGTTGTATTGAATATTAAGACCTAAAATTAAAGCAAAATGTGGGTGGTGTGAGCCTAAAAATATACACCAAGGTTCAGGAAGATTGGATGTAAACTTTTTTTATAATATTTAAAACACCGAAAAATGGCCATTAAAAAGTTGTTAGCCAACGTAGAGTAATTTTTCAGACGCGCTGTTATTCCTTGAATATTTCTCTACAACAACACACCCATTTTTCACTCATGTTGCACATAATAATGATTAACCTCATTAATTTCTCCACTATCATAAATGACTGCCCGCTTATAAGTAATTTGAATTTATCCAATAGTAAAGAATTGAGCCGTTGTGAGCCAATTGCTCATTCAATGTAAATCTATACAAATAAATAAAATTGGAGTGTCTGTTTGTAATATTAAAATAACCGCTTTTTACTAAATGCATATATATGTTCACACAGTACATATGCCAAAATAACATTTTTTACAATTTTTGTCTGTCTGTCTGTCGGTTTGTTCCGGGTAATCCTGGAACGGCTGGACCGATGTCGACGGTACTTTCACTGGCAGATAGCTGATGACATAAGGAGTAACTTTGGCTACTTTTTTTAGACTAGCTTCGCCCCGCGGCGTTGTCCGCGGTTATAACAACAAACGCGGGTAACACCGCGGGTCTCAGCTAGTTTAATATATGCGTGCCCTGATTAATGTTGTTTAATTCAATATTGTAATTTATGTTTGTATTCAGGCTTATCTGATTCATTTGTTTAATGAGAAAACAAAATAAGTGCAACGCATATTGCACTTACTTGTGCTTAAAGGAAGTTACATAGTTAGCATTTCATGTACGTACCTTCCGTCCTTAGCTTCAAGAACGTTTGAAAAAAGTAAAGAAGGGAATGATTAATGTGTTTTCAAAAGCATTAAAAAGAAGAAAATCTATATTTACATATATCAGTAGAATGAAAAACCTTTGTACAATAAACTGAAACGATAACCATTTGAAATCTAGAGTGAAAATTTGGCTTCTACAACAGGACTATTCAAACAAACAGAAGCTCTACTTACACACATCGCCTAATGATAACTCAACCATAAGATCTTCCTCCATCTTGTCTATTCGAATAACATAAACGCCTTTTTACATACTCATAGACAACTCATTCTCAGCTATTAAAAGCTTACTATAACCATCTGATACATTTATGTTACGAGTAATTCGAGTTTAAACGTGCTAACTTAACTTGATTAGTTATAATCTTAACTCAGTATGTTCATTTTATGTAAATTAACTAATTCATTTTTTAAATAAATATTTACATAGCAAAATGACCAAGTATTATAAATAGTGGCCAGCAGTCGTAGTCCAACGATAGGCTAGATAAATATAAAATGATATGATTAGAGTAACCAACATACCTTCATAGATTAGGTAATAAAGTATTTTTAGTAATAATAAAACATTTATTTCGTAGCCAGAATAAATCTTATCTTTTTTCGGCAATTACGTAATTTTTTTCCATCGGAGTACATCAGTGATAGATTTTCCCCAAAGTGCTTCCAATTATTTTTTGATATCCTGATCAGTATTATTTACTATTCAAAGTAAAATATTTTTTTTTTTTATTAACTTGTAATTTACCAAATGCCTAAAGTCGCTATCTGTTCAACGTGAAGTCCCAAAATGGAATCTATTTAGACACTACCGCATTTCATTTTATTACAAATTTTAGCTCGGTTGGCTCTTATTTAAACTATTATTCATTAGATCTTGTCGGTCAATTCAAAAACATATTGGGGACGATGTAATACACCTTTGTATATTATAAGAGTGAAATAAAAAAGGTAAGGAGCATGGTAAACCTCTGCACCACCGAGGCAGTCAAAATGCTCACTAGATATGAATAAATAACCAAGATGACAAAAAGAATAATGTAGACTCCCTCTAGTTCAAACGTTATTAGTAAAAGGGCACCATGGCTGCTTAACTGATGTAGTACGTAGTGGGGGATAAGAAATAGAACTATATGCCAAATGGTTCATGTAGGTCAGCAAGCTTGCACCGGTGTGGGTGGCGCCTCTGGCCCCAGAGGCCGCCAGTAGGCGGTCAGAGCCATACGCGGATACCGCACGGTGTCCACCGAGGTGGCTTGCGCCTTGGCCGGAACACCCCCGTGGGATTCCCAAATCCCACGGGGGTGTTCCGCCTCCAGGCGGAAGTGCTCGCCGAAGTCTATCGGCGAGTGGCTGACTTCCGGGCGGAGAGCGGATTTCGCACTCCGCCCAAAGACGTGCGCGAGTGACGCAAAGCCGCTCGCCGAGCCACCATGGTGAGATGGTCGTTCCGGCTGAAAACTCCACGCGCTGGCTTCGCCGCCATGGAGGCTCTCCGAGTGGGCTGACGCAGGTGCTTTCCGGGCACGGTTGCTTTGGCAAGTACCTGCACTCGGTCGCTGTGAGGGAATCGATTCCCGCCTGGCACCACTGCGACTGCACTGAGGACTCGGCCCAGCACACGCTGGCGGTCTGCCCCGCATGGGCGCCGGGCCCTTACAGTACAGCAGTCATCGGAGCGGATGTCTCGCTACCGGCCGTAGTTCGCTCCATGGCCGGTAGCGACCGGTTACCGCGGTCGCAACGTTCTGCGAGGAGGTAATCTCGCAGAAGGAGGCGGCGGAGAAGACCCGGGAGGACGACCTCCACTCGGACCCGATCCGTCGCCGGCGAACCGGGCGGCGCAGGCGCGCTCACCTGGACGGGATGGGTTTTCCCCTCCACCCGCATTAATTCGGCCAGCCGCGAGGGGGCGGCGTCCGCGTGTGCCGGACGTCGCCTAAAGAGAGGATTATCCAAGACGGAGCCCGCACCAGGAGCTGGCCGGCGCTAGGAGGGGTCCAGAAGGCGATAACTACCTGGACCCCCCCTAAAATAGAAGCGCAAAAAGGGGATACCGTGTGGTTTTAGTCGGTTCGAGTCCGACACACCGCCCCGCCGAACAGAAAACCCCGGCGGGGTGACGGTCCGAGGGGATTTCCACACGTAAAAAAAGAAAAAGCCTTTGGCAGTCCGTTATGCACACAGACTTATGTATAAGAGGAATAACTTGAGTAAAAGTGAGTTCAAAAGATCATAAAAATGCTCAAAAAGTATACAAATTAGTACAAACAGGTAATACACTAAGTTGAAAACTTTACAATAAATTACAGTATGTCTCTTATAAATTATTAAGTCTTTATCTACATCATTTTTATATTCAAAACAGTTTCTGTCCTCAAAGGAAATGTAATTTTCTTCACCTCGCTGAAAATACATATACGAATTCTCTTAACGTTTTCCCATCGTACAGGTTACAGGATATTAAGCACAAAAACAAAATATTCCAAAAAACATATATATATATATATATATATATGTATATATAAATGAAATACACAGGGATATGACCCATAAAACGGTTGTAAACGGCACGTTAACATAATAAAACCCAAAGAGATTATTTGTTCAAATGCGTTGATATCAACTTTAGGATTCCTTACTCTCACTTGAAAACATGTATTTTAATGAATCATTTAAAAATAAAGGCGCCGGAGCCATAAACATAAATAAGTATTATTTTTTACAAGTAAATAATTCTTATTTATGTTTATTGCAACTATCAGCCTGTAGGAAAAAACTATATTAATCGTGATCAGTTTTCTTGTTTTTCCATCTAGATGTCACTGGCTAACAAATTAACTTCAGTATTAAACATAAAATAACTCATTTGGAAATGGAAAATAATTTCAACATCGTGTTATGGATTCCTGTCTAAACACTGATGTTAATTACAACAGATATTACATTCACGGATGGTGACACATTTCATGTTGAGAAAGACGAAGGATGAAATATTAATACGTCGTAGACCCAAAAATGAAGAAATCCTGCAGAATTACTAACCAAATTTGAAATATTTTTTTGATCAAATAAAATATTTCAAATTTGGGTAAATTAGTGGTAGGTGGATAATTTTTACATTCTCCCGCTGCTTTCTCCCAACAAACTCTTGAAATAGTGTGGGATATTCGCCTTGACTGTGACATTTTATATTGTTTCTTATCCAGAATCTATGTATGTTGCCGTCGATAATTTAAATATTGAAGAATTAGTCGTATTCCTTCAACCTCTAATTACTCTTCCTCAAACAAATTCAGATATAACTTTCGTAGCTACAGTGACTTGACTGACTGGACTTGACAGTACAGTACTTCACTGGTTTCGAGCTCTCACAGTTTACATCTCTGCTACACACAGCACACTTCTCCTCTTTGCTACGCGTCTCCTCTCCGCTTTGGTGGAAATAACCTGCCAGCTTCGCAGCCCATATCCTTTTGTCTCATCTCCTCTTTGCTTTGGTGGAAACCGGGCCTAAGGGGCAGTTATGTAGTTGTTTGTGATTACTTTATATTGCTCTCCTTTCGACCTCAAACCTTGCTATGAGGCATTATAATTATTTAATTTTAATGAAAATGTAATTGAATTATAAAACTAACTAACTATTTATCTATATTTTAACAAAAGACCCTTCTCGGTTTAAGTTGCTGAAAATGATAACTGCCTTAGATGTAAATTTGGTCATATTAAAATACAATTTTGCAGGCTTAGCCTATTATTTTTGCTGACATTTGCTGACAATAATTGGGTGATAACTTGCCTTGATGTAGGAAAGTTTTAGAAAGACATTACTCAAATCCTAATGAAAGAGTTTAATTTCATCAACAGTAAGGATTTCTTACACTCACACTTCACTGATTTGAAAATATGTGTACTGAACAATTTTCGTAGGTAAATTTAGCCATTATTAAGTGTCTGAACGACTCTCTTATATCACCGTGTTTGTTTAAACCTGTCAATACCAGTTATATTTTGTTCCAAATAATCGTTGCTATCTCTCTAATCGCTCTAAGTTACGAGCGACAAGCTAGAATTTTTGTTTCATTAGTTTATTTTATTTATTTTAAAAAATTCATTAAATCAATTAAATATAAAAAATATAAATATATAATTGACTGACTTGGTGGTGCAGGTGCTGAGATTGCAATTATTTATTTCGGAGTTTCGGTGTTCTCTGTTTATAATATGTATGTATTTACAAAAAAAAGAATATAAGTATTCTATCAGTCAATTTAGCTTTCATTATACAAGCTCTTCATTCTACGGAGAGGCCTATGTCCAGCAGTGGAAAATTAAAGGCTAAGGTTGATGATGATTAATTGAAGCGACCAAAAATATGCATGTTACCAATATTACTAATAAATGAGTTAGAGTAAAATAATTACATACATACAGCAAAGGTAGATCCGCATGGAAACTTAATAAACTTCGAGAGATCTGGTCATGGATTTAGTAGTATTAGTATTACAGAGGGCCTAGGGCAAGTTTATTTCACATCAACTTGCTCTCGACAACTAGCGCTTTCGGCGTTGCGATTGGTGAAAATTTCAGTGAAGGCCAATTGCAGCGCTGAACATGGTCACCGTGAAGATCGAGTAGATGTGAAATGTTCCTCTATCCGTTTTTCATTACATTCCTAATGAGCCATAGAAAAACATGCCTGTTCTTTTTTCAATTTAAATTTTATTTTGTTTCTGTTTAATGTAAATAAATTGTAATCTAATTTGTAATATGTGACAATCCTCCTTTAATTTAGCCCATGTAATCCGATGTAATTAGCAACGGTTTTCATTTGTATCCAGGTCCTAACAAGGGTTACAAATCAAAACAGTAATTTGAAATACAACACAAAACATTTGTTTTTTATTTAAATCCGTGCGAAACTACGGAATTTACTTTCAACTTAGAATTGTAAAGATCTGCGTTTTTAATATTTATATCCTACTAGTCAGATAATCCGTAAAAAGATCTAGCACTAAGTGTTAAGTATCAAAAGCCTTTATTAAATCTAAATATTAATTATATTAACACCTTTTAAGACTATAACTGTACTAATGAGCTGTACGTTACGTGTACGAACCAATACTTCCTAAACATACACATACCAAATTAATGTAAGCACAATATTTTAATGTGGCGTAGCAAATTACTGCTACTACTAGAATATGTGGTTTCTGACGAACTTCTTTTTTTATATATATGACTGCACGGACAGCGTAGCGGTTGAAGCTTTAACCTCGCCGCTTTCTAATGCGCTGAGTGTTATAAGTTCGATCCCAATATGGGACAGCACTTTGTGTAATCCATAAATTGTTGTTCGGAGTCTAGGTGTTCCTTGTGTCCGTTTCATAAATGTTTGTAAAGTCCCCCGAGACCCATTTCTAGTGCAGGAGTTCTTCCAAAAAAAATTAGAGAAATAGATGTAAGTACAACCTAACATAATGCGACTAATCTTTATTACAACTCTATCTAATCATACTCCATATCTGTCATCCAAAACCAGCTTTTATATTGTCGCCAAATATTTATGCTCAATGTTATTGATAAATGAATGTTATACAAGATAAAAGTTGGCACCATAAAAACCAAATCCCTAATCCATTCGCTAAATGCTTGTAATAATCTTTATGTACACATTTTTGTGAAATGGGTTTATTAAACTGTCATTTTAGCCATTAGAAATAAATTCCGTATGATGACGGATTAAGAATATGGAGTAACACCGTGTATTCATCCCGTGGGTGTCGTGAGTGGGAAAACAGCACTGCAAATGGAAGTAAATCTTGAAACAAACACTATACCAACCCGTCTGGCCAGCGTGGTATAGTTGGACAAAACCTCATTTTTAAGGAGAGGCCTATGTCCACGATTAGTGTTGTGAATTCGATCCCCACGTGGAGCAACACTTTGAGTGATCCACAAATTGTTGTTCTGAGTCTGGGTATTCGTTGTGTCCGTTTCATGAATGTTTGTAAAGTTCCCCGCGAGTTGTCTTCTTTAAAAAAAAAAAGGGCTGTTGATGTGATTTGATATGACAAATGAAATAACTAATGTGTGGAATTGAAAAACCTATCCAATACTCATACAATAATTTTAATGGTTTGTGTAAGATTACAGAACAATGGAAGTAAATTATTAATCTAATTGTTGTTATTAGTTTTATTTATTTAGTTATTAGCTATGATGAAGTCTATTAAAATATATAAAATGTAAGTTTCAAAAAGAAATTTTCCTTACAATATAGATACAATGCAAAATATTTTTTGTAGTGATTCTAAATTGTACTGAACAACTTCTATACGAGTATAACACATTACATAGAAGTTGTTTATTATAATTTAAAATACGTACGTAAAATTTTTTTTTTTTAAATATAACTTAAAATCATTACTTAATGCAAAACCTAAGTCACTACTTTAATAATGTTTGTCTCTCATGTCATAGTCAAGTATAAAATTACTTGTCTTAGTATACTGAAATTATGCATGGACTCTAGAAATACTAAATTTAAAATAGAGTAACAACATTTGTGATAATTCTCTTAAACCTCTATTATACAGTTGAACGCCTACCAATAGAAACATACTATAGTGTGCAAAACCGATTAGATTGGTAAAGGTACCGGCAGGACCCAGCCTGATTGAAATTGTAGCGGCATTGTAATCCCTAATCGCGTCGATCATCTGTCCCAAAACTGACGATTCAAAAAAACTGTTCCCACAACGAAGTCAAGTTTTGCTCTATCTATTACCACTTTTTCTATTACCAGCTGCAATGTAGTTTGAGAGATAGCGAAAATATTCTTATACGCTCTTTTTAATTTTCTTGTCTGTCTTTACTTTAAAACGAAATAATCTTATCATTCTTAAACGCGCGACGTGTATCGCGTACGTGATCCTGTAGGAACATTTCTAGGCACCTGTTACTTCATTATACGATATTCGTGCCGTATCTCCAGGCAGACCTAAGTACCGTAAATTAAACACCGGTTTTTACAACTCGCAGCTTTAAGAATAATATTTTTTTATTTCAAATTTATTTTTATTCTATCGCACCACAAAAAAAATGTGTTGAAGGGTATATCTTTTCAACTCGTAAAGAGTAGAATCATACTAAGCCTCTTGTACCAACTTTATGTTATTTTAAGTAACTTTTTTTATTACATGCGCGTGGCCTAGACATTTTATGACTTTTGAAACTTTCACCATAATATTTCATGCTAGTGCTATCTTTTTTTGGGTTAAAACGAAATAAATAAAAAGTGTTTCACTTCTTCGGTTCTTTCCAGATTAATCAAAAATATTTTAAATTATCCATAAGATAGACAACTAGGTGATATTGAATTAACAGGACAGGGTTTCTCAATTATTTTTGAATTATGAAGTATATATTAGCTAACTACTTACTTTCCCTTTATACATAATAACTCAACAGCCCTCTACTCTCAGATATAAAATTAATACTAGTTTCTCGATATTAGCATTTTATATACGGTCTACTACGTAAACAAGTTGCTTAAATTAATAACCAAAGAGAGATATAATGTGAACAATAGGTTAATGCTACAGCAATGAGGGTTCAAAAAGGTTTTGCTTACGTATGTAGCGCGTGTGCTTAAAAACATTAAATATCCATGTTACACCATAGAAATATATGATAATGACTACACTTCACGTAGGACATATGTTAATACATATTTTAAAAGGCTAGGCAATGCTAGGCCAGCTAAACACCACCGAGTATGGTACGAAAAAAAATATCATAACCATTATTGGCCATTAGGTCTACATCAGCTGATTTATGGAGTAACTTCACAGAAGCAAAAACTTTAGAGATTATAAAGACCAACAGTTAAAGGACACTGACAACTTTAAATGCTCATTTCATGTTTGTTTGTAGGGTTGCTACAAGCACGACATGATAATTTTAAAGTTGACCTGGGGTTGAGTCGCCTTGTTCGTCTTTGTGTATTGTCAGCTAGAGCATCGAATCAGACCACATAGCAAAATTTGCAACCGTCTAATTTCTGCAACAGTTATTCACTATTTCGTTAGCTTTTCTAATTTCTGCAACAGTTATTCACTATTTCGTTAGCTTTTCTAATTTCTGTAACAGTTATTCACTATTTCGTTAGCTTTTCTAATTTCTGCAAAAGTTATTTACTATTTCGTTAGCTTTTCTAATTTCTGTAACAGTTATTCACTATTTCGTTAGCTTTTCTAATTTCTGCAACAGTTATTCACTATTTCGTTAGCTTTTCTAATTTCTGCAACAGTTTTTCACTATTTCGTTAGCTTTTTTATCTTCGAGTCAATTTATTCTCGCAACATTTACTGTGGTTGTCAAACGCCTTATTATAAAAGATGAGCAAGAACGAAAATCGAACCAAAAAGTACTAAAGTTTAGTGTAGATTGGACGTGCGCTCAAAAGCTACTTTTTCACGATGTTATAAAACTCTTATTACCATTTTCATCTTTTATGGAGTAACATTTTATTATTTCAATAAGGCTTTCAAATATTGTTTCATTTAGGAGGCATTTTTGTGATCTTAATGAAGTAAAAAATATAAACAGTTTTGATCGTCTGGCTTGACACAGAATTAGGATTTTGATGATATCCAGACTAATCATATAAATTTAAAATCTGAAAATGACGAAAAACGCAAAATCAAGTATAAAGAACTCCTAAATACATACAAACACAGAAGAGGTAACTAGAAGCGTATACAAACCACATTTTCTCCACTATAAACTTTAGCCCTACTTACGTAATAGGAGGCAAACCTTAATTAAATAAGCAATAGCTCGAGCAGGTCAGGGTAGGAACTTCTAAAATTAGCGCTTCGCATAATAATAATGTCCCTATTAATCCATACTTCCAAACTTCCATACCTACTTATATTATAAATGTGAAAGTGAGTCTGTTTGTCTGCTGCGCTTTCACAACCACTAAGCCGATTTTAAAAATTCATTTACCAATCATTATCAATGAGTATCATAGGCTACTTTTTTAACTGTACATATATAATAACTGACATACGTATGAGCCGAAGTAGCGGCAAAACGATAGTATTATAAATGCAAAAGCAACTCTGTCAGTCTATTACGCTTTCACGGCTAAACCGCTGAGCCGATTTTAATAATGAAATTAAGGATGGACATGCTTTATTTCTTGAGGAAGGATATAGATTTATTAACGCGAAAACCGATATGCACGCGGGAGGAGCCGCGGGCAAAAATTGGTAGAAATATTTTTTCCGTATCAATGATTTGTCGGCTACATGTCACGCTCTCATTGTAAAATTATGTCTGAACAAAAAAGTAAAGTAATTTTTTATCAAGTATACTTTTCTGAGGTTCCTTAATAATACAGCCTTATTTGTATTCAAGTACCATTTTACTTAATTTAATAAACAAAGGTCTGTGTGACACATGAAACTTCCTTGTTAGTTCAGGCGGATGCAAGGACGTAAAGTTTTAGTATGAACAACCATCATCTATTTCGGCTTTGATGCAATATCCTTTCAATACACTTTAAAAATCATTAGAATTACTCTGAAAATTATTATTACTTTATGTAAAACCAGAGTAATCATATTTTACCAAAAAGGATTAACTGACATTGTTTTTTTTAATTTGCAGTAATGGAAAAGTAGTATTTCGTTCAGTCCGCATTATTCATTCATAGATAGTTTTACTCGTTCCAATTTATAACACATTTGTAAAATTCCCTGATTATAAAGTATATTTATGAAAAGACAATCAAAGCGGAATACGAGTACTTCATTTAACCAAGGATTGTTTATATTTTTTAAAGTGTTTGTTTAGGACGATAAGCTATTTGAGTTGTGAGGATGTGTAACGCTATTGCAAAATCAACTTTAGCGGAAGTGTTTCTGGTTTTTAGGGTTCCGTACCTCAAAAGGTAAAAAAGGAATCCTTATAAGATCACTTTCTTGTCCGTCTGTCCGTCCGTCCGTCTGTCCGTCCGTCCGTCTGTCCGTGTGTCACCACCGATTTTCTCAGGAACGGGTAGACCTAGCAAGTTGAAATTTTCACTAGATACTGAGGTCTATAGTCCGTATTAGGTGTATAAAAATCAATCCCGAGTCAACACGATAAAAAGATATGGGCAAATTTAGATTTTCGCGAAAACTTGTAAGTACCAAAATTTACCTCAATTTTCAACCTTTTTTTTTAGAATTTTCTCTTTACTTGTGCTGTAAGACCTTGCTTTTAACCAAAATTGACAATTCTAGGTCAACCGGAAGTACCCTATAGGTTTTGGGTCGAAAACCTATATGGTAGTACCCGTTGACCTAGAATCACGAAAGTTGGCAAAAAGAAATGTCTTACATCACAAATAAAGGAATCATGCCAAAACATAAAAAAAGTTATAAAAAAAAAAAATTTGGTACTTACAAATTTTCGCGAAAATCTACGTAAAATCTGGATTGGTACGGAACCCTCGGCGCACTAGTTCGACTCGTACCTGATTGGTTTTTTAAATATACATAGATAGTTTTATAGTCACTTACTTCAATAACACTTTCTTTAAAACCGAAAACTAGCTGAAAGAGAACGCTCTAAAATTAAATGAAATAATATTATAATCTATTCCTTCTTTTTGCAGTGCTGGTGTCCTGCGTTGTTTTGCGCCCTTAGTCGGCTCATACGATACCCACGGGATGAATTGGGGTAGTGACATTTATTTATTTGACCTCCTTTCTAAGGAGAGGCCTATGTCCAGTAGTGGACTATTTTAAAGGCTGTTGATGATAATCTATTATCTTGTACATGTGTTAAAAACATTTCAAAATAGCTAAGACATAATCACGAGTAGAGATAGATGAGACTATTTTATCGTCATTTATAACTAACTTTTAGGTTTGCTGGAAAAGAACTCAATTATGGGTTAAACTCGCTCCTGTGCCCACTTTCTCAATGTATTTTTAATTGATGTTTATATCATGTAGATAAGAATAAATAAATAAATAAACTTATATTAGAAGAATTCAAAGCGTGTTCTGACTATATACAAATACTCGTCTATCAAAAATACTAACTAAGTAGTAGTCCTTTGGGCAAAAAAATGGTATACTAATGGGTCTTGTAATAGGTGTGCAGCAGCATGTTCATGCCTGCAACGAGTTGTTTTTGTCACGCATTTATTAATTAAATGTGGACTAAGGATATGACCAATGCATTACGGACACACAGTCGTAGGCTTATCTCTTTGCTAAACAGGTGTTTGGTAATTTCTATGAAATTGTTGAACCATAAATTATAGTCCTACAGTGTAGGTGTACTCATCGGATAATGGTTTATTATTACAATACTCTAAGTAAGCTTTTAAGAATTTTCTATAGATTTATACACAAATATATTTGCTTTGCCTTCATTCAACGCCCTCTGGGTAAATACTTGGGCAAGGCTGTGACCACGAGGAGAAAAAGTTTTTTATCCACCCATGTCCTAATTCTAGATAAACCGAAAATTAAAAAACCACTAACTTTTTTTTTCTTACCTAATGCATGTTTTGTACGAGACAGTTAAAGCAATGGCTAGTTTGGCAAACTTTTATAAGTAATTAATCCTGTAAGTGTTTACTCATCTGAATAAAATATGCCTCAAAAACTTCGTTTGAAATTGAAATGATCTCTAAAATGTCTTTTGTCTTTTTGTTACAAACTTCACTCGACAAAAGGTATTTCAGAAATCATTGTATCTAAGCTCCTCAACGAATTGAATCAAATTCCGTATTATCATATAGGTGAAATAAAATAAAAAACCAATCGCAGAAGACATCGGATGAAGCCCTTCCACATCAGCGGGTCACGTCACTTGAATGATGTCAAAGGAATAATAAGAATGAAAATTCTATATTCGAATATAGGGCTTTCTTCATTCTGTCGGTGATTTCAGAACACAACTATCGAACATAACTATGTATTATCTACATTCGTATTCGTTGTGTTCATTAAATTAAACGCGAGTAGTAGTAGGTGCTCGAGACTATATCAATAACCATTGAATTTAATGAGCAAGCGGCACCCACGTTTTGAAAACAACTTATTTTATACGAAACAGACTAATTAATCACATAACCAAAAATTATGTCGATAGGCTTTTGCGATACTGAATAGTTCTTTTTCTTTTATCTTTCTTCACTTCAAAACCCCTTTTAGTTTCACAATTATTTATTATTATTGCCTTTTTAATTTAATTAATTACCAATAAACCAGAAATAATCAGCTTTCCAACCTACATTACTACTACAAAGTAAAAATTAAGTTAAGATTGGGAATGTCTTTTGTAGACGAGAACCTATGTCGGCGCTAGGACAGAGTTACCACTTTCGGAGGCCATATCATTAATACACGAACCTATAATCACTTGTTTATTCTTGTCCGATCGCTAATATAATGTGTCGTTTCACTATGACATCCTGTATTTATAATTTCTACAACGGTTATAGCAACTATAGTATCTTTCATTAACAAATAACATAACATTACAAAGTAATTCTTAAGTAAAGCTCAATATTCAAGATAAATATATTAATTAATTTAACATTCTTTAGATGACTTATTTTATTTTAATTACGTTTATTTCATTCAAAACAAACAAAATTCTCTCTCAAACCACCAGCAGATGGCGCTGCAAAAACATTTCAATTGAAATCAAGTTTTATTAAACATATAAAACTAACTAAATTAATCTAATAGGCTTTATTTATTACACTGCACAATAATTTGAGTAATTTAAACCTTTTATAAGTAAATTAATAATCAAATTACTTCAAACAGTGAAAACAGTGTCAATTGAAACTAAATTTTACAAATATTTCTCTTAACGTCACTTGATATATTCAAAAACAACAATTTTTAAAGCGTCGCGCCCACATGTACAATCAAGTCACCGAAAGTAATTTGACCTTTAAATGACAAACTATATAAAAACATGTATAAAACTCGCTAAAGCTTAAAACAATCTTTAGATGTCCAGTGATTTCAACTCTCATTCAAACATGAATGTAAAAACTATATCGTATAACAAGCTCATGTGCATGTATGTATAACCCTTCATCTCCTTCTCAGCCGAAATACGTCCACTGCTGGACATGGGCTACAAAATCCTTTATCCTGCCCTATTATGCGTATCTCGACGAAATATTAAATAGATATCTATTAAACTACAATACAGATGCATAATATCGATCTGTATAGCCGAGTCGTGGATTCAAATTTAATTTATCTATTCCAGACGATATTTTATTTATCTTCAGCAGCAATATTACTCACTCATTAATGTCGCTGTATCGTGAAAGTACAAGTATGGCTCGTTTAGACAATTTACGTGCAATTACTTAATTAAAACTATCTAACATTAGCCCCATTTGGATATTTTATGTAGTATATTTATAATAGCTCTAATCCAATCACAACAGATCTTATCGATAACTAGCTTTCTATCTATAGCTTCATTTAGGTTTTGTAGAGAGACTACTAGCATTTTCCCGACAACAGGCAGCTACTCCTAACACTCTCCTGTCAATCTGTAGAAGTAAGATTTGTTTCATTCCATTGCCTGCCTCTCTTAACTACTTTTACCTTCCTTTCTTGACGGCCGGATGGCGGAGTAGTTTGTGTGACGGACTGACTGCTTAGGTCGGGGGTTCGATTTCCGCTCATGTCAAACATTTGTGTGTAGGAACATTAAAATAAATAAATGAAATAATATAAATAAATAAATAATATTCTACCACATTCACACAACGCCATCTAGCTTCACACAACGCCAGAGCTTGTACTATGGCTACTAGACAACTGATATAAATACACATATACTTTTTGTATGTACATACTTATTATACATAGAAACACCCAGACCAAATCAAACATTAAATGTTCATGCACACAAATGTTTGACTTGAGCGGGAATCGAACCCGCGACCTTTAGAATAGCAGTCCGTTACACAAACCACTACGCCATTCGGAAGTCATTGATTATTTCATTTGGTCTGGGTGTTTCTATGTATAATACCTACGAGAATGTATGTGTTTACAAAAAAAAACTATATAAGTATTTATATCAGTTTTCTAGTACTTTCGGTGATGCTTGTATGCTACAAGCAATTTATGTTGTTCAATATATTAATAATTTGTGTTATTTATTTACATTACGAGCACAGCGGCTGATTCTCTTTGTATCGTATTTTAAACAGAGAAAATGCGCGGTTATGTTCCTACATGTATTTGACTTGGCAATGTAATAGTTCTTCATATAGATTTAATAATAACCTCACACACTTCACTCGCGACCGTCTGATCCCAAATTATGTAGGTAGAGCCTATACCATGGTAACCAGACTGCTAATAAACATATGTACTTATATATTTCTAAATACATATTATAGATAAATTACACCCAGACACAGAATAAATGATCTTGCTCATCGCATAATATTTGTCCTGGGTGGGAATCGAACTAGCCACCCACCTCGGGCCTGCAGTCAGGGTCATCAATCACTAGACCAACAGGTAAAAAAGATTAAGAAAAGAAAAACCTGATAATAACAATTTATTCTAGGACGTTGTAAGACAACTCTATCTAGATTCAAATCTAGATCCAAAAATCGTGGTACATTTTGTATTATAGAATCTAGCTTACGAGTAAAAATACTACTACACGATCAATCCAAATAGACATAGAATGTGAATATTTGTATTGAACGGAGATTGAACCCTGGACCTCTGATGTGGAGGTCGGGATCCAACTACTGCACCACATTAGTTGCTTGTTGTATTCTGCATATATTATCCTACTGTAAATACAAGATGACTCCTAGATACAGTTTACATATTTAACGTAAAAGTTTCTATGAAACATTAAAGTCTTAATACTTTGACATGAATTTACAAAAACTGTTCGTAGTAACGAAAACCAACTAAGACGTAGTCGGCGTCAATGATGAATAGATACTACTCAAGCAAGTTAGAGCATTTCAACGGACTAGAAACCTGTAAGCTGCTACATCTATATGCACCTGAAGCTATGTTTTTCGATATAAAGTGCCCCTCTTGACCATAATAAAAGCCAGTAGAATGATTTTCCAATCACGACAGGATATACTAGATCATCGTTGATCAAGTATACCGTACGTATATATATTATATTCACTTTAGCCTAAAATCACACGAGATTTAGCGCTTAACGTGAATACGAAGATGGAACCATTCGACACACGTAAGCCATAGTATCGGAAATGTCACCTTAAAAAACCTCGGTTTTAAGATTGGCTAATATTACAATGATAAATAAGGTATAACTGACTGTACTGCGCCAACATGGAATTGAATTGTAACAAAATAATTCTTTATGGCTTATTTTTACCCTTAGGGGTAGACTTTTCTTCAAATTTGAATGGGACAGGAAGGACACCCTTTTAAATAATAAAGATTTTTTCAAGCCAATTCATAAATGAGTTCATCGGTAACAAACATTAAAAAAAGCTGAAATGAGAACCTCTTCTCTCTCTTTTTAAAGTCGGTTAAAAAACATATAATAATTCATAATGCTCTTATAACATTGACAAAGAAAAAGATAAGTATTATCTTATTATAAGATAATTCATAGTGTCTCTGCCAAACTGGCAGAGACACTATGCCTATGCTTACGCTAGTTTTAAAAGTACTTTATTATTAAATTACCTTTAAAATGTATTTAAAGGTTCTATAAGCAAATAGTAAGTTTTTATATTAAAAATGTTAGTACAAAGATAATATTAATATTTACAGATATTTGTTACTCTCAATATCTCAATCTTTCTATCTCTCTCTCTCTCAATCTTTATACACTCATAAAATATTTTTCATTAGCTTTAAACAAGTACCCGTTATTAAATAACATATATCCCTTATAACTAATGGCCGGAATTTTGGGTGCTATTACTATCAAAAGTATGGATATGACTGAAAATTCCCGGGAATCGGTACTTTGACCAAAAATGTTGCGGGACTTAGACTTCTGAATGATAATGATTCTTGTGTTTCTATTCAACGTTTTTCTATACAAATAAATAAAATTGGAGTGTCTGTTTGTAATATTAAAATAATCGCTTTTTACTAAATGCAAATGTATGTTTACACGGTACATATGCCAAAATATATTTTTTTACAATTTTTGACTGTCTGTCTGTCTGTTTGTTCCGGGGACTTTCACTGGCAGATAGCTGATGACATAAGGAGTAACTTAGGCTACTTTTTTTAGACTAGCTTCGCCCCGCGGCGTTGCCCGCGGTTAAAACAACAAACGCGGGTAACACCGCGGGTCTCAGCTAGTTTTTCTATATAATTCATACTTCACGCAACAAAAATATATATATATGTCAGGATTCTTTTTAATAAGTAAATGAAACAATCACCTTATAAGTACTTAAAGTTTATTTTTATAAAAAAAAACAACAACAAGTAGTATAACAGGTCCATGTAACCAATTTTGCAAAAAATAACAAAAACAATTTGTTATAATTTATTTCTCTAGTTTCTATACCTATCACCAGTTCAAAATGAATCCATGCAAAGCCTGCAAAAAATTGCACTAAGCTATAAGGCCGCCCTTTGTTCATTACATCTGTTGTTAATAAGTTTATAATTGTCTGTAAAACCCTGATGTACAAATAAAGTATTTATATATCTATCTAACAATATAATGTTGCTGAGCAAACCCAATATCATTCCAAACAAGGTTGTTTAATTTAAACCAGTTTATTGACAAGATTTTCTAAGCTACACTGGTATATATTGGTATGCATAATGTAGGACAAATCTGTTTGGCCTAGAACAAATTTAGTTTGGAATGAAATCGGATTTGACTTTTGACAAAGTATTGTGTAAAAGGTAAACTTCCGATAAAAAAAATCTTTATTTACTACATTTTTGAATTTCTTATTGCTAAGGATTCTGAACTGTTTAAATGAGAAAGCACTCTTTTATTTCAGTAAAATGTTTGGCGTAGTACGATGCTGCCTCTAACCAGGTGCCACATCTTGTAATTATTGGCTGTGGAGGCAGCGGCAAATCAGGGTTTTTAATTAAAAGTTCTGACTCCATTTGCAACCTTTAAAAATAAATTTTTAATATTTGATATTAAATCGTCAACGTCTGGACATTCCAGTCTCACTTGCATCTCACTTACTCTGTGAAGTGCATGAGCCAAACATGTCACATGTTTCATAGCACGAAATATTGATTTTAATCGCCTACTATCAGCCAACATATAATCTAAGACCCACTGTCTGTGCATAAAATTAAAATGTTGTGTACCTTGACTTCGTATTCGAAAGAATTACACCACAGACGTTCGAGCGAGTCAATTACAAATTGGGCTACAGTTTGACCATTGACTTGTGCAAGTACTTTACATGCAAGTATCTACATCAACTAAATTTACAAAAGTATTTGTCAGAAATATATGAATTCTGGATTATTTACTTGTGTCCAGGTAATATTACAAAAGTTACGTCATAGTTGTCGTCATGCAATTCATTGTTGAAATGCTTTTGAAAAATAGACTGCTTACTTTTAAAACCTAAGTTACACTTGGTGCAAAATGTTGCATTTGTAAGGCAACATTTTGCACCAAGTGTAACGTAGGGTCAAATGTCAGTTCTAGGTCAGCTATCCACTCTAGAATAGTTTCAGGCCTCACATTTGCGATACCTAAAAACAATAGGTATTAGTTAGCAAATCCTTGTAGTAGCCGAATAGTAAGCTTCTGCGTTAGTGAAACGATTTAGGCTTGTTGACACTACATACATCTGAAAGAATCGAGGTTAATTGTGTCTTATTTTCTCGTTTAATTCGTTACGTTAATCACGGTCTAACTAACAAATAAATGAATTTGTAAGTAGTATAAAAAATATTGAAACAAGGGCTTTCATTATTTTTTTATTTTAAAAAAAAATTTCAATGTAAATAAAATATGAAAAATAATAAAAGCTAGTGTTTCAATATCTATATCTGTGTAGAAAAATAACTGGTCCACCATTTGAGCCTTACGCCATTTACCAAGCCCATCACATCGCTCCGTTGCCGTAAATATTATTTTGTTGTTTATTATACACAAAAAAATAAGAATCTTTACTTACCCAAACCATAATCCACTGTCAGATGTCCATTTAGTTGAAAAGCGTAGTCCGTTTATCCAAATCAATGTATGGCCATCATATGTAATGGGTATGTACAGTAGGTCAAAACCTCCTTTCTAAGGAGAGGCCTATGTCCAGCAGTGGCCTAGTAAACGCTGTTGATGTGATGTGATGATGTGATATCTAGTTCAATTGCAAGGATCGAATCCTTTTATCCAAGCCAAAATGTCACAAGTAGAGATATCCAAAGAAAACCTAACAGGCAGCCATGCCAAATAGATAAATCAATCGCACAAATCTTACAGATAAAGAGCACTCGACAAACCGAAGTAAGCGAATGATACGAAAAGCACCCGACATATGCCTCACCGAGAAATAGAAAGAGATAAAAGAGTTGAGCTGAGTAGTTGTTGTTGTAGCACCGATTGAACTTATTTGAAGACGCCGGCGCATAGCCGCTGTTTCTTTCCCTCGCGTGGGGAAGTAACGCTCGCCATTTCTCTCAAACTCGCAGACCGGCGAATGGTGCTGCACTATGTGAGCGAGACGGCAAATATCTACTCTCTCATCCAAATAGAACTTGCACCGCTGGCCGCCTTTTACTTTTTAGGAACTTTTAGCTTACTAACCCATACGTAAATATTTTTTAATGTGACTTATTGAATTATTTATTTATTTATGGATGCAAATATTTTCCATTGAAAATTTGTAATTAATATATATTATGAATAGTAATCAATTGTGTAAAAAAAAATAGTCTATCTAATCGAGGACTTTTATTCATAAAATTAAAATCAAATTTCATGTTTGGAATATTTTTATTATATTCTGTTGCACTTTAAGGATGATCCTGTCTATTCATTTGTAAGTCTCTACTGTTTAAATCTAAACGCTTAATACTAATGAATAAACGTATTCCTTAAACAAACGCAATTTCCATACATTTTAAATAATATCAAATATTTTTAAGCCTTACCATAATTACCGGAATCTTGAGTCATATCCATACTAGTGATATCGTCTCAAATAGCACAAAAATTCCGATCACTCCCAAATTCCGATAACTAATCTCGTACGGGAAATTCGTAACATCTCTCATCCTTAACTCAATTGATTACTTGATTATGACCAATATGGACCATATCAAGGGTCTAATACCTTTAAGTGTTTCTAATTTTAAACATTGCTTTTAAATTAGGAACACATGTATTGCCCTACTAAAATAAATGTTTAATATGAAACGTAAATTGCCTGGCGAATATTTCAAAAAAAAAAACAACAAATAGGTGAATAAAAAATCGTGGCATAACATAAATACTTTTTACTGGGAACAAAGAGGACCAAAAAAGGGTATTATTTATTTCACTTTAAATTACCAATATACCAGACATGGGTGTCTGAACCCTACGGACATTTATTTTCTTTATACATTCTACACATAAAGTTGTTGAGTTGAACCATTTTTCAGACCGCAATAAAGTCCTTCCCATACTCAGAATAGAAGTCGTATCTAAACATCTATTGAATGATTAAACTTTCAACTTGTAATCAGTTTGGATTTTATTTCATTTCTAACTAATATTTATTATGAAAGCTGAGTGACCATTTCGTAAATAAATTTACATCAGGTACAGGTCAGGGTACCATGGCAATACCAACTCAGTAATATAGTCATGAACTCACGGCAGGAAACATTTATCACAGAAACAATGTTTAAATTTACTAAAGCTTAACGGCACAGACGATATTTTTCTTCATTGTTCCATAATGTTTTGTTTTTATTCTGTATTGTACGAAATGATAAATTTACCGAAAACTAATTTATCAGTGGTAATATATTTTTTCGTTGAATATGTTAGCAATTTCAGCGACAGTGTAGCTGACATATTGTAAGTTTTAAAATAGAATGCTATGTTTGAATTATCTATAGTCCAAATAAGTAATAATAAATTGCCAAATGTGTTACCCCAAACTCGAAAACGGCAAGACTAATTCGGCTAACTTTTTTTCATATTTTCGTTAAGGCACAAAGAAGGTTCTTGTGGAGAGAAAAAAACTTTTACGTAAAAGTTGCGAAGAAAATACTAAAAACAACATTTTTGTTTTCCCAAACAAACCCGAGAGAAAGTTAAAAAACCTGGCTGTATAACAAACATTTGAAGTCATTCAAAACAAATCAAAGCGCGTTAGGATTATCTTTAGTAAGCCTTCAAGTTGATAAGGCTGTATGAATATTAATCTATGCCTGGCCATTCTGTCCAAAACAAAGTTCGAAGAAAAGTGATCACTTTGAAAAACGTTTTATTTATTTATTTTTTCTAGTGGACTACGACAGGCCAATAATTTTTGAAAAGTACGAAGTCTGTTGCGAAACCTAGTAACTAAATTTCAATTTTACTAATTTCATAAATTAGAAATTTAAAATGGATGTTTGTTACTATCGAACAGCTGAACGGGTCTGAAGGCACTAAGATAGATTTCAGTCTGGAATGGCATATTTCCTTTTTTTAAGCCGGAATAAGTTGACTGTGTCACAGTCATCATTTAAGCAAGCAAAACCGCGGTCAATGTATAGCTTAGTACATACTCCTTGTTAAATAAACATCGTAGCAAATTCACAGCAAGATACATCATGTAGCATGGATACATCGAGAACATGTCACGTCACGTCAACATTGCTTTTGGTTGAGAATATTTAGTGTTCTCCTCGAGAGAATTTAGCAGTTATCAACGCAACAAATAAATAAAAAAACAACAAATAAACAATAAAGTTACTATGAAGTCGATTGGATCTTGACAAACTTTTCTCTATGAACTGAGTTTTTCAAATTTGAAACTGACATTGAAACTAGAACGATTCGATTCGCTGTAATCTGTACATATTGAAATAAAATCCTTACACATCGCACACACGACCGTCTGAACTCAGACTAGCTACAAATCAAATCAAATCAAACTTTATTTGTTTAGAATGTAGGTAAAAAAATTAGATGTTGTGTAAGTAAGTTCCTGGTACATTCTGCCATACGGCATACAAATCTTAAAATAATATTGTGAATAATTTATTGCTTACAAAAATTTATGACTGATAATAAATAATTAAGATAAAAAAAAAAAATTAGGATATTAAACCTTTTACATATGTCAATAAAATTATAATGAGAAATAATAAAATGGAAATCTTTGTTTGTCAAAAAAAACTACAAAAAATGTCATAAAAAATAAAACAATATAATAATTAAATTGCATCATTTAAATAATCCGTTAGACAGTAATAACATTTCTCCCCCAGGAAGTATGTCAACTTATTTTTAAATTGTTGAAGTGGCAAATTTTTCAATGTATCTGGTATTTTATTATACATTGTAGGCCCCATACACAATACGCTTTTCCTTAGAAGTGCAGTTTTGTATCCACCCGTCGATAACATGCTAGTGTATTGTGATCTTAACTGTATTGATCGTTTTCTGCTGTCATTAAATAATGGGAACAAATGTCTGTTAAATTTAACAAACATTGCCATTTCCAAAATATATTAGCACGGAAAAGTTAATAATTTAAAATTCTTAAAAGCAGATACACAACTGTCCGTAGTTAATAGGCCCGTTATTGCTCTAATACAGCGTTTTTGAGATTTAAAAATCAAATCTCTATCCGTGCAATTCCCCCAAAATATAACGCCGAATCTCAACATTGAGGAAACCATACCGTGATATGCTAATAGCAGTGTGTGTGTGTTTACCTTTTTTGCAAGATGGAAGAGTGCATAAGCACTCGGCCTGCGGCTTCCATGTAAGCTTACTATCAACAAGAATACCCAAAAATCTTACTACAGCCTGTACAGCCTGTACTATGATAGCCAGAAAGCTGATAAACATATATTTCTAGATATATCCATATTATTTATTTATTTACACATCATGCACATTTAGTGCATTGGCGGACTTAATGCCTAAGGCATTCTCTACCAGTCAACGATGCAGAGAAAACAGGAAGTAGGTGCAATTTAGTTACAGTTAATTTAGACATTTGATATTGTATGTATACTTTGTACAAAATCATAAAATATATACACATATAAAGCCAGACACCAGAGCCAAGATTACACCAGTTTGACGAAGATTCATCGACACGAACAGACCGCAGGAGTCCCTGAAGATAAGATAAGAACACTTCAATTTCTTCGGGTGAGACCTTAGGATAAGAAAGAATAGATAGAAGGATATCGTGAATGACGGTATTAAGAATTAAGTAAGCATTCAAGAAGTCAACCAGTACCAACACAGTAACCTTAGTGTCCTCCATACCCGCCCTAATATCGCCAGTCACTTTAGGAAGAGGGGAAGTAGTACTATGACCAGGCCTGAAACCAGACTGCTACGGACTTAACAGTTTGTTTTTGTAGATAAATTCGGAAAACTGCTTGAGAACACAGGATTCTAGGACCTTGGAGAGGAAGGGAAGAATCGATATGGGTCTGAAGTGGTTAGGGAGTGTTGGATTTGTAGTGTTAGGTAAGTTGATGGGAAAATTCCGGAGTCTAGTGAGAAGTTAATTATATGTGTGATTACAGAGAAAATTTGGTCAAGGATTGTTGTAATCATGCGTCGGCTGATTTGATCTAATAGCATTTGATCTAATAGAGAGTACCATCTTTTTTTATTTCACCCGAGGCAACCGGAGAAAATTGGGAAGGGTTTATCTCAACATCTCAACGAAACGTGCCGGAAAATAACTGGATGTCTGAAGCCGTTGCCGTTAGAGATGCCCTGCAGAAGCCAGCAGAGAAGTAGCCTTGGCCATACAAAAAAATGGAAACAGGAAACTGATTCTAAACACCCATTGTACACCCATACAAGTCATAAATGAGGAAAGAATGCTAGAAAGAACCAGTATGCGGCATGATAGTGAGAGAGGAATAACTGATAGAACTGGAATGAAAATGTTAACGAGAAAAGAACAGGCTCCAATTACGTTGGAGGATCTAGGTTTAAAACAAAAAAAAAAAAAACACTTAAATCACGAAAAGGCTGAACAGACGAAATAATTGCCTCAACACAATTCCTGCCGACAATAACTTCGCTCCCAAGGCCAGAGAAAACAGATGGCGTAATAAGTTCCCTCTGTCAACGTTCGCCATCTTGGCAGAAAACCCTGGAAGGCTGCGTACTCAGGCTGGCAAATCCAAGGATCATGAATGTCGGGGATAGAAAAGATGAGGATTAAAAGACCCAAGCGCAAATAAATGCAACTGTTGCGCATCTCTACTGACAATGGGCCTTTTGCTAACATGTCCCACGAGCCCACAATCATGTACGCTTGACGACCTGTATCAAGCAAGCCCAAACACCATTCGCCGAGCACTGGGCCAAAACCGTCAAATGTGTTGGCATCGACACGAGAAGGGAAGAGAACAAGACGTCAAAATATTGTTTTACTAAACTGTAATGCTTATAAAAGTATTGAACTGTATTTTTCCAACCTTCCTATTGATATATCACATATATCATAAGTAATATGTTTGTAAGGTATTTTTGATCTTTGGAAATTACAACATTTCGATTGTAATTATATTTATGGACCTGACTGTACATGCAGAAAAAACCATTTATAAAGAATGTAAATAATAAATATTGATATATCGCACTCAGAATAACACTTTTGACTTAAACTAAACTTATTAATAAATCGATAAAAAAAAATAGTATTTGAGATCCTAAATATAAAAGATATTTTTTGTATTTTTGTAAAATCAGGCCTATAGATTACAGTTTTGATTGAAAATACACAAAGGGATATCGATACGAAGTCAGTAAAAATAGTAGCTATTGATCCAAATATTTAGAACATCTAGTTATATTATGTTTTTCTCTGGAGAGAGAGAAAGAAAGAGACATAAATTGAACCAAGTGTTGTGGACAATTTAGTCAAATATACCAAGAGAGCTGGTTCAATTACAGCAATTTTGCAAATGTTTAATTAAAGGGAACGGATATCGTAAATCAGGGATTAATTTTGAATTTGATATTAATGTTTAATCTCTGTTAATCACTATCCTAGACCCCGGACTTAATCACCGAAATCCTAAGTCATCAAAACCCAACTACGTAGAGCTTGTACTGAGAGTTAAAGCAAAGAAATGATGAATATTCTCTTAAAGTAAGTGAACTAGCTTAGCTAAACCAGTTTTTCTTCTGAATCCGTCAAAAGTTGTCCTGATCTATCATTATTATATATTTTTTTAAAGACAACTCCCGCACTAGGAATAAATCCTGTGTCGCGGGGGACTTTACAAACATACATGAAACGGACACAAAGTACACCCAAACTCAGAACAACAATTTGTGGATCACACAAAGTATCGTCCCATGTGGGGTTTGAACTCACAACACTCGGCGCAGTACAAAGCGGTGTGGCGACCGCTTAAACCATCGTGCAGTCATCATTATTAAAAATTGCTTTCAATCTACCTGGCAAAGTAAAGTATTATATTTAGATATATGTATTCTTGTGTTTAATCGTGAGGGCTTTTAATTGGCCCGTTGTTTCGTAGTATGTCTATGTATAATCATCAATAATACGTGCTTTTGGTCTTAAAAAAAACATGTGCTGCCATCTTGATTTGATTCAGATTCTTCAAGCCAACGCTGCAATGCACGGTTTTGCTTAAAGCGGATCACTGAATCGAAAAATAGTCTGCACTCTTCTTAATGTTTTTGAAAGACCTATCCAGCGATTCTATTTTATGTTATTTATAAACAATTGCCGACCAATGGTATAAACTCATAGTAAACTTATTAGAAGTGGGTTATTTCAATATTAAAAATAAAATTGCGTCACATTGTATTTAATTATTTTATCACGCTTTTATTGGCTCTTTGTGTATTTATGTGTGTAACGGAATCTTTGACCGTGACTTTGACCCATTTCAAAACGTCGAATTAAATTGAAACTTTGCACACTTATGAAGGAAAGATGACAATTCAATAATTTAAATAGTTTGTCCCATTATCTTGATCTGGACTTTCAGGATTAACAGCTTTTTCAAAACCTAAAAATACGGCAGTGTCTTTTGTCACGTACGCGTGTGCTGAAGCAATATGTCCTAAACTTACTTGTTACTTTTTTAGCCTTAATAAGATAATAATCATCATCATTAATGGCTAAAAATGTAAAATAGTTAAAAAATAATAGCAAGACACGATTTTGTAGCTAGCCAAACTAAAAAGTAGTAAATATTTTTCTATACTTTTAAAGAAAGAAAGAAAAATCGTAAGAAGCTTTGGGTGCTTTTCATGGTATTTTATACTATAATAACTTTACTTTTACTTATATCTGTCAGTAAAACATTTTTATAACAATTGAGATCTAGCAACTTTTCTACGATAAAATTATTTTTGTTTTTGAACTTCTAGAAAAAAATCCTAATTTAGTTCGGCTAGCTACAGATGCGTGTTTTATTTTTATTTTTAGACAATAATTTATTCTTGTTGAATGCAGATGAAATTTAATTAAATTTAAATAAATAAATAATTATAAATTTAATTTGACGATGGGATGGCGTGGTGGTTTGTGTAACTGACTGCTATTCCAAAGGTCGCGGGTTCGATTCCCTCTCAAGTCAAACGTTTGTGTGCATAAACATTTAATGTTTGATTTGGTCTGGGTGTTTCTATGTATAATATGTATGTATTTACAAAAAAAAAAAGTATATATGTATTTATATCAGTTGTCTTGTACCCATAGCGCAAGCTCTGCTTAGTTTGGGACTAGATGGCGCTGTGTGAATGTGGTAGATTATTATTATTATTATAAATAAATTCATTATTAAGAAAATGTATAAAATGTTAAATAATATGCATGCAGCAACAGGTCATATTATAGTAATTCTGGTAAAACCTATTTAGTAATACCATAAAACGGGTAAAATAATGTATTAATAGAATCAGAAGCTTAGAGTATTTCTATTATAAATTAATTAGGTAAATACAATGAAGGAGTTCGAATCAATTTGTCTGTCCTAAGATTATTTGGACTGCAAAAGTAAGTTTAACCAATACAGCCAAAACTTAGTAAAATCTAAATTTACCGTGTAGACGACAAAATATTCACGTAAGATCCAATCATACATTAATAAATTATGTAGAAGTATTATTTAAGAATGTTTTAACAAAGGTGTGTCAAATATCGCGTAACTCTTCGTGAATTTCTATACAAATGGCAACTTATATGTATGTCTAAGTATATGAAGCGAAAAATAATCAACAGTCTACTGTGCTTATCTTTCAAAGTAATCCTAACCCAACAAAAATTGTTCGTTCTCGAAGTACGCTGTTTTTTTCGGAAAAACTGATCACGTGGTAACAGTACCCTTAGTGTGTGTGTGTACATAGGTATCACAGTAAATTCTGTGTGGTAAACAACCATTTTTTTGCCAGAAGTTCTTGGCCAAACAAGGAAAAAATAATTCAAGATGGTGGTTTATTCTACGCCATGATAATACGAGCCCTCACACATTGGCTGAAACTGCCATCTATGTATTAAGTGAAAAATAATATGCTATCCACCTTATATCCCTACCCTGGTCTCTAATGGTTTCTTTTTGTTCCTTTAAGTTTATTTGTTTAACATCTAGAATAAACTGCGTTGGCCTGCGTGAGCCACGATTTTCGGCGCCAGAAAAGCTGTTAATGCGTTTAAAACACATGTTAATTAGGTACTACAGAAAGATTGGCATGTTTGAATGATTTGAGTTAAAATGAGTTGAGCGAATGCAGAATAATATTAATCATGACGGAGAATACTTTGATAAATCTTATTACAGATTTAGAGTGTCTAGGGGCCCTTGTAAGTTGAGGATGTAGTAGTATATGACAGGGTACGTCAGGTGAGCATAGATATTATAGCAGAGTCGGAATAAGAAGGTTTGAGAGTTTTCGCAACTTTATATAAAAGTCCATAATCATTTCAAGTCGATATCCGAAATTCAGGAAAGTAGTTTACAGGTAAGAACGGACTTTGTGACAGGATCATAACTAGTAGGGTTATTTGTTTCTCTAGTTTAAAACATGTTTTTACAGGCAGGAAAGAAGATCAATCTAATTTAAGTAAACATGAAGACCAAACATATTAATTTTAAAAAATTGCAAGACTTAAATTTTTTACAGTTAATAGTTTAGCTAGTATATACCTATCTGTTGTAAACCTATATAAACATTTAATTTTAGTTTCTCCCAGCTACGCTTCGCTTTGGCACACTGTGGTTGCATTAATGAGAAACGAGGAACAAAACTGATGCGAAAAATAGATTAAAACAATATCAGAAGTGGTTTGTATCATTAAGAGCCTTTACTGGTCCACTGCTGGACATAGGCCTCTCCTTAGAAAGGAGGTTAGAAATTATCTGTTTATATCATATCAAAATTTGAACTCAATCAATTCAAAACTTTTTGAGGTTTTAAAGCATCCATAAAACAACTTTTATATATTATCGTTTGATCGACAAGCATCCAAGCAAGGTCACATCGCGTACTGTTCGAGTTTTTCAAATGTAAAATATTTCTAAACTGAAATTGAATTTTGACACTGAATACACAATGACTGAATATAAAATACTCACACCATGGATAACCCTCATAAAAAACCACACTATCACTTACATATGACTTGTATCAAAGTCAAAGTCTGATATAGTAACCAAGTTATCATGAAGAAATGTAGGTACCTACTAAATTACAACAAAATATCACAGTTATAATATATTTAAGTAGTTTATCGTAGTTTAAGTTTTGTTCTATAGTCTGGCAGCTCATAAGATTTCTAACATTGTGTGTCAACATCAGAAAAGATTCAAGGCCTCGCTTTAATTGCTTTTACGTTTTGAAACCCCGTTTTGAAGTCCCTCCAATGTTTTGTGTTCAGAAATGACTGTACAATAGTATAGTAAATTCACGTACACGTACCTGAACAAGATTAGTAATTTATATTTCTTTGATAGTATTCTTCTACAGAAGTAAAATAAATAAATAATAAAAAAAACAATAACATATCAAGATTTTTTATTATTATCCGTAAAGGGAAATGAAATCAATAAGCTCGATAATATTTAAGAAATTTTGAATCTTTCAACTCACCCAAGCTTTTTGTTTGTTTGTTGTTTGTTAAAATATGTTCACAATAACGAAGTCAAGAAAGTTAAGGAAATACCGACCAAAACACTTATGTATAGGTAACAAACAATATTTTTTTAACGTGGAATAGTAACTAAAAATGAGAAGTCTCAAATTTTGTTTTTTTGGAAAAGGTATTTTTTATCTTTTAATTCTTCAGTCTTAACAGTGTCATGTTTTCTTTATTTTGTTCACTAACCCGATGCGGTAACAATTTGCGACTCACCGATGATCAAGTTTTGCTGGGGATACCATGGTTCGAGCGAACTAATAATTTGATGTCTGTAGGAAAGATTCCATTTCCACTTTGCCCACGTTTCCTCAACTGTTACAGTTACATAAACAACTTAATTGATTTTAGTACTAAATGCTACCACTTTCAACAATCCAAAATAATAGTGACATTACATAGTTACGTTACTATTTCGTTAAAATTTGCATTTTAAATTGTAAGCGACATGTGTACAAATGCTAAATTTAACCTTTCAACATGTACGTAGAGCGCTCAATGTTGGTTCAGTAACTGCTTACGATAAGAAAATCTATATATGGAGGCCTCTTCTGTTTTTCTAACACGGTCGGGTACCACATAAAAAGTAACGGTGCGGCACTGTTTAACTCCATGTGTAAATATATGACTTTTAAATTCTGCAAATCAAACAAGCGTTGTAATAAAAACATCGGTTGGTAATAAATGTAGTTTCTTACTAAAGAAACTATAAGTTGAAAAACACTGTTTAAACAAACAGCTTTAATTATCAACATGTAGTTTTCGACCGAGCAATCTGTTGACTCAACCGTAGCATATTTTTTTGTCTATTATTAACTGGTCAGAGCGTAATTAATTGTATATTTATAAATCGATTAAAAATGTATTCATTTATCATTTACTGTTGTAGTTGGCATATTGGCACGAGCTCAATCGGTGCAGAACTTTTTGAGTTTTTGAAGCGTACACAACACGCACAATAACTTAACATTTAAAATATAAATATATATGTTTGAACTTTTAGATATACGATGTGGTTCATTTTAATGTCTTCCTAGCGAGTTTTTTTAAGGTTTATGTTATTGCGTATAGCGTGTGTGGAAGCATCATCTGTTTGAGTATAGGAATAAATGTTTCTTTCTTTCCTTTAATTCAAGTTTTGAGGTGCATTAGACGTGTTTAATGTTTATCGCTATCAAATTAAATAAAAAAATAATTAGGTAAGACGGTCTGGGCAATTTGGTTTGCTAGAGTTTAACAATCTTTGCTACTGCTCAAATAATTTTATTCACAGCAGTACCTACATTTTGTACAACGTACAGACGTAGTACACTTCGAAGTAGTTAAATTCAGAAAAATTTAAATAATAATTATTATTGAGGTTATTCATGCCATTCGTCTATAATTCTTTCAAAATATATTTAACTTTTAGACTTTAGCGTTAATGATACATAATTATTACTACTACTGGTTGAAACGTCAAGCAATTCAAAAATACTTACGCAATGCAAAAATTTTGAACTATATTTTAGGTAAAAACATTAGTCCGTAAAGAACATACATATTTACATAATTAACCTACCTTTAATTGAGGTAGTATATGAGAACGAACAAACACCACAAAGTTAAAATGTCGAACTAATAATAATTTGGAGTAGCGTGAGAATCTGTCAACTTCTGTTTTTATAGCTCTAACAAAGAATTTCTCTAACAAAGATGTTCTTTGAAAACACGCAAAATAGAGCCAGACACGAATACGTGACATTTAAAATACCAACACGACCTATTAAGAAAGTGTTACTTAATGTTCATGTTTCTACAGGGTGGCGCAATAGAACGTGCATATTTAAAATATTGATTAGAAAATAAATACAAAAGGTATAGTTAAAATAAAACTGAGGTATTATTAAGAAATAACTGAAGTTTATTTTTTAAAAATAACATCGTCTAAATGATGACCCTCTCTACGACGACACTCCTCTAATCGCAAACGGAAGTTATTGAAAACTTTCTTCAGTAATGCTGGTGTAATTGCTGCCATTTCACCACGGATATTCTCCTTGAGCTGATCGTTGTTTTTCGGATTATTACTGTAGACTTTGTTCTTGAGGTATCCCCACAAAAAAAAGTCAGGAGGCGTCACGTCTGGACTACGTGGGGGCCATGGGATATCACCTCTTTTCGAAATCAGTCTGCCAGGGAACATCTGTTTCACAACCGCCATGGAGTCATTTGATGTGTGACAGGTAGCTCCGTCTTGTTGAAACCAAGTCCTAGAATTCACTATTCTTGAATTTTCAAGCTCTGGAGCCAAAAAACCTTCCAACATCGCAACATAGCGTTCGGTATTAACAGTGACGTTTTGCCCCCGCGCATTTTCAAAGAAAAACGGTCCAATTATTCCTCTACCAGAGATTGCTGCCCATACTGTCACTTTAGGACTATGCAGTGGTTTCTGGTGCTTGAGTTTGGGATTCTCACTGTTCCAGTAACGACAATTTTGACGGTTTACGAACCCATTGATATGGAAGTGGGCCTCATCTGAGAAAAGGATATTGTCAAAATTGGAAAATCGATTAAGCATTTCATTAGCAAATGCGAGCCTTGCTCCGAAGTCAGACTCTTTCAATTCTTGTGTTAACTGCAGCTTGTAAGGATGCAGTTTAAGATCCAAGTTTAAAATTCGTTGCAAACTTCGTCGCGATAAGTGTAAGACAGACGATCTCTTACGAGTAGACATTTGTGGATCTCCTCGTACAGACTGCATAACTCTCTCAATATTGTCGTCGGTCCTAGATGTTCTTGGACAACCTTTTGCTTGTGGTTTAAACGTTGAACCAGTCTCTTCAAAACGCTGTACCCATATTTTAATTAAATTAGCACTCGGAGCTTTACTAATTTGCCGTAGTCCATATTCAGAACAATATAAACGCCTAGTAACGATGTATGAACGAGAGTTCTCGTAAAATGCGAGCACGCAAAATGCGCGACGCTTCCCGTCGAAGTGACTCATAGTGACTAAAACTCCATGAGCCCGCCTACCCAACGATGCAGGCTCCCCCCGCCCGCGCACTTTCTACCCCGCGAAAAAAGATGATGCAATATGCACGTTCTATTGCGCCACCTTATTTATATCATCATCATCAGACTATCGCATTCCACTGGTAGACACGGCCTCTCCCATTGCACGACAATTCGATAGATTTTCGGCTTATCGCATCCGCATCCGTTGTCAGTTCTGCGGCTAATATAGCCAACCCATTGCTACTTCAGCTTGCTAATCCGATGGGCTATGTCGATGACCTTGGTTCTCTGCTCGATCACCACATCCCATCATCCCTGATGCAATCCCTTATAGAAACGCCGAGCCGAGCTCGTTCCATTGACGCTGAGCGACTTTAAGCTTGTGGATCATGACAGGTAAGAAGCACTCATTGAAAGCTTTCGTTTTTAGGCACAGTGGAATCGAGGATGAGAAGGCTCGATGTAGCTTCCCAACTAAATTCTTCTATTCACCTCTTCCTTATTAATGTGTAACATTAATCATTAGTGTTACTGGAATCTCAGGTCTAATGTTATTTAAACACAAATAAAATCTGAATCTAAGCTATTTTAATAAGACATCTGACACTGATCCTTCAATAACAACATTCAGGATAATCACTGCTACCAGTCTTACACGGAACAGACTTTCTAGTTATCACTGTTCTAGAGTTGATTTTGTATACGTACTCTATTAACACAGAACCTGAGTATCCTCACCTTAGAAATAGTAGTTTCGGAGCCGAGTTCTACTCAGTAGACATAAATATAAAATGTGTAGTTGTAAAAAAACACGCAGAAAACAAGGTGAACTCTTTGGCGACAATAAACTCTAACTAGAATGATCATTCCTTCTCATCGTAAATATATTTTACCGATGAAAAATATGTAGAAGCATATTGATTTTTTATTGTTGTATAAAAATACTTATTGTAGTTAGCAGTTTTTTTTATTTAACTCCATTAAAGTTACTATGTAGATAGTACAACAGCATTCTAATTTTTTAATTGTATGTATAGTACATAGACGAAGTTATTGCCTACCATATTTTCTACCAGTCAACCTTTACGTAAAAACAAAAAAGATAATATATTCCTGTAGATCTTTAGTTCGTAAAAATATTAAGTAAAACAAAGATAAGGTTT
This sequence comes from Arctia plantaginis, assembly GCA_902825455.1. Taxonomy (NCBI): domain Eukaryota; kingdom Metazoa; phylum Arthropoda; class Insecta; order Lepidoptera; family Erebidae; genus Arctia; species Arctia plantaginis. The sequence goes on from CADEBD010000288.1 coordinate 12,233,522, forward strand.
GATCATGTACTCAATAAAAATAAAATTGTAAAACAATCTTCTTTTAAAAAGCTGTTTTTTATATTTGCCTAAAATAATACAATATCAGATAAAAGGACCAAGAATTTTTGTAGAAATTCTTATCGATGATTCAATTACTATTGTTAATAAAATATATACGTAATAACCGAGCTAGGATACTGAACTTCGTTGTATAAAATAACCATTTTCATTGAAACTTTGAACATTTCATGAAATTTTATAGAGTAAACGATAACAATAAATGTAATAACAAGAACTCTATCAGTGAGGGTCTCGTGAAGAAGAAGAAGTGAAGATGTACCATATATCATATTAATGTAAAGCAACTCGTAAAGTTTGTTGTGGCAGACTTCCACCAAAGCTTTGGTGGAAGTCTGCACACAGTTTTATAATAACAAGTATAATAAGTAATCTGAAGCGCGTTATTAGATCACAACAGTACATCCAATCAGATTTAACTTCAAAAATTGTAGCGGTAGAGCTATTCTTAACGTAATGCTATTTAAACGCTATTGAAATGCTATTTAATATTTGTCCTTTCTATCTAATACTTTGTCTGTTTTTCTTTAACACTTTAAATAGCCAACCAAACAGTTTTAACAATTAGACAGTTCTTTGTTATACATGCCATACTCTGGAAATATCAACAAATCCCTCCACGGTAACGAACATAATTATATACAACTAGGTTCATATTTCAGACTTCAACCGACAGAATGTAATTCGTCAAAAAAACAGCATTATTAAAGTAAGTAAAAGACTGAGGCAAAAATACAGAAATGATCAATCGAACAAGACCATGACTAAACCGATGGCTCATACATATATACTTGCCTATAATAACATCAGTCACTGAAGACTGAAGACTTATTACGCTTCCAAATGTAAGTGTGTTTTTTATACGTGTGTCCAATGTGTGTATGTGTACATTTCTGTATTTCATTACATTTGATGATTTTCTTGATGTCTAAATATATTAAATTAACAGCAATTTAATTTGTAAAGGGATATTACATACGAAGCTTCAGTCGTTATTATTTAGGTGACATAGTTCTAAACTGTACACCTTTATTTTATGCTGTTTATATCAACTTTATTATATTAATCTAAAGGTTACACGTTTATTGCATAGCAGCTTTAGCAGCTACTGCATACATGCTTAGGATAGTATTCTGGAGCTTCGTAATGCAAAGACTATGGCCTACTTGTGTCCCTTAATCGTGAAAGCATAAGTTGATATTAGAGACTGAAATAAACTGAGATAAATTTGGATTTAAACGCAAATTGTTGAAAATACTATGCAATAAGTTATACTATGCAAACATGATCTTACTCGTACATAAAAGCGCATTGCTTTATTGCTACTAAACAGATTTTCATCGCTTTGTTCTCAATCATATGTAGAATGTAATCACTTTTTTTCTTTACAGTACTTTAAACAAGGGCACTTTGATTTTCGGCCAACTTTTGATCCTGAGTGGAAACGGTCAGATTTGTGGCTCGTTTTTAAATATATAGCGTCTTTCACGGCCTTTATCATGAAAGTCATCGTAAAGGATATTTTTTCCTCGATTAACTAGAATTAGGTGCATTAAGTGATTACAATAAGGTGTAGTTTAGAGTTAAGAGTTTTAGAGGTAACATTTGGAACAGTAAATATTTCGGATCTATTATATTTTCAATTATGTTGCATATTCATACGAACCATATGTTTAAGGACCATGCGTTTTAAGGAAATGTAAAGCCATTTTTTTATTTTGTTTCTATTTATTACGGATGTACAGCTTTAGTTCAGACCAGACATCTATATACTTCTAAAACCCTAAAACCCTCTATTATTTTTTCTTGGATCACTTACTCATGTAATGTGAAACTAATAGGGTTTATTCACGCTTGAGTAAAATCGTATATGGAGGAATTGCCAACAGTATTGAACTACCCTTTTAAACAACTAACAGTACAAAAACCTATTACGACTCTTGGCGATTAGAGCCTACAAAGAAACTCATACGAGACCCACTCATATTTTTTTATTATAATATTTATAGCACTTTCTTTTTTTTTTTATTTATATACACAGAAAAAAAAGGTTGTGAAAATACCAATATATGTTAGGGTTCAGTCGGTTTAATTCTAGTTCAACCGGCTCCGTGAAGATGACACATGACGGTTCATGAAAAAATATGAATATGAAATGTTAACGAAAAATTAGTTTTACGTTAGCATTCTTCATATTATTTTAACTTACTCGTGTAAGTCAGAATAATTAGTGTAGTTAGAGAATTATGACGTATAGATGAAACATGCCAAGTGTGTGTCAAAGTATGTGCAGTGAAGAGTTCCGTAGTCAAAGTTTTAAGCAAGTAACAATATCACTGGGGACTGTCACTCTTTAACTAACATATCCATGCAAAATTTTGGCGCCAAACATGGAGTAAATGTAAAGATTCCTTGTTAGGTTAGATTAGAAAAAAATACTTATATGTGATGGTCAGTTTTATTGCTTGATTATATTTTGAGTAATTGTATCAATTTTATTTCGAATTTTAAATGGACAAAGAAAAGATAAACCAATATGTATATAAAAAATAACAATAGAATTTCTCAACCTATACTACAATATTATTGTTACCTTAAGCAATGTTTGTGGCAACATTATTCTAAAATAATATAAGCGTTCATACTTACTAATATGAGTTTGATGAGGTCGATAAAATATTAGGCCATTCTCCTGCGCTGAAACAAAAGAAAAATAAATTTATGTCAGTTTATAAATTTCATAAAACTTAATAATTCATTAGTTCATACAAAACCTAGAAGTTGGTATGTACAATAGGAATGGAGCAATTTCAGCAAGCGAGCGAATGTGATATGGTTATTTAATGGTATTCATAAAGTTTTTGATCTGTTAAACTTGACTTTAGGAATAACGATGTTTAGAGGTGGAGGAGAAATCTTCTCAATACATGTAAACAAAACAAAAGGATATTGATTTTCGTATAATTTAATTTTATACTTGTAATGTATTTACTGAGTAGGCGTTTACATTTTACATCTTAAGATAATTTATCGAACAATGAATGATGAAGAAAATTCTATTCATGGAAGTTTTGAAAATAAGCAGATGTTAAGTATTTAGGAACAAATTTTTGTGATGAATGAAACTAATTTATTATTATAACATTCTCTTTATTAACAAACAGGGCCTCGAGTAAACGCCTTAGTATTATAATTTAAAGTATCCTCATAACGTATTTCTAATAACACATTAATACTATTTAGAATCAAATAATTACAAGCATCTAGTATAGTGGAGTATTTGTCTAGACACTTAACGATTCGAATTTCACAGGCATTTGAATAGATATTTTTTATTTATCAAATGCTGTTTTCAAACTTGATCTTTTTGTACTTACTGCTGATTAAATCGAATACGATTGTTATCATTATTAAGCTTATCTGTTTTATTTCGTTAGTCAAGTCTGTGATGGAGTCCCTCGTGGCACCTAAATATTTGAGTTGCGGCAATATTTTCATATCTATTAAAACTCGTCATGTATATTTCGTCATTTTATTTATTCACAAGATTTACATTGTGATATGGTTGAACTTGACGTTAAGTTCCGATTTGTTCTGTTTTTTAAATGGAAATGAACTTACACTTTGGCATTCTATCCTGCCAGTCATTGAATCAATTTAATGATATTCAGCTAGCTACTTTTCGTAACTTTGGAGTAATAGTTTTAAAGTTTGGTAAATGGTGTTATAATAATGCCCTTGTGGTGTATACAAATTCCATGTTAATAAGCTTATCTGATACAGAGTTGTTAAAGTGTCTTAAAATGAAGTGGTAAATGGGGGTGGTGGTGCTGTAAATATTGCTCTCTATTGCTTTGCGCCCTTTTTTTTTTTGTTCCGTGCGGAAATCCCCTCGGATACCACCTGTCGGTGGCATGACGGACCCGAACCGACTAAAACCGCACGCCGTCTCCGGTACTAATAGCCGGGGAACCAGGTATACCCTAGAAAGGAAGTCCCTGGTGCCCAGGGTACACATACCTCGGGTCATCTACAGACGAGTAGACGACCCCCCCCCCCCCCCCCCCGTGTGGGAACCCCATGTTCCCTGTGCTCCCTGGAAGCGAGCGCGCTTCGCAACGCGCTCGCCGCCACCCCGGCCTGTTTCTGCTAGGGTGACAGATGGCCTCACCTGTCACCCCCAGGCCTGCGCTTATGGAGGACGGAGGTCGTTCTGCGACCTCCGGCGCCTGAGTCGCCTGCGGTACCTGGCCCGTTCCCGGGCCTGGCGGGCCGGGAGAGTCCTAAACCTCTCCCGGTCCCGCTCCGCCGTCTCCTTCGCGAGCATAACTTGCTCGCAGAAGGAGACGGCAGAGTTCCACGCACTCTCGCTCCGCACAATAGCCGCAATCAGGCTATCGAGCGAGAGAACTCCCACTCCGATGGCCGCCACGAGGTCTCGCCTCTGCTCAACCCACGCCGGGCACTCTGCCAGCGTGTGGAGAGCCATGTCCACGGTCTGGCCATCGCAGTGGTGGCACTCAGGCGTTGGCTCCTTGCGGATCAGACACAGGTGATCCCCGAAACATCCCTTCCCAGTGATCACCTGCGTCAGTCGGTATGAGAGGGTCCCGTGACGCCTCTCGAGCCAATCTTCCATAACGGGTCTTACCGCCGCGATGACGGCGTGCCCGATTGCTTTGCGCCCTATACAAATTGTATAAGCACTCTCATACGCCTAAAAACTGTCATTGTTTGGTAATTCCCTTCTGTAAAGAGTGTTTTTCTTTTATTTGACCTATAACGGCTGACTAACTGACGGTACTTGATTAAAGGCAACATGTATGAATATTTTCTGGTTTTTTAATACAAGTACGTAGTGATGATAAGCAGAAATCTACTTCGATATAAATTTTGACATCAATCATGATACATCTTGATTGCGTTAACTAGCGATAGAAGAAATTCAAATCTTTATGATTTCTATTCGTTCTGTACGTGAAAACTTAAAAATTTGTCTACATGCCAATCATAATAACATTATTTGATTTATGTTTACATTTTCACCACCTCGTTTTGAGATTCATGTTAAGTTGATCTAATATCTTGAAAATCCTTACAGACGTATTCAGTGAATCGTGAAGTATCTGTAAACATTCAGACATGATGTTTACATATTCACCACAACTAGTACGAGCAGTTATGACATATAAGTCAAACAATCACATTCAATTTACTAGCTGTATAATAATAATTTCTTGCTGTAAACAATGCTTTTAAAAGTAGGTATTGTAGTTAAGTACTGTTCTACACACCCGTTCCATAAAATAAAAAGCCGTGTGGTGTCGTGGGACACCCGATAGGAACGAAGTTGTGACGATCGAGTAAAACTGATTTGACACGATTTTAATTACAACGCCATCTATGAAAGCTGCTATTACCTACATATTAAAAACAATTAAAACAATTTATACATTGGTAAAATCTCCTTGCGAAATGATTTCCTATCTATTCGATAGATGGCGCTGAATGTCTGACAAGAGGACACGAAAATAAAGAGCAAAAAGCCAACATCACGTGGTATTCCCAGGCGGTCACCCATCCAAGTACTAACCACGCCCGATGTTGCTTAACTTCGGTGATCGGACGAGAACCGGTGTATTCAACATGGTATGGACGTTGGCGAACGTTAAAGCAAATTTAATGTATGGTATCCGCAGTTAAACGTCAATTTATATTAATAAAAAAGTGTCGTTCCAAATTTTCGTACGAATTTTTTCCGTCTAGCCCCCTTTCACAACGCGCGATAAGGAACTTCGTTCCAATAATTTTCCAGGGGTTGCCGTATACAGAGGTACCGAATAGTGCAATGTACTATAATCTAATAACTTTTCTCGAACACACGTATGTTTATACACGTAAATATTTTTTTTATCATTAATCATCAACAGCATTTAGTAGTAAAAGAGGTTTTGGCCTACTGTAACTACGCTGGTCAATCGGGTTGGTATAGGGTTTGTTTCAAGCTTTCCTTCTCTTTGCAGTGCTGTTGTCCTGTGTAGTTTGCTCCCTTAGTCGGCTTTTACGACATACACGGGACGTACGGGATAGTAACACTGCGTATTCTTTTTATAACTGTGTTTCCTGAAAAAGACGTAATTTATAAAGCGCTTCAGGTACGCTATTTAGTGTTAAGATAATCAGTTATTCTAGGTTGTTACTGTTTTGATACATGATAAATCGCATTTCCACTGTTTTTATTTTAATTCCTTATTAGCTACGAACAATTACTTTATTATCAGTTTTTTTCCTCGAGGATTCTATCCATAGCTGTTCGACCCTGTAATTAAAAATGAAAGTGCTTAATATTGTGATTCCATATAAATAAATGACTTTAAAGTTAAAAAAATGTCTAAACTCATACCACAATTTAACATTTGTAATTTAAAAGATAACGTAGTACGAAATGGTGTATGTAATTTCGGATTCAGTTTCTTTACGAGCAATAAACTGAAATACGGTATTTCTCAAATTAATATGAGCAAACGCATTAAATTCAATATTTACTTAGAATACCTATAACGAAATGATTCATTAATTTGGAAGCAACAAAGCGTTATGTTAATATTGTTACAATTTCTGCGATATCTCACGATACTGTTTGTTTGTTCTCGCGTTAATGTTTATTCAGCTCATTGAATAGAAAGAAAAAAGTTGATACTAAAATCCCTTTGGGAAACTTAATTGATTAAATAAATGCTCAGAGACACTTGAGTAGTTTTGCTCTATAAACTTTCGAAAACCAAAATCACTAACACGTTATACTCGTAGATCATTTAATAATAATTTGAACACTAGCTGCCTCCATAAAAGCGTATTCCCTGCAGGCTGGAAGGAAGCTAGGCTGGTAATTATCCGGAAACCTAGCAGGGCTGCACATTCTCCCTCGGTTATTCGATATGCTTGCTGGACGAGGTGGCAAAACTCTTACTCTTTAAACGAGTTATCGCCGCCCGTATCAGTCACTACTTAGACAGACAACCAATTTGGCTTCCGACAGGGACGCTCGACACTGGACGCGATCAAACGTTTGTTGATCAAGAGGTTGTCTGTCGGGTGGGAGTGGCGTTGGCCGTCAGTCTTGACATAGTCAACGCCTTTAATTTTCTCCCGTAGCGGGCGATTAGAGAGGCACTTGTGTATCATATTGTGTACCAGTTGCTCCCTTCTTGAGGATTGCGTGCGGAGGATTGCCGAAGGGAGGTCACATGCGCGGTTCTTCAGGGGTCAGTCTTAGGACCTCTTGAGGGGCATGGCATTTCGAGCGGATGATACCCCGATATCGCGGGGTGGCGGGCTCCCTACAGAGGCTGTTGCCTAATCTAGGGGGGTCGCGGGAGGAAGTTCGCCGCCTCTTCTGTGCGGTGATACGATCCATTGCCCTCTACGGAGCGCCGATATGGGCAAAGCGCTTATCGGCTTCCTCCCGCGCGTAGCGGCCATTCGGATCGTAAGGGGATACTGCAGCATATCGTTGGTGGCGACAGTCCCTGCACGTTTTCCACCTCTTGATATCCTGGCAGATATGGACGCGAGGGTCTACTACCAGATTCGGGCGATCCGCTGCGATGAGAGCGGGGAAGACCAGGATGAGCTCGGTGTGATTCTGCCATGCATGATGTCGGTGCTGTTCTGCCTAACCTCGAAGCTTGGGTAGGTAGGAAAGGAGGTCGCGTGTCCTACCGACTGACGCAGGTACTCACTGGCCATGATTGTTTCGATGAGTACCTGGATCGTATCGGTCGCGTCCGATACGATCCAGGTAGAGATTCAGGGAGAGGGAGGTAGAGGAGACAGCACAATGCCAGCACTGCGCAGCCGACTGGGTCTCCGGCCAGCACACGCTGGAAGACTGCCCCGCGTGGGCGTTTGAAGTCCTGGTCGGCAAAAATTGGATGAGACCTGTTCCAACAACAATTATTGCAGTTTTATAGTGAGGAGTGATGGGGCGCAGTGATCTTTTTCTGTGAAGCTGTAACGCTCCAGAAAGAGACCGCTGAACGGGTGAATAGCAGCCTGGTTGCATTAAGTGTTTTCCCTTGGGGTAGGGCCTAATTAGGCATGGTGTCAATTCAGGGAGGACCTGAAATAATATGGTCCGGGTCCTCCGAGAGTAGGATATCTGAGGAAGCGGTCGGGGTTGTTTTACTGGAATCACCACACACTCCTGACTCCTGAGTCCCCGAGGAGCAGGAGATCCGAAGGGACTTTCCACCACGTCCACAAAAAAACAAAAAAGGCTCCAAAAGATAAACAAGTCGTTTCGAGGTCAATGTGTCCGATTTTATAATAAAATCCAGAATAATATTCAAGACTTAAGTATTAACAAATTTAAACCCGCAATTAAACGTAAATTATGTACATTGTGCCAGAAAGCCTATTACTCAATTGTAGATTACATAGAAGACAAAAATGCTTGGGAATAATTTAGCGCAGACTATTTCTTAAGTGGAAATGTGATGTGGGCTAGGGTGTGTTTTATCATTATTATTTTTTGTTTGACTTCACTGTCTCTTTTATTTGATTTCCTAATCTTATTTTTCTCTTTATTGTCTTTTTACCTTTTAGTCCTTAATAATGGACATATCGGAACAATATTATGGTATATTTAATTATGCCATTGTATTTATCTGTAAATTGCAAAGGCGTGGCCATGAGTTTGTTTGACCTTTCTTCTCATAGGGCTCAACCCTTGGAAACGGACGATTGTAGATGGGAATGATGTCGAATGATTTGCATAAGCACAATTTTTATAAAAAAAAAAACAACAATCAGACAAAACAGAGATTGTTGCTATTGTGTGTGTGTTAATCTACGACTTTAGATTACGTAAAAGACGATTTCAAACTTTTTTTTTTATGAAATATAAATATTTTGAATTGAATTGACCAAGCCAGGTTTGCAATCAATATCATTCTCTCGCGAGTTAAAGACAATAAAACATAGTATAAATCTGCAATTACAAAGTTTTTGATTAAGATTACGTCAGATATGTATTTTCTTTTTCAAATGACGTTCTGATGTACGTCATCAAACTGAATTTCGACGTGCCTACTATATTCGTACTTATTCAGAACTTAACTTAAAAGTTTGATTATATTCAAGAGGTACACAAAGTAGCAGAAGTAAGTGGATGTTAGAAGAAGATGATTACCAATCCATAAATTTATATATTGTGAAAATCATTTTTATTCGATTTATGTTCATTTCTTTTTACATCTATTAACCTAACTATATAAAATCGTTGGAGTCATAATATTTATATTTTCCTTACTGATTACGTGAGGGGCCTAAGGAGAGCCTTAGAAAGGAGGTATAGCGACATTCATTAGATAAAAAAAAAAGCCGTGTGGTGTCGTGGGACACCCGATAGGCACGAAGTTGTGACGATCGAGTAAAACTGATTCGACACGATTTTAATTACAACGCCATCTATGAAAGCGGCTATTACTTACATATGTTTCAGTTGGTTTCAACCTTTCTTAGGTTGAGCAAAAAATAATAAATTTTAATAAATTTTAATTTTACTGAGATGAAAAGTAATGATTTCCTATCTATTCGATAGATGGCGCTGAATGACTGACAAGTGACAATTCAAAATAAAAAGTGTCGTTACAACTTTTCGTGAGATTTTTTTCCGTCTAGCCCGCTTTCACAACGCGCGATAAGGAACTTCGTTTAAATACATTTTCAAAAAACTTATTTGCTACCGTAAACCCTCTTGAAAAATAACATTTTCATCCGTTCAAGACAAAGGACACTTGATAGTTTGTGGCAAGTACTGGCGCACAAAGCCGGTTTACATGTATACCTAATTGCTACATCTTGTGGTTCTTAGCTTCACAAACCCATTTGTCTTTATCCAATCGTACATTCGCATAATGCGTAAAAAGACTTCAACAAAGCGAATCTTTGTTTTCACACTTTGGAATGGTTTTAGTTCTCTAATAAAAAGGAATCACAAAATACTTAAATGAGACGTGTATCTAAGTTGCTACTTGAATTATTGACTGATTTTACAGATATACAAGTAAAAGCTGAAAAACATTTAATAACACCTTTCACAGTATGATTCAGAGATGTGAACTGAAGAATTGAAGGAACAATATACTAAGTAGTCTATTCACGTTAGCCGGGCATACAGAGAAATAAAATGCCAAGAACTCATACAGATTTGTATTGAGACACTGGTGGATTTATTTAAATTTAGGGTTTTAAAAACCGTTGTTATACTTTTTTGGTTCATCAGTATCTGTTCTATTAAGACACTCTAGAGCAATGAATGCGAGTCACATAAAGATAGCTCAAAATTTCTTAAATTAATAAAACTAACTTAGTCGATTAGTTTCCGACATAACAACTTCGCCGTTTGCGCAATGAGAAGGAACCCGTGAGAGTGGTGGTCACGCGTTAAACAAAATCACCCGTATACAATGTAAAAAATACGTCAATGTCGTCAAAACTTAACTACACGTATAGGATAAATCTTATACTTCATCAGGCTTATAACTCTAGCCATGACAGCTATCTATGCATTTCTAGCAATAAATAAAAGATAAAACAATAATAGAAAATGTCATAATTTATTGTAAAAAAAAGTCCTTTACTGTGTGGCGCTTTTAGTAGTGTCTAGAAGGAACGTGCGTGAAATCAAAAAGTATTTATTTACAAAGTTCTTACTTAACTAAGGTATATATTGTTATTGTGAAAATCGTAAATAAAAAAAAACTATACTGTTCTCGGCATTATATAATGAGTCATTATACAATGCAATTATAGAAAACAACACATTCAATCAAGCCACCTTCCGAATGAAAAAAATTCTTAATCGTTGAGAATCAATTGTGATATACTATAAACCTATTAACACAAAGATACATAGTTATTTATGTACATATGCGCACGTTATTTTAACAAAAAACTTAATGCTCCGTCTGAACCCAGGCCTTCTTTCGCATCACCAGGGACTTCCTTTCTAGGGTATACCTGGTTCCCCGGCTATTAGTACCCGGCGACGGCGTGCGTTTTAGTCGGTTCGAGTCCGACATGCCACCGCACGGAAAAAAAAAGGCCTTCTTTCGCAAATATTTTTATTGAAATATGTACGTATAATTGTAGGAGAGCCTTACTCGCCACAAGCGTTTTTATTGAGCTTTTGTCTCACATGTACGAGTATATGCCTACATATAAATGAGCAATGGATTAGAATTCAAACTTTCCATTACATCAGATGCCTTATGTAGATGCTTTGGTACGCGTCAAAAAGATATTTTATGCCCGAATTCAGTGTTCTAATTAAAATGTTGTATAGTATAATGCTTAATGAATATTAATTTCGAGCGCGGACATTCGTAGTCTAATAAATATGTATGTAGTCGTAAAATAAAGTTAGTACGTCAACTGAGTCAAGGTGGGAGAGTCAGACCATCTAAGGTACAATGGTCCGAATAAATGAAATAGCCAAAGATCCATATCACTTCAATCTCGCTCAATTTTCGATCTAAGCTATTATCTCGAATCACAAGACCAGGAACCATTCATTGGGACCGTTCCTATCTTCAGATGTGATTCTGTGACAGACAATTGATATTGTGTTTACGAGTACCTCAATACTTTCTACCAAAATATTCCATAATCAATATAATTATGCTAGCTTTTGTCCGTGGCTCCGCCTGCGTGTATGTCGGTTAGGGTTAGGGGGTTAAAAGTAGCCTATGTTACTCGCTGATAATTAAGCTTTCCATTAGGGATAGAATTTTAAACCGGCAACAGCCTAAGACCGCGATAGTTGTCACTCTTTGGGAGAGCCCTTGGAATGATGATGTAAGTAACCTTTGACCTTGTACGTACAGATGTAAGAGACAGAGAAAGTTGTTCTCTTTAAAATTTCATTATTTCAAATAAAACCATTATAAATCTAATGTAAATTCAATAATCATTTTTTTATACACATATATAACATATGTATTTATTTTATTAATGAACGATGAAAAGTTATCTTTCGTTATCAACGACCACATATACGAGATAATATGCAAGATGGATATCCTGAAATATGAGTTTATGTGAATATTTACACGGGTACTTGGACACGTACTCACAGTAGGTATACTGTGAGCACGTGTAATATTTACTACGTGTAATATTCATCAGCCTATCGCCGTCCATTGGTGAACGAAGGCATATTAAATCTGTACACGTTTTAAATGTACTGAAAGAACAAAATGTGTGTTTTTATAACAAAAACTGGAACTATACTTTTAATTTGCTTTTAACGTGAATGACATGACGTGAGATCATTTATGTTTTCAATTTTATTTGAATATTGGATAAGGCAAATAGAATATAAAATTATTTCATACATTTTGGTATGAAATTTATACGTTTACCTAACATATTTACCTATATTGTCATAACGTTAAGACATAAAGTGTAACTGTTTTATGTCCCTATACTAATAAATGAAAAAAAAACTATTGTACTTCTTTCAAACATTAATAACATGAACCCGCTTGGACTCATACATGCTGAATTGCTATGCTATTAACTGACCTTACGTAATGTTGTTATTATCGATAGGGCATTTTTAAACTGTTACATTGATCCCTAAAACCCATTAGTTGAAACGCTGTAATACAAAATATTGGTGAGGAAAACAAATCCGTTCAATGTAAAACAAAAATAACTGGATGTTTATAATTTACGAACGAACGAAGATTAACATGAATTGTATACAGTTGTGCAGTCATGTGAGATAATATTATGAGTGTTTTTAAATGTCTGTCGTCAGTAGGGCGGGTGATGTACAATGGCCCCGAAACAGCATGGTATGATTTACATTGCTATCTACAGTTAAGGTTAATAGGCTGCATCCTAACATCTTGTAGAATTTGAAAGAAATAATTCTTGGTTTTCTTGGTCCAGTTTGATCACAACGCGACAAAACTATCAGGACTGCAGCATATTTCATATAGTTTGAGCGTTTAATATTTAGTCTCCTGACACAAGTTTTCCCACACTGAAAAGGAGGCCTCAGCAATTTTAATAAATGTGTGTTTCATTACATTTTCACTTATATTTGTATCAGTTGTTAAAACGACTTTACTTTGCCAGTTTTTAATGAATGCTATTTAGTTTTGTGCTATATTCTTTTTTCATATGTTACAGAGATACATTTTTAGTTACCTACGCGATGTGTGTGCATTCCATAATTGTTTGTTACTTGAGGTACAGTGAACAGTGAACCATTGTCATTTTCAGAGACATTAGTGTAATAATGTCTGTGAAATGGCCTATTCCAAAGAATAAGACTTTTCGCCTTGATGAGCTAGGTACTAATATTATTTTTTTGCCATTCTTTACTTAGTTTAGTTAGTTTAAATTTATTTCTAAACGATATGAAATTATATTATGTGTCCATAACAATAAAAACAATATTTTCCTTTAGAACTACAAGGCTAAAGTACAACAAGATTTTTGCACATTAATATAACAACAGGTATAAACTGAATATTGGTTATTGTATTGTATTAACATTCCTTGTATTATGTAATGCATAGTACGCATTTAGCAACCATATATTACTACCATAATAGCATTATCTAATACCTTTTTCTTTATTTTAGGGTTCCCTACCTCAAAAAGTAAAAAGGAACCCTTATAAGATCGCTTTCTTGTCCGTCTGTCCGTCCGTCCGTGTGTCACCACCGATTTTCTCAGGAACGGGTAGTTTATGGTCCCTATTAGGTGTATAAAAATCAAGGTCTTGAGTCAACACGATAAAAAGCTATAGGCAAATTTCGATTTTCGCGAAGACTTACAAATTTTCGCAAAAATCTACGTAAAATCTGGGTAGGTACGGAACCGTTTTTTTTTTTGTTGACGGGTATTTTCAATCCCTTCGGATCTCCTGCTTCACGGGGACTCAGGAGCCAGGAGTATATGGTGATTCCACTAAAAACCACCTGCATCAGGCTGGCTTGAGGTGTCCTACTCTGGGAAGACCCGGACCATGTTATTTCAGGTCCTCCCCGAATTGACACCTTTTAGATATTGATGATTGATTGTACAATATGTTGGATTCTGGAGAAGATAAAGCAAATCTCTTGCAGGCTTTATATTGGCCATATTTAAAAAAATGATTTAGGCGTTTTACTTAAATAAACATCTTAGTGTTAATAAAAATATTTACATGTCACTTTGCATTTGGCAACAATAAAGAAATACGTTGGTGGGTTCTATTAAATTATTGAAAGCTAGGTGTGAAGACATGTGTCAAACAGGTAAGGTCAATTTGTTTACAAAACAGATCTATAATAGCTATATAGCTATTACTGTCAAAAATCGGTCTCATCTTGGCAACATTTTACATGAAAACGTTTTTGGTGGGATTAATTTTGTTAAAAATTTGAATATCCAAAATAACTTTGAGAAAAGGATGATACGTTTGTTGTGCCTTTTTTTTGCTTGATTTGGTGAGGGTAGTACCGTCACACCAGATTTTAATAAAACAATTACTCGTATATCTGTAGCAATCCTCCTAAAAACTGACGTTAAATACATTTTATTACACATTGTTTCGTGAAAACACACGATCAGCAGATGTGCCAATTTGACCCTGAGGTTATTGCTGATTGGTAATCATAAAATGCTAATCCATTACATAAAAGGGCATTATTTGACATGCAAATTTAATTTAGTCTGGAAAAATATGAAGTAAATATAAATAGGATATACTAATACGTAGATACTTGTAATAATCAATAGGATTTAACACTTAAGGTTACGATAGACTGTATTTCTTTCCAGCACAACTTTTTTGACCTTGGATATTTCAAATACATGCAATGATTAAATTATAACAAAGCTATTGATTGGTTAAGATGAATGTTCTCAAATTGACACCTTTGAAAACCCTGTAAAAAAATTAAGTTACCAACTCAACAGTACCGAAGCTGGCGCCCCGACAAATTAAGGTCGTAAACACGATAAGAACGGAACATAAAAAGTTGAAAAAATATTACAAGCTTATAAAACACAAAATTTAAGCAGTAATTTTATAGCAAGTTTGCATGGTGCCTAAAATAAGAGATTAAAACAATATTGCACACATTTGTCATTCAAAAAGTGCTCGATCATTTTGCTGTTTAGTAGGGTTTACTGCCTCTTTGGGTGTAACATTACTTGATTTGAAACAAAAGTTTTTCTATGAATCATGCTAAGATTAATTTTTAAAATTTTTGTTTTTCTTAACTACATATTTAGCAGCTGAGATGATATTCATTTGTTTCACGAACAGTTCGTGAGTGGAACTTTTGGTGAAACATAAAATAATCATCGACGAGATCACAACCCGTTGGGTTATGATTTCTTATTTCGTTAGTAGAAAATGTGAGCATAAATCTGATTCATTTATTCAAGTGTCATAAACACGTCCCAAGTATACAAAGAACAGACGCGATGAACGCGTCCGAAATGTAGGAGGGTCTACTTCATTTACAATTTCATGAGGCAGTATTCATTCAGACTTGTTCAGTTGGCAAACCAATCTATTTTTTCTACGAAAATAAATTACCCCGAAATACCCCGAAACAATTCAGTTCGTTTGGTATAAACTATCTATTTATATTAAACTTATTTATAGGTTACTTTATTGCATTTGGCCGCATGGCGACCACTACGGTCGCCATGACAACAAATTCGGCCTTAGCTAATGGGTTTTTGGTAACAATAAAATTCCGTCATTCAGTTATATGTATATTAGGACTGATGGTTAGTAATAGCGTGAAAGAAAAAGTATTGAACTTTTTATATATTTATATAATAAACAAATTTTAAGGCTTATTAATTATAATGCTAAAGCTATCTTGATATATCTTAAGAATAATGCGTGGAGCAATATATTGTGTTTTGTAGCATAGTTTTCTTGTAATAGCACTACACTACTTTCATAATTCTGTTTATTGGCCCGTGATAACCCGCCCAATCTGCTCACTCCTCTTTATAGTTACTTGAAAACCTAATAAAATATAAACTTCTCCACTATATATCTCTTTAATTTTAACACTACATAAAATAGATTAGATCTCTTACGTGATTCGTTTGACATCCGATACTAACTTATTGTGTTTACTATACACAAAAGTGTCTTATTCACTTGTAAAAGGAGATTGGACCTAACCGTTACAGGAATTGGCCTATATTTAAAAAAAAACGTTATTTTTAATAAGTAGTCCAATATAATTAGTTACCGGTTCTACATATAGGTATCATTTATTTCCTAAGATTGTAGTATTGACTCCCTGTTTACAAGGAAAAGAAACCAAATCAAAAAGAAAATGTTGCCATTGGTAAACATTTGTTTTTTTTTTATTAGAATTATCGATAGTTGGTAATATTCCCAAATAAGGAATGACTTCTTTGTTAACATGTGTCATAAATAGTCATTAAATTGAGTCGGAGATGCACTATGGCAATGAATACATATAACTGAACCAACTAGTATCCTTCAATAACAGTTAAGAAAAAGCAATCGATCATCGCATTGATAACACTTGGTAGAACTGCTGGTCCTACAAACACCTTATAAATAGTGACTTGCCAATATCTTAAAAAAAACGCTAACGCGTATAAACTACCTGTTCTGACTAGACCCCAATTGTGGTCCCTTATTGCTCGTCAAAAGTTAGACTCAGGGTTTGTCAGAGACCGTTATGGAGGATTGGCTCGAGAGGCGTCACGGGACCCTCTCATACCGATTGACGCAGGTGATCACTGGGAAGGGATGTTTCGGAGATCACCTGTGTCTGATCCGCAAGGAGCCAACGCCTGAGTGCCACCACTGCGATGGCCAGACCGTGGACACGGCTCTCCACACGCTGGCAGAGTGCCCGGCGTGGGTTGAGCAGAGGCGAGACCTCGTGGCGGCCATCGGAGTGGGAGTTCTCTCGCTCGATAGCCTGATTGCGGCTATCGTGCGGAGCGAGAGTGCGTGGAACTCTGCCGTCTCCTTCTGCGAGCAAGTTATGCTCGCGAAGGAGACGGCGGAGCGGGACCGGGAGAGGTTTAGAACTCTCCCGGCCCGCCAGGCCCGGGCACGGGCCAGGCAGCGCAGGCGACTCAGGCGCCGGAGGTCGCAGAACGACCTCCGTCCTCCATAAGCGCAGGCCTGGGGGTGACAGGTGAGGCCATCTGTCACCCTAGCAGAAGCAGGCCGGGGTGGCGGCGAGCGCGTTGCGAAGCGCGCTCGCTTTCAGGGAGCACAGGGAACATGGGGTTCCCACACGGGGCGGGGGTCGTCTACTCGTCTGTAGATGACCCGAGGTATGTCGGGGCACCAGGGCTTTCCTTTCTAGGGTATACCTGGTTCCCCGGCTATTAGTACCCGGCGAAGGCGTGCGGTTTTAGTCGGTTCGAGTCCGACATGCCACCGACAGGTGGTATCCGAGGGGATTTCCGCACGGAAAAAAAAAAAAAAAAAAAAAAAAAAAAAAAGGGTTTGTCAGAGAGCTATGGAATAAAGCCTTCATGGTATCAAGCTAAAGACAAGAGTTTGGTTCAAATGAGAAATGTGGACTTGTGTGCCTTGACAAGAGTACCTAGCAGACGCGACCGAGATAACATCCATATTAAAGTAGAAGTTAACCGAACAGGTTAGGCGTATAAATCCGATGCGGTAGGTTAGAGTTGTCACGCCGTGGCATCCACAGGAAAACATCGTGATGGACCTCAATGCCTATCATAAATCCTGTTGGCAACTCGCTAAAGCTCAAGGTGGATGGGAACGGAAGGGAGAGGCCTTTGGTCAGCAGTAGGCCATCAATGGCTAATATAAAAAAATGATTTAAATTATATAACTTATTTAAAAATTAAATATGTCCTGTATATACATATATGAAATGTTATTTGATTAACATTTACATATTGTTAAACAAATAACATCAAAAAACTTTATATCGATATTATCGAGACTACACATTGTAATACTGGTAACATTATAAGTATGTCACTGAGTGTGTAAGTTATCTGTGCTGTCTGATTCTGATTGTTTCTATCGTGTTACTTGTGCTTTGATGTATTTCGTTGATTTTGGAGTTATTTTACCAACTTTCACTACGTATTACAGACATTTACGAACTCTGATATTACGAGTAATCTGCGCTTGCACAACGGATATACGTAACTTTTAAATTGACTGCAGCTAGAATACCTGGAATCTGATTTTTGCTTTCGAATGGACTTTTTGTAACATGGGCTGGATAAACTGTGGTAGGTACTTATTATTTCTGCGCGTAGCAATACTATAGCTATGCGTTGATGATTTTGATGAATAAATACATCATAAAAATATAGTGTGGTTTTTATTTACTAGATTACTATTACCTACATATTATTATTAAAGACTGCAACTGCCAAGATAATTAATCTTGATATTATGATGTTTGATTGCTGTTTTTCGAAAGGGTCTATCAAAGAGTAGTATTGTTATAACTAATAAAGGTATAATTATAACTATTTGTCATAATGATGTCTTTTTATAATACCCCTAATACCTACCCTACCTACCCTATAATACTGTCAAACAATAACCTAACTTTTAGTTCCATGATTCTTATTATCTAAGCTATAAGTAATCTATACTAATATTATAAAGCTGAAGAGTTTGTTTGTTTGTTTGTTTGAACGCGCTAATCTCAGGCACTACTGGTCCGATTTAAAAAATTCTTTCAGTGTTAGATAGCCCATTTATCGAGGAAGGCTATAGGCTATATATCATCACGCTAAGACCAATAGGAGCGGAGCAAAAATGAAGAATGTTTCAGGAAAAAACGGAGAAAATTTATTACTATTGAGAGACGCAGACGAAGTTGCGAGGGTCAGCTAGTAACTAATAAAGGTATAATTATAACTATTTGTCATAATGATGTCTTTTTATAATACCCCTAATACCTACCCTACCTACCCTATAATAGTGTCAAACAATAACCTAACTTTTAGTTCCATGATTCTTATTATCTAAGCTATAAGTAATATCATTAGTAATATCTGCAAGAGAAGGAAAACTTGAAACAAACCCTATACCAACCCGTCTGGCCAGCGTGGTATAGTAGGCCAAAACCTCCTTTCTAAGGAGAGGCCTATATACATCAGCGGACTGTTATAGGCTGTTGATGATGATGATGATGATCTAAGCTATCCCGTAGAACAGGTCTATAATTTTAATACCCCTAGAATCGGTGTTTTTGATGTACAAAACTGGCTAGATTTCATCAGTGTAGCGATTAGGCCCAGAGTGCTAAGGAAGAAATAATAGTAATAACGTCACACATCTCATTCACAGTTGTCTGATCTCAAACTATCTCGGTTTAAAGACATTCATTTCTCATAAAAAGAACAATACAGTTCACTTACATAATGAGAAAATGGAACAACACAATAAATTGGTTAAGTATCTCTGTGATCACAATACACTATTACAGTAATATAAAACTAAAGATATAAAGACAACTTCATTGGTGTCAGTACTTTTTCCTAATGTTCCTAAACTTTTTTAAATTTAAACAAGCTATCACTTTTAGTAATATTATCAAGTATTTCATTATAAAGTTTTACACCTTCATATAATATATTTTTCTTACCGTAATCGGTCCTAGGCTTTGTTACTTCTAGTTTTTTTCGTTTCCTTGTGTTGTATGTATAGGTTTTTTCTTTGAAGCTTAATTGTGAATGTGTACCTTGTGTTATGATTTTATGTATTAGTATACAAATTTTAAGAATGTATAGTTGTCTAATTGTTAGGATTTTGATATCCTTGTAGATTTTAAGTTTTGGTGTTAGGTATTCGTAGTTATAAAGTGTTTTTATTTCTTTATTTTGCAAGACTTAAATTTCTTGGATATTCGATTTCGAAGCAGTGCCCCATATCTCAACTAGGTATTTTATATGAGGTCTAACGAGAGCATTATAGATCATTACTCGAGCCCCACTAGGGACGCAAAAGGACATTCGACGTAGTGCAACAATAACAAGAGATATTTTGGATTTAAAATATGCAATATGGTGTTTCCAAGTTAATTTTGTGACCAAAAAGAGGCCTAAATATCTTTCACTACTTGCTAAAGTGCTACTGCGTAAAGTGTAATGCTGCCTGATGTTTTAACATTGTTTATATTATTAATACAAATTAAAAACAACAAGGGGGCGAGAATCGATCCTTGAGGAATTCCGTATGTTAGTTTAGCAGGCAAACTTACATGGTTTTCAATTTTGACTACTTGTTTACTGCTTTCTAAGTACGACCTAAGAATTGTATGTACTATTCCTGATATTCCTGCATCTATTAACTTGTTTAAAAGCATATTGTGGTATCTGACTATTTTATCTATACAATGGTAACCAGACTGTTGGTAGACATACTTTTATATTACTAAATATATACATATTATAGATAAATTTCACCCAGACACAGAAAAAAAGATCGTGCTCATCACAAAATTATTTGTCCTGGGTGATAATAGAACCCACGACCTCTGGCTTGTCGACTAGTTACCCTTTTTTCGTTTCACACTTTTTATAGGATAATTATTTGTCATTGAACGCAAAAGCTTAAAGTAATACATGTTATTAATTTATACACTATATTCATTTATTTACGTATATATTAAGATCCACTTAGATTTGGCAATAAAATTGTACTCTGTTTATTTTTTTTACCAAATTCACTAGTGTATATACCGAAGACAGCCCCATGACATGACATGAATTGTAAAGCTTAATTAACAATTAACAATTGAATTCCGTTTTCAACAACACACTTATGTACATGTAGTTCTATTTAAATTGCCTACAACGCCACAATTCTTTATTAAGTAAGTTAATTATTAGTTAAGTTAGTTAAGAAACGTGTTTCTGTTGATATTTGAGTTCAGTTCAGTTTCTGTCATGAACAACTAACTTAGTTTGATAAATACTTCAAGGGACACATCACCTTCCTGAGCATTAGACTAAGATTTTTACTCAGAGTTTGTGCTAGTAATATGCTCTTCCTCTTTTAACTTTTTATTTAAAGCTCCCGGGTTAAAGTTGACTGGTTTAAGTTAATAAAATGTGGATGTGGCAGTAATTCCCTAAATGATAAGGTAAATAATGCAGTCTGCAGTGGCCAAGTGTCTAGGTAATTATAACTAAATCAGTAAATTTTTTAGCGAGAGTATAAAATAGTATAGAGGGTATATACATTGTGAAGTCATTTTAGACCTTTAGCAGTTACCTTAAAAAGACTACCACCACTATATAGACCACTATATAGTGGTGATATTATACTAGACCACTATATTTTACCAAAGTTCAGAATTCTGTATATATTATGTGACGTAAGAAAAACGCCAAGCAAACATTCCTAATTGTTTTGTTAATAGCAAACTTACTAGGACTTTAATGAAAATTAAAAAATATATCTAAAATAGCCATTAGTGTTACGCTTACCATAGAGCAGCTTGTTGTTAATTACATAAAAGATTATTTATGATTTATTTAGCCGGTGACTAGATCGAATAAGGAATAGATCTTATTTTAGTCAATGACGTGTAGTGGAGTCTCGTGTAATGAAAATAAATCTTTGAGTTCATAAGGGTATATCTTAAACAATTTACATGCAAAATACTTTATATACAATTTATTGGCAACAAAATATATTGATTTTATTTATCTAACCTTTTTTTTTTTAACGTGTGTAAATCCCCTCGGACCGTCACACCGCCGGGGCTCTCGTTCGGCGGGGCGGTGTGTCAGACTCGAACCGACTAAAACCACACGGTGTGCCCTCTTTGCGCTTCCAGTTTAGGAGGGGTCCAGGTAGTTATCACCTTCTGGACCCCTCCCAGCGCCGACGCGCTCCTGTTGCGGGCTCCGTCTCAAAATTTTTCCTCTCTTTAGGCGACGTCCGGCACACGCGGACGCCGCCCCCTCGCGGCTGGCCAACTAATGCGGGGTAGGGGAGAACCCATCCCGTCCACCCGCGGCCACACTCAGGGCGGCATGAGGCGCAGGTAAGCGCGCCTCCGCCGCCCGGTTCGCCGGCGGTGGATCAGGTCCGAGTGAAGGTCGTCCTCCCGGGCTATCTCCGCCGCCTCATTCTGCGAGATTACCTCCTCGCAGAAGGCTGCGACCGCGGTAAAACAACTGTCGCTACCGGCCATGGAGCGAATTACGGCCGGTAGCGAGAGATCTGCTCCGATGACTGCAGTGAGGGGCAAACCGCCAGCGTGTGCTGGGCCGAATCCTCAATGCAGTCGCAGTGGTGGCAGGCGGGACTCGATTCCCTCCTAGCGACCGAGTACAGGTACTTTCCGAAGCAACCGTGCCCGGAAAGCACCTGCGTCAGCCGGAAGGAAAGGATCCCGTGCTGCCGCCCTGCCCACTCGGCGATGACCGGCTGGAGAGCCTCCACGGCGGCGAAGCCAGCGCGTGGAGTCTCCAGCCGGAACGACCATCTGACCATGGTGTCTCGGCGAGCGGCTTCGCGCCACTCGCGCACGTCTTCGTTATTTATCTAACCTTATTTTTTTTGTTTTTTTTTTTAACGTGTGGAAATCCTCTCGAACCGTCACCCCGCCGGGGCTCTCGTTCGGCGGGGCGGTGTGTCGGACTCGAACCGACTAAAACCACACGGTGTACCCTTTTTGCGATTCCAGTTTAGGAGGGGTCCAGGTAGCTATCTCCTTCTAACCCTAAATGTAAATTTCTTGAGTGAATGTCAGTTAATTATTTCACTCATAATTTAAGAAGATATGCCTGCTGTCAGTAGTCACTTCAAGATAAATTAATTCTGAAGTTGCCCCGAGAGACTTGCTTGATAAGTCAATAAGTTTGATTGATACTCGATGGGAAGTGTTAGGAATCTTTCCTTTAAAGTAATTAGGTACGTCCGCTCAATGGTAAACCGTACAATGAGACTATGAAATAATTTGCAGACAAAGCCACTAAATCATTGAAAAATAATATATTTTTAAGAAAAACCTCTTTTAGTGTAATAAACTTATAACATACAAAGGTTTCATTAAAACATTGACTTCTCGTCTTTACTAATAATATAATAAGGTAAACTTTGTGAGTTTGTATGTTCGGGGTAATCTCCGGTACTACTAATCCGATTTTGAAAATTCTTTTACAGTTAGAAAGGTAAATTATCCCTGAGTACTTTACTACTTTTAACTGCGATAACCAATAAACATGAGAGCGGAACCGCGGACAAAAGCTAGTATGGAATGAGACCTCAAGTACTCAACTTAATAGAAGAGAATTAAAGAAGAACAATATAATTGAAACATAATTTCTTTATTTTCTAAAACAAATAATTAAATATTTCCTTAGTTATAACAAAATTAAATAAACAACATTTAGGTCTAAGCGAGTAAGTGAATCGAGTCCCGCGATCCCAGGATTTCATCTCAGGAAATGTTTCACAAAAGTATATTAAAATAGTAAAAAAAAATGTCACCTATGAGTTACAAATAATGTTTCTATGTATATAAATATGTATATATGTAAAAGCTTTTTATTAGATGTTGATAATCTTTATCTTGGAATAATCCCGATTTGCATCATCCCGAATATCCCGGCATTAGTAAAAATAGTCAGGTTGAAATTTCTTAGAGCTTAGAAACGCACAAAAAATGTATTGAAATGTAATGTTGTATGTTCGTAAAAATAACGTCTCTGTTATTTTTACAAACTTGCAACGTGTTTGTCGGTATAAAACAGTTTGCGAGCTATTACATCCGCTTCGACCCTAATTTAGATGCAGAAATGGAACAGCTATGATAACAGTGTAAATCAGTTACTTTATGGCCGGTTGTTAATAACGGCCAGCCTAGGCTCGGGAGTCTGAAAACTTACAACATCCATAACGTCACAACAAGCTTTGAAGACAGTTATTTATTCGGAGTCAATGTTATGTTTGCCCTATTCTCAATAGAAACTAGTTTAACTTCACACAAAATATGAAATATTTGTCTGATAGTAGAAGTTTTTGAATAAGTGGGCGATAATCAACCGATAACTAAAACCTCCTGTATTAGTTGAATTGAAGTTTTAAGTGAACAGTTTAACTTCGGTTTATGATAAGCATAAAGCTTTAATTGTATTAGTTTTTGCCCACGGCTCCACTCGCGTTTGTATCGCAATATTTGAGCGATCGCAAACATACTCCTAGATCGTACCAATGTATTGCGAGCAATGTACAATTTTGCATCTGTTTACGATTATGTCGTTTTTGTGCAATCTACATAATCTGCAATCTACATAATACTTCTGTAATTTAGAACAAATATCACTTGTATTTAAAGGTTTTTGGACTTATTGGTGAAAAGAAATCCCTTCTCTAGCTATACTACACACCTGGCTTCTTTTCCGACTAATAGCGCAAGACGGCATAATTCGTTTTCTTTTTCACAATCAAAGCGCGACTGTTGGCCATAAAGATAATTTCGGTTGACATATGAGCGTTGATCATTTGTGTGGCGCACATATAACATACTACAACGCCAGTAACTTCAGAATGAGAATTGCTAATCCTGTATCACGAGATGAAGAATTCTCTCGCCGATCAGCATATACACAACTTCTCAACAACAAGCGTTATGCCGCGGCCCGCTTTTCATAATCACCTCGCATCCCTTTATGTTGGAGGGATGTGACACCCGAATATTATTTTTGAATGCAGGTATAATCTGATTACATTTTGGAAAATTAAGCATCGTGATAAAAATGTTAAGACAGACATTAAGGTTGCAGGTTGTTTTTGACTCTAATAAAAATAATAAAGAAGGTGTAAAAAAAACATATGTTTTCGAAATAAAATCTGAAATGCACAAAATTATGAAATTACGCCTTCAACAAAAAATAAATACACCTGATATCTCATTATTTTTAAATTATACACATAACATATCTAGGCCCCAAACTAAAAAATGTGGCATTCAGGCAAATAAGTAAAAAATCTAACCTAGACTATATAAAAGGCACTATACGAAATGAATATATCATAGAATGCAAATTTTTTGCATGCTTTACATGCAAATTTTTTTGAATGATTTTGAAAATAATAGATAAGATAAGATAATCTTCTCAATCAAATCCAATGTAGGTAATAGGAAGTGATAACATTAACCGTCGCATGATCATTCCTGTCCTCGATTACATTCTTCCTGTGATTAATCATCTAACAATTTTTTCACTTGACTCGGGGATTTTTCACTCAGCGTGGCGTAAAGCATTCGTCACTCCCCTTCCCAAGATCCCGAATCCTACACTCTTTAATCTCTTCTAAAGTTCTATCCTATCTTAAGTCCTCGAGTCCTGTGTGAACCCACAACTATCCCAACATATTTATTGAAACAACCTACAGAGCCCTTTTCAATCGGTCACGATATCCTTTTGTCTATCATGTCCTATCTCATGATTATGATTAAGTATACTATACTATACTTACAAGTAGCGAGGAAGAAAACTAAGAATCCAATTAAAAGGCACTGCCGTACAAATCGATAATGTTATAGCAGTAATGTAATGACGCCGACGTTACAGACCGGGTTCAAAGTGAGAAATGTAGGTTGTAATAAAGGCTTGTTACAATGTGCAATAATACAATATATTTATTGTACCTTTTTACACATTCCCGCATACGCGAAAAAGTAATACGCGCTCGACCATATTTACACACGCTAGGCAATGCCATGCAAATTGGTGAAATCGCGTTAATGATGTTCAGCCAGTTTACTGACGATATTTAAAGTTAATACGGAAGGTTATTACATAAACTCCGTACACAACAATGCATACGCGTGGTAAAGATAATAATAATCAGTGGCAGACACGAGGCGGACAATGTTTAGCCAAGACGGGGTTTAAAATGAAAAATTTAGGTTGAAACATAAACTTCTCGATTCGATTACCAGACAGTTTACAATCGTGGTTTTAAGTAAAAAAGTATGGTAGTAACATGTATTCCTTGCAGCATCAAATAGTACTAAAGTAAAATGTAAACGTTAAACACACCCACACAAATAAGATTGACTCTCGATAAGAATTGCCATGCAAATCTTATAAGTCCGTAATACTTATGCAAGGCAGAATCCTGACATGACTTAAAGTAAAAACGTGAAATACGAGTAGTACAGACGCTAAATAGAAGCCCCTAACACACGCCCGAAGGAGATACACTATATAACATTGGCGTTAAATGGAATTGATAAAATAATGGCAGTAATGTTTAAACGTGCTTTTAGGTTAAGGTCATAACGTTATAACATCAAATAGTAATTTAGTTAATTCTAAATCTTAGACCGACCTGTATTGATAATATTGACTCACATGTAAACCCCTGTTTTCAGAAGTCTTGAAGTACTTCACCAATTTTTGTTTTAGTTGGATTTTAATTTAAATATTAATCCACTGAATCCTACCTTATTTAAGGAAATTGTTTCAAATTCAATGCAAAAGGACAACGAAGAAACATGATCATTACAATAGAAATGCAATTAAGGTTACAATATGCAAATAGGGAAACTAACAGAAAGAAAAAAGTATTTTGTCGTAAAAACACTACTCGTAAATACGCATAGTTAGACTACTATTTTACAAATACCTTGTCGTCGGAATGCTTGATTTAAGACAATAAAATTGCCTCTTTGAGTTTAAGGAGAGCTATTCACTAAATGAATTAGACCCGTTTAGCCAATATACGTCCAGTTTAATTAAATTGAAATCTTGTAAAATAAAATCCAACGAAACAGTGATTTTTTCCTACCATTATCTGTCATAGTGTAAACTGACTAACGGTTTACGTTATAGCAACTAAATAAAATTTGGACGTCGCCGTCTTATAATTATTCAAGGGGGTCTCATTCATTTGCTTGTAAACAATACTGATACTGAGGGATGCATTGAAACAATATTAGTATCTTATTGTGAGAATATGACGTCACTTGATCGAGTTGCGAATAAGGTAGGTACTTGATAATATTATGGAGGATTGGCTTTATGGAGGATTGGCTCGAGAGGCGTCACGGGACCCTCTCATACCGATTGACGCAGGTGATCACTGGGAAGGGATGTTTCGGAGATCACCTGTGTCTGATCCGCAAGGAGCCAACGCCTGAGTGCCACCACTGCGATGGCCAGACCGTGGACACGGCTCTCCACACGCTGGCAGAGTGCCCGGCGTGGGTTGAGCAGAGGCGAGACCTCGTGGCGGCCATCGGAGTGGGAGTTCTCTCGCTCGATAGCCTGATTGCGGCTATCGTGCGGAGCGAGAGTGCGTGGAACTCTGCCGTCTCCTTCTGCGAGCAAGTTATGCTCGCGAAGGAGACGGCGGAGCGGGACCGGGAGAGGTTTAGAACTCTCCCGGCCCGCCAGGTCCGGGCACGGGCCAGGCAGCGCAGGCGACTCAGGCGCCGGAGGTCGCAGAACGACCTCCGTCCTCCATAAGCGCAGGCCTGGGGGTGACAGGTGAGGCCATCTGTCACCCTAGCAGAAGCAGGCCGGGGTGGCGGCGAGCGCGTTGCGAAGCGCGCTCGCTTTCAGGGAGCACAGGGAACATGGGGTTCCCACACGGGGCGGGGGTCGTCTACTCGTCTGTAGATGACCCGAGGTATGTCGGGGCACCAGGGCCTTCCTTTCTAGGGTATACCTGGTTCCCCGGCTATTAGTACCCGGCGAAGGCGTGCGGTTTTAGTCGGTTCGTGTCCGACATGCCACCGACAGGTGGTATCCGAGGGGATTTCCGCACGGAAAAAAAAAAAAAAAAAAAAAAAAAAAAAAAAAAAAAAAAAAAAAAGGTACTTGATAATAATTAACAATAAATATATGTATTCAAAATGTTTAAACAAAGGAGAAGATATTGAGTTTAAAATGCACACAAACTTAGCTACTCATTCTACAATTCAATAAAAACATTCTAATGATTCCAAACACGTATTTTATGTACCTCTGAAACCACAAAAACACACATAGCCTGGCAACATATGAGACCGAATCGAACCTCATGTTACTGAAATTGAATCTTATCTTCCGCGTGACTATTTTACTCGACTCATTCGATAGCTTGACTCGTAAAAAAGCTGTAAATAATATTGTATGTTTTTTTGTATTTTCTCGTATTCCATGATATGTTAGAAATAATTATTTGTATTTTAAAAGGTTCGGTCACATAAATAAATGATTGCAATTTAACAGTGAACAACACACATATGCCACTGTTGTATACTGTTTATAATCACATTTTATTTTCTTCTTAATTCAGCGTCTTATTTCAGATCTGTGTTAAATTGGAATCAATTCATCCTGAACAAGTATCATATGGCCTCGGTCTCTTTTTGGTTTATGGTTATTAAACGGATCAGTATTTTATAAAAAAAAAAACCAAGTTGAAATCACACAGATGATGTACTCAAACTTTTTCTCATAACTATAGATCAATTCAATTATGTTGCCATGGCGCGAATAAACTTTCATAATACTTTTCCGCCCTTTATAACTAAACCTCTAAACCCATCGCAACTTTGCATCATGAATATTAATTTGCAAAAAGTGGAAATTCTTTTTTTTTGTTATGAATCCCAAACATAATGGCTGATAGGTTGATCCGATGTTAATTGAATTTGGTAAGGATATTTTTTTTGCACTAGTAACCGATACAGCACACTGGGTCTCTTTTTTTAACAGCGTCATTACAGAGGAAATCTGAGCTAGGCCATGCGAACCCAATGAGTAATTCTGATAGAGAAATATTTTTAAGTCAGATCTATTAAAAACGTAAAATTAGATGTTTTATGCGTTAACGGACTTAATCGTTTTTAAGGACTATTTCATTTTTATACAAATAAAAACTCACTTTGTTAGTATGCAATAAAATATACCTAATCTATTTGTAGTAGCAGTGTACTACAAATAGATTAGGTGTCATATCTAAGTGACACCTTTGCATTAAAAACTTGTTATTTCTGTTGTCTTCTGTATAATAAAGATACTTTAAAGTACCTTTAGTACTTTTACTTATGGACGGTAAAAGCAATCTACTAACTTTAATAATTAAAATTTATAAAACACAACTGCCCTGCAAAAACCGCCTTCCAAAATCTAATTAAAACATCACCACTTACTCGATCCAAACGAATATAAAACTAAAGAACAAAACAATGTCACATAACTTGAGAAATAAGAACAAACTCGAAATTATCAGCACACGCACTAATTACTGTAAAAAAACCATATTGTTTGAGGGAGCACAGCTGTTCAATAGATTGCCGGCCGTTATAAAAGAATGCGATAACGTGAACACATTTAAAAATAAGCTTAAGAAATATGTATGTACATGTAATTTTTAATACTCTAGAGCTAAATTGCATTGTATTATTACTTTTAACTTTGTATCTCATTATAAATGGACTGTAAGTTTGTATGAGAAATAAAATTCTTTAAACCGAATTACACGGCATAGAACTGTCATATCATAGTTTTCAAATAAAATTTAGTCAATGTGATTCCGAATGATATTTTTAATATCATTCTAAGGATACCCTATGTAGCTATTTAGGTATTTATTAATTATGATGGAATAAAAAAAAATACACTTTGAAAACATCATACTTCTTTTTTATGCATTTGTACAATACATCTGGTATATTTTCATTAAAAGCAAGCAAATATCGTTGCTTAGCTAGACATAATAAAA
Source organism: Arctia plantaginis (assembly GCA_902825455.1). Taxonomy (NCBI): domain Eukaryota; kingdom Metazoa; phylum Arthropoda; class Insecta; order Lepidoptera; family Erebidae; genus Arctia; species Arctia plantaginis. The sequence goes on from CADEBD010000288.1 coordinate 12,263,352, forward strand.
GTTAATATTATTAAACCATAAATATCCACATTTATGAATAATGCATCGTATTACATAAAGTATAATGATCAAACCACATATATCCTTTATCTTATTACCATTCTTCATACACCTTTAAATTTCAAACGGCTTCAGTGAAATTCAGGGCAGAAACAGGCCTTTACCTCGTGGCGGCCATCGGAGTTCCCACTCCGATGGCCGCCACGGAGTTCTCTCGCTCGATAGCCTGATTGCGGCTATCGTGCGGAGCGAGAGTGCGTGGAACTCTGCCGTCTCCTTCTGCGAGCAAGTTATGCTCGCGAAGAAGACGGCGGAGCGGGACCGGGAGAGGTTTAGAACTCTCCCGGCCCGCCAGGCCCGGGCACGGGCCAGGCAGCGCAGGCGACTCAGGCGCCGGAGGTCGCAGAACGACCTCCGTCCTCCATAAGCGCAGGCCTGGGGGTGACAGGTGAGGCCATCTGTCACTCTAGCAGAAGCAGGCCGGGGTGGCGGCGAGCGCGTTGCGAAGCGCGCTCGCTTCCAGGGAGCACATTGAACATGGGGTTCCCACACGGGGCGGGGGTCGTCTACTCGTCTGTAGATGACCCGAGGTATGTCGGGGCACCAGGGCCTTCCTTTCTAGGGTATACCTGGTTCCCCGGCTATTAGTACCCGGCGAAGGCGTGCGGTTTTAGTCGGTTCGAGTCCGACATGCCACCGACAGGTGGTATCCGAGGGGATTTCCGCACGGAAAAAAAAAAAAAAAAAAAAAAAAGGGCAGAAACAGGTCTGGAATTTCGTGTTTAACGGTTTCCCATTTTGTGTTTAACGTACATTACGTAATATAATGATTTATACTCTTCTTTATACAAAAATCTGTAACGATAAACTGTATCAATTAAAAAAAAAAAAAAAAAAAAACGAATATAGCTACAAAAAACTACAGGGTCATACTAGTCCGGTCATTTTAGACAAAAAATAGTGATCAAATAAAAAAAAAATCCGACAGAGCCAAATCTTCGTAGAGACCTTAGGTTTACCACAAGGAATAAAGTGTCAAAAGTCCCCATCAGTCCCATGTGAGCTTAGGGACTTATTCGGGGCCCAAGGTCAAAATTTTTGGTTTTTTGGATTTTTCTCGAAAACGGTAAGTTTTATCGAAAAAGTACCTCAGAGCAAAGTTCATGTCATTTATCTTAAAATTCATGTCATTTTAGACATCGAGGCAATCCCAACTTCACGAGCTTTATGATAATTAATCTTATCGTCACCAACGACTCCTGAAGCAATAGATAAGATTTTGTTAATTTCGGGAAAAGGATCATGTGATGAAAACCAGTCAAGAAGTATTTTAATATCTTTAGCATCTTTCTTAACTCTCGAATCACTCGCATCTACATGTTGATCTGTCATGTCCATTCGAACATTAGCAAGAACTTCCAACTCGTCACACACTGTGTTCATTGCATGCATTCCGTAAACCTATTTGCTTATTACACTTTCTTTTGTACTTCGTCCTCGAAAAATACCACCATCTGTTTTCATGGATTTCATCATTGATTGTTCGATAATCATATCTGTTGAAGTTCCACAACTGAGTTTATCAGAACGTCGAACAGTGAAAAATCCTGAAGTAAACCTTCGATACACACTAGAATCAATTACCTCCTCTAATTGAAGCATATCCTGCAAGTATAAGTGCGCAGACTTAGCGTAAGGTAAATGCCCCGATGCATGGAAATAAGGAAGCATTTCTTTAACGCAGTTCAAATGAGCTTGCTAATCTCCCATACGTTCAGCTCTTATAAATTCTTTTGCAATGGACACCATCCTCGTTGGTCCTCGTTTCTGATATTCCATTAACTTTTTATTAAATAAATCAAGTAAAAGTTCAGATATTTATTTGTTATGTGCATACTATGTAGAACATGATTCTTACAAGCGCAATATCTGGGAAATAGTGGGTCTTAGAGAAAAAATCATAGGGACCATTTTTATAGAGAATTTAAGATCTACAACTGTGCTCTAAGGTACTTTTTCGATAAAACTTACCGTTTTCTAGAAAAATCCAAAAAACCTGAAATTTTGACCTTGGGCCCCGAATAAGTCCCTAAGCTCACATGGGACTGATGGGGACTTTTGACACTTTATTCCTTGTGGTAAACCTAAGGTCTCTACGAAGATTTGGCTCTGTCGGAATTTTCTTTATTTCAATTGTCTAAAATGACCGGACTATACGTTGACATGGTGTTTAATCGTTTTGTTTTTCTAACGTTTAGTAGTTTTTCCTTTCCCTGACTTTCTTATTTATTTATTTGAAAAAAAATTGAAAATGGTAAACACCTAAACTTCGAATCAAATATTTGCAGATCATGCAGACATTTGGCCCGACTCAGGATTCGAACTCGGGACCTCAGCACAGCTGTGAAGTTCTCACAATACTTAGTTCAGAGCAGGGGGGGGGAAACTAAAAGGGAGGCAGATCACTTGTGTCTCTTGAGTGGCAGGTGACCTGATTGCTCGTTTGTGGTCTATTTATTTATAACTTGGAGGACCAACAGCTTTAACAAATTTGCTTAGCGCAGAGGTTTGCAACAGCAAGCCAATTACTGATCCCCACGTTTAGGTCAATACATAGTTAATCTATATTTTAAGCGGCATAAAGCCATATAATAAAAATAGCTTTGATAAATTTTCAAGATTGGTTCACTTCAGGAAACGTTTACAATATTTCGCGTGAGCACCTTCGAACGATTAACTTCGAACTCCCAGAAGTAGGCTTACGTTTTTGATTCATTTCGGAATAAATAAGACTGGGTGGTACGAATAGATTGTATACGTACATTGCTAAGTTTTGGCCATCTCTAGAGTGCCGTTGTCTATCTCCGAAACTCATCATCAGATCTATATGAATTTGTTTTATGTTAGAGGAGGCAGACGAGCTGACGGGTCACCTGATAGAAAGTGACAATCGCCGCCCATTAAAGTCTGCAACTCAGGAGTCACCTTGCCGATCGTTTAGGAAGGAGCACGCTCCTTTCTTGAAGATTCGAAGGACGAATTATTCCGAGAATATCGCTGACTATAACTTATTCCACAGATTGGTTGTGCGTGGCAAAAAGTATCTCGAAAAGCGCTCAGTAGTGGAGCGCCAATTATCCAGGTGATGGGGATGAAAATTTTGCCGTGTGAAACGATGGCGGAAAGTTGCGGCTGGTATTAGTCCGAACAATGCCTCGGATCACTCTCTATGATATTTGCCATAGAAAATGCAGAGTGAAGCCAGATGTCTACGTAACGCCAAGGGATCGAGCTGATCAGAGATCTTTGGGCTATCGACGATTCGAGTTGCTCTTCGTTTGATGCGGTCCAGAGGGAGAAGCGGGTGCCCCTATATAGAGATGAGAACAATATTCCATATGCGGCCGGATTTGCTCCTAATAGAGCTGAAGACAGGCCGGAGTGTTATACTGCCTCGATCTGTTCAGCACACCGAGCTTCTTCGACGTCAATTTGACCTTACCCTCTAATTGACCTCGAAACTGGACTTTGTTCGAAATGTCGATGCCTAGGATTGCCTAGTCCGATATTGGCTGACGCAGTTGGGCAGGTGCTCTCGAACTGAGGTGTAACGACAAAAGATATCTTCTTTGCGATGAACGAAAATTCGTCTATATATGACGGAGTTATGCTCAAACATACATAAAAAAAATATATAAACATACGAATTGATAACCTCCTCCCTTTATTAAATCGTTTAAAAATTAAATGTAACCAAAATGCACCTATTTCCTGTTCTCTCTGCATAACCTAAAGGTTGACTGGTATCGAATACCTTAAGCATAAAGTTCTTTAATGCACTAAATGTCCATGATGTGTAAATAAATAAGTAAATATTTCACAACCACGGACCAACGTCTTTCTAAAACTCATTTTGTTAAAAAGATACTGAAGTTACATGTTGGCGATTAGCCAGCAGATCGTTAATACTGTTTCAATTTAACTACTTGCTTTACCTCAAATATCATTAAATTTCATATTTTATGCACTACCAATACATCATGTAAATGTATATTATATTTATCTTAATCTCATAACTGTTATGAGAGTGAAGAAGATTCAATTAATATGCTTACATAAATTTAATTCATCTTAGTAAAACTTATAAAGCTCCGGAGAGCAAGTGAGAATATGAAGATGAACTAAGTAGTTTAGGAGTGTATTATCGTATACATCATTTATGAGAAAAACTCTTTTAATAAATCAACCAAATCAAAGATTTATACATGACTTCATAGGATTTTGGCACTTCATATCATATTTCTGTGACCATGATGACTATGTTGTATGTAGTTGTTTATATTTTAGTTATTGTTTTAGTACAAGTCGTACACTGAGGGCAGGTCATTTTACTAACTATGATCGGGCGATCATTGTCGCAGATTCAGATCATACCGTCTGTCAAAATTTCATCCTTTCTCTTGCTTAGAACTGACTTAGACTTAGAACGTTTACCTACACTTGGTCAAATCATAAATTCTGTCAAAAACTTTTAATGGAATTAACGATAAACTTTTTGATGATAATAAAAAAAAAATGAAATGAATGGTAATTAAATGTACAATACATAATACAATCGTATTTACATTATTCGAAATGCCCTCCCCATTTAGATTACATGTCTTTAATCGACGCGGCTAGTCATCGATAGTAACACGCACCATATTTATATCTATTTCTGGGTTCCCTCTATCTGGCAGAATCGTGTTACTTCGAAATTTATTTCGCATAACACTTGGCAGAATCCTCTTTAAACGAGTATTTTTCAGGTAAAAAAATTATTAAATATGATTATTGTTAAAAAATCATATGTCTTGCTACAAAAGTTTGTAAGAGAAACGAATCGCTGCAAAACCGACTCCACGTAGTCTTGTCGGCCCAACCCTAGAGTGTAAATTAGGTCCGCGTAATCGCGGAGGGGCGAGGCGGCCGGCGAGCTAAGGTTCTGTCCTGCTAAAGTTTCTGTCTGCCAAACGATTTTCTACGAAATGAAGTTTATGCTATCCGTTGTGACTTTTGAGTTGCAGGTGTCCATGGGCGGCAGTAGTTACTTACCATCAGGTGACCCGTCTGCTTGTTTGCCCCCTTAGATCATAAAAAAATGCCTCATAAGGTGGTGCGGAGTATTGTTAGAATAATCAATGTCTGTTTTTTGAACATTGTTTGAAAAAGAGGTTCCACTATGTTCATGACGTGACGGTATTTTGGAACATCACGGCCCTGGTTTTCACAATTTTTCACCGAAAAACACCTCACGTAAGCCTGAAAAAGACTCAAAGCCAAACCATGAATGACGAAGGATAATGCCCTTGCTGGACCCTCGGGATAAACGCGCTTGCCTTAGCCTTGCCTGCTTTTTGTTAGAAGTTTCTTCGATGGTTAATTTTTTTTATCTGAAAACAATATTTTGCGGTATTTTTTTCCCGCTGTTACAAAGCAAGCGCCAGCGCTTGCTTTGTAACAGCGCTCGTTCAAAAAAAATTTTTGAACGAGCGTTTTAAAAAAAATTTTTACGTGTAGTCCCAGGTTTTCATTTAACACCTTGGTTCGGTCCTTCCACCACCTTCTGAGCGTGGTTCGGCTTAGCCCAATCTGAAGAGCTAAGATCTTTTGTTTACTCACAGGATCTCATTGGATTCGCGCCTTCACTGTTTTTATGACAGCTGGTGTCCTAACTGTATAACCTTATGATCATTGAAGCTTGAAATTTCAATGTACCGTTTGATAGTACGATAAACAAATCGTAGTTTTTAATTTTCGCAGAATATTGAAAATCTCTTTTGTAACGCGATAACAGCGACTCTATCTTTCTTCTTTGACCAAATTTGAATTTCATATGGTTAAAAATTTATTTCTTCTTTATTTTCGACTAGCGAAAGTATTTTAAAATTAAAAATAATAAGGTTTTGACAGAACTAGTCGTATATCTCCTGTAACGGACCCTTATTTTATTTATTTAATTTAGATAAAAAAGCAATAGGTAACGAAGTTTAAGAAAATTATAATTTCAAATCAATCTGTCGATATTAATATTATATTTGTAAAGTCGAGAAAACATTATAGACCTTGAGCCATCTATTTCTGTAATCAATAGTATGTTAATAGTTCAGGAGTCCTGTTAAGTTAATTATAAATCTAGTTCTGTTTATCCCTCTCTCGTCGCAATTTGAAATTTATAAGGGTAGAGCTTCATTGTATTTACATATTTTACGGGTTGGTTAAACGAATTTGCGGGTGCTGATTTTGTAAAAAGTTGGCAAACTGAAGTAGTGCCATTTTTTTTATCTAAACTTACTTAACCAGTTCTCAGTCGGTTGGAATCTGTTTTATAGACGTGGGACATACTGAAAGTCTCTGGATTAGGCCATTCTAAAATGGAACTCTTTGGGAATATGTTACTTGTTAAAATTGAGTCGCTATCAAAATAAATTTAACTCGTGAACATTTTCGTTCAAGGTTTTTTCTTATGCTTTTCGTTGTTTCTTAAGTCAACAAGAGAGTTGCCAGAGAATTTAATTGACATTTGGTGATGAAGCTCTGTGTATTCATAGTTTGGAGTATTTAGACGTAGACGTGATCATCTACATGACGAGGTACGTGAAGATCGGCGGCGATTGCGGTTACATAATCAAATATTGACCCCGTACGACAACTTATTGAAACTGTCAAACAAATTGCTTGCCAGCAAATTCGTGCTTTGTTAGGTATTGAAGAGGTCCCTTAGGAAGACTGGTCTAACTGCTTTGTACAGTAGTTTCAGCGAATGCAAAAATGCAATAATTTCGAGGTAATATACTTAGAATAATAGTAAATGTATCGTAAGTCTCATATCTAGTCTTATTTATCAGAATCCAGAAACTTTCAATAAGACCTTTTTTTTTTTTTTTTTATGCCCTAAGTATGTTATACAATATGAGGAAATATTTGACCAGATTTAAAAAACTCGTTTTAAATAGTATACTTTCCAGTTCATCCCTTTCTTGTCCAGGGCCGATTCGACAAAGGGTTTCTTCGAGATAATAAACAGACTTTACAGCATTTTTGTAACTTGTGAATTTGCTATCATATCATCAGGTAAAGCTACACTTGTATTGAGGACAAAAAAATCTAACTATTCAATAAGTAATAAGTATTTTACGGGCTTTCTTTCGGCGGGATTTCTTTAATATGCTTAATAAACAGTATATTCAGGTGACTATGCAATCAGGTGAATTTTATGAAATCTCCCTCTATGTGGAAAACGCCTTAGCAATCCGAATGCAATAAAACTTATGAGGAAAAAGCGTAATCTACCTGCCGCTCAACCGTCTTCGGTAAAATAGAAGAGCCTTGAGCCAAACAAAACACTTATACGACGCGATATGCGACGCTTCAACAGTCGCACATTAGAAAATTGATTGAGTGGAAAAACAGGTGGAAACTCTTCGCTCCGCTTTTAGAGAAGCACAGATTTATGAAACTTTAATTAAGAATGGTATAATATTTATGTCGTAATACTCGTTAATCAATATCAAGAACAGAGACAACTATTTTCATACTTTTATGCATCAGCATCAGCATGCAGCAAAACGATGTTAACAGGGGTCTTATAACCTAGGTACCTAAAATTGACCAATGTTAGATAGAGGCGGCTCTGAGATGGCTCAAGAATAACACGTCTCCTGTGTATAACGGAATTACAACTGAAATCCATTCCGAATTCTGTTCAATTCCGTCATTGAGAATGGTTTAATTCCAAGAGGATAGAGCAGGAGGCCGTATTACTGGTCTTTGAAACAAGCGACGAACACAAAGTTTTTTTTAAGGAGCTACACAAGGGCTAGATGGATTGAAAGGGTATAAAAAATATTCCTAAAGCAAGAAAAACTAACTACATATGTCACTACAGAAATAACATTTCGCCGATAAGATAAAATGCCCACACTATGCCTTTCATTCCATTATAAAGACTACCCAATGCACTCTATCCCTAAAAGCTTGCATTTAACTTATATCATTTAAAGAGTTTTGAGATAAAAATTTAGTGTTGATAACACATATTGGCCTTTTTGTATTTCTACGTCCAAACTTAACACACAATATGTAAATCTATGTTGTATTATGTGACTTCAATTTACTGTGTGATATTCGGGAGACGTCAAATAATAAACGTACAGCCTATAATACGCTTAGAAGCAAAGAAAAAGAAAATATATTTTTGATAGTTAGTAAAAGGTTTCATAACAGATAGATATTCGTAAGCCGAGATTTATTTAAAAACCTTAACGAACAAAACGCAATATTCTTTTTCATCTGATAAATATGTTTTAATTATTCCGAAAGTCTTTTAAATACTAAAAGTTTTTAAACCACGTTAAAAATGTTTACACACGATACTTTAATTAAACTAAGATATCATGATCACCATCAACATCCTTTAATAGTATACTGCTGGACATAAGCCTCTCCTTAGAAAGGAGGTTTTGGCTTACTACACCAAGCTGGCCAGACGGGTTGGTATAGGGTTTGGGGTGCGGGCTAGAAAACCTCCTCGTGGTGCACCCTGGAAACGCTGGCGATGGTACTGTTTCCTCCTTGTCCTCTTGGAGGAGAGGATTATCGCCAGCGGCCAATATTCTAGCAGAAGAGGTAGCCGTTCATCGGCTCTCGGGCAAGGCCTGGTCCAGCAGGGTGGGCGTGTCTGCCGGTTGCCCTGCTGGCTCTTCGCTCTTCGGAGCATGGAGGAGGAAACCTCGGTAAAAAACCTGATGGCGGGGCCCTGTAGGGGCCACAGTTTCTCCGCTGATAGCGGTGGAGAAAGGAGGACGGGCTCGGCGTGTACTCACACTACCACCGAGCAGGCAGGGGGACGTAGTCTCCCTGTCAACCGTCGGCATATCGTAATCCCGAGAAGAGCGCTGTGGTTAAGTCTCGCGGCTCTGATCGGGGGCGAGGGTCTTGGCTTAACCGCCCGGACCGCGAGGAAGATAACCTCTCTAAAAAATTCCCCGAATCCCGTGTTCTGGTGCGTGGCCAGGGGATGCATGGCTGATGGGAAGTTCAGTCGCGAGCGCACTCCAAGCCGAGGTACCTGCGGACCCCTCGGTTGGGTTAAAAACTTACGCTTGCCCGGGTAATGGGGGATCTCTGCCCGGGTGGACCTCTAGTTCTCCCCCACTCGTGGGATTTACTATGGAAAATGCTAACAAAAACTTGAAAAAAACGATCGGACAAACACAACGAAAACAGGCAAGCCTAACGGAAAAAGAAGCAAACCGAAGGAAGGAGAAGCAGAACAGTGGAGCGGATGGGTCGTCCACTGAGGGTGAGGTGGCGTCGGGGACGCCTATCTCGATGGGGCTCCCAGAAGTCAGTCTGACGCTGGTCTCTGGGAGCCGAAGAGCATCAGATCGGCTGCGCTCCGGATCCGCCGTTTCGTCGGATGGCGCTGACGCCATGGAGGCGGAGCGAAGCGACAGCCGGAAACGAGGACGCTCCAGGGACGAGGAAACCGACACGTCCCAGGAGATGATGCCACCGAAGGTGGCAAGCAGCCGCCGAGGGAGGGCAACCTGCCTCGGCCTCGGTCTCGACCCCGTCAAGCTCCGCGTTCTCAAACGCGGAGTCGTACAGGAATGTACGAGTGGACGGCGAGGCCATAGCGGAGGAGGAGATCGCGGATCTCCTGCTCAAGGTTCGGGAGCCGGTGGGGGGAAATGCCCCCCAGGCTTCCGTGTCCGTGCAGGAGAGGGCGAAAGCGGCGGTGGCCGTCATCCACAAGGTGGCCACCAAGTCCGTGAACCTTAAGGGCTCGTTTGTGAGGGCCCTTAAGGACTCCTCCTCCGCTTTGTCGGAGGTCGTGGAGAGCCTAGTGGGCGATGTGTCTCGCCTGCAGGTGGCCAACGAGAGGCTGACGGAGCGGGTGAACGAGCTGAGCGCTCAGTTCGCCCGCTTCCAGGCGAACCTCCCCGAGCGGGAAGCCCCGTCCGCGTCCCAGCCTGCCCCTACTACCAACTCAGGGGCATTTGACTCCCAACTGCGAGAAATCCTCATCGCAGTTGGGAATATGCTGGACGGACGCCTGGCTGGCCTGGAGGCGAGACTGCCCCCTGCGCCGGTTGTGCGCCCCCCGCTCGCGTCGACACAGCGGCCTAAGGCCGCCGCTCCGACCGCGCTCCCCGTAGTGGGAGGCCGCGTCTCCTACGCGGCGGCAGCGTCTGCCCCGACTCCATCGGCTCCCCAAAAGCCGAGGAGGGGGGCCAAGGCACCGGCCCAGGCGCCGGCCAAGGCACCGTCCCAGGCGCCGGCCAAGGCGCAGGCCAAAGTGCCGGCCAAGACGGGGCCTAAAACGGCGCCGAGGAGCGGAGTGGCATTCCCTCCGCTCCCCACTCCGACACCCCTGCCGGGCCCCTCCGCACCTGCCCCCTCCAACGAGGGCTGGCAGGAGGCGAGGGGCTCCAAGAAGTCCCGAAGGCGGGCCAGAAGGGCTGCCCAAAAAGCAGCCCAAGCCCAGCCTTCGCCACCGGTGGCAACGGCCTCTGCAAAGAGGCCGCGGAAGCTGCAGCCGCCCAAAACCGCGGCTGTAGTGGTGACCGTGTCCCCGGAGGCGGCTGACGGCGGGTTGTCCTACGCGGCCGTTTTTAAAAAGGCCCGGGACAGCCTCGCCAACGACTTCGGGACGGTGGGGGTCAGGATGCGCCTCGCCCAAACGGGAGCTCGAGTTCTCGAGTTCCCAGGGGCTGAAGGCGCCAAGACGGCGGACACTTTCGCTGAGAGGCTGCGGGGTTTATTCGCGGCCACAGATGGTGTCAAGATCGCCAGGCCTACCAAGTGCGCGGAGCTGCGCATCTCGGGCCTGGACGACTCTGTGACGGCCGAAGATGTCCGCGCTGTAATCCGGGAGAAGACGGGGTGCAGCGCGGACAACGTCAGGGTCGGCACCATCCGCCCCGGTCCAGGGGGGCTTGGCGCCGTGTGGGTCAGCTGTCCCGTAGCGTCGGCCAAAGTATTGGCCGACGCCGGCAGGCTGCTCATCGGTTTCGTGAGCGCTAGGATCACAGTCCTGGCGGCGAGACCGATGAGGTGTTACAAATGCCTAGCATCGGGGCACACGCGCGTCAAGTGCCAAAGCTGCTTCGACTGCAGCGGACTATGTTTCCGCTGTGGTCGACCGGGGCATGTGGCGGTGGAATGCTCTGCCGCCCCTCACTGCCCGGTGTGTGCGGCGGGTAACAAGCCCGCCAATCATCAGATGGGGCAGGGGGGCTGCAAGCCTCCCCGCAACTCTCAGCAAGCATCGGGGGCTAGCCAGTCGACCCAGGCTGCCTCCGATGTAGTTAGTGCGTCGACGTCGTCGCCCATGGAGGAGGCTGTAGAGACGATCCAGTAATGGATCGGGTCTCCAGCCTCCTGGTCCAGACGAACCTGAACCACTGTGCCGCGGCGCAGGATCTCTTCCTGCAAACCATGGCACAGTGGTCGATAGGTGTTGCCGTAGTCGCGGAGCCCTATTCTGTCCCTCCCCGTCCAAACTGGATGGGTGACTGGGACGGCTCCGTGGCAGTCGTCGGTTCCACGACGGCTCATTCCCCGCCCTTGTCGCTAAGAGACAAGGGCACTGGATATGTTGCCGTCGAGTGGGGGGGGATCACCATATATGGTGTTTATTTCTCCCCCAACCGGAGTTTGAACGACTTCGAGGTTTTCCTAACCAGCTTGGAGACCTCGATACGGCGACTAGCGTCTGGGCACGTCCTTGTGCTGGGGGACTTCAACGCTAAGTCCATTGCGTGGGGTTCCCCCAGGATGGACGCAAGGGGCGAGGCCGTAGAGGAGTGGGCGGCCTCGGTGGGCCTCTGTCTTCTAAACAGAGGCTCCACCAACACGTGCGTGCGACAGCAGGGGGGGTCGATAGTGGACCTCTCGTTCGCTACCCCTGCCCTCGCCGCACGAGTAAGGAACTGGTGTGTCCTGGAAGAGGTTGAGACGCTCTCGGATCACCTGTATATCCGATTTGAGCTCTCCCGGACCCAGGACTCCAGTAGGGGTCACGTGGCGCGGCGTTTATCCCGCTTTCCGCGGTGGGCTGTTGCCAGACTGAACCGGGACCTACTAGAGGAGGCAGCCATAATTCACTCGTGGCTGTCTCCTCAGGCTCCGACCGAGGAGGTCGACGTGGGGGCTGGCCGCTTTCACGATGCGATTACGCATATCTGCGATGCGGCCATGCCCCGCATTCGAGGTCGTCGGCCTCCAAGGAAGGAGGTCTACTGGTGGTCCCAGGAGCTGGCGGACCTCCGTGCGGCCTGTACACGTGCCCGGAGGTCCTACACACGCAGTCGGCGGCGTCACCGTGGAGACGGTGAGGAGGACCGGCTTCATGAGGAGTACCGGCGGGCGCGGAAAACTCTGAAGCTGGCCATTAGCCGCGCCAAAGAGGAAAAGAGACAGGAGATGCTGGAGGGTCTTAATCGTGACCCCTGGGGTCGCCCTTACCGCGCGGTGCGACAAAAGCTCCGCGCGTCGGGCCCCCCCCTTACGGAGACTCTCCAGCCCAGCTTCCTGCAGGAAGTGGTCGAGGGCCTATTCCCGCAGCGGGCGGAGCACACACCCCCGTCGATGGCTGCATCAGCCGGAGACGACGGGGGCAGCGAGGTCGATGTTCCGCCCGTCAGGGAATCGGAGTTGGGGGCGGCTGTTCTACGGATTCGATCCAAGAACACCGCCCCCGGGCCGGACGGGGTTCCAGCCCGAGTGATGGCCCGAGCCCTCGACTACATGTCGGACCACCTCAGGGGGGTGTTGGACGCTAGCCTGGCGTCCGGACGCTTCCCTGAGCGCTGGAAATGCGGGAAGCTGGTCCTTTTGACGAAGCCGGGACGGCCTGCCGATTCGGTCGCGGCCTATAGGCCCATCGTGCTGCTGGACGAGGCGGGCAAATTGTTTGAGAGGGTTCTTTCTGCCCGCATCGTCCGGCACCTCTGCGAGGTGGGCCCCGATCTGTCGGACGCCCAATTTGGTTTTCGGGCGGGGCGTTCGACGGTCGACGCCGTGTTGCGCCTGAGGGCCGTGACCGAAGAGGCCGTGAGCTGTGGCGGCGTGCTGTTGGCGGTGTCACTGGACATCGCCAACGCATTCAATAGTCTGCCATTCAGCTGCATCAGGGAAGCACTCCACTATCATGGGGTGCCAAAGTACCTGAGGCGGCTGGTGGCAGACTATTTAGAGGAGCGTACCGTCGTGTACGAGGACCGAGAAGGTAATCTGAGGTGTCGGCCCATGTCGTGCGGTGTTCCACAGGGGTCTGTTCTTGGACCCCTCTTGTGGAACATAGGGTACGACTGGGCCCTTCGCGCCGATTTCCCCCCCGGGCTGGGTGTAATCTGTTACGCAGACGATACCCTCGTGACAGCCCGGGGGGCAAACTTCCAAGAGGCGGCGCGCCTGGCCACAGGGGGAGTCTCCCTGGTGGTCGGGTGCATTGAGGCGCTGGGCTTACGGGTGGCCCTAGATAAGACGGAGGCCCTGTTATTCCATGGGCCCCGTCGTGGTCCACCCCCTGGCGCCTCAATCGTGGTCAACTCGGTCCTCGTACCGGTTCGGGCCCAGATGAAATATCTGGGCCTGATCCTCGACGGGAGGTGGCTCTTCGACGAGCACTTCCGACAGCTTGCTCCAAAGCTGGTCGGCGCTGCGTCTGCCCTAGGGCGACTTTTGCCCAATATGGGTGGACCCAGCGTCGCGACAAGACGGCTGTACACGGGGGTTGTCCGGTCAATGGCACTGTACGGTGCACCGGTGTGGGCGGCGGCTCTGACCGCCCAGAATAGGGTACGCCTCTGGCGCCCTCAGAGGGTAATGGCGGTCAGAGCCATACGCGGTTACCGCACCGTTTCGACGGAGGTGGCGTGCGCGTTGGCCGGTACTCCCCCGTGGGATTTGGAGGCGGAAGTGCTCGCCGAAGTTTATCGGCGAGTGGCTGACTACCGGGCGGATAGCGGATTTCGCCCTCCGCCCGAGGATGTGCGCGAGTGGCGCGAAGCCGCTCGCCGAGCCACGATGGCTCGTTGGTCGTTCCGGCTGGAGACTCCACGCGCTGGCTTCGCCGCCGTGGAGGCTCTCCAGCCGGTCATCGCCGAGTGGGCAGGGCGGCAGCACGGGACCCTTTCCTTCCGGCTGACGCAGGTGCTTTCCGCTCACGGTTGCTTCGGAAAGTACCTGCACACGGTCGCAAGGAGGGAACTGAGTCCCGCCTGCCACCACTGCGACTGCAGTGAGGACTCGGCCCAGCACACGCTGGCGGTCTGCCCCGCATGTGCGGCGCAGCGCCGGGCCCTCACTGCAGTCATCGGAGTGGATCTCTCGCTACCGGCCGTAGTACGCTCCATGGCCGGTAGCGACAGTTGTTTTACCGCGGTCGCAACCTTCTGCGAGGTAGTAATCTCGCGGAAGGAGGCGGCGGAGAGGGCCCGGGAGGACGACCTCCACTCGGACCCGATCCGCCGCCGGCGAACCGGGCGGCGGAGGCCCGCCTACCACAGCCTCATGCCGCCCTGAGTGTGGCCGCGGGTGGACGGGGTGGGTTTCCCCTCCACCCGCATTAGTTTGGCCAGCCGCGAGGGGGCGGCGTCCGCGTGTGCCGGACGTCGCCTAAAGAGAGGAACATCAACAGTGAGACGGAGCCCGCACCAGGAGCGGGCTGGCGCTAGGAGGGGTCCGGATGTCTTAACAACAGCTGTTCCCGGATCCCTCCTGTTACAGGCGCAGAGTGGCACACCGTGTGGTTTTAGTCGGTCCGAGTCCGACACACCACCCCGCCGCAAACCCCGGAGGGGTGACGGTCCGAGGGGATTTCCACACGTAAAAAAAAAAAAAAAAAAAAAAAAAAAAAAGGGTTTGTGGCAAGTTTTCCTTTGCGGTGCTATTGTCCTGCGTAGTTTGCTCCCTTAGTCGGCTCTTACGACACCTACGGGATGAATTGAGGTGTTGACATTTCGTATTCTTAATCCGTAACCACACGGATAACGAAGACATAGTTTAATGCAATTACATCATTTCTTTATAACCTTCGTTCATAAGGAAAGATATCTAACTCTCTCTAACTAAATAAGAACAAGCATACATCAAAGTTATTAAGAGAGAGAAAGAAGTAAAAAAAACGTGCCATAAGCGATCTACGAGTATAACGCATTCAAGATTTATGAAATGAAATACAGCATACAACAAAATATCACTTTTAACAATCAATACAATAATATTTTTAAAAGTAAATTAATGAAGCCAATTCTCTTAATTTGAGTCAAGTACGCCTGAGTCACATTCAACAATTTTTTCCCTTTATAAATAATTCAAATAATCAAATAAAATGTCATAGTAAATTTAAAGAGACAGATAAAAAATAACAGACCCTTTACATTTATTAAAAAGCTTATTTAAGTTGGAGCAGAATTTTCATTATCGAATATTTGATGCCAGCGTGTAATTACTTTTAGGCCCGGAGCTGGCAAGCAATTTTGGGCAGCTATTTGAGGCACTATAGAAAATTGAGTCCGGATTCTTCACCAATACAAAATCAAGCATCTAACTAAAGAATAATAGAGCTTTAGTATTGTTTAAATGTTTAATGTTGAGAAAAAAACATAAAATATCCCTAACGTTTCTTTAAATTTTAAGTATTTAATTACTGACTGAAACAGAGGTAAACAATTGGCACTCCCATAAATCGTTCATCTTGAAGACGATGTTAATACTAAAAAAATGGTTATCATTTCAATTACTCTTTATTATTAAAACGATTATCTTTGTTATCTAACATAAAACAAGTATGTGCAAACATTTCTTACAAGTTAAAGAGTCCAAAAGAGAATAAATCTCATAATAATCCATGAAATTTACGTATTTGCCAAATCAATATTAATACACTGGACAGCAAATAAACCGAGCCACCCGCTACCTAGGCACTCTAATTCGATTTTCTCAAAAACTAAAAAAACCTACAATTAACAAAGTTGTACCTACAGAAAGTGCGTTTCATGGTGATTAAAATGAAAGGAAACTCATTGGGTTTAATCAATATTTCAGAGTTTATTAAGGATTTTACAAAGAAGAGTCGTTTTCCAGTCGTGACAATCGTTAGTAATGATAAAGTGAAAAAAAAAACAAAGATAAAATCAAAAAAAAGTTTTTGATCAATATTCCGTATTCCCTCCCCTTGCTCGGATAACTGCCAGCATCCTTGTATTCATAGACCTTACGAGCCTGACGATAAAATCTTGAGGAATTGTATTCCACTCCTCTTCAATTGCGATTCGCAGCTCTGGAAGCCTTGTTGGAGCAGGTACCCGGGCTCGAACCCGACGTTTCAGCTCATCCCATAAGTGTTCTATCGGATTCAAGTCCGGGCTTCGAGCTGGCCAGTCCATCGTACGAATGCTGACGTCGCGTTGATACTGGGTCACCACATGAGCAACATGAGGCCGTGCATTAGCATGCATCAATTGCATATCCTGTCCGATATATCCTGCGTAAGGTACCACATGGTCTGCGAGGATTTCAGTAATGTAGCGATGAGAAGTCAGTCCACGTGTACGGCCCGTCGGTTCGATGAAAACTAACGCTGTATGTGCTGTTAACGAGATGCCGCCCCAGACCATTACAGATCCTCCTCCATAAGCAACAGTTTCCTCGATGCAACACTGAGAATAACGTTCTCCAGGGCGACGATATACTCTCTGACGTCGATTACTTCCATGTAGACTCACCCTGGTCTCATCAGTGAAGAGTACATTACTCCACTGCTCTAATGTCCAATCCCTATGCCCTCGAGCAAATTCAAGTCGTGCTCGACGGTGTGCTACCGTTAATGCTGGGCCTGTTGCAGCTCTTTTTGGGGTCAGGTTCCGTTCAGCAAGTCTCCTTCTGACGGTATCTGAACTTATGACCACTTGGCGTTCGTCACGCAGACTTTGTTGGACTTGAACTGCGTTGAGGTGGCGATTTCGCAGAACAGTAAGGTGGATATAACGATCATCTGCTGCTGATGTAGCCCTAGGTCTGCCCGTACCTGGACGGCGATCGAATGCTCCAGTCTCTAGGTATCGTCTGTAAACTCGTTGCACCGAAGATCTGCTGATTCGAAGCCTTCGAGCGACTTCACGTTGCGCAATGCCTGCTTGAAGTAATGCTACAGCTTGAGCTGCTTCCTGAGGTGTTGTATCCATTATTAATCGAAAAAAGTAGCAAAAACACACGCGTCTGAGCAAACGATGGACAAAAACTAAAGAAATGATAAGAAATATCCGACTACCCTCATTGTAGAGAAAAAGAACGCTAATTTCAAACTGGTGAAAACAGAGCAAATCGTTAGCATTGTGTTTGTTGCTTGATTACAATGTGAGTTGACGGTACTTTCGAATTAATTTTTAGTCATTTTAATCACCATGAAACGCACTTTTTGTAGGTATAACTTTGATAGTTGTAAGTTTTATACTTTTTGAGAAAATCGAATCAGAGTTCCTAGGTAGCGGGTGGCTCGGTTTATTTGCTGACCAGTGTAGAAAGTATTGTGTCAAAACTCTAGCTTGAGTAGCATAGCGGCTTCAGGACTTATAACTTGGAATTGCATCATGAATGTATTTTATATTTAATAAAATGTTCATCGCACTTTAAAAACGACTCTTAACCAACAAACTTATTTTCATTTAGAATCAACAGAAGAACTCTAAAATGATAACTAGCTCTTTTTCTATTAATTTTATTTTATATTGGACATTATTAACTCTAAATAAGAACATGTTTTAGAGAAGAAAAGAATCAATTCAATTCAGTATCGTTATCCTGTAGACCACCTCTGAAAGTAAAACTTTAACATTTATTTCTCATGTGCCACTTTTTGTGCCAAAATTATTATTATATATATTGATTAAATAAAAATATATGACGAAAAGTGTTGCACAGTACGTGTTGTTAACTTACCATTATGTAAGTGTATGTATATACACAAGTGTAATAAACATCAACAATGTAGACCTAGGTATTTTATGTCGCTTTACGATTCCATTATTAAGGAATGAATAAGTCATCTCTTGAAATAAGTGAAAATCGGAATATAATTATTAAAAAATATATCTAGAGATTTACTATATAATATTTTAAACTAGCTGACCCGAACCCCGAACTACGTTCTGCCAAAAGACTAGCTTGTCGCAGTCCAATAGAAAATGTAAATAAATTAAACGTATTTCAGAGTGATCACTTTTCTTCGAATTTTATTTTGGGCAGGCAGATTAATATTCATACAGCCTAATCAACTTGAAGGCACACCAAAGATAGACCTAATGCGCTTTTTTTTTCTTTTGCTTGACGTCAAATGTTTGACAGCTAGGGATAGGTGTTTTAATTTACTCTGTGGTGTGGATGGGGAAAAAAGTGTTAGTTTTATCGCTTTTTCTCTCCTTATGAACCTTTCTTGTGCCTTAACAAAAATATAAAATAATGTTTTTGGTTCTGAAATTGAAATATTCACAAGTATGTTCTTATACAAAAACTTTAATAGATACGTTTAAGTGTACTCTGTAAAGTTATATTTGTAAGGTTTTAGGTTTTCGTTTTTATCGTTATATTATTAGGTATCGAATCGCATAGAATTGTTACAATTAAATTGAGTAATATTTGAATAGAATAATATAGAGTACCAGTTTATTGATTTCAGCATTACAGCACTTTTGTAGAAATATACAGAAAAACTATAATACCGAAAGCAAAAGGTCTAAGCTTCAGCTTATGCTTGGTCTTCACATGGATTATAAAGACTGACTTCCGTTTACAAAAAGAAAACTTATTGATAAAATATTTGAAGAATATCTTCGTGATTATACATTACCAAACGTGTTTAAAAAATGTGTATTGTTTAAAACACAATGAGTATGGGCAGTGGGGGAAGGGCATTCAGTACATAGCTGTTGTTGTTAGTTGTTTGTGTTGACGGGCCTGTTGGTCTAGTGGTTAGTGACCCTGACTGCTAAGCCGGAGGTCGTGTTTTCGATTCCCACCCAGGACAAATATTGTGTGATGAGCACGGTCATTTGTTCTGTGTCTGGGTGTAATTTATCTATAATATGTATGTATTTAAAAATATATAAGTATGTTTATCAGCGGTCTGGTTACCATAGTACAGGCTCTGCCTAGTTTGGGATCAGACGGCCGTGTGTGAGATGTGTGAGATATATTATTATTATTCTCTTTATTTACTTTATATACATATTATTTACATTTTTAAACATACATTTTATAAAAAATTATAACAAAATACATTTAAAAATATAAAAAATAGTAGACCACCGACATCGGGTACAGGGACCAAGACACCGGTGGTTAGGACTCCAAAGATAGGAACCTCCTCACTATACGAGCCGTGTCAAGAAGGACTGCCTTCTGCATCAGACCCTTGATCCAGCCGTCCAACGTGAGCCTCTTAAGGTGTTGGTCGAGGCTCTTGGCTATCAATCCGTGAGCAGATACGACTATCGGAACAATGATCACTGAATCAACATTCCACATATCGACAATCTCGTGAGATAAATCCAAATATTTAATTTGTTTTTCTTTTTCAACTTTCACGAGATTCTCGTCATGAGGAACGGCGATATCAACAATCATTGCGCGGCGCTCTAATCGATCTATCAGCACAATATCAGGCTTATTAGCAACAATAGTCCTGTCTGTGATAATAGATCGATCCCAATACAACGTGGCCCGACCATTCTCGAGAACTGGGTCGGGCACATACCTATAGTATGGCACCTCTAGATTCACAAGATGGTATTTAAGGGCAAGCTGTTGGTGTACGATCCTGGCTACTTGGTTGTGTCTGTGCAAATATTCTCCGTTAGCAAGACGAGAACAACCAGAAATAATATGCCTGATTGATTCGCCAGGACGGTGGCATGCCCGACAGATGTCAACCGTACCATCTTTCAGGATATATTTCCGATAGTTATTCGTCATGATAACTTCATCCATAATCGCACAAACAAAACCTTCAGTTTCTCCGAAGAGGTCACCATACCGTAGCCAAGTCGTAGATGCTTTTAAATCTATATCGGACCCGTTTAGGGCCCGATAAAACCGACCATGGAGCTCTTTGCCCTTCCATACTTCCCTGCGATCATTAACACTAAGTACTACAGGTCTGCGCCAATTCTCTTTAGCCAGAGCGAGCGGGGTGAAACCGGTATCCACTGCAACTACATTGCGATGCACTCCCACGTCGGTATGTAGAAAATATTCTCTGAGATTGCATATCTCGCGATTATGTAGGGTCTTGATATTTAATAGTCCGCGACCCCCAAGCTTTCGCGGGATATACAATCTCATAACTGATGAACGTGGGTGGTGCATTCGGGATGCAGTCAGCAGTGTACGGACTTTCCTGTCAAGGGCATCTAATTCGGTCTGAGTCCATCTAAGTATACCAAAGGAATACATCAGAACCGGCATGACCCAACCATTGCAGGCTCGCACCTTGTTGCCCCCTGATAAAAGACTTTTAAGTACTTTTTTCAAGCGGCCAAAAAAGCGTTCCTGCAATGTTTGTTTCATGTTAGATTCTGGTATTCCCAACGACTGTGATATACCCAGATACTTGTAAGTTTCAGTGGCAGACAGAGATCTGAGTTTTGTTGAATCTGAAAGCTCTATTCCTTCAGATTCTACTATCACACCCTTCTTTACATACATGACTGCACACTTGTCTACACCAAATTCCATTTTGATAGAATTACTAAAGTTTTCCGTCACCTTTAGTAACTTTGTCAATTGTAATTTGTTGGAGGCTAACAGTTTCAAATCATCCATATAAAGAAGGTGAGATATAACTTTATCATCTTTCTGCAACCTATAGCCTAACCCTGAACCCTCTAATAAAGTGCTAAGAGGGTTCAAAGCCAGACAAAACCACAAGGGACTCAGACTATCACCTTGAAATATACCCCGCTCGATCTTTATTAGTACATCGTGTATCGCCGTCTGCCGACATCCTGGATAGCGAAGTGCTGTTCTCCATTGCCCCATACATGACTTCAAGAAAGTGCACAGAGTTGTATCAATTTTATACAACTCCAGCACCTTCAAAAGCCACGTGTGTGGAACCGAGTCATAAGCCTTCTTATAATCTATCCAACACGTCGCCAAACTCTTACGATTACGACGTACCTGTTGGCTAATGGTCATGTCTATGATAAGGAGGTCTTTAGTGCCACGGGTCCCACTTCTACATCCATTCTGAGAAACTGACATAATCGAATTATTATTAATATGTAAAGTAATTTTGAGTCTCAGAATAGATGTTAGAAGTTTATACATGGTAGGTAAACATGTAATAGGTCTAAAATTTTTGGGATCCATGACACTACCAGACTTATAGAGTAAGTGGGTTATGCCAGTGGTTAAAAATTGGGGTAATGAACCCGAATCCAAAGCTGCCTGGAATTGAGATGCCAAACGCGCATGTGAGCTTCGGAACCACTTAAGCCAAAAGTTGTGCAGTCCGTCTGGACCAGGTGATTTCCAATTCGGTAATAAACGAACTGCACAACTTACATCATCTTTATCAATTTTAACAGGTTTTATTTTATTATTATTATTATTATTATAGCTACGAGGATGTAAAAACCATAAGACAGTTAAACTTAGATGTTTTAAGGAGTCTAAATTAATTAAGTACATTTATTATAATTTATAACTTTGTTTTAGTATTAATTTAGTATAATACATAACTCGTAATTTAGTCAATTCATATTTAAAGTAGTCGAGTATTATGTTTTTGGATTTCATTTATAAATTGTTTACATTTATTTTTATAGCCGACTGTGTTCTTTATAGATCGAAAAGGAGGTGGTATATTGTTCCAAATCTTTGATGTAGCATATTTGAAACTGTCTTTATAACCCTGTGTTCTATTTTTCGGTATGATAAGTTTTAAAATTGCCTGAGACCTAGTATTCAAGTTGCGCGCATCCGCACACCAAGATAACTTATCGAATAGATATAGTGGACATTTGCTTGTGATTATCTTATGAGTGAAACATCAAGATGTTAAGTTGTCTCTTTTCGTTTATAATTGGGGAGATGTGTGACCATTGAGGGACTGTATAACAAAAGCGTATACAGGCGTTTTGGACACGTTGAATGCATTTTTTGGTATTTTGACAAAGCTTGGGGCCATATACGACATCGCAATAGTTGAAAGATGAGAGAACCAACAGTTCTGACAGTAACTTCCTTACGAGAAATTCTCGAATATCATATAAGACCTTAAGCGTGTAGAACGCATTCCTCATTAGATTATTAATATGATCTGAAAACCGTAGCTCTTCGTCCATTAAGAGCCCTAAATTCCTTGCACCAGAAATTCTTTCAAATACTTCGGCATTAAGTCTTTTTGGTATACCGTCTGCACTCTTTATTTGATGCTTGGTACCCATCAACATCTATTTTGTTTTTGAAGCGTTAAGCACTATGGTGTTTTTCTTAGACCAATCAAGGATTCGCTCCAAGGCACTTGATATATGATCTATGACCTGGCTGGTATCGGAGGGTCTAAGATCGTCCGCATGTAGGTGCACTTTACAGTATTGTAAAATGTTTCGTAAATCAGGTGTAAATAGTACAAAGAGTAAAGAACTTAAAATAGAGCCTTGCGGGACTCCTCTTACGGTGGGCAGCTACTTTAACTTAACATCTGGTAGTAGTATTGAGCAACACGAAAAATGGCAGGAAGATGGGCATTCGGGACGGTTTTGTCAGGAAAGAGTGGTAGGTTGTCGCACTGATCAGTAGAATATTTTGGTGGGAGATACCTTTAAGAAGTATAAAGTTGGTAGATTTCGTTGTGGACCACCTTGACCTTGGTTTTGAACCACCTACAAGTTATGAAGTTTTAGTAGGTGATTGGTTTCGTTAAACGTAAATTTTGAACCACCTACAAGTTCTGGAGTAATGAGTAGATGGTTGGTTTCGTTGAAACCTAAGTTTTGAACCACCTACAAGGGCTGAAGTATTAAATAGGTAATTGGTTGCGTTAAAACCTAAGTTTTGAACCACCTACAGGTTATGAAGTTTTAGTAGGTGGTTGGTTTCGCTAAAACGTAAGTTTTGAACCACCTACAAGTTCTGGAGTAATGAGTAGGTGGTTGGTTTCGTTGAAACCTAAGTTTTGAACCACCTACAAGTACTGAAGTTTTAAATAGGTGATTGGTTGCGTTAAAACCTAAGTTTTGAACCACCTACAAGTTATGAAGTTTTAGTAGGTGGTTGGTTTCGTTAAACGTAAGTTTTGAACCACCTACAAGTTCTGGAGTAATGAGTAGGTGGTTGGTTTCGTTGAAACCTAAGTTTTGAACCACCTACAAGTACTGAAGTTTTAAATAGGTGATTGGTTGAGTTAAAACCTAAGTTTTGAACCACCTACAGGTTATGAAGTTTTAGTAGGTGGTTGGTTTCGTTAAACGTAAGTTTTGAACCACCTACAAGTTCTGGAGTAATGAGTAGGTGGTTGGTTTCGTTGAAACCTAAGTTTTGAACCACCTACAAGTACTGAAGTTTTAAATAGGTGATTGGTTGCGTTAAAACCTAAGTTTTGAACCACCTACAAGTTATGAAGTTTTAGTAGGTGGTTGGTTTCGTTAAAACGTAAGTTTTGAACCACCTACAAGTTCTGTAGTTTTGAGTAGGTGGTTGGATTCGGTGAAACCTAAGTTTCGAACCTCCTTTAAGTTTTGTTTAAATAGATTTAAGAATAGATGGTTGGTTTGCTTGAAACCTAAGTTTAGAACCACCTATAAGTTTGTCAAACAATTTATGAATAACATGAGTCATGAATAACATGGTTTTGATGTAGCACGTAGGAGTTTCGAAATATAAGCTTTGAAAGCTTACTTGGTGGATTATTTCTGAGATACCCCTTTAAACATTACGTATGATAAGCCTATGTTAGCTGCTGTTAGCCAATGTTAGCTAACTGGATTTATAACGCGGTTTATACCTTTATATACGGTATGTACCGAAGTCCGTATTTACATCAGCAAAATCTTGACATACACTATCGTTACTCTTTTATATGTTTTTGTTTCTGCAAGTTTTTTCTTCATATATACTACTTAGTTTTGAAACTAAATATAGAATTTGTGTTTACCTATACGCCATATCCATATCATGCAATAAAATATAGCATCATTGGAGCTAGAATAAAACTAGAACATGTTTTTCGATTTCAATTTTTATTTTTTATAAAAATCCTGCTAATGATCTGAACCTACACAAAACTTGGAAATGACAGAACAAATCGAGTTCATATCATATGATTTATGTTAGAAAGTTTCTCATACTCTATCAGTTTGAAATAGATTTATTTTACCCAAGATGAATTCCCAACGCTGTAACCATTTTGAGTTTGCGCGAAAACCGAAATCACTTTTAAGTTACACCTACATATATTGCGAAACCTTAAGCAAATCCGGATCACATACAAAGCTCAAACATTTGAGCTGTACAAATGTCAATACTGTCTTTTTAGATGAAATAAAATCAAATGGTAGTGATGCCTAGCTAGTGATACATATTATTTTAACGAATTAATTCCCATTAAAACATTATCAGTTTACATTAAGAACAATGTTTACAGTAATTAGTCTACAGTAATTAGTAGTAAATAAATTCTGTAGTAAATATCGCGATTATTAGATCAAGATATATACGTTAGAAAACGGTCATTGTTCGCTCGCTTTCTTCTAGTCTGTGGAAAAGATCTCGTAAAAAGAAACGGAATATCGTAACAGCAAGCTGAGAAAGCGTGCTATTTGCTTCAACCAATAAACGCGCGGTGCTAAATATCAGATGTTACAAATCAAATGCGACTACTGCAAGGCTCTCTCGTTTTTTTTAATGCCTAATTACTAAAAACAAGTGTTCTCTGATGATGTGTATTTCGGTCAGACTAGTTTTGAGCATTTACGCAAGCCTTTGTCTAGCTACTGTAAAAATATATAAAAATTATATTTAGACCTATTTCTTAACCTTCTATGGATTCACTGTTCGGGTGCTGGGTCTATCGCGTGATAGAAGGCGAAGGCGATTGCGACATCGGCAGCGCCTAAGACTTGCGACCAAGGAGTAGGTTTAGGGTACTACAATAGTTGGAATTCCGTAAAAGTTTTTACTCCTTTTTAGCATCTTGTATAAACTTTGAAAACTTTCCTAAAGCATTTTTTGTTTAGAATAACATTGTATTTATTTTCATAACGTCCATTCTTCTTTCCGTGAGCAAAGCCCTAACTACGCAAACCTTTATTACTCAACCATTTAACGTCTATCAAATTTCGATGAAGTCGGGTTTCTATTTAATATTTTATAAATTACATTTTAAAAAAACGACGGGTTGCACTCCGGGAGTGCCGGCAGAAGTGAAAACTTGAATATTAACGTTGTGCATTTTTGATATTTCGGAACTTTTAGGAAATAATTTTGCACGAATTGCTTTAATTATCAGTATAAAAGTACTATCATTTATGTGGTAGAACACAATATTTATTTATTGCGTTATCGTACACAAACATGACAATTTATATTACATTAAAAAGTTTATCTCAGAAAATTGAACATTCGCGCAAGCGCCCTGCGCCGCCCAAACGAAAGTGCAGGCGCACTCATACATTTTCACCGCGCCGTAGAAAAAGAGGGGGATACTTCCTCTTCTACGCCGCGCCGGCTGTCTACTTTCCATCCGTCTTACAAATTTTCGATCAGGGTCACGTGTCCTGACGCGAGTTTAACTTTTTTTACCCATTACAAAAAGGTGTAAGAAGTTTTCACTTCAAAAATATGAATTTAATATAAAATGCATTGGCTATTTAGTACTCGGCGGTTACCATGGGTAGTATATTACAAGGGATTCGAGCCTGTAATCGGTTTTGTTGCTAATCCGACACCTAATACATTACGTCGTTATGTAAAATATATAGTATATTAAATAGTTTGTTTATAGCATGCAATGTATGCACATGATAGTGCTAACGAATAGATAACATTCACGCGATAAAGTGCAGTCTAGCTCGTATGCAATCTGTACGGAACATTAATATTTGGCATGTGCTATTTATTACATGCCGTTAGATTTACTTAGCTTTGATTGATTGATTTGCTCTGTTAGGAGGCCAAGATTATACTGTAAATATAAAATTGTGGATTTTATTAGAATGTTTCAATCTAACCGATTAATCTATATGGCCTGACTACACTGATACAAATTGTATTGGTTTAAAGGCATTTTAAAAACTAGCAGATTGTAAAATGGTATTTCTGACATTAAATGACATTGGTTGCGTCGTCATTTTTGAAAATTATTTAGGATATCTGCTATATACCGGGAAAATGTTTTCAGGTACTTAAACCAACTTTAATACTTATTTTGAGGACTGTTTATGTATTTAATATTATGTTACATAGTACTTACATATTATTTTTACTTATAACATAAAATTATAATATAACACGTTGAAAAGGATTGGGCTATGAAGTTGCTTGCCTGTTCTTTTCTATAGACTATCTGCATTGGAATAGACAACCAGCTTCATAACTAACTTTTTATTACTGATTTCTATTCCTGACAAAATACCAATAATTTGTTTATTTAACTTGTAATATGTTTCATATTCGATGCAATGAAATCTCTCTATAGAATATCATCTGTCTTAAAATTCACTCTAAATATTTAAAAGTTAAAATTATACGCACATCTATTAGACTACCGAAACAGAAACTATGTGCGCTATTATGGCCGTAAACCAGACATACTTTTTCACTGGTAGACGATCGTTACAAATCTCGCAATACGCTTTCATCTCAATATAAGAAAAGACTCCGAATAAACTCGCGAAGCAAGCAATGAAATTGTTTCTAGATTATGTAAAGTATTGCTTAGAATAGAAGTCGGAGCGGTCTATTCATTTTCACTAAGGAATTTAATATCCATTATATAGGGTAATGGCTGAGTGATGAACCATGTAAATTCAATGTTTCATTTTACGTATTTAATAAATAATTAAACTTTATTACATATAAAATAAGGTTTCATACAAAAAGATTGACTAGACTACAGAATGACCTTTTTTTTTTTGTTGACGGTGTGGAAAATCCCTTCCTCCTGATCTTCTGCTACTCGGGGACTACAGAATGACCTACAGTTATATTCAACTTAAAGTTGTCTGGCCCGCCTGTATAATAAATGCTAGAACTATTTATTGCTTAGAAATCAAATTTCCATTAATCAACTTTGAAACTGTACACAACACTTAAAGTATTATAATTATAGTGAGTTACTGTGAATACAGGAATTAATGTACTTTATAATTAATTATATATATATATATATATATATATATATATATATATATATATATTTCTAGACTTAATAAAACGAAAAGACAAACATTAAGTAATCATTAATAGAGTTAACAATAAACTCATAAGGAAATTTTTATAAATATTAATATAAAATCAAATCTTTCGCAATTCGTCAATCCGACACAGTTAGTCCAAATTAAGTCCAATTTCATCTCAAAAAGACGGCGACGCTTCTCTCGTAAAACTACATTTAAATAAGCAGAAATTCACGGAATTTAAAATCATTCCGTTCACTGATTACCAGTGTCAATTTTAATAGCTTTGATTGAATAACCATGAATTACGTCCAATCATCTTTAGTGAACAGAGATGTTTCTCTCTTAGCGCTAAGTGAGTTCTCAAGGTTTTCCAAAACAAAGTAGTGTTCAATACTACGGTTGACCTAAATGAGCTCAACATTCTCTCCTTACTTTAGTAAGTTTGTCATTTAGGTAATTGAGTTTTGAAGGCTTCAAAAACGTCTTTAGTTTAAAAATAAAGGCAGTGATCTCATCGTCGTGCTGGCGGTTGCAGGGTCAAAATTCGATGACAATATTTTTAGAGTGAAGTAGAAATGACTTTGATTATCGATTGTTTGTATAAATCAATACTAATATTATAAATGCGAAAGTAAACCTTTCCGGCTGAACCGCTGAACCAATTTTAATGAAATTTGAACTGTAGATACTTTGATTCTGAGGAAGGATATTTTACCGCGATAACTGACATACACACAAAAGCACAAACAAAGCCCAAAACAAAGCACAAACTAGTTATAAATAAAACATTATTACAGTTGTAAATAATATTCACTCAATATAATTTTTAGGGTTCCGTACCTCAAAAGCAAAAATCGGAACCCTTATAGAATCATTTGTTATCCGTCTGTCTCTCTGACAAGACCATTTATCTTAAAGGTATCGAGTTTAAATTAAAACTATCGAGACCTGAGTATAGGTCTACGATCTCTTGAAGCTGTAAAATAATCAAACCCGCAAAAAATGCATACTTTGACACTCTCAAAAAAATGGTACTTGTCGTTAACCTATAACTCTGAAATTTGTCAAGTAACATCGTCTTATACTACAAGTACAGGGAAAAATCTGAAAACTATACATTGGTAAATAACTCATAAAAATAGTCTTTATTTAAAGTACGTAATCAGTCATCAAGGTACAATTTCTCTTTCAAAATTCAAGAATATAAGTAATTATAGATATTGGAAACTGAATTTCAGAGAAAGCTTGGCCATAAAATATTGCAAGATTCGATTCCTGAACTATTTATAATATGTACCTACAAATGTGTACGGAACCCTCGGTGGGCGAGTCAGACAGGCACTTGTCCGGATTTTTTTTGGCAACTCCTGAGCAATAACAAGCCCATTGGCTTGTTATTGCCCAGCGTTGCCACTTAGGTTCTTACAATTTCATTATATTGCGGAATGTGACAGAAAATGTGGCATCGCCAATCCTTAAAAGATGGAAATGGTTCTTCGTTTCGAAACCATCTAAACTTTTTTCAGTGAACTTTTTTTTAATAAATTAAGATAAAGTTAAATTAGTTAACCACAACACACACACAACACTGGACGACACCACTGCCGACTATTTAATGTATAACGTGTTATAAAATAAATCGTAATGTTTTAATTTTCAATGATACTGCTAAAATTGGCCTAATTCACAAGGGATTTGTAAAAATTTTCGCGATTCATAAAATATATTTCAAGCAGTCCGTGTTTTAAGTTCATCCTGTTCAAAACCATATTACCAATTTAAACAAATAAATAAAATTGAAGTGACTGTTTGCAAGGATAGGTTTTTATTCTTGCTCACACGGTTATTCGCACGATACAATATTTTTTGTCTTTCTGTTTGTTCGGGGTAATCTTCAAAAGGGTTTAGGCGAAAATTTAGGGGTAAATAAAATTAGGGGTAAATTTCTATACTTTGAGACTTTCAAGATACTATATTCTTGTTGGTTGTCCAAATAAATAAAATAAAATACTGTATTAGTTGTGTTATGTGTACCAACTTGTTATAAAAATGACTAATATTTTAGTAGAAAGTATCACTATTGTACTTTGAAAAAATTCAACCAAAAGATAAGTATGCAGTTATTTGGCTATGGGGGTCTTAGGTATCAGTTCAATTTAGAAAGGGGTCTATTGCCCAAAATAGTTTGGATCCCTAACTACGACAGTAAAAAGGCGACTTATACTTGACTATACCGGTACAGAAAAATAATGATAATAGTTTTTATCGTTATCCATATTATAAATTTGACAAAAACTTACACGAAAATTGACTTTCAATTAGTTAATAAAAAAAACAAAGTAGTCCTTTCTACTCACATATAGAGAATGGTTTCAGAAAATTGTTCATAAATATTGTATTACCTTTGGACCGGGGCTCAGCCCGCGTGTATGACGGTTAACACGATTTTATCTAAATCGGTTAAGTGGTCATTACCTATACAAACTTCTTTCCCACTTTTCACCCCCTTAAAGAATGATTTCTGGGATAAAAACTATCCTATGTCCTTTCCCGGGATCCAAACTATCTCTATACCAAAATTTCATGAAAAGTGAAGAAGTAACAGAAATACGGACAGACAAACAGAGTTATATTTATTTATTTATTTTATACTTTATGCACAAATGTGACACAGGCGGACTTAATGCCGTAGGCATTTTCTACCAGTCGACCTTAGGGCGATGCAGAGTTAAAAAAATGGTAGATGCACAGAAATTAGAAATGTGATTTAAAAGAAAAAAAAAATAGTATAAATAGAATATCATATGCACAGGGTACTTAAATAAATTGCATTAGAATATATTTTAATAAAAGAGATACATACATATATAATAGGTAATATAATAGGTAAATAATACATAAGTATTTATGTTTAGATAATAATATACATACATACATATAATTATACATATTATATATATATACATATACATACATACACACAATAAATTCTAGAAGAGAGAGGTATCAAGGTAGATCTGATAAGGAGTTTAAGAGATGTTTCCGCAACAGGTATTTAAAAGTTTGCCGAGTTTTTGCCATCCTGATCTCGCAAGGCAGCGCGTTCCATATACATTTATATTATTAGTATGAATTGTCATGTTTCCAACTTTACGGTCATCGCTCACCTCAACCTTTTACCTATATTTTTAACTACTCGTAATTGTTTAAGTAATCCGTATAATATTTGTGTATAATTAAATGGATTTGTGGTATTTACGTATGAACACCCTCGCTAATTCCATCGGTAATAGCTTAAAACAATTCAATAACTTTCCCAAGTAACTATGAAATGTTTGATAGCTTAAACGGCATTCCCTTATGACCTTGATAAAAGTGAAAGATCCTTAATTTTATTGACATAAACTGAAATTTAACCGTCAATTTTATTGTTGTTGTGTACTTTTGTTACTTGAAACTTGTTTAAACTATATTAAGTTCAGAATTCGTAGACCACAAAGAAGAAGTAAAATTAAACACTAAAATACAAGGTACAGTTTTACTTTACACAGGTAGAATTAATTAAGGATGTTAACGAGATACGCTGTGCCGAAAATCGAAATAGTAGATTCCAACCATTCTAATATTTCTAATGTTAGATCATTAGATTAAGTCACAAAACCTTGGAATTATTAATTTTTAAATAGTAACAGTTCTGAAAAATATAACCACATGAAGACAATCATCGTATGGTGCCGCGGCGAGATTGCATTTGTAGACATAACATACATTGTTTCGAGGATACAAATAAATTAATAAACAATCTTACATTCATGATGAATTGACTTTCTAATCATAGTCATCACAATTAGTTCTTCTTTATGATCATGCATTCTTAAACGTAGTACTGGGTTTTCATCGGCATTCCCGAAGACCATACACTTTAAATGAATAGTGCCTAAAAATCTACAGCTAACTTCTGTTCCAATACAGTAAATCATGTGAGTACACACAGTCTAAGTTCTAAACTAGTTCTAGAAAATAAGGTAATTACACTTAAAAGTTTAAAGAATTCTCAACGGGTAAACTAAACACTACATATAATATTTACACTAACAGAGTCTATCTTTATCCACTCGACAACCTAAGAAAACGTGTACGAAAATGGGTAGAATATCTTACTAACTTTTAGTAATTCTACCCATTTTATTTGTAAAGCTACCCCAAAAGTTACACATTAACAAAGGTAGCACGAAATGAAATGCCATTTGTTCCCTTATTTTTTATTTTATTTTTTTTGTGCGAAAATCCCCTCGGATACCACTTACCGGTGTCAATGTCGACTCAAACCAACCAAAAGCGCACACCGTCTCAGGTACTATTAGTCGGGGAACCAGGTGTACCCTAGAAAGGAAATCCCTGGTGCCCATCCCTGCGACATACCTCGGGCCATCTACGGCGGGTAGACGACCCGCCCCTGTGTGGGAACCCCCATGTTTTGACGTCAGCAATTTGCCATTAAATGAACAAAAAACTAAGTGTATATGTTTCACGTTCACGTGTTTCACGCCAAACGTCAAGCCAGTGAAAACTACTGTGATGATTAAGGATGTTGGGCTATACCTTGTGGACACTACGACATTTTTAGGTAAAACACTAGATTCTAAGCCACAGTGGGGCCCACATATTGATAAATTGTCGAGTAGACTCAGCTCCGCAGCATACGCAGTAAGGAAAATTCGAGAGTTGACTGATGTTCGTTCATACAGCACGACTTGTTTACCTTAGTTATTTTCATAGCATAATGTCGTACAATATTCTACTGTGGGGGAATGCTGCCGACATTCAAACTATTTTTGTACTGAAAAAGAGAGCGATTCGAGCACTTTATAATTTAGGCAATCGTTGTTCATTGAGGCAGAAATTTAAAGAAATAAACATAATAACATTGGCAAGTCAATATATTTATGAAAATGTAATTTATGTTTATAAAGATACCTTTTTGAAAAAAGGTGATGTACATTCTATAAATACCAAAAATAGAAATAAACTTGTAGTACCCGCCTCTAGGCTCCAAAAGATAAACAAGTCTTTTCGAGGTCAATGTGTCCGATTTTATAATAAAATCCCAAATAATATTCAAGACTTAAGTAACAAATTTAAATCCACATAAAACGTGGCTTGTGCCAGAGGGCCTACTACTCAATTGTGGATTACATAGAAGACAAAAATGCTTGGGATTAATTAGCGCAGGCTATTTCTTTCTTAAGTAAAAATGTGGTGTGGGCTAGTGTGTTTTTTATGATTATTATTTTATTCTATTTCTTGTGTTTCACTTCATTTTCTCTTTTATTCGATTTTTTTTTAATCTTGTTTTCTCGTCATTGTCTTTTTACCTTTTAGTCCTTAATAACGGACATACTGGCCATGCCATTGTATCTATCTGTCAACTGCAAAAGAGTGGCCATGAGTTTGTTTGCTCTTTCTTCTCATAAGGCTCAACCCCTTGGAAACGGGCAGTTGTAGATCGGCACAGGCATATCATAGATTTTGTATGGGTTTGATTTTTGTTAAATTGATTTGCTTACTATTTGACAAAACAGAGATTGTTGCTTTTGCGTGTGTTGATCTATGACTTTAGAGTCTACTTAAAAGACGATTTAAAACAATTTTAATTTTTTTATGAAATAAAGAGAGTTTTAGTTTGAGTTTGAGATGTTCCCTCTGTGCTCCCGGAAGGGCGCGCGCGCTTCTGCTAGGGTGACAGATGGCCTGTCACCCCCAGGCCTGTGCTTATGGAGGACGGAGGTCGTTCTGCGACCTCCGGCGCCTGAGTCGTCTACGGTACCTGGCCCGTTCCCAAGCCTGGCGGGCCGGGAGAGTTCTAAACCTTTCCCGGTCCCGCTCCGCCATCTCCATCGCAAGCGCAACTTGCTCGCAGAAGGAGACGGCGGAGTTTTATGCACTCTCGCTCCGCACGATAGCCGCAATCAGGTTATCGAGCGAGAGAACTCCCACTCCGATGGCCGGCACGAGGTTTCGCCTCTGCTCCACCCATGCCGGGCATTCTGCCAGCGTGTGGAGCGCTGTGTCCACGGTCCAACCATCGCAGTGGTTGCAGGCGTTGGCTCCTTGCGGATCAGACGCAGGTGATCCCCGAAACATCCTTTCCCAGTGATCACCTGCGGCAGTCGGTATGAGATAATACTATTTTTGCAAAGATCTTCAATTATGCATTCAATCAGTTCTGTAATCGAGTCAATACAATGCTTCCAAATTTTACTTCCGATCGTTGCATCCGTTTTCAAATAATCCATTCCGTCATCAAATAATGGATGCAAGAACCTTCGTCACTTTGACTACAATTACATGACAATGAGTTCTCATATCATTGATATTTAAAACGATATTTTCGTCCGATATTATGATTTGAAATTTTTTGTCTGATCTGTTGATCTAGTGGTTACTGCTCCTGTATACTTCAATTGATTAGTAATGTTACCTATTTGCGCCTATCGCTCACGATTTCTATACCACCTAATGGTTGACTGGAAGATAAAGCCCTGGGATGCATTAAATCGGCCGATGTACAAAAATGCATCAAGTTATGTAAATAAATAAAATTGCAAAACGTGATTTCCATCGATATTTTCTAAAAACGTTTCACATACCTATCGATAGCAAAAATCATAGACTGGTTACTCAATTTATATCTTGCTTTATCGCCTGTACATTTTGCGTTAAAACTTTAAAGAACATTCCAAGAACCACGACTTTTTTTAACTGCAAAATTAGATACCAAAATAATTACTTATTACTAAACAACTTCTTAGAATTTTCAGATTGTTCTGTATGAAGATGAATGAAAATTGTTAGGTACAACTTTATTAAGTAAACTAAGCAATAATTCAGACTAATTGCTATTGAGTATAATCTAACAGAGAATAATGAATCTTTTAAAATTCATTATTCTCTGATTCACTATTCTCGCGCGGTCTGGTCAAAGTACTGCGAATGAACCTTTAGACGGTCGACAAAATTCCACCGATGCGATGTTTCTAGAGTCACCGACTGTGCTCGGTGTATAAAATATTATTAAAATATTATTGAAAATCAAAGTTGTTCAAGAGATAATGAACAATTCTACAATGGTCAAACAACAAGTAGGAAATGCATTAAAGTAACAACCATAACATTTGGTCACGTTTCAAAGTTCCTGAGGCATGTGTACAGGAACTTTACTACGTGACGACCGTTTAGTTAGAAACCAGTCATCAATAAGAAATGGCGATAAAAATATAAACATAATCGTCTCCACCATTTATAGCTGTGGTTATTGAAGACTATTGCCAGTGTAAATGTAACATACATATGTTAAGCTTTTGTAAGACGGAACGTACAATAAATAGCATAATTCGCAAATAATCCTTAACATTGGCATTTTAAATCTTCTGGTACAAATGTTTGAAATAATTCTCGTGTAAAGAGGGTTTGGATTTACTGCTGACATATCCCAATATTTCTTTTATTAAAAATCGATTAACATCAGGTAGAACTGGATTTCTCTAAAATTACGTTAACAGCAAATTCTTTTGAAATTGATTTTATAAATTTTATATCAATTATAAATTTTATTTATTTATTTTATATTATAAATTGTCCAGAAACATTAAAATGTTTATGTACATGGTAATCTCATTAAAGACATGTTTAATCCGATATACCACCTGGGACCAAAACATCCAACTTGGTACGTACAATTATTGTCATTTGCTTTATTGAATAATTTTAATAATATTTTTTGTATTCTGTAGTCGAATTACATTGCTGGATTTTTATAGGCAAAAAGATTAAAAATAATTTGAGCCTATTTTCTGCTTGCAGATGTACATCGCTTACTTTGTTACACCTAGTATTTTAATGATGAATTTATCACTTTGTTAAAAATTTGGATATAATTCGATTCTCAAATCGATCTTCAAATTTTCGTATGCTACTTCTACGAGTAAAAGGCCCTTTGGAAACTTGCCAGGTTTGTCCTCTATTGCGAGGGAACACAACAACAACAGATACCACAATGTCACCATTATGATAT
Source organism: Arctia plantaginis (assembly GCA_902825455.1). NCBI lineage: Eukaryota > Metazoa > Arthropoda > Insecta > Lepidoptera > Erebidae > Arctia > Arctia plantaginis. Next base: position 12,298,878 of record CADEBD010000288.1, read on the forward strand.
AGGCGTAAATGTTTGTTTGTTAATCTTTCTAACCAACTAACAAATTGAAGGTATTGATTAAGCCAGTATTTGATAAAGGACCACAGACCTAGGTCGCCTACAGACCATTATTTTTCTTTAATGAAATTATTGGTATTACCTAAGTACCAAATTTATTAATGGAATGTCAATATTTTTAAATGTTTGTTAACAAATTTAACTTAAACGTTTTTGTCTTCGTTTGTCAGTATCGCTAACTTATTGACTGACAGCTAGACCAGTTCTTATTTTTTTTTGTGAAAGTATGTCCCTTCCATACATCACTGTCGATGCAAATGTAATATGTTATGCCCATAAATATTTATTAAAACCTTAATAAATGACGTAACTACGAAATTTACATTTTTGTATTTTCACACAAAGGAATATAATTTTACACAAGTGCTATAGACAACTCCGTACTTTTTTCTTCAGTTCATGATTCTAGGTCAACAGGATCCAATTGATTTTGATGAGTGAATTTCCGAACGACATAAATTGCTTTAACCTTGCAAGAGGGATGATTTAATATTCATTTCAATTGATCTGTTTTATTAGCTATATTGCTTGAATACGATGAGATATTACATTGACTTAAAAAAATCTTTTTATCTTTTATCTTTTTAATATGACATTAATATAGTACAAACGTTTTCGTATAATGGTAGATATCATAATAAATAATTGACGCTAGTAAAATCCAACTAAGTACTAAAAATTAATGAAGACTGAATTGAAAAACAAAACATATATTTAAAAAACGGCGGGATTGGTCAATGGACCCCGATCGGAACAAAGTTCCTTTCGCTGTGATATTAATAATACTAATATTTACCTCACAAATTGCACACACGGTCGAATGATCCCAAACTCGGCAGAGCCTGTGCTATGGTAACCAGACTGCTGATAAACATACTTATATATTTTTAAATACATACATATTATAGATAAATTACACCCAGACACAGAACAAAAGACCGTGCTCATCACTGTCCTGATTGTGAATCGAACCATCAGTCAGGGTCACTAACTACTAGACCAACAGGCCCGTCAATATTATATCTTATTCACTATTTTATTTAGAATAGGTAGGTAATAGTTACTAGGTAAAGTTTTTAATTTAATAATTTAAATTTTAATATTTTAAATAATTTTGTTTATTTTTCGCTTTTTAGGGTTTTTAGGTAGGGAGGCTTTGTTTGATTTTTTTTTAATTGTTTATTTTTCCATTTTTAGTGTAAATAATCATAGGTATGTAGTAGGTTGAACTACTACATATAAATCGCGAGAGGTAGCCTACTACCTACGGCAAATGACCAACTTCAAATGTTATTCTTGCTGAAGTGAATAACTTTGGTGGTTTGATGCACGTATTAAAACTGGGCATAGGCTCCAGAGTTATGTTAAGACTCAACATTCCTGTTACCAAAGGGCCTGGTACAAGTATCTTATCTAAATTTAAATGGCCTGCCCTTCGCCCGCCGAATCAGGAGAGTTATCAGGAGAGTCAGTTTTTGTAAAATACTTGCTTATACTTTTGCACGATATACAACAAGCTTCAATGATGGTTTTTATCTATTTTTTGCTACCACAATGTGCCACAGCGAACATAATAATCTCTATTAATATTTTAATGATAAACCCTTGAAGCTTTGATTTCATTTCACCCGGAAAAAATACTATTCCCGAAACCTAGTAAAATGACTAATACGCGAATGAGCGAGATTTACTTGCTGAATTTTCTTCTTTTGAGGAGAATTGATGCCCAATCTCCTCAAGTGCTGAGCTTAAAACTAAAAAGCTAAAAAAACTAAAATTATATTAAAAAGGCAAAATACGTGTAGAAAATAATCATTATTACATATGTCAAAGTGACAATGTATCAATGTCACACACACATCGCATAATAAATTAATTTACTGAATTCCACTATTCAAAAATAAGTCATAATATATGAATTATATTTTTTAAAAAGGAAGAAATTTTTTCACTCAAAATGTAGTATAAAGCCTAATTCTTAATTCCTCAAAGCACTACATTTTAAGCATTACACAAAGCACATATTATACACATTTATATAGCAAGTAAAAATAAAAGAACAGCTATTCTCAAAAATATATTGTATCATATAAAAGAAAGAAGAATGAAATACATTAAAGGAAAAAACGAAAATAAAAGCAGTCCTACTTGCTTTCTTTTTAAATGTCATTCATATTTTTGAGACCGTGACAATATATAATATGTACATTAACTCAGCCATTGAGAGAACAGAAACATTTCATAAATTCCTAAAGTGGATAAGATAAGTGAAGTGAACAAAATATTACTTAAGGAGTATTTTTTGAGCCAAGTATTGAAATATAGTTCATTAAAAGATAAATAGCATCAATACGGTGGATCAATCATAATATCAGAAAGGTAACAACTTGAAACTTACACCACAGCAAACACTAGACTTTACACAATATACTAGACACAACAGACTACGAACTAAAGAGGGAAAACAGCTGAAACGTTTAAAGTACTACGGAGTGGGAGGAACAAATAATCAATCAACACAATTATTCCCAATTCGGAAAACTCCATGACTTGGTACACCGTTTAATGGATAGTGAGCACTTAAATGTTGGATGGATGAAATTTTATGTGTAAGAAGTATTATTTGTATCAATAAAGTGTTATGGTTATTTCATGGTTGGGGAAAGGTAATAATATAAAACACCTTTTCGATTATTTTTGAAGATAATGAAAAATATTTTGCACAATTAGGAGCAAAATATTTTAAAGAAAAACCAAGACATTTTTAGAATTAAAATTCATTAAGTGATGTCTACAAGATGAATACTTATTACAGTTTTAACTACTTAGTACAGAGCAAATGTGTTCCGCACGACGGCTTCGAAGTTTCCTGTGGGAATGTAAATTTCTCGAGAACGATAGTTTATTTATTTATTTATTTAACTTAATGCACAAGTTGTACACAGGCGGACTTAATGCCCACGGCATTCTCTGCCAGTCGACCTTCGGGTGATGTAGAAAAATGATGCTGTAGGTGCAAGAGATAACAGAGAATTTGACTGTTTTATATTAAATTTATTAATTTAAGATAAATCTAACTTACATACATATACTATAAATAAAATACTATATTCATTACTACATATATACCTACATATAGGTCTCAAGTATACACATACAATACATGAACATACACATTTATAAATACATAAATATCAAAATACATAGACGGGCACTAGCGTTATGATCTTTCTGCCAACTTATTTTGAAGAAGATCTTGTACTTTCTTCTTGAACGTAAACCGGTTAGTGGACATCCTGATTTCAACTGGGAGCGCATTCCAGAGAAGAACTGACTGTACATAGAAGGAAGAATTGATGAAGTTGGAAGTATGAGGGGGGCAGAGAAGTAGCATATCATTTGTTGACCGTAGATTTCGGTCGTGATTGGAGCAAAGAAGTCGGAGATGGGGAACCAGGTACTCAGGTACCGATGGGGAATTAAGAAATTAAAAAAAGATATGTTAGTGCGCGCAGACTGCGGCGTTGACGAATCGGGAGCCATTTCAGTTGGTAACGTAAAGCAGACACATGGTCATACTTGCGAAGATCAAAAACAAATCGAATGCAGTTATTGAGAAGTCAGTCTAGTTTATTGAGGAGGTCTGCAGTTTACTATTTTACTATTACTATTTAAAACTTTGGAATAGAAAGTTATATAGAGTTACAAAATCTAACAACTCTACAAATGAAATAACTGCTATTTAAAATTTATAAAAAGTTCCCATAATACTCGTGAGGTTAAGTGTTATTAACGATGGAAGCTAATCCAACCCAGCTCATTTTGGATTTTTATCTTGAAGGACTCATTTGCTTTTGCCTTTAGGCTTACTTTAAGACAAATGTGGATAATAATATGCATGAAACCGCTTTTTACTTTTATAGATATTTTTTCACGAACTTTCATCCGAATCCTGCAACCTAAAATAGATACTTACAATATTTTATGTTATTAGGTTTATTTATTCCTAAAACTGAATCAGTTTTGATTTCATTTCTTCCATCTGATTTCCAATAGATCGATTTTAAATGTTTCCGTTCGTAGTCTTTCATTTTACAGATTGATGACTCGGTTGCTATGTCTCTCTAATTGTGATTAACGTTTTAAATCGAAGCTATTATAGATGATGCGGATAAAAGTTTATAAACGTAAACGATATCCATACTAATATCATGAATGCGAAAGTGTGTCTGTCTGTCTGTCTTTTTGTACGTCTGTCTGCTTGTCACCTTTCACGCTTAAAACGCTAAACCAATTTAGATAAAATTTGGTACAGAGATAGTCCAAGTCTCGGGAAAGGATATAGGGTAGTTTTCTTTAAGAAATCCTTCTTTAAGGGGGTGAAAAGGGGGATTGAAGTTTGTATAATCAAGGTGAATCAAGTGAACTGATTTATATGAAATTTTGTATGGAGATACTTTAATTCTTGAGGAAAGACATATTATATACTACTATTTACATTTAAATATGTTTAATTCGATTGGAGTATAAACTATAGTACGCGAATCACTTTTATAATAACTTGAAACTAATGATATTTACACCTGGTTAAATATATATATCATTACTTGTCAACTAAGTTTTTTGTTCTTGTAATGATATAAAAAAACACTGTTGATAATCCATACTTATATTAATAGTATGTCAGTGAGTTTGTTTGTTTGTTTGTCGACGCTCGTCCTAACGTCGAAATATTTTAGGTTTAGACGCTTTCACGTCTAAACCTAAAATATTTCACCAATGGAGCTTATGTAGCTTACATTATCGGTGAATAACATAGGCTAATTTAGCATACGCTGGTTATCGCGGTATAAACTAGCGTAGGCAGACTACGTGTATACGCGGGCGGAGCTAAGGGCAAAAGCTAGTGTTCTATTTTTAAATATTTTTGTTGATCATTGTAAATTATTGTAGCTAATGCAATAATTACTTGACTAATTTACATATCGGATCGTCAACAAAGGTGTTTTACATCAAGATTACACGCACGCACACAGGACGACAGGCTTTAAATACATGCAATTAAAGAGAAGTCCTGCATGACGACGACAAGATATGAAATTAACGGCTAGTCATTAGATTCGAGTAACATAAGCAGTTTACCCATGTTCAATTTTAACACGTGACAATAGAAAACGAAAGCAAATACATGTTTAGACTAGATAAATTCTAACCCAGATATCTTGTCGCAATGCTTTACTAGGATTGTTGGAGATGTGTTATGGTTGTAGCGTTTTTGTCTACGAATCAGTTTTACAAGGAAGCCGTTGAACTTGGTAATGAAATACCTTATAATATGACCATCTTTATAACAATCGTATTTATACTGTACAATTTTAGTACAAAACCACATCGTTTACTTCTCGACAGCCACAACCATTATCTTAATTGAATTTCATTGTGCCAAAACGCCCATAACACATTAAATAATACAGTGTGCCTTCAATATACCATCGACAACTTCTGTTACGGATTATATTGACTGGGCAACTTGCCAGGAAGCATTTACTTGGTATATTACATGTGTTATATAGTTTTCAATTACATACATACAATACACGAGTATAACAGTATTCATAGCTTGAAATTTTGGAATAATTTATCATATAACTAAATAAGTTATAAATATTAAAACTGAATTACCTACATAAAACATAAACTAAAATACCTATTATTTTAGTTTAGATTGTATGTACACACGTGTCACAGTTAATAAATTACTATGTGAGAGAATTCTTGGTACGTATTGGAAAAAAAATACATGAAATTTGATTTAAACGGTATAACCGTTTGAAGGTACCGTATATATTTTTTTAAAAGGTATTTAAATTTGATTGATATATTGACGTCGAAGTGCGCCTGACACTTCGTTGTCCGTTTGATTGAAAGGGTTTCTTTCTTTCTGTTCAGATTCGGAACCCTAAAAATCTTTAAAAGAGCTCAAAGATAAAAAAAATATACAAAAATAAATTCTAAGAAAGTTCTACCTACGTAAATTTGCAGCTAGAACTTATACATCATCTGTATTATATTATGATAACCATCTCGTTTCTACGATGTCGTGTAGGAACACTAATCAGCAATAAATCAGACGTCTAAAGAGAATTATGTTACCTTAAACTCACTTTGCGGCGTAGGTACACAGCAAACTTAGTCAACTAAGACCTAAACATCGTTAATTGTATCTGCAGTAAGTTACGGTTTCATAAGAAACTTGGGTACTTTAAGATAAAGACCCGACATGTATAATTAGTCTCGAAGGGTTCTTAATGCTCTTCGTGAAGCACAGACCTTTATGTAAAAGGGCACGCAGAATATTAGTATAATATAATAACGAAAGAGAAATAATATATAGAGTTATAAGTTATTGAGCGATATATAAATTATAACTACTGTAGCAGTGATTTTCATTTTGGGACTATAAGATATCCTGCCAACTTGATTGTCATCTATAAGCTATGTCAGTAAAACAATACTGAAACATCTATTCTTAATATTACATTAGCCCCTACTTCTACCAGAGTCACTTATAATTATACTTGAAAGAGTAAAAGAAGAAGAAAAATGGAGTCATGTGAAAGTCTAAAAACAACGCGTTTCACAAGTTAGGATTATTGACGTGTGGTGATTTAACTGTAATTGCAAATGTCTTAACTATAATTCAAGCAGCAAGTTATGTCTAAGTGGCAACCGAGTATGTTAACACATTGCAAGGTTAAGCAATCCTAGCCAGGTCAGTCTATGGAATGGTCCGACCCCAGCCTAGATTGGAAAAAAGTCTAGAAGGAAGAATTCAAGCAGCAACTTACAAATCCTTTATATTATGAATAATTACATATATTAAAATTATTTTATTGAAGTTTTTTGCTGAGGGAGAGCGGTAGAGCACTTAAAAACACTTGTATCTCTTGAGTTACAAGTTGACGGACGGACGGCGTGATCATTAACCTGTCAACATGTTTTTATCTAGATGTGTTTACAAGGTTTACAAATTTTACTATTACACGAGCAATAAAATATTAACATGTCTATAAAACATTTTTTCTAAATAAATAAAATAAAATACACTTTGACAGTCTATATTTTCATAGAACAATGAAGAAAAATACTTCTTCTATTTTCCGGAGGTATAGGTGATGTTATAACATCTGTAAATCTAGACACGTAACCTTTAAAGTATCAAATATAAGTAAATAGAATAGTAGGTATATATTAGTATGTTGTAAACACAAAACAAGGTGTCAGATAATCATTTTTACTAAAGTGAAAGTGTGCAGATGAAGCTAAAGTCAAAGAATAGCAAATGAAACGTGCGAGACATACCGATTTTTCAACGATATTAAAAATATCATGAACGAGGGAGAGACTGCAAATGAGGTTTATTTATTATTAAGAAATAATATAAATATTTTTATATGAACACGATTTGGACGCCGCAACGCACAATATCATTTTTTAAGTTGTTATGAATGTTTTAGGGTAAATAAAAATATAAAATTGCCCCGTGATCAGAATCCCACAAAGACCTACTAAAGTACTAGGCTTAGGAAATATATTTTTCATGAATGTTGATGTAAATTGTTTATATGAGCTGTTTGAATGATCGCTAAAGAATGGGTTGTCAAAAATAAAATAAGAATTGTTCAACGTATGATTATTTTATGAAATCACGATTATGACTTGAAGTTATAAAAGTTATAAAGTTATTAAATAATTCTGAATTTAAAAAAAAAGGAGTTTCAGAGGGTGTAAATCAATGTTTCGAGAAGAAGTGAATCTACCGATTAAAAAAACAACTACGTTTTTAAAAATAAATATAAAACTACCTCAAGGTCAAGAATAGTGAGTACTCCTAAATATTTTTTACGGTATGTCAGTGTCATTGTGTACGAGCCAATGCTCTAATGCTCTTAGACTATATAAATGATACTACTATACTACTATGACTCATGGTAGTGGTCCTTTTTTTTTTATTCTTATACATCACATCAGTCGTCACATCAACAGCCTTTTATAGTCCACAGCTGGACATGGGCCTCTCCTTAGAAGGAAGGTTTAGGCCTACTATACCACGCGGGCCAGACGGCTTGACATAGGGTTTGTGTCAAGATTTATTTCTTTTTCCAGTGCTGTTGTCCTGCGTTGTTTTGCGCCCTTAGTCGGCTCTTACGACAACCACTGGATGAATAGTAGTGGCATTCAATATTCTTAATCTGTCACTATATGGTCAATATTTTTTATAGTAGTACTTAATTATGTTATTCAGTCGTAACAACAACTCCGTCTGTGCTAGTGTCAATATTTTATAACATCTCAGGTTACTGAACATAGCCTAATTATTTTTTCACAAATAAAATTAATTCTTTCTTACATTTAATACTGGTTTGGTGTAAACTATTTACCTACAACCACAACTACTTCTACTACCGGGGTACCAATAATGACGTGATAACCCCAACACATTGTCAACTTGGTTGTCTTGGCACGTATTGGCGTCGTATTGTTTGTATCGATCAATATTTTTGATACTGCGTTTGGATCGTTGAGGCAGATTTATAGAATATTTAATTTATTATGTCTATAATTACCATTGACAGTGTTGAGATATTGGCTCTTGTGTCATAGCGTATAGTGGCGTTCAGTCTCTTAACAGTTAATATTTTTTGAATATTTCAAAAATAATGTTAAACATCAACAAAATCTTGTTTCTAGTGAATAATTAAACAAAAACTGGACTCTTGAGATTAAATTCGTTTTGGTGCACGTTGGTACGGATCCCCACATAAAAATGGGCATTGTCCTTTAAACCAATGACCAAATTTCCTCTAAGGCTGGTTCTATGAAAATAAACATTGGGCAAAATCTAGCCCTAAGCTTGCCTACCCTCTAAGTGGCATTTTTTTTACATTGGAATAGTTATGGGTAAACATTATTTTACCAGTTTCACTACTGCAACACGTAGACGTATTTATTTCTGATTACAATTCCTTAATCATTCGCATAATATAATATGTAACCCTCCCATAGTTAGGGTCTTCAGGTAACCTCACTCACTCGGTGAAAGGCAACGTAATAATTATGTAACACCGGTTTTCTGTGATACTGTGATATCACTATGGGCGTGCCCGTCCATCATGTCTCAAACGTTAATTTATTTCTGAAACATAATTTAAACTTGTATGTATTTTACTAAAATATTCCATATAATCTAAATTAACAATGCTCACTAATGGCTTCAAGGAATTCGCAAATTATTCAATCAATAGTAGCGACGGGTGGTATGGTATTTACAAAGAGCAGAAACATAATCACACAAGCTTATGATTTGCGCTTATTAGGAATTCCTTGTTCATGGCGATTATTGCAAACCTTAATCCCCAGCATGAAGGAGTTTCAGCGGTTTTTCGGACGGACGGACGGCGGACAATTCCCTTTGAAGTTTTACTTGATTCCTTCAGTGCAGTGCGTGTGGGGCCCAGTACATCTAAGATCGTGACAGATGTGTTACAGCTTAATGCCGTGGGACACAAAGCCGCGCGTAACTCTAAGAAGATTTAATACCTACCAAATCTTTTACTATCCCTGATTTTCATCCATTAATGAACTGGGATGATTTGGACCTGATTTATTTTGATAATAATTCTGTTATGATAAGTCATTGTGTAACATCACACATATATATATATATATTATACATTTTGTAACAGCTATTAGACTATTTTATTTTCATGTATTTACTTATGTAAAAAGTAGATAAAACCTATACAAATATTACTATGTTCAACTATAATACTGTTAGTTAGTCAATAACTGAATTGTATACGACGCCAGTCAATCATCAGTAATAAACAAATCGATTTAAAAACGGTTTACGAGAAATTTGACTTTACATCTAGTGTTTTTTTTTTTAACAAAAACACTTGTAACAACTTTTTTTAAGAAAATCTCTTGTATTTTTTTTAAATATTATACACAGTTTTATATCTACTTTTGTAGAAATCATACTAATACAATACACATATTTTGTACGATAACCGAAACTCAAACCGAAACAAATAAATTTGTTGACCTCGTTATTAATCGATGTCAATAAATTTATTCCTTCGAATACTCCGAACTCCAAAAACACCAAGACGTGTCTATAGCTGAATGGAATACAGATTAAAAATGAATACGGGCAGCGTTCTCCAAATTTTTCTTATAGAAGAGTCAAAAGAATATATTTGAAGAACGTTTATCAATGAAGCTTACCAACCATTCCTATTTTGATTTCTTTGATGCAGATCACAGATGGAATCTGTTTTGTGCAAATATAATTAAAAGGTATGTTTTCATTTGCTATTTTTTTTCTAATTTTAAGAAATTACCCAAATAGGTACACAAACTTGTTTAGTATTTTTAAAAGCAAACTCAAGAAACATGTCCTCGAAGACATTTCATCGATCAAAGATATTATGTATTTAAAACCTATAACAAACACTTTATTATTTATAAACAAAAAAAAATATTAACACCTCTATTACGATCTAAATAAAACAGTACTACTATGTTCTAACCTGTATGTTGTGACCATGAGTCCGCATTCTTCACGGCTACGCGAGGGTTTACTTATATTTGCGTCTCTAGTCGTAGATAATTTGAGTACCCACATAAATGTATTAGTATCAAATACTATAATGTAAGCGTGCAAATTGTAAATTGTATAACGAAATTTGAATAATATATTAGTAAAATGTTTGAGTGATAAAGTGTATATCAGTGTTTCAAGTGAATAACAAAACATATTATCATATCATGTTAGTGAAATGTAAATTTCTATTTGAAATAAGTTATTTACCCACAAATTTACATACATACTGAACTATGTATTATCGAAACCACCACATTGCCTAACTTATTAAATTCTTATGATGGAAAATAATGGTTTCAATAATCAAATTGTTAACAAAGCGTAATTCCAAAAGTTAAAACCACATTTTTCTAGACTTCAGAAAACAACGTAGCGAATACAGACTTATTAACACAGATACTGAAAACAGATGCCTAGTGTGGGGCCACGCGCAATCACATCTTTTGTATTTTTTTGTAAAAACTATTATTATATTATTATTAAACTATATTCCTATCCTAATTCATAGTCCTAGTAGTTTCGCCAAGTCCTTATGTTTGTCCATTCCTCCGTCGCTTAGCTTAAAGGCTATCAGCACTAGAAAATTGTAACTTTGATGATGCAGAGAAAGTAATAAAATAAAATCTTAAAAACGTTTTATAAAGTTTTATTTCGGGACCATCCCATCACCCATTTAATCTAATTCTATTTTTGTAACTCTCTACTCTTAATGAAATAATTACTGAAAGTAGTAAATATAACGGATTTAAATATCACGGCCAGATATGCTCTGTTAGTTCAACACTAATAGTCGTCTAATTTAGGAAATGTACCTCAAAGTCACACTGGTTTAAAATCCATGTTTCCATTAGCGCTTCTTTTCTTTTCGGTTCTTCAGTCATTCCATCTGCACCTTTTATAATTTCAAATCAACGAGTTTTATTTTTCATATTAAAGGGGGGTATGGTTTTAAAGACCAAAAAAAAACATATTTCCACTTTTTTTTTGACAATATGAATTATGTTGGTTTATTTATATGATATAGGTACATGTTATAATATGACAACTAAAGTATCTTTAAAAAAAAAACAATTAAAATATTAAAAAATAAGTCGACGGCAGCGAATCTCCCGGGGCGCCTCGAAAAAAAGTTTATATAAGGTGAACACGATAACTCGTTACCGGATCATCTGAAACAAAAAAATCTAAATGTTCTTTAAAGGCGATATATTTCCCTAGAAAATAACGAAGAGTTCTTATTTTTTTTTCGATTTTCTTATTTTTGGCAGTAGTAGAAAGTGAAAAACGCGATTTCCGCTATAAACTTTCGGTTAATTTGTGGTTAACTTTCGGTTAAAAAATGGTAAAAAAAAGTCTTCGTCACTACCTGTTGATTTATGTGTAGAAATAATGTTGAAACTTTCAAGTAGATTTTGAGTTCACGAACTTCAAAAACGACATTCGCGAGAAAATCTATTTGAATTTATTTATACAAAGATCCAAAATGAAGCATCAACGAAAGGGTATAATTTTTATACTTACACAGAATCATCAATGCCAGCTCCGTACAATGAAACATGTCATTCCACCCTCTTTACTTTTACTCGTACGTGCAGCTTTTGTGTGCTGTTTGCATTTATCACATGACACTTTGATTTTGAAGGCTAAACCTTCCGATTTGCAGTGCGAAAAGTCATTTTCCCATCACAATTAACGCACTTCACTAATGTCGATATAGTTGAAAATACTAAAAGAAAGTCTATAATTCTGTAATGTTTCTCTAAATCCTGCTCTACACTTTCTACTATACTCAGTTTTATTTTTTATGCGATGCGCTGGACGCTTCCACGTGGTTATTTTGTTTTGGGCAAATTCTTTTTCTCGGTCGACCCGAAATATCACCACTTGCGCTCCGACCCTGTCTTGTAACTTTTTTGCAAATAACTCAATAATTTTATTACGATACAACACAAACCAAGTGAAAATACAGCTACGAATAAAAATGCTGTATCTTCATTATTTTTCATCCGATTTACTTGAAATTTTGAGACAAGTTTTTTTTTAACACTACCTCCCTTAACGTTGCGTCATATTAATAATAGTACATAAAGTGGCTCAGATTGTATAGTGTTGTACCCAATAATTTTCCTTGCAACTTTTTCAGTAATGTGAGTTTTTTTGCCATTTATCAAATCAATTGACTTGCACTAAAAACCGAGACAGCACGAGGTCCGACACAAACATGGCCTGGCAATTTATTATTCATTATTAAATTTAAATATGTAACTTCCTCCCCCCCCCCCCCCCCCGCCACCCCTTCCTCATAATTCTAGGCTTATTTAATTTTAAATTGTTAAGAATGAGCTGAAGCAGAAAATAGTTTAGTTGTAAGATTTTTTTCATTTTATAGTAGGTATACTGATAATAGTTCAGTATATAGAAATTGTTTAAGTAAAAAATATATTAATATTCGTCTAACTTTGACAACTCGGTAATCGATAATGTATGCTAAAGTAAAATTACAAAGTTAGAAACAGCCTCGGCCATTTTCCTAACAGAAGTTCAACTAGTTATTATATAAACAACTTTGACCTTTTTAATAATTTATTTCTTGGAATCATAATATTGACATGTTATAGAATTATAATAGTAATATATAAATTTCTTTACGTAAGGCTTTAATATAATAAGAAATATTAAAACGAATTTATTGATAGTGATAGTGAACAAGTTTTTTTTATTTAAACAGTAATTTATAGAATACCTATGTAAAGTGTTTTCCCCGCTTCTACAGTAGTGTTTTGGTAGTAAAGTATTTTGTAAAAATTGCATCTTTTAGAAATAGTTACAATTACATTTCAAACGCTTGCTCATCCTTACGAGATAGACCAAAATAATGTACCTACTACGGAATAGAGTATCTTAAAAAGATCTACAAAACCCTTGATGGTATATGCCCATCACCTAAGGATAAGTTACAGTAAAGTTTATCTTTTAAATATTACAAAAAATAATTTGTTATTTACGAAGCTATTTTAAACAATACATAATACTATAAAATAAAATCCTTATCCAATTAAATACGTTAGATACGTTGTGCATTTAATGTAGATTATAATTTATCTTCACAGCATATCATTAAAATGAATATTTTAGAAGACACTAGAGGTTTAAAATGCGGGGGCAAAGTGGCCGACGCCGCTGACAGATCGGGGCGGGCCTATAAATATTGCATATGAAGATGTCTTTTAGTACTCCACACTGACACCGCATTAGTAGTATTAGTAGTATCTAACTATATACATTGTCACCCTTGCGAAGCCGGGGCGAATTACTAGTATAAGTACAATAAAGTGTTGCAATAAACGTAAACAAATTTTGTAATTTCTATACTATATATAAAATTATATATAATTTTAATATGTATTATACACTAGCTAGTGACTTCGCTTGCGTGTATGTCGGTTATCGCTGTAAAAAGTAGCTTATGCTACTCGCTGTTAATGTAGTTTTCAATTGGTGAAAGAATTATTAACATGGGTTTGGTTGTTTAATCGTAAAAACATAATAAACAAACTCACTTTTACAATTATAAGTATGGAAGTATGGGTTATTGGCAGTTCCTCGCAGTTTCAACTAGGTTTATGTTCACTGCTCCTCTCTCAAACGCTGTAGCGAGATGCTACATAGCCCTACTTACTACTTTCACCTTTCTCAATTAATATACTATCAAACAAAAAAGTTAAATATTAAATTTAACTGATACAACCAAAGAGTGCGCCTTTAAACAAGCAAATAAAAAACTCAAAAAGCAAATATAGATATGTGTGTTAAATATTTCGTATGTATATTTTGTATTTTATGTACATTTTGTAGATCAATAATATTTCAATATAACTTAAAGAAAAGGTAACTAGTTAAAGTTCACATTTCAAACAAGATATAAAAAGCAGTTGTTAAATATGCTTTTATTAAAACTGTTTTTAAAGATTTACTTAAAATTTATTACTTTATGTAAACAAATTTCCATATACATTTTTGGTATCTGGTAATCTAAAGCATTAAGAGAAAAAAACTGTTTCGGAGAGAATTTCAAAGCTTTTTTTAATGAAGCGTGAAAAGATATCACACTTTCAAGCTTCGCATTGTTTATAATAGAACCATTAACCGTTGATATTATACGCAGGTGGACCACATCATGATAGTATTACTTATAAAATATGATAATTTATTACTACAGGTACGTAACTACGTACCATACTAAAAGTACGAGTGTTACATGATGTAATTTCCGTGTTACATTCACGATAATCTTATTTCGTTATTTCAGAATTAGGTTTTTTCAGAAGGAAAGTTATACGTCCAACTAGTTGTGTCCTAAAAATAACACTCATTACTACATTCATAAAATAAATTATTGAAGCTCATTTATCAAGAACTATTACATTTATTACTTACGTGAAATAGAAAACCAAAACTATTAACTCTTGATTGCACTTGATTTTTCACTGTTAAGTACTTAACTTTTTCACTTATTTCCTTTTTACAATGTTGCAAAATGTTACTCGCGTAACTTTCACGAATATTCCTGTAAGCGACGGAGCACGCGGCCGTCGAGCGAAAGCACTGAACCGGAGCCGGCCTACACGAACACTGAATGAGAAATGAGAATCAAAGCACACCCCTTACATGATGCGCCGCAATGGACTAAATCCGACGCTTAAAGTGCTCCATAACAAAAATGATCCATTGCCACGTATAACAAACACCTGTACTACAGAATAAGACCACTTTGTTAAAAAGTTAACGATGTACGTGGTAGGAAATTAATGGAAGTCTTAATCTCAAACATATTAAGGTTGAGTTAACTTCTCATAATTCCTATTTTAAAACAAAAATGTTTACGAATCACAAATGTTTCACAACATACCGCATCTCATAGCCTGTTTTTTATCTTTAAGACTGCTATTTTTATGATTTAGAGGTAACTTCAGAATAAATATGTGAACGTGAAAGAAAACAGCAATATAAATACCCATAAACCTCCCTCTTAATAAAAAAAACTACGTTTAAAAAAACCGACTTCAAAACTAAAAAGTATAAAATAACTTAATAAAGATTAAATTTAATACACCTCTTATGCAAACCTTTAATATTAATAAAATACTATTGTTTGTATGTGCTACCTATTGATAGGTTTCAATTCGGTGCCAAGCCAAATGTAATAGAAGGTACCTACACTCGTCGCGCGTGACTTTGAGCAGGATAGCTTCGTCTAGAACAAAACAACCCAAGCGGGCAGACGTCGTTGACGGTCGTCTCGAAATATAGTAAAATTTTGATGCGTTATTACCTAATTGATAGATTTGTATAATTTATCTCTTGCACGAAGCTCTATACAAGTTGTTTTCATAATTGTAGGTATTCATTATTACTTAACGTGTTGTGTGCTCGTCACACAATACGCAAACCAAAAGGTCCTTTTCAGGGCCACAAATATATTCATATATACGAATAATATAGGTTTAATATAGCTATAGTTACTCATCCAGGTAATAATATTAAATATATTTTTATAATAAAGTTTTCATCTGTTTCACATTAATTCACATTATTCTTTAGGTTTATTTACGTAGGTTAATCTTTAGTGTAGAAATTTCATAACAGTAAGTAAGTTGTTTATAATATTAAGTTTTATTTTGTTTAGGGCTTGGCACCGACTTCAAACCTATCAATAGGTAGCACATACAAACAATAGTATTTTATTAATATTAAAGGTTTGCATAAGAGGTGTATTAAATTTAATCTTTATTAAGTTATTTTATACTTTTTAGTTTTGAAGTCGGTTTTTTTAAACGTAGTTTTTTTTTATTTTTTACTTTTTAGTGTCTGAAATAAGTTGTTCTGTTAACTACATTAGGATTTTTCTAGATTACATCAGGTAAACTATAACATTCCGTATTGTCATATATATGACAATACGGAATGTAATAGTAATAATATTTTATATATTTTTTTTTTCTAATAGTATTTTTTTTAGTTTTCAAATAGTAAGTAGCTATGGGTACGCCTACGAAAGGTGCAGCGCACCTTAAATAATATAGATCCCAAGTAACGTTGACGTTCACGTTCTTGTGAGACAGAGATAGATCGTGAAGAACGTTTGTTAGCTATGAAAAATTATATAAAATTACGTTCACGTCAAGAAACTCTTAAACAGTATGAGTCTAGACTCGCTAAGATTCAAGAACGTCTTACCAAAGAGACGTCTGAAATGGTAAACGGCCTCCGCATAATGTCATTCCTGTAGATGTTAACAACTGTAGTGGATTGTTACACAGCATTAAAATAGGGATAGGCTCTAGGGTGATGCTGAGAAGGAATATGGCGGTCTTTGATGGATTAGTCAACGGAGCAATGGGTGTAATAAAAAAAATTAAGTGGCCAGCCCTTCGCCGTGACAAACTAGAAGCAGGAGAACTGCCCGAGGCAGTATTGAATAAATTTGATGACGAGACGGTAGACACTAGGGTAAAAGATGCGGAGGGCCCAGTTTCAATCGCATCAACATCTGCAACTTTTCAGGTCAATAAAGGTTACGTTGATGTCGAGAGATTAATGCTGCCACTAATTTAGTGATTTGGAACCATCTATATTATTACACAAACCACATGATGACAAAGCACTACAGGAAATGCAACGATTAAGACAGTTAAATCTAGATTAATTTTACTTATTTTTAAAATTTCCTTTTTATTTATTTCTTCGTTCCGAGATTTTACATGCAATCGTATTGGTTATAATATTTCTCAATTTCTCTACTCCGCAAGCTCGCTCCGCTTCAATGACAGGTAGCCTAAGACCCACTTATCGGGACACGGGTTAATAGTAATATATAATCAACTTTAATGAAAACTCCTTTTTTTTTTTTCCGTGCGGAAATCCCCTCGGATACCACCTGTCGGTGGCATGTCGGACTCGAACCGACTAAAACCGCACGCCGTCTCGGGTACTAATAGCCGGGGAACCAGGTATACCCTAGAAAGGAAGTCCCTGGTGCCCCGACATATGCTGCGCTTATGGAGGACGGAGGTCGTTCTGCGATCAGACACAGGTGATCCCCGAAACATCCTTTCCCAGTGATCACCTGCGTCAGTCGGTATGAGAGGGTCCCGTGACGCCTCTCGAGCCAATCCTCCATAACGGGTCTTACCGCCGCGATGACGGCGTGCCCGAATCATTTTCTCCTGGGGAGGCTGGTGTTTTGTTTATATTTATTTAGAATATACCATCAGTAGCCACAATAACAAATCGTTCTTTTATTATTGTTTTGACTGCGTGTCAGATGTTAAATGAATTGAACACACGAACATTGTAGAATTCAGGACCATAAATATACTCGTATATATATATGATACGGTGACGATATGTGAGGGTGTCTATGTATGACATTTAGAGGTTTTTTGAAGATTACCCAAATCGTGGGACAAAAAATAGTTAACCTATTCGTATTACGTATACAATATAACAACACTTTCACATTTGCAGTCTGAAAAATTAGATTAACGTTATAAGAAAAACAAAATTTATTGCCTCATAATGCCAGTTGAGTAAAAAAAAACGATCTGACGTCATAATTAATTCAAATCAGACAATTCTGCTAGACATTTCATTCAATACATCTTGTTGTTTTGGTACAGTTGCCAACTTAAAAGATACCGTGATTGACTAAATATATTTTTTTTTTTTTGGTCGCCTATGTTAAACATCTTCGGTCTTCACCGTACGATGGACTTTCAGCGGCCATCACAAAAGAAAGGACGACGGGCCAACCTGATAGTCGTCTTAAGTGAATATAGTAGCTCATCAACACTGTGCTACCGCAGCACACTATTTATGATCTTTCTTAGGTTTCATTTTGTTGTCCGTTTGTCTATCTGTCCGTTTGTCTATCAAACCCTTTATCTCCGGAACGCGTAGAGGTATTGAGTTAAAACCATAATTATACTCCTGTCTATAGCCTTTGAAGCTGTGAAAAAAACAAAGTTCGCAGTTGATGTAAAATGGATACGGCATACATAAAGGGTTTTCCAATAAGAGGCGTTATTTTAGTATTCAAAGAAAAATGCAATTTTTTAAGATAAATAATCGGCTGTTTATTTTATAATAAAGAGGAAGGTATGCCGTTAATAATGGAAGATAACATCAGCCAAATGGCTACCACGACCACGCTTACAGGACCATATCCTTTTAATGAAATTTTGCATAACCAAATCGCAAAGTGGCTGCCCTATGTCCTCGATAGCCTCACGAATTCCATCTTTGATATTGTCTTGAATCGACGCTGGGCTGTTGGCGTAGACCTTATCACAAGGTGTTAAATCACAAGATCTCAGTGGCCATTTGTGATCACCTCTTCGAGAGATAACACGGTCAGGAAACTTTTCCCGTAAAAGAGCAATGGTTTCGTTGCTTGTGTGGCACGGAGCGCCGTCTTGTTGAAAGTAAACGTTGTCCAGATCAATACCATCCAACTCCGGCCATAAAAAATCATTAATCATATCTCGATAGCGCAATCCATTCACCGTGAGTGTTGATCCAACCTTATTTTCGAAAAAGTAAGGTCCAGTGACCCCGCCGGACCATAAACCGCACCAAACAGTCACACGTTGAGGATGGAGAGGCTTCTCAACAATAACTCTTGGGTTTTCCGAGCCCCAGATGCGACAATTTTGCTTGTTGACGTAGCCTCCTAGGTGGAAATGGGCCTCATCAGTCAAGATGATTTTTCGATCTAATTCCAGATCATTTTCATGCATTTCAAGTTCGATGATCGGCCGGCTTGAGTTCCTGTGTTAACTGAACTTTATAAGCCTTAAGACCCAAGTCTTTATGCAAAATACGGTATAATGACGTTTGTGGAATGCCCAATTCCAAAGAACGACGAGGAATGGACAAACCTGCGTTTTCTTCAACACTTTGGGCTACAGCAGCAATATTCTCAGTTGTTCTTGAGCGACGTGCACGGGTTTTATTCTTCACATCACTAACTTGTCCCAACAGCTCGAATTTTTCCACCAATTTCTGTATTGCGGTCCGACAAGGTGCTTGACGACGACCAAAAAATGCTTTAGTTTTGCGAACTGTGACTGCAAGATTTTCACCATTTTTGTAGTGAATTTTAATAATTTCAATGCGTTGTTGAAGTGTGTATCGTTCCATTTTTAGTAATGGCGTAGTTTCTACTTGTCAAATGTCAAAAAATAAAAGCTTCAAAAGTGGCAGCTACCGAAACCTATATACGTTATACGTTATACGAAAAAACCCTATATACGTTTATGTCGCAAAAAACGCATATTTTAACACTCTCAAGGTAATCAATTAATTAATAGCACTCGCATTTGTCCGGATTTTTGTTTTAATTTAGGGGGCAAAAGAGCAGACAGTTCACCTGGTGGAAAGCGACTATCGCCGCCCATAAACAACTGCAACTCCTTTGAGGAAGGAGTACGCTCGTTTCTTGAAGGTCAAGGTTTGAACGTCATTTCGGTCCGGAAATACCGCAGCCGATAACTTGTTCCACAAGTTGGTAGTGCGATCCAAAAAGTGTCTTAAAAGCGCACAGGGGCGGAGCGCCAATTATCCAAGTGGTGGGGATGAAACTTTTGCCGTGTGGAACGATGGCGGAAGGTCGCGGTCAATATAAGTCCGAACAATTCCTCGGAGCACTATCCATGATATATACGATAGAAAATTCAGAGCGAAACTATATCTCCACGTAACGCCAAGGGATCGAGCCGGTCGCAAATCTTTAGGCTATCGACGATTCGAGTCGCTCTTCTTTGGATACGCTCCAGAGTAAGAATCTGTTACAGTGGTGCCAGATTCCAAATGCGGTCGGACTTGCGCCTTATAGAGTTGGAGGCGATGGGCTGGAGTGAACTGCCTCGATCTGTTCAGCACATCAGATTCTTCGAGGCCAATTTGACCTTACCCTCTAAATGACTGCGAAACTGCCTAGGATTGCAATACTTGCTGAGGCAGTTAGGGAGGTGCTCTCCAACCGAGGCGATTCGACAAACGGTATCGTTTTTGCGGTAAACGCGCAAATCTGTGTCTTTTTTGGGTTAGAATGGACCAGAATCAGTCGACCCCAAGCTCAAACCTAACCTAAGGACCGGTCTCCGTTAGATAAATGAGAAGATCGCCAGCTGAGCGACCCCGGCGATAACCATATTGTCGGTCATTGAGTAGCTGGTTATTTTCTAAGTACCGGAGGAACTGGCCGTTGATTTCTATAATCCATAATCCATGAATTCCATAATCTTAGAGAAGGGAGCTTTGGCTATAGGCCTGTAGTTGGACCTGTAGAGGCATGCATAGACGCGGGGATAGTCCTCGCTGTCTACAAGAAGCCACAAAATAGAGAGGTCTGGTCCTTTAAGATTGCCGAGACGGGGAGAACTGATATCATCTCTAACGTAAACGCACATTAGCCCTAGCTACAAACAAACACCAAAAGAGTGTTTCAGGTGATAGTCAGGGTAGGACAGGTAGGATGAGTCCGATAGAGGTGATATCTGCGTTTTTTTAAAAGAGCAAGAACGGCTTCACTGTCTCGAGGTGGTGGTAGACAGCATTAAGGTTGAATTGTAGATCCCTGATGTTGCCGAAGTCCACGTCAAGCGTGGTGAGGGCTGATCTGATGTGCCTGCTCTTACCGCGGGTAGATGTCGAGCGCAGTTGTGCCTAGACATCCACGCCCATATGTACGGTGTTCTGCGCGTGGGCATCCAACGGGGGATTCTCCAACGCTAGCGCAGCCGGAAACCTCACTCACTCGGTAAAATGCAACATGGAATTGCTTGACGCCGGTTTTCTGTGAGGCCGTGGTATCACACCGGTCCATTTATTATTTACTGCACGGATGGCGTAGTGGTTTAAGCGGTCGCCACGCCGCTTCCTACTACGCCGAGTGTTGTGGGTTCAAACCCCACATGGGACGACACTTTGTGTGATCCACAAATTGTTGTTCCAAGTCTGGGTGTTATTTGTGTCCGTTTCATGTATGTTTGTAAAGTCCCCCGCGACACAGGATATTTTCCTAATGCGGGAGTTGTCTTTTTAAAAAAAAAAAAAAAAAGAAAATTTATGCGGAAGCACGGCTCTCCCACGGTAAAGTACCTATGACATCTGGATACATTACCATGTTTTTCAAAGCGACTGGAAATTTCAAAAGGCTCTGACGTAAAACATAATAATTAAATCACCGACGTACACACTTCCCAAAACTTTCTTTAGTAAGTATTATACTAGTAGTATACTAAGTATTAAAATGTTATCCTAACGAGCCGTTTACTTAGAATGTTTTTTAAAGCTTTAAGGGACCGCACACATAAATATTTGATATCAATTTCAACTTGATACCTCCACGTGTACCTGTCCACATACCAGTTTTATTTTTTTGTGTTGAACGAAGCATTACATTTTTTCTTAATGAATTCATTTTAAACATAGGATAGCTATGCTTCGGCCATTTTTGCTGCGTATCCGCCCAGCTCGACCGGAGTGATACCATGGCCTCACAGAATAGAATAGAATAATCTTTATTGTACACAAATTCAGGATATCATACATACAATTGAGAGAGGATGAGATTACCGGAGCTCAAACCCCAACTCACCTGAGTGCGAGTTTATTTCACTTCTACTCGATCGTCACGGTGACCGCGTTCGGCGCTACGATTGGACTGCACTAAATCTCCACCAATCGCAAACGCGCTCGCCGTCGAGAGCGAGTCGATGTGAAATTAACTCGCACTTAGCCCTCTGATTCTGGTAGGAGCGACTCAAAGGACATGTGCACAGGTGTCCATGAGCGGCGGTAGTTACCGTGGTGGCTCTCGAGCCAATCCTCTATAACGGGGCTTACCGCCGCAATAATGGCGTGCCCAGCGCTTGGTTGCCCAAGGCGTTAATTCCCCTCGTCCACAAAAACCTGATGGAGTTGGGATTTTTGGCCTTCGATTTCTTGAGTCTGATGGCCTCCGATCCAACTCCCGCGCCTCCTTGCGCCACTGATATAAATCCGCAAAGCTCTCGCCTCCAGGTCCCATGGTGGAGTTCCGTCCAGGAGACTTGCTGCCTTAAAGGAATCGTGTGGTATTCCCTTATGACCCTGATGGCCAGCACTCGCTGCGGTCGTGGTAGTAGTGCGACGTTGCTAGCCTTCAGGGCGCCGCCCATACTGGGTCGCCATAAAGGGCCATGGACCGCACAACCCCCAAGTAGTCTCCTGCAGGAGTCATCGGTTCCCCTCTTGTTGGGCAGCAGCCGTGCTAATGCATGCGCTTCTCCAACCAACTCGGGGACCAGACCTCGGAAATGATGTCCGAAGTCCTATCGGCCATCTAGTACGAGACCCAGATACCTCATCGAGGTCTTCCATCGAGTGCCTCCTACTATGATTCTGGATCCCTCAAGTGGCCCAGGAAAGAACAAAGCCTCGGATTTGTGCTGAACCACCTCACCATGGTTGGCGGTAGTTACTTTACATCACGTGACCCATTTGCTCTTTTGTCATCCTATTTTAATAAAACAGTGGCACTCCGGGAGTGCCAAAAGAAGTGAAAACTTATATGCTTAAAAACTTATATACAGAGGTGTCGGTAACGGTAACAGTATTGCGTGTTTTTTGACAATATTTAGAACATATTCTTTGACTTTGATGATCATCAGATGGGTGTATTAGGAAAGTCACCAATACAAACAAAGCCGAGGATTCGTGTACTTAATTTTTTTAAGATCTACCTAAATGAAACGGCTGTTTTGCTAAGATTCGTCGGTCCAAGTAACTGTAGAAAGCAACTTTATAAAAAGATGCGCTAAAAAAATTTTGCTATATAATATATATTTTTGTTATTCTAAAGATTAATAAATTATCAAAAATATTGATAATCTATTAAAAGTAATCAATTTTATAGTTAACATGATAGTTAACATTTTACATACATAATATTGAACTATTAAAACATGTACATTTTCTTCATCACTCACTTAAGAGGTTAATATTTTATTTATTTATTTATTTTACACTTTATGCACAAATGTGACAAAGGCGAACTTAATGCCGTAGGCATTTTCTCCCAATCAACCATAGAGCGATGCAGAGCTAAAACATAGTACCTAGATGCACAAAAGAAATTAAAAATGTGATTTTATGAAAAATATAGCATTTATAGGCATATACTATCATATACCCAGAGTACTTATATTAATTACATTAGAATATTTTTTAATAAATAATACATATACAATAAGTGATAGTAATACTAACACACATAATACAATTATATTATATAAACACATATGATATATATATGTGTTACACATAATAAATTCTAAAAGAGAAGATAAAAAAAAATTAAGCTGGATCTGATAAGGTGTTTAAAAAATGTTTCCGTAACAGGTATTTAGAGGTTTGACGAGTTTTTGCCATCCTGATCTCGAGAGGGAGCGCATTTCATAACAGAACAGATTGTACCAGAAAAGTAGAATGTACGAAGTCAGTGCGGTGAGTTGGACAGTGAAGAAGTAGGTTGCTTGAAGATCTTAGGGTTTTAGCGTGCACCTAAATATTGAAGTTGACTAGTAGTTAAATATGTTACTCAGAGTTTTATTTTCCCTTGTAAAATGGGCAGAAGTAACTAGGAGCTATTTAGCTTGCAATTAACGTTAACTAGAAATAAACTAATCCACGATTTACCAAGAAACAGTGCTCGAGGGCATTGCCACAATAAATTAACACTAAAGATTAATGTTTCACAAAACGGATTCCTGAATAAAAAAAAATGACGGATGGATTTCACACACACACAAACACACTAAGAAATATATTTTTGTCGCTTTTGTTTGCATAAAATTTTATTTTACAACTTGCAGCAAATGTACTTCTACGAATTATGTCTCCAATTTCGTATCTAGTATATATCTCACTGTCTTTACTCGATACTATTTGACTTAAACATAACTACTTGTTTATCGTAAAAACGAAGGACATACCATAGTTTGATGTGTTTACCTTTCGTCGTTTACTCGGGAAGACATTGTTCGTCGCATACAATTCATGGATGCTACTGAGAATTATCCAACAATAAAATTTACTATCTGACTTCATTTCTTAATCAAAATAACCAATCTTTTAAAAAGTGTAGGTACATAAAACTGCAATTTTAGACAAAATATTGATGATATCATACAAATTTACTCTAAGTCTATGGTTAGGTTTCCTAGTTCATAACTCACTCACAAACACAGGAGACCACAGAAAGGCTGGTAATGCACTTAAGACTCTTAATTGCTCGTTTGCCTCTATACCAATAAAAAATGTAATATCTACTTCAAGTAAATAAAGTAAAACGCTTACGGTGTCTATTTAAACGTTTACCATTTAATCAACTAGTTATATATTCTAGGCCACTGAGAAAATTGCAAAAATATTTACAGATTATGAATTTATTTTAAAAAAGCATTAAGAAAAAAGTTACAAATTTAAATTTCGCTCCGTTCCATCCCAAACTTTAGGTTATTACACCCGAGTACACTGTAAAATGTATCGATGCTCTCAGTGTGACCTAAAACCGGCACAATAATTTAATCGTTTGAAGTCTTTTCGAATAGTGTTTATAGACGCCGTGTGTGTGCTGATTTTCAACGAATCTACGCGAGGTCCGTAAAATGAGGCCGTTGAAGGAAGATGCGGAGATTATTCGACTGTGACTGAAGTTTTCCAGGATGTTTGTTATGTTTAAGTCATCGAAGCAAAACATATGGAATAAATTCCTTAATTACAGTTACGTAAACTTCAAGAATAAATGTAATCAATCAATCGAGTCAATAAAAAAAAAATTTGATTAGTTGCCGTTGTCGTCACAGTATTTATTTTCAAGACGACACAAAGCTTGTGGTGTCATTTATTTTGAGCGCTCCTTTAATCCAAATTAAGTTTACGATAGAGCCTTGTTAGTTTGGTGGTGGTGGTAGAAAATGAAATTTATTCTAAAATTTCAGCTTTCATGTTATTCAATCAGTCAATCGCCCATCACCTGTAGAAGCCTACAGTAAATTTAAATTATTTTTAAATTAAAACCTTTTCAACATTTAATTTGGTGCCCGACTAAACATTTTTTCTTCAGAGCTTTTTACAACGAATCATTAACACATATTTTGGTTAACTGTAACTAAATCTGTCAAATAATTTGTACTATTATCCTATGAATTACCTTATGTTTCGATGAGTTTACATTGAGTGACAGACCAGCCATTATATTGTGAAACGTGAAGACAGCACAGAATTAATTTATTATTTAATTATCTTTATTCTTACGTTAGCAGTATTTTATTTCAATAACATTACACATATATACATTAATGAATATAATTTGAAGTAGTATATCAGCCAGTACTGAAATAAAATCAATCAAAGTGAGAAAGTGTATCGTTGAATAAAAACCTATTAACCGATTCATTGGATAGATGTCCCTTCACGACGCAAATCAGGATTTAATCTACTGTATCATTGCCTCTGTCTCATGGGTCCCGTGGCGACTTTGTGTTAGGTAACGAATTCTTGCTTAGTAATATAAGAATTTGGAAATTCGGCTTTTAATATAGGGCCTTTGAAAAATCGAAGTTTGTAGGTTGACAATTTTGTTTTGACATTGACATTAAAATTACATTTGTGATGTGACTGTACATTACATTGTCGAGGAGTCGAGTTTAAATTTTGTCACAGAAGTTACAATCTTATGAATATATGAACATTGTGAAATACAAAGCAACGTTAAAGTTTATCTAACTTTTATAATATTTATAAGTTAAGACCGAGAGACACTCTTAGTCTTACTGTTTATCTAACGAAGCTGTTTATTCAATTATTTAATTTTTTTATGAAAGGAGTAGACGGATCACCTAATGGAAAGCGACGAAGAAGAAGTGAAGTGAAAACTTATTTAGTCGCGTTGGGCATTTTTGAACATCAAACAAAAGAATGTATTTTTTGTGATAGGAAAAAACCATTGAACTCGCGACACTGTTACCGTTACCGACACCTCTGTATATAAGTATCTACAGATTACATTTGCCCCGTTTACACGGGAGTTGAGTTTGGGTTGTACATTGATAATATGATTATATATAAGATAAACATATATTGTGTACATACGTACAATATAGATATACATATATTCATGTTGGAATTTTTCGAAACGAAAAAAAAAACCTTTTATAATCAAAACTTTTTAAATTTTCAAGTTTTTACTTCTATCGGCACTCCCTGAATGCCACTGTTTTTTTACTCTTATAAACTAACAGAATATCCCTCAGAATAATTCTGCGTAGAGATGCCGATAGCATCGATTGGAGTATGCTTTTCAACTCACAATGCATTGACGAAAAAGTTACTTATTTCACAGAACAAATGATTGCTTTATACGAGTATGACATCGGCTAGCACCTTGGTTGACTGATGAAATCAAGGAATTGCAGAGAAGGAAAGAGAGGGCTCATTCTAGGTACAAGCGTCACTCTAGTACCTCGAATTGAGATAAATTTGTCCTTATTAGAAATTACTGTAATAAGGTGTGTAGGAATGCTGAACGCCGACAAATTCACAATTCTCTGCCAATTTTAGAGGGACTACCAAAACTACTACCTTAAATTATCTTTAATCTCTGCCGATTCCTAACTGCCCTTCGTTTGTTTTTGTCAATTTTCTGCTTGTGATGTCAAAAAGAGCAGTAGTATCTATAACTTCTAATGCAGTAGGGCCCGACAATATCAGCCGTAATATGGTACTTCCTATCCTAGATGAAATCCTACCTGTGATTTGACATATCCTTAACTACTCCTTATCCAAGTTTTTCCATCTGCATGAAAAAAATCTCAAATTATTGCTCTCCTTAAAAACAGACATCCTTCTTCTCTTTCAGACTATCGTCCAATATTCATTCTTTCCTTTTTCTCTAAAGTCCTCGAACGTCTTATCTACACGCAGTTAAATTCATTTCTTATAAATAATAGTCTTCTAAATTCTCTCCAATCTGGCTTTCACCACAGCTCTCATTCATATTACGGTGGATATCAGGTCCATCATGGAGGAAGGAAAGTTAACGGGCCTTGCTTGATTTCAGGAACGCTTTCAATGCCGTTGACTTTGATATCTTGCGCGGAATATTGCACTCTCTAACATATCTCTATCAGTAATGGACTGGTGTCATAGCTACCTGTATTGCCATCAGATATAGAGTATTGAAAATAATTATTCCTCTTGGTGCACTACATCTGCGCCGTGTTATCCCCATTACTTTTCGCAGTGTTTATCAATTCCATCATTGAACGCTTACTTTCTTCCTACCACTTTTATGCAGATTATCTCCAAATTTACACCAAAGCTTCTCCGGCTATACTATCTGAAGCTATCAATGACATTAACTAATATAGTAAGGAGTATGGCCTAAGAGTAAACCTATCTTAAGCTCATGTAATTATATTAGGTAGTCCTAGGATGTGCTCCACGGTAAATTGACAACAACTGCCAGCTATCTATTGTGATGAGTCCATTATTTCACACTATATGGACAAGTTCTTGTCTTGGTCAAGTGCTCTTTGCTGCAGCGGGATCTCTGCGAAGACTTCGTAACTTTATTTCTACCGATGCAAAAATCGCCCTAGCACAATCTCTTCTGTTTCCCATCCTGAATTATGTTGATGTTAGCTATCTAGATCTCTCCGAAGACCAATTAAACAAACTTGAGCGTCTCCAATATGTCTGCATCAGATTCATATTTGGCTTACGCAAATATGATCATATCTCTGAGCATCGAATTAAACTCAAATAGTTACCTATGCGCCTTCGCCGGAATGTTTTTATTCTCTCTATTTTGTACAGTACTCTGTTCTTCCCACATATCCCCTCGTATCTCAAAGAACGTTTTGAATTTTTACACAATTCACATTGCAGGTCCTTGAGATCGTCAGAAAATCTGAAGTTAAAAATGCCCAGGCACACCACACAATTTACTAATAAGTCGTTCTCAGTGCAAGGAGTTCGGCTGTAGAATAACCTACCGGGGGCAATTAGGCACTGCAAATATTATACAGGCTAAATCACTGCAAATATTTAAATAACTAGTCACAAATCATTACCTGACATCAAAGAGGAATTTGTGTATTTATGGACCTCTGTCTGTATGCATTTATATAGGTTGTATGTATTTAAGTGTATTTAGTTGTATGTATACTGTAAACGTATACAGTAACCTTATATTATTATTTTTTTCAATTTGTTGTAATAGTACATCGCAGGCTACCCTAATTTTTTTGACAATATCCGTATAAAAGTTGTTGTAAGAGCGCCGTGAGCGATAAGACCTCCTATTGTTATACGGAAATGTATATAATATCTGTACAAATAATACTGCAATGGTGTACAATAAAGAGATAAATACGAGGCATGCTTTTTAAGTTTTGTCGTTTGAAGAAAAAAACACAACTAGAACCACTAGAACCTTATAGTACTTTTTATTGTTTTTCAAAGTATTCACCACGTATTAGTTATTATAACACACACTCAAACCAGTTATTATAACATTTATTCCACTCTAAAGTGGGTGTGTTCAAAATGGCTGACTTGAAAGCGTCGACTGCTTCTTCACCTGGAACCTTTGACCATGAAGACTTTTCTTAATTTTAAGAAAAAAATCTTTAGGGCTTAGGTCAGGACTTTATGGAGGATGGTCAAGAATTTCTACTTTTTCCTGCTTCAAATACTCAAACGTTTGACGAGCGCTGTGTGATCTTGCGTTGTCGTGGTGCAGGATGATGCGTCGCTTTGAGTTTGATTTTCGAAGTTCGACGATGACTTGTGGTAAACAAACTGTGGTATACCACTCTGCGTTAACCGTTCTACGATCTTCAAGTGCAATAGTCGCAACATGGCCGGTTTTCCCGACGAACGTGGCCACCATCTTCTTTGAAGTGCTTCAAGAACGAACAACTTTAGTCGGCTTTAGCTCGTCTTGAAAGACCCAGATTGTAGATTGGTGTTTGGAATCAGGATCGTAGGCATAGATCCAAGATTCATCACCACTGATGATGTCGTAGACGTGATTTGACTCTCCTCGGTTGAACCTTTGCAGAGTTTTCTTACACCATCTGACGCGGGCCGCCTTGTGATCGTCGGAAAGCAGATGCGGTATCCAACGGCAAACTAGCTTTCTCACACCAAGCGCTTTATGCAAGATCTTCTGAATGGTTGTCCCTGAGATGCCTAATGGAGCCTCTATCTCTCGATACGTCACATGACGATCTTCGAGAATTAGTTGTCTCACAGCAATGATGTTATCTTCAGTGAAGGCGAATTTTGGGCGTTCTTCGCGAGATTTGTCACTAACACTAGTATGTCCACGCTGGAATTCTAAATACCAGCGTTCGACAGTCCGCAGACATGGGGCTTCATCACTGAATACAGATGTTAGCTTTTCAAAACACTGAAGCCGTGTCAGGCCTCTTCTAAATTTGTAGAAAATTATTGCACGAACATTTTCCTTAGAAAGATTCATTTTCGTACGTAACCTGACAGATTCCAATCGACGCTGTGACTAAACAATAGCATTAATCCTAATAGTTTCAACTGTTTTGAGATTCAAAATTTAAACACATTGGAATATTGAACAGTACCAAATTCAAAATTACGGGGAAATATGGAAACGACAGAACTTAAAAGACATGCCTAGTAAATAAGGATATAGGCCATAGAAGACGATACGAACTTTCTGACAGTGCGAGCATATATCAGATCTCATGTAGAGCCAAGTTTCTAACTTTAGACGCTATAACTTCACTTCACTTCAGTAGTCAAAATATGTGGCTTTGCTGTCAAAATATTTTTTGCCTTAACTACGTCGTTGCATTCATATTAATTACGCGACGGTCACCTGTATATGAATAAATAATAGTCAATTTTTTACTCCAAAATACGTCCTCGTGTAAGGTCCTTCGATTACGGTACCAAAAACACATACAGCTTATATATTTATTCCTTAATATTTTGAACGCAGTTGCCTTGTGTTTAATGTACGGACTCGTCGTCCACCGCACGGATGGCGTAGTGGTTTAAGCGGTCACCTCGCCGCTTACTACTACGCTGAGTCTTCTGGGTCCGAATCCCACATGGGACCCGACACTTTGCGTGATCCACAAATTGTTGTTCTGAGTCTGGGTGTTCTTTGTGTACGTTTCATGTATGTTTGTAAAGTCCCCCGTGGCACTGGATATATTCCTAATGCGAGAGTTGGCTTTAAAAAAAAATTGGTAAAATATTGTTAAATGGTATTTGTTTTTATCAAAGTCGTTGGGTTTCGTCTGTACCTAAAAAATATAAATGCAAAAAATTAAAAAACACAAAATGCATAAAACGAAAGTGAAGTGCAGACGGGTGACATAAATTAACTAAAATTTAAAAAAACTAGCTGTTTAATCCATTCTGTTCAAAATATAATTAAAAAATACCGGCTTTATAAGCATAACATGGGTAGTAATATTAAAATAACCTAAGTTGAATATGATGAAGATGGATGATGATGATAAAAGATTATGAACTGGGTTAGACAATACTGTTTTCATGAAATACCTTTCCAAACAATCTTGGCCCTGCATTTTTAATAATTTTCTACGTACAACTGGCCATAACTGAAGCCTATTCAGGTATGTAGATTTCTACTCGCTCTATGATTTATCCTTATCCTTGACATTTGATATCTTCGCCTATTCTAAAATGGAATTACGATTCCATTTACATAAGCACCTGATGCCAGCGCCATTTCTAATTTTTGTTTTTTCTTTATATCTCCATTTCTAACCGACGTGCACGACTTGAACCTCATTGTCCTTTAAACAGTAACAGTGTATTTTTACGAGATACTTTTAAACGTATTTTCAAGTTTACAGTTCAATTTACAAAATATACTGTTTTCAAAGTTCTTGGAAACAGGAGGGGAGTGATACTTTATATTTACAAGCTTTCATAAGGTACGGTTAAAGATTATTTGTAGGTGAACAGCATACTCGGGCACGCCATTGTCGCAGTTGTAAGACACTTTACGGAGGATTGGCTCGAAAGGCATCACGGGACCCTCTCATTCCAGTTGACGCAGGTGATCACTGGGAAAGGATGCCTCGGGGATCACCTGTGTCTGATCCGCAAGGATCCGCATTTTAGGAAGGAGTACGCTGTTTTCTTGAAGGTTTGAAGGTCGTATCGGTCCGTAAATACCACAGACGATAACCCGTTCTACAGATTGCTTGTGCGGGGCAAAAAGTGTCTCGAATAGCGCACAGTAGTGGAGCGCCAACTATCCAGGTAATGAGGATGAAAATTTTGCCGTGTGGAACGATGGCGGAAATTTGCGGCTGGTATTAGTCCGAACAATTCCTCGGAGCACTCTCCATGATATATGCGATAGAGAATGCAGAGTGAAGAATCCACATCTTTACGTTACGCCTAGGGATCGAGACGATCGGAGATGTTTGGGCTATCGACGATTCGAGTCGCTCTTCGTTGGATGCGGTACAGAGGGAGAAGCTGGTACTGAGGTGCCCCTGCATAGAGATGAGAACAGTATTCCATATGCGGCCGGACTTGCGCCTTATAGAGCTGTAGGCGGTGGGCCGGAGTGAAATACTGCCTCGATCTGTGCAGGTCACCGAGCTTCTTCGATGCCAATATTACCTTACCCTCCAAGTGACCCCGAAACTGGACTTCGCTCGAAATGTCGATGCCTAGGATTCCGATGCTGGCTGAGGCAGTTAGGGAGGTGATACGACAAATAGTATCTTTTTTACGGTGAACGCACAAACCTGTGTCTTTTTTGGGTTAAACTGGACTAGATTTAGTCGGCCCCAATCTGAACCCTCCGCTAAGGAAGTTTCAATTTCAGAAACAAGTTTGTTTCGACTCTCTATGACGTTTTCCCGAGAAATATTGGGGTGGCCGGTATAAAGGGCATCTCCTGTACATGATTGCGGCCATGGTGTGGAGCGAGACTGCGTGGAACTCGGCAGGAGAGGAGAGGGAGAGGTTTAGAACTCTCACGGCCCGCCAGACCCGGGCACGGGCCACGTACCGCAGGCGGCTCAGGCGCCGGAGGTCTACACCTGGTTCCCCGGCTACTAGTACCCGAGACGGCGTGCGATTTTTAGTCGGTTCGAGTCCGACATAGCCACCGGTAGGTGGTATTTCCGCACAGAAAAAGGAAAAAAAAGGTGAACAGCATACTCGTTTATTATGCGAGTATATGGAACAAGGCTAGTTATAAAATAAAACTGTTATATATGTTATATATGTACTCTTATAATTTACTAGCTGACCCGGCAAACGTTGTATTGCAAAACAAAAAAAAATTAGGGATGGGTCACCCTTACCATTTAGGGGTATGAAAAATAGATTTTGGCCGATTCTCAGACCTACCCGATCTGCACACAAAATTTCATGAGAATCGATCAAGCCGTTTCGGAGGAGTACGGGAAGGAACATTGTGACACGAGAATTTTACATATAAGACTTACCTGTTCTTATCACCTTTTAGAATTACCCACTTACATGTACGAAAAGATGCATCCTCATACGAACAGAATAATGATTAACATCACATCACCAGCACTTATTTCCAATTGTTTAAGCTGTTAACTACTCTTTGTTCCTTCCCATTCATAGCGAATCCAATCTCACGATTTACACAACAGCGCGCTATTTCCCAGCAGTATTGTACACAAAAATCTTAATGAATATTCACGTTTAGCAAATTTTTATTTACACTTGGAACTTACAATTAACAGACAGCACAGAACAGAATATATGTTATTTGTAACGTGCGTATTAAAGTAAGTACTGAAAACCAACTGTCATAATGTATATTGAAATTACTTAGTGCAAGTGTATAATAATAGCCGTACCTACTAGTTAATGCTTAGGCCTTAGTCAAACTATGCACTTATTAGGTTTATATCGAGGCTTATTATTCGAAGGTTATGGAATACCATAACCTTCGAATAATAAGCCATAACCTATGAAATATCATATACCATATATATTCGTTCTGCATATAGTATTTCATTTTTACTAATATTTTCTTAAACATTATGTTCAAAATGCATATTTTTCTATGCATTCGTTAAAACAACGCACCAAGGAATGTTGCAGAATAGGTGGCCAAAACTCAGTACTGTAACGATGTTATAAATGTTTTCTGTTAAACAGACCATCATTGTAGGTATTAAATTGTTTAGTCTGCTGATATTGTGCATCATAATCGGCAATGGCGGTTTTCTCTATTATTTAAAATTTCCTCAATTTAGTTTCAAAAATGATATATCATAATGAGTTTCAATAATGATAGATGATAGCCATAATTATCTTAGGCTCTGGCCTAAGATAATGAAGCCTAAGATAAAAGAGAGCAGAAACAGACAATTATTAATAGATTTATAAACATTCTTTCTACAAGCGGCATTGCCTGCCATGTCACTGTACATTGTCTAATGTAAATCTTACTTCACTCGTATCTTATCTATCCTTAGAGTTTAAAATTATACCTATAAATATATATAAAAGAACACGGTACCGAATAGCTACGACTGTCTCTAAACATTATACATATTTCTGAATAGCCTTGTAAAGGTGGTAAACCTAAGAGAAGGGAGTATTAGAAATAAGTATTTCCTATGCAGTAGGTACTATGATACTATGTAATTTTCTCTGTGACTGACATTTCCTAGTCTGAAAGCAAATAACAAGAGTGCAGACAAGCGAGTAAAAACTAGTGAAAGTACTCGTATCCTACTATTTAAAACTCTGTAGGTTTATCAATATTTTTTAAAACCTGTTATTTTCGTTTTTATTAAAATAAGTGAGATAAAACATTTTCATAATGATTGTTAATCATCAAAAACCTTTAATAGTCTACTGCTGGACATAGTTCTCTCCTTAGAAAGGAGGATTGATCGTTAATATATTGTTATATTTTTTTCCGTTTTAACTAAAGCGATAGAAGCATATAAACCAAAGAACCATTCCAGTAGTTTCTAATGGCAATTCGATACGAAACGAACACTTAAATAGTTTATTATTGGAACCAAGGGTATCTTCAATAACAGTTACGAAAAGTTTTAAAGTTCAAGAATGAACTATTTCAGTTCAAAAGGTGAAGTTAGGTCAAATAACAGACTTTACCATCAATTTCAATAAACTTTACACGGTCGTGGGTATAAAAACTTATAAACTTTTCACAACAAAACAATACCAACTTTGTTGGCTGGACGCCGACCTGAAAGTATTTATTTCAGAAAAATACGCAATGAGCATTGAATTTATTTTACTTGGGTTTTAGTTACAGAATATCCTAAAGAAAAAACTTGGGCAAATTACTGCAAATAAAGCCTTTTTTTACCAAAAATCCTTTAAAAAGTGTAATGTAGTCCTTACACTTGAGTCTATTAAAGTAGTTGTCATAACATACATGTTTCATTTAAACACCTTACAATAAAAACAATGCTTTGTTGAATATGCATGTACCTTACAAATGCAAATTACAATTCAATTTTCATATATCTATTCCGTCACTAATTTATAGCACACGCATTAATGCATGGCAATGCATTATTACTGCCATTATTTATATTATACCTACGAGTAAATTGTGATATTGATCATAATTGAGTGTAAAAACTTATTTTCAGGGAGCTGAGGATGTTGCAGGAGAATATGTAAGTAAGTTTGCAAATAGCGTTCTCAAAATATGTACTCGTATGTATGTAACTTTGTAACTTTGCAGACTATGCAGATATAATAACCAAACAATAAAATGATTCAATATAACATCCGTTTAATCGTCTTATGGATATGATAACGATAAAATAGAATCAATACGAAGTATGAATCAAATGTCTTTTTATTATTATCATCATCTGAGCCACAGGACATCTACTGTTAGAAATAGGCTAATCCAAAATTAGCTCTAAAAAGAGCTAATTATAAAAGTTAAGGAAAGTAAGTACTAAGTTTTGGAGCCTACTAATGTAAATCATACTATACTTCCTACACAAGTCTACCGGTCTTAAAGAACAATTCGTACAAATTAGCTTAGTTCTGCGTTTTATAAGCCCTATTCACTGACATTTTCACTTGCTAATCCGTTAGGATATGACAATATTCTTCATTCATTTAATTAAGTAGGTAGATAAATGTATAAAACACAACAATTTTTTTGGACATCGGAATTGAAAAACAAAGTTTCAATCGGTATGAGGCTACTATTTACTGTCAAAATGCATCAAGTCCGCAATGTCATGTCGGTAAAAATATATAATAAATTATCCAATACTATTATGTATGAAGAAACATTTAATACGTTTATCAACAAATTAAATGATCTGTTAATACAAAAATGATACTATCATGTAAAAAAATATTTAAACGGCATATTTGAATAATTAACATAACATTTAATTAGAAAATAAATTTTATATTTTATATTAAAAATATACTATCTAAACAAATTAAAATATAATAATGACAATGTACCATAATATCATATTTACTAAAATAAATTATACGTGAGCAATAAAATACATAATTAGCTCTATAATATATTATATTACTAAAATATATTTTTTTAGCCATGCCCGAATGCCATAATTGTTTCTAGCTAAATTTATAAGACCTGTGTATACACACTGTGTCCGAGTGGTAACGGATTAAGAATACAGAGTGTCACCACCCCTATTCATCCCATGGGTGTCTTAAGAGCCGACTAAGGGAGCAAACTACGCAGGACAACAGCACTGCAGAGAGAAGGAAAACTTGACACAAACCCTTTTTTTTTTTTTTTTTTTTAACGTGTGGAAATCCCCTCGGACCGTCACCCCTCCGGGGTTTGCGGCGGGGTGGTGTGTCGGACTCGGACCGACTAAAACCACACGGTGTGCCACTCTGCGCCTGTAACAGGAGGGATCCGGGAACAGCTGTTGTTAAGACATCCGGACCCCTCCTAGCGCCAGCTCGCTCCTGGTGCGGGCTCCGTCTCAATGTAGATGGCGTAGGTAGATGGTAGATGTAGATCCGTCTCTCTTTAGGCGACGTCCGGCACACGCGGACGCCGCCCCCTCGCGGCTGGCCAACTAATGCGGGTGGAGGGGAAACCCACCCCGTCCACCCGCGGCCACACTCAGGGCGGCATGAGGCTGTGGTAGGCGGGCCTCCGCCGCCCGGTTCGCCGGCGGCGGATCGGGTCCGAGTGGAGGTCGTCCTCCCGGGCCCTCTCCGCCGCCTCCTTCCGCGAGATTACTACCTCGCAGAAGGTTGCGACCGCGGTAAAACAACCGTCGCTACCGGCCATGGAGCGTACTACGGCCGGTAGCGAGAGATCCACTCCGATGACTGCAGTGAGGGCCCGGCGCTGCGCCGCCCATGCGGGGCAGACCGCCAGCGTGTGCTGGGCCGAGTCCTCACTGCAGTCGCAGTGGTGGCAGGCGGGACTCAGTTCCCTCCTAGCGACCGTGTGCAGGTACTTTCCGAAGCAACCGTGCCCGGAAAGCACCTGCGTCAGTCGGAAGGAAAGGGTCCCGTGCTGCCGCCCTGCCCACTCGGCGATGACCGGCTGGAGAGCCTCCACGGCGGCGAAGCCAGCGCGTGGAGTCTCCAGCCGGAACGACCAACGAGCCATCGTGGCTCGGCGAGCGGCTTCGCGCACATCCTCGGGCGGAGGGCGAAATCCGCTCTCCGCCCGGGAGTCAGCCACTCGCCGATAAACTTCGGCGAGCACTTCCGCCTCCAAATCCCACGGGGGAGTTCCGGCCAACGCGCATGCCACCTCCGTAGAAACGGTGCGGTAACCGCGTATGGCTCTGACCGCCATTACCCTCTGAGGGCGCCAGAGGCGTACCCTATTCTGGGCGGTCAGAGCCGCCGCCCACACCGGTGCACCGTACAGCGCCATTGACCGGACAACCCCCGTGTACAGCCGTCTTGTCGCGACGCTGGGTCCACCCATATTGGGCAAAAGTCGCCCTAGGGCAGACGCAGCGCCGACCAGCTTTGGAGCAAGCTGTCGGAAGTGCTCGTCGAAGAGCCACCTCCCGTCGAGGATCAGGCCCAGATATTTCATCTGGGCCCGAACCGGTACGAGGACCGAGTTGACCACGATTGAGGCGCCAGGGGGTGGACCACGACGGGGCCCATGAAATAACAGGGCCTCCGTCTTATCTAGGGCCACCCGTAAGCCCAGCGCCTCAATGCGCCCGACCACCAGGGAGACTCCCCCTGTGGCCAGGCGCGCCGCCTCTTGGAAGTTTGCCCCCCGGGCTGTCACGAGGGTATCGTCTGCGTAACAGATTACACCCAGCCCGGGGGGGAAATCGGCGCGAAGGGCCCAGTCGTACCCTATGTTCCACAAGAGGGGTCCAAGAACAGACCCCTGTGGAACACCGCACGACATGGGCCGACTCCTCAAATTACCTTCTCGGTCCTCGTACACGACGGTACGCTCCTCTAAATAGTCTGCCACCAGCCGCCTCAGGTACTTTGGCACCCCATGATAGTGGAGTGCTTCCCTGATGCAGCTGAATGGCAGACTATTGAATGCGTTGGCGATGTCTAATGACACCGCCAACAGCACGCCGCCACAGCTCACGGCCTCTTCGGTCACGGCCCTCAGGCGCAACACAGCGTCGACTGTCGAACGCCCCGCCCGAAAACCAAATTGGGCGTCCGACAGATCGGGGCCCACCTCGCAGAGGTGCCGGACGATGCGGGCAGAAAGAACCCTCTCAAACAATTTGCCCGCCTCGTCCAGCAGCACGATGGGCCTATAGGCCGCGACCGAATCGGCAGGCCGTCCCGGCTTCCTCAATAGGACCAGCTTCCCGCTCTTCCAGCACTCAGGGAAGCGTCCCGACGCCAAGCTAGCGTCGAACACCTCCCCGAGGCGGTCTGCCAAGTGGTTGAGGGCCAGGGCCAGCACTCGGGCCGGTACCCCGTCTGGCCCAGGGGCGGTGTTCTTGGAACGGATCCGTAGAACAGCCGCCCCTACCTCCGAATCCCGGACGGGCGGAACATTTTCCTCCCCGTGCTCCCCGTCGTCTCCGGCCAAGGAGGCCATCGCCGGGGGAGTGTGTTCCGCTCGTTGCGGGAAAAGGCCCTCAACCACTTCTCGCAGGAAGCTGGGCTGGAGAGTCTCCGTAAGGGGGGGGCCCGACGCGCGGAGCTTTTGTCGCACCGCGCGGTAAGGGCGACCCCAGGGGTCACGATTAAGACCCTCCAGCATCTCCTGTCTTTTTTCTTCTTTGGCGCGGCTAATGGCCAGCTTCAGAGTTTTCCGCGCCCGTCGGTACTCCTCATGAAGCCGGTCCTCCTCACCGTCTCCACGGTGACGCCGCCGACTGCGCGTGTAGGACCTCCGGGCACTTGTACAGGCCGCACGGAGGTCCGCCAGCTCCTGGGACCACCAGTAGACCTCCTTCCTTGGAGGCCGACGACCTCGAACGCGGGGCATGGCCGCATCGCATACATGCGTAATCGCATCGCGAAAGCGGCCAGCCCCCACGTCGACCTCCTCGGTCGGAGCCTGAGGAGACAGCCACGAGTGAATTATGGCTGCCTCCTCTAGTAGGTCCCGGTTCAGCCTGGCAACAGCGCACCGCGGAAAGCTTGATAAACGCCGCGCCACGTGACCCCTACTGGAGTCCTGGGTCCGGGAGAGCTCAAATCGGATATACAGGTGATCCGAGAGCGTCTCAACCTCTTCCAGGACACGCCAGTTCCTTACTCGTGCGGCGAGGGCAGGGGTAGCGAACGAGAGGTCCACTATCGATCCCCCCTGCTGTCGCACGCACGTGTTGGTGGAGCCTCTGTTTAGAAGACAGAGGCCCACCGAGGCCGCCCACTCCTCTACGGCCTCGCCCCTGGCGTCCGTCCTGGGGGAACCCCACGCAATGGACTTTGCGTTGAAGTCCCCCAGCACAAGGACGTGCCCAGACGCTAGTCGCCGTATCGAGGTCTCCAAGCTGGTTAAGAAAACCTCGAAGTCGTTCAAACTCCGGTTGGGGGAGAAATAAACACCATATATGGTGATCCCCCCCCACTCGACGGCAACATATCCAGTGCCCTTGTCTCTTAGCGACAAGGGCGGGGAATGAGCCGTCGTGGAACCGACGACTGCCACGGAGCCGTCCCAGTCACCCATCCAGTTTGGACGGGGAGGGACAGAATAGGGCTCCGCGACTACGGCAACACCTATCGACCACTGTGCCATGGTTTGCAGGAAGAGATCCTGCGCCGCGGCACAGTGGTTCAGGTTCGTCTGGACCAGGAGGTTGGAGACTTGATCCATTACTGGATCGTCTCTACAACCTCCTCCATGGGCGACGACGTCGACGCAATATTGACGTCGGGGGTAGCCTGGGTCGACTGGCTAGCCCCTGACGTCTGCCGAGAACTGCGGGGAGGCTTGCAGCCTCTCTGCCCCATCTGGTGATTGGCGGGCTTATTGCCCGCCGCGCACACTGGGCAGTGAGGGGCGGCAGAGCATTCTGCCGCCTTATGCCCCGGTTGACCGCAGCGGAAACACAGTCCGCCGCAGTCAAAACAGCTGTCGCACTTGACGCGCGTGTGTCCCGCTGCTAGGCATTTGTAGCACCTCATCGGTCTCGCCGCCAGGACTGTGATCCTGGCGCTCACGAAACCGATGAGCAGCCTGCCGGCGTCGGCCAATACTTTGGCCGACGCTACGGGACAGCTGACCCACACGGCGCCAAGCCCTCCTGGACCGGGGCGGATGGTGCCGACCCTGACGTTGTCCGCGCTGCACCCCGTCTTCTCCCGGATTACAGCGCGGACATCTTCGGCCGTTACGGAGTCGTCCAGGCCCGAGATGCGCAGCTCTGCGCACTTAGTAGGCCTGGCGATCTTTACACCATCCGTGGCTGTAAAGAGTCCCCGCAGCTTCTCGGCAAATGTGTCCGCCGTCTTAGCGCCTTCAGCCCCAGGGAACTCGAGGACTCGAGCTCC
Organism: Arctia plantaginis; assembly: GCA_902825455.1. Classification (NCBI taxonomy): domain Eukaryota; kingdom Metazoa; phylum Arthropoda; class Insecta; order Lepidoptera; family Erebidae; genus Arctia; species Arctia plantaginis. The sequence continues at coordinate 12,339,700 of CADEBD010000288.1, forward strand.
CGTCTGGGCGAGGCGCATCCTGACCCCCACCGTCCCAAAGTCGTTGGCGAGGCTGTCCCGGGCCTTTTTAAAAACGGCCGCGTAGGACAGCCCGCCGTCAGCCGCCTCCGGGGACACGGTCGCCTTAGCGGCGGCCTTAGGCCGCTGTGCCGACGCGAGCGGGGGGCGCACAATCGGCGCAGGGGGCAGTCTCGCCTCCAGGCCAGCCAGGCGTCCGTCCAGCATATTCCCAACTGCGATGAGGATTTCACGCAGTTGGGAGTCAAATGCCCCTGAGTTGGTGGTAGGGGCAGGCTGGGACGCGGACGGGGCTTCCCGCTCCGGGAGGTTCGCCTGGAAGCGGGCGAACTGAGCGCTCAGCTCGTTCACCCGCTCCGTCAGCCTCTCGTTGGCCACCTGCAGGCGAGACACATCGCCCACTAGGCCCTCCACGACCTCCGACAAAGCGGAGGAGGAGTCCTTAAGGGCCCTCACAAACGAGCCCTTAAGGTTCACAGACTTGGTGGCCACCTTGTGAATGACGGCCACCGCCGCTTTCGCCCTCTCCTGCACGGACACAGGAGCCTGGGGGGCATTTCCCCCCACCGGCTCCCGAACCTTGAGCAGGAGATCCGCGATCTCCTCCTCCGCTACGGCCTCGCCGTCCACCCGTACGTTCCTGTATGACTCCGCGTTTGAGAACGCGGAGCCTGACGGGGTCGAGACCGGGGCCGAGGCAGGTTTGCGTGCACTCCCTCGGCGGCTGCTTGCCACCTTTGGTGGCATCATCTCCTGGGACGTGTCGGTTTCCTCGTCCCTGGAGCGTCCTCGTTTCCGGCTGTCGCTTCGCTCCGCCTCCATGGCGTCAGCGCCATCCGACGAAACGGCGGATCCGGAGCGCAGCCGATCTGATGCTCTTCGGCTCCCAGAGACCAGCGTCAGACTGACTTCTGGGAGCCCCATCGAGATAGGCGTTTCCGACGCTATCTCACCCTCCGTGGATGACCCATCCACTCCACTGTTCCTGCTCTTCGTCTCCTTGTCCGTTAGGCTTGCCTTTGTCTGTTGTTTGTTTGTTTCCGATCGTTTCTTGGTATTTTTATTTAAAGATTGCATAATTGATCCCACGAGTGGGGGAGAAATAAAGGTCCACCCGGGCAGAGATCCCCCATTACCCGGGCAAGCGTAAGTTTTTAACCCAACCGAGGGGTCCGCAGGTACCTCGGCTTGGAGTGCGCTCGCGACTGAACTTCCCATCAGCCATGCATCCCCTGGCCACGCACCAGAACACGGGATTCGGGGAATTTTTTAGAGAGGTTATCTTCCTCGCGGTCCGGGCGGTTAAGCCAAGACCCTCGCCCCCGATCAGAGCCGCGAGACTTAACCACAGCGCTCTTCTCGGGATTACGATATGCCGACGGTTGACAGGGAGACTACGTCCCCCTGCCTGCTCGGTGGTAGTGTGAGTACACGCCGAGCCCGTCCTCCTTTCTCCACCGCTGTCAGCGGAGAAACTGTGGCCCCTACAGGGCCCCGCCATCAGGTTTTTTACCGAGGTTTCCTCCTCCATGCTCCGAAGAGCGAAGAGCCAGCAGGGCAACCGGCAGACACGCCCACCCTGCTGGACCAGGCCTTGCCCGAGAGCCGATGAACGGCTACCTCTTCTGCTAGAATATTGGCCGCTGGCGATAATCCTCTCCTCCAAGAGGACAAGGAGGAAACAGTACCATCGCCAGCGTTTCCAGGGTGCACCACGAGGAGGTTTTCTAGCCCAGCACCCCAAACCCTATACCAACCCGTCTAGCCAGCGTGGTATAGTAGGCCAAAACCTCCTTTCTAAGGAGAGGCTTATGTCCAGCAGTGGACTATTAAAGACTGTTGATGTTATACATACTGTGTATATGGAGTGCAATAAACAAATTAAATATAATTGAACATTTTCATTTTCAGTATTCTTCATTCATTTAATTAAGTCCATAATTGGGTAAAACACAACAATTTTTCGGACAGCGTAATTGAAGAACAAAGTTTTAATCGGTATGAGGCAAATTACATTTTGACGGCGACGAATCGCGCTTTAAAGATAAAGTTTTTAGCTGGAATAAGGCAAATTAAAATATTTTGGTAAATTAGGATTGTAAATAATGCCATTATTTTTAAAGTCAATTAACTCATTCCCAACGTTACGCTCGCTTCAGCATACTTACCGTGAAATTTTCATGTCATTTTAAAATTAATTTATTAAAACAGTGCACACCATTTTACTTTTGACACGTTTGAAAACGATTTTTAGGAAAAATTAATTTTCAAGAATCTTTTGTTGTTAAAAATAACAAGTATTTCGTAATCAAAAATCAAACCCGGCTACTAAAATAATAGGCAAAGTGCGTGTCGCACGCACAGTGTAGGATTATTTAGTTTGGCATAATATTATTATACTTCTTTTTAAAACTTCACTTAAATATTTTTTCTATGGATTTTGTACTTAATTTTCCAAGTAGGCACATCTTATGTGATCGGCGCTTCCATTAAACTAACAGTATTAACTTGGCTGTGATACTTATCCTCCTTAATATATTGCATCTAAAGAAACAATGTAGTTCTTTAAAACCCACGGTTAACTTACACAGGTTACTTGAGTTTGTGTTTTTTTTGTAGTTTATAGTTTTCTATTAGCAATACTCGAAATACCAAGTTACCGTACACTGCAACCCAACCTGTTCATCAACTTACTGGAGTGAGAACTCCATCCAACAGATGCATGGAAGATATCACAGATCGCAATAGTGCCGCCAATTGTACGTTATTTTAAGATTATTCCAATGTATGCAAGTGTGTGTTATTTTGGTGTACAATAGCACTTTAGCGATGAATGCTTCGTAAACGGATTACTGAATCGAATAGTCTATACGGCTGCAATGTTTTAGAAAGACTTATAAGTTGATATCGTGCTACTTACACACTACTATGAATCATATACCCATGCAAAATAAGAGTTTTCTACTACTATCAATCTCTAAGTTAAGTTGCGAACTGTGGGCGGGCAACAAGACATACAGACGTACATCTTAAGAATTCCTTGTTAGGACTAAATAATAAATAACTAGATACTAATAAAGAGATGGCTGACAGGAGCTGGATGCGAGAAGCTCAAAATCGATCTAAGTGGCGTACAATGGAAGAGGCCGATGTCCAGCAGTGGACTGCGATAGGCTGATGATGATGATGATACTAATAAATCTAAAAACCTACAAAACCAACTTAACAATGTCCATGTCAACAATCTACCTATATTAATGTTTGATGTCTGTCAATTAAGTTTTGATTTCAGTGTGGTTATACTCAAATCAAAACTAAATTGACAGAGATTGATAGTAGTCTGTTTGTATTATTATCTCTTAGAGATATAATTCCTATTTGAATTAATATAATCCGTTCTTAAAGTGATATTTGTTTATCCAGTGTGTTCATAGTACAATTAATGTTACCTATGATTAACCTTATCTTTTCCTTGACTGTCTGATTATACTACCTATATTCCATAACACTCAATTCAATTCGTCTCTTAACGCCAAACTATATGAACCTCTAATCCTAATTCTACTTAAGTACTTTTTGGAGGACTACCTTTGTTATTTAGAGGATTAAAGTCATTAAAATCTTAGGTTTGAGCTGAGCTTAGCTGAACTTTCAATAGATCCATAAAAAGGTTCCATATAGTTTTAAAACTTTTTAAAAGCTTAAATCTTACTTCAGGTTTAATTAAATGTAAAACTTCAAACCATTGTATACAAACTTGACTGGATTAAATTACGTGTAAATACACAGCGAACATTAAGTTTTGTTTAAAATTTCACGCCGTTAAAATTAGTAACATTGATGTTGTTAGTTGTTTACTTAGAATAGAATATACTTTATTCTAACACCAGTTTAGTACATCATACATGAAAGAGTACATTAAATTAATGGTCATATACAAATGGCGGCCTTATAGCTAAAAACAATTTCTTATAGACCTTCTGGATGGAATTTTTGCATCCAAACGTCTGTTTTGTTTGTCTGTACCTTTGGATGCACAAATTGACTGTAGATGACGAATTCATGGGTAGTTTTGGTAATTGCTTTGTTTTGTGTTTATTAAATCGTGCGTTTATTAAAATGCTCTTTAAAAAAATATTTGGTTAACTAAATGTTATAAATTTAAATAAGATAAGCAAACCCCAAGGCGTAACAGTGCATGAACGCGTAATATGCTGAAGTCTCGTCTTCTTCAGTTTATCATAACTTGATTGTCTAATAATTCAATTCAATCATTATAATTTCGATAGCAGACTGAACGAACGGTAAAAAGGAAAGAAATGAGAAGGTACACCACTGACGAATATATTGCTTAACACACCTATATAATGTATATTATACAGTTGAGTTCATAAACTCTCCCTTTTTGAAGCTGGTTAAAAATATTTCTGAAGATTTACATAGGTACTCAAATTACCTTAAGTGATGTAAGGCTTACATTACTCAACACAAAATTAAGCTAGCACTTTAAACTTAACATTTTGATATATAATTCATGACTCAGACAACAAAGGTAAATAGCGGTTACAGAATATGGCTTTAAAGGTACAAACTCTCAAACTCAATGGCACTGCCATAAATGACTAAGTTCACCATACAAACAAAATTACAAAAAATAACTACGTTATCTAAAATTTAAACAAACAATTTATCCATGAAATTTCCAAAATCAAAGATATTTTACTAACCAGTTTGATGTTAATCCTAAACCGAAAATACGTTGAATGGAACAGCGATTAATGTGTGCGCCTATTTGAAATATCTAGTCTCACACTTAAATATTTAAGGTGAAATAGGCGGTCTTTACAGCATCGAATTAATACCATCCTCTATAATATGAAGTGGCAGCAGGTAACAAGAACAAATTGCGATCCCAAGTTAAGTTGAAAGGATTTTACGGGACAATCGTCAGACCTGTCATCCTACACAAGTCTGAATGTTGAAAACGGATGAAAGACATCTTTTTTTGTGGTGACAGGGCTGTAAATCCCTTCGGATCTCCGGCTCCTCGGGGACACAGGAGTTAGGAGTACCTTAGGTGCCCTACTCTTGGGAGGACCCGGACCATGTGATTTCAGGTCCTCACCGAATCGACGCCGCACCTAACTAGGCCCTATCACGAGGGAAAGCCGTCTTCTTCACTCGGGGTCGGCCCTCTTCCGATGTCGTTTAGCAGTCTCTTTCTGGAGCATCACAGCTTCACAGAAAGAGACCACTGCGCCGCTGCCCTCTAGTGAGGAGGGAATGATTGCTCGCAGGGAAAGGTCTCGTCCGATTCGATCGACCTGGATGCTCAGATGACTACACAGGACAGTTTTATGCGTATGTTGGGCGGAGTTCCAGTCAGCAGCGCAGTGATAAAGTTACTCACAAAAGCAACAATACCAAGTGACTATCTGCGTCAGTCAGTAGGTGACGCGACCGCCCTCCCTACCTATCCACGCTCCAAGATTAGACAGAACGACACCGACAGCGCGTTGGCGCGCGCGGCTGGAACAGCCTGCCAATGCCTGTCGGTGAGCGTTTCGACGCATTTCGAGCCTGTCCTGGGTATAAAAGATGCCTACATGTAGCTAAAATACAAATGTTAAAACAGATGTGTGGTGTGATGCCACGATATAGTGGATGAAAAGTTAAGAACTGACTGCACGCTTGGCATAGTCATAGCTTCAGCGGTCAACATGCCGCTTCCTATTGCACTGAGTGTTATTGGTTCGATCTCCACATGAGACAACACTGTGTGATCCACAAAGTAAAGTCCCCCGTGACAGAACATATTCCTAGTGCGGGTGTTGTCCAAAAAAAACTAACTGACTTTTGAAATCAGTCAGTATCAGTATTTCAAATAAGGGTATTTTGATAGTACGCGATAACTATCAAACTAATAGATTCATTTAGTCATGGAATTGCCTAGTACAGTAGCACAATGGAGCGTTGTAATTTAATTATACATAGCATCATATATTACACAATATTTTTATGTTTTACATTTATATTTATATTATGGACTAGGTGAGACCCGCGGTGTTACCCGCGTTTGTTGTTGTAACCGCGGGCAACGCCGCGGGGCTAAGTTACTGCTTATGTCATCAGCTATCTGCCAGTGAAAGTCCTGTCGAAATCGGTCTAGCCGTCCCAGAGATTACCCGGAACAAACAGACAGACAGACAGACAAAAAGACAAAAAAATAAAAAAAAGTTATTTTGGCATATGTATCGTGTAAACATACATATGCATTTAGTAAAAAACAGGTATTTTAATATTACAAACAGACACTCCAATTTTATTTATTTGTATGTATAGAAGATATAGATAATTGAATATTAAACTCTGATTTTAAGGAGCGTCCTGTATGTTTTATGTACTGTATAATAGAAAATGCTTGTACTGTAGTATGCTTTAGTTTTATTGTTATTTGTCACACCAACCTACCAAACTACGCAGTAGTTGGTCTGACAGACGCTGTTTGGTAGAAATTTTAATAGATTTTTTTAAATCTCGTCGAAAAAGGAAGAAAAACACTTCCGGCTTGCCAAGAATCTCCTCATTTCCTGTGCAACTTTTCCAATTATCTTTCCCAAAAAACGATTTTCGGCCTTTCATCAAAATATATAAAAAACTAAGCAATAATTTCATTTTTATTTATAACTAGCTGAGACCCGCGGTGTTCCCGCGTTTGTTGCTATAACCGCGGGCAACGCCGCGGGGCGAAGCTAGTCTAAAAAAGTAGCCTAAGTTACTCCTTATGTCATCAGCTATCTGCCAGTGAAAGTCCCGTTGAAATCGGTCCAGCCGTTCCAGAGATTAACCGGAACAAACAGACAGACAGACAGACAAAAATTGTAAAAAATGTTATTTTGGCATCGTAGTAAAAAGCGGTTATTTTAATATTACAAACAGACACTCCAATTTTATTTATTTGTATAGAAGATTTGGCAGCATTTATGTAAACGTGTTCTCTATATTCATTAAATATTATTGAGAAATACTGAAATATTTAAATATATTATTGAAAATAATAATAAGATAACTCTAAATATACAAGGATATAGTTTGATATTGGGCCAATAATGTAACAAAAAAAAACATGAAAGTTATAGTTATTCCAGTAATATCCCAAAAGCTGTAAACGCAACACACTACATGCATGTACTTACAATTTCACTAAAGTACATTATTTTTTTGTTTTCATTTGTTATCTTAAGAATATTGTTTAATCTAGCAGTGTTTTTGCCTACACAAAAGGACAAATACCTAATTTTATCAGAATTAATAACACTCTTATACGCAAACCATGTTCATTACAGCTTGCCAACCTGTTTTTCTGCACTTCCGGGAGATTGTATGTTAAATAACCAAGTAAAAAAGTTATCTTTCGACGTAAACTCATGAAGGCATTGTGCTTTGCAGGTCGTAGCTAAGTAACCACACAGTTGACCTACAAATAATTAATTTTCTTTCGTCACTGTCACAGAATTTTACTATGTTCAAATGTATATTTTAATATTTGTAAATGTATGGACTGGCCTTAGTATAGTGTTTAATGGAAGGGGTAAAACCTAGGTCCTTGTTCGAAATGACAGAAGCAGTAGGAGAAACTTACCTAAAACTTATTATCAAAAATGCTAACCAACTTGAAAGTATAAAAATGTACGCTTCCAGAAAGATTTTGCGAATGTCAAGTATAATTATGCAAGCAAGTAGTATTTAACAAACACTTTCAGTTCGCAATTACAGTGTAACCAGCTTTTAGCTATCACATGTGGCATTTTTTGAAGATGACTTTTAAACTGCACTGTAGCTCATTGCCTTAGATTTCCAATCGTTTACAATTAATCTGTGGTGGTGTAAGTTGCGTCGTTATCTTTCCGTACCAATATTAGCTACATAAATTAAGAGCACTGCAAATAAATCTATCTACATTACAGCATAAAGCAGTGGAAAAGCACCAACTTATGATTTCTGACAAAGCTGTTTGTTTTTTTATATCAATAAAAATACCAACAGTCCGTTAAAGCCGAAAGATTTTCATAGGAATGTTACGATATTTATCATTCAATGGAGAGCGAAATCATCGATTGCCAGAATCTTGTCCACCGGCTTGTCCTCTTGGCGTTGCGTAGAGATCGTCACTCGCATTCTCTATTTGGGTCATACTCTGAAAAAATTTACATTTGCCATTTGTTAATAAACTGATAAGTAACGAAATGGAGAATCAATGTGATGAAACTGATATTGTAAAGCAGGGTACATACTGAACAGAACATGCATAATTAATCTAAATTAAAACATAATATCTCAAAAATCTAAATCATGCTCATCCTACCCGACGGGAATAAGTGAATATTCCAACGATACGAATATATCATTAAGACTAAAGAACCCTAAGCCTATTTAGTTGTTTAGTTAAGTTAGTGTGACGTAGTGCAGTGAGTGCTACTCTTGAAGAACAAGTACAAAGTGTATTTTCATTGGAGTAGGAACCATAAGAAAAGTACCAATAGACGCACTTTTTAAGTATATTATAATTTTTAGGCTAATAAATTTAAATTACTCATTACACCTAAAGGCTTGATTGCAATTATTATGGGGGACCATCCAGCTACAAAATAATGAAAAAAAAACTCAATTGTATGAATCAGTATGTACGATTATAAAATGCAATTGTAGGTTTAGTAGTAGTTACAAATTAAATTAAATTACAGTTTTGTCGCTAAATTACAAATTATTGTTCAAAGCATAAAAATAACTAAGAACAATCATACACATTTCTAAATTATCAATTAAATAATGGGAGTAATATTGTCAAAATTTAATCGGGCCCTTCTATATTTCGAGCAACGAAAGACAACAAGTTGTCAAGAACCGTTAAGACCAAATTCAAAAAAAAATAAGCAAGATAGTAATAACAATATTTCTTAAAAATAATATAATCTTTCATAATAAGAATCAACTTAATAAAATAATAATATTATTGATTATAATTAAATAAAAATAGAAATAAATATAGAATTATAATTAAATAAAAAATATCCTAAATACTTGACTACTCTGCACAAGTACCCATACAAATAGTAAAATAATAGGTCAATCATATTTTTTTTAGTTCAACAGAAATGACGGGCTTGATTCCCGAACGTAACAATATACGTTCGGGAATCAAGCCCGTCATTTTCATTGTACCACGATTACACTTCTGTTCCCCTAAATTAATGTGATAAAATATTAATAGAAAATAATTAATTTTTCAAATTAGAGTAACTACGTAAACTCAGCTTTACAATTTTTCAGTTTCGTAACATAACGCAATATAACTAAACTGAAGACAAACTCTGAGAAATTATAACCCCGAAAAATAATTCTCTTAGTACCACTTATTGTATACACAGTAACTGAATTTATTTGTCTATATATTATTATAACTAAGACGTGGGCATAAAATAGTACAATCAATCGTATATGCTTATCGAAATTCAAATCGTTTATCACCCTGACAGTATTTTTTCCCAAATGCGAATTCAACACAATGACTCTCGTGTACGGATGAAAACAAAATGACCTCTGTATGTACATTGAATTATAAAAAGCAGCAATGTTGTCAATATTAGGAAAACTATTTCCCGTTAGTTTCGAACAACTGCGTTCAGAATTAACTAACACTGAGTAACGAAATGTAATAATTTTGGGACAACAGTAATATGTATTTTAATAATTTTATTAAACGTTCTAAAGAATAAATCGTATTACTTTTTAAATGATGTTCTAAAAGAGACCTAAATGACTACAGTCAATCTTATGTAAGTCGACTAATAGTCGTAACAATTACTCTTTTATTAAGAAAAAACGTTATTGGGACATTAAAAAATTGTATGGAAGATATTTTATAAAAAAAAACCAATGCTATTTATACTTTGATTTGACGCAAATATTATATTATTTATAAAAAAAAGATCCTATTAAAGACTAAACAGATCTGTAGATGTAAACATGATTAAAAATATGTGCCATAATATTCAAATTTGAAATCTGCTATTAAAGTTGTGGGAGAAAAAAAAGTGCCAAATGTACATTTTTTCCAGTCCCATGAGTATGACCCATTTATTGTATCGTCATGATAAGAAAACTTGGCGACTCTTACTCGAAATTTATTAAATAGAAATACATTTAATTCAATAAAATTTTACCCTCCTTCACATCATCAGCCTTTAATAGTCCACTGCTGGACATAGGCCTCTCCTTAGAAAGGAGGTTTTGGCCTACTACACCACGCTGGCCAGACGGGTTGGTATAGGGTTTTCCTTCTTTTTGCAGTGCTGGTGACCTGCGTTGTTTTGCGCCCTTAGTCGGCTCTTACGACACCCACGGGATGAATTGGGGTAGTGACATTCCGTATTCTTAATCCGTCACTACACGGACACCCTTTATTATTATTATATTACCCTCCTTACAAATACTTAATCATTTTTTTTACAGATAGGTACTGTCTTTTTAAACAAAATGTACCAACTATACCTAACTTCGGATAGGGTGCGATTGGTGGGAATAGTACGATTTTCTATTCCCATCTTCGGGCTCTTTTTTGCTGACCACCAATTCAAGCCACTTTTTAAATTGCTGTCGCTGCCACTCGCCGCGAGAAATTTTCGAGTCAAATATTTCTTAAGTAGGTAATTTTCGGTATTCTTTACCTAACGGTTGGATTGAAACTTTTAGGTAATATTTTTATGATTATGATTAAAATCTAAATATCCGTTAGTTTTAAGGTTATTCCAAGGTATGCAAATTTGTCTGAATTTTAGTGTACAATAAGGAGCATATCTATTTATAGTATCACGCAGAGGTAATATTTACAATAAAAGTAATAATCAACATGTTCATAATGCTTCTCTATATAAAATCATCAACAACCTTTAATAGTCCACTGTTGGACATAAGCCTCTCCTTAGAAAGGAGGTTTTGGCCTTCTATACCACGCTGGCCAGACGGGTTTGTATAGGGTTTGTGTTAAGTTTTCCTTCTTTCTGCAGTGTTGTTGTTCTACGTAGTTTTTTCCCTTAGTTGACTCTTACAACACCCACGGGATGAATAGGGGTGGTGGCAATCTGTATTCTTAATCCGTCACCACACACCACGGACGGATATAATCAAAAAAAAAAAAATTTCTTAAATTTTGTAAATAGCAACTTAAATTAGAGCCCATTAAATCAAAAACAAATAAGTATATTTAAGTCTATACATTTTTAAACGTTATAGCATAATCAAGTTCGCAAATATGAAATAAAAAATTAAATGGTCCTGAATCAAACGTTGTTTCCTCATGGACCAACTATGTATGCACAACTAGTTGTGTCATGAGGAATATTTTTTTTAAATCATTCCTATTGGCACAACGAAATAATTTTCAATTAATATTTGTTCCTAGATACACAACTGATTACAATCGGTGTACAAAGGTTCATCGTTATGGTATAAGTTCTTCGTTTTCTGGCGTAGCCTTAGACATGCTTACAGTGAGGATATACGCCAGCGTATGCACGAAAATAATATATCAATATTTTTTAAATAATTACTGATAATAAATGACATGAAATGGCATTTATAATTTTCTATTTGTTAATATACAAAGATATGACAGAAGTGGCCAACATAATCATCAATATCTGAAGAGGTTAGTAATAATCTTATTTATTTCCTCCTGTAGTTGTGCTAAAAGGAATGGTTATAGTAAATCAGTTGTGCTTAGTTGTGCATAGTTGTGTCATTAAGAACATATTCTGGGATGGCACAACTAGTTGTGCGTACATAGTTGGTCCATGAGGAAAACGGGACTTTAACCGTTGTTTCCTCATGGACCAACTATGTATGCACAACTAGTTGTGTCATGAGGAATATTTTTTTTAAATCATTCCTATTGGCACAACGAAATAATTTTCAATTAATATTTGTTCCTAGATACACAACTGATTACAATCGGTGTACAAAGGTTCATCGTTATGGTATAAGTTCTTCGTTTTCTGGCGTAGCCTTAGACATGCTTACAGTGAGGATATACGCCAGCGTATGCACGAAAATAATATATCAATATTTTTTAAATAATTACTGATAATAAATGACATGAAATGGCATTTATAATTTTCTATTTGTTAATATACAAAGATATGACAGAAGTGGCCAACATAATCATCAATATCTGAAGAGGTTAGTAATAATCTTATTTATTTCCTCCTGTAGTTGTGCTAAAAGGAATGGTTATAGTAAATCAGTTGTGCTTAGTTGTGCATAGTTGTGTCATTAAGAACATATTCTGGGATGGCACAACTAGTTGTGCGTACATAGTTGGTCCATGAGGAAAACGGGACTTTAACCCCTATTATTATCCAATACATTATAGCGCTAAACCATTCAACCAACCAATACATATAAGGTATATGTCCCAAAAAATACATCGAATAAAGTTTAATGTCATCAATCATCAATCATCAACAGCCTATACTAGTCCACTGCTGGACATAGGCCTCTCCTTAGAAAGGAGGTTTTGGCCTACTAAGTTTAATGTACTTAAAGAGAATTCTCTAAGTATGTACATTTAACTTAATTCGATGTACGCGAGTTGACAGATTCTTTAAAAATTGGAAGATATTTTTGATGATTCCTGACTCAGATCCGTGGTTAACAATTTAAAAAATTGAATTAATGAAAAGGAAAACATTAAGCTGTAATGATACTTATTTAAACTAAAAATATAAATAATAATACAATGTTAACTGTAATGTAACGTAATTAAATATACACACATAACAGTAATATAACTTTCTGACAACTTATTAAAGATGTGATTCAAGCCCTACAGAAAATAAGTATAAAATAATTTTGTATCCAGTATCCACCCCATCTCGCATGACGTTTTCATCAACGTTAACTAAAAATTGGTATAAATGTTCGGAACACCATTATAGTTTTTTTTTTCTTTTCTTTGATAACATCAGAAGTTCATCTGCCACTTCTTCTCTCATCAATATTAATATATTTTCGTTCCTTTTGCTCCGAGTATAAACACGATTCACGATCACAATCACGACTACAACACGAGAGCGCCAGCGTCCAGAGAACCCACTCGCAAGCGGCCGACGGTGTACGCCACCGGCAGCGGACATGCGTCGAACCGGGTCCGTTCCAGCCTGCAGATATTAAATAATTGGCTTGGAAATGCCACGACGGTTTTTTACTGTTTACAATATTAATTATTGAATATTTTTAAGAATTAGCACGCGGGCAAATTAAATTAGCGCAAGGGCAATTTTTTCACGCTTGGTAGAGTAAAAAATAATCATTTTTCAAAGAGATATGGCTATTTTAAGTAGAGGAAAATTGAAAATTATATTTCTATTTTTCCTGGGAAAACGAAAAACGGGCTTATAAATTAATTAACGTAGGTCGAAAGGGCTAATTGAGATCTATTAAATGAGATTTTTATTATTTTGAAATTTTAATATCTGCAGGCTGGAACGGACCCGGTTTGCGTCGGTCGTCGCTCACACGCGACCGACGTTCAGAGAACGCCGGGCCTAAGCAGATTAACATTTAAATGTTCAATTAAATTCAAGTTCAAATCTCAGCCAGCCAGCAAACTCGGCAACACAACAGGCACATCATCATCACACGGAACACTGCAGCTAGGGTCCACGTAAGAAGAGCATATCTCCCCGTCTACGCAGCAGCCAGCCACTACGCAGCAACCGCCCAGACTTCACCGCAGTACCGCCCACCGTACGCAATCCCGACTCAATGAGATCAGTGGACTTCAGTCCCGACTCACTGAGACTAGCGGCACTCAGTTCCGACTCACTGGAACTAGCGGCTCTGAGTTCCGATTCACTGGAACTGCTCACTACTGGCAATGGCACGCTTATAGATATAAGGCCGGTTTAACCAATTAAAGCAATGCAATTAAAACGAAAAAAAAAATTCAATTTAAAATGTTTTTCTTAATAATGACTACATTTTCTTGATTTTACCGAGGTAGGGATATGACGAAGTAAAGATAAACTGTTTAAATATGTTTTATATGTGTGATATACTGATATTGATATACGTAGCAGGTTTAATTCTAGTTGGTTCGTACGCCCAAGCGTAGGTATTCCTTCCTAAGTTATAAAAAAATATTGATAAGTTAAAAACTCTGTAAATAAACATTGTTTTCAAATGATATAAATAATCAATTTGATTCGGTTTAAACCAAACTCAAACTCTCGCACTCCCGCGATGGCCTTGAAGACATAACGTTGTCTCTATCATGCGCAAGTAAAACGGACGGCATTGTGGTAATGTCTTGTAATCTAGTGTGTGTGTAATATAATATAATAAAACGAAACATTGTACATACACATGACTTTCTTTCATTTTTGTAGGCGAGTTTTAAACCGTTTAAAACGATTTATTCGGGGTTCAAAATGTCTACATTTTATTTAAAACGTTTTAAATCATTTTTTACATCTATAGGCACGCTCCACACTGGAGCATAGACAGCTGACTCATCATATATCGACCTCCGGTCTTGGAGGGGAGTGAATTGGCGACTTCCACTTACGCTGAAACAAATAAACATACTACATCGCCATCTATCAAAGACACACCGAACTACGGAGTAACTGCCAGTCCCAAATCGCAATATTAATAATTCTCTCCCCGATTTGCATATATACAAATTCCCAACATCAACCGTTGAGCCGCAGCCTGCCAGGCATGATCAACCCACCTGGTCGGAGGATCCTCCCTTGGTGTTGAAGGGACATGACACCCGTTCCTCCATAACTATATTAATTTCTTCCTTAGTTTCCATGTGCCATCCAATAGCAATTATCTAATTCGGTACTGTTGTCATCAAAATGTTCCTAATATAAATAGATTCTTTTATAATCCACGGCACTTGCAAAATTTATGTATCATATTATTAATATATTCTCACATTCCATTTACCCCAATTAGTTTGCATTCAAATGATTTTTTTTTTCTTTGACATAATTGTTTCCGTAATCACTATTCGCTACCTTTATTTGTCAGTTGCGATACTTGCATTTCGAACCGTGAGCCATAAAGCAGAAAAGAAAAAAAAAAGAAAGAAAATTACCAAAACGGCATTATTATTCTGTGACTAGTAATATTACTTTACTCTGTGTCTGTGCTGTGACTATAACTTTATCAGTGACACTTGCAATTTACGTTTTGTATTGAGCCGTAAGTAATTGATTTAATTTTGTTTTGAATTGTAAAATTGTAGGATATATACGTGCAATATTATCCGTAATCAATGCCCTACATTCTGATTAGAGGAAATCTAGCGTCATATGGACATAAAAACCCGTGGCGTGTTTTGGTATCCGGCTTGAAAGGTAGAGATGTTGAAAATAAATAACAAATCCTCCACAATAAAATGAGAAATGGAATGTAGACTTCAAACAATCTTACAGAATAGGAAAGTTAACTGCTTACGTATTTATTTTACTATTCCTTTTCTCATTTTACCATTCGTGACTCACTAATTTACTCAATTGTGTGTAATTCTAACTAGTATAATTTGTTATGTTTAGCTGGTGACATAGAACAACTGAAGAGGTTCGCATGTGGCGGCTATTGCGACGATTCCACTATTGTTTACTTACAACATCCTTGCGTTATTCTTAGTGCACTAGAGGTAACGAAATACAATATAGTTTATTTTCATAACTAACGAAGTAATTTCGAATATTTTTAGACATGACTCAGTATGTTAATGTGATCGTTAAATTGATTTACAGGTATTAGGTTACAAGGTTGTGGCGTCCAGTTCAACTGCTGTCAAGCAAGACTATAATGAATATATGTGGACTATGAGAAAAGAATTTTCTGAGCCAGAACCTTCAATTGTAGTAGAGCAAGACAATATCACAAACTTCAGTAAGGAAGCTATGCACTTAGGCAATTACCAGCATCAAACAAAAGACGACGAAGTGTAAGCAAACAGATTTACACAAAAAATATTTCATATCAATTTATTTTTATATTATGGATACAAAGGGTAGCCAAAACCTATCATCATGCAATTTGGCATCAGTACCATTAACTGAAGAGGATGGGGTTGTCTATATTGCAATCAAAGGTTCTCTTCATGCTAATGACTGTTCTGTTTTTGGCTTAGGAGAGGAGGAAATCAGAGCTCTATCTAAAAAGTATCCAGGATCTGGTGTTGTTGTCAATGGTGTTAGTATAAAAACAAATGTACTTGATGCCATTAATTCTTTGGCACAGCTTGGTTACAAAATCATATCAAGCACTGGTGAGGCCGAGATAACCTGGACTCTCCAGCGTGACACATAGAAATAAAGTTTCTTCTTCTTTCATACAACTGCTTAATATGGATTATGGCAAAGATTGTGACCATTCACAATGCACAAATCCAAATGCATCAGTTTGCCAGACAATATCCGAAATGGACTGGGAAAGGGGCTTGTGGTATGCAGGTATTTTTCATGTTTTATAATTGTGTAATATTAATTTACATTATCTTGATGATCATACTGTGTAGTACAAACATGACATGTGTTTCTCTGATAACATTATCATCTACTTATAGCCTCATAACTAGATCAAAGTTGATGAAATGGAAAAGATTACAAAGATTAGGACTAGTAATTTTTAGTTTCCAATCTTTTCACTTCTTTGTTTTATCTCAATGGTGTCAATCAAAAGAACATTAAAATGCTGATCATTAACCACCAAAAATAAAATTAATTGTAATTTGAATGAACCTTTTAAAAGTTTAATAGTTTATAACTGTGTTACTAGCTTAAAACAATGGCTATTTTCTTAATACAAATGCAACAATAACACAACATTTGCAACAATTCCTTTGCGATGTTTATATACAATAGCTAAATGTTGTGAAAAAAATAAAGCTTTGCCTAAACCACTTAAAATCACTTCTCATTATTTCTGTAGTCAAAACAATAGTATTGTGGTTCTATCCTTAATTACATATCTACATTATTTACAGCATTCTATGGTGATCATCAGAGGGTTGGTGACTTGATCATTAAAGCAAGAAACGCTAAGGAATTAGTAAACACTCCAGATAATGCTGGTTACACTCCTTTACACTATGCAGCACGGAAGGGTTATACAGACATTTGCAAATTATTATTGCAAAACGGAGCACAAATTGATGCACAGACAAAAAGTGGTCAAGCTAGCCCTTTACACAAAGCTGCAGTTGCAGGTAAAGGTTTTAATGTTTAAATCAATACCACAAATAATTAAAATTATAATAAGTATGAAAAGCCGAAGCGTGCAATGGGCTATGTCCAGCAGTGGAGACTGCGATAGGCTCATTATGATGTAGTATAAAAAAAATATAGCTTTGTATAAGCTATCTATATATGTAGTTCCTTTCTTGTTTTCTATGCAACATTGCTAATCTGAGATTAATAATGTAATTTGTTAGCATTATTGTCATTTTTGTGTAGATTTCGTTCTCTAAATATATTAAAATATGTTCATGAACTTTGTTACAGGTAAAATTGAAACAATTCAATTTTTAATCCAGTCTGGAGCTCAAATCAACAAGCAGGATGCTGATGGTCAAACCATTTTACATAAAGCTGCTATAAACAAGCACCTTGATTTGTTTAACTATCTCCTGGAAACGTACAATGAACTTGCCATTGTGAAGGACAACAAAGGTCACACTGCTACTGATTGCATGTCAAATAAAAACAATTGAATGTATGTCTATAATTGTATTACCTAGCTTTTCTTACCTGTAGTAGTAGTATTGTTATTCTTACTCACTATTATATTCAACTCAGAAATGATCCTCTGCAGGACTTAGACTTATGTAATGTTAACTATACCTTGGCCTTCATTCCAGTTTATTTACTTTTATATATTTTATTTTAAAGAATGTTAATGAATGTGTATTTAATTTGTTATATTTATTAGGATTTATCTGTTACTGGCGTTTATATTGAATGATTTATTACATGTTATCAAATACTCCCTACTTTGGTTATTTCAATAGTCATGTATATGATATTTTATAATTATTTAAATGGTATATTTTTTAAGATTAGCATTAAGTTTAAACTTAGAATGAAAGTGTTACTTTTTAGTAAGCAAAGGCGTTAAACTATAATATATCAGTAGCCAGCAGTGTGTTATTTAAGTAATAATAAAAGATAAACACATTTCAATTTTAACACTTTAATGAATAATAATTGTGTATTTTCTAAAATTGTTCACAGTGTTTTCAAAATGTTATACAATCTACACCTTATGACCAGGTTTGGTGTTAATCACTTGAATTTAAATGTTGACAAACATGTAATTAGATAAAATCACTTATTTTTATATGTGTACATTACAATATTAACTTCAACTCGTAGGTGTGTTATCATTTACTCACCCTGTTATAATAGGCATTTAGAGCAACATGGCGTAGCCATTAATCTAAATTTGTGTCATCATATCATTTAATTTTAAATAATACCAATATTACTACAAGAATGTATTAAATAAGTATTAAAACTAGTTTCCTATGTCAATATTTCCGGATTTACTGTGAATATAACTAAGATTATTATTAAACTAATTTAGGTGCTTGACTTTTACTTATTATACAATATCGATTTTTGTAAAAGTCTCAGTACTAGGTTTGTCTAAATTATAATCTTTACATGACTCACAATAGGATTACTAGTTCTAAACATTACTTTGCTTATCATAGTATTGTTTCTTTTAAACATGTTTAATACCACACTCAAATTTTAATTCAAAATCACAAACTAGTTTTATAAAGACAATCAATTTTATTGTGTCACTTAATGTACGTAATACATTATTTTATTCCCTAAGTACACCTTTGTACTCTACTGTTTAGTTTTTTCTAAATAAAAAGTCGTATAGTACTTTAACTATTTTTATTCATAATTATATACATTTTTAAGAACTTATAAACCTTCATCCTCCATCATAAGGAAACCTTTCAAGCTCTTTGGTAAAGGAAGGGATTCTATAAAACGATATAATACTGCATGTCTTCCTATATACCTAACTTTAATTCTACAAATATCACGAAGTGTTAATGGTTGTACGCATACAAAGTTTAACCAATGCACTGTTGAGCAGCTTGGACCGGGGGTTAAAACATAATGGCCTGCCTTCAACAACATTGATGCTAAACTATAGGAACGTCTTCTGGTAGCTATTGACAAGTTGTCCCAACCACACTTGTGCACACCGCAATTATTCACATTTATGCCATAACGTATAAGTAAAACAGCAGCTTTGTCTCTGAAATAAAATTAATAATATTTAAAGTCTGCATTAGTAAAACCTGTATCTCCTGGAACTACGACTAATACAGTTGTTGATGAGATGATATTAAACTCAAGAAATCGCCGCTCCGAAACGAAATTACTCCTTAAACGAATAAAGAGATCAGATGTAAACGGCTTGAATTTATTTACCAGTTTATTCAATCTTATCTACCAATACTAATAGTACAAAAAGCCACTGATTTTGTAGCTGTAACAGTAATATTGTTACTGAACAATATTTAGATGTGAAGGCCAACGATGTAGGTACCTAAGTACTGACTTAGGTACATCATTCGCCTAAACATCTAAAATATAAAAATCAATCAATGATAAAAATGACAGTATATAAAATATGAAAAAAAAAATTACGATTTATCATGATTATTTCCAGATCATTTCGTTACATTGAAAGAGATCTCCGCATCTCTAGAAGTATCTCAGACGTAATTATACGTAAGCTAAGTCATACAAAAGCTGATTCTATAAAATAACTACTTACTTATGTAACAATAGAGCTCTATTGAGAGCCGTATCTCCAGTGAGCGCAGCAGCATTCATATCTATCTTATTATTTAGTAATAATTTCAACAATTCTTCGAAAACTTTAGAACAATACACACTTTCAACAGCAATGTGTAATGCATTTTCACCTGTTATACTGTTGCGTGAGTTAACATTTGCACCTAAAAAATATTCACATATTTGTATATTCCAGGACCAGAAAGCCTATCATCTAACTAAGATCTATCTCAAAGAATCTACATTTTCAAAAATCTGTTAGCATATTATCATTCATCTATAACAAAAAGTGATAATTTACTACAGATAGAGATAGGTTAGGATTCTGGCACCTACCTAGTTAGACCAAAATTCTGAGGAAAATTGTATTACTATTACTAATAGAAAAGAAATATGTTCTAATATAAATAATTATCATCAATAAAAAAACTATATTCTGAATATGACAAAGTTAAATAAAAGAAATACTTTGATGACATTTAATTCCGATTGGTTTTAAAAACTAAAACGTTTAAGTGTTGAAATAAACAAAGAACAAACCACTACCATCGAATAGTGAAAATTATTTGTAATGCCGCACCAGACTTCGTTGTCTTATTCGTCTTATTTGTCCACGTACGACGAAGTGTGGATGGATTATCCGTTTAAATTTGCTTTGTTGTGCACATCAAAGGACACTAATAAGCCAAATATTTGTGTCGACTATCCAGTGTCCAGTGTCCATACTTAATTCACTCGTGTTCGCTGGCTAACGAATCGTCGAGTCGTGTTCATGTCTCGACGTATGCGAAAAATACGCAAATGGTGGACGAATGTATAACTATAGAGATTTTTGGCATAACATCCTGGGCAAAAAATGTTAAAAAGTGAAACTAACGATGCACGGGTTGAAATTCATAATAATAATCTCACACTGCCGTCTGAGTCTAAAATATACTGAAGATATGATGAGCCTGTAACATGGTTACCAGATTGCTGAATACAAATAAATCTAAACAAAAATACAATCTAAATACATACTATAGTGCGGTCGCGAATCAGAAAAAAATTCGTACAATGACCTTTATGCCTACTGCCAGAAGTCAAAAAATATATATTTATGCAGAATATATAGAATACTAGCTGAGACCCGCGTTTGTTGTTATAACCGCGGGCAACACCGCGGGGCGAAGCTAGTCTAAAAAAGTATCTGACAGTGAAAGTCCCGTCGAAATCGGTCCAGCCGTTCCAGAGATTACCCGGAACAAACAGGCAGACAAAAATTGTAAAAAATGTTATTTTGGCATATGTACCGTGTAAACATACATATGCATTTAGTAAAAAGCAGTTATTTTTATATTACAAACAGATACTCTAATTTTATTTATTTGTATAGATAGATGTGTAATTTAGATTATTATATAAGGTAATTACTTTATTATTTTATCAAATTTATACGTACCTAAATACTTTATTCAGGTATACACGAAGTCAACGTTCTGACGCCATATGGTACTGTATGATTCTTAACTGTGATACTAATTACATTATTTTTATTGTAAAATGAAATGTAATAATTATTAATAAAATATAATTTTAAATATGAAAATTTATGCGCGAGGGACAGGATTATAAAAAGTTAATGTACAAACTCCTTCTGCTCCGCCACCGCACTTTATTACAATATTGTAGATAAATTACATCCAGACACAGAACAAATGATCGTGCTTATCACACAATGATTTGGCCTGGATGGGTATCGAACCCACGATCTCTGGTTTAGCAGTCAAGACCTAACCACTAGATCAACCGCCCCATCTTAGAATAAAAAATAATATGGAAGAATGTATGTATGGCTGACAGGTTACTCGTAGATGAATAGATAACTAAGAAAGAAGATAGTCTCTTATGTCAATGGACCGAGGATATAAAACTAAAGTCAAGAAGTCACAAACATCAAGTGTTCGTTTCCTATGACTTGTGATCATCCACCAGCGCTTTTGCGCAGTCTTTTATTAACTTTGTACTTACACAACAGGCATTGGTAAGTTACATTAAAGTAAGAAGTTACATAAAAGCTCCTGCCACAGTCAACACGTCTATTTTGTGTGTAATGATGTTGTGCAAATAACACAATTATTTGTGCATGTTTAGCGCACCGGTACACTGGGTGGATGACAAATTTTAATATTTGAGCGAATACAGCATAACCGAATAACAAATAACACAATGAAGTGTGGTGCAGGCATAACAAATAAAATAATAAAAAATAGTTTACCTTTGCTAAGTAAAATCGTAACGATTTCAGGTTGACACGACCTCGCCGCCAATAACAGTGGGGTATCACCATTATCATTATGTAAATTTATACCCCCGCCGAAATTCGTAAGCAATTTAACTATTTCTCCCTGCAATGGTTAGGAAATCTCACTTAGTAGATATAATTGAATACAATTATAGTTAAGTTTAGGATTCAGACACAGCCTACCTGTCTTTGTATAATAGCATTATGCAGCAGTCTATGGGAATGAGTTATACGAGCACCAGCTTTAAGTAATATTTCTATTAGCACTGAAGACCTTGCCCACACAGCTTCACATAACGGTGTGTATCCTGAAAAACAATTAAGAAAAAAAAATCAACCAACGACAGGGTAAGCACTAAGTAAGTAGTATTATTCCTTAAAAGATCACTTCACACATCTAACACATGTTGGTCTTATCCCAAACTTGGCAGTGCCTGTGCTTTGTAACCAGACTGCTAATGAACATATTTTAATCCAGAGATTCTTAAAGTGGTCAATATCGACCCCTATAAATTAACACAAGTTCTGATTGGAAACTTTCAAGATACTGTAATACTTGTGTTGCTAGTTGTTATAAAAATAACTAATATTTTAGTAGGAAGTATCACTGTTGTACTTTTAAAAAACTCAACAAGTCGATAAGCATGCAGTCAATTGGCTATGGAGGTATGAGGTATCAGTAAATTTAGAAAAGGGGTCCCATGCCCAAAATAGTTCGGGAATCCCTGCTTTAATCTTTCTAAATACGTCCATATTACAGATAAATTACATCGAGACACAAAACAAATGATCATGCTTATCACACAATATTTGTCCTGGGTGGGACAACCTTCAACCTTTGACAACCTTCGGTTAATGAGTCACTAACCACTAGATAATTTTGATAATTTATAGTTATAAGAAAAATTTTTGTAACTTGGAGAAATTAATTAATATTTGAATACCGTGGATCTCTTCACCATTAACATTGGCACCAATAGAAATAAGATACTTGACTACATTCACGTGGCCCCTGACAACTGCTAGATATAAAGCTGTCCGTTCATTGGTATCTCTGGCTTCTAGAGAAGCACCACCATCAACTAGAATTTTTACCTGGAAAAATTTATACTTTTAAATCTATACAAATAAATAAAATTGGAGTGTCTGTTTGTAATATTAAAATAACCGCTTTTTACTAAATGCATGTATGTTTACACGGTACATAGGCCAAAATAACATCTATACAAATAAATAAAATTGGAGTGTCTGTTTGTAATATTAAAATAACCGCTTTTTACTAAATGCATATGTATGTTTACACGGTACATATGCCAAAATAACATTTTTTACAATTTTTGTCTGTCTGTCTGTTTGTTCCGGGTAATCTCTGGAACGGCTGGACCGATTTCGACGGGACTTTCACTGGCACTGACTAGCTTCGCCCCGCGGCGTTGCCCGCAGTTATAACAACAAACGCGGGTAACACCGCGGGTCTCAGCTAGTACATAACAAGAATACAAAACAGTTCTTGTTACTTATATTGCACACGAGTAGGTATACCACTACCAAAAAACGGTAAGCATTTTATACTAGGTACCTACTTTATAAATATTTTGTGATAATTAAAAATGAATTATTTACATAATTACACGAATAAGGTGTAGTTAATTATAAACTTTCGCATTCCGTGCTATATGTGTACATACACAGAAACGTGCACTGGTCCTGGCCATAGGCTGGTCTGTTAGACAATGCAACATAGGTAATCGAAATATTAGGTAATTCAAAGGTATATAATACCTGTTATGTAACCGAGTTACGGTTCCTGTATGTACATAATTACATATATTATAAATATACGTTCAATAGTAGACTTACCGCCTCCAAAAATCCTCTTGCAGCAGCAAAATGAAGGGGTATCATTTTTTCATGTGTCTTATAGTTCACCTGGCTTCCTGCCTTTAACAAAACCTTCACTATTTCTATATGATTTTTTACAACAGCTACATGGAGCGGTGTTAAACCATCACCTGCAGCGATATCTACTTTACATCCTGAAATTTAAAAAATATTGCAAACAATAGGTAAATAAAGTTACTCCATATGTGTGGTCTTAAAAGTGGCTTATGTTTAACTTAAAATAAGATATAGTCAAATTTCACTTTTAAAGAACACTATCAGGCCAAAAATTGTAATTGATCACCAAAATAATATTACTTACGATTGTTGAGGTTATATATCGAACTGAAAGAAAGGTGCGGGCGGAACTCCTACTTTAAGGGTGGTTTAAAAAGAAATAACCATGCGTCGCTTCGCTTCCGCCACAGACCTTGTAATCTAACCTGTCCATGTAGGGGTGGGTGGCGTGCGTAGGAGATTGTGGAAGTAGCGAACATTTATTGTGTTATTCAAGCAAGTCTCTACCTTGTGGCTTGTGGTTAAAGAATAAAATACAATTCCAATAATATTATTCTTAAAATTTTAACAAACTTAAAAAGTCAGAAAGTCAGTCAAAAGTCATTCAGCATTAAATGCTGAGATTTGGTTAACATTTATTACATTGGGTCTTTGAATAAATTTAAAGTGCAGGCATGACTAAAACAGCTAGAACCCTTAGATTATTTATAATAATCTAAACTAGAACCATTGTAATTTTTTGTTTGCACATATATATTTTTTTTATGTTCAGTATATTTTTTTGACAAGAGAGCGCGCAAATTATTTTTGTTGGTTCAAATCAAGAAAATTTTAAGGGGATTAAATATCATTATATTTAATCTAAGGGGATTAAATATAGTGATATTTAATTCCCTTAAAATTTTCTTGATTTGCAGTTTCCATTAATATTTATAACACATAGTATCTTCTTGTTTACCTAACAATGTAAGTGAATTTACAAATTTATGTACATATGTATATAAATATTTAGAGATTGTTCTTCACCTAATAAGAGCTGTGTTAATCTTCATTATAATTTCAGTGCTTATTTCAATAAGGTAAAAATACTGTGAAATCACTGTACCTTATAATTTGAAATATAATGAATAAATGTAGAAAAAATGCCATTACCAGCTTCTATTAGTAATTTGACCGCATTAAGATGATTTTGTTCTGAAGCATAATGAAGAGCAGTTCTCATAAATGCATCTTGTTGGTCAATCCCATTACTGACTACTGAGGCAGACGCTATAGCTGCCCCAGTTGACTCAAGTATTGCTGCATACCATCTGAAAATATATTTAGTATTTCTGAAATTTATTATACACAAACAACCAAGTTTGAATACCTGAGTAAAGAATAAGTTAAAATACAATTGCTGACAGTATACTTGATAAGGGCAGTGATTAACACAGAGGGAAATAGTCTTAGAAGGAAAAGTCCAGTTTATGATATAACATGAATAGACTGGGCTCATAGTATGTGTCCCTTTTTCCTCCATTTTCCAACAAATAAAAGTATATCCTTGTCAAATCTATATCATAAATCTATACCTATATAAATAGATCAGCAAAAAAGTTTATAATCATTGTCTCTAATTTTTAGCAATCAATCAATTTATTACTTTTGGTTTTCTGATTAAATATTGTAGAAGTTTGTGATATTATTTAAAAATACCTAAATCATAATTTTGCTGATGTGTTAGGGTTGAATTAAATTTATTTTACTTTAAACATTAATAAAATTACTAACTTATACATTGATGACCATGTCTCATCTTCACTAGTAGTTGGTGCAACATTGCCTATTTCTTCATCCCATTCTAGATCAGCTTGTGGTGATGGTGTTAATAAAGTGGGGCTCAAAGGAGACTTCAAACTACCAATTTTACTTTCATCACTACTAGACCCCTCACTATGTATAAAAACAAAGTAACCCTGATTTTTGTCTGTCTTTCCATTATTATCTATTATTTCCATCATGTCATAATGTCCAAACTTGTAATCTTTGAGAGTTCGGTCATTGTGATTTTTACATTTTACTACAGTCTCCTCATGTCGCCCATAGTGCTTTAGTTTCCTCTTATGACACTTAATATGCCTTTTTCTTGTAGTGACATTGAACGGAGATACTTTTTGTGTTGATGATGTTTGATTAACAGATAAGAGTATTTTTAAAATATCAACATTACCCATACTAGCAGCCTCTCCAAGACATGTTTTACCTTGTTTAACAGTCTTGTTTGGATTAGCACCTGCAATAATATTGCATAAATGATTATGAGTAACCAATTAGTTAAACTTTTCACCGAGTGAGTGAAGTTACCAGAGGGCCTACCCTAATTCTGGAGGAAGGCCCTCAAAGGGTGGCAGCGCATCTGTCTCTTGGTTGTAGGTGTCCACGGGCAGCAATAATCACTTACCCTCAGATGACCAATCTGCTAGTTTGCTGTCTAAATTATATGTTTATATTTAAATTTACATTTTGCACTTTTAGGCATGACGTCAGTGCCATGCCTAAGAGTGTGAAATATTCAAAATATTGTATGCTCAATGGAGTAAATGAAATAAAACTCAAAATAAATAAATTATAGTTGACTTTTATGTAACATATATATATATTTATATAAGTTATAAAGTTGATGTCCTTGTGCCTTGAATCAGATTTACAAAGCAAGTTTTTAAGCTTAGTAAATTATTACTTAAGTTCACGTGAAAATCTGTAGTTCAAATAAAAATTATTTACTAATAATAAAATTTAGTCTACTCATTCTAATATTTACCTTTAGAAAGGACCTGTGAAATAGTGTCATAATTTTCTGCTAATATTGCTTGATATAGGGTATCTTCCAGATGAAGATCCATGTTTTTTTTAACTTAGGTTTATAGGCTAGTGCATAATCGTAATTTTTCTAATAATGATATTAGGAGCATTTTCTTTTACATTACTGCTGCTATATTTTCAGTGATTACAGCTAAAAATAAGTAATGAATGAATACAGCTTGTAGTTTGTTTATGTACAATACTAATTTGTATGACATTTCTGATACCTACTATGTCAAATTGTCAATCAAACCGCATATACCTACACAGGTACAGCGCATATTTACGTTACTGCTGGATCAACTTATTACATCGCGTATTATTGAATTTAACTCAACTTGGATTCTCCTTAACACGAGTTTGGGCTTAACGTACTCAAACGAATTTACAAGAGATTTTTGAAATATGTAGACTTGATCTCGCTTGCTTTATTGTTTTAAACGATGTTGTTGTTTGTTTTGTTTGTTTTCGAAGTTGGCTTAGCGTGAAGGAGTGAAAATGCAGATTATTGCAGCTTATCGTCATCGATTGTCGTCGCTAATTAAAGTATTTTATTGCTACGATTCTGTTGCGTTTGTAATGCGTTTCTATTGCGACGATTAATCGAATAGAATCTATAATATAAACGCAAAAAAAAACATGTTAGTTACCAAGTCTACTAACAGAACAATTTTGTCACAAAGTTGATAAGTAAACTGGCGATATTAGGGAGGGTATGGAGGAGTCACAGTGCTGGCTTTAATTGACTTCTACTGGCCATCATTTCCTGTCTTATGATCTCCTCCTTTTGTTAAAATTAAATGTTAAGTAAAGTAGGCTGGATATGGCGGACATCCCACCAGTTGCCTACAACAACATAATTAAACCTCTGAGTTAAGTGGGAAAGAAATGGAGTTACATTTTGACTCGACACTTGATTGACGAACACAAGTTACACACGTAAGCTTATGCTCATTACGCTAATTCACTTAATCGACTATGATTTGTGTTATTTGACCTGAATGCAGACCTCAATAAATTAAATAACTGCATTCGATTCGTTTTTAATCGTCGAAATTATAAAGAGATTTTACGTTCCCGGCTGCAATCACTACCAATATGTCAGCGTATCTACAAGCGCTCCATCATTCCCTGAATACTTTTTTTACCTAACTATTATGAACTATGATTAATTTAATATTTTATCTTTGCACTTATCGCATCGTATTTCTACATAACCTGGGAGACTGGGAAAGAATGTCTCATGGCATTCATATTTCTTCTCTCAAGACAAGATAATCATCAATGTATAAGTTACGCAGCCTTCTCAGAGATCCGTCAGAAGCAAACAGTTTCTTACTGACTTCTTGTAATTAACCCCAGGGCAAGTTTTTATCGAAGTGAATTCCCAGATTTTTATGTTCGAGATCGAAACTAAGGCTCCATATTATCCAGAATATTTGGGGCTGATGTGACCAATCGACTTTAGATAAAGTCCTATTGCCACCGATTATGATTGCTTGTGTTTTAGATGGATTCACTATTAACCCGTGTTGAATGCTCCATGTACAAATCCACTAATACTGTAGTATGAGTGTCAAAGTAATACTGTACTCTGTGACAGAGGCTAGGCTACTGTCATTCTGTCATTCAGCCATTGCCGGATATTATAATATATTTGTTGTTTGTTAATTATATTTGTGATTTATCAAGAATTTATTTCTTTTTGTAAAATTGTGTGTTATTCAACAAAAACTAAAACATCAATAATGTCTAGCACATCACAAAAACACAGAAATTTCGTGGCCGAACCGATGGGAGAAAAACCAGTAACGGATTTGGCGGGCGTTGGTGAAGTCTTGGGTAAAAGGCTTGAAGTAGCAGGATTCGACAAAGTAAGTTTCTAGAAATATTCGTGCTACTCTGTATACAACATGCGTATTATTTATTCCGTATATTCGTTTTGATGTTTGCTTTTTTATTTATTATCAAGTGTTTTGTGAATTACTGGCTATTGGTGGTTGATTCATAATCAACTAAAACATATAACCAACCATACATACTGAATGTTTTCGCATGGTTTGGTACAATTTAAAAGCCTAAAAATGTGTACATCTGGCATATGTGGTTATCTTGCACTTTAACTGTGCAAAGATAATAAATGATAGTTGATATCTAATTTCCTATTATAGTACTTACAGTGTACTTGGTGTTAAAAAGGTTATAATTTGGTTGTCTAGTTGATATGAGATAAATATTATAGTTATTCTATTACATATGGTTTATGTATTTACTAAGTTATTTTTTTCTTCTCTTGTAGGCTTACACAGTGTTGGGTCAATTTTTGGTGTTGAAAAAAGAAAAAGAACTGTTTCAAGAATGGTTAAAGGACACATGCAATGCAAATTCTAAACAGTCATCGGATTGTTACCAATGTTTAAAAGATTGGTGTGATGAATTTTTGTAATAACGATAAATATTTTGATAATTACATACATAAGATAATGTAAATAATATATCTATTAATTTGTAATTACACATAAGCTATAGGTTATACCTATATTTTTTTATGTAATTTTTCATATATAAAAATAGTACAAGCTTAAATGTGTTTCCATAATTCTACATAAATTTTGCTTTAAACACCTGTGTACTATTAGTTTTTGTGTTTAGTAATAATCTGTCTTCATATTCTATATTCATGTTTTCTTAAGATTTAACTGTGACAAATAATTTCTGAAAGGTATGTATACTAATGTAATTTTATAAATATTTTTCTTTTATTTTTTACCCTTAATTATTAATCTCTTTGTCAGGTTATTCTTTAGCCAACCAATATATTGTAATTAATCTTAGAACTCTGCTATCTAAGTTCTAAGATGTTAAGCCCAAGAAGTTATTTAGGATAAAGTAGTAAACAACACTGCAGTCATTGTTTTGTCCAAAACTATGAAACTAAGATTAGAATTATTGTAGTACTAAACCTTAAGAATTGTAGACTGTTATAACAATTTAGTACAAAGATAACAAAATATCAACTGAATTTTAATTGAAATGAAATGGTTGGCTCTGCTGCAATGCTGGGGATATTTCAAATTTCTGCCTACCCATTTAATATAAGTATATTTTAAATCTCTAAAGCCACCCACCTATAGAACTCAACAGAACTTGAAAAGATCCTTATTCAAAGTTATACAGTTGATCAAAATTAAAAAAAGAAGGGTTGATTTTCCATCAGTTAATAGTCACCTAATTATTTATTATTGACCGTCAGCGTGGCGTAGGCCAAAACCTCCTTTCTAAGGAGAGGCTTATGTCCAGCAGTGGACTATTAAAGGCTGTTGATGATGATTGATGATGATGGTCAACTTCACACTGAGAAAGAATAATAATAATAATATTGTACCACATTCACACAACACCATCTAGTCCCAAACTAAGCAGAGCTTGTACTATGGGTACTAGACAACTGATATAAATACATATATACTTTTTTTTTGTAAATACATACTTATTATACATAGAAACACCCAGACCAAATCAAACATTAAATGTTCATGCACACAAATGTTTGACTTGAGCGGGAATCGAACCCGCGACCTTTGGAATAGCAGTCCGTTACACAAACCACTACGCCATTCGGTCAATCATGCTTAAACATAGTGAAAAAGGCTGTAATATACCATTCAGATGGAAATAGTACCTTACATCTTGTGGAAATGTGCCAAAATGGTTGGCTATGCTGCATGAACCTCCTGTACACACCTATTGTAAGGGCCAGCTTCATACATAACATGGCATGTCGAAATGTAGATATCCTGTTCACCACCAATGTCACTAAAATGAAAAGGATCATGTAGAACCTAGCTCTTAGTTCTCCAAACAATAAAATAGAGATAAATGATTGACGAGGTAGAATTAATCTCTATAATAATTAGTCTTTTTTTTCAGCCGAAACCGAACTTTCGGCCCTTGTTTTAGTTTCGGCCGAAACCGAACTATCATTTTAAAATTTCGAATGTACCTATAGTGAAATCTAGTGTATTCCGCCCCCACCCAACCAAAAAATAAGCATTTAAATATGGACTTAACATCGTACTCTGTACACGCACTTTACAGTAACAACAAAAAAAAGAGCGCTCGGGAAACGACCTTTGCCACTCAATAGTTGTCGTGTCGCGTACCGCACGCTTCAAGAGAGCTGCCCGCGCGCTGTGAGCACGGCTCTTGGATTTCTAGAGTTTTATCTATGAGCACGGCGTCTGCTCGCTTGAAATGTGCTAACTTAGGATGGCATAAAATCACAATGACCTGACATGAATCATATCATTTAAAAATCACTGACTGACACCAATCATTTCATCAAATGAATATGATTTAAAAGTAGCAATAATTTCCATGACTAGTGCTGACGGACGCCGAATGTGCCCGGGGCCAGGGAGGCCACCGCCATAGAGATAGTATAAGAAATAGAGCATGCAAGGAAAGCCTCACCGTATCTCACGGTGCGAGAGATGGTTGCACGCAGACGCCCTCTCTATCTCTTTCTTAATTCTCGCACATGCGCAGTAACGTTAATAATAATCATGAAGTAAGAGAGAGATCTCTCTCGCACCGTGAGACACCTTAAAGCAATGAGAATGGTCGGATCTGCGTGCTCTATTTGTTATATGATCTCTATGACCACCCCAAGCTCTTTATCTGCTTATACCTACATACCACCTAAAACCACTGTAATAAGAGAGACACACGGCATTAATTCTAAGTAAGAGAAAATGTATTTATGAAGGCAGATAAAAAAACGTGAACGAGCCAGGTACCGCAGACGACTCAGGCGCCGGAGGTCGCAGAACGACCTCCGTCCTCCATAAGTGCATGCCTGGGGTTGACAAGTGAGGCCAACTGTCACCCTAGCTGAGGCAGACCAGGGTGGCGACGAGACGCGTTGCGGAGCGCGCGCGTCCTTTCGGGAGCACAAAGAGAACATGGGGGTTCCCACAGAGGAGGGGGTCATCTACCCGCTGTAGATGGCCCGAGGTACGTCGGGGTACCAGGGCTTTCCTTTCTAGGGTACACCGGGTTCCCCGGCTACTGGTACCCGAGACGGCGTGCGGTTTTGAGTCGGTTCGAGTCCGACATAGTCACCGATGGGTGGTATCCGAGAGGATTTCCGCACAGAACAAAAAAGAAAAAAGGCGTGGGGCAAAATTAAGAACACTATGCAAATGATTGGAGTTTAATATTCTATTTACTTCTAATTTTTTCATAGTTAAAGTTAAGCAACTGAAGATTACATGTAGCATAAGTGCATGTTGCATGGTTAAAAATGGTAAAATAGAGGTACAGAATGTAATTGAACTGAATGGAATTGAAATAACTAACTATCTATAAACAAATATGTAGTATATCTAAGGTTTGTATTACAAAATAATACTTAAAATTCCAGAAACGCCCGTTAGTTTTCGCCTTATATAACTGCTCTCAAGCGTTTCTTGAGTTTTGAGAAACGTTATATTTTACGGATTTTTTTTTGTTGACGGGCAAGAAATTCCCTTCGGATCTCCTGCTCCTTGAGGACTCAGGAACCAGGAGTATGTGGTGATTCCTCTAAAAACCACCCCAACGGTCGGCCTCAGGTCCCCCTCAGGCCCTACTCTGGGAGGACCCGGACCATGTTATTTCAGGTCCTCCCCGCATTGACACCATGCCTAATCAGGCTATATCCCAGGGGAAAAAACACTCCCCACGCCCACGCCCACGCCCACGCGGGGCAGTCTTCCAGCGTGTGCTGGACGGAGTCCCAGTCGGCTGTTCAGTGCTGGCATTGTGTCGTCTCTTCGCGTCCGATACGAACAGGTACTCACTGGAGCAACCATGCCCACTGAGTACCTGCGTCAGTCGATAGGTGAAGCGACCTCCCTTCCTACTTACCCAAGCTACGACTTTGGTCAGAACAGTACCGACAGCGCGTTGACGTGCATTCTGCGGATGTTCCAGTTGCACGTGCCAATGCGTTGGTGAGCGTTCCGCCGCATTTCGAGCTCGTCCTGGCTCCTCTAGGATATCAAGAGGCGGGAAACGTGCCAGGACTGTCGCCGCCTCCGACGAAATAGTGCAGTATCCTTGTACGATCCGAATGGCCGCTACCCGCTGCGCTTGACTGAGCTTAGCTCGGCAGCGGGAGAAGGCCGATAGGCGCTTGGCCCATATCGGCGCTCCGTAGAGGATCATGAATCGTATCACCGTACAGTAGAGGTGGCGAACTTCCTCCCGCGGACCCCCTAGGTTAGGCAGGTTAGCCTCTGCAGGGAGCCCGACAACCCACTAACTCGGAGGATCATCCGTTCGAAATGCTCCTCGAAGCACCAGCGACTGTCTAGGATGAGGCCAAGGTATTTAATGTTTTGGACAACCTCGACCTCTGTTCCCCCACTCTAATAAGTGAGCGGGTGGGAACTGCAATTCTGCGTTTCCTGGGGAACCACAAGGCTGCCGTCTTATGAGGCCCTTAGTCCCAGACCACTGATGTTTTGGACGACACAAGCCACCTCTATCTCGGCGAGCTCAAGGACCTACTGGAAGCCATGCCCCCTAGCCAGTACTAGAGTATCGTTTGAAGGGAGTTTATTTTTGAGGGAAGGCTGGCCCTCAGAACGGCATCATACGCGAGATTCCACAGAAGGGGTCCTAAGACCGACCCCTGGGGACTCTCGCATGTAACTTCCATATACGATATGAATCTGTCGCGGAGATAGACCCCGATGATGTCTGCCCACCACCGTGAGTTGAAGGCGTTGACTAAGTCAAGACTGACGGCCAACGCAACTCCCCCCCGATAGACAACCTCTTCCGACAAGTAGCGGACGCGTTCGATCGCGCGGAATCCAAATTGGTTGTCTGATAAGTCGGGGCCAACTCGCGATAGATGCTGGTTGATACGGGCGGTGATAACTCTTTCAAAGAGTTTCGCAACCTCGTCGAACGCCGACTCAGCCTATTCCCTGAGACCGCTAAATCACATATGTCAGTCAATGATGACACGGAACCAGGCAGCCTGCGCTTCTGGATCAGATAAGACCTGTACTTCCTCTTCCTCTGACTAATCCGCGACGAGCATATCTCGGTTCAACCGCTTTAGGTCCCATCGTCGTGGAGGATAGCTACTGCGGCGGTCCGCGGCTGCACCCGGGTGGAGGATAGCCACATTGAATACGATATGGCGGTGGTCCGATAAAGTGCTCCCTCTTCCGTCACCCTCCATCCTGATACCCGGTCGATGACCAAGGGAGTCTCCCATGTCAGGTTGACGATCGACTCCCCCTGCCACTGCACGCAACCGCTTACTCGACGAGTGTATCTCCTCTTACGTTGTCTAGGCGATCACCCCACTGTGTGGAGCGGGCGTTGAAATCGCCCAAGACAAGTACTGGACGAGACAGGAAAGTGCAAATGCAACTCCTAAGTCATCTCATTAAAGATATTGAGTTCGTGTTATAGTTAGACTTAAAATAACGTTCGGATCCAATGTACATATCTCTTAATCTGTGGTTTCAACTCTCACCATTGACAACTCACAAATTGTTTTTTTTTCTCTTTGGCTGGCATTCCTCTTCCTTATAAATCTGGTCTACATTTCGTTAGCAGTCTGTGGTCTATTTATTTTTGGAACTGAAGTCCGTGAAAATCGAGGATATTGCGTTTTTTTTGTACGTTCAATATCATTAAAATTTTATAAGTGCTAAGAGTGCTTTTTACACATATATCTCAGAAAGTTCTTATGTGTTGATACATCACATAACGCCAGTGTTACAGGTGTTGTAAATTGGACAATTTGATCTGACAACAAGACTTCCTGTTATTCTGTAAAAGTATGAGTTATCACAAAAAATACTTCTTGTGATATTCGCACCTTATCTTGTATTAAGAATTAAAAGTGTAAGAGACGATCACATTAAGAGCTACTACTCTCGTTAAGAGCTAAATCTATCGCAGTTTATATACTCAACTGCCTAAATGTATTTCGGCCTTTCGACGTTAATAACATTATAATTTTTTTTTAGAAAACATATCATGGTTCCAAAAAATAAGTAAAATGTCAACCGAAAATTGCTTGGTGAAAGCAATATACTCATTCAAGGGTAAGAATAATGACGAGCTATGTTTCAAGAAAGGCGATATTATTACTGTTACACAAAAAGAAGAAGGAGGCTGGTGGGAGGGAACATTAGGTGAAACCACAGGCTGGTTCCCCAGTAACTATGTTACTGAACATAAAGGTATGTTTATTTATACCTGTAGTAGCAATATTACAAATATAACTTATTAATATGTACTAAAATGTTATGATATATCCAGTAGAATATATTTCTATATAAGAATATATTTATTATGAGAAGATAGAATATATTTATTATGTTGTGTTGTATTTGTTTTTGGGTAAGAAACTAATTTCTAGTGTTATAATTGCACGGATGGCGTAGTGGTTTAAGCGGTCGCCACGCCGCTTCCTACTGCGCCGAGTGTTGTGGGTTCAAACCCCACATGGGACGACACTTTGTGTGATCCACAAATTGTTGTTCTGAGTCTGGGTGTTCTTTGTGTCCGTTTCATATATGTTTGTAAAGTCCCCCGCGACACAGGATTTATTCCTAATGCAGGCGTGTTCTTTTCAAAAAAAAAAAAAAAAAATATTATGATCTGTCTATTCTATTATTAGATAGATTTATGATTTCATTATAGGTAAAAATCAATTAAAAAGCTAATTTTGCTAAATAATCAAGTTAAATTATCAGATACAGGTATTTATACCCCTGGAGGAAAGTTTTTAATATTGATTTATAAATATTTAGTAAAACATTAGATTTCATCACTGTGTTCAATTACAATTATTGATTTAGAATAAATACTACATGAACAGTTCTTATGAATCATGATTACTATTATTAAGTGAAAGTATTTATCATACAGTTGTATAAGGTCTTACAGGACATGTATTATGATTATATTATTATTTACTAAATCTAAGTAAATAATAAATTTAATATTATTTTAGTCAGTTTTTCAAACAAATTACTAAAAGAAAATATTGGACACAGTGTAGATGATGTTGTTTAATTTAAACAAATCAAAAAATTCACTGAAAAATCATTGAGAAGAAGTGTTATTTATGTTCTAGAGGCTTAATGGCTAGTTATAATAGTAATTAATATTTTATTTTTATTGAACAGCTCTTCACAAGTTGCAAACATTGGTTCAAGTACTTAGAATCTAAGACATTCCATTACATGTTACAAAGAAAGAAGTATGAGTAAACAAAAATAGTAGAAATTACTGACACTATACAACATTTGTAGATCCATCAGGTTCTGTCACCACATCACCAATAAGAGCGGCTTCAGAGATACAAGCCTTTAGAAATGTGGTCCTTAAAGATATAATAGATTCTGAAAAGGCTCATGTTGCTGAGATGCAAGGTCTTGTAAGCAATTTCTTACAACCCTTGGAGAACAGTGATATGTAAGTATAATCACGTAAAGTAGGTATGAGATTCTCAAAACAGAATAAATGTTTTTGGTAAGAATAGTTTATAAAGGTGTAGAATTTATGGTAGATTAATAAGGAAACAGTAATATCAAACTTAACTTTCCAAAAAAATATAAAATAGCCTTCATAGTTTAATATTATTTCAATGATTCTGTTATAAGGCAGAAACAGTGGTAGTAGGTTTAACATGTTGTAGGCTTAACGTGGCCATGCTTCGGCAAAAACGGGCCGGCTCGAATGGTACAATACCATAGCCTTGCAGAAAACTGGTCGTAAAGCAATTTCACCGAGTGAGTGAGGTTTCCGGAGACCAACCCCCCCCCCCCCCTAAACCCCCCTCCCCCTAAACCCCCCTCCGCCTCATGATAGCGCCGTTGAAAAATAATCTACCCCAGGGGGGTACCAGCTGCGTTAGCATTGGAGAATCCCCCTCTGGACGTCCACGCTCAGAACACCATACGTCTGGGCGTGGATGTCTGGGCTGCCCCGCGTATTCTGAGGGGGAGGGCGCAACAGCGCTCGACAGGATATCTACCCGCGGCGGGAGCACGCACATCAGGCCACCCCTCGCCACGCTTGACGTGAATTTTTTGTAACATAAGGGGCCTTCACTCCAACCTCAACGATGTCCACCACCACCTCGAGACAGTGAAGCCGGCCTTGCTCTTTCTAACCGAGACGCAGATATCATCTCCATCGGACACCTACCTATCCTACCTCTCCTACCGTGGCTATCATCTGGAACACTCCTTTGTTGCTAGGCCTGGAGTGTGCGTGTGCGTTCGAGGTGATATTAGTTCTCGCCGCCTCAGCTATCTTTAAGGACGGGACCTTTCCATCTTGTGGCTCCGTGTAGACAGCGACGACCATCCCCGCGTCTACGCATGCCTCTACAGGTTCCATAGCGATGACACCGAAACTGACCGACTGATGGACCACGTCAAATGGCTACAGATTCCGTGCTGCAGCAGATCCTTTCCGCGGAGATCGTGATACTTGGCGACTTTAACGCTCACAACGCCGAATGGCTTGGCTCACGCAAGACCGATCACGCGGGGAGATCTGTTCTCGATTTCGCCCTGACCTGTGGCTTGTCACAACTCTCAGAATAGGGCACGCCTCTGGCGCCCTCAGAGGATATTGGCGGTTAGAGCCATACGCGTCGTGCGCATTGGCCGCTACTCTCTCGTAGGATTTGGAGGCGAAGGTGCTCGCCGAAGTATATCGGCGGACGACTGAGTTCCGGCGGTTAGCGGCAGTAGGCCGAAGAGATACGCGAGTGGCGTGAGGCCGCTCGTCGAGCCACGATGGCTTGGTCGTCCCGGCTGGAGGCTCCACGTGCTGGCTTTGCCGCCGTGGAGCCTAAAGCGGGTAAGTAGCACACCGTGTGGATTTAGTCGGTCCGATTCCGACACACCACCCCGCCGCAAACCCCAGTAGGGTGACGGCCCGAAGGGGTTTCCACACGAAAAAGAAAAACAATGGTTTGTCACAACTGGTATCAACGCCCACGCGAGTTCCGGATGTGGAAAGTCATGAGCCTTCACTTTTGGACCTTCTGCTGACTTCCGATCCGGACGGTTACAAAATCGCCGTTGAAGCCCCACTTGGCTCCTCGGATCTTTGTCTAATCCGCAGTACAGTGCCACTCACGTGCTTGCCGCGGCTGCGAGTTGCAGGCTGCCGCCGTGTGTGGCACTGTAGGTCAGCGGACTGGGATAGGCTGCGTTCCTTCTTTGCGTCCTACCCATGGCAGATCTGTTTCTTGCCGGATGATCCCACCGTCGTTGCCGATTCTGTCACTGATGTAGTACTTCAGGGCATGGAACTATTTGTTCCTTCTACATTAATTCCCATCGTTGGCAGATCCAAGCACTGGTTCGACAGATCCTACAAAACGGCGTCCCACCGAAAGCGGTAATGCTACCAATCAGGGGAAAATGCAGCGACGGCAGGCGATGTAAATACCATCACGCTAAAAAAAAAAAAACTGCCTACAGGTCCCTTAAAAGAGCCATTGCTAGGGTGAAATCGGAGCACATCAGCCGGATCGGTGAGAGACTATAGGCCGACCGTTTATCTGAGTCCTCGCCTAACAGCGAGTAACAGGGGTAGCGCGGTAACAGGGGCGCGGGGGTATGACGACAAAGGGGGCTGAGACAGGTGCGGGCGGCGGGCGAATTTTTGTAATCGCTCATTTCGATCGCAACGCGGACAGCGATCGCACGTGTTAATTGTTGCGGACGCCTTGTGATACACATGTGATAACAATCTCAAGATGAATCGTAAGATCTTCGGTCATAAAGTGAATAGTCAGTGAAACTGGAACAGAAAAAAGAAACTGGACCCAAATTCTGTTGAATATCAACAAGACATACATTTAAACAAAACCGTAGCAGAAGTTACTGGACTATCGGAAAAGACTGTATCTAGAATCGTACATCAAGGGAAATTATTGAAAGACAACGAAAGATTCAAATCACCGAAAAAATCAAAACAGGTTCGCAAAAAAAGAATAGAAATAGACGATTTCACAAAAGGAGTGGTAAGAAGAAAGGTCACTCAGTTTTATACAATTGATAAAAAAATACCTACTCTGAAAACGTTGAATGCTGTACTTAGAGAAGAGAATATATTACACTGCGGAAGGGAATATTTAAGGCTGTTGTTACCATGACATACATACATGACGTATGTCATATATAGTTTAAAATTTAAGAAATGCGGTTCTAAAAAGAAACTCCTTATTGAACTGCCAAATATAACATCGTGGAGGTGTAAATACCTAAGGACTATCAAAAAATATCGTAGAGAAGGAAGACATATTTTATATCTTGACGAAACATATGTAAATGAGCCTCACAACGTTTCAAAATGCTGGCAATCCAAGGATGTACATGGCGTACTATCTCATATTGGAAAAGGGAACCGTTTGATCATCGTACATTGTGGAGGTCAAACTGGATTTGTAGACGGAGCACTTGTGATATTTCAATCCAAATGTAAAACAGGTGATTATCACGATTCTATGAATTTCGTGAATTTCAGTAAATGGATAAATGAAAAGCTAATGCCCAATATACCACCAAATTCCGTCATCGTGATGGATAACGCAGCTTACCATTCGGTTCGAGAAGAAAAAAGCCGACTATGGCTTCTACCACGGCAGTTATGCAAACATGGTTACGACGACACGACGTGGTTTTCGATGATAAGCTGAAAAGGGACGACTTATCAAAATTGATTAAAAAGACAGAAACTGAAGATATTTATAAAATTGACGAGTTATTGAAAAGAAACGGGCATGAAGTGTTGCGTTTGCCTCCTTATCACCCAGACCTGAACCCTATTGAGTTGGTTTGGGGTGACATTAAGGGGCAATTAGCACAAAAAAGTGTGGACTCTAATCTAGACCAAAAAAAAACTATGTTAGAGGGATTATTTGCTGAATATTCTGCACAGAGGTGGGAGCATTGTGTTAACCATGTACATAATTAATATCGAGGACGAGTACTGCAAACATGATGGAATTCGGGATGATGCTGTTGATTTTATTATTAACACTCTGGACGACTCTGATGAATCCGATGATGACTCCTTCGAAAGTGAAGAACATATGAATATGGACATAACTGATTGAAATATAATTTTAATGATTATTCTATATAATAAATAGTACAATAGTTTATTACCAAATATTTTATTTACGTACCTTCATAGCTTTTAGTTAGTAAATTAAAATTTTGTATTATCATTAATAATTTTTCATTTAATAAATCACAATTTCTTTACTATGACGTCGCATATTAAGATATGCGACGAAATGCGCCAAGATAGTTCCTAAGGGAACTATCTTGGCACATTTCATCTCGTGTGTATCTCACTAAGCGCCCCCGCCGCCCGCACCTGTCTCAGTCCCCTTCGTCGTCATAGCCCCGCGCCCCTGTTACCGCGCAGGCGAGGACTCAGATAAACGGTCGGCCTATACTGAGACTTCCTTCTGGAACTCGTGCATTCTGGTCTCTTGCCAAGGCGGTCCAGGGGGAATTTCTGTAGCCAATCCTTTCCACCCCTGCAGATAGGAGATAATTCGTTGGCCTATGATGCCAAGGAGAAAGCTGATCTCGTAGGCAAATTCTTTGCATCCAACTCGACTTTGGATGACGGGGGAAACGTGCCGCCGACCATACCGCGGTGCCAGAGCTATATGTCGGATATCCGGTTCACACAAGAATCAGTGCGTGAAGCACTCTTTTCTCTTGACATTCATAAGTCGTGTGGTCCCGATGGAATTTCTATCGTGTTGGAGACGTGTGCTCCTTAGTTGGCACCGGTTTTAACGCGCCTTTTTCGTCTCTCCTACTCCCAAGGCGTCGTCCCGAACTCCTGGAAGGTAGCGTTTGTGCACCTGTTCCTTAAAAAAGGTGACCGCTCTGACACGTCCAACTTCAGGCCTATAGCCATAACTCCTTTGTTATCTAAGATTATGGAATCCATAATCAACAGCCAGGTCCTCCGGTACTTGGATGATCACCAGCTACTCAACGACCGACAATATGGTTTTCGCCGGGGTCGCTCAGCTGGTGATCTTCTCGTCTTTCTAACACACTGGTGGCGTCTGGCACTGGTGTTCGAGACCAAAGGAGAGGCTTGTGCCTGGCATAAGGCGCTTCTCTCGAAGCTCCCTTCCTGCGAGCTTCCCAAGAAATTGTGTAATTGGGTCACCAGCTTCCTTGCGGACAGAAGCATTAAGGTCGTTGTCGACGGTGCATGCTCCGACTTGAAATTCGTAAATGCTCGTGTCCTGGGACACCAGCATTTACGAATTTCGGCTGTGTGCTATCACCCACACTGTTTCTTCTGCATATCAATGACATATGCAGATGATAGCACAAGAGATGCCCTTTATACCGGCCGCCCCAACATTTCTCGGGAAAACGTCATTGAGAGTCGAAACAAAGTTGTGTCTGAAATTGAAACTTCCTTAGTGTAGGTTTCAGATTGGGTCCGACTAAATCTAGTCCAGTTTAACCCAAAAAAGACACAGGTATGTGCGTTCACCGCAAAAAAGATTCCATTTGTCGTATCACCTCACTTTGAGAGCACCTCCCTAACTGGTCGATCAGCATCGGAATCCTAGGCATCGACATATCGAGCGAAGTCCAGTTTTGGGGTCACTTAGAGGGTGAGGTCAAATTGTCCTCGAAGAAGCTCGGTGTCCTGAACAGATCGAGGCAGTATTTCACTCCGGCCCACCGCCTTCAGCTCTATAAGGCGCAAGTCCGGCCGCATATGGAATACTGTTCTTATCTCTATGCAGGGGCACCTCAGTACCAGCTTCTCCCTTTGGACCGCATCCAACGAAGAGCGACTCGAATCGTCGATAGCCCAAACATCTCCGATCGGCTCGATTCCTTGGCGTTTCGCAGAGATGTGGCTTCAATTTTCTATCGCATATATCATAGAGAGTGCTCCGAGGAAATGTTGGGACTAATACGAGTACCAGCCGCAAATTTCCGCCATCGTTCCACACGGCAAAATTTTCATCCTCATTACCCGGATAGTTGGCGCTTCACTACTGTGGGCTTTTCGAGACACTTATTGCCCCGCACAACCAATCTGTGGAACGGGTTATCGTCTGCGTTATTTCCGGACCGCTACGACCTTCAAACCTTTAAGAAAAGAGCGTACTCCTTCCTAAGAGGCCGGCAACTCGTTTGTGACTCCTGAGTTGCAGACGTTCATGGGCGGCGATAGTCACTTTCCATCAGGTGACCCGTCTGCTCGTCTGCCCCCTCTAACATAAAAAAAAAAACATTTGCATTTAGAAAAAAAAAATAGACAAATGATTATGCACATACTTCATTATTTATTGGCTTTTAATTTGCCTGTTATTGTTTCTATAAGTGTATAGTCTATTATTATTTAACATTCACTAGTCACAAAACCATTATTCTTTAATATTATGATCCATTCTTATCTAATCAAATAAAATAACATTGGTTTTAGGCTTACCAGGGATGAATTTAAACAATTGACTGGGAACATAAATGAAGTGTTACAAGTTCATGAACAGTTCCTTGCTCTGCTTGATGAATGTGCTACAAAAACAGGGCCAGATCAGCGAGTAGGAGGGCTTTTCCTCCAGTGGGCTCCTAAAATTAAAGCAGTACATCAAACATATTGTGCTGGTCATCCAAAAGCTGTTTGTATACTTGATAAATATAAGTAAGTGGTTACAATTATAATATAATAGTGATAGTGTAATGTTAAAGTAATGTCTCATTCTCAAATGGTAAAATAGGCACAGGTTTCCTACATTTATATAAATAGAAGTTACAATATACACAAAACTTTTATTTTCTTTTTAAGACAACTTCCGCTTTAGGAATATATCCTGTGTTGTGGGTTACTTGACAAAAAGAACAGCCAGAACTAGAATAACCTATATATCCCACAA
The DNA here is from genome assembly GCA_902825455.1 of Arctia plantaginis. Taxonomy (NCBI): domain Eukaryota; kingdom Metazoa; phylum Arthropoda; class Insecta; order Lepidoptera; family Erebidae; genus Arctia; species Arctia plantaginis. The sequence continues at coordinate 12,382,634 of CADEBD010000288.1, forward strand.
AATGTTATTCTCGGGATCACACAAAGTTTTCTTGCATGTTGGGATCGAACCCACAACACTCAGCGCTGTAGGAAGTGGTGTGGTGACCCTTAAAACACTGCACCATCCGTGCAGTCAAAACAAACAATAATCTTACTGTAAAGACAGAAATTAGCATATTATTACTGTAGTTTAATATGTTTTTTTTTATTCTGTAGAGAAGACCTGAATACATGGATGGAGAATGCTGGTGCTGTTTGTCCTGGGGTGCTAGTATTGACAGCTGGCTTGTCAAAGCCATTCAGACGATTAGGGAAGTATCCTGCCATGCTTCAAGAATTAGCGAGACATGTGCATGAGGCACATCCTGACAGAGGTGATACTCATCGGGCATCTGTTGTGTACAAGGATATTGCTGTAAGTTTACAAGTTTCACACACCCTTTAAAAGGGTGTTTTGTTTTTTGTTTTTTTTGTTTTTGTTAATGCTTCTGGACACAGTAGTTGTTGATGTTGCAAATTCCTGATTTAGAGCTTGTTGACAATAATTAGCCTAGATTTGCTATGAAATAAATGAAAATAGTTTCAATATGAACTTTAGAGGATTCATAAAAAAAATAAGAACTCTAGGTATACCTATCCTATACAATCCTACCTGGACAATGCACAAATTTGTATTTTTATAACATTGTCATTTTCATGTCTATGTCAATAAAATGTGGTACCAAAATAAATTGTTAAAGGTGAAACTAGATTTTATGTAAAGATTAAACATTTATACATGTCTAATTTATACTTTCACAAAAATATACTTATGAATAATAGTTAGAGATAGATAGTTTTGGGCAAAAGCTGTTTTTATCTAAATTTTAAATACAAGAAATTTTTTAAATACAATTGTTTGTTATTTTGGAAAAGGTTAATTTCAAAAAACCTAATAAAATACCAAGCTTTATATACTCATACAAGTAAGGTAGTACAACATTATAAAGCAATTTCATAGATTTTCTGGTTAACATGGTTGGTGTAACTCAAATGAAACACTTGATAACAACAATTGTGGTTCTGTCAGAAGAAATTGTAATTATTTTCGACAGTAAAAGGTGCATTTTGAAATCTTTCTGTATACTTAACTTGATTTTGGCATATGTATAAATTGAATGAAACAAAGTAATATTATCTATTATATTAAATAAACAATTAAACAAAGTAATATTATCACCAATTATGAATGACTATACTCTGTTAAAAGTAATAGACACGTTTGGTAAAAGCTATATAATTTTCAGAGTGGTTGTGCAGCACTACGGCGCCAAAAAGAACTGGAACTGCAAGTGGTAACTGGGGAAGTTCGGGGCTGGCCTGGTGGTGAGCTAGCCTCTCTTGGAGATGTTTTACACATGGGCAGCGTGGCTGTTGGCCCCTCCCATCAAGACAGATATCTTGTTCTTTTCCCTTCAGCACTGCTTTTATTATCAGTCAGCAAAAGAGTCTCGGCTTTTGTGTATGAGGTAGTTAACTTTTCTCTCAAGTATGTAAATTGTATTTTCTCTGCATTGTATGTCTAACTATATATTTTGTGTTTGTAGGGTTGTCTTCCTTTAACAGGTATAACGGTTTGCAAATTAGATGATACAGATACCAGAAAGAATGCATTTGAAATAAGTGGACCAATGATAGATACCATAATAGCAGTTTGTCAAACCAGAGCAGAAGCTGATAACTGGGTGAGCCTGTTGCAAAAGCACTCCAATACCAGTAGTCCTGCTCATGAACCTGGACAGCCACAATCTTTGCCTCATGTAAGTCATTTTTGGAAAATTATCTTAATTTTAAGTAAATGTACTTTGTAAAGAGATGATGATGATGATAAATGAAGAGGCCGAAGATTGACAAAGCTTTTTAGATCTGATGAAAGGGAGGGAGGACGGTTAACTGAATTAAGAGACTATGAAGTATATTTAAAATTTCCAGTTCTTAGAAGGAACAAGATTTTTTATTAGAAAATTGTTCAATGGTTCTAACATTGAACAATTTTCTACAGACAGTGCTATTTATAGCAATTTTTAATTCTAATTTTATTGAAGAAAGAGATTTCTTCAATAAAAAATTACTTTTGAAGTCGGTTTCAAAAACGATATTTAATATCGTTTTTGAAACCGACTTCAAAAGTAATCGAAGAAATTCGACAGGGATTACGCGATTTCTTCCTCAACTGTAAACAGATTTCAATAGTTCTCTTTTAAATTTAATTGGTTATACTCAAGGTTGGTCCCATTTTGAAGACTATATTCTTAAATTCAGGCGCATTCAAGTGGCAATATTTTTAAAGATTGAATGTTTTTTTTTAACTTGTAAGAAATCTATCAACAATTGTCGTAAGAGAAAAGACTGGCGTATTATATATATATATTAATATTAACTATCCAAAGTTACTATATATATGTTTTAATAAGTATGTAGTACAAGTCTTAGCTCTAAATTAAAAAAAAAAATAGAAAATGGTGTGTACTGTTTTCATATAATAAATTTGTTTAAGACGACTTTAGTCCCTTTTAACAGCAGAATCACTCATCTTGATAATTTAATTGATAGTGTATTAAATAATAATTAATTAAGGTGGAATCTAAGGTTTTTTTGTCATTTTGGTTGTATAGTTGACCCGCTCTCCTTCCGAAGGGGCGTTGTCTAGCATCAATTCTAGTCGCCGCAGCCTTTATCACGTGACACTACCACCGCCTAGCTACCCTTCTGCATCACCTTATTATTCGTTGACTAAATATTTCGCAAGACTTGTTAAGAAAAAAGTTATTACTAGACAAATGCTACGTAAACTTTTACATGAAAGAACCTGGGCTAAGGCTTTTGAATTAACAGGAATGCCAGTATTAAGGAGACATAAAAATCATATACGGTTGCGAATAGATAATGATGGTGTGATAGCTGCTGAAACTGAATATTCAGATAGTGACGATAGTGATCAGGATACTGAATCGTATGCGAGTTCGAGCTATACTAATACTGAAGCTAGCAGCAGCAACAAAATATTGAGACAAGATGCTATGGATACTCCTAGAACAATGTCCTCCTGTAGCAGTTGGGATAGTAATTTTGATTATGTGCATTATTTTAATAAGTCTAACGTTGGGCATTTAGTTGAAAGTCAAGAAATAAACAAAGCAGATTGTACACAAAAAATATTTGGTACTATTGCAGGCAGCAATAAAATTCACAACACCCTTAGAACTATAGACAGTGGACAACATTACCAAATAAGTTCTTCAGGTAGTGCAAACTATTTAAATCCGCTTGTCTTACATTCCGAAAGTACTGATAATTCCATTTTCGAGGTTAAACCCTACATGGCTTGTGAGGATCTAGTTAACATGGATCAAAATATGCAAATTGAACTTGGAAACGATGAACACGACTTCATACCAACAAGACGGAGTTTTCCTAATCGTAGTGCTAAAAACGATACAGTTCCAAAGCTTTGGAAATCGACAGAGGAAGATTACACTCACCACGAAGATAGTGTTCAAGAGTCGCTAGTTTCTAATGTTTTACAAAATCTAGATCCACCATCACCCAAACAGATATATAGTCCTATAGAATCTATTATATTAGACCCTCCACCAATGTTCCGCAATGACGAAGAGAATATGAAAATAATTAACGTAAACCTCAATACTAATGTTCCATTCCGAAAGCACTCTCTTAATTCGGATAAAAGAATAAGGCGATCTATGTCGAGGTCAATGGTAGAATCTGAAAATTACCATCGCAAAGAAGATCCTAGTTTGATCAGAATGAGTTCACAGTCTGAGCGTCATAAAGTACACAAAAAGTGTGAATGTTGTAATAGATCACTGTGCCCCAGTCCCCGTTCGTCTGACTCTGGTGTTGTAGGCAGTTGTAACTTAGCATCTCCAGAGTTAAATATGCATGAATATGCGAGCTCGGGAACAGCTGGTAATGAATCAGACTCGCACGACAAGGGGTCTCATCATGCCCAAGATTCTTTAACTAATTTATCTGAAGGAAGTTTCGACTCTGATCGTAGGAAGAAGGTCACCTTATCAGAAATAGAGGCAGCTGCTTTCGAAGAACAGTGTAGATGTACTTCACCTTTTGGATCCACAGCTCGAACTTCTTGTGTGACAAGTGCAACCTCAGAGAATAGTCTCGATGTAATAGATTCGTCTAACGTCAACGTTACGTCCACCTCTGTATCGTCTACTATGGCTACGCCAAATATTAAACGTACTTCTATAAGACGAAACATTGAAAGTTATATTCCTGTAATCAAATTGAAACCTGATCCTCCGCCTAGGTTGTACAGGAAACCGAGTACTCATATAGAATTGCCGAAAAACGTGCGACAGCCGTTACCTTGTCAGTGGAGTACTCTGAATATAACCGAAAAAACAAAACCAAGTTTACACTATCACATGCGAATCTATCGAGATCCAGCTGAAATGAAAAATACAATTATTGAGAGGCAGTCTCGCGTCAACGCGCCTCGTAACCGTGACTTATTTGGTAAAGAGAACAAGCAAAACGTTGATGCGCATAATACAGAAATGCGTAAAACGCGATCTCGTAGTGAGGACTTGACAAAGATGCAGAAGGGTTTAGCTGAGGGTCAGTCTGGCTTTGTGGTGTATCGTTCAGATTTGTACGCACACTGGTGGATGAAAGCAAAGTTACCGATTACTGTGGTCACCGACTCAGGCAAGGATTATTCTTTTGTAAAGAGCTACTGATTTGTGTCACTGGTTTGAAGATAATACTGCCTTGAGGTTTTGTAACCATTAGATTAATACTGTCATTAGAGTTCCCCAGTGTTGCAGTGCTTTACTTGATCATCCTTGCCTGTGTTTATTCATCACACTAACTACAATAAATCACTGCAAGTAGATCTCACGTAATTGTACTAACCAAAACAAGATAAAAGTAATGCATGGTAAGGCTTATTTACCTACTCATCCCACCAATATAAAATTTTCCATGTTGAAATCCATTTGAACTGGGCTTTGAAGTTTTACTGCCGAACCGACCGCAGCTGTTGTTAAAAATATAGACAATAATGCTATTAAAGATAAGAGTACTGGATGCTGCAATGATGAGCCATACAATATATCTGTTTTATATTCCTGCTTAAATAAAATATATGTATAAACAAGGGTTTTGTAAACTTACGAAATTTATAAAAATATATTAAAAAATTGCTAACTCTAAATCAAGGTTTTGTTCTCAAATTATCCTCGTTTGGTAATTTTGGCCTAATCGTGGTATGTTTTTCAACAGATGGCCATGAGCGACAGCAATAATTCGGATCTATCTGCTGGCCTAACGAACCACAAAAGATCACACTCATTCAACAATCATCAAAGCTACACACAACACACGCAACAAACGCAAAAAAATAAACAAAAGAATCAGTCCGCGCGATGGCTACTGAATTCATGTGACTCTCTCGACCAATCTCCTGCCAAGGCAAACAAAACCCCTATCGGCAAGAAATTTTCATCTGTTGACTTTATCGACACAGCAGCCTCGAACTACAGCAACAAAGGTAAAGTAGCTTCTAAAAAATGTGTCGTAAATGAACTTATATGTATACTCATTAGAAGTTTGAAGAGACTATTCCTCCTGGTCTAGTCCTGAAATTCAATTCACCGACTTTGTGTATTCTATCCTTGTATCGACGTCTATTATTATTATTATATTATAAAAAACTTTATTATAATATAATAATATTGGAAAATAAACTTCTATATGTACTTATTTGCATATTTAGGGTGGAGCATTACATGTTTAAGGCCCGCGCCGCCACTCAGGCCTCAATCATTCACGGTGGGTTCGGATGAAAACATTGGCCCGACGCACCCTTATGCCCCACATCAACGCAAGTCCAATTCTTACGAAGAAGACGCCCTTATTTTAAAAGTTATCGAAGCGTATTGCACGTCAGCACGGTGCAGAAATGCTGTTAGTTCTGGTGAGTACTTTTTAATGTATGTTTGACTAGAAGGGAATAATGGTTTGACTAGCTAGAGTAATATACTAAGATACATATTTATACACGACTAAACAACAAAAACATTAAAAATAAAAAGTAATCTGATGTGATTTTAGTAACTACAAAGGAATGCCATGCTTGAATTTATTAAGTTTTTTTAGAGATTATTATATAAGGTATCAATATGAGTAAATTGATTGAATTCAATGTTTGTTGGAACTTGATAAAACGAAAGGTATCCACTAACACAGCGTGTTTATTATGCAGTACCCAATATTCCACTGGAGATTTTCGAGTCGACAAGGAGGAGACATGCGAAGTCAAGAAATCGTATTATCAGTTGGTTATTAGAATGAAATATATGTATTTATCCATGATACCAAATTTTTGCTAGTCATAACAGTAGCGCTTGAAAATTATATTACTTCAAGTTTGCTGATGTTGATGTAATGACGATAATTTAAGTAATACTTCGTTTATCACTGTTATATTTTATAATACTCAGTATTCTGCTCAGTATGTTGATACCTACAGACACACGTCTCTAAGTGCATGTGACGCATGCTTTAATAATCTCTTATATTGTAATAGTCCTTGTAGATCTGATTTCGTTAGTATACATTATTCAACTGGGATTTACGTTAAATAGTATAACGTTATTTAGTTCGCGTAAGTACAAAGTAGCTAGTCGCTGTCGCTGTAGAAGTTACTTATTTATTTAACATCGTCATTAGTATATACGGGTCGGTTTACATTGGTATTTCAACTGTCAACGATGTCAACTTGAAGCACAAATATTTATTGCATTTTGTTTAAATAACTATCACCATGAAATATATCTTGTCACTAACAAATTGCAACAACGCTCTCTTCCATCAGCTTGATGTTAAATCACGAGCCGGATGCTATGTTATAGGGATATGTACATCTCAATACTGTTCTGATCTGGTAGTCTGAATCTTTCTATTTTGTTACATGCGGCTGCCTTTATATCGCACCTGCAGTGGACTGCGGCCACTTATCTCTTGGTAAAGTACAATATCACGCACCCGCTACTAACATACCTCACTATAACTACACTAAACTTCCGACCGTTCAGCGAAGTAACACGCCCGATTATTCCGGCTGTAACAAATCGTCAAAAGTAAAACGTAACAAAAGTTCCTCTGCGGCGGACTCGTACGTATACCGGGGGCCGGACACGAGGAGGCTCTTGTCCGAACAAAAATTCGTCATGAACCGCTCTAATCCTAATCTGTGGGAGTGTTCGGAGGAACGTAGACAGAAGCTATTGTGCGGAAGAGAAAGACGCAGCGGATCTCATCCCAGCTTAGCAGCGCCTTTGAGGGCCGTCTTATCAGTTCCTTCGCCTTCGACGGCGTCCCGCTCAGCGCGATCGTCTACTTGGTGCTGTGGCACTTTTGTTAAACATCTCACGAAATCTCATCATTTTGACTGACATAAGTAGATACTATTAGTTTATGCTCATTCTTGTTCCTACATATCACTCGTTCCGCTGTTCGTTCGGAGTACCAACACGTACCTGTTCTCCCCACGAGTTCACGATATTAAGTGAAAAAGTTCATTTTGAAAATTTACATTTAACCAAAGCTGATTCCATTGACTAATATTTTTAGTTTTTATTTTGTTATTTTTTCATTATTAATTAATCGCATCCTCATTTCATTTTAGTGCATTAATTATGGACTTTTAAGTTATTAAATATCTAATGCTAATAAATTTGATCGCAAAGTGTTTTGTGCTTTGATTTCAATATTGCGAAATAAGCAATATGGTCGTAGGTTTTGTAATGTTCGCTCAGGGTGTTACCTATGTTTGCATAGATTTTTCATAGAATGCATGTACGCAGTATTATTTAGTAAATAGATGAAAATTGTACTCATGATTGCTTGTATATTTTATAAAAACTAGTAGGTATAACTATTTTTGGTGCATTGAATCATAGGCTATTAAAAATGTGTATGTGCATGATTACTTGATTACGCTTTGAGCTAAAGGAAGAGTGTACGGATAAATATATTAAAATAAGTATTAAGATAATAAGATAGACGTAATTAACTTATCTTATTATATGCCTATTAGTTTTGCGTGGCCGTGAAAATGTGCCAGACAAAACACACTTTTTTTAACGTTATTTCTATCTATCATTGAGACTCGTTAAATGCCAAATGGTGCTTTTTATACGAAAAAAGTATGTTCATGAAGTAATAAAATTAATTGGTTTTTTTTTAGTATAAACTTCAAAACGTTTGTAGGAAATATTTCAAAATATAATATTATTGTTTATTATTATATATATATAATCCTTTATTTTAAATACTTGAAGTAATGGATATTGTTTAAATTAAATGGTGTTATTTAGGTTATACCTTGGATAGTTATTGCTTGATTTATGTCAACGAAAAATGTTCCTTGTTACCTGAATTTGCAGTCAAATCTATAGGACATTTAGTGAGAGGATTTTCCAAAGCTCTTTACCTATTCTTTAATGGTATCGAGTTCTACTAATTTATAGAAAACAATTGGCAGATAGCAGTTGAGTTAATTACAACTAAGGTGACAGAATAAAACTTTAATGATTGCGGTAGATCGGGACGGTAAATAGGTGAACACTACCAAAACAAAAACAGTAAGTAACATTAGATAAGATATAGTCAATGAAAAACAATTTTTTTCAGTTTTCTTACATTTGAACGTGAAAAGTTTAATTGGTTTGTTGATCAAAATACTTGCAATCCAAGGTTAAAATAAATGTTTTTGTTATCAAATCTATTTTTAAGACTTCTGAGAAGTCCATATATTTATAAATAAATATGGAGTTATTCTATGCTATTTTAAGCCAAAATAACATGCAAACCAGACGGCGGATTAAACTTTTTTCTAATTCTAGTGTGTCTTGTCCTTTGTGTAGACGTGTTGGTCGGGTTGGAGCCTTGATCGCCAAACAAAACAGTTCCAGTTCCGTAACAGGGCTGTTAGGTTTTCCAATTTCACAAGTAGAATGCAGTTTTGTTTCATTTTGAGTAACTTTTAAGCAAAACGATTGCGCAATATTTTTGAGAACATTCTCTTTTATGTTAGGAACAAGGTTAGGTTTCATTCTTATATCTATATCTATACAAATAAATAAAACTGGTGCGTCTATTTATAATGTTAAAGTAAAAGGTTTTTTCATGCTGACGCGGTGATTTGCACTAAAAACCAGTTTAAATATTTTTTGTCTGTCTGTCTGTCTGTCTGTTTGTTCCGGGTAATCTTCAAAACGACTGGACCGATTTTGATAATATATTATATATATATTTTACTGCCAGCTAGCTGTCTATATAAGGAGTAACTTAGGCTAGTTTTTCTCTCAGAAAAACCCTAAAAAATTTTGCTCAGTCCGGGAATAGAACCCACTAAGGCAGTGCTTTTCAAATTCCACGCAAATGAAGTCGCTGGCACAAGCTAGTTCTTAAGTCGACCAGACGACAGCTTATCGATTTTTGTCAGCAGAGAATCGTACAATGAATTCATTGATTTTAAAATTGTAACTTGTTTCTTCAAATTTACTCTTTCTAAATATAAAAAAGTCTATAATTTCAAACCAAATAGACTTGTCATCAGTCCAAGTTTCATTTTTTACCACGATGACGATACCTCAAACCCAGCTCAACGTCAGTAAAACGTGTTAACATTTTAACGTTGACATCCCGGGAAAGCCACAATACCTTACCCGACTTTGATAAAAAACCAATAGTACATTACACAGACAAAGTTCGACAGATTATAAGGATAATTTCATGTTGTTGACAATGCCTATTTCATATTTTGTTATCACACATTTCAAGATTTATATTTTTTAGTGTAAGAGTTATTTATGAAGTCACCAGAATTAGTCTCGCTGTATATTTAAAACGTTTGTTTATCTAGGTGCGTGTAGTTGGAAATAAATTATAAAAATAGACGAGACGACATATTATGAAGACAGATGACCAAGGATCTCATTGCAACTAAAAATGATTACCGACTTCTTATTGTTGAAGCAAACGTGAATACATAGGATTAAGTTATACATCCATCAGTTCAACCTACAATATACATGACCCCCTCTCACATTAGAACTTTCTCTTTTATTAAAATAATTGTGATAATTTTACAGTGACAATAGATTTGACTGCAATTCAGCTGTTTAACTCTATCGCCAATGAACAAAGAATGATGTTACAACAGGAATAATGCTAGACTAGTTTGGATTTACTAAAAAGTTTACGTTTGTAGGTACTAGGGCTAATAGAGACTAGTGAAGCAAGTTATTAGATTGTCTAACAGGTAATCAGAGGGGGAAGCGGCTGCCCGCAGCGTTCATTCATTTAATATTGAACACGATAGCGTAATACACAGCATGCAGCGTGTACATAAGAACGTTACTGTACCGCTGCCAACTGCATATTATACCTAAGCCCTATCCGTTTCTTTCATTCTATGAATTTGATTATCAGACTATATATTTCACATCTTTTGTCTCGAAAATTGAATTTATTAACATGATAGTATATGTTAATAGTATATTTTTTAATTATAACATTTTCACTCTATGATTAATCAAAGATTTTCTCACTGGAATTCTACGAGTTTCATTACACAAATTTGCGTCATCAACAAAAATTATTATAGAACTGATTCAGCGACGCGCCATTCCCACGTCCCATTAGGGAAAAGAGCTAAAAATAGTGGTTTTCCAAGCATATTCTGGCGCTGATTAATTGGAGTAGAAACTCACAAAACTGACTTACGTAGTTCATACATCGCTATTTACTGATGACAATTTTATTTTGCCGAGAAAAAGTAATAAAAGTGTTTCCTTTTTGTTATATAAGTATACATACACCGTGTTACTTAGAGAAATATTTTTCCAGCCTATCATATATTCTGAAATAATTGTTCCAAATACGCCTTTTATTGTCTGTGCATTTTAAACAACAATTCATGCTAATTTCAATGAATTGTTTAATGATATATGTGTAGTATGTGGACTCCAAACCCCTTTTTCGGGGGGCTATACTCTTCGATACTGAAATATAACTATAGGTTTCTATGACGCAATGTAATATTAACTACTGATAAGAAAATATTATTACATTTTATATGACGTGACATTTTAAAGTATTATATATAGTTAAATGTTTATATGAAAATGTGTTGCAATTTTGATCGCAAATTTATTTTGTGTAATGATAAAATTATGCCATTTCATAGATACGCCACTATTTGTTTCGCGTGACAGGTAATGTAACATGTATTAGTAAAAACTATCATGTGACTTGAGTAGTATTATCAGAACTTAAGGATTTTTTTTTTCAATATTTACCTTTATGAAGATATTTTATTGCCACTAACCGTCATCAAACAAATCTGTTGAAAAATTGTTGAATTTGTTCAGTATATCCTTATAAATTATTATGTATGTATTTATTTACATGTTATTATTAATATATATATATATATACCATTATTAGTATGACTGTATTTTTCCTGTATATTACAATGTAAATGTGATAAGCTAACGATAAATGTGAACATGTTTAGTTTGTTGTACATATTAAATTATTATTACATCTAAATACTAACTGACTGTATAGAGATTACTGTTGTTATAATCTACAGATGTTATGAGGGTTCAATAGTTCAGTCAGTGCTGATTATTTTATAATGATGATGATTTATTGTCAAGAATATACGTTGAATTAATATTGAGTTTTTATTATTAGTCGGTTAGGTATCGGTGTATTTAGTTCCTTTACATTTTTATAGTAATTTAACATTATTATAAACAAAATAATCTTGAAATAATAATTTGATGATTGATGATTTTGACGAATTGCCAAATTAGCGAGTAGTAGTAATATGGCTACAATCGTGATAATAAAATATGACAATACTGCATCATTATTGTAGTTAGTAACAACAAATATTCAATACACTAAAAACTGTTTTTAAAATTACCGGCAAACGGCGTCCCCTCCACAGTAAGAGCCTTCATATTAAACTGTTGTTTATAACACATAATCTACATATATGTTTGTTTTAAATGTTCATTAATTGTAGTTTATTAACGTAGTATTTACTTGTTTACCGATATAAATTCTAACACCTAAAAGTTTTGTACATGGATTAAATCCATGTTTCTCCTTAGTATACGTATGTGTTTGTGTTAGTCATATATTGCTATTTGTAGTAAAATCGTATATATGTTATGCATTATGTTACATTATACCACCAACATTATTACCCTTACGTACATTTTAAAATGATTGTGTTAATTAAAAACCCAAGTACCTGGGTTTTTAGCCTATATATATCTCCTTTAATAACAAGCAGTTTAAAAATACTCATTTACGCGAGGAATGTTCTAGATATTAACTCAAGCTATCTTTGTTTATTACTGCAAATAAAAAGAGATAGCGGTCTTACTTCAAGTAACTGTCTCTTCGTGTAAATGAACTTTTATGTAGGAATTTTGAAAGGTTTGATAGGAATCATTGTATTGTACAACTTGTTCCTCATCTTTCGCATATTTTTGTTGTTGTTCATTAGAATCTACTTTTTGATCAAAACACTTTTTTAATTATACACATATGAGGTAGAAGTTCTTTAAAATGTTTAATTACCTGTTTATATATTATTATCCTTATCCTATTAATCTTTATACGAGACAACATTGTGTGTTATAATATTATATTTATTTTTTTATGAAATTGTAGTTATCATTAAGACTTGCACAAATAATTAATTTTACCTATACTTTATATCTCCAAGACAAACAGATATGACAGTGAGAATATCATTACTCTACATAAACTCGCACTTAAGCTTTTTTATCCTCCACAAACACATTAAAAATCGTTAAAAAAAATTAAGTTAAAGGTATGGCAAATAGATCGTAAATGTTAACATCGCCTACATTATGTTCCTTCGAAATGAGTTCCCCGACCTTGAGGCAATAAACACACTGACGCGCTAATGAAATTCTGCTATATAGGGTTTCTAATCCTAAACTTTTAAGGTAACAGAACATGGCAGAGCAGAATTCGGGGCAGCCCTCTTATCTTTGACAGTTTGTATGTCTTTTATAGCACAGTCATAGTCCTCCGCCATAACCGCCTAATTACTTTTTATTCAAAAATTGATATTTTTTATTAAATCAATTTTTTTAGGAAGATATTTAATTTTTTAAATTCTACCGAGTGAATACTTACAGAATAGTGATCTCGAAAGCCCTGATATAGCGCTCTCTGTTCGCGCTGTTAGAACTGATTGATTTTAAAATAAATTCTTATGGCTTATTGCCTTCAATGTTGATATGGCACAGGCAATACGGAGTGTCAAAAAATAGTCTGTTAGGAGGCTTCTGCGCTTCTGGAAGGAGCTTGGTTGGCTCACCTAGCTAACCAATCCTCGACGCATAAAGGACCACTCTTGAGTCTAAATGCGGAAACCGAAGTCACAACCAATACCAATACCAATCGTCTGGAACCGTAATTACCAAAATAAGTCGTAACGCATTAACCATATAGGAAAAATATCTTCGTAATAGTTTCTCTTTAACCGCAAATGTATGGATAATTTGTGTCATTCTTCATCGCAGACGAAAACCATAAAATCTTTTGCTAATGTCACCGTAAATATGCCGTTACATTCGCTACACTGAACTCACACTATATTCTCTTAATATATAATTATGTAAGTATAACTATTATCTAGGTAAATAAAAATAAATCGCAAAATCGAGAACGGCTTAAACGATTCGGCTGTTTTTTTTTTTCGTATTCTTGTTGGCACAAGGAAGGTTCCTATATGGAGAGAAAAACGTAAAAAAAAATAGGCAAAATAGTATAAACAACACTTTTCATTTCCAGAGTACATTAAAACACTTATTTTTCGATTATCTTAGGATTATCTTTGATATGCCTTCAAGTTGATTAGTCTGTATGAATATTAATCTGCCTGCCTAAAATAAAGTTCGAAGAAAAGTGATCACTCTGAAATACGTTTTATGTTTTCTATTGGACTGCAACCATAGAGATATAACCATAGAGTGAACAAGAGCCCCCAGTCTTGCAATATAGGCAACCAGGAGATGGATAGTAGATAGTTCCCTTGTCTCTTTCTAGTCGAGCTCTGTGGTTGTCTGGGGAAATTTCTAATCTCCCGTCTGTTCTACGATCAAAACAATGCCCATGATAGTCAATCGCAGCTTACCTATTCAGACAGAGGGAACTATCGGGCATCATCTCTTTCGTTCCCTTCATCGCTTTTAATTAGCTGTACCCCGTGTTCTCTCTATGCTTATATCTCTGACTTTTGACAGAACGATATTTGTCGGACGGCTCCCACATTAATATTGTACATCATATTTTTATCATAATAACCTTGGTATTTCCTATCCTATCATATGACAAGCCGGACAACGTTCTCCATGTTCATTGTTGATGCCTTATCACTGTTGATTCCTATTTTCTTTTTATCTAGGTAATAAATCATTTAAAATTCAGTATAATTTGAAACGTGCGGCAGACGTTACTGCCCATTTAGCTTATTTTGCCAGCTGTACGCAGGAAACCGTGATCATATTTGGTTTGCTACCGACTTCAAACAGATCGGAAGTTATCTAGTACCTATTATATTAAGAGTCACATAAAGTGTAATCTGTGCAAGTAAAATTGTAATTAATTATATTTAACTCTTTAGTAAACTTTGTTAGAGTTGTTGGTCGTTTTAACTTTTTTTAATGTTTATTTATTCTTGTACAGATATCTCTAACTCAAGTTATTGTCGTGGCTCATATCAAAATAATAGCATTTTCTTGTATTGTAGCTGTAAACCTTTGTTGTTAAATCAAGTTCATTGACAACAAAAGCATTTGGGACGATCTGGACTTGACCTGATTGTATCAGACATGTCTGAACCACCAACCGAATTTCAATATCGCCAGCAACACGTATTGAACTATAATAAAAGTAGCGAAACACATAAATAAAATTATTTCGAAGCACTACGATTCAAGGCACTGCTTTATATATCCATTAACACAGTATTTATTTTTATTTATCATACATTTACAGAAATAAATATAAAAAAAGAATCAAAAGGTTGGTATCGTAAAAATATTCATCGGGAACTAAACGTAAAACGTTACACAACTTATCACACAAAATTGTTTTTGCAGAATGCGACGATGAGACACCCGCGATAGAAGTTTTGGTAAGGTCACCGTCGTTGCCAGTACATTCTACTTCGGGACACGGGTCTCCGAGCTTGTGGACTTTAGTCATGCGGCTCCAGAACGAAGTGAAAACTATGAAGAATGAACTAAAGAATTTACAACTACAATTAAACGAAGAAAAGCATGATCGTACTCTTGCCATTGCAGCTTTACAATCTAAGAATATTTTATTAGATGCGAAAGAAAGTAAATGTTAATGTTATCATGAGTATTAAACTATTATCTATGAATTTATATTGTTTTTTTAACCTCAAAACTTTACTGTAATAAAGATTTACTGAGATAAACGACGTGACCAACCAGCAAACACAATGATATATTAAACAGATGGTGCTTTGCGTTGATTAGTTCTAAGTTTATGTGAACACCTGATATATATGATATCTACGTTCGGTGGCTCGGAGTAGGTGACAATCCGCTGCTAAATGTTCAGGGACTCACTGATGACATTTTTTTTAAGAAGGATATTTGTCATAATGGCACGTGAAGAAGAACTCCATATTGTTCTTTGCCAAGGCAACTAAGACTTGGGAGAACAAAGAATATTGAAATGATTCTAAAAAATACATGTCCTCTCAAATTGTTACGAATGTTTCAAGAAAAATCTATAATTCCAATAATGTGAAAGTGAAAGACATTTATTTTAAAGGACAGCCACTCGAGTATCTCCTGGATTATCATGTAGGTACATTATCACACATAAGACAATGTGACTTTGAATTAGAGACGGCACAGGAACTCAAGTGCTACGAATCCAAAAAAATCTATAAAATGAATAGTAAGTCACCCTACACAATCATTTTACTCATTGAGTAATCAACTGCCAAGGATCTAGCAGATTAATTACCCTTCTGTTTCAATCTTTCGTTGTCTTGAAGCGAAATTAGTTTTTCAGGGTAAAAACCCTGTTAGGCAAATGATCGTTGTGCAAGGTGTTCATTGCATCGCTCTATGCAATGAACACCTGCACAACGATAATTTCGGAATTCAATTTAATTGCTTTTTTAGCAACTCGGGAAACTCGGGTTTTGTGCAATGACTTGCCGTGTTTTCTTCTCTTCGTAAATATGAATGTCACACAGCTGGCTTTAAACTCGTTCTGTATCGCAAATCATAAAATAGGCCTATATTTCAGTGGAAAGTGATTTACTCATCTTAATAAATCAGTACCTGGGTGAGCGGTATGTAATGGTAATTTTTTTTTGGTAAATTTACCAAAAATGAAAACTACGAGGGTGCGTTTTTAAGTTCGCGGAATGAGTGGGTTGGAGGGGGGTGATGAGGCTCATTAGAATCGTCACGTGTTCAGTGACTCATAATTAGTATAAATATCAGGTTTAATTGTTTTTAGACAATTAGTCTGAGTTATCGTCAACCAAGCAACATAATCGGGAGTGAAAAGTGAAACATGGAAAAAATCGAATATCGTGCCATTATAAAGTTCTTTACCAAGCAAGGAAAATCAGTTGCGACCATAATGAATGAGATGTCATTGGTTTACGGCGACTCTTGTCCAGGAAAAACCATCGTGTACAAATGGCACAGTTTATTTAAACAAGGAAGGGAATCCCTTGAAGACGACCGGAGGCCGGGCAGGAGCATCGAGGTGATCACGCCAGAACTTATCCAAAAAGTCGAAAAAATTGTACTCGACGATGCTCGACTAAAGAAGAAACAACTCGCAGAAATGGTTGGAGTATCTGATACAACCATTTTTAGAATTCTGCACGATCATTTTGGCATGACAAAGGTCAGTGCAAGATGGGTGCCGAGAATGCTCACGCCGACGCAAAAACAACAGCGCGTAGAGTGTTCACATGCATTTTTAGACCTTTGTAATGAAGACAAGGATGCTGTATTGAGTAGAATTGTTACTGGAGACGAAACTTGGGTTCATCATTAAGAACCTGAGTCGAAACAAGACTCCATGCAGTGGCATAAAAAGGGCACAGCACCTCCCAAGAAGTTTAAGGTGTCACAGTGAGCTGGGAAACTCATGGCAACGGTCGTTTGGGACTCAAAAGGAATATTATTGATCGATTATAAAGATAAAGGTGTTTCTATAACCGGAGAATACAACGCTTCAATATTAGAGCGACTCAAAGAAGCCATTAAAGAGAAAAGACGGGGAAAATTGACAAAAGGTGTGTTGCTTTTGCACGACAACGTGCCCGTCCACAAGAGCCGCGTTGCATTGGCTGCCCTGCATAAGGTGGGCTTCGATATTTTGAATCACCCATCCTACAGCCCAGACCTGGCCCCCAGCGATTATTACCTGTTTCCAAAAATGAAAAAAGAGCTGCGGGGTAAAAAATTTACCAACGATGATGAAGTCAAGGAGGCAGTTTCGGCGTATTTTGAAGAAAAAGAGAAAATATTTTTTATGAGGGTATAAACAAATTAATTGAAAGATCTGAAAAATGTATCCGTCTTGCAGGTGAATATATTGAAAAGGAAAAATAATTTGGTTTTTTTATTTCCACCCCTTATCCCCCATTCCGCAAACATAAAAACGCTCCCTCTAAACAATATTAGGGTAATTGTTCAGACTTCCTTTCTAGGGTATATCTGGTTCCCCGGCTATTAGTACCCGAGACGGCGTGCGGTTTTAGTTGGTTCGAGTCCGACATGCCACCGATAGGTGGTATCCGAAGGGATTTCCGCACGAAAAAAAAAGGTAATTGTTCAGATTTTTTTTTAAATATCTACGTTTCATCAGCTATCTAACGAGGTATAATAATCTAAGGTTTTATTCAAATGCATTGAAAAAATTTAGTTTCATAGGCGACAGTGGAGAAGAAAATTTATACTTAGCCCAAAAAAGTAAAATAAAACAATAGTTAAGCATGAAATGTCATTTATTAAAGGTTTTAACACAACTTTTTCTTATTCTACAGTTCATGTTCAACATGGCCGCCTCTATTTCTGATACATTGTCGCATCCTTCTACGGAGACCAGTCTTCACTACTCCAGTGGTCAACGTGGTGCTAATTTTATTTGCTGCATCCACAATCCTTTCTCTTAAGTCTTCCACAGACGAAACTGGATTCGGCTCGCTGTACACAAGACTTTTCATGCACCCTCACACATGAAAATCCATGGGGGTTAGGTCCGGACTTCTTGCTGGCCATGGCAACGGCCCATCTCGTCCTATCCATTTGTTTGGATAATTTGTGTCCAGCCAGTCCCTGATACTTCTCCTGAAATGGGCAGGGCAGCCATCGTGTTGGAACCACATGTCCCTGATCAGGTTGAGTGGCAGATCATCCAGCAAATCACTCAAGTCTGCTCTCAGGAACATGAACAGAAAGGAAGTCTGAACAATTACCCTAATATTGTTTTTAGATATCCGTTATAGAAAAATAATTTCCTAATTTTTTTTTTACCTATTTCTTTACTTTCTACTATAAATGTAGTAGCCTAAAAATCAGCAATTTTCAATAAAAAAATTAAAAGTCGAATATCTCGAAAAGGGTTAAGTTTAGGGTAGGGTGTTTCATAGTGAAATAAGTCAGAAATGATGGGTAGGTACTCCACGCTCTTAACGGATCTAGCACGATTTTTCTTGTAACCCCATATATATATCTATATGTATAAATATATATATATATATATATATATATATATATATATATATATATATATATATATATATATATATATATACCAGAATTGCTCGTTTAAAGGTATTAGATATATTCATTACATATCTATCGGTTTTGTTCGGATCAACTCGATAGCTCTCGGATAAAATTGCACACTGTCCTATGTGATGCAATGTTTGTTGCTACAAAAGCTATTAACCGAAAGACGGAAAAAAATAAAGTGCATAGTGCATTTCTAAAAAGGAGATGTTTACAAAATATGACGCCCTGACCAAGATTTTGTACAGTATATAGTTCCACGTCGGCAAAGCCATGGGGCAAACACTAGTAGGTGAATTAATTAACCTGTAAAATGTAAGATTGTTCGAATGTATCTATTGCCATTATAATGTTACCTGTTATATTGAGGGTCGCACTTATTTTGGTATTTTCAATTACATTTGTAATTATTTTTAATTTTTAGTGCTCTTTTGCTCTGGAAGTCGGTTCAATTTTTTTTTGAAAAAAAATTATTTTAGTATTATTAGTGTAAAATACGTTTGTAGTGAGTAGATATACCTACGTACCGTAATGTTTATATTACCAATCTGTAGTGTTAGATTATATTTAATTTAGTTTTAATTAGTCCTTTACTTCATTTAGATAAGATAGTAAGATGTTAAATTTGAACCCAAAATATATTGTTTTCCACATTACTTAATTTAACTTAATTTACATTAGCATGGGGCATTTTTTTTAAACCATTTATTTTTGCTTCATAAGATACATAAAATATAGAAGGTTATATGGTACATTACTAAAATACTTCATTAAACAAAATATTTACGGACAATGTATAGCAAAGGCCACCAGCTCAGTTCACGCTGTGCAAGAACACGGCTCTGGTTTTCAGCTGGCTGCTGACATTTGCGCCAACAGTTAGAAATTAATAAACGCACACAGACAGATGGCAACAGAATAAACATAAAGTCTAAGTAAGTACATTAAAAAAACTAATAAGAATATATAACACGATTTTGACTTTTGATTTTCGACTAGAACTAAACAAAAAAAAAAGTATTTATTTATTCACATTTGAATGGATCCAAAATCGAGAAGCCCAAAATCGATCTAAGTGGCGGGCAATGGGAGAGGCCTATGTCCAGCAGTGGACCGCTGATGATGATGATGATGAATGGATCCAAAGGTTCCCCTTTATATATACCCTTCCAAATAAAATATTATTTCCAAATCGGGTTACAAATGAAAGAGTTTTGTGGTAACAAACATGAAAATAATTGCTCAGCAAACTTTTTTTATCTAAATATTTTGTAATCTAATTTATTACTTTCTTGTGCACATATCTCTGTAACCCAACACAACCACCTAACCAGTGCCGGATTAAGACGTCGCGGGCCTGTAGCAAATTCTATCAAGGGGCCCTTGGGTTGTTTTAGTTTATCTAGTTTTGGATATTCATCATCATCATCAACAGCCTATAGTAGTCTACTGCTGGACATGGGCCTCTGCTTAAACTCAAACTCAAATTTAAACTTTCTTTATTTCATAAAATTTCCAAAATTGTTTGAAATCGTCTTCCATGTAGACTCTAAAGCCATAGATCAACACACACAAAAGCAACAATCTCTGTTTTGTCAAAAAGTAACCAAATAAATTTAACAAAAATCAACCCATACAAAATTTAGGCATATGCCTTTTTTTTTTTTTTACGTGTGGAAATCCCCTCGGACCGTCACCCCTCCGGGGCTCTCGTTCGGCGGGGCGGTGTGTCGGACTCGAACCGACTATAACCACACGGTGTGCCCTCTTTGCGCTTCCAGTTTAGGAGGGGTCCAGGTAGTTATCGCCTTCTGGACCCCTCCCAGCGCCGGCCCGCTCCTGATGCGGGCTCCGTCTCAGTGGACCCTCTCTTTAGGCGACGCCGGCACACGCGGACGCCGCCCCCTCGCGGCTGGCCAAACTAATGCGGGTGGAGGGGAGAACCCATCCCGTCCACCCGCGGCCACACTCAGGGTGGCATGAGGCGCAGGTGAGCGCGCCTCCGCCGCCCGGTTCGCCGGCGGCGGATCAGGTCCGAGTGGAGGTCGTCTTCCCGGGCCTTCTCCGCCGCCTTCTTCTGCGAGAAGGTAATCTCACAGAAGGAGGCGGCGGAGAAGGTTGCGACCGCGGTAAAACAACTGTCGCTACCGGCCATGGAGCGAATTACGGCCGGTAGCGAGAGATCTGCTCCGATGACTGCAGTGAGGGCCCGGCGCTGCGTCGCCCATGCGGGGCAAACCGCCAGCGTGTGCTGGGCCGAATCGCAGTCGCAGTGGTGGCAGGCGGGACTCGATTCCCTCCTAGCGACCGAGTACAGGTACTTTCCGAAGCAACCGTGCCCGGAAAGCACCTGCGTCAGCCTGAAGGAAAGGGTCCCGTGCTGCCGCCCTGCCCACTCGGCGATGACCGGCTGGAGAGCCTCCACGGCGGCGAAGCCAGCGCGTGGAGTCTCCAGCCGGAACGACCATCTGACCATGATGGCTCGGCGAGCGGCTTCGCGCCACTCGCGCACGTCTTCGGGCGGAGGGCGAAGTCCGCGCTCCGCCCGGAAGTCAGCCACTCGCCGATAAACTTCGGTGAGCACTTCCGCCTCCAAATCCCAGGGGGGTGTTCCGGCTAAGGCGCAAGCCGCCTCGGTGGACACCGTGCGGTATCCGCGTATGGCTCTGACCGCCAATTTCCTCTGGGGGCGCCAGAGGCGCGCCCTATTCGGGGCGGTCAGAGCCGCCACCCACACCGGTGCACCATAAAGCGCCATGGACCGGACAACCCCCGCGTACAGCCGCTTCGTGGGAACACTGGCCCCGCCCAAATTGGGCAAAAGTCGCCCTAGGGCGGAGGCAGTGTCCACCAGCTTCGGACCAAGCTGTCGGAAGTGCTCGTCGAAGAGCCACCTACCGTCTAGGACCAGACCCAGGTACCTCATCTGGGCCCGGACCGGTACGAGGACCGAGCCGACCTCAATTGAGGCGCCTGCTGGTGGACCACGACGGGGCCCATGAAATAATAGGGCCTCCGTCTTATCCAGGAACACCCGCAAACCCAACGCCTCAATGCGCCCGACCACCAGGGAAACTCCCGTGGCGGCCAGGCGCGCCGCCTCCTGGAAGTTAGCCCCCCGGGCCGTGACTAAAGTGTCATCTGCGTAGCAGAGTACACCCAGCCCGGGGGGGGAGACGCCCTCGTAGGGCCCAGTCGTATCCCATGTTCCACAGGAGTGGTCCTAGGACAGACCCCTGCGGAACACCGCACGACATGGCCCTGCGTCTCAAGACGCCATCGCGGTCCTCGTACATGACGGTTCGCTCCTCAAGATAGTCTGCCACCAGCCGCCTCAGGTACTCCGGCACTCCGTGGCAGCGGAGCGCTTCCCTGATGCAGCTGAATGGCAGACTATTGAAGGCGTTGGCGATGTCCAAAGACACCGCCAACACCACTCCGACGCAGCTCACAGCCTCCTCGGTCACGGCCCTAAGGCGCATCACGGCAATCTATGATATGCCTGTGCCGATCTACAACCGCCCGTTTCCAAGGGGTTGAGCCTTATGAGAAGAAAGGGCAAACAAACTCATGGCCACTCTTTTGCAATTCACAGGTAGATACAATGGCACTATTAAATATACCACAACATTGTTTTGATGTGTGCTAGTATGTCCGTTATTAAGGACTAAAAGGTGAAAAGACAATGAAGAGAAAACAAGATTAAGAAGAAAAAAACGAATACAAGAGACAATGAAGTGAAACATAAAAAATAGAAAAAATAATAATAAATAAAAAACATACTAGCCACACCACATTTTTACTTAAGAAAGAAAGAAAATAGCCTGCGCTAATTAATCCCAAGCATTCTTGTCCTCCATGTAATCCACAATCGAGTAGTAGCACAAGCCACGTTTTATTGCGGATTTAAATTTGTTAATACTCAACTCTTGAATATTATTTCTGATTTTATTATAAAATCGGACACATTGACCTCGTTCATCTTTTGGAGCCTAGAGGCGGGTACTACAAGTTTATTTTTATTTCTGGTATTTATGGCATGTACATATATACTATTTTTATTTATATTTTTTACTATATATACTATTTTTCAAAAAGCTATCTTTATTTTTTGAACATATATTAAATTTTCATAAATATATTGACTTGCTACTGTCATTATATTTATTTCTTTAAATTTCTGCCTCAATGAACAACGATTGCCTAAATTATAAAGTGTTCGAATCGCTCTCTTTTGCAGCACAAAAATAGTTTGAATGTCGGCAGCATTCCCCCACAGCAGAATACCGTACGACATCATGCTATGAAAGTAACTGAAGTAAACAAGTCGTGCTGTATCAATATCAGTCAACTCTCGGATTTTCCTTACAGCGTATGCTGCTGAGCTGAGTCTACTCGACAATTTATCAATATGTGGGCCTCACTGTAGCTTAGAATCTAGTGTTATACCTAAAAATGTCGTAGTGTCCACAAGGTCCAGCCCGACGTCCTTAATTATCACAGTAGTTTTCACTGGCTTGACGTTTGGCATAGTGAAACGTATACACTTAGTTTTTTGTTCATTTAATAGTAAATTGTTGACGTCAAACCAATGAACCACTTTCGAAATGGCGCTGTTTACAAATGTGAAATCAGAAAGTGTCCATTTTAGTCTAAATAATAGTGATGTATCATCTGCAAACAACACAATCTCGAGATTGTCCTTGACAAAGTGAGGTAAGTCGTTAATATATACTAAAAACAAAAAAGGGCCGAGAATAGAACCCTGTGGAACGCCCATTTCTACCACAGAGCCTGGGGACCGCTCACCATTAATATCAACTTTTTGAATCCTATTATATAGATATGAGGCAAGTAGCTCCGGGGCTTTATTTTTGATACCATAGTGCTGTAATTTCCTGATCAGCGTTTCATGAACAACACAATCAAAAGCCTTAGATAAATCGCAAAAGATATCTAGAGAATCGTGGGCATCCTCCCAGGCATCAAATATATGTTTTACTAGCTCAACACTGGCATCAGTTGTGGAGCGACCCCTTGTAAAACCAAATTGTCTATTGTGTTGAATAAAATATTATTATTAAAAAAACTTTGCAATTGATCATACATAATTTTTTCAAAATTTTTACTAAATACTGGTGATAGGTCTAAAGTTAGTTGGGTCAGATGTACTACCAGATTTGAATAAGGGAATAATTTTACTAGACTTCATAAGATCAGGAAATACACCACTATCAACACATTGATTAAATGTAAATGACAATTGATTAGCCACAAGAGATATAATTGTCTTAGTAATTAAAACAGAATTTCCCCATAGGTCGGTTGTTTTTTTAACGTTAATAGTGTTAAAGGATTAAATAATTTCAAAGGGGGACACATATTGGAACTTAAATTCACTATCAATTCTTCTAACATTCTCTTTTAAAATTGCTTCTGCAAGGTATGGTGAGGAGTTCATAGATTTAGTAGTTGATACAGGAATGTTAGTAGCAAATCAAATGCAGCAGCAACCTCAGCATTTGATGTGATAAATTTATTGTTTATTTTTAAATTAAATTCATTATCACGGTATTGATCTTTGCCAGTTTCACTGTTAATAATTTTCCAAGTGGTTTTAATCTTATCAAAATGGAAATTTGAATGGAGGTTTTTGTTTGCTATACCACGTTGGCCAGAGTTATACCAGTCTCAAACTTGAAACGAACCCTATTGGCCTTCTTTTAAGTTTCAAGAAGTCAACCTTATAGGTTTTTGTTTAAAGTTTGAGACGTCGGCCCATGTCGTGTGGTGTTGAACAGGGCTCTGGTCTCGGACCCTCCTGTGGAACATAGGGTACGACTTGTACGAACATAGGGTACGATTGTACTGAGGACTCGGCTCAGCACACGCTGGCAAATTACGTCGCTCGCAGTCGATTGCGGTGCAAAACATAATTTCTAGTGTAACCAATGCTCACTTTTAGAAATGTATTATATTAAAAGTTTAAATTATAGTTCGACATTTAGATGCAACTTTTTGTGATAAGATGTGTGGGTACATTGATTTAACAAAATATTTTCACACCTCGATCGAAATAAGTAGATAGTTTTTTCGGCCAGAAAACGCGGGGTCCCCAAATACGCGGGTCCTTAGCATTTGCTACTCTTGCTTCGTCTCTAATCCGCCACTGCACCTAACAAATATCTTGAAACAATAAAACAAGATC
Organism: Arctia plantaginis; assembly: GCA_902825455.1. Taxonomy (NCBI): domain Eukaryota; kingdom Metazoa; phylum Arthropoda; class Insecta; order Lepidoptera; family Erebidae; genus Arctia; species Arctia plantaginis. The sequence goes on from CADEBD010000288.1 coordinate 12,407,776, forward strand.
AGTAAATGATTATATTATTGAAAGAGTTATCCTCTAATTCCTAAAGGTCAAGGACCCTTCCATCATCAGCTCAGCAACATGAGATAACGACTACGAAACGCAAATATCTGTATAGCTACACAAAAAAAGCTTAAACACGTTGTTGGAGCTGTAAAATTTGAGGGTTTCCCTCGATTTCTCGGGGATCCCATCGTCAGATCCTGATTTGGTAATAATGGGACTCACTTCACTTCATGGGAGTATACCCTTTCGATTACAAAAATATTTTTTTAAATCGGTCCTAAATTGACGGAGATATCGCGTAACAAACATATAAAAAAAAATATACAGACGTATTGAGAACCTCCTCTTTTGTGTTTTTGAAGTCAGTTAAAAATACAAGTGCTCCGCAACAGTGTCTTCCTAACAGTGCGTTAGAAGCTTTTTAGCAAGTATACTAACCACTAACTATTTAAACGTGCCACTACGACGATACTACCATTAGTTATGTACGTAATTAAAATTATGCAATTGATTTTATTGCGATGTGGTCTACAGAAAATAGCGTGTCTTATAATAATCCAACTTTGTGTAAACAGCTATAATCTGTGTGTATGTAGAGAATGTTAATAATCAAGTGTTGAACTCAGTGTAGGTAAAATTACCTTCATAAACAAAATGTACGCGGACATACTTTTAAAGTAGAAGGATAATGAAAACTCGAAGCTAAACGTAATTTTTCGGGAAAGGTGTCGTGTCCCTGTACTTTAAAGGAATGATTAAAAAACGTCCATTCAATTTATTTGGCCGTGCTTACAATACTAGCTGATAAAATGCAGGAATGTTTTTATTTCTTCTGTTTCAACTGAATTTTTGGAGCATCGACACCGCTTAGGTAACTTGGCATGACCAACAACAAACGTTGCTGTTTTTAATTTCATTTTCAATTTACTGATGGAGGCGGTACGGCACCTTTTCTTTTCTCTGCATACCTACCTTTTCGTACATAAATTACGACGCGTTTGAAGTTACAATTAAAACTTCATCTCATTTGAAACGTCTGTTTATTCCGAGCGGGTGCTTGATGAATGCTGTGTAATTTAGCAAGTCATTGACAACGCATTAATAATATTTATCGATGATATTTATTAATTCTCACTGATTTATTACGTGACATTATAACAGCAGATTCAATAATAGGTAGGTTCTCAATAGATTTGCTAAGTGTTACGCAATAATGTGTGACTATTACTAATTGTACGGAAAAAATCGTATATTAGTAGCAGTAATAGTAGTAAGTATTACACATTACACGTTTACTTTATAAAAATACCAGTACTTTACGTACCGTCAGAAGATAACAGTCGTTTAAGATTTTGCACTTATTATTTAAAAAACTGCCTAAAATGAGTAAAAAGATATTTACAAAAGTGATTGGTTCTTTGGCAATATTTGTCCTCTTCTTGTGTTTACACTTGTGTTACACATATGTTAGCTATAAAAATCGTCGATATTATCACATGCGGTGATTTCTTCCAGACAATTTGGCTCAGTTTCCAAATAATATCTAATTACGGTTTCCCTCCCACATCGGCAAACCATTCTCGATTCTCCAAGCACTTTGCCTCGTCTGTGATATAGATTGTTATATTTTTCGAAGTCACGATGTTATTAATAATAACATCACGAAGTCTTGGATTGTATTAGTCAAGAATCCAAAATGGATATATGAACTCATTGAACTGAATGTTTGTTTTACATTACTCGATAAAACAAACTACTGGCTACCGCCGCTTGACGCCTGCAACTCAAGAGTGACATACTCGTTGCCACCCTCAGAGTCAGGGGGAGGAATGACCCTCACTCACTAAGTTAAAAGCAACGAAAAAACTGCTTAACAACGGTTTTCTGTGAGGCCGTTGTATCGTATCTATCTATCCGACGGAACCGTTCCATGTGGTGCTCCCACGATAATGAGAATGTGACTAAAACAATGATTAGGCGACTGGAATGGAAATAATACTTTACAGGTCTTGATTCAGAATTATATTTTTAAGGATTTTTAACCGACTTCAAAAAAGGAGGAGGTTCTCAATTCGACTGTATTTTTTTTTTATGTTTGTTACCTCATAACTTTCGACTGGGTAAACCGATTTTGATGATTCTTTTTTTATTGGAAAGCTGGTGCTTTCCGTGTGGTCCCATTTCAATTTGGTCTAGTTCTGACCATGGAATCCATGAGAAAACCATTGAAGTCGGTTTTTTTTTGTTAAAATTTTACTTGTTTAATATTACAACGCAATTTGTCAACTTTTTCAAAAAATAGACGGCAATAACAGACCGCTATCCATATTACCTACCTATCTAGTTCTTTATAACAATTATAAGTGCATGTATGTCAAATACAACGAGGTGATCTATGCCGTATTACATAACGTAAATATATTAATAAGTATTAAATATAATAGGATGATTTTTAGGAACGAGCGTCGACACAACAATTTATGAGCGTAATAAACCTTTTCATTAGAGCACTCGTGAAGGAAAGAAGCAAATAATGCACAGTTTTTTATGATTACTTTTATATTTAGCAAAGTAGTGAGTCAGCATCATCAACAGCCTTTAATAGTCCACTGCTGGACATGAGCCTCTCCTTAGAAAGGAGGTTTTGGCGAGTCAGCAATGCATCCTTAATTATTAGAAAATAGTTTTTCTCGGGACTTTGCTCGCGTAAATTAAAGTTTTAGTCCCACGCGATAATTTTTGTTGTAACTATACATGGTATCCTGCCCTTTGTTGTATCTATATTTATCAGATATACCGTAGCGGCAGCATGAACTTCAGAACTGTGTAATTTGACAGACATCTTTTTCATTATTTAAAAAATGGCTATATGTAGCGACAGCCGTGTAATGTTCATGTTGACCAGCTACGGTACAAAAAGTGTACATAATGACAGTTCAGTTAAATAGGTAATTGATATAAAACAAAAACCTAAAGCTGAAACAAATACGGTCAAATTTCAATCATCGATTGTTAAATGGCTTCATAGGTCTGTCTGAGGAGGTAGCCAGGACCGTTTTGATGCACAATTGGGTCCACATCTTTCTCAGGGCCGTGTGCACTGCCGATGAAGCCGCCTTTTTTTTTGTGCGGAAATCGCCCTTCGGATACCCCTCCAACGGATAACCGGTGGTTATAGATTTTATTTCTGATGACGCAGCATTCCTTCATGCTGGTTCATTCTACGGATCATCAATGTCACCGCGTCCCGCGAGCCACATAGGCTACAGGATTATGTTCTGCCAGAACTGCTATTAATACTAAATTCCGGTCAGTCAGAACGACACACCGATCTTTGGATCTGCTCAGAGTTAACCTAATTGAATATTGTGTGGCCTTAAAACCGCACGCACCATTTGTATTATTAGCGTAGCTTCGCAGACGTTAATGTAAATTTTGTGAAACAATTCAGGTGACCCTGGGAAACAGTATTTTAGTATTAATAATAGAAACAGGATGAAAGACACCCTACGTCCTTTTTTGTATCTCTTTGTGCAGAGATCAGAGAATATAAAAAAAAGTGTTTTAATTTATCCGAGTAATGGTTAATCAGTGTCTGTCAAAGAGTGTACACATTACAAACGAACGAACGCAACTGTATTTTACTTCTAATTAAAAACCTTGGTAGATGTATCCTGGATTATTGTGTTTGCTTAGCAGCTTGTTCAAAGGGAAGCATCGCAAAAGGTTCATGAGATTGATCAAGATATACATGTGTATATACCTACATCACGCTGTACATAAACCCATCTCTGTTTCCGCGAATGTGGTCCTAAGCGACATTGGACTATTAGCAAATTTATAGTATACAAAAATATGACTTACCGTATCTTCATCTACATCTTCCGTATTATTATTATTAGTTGTTTTCAGTATCTAGTAGTACTACTTTGACCCTTTCTAATCTTAAAAAAAAAGGAATATATCCTGTGTCGCAGGGGAATTTACAGACATACATGTAACGGACACAAAGAAGACTTAGAACAACAATTTGTGGGTTAGGTACACAAAGTGTTGTCCATCGACAACACCGACAAGACATCAGTAATATGGGTTATAAATTCCTAGTAAACTCGTTAATTCCCGTAGGCTAAATGCTTATGTTAGGAGTAAGTTAACTTCTGTGGTGTATTAAGTGATAGTCGAACTCATAACTACTTGACCGCTGATGACGCCTTACCGTTGCGCCATGGCCAAGGGAGCTTGAAAGGGTGGAGAAATTTTAGGTAAAGTAAAGTAAATACACATCAAAATTTGCATACTTTAAAAGTGGCATAAGTCTTTTATTTATTAAAAAAATAGATATAACTTTGTAATGTAAGTAACTTATAACATAAGATAATGGCACATTTAAATTATAAATAATTGTGTATAATTATGTCAGAATGAGTCGTAATCAACACATTTTTAAATTCTTTTATCATTGCTCAGTTCTTAAAAATGTTTCAAAAGGAAACAAGAATTAAAGGTACATTTCATGGCATACTTTCTAGGAACTGTCAACCGTTTAAAATAAGTTTATTTTGTGTTCTTATTAGTTTGTGCGTTGGAGTATTTTGCCTGGAATCGCCAACGGTCACGCCAGCATTGAACTTGGTTCCGGATACGCGAAACGTCTGCGGCATACGTACGGCAGCAGCCGCCAACATACCGAACGCCTAGATCCAGCCATTCCTGAACAAATACTTCCACAGACTCGCACTTGTCACGATCTATCCACCTGTGAGATATAAAAACTTGTTTTAGTAAGTAGTTTTCAAGCGATGGATCCCTTCGCGCTACTTAGTCGAAGTGGCTGTAGTCGAAGTGGGTAAGTTTGCATAATAAGGCCATCCCATTACTGTTGTGCCTACGTTTGGAATAAAAAATCATGTCAATTACGTTAACTTGGGAATATATATCCTAAAACACAGATAACTTATCCTACTCGAAAATCTTACCCTATTTGAGGATTGTATTTTTCGCCTGAATTGGGGTAAACGATAAGCGGAATGGGGTCGTGTGGCCGATCGTCGTTGAAGCCTTTCAGAAGGTTCGCCACAAAGGACGGCGCACAGCAATTCACTCCAACGGCTACCAGTTGCTCAGGATTCGTTTCCCAACACTTCTTGGCCACTTTCTGGAAGCTTTCGCCATGGGCTATGCTTTGGTTGTCCTGTTAAAAATGATTTAATATTTTAAAAGACAAAATAACGGCATGAATACGATTCTATTTCATTTAACAAATACTGCACCTAAGGATTCTTATTGAAATCGAATACTTATATAAATATCTCGTGTTTCTAATACTTATATGAATATGATTGCGGTCGCACTCCTCCGAAGAAAAAAAATAGGGTTTTTTTTCTATTTGGTAGGTATGACAATAGGTCGTAAAGTATTTTTTACACTCTTACCCCCATCCTCCATTTGTTAATCGCGATTTGATGTCTTTGATTATTTACGTCGCAGAACAACGTTTGCCGCGTCAGTTTACTTGTATTATCTTAAAAATTTGATACCACCCAAAAGTCCCAGATATCAAGGCACATTTACATTAGTGTACATGATTACTTATAAGGGGTGCCGAGCGTCCGAATGGTGAAAAAACGGCATCCTTATAGAATCAGTCATGCGTCTGTCAGCCCGTCCGTCACGGGCAATTTGCTCCGAATCTTCTGGATAGATTAAATTGAATTTTTGGTACTTATACATTAATGCTCGTGCCACATTTATAAATCATTGTTAAGGTGTTATCGAGGGAATAATTGTGAGGGTCTTATATATTTTTTAACTTATGATTACTGCTTTTAAACTTTTATTTTACTGGACCTACAACATACAAAAAATAAATACAGACGGTTTTTATTAATGTTTAGCAGATATTTTTATTTGTGGACTGTAACGATGCTATTATTGCCAAAATATCTGTTAATCTATATAACATGGTCTTCTTTTGATTACAATGACTAAGTATAATTACACTACATTTACATTATTTCTTTTACGTTTTTAGAGTAAAAACTAAAGGAAGTCTATGGTCTTAAAAAATAAAGTAATTATTTCCACAGCGTGAGTGAATATTTACATTTTAAGATAGGAAGAAAGTAAAAACGAAAATGGTAGGGAGAGAAAACAAGGGTAAGATATACCGCAAGTTTGAGATGGGGAACCGGATTGAGACGGCAGACTCGCAGCTCAGCGTATACACAGGCAGGACGCGTGTCGAATGTTGAAGACATTCAAAATAAAAAGAGGACAACGAAATACAAGAACAGCATCTCACACGAGGAGCATACTAGCTAGAGGTAGACTAAGAAGTAATATTTTAAATATAAATTTTAAATATAAAATAACTAGCTGACGGGCCAACGTTGTTTTGCCATATACATTATTTCAAAAAAAGTTCACAAAAAATAAAATTAAGGGTATGAACAATAGATGTTGGACACAAAATTTCACGAAAATTGGGTGAGCCTTTTTGGAGGAGTTCAACCACGCACACCGTGACACGAGAATTTTATATATTAGATTAAAAACCCAAACCTTTTTGATTTTAGTGTTGTTTTTGATTCAATAGAAATAAGTTGGACAAGGTTGACAATTGTTTTTGACTCGGGGAAATTTAATTAAAACAAATGTAACAACCGGATATCAAATTATAAGTGTTATTATTCTTAGTATTAGTCATTCAAATCAAAAGGAGAAGACGGTTATATACAGTTTTACAGATATTTTTATAATAACAGCATCGTTACAATCCACTAATAAAATTTCTGCTAACATTAAATAACTCATTGTTTTTGTCTTAATTATTATAGTAATTATTAGTTAGCGAAATAATGAAAAAAAAATAACAAATTCGTTTTTGAGGTACTTTTCATCATTAACAGACTATAATATTCCACTGCTGGACATAGGCCTCTCCTTGGAAAGGAGGTTTTGGTCTACTATACCACGCTGGCCAGACGGGTTGGTATGGGGTTTGTTTCAAGTTTTCCTTCTCTTTGTAGTGCTGTTATCCTGCGTAGTTTGTTCCCTTAGTCGGCTCTTACGAAACCCCCCCCCCCCCCCGGGATGAATAGGGGTGGTGACATTCCGTATTCTTAATCCGTCAACACACGGATATACTTTTATGACTTTTTATTTAGGTTTAATTTGGCATGTAGTTTTTGGCAATCCGAAAGTAAATAGATGTACTGCAACGGCCATCAGTAGCAGTTGTTTATCATTCCTCGCCAGTCGTAAAAGTTAACCAAGGAAAAGGGTAAGGTACTATTGTACGTGGTTATACATACATAATTAGATTTTGTAGACCTTATTGTAGATAAGGAAAATAAACCGTTTTTTGATAAACCTGTCATAGCAGTTTGAGAGAACCAACATTTTGAACTTTAATTTATTATTAAATGCAGTCTGTTTATTTTTTGAACTGATTGAAACGATATAAATTTACGAAATATGATTAAGATGTATTTCGACCTTGTGATCCGCTATTAATTGCGAGTACAACAAAATATCTTTCTCTTTTTGGTATTCGTGCAACACTTTTAACTGCCGTTCAACATGATTCACTTTTCGTTTCCCATCTACCCTATCCGTCCGAACAGAATAACAAACCCTATTTGAATATTTTTGTATCTAGATAGGGTTTGCCAACCCAGTGTGTTCAAATATGTAGCTGCAAAATAAATAACAAGTCCGCTGAGCTCCAGCGTAACACCGCTATAACGCATTGTGTCAATACCAGGTTAGAACGAACCAATGATTTGTTATTTTAGAATTTCAAAACTTCTTGCAAAATTGATATAGATCCTGTTACATCAGTCATTCATTCTACGTTTGAGTATACGATTCCTCGTGTTTAGTACCTACAAATATTCGGAAACATTTTGTTTGTGTGTGTTTGATGTGTTTATGTGCTTTTAACTAAATTGAGACTATTGAAGACGTTTGTTGTAGGACTATTTTACTTTATTAACTTACCTTACAACTGAATACGACCCAAGCTTTTATGTGAGGGAATTCCTTAAGAAGCTCGCATAACATTTCGGCTTCTTCCTGACAAGGGATCGTTTCCAACGCGAGGAGGTCAACTCCTGCTTCAACTAACGCCTGGATACGGGGTCGATGCCATTCCCTCATGGTCTAAAGAAAAATAAAGTCATGCATTATAGTTTCAAGAAATTGTTTTCTTAATCTAAATACATTTTACCGTGCTATAATTTTTATGGAAACTTTTTAAAAGTACGGCATACGGTTGAGAAAATGACTCGAGATCGTAAAACTGCTATCAGTTAAATGCCTGTGCATGAACACCCAATGTAAACATTTTGAGTACCCTTTAAATACGGAACATAAAAATATTAATAAATGTCTTTTGCTCATAATGTTCAAATGTAATTCAAATTTATTCAAATGTAATGATTAAGACTTAATTTATACAACAATAAAAATAACCAATAGAAATTTAAAACGTTCATTAATAAAAACAATAACATCTCCGAAACTAATTAGAGTTCAAATTTTGTTACTTCATGTTTTTTTTTCAGATAGCCATTTGTTCTAGATTTCGTTAATTAACTGTCCACCCCAGTCAAATGCTGTCGGTACACGAAAAAAAGAAAAGAAAAATGGAGTGGAGTTTTTCATATTGCCGATGTAAATTTTAATTTGCAGGCAACTTTACGGCGCTCTTTACGATTTAGCCGCCGCTCTCAATGGCCTTTATTAGGCTATGCATTCATTGCTCGGAGGGTTCTGTAGAAATGATCGAGTACCTGACTCATAGTTTTTGAGAAATAGCTTTTGTTTGAATATAGTTTAGAGAGTGTTTTTTATACGACTGTTCAGGGTATAAGAACAATAAAGATAATACTGAAGAGAAGCTAGCAAAGATTTCTGTTTGATTTAGTGCCGTTTAGAAATAACTAGTAGTGACTGATGTTTGTTACGCTTTGATACCGATCTTCATAAAATCGTGAATTTCGTCCGGGACACAGAAATGCAACTTCCGCAAATATATGCTGTTCCTAAGAGAGTGTATCAACACAACATTAATTCAATACAATTGAAAAACAGAAAAAATATAGTAGTAGGTATATCTAGTAGTATAGTAGTAGCAGCATAATTCGTGTATGTCTAACTATTCGCCGGATAATCATAAATTTTGAACAGGGATATATATAACGACACAAAAAAAATACCATCCCGATAAGTAGACACTAAGCAAGCGAGGCGCTTACAAAGGTTTACAAATAATCACATTTTACATAGAGTTTTGGGTTTCAAAATAGCTAAAAAGAATTAGTAAGTAAAGGCCCTTCACGTACAACTAAACGATTAAAACTACATTTTTCTGCTGTAACAAAAACTGTATAATCAGGCTAAATAAACTCTTCATTTTGCATTCAATTATTTTTTATATTCGGTTACACTTAGTTAGTATCCAATTGATCCCCAAATGGACCTGTGTACTAAACATAGGATAATAAAATACTCATTCGTAGAATTTGGAGCTTTTAGTTAGAAAGCGTCACCTTTAATGTTATAACAAGATCGATTCTTACGATTTCCTTTCCGAAAGCACTCATTGACGATATACTATTATAAGAACAGACAAAGAACCAATTAGGTACCGCCTAAATCCATTTATTATTAACGACAACCGGCTTTAAAAGGCAGGCTTATTTATTTGAATCAAAAATATCCTAGAAAAGATACAAACTCAAAACGATAAATTTTACGCTGATGCCAAGCATTTGGCTGCATTGATCGATTACAACTTCTAATTAGTTTTTCTATCTATTGATAGTATTTACAAGTAACTGATCTTGTCCCATAATATTGAATAATATATAAGAACAATAGTCGCTGATTTTTATCATTCTCTGTTTTAAGTACTTAAATAATAATTTAAAAAACAATTAAACAAATTTTTGTAAACTACATTTTTATTTCTTCAATTTTTAGCTACAACACGAAAATTTTGTAAATTCGATATTTGTGACCACGCCTCATATAACTCGTAAATTACACTCTTTAAACATACATTATTTTAAGATGGAGGATCGTTTAAAAAATAGGTTGTCTTCCTCCAAGGTCGTAATATATTTATCTATTAATCAAAATTCAACCTTTAAACCTATCAAGCCAGTCATAATATATAGCTTATTTGTAAATGGCACAATTTTAAGGCATTATTACTTTTGCCCTATTTGAAAATTTTATAAATTTTGGCAGGACCTTCCTCGTAACAAAATCCTTTGGAATTAGAGAGCTAATTGGAGAGAAAATATGTTATTAAATTTTCGCTGTTGGCTGTATTGTAATTTTTGAAATAGAGAAACAGCTCATTGTAGGAACTTGTGTGGAAAATCATGTAATGAATTTATTATGATTATACATTACAGCGAGATCATTATGGAACTTTTCGTGGGGTGGTAATTCTTCACTTTTAAAAATTTTGCAGCAGCAATACCTTTTCCTTTTCATAAATATCTGTCGTAAATTTCTAAGTTAGGTGCTGTAGACATGACGTCTATTTTTTATCTACTAATAGTGTGTAGCAATGCTTTTTTAAAGATACACACGCACTTCAAATCTACTGAAACCATTATATTTACTTTAGTAAACATTTAAAATCAGAAGGCCTTAAACTTGTGTTTTATAAGATATTAGGTAGACAGAACTAAATAATCGAGTTAAAAGGTAATTAAATAAAAAAGAAATCAGAATCTAGTTGAAAATACTATCTACTGAGCCTTGTTAGCCGATCTTTATAGCTATTAAGGCTGAAAGCAGACAGAAGGCAATTTATTGTCCATATCACAAGTGGTCTTAGCTAGTTTTGTGAGCGATCTTAGAACATTACTAAGTTTTTCTTAATTTTTAGTATGGTATGAATGAACATTTATTGTATTATATTATTCCAGATATGTTTGAAAATCGGGAAATGCGAACACCATATTACAAGAGCACAAAAGGTCAGGTGTCCAATTTTCTAAATTGCAGGCTTGGTGCGGTGTTCAGCGGTAAGGCATAGGGTACGATTTTGCTTGTGGAAAGCTTGCCTGTAGTCAGATACATGCCCCCTAGCTCTGCACGAAATTGGAATAACGATGTTACGGTGAAAATAACATGCTCATACTTCACTGAATTTTCAATTTTATATGCTATGAATCCAGCTGTATTTATTAAAAGAATTCTGCACTGCACGGATGGCGTAGTGGTTTAAACGGTCACCTCGCCGATTTCTACTGCGCTGCGTATTGTGGGTTAGATCCCTACAAGGAACAACACTTTATGTGATACACAAATTGTGTTTATGAGTCTGGGTGTTCTTTGTGCCCGTTCGATGAATGTTACTAACGTCCACTACGACACAGGATATAATCCTAGTGCGGGAATTTTCTTTTAAAACAAAAAATGTTCATACATGGCAGTAAAATGTGTATCTCAATTGTCCCACCTATAAACTACTTCAGTACTAAATTTAACGTCTAGAACAAAAAATCAACTCGTGAAAACCTCCTTAGTCTAGCCCTGCTTTAAAATCCTATAGTTGACCTGTATGTCACAAACTACAACTCAGGCAAATTTCATAGGTCGTGACTCGTGTAGTATTCCAGATTGTAGTATTCTGATCTTCTAACCTTAAATTGAAGATATAATAAAACTAAGTAATACAAAAATAGGCATTCATGCCTACCATTCAAGCGCAAATAATTATTTGAATTTATATGCAATGTGTGAGCTCACTTCGACAGAGGTGGTGTCTGCGTAGCTTCCGTCGTACTCGGAGCCATCGTGCAAATGTGCTCCGTATGGTCCCACTGAGCCTACGACGAGCGGCCTGTTATCTGTAACATTCAAATTAAGTACCATCGTTTATTACTACAAAAAAATCCAAACCACAAATAAGATTTTCAGACAAGGTCAGTTTTTTATTAGATCTGTTTCTTAATTGCAAAAGAAGTAAACAGTTTCCAGGACTTATTTTGTTACTATTTTACTTACTATCTATAGTTTGAAGTACTTATACTTCAAAATATAGAAAAATACCCCAACTACATAAAAATACAATACGTTAATTAAGTTAATCACAATATAGTGATGGATCCTCACTACATTGTGATTATTTTGGTTTACATTCATTTTTTGTAATATTACAATGAGTAATCAATATTGTAGCTACATCAGCTTAATACCCGAACTTTAAACTTAGTAACTAATAAATAAATAAAAATGTAACCAGTAAAATAAGTAAATAAATAATCTAATTTGCAATCCATTACCATTACCATACCTACTTCATATTTATACCACTCTCAACGGACATGTTTTCACATTATCTACGCGAATACACATAACTTTCAACCCTTGAAAAGTGTAATTAATGCGTGCTTGCACCCGACCCTTACGGGTGCGGGCCCCAGAATCTTTGTTTAGCGCAAAACACAAACATTCTTGAAATTTTATAAAGTTAAATAATAAATTACATCTGTTACGTAGTGTTTTTTTTTCTTTACCTTGTTTGAAGAATCTTATGAATGTTATGTAAACACTAAGAGGGACGAGGTACTGCTAGAAAACCGTTTTAAAATTTAGAAAAACAAGAACGTTCCATCATACTTGTAATTCTGAACATAAAATACCTGCAGTATAAACCCGTGATAAAGATTTAAATACGTATTTTTGACTGGTTTTATAGCCAATTTGCCTGTTTCGTAGCGACTGAACGTTCATTTTGAACTCACAAAATGAAAGTAGAAATTAAAATTACCTGGGTGTATACTTTAGGGACAGTTTAATTATCTTTCATTATAGCACTATAAACATTACTTCTAAATAGAAAAATATAAACTTTGTCTTTTTGATTTATATAGTATTAAAATATGTTTACGAAATGAAATTTCTATGTAACACGCAAATATTTTACTAATACATGTATTGTTTTTCTTTGTAATTTTAACAATTATTACCACATATATTTTCAACATACGATATGGGTGAAAACATTCTGAAATGGAACTTTTAGATTCTCGGCAGCAAATGTAATTTTTATAATCAGCCTGTTGCTTCCTTCCTCAGGTTATATTAATAAGTTAAAGATGTAAATTTAACAAAAAAATAAGGAAATCAAATGAGTGTTTTAGGAATACAAACGTTACAGACAAGTAAGTAGTTATGTTTTGTATAATGGCATACGAGTATAGTGGACAAAGTAGATCTATACCAAAAAAAGCAAACTTTGTAAAGGTGAGATGTTTTTGAATCTCGCTCGTTAAGAAGGGAACAGTTGGTTTTGTTCGTAGGGAAATAATTCTATCTCTATACGTATTTTTACAAGATAAAAGTAAGCCAACCAATTTTAAAGTAGAAAAATTGAATACTCGTAAGTTGTTTTACATTGAGAGAACATAATCAATTTATGTTAAGTCTCGTCCAGACTGTCTTAGAAAACGTTACGTACCTAATAGTAACAACATGACGCAATAAGAATTGAACAAGAACAAATAGTTCAAAATCTTTGTTTTTATAAACTGATGCAATGTGGTACTGTGAAGGTGTTGTAATAAAAGTTTTAAATATTGTTCTCAGTGAAACTTAGTTTCAATACTACGATTCAATTATTACTCATAGAAGAACAAAGGACGGTTATGACCCAAAAAGGTGTGTGCAGCAAATTAGCTCCTGTGCAAATCGTTGATCACATTAAATAGATAGAGATAATGGGTCAATGAGCAATGACTGGTGAATGTACTTTATAAAGCTTTGTGTGTTTTGTAAAAGAAAACATACTGACCTTTCTGTACGTAGTCCTGGTACTCTTCGAGATATAGTGTGCGGGCTCGCTTTGCTAACTCAACACCTTGTACGATCAGCTCGTAAGCCTCTTCGGCTGTTACCCCGAGGTGCTCCACGAAACCATCTACCGAAGCCTGGTAGGTGTTCGTGATAATTAAATCAGCACCCGCTGTAAATCAAACATGGAACTGTTATTAATATTGTCGCCATTATGTGCCGGAGTTCACTTCAAAATTGATAAACGAAGAAATGATTCGCAAACAGCAGTATTAGCGGAGTGAATATTTTCTTTTTTGGTGAGTACGGTCATCAGAACTCCTTGAGAAGGGTTAATATTGTTGAAAAATGACTACGAAGATACATACATTAAGCTCGCTGTATGTAAGCTATTTATCAAATGAACAAATAATATACTGTTGAATAAATAATGTGTAACGGAAATGTGAGTTATTACCCTAATTTTCTTAAATATATTCTTATCTCTATCCTGTTCTATTTTAGTCTTTACTACTATTCAACGTTAATTACTACTACATACACTCGTAAGACTGTTTTTCAAAACTAATACGATAGGTAAATATTGTAATAATATTCGTGGTATGGTAATGGCGGCGAATGGGTAACAGGCATAAACAATTAACATTATTAAAACTAGTATGTACTACAACAACGCCACAGCTAGTTCAATAATACGGAAGCGAGGACGATGAACGAAAGGTACCGTTCTCTGCCGAAGAAAATAATTATGTAATAAATAGAAGACGGCGCTCCGCTTGCGAATGGAAAGGTATTAGACAGACAAGGTGATTAATGGCAACAACGTTGTGTATCCGAAGTTCTAGTTTCTATACGACGCGCCTGCATTACGGGTGGGAGTCGTGCCTCGTGCCGCCTGCCGCCTGCCCGGGCCGTACTATGCAAATGTGAAGTAGTTAGTAGATGAGGGAGAAATAGCGGCATCACTTGCCAACTTCATATAGCGTCAATCATAATAATCACGGCGAAGTAGTTGGGACTTACCTACGAAGAAAATAAGTTCGCGTTTTTCCTAGAGTTAACGTCTTAAGTCTTAGTAACTATTTCAATTATGTAAAGTACTTTTACGCACATTAGTTAAGGTTAAAATTTTATATACATTTAATCATATATCTATTGTTTAAAAAGAAAAAATCGTAAGTGATTTTACAAAGTATGGGAGCATATTTATATTCTTTCACATTATGTTTCTATACAAGGCAGCAAAGCAAGGCAGTAGGCTTTTCCCTCTAGGGAGTTATTTGCTTGCAGACACTTTTCAGCTTTTTCTTATGAAAAGAAACGGTCCGTTTTGTGGCGAAGAAAAGCGCTTTCAGAGGACGATGACACGAGCCGAGGTCGCACTCTCGCTGTCAGATGCATGAAAATGACGGGCTAAAAGCGACCTAACGTGTAATTCGTCAAAACACGCATGTACTTATGCGCTTGTTGTACAGAATTTTGAGTGTATGTATTTATGTGAGTTTCCACACATTCGTGGTTTTGTGAAATGCTGTTTGAAATCGTTCAAACTTAACAAAGAGTATAACAACTACTCAAATATAAACTTATTTGAGGGAGGTACATGTTTATAAAACCAAAAAAAAAGAAATTGTTTAAGACTATTTGATCAATATGACTGCACAATTTAATTGTACCAATTCGTTGTTCAACGTTTCATCTTCGAAGTTTTAAATTTAGCGTACTATAATCTATTTACAATAGGTACTTGTACTCATTCCTAGTACGTAGTTTGTATGTCTATCATATCCAATACACGCGCCAACCCATTTCTTAGAGATGATGTGCATTGATGCATAAAATAATATCAAAAACGGGCACGTTTTGATATTATTTTATCACAAGGAATATTGATACCTCAAGTCATTATGTACAAATAAACTTTTAAGTATCGAAATATCGAACACGAGTGTAATCGCCCTTTGTAGCGCACGTTTGCGACGGTATTTCCGTAATTACTGATGTAATTATTCTGCCGCCAGTTTGATGGTAATCACAATTCATTATTCTGTAATTTTGATGTTACTCTTTCACCTGTTCCTGATGTAAATCTATAAATTAATACGTGAAGAAAATTCCTTGTACGCAAAAGAAAAAAAACTTCACATAGTTCAGAAAGCTAATTTTTAAGCAATAGGTATTAATTACTAATTTAACAATTTCATGAGAATTTCGTTACATAAAGTATACATATGTAAATGTCCAGTATATTTTGATCTATTACGTAACAGAAAGTTACAAAGTGTAAGGTTAAGTTGTACTGACCAACGTAAAAATAATTGAAACTAAACTTATAGGAACGAACTTCCTTTTAGCGCATTACACGCTCTGAGCGGATGGGAGCGAGGTCGAAAAATGTGTATGTAACAAGACTTTTTTTCGAGACTTCTTGCGGCACCTCGTTTCGACCGGGGGTTTCATAGACCCCATCACGCCGTTTCATGGTCTGAATTTGACCAGCACTTCAATCAATCATGCCACATATACATGTACGTCTAATAACACACTTATAGTGTCCATTGTTTGTTACAAATTTCTTCTGTATCTTGGTTTGCCAATACGGGCAATAATTATCGTATAAACTATACTGTATGCTACTTATTAAAAAAGTCTAGTTACCTCTTAAAAAGTCTAAATGTGTATTGACGACGTCTTCTGGATGAGTAGACAGGAAGCGTGCGCTCCAAAGCGGATCACCGTCAATGACGTGACCGACGTGGCACGACAGTTGTGTAGAGAAACCTCCATCCAAGATCACAATGTGTGGGGGTTCTGGTCCCTCACCGTTTGTTGGACTCATTTTTAGCAAGACGTCTGAAAAAGAATATTTTTATTAATAGATTGAACCTTTAACGTCTACGAAACATGAGTAAGTATTAATTAAATCAAATTATTTTTACTATTCTCACTCGTAAAAATCATGCTGTGTGCATACAAAAACACCGTGCATGACGCACACATTGACAGATACATTTATATATATATATTTTTTTTTCTTTTAATAATATTTTCACACATCTCACACACGGCTGTCTGATCCCAAACTAGGCAGAGCCTGTACTATGGTAACCAGATTGCTGATAAACATACTTATATATTTCTAAATACATACATATTAAAGATAAATTACACCCAGACACAGAACAAATGACCGTGCTCATCACACAATTATTTGTCCTGGGTGGGAATCGAATCCACGACCTCTTGCATAGCAGTCAGGGTCACTAACCACTAGACAAACAGGCCAGTCGAATATACACTTCTAAATTTTATATGTATAATATAGTCCAGTCACTTTGGCGATCCACCTCGCAATGAGAGCTAATAAGATACATTTTTGTACATACTCGTACCTTCATTTTGGCGTTTTAAAAGTTGTCTCAAGCAACCAACAACAACCTAGCAAGTTTAATGTAATATCGTGTCTCATATATCTATATAAAATTCAGCTTATTAGCTCTCATTCCGAGGTGGACGCCTTTTTAGGGTTCTGTACAAAAGGAACCCTTACAAGATCACTTTCTTGTCCGTCTGTCTGTCCGTGTGTCGCCACCGATTTTCTCAGAAACAGGTATACCTAGCAAGTTGAATTTTATACCAGATACTGAGGTGTATAATCCCTATTAGGTGTATAAAAGTCAAGATAATGAGTCAACACGATAAAAAGATATGATATGAGCAAAATTTTGCCTTTCGCAAAAACCTATAAGTATCAAAATTTACCTTAATTTTTAACTTTTTTATTTTTCGGAATTTTAACTTTACTTGTGCCGTGAGACCTTGCTTTTAACCAAAATTGACAGTTCTAGGTCAACCGGAAGTACCCTATAGGTTTTGGATCGAAAACCTACACGGTAGTTCGCGTTGACCTAGAATCACGAAATTTGGCAAAAAGGAAGGTCTTACTTAAAGTAAATTTTGGTAATTACAAGTTTTTGCGAAAATCTACGTAAAATCGTGGTAAGTACGGAACCCTCAGCTCACGAGTTCGACTCGCACTTGACCGGTTTTTTTTTTATGTTAAAGTGACTGGACTTATAAAACATTAGTCTCTAATGAATTGATACTTTAACTTGTCGAATACCGTAAGAGTAAAAGTAATATTTATTGTGAATAATCCTCTTTTGACATTTTATTAACTCAACGGCTTGGCTGTTCTTGCGAAATGCTTATTTTAGTTTCCTTTTTCAAATAATTATAGTTGCCGTCAATAACTTTGAGAGCAGATGTTGCTATTCTTTTGTTTTTCATTAGAGTCATAGAGTATTATGTGCACACCACCCCGCCGCAAACCCCGGAGGGGTTTGCGGCGGGGTGGTGTGTCGGACTCGGACCGACTAAAACCACACGGTGTGCCACTCTGCGCCTGTAACAGGAGGGATCCGGGAACAGCTGTTGTTAAGACATCCGGACCCCTCCTAGCGCCAGCCCGCTCCTGGTGCGGGCTCCGTCTCAGTATATTTTTCCTCTCTTTAGGCGACGTCCGGCACACGCGGACGCCGCCCCCTCGCGGCTGGCCAACTAATGCGGGTGGAGGGGAAACCCACCCCGTCCACCCGCGGCCACACTCAGGGCGGCATGAGGCTGTGATAGGCGGGCCTCCGCCGCCCGGTTCGCCGGCGGCGGATCGGGTCCGAGTGGAGGTCGTCCTCCCGGGCCCTCTCCGCCGCCTCCTTCCGCGAGATTACTACCTCGCAGAAGGTTGCGACCGCGGTAAAACAACTGTCGCTACCGGCCATGGAGCGTACTACGGCCGGTAGCGAGAGATCCACTCCGATGACTGCAGTGAGGGCCCGGCGCTGCGCCGCCCATGCTGGGCAGACCGCCAGCGTGTGCTGGGCCGAGTCCTCACTGCAGTCGCAGTGGTGGCAGGCGGGACTCAGTTCCCTCCTAGCGACCGTGTGCAGGTACTTTCCGAAGCAACCGTGCCCGGAAAGCACCTGCGTCAGCCGGAAGGAAAGGGTCCCGTGCTGCCGCCCTGCCCACTCGGCGATGACCGGCTGGAGAGCCTCCACGGCGGCGAAGCCAGCGCGTGGAGTCTCCAGCCGGAACGACCAACGAGCCATCGTGGCTCGGCGAGCGGCTTCGCGCCACTCGCGCACATCCTCGGGTGGAGGGCGAAATCCGCTCTCCGCCCGGGAGTCAGCCACTCGCCGATAAACTTCGGCGAGCACTTCCGCCTCCAAATCCGTAGAAACGGTGCGGTAACCGCGTATGGCTCTGACCGCCATTACCCTCTGAGGGCGCCAGAGGCGTACCCTATTCTGGGCGGTCAGAGCCGCCGCCCACACCGGTGCACCGTACAGCGCCATTGACCGGACAACCCCCGTGTACAGCCGTCTTGTCGCGACGCTGGGTCCACCCATATTGGGCAAGAGTCGCCCTAGGGCAGACGCAGCGCCGACCAGCTTTGGAGCAAGCTGTCGGAAGTGCTCGTCGAAGAGCCACCTCCCGTCGAGGATCAGGCCCAGATATTTCATCTGGGCCCGAACCGGTACGAGGACCGAGTTGACCACGATTGAGGCGCCAGGGGGTGGACCACGACGGGGCCCATGAAATAACAGGGCCTCCGTCTTATCTAGGGCCACCCGTAAGCCCAGCCCAGCGCCTCAATGCGCCCGACCACCAGGGAGACTCCCCCTGTGGCCAGGCCCGCCGCCTCTTGGAAGTTTGCCCCCCGGGCTGTCACCAGGGTATCGTCTGCGTAACAGATTACACCCAGCCCGGGGGGGAAATCGGCGCGAAGGGCCCAGTCGTACCCTATGTTCCACAAGAGGGGTCCAAGAACAGACCCCTGTGGAACACCGCACGACATGGGCCGACTCCTCAAATTACCTTCTCGGTCCTCGTACACGACGGTACGCTCCTCTAAATAGTCTGCCACCTGCCGCCTCAGGTACTTTGGCACCCCATGATAGTGGAGTGCTTCCCTGATGCAGCTGAATGGCAGACTATTGAATGCGTTGGCGATGTCTAATGACACCGCCAACAGCACGCCGCCACAGCTCACGGCCTCTTCGGTCACGGCCCTCAGGCGCAACACGGCGTCGACTGTCGAACGCCCCGCCCGAAAACCAAATTGGGCGTCCGACAGATCGGGGCCCACCTCGCAGAGGTGCCGGACGATGCGGGCAGAAAGAACCCTCTCAAACAATTTGCCCGCCTCGTCCAGCAGCACGATGGGCCTATAGGCCGCGACCGAATCGGCAGGCCGTCCCGGCTTCCTCAATAGGACCAGCTTCCCGCTCTTCCAGCACTCAGGGAAGCGTCCCGACGCCAAGCTAGCGTCGAACACCTCCCCGAGGCGGTCTGCCATGTGGTTGAGGGCCAGGGCCAGCACTCGGGCCGGTACCCCGTCTGGCCCAGGGGCGGTGTTCTTGGAACGGATCCGTAGAACAGCCGCCCCTACCTCCGAATCCCGGACGGTCGGAAACCCTATACCAACCCGTCTGGCCAGCGTGGTACAGTAGGCCAAAACCTCGTTTCTAAGGAGAGGCCTCTGTCCAGCAGTGGACCAGTAAAGGCTGTTGATGATGATACATAGTATTTGAAGTGTCAAGATCCAAGGGACAAGTGGGACCGACACCAACTATATCTCAAGGTAGACTAATTAAAACAGCATACTGGTATATAAATGTTATATTTAACAAACTAAGAAACTTTGAAATTACACAGATCGGTAGATAGGTTTGTTGTTAACAAGGAAAAAAAAAAAAAAGTTTTTTTTTTTTTTTACATATTATTTAATATAAGTATATGACATTAAAAAACTTCTTAGCAAAATAAGGATATCGTTTGTAAATAGGTATACCTTGTTTATAGGTTGGTGATTGTGAATTTCAACTATACCTAACTCGTGCCAATTATCATTGAAATTTCTTAAGGGTCGCATCGATACACCAAGATATTTTTTAAAATATTTTAAGATCTACCCCTTGTCAAGGATCAAATCGATACACTAAAAAGGGGTGTGCCGAATATTTTATTTGAAGGGTCGAGATTCAGGGGCGAATAGGCCATAGACCTTCAGTACATTCCAATGAAGATACCCTGAACTACGCAGTAACTACTAAACTACGAAAGTTGTTGCGCAGATTAGTATACATCACTCCGTGGGCCGCTGTCCGAAAGGCATGATCACCTCGTCTGGTTAGAGGACCTCTTTTCGTGAAGAATTACAGAATTATCTGGTCTCGATTTCCTACAAAAGTCATGGTCAATAGATCATGAAGACCCTTCCCTTCTTCATGATCTATTTTAGTCACTTGAATTATAAAAATGTACTCGTACACGCGTTAGAGAATGCTGCAAATACGTTATTGATGACATGTTCGGAAGCGTTAAAGTGTGATTTATTGTCTACTGATACACAAGACCAACCGAGCTTGTAGACAATTTAAAATTATGTTTGTCTTTATATCTTTACATTACAGTATTTACCATTAAAACACATATTTATTTGAGGCGGTAAATAAATATGTACGTATTATTATACATACAGCTTTTTAATCAGTTCTTTATTAACAAAAGAAGAGAGTTTATCTGTGACAAAGCAAATACATTGACGAAAGGCTGATTGCCTTTCCATAATTTACTAATATTACATAAATACTTCGAATAATCGAAAAAAAACTTTTTAAAATAAGTTTTATTAAAACCAGTCCTTTACTAAATGCCTATAATACTTAACGTTACTTACAAATATACCTCTTTACTTCAGATAAATAAGTAAAAAATACCAGCTAGTTACTTGCTCACCAAATATCTACGAATTTTTCTCATTCCTCATTTAGATGCATCATGAAAACCTGCCTCATGAAAAAATGTTGCTTTGTATATTCTCTTTTCAAAATAAAACGAATCTACAAAGCCTTACAGTTTATTCACACTTTTATCATTTATCACAAGCCACAGTGAGCCCAAATCCCTAAAAACCGACTAAAAATAGAAAAGAAGGCTTTTTAAGGACTTTTTTCTTTAAATTTGGCTTCAGAGGTGTCCCTAGAGTCCAAAACCACTATTCTTCAGGTTGCAGTCGCCACATCTGCTTCTGGAATCCAGTTCAAACGTGACCCTCTAGCGCGTAGTTATTACATTGTTTGTAATCGGCAAGAAAACACTCGCACGTAAGGAGGCATAGAATTTTAACAAAACTACTGAATTCTATTCTGCAGAAAGGAATTGACTTCTGAAGGTCAGTAGAATATTAATTGATATGCAAGATAACATTTATATAAAGCCGCAAATTAGAAGAAAGCAGTGAATATGTAGATTTTTTAGGCCTTAAAATCGAAAAAAAACTTATTTTACAAAAAGAAAGTTACGATGTTCTGTCGTGTTCGGTCATTAAACCATTAAAAATTAGCTTCCCCCAGATTGCCCTGTTCATTTTTAAGAATTTAATAGTAAAATAAAGTATAGTATTGGAAACCCGAGTGCTGAGATTTAGAAAGCCTTAAACTGTTCGTAATTTCATGTCATCATTTTAAATTCACCACTTATTAACTAGATCTTTAATTTTAATTATGGATTCGTAATCAGCAACCTCAAGAACCTTGAATTTTATATGTAACTTGATTACGTTGAGGAAATGTGGGATATTTCGTGCAAGGGGGGTGGTCAATTAAGGGTGAAGGGGGTAAATTATTGTGAAATTGACATCAAATTCGTAATCAGCGACCAGAAAAACCTCCGAGAAAGAAATTTCGGATCATTTACTTGTTTTTTAATTTTTTTGCCAGATTTTTTGGATTTGGCCCCACTGTGTAACTTAAAGTAAAAACTCTCGGTAAAAATATTTGTTAGACTGCTGTTTTAATGCAACTAGCGTAAGTAGACATTGATTAAAGAAACCCTTTAGGTGGTAGAAATCTTTCTGTTAATTTGGTCGTTTTATGGATTTTTAATAGAGTGGCGTGTAATAGGAGAGGCCTATGTCCAGCAGTGGACTACGATAGGCTGATGATGATAATTGTTTTAAAAAAGTTACTTGTTATTATCAACAATTATTTGTTGAATGCCTATGTTTAACTGCAATAAAGAAGAGGTTTAGGTTTGTTATTATAAACATAAGCAAACATATTTTCGTCGATGTCTTCGGCGCTACATAAAACTCAACACCCCCGTTGAATGTGATTTCTAAAATGTATTTGCTTTAATTTGGGGTTTTCTATGTTAACAATGTATTTTTGTTAAAGAAAAGCCTAGCGTTATGTTTATGCAATGTTTCAATTTTACTTAAAGATTACTTGTATTTGGAATCTCACCATCTAGT
Source organism: Arctia plantaginis (assembly GCA_902825455.1). Taxonomy (NCBI): domain Eukaryota; kingdom Metazoa; phylum Arthropoda; class Insecta; order Lepidoptera; family Erebidae; genus Arctia; species Arctia plantaginis. Next base: position 12,430,916 of record CADEBD010000288.1, read on the forward strand.
ATTTATATAAACCACTATAGTTAAGTTTACTGTTCACTAGTATATTAGATGGGGTTCGAACCCGCAACTATTTGATCGCAAGCCTGACTGCTTAGCCAAGAAGCTACTGTCGTTTATCATACATAATCTATAAGTGAATAATTTTCCAAAGCATTGATTTGTGATATGTGTTTAAGGTTATTTGAAGTTATTGTTTGTCGCAATCTTTGATAGTTTAAAGATATGCGACAAACAATAACTTTAAATAAACAACAATATAAAATATATCTAACTAAGAGCGTCCACTGCACTTTTTATGGCCGTTGGGATTTGCACTATGCTAAGTAGAATTTATTTGCGAAACTCATCATCATCAATCAATCATTGCGAATCTCAAAAGTCCTTATTTGATTGAATTTCACACAAAATTTCATACAACAAATTATTATATACTACGATAAATTATAAATATGTGCTGTTATAATGTTTGATGGGATTTATTTATAATAAACAATACAGTCTAAATTTAAATATTAGATTCACATAATTTAGGTATTTTTTTATAATAGGCTAAACTTTTCTCTATTTACAAAAATATTAAATGTTCCTAAATATACTTAAATGTTACCTAAAAACCGCTTAACGAGAATAACAAACATTAAATTTGGTCAGTAAATAAGTCGAATCGCAATATATGCCTAATATTACATTATATTTGAACTTCTTAAGCTCCAACCAATTGGTTTTTAAATCGGTAATAACTTATTGAAAGTTAATAAAGAGTTTCTCGGCAAGAATCGCTTCAAAAACTAAAAAGAGAACCCATGAGACAATAACAAATTCTAAACGTGTTCCTTAAAAACGCCGATAAACAGTTGCCACCTGTCAATAGGGCAAGAATTACGAGTTACAACATACCACGCGCTACACACGCAGCTTATGGCTGTATTCGATTATAATCTACATTCTGAACATGCATCCTACAACTAACAACTATGTATTAAACTATTTAGTAATCATTTATGTGAAACCCTTGAAACGAATGAATATCGCATCAAAAAATGTTATTAGTTATTAAATATGGTATTCTTGAACAAAATATACCTAATATTAATTATCTATATAATTACACAAATAAAATCATAAAAGGTACCACTCAATAAACAAATTGTATTCTCTCAACAACAACTCTCAAGAAACAAAGTTCATTTTTATACCATGTATTTATTTTATTTAAAGGTATTATCAAACTGCCTAATTTATTATTTAAAATAAAACTACTCCAGCAACAGGAGATTTTCCGTCTACAGTGACGGACTTCATACGTAGAAATAAGTTCACAAAGCATTTTCACTGAGAACAAGTTCTGTGAAACACAAAAATTAATTAATTTTCTCCTGTGGGGCTAGAGCTCACCGTATTCGAGTCATTGACAGAGGGCTGATTGCAAGTTTATTTCACATCGACTCATTCTCGACGGCAAGCGCGTTTAGCGTTGCGATTGGTGGAGATTTCAGTGCCGCCAGTCACCGTGACGATCGAGTAGAAGTGAAATAAACTCGCACTTGGCCCGATGGCGAGATGACAATGATGTGTAACATTTTTTTCATGTTTAAGTGATTTGTTTGTCGTCTTATTACTGCTACTAGTAACGTATTATTATAAATTATTGCGTTGTTATCACGGATTAAAATAAATTAATTTAATTGTAACTGTTTCAGAATATCGAGAATATATAGGGATAGAGAATAATTTGGGTATTATAACGGAAATTAAATAAAGTAAACCTACTTTATACATATTATAATAATAATAAATCTTCAATATCAATATCTTCATGTAAGTAGGTACTTAAACAACAAGAATTAGATATTTTCAAGTCGCGCCAAAACAACATTTATTGCAATACCAATTAGTAGAGATACTAAGTAAATATTTGACTTTTTATAAAAGGGTAAAGATAACTTATTAGGTGTCATGAGCGCTACTCATATTGTGTGCATTGTCAAGTTTATTTATTTAAATATGACCGTTCCTTATGATAGTGTTATCTAACTAACTAGAAAAATGTTTATGGAAATAAATTAGGTAGTTATAAGTGTTACATAAAACACTGCTCAAATTTTACTAGTCCTTTTAAAGGCAGTGAAATATTTTTGAAATAAAGTTTAGTATGGAATCATTCTTGGACCATTTTATTCCTTTACTTTTCTAGTCTCAATATTTTTTCCTAGGTCTCGTTAATTCAGATATTTGTGTTATAAATGTTGATTTTGTTTAATTTATATTTAACACAAAAGTTGAATATATGTAACTGTATGTATTATCAACATTCATATGACGGAGATTGTAATAGAGTTGCATTACTTTTATATTTTTTTCACCCATTTGTCTTATATAATTCTTTATCGCTGAGGCTTTATTACGTAAGTATTTTCAGTTCCAAAACGTTTTTTATTAAATTTTAAAAGTTAACTGTTTTGAAATATTTTAGTAACTTTATTTTATTACTTTTTGTTACATAAAGTATACAGTAACTTAATATTGCATTTATTTAATTTTAGATAGACCGAAATATTATCATTGACTATTTAATATATATTTTTTACAGACTAACACATAACATTAACACATAAAAAAAATACCCAAAAAGCAATCACGAGACCAGATTTTTTACAGTATACTTGTTGAACCCTGGCTCACTTCAGGATGTATTTTTCATTCATATTTCAAATACTAACTTATCCGTTTGAAGATCCTGTATTTTTAGAACGTAACCTAGATATTTTAGAGGCATCCAAGTTTCGTAAGTGTCAAACAGAGTAACATTGAAACATTGTGCAACAAGGGAGGAAAGTAAATTATTCTAACGCGAGAGTAAACTTGTGACGAGCGCGCACCTTGATTTGATAAATGAAGAAAAGAAATGACACCACTAGGAACAAAGGCTTTATTTTATGCTGAGGCAACCTGTACCTTACAAAGAAGAATATTTCAAACATAATCCATGAAATTGAAGCAATACTTTTGTAAATGGACGAAAAGTTTTGAATAGGTAGATACTCGAGTACGTAATGAATTTCAAGAAGTTTCATCATTTCTCATAAATATGCCAACATTATATTTCTCTAAATAGGGATAATTCTTTACCAATTATAACTAGCGGGAGTTTTGCTGGCTAGTAGCTTATTTTATGAGGAATAACTTTGAGTACTTATCACTAAGTACACAAATGCTTAAAGTAGGTACCGTACGAAAAAAAGGGCACGACGCCACGCCATCAACAGCCTTAATTTGTTCACTGCTGGACATAGGTCTTGCCTTAGAAAGGAGGTTTTGGCCTACTATACCATGCTGGCCAGACGGCTTGGTATAGGGTTTGTGTCAAGTTTTCCTTCCCTTTGCAGTGCTGTTGTCCTGGATAGTTTATTCCCTTAGTCGGCTCTTACGACACCCACGGAATGAATAGGGGTGGTAACAATGCGAATTCTTAATCCGTCATCACACGAATTCTTGTGTGACGCCACGCCACACAAGAATAAAATAAATTAACATTGTAGAAAAAATACCATCAAAAGTAAGTGAAATATTAATAACTAAATTTACAGTTCTCTATCACAAAATGCGAATAATAATAAGTGTATGAAGCGGGTTCTTTTAAAATATTAGAAAAATCTATCATAAATTTTAGTACAGAAAGGTGTTAAAAAAAATAAAGTTATAACCGTACGTTTTGTCTCTAATACATCATTTTTCACTAAACCAGAGAGCTGTCGGACACAACACTAGTTATTAATTAAGAGTCGATGCACGTTACGTTGAGCTACATTTGTGGCGACTCCCACATACAAAGAAACGCAAACATATTGAAAAAAATATGAGAATTTAAAAGCTTCAAAGAAGACTAGGGCCCAGGGGTGACCTCTTTCAAATAAAAACTGTCATAAATAGGTAAAATATAAGATGCAAATGTACAAGATCAACTAAAATGTGATCACACCACATTTCCTTTATCAATAATCCTACGTCATGAAGCAGATAAAAGTGACGATACAACATCAACTACTAGTTTCTATTATCGCTTTTATTGTTTGTTCAATATCAAGAGTTAAAAAATATATGTATAAAGATGCACCATTTCCCTCGTCGGTATTTAATGCGATCAATATCGTTAGGGTCGGCACTGGAACGGAAGGTAAAGCGTACAGTTCGCAACAAAAGTGATTAGGCACCGTTAAGAGAGAAAAAACTTACCGTGCTAACACGATTCAATCACTTCAACCATTGTGCTTCTATTCCTTCTATTCCTTCCATTCATTATCTAATGGTAATTAAATATGTATTGTAGGTAAGTAAGTAATTATGTATTGCTCGTTATATTAAAATGAGTTGCTTTATGTATTGAGTACTTGTGTATTATCTAATATATAACATTCTCGTGTCGCGGTGTGCGTAGTTGAACTCCGCCGAAACGGCTCAACCGATTTTCGTGAAATTTTGTGTGCATATCGGGTAGGTCTGAGAATCGGCCAACATCTATTTTTCATACCCCCATTTTTTTTTTGTTTTTGAAATAATGTATATGGCAAAACAACGTTTGCCGGGTCAGCTAGTTAATTATATATTTTAATGGCAAAGAAGAAACTTAAGTTGAAAAGCATGTTAAGCTAATAAATGGTCTTCTAATGTACAAAATATGTCCGTAATGAAAAAAAAACTATATGCCAAATTGCACATGAAATGAAATTGAATAGAAAACAAATTACAATGCGAATCTATATCGAATATACTAATACAACGAGCTGATCTCAGAAAATTCTTTTAGGTTGGTATGGAAGCTATATAACATTACGAGACGACAACAGGAGCTAAGCATCAACGAAAAATGTTGCAAAAACGGGGCAAATTTATTCGTTTTGAGACACGCAGATGTAGTTGCGCAAGTCAGCTCGTATTTTGAATAAAATTATATATTATTGGTAGTTTCTGTCCATTTCAGTTATTTAATAGGAAATGCTCTGTGAATATGAGTGATTGTTGATTTCGTTGCTATCCGTCCGAAAGTTACGCTTAGTTAGGTATTATGTATATAGGTACTCAATATTTCATTGTATCGATACAAATTATTTATGGTCTATTGTTATTAACACTTATTAATATGGCGATTACATGATATAACATATCTATTCTTTGTAATGTTATAACTAAAATAAGAATAATAATATAATAATATTTCGGACATCTAACACACAACGCCATCTGATTCTAGTTTTAAACTAAGCAGAGCTTGTACTAAGAATCCTAGACTGATAGAATACTTATATACTTTTTTAATAATAATAATAATATATTTATTTGTCAGAATATGGGTTTACAGAGTTGTTAGTAGGTTCGTTTTAGATGCTAGCCACATTCTACCATTATCTGGTGAACAAAATGTTAATATACTGAATTTACTGTTTTTTTTTACAATTTAATCATGCATTATTTAGTAATATAGTAATAATTATGTCACAATTTCTCATCGTCAAAAAATTCTTTAACACTGTAGAAACATTTATCTAAGAGCAACGTAAATAATTTTCTTTTAAAAACATTAATGGTGTCTTCCTTAAATCTATTTGGTAGCTTGTTATAAATATGTATAGCCATACAGTATACATTCCTACTATACATACTTAAAAATTAAATACATACATATGATACATAGAAAACACTCAGATCATACAAACATTTCGTCCGACCAGTGAATCGACCTCGAAAAGACTGGCTGTTGCCCACTGTTTCGCAACTTTAAAAATGACGAATTCTATACAACCGTTCATCTTTTATTTTACCTCCTGAGGGCGAAATTTTTAAAAATCCTTTCTTAATGGTTGCTTACAACATGAAAAGCGTCAGCTGCCTAATGTTCAAGTTTATAGAAGTAGCGGTTTAGCCTCTGCGTTGATGAATCAGTCAGATCAAGTCATTTTATACGTATTTTAAATTAAAATTATTATATAATTTTTTGTATGTACAGATATAATATTTCCAATTGTGACAGGGTAGTTACCTACAAGAGCACAAATTGTAAATGGCTTTATGTGAGGTGCGGTTAAATATTCATAAAATCCGACAGGATCCAAACTATGTAAAGGGGAAGAGATATTTTGAGATATGATGATGTACGTAATTGTTAGCTTTCTTAATCACTTTGAAACTGAAAATAGAAAGGAATAGTTAGTTGATTCATGTGAAAGCATTAACAAAATGAAGTGGTACGCATATAAAAGTGTTAACGTACTTACTTTAAACTAAAATTAAATGGTCACACACCTAAATGCCTATATGATATGTTTATGTATACTATATTCTGAGGTCGAGGTCGTGACTACTACTTATCTCGCGGAGAAAAGTAATAAATGTCACAAGTCCTTAAATATTAAGATTTATATTTTTTTTGTTACAATTTTTTTTATTATTAAATTTAAATAAAAAATATATATATTTTTTAAGTAACCTTTTAATTTTTTTGATTTTGATACTTATGCGCCCGAAAAATATAACGCTTCTTTGGCATTTCTTGCTCATTTTTTAAAAATCTGATGAAATAAGTAGAGGCAGAAAAGTAATTCTGTATAATCCTTAAACCTCCTAACTACTGGTTAAACTATCTGCTGGTTAATCAGCGATTTAAATGCAACAGAAGTATAAATATACTTTTAAATGAACCGAAGGTAAAAGAACGCGCGGTCGTTCACCGACAAGATCGACCAAACAAGTGAAAGAGTCATTGTGCCCAAATTTCTACACAGCCGTAAAAGAAGCGCTAAATAGTAACCGATGGGAAGCTGATCTTCAAGATCTTCAGACAGCCCAGAGACAGAAATATTAAATACATTACACATATTAACATCAATGATTAACACTATTAAAATTTTAGATTGCTTATTTTGTTGTTAAGTGTTAATGACTAGAGTTTATTTTAATAGTACTTTAGCAGACAGTTCAAAGCTAAAGTAGAGAGAATGCTTAAATAAAATAGGGCAATCATCGTGTTAATCGCAGCTTGCCAAAATAGATTCGTATTTTGAGCATTTCCAGTGAAAATACACCACATGTAGAAGAAATAAAACAAAAATTGGTTATTTATGCATGCGAAATAGAGAAGCTAAATAGACATAAAAAAAAAAAAAAAAAAAATGCACAAATAACATTGGACTTAATAGGCCACAATGACTTCAGTTACTTATTAAGAAGTAAAAAAATATATTTATGAACTCTTAATAGATGTTGACCTAGAAGATTTTTTACAAAACAAGCAGCAGGAATAGTAACCTACTAAAACCTGGATGTCAAGATACCGATTTTGAATGAAAATAGCAAAGCTCTTGAAGAAGAAGAAACAATATTTTAAAAACATTTAGTCACAAAAAGTAATTATACTAGTCTACTAACGCGACTTTTTTACTACATTATTAAGATAAAACGACCTACGCATTCCAGAGACTCTAAAACCGTCTGGGTAGATTCGCTGTCCCCACCCTTCTATAAATTTAAATGCTTAGTAACATTAAATGCTGACGCTACACTTCAGTGTAAGATACGACTCTCGTGTACAAAATCGATCACATTGAACTTAAACGAAGCGGATGTTTGCGGATTTCCCGACGTTTCCGAGCATGAGTCGAGTATGATGGAATGACGTCTCCCAATATTGGCATACTGAATGGACGAGTGAGTGTCGAGAAATTTAATAAATTAAAATGATAATTTACAGGTATAAATTTTAATTAACAGATATAAAGTGCCACCGCTGCTGCAAAGAAATTTTGCAACACACGTTTTTTAGATCAGATTATTTTTTATTAGATTGATGAGTAGGTTATTTTTTCCTTTTCTCTCTCAGTGTGATAAACAGACAGATAACTGTCTGTAAAATTACTGGTTGTTAGAAGAATACCAGTGCTACTTCCTCAAAGTGACATTATGCTGGGCTAACCTCGGGCTATCGCCTCATGCAGCGATAATTTTGTCTGCTTGGACATTATTACATTATATTATGTATAACACATCATCTGTATGAGCACCAAAATTTTTTCTATCTTTATTAAATACGTGGGGCATACTGAAAGTCTCTGAATCTGGCAATAAAAGAATGTTTTTTTTTTTTTTTAATTCGAAAATGGAACTCTGTGGGAACATGTTACTTTTTAATTTACAAGACTGTCATTTGTTTTTTCATAGTGACGTCCTTTCGAAAATTGTGTGTAGCTATCAAAATGAATTTAACTCGTGAACATTTTCGTTCAATGATTTTTTATGATTTTCGTTGTGACTTAAGTCAACAAGAGAGTTGCCAGAGACTTCAATTGGGATTTGGTGATGAAGCATCATGTCACAGCTGTGTGTATTCGTGAATTGGAGCTTTTAGACGTCGACGTGATCATCTCCATGACAAGGTTCGCGAAGGTCGGCCGGCGACTGTGGTTACAGACTAATACACTGTATGACAACTTATTGAAACTGACAAAAAATGCTTGGCAGCAAATTAGTGCTTTGTTAGGCATTGGAATGAGCCAAGTGCAAAACATTTTACATGTGCATCTAAAGGTTCAGAAACTTTGCACTCGATGGATACCGCATGACTTAACTTTTACAGTAATTTAAGACTGGTCCAACTGCTTTGTACAGTGGTTTCAGCGAATGCAAAACTGCATCAATTGCGAGGAAATATACTGCAAAAACAATAAATGTATGGTAAGTCTTATATCTAGTCTTATTTTTTATAATCCAGCAACTTTCAGTATGCCCTAAGTATGTTAAATTGCTGATCTGTAAATACCATATATTGATTAAAGAAAGAAGTTAAAAATAATTGTTTGATTGAAAGAAGATTGAAGAAATGTTTGATTGAAAGACTATAACAATCAAAAGAAAAAAAAACTGTAAGGTAAAATATTAATTCAAATTGAGATTCTAAATTGGCCAATGCAAATTTTTCGTTTTAAAAAAAAGAAGTCATATCTAAAACCTACTGCGCTGACTGTTGTGGGTCCGATCCCCTCATGGGACAACACTTTGTGTGATTCACATGTTGTTCTGATTCTGGGTGTTCTTTGTGTCCGTTTCACGTGTGTTTGTAAAGTCCCCCGCGACACAGGAAATATTCCTATTGCGGGAGTTGTCTTTCAAGAAAACAAAAAAAAAATTGCTGCTTCAGAGCTCTAAGTCTAAGTTGAATGTCTATTACCAGTTACCCTCCAACTCCATCAATTTAAGTAGGCAAAAGCTTAAATTGAAGAACTCTTGTCTGTAAAGGGTTCTAGATCAAAGCGAAACGAGTACCTTAATTAACAGCGGAGATATAGAAAAACAAAGCTATGACAACATGAGACATATTTACAATAGATTTAATATAATTTCTTAAACTAGGTTTTGGGTACCTCGTCATATGACATTGAGTCTAACTGTGAGGTAATCTTCAATTGTAAATAGTAATACAATGTATTTAATATCACTGCAATTTAAGCTATTAGTCAAAGCACTGTGTTTTGTTTGGTGCCTATTTAGGATTCCACGTTTTTACTCAAACAAAAGCTACTTGTGTGTTAGAGAACAACCAACATTTTACATCCCAGAATATGCCCAATTCCCACGGGAACAGGATCTCTGCGACAAATCAAATTGTACACGAAGTTGCGAGCAAATGCTAGTGAATAATATTTTATGTAGATACAATGTATGGTAGTGAAATAATAAAACGAAGTTATTTCCGTGAACAATTTTGCGGACGATTTACATGTATGATAACAGCTTTAGTTGTTAATTGACAGAGGTCAAACAACTGTACTTTAAAATTTAATGATGATTACACATAGAGTTGTAAAAGTGCGGTTATTTTTAATATACATTGCAAAAAAAGATTTTTTTAAACTACTATGTACGGTCAAATGGAAATATGTTTAACAATAAAACTTCAATTAAGGAGTTTGATGTCAGAAATCGTACTTCTTACTCGACAAGATAGTAACAGGTGTTAAAGTGAGAAATTACATAAAACCTTATACAACCATAAAACCTTCATGGTGAAACTTTTTTCACATGATACCTATGAGGTTCTTCTTTAAAAAAAGGACGTGAGGGGTCTATGGACCAGTCGGTGGGAAAGAAGTTCCTTTGCTTTGTGATATTATATCTTATATACTATATCATATTTTCACAAAGTTCTGCACCGATCGAGTTCAAACTTTGACACGATATACAACAAGCTTCAAAGAGGTTTTTTTATCTATTTTTTGCTACGATAATGTGCCGCAGCTAAGTGTGGCAAGTATTTTTTAAAAACTGAATCGGGTAACTAGCCTGATTCCATTTAAATTTGTATAAGATACTTAGACCAGGCCTTTAGTAATATAAATTTTTCGTCTCAAGATAACTGTGGGGCCTATGCCCAGTTTTAATACGTGGATCAAACCACCACAGTTACGAGTATTTGCATCAGCAGGAATAACATTTGAAGGTGGTCGTTTTCCGTAGGTTGCTAACTCTCGTGACTTACATGAAGTAGTTCAATCTACTGATTATTTATACTAAAATTGGAAAAATAAATAATAAAAAAAAAGTTGAACCGATTTCAATAAAACATAAAAAAAGTTCTCCCTAAAAAGCGAAAAATAAACTGAATTACTTACGACTTTTTCTAAGTAAAAAAAAAAAAACTAGAAACTATAACTTATAAATATAAGTTTCATACTTTGACCCCTTTTTTTTTTTTTTTTTTTTTTTCCGTGCGGAAATCCCCTCGGATACCACCTGTCGGTGGCATGTCGGACTTGAACCGACTAAAACCGCACGCCGTCTCGGGTACTAATAGCCGGGGAACCAGGTATACTCTAGAAAGGAAGTCCCTGGTGCTCCGACATACCTCGGGTCATCTACAGACGAGTAGACGACCCCCCCCCCCCCGTGTGGGAACCCCATGTTCCCTGTGCTCCCTGGAAGCCGCCACCCCGGCCTGCTTCTGCTAGGGTGACAGATGGCCTCACCTGTCACCCCCAGGCCTGCGCTTATGGAGGACGGAGGTCATTCTGCGACTTCCGGCGCCTGAGTCGCCTGCGGTACCTGGCCCGTTCCCGGGCCTGGCGGGCCGGGAGAGTCCTAAACCTCTCCCGGTCCCGCTCCGCCGTCTCCTTCGCGAGCATAACTTGCTCGCAGAAGGAGACGGCAGAGTTCCACGCACTCTCGCTCCGCATCATACTTTAACCCCTAATATTTTGGTCGTGTGCAGACCATACCATAGCTACGAGTATTGTTAGGGCATTGCGTTTTCCAGTATTTTACAGTAATTTCAGTTTTACAAGGTCAAAAAAAAAACACAATGTCCCAAAAACAGGTAGCCACGGTAAATTAACCGTAAAAGTTTCTTTATCTGTCTGGCACAACAAAAAAAATTGGAGTAGGTACCTACTCCAATTTTTTTTAAATACTTTTTGCTAGGAATATTAAATACATTTTTAAAAGTATTGATAGGTTGTGGTGTCAAAGGTTTTAAAAATTTGTTTTAGTTCTGAGTTAGCAACACTAAACAATAATTAAACATATATTTATATACATGTATAGGTATTGTGAGACACCCGATTACATTATTAATTACAAAAACATTGTTATTTTTTAAATTTATCTGGCATAGGTACTGATGCAATAATGCTTTTTATTTCAATAATAAAAATTGATATTTCTTAACTTATTATATCATCATCATCATCAACAGCTTTTAGTAGTCCACTGGAGATAGGCCTCTCCTTAGAAAGGTATAAAGGTCCTTAGGTTTACTTCTTTACACACATACATCGCTTTTTTTACACGCTTTAAATTAGCTTCACTTGTGTGTTTGTAACCGACTCCTTTGGGCGTGATTTTGACTGACTTTAAACGGTCAGAATTCGTTCAAACTTTGTAGATACATCTCAATAGCGTGTCAGTGGTCTGACAGTGGCTTGGCGTAAACATAAAATAGTAGAATTGAGGCCCTGTTAGTATAATGAATCACTCTACACTGACAACACATTAGTAGTATTAGTAGTAATAGTAGTATCTACATTGCACCCGTGGGCCAAAGGGTCTATATTATATAGTATTATATAAACTTAACTATAAACTTGCATGAGTATTTAATATTTAGGTGTCTTAATTAGGCTGTGACTAAAACCTTTATAAATATATATATCCTCCATTACCATTTATTTATTTAAATAGCGAGATCCTTTAAATAATTTTACTTTTTATCTTTTACACACAAATACAATTTCCGTTCCGTAAATGTTAAATACTTTTTTGTGAAGCAATTACAATATTCCAACTATAACCTATTTTGTGACTAATATTTAATTAAATCACGATTTGCAGTTCATCACACTTAATTTAAATTACAAGTTCGCTATTATATAGGATTATTTTATCTTTGGAGTGTAATGTAGTAAAACCTTGATGAATAAACGTACAGTAATAACTATATATTCTAATGACGCACCATTCGTAGAGATATCTTTGATAAACCACACACATATTGGAGTAAACTACATAAACCTTCCTAACTTCGAGGGTAAATACAAACTAGGATCTGGAAATATTAGTTTGCACGTAAGGGCGGATATAACATTCAAGTCGTGTGGGAATAATCTTATTTAGAAGAAGGCAAGTAAATTAATGAACATAAACCCTTGACGTAACAAAATAATATAGATACATAAACTAATTTCTTTTTACACAAAACAAAAAAAAGTAATAGAAAACAGTATTTTAATTAAATCAATATCTTGCAATTAAAAGCACAGTAGTACTATTCTAAGCAATTCACGACATTTTTGAATCCCCGTAACTATGTTGTGCATAAAACTATAAAAGCCTCAACTTTTTTAAGAAAGTATAATTTAATTATGTATATTCCTAAATTACTTTCATCATCTTGCCACAATGGCACGTCGGAATTGCCTTGGTTGACTAGTATTTGCTGCGAGATATCGCATCTATATATCTATATTTAAAATATCGGAATGGAGGACCTATTACACACACACCCAACGCCACACAACTAACAATAATGCCGGATCACCTCACGCATTGAAGACTTTCGTCTTAAGGCACTGGGGGATCGACGATGTCAAGACTCGATGTAGTTTCCCAAACGCTGCCTAACCCAGCTGAATTCTTTTATTCACCTCGTCCTCGAAGTTGTTTCTACCTAACTGAAGTTTCTACCCGAGGTATACATATTTTTGAAGAACTTTCCCGTGCGCCCCGTGTACCGCAATCGGTTCCGGTAGTCCTGCATTTTAATAGACGTTTTCTAAAAACTATCAAAAATATAGTTTTAGTCGGGTGACTTCATAGCTATTTGCTAATGGAAGATACAAAGCCGCTTTTAATAAATTTATTGTGAGTGTGTCCATCATCCGTGTTCTTAGAAATTTCGAGAAACTGTTCGGTGCTTCCCTGTTTAAAAGGGTGTATGCCCATTTTTCTTCATTTTGTCTCCCGCTTTGCTAAGGAGGGAAGTGGATTTACTGTATTTCCAACTCCTCCAATTTTCTTCTGATTAATTTCGTTGCGGGTTCCAAGACAGTTTAATTTCTTCCTGGGACTTCCCGAGTGTCATAACTCGGTGTGTTCGTGGGTCACTGCTGTGGATCCTGGTGTACAGGAGTTACAGTGGTGGGCGTGTGGGTGGGATTAGTCCCAACAAAACTTCGAGATTTTTCCAAATGGTGTCTCCGTTCTCGACCGAGCTATAAATACATTGGTCTTTTGCTTTGAAAACACGCCTCACTTCAGACAAATGTGATTAATGAATGTGTTTAAAAGACGACAATTTTTTTATTTCAACAATAATGTTGTGTTTTCAGTCATTGTTAATTCAGAAGCCAAATTTTCCATAGATTAAGAAAATAATGCATCGCTGAACCTTTTTTTAAACAATAATAATTAGAAAAAAATATTAAGACATTTGTTTATTTATTAGCGCTTCAATGTAATTGATATAATTGTCCTTTACATGTACGCAACGTATTTTGTTTTATGACTCGATTCGCGGGACTTACATTTTCACTATTTTGATAATAAATATCTTCGACCTACCTATAGACTTCAAGATAAAAGAGGTCACAACATTCATATCTAAGTCTGGTAGTTATCTGCTGTCTATACTATATTTTGACTTATTTATTACAGTAAGTAAATTGTTCTAAATAAAATTGTTTCATTTTACCGGAACACGAAAAGGAATTTACGTATCGCGTCGACTTGACAAACTCATAATTGTTTTAAAACTCCACGCAGCTTTTCCAGGCCCTCGTCGTGAACTTCCTAAATTATTTTGAAATGACATAAAAATGTGAAGGACACTCTAATTAAACATAAATCACTACAAGAAAAACTTGGGAAGCCTCCTTTAAAAGCGACTCAGGAATTTTTGCAGCTAAAGAAATATCGTTTTCGGTGACAACAATATTTTAAGTACCTTGACATACACCTGTGCTCGGTTGGTGCTGAAATGAGCTATTGTGGAGCCTGATAGCTTGCATAACCGTAGGCAATTTGTGTGAAATATTTACTCAATTTACTTGTACTTATTTAAGATTATTATAATGTATTTCTTGGCTCTTGCCCAGTTGAGATTGTTAAAGGAATTTTTATTATTTGGTTAAATGTTTGTACATAAACTGTAATAAAAAAGGCGTCATAGCCTAAATTAATGATTTCGTCTACTGTATATATTTCTCCTCGTCGATTTCGTTGTCGGCAGTCTCAAATATCCATCATAGACACTTTCTTATCTTCTTTGTCTACTAAAATAGAACAGAAGTGCGATTCACCGTTTACTTTACACAGATAATTTTGTTTCAATGTCATTTTAATGAAAGGTTTTAGTCAAAAGTCACAGAGAGGAAAAAAAATCTCTCACTTTTTATTTATAAAACTAAAAATAAATTTTTCATAATCCTCGTCGTGGATTCAAAGGTGTACGAAAAAAATTCTAACTGATAATACTGACATAACATTTTACCAACAATAACGTCTTTATGAACTCTGTAGAAAGAATAGTTGTGATTGAATGATGAAAGTTGTAGGTGACTGAAGTCTTATGAAATCGACAGGATTAATGAAATCGCTTATGTGTTATTGTACTTATGCGTGTATTCATTTATTTACGTTTTCGTATCGTTTTCTATTAGAACAGGTTTTATAAAGTAAGTAATAAAGTAGTTAAATAAGAAATATATAGGTGCTTTGTTTATTATGACTTATATACTTTGTATATTATACTTGATATCAATGATACCTTACATTAAAGGTAAGACCTAACGTGAATTGACATATCATCAAACGTTGACATTTAATCGAATAGGTCAATTTTAGCTGACTACGTAATAAAAAAAGACAACCATCTTACGATCGATCGATCACACTATCTGCGAATTTATCGGTTCTCAATTGGCAATTTCTAGAACGCATTCAAAAAATATCTTTATGTATTAATATGTAATATAGATAGATATTTCACCCTTAAAGTACGAAATTGTGTTATTTATAGGCCTTGGGTAATACACGTATTTATCGCTTACAGCTATTACCTACATAAAAAATCTTGAATCTAAGACCTTTTTCATATTTAAGTCGGTTAAAGTATCATTAGTTCATTTTTAAATGAGGTTATGAAATCATTATCATAATCATTTAATAGCTCAGACTGCCGACAACAGAATATTCGGAAAGGATAGAGATACCTAAATATATGCGACTTTTTCCTTTCTGTCACAGACGCTTATACATATGTTTTGGGAAGTGTAAGTCATAACTTATACTGCCCAAAATACACGTATAAGCGTTATTACTATCCTTCCATTGCGTTCTTTTCATACTTTAAATATCCAAAATTTAGATATTCGATAGTTACACTGTTGTGTTACCTGATAGATAATATATAAAACTTTATCATTAATATCAAATTTCGATCGATAAGGTTGAGTAGTTTTATGTTGATAATGATATCGCCTGTCTATGAAATGTCTGCACGCTGATCATGAGCCTCCCTTTTATAGGCTTCCAGGCTATAAAAGGGAGGCTTGACCCCCTTTAAGCCGCTTCGAAAATAGATTAGAGAAAATTCAAGAAGATCATCACAGAACTCTTTGACATAAAGATTTTTAAACGAAATTTTCCAATTACAAAATAATAATTAATTTCTACTATACACTTGAAATTTTTAAAGTCTAATTGGAAAGGGTCGACGTGATCCTTAAGTTAGACTAACACGGATATTACTGTTTAATCACGTTGTATAACGTACCAGTAATCCTACAACGCAATGGAAAATTTACCTTTATCCACACAGTACACCCGGTTCCAATAATGCCTTAAATATAAACACACATTTACCTAACACGTTACGTATAATGTACATACCGGTTTCGAAATATCTGTTTATTAAGTATGATAGTCCAGTCAATGAAGTTCACGTGTTATATAAATATGGTATCGATGTGAACATAATAATAGATAGCTGTTGCTACTCACGCTTTGATATAGTGGTATAAACTATTAAATAGTTTAATATTTGTTTCCTATTGTTTGGCAACTTTTGAAGTTTTCACCAAAAAAACGGTGATGGGTTTGACTACTTTGTAGCAATGGCTTTATAACATATTATATTATTTTTTTATTATTAGTGTTACCTTTATTTAAACTTAATTTTAAAATTTCTACCCCCGCAATTCACAAAATCTTTTTTTATAAATTTATTTTAAGCCTAATATTATAATATAAATTTGTGTGTCCTTTTTGATTGATTCCTATTTGTATTGTAATTTAAACGACCTAGATTCAAATCCAGAAGTTACGGCATGTAATTATCTCACTTTGTATTAGTTTACGTGAATTGATATACGGGTACTGAATGAAAAAGCAATATCAATGTTCATTAATTTTCTAGCAGCTTTGAATTCTTAGAGCAATATACAATTATCTCTCGCTTCCGAAGAAGTTTCATATAATATTTTATTGTAATACAATTTGAAAAGAAAAAAACTATGTGATTTAGTGATTTAATTAATAAGTCATAGCCATAATTACTGTGAAAACAAGAGACACCTATAGATCAAGCCAAATTTTTTTAGTTAACCTGAAATTAGATTTTATTAACGGTTAAACAGGAAAGGATAAACTAAAATTTTATATAATTGTGTATATCTATTAACTTAAATCAGCAGAATTGTATAGATTGGTTAAATACGGGTGTTTTCAATTATTTAATTCAGTGTTTTAACACGAGTAGTCAGTTAATGACCATTTAAATAATTCCTGGGTTTCGTTACACTGTTGGTAAAAAATAATAATGAAAATATACGTATTGATAGTACAAGCATTGACCTTAGTCGACGAGGCTCTCGAGCCCCGACTGCGAGGGATCTTCAGCGCATGCCTCGAGCGGGGCCAGTTTCCGAAATTGTGGAGGACGGGGAAACTGGTCCTCATCCGAAAGGAGGGGCGCCCGGCGGACTCACCGTCCGCCTACCGGCCCATGGTGTTGCTTGACGAGGTGTGCAAGCTCTTTGAAAGAGTGATTGCAAGGCGCCTCGTCAAGCATCTCGTGATGGTTGGGCCGGATCTGGCGGACAACCAGTACGGTTTCCGTCAGGGGCGCTCCACCGTGGATGCGATCATGCGCGTGAAGACTCTGGCGGAGGAAGCAGTCTCCCGGGGCGAAGTGGTGTTGGCGGTGTCCTTGGACATCGCCAACGCGTTCAACACTATGCCCTGGAGCTGCATCAGGGAGGCGCTCGTGTATCACGAAGTGCCTCTCTACCTCCGCCGCATAGTCGGGGCATATTTGTCGGAGAGAGCCGTCGTCTACCCCAGTAGGACCGGTCTCGGTAGGCGTGAAATGTCGTGCGGTGTTCCGGAGGGGTCGGTGTTAGGGCCACTCTTGTGGAACATCGGCTACGACTGGGTGCTTCGTGGTGCCTTCTTGTATGGTGTCGCCGTCGTGTGCTACGTGGACAACACACTCGTGACGGAGCGCGGCAAGACGCACCACGAGGCAACCCTGAGGGCCACGGCCGGGGTTGCCCAAGTCGTTGAGCGTATCCGGCGGCTGGGTCTCGAGGTGACTCTGCACAAGTCCGAGGCCCTGTTTTTCCACGGGCTTCGGAGGAAGCCGCCTGAGGGATCTAGCCTCACGGTAGGAGGCACTCGCATCGGCATCGAGCCCTCGATCAGGTATCTGGGGCTCGTACTCGATGGCCGATGGGACTTCGGATATCATTTCCGAGGTCTGGTCCCCAAGTTGGTTGGCGCGGCTGCTGCCCAACATGAAGGGACCCGATGACTCCTGCCGGAGACTCTACTCGGGGGTTGTGCGGTCCATGGCCCTTTACGGGTGCCCAGTATGGGCGGGGGCCCTGAAGGCCAGCAACGTCGCGATACTGCGACGACCGCAGCGAATGCTGGCCATCAGGATCATAAGGGGGTACCGCACGATCTCCTTTGAGGCGGCGAGTCTCCTGGCCGGAACTCCACCGTGGGACCTGGAGGCGAGAGCCCTTGCGGCTCTGTATCAGTGGCGCAAGGAGGCGCAGGAGTTGGGTCGATGCCCCGAGATTCGAGAAATCGATGACCGGAAATCCCAACTCCTCCAGGTCATCATAGGGGAGTGGAGGGAACGACTCGGGCAACCGAGCGCCGGGCACGCCGTCATTGCGGCGGTAAGACCCGTTATGGAGGATTGGCTCGAGAGGCGTCACGGGACCCTCTCATACCGATTGACGCAGGTGATCACTGGGAAGGGATGTTTCGGAGATCACCTGTGGGTGATCCGCAAGGAGCCAACGCCTGAGTGCCACCACTGCGATGGCCAAACTAGCTAGCGAGAGTGCGTGGAACTCTGCCGTCTCCTTCTGCGAGCAAGTTATGCTGGCGAAGGAGACGGCGGAGCGGGACCGGGAGAGGTTTAGAACTCTCCCGGCCCGCCAGGCCCGGGCACGGGCCAGGCAGCGCAGGCGACTCAGGCGCCGGAGGTCGCAGAACGACCTCCGTCCTCCATAAGCGCAGGCCTGGGGGTGACAGGTGAGGCCATCTGTCACCCTAGCAGAAGCAGGCCGGGGTGGCGGCGAGCGCGTTGCGAAGCGCGCTCGCTTCCAGGGAGCACAGGGAACATGGGGTTCCCACACGGGGGGGGGGGTCGTCTACTCGTCTGTAGATGACCCGAGGTATGTCGGGGCACCAGGGACTTCCTTTCTAGGGTATACCTGGTTCCCCGGCTATTAGTACCCGGCGAAGGCGTGCGGTTTTAGTCGGTTCGTGTCCGACATGCCACCGACAGGTGGTATCCGAGGGGATTTCCGCACGGAAAAAAAAAAAAAAAACAAGTACAAGCATTGAGCGACGATATTTAATAAAATTTGGTTTTAAAATCGATCTTAGTGGCGTGCAATGGGAGAGGCCTATGTCCAGCAGTGGACTGCGATAGGCTGATGATGATGATGGTTTTAAGTTAATTTTCAGTTCAATACGTAATTTAAAAATATGAAGACATAGGCAAAGATCCGCTGCAGAACAAACTTGAACGCAGAGTAGTGCGGATTATGTGACATTTAGTCCAGAACCCCTTCTCATTTGTAACTTTTCAGAGGTAGACCCACTTAGATGATATTTTTAATTATTATTTATCCCTGTAGTATGATTTTTTTATTTCTTTTTTCATTTTCAACTAACTGAATTAAGACTGCCTATAATAAATTTTTAACTAAAAGACTGTTAGTAATGATAACAAAATTAAATTCTTCAGATTTTTTGTACAGCATTATAGTAACAAAGAATGCAGCCAGGAAATTTAATGTAGGTATTCATCAAAATTCAATTTAATGTACGTAACGCAAGTTTATTATGATAAAGATTAGAGTTTTTTATTTTATTGTTTGTATTTATTTGTCCAAATTAGTAGGAGTTAAATTAAGTGTATTAAATATGTATTCACAATTCTACACACGATAGCGCCCTATCACCCGAGCTACAAGTGTTATCACCACACTGTAATCGAATATTATTCAATGTTTTGTTGCTATCACGAAAAATTACATTATTTTCAAATTAGGAATACTTTTATCGCTTCTGTGACGGAATAAGAATACGGAGGGTCACAACTCCTACTCATCCCGTGGGTGTTGTAAGAGGCGACTAAGGGAGAAAACTACGCAGGAAAACAGCACTGCAAAGAGAAGGAAAACTTTAGAAAATCCCTATACCATTCTGTCTGGCCAGCGTGGTATAGTAGGCCAAAACCTCCTTTCTAAGGGGAGGCCGATGTCCAGCAGTGGACTATTAAACTCTGTTAATGATGATGAATATCGGTTCTGTTAGCAATTTAACAAAGGCGGTGACTGTTGATCGTGACACAAGATAATATGTTATTTTCATAAAAAAATCTTTCTAGATGAATGGCAAATGAAAACATACTGAATACTTGTTAATATTCTGGTAATAATTGGTTATTAAATAAAATACTCTATTCACTTGAGATGGTGCGAGGTGATTATGGAATCTAATTTGGTCCCTTAGTCTATTTGAACCCACGCTTTCAATAAGTGTACAGAACTTATTTAGACAGCTGAAATCTATTAATATCTACATACATTTGTTAAAATCGTTATAAGAAAATAAATACGTTATTTAACAACAAAGAACACTTTTTTATTTATTGTGACTATTAAATATAAGGTATAGAAATATGATTCACGTATCATGTAATTTAAAAAAACAAATTTATTTAAGACAAAAACAAATTTTGTTTTTAAAAACAACTTGCTATCAATGCTACTATATAAAAAAGACATACTTACCTAATTTTCCGGTTTCTAAAAATAATAAAATATATTTGACAGTTGATGATAATTCACAGTGAGTAAACTAAAATATGGTATTTATTTAGAAAAACATGATTCTAAAGCAACGTGCAAACAAGCACTATCACGAATACACGCGTGTTTTGTAAAGCCGGGATGCTACACACTGCGCTTACATCTCAAATAAACAGAACAAAAATATTAACCTCACTATTTATTATGCGCTCCGATTTGGTTTAGTGATGGTGTGTTCGTGGAACACACGATGCCACGTCGAGTTGGAGACTGAATATTAAAACGGTATCCGACAGTTTGTCTTTAAGAATAAATTAACATAAATGAATGCTTAATCAGAAAACGCAGTTATCTAAATGTTATTATTTTTAAATCGTTTACCATTAATCATATGGCTTTATCAATGTTTATCACGGTCTAAGGTCATCTCAATCATCACGAATAAACTGTTGTGTATATTCTAATAAGTAAAATTCCCTTGATTTAAAAATACTTCTAAATTGTCTGAATTGTACAGATTGTCCTAAAATAGGACAGACACTCTTGATCAACTTATTTTCAAATAAAATCATAATCTGTACATCCATTTAGGATATAAGATGCTACGGACAGAGACATGGAATTAAAACATTTACACACTCCTTTTTGCATAGATGGTTATTAAGACTATCATTGACTATTCTATTAGCATAGTATATTTCTGTACAGAAAATATACTACTAACATATTCATTGTTCATAGTTATGTATATGGAAATTAACGCAATCACCTGATAGCAATGGAGTAGCAGGTAGATGACTGTCAAGCAAATCAGTATATTTTCATTTAACGTCAAAACGAAAATGCGATACATTTTTGTATGAAATACTATGCTACATAATCATCTATTGTCAATCAATTATAAATATTAAATTTTGATTCAAAGGTACAAAAAAAACTATTAATCAAATTGATAATGAAGGGGGTTTCAGGCTATACTTTAAGGTGATACATGTCATATGATGAATTATTATTCACTATTAACTAGGCATCTAATTTATTACATAATTCAGAATTGCCTATCGTTTTGACCACTCACTGACCGGCTCACAGACCATAAGTCAACATTCTAGTGGCAGTCAGGATTTTTGAAGACTCAATATTTTGATGGCTTTTGATTTGGCCTAAATAACTTTTTTTAGCTCACGTATTCACCCTACCATATTCCATAATTTATATCAATATCAGGCACGCCCAACAAGGAAAACACCGTGAGAAATTATTTAGCGGACCACAATTGAATATTTTTACGATGGGCTCATTGAATTGCCATTTTAGGAGTTTCTGTCATTCGATATTAAACAACACGTCGTCAATTTATTTCAAGACACAGTATAAAAAAGCAAAGCTTACTAGAATATTAAAATCATGTTTTTTATTGAATGAAATTAATAGACTCGAAAAAGAGCTAAAAGAGTCTAACGTTACTGTAAAATAGTTTTAAATTGACTTTTGTAGCCGTCAAATCAAGTGTTTAAAAATAATATATAAACGACTTAATTTAGTGTGGCAATGATCAAAATATCGATTAAAAAAATTATTGTACATTTTTTTAAAATATTTTGTTGTTTTTGTCCATTTTTAGTATGATGCCCAGTGTGAATGCCCAGTGTGCGCCGCCCGACGGCTGATTGGCTCGCTGGACGCATTACGAGACACCAGATATTAATAGAGTTATCAACACGGAGCAATGTACTCGCGACTCACTCGCATCAGCGCGTTTAGCAGTCGAAAGGCGAATCTTGGAATGATTTGATACGAAAAAACTAAGATCGCCTTTGTCAAATTGGTAATAGGTACCTATTTTTATAAGTATAGTACTCATTATTCATTAATATTCTGTGGGAGTAGTGTAGGATAACATATACTTATTACTAGTTAATTTACAAAGACGCTATCTTTGGAACTTATGCATAATTCGCCCGTTAATTACATATTCCTCGCGCAAAACCAGTTGCCATTTAATTAGCATATGCGTATGAAGTTAGTTTAGTTAGTTTGCCAAATGCAGTTATCCTTTCGGGTTAGCTTATTACCAGTAGATGGATATGGTTTAAAAAAAGAAGTCATTACGTTCTTGCAATAAATTTAGTTAAAAATTAAAAAAAATGCTTCTTTTACACACTAAACTAAAAGGTAATAAAATATTTCTTAAAATAGGAATGGTATCTAGAATTAAAGAAATAACAAATGTTATTGTAAAAAGCTGGGGAACTTTATACTATATTTTTTTTTGAATCGTGATGATGGAATATTTTTAAAAGCCGGGATCGTGAATTCTAACCATTCTATTTCGGGTTATGGGACAAACTAATCGGATTCTTGCATTGTCAATGCTCCCTGATATCTATCAAGTTTTAAATTGGGTGAAAGAAAAATCACGTTCTCACGACGTGCTTTCTCTTCATCAATTTTTTTTAATGGTTATGTTCAAATTTCGACCGAAGGGCAAACACTTTTAAATATACACAAATAGTAAACACCATATAATACATGAATTATATATTTATGTTTTAATTGAAGCATTACATTTTAAAATTTTGCAATACGAAAGTTTTCGTCTATTTTTTTCGGTAAATTACAACTCACGCGAACATAGTTAATGAGGCATACTACAGTACAAAACAAATGTGTCTTTAGATACACCAAGGCCATTTTGTGCATATTTAAAATTCTCATTTTATACATTCTACTGAAAAGACAATCGGTAAGTCAAATACATTTTAATTCAAAGTAAATTACTTTGTTACTTGTTGTACCTACATATCGTATGCCAACAGCTTGAACCTTTATCGGTCATTCACTTAAGTCCGCCGGTAGATTTGGAAAATCACTACGTGTACATGTACCTACTTATTACGTTCACAATAAAAAAAATTGTTGGCAAGTTTTCAACACTCAATACTTTGTTACAAAAAGTCTCCTATGCAATATTCTAGAATGAATGTAGGTCTCGCTTTTGTTAATAATGTCACGATTTACAGAGACCTATGTTCATACATTTATTTATAGCACTCCTTATCTTTCAATGTTTCTTTAACAAGCATCGAACTTGAATACACGTTTTGGTGTATAATATGTCGAATAAAAGGTATGGAATGGTTCCTGTTTGCGGTTTATTGTAGAGTTTAGGTCAGGGTCCATTACGTTTTGAGAAACTTCCTGAATGAAAGGCATATAGGTAATTTGGTGTAGTAAACATCGACAAGGTTTAAACAATCCTAGGTAATAATTAACATATAGGTCAACCGGGGCTACTGTATTTGTGGGACGTTCGACTTTTTTTTTTTAATTTTAAAGTATGTTTATACATTATTGTTATTTGTTTTGTTGAAAATTAGCACAATGTATTATACATCTAACCTAAGTAAAAGGCAGATATCATTGCTGTAAACATATTTCTTTGCATGACGCCTTAATTTTTAATAACATTTGCGAAAAATATTTGTATTATTATTTTCAGCTTTTTAAACTGATATCAATGTTATACTCGCAAGTCCGAAGTTTTTCTCTAGGACGACTTTAAAATTTGAAATAAATGTGTAGGTATGTTAACTTAGTCTTTGCACCTGATGTTGTGCCCAACTTAATTCAAAGATTATAAACCCATCGTGTAGGCATACTCTTTTACTGAGTATTTTTTTTTTCATTCTAAGTTAACAAAAATATTTTAAAAGTTGATGATGCGCAATAAGTTACTAGATTTCGATTTTTTCCAGTGTTTACGAGGATGCTACACCACCTGCCTAAAGACGTTTCCTAAATGAAATATGATGTTCAAAGCAATTTTCAGGAGGTGGTGGCGTAGTCGTTGTGTATTAATTAATGGTAATTAAAATAAATATCTAGGTATAACACACCTAAATGATTTCTCCATCAGAAAGTAGGTCACGGAATTTCTTGAATAATGTTTTAACTTAAGAGTGAATAAGATTTCATTAAGTAACTCACACATATTTTCTGTTTATATTTTCTAATGAGTTCCATGAATTACGTTTTTACAAATACCTATTCAAATTGCTTTGGTTAAAGCTCTATGAGAAAACTAATACTACGTTGTTGTTGTTTAAATTTTTTATTCGCCAAGAAATATTTCAAATGTTCGATAAGGTATAATTTGGTTCTAGGAATCATCTTTGTCTATCTGACTGTTGCTACAATTTTAATGTTACCGAATAAGATTTTTTGTGTTTTTATTAAATAATACAACTTTTACCTTTTTAAATATATCTTATTTAGTCAATTACAAATGCTTGCAAAGTTATATTCTCCAGGAACTATAAAAGTAATTTTGTTTTGTGATTGATGATTTTAAAATAAGAATGTTTAAAAGATGTTTATAGTTTAAATAAATATAAACAATTAGAGAAATATGAGGTTTATTTGACATGTAAAATATCAGTTTTCAATAGTTAAAATTGGCATGCTGGTTTTGTGATCTAATAAAGTTTTAACAGAAGGTGTTGTGCGGGCCTGATATGTTTTTGCAAATGTGTCTAGAAATTGAATGTTCGAGAACTCAGTAATTAGATATCTACTTCTTTTACTTAATTTACAAAACACACAAATTACTTAAAATCCTTTCAATTGTCGCCTGAAATCCCTATGCCTTTTTTACTACACTCATTGCTTACGCGCACTTCAGGTTTAGGTATCATGAAAATATAATTTAATGACCTATGAGGCACGGGCGGGCGAATATTGCAACGTCGGAGTCACACGTCACGTATTCTCAATCCAAAGTACAATCTTCGATTGAATCTATACGGCACAATCATAAAAATGCTCTATATACCTATAAATACATATGTTTAGTTGTACTTATATAGTAGAACATTATATTTATTTGTGATAGATAATTCTAAAAGGTGAAGCATTTACCACTACAATACGAAAAATGGACAACTTATTTAAGCTCAAGCCGCTGTGTTCGGTTAGAAGTGTTATATGTAGATTCAGTAATAAAAACAGTTCAATGCGTTAAATAAGAATAACGACGACGAATTTTGTACAAGGAACTAAGGAGTGTTACGTATACAAGCAGAAATAAAAACAAATTCAGCCAATATAAACGTACATATTTTATTTAAGTAAACATATTTTTATTATATCTTTACATCATGTCTGCTTTAGCCACTAAATTGGACAGTTTAATTGCTTTATTTATGTGAATAATATTCAAGTGAACTTATTTGTTAGTCAGGTGGCATATTTCTTTTACGTTATTCCAAATATTCTATACATGTTTATGTACCGATTTACTTTTACATGTCATCAACAACTTGAAATTTAAAGTTAATTTGAATCAAGTGTTGGTAAAAATTATATCATCGAAATGAATATTATAAAATGCAGATCTTTCTACTATTCAAATGGGTCTTAATGTGAAACTAAATCTTCTAGAGATCCACTCATACACAATAAGTTCATCCAACAATGGTTTAGAGTTGGTACGGTGGTTTAGGGGCAATTTAGTGACATACACACGTACAAAAAATAACCGAAACCCATTGTTGGTCGGTCTAAAGACAAAAGTGCCGAACGTTGAAGACTAAGCAAGGACAAGAATTTTAAATTAGATAAACTGCTTAAAACGACCCAAAAGATGAATTTAATACATACTCGCATCACATACCTCGGGTATGTATATAGAGTATAGAACCTGTTACAGTTTTTAATAAAATGCCGGGTTGTAAATATTAGGTAAATAGACAATCATACAAGACGAACTAAATAAAAAGTTGTACGATGAGTGAAAAGTTATTACCAATATGCCTCAAAACATCTTAAATTAGCTTATGTGTATATTCAGAAAGCTATGTTTGATAGGAGAAGTACCTCAATGTATTACCTATATATATCTAGCCAAATCACAATAGCTGTCTTATGCAAGTCAATTACGTCTATCTGCCGCCTGGTTAGTTATCTGAACACTCTGATACAATATGAATTCAGTACGGTCGAGTTACAGTTGTTTTAAACTATTAAACGTGATTGTTTGCTTTCAAAATTGGATTACATTTCAATTCTGTTATCTCGAGTAGATGCAGTTGAAAGAAAAACAGACACGTACAATATATTTCACACCACCGTGTACCCACCCTAAACTTGTAATAATTTTATCTACCTAATCAGGGTGAGCGAAGGGAGCTCTAATACTATCCCACAATCTATGCATTTTGGTGGTATACTTTATTGAGAAGCTGTCAAACTTTCAGGATTGGGCTTTTTATTTATGTAGGTATAGATGTGTATCTATCATAAAAAATATTTTACCAATAAGACATGTGTAATATTTTATCAATTGGACTGTTAATACTACGCTATCTGTTAGGAAACCAGGGAATTAATAGGTATTGCGTCGTATTTTTTTGGTTAAGCACAAAATCATTAAATGAGTAATTATTAATTAATCGTGAAAACTTTGCGAGCCCTGCTTCGTGCAACCGATGAGCACCGTTTCTTGCTAGTTACTTACTGTATTAGATGATAAGTTTCCTATTTTTAATAAAAGTTACATCGTAAATTTTTATTCTAAAAGAAGCGTATGTGCAAAGTGTACATATGTGTTCAAGATTTACTTATTACGTATACGTTTACGGTTGCAATCATTTAAACTCCTACTAATAAAATAAAGTATACTTATATCGAATAGTCAAATGTTATAAATCGGACAAAAATTGTAGCCGTTAGCAGCGCCTTAAGCATTAATTTCAAAAATTCTACGCTACCAATATATAGGGCCAAAACAATTCTTTGTTATCGAAGATATTATGTTGGACAAACTCGATCGATGCTCTGAATTCACAGGTATGAAAATGTAAGCTATTGACAAATATCGTCATGGAATGGATGGAACGTTTTATAATACTTCTTTATTAAGTTAATCTGCTTTTAAAGAACATATTTATAGAGTTGTTATAAGTTTACCCATAAGACGAACTTTTAGTCGTTCGATGAAAGCAGTTATGGTATGGTTAAAAAGTTCATAACTCAAGAAGTAAGCGAAATTCAAAAATGCACATTTTTCTCCTTAAATTCGCGGTTCTTTTAGTTCAGAACCAAATAGAATAGTAACTTTCTCTGAATTAGAATTATGTTAACAGTACATCGATCGATAACAAATTGCTTGAGTGGTCTAGTACTTTTACTCTGTTATCTCCAGTAAATTAAAATAAAATGAGACATGAGATAGATTGAATTAGCAACTTCTTGCTAAAAAGAAATTATTATAAAAATAGAAAATTGTTACAATAAAGTCACTTAGATAGACTTTAATCTTTTTGTTCAGGACTATAAAACTAAAAATATAATTGGCTTATTGGTCTTTATATTAATCAAGTATTGGCTACAATTAAACTATGTAAGTCACGCAAATAAACTTTGTTCTTTGAGAGTACATTAGTTCAATTTCTTATGGGTCATATAGTTCAGTAAGCAGTTTAAGCTTTGTCGTCGCCAACTGCTCACGAATGGGAACAGACGGTGTTGCTATTGGCTAACAATTTTGTGCCAAATGCTAGGTTCCCTCTTTGAAAGTTTGAATTGAACTGAAACTGAACATTAATGACAAAGGTTAAAGTTTGAAATTGCCGTTGTATAGCAATAGATACTTTGAATTGACATAAAACCTTCATGGTGTGAGATTTTCGTGTGAAACTTTTTCACACGATACCTATGATGTTCTCCTTTTTAAAACGGAAACAACTTTTAAAAGCAGAAACGGCTCACAATATCAACGCTGCGTTTGAAGAAGAGACTGCCGGCTAATGAACGCACCGTGCGTTTTTGGTATAAACGCTTTCGTAATGAAAACTTTGTCTTGAAGAAGGAACCACGTAGAAGACCGCCCACACAGGTGAATAACGCTGAATTGAAGGAGATGGTGGAAGCCGATCCGAGTCAAACTACCCAGGAATTATCGGCATGGTTTAACGTTACCCTACCTACAATATTGACTTATTTGCATCAAATCAACAAGATAAAAAAATATGAAAAATGGTTGCCTCATGATTTGACTGATCTGCAAAAAGAAATGTGTTGAAACTTGTATTGCCTTGTTGAATCGGTACAAAAATGAAGGAATATTGGATCGAATTGTGACATGTCGTGACGACTTATCGTCACGACATGTCACAATTCATGGATTGGTAACGATAACTGTAAGCAAAAAATGCAATGGCTGACTCCAGGTCAAACGCCGCAACAGTGCCCTAAAGCAAAGCTTACCAATAAAAAGGTAATGGTAACTGGTTGGTAGACTTCTCATAGTGTTATGCACTATAGCTTTCTCAAGTCTGGTCAGCCTATAACAGCAGATGTTTACTGTGCCGAACTTCGAACAATGATTTCGAAACTGGCCGTGAAACAGCCCCGACTCGCGAATCGATCTTCATCATAATTGCTCCATGATAACGCAAGACCTCACACTTCACGAGAAATCGTTGTAACTATACAGGAGCTGCAGTTAAAAACTATACGGCATCTACCGTACTCGCCAGACCTTGCTTCGACGGATTAGCAACGCTCTTGTGACTTTTGACTTGCAGGTGTCCATGGCCGGCGGTAGTTGCTTACCATCAGGTGACCCGTCTGCTCGTTTACCCCCTTATACCATAAAAAAATATCATATTTTTAGTGATTTGCACAATTTTCTACGTGATAAAAAAATTCTGCTCAGAAGGCAGTACAAAAGAGTTTTAAACCGTTTTTTGGAATTAGATCCTCAGAGTTCTATCGTAAAGACATAAATGAACTTCCGTTTAGATTGCAGCATTGTAGAGATAATGAGGGTAAATATTTTGATTAAATAAATATGTTACATCTTAGAAAAAAATAAGTTTCAATTTTTCTGTACAAATCCGCAATTTCATACTTAAAGTTTGAAATTGCCGATTTGTCCTGAAAAAAATAATAATAGGAGAAAATACATGAGAATTTATGTTTAATACAAAACAAGAATAGAGATGACAGTGAAAACGTTTGTAGTTTAAAAAATTATTTACTTCCTTAATATCCTTTTTACGGCTTATGATGACATTAAATAGCTGATGTATATTGAGTCTAAAGAGTCGTTTATTCATATATTATGGCTAAAACGATGGTATTGCATATTCCATCAATAATTGAAAAAATGAGTTGATGAAGGTGATAAGTCGCATAATTCTTATTTTGAGTAAAGTTGTGCTTTTATTTTTTGAGATAAGTGGCTACAAAACTGATTTTAAACTACGAGTAAACTATGAGATAAAGTCGTGTTAGACGACCGGATGGCGTAGTGGTTTGTGTAACGGACTGCTATTCCAAAGGTCGCGGTTTCGATTCCCGCTCAAGTCAAATATTTGTGTGTATGAACATTTAATGTTTGATTTGGTCTGGGTGTTTCTATGTATAATATGTATGTATTTACAAAAAAAAAGTATATATGTATTTATATCAGTTGTCTATTACCCATAGTACAAGCTCTGCTTAGTTTGGGATTAGATGGCGTTGTGTGAATGTGGTACAATATTATTATTTATTATTATATTTATTATAATAACCTCAATTAATCATGTTATAATAACAATTAAATACTCTTGGTATGTTATTTTAAATAATTTAATAAATAAACCGAACATAACTCCTTGAACGAACAAAAGTAAACATTTCTGTACATATTTTTAAAATTAGGTACTAAGTAAGAATGTAGGTAAACCGGTTATTTTCTTTTAGCTAAACAACATCATTAGAAACGTAAACTCTTAGCAGAGATCACTTGTGTGCAATGTCTTGTCTAAACATTTGGGCATTACTCTTGGCTTAAAATCGACTCATAGAAGTAGCGATATTCTGGTTTCACGTATTTAAGTTAGTCTAAGAATAATTCTGTTAATATTACCTGACAGAATTATTTGAGGGTGTTCTTCGGCAAAACTTGTGAACAACCATGCTCGTAGTCAACGCTTATATTGAATAAACAATTAACTTGCAGAACTCATTGACGCAACGAAAAGTTATAAATTTTCCTAAAATAAGTTGCGGTTTTTAGAGTTGAATATTTGGCTACCAATATATTCTTATTTCACATTTTGGGGAATTTACAGAAATGAAGAAGATACTTAAGATTGTTAGCACTTACTTTCGTAATACTGCGGCTTGTTAACGTCGCAGACAGACGAAAATATCAAGCCCCTCCACTTGCAATGAAACAATCAGATGTTGACATAACGACAGAATTAAGGTCCGCCTTGCCTTGGATGTACAAAAAATTACTAATTAATGTAATATTATTTCATTTTCTGCGAACATTAAATTTACTTAAAATTATCTGTATTTTGAGCCCATCATTTCTTTGTTTAAATAATATTGGTTATGCTAGTAAAATCTCTCCGTATAAGAATCTAAAGAATTTTGTAGCATCTTAATCTTTTACTCTTGCATTAATTTTTCACTATTGAGTGAAAATGGAAGCAGTTAATATATTACGTAACTTATGTATCAATAATTCAAATTGCAAGATTTTGCTGCAACCGTATAATAATCGTTCCCTACAATCCAATTTCTTTGTTTAAACAACGGAATTGAATATTGAGGATGCGAAGCAAAAATCCATTTGTGGATAAGTTTTAGGTTTCCATAGTTTGTGGTCTTGAATAATATATTATTGTATACGGTGGTAGATATTGTGTAGTAGTGAACTAATCCCAGTACGATGCGCACACTGCAGGTGTTGGAACATACTGCCGAGCACCGCCTACATTGTATTTGACAGCTCTGCCATATGGTTGTATTTTTCGATTCAGCCACATCACCGGAGTTAGGAAATGCCCAAATAATGTTTGAAATTTTTAATGCAAGCACTTACTATCTACCGAATTTAGACAACTAAAAGAGAAGGAAAAAGTTAATTCTATTTATTTTTGTGTTTAAGTTTAACAAGTTAAAGGTGGTCATCAAAATCGTTATCATCTTCTTGCCCTTATCCCCTTACCTTATTTTAGTTGGGGTCAGAACATAAAAAACAGCCAAAACCCCTTTTGCAATGTTATATATTGTGCCGACCTCTAATAAAATTGGAATGGAGAAATTTCTCTGCAATTTTACGCTTGCCTGACTGCGTGTGCGATATTTATATTATGAACATACTGATTAATCAGGGTGTAATTTAGGTATATTGTCTGGGCAATACTGATGTTGTAAGTTAAATAGGGTAATAAAACAAGAACCTATTACTTAACGTGTTATTATTAATCACAAATTTTCAAGTTCGGAATCTACACGTATACTCTTTATACTAATAATATAAATGACGAGTAACTGTGTTGTCAGTCTGTTATGGTTACACACCTTAAGTTCTCAATCGATCTCGAAATTTTGCATTCATACTATTAGGGTACAGAAAAGAACTTAACCTTCGACTTTAACTACACTTTAACGAGAAAGAAGCCTAGTTAAAAAAACAACTAATTAATAATGAGACCATTAATCTTATAGAAATGTATAATACTCCAAAACTTCACTTTTCAGTTAAACAGACTATTGCAATTATTTACCTTTAACAAAAAATAATTTATGTAGTTAGCTACGGTTAGTTACTTCATATAATCAAAAATGCAATGTCAAAAATTATAGGCCTATTACAATATTGTCTGTTTTCGCCAAGTTAATGGAATCTTTGTTATGTTCCTGCGTATCGTGGCATATTAAAAGTGTTCTGGCAGACTCTCAATATGGATTCGTCTCTGCTCGATCGACATGCACCAACCTTGTAGATTTCTTCAATGATATTTCTCGTTCTTTGGATAGTCGTGCTCCAGTGGATGTCATTTATACAGACCTTTCGAAAGTCTTCGATAAAGTGCCTCATAGTATCTTATTACATAAATTATCGCAGTTCGGTTTTGCTGATGCCTTCTATAGATGGTGCTCATCATACTTGCGTGACCGAACATCAAAAGTGGTTGTCAGCGGATACGAATCAGACCTGTTTTATAACTTATCTGGTGTTCCTCAAGGTTACCATTTAGGACCTATATTCTTTAATGTGTTCATGAACGACGTCACTTCATGGCTCAAAAGCAGCACACCATACCTCTATGCGGACGATCTTAAGTTAATGAGACCAATCAGAGATCTTGAAGACAAAACGTTACTGCAAGATGATCTAAACAGATTGGTTTGCTGGTGCAATGATAACAAAATGGTTTTGAATATTGACAAATGCTGTTATATTCGCTTTACTCGTAACCGTAACACTGAATTGTCCGGGGCTTATACAATATCAGACCAACGTATTCAAGAAGTCGAATGTGTTCGGGACCTTGGTGTTATTCTTGATAAAAAACTAAATTTTAAGGAACATTACGATCACATTGTCTCTATATCACTCAAAACACTCGGTTTTGTAATAAGAAATACTAAGCACTTCAAAAATAAAGCTACTGTTATTAGATTATACGAAAGTCTGGTCCGGTCTCTTATAGAATACTGCTCTGTGGTATGGCATCCGCATTATGAGGTTCATTCCAATAAAATTAAACGCGTGCAAAAAAGATTTATGCACCACCTGGCATATAAATTTAACTTGTCGAAGAAACTTACTAGTTACACAAACCGATTAACTCATTTCAACTTAACATTAATAAAAAGCGGCGCAAAATTTTAGATCTATCTTTTCTTTACAAGCTAGTTAACGGTAATATCAATTGTCCTAGTTTGCTACAAAAACTTAACTTCACTATCACCCATAAACTTCCACGACTGTCTAGATACTCCTTATTCACACCTAAGCGATCCAAAACTAACCTTGGCTTTTTCTCTCCTTTAAATAGGCTCCAGGCAGAATATAATTCTGTAAGTAAAAATAAGGATATCGATGTGTTTAGATTAAGTTTACCTTCGTTTAAAAAGAAACTATTATTGTTAAGCTGAGATATATTTTATGTATAAGGACTATTGTTTGTTTTATGTTGTAGATTTTTAAGTAGTTATTCTGTAAGAAAATGTCTGCTCAAGCCTTTTTTTTTCTCTTCTTTTTTTAAGTTAGGGGAAGCCTTACGCTTCCAACTCTCTTTTATTACTAAGCTTTCCGTGGCAACCTGTAATTAAGGCAGCACTAATGGTTGTATATCACTGCCAATGTATCTCTTGCTTTTAAGGTGTATGTTCTTGTTCGTTGTCCAAATAAATATAATATCGAAAAAAATCGAATTAAGTTAACGTATGTTATTATACGCGGTATTAACATATACTACGAAAGTTATGATTTGAGATATTATCGGGCACGTTTCCAGCAGAGAATACTAATTGCAACCAGACTGTGCCTGTTAAAAAACCTAATAACACTTAGTCCAATTCTTGTATACTCGTTACAGTCAACCGTTGCACTTTATCTATTGTATATTTTATCTGAAAAATTAAATACTATATAAAAAAGAAACATGGTTGATAGCGACTAGAATACAGGCCATGACTTCTTGTAATATCTGATTTTCTAAAGATCTACTAATCACAAACTATAAACGTATCCACGCGTTCGATAGATGGATGTTCATTGTGATTTTTCTGAAAGCCCCACACATAGGTATATTTTTCTAAATTTAATCAGAAGTAATGGGTGTTAGTTCAGGAGTTATTCGCATAAGCACGCGGGTCGTGTTTCGATACAAGGGGTGTTTTTCGGGCGTAGAAAACGCTATGTGTCCCTTTGGAGAGCGTTTATCTCTATTTTGGCTGTTCTGTAGAAATCAGCTGAGCTTTGTGTGTCGTGCAGATTTTGAGAAAAAGACTGAATGCTTGTGAGAGATAAGGCAAATTATCTTATCGGTGTATTTGTTATCCTGGATACCGTTAGGAAGAAAGCGAAACCATAAATAATAAATACTTTAGCCAGGAAAAACGACTCGTACCGAAGTGATCCAGTCATTCTTTTATTTATAAATAAGTAATGGAAGAGCTTAGTGATACAGTCGGGAATTGAAAGACAATCGGATGTCTTCTTTTAAGCTGAATAAGCCGGAGTAATACAGCGTATTGTTTGAAAACCCTTGACTTAAAGTTTAGCTAACTTATTTCTACACCATTCGATGAAGTGAAAAATAATTTCATTGGGCTTGAGCTAAACTTGCATCTTATATGTAAAAGGTAAAGATCCGTCTGGTATAGCAGTAAGAAGGGTATTTTTATAAATACAGAAAATAATATATAATATACAGAAAATAATTTAATAATACAGAATTTAATAATACAGAAAATAATTTTATCTTTGTATTTTGTATTTTTTGAGATAATTCCTATAATCTAAATTACAAATTTAGCAAACCACTACATAGCCTTGATTGTGAGCGATTGCCAAACCCTCTTAACTCTCACAGCATTAGTGGTGACATTAGTTCTTATAACTTAACAGCAGAATATATGCAGTGTACTATTAAGCCAAATTATCCTAAAAGTTGTAAATAAAACAACCCAAATGGATACTACTCGAATAGAAATCTGCCGTGCTCCATCCTCACCTTATATAATTTAAATTTTTTGTTCTGTTAACGTCCATTCAACTTGAGAATGAGTAATGTTGCAATACTTACACCTAATAAGATTTCAATTACATAAAAGCAGATTTACATATAAAAGTGAAGGACTATCCATAAACAAAGATGAAACGTAGAATATTTTGCCGAGATTTCACTTGTCACCGTCTTAATGTATACAAAAAGCATCCCTGTGTGAAATTTTATAAAAATTGGGGACAAATTGGAGAAATCACGAGTTCGCGATATGAGGACGGATAAGTTAGACGGATGGAGGGCACGATGATATTATAAGGGAGCCACGTGGATGTGGCGCCCTATGGATGCGATATGTTATCTCATGTAGAGTTAGGTCGTGAGAAAAGGTTTAGAGAATGCTGTCCTTTGAAGCTTTTGTATTTCTAATCTAAACAATCTAGGTTGACTTGGTAAGTTACAAATTTTCTCTTTTAAATATTAACGATGATACAAAAGTTCAGAATAATGGTACTAGCATCTGAATAATCATCATTTTAATACCTTTTTCCAAATTGAATCCTTGATTACTCGATATCCTCTTTCACGAATTCCTTAATTTCATTGCTTGGCTTGTTGCATTGTTTTGGTTTTTAAAAAAATACAGTTTAAGGATAACATAATCTTTTGGAATGTTCAATCATCCTTTTACAAAAAGAAAACCAAACTTGGTAAATTTTTCTACTTAGTCTTAATATTAACCGATCTTACTGTGACAGTGGAATAGATATAATACATCTTTTACAGAATGTCTCTGTGCTCAGTTCATTACGCAACACTGTTTTTCAAAGAATTTGAACCTTTAGCTGTAGCGAAAAATAAACTCTATTCATTTGCCCCACTTCCGCTTTTGTTACAGTTACGGTCGGGTACAGAATTTTAGCCGCTCGACCGTAACCGTAACCTTGACAATGGACAAAAGTGACGTAAAAATATACGCATAGCCTGATTCACAAAGAGGATTCCAAATGGTTTGCAAAGATCAATTTGCTGCAAAAATCAGATGTGTCATTTCTTTATGTTTAATATAAGCCGTTGGCGTCCAAAATCATTAATAATGTTGTTCAACCAGAAACTCTGGATGGTATTGGTATTTACTAAATGAAGAGTTGTGTGGATTTTTCTTTTTTTACTGGATAGATAGTTAGGTAAATTTAACTATCGAGTTAAAGGTGGCGGAAACGCCCTATTAGATTTGTAAATCGACACTTTACTTCTTCTTAACCGCATTAATATTTATAAGTAAGCCACCCGTAACCAGGATCGGTGTAATTCAATCGAAAAGTCGAGTAGCCTAAAAGGTAACGTATCTCATAAATATTACAGCGACGGATTATTGATTCACACATGTAATATGTATACAAGTCGCGAAAGTTTAACACTAATAATTGCCAATGGCGACAGAGCCTACATATGGGAGAGGTATGTCGTATAGTTTTTATTACAATCGTTTCTGTATTCATCGTATTTTAATTATGACAGAAAATAAATTGAGACCTGGAGGTCTAGCATGGAGTTTAAATTTTGATAACTATTACCCGCCGCTTCGTTCGCGTGATTATTTGTTATTTCGTGTTTCTAACTTTGAAAATAAACAAACTTCTAAAAAACAGTCCATTCTGTACTTTAATCTGTAAGGGGTGAAATTTCCAAAAAATCTTTCTTAATGGGTACTTACATCATAAAAAACAACAACTGCCAACATTTTTAGGCTCTGCGATGATAAATCAGTTAGTCAGTCAGGGCAAGTATAGTATATATACTATACAGTTTACTCGATCGTCGACGAGGACAGCGTTCAGCGTTGGAATTGGTAAAGAGGTGAAGAGTCACATCTTGTCTCTATCATCAGATTAGCTCTAAGATGGAATGACACATACATATAATGTTGCTTAACAATACGACAGGTAGTAGTAGTAGGTTATAATTAACTTCTAAATTTACATGAAGTCAGTCAGTCAGTTGCAAGTGAGTTTCACTTTAAATGGAACAGCAAAAAATAAAACCGTTAAAATATAAATTAAAGCATCTCTAGGAGTTTTATATAGGCAGAATTATATCGAATGCAGATAGTATGCTTCTAACCAATTGTCGACTACTGAATGTAATTTTAAGAGCAACTGCTGTTGAGAACTTTCTTACATAAAAATCCAGTTACAATATGCTCGACCTAGGAATTGCCCCCAGGTCTACAGGATTGCACGAAAACTTTGACTGCACCAATGGCGTAGTGGTTTAAGCGGTCGCCACGCTGCGTGGGTTGTGGCTTCGATCCCCACATGGGACGACACTTTGTGTGTTTTACAAATTGTTGTTCTGAGTCTGGGTGTTCTTTGTGTCCGTTTCACGTATGTGTGTAAAAGAAATATAAGTGTTAACTTGTTAAAGACTTAATAAATACAAGCACATAAAATACAACAAAATTTGCGTGGTATCAACACTATTTTTTTTTAAAGGTACACGCATTGCATAACTATTCAGAGACTAAATTTTCTGTATGGAAGTACCATTATTTATTATGGCGAGGGCGACCTTTCCTCAGATCCTAAACAATTCCAATCTCATAGGTTCTTTAAACTTAATTTTTCAATAGTCTTATACTTCAAGTTAGTGTTGCTAGCTAACATGTTCTGCATTATGCTTGTACTGATCTTAGATCCACGCTATAACTAACATAAATTGTTAAAAATGTAAAAAATAAAGAATTACTTACTGTATTCACAAAATGACCGTCAAAGCGATGCTTAACAGTTTTAACTTCAAATAAAAGTGTACTATGTATACACTTTTATTTAATCAAATTTCAACTAGAGCACAGTACAAGTACACCACCAAGCTAACAAGTTTGTGTAGTTACCATTAAATGTGTTCTATCATAAGAAGTTGTAAATATATAGTATTTTTGTTAAATAATTAATTAGGAGAGGTGATTTTTTTTATGTTAGACGGGGCAGACGAGCAGACGGGTTACCTGATGGAAAGTGACCATCGTCGCTCATGAACGTCTGCAACCCAGGAGTCACAAACGCGTTGCCGGCCTTTTAGAAAGGAGTACGCTCTTTTCTTCAGGGTTTGAAGGTCGTATCGGTCCGGAAATACCGCAGACGATAACCCGCTCCACAGATTAGTTGTGCGGGGCAAAAAGTTATCATATTTCGGGCTATGGTGATGGTGATTGCGTTTAGAAAGGTCATATTCATAGTACATAAGGGTGCAAACCTAACTTCTAAATGGAAAAAGGTTTCGATTTCTTGTTATAATTGCCTTTTTGCTTTCAATACCTAGAAAAAAACTTATGTCAACTTATTTGACCTGTACGTTTATGTTACATTTCATCTCTGATCTCACTTGTGAATTGACATGGGTCACGCCAATAGATAAAGTATATTATTCAGTAAATTTTTACAAATATCAAAGCGTCGCATTTTTCCTTATTTGGCAAAGTTGAAAGTTAGAAAAAGATTCAGTTCAATCAGTCAGAACTAGCCGACAATTTTTGACAGTGAAATGTAAGAATTTGTTGACCCCATAACAAATACTTACGATAAGAGAGTATTATTTGTGTTACTCTCTAATAGTGAGTAAATACTTTTGTCCATCAGTTATCTGGCACGAGCACATGCACTATTAATACCACAACCACAGGCACGTGGGTAGCCTACCATGGACTTTTCGAATAACATCTCTGGTCAATTTGGCAACAACAGACCCATACTAATGTCATAAAGTAAACATTCTAAAATACTTCTCGTAATCGTAATCGGTTTTCCACTAGTATAATAAATACTCAACTGAAACAAGGTATCAATATGTCTCACCTATTTTTGAATGACATTTGTTATGTCGACATCTGTTGACATAAGTATACAAAATTAGAAATAAATTTCCGAGGCGATTTTGAAACTTTAAGTGGATTGTTTCTTTGGGTGTTTTATTTGCCTTTGAATCTTAGATTACTAACAAGCTGTGAACAGTGACATAAATATTTAAGAATAGAGAGGTCCCGTTCGACTTGTTTCGGACAACCACTAGCAATTGGAATAAATGTAATTGTGAAATGAAGCTATTGATAATAACTATCGTTCCTATGATTCTATACTGTTATTGTGATTCTACGTCTTTTAAGTTTTATTGTACAATCTTATTTTGAAAATTAATGGCTTTACTATTATTTTGATGTTTGTTTTTCTCAGCTCGAGGCTGGTTTTAACTGTATTTACGGGCCAAAACCAAGTACATACAGTGAGGTGTGTGGTTTGGTTATGTAGTAGTAGGTGGTTGCTGCGTGTGTTGTGCTGTTTCTTTTCTTCGATATCCATGAACTTTCTTAGCATGTGTTTAATATTGCTGCTTTCTGTAGATTATATACACAGAATCATCTAAATCTATTAACTTAAGGCTATGGTGAAGGTGTTTATTATTGTTTTACGTTTTTAATTTATTATTACACAAAACAGTTAAAGTTAGTATTGTACGCCTGCGAAATATGACTGCACAGTGTTCGGATGTTTAACTGACAAAAATCACTGTATTAAATGTTAATCACGTGACTATTGACCAGAGATCGCTGACTCGCCTGCTAATCACCGCGTTTATGGTACAAAATAAGGCAACTGTTCAATTCTCTGCTAAAGTTTGCCTGTTTTAAGGGTTCATGGTAGGCTAGCAGGTCTAAATGTAAAATAACCTTTAATAAATTTAAATAGCTAAGCCTTCATCTCTTAAAGTTCTATTGTGAGAGGTGTAATAAATTCTTTAAATATTTAGTGGGACCAACCTTAATTATGTATATCTTACACATTAAGTATTTGAAAAACATATGAGGTTATTCCTGGTCAGTCTTTGGATTTTTTCATTCGTGCTAGTGCTAGGTATTCACAGATCAGTCATCAACTTCCTTCTCAAGTTACACTCAAACGCGATTTCTTTATGTAAATTTCTTTTGTTTCATAGCTTTCCTTCTTATTCGTTTTGGTCTAAGAATTATTTTATTATTTGGCCACTTAAATTGGTTAAGTTTGGGAGAATCTAACGCTAGAACGTTGTAAATATTCAACGGAAACTTGTACTGCGGCGCAGCATAGGCAACGGAACCTGCCCATGCAATTAAATAATGAAACCCTACGCATTTGAAAAATGCAAACGAATTGAGATCCTTCTATTTATTCAGAAAAAGAAAAAAAAGGAATATTAAAATAATAAGGAGAATAAGAGTCTATATGCACCGATTAGTCTAACACT
This sequence comes from Arctia plantaginis, assembly GCA_902825455.1. Taxonomy (NCBI): domain Eukaryota; kingdom Metazoa; phylum Arthropoda; class Insecta; order Lepidoptera; family Erebidae; genus Arctia; species Arctia plantaginis. The sequence goes on from CADEBD010000288.1 coordinate 12,471,594, forward strand.
GCAAGAAGTTTTCTTATGCCTATTCTCGCTTATGATAGTCTTATGCTAAGCTGTATACATTCTCCTTGAATGAATAAAGAAACAATAAATCTGATTCTTAATCACTTTCTAGGAATTTAAGGAGGAGTGGACTCCTCCTCCTTTGAAATTGATGTCATAGACTAATTAGAGATCTGATCCGAACTATCATCCGTAAACATTCTTATATATCCATCCCATCCTTATATAGCTAATTCAAACCTTAAAAAAATCAAATCATAGAGAAAGAATATCTACCGACTTAAAAAAGGGAGTGCAAGGTTAGGGAGTGTAACATTGTTAAACTGCTTATTTTTTTGCGCATTCGCGATTCTTTTTGAAATTCGACTTTTAATAACAAAAATAAGGTAACATTGCAAATATTTTTTTCTTTAGAAGCATAGATTGTTACGAGTACATTCTTAAAGCTACTTTCACACAGCAGTAATTTCTAGAGACCAGGTGACGTGGTTTACGACATGCAGTCTTGGAGGAATGTTTAGTGCAAATTTTATTGAAGACATTCAGTTGCGCTAGTGATAAATATAATGTCAAATGATACAGACAGAATAACGAGTTTCTTCGAATATAGAAATAGATTTCACATCCAATAAACACACATTTACGAGTGGAAGCATATCGAGTCGAACTTATGCACGATAATATTGTAATCTGTATTGTAATTTATTAAAAAAAAAATTGTAATTAATTTCTTGTAGGTAGAAGTGGGGGATTTGTTGTTGCATTATTATATTTAAGTTTAAGCATAGCAAGCATGAGCATAAATTGTTGCATTATATTTAAGTAAAATTTGGGTACACACATACTCCTGGCTGCTGGGTCCTCGAGGCAAAAAGTCTTTCTTCTTTGAAAGTTTTCAATTTCAGCGAGGATCCCATTACCACTATTTGCACTGAAAATATACTCAAAAAAATACTATATACCTTATTATTCCCTAACTAAATGCTGATTGATTAGGGAAGAGCTGAATAAGACTGTTGCAATGTAGGTATTATTTATTATTCATATCGGATATTGAAGACTGTTTTGAATACCGAAAGTTGCCACAAATCGGCTTGGTTGGGTTTATACGTACAAAGAATAGACGAAGCTGGTAAAAAGACGAGCCACTTGTCATATTAATTTTTAACAGATAGTAATCATGTTATTTTATTTGACCAATATGGAAACAGAATAAAATGATACAACGATATTGAAATTTCTAATATTGCACGTACCTACATGCAATATTTGAAATTTCGAAATTTCATTTTCAAGACAAAATTAATTTTACAATAGTAATTTTTTTTTTTATAAAATAAAATATTAGTTTAATGTAGTCATTACGGCTAAACAGATTAGATTCATTATATAATATTTACTTAACAAACAAATTCGTTTCGCAATTTTGTAATATTATTATGATAATTTAAATCACATCGGCTAAATGTTGAAACATAATTATTTAGTCGGGCTTGAATATTGTATTTGTAAAGGGTCAGTATGTGTTTGTCGGGCCATCGAACGGGCTGTGTGCTAAATAGCCTAGACAACATGATCAGAATATCTTCTTGCTTTTGCTTAATATAAAATTGCAACTTTTCAGAATACAATTGGTCCGTAAATAAAATAGATTTGTCTGAATATAAATACTCTTTAAACCGCAAATAAATGTAGGAAATTTTGTTATTTTACCGTACTCGTAACATATGTTATAATAACTTATTGTTAAGTTTTGCTAATTTTCTAAACTATAACAACCCGTCTGGCCAGCGTGGTATAGTAGGCCAAAACCACTTTCTAAGAGGCCTATGTCCAGCAGTGGAGTATTAAAGGCTGTTGATGATAATGATAACTATTAGACAAAGTATTATCTGAAATATGGTAAGTGGGTGTAATATAATTTATGATTATTATATATCAAACTAGCTGAGACCCGCGGTGTTACCCGCGTTTGTTGTTATAACCGCGGGCAACGCCTCGGGGCGAAGCTAGTCTAAAAAAAGTTACTCCTTATGTCATCAGCTATCTGCCAGTGAAAGTCCCGTCGAAATCGGTCCAGCCGTTCCAGAGATTACCCGGAACAGACAGACAGACAAAAATTGTAAAAAAAATATATTTTGGCATATGTACCGTGTAAACATACATATGCATTTAGTAAAAAGCGGTTATTTTAATATTACAAACAGACACTCCAATTTTATTTATTTGTATAGATTGTTACATTGCATACCATAGATTATCATGGAAACTTGTGAACACTGTCAGTGATGCTTAAGTGCCAGAAACCGCCTTCTGTTGAAAGCGCCAAATCTTTGCGCCAACTAACTAATAAAAGAATACACGAAATAAACATATATCTTTTGACCACAATATCACGTTTACATCCATGTAAATAACATTTATTATAATATTAACCCTTATGTATTTTATATTGTAAACCAGTAAAACTCAACCAGTCCCAGTACAAAAACTAAAAATATTCATATAAACTTAAGAGAGCCCTTAGAACTCTTTAACCAACCTCCTTTTTTTCTGTAAGGAAATCTTCTCGGACACCACTGGTTATGTGGGACTTGAACCGACCAAAAACCACACGCCGCCTCGGGTACCAGCTGTACCCTAGAAAGGAAATCCCTGTTTCAAAATCTCATAAATATTAGGAACTGATTGAATTTTGAGTATCCTTTCCCTTTCATATAATAAGATTGGACTCGAGGCAATTAAGAACCATTATTGCTTTGTGCCGACTTTAAGTATATTTAATCTTTGGCCTTCTCACTATAGATATAAAGCAATGCTCGTAAACAACAAAGTGTAATTACCAAGTGAACAGCAAACAGCAGAATGTTTACGTGCAAGTGGATATTTAGCATAGTTGTATTTGGTACAGTAGCGCCGTTCAGGACGGATATGCGCCCAAACGTAACAACCTGCGAGCAATTCGAACGTGCAGCTCGTTTCAGTCCATATTCAGTTCTTGATGCTATATGGAAAATAATATATTTCTGGTCCAACAATACGGAACTGTACCCTGTTGCATTCTCCTTAGCGGTTAAAAAGGTATGTTCCTTTTGAATATCTTTGTATTTTCTTTGTTTTGAGTCTTTGTAAAAAATTGTTAAGTCACAAAATTTACATTATCTAGTCCACAAAAGCTGCCTTTTCTGGTGAAGACCGTTGCATTACTACTCTATTAGATTTTATCAACTTAATTCTAAAGTAAGTTAAGAGTAGTATCCCTCAGTATGCTATAATTTTCTTAGAGGCGTTTACGTGATCATTATACATAGGTAGCTAAAGTATAACAGGGTATTATAATTTCAAAGAACATTTTAAGCTAAACGAAATTTGACACTACTGTACTGTATCAAATTGATCGCTATCTAAAACTTCAGTGCTCAGTCAAACTTGTTAATCTAATCGTTTAGAGTTCGAATTGTTTCTAAAGCTTCATACTTTGATAATACCGCTCAATGTAACATCACAATAAGTAGAAATATTACACGTGCGGTGCATAATCATTTGTAACAAATTGGCTAGCCTCCAAGTTGCTACAAATAATTACGCCACTAATTATTTCAAGCCCCGGGTTGTATTGGTTGCTGATATTGTTTAGAGTTTAGGAAAATAATATTGATTTGTAAAGATAATCTGAAATTTTACTTCGTGTCGTCGTGTAGAAAAGAATGTTTTATTAGTAGCCAGTAATATAACGTTATCCCAAGCTATTTATATAATAACCTGGTTATTTTCTCGTAGATTACAACTGTTCGTCGCACTTGTATAAGGTGTTTTTTTAGAGGAGGAGAACTTTAAATTTAAATAAATAACAGAAAAATGTTTATCATCATTAACAGCCTATAACAGCCCACTGCTGAACATAGGCCTCTCCTTAGAAAGGAGGTTTTTGCCTACTATACCACGCTGGCCAAACGGGTTGGTATAGGGTTTGTTTCAAGTTTTCCTCCTCTTTGCAGTGCTGTTGTCCTGCGCAGTTTACTTCCTTGGTCGGCTCATACGACACCCACGGGATGAATAGGGATAGTGACACTGTATTCTTAATCCGTCACCACACGGACAACTTTACATATCCCCAGAGAAAATAATCCATTTCGTGATATTAATCTTCCGTCAAACGTTTCTTTCAATAAATTAATGGTATCGAGCGCTATGTGGCATGTGGCACCGTCATGCTGAAACCACATGTCTGCCACATGAATGCCATCAAATTTATCCGCAAAAAAGTTTGTAACCATGTCTCTGTACCGCTCACCATTGACTGTAACGTTTTGGCCATCATCATTTTTAAAGACATAAGGACCAAAGAATAGCCAAAGAATTTAACCGAAAGTGTGTTTCATCACTAAATAAATATTTCAAATGAAATTGTGGATCAACAGCAATGTTTCCTTCAGCCTATTCATTGAATGTACGGCGCAAAACGATGATCGCGTGGATTCAATTCCTGCACAAGTTGAATCTTGTAAGCACGTAATCCGAAATCTTTTCGCAAATTTTTCCAAATAATGGATGGACACAAGTTTAATTGTTGAGCCCGATGACTAATCGACACATTTGGATCATCATCAACACTGCGCTGCACACTATCAATCGCTAGTTGTGTGCGCACTGTACGACGACTTTCGGGATGCGTATTATCGTTTAGAGTAAACGTATTGCGAAAACGATCCATACTTTCGCAAATCAATCGCTCTGATGGACGATTATAAACACCATAAAATGCACGTAATGCTCGATGCGTTTCTCCGTACCTATACTATACAAGGTTTTTAAAATAAATTTGAGCCATGTTGAATTGCTAAACCAAACTAACCTCAAATTACCGTAGAACTGTCAAATCGGCGGTCATAGAAAACAGTGTTGCCAATTTAAAGTTCTCCGACTCTAAAAAAAACACCAGTACACCGTACACAAACGTTATAATCGTAGTAACGCAGTAAAACTCTACAATAAACTCTCTATCATGGTTTAGAGAAAAAATATGAAATCTTTGTTGCTTTTAAATTATCTGACAGCATTGTGATATTTTTTATTAAATTAATACTTTTTTATTTTTCAGAGAGTACAAAGCATAAAAGAAGATTTTCAAGCAGTAAATCCGAAAGTCCACGTGGAATGGGAGAAATCAACTTTGATCATGGACCCCCGGCCCGGTGTTGAAGTGTTGTTTTTGTACGCTGGTATGCCAGGCGCTTTTCGAGCACTCGTCAGAAAACGGCGTTTCGGTGAAGGTGGGCGACATTTTTACCTCCCCTCTACACCGCTCGCTCCTCTCGCGCCATTTCCGCCCCTAACTTTTCCCGCTCGACTTGACTCATAATGATAATAAACAGGTCGCATTTCAAACATTTTTCTTATACTTTTCATGTTTTTTTAATGGGCTTTACTATTAACGTGGAATCGCTGACTACTACAAGACTGACTTTGACTGTTAAAAAAATGGTATTTCTTTTGAAAATCTATATTGACTTTTGTATCAGTGTTTTTAAAACCCTCCAATATTATGTATGTTTTTGATATCAACGTGACATAATGTGTTTTTGTTCGATATAATATTATGTAATATTTAATACGTATTTAAATGATAATTGATGAGTAAGTGGTAGTTATAGGGTAATCATTAAAATGCTTGCTAATTTTTGTACCTCTTTCAGTATCATAATGTATTATTTTTAAATTAAAATAAAACTACGTTTCAGGTCATATATATATATATAATTAAAATAAAACTTCTTAGTAGGTCTCTTAATTCTGAATTCCATTAAAATAAAACTCACTGTGCGTGCATTTCTTATATTTAGTCGTTAGTTGCTAGCTGCCTTTTTTGTAAATAGCAGAATTTATAAATAAATATCAGAAGAGCCATGATTCGGCAAAAATTGGTCGGCTCGACCGGAGCGACACGGCTTTGCAGAAAAACAGTGTGAATCTATTTTGTTATTGCTTTTACACTTGAAATAAGGTTACCGGGGCCCAAACCCAGCCTTCCCCTGAGTCTAGGGGGAGGACTTAAAAAGTGGCAACGCACTTATGACTCTTGTGTTGCAGTTTTCCATGAGCGGCGGTAGTCGTTTACCATCAGGTGACTCGTCTTCTCGTTTACCCTCCCATATCATAAAAGAAAGTAGTATAAAAGATACGAATTGACTCACTCAATGTAAGATATTATAAATATTGCTGACTATACCTAAAAGGAGAGCGTACTCCTTCTTCAAAGGCCGGCAACGCGCTTGTGACTCCTGTGTTGCCGGCGTTCATTGTCGGAAGTACTAATCCTTTTTATACCTAATATAACCAGAGGTTAAAGAACACGCAGGACAATTTATAATAATTTTGGTTACAGCACGCCCGCTACCGGAGCCATGGTTCACGTTTGCTGATGTGAGAATGAAGATGGTAGAGCGAGTGTTAGGCATGATGTGCTGTGAGGATCTAACAGCCTTTGCCCTCGTCAGGATGGGTGAGATACCTACGACAGAGGAAGGTTGTGTTACAGCTGCGTCTAAATTAGGATATTCAGCGCCTGACGGGCGCTCCTATTTATATTTTGAACGAAAAAGGAAAGAAGACGAAGATAATGCAGACCTGTGAATGCAAATTTATGCATTAATATGACCTTAATGAATTTAAATCACAATTTTAGTTTAAGTTTGCAAATCGAAGTCTAACAAATATTTTTTTAAATATTATTTGTTCGAAGATTGCAATAAAATAGACGGGCTTGTTGATCTAGTGGTTAGTGACCCTGACTGCTAAGCCGGACGTCATGGGTTCGATTCCCAACGAAGACAAATAATGGTTTGATGGATACGATCAATTGTTCTGTATCTGGGTGTTATGTATCTATAATATGCATGTATTTAGAAATATTTAAGTATGTTTATCAACGGCCTGGTTACCATAATACAGGCTCTGCATAGTTTGGGATCAGGCGGCCGTGTGAGTGTATGTAATTATTTATTTAAGTAAATAGATACGCGAGAGATACGAGATACGCGAGTAAGTGTTTTTTTTAAATGTGATCATTAATCACTTCATCAAAATTTATGGTTTAAGGTACCTCTGGTAAAAATGCACAATCCTAAAGTCCCACTAATTATATAATTGATTCAGAAAATACTTAACAATTTGTTCAGTGCTTTGTTCTTATAAACCGTTCCAGATTTGTAAATGCTTATATTTTAAGCTTTTCTATTTTAGTGTTTGAACGTGCAAATCGGGCATACTAATACAACATGAAATATTGGTGTAACTAAGCGGTATAGCTGGCCAAAATATAAAAATATCGTTGAACTAACTGTTGAAAATGCAAATAAAATCCATAAATTTCGAATGTTGAATTAATTTTATGAACTAAAATCCTTTAGTGCCAGAGTTAATTTTTAGGCTACAAAGCTTTAAGCTCATTAATATTAAAGTAGCAACCCGTGTGATATAAAGCTACTGAATTTTTAGCATGAAATTTTCTATTAAATTGTTAAAATGGTTGATAAGCATTTATATCATTTTATTATATCCTTTCAGAAAATTAAATGGATTTGATAAAATAAAATAAATTAGTTTTATTACTTGATTGTGGTTCAACACACCATCCCTACATAAATATACTTGAAGATCACCTGCACATTTCGATTTCGGGCGAGAGCGATTTTAATAATATTTACCACTAACAAACTCACGAGTTTACTGTTTTAAAACTTTGAACTGATTACGATTCCTATTCTTGGACTACAATCGTTCCTTATTTAATTATAATCCACCAATCTACAATATAATACAGGCTAGTTTACATTAAACTTTAACGTGAAGATGTATGTATGTAACGGAAACTTATTGAATTAAAAACGTTGAATTAAATTGAAACATTGCACACTTACTGATCGAGGACCGATGATAATGCAACAATTTAAATAGTTTTTCCCATTATCCTGATCAGGGCCTTCAGGATTAACGACTTTTTGCATACCATGTGGGGAAGCATATAAACTTAGTTTTGTTACTTTTTTAGTCTTAATAAGATAATTGGTGCTTTTCAAGGTGTTTTATAATAAAATAACTTTTACCAATAACTGTTAGTAAAATATTTTACAACAATTGAGATCTAACACCCCACATATTTTACAAAAATTGAGAGTGATAGAAGAGAATGGAAGAATAAAACTCGAGCGAGCACTCTAAGTAAATTTTGGGAAAAGGGTAAGATGATGATAGTGGGGGCAGAAATCTGAATAGAAGAGTGGCGACAAATCGAATTTTAAAGAAACGGTTCCTCCAACACGAAATAAAATATGTAACATATTTTATCATCAAGAGTTAAGAGTGTGTTTCATTGGAGATTGCATTGTTTTCTTTTGTAATTGAAATTATAGCTTTCACACACATTTTACATTTAATTAGTCACTCTGGTGATAGCATAAATGTACATACTATTGAATATAATATAACATTTTGAATGCCGCGGCTGAACGAGCATCTATCTATGGTATTCTATGATCAAAGCGCTCAGTAATTAATAACACACGTAGTCACAGTAACCCACTAACTTGTTTTGGTATTCATTTACTGTAATCGCCTCAATGTTTAAATCGTCTTGATATACCTTAACGCCCATTAGAAATTTATAATTACGATTGCAATCATTAATAAAAATAGAACATTTAATTCAATGTTTCATTTGCAATTCGCAAATGTGATTGAATAAACCGTTTCAAATTACGCATTTTTAAACCAATTGTACAAACTAGTTCGTACCCGCGACTTCAGCTGCGTAGAATAAAAAGTTCGTAGTCTTTTTTTATTTTAGCTTTTATCAATCTTTATATTAAATAAGTCATCAACGTCTACAAGGCTTATTATTACAACAAAAGGGTAGCCTATATCCTTTTTCAAGTTCTTGTTTATTATATACAATTAAAATTCATGCTTTGAAAATCTGTTCAACCACCTTCAAGGCTTCTTACAATGACAAAAAGTATCCAATAAATTCAAATCATTCAAGTTTCATTTGAACTAGTTTCATTGTTTCGACGTACTGTGTGTGGAACAAAGAAACAGGCATTCCGACAGACAGATTGACAAATACCGCGTGTTATCGCGTTTTATTATTATTATACATATATGTTATCGCGGTAAAAGTGTCCTTTATCTAGAATCAAACTATTTTTATACCAAATTACATCTAAATCGGTTCAGCGGCTTAAGAGTGTTTATTAGTATGGATGTACACAATTTGTCTTGATACATTTTTATTATACTTATGAATTAGTAGCTTATTTGATTTTCCCGGGCCCTGGAGGAATATATATCTGTGCATTCCTCTGTAGATATTTGTGTGAGAATAACAACATATTTTATTTGTGGTAACCGTAAGGTACTGCGTGTTGGTAATTGATTTATTGGTAGATCGGGACTGCGAGATGTCCCGTATCCCACATTACTCACTAAAAACATCATAGAAGTATAATGGGCTCGCCAACCGGAACTATGAATGTATACGAATAAACATGAAATATAAATATTGTGATATATATTACAATGATATTGAAGGTTTTTATTTTCTAAAACGGAAAGTACTTATGTTTGTGGACATGGTTTTAACTAATTTAAAGGCAAGTTTTACTTAAGTTAGATGGTCGTAGGAGGCACATTCACAATAGCTTTATGTAGAGCAATGATAGTTATCTTGAAAATTAGATTTACAATATTGTGTTACGTGCCATCGTTAAACTAAAATAAATTATCGAGTTACAGTTAAATTGCGCGTTTTTGTTATTACTTACTAAATTACATATAATGTGTTATTTCTTTACTACTTTCGAGGCTCTAAAAGTGGCACTGTAGTGTCCCTATAAGCAATAAATAAAAAAAACTAGCTTAGAGTGTGTCAGGCGTCCTGAAACCTAGAGCTTCATAGTTTATTACACCTAGTTTTAAAGTAATGTTTTCATTTACGTAATAAATATTTAGAAAATTTCTAAATTGGTGGATATGTCCTTCGTAATGCATTATATGTATAATATATATACTACCATCGTGATTTCTTTTCACATCTTCTAAGCGCTGATTTTCACTTGACTCTGACTAAAATTAGCATTTATTCATTTTAATCAATTGATTGTTTAAATCACTTCATAGCCCTTCAATATTTTAAAAGACCTGTTTAATTACAATCCTTACCAAGAGAAAAGGGATCCCTTAATTTATTTTTAAGATTTAATTTGAAAACTTTTTTGGCGTTTTTAATAAAATAAACTAACAGTCTCTAAGCTAAGTCATGAATGGATGCACGAGCAGACATACTGCAAATAGAACAACAAATATACATTTGATAAACAAAAATATGTTCTGTATAAAGACGAGCTTAACCCAAGCCTGAGTTTTCTTTCAGTAAAACTTGAGAATGAATAGAGGATAGTAAAGAACGTTAAAGGCTAAGTCATAGTATATGTACGTGGAAATAGGTAAAAACACCCATAAATACCTAAGTAAATTAAATATGATGTACATATGTATTGAAAACTAGATATAATTATAATCAATTCAATTTTGTTCATCAAGTTTTAGAGATTGCTTGTAATGAACAGACCACTGGCCATCCAATTTTGTTTTTGTATAAACACAAAGAAACTTATGATGTAGAATAGACAATTACAACAGCTTAAAAATATCCTTTATGTTAACTAATAATTCACGTTTCTAGATCATCCAAATCATTATTATTAAGTTCAATATACCCACGCGTATTTATATAAGCCCCGAACTAACAACGTAGAAAATAATAGGTAGGTATCGGAACGGCGATCTGCATTCAATAAGAGCGTCGTTGGCGAGTGCCTCGGGCTCCCCGTACCCGGAGAACAAATTTATTTTTCTTCCAAGCATACTAGACGTCAACAAATAAGGTTATTTTTCAACATGGATGGCTATATCTAATATAGTCGGACAAACCGACCGTAAACGAAACGTTGGTAAAGTGAGATATACTATTGTGAAATATTAACATCTAAATACAATAAATCCCTAGTTCTTATATGCTCCACATGTTTCTAAAATCAAATGGATTTTAGCAAATTGCTTAAATGTAAATTGATAATTGTATTGTTGTTGATAATGGTTTTGATCGCTAAAACCCCCTTTTTAAAATAAACAAAATTATTTACTTACCTTTGTATCATCAATATCATCAACACCCTTTATAACTCCACTGCTGGACAAAGGTATCTCCTTAGAAAAGAGGTTTTGACCTACTATACCACGCTGGTCAACCCTTTATACAACAATTTGTAAAATAATGGTAAGACAAGTGAAGTAAAAGCATATAATATCAAATAAACAAATATTATACTCGTATCTACATAATATAATGGTGATACAATATTCAAGAAGAGCAAATACATCAAGTCAATTAAATCACGTTCGGTACAACCTTCAATTTTGCTTTGAAAGAATATTTCAGATATGACCACAGATGATACGATTAATAAAGTAGTAATATTTTATCTTCAAGCATGAACTGCCGTAAATCTGTTAGAATTGGAAAAATGTTTAACAATTATTCGTAAATTATGCACTACATTATGGCGCCATCCTATTGAGCAGCAACTGTGACCTATTTTAAGGTTTCCATTGTTCGCTAATTCGGTCGATTTAAAGCATGTGGGGCATTCAAAGAGACGGCTAAATAATAATAAATGTGATAAATCTAGTCTAGTGTGTTATGATAATAGTGGTTAAAGTATGAAATTGCCTTTGTATAGTAATTGATACTTTCAATTAACATAAAACCTTCATGGTGTGAGATTTTCGTGTGAAACCTATTTCACATGATACCTATCAGGTTCTTTAAAAAATGTGCAACATTCGATTTTCGACTTTCAATTGTTTTTTTATTCAGTTTAGACTTGAAAGATGGATACTTCGAAAATCCGAGTCATTTTTGAATACGATTTCCGACGCGGATCTATCTTAATCAATATGTTATTTGAAAACTGTTCTTTTATGTTCTGACTTCTATGACATACCTGAGCGGAGAAATGCCGCATGCGAGCTCTATGGGTAACGCGTTATCCATTTCGAGAGCTCTCAGGCCCCATGAGAGTCGAAAAAGCGTAAAATCATTTAATAATTACTATACACACTAGTTTTGGCTCCATATGGCTTATATTATTACTTTTTGGCTTAATAAATTCTGTAAAATAAATAAAAATCGTTACAAGTAGTCCTTGCAATATCGGAAATTGCCGGGAGGGATAATCCACAACTACATACAAAAGCTAACCGTTGTGCGTTGCATCAAAGTACAGAATATTTTGATGACTACAATATAAATATTAACGACAAAAAAAGAATTGTTTTATTTATAATTCCTGGTGGATACTCACAAACCATATTTTTGTACGTGTGTCCTTTTTTCACGCAACAGAGGAGGGATAAAGGGATCTTCGTAATATGTAAACAACGATGTGATCTTATGTATTGTTTGTACAATAAGGGCGAAACAAAGACCCGTGTGATGATAAGCGGTTACCTATAAACGATTGCTGTCACTCCGCCACTTGTCTTAAACAAACACATTCCACGATACAACAAATATTTATATATTTTATTAAACAACAGATATCAAGTTACATACCTACTCACAATTGTATTTTTATTTATGTATTTAGATGGATAGTGCTTTTTTGGTTTACAATGGATAAGGGTAACTGGTAGTTAATAATAAAAATAACCTCACACATCTCACACACCACCGTCTGGTCATACTGTAGAACATACTTAATAATTTAAAATAGTACACAGTACACACACAAGTATTTGTCCTGAGTGGCAGTCAAACCCACGACCTCCGGTTTAGCAGTCAGGATCACTAGCCACTAAACCGGGTAGGTACAGTAAACTTTGTGACAATTTGACAACTTGCCTTATTGTGTATATATAACATTAACTACATTCTCCTAAATGTCAAACAATTATGGGTATAATGCGGGTTGACAGATGGTTGGGTAGCAGATAGCGGTTAGATCTCTTGTACCTCAGACCGCTGGATGCTGGCAACGATTTGTGGCTTTTTGTAAACAGGTTCAGATTTTATTTATTTAGTAGCCTTCACTAGTCTCGACTTTTTTAAACGGTTTGGGTATTCCTCAGAAATAGTACTTTTTTGTACATAGAAAATAAGCTTAAGGCGCCTTAAGACGTAAGTCTATAACACACAAACAAATAACTAAACAAAGTCACTGTCAGATTTATAACTTTACGATTACTGTGTCTCGAAACAGACAGGCCAAGATGTTTTATAAACTGAAGTCGAAATATTATAGCTGCTCCTGTTATTGAAAGGATATTATTTTACCGAAACAGTTCTGTACAGCAATATCCACCTCGCTAGTAAAAAGAAAAGCAACTTTATTTACGTAATCTTACGCCTAAGTACGTAGTATTTTTGTAAGTGAATAGAAGACATTTATAGAAACCACCGCGGGAGAGCCATGTTTCAGCACAGATGGGCCGGCTGAGAGTGGCATTTAGCAGCTTTTCACCGAGTGAGTGAAGATAAACGTAAAGGGAAGGGACTTAAAAAGCGGCAATGTACTTAATAATAATATAATAGCTTCACACATCTCACACCGTGTAGTGACGGACTAAGAATACAGAGTGTCACCACCCCTATTCATCTCGTGGGTGTCGTAAGAGGCGACTAAGATAGTATAACAGCACTGCAGAGAGAAGGAAAACTTGACACAAACCCTATACCAACCCGTCTGGCCAGCGTGGTATAGTAGGCCAAAACCTCCTTTCTACGGAGAGGCCTATGTCCAGCAGTGGACTATTAAAGGCTATTGATGATGATGATGATGACATCTTACACATAGCAGTCTAATCCCAAACTAGGCAGAGCCTGTACTATGGTGATCATACTGCTTATAAATATACTTCAATATTCCTAAATATTATAGATAAATTACACCCAAACACAGAACAAACGATCGTGCTCATCACACAATATTTATCCTATGTAGGAATTGAACCCGCCTCCTCCGGCTTTAGCAGTTAGGGTCAATAGACCAACAGGCCCGTCAACATGTGACTCTTGAGTTGTTCGTATCCATGGGTGGCAGTACTCACTACGTACTTACCATCAGGTAACCCGTCTGCTCATTTTCTCCTTGATACCACAAAAAAAGAACCACCAACCACCATGGCGCATTACCGATGGATGAAACTCCGGATGAGGAAAAAGATGGTCAATGTTGCCGTTAGTCCTGCCTCCCAACTTTCCGATCCATTATTTTTTGTTTAGGGTTTTTAAGGGAATACCAATACATCCAGGTTTTATCTCTAGTGACTACCCTTGGCTATCAGTGACGTTTTGCCTACAATAAACCTTATTGTTCCTTACCCATTAATTGACAAAGGAGTTGGTGGCTGACGTTACGTGTTTGTTTACAAGGTGTCAGATATTTCGTTTTGTGTACTTTTTGTTTTTCATTTCATTTGGACGTGTCCTCTATGGGTTTTAATTAAAAATATTAAAACAGGATTAAATACCTTACGAATTTTACGAAATAAAAGCAACAGCAAAAATATATTTTCTGCTTCTTTTCAGTTAGAATTAAGTAATCAACATCTGAATTATCAACAGCCATATTTTTTTGGATAGTAAAATACTATCTTAAAAAAAATATGGCTGTTGATAAATTAAATAAGGATGTCTTAAAATTAGGTTGATTAAATTGTACTTTATACGTTTATACTACATACGTTGAGTAAGTTGCTATTTTTTTTCATCAGTCACAAATTCATATAGAATATTAAGTCACCTAAGTCAAAATTCCATAACTAGATTTTTTAGCATATCCCTTAAAGTTCAACTTACGGAGGTTCCACTGTATTGGAACATTAAAAAATGATGAAATTCATAAAGGTCAGAATTGATGTGTTTTACGAATATTTTTATTTACATTACCTTCCATACCAAAGTATGAGGGTTAAACGCTTCTATTAAGTTTCTAATAACACTTTGTCATATAACCCTATTATGCAGTTACACTAAAAACTTTAAAAAATCAAACAAACAAATAAAAATCATTACATGAGGAATGCTTTGTAATGATGAAGTAACAATCTTATTTTTAAGTTCTTTTTTTCCAAAAATATTTAGTAATTTGTAGTCCCAAGAAGATTCCTCTCCGTTCCCTGCCATATATTTTCATAATTAATGAATGGACCCTAATCAATCTTATCCAAATACTGGAGACTTAAGATATCGCTGTCGTAATAGATGTCAAGTTTTAATTCAATATACTATGCCCTATTTAAATTGATTTAACGTCATAGTTCAAAGTAGAACTGAACTCTGAAATTTTGCTTCATGCAATAGGAAATACCATTATAGTGAGAATAAAGAGGAATTTAATTCATGCAATTCCTTTAAATCATGTGACCAGCAGATTTTATAAAATATGGCTCTGACTGATACTCTGACCAATAGAATTTCCTTCACCAATAAAATGTAATGATTATTTTTT
The DNA here is from genome assembly GCA_902825455.1 of Arctia plantaginis. Classification (NCBI taxonomy): domain Eukaryota; kingdom Metazoa; phylum Arthropoda; class Insecta; order Lepidoptera; family Erebidae; genus Arctia; species Arctia plantaginis. The sequence continues at coordinate 12,487,163 of CADEBD010000288.1, forward strand.
TAGAAATATGAAAGCTGATGACACGTTTCTATGAGCGTTATTTTTATAAGGCGTCCTTCTTCATTCAAAATGTTACGTGCGACTATCTGACAAACATATTCAAAAGTCAATGTTTTGGGTATTGTGAAAACCACCAATCCGACTGTAAAATCAGGCAGAGACTGTTCTGAGTTTTAGAGATTCGCACATAATAAAATCCACAGTGATGTAATGTCACTAAGCTTCTCATATATGTGTATATAGAAACACGTATAGTTGGTAACGTTTGTCGATGAGAGACAGCGTATTGGGAGTTGTTTCGGCTGACAGCTGAGACGTAAAGAGGGGATTCTGAGATGTTGTTAAGAGACTTGAGTCATAATAAAGCCTCATCTCAACACCGACGGCTCTTATGTCCAAGAAATCTTAACGATAACCCTTATATTCACATAGAGGAAATTGGATATAAGGACTAACAGATATTGTACTAGCTTTTAGACGCAGTTGCGGTTTTCTAATAAAAATATGTAATTGCAATAATTGTGACTAAAATAATAACACATTGTAGTATATTAAACCAAAATAATGGGAACTTTTTATAGAATTATTGAGTCATATTAATAGAAAAGTCTGAAAATCCTGATAAACTTGACAATATTTATACCAAGACATATAAATATATATATATATATATTTACACTATATACACTATTCTTCTTCTTATTCACTTATTATTACAATAAAGATGATTTGTTAATATTAGTATTGCTACATTACTAAATCTCGAAAAAATATTGCCACACAGGTATATAGGAACGTAACTTGAGAACGCCTTTGCTGTTTGTAATTTTTTTTTAGAATATATTATGAATAGTTATATAAAAGCCATTGCAGTATGGCCTTCTTGACTCAACATTCATTTGTAAAAACTCTGGCTCGACCGAAGTGATACCATGGCATCACAGAATACCGGAGTTAAGCAATTCTTTTGTTGCTTTGCGTTGATTGAGTAACCGGAGGCCACCTACAAATGCAATGATAATGAAAGCCCACCCTCACCCCGTACCTGATCCAAAACTAGAGGGTTTTGAGCGCTCAAATCCTCTAATTCTGTAAGCATTCAATGGTGTGCTCGTTTGGCCTTACTTATAAAAAGAATACATATTTCTGCTTTAGGTTACCCAACAGGTATGACTTTTCGTTTCGTAACGACAACAGAAACTGTTTCATAAATAACAGAATTCTTATTCAGACCATATGCGATAATAAAGGATATGATTTTCCTATACATACAGCACATCAGTGAGAGTCCCAGAAATCCTCAATACGTTTTTACACGACGCGAATCGTGTGATTTCACATTCCACGCAGTCCATTCATACCCAATAATACTTACATAAAAACAGGTGTTTCGCTAAATCCGCGAGTCCGAGAAAATATTATGAGTCCAGATAACAGTGTTTCTCAGCACGTCTTTCCATTTACAGTATCTGAAGGAATTCCTATTAGTAAAGGTTGTTTTCTTTCTGGCGGAACCATAAAATTTCTCACTTAAATAAATGGTTTCTTGGCCCTCGAAAACAGACGGTTCAACTTACAATGTTTAAGAAGACTATAAAAGTAAACGTAGCGCTTATATCACCCAACGTAAGAAAACAATTAAACGCCTTTACAATGTAAAAAGGCAGGTGAATAAACTCACATATAATATTATACTTGTACTGTACTATTTTACGAGCAGCAAGGTGTTTTGATTTTAATTCTCACGATCATTTTCTGAGCGTGTTTATTTAGCAAGTCAAGAATATATCTAACATTGGTTCATATTGCTGCTGGAAGTACCAAGATTAATGTTTACGTTTATTGTCTACAAATGAAATAAACAAACCTTGAGGCTTTATTAAACATGATATATCTTATGAGGGTATTACCCGTACTATATAAGTAGACGCATGCCGCTCATATGAGTACTTTTATGAGGAGGATAGGATAATGACATTATATAAAAGGGTTTTCGTTGTTGCAAATCTTTAATTGGCCTTCTACTGTAGGGTTATTTATTTATGTATATATGAAGTTAAAGGTGTCTTGTTTATGTATGACAACTGCAGTTCTGTGAATAAACATAATCATTAGTACTAAAGTCGTTCAAAATGCGAGATTCATGTCTGTTTTATAATAGCATTTTCAGTTTTATTTTTTATTATTATTACAGTATTAGAAAAAATGTTAAAAAAATAATAAAACGGCATATTTTTATACATTTACATTTTAACACATTTACTCGTATATATCTACTGATAGGCTACTACTAGATGGTAAAAAAATACTACTTTTTGCTACAAGTACAATTGGGCAGTTTATGTGCCTTTTTTTTCTATGCGGAAATGCTATATTCTACTACACTAATGGGTGTGAAATTACAATACGTTTTGTGAGTTTTGCGTAACGAGCATTTTGGTTTCCAACAATTCCCTTAAGTTGCTATACACAGGTTGTTATTGTAACATACTTTTGCGTCGACAAAGTTTGTTGGAGAAGATCAATTCTATACGCTTGTAGAAAGGAAAACTACCTTTGTGTTAAAGTTATTGAGGGAAAGTAATTCGATATACAAACGTTCTCATTATTTAAAACAAAATGCAGCTGAAGAATGAGACTGACATGACCTATGATGATACTATATATTACACGATTATTACTTCAAACGTTACAGACTATATGGATTCTGCATTGTTAATTTAAATAGAATAAAAAAACCTTGAAATCATTGTCAATCAAAAGATTTTGAAGCAATCACTTTTCTTACTGTGAGTTTATAAGGTAATTGTAATTTGCCTTGATACCATCTCCCCAGAGATATAACTAATTATTACTCCGATGTTAAGATAGCAGTGCAATGAAATAATGTTAAAATGAAAGTAGAAACGCAGTAACCATGACACAGTATCTAAATTGCTAATAGTATTTAAAGATTTTATCACAATCTAATCAGTCTAAGAATCACGGGTGTTAGTTAGGATTTGCAGACGACCATGTAATAAGGGCCAAATGGTTGTCGGACCCCGAGTGCAGTATAGATAGAGTTCTGAAATATGATAATAAATAATTACTGGGTAGATGTATTTTTGTGGAATTTGTATTTTATACGAAATTAGCCTAGTAAGCATATTTTCAAAGCAAGGCGATTATTACTTATAAACTAACAGAACCAACTGAACCGTGCTGCTTGTACCTACATTAATATTTTGAGTCTTCATGTTCCGCTAAATACCTGATGGCCTATACGCGTTTGATGATGATCGCAGAAATGTTGATCGATGATCGCAGAAATTAGGCGGCATGCAACAAACAATACCACCACAAATAGGGTCCCCTACTTTTATCATTCGTTTTGGAAAAAATTGCCGCACACAGATAGCTAATAGTCTGTAGTAATAGCTGTTTGTCAATAGTAATCGCGACCTGTCACTCGCCGTCTAATAAGATCGCCACCGAACACTCTCAGAAGCCGTTGGCTTGAGGTCAATGTTCCATTTGCGGCTAGCTTTAACCCGATGTCTCTGTTACCAGGTCATTGCTCCTTTCAGTCACCGAAAACTTATATACCTGTTTTATAATAACGAATTAATATATGTAAGTTGTCTATTAAGGATTTGCTTAGACTAAGCTTCATACAAACATTCACGTTCTTATTCCCGAAGGCCAAGTGAACAGAGGCGTGTTAAAACGCCCACATTACCATAGTACAGGCTCTGCCTAGTTTGAGATCAGACAGCCGTGTGAGAAATGTTTGAAAATATTATTATTATAATATTATTCACGCTTAGCTTAGTCAAACATACTTTTATTACATTATGTATATTATAAGAATTGTGTTTACTGGTCATGCTTTTATATTTTTTATGGTATAGCGAAGCAAACGAACAAAGTCACTACCGCTGCCCATGCACACCCGCATCTCAAGAGTCACAAGTCCGTTGCTGCCCTTTAAGAACCCACATCAATGATTTTACGTTCCCGGAGCACGCTCTAGAAGAAGACCCAAGACCACATTGACAGATGTGTTGCGGAGAGATATGAAGGCATGCAATGTTTCGGAAGACGACGTCAGGGACATGGTGTCCCTGACGTCGTCACCATGTGGGACGAAAAGTCGGAAAGAGAGAGATTAATTTTACTCAAACACCTTACTGCTAAAGTAAAAATATTAACGCGTGCTCGGCAACCTCTTAAAATATGATTGTTAACCTAAACCCACCAAGTTAGCACGTCTCAGTAGCTCAGGTATTAGAAACCTAAATCTGGCTTTGTTGAAACAGATGGATACAAACCAATGTCTAAAGGTTCGTATCCGATCTTACAAGAAAATAAATTGTATACAAGTGTATGAATTAAATGCTACTACAGACGATAGATGAAGGGTCTTTGGTAAGATGCTTTGTGTATTGTGCAATTCAGTTCGCATGTTTGACAAAGGGACCGCTGGAGAAATGTCACTTGTAAGACTTTTAAGTATGTGTCGTTATAACTACCATAACAAAATAAAAAAGAAAACCTTGTGAAATATTTTTTTTAAGACATCTCCCGCTCTAGAAATGAATCCTGTGTTGCGTGGGACTTTGCAAACATACATGAAACGGACACAAAGGACACCCAGACTCAGAACAACTATTTGTGGATAACACAAAGTGTTGTCCTATGTGGGGATCGAACCCACAACACTCAGCGTAGCGTAGTAGGAAGCGGCGAGGTAACCGCTTAAACCACTACGCCATCCGTGCAGTCGACAATTTCCTTCATCCATTCAGTTTTCCTTGACTTACAAAACTATGCGAAGTATACTGTTATACATATTTACATCAAGTTCTCTTTAAAAAAGAAACTCACGTACTAGATCTATATTTATTGTGTGTCATGTTTTATAAATATACAGTTAATACATAAAGATGCACTATGAATATATAATCTTAACAACAACTGTTTCAGGATCCCCTCTATATCAGACGCAGAGTGGCACACCGTGTGGTTTAGTCGGTTCGATTCCGACACACCGCCCCGCCGCAAACCCCGGCAGGGTGACAGCCCGAGGGAGTTCCCTTCGTAAAAAGAAAAGAATATATAATATATTCTTTTCTTTTTAAACAAACTAATAGTTTCGGGTGAATTTTATTTATGTTCGCTAAAAGTAAGAAAATAAATATGTAATTATGATCAGTCTACAGTGTGCGACTGTTCATAAACTATGTGTGAATATACTGACACCAACAAACTCATATCGCAAACTGACCTTAAACCCCCTTAAATACAAAGAAACTTAAATCGTTGTTGTTTGAAATAAAATTCAGTAAAAAATAAGATCTAGTAAATAAATATAGACACAAGTACTCCATCACATTAAAAGACGAGATAACTTAAAATAAATTTTGCCCCAAACGACTAAATAATAAAATTAAGTATTTAAAATTTGGATGTCGCTTAATTTTCTGTAGTTATTTTTTAGTAAAGCGATTTACCAAAAGAATAAATTATGAAAGTGGAGTTTTAAATAAAGTCGGACGAAAGTTGTGTAATCTTTGTAGACTCCATTGAAGCGAAGAGTTTGTGAGTAACAACTAACTTCTTGATAGCAGTTTTTATTGCCTTGTTCCTTTTCGCTGACTTCTATCTCATGTATATATTTATTCTGTATAAAAATTTAGTAATTTCTAGGTATTACATATCTTTGGTGGAATTTACACTGTAAATTTTTAATTTGCAGCCCTGCAGGAGCTCGCAAAATTAACCTACGATATTAAGATTCCTGAAGTAAGGCAAAATATTTAAAATATCATAGTACCAAAGCGTCAGCCAGTTAAATGTGCTAAGTACACAATGCGATGTTCTGATGGTAAATTACTGTTAGATGGGCTTATGGCGGATTAACGTTGACTATACTCCGTAAGCGTACCGTAATAGAGTTGCTGTGTTTAGAAGCAGGATAACAGGTAACGATGTTTATTCGTATTATCTTCAATACCTACACAGTTAGTAATGTGTTTGTTACATTACATCATATTTTAGTTTCACTGTGCATTAACTACATTTTAAATTATTCTTTGAAAGGTAAACCTCATAAATCCAAAATATTTAGCTGTGCGATATGATTCTGGTGAGCTGTGGCGGCGTGCTGTTGGCGGTGTCATTGGACATCGCCAACGCATTCTATAGTCATCCCTTCAGCTGCATCAGGGAAGCCCTCAACTATCATGGGGTGCTAGAGTACCTGAGGCAGCTGGTGGCAGATTATTTAGAGGAGCGTACCGTCGTGTACGAGGTCCGAGATGGTAATCTGAAGTGTCGGCCCATGTCGTGCGGTGTTCCGCAGGGGTCTGTTCTTGGACCCCTCCTATGGAACATAGGGTACGACTGGGCCCTTAGAGTTGATTTTCCCTCCGGGCTGGGTGTAATTTGTTACGCCGATGATACATTGTTCACAGCCCGGGGGGTTAACTTCCAAGAGGCAGCACGCCTGGCCACCAGGGGAGTCTCTCTGGTGGTCGAGCGCTGGGCTTACGGGTGGCCCTGGACAAGTCGGAGGCCCTCTTATTTCATGGGCCTCGTCGTGGTCTTCCCCCTGGCACCTCAATCGTCGTCAACTCGGTCCTCGTACTGGTTCACGCCCAGATGAAGTATCTGGGCCTGATTCTCGACGGGAGGTGGCTCTTTGACGAGCACTTCCGACAGCTTGCTCCAAAGCTGGTCGGCGATGCGTCTGCCCTTTGGGCGACTTTTGCCTAATCCGGGTGGAATCAGCGTCGCAACGAGACGGCTGTACACGGGGGTTGCCCGGTCAAAGGCACTGTACGGCGCACCGGTGTGGGCAGCGGCTCTGACCGCCCAAAATAGAGCACGCCTTTGGAGTCCTCAGAGGGTACTGGCGATCAGAGCCATACGTGTTTACCGCACCGTGTCGACGGAGGCAGTGTGCGCGTTGGCCGGAACTCCCCCGTGGGATTTGGAGGCGGAAGTGCTCGCCGAAGTATATCGGCGGACGACTGAGTTCCGGGCGGTTGGCGGCAGTCGGCCCCCGCCTGAAGAAGTACGCGAGTGGCGCAAAGCCACTCGTCGAGCCACGATGGCTCGTTGATCGTCCCGGCTGGAGGCTCCATTGGAGGCTCGGTAAAAAAAAAAGGTTTGTTTCAAGTTTTCCTGCTCTTTGCAATGCAGTTACTCCCTTAGTCGGCTCTTCCGACACCCAGGATGAATAGGGGTGGTGTCATTCCGTATTCTTAATCCGTCACCACATGGACTATAAGTCATTAATTGTCATATATAAAACATTTGTGACTATAAACTAATATTTAGCGGTTATAAAATTGACAAAAGTAAAGTGTAAAGTTAAGTTTGCGTTTAGGCAAAAAAACAGGCAAAAACTTTCGAGAATCGGTTCCCGAGATGGAGTTATTCCATCTCAGGAACCTTGGAACGGTAATCATGGAATCAAAATTTCACTTGTTTGGTTTTTTATAACTTATTAATCAGAAATTTGCTAGACAAATTCTTTTTTTTTTGTCGGGCTTATTTTAATAAAGTGACGGTAATCTAATGTACAACAATTCAGTAAAATAAATATGTTATGAAATGTGTATACAGACTATTTTTAAAGTTTATGATTCAGTATTTACAAAATATGTCTATTCAATTATTTCCCTTTTAGTACCCTTTGTCAGTTTTTTATGAAATCAGTTTAACTATTTTAAGAGTGTTTTTTTCCTAAACGTTGGCTAGACAATACCTTTGATAGTTATTTTTATACAACACGAAGAATAACATTGTGATTTTTTTATTACGTAGCGTATATGGCTCATACTCAGAAAAAATGTACATTTACCATTTGTTAATAAACTGATAAGTAACGAAATGGAGAATCAATGTGACGAAACTGATATTGTAAAGCAGGGTACATACTGACAGAACACGCAAAATAATTCTAAATAAAAACATAATATCTGAGAAATCTAAATCAAGCTCATCCTACCCGACTAAGTGAATATTCCAACGATACGAATATATCATTAAGACTAAAGAACCCTAAGCCTTTTTAGTTGTTAAGTTAGTGTGACGTAGTGCAGTGAGTGCTACTCTTGAAGAACAAGTAAAACGTGTATTTTCATTGGAGTAGGAATCATAAAAAAAAGTACCAATAGACGCACTCTTTAAGTATATTGTAATTTTTTAGGTAATAAATTTAAATTACTCATTACGCGTAAAGGCTTGATTGCAATTATTATGGGGGACCATCCAGCTACAAAATAATGAAAAAAAACTCAATTGTATGAATCAGTATGTACGAGTATAATATGCAATTGTAGGTTTAGTAGTAGTTACAAATTAAATTAAATTACAGTTTTCTCGTTAAATTACAAATTATTAAAAAATATCCTAAATACTTGACTACTCTGCACAAGTACCCACACAAATAGTAAAATAATAAGTCAATTTTTTTTTTTTAGTTCAACAGAAATATATTGTTACGTACGGGAATCAAGCCCGTCATTTTCATTGTACCACGATGACACTTCTGTTCCCCTCTATAATTTTAATAAAAATTTTTAACAGATAATAATTAATTTTTCAAATTAGAGTAACTTCGTAAACTCAGCTTTACAATTTCTCAGTTTCGTAACATAACGCAATATAACTAAACTGAAGACAAACTCTGAGAAATTATAACCAGGAAAAATAATTCTGTTAGTACCACTTATTGTATATACAATAACTGAATTTATTAGTCTATATATTATTATAACTAAGAAGTGGGCATAAAATAGTATAATCAATCGTATATGCTTTTCGAAATTCAAATCGTTTATCACCCTTTTTTTTTTTTTGGTGGCATGTCGGACTCGAACCGACTAAAACCGCACGCCGTCTCGGGTACTAATAGCCGGGGAACCAGGTATACCCTAGAAAGGAAGTCCCTGGTGCCCCGACATACCTCGGGCCATCTACAACAACAGGTAGACGACCCCCCCCCCCCCCGTGTGGGAACCCTATGTTCCCTCTGCTCCCTGGAAGAGAGCGCGCTTCGCAACGCGCTCGCCGCCACCCCGGCCTGCTTCTGCTAGGGTGACAGATGGCCTCACCTGTAACCCCCAGGCCTGCGCTTATGGAGGACGGAGGTCGTTCTGCGACCTCCGGCGCCTGAGTCGGCTGCGGTACAACTTGCTGGTATAACTTGCTCGCAGAAGGGGACGGCAGAGTTCCACGCACTCTCGCTCCGTACGATAGCCGCAAATCGTTTATCACCCTGACAGTATTTTTTTCCAAATGCGAATTCAAAACAATGACTCCCGTGTACAGATGAAAACAAAATTACCTCTGTATGTACGGTGAATTATAAAAAGCAGCAATGTTGTTAATATTAGGAAAATTATTTCCCGTCAGTTTTGAACAACTGCGTTCAGAATTATACGCACGTAACTAACACTGAGTAACGAAATGTAAAAATTTTTGGACAACATTAATATGAATTTTAATAATTTTATTAAACGTTCTAAAGAATAAATCGTATTACTATTTAAATGATGAACTAAAAGAGACCTAAATGACTACAGTCAATCTTATGTAAGTCGACTAACAGTCGTAACTATTACTCTTTTATTAACAAAAATCGTTATTGGGACATTAAAAAAATGTATGGAAGATATTTTATAAAAAAATCCCATTGCTATTTATTCTATGATTTGACGAAAATATTATTATTATTAAAAAAAAATAGATCCTATTAAAGACTAAACATAGATGTAAACATGATTAAAAATATGTGCCATAATAATCAAATTTTAAATCTGCTATTAAAATAGTGGGACAAAAAAAAATGTATTTTTTTTCTGAGTATGACCCATATACGCTTTAAACTTTCGACTGCACGGATGGCGTAGTGGTTTAAGCGGTCGCCACGCCGCTTCCTACTGCGTCAAGTGTTGTGGGTTCAAACCCCACATGGGACGACACTTTGTGTGATCCACAAATTGTTGTTCTGAGTCTGGGTGTTCTTTGTGTCCGTTCAGTGTGAATCGTGTGCCTCGCCGTGCGCGAGTGCGAGCACAGCGACATACTCGTACATTTGTCAGTTAAAATATTAATTACCTAAAATAGCGCAAAAGCATATTGAACCACTTTCGGCTGCTTAGTATAAGACACATCTGATAATGAATTATTCTTTAAAAGAGCACAAGCCTAATGACCACCGAATAAATAAAATTTATGTGATAATAAGAGAAGCAACTTCTAGGTGAATACGTAGGTGATTAGCGTTGTGCGACCTGAATTCCATTTTATTCTGCCGGAGCAAGAAACGTTTCTTATTTAAATAATGTTGTGCACCGACTTTTATGTACTTGATTTTTTTATAATTGAATTTATCTTGAAGTGTCTAAGAAAATAAGTTGTATTAAGTAAGTTGAGTATTTAAATGCATGTTCTAGCTATGCTTAGATTGAATCTGAATTCTAGTTATATGTTTCTGTAATATAATATAATACAAAAACCTATAATAAATCATATTATCACAGTCGCCAACTTTTTTTTAATTACATTTTATTGTTCTTGTTCATTTAAAGCACACGGTCTATATTTTCATCTTTCTGATTTCACATAAATAAATTAGTATCGGTATATTGCTTACGTTGAAGGTTGAAACTAATTCCAACGTAGTTGAGAGGATTATTGACGATGTTGTTGATGTATCGTGCCATCTATTATAGGTCTATATAACATCGGAACCAATAAAAAATACCCATACCTATCATTTCATAACATAAAACATTAAATGAAGATAGTAAACTAATAGAATATGAGTACTTTATTATATAATCTTAACAGATGTAGGCAAGAAAAAACAGTGCCGTACCTGTTTTCCCTTTTTTGTTGGTTGATTTTTTTCTTTTTGACCAACATTCGACAAATAAAATTATTTGAAACAATAGGCAAACAGTCGTTTATTTGTATGTGGCATTTTCTGTGTGTGATTAAAGATATTGATGTTGACCCAGACATGTTTAAAGCACATTAAAACACACATTTAAAGAAGCCTAGATGAACAAATTTACTTTATTAAAGTTACTGACAGTGTTAAAATGTGTCTGATTCTACGTCAAAATCGTTTCATATATTAAGACATTTAAGCCAGTGTCTACGCATCTTACAAAAGCGATTTGTGCCTACAGACCGAAGCCGTCATGTAGGTTAGATATCTGTCAGAATACATAATAAGAAAAGCTATTCAAAAAATCTTTTTTTGAACATGTTATTAGAATAACAATAGGTTAACGCTGGGTTAGTAAAGAAGTATCAACATCTAAAATCTTTCTGTGGCAGTATTGAAAAGGGTGTGAGGCATTCATAAGCGCTCACGTCAGTGAAGTGACCCAAACATCTTTCACCGTACTCTCAAGAGGCAGAGGTGCCCTCCGTGTCATACACTTTTCCTACCAGACTCACGAATTATTATATTTTTTAGAATATTTTTCCTTTCTGTAATAAAATTTAACGGTTTACGAGCGGTCTTTAATTCGAAGTCCTAGATTGACCAGAATTCAGAATATAAAATGTTTTGTTCGTGGAATGAAACGTTTTGTACTGTTTTATAAAATGAACATTTTACATTTGATAAAGGTTATTGTTTTTCGGTTATGAATAAAAATTGTGTGAAATCGTCTAAGCAAAGTAGAGTGTGCGAGCATTAAATCATTCTGAAAAGCCATTCAGACACAAAGGATATGTTCAATAAACAAATAGGACTCGGCACTGACAGTCGCGATCGGGCAAAGTAACTGACTGTACAATTTTTATTTATACGCCATTTTGTTAGCATATTTTTCTAGATTTTTCCAGAACGGGACGTTCCAGGATGTGTCGGGGGGAGCCACAAATCTTATTTGTTCGGAAAGCTCACCTACCTTCCTTAATGCAGCTACTAATAAACTGGTCACGTCACCGTTATTTATTGTTATAGGATCAACAAAGAACAAGGAATTCACGCTACTTTGCTTATTTTATTCACTTTTAAGGTATAATGAAATCAATTTAAAAAGCTCTTTAATTTTGCATAGATTCTGCCGGAAATGTCAATTCAATGGAAGGTTTTCAATCTTGGTCATTAATGTTGTACTACTCTCAAATAATTCTACCATTAAATGTGCCAATCATGAATGTGGTAATTTAACAGGAGGAAGCAATAAAAATGACATTACCGATCGCTTTCTGTGTGATTTACCTTTCCCGTTCTCGTATGATTTATCTCGCCTCTGTTCTGCTCCACTCAATAAATGTATGTATTTACTAAGGGTAATTACGACGTTTGAACAGTTATGTACAAGCACAGAGCTTTCAGTTATGACACCGTGCCTTTTATATCTAAAATCATCAATATTGCTAAGTATTAGTAATAATATACATAAATTTTATGAATGCGCTGTTGGCATTTATTTTATCGCCAATATAAAAGGTAGACTGCATTTATTTTTAAACTTATAGAAATGATCAAAGCACAGGTTAGTATCTTGATGATCATTTCTAAAACTTTACATGTAAAACAGAATATTTTTGCTTACGGCGGTGACAGGCCTGAAATAATTCAACTCAAAAAAGTTTTGTCGCTTATCGCAGGTGGTAAAAGATGCCTTTTAAACTTACAAATTCCACTTTCCTTAACTCTTTATAACTTAGATAAGTAAGCAGTTGGTATCTACATTTTGCCGTTACTTTTATATGTTTGCTGAAAGGATTTTTCATTCTATGTTTCTTACAATTTGAGTAACAATATCTAAAATACTCAACTTTGTATACATGGACTGCTCTAGTACTGACTATAAATATTTTACAGTGAATAACATTCGATTTCGATGTAATTAGTATTTTATTTGGTCCAAAGTAAAATAACATCGTTAAAGGTATCCATCAGAGTTTTTACGTAACCGTGGCGAAGCGCAATCAGTGTGCGGGTCCTAAATTATGTGACATTATTTGAAATTGTGTCAACATGAAGGAGCGCAGAGCTTGGCGTGCAACGCAGCCGTGGTGGACTGCGGCGGCGGGAGCAGTCAGAGCTCGCTCGCCCGACCGCCCTTCGGTCCGGTAAATACAGCCTCCTCGCCTCTCGGGTATGGATTATTCGCAGCGAGCGGCGAGCGGAGCCAGTCCGAGCCACGCGTCTTCCGCGGCCGCTCGCGCCCCTGCTATTTTGCCTGCACTTGCGTACTCCCCGTCGTCTGATAACCACGCGTAGAACGTCCGTAGATCGTTGTCAGTTCGCGAGCGTGCACGTAGTGTAACCTTTCACCCGTAGCCGTAGCATGCCGGTAATACGCGCACCATTGTGTTTAAATGACGAGACTAATGTCACATTAAAATATCATGGCGAGCACCTGTGGAGCAATTAATTTGTGCGAAACTTTCTCGTGATTTGTTCATTCAATGTGTTATTTAAGTGTAAGTATCTATGAAAGCATATTAAAAGTTAGCAAAAACTTTTTGTTTTTGAATTAGAAAACAATTTATGATCAAAACACATATGTTTTAGTAACAATCGTGAATGACAAGAGTTTACAACTCCTAGAAATAAAAGTTTTGACTTTTTTTCTTAGTAGTTACTTTTATTTTGAGTTTCTGTTCTTTTGAACGTGGACAAATAATTGTTTGTAAAATGTAATGAAAATTGTATATAAAAGCTAGTAAGAGAAAAAGTACCAATATAAAAATTATAAAATGTTTTCTAAACATTTAATATTAAAAATATTTTTTAATGTATAATATATACGTTTGTGAATCAATTTTAGTGTTTCCAATTTATAATTATTACTCTCATCATAAGGAGTTGGGCAGGTATGAAATTAATTTTTAAGTTTGCGAATATTGTTGTTAACTGAGTCTGCCACTATTTTTATAAGACTATAGTAACTTAAAAAGAAGTAAGTAAGTACAAGGAGCTCTCTTCACGATTAATGCGTGAAGAGAGCTCCTTGTACTAGTATTGTTGTATATAGTATATTTCTGAAAAAAAAACACCTAAGTTTCTAGTTCCTAAAATAATTCGAGTAAAATAGTTATACAGATGGCTGTGCAGTACAAGGTTAGCTATTTCGCTATTGTATCCCAATATCATTTATTACGTACTTAGATTTACTTTTTATGGAATTAATAAAGTTAAAAATATTTGTAAACTAGCAATATATCATATTCTTGATTCTAAAAAGATCATCAACATTCGCTTAGAACTTTTAATACCACTATATTTTAATATAAGTTTGTGGTTTGTATATTATTATTTCACACTGTTCATCAGATTATCATTAAATATTCCAAATCCTTTGTCAAAGGTATTCAGATAAGGTATTACTGTTAATGTTAATTACAGATAAGGTATTACTGTTTCTAAGGGATAATAAATAACTTTAAATCAAAGTTAATGTTAAATAAAGAAATAGGTGTAAATTTTATAAAAAATAATTATTTCTGTTTTGGCTTCTTTATTTATATTTTTTTAAGGTTCACTGCCAAAGTGTCAAAAACTTGTTTCTTGGGGATCTCAGTGATTAAAGGGACTAAATTATGCAGGAGAAGATTATTTATTCTCGAACGGCAGTTTTCTCTTATGTATTTACCCAGTCAGTATACAATTGGTATTGAAGTAGCTCTTGTTATATAAGAAACGAACTTGCCAGGTAAATTCACAGGAGGAGAGGAGTGTCTAATCAATCTTACTCCGCTGTGAAAACAAGAACCGTTAATTTACGATCTTATAATAATATTGGTAGGTATTAATGTTCTGCTAGAGTTCAGTTCTAAAAATTATTGTTTAATTATTATTTTTTTCAAAACAGAACAATATGTTAAGTACTTATACAGACATATAATTTTGTAAGGGAGTCCACTGCTGGACATCAGCCTCTCCTTAGAAAGGAGGTTTTGGCCTACTATACCACGCTTGACAGGTTGCTATAGTTTGTTTCAAGTTTTCTTTCTATTCATACATGCTGTTGTCCTACGTAGTTTGGTTCCTTAATCGGCTCTTACGACACTCATGGGACGGATAGGGATGGTGACACTCCGTATTCTTAATCTGTTACCACACGAATAAACTAGATATATAGCGCTTAAGTTATGAGACCTTTAAGAATATCCATGGCTGCCTGTAAATATTTTAATTATATAGTTTTTTATTGACAAAGCGTGTAATTAGAATTCTCTTACTTCTGCACTAGTAGATACTGTGTTACAGTAGCCAGTGTCCTCCTTTTTACATGAACAGTCATTGGTCTTGTATAATAAATAAAAAGAAAGAGAACAAAGTAAAATTAAAAACACTGATTCAAATTCATGCGCGTGTGTGTGTGTGTGTGATTGATACAATGTGATAAGGTGGCCAATTGTTCTTGCTGTATTATACTTATTTACATCTCTTTATTTTATATTTGATTAGACTTTTATTATTATTAAAATCAGATTTCTGCTGGAATAGAAGACAATTGGCTAGTTCAATAAGTTCATGGTAAATAAACTGGGGCCATTACTGTATTTCTTTCTTTATTGATTTTATTGAGAGGCAACCTGATAACCAATATACAGAGTTGGTAATGCACAAACCTTTTGTTTGATGTGTTTAAAGACACTGGCCATGGCCTTTATAAACATTAAAATAAAAGCTTAGAAAAAAAGAGTCAAGTTGTTAAATAAATAAATTGAATTGTTAATAATTAGAAATAAAATAAATAATATTAAATGTTTCACATAGTTTTGCTAAGTTTTTAGTAAGTGAGCGAAATTACGGCGACCCTAGAGAGAAGACCGCGGGTTAATTACTGTTCTAAATTATAGAATATTGTTATAGATAACTTTCAGTAATTTTCTCGTGACTTCAACCACTTTCAAATAACAAATATGTCCAGAGAGATAGTGTGAGTCGCCACCTAGGGCCTAACCAATGGTAGCGACACCGAAAATTAGTGAAAGTTATCTTGACTGCCTCGGTGGTGCAGTGATAACGTTTGCGACTGCTGTGCTGAGGTTCTGGGTTCGATTCCCGGGTCGGATCGAATATTTATATGATCTATAAATATTTGTTTCGGAGTTTGGGTATTTTCTATGTATAATATGTATGTATTTACAATAAAAAGTATATAAGTATTCTATTAGTCAATCTAGCTTTCACAGTATAAGCTCTGTTTAGTTTGAAACTAGATGGCGTTGTGTGTCGGATGTTCGAAAATATTATTATTTAAATTATATATACTTTTTTTTAAATACATTCGCATCGAATGCACGATCTTCAGCGTTTAAAAATACCGTAGTACTACAGAGGACGTCCAAATAAAAAAGACAATATTAACTCATACAGATATGCAATGACTCAAAAGATAATAAAATATTATAACGAATACTGCAAGAGGTAACTTTTCTTTATGTTTTGTTACACAAGATATATCTGGCACATTAAATACGAATACGCCTAAACAAAGTGGATTCCCAAGATTGAAAATCCTTGCGCGCAGTATAGCACCCAAGACAGAAACATTTGTCTCGGCGTGTCGTTTCTCTTTCTCGCCTCAGACTCATGTTACAGGGTGTCTAGAATATCTAATAGTAGTAGAAATCTACTAGAATAATCTAATGTGACCTGTGGCTTACCGATTTGCTTATTAAGTATTAGCATAATCACAAATTGATCCCTTATTATGAGCCTACCCTAGAGCCAAATTATTATGTGATGCCTTGGCGTTTTTTTTTTTCACATCTTATAGTCGTGAAAATGCATTATTTTGTCTTTTAAATAAATAAATACATATCTTGTTTTTATTAACTATACCTCATTACAATATTGTCCGCAAGTGATGTTCATAATGAATAAAATTATTTAGTTATGGCGACGCATACGTAATTGAGAAATTAGGCGGGCATAAACTTTCTAGTCAACAAGGGTTATTAACCACTAGTGAGACATAATTTCAGACATAAAATCTATGAACTGTTGTAGGCTAATTAACTGTTAGTTTGGTAAGCCTTAGTACAACAGCATAATTTAAATTGTAACATTTGGGTAATTTATAAAAATGTTGTTAATCTCTTGGTTATGGGAACCTAACATCTGAATCTCACTGAAGCCCAACTTGATAAGCTTGAGCGACTTCAAAATTTCTGTATACGATTTGTATTTGGACTAAGTAAATATGATCCCGTTTCTGAATTCCGTCTAAAGCTCAAGTGGCTTCCGATTCGCTCTCGCCGGAATACTCATATACTCATTTTTCTCTATAACATCTTGTTCAATCCCAGAGCCCCCTTTTACCTCAAAGAACGGTTCAAGTTCCTTCATGACACACATGAAAAGTGTCTGAGGTCATCCGAAGATTTGAGGCTTGAGATGCCTCTGCATTCTACAAAATTTTACGACCAGTCTTTTACTGTCCAAGCTGTACGCTTGTGGAATGCACTGCCGATAAACATAAGGCGAGCGAAAACCATAAACAGCTTTAAGAAAATGGTCCAAGAATTTATGGTATCGTAATTAAGACAGTTACTTCCTCGTGTTAAGGTATGATTTGAATGCTTTTCTTTTTTTTGTTATATGTGATATTGTATAAGTACTTATGTATGTATAAGTATTTGTTTTTATGAATATAAATATGTATGTGTATTTGTATATATATATATGTGTGTATATTTCTTATATTATACATATATGTAGTTATTATCTCTTTTATATTCGTTAGTAATTAACCTGAAAAACTCATTTCACCATCAACTACTACTATCTCTCCCGAACATTTTGATCCATCCTATGGTTGCCTGGAAGAGATTGCTCTTAGCAATAAGGCCACCCTTTGTACATTGTATATCTAACACTTTCATGTAACTATCATACTTCTTGTAAAATGGTGTACAAATAAAGAGTTCTATCTATCTATCTATCTATCTAACATGTCATGTGTTGATCAGCGTCATACTATGCTTAAAAACTGATATAATTGTGTAAATCTACATATTTAATCTATATGGTGTTTTTTTTTTAATTGGCTGAAACGAGGAAGTATATACAATTCCTAATAAAAACAATTTTCCAAAACGGTACAAACAAAAATAAATATTGACGGATTGTGAATCTCTTTTTTTTTTATGAAAGTTGTTTAAAAATATTATATGTATGATAGTAGCTACCTTGTCATTAAAGGACCCTTACTTTTCTGTGCATCCATGAAGTCGATGTTCTATTTTAAAATTCCCCAGTTCATTGATTTAGGACTTGCTCTGAATATGAAATGAGTTTCCCTCAACATGGAGCTTATTAACGGCAAATAGAAATGGTGCATATTTTACTAGACTCTCGTAGTATTAAAAAGCCTCCCAATGTACGGAAATTCATTCCTTTTGCTTCAAAGCGTCTGATATTTCAACCCAGCATACATTTGCGTTACTCTTTTTATAGATGATTTCTGTATTTATAACTTTTAATTGACCATCCAATGTAAAACTCAATACACTATTTCGTACTTCGGTAAATGAAGAAATGATAAACTTGAAACTATAGAACACACGAGTATAATTCTTATAAGAACTTTAGATGTAAGTAAATATTTGTCTAAATCGAACTGACCAATTTTGTTGCGGGTTCAAGACACTTCAATTTTTCCTGGGAGAGTCATAACTCGGTTTGTTCGTGGGTCACTGCTGTTGGTTCTGTTGTACAGGAGTTACAGTAGTAGTAGGCGTGTGGGAGGGATCAGTTTAGTGATTAGTCGCTGAAACTGAAGTCATACACTTATTTTGAGTACAGAAATTAGTCACAAATTTTGCCTAAATCGTTTTGCCTATTTTCAATGCAGTATTCACATATTGTTATACTCTATGGTAAAACTGAATCGATCAAAACGCATTGTCTTCTGATACACTGTCCGAAGCCAAGGTCGATGCTTCTAAAGAGGAAAGAGTTAAGATGAGAAGAATACTTGTTATTTCATTTAAGCGAATTAATTGAAATGGTCATGATCTATAATTTTAAATTTACAATTTTATCATTTCCATACCGTGCATGAACGCCAACAATAGAATAAAGGTACCTGCATTGTATGACTCTTAATTTGCTATTTATACCATTACAACCTATCTGTATGGAAGTAGATATTTCTACAATACTTAAAAAGAACTAATTTTATATATGGTAAGTAATTTAATATCTACTTATCGTTTACTTCAAAATGGATTATTAGGAAATATTAAAAAAATATATATTGTTGTGGTAGTAGAGTACTACCTACAATATATTTTTTCTTACACTTCTATTACGGGGTTTAAAAATTTCAATTCATTAACTAAATCTTGTTTAAAATATAATTCAAATGTAGATAAGTTATATCTATATTGGCGATGTGGATGGTTAGTAAAATGCAACTATCAACTACAGACCGCTGACCTACACTGAGAACCGTTTACTGGAATCGATAGAAGATTCGGTAAGGACTTTACACTAAGTAGCTCTTTAATAACTAGTAAATTTCATTTGAAATTCATCTGACCTTAAATCCAGTAGCAAAACAACAAACTTATAATACTTTAAGAAGTGGTATTTTTTATTATTTATACTGCTTCGTTTCTGTGCAAATTTAGTAGTTAAAACTAGTTTTACAGGCCAATAAAAGCAAGAAACATTCTTTATGCGACATTGCCGAATCTGTTGGGCATCAGCATTTAAATGATAGCCACCTGCCTACTGTTAGAAATCGAGTAGTTGCAAGTATAAAGTATAGTGGTAAAGCCAACGTGACATTAATATTGATTTTAAAGATCTGATATTTGAGTAGTACTTAAATATCCTGAAGCTCTTGCTAGCGCAACAGTATTGGGAATTTTTAAGAGGTAATTAAAATGAGAACCAATTAAAATACAGTCACAATTAAAATACAGTCACAATCACAGCTTTTATTTGTTTTTAAGCAAGTTCACCATAAATTCTAATAAACAGGAAACCAAATAGGCTTCAGAGAATAATTAGAAACCAGTAGATCGATGTAAGCTGCCTGTGATTGTATTAAATCCTACGAATTAAGAAGTTAATCAAAGTGCTCTGTATTCAAATTTTATGTACGACTCCGATACGATTCTGAAAAAACATGTAGAATTCTAGTTTATTATTTTACTAGAAGTGTTAAAGAGGTGAAGCAGGATATTAAATTCAAAGAAATTCCATTAGCTAAAACCTTAATATGTTATGTTGTTCAATTTTAATATTGAGAAATTGCTTTTCATTCTACGTGGAAACAACAAAATTTCCTACGCCACGGCGTAAAGGCGTTAAACTAAAACGAAATTAAGCACTTACCAGAGTGAAGGCAATTTTATATTCTAAATAGTTTCATTTAGAATGTAAAATTGTAGTGAGAATTTTCATTTTTGGCTTAAAGTTCGCTACGAAGAAAATTTAAAACTTAAAATTAAGTTTAATTAAAAACAAGATATATGTATCTTGTATTCAATTAAACTTAATTTTAAGTTTTACGTTTTTAGACATACTACTTTTTCTTAAAACATTGCATTCAATTTTATTTTGAAACAAAAAACTAAATTAAAAGTCAATTTAATTTCATAGTCAAAAAGCAGGTTTTGGAGTACTCGATGGTAGATACGACGGAGTCGTTCACTAGATTATTTTTCTAAACGAGTGAGCATTTTTCTCGACCGCTTACAAATGACCGCTTAGTTACCTACAGAAAAATCTTTCTCCCACGTTTTATTTTTCCTCTTGTAGATATTTCCATTATTCTGTTAATGGAATGGTGGTCAGAGATCGCCAGACAATGAAAGCCTATCTAAGAATGTCAGTATTTGTAACACATGTGGATAAATATCATGGTTTCTGTCTAGCGAAGTGTATATGGCCGTAATTAAGAAATATGCCCATTTGCTACTACTTTAGATATAGATGTTGATTAATAAATGGGCCACGTTTTAATATTTGTTTAAGTTACAATAGCTATATAGTTAGTATTTAAAGTGAAATATTACATGGGTAGAGAAACATCTAGATTTGAATCCTTTTATGATTCTTGTGATATTTCGATACTAATACTTTATGGCTAGTGATTCCGACTTGAAAGAGATATAAAAGGTACAAATATATTTCAATGTCAAAGAAATAATATATGTTGATGTAATATTTGCTTTAATAAATAGAACTTTGGAAATTAAGTGATAATTTTAATATAAATATATCACGACAGCAGTTATTTTCCTACAGCAGTAATTCAGTATATTGTAAATTTAAGTTCATATAAATTCTCACAATCAGCTACTACATTACTGATATTATTTACAAATTTGGCACTTTTTGGTATTTGGTGCTACCTTCATAATTTCTCTTTTTTCGTGTCCTAAGATTACTTGGCAAAAAATGGACAAGACCTTTGTAAAACTGACAACAGATGACGTGGTTAAAAAAATCTAATGAATTAAAATTTACCTGTATATTATAATTATTTTTGAGAAGGTCTTATTATACCACCACGGCGGCAAAAACATGAGCGTACAACCCGTTAGACGATAAGAGCCAAAAACCACGCGTTAACGATCCTGTAAAACGTTTTAATAAACCATTTTTGAAGAACCCTATTACTTTAGATACCGTTCATGAAATGAAAATCCCTTTCCAGCGGTAATGTAATTCACGCCTTCATTAACTGATCACAAGTTAAAATATCGACCTAATCAAAGTCTAACATCGAATGCTTGTGCTGAAAAAACTGACAAACACACTCCGTTACAGCGCAAGTTTTGTAAGTTAAAGTTATTCCAAAAATACGTATGTAGATGTTTATTACAATGTTAGTGCTAAGGTCTCACATAACTCAGTGTTCAAAGAGGTAAACAACACCAGCACTACAACAGCGAACTCGAGTTTGTCTCAGTGATTTTCGATGTGATGTGAGTGAAGCGTTGAAAATTACGCAATTTTAGGTCTGTGCTGTGGCATGTTGAGTTATTGGAAACAGAAAAGGCTTTTGATACAAACAACATGGATTTTGTAGTTTTGACACACTATTTAATTGATTATTACTCCACTGAAATTACACTACAGATTACACGTGTGCTATTACAGTGCACAAGTTTCGATTCCTAAAAAGCCACTTTACCGATCAGGATGCTCACCTTTAAGCTAAAGTGAATGATGTAGTGACATACAATGAGACTAAGTAATTTTAAAGTGCGAAACTTTTCTGACAATCATGGTATATAAGATGATTCGAGGCCAGTGAAAATGATTGTATATAATATATAAGTAAATGACATCATAAGAAATAAGTATCACCTGTGACAAGCGTTTAACGTAGTTATTACTTAAATTGTGATAGTTCACGTAAATCGCTATGAGCTAAACCTGCGTCTTTTAGATAGGGTAAGGCAAACCGGATAGTAAATATTAATTTAAATTTAAGAATAAATAGATATCTACCCAAAAACAGGAATACCTTTGGATTGCCAAATGTTTTAACTAGGTTGCATTGGCGGCATACATATTTCCTAGTATTTAATATACTACCTATGTAAGGAGAGGTCTATGCCTAACAGTGTTAGAGGCTGTTGATGTGTTATTATGTCTGGTGGACGATGTACATACTGATACGTGGAAAGACTTTATTCTACGCATATCTAAAAAAAGTTGACCAAATCCAGAACGAGTGTAAAAAGATGTATAACGCCCATTGATCGCAAAATTCCTGAACTGATATCATAAATAATTTAATTCCAAAGTGTAAAAGTTAGTAAATGACTTCTAAATCACAAGCGAGGTGACAAAACTACTGCCAATATTTATAGATTATTATATAATTTAGCAACAAAAGATAAAATATTTGAGTCCATTATATGCCTAGTCATTTATTACTTTAAGCAAATAATTGAGTTAGCAAAAACCTGGCGGCCATCATTAATAACCACTAACAATTAAATATCGCATATATTGATTTCAGTAAAGTTTTTGATGGAATTCCTTATTTAATGTTTATCGTAAAACTAAAAAGAAACTAGAAAATTTTATTTATACACTTGTATTTTGTCTGAGTAATCGGTCTTGTTATGTGGTTGTGGTAAATCGATACGGGCCGACTTGTTTAAAATAACATTATTTGTATTGCAGGGATCCCATCTGCAGAACCTTAATTGGCTTATAAATTATGTCACTAGCTGTTTACTCAGTTCAAATCTATATTTGCTAGTTATTGTAAAAGAATTTCAGCTAATGCAGGCGACATATTACAAAAAATATAAATATACAGTGTTAATATAGATCAGTGTTTTTACAGCTTTTATTATGTCTCTTAGGTGGTATAAATGAAGGTTTAAGATGTGACTTTAATTCATTATAAATATGTAACGTGGTATTGAACGATTGTTTTCAATACTGAAATATTTTAAAAGGAATATGTATATCCTGTGTCGCGGGGGACTTTCAATATACATGATACGGACACAAATAACACTCAGATCAGAACAACAAATTGTGCATCACACAAAGTGGTGTGGTGGTGGTGGAAGTAGAAACCGGCGTGGCGACCGCTTGAACCACTACGTCATTCGTGCAGTCAACCTCTAAATAGATATATATTCATCGTCATCATCAACAGCCTTTAGTAGTCTACTGGCTGGACATTGGGCTCTCCTTAGATAGGAGGTTTTGGCCTATACCACGCTGACCAGACGGTGCAGTGCTCTTGTCCTGCGTAGCTTGCTCCTTCAGTCGACTCTTACTACACCCACAGGATGAAGGAGGGTGGTGACACTCCGTATTCTTAATCAGTCACCACACGGACAGGACAGGACATATATATTATAGATATATATACAGAACAAATGATCGTGTTTATCAAACGATATTTGTCCTGGGTGGTAATCGAAAGCACGACCTCTGGCTTAGCAGTTAACCACAGACAGGTTCCGGTCCTGTCCATTCCACCCTGAGTGTGTGTGTTTTCCCCTCCACCTGCCGTAACGGCCAACGAGGAGGCGACTTCCGCGTGTGCCGGACGTCGCCTAAATGTAGAATGTACCCAACGATGGTACCCGCGCCATTGTGAGCGGGTGTAGAAGTGGTCCGGATGTCTTAACAATAGCAGTTGACGGATCTCTCCTATTACAGGCGCAGAGTGGCACACCGTGTAGATTTAGTCGGTCCGATTCCGACACACCACCCCGCCGCAAAACCCCGTTGGAGTGACAGCCCGAGGGGGTTTTCACACGTAAAAAAATAATATAAATATGGTATAATGTTAATATCCAACCTAATGTCTTAATAATTTTGTTAACTTACCAGATATGTCATTATCTTATTTTCCTCTAAGCCTTTTTCACCAACTAGGTTGGGGTCGGCTTTAAGTCTCCTACTGCTGAACTTCGATTTTTTACGCGGAGCAACTACTATCAGACCTCCACAACCCAAGTACTAGAGGTATCGAAAATCTGTAGAAAGACCTGTTGTCGGATTTTTTAAAGCTCTAACTACCCGTAAAGATTGCCACAGGTAATCATATGGCGACTGAGACCGACGGCTTAACGTGCCCTCCGAGGCAAGGAGGGATCTCAATGTGTTAAGAATAGTCACCTATCCCTTTCTATTTCCATTCTATTATATTCAGGTAATTCTATATCTTACTATGATATACATATTTTAAAGTTTATAGATAAAAACAAGGGCTTTTATAATTTAAATTTTACACCTTTATTAACATGACTAAAACGTTAAAACACTTTTACTTTGTTAGAGCACGCTATGTTGCAAACTTTATTTATATTTCAGATCAGGCTTTACTTGGCGAAACCCAGTTATCAAATACTAGTTAAGAAAAAAATCTACAACTTACCCACGATTTGTCAATTCCAATATTGACAACACCACTGATTGCAAGTGATAGTCATTTACAAAGATTCATGTATTATGTACCCAATGCTTCAAATAAACATAATATTTATGCACACATGTTTGACAAATCCCATAAGAGAATATAGATAAGATTAATCAGTATAAATTTATACAAACCTAAAACTGATTAACAAAATGATTACTAAGTATTGGATATTGCCTCTGCAACATTGTGCGCAATAGAAGACATTTAAATAGTGACTTATTTTATATATGTATATATTATTTATGTTTTATAAAGTCTCTACGATATAGGATGTCGCTGTTCTGAAAGATTACCATCCTCTTAAAGTAAATCTGCCTCTCTACCTAATTTATAACAACACGTGTTTCCAAAAATTTATAGTACTAATTTCAAAATAACTTTAACATTAAAGCAAATTACCGTAATCGTAACGGTAACATTAAATTTTATTGTGTTACGTAACACAAACTCTCTGAATTTAAGTAGGTACAAGCTGTAGCTGGCGTGTAAATTATTTCATTTCTGATTATATTTCCTGTAAATTTCTGTAATAAAAACGATATGAGTAACTGATTTAAAATTTGTAAAACATTAGGTACTTAACATGTATATTTGCACACATGTAATTTGATAATAATGAATGTTGAGATATACTTGGGCACAATAGCGGTTTTGTCGTGGCGGAGCGGCAAAACAAACATAAAACCGAAATGGCTTATTCAAGTCGCCCGACGAGGCACCGTCTCGTCTTCTGAAGATTTTCCATTCACCCCGTTTTCTGTACTACTAGTCGCTTGTTGCGGATCGCTCGTGTATATGAGACTATCGTAACGACGAACCAACACGCTGTGTGCACATCAAATAACTTGACTTTTGTCTACTCATTCGTGTAATATTTTACATTTTTCAAATTTATTCAATCTTCATTCATGTGGAATGTTTGCTTTCTCTCAGATTTGAAATTGATCAATTTAAACTTAATAAACTAATCTCAATTTAATAAGCTATTTAAAAATTTCCATGACTGTTAAATAACTATTTTCATTTGACTAGTGCATATCAGTGTAGAACATTTTGATTTAAAATAGGTCTTAGATAATAAGTACACTAAGTTACACTAGTGTACAACTAAAGTAATGATATTTCATTTTTACAGTTTTTTTACACATGAAGGTACAAAAATTGAGTTCAATAACTTTAATCGCTGCCTGCCTGGACTAGGGCAAACCTGTGTTTCAGGCGATCGCATGACATGTAATTTTTAAACTTATTATTATTTATATATTATTTGAGAAATTTACTATTGTTTTACTAGTAAGTGCTATTGCAAGTAGAATTTTGTGTGAAAATTAAAAAAAAAACTTGTCACTTACTGCATTTTTAATCCGTGAACGACGCTGTCGTGTAGAACACCTGGTGTCTGAAATCAATGTGACCGGACGCCTTACTCCTTCAAAGGGAATGATATGAAATGTATATTGATGTAGGTCACAATGTAATTCTTTCAAATTTCAAATGGTAAATTTACTTTTAGTAACAGACTGCATGGCTGTGACGCTGAGTGTTGTGGGTCCGATAACCACATGGGACGACACTCTGTGTGATCCACAAATTGTTTATCTGAGTCTGGGTATTCATTGTGTCTGTTTGTAGAGTCTCTCGCGACACGGAATATATTCCTAATGCGGGAGTAGTCTTTTTAAATAACAAAAAAGAAAAAAACTGAAACTTTTAGTAACAGATTTTGGCTTTTTACATAAATATACTCTATTTAAACAATCACTAATTATAATTATTATATTTCCAATATTAAATTAAAATGCTGTCACAAATGTTAACCTCATTATGTTCTTCAACTAGCAAGAGGTTGATAAACAATCTGTTTTATGTCAGAAGCATTACAATATCTCGAATATTGATTTATGCATCAAAAGCACGTTTTAAGCCTTTTTCTTGTAATTAAATTATAATTACAAGAAAAAGGCTGCAATGAGAGAGATTAAAGGTCGCCTGGCAGTCGAATATCAACCGTTGTCTAATAAGATGTTTATTTTTTAAACTCTGAGTAATTTAAACATCTCAAAATGATTCACGGAAGTGGCATTTAGACTGTTCCGTCTCTTCTATCAAATGTTTTTCATTCACACATAAGTACGTTACAACCTCGTCTAGTCTCTACGTACCTTAACTAAATATTTATGTAAGTATAAATTAATAATAAGTGTGTGTGTAAATCTGTGCATGTTTAGATTATATTACCGTCCGTAAATATTGACCAACAGTAATGAAACTAACAAAAAATTAGAACAGAAATACAGCTTCAGTTAAAATCGATTTGATTTTTATAGATGATTTTGTTTTAAATTATATTTATGTTGGGGTGCTTCAATGTCTTGAAAATAGTGAAAATACATTAAAAAATCGTTACATAAATGGATAGATAAATTAATGTAGATCAAGCCAATATAAAGTGTCTAAAATGATAAAGACGAGAAATCATAGGCATAATTACGCTTTGACTTTTAAAGAAAATCATTGTTATTATAAAAATCTATTTGTTTTTAATAGTCATTCGTAGTAGACATACGTTCTGCAAAAAAAATATGGCGTATTTGTAGGTAAGTCCATATTTGCTCCTCAATTATCAATGTTCCGAAACCTTTTCATATGATGAGCATTATTATTATACATCCAGAAATATGCTTCTATAAATTGAGCTATTTCTTTATTTATCATCTTTACATTATAATGACAATTGTAGTAATAGCTTATTATAGAAATTAGTACTTCAATACATGGAATAAACGATATATTATGATAAGAATAAAATAATTGACACAAAGCCATCTAGTTTCGAACTAAGCAGAGCTTGTACTATGAAAGCTAGATAGAATACTTACATACTTTTACATAGAAAACAGCTAAATAATCAGGCATCTATGAAATACACAACAGAGTTAAACCGTATATTTTTAATAAATAACAATAAGCAAGAAAACAATAATTCTGAAGTTTAGTAGTCAGTTTACGTCATATTTGAGAGAAGCAGTGACCATAGAAATTTTATGAGGGTGAAACTGCTGAAAACAACTAGTATTTGTGACCGTAATCAAGTTATCTTGGTGTGAGGTGTCCTCTATTCTGTGTTTCAGGACAGTAACACGGAACTTTAGCGTTAATACGACTTCAAAAACTTTGACACTTTATTTTAATTAATGGGAGTTCGGCCCTGGAGACCGCTAACTTAATAAATTCTGTATGAATACGTCATGGCACAAAATAATTCTGTTTGTCCCACGATACAACATAAAGGCTATATTGATATTTCAGATTGCTTTAAGAAACATTCTAGTTTTTAAAGTGAAATTAATTTAGAATGGTTTTGATTTGAAACTCGATGAAACGAAAATGCACACACACTTTTTTTTCATTTCATTTTTTAATCCTAACAAAACCTATGTTAAAGAACTTATATATTAAAGAAATTATTTATGTCAATTACAGGTAATAAGGAAGGTCACGGTATAAACTTAAATATACAAGTGAGAGAGTGGACAAGCAGGTGATATATTATTTATATAGCCTTTAACACAAGTATAAAAGTATTTTTATACTACTATTAAGTTAAAGTTGATACCTATCGAATTAGGTATCTACTTTAAGATAATAGATCGCATCAAAGAATAATAATTTAATTCAAGTGTTTCGATTTTGATGTACATATAATTTTTCAGAAAGGAGGAGGTTATCAATTCGCATCTTTATCTATATATTTTTTTGTAAATATATTCGGGCATAACTCCATCATACAGAGACGGATTTTTAAAATTCTTTTTTTTTCGAAAGAGGTTTATTCCGAAATCGTCTCATTTTTTCATATGGATCTGATGATGAGTTTCGGAGACAGACAAAAAAAAATCTTCAAATAATGACCACAAAACTACCGCGATTGCTGCTAGGTTTTTAGTGCTCTTTGTTAGTATTGCTTGAAGTCGGTTTTACTTTTTTTTAAAGGATTCATATATTATATTTTACTTCTGTGTATATTGTTTGTTTTAAAAATAACACTATATATTTTGCATACACTTTAAATGTGACTTTGTAACTGGCTATTAGCCACTACGCAGTATAATATGAAGTGGCATAAAAACATGCATAGCGATATGCATGTTTTATATGATTTTTATGGTCAGCCGTTATTTTTATATGTGCACCAGTATTTTTATTGCCAATCATGTTTACTATAAGAATCAGCCGAGGGATGTTTATTTGGTACGATCAAAGGCACTGAAGTGGTAAATCAACATACTCAAGAGTAAGTAAGTATTTCGGCGACAGACTGCGGTACATTGAGCCTTTCCAACAGATGTTTACCGCAAACGACTCCAAACAATACGTGATATTTTCCTTACTTTATTGAACGAAAGCTCTCAACTGTGTTCCCAACTTGTTTGTTACTATATAATTTTCAATAATATTTACCCTAGTATCTTTGTATTACCTGTGTATTTTCAGTTGGCTATGAAAGGCTGAGGCAACTGCAGTAAACTGTTTATATTATTCCTTTAATACTTGTTTTTCCTACCCTGATAGTAGACGTGTAGCAGACCATTGAATGTAATGATAGTAATATTATACAAAAAATATTGGAGTGTTTTTGTTCTATTTTTTTCATGTAAGGAAAGAGCTTGTTGATTTAGGGAAATCAAAATTACTGAAAAAAAATTGTTAATTCATTCGAAAACATGTTATTTCACATTAGAAAAAATAGTCATAAGGAAAGGATGAAGAGTAGATAAAAGGTAATGCGCGCCTGCTATATAAACGTGTAACATCATGTTACTAATAGTATTCTATGACAATAGTTTTATCATCTGTTTTTCAATTATTATTTCACAATAGAAATGTAATATTCCTGTTATGACTTATACAAGACTAGAAATTAGTAGTTGACTAGTAGAAATAGCATTTACCGATCATAATTACACTTGGTTCCTTTAAAACACAACTCGTACTTGCATTGAATGTCATAGTGCTAAATCATCTATTCTATTAAACACTGATAAGGATACAGAAAAACAAACTATTTTAACATAGATTCCTACTTACAAATACTTGTAGATTAAATCAAAATTAGGAACCCTACTATCATAGAATTATATCATAAAAACACAAATATACACCAATCTATTGAACTAGACTGCGATACCATAATTTCTAATAACTTTTAGTTTACTCACGAGTAAACTAAAATTTATTAGAAATACGTTATATGAATGCGAAATCAGTATATAACTTGATGTAGTCATTGCCATGACTTTTTTAAGTTAATGAAACATATTGTTTAAAAATTACAGCTACCTGCGCTTCTTCTAAATTTGAATTTTAAGCGTAAAAAGAATTTACTCCTTAATATAAAGATAGATATTGATGATTACACTGAAGCCAAAGGAGAGTACCATAATTATCTTGTCTTAGATTAGGATACGTCCCTAATTAGTTTAAATTGCACTTTCTGTAGATATTATAAGATTAACTACCGTAACTAACACGGTAGAGTAAACGCCAAAAAAGCACCAAGGCGAGGGGCTAGCAGCCGGAGTTCGGGTCATTTAAAGCAGAAATAAATTTACGCCGAGTTCAGCTCGAGGCAGTTGCCTACAAATAATTATTGTGCAGACAGCTGTATTCGCAGCTGTTCGAGTTTATTGTTTTTACATTAGTGGAATTAGTTCTCAACTACTAAGCAATTTTCTTCTAAATGCTATAACATACGTCTAAAATATCTTATGCGATTGGTATTCGCGGTGCATATAAAAATTCTATATCAAAACCAAACTGAGTTATTTTTGTGTGTAAAAATGTTTAAATTTTTCTAGTAAGAAGGTTTGGAAAAACATTTCTTATTTTTCAAATCTATTTTATTCTTAGAGATTAGTAATTAGTTGAAATAAAATGAGTAAACCTGTTAATTTTGTGAACGAATTATATAACCCACAATACTTAAACATGTTATAACTGATCGTAATCTTTCTATCGTTCAATTCACCGTATACACTGTCGAGATTTTTCATAATCCTGATGTACGTAAAGAACCTACTATTTAATGGGGAACTTTAAACCTTAAACAGTAGCAGACACTGTTAATATTTCACTGTCCCTCACTTTTAACAGCCATGTAACAACAATCAAGCATGATCAGAAGGATTCATGATTGTAAAAAAGGCTGGCCATTGATTATTCAATATTGTAAACGTCTTTGAAAGATATTGACCCTTGACCCTTGTTCCCCTTTATTATGACCCTTGTTCAGTATTAGTGGCCATTATCTGCCTGCTAGTATGTATCCATTATGGATTGTCAAAAGGTACATTAACCCGTCACGATTGACATTAACGGTGTGTGACGTCCATCGCCAACCGACAAGACCGTGCCTGAATATGAATCTTTGACTAGGTAATTTTTAGATCTGTAATCACCAGGCCCTTCTGGGTATGGAGTGAGGCTTCGGACATTTAACTGGATAGTTAATTGAAGTGTATTTATTAGTTGTTCTATTCTCTTCTCCCACCCCTTAGTTTGTGGTGGCTAGAGGATACAACACAAAACAAGTGTAGTAAAACAATTTTTACAGTTGTGTTGTAAGCCAGCGATTACTTGCTCTGCGTTCATCATAAATGTGTAAAAAATCTACGATAAATCCTCAGAATGTCCGACAGTGTACGAAAAACAACACCTAGAAGCGTCAATTTCTTCTATATTGTTGAAGAGTCGTTCTTATTCTCTTAAAACGTGAGTTCGTTGTTTTTTTTTTTCAAAAAAATGATCTGTTTTATTACGATTAATTAATCCTTAACGCCAGAATTGAATTTGCAACAATAATCAAGTCAATATTATGTTAACATCTAAAAACCACACTAAACTAATAAGATGAAATGAAAAAACATTCTCAAGAGATGCTAATAAATTAGGAAATAACAGTCTCAGATTATGTTTCCCGCTAGGTATTTTGTTTAACTTACGCTGGTAATGTTATAAGTAGTGCAAAATTTTTTGACTAGTGGCCGTTTTTTCAAGTGAAACCGTTTTTTATTTATTTATTTATTTATTTGGACAACCAACAAGAACATACACCTTAAAAGCAAGAGATACAATGAAAATGAGATACAACTATTAGTGCTGCCTTAATTACAGGTTGCCACGGAAAGCATAGTAATAACAGAGAGTTGGGAGCGTAAGGCTTCCCCTAACTTAAAAAAGAAGAGAAAAAAGAAAGACCTGAACAGGCACTTTCTTACAGAATAACTACTTAAAAAATCTACAACATAAAACAAACAAAGGTCCTTATACATAAAATATATCTCAGCTTAACAACAATATTTTCTTTTTAAAAGAAGGTAAACTTAATCTAAACACATCGATATCCTTATTTTTACTTATTGAATTATATTCTGCCTGGAGCCTATTTAAAGAAGAGAAAAGGCCAAGGTTAGTTTTGGATCGCTTAGGTGTGAACAAGGAGTATCTGGACAGTCGTGGAAGTTTATGGGTGATAGTGAAGTTAAGTTTTTGTAGCAGACTAGGACAATTGATATTACCGTTAACTAGCTTGTGAAGAAAAGATAGATCTAAAAATTTTCGCCGCTTTTTTAATGATGTTAAGTTGAAATGAGTTAGTCGGTTTGTGTAACTAGTAAGCTTCTTTGACAAGTTAAATTTATATGCCAGGTGGTACATAAATCTTTTTTGCACGCGTTCAATTTTATTGGAATGAACCTCATAATGCGGATGCCATACCACAGAACAGTATTCCATAAGAGACCGGACCAGACTTTCGTATAATCTAATAACAGTAGCTTTATTTCTGAAGTGCTTACTGTTTCTTATTATAAAACCGAGTGTTTTGAGTGATTTAGAGACAATGTGATCGTAATGTTCCTTAAAATTTAGTTGTTTATCAAGAATAACACCAAGGTCCCGAACACTTTCGACTTCTTGAATACGTTGGTCTGATATTGTATAAGCCCCGGACAATACAGTGTTACGGTTACGAGTAAAGCGAATATAACAGCATTTGTCAATATTCAAAACCATTTTGTTATCTTTGCACCAGCAAACCAATCTATTTAGATCATCTTGCAATAACGTTTTGCCTTCAAGATCTCTGATTGGTCTCATTAACTTAAGATCGTCCGCGTAGAGGTATGGTGTGCTGCTTTTGAGGCATGAAGTGACGTCGTTCATGAACACATTAAAGAATATAGGTCCTAAATGAGAACCTTGAGGAACACCAGATAAGTTATAAAACAGGTCTGATTCATAACCGCTGACAACCACTTTTGATGTTCGGTCACGCAAGTATGATGAGCACCATCTATAGAAGGCACCAGCAAAACCGAACTGCGATAATTTATGTAATAAGATACTATGAGGCACTTTATCGAAAGCTTTCGAAAGGTCTGTATAAATGACGTCCACTGGAGTACGACTATCCAAAGAACGAGATATATCATCAAAGAAATCCACAAGGTTGGTGCATGTCGATCGACCAGACACGAATCCATGTTGAGAGTCTGCCAGAACGCTTTTAATATGCCACGATACGCAGGGACATAATAAAGATTACATTAACTTGGCGAAAACAGACAATATTGTAATAGGCCTATAATTTTTGACATTGCCTTTATCGCCGGCTTTATGAATTGGTACAATAAGGCCTAACTTCCAAGATGAAGGAAAGGTGCCCGAGGCAAGCGACTCATTGAAAATAAGCGTGAGCGGCAGTGACAGTTGCAGGGCACAGTTGACAGCGAAAACGGCAGGTATCCCATCTGCTCCAGCTCCTTTCTGTCTGCCAAGTGATTTGAAGTTTTATACCAAATGCTAATATGTCTCAGGAGGGCAGTACCATAGCATTTCGTAGTGCTCGTAGCACATTCGTAGATGAGGCGTAGCACCCCATTTTAGAGGCATATCCACGCTTTGTCTTAATTTTAAATTCACTCAATTTGTCAATTTTATAGCGTAGCT
Source organism: Arctia plantaginis (assembly GCA_902825455.1). NCBI lineage: Eukaryota > Metazoa > Arthropoda > Insecta > Lepidoptera > Erebidae > Arctia > Arctia plantaginis. The sequence continues at coordinate 12,521,083 of CADEBD010000288.1, forward strand.
GAGTCTCATTCAGTATAGGCTAGTCAACAAGTTTAAAAACGTGTTAATTCTTGATAAAGCTCCTAAAAATATGATCGATGGCTAGTTCGATTCGGAATGACGTTTAGAAAAATGTATCGAAAGTTTGTATTAGCTCATAAAAATTGCAATTGTTTTTAACAAATTTCGTTCGTTTCTTTTTTTTGTTTATAACTCAAATTATTAACATTTAAGGAATTTTGAAAAAAAGATCCTTTAGAGGTGGAAATTTCCAAGACAAAAGTGCCGACTCCTGGAACTCTATCTCTATTTTTTTATAATTTTATTATAATTCAACTCCGAAAATAGGGCTCCGCCCAGCCGTAACGACATAGGCGCACTACCGCTAAAGACAGTGTACCACATAAAATATTTATTTTTAATAACAAATATAAATTTAAAAATTTGAATAAATTGTAGTATCATCTAGACACTTCAAAGAAAAAACAGTTGAAAAAAACCTTTGTCAATTTTTCAAAAAGTTATACTATTGTTATTTTTTTTAATCTATGTTATTTTAATGACTTCATAAAAGTTTAAATAATAAGCTTCGTAGAGCTCTTCTTAACAAGATCACATGATAAAAGTAAATTAAAGTTTATTATTTTCTTGTATTTGTTTATTATTGTGTAACAAAAAATGAAAAAAAGAACTTAATTTTTTGTTAAGTTTTGTTGTTAAACGTTTGGCTTCGTGGGAGCTCCACGAAGCCAAACGTTCTTATACATATACTTAACAAGATCAAGCCAAACCAAAAATTTATAGATATATTATTTAAACTTTTATGTTGTCATTTAAGATAATAGTGATTGGAAAGAAAAGACTTGACAATAGTATAACTTTTTAAACAATTACCTTAAAGATTTTTTTAAACGGGGATTTATTCTTTCATGATACCATAATTCATTCAATTTTAATTTTAATTAATAGGATGCAAACGAGCAGATGGGTCACCTGATGGAAAGCGACTACAGCCGCCCATGAACGCCTGCAACTTAGGAGTCATAAGCACGTTGCCAGCCTTTGAGGAAGGAGAACGCTCTTTTCTTAAAGGTTTGAAGGTCGTATCGGTCCGGAAATACCGTAGCCGATAACTTATTCCGTTGCGATGCGAAAGCAATGCAAAAAGTATTATAAAAAGCGCACAGTAGTGGAGCGCCAATCGTCCAAGTGGGTGGGATGAAATTTTGCCGTGTGGAACGATGGCGGAAGGTTGCGGCCGGTATTAGTCCAAAAAATTCCTCAGAGCACTGTCCATGATATATACAATAGAGAATGCAGAGCGAAGCGACATCTCTACGTAACGCCAAGGGATCGAGCCGGTCGCAAATCTTTTGGCACTGGACGATTCGAGTCGCTCTTCTTTGGATACGTTTCAGAGGGAGAAGCTATTAGTGTGGTGCTGGTACGGTCGGACTTGCGCCTTATAGAGTTGGAGGCGATGGGCTGGAGTGAAATACTGCCAAAATAGTAACAAATTAATATTTGTTACCAAAAAATATATATTTTATGTGGTACTTACGGTATTGTCTTTAGCGGTAGTGCGCCTATGTTGTTACGACTGGGCGGAACTCTATTTTCAACGTTGAAATTAAATTATAAATAATAGAGATAGAGTTTCAGGAGTCGGAACTTTTGTCTTTTCAATTTCCTCCTCTTTAAGTATCTTTTTTCAATTTTTTTTAAATGTTAATCATTTTTGAGTAATAACGAAAAACTAAATGTAATTTTTTTTCATCTTAATTTGTTAATAACAATTACAATTTTTGCAATTACAATTACAAATTACAATGTGCTAATACATACTTTCGATACATTTTCCTAGTCATCATTCCGAATCGAATGTGCCATCGATCATATTTTTAGGAGCTTTATCAAGTATTAACTCGTTTTTGAACTTGTTGACTAGCCTAGGAATAAAGAGATCTGACTGATCTGAGATAAAGAGATATATGTCAAGATAAAGAGAAATGATTTTATTTTTTATAAACGCTAACTGGTCGGTTTTTAATCATTCTCTAATGTGTATAAAGCAACATTATCAGCAATTCATAGGCATCATTCGCTGTATTTTGTCTTGTAAAAATTAGAGGTCCCTATGAAAAATGCGAATGTAACCCAAGGTATTAAATAAATATTTACAAAACCAGTGACATACAACATTTAAAAAAATTAACCATTAACGATAAATAAAATACTTTAAAAGGTAATTACGTGTTTATAATACTCACTATTACCGTCACTATTAGTATCTAATATTTTTCATTTGGTAATTAAACTAGACCTAAAATATTTTTTAAGGATGTGAATTTGATTTAGCTTAATGCTGGCAAAAGGTAGGAAATGAATATATTTTTACCAGGTGGTGCCTGCGACTTGGTTTGCATATAACCTCTCTGGTATAAACTTTAGCCTTTCACTTTTATTTGCCTCAAAATAGACTCAGAGGTTTAGGCGTGAATACATAACAGAGAGTCAAACAGAGCTCCTTTGGATTTATTTATATTACAAGCAACACATTACCCCAGGGACCTAGTCTGCACAGAATTATTATTTCAAGCAGTCTATTTTTATTCAAGGTTTCAGCCACCGTTATATTAAGAACATAGATTTTTGAAAGCTGCATTTATTTACTTTTAATGCTCGTTTAAGGTCCGGAAACCCTCGGGTAATCGAGTCCTTACTCGGGTTGCTTCCTTCAGCGAACAGCTTTTTTAGCTTCCCACAGCTTAAAACGACTAAATATTAGTAATTCATCATCATCATCAACGGCCTTTAGTAGGCCACTGCTTGACTCAGGCCTTTCCTAAGAAAGGAGGTTTTGACCTACAATTCCACGCTGGCCAGACGGTTTGGTATAGAGTTTGTTTCAAGTTTTCCTTCTCTTTGCAGTACTGTTGCCATGCGTAGTTTGCTCCCATAGTCGGCTCTTGCGACACCTACGGAACGCATAGGAGTGGTGTAACGGATATTAGTAATCAACGACTAACAAATATGTAAATCTGTCACGGGATCGTAAATTTGTTCCATTATATTATTATACTATATTACCACTACACGGATGGCGTAGTGGTTTAAGCGGACACCAATTGTTGTTCTGAGTCTGGGTGTCCTGTGTTCGTTTCATGTATGTTTTTAGAGTTCCCCACGACACAGGATATATTCCTAATGCCATATATTCCTAAATATTTTTTGTAGGGTGGATATTTATTTGTATATAATATACATAGTTCTGTTAATATTTAACCAAGTTCTTAAATAACTACCGATAGAACGTTCTTAGAGCACATTTACTTCAATTTTCTTTTAAATGAGAAAAGTTAAATAATAGGCAGGGTTATTAGGTTGCCAGGTTGTGAAGCAGTTTCTTTTTCCGTAGGTGAGAAAAACGTTTCACTTAAATTTATAGCCACATAAATTCTTATTAAGAAACCCTCCAATTTTCACTTGACCGGTTTTCAATTCATAAATTTAAAAAAGTTAAACATGTATTTAGAAAAATATTTTATCCAAAATACTGGTAATAATCATTTTAATGGAAATTTAGACAGTTTTTATACTTTAAGTGGGCTTTGAGAACCTATTTTGCTTTTATCCACCGGGTGTTTGAAAGGTCGTAAGATTCTAATGGTTCCATAACAATAAACAGCTTTACTACGATAAACACAAAGGCGACCAATACAATGGCGGTAAATTAATGGATCTAAACTTGGAGATGGCTGGAAGGATATTCTTCCTGAGCACCTTCTGTGTAAATCTGTATACTCGCAGACTTTATAAATTTATGGCTGTTAGTTTTTTACTACTATTTTCTAGATATCTTACTCTTAAGGAATCACCTGCGTAAATGTAGTTTCGTTCATCAACTTACGTATCCCTCAGTAACTGTACTTTATTTTTTGTGTGAAAGTTACCATATTTCTTTTTCTATGTCTTGAGAATAAAGTTTAAATAAAATTTCATGATGATCGGTTGAGTCGTTAAAATTTAACCACAAAACTAACTGTAAGCCTGTATATGATTTTAAATAGAACGGAATCAGATAATTGCACACCACCGAATATTCATTGACATGCAAACATTATCGTGTACAAATGATATTACTAATGCACTTTCGACTCCACTTAAGTGCATTAGTAAAAATGATATGATATACATACTTTTGTATAAGTATTATTTTAACATTTTCATCAAGGGTGTTCTCGAATATAAACTAGTCCAGTTTTATTTCAACACGAACTATTTTGATCCATTTTAAGACCCTCTAACTCCGGTTTAAATCAACCTATTTTAATCAAAACTTTTTATACGCCACTATGATCTTCTTACTACATCAAATGAGAAATTTAAAAATACAACTGAATAGGAAACTAGAAATGAACGTTGGAACTTTTGTTGCTAACTGCCTGATGGACTAACAAAAATAAATTTCTCCACTTCTGGGCTATTATATATATATATAATATATATATATATAATAGCTAAATTGAATTATTAAAATTTAACACTTATTTATATTTAACAGAATATGGCTTTAAATTATTCAATTTAAAGCTTTTTTTTTATTTTTTCTTTATTTTAATCTTGAAACTGATTCAATATATTACTTATACAATATTTTAAAAAATCTAGGTACCTAACTCAGTTGTATTTGGTTTATTAGTCACAGTTAGAAATTATCAAGAAAAAAACTATCCCCTTTCCTTTGCGATATGTACAAAAGAATAAAATTAAATGAAAAAATAAAAAGTCTAGACTGATACATGATACATTGTGTGGAAAAATCAATGTACTTTGTTTTATTATTAGTCTCTGTCTTACTTGGTTAATTTAAAAGTACCTCAATGTGCATTTACTATAGCAAGTAATAATATTTTAAGCATAGTTGGAAAATACCCAATATTTAGATAATTAAAGCATTTTCGTGTAAGTACTACATGGATACCATCCTACAACAATACAACTTTAATAATATGATAAGCACGAAAAACTTCCCCATGGTCCCTGGATCGATAAAATAATTTGAAAAACCTTTCAAACCATTATAGTAATGAGATCGATTTAATTTTTTTACATGCACAAGGCTCAAATCATTCATTCTAATTTTGCCTGCAGATATTAATAGACAATCTAGAAACCACAAGATACTGTAATTTTTATATTACTATAATCAGAATACAACCACAAAGACACTGTAATTTCACTTGCGTTCAACATGATATGGGATAGGCAAGTTCGAATTGTAAATAAAATATTCATTATAAATGTGTTTTTGTGTAAAGTTTAAAAGTTTGGAACACATTCAAGAACAGTTTAACTTATAACCACTTCAGACTAAATATACTGACAAAGTTCAGAACCTAGATAATGTAACATAGTTAGTTATTTGCTTTTTCTGTTGTATAATTATTATTATACAACAGGAAAAGAATTTTGTTAATGTATTATTATGTATTAACAGAAATTTCAGTATTTTATACGTGTAATGTCAAGCCAATCATCTAAATTGGATTGAGGATTAACTATTCCCCTAGCTAAATATAGTCAAGTGTATTGGATATTCAAGAGATAAATTCTACTTTAGAATTTAATTTTTAATATTAGTTCACATCATCAACAGCCTATAACAGTCCACTGCTGGACATAGGCCTCTCCGTAGAAAGAAGGTTTTGGCCTACTATACCACGCTGGCCAGACGGGTTGGTATAGGGTTTGTGTCAAGTTTTCCTTCTCTCTGCAGTACTGTTGTTCTGCGTAGTTTTCTCCCTTAGTCGGCTCTTACCTTATTAAGAATAGAGTGTCATCGATGGAAATTATTTGGTATATATTGTATGTACTTACGAAATATGCAAACGCAAATATCATATTAAAATATTAATCTAACAGATGGAATGATAAGATTTGTTTTTTATATTACTCCAAAACGATAAAAATTCACATCACGTTGTATACGCAGTCTTTATCAGAACTCCTAACCGAGCAAAGGGATTCAATAGAAATTGGATGTTTTATACGCAAAATCTGCTGTAGAATAGTTTATATATTCAAATATTGTAAAGATTTAACTCGTGTAATTTTGAAAGTAGAATAGTTCCTAATGAAATCTGGTTTAAAAAATAAAAGTAGAAAAATAAGCGGTACAAAAGTGATGTGTTTCTACTATATTTTTATAAATTTTATTTTCTATACTTTATTCAGATTTGCTAATTTGTTAAATTTTTATTCTTGAATTGTGTTCAAATTTTCAAGGTAATCTGACGTTTCGAATTTGAGGAAAGTTGTTATTGTGTCCGTACAAACTACAGATACAAACTAATTGTGCTAATGTTCTAACTGTTTTAATAGTGTTTATGTGCACCTGCACAATCTATGAACGAAACTATAAAAAAATATACTAATGATAAATGATACGCGCTCCACGTGAAAATAATCATCATCAGCCTATCGCAGTCCACTGCTGGACATAGGCCTCTCCCATTGCACGCCACTTAGATCGATTTTGGGCTTCTCGCATCCAGCTCCTGCCAGCCATCTTGCGCAAATCGTCACTCCACCTGGCCTGTGGGCGTCCTACACTACGTTTGCCGAGACGCGGTCTCCACTCAAGAACTCGTTTTCCCCAACGGTTATCGGTTCTGCGGCTAATATGGCCAGCCCACTGCCACTTCAGCTTGCTGATCCGGTACGCTATGTCGGTGACCTTGGTTCTCTGCCGGATCACCTCATTTCTGATGCGATCCCTTAGAGAAACGCCGAGCATAGCCCTTTCCATAGCACGTTGAGCGACTTTGAACTTGTGGACCAGCTGTACCGTAAGTGTCCACGTTTCAGCGCCGTATGTCATGACGGGTAGGACGCACTCATTAAAAACTTTCGTCTTAAGGCACTGTGGGATCGACGATGAGAAGACTCGACGTAGCTTCCCAAACGCTGCCCAACCCAACCGAATTTTTCTGTTCACCTCGTCCTCGAAGTTGTTTCTACCTAACTGCAATGTCTGCCCGAGGTACACATAATTTTGAACAACTTCGAGAACGGCACCGTGTACCGCAATCGGTTCCGGTAGTACATGTTCGTTGAATATGACCTTGGTTTTATCCAAGTTCATCCGTAGGCTGATGCGTACAGAAGTGTCAGCTAAGTCATTCAGCATTAATTTGCTGTAGGTCCTGCAACGTCTCTGCCATGATGACGATGTCATCTGCAAATCGCAAGTGAGAGATGTATTCGCCATTGATATTGATGCCACGCCCTTTCCAGTGCAGCGTCTTGAACATGTCCTCCATTGCATTTGTGAACAATTTCGGGGAAATAACGTCCCCTTGTCTCACTCCTCGATGCAAATAATAATATCACATTACAATTTGCAAAACTAACAATGTTAAAATTATGATTACCGAGAATAACACACTTAGATAGTTGTGGAAGTTTTAAGGACCCTGAAATCTAAAAATAAACCTTCCACGTCAGCTTTCCTGTCGGAACTAAGAAGAAGAGCATGCTGTGGTAGAAACACGTGAAGGAGCCATAGCTGTTTTGTGGAAGTTTAGTGAATTAACAAAACATAACCTCAGCCTCTACGTTTCTGAAACATACTTAGAGTAGGTAATACTATAAATAATATGTGGGTAGTACTCGTACCACACATTTTTAATTTTTAACCTATACGAATGAATTGAAATACTCCATTATGAGTCTTCAAATATTTGTCATTTTTAGCGTGTCTTTAACATTTTTTAAGAAAGTAGTATTTGGTTATAAAGTGTTTATGTTTTGTTGCAGTGCAGTACACCGAGAGCTAAAATTGAAATCGTGAAAGATGATTCAAGTCGAAACTTATAAGCGTCCATCGCCGTCGCCTTCACGAAGTTCAGTTCGAAGCGATAGTCGTGTGTTCCGTCAACCGAGAGTTATCCAAGTGAATCGCGATGCTTCCACTATGGTGGAAAGCGAGGCCAGTGGGCCGGGAGGCGTGACCTCCGCGGCTGCCGCCAGTCTACCCACTGACTGGGAAACGCGACTCACTCAGAACGCTGCACATTTTCGTTCACGTACTCTCAGCGATGGCTTTATAAGGAATACTAGTCTTGAACTGTTACTTGGTGTCGATTGTGAAGCTTGTCTTGCACTAGCCGCTCAACGACAATGTCTAGATGAACACATATCGAAACACGACTTTGATTTAGTTTGTAATTGTAATATTCAACAAAACAATTTTGTAAATTGTCATCGAAATGTTGATCAGAGGGGCCACACTCTTAGTATCTACGATCTAGAAAGAATCAAACGGGGTTCAAGCCGAAATCAGCTACATTTAGGATCACATCGCAGTCTGGACAGAAAATTTAATAAAAGTAAAACAATTGGAGTTTCAAATTATATTTCAAAACAGTTAATATCGTATGACCCAAGAAATTCACTTGTGCAAAAAATAAAAAGAAAGTTATCTAATTTGAAAAAGATGGGTGGGGAAGCAATTTCAAAAAAACAGCAAAATACTGTCCAATTGGCGGAGATAACATCAGGGTCGATGGGCTCTCTCAAGAGAGCGTCGATGTTATCACTAGCAGACAAGTCGCAAAGGCGGGTTAATAGTCAAAGCTGTATCTTTGCTTCCCCGGGTTATCAATCCAAAGATGATTTAAAAAGCAATACTTCAACATACGCAAATTTTTCTGGAAATGTGGACCAATGTTTCGACAAACTGAGAGATTATAATGTAAGTGCAGATATACACAGGAGAAATTCACAAAAAAATGTTAAAATGAGAAGTTTTGATAATGACATCTTAGTCACGAGAAACTCACCAGCTTTAGAAAGAACAAAGTATTCCACTCTAGACAATCGCAGTCGGTGTAAAAGTATTAGAAGGCAAATGTCATATAACGATTTTCCAAGTGAACGAGTTAGGGATAGATCGTCAGAGACATGGACGAGGGACGACAACACAATGGAGTCGAGAAGTACTCGCAGTGATTTAATGGATGACGATGCACAAACGTTTCTAGATGCCGACGCGATTGGTATGGCGGGATCGCGCACCACACACGCACATTGCACCTGCGACCCGGTTACCGATACTAGATTACCATCAATATTTTATGATACACACGTAAGTAGATAAGGTTTAAAATTCTCTATAGTGAGCGAGAATTGAAATATTTAAAAGTTTTTTTAGTTGAGATTTTACCCAATTCAATAAAAAATACAAACTTGATTAAATATTTACTAAAGAGAATTTTTTTCAATTTTCAATAAGAATCTGCCGAGGTAAATGACTTTTATCTTTATCCAGGAACGAAAGTAGTTCGTTTTATATTTATTGAATTGAATTATTTGAGTTGTAGATGTGAGAATAACTGATACAAGTAAGAAAAAAACTTCGCTAGGGTCAGAAGCGATCGACACCAGCTCCTGATGTAACTGAACGTGGTGCTGGTGGGCGTGTGGCAGCTTGCAATGCCTGTAAGTCTCCGCAATGGCTACCCACAGGCACCATGTCTACTACCAGCCATAGCTCCACCACGACTGGAAACTCCTCACGTGAGTAAGCCCTTAATCACTTTTGATTGATGAAGAGGTATTTTCGTTTTTTTTTTAATTAAAAAACACAACGCCCGCATTAAGAATATATCTTGTGTCGCGGGGGACTTTACAAACATACATGAAACAGACACAAAGAACACCCAGACTCAGAACAACAATTTGTGGGTCACACAAAGTGTCGTCCCATGTGGGGCTTGAACCCACAACACTCGGCGTAGTAGGAAGCGGCGTGGCGACTGCTTAAACCACTTCGCCATCCGTGCAGTCTTTAGTTTTCAATTAGTTTACTATCACAAACTTTTCTGTAACATCACAGTTATCAAAAAAATAATTTACCTTCAAAGCCTTTTACAAGTCCTAAATGCCAAGTCTTTTGCCCGTTGGGTAGGTATCCGATGGACTAGGGGCATGGGCAGGGCAATAGGGGTGGCTTGTGTCGTCCAAAACATCAGTGGTGTGGGACTAAGGGTTGCACCTCATAAGACGGAAGCCTTGTGGTTCCACACAAAACGCAGAGGTGCAGTTCCCACCCGCTCACCTATTAGCGTGGGGGGAACAGAGGTTGAGGTTGGCCAACACATTAAATACCTTGGCCTCACCCTAGGCAGCCGCTGGAGCTTCGAGGATCATTTCGAGCAGATGATCCCCCAGTTGGGGTGGCGGGCTCCCTACAGAGGCTGTTGCCTAACCTAGGGGGTCCGCGGGAGGAAGTTCGCCGCCTCTATTGTGCGGTGATACGATCCATGGCCCTCTACGGAGCGCTGATATGGGCCAAGCGCCTATCGGCCTCCTCCCGCTACCGAGTTAAGCTCAATCAAGCGCAACGTATAGCGGCCATTCAGATTATACGTAGGGAGGGAGGTCGCGTCACCTATCGACTGACGCAGGTACTCACTGGGCATGGTTGCTTCGATGAGTACCTGAATCGTATCGGACGCTAGGAGACGGCACAATGCCAGCACTGCGCAGCCGACTGGGACTCCGCCCAGCACAAGCTGGAAAACTGCTCCGCGTGGGCGTCTGAACGCGAAGTCCTGATCGACCAAATCGGAAGAGACCTGTCCCCGCCAGCAATCATTGCTGCCATGCTGGCGGGTGAGGAGGGATGGGGCGCAGTGGTCTCTTTCTGTGAAGCTGTAATTCTCCAGAAAGAGACTGCTGAATTGGAGCGTAGGAGCGTAGAGGACGTCGGCGACCATACCAGCCGCCGACGGGGCCGCGGGCCGCCAGAGAGTGGGGACCTCTGGTGGCAGATTGAATGCTGCGGTAGGGGATAGGATGGCGGCCTGATTGCATTAAGATGCGATCCGGGCTGTCATGCCCCGATTGAGGAGGGAAGTGTTCTCCTCTGGATTAGGGCCTGATTAGGCATAGTGTCAATTCGGGGAGGACCTGAAATAACATGGTCCGGGTCCTCCCCAGAGTAGGACACCTGAGGCCGGCCGTCGGGGTGGTTTTTAGTGGTTTTTACTGAACAAAGTTAATGTTCGCATGCACTTTTTAGGATTTCGTACCTCAAAAGGTAAAAAAGGAACCCTCATAAGATCACTTTCTTGTCCGTCTGTCCGTGTGTCACCACCGATTTTCTCAGGAACGGGTAGACCTAGCAAGTTTAAATTGATACCAGATGCTGAGGTCTGTGGTATTAGGGTATTAGGTGTATAAAAATCAAGGTTCGGAGTCAACACGATAAAAAGATATGGGCAAATTTTGATTTTCCCGAAAACTTGTAAGTACCAAAATTTACCTTAATGTTTAACTTTTTTTATTTTTCAGAATTTTCTCTTTACTTATGCTGTAAGACCTTGCTTTTAACCAAAATTGACAATTCTAGGTGAACCGGAAGTACCCTATAGATTTTGGGTCGAAAACCTATATGGTAGTTCCCGTTGACCTAGAATCACGAATTTTGGCAAAAAGTCGTCTTACAGCAGAAATAAGTCCAAAAAATAAAATAAGTTGAAAATTAAGACAAATTTTGGTACTTACATATTTTCGCGAAAATCTACGTAAAATCTGGGTAGGTACGGAGCCCTCGGCGCACGAGTTCGACTCGTACCTGACCGGTTTTTTATTTTAACTACATAATATTTTTAAAATATAGAGTTTGAGGTCATAAAAACGATCATCATATTTATGACGTTATATAGGTAGGTCATTACATAACTACTTATGTAATTTTAAGAGCACCTTAGCCTTAACACTGCCTTTTTTTACCAATCTTCTTTTGTGACTATGACATCAGTTTAAAATACATAACAGCCATTAATAGTCTACTGCTGGATATAGGCCTCTCCTTACAAATTAGGTTTTGGCCTACTTTACCACGCTAGCCAGATGGGTTGGTGTTGGATTTGTTTTAAGTTTTCCTTCTCCTTGCAGTACTTTTGTTGTCATGCTAAGTTTGCTCCCTTACTCGGCTCTTACGACACTCACGGGATAGGGCTAGTGACAGTCCGTATTCTTAATCCGTCACCACACGGTCGATCTCTTAACTATTCTGAGTCTGAGTGAGCAGTGAATTGTTTTCTTTCTTAATACGAGTATATGTGTTTTTTGTCATTATTTGTGTTAATTTTTCTTTATATGACATGGCTCAATGAATTTCTTTAGAAACGAATATTTGAAATAAGAGTATTTTCCAAGATAATCTGGCTTGTTAGCTATACACAACGTGAACAATAAGTAGTATACGTAGAATATTCAATTTGTAATCTTTAAATATTTGTCGCTTTAGGCTGTTCTGAGTCCAGTTTGTTTAATGTATCTTTTGTGTTTACCTTAAGAACACATTATTAAATTCTTTGAACTTACAGTATAGTATTTGTTTTTATTAAATCATTTCGATTTTAATAATAAAAATGTCTTTTGAAATTACAGATTTGTGTTCGCAATAACAGAACCAAACTCGCCCACACTTAGATCAATCACCGTCAGTAGTTGTACGTTTACTGTTGAATAATAAATAAGTCATTTAAATATACATATTTACTCAATGGTGTGTAAATGTGTGAAGTTTGAGAGAACTACATTCAGGGTCCACATCACACAGGGAGATATATTTGTATCTAATTGCTTTTTTCACATAAATATTTAAAGACGTATTACACAAAGTCATGAAAACTCTAAATATGTATTTCTAGAGCTAAAATATGAGTTTTAGATTAGGGACTATAAAACACCACACCATATTTAAAACAACTAAGGTCCATGAAAGCATATTATATTTAGAATACTTCTTGTTAAGTTTTAGATATCTGCAGGTAGTTTTAGTTAAAAGTTATTTAAATCGGTTACATAGAGCTATTAGGGTTCAGTATATATTTTGACCCGTCATGGTTCAAGAATCTATACAGTGACAAATTAAGTACTCTGGTTCTTTGAATAAAACAAGATAATATTCAAAACGTCGAAACTCGACCGCTGGCGATTCCTAGCACATATACACAGAAATAGCACATATACAGAATATATATACAATACCGTCAACTGTCGGCTCTTGGTAGTAAACGTCATTTTTAGTTTGTATAAATTAAAAGTAGAGTAGTTAATAATACGCATACCCGCGTACAACCGCGACACAAGATTCTACTGGAGGAGTTCTCTTTTTCAAAAAATAATAATAAATAAAGCCACATAGTGCGAAGCAGTATACAAACTACAAAGTTTAAATAGCTCTTATCGTAAACGAAACGAAATCTTAAATCGTTCTTCTCTTTTAACAGAAAGCTCCCAAAAGTCACTTTCCAAAGTAGTCGTATAAAATAAAAGATGTTTTTATAACAATATTGGCAAAATTGTTTCAAAGTTTCATCCGTTCAATTGGAAATGTTTTCGTGGTTACATGAAAGAACTTTTCCCAAAAATAAATTTGTAACAAGCCACCAAATTAAAGTAACGAACAATCTTATTACTGAAATTGTATCGTAATAAAGATCTAATTTTGCAGGTATGTATTGAGTATATTGCTCATATCGTATATTTTCTAAATATGTAAGCCGGTGCATTCGCCGCAGTGATCGATCGATTTGCTTGCTTCATACAAAGTAAATCCTCCATTTAGCACCATCATATACCTAACTGAAATCTCGCAAATGAAACGATATTTTATCAGCAATTAACTAACAATAAGTAGTATATACCAACACGTGAAGCTACAAATGCAGTGTTGTGAGCGTGGCCATTTTGTAATAACGAAAATTAATATAATTATTTAACTTAAACATAATTATATGTAAGCCATTCCACAGATCCTTAATACATTGGTGTATCTAACAGATTAAATACTTTTTAATTAATATTATAGCATTTTCAGTAAAATGCTGCTTTCAGTAAAATAGCAAGAGATACAAAACTGAATATTAAATAGAACACTTAAAATCTTATTTGATTAAATTAATAATATTGAATCAAATAAATCATCTTGTCATCTAAATGATTTCATGAAGATTAAATGGGCCCTGTACCTCCTTTTATTGAGTTACATAACACCGGAGTAGCATTATTATTAATACGTTGTGCGCTCCTTGAATGAGGCGTCGTATTACTGCTACAAAATAATTTCAATACGGCACGTAGGAAGGGTCTACTTATTAGCTTATTAAAATAAAATACGTGTATCGATAAGTCACTATGAATGCTTTCAACTATGGATCACACAAGTGAAAAATTAGCATTTTAATTAATATGCATAAAATATTTTATTTCGTATTTTACAAGCTAGAAACCATAAATCGAATTGCTAGAATTGAAACCATGGTCATAAAAAGTTTGCACTTGTATCCAAGACGGACTGCAAACATAGCGACATGCAGTGTGCACTCGTGGTTGGCAGCGTACCTTAGTAAACGAAGGATCAGGAGTGTTGCGTCACTCAACAGAAAATTGAAACGGCTTTTTTTTAGGGCATAACAGCGCAAACGAGCAGACGGGTCACCTAATGGTAAGTAACTACCGCCACCACTAGACACCTCACCTCATGGTCAATTGAAGAACCACAAGTGCGCTGTCATTCTTTGAGTCCTCCTCCAGAATCAGAGGGAGGAGCTCCCTTAGCCTCACTCACTCGATTAAAAGCAACGAGCGAATGCTCATTTATGCCGAAGCATGGCTGTCCCACGATAGAAACTTTGTAAACTTTTCCCTGAGGCTAGTAGGTATGTATATCGACTGGGACTCCGCCCAGCACACGCTGGAAGACTGCCCCGCGTGGGCATCTGAACGCGAAGTCCTGGTCGGCCAAATCGGAAGAGACCTGTCCCCGCCAGCAATCATTGCTGCCATGCTGGCGGGTGAGGAGGGATGGGGCGCAGTGGTCTCTTTCTGTGAAGCTGTAATGCTCCAGAAAGAGACCGCTGAACGGGATCGGGCGAGGGCCGATCCCGAGCGTAGAGGACGTCGGCGACCATACCAGCCGCCGACGGGGCCGCGGGCCGCCAGAGAGTGGGGACCTCTGGTCGCTGATTGAATAATAATAATAATATACTATACTAGCAACACTTACCTACATCAGTCGGAATTTCTTCACATTTTCGAATTAAAACAAGTTTTCTATACATTTACAATCCCGTACAATCATTAAAAGCTATTAAACTGTATTGAAATGGATCCTTTTTATAAAAATATAACACAAAACCGTTTTAAATAAATAATATATATAGATATATGTTGATAGTAAGACATGACGTTTAACGTCATGTCAAAATACAAAAAATATTGAAAATGAAAGAAATTAGAAATTCGACTAGAAAATGTTAACCCGAGCTAGATCCAGAGCACTGACAACATCCCCGGACTCGTCGCTCCGCTCCGTCTTGCCGTCCCCGGAAGCTACAACAGAAGTTCCGGCCGTGGCTGAGGCGTCGAGCTCAACTTCAAGCGACGAGTTTTTTCTCTCCGCCGACGTCGCCAACACCTGTACGTCGGCAGGGGAGAGGCCGGCCACCGACCAGCTTGGGATCCCGAGGACTACTGACCTCGAACAGGGTCCCCGCTACCGGTGGTGATGTGCGCCGCATGAAGTGGACAAAGTCTATTAATGAAAATGTCATGCGGGCATATTATCGGGCTACAGAGGTGGGAACGAACCTTACTGCGTACCGTGTTCGACTAGTCTCTTTGTTTCAGGAGCTTGAACCAGCTGTCAACGTATCAGCACAACGATTGTCGGATCAAGTACGAGCTATACAGCGCTGTCATCTGCTGGATGATGCAGTACTTGAGAGGATACGCTCTGACATACGGAATAGCTTAATTATCCCTTCTTCGTCACACACTGTGGATTCGGTAGCCAACAGCACACCTCAGTTGGCATCATATACTGATGATATTGATGAACTAGTGGAGAGTGAAGTTATATCCGTAAGTACCCAATACAATGATAGGATAAGGAGTGCTTTGGAGGATGCGATTCTGGAATACCGATATTTAAATTGCAATGATAGGCCCCGGTTATTCCGTTTGCCCATTCATAAACGAAATTTAGCGCTGGTGGGTGCCCTGGATTCGTTATTGCCTGAATATTTAGATAATAGCGAAGATCTTAGTGATACACATTCTATTCTATATTGTGCGGCTATTGCAGTTTGTCGAGTAGCTGGTGTTAAAATAGCTAACAATGTCACTACTACTCGACCTAAATCTACTGTACCAGCTTGGCAGTATAGAATTGAACGTCGTATTACTGAGACCAGGACACTCATCGGTAAGCTTATTAGCTACCGATCAGGGAATATGCGGCCGAGAGTGATGCGCTTTGTGAAACAGGCATTCTTGGGGACTACCATTAGTCCTCAGCAGTACATGTCATGTGTCACAGAGCGCATAGACTTTCTAAAGCAGAAAATTTATGCATGGGCAAATAGGATAAGACGGTATAAAAAACGAATAGATCGGTATAATCAGAATCGGATGTTCCAAAGAAATGAGAAGTGGGTGTACCGGAAATGGGAGGAACCGGATCCATGTGTGGGTGATAGGCATTTGCCAGATGAAAATGTCACAAATACATTTTGGCGTAACATCTGGTCGGTGCCTGTCACTCATATAGAAGGTGATTGGTTTCAGGATGTCAGACGCTCATGTGAGTCTATAACACCTATGGAACCTGTTAAAATTGATAAAGATGATGTAAGTTGTGCAGTTCGTTCATTACCGAATTGGAAATCACCTGGTCCAGACGGACTGCACAACTTTTGGCTTAAGTGGTTCCGAAGCTCACATGCGCGTTTGGCATCTCAATTCCAGGCAGCTTTGGATTCGGGTTCATTACCCCAATTTTTAACCACTGGCATAACCCACTTACTCTATAAGTCTGGTAGTGTCATGGATCCCAAAAATTTTCGACCTATTACATGTTTACCTACCATGTATAAACTTCTAACATCTATTCTGAGACTCAAAATTACTTTACATATTAATAATAATTCGATTATGTCAGTTTCTCAGAATGGATGTAGAAGTGGGACCCGTGGCACTAAAGACCTCCTTATCATAGACATGACCATTAGCCAACAGGTACGTTGTAATCGTAAGAGTTTGGCGACGTGTTGGATAGATTATAAGAAGGCTTATGACTCGGTTCCACACACATGGCTTTTGAAGGTGCTGGAGTTGTATAAAATTGATACAACTCTGTGCACTTTCTTGAAGTCATGTATGGGGCAATGGAGAACGGCACTTCGCTATCCAGGATGTCGGCAGACAGCGATACACGATGTACTAATAAAGATCGAGCGGGGTATATTTCAAGGTGATAGTCTGAGTCCCTTGTGGTTTTGTCTGGCTTTGAACCCTCTTAGCACTTTATTAGAGGGTTCAGGGTTAGGCTATAGGTTGCAGAAAGATGATCAAGTTATATCTCACCTTCTTTATATGGATGATTTGAAACTGTTAGCCTCCAACAAATTACAATTGACAAAATTACTAAAGGTGACGGAAAACTTTAGTAATTCTATCAAAATGGAATTTGGTGTAGACAAGTGTGCAGTCATGTATGTAAAGAAGGGTGTGATAGTTGAATCTGAAGGAATAGAGCTTTTGGATTCAACAAAACTCAGATCTCTGTCTGCCACTGAAACTTACAAGTATCTGGGTATATCACAGTCGTTGGGAATACCAGAATCTAACATGAAACAAACATTGCAGGAACGCTTTTTTGGCCGCTTGAAAAAAGTACTTAAAAGTCTTTTATCAGGGGGCAACAAGGTGCGAGCCTGCAATGGTTGGGTCATGCCGGTTCTAATGTATTCCTTTGGTATACTTAGATGGACTCAGACCGAATTAGATGCCCTTGACAGGAAAGTCCGCACACTGCTGACTGCATCCCGAATGCACCACCCACGTTCATCAGTTATGAGATTGTATATCCCGCGAAAGCTTGGGGGTCGCGGTCTATTAAATATCAAGACCCTACATAATCGCAAGGTATGCAATCTCAGAGAATATTTTCTACATACCGACATGGGAGTGCATCGCAATGTAGTTGCAGTGGATACCGGCTTCACCCCGCTCGCTCTGGCTAAAGAGAATTGGCGCAGACCTGTAGTACTTGGTGTTAATGATCGCAGGGAAGTATGGAAGGGCAAAGAGCTCCATGGTCGGTTTTATCGGGCCCTAAACGGGTCCGATGTAGATTTAAAAGCATCTACGACTTGGCTACGGCATGGTGATCTCTTTGGAGAAACTGAAGGTTTTGTTTGTGCGATTATGGACGAAGTTATCATGACGAATAACTATCGGAAATATATCCTGAAAGATGGTACGGTTGACATCTGTCGGGCATGCCACCGTCCTGGCGAATCAATCAGGCATATTATTTCTGGTTGTTCTCGTCTTGCTAACGGAGAATATTTGCACAGGCACAACCAAGTAGCCAGGATCGTACACCAACAGCTTGCCCTTAAATACCATCTTGTGAATCTAGAGGTGCCATACTATAGGTATGTGCCCGACCCAGTTCTCGAGAATGGTCGGGCCACGTTGTATTGGGATCGATCTATTATCACAGACAGGACTATTGTTGCCAATAAGCCTGATATTGTGTTGATAGATCGATTAGAGCGCCGCGCAATGATTGTTGATATCGCCGTTCCTCATGACGAGAATCTCGTGAAAGTTGAAAAAGAAAAACAAATTAAATATTTGGATTTATCTCACGAGATTGTCGATATGTGGAATGTTGATTCAGTGATCATTGTTCCGATAGTCGTATCTGCTCATGGATTGATAGCCAAGAGCCTCGACCAACACCTTAAGAGGCTCACGTTGGATGGCTGGATCAAGGGTCTGATGCAGAAGGCAGTCCTCCTTGACACGGCTCGTATAGTGAGGAGGTTCCTATCTTTGGAGTCCTAACCACCGGTGTCTTGGTCCCTGTACCCGATGTCGGTGGTCTACTATTTTTTATATTTTTAAATGTATTTTTTTATAAAGTGTATATTTAAAAATGTAAATAATATGTATATAAAGTAAATAAAGAGAATAATAATAATAATCGGCACTTGAGGCCGGCCGTCGGGGTGGTTTTTAGTGGAATCACCACATACTCCTAGCTCCTAGCCCAGAGGAGCAGTAGATCCGAAGGGATTTTCCACCCCGTCAACAAAAAAAAAAAAAAAAGTAGGTATGTATATGTTTTTTTATTAATTTACTTATTTATTTTTACATACCTGTTTTTTATGGAGTCTTAAACGAACGGACATTGAAATTTGACATTATGAAAGAGTACTACTAGAGCAGTGACAGACTGCACTTGCACCTCTAATAAAAAGCTAAACGAACTAACTATTAAATATTTCAATATTAAAATTTTGCACTTAGTAAACAAAGTTTTTAGAACTAATTTTATAACTTACAACGAGTTCTTAGTTCTGTTTATGAACAAATGACTATCAATGGTACTCGGAATAAAAAAATTATGCGTTTGACTGCATGTATTTTGATTTCAGCTTTGCTTTGTGCTTGGTAATAAAATATATAATAGGTAGCCCATTTATATATGTATTTTGTTATCGTATAGGGGTCAAACGAACAGACCGTTCTATGGGATGTGATAGGGTACTGCAACTCAACAGACACAAGATGACGACACAATACGACGATAACTACACTGAAAAGATGGCCATGCATGCTATCTTGTCCTCCCCCCTTTTTTTTTTGGGGAGAACACATTGGCCCTCCGGTTACATTACTCACTCGGTGAAAAGCAACAAAGGAATTGTGGAACACCAGTTTTCTGCCGTGACATCAAGTGAGGCCGTGACATTAATCCGATAATAAATACGTAGATTTAACTTTATAAAGAGTGTGTATAGAGTGCCGCTTTCTATTTCATACTAGTTGTTTATTACTTTACTTATTATCATAAATTAGAAACTTTAAATACAATATTTCATTACCAACACAACCAAATCACATATATGTTATAATCGTAACGAAACGTCGTTTACGAAAAATTGATTTAAAAGCTATACATGACAAAGTTACAGTGTAAACATAAAATAAAGAATATTTAAATCGATATATAGATGACGGAAATATCGGTGTACAAGTACACAATTTAAGAAAATACATACGAGTACAGCCGAACATAGTAAATCCTTCTTATTGCTTTGTAAATCAGACGTTTATATTAGGATATGAGCATTTGCTCCGCCCGCGTGTATGTCGTTTATCGCTGTAAAAAATAGCCTATGTCCCCCATAACTGAAACTATCTCCATACCAAATTTAATCTAAATCAGTTTAGCGGCTATTGATTCCTCATACAAATTTCCACTTTTCACATTTTCAAAGGATGATTTCTGTTATAAAAACTAGCGTGAAGAGGTAACAGACACACACTTTCGCATTTATAATATTAGTATGGATTCCTAGACTGAAACTAAACAAAAATAAAATTAATATGTCTCTTATCAAATGATGTTGATATTATCTAGCTTTGTGGACTTCATTGCTATATGTAGTACATATAGTATATAAATAAAACGAATTAATCACAAATGTTGTCAAACGTATAAGTTATGATCATCACACATTACACACATTATTTTCTTAGGAAAGCATCCTTTGTTTAACAAAGCTTTAGTAAAATTACAAGTCATTTTAATTCCTACGATACGTACATAATGTGTTACTTGAAACTCAATAGCTATTTTGCTATTCTATAAATAACCTCTTCCGTTAAGCCGTTGCTGCTGCTTCATTTCTAAACTATCCATACTAATATTATAAATGCGAAAGTGTATCTGACTGTCTATCTGCCTGTTACTTCTTCACGCTTAAATTGAATTTTAGTACAGGGATTGTCCGAGTCCCGGGAAAGTTAGTTTTTATCCTATTTATCATCCTTTAAGGAGGTGAAAAGGAGGATTGAACTTTGTATAAGAATCAATAGCCGCTGAACCGATTTAGATGACATTTGGTATGAAGACACTTTGATTCTTGAGGAAAGACATGTGGGCTTTTGACATTGGCTAGACTTTTTACCGCGATAACTAACTACGGAGCCGCACGCAAAAGCTAGTTTAATAATAAAAGGAATCTGTTATCATAATAACGTCCTAATAACGTAACCTACAAATATAAATAGACAAGTTCACAACCACAAAATAAAATTATCTTTAACGAATAATATAGGTTATAACATCAAGAGTTGAGCAATTCTACGGGATATTATTTTTATAAAAAAAATGTTCACAAAGTAAACTATAACTTTGGAATGGTGTAGCTATTGTAGCTGAAATTGAATATGGCCCTCGGTGAAAACTTATACAAATATTGTCTTAGAGCGCGATTGAGTGGATGATCAAAGAATTTAAATTTAAATTGATAAAATTATGGCTTATGTCCAGCAGTGGACTGTTAAAGGCTGTTGATGTGATAAAATTTGTAATGGAGGTAGCTGGCACTCTGCATTAAAACATAGGCTTTTTCTCATTTTAATACTGAAAAAGTGTATGGCAAGGGCAAGGTACAATAACACCGCGGCGTGTAGCTAGTATTGTTCAAAAGCCACGTGATGTGAGCTGTTCAAATGTACCAGATCAACCTTAAAGATTTACAATGTAACAACAAAAACAAGAAGATTATCTACGCTTATTCTGGTGGTTATATCTCCGGCAGTCTCGTTTTTTATAGTATAGGAGGCCCAGGATTCGTTGCTTTTATCCGAATGAGTGAGGTTACCGTAGTCCAACAATTCTGAGGGGATAGCAGTGCGGCAACGCACTTGTTTCTAGAGTTGCAAGTGTAAATGGGCGGCGGTAATCACTTACCATCAGGTTTGCCCCCTACACGACAAAAAAGGTTGACCATAAAATATTGCCCACAACAATACCGTGAACATTTGCCAAGCAAGTCTACTGATTTACGGAAAATTATATGATAAGATTTGGAACGTGTCTCAGCGTTAATAGAGATTAAAACAATCCCAATATGCCCTTTATTTATCATTTTCGACTCACTGAGTACTAAGGGCAAAAGGCTTATGAAAAGCATTGTTTGCACATCGCCGTCGGTACGTTTATTCACTATAACACATTTCTGATAATGATTTTTTCTTGAATTTATTTCTGAAGCGAGAAGAAATGAACATTATTATCCATTTTATTCGAAGCAGCAAAAAGTTAAATTTAGTGGAACTTAGTATTCCATACAAACTATACTTGGCTTAATGTTGAAAAAACCACTTCCATTAAAGACAAAGTATTGAGCACAGACAAGGTGGAAAGATCCATTGGGTGGTGACAGTTTGGCCTTGATTCATATATTTATTATATATTTATCTTACTTACTTTTAAACATTACAACCAATATGCGTATCCGCGGATATCCGAAAGTGAAAAAGTATCCGTTCCTTTTTCGGATTCGTTTACTAAATTGTAGGTTAATTTTGCTAAAATTAAATATTTAACAATGTAATATGGAATATGGTCCGTGTGGTGACGGATTAAGAATACAGAGTGTGTTACCTATTCATAACGTGGGTGTCGTAAGAGCCGACTAAGGGAAAAAACTACGCAGAACAACAGCACTGCAGAGAGAAGGAAAACTTGACACAAACCCTATACCAACCCGTCTGACCAGCGTGGTATAGTAGGCCAAAACCTCCTTTCTAAGGAGAGGCTTATATCCAGCAGTGGACTATTAAAGGCTGTTGATGATTACAACCAGTTACAAAAATATTACAGGTATAGCCTAGGTACCGGAAAAGGGAAAGTCATACGTTGTCCTGCGAGATATAAATGAACAATGTGGCACTTAGCATGGGACAAGAGCAATATTGCTAAACTATGATATGTATGTTACGAGTACTGCAGCAAATATGCTCTTGTCACCACTTTGGTGCGACCCTAGTCTACTATAAATTTATTCAACTAAGAAGCTATAAATATAGGCTAAGATTTTGATAGGCTTACAATGTAGTACATAAATCTAGCGACAAATGATACTAATTCACAGCCACTCTTATAATCGCTATTAATTACAATGCTTGAGTTTACTATGTTATTTAGTATACAAATATTGAAAATAATGTATGTGTTTTAAACTTATATAGTTATACTGTATAGGTTTATCAGTGTGGCATCGACGATGGTGCTGCGTAGCGATTCTAGTGCTGGTGGCCGGTACAGCGTGCGTGGCTGGTCCCCTCGCACTTCGGGCGCCCCCTGGAGCCCCACTTCACGAAAGATTACGACTTGCTGAACGAATGCTACACGACACTCCACTTGTGGATGGACACAATGACCTGCCTTGGAATATAAGGAAGTTTCTACACAATAGGATTAAGGATTTTAAGTAAGTACAACTCTCTGTAAGTCCATGGCAATAAAATACTTAGGAAACTTTATATGAGCTTTAATGTCAAAAAAGTTATAGTCTGCAAAGGAAAATATCGTTATTGGCTTAAAAAATACAGTAGATATTATGTTCCCTTAAAAGGAAGTGACTGCAGAGATTGTTCTAGTTTATAAATTAATTTGTTTAAGTTTTTTGTAAGTTTGATAGATTTTAGCGGATGGGTCATCGAATAAAACAATAAAAGTACGAACAATCGATAAAGTTCACTCTAGATGTAGTGCAGAACCAATACGTATACGAGTACGTCCGTTAGCCTTTGTAAGTTCTTTCAGGGCACTTTCAAAGTTTTGAACTTCTCGTGATGTCTTAACATAAATGATTTACGGTGACATTACGCTGGTGAGGAAGATAAAGTTTAATGTTCTATGGGTCGACAGACAAAAAGTAGGACTCATATCTAACGACCCGAGATGGGTGAATTTTAGACGTACCTACCTATTATTTTATTATGTAGGATTGATAAAACAAGAGTCTTGTAAAATAGATATACTTACGTTAATAAATTTAGAATTAATTTGTATAATAATAACCCTCATCATTACGCAACTTACAAATATTTTTGTTGTTTATTCATATTATAATTTCACTTTAAATACGTTACGTTAAGTGTCATAAACATTGCAGACAGGCATACTTAAACAGAAATAATATTACTTGTTTTAGTCTGACATATTGAAAAGGAATTAGGTTAATTTTGTTTAACAAAGCTGAATTAAATCTTATGTATCTTAAAAAATACAATAACTTAAAAACATGAGAAAGCTCTTAATTTTGTCGATTTTATATGTAGGTATGTTTTACGATTACTCGAAAATGTCATCATTGATTGAGAATTTACTTTGTTTAGATAGTAAACTTTTTTATAGTTTTAATTATTATCAGCTCAGGAACTGGTGAAGAGAAGATCTCTTCACCAGTTAATGAGCTGAAATCGGAAAAATCAAGAAAATTATTTAAATATCATACGTAAACCTACAGCGATTTTATTGTATTTTATAATAACTAGTGCTAAGGTAAGTTAAAATATAAACTTCTTCATAACTCCTTGAATTTCGTCTGACGTCATATCTAACATCAATCGTCGAATGGTCGCTCTTGTCCTCAATCATTTTCTCCCTTTGCTAACACGTATTGTGAATTTTTCACTTGATTTGGGTATTTTCCCTCTCCTGTGGGGCAACGCGTTTGACATTTTTCCAACATTTTTTTCCATTTTTTTCCAACATTCTTAATCCCACCGCGCTGAATCGCTTATAGCCAATTTTTTCTTTTTTCTTTACTCTCCATATTTAAATATTACAATGCAACCTGGCTCAGCTTTGGTATAATAAAGTATGTTTCAAAGTAAACCTATAAAGATGTTATCATGGTAGGCAGTGTCCGATTGATCAGGGGCTACACCTAGATAGACTGAAATCTGTATTTGATGGAACTGTTATTCCTTTTAATTACTCTATTTACCCACTTCTTCTTTAATGCTTTTATGTATCATAAATACATAGGAACGAATAGTAATATACTAAGACATTACCTTGGAATACTATTTAATGAACTTACATCATTAATTTTGACATCACTCTAAGGTACACTTAAAGAGAATTACCCTGAGGTAGAAAATGCAATTAATTTCACCTCTGTACATATTGTGCATAAAGTGTTAAATAATAATAATTGGATTCTCCATTGAGTCTAAAATTAAATGACGATCACAACTCATAGTTTCACACTCACAGTGTATTGGTGGTGGTGGTTTTCCTTTGTCAAATAAATAAAAATATACCTAATAGAATTGGAATAAAACGTATTTTCATTAAAAGCGCACACCGTTTCCTAACAGTTAAATATTCTAGCATGATAACAATGATATCGTGTGCATGTGAACATATAAAAGAAATCTCTACCACAGACAATATTATAAAGAATTCTAATTTTCCTTCTCGAGGTTAATGTTGACGGACGCTGTGGCAGCGGGCCAGGTCGTTGGCGACGCATGTGGATTGTGATGTGAGGTTCCAGTCGTTACAACTACCTACTTGTTGTATTTGTCTGACCGTATATTTTAATGTTTTGCTTTATTACTTAATTTTAACTTAAAAAGTGCTAAGTCTGGTCCTAAATAACTCTTCGTAATATCAATTTCGATGTCTTTTCAGTTTTACAGCTTTTGAGGATTACATACCTTACCATGAAAAAAAAACTCTGAAACGAATACATTTTATTTAGTCTGTCTGTGTCAATAGCTATTAACATCTAATATATTTGTAGTTCCTAGAAGCGGTATATGAAAGAAATTGCTAAGTTGCACGTAAGCAAACGTGTGGCCATTAAGGATTATACTTTTATATTTCGCAAGTAAATCAATCAAAGTCTATTGAAACAATATCTTACATCACAAGTTAATCGGAAATAATCCAAAAATTGATAATTTGTTGACAGATTTATCATATAAAAACATGTTTTGGAGACCACAAACGTAAACTTTGTAACATATTTCTATGAATAGGAAAGTATTTATAGTTTGGCTCTAAATCCAGAAAAACCGCCACATAGGTTTGTATGGAAACTTACACATGTTCTGTTTCTTTTTTCAAAAATTGAGAATTTTAGCCTAAGAAATGCATCTAACATTTCTAACGTTGTAACATATTACACACACGTATAGTGTACACATTATATTTATAAAGAAAATTCCAGAAGACAAAAGATAAGGTTTACAAAATTAGAAAATTCGTGAACTTAATTTTACAGCTTCATCCGCAATTTTAATGTTATCTGTATCCCAACTACTCCACTCATACAAAAATTCCTGACCTTTTCCGTGACACAAATTAGTTATTCAAAGTACATAAACTTACTTCGATGCGTACACTCTTCAAAAAATATAATAAAATATACAAAATATTATCTGATTAAGAAAAACACACCTTTTTAATTCGACTTATTTCTACGACTATTCGTATATTCCATAGTTTCGACGAAGACTTGCGGACGATTTCTCCATGGGCAACCAGTTCTTGGAGCCACACAGACCTGCCTCGACTGAAACAAGGCAGGGTAGCTGCGCAGGTGAGCGAAATTCCTCTACCACACAATTTAATTAATTGTACATTTAATAAAGTAGGTCATTCCGTAATCCTCGGGTAAAATTAATATTATCATCTCGCGGCCGCAAATCTGACCAACACTTTTTACAAAAAGATTTTGTCGAATACAAGAAGGTACTCGTATACACAACTAGGAAAATAAACTCAGTTTATTTAAATAACTATCAGTATTCATAAATATATATCTATTGTTTTTTTTTTGCTCAGGTTAAACCTTTTCAATTCATCTATACCTTATATTTGCACAGTACATATCCGTGCGTCTTTAAAAAAGCACCAAGCTACTATAAACATGCAAATAGTCAGTATAATGCCCACGGGCCGTTTAATAAAAACAGCTTGGCAGAAAGTTGCACATTGCGAACACGAAAGATGCACGAGAGTTTATTCAAGCCTGTCATGCCGTACCTAAATGAAATGTATGAAAAAATCTGTACAAGAAAAAGTTTCACTCTAATCTTAAAAGAAAAATACTAAGGCGCAAGTCGTACCGCATGAGTATGTACCGCGGTGAGCCTGACAACTAAGACAAATTGACCGTTCCACAGCTCGACTACAATGGGTGGCTGAGTTTATATGAAACTTAAATTTTAAATAGATTTTTTAAATTGTAGTTACTACTTTTAGTATAGTAAGTTTTTATATTGTGAGTTCAAACTTAATTGCGTAATTCATTGGTTGGAACCCTGTTCACAATATGTTTTTTTTTTGTTGATTAACTATGTCCACAAGAACTATCATTATGACATTTTGAATTCATATCTCGTCAAATACAACAAAGGACCCTGTGCTTCGCTGTCCTTAAGAGTTATTAGAACCTACGTGAGGTCACATTTAATTCACCAACTAATATGCTTTATTTCCCTTTTATACCACTTGATTTTGTGTTAGAGCCTCGTTCTAGTTCTATGTTTTTTTTCCCGGAGTGGAAGGTTTTTGAATTATTGTGCTTTTGTATTGTATCCGAACCCGGTGGACTAAGTTTCCTCTTGACACGCGTAGAAACAGAATTACCACAAAGAGTAAGAAATCTCCACCATGCTTCCGCTGACAACGGTGGTATATTTGATAAACATTGCATGTTCCTTTCATATTTGGCTCCTGGATCATTTTCGAAAAAATAAAATCATATAACAATTATTCCTTGCATGAATAGACCTAAAACTAAATAATAATTTATATAGAATTACAAATTTACGTGCAATTTTGAACTGTACACATACCTAAAATACAGATCTCGTACCTATTTGTGTCTCGTACCTACTCGCTCGTACCTATTTGTGTCGATATCGAAAATCAATTATCAACATTTAGAGCAAATTTCAAAACATTCTATAATAATCTATAAATAAACTGATGTATTTGTAGTTAAAACAGATGAACTGGAACAGAAATGATAACGAGCTAATTGTTTAAACTTGATCGCACATTTCGACGTGCTTGATGCGATATGTTTGTTGGGAATATAATTGTAAATATAGTTGTTTCGGGAAACAAGTTAACCATCCATTGCTTCACGTTTTCCATCAACTGATTCTATTATATCATTTTTGTCTGTTCTCCATATCTCTCCGAGATTTGAAATTCTGCGAGCGCGGTAGCCAAGTCGTGCCTGATATTTAATCAGTTATCTGTCAAAGTAACGTCTGTCGACAGTTCTGGGCGGCGTACGTGCCTTGCGATGCACAGCATCGGGATGCAGTGCAGTTGACTTTTGAACAAATTGATCTGATACAGAGGCTCACGGAGAAGTACCATCCTCAGCTCACTCTATGCACCACCGCTGAAGGTAAGGCAATTGAATCTTATTTTTTAGGATTCCTGAATGATGATTGTTAAAATAATCTTGATTTATTAGAAAATATTCTTGGTCATATCTAGACCCCTAACTAAGCAAAGCTTAAATTAATTGGGTACTAGAACTCATACAAAAATATAAACGGTACTTGAAACAACCAGGAAATGCCACCAAATACATACATGCATTTAAATATTTGCAATGCGCGAGAACCGAACTCGCGACATCCAGAGTTTTATCGAATGCGCCATAAAACTCCTCATTAAACGTAACATAAGATCCATGTTGTACTTAACTCCTCTAATGTTATATATTTGCTTTCAAATCTATTTTCTGCGTGTCGACATACTCTTCACTTATTAAGGACTTTTATTAAATGAGATGAAAATGGTTAATATAATTTCTCTAAAATAATGATTCTGTATCTATTTAAATTCGTAATTGTTACAATTCTTGTTGTTACAAGTCTCAGTCAATATAAATAATAACTGTTTGTAGATGTTCAGAACTATTTCAGTGATTACATAACTTTGACTAAAGACAAAAACATATATATATATATATCTTTAATTTATTGCCCTAACAAGAAAATTCGATAATTAAATCTTGTAACAAATTCTTTTGAATAAAATAAGAAATCTGTTCAGAAAAGATTTTAAAAGCATTCGATCTATTTGCATGAAAAACTCATTGTTTTCACTGTTTAGTCTCAAAAAAATTAAACTCTTAAAATTAATTCGTAAATTTTACTATAGCCTCATTGTCTTTTTGTAATTTAAATTAAGTCGTTTAAAATAAACGGTTCTTAGATTTACTTTCCGTATTGTTTTGCAAGTAAAAACGTGATTTATGTTAAATTTATTAACCCTTTTTTTTCTTTAAGATTGTTTAAGAGTAGTCCGAACTATCCGCATATTAACTTTTGCCAAACGATTATACGTTTATCAAATCGTTAATATAATGACAGTTAACAATTTTCCAATTTATTTAAATGGCACATTTAAAAAGCTAATATTCTAGCTTACACAGAACATGGTTGAATAAACAAAATAAAGTATAGTATAAAAAAACACGCTTTAATGGCAATCCGGCTGTATAAGTTAAAATAATTAAACAATTTTAAAAGCCGTTGATTGCTTTTAGCTATTTTCGTAATACTTTTATTCGTAATAATAATCTACTGTTATAAATATTATTTGAACGTTTTGAAATTGCTTGGTATCGGCTCTTCGACATGTCAGTTCCAATTACTGGTATGCGGCCCTAAAAGAAATAGGTATCCGAAAGGATAATAATAATAATATTCTACCACATTCACACAACGCCATCTAGTCCCAAACTAAGCAGAGCTTGTACTATGGGTACTAGACAACTGATATTAATACATATATACTTTTTTTTTTGTAAATACATACTAATTATACATAGAAACACCCAGACCAAATCAAACATTAAATGCTCATGCACACAAATGTTTGACTTGAGCGGGAATCGAACCCGCGACCTTTGGAATAGCAGTCCGTTACACAAACCACTACGCCATCCGGTCGTCGTACAAAGGTAAAGGTAGGTGACAAAGGAAGGCAATGTGAGGCAAGCCTCACATTGCCTTTCTTTCTTACCTATCTTTCCTTTCCTTTCCCAATTCCCATATTATTTCCAAGGGCTCCATTGACGGCATAAATCTAGACCCTTATTACGTGAGTGGGGCCTAATACAGTTGGAAGAATGTAGGTGTGAATACGCCTCTGACTATCATTTTATGGATACAAGCCTGTGAGCATGTTTTGTTCTGTGTAAATTAGTAAAAATTGCAAAAGTTACATATGCAGATAAATAATTACCGGTTATAGTTTTTTTGACAGGTCAATCTAGAAATTTGACTCGAATTACATTTTTTAACCTATTACAGCTACAAACCACAGCGAAACAAGAATTAACATAACAACGTCTTGATTTAAAACTTCCTGAAAACAATTTTCACAAGGTGGATTTATTATTTTAATAGGTTTCAGTATTAACACACATACTAAAATTTTAAAAGATTACGTCAAGCGTCTTAATGTAAGTAAATTTTGCTTTAAAAGTTTTTAGAATCATCTATATATCAACGAAGAGCGACTCGAATCGTCTATAGCCCAAACATCTCCGATCGGCTCGATCCCTTGGCGTTACGTAGAGATGTGTAGCTCATTGATGCCACCAGACACCCGACCAGCACCTTCCCGCTACGAGCGGTTAGTATTTTTTGTATAGAGTACTATGGGTGTACGATCACTACATCAACTCCGGAGCGCCTCGCCACTTGTTGACCACGCGCGGACGTCGAGTGGACCACTAGGCAACCGGGCGATGTCCGCAAGTGGTTCACGTGCGAAGACGATGCATTGGCAACGCACCGCTTCCCCTCGAACGTACAAAATCGCTCTTAGAAGCCTGTGAACGAGCCAGGAGGCTTCTGTGCTTCTGGAAGGAGCTTGGTTGGCTCACCTTTTTTAAACGCAAAAAGGACCACTCTCGAGTCTAAATGCGGAAATCAAAGCCCACAATCAATACCAATACCAATCCCCCTCTAACGTGTCTTTCCCCTCTAACCCGTCGACAACGAGTGGACATCGAGTCGAGGTGGTGCTGTTCGAGTGTCGGGTGTATTTACAACGAAGGCCCACAGTCTTGGTTCATTAACTCGAAACCAGGTCATTGCAACTTTTAATCGAACTGTGACTTACTTCAATTCTATAAAGTTTAGAGACAAGATATCAGCGACTTTGAACAGAGACAGCAAAGTGAACGTTGATATTGCGTAAAGAATTATTGAATAATACAAAAAAAAGGAAAATTGGTTTCTTGAATAATTATTAATTTTATTTATTTTGTTAAAACACCAAAAAGACTGGAAGACTAATATTTTGGAAAATATCTCCGGTTCCGAGGCTGGAGCATAAGGGTCTGTCACGAAAATTTCTATACCTATATCGCTCCCATAAACAATGTTTCTCTTTAACATCTCTGGTAACAAAATATTTTTTAATCAACATAGCAGAAAAAAGAGTTTACATTTAAAGTTTAGACAAATTGGGTGGAATAACCTTGTTAGATGTGTAGCGATGCTTGTAAGCAAGTAGAGTCTTAGAAATTTAACAATTAGCAAATCTGCGCTACCAGTCTTATACCTCTACCCATAACCTTTTAAATTTTATATTGTTAGTGTTTCGGTAACGGTAAAGAGTACCCTACCGTTTACCGTTTTTACCGTTGACTATAATTTCAGCAATACTTAAATAATGTACATAAAATTTGCTATGTAGCTATCTATAATTTAGAATTCAAGGTTGTTTATAGGATGGAGCACGTATAAACCGTAATAGTTCGTATGTCTTTAGTTATTTAATCACGTCATAATTAACCATGGATTGGGAAGCTTGTCTTCCTAATCCATGGAACCAATAAATTATGCAGCTGTGCATATGCATGTATATTCATAGAATAAACCGGACAGCTCATATTTAATAAAGTGTCAAAAATTTTAGTTGATAAAGGAAAGCTCTTAGTGCTGTTAAATCTTGTCTAAAATGTATTTAATATTAGGAACTTAAAAAGATAGATATTGTTTTAGATCGTCAAGTATACAGAGTTTTATAGAAAATATGTAGTCAAGTGTATTTTAAACAACTTATTTTCAATACCAAAAAGATATTTTTATAGAATTTTTAACTGAAAAAATAAACAGGTAAGTTTTGATTCATCCTGCAGTACTCAAACAAACAAAAGAGTTTAACAGTGGCTGTTTGTTTTCTTGGGAGGGCAGAACTACCCTAACTATAGTTTCAAAGATATAAGCTCATAAACTTTTACTCATCTTAAGCAGTTGAGCGAATTACTTCTTCTAAATTGACTACTACTCAAATACCTAAAAGTTATTGAACTTATATTTTCACAGAATTTTAATTATTGTGATGCTGTTGTAGCTTTCAAAGAACAAGCTGTGCTTAGTTTGAAACTATATGGCGTTGTGTTTCAGTTGTCCGAAATATATAATAATAGGGGTTAAATCACAGGTTAAAGTATGAAATTGCCCTTGTTTAGTAATAGATACTTTGAATTGACAAAAAAGCTTCATGGTGTGAGATTTTCGTGAGGTACTTTTTTCACTTGATACCTATGAGATTCTTCTTTTAAAAAATGTGCAACTTTCGATTTTCGACTTTCAATTGTTTTATTTTATTCAGCTTAGACGTAAAAGATGGATACTTCGAAAATCCGAGTCATTGTTGAATACGAGTTAACGGAACTAACGCGGCAGAAACCGCTCGCAATATCAACGCTGCGTTTGCGGGAAGGGGATTACTAATGAACGCACCGTGCGTTATTGCTTTAAACGCTTTCGTAATGGAAACATGTGGTTCGTTCACCCACACAGGTGAATAACGCTGAATTGAAGGAGAAGGTGGAAGCCGATCCGAGTCAAACTACCCAGGTATTAGCGGCATGGTTGAACGTTACCCCACCTACAATACTGACTTATTTGCATAAAATCAATAAGATAAAATAAATATAAAAAATGGGTGACTCAATGGGTGACCCCTGCCCGGAAAGGCGCGGGCACCACCTTCGGACACATTCTGTCTTTAGGCTCTATTTAGGCCCCGCCAGCAACAGAATATCGAAATATTCAGTATCAATATACTATGATGAAATAGAACATCAATTCCCGAAATTAATACTTCATGACAACTAATTTAATCGAATAAATGATTAATGAAATATGTAAATCGAATAAATGAATTATGTCAGAAAAACCGTACGCAATTAGCCAAATGTAGAAAAGTGACGTAAATCTAAACATCCATTAGCTGTGCTTAACGGCGCACAGAGGGACAAAATGTTTTTTACACGCTTTATATTAGCTTCACTTGTATGTTTGTTTGTATGTTTGAATTCGTTCAAACTTTGTAGATATATCGAGGACCGATGACAATACACTAATTAAAAATAAAATAAAAAAATATAGTTTAAAAAAACTAAAAAACACGCTTTCTATAGAAAACCAAACTAAAAAATAGAAATAAAAAAAGCCATGAAAATTAAAGGAAAATTGGTCCGAAGTTGTAGTATGGCTCTGGGGGTAAAAAGCCCCCAAAGTGCCTGTTTTTCTTACAGAAATGGTAAGAATTTCTTTCAAACACAAATCAAAATTAAGATTCTAAGAGTTTAAAACTCAAAAAGTTAGTTGATTTAGCTAAAACGTACACCATATTTTCCGTAGGTATTGTTGATTAGTTATAAATTTATGAAAGAGATTTTTTCTTTTATGCTCCTAGTTCTAAACACTACAAACGGTCCTCATGTAGCTACTTTGTAGGGACCGCAAAATAAATTTATAACTTCGACCACGACACGTAAACATCGGCATACATTCATCTTATGCTTTCATTGTTTAGTATGTCAAGGAATCTGGTAACCAATAAATAGTTCACCTTTCCTTTTTAAACATAAAAATTGGACAAATGTTTTACAGAAACCTGCATTTCAATGGAATATTTATATTATAATGCGTTACATACACCATTTTTAACTAAAAAGGGCGTATCATTTAATACTGCACTCTACTCATCAAAGCCTTTCATTTCATACCCATATTATAATGCTTTCAGAAGAGTATATAATCCACCATTTTGTTTAAGCCGCCATTTTAAATTTCAAAACCAAAAAGTATAAAAAATAAAGAGTGTGATTACAAAACATTTAATTAAATATATATGATGGTTTTGTAAAATAATCACTACACTCACTGCAGTTGCCCATTTCGCTAAGATAACAAGACTGTTATAAGCACAAAAACATCGTCTAAAAATTAAAATCGCTTCATCTATCCTACGGGTTCCTTTTCTTTAGAAATAAATAGCGATCAAATAATATACTCGTACATCGTACATCATATTAGTTTTATTGCCCTAAAATTTCGTTATAGTTAACTAAAAACTCTTTGACTATGAATTAATTAATTTGATTCATTTATTTATTTGATTTTGGTAGCCTTCAAACACGCTATACCCAGAGCGGTTGCTAAACAAGGTAATTGCTAATGAGTTAATCAGCCTCTATCTCCGGAGTGTGATTGTAGGTATATAGTTATCTTGTTTAATATGCTTTAAATCTAAATGTACTTAATACACTGTCTCTAAGTCTCAATCATGTTATTAATCTATGGCTTTTTTATTGTTTTTTTTTTTTGTAATTTGTTTTCCATTTTTATAAAAATATTTAGATATCAGACCTGCTTACTTTTGTATAAAGGTACTGATTTCAAAATGAAAAATAAGGAAAAACCCAATCCTATAGCCGTGGTATTATGGTGCGTATTCTCTTCACCGGCGTTAGCAAAAGTCCGCGGTAAAGCTTAAAGGATCTCTGGTAAGCCTACCAGCAGAAATATATTACTATGCAATCGGTCCTTAACTCCGCTCTGACCAGCGGTCCGTCTCCAACAAAACTAACTTTCCGGTCATTCCTCAAAGTTTATAACAGTTTCGTGATCGGCAGATAGGCCGTTTTTATGATTAATTTCTAAAAATGGTCTCTCGGACTTAAAAACATTTTAAGAGTTTTTGACAACCGAGTTGCTAAAGTACTAATAAAATAAGATATTATCACCACCCCAAACCGAAGGGCATACATAAAAGCTTTAATGACTGTGTGGGTTACTCGTTTACAAGGAAAAAATTATTGTGTTTGTTGATCCCTGGAGAGACGATACATATTTCTACAACCTACTAATTACATTTGGTCTATATTAGAAATATGATTATAGAAAACTAAGTACCCTTTCACTGCCCACTAAGCCGCCACCATTATTTCATCATCACCTTTAAGTACTTACTGCTATAGTATTGTCTTAGATATAGTGTCAGCGCACAGCAACCACCGGTTGTGTTCACTGGTGGGCGTCGAGGGGGGCCACGCAATCGGTGGATCCCTAGGAGTTCTCAGAACACTCTACCAAGTAGGAGTGCGGTACCTCACACTGACTTCTACCTGCGACACTCCGTGGGCTGAATGCGCGTCAGCTGACAAGATAGAACCCTCGCTGCGAGGTGGACTCACCCCATTTGGAAAGGTTAGTTCAACAACATTATAAAATACTTGCATTTGAGGTTACGATTTGGCTAAGTTAGGGTTCTGTCATACAGATACGACTAATTGTGCCAGTAGTGGCGCTCACTTGAAACTCCATCAGTAGATAACATTTATTTTTTTATTGAAACGAAGTTCCTTATCGCGCGTTGTGAAAGGGGGCTAGACGGAAAAAAATCGTACGAAAATTTGGAACGACACTTTTTTATTAATATAAATTGACGTCTAACTGTGGATACCATACATTAAATTTGCTTTAACGTTCGCCAACGTCCATACCATGTTGAATACACCAGTTCTCGTCCGATCACCGAAATTAAGCAACATCGGGCGTGGTTAGTACTTGGATGGGTGACCGCCTGGGAATACCACGTGATGTTGGCTTTTTGCTCTTTATTTTCGTGTCATCTTGTCAGACATTCAGCGCCATCTATCGAATAGATAGGAAATCATTTCGCAAGGAGATTTTACCAATGTATAAATTGTTTTAATTGTTTTTAATATGTAGGTAATAGCCGCTTTCATAGATGGCGTTGTAATTAAAATCGTGTCAAATCAGTTTTACTCGATCGTCACAACTTCGTTCCTATCGGGTGTCCCACGACACCACACGGCTTTTTTTATACTTTTCGGACTTAGGTTCTTAGGTTTGCATCGTTATGTGTTTAATTTTTTAAATGAAAGTGTCCTCTAAAATATAATTGTTCTCACCAAAAAGTATATATACATGTACATACAGTGTATGTATGGGAAGACACTGTTCATATAAGTTATAACAACTTACAAATATTTCAGAAGAGAGAGCATTCTCTTCGCTAATACAGAACCGTACCACAGTAGTTAACTGACATTCGACCAAACTCTGTAGAGAACCGTATCTAATCTCAGTTATACCGTTGTAGTTACACAGTTATGTGGATGGATTAACTTCGCTGAGATGTATTGTAGAATCAAATCAAACATGTTTACGTTACGGTAGAAATAACGAATAAGTAAATCCATATCTGGCTATTGATTTCTGCCATTAAAGTAATAATGTCTAATGTCTTATTTGGGTTTAAATAATTTAGTAATATGTTATTTAGGTATATAGATGAAAAGACTTTCATGGTATTTTCAAATAAACTGCGCTGACTTACCGATTTACGTAATGTTCAGGAAACAGGATTAAGAAGGTTTACAGTACATTTTATGAAGACACATTAAACCCACCCAAATAGTTTCGGCATAAAGTGCGCAGTCCTAAAAATATTTCTATATATTTCTGGGGGATTCACGGGGATTTCATGTATACGTACAAATGTTTTTTTTTTTTGCTTTACACGAGGTACTCGCACTTTATACGGAGATGTAAGTGTTTCTTTAACAAAAAAATGCTGCGAAATAGTTTACTTTTAACATAACAGTTTTTTTATGCCCTACCTATATATACCTTATCTGATATATAATCTTTGTTTATCTCCGATATGGTATAAAAAAGTCATTTATACATAAGAAAAATATTTTTTGAGCGATACAACTGATTTTAAATTGTTAACAAACTGAATTATAATCCAAGACTTATAAAAAAACATCAAAGTTTTGTTGATGAAAATAATTGGAATTTAAAATGTAGAGTGGGAGAAAATAAAGCATTAAAACTTTATTCCTATGCGGGCTGAAATTCTTCAGTTATCTTCCTTTAATTCTTTCTTAAATCTTTTAAGATTAGATGAAGTTATAATCCTCCTCGTAGACTATACAATGGTAGCTCGTTAAGAATGAATTTATTGTCTTACATTGTCTGGTAGCCGTTATTAAGAATTTCTAATAAGTTGACACAAGTTTCAGAAGTATTTTTAAGAGTATTTTTGTTATTTACGAACACGCTTCCAACTTATTTACCCATAAGCCCTTAGAAACGGCGATGACAAGGAAACTTGGTTAATAAAGATGACCATCGAGGGTTTGGGTTAGCAACCCTCTTCTATTACTATCTAAGATATCAACCCTCAAAATGGCAGTGTTTTAATTGACCTTAGTAAACAACGGCAAACAAAATGCGACTTAGTATGTAACTGTTTAAGTGCAAAATTCGATAAATTGAAGCTACATATCTTCACAACTATTTCACAAAACATATTTTTCTATTTTGTTGTTCAGTAGAATATCATTGTTTTTATCTTTATTTCTGATAACTCCAAGATATCAATTACAAATATTTTTTAGCTTTTTACTTTAGTCGTTCCGCTATTTCCAAGACATCTTATAATATAATATTCTTGTATATTATTAATACATATAACTAAAAATAATATTTGGATGAATTTTAGGCCTATATTTATGTTGAAAACATGATTTATTAAATGAAAACTTGTTCGGAGAATAAAGGGAAACTAAAAGGAAAGTGTATGATCCCAACCGTATTCCCAAAATAAGTACAGTTTTGTTTCCTTAATAAAAATACATAAGTGACGTAGGCAATTATCATACATCTCTCGCAATACACAAAGGAATATTACAACATGTTGCTAAGTAGTCAGAATGCAACTGGGAAGATTGAGACGTTGAGTAGAGTGAGTGTGCGATAATCATAAAAATCCTGGCATACCGCAATATTTCTCTTTGTATGAACTCGGGCTGCTCGCGAAAGCAGTTCTTTGTTTACTTGCAACGATACTTTTCGAAATATTTTCTTTTGTTTAAACTGCACACGGCGTGCAACGTTCTTTGCGCCACGTGTTCAACCCTCGGTAGTTACACTGTTTATTTAAGGCGTATAACCCCATATGAGCTCCTATAGTTAAACCGAACCTAACAGAATTAAAAAAAACCGCACAAGTGCGAGTCGGACTAGCCTACCGAGGGTTCCGTAAAATTTTTTTAGGTACATTTACAGGATTTAATTACAAATGTATAGTTTTCAGATGTTTCCCTATACTTGTAGTATAAGACGGTATTACTTGCCAAATTTCATAGTTCTAGATCAACGGAAAATACCCTATAAATTTTGATTCCCTTGAGTGGAAATATACTTTTTTTTTGCGGCATAAACGGCGGTATCTTTTTTTTACGTTTACTTATAAGTTTGATTTTTTCACAGCTTCAAGAGACTGTAGATTTGAGTATATCGTTTTAATTTCAACTCGATACCTCTTTTCCTTTTGACGTACGGAACCCTAAAAAACTTATGAACTGGGAAAATAACATTAGCACAGACGCCTGAAGTGAGAATTAATATATCACTGTTTAGGCCCAGTATCCGTCAACGTAATACTTACGATAGGTAAGTTCTGAGGTCAGATCCCACACAGTACTAGAAGCATGAATATAAAAAATTACTCAAACTAATACCTGCGTTAGAGTACCCAGGTTAGTAAGAAACCTCTTTAATACAAAAATTAAGAAACTATTTTATAGTTTCAGTCGTAATTAACAACAGGAACAAATTTTACTACCTACTATTCTTTAGCAATAACTACGATCGCTGCAATTAAATTGAAACGTCGCGCAGTCGGATAATTAAAAAGTTTTCTAACTTGAAATGCTACGAGTATCATGTTTAACATTCCATTTACAAATTTAATACGTGTAAGTAGACGTCGTGAAAGTTTAAAAATATAGTCATAGTCTGCTGCTATGTATCAAATACTACATTTAATATCTATGCTAAACCATACTATATAACACTATACTAATTATAACAGCTGTAGAAATTTAGGTTTTCTTTTATACACGAAAATTACTGAAGCTGACAATCAGGTTGGAATGACTGATTTTGTAATGGATAGCGTATTTATTGAAGAATAATATAGACCATGTATCATCCTACGCCCTTAGGAGCACAGCAGTAACTATAAACGCAGATAAAACTGCGGGGAACGGCTAGTTAACCATATAATAGAATGGTCGCAGGTGGCTTTTACCGAATAAGGTCGTTCACTCACCACAGGCGTTAGCCGCTAGTCTAAGGCATTGGCCTTCAGTACTATCAATTCAATATCCAATGGCATTAGGGTTGTTATACTTAAGCCTAGTTGCTTAGAGGCGGATCAACGTACAACTAAGTAACTGTATGTATGAGTAACTAAAAATATGATTAGACACTTTTGATAATTATTACTTTTAATCAAACTTTTTATTATTATTTTACTGAGAAAATGGAGTATATTCATTGTTTCAATGCAAAACTACTGTATATTAGAAATAACCATAAAGTGTACATAGATGTAGGTAGGTATAATAATGTTATTACGAATATTTGAGCAGTTATTGAGGGTTTTTCGAACATGTTCTTTTATTTAAAGTTACTATCAGATTTACTTTTAATACTCAATTGTGTTAGACGTTCGCTTTTTTATGAATATTTTTATAAATTAATTACTACTTATTACTAACTTCAGGTAGGATACCCAACTTTTTTTTTTGTGCGTGTGTGAACTCCCCACGGATACCACCCACCAGTGAGGTGTTTATATCGGACTCGAACCGACTAAAAATCACCCTCCGTCTCCAGGTACCAGTAGCTGGGGAACCTTGGATACCCTAAAAAGGAATACCTTACCCGGCATATCTCAGGCCATCTACGGCGTATAGATGACCCCTCCCGTGTGGGAACCCCGATGTTCTCTTCCTGCCCCTACCTGACTTCTTTAGTATTTCCTTAGAGAAGCATTACATATCTAAACGGAATGGCTTGAATAGATATTAATTACGTAAGATAGACCGGCCTGTCTCGCGTCAGAAACTATAAAACTAATTACTCCAATTTGTCGTTTGTGAAACCTGTCCGCTAACGTTTTATATTCATAAGCCACAAAGATTCCAAGAAGTTAGTAATTAATTTAAGCAACGCCAACTCATACGAACTTCGAAAGCTGCTAGAACAATAGAGCATGTACTTTTGATAAATATACAAACGACCAGACTGTGCCATTAGAATTTGGCAGTGAATTCAGTGCTTATGTATATTAATTCCTTCGTTTTTATACAAACTTATGTAAAGTGTAAACGATCGGATGAACGTTTAACAATTTAATTAAACATTTACTTCCAAAGAATGTAAATTTTATTATACCTACTCAAGTTCGTGTTTAACAAAGGCTATAAAACTTTTAGGTTTAACGATGTATTTTACGCCTTTAAAATGAGTGAATACTCAAATAAAAGAAAATTCACAAATGTTAGTGATAAAAGACTTTTTATTAATCATAGCTATTTGCCTTTATATGTACCTCTATATGTACCTTTGAATGTTTAAAGAATTAACCTTTTTTTTGCAACTAGTCTTTGAACACATTAGACCATATCATTACTTTTATTTTTTAATGGTGTGACTAAAGCTTAATAGGTACTAATTAAAAAGTAAAGAAAATGGGTTGACGAACCGATGAGAAAGAGGTTTGCAACTGTTTTGGCTTTGCATATTTTATTTACTAGACGTCATGATTTGTGTATCAATCGTGGACCAGTTTATCTTGAACTGTCATCGTATAGAAATTTCGTACCTTACTGGACTATATATTTTCTTCCTAAGTGAAACTTATAGATGGACTTACGGATATGTCATCAAAATTTATAAATCACCTAATCTTCAAGTTATACTCATCGCCTCTTTCCCCTGGTCAGTTCTTTTCATAGTTTTCTTTCTCTAAATCTCTGGTTCTAATTAAGATATAGGGTCAGTTGTTGTCTGAGATGGTCACTCTGGAACAAAATTCTTCTATTGAACCTCTGCCCACTTAAATTAATTGAGTTAGAGAGAAGTTAACTGCACCCATAAAATTTAAACTATATACTGCGGAGCAGGACAAATCTTTCATGTTTTCATTAAAAAAAATACTAATCAAAAACTGTAAGTAGATATTACGAATTTCAAGCAAATCAATTTATTCCCAACTAAGTGTACATTATGGTCTTATAATTTATAATTTTACACTCACTTATAATTTCAAATTTATCCATCTGCGACATTTATTTTATAAAAAAAAACACACAATTCTCTTCACATATTAATATTATTTAGACATGTATATTTTGAATTGGGAAAAGTCAACAGTAACCTATCCTAATATGAGTGTTGTGAATTCTGGCGTAATATATGATATTTTATCCATATCATTGAGAATTACTAAAGTGAAAACCTACTTTGTGATTTTGATTTCAGCTCGCTTTTGATTCATTCATACTTTTCTAACAAAAGCGACCTGAAATCAAATATTTTTTTTTAAGTGATTTGTGAAGGAGTCAGCAAGTTGAGCTGAACAGCTGTTTCCCTGACTTGCCGTTTAACGCTCCCGCTTGCTTTCATCTAATTTCTCCCTAAAATTGGAGGGAAGCGAGAGGAAAGATATTACATACAGCTTTTTAATATCAGATTGTGGTGAAAGAAATGAATCGCTTGGGTATGCTGGTGGACCTGTCTCACGTGTCAGAGCGTACGATGCGGGATGCATTAGCCGTCTCGCGAGCGCCAGTACTCTTTTCACATTCCTCGGCCCGAGCTCTATGCAACGTGACCCGCAATGTTCCGGACAGCGTGCTCCGACTTTTAGCTGCCAACAAAGGCCTCATCATGGTCAACTTCTACACATCGTTCCTCACGTGCAAAGACACTGCGACTGTTCAGGACGCTATTGGTAAGAAGGCGAACTTTTGTTCTGCTTACAACTTAATTTCTGTATTACTAGTACAAATTCGTTTATGTAGGAAACATAAGCTTTTCTTGCTTGATGCAAGAAAAGCCTATGTTGCCTACATTAGCGAATGCCCATGTTATGAGCACTACAAGAGAAAGAGTCCATGATGCGTCTCTGTTCATTAACAATGAACTATTTATTACCTTTTATCGTCTGGTACGCTAAGAAAAATATAAAATTATATTTCCTGTAACCTACGTACAACCAATCGAATTCATTCAAGTTTAATGAGTAATAAATAGGAAAGCTTATTCTACTCGTAAATAATTAAAAAAAAACGAATTCAATTCAATGTTTTCTGGAATTCTCCGAGAATCATACTCAGACTTCTCTCACGAGGCTGTTGACTCTAAAAAGGACCGGAATAATAGCGGTTAACACATACTGATATTAAGCCTAAAAATCTGATCTAAAATAATGAGGTGCAAAACGGCATGATGCCTATTTCATTTTAATAGTTTGCTTTTTAAGTACTTTTAACTTTCCGCTTAAACAAAATTACATTCTAAGATTACCTACTTAAATTTTAACTATTCTCTGGCTATTAATTAACTGATACAACTGTGTGGTTTTACAGCTCACATTAATCACATAAGGGATGTTGCCGGTGTGGACAGTGTAGGCCTTGGCGCTGGATACGACGGCATCAATTAGTGAGTACATTGACATATGTATGTAGGTATGTTTGTATCTTATTGTTAGTTAAACTGTAACAAACAACACGTGTTTATTTCGGATTTCAAAATTTGACAAACTTTGCAACCCGAAATAAAGACTTCCATAGAAAAACTTTCAAATCTTCCATAGAAAAGTTCATTTCTTATTTTATCCTCTTAGGATTTCCAAAATCGTTTAATAGTGATTGTTCACAAGATAAAACGCATCAGCTGGCAAAATTCAAGTTTATGCAAGCCGGAGCGGTGTAAGCCCTGCGTTGATGAATTAGTCAGTTAGGGCAAGGAATTTTATGTGTAGATAATAGTGAAAAAACAAGTAAAGTTCAAAAAGTTAAATTATGCTGTATCTTTGACAGTACACCTCAGGGATTGGAGGACGTATCATCCTACCCCTTGCTCTTCGCTGAGTTAATGGAGGAAGGGTGGACTATAGAAGAGCTTAGAAAATTGGCTGGATTGAATCTGCTGCGTGTAATGGGTGCAGCCGAGCAAGTTTCCCGGGAGCTCGCTTCTGCGCACGTCGCGCCATATGAAGACGTACCACCGAAACAAATTGATAGCCACAACTGTTCAAGCCAGGACCTTTAAAGACCTAGCTGATTAAGCTGAATTTGTTTAATTATTTTATTTTTTCCATACTATCTTAGAATCTTCAGTAACAGTAGGTAATCAGTTTTAAAAATAAGAAATCAAGGAAAATTGTGTTTTAACTTACTTACTTACTACCTACTCGTCTAGGTACGTAATACATGCACGAATAAAAGACATTCATTAGATGTGGGCTTCTAAGGTAAAACTTAAAATGTGCAATGAAATCAAGTTACAAGTAGAGCAGAATAGTAATTTAATGAGTAATCGAAGAGATTTGGTATTACATATATTTTGTTGAATCCCAAAATCATATATGGATGTACAATATAAACAAATAATCGATAACTTTTATTATTGGAAAAAACAGGTACACTAACTGTAGGTACCAGGTATTGTTAGTTATTTTGACATATAACAACAAAAAACAAAACAAATATATCAAAATGTACTACAATATGATCATTAAGTTATTATCATCAAATTATTTAGTTATTTACTGAATATAAGCAATAAAAGTATCTAGCCAAATTATA
This sequence comes from Arctia plantaginis, assembly GCA_902825455.1. NCBI lineage: Eukaryota > Metazoa > Arthropoda > Insecta > Lepidoptera > Erebidae > Arctia > Arctia plantaginis. The sequence goes on from CADEBD010000288.1 coordinate 12,565,023, forward strand.
AATTCAATTCACTTTCGGGTAGTTACTTAGTCTTGGAAGTACCTAATCGACTTGTCTTTGTAAATTATTTCGATATTTTTTTAAATAAAAATATCTACATTTGACCTGACTACTGCCTGTGATTATGCTGTAATAAATAATGTAAAATAGTGTCTCATAAACATAATTATTATTTGTAAAATAAAGAATATTTGTTTAAAATGAAAATCTAGTACCTATTATATTAGTGTTTTTTTTTTGTAATATATCTGTATGTTTAGATCACAACATTTTAGTATTTATTAAAAGATAGTAACATTGCTCATTTAAAAATAAATTTAGTATCCACATTATTACGTTTTTATGCACATTGTTATGGTTTTTGATGTTAAGTACTGGTCGAGATTGCACTCTAAATATTTTTTTTATTATTACAATAAAGTTTTCAGAATTGTTTTAATTAATTAAAAGCTTGCCCACAGCTAAGAACAAAAAAAAATGTTTAGCAAATGAGAAAGAGGTAAAAAAATAATTTTAAAGTTCTCAATTCAGTAAATTATATTTTGACACACAAATAATCATTTACTATATTGCTTAAAAAAGACGGTCATTATCATAATACAATTAATAGAAAAAATAATGATCTATTGAAAACGACTTCATAGCAAATGAAAAAACAAGCTAAGGACTTTAAAGGCTAAACGGGTTTACCTTTAATGAATTCAAATCGTAAATAAAAATTTAATACTCACAAGAAACCCTTAAACCTTTAATTCTTACAAAAAGCTAAAAGAACTGCAACCCTTCTGAATAGCATTGTGTTAACATGTTAACAAGCTTTAAGAATTAGTCTAAATATGTAATGAATTAAGTAGATTATAGAATAAATTTACCCTATACTTAAGTAGTGTTATCGTCCGATTTGGTCTGATTTCTATGTTTATTCCTGTACAAAAAAAATTGAGTAATGTAATACTCCTTTGTGAAATTTAGACATTATATAAAATTTACTAAAAGACCCCAAAAGCTTTTTTAAATACTGTTTATATTAATGTATTATCAATATTTAAATAAACAATAAGGTAGCTTTACCTTATATTTAAATTAATAAATTAAGTACCTAGTGATTGATTGAGTGGATACCTATGCAAAAGACAAGAAATTTAAATAATCGTAATATTTATTCAATTATACAGTGTGTTTTCGTCAATACTATATTCAATACAATATTTCTAATTTACGATAGTGATACTTCTGCATTCTCTGTCGCATGTATCATGGAGAGTGCTCTGAGGAATTGTTCGGACTAATAGTGGCCCCAACTTTCCGTCATCTTTCCAGGCGGCAAGCGACTGTCACTTTCCTTTAGGTGACCCGTCTGCTCGTCTGCCCCTCTCTATCATAAAAAATAATAATATCACTATCGTAAATATGTACATGTAAATTCATGTGAGATTTAAAGGCCTTGTTAATTTTTGGTCATCGTTTTTTAATGTTTATTGTTGCGGTGTGCACATATCTAAAAAAATGTGTGATAGATAATGAAAAACAGCAGCCGCGATATAAAATAGACTGAGAACAATTTTTAAGGATAAATAAATTTTGTTTTAAGGACATTTCTGTCTGAGGAGTACAAAGAAAACTTGTACTTTGTAAGTGATTAAAACGCACTGTATAAATAATAAATAGCTTTACCTTACCAATGACCAATACTAGATAATTATAGATTTAGTGATGTTAGAATGAACCCCATTTAAAAATGCATAAGAGTCGGCGCATCCTTGACAAAAAAAGTAGAGTAAAAGTAAGTAGGTACTAACATTAATTCAGACTCCAGTTTTTTTTTTCATTCAACAAATCCTATTATCCAATCAATAATTTATGCAGTGATGACTTCTCACGTTTTGCAGCGTCGATGCGCACTATGCTTACCGCAATAAGTACGAGTATTTGTATATCCTAACGCAATATTAGTGTTGTAAATAGTTATCGTCAATAAACTGGTAATAATAGACGGATCTTAAGACTGAAGAGTTTGAGAAATAGATTAGGATACGTTTACTACAGTGATATAGTCTAATCGAATAATATTACATACGTGATGTGTTTCTTAAGATGTGTTTATTATGCCATTAAAATACTAACTGTTTTGCTACAAGTCCTGTATTACCTTAGTGATACACATACTATTGGCAATTAACAAAGACTAGACTTGTCAAGTCTTTCATAATGGCCTATAGCATGTGAAAATAATCTGTAAGACATATCTCGTTGAAATACCTTAAATCGATATAATATTTGATCGTTTTTATATAAACAACATAATAAATATTTAGATCCAAATTTTCTTAAATTTATTGCAGTAGCATCTATTTGTAAAAGTATTTGCTTTTAGAATTTTATTCATAAGTTTATTAAAATATAGTGCAACGCCGAGTTTTAAAATACCTCTTAAAACTCTTTGAGCTTTACACCTTCAGAAAAGAGCTATAGCAGCGTACCGACTGACAGCCTAGGTCGGACTCATCCAGTATATCTACTACCAACGTTAACCAAATTCTTCCCAAGGTTTTAAGACCCGTAAATAAAATAAAATATTAATGAATGCCATGAACTTCTTAACACTAATCTTATAAAATTAAAATATATTTTTTAAGAGTTTTAAGGGGTTGTTTAACAGGAGTCAATAGATTTCTTATTTTACTAGTCAATTTGTATTTGATACTTTGTTACAATTCATATATAAAGGTATACTAAAATAACCAGTTATTAAATATTTCTTTAACCGGGACCGTTCCATTACCTATTAGATACTGGGTAAATTTTAAAATGGCCTACTGACATATTTATTAATTTCATTGATTAAATAGCAATAATATTTAGAAAGCATCATATGCAGTCTGACAATATTTTAAACAAGCACAGAGTTATGAAATTGGTTACAATTTTATAATCTACAAAATTTAGTACCTACTCAATAAAGATTTTTATTCAATGAGCAAAAATAATTTTCCAGAAAGAAATGTGTAAATGTAATGTCTGCACACTAAACGTTTTAGTTATTTTATTTATACGCCTGTAAAATCTTAGTAGTCTCATCTAGTCTTAATTATACATATTTATATTATTTACGTAGTGTTTATATTTTGTAAACCCCTTTCACACTGGAACTATAATAAATCTTGAATTTCATTATTTTCTTTTCTCTTCGACTCCCTCCCAGCCCTCCAATGTCACCAATTGGTAGATTTGTACATTATATGGCCGCACTGGTATCACACTTCAGTATAACTGATTAAAAAAGGTTAGTATTTATGTAACTTTATCTATTAGTAAGGAAAATTTAATACGATTTTCAATTTTCACTGCTAAAGAATCCTGAATTTATACAACTAGCCATTCGTCCCAGCTTGCAACGGGTGCAATGTAGATACTATTAATGTGGAGTCAGTGTGAAGTAATTAATTAGGTCTACTATTTTTATGATAAGACTACTACAGTACTGCTACTACTCTTTATCCATAATTATATTAGAAATGTAAAGTGAGATTGTTTGTTTGTTACGTTTTCACGCCTTAACCACAAACTGATTTAAAAAAATCCTTCTCATATGGAAGGAGGAAGGAGGGTCCGGCCGGGACGAGCTATCATGGCGCTGCGAATGGCCTCACACCACTCGCATACCTCTTACCGGCAGATTACCGTTACCCGCCCGGAACTTAGCCGTCCGTCGATATAGTTCGGAGAGCACATCCACCTCTAAATTCCATGGCGGAGTTGCGGCAATCCGCCCCTGCCCGAAGACGTACGTGAGTGGTCTGAGGCCCCTCGCCACCGACACGTTGCGGTAACCGCGTAAGGCTCTAACCACCAATATCCTTTGAGGGCTCCAGAAGCGGTGCTAAATTGGGCAAGTCTCAAGGACAGACGCAACGCGGACCAGATTTGGAGCAAGCACTCGAAAGTACTCGTCGAAGAGCCACCTATTGAAAGTCAAGTCAGGTACCATGATGCCGCCTATTTAAAGTCAAGATATAACTTTATAGATAATTAGTTGCACCCCTTCTGTAATTGTTAGGCACATTTTTAAATTTGTTTCACTTAAACTTTTTTAGTTATTTCAAAAAAACATTTCATTTTCTTTTTTAATTGTAATATTGAAATAAATTTTAGCTACATAATTAGTTATCTGGACTAGGTAAATGTTACAACTTATTTGGTATTTGTATTTTCTTCGGCTGCGAAGTTATTCGAAATCCTGCTGGAGTAACGTTTGTGGGTTTGCTGGATCTCTGAAACGGGTAAGCGGATTGTAACCATCTTTTGTACATAACTTCTTAAGGATTAGTTTTAATTTGTTCGACAATAAAATTTGAAAAATTATTTAGGTAAGTATGAAAACACTTCAATACGTCCTAACACTTTAAATAAGACCTCTAAAGACTTACTTGAAACGTTATTCTATTGCTTGTAACTACCTTCAAATGTATACGAATTTTCGTAAGAATACTGTAAGTGACTAAAAAGTTATGATGAAATGTAGCTCTCCACGTTCACGATCACAATGTATGCGGCCTTTTTTGGCCACCGATAAACCTGTGTGTGAATGTATAAACTGAATGTTATACCAATAATTAGTTGTTTAGTTCAGTTGTCTACCTGTAGAATTTCAGCGTCATACATATAATAATTTATGAGATAATTAAATAAAAGTCATTAGAAGGTGCAAGTCCGTGGTAATCCGACCATGTTTAGGTGGTTACAAAAAAGCGATCACCCAGTACATTGCGCTGTCTTTTAAAATGTTTAGTGTAATACACCTTACGATTTCGGTACAGTTGCGTACAGTGTTAAATACATTTAATATTTATTCATTATTATTACCTATTACTTATTTTGTTTTTTCCCTAATTAATCTTCAGCACTAGTTTCTTTACTTAAAATTTCTTTAGCCTTTTTTACTACCGGAGCTACAATCAACAGAAAATCTGCACTGGTCCGCTAAAATTATAAATATGTAGATACATGTATGAACGATTCACCTAACTGCAATAAATCGAAAATTTAAAAAGAAATCGTTTCATTTCTTTGTTTTTTTTTTTGTAAAAAAATAACACTAAAGTAATTAATATTATTTAACGGGAATTAACGCGATCTCTTATTTAGGGTATTACATACCTCTGGTTTGCCTGACGTTTCGACCAGGTTGCACCGGCCGTGGTCACAGGCTGACTGGCTCATCGGCGCACGCCCTCCGTCGTCGAATCCGTGAAGTAGAAGGCTCTTCATCTACCCGCACATTTTCGATATTGTTTTTGTGTCGCCATGTACCGTCACATACCACACTAACAGTGTCCCTATTCTGTAAGCAAACCGATGAGTCCCTATTCTGGTGTTTAACCGATTGCGCAGAAAAGCGAGGTGGTATGTTTTTTAACACTGGATTCCACGCTGTAGATAATTTAAAACCATCTTCCCGATTGAAAGTTTTATGCTTTTTAATCTCAATCGCTTCACGTACAACTCTTGAGTAAAAGTGACGTTCGGTGGAGAGGACTTGCGTGCGGTGAAATTCAATCCAGTGGTTGAGCCTTTATGCCTGGTGTGTATACTGTCGGAATGGACACACCAGGCATAAAGGTTCACAACATCGTCGGCACACCGAAGGATACATTGCCACTACAAACTCCGGGTGTTTATAAAATAGACTGCAGCTGCGGAAGCTCATACATAGGCCAAACTAAGCGGACTATTGCAGAAAGGGTCAAAGAGCATATCGCTGCTGTGAAGAACCGACAGACGAGCAAATCAGCGATTGCAGAACATGCACTCGATGCAGGCATCAACCACTGGATTGAATTTCACCGCACGCAAGTCCTCTCCACCGAACGTCACTTTTACTCAAGAGTTGTACGTGAAGCGATTGAGATTAAAAAGCATAAAACTTTCAATCGGGAAGATGGTTTTAAATTATCTACAGCGTGGAATCCAGTGTTAAAAAAACATACCACCTCGCTTTTCTGCGCAATCGGTTAAACACCAGAATAGGGACTCATCGGTTTGCTTACAGAATAGGGACACTGTTAGTGTGGTATGTGACGGTACATGGCGACACAAAAACAATATCGAAAATGTGCGGGTAGATGAAGAGCCTTCTACTTCACGGATTCGACGACGGAGGGCGTGCGCCGATGAGCCAGTCAGCCTGTGACCACGGCCGGTGCAACCTGGTCGAAACGTCAGGCAAACCAGAGGTATGTAATACCCTAAATAAGAGATCGCGTTAATTCCCGTTAAATAATATTAATTATCATGGAACGCGAAAGTTTAAAAGTTAACACTAAAGTAATTGTATTTTATTTTGGGGTGTATAGAGCTTAGACTTGAATGCATCAAAATATTTAAAGCAACAAGTCATCTACAACAAGTTAAAATAGACCGAATAGTAGAAGAATACAGTTGTAAATTAGAATGCATCAACATTGCATCGCCCAACAGTCGTATACCTCGTAAGAGTAGGTAATATTGTTCTGTGGTCTATACCGAGAACCGAGAATTATCTATACCTATGTACCTACCGTTAAGCGTTGAGCCCGTGACTGTTGACTTCTGTTAAAAACGAACAGTTGTTGAATGATATTTTGATATAATAACGGTAATTTAATTTATCGAGTGAAAGTGATACATTTTTACAGATAAAATTATTGGTCAGATAATATTTGTCAATCAAGAATCGCTGATAATACATCCTTCGCTAGAACGCGGGAGGGGAGGGGCGAAGGGATACTTCATTGTTTGCAATTTACATCTAGTGCACTAAACTTGACCCTTAGGCATATAATATACGTGTTGTAAAGTACGTGTGCGCTTCCGCTTTCTATTTTTGCAAATATTTTTCGTATTCTTCAATATGTGTGTACCTAATTACTAATAATGGGCATTAATGCTAATTCGATTCAATTTAAGTAATTGTCAATTCTTGTCTTAGGATATTAATTACTAATGCTAATATTGAAATTTCGTTCAGGGTGAACAAATTAAAAACGATCATAACTTGTAGGTAGGTATATCACTTATTACTAATTTTACATAAATAATTTATTTTATTATAATTTAACTCACCGCGATTTTGTGATCAAATATTTTATTTTCTCCAACATTATTACAGAAATAATGCAATACAGAGTTTGTTCGCGATATGCTAGCCTAAGTCGATTCATCACTTAAAAAAATCCCTATCTATTCACATAATACCTATTTACAACGCATACGTTACACTCTTCAAAACTTAAATTACCTATACCTACCCTAAAATTAAACTTCAATTAACAAATACTACGCAGGTACCAATTCTATGAACAACTTTAAACAATTCACCTAAACATTACGAGAAAACAAAAGCATTCAAAACAATACCTAATCTCCCGGCTGATTACTAATTATGCAATAAACAATCCTAAATAAAAAATATTTAAAAAACATGTAGTTTTTTGTAACACTTATGTACATATCCGTAGTAAACTTGCAAATAATATCCTACATATTTTAAAAGCCAGCACAATGTACTGGGTGATCGCTTTTTTGTAACCACCTAAACATGGTCGGGTTACCACGGTCTTGCACCTTCTAATGACTTTTATTTAATTATCTCGTAAATTATTATATGTACTACGCTGAAATTTTACAGTAGTAGTAGACAACTGAACTAAATAACTAATTATTGGTATAACATTCAGTTTATACATTCACACACAGGTTTATCGGTGGCCAAAAAAGGCCGCATACATTGTGATCGTGAACGTGGAGAGCTACATTTCATCATAACTTTTTAGTCACATACAGTATTCTTACGAAAATTCGTATACATTTGAAGGTAGTTACAAGCAATAGAATAACGTTTCAAGTAAGTCTTTAGAGGTCTTATTTAAAGTGTTAGGACGTATTGAAGTGTTTTCATACTTACCTAAATAATTTTTCAAATTTTATTGTCGAACAAATTAAAACTAATCCTTAAGAAGTTATGTACAAAAGATGGTTACAATCCGCTTACCCGTTTCAGAGATCCAGCAAACCCACAAACGTTACTCCAGCAGGATTTCGAATAACTTCGCAGCCGAAGAAAATACAAATACCAAATAAGTTGTAACATTTACCTAGTCCAGATAACTAATTATGTAGCTAAAATTTATTTCAATATTACAATTAAAAAAGAAAATGTCTGGCTGCGGTAACGTTTCAAACGTTACCCCAGCAGGAAATGTTTTTTTGAAATAACTAAAAAAGTTTAAGTGAAACAAATTTAAAAATGTGCCTAACAATTACAGAAGGGGAGCAACTAATTATCTATAACGTTTAAATGACCATTTTCGACATTATTTTGCTGGGGTAACGCACACATCAATTAGGACTTTTTGGAGTTTTATGGCATTCAGTCTAACTTCAGACTTTGTTTTCAAATTGAATAAAAATGCAAAACTAACCTAATAATAATTGGTCACATATTGGGAAGAAGGGATTAACCTTGAAATGGTTACGTCCCTGTAACACCACTTCTTGCCGCGACACTCATCGTCTTGTTTCTTTTTCTTTTCTCGTGTTTGTTTCTTTGTATATCGTTTTTAATTATTTCGTATTATCATTCTCAGCCCACATCAAAATATTGCTCGCTTTTATGTTTAAATGTTTTGCTCTTTTTCCGTTAATTTACAAACCCTTTTTTTTTTTTTTTTTTTTTTTAACGTGTGGAAATCCCCTCGGACCGTCACCCCTCCGGGGTTTGCGGCGGGGTGGTGTGTCGGACTCGGACCGACTAAAACCACACGGTGTGCCACTCTGCGCCTGTAACAGGAGGGATCCGGGAAGAGCTGTTGTTAAGACATCCGGACCCCTCCTAGCGCCAGCCCGCTCCTGGTGCGGGCTCCGTCTCAATGTTTTTGTTCCTCTCTTTAGGCGACGTCCGGCACACGCGGACGCCGCCCCCTCGCGGCTGGCCAAACTAATGCGGGTGGAGGGGAAACCCACCCCGTCCACCCGCGGCCACACTCAGGGCGGCATGAGGCTGTGGTAGGCGGGCCTCCGCCGCCCGGTTCGCCGGCGGCGGATCGGGTCCGAGTGGAGGTCGTCCTCCCGGGCCCTCTCCGCCGCCTCCTTCCGCGAGATTACTACCTCGCAGAAGGTTGCGACCGCGGTAAAACAACTGTCGCTACCGGCCATGGAGCGTACTACGGCCGGTAGCGAGAGATCCACTCCGATGACTGCAGTGAGGGCCCGGCGCTGCGCCGCCCATGCGGGGCCGAGTCCTCACTGCAGTCGCAGTGGTGGCAGGCGGGACTCAGTTCCCTCCTAGCGACCGAGTGCAGGTACTTTCCGAAGCAACCGTGCCCGGAAAGCACCTGCGTCAGCCGGAAGGAAAGGGTCCCGTGCTGCCGCCCTGCCCACTCGGCGATGACCGGCTGGAGAGCCTCCACGGCGGCGAAGCCAGCGCGTGGAGTCTCCAGCCGGAACGACCAACGAGCCATCGTGGCTCGGCGAGCGGCTTCGAGCCACTCGCGCACATCCTCGGGCGGAGGGCGAAATCCGCTCTCCGCCCGGTAGTCAGCCACTCGCCGATAAACTTCGGCGAGCACTTCCGCCTCCAAATCCCACGGGGAGTTCCGGCCAACGCGCACGCCACCTCCGTCGAAACGGTGCGGTAACCGCGTATGGCTCTGACCGCCATTACCCTCTGAGGGCGCCAGAGGCGTACCCTATTCTGGGCGGTCAGAGCCGCCGCCCACACCGGTGCACCGTACAGTGCCATTGACCGGACAACCCCCGTGTACAGCCGTCTTGTCGCGACGCTGGGTCCACCCATATTGGGCAAAAGTCGCCCTAGGGCAGACGCAGCGCCGACCAGCTTTGGAGCAAGCTGTCGGAAGTGCTCGTCGAAGAGCCACCTCCCGTCGAGGATCAGGCCCAGATATTTCATCTGGGCCCGAACCGGTACGAGGACCGAGTTGACCACTATTGAGGCGCCAGGGGGTGGACCACGACGGGGCCCATGAAATAACAGGGCCTCCGTCTTATCTAGGGCCACCCGTAAGCCCAGCGCCTCAATGCGCCCGACCACCAGGGAGACTCCCCCTGTGGCCAGGCGCGCCGCCTCTTGGAAGTTTGCCCCCCGGGCTGTCACGAGGGTATCGTCTGCGTAACAGATTACACCCAGCCCGGGGGGGAAATCGGCGCGAAGGGCCCAATCGTACCCTATGTTCCACAAGAGGGGTCCAAGAACAGACCCCTGTGGAACACCGCACGACATGGGCCGACACCTCAGATTACCTTCTCGGTCCTCGTACACGACGGTACGCTCCTCTAAATAGTCTGCCACTAGCCGCCTCAGGTACTTTGGCACCCCATGATAGTGGAGTGCTTCCCTGATGCAGCTGAATGGCAGACTATTGAATGCGTTGGCGATGTCTAATGACACCGCCAACAGCACGCCGCCACAGCTCACGGCCTCTTCGGTCACGGCCCTCAGGCGCAACACGGCGTCGACTGTCGAACGCCCCGCCCGAAAACCAAATTGGGCGTCCGACAGATCGGGGCCCACCTCGCAGAGCTGCCGGACGATGCGGGCAGAAAGAACCCTCTCAAACAATTTGCCCGCCTCGTCCAGCAGCACGATGGGCCTATAGGCCGCGACCGAATCGGCAGGCCGTCCCGGCTTCCTCAATAGGACCAGCTTCCCGCTCTTCCAGCACTCAGGGAAGCGTCCCGAAACCCTACACTAACTTTGCCCTCGCATCTGAAATCTCTGACAACTTCTAAAATATTGATATTAATTTTATGCTGTAAAAGACATCATTTTGATCTAAATTAAATGCACAACGTATCTAATATATTTAATTGAATAATAATAAAAATAATAATACTATATTGTTTAAGATAAAAATGGTTACTATGGGTTTCTCTTAGGAGATAGACATATACCATTTCGGACTTTCTTGTAGTTCTTTTTAAGATATACAATTCGGTAGTATGTTCGGCAGTGATCTATCTCGTAAGGTTTAGCCAGTGTTTACAATGTAAGCGAACTCAAACATTTTTTACGACTTAAAAGAGTTGTAATAACTCTTTGAAATTCTCGGTTTTTCTCTACGATAATGTGCATATATTGTGTGAAAGCTGCATTAAAATCCGTTGCGTAGTTTAAAAGATCTAAGCGTACAAGATCAAAAAACGACTTCATTTTATACTGTGTAAAGATAGATTTAGCACACATATTACTCAATAAGCATATCGTCCGTTGGAATTATTACCGGAACATTTCCGGTAGATATAAATCCGGCAGATATAAAGCTGGTAGAAATTACATCATTTAATACATGGGCTTTAATATAACCTCTTAAAGGTGTGCAAATATTTAGACATAGAACATGCAACATGACAAATACAATTTGAAGAATTTATTCAAAACATAAAGAACAATGGCGAATTCGTAGTTGAGTATAATTTGAACATCTTAAAATGTCATTCATAGGAAACGAATTCTAGTAAATATCTACATTTTTTGAAACTATCGTCTGTCAGTAAAATCCAGAAAAAGAAGCTTATTTGTTTATTTTAATTTTTTTAATAAGTAGTGGAAATGGAGTCTTACGAGTATATGGAGTCGTAATACCTACTGTAATCAGATAATAGTTTTATAATTGTAAGTATTGAAGCAATAAAGAATGTAGTTTGTGGTACATTATCAAACGCATTATTTACGTATTTGAAATCCTGTAGTGGAATATAAGGAAGTAAAATAAATAAAGCGCCAACTGAAAAAAAGCAAAGGCTTTTTGAGGACTCGTGACAGAGTTTTTTTTTTTTTTTTTTATTTATTTATTTGAATAGCTGATACAAATACAAATCATGTACATAGAGATGCAACATAAACTCCTTCGAGTTTTACCGTACATCAATTTCGTCATATGTTACTTACATTGTTACAAAATATCACAAAATGCAAATACACTTAGAATAAAAGCACCAATACATAAAGCATCACAATAATTAAGTGAGGGTAGTATACAAAAATGTGTACGTAGTGCGCAATGGTCACATCGACCGCGCATCAGTGATAAATTCAACAACATTATATCGTGGATACATTTATAATATTTTACTGCACTATACAGGTTGTTCCAGGGTATGACAAATGGTCGATTTAATTTTGTAAAAAGTGTTGTTTTGAATTTTATTTTTATGTTTACTTTTGTTAATGAAGTCTTTACTGATTTCGGAAGCTCATTTACTAAGAGTGGTACCATGCATTTTAGAGTTCTTTTCCCGTACAGATTTGTAAATCGTGGTAGTAATAATTTTGCATTATTGACGCTACGGGTCTTCATACCATGTGTATCACGGGCTTTGTATTTTTGAAGATCTACGTTAAAGTACTCCTCGGTTAGTAACGTTAGTTTTACTTTCTGATGTATAGGAATAATTTTGCAGAAATCAAATAGTTGTTCGTAATCGTGCTTAAATTTATTTTTTATGTTTTGTGGTACAATCTCTTTTAAAATTTTAAGTTGAAGTACATATATTTGGTCAAGGTGGCTCTTGTAAGTCCTGCCGTAGCTCGAAAGGCCATACGAGATTGTTGAGTCTGCCAAAGATTTATAAAGTAGGAGGAGTGTTTTGTATGGTATGTTATGCTTGATTAATGAGAATTTGGCGAGAATAGTTCTTAGTTTATTGCAGACTTGATTTATGTGTTGCTTCCAAATTACGCGGTTGTCGATAATTAGTCCGAGATAGGTTTGTTTCTCAACGTTTTCTATGGTGTCACAATTACAAGGAATAGTCAAATTAACGTAATTAGTCTTATGTAGACAATCATGACAGTGTGCTATAAGTTTAGGTGCCCAAATACTTCTGTTTTGGCTGGAACTAATATACATCACTTTGGTCTTTTTAATATTGAATACAAGTCCAGCATCATGCGACCATTTTAAAAGGAGGTTGAAGTCGCTTTGTAACCAATTTTGAGCTTCGATGATATTAGTTCCCGCAGAGATTAGGCAAGTGTCGTCTGCAAACTGGTACATTTCGCAGTTTTTTATCAGGCTTTCCAGATTATTTACGTAGGTGAGGTAATGTAAGGGTCCAAGAACAGAGCCTTGAGCTTGTAACAGTTATTTTTTTGTACATTTGTTGGTCTTGTTAAAAGCTACATCTATTAGCCGCGTTGCATTGTTTTTAATTTATCTTAGGTAGTTTATAACTACAGTTTTGATCTTCTGTGTTCACTGATGTTAAATGTCAAAGTAAAATGTTGAAGAGGGGTTATTTTCTGGAAGCTTCGTTAACCGAAGATATATAAGTCCGGCTTTCTGCCACGGGAGACACTGCTATCTCGTGCCTTCCGATCTTATATAGTGTTTTGATTGCTGTGTGATTTGATTTTCTTAATATATTATCTGTTTAAAGTACCCACACTGAAGTGGTGAGTATGTTCTTAATTCTACTTAAACCTATTTGTTTCTGGAACCTGTTTAATTATATGAGTGCTAATCCATTCGTAGGGTCCCAGATTTCGGGGTCAAGACAGTCAGTCTTAGACGGCGTGCTTGCTCTTTTGTGGCCTTCTGGTACAGACTCAAGTTTCTCGGTACCCTCTGGCAAAGCTGGTGATTGCGCGGCTCACGACGCAAGCGGACAGCCGTACCCAAGAGTTACGTACTTAAACTTATAATTGTAATTTGTTAAACTTTTATCCATATCCAATATAAATAGCCGACTCGGGCGGAAGAGGAAGTAACCTCCTGGAGGGACGACGAGGTAGGCACCGAGCACCATCAGCTCGGCTCTGACGCGCTCCGCTGCGGTTTTTTTTTTATACCCTCTGATTTTTTTTTATTGTAAATTTAATTTTGTTTTGAAATATACATGTATGTATGACTGAGGTGTAAGTTGTTTTCCTCTAAAGAGTCCCGTAGGTTTCCCACACGCACACACTTCTTTTCTCTTAGAAGGCGCCCTGAGGTAATCTCATAGATCTCTCCACTGGGTCAGCCGGTGAGTAGTCCGCCTGAGAAGAAAAGCGGCTACAAATTGGCGACCAACGTTTGGCCAGTGATCCAAACCTCTGTGTGTGTGCTGTGTGAGGGTGCCTGAGGGTATTCACTTTGGAGGAGACACTTCCCTCCGTCCGATACTCCCCAGGACGTTAATTGGTTGTGCGGGTGCAGTACGCATGTAATAATTTTACCCTCATTGTATTTTCAGCCTATCGTACCATCATCCCTGAGGCAAGGAAAATCAGTGAGACACCTAAATTCCAAATTTAACTCAAAATTCCTACTGCACATATTTCGGGTAAGTTTTGAAACATTTTCTGGCCTAAATTTTTTTTTTTTCTTTTTTTTTGAGTTAGCTACTTCTGTTCGTACCTTTGAGGTCCGTAGCGTGAAGTTGTGCATACGTGTATATTCAGTGTGTTTTTTTTTCCCAGTACTACTGGTGTAATTTACATGAAACTTAACTTAACTTATAAAGTTTTATGTACCCTCCATTTTTTTATATAACCTCTTGGCTTAAAATTAGAATAAAATAGTTTTGTGATATACATACCCTACTTAAAATTTATGTTGAAATAACTTTTATAATAATAAATTTAATCAATTCATTGGATTACTATGTCAATATTCTAAAGATAATATAACTTGTCTTAAATTTTTTTGTCGAATTAACTTTTATAATAAAAAAAAACTTTGTCATTTCATTGGATTACTGTGTTAATGTTCTAGAGATAGTATAACTTGTGTCTTGAATTGTGAAACAAGAATATCTTTGTCTTTAGTTGAATTTGCTTCTCAAGTTTTGAGAATTACTTAATGTTTTAATATTCTATTATAATATTTGTTAAAAATATTAGTGTGCTTTAACCTTCTCACACTTAATAGTGAAGAAGTATACTCAGTTTCTACTTTGAAATATTACTTGATATTTTAATATTTTATTGTAATATTTGTTAAAAATATTAGTGTGCTTTAGCTTTCTCACACTTAATAGTGAAGAAGTATACTCAGTTTCTACTTTGAAATATTACTTGATATTTTAATATTTTATTACAATATTTGTTAAAAATATTAGTGTGCTTTAGCTTTCTCACACTTAATAGTGAAGAAGTATACTCAGTTTCTACTTTGAAATATTACTTGATATTTTAATATTTTATTATAATATTTGTTAAAAATATTGGTTTGCTTTAGCTTTCTCACACTTAATGGTGAAGAAATATACTCAGTAGCAATATTTTTTTACTTTGAGATATTACTTGATGTTTTAATATTTTGTTATAATATTTTTTAAATATTAATTTACTTTAAACTTCTCACACTCTGTTGATAGTGAAGGAGTCTACTCAATATCATTATTTTTTTACTTTTTTGAACTGTAAAAGACATTAGGTCTGCATTACTGGTTTGTTAACTTGTTAAGATTATTTTTTTGTATAATCGAATTTAAATTGTAAACCACCATGGCAAATTTTCGTAAGTGCATTAACTACCTTAAAATTGATGAACTTATTAATGAACTGTCTTCCATGGGGATTTCAGCGAATCCTGAGGATACGGTTGTCGGATTGCGAAGTGAGATGCGTACTGCTTTGCGGCTTATCCGGCGTGGCAGCTTTAATGCCATTTGCCGCTGTTCCTGCCTTTGCCGCCTCTGACATGGTCTGTCAGCGGGCTTAAGGTCTTTGAACTGGAACAGGTTTTTCTTCAGGTGACTCCGTTTCGTATTATAAATTGTCTTTTTAGAGTTAGGGCTAGATACCTTCTAGATAGGTTAGCCGGTGTAGTTATAACTGACTAGACCTTCTCAGGACACCCCTTTGTGACCTGAGGGGTCCATTCACTACATTTCCTACATGGGAAATGTTCTTTCAATTGTGGTCTCGGACTACGTCTAAATTTTTCTTATTTGTGTCCTATGAGGATTGCTTCCGGCCTACTGTCGTGTTTGGGTCCCATATGGATGGCTTCAGGTTATGTCATGTGGTGTCCTATATGGATAACCACAGGCTTTGTAGTCGCGAGTCATAGTATAGAATGTTTTCCTAAACCACGGGGTTCGTAAAACCACATATGGATTTTGGCCCTGTTGAGGATATTCCCTGCGCACACTACGCAGGGAATACTTTGAGGGAGGGGGTGGTGTAACAGTTATTTTTTTGTACATTTGTTGGTCTTGTTAAAAGCTACATCTATTAGCCGCGTTGCATTGTTTTTAATTTATCTTAGGTAGTTTATAACTACAGTTTTGATCTTCTGTGTTCACTGATGTTAAATGTCAAAGTAAAATGTTGAAGAGGGGTTATTTTCTGGAAGCTTCGTTAACCGAAGATATATAAGTCCGGCTTTCTGCCACGGGAGACACTGCTATCTCGTGCCTTCCGATCTTATATAGTGTTTTGATTGCTGTGTGATTTGATTTTCTTAATATATTATCTGTTTAAAGTACCCACACTGAAGTGGTGAGTATGTTCTTAATTCTACTTAAACCTATTTGTTTCTGGAACCTGTTTAATTATATGAGTGCTAATCCATTCGTAGGGTCCCAGATTTCGGGGTCAAGACAGTCAGTCTTAGACGGCGTGCTTGCTCTTTTGTGGCCTTCTGGTACAGACTCAAGTTTCTCGGTACCCTCTGGCAAAGCTGGTGATTGCGCGGCTCACGACGCAAGCGGACAGCCGTACCCAAGAGTTACGTACTTAAACTTATAATTGTAATTTGTTAAACTTTTATCCATATCCAATATAAATAGCCGACTCGGGCGGAAGAGGAAGTAACCTCCTGGAGGGACGACGAGGTAGGCACCGAGCACCATCAGCTCGGCTCTGACGCGCTCCGCTGCGGTTTTTTTTTTATACCCTCTGATTTTTTTTTATTGTAAATTTAATTTTGTTTTGAAATATACATGTATGTATGACTGAGGTGTAAGTTGTTTTCCTCTAAAGAGTCCCGTAGGTTTCCCACACGCACACACTTCTTTTCTCTTAGAAGGCGCCCTGAGGTAATCTCATAGATCTCTCCACTGGGTCAGCCGGTGAGTAGTCCGCCTGAGAAGAAAAGCGGCTACAAGCTGTACCTTCCTTCACTGTGATTTTTTCACTAGACAGAGGTTTGCGCACTGTGTTAAAAATTTGAAGACTAAACGTCGGACGCGAAAGGCGATTATACTAGTTTAGGTTTAGAATTTACAATTCATTACGTGTTGAAACAGGTAACAAAGTAAGGAAAAGGAATAAACTTATTGGATTTTATATGTGCGTACGTTAGTATAAGATGATTATTTCATGCATCTGACACATTGAAAGTAACAAAAATATAACCTACGAAAGTTCTACACCTAGTGGACTATAATAATTCTTTATTATCTTTTTTTATTTTATTTAAATGGTACAGTTATAATTATCAAATAATTATGTGAAACAACACAAAAACCAATTTGAAAAGTCGATAGCCATTGATAAATTGATAAAAAAAAGGAAACATTATAGCAGCTATGTCATATAAGACTTATGCTTATGATATTATGAAAAAATGCAGTACGTAACTAAAAATTCCAATGTTAATATCTTTTTTTAGCCTATCCCAAACAAAAATGGTTTTACGCATAAATTTAAAAAAAAAGACAAGTTTTTGAATTTTTTTTCACCAATAGACCATACAATTTGATTCTAAATATTTTTTGTATCGAGACCCGCCATTGTTCTTTATCTCAACGTTAATCTCAGAGAATTAATAATGTCAAGAGTATTATAAATGTTATAAAGTCAGATATATGAATCAAAACAAAATGGCATATACATCATTTTTAACTTTCTGTGCTTGCGCATTATAACTGGCTGAATGAAGTCCTCTCCCATCAACGCGCTGCAAGTGGAATGTTCTGAACCTCCCTTAGCAATAAGAAGGCAATTCTTGTCTGCACGTTTTTTATTAAAAATTATGTGTAAGCCCTGTCACCCCCTCTACAAAATAATTTCTGACTTGGATACTGTCTGTACAACTAGATATTGGGCACATAGGGAAACTCCACTGATACTTCAATCCTTTCGTGATTACCAAACTTTTATTAGTAGTGCTGTAAAATTTGAAACTCCCTCTGTTCTGCTTCGAAAACGACATTCTATGCTTTAAACCAGACGTAATTTTAGACTCTGGAATCCCCAAAGGTTCTGCGAATGCTAATTCGATGTTCAAAGCATTCGTTGAATAACAGTGGAAGGGTTATAAAAAAATCTTTACTGATGCATCCAAATTATGTAGTGAAAGCTCTGTGGGAGCTGCAGTATACTATCAGGATTCTAGAATTGTCTTAAAATTTAGATGTCCCAAAGAGTCCTCGGTATTTACGGGCGAGTGTGTTGCCATTCTGGAAGCATGTCTCTTCATTGTATCCCACAACATCAACAGGGCCGTAATATTTACTGACTCCCTTAGCTGCCTCAAAGCATTTTTACAAAATCCATTTCAGAATAGGTTACATAGCTCATAAATCCTAGAATTTAAAAAGCCTTATATAGCACTAGGAAGTCAAGTATAATTCAATTGGTATGGGTTCTAAGCCATAGTGGCATTCTAGGCAATTAATGTGCAGACTTATTGGCCAAAATGCTACTTTTTCTGAAACGACTGACCTCAAACATTATGTTTACCATAACCTTATGACCTCCTGAGGCTTCCCCAGGAAAAGTTACTAGCAGCCTGGCAGTTAGAGTGGACTAGCTCTTCTAAAGGGAAAGGCAACTATTATTATGCCACACAGCCATTAGTAATACCAAACCTTGGTTCTATAAATACAAAAAAGTATCCAAACCTGTAATCTCTACTATCTGTAGACTTCGTACAGGTCACGGTTGCTCCCCCGTTTTCCTACACAAAATGTGGGTTAGGGATTCATCGCTATGCGAATGTGGATTAGATAAAGGCAATTTAGATCACATTTTCTTTAGCTGCAGGAAAAATAACCCATCCTTAGACCTCTACGGGTACTTAAGAAACTTGAAGATTCCCACGTCTATTAATTTCTCTTCTCTCTTAACCTATTCATCTCCAGAACTCTTCTGAACGCTTATGGTCTTTATAGGTTGTAATACCATCAAACTTTAACCTGTTCTCCTTTAAATTATATTATTAACAACAAACAGATCACATTTAGTGCAGTGATGTCCTTCAGAGGTTATGTTTTAAAAAAAAAAGAATAAAAACAATTAAAAAAAACACATGTCACATAGTCATGTTCAAAATAAAGTAGATAAGAAAGAACGAAATTAATTTGATTTAGAATTTGTGTTGCAAAAAATCAGTTACATTATAATAGCATTTTTGGCTCAGAATGTTTTTTAATGTCCGTTTAAAGTTGGTCATATTTGACTTCTTTTTATTGCTAGGTAATTTATTATACATTTTAGGAGCTATGGCGAAAACACGATAAATGGATTGCAGTGTCAAAATATTATATTTTTTTAAATGAGGCAGACAGCTGTCGGTTGATTTTAGAGAGAACATTGCCCTCAGACAGCGTTTCTGTGCCTTGAAAATTATATCTTTATGTACCTACAGAGTTACCCCAAAAAAATATACCAAACCTAAGAACCGACGCCACCATACCAGGATATGCAGTCAGAAGTGCATCAGTATTAATTATTTGTGACAATTCATGAAGTGCATACTCTTATTTACTGACCCTCTTGCATAATTGTTCTACATGTGGGTTCCATGCTAACTTATTGTCTATTATTACATCTCAAAATTTTGTGGAATCTACTTCATTTAAAGATTGCCCATTAGCGCCTATCAGTAAGTTTTTCATACTAGCAATACGCTGACTAAAATTGCATTGTCTTTCCTATGTTAGCTCTTAAATTATTTAAATCTCAATGCGTTTTTTTATATCATTACTATTTGTATCCTTATTATTACATTTAACAGTAATTGTACTATCATCTGTAAATAGCGCTGGTTTCTGGGTTACATTAGGTAGGTACAGAAACGTCTTTTCTTTGTAGTATAAAGTTTTTCTTTGCAATTTTTGTACTACAATGAAAAGTAAAATGTGGATGTTTTAAATGAATTTAATTATTTTTGTTCAATTTTCAATCATTATTATAGAGATCAACCTGCCAGGCATCCACTAGCAAAAAAATATTAATGGTTTTTTTATTTTCCTGGAGACAGCGAATTTTACAATTTATAAAATAATAATAAATAATAATAATAATAAAGAAATGGAAACTATTTTTTTTCTCCGGTTTGTCATTTATGTAGATGCGTATTTTTCCATTATGGCGGCAGTATAGTTTTCTATATTGTCTCTATTTCCTTTCTTAAATTCAGATTTTATGATCACTGCTTTCAGTTTGTCTGGGAAAATTCCAGCTGCTATACATAAATTCATAATATGACAAATATTACCTGGAACAGATTTTATGGCTCTAGTACATATTCCGTCATACCCTATACTGTTAGTGTTCTTTAGGTTTCTTATAATATGCAATATATTAAAGGGTGAGCAAGCTTTCAAGAACATAGATTTTTGCATAGAGGACACACATATGTTGAATAAAGCAATTTATTTTTAGGATTATTTGGGTCTATTCTCTCTACAAAATAATTATTAAAAGCATTTTATACTGCATTAGGATCTGTTAGGGTTTCATTATTAATTTTTATTTTGTTTTGTGGAATGTATAATTTTCCAAGCAGTTTTTGCTTTGTTATCTGCTGTATTAAAAGAGTAAGTGTTTTGTGCTCTCTGAGTTTTTTTTATATCTCCTAGACCTAGACTCTAGGACCTAGAGTATTGTTTAAATTAAATTTTGTTAGCATCACTGGGATTTTGCCTATATTTCTATAAAAGTGTCCTTTTTTTACTGCATGTCATTCCACGCGAGACCCTTTTTTGTTTTTATGTGCATTGATAGTTATAAGTCTGGATGGAACAGAGATCATAAAATAGTTATAGAAGGTATTGTAAGCTAAATTAGAGTCTACGGCAGTGTACACTTCAGAAAAAGTAAATTTGCTTATACACACTTTAAACTTCTTCTGGTTTTCTAAACAACAGACTCTTCTTCAAACTCTCCACCGTTTAAACAGGCACATATTTTTAACACGACATTGCAGGATCTGCGCTGTGTGATCTGACAATTCGTTGGTGAGGACAAATTACAACTAATGCACTCTTATGACCAACATTTGAAGGTAAGAGATTTTTGCAGATTAGCGAAAAGAACGAACATAGACTTAAGCAAAAATAATGATTGATTTGGTGCTATGACATTCTAGCTGTTCTTCAGAACCTATGCGGAAACGATTACTTATTTTTATGTAAAAGGAGATTGAACGTATACAATGATACCATGTATGACGCCGTTTCAAAAGTTGCCTATTGCTACTTATGGAATGAGCCTTTGGCGGAAAGAGTTGCAATTATCTGGGTACAGATAAATGGGCTCAAGAAAAAGGATTTTATCTCTCTATGCGACTCCAATCCTATATTTTAAATTTTGAAATATAATCTTAAAGACTCAAAATAGCTTGTTTTTATTTGTTACTATCGGCTCGTTTAGAAATCTTCTACTTGAACCTTTTATGCGTCATGAAATTTTTGCTTCATTCGGCCAGTAGTACGATAAGGTAAAATAAAAAAGTGTGTATGTGCAATTCACAAAACCCCTATAAAAAAATTCCCGGTGTGACTAAAGCAGCGTTTTTCAAATTAGACGTGAACGACGTCGCGGGTAACAGCTAGTATTTACTTAATCCTATACATTTACGTGTTTGTTTATTTATCGTGACGAATTTTCGTTTCATCGAGTTTCAAATCACAACGATTCTTAAGAAGTTTCAATTAAAAAAAAATAACCAAAACTTTTATATTTTAAAATTGTTATACAAATCTCCAAGGTAAATACCTAATATTATAATATTTCACCCTATGCTACTATTTTTTTTTTATCAAATCTAAACTTTTTTTTTTACTTCTAATGTCAAGCTCAAATACTTAAAATCTGATAATTTAGGTTTCCTTTAAAAAGTAATTGATCCAATATCACAATCAGATGAAGTGACAAAGTAGTATTTAGTGTTAGTGTTAGTAACCCTTAATTAGGGGCGTTAATTTTACAAGACATCCTAGTGTTTTTTGAGTTTAAAAAAACAAAATTATTCTAATGCTTCCCATTGGTATTTTTTAATTCTTATTAATATCAATCGGGTTTTTCGTTTTGAAAATGTTTGAATGTGTTTCGATAAAATATTTGGTTTTTAGGTTGGTAACATTTAAAAATGGAATTTTTATTTGCAACACTAATAGGTGGTACGTCTTAACGTCAGGTTGGCATTTATAGTGTAATATTTATATACGGGACTCTGTGTTTATTGTATTGCAGGAATATTGAGGAATATTGGACAACCATTTAATGTGACAGTAAAACATCAATTAAAATGGGGGACAAAAATACTCCGCTCTTAGCTGTACTACAGTTACTCAGAAAGTATAATTTAAAGGTAATTACTAAATGTGCAGTTTATCTTTTTTATCGTGTGTGTGTGTTATTATTTTTTCACGACTATGTACCTAAATGTTTTAAACTTTTAGGGCACAGAAGACATATTAAGAAAAGAAGCAAGCTTGGGAGATGTAGAGTACGAAAATTTAGATTTACCTGAAGTGGAATTGGCCAGTATTCTCACAGCACATCATACTGAAAGTGATCCTTATAGTTATGAATTTGCTTATGATACCTTGAAGAAGTTTGTTGAAAACTCTCTAGATATTAACAAGGTAAGTAATTTACAATCAACTATTGTTTATAGCTGTCCACCATAAAATTGTATGACCATTGTAAAGAAATTGATATAACTAGTTTAGTTGATGTCTTTTATTTGTAGCATGAGCTGTCAACACTTTTATATCCTGTATTTGTTCATATGTATCTTCTCTTAATAATCTACGACCACAATGAACATGCTGTAAACTTTTTGGAGAAATTTGGCACAGAACAAGAAGATTATTGCCAGGAGGATTTAAAACGATTGTCTATTGTGAAGCATAAAGATCAAATAAAGGGCAATGAGCTTGCTGAAATATACAGGTAACAATGTTAATTGCAATATCAACTTGCACTGGCTTTTAATGAATTTTTACATTTCTTTTAATGAAGTTTGGCGTTAAGTCTTCTATAGTTGTACATGAAGTACACAAAACGCAATATAATTCAATTTGTTGTAATAGTACATCGCAGACTACCCTTTTTTTTGACAATATCCATATAAAGGTTGTCTGTAAGAGATTGCCGTGAGCGATAAGACTGCTTATTGTTTTACCGAAATGTATTTCATATCTGTATTAATAATACTTCAACGGTGTACAATAAAGAGATACATAAATAAAAAATAAATAAATATAAATAGTAATAAAAAATATAAATAAGTAGTAATAATGACTGTAAGCTAAAAATTATTCAACAAATAACTTACACCTATTTATATTGTTTTTAGCACAAACAAGTTTGTTGTCCAACTATCAAGAGATGCATCTTCTCAATTAAAACGTTTTCTGCATGAACAAAAAAGTTCAACTGTCATAATTAACATTATAAATAATCACATACAAGTTGAAGTTCATGATGGTCCTGGTAGAACTCAAGCCCAAGTACGGGCTACCACTGGTGGAATTCTTGGTGAAGCTACTAGAAATGGTATGTATCATATCTATTTGGACTAATGTACTTATCAAAACTTTAACACATTAATTAAATAGCTTCAAGCACAATGAGTACTATCATTTACATTGTTAAATGACAATGATTTCAATTATTTGCATAAAAGTTGGTGTGTTTAAATCTAACACATGCAAATAGTCCATTTTATTGCCATGCAAATGAAGGTTATAATAATTAATGATAAATATAATTATGGACGTCCGTTCGACACTGCGGTACAGCCGGGACTGTCTACGCCCCGAGCGCACCCCGAGATCGAGGCGCGTAGGTATAGCTCGCGTTTCGTCCGTTTGTATGAAGTTGGAGTACTGTAGTATAATAGTACCGTGGTGTTGGTGTTAGTAACCTGAGAGCTTGCCTTTAATTAGGGGCGTTTTTTACAAGACATCTTAGTGTTTTTTGAGTTAAAAAAACAAAATTATTCTAATGCTTCCCATTGGTTTTTTTTAATTCTTATTACTGCATTATAGCCTTATCTTAATATCAATCGGGTTTTTCGTTTTGAAAATGTTTGAATGTGTGTTTCGATAAAATATTTGGTTTTTAGGTTGGTAACATTTAAAAATGGAATTTTTATTTGCAACACTAATAGGTGGTACGTCTTAACGTCAGGTTGGCATTTATAGTGTAATATTTATATACGGGACTCTGTGTTTATTGTATTGCAGGAATATTGAGGAATATTGGACAACCATTTAATGTGACAGTAAAACATCAATTAAAATGGGGGACAAAAATACTCCGCTCTTAGCTGTACTACAGTTACTCAGAAAGTATAATTTAAAGGTAATTACTAAATGTGCAGTTTATCTTTTTTATCGTGTGTGTGTGTTATTATTTTTTCACGACTATGTACCTAAATGTTTTAAACTTTTAGGGCACAGAAGACATATTAAGAAAAGAAGCAAGCTTGGGAGATGTAGAGTACGAAAATTTAGATTTACCTGAAGTGGAATTGGCCAGTATTCTCACAGCACATCATACTGAAAGTGATCCTTATAGTTATGAATTTGCTTATGATACCTTGAAGAAGTTTGTTGAAAACTCTCTAGATATTAACAAGGTAAGTAATTTACAATCAACTATTGTTTATAGCTGTCCACCATAAAATTGTATGACCATTGTAAAGAAATTGATATAACTAGTTTAGTTGATGTCTTTTATTTGTAGCATGAGCTGTCAACACTTTTATATCCTGTATTTGTTCATATGTATCTTCTCTTAATAATCTACGACCACAATGAACATGCTGTAAACTTTTTGGAGAAATTTGGCACAGAACAAGAAGATTATTGCCAGGAGGATTTAAAACGATTGTCTATTGTGAAGCATAAAGATCAAATAAAGGGCAATGAGCTTGCTGAAATATACAGGTAACAATGTTAATTGCAATATCAACTTGCACTGGCTTTTAATGAATTTTTACATTTCTTTTAATGAAGTTTGGCGTTAAGTCTTCTATAGTTGTACATGAAGTACACAAAACGCAATATAATTCAATTTGTTGTAATAGTACATCGCAGACTACCCTTTTTTTTGACAATATCCATATAAAGGTTGTCTGTAAGAGATTGCCGTGAGCGATAAGACTGCTTATTGTTTTACCGAAATGTATTTCATATCTGTATTAATAATACTTCAACGGTGTACAATAAAGAGATACATAAATAAAAAATAAATAAATATAAATAGTAATAAAAAATATAAATAAGTAGTAATAATGACTGTAAGCTAAAAATTATTCAACAAATAACTTACACCTATTTATATTGTTTTTAGCACAAACAAGTTTGTTGTCCAACTATCAAGAGATGCATCTTCTCAATTAAAACGTTTTCTGCATGAACAAAAAAGTTCAACTGTCATAATTAACATTATAAATAATCACATACAAGTTGAAGTTCATGATGGTCCTGGTAGAACTCAAGCCCAAGTACGGGCTACCACTGGTGGAATTCTTGGTGAAGCTACTAGAAATGGTATGTATCATATCTATTTGGACTAATGTACTTATCAAAACTTTAACACATTAATTAAATAGCTTCAAGCACAATGAGTACTATCATTTACATTGTTAAATGACAATGATTTCAATTATTTGCATAAAAGTTGGTGTGTTTAAATCTAACACATGCAAATAGTCCATTTTATTGCCATGCAAATGAAGGTTATAATAATTAATGATAAATATAATTATGGAGGATTAATTACGTTAATTACAAGGGAGCGAAATACGCAGGACAACAGCACTGCAGAGAGAAGGAAAACTTGACACAAACCCTTTTTTTTTTTTACGTGTGGAAATCCCCTCGGACCGTCACCCCACCGGGGTTTGCGGCGGAGTGGTGTGTCGGACTCGGACCGACTAAAAGTCGCCCGGCAGTCAGCCACTCGCCGATAAACTTCGGCGAGCACTTCCGCCTCCAAATCCCACGGGGGAGTTCCGTCCAACGCGCAAGCCACCTCCGTCGAAACGGTGCGGTAACCGCGTATGGCTCTGACCGCCATTACCTTCTGAGGGCGCCAGAGGCGTGCCCTATTCTGGGCGGTCAGAGCCGCCGCCCACACCGGTGCACCGTATAGTGCCATTGACCGGACAACCCCCGAGTACAGCCGTCTTGTCGCGACGCTGGGTCCACCCAAATTGGGCAAAAGTCGCCCTAGGGCAGATGCAGCGCCGACCAGCTTTGGACAAACCCTATACCCTATACCAACCCGTCTGGCCAGCATGGTATAGTAGGCCAAAACCTCCTTTCTAAGGAGAGGCCTATGTCTAGCAGTGGACTGTTAAAGGCTGTTGATGATGATGATAATTACAGAATCAATTCAATAATGTCCTCTAAGTCCATATTACTTGTTATTTAGACTTTAATATTAAAGAATTATAAATATTTCAAATGATAAGAAGAACAAATTCAGTTTTTAGTTTAACTAATTTTTTAATATTTATTTTTAATGTTTGTGCTTAAAAAAAAGAAAAAATTATGAATTGAAGTGTTTTTTTTACTGACATCTTGAGAAACTTTTTTTCATCCTACTATCATACTAAAAACTAATTGATAATAAGACTCATTTATTTTTGGATTCACAGAGAATCGCACAAAAGTTTATTATGGTCTTCTAAAAGAACCCGACATACAAGTTTTACCAGCACCTGTTGAAGATGAAGAGGAAGTTGAAGAGACACCAGATAAACCAAAAAAGAAGAAAGCAAAGAAAGATAACATTTTTATGAAAAAACCAAAATCTGATCCCAATGCACCTCCAAATGATAGAATTCCACTACCAGAACTGTAAGTTCAGTTTTTGAAAAGGTTCTGTGCTATGTAGAAGTGAAAAAGAAGCTTTAAAACTTTTCTAAATTAAAATTTTCTTATAGGAAGGAAACTGATAAAATTGAGAAAGGAAAAGCATTAAGAGAAGCCTCTAAGCGCATACAGTTAGGACCAGAGAGTCTACCATCCATATGCTTTTATACACTTCTTAACAGTGGTCACACAGCAGTTTGTACCGACATATGTGATGATTCTACCTTGCTAGCTGTTGGCTTCAGTAACTCGCACATTAAGGTATTTATAAATTTTATTGAGGTTTTACTGAAGTACTTTTTCCATTTAGGTCAGAACACTACATTTTTTATTCTTAATTAAAATTCCAAGGTAGAGACAGAAAAGAAACCTGTCATTGCAACTTGTGTCCCAATTTTTTAAATACCTTAAATAGCCTAAGTTACGCTTTTTAGTATATCAAATGAGATGCCAAATTAAGATGGGTTTTTAACTAATGCTTATTTATAATTTAAATTATTATAAGTAAAGGTGAAAAGTATAATGTTTTATTGTTTTGTTGTGACTTGCTAATCTCTGCAATCTACCAGTGGGTAAATAATTGCATTTAGATTACAGTATAAATTACTGTAGGTAGGTTAGTGTTAGCTATGTGACATCGTGCTATGGCTCTTACGAGCAGAGCATTGACTATACACACGGAATTTAAAATTTCTAGTCTTATAAAATTATGTATTAAAGAGAATGTTTGTGCCGTTCTTAGAATTATCATCAAAAAAGATAACAAGAAAAAGAGAACCTTCACTGTCTATTTATTATACATTAGCTGTGCCCTGACACGTTTTGCTGTGTCGCGTAGTGGTTGCAAAAAGTAGATAAAAACTATCTTTAAAGCATTTTGTACATACTGTCAAAATTTAAAACTTTTAGAGTTAAGCATACACAAACCAACTTAACATTTTATTTAGATTTATTTAAACCCTGAGCAAAAAAATTAGAGATTGTAAAGCTTGCTTATAATGTAATGGTAAACAATAGGTAAATTAATATCAATTGTAAAAAGAGATCCAATAAGCAAGACAAAGTCATTTATTTATTCAAATACAATTTATCATTAATTCAATTTTTTTTTGTTTCTGGTCAATATGCAGGTGTGGACTTTAACACCTGTAAAATTAAGGGGAATGAAATCAGCTGAAAAATTACAAGATATTGACAGAGAAGCAGGTATGTGTGCTATTTACAATATAACATCTGACAGTTCGAATTCAGCTAAATCTTTCTGTTTACTGAACTAGAAAGGGATTGCTTCCTGAGAAAACAGAAGTTGTGAACTTAAGGACACATGTTACAATATATTGGGTCCTATAAAATAAATAATTATTCTTTAGTGTCTGTGGTATGGCAAGTGGATGCCCTTGTCATAGTGGCGTCTACAATCACACACGGACACTGGCACGCGTCCCCAACTTCTTCTACAATTGCTCTCTCATGCTATTAGTTTTTCTCCCCTATTTCCATTCTGCCTTTGTTCTATCTGCTAGTGATGCATCCTAAGGAAATTTTGCAACACGTGGGCTGACCATGTAAACTAGCCATAACTCATTGCAATATTATACACAGCCTATAGCAGTCCACTGCTGGACATAGGCCTCTTCTTAGAAAGGAGGTTTTGGCGTAATATACCACGCTGGCCAGACGGGTTTGTAGGTATAGGGTTTACGAGTAATTCAAGATTTCCTTTTCTTTGCAGTGCTGTTGTCCTGCATAGTCCATATCACTCAATCGCAAATTAAATCGGGAGCATTGCAAGAAAATCATGATGAAATTGTGCATTGTTCACATGGCTAGCCTAGTAGTAAGGGATTAGTATAGCCCTTAAATATTTGTGGTTATAAATCTGCAGTGCAATAGGCAGTGATTGTTGTGGGTTCGTTAAAATTAGTGATGGAAATTATTGCTACCTTTAATCATAATCTTGATTGTTCTTAGTCCCTGTGATTACACCTGTGAAAAATCACTACTGGGATTTGGTCATACACAAAAATAAATGCCTTTAAAAACTTAAGCAAAGGAAAACCAAACTTTCGCGAGTCTGGCGCTAGCGTAATCATAAGTCGCAGTGGTTTTATAAATTAGTCACAGGTGTAATTTATAAAACATATTATTTATAATAACAGGTGATTGTTATTTTATTCCATCCCTAGTTAAAATCCAACCAAGACGCCGTGAACTTGTTTTGTTTCTTGTTTAACGGCTTGTTTAGCATAGACGTACTTAATATTCTGTTTTTATACTTAGTTAACAATAAAATATTGATTTTAGGGGATGTACTCGTTAGAATGATGGAGGAGAAAGATAGAGATACATGCCGCACTCTCTATGGTCATTCAGGGTCTGTCTACAAAGTTGCTTTCGATCCATTCAAAACTCTATTACTTTCGTGCTCTGAAGACTCGACTGGTATGTATAGTTTATTAATATCTACCGGCAATGCACACTTAGCATCTGAATCATCATATTACAGGCATAACCAATTGAGAATGCATTACATAAATTAAACAAAAACGAAACTGAAATGAAAACAAGTTATTTTCATATTTTTTTTGCTGTTTTAAAACATAATAATAATGATTTATTTATATTTAACATTGTACATTGTTACAAAAAATATGGAGTCTCCATTTAAGTAAAAGAATATCTGTACCAGGAGACTCCATCTTATACGGTGTCATAGTTGTGTGTTTCGAAATAAACAATCTAACAAGATACAACAATAAGTAATAAATCCTCCTTATATGCTTACAAATATTGCATTTGACTACATGAAATTTATCAATTACGACTTCCAAAAATGAATATTTGTAAATGAATGGGGAACATACATTGGTTGGAATTTGGGTTCAAAGTATACCTTTTATCAGTACTTATCAATTATCTATAACACAATACTAGTCTAGTCACATAAAACGCTTTGGAAATGATTCGACCTCTGTATAGTCTAAGACTGTAAGCAATTTCATTAAGGTGTTTTTAATATTTCTGAATGAGAGTGTAAATATTTAATAATTTGTTAGCATTATTATAGAGGGGGCCAGCCAGATAATTAAATCGTCTCTGTGCAAGGGTCGACTTGCATCTATATATGTCAGCAGCAGCATAACTTCGACGAATTCCACAATTTCTGGGGTTGAAGGGTATTATTTTGTGCTTTCTGAGAATAGTATTCATTCAGTTTTTTCTAATACTTAGTAGTTCGGACATAGAGTAAAGCTGTAAAGTTGGATATCGAAATGGTAGGAAATACATCACCTTTATTAGATATCGTTGGGCTCTTTCTCATTCAAAATTTCTTGTTTTTGCAGCGCCACCCCATATCGGAATATAGTATATAATGACAGATTGAACTAAGGCTAGGTAAATTTATTTTAAAAGTAATTTTAATGAGACGTATCTTAATATTTTAAAAATTCGCATTAATTTGCTAAGCCTATTTGTAATAAGTTCCAAATGGTAAAACTATGATAATCTACTACCCAACATTACGCTCAAGTACTTAACGGATGAAAATTTTGTTAATATGGGACGGTCACAATCATATTTATAATCTGGTTCGTTACATCTATGAATTTTAATGTTAAGTTTATATTAGGTTGGGATCTTTGGTAAAGCACACATAGTTAGATTTTGTCGAATTTAAGGATAGCGTATTCTTTTTTAACCACCAGTCAATACTAGTGAGGCCCATCACAGACGGAAACGGTGTCCTCCCACGACTTATCAGAGAGCACAATACCAGTGTCGTCCGCATATGATTTTTTTTTTGCACTATTTATTCTAAGATTGCACAAATCATTTATACACTGTATTTTTTTTCTTTTTGACAAACCTTTAACCTGCAAATTCTGCACTTTATTTCTAGACGATTTGCAAAATATGAACAAAAAATATTGAGTGGTTTAGAAACAGGTATTTTCTTTTTATTTTCCCCATTTGCAACATCATGTGTAAATGCAGTCATAATAAATTAACCTCAGGCGTCGATCAGCTGTATACGCCGAGCGTTAACATCAGACGTTGCCGCTTCTACTACACTCGAATCGAACGAAATATGTTGATTGTTGCGTCATCAGGATGAAGAACACGCGTTTTTAATTAGTTTAAAAAAAAACTAGTGTAACAACAGACAGTCTCATGTTTGAAATACCATTAGAATTTTGTCATTTTAAAAATCTACTTCCCTGTAAGTCAAATTCTGAATTCTAATTTAACCATTATTCTTCTTAGCAAATTAATACAAATAATTTAAAAACCGCTTTAAATAATTTCGAAACTTCAAACTGATGATAAATATTTATTCCAGTGAGACTATGGTCACTTCAATGCTGGACATGTTTGGTCGTTTACCGCGGCCACGTATGGCCAGTGTGGGACGTCCGTTGGTCGCCGCATGGACATTACTTCGTGTCCGCTGGACATGACCGCACTGCTCGTCTCTGGGCGACCGATCATCATCAACCTCTCAGAATATTTTCCGGCCACTTATCGGATGTTGACGTAATTATGTTTATATATTTCACGTTTAAGAACAAATTCTCGTATCGAATACATTGTTTTCTTTATTTGTCAGTTTAAATGCGCCTTAAAAAAAAAGACAAATCGGTTCGATTTCATTATGAGATTCGTAATTAGTAAAACAAAAGAAAAAACTTAGGATACCCGGGTAGATAGAGTGAGAAGAAGGGAGAGAAGAGGACGATGCTAAACTACTATACAAACTATCAAAAGGAAATCTCAAATCGCAGACCGACATTCATTCGGGGTCGCCGAAAACTGACGACCGACTCCTGTTTTTCTAGTGCTATACTAAATGAAAGACTTGAACGATTCCTTTAATTGCGTAAAAAGAATATACTTCAGAAGTCTACTGACCGATAAATATATAATTTACTTTCATATTTTAGTGCGTGCAGTTCCATCCAAATTCAAATTATGTAGCTACTGGGTCCAGCGACAGAACAGTTCGATTATGGGACTGTTTGACGGGTACACAAGTTCGAATCATGACAGGACACAAGGTATGTTGCATTATGATGATCTTATATGTAGCTGACGTTTTTCACATAACATTAGTTGAAAATTTAAGAGCATTGTTCTTTTTTCAGTCGACAATATTTACTTTAGCGTTTTCCGTGTGTGGGAGATGGCTGGCATCAGGTGGCAGTGCTGGGGAGCTTTTAGTGTTTGACATTTCGACCGGTTCTCCGTCTGCTTTGCTGCCGCCACTGCATACCGCGCCCATACACGCATTAGCTTTCAGTCGTGATGGTACCGTTTTGTCATCAGGTAAAGATTTTTACTTAATTTCTTTATTATTATTATCTTAGGGACTATGCACTTAAATAATCAATTAACAATTGTATCTATCACATACAACTTTACATCACAGGTTCCTTGGACTGCACTATAAAACTATGGGATTTCGCTGCTATAACAGAAGAAGCTAATGGTGAAGAAGCAGGAGCTAATAATTCAATACAGAAGGAGGAAAAGTTCTTGTTGAGATCATTTGCAACAAAAAATTCACCCATAAAGGGCTTGCATTTTACTCGTCGTAATCTATTACTTGCTGTAGGTTCGTATGAAGGTAGTGCTTAATGTTTATGTATTTTATCATAATTGAACAATAAAGTCTGTAGTAAGTAACTTGTCATTTTTTTAACAATTCCTGTTACGTAAGTTGTTATGTTATGTTGTTGTGTTTTTGCAAATGTCGTTCTATCATCTCTGCCTATCCCAGTCTTTAATAAGGCGTTAACAAATGTACCGAGGGCATTCAATTTATTATCAGTATCAGGGAGATTTGGAAATGGTTGATGGGGAGAAGGGGGGGGGGGGGTTGTAGCTTAATTATCTCAAATGTTGATAATATCATCTGTACGTATAAATATTTTGGATTTGCATTAGTATTCGAATTACCCTCAGCAATGATTTTAATGGCCTGTTATTGTAGTGATTAGTGACCATCATTGTTCTATGTTTGGCCCAGACATAGAACATACACCCAGACAGTCTGGGTGTATTTTACCTATAATGTATGTATTTAAAAATATGTAAATATGTTTATCAGCAGTCTGGTTGCTATAGTATAGGATCTGCCTAGTGTGGCATCAGATGTAAGCGAAACGATCATCATCTTCCTGCCCACTTCCCAATTTTATTAGGAGTTGACGTTGGCAGGATGTGTAACATTATTGGCTGTTCTTTTTAGTGGCCGTTTCACCTTTTTAACGCCAACCTGCTTTAGAATTTAATCGTTTACAGATGGAAGAAAACAAGATAAATTCTGGTAAGGAATATGGATAGGCATTGGTGAATAGGATACTGATATACGATCGCTTACCCGATGGACGGACGACCTGGTAAAGGTTGCCGGAAATCGTTGGATGCAGGTCGCAATCAACCGCCCCGCTGGAAATCATTGGGAGAGGCCATTGTCCAGCAGTGGACAAGCATAGGCTGAGGTGATGATGATGATACTGATATATTTCGAAGGCGCCGGAAACGTATTTACATCATATGTACATATTATGTATGTTTGTCCTGTGACTGGAGAGGCTAAAACTGGCTCTGTATCTGCCACTATTCAAATGTGGTTAAGTAAAAAAGGTAAAGCAAGCTACGCCCATTACCCCCAGCAGATCAAAAATCTGATGTGTGCATATCACTGCACTTGTGTTCACTTTATTGTTTTTAAATTAGCTTGAAGGCTCCTCCTAATTTTAACAGTTTGAAAATAATCTAGATATCTTCCCTAACTTATTGTTATGCATCATCACACACATCAACAGCCTTTAATAATCCACTGCTGGACATAGGCCTCTCCTTAGAAAGGAGGTTTTGGCCTACTATACCACGCTGGTCAGATGGGTTGGTATAGACCTACCCGTCTGGCCAGGGTGGTATAGTAGGCCAAAACCTCCTTTACACAAGCCAACAACAACAAGCTCTATGGCTTGTGTCAAGTTTTCCTTCTCTCTGCAGTGCTGTTGTTCTACGTAGTTTTCTCCCCTAGTCGGCTCTTACTAGACCCACGGGCAGAATAGGATTGGTGACACTGTATTCTTAATCTGTCACCGCACGGACTTATTGTTATTAATAATCGAATATTACTCAAATTTTGCTGCATGAGGTAGGTATTAAGAAAATTAAAGATCCTTGTGAAATAAATCAAGTCCATGCTGGGTATAAGCTTAGAAATTTTAATAATGTTATTCTTAAGTTATCTTACTTTTTACATCAAGGAATCATTTATAAATTACCTTTCTCTTCGAGAAATCAGCACAATATTTATATAATTATACTCAACTCTTTGCAGATCCAATTTTTAAAAAATAAGCCCTCTCAGCAGTGATAAATTGTATTAACAAATTGAGCACTGATTCATTACTTCTGGCAATTTGTGCTTTCATTGCTTGTTTAAAATCTTCCTTTACACCTTTGTCAGCACCGCGGGTACCAATTCGTCTTTGTCCCAAGTGTTGTGAATTAGGCAATATATCAAGTGCAACATTGTTTCCTTGTTCATTCCAGATAAAACTAAGCTCTTCCAAAATATCTATATGAATGATATATGAAGAGAAGAGATGGTAATGGAACACACGTTTTTGTCTTATTACATCAAGTATATGTATAAATATTGCTTCTTCTTGTGGCCAACCAAGTTGCATTAGCACGAGCATATGGCCATATGTCAAGTCAGTGTTATCACCTCTATTATAGAGGATCTGTATTAGTATTGTACAAAAGTAATGCATAATAGCAACTTTTGTGAGAGGTAGAAAATGTAGGTGCCTATGTTTCCCTCCTATAATTAATTCAGGTTCTAACACACCTTCCACATTGGGTAACTGGGCTAAAGCCGTGAGTATATTCTCAATACAAGCTGCATGTTTCTTCTGGAAATAATTAATGGATACTCTGATTATGCTAGCTGTTATACTTGAAGTGCTAGCTGGTGGCATGGCCTCTTCATATTTGCCCCGATACAGAGCAAATTCCTCAGCAAATCCTTCAGACCATGGCCTTATTTGCAACTGACTTGCTAATTTTGTAAATTCTCTAGAAATAAGTTCATTGCTATGTAATAATTCCCAACAGTTGGCTGCAGTTTGAAAATGGTGAGCTGATATGCCAGTAACTTCTACATCTCCCTTTCTTCTTTTTGATGGTGGCATTTCTGGATCTGACAGTGCTTCTACTAAAATGTGATTCCCTTTTAGAGATTTTTGTTCATAGAGAGCTCTCAAAAAAAAAGTTGTACCACAATATAATAGTTGCCTACAATCTTCACTGTTTCTCAGTGTCATAAACTTTTGAAAGTACTGCTCTTTGTTGAGGCTGTTACTGTAGTTAACGAAAAATGGATCCCATCCCAACTGTCGTCCCATTAAATCTAAGACTCCATACAGACGCTGCCAGGGATCAGTGATATCATGTTCAGTTTCATCGTAGACATAGGAGTTATAGAAATCTATTGCTTTAATAACCAGACGTTGCAAGAGTCTTGGTGATTCCAAAGAGCTGAGGAGTGGTAATGTTTCTACAACCAAAAGGCGAGCATATCGATTATCATAAAAGAACTTCTCTGCACTTATTAAAGTTTTGACCAAACTGTCAACACCTAACTGAGGGAATTTCTTTAGAAGCAATACTAATAGCCGACAGTGCTCCATGGTATCATCACTGTTTTCAACACTTGTCTTAAGTATTGTCAGTTGAATATCAGGACAAATATTATCAAACATTTGACTTAAAAAGCTACCCTCAGGGGATCTGAGAGCATTGGCAATGGCTGATATTTCTGGCAATAGAGAAGAAAAATTCTGTCTCGACTTAATAAGTGAGCTAAAACATTCAGCAGCCTCTTGAACATTGCCAGATTGCTTTTCCATTAAATAAGCTTCGAACTGAATTTTGAAATTTGTAGGAAATAAAGTCTTCGCTGTTAACATCCATGCTTTGGCTGAGTGAATATTTGTTTTTTGAGCATCTTTGGCCTTTTCTATAATATAGTCCTCATCACTTAATGACATATCAAAGCCAGGCATATTATAAGTTTTCACTGCTAAAATATTTTAAGGTCACAGATGTGGAAAATATATTAAAGGTGTATGTTAAGAAATAAATATTAAGTAAGAAATATTTTTCAATCGGTATTATAACTTCAACTTTTGGTTAATGGCTTTGTGGTAGAGTGTAACCACAATTTCGCCAATGTCATAAATCGGTATTATAAACAGTTTACGCTGTCACATTGCATCTCAGTAGAGATGGGTCTAAAATTAATAAGCTGCTAATTTTTTTTTAGTGTCAACACCTGTTAGGTAAATAAATTCTGAGATAGTTGCTAAATTTAGCAGTCACAACTCACAAACACTAATGAACAATAAAGTAATGAAAAGTACCTTTTAAGATACCAAAATTAGTAAAAATTGTGCAGCTGTGTACGTTCTTTTTTCGCTTTATTATCTTAGACCGCAGTAAACTCGACTACCGGCACCATTCATACCGAACTTTCTAAGAAATTCGTTCTTTTGTTTACAAATTGGGGTTGCTTGCACGTGTAGACTGTTAATCACACCCGACAGTCACAGTTAACAATATTAACGTATTTACAAAAATCACTACTTCTAAGTTGACACGAAACAAGTGATTCGGTTACTTGCCGCGTTCTATTCGAGTTGATTAATTTAACTGCTACATTCGGAAAAGTTAAATTTAACTAGTGATCTTCGTTAAAGACTGAGCTTCATTACGAAGTTTTACGGCTAAATAATATATGTTATTAGTAATTAGTGTTGTGAGTGAAAATTTTAATTGTTTGACTGTGTAGTGTTATTTAAGTTTGAAAAAGAATAAGTACTTTCAAATTGCAATAAAAAAGTCAAATGAATATTCAACGGCAAAAAAAAAGTGAAATATGGTTTTTTTTTACGGTAGCGATACCGTAAAAAAAGGCTGTACCGCAATCTCCAACTGCACGAGCAATAATAGAAATCGACAAATATTTAAATGAAAAAGTGATTAGTCGCAGTAATTTACCGTTGAGCTAGTGGAAGCAGAACCAAGGCATTTTTCCACATTTGGTTAAGTTGGTTCGAACTGCACGAGCACCAACTGCACCAACTGCACTGCATAATTATGATTAGTCTTGTGCGTAATCGGACATCTGCAGGTTCGCACTGTACTAGTACAATTCGTACAACGTACTAGCGCACCGTAATAGTACTATTAGTACAAGTTTAGTAGAAGTAGAAAACTTAAGCGTTTGTATTGATATTACCAACATTAATAAAACGGAATACCAATATTTAAATAAATTAAAATACGTAATTAAAAAAAAGTTATAGCTTTTTTAAATATATATGGCTTTGTATTAGGCAGTTACTTTTCTTCAGTATAGAAATAATTACACAGTTCTTGATTATTTTTAATGTGTTATCCCTTTCTGAATCCCATAGACCCTAACAGTTTGACTTTTAAATGCGATTTTTTAGATTACTTTACACTAAATTTTTAAGCATACTATTTAATTTTCCTTCATACTTTACAACCCAACGCATCGTAGTACACCTGTATCGCTGTCCCTTTTACTCTCACACTGTTTACCAATACGGAACAATAAAGCGGAGCATTAATAGTACTTCGCACAGCAAACGAACGTAGACACTAGTAGACAGAGTAAATAATAGGTTGTTTTAGTATTGGCTTGAAGTTGACACTGTGTACTAATAGTGCAAAATGTCCGATTAACAGCTGCCTTTCGGAAACATCACTTTTAGTACAATACCCAGTACTAGTACCTATCAGTACATCGTACGTGTACTACCCAAGACTATTATTCATCTCAACTCAATCAATAACTTTTTGGGCTAATTAAAGGGTGATATTATAATAGTAAAAGTTTTTCTTTTGAGGCAGTTTTGGTACTTTTGGTCACAGAAAGAAAACTAATAGACTATACGGTTTTTACTGGTCTGTATGACATTTTATACTGCGATTATTACCTGTCACTGGTTAGTTTGATGTAATCAAAGGTGTTGTCGTTAGATGTGGCTTAATAATGTATATTTGATGCGGTCAACGAAATCTGTTAAAATCTTTTAATATAATGTGATTTCAGATGTATATTAGGGATATAAAAATGAATGAACTTGCCATATATGACGACTATGCAATAGCAGAAGAGATTCCTGATCTCATTTTAGAAGCAATATTTTCGTATCTTAGCCTTAAAGATCTCCGCAATTGTGCTTTGGTGTGTAAAAAATGGTACAGAATACTTAGTGACGAAAATAATGATGTATGGCGAGTACATTGTGTTAAAAGATTGGTTGAAGAAGTTACGAAGTCTGATTTATTGTCTACTGTTACCACATATAAATCGAAATTAAGAGCTTTTTTTCATGCGTGGAACCCACACGACTGTTCACGTAATATGTATGTTAAACCCAATGGTTTTACTTTACACAGGTAATTTTAAATACATTGTTCTTAACACATGCTTAACATAAACAATCCGACATTTTATATACACATATATATTTATAAATTATAGAAATCCTGTGGCACAAAGCACTGATGCGTGTAGGGGCAAAGTTGGATTTTACTATGGAAGGCATGCTTGGGAAGTAATATGGGAAGGCCCTTTAGGTACTGTAGCTGTAGTTGGTATATCAACCAAAGATGCCCCATTACAGTGTCAAGGTTATGTTGGATTGCTAGGGTCAGATGAACAGAGCTGGGGCTGGAACTTAGTTGACAATCATCTATTGCATAATGGCGATTCACAAGGACATTATCCATTGCTTAATAATTGTCCAAAATATCAGGTAAGATTTCTTTCTAAATATTTACATCTGTATTGCATTGCTTAAAATTCGTTTTCTATTTCTAATCACCCCTCTTTTTTTCATATTTGCATGGTTTGAATCTCAGTCCTACCTCAAAACAATTGTGTAATTACAACTTTATCCCCTTTGTTTATTTGGAAAAATAGAAAGAATATCCGAAGGTTGGCTGTGTCCACATGTGTCCACTTCATATCATGAGTAAAAAGTAAATTATTAAATATAAATAATTATTAACTTTTGTGCATTTTTAGAGCCAATTTTATGAGTCAAGTGCTCACATATAAAAAATGTAAAATAAAATACCTAATAAAATTTAACAACTATAATATTTCAGGTTGGTGAGCGGATAAGGGTGATTCTAGATTGTGAAGATAATACCTTGGCCTTTGAAAGAAATTATGAATTTTTAGGAGTTGCATTCAGAGGTAATTATTTTGTTTATTTACGTGGGTACTTATTCTAATGTAAATTCAGTATACAATTAGTTGTAAGGTAATATAAATAAGGTACTTTTATTGACTTACATAGAACATAAAAGATAACTGATATGTTAATGTAAATACATACATGTTATGAATAATGTGTATGTATTTAGAAAAAAAAAGTATGAGTATTTTATCAGTCAATCTAACTTTCATAGTAGTATAAGCTCTGCTTAGTTTGAAACACAGATTTACTCCTAATGGATATGACATTATTGAATATTTGTTCTCCAAATTTGGCAGAATGCTAAGGTTACAGAGGATGTGTCAAATGTGCTTTGATTGGATATTTCAAGGTAAAGTTTAGATCATCAAATAAAATTAATTTTATTTTATTTGATGATCTGAATTTTGATAAATAATTATATTGATCAATGATTATTTGATATTTATTAAAAAAATTAAACAATGGATATATATTTTTACATTTAACTTTTACATATATATTTCACTAATGTTCAAAATTGATAAGCTTAGTATAAATACTTCTCACAGAATTCTTAGGACCTGTCTTCAATGTCTTGCAACAACCTTCTACAGTTTTTTAGGATATGAAGATTGTCTTCTGTAGTGTCTTGAGCATGTCACCCTATTTTCGGTTGGAAACCAATATCAATATCATCAATATCACATCAGTTTTTTTTTCGAGGTATTTAGGAAACCTACAACATATACCACAATGACTGATGACTTCAATAAAAAAAACAAACAATGGCCAAACAAATATAGACTTATAAATCACAACACTAACAATATACATGTGTTATTAGACAAAGACAACTGAAATTGACTGACGTGAAATTGTGATTTTCATGATGCATGCAAGAAACATTTTAAATAGACAATATTGGGTGCTTAATTGTTATTACTTTGCACTATTATGTTACCAGAATAAGTTGAACCCAGATTCAATTGAAAAAGTTAAAGTGTTAAGACTAGAATTCACTTACTGATGAAATGTTATGCCATTATTTTCATAACTGGATGTCTCAGCTGACTTGGCAAGTCAGCTGAGACACTTCACACACATTTCACTGCACAGGACACCATTTCTAATATATTTTGGATACATAACTATTTTTAAATTGGCAAGGACTCGGACTTGCCTTCATCATCATCAACGGCCTTTACTAGTCCACTACTGGACATAGGCTTCTCCTTAGAAAGGAGGTTTTGGCTTACGGGTTACAAACTTGGTTTTTACGGATGTCGTGATTCTTGTCGTCATTTATGAATCACGACAAGACATTGCAAGTGCGGATTAAGAATACAGAGTGTCACCACCCCTGTTCATCCCGTGGGTGTCGCAAGAGCCGACCAAGGGAAAAAACTACGCAGAACTACAGCACTGCAGAGAGAAGGAAAACTTGACACAAACCCTATACCAACCCGTCTGGCCAGCGTGGTATAGTAGGCCAAAACCTCCTTTCTAAGGAGAGGCTTATGTCCAGCAGTGGACTGTTAAAGGCTGTTGATGTGATGATGCGGAATCTATTAGGGGGTAATCTGGGGTTTGAAACTCGATGGCGTTGTGTGTGAGTTCTTGGAAATATTTACATTTATTTATTGATATTGTTATGAGTCTGAAATTCGTAAAATAAAAGTAGGCGGTTAATTACCAAAATTAGCAATGTATTTATACAATCACTTTTACAAACAAAAACTTAACTAAATAATTCCTTGGTCGATATTATACACGGTGATTTTGAAAGCGTTTTGGAAAAGAAAATTTTGAGTTATTTATCAGTAACAGAAGCTATATATAACGTTAATTTAATAAAATATATTTTTTTTTATCATCAAAGTCGATATTCATATCGTTTACAGAGAAAAAGTCAGAACCAGTAGTAGTAGGCTATTCAATCACACGTAGGTAAATACTACGAATAGAAATACTATGCGTTTTAATATCGAGTCACATCAAATCGTATTCGCCAATAAAAACAAAGCTACCGAGTTGCGCCGGAGTCGTCCAACCAATGACGTCTGCCCCGTAGGCGCATGCGCGGGGCTCACCTGTCATCGTCAGTCGGTCAGTAATACCATAACATCGTGACGGCACGCTGCATTGATTAGCGCTAAAATGAGTCGACAGTACGAATTTTCAAACGTGGAATACTTCTTGGCAATGGTACAGCTGTACGCTACTGCCAACTACAACTTGGAAGAGGCTCGGCGTTTGTATTCCCAAGCCGGAGCATTTAAATGCACTACGGCTACGTGGAATTGAAAGCCCTCAAATTCCCTCCACACCTACCATCTTGGCTGCAACCCAACGTATTCTCGACCACGGACAATTTCGTGCGCCTACTCATGCGCAAGGTCAAGGACGTTTTAATTATTATTCGCCGGAGTGTAGTGCGTGCATACCTGGACAATGAGCTTAGTGATCGGACTTAACGCCCCTGGATTTTTTCTTATGGTCGGAAATAAAAAGACTTGTTAATACACGGGAATATGAAAGCCGTGATAATTTACGCATTGCGATAGTGGACGCTTTAAAGTGAAAAGTGATAGAGACACATTAAGAAAATTAAAAAACAATTGCATTAAACGTGGACGTTTGTGTATTGAATGCAGCGGACTCCATTTTAAGCAGTTCCTTCGATACAGAGAACTGTAAATAGTGTAAATAGGTATGTAAGTTAATTATTCTGTAGATAGCTCCGATTTTTTAAATACGCCTGAAATATTTATACCTACAGTCCGTTGATAAATTGATTTGTTGTGAAAAGAACAATCGTGGTTAATAATCGAAAAGAAGTTTAAATAAAATAGGTATTTCTGACGGTCCTAAGCCCGTGTTATGAAGGACAAATTGGAGTCTATCTACGTAAGTACTCGCTAGCTCGCGCCTATAGGTATAGTTTTGTCAGCTGCTGTTAGCGTCGGCGGTGCGCAGCGGCCGCCGAAACGCCCACGGACGTGTTTCATTCATATAAGATAATGAATGAACGATCAGTCCATTACTACTTTCCAAGTCGATCGAGTAAAAATGAATATTAAAACTGAAACTTTTTTTTAGACAACATTACAATTGATTTAATCAGTTTTATTGGTACTATTGATGATTCCAAATTCAAATATTTCGTTTCCAAAACGCTTTCAAAATCACCGTGAATATCGCTTCGATGTTAATCCGCTGTCTCATAAAACTATACGCGCCCGTAAGGCCAA
This sequence comes from Arctia plantaginis, assembly GCA_902825455.1. NCBI lineage: Eukaryota > Metazoa > Arthropoda > Insecta > Lepidoptera > Erebidae > Arctia > Arctia plantaginis. The sequence continues at coordinate 12,607,630 of CADEBD010000288.1, forward strand.
CACGCTCCGCTTTTATAGATCTATCGAAATAACTAGAATACTCCCTAGGAGCGTTCCAGGCCGTCCCTCGTACATTAAAAGGAATCTACCGAGTTCTATCAGCTGTAATCTTCCAATATTCGAGACTTCATGGCTCAGCATGTATTGGAACTATGAATCAATATTTCAACGCGTAGTATTTTGCCTGTGCCTTACTTGATACAAGGTGGCGCTGTCCTCGGGATTCCATACGACTGGATTGTCCTCTATAAGAACCATTTAGTCCTGTGGCGCAACAACATTTATATGGTTCAGATGCAATTTTTATCGACTAACTACCAATAAGAATAACTTCACTTTTTCATACTTAATTGTAAATTTGTTGGCAATTATTTCAGGAGTACGACAGCTACATTCTAGTTGTGATTTCAGAGAAATGGTACCAATTTTGCAAATTCCTACCTCCTAAATGCTATGATAAGTTACTGCTCGTTTGTTTGTGTGTTTGTTGTTCTAGCTACTTTTTACGTTGTTTTTAAACCACATATGATTTTTCTTTACGGACTCTTCCGATATTTTGTTAATTAAAGAAAAGGTAAATAATCGTGTAAATGAAAAAACGACGGGAGAGAAATAGTAATAATTTATATAATACATATCTATCTACCCAAAACATAACTTGAATTTTTTCAACTTTTTTAACTTTACACACGTCGAATTTATAATATGAAATAAAATAAATAGTCGGATGTATGTAAAATAAAATCTCCCAATCAATTATCAAACCTTTTTAAATCCCTATTATTTTTCAGTATTAAGTTTTGAAACACAGAGCACAGTGAAACAAATTTTTATTATTTACTGGTATACAATAGAGTTAAATAAATAAAACTTTTTCTAAATTCACGTCACTTACAAATCCCTACATAATGCATCCAACGACTCGGGGATTCTCCCAAAGCGAATGAAGTTTACGCTCACCCGCTGCATTCCGAAATAATTCTTATACTTTATGTAAAAAAATATCTAGCACTTATGTCCAAATTTATAAGTTTTGAAACACACAGCACTGTAAAACTTTTTAAATGAAATTCATTCACGGTCGTAAAAATCACAAATCGCAATTACAGATCAAGCATTTTAAAACATGTTTTTAATACAATACGTAAAGCTTCCATATTATTAGTTCTACTACACGATAGTAGATATTTTTGTTCTATTCTGTTATTTCAACTGACAACATGCGTCATCAACATTATCTATTGTCTTTGAGGATTCTATTTTCAGATTAAATTTTCACTGTCTGAAACATTTGCAATTTCTTTTGTGCGCGCGGCGCCCCTAGGCAGTTGCCTCTCTGCCAAATGGCCGGACCTGGGTGACCGCTTAAATCACTTTGTGGAGTCCAAAACAATCCTAATAATGTTTCTAATTCAATATTTTCTCGTTCCAGGTCTGCCAAATAAAAAAAAACTTTATCCAACAGTGTCTGCTGTGTATGGTAACACTGAAGTCTCGATGGTGTATCTGGGGCCACCTGTGGATGGCTGATGGTCAATTTACATCTCTAGAACATTTTCAATTTCTAGTCAAGTGGCGATATGTGATAAAATGATTAATTTGAGGCTATTATTATTTCTATTGCATAATGGCCACACAAATTACAGTGTTCACGGAGTACTTATGTATTAAGTCATGTATGATTATAAAAAAAATAAGAATATGACGATTTGGTTTACTTACTGGCTTTTTGTTCAATTGTTTGCTCTTAGCATCAATAGGTATTATGTGTTGTTTTATATTCATAAACATATCTATTTATGATATGTCTCACATTAAAGCATTATAATATTTGTTTCTTAGTAATTACCTACATATATCAGATTCCTACATATTTTTAGTATGTAGTTAACCAGCATTTACATATATCAGTAGTAACTTATAAGTTTATACAATACGATAATAAATTTGATTTGCAAATGATGCACTCTTGTTTTTCAGTATATCTTGTTCATTGATACATGTATCCTTTATATTCCACTGCTAAAACAATTAAATAAATATATGACTAATCACACAAAAGTAAAACTATAAAAATACATATATAATACAAAATATATAAACGTTTTAGTTTTAGCTGAGTTTATACTTCATAAGGGCCCTATTTCTAATGGTTCTATATCTTGACTCATTCAATAGATAAAGCAAACTTTAAAATAAAACATTTCCGAGAGACAGTCATCAGTAGTGAACTCAGTTATTTTTCGCACGATGACTCGTTTAAGACAGATAGATGAAGCTATTAATGAAGTAAGTATAAATATATATATATATATATGTGAAGTATAAATTTTGGCTCCTAATGTGTTCATTAGGAGCCAAAATTTACCTATAATATATTAGAAGACTATTAATTTACTTGTTATTTAATTGTGTGACATCTCAATGGTATAAAAAACCTATAAGATAATAATAATTGCTGAATGGTTTTAAAAATAAAATAGGCCTAGGAATACTATACTATATTAGGTGCCTTCGACATAGTGTGTACTTAAATACTTTGTTATCTGGGCGACAAAACTAAAAAGTCAATAAGAAATTTAATAAAAGTAGGCATAAGCCAAAATTTGTCGTTAACTTAATACTGTTCTGAATGACCACTACAAAGACAGACAGAACTTCTTTAATTTAATGCAGCGTAATCATCGTTAATAATTTACAAAAGGTGAAAGAAACAGTATTAATGATGAGTACCCTTCCTTTCCTTATTGCCTATTCCTATCCAACGAATGTTAAAGTAGCAGCTGAACGACAATAATATTAATATACTTACCTACCAACCTATATTTTAATTTAAATTAACATTTAAAATAGTAGTTGCCCTAAATATAGGTTGACATTTTTGATTCTGTAGTGCAAAGAAAAAAAAATTGAATCCTCAATGTGTAAGGCGTTTCAGATTGGAAAAGCTTTCACAGAACACAATACCAGGTATGCGTTGCCCCAGCAAAATAATGTCTAAAATAATAATTTAAATGTTATAGATAATTAGTTGCCCCCGCTTCTGTAATTGTTACGCACATTTTTAAATTTGTTTAACTTAGTTTTTAAGTTATTTCAAAAAATCATTATCTGCTTTGGAAATTTTTGTAACGTTACCGCAGCCAGAAATTTCCTTTTTTAATTGGAATATTGAAATAAATAAAAAAATATTATTTAAATAAATAAATCTAGACGAGGTAAACCTTACATCTTTTTATATATTTGATACCTTCTTCGGCTGCGAAGTTATTCGAGATCCTGCTGCAGTAACGTTTGTGGGTTTGCTTGATCTCTGAAACGGTAAGTGGATTCTAACCAGCTTTTGTACAATACTTCTTAAGAAATAGTTTTGAAGACTTACTTTAAACGTTATTTTATAGCTTGTAACTGCCTTCAAATGTATGTGAAGTTTCGTTAGGATACTGTACGCGCAATACTGTACTCTGGGCTGTCGGCGCTGTTCTGCCTAGCCTCGAAGCTTGGGTAGGTAGGGAAGGAGGCCAAGTCACCTACCGACTGCCGCAGGTACTTAATGGGCATGGCTGCTTCGGTGAGTAGGTACCTGAATCGGATTGGATGCGAGGAGACGGCACAATGCCAGCACTGCGCAGACGACTGGAACTCCGCCCAGTACACGCTGGATGACTACCCCGCGTGGGCGTCTGAACGCGAAGTCCTGGTCGACAAAGTCGGACGAGCCCTGTCCCCGCCAGCAATTATTGCTGCCATGCTGGCGGGTGAGGAGGGCTGGGGGCGTAGTGGTTTCTTTCTGTGAAGCTGTAATGCTTCAGAAAGAGACCGCTGAACGGGTTCGGGAGAAGGCCGATCCCGAGCGTAGAGGACGTAGTCGGGAATACCAGCCGTTGGCGGGGCCGCTGGCTGCCAGAGGTAGGTCGCAAATTACCTGCTGCGGTAGGCGATAGAATGGCGGCCTGGTCGCAAAAATGCGATCGCAACATATTATAACGATTGGGCCGATATGCGGGGGAAGCCCCAGCTTCGCCGGGATAGGACTTAACTGGGCGCGGCGTCGATCCGGGGAGGACCTGAAATAATATGGTCCGGGTCCTCCTTGGAGTAAGGCGCCTGAGTCCGGCCGTCGAGGTGGTTTTTAGTGGAAACACCTCATACTCTTGGCTCCTACATCCCCAAGGAGCCGGAGATCCGATGGGATTTTCCACCCCCTCAACAAAAACTAAATAAATAAATAGGATACCGTAAGTAAAGTATTGACGGGAGGTGGATTTTCGACGAGCACTTCCGACAGCCAGCCTAGGGCGACTTTTGCCCAATTTGGGTGGAGCCTGCGTCGCGATAAGACGGCTGTACACTGGGGTTTTCCAGTCAATGGCACTGTACGGTGCACCGGTGTGGGCGGCGGCTCTGACCGCCCAGAATAGGGCACGCCTCTGGCACCCTCAGAGGATATTGGCGGTTACCGCACCGTATTGACGGAGGCGGCGTGCGCGTTGGCCGGAACTCCCCCGTGCGATTTGGCGACGGAAGTGCTCGCCGAAGTATATCAGCGGACGGCTGAGTTCCGGGCGGATAACGGCTTTCGGCCCCATCCCGAAGAGATACGCGAGTGGCGTGAAGCCGCTCGCCGAGACACGATGGCTCGTTGGTCGTCCCGGCTGGAGCGTCTCCATGGTGGCAAAGCCAGCACGTTGGGCCTCCAGCCGGGTAATCGTCGAGTGGGCAGGGCGGCAGTACGGGTATGGTATTCATGTTGAGGCCGAGGTTTTGCTAGCTGGCTGAGACTTGATTATTGCTCATCGCTATGGGAGTGTACACGATGGTGGCGAAGGTGCTGCTGCTGATCTTCTTTGAAGGCTGCTTCCAATCACGTCGAGGTCATGGTGACCTGGCCTGGTGGAGGGTCCTCCCTTTGGGTTGGAGGGACATGACACCCGTTCCTCCACAAGCGACAAAATTCGGAAGGAAACGGATCTTTGCTAGTTGAACATTAAAAAAAAGCATAAAATAAAAGAGTTTAAAAAAAATGTTTTCGGCGAAATTTCGACGATTTTTATAAAAATCTTAAAAGTCCAATATCTTGAAAATGGTTATTTTTGGGATATGGTATTTCATAGTGAAATCTATCAGAAATGATAGCAACTACTACCCCTTAAAGTATTTAGGTCGACTTACCCAGTAACCCTGTATAGTCCAGTCATTATAGTAAGTTCACCTCGGAATGCGAGATACCCAGCTGTAAGTCTGTAAATACTTGTATATTGACACCCTAAAAGTTGTCTCAAAACCTACATTATGGTAGGGTGTAAGCAACTATTAAATTTCAAGGTCAAAAGTCACAAAAATCGGTTTATTGCGCTTTTTTTGGAAATATCTCATTTCCTATGGGTTTCTGCTATTTGTATTTATTATCAATATTGTAGAATACAAAGTTCTCTACAAATTTTGTTTAAAAAAATTTTTTATACGGTGAACCGTTTTCGAGATAGAGGGCGGAGAGCGCGCGGTCACAGCATCACTTCAGGTCAACCGGTGCCTCCGGTCGAAAACGCGCCATATACAGTTGATGAACTATCGATAAATCAATGATTATAAATATTTGTCAATTTTTATTAACTATTATATTATATTTTAAAATTTTTTTCCTAACTTATCCACTTTTTATTCAGTATTAATTTATTTAACAACACTTACCTGCCCATGTAATTGCAGAATTGTTAATAAAAATATAGGAATTATATTTGAATTTTAACCTAATTAATATTAATAACTTCTTACATGATAAAAAAAAAACAAATAAATTATGAATTAATCTTTTTATTTAAAAATATCATTGAATACATTTATTATTATTGAAAGTAAAAAAAATGGAATAAAGGTTACAAAAACTACAATTTATAATTTTAATCATCTTCTTCCTCTTCATCGTCGTCTTCTGGCTGCTTCTGATTTTGATTCTGATTTTGAAATTTCAAACTGGTCTTCATTATCGTCTTCAACGACATTTGTCTCAAGTTTTTCCATGATTTCGGGGTCAAAGGTTCCATCTTCGTTAATGTCGTTCTGATATGGTAGAGCATTGAGACAAGCTTGCCCATTACATTGGCCACAAGCTAAAGAGCATTGCAAGCCCGCTTTCCTGCATCCGCATCGCGAACCACAACCACTCTTGCAGTTGCAGAAAATTGTATTTAGCAAATCTTCTGGAGCAGGTGGTAAAATTGTCATGATAGGCTCCAGAAAATCGTTTCGCATTGTCCAACCCCATACCTGGGGTTCCAAATCATGTCCTAACCAAGTTTAAACTTGATAATATACACGGTTGAAATGTTGATGAGCAGCTGCACTTGTTGGTGGAATATTTGAAAGCTGCACAGGTTTATTAAGTTTTGTAGACTATACGTAATGCATATAACAAAGATGATCGAGACTTTTCACAGATTTCGGAGCATTATAGACTGCCAATAAGGTTTGAGTTCCTCTCTAATAATCTCTGGGCCGAACAATTTTTATTTATAATCATTGATTTATCGATAGTTCATCAAAAATATGGCGCGTTTTCGACCGGAGACACCGGTTGACCTGAAGTGATGCTGTGACCGCGCGCTCTCCGCCCTCTATCTCGAAAACGGTTCAAAAAAAAAATTCCCAAAAATACACCGTATAATTTTTTTTTAAACAAAATTTGTAGAGAATTTTGTATTCTACAATATTGATAATAAATACAAATAGCAAAAAACCCATAGGAAATGAGATATTTTCAAAAAAAGCGCAAAAAATCGGTTTTTCTGACCTTTGACCTTGAAAGTTAATAGTTGCTTACACCCTACCATATGTAGGTTTTGAGACAACTTTTAGGGTGTCAATATACAAGTATTTACAGATTTACAGCTGGGTATCTCGAATTTCGAGATTCTTACCTAATTTAAGCTTAAATGACTGGACTAGTATATACGAGGGGAGGTCCAAAGTTCGTGGAATGAATAAAATTAAACAACAAATCTATTTTTCCTTATTAATATAATCACCCTTAATGGTGATACATTTATTAGATCTATGAATTAATTTTTCTAAACCATCGTAAAGATATTTTTTTATATTTTGCCTCAAAATGAGCTAAAATTGCCTCCTTTACCTCAGTTTCGAAAAATTTCCTTCCCCTTAAGTTCTTTTTTAAATTGGGAACCAAATAAAAATCACTTGGGGCCAGATCTGGACTTTAGGGTGAGTGGACCAACCTGGAGGCGAGAGCCCTTGCGGCTCTGTATAAGTGGCGCAAGGAGGCGCGGGAGTTGGGTCGGTGTCCCGAGACTCGAGAAATCGATGACCGGAAATCCCAACTCCGCCAGGTCATCATAGGGGAGTGGAAGGAACGACTCGGGCAACCGAGCGCCGGGCACGCCGACATCGCGGCGGTAAGACCCGTTATGGAGGATTGGCTCGAGAGGCGTCACGGGACCCTCTCATACCGACTGACGCAGGTGATCACTGGGAAAGGATGTTTCGGGGATCACCTGTGTCTGATCCGCAAGGAGCCAACGCCTGAGTGCCACCACTGCGATGGCCAGACTGTGGACACGGCTCTCCACACGCTGGCAGAGTGCCCGGCGTGGGTTGAGCAGAGGCGAGACCTCCTGGCGGCCATCGGAGTGGGAGTTCTCTCGCTCGATAGCCTGATTGCGGCTATCGTGCGGAGCGAGAGTGCGTGGAACTCTGCCGTATCCTTCTGCGAGCAAGTTATGCTCGCGAAGGAGACGGCGGAGCGGGACCGGGAGAGGTTTAGGACTCTCCCGGCCCGCCAGGCCCGGGAACGGGCCAGGTACCGCAGGCGACTCAGGCGCCGGAGGTCGCAGAACGACCTCCGTCCTCCATAAGCGTAGGCCTGGGGGTGACAGGTGAGGCCATCTGTCACCCTAGCAGAAGCAGGCCGGGGTGGCGGCGAGCGCGTTGCGAAGCGCGCTCGCTTCCAGGGAGCACAGGGAACATGGGGTTCCCACACGGGGGGGTCGTCTTCTCGTCTGTAGATGACCCGAGGTATGTCGGGGCACCAGGGACTTCCTTTCTAGGGTATACCTGGTTCCCCGGCTATTAGTACCCGAGACGGCGTGCGGTTTTAGTCGGTTCGAGTCCGACATGCCACCGACAGGTGGTATCCGAGGGGATTTCCGCACGGAATAAAAAAAAAAAAAAAAAAAGGGTGAGTGGACAAGTGTTTCGCCATGCTTATGCAGAGCAGCCATTGCAACTCTGTTCTTGAGAACCGGCGCTTTGTCTTGCAAGAGCAATACACCCTTGGTCAATTTTCCTCGACGTTTTTCTTTGATGGCCTACTTAAAGTTCTCTAGTGTCGTTGCGTAGTATTCTCCGATTATGGTATGGTCCTTCCATTTTCTTTGTAATCAATGAGTATTATCCCCTCACAATACCAAAAAACAGTAGCCATCAACTTTCCAGTCGACTCCGACACTTTGAATGTCTTTGGCGGTGGTGTACCCTTTTTAATGCCATTGGATGGACTCTTGTTTGGACTCAGGCTCAAAGTGATGAACACATGTTTAATCTCCGGTAACAATCCGCTCCAAAATCTGTGCAGGTTCGGTTCGTTCAACACAACTTCAAAAATTGTTTTGACGTCAGCGTCGACGTGGCTTTGCTATGGAGTATGCTTTGTAGCAGAGCCACAACCGATGCTCGTTATTTTGTTATATTACCTAGTGTAAGTACGATAACGTAACGTAACGTAGTAACGTAAGTATATTTTGTACGTTTGACGTACGTTTTAAGATATGATTAATTAATTAATTTATTTTAAGTAAAAAAATATTTTTTTGTGAAATATTTGTGTTGATGTCATTAATTAGTATTCATTGTGGTTTTATAGACCTTGAAACTAATTACAAGTTTTCACTTCTAGTTTAGTTTATTATGCACTAGCAAGTTTTTGTAAGATAGAACCTATTTCGTAATTTGGTTTCTATTACTTTTAGCAGTGAAAATTGTTTCTGAACTCGGTACCTATATGAAAAGAAATGTTTAAACCTAATTTCGAGAACTTGTTTGGGGGGGGGGGGGGGAGGGGAGGGTGGAGGGAGCAGTCTTGGGAATGTGTCTAGGGTAGAGCTGCTAGTACTCCTCTGCGTGATAACGGTGTCGGTGACAGTCAATGGGCTCAAACCTGAGCAGAAACCTGCAACGCTATTTGGAAGTTAACAGTTATATCTTATACTAGCTGACCCGCGCAACTTCGTCTGCGTCTCTCAATAGTAATAAATTTTCTCCGTTTTTTAAACATTCTTCATTGGTGCTCCGCTCCTATTGGTCTTAGCGTGATGATATATAGCCTATAGCCTTCCTCGAAAAATGGGCTATTTAATACTGAAAGATTTTTTAAATCGGACCAGTAGTTCCTGAGATTAGCGCGTTCAAACAAACAAACCAACTTCAGCTTTATAATATTAGTATAGATTTGAATATTAATGTTTAACATACCTACCTATTTTTTTAAGTGTGGCATCCCTCAAGAGCCGGCCGGCCGGAGTTTGCGTAAGGGTGGTTAATCGGTGACAGATTAAGAATACGAAGTGTCACTACCCCTATTCATCCCGTGGGTGTCGCAAGAGCCGACTAAGGGAACAAATTATGCAGGACAACAGCACTGTAAAGAAAAGAATAACTTGAAACAGACCCTTTTTTTTTTTACGTGTGGAAATCCCCTCGGACCGTCACCCCGCCGGGGCTCTAGTTCGGCGGGGCGGTGTGTCGGACTCGAACCGACTAAAACCACACGGTGTGCCGTATATTTGCGCTTCCAGTTTAGGAGGGGTCCAGGTAGTTATCGCCTTCTGGACCCCTCCCAGCGCCGGCCCGCTCCTGATGCGGGCTCCGTCTCAGTGGACCCTCTCTTTAGGCGACGTCCGGCACACGCGGACGCCGCCCCCTCGCGGCTGGCCAACTAATGCGGGTGGAGGGGAGAACCCATCCCGTCCACCCGCGGCCACACTCAGGGCGGCATGAGGCGCAGGTAAGCGCGCCTCCGCCGCCCGGTTGATCAGGTCCGAGTGGAGGTCGTCCTCCCGGGCCTTCTCCGCCGCCTCCTTCTGCGAGATTACCTCCTCGCAGAAGGTTGCGACCGCGGTAAAACAATTACGGCCGGTAGCGAGAGATCTGCTCCGATGACTGCAGTGAGGGCCCGGCGCTGCGTCGCCCATGCGGGGCAAACCGCCAGCGTGTGCTGGGCCGAATCCTCACTGCAGTCGCAGTGGTGGCAGGCGGGACTCGATTCCCTCCTAGCGACCGAGTACAGGTACTTTCCGAAGCAACCGTGCCCGGAAAGCACCTGCGTCAGCCGGAAGGAAAGGGTCCCGTGCTGCCGCCCTGCCCACTCAGCGATGACCGGCTGGAGAGCCTCCACGGCGGCGAAGCCAGCGCGTGGAGTCTCCAGCCGGAGCGACCATCTGACCATGGTGGCTCGGCGAGCGGCTTAGCGCCACTCGCGCACGTCTTCGGGCGGAGGGCGAAATCCGCTCTCCGCCCGGAAGTCAGCCACTCGCCGATAAACTTCGGCGAGCACTTCCGCCTCCAAATCCCACGGGGGTGTTCCGGCCAAGGCGCAAGCCGCCTCGGTGGACACCGTGCGGTATCCGCGTATGGCTCTGACCGCCAATATCCTCTGGGGGCGCGCCCTATTCGGGGCGGTCAGAGCCGCCACCCACACCGGTGCACCATACAGCGCCATGGACCGGACAACCCCCGCATACAGTCGCCTCGTGGGAACACTGGCCCCGCCAAATTGGGCAAAAGTCGCCCTAGGGCGGAGGCAGTGTCCACCAGCTTCGGACCAAGCTGTCGGAAGTGCTCGTCGAAGAGCCACCTACCGTCTAGGACCAGACCCAGGTACCTCATCTGGGCCCGGACCGGTACGAGGACCGAGCCGACCTCGATTGAGGCGCCGGCGGGTGGACCACGACGGGGCCCATGAAATAATAGGGCCTCCGTCTTATCCAGGGCCACCCGCAAACCCAACGCCTCAATGCGCCCGACCACCAGGGAAACTCCCGTGGCGGCCAGGCGCGCCGACTCCTGGAAGTTAGCCCCCCGGGCCGTGACTAAAGTGTCATCCGCGTAGCAGATGACACCCAGCCCGGGGGGGAGACGCCCTCGTAGGGCCCAGTCGCTTGAAACAGACCCTATACCAACCCGTCTGGTCAGCGCGGTGTAGTAGGCCAAAGCCTTACCGTGGGAGAGCCATGCTTCGGCAAAACTGGGCCGGCTCTACCGGTGCGATACCACGGCCGCACAGAAAAGAAGTCGTTAAGCAATTTCCCTGTTGCATTTCACCGAGTGAGTGAGGTTTCCGGAGCCCAACCCCTCATGATAGCGTCGTTGAAAAATATTCTACCCCATAGGGGTACGCTCAGAACACCATGCGTCTAGGCAAGGATGTCCGAGCTGCCTCACATATTCTGGGGATTGCAACAGCGCTGGACAGGATATCTGCCCGCGGCGGGAGCAGGCATTCACACTTGACGTGAATTTCTGCAATATAAGGGGTTGGAGTGAAGGATTCCAACCTCAACGCTGTTCACCACCACCTCGAGACAGTGACGCCGGCCTTGCTCTTTTTAACCGAAATACAGATCCGGCTACCATCTGGGACACTCGTTTGTTGCTAGGGCTGGAGTGTGCGTGTACGTTAAAGGTGATATCAGGACGGGACCTTTCCATCTTGTGGCTCCGTGAAGACAGCGACGACCATCCCTGCTTCTATGCATGCGTCTACAGGTCCCATCGCGGTAACACCGAAACTGACTGACAAATGGCGAGAGACTCCGTGCTGCAGCCGATCCCATCAGCAAATGTGGTGATATTTATCGACTTTAACGCTCATAACGGCGAATGGCTTGGCTTATGCAAAACCGATCACGCAGGGAGATGTGTTCACAATTTCGGCCTGACCTATGGCTTGTTACAATCCGGACCGTTGAAGTCGCCGTTGAAGCTCCACTTGGCTCCTCAGATCATTATCTAATCCGGACTCACGTGCTTACCGTGGCCGCGAGTTGCAGGGTGCACTACAGGTCAGTGGAATGGGATGGGATGCGTTTCTTCTCTGCGTCCTACCCATGGAAGCAGCTTTGTTTCTTGCCGGATGATCCCACCGTAGTTGCCGATTTGCCGACAGAAGCATTAAGGTTGTTGTCGACGGTGCATGCTCCGACTTGAAATACGTAAATGCTGGTGACCCGCAAGGCTGTGCGCTATCACCCACATTGTTTCTTTGCATTTCAATGACATGTACCAATTAGTAGCATCCATTGCTATGCAGTTGATGGCACGGGAGATGCCCTTTACACCGGGCGCCCCAATTTTCTCGGGAAAACGTCATCGAAAGTCGAAAAGTGAAATTCTTCCTTAGCGGAGGTTTCAAATTGGGGTCGACTAAATCTAGTCTACTTTAACCCAAAAAAGACACAGCTCTGTGCGTTCACCGCAAAGAAGTTAGTATTGGTCGTATTACTTCGGTTTGAGAGCACCTCCCTATCTGCCTCAGCCAGTAACGGAATCCTAAGCATCGACATATCGAGCGAAGTCCAGTTTCGGGATCACTTGAGGGTAAGATCAAATTGGCCTTGAAGAAGCTCATGTAGGGGCACCTCAGTACCAGCTTCTCCCTCTGGACCGCATCCAACGCAGAGCGACTCGAATCGTAGCCCAAGCGTCTGACCGCAATAGCGCGGGCACGGCCTTCGGGTAAAATCTCCAATTTAGGCGACATCTGGCTCACGCGGACGTCAACTCCTCGTGGTGGGCCTCAGTGGCGGACGGAGGGAAACCACGCCCCGTCCACTAATGCGCGTTTGCTAGCATCGAATTAGGTCCATCTCTAGATCCCACGGGGATGTGCCTATGGCTGTAACCGCGAATACCCTCTGAGGGCTCCAGAGGCTTGCTTTATGGGTTCACCGTACAGTGTTTAATCGGGGAACCCCCGTGAACCCCCAGATTGTGCAAAAGTCGGCCAAGGGCAGATTCTACTCGTAATACATATAAAGAGTGGATCTTTTAGGATAAAAAACTGTTCATTATATTTGTTTTATTAATACATTTCCTTCATTTACTTTATAGTAGAATTACAATAGTTTGCATAAATATTTATTTTAGTGTTTTATTTAAACAGTAATAACTATCGCAGTGAGAAGCTATTATTATAGTTTCAATGACAAAAGAATTCAGAGGAAAATTCTAAAAACCGGTGGCTTTTCTTAAAACAAAAAAAGCATAAAGCTCTAATTTGATTTTTATGTACATGGTTAAGTATTCAAGTTAACGAGTTTTAAACTCTTAAGGCTAGAATGGCATTAACTGTTTAAATTTAATAGGTAAAATTGACATTTTAATTTCATTTATTGTATCTACTTAGTTGTTTCAAGCCCACACAATTCAAAACATTCTTAGGTCATTGCATTCTACATCCCCAATACCGATCATTTTACACATCGTATAGATAGTTCAACTCAGTTGTGCGCGCGGCCCTATGTTGCGTGGGCTTGTAAATATACAACTTTCATTCGTGTAGCAGTGACGCGGCAGTCGTCGTCCGAGCAAGACGTGTTGACGTGTGTATATTTACAAGCCCACGCACACATAGGGCCGCGCGCACAACTGAGTTGAACTATCTATACCGAGATGCATTTATACCTACAGTTACAAAAAAACTTAATAGTCGGTCGGAATCTAAGTGTAGTGTACAATGTATTACATACATACCTACTCTAAATACGAACAGTTTTACACAGGCACGTAAAATGTTTTACCATGACAAAACACTGTTCAATAACTATTATCAAAAAGCTTGGTAGGTATAGTTTAAAAACAATAAGGTTTAATACTATATAATTTAGATGTGTAAATAATAACTATATGTACTAAATATTAAAAAAAAACATTTGTGATCCGATAAATACCGACTCTAGCTTTAAAATACTATATAATTTTTACTTACTTACTAAATAATTTAAAATAAAATAAAAACATTTGTGAACCGATAAATGCAGACTCCACTACGAACCTTAAAAATTATTGTGTAATTTGAGATCTCGGAAATTCTGACGAATTGCGGAATATAAAGCACTGTCGCACTTTACAACCATAAAATCCATGTTTACATAGAACACAATACTCATGAGTGCCTTCAAGACCAATATAAAAAAAAAACTAGCTTGTACATTACATTTACGAGTACATACACTTAAATTAATAACCGAATTTACAATAAGCAAACAGTGGATAAAACATCCGTGTTTACTTGCAAAAGGAACGTGCACAAGTGATCTCACAATAGTCCGTTTCATATTTTGAGATACTCTTACCGGAGGAAAAAAATCAGTAGCACGTGGATTGACTAGGAACCTAATTACTCATACCTACCATACTCATTTTATTTTTAATATAGAACTAGGTTGATCTTACGTTATAGGTCAAATACGCATATTGTCAAACACGTATGTTGTCAACAACGCCAAATTTCAAACTCTAAATAGTCACTATACCCAAAATTCATATTTTTTTACGTTTTTTCGAAATTAAAGATTTTATATTATTATACGAACAGTCTGTTAGTCTGTCTGTTATATGAACAGAAATTGTTACATTGATTTATTATTAGATTACTAACTATCGGGCGAGTTAAGAAAAGTACGATTGTGATAATTAATACGTTAGTAATATAATTCAATATCTCTTTAACTATGAAGTTGGAAATTTGTATGATTTTTTATTTTATTTTAACTAATCAAAGTACTGGCCCAAATTGTCTATACAATTTTGCCATTTTGATGGCAATTTGTTTATAGTACTTTTACTGTGAATAAATACACAAAGCATTCACAACTGCTCTAAATTAGAAAGTTTTATCAAATATTGTATAAATGTATGGCCGAACACTGTCTTTTAAGATACAGGTGTCACCTAGTTTAAAAGGCAGGGTTTTCAACTGATTGAACATGGATATTTCGATATTACCGACGACTAAAATTGTCCTGTAACTAACATGTACTGTAAATTTCTATGTATAATTGTTTTGGAAATAAATTTATTATTATTATTATTACTGTAGAATTCTGGACGGGATGGAATTAAATCAGCGAAACAATTTTGTACTGTACTTAAAAAAAGTAGAAATCTGCTAGGCCAAGGTCCTGTAAGTAAGGTGGATGACGGAAAGCTTCAAGATGTAACTTTTGGAGTCGTGGAGAAGCAATGGGGAAGAGCGATTGACCAGTCGTGGTTGTTGAATTGCAAGTTTCTCCATAATTATTTGTAATTCTTAGCCATAGACATCTGTCGTCACTGTTGTGCCATTCGGTAAGAAACTGTGATGTACAAGTCCGGCACTGGTTCACCAGACAGTCACAATCATCTGCCTATGGGTCTACCCACTGAGATGAACGCTTACGGTTATCTTACAGGATCCAATTTTCATCTTAGGTAAAAAATCGATTCAGAATTCCCTCGTAAGTCTCGCTTAGTTCGTGTGGGGCCCACTGATCTAGCTTTTTTATCTTTCCGATTTAACGCAAGTGCTTAAATGTTATTTTGATACTAGCGACAAAGCTCGCAGCAATCTCAGTCGTAGATTGCGTTGGATCCGCTTCTACTATCGCCTTCAATTCGTCGTTGTCGACAATTGTTACCGGCCGACCGCGAGGCTCGTTCTTCAACTCAAAATTTCCAGATCTTAAACGATTGAACCAATAATGGACCGTGTTGTTTGCGCAACGGAATTTCCACGTAGGAACTCATATTCGAAAATTGTACGAATTTTTAGTTTATCACAATTTCATTCTAACGAAACACTTTTCTAAAACAAATACCGAAATTTTAAATTAAAATGACACGGCATTCGAATGAAATTTATTAAAATTTCGAAATGTGCGCTAATCCACAGATAATTAAATCTGACAATGCTGGTTTTAAAAATCTCCCAACTTCATTCAAGATTTATAACGGTGTCTTTGATTTTATTGCCTTTAGCGTATGACCCGAATAGGTTCAGTCTTATTAACAATGTCACAAATGTATTGTTTCCAAGAAATCATTCGAGTGACCCATTATTCAAATAAGCAGTTAAAGTAGCACATTTTAAAAGTACCTAGTAATTTTTAGCGTTTCCTTTTAGCTTCGAAACAATACTTGTCAGCAGGTTTCTGCTATAACTTAAGTAATACAGTAGAACCTCGTTAAGTCGAACCTCGATAAGTTGAAAACCTCCAAATCTCGAAAAAATGTTTTGTTCCTTTCCCTTCAAACACCAAAACCCAAAAAAAATACTCGAAATCCCAACCCTCTACTAGTCGAAATAATCAGTGAGTCCCTCCAAGCCATTTTGGTACATATTTTCCCTCCCTAACTCGAAAAATAAAATTTTACCTCTGTGTCTCGAACAATGTTTTATTTCACAACCTTTACAACTCAATTATTTGAGACTTATTACCTGTATAGTTTGAAGAAAAATAATGGAGTTATGACTGCTAGGACATTATCTGATGACGAAATTATCGAATCAGTAACTCAGAACACCGATACTAATGATTTAGATGACATAGAAGACTCAAGAACCGCATTGAATACTTTACGGATTTTTATAAAGCAAACCAGCAACTCTGAAGAACAACAATTTTCTGCTCTTTATACCTTAGACAATGCTATAGATGGAGAACAATCGAATTATCTAAAGCAAAAAAAAAAAAAAGTTTTTTTAATGAATTTTTATTTTTTATTTTAAGGATGTTTTGAAATAATGTTGATTTATAATATGTGTGTAATATGTGTGTGTTACCTTCTTTCTAAGGAGAGGCCTATGTCCAGCAGTGGACTATTTAAAGGCTGTTGATGATGATGATGATGATGATGTGTGTAAAATGAAAATATGTGTGTCACCTCTGCATTTCTGCAACTTGAATTTTTATTTATTTTACCTCTCTAATTCATCTAAGTTATAGAGGTTCTACTGTAATTGTATCCATAATATGTTATTACTGGCACCCTACATCTATCATGAAGTTAAGCTCTACTTTCCAACTTTCTCTTTATGATTTTTCGGAATTATAGCACCTAAGTCAGAGTAACTCTTACGATCTGTTTTTAACTAATAATTTGCGTGGAACTTTTGAATAAGTCCTGTATTTTGACAATCATATTTACATTAGAACACAAAAATATATATAAAATAGGAAAGAGAATATGATAGGTCACTAACATCACAAAAAAATAACTGACCACTTTTTAAAAAGACAAATTGGGAGAAGAAAAAGATATAGATACTTCTTAACAATTGGAGACGAAAGTGAAGCAGCCTCAGTAGGAGTTCATACGTTTATGAAGAGTCAAATTCTCTAACAGGATTAATAGGATAGGTAAGTGGTTATTTTAATGGCGCCTTGTACAGAAAATACTTAGGTCAATTTCGTCAATATGGACTTAGTAGATCTAGGATTAGTATGGCTTGTCCATAGTTTTGTTTAGGGTTTGTTTTTTAACTAATGACCAAGATCATATGTATGAGGAAAACTTCTTTAATAGCTTGTAGTTCACAGCTATAGTGCATCACACGACCGACAGCTACTTGAGAGCCCAAACAAATTTTAAAAACTCTTCTTGGGTGATGAGGAACTTGAAATAGAGAATAGATAAGCGAAATAGTAGATTTGCTTTAACTGTAAACTATTGATTAAATACCCTAATCGTTTTTTTTTTAAATAAAGCGGCTAAGTAAAACCTATGAGTATGGTTTTACTTAAGTTATCGATATTAACGTACACATAAGCCTTGTGGTCAATGTGTTAGCAGAGTTATTTAGTTACCGGTAAATAAGTACTGACATATAGGTCAAGGACAATTACCGATCGATGTTATAAAGGGTAATCTATAAATTATTTTATAGCTAATGGTAAGGACTACACGTTGAAGTTTTATATATATATATAATATTAGTAGCTGAATTCATGAGGAAAACTTAAGAAAATATATTTATTGTGATGTGAAAATGGTATCTAATCCTCGATAAGATTTGTAAAGCAGAAAAACTTAGTATATACTGAACTCTGGAAGGGATTGCTGTTAAAATACTTGTGTAAGATTTTGAGAAAGTCATAATAACACGCGTCACGGTGAATAGGCGTGTGTGCTTGCATCTGTTTTCTTAGCATTGCAAATGCACAAAAACCACCGTAAATTGTTTTTTATAGAACACCATTAGCACCGCTTAATTAGGTTAGTAGCTCACGTATCAACATCGACACTTACGAGTAGGTACACTTTTTTATTGTAATTCTGAGGCTCTAACCCTAAAACCAGCCGTATCGTAAGTTAACTTTTAAATATTCCCGATTGTATTAATCTAACACCAAGAATGAAATTTTAAAATGAGGTCATCATACTATTCAGCTCCGCATTATTTTAATTCATACGTGGTTAGTCATTTATTATAATACAAATATACTTTTACGAATGACCTTAAAAATACAGTCATATTTATTTATTCATGTAAAAAAAACTAAGTAAATAAACACACTAATATAATAATGACCGCGTGTGTGTATATGTGATGTTTTAATGATAATTTACAAGTGAAGAAGGACCTTTATACTAGATACACTATTATTATAAAACTGAAATTGTTCTTGTGGATTCAATACAATTCTTGAGAAAGTCTTTATCGGCCTTTGGAAAGAGGTGACAAAATGACCATAAACGAGGCAATTTCGGAGGACATCGTGTCTAAAAAACCTTTTACAGTAATACAAAATTAGGTTATTTTTTTTATCTATAGAAGAATGTTCTTGGACGCCGACGACGTAAAAAGTAGAGCACAAACTAGGTGCAGACAGAATCGAACTTACCTATTTGTAAACGTTATTAATCATTGAGTGAAACGCAACGTAACGCCTTTGTTAAATTAAAATTGGGTCGTCTTAATGTAAATGAATCGATAGGTACATTTTGGTCGTTAAAAGTGTGCGTTACCCCAGCAAAATAATGTCGAAAATGGTCATTTAAACTTTATAGATAATTAGTTGCTCCCCTTCTGTAATTGTTAAGCACATTTTTAAATTTGTTTCACTTAAACTTTTTTAGTTATTTCAAAAAAACATTTCCTGCTGGAGTAACGTTTGAAACGTTACCGCAGCCAGACATTTTCTTTTTTAATTGTAATATTGAAATAAATTTTAGCTAAATAATTAGTTATCTGGACTAGGTAAATGTTACAACTTATTTGGTATTTGTATTTTCTTCGGCTGCGAAGTTATTCGAAATCCTGCTGGAGTAACGTTTGTGGGTTTGCTGGATCTCTGAAACGGGTAAGCGGATTGTAACCATCTTTTGTACATAACTTTTTAGGGATTAGTTTTAATTTGTTCGACAATAAAATAACAAAAATAATGGACCGTTTAAAAATTATTTAGGTAAGTATGAAAACACTTCAATACGTCCTAACACTTTAAATAAGACCTCTAAAGACTTACTTAAAACGTTATTCTATTGCTTGTAACTACCTTCAAATGTATACGAATTTTCGTAAGAATACTGTAAGTGACTAAAAAGTTATGATGAAATGTAGCTCTCCACGTTCACGATCACAATGTGTGCGGCCTTTTTTGGCCACCGATAAACCTGTGTGTGGATATATAAACTGAATGTTATGCCAACAATTAGTTGTTTAGTTCAGTTGTCTACCTGTAAAATTTCAGCGTAGTACATATAATAATTTACGAGATAATTAAATAAAAGTCATTAGAAGGTGCAAGACCCTGGTAATATTTAAAAAACATGTAGTTTTTTGTAACACTTATGTACATATCCGTAGTAAACTTGCAAATAATATCCTACATATTTTAAAAGCCAGCACAATGTACTGGGTGATCGCTTTTTTGTAACCACCTAAACATGGTCGGGTTACCACGGTCTTGCACCTTCTAATGACTTTTATTTAATTATCTCGTAAATTATTATATGTACTACGCTGAAATTTTACAGGTAGACAACTGAACTAAACAACTAATTGTTGGCATAACATTCAGTTTATATATCCACACACAGGTTTATCGGTGGCCAAAAAAGGCCGCACACATTGTGATCGTGAACGTGGAGAGCTACATTTCATCATAACTTTTTAGTCACTTACAGTATTCTTACGAAAATTCGTATACATTTGAAGGTAGTTACAAGCAATAGAATAACGTTTTAAGTAAGTCTTTAGAGGTCTTATTTAAAGTGTTAGGACGTATTGAAGTGTTTTCATACTTACCTAAATAATTTTTAAACGGTCCATTATTTTTGTTATTTTATTGTCGAACAAATTAAAACTAATCCCTAAAAAGTTATGTACAAAAGATGGTTACAATCCGCTTACCCGTTTCAGAGATCCAGCAAACCCACAAACGTTACTCCAGCAGGATTTCGAATAACTTCGCAGCCGAAGAAAATACAAATACCAAATAAGTTGTAACATTTACCTAGTCCAGATAACTAATTATTTAGCTAAAATTTATTTCAATATTACAATTAAAAAAGAAAATGTCTGGCTGCGGTAACGTTTCAAACGTTACTCCAGCAGGAAATGTTTTTTTGAAATAACTAAAAAAGTTTAAGTGAAACAAATTTAAAAATGTGCTTAACAATTACAGAAGGGGAGCAACTAATTATCTATAAAGTTTAAATGACCATTTTCGACATTATTTTGCTGGGGTAACGCACACTCGTTAAAATACTTATTAGGCTGCCTCATTGGTACTTTAAATATTATTATTTTTTTATTTCGGGGTTCCAGGAACTTTCCTTCTAGGTGTGCGGTTTTTGGTCGGTTCGAGTCTGACATAACCACCGGTGGGTAGTATCCGAGGGGATTTCCGCACAGAAAAAAAAGAAGATGAGTTTCAAGAAAACGACCACAGTATTAGATGAGTAGATAGGTAAACATTAAGAGAAAAATAAATGTGATATTAATATGATTGTTTTGTTTTTCAAAACAATCATATTTTGTTTCGTGCGTTTATGCTAGGACTAAAACCAAACTACTAATATATCCGGTGCATAGGTGTCTGTTTTTAATGTCATATTAATAGTTTTTTTTCATGTCCACACGGTTATTTGCACGATACCTATGCCTAAAAACCAGTTTTTTTTTTGTCTGTCTGTTGTAATCTAAACGGCTGGACCGATTTTGATAACTAGAGAGATATTTTACTACCAGGTAGCTGTGTGTGCTTATATAAGGAGTAACTTAGGCTATCTTTCCTCTCAGAAAAAGAATTTTGCCCGGTCTGGGAATCGGACCCACTAAGGCAGCGCTTTCAAATTCCACGCGAACGAAGTCGCGGGTATTAGCTAGTGTTGAATAAAAGCGACGCCTAATCACTTTAGTTTCATCTTATATTTATATCCTTACAAAATACTAAATGATAGATAAATGACAATATTATGCTGACTATTAGTTTCATCTATCTTTTTAACTATGAGTATTTGTTTAGGCTCTCTCTAGGCCTTTATAATTGAACTATAATTATGTAAGTTATTTCGTACACTTGATCCTTAGTAAATAAATAGACGTATTCTCACATGTGTCCTGAATTGTTTTTTAGGTAGGCTGTTAGTAACTTCAATAATAAATCAAAGATGATACAAAAAAGAGGTTGATTTTTTTTATATTCGTTTTCTATACGTTTGAGTGTTTCTAAGAAAACAGGAATCTGAATTCATATAAGTAGGCTAAGTGGCAAAATGACTAGAAAATGAATTACTACAATTCTGTAAATTCTTTGGCCTGTAGCCTCTTATTTTGTGTGCTAGGTTAATTACTCTGATCTGGGCTTTTAATCTTTTCTATTCTGCTCGTCATATTTCCTGGTCTACTGTTTGAACGATTGCATATAATTGATTATCTGCCTTCTTTTATGTTTCAGTTCACCTGTAAAATTCATACTTTTACTAATAATAATGTGGTAAACGAGAAATGTTATGGTAGTGTTAAACCACTTATTAGCTAACGCTTGCGAGAAGTCGATTACAATATTTAAGCCTGTCTTCGTACATATGAAAGCAAACTTGCGACTTTAACTTTTTTTAAGGTGATGACAGTCAAAGTTATTACGATTTTCTTCCATATAATACCACACGCAGGTTTAAAATGTCAGAGTTCAACAATGGTGTTTGACCATTGCTGAACTCTGACATTTTAAACCTGCGTAGCTCTTAAAATTGTGCTGATGATGATTATTTATTCCCGTGAACTAAGAGACTTGTGTAAAGTATTGGTGGTCCTATACTTTACACAAGTCTATTAGTTAGAGACTCAAAGTAGATTAAATATAAACAAGGTATTAGTAAATGATAGCTAGTACATTTTGGAGGAAAGTTACACACTCAAATTATTATAATACAAAGCATGTATTTGTTTTGTAGAAACTACATCTTACTACTTTCATAGTCTTAATTATGCTTACAACAATTTACTATTTCTTATAAATATGTCATATTTATCTATATTTTGAAAGGCTGCTTTATTGTAACCAATCTGGGGTTTTGTTAATTCAAACCAGGAAAATTGATCTGACTGACATACTTAACACATATTATGCAAGATTTATTCATTTTTTTTTAAGTAAATTTCTAGATTTTTCAACTGTCCCTGCTGTTTGCAATCAATATTATATCAACTCGTATTACACCTATAACTGGAATATGAGCTAGTTTCTGAACTGAGTTTAAAGTATAGTTCAGAAATGAGTATCATTAGGACAATAGTGCATTTAGCATGAACTTTCATATTTGACAGCTTACACTTGGTCAGTTACTTTACCCACTAGAAACTGTAATACGATAATACTGCAACTGTTTAGCTTAATTAAGCTTATAATTTACTTCACTACTACTAAAGTGTCACGTCAGTAGGCCAATTTTCGTAATGTAAGTTCGGTCATAATTCAATTCCGATCAACTTTCGATCTCACTACTGTCATAAAAGGTATTTTCGTATTTAATAAACATCTAACGTTGACTGTAACGCGATAAATCGTATTGTAACTGAAAATTGAATCGGTAATCAACTAGTCAATGTGTAAAATATTAATTTGCTTACAGGATGTCACTCAACCTATAGCTGAAATGAATAGGATTTTTATATTTAAGCTTTGGTTCAAAAATTGCCTATAAGTGAAACTTAACTAACTTCCACACCATAACTCTGTTTCTATATAACATTTGAGATTATAGTCCCTACACACATTATAGTAAGACCTACTACCAACAATTATCATCACAAAATTTAATAATTTATTATAATACATATTGTAATCTTATACTATAATAACCACCAAAACCAAATGGACGCGATGAAATATTTTTTCTCTAACTCAAAAGGCAATTTATACAAAGTCTACATACCCTGAAAGGGTTTACAGCCATGTAGATGTTCCTTAGTCCATAGTTTCTAGTCCTCATGATGTTCTACTGGATGTTGCACCAAAGCGGTGTCCATCAAAGAATCTTTCATTTGAGGCTTGACTTTAGTAGGCGGAAACTTGGTAAGGCAGAATTCAGATACCAGACAGAATAACTTGCATAGTAATGGACACAATAGTGCTTGATGAGCCACAGCAGCCACTCTAAACCATGGTCCGTCAAAAGGGTCCAATATGGCTGGACATAGCATATGGTTAAGGTTTACTTGAGCAGGCTGAAATAAGAATGGTTATTAAATACAATTGGAAAAACATAAATTTTTACATGAGATACCAAAATAGATTTAGGTTTATCTTTTATTAACTGACTACTAAACCTCTAATATTATAAATATATTAAAATGTATAGACTTACAATTGCAATAAGTTGTAACACAACAAAGTGGTATAACAAATTTAGGCAATAGCTAAATATTGCCCAATTAAAGTCCCAAAATGGTTCTATATTATAAGCACCTAAAAAAATCACAAAAGTTAGATTATAAGTGAAGTAAACATCTATTTTATGTATAAAGTAAATAATTGAAATAACATACCACCAATCCTTAACAAATAATATGGAATAACAAACATCATTCCATGTTGAATCCAATACAGGGCTGCTTCAGCAAAGATCTACATCATATAAAATAAATATTTAGTTATATGTAGACATTTGAGGAAAATGATCTATTGTTCAAGTTTTACCTTCCTTGATGCTGTTTCAGGAAACAGGAAAGCAAGCAAAGGTCCATTTAATAAATTTAAATGTATCCGAAACAATGCTGTAACAGTTTTGCTTGGTGGTGCTGCCAATAAGTAGATCTAAAATTATAGAAATAATTTATTTGACACTAGTTTGTGTAAATATATGCTTTTGAATTACGATCAAAATAAAAATCTAAAAAGCTGTTTATATTTTAAGCAGGAACATGGTTTAATTATTAGTGTAGGCTTGTAAAACAAAAATTTCATACTTACTTGTATTAAAGTTGTAACATGGCATGGGTTTAGCAAATATATAACTGTGCGCGACGCAAATTTAAAGCCAATTTCCATTCCCCATAACAAAGCTAGGAGAATGACTAATAACCTCTTACCACCTCTGTCATTTTTTACATAGTATTTATCAGGTATACTTAATTTTGGATAGGTTTTGATCTGTAACAAACCACAGATATAATTTTGAAACAGTAAAAAAATATTATTAGTAGGCAATTAAGGTTACCACTAATTTAATTAATTTTAGTGACATGGAAAATTATAGTTTGAAAAATGTTGTCATGTTGTGAGATTGTACGTCTATTTCTCTTATCAGAACACTAAAATTTAATGTACTTACTAAAATATACACACAAATTGTAATCACAATACTGGTTTCCAAAATTTGTCTGGTAGTCGATAAATAATATGCGCATTCTGGACCCACATTCCTAGGCACTGCTTTATTTGCACCACTATATGCCCATTCGAACATTTTTAAGACAATATTTAATAAATTTTGTGTACAGCAATGTTCATCGATTACACGGCGCTCTAATGTTCGGATAACGAAATAATTTAATGCTTCAATTTCAATTCCCGCTACGATGACAGCGAATACGGTAGTGACTTAGCGGCAGTCAGTGTGACCAAATTAAATTTTACGAAAATGCCGAGGCACCTCATAAGAGACTTACTGAACAAAACCGAACGTACTACCACCTACATAGGACACATTTACCAATAACAATTATTTTCCCAATTTCTACCCAAAATAGTTCACAAGAAAGGGGTGAGCTACCCGAGATCGTAAAGTTTCTATGTAATAGAAACTTTCTTTTACTAAGTGCATTATCACACAATAAACGAGAAACGCACGATAAACGCACGAATGGATTTAAGTTCCAGTAAAATTTATGATTTAAGTGCTTAACTCAATTATAAATAATTGATACCCTATATTAGGTCTAGATTCATAATCCTACTACAGCCGCCTGTCATCTTTTATCTGTAAAATACTGATCTTTGCTCCTAGATATAATGCGAACTGAGAGATTTTCACCGCACGTTTTTTTTTCGCAAAATGCTGTGACACATCAAATTTGTATAGGCTTATTCGCACTGGCGGAAAAAATCAGGGGAAAAAAAACACGACGTTCCCGCGAGACCTTACAGTGTTACCATAATTTTTTCTACAACAAAAAAATACTGACTGCTGGCAATCAAATAAAATATACTAAAAAGCAGTAATATACTAAATCTGGTCATACTGGCGACAGACAAATTTTCATTTATTCATGCGCACGATAATAAAGCCTTGTGTTATGAGAAGTTGTCAGTAAGAATATATCACTGATACATTTATTAAATTACTACTTACATTTTAATATAAACCGGATCAACTTGGTGGAAGGTACAATGGGGTGGAGCTATATGGATCGTAGAAATCGTAATAATAAGACACTAGAAGTCGACTAGACGCTTGACCTTGTCGCCGCAATGATGTGTAGACGAACACCACTTACAGAAATTCATTCCATTCGTGATTTAGTTGCGCGGAGCGTCGTATGTGAATTTATATTTTTTAAATGGTGAACTGCAGCATAATGGGTTCTGAAAACGTATCCGGGACGTCTCATTCGACTAATAAAGGCTTAAAATTTCCTAAGTAACTTTATTTTTTACTATTAAATCATTGTTTTTACTAATTTACAACTCGAAGAATACTTTAATAAGATATCTTCCTTTTGTAAACATTCATTTAATACTTTCCGTTTTGTATAATTACCATTGCTGCTTTTGTTCTCATTGCACGCGATGTTGACAAACAAGCCAAGCAATATAATGTGAGGTATTAGATATCGTTGTGCATTGCGTTTGTTTATGGTACGGCTGCAGGCATCGGTCGCCAGTTAGTGATGTAACCATACCATTCATTTGAATAAAAGTTACAGTTTTATCGATATTAGTAAAATATTCTTAATATGAATTATACAATAATTTCTTTAGAAATTTAATTATTTGTTAAAGTTTGCGAATTAAAGGCTATAAATATAGGCAATGTATGTCTTTTTAGGAAGCATAAATAACTAAATTACTATTTATTAGCACAAATTATAATTAATTTCTAGATGCCCGAAAAATCCTGATCTTAAAGAAAAAAAAATCTTTCTTTTTACGGTCATTAACCTCATTTCGTAGAGTTGTTGATAATATCCACTATAAGTATCTTTATATTCAAACATAGTGTTAGGAATAAGAGTATTATACAATTGACGACTATGTAAATATAAAAAAGGAATATTCTGTTTACTATTCTGTTTACAACTTACTTCTTCATAACTTATTTCTACATTAATATAAATCTAATTGTTTACGTGTCTAATTGTTTACGTAAGGGAACTATTTGTTCAGTAGTAGCTTATTATTTCAATTTTTGTTTCTGTGAGTTTTCGTGTTTTTTAAATATATTTATGCATTAGGATTTTTAAAATTTTTAATCATAATAATAATATTTCGGATATCTGACATTATCCACACACAACGCCATCTGGTTTCAAACTAAGCAGAGCTTGTACTATGAAAACTAGATTAACAGATAGAATACTTATATACTTTTTTTATAAATACATACATATTATACAAAAAAAAACCACCCAAACTTTGAAATAAATTTTATTAGTATAATAGGTACTATTCATTTATAAGAATCATTACTGTTGAAATATTTAAAAAAAATTAGTATATATCTATGATTTTCAATACTACTTGTAATCCATTTTATTTTAATGTATATAAAAAAATATCGAAACCTTAAAAAAAATTAGTCAATCACTTGCATTGTTTACAGGGATTCTCATACATCGATAGAGATTGTAGTGGTGCTACATAATAAATTAGTAAAATTCAATGTAATTCCTCGAGATTAGGGTTCATAATAGTTTTTGCCCTATGCATTACACCGTTGTTTTGCAAGTGTGATCGAGTATAATACCTATTTGTTTGTATTTGTATGTGTTAAGATGTGGCGACATCGGTTTTCTAAGTAATCGGGCGCTAATTCATTTCTACTGTCTTATTATTACGATTTCTGGCGGTATATCCATCCCAATTAGACCTAGCTAAACTTAACAGGCCGGTGACTGGCAGCAGCGACACCAGTACGATTAGATTCAAGGGCAAACCCTCTCAATGCAGACGTTACAAAGACCACCGCCCCCAGTTTCTATTCCTGGTCAGCCTCTGTCCTTCTGGCGTTGAATAGGAGGGGATTTTCTTGATGAACTCCTTCTTCAAGAAATAGCTTCAAAGAAAGTAGACGTAGCAAAGCCTCAACGCTGTGACCAAAAATGTGATCGATTAATTCGAAAAACAAAACCTGTTTGCAGATCCATGGGATCCTACTAACGATTCGCTGCAATTCTTTACTCCCACTTTAGCTTTGAAGTCACCATAACAACGTTGTACTGTAACAACTTAGTGGTGAAGTGGACGGCCTTCCAGATATGTCATTGAATAAATCCTCCACACCTTGTACACCTGTACAACCTTGAGGCTACGTAGGCTACCCTGTTCAACACACTGGATATTTATGGATTAAAAATGAGATCGATTTCATCATGACGGACAAGAAGCACACATTCAGAGAGGTCTCAGTGATCAATAGGTTTCGCACCGGTAGCGACCATCGACTTCTGCGAGGCGCTCTGAATATCGTGTCCGTTCGATAAAATCCAGGCTCCGACCTAATCTGCTCCAAGCCATGATAGGATTTGAAACGTTCCACTCCTATCTGGCAAAACCGATTTGCAGCAGGTAATATCGATTTGTAAGGGCAGAAAGTCAAAGCTTTCAGAAAGAACCCTTTTTTTTTTTTTTTTCCGTGCGGAAATCCCCTCGGATACCACCTGTCGGTGGCATGTCGGACTCGAACCGACTAAAACCGCACGCCGTCTCGGGTACTAATAGCCGGGGAACCAGGTATACCCTAGAAAGGAAGTCCCTGGTACCCCGACATACCTCGGGTCATCTACAGACGAGTAGACGACCCCCCCCGTGTGGGAACCCCATGTTCCCTGTGCTCCCTGGAAGCGAGCGCGCTTTGCAACGCGCTCGTCGCCACCCCGGCCTGCATCTGCTAGGGTGACAGATGGCCCCACCTGTCACCCCCAGGCCTGCGCTTATGGAGGACGAAGGTCATTCTGCGACCTCCGGCGCCTGAGTCGCCTGCGGTACCTGGCCCGTTCCCGGGCCTGGCGGGCCGGGAGAGTCCTAAACCTCTCCCGGTCCCGCTCCGCCGTCTCCTTACTCGCAGCTAACTAGCATAACTTGCTCGCAGAAGGAGACGGCAGAGTTCCACGCACTCTCGCTCCGCACCATAGCCGCAATCAGGCTATCGAGCGAGAGAACTCCCACTCCGATGGCCGCCACGAGGTCTCGCCTCTGCTCAACCCACGCCGGGCACTCTGCCAGCGTGTGGAGAGCCGTGTCCACGGTCTGGCCATCGCAGTGGTGGCACTCAGGCGTTGGCTCCTTGCGGATCAGACACAGGTGATCCCCGAAACATCCCTTCCCAGTAATCACCTGCGTCAATCGGTATGAGAGGGTCCCGTGACGCCTCTCGAGCCAATCCTCCATAACGGGTCTTACCGCCGCGATGGGGTCAAAAGTAGTACAATGTCTTGGAAGAAGCCAATTGATGAAGCTGACCACAGCAAGTGTACAGATAACGTAAATGAGGAATCCAGAGCCGCATTAACACGCTACTACACCGAAGACCTGCCAGAAGTCAGCACTGACGCAATAGAGTTAGCTCTTAGAAAGCTGAAAAGTGGAAAAGCCCCTGAAGAGGATGGCGTTACAACAGAGTAGCTTAAGGCTGGAGGTAAACCGGTGCTAGTAGCTCCAAATGTTAGTCAACGTTTGAATTGGGAACTTCAGAGGCGTGCTGTAGGAGTGTGGTCGTCCTGTCTTTCAAAAAAAGGGTGATAGCACCATGTTAAAGGACTTTTTTTTTTTTTTTTTCCATGACGAGCAGACGGGTCACCTGATGGAAAGTGACTATCTCCGCCCATGAACGTCTGCAACTCAGGAGCCACAAACGCGTTGCCGGCCTATTAGGAAGGAGTACACTTTTAGCTTAAAGGTTTGAAGGTCGTATCGGTCCGGAAATACCGCAGATGATAACTTGTTCTACAGATTGATTGTGCGAGGCGAAAAGTGTCTTGAAAAGCGCACAATAGATGAGCTCTTAATGATGGTGAGCGCTAAATGATGATGATGGGAATAAACATTTTGCCATGTGGAACGATGGCGGAAAAGGATGTAAGTTGCGGCCGGTACTAGCCTCTCCCTTGGTCTTGATCACCTGTGCCCACCGGTGTGTTACAAAGACGAGAAGATCACCAGCTGAGCGACCCCAACGACAACCATGTTTTATTTTATTTTATTATTTTTGGAAAACTTACAGCTAAAAAGGACAGTGCACATATTAATAATAGATAGTGATGGCAAATTACAAGTTTTCACATTCAACTAATTAACTTTGATAACTTAACATCTAAACAACTTACTAGTAAACTAACATAATAATCATAAAAATTGAAAGTAACCTAATGCTACTAGGCATGCCTTTTAAGTTCTGTCGTTTCCATATTTCCCGGCAATTTTTAATTTGGAACTGTTCTATAACATACTACACGTAACTATAACATCTGTGTTCAGTGATGACGCCCCATGTCTGCGGACTGTCGAACGCTGGTATTTAGAATTCCAACGTGGACATACTAGTGTTAATGACAAATCTCGCGAAGGACGCCCAAAATCCGTCTTCACTGAAGATAACATCATTGCTGTGAGACAACTAATTCTCGAAGATCGTCATGTGACGTATCGAGAGATAGAGGCTCTATTAGGCATCTCAGGGACAAACATTCAGAAGATCTTGCATGAAGCGCTTGGTGTGAGAAAGCTAGTTTGCCGTTGGATACCGCATCTGCTTTCCGACGATCACAAGGCGGCCCGCATCAGATGGTGTAAGAAAACTCTGCAAAGGTTCAACCGAGGAGAGTCAAATCACGTCTACGACATCATCAGTGGTGACGAATCTTAGATCTATGCCTAGGATCCTGATTCCAAACAACAATCTACAATCAATCAATCTGGGTCTTTCAAGACGAGCCAAAGCCGACTAAAGTTGTTCGTTCTCGAAGCACTTCAAAGAAGATGGTGGCCACCTTCGTTGGAAAAACCGGCCATGTTGCGACTATTGCACTTGAAGATCGTAGAACGGTTAACGCAGAGTGGTATACCACAGTTTGTTTACCACAAGTCATCGCCGAACTTCGAAAATCTAATTCAAAGCGACGCATCATCCTGCACTACGACAACGCAAGCTCACACAGCGCTCGTCAAATGATTGAGTATTTGAAACAGGAAAAAGTAGACATTCTTGACCATCCTCTACACAGTCCTTTTCTTTTTTTTCAACGTGTGGAAATCCCCTCGGACCGTCAACCCGCCGGGGCTCTCGTTCGGCGGGGCGGTGTGTCGGACTCGAACCGACTAAAACCACACGGTGTGCCCTCTTTGCGCTTCCAGTTTAGGGGGGTCCAGGTAGTTATCGCCTTCTGGACCCCTCCCAGCGCCGGCCCGCTCCTGGTGCGGGTTCTGTCTCAAATTTTTCCTCACTTTAGGCGACGTCCGGCACACGCGGACGCCGCCCCCTCGCGGCTGGCCAAATTAATGCGGGTGGAGGGAGAACCCGTCCCGTCCACCCGCGGCCACACTCAGGGCGGCATGAGGCGCAGGTGAGCGCGCCTCCGCCGCCCGGTTCGCCGGCGGCGGATCGGGTCCGAAAGGAGGTCGTCCTCCTGGGCCTTCTCCGCCGCCTCCTTCTGCGAGATTACCTCCTCGCAGAAGGTTGCGACCGTGGTAAAAACACTGTTGCTACCGGCCATGGAGCGAACTACGGCCGGTAGCGAGAGATCCGCTCCGATGACTGCAGTGAGGGCCCGGCGTGTGCTGGGCCGAGTCCTCACTGCAGTCGCAGTGGTGGCAGGCGGGACTCGATTCCCTCCTAGCGACCGAGTACAGGTACTTTCCGAAGCAACCGTGCCCGGAAAGCACCTGCGTCAGCCGGAAGGCAAGGGTCCCGTGCTGCCGCCCTGCCCACTCGGCGATGACCGGCTGGAGGGCCTCCACGGCGGCGAAGCCAGCGCGTGGAGTCTCCAGCCGGAACGACCATCTCACCATGGTGGCTCGGCGAGGGGCTTCGCGCCACTCGCGCACGTCTTCGGGCAGAGAGCGAAATCCGCTCTCCGCCCGGAAGTCAGCCACAGCCACGGCCAGGCACGCCGCCTCCTTTAAGTTAGCCCCCCGGGCCGTGACTAAAGTGTCATCCGCGTAGCAGATTACACCCAGCCCGGGGGGAGACGCCCTCGTAGGGCCCAGTCGTATCCAATGTTCCACAGGAGCGGTCCTAGGACAGACCCCTGCGGAACACCGCACGACATGGCCCTGCGTCTCAAGACGCCATCTCGGTCCTCGTACATGACGGTTCGCTTCTCAAGATAGTACTCTGGCACTCCGTGGTAGCGGAGCGCTTCCCTGATGCAGCTGAATGGCAGACTATTGAAGGCGTTGGCGATGTCCAAGGACACCGCCAACACCACTCCGCCGCAGCTCACGGCCTCCTCACGGTCACGGCCCTAAGGCGCATCACGGCATCGATCGTTGAACGCCCCTCTCGGAAACCGAATTGGGCGTCCGACAGATCGGGGCCAACCTCGCAAAGGTGCCGGACGATGCGGGCAAAGAGCACACTCTCCAAAAGTTTACCCGCCTCGTCCAGCAACACGTTCGGCCTATAGGCCGCGACCGAATCGGTAGGCAGTCCCGGCTTCTGTAGAAGGACCAGCTTCCCGCATTTCCAGCGCTCAGGGAAGCGTCCGGACGCCAGGCTAGCGTCCAACACTTCCCTGAGGTGGTCCGACATGTAGTCGAGGGCTCGGGCCATCACTCGGGCTGGAACCCCGTCCGGCCCGATCCTCCATACAGTCCTGACCTAAGCCCCTAACGATTTCTTGACATTTCCTAAAATTCGTGTTCTAAGGTTCCAGTCCGGTGAAGAAGCAATTGACGCTTTCAAGTCAGCCATTTCGAACACTTTAGAGTGGAATAAATGTTAGAATAATAACTGGTTTGAGCGAATGGAAAAGTGTATTAAGCTACGTGGTGGATACTTTGAAAAACAATAAAAAGTACTAAAAGGTTCTAGTTGTGTTTTTTTTCTTCAAACGACAAAACTTTGCGATTTTGTTCACAAACTCAGTCACTTGGATTGAGCACTTCATTATGTTAAGTAACAAGGATAAGTCCGCAATTTAGTGCCTTTCATGGGAAGCAAGTGAAATTTCTTACATCGACTGCTACAGTTAGGTAAGTAACAACTGGAACGAAATTGAATGTCCCTTTCAAATTTTCTCTGAATGCCTTCTAGACGATTTATGTAGACGTCATAGCGAGGATTCCACACTTGTAAAGCGTACTCGAGGTGACTACGAACCAAGGGGCAGTATAGAATTTTGATAGTTTTAAGACTTTTGAAGTCCGACGATATTCGACATACGAATCCCCAGCACTTTTGTAGCTTTTTTGACAACACAATCGATGTGGGGATGGAAGGTTAGCTTTGAGTCAAATACTACTCCTAAAACCTTAACCTGGGTGACTCTAGTTATAGGTGTATCTCTGAGAGAGTAGGTATAAAGGATTGGATTAGGTTTGCGAGAATAAGAGCCTACGTAACACTTAGATACTTTTAACTTAAGTCTATTCAAGTTACAGTCTACTTGAAACCTATCTAGGTCTTCCTGTAGTGAACGCACGCAATCATTAGTCTCTATTTGCCTCATTACTTTCATATCGTCCCCGTACAACAAGATTTTGGAGTGCAAAAAGCACGAGCCAATGTCATTCATAAAATATATGTTGTTGGTCATTGAGTAGCTGGTGTTTATCTATGTACCGGAGGAGCTGGCAGTTGACTAAGGATGTCATAATCTTATAGAGAGAAAAAGTAGTTATGGCTATATGCATGTACTTGTACAGGACGACTGCTCTTGCCGCTGGTTGGTATCTTGTCGAGCGCTGTTGCACCCCCCCCCCCCATGGCTCTCCCACGTTAAGGTTTTGGCCTACTACACCGCGCTGGCCAGACGGGTTGGTGTAGGGTTTGTTTTAAGATTTCCTTCTTTTTTCAGTGCTGTTTCCCTGCACAATTTGTTTCCTTAGTCGGAACTTACGACACCCACGGGCTGAATAGGGGTAGTGACACTTCGTATTCTTAATCATACAGAATAGACCCATTTCCCTTCTAAGCCTCGTCTACAAGCTTTTTTCAAGAGTCTTCACGAACCGACTTGCACGAAGACTCGACGAATACCAAACATTGTGTAGGACGCTCACAGGCCAAGTGGAGTGACGATTTGCGCAAGATGGCTAGCAGGAGCTGAACGCAAGAAGCCGAAAATCGATTTAAGTAGCGTGGAATGGGAGACGCCTATGACCAGCAGTGGACTGGCGATAGGCTGATTAACATGATGATGATGGAGATTAAGTTGTGTTTAAGTACATATTAAGTTATAAATTATGAATAATAAAAAAATAAATTGAAACCCTATGCTAAGTAAAATTAATATTTTCAACTTTTACGTTTAACTTGTGATGTGATGTTCCGATGTGTACGTTATATAAAAGTTGGGGTCCGACACGGCTTGCATGGCATGGCTTCACTATATATACTCGTAAATTTACATAAATAAATATGGTAAGTAAAAATGTATGTGGATTTCTCTGTGCTATGAGAGCACGGTAAGTACACGAGTTACACGTTTTGGACCCCAAAAGGTGCAAATACGGGTTCCGGTGCGGTAGAGATTTATAGAATTCCGATAGGCTGTTATTGGGGCGGTAAGACCTGTAATCAAGGATTAGTTCGAGAAGCAACACGGGACCCTTTCATGCCAGCTAATGACGGGGAATCGGGGATCACCTGTATATGATCTGCAACGAGCCAACGCCTGAGTGCCACCACTGCGATAACCAGACCGTAGACATGGCGCTCCACACGCTGGCAGAATGCCCGGCGTGGGTGGAACTTAGGCGTGACCTAGTCACGGCAATAAGAGTGGGAATTCTCTGGCTCGGTACCATGATTGCGGCCATAGGACGGAGTGAGAGCGCGTTGAACTCTCTTTCTGCGAGCAAGTTATGCTTGCGAAGGATATGGCGAAGCAGGACCGAGAGAAGATTAGAACTCTCCCGGTCCACCAGGCACGGGAACAGGTCAGGTACCGCAGACGACTCAGGCGCAGGAGGTCGCTGAATGACCTCTGTCCTCCATAAGCACAGCCCCGGGGGTAACATGTGAGGCCATCTATCAGCAGAAGCTGGCAGGGGTGGCAGTGCGACACGCTGGGAGCGTAGTAGCGTAGAGCGTCCCTACACAGTAGGTGCTCATCTAAAAGCCGTTGATGGCTCGGGGATCAATGATGGTCGGTGTACAAGGGATTTCCTTTCTAGGTTACACCTGGTTACTCGGCTACTGGTACCCTAGACGGCGTGCGGTTTTTAGTCGGTTCGTGTCTAACATAACCAACCCAATGTCCGTTTGGATTGAGGAGCCACTCTTCAAATCGTAATGAAATTAATATATTATTTAGTAGTCATTTAAAAAAAATTGTAGCTGCGATCCTCGATTTTGTAGTATAATACCTTTCAAGTTATATGAACATAAAGGTGGCTCCTCAATCTAAATGTTTGGATTGAGGAGCCACGTCAGAACTAGGAGCATAGCGGATGTATATTTATGATAATTTAGTATGATTTTGTAGTATTTGACATTAGTTAGTAGACAAAATCTGAGCTCGGTAATGTTAAAATTAAAAAAATTACCATTCATTATATATGTGGCTCATCTGACCATACATACGACTGTCATTTTTTAAAAGAAGCATGTTTGGGTTCTCCCGCGACCCCAAACTGTCCGCGATAGCGCGGAGCTGTACAAGAGAAGAATTTAGCCACTTACCAGTGAGGCTGATCCGTCTTCTGTTGTGAACCCTGTGATGTGTAAATGTGCCCTATCTAAATGTGTTGTATATAAATATATTGATAAACGTTACGTTACCAGTGTAGTCCCAACCCGTATTTCCGTAACCAGCATCCGGTGCTCCACTGGTCACGGCCGTCTTCTCTAGTCCAGTCCAACTAGCCAATAACCGTAACACAAAATAATACACCACTGCGACAATACGCGCATTCGAACAGAACAAATTATATCTTAATTTTGGTTTATGACACCGCGTGCATATCCGACCGATTTCAAAACTTTTGTGTTAAGCGGTACGTCGCGCGAACCTATTGTAAATCAACTACCCGCTTTTTTAATATCCTACTTTTCTAAACATACCCCCGCTCCGGACAGAGGGATCTCAGTCCGCTAATCAACGGGCAAACAAGAGAGTGACGCCACCGCGCGTCGCAAAACGGAGTCCCCGACGTTAACCTCCGCATACCGTGGTATACCGTCTGCTCCCGGAAACAGTTTAAGAATTCGCCCACGACGCCATTTCACATAAGGGTCCTTGATGAGAACCAGATCTCCCACCAGTGCGGGAGACGTCTTATCCGCCCTTTTGATACGCTGCTGCAAGATATTCAAATATTCCAACGAAAACCGACGGTTAAAATCCTGGGCCATCTGTTGGAGCATTTGAAACCGTGACAACCGATTCCGAGGGACAGCGTCATAAGGATATTCCGGTAAAGCCGTTAGTGGTTACCCAACGAGGAAATGACCCGGCGTCAAGACCTCCAAGTCATTAGGATCCGTCGATAGCGGACATAATGGCCTCGAATTTAGAGTTGCCTCAACTCTACAGAGGACCGTGACAAGCTCCTCAAAAGTAAGAATTGTTTCCCCAATGACACGCCGCATATGAGTCTTAGCTGACTTAACTGTGGCCTCAAATATCCCTCCCCAATGAGGGCAAAGAGGGGGGTCAAACTTCCAGGTGACTCCCCGTTTGGCCAACGTTTGACCGATTTCCTTGTCCTTATCCGTAAGGAACTGCTGCACCTCCTGTAGGTATCGATTAGCACCTTGATAGTTGGTGCCACAATCCGACCGTATGAGGCTGGGTAATCCCCGCCGTGACACAAAGCGCTCAAGCGCTGCGATAAACGCCTCAGTAGTAAGTGCCGAAACCAACTCTAAATGAACCGCTTTAGTAGAGAGACAGACGAACACACATAAATAAGATTTATAGATTTTCGCATTCCGTAAGTGTGAGGCCTTGACCATGAATGGGCCTGCGAAGTCTGTACCTACACCTTCGAAGGGTCGAGTGGCCGACACTCGATCCGCCGGTAGATCACCCATAACCGGTTGCATTGTAGTTGCCCTCAGGCGGTAGCACGACATACACTTAAATATAATTGACCTGACGCACCGACGCGCAGACAAAATCCAAAATTCACGTTGTAAAATCGCGAGAAGGGCGTTACAACCTGCGTGTGAATTATTAATATGCCGATCCTGAACCAGAAGCCGAACCAAGTCACCATCTTTTGGTAACAGGAGAGGGTGACGTGCACCGTAAGGCAACTGAGAGTTTCGTAATCGTCCGCCAACTCGAAGTAAACCCGATTGATCAATGAAGGGATTCAGCCGTGAAATAGCTCCCTTCAATCGACCTAAGGACCCGATCGTCCTAATCTCGCTAGCAAATCGTGCTGCTTGAACTCGTCTCACCCAAAACATGAGGGAGACCCGACGTTCATCTGCCGATAGGCTAGGCGAAGTGTCTCTTACATCCACCTTGCGACAATTCCGGATGAATCGATGAATCCAGCCCGTGACTCCCAGAAGTTTATTGAGAGTGCTGTACCTAGCTAGAAGAGGATCTGAAGGCGTGGCCTCTGTTTCGACTGCCGCAATCCTAATGTCAGGCAGAGATTCAGTACCATGTAAAGTCGTAGGAGGCCACGTCGACACCGGATCCGCCAGCCACTTTGGACCCCACCAGAGGGGATGGTCTACCAAAGTGGGGGCATCACAACCCCGTGAAGCCACATCCGCCGGATTGAGTTCACCTGGAACGTGTCTCCAGATCAACTTCACCTCCGAAGCCTGGATCTGAGACACTCGATTGGCGACAAAGACTTCCAACCTGTGAGGAGAAGCCTGAAGCCAAGCCAAGACGATTTGGCTATCCGACCAAGCGTAAACCTCCGATAGTTCTATCAATTTGCCTAACGTAGAGATAACGTGATTCAGTAACCTAGTGAGTAAGGCAGCTCCCGAAAGTTCCAACTTAGGGATACTCAACCTAGTCCGTAGAGGAGCAACCTTACTCTTAGCCGTCACTAAGTGAACCGCCGTTGTACCATCCCGCTTTACGGTACGTAAATACACCACCGCGGCGTATCCTGACACCGAAGCATCGCAGAACCCGTGGAGCGATGCTTTGTACTTCCCTGATGGAAGAAAATGGCGTGGTATCGAGACCTGAGTAATGGACTCCAACCGATTCAGAAATCCCAGCCAATCGGTAAGGAGGTCCCCAGTAATAGGCTCATCCCAAGAGATCTCAGCGATCCACAATCGCTGTAAAAAGTACTTGGCCCAAAATATCACTGGCGCGATCCAACCGTTGGGATCGAAAATTGTGGTCACCGTAGAGAGTACCGAACGCTTAGTCCAGAGTTTCGCCATTACTGCCGTATGAAACCTAAATGAAAAGGTATCCGAAACCGGTTGATACTGCACCCCTCAGACGGAAGTACAGTGAGGACTACCCGAGTCCTCAAAAAGGAGTGGATCCTGCCTGTGATCTGCCGGAAGATCAGCCAATAAGCGTGGGCAGTTGGAGACCCATTTTCGTAACTCATAGCCAGCCGTGGCAAGAATTCCGATGAGCTCATCTCGAAGCAGTAGCGCCTCGTGCTCAGACGA
The DNA here is from genome assembly GCA_902825455.1 of Arctia plantaginis. Classification (NCBI taxonomy): domain Eukaryota; kingdom Metazoa; phylum Arthropoda; class Insecta; order Lepidoptera; family Erebidae; genus Arctia; species Arctia plantaginis. Next base: position 12,646,123 of record CADEBD010000288.1, read on the forward strand.
TGCCCCAGTGCATATGTCGTCTACATATAGATCTGTTTCCAAGATGGCTGCCGCTCTTGGAAATGTCGCTCGTTCCCGATGAGCCAACTCCATTAGGCTCCGAATGGCCATCCAAGGGCTAGACTTTAATCCGTAAGTATTTGTAGCCAGTTCGTAGACTAAAAGTGGCTGCGACGGATCTTCCCTCCAAAGAATCAATTGGTAGCGCCTATCATCCGGATGTATGATAGTTTGCCTAAACATCATACGAATATCTGTGGCAAAGACCACGACATGCCTACGGAAAGCCGTAATAAGATCCGAGATATTCCTTTGGAGCTTAGCACCTGAGTGTAGACATTGATTAAGAGAGACGCCGCTGGATGACGGAGCCGATCCGTCAAATACAACACGTATCTTCCCACTATCAGCCTTAAAAACAGCGTGGTGAGGAATAAAGTAATGTTCCACCGAGGAGTAATCCGTACGCGAGGGGAGCATATGTCCAAACTCCTTATATTCGCGCATGAATTGAACGTATTTTTCCCTAAATACAGAATCCCGTTTCATGCGGCGCTCCATCGACAACATGCGTTTCTCCGCTAAGCCAAACGATTGACCGAGAGGTGGGTGTGAAGAGAGAAATGGCAACCGTGCCATAAACCGCCCTGACGGTAAACGCACCAGAGTCCGTCTATAGTGACTCTCGCACTCCAAGTCTAGTGGGTCCGTGTGAGGGACCGAAGGAACCTCCTCCACTTTCCAAAACCTTTGTACAACCTCGGCCAGAGAAACGCCCGTAAATACCGTTTGATTATTACTCTGAATAAAAGGAAATGCTGGGCCCATAACTAAGTAACCGAAAACCGATGGGAAGGCAATCAGTCCATCCCGATGCAAAGCGATAACCGAACCCGAACATAACACCTGTCCTGCGACATCAGAACCGAGAAGCAGATCAACTAAACTCGGTTTCCAAAACTCGGGATCCGCAAGAGGCAGACCCGAGGCGGAGTTACCAACCTCCGCAGGAAGGAATACCAGTGGATGATTGCCAAGTACCTGGTCCATAACAAGAGCTGTAACCGAAATAGTGGGGGATGAACCCGATTCCCCAGTAACCACAAAACTAACCTGGCCATAAATTGATGTGACCCGATCACCACCAATTCCCCTTATGAAATTAAAGTCTCGTGAGATCGATAGGCCTAACGTCCTCACCAGTCCAATAGTAATGATGCAGCCTTGAGCCCCAGTGTCCAGAAAGGCCCGCGCCTTAACTGTGGCTCCACCAGAGCCTCTTACCTAAAGTGACACTGTGGGGAGAATAACCGTTTTTGAAAAGGCTGCACCTGGTGAGGAGACCGCAAATACCTATAATGCCTGAGAGGAACCGGTCCGAGCCGGAACTGAGGGGAGCCCCTGGTGATGTGGCCCCCACATCCACAAAGGAGCCTGAGGGGCCAACCCATGATGCCTTGCCGACACTTGATAATTACCTTGCTCAATCAAAGGGGCGCGCGACTGTATCAGCGGCTGTTCCGAACTTATTTGTGCTGCCCGAGCAGCGTAAGTTGCAGCTGAAATGTGGGACTCCACTTGATTCTCCAATGGTTGCACATCAGCCCGGTGCTGGTAACCGATTTCTATATTTGCTCTTGACGAACCATAATAATCTCGATGAGAGGAGGAGGGGGGACCCCCGCCCCTGCGAGCATCCCGATGCTCATTTTGGGTACCTGAGCCCCCGCGAGAATCCCTGTGGTTCTCGGGGGTATACCCGGCGAACTGATCCTGAGGGGCACCATCACCCCTTGGTGCATCCTGATGCAACGGGGAGCGCCGACCTGATCGGCGATTCTTCTCCAGGGTGCGTCGACCTGACCGACGACCATTGGAGTTTCCACCACTACCACTCCCGAATCGGCAAAGTATAGTGTGATGTGGCCCATTACACTGGGCATACGTTTTGAAGGCTTCGCAATCCGTGGCTAGATGTCTACCCAAACACACCCAGCAGTGACCTGTACGCCATACAAACTGGCGACGAACCCCAACGTTAGCTCGTCTGAAGTCCTCACAATTCAGGAGCGGGTGAGCCGCTCGGTCACAAAAGTAGCAGGGAGACAGCGCCTGGCTCGCTGCCATCGCAAATCCCTTAGGCGGAGCCCGAGGTCGCAATGATATCTGACCAGCCCCTCCCTTTCGGGGGTGGTCCATATATCTGTCCGATCTACTCAAGTGGGGGGCATCCGGCCCTTCCACATTGTCCACCATCCTAGACTCCTCTTAGTAGGTCCGTAAAGAGGGGCACTTCCGTTGGTAACTTCCCTCTGAACTGGTGTTCAAACCTGAGCTTCAGCTCAGCCGGCAGCTTACCGACCGTTATGTGAAGCAGTAAAAATGACCATTCCTTTACCGGGAACCCGAGCTTCCCTAACGCATTATATGCTACTGTAAGTGGGTTCAGTAGCTGAGCCCGAAGGTCGGTGACCCGGGTCACGTTTGGTAAGCCTAGTATACCGCTTACGTGAGCGTCACCTAATCGGCGCATATTTTGATACCGTTCCGTTAGCAGTGTTCGAGCCGTGTCGTAACTATCATTAGTGACGTCCAAATGTGCCACCAAATCATGAGCCTCCCCGGATAATGCTGTTCCCAGATAGCCCATTTTCTGAGCTGCGCTTAAGTCCGAGCGTGCATGCACCAAGCTATCAAATAAATGAATGAACCCCATCCACTGCTCATATCCTCCCGAAAAATGGGGAAGATTGAGAGACGGGAGCCGGGCGACCAATCCCGGTTGCGACGTGGGCCCCCCCGTCTGGGCCTACACGTCTGGGGGGGTGAAGCCTACACTAGTATAACATCAACAAAACCAAAAATAAAAATTTATAATAAATGGCAATCTATGCGATTCTGTACCTATCAGCAAAAGTTCTGTTAATGTGAGTTAGAAAAATACATGTTGCTTTGATTCAGTCATGCATTTCTTAAGTATGGGATATATTCAAAGTAGAAGTTTTCAAGAAACATTGAACAGATACTCTGATGATTTAATTCCTCAATACATTAAACTTTTAGCAGATCCTGTTGCTAATGACTGTGATATATACAGAATGCGGTCCGAAATCGGTGTGCTGTATTTTGAAACAAAAGAAAGCCTCCGTGAATTTGCTTGTAATGTGTCCTTAATTTTTGAACACATAGCTTTAAAATATTGTTTTAGTGCAATTTTTAGTAAAAAGTGTACTAATAATTCATGTCAATTTAGCCCAATATCTAGACAGATCGCATTTTTACCTTTAAACCTGAATAAAATTTCTGTTTTCGGGATCTAAAGTTGATCCCGAATTGTAGAAGATGCAATTTGTATTGCAGAAGAAAAAAATGTTTGTACATTTTGTGACCTCCAAACAGTGTACAAATATACGTTATCAAATACAATTTCATTTGAAATAACTCTTTGTACGAAGTTTCGAGTAAGCGAGATACCAGAATCTATAATGATTTCAGGTAGATCATACATATTAATAGGTGTTACAGAATATATCCCTGCAATTAGCGACGCTGGCATGGGACACTATAAGTGTCACTACCCAACGAAGAATGAGATGTTTTGCTATGACGAGTATGATTCTGACTGTAAATTTCGTCAAAGCACGGAACAACCAATATTAATTCATTGTATCACATATGTCCAACCTGATTTCGATGTTGTCAATTTGTTAAAAATCAAATTTTAAAAACTTGTCCTCCTGATTTCATTTAACATGGTCACCCTAAATGGCGAATTTATAAGGAATATCAAAAAGTAATTTATTTTTCAGATACCGAATATATACAACGTTGATCTGTACATATTTATTTAGTAGACATTTATACTAAATGTTAGTGTCTTTAGTTTTTATTTCTGTTATGATATCAGGTAGGTACAATCCATTATTTATTATGCAGAACGTCAGGATTGAGGAGCCAAATAAAATGCGTTTATTTACAAAATTCACTCAGTTTTACTAATTTCTCCTGTTACTACAAATTCAAACCCACTTGCTACTAAATGTTTTTGGAATAGAATATAAATTTTGACTTTTTACTTTCATGGCAATTCACACTCATAAATATAGATTGAGGAGCCACATTAAAAGTGTTGTATATTCTTGAATATAAATAGTATTGGATTCAGATTTTTTGTAGGCACTATACACAATTACTACTAAATGATACAAAGTTTTCAAAAATATTCATTAAATACTTTCCGTGTTCCAGGTGGCTCCTCAATTCAAATGTTTAGATTCAGGAGCCACTTTTACATTGACGTAACTTTGGATATATCTTACTACAAATTTCAGGATCTGTCCTACAAAATTATTTTCTCACCTACTAAATGAGGGGGCAGTTTCCGTTTAAAATTCGTTTAAATTCTAAAATGGCTCCTCAATCCATACGTACACACCAACCCACCCGTGACATCCGAGGGAATTTCCGCACAAAAAAGAAGAGAAAAAGGGTTTTATAGAATTGATAAAACACATACTTTTCAGTTATTTATTGTACGAATTCTTAAATCATTAACATTAATCTATCGATAAAATGGCAGTGTTTTCAAAGCATGTTTACTATACTCATAAGGTTTTTTGTCACTTGTTTTCTTTTTTTTGACAAATCTATGTTTTCTAATCGCACATACATGCTGTACTTTTCTTTATTGGATTAAGGATGTTAAAGTGATAGTTATAACATTTAGATATATAAAGTATGAAGACAGATTTTATGTTTAAAACTCTAACATTTTTATTTCATATAATTATATTCATTTAATAGTATATACAATTAGGCAAGTCTAAATTATCACAAATGTGGTGTACTTAGCTGAATGATCCCAGGTTTAGATGTGACTAGTGAACTTTTATAATCCACACTAGTAATGACTTCAAGTACACAGATATTTTGACACGATAGGTACTTTTTGTGGACATAAATATGTGTATTGTACGTTATTTATATTTAAGTAATTACAAAAATATGAAATTTAAGTAACATTGCAATAAAATAGTGCGAAAAAATATTATTATAAAAGTAGTTAAATACAAACCTTATATTTAAATTACTTTGGTTTACATTGATGACCAGAAACTTAAGTATTTCGTTGTTGTATTTGACTTTTACAAAATGATAAATTAGAAAGCACCTACGCTATTTTTCGCCCCTTCGTTACTTACTTTAAATTATATTTTCAATGAATTGAATGTCACGTATTATCATATCTTCTGAATAATTAATAATTACAAACAAAACCTGAGCTTAACATAGTTATATTACACTATTTGGTGTTCTTCATGCAAACTGCGCATCGAGCTACACGTTCGACTAGATTTCCGGATTTTAGAGTTTGTCGTTTCGGCATAGCAAACTGATCTTCATCATTTATTGTAGTCAACCAAAAACTGAGTTTGTTAGCAAACTTGTTGCATGTTCCTCCCTCACCGTTACATTCTATGAACGGTACTGTGCGGAAGCTTTCTAGACATGATCCAGGACTTTCTAAAGCTTGGCCTCCACCTTGACCACCGGCACCAGTGTGCTGTAAATAAAATATAATAATTAAGGCTACGAGGAATTCGAACGGATTTTGGACCACTTAATAGTTTGTTATGTGTAAGTTACATATACCTATATTATACCTTAAGGCCTTGTAATAAGAAAATACAGATATTTAATTATTTGATTTAATGCCTAGGGTATCTCTTAATATCTCTTAAAGCCAATAGTCAAAATAGCTTCAGCCCTTAAAATAACTAGTATGAATTTTAAAATTGAGTTTATTTTTTAGTAATAAAAACATTATACACAGGAATGATACACAAACGCACACGTGCTAAGTTATTTATAGTGTTTTTGACTATAACTTTTCTATTTATAAAATGTATTTATTTACAATTGAGAACGGAATTGAAAACAAATGCACTTTTGAAGATGTAAAAAAATAGTGAAACATTTTTAGAATTAGTTTATAGTGGTATTGTACATTTTGTCGTGTATTATATCACCTATTTTTCACCAAAAATATAAACAATTACTCACCATTACAAAACTGTATCCTATCCAAAGTTCGATCCATCCTCCAGGACATTCAGGTACGGTGTTGGATTGACTATGCACTGCTATAACATTTGCCGGCGCTTCACAGACCACACATCTTGATATGTACTTCACGATATCTCTTCCTTCTACAGGCATCATTGGTGTTTCTTCATTTGTTGACAGCCAGTAACTTCGATCGTTTCGACTGGCATAATTACACACTTCGTTGATGTCACAGAAAAGGAAAGGCATTGTACTGAACTTCCTTACGCATGAACCAGCATGTCCCAAATCTTGATTATGGGCCTTTTCATTGCCATCTATATACAGAAGGGAATAACCCTCCCATAACGGAGCGAGACCATGTGGACATTCGAGAACATAATCTCCCTGGCTATGTCGCACAACAAGGATGCCTGTTAGATAATCTGTTTCTACACATGGTGCTCCAGGGACCCCAGGTGGACCTGTTCTTCCAACTAAACCAGTTTCACCCCTTTCACCTTGCTGTCCTTGAAGTCCCATTGACCCTCTTGGTCCCTGTGGCCCTACTGGTCCAGGCAAACCGCGTTCTCCCTTTATACCGGGTAATCCTTCCATACCTGGTAGGCCTGGATTCCCATCGTGTCCTGCAGGTCCTGTTGGACCCGGGGGTCCAGTAAATCCACGTTCTCCTTTTTCACCATATATAAAGCGTCCAGCTTCACCTTTATCACCTTGCATACCAATCATACCCGGTTCACCAGGTCTACCCTGGGGACCTCGTTCACCCTTTTCACCTTGGGAACCCATAGGACCAGGCTGCCCATTGTAACCATCTGTTCCTCGATCACCTTTTTCTCCCCTCAATCCCATAAGTCCTGGTGTACCTGGAGGACCTGTGTTTCCTTTTTGTCCAGGGAAGCCGTACCCCGTTGCACCTTTATCTCCTCTGTCACCTTTATCACCCCTGACACCAGGAAGACCTTGCGCTCCGGGAAAACCATCATTACCTGGCACACCAGCCGCACCTTCAAGGCCTTGGTCACCTTTTTCTCCTCTAGGTCCAACGGGACCCGGAAGACCGGGTTCACCAACTTTACCTGGAAGACCGGTAAGGCCTTGATCTCCTTTTTCTCCAGGAGCACCTTGTTTTCCTGGTCGACCGTGTTTACCTGGTAGACCTGGCAATCCTTTTTCACCCACCATTACCAAGCCAGGTAAACCTGTAGGACCAGCTGGGCCTCGATCACCTGAAAATACATAATTATTTAAACCATATCATTTTATATGCATACGGAAACTTCAATTGCAGTTATATATTTTTAAATTAACTTCGATTAAATTACCTTTTTCACCAGCAACTCCAATTAATCCTTCATTTCCTTTCAGTCCTGTTAAACCGATATCACCTTTGTCACCTTGTAAGCCCATTGCTCCTGGCAGACCTCTTTCACCTTTTTCTCCCTTCCTGCCTTCTAATCCTGTTAAACCGATATCACCCTTTGCTCCCTTTTCACTAATGCCTGTGCCAGGAAGTCCTCTATCTCCCTTTTGTCCTGAAAAGCCTGGTAAACCTTGTGGTCCTTGAGGACCTTCAGGCCCTGGTACTCCAGGCAAACCTCGCAAACCGTTAAGTCCTGGATAACCTGCATCACCTTTATCCCCTTTGGCCCCATTAAAACCTGGTTGTCCTCGTTGTCCAGGTTCTCCAGGGAATCCATTCATTCCTGGCTCTCCAGGCTGTCCACGTTCACCTGCCAAACCCATAGATCCCTTGTTTCCTTTCAGTCCTGTAATTCCTTGATCACCTTTATCACCGCGTAGTCCTGAAACTCCATCTATACCAGATATACCAGCTTCACCTTTAGCTCCAGGAGTTCCAGGAATTCCAATTCCTGGTATACCAGGTGCCCCAATATTACCTTTTTCGCCCATTTCACCTGGCATACCGTCTCTTCCTGGCTGTCCAGGTATTCCAGCTTCACCCTTTTGACCTTTGTCGGATGCTAAGCCCGGTTCTCCTTTAGGACCTATTAAACCTGGGAAACCTTGGTCGCCCTTATCTCCACTAGGGCCCATAATTCCTGGTGCTCCAGGTTTTCCAGGATATCCTTGATTTCCTTTAAGACCGGGTTGACCTTGTAGACCTATAGGACCGTCTTTACCAGGGGCTCCTGGTGACCCAGGATAACCAAGACTTCCCTTATCACCTTTCTCGCCGGTGGCACCTGGAATACCAGCTTCCCCTCTAAAACCAGGACGTCCACGCTGTCCAGGGAATCCTCTTTGTCCCGGAGCTCCTTGCATTCCTGGTTCACCCTTTGCACCTGGTAATCCTATTACTCCTGGTTTTCCTACAAGTCCTGGGTACCCTTGTTGACCCTTAAGTCCATCTCGTCCAGGTACGCCCGGAGTACCAGGACTGCCGACAGGTCCAATTGGACCAGTGTCACCTTTCTGACCTTGAGCTCCAGGTATGCCTGGCCGCCCTATAGGACCCTGGTCTCCCTTTTCACCATTTAATCCAACAGGACCAGGAAAACCTTCAGCACCAGGTGTACCAGGAGTGCCTCTATTACCTTTGTCACCCTTTTCACCCGTAAGTCCACTAGGACCAGGTGGTCCTGGCATAGACAAACCAATTTCACCTTTATCACCCTTAAGTCCAGGTGTGCCTGGCATACCTCTGACACCTGCTTCTCCCGGTGTGCCCGGGAAACCGCTTACTCCCATATCACCTTTGTCTCCTCTAGCTCCAGTAAGACCTCTTGGACCTACTCGTCCAGGCTGACCAGGCAAACCTGTTTTTCCTTTTTCACCTGGGCGGCCCGAAACACCTAGATCACCCTTATCTCCTTTTTCACCTGTAAAAAGTAAAGTGAGAATAATCTAAACCACATCCTAATGGTAATATTTTACAACAGGTACGCAATAAACAGTATTCGTACTTCAGTTTTCATAAAAAAATAGTAGCTTTTATCTGCCCTGAGTACGTGTTTTATGTGGCTCTGCTAGGGAGTATGAGCAGGGGGTGCTAGGCTAGGAAAACTCTACGTGGTGCATCCTGGAAACGTTGGCGGTGGCACTGTTTCTTCCTCCGCTATTTGGGGGAGAGCATCACCGCCAACGGCTAATATTCTAGCAAGAAGAAGAGGAGGCCATTCTTCTTCGGTCGGGGCTTGGTCCGACAGAGCGGGCGTGTCTGCAGATTCCTCTGTTGGCTCTTCGCTCTTCGGAGTAATGAGGAGGGAAACCTCGGTAAAAAACCGCGAAGGCGAGACCCTTTCGTGGGTTGGAGTTTCTCCACTGTCAGCGGTGGAGAAACGGGGACGGGCTCGGCGAGTACTCACACTGCCACCGAGCAGGCATACGGATTTTTCTTGATGTCGCCGTCGACATATCGTAATCCCGAAAGGAGTGTCGTGGTTATGTCACGCGACTCTGGTCGGGCGCTAGTGTCTTGGCTTAGCCGCCCGGACTGCGAGGAAGATACCCTCTATAAAAAATTACCCCGAATCCCGTTACCCCGTGGCCAGGGGATGCATGGCTGATGGTAGTTCAGTCGCAAGCGCAATCCCAGCCGAGGCACCTGCGGACCCCTCGATTGGGCACAAATTTACGCTTGCCCAGGTATTGGGGGATCTCTGCCCGGGTCTACTTTTATTTCTCCTCCACGCCATCGGTGGCAGTGAAAACTACAGGCGCCCAAGACCGCGGCTGTAGTGGTCACCATTTCCCCGGAGGTGGCTGACGGCGGGCTGTCCTATGCGGCCGTATTTAAAAAGGCCAGGGACAGCCTCGCATCTCAGGCCTGGACGACTTTGTAACGACGGAGGATGTCCTCGTTGCGGTGGATGCGAGGGAAGACGGGGTGCAACGCGGACAACATCAGGGTCGGCACCATCCGCCCCGGTCCAGGGGGCCTTGGTGCAGTGTTGGTCAGTTGTCTCATCGGTTTCGTGAACGCCAGAGTCACAGTTCTAGCGTCAAACCGATGAGGTGTTTCAAATGCCTGACCGAGGGACACACTCGCATCCAGTGCGATAGCTGTTTTGACTGCGGCGGACTGGGTTTCCGTTGCTCTGCCGCCCCTCACTGCCCAGCGTGTGCGGCGGGTAATAGGCCCGCCAATCACCAGATGGAACAGGGAGGCTGCCAACCCTCCCCTATCAGCAAACATCGGGGGCTAGCCAATCGACCCAGGCTGCCTCCGACGTGATTTGTGGATATGGAGGACGGAAGCATGGGGCGAGGCCGTAGAGAAGTGGGCGGCCTCGGTGGGCCTCTGTCGTCTAAACAGAGGCTCCACCAACACGTGCGTGCGACAATTGGGGGGGGGGGGGGGGGGTCTATAGCCTCACAAGGCCTTCAAGGAAGGTGGTTTACTGGTGGTCCCAGGAGTTGGCGGACCTCCGTGCGGCCTGTACTTGTGCCCGGAGGTCCTACACCAACAGTCGGCGCCGTCACCGTGAAGACGGTGAGGAGGACCGGTTTCATGATGAGTACCGAGAGGCACGGAAAGCTCTGAAGCTGGCCATTAGCCGCGCCAAAGAAGTTAAAAGAAAGGAGATGCTGGAGGGTCTCGATCGTGACCCCTGGGGTGGCTCATATCGCGCGCGCGTAAACAAAAGCTCCGCGCGTCGGGACCCCCTTTACGGTAACGCTCCAGCCTACATTATTGCATGAAGTGGTGGAGGGCCTATTCCCGCAACGGGCGGAACACACACCCCCGTCGATGGCCGTCTTGGCCGGAGACGACGGGGAGAACATGGATGATGTTCCATCCGTCCGGGATTCGGAGGTGGGGGCGGCTGTTCTACGGATCCGTTCCAAGAAAACCGCCCCTGGGCCGGACGGGATACCGGCCCGAGTGCTGGCCCTAGCCCTCCACCACATGGCAGACTGCCTCAGGGAGGCGTTCGACGCTAGCTTGGCGTCCGGACGTTTTCCTGAGTGCTGGTAGAGCGGGAAGTTGGTCCTACTGAGGAAGCCGGGATGGCCTGCTGATCAGTCGCAGCCTACAGGCCCATCGTATTGCTGGATGAGGCGGGTTAGTTGTTTGAGAGAATTCTCTCTGCCCACATCGTCCAGTATCTCTGTGAGGTGGGCCGGGGCCGGGTCTGTGGGTCGCCCAATTCAGTTTTCGGGCGGGGCGTTCGATGGTCGACGCTGTGTTGCGCCTCAGGATCGTGACCGAGGAGGCGGTGAGTTGTGGCGGCGTGCTGCTGGCGGTGTCGTTGGACATCGCCAACACATTCAACAGACTGCCATTCAGCTGCATCAGGGAAGCATTCCACTATCATGGGATACCAGAGTACCTGAGGCGGCTAGTGGCAGACTACTTAGAGGAGCGTACCGTCATGTACGAGGATCAAAATAGTGCTTTGAGGCGTTGGCTCATGTCGTGCGGTGTTCCGCAGGGGTCTGTTCTCGGACCACTTCTGTGGAACATGGGTTACGACTGGGCCCTTCGAGGTTGCCTCCCCCCGGGCTGGGTGTTATTTGTTACGCCGATGACACGCTGGTTACAGCCCGAGAGGGCGGACTTTCAAGAGGCGGCGCGCCTGGCCACCAGGGGAGTTTTTCTGGTGGTCGGGCGCATTGAGGCGCTGGGCTTACGGGTGGCCCTAGATAAAACGGAAGCCCTATTATTCCATGGGCCCCGTCGTGGGCCATTCCCCGGCGCCGGGGGTCTGGGTCTGATCCTCGACGGAAGGTGGCTCTTGGACGAGCACTTCCGACACCTTGCTCCAAAGCTGGTCGGCGCTGCGTTTGCCCTTGGGCGACTTTTACCTAATTTGGGTGGACCCAGCGTCGCAACGAGACGCCTGTACACTGGGGTTGTCCGGTCAATGGCACTGTATGGTGCACCCTTGTGGCCGGCGGCTCTGACCGGTATTGAGGATATTGGCGGTTAGAGCCATACGGGGTTACCGCACCGTTTTGACGGAGGCGGAAGTGCTCGCCGAAGTAAATCGGAGGACGGCTGAGTGCCGGGCGGATAGTGGCAGTCGGCTCTCGCCCGAAGAGATACGCGAGTGGCGTGAGGCCGCTCGTCGAGCCACGATGGCTCGTTGGTCGTCCCGGTTGGAGGCTCCACGTGCTGGCTTTGCCGCCGTGGAGGCGCTCCAGCTGGTCATCGTCGAGTGGGCAGGGCGGTAGCACGGGACCTTCCGGCTGACGCAGGTCCTTTTCGGGCACGGCTGCTTCGGGAGGTACCTGCACTCGGTCGCCAGGAGGGAATTAAGTCCCGCCTGTCACCACTGCGATTGCGGTGAGGAATCGGGTCAGCACACGCTGGCAATTTGCACTCGCTGCCGTCCGTCATACGCTCCAAGGCCGGTAGTGACAGATGTTTCACCGCGGTCGCATCAAGGAGGCGGCGGAGAGAGCCCGGGAGGACCACCTCCACTCGTTCCCCAATCCGTCGCCTTCAAACCGGGCGGCGGAGGCGCGCTTACCACCACCTCAAGCCGCCCTAAGCGAGGCCGCGGGTGGATCGGACAGGTTTTTCCCTCCACCCGCCATAACGGCCAGACGCGCGGAGGCGATGTCCGTGTGTGCCGGACGTCGCCTAAATGGAGAATGTACCAGAAGGTGGTGCCCGCGCCGTTGCGGGCGGGCGCTAGGAGGGGCCAGGATGTTCTAATAACAGCAGTTCCCGGATCCCTCCTATTACAGGCGCAGAGTGGCACACCGTGTGGTTTTAGTTGGTGGAATTTCGACACACCACCCCGCCGCAAACCCCGGTGGGGTGACGGCCCGAACAGTGACGGGGGTACGGTGTTGCACACGTAAAAAAGAAAAAAAAGGGAGTATGAGCAGAGCTATAATCGATACACATTATTTTGTTACCTAGTGTATGTACAGCGATAATGGGCCTAAGTACATTATGTACGTTTGACGTACATCATTTAACTCTTCTGCAGAGCAAGTCACACTACTTTCTATTTTATAAGTATACATTACAGTGTGCCAGGCTACAATAGCAAAAATTTTGTTTCGAATTGAGTTACACATACCCTCTATTGCTAGGGACCAATTGTCGACTTCATGACAAAAAAAAAATGTGCGGACTTTATTTTGGAATTTTAGAACTGCATTTAATATACTAATTTTTTTTTATTCAGAGTTAAAAGAGTTTATGGTATGGATCATATTTATATCAAATAAACCGCTTTATTAGTCATGGATTTTTATCGAATTCTATAAAATACTACTACTTCTATCAAATACTTAAGTACGCCTGTTATTTTATACTTTTAATATGCCTTTATTAAAAGTATAAAATAACATGCGTATTATGCGTTACGTTAATATGCCTCTAAGTTACTTAAAAGATTGCCTAAGTTATTGCTTGTTATCTTTATTACAGAACGCAGTTGTTCTGAAACACTTTCAACTTTTAATTGCTTACTAGTGTATTGCCAGCCCTATCACTTCTCCGATGCAACTCTACGAGAGAACCCAACTAGAAAAACAAAATAGAGGAACACTTCATAATAATAAGAATTTTAAATAACTTACCTATTTGAAAATGTTAAAAGTACATAACAAGTCAATAAGAAAGTAATGTCCATTATAAAAGTTAACGTACCTGGAAATCCTTGAGGTCCTGGAGCTCCGGGAGCGCCTCTATCGCCTCTTGTAAGCTTATCTAAATCCACTGGACACTTTCCAGGTTCACCTTTAATACCATATCGTCCTGGATATCCTTTTTCTCCCTTTTGTCCAAATAGTCCTGCTGCACCTTTTTCTCCCTTTACAGATATTCCATCCCTACCAGGCGTGCCAGGATTTCCATCTGATCCCGGTATACCATCTGTTCCAGGTTGTCCATTGAGACCATGATCTCCCTTTAATCCGGGCATGCCAACGGGTCCTGTCATGCCTTTCTGGCCAGCAACTCCTTTGTCTCCTTTAGGGCCAGCTGGCCCAGGCTCACCTTGCTCTCCTTTCTCTCCGGGTGGACCTTTAACTATATTCGACGCAACGTATGCGTCTTCTCCTTTGTATCCTCGTGGTCCTATAGCTCCTTCGTCACCGCGTTCACCCTGGTTCGTAATATTACCTTTCGTTATTTTTTTTTGTTATAAGAATAAACTACAACAATGTAAAAATTATTGCTTACCGGAGCTCCTGGAGCACCAGGCATACCGTTCATTCCATCAGCGCCTCTTTCACCATTGATTCCAGGTGGGCCGGGAAGTCCGCGATCGCCTGTTGCACCTGGAAGGCCACTCATACCTCGATCTCCTTTGTCTCCTCGAGATCCAGGAAAACATTCATTACAACGTCCGCCAGTATCTCCTTTACTGCCAGGATTTCCTGGGACACCATCAAAACCTGGACTACCCTTTTCTCCTTTTTCTCCTGGAGGTCCGATTTCTCCCGGGCTACCAGGTGTGCCTAAGCTGGAATTACCAGGCGATCCCCTTATTCCGATGTATCCCTTTTCACCTTTGGCACCTTTTTCTCCGTGTAAGCCAGGTAAGCCGCTTTGACCCGGTTGACCCTGAAACATGCACTTTATTAGCAGGTTTAACTAGATATGTCTTATCTTTACTTTATATATCTAAGAACTTCTTAAATAAATAAGTAAATTTTACTTTTTGGATTTCGATCTATCTCACATATTAGAACAGGAAAAGGAGGGCTTTCTCAAAAGATGTTTTCGTAGATATTTCGACAGATTTTGGTTCCTTTCGGAACATCGTGTTAGTATAACTAAAATGCAACAACTGAGCGGTCTCAGCTGTTGCATTTTAGTTACAAAGTTAGTTGCAAATTACGTAATAATGGCACGGTTGCCATTATTTTGTAATTTGCTGTTAAAGTTGCAAAAAACGTAGTTTTTCGCAATTATAAATTTTCCTCGACTTTTTTACAAAGAAATATATTATGTGAAAGTTGTAGATACACCGCCCAGCACACGCTGGAGGACTGCCCTGCGTGGGAGTCCGAACGTCGAGTCTTTGTCGGACTGAAATCGGGATCGAAATCGGATCGGCCGATCTTTATGTTGTGAACTATTAATTAAGTAAGTAGTTTTTATTATTTCTTTATTACGCATATATATATGTACTTATGTTTTTGCAAGGAATTTCCTAGATACATTTTACCTAATAAGTTCTATGTAAATATGTATGTTTTTAATAGTAGTCCATGCTTAATAAAATTAAACTTACAGGAATAGAAATACCGTCTTCACCTCTAGGCCCTCTTGGGCCCTGAGGACCCTGAGGTCCTTGAAAACCACGAGGTCCCAGATCTCCTTGTTGCCCTACTCGTCCTGGTTCACCCTTTTCTCCTTTAGCACCAGCAGGCCCTTCAATACCAGTATTACCGGGTTCACCTTGTCCACCCTGAGGACCCATAGGTCCCATGTCACCCTTTTCTCCTGGGATGCCATCTGTTCCTTTAGGTCCAGGTCTACCCTGGTAACCTCTTGGCCCTTGAGGACCTGGTGGTCCACGAGATCCAGTACGTCCACCAGGTGCACCTGGAACACCCTTCATACCACGGGGTCCTTGTGATCCATGCTTTCCAGGCTCACCTTTACTGCCTGGTCTTCCATCTAAACCAGCTATTCCATCATTTCCTCTATCTCCTTTCTTTCCTTGAGGTCCTGAAGCACCATACATTCCATCTCGACCCTATAAATTTAAAAAAAATACTACAACGAACTTTATTTAATTAAGGTTTGCTATAAGAAAACTCAGTTTTGGTTAAAGCTCGCCTTTGTAGATTAAATTTCTTGTGACAGATCTCCTATATATAAAATAAAAACTGACAGACTGATTCACTGACTGATCGATCAACGCACAGCTGAAACCGGTGGGTCTAGTAACATTAAATTTTGCACGGGTAACGTAGGTGTCTAGGGCACACCTACGTTACCTGTGCAAAATTTTTGGAATTGAAGGGATTTTTGAAAATTCATCACCTAAAGGGGTAAAATAAAGGATGATAAAGTTCTATGGAAGTTCGTCAAATACAAAGTAAGAAACACGAAATTTCATACCCCTACTTCTGATTACAAATAAATGGACACGTGTATCGTGATTTTCCAATTCTTTTTTTTGGAAAATTTGTTCGATTCCCGGTCGGATTAAATGTCTGTGTAATCTGCAAATGTTTGTTTCGGAGTTTGGGTATTTTCTATGTATAATATGAATGTATTTACAAAAACAGTATATAAGTATTCTATCTGTCAATCTAGCTTTCATAGTACAAGCTCTGCTTAGTTTGAAACTAAATGGCGTTGTGTGTCAGATGTCCGAAATGTCCGAAATATTTATTACAACGTATTTAAAGTATTTAATTAGATGAGGAATAATGATGTATTGTTTTAAATAGCTTTGTTAATAACCAATTTTTTAAAATTATATTTAAAAGATAAATGAAAATGTTTTTTGTAGATCTTTTTAAGATATACAATTCCGTAGCACATTATTAAGGTTTAGCCAACGCTTACAATGTTAGTGCACAAAAACATGTTTTTTACGACAAGTCTTTAAAATTCTCGGCGTTTCTCTACTATAATATGCATGTACGAGTATTATACATATAAACCTTCCCCTTGAATTATTCTCTATATTAGTAAAAACCGCAAGTGAAAATATAAAAAATAAAATCCGTGGTTTAGTTTAAAAGAGCTAAGCGTACAACACAAAAAAAAGCGGCCAAGTGCGAGTCGGACTCGCCCATGAAAGGTTCCGTAGCAGCAAGTAACATAATATAAACGTTCTTGAACCTGCCCCTCGTGCGCTCCGCACCCACTACCGATCAAGCCACGCCCCGCGCGAATTATAATGATTATACATTATATATATATATTACGCTTAAGCACCTATTACAGATTTATTATTAGAAAATAATGGTTCACGGTTTATGCATAAGGTTTATGTTTATGAAATTAAATGTTTTTTTTTATATTTGAGTTGATTGAATGAAAGGTAAATTGCGGTTTACGATTTATGACGTATTAAAAAAAACTACTTACTAGATCTCTCTTTCAAACCAATTTTCGGTGGAAGTTTGCATGGTAATGTACATCATATATTTTTTTTAGTTATATAAAAGCAGAAACTTATTACCTATATACATATACCTATACCTATATAAAAATACAAATACATATACCTATATAAAAGCAGAAACTTATTCTTTATAAAAAACATTCTTAACTGTTTTCGATCGATATAAATGTTTAATATGCATATACGAGTATTTTATATGCAGGGGTTTTTAAATTTGATTGAATCGAAAAAAAATCTTTCCTTATATGTTGTGGATGATGCTTCTTGTTAGTAACTGATTTGAATTATCTCATAGAACCCAGAACATTGAACCATCAGTTTTCATAGTGTAACTTTAACTCCTTAGGGATGTATTTCCAAATATCCCTTCATAAACTTCTTTTTTTTTTCTTAAACTATATTGGTGAAGCTTAATATATAATTTCATGCTTCTTCCTTAAAAAGTGATGAAGTTTCTATGTAAACTTACAACCCCTGATAACCCCCTCAGCAGTAACATTTTGAACAAAATCCGATCCACGTGTTTATAAAGAAGATGCTTTACAAAGTATAAAATAAGTCGCATTTTAGGGTTCCGTACCTCAAAAGGTAAAAAAGAAACCCTTATAAGATTACTTTCTTGTCCGTCTGTCAGTCTGTCCGTGTGTCACCACCGATTTTCTTAGGAACGGGTAGACCTAGCAAGTTGAAATTTATACCAAATACTGAGGTCTATGGTCCCTATTAGGTGTATAAAAATCAAGTGCCTGAGTAAACACAATATAAAGATATGGGCAAATTTTGATTTTCGCGAAAACTTGTAAGTACCAAAATTTACCTTAATTTTCGACTTTTTTATTTTTCAGAATTTTCTAGTTTCTTGTGCTGTAAGACCTTGCTTTTAACCAAAATTGACAATTCTAGGTCAACCGGAAGTACCCTATAGGTTTTGGGTCGAAAACCTATTTGGTAGTTCCCGTTGACCTAGAATCACGAAATTTGGTAAAAAGAAACGCCTTACAGCACAAATAAAGTAATGATTAAATGTTGTAAATTAAGATAAATTTTGGTACCTACTTACAAATTTTCGCGAAAATCTGGGTAGGTACGAAACCCTCGCGCACGAGTTCGACTCGTACCTGACCGGTTTTTTTAATGATTTAATTACAAATATATAGTTTTCAGATTTTTCCCTATATATTTGTAGTACGAGTATAAGACGGTATTACTTGCCAAATTTCATAGTTCTAGGTCAACGGAAAATACCCTTGATTAAATTTTGATTTCCTTGAGTGTCGAAATATACGTTTTTGCGGCATAAACGGCCGTATCTCTTGTTTACGTAAATATTTAACTTAGAAGTTTGATTTTTTCACAGCTTCAAGTAACTGTAGACCTGAGTATAACGTTTTAATTTCACCTCGATACCTTCACGCGTTCCCGAGGTAAAGGGTCTTGACAGACAGACAGACGGACGGACGGACAACAAAGTGATCCTATAAGGGTGCCGTTTTTTTTTGAGGTACGGAACCCTAAAAATAAAATGAAAGTACTCATGGATTTAGTAATTAAACATAATGCACATAATATGTGAAATTAGGAAAATCATCACTTATAAATTTAAAAAAATGCAAATACAATACAATACATATATAGAATACATGATTATCATAGATAAAATACGATAAAAATAAGTTTAGATAAAAGCAAGAAGCAAAAAAGTCCTTTAGTAGGTAAAACTAAATTCTTTTCTTTTCTACTAATGTTTAAATCTTTGTGTATTTGTCTGTTAATTCGTTCGTTTGTGCACACACTACGTAAAAATCACTCATTATGAACAGTTAAGATATTTTTTTCAACAAATAGGTCCAAAAAATCTCAAGATTTGATTATTTTAGGAACCTAAAGTGCCTTTCATCGCGCTGAGTCATAGTCATATCGTTATATTATAGTTAAACCGCCGTAAGCTTTGCCCTCCTGATGGTTTGCGGGACGCGGGGCGGGTGATGCGCTCGGCTATACATGACACGATGTACTAACTCGATATTTTCAGCTTTATTTGTTCGAGATTTAATCTACACACAATGTAATAAAAATCGAATTTATTGCCATGTATTATAATGTCAGTGTACTTTAAGTTTTTATGATTAATTGTAAAATTTAATAGTGTAAAATAATTTTAATAAAATCACCTTATCGTCATCATGTAAATTATATTCAGATCCAATTTAAAAATTAAGTAAAATTAAAAATATTCTTTATTAGAACTTTAACAGTGTAAGTAACTCTGTAAGCCGAACTTCAAGTTTTTAAATCTTTTTGTGACGCAGAGTCGTCAGATTATCCATATTGCAAAATAATACCGTAGCAGTCTTAAGAAAAATAACACGTACAACCATACTTTCACGTCAGTCACTGCCGGCGGACAGCGAGGCACTAGCTAATTGGTTGAATGCACCCCCGCCCCGCGTCCCCCAAACCATCAGGAGGGCCAAGCTTACGGCGGTTTAACTATAGTATTGCGATGCTACACCATGCCATAGCGATTTTAAGTTTCTATAATTAATTAACATTTATTCAAAGTGACTTCTTTTATTTTCTTATTCTAGCATTGGTAAATACATAAAAATTAAATTTGTAATAAAAATACAGTAAAAGCGAATGGACGTACTCTTTCACCAGGGTTTCCCCTAAGTCCTTTTTCTCCCTTGATACCCATTTGACCTGGGCGACCTGCTTCTCCAGTAAGACCCGTATCACCTTTATCACCCATTGGTCCCGGTTCTCCTTTCTCACCCTTGGCACCCATGTCTCCTTGAATGCCTTTGACAAATGGGGGGCCCTTATCGTCGTCTCCCGGTAACGTTACAGGAGGGCAAGTTTGACCTCTGTCACCTTGATCACCTCGTTCTCCTTTGTCACCTGGTATGGCTAGACCCTTAGAACCTTTAGCACCTTTGTCACCTCTTGGACCAGGAGCACCCTGTAAAAATGATCATATATTAGATATCTGATACGCATCAACGATATAATATTATTAATAAATGTAGCTTAAAATGTTTAAGATTGATAAAAGTGTCAATTAAAAGAAAAAGAGCCGAAAATACATTCTTACCATAGGTCCAAGATTTCCTTTTGGCCCTTGCAATCCAGGAGGACCAGTTGGTCCGGCAGGACCCGGTCTTCCTAGTTGTCCATCAGCACCCGGTTCTCCTTTCTGTCCCTTTGGATATCTACCAGTGTATGCAGATTCTCCTTTGTCTCCTTTGTCACCTCTTGCACCAGGATAACCACGGGGACCCTGTGCACCTGGATATCCCATAGGACCAGGTTCTCCCTATAAAGTACAAAATATTTCTGGCTAGTACCCTATATACTATGTAGTCTTACGAGTATGTAATGTTAACAACGCGATTCAACACCCTTTAATAGTCCACTGCTGGACGTAGGCCTCTCCTTAGATGAAGGTTTTGGGCTACCATACCACGCGGGCCAGGTTTCCCTTCTCTTTGCAGTGCTGTTGTCCTGCGTAGTTTGTTCCCTTAGTCGGCTCTTACGCCAGCCACGAGATAAATAAGATAAATAGATAAAAGATAAATAAAAAAAGAGTGTCACCACCCGGTGACACTCTTTTTTTTTTAATCCGCCACTCGGTCCTAAAAAACCTAATTTTAATGTCTGACTTATTTTTATTTGATTTAATTCTTGTAATAAACGAGGTATTTTAATAACTTGAAGTTATTTGAACTTTAGTAGAACCTATATTTAAAAAAAATATTGCAAATTAAGAAAATCATGACGAATCTTTTTGCCTGTAGATGTAGGTCATTATTTATGCAGAGATTACTACCCTCAGTGTCGTAGGATTCACAGCTATCTTTTAATGGTTTATATTTATTTTAACAAATTTAATTAATAAAAGGCTCGCGCATTCGCCGCTTGATCAATTTAAAAATAACGTAGGGTCTGCCTGCTGGTGGTTACCAGTGGTTGTAAATACTTACAATACCAGTACTCCACATCATTCTAATTATCTGTTGGTAATCACAACTGTGTGGTGGCAGTTGAACGGGGTCTTTGATTAGGTAGACGTAAGTACTTTAGCACTTCAAGTCGAGTTCTTAAGAATAAATCAGTTCTCTTACCCATATTACGACAAACACGTTTTATTTATATCTTCATTGAAAAACGACTGTAACAAAAATAATACTCACATCTGTACCATTGCAACCGTCTCTACCGGCTTGACCTATTCGACCAGGTTCACCTTGAGGTCCAGGAGGTCCAGTTCTTCCAACAAAACCGATTTCACCAGGCTTTCCGCGGTCACCCTTTGGTCCTCTAGGCCCTGGATTACCCATCTGCCCCTTTGCACCTTTAGGACCTTGCGGACCTTCTGGACCTTCATGTCCAGGAAGACCTGGAGCACCTGGAGGTCCAAGCATGCCAGGAAAACCCTGCAAAATATTATTTTAGTATAAATATTTCTTTAAATTATTGTATATAGTGTTTGTGCACCCTTTTTTTTTTCATTTTCAAAAACTAAGTACATAAATTATTATAGTTCAGCAAAAAGAAACTATCATTATTTGTCATTTATTTGTAAACAAAACGTTTAAAATGAATGTAAGTAAAATATTAAAAAAAAAAATCTTACCCTGTTACCCTTTTCAGCAAAACACTTCGGTACACAACATCCTTTTGCAGTACAATTGCGCTCTATACTGCGTTGCCTGGTCACAGGGTCATATATTGTATAACTAAGACTTCTACTTGTTTCATCATCCGATACCGGACCTGGAGGCGGAGGCGGAGATATATCTGGTCGATTCGACAAACCGTAAGTACCGTATGAATATGTATTGCTTGGATTTGAGTTTATCTCTTGTCTCTGGTCAGGCCCTTGAATCTGATTGTTATATCTCCAATCATAGCCTTCGTAGTTCGGATCATACCTCTGTAAACATCAAAACATAATTGCAATAATTAGGTACACACCAGACATTTAAAAGCCTATTTATTTTCACCTATCAGAAAAATGTATATTATTGGTGTTTGGTGTATGCCAGTATAAGATTTTCATAAGCCGAACTGTTAATATTCCATATTATATTGAAAGAGCCTCATTGGGCTATGTAGGTTCTTATTAATTGTTTTTTTTTATGTTATAAGAGGGCAAACAGCACCTTCATATGACCACTGCTGACCATGGACATCCAAGATGCGATGCAGCCTTTTGAATCCTCCCCCCGAAGCAGGAGGAGGAGGCGTTTTGTCTCCAGAAACCTCACTCACTCGGTGAAAATCAACGAAAAAATTGCTTTAAACCGGTTTTCTGTGAAGCTGTGATATCACTTTGGACGAGCCCATTCATTTATGTCAAAGCAGGGCTCTCCTACTACGTGGTAACTACAACAATAATCAATAATAGTGTTTAACGGTTAGAGGCATTGACAGAAACAGTCAAGCAGCCCACATGGATGCAGTTTATTATTTTGACCCATTTTTTTATTCTCCAGAGATAGCATCCAGAATAGCAGGGTAAAAACTTGTCCAAATATTATATTTATTCCCTAAGATAATTCATTCCTGGGATGTCTTTTCGAAACACCTTAAGTCATGACGACTTTTATGAGTCCTGTACACACATTAATAAAATAATTACAGGAAATTGTTTTTTTTGTAATAATTTGAAATTTTCATTAAGTAATTAAGTTTTTAGATCAATGTTTCATGAAAAGCGCTATCGAATGCCTTAGACAAATCACAACACACTTCTGAGGGGAAATTGTTTCTTGTGTATATTTTTTTTACCCTAAAGTGAGTTTGCAGCTGATATAGTACAATTTTCTCAAAATTTTTACTGAAAAAAAATGGGAACACTGAGATAGGTCTATCATGTGTAGGCTCAGATCCGGCTTAAATGATTTGTATTTAACGTAATGATTTATAACACTAAATTATTTTCTACATAGTAAATTATTTTACGAATGTGAACGCGTCATCTCCAGTTTTGTTCTCAACCAATTTCTTTTCACCAGTTGCCATAGGTATTTAAAATTTTGGTTGTTTAACTACTGTCTTCTGTTTTAAAATAGAAACTAACCAAAAGGCAACTTTTCGTATTGCACACTGCAAACCATATTAGGAAGTTACAACTAGAATGGGAAACAGAATGCCTAGTTATAAATTTGTACCTAAGTTCACTCTGAAATTGTTCTTATTTTCAGATAGGTCGTTATAGCTATAATCTCGGTCTACCGGTAAGCTGTAAACCTAGTTGTGGTGCCTTTACCGAACTACCATAAAGCTAAAAGGAAGGTGACGTATTTAGGCACACGCCAAATAAACGAGTTACAAAATAATACATGAATATAACTGTTTAATTAATTTAAACTGTCATGTTTCCGGTTGCATTATTTGAGAATTAAATTTTTAAATTAAATTAAATTAAAAGTTTTAAAAAATGAGTTATAAACGACTATTGGTTGTTTACATATCAGACTATATATATAAGTGTACAGTAAATATGTTTATCCCATCCTATTAATATTTCCTGATTGTAGTAAGTTCGCTTAATAGAACCCGTGTCTAAATTCGTGGTGAACTATAATTATATAAGTGTTATAATTCATACTTTTTAAATTAATGCCCGAACTCCGCGCATATCTTAGCAACTTTGACCTAAGTACGATACACGATCTATCGCTGTGTTAGCTGTTTCGCAGTAAATTGATACATGTCACCAACGGTTACGCCACAAGAAAATTATTGACACGAAATTCTTCTTTATAATTTTGTTTATTCCATGTTTCTCAACAAACAAATAAATGGAAAAATACTAAGCACACAATAAACTATTAAACATATTTGATTTGATTGTAACTAGTTTACAGGTCACGAATCTTGATAATGAAATAGGTACAAGAAGTTTAACAGCGGAATCTAAAGTTATATTTTAATCTGCAACATTAGATACTTTTGCAATAAATAAGTAATAATTTAAAACACAACTGTTTTCTAATTATTTTCAGTATTTTTATTTGCAATCTTTGTTTTTTCCACTTTGAACTTGTTATTTCTGTAAAATATAACATTGACCAGTTGCATTATGTGACCTAAGATTGCTCTTGTTCTATAGAAATTTCTGCATATCTCTTTTAATCCTTTATTAGAAAAGAAGGAATAAAAGAGATATTTTTTGTCTAATCTGTTGTAGGTACATTATGTATTTTACCCTTTTATTTTCTAACATATTAAAAAGTGACAGTTGGTGAATGTGAATGCGTGTATGTATGATACATAATAATAAAAAATTGAAAATGGTTACAGTAAATTCAGCCAATGGTTAGATACGGTACGAAGATTGAATTATTTTGAAAGTTTTGAATGTAATTATTTTAAAAGATTATACAATTTTAAATTATTTAAATATTTCATAGACTCTTGTACCCGATAAAACATTTTCCTTTTTCTATTTTTACACGAATTTTATGCAAAATTACGTACAATAGGTAATGCAACATATGACAATGTATACCATATACCCAACTATAGGAAGTACCTAGTACGTTTGCGCAACTCCGACGCGCTGCATCCGAACGATGATAAACTTTGTCGGTCTTCTATTTCATTATATTATATTCATGTTATAATTTATATTACCTACGTTACGATACGTTAAGAAGTCTAAAATTGTCATACATATGTAGATTAAAATTTGCAATGATAATTGCCAACAATCAGCGGAGATTTAGTTCTGGTGTCACGAATGTTTTATAGCCTTAGCGTTTTGGAGAAATTGCAAAAGGACGAGTGCAAGCGGACGAGCGGGTCAACCCGCCCGCCGCCCGCCGCGACGGTCGCGACTTCGCATACCGCGCTTTTCGCATTCCCAAATGTCGCAAGTTTTTGTTTGATATATTTTGAACACTTACAAGTCAAGTATAAAACAAATAGAACTGCTGGAAAATACTGATAATTAAAAAAATAAATATTTTTAATAGGTACTTACTTGTGTGTTGACTTCAAGCAGCGGTGCTAACGCAGCTAACAACCTATTTTATAAAATAAAGTTGTTTATAAAAATAAACTGATAACAATAAAAAAGGGCACATTAATTTTCTTAATTTATATTTTAAAGACTTCTTTAAATGATTACAAGGGGAATTATAAAATTAACTGAGCTAGATTTATTATGCAAACGTTTTAGTTTAAATCCGAAAGACAGATACTTTTAACATAGGTAGAAAATAAGTCTTACCATAGCACGTACACCGCCATAGCCCGGTGCGCGCTGCGCCAGAATCCCGTGCGCGCGCGCCGTTTATGCCGGGATACTGAAGGATAGAGGAGTGCTCGGGTGGCAGTGTGATCACCCCCGCCCCGCAAAAACGCGGGCGCGGCGCCTGCGGCTCCGGCCTGGACGTGAGGGCGCGCATCCAGTAGTGGCGGCGCAGCCATGTCGGGCCTGGCGCGTGCGCGGTTCTTTGCGCTACACCTCGTGCCCGCACTTCTACTCCTGTTATGGACTCCTAATCCATCTTCAGCAGTAAGTACTAAATCTTAAATACTTGATAATATTACAGGTGTAATAAGTTTAACGTATCAATCGCCCTTAGGGCATCAAAAAGACATCGACGCGTTGTCAAAATATGATTAGTTTGTGTATAGGTCTATCATCAGGTTGTTTGCCCTTCAGTATGTCTGAAAGTTTGCTTCAAATACTAATTATAATTAAAACTGTTGTTATCTAATTTATTTTGGTTGTGTTTATTCTGTAATAGAATATCTATTTAGATAAATTTATTGATAGTATAGATGATTTTGTAATTTATATAAGTACTCTGGGTATGTAATATCCCATATATGCTATATTTTCATAAAATCACATTTTTTTTTTCTTTGCATCACCAATGTAAAAAAATGTAACTTTACAAACGTTGACTCCAAATTAAATTGGAAGTACTTTCATATATGCAAATAGTACTTTATCGTTGATTGTGAATCATTCGTATTTATTTGCTTAAACATCATGGTATATTATTATTTAAAATAAATACAAAATTTACACTTACGATATTTTATAAATTGATGTTACTTACGTATAACATTACGGTACATATTACATGCAGATATGTATGTATGATCCTGTACGGATTCTAAAATATGCAATACATACATACTTATAATTTTATTATGTGTAGACTAATGTTAATAGTCATATTTATGCCTACAAATTTGCACTGAGCGGAATCAAACCCGCGATGTGTCAGTAAAATATACTAAGACTGCGACAAAGGGATCATCATCATCATCAACAGCCTATACTAGTCCACTGCTGGACATAGGCCTCTCCTTAGAAAGGAGGTTTTGGCCCACTATACCACGCTGGCCAGACGGGTTGGTATAGGGTTTGTTTCAAGTTTTCCTTCTCTTTGCAGTGCTGTTGTCCTGCTTAGTTTGTTCCCTTAGTCGGCTCTTACGACACCCACGGGATGAATTGGGGTGGTGACAAAGGGATCCTAAAATATGTATTATAAATGCATGCCATAATTATGATAAGACTTCGTTAAACAGGTGAAATCAGACGCAGTGTTGTTCTGTACTTATTATTGACTATCAATCAGGTAGCTAATACTGAATGTTTGCTATGGAGATAAGTGCATTAGTAATTTTAGTAGTACCTTTAGGCACTACCGTGATCCCGTAGTGAAATGTGTAGCGTGTTTTTTTTTTATAATTACAACTGAGTTGGTAAACAAGCACACGTTGGAGATAAATGGTTACCAGAGGCAATGGATCACTGCCCTATAAAAATATGTTTGAAACCTACAACTACTAGTTAACAAGACTGATTCGAAAGTCCGTTTCTAAACAGTAAAGCAGGGTTTGGGAGTACAGCTGTGTTAATAGTGGTCCCTATATAATAATAGTGGTAATATACTCCATAGTGGTCCCAGCATTCTAATGGTGAAAAGCTGTTGCTATTGAGGCACACACGTCTTCTCCGGAATTAAGCAGCCCCCGCACGCCGTTGGTCCCTGGCGTTGTTGGGTTGGGTAATAATTTTTCAGGCAAAATTGAATGTATATTTATATAAGATAAAGTTTGCGTCAGTAGTGTAAGGGTTATACCTAAACCTTACGTTATCATTTAATAGGTCAATATTTTCAAATTTAGACACTGATAATAACCGAATGGCCATAGAATGGTAATATTCCGAGTATATTTATATTTGTATGTTAATATTCCTAGTAATAAACCTACAGAATGCTAACAAACAAGCTTAATGTCATAAATATTGATGATTAAGATAAAAATAATTAATAAGCTTTAGAACACGGATAATTATTTGTAGATACTTTTCCTGCAAATACATATAAAAATGATTTACATGTAAAACACCCTGAGTGATACAAATAATAAAAACCTTACATACGGCTGTCTGATTCCTAACTAGGCAGAGCCTAACTTTTTTTAGACAAAAATAAATATTTGAATAATATAGATAGGTTTTCATTGTGGCACTATTTTATTTACGATCATACGATCATCAATTGATAACGGTGGTTAAATAATATTAGTTACGGCTGCCGTTCATGTTACCACCATTAAGTACTTGTTTATAATAATAACTTCACATATCTCATACACGGCAGTCTGAACCCAATAACTACACGGATGGCGTAGTGGTTTAAGCGGTCGCCACGCCGCTTCCTACTGAGTGTTGTGAGTTCGATCCCCACATGGGACGACACTTAGTGTAATCCACAAATTGTAGTCCGGACACTGGTTGTTTTTTGTGCCCGTTTCATCTTGTTCGTCCGTTCGTTCCTCCGTTCCCGCGACACAGGATATATTTCTAATGCGGGAGTTGTCTTATAAAAAAGAAAAGGTAGAGTCTGTGGCATGGGATCCAGACTTAGATCTCATACTGTAGTATACAGACGACTACAGACTAGGTGAATAAACTTAGATAAATACTAGGTGGCACAAAAGTCATCACTCTATCGGAAGATGCTATAATTTTTGCAAATGGCCGTAAATCTCAGTTCTACTTTGACTATTGTGAAGTAAAAAGATATTATACAAATGTATGTAAAGAATGAGACATGAATCGCTGTACTCGCCAAACGACTACTGTGAACGGCGAGCGCTACAGAGCCATGCTCAACTACTTTCTTTTACCTCACCTAGAGGAATTGGAACTGGAGAACATATGGTTCCAAGAGGATGGAGCAACGGTACGTACTGCACGACCCACGACCGAAATTCTGAGGGAATCTCTCGTTTTGATGATTTGCACTGGCCGATTAAACCGTTCTAGACTTCTTTTTGTTGGGTGTTTTGAAGTTACGAGTCTATGTCAAAAAGCCTCTTGAAGTTCTCAACTGACTGCACGAATGGCGTAGTGGTTGAACCGGTCGCCACGCCGTTTACTACTACGCCAAGTGTTGTGGGTCCGACCCCCACATGGCACTACGCTTAAACTTTAAAGAAACACAATCCAAAAGCAAAAAAAAAAATATTAAAAAAAGAAGATCAAATATCGGGTGACAACTTTTGCGCCACTCATATTTTAAATACACATATATTATACATAACTTATACTCAGGCACAGAGCAAATGATCGTGCTCATCACACAATTACTTTTGCTGGGTGGAAATCGAACCTATGATCTCCGGCTTAGCAGTCAGCGTCACTAAACACTAGGCCAAGAAACCTGTCAAATATATATACTTGTGGTATATACTTGTGGTAGTATAGTATATATACTTGTGGTAAGTCCGTGTGGTGACGGATTAAGAATACAAATTGTCATCACCCCAATTCATCCCGTGGGTGTCGTAAGAGCCGACTAAGGGAGCAAACTAAGAAGGACAACAGCACTGCAAAGAGAAGGAAAACTTGAAACAAACCCTATACCAACCCGTCTGGCCAGCGTGGTATAGTAGGCCAAAACCTCCTTTCTAAGGAGAGGCCTATGTCCAGCAGTGGACTAGTATAGGCTGTTGATGATGATGATGATGATATATACTTAATCTGGCCATAAATACTATTAAAATAAAAAAACCATTATATTACATTTGAATGATAAAATTTGTCTTTTTATGAATATTTACTACGCACTAGTGGTTTAAGCGCTTTCTACTGCGCTGAGTGTTGTGGGTTCGATCTCCGCACTCACACTAAACTTCACTGTGTCATAACACTCTCTGTAATCCACAAATCCATTCGCACGAAAAAGACGATCAAATCAGTGAAGGAAGGAATTCCAAGAAATTCTATGCGAAAGCAAAAGATCTTATGTCGGGAAATGAGTATAGCATCTAGAACCATGTCGCGTATTTAAAAAGATGACTCAGGACTTGCAGCCTATAAGAGACGCACTGGTCATTATTTAACTGAAAATTTGAAAATGAATAGGATAGTAAAATCAAAACAACTTCTTAAGCGGTACGCAAAGGGAGGTCACAGATTTTTTTTTTACTGAGGAGAAAGTAATTGAGCAATATTTTAACAAGCTGAATGACCGAGTTTTTGCTCAAAGCTTTATAAAGGCTTCCCGATTAGTCAGCAGAGTACAACGTGGATATTATCCGATTTCAGGGATAGTTTGGTGGGGTGTTAGCTATCAAGGAGTGCCTGAGATACATATATTTGGTTCGAGAAACGTTGGTTCGAAACGTCTGTGTCTATTATTTGCATCCCTCAAAGGAGGTCGGCATTAAAAAGAGAAACTTCTAGTTAAATCCTGAAGGTCTTAAATACAAAGTATATTATTGTTTTACTTATATTACCCACAATAAAAAATCAAGTACTATGATGTTCGCTTTACAATTTCTATAGTTTCTTAACTCTAACGTAACACGAACTCTAACTTAGCACTTAATAATATTAATAAATTTTATTTCATAAAGCAATGTGATAGATAATAATAACACAGGAATCAAATATAATAGTGCGTACAATGAGTGACTTATTGTTTATTAACTTCACTTTGTACACATTAATAAAATACCTTTTGCCTAGCTATGTACTTTGGACTCTGACCAAGGTAAAGTGAGGCGGATTTTATGTAGTCATTATTTACTAGCTAGCACTTACACTCCCTAATTAATCGGTATAAATTTCATTCAAAATATACCACACGATTTATTGCTGAAGTTTTTACTGGTGAATTGCATTCACATTTATGAAAATCCCTGCAAGAAACCCATAAGATCCTTCCAACAATGTCGTGTTTTCTCGAAATGCTGATTCCACATTTTTAGGAAATTTTATAAAATATAGTTTATTGTGTGGAACATGATCTCTTTGAAATATTCAACGTACGCAGCTAATATATGTGAATGGTAAATAGTGACTTACTAGACCAAATATCTACTATGTCCCTGAGATGGGTGTCTACAGTAATCCTCATTCGCCTTCGGTTCTGAACTTCGCAACCTTAACCAACTTGACCTTACTCCTCGTCTTGCCTATTCTCTTCACTTCATCTGCAACAGTGCCACGCTAAACGTTTTCCTTGCGGGTTCCTTGTCCAGATCCAGTGCCTGTTTGGCGATATGATCGGGATCCCTTCGCAGAGTGAGGCAAAGCCAGTTCCACATGCGGCGCTTGATCTGATATTCGATCAGAGATTCCTGGCAACGTTTCATTGGAGATAATTTCGGCTCAGTATAGCCCAAAGATTCGGCGAAGGCAACGGTTACCGAAGACATGAAACCGGTAAACCGGTGCTAGACGGCTTTTGTAACCTTCCACGCACACATATAGCAGTACGGATTTGACATTAGTCCTTGATTTTAATCCTTCGAGTCAGTGTTCGTGACTTCGGCACATAGGCCAAAGTTCTATGAAGGTGGCTCGGGCCTTAGCAATGCGTTAGGTGCTGTCCTCCTCGATACCCCCCGTTTCCGACACGACGCTTCCGAGGCAGGTGAAATGGACGTGGTAATACGGATGGTACGGGTGGCGCAATAGAACGTGCATATTTAAAATATTGATTAGAAAATAAATACAAAAGGTATAGTTAAAATAAAACTGAGGTATTATTAAGAAATAACTGAAGTTTATTTTTTAAAAATAACATCGTCTAAATGATGACCCTCTCTACGACGACACTCCTCTAATCGCAAACGGAAGTTATTGAAAACTTTCTTCAGTAATGCTGGTGTAATTGCTGCCATTTCACCACGGATATTCTCCTTGAGCTGATCGTTGTTTTTCGGATTATTACTGTAGACTTTGTTCTTGAGGTATCCCCACAAAAAAAAGTCAGGAGGCGTCACGTCTGGACTACGTGGGGGCCATGGGATATCACCTCTTTTCGAAATCAGTCTGCCAGGGAACATCTGTTTCACAACCGCCATGGAGTCATTTGATGTGTGACAGGTAGCTCCGTCTTGTTGAAACCAAGTCCTAGAATTCACTATTCTTGAATTTTCAAGCTCTGGAGCCAAAAAACCTTCCAACATCGCAACATAGCGTTCGGTATTAACAGTGACGTTTTGCCCCCGCGCATTTTCAAAGAAAAACGGTCCAATTATTCCTCTACCAGAGATTGCTGCCCATACTGTCACTTTAGGACTATGCAGTGGTTTCTGGTGCTTGAGTTTGGGATTCTCACTGTTCCAGTAACGACAATTTTGACGGTTTACGAACCCATTGATATGGAAGTGGGCCTCATCTGAGAAAAGGATATTGTCAAAATTGGAAAATCGATTAAGCATTTCATTAGCAAATGCGAGCCTTGCTCCGAAGTCAGACTCTTTCAATTCTTGTGTTAACTGCAGCTTGTAAGGATGCAGTTTAAGATCCAAGTTTAAAATTCGTTGCAAACTTCGTCGCGATAAGTGTAAGACAGACGATCTCTTACGAGTAGACATTTGTGGATCTCCTCGTACAGACTGCATAACTCTCTCAATATTGTCGTCGGTCCTAGATGTTCTTGGACAACCTTTTGCTTGTGGTTTAAACGTTGAACCAGTCTCTTCAAAACGCTGTACCCATATTTTAATTAAATTAGCACTCGGAGCTTTACTAATTTGCCGTAGTCCATATTCAGAACAATATAAACGCCTAGTAACGATGTATGAACGAGAGTTCTCGTAAAATGCGCGCACGCAAAATGCGCGACGCTTCCCGTCGAAGTGACTCATAGTGACTAAAACTCCATGAGCCCGCCTACCCAACGATGCAGGCTCCCCCCGCCCGCGCACTTTCTACCCCGCGAAAAAAGATGATGCAATATGCACGTTCTATTGCGCCACCCTGTAAATAGTAATAATTCAAATACATACATGGTCACAATTCCCAATATTTATAAAACATCCCAAGCGCGTGTAGTGCCACGCGTAATGAAGGATAACGTATTTTGTTACTATCCGTTGTAATGACGAAGAAATCAATCAGATAAAGTTGTCAAGTACTTGTTTGAGTAAGAACTTCATCTTGGAACTTCTTGTGTACGAAACTTGTCAAGTTAGGTTACGTTTTATAAGCTGGGCAACGGTTACCTTTAAACTAACAGAGCTAACTTAGACGTGATGTTTTTCCTTCGGACTACGGAACCCTAAAAATACTTTTGTATTTTGTTACTTCTTTTCAACTTTCTTAAAAGATGAACAGTATATATGTAGATCTTAGATCTACATATATACTGTACATTATGCAGTGTTGTGTACTGTATATTTTAGTTGAATAGTAATGCAACCTAAGTACGCCTACCACTAACGTTTTCTACACCCCCCAAAGGTTTTTTTTACAAGAGTGCATAATGTTGTGTAAATAAATAAAAGTCTTTCATCATCTTCTTAGCTTCTTCTTTCGAAGCTTTTCATATGTTAAGCCGTTACGACATTTCCTTTAGTGTTATTGATGTTCGGTATACCTACGAGTTTTAAGTTATGTCAATAAGACGTGCATTAAATGCACTTGGGTATAAGTGGGAAATCGCATTGATGTAGATTTTGTCAATCAATTTCGGTATCTGATAACATACAGAGTACCTATCACTCTGTATGTTTTTCTGTGCCCTTGAGTACGTAATTACTATCTGTATAATTATAAACAAACACATGGTCCAACTCAGGGATTCCCAAAGTGATTGATATTGACCCCTTAGGGTCGAAATCGGTTTCCCAGGGGTCGACATGAACGAAAACTGATTTTAGGAGTCGAATAGGTCTAAAAATCGACCCCTATAAATTAACTTATCAGTGACGGGCATTAATGCTCATTAGATTTAATTTAATTAATTTGCAAATTATTGTGTCTTAGCATGTTAATTGCTAATATTATTTGCTAGTGTTACAATTTCGTCCGAGGTGAGGTAATTAAAAATGATCGTAACTTCTAGGTATTACTTACTACTAATTTTACTTAAATAACTTATTTTTATTATAATTTAACTTACCGCGATTTTCATAATCAAAAATTGTCTACTATTTTATTTTCTCTAATATTATTACAGAAATAATGCAATACAGAGTTTGTTCGAGATATGCCAGCCTACACCAATTCACCATTTAAAACTATTTTTTTACAAAATACTTATTTACAACGCACACGTCACACTCTACAAAACTTAAATTACCAAATACTATATACTATGTAGGTACCAATTCTATGAACAGCTATAAACAATTTAACAAAACACTACGAGAAAATAAAGGCATTCAAAACAATACCCAATATCCCGGCCACTTGCTAATGCAAAAAATTCAATGAATGATATTAAAGACATATTTATGCAATAAATAACTCCAAATACGTGCATTTATTTTAAAATAGACAATAAACACACACAACACAATATCACAGCCATGATTAAAGCCAATGTGATAGTGCAAGAAGAGATCCTCGTCTGTACTGATGGTGATCACCATCAGTACAGACGAGGATCTCTTCTTGGGAGGGTAGGGTAGGATCTTAAGCAGAAGTCCAACCAAGGCTATCAGAAGATCTCGTTGTAGCGCAAAATGGAAACATAGTATCCTGCACTGTCGAAAATTTTTAAAAAATACCTTATCCCTTTTCCATCATCATAATGAGTCGAAAAAGGTTACACAAGGTACAAACATTTTGACAAAACAAAGAAACCGTTTGAAAATCAACGTACGCGGAAATTTAAGGCTGCATCTTACCGATATTGAACTAGATTTAGCTAGATTGGTAGAATCATCACACAGAATTTTTTATTTTTTTATCTTTAAAATGCGATTTTCAAGTTTTTTTTTAATTTCAGTATTTTTATGTAAGTTGTATTAATAATTATTAATAACTCTTAATATTTACTGAATTTTATGTCTATCTATTTTGTTAAATTTTGATGAGAAAATGATGTCTAGTTTACTTACTTGACAAACCGTAAATTATTAAGTATTTTGTATCAACAGGAAAAAAGCTAGAGTTTATTTTTTTAAGTGACTTAGCCATGGGGGTCAGCGGTTCAATTCATTTTGGAAAAGGGGTCTCATGTCCTAAATAGTTTGGGAATCACTGGTCTAAATGCTGTAGTTAAACCGCCTTCAGCTTGGTCCTTCCGATGGTTAGCGGGACGCGGGGCGTGTGATGCTCTCGGCTCTGCACGACACGATGTACTAACTTTTTAAATAATAATATATATAATAATGATTAAATAATTTTAATAAACTCACCTTATCTTTATGTAAATTATATTCAGATACAATTTAAAAATTAAGTCAAATAGTAAATATTCTTTATTAAAACTTTTACAGTAGAACCTCTGTAAGCCGAACTTTAAGATAGACGCCAAATAATTCGAGTTATAGAGTTTTAGACTTACGGAGGTATTCGACTTAGACGGATTTTGTAAGCATAAATTGGACTTGTAAATGTTTAGATTCTTTCTTTGACCATTTTTAATTTTCTTTATGATGTTTGATTCGTTTTTGAATATTGTTAACAGAGTAATTACTCATTGGTAGGCTTAATTTATAGGGTTGGTATAGGTTTTGATTCGAGTTTCTTCTCTTTGTAGTGCTGTTGTCCTGCGTAGTTTGCTCCCTTAGTCGGCTCTTACAACACCCACGGGATGAATAGGGGTGGTGATACTTCGTATTCTTAATCCGTCACTACACGGATAATCGACAACTTCTGATGTATATTGATCAAGTAAATTAAAATAAAAAGCAAAAGTAAACGTTTATTAAGAACATGTTCTTGTATCCTTAAAAAAAAGGATTCTGCACCAGGCGAGGATGGAATTTCTTACTCCATGATTTATAATCTTCCCAATGAAGCTAAATCATTTTTACTTAAAATTTACAATAACATTTTAAACTCTGGTACTGTCCCTCATCAATGGAGAAAGGTTCAAGTAATTCCTATACCAAAATTGAATAATAATTCCCCCGAGATTAAACTTAGGCCTATATCCCTTATGTCTTGTCTATGTAAAACTTTCCATTTAATGTTATACAAACGATTGGAGTGGTTTGCGGAAAAGACAAGTATTCTTTCATCAAACACGGTTGGTTTTAGGAAAGCACATTCCTGTCTAGATGCGGTCACTAAGTTGGTTACCTACATACAAATTGGCTTCACAGAAAATTGCCCTACTTTGGCTTGTTTCTTAGATATTCAAGATGCATATAACAATGTGTCAATAGAGGCTGCGACTAATATTTTAGATAAACTCAATATAGGGTCTAAAATATGTACTTACATATGGTCACTTCTAAGTGAAAGACAACTTAATATTAAAATAAATAATAATAGTGACTGTTTGATTATGCGGTGGACTAATAAAGGCTTAGCACAAGGAGATCCCCTATCCCCATTACTTTTTAATTTAATAACACATGGGATTAATACATTGCCCTTAAACGTAATATGGTCACAGTATGCGGACGATTACGTTTTATATATTAAGGACAGGGACTTAAAAAAATGTGAAAGAAACATGCAAAGTGACTTAAACACTATAGTGACATATTTAAGCGAACTTGGTTTAGAATTATCTCCCACTAAATCTAATTACTGTGTCTATAGCAGGGGTCGAAGGAGAATAACTCCCATACTAAAATTAAATGGGCAAAATTTATTATTATCAGACTGTACTAAATACTTAGGTATGTGGTTGGACAGAGGTTTACGATGGGGTAAGCACATTAACAAAGCTATTGAAAAATGTTCCAAATATTTAAATATTTTAAAAGTACTAGCTGGTAGCGCATGGGGGGTGCACACAAAACATTTGCGTAGGTTATATATTAATTTGATAAGAAGTCGAATAGATTACGGATCATTCATCTTTGATTGTTGTGCAAAAACACATTTATTAAAACTGGACAGATTGCAAAACCAGGCCTTAAGAATTATAGGGGGTTTTATTAAAAGTTCACCGATCCATGTTATGGAAAGTGAGTTAAATTTAATGCCATTGTTTCTGAGAAGGCAATTCTTGGCTTATAAATATAGTCTGAAAGCGGCTTCTTGGGATAGTAATCAAATCGTTGACCTAATATCAAATTTAAACGTCCTGTCTACTGATAGATATTGGGCGAATAAGAGAAAACCGCTGCTTATTAAGACTTTTAGTGTTGTGAGCCAATGCAATATTAATTCATTCCATCTTCATGGTATGTTTTCCTTGGATGTTTGGGTAACAGATATAGAAACTAAAAACTATTTTAAAGTAAACCTGGAATGTATAAAATCCTCAAAAACAAATTATGAGCCTAATTTATTGTTGAATAACATAGTGTCAGAATTAAACAGTACATACAGCGAGTGGCATAAGATATTTACGGATGGGTCTAAAAGTGAATGTGGTTCGGGAGCTGGTTTTTATGATAAAAATTTGGAATATGCGGCTGGTTTTAAAGTTAACTATGAGGCATGCATAATGTCGCTGGAGCTGATTGCAATATTTCAGGCATTATCTTATGTAAAAAACCTAAATCTAAATTTAAACAAAATTGTAATTTTTTCGGACAGTAAGAGTGCGCTGCAGCATATGGCTCGATGCGCTTCTGGCTTCAGAGGTGCTTCGATAGCCTATGAAATCTTAAAAACTATTATTTCCTTAAATAAAAGTGAAAAAGATGTAAGGTTGCAATGGGTTCCAGCACATATTGGTCTTAAGGGAAACGAACAGGCAGACCGAATAGCTAAACTGGCAGCTGTAAATGGAAACGCTCTAAATTATCTACCTGATGACTGGGAATTAGTGTCTAAATTTAAAAAATGCTGCTATGATGACTGGGTTATTTATTTTAACGATAGATCTAAGGAAAAAGGTATCTGGTACAAAACCATTCAGGCAATGCCTCCTCAGGTCGCATGGTTTGATGACGCTCGATTAAGCAGACACTATGTGAAACTAGCTCTTAGAATTAGATCTGGTCACTATCCATCAGCAAAATTTGCACATTTAATGAAAAAAACTGACTCACCTAATTGTCCTGTTTGTAATAAAATAGAAGATGTGCAGCACTTGCTGATGGATTGTGACAGGAATAAAAATGAACGCGAGGCTTTGCTCAAAGAACTAAATATAAATTTATTAGATGTGGGTTTAATACAAAGCATAATGAGTTATCCAAGGTCAGAAGCAGCTAAAAAATTGTGTCACCTGATTACAGTAGTTCAGCAATGATTTAATATACCAGACTGTTTTAACAAAAATTATTTATGTTTACCATGTATCAAGGTACAATGGGGTTGGCATATCCTTACTGGATCAAAACCCCAAATCAAATAAAGATTAAAAAAAAAAAAAAAAAAAAAAAAAAACATGTTCTTGTATCTTTTTGTGACGCAGAGTCGGCAGATTATCCATGTTTCAAAATAATACCGTGTGTAGCAGTCTTAAGAAAAATGACACGTACAGCCATACTTTCACGTCAATCACTGCCAGCGGACAGCGACACACTAACTAATTGGTTGAGCGTACCCCCGCCCGCGTCCTGCAAACCTTCGGGAGGGCCAAGCTTACAGTGGTTTGACAATAGTAAGCGATATCGGTGGCTAAAGAGTTAATTACCTGCGCTTAGTCAGCGCTAGGTCTGTAGGAAATTGCTATGAGCGGCAAAATCGCGCTATTCAATTTTTGGAATGAAGTTCCTAATCGCGCTTTGTGAAAGGGGGCTAGACGGAAAAAAATCCCACGAAAAGTTGTAACGACACTTTTTATGTCAGTCATTCAGCGCCATCTATCGAATAGATAGAAAATCATTACTTTTCATCTCAGTATTTATTTTGAATTGTCACTTGTCAGTCATTTAGCGCCATCTATCGAATAGATAGGAAATCATTTCTCAAGGAGATTATACCAATGTATAACTTGTTTTAATTAGAAACCAACTGAAAAATATTTAGGTAACAGCCGCTTTCATAGATGGCGTTGTAATTAAAATCGTGTCGAATCAGTTTTACTAGATAGTCACAACTTCGTTCTTATCGGGTGTCCCACGACACCACACGGCTTTTTTGTGAATTTATTTTACAAATAACTTTTTAAAAGATTTGGGCGTACTTAAGTAAGATTCCATTTAATTTAAATCACTGCAATATTTCATCTCAAAGGTGACAAATAATATAATATAATATAAAATTCAGGGTATAAAGAATACAGGCTATTTACTGCCACGGTACTTACTACTTATTAAAAGTTTTTTTTTCATTTAGTTTTCATAAATGTTAGTAAATAATTATAAAGTAAATAATTATTGAAATATGAAATTCAAACGTATCATTTTTACAATAGTTAATCATGTGTATATACATGGTGTGTACGCTTCAAAAACTTAAAAGTCTGTACTGATTGAGATTAAATTTTGACACGATCTACAACCCGCTTCAAAGATTGTTGTTATTAATTTTTCATGATATTTTTGTTCCTCTTTTCTCATCAATATAACCACAACGTGCCACAGCGAAGCGTGGCAGGGTACAGCTTGCTAGATAAAATGACGTTACGACTAACTTTATTTAACTTAAAGTAGGTAGCTGACCCTATACATATTTCGATTAGATCGACTTTAGAACAAAAAATACGGTTAGTTCAAATAAACTGAAGTGATAAAATACTTACTTGATACAGAGGCTATCATTTAAGTAAAACATTGATGTCATCATTTGGTAATTATAAACTTAAAATGATTACTGCTCACAAGAGTATATAAATATAGGATATCAAAATTAACTGTATTGAATACGTTCTCAATTGAATAAACAATATACGTTTTAAAGATAATTTATACTGACATTTTGGGGACATAATTTTATCAATCTATCGTCGTATCGTATACCGGAATGTTTATGTGTGTTATAAATATTAAAATAGGTATAATAGACAAAGAAAACACATTATCAAATATAATCAAAACATTACGAGTGGCGATGAAACGCAAAAATATATGTTTGATGTTTTCATGGGTCCATGTGATGACGGATTAAGAATTTGAAGTGTCACCACTCCTATTAAAAAAACCGACTAAGAGAGCAAATTACGCAGGACAACAAACTACAATGAGAAGGAAAACTTAAAACGAACCCGTCTGAGGTTTGCTGTAGGGTTGGTTTCAAGTTCCAATAAATTATTAAATTAAATTATTTTATTAGGTCCTTACATATAAAATTAGCGTTTTGTACGGGTGAAATATAAAGTCAATTTTTTTTGGAAAATTTATTTAATTAATCAAAGTATGCACCTTTGTTATCTATGCACTTTTGCCATCTCATAGGTAGTTCATTGATCCCTTTACTAAAAAGACCATGGGGGCGAGAATCAATAAACTCTTTGAAGGCGGTTTGGACTGCCGCATTGGAGTTGAATTTTTTCCCTTGTAAGAAGTTGTCCAAATTCCGCAAGAAATGGTAATCTGTTGGAACAAGGTCCGGGGAGTACGGTGGATGTCGCAGACAGTCCAATTGTAGCTCATCTAACTTAGTGGTTGTTTGTTGTGCAGTGTGTGGTCTAGCGTTGTCGTGAAGCAGCAGTGGCCTAGAGCGATTGACCAATCTCGGTTGTTTAAAAGGTACTTCTTTCTTCATGGTTTGCAGTTACTGACAATAGATATCTGCCGTAATCGTTTGGACAGATTTTAGAAAGCTGTAGTGAACGACACCGGCGCTAGTCCACCAAACACTTACAAGTAACTTTTTCTGAGTCAATTTTCGTTTAGGGCAGGATTTGGGTGGGTCTCCAGGATTCAGCCATTGCGATTATCGTACAGTATCCACTTCTCATGACAAGTAATGATTCGATTTAAAATCCCTTCATTATTGTGTGGTTGAGCAAAGTAACACAGCAGTTGACGCGTGTTTGCAAGTTCGATTCACTCAATTCATGAGGTACCTATCGTTCTAGTTTATTTACTTTCCCGATTTGCTTCAAGTGGATTAATACAGTTTTATCACTTACCCCGAAGCCTGCAGCTATCTCTGAAGTGCTTTGTGATTGATCCGATTCCACAATAGCCTTTAATTCTTCATTCTCCACTTTGGTCTCCGGCCGTCTAAGAGGTTGGTTCTGAAGGTCGAAATTTCCAGTACGAAAACGTTGAAACCAAAAACTTACCGTGCTTTCTTTTGCGTCACCAGCGCCTTACACATCATTAATCCTTCGAGCTGTTTCTGCAGCACTTGTGCCACGGTAGAACTCGTACTCGTAAATATATCGATATGGAAAAGACAAATGAATGACTGTTTTCAAAACTCAAATGTACCAGCTAAATGAATTTATAAAATTGAATTTGGAATTCTTAACCAAAGAGGAGATATTTCAGATCAAAGTGGTCAGTACGACAAAACGCTAATTTCATATCTAACCTAATATTTGGATAACTTGTACATTTTTTTGTAGACCGTACTTTCCTAAGACATACTTTGTATTTCTACTAGTGGTTTCAATATACCTACTACTGAAAGTAGTTAATGCATCAATAGGTGGAATTCGAAAACGCAGCTCGGTCCCGAAAGCCCCACGACCCAATCTGTAGAGGTTTTTGAATAATTTCCAATGTCATTCGTTTTTACAAATTCCAAACTGCAAGCGTTTGGAGTGGTCGCCAATCTTCAGTCATGGCTTATGAAATAAAAAACTGATTTAAATATGTTTTAGCTTGCAATAAATGATAATAATACAGAATATAATGAGGAATATAGCAATATCAACGATTTTTGTCTAATTTTAACAAAGTCTATAATCACACTAATATTATAAAGGCGAAAATTTGTGAGTGTGTTTGTATGTTTGTTACTTTTTCACGCTGAAAGGGCTGTACCAATTTTCATATGATTTTGTATGGAGGTAGTTGACACCCAAGATTAACACATCGGCTTCTTTTATCCCAAAAAAATGTAGTGTTCCCGTGGTATGATCAAGGATTTAATAAACACTGCGCAGCTGGCAATTACGTTTTCAACAGTTTTGTTTCTGAAGCATAAGAAACATAAAATATTTCAATTTATAAGGAAAATACGATCTTCTCTCCCACATAAAGTAAAAGGTGTGAAGTTAGGGCTTGTAGAGTGAAGACGCGTAGAGTTCACCATGAGGTCTCATAACTTTTTAACAAAGCGAGCTATATCTTGCAACTAGCCATCGAGCTATATCGAGCATCTTGGCAATATTTTACATGAAATAGATTTTGGTGGCATTAGTGTTTTAGTCATAGTAAAAGCAATGTACGTTAAAGTTTATAGAACTTTTAAGTATTTTTGAAATGACATAATATATATCACTTAAGAGGACCATACATATTAAGAAAAATATAACTTGAAAAGCGTTGGGTCGATATTTTTTAACTTTTGTAAATAGGAACCGAAAAAAATAAGGAAACTGTAAAGCTTTTCTACAACTGGTACAAGACTAAAAAGTTTTTACAGTTTTCTATGGGAGTCAGGATAGACCAGACCATGCCCGGCTTAACGAATTCAATGCAAATTGCGGAATATTATTTATTGGTATAGTGAACAATTACTAAAAGTTTCAGCACTCATCATTTTTGGCTCTTGAAAACATTTTAAATTTTCATGAAATTCCTACTCTTTAAATGTAAACTAGACAGTAAACCAAGACAGACTGATAGTAGATTCATATATCTCAGGACTTTAATCTGATTAATATAACTATATCACAGACTGATATAGGCACTTACTATATTAAGAACTAGCCGTTCACCCACGTCTTTCCACGTAATACTGTGTTAAATAGCATATATAGCCCCTTAGCTTTTGGCCTTGCTCCTACTTAGTTTTTTCAAACCGTGTGATCGTGCTCCTAAAAGTTAACGTGTTCAACCAAAAGTTAACTCCTCAACTCATATTGTTTAGCATTTTCAATTTCGATACTTACCGCAGTCACAGGGCCATGGGCGCTACTATTTTAGCTTAGAACACGATTGCTTTTCTAACGGAATTAATTATGGATTTGAAACTAAAACTTATGTTTTTTTTGTTTTCTCTCGTGAATTGAAAATTAGTGTCAATTTGCAAATCCACAAGTAGTTAGTAGATTCGCAAGTAGATAACTGATAGTAACTTTTATTAAAGTTAAATTGAATTGCTTAATAAATTTAAGATAAGTTTTACTTCAATGTAATCTGATGTTACGGTAACCTTTGCTCTAATATACATATATTATCATACGAGTTTTTATTTGTTACGTTTCATATATCAACTGGCAACAACATCGTTTATCATCTCTTAGCCTCATGACCTAAAAATGCTAAGGAACAATTATTTTAAGCCTAGTAAACGTGACTTTAATAAAGTATATTACATAATTATTATTTTTAGTGAGTTCGGACACATATTTTTAACTGACTTCAAAAAGGAGGGGGTTATCATGTAGATGTTTGTAATTTTTTTATGTATGTTCGCGCATAACTCCGTCATATATAAAAGGATTTGCAATATTCTTTTTTTTCGATAGGGGTCTATTCCGAAATGGTCTCATTTAAATTTCATATAGATCTGATAATTCGGATAATAATAGGTTTGGAGACAGCGGACAACGGACAGCGACAACGGAACTCTTCAATAAATGTCAGCAAATGAACTGCGATCGCTACTAGGTTTTTAGTACTCTTTGTTAGTTTGAAGTCGGTTCACTTTGTTTTTTTTTAAGGATTTATCTTGTACCTATAAACATTTTCACTGCGTTTAACTGAATAATTCAATATAATATCATTTTTTAAAACAGTGTAGTATTATCTTATCTTTGAAATAATTAAACTGATTTTGATTTTTAGGGTTATAAGTTTGTAACCCAAGATAAACCGGCGGATGCATGACGTCTAATTATACGGAATCCTATTTGCTTTTAGGTTGCGACCTAGTTACTATAAGGTTATTGTAAGTACCTCTGAACGGTAATCTATCTATACAGGCTATATATAATTAAAGAAACAAAAAATACATGGTAGAGAAGTACACTTAAAAAATTGCTGTAATCAGTTTAATAGATAGAGACTAGTTACTACAACAAAGTTACTACAGCAAAGTCACTAAAGACTAGCACAAATCATGAATCTTTTGCGTGAGGAGTCGAGATGATAGATATGATAGAACAACATCGTCCAGAAAGTAGCTCCTTGCTCATTCCAAGCATTTCTATGTCTTTTAGGAAACTTACAAGAGTCAACGGAATAGTAATACCATCTGACCTACGACATTAGGAGACTTTTACAAAAAACTAGCTATACCCTGCCACGCTTTTCTGTTAGGCCGTGGTATCATCCGGTGGACCCGCCTATTTTTCCGAATCATGTCTTTCCCACGGCTAGAATGGCTTCCCCTCGGTAAACGGTTTTACAGTAGTCACATAACTATGCTCATGAATAAGTACAAGCCCACGCGCAAAACTGCGTGATCGTTATCAGCAGATTTTGTAGTTAGTAACATTTTATTATTCGTTTTTAAATTTCTAGAGAAACACAAAAGTCTAGTTATCTAGACTCAAAATCTAGAATATTTATCACCAGTACTAATTTCCGAAAATTAGTTTTATAGTATGAAATAACTACAAACTCTCATTTAATCCTCTCAGCCTTCTTTTATGATTATAACTATAACATCGAAAATAATGCTTTCGTATATCGCATTATAGAAAAATGTGTTCATTCAAAAGTTAAAGGCTCAACTTGCAGCTCACTCACATTATTTTTTATTATTTCATGTTTTTAACTTTGAAGAAGACGAACTTCCATACAACCGTTCATCCCTTATTTTATCCTCTTAGAAGTGAAATTGCCAAAAAATCCTTTATTAGTTGGTGCATATAACATTAAAAAAAACATCAGCTACCAAAATTTCAAGTCTGTAGTCTCAATTGTTTAGTTAATCAAACAGTCAGGGCAAGTA
Organism: Arctia plantaginis; assembly: GCA_902825455.1. Classification (NCBI taxonomy): domain Eukaryota; kingdom Metazoa; phylum Arthropoda; class Insecta; order Lepidoptera; family Erebidae; genus Arctia; species Arctia plantaginis. Next base: position 12,690,535 of record CADEBD010000288.1, read on the forward strand.
GTTTCAAATGTATAGGTAAAGGACGCAAAAACAAGAAACACTCAAAACAGTAACAGTACATGAAATGTAAAAGATATATTGTGGTTTACGAGGTATCAACCATCTTGAAAACATTTATAGTAGATGAATGCTACTCTTACACAGACACAGAAGTACAGCAATAACTTGACGGTAAAACTATGGGGTCTACCAATAAGAACGTCCTGGTTTAAAAATTCAATAAAACACACATTTTTTTATGAAAAATGCACCCGTTTGATTTATTTGATAGATAATTTTATGCAATTTATGTTTTAAATAATATATCGGCCAAATGATCGCCGCGGCTCTTTTTGCAGACGGTCACCCGCTCACGCCAATTTTCGATGACGCGGTGCACCATTTCGGCCGGTATGTCAGCTATGGCTCGTCGAATGTTGGTTTTTAGGTCACGAATTGTAGCTGGATTATTGCTGTACACTTTAGATTTAACGTAACCAAAGAAAATAGTCTAAAGGTGTTAAATCACACGATCTTGGTGGCCAACTGATCGGTCCATTTCTCGAAATTAACGACTCACCACACTTTCCACGCCATAATTCCATGTTTACTCGAGTAATGTGAGGTGGTGCACCGTTTTGTTGAAAATAATGGTCGTCTGCATCAATATCATCAAAATTCCGGAAAGAAATATTCGGTTAACATCGAGTTATAGCGCTCGCCATTCACAGTAACAGGGTTTCCCTCGTCACTTTCAAAGAAGTACGGACCAATGATTCCACCGTACCATAAACCGCACCAAACTGTTATTTTTTTCGAATGCAATGGAGATTCATGAACCACACGTAGATTTGACTCACTCCAATAGCGACAATTTTGTTTATTAACAAATCCATTGAGCCAGAAATGGGCCTTATCTGAGAAGATGATTTAACGATGAAAATCGTCATCGGCTTCCATCATTTAGAGTTCATAATCGGCAAATTCACGACGGATACAGTGGTCGGATGGTTTCAATTCTTGTGCCAAAACAATTTTGTATGGGTGTAGGCCCAAATCCAACCGCAAAATACGCCAGCTGGTCATTGGAGAGAGCCCCAACTCTTGTTAACGGCGTTGAACTGATCGATTTGAATTCGCATCAACACTGGCCTGAACGGCTGCGATATTCTCTTCACTACGGGCATTTTTTTGTCTCACAGGCACAGTAGTATCGTGGAGAGTGAATTCACTTTCAAATTTTGTTATTATGCGATTTATAGCGCGCACAGAAGGAGCACTATGACGACCGTTTTTTGCGCGAAGCGCTCTTACTGTAGCGATAGGAGAACGCGAATTCGCGTAATAGTTTTGGACAATTTCCAAGCGTTGGTTTAAAATGAAACGTGACATGATAAAATGGCAAACCTTACTGAACACAAATGTCAAGAGACGTCAAAGATCCATCATCAAACATGGCCGCTATGAGCTGCCAAAACCAGGTCATCCCTATTGGTAGATTCTTTAAATTGAGACATATGTGAACTCATACGATTTCAGTTTTCCAGTAGTCTTTGTATACATATCGGGGTCATACTGCAATTTTTCATAAAATAATAATAAACGGAATGGTTAAAGTAATATTTTTATTGCTTTTCAAAGTTGTCGAAAAGGAACGGTGCCTTTCTAAGCACCGCCCCATGCGATAGAACCAGTGCCTGAAGCAGTGAGCCCGCTCTCACGCCTTCTTACGCAGCCACGGTATCTACAGGGTTCAAAAAACGAAGTCCGTTAAGTTAATCTTTCCGCTTAGTAAATCTATAGTAAGAGTCCTTTTATCTTCTATAATGATTGTTGCGAAATGACCCGTCCGTCCAAGGAATGAGGCAATCATCAAGCAAGGAGCGGCACCAATCCAAACAACTGTGTTTTTAAAATTCCGTCAAATAATAAAGGTATCCGTTTAGTACAAAGCTTTCTGAAGCCTAAATGTTCATTTTTAGTGCCATAGCCTAAGGTTGCAGGAATCTATTGATAAGTCACCCTTCGTTAGAAGGGTGACTTATCAATAGATAATAGATACAATAGATAGATACTAGACTTATCTGTTAAGCTTCTATCATTAGCAGCGCAGACTTCAGTAGTCCCCGTAGAAGGACGTCCTTCTCGAAAATCATCAGTGAGTTTGCTGCTACCACGTTTAAATTAATTGAAGCACGTTTAAATTCAGATGGCGTTTCCTAATAAAATGCCAATCAGTCTATCGTACATTATTGTTGAATAAGATAGCAAAGAAAGAAAATTTTCTCTAGTCAAATCAATTTCGATGCACGACAGACACTATTTAAATTGCCGCCAACTTGTAAAAACAAATTCTTTGAAATCATTAAACATCTACAGATTTCCAATGAGTTCCTAGTTCATAATTTTGATAAAATTCCCATCGACTGCTTAAATAAAATTAAATTGTCTGTTTATAATGGCAAAATGAACAGCCTGTCAGTTTGTTTTGGCTTATCTGTGAAATGGTTGGACTGATTTCTACAAGTATAAGGCATTTAACGCCAGATTACTAATGGTATAATGATTCACTTAGGCTACTTTTATTTAAGGAGAGTGACAGGATAAAAATAAGATAATATGTACAGCGGCAGGCGGTTCATCATTATAACAGTCCACTGCTGGACAAAGGCCTCTCCTTAGAACGGAGATTAGTTCAGTGTATGTTAGCCATGTCAATATTGGTGAAATGAGAATTTTATCTCTGTTTCATATCCCGTTATGAAATACTAATTCTGTAAATGACGAATCACAGCAAATCAATGACATTCAGAACAATGTAGTCTATCAAACGTTTATAAATTAGGTCAAAATCAGCTTCCATTGACAAAGCTCTCAAAATGGGGTCGTGACATAAACATCAGAGGCTGTTATCTTGGACAGGAAACCGCTATCAACTTGTCGTTATGTATGAAATACAATTTTTGCAATTATTGCCGAAATAATAATATAACTCCCACGATTTCGTATCTCTAACTGATATAAGCCTTTGTGTGTCGAGATGATAAACAGGCCGACGACGCAACAAATACAACGAACTCTTTTAATTAAGTTTAGTTATATAAAAATGAGGTCAAAAGTTGATGTTTAAACTTTTTTAAAAGCGTTATTTGTTTAGTTTATCATCCGTGGGTATAATATTAGTGATTATTGAATATTTTTGTTTATTTAGTAAATAATATACGAGTCAAAGTCCAAGTCAGTGAAGAGGTAACCAGGAGCCCAGTAAAAAATCAAGTTCGACACATATTGTCTTTGAATTAGGTATTTACCTCATAATGCACGTAACTTATTTTTATTTTTAATAACTGAATCAAATCGTTGTCAAGTGATGTGCTTACCAACAAAAAACATCACATTTTCATAGGACTAAATATACTTTAAAATAATAATTCACAAAGAGTTCTTTGTTTTATCTTCTAGGAAAAAGTAAGAAGCTAAAGATTCACTAATGTAGTTTTGTACATTACGTAGTAATATGTTAGTCACCTGTCTAATTTTATCAACCCCACGTCATAAAAGTACATTTTTTTTTTTTGATGTAGTGAACGTTGCCGCCGTCGGTCAGGCGAACGTTTGGTTTATACAATGCCGGGGTGAGTCGCCCTGTCAATGCTCGATCTCATTCATGAGACTCGCTCATTTATCGCCGTGACGTACAGTTGTACAGAACATTGAACCCAAAAGGGAAGTATTCCATATTCCTCATTTTTTACGTTCTACCGATATCACTGTTACTCATAACAAAATTTATAAATACCGAACTTTAATTGCCTATTATTCGTTTTAGTAGGCACAATTATCATTAAAATTTGTGTTCAAAATGTTTTTTAAGTTTTATAACACCTATAGAGAATCAAACATATTGGACTTGAGACAAATAGTTTGTAAGTTCGAACTTCATCCAGTACACTGAGCGTTTCCTTCATCTCTTTGAAATGATTAATGAGAACACTCTCTTATAACCTAATCTCAGGTAACGTTCATCATTAATCTTATTACACATAAGCAAACCTCAGCCACAATATAACTCTAGAACTAAATTCGTATTGTTGTAGATATACCTGCAAAACAATTCGAAATAAAATAGTATGTATTCCATAAGACCTAGATTTTTATAATATGGATAATATAGATTTATGGATATATTAGAAAGGATGATTCCTGATTAGACTTGACAGAGGCCTGTGACGAATATAGTTGTTTGTGATAAGTAGACTTAGGTATGTTGGATATAATGAGAACGGAAGCGATAATAGTTTCTTGTAATTTAAATTAGTGACGTTTTGAAATAAAATCTGCATCTTCTTTACTACCATAAATATTTATAAATTAAATAAGTTGTCACAATTTACCTATGTGAACTTATGGAAGTTTACAACTGGGACCAGGACAACATTTCATTTAGTACAGTTTATAGGATTACGTGTGCGGTGGTTACTCACGGCACCATTTTATGGTGCGAGCGTTGCACTGAAAGTTATTGCTTACTTCCAGTAATGTGAAATAGGTCAATAGTTTCAGTACTGTAACAAAAGCCCGTTGAATGTGCGGCTATATTCCACGTTTATATTTAGTACAAGTCGCTGACAGGGCAATGCCGGTTACACCACCTATTCGTAATGCATTTTTTTTATCATGCATCATTAATCATATTAGCTGTGATAAATTAATCTGTAGCAAAGACTTGGAAAAAAGAATTAGGTTAGGTCCTAATTATTTTTTCCAAGTCTAAGAAAACTAAGGTCCTAAGTCTAAAAAAAACACACAAAAGTTATATGTGACGAGTTCTATTCCTACTTTACTGAAATACAAATGTTTCTTCTTTAAATACTAAAACTCGACATGTAGCCCTTGGTGAAGTGACATGGTTGATAAGTATTATTGCCTATAAAAAGTACTTTAGGTATTTTGAGAGTTTTCTTAAATTACTCAAATGTAGAGTATTTTTAAATTATAATTGTTTTCTTCTTTCCTTTCTCTAGTCTTATTAAATTGAATAAACTCTTTGGAACGCTTCAGAAATAAAATGGAGGTTACCAAGCTAATGAATTACAAGCTTATCTAATTCACTCTTGATTCAAGATGATGAATCAAATTATTATTATGAGGACTTATTGATTTTCCTTGTACCCGGTTTAAATCAAAATTCTAGTGTTTTACTCTTCCATAAAAAAACGATTTCGTTTATCGATATAATATGTAAATAAAATAAGATGTCCGTTCCAAAATAAGATGTGCGGTGGAGTGTTTACTTGAGCTGGCACTTATGTTGTTCACTTTTCTTTCTCTTGGTCCACCTAAGTGGAAATTTATGCGTTATTCCAATTACTAATACGGTGAATAAAAAAATAAATACAACTATTATTTAAAGTTCCAAATAACATGCAGTACAAAATTAAGGCACTCAAAATAGAAAAAAAAAACACACACAAAATCACACCCACTCTTTTTCTTTATTTTAACTCTTTAAAACGAGACAACTTTAAAAAGAACTTGAATAATTTCATTAGAAACTAATCACACTGTTAATTAGACATGAGACAAAAACACAATGAACTGGTTAGGGTTGCTAGGTAGGTAGGTTAGACGCTATTTAACAGTAAATCTAGTATTTTCTAAATTATTATGTAGGTATTATAAAATAATTACTAGATTTGCTGTTAAAAAGGTGAAATAGGGTCTTTATACATCAGCTGAAAACAGCTTATTTGCAACAACGCCTAATAAAGTAGTAACCCTAGCCTCCCTAACCTTGAAAGGTTGAACAGGAACTGTGAACAGTTCACTGTGATTTTGTCCCATGTATCGACCTGTACGACCGACCTATACGCCTGCTTTTCAAAATAATGGTGGTTATCGGTGCTTGTTAAGTTTTATAGTCTATTGAATAAATATACAAGTTATATTAAAACATCGATACAACTAAAAAAAGTAAAAGTAGTAAAATAAAATAAAAACTGAATTTTAAGAAAGTAGGTTTTTTGTTCAAAATCTGCGGCTTTTTAGCATCACTTCTGCTTTTTTTAAACTAATAAAAATATTTGCAGAAAAAACGTTGCTCTACTTAACAGTCCTAACTACATATGTAAGTATCTCTCTAGGACGGTTCTGCTTTTTGCTCTAATCTAGGCCTCTAAATATTTCTTCATTTGTAAATACTTATCCGTAAACAATATAGTTAGTATATAATATGTAGGCTTAAAGATGCATCATGTGTAAAATTCGTGTGTAAATTTTGAGAATCCTGTCATTAGGTTTGCCATGCATGCGTGTTGCCGTACAGCCAGCGAGGCGTGTATATTGGGAACGCGTTTATGAGCTGACGGGGTCACCAGATTCCGGCAAATGCTCGTAAATCCCGTCACTACATTCCGTTTTTTTTAATTTTTGACATAGTTACAATAATAAAAGTTTGTTGTGTGTAAATAGATTAATACAAAACAAGACATGCCATGTTGGTACTGAATTCAAGTAATTTTTTTGTGACTTTCATATCATCCACTCTTGTCAAAATTCTTCCAAGATTGAATCTATAATTGTTTTGAGCTTTTCAGATTCTCATTTTTATCATCATTCAATAACTCTCTCAGGCTCTTGTACGTTTATTTGATATTTTTTTCCAAAGAGCATTTGATATTTTTAACTTAGAACTATGGTAGTTCTACTTTATATAAGTATATAACATATAGGTATAATGAGTATTCAGAATGTAAAATTATAAAGTACTAGCTGTACCCTGCCATAGCTCTAAATAAGAAACAAAACTGACGCAAAAAATAGATAAAAACTTTGTACCTATATCGTGCTAAAATTTGAGCTCAACCGGTGCAAAAAAATTTTGAGTATTTGAAGCGTAGACAAACTTATGGCACCGACCAGACTTTTACATCATTCACGGTAACAGGAAAGAAGAGGCGGATTATCTGCTAAAAAAAAGAAAAATGAATTTAACAAGAGTGAAACCAAGCTAAAGATAGCCTGTTTTTGGCTCAGACAATACAGTAAAAAATCAAATAATATTTTTATTTATAAATGTCAATCCAAAAACACAAGGAATAATTTTGATTTGCAATTACCAACTACTAAAAACTTGAAAACATAGCCTGCTATAGATATATGCTACATATTACTTCATAATGCAATTTTCAATCAAACTGAAACTGTGGCAGTCTAAAATTCATACTTAGGGCATACTGAAAGTTTTTGGATTCTGATAAATAAGACTGGATATAAGACTTACGATACATTTATTGTTAATGCATTTTTTGCATTTGCTGAAACCACTGTACAGAGCAGTTGGAACAGTCTTCAGTCTTTAGGGACCTCTTCAATGGCTTCAAGGAACACATTCACCGCCGACTCAAGACTCGTAAAACGTGAGCCTCTAAGTTTTTCTTTAATTTTTGGAAACAAAAAGAAGTCGCAGGGTGCGAGGTCCGGGCTATAAGGCGGATGCGTCATCAGTTCCACATTTGAAGCCTTCAAATAGGCTTCTGTTACCTTAGCGGAATGTGAGGATGCGTTATCGTGGTGAAGGAGAACATTGCTTTGAGGACGCTTTTCGCGAACTTTTTCTAAGACTGGGCAAGCAAGTATTGACATACCAATCTGCAGTCACTTTTGATCATTTGATCTTTAAGTGATACTGTAGTGTAATGTTGTGTGATCCACAAATTGTTGTTCTGAGTCTGGGTGTTCTTTCGACACAGGATTTATTCAGTGTGGGAGTTGTCATTAAAAAATAAAATAATAATAAAAAACATGGTGGGAACGCAGTACAGTAAATTTGGATTGGGAAATGCTAGAATACTGACCGACAAAGAGAATCTTTACCACAATAAGATGATAACGAGACCTATGAGGTGCACGCCATTAACCTAGAAATGCTGAATGAATGGTTCACTATAGGAGAATTTTGTATCCCACGAGCAAACTGGCGCACACTTGTATACAATTGGTCAGCTGCCCTGTTAAAATTTTACCTCAACGCCTTTCAATTGACTCTCCCCGATCAAAGCAACCTAGTAAGGTGGGGAAAAGCTACATAAAAGGCTTGTACGATGTGCAGTGCGGAAATAGGCATAAACAGGCACTTACTGACAGATTGTAAGGCGCTATTGGACCGGGGTCATTATTCACGTCGCCATGATAGGGTATTATAAAACATACGTGAAGCTATAAGTTTATCGCTGGCGAGAGCGAAAAAAGGAATAACAACAAAAAAGACTTCACACAAGTCGTACTCAATTATAAATACCGGCAGTGACTGGACATTATTAATGGACACGTATGAAAATCATTACAGAATACCGGAGGATATCTGTGCCTAGGCGACCAGACCAGACATATTTCTTTATGCAATTTCAATTAAGTGTATAATACTAGTAGAACTCACGGTGCCGTGGGAAATGAACATCCCTAAAGACCACAGTTTAAAAAGAAACAAGTACTTTGGCTTAACCAACGAAATAACAAAAAATGGTTATGGCGTTGAGTTATATGCCGTGGAAGTGGGTGGTGGTATACCAGCTAAATCCATCTATAACCTGCTTAAAGAATACGGATTGCCAAGAGCCCCCTCTAACTAACACAGCAGACAGTGGAGGTGAGCGCTGACGCATCTCAAGGAGTAACCCTATAAATGGGTCGCAAGTCCCAGGCGCTATCGAAGTCACATGTGTTGCCCCCATCTATAACGCTATGAACACCCGAACGGTGAATCCATGGAACGCTAAGAAATAGGTGTTTTATGATATTCTATAGGTAAATTTACTTTGTCTAATCCATGACCCACCCACCTGAAGGCGACGAACTGTAGTGACTAAAAATAAAAAATAAAATTATTTTTTATATTAAGTCAGAATTTGACGACATATGTAAGTGCTTACATAATAAAGTTACACTTGTTTAAAGTTACAGTGTAGTATGTATGTCATAGTATACACGTGGTAGCAGGGACTCTGCGGGACGCGCGGAGAGGAGCTGGTCTCCGGGCAGCGGGATGTGCGAATGGCCGTTATCGCTTTGGACACTGCAATGATTGTTTATCCAGGCTGTTCCTTGAATTGCAACTAATGACTCACCAGCTTTATAATCGCGTGCTACCATAACATATGTGTAATTTAAAGCATATAGATATAAATTACACATATGTTATGATATAGATACACTTGCTAGAATCAATGTGTACGTAGGTAAAAATACTTTGGTCAGATGTGTGACAACAATTCCTTTATAAAAAAATCTCATGTTTGTGTCTTCTATTTACACAGACAATAGATCTGCTCACTTAAAGTGAATCTCAATCATTATAACACAAAACAAAAGGAAAATTTTGAATTACTATATGACATGAACAAAAATATTAAAAGACCGCGACAGCATGTCTATCTTTTAAGGTTCCCTTTTTTTTTTTTTTTTTTCCGTGCGGAAATCCCCTCGGATACCACCTGTCGGTGGCATGTCGGACTCGAACCGACTAAAACCGCACGCCTTCGCCGGGTACTAATAGCCGGGGAACCAGGTATACCCTAGAAAGGAAGGCCCTGGTGCCCCGACATACCTCGGGTCATCTACAGACGAGTAGACGACCCCCGCCCCGTGTGGGAACCCCATGTTCCCTGTGCTCCCTGGAAGCGAGCGCGCTTCGCAACGCGCTCGCCGCCACCCCGGCCTGCTTCTGCTAGGGTGACAGATGGCCTCACCTGTCACCCCCAGGCCTGCGCTTATGGAGGACGGAGGTCGTTCTGCGACCTCCGGCGCCTGAGTCGCCTGCGCTGCCTGGCCCGTGCCCGGGCCTGGCGGGCCGGGAGAGTTCTAAACCTCTCCCGGTCCCGCTCCGCCGTCTCCTTCGCGAGCATAACTTGCTCGCAGAAGGAGACGGCAGAGTTCCACGCACTCTCGCTCCGCACGATAGCCGCAATCAGGCTATCGAGCGAGAGAACTCCCACTCCGATGGCCGCCACGAGGGCTCGCCTCTGCTCAACCCACGCCGGGCACTCTGCCAGCGTGTGAACCTTTTAAGGTTCCCTCACTATAACCTTTTTAAAGACTATAATATATTATATATATTATAGTATAATATATAGGCACATGTCACTTACATTCTTAACGTTCAGAAGCCTTAATAAACTTCAATGAATAAGGTTCCATATGCTGCTAACGTTATATACCATACATCATTATAATCTCTAAAAAACAATAAAAAGTTTAAATATATTTTAATCATTACAATATAAATCTCGTGTTAAATCAATAAGACTCTTCTCATAATTAATTTACCCTCAACTGTAAAAGTCTCAAATACAACACACAACGAACAAATTCATTTCAAAAACATGGAGATCTGATAATATAGCGATGTTCTTCATTGCACCTTGTTATTTAAATCTAATTCCTTCACTACATATTGGTATAACCAACTTAATGATAAATCTGCATGTTGCCAGACCGTCGTTGATTTAAATTCATTGTGATAAATTAGACACGAAGACTCAAACAAAATATAGTAATTGAAATTGTTACGCAATCTTGTAGAGTTATATATTACTCTAGGGTAGGGTTCTGTAAATACATTTATCATTTAGTTCAATAGGCACATGTACCTTCTGCAGGTTGTCAGCCATTTACCGTCATTTACCGTTGTCATTTACCGATTTGCGATCTCCGCTCTAGGACCCGTTTGCTGCAATGACAATCGAAAAAACTTTTTACCTTTACACTTTCCCATTTGAATGTTGAAAACATTGTACACGAATATGAGCCGTGACACACATTTTCACCTGCGTTTTCCTTTCTTAAATCTCAAGAGTTGTTACTCTAGCTGTGATGATCTGTTAATTCTTATAACTTTCCGCAATAAATCAGACTCGCAGAACGTGGCAGGAGAACTTACAAACTAACTAGCACTTTCTCTAAATTAGTATACAATCATACCAACATAAATTAACTAGATGAGAATGACAGCGTAGCACAAGAAAACCAAATATTACTGGGTTCCTAGTAGCTATATCCGTTTCGTGTAATCTTCGTGTCGAACGTTGCTTGAAGCTAAGATGTCAAACAAACATAGGGTTAATGGTAAGTAGTCATGTATTCAATTGAAAATGTTCACACTTTGCTTTTTTGTTACATTAGTTTTTTATTACATTAATTTCGTTACATTGCTTGTTTGGGTACATTAAGGATATCGATATCTTTAGGCAAAAGTCTAGAGTAACAAAGGCTTTTTACCGAATTTTGAAACCCTGATATAAAGTAAAAGGACGCATCGTATCAGAATTTAGGGCGGCATCATGTTTGCCTTTTCTTCCTCAGTTCATTTTCTAAAGTCTAACAAGTACATAATATACCTACCCTGTTAGTCACTTTCAAGCAAATCCACTATTGTATCTATAGATGCCATATTAGAATTGGGTACTAACTTTTGCCAATCGGCTGTTTTCGTGGCTATAGTGTAACCGCTTAACGTGTTAGGCGGACTACTCACCGGCTTACCCAGCGGAGAAATACACGAGATTACCTCAGGGCGCCTTGTCGAAAACAGGTGTGTACAGGGTGTGCGTGTGGGCAACCTAAGGGACTCCTCAGAGAAAGATAACTTACACCTCAGTCATACATACATGTATATTTCAACTAAATACAGAGTTACAATTAAAAAAAACATAAAATAGTGGGTATATAAAAAAAATCCCGCAGCGGCGCGCGTCAAGGCCGAGCTGATGCTGCTCGGAGCCTCCTCGTCAGCAATCCAGCAGGCCACTTCCACACCAGCATAATGGAAGGTTCAATATTTATATTAATTACATTAACAAGAATTACGTAACCCTTGAATAAGGCTGACCGCTTGCTTGGTGAGCCGCGTGACTGCCAGTTTACCAGAGGGTACTGAGAAGCTCGATTACGTACCAGAAGGCCACAAACGAAAGAGCACGCCGTCTGAGATTGTTTGTCTTGACCCAAAATCTGGAGCCCTACGAATGTATTAGCACTTATATAATCGTTCAGGTTCCAGAAACAAATGACTACAAGAAAATTAAGATTAACTTACCACTGACGTGGGTACTTAGAAAAAAGAATTTACTAAAAATGAATTACCAGACAAACAAAATACTACTTAAGATCGGAAGACTAGAATCACCAGAGTGTCCCCTGCGGCTGAGAGTCGGACTTATATATGCTCGGTTTGTGAAATTTCTAGAAAGAATCCCTTCCTTATCATTTTAAATTGTCATTCAAATTATCACCGAGGTTAACACGACTCAATTCAACAGTAACCCGCTTCCTACCATAACATGACACTTTTAACACCAATACAATTTGTCAGGATAAATTATTACTACGACTTACCAAAAAAACAACGCCATCTAGTGGTCCGATGGCGGACGAAAAGACATCAATACTATAGTTACAATTTACTTCGGATAAATCAATAAATGCGTCGCGGGGCAACAGGTGTCACTGTTTACAACTCCGTACTCAATACAAATATAATAAAAAAATAACTGTTACAATAGTTGTACGTTTGCTTCAATATATGAAAAGGTTAGCTTATTCAGTTGTTATTTTAATATTGTGTTTCAACTATCACATATATTACGAAATATACGGAACTAATATGATATTGCAGTACAATGGGTTTTAAAAAGTCACTACCGGATGGCGGCAGCGCTGACCATGAGATGCGAACACCCACGCGCTCCGGAAGTACACTTCCACGATCCACAAAACTCAACTTTAACTTCTAACTAACAACTAAAAGAATCAGCACAATGCGTCTGATTGTACAAGAACAGTGTGACGATCTTACGATTCTAAGAAATTATTTATACGAATATTTATGTCCCACAGCACTTTTCCAGACACTTGCTAATTGACATAACAGAGTATTTAGCTTAATTTTCACTAAGAACCAGTAGTCTAATATACAAAGGAATTATTGCGAACATCTCATAAATTTTATACCCGTGTCTTATGTAATCTTTAATTTCGTTAAGCATTAGCTACTTCTGGTAAGTAGTATATTTTAGTACAAGCTTTCATCAATGACATATACTCGTAGTAAGTAACAATCGCTTAAGCGGTATAGTTTCACATCAACAGTTTTTAACAGACCACGGCTGGACATAGGCCTCTCCTTATAAAGGAGATTTTGGTCTACTACACCACGCTAGCCTGGCCAGACGGGATACTTTTAAACACGGGAGACGTGAGCATTGAAGCAAGTTAGTACATATGTCGGACTCGAACCAACAAGTCCTACTTGTTTGGGTCTCACATAAATTTTTAAGTTAAACCTTTAGGCAATGCACAGAACCCAAAAAAGGTTTTTTACCGATAGCAATCCCAAGATCAAAGCGCTGGGCAGTAGTAGTATATATATATATATATATACTATATACACTAACAGCAGCAAATACTATCGAGACTTTAAATTAACCACGTTTTAAGTTATTTAATGTAATGAAAATAACTTTCAGAAAAACCTCATGTGAAATCCGCCAGACATGATATTTTCACATAATGCTATCGAATACTTTTGACGTTTGATAAATAAACAGATGCAATTCACAAAACTTCTTTTTACTAGAATCGAGAACTAACGGCCAGTTTAGTAAACTAGGGCACATGGTTGACACATATCTAGTATTGACACGTATTGAAATGAGATAGATATCAAGTCTTTATCTGTTGTTTAGATGTTAACCTCTTCCTTCTTATCCCTTTTTTCTTCTTTAAGAATAGCCTCATAGGTCAAGTCTTAATAAATATCCTTTACTTACTTTTGTATTTTAGATAAAGTTTAAACAACGTGCTTTCAAATATAGTCTTCAGGGGCAATAGATACTTACTAGCAGTTTTTAACAGTTGTTTCATCACTATCATCATCAACAGCCTTTGGTAGTCTACTGCTAGACATAGGCCTCTTCTTTGGAAAAGAGGTTTGGGCCTACTATAAAACGCTGGTCAGACCGGTCAGTATGGGGTTTGTTTCAAGTTTTCCTTCTCTTTGCAGTGCTGTTGTCCTGGCTAGTTTGTTCCCTTAGCTGCTTTTACGTCACCCACGAGATGAATAAGTTTCATGACACTCCGTATTCTTAATCCGTTACCACACTGATAACAGGCTATGTAATAATAACTAAAGCTTCCCTGACTTTAAAGGTTACCTATCCCAGAGGTTTTCGTAGATCGCAAATATTTTGTAATATATAGTTAACTTTACATTCAAATATGTGCAGCATACTATGCTTTACCACTTCGAGGAAACAAGCTTATTTGATTCGTTTTGTGACTTATGCGACTTACGGTATGTTAAACCCAGATGGCTTTTGTAACATTCCGCGAATTTAAAGTTAGTAGACGGTTTTAGCGTTAGTATATTTGTTGAGATATTATTGTTTAGGTGGATACTTATTTTGTATTCAACGCAATCTACTCAAGACGACTTCAACTTATAGGTAACATTTACTAATAAATATTAATCAACCTGCAATTCATTATTGTAAATTGGAATGACCAAAAAGTGTCTGGAAAACTATTCTACAGGAGGATCATCAATATTAACAAAACGTAAACATAAGGTAAAACTTTATTATTCCACCGAAAATATTTTAGTTTTTATGACATATCTTGTAAATTAGACAATATAATTCAAACAATACCATCTAACGAAGTGACCTGCTACACCTAGAAGTACATCGAACTCTTTATTCACTAGCAGAAGTATTTGATAATGACTGAATGAATGGTACTTAAATTCCAACCACTCTATTTGTTTGAAGTAATAACGAAAAAAATATATTTTCATATTGTGACTTTAATAAACGTCCTATCTAATTTTTATCATACTTCGTGTTCATGTGTATTTTGTTATTTATTTACATAGCTTGATATGAGCAATGATATATGGTTAGTAATTTATAAGTCGTTTAGAGAACTAAATACACTAAATCATGAGTCAACATATGTATATTCAAGTGATATATCAATGATTTCGACTCAGACAATAAGTACTTATCTAATACACAAAATATACTCTTGACGAAAATGAACAAACACGTAGGCTCTTTAATAATATGCCATTGTAATGAATTCCCAAATCTATACTAATATTATAAAGCTGAAGAGTTTGTTTGTTTGTTTGAATGCGCTAATCTCAGGAACTACTGGTCCAATTTGAAAAATTCTTTCAGTGTTAGATAGCCCATTTATCGAGGAAGGCTATAGGCTATATATCATCACGCTAAGAGCAATAGGAGCGGAGCACCAATGAAGAATGTTTCAAAAACGGATAAAATTTATTACTATTGAGAGACGCAGACGAAGTTGCGCGGGTCAGCTAGTAAAATATAAAAAGTAAACAAGGCTCATTACTCTTCAAAAGCGAGCCTACCTGATGTCTTCTAAGATCTTATTTTCTTTCTCTCCAGAGTTGCCAAACTGATACACCGTTTGTAGCGGAGGAGAAAATACCAATCTTTACAAAGTATCCCTGAACCATGATTCACATTAAAATATTTTTAATTTCATTCTTTTAGCGAACGTACTACGAGTTCTTATAATTTAAATCACAAACTATACGCCGTTGTATTTTAAAAAGCATACAAAATTTATATGTGTCGTTCTACTACAAAGCTCTTAAAATAAATTTTAAGAGTTCTAGCAATATTTTACTATCTATTAATTTAAAAGTAGTTCGACAGAATTATTGTCTAGCATAAGCTCTATTGCAGTGGTCGTCATGCACATTTAGCGATGTTGTTGACTGTAAATTGATACGTTTGAAATGGAGTCTTATTAAACGGAGACGATATTATTAAAGCATACTAGCATACAGACACTATACTAATACATCTGTTTCCAAGTATAACAGTACAAATACGGTGATACTTTACAAACGCGAGCATCAATTATAAATACCTTAATGTCAGCAAACATTGTATTACCTGGTATTAAAGCTATGGCTTTGAAGAATAGCAAAAGTAAATAAATGTCTGTGAAAGAAGATGCGCTGTCCAGTTACGTCACATGATTAAGTAGGTAACAACTACAACACCAATGTTGAAGTAAAGAACAATAATTTTCATTTCCTTTTTTTTGATCATTCTATGTAAACGGCGTCTCTAATCATTCACAGTTTTAAAATTTTCGATGCAAAGCATTCAGTTGGTTAATTAAAATGCCGACTTAGAAATTGGTGATAAATAATAAAAGTTGATCAGTGAATAGTGTTAACTAAACGAATCGGATCAATACATCTTTTTTTCGGTGGAAGTTAAGGCAATTTAAACAGAATCCCAAAGCGAAACATCATCATTCTAGTCAGTCTAAGGTACCTTTAACTTATCATATTTAGCCTGAACTTACTGAACATATCTGTCCAGTGCCGATCATAACAGTAAAAAGTATATCTAAGTTTATACTGGGTCAAACTGTAAAACCGAATGATGCGACCAGAGTTGGGTAACGTCTGTTCTAAAGATGATGTAATGCTACGCTGACATCATTGTTCAGCAATAAACTATTCTGCAAAATCCATTTAGTTTGTTTTAATTATGACCGGTAAAATCATTGGTATGATGTGCTTACAATCTGCTAATTTTAAAATATGCCAAAAAATATTTATTGCCTACTGACTGAACATTCATAGAACTGAGGACGGCTGAATTTCTGATGAAAGCTTCAAAGAGTGGAAGTCTTTTGAATACTGCACAAAATCACAATAATAGGAAAAGACTTCACACATTGGACAACTTAATACTTATATTCTTGAAATAGCCACAGAAGTATAGTACTCATTTTCTGGCATCTCAATATTTTTATTAATTAAGATCTCTCGTTGTTATTTTCTATAGACAGGGATGAATTCGACTACACGGATGGCGTAGCGGTTTAAACGATTACGTCGCCGCTTTCGGGAGTTTATTTCATTTGTTTATGCATTTCCTTAATTTTATTTGGGGTAATGTGTAACACTTAATGTGCAAAAAGTTTTATCTAGTTTTTTTTATGACGCCACCCCTCTTTGGGAAAGTAGGAAGAAGGTGCTGAGGTAGTGAAAGTTGATAGAGCGAGAGAACTATGGTAAATTGATATCGCAAGTCGACATGCATAGGTAAAGGGGACTGAGACTTGAGAGCTAGGCTAGCTAGGAGAGGAGTGTGAATTTATTTTCACTTCTACTCGATCGTCACGGTGACCGCGTTCGGCGTTGCGATCGGTGAAGAGTTCAGTGCCGCCCAATCTGCAGTTCAAGTCGCATAGCTCGAAAAGGCCAGGGTCACGTCCACGCACGCACGCTCATCGTGAACAATTCGCATAAAACGTAAAATAAATGTTAAATACCTTCTACAAGGTTTGACTTGTAACTCTTGAGCTACAGGTGTCAACAGGCGGCTGTAGTCACTTGCCTCCAGGTTACCCGCTTTCTTTCTTATGCGCTATGTCATGAAAAATGTTATACCTAAATTCATATACATTTGTATCCATTTAAAAAAAAAAATAAAGTAAGTTTAGACTTTTCGATTACTTTTCTTCCTATTTTGAAGTTTATTCACCTGCATGTGAGATACCCATATTATTTTTAAAAAAACATACCGGTAACATGGAGGTCATGCAGCTATAAAAAAAGAAGCTTACGTAACTGTATTTACAACATTTAACTTTTAAATTTAGGTACACATTATAGTACTAAAGGCATTTTCGTTGCATATAAGTAGAAGACCATAGGATCAGTAATCCTATTGTTACATGGTCCGTAGTAGTCCGATCAGTAGACCAATATCTGAAAACGACCAACATTGATCTGTGTTACATTCTAGAAACAAATGTATAGTTACTACTGGTAACTAGTATTATCAACATCGCGTTGAACGATGATGTTGATCGGATATAAATCTATAAAAATAAATGATTAAGAGCAACATTATAATGTATGAAAGTAATTTTCATGCTCTTTTATAAAGTAGGAAGTGCAATGGTCTTACACTTGGTCTGCGTCGAATGTATGTCAGAGGTCCCGACGATAAGGCACGTTCATTGTTACCGACGACTCCATTATACAGTATTTTTAATTAATGTGTATTACTTGCAGTTATAAAATGTGTCATGTAATTGGCAGGCAGTAAACACGATTGAATTATGCTCTATCATGTCCAATTATAATGTTAAAATTAATTACTCTTGTAAAATAGATTTGATTGGGTAGAAGGGTCGGACTTGGACTGTGACCACGACTTTCCGTATAAATACTAACAATTTATAAATTACTGCTTGACATAAAGCTGGTATGATTAAAGTCATCAAACTGACATATTTTGTATGCATAATAAAAAAGGCTCAGTTACACAATAAAGATGATTTAAAACGAAGAAACACATAGAGAAAGTGTGAACATATACATACAAACCATAGAAACGCCATCAGTTAGGAAAGACGTTGTGCTCCTGTGGTGCACATTGACCAGAAGGCGCACGTTAGGTGTTGTAGACCTCAAATATAATATAATCGTGGATTCTCTTTGTATTCAGTAGGCGACATTCTGTATCTACATGGAAATCGACTATTATTAACATAACGTGAAATTAACGAGAGAATAGCCGTCAGTTTATAGTTTACACCTAGTTTCAATCCAACTGTACCAATTTCTGTTGGCAAAAATTTAAATGATCGAAAATCGTATTTGTGTGTAACTTGAGAATATTAAAAGTTAGGTGCTTTCGACAAATATGTGCATCAATACCTTTCGTTAGATAGAACGGTCAAACGAACTTGGTTACTTTTTTATAGATAGATACATATTTTATTTTCAGGTGGTGTGCAATCAGACAGTATGCGATTGTTCTGGAATCAAAGGTGATCAAGGGTTTCCAGGGCCCCCCGGTATTCCTGGCTTGCAAGGAGAGTACGGTGAAGACGGGCCTATTGGACGTGTTGGACAGCCGGGGATTCCAGGTGACAACGGGGATAGAGGCGATTACGGCGATAAGGGTATAAGAGTATGTATTGAAACTTAATACTTAAGGGCTCGAATTTTAAAAGGGTAATTTTCTGCTATTAAAATATATTCTTTCATAGTCCTACAGAAGTTAAGGGTTATATTATTTTAAGGGTTTTCATGCTCTCATGGGTAAAAAATCGCCTTCCATGCTACAGCGCTTGAGAATTACCCGGAACAGCGTCCTGAAGATGATTGCTAGTAGGCCAGACTGTCCTATATAAAGGCACTGAGTGGCAATAGCAATAGGAAAGCATAGTTGAATGCCTTTCTACTATTAAGTGCCGTTACTAACAATACTAATATAGACGTTAAGTACTTTCTGTTTCTAACCCATTACTAAACAACCTATGGACTGTATGTCTGAAAATAAAATTATTATTATTATTATATGCCATTAAATTCTTTTTTCTCTTAAAGTAAACTTTACGTATATTTTCAACGTAAACGGCTGATAATAAAGAGAAACTGATTCAACTTGACTATCAATCTGGCAATCGTTGTGAATCTGTCAAACACGGATGGCTTAGTGGTTTAAGCGGTCGCCACGCCGCTTCCTACTACGCCGAGTGTTGTGGGTTCAAACCCCACATGGGACGACACTTTGTGTGATCCACAAGTTGTTGTTCTGAGTCTGGGTGTTCTTTGTGTCCGTTTCATGTATGTTTGTAAAGTCCCCCGCGACACAGGATTTATTCCTAATGCGGGAGTTACCTTTAAAAAAAATAAAAAAGAAATATAAATAATACAAATATTATTTTTTGTCTTTTTCTGCTACTTTGTTTCTTTGCGGTTTATTAATAGTTAGTTTTAATCAAACCTGTAAAATCTTAACATAAACTTTAATGCACAACTGAGATTGGGATGAGTTGTGCTTTCACGGTTTACCAATCTTACAAGGATCTATTTATCCCAAAAAAGTTCTGGTTGATATATATAACATACACACACATAACACACGCAGACATAATGGATATCACATGACAAGAACAGCTAGTATACAATAAAAACGCAATAGTAAATATTGTTGTAATATGTAAAGTTTTTCATAACCATATTTGTCAGGTATGCTATTCTAACCATTAACGAATATATTTTCATTTTTTAAGGGCATCGATGGGCCTTATGGACCAAGAGGCGACACCGGTTTACAGGTATGCTATCTACATGCGACATTCGTTTTCCCTTTAAGAAATCAATCTGTCAAGTCAAGAAAAATAAAGAGTCTGTATTAGAAGCCTTAATTTACACTGACTTGAAGTCATAATATAATGTCTGCTCGTTTTGCCCTCTCTTAGAAAAAAAAAAATTAATCACGTAGGAACCGATTTACATAAAGAGTGTTATTGTCACGGGCAACTATAAGTTGTGTCGAGATCTGGTTCCGGAGAAAATCAATAAGTACTTCTAAAATCAATATGGGAAGAAAAAAAACTAAAAATAAAGTATACGCAGAAGTACGAGTACTTTAAAATATTGGTATTTTAAAGAACTTCTGCGTACAAAAATACTACAAAATTATAGTTACCTACCTAATAAGATTAGAAGACCTAGTACTCTTATCTAACGTTCTAAAGTTCCACTCTTACTGATAATAGCGTGATGTACCTTAAACAAGTCCTTAATGCAGTGGAGGATTTGTAACCTAGGCCGCCTTAGGCCCCAGGCCACGTAGTAAGTACCACACACCACAGTGTGGACTACATGATGAATTTACTTTATTGCCAACTACATATGTCGACCTTTATCGAAACCGATTCATTAGTTTAGTTAACTATAATAGCTGCTAGTTGGTTATATTTTCCGAGGTTTTAAGGATATGTGTATAAGAGTAGATTGCACGTTTAATTAAAACACTATCATAAGATTGTCATCGGCAGTTTAAAATGTCAATTCGCAATTCAGTTAAAGTTGAGAAAACAGCATTTGTCATTTATTGTGATTTGTTGCCTGTGTTTGGAATGAACTTGAGCAAACGTTCTACAGGTGATCCATTAGGTAGGACATATCTGATTACATAAGTGAGCTGGTCGAAACGCACGAGTCTGGTCATAGACCCTCGCGTTCATATCCGGCATGATATCAAAAAGCTAGTTTTATTATATTTGCCAATCGATCACAAAGTTATTCTAAGAAATAAATAGTCAGATCTCACAGTGTCCCTGTAAGGTGTCTCACTCGTAAGTAACGGCAAAAATAAGTAAATCGTTAAGTTGTTGTAATGTCACATTAATTCATTTAAAACGCTCAGATTTATGTGATGAATACTCGTATTATATCGCTCAAGAGA
This sequence comes from Arctia plantaginis, assembly GCA_902825455.1. Taxonomy (NCBI): domain Eukaryota; kingdom Metazoa; phylum Arthropoda; class Insecta; order Lepidoptera; family Erebidae; genus Arctia; species Arctia plantaginis. The sequence continues at coordinate 12,711,840 of CADEBD010000288.1, forward strand.
ATATTCTTACGACTATAACTTTTCTCGGAAAGAACGAAAGCCCTTTGAGAATCGATACCCAAGATTGGACGGCACATCCAAATACTAGTTGGTAGGTAAGTAGGTGCGCGAATTTTAGCTGTTTTTTTTAGTCTAATGTAATGTAATGTACCTACTTAATCTTGAACTTTATCATTAAAATAATACATAACAAATACATATTATTTAAGTTTTATCACACAAAATAATAAAATTATGTTGTCTTAGGGTCCATATGGAGAACAAGGTATTCCAGGTTTTCCCGGGTTGGATGGCTGTAGTGGAATAGATGGAGTGACAGGACCACCTGGTAGAGTTGGTTTACCTGGTGATAGAGGTTTACCTGGAGCGCCTGGTGATAAAGGATACCAAGGCATGGCTGGTGAAGGAGGTGTAAACTCCAGAGGTGCAAAGGGAGACACGGGAGAAGCTGGTCGGCCTGGAAACCCTGGACCCGTAGGTTCAATGGGTTGGACAGGTGATAGTGGTCCCACAGGTCCTGAAGGTGATCAGGTAATCAAATACTTATGGAATTACTTGTTTTTGTACACATTTCTTGTAATAATATTACTCTAGTATTATATGAAATTACACATTTAAAAAATTATATAATCTGTATCCGTAGTAAAGTATTCAACCCCATTTTCAAATACATACAATATAATCATACAATCTTTAATACAATACATACACGCACGTGTTGGTTTGTTATGGTTTAGTGATTTCGATTTACAATTTAAGGGTATGATGGGTCTTCGGGGAGAACAAGGCGAGAGAGGCCAAGAAGGCGAAACCACATTCGGCCCTCCTGGACCTAAAGGTGACCAGGGGCGAGTCGGTGAACCAGGACGACCTGCTGTTGTTGTTATAACTAATAACTTTCGACACAACGTAACTATAATCACTAAAGGTAGTAAAGGAGAAAAAGGCTTAGCAGGACAGCGGGGTGTAAAAGGTATTAAAGGGATGATCGGCACTGTAGGTCTTCCTGTAAGTACCAACAATTTTTCAATTAAAATATATTTGTTAGTTTTGGATTGTGTTCATTTAAAGGTTTTTATTTGTTAGGGTCCTTACGGATTCGATGGTGTACAAGGCATAAAGGGTGCTCAAGGTGACGATGGTCCGAGAGGAAAACCAGGTCACCGTGGTAGGGACGGCGATGCAGGTCCCAAAGGTGACAAAGGTGCACCAGGATACGCTGGTGTGGATGGAGCAGATGGAGAAAAAGGACCGCGGGGTGAAGACGGCTTACTAGGAAATCCTGGAATTCAAGGACCTATGGGAGAACCTGGAATTTATGACGAAAGACTAGATGTGGCTCCGACGCAGGGCTCTTCAGGACCACAAGGTCCAGAAGGTCCTTTAGGCCCTCCTGGAGCACCAGGGTTACCTGGACTACGGGGCTTACGTGGTATTGTGGGTCCAACTGGGCTCCCTGGAATTAAAGGAAGGCCAGGAAGACCAGGAAGTCCGGGTACATCTATAAAAGGAGAACCAGGAAATGATGGCTTTAAAGGGCTACCTGGATTTAAAGGGCATTCAGGAGCACCCGGTCTACCAGGAGTGCTAGGACCCAAAGGCTTCAAAGGAGCGAGAGTTATTGGACCCGATGGTGAAGATGGCGTACCTGGTGTAGATGGCATACCAGGATTGCGTGGAAGTCGTGGTGACCAGGGTGATTCGGGACCACCAGGATTCCCAGGAAGAGGAGTCCACGGTGTTGGTCCTCCTGGGGAAACCGGTTCACCTGGACTTCCAGGATCTGCAGGTGATTTAGGTACTCCCGGGCGTCCGGGGTACCATGGCCTCAAAGGAGAACATGGTGATGATTGTCCTATATGTCTATCAGGTAAGTTAAACTTAGCAAACATTACACATCACATGTTAGAAATAACAAAGGGCGTTTAATAAATGGATATGGACGCCAATATGTTAAAATCACTAAATTGCACTTCGGGAAGATCGCATTTGACTAACCTAAATTATTATAAATACTGTATATTAGTTTATACCATCTTCACTTAGTGCAATTTTGTTGTTTTTACGATTTCCCGTGGCGTTAATCGCCTAAAACTATTTTCCCATCCCTTTTGAACATTTGTATTTCTGGATGAAAGTGTCGATCGTTGTCGATGATCTCTCTTGTCAATGTCCTCGTTACTAGTTTTGGGCGTTTCTGTTTTGTACTCACAAATATACCGGTCTTGATCAAGTAGTTTGGTCCTCTACATATTGTTCTCATAGCGGAGAGTGAGAAACAACAGCACTGTTCGTCTGCGCAGTTTACGCTCCTGGGAGACTTTACTGCTCGCCATGGAGAGTAATATATCCAGAGTAGGATACTACCCACACTGAGAAAGAAGCCTATGAGTTTTCAAGTACCTACTTGTGGGCTCTCATAAGTACCTTAAGCGCCCTCTTGCATCCCTGACGTTACAAAATACACTGCGTATTGACAGAATTTTTTGCTGAGAGTAGGATACTACCCACACTGAGAAAGAAGCCTATGAGTTTTCAAGTATCTACTTGTGGGCTCTCATAAGTTCCTTAAGCGCCCTCTTGCATCCCTGACGTTACAAAATACACTGCGTATTGGCAGATTTTTTTCCTGAGAGATATTCGGTGTCCGTTGCACACGTTGTCTTGTTTTCACAATTATTGTGTCACATTAAATTACATTCATGATTTTCAGGAGCACCTGGTCCAAAAGGCCAAAAAGGAGATGATGGTTTCCAGGGACGGAAAGGTAATCCAGGACCTGAAGGATTACCTGGAATAAGAGGTAATCAAGGTACAGCTGGCCGAACTGGACTGAATGGACCAAAAGGACCCAAGGGAAATAAGGGTGTGGAAGGTGCTATGGGTCCGCAGGGGCCGAAAGGAGAAAGTGGAAAAGTGATTCTTCCACCGGAGAACCTAAGACAAGCTGAAGTCGGAAAAAAGGGTGACAGGGGTAAGTAACTCACTTCTACAAGATTAAAAAACGACTCTTTTTTAAATGTATTATATAAATATGTGACACCTATAAAATATATATAATATTGAATACAGGTTTCAATGGTGCAGTGGGCTTACCAGGCGATGCAGGTTGGCCCGGTCTACGTGGGGACAATGGAGCAATGGGTGTTAAGGGTCAAACAGGTAACACTGGATTTCCTGGCTTGCCGGGATCAAACGGATCGAGAGGTCGTGATGGACAGTCAGGCTATCCAGGGCGGGACGCCTCAATACCCATTCAATTTCTGACTGGAGAACCTGGAGAACAGGGAACAAAGTAATTATTATTTTTATTTAAATACAAAAATTGTTTTGAGGCCTAATAAAATATAATATATATAGATAGATATAGGTATATGATACTAAAAAAACAAGAAAAACACATTAATACCAACATAATATAATAACACCAGGAATCTTAAGAAAAACGCATCTTCCTCAACAAAACAAAGTCCTTGACGTTACTGGTGACGTAGAGTCACTTCTTTTTATATATTATCCTTTTTATTATTATTTACTAACTATTTTAAGAAAAACTATTTATAACTTTAAAAGTTTAAATTTCATAAGTTTAAGCGACATAAAACGGATTTGATAAAAAACAATGACCGTCCTTATTTAAGATGACTCGGATTGAGTGAGGCAAATATGTTACCGAGAGTTCTTGTAGTAAGTACAGCAATTAAAGACAACACGATGAAAACAGTTCACGTTTTCCAAAGTTCCTACTCCGATGCAAAGCTTTTAACCCCTTCTAATGTTCATAACAACAGTCAGGTGATGTCTGAATGACTTTTGTAACTACGAGTAGATATTTCTTGAAGCAGTCGTGTATTTTAGAAATAAAAATTACAACAAAATTTAGTCAAACGACAGAGTGGGGGCTTTTTATTAACCGACTTCAAAAACACAAAAGAGGAGGTTAACAACTAGTCTGTTTTTTTTTTAAATTTGTCACGCGGTTTCTCCGTCAATTGTGGACCGATTTTCAAAATCCTTTTTGTAATCGAAAGGGTATCGAGGTGGCCCCATTACTACCAAATCAGGACCCGATGATGAGATCCTAGAGAAAGTGAGGGAATCTCACAAATTTTACAGCCCAGACGTGTTTTAGCTTATCTATCTATCTCTGGCTTTATAGGTATTTGCGTTTAGTAGTCATTCTGTCATATTGCTGAGCTGATGATGGAAGGGTACTTGACCTTTTATATTTCTTTCAAAAATCTAATCACGTATTGAGCTTGTTTTTTTCTTTCAAGATATTTGTTAGGTGTTTGTGTTGGGTTACAGAGATATGTGCACAAAAGAGTAATATATGAGATTACAAACCATTTAGACAAAAAAAATGTTTGTTACGCAATTACTTTCATGTTTATTACCTCAAACTCTTTGATTTTTAAACCGCATTATGAAAATTCTTTTTTTATTTGTATATTATCCTTTGGTACATTACCCTTTTAATTCCATTCAGATGTCAAGAAAAAATATTACTCGTAGTTTAGGAAAATTAAGTAATGCAGAAAATAATATATTTTCGGTTTAAAAAAAAACTACCTTATCTAACTAAAGTAACGGACTAATTAGACTATATTTAATATAATCTAACATACTACAGTTTGGTACTACACATTACGGTACGTAGTGTTTTAAATATCGTGCTTATAGATAGATAGATAGATAGATAGATAACTCTTTACTTATCTACTCATTACAAACATATCTTACACTATGAATGGTAATATAAATCCTTTTTTAAAAAAGTTGAACCGCCTTCAAACAAAACTGACAAAGAACACAAAAAATTAAAAAATAATTACAAATCTAAGTAAAAAATATAATAGGTGACATTATAATAGCAATAGTCCCTTCTAGTCTATTTGAAGTCGGTGGCAAGCCCGATTCACAATAAGTAATACTGGTCTATGTCAGCTTTATATTAGCACAATAAAAGAATTAGGAATTCAATATTTGTAATTGTAATGAAACTTCGCAGATTTTGTTAATTAATAAAGACCTTTCTTTTTTCAACTACATAATAAAGCATTAAAAATAAAATTATCATTTGAGATATGCGTAACCCACTTTAGCTCGGTCAGCATGTTTAGCGCGGCATGAAGACTGATGCAGCTGCCGCGCTACATTCTATCAAGCCCATCTAGTCTGTTGAACTAACAACTAGCAATAGTTTGCTATTATAAAGTTACCTGTTATATTGAGGGTACTTATTTTAGATTTTTTTACTTACATTTTTAATTTTTAGTGCTCTTTGCCAGTATTATTTGAAGTCAGGTCAACTTTTTTTTAAAAGGATTTATTTAATAATGATCAGAACAAAAAGTACCTTTTGATACTTATTTAGGATGACTAGTTTTTTTTGTGTTTTTTTGCCGTTTAAGCTATAGCCATAGTACTCGTAGCATTAACTAAGTAGTCTGATATCAGTCGTTAAAAAGAGTCACATCTATACAAATCGAGAAGGATATATTTATATATATACCAGTAAACGTGATTATTATTAGTTCACGCTATTTTTAAATATCCTTCTAGGTTATTCATTATCAACTTTATATCACACGGTAACTTTATTTTATAGGGGAGAGGTAGGAGACCCAGGAGAAGATGGTCTGCAAGGAGAGACAGGAGACTCTAGCGCTGAAGGGTTGCATGCAAAAGGTGACAAAGGTTACCCAGGAGTGATTGGACCAAAAGGTAAGAACCATCTGCATAGGAAAGTCAAAGGTTCTCTAACTAATATAATAAACATTCATCTTTACATTTGACATTTTTAACTACGAATTTTAAATTACATTATTTAGTTAATTCTATCACTAATTTGTTTTTTTTTTATGAGTTTGCTAAAATTGTGCTTTTTCTACAGTTGCCAATTTTTTTTTTTATTTTTTTTTATTTCGGGGTGTAGATTTCGAATAGACTGTAGGGTCTTGTTACCAGTGTAAATGTTGTGGTGCAATGTAAATATGCATATGAGAATCATATTATAATAATAGCCTCTTTGTAATTGGATGTCATATGAATATTAACATCTCTAAACAATCTTAGGTGATGTTATTTTGCTTAGAAATTAAATCCTCTGACTTGATAAACATTAACTTTCAATTCTTGATTCTTACTGTTACTGATTTTCTTTTTTAACATTCTGCAACTAACGTTTGTCAAAGGGTTCTTTTAGGCCTAGTTAATAAACACTCCTCACTGATGGCAGTAAGGAATATTTGATGACCAGCCAGTAAGGACTTGCCTGTTGGTCTAGTGGTTAGTGACCCTGACTACTAAGTCGGAGGTTCTGGGTTGGATTTCCACTCAGGTCAAATAATTATTGTGTGATGATCACGATCATTTGTTCTGTGTCTGATTTAATTTATCTTAAATATGTAATGTATTTAGAAATATGTATATTAATATATTCATCAGCGGTCTGGTTATCATAGCACAGGCTCTGCCTAATTTGAGAATTGTGAGTCATGATCTCTAGGCATTATAATGTAGTCTCTAAAACATCCATACTTATACTTACTTACATAATTTACCTAAAAACGTATTAACATCAAACTACTTAACTTATTATCTTAATATTTTCCTCATTTTGACAGGATATCCTGGACTCAAAGGTGACAATGGTGATGCTGGTTTTGATGGTTTCCCTGGAATTCAAGGAGATCAAGGACCAATGGGTACATCACAAAGGGGACTTAAGGGATTTAAGGGTTATCCAGGCCTTAAAGGAGATATGGGACCTTATGGAATACCAGGTCACCAAGGTATTCCAGGATCTGTTGGATTTCCGGGCAACAGAGGAAAGAAAGGATCACGTGGAGACGCGGGGCTTTCTATTATAATGGGAGAAAAAGGTTTTGACGGAGTGGCTGGCACACGAGGAGATGATGGAGATGAAGGATATGCAGGAATACAAGGTAGAACTGGAAGCATGGGACTGAAAGGGCAAAGCGGCCTAAATGGAGATATAGGTCCAGACGGACCACCAGGACTAAAGGTAAGATTATTTGTATTATGCATAAAGTACTCAAAACTGTTGTAATCGGCCATCGATGTAATAACAGTGAGATAGCCAAATAAAAAATTAGAAACATTTACTTTTTGGATAATTCTGGATTCAGTAAAACAACGTTTTTTTTACTTTATTTTGTTTTTAAAAATTACAATACTAATAAATTACAATTAAAAATTACAAGCGCACTATAAATAAAGTCGGATAGAATTAGAGAATCCACGAATAAAATTAATAACCTCCATTTTATTTTATCCGTTAGTTAAAAAAAGTTACGATTAACATATTTCATTTCAACGCGGATCCGTTAGTGGGAAGATTGTTATTTTTTTTTGTTAAAAACTGCCAAAAACTGTTTATCGCGTTTTACAAGAACACTTCAAATCGTACAAAGATAGTGTAGAGACTAGTAGAATTGAGAGGATCTTAGTAGTTGGGCAACACACTACTTTGGCCTGTCCAGGGGTTTTAAGGACTATAACATCCGAATACTGTCCGATAGCAGAGCCGTCCTAAAAGCACTAAAGGGCAACACAATGAACTCTGGTTTTGTCTTCGAATGCCATCAAGCATTGGAGCAGTTTGCCACATTAAATAGGGTACTACTTTAATGGATTAAAGAGCACAGTAACTCACACGGCAACGACTCCGCAGATGAGTTGGCAAGGAGGGGCTCGGCAACCCCGGCAACCACCACCACCTTCAACCAACTTCGATTCTGGGCCAGGCAACGGACTTGTGAAGCACACAACCGGAGGTGGAAAAACTCACCCGGCTGCAGGCAGTCCATACTGGTGCTGACTGAAGTCACACCACGACTCACCTGCTGCACCTGCACGACTCGACAGATTGATCTGCAGGTTGTAGGAACTTTAACAGGACACCTAGCCCTGAACCGACAACTATTCACAGTCCTCTTTTCAGAGGATGTCTGAAAGCAGGAGAAACGGCCGCCCACGTAATCCTGGAATGCGAGGGAATGGCCATACAACGGGCAAGTATCATTCCTGATACAAAATCGTTGCTAGAAGCCTGTGAATGCCTCAGGAGGCTTCTACGCTTCTGGAAGGAGCTTGGTTGGCTCATCTAGCCAACCTGTCCTCGACGCATAATGGACCATTCTTGAGTATAAATACAGAAACCGGAGTCTACAACCAATACCTAGTATAAACGCTGGCTGTGTTGAGAAATGAGGATTTAGAATATCGTGTGATGTATTCTGATCAATCTAATTTCTAATATGTGCATATTATTTTGTAGAGGCAAAATACAAAATATTGATTTCTGTATCACTTTGTTGTCTGTTGATAATTTCAATTAAACAGATAAAATTAAATAAAAAAGTAAGAACATAAATATTTATATAGTCATTCAGTATCATTATATATAGCTTCTGTTAGCGCTTTTGACATTCTGTTTTTTTGACAATTTGAGATCGTTTGTCATATTGCGCTTTTGATCACATGCTAGGAGCTACCTGTAAGCGTATCACCTACCCCCCGAACACATTTTTACTAATTAATTTTATTATTTACATATTCAGGCTCCATTTTCAGCAATTAGACGTAAATACACGGTGATTTTTTAGGCGTTTTGGAAACGAAACATTTTAATTTGGAATCATCTATAGTACCAATAAAAATGATTAAAATAATTGTAATGTTGTCTAAAAAAAGTTTCAGTATTAATATTCATTTTTACTCGATCGACTTGGAAAGTAGTAATGGACTGATCATTCATTCATTATCTTATATGAATGAAACACGTCCGTGGGCGTTTCGGCGGCCGCTGCACACCGCTGACGCTAACAGCAGCTGATAAAAGTATACCTATAGGCGCGAGCTAGCGAATACTTACGTAGATAGACTCCAATTTGTCCTTCATACTTTACACGGGCTTAGGACCGTCGGAAATACCTATTTTATTTAAACTTCTTTTCGATTATTAACCACGATTGTTCTTTTCACAACAAATCAATTTATCAACGGACTGTAGGTATAAATATTTCAAGCGTATTTAAAAAATCGGAGCTATCTACAGAATAATTAACTTACATACCTATTTACACTATTTACACTTCTCTGTATCGAAGGAACTGCTCAAAATGGAGTCCGCTGCATTCAATACACAAACGTCCACGTTTAATGCAATTGTTATTTAATTTTCTTAATGTGTCTCTATCACTTTTCACTTTATCAAAAGCGTCCACTATCGCAATGCATAAATTATCACGACTTTCATATTCCCGTGTATAAACAAGTATTTTTATTTCCGACCATAAGAAAAAATCCAGGGGCGTAAGGTCGGGGTTCTAGGTGGCCAAGGCACTGGCCCTCCTCGACCTATCCACCGATCACTAAACTCATTGTCCAGGTACGCACGCACTACACTCCGGCGAATAATAATTTAAACGTCCTTGACCTTGCGCGTGAGTATAGTATTTCTATTCGTAGTATTTACCTACTTGCGATTGAAAAGCCCTACTACTGGTTCTCACCTTTTCTCTGTAATCGATATGAATATCGACTTTGATGATAAAAAATATATATATTTTATTAAATTAACGTCATATATAGCTTCTGTTACTGATAAATAACTCAAAATTTTCTTTTCCAAGACGCTTTCAAAATCACCTTGTATATAGCATGCAGACACACAGATAGACAACCAGATTGGCATCGATAGTATTAGCAATGAATATATTAGGTCTTGTAAAGTAGGTTTATTGATCCACATAGAAAATTTACTTCTACCACATTATTTAAAATAAAACCACTCAAGGGTTCTTTTTAACGATAGCTCGTTTCGCCTTTTTTTCTTTTGCCATTGATAATTATTCTAAACTTTTATAACCTTAATAGTGTTGAGCCATAGAATTAAATGGTTCGATTGTATGAAATGTGGAGGACAGGGCCATCTAGTATCGACTAAAGTACATCTATTAAGATTGTGTTTAATACGAGTAGTTCTGATCCTTACAGCGCTAGATGGCACTGCAAGTAACGCGTGACTGATTCTGGAATACTCGTGTTTGTCTGGAACGGACTGTCGAACATCAGGAACTTTCGAGTAAAATTCAAAAGCGCTATAAAAGCTGAGCATGTTGGCCGTTCGTGTTACGACACAATTAATTAACATCGGAGTGAATTTCTAGTGCGAATAACAAGATATATAGTGATTTCTAGTTTATTATAGTGAGTGTTTGTAAATACAGTGAAATAAAGTAATTAACCGACAACAGTGATTTATTTTATACCCCGCTCGTAACAATATTCTTTCTAGATTGCTCCACCGTATCATTATCCTGGAAATCGTATTATATTTCGAATCTCGTATCTTTTCAGTTTTAGTTCTATGTTACCGTGAACTGCGCCCGCAGACATAATTGTGTGTGTCTCTTCGTTAGATAGTTGCTGGTGATCGTCTCTAAAACATTAATTTTGAAGTGAAAACTTCTTTAGCGGCGTTGTACGCTTTTTTTATAATGGGTAAAAAATGTTAAACTCGCGTCAGGACACGTGACCTGATCGAAAATTCGAAAGACGGATGGAGAGTAGGCAGCCGGCGCGGCGTAGGAGAGGAAGTATCCCCCTCTCTTTGCCTGCGCCTTTGAAAATGTATGCCTGCGCCTGCTGTTTCGTTTAGGCGGCGCAGGGCGCTTGCGCGAATGTTCGTTTTTCTGAGAGATAAACTTTTTAATGTAATATAAATTGTCATGTTTGTGTACTATAGCGCAATAAATAAATATTGTATTCTACCACATAAATTATAGTACTTTTATACTGACAATTAAAGGCAATTCGTGCAAAATTATTCCCTAACCATTCCAAAATATCAAAAATGCACAACGTTAATATTCAAGTTTTCGCTCCCGGAGTACAACCCGTCGTTTTTTTTTGGGTTATTCACTGTCTTAGCCAAAGGTTGTATAAATTTTCCAATTCTTATTTTAGGCTGTAATCCACTCCTCTCTCTCTCCATAACAAAACCTAATAAGTGCTAGGTGACGTGAAAGAGTTTTTGAAAATTTATTCCAAGTTGTCCCAAAAATTGTGAGCCAACTGGAGGCTACAAAACCCACACTATTAAGCCAATCGGAACTCTTCAAGTCTCATGTTGTTTGTTTTTTTGTTCATTTTTTGTACATTTACATTTTGTTTGTATGATTTAAAGTTTTCTTGTAAAACGTGATAAACCGTTTTTGACAGTTTTCGACAAAAAAAAAAACCATGTACTTGAACGCGTTGAAATGAAATATGTTAATCGTAACGTTATCAACTAACAGATAAATAAAGATCATGGAGGTCATCAATTTCAGGATTTTTATAACAATTTTCTGCTAAATCTATCCGACTAATATGTCCTGTGTAGCGGGGGTTGATTGATACTAAAAATTTAAAGAATATTTACACCAGTGCGCTTTAAGGTTCATCTTGCGACTTTCTACCTTAACGCATGCACGTCTTTTTAATTATAACGCATGCTATAGCGAAAGCGCTAAACAAAATTGACAGAAGCACATGTCTCTAGTGTACACTTTTATGTTACTGGTAGTTTTTGCGTAGATACTTTTATTAGACAAAAAGAGGAAATAATTTGTTGTGTGGGAACATTTGTTTATTTTAATTTCTTGCAATTTCTAGTAGGTATACTTTATTAAACATAACATAAAATCTGACTACTACACATAATAACGCAGCGACTATGCTGTACTAAGGTAAGGAAACGACCACGAAAGTGAAGATTAACATGAAAACGCACATAGCGCATATTAACTTCTACCCTTACATTGTATAATATAATAACGAAAACTCGATCTGATTGATTATTTGTCTCACAGATATATAGTTTTACGTTTTTAGTTATTATATGATTTCCTAAATTTTCAAAATCAAACGTGTAGCAAAATATATATATTACTTTTCTATTACAGGGAAGAAAGGGAATGGAAGGGTCAGTCATTATTGGTCCGCCTGGAGCACCAGGAGCACCAGGGTTCCCCGGGCGAATGGGAACTATTGGAGAACCCGGTTTACAAGGTGCCAACGGTATTCCCGGAGACATAGGCCCTAAAGGAATGAAAGGAAACACAGGTTTTACTGGTGTTCGTGGTATCCCTGGTTTGAAGGGACGTAATGGTATAAAAGGTTTCGTTGGAATATCGGGAGCAGTTGGTTTTAAAGGAGACCAAGGTGATCATGGAGCAATTGGCGCACCTGGTGCAGATGGTTTCGATGGCGGTGCTGGCCCTCCGGGACTTCCAGGATTACCTGGAATACCAGGAGATGATGGTTTTCCGGGATATTCTGGCAACGCCGGCAAGCCTGGTTTCAAGGGTATCAGAGGTGACGGAGGCCTTCCTGGACCACAAGGAATGCGGGGAGATGATGCTCGTGAAGGCATGAAAGGTGACGAAGGTGAACGGGGTAGGAATGGAATAAATGGGAGACATGGTTTGAAGGGACCCAAAGGACTCCAAGGCGATTTTGGTTTACAAGGATTTGATATTGAAGGACCTCCTGGAAGGAAAGGTTCTGAAGGGGATGCAGGTTATAACGGACGACCCGGAGCTAAGGGTGAAAAAGGATACAGGGGTGACTTTGGCTTAGTGGGACTGAGGGGTGACATAGGTGATAAGGGTTTCCCCGGAATATCAGGCAACCCAGGCAGACCAGGACTGATAGGCATTAGAGGTACGAAAGGATTAGATGGTATTCCTGGCTTAAACGGTGTAAAGGGAGATCAAGGTATGAACGGTGAACCCGGGTTTATGGGACCACCTGGTCTACCTGGTGAGAGAGGCATCGCGGGCCCTGTTGGTCCACAAGGTGTCCCTGGAATTAAAGGGGAATCTGGTGAAACTGGTAGTTCTGAAACATTCGTAGGAGAAAAAGGTGATATAGGTGAAAGAGGTATGGATGGTTTTCCTGGTTTACCTGGTGATGTAGGTGAAGTTGGATACTACGGAATAAAAGGTATTAAAGGCGAACGCGGAGACCAAGGCGCACAAGGAGAATTTGGAGCTACTGGCTTACCTGGATTCAGAGGTTTGACTGGAGATCAAGGTCCACCCGGTTTACTTGGTATTACTGCAGATAATGCTCCTAGAGGCGAACCAGGTAAACCAGGTTTTGATGGATTACCTGGATGGCCGGGTCCAATGGGACAAAAGGGTGCACCTGGAGAATATGGAATCAATGGTCCTGACGGGTTGCCAGGCCCGCCAGGTCTGTCATTCCAAGGAAGTAAAGGAATTATAGGTATGGTTGGACCACGAGGACGTCCGGGGACTCCTGGAAGACCAGGGGCAGAGGGACTTACGGGACTACCGGGCCTTCGTGGACTTAAGGGTGATGCTGGAGAAGTTGGTGACGCAATTAGTCCCAAAGGAGTAATTGGAGATCAGGGCCAACCAGGCTTTGACGGCCTAAAGGGGGCAAAAGGGGAACGAGGTGACGATGGGTACAATGGACGTGACGGAACCCGAGGTTTTCCAGGATTGAAAGGTGTAAGAGGTGATATGGGAGAAGACGGATTTTATGGATCGATGGGACTTAAGGGTAGAAAAGGTGAACAGGGAGACTCAGTTCCTTATTATGAAATCAAGCCTAGTCCAAGAGGTGATGTTGGCTTACCAGGTCCTGTTGGACAACCAGGAAGAGATGGAATGCCTGGTAGCTTCGGTCGTGATGGAGTACCAGGAAGAAAAGGAGAAAGAGGCGAAATAGGACGCCCGGGCCTTGCAGGTGCTCCGGGTCTAATAGGAGTAGAAGGCGCGAAGGGTGCCAGAGGTTTACAAGGTTATGAAGGCGAGGTAGGTGCCCGCGGTCGCCCTGGCCGAGCAGCAGCTCAACCTATACCAAAGGCTAGAGGATTTTTCTTTACAATTCACTCTCAAAGAAGAACTATTCCGCAATGTCCCTCAGGAACTGTACCACTTTGGAGTGGATATTCCCTCATCCATATTATAGCCAACGGCAAAGCACATGGACAAGATTTAGGTAAATATCTTGCCTCATACTTATATTTTGCTAACTATTTGTATGGTTACTGCTTATGGGTCCATAAGTAGTAACCATACCAATCTGGGTCACAGTAGATATTATAGTGTATAGGCGCTAAATAAATTTATAAGTAACTCAAAATAGTTGTGCGTTGTAATTTTTGAGCTAACCTGCACTTTCTCATTTCCTAGGTGCCGCTGGCAGTTGTTTACGCAAATTCTCTACAATGCCGTATATGTTCTGTAACTTTAACGAGATATGTAATTTCGCTCAGCGTGAGGATTATAGTTTCTGGTTGTCCACACCGGAGCCTATGCCAATGACAATGACACCTATCCAAGCTGAAAACGTAAAAGACTACATATCCAGGTATTTTCTATATGCTTTAAATATTTTTAAATCGTATAAAATTAAAGATATTAATGTTTATGGTAAATTAAGAAAATTAAAGAGCAATCAACATGTCAAAATTTAAAAACTACAAATCTAACTCACATACAGTAATCTAAACAACTTTGTCAACAATGACAATACTAGGTTCTTATTAAAGGTTTTCCTGTGTGTGTATATTTCGGGGTTTTACTCAGGTATATACTCGACTTTTATTTTCCCGGACCGTTTGGGACCCGATTTTCGTCCTTTATTTTGATTATTAGGTATACATTTGATTTTTGGACGCGAGGAGACGGCACAATGCCAGCACTGCGCGGACGGAATCGGGAGAGGGCCGATCCCGAGCGAAGTAGACGTCGACGACGTAATGTGCAGCCGACGGGACCGCGGGCCGCCAGAGAGTGGGGACCTCTGGTGGCAGATTAATTGCTGCGGTAGGAGAAAGGATGGCAGCCTGATCGCACTGAAAATGTGGTCGGGCTGCAACATTTGGATAGGCTGAGAGGCAGGGAGAAGCCACTGGCTTTCCCTGAGATGGGACCTAGTTAGGTGCGGCGTCGATCTGGGGGACCTGAAATCACATGGCCCGGGTTCTCCCCAGAGCCTAAGGCTGGCCGTCGGAGTGGTTTTTAGTGGAATCACCACATACTCCTTGCTCCTATATCCCCAAGGAGCCGGAGATCCGAAACAAAAAAAAAAAAAGGTATACATTTGATTTAACGTCGGATCTGAAAGTTGTGCAGCATCCCTAAAAAATATACAATATGAGTAAAAATCTTAATACCACTAACATATTTTTTATTATAAGTATAACAACAAAACAACTTTTTTCTCTTGGTGCTGGATAACAATTTTGTCTACATATTATACCGATATATAATCACTTACCTGGTGGGTAAATTCTGTCTTTAACTTAGTATCAAAGTCACATGGTATTACAAGACACTATCTCAAAATTTCAGATGTCAAGTTTGCGAAGCACCAACACGAAGTATCGCCGTACATAGTCAAAGCAACGAAGTGCCTTCATGCCCTGCTGGTTGGAGAGAGTTGTGGCAAGGATACAGTTTCTTAATGGTAAGAAAAAATTAAACAACATAATTTACCTAGTAGTTTTATAAGTCAAACGATGTGGTAATACAGGTATAATACAGTGTTAACAACTGATCGAAGTGTACAATCCAATTAAAACTGTTAAAGTTGTATTTTTAAAAACAATAGCTTTTATGTTTTAATTGATTGTAATGTGTTTTGTGGATTTAATAAACAAATAAATGAAATAAAATTCACTAAGGTATTGTGTATATAAATTGGATGCATTATGCCGATGATTCTTAAAGTATTCGGAAACAACGATGCCGTATAAAATCTTTCATGTTATGTACCTATTACCTCAAATGTTTATCTTAAAAAGTTTTTACAAGAAATAACAAAAAAATATGTGAAAATTATTTTTAAAGATAACTTCAATATAAGCGATAATTTTAATCATTACTACATTAGAACCCTGATAAAATAAAATTAAGAAAACGTTAAAAATGTACAGCTACAGAAACAAAAAAAGTACATATACGAGTATAGATAACATATAAGTAATGACGAATCAGTCCAAAGTTCAGAAGGTCGTTCTTCTTTTTTATCGACAATTAGGCTGATCAAGTTTTTTTTTTTAAAGTAAATTTGTGTTTTCTATAACAAAACATGTTTGAAATTATTGCCTCGTTATCGTGGAGTTACAAAACATAGTCCAGCGAAGCCTTACTTGTAACTTTTTTTTCAACGGTAACAAAGAGTCACAAAAATGTTTTAATTTTTTACTTGTCATGGAAAAACAGATCTACAGCTAATTTTTTCCATTAGCTGCTCACAACTCATATTGCGTTTTTATGCGTGGCTCCCGAACAGCGGATCGAGGGATTGCATCTTCGTCTTGCGGTCCATGATGAACAAGCGGGTCGTAATTGCTAGGCAGTCGTTTACCGCCACTAATGGTTGCCTGAAGTTTGCCGCTTGCCTAAAAGTGCAGGGCTGATTGCATGTTTTTGCCGTTTCTCCGTACCGGTAATGGTAGAGCCGGCTCGAGTTGGGCGAACCATAGTTCAGGGTCGTCAGGGTTGAACAGGGTGTCTTCAATCCGACGCAGTAGGCTTCTTCCAGTAACACGTCTTCAGTACCTCATTTCAGTGGTAATTTTCCGGCTTGTTTTTTTTTTCTTACGTTGGTATCACCAGTGAAGTGGTCAAGGTAGTTGGTTGGTCACAGGGTAATAGAGCACCTTCTACATATCCATGTTTCTGTCATAGTCCTAGTATCTTAGTTCTTGGCGTAGAGCAAGTTAAATCAAATGTTTTAACAAAACATCATACCAAATTTTTACATATAGGTACATAAATATGAATTTAATTCCAAGTCATCCGGAGTTGTTTTATCTAATCGATTTCCTTTATTTTTTAAATGAAATGTTTCTGCAAGTTCTTCTTTTTTATCGACAATAACATGTCTCCTCCGCAAATGAAATTGTTATTCTTTCAAAATATTTTTCAATTCTTTTTCTCAAAAGCTCTTAAAAAAAGACAACCGTTTCAATAACCTTCAAAATTCAAATATTATAAAATGGATGAGCCATGGTATATAAAAAGCGTGACGGAGGTAGAAATACATAATTGGTCCAATTTAAGCGCCGGCTCAATATTGGTTACTCTCCCCTATGTCCCTCTGTGATGGCTGATTTTACATAATGCTCTCACAAAAAAAAAACTGATGAAAATTTTATTAGGTACACTTATTCAACTACATAAGTTATTTATTTATTAGATAAGTTATTTTATTTTAAGATTTGTATAATATTCTAAAGTTTCTCGTTATGAAGCAAAAATGTGACAGAGTGGTATTGAATAAGATGTTTTAAATATTTATAATAAAAATAGCACCCTATTTAGCTAGATAGAAATAAACTTTGTTTTTCTAGTTAAAAAAAACTGTAGATCTGATTTTCCATGACCAGTAAAAAACTAAAACATTTTTGTGACTGAGGTGTTTATTTTTTGTTCCCGTTGTATGAAAATTTGCCAGTGCCAACGTAGAGGTCAAGACTGGCAACCTCTGGCATTCTTCTCGAGGAAACTAAACCCTTCACAGAAGAAGTATAGGCCCTACGACCGAGAACTTTTAGCGATCTATGAGCCTATTCGTCACTTCAGGTTTATGGTCGAAGATCGAACCTTATCTATCATGACGGATCATAAACCCATAACTTTTGCCTTCACAACCAAACGAAAAAACTGTTCACCATGACAGTTTTCAAACCATGACTATATCGGTCAGTTTGCAACTGACATAAGGTATATCAAGTGGGGAGAAGAACGTGGTGGCTGACGCCCTGTCCAGAGTTGAGGAGCTGGCACTACCCTTGGATTACTAGTGGCCAGAGAACAAGAAACTGACATGGAACTGCATGACCTATTGAAGAACGGATCGTGTCTGAGCCTAAAAAACGTCAAAATACCAGATGGCAACAGCGAAATCTATTGCGACGTAACCACAGTTCCAAGGCCATTCGTTACTAAGTCGTTACGCAAACAATTGTTTCTGTCCCTCCATAATCTGAGTCACCCTGGTGTGCAAGCTAGTGTTCACTTAGTAACGCAAAGATTCGTTTGGCCAGGCGTAAGGCGAGATCGTCGACGGTGGACAAAAGAATGCGAAGCTTGTCAGAAGAGTAAAGTGATGCGCCATACATCAGCACCACTACAGATCTTAGACACAACATCAGGTTTCCGCTTCCGCCTCATTCATCTCGATCTAGTTGGACCCTTACCGTTGTCCGGCAACAACAAGTACTGCCTTACGATTGTAGACCGTGCAACACGCTGGCCCGAGGCATACCCCCTGCAGGACATCACCGCAGATACCTGTGTGTCGGCCCTAACCTCAGGGTGGATCACACGCTACGGTTGTCCAGAGCATATAACCACCGACCGTGACCGACAGTTTACCTCGACCGACCTGGTCTCACTGATAGGTGCCACTCATCACCTCACCACGGCCTGTGGTCTCGTGGAAATAATGCATCATCAGCTGATAGCTGCCATAAACTGTCACGCTAAATCAACCTGCACAGCACTCCCGTGGGTCCTACTAGGTATCCGCAGCGCGCGGAAGGATGACCTCCAGACATCCGCAGCAGAACTCGTCTACACACACCATACTACACACACCCAAATCCAGACACAGATCCAGCAGCTCACCTACAACACGGTCAAGAGATCAAAAGTGGCCGATTATAACCCCTTGTTCGTCCATTGTTCTCGGATTGACGCCTATCTGACAAAAGTGTCAAGTCCGAACAGTTATTACTATTTAGTATTATTAATTATTTTTATGCATAAAAACTCGTGCTGTTTTGTATTAGATATCATCATCAACAGCCTTTACTAGTCCACTGCTGGATATAGGCCTCTCTTTAGAAAGGAGGTTGTTATTAGATATAGTCTGCTTTCTATCTTCACTTTTGTAACACGAATTAATATATTTACATATTACGAACCAGTAAGTGGTCACGGACGGTGGAACACGCTAAGTACGTGGTACCCGGATAATTATGATTTCGGAAAATAATTAGTGCATGATCTAACCTAATCTAATTTCTGATTTTGAATAGCTAAGTTTCTTATGCTACATAAAATGCAAAATACTGGAAAGAACTTATGTATGTATATATTCTAACGTTGTATTTTTCATCATATTATTTACATGTTATTTAATTACAGCACACTGCCGGCGCAGACGCATCCGGTCAGAGCCTAATATCCCCTGGTTCATGTATGAGTGAGTTCCGCGCACGACCATTCATCGAATGCAACGGGTTAGGTCGCTGCAACTATTTCGCAACAGCCATTTCGTACTGGCTCTCTGTTATTGAAGACAGCAAAATGTTCGATAAACCCAAGCAACAAACACTAAAGGCTGACCTTGTGTCAAAAGTCAGCAGGTACGTGATATGAAACTTAAATTACAGTAAATTAAGCAATATCTTAAATTATTATATTACAATTATTTTGTAAATATTGTTCTGGGGACCCTATGACTCCTGAAGGAGACTCTACTCGGAGGTTGTGCGGTCCATGGCCCTTCATGGGGCCTCATAAAGGCCTGCCAGCAATCTCGTACTACGGACGCAACGAGAGGAATATGAATTTTTTTATTTGATTTTTATTCTGTTCGCAATGGATTTCTCAACTAATTTAAGTACAATGAAATTCGAGATGTATTTAGTATAAAATCTATTATTAGCAGTTATAACATATTAAAAATTACAATAGCTGAAGAAGTTTCGTCTGAACCATATCGAATTTTGATTGCTAGCAGGCATATTTTATACATACATATAAATTAAAAATTAGGCCCTTAGGAAAATATTGGCTTTATTTTTCCAGGTGTGCTGTTTGCATCAGAAATTGGCCGGTACCTAATAAAAAAACGGCCCCTATACCTGTAGTTGGGGACCTGAATTCGGTACCTAACGCAGCTATTCGACAAACCGGTCAGCGAGCTCAGCGGCGACCGTATCTCCGCGGTAATGGGCCGCGCCGCCTTTACTCCACTCGTATGGTACGCGGAAAACGTCGACAGTGAAGAAATATTTACCAAACTTACTTGAGATTCAATTAAATCATTATTTTAAGGACTAATTTAATATTGTGATGTGTTCTGCAAAAGAACGAAGAAAATGTAGATAAAATAAAAAGTCACTGCCATATTTTGAAGTAACTACATATATATATCTACGTAGTATTTAATTTAATAAATAGCTTCCTTTGGTTAAAATTTTTCGATATATAATCTGAGATATTAAGTTTTATTCAATATTTAAGTTTGAACCATGCTGATATGTTTTTGAAGTGTTAACACAATAAAAATATATGACGGATCTACTTATAAAATGATACTGTTTTTTATAAAAGAGCTTAGCTAATCGACGTATTGTGAATAACACAATCGTTTCTATTTCAGCATTTTTATATGTTGCTCATAAAATGTATACATGTACATAATAATATTACATGTTTTATAAATTAAAAAGGCTGGGGCCCATATTCAACAATAGAAATGTCACATTATTTTAATGCTGTAAATATAATTACCTACCTAGTTTCATTACATACATATAATATACCTAATAAAAATAGAAATCACTCGAATTCATTCTTTTATTTTAAGCAGTTCTGGATTATATATTAAAACATGACGGTTATGCTTATAAATTAGAATAATAATATTCGTTCATCCAATAAATAATGTACCTAGTACAGCTGCTGTGGTATAATTATACTCAAGCAACTCAAAAAAAGTCAGTATAGACAATATATAGCTAGGTGTTTAGTTTATACAATTTAAGAAAAAATATTGACTTATCTATAGATTGTCTTGCTTTTAGTTAACCCATGTGCCAAACGTCCTTTAAATGGAGTTAAAAAATAAAAATAGAATATTTACTTAATTACATTATTGGGTAGGTACAAAGTAATTTTGTATGCCCAGTTTATACATTCTACTTAATGTTATCGTGGCCACAAGACTTCGTAATGTAATTTAATTTAATTAATTAAGCTAATTTTATTTTGAAAAGTGTCAATATTAGGTTCTGTGTGTAGTGTAGTGTGAAACTGAGTGAATTGTCAGTCTTTTAATTTTATTGGGTTATCGGTATCAACATCTATGATGCCGTGAGTGACATTCAAAGCCGCGGAAAATCCTACCATATTGTTAATTTATCGGCAACTCTATCAAAACGCATCTTTAGCTTTACGGACAGGTATGGAGTCAATCGTGTATGTCCTACAGACTGCCCAATTTTTGTAAGGGCGGTACAAAGATTACAAGACAACCAAAGTACCTACTTTTTCAAGTAGTGACACGTACTGCCGGGTCCGAAGCTAGTCGAGAAATCCCAAAATAAACACGTGAATAAAATCGTGTTTTTATTAAATAAATTTTAAAAAGCAAGTGAAGTGATTAGTAGGTAGGCAATAAGAATGGAAAGTTCGCCGCCTCATCGCGGCGGCGGCGTTGCTTTAATGTCGCCGACATTGCGACGCTGCCATGTAGTGTTCACCGACTCATGTTATCTATGGTGTTCTAATTCGGCAATTTTTTTATTGTATTTATTTTGTTCTAAATTTGCATTTCTGTATTTTCGTACCGTGTGTTCTGTATTGAACCGTGTTATTTGATATTTCATTTTTTGTGATATGTTTCATCACATAGTGTATATGTGGCTCCTCAGACCATACTGTCATTTTTCAAAGAGCAGTCTTTCAATTGATCCGCAATTTCTTTATCATTTAGTAGTAAGTATATTAAATTTCTAGTGTAAAGAGTCAGTAATTATAAATGGGATGTGAGGGGGCGAACCACCATCTTTGGTCCCAAGCTAACATCACCTGCTCGCGGTGCATCCTGCTGAACGACGAAAAAGGCTCTGGCGACCGACCGATGGTGGTATATCCATCGCAATAGGCGTAGCTAAATACAACAGGCCGGTAACGGGGAGCAGCGTCAACGGTGCGACGAGCTACGCCCTGCGATCGCCAACCCGCCTGCCCAGCGCAAATGTGGGCAAATTCTTGCCATGCAGACGCAACAAAGGCCACGGTCCCCAGTTCTTGGGCACGACTTGGGTAACCCAGGCCAAGTCGTGGAGTCCAAGGACACACCACCACTTCGCCCCGGGAAACTGCTTCCTCCGCCAGAGCCTTCACGCGTATGATTGTATCCACGGTGGAGCGCCCCTGACGGAAACCATACGGGTTGTCCGCCAGATCCGGCCCCACCATGAACGTGCTTGACGAGACGCCTTGCAATCACTTTTTCAAAGGGTGTGCAAACCTCGTCAAGCAACACTATGGGCCGGTAGGCGGATGGTGAGGCCGCCGGGCGCCACTCCTTTTGGATGAGTATAATAAGTAAAATGTTTTTCAAAAAATTTTACTTTGGTCGAAAATACATAATTTCAAACAAATAATGGAAAGATAAGATAGTAAATATTATTCTTTTTTTTAACTTACTTAGATATATTTTAGTAACAAGATAACACGATAATCGAGATTTCTGCGCGACGTACACTGGAAAATATTGATGCCCTCCTTA
The DNA here is from genome assembly GCA_902825455.1 of Arctia plantaginis. Taxonomy (NCBI): domain Eukaryota; kingdom Metazoa; phylum Arthropoda; class Insecta; order Lepidoptera; family Erebidae; genus Arctia; species Arctia plantaginis. Next base: position 12,734,430 of record CADEBD010000288.1, read on the forward strand.
TTAAACTACAATAGGAGTACGGGTGGGCTTCTTTCCCGTTGTGAGCAGCTCACCCACGGCTAGGGCGAATTGGCCATGGCCATGGCGATATTTTAAGTATCAAAGAATTGATACTTTAAATAATATTAGAATTAAAATATCGATACTTTTACAAAAGAATCAAATGTTATAAATGTATCTGATTATGGTTATTTCTTGATTACATTAAGGGGGGGGTAAGGTATTTAATTTATTTTTTTTGAATTTTTTTTTTATTTTTGAAATTGAATCCGTAATATCTGAAGAATATTGTGTCAAAATTTCAAGTCAATTGCAGCAAAATTGACGAAGTTATGAGTATTTTTATACCTGCCGGATTTTTGTACCTATACCCGAACCGACCCGAGCGCGCTATTGTTACCCGGCAGATGTTTCGCTCTCTATGTAGTACCTTACCTCCCAGTGCCATCTATCGAAATTTCAAGGCAAGGACATACGTGTTTATACCTAGTCTGTATACTTTGTCAGTGTGGCGTACAAAATTCAGTCAGCAGGAAATATCCTATCGAGCAGACGTATCCACGCGTTCTTATTTTCGCATAATTTCAGCTCCATTTTCATTAATTTTTGTTATTAAATTATTACAAAAAATGCAAAAAAAAATTCGAAGATCTAATTGACAATCAGCTAGTTCGAGATTACATCGACCCAAAAAAATTTTACCTCCCCACAAACGAAAAAGCGAAGACATTACGACAAGAAGCGCGTCAGCTAAAAAAATAAAAATGACCGTTGATCTGAGCAAAGAGCTGGAGCGATGTGTCGGAGGCTTCACGCAAAACAACAATGAGAGCTTGAACCAACTTATTTGGAAAATCTCACCGAAGCACTTGAGTGGAACCTCTGTCGTCGTTGAAATTGCAGCTTATGTGGGAGCCAGTGTCTTCAATGAAGGTTCGTTTGCTTTACTCACCTTCATGCTAGACATGAAAAGTAGTGGACCAAGCGCTCATGACTGGGCGCGATCCACTGACTCCACACGCATAAGCCGAGCAGAGCAGGAAGCTGAACGACAAACCAAAGAAGTCAGGATTCGTCGTAGGAAGGAGCAAAAAGATGCATTAGACATCATCGATGATAGCAACATCCTCTATGGACCTGGCATTGATGACTCAGTGTGAGGTATGTCGATAAAATTCGCTTATAAACGTTTTAACTGGATTTTTTTGTGTTTAAAACTTTAAAGCGTTTTTCCCACAAGTCACGTTTTCAAAGTCGGTGCCCCTGATAACTTCAAAACTACTGCACCGATCCTTTTGAAATTTTAAACACTATTTCTGTACATCATTTACGAGGTAACGCTGTCGAGTTTTTTTTTCTTTTGTTCATAATTTTGATTTCGCAATAACAAATTAGCCGACTTTTTCCCAAAAAAATTGTGTTTTTCACTTCAAAGTGTTCGAAAAAATGAAAAATAATAGAAAAAAAAAACTCGACAGCGTTACCTGGGGAAAACTATTATCTAACGAATGAACTTTGATTTTTTGATTTCAGATGATCCAGCACCAAGTTATGAGGGGCACCGCAATTCAACTTTTTTTCGAGACACGTCCGAACAATTGCTGCCATTGCCGTATTTTTTAATATTTCTTTGTACAAATTTGATGAAACATTCTTCGAATGTCATACTTCAATGTACCATTGGTTGAGTTAAGAAATTTTAACTGCGTCGTCAGAAAAAAAAACACGAAAACATGGCTTTTTTCGTATGATTTGACCTTACCCCCCCCCCCCCCCCCCCTTAAAGTCCTTCTAATCTAAGAGGTACTGTTTGACGTTTTATGCTTTCAAGACGAAACAAATTTGTATTGGCGTAACTTACACAATTTCAATAACATTTTTCGTAAAACCATGAAGTTATGTAGCTATTTCTATTTTGGCGCAAGATATACAATTCTAAATGAATACATTAAAATTTTTAAAACAAAGCAAAATAAGCAATTTATACACAATAGTTGCTTTTTTAAATTTCTAACTTCATTTCTAAGTGACGTAGTTAGGTCCCTAGTGTTGCGGTTCTTCTTGAATACGAATAATCGTTATAATATATGAAGAATCGAATTTTATAAGTAACTAGAAATTTTTATTCCAGGCGTCTTTTTTTTTTATAATGACAACTCCCGCACTAGGAATATAGAATTTTATAAGTAACTAGAAATTTTTATTCCCGCACTAGGAATGATAACTCCCGCACTAGGAATATATCCTGTCCGACTGACGCAGGTACTCACCGGACATGGTTGCTTCGGTGAGAATGGCATACGCTGGAAGACTGCCTCGCGTCTGAACGCAAGGTCCTGGTCGACCAAATCGGACGCATCGAGAGCCAGGACCAGAGGGTGACAGATTAATTGCTACGGTAGGCGATAGGATGGCGGCCCCAACACACATTGATAGGGCCGATAGGCGGGCGGAAGCCTGCTTTCCCCGGGATAGGGACTGGCTAGGCGCGGCGTGTATTCGGTCGGGACCTGAAATAACAAGTTCCGGGTCCTCCCCAGAGCAGCGCGCCTGAAACCGGCTTTCAGGGTGTTTGTTAGCAGAAACACTACATACTCCTGGCTCCTTCGTCCCTAAGGAGTCGGAAAAAAAAGGAAAATATCCCGTATCGCGGGGGTCTTTACAAACATACAGGAAAATTACACAAAGAACACCCAGACTTAGAACAACAAATTCTCAACAAGTGCAGTGGGAAGCAGCGAGGTGAGGCATAATTAAATTTAAAAGTATGTAAGTTAATGTAGTAACATACAGAAATCTGTAAAACTGTTATCGATTAGTGACATTTAAAGTAATTAGTACGATGTAATTTTTTTCGAGATATGGAATTATCGCATTTCAACTATGACTTAGTCATAATTTTTTTAATAATATCTATGTTGAAAACAAAAAAAAAGCCTAAAAAGAATACACATAGTATGATTAATGTAAATGTCTTTTACTAGTTTATTAAAAACGTTAATTTTCATAAGCTTTGCTTTTGAAAACATTTGTTTCGAAGGTAATGATGTTCCTAAAATACTTTAATTTTTGAAAGCTATGACGTATTATACACTCAACGTGATGATGAGATCATTTAGGTTTAAGATGTTAAGTGTAAAACTATATCTATACATTAGTGACCTAAGAGTACCGTCCGTACAATCCAAACTCATCTCTCATAGTAAGTTTGTAGGGGTGAGTTTAGTTTAGACTCGTTATGGAGGATTAGATCTTGAGGCAACATGAAACCCTCTCGTACCGGTTGGCGGAGGAGATTAACTGAATATGCTCCTGAAGGAACCAACGCCTGCAGTACCTGGCACCTCGGCTGCGGTACCGCAGGCGGCTCAGTCGCTAAATGACTTCCACCCTGCATAAGTGCAGGCCTGGGGGTGACAGGTGAGGCCCTCTGTCACCCGTAAAAACAAAGGCCCGGACGTCTAAATAAAAACTGTTATCGGATCCCTTCTATTTCAGGTACACCGCCCCACCGCAAACCTCGGTGGGGTGACAGCTCATAGGGGTTTTTCCCCACGTAAAAAAACAAAAGTTCTAGTACAGATATGACAACTAAAAGTTGGAGTCATCACTATCACACATTAACCATGCGGCGCCGATGAGATACTTGCCTAGGGCGCTCTTGATTCTTAATCCGCCTCTAGCCATGTTGAACAAACGCAATTCGCTGATTGGCTCGGATGGATTTAAATACATATGAAAAAAACTGTATCATGGATTTTTCTGATTTTGATAAAATATTGCGATTTTAAAGGTTTTTTTTCTCAAAGTCCTTACGGACTTATACACAACTGACAAAATTGTTTTAAAACTTTTTTATATTCTCTTTCGGTACCAAAATGTTGAATTTCTCAGAATTGGATTTATCCGAGTTTGAAGATAAACCCCCATTAAAGGTAATCTTTCTGTATATTAAGAGATAAGTAAATATTATAAAAAATAATGGTGTCATTTACGAAAATTTATGATTAAAATTAAATAGTACAGCAACAATTCAAATAAAGGAAGATTTCAAGGCGAAATACTCATAGGTCACTACTACTATTCTTCGAAGTCTTTATTTAATTGTTCAGACCATTGCCGTGTATTATGACGAAAGCAATGGCTAAACAATTATTAACACAACAAAACTTTTGTTTTATTACGGTAATTTGTCGTGAGCGCATCTTGTGTGTCCTTCATCCTGAGTGCTTAGTGCGAGTTTTCTCACCTACTCACCTGCGAGCGAGTAAACTCTAATTTATATGACATTAAATTAGCGCCTCCTAGCGGCACGTTTATGAAATATTTTTTGTGAGTGCAAGTTTTTACGTCCTCACGCCGTTTATCGAAAAGTGACTTGGGCTCGAAAGTGAGTGTGACAACTCACGTGATTGGTTGATTCAAAGTTTTGGCTGAGTGCGAGCCACACTTTTTGACATAAGTCACGTAAACATTCGGAAACGTAACACAAAAGTAAGTGAAAAGTTGTCACCTACATTTTCATAGTGAAAGCTCAGTGAGAACAATAAACCGACGTTTTTAAAACTAATTTAATATTGCAATTATGACCGGTCGCCGTTTTTTCGCCTGGAGGATGTTTGCAGCCGCTAAGGCACAAGATGATAGAAATTTTAACACAAGTGTGGAAGCAAGAGCTCGAGCGTCTTTTGATCCTTTGCTACATCTCACGGAGAAACAATTTAGAGAGCGATATCGTCTTACCAAAAAATCATTCAAGTTCTTGTGCGCAGAACTAAGGCGCACAACTAATTTAAGGTCCACTCAACGTATGTCTTTGGAACATAAAGTACGTATTAAACCTATACCTATAATACAAGTTTTTTATTATTGAATTTTATAAAATCAAGACAATACATTGTTAGTTTTTATATTATCATTTTATCTCCAGGTGCTCACTGCTCTATTTTTTTTTGCAACTGGATCCTATCAACGGCCGGTAGGAGTTGCAAAACATTTATCACAGAAAATGTGCAGTGTATATATTCAAGAGGTGACCGAAGCATTGAATGATAAAAATATCATCAATAAATTTATTAAATTTCCCTGCACTCAAGCTGCCAGGCAGGCAGTTAGTCAACGGTAGAAATACATTTAATATTCAATCAAAATAAGGCAAATCAAAAAATTCATTGCAAAACTATTAATTTGTAAATTTCTATAGATTTTACAGCAGATATGGAATTCCTGGTGTAGTTGGATGCATAGATCTAAGCCATTTTAAAATAGTTGTTCCTCCAAAGGAAGAAGAGCATTTATATTATAGCCGTAAGCACTATCATTCTCTAAATGTTCAAATGGTAAATATGAATGTTATATTATTTGTTAGTTTATATTAAATTGTCAGGAGAGAAGTACATAATGGTTTTGATTTTAGGTATGCGATGATGAATACAGAATTTTGAATGTAAATTCCAAATTTGGAGGTGCAAATCATGATTCTTTTATATGGGCAAATAGCTCACTGAACACTTATATGCAACATTTGCACCAAGGTGGCGAAATGGTCTGGCTTTTAGGTAAATGATATATACATAAAGGAAAATATCTAAAGACTGGTGGTAAACATAGGTCTTATTAATACAGATTTAATATTGCTTAAATAGCTTTACAGTCCACTGAAGCAGTTAAACAATATAAAAAAATGTGTGAATTACTTGAACCTCAAAGAACTATGGCCTGCAAGAACTAAGCTCCACTTAAACAAAAATAGGGTGCTGGGAGTGTTATTGCACAGTTTTAATGTCTATACACTAAAATATTATTGTTGTATTGATCTGCTTGATATTTATGACTTCAATTAAAATTTATAACTTTCTTGTAGGAGACTCAGGATATCCCCAACGACCATGGTTAATGACACCAATTTTAGATGCTACCTCTGGCTCAATCAATAGTGTTTATAATGAAAAACATATGAGAGCTAGGGTAGTCATCGAGAATACTTTCTCCAGAATGAAAAATCGGTGGCGCTGTTTGCACAAAGACAGAGTCCTCCATTACAGGCCACTGAAATGCTCTAAAATTATTTTAGCATGCTCAGTGCTACATAATTTAATGATTGATTTTGGGATTGAGGCCCTAGATGAAGATATGGGTAAGAATTGTAGTTTCATATTTAATGTAGGTTTTGTAAATTATTCTGTGCTGTGAACTTTACTATGTAATATTTATAGGTCTGGACGAAAACATCAATGAAGATACAGAAGGAAGTTATATAAAAGAAGAAGCCACTTCCGATTTAATTAGAGGAAGAATATTGAGAGATCAGTTAGTGAGACGGTTGCAATAAATGTTTTGTTAATTAATTATTTTCTTTTAATACCCAACTACTTAACTAAATTGTATTTTATTGTAAGTACAACAACAGCAGTGCAAAAAGAAGGAAAACTTGACACGAACCCTATATCAACCTGTCTGGCCAGTGTGGTATAGTAGACCAAAACTTTTTAAAGCGTAGATCCACCAATGACTATTAAAGGCTGTTGATGATGAGAATAGGTAATATTCCCAATTCATGTATCCTGGGTAATTTTATACTGTGTGATATATATATGAATGTGCTGTTAAGGTTTAAAGTTAAATTTAGTAAAACAGCGTTTTATTAACAATCAGTCTTTGCTTTATTGAAGATACTTAAAATATGTAAAAATCCTTAAAATACTTATTTATTAAACTAGTCTAATTAACAATCAGTCTTTGCTTTATTGAAGATACTTAAAATATGTAAAAATCCTTACAATACTTATTTATTAAATCAGTCTAACAATCAGTCTTTGCTTTATTGAAGATACATAAAATATATACAAAATCCTTATAATACTTATTTATTAAATCAGCCTAAATAATAATCAGTCTTAACTCCAAAATCAAAGTCATTAAAATAAAAATCATTCCTTACAATACTTATTAACAAATTTATCTAGTATATCTAGAGCCCGTCTCTGTGTTTCTACCTCCATTATCCTAATCCTGTTTTGCTCCCTTCTCAATTCCATGTAGTCTTGGTGTTGTTGAGCTTTAAACTGCTGCCAAAATGCCTCGGCTTGCAGAAAATGCTGTGTTGCCTGCTCTGTGTGAGATGGCCTCACTCGTCGTCATCAACATATAATAATATATTATATAATAAAGAACTACCTTTCATCTGTTATATATACAGATGAAAGTCTTCAGGCGTTTGTTTTTTACCTTCCACATGCACCTCCACATAAGAGAGATGTGATGTTGTGGCAGGCCTAGACTCCGGTAGAGTTTGGCCTGAAGCAGATTGCTCTGGTTGATGCAAATATTGAGAAGCTAAAATTTACAAAATATACATATACAAAAATTATTTCATTTACACAAAGGTCATTACTTAGGAATAAAACAGTATACCTACTGCAATGTAAGATGGTTCCAAAACTTAATTTATTTTTCTAATAATTCTTATTTATCTAGATAAAAGTAATAATTTCTTACTTTGAACTTCTTCCTCTACAAATGTATGTGGAGGAGAAGATATAGCCCTTGTTAGTTGTGGTGATGCTGGCACAATTGGTACTGAAATACAGATAACTATGTAAATATTTCATAACTAAATACTACTAAAACTTATTGATTAATTCTGTTGATATACAATGATCATTATTAACCTTCTAAAAATTGATGTGGTTGTGGGGTTGATACAATATCCTCAACACTATCCAGGTGAGTGTTAATCACCTGTAAGAGAAATATAATTTATAAAACACCAATAAAGTGAAACAATACAGTAACTGCATTAATGAGAGATGTTAAAACCTGGGGTAACCCAGCCTCCTCCACTGCTAAGCCAGTGGCTGCTTGCACACCAGTAATTTTTAAGACTCTCTGCTCGAAATCTGATAGCTTGCTAAACATAGCAGGCCCACCACCAGTTGCATTAGCCGATCGATGCAAGCGTGCAGCTTTTTTTTTGGTGTTGTTTTTATAATCGCTCCATACCTAAAACCCTGCAAAGAAGCATACAAAATAAAATAATCACAACATGCTTTAAACCAAAATAGGTAGTATAAACATTTATACAAACTTTTTTCCACTTTTCAGTGGTCTTTGTACATCCACTGCCATCACTGTTTAAAAGTCGGGTTAATTCCTCCCATTTTTGGAAATTACTTACTCTGCCTCTTGCATTACTTAAAAGTTTGCTTAGATCTCCATGCCTAAAAAGCAATAAAATTAATAAGTCTTGTTTACTGAACTTCATTTTATGTTTATTAAACACTATCACGTAAATTCTACTTACTGCTCCATAAACGTTACCATTAACTCAAATTGTGATGAACTTGTCTTCATTTTGGTATGTATACAAGTAAAATAACAACAAAAGATCACAAATTCTTTCTTTATAATGTCTTTTGAAAACAGTTTTTGTCTGACAAGTGACAAGACAACCAAATATGGCGGCCAAATTTGACAAATCAAACTGTTTTTCTGAAATTAATTTAAAATTTATTTGTTTTTCTCAAATGAAAAACATAGAAATGTTATTTTTTCCTATCATATTTGATTTAATAAAACTACATTTTTTTTTTATTGAATTTCGACAGTTTAATTTATCACACGATGTCAAGTAGTACCAACTTAACTAAAATAGTAATTCACCATTCACGGTGAGTAAACGCCTGTCGAACGGTTAGCTTCACTTTAACTCACACTCACCTTCCTTCGGTTCTCGACGTTCGTAAAGTTTACTCGTTGTTCACGGTGACAAAGTGATGCGAGCATTTTTTGAGAACTCGCACTTGGCACACAGATTCGTTAAAAGATAGATCAGACGCTGTATAATGTGTGGTAACTTTTTTAATTTGAGCATTACATAGCTCGGATTTTGCCTACTACTTAACTACTCTCAAATACTACAAAATCATACAAAATTTTGATAAACATACATCCAAATACATTTGTATTTTTGACGTGGCTCCTTAATCCAAATATTTTGATTGAGGAGCCACCTTTATGTTCAAATAAGTGTAAAAGTATTGTACTACAAAATCGAGGACCAGGATTTTTTTCTTTTCACGAAACCACGGTTACGTGCGAGAAACTTATTTTTAATAGTTTCGTATATAATCAACTATTTATCAGTGGCAACGCATTAAACTATAAACTTATACAAACTTATAGAATTGCGATGTATCGAAATTGTTATCAAAACCATAAGTTTGTGACTCCTGAGTTGCAGACGTTCATGGGCGGCGATAGTCACTTTTCATCAGGTGACCCGTCTGCGCGTCTGCCCCCTCTAACATAAAAACAAAGAAAATAAAAGTGTTTCAAAAAACTACGATATGGACTAAAAACATTTATTTATCAGCTTAATATGGAACTTTGACAATAAACATAAATTTAAGTTACATATTTTGCATAGGAAATATTTACATTTGAGTAATTCGTTTCATTTGTAAATATTGTTATCACGAGAAATACAAGTTTCAGACTTATCAAGAGTAATTATTCAATTTGTCGGGATACAGAATCTTCATTTTTTAATTTATGATCATCAAGATTAGGTCTAACTTCGTAAGTGCAAATGGTAACTCCATGTCTGTGCCCCTGAGTCCACTCCCCCTTTAGTCCAATATAATCAATTTTTGTTGTATCTGCACCGAAATTGGATGGAAAATGCATTGTCAAATGGGTAACTGACGAAAATGTGACTATTCTGAAAAAAAAACATACATTCTATATACACTACTGCTTTACTAGCTTTATCAAATAATACCTCAGTTTATGTTTTGCTTCAAATAACACTTACTTTGGTGCATACTCTAAAACTCCTGCACTATCCTTTTGAAGTTGAAAAACTTGATCCGGTTCCATCGTTACGTCATCAAATGTCATATTGGGTTTATTTTTAAATCTAGAAGAAAACGTCAACTATGAAAACTGTTTGCTTTTCTTGTGTCTACACTTACTACAAGACCCATAAACCGGACGATGATCGAATCACCCCAAGGTGGAAGTATCTGAGGGGATTGCCGGAAAACAAGTGTACAGCATCATTTAATATATACTTAATCCGCTATCTTCGCATCTTGGATTTGCAATGATACAGAATAATTGTATTTAACAAGCTTTTGCCCGCGGCTCCGCCTGCGTGTATGTCGGTTTTCGTGGTAAAAATCGCTGCGAATGTAGCTTTCCATTTGTGTTTTTTTTTAATTGTTGTTTACAACAATTGAGTTGTATAAAACATTGTTTAAAACAACAACACAAACAAACTCACTTTCACATTTATAATTTAGGTATGGAAATATGAATTAGATTGTCATGAGAGGGTGTAGTGTGAGGGCAAACTCACTCTGAACACTGTAATCTTCACGTGGGCTGCGGTTTCAACCTGGGGACTTTACAATCATAAATGAAACGAACACAAAGAACACCCAGACTCAGAACAACAATGTCCCATAAGTTATTAACTTTCTACTAACTCAATAAGGTTTCATAGAATTTATGTATTTAGTAGTTATAAATCACACGTATTTATTTAATTATATTTATCTAATAACACCACTAGCCTTGTTCTGCATAACGTATATTCACTCTAGGACGTCATACTCACCAAAGTACAACAAATAGATACAATGTGTAACTATTATTTTATATTTATACATATGTATACTACTTAGATTTCCTCTTATATATTTCCTAACACACCAGCCACTACCCTATACCTCTTCCCCTTCATGTTCTCTCCATACCACGGTGCCTGTAAGAGATTGCCTCTGAGCGATAAGGCCGCCACTTGTACTTGTCTAACCTAATTTAAGTTAATTAAGTAATGTATATTTATACCTGGTGTACATTAAAGCGATATTATTATTAATATTTATACATTCTTTATACATACATATAAGATTTCAGGGGCAGTGCAATAATTTAAAAAATATCTAAAATTCTTTACTCACAATCTTAACACAGCAGGATGGCAGTCAGTGTCTTCTGCAGATATTTTTATTCCTTTAAGCTTCACATTTCCTGTGAAAGGTATATTAAATAGTAATTCTTCATCTGCGTCACTTTCAACATACTAAAAAACAAAAATAAAATTTGTGTCAATCAGTATTTCATTTATACAAGGTAGGTAGGAAAAAATATTTTAGGTTAGTGGATAATCATATAATACAAGCTTTAAGAGAGTTGGATATTGTCTGACATAGACCTTTGCTTCATTATTATCACTTTATCAGTAGAGGGACAGGTGTCCCTCTAATCTAACATAATTCCTTTGTGAAAGAGGACATACTCTCCTATAGGTGGATTCTCAGACCAGGCGGGCCAGGGCCTAACAGTTGATGTTTGGAAGTAATGTGACAGCACGGATTAGTGGCTTAAGCGGCGTAGTGGTTTAAGCGGTCGCCAAGCCGCTACGCTGAGTGTTGTGGGTTCAAACCCCACATCGGACGAAACTTTGTGTGATTCACACGATTCACAAATTGTTGTTCTGAGTCTGGGTGTTCTTTGTGTCTGTTTTATGTATATTTGTATAGTCCTCCGCGGCACAATATATTCCTAATGCGGGCGTTGTCTTTTAAAAAAGAAGAAGCTCAAGGGAATTAAAAATTATTCGTTATACCGCGTAATTTGTTACAATGGGGTTTGTTGTATAGAGGTTAGATTGGACTACGATTCGTTTTAACAATTTAAAAAACCTTGTTCATTAACCTCAAAATTATGTAGATGCTCATCTGCTTACCTTGATAAAGCGAACAATTTCCACTTAAAGGTAAATGAAGTTATTCTTAAACGAAAAAATATATATTTGAAAAGAGTACCTACATAATTTTCTGAGAAAAATAAGTCACAATCAATATTCGCATACACATCCATATAAACAGAAAATCAACAATGGTATTTTGGTAGCTTAGTCTTCATTTTGTTTAAGCTTTTTGTTTTTTTCATTGTAGGTTTCTCGTCTACATACTTAATTATTTTTTGATTCCGTGCGACACTTAAGGAACACCTTTTTCGTTTCTCAGCCATTGCAACTTTAAGACTAACAACAATCACAAACAGCAGTGTTTACTTTACTGACCATCAAATCAAACAAGAAGAAGCATCAAATTCGAAGAATTTAACGTGTCGAAACATGAATTACTATTGTACAATGTACAATTAACTGGGAATTGGGAAAAGTTGATAGGATACATTATTTAAAGGTTATGGGTTGAAAAAATCGTTAAATAGAGGTCAATAAATGTTTATCTATTCTTTGCAATGATTAAAAATTCTTTAAAAAGGGTTTTTGGTATATATATTCGTAATGTAAAGGTATATTTTGCATTAGCTCTTATGGATGTTTCTAGGGGATTTTGAAAAATTCGTTAAAATGAGAAATTTGTTATATTAAAGCTCCTTATAATAAGGTTACAATGTAGTAATCTGCGCAAGAGCTTTTATTCAGGGTATTCGTGACAAATTGAATTGAAGTATAAATTTCATTCTATGTTAAAGTCGCCACACAGCCTTAGAATGTCTACTGCTGACCTGCTGTCTAAGCCTGCCTCTAATATCTAAAGTTTAAATACTACCTTCAGGCTTACTTCACTGTTAATTTATATTGAAAACATATTTCAAGATCAATTAATATGACTGTAGTCACATTTTTGTACCTCTTTTGCACCCTTTATAAACCCCGCAGTAAACAGCAGCCTCCAAAATGACAAAACCTTGAGCTAAGAATTTATTGCACATGTAAAATGAAGAACACACTTTTGGCTTATCTCTATAATAAAAGTAAATATTTTTTTGAATATAAATATATAAAAAAATTAATTGATAATTTTTTTTTGTATATTTTTCATACTTCTATGATTATACTTGTTCTATATATACTGAATCTACAATTATGTGTAAGTAATTATGTTAACACAACTACTCTCTCAAAGACTTTTGAATAACATTAAAGGGGGCATTATAAAGACTATAGCTTTTCTAGGCAGCTATCCTAGGATTTAAGTTGTGGTTAAGGCATTTCCTGGAGCCTTTTTTATTTACCAGACTTCTTAGGTAAGTAAGATTTCAATGGTGGTCTAACTTTTTACTCGGGTGCACTCGTTTTTCGCTACTGAGACTTTTCTTACAGAAAAATATAATTCTTCCAACTATGCAAAATGTTTGTGCTGGGAGTGGTTTATGCTCAACGGCTCTAGGCAGAATTCCAATTAAATATCTCTTGGTGGACAACTCAAAGACTTAGCTAACGATTAAGCTACAGCCTTAACAAAGAATATGATTTATTTATTTTTGTTAAGACTGTAGCTAGATCAAAAGCTTCTCACAATTTTCTCACAAATATTCAATGCTGTTAATTTAAAATAACTCTTTTTATTTATAAAGGGATTATATATAAAGGAACACTAACTTGAGATCTATCAAGACGTTTCTCCCACGGTTTAAAGACAGTTTTGCCAGAACCTTCAACACTTTCATTTAAACATTGCAAATTCTCCTTATCAATTTTTTGGTAAAGGTTATACTGGATGCCAATGTCTTCGGCATCGCTATGGTCGTGATCATGATGACCATGACAATGATTATGTGCCATAATTTATTTGTAAAACGTAATAACCTAAGCACAAACTTTCCTTATAATATTTCTTTAAAAATCCTATTATGTTGTCGTACTTTCATAACCCAACTGTCACACAATGACTAAGGAAAATGACTTAAGATGACAGATACGTCAAATACAAAACATCAACATTTTAAACTCTAAGTTGAATGAATTTCTGTCTGATTCAGTGGCTGCGTTCAGAAAGGGTATTTGTCATGCATTGGTTTTGTTATGAAGAGCGCGAAGTAGAAGAGAGCGTTAACGCTGAAGGCTCTCAGGAATAGTCACATAGTCTGGATATTATTTTATTGTGAAAACCCCCACTAGTCATCACCTTACCGGACTCACGGTGAAGTGGTTTGTCGGAATCGATCTAAGATGTCACGGTATTATGTCATATAATATTTTTAATAATAATAAATTGGTGTTGTGGTGGTCGTGGTTTTCTAAATGTCAGGACCCTCCATAATCGTGAGATATGTAACCTTAGGAATTACTTCCTTTCTGTTAATGTAGGTATGCATGGAGATGTAGTAGCATTTGATAACGGACTCACTCCGCTTGGTCTAGGTAAAGAGAACTGGCGCAAATTTGCAGTACTCAGCATTACTGATCGTGAGGAGAATGGAATGGAAGGGTATAGAGCTGCATGGACATTTTTATCGGGCCTTGAACAGGCCTGAGGTAGGCCAATTGGCGTCTGTATTCTGGCTACGATTCGGTGACCTCTTCGGAGAAACTGGAGGTTTTGTCTTTGCAATTGGTGATGAAGTTGTTATGACGAATAATTATCGGAAGTATATCCTGAAGGGCTGCACAATAGATATTTGTCAGGCATGTCATTGTCCTGGTGAAAGCCTCAGACATATAATTTCCGGTTGTTCTCGTCTTGCCAACGGCGAGTACTTGCATAGACATAACCAAGTGGCCAGAGCGCCGAGCAGTGCCAATAGTGATTGTTGACATTACCATTCCACATGACGACAATCTCTTGAAAGCTGAAAAAGATAAACAGGTAAAGTATTTGAATTTGACTTACGAGACTGCCAAATGTGGGATTTTGATTTGGCAATCGTTGTACCAATAGTCATATTTACCTATGGATTAATTAATAATAATAATAATAATGCCGGTTTTATCGGGCCCTAAACGGGTTCGATATAGACTTTAAAGCATCTACGACTTGGCTACGGTATGGTGATCTCTTCGGAGAAACTGAAGGTTTTGTTTGTGCGATTATGGACGAAGTTATCATGACAAATAACTATCGGAAATATATCCTGAAAGATGGTACGGTTGACATCTGTCGGGCATGCCACCGTCCTGGGGAATCAATCAGGCATATCATTTCTGGTTGTTCTCGTCTTGCTAACGGTGAATATTTGCATAGGCACAACCAAGTAGCCAGGATTGTACACCAACAGCTTGCCCTTAAATACCATCTTGTGAATCTAGAGGTGCCATACTACAGGTATGTGCCCGACCCAGTTCTCGAGAATGGTCGGGCCACGTTGTATTGGGATCGATCTATTATCACAGACAGGACTATTGTTGCTAATAAGCCTGATATTGTAGTGATAGATCGATTAGAGCGCCGCGCAATTATTGTTGATATCGCCGTACCTCATGACGAGAATCTCGTGAAAGTTGAAAAAGAAAAACAAATAAAATATTTGGATTTATCTCACGAGATTGTCGATATGTGGAATGTCGATTCAGTGATAATTGTTCCGATAGTCGTATCTGCTCGCGGATTGATAGCCAAGAGCCTCGACCAACACCTTAAGAGGCTCACGTTGGACGGCTGGATCAAGGGTCTGATACAGAAGGCAGTCCTCCTTGACACGGCTCGTATAGTGAGGAGGTTCCTATCTTTGCAGTCCTAACCACTGGTGTCTTGGTACCTGTACCCGATGTCGGTGGTCTACTATTTTTTATATTTTTAAATGTATTTTTATTTCTTTTGTAATATATTTAAAAATGTTATTAATATGTATATATAATTTAATAAAGAGAATAATAATAATAATTTTTATTTGACCAATATACATATTACAGTGTAGGACATTTCAGTTTAACATAGATCTTAGACAATAATTAGACTAAGTTACACTAACGTAAATCTATAGTAGTGTTATTTATGATTTTCTACACATAAAGATATTGCGATTTTGTTAAAAACTTTAGTCACTGCCTGCCTGAACTAGGGTAAACCTGTGTTTCAGGCGATCGCTTGACATAGAATTGTTAAGGTAGAAATGTAAGATAAACATAACAGATCACTAGAAAATATAAAAAATACTACAAAGTGTACACGTACGAAAGGAAATAATAGAAAATAATATTATACAGAAACTATTTAAGACTCATTTAACAATTGCCAATACATTTTCTGTGTCTGCATAGTTAAATTAACATGATCACTAGGGTGTCCCGTCAATGTATGGGATTTTTTATCTTACTTAGAGTTTTAAACAAATTTTATTTAGAATTTAATGTAAAACGACAATAACAGAATAATAAAGAACATAAGAATACTACATAGTGTAAACGTGCAAAAGCAAATCACAAATATATGTATTATCAATTTCTAGCCTAATTTCCATTTCCGCTTAATTTAAGTTTATTATTTACGCTGGATATATTTAGTATCTGACTAATTTTATTACATAAGAAAGGTCCTAAGAATAAAATTTAATGTCTTAAGAAACACTACAATTATTTTTGATTAAAGTGTCAGTAGTCGGCACATATTCTTTTTGACTTCATAATATTTAACTTCAGACACATAAAATGATCTAGATCACAGTGCTACTGATTAGTCATTATAAATATAAATATAAATAGGTTTAAGTGCTTCCGCTAAAATAATCAATTGCGCTCTTAGACGCCCTCATAGTCTATAGAATTTAAATATATATCCTCAGCATATTTCCGCGCTGGGCAAGTTGCATCAACAGTTTGGTGATCACTTTTCCGTTTGAACCTGACCACGTCGCACAAGAAGGTAGTGTAGATTTGTTGTAACAACCTTTAAAAGAGTTCCCGGACTCTCCACAGTGATTACAGGTTGGGCTAGTTTTACGGCAATATTTAGCTGCATATGTAAGTCTATTGCAAGGAGACAAGGGGCAGATACACTATTGAGGACATAGAATTGTTAAGGTAGAAATGTAAGATAAACATAACAGATCACTAGAAAATATAAAAAATACTACAAAGTGTACACGTACGAAAGGAAATAATAGAAAATAATATTATACAGAAACTATTTAAGACTCATTTAACAATTGCCAATACATTTTCTGTGTCTGCATAGTTAAATTAACATGATCACTAGGGTGTCCCGTCAATGTATGGGATTTTTTATCTTACTTAGAGTTTTAAACAAATTTTATTTAGAATTTAATGTAAAACGACAATAACAGAATAATAAAGAACATAAGAATACTACATAGTGTAAACGTGCAAAAGCAAATCACAAATATATGTATTATCAATTTCTAGCCTAATTTCCATTTCCGCTTAATTTAAGTTTATTATTTACGCTGGATATATTTAGTATCTGACTAATTTTATTACATAAGAAAGGTCCTAAGAATAAAATTTAATGTCTTAAGAAACACTACAATTATTTTTGATTAAAGTGTCAGTAGTCGGCACATATTCTTTTTGACTTCATAATATTTAACTTCAGACACATAAAATGATCTAGATCACAGTGCTACTGATTAGTCATTATAAATATAAATATAAATAGGTTTAAGTGCTTCCGCTAAAATAATCAATTGCACTCTTAGACGCCCTCATAGTCTATAGAATTTAAATATATATCCTCAGCATATTTCCGCGCTGGGCAAGTTGCATCAACAGTTTGGTGATCACTTTTCCGTTTGAACCTGACCACGTCGCACAAGAAGGTAGTGTAGATTTGTTGTAACAACCTTTAAAAGAGTTCCCGGACTCTCCACAGTGATTACAGGTTGGGCTAGTTTTACGGCAATATTTAGCTGCATATGTAAGTCTATTGCAAGGAGACAAGGGGCAGATACACTATTGAGGACAAAGGTATGCCATCCTTTCAGTTTAGAGGGGCGCGCATGACACACGTTGCGCTAACATCTCGGGCCTGCTTCTACTCGGGAGGCCCGAGCTCATGGAGGCCGGAGTTCATTATGTGCTCTCCGGCCCCTGGTGCTACTTCTTCGGAGAGTACTCCTCCCCCATTCCTTTCTAACCGCCTTTTAAGTGAACATCATTTCCTCTCTCACGCACTCCCACCTTGGACAATAAGCAGAAATATGGTCTAGCGAGAGGCTTCCTATGCCAATAGCCACCGTGAGATTGGACTAATGTTGCGTCCATGCTGAACACTCCACTAAAGACGGGAGTGTAGTATTACACAATGATGGCACACAGACGTTCACTCCCGGCCTTTCCGATATAGCCGTAGCCGGTCAGTAGCTGTATCAGCCGATATGAGAGGCTGACATGCTATCGCTTAACCCAATCCTCCATGATGGGTCTTTAAATCCAGAATTCTGGAGTGCGCTACGCTAGGTCATCCATGTTGCTTATTTCACTTCGTATAAGGCCCTCAGACGGGATTTGGACGAAGATGAGACCAGAGTGAATGTCAGGTCCTGCTCCTTGCTGCAATGATATAACAATGCAAGGATTATCGCCTCAAGCTCCACTGATCCGGCTAGGAGACTCTCAGGGTATTAGCATCCGGTTCTGTACACAGAAAAAGAGTTAGAGCGAGATAGATAGCCATTAAATATAATTATAACATTGTACACATATTATCTCACACAGTCACTTTTATTTACTTTTGGCTAATTTTAGCGAGTGCTAAAGGATTTTTTTATAGTTGAATGACCATTAACTTGTGATCGTAACTTTTCAAAATAAAAACTAATAAAAACTGTCTTCGTTCTGTTACATACCCCTTTGGTATGGGACATTGCTGAGCTAAGCGTTGCTAGGCGGGTATCAGATATCCTAGTACTCAGAGCGTCGCCAGCATGCATCAATTTCTTCCGAACCCTGAGATTGAACACTCGCCTTTTCCATTTTACTTGTAATCATTCTTTTTTATTAAAAGTGTTGCTTACTTTACTATTTCCTTTTTTTAAAAAGCCTAAGTCAAGGCCCCGTGTAACATTGGTGGCAGCGGTGGGATTTGAAAATAAATAAATCCTGGTTCGCCTCAGTCCTGTGACAAAAAACAGTGAAAACTCGCGTGACCGTGGACACTACTATATCCTAAATCGCAAAACCAACCGCCGAATCCTGTCGTCGCGTAGTGTAATAAATTTTTGCGTGTGTGCTGCTGTTTCCCGCTGAACCTACCTGGTTAACTGCTACACCCATTGCCGAGCCCGCTTACCAAGGTGAAAACCGGTAAAACCGGTACCTATCATTGGCTGACGAGATGACCCTCGGAACTTATGCAATTGCCATACTCCTGTAAGTCTTTCAAACGCATATCTAACGTCAAAGTATCAGTCTTGTGATCAGTGCTAGTGAAACTACATAATACTAAATAAACAGAAAACAGAAGAAGTGATACAAGTGTTCATCAATTCTATTAATTGTAAATTAGACCATACGAGAAATATCGCATTGTGTATTTAATAGCTCAGTCCCGAGACCAGTGCAACATAACTGCCTTATCGCAATTCTCAGACTCGCGTCTTATCTATTTGTTTTAAATATAAATTCCCAGGTGCAACTTGCCTAAAGAGGAAGCCACTGCAACTATGTTTACGAAAGAAATTGATGATTAATAAATTTGATGGTAATCGCGAAATGTTGAATGCTTCTCTAAATAATAGTCGAAACGCGATAAACCTTGCGAGTTCATCACAACAAGAGATATTGTTAAAATACATCCTTAGCCACCTTGAGGGTCGTGCCGAAAGTGCATGTGCCATAAAAGATTTCGAAACATGGCAACAGTTAGAAGACTTTTTAAAATCCCAGTTTGGAGAAAGGAAACACTATGCTGCACTGCTCTCTGAAATTCAAGATTGTCGACAGTCTAATACCGAAACGGTTAGCCAGTTCGCACTGCGTCTTGAATCTTGCTTATCTGAACTTTTAACCGAGATTAATATTTTAATACCCACTAAAAATAAAGGTGAACTTGCTGGCCGTGTCGCTGCAATGCAGGATGCTCGCGTTGTATACTTTTATTAGCGGCTTAAATGCTCGTTTGTCTACTGTGGTTCGTTGCCGCGATTCGGAAACTTTGAATGATGCCATAAATTTTGCTATGTCTGAAGAAAAAATACTACAAAGTACTTTTAAACGAAACACATCCTGTTTTAACAATAATAATCCATTCAACCAGGGACGCTGAGTCCAGAGACAATATCAGCCAGGTCGAAGTATTACACAACAAGACATGAGCATTAGAAATAGGCCTAATAACCAAAATTATACACCCCCTGGTTCCCCAGTGTGTCGCTACTGTAAAGCAATAGGCCACACTATAGACTATCTATCGAAAACACGAATATAATAACAGACGATTCGGAAACTCTCGAAGTCAACAATTACAATCTAATCACCCATCAATAAGTTTTGCTAGAAACAATCAACCTATTCATGTTGTTGACGTAACCGAAGAACTACAGAGCTCTGGGGATGTAATACCCGAAGATTTAAACGAGTAGTCCTACCCGTTCAGTATCGTGCGGGCACTACCAACGGACAAAACGATACTAGAGCCTTACCTAATCATGTCACCGTTTCTAATTTACACACTAACAAACCAGGTAAACAAACCCAAATTTACAAAATCGCATTATCCACTGTATCCACTGCATCCACTGTATCCGTATCCACTGTATCCACTGCGCCCATTGTATCCGTATCCACTGTATCCACCGCACCCAATGTATCCGTATCCACTGTATCCACTGCGCCTATTGCATCCGTATCCACTGTATCCACTGCATCTATTGTATCCGTATCCACTGTATCCACTGCACCTATTGTGTCTATATCCGCTGTATCCACTACACCCACTAGATCCACATTCGCCGTATCCACTAACAAACCGGGTATTCAATCTCAAATTCACAAACCCGCTGATTCCGATTTATCCACTAACGAACAGAATAACCAGTCTCAAATGTGTAATGGGGTGTTTCTCATTTTTCGTGCAAATTAGGCGTCCATTGCAAAAATCTTAATTTTTTCAATAAATATCTATAATGCTTTTAAATCAAATCATATGTTATAAAATTGTGCTTATATGCATGTAACATTTACTGTTCCACATAGCTTATTTAATGTGTTATACGTAAAAAACTTTGCTAAATCTCATTTACTTCGGTGTCCACTTGCTATTCTCCCTATTAAATTTGTATTTAAACCTAAAATATAAATATCAAACCTTAACAAAGTAATAATTTTAAGAAACTGTACTAACAAGAGCAACGTTTGAACTTAAAATAATTAATATTAACTCAACAATACAATGAAATTTTATTTTAAATATGTTTAGCACATTTTTTTTCTGATAACCATCGGTTAGTAAGAAAGTGTAAATTGCAGTCTGGGTTTGGCCTTAAATGCTTCTTTGCTGTTACCATACCCCGCGCACATCTCTCATTTGGCTGGCAAACATCGTAGCAGGTGCATGCTTGTTCGTGGAAAAAAAATGTTTTCGTTTAGAGTTTTGCTGGAGGTGATTATTCTGGAATCGTACTCTTTCCAATCGTCCACACTATTAAGTGAGTATTTATGATTTTATTAAGTGTGCAGCTAATTTAAAATTTTAATAGATACCTTTGTCGTTTAAAATATGCATTAGGTCCGTTACTTTGATATTTTTTGGGAAACTATGGATAAAGTATTCAAACCTCATTACCTTCTTTCTCAGTGCCTTCGTTTACCGTCGTTTTTTTGATCGATGATGATGAGATTAATACGATGGCAATTAGAATGTATTTTATGTTAGTTCATTTTTATTTTCTATTTTCTTTTTGCAAAATTATGTTTGCCAACTGTGACGATAACTGGCTAAGCAAAAAATACAATTATTATAATTTAAAAAAATAAAGCATAATAAAAATAAATAAAGCAAATAAAACATTACTTCTATAGATCGCTAAGGATGCCAAAGAAAACCAAACAAACATTGGAACAGAAACGAGAGCGAGATCGACTACAAAAAAAAGTTAATATGCAGAAATAAAGTAAGACCCCGAAAAGTATGCAAAAGAGAAAGCAAAAGAACGAGTAAGATATCTTAAAACAAAAGAACAGAAAATATAAAAAGCGCAGCAGATATGACACCGAGACAATTAAGAGTCCAAAGAAAAACATGGAGTTAATTCGTAACGTCACTACGAAAGGAAAAAGAAAGAAAAAGTTATACAACAGCTATTACTAGAAAATTCTCCAATAAATAGTGACATTGAAGTAATCTCAGCGAAACAAGATCCTCTCGCTAGACCAACTGTCAGCCCATTACCAAGTTCTTCCTTAAATTGTTTGGGTTCCGGTAACCATAACTCTTGTCAACAGTGCCTAAAAAAGAATGTCCTTCTAAGAAAGCTTCGCTACCGACATAAAAAAGAAATCGGCATTTTGAAACAAGACATAGAAAAAGTGAAAAAACAGAAAGACACCATTAGAAAAATGTTTTATAGAGTAATGAAAAATGAGAAGAAAAATGCAAATATAACGGCTGAAGAAAAAATAGAATATTTGGTACAAAATAAAGGCATTGAAAAACTGATTGAAAAAAAAACAATGTTTAGCGAAATCCTTAGAAGTAGTGTTCAAAAAGGGTATACGTGTTTGAAAAAAAAAGATAAAAAAGAGTTTTCTAATGTGGTAATGACGGAAAAAGAAAAAAAAAGAAAAATATAAGCTCTTGATCCAAATACATAAGAGTGAGAACTTAACAGAGCAATTAATTTTGGAGTTTTTCGATGATGACGCAGTAACTAGAATTGCAGCTGATAAAAGAGAATACATTACTAGAAACAAAATAAGAAAGCAGAAAAGATACTTAACAGACACATTGACTAATCTTTATAAGAACTTTATGCATAATTCAAATCTCAAGGTAACGCATCAAACCTATTGTAAATATCATCCATTTTGGGTTTTATACCCTAAGGAATCAAGCAGAAATATGTGTGCTTGCAAAGTTCACGTTAATGTTGATTTGTTGATAAAACGAAACATTATATTTCAAAATTTAAAAACTCTCTCGTTGGCTATATGAAGCACTGCACTAATATTTTAACTCAGTATAGAAATATTAAAGAGCTTAAAAATTATCTTAATCCATAAGTGATTCATGTTTACTGTGACTTTAGTGAGAACTACGGCGTAAAATATAACGAGGAAATGCAGAGTTTTCATTGTGGTGGAAGTAGGATGCAGTTATCATTGCACACATGTGTTATCTATTTGATAGATCCAGAAGTTGGAATTCAAAAACAATATAGCTTTTGCACAGTAAGTGAATGTACCCAACACGATGCAGCAGCTGTCTGGGCACACTTGATACCGACTTTTGCGTATGTGATGGAGCTTTCAAGCCAGATTGACACAGTACATTTTGTTTCCGACAGTCCAACAAGTCAAGTTTTATTTTTTATATGATCAGCCACCTATATTGCGATTTTCCACAACTAAAATCTGTGACCTGGAACATATTTGAAGCTGGACATGGAAAAGGAGCACCAGACGGAGTTGGTGCTGTTCTCAAAAGAACAGCAGATCAAGTACTTCGTTTTGGCAGTGACGTGAACTCCTTAGAAACATTCCTAGCCTGTCTTATACCTAGAGTAAAGATTGCGATACGTATTGTAACAAGATATGACATTGAAACAAGAAATTTTCCAACAAACTTAAAAGCCGCCAAAGGTACAATGATGGTACACTAAGCTCTTTGGGCATTTGGATGTTCTAAAATTACTTTAAGAAAATTAAGTTGTTTTCTGTGTGACAAAGAAGTTACTTGCATTCACGGCAAACATATTGGATACTATGGAAATAAACATATTGGAAACTGGCTAGAATTGACGTCATCATAAAAAGGAAAACTTTTCATGATGACGTCAATTCTAGCCAATTTCAGAGTTTCATTGATGAGAATACAACACCAGAACTCATAAAAGAAATCAGCAACCCAGATTTTTCAATTACTCGTTCTGAACCATCAATCAGATTCGAAGATAAATTGCCAAATAGACCGTACTCACCAAAGGTTAAAATACTGTCGGATATAAATTTGACTGATTGGGAAAATAGAAATGTTTACATTAATAAGGAAAATCTTGCTAAAAAAAACAAATTAGTAATAATTATCAAACCGACTGAAAAGTTTATTATGGGTAAGAGTAGTAATGAAAATTACACAAAAGAAAATAAAGACGAAATATATGAAAAGCAGAAGCAGGAATTACGAGTAATTGACTTTTGGAATTATGACACCGACAAAGAAGATACAAATCTGTGAAATGATTTTAAGATTTTGTTAAAAGAGACTTTTCTTATTCTTGATCTCGGATTACCAAATATTAGTAACTAACCTACGCCGAGTGTTGTGGGTTCAAACCCCACATGGGACGACACTTTGTGTGATCCACAAATTGTTGTTCTGAGTCAGGGTGTTCTTTGTGTCCGTTTCATGTATGTTTGTAAAGTCCCTCGCGACACAGGATATATTCCTAATGCGGGAGTTGTCTTTTATAAAAAAAAAAAAAAAAAAATCCTTCGCACCCCTATTTCCACAGCTAACGGCTCAAAATCATTCCCCTCCTTAACATTCTCATTACTATCTCATTCCAATTTTTGATTTGCTAATAATTTCATTGTTTTTCACAAATATAAGGTAGAAACAATAAAAGGTTGAAGAATTAACTATATAGTAATGAAATAAGAAAAAAAATTTAAGTTTTTTGACAATAATTTGAAATTTAGAATTTTCACTGAATTTGCACGAACTAGGCGAAACACCCAATGACTTGACAACGAATGACACCCAAACCTCGAATTCTGTTATAGGCGTACCCCAACCTAAATCAAAATCCTGTCCATCCTGCATAGTGTCTGAAAAAGAGAAACATACAGTTAAAACATTTAACGTCACAAAAAATCTTACAAAAAAATACTTACCTTATATTGAAGTCCCGACATCCGTATCCAATAAACGTCTTACATTACTTGTAGACAGTGGGGCTTCTATCAGCTTATTAAAAATAAACAGTATCGAAAAAATGCCCTCAATTACTAACCATATAATAACCTTCCATGGTTTGGGGTCAACGGAAAACCCAATGAAGACCCTAGACCATATTTTAATAAACTTTAACTCACTGAGCCATCATTTTCATGTTGTCCCCAATATAGATTACCCTACGACGGAATAATAGGCAACGATATTCTCGCTTATTCTGACTGCAAAATTAATTATATAGAAAATGTTTTATTCATAAATAATATAAAGTTTACCTTAAAATTTTGTGAACCGACTTATATTACACCACCTAGGATCGAAGCAATTATTGAATGTTCCGTTCTCAATCCTAAAATAAAAGAAGGCCTTGTTCTTGACCAATGCATAGCCGAATCCCTCTTGACTGCAAACTGCATAGTAAAAGTAAAGCCCAATTCTAGAATAAACATATCAGTAGTTAATATCTCTGAATCCCCCATTTGCTTAAACTCGGACCTTAAAATTAAAATATTACCATTAGACAAACCTGTCAAAGACACGGTTTTTCACACGATGCACTCTGAAATAAATGCTATAAATTCCTTGGAAAGAACTCAACAAGTACTAAATTTATTACGAGCTTCCCACTTAAACCCCGAAGAAGCAAATGCTCTAGTTGACCTCTGTTCCACTTACCCTGATATCTTCCATCTGCCTGGTGATCAGCTTAGTACCTACTACCGAAACTTTACAACACGAAATTAACACGTCTTCTTTCATCCCGATCAACACAAAATCATATAGATTCCTAGAAGTTCACAAAAAAGAAGTAGAAACTCAAATTCAACACCAACGAAACCTGTAATACTCAAATTATAGAACACATCGAATCCTTACTAAAAAGTAGTGCTAAAACTATCATCATGCCCGTATCAATAGACCTAGACGAATTCAACCCTTACCTTCAGGATGTGCTTTCCGCTCCGGAAGATTCAAACAGCATTTTGCAAGAGGAAATAGAACTCTATTCACTTAAAAACTAGAATTAAGAGGGAAAACCTACTATCTACTATTTACAAAAGTTCATTATTTTGACGACTGCACATATCCCGATATTTTTAAAACGTTAAAATTAGCCTGAGACGATATTGTTCTCTGTGGTGACATAAATAATATAGCAGTATCCAAAAACGCATTTGAACATCATTCTTTTGTTAAAATTTACGGCATGCTTGTGTATTTATTGAACAACACTAATATTATAGTAAATATACATCATAATACTATTATTTATCCTGTACCCTCGGAAATTTCAAAAATTCTAAAAGAAAACCACGATATTCCTATAGCAGGACATCTTGGTTCAAATAAAATGGTTGACCGAATTAAAGAACGTTACTACTGGAAGAACATGCGGTCAGATATAGAAAACCATGTAAAAAATTGTGCCCTTTGTCAATCGAATAAAGCCTTTCGCAGAATTAACAGATCACCCATGCAAATTACCACTAGTTCTACTCGCCCATTTGAAAGAATTAGCCTGGACATAGTTGGACCTTTGCCCGAAGCTGGAGTCCATAAATTGAAATTTAAACTTACCCTTCAGGATCATTTAACTAAATTCTCCATCGCTTATCCCATTTCTAATGCGACAGCAGAAGAATCTTGTGAATGTTTAGTACATTTCATATCATTTTTCGGGATTCCTAAAATGATACTTACAGATCAAGGAACAAAGAACAATGGCAGAAACATATTTACCTAAAACTTAAGCGTTTAAAAAATCCAGTCACAGTAAACTTAATCAATATTTTTTCTGTGATTTATCATTACACCACCATGTGTTGTATAAGTCTTATAAGAGATAAGATATTTTTGAAGATTTTATTTGACCTAAGTACGTAATGTCAGATTCGCCATCATGTATAACTGACTAGGGATGCGTGGTGGCAATATTATATTATGGAACATTTGATCGATAATCGATTCTTATAGCTTTGGCTGAAATATTTACCGAAGGTTAACCTATTATGATTATGAATTTGCTTCTGCCCACGTCTTCACTCGTACGGTAGAGTGACTGAATCAACATAATTAGAAATTATTTAAAATATTTTTGACTCTCTTTAAACGATTTTAAACACACTAAAGAAATAGAATATAGTTACGTTATTTTCCACTACACAGTGTGATGAGAAAAATACATTGTCATTGATAACGGTACATAAATAGACATACATCGATATTTTCAAAATGTCGATACGTCGTCGTTTAGATCCTGTCGAGTTCCGGACTCACCACGTTTGTTATTTTATTTTTGTTTAATTTAGTGTTAAACTCGAATAGATGTTATGCTTTTATTTATTTTTATTTCATATACTGTAATAATAATGAAAATAATATTTTCGGCTATCTGACACACAACGCCATCTAGTTTCAAACAAAATATTAACAATATGTTAGTACTTAACCTCGAAACATTCAAAATCCAATATCTTTTTTCCTAGACTTCTTTCGCAAGTTATTTGGATATGAGAATGGTCAAGAATAAATTCTCAAGTGTTAAGGATTTTTTGATATTTAAACGCTAACATTTCAGTTCAAATAAAATTATGTATGGGGACCTGCCATTGTCCTTTCACTGCCGACCTATTTAAACGAACTTGTGAATTTCTAAAAATAAAACAGATCTGGTCATCACCTTACCATCCCCAAACACAAGGAGCTCTCGAGAGCAGTCATTCCACTCTGAAAGAATACTTAAAAATCATACGTGGATGAGAACTAAACCAATTGGCACAAATTTGTCTACACCGCAATGTTGACCTATAATAGCAGCATTCACACAACAACTCGCTTCACACCCTATGAGCTTGTTTTCGGCCACAAGCCATTTATTCCCGATTCTGTTTTCAACTCTTCCTCTGATATTACTTATCCTGAATACATAAAAATGCTTCAACACCGCCTTAAAATTTCCCGTGAAAAAGCTCTTCAGAATATTCAAAGGTCAAAGGAACGGTCAAAGACATATTATGACAGACACACTCGCGCCGTTCAATACAAAATCGGTGTCCCGACTACGATACAGGGGCAGAACCGAACTGCTGAAACTGCCAGAGGGAGAAACTGAGCAGCATCGGGCACAACGCCTTTAACGACTCTTGCCCGGTTAGGATCAAGTGGGACATTATAGCGAGGACAAATACACAGTACCACTGCTAAGGGCTCCCCGGTAGATGCTGCCCCATACAGAGTGCTGCAGGCAAACCTACAGAGGCGAAAGCTCGCATCCGATGAGCTTATACTGGAAGCAACAAAACGAAGAGTCGCAATCGCCCTTATACAGGAGCCCTACGTGGGGTCGGTGAAAAGGATGAAGGCATACCGGGGCGTTAGGGTCTTCCAGAACACCGGGCAAGGAGGAGGGACTGTAAAAGCGGCAATGGCCGTCTTTGATCCAAATCTGGATGTCGTGCAGTACCCGCAACTCACCACCGATAACATCGTGGTGGTGGGAATCCGGACCAGTGCCTGGATGATCACGCTGGTGTCCTTCTACTTCGAGCCGACCGAACCTGTGGGGCCCTACTTGGAGCGACTGAAGTACATCAGGCGGAAGATAGGTTCCCAGCGCATCGTCTTAGGAGGCGATGCAAACGCAAAGAGCACCTGGTGGGGCAGCAGAATAGAGGACAGTAGAGGCGAGGCGTTTAGTGGAGCGCTTGGAGAGATGGACCTCCATGTCCTGAATAGCGGAAACATTCCAAATTTCGACACTGTGAGGGGCGGAGTGAGGTACTGCAGCTACGTGGACGTCACCGCCTGCACGAGCGACGTGATAGCCTGGATCGATGGCTGGAGAGGCGACGAGGGTCTCGTGAGCTTCGACCACAACGGCATAGTGTTCAACATCAATCTGAACAGAGCAAAAGGAATAAACATCAAACGCACAACACGCAAGTATAACACCAAGAAGGCGAATTGGGATGGTTTTCAGGTCCAGCTGACCCGGCTAATCGCTGAAAATAACATCAAACCGGAAGATGCTACCAACACTCACGAGTTGGAAAGCATAGCTGAAAAATACAGCAGATTGGTCGGGGAAGCGTGTGACCGGAACATCCCAAAGAAAAAGAGTAGTGAGTTGTTCACTATGCCGTGGTGGTCGGAGAGACTAGCAATATTAAAAAGGAGGTTACCACCAGAAGACGCCGAATCAGGTGTGCAGCGGCGGTCTGAAGAGAGTAGTTTCGCAGTACCTGGAACAAAAAGACAGATATGAATCTGAAGTGAGGAAGGCGCAGGTCGAGAGTTGGAAGGACTTCTGCGGAAGGCAGGACAGGGAGGGAGTCTGGGAGGGAGTCTATCGGATTTTGGGTAGGGCTACCGCAAGAGAAGAGGACCAAATGTTGGAGGAGAACGGGATCCACCTGGACGCGAAGGGTTCGGTTGAACTGCTAGCACGGGTCTTCTATCCGGACGACCGTGCAGAAGAAGATAATGTAGAACATCGACGCATCAGAGAAGCAGTCCAAAAGGAGGATGAAGAAGAGGGTCATCATGACGATGATCCACCCTTTAAAACAGAAGAACTCCTCGATGCGTTGCAGCGGTTCAACCTAAAAAAGGCTCCGGGATCGGACGGCTACACGGCCGATATCTGTGCCCACGCCATAGGGTCAGACCCCGCTCTTTTTCTGGGGCTATTAAACCGGTGCCTCCACCACGGTTACTTTCCGAAGATCTGGAAGGAGGCCGTGGTAGTGGTACTGAGGAAACCGGGTAGGGACTCGTAGGCCATCCCCAAATCGTGCAGACCGATTCGGCTATTGCCGGTCTTGGGGAAGGTGTACGAGAGGATGCTGATTGCTCGCCTCAAATACTATCTGTTGCCGAAAATGAGTACTCGCCAATACGGCTTCATGCCCCAAAGGAGCACCGAAGACGCCCTCTATGACCTAATGGGGTCTGGCGCCTGGTGGCCTGCTATTAAGCGACGTCTGGCTGAGGAAAATGTCCGGTAAACCTGAGGCGAGCAATCAGCAGCTACTTCAGCTGCAGAAGGGTGAGGGTGAGATATGCCGGAGAGGAGTGCAGCCGTTCTACAGAGAAGGGATGCGTCCAGGGATCGGAATGAAGCTGAAATTCGCACCGCACAAAATTTATGCGATGGTAATCACGCGGAAGCTTAAGTACGATCTCCCGCGCCTCAGCATGGACGGGATAGGCATTGGACTGTCAAAACAGATCAAAATCCTGGGGCTCAGTCTCGACCACAAACTCACCTTTAACACACACATCACAAATGTATGCAGAAAGGCGATCGGCATATACCAGAAGCTGGCACGGATGGCCCGGATCAGCTGGGGGCTACACCCCGAGGTGATTCGGACCATTTATGTCGCGGCAGTGGAGCCCACAATTCTGTACGGGGCCAGCAGTTGGTGTGCGGCGGCGAAGGGGCTTGGCGTCCGAAAACAGCTGAACGTGGTACAGCGCGGATTCGCCCAGAAGCTGTGTAAGAGCTATCGGACGGTCTCTCTGCACTCAGCGCATGGGACCCCGGAGTTCAAAAGTTTGGTAGACGAGGATCACACGACTGTGCCACATACAAATTAAAACTGGAACAGCTAATATTAAATACCAAATACCAATTACAATCAATCAATCAATCAATCATTTACCTGTGTTTTACGAAATAAATGATTGATTGATTGATTGATTGAATAGTTTAATTAAAAAAAAAAAAAAGTTTCTAGAGTAACTTACTAAGTGATGGATAATATTTCAATAGGCCAGTTAAATCTTCATAACGATAAAATAGCTACATCAGAATTAGACCGTTTAATTTTAGAACAAAAGTTAGACATTGTCCTTATACAAGAACAATATCAGAGCGCTCGCTTGCGTCGTAATGTAGTACAGCTTGACTGCCGTTCGCAGGCTGGGATATATGTTGCAAGTTCTAATTTTACGGTAACGTCTTTGCGTAATCTTATGACGTCACACTGCGCCGTTGCTGAGATCTGATCCTCTACCTGTAAGGTTAACGTAGTGAGCTGCTATTTTCAATATTCACATTCTATTGATCCTCACTTACATCACTTACGTTACGTCTTGCAGTTCCTCGTGGGACATAAAATTATCATTGGCGCTGATGTCAATGCGTCATCTTCATTATGGTATGGCAAGTTGCGTTCAACCGACACGGTTCGGCGTTGTGCGGTTGAAGATTTCATTGCGGAAATGAATCTTACTATTCACAATACCCCCGATGCACCACCAACTTTTTGCAACCCAATGGGTGAGTCTTCTATTGACGTGACGCTTACGCGCGGCGACGTCTCGATATCCGGATGGCGTGTCCTTCCGGACGCATCCTGTAGTGATCACCGCTTGATCGTGTACGAATTCATACCAAGGGTTGCACAGGATCCACAAAGGGCTCCCTATAATTTTAGATATAAAACTAAAGGTGCGAACTGGGCTTTGTTTGGTTCACTCTTTGCAACTCATACCAAAGACTTCAGTCGCAGTAGTTTATCAGCTGAGGAAAGCGCAGAAATACTATCAGAAACTTTCACATACTGCGCTGATGTATCTATTGGTCGCGGATCTATCACTAACACTCGTAGATGTGATTGGTGGAATGATAGATTAGCCGACCTACGTAGAAGCTACCGGAAAGCTCGTAAAAAGTTAAACACTATTAAAAAACATAACGTAACAGGAGATTTGTACAATAATTCTCTCATTGCTCTTAGAGTTGCCAGGTCCCACTACAGAGCTGCTGTGGAAAAATCCAAGGGAAACTTAATTCATAAACTTGTTGATAAACTCGATAGAGAGGGCCCGTGGTCACCTTTGTATCACGAATTTAAGGCAAATAGATCAATTGACCTTGCATACATACAGAACATCAAAATTAATAACAGATATACCACAGGAGTAGAACAAACAGCAGAATATCTTTTAGAATCACTTGTACCCGACGATCGGCCGGAAAACGACACTGATCATCACCGACAGATCAGGCAGTGGGCCATCGAACCACCTCTGTCTCCAATGTCTGATTTACCATCTTCAGACGAATTTCTCGGTATCATTCGATCCTTGCCGCTAAACAAGGCTTCGGGCGATGATAAAATATCTAACAAAATGATAAAAGAAGCTTGTAAACTTTCGGGTGACACGATTTTCACTGTCTTTAAACGTTGCATTGCTGAAGGAATATTTCCTCGTATATGGCGGTGCGGTAATATTCGTATAATACCAAAAAGTGGCGACAAGCCACCGGATGATCCTAAATCCTACCGACCAATCACATTATTACCATCGTTAGGAAAGCTTTTAGAACGTCTTGTAGTGCCCCGGCTTCTGCCAGGTGGAGTCAAATTTCATGATAGACAATTTGGATTTACGTTGGGTAAATCGACAACTGACGCTGTTATATCGGTTAGAAAGTTTGTCACAGAGTCAAAATTTCAATACGTGCTGGCTATTTTCTTAGATATATCTGGCGCCTTCGACAACGCATGGTTCATGCTGTTGCTGAAATTAAAATCACGAGGGTGCTTTAAAACTATTTATTCCCTTATCTCTTCGTACTTTTCACAAGGTACAACTAAACTAAGACTTGGTCATCATTCTGTGTCGAAGGCGCTTACAATGGGATGTCCTCAGGGATCGGTGCTAGGTATATACTTGTGGAATATCGGCTTCGACGATTTTCTTGCGATACCAATACCATCCGGATGTATTCTGAACGCGTATGCTGATGACGGCTTATTATTGGTGGAATCTGATACTAGGGCGGGACTTGAGAGATCAGCCAGTAGATGTTTGAACTTGATATCTCAATGGGGTGAACGTAATCGCTTAACTTTTGCACCCAACAAAACCTTCCAGCTACTTTTAAAAGGTAACCTCAAATCACCGCCAAGCATTAGATTTGACAATGTTACTGTAAAAAATAAAACCTCAGTGTGTTACCTAGGATTAGTTTTAGAAAGAAACTTTTCATTTATCGAACATATTAAAATAGTTAATGAAAAGTCTAAAAAGAGTTTCTGTGCATTGACAAGGATATCAACTGCGACATGGGGTCTATCATTTAATACATTAAAGATCATATACGGAGCTACTTATTTAGGTTCTATGTGCTATGGTGCACCTGTATGGGCCGATAGGGCGACCATAGGCGCTGTCCGTTGCAAACTGCTACAAGGCCAACGACTTGCACTGATATTCTTGTGTAAGGCATATAGGACGGTTAGCACTGAGGCTTTGCCGGTGTTGGCGGGTGTGCTTCCGGTCCATCTCGAGGTGCAGAGACGTGCAGCCATGTACTATTCAAGACAACAAAACATGGAATGCGATTTTTTGGGCGCGCGGGATCGCGGGAAAATTACAAGATTGCTTCAACAGCAGCCCGATGTCTATAATGACCTCATAGACGAATGGCAACAACGCTGGGATGAACCATCCAAGGGGCGCCATCTTTACCGATTCTTTCCATCTGTTCGCGAACGGTTATCGAGGATATGGCTTGAGGTGGATCACTGTGTCGCTCAATTTCTTACGGGTCATGGTAACTTTAAGAGCAAGCTTTATTCATTTAAATTAGTCGAGTCACCATTGTGTCAATGCTTAACACCTAACTCTCACTATGAACAGTCTGCTCATCATATCCTCTGGGAATGTAGTCTTTGGTATAATGAACGTAATATAATGCTGAATAGCTCGCAGGAGACATCTGGGGCGGTATACTATGGGGATCTTGTGTCAACTAGGGTGAATTTCCGTGCGTTTAGGCGATTCTGCCATACATATTATAGAAATCAAACATAGCTCACGTAGGACCCGTAATATTTGTGGCCGTGGTGCTTCCCTATTTAAAAGGGTGTATGGCCATTTTATTTCATTTTGTCTCCCGCTTTGCTAAGGAGGGAAGTGGATTTACTGTATTTCCAACTCCTCCAATTTTCTTCTGATTAATTTCGTTGCGGGTTCCAAGACAGTTTAATTTCTTCCTGGGACTTCCCGAGGGTCATAAATCGGTGTGTTCGTGGGTCACTGCTGTGGATCCTGGTGTACAGGAGTTACAGTGGTGGGCGTGTGGGTGGGATTAGTCCCATATAAAGACGAGGATCAATTACAGAGCACCACCAAAACTGAGGTGCGTATTTTCACGGACGGGAGCAAGATTGAGGGCCGGGTTGGCTCAGCGTTATCCATATGGTATGACGGAGCCGAAACCAGGGCCCTCAAACTTGCTCTCTCATCCCACTGCACCGTCTACCAGGCTGAGCTTTTGGCCCTATGCAAAGCGGCCAGTGAGGTTCTCAGGCTAGGCGAAACCACGTTCGGTATCTTCAGTGACAGCAGAGCCGCACTCCTGACGATCATTAACCGTCATGCCCTCCATCCCCTTGCGGTAGAGGCCAGAGGCGCCATTCGGCAAGGCATGGCCCAGGGTAAGGAAATATCCCTATTCTGGGTCAAGGCCCACGCAGGGTTGGTGGGCAATGAGCGAGCTGACCAGCTCGCCAGGGAGGCGGCTCTTTGACTGAAGAAAGCACCGGACTACGGTTTGTGCCCTGTTTCATTCGTGAAGCGTGGTCTTCGACAGGCCACGCTTGGCGAGTGGAACAAGAGGTACAAAGAGGGCGAGACCGCCTCCGTCACCAGGCTCTTTTTCCCCTGTGCGCTGGCAGCATATAGTGTTGTACGCAAGATCGAGGTCGCCGGCAGTACGACCCAACTATTAACGGGGCATGGTGGGTTCTCCGAATACTTGACACGGTTCAAGTGTAAGGAGAACCCAGCATGCATTTGTGACCCGAATGTCAGCGAGACCGTCACTCATCTTATCACGGAATGCCCTACTTTTGATAAACAAAGGTTTGATGTAGAACAAGAATTGGATGCTGGTGACAGTCTCAAATTTGAATATGCTAATTAGCGGCAAAAGTCGAGATATCTTTTAAAATTACTGTACTAATATAATTAAGAAGGTTAATAAAAGAAATAGGGTTAATTAACATATGATACAAGATAATATAAATTATTGTTGTTTATCATATAAGAAATATAGTAATATAATAGAGGTAAATTGTATAGTAAATAGTATTTAGATTTAGTCAATGGGAGTTACCTAGTTGTAAGAAATATAGCATGTAATAAGTTTAAGCACTATATCTATAACCTACGATTTAAATGTATAATATGTAGTAAGTTAAGCACAATATGTATAACCTACGATGTAAATGTATAATATGTAATAAGATAAGTATAATATGTATAACCTACGATGTAAATAAAGAGAAAAAATTTACCTAGTGTAACTAAATAACCCTGAATAAAGAAAATGGGAAAAAAAGAAAAAAAAAGATAGAGAATAGAGAATAGAAAGACAACAGTATGCAGCATGAAAGTACGAGAAGTAGCAATATAGAGTAGTAGAACTTGAATGAACGTAATAGTGTACAATAGGCTCCAAAGAACATTGGAGGTGCTAGAATATATAAAAAAAAAAAACGGTGATTACGTTTATCTACGGAATCATGTGAGATTACGTAAAGCTTTATCAGCCGTTTGGAAGGGTCCGTACCAAGTTTTTCAAATTCACGGTAATAATACTCTAACTCTTCTGATCAATCGGCGTCACGTTAAGCACCATTTTGATTAAATAAAACCAGCACACTTGAATGGTTAACTAATAATACGATCCCTGTTTATGTACAATTTGTTATTTATTAACCTAGTTAATATGACTATTACAGACTGGAGGCCGCTTATACTATAGCAAGCACCGAAAACCAATATGTTGAATACATCATCCAGGGTCCCGGTATATTCTTCGATCCGGTTGGTTCTCTCAAAGTAGTTAATGATAAATTTCACATAGTTATCCCTGTAGATGTGTCCGCTTTCAGAGGTCACATCGAAAGCATTCAAAATGCATTCAACAGAATACGGTATCAATGTCGAGAAAGTGAATAAATAGCTGAAAAACAATGCTTAAACATGTTGGAACCATGAAATTCATTATATACAGACATCTTACGTGATTTTGATTCATTCTCCCATATTATTTCTAATAGCTTCTCTACAAGATCCGCTTGGATATCTGGAATAGGTGTCATTTTTAGACACATATTTGGTACTTTAGATGAGGATGATGCTGAAAATTATAACAATGCTATCAAAAAACTATTCACAAATGAGAAGAAAATTAAAGATGCAATCAAAGAAAGCATTATTGTTTCCCAATCAGCCATTTCTAATGTAAATAATTCTTTACACGAAATCTATGTTAACCAAGCAAAATTGAATGACGTCATTGACAGAATAACTATGTCATATAATAATATATCTAATATTGTAATAACTAACAGTTTTAAAATTAATTTTGAAAATGTTTTAAATATCCTACAGTCTAACCTATACACCCTCTCCTTTAAGATAGAGGATATTTTAAACTCTATTCTATTTTTACAAAGTAACACTCTTCACCCATCTATTTTAACACCACGTCAACTATACGAAGACATTGTTAGTAACCTTAAGGTAGTTCCTAAGTATAAGGATTTCCCAGTAAGTTTAGAATTAAACAATATTCATAGTTTAATTAATATTGCTAAGTTAGTCTGCTACTATTTAGATAATAAACTAATATTTGTAGTAAGAATACCCTTAGTTAGTGCTTTAGAATATAATTTATACAAAAATATTCCACTGCCTATTCCACATGGCCCAGAAACATCAAATTCTTTTAGTTTGATTTTACCTACTGAACAATTTTTAGCTTTAAGCAAAGACAAATCTTCTTTCGCATTTATTAAAAACCTACAAGACTGTAGAGATATATCCTACAAGACCTACCTTTGTAAATTATATGAAATTTATACAGTGTCGGGTAACCAATATTGTGAAAGAGAAACCCTAAGGCCAAAACCACTAAGGATGTATCCTCATTACCTGAAAATTGTCAATATAGATTCCTTCATGGTAATATTGATGTTTGGCACAAATTAAATAACAATAATTGGATATTTGTACAATCTAAACCTACGAAACTTACTATTGAATGTTCAAATAGTATACTATCACAAACAATTTATTGTATCCGGCACAGGAATCCTTAATATTCCATATAATTGTGCAGCATATTGTAGAAATACAAGGTTAGTAAGAGAAACCACCCCCACTTTAAAATTACCAATGGTTTCTTCTAGTTTCAATATTATTAACGATAGTTGTTGTAATGTAGGTCGAGTAAAGAAATTAAATATATCGCCTTTTAAATAAATAATGTAAAATTAGATGCTTTTAAAATTGTATCCAATCAGATTATAGACAAGTTAAATTCCGTAGATAGTTCCCATGATTTTGATAAGCATATAAGTTTCCCAATCCTTAGCGTACTTTCTGTAGTTTTATGTTTAGCTTTAGTTTTACTATATATTTGTAATAAAGGCAAGTGTTCAAAATCAATTATGCATACAATAACAAATGAACAAGATGAGAACTCTCACATAGAATCACATAGAATTAGTAATAACTCCAAATCAACCGCGTTTACGGATGGAGTAATTTCCCGGATACTTTCCCTTACGGTAAGTTTCCTCTTAACCGGGGGGCTGTTACATACCCCTTTTGTATGGGACTTCGCTGAGCTAAGCGTTGCTAGGCGGGTATCAGATATCCCAGTACTCAGAGCGTCGCCAGCATGCATCAGTCTCTTCCGAACCCTGAGATTGAACACTCGCCTTTTCCATTTTACTTGTAATCATGCTTTTTTATTAAAAGTGTTCATTACTATACTATTTCCTTTTTTTAAAAAGCCTAAGTCAAGGCCCCGTGTAACAGTTCGTAAATGTCTCGTAACTGTTTAAATGGTCATTAAAAATGATGTATTGGAGAAGGTCGACTTTCAAATGTTATGAACGGTTTTTTTATCACTAAAAGTTAGAAAAGTTAAAATTTAAACTTTATGTACTTAACAAAACTATTCACTTCCGTCCTTTTATTGTTTTTATTGTAATTAACAACAATAAAGTTAAAATTAAAATACCAGTGTGTTATTTTTCTTGCCTGCTCCATCATTAGACCATGAGCTGGTCTCATCTCATATACTATATTACGATGATACTAATGACACCTGGATCATCACTTGGACCAGTAGAAAAAGGAAATCCAAATATACAACTGTTGCTCTAAGTTTCTTAGGAGTTAAGCACCAGTCAGATGGTGGTTCTGATGCTATTACTCACGACACTTTATTTACGTACAAAGAGCTGATAATCTCCAGACGGATGAAAAGAAGCCTCGAGGAGAAAGGAGAAAAATTCTGATAAAAATCAATGGCCTAGTACTTGATTTGTTTGAGGAGGTCTGATGGCAGTCGGTCCCCTATCATCGTTTGTGTTAGGAGTTAGGGGAGTCTAAGTTCAATCGAGTTATGTACAGACATCTCAAGTTACTAACGCGAGTTTACTCATCACACGGTTTGAGGTTTGGTCGTAAGAATGTACCAAAATTATGTTTGTTCCAACAAACATAATATTGTTGTTGCCAATAAGTTGTGTTCAGACGATGCACAAAGACCCTATTTTGCCTATTTAACAGTAGATGTAGTAATTATTTTATTATATATTAAATATATATTATATATAGTTATATATATAAATATATTATATATAGTTGCCGTCGGGCCTTTGTAGAAAACATACGCTTGTTTTGCTTAAGAGTGCAAATTCCAGTGTTTCTCAAACAATCGACACAATGTTTATCTGTATCAGTTGTAACCTACAACACACAGATGACCCAACTTGCAGTGTTTGTAAAAACCAATATGACTTTGGGTGTGCTGGAGTCACTGAGAATGGCTTTAGAAGACTAGGTGAAAGGAAGAATAACTGGCGTTGCTCTAAATGTAAGCTTAGTCCCTTACCTTCCCCGGCTTCAGCGTCTCCAGTGCCCAGTCAGTTGGATAAAATGCAAGAGCAACTCAATCAGATCGTCTTCCAGTTGGCTCCGCTTGCATCGTTAATAGAAGATATCAAATCTATTAAGTCTGATGTCAACAATCTTAAGGAGTCAGTGGAGATGGCTCATGGGCTTATATCTACTTTTTCAAGCTCCATCAAATCGCTGGATGAAAGAATTATGCAAGTCGAGAAGGTAGCAACAGAAATTCCTTCCATGCAGGCAGAAATAAGTAGACTGAATAGGGAACTGGATGATAAGGACCAGTGGGCCAGGGCGAATAACGTCGAGATTCGTGGCATTCCCCAAAAGAAAAACGAGAATCTGTATGATGTAGCCCAGAAAATTGGCAATCTTTGTGAATTTCCCATAAGAAAAGAAGAAATAAACTATATTGCCCGGGTTCCTACACTCGTACCGAACGCGGAGAAACCAATTATTATAGCTTTTAACAATAGATATATAAAGGAAGAACTGGTTGCGTCCTCACGGAAATGTAAAAGGCTAACACTTTTCAACCTGGGTTTTTCATCGCCTAATAACTTTTATATCAACGATCACTTGACGCAGCGGAACAAGAAACTATTGAGTAGTGCAAGATCACTGGCGAAAGAACGAGGGTTCCAATATATCTGGGTGAAACACTCCAAAATCATGGCCAGGAAGACCGACAGTTCCCCTGTGTTTTTTATACGCTGCGAAAAAGATTTGGCGAGGATTGTCTAAATTTTTATTTTATAGTTAATATTTTGTACCGTGTGTTGTATAAACACGTACACAGTTTGAGAACCATTTGCATATTACCTGCCTTTTGTTTGACGATCTATGAGCGCTGTCCGAGATGTCGAGCTAATCAATTAACGCACGTAAGTACACAGTACTATATGATGTTCTCGCATGTATTCACGCGCTCAAGCGCTCACATAGTGTTCATTATTGTGTACACATTCACTTGTATAAGTTCGAAATCATTTTTATATCGATGTCAATACTTCTTATGGATGTTTGTAAACTATTGTTCGTGTACCTTATATTTTAAAATAAAAATGTGTTTTTCTTTTTATACTATAAACCAAATGATATGGATTGGTATTATTGTGAAGTATTTTACATGTTGTTTACTACTTATCCGTTCACCACAGGTAATTGATATTTTATGTGTTATATTATTGCATAATTTATATTTCTACGGCACTGTCTTAGTCTGTTACGATAACGAATTTTACATTTTAACCACGTTTTTAGTATTGCGTGGTGTTTTATCTATAAAATTAAGTAATCATTGTTTTAATATGCTTCTCTGGAGTTTATGTTTACCTTGTATCAATGGCTACCACTAATTTTAATATGTATTATCAGAATACTCGAGGCCTACGCACTAAAACGCACTTATTCAAGCGTAATATCCTTCTCTCATCATATGACATCGTTTCGCTAACCGAGACCTGGCTGCTAGAGGGTATTTACGACCGGGAGTTGTTTGATGAGAGATATGTCGTTTGGAGGTGGGACATTATGTGGCGACGCGTGAGAGGTACGGGGGTGGGGTGCTTCTAGCTGTACGTAGGGAGTTCGCTGCTGTTGAGCGCCCTGAATGGCGTTCTACAGCAAAAGATATTTGGGTTACCATTACTTTAAAGCATCGAACATCGCTTAGTAGTTTGACCCGCTTACACGTATGTACAATATACCTATGCAGTGAGAAAACTGGTAATTCTTTCAATATACAATTGCAGAACTTTACCCAAAACCTTTCGTTAATTGTGAACTCTCATCCCAATGATTTATTTTTGATAATAGGTGACTTTAACCTAAGTCATATAGTCTGGCACGGTGAACCGAGTAACTTGCAGGCGAACGGGATTACTGGTACATCTCAAGCGTACTTTTTTGATACCTTATCTGAATGTGGCCTCAATCAATATAATCTTGCAAAAAACACAAATGGTAGAATACTCGATTACATAATATGTAACCACAGAGTAACTGTCGCGTCATGTAGCAACTCGTTGGTGCCTGAAGACTCTCACCATAAATCTTTAAATGTTACTATTAAGTTTTTGAAAGAATGTCATTTAAAGAGTAATCCCCGCTATAAATATTGTTATGAAAAAGGGGACTATAAAGCTATCAAATTATCACTGTGTAACATAAATTGGCATACATTGTAACAGTAATTTTTTTGGTATATTAGTAATGCGATAAAAGCGACACCTGTTGGCCGCATCGCTTTGTTGTTGATTTATCTAAAGTAGTTTGTAGCTACGGTATTGATCTCCTTTGTTCACTTTCGGACAACTAGATGGCGTTGGTTT
This sequence comes from Arctia plantaginis, assembly GCA_902825455.1. Taxonomy (NCBI): domain Eukaryota; kingdom Metazoa; phylum Arthropoda; class Insecta; order Lepidoptera; family Erebidae; genus Arctia; species Arctia plantaginis. The sequence continues at coordinate 12,775,549 of CADEBD010000288.1, forward strand.
GAGACATAATAGATTGATAAAAAGACTTCCTTTTTTAATCTGTTTTGTTATTCTGTCATGTCAAATTGTATAGGTGTTGAGAGTGTTCAGCTATGGTGGAAAGCAAGTTACTTTTGATTTTGTTAGCGTTGTTTTCTTTCTCAATTTAAATGTCAGAGTGAAATGATGAAGAGGGGTTAATTTCTGGAAGATTCCTGAACCGAGGATATATAAGTCCGGCTTTCTACCACGAGAGACACTCTGCTATCTCGTGTCTTTCAACCTTAAATAGTGTTTTGATTGTCGTGTAATTTGAATTTCGTAATATGTAGTCTGTTTAAATCTACCCACTAAAGTGGTATTATCTAAATTCTTCTTAAACCTATTTGTTTCTGGAACCTGATTAATTATATGAGTGCTAATCCATTCGTAGGGTCCCAGATTTCGGGGTCAAGACGGTCAGTCTCAGACGGCGTGCTTGCTCTTTTGTGACCTTCTGGTACAGACTCAAGTTTCTTGGTACCCTCTGGCAAAGCTGGTGATTGCGCGGCTCACGACGCAAGCGGACAGCCGTACCCAAGAGTTACGTACTTAAACTTATAATTGCAAATTGTTAAACTTTTATCCATATCTAATATAAATAGCCGACTCGGGCGGAAGAGGAAGTAACCTCCTGGAGGGACGACGAGGTGGCACCGAGCACCATCAGCTCGGCTCTAACGCGCTCCGCTGCAGTTTTTTTTTTCTTTCTTGTACCCACACTAAATAATTTATTTAATTTCTCATTGTAAATTTGAACTACTTTTTTTTTTGAAATATACATGTATGTATAACTGAGGTGTAAGTTGTTTTCCTCTAAAGAGTCCCATAGGTTTCCCACACGCACACACTTCTATTCTCATACAAGGCGCCCTGAGGGAATCTCTTGAATCTCTCCACTGGGTCAGCCGGTGAGTAGTCCGCCTGAGAAGAAAAGCGGCTACAACATGTTCAAACAATATCGCTTTAGAGGACGCAGTAGATACATTTTATAAACACCTTTATGACGTCATAGATCAATCGATACCCCAAAAAGTAATTTCCTCTAATTCTTTTCCACCGTGGTACTGCAGTCCTTCCAGTTCCAAAAATATAAATTTTATAAAAAATATCAAATTTATGGTAATTCTAGTGACTACAACACATTTTGCCTTCTTCGGTCGTTTGTATTCCGTGTGGTGACGGATTCCGTGTGGTGATGGATTAAGAATACAAATTGTCACCACCCCAATTCATCCCGTGGGTGTCGTAAGAGCCGACTAAGGGAGCAAACTAAGCAGGACAACCGCACTGCAAAGAGAAGGAAAACTTGAAACAAACCCTATACCAACCCGTCTGGCCAGCGTGGTATAGTAGGCCAAAACCTCCTTTCTAGGGAGAGGCCTGTGTCCAGCAGTGGACTACTATAGACTGTTGATGATGTGATGTGATATCTCGCTCTGAAGATGCAATAATTAAATGCCCCAAGCATTTCTGGTCCTATGTTAAATCAAATAGAAATGGATCCAATTCACTACCCTCGACAATTTGCTATAATGGTCGGTCAGCCGACACAGGTGTTGAAATATGTAATCTTTTTGCTGCACACTTTTACTCCAACTTTCTTCCGCCGTCGGCGTCTTCCTTACCAAGTCCTGTGTCTTACAATGACGTACCAAATTGTATAGGTGATATAGTGTCCGTGTAGTGACGGATTAAGAATACGGAATGTCACTACCCCAATTCATCCCGTGGGTGTCGTAAGAGTCGACTAAGGGCGCAAAACAACGCAGGACACCAGCTCTGCAAAAAGAAGGAAAACTTGTCACAAACCCTATACCAACCCGTCTGGCCAGCGTGGTATAGTAGGCCAAAACCTCCTTTCTAAGGAGAGGCCTATGTTCAGCAGTGGACTATTACAGGCTGATGATGTGATGTGATGTGATGATATAGTGGTTGATGCTGATGCAGTTCTGAAACTACTTCAACCTCTCGATCTATCGAAAGGGGCGGGTCCCGATAAAATTGTACCCCTATTTATTGTTAAATGTGCTGCATGCTTAGTCGAGCCTCTTACCATACTGTATAAAAGGTCGATTTCAGAGGGACTAGTACCTAGAATTTGGAAGTCAGCATTTATCACCCCTATACACAAGAACGGCAACAAAAATGATGCTAAAAATTACAGGCCTATTTCAAAGTTATGTGTTTTTGCAAAGGTGTTGGAGAAGATTGTGTATTCACAACTTTATGAAGCAGTTACCTCAATAATAATTTCTGAACAGCATGGCTTCCTTAGAGAACGATCAACTTTATCAAATTTAATACTTTTTACGGACTTTACGACATCAAACATGGATGGCGGTGGACAGGTAGATGCAATTTTCACTGACTACAGTAAAGCATTTGACCGCATTGACCATAAAATACTTTTACAGAAACTACTTTTTGCGGGAGTCCACGGCAACCTTTACCGGTGGTTTGCTTCATATATTGAGAATCGATGTCAGGCAGTAGTACTAAGGGGGTTCTGTTCCACCTGGTGCAACGTCTCTTCTGGCGTGCCGCAAGGCTCATTACTCGGACCACTTCTTTTTAATTTATTCATAAATGACGTCGGCCAATGTATAAAATATTCAAAATTTGTGCTTTATGCCGACGATATGAAGATATTCAAAAACATTACTTGCATAAATGACTGTCGCCAACTTCAGGAAGACTTGGATAGATTTGAACACTATTGCTTGGTTAATAAATTAGATTTAAATGTTAATAAATGTCACTTCATTACCTTCACTCGCAAAGCCAAAAAAAATAATTTTACGTATTCTATTAGGGGTCATGTGTGGATGAGGTCCGAGACCTGGGAGTTATTCACGACTCCAAGTTAACATATGAAAAACATATAGATTATATTGCTAAAAAGGCTAGTAGTATTGGGTTTTGTTCTCTGGTCTGGTTCTCAATTTAAAAATTTGAAAGTGTTAAAAGTGCTATATTGCTCGCTGGTGCGTAGTGTCCTCGAGTATTGCTCGCAAGTGTGGAATCCACGATACAACGTTCACAGGGAAAGACTGGAATCTATACAGCGTAGGTTTCTAAAGCATCTGCAATACAAGTCTAAGTGTTACGACCCAACTTATGAAGCGCGCTGTCGAAGACATCATATCTTACCATTGTGTGAAAGAAGGAGGATTTCAGATGTCACTTGTCTTGTCAAAATTTCTCCGAACGTTATTGATTCACCTACCTTATTATCCAAAATCAACCTTAAAGTACCAAACAGGATGACTAGACAACATGTATATCTAGATGTTCCTCATTGTTTGTCAAACTATGGGCAGAACTCATTCTTTGTCAGAGCTGCAAGAGAAATTAACGGACTGGTTGGTTTGCCACAATTAGATTTGTTTAATACTAAACCATACCAATTTAGCAGAGTATTAACAGATGCATGGTTCTCGGGCTAATATTATTGAACTGTATAACTTTTGTTTATTTTGTTACCATTTCGGTTTTTGTTGCTTTAGTTTTCTCATTTTATTTATCTTTTACATTTATTATAATTGCACGGTTCTTTTAATTATTAGTATGTTGTTAAAACATCATAAGCTGTTTAGATGTATAACTGCGAAAACATGTAAATGGTGGATAGTGTTAACACATGTTGTATCCTTTGTTATATGCACTGTATGTTTTCCGAACAAAATAAATATATATATATATATATAGCTAACATGCCCTACATAATAATTAAAAAATACTAGATTTACTGTTAAATAGCGTCTAACGTTTAACCTACCTATCTAGAAACCCTAACCTACGTACGCAAATATCTAATGATAAATCACAGTTCACTGTGATTTTGTCCACTACTGACAAGACAACTGAAACTGACAATACTTTGCTCTGTGGTTCGTTCGTTCGTTCGTAATTTATTGTAATCGCAGTGAAAAGTGGAACCCAATTTTGTCATTATTTGTGCAACTAAGCGCTACTATTTTTAATCTAATGTGATATTATCAATATTTTCTACGTACAATCCCAAAATAAATGTGTACAATTGTGCATTTATTATAAAATAAACTTGAGATTGTGTCTATGAAAAAGATGCCTTTGTCCACTAATTTATGTATTTCCATAAGTTTGATTTCATTAATTTTTACGTGTGTAATAATATCAAGTGACAATTTTGCACATGCAAATGAGAATGAGGTTGAAAGCATTACGAAAATTGGACAGGGTGTAGGACATATCATGAACATTTATTACTGGTGAGGTTATTTTATCAGTATGTAAATTATAGTTAATTTTATTGTGATATAACCAGTCGTCTCCACCATAATACCATTGTTACAGCTATTCATGTGGATATAGAAAAGTATTTGAAGACTATGCAGGTATAATACAGCAGAAATATCCTGATATTTCTGTAATTGGGGCCAATTATGATCCACCTGGTCTGAATATGTATTTGTCTAGATTAATTGTAAGTATAACTTCTTAAGTCAATTCAGTGATGCAATATATTATTATATCTAATCTTTGTACTTTATATGATTGAAAGTGAGACTACAACACTTGATAGTAACCTGATTAATTATGAACTGTGGATGAAACTCCTGGGAATGGCTAGTTTATCTAAAAATTCCTATAATGAATTCTATGCCTTAAGTCTAATGGCATTATTGTGATCCTTGTAGTATTTATTTATAATAGCATTATATGTGTTTAATTATGTTAAAATATAGAATGCAACCACCTCTTTTATAATCCCTAGAAACAATATCTAATAAAAACAACCAGCCTGTTTTTTTCCTATGGCACCTTGCAACAATATCTGTGAAAAAGTCTACCTGGTGACAGAAAGTTATAAATATTATAAATTATTATAGTTAATTCATATTGCTGCTGTTTAATTTATTTGGAAGTTTGTCACCAGTCTGTAGCTTAGTGGTACAACCAATAATACACCCTATCTGGATGACTATGCAGTAGCTCACTATGTAGGGATGTTGTACCTTGAGTGAGATAATTGGACCAATATGTTGTAGTAAAGATGACATTGTGTCAACATTATTTCAATTAGCAATGTTTTTATGACTTCTGTATAAACTTATCATGAGGTTTATATTTGAAGTCCTAATATATCATTTAGCTCTTTACTAAGTTTATTACATCGATATAAAAAGTAAGTTATATTTCAAATATACATTATACATTTTAATAAATTTTTGTTTTGCAGGGTTTTGGTAAAATGATACTTATCATGTGCATACTAAGTGGAGTAAATATTTTTGCTTGGTTAAATAAGCCGCAGCCCGCATGGTGGAGTTGGTGCCTTGAGAACAAATTATATGCATGTATGATGATGTTCTTTCTAGCCCAAATGATTGAGAGTCAGTTGGTCTCATCTGGAGCTTTTGAAATATCCCTCAACAACATTCCATTGTGGTCTAAATTGGACACAGGGAGGATTCCGCAGCCACCAGAACTATTTCAGATTATTGACAATACCTTGCAGTTCTCAAAAATGGATCTCCCCAATAATAATTTTGTACAGTAATGCTTTTTGAAAACACATGGGTATGGGATATATATATGGAGTATCATAGTCAAATCTAAATTTTAATATTTAGTATGAATGCTCATTGTAGACATTAATACCTTCTACTCATTGGAAGTTATATGTGTGATTATTATTAATTACCATACCTGTGTGTGTCCAACATCATCATAGAAAGTTCTTATGTACTTTATGTTACTATCAATGGAGAATATTCCTAAGCTATTTTCGAAGTTGAAATTGTTATTACTTTTAACTTAAATCTTTATTTACCTATTATATATGTTCAATAGTACAAATTGTGAACTTATAAGTTTAAAATAGTAACTTTCTACAACTTTAATTTCAGTAATGAAAGAATTTGGGTCTTGAAGTAATCACACATTCTTACTTTATAAATATATTTAATTAAATATTTAGATTGTAAAACAGAACTTTTATTTTCGCACTGTACTTACGCATAATAATGATTACTCTGTACCATATTTATAATAACTGAAAAAAGATTAAAGGCCTACATTTCAGTTAAAAGGCATTAGAATAGTAATGCAATATGCAATTAATATGGTATTTAACATTCACTTTTGTTTTAATGGTAAAATTATAGAGCTGTCAATTGTGATTTAAATAATATTTACAAGAGACAATGGTGCTAATTCTGTTGTTCAAAAACTCTCTAAACTAAAAATCCAAACAAAAATGTTTGTCCTGTCAAATATTACGTTTTCAGAATAGGAAACGTTGTTTGACAGAACTAAACAATTTTTTTGTGATTTTTAGTTTAGAGAGTTTTCGAACAACAGAATTAGCACCAATACATAGGTAACCTACTACCGAATGACTCTTAGTAAATTAATGGTATAAATCGTTAACCTCTAAATTGACCCCATAAAGGGGAAGAATCTAACTGATGTTTTAAAATTATCTTTTCTTTGATAAAGCATTTTCATTTAGACAACATTCTAAAGAGAAGTTACTCTTTGTTTCCTTTCAGCGTTACATATATACCTAATAATGATTGTTGAGCTGATAATGATTGTTGAACAGAATCAGAGGCGTAGCATGGACTAACATAGGCGTGGGCGAAGTCACATCAGCCCCTTTTCTATCGTTTACAACTGTTTTACCGAACATGCTTTGACACGACAAACCTACTCATGATAGGAAAAACAAAGGGCAATGACAGAATATGAGAAAGCATATAGATTAAAAAAAAAGTTCAATTTGTAACTTGCGTGATTTTAATTTCTTGCCTTGTAATTTTTTTTGGTGCAACAACATTCACAGCAGAAAAGAAAGCGCAGATAAGGTTAGGGGTTTGAAGTTTGAACTTGCTTCGAACCTTCGAAAATAAAAACCCTAGATATATGGCCTACGCATGCGCAAACGTACCACGCGCCTTCGGCAATTGACTGATTACGTTTTATTTGTTTGTTGCAATAGCTATTGCATTTTATGAAATTCTAATGATAGTGCAGTTAGTTTCGAGTAGGGTGCAGTTTTTCCACTGTGCAAAAAGTACGAAATTCGAAGTATTTCAAGTGATATAGACGGTGTAGCAGGTAGTATCTTTATTTATTTTTTACTCGTAAACTAAGAGGGTGCTGTTTTAATAATAAATAATTTTGGAAAGTGCTATTTAAGATACGTCGATTGGTATTTTGTTTTATATATCTCAAATTTACAGGCTGGTACGGGGGGTAACGGCGGTCGCGACACAGAAAAGTATGGCATGAGTAGTGATGTTTGAATAAGTTGTCGATGTTTACTTATGTAAATGGAAAACCATAATGTGAAAACTAAAGTAATTTGTATATAATATTTTTTAAATTCATTTAAATATATTGAAAAAAAGAAACTTTTTTTATGTTCTTTAGTTGCTACTGATGTACGATTACATTTGTGTGCAACACGGGGTTATATGCTAGGCAATTTACCTGCCATCATTTTTCAAGCTCACAGAACTAGTTGACGCTTTAAGCCGGTGTAACCTTTAAAAGTTAGTTTTTTGATCAATTCATTTTTTAATATTACGTGCCCAACTAGACTATCTCAGTGCCTAAATGCATGATTATGGTAATCGAAATCAGGATGAACTATAAATGTGCCTGATTCTGAAAATCAACATGAGCCAAGTTTTATTCCTCCGTAAAAAAATGAAATGCAGTGGACGCTTTAAGACGTCATACGCGTCCTGATCATGTTATTGTATGACTTAATGCGTCCTTGGCGGCAAACGGGTTAGATGAAATAAAGGCGTGATTGGATCATAGCCAACCTTCAGAGGAAAGAAGCTAATCTTAATCATAGAAGCTTATCTCGCCGTAATGTATGTACTGTACACGCATAACTCAGAACGACTGCAACAAATGTCTTGTTTTTTTTAAATGGGTACCCTAACCGTGTGAAGCCAGGCCGGGCAGCTAGTAAAAATGTTGGTTATTTTTTTAATATAGCTAATCAAAGTACTGGGCCAAAATTATCTATACAATTATGCCATTTTGATGACAGTTTGCCCTTGATGATGACCCTTAACTGTAGAGTCTGCTTGACGGGAGCCGATGAAGTCAGCGAAAGCGTTTTGTACTTGGTGTTAAATATTTGCTCACTTTGGGGAAGAGCGATTGAGCAGTCGTGGTTGTTGAAATGCGAGCTTCTCCATCATTGTTTGCAATTCTTGGCAATAGACATCTGCTATCATTGTTGTGCCATTTGGTAAGAAGCTGTGATGTACAAGTCCGGTACTGGTTCACCAGACAGTCACAGTACCCGGGTCCACCCACTTAGACTAACGCTTACGGTTGTCGTAAAGGATCCACTTTTCATTGCAGGTAACAATTCGATTAAGAATTCCCTCGTTTCTGTGCCGATTCAGTAGTGCTATGATTGTTTCGATGATGTCTCGCTCGCTTAGCTCTTGTGGCACCCACTTATCTAGCTTTTTTTATCTTTCCGATTTGATACAAGTGCTTCAATGTTTTTTGGACATTAACTCCTAAGCTCCTAGGCTCGTTCTTCAACTCAGTTTCCAGATCTAAAACGATTGAACCAATAACGGACCGAGTTTATGCAAGCAGGGTTAGTACACGTCGATAATGTTTCGTGTTGTTCGCGCAGCAGTATTCCCATGTCGGTATTCGAAAATTGTGCGAATTTTTACTTTACGAATATCCATAGCGCCAAAAGCTACCACAATTTCACAAAAACAAAATACTATCTAAAACAAATGACTGACTTTAAAATTAAAATAACATGGCTTTCGAATAAAATTTATTTGAATCATGAATTACGCGCCAATCCACAGATAATTAAATCTAAAAATGCTGGTTTTCAAAATCACCATTTTTATTGACAAAGACCTATTACTTACTATAAAAACGTGCAAGATCAGCCAATAATTAATGGATACGGATATATATCGTTTTTACCACGGATATTCACAATGTGGATCATCACTAATATGCATATAAATCCTAAAAGCAAAAGTGACGACAGTATAATAAAATTTAATTCTTCCTTTTTGCAATATAATCTAAAGTGAAATACCTAACAAACTAAGAAGAACTAGTTACGTGTCATCTTATTTATCTGTATGAGATACTGTTATTTAAATACTAACTAGACAAATATATTGTAAAGCAATGATAACAAGAAGATGGTAATATTATTTGTATCTTGTTTAAGTTTTTTGTTTTATAGACAATTCCCGCGCTGGGAATAAATCCTGTCCCATCGCGGTGGACTTTGCAAACACACATGAAATTGACACGAAGAACACCTGTTCATCTCGTTTAAGTTGTAATGTTTAATTTCAGCTAAGTATATGTGCTACATCAAAAACCCGTATCGCTTAACATTATAAGTAGGTTTTAACATACATTCCTTTTTACGAAACATTATAACAACAGCAATCAATTAGATATGTAAAAAGAAGATAAATTTCTAATAGTGACCAAATAGAAGTCATCAAATCCCAAAGGTTAATTCCTTTTAATTAATGTTTCAAATATTCATGAGAACGACATAGTGTCCTCGTGATTAACATATCTTACGACAGTTGAGCATGACACATAGGACAGGAGTGACGTAAGACGAGTTCATGTTGTTGCGCGTGCGCTCCACATGTGTTGCACGTCCACACTGTATGTAGCGCTACTAGCGCCCGTCCAGAAACCGCGCATTCTGGGAACTCAGTTCCACATCCTGGGCAAGTGGACATCCTAAAAAGAAATGTTATATAGTGATGAGTTACATAGAACATAATTGCTGAAATAAGATAACAAAACCGTAACGATTACACAGTAGGTAACCAGTTATGTAAGATATCCTGATATAAGGATAACCGATATAAAGCTCACAGATTAAGGATTAGGATCCCTTTATTACTCTTGGTTATAATTATTTTATCTTAAGTTAACACTCTTTTAAATTTTTTTAAACTTTCTTGACCTGGTGAGGACAATACAACTACATACATGTATGAATATGAAACTAGGTGAAAAGTTACTTTTAATGAATTTTAAGGGAGAATAGGAGAGAACTTACAGCTCCTGACATTACAGTCGAAGACTGCTGTCGCAACAATAGTTTGTCCACACTATACCACGTAAGTGCTTGTGGCATCCCTAATTACTAAAAAATACTTACCATTCAGGCATACTAACTTCACAACTTGAGCACTCGATGTGGTTTCCTTTAGCATCTTTAGGTTTGAATCTTGTAAATATCTCAATTGCTAAATTTTCGAATGTATCAGACTGAAAAAAGGTACATTACAAAAGTACGAAATTAGATTACTAGGTATTTATATCCACAGATGGCAAATTGCAAGCAAATTAGTATTTTGCAAAACAAATTTTATTTAATAGCTGTATCCTGCAACGCTCTGCTGCGGCACAGCGTGTTCGCAACGCGAAAGATTGTTAAAAACCATCTTAGAAGCGGGTTGTATGATGTGTCCAAATTTTAACTCAATAGGTGCATAACTTTCTGAGTTTTTGAAGCGTACACAAACCAACTTAACATTTTTATATATACAGGGTTAGTCGATGTAGATACTTTATGGAGTTATAGTAGGCATTATTACTTATTAATAGATTTCAATATAATAAATAATAAATAAATAATATTGTACCACATTCACACAACGCCATCTAGTCCCAAACTAAGCAGAGCTTGTACTATGGATACTAGACAACTGATATAAATACATATGTACTTCAATATAATATAATAATACTTCAATATAAAACACCATAACCCAAACCAATTAAGTTTTTTTTATAAAATAGGCCAAATTTTGCCTAATACGAGTACAATTTTGATCAAACTTATAAATATCCCCATTATTTATTTCACAACTATAAATATATAATAAAGATTTCCATTACTAAAATTGTTGCTAACTGGGTCAAAGTAGATGGTTCATGATAGCAAAATTAAATTCATTTTGTATAAAATAGTTTTTTATTAAGCAATATTAAAAAAAATCGTATTGTCAGCTTTCTTACAAAATTGTTGAACAGAGAGAGAGAATTAGCGTATAACTCGGTAGCACCTAGTAAAAAACGGCTTGTATTTTTGGCCCGTTTCCTTTAGGTACTATTAGCGACTAACTATTTCTGACTGGATTTTAATTTGTGCTACGAATTTTGTTGAAGATGACGAACTGTACGAACGCTGAATATTCTGATTTGTTACGAATACTGACAATGCGAACCCACTTATTACGATAATTAAAATCCAGTCATTCTTTTACACTTCTGTAATGCGCAGGTCAATCATCATGCTAAAACTAGATGCCACGAATGAAATTAAATGGTAAATCATCAAGTAAGTTAGTTAAATTTTGTACCTTAAAAGTTTTCGAACTGTTTTCGGGACGAAAAAAGATCCATTTCTAGTTTAGTTTAGAGAATTTTCGAACAACAGAATTAGCACCAATATCCCTCTACACATTTGGGTCTTTGTGAACCCTTTATCTGCCTATTATCAGGATTTTTCAGTGATTTTGGCGCTCAGTAATTGATGCTATAGTAATTGGTTATACCGTTTTTATCTAATTTGAACTTCTCTGTCCACGATATACATATGTCTCAGAAATAATATAAGAGGTCTTCAAAGGATCTCTTTCTTCAGTATAGTATAGGCACAGCCCCGCAACAACACTTTCCACTGAGAGGCTTAGTTCTTAGGGTTAGGCAAATCGGGAGACAAAATCATATTATAGTACACACAGGCCCACAGTACAAGGGAATTTATATATTTTTGTATTTTTTTAAGTAATTTATCTTCTTTAGATAGAGGGGCGCCACTATTAAGTTTCTGCCCCGGTTCTCAAAAATTCGTAGATCCGGGGCTGCCTACAACCTCTTACAAGTACTTAGGTCGAATTAACCAGACAGATGAATAGGTAGGTAGGTAGGTGGAATTCTTAGCTCCAGTGGTGGCTATTTCGACCAACATTTCGTAGGATCTACAAATATGTATTTCGGGGTTTGAGTGTTTAATATGTATTATGTGCATGTATTTACAAAAAAAAGGTAATCAAACTAGCTTTCATAATACAAGCTCTGTTTTGTTTGAAACTAAGTGGCGTTGTGTGTCAGATGTCTGAAAATAATATTATTATTAACATATTATTTGTAGAGAAACAGGTCACACTAACTCAAACGGAGGCTACCCTTGAGGTGCTCAACAAATAAAACTTGCTAATGGACTACCATTAGGTAGTTTTTCCCATTCCAAATCATTTTGAGAGAAGTTCTCTATTTTATGATATCGCAAACGAGCAGATAGGTCACCTGACGGAAAGTGACTACCGCCGCTTGCACCTGGAACTCAAAAGTCAGAGTTTTGGAGAGCAGTTAGGCCTTCGGCAACCACTATCGATGATGAGTAGATAGGTAAGCATTGCGAAAAAGCGGTTAATAGGGAATATGCATGTATTTTTTTATTTTTTTTTAACGATTCTACAAGTTATTACATTACCAAAAATAAATATAACACATCCGAAATATAAATCGTTAAGCAAAAAAATTTTTATTGAAATCACTATCATTTTGGGGCAATTTGAACACGTCCATTTTAGCACGCTTTTTTTGTGACGTCAGATTACACTTTCAGACGAATTCGATGTCAACAACGGAGTGAAGTTCACAAAGTTTCTAAAAGTTCAAAAAGTGAGTGATAAAAATTAACTTATTACCATGGAAAGCCAATAAAAACTCATTATAAATATTGTGCCGTTCCTTTGTGCCCAAATAAAATCAAAACTGCTCCGGACAAAGTATATTCAGTCATTGTGTTGAGTCTTTCTACACGGGAATTTAATAATTTAACACTGAAAACGTATTAGTTATTAACTTAAACGAAACAAATAATCACCAGAAACCAAATATTACAAATACACACAACTTGTTGACACTCTTGACAGTGTAGGTTGACGTCACGTTTTATTCAACCAATAGCGTTGCGTTTTAGAAATTTGCGAGGGAATCTTAAAAAAGCCAATTTTTGATGATTAAATTTCACTATTAAACCATAATAAATTTCAAAAATAATTGTATGGGTATCTTTTCTTAGCAATAAAAATTACAAATAAAAATATTTTGTCCATTTTGGTGTCACGTGCATATTCCCTATTGTGTTGACGTCCGAGCCCAGTTATACGTGCCGAAGAATGGTTTTTCCACGGTAAATCTAGCTTATTCAACAGTTCAGTACTCACATCAACTGCTTCCAATTTGATTAGGGCCTTTGAACATAGTTCAAACGCTCGTGCTTGAATAGCTATCGATGCTATTGTACACCAAACCTAAAACAATCACAAAATTAGATGTGACTGAATATGGACTCTTATTTACTCAGTAGACACATGTACCTCTGCCGTCCTTACAATTTTAACGACTTATTAAATTGTAAGATCTTTGAACTGAAAGGCTGGACCGATTTTAATGGTTTTTATGTGTGCGCTCAAGTGGATTCGAGAATGGTTTCAATTCACAATTCAGTAATATTTAATTTAAAAAAATATAGCGGTACGAAGTTCGCCGGGTGAGCTAGTATATTTATAATATATAAGTTAATTAATAAAGGGTAACGTAATGTAACATCAACAAGCAAACATAATATACGAAGCCAAGAATAATTCGCAAAAAGTTTATCGGCTATGGTCTCGATAATCAACAGTTTATTGACCAACGAGAGAAAATTCCGAAGGCGAACACTAATCTCTCCTTCCAAATTTAAATTCTTACTGAATAACTTGCTACGAGGAAAACCGGCTGGGTGTCCCTTTAATATCACATTTAGGAGAAAATCAGTGCATATGTCGATCTTATTTTATGGTACCTGGATCTGCTGCGCTTCGTGCAGCAAATGGTGGTGGTGCGCGAGGCGGGCGGCGGCGCGCAGCGCGGCGTCGTGTCGCGGCGGGCACGAGCGCGCGCGCGCCGCCGCCGCCGCCGCCCAGTGCGCCGCCGCCGCGCGCCGCCAGCACCGCACCGCCTCGCGCCCGCGCGCCCCTTCTGCACACAATCATATGTAAACGCCCCCCGCTCACTCTTTGGACGCCTCCATGCAATACCGATTCCCCGAACGTAAATCTCTTGCCCGGTAAACAGAAGAGAGAAGATTAGGGAATCCCCACACGCGCCCGCCCGCGAGTGATTCAAATTAAGCATAGTTTCTATAGTAACGCGAAGCTTTGCTTTTAGTTTCGAAACTGATCATATGATGATATATATGTCATTATTATGATTATGCCACAATAAAAATATACTAGAAATGCATTTTCGCCACGCCCTTGAAAATGCCGTCCTCGTGCGGTGCACGCCGTGCAAGCTCGTACCCGGCGGGTCTGCATACATCGATAAAATAATAATAGGTATATAAAACTAGAACTAACCTACTCCACCTTGACTGTATAAATGACCAGCCAGGATAAACAATTTCTTGATCTTCAAAGGTGATCCTTTCTTGGACGCCTCTAAAGTTGCCAACTGAAAAAAATAATGAACATGCACTATCGGTGTTCGTTACATACTTAATAATGGGGATCACGGCTAAAGCCACAGCCTATACATGTATCATATTATTATAGATTACATTATGATGTAATTTAAATAAATGGCAAGTCTCTAGAAACTACTACAGTCAGTCAAAAAAAGTATCGGGAATGGATGATTTGTTTATTTATGGTTCCAAATTCAAATTTTTGTTTTTTTTTTGTTGTTGTTAGATTGGCACAACTGTTTTCCATTTTGGCGCGGAGTTTGAGTTGCATCTGTTATTTATATTAAATACATTGCTGTTTTTAGTTATATCATATCTAGTGTGTATTGAGAATTTCATAATGAACAAAAACATTTATCTTAAATTTTGCATCGCCAATGAAATTTCGTGTTCGGAGTCACTTTGGTCGACTTTATCAAAAACACCTGCTTATGAGTGGTACAAAGCGGTCGAGATGTGATGGAAGATTTGCCTCGCTTTGGTAGGCCATCAACGTCTGCAACTGAAGTTCACATCACAAAAGTGAAGGAAATAGTTACTGAAAATCCTCATTCAACTTTCTGTATCTCACGAATCGATCCATTTTAACTAATCATTTGTGTATAAAACATGTTCCGCTAAGCTAGTCCCAAAAGACCTGAATTTTCTCCAAAAACTCAATGAGAGTCGCTGAGGACATGCTAGAACGAGTCAATTCCGACCCAACATTCCTGAAACGCATTGTTACTGGTGACAAGACGTAGGTTTACGAGTTTGACATGCAAACTAGTCAACAAGCTTCGGAGTGGTGCCTTCCGACTGAACCGAAACCGAAAAAACCACGCCATAGTCGATCAAAAGCAAAGTCATGTTGACTGTTTTCTTTGACTATCGCGGTGTTGTGCACTCGGAATTCTTGCCGGAAGGTCAAACGGTAAATAAATAATATTATTTGAGCGTTATGCGGCATTTAAGAGAGCAAATTCGACGAAAAAGGCCAGATTTGTAAAAAGAAAATTCTTGGATTTTGCACCACGATAATGTGCCTTCGCACAAGGCCATCGTTGTGAACGAATTTTTTATCAAACGCTCAACAAATACCATCGAGCAACCACCATATTCACCAGATATGGCTCCAGTCGACTTCTTTCTTTTTCCTAAACTCAAATTACCACTTCGTGGCACCCGTTTTCAGTCGGTAAAAGACATAAAGGAGAAATCGGCGGCGAGAACTGAACTCAATTCCGGAAACAGCGTTTAAAAATGTTTTGATGATTGAATTATTCGTTGGCGTAAGTGTATCGTTGCTTAAGGAGCATATCTTGAAGGTGATAAAATAAAGAACAATGGCGAAGTAGTAGTTGAGTATAATTTGAGCGTCTTAAAATGTCATTCACAGGAAACTAATTCTAGTAAATATCTACGTTTTTTGAAACTATCACCTAAGTCAGTAATACCCCAGGAAAAGAAAGAAAAATATTATAAGCTTATTTGATGTTTTTAATTTCCTTTATCAGTTTAGTGTTACCATTTTATAGACCATTTTATATATATATTTTCATGTAGTGGAAATACTGTCCAATAAAGTATCATAATATGGTAATCACTTCATAGTTATATGGTAATCAGATAATAGTTTTATTATTCTAAGTACTGAATCAATAAATAATATAGTTTGTGGTGCGTTATTAAAAGCATTGTTTACGAATTTAAAAATCCTGTAGTGGAATATAAGGAAGTAAAAAAAATAGTGGCAACTGCAAGCTGAAAAAAAAGCAATGGTTTTTTAACAACTCTTTACAGATGTTTGGGCTCTGTGTTTAAAAATAAAGACTAAACGTCTGACACGAATGGCCGCCGCCGATTATATTAGTTTCGTTTTTGAATTTACAATTCATTACATGCTGCAATAGGTAATAAATTAAGGAAAAGGAATATACTTATTGGATATTATATATGCGGATGTACATCCAATATCCAATTATACTCATGTAATTAATATTAAGTCATTATATCCAATTATATTCCAATTAAATAAATATACTTATGTATAAGATGATTATTTCATGCATCAGACACATTAAAAGTGACATATAAATCGTAACCTACGAAAGTTCTACAGCTAGTATACTATAATAATTCTTTATTATCTTTTTTTATTTAAATGGCACATATTATTCAGTTATAATTATCAAAAGTTATGTAAAGTCGATAACCATAGACAAATTAATAAAATAAATTAAACATTAAGTACCTACCTATGTTATAAAATACTTTATCTATGGACTCATTTAAAGACAGTCCATAGCAGTGCGTAACTGAAAACATTAAATGCTAATATCTTTTTTCCTACCCTTTTCCAAACAAAAATTGTTTTTTACGTAGATTCTAAAAAATTTTTAAAGAATTTTTTAATATTTTTTTCACTACAAGACGGTGCAATTTGATTCCAAATATTTTTTTGTATGGAGACCCGCCATTGTTCTTTGGATGAACAACAAACATTTTGTGTATTATTTTGTGTATCTTTTTCCGGTACTTTCTTGACAGAGTAGTATATTACAATTGAAGATAATACGGCCAAATAATATGACCCGAATGCTAGAACTTATTATACGGGGATCTAAGTCATAAATATATTAGAAATACATAAACTTAAGCGCTTTAATAAAAACCTGCCTACGAGTTATGGCTCAGTATCAGAGGCGTTACATATTTATTATGTCCAAACCTGTTATTATTTAAGCTTCAGAACAAGGCGTTAAATACAGTAGTGTTTTGCTACTGTAAATCATTACAATACAACATGAACTGAAAGTTATTGTCATAAAACTTACTTGAAAAGCCATTTCTGCAGCTTGTATTAATCTTCCACTTTCTTTCAATTGCATAATACCTTGTATTGAAGGCTCATTGCTGATATTGTAGCTAGAGTCATCTATAGCATTTTGTTTCTGAGCGCCAAATTCCTGTTGCATAAATTTTTTTTACGCATTAACCTACAAGTTACTAACTTTTTTTTATTGTATTTCAAGTTACGTTGTGACTAGCTACTAGTACACTTTATATCAAAAGGAATTACGCAAGTGAGCAGATACACAGTTTCAAAGTCACATGTAAAATGTACCGCTACATGTCAAAGAAATAAGTTATGATAATAACAATATTTTGGACATCTGACACATAATTTCAAATCCATCCATCCATCTAGTTTCAAACTAGGCAGAGCTTGTACTATGGAAGCTAACTGGCTGATAAAATACTTATATACTTTTTTGTAAATATATAATTACATACATATATGTATTTACAGTACATGTATTTACATAGTTTACGTAGCAGTTTCAAACGAATCAGATAGAGTACTTGCCAGATTACAGTTACTTCATAAACTTCAGTGTTAAATGTTACCTTGGATGCTTTTGGAGAACCTGTGAACAATTTGGCCAGGCTCTCGTTATCTTCAAGTGCCATGTGGCATTTTTTCAATCCTTCTGTATTATTTGACATAGAGTAGTATTCCAGGGCACCGGTCCTATAAAATCCACATGATTCACTTAGTATTTAAAAGCTGTAATTTTGTATGGATAAATCTATACTAATATTATAAAGCTGAAGAGTTTGTTTGTTTGTTTGTTTGTTTGAACGCGCTAATCTCAGGAACTACTGGTCCGATTTGAAAAATTCTTTCAGTGTTAGATAGCCCATTTATCGAGGAAGGCTATAGGCTATATATCATCACGCTAAGACCAATAGGAGCGGAGCACCAATGAAGAATGTTTCAAAAACGGAGAAAATTTATTACTATTGAGAGACGCAGACGAAGTTGCGCGGGTCAGCTAGTATTATATACGTATACAGGGTTACAAGAAAAGTCGTGCTAGATCCGTTAAGGGCGTGGAGTACCCATCATTTCTGACATATTTCACTATGAAACACCCTAACCTAAACTTAACCCTTTTCGAGATAATCGTCTTTTAATTTTTTTATTGAAATTTGCTGATTTTTAGGCTACTACATTTATTTTTGTTCATTTTGTGTATCTTATTATTATTTTTGCTATTTTACATGTGTAATAAGATGCTTTAGGACGTCAGTCATTAAAATAGTTCATAAGTTAATTGAATAGATCGTAGTAGACAAGTGAAAGTACAGAAATAAAAAAAATTACTAGAAAATTATTTTTCTCTAACGGATATCTAAAAACAATATTATGGTAATTGCTCGGCAGATGTTTTTTAAAATATCTACGTTTCATCAGCTATCTAACGAGGTATAACAATCTAGGGTTTGTATTACATTTCGTGGAAAAAAAGTAGTGGGGACGCTCCAGGTAACAGTTCTAACGGTCCCGCGTCCTGTCCCTGTCGCCCTTGTCCTTCAAGTTAAGACGCACCAAGCGAGCGAGACAAGTGACGATTTATGTAGGTGCGAATGAAAGAAAAAATGTGTAGAGACCGGTTAGGGCTGGGAATACAACAGGGGGCATTGTTTGGTTGTCACTAGTTGTCAGTCTGCTTTTGTGCTTCGTACATAGTAGATGTGATATCGTTTTGCTCTTTTTCTCGACTTGGCTGTGATTCTGGACTATTTCTTCTGATTTGTGACTACTGTGCTTGTTAACCGGACTCTGATTTGTACCTGTGATACGGAAGTGTTGAAGATGACCTCCTACACACCTGAGGAATATGCTGATATGCTTATTTGTTACGGATACTGCGATTGTGTGTCTGCGCAAGCTCGCAACGAATACATAACTCGCTACCCTGGTCGTCGAGTGCCGGATGTGGCCGTTTTTGACAGAGTTTATCGAAGACTTCGAGAAACTGGCTCTGTTTTGAGACGAAATACAGACATGGGAAGACCACGAATTGACGACGAAGAACAGGACAATGAGATAGTGCAACGCTTTCGAGCGGATCCGACTACTTCCACTAATATTGTTGCCCGTGATCTGGGACTTTCACAATGGAGAGTGTGGTTTACAGTGCATACTGCTGGCCTATACCCGTACCATTACACGCCGGTACACGTTATTGAAGAAGGAGACCGAGCGAGAAGATTGGACTTTTGCAGATTTATGCTAAATTCTGACGTAGAAGACCCAGATTTTCTAAGAAATATCTTGTGGACGGATGAGTCCAAATTTGATAAAGATGGCATAACTAACTATCACAACGCCCATTACTAGGCCCCAAAAGAACTAAGGAATCCCAATAAGAAAAGAGTGAAGGGGTCCCAACGAAGATTCAGCGTGAATGTGTGGATGGGCATTATCTCCAATCATTTGATTGGACCTTACTTTCTCCCGGATAATCTAAATGGGGAAAGCTACGAAAATTTCCTGAGAGCAGACTTGAGTGATGTGCTGGATGATCTGCCACTCAACCTGATCAGGGACATGTGGTTCCAACACGATGGCTGCCCTGCCCATTTCAGGAGAAGTGTCAGGGAGTGGCTGGACACAAATTATCCAAACAAATGGATAGGACGAGGTGGGCCGTTGCCATGGCCAGCAAGAAGTCCGGACCTAACCCCCATGGATTTTCATGTGTGCATGAAAAGTCTTGTGTATAGCGAGCCGAATCCAGTTTCGTCTGTGGAAGACTTACGAGAAAGGATTGTGGATGCAGCAAATAAAATGAGGACCACGTTGACCACTGGAGTAGTTAAGACTGGTCTCCGTAGAAGGATGCGACAATGTATCAGAAATAGAGGCGGCCATGTTGAACATGAACTGTAGAATAAGAAAAAGGTGTGTGAAAACCTTTAATAAATGACATTTCATGCTTAACTATTGTTTTATTTTACTTTTTTGGGCTAAGTATAAATTTTCTTCTCTACTGTCGCCTATGAAACTAAAGTTTTTTCAATGCATTTGAATAAAACCTTAGATTATTATACCTCGTTAGATAGCTGATGAAACGTAGTAATTTTAAAAAACATCTGCCGAACAATTACCATAATATTGTTTTTAGATATCCGTTAGAGAAAATTAATTTTCTAATATATTTTTTTTCTTTACTTTCACTTGTCTACTACGATCTATTCAATTAACTTATGAACTATTTTAATGACTGACGTCCTAAAGCATCTTATTACACATGTAAAAATGCAAAAATAATAATAATAAGATACACAAAATGAACAAAAATAAATGTAGTAGCCTAAAAATCAGCAAATTTCAATAAAAAAATTAAAAGACGATTATCTCGAAAAGGGTTAAGTTTAGGGTAGGGTGTTTCATAGTGAAATATGTCAGAAATGATGGGTACTCCACGCCCTTAACGGATCTAGCACGACTTTTCTTGTAACCCTGTATATAGGCCACAAGGGGGTGAAATAAAATGTTGAAAAAATAATAGTTGTGGGTACGTCACTTGTAGATGTATTTTTTATGATACAGGAAGGTAAACAAGCAGATAGGTCTCTCATCACTCATCAACAGCCTTTACTAGTCCACTGCTGGACCTAGGCCTCTCTTTAGAAAAGAGGCTTTGGCGTACTATACCATGCTGGTCAAACGGGTTGGTATAGGGTTTGTGTCAAGTTTTCCTTCTCTTTGCCAGGGGCGTGCGCTCCTTGAAAGCAGAAATGCAGTGCTTTACTTGCTATTCACAGACATTTTAATAAAACTTTCGTACGTTTTAGATGACTTTAATTAATAGTAAATAAATGAATAAACAAAATATATTAACTTAAAAACGCTTACTATTTAAAAATAGCACCTACATTTGCAAGCACAAACATTATGTTTGCCAGGCGTTTACCGACAAGCAAGCGGCGCTGTACCTAACCAACCAGCTCATGCCGTCGCGTCCCGCAGGACATTTGTTCGCATGTGTGTAGTAATTTTGGTGTCCGTGCACAGTTCGCAAACGCACACACCCATTTATTTTATTTCCCCGCCTCCAGCCGCAGGCTACTGAAGTTAGTTCGGCAGTTGTCGGGAGTAATCGGAAAAGTTCGTAGCCGCCGTGTGCGCTGTGTTCGCGGGGGCCATTTTTTTTTTCATGTGATAAGCATTGTCTACTAATTTTTTTCCGCCAGTATAATTATAGTTTTATTTTTCATTTTAACATTTGAAAGTGTGTACATTTAACAGTTTATTACTGAGTTCCGTTGATTTTTTAAAAATGTTATTTGATTGTGAGGTATGTGTGGAAAATGTGTGTATATTAAAAATTAAAAGTCCTCAAAATTGTCATTCAGTGAAAAGAATAAAATTGTGTCTAAAGGTAGGTGTGTACCCGAGTTACAACAATTAAACCAGCAAAAAGACAATGTAAGTCGCAAGTTTCATGTTAAAAGTTATGAAACGTACCTATGGCTGTGTGGTTGTGTACACACGATTAAATTATATTGTTTTCCTACTCCGCCGCATACCTAGTGTCATAATCCTGTGCACGCCGCTGCTCTTTGCAGTGCTGTTGTCCTGCGTAGTGAGCTCCGTTAGTCGGCTCTTACGACACAGACGGGATGAAAACTGGTGGTGAAACTTTGTATTCTTAATCCGTCACCACACGGACAATAATCAGACGGGTCACCTAATGGTAGGTAGCTACCGTCGCCCATGGACACCAGCAACTTAATACAACAACAAGTTTCACTAGCTTTACCGCCATTTGAGTCTTCCTCCCAGAATTAGGGGGAGGAGGGTTTTGCACTCCGATAACCTTACTCACTCCGGGAAAAGCAACGAAAGAATTGCTTAACATCGGTTTTCTGTGAGGCCGTAGTAGTGTTCCGATCGAGGCCACCTTTTTGTAAGACCTGTAAACTCCACTATATTCCACAAATAAATAAATGATTATAATGAACTAGCTTTTGCCCGCGGCTGCGCGCGCGTAAATGTCGGATATCGCAGTGAAAAGTAGTGTATGTCTTTCCTCAAGAATCCAAAGTATGTCAATATCAAATTTTATCTACATGGGTTCAGCGGTTATTGATTCCCCATACAAACTTCCACCCCTATTTTAAGGGGTTAAAGGATTATTTCTGGGATAAAAGCTACCCTATATCCCTTCTCGGGACTCGGACTATATCTATACCTAATTTCATCTAAATCGGTTCAGCGGTTTAAGCGTGAAGAGGTTAACAGACAAACAGACAGACATAGTTTCGTATTTATAATATTAAGTATGGAAACACATCTTACCAATTTTGTCTATCAATATAGTAGTCACCAATATTACTGTAGGCTTGCTTGACCTGTGCTTCTGTGGTACTCGCTGACATCTTTAATAGTTCTACCACACGAAACCAATGTCCTAAACGCTTTCGAAGAGCTATGGCCAAGTCACTGAAATGTGAAACATACTCACATAGAAATCCTATAAATAAAAATCATATGAAACAAAAAACTATAAAGTTATATAAAATATATACTTCAGCCACTATCCAGTCAGTTTAGATTATTGAATTTGGGACCTCCGTAAGAAACTGTGTACCTATACGTTTTAAAGTCTCGCGACTATACTTACATATTTTCTTATTACGTTTAAATTCTTTCAGTTCAAATCTCTCAGTTAAAAAAAAAGCATCTCTTTCCAACAAGCATAAAAGTGTGTCTTTCATATCGTCTAAGCTCAAACTAATATAATTTACTAAGTGAAACTTATAATACATCTACCGTGCTCTCAGACCCATTTAATTTCAAATACATTGCAAACAGGTAACTTACCCATCGTCATGCCTGAGAAGTTTCACCTAAGTTAATTTACAGGTGAATAAAAATTGTATTAATTACGTACCGCCGATCTTCGTTATGATATATCTTCTCTGCAGTATCAAAATCTTTAAAATAAGCGGCAATCTCTGCCTTTTTTAGTGCGTTTGAATGTAAAGCGTTCAGTCGCGATACAAATTTTATACCCGCATAGTCATTTCGTCTAACAAAGGCAGCTTCCGCCGTCTCTAGAGCTGACTCAGATTCGAAATTCTTTAAAGCAGCTTCTGCGAGTAATAGCCTGAAAGCAATTCAGCATGCAGGAGTCTATCAAACAATCACAAAAGCAAAGAATGTATGTGCCAATGTGTTATAGTACGAGATCCGGCTGCAGTATCAGTGCACTCATCGAGTATGTTCTAAAAACCCAGTTTTAGGTAGATATATAATCTCCTAATCATAAATATGCGTATGTGTGGGTTTTTAGCACATACTCGATGAGTGCATTGATTCTACAGCCGGATCTTAGACTATTAGAATCTGTAAGAATTTTATTTAAAAATGATATAAGAAGATGCTCCTAAAAGGTAGTAAGAAGTAAAGTTTTTAAAGCAAAAGAAATTGTACCATAATTGAGGATGAGGATTATCTTTTATAAATTTTTCTGCTTCCTTTAATCCGACTTTTTCAATCAGCTGACGTGTATCTCTCAAGGACTTAACTTCAACTCTTACAATATGCTGAGGCGTGCACTTGTCTTCCACGTTGTCTAATAGCGCAAAAGTAATTTCCAGTTCCTGGAAAGGCCAGGTAAAAAGTTAGTTGAATATATATCGTTTCTTAAATTTATACTTATTAATATAACGAAACTGAAGGATTTTTTGTTAAATGGTTCGAGTTAAGTTTGATTACTAGCGCTTATTTCTGAAAGCATTACTGGAATATCATATATTTGAATATTTCTTGTTTTTTATAGAATTTAAATAGAATTATTAACGTAGACTAATATGATCTAAATTTACTTCAGTAGGTATTTAAGGCTAGCAAGCGTGATTAAGGAATTTGCAAGAAAGACTAGGTTTGAAATACTTATTAATAATAATTAACATCAAAGCGAAGGGTATAAACCAAAGGATATAGGGTCAGTTAAATTGTATAGGATTTTGTTAGAGACAAGGTATAAAGATAAATTCGTTTCGTCTTCGCTTTCAAATTGTGAAATATAGATTAGCTTCTATACAGGCGGATGAACATTGCAATTAACGTCCATTCTTCTTTTGCATAGTTGGTAAACGAGCAGACGGGTCACCTGATGGTAAGTGGCTACAGCTGCCCATGGACACCTTCAACTTAAGAGTCACAAGTACGTTGCCGCCCACTGTCTCCCTCCATTATCAGCGGAGAGATCTTGGGATTCGGTAACCGGTTATAAAGATGATGATATCTCAGGCTTGTCCTAGTTGCTCCTATTGAAGCTTGATACGAAATGAAACTTACCCTTACCTTAAACTTACAAAGATATCCTTGCATAGTTAGAGGTTCTTCAGGTTCAGTGTCCCTCATTACATAAAGTCGTGCTTTCTCTGCCACTGCTAACATTTGTGGGTTATCAGACGCCCAAAGGGCGCTCCAAACATCTTTTCTTAAAGCTTGGCCGATGCTTATGTTATTCGCCATATCGGTGTCCAATAAATATAGAGATCCCGGTTGATCAATCACATAAAACTTACTGAAAAGTATTTTTGTATTGATACATGACGAGATTGTAGTTTTATCAATGCACCGTTCCTATTAAATATTTCTTACAAAACATGAACTAACAAAATTGTATCCATGCTAAATAGAAATTATGATTTGAACCTAGTATTTTAAATTATAAATATTTAACTGCAAATATTTAGAAATAGGCCGTATTCTTAATGATGTATTAAATAATAAAACACCATAAAATATATTTGACAATTTACATTAATCAAATAATAACTATCTAACTTCAATTTCAATGAGCGGATATGACTAAATGGTTTTGAGAAACCTTACAAATAGAAACTTAATCTACTAAGGGAACTTATAATTATTTTTTAATAAGATTTGTGTAACTGTTTGCATTACATTCAACGTAAAACATACCTGGAATTAGAATTAAGCCCTAACTTATAAGGCTTCGAATTCATATTGATCGACGTTATTTTCTTGAAATTCACTAAAGAGAATAATAATATAGAGCCTGAATCTCTTCCGACTAATAAGTGACTATCGGAAGAAGCAATACAGCATATTGTATCATCTTGAAATCCTCCATCATTAGAAGTCACCGGTGACCCATCAGCATGGTATAGCTGGTCAGAAGCACCTGATTCAAATACGATAAAGGTAGTAATAAGTAGTACCTATGGTATAGCCTGTATAAAGCGATTTAGTTCAACATTTGACTTACGGGGTCTGGCTGGAGTAGAGAATTTCCAGGTCATAAATGATTCCTTGGATGCAGCTACCACAATAGCTTTACTGTTGATTGTCACATAAATAACAGGTATATTCACCGTTTTTGCTAAAAATATTAAAAAAAAATCCGTGTAGTGACGGATTAAGAATAC
Organism: Arctia plantaginis; assembly: GCA_902825455.1. NCBI lineage: Eukaryota > Metazoa > Arthropoda > Insecta > Lepidoptera > Erebidae > Arctia > Arctia plantaginis. Next base: position 12,801,371 of record CADEBD010000288.1, read on the forward strand.
GGAATATCACTACGCTAATACATCCTGTGGGTGTGGTAAGAGCCGACTAAGGGCACAAAACACCGCAGGACACCAGCACTTCAAAAAGAAGGAAAACTTGACACAGACCCTATACCAACCCATCTGGCCAGCGTGGTATAGTAGGCCAAAACCTCCTTTCTAAGGAGAGGCCTATGTCCAGCAGTGGACTATTAAGGGCTGTTGATGTGATGTGATAAAAAAAACTTCATTAGATTTAATAGTCCCAAAGTAGTCTTCTTTGAGGGCAGTGAACCTTTATTTCCTGTGTGTGAAGCCTTTATTTAAGGTGCAGTTTAGCACAACATGTGGCTTTACTTGGTTTAAGTTCATACGGCACCAAAAACCAATCGAAGGCCTTTTAAAGCCCTTTTTGATTTTCGTTTCGTGCCATATTAACGTTCCTTAACTATCGTCTAATGTAATAAACATCAAAAGTTATTTACATTTACGCCAGTTGACGTCAGTTTATTGCACCGCTGGACACAGGCCTCCCCCAAGGTTCGCCACAACAATCGGTCATGTGCTGCCCGCATCTAACGACCTTGAGGGGCCTACCCATGCTGTGTTTTCCAATACACGGTCACCACTCTAGAACTTTATAGCCTATCGTTTCTGCGAGCAATGTGCCTCGCCCACTGCCACTTAAGTTTGGCAATTCTGAATGGAAGAAGTTAATAATTTATTATTAAATGAACACTTACCATCACACTGGATACCTTGCTGATTTGATATAATAAGTGTTCCAAGAGTAGCAATAACACAATATTCATCAATTCCACACATGTCAATAACGTCGGGAATGTGGTTTATCCAAGACTATAACAATAAGATACAATAATAAAATAAAGTGGCTGCCTTTGGCTTATCTATGAGTTCTCGAAGAACGAATCTAAATTTAGTGGCACATTTGTGACCTGTGGAAAACTGCCATTAGAGATGTCTCTTGTGTCCCAGCGATTCTATTCAGCTCTTTAATTTAACCCTGCTAAAGATTTTTTAAAGCTAATGATATCGGAGATAACATAACGCAAGTCGGTTAAATAAACTGTGTTCTTAAATCCTATGCCTATTTTATGCATTAGATGCACGTATTGGATTTTATCGAGGAACTTTTGTCATAAGTTCATGACATATAAAAGAGAGGACGTATGCGACTCATAGAAATCTAGAAACAATAATTGCTAACAGTTTCCATGCAGTTATTTTTAATTTTGGCATAGAATTAAACGACTAGATGCACGAATAATATAATGCAAGAATATAATAATAATCATTAATAGGATGTTCGATTATGTGGCATCGCTAACGTTCATAGCTAGCCTTTAAGATAAGACTTAATTTCTCTACCTGTAACTAGATTGCAATAATTCTGATCGTTGAATAATAATCTCACCTCACAAATCTCGTAAACGGCTGTCTGATATGAAACTAGACAAAGTATGTTTATCAGTAGTCTGGTTTCCATTACCAGACTACTGATAAACATACTCATATATTTCAAAATACATACACATTATAGATAAATTACACCCAGACACAGAATAAATGATCGTATTCATCACACAATATTTGTCCTGGTTGGGAAGCAATCAGAATCACTCACCAATAGACCCGTCATTCAATCTTTTTAAGCAAAAATTTAATAACTTACCTGATGAGTTACAGTATCCCAAAAGGTCACAGTCTCATTCCCTGAGACATACGCTAAAGTATTTCCATAGAAAGCATATTTATGGTCCATTTTAACGTTTGCAAAATATATAAAAGAATCAATGGCGATAGCGAGACGCAAGGACTTCCTCTCCCAGGACAATGCTCTCATTGAACCTCCAGGCACGCGTAATGTACGAATATGCTACAAAAATTAAAAATGTGGCAATCATTTCACATCATATAACAAAAAATATTCCAATGAACTATGTAATGGACTAGATAGCTTGGAGATAGTTTATTAGAACTTTAGTTCTAAAAAGTTGTCGGTTTCTAATAATTTTAGTTGTTAGTGGGATAACTTGTTCGTTACTTCGGTTTTTGTAGACGATACTGTTCATGAGGATAATATCACAATAAAAAAGCCGTGTGGTGTCGTGGGACACCCGATAGGAACGAAGTTGTGACGATCGAGTAAAACTGATTTGACACGATTTTAATTACAACGCCATCTATGAAAGCGGCTATTACCTACATATTAAAAACAATTTATACATTGGTAAAAGCTCCTTGCGAAATGATTTCCTATCTATTCGATAGATGGCGCTGAATGTCTGACAAGATGACACGAAAATAAAGAGCAAAAAGCCAACATCACGTGGTATTCCCAGGCGGTCACCCATCCAAGTACTAACCACGCCCGATGTTGCTTAACTTCGGTGATCGGACGAGAACCGGTGTATTCAACATGGTATGGACGTTGGCGAACGTTAAAGCAAATTTAATGTATGGTATCCACAGTTAGACGTCAATTTATATTTAAAAGTGTCGTGACAAATTTTCGTACGATTTTTTTCCGTCTAGCCCCCTTTCACAACGCGCGATAAGGAACTTCGTTCCAAAAGATTACTAATTTACTAGCCTTACCTCTCCGTATGCACCAAAGAACTGTACTACATTGGTCTTGTCGGCTGTACAACCGGCAGCAGCCAGGATGCTTCCATTATGGTTCCAGTGGCAATCTATAATGGACATGTTCGTTTCTACTAATGCACTACCTATAAACAAAAAAAAAGGGTCTACAGGTAAATACGCCTAAAAATGACAATTAAGTATATTAATAAATATGTACTACTCATACATCAATAATACACAAAATGTTTGTGATTCATCCAAATTTATTTTATCACCTTCAAAGTATGCTCCTTCAGAAACTATACACTTACGCCAACGAATAATCCAATCATCGAAACATTTTTTAAACGCTGTTTTCGGAATTGAGTTCAGTTCTCGCCGCGATTTCTCCTTTATGTCTTCAACCGATTGAAAACGGGTGCCACGAAGTGGTAATTTGAGTTTAGGATAAAGAAAGAAGTCGGCTAGAGCCATATCTGGTGAATATAGTGGGTGCTCGATGGTATTTGTTGAGTGTTTGGTCAAAAATTCGTTCACAATGATGGCCTTGTGCGAAGGCGCATTATCATGGTGCAAACAATTTTCTTTAATTCACCGTTTGACCTTCTGGCAAGAATTCCGAGTGCACAACACCACGATAGTCAAAGAAAACAGTCAACATAACTTCGACTTTTGATCGACTTTGGCGTGGTTTTTTCGGTTTCGATTCAGTTGGAAGGCGCCACTCCGAAGCTTGTTGGCTAGTTTGCATGTCAAAGTCGCAAAGCCACGTCTCGTCACCACTATCAATGCGTTTCATGGATGTTGGGTCGGAATTGACTCGTTCTAGCATGTCCTCAGCGACTCTCATGCGATTGAGTTTTTGGAGAAAATTCAGGTCTTTTGGGACTAGCCGAGCGGTAACATGTTTCATACCCAAATGATTATTTAAAATGGTACGGATCGACTCGTGAGATACAGAAAGTTCGGCGGCTATCTCTCTCAAAGTTGAATAAGGATTTTCAGTCACTATTTCCTTCACTTTTGCGATATTAACTTTAGTTGCAGACGTTGATGGCCTACCAGAGCGAGGCAAATCTTCCATCACATCTCGACTGCTTTTGAAAGCTTTGTACCACTCATAAGCACGTGTTTTTGATAAAGTCGATTCGCCGTAAGTTTTCTGTAACATTTTCAGTGACTCCGAACACGAAATTCCATTGGCGATGCAAAATTTAGGACAAACCCTTTGTTCGATGTTTTTGTTCATTATGAAATGCGCAATACACTCTAGATACGATATAACTAAAAACAGCACTGTATTTAATTTAAGTAACAGATGCAACTCAAACTCCGCGCCAAAATGGAAAACAGTTGTACCAATCTAACAACAAAAAAAAACAAAAATTTGAATTTGTAACCATAAACAAATCATCCATTCCCGATACTTTTTTGACTGAATGTACGTTGTTTTTAAAAGCCGGAGACGAACTCAATCCTAAGCTGAGAAGAAGTTAAACAAAAATGAAGAGGGCAACTGTCGTACTTAAACTCTCTGTCATTCAAATATGGACACTAAAACTTGAACAAGTACATCCTGCTGAGTTAAGCAGATTGCTGTAAAGGTATTTTGAAAGTGCCTAAAAATGAAGGTCTCAAGATCAGTGAGGTCATGTCTGACCTAAATCTTCGTGATGGGGCGAGGGCTGTTCTTCAAATAAAAGTCGCACGGCAGCCAAAGATACAGCTACGGTAATTATTTAAAGAACAATGGCGGGTATTCATACAAAAAAATATTTGGAATCAAATTGCATCAACTTGTAGAAAAAAAATATAAAAAAATCTGCAATTTTTTAGAATCAATGCGTAAAACAATTTTGGTAAGAAAAAATATATTAACATTTAATTTTTTTAGTTGCACTGTTTTTTATTTGTGGACTCTTAAAAAGAGTCCTTTATAGAAAGAGTCTTATACAACATAGCTCATAATGTTTCCTTTATTTAATTAATTTGTCTATGGCCATCGACTTTTCAAATTTGTTTTTGTATTGTTTTACATAATTATCTGATAATTATAACTGTATGCGTGCCCTTTAAATAAAATAAAAAAGATAATAAAGAATAATTATAATCCACTAGAACTAGAACTTTCGTAGGTTATTTTTTTTTTGTCACTTTTAATGAGTCTGATGCATGAAATAATCATCATACTTATGTACATCTGCATATATATTATCCAATAAGTTTATTTACATCAACAGCCTTTATTAGTCCACTGCTGGACATAAGCCTCTCCTTAGAAAAGAGGTTGTGGCCTACTATACCACGCTGGCCAGATGGGTTGGTATAGTAGGCCAAATAATAAGTTTATTAATTTTCCTTAATTCATTACCTATTTCAACATGTAATGAATTGTAAATTATAAGCCTAAAGTAATATAATCGGGGGCAGCCATTCGCAGCTTGTCGCGTCTGACGGTTAGTCTTTATATTTAAATACAGAGCGCAAACGTCTGTCAAGAGTTGTCAAAATACCCTTGCTTATGCTCAGCTTGCAGTTGCCACTTTATTTATTTTTACTTCTTTTAATTTCACTACAGGAAATTTAAATACGTAAATAATGCGTTTAATAATGCACCGCAAACTACATTCTTTATTGATTTAGTACTTAGAATTATAAAACTATTATCTGATTACCATATTACTATTAAGTGATAGTAAAATGGTAACACTAAACTGATAACGGAAATTAAAATAATCAAATAAGCTTATAATATTTTCTTTCTTTTAATGGGGTTTTACTGACTTAGACGATAGTTTTAAAAAAACGTAGATATTTACTAGAATTAGTTTGCTATGAATGACATTTTAAGACGCTCAAATTATACTCAACTACGAATTCGCCATTGTTCTTTAATTCATATGGAACTAGTATTTAAAAAAAAAAAAACAATTCCGCCATTACTGACAAAGCTTGCGCATAACAGCTTGACTTGCTATATCACATCGAAGGTTCAACAGTTTTTGGAGGAAATTTGTTCTACACCTACACTGCCTGTATACATTCCAGCCTTATCTAATGAAGACGCGATAACTTTGCAATATAATTTTATTGCAAAATTATCAGGTCTTGGTTGTAAGAACTCAAGTGATTACTTGAGTTCTAACAATTGTGTTTATACCAGAGTGTTTTGTTTTGTACGCTTAGTTTGATGTCAGTTATTGTGTAAAACATTTACCTTCTTCGTTGCAATTTTTTAATAGCAAAATAACTCCACTTCTGTAGCATATTGCTAGCACAGGTCGGTTACTTGGTGCGTTGCCGGAGTACCAATCCATCGAAACAACGTCCATTGATCCTGAAATGCTTTGAATAGCCACGGGCATCTAAAACAAAATCTTGACTGCAGTAATTAACATTGGTAATATAATATTGCCTATTCCCCTTGATTAACTTGTGGCAACTTTTACATTCAATGAAACATAGGTACTTAAGTACCATCTAGCGAAGATACACTTCAACTACGGAGTAATTACTAATCCTGCATCGCGCAATGAAAATCTGCACCTCACCTGTTCGGAGGATCCTCGGTTTGTGTTAGAGGAACATTAACGCCCGTTGCCCCACAAACTAAATTTGTCGTTTCATTAGCTTTTTAGTGGCAAGTATACTTGCCAAGAATAAATTATAAAAAATAAATAAACAAAATAATAACGTCAATAGTCAATAGTCAATAGATAATAACGTCAATAGAAATTCTACCAAATTATAATATTTGATTTTCAAATAAGTTTTACATCTCGCAAAGTTATAGGTACAACATACTGTAAAGTTGCCTTGATCATCATAAATATGCAGTTCGCCATTGGACAGTGCAAATAGCAGCTGTGTGTTATCAGGTGACCACTGAACAGCAGCAAGTCCAGGGCCTTTGATATCTTTCCCCCACACTCTAGAACCATCTACTGATCCAACTATTACTGCACCTGAAGTTAAAAAATACCTATTTAAAATATCCGAAACAATTAATTTCGAATATATGATCTAATTGTTGATATGATTGCCTCACCATCTTCATAAGCTATGCAGATTTTTTGGCCATCAGAGCCCCAAGCCATACTTTTTACAGTTGATTTATTTCTATTATTTATCATTTCTTCATACCAAGATCCCTGTAAATAAAAATTTATACACGAAATACAACATAACTATTTAGTTAGTACCTGTGCTTATTTCTATTATATACAACATGTATTATAAATGTACATATGAAAATAGCTTATTATTAAGTCGAATTGGAAGATTACATCGAACTATAGTCGAAATACCTCAAACACCACGGTGATGCAAAGATTCAAGAGGTGTACCGATTAGCAACTTTTGTAGTCGGCGACTAGTCAGCGATTAGCCGACCAATAGCTTCGACTATCCGGCTACAATAGTCTCTGAAAAACTTACTTGTAAGAAAAAAAAATCTCCATGATATTTATCAAAGTTAGAATGTTCACTAACAAATTTAAAAACATAATATTATTATGTTCTCTTCAATAACAGTTGATAAATATTGCTTCTTGTTTAAATAAAAGAACAGGTTCTTTTAACAGACTAAGTCATATTAAAGCAAGATTGCATGTACAGTCAACGACAAAAGTGTATAAGATTTCATACGTGGGAGAGCCATGCTTCGGCAAAAATGGGCCGGCTCGACCCGTGCGATACCACGGCCTCACAGAAAACCGGTCGTAAAGCAATTTCTCTGTTGCATTTCACCGAGTGAGTGAGGTTTCCGGAGCCCAACCCCCCCCTATATCCCCCCCTCATGATAGCGCCGTTGAAAAATAATCTACCCCGGGGGGGGGGTACCAGCTGCGTTAGCGTTGGAGAATTCGCCGTTGGACGTCCACACTCAGAACACCATACGTCTGGGCGTGGATGTCTGGGCTGCCCCGCGTATTCTGGGGGGGGGGCGGGCAACAGCGCTCGACAGGATATCTGCGGTGGGAGCAAGCACATCAGGCCACCCCTCGCCACGCTTGACGTGAATTTCTGCAACATAAGGGGCCTTCACTCGAACTTCAACTCTGTCCACCACCACCTCGAGACAGTGAAGCCAGCCTTGCTCTTTCTAATCGAGACGCAGATATCATCTCCAACGGACACATCCTACCTCTCCTACCCTGGCTATCATCTGGAACACTCCTTTGTTGCTAGGGCTGGAGTGTGCGTGTACGTTAGAGGTGATATCAGTTCGCGCCGCCTCAGCAATCTTGAAGGACGGGCCACACTGGGGTACACAGCGACGACCATCTCCTCGTCTACGCATGCCTCTACAGGTCCCATAGCGATAACACCGAAACTGACCGACTGATGGACCACGTCCAAATGGCTACAGATTCCGTGCTGCAGCAGATCCCATCCGCGGAGATCGTGATACTTGGCAACTTTAACGCTCACAACGCCGAATGGCTTGGCTCAAGCAAGACCGATCACGCGGGGAGATCTGTTCACGATTTCGCCCTGACCTATGGCTTGTCACACCTGGTATCAACGCCCACGCGAGTTCCGGATGTGGAAAGTCATGAGCCTTTACTGTTGGACCTTCTGCTGACCTCAGATACGGACGGTTACAAAATCGCCGTTGAAGCCACTTGGCTCCTCGGGATGGGATGGCAAGGAGGCAGATCTGATTCTTGCCGGATGATCCCACCGTCGTTGCCGATTCTGTCACTGATGTAGTACTTCAGGGCATGGAACTATTTGTTCCTTCTACATAACTCCCATCGGTGGCAAATCCAAGCCCTGGTTCGACAGATCCTGCAAAACGGCGCCCCACGAAAGCGGGAATGTTACCAAGCATGGGCAAATTCAGCGACGGCAAGCGATGTAAATACCAGCACGCTAAAAAAACAATATAACTTTGCCTCCAGGTCTCTTAAAACAGCCATTGGTAGGGCGAATTCGGAGCACATCAGCGGGATCGGTGACAGACTAGTGAGACTTCCTTCTGGAACTCGTGCATTCTGGTCTCTTGCCAAGGCTGTCCAGGGGAATTTCTGTAGCCAATCCTTTCCACCCCTGGGATTTCCAGATGGGAGATAATTCGTTGTCCTATAATGCCAAGGAGAAAGCTGATCTTCTAGGCAAATTTTTGCATCCAACTTGAGTTTGGATGGTTGGTGGACCGGTTCACACAAAAATCAGTGCGTAAAGCACTCTTTTCCCTCGACATTCATAACGATTTGTACGCACCTCAGCTTGAGAGCACCTCCCTAACTGCCTCAGCCAGTATCGGAATCCTAGGCATCGACATATCAAGCGAAGTCCAGTTTCGGGGTCACTTAGAGAGCAAGGTCAAATTTTGGCCTCGAAGAAGCTCGGTGTCCTGAACAGATCGAGGCAGTATTTCACTCCGGCCCACCGCCTTCAGCTCTATAAGGCGCAAGTCCGGCCGCATATGGAATACTGTTCTCATTTCTATTCAGGGGCACCTCAGTACCAGCTTCTCCCTCTGGACCGCATCCAACGAAGAGCGACTTGAATCATCGATAGCCCAAACATCTCCGATCGCCTCGATCCTTTGGCGATACGTAGAGATGTGGCTTCACTCTGCATTCTCTATCGCTTATATCATGGAGAGTGCTCCGAGGAATTGTTCGGACTAATACCAGCCGCAAATTTCCGCCATCGTTCCACAGGGCAAAATTTTCATCCTCATTACCTGGATAGTTGGCGCTCCACTACTTTGCGCTTTTCGAGACACTTTATGCCCCGCACAACCAATCTGTGAAACGGGTTATCGTCTGCGGTATTTCCGGACCGATGTCGTATCGGTCCGGAAATACCGCAGACGATACCCTCTCTTCAAACCGTCTTCAAACCTTCAAGAAAAGAGCGTACTCCTTCCTAAAAGGCCGGCAACGCGTTTGTGACTCCTGAGTTACAGACTTTCATGGGCGGCGATAGTCACTTTCCATTAGGTGATCCGTCTGCTCGTCTGCCCCCTCTAACATATTTTTTTTTTATAAAAAACGGATTGTCAAAACTACTGAACCATATTTGGAGCAAAACTAGGTAGTGCTACAATGTTACAAAACTAAGTGATTAAATAAAGTACCCATAAATAAGCTAATTGAATAGTCAGCTTATCAAATCAAGCTTATCAATATAGCAAAGTTAATGATCAAAGACGTTTCAACAAAAATTTGTCGACTGAACTGTCGCCAAAAGTTGATGATTAAAGACGTTTCAAAATAATGAGCTGATCGAACCGTTGCCAAAAGTTGGTTATTAAAAACGTTCCCAGAAGTTATAGTCTTAAAAATCATAACTTCATGAATATTTCATTTCTAGTGTTCTTTGACGAACTCTAGCTGAGGTCCAAAAGAAAGTGATAGTACTGAAAATCATAACTATATTGATATTTTATTTCTAGCATTGTTTGATCAATTAGAGCTAAGGTGCAATAGAAAGTGATAGTATTGAAAATCATAACTAGATGAATGTTTTTTTTTTAGCGCTGTTTGATGAATTGGAGCTGTAACATCAGCTGTAATGAAATTATATGAAATGATATTTATTTCTGTAAGTAAATCTTTTCAGATATTTTTACAAGTCGGACTTTATAGCTAGAAGGAGCCGGCATTTCCTAAGACTCACTCTGGGAAGAAACGCCGAAACAAACCACAGAGGTGTCTTTTTTTTTCTAAGTCCGTAAACAAAGTTAAATAAAACTGTGCGAGTACAGTATAGGGTCTGGATAGGCCTTTTGAGGAAAGGACCATAGTTTTGAGTCAACCTGTCCATACAGACGGCATACAGGCTCCAGCCATCGTGTAGCCTAACCGATATTGGTCAAGATCAACGACCCGAAGCATGACACTACCGCCAGCAGGACATTTAGGTAGGCCGTGGAAACACTCAAAACCACCAGAAAGAAAATAAAATATGAATTAACATTACAAGCCTACACTGTACTCACATTTACATACTTACACAAAAAATAAAAAAAATACTATACAGTTCAAAGTCAACGAAAAATAAAATACAAAAACAAAATACGAAATACACCAAAAAATAATAATAATTAAATGTCCATCACCTTCAAACTTAACAACAAAGATGTCTACGTAAATGTGGGAGTGAGCAGCATCAATCCCAAGCAAATTTTTCGTCTAAATAATCTGTAATAGTGTAGTAAGCCTTTTCACATAGTTTTTTAAATAAAGCGGTACGGAAAATGACGAATACTCCCGAAATTGTAATCGGCGACTAGTCGGCCTTTTTACAACCGGCTCGTTGGTTAGTCGGCCAACTGCTAGACATAGGCCTCTCTCATTGCACGCCACTTAGATTGATTTTGGGCTTCTCGCATCCATCTACATCTCTAGTAATTTCTTATAACACATAGCAGAATAGTCAATTTATATTACAAATTTTTCTAACAATCACAAGACGTATGGATAAAATGAAGGAATACCTTGTAAAGCATCCAAACAATAATTACACCATGCTCATCACTAGTAGTCAGTTTTTGAAAAACCTCATTCCATATAGCCACACACAACTGACCTGTGTGGCCTTCCAAACTAAGATTCATAGATAGGTTTCCGCCACCACCTGTAACGACATCAAATGGCTATAAAATGTGTTAACTATAAAAAAACCATAAGGCATACAAGATATCTTAAGTTGCTTTTAGTTAAGTAGGCGCTGGAGCGGCGCGAGTTAGATTCAATGCCTTGGAACGCGTTAGTGTAAAGAATAGCACTATATTGTATTATAGGCGGGCGAAACGAAGTTGTATGCGTCTGGAGAACTTCGGCCGTGCCGGGCGAGGTTTTGTAGGAACCAAGCGCGGTTGTTTACACCCTTTATATTTGGCTGGCCTATGGGTCCAGTGACCCTCCCCCATGGGGTTTGGAGGCGGAAGTGCTCGCCGAGGTATGTCGACGGACGGCTTAGTTCCGGGCGGATAGCGGCAGTCGGCCCCCGCTCGAAGAGATACGTGAGTGGCCTGAAGCCCTTCGCCGACCCACGATGGGTTATTGGACGTTCCGGCTGGACGCTCTACGTGCTGGCTTTACCACCGTGGAGGCGCTCCAGCCGGTCATCGTCGAGTGGGCAGGGCGGCAGAACGGGTCTCTTTCCTTCCGGCTGACGCAGGTCCTTTCCGGGCACGGCTGCTCCGGGAAGTACCTGAGATTCGGTCACTAGGAGGGAATTGAGTCCCGCCTGTCACCACTGCGAATGGAGTGAGGACTCGACTCAGCACAAGCTGGCAATTTGCCCGGCTTGAGTGACAAAGACATTCGAAGACAATACCAGAGGTCATTGTGTTGCCTTCCAGTGGCATTAGGACGGCCATGTTGTCTGACAGTATTCGGATGTTATAGTCCCTAATATCCCTTGACATGGCTTTAAGGGCAGCGTAAGTTACTGTTACACATTCGCATTGGAATATAGAACTGTGTTAGCCTAACGCTAGTGATATGTTCATATTAAGGTCTTGTGAGAAAACTCCAGTTCCTGACCCAGTCTTGGAATGGTCCGTGTAAATTCGGACTCCCTTAATGCTAGATTGATCTCGGTCATTTTCTTGTGTCTGAATGTGGTATCTCTTTGTGGAGATATGGTGTTTTATGATCCCGTCGCATGGGGCTGCTTTTAGTGATTAGTATGCCACTAATTGATCCCATAATGTGGAGTGCGATCCGTCACCTTTGTGCCAGACCCAGTTGTAAAAACTGTATGAACAAGTCCAGTGGGGGCAGACTAAGAGCCACCTCTAGTCACGGCAGTTGGCGTTGTACGCATACAGCCCGTGACCGCAGAGTTCTTTCACATCACACATCACATCAACAGCCTTTTATAGTCCACTGCTGGACATAGGCCTCTCCTTAGAAAGGAGGTTTCTTCCACTAGATAATAGCACCATACGTGATTATTGGTTGTATAACTGTTCTGTAGAGTCATAGTGTAATCTTTGGTGATAGGCCCCAGCTTTTTCCGAGTTTTTCCGAGCCGTTTGTGTTGGCAGAAGACAATGCAGGCTTTATTTAGTTTCTCTTCGAAGTGCCTATTCCACAGGAGTTTACTGTCTAGTATTACTTCTAAGTATTTGACCTCTTTGGTAAGAGCCAGTAGAATATCAAATAGTTTGAAAAGTCTGAGATTTCCTAGACTATGTTTGTTTGTAAACATGATCATGTTTTCAATGGGTTCACTGTCAAGTTGTGTGTTACACAACACTGTTCAACGATCTTCAGTGCGCGTCTCATTTGATTGCATATAACATTCTCAAAGGGACCAGTGATGAGGATAGTCAGATGGTCTGCAAAGCCTATTGTGAGGAATCTAGGAGGAGTTGTGTAATGAGTTCATCGGCGTATACCGCCCTATGGGCATCCTCTAGCCACCACCCTCCTAGTCACTTCACTCACAATACTTTGAATAGCTCTATATCTTAGCAAGCTGTCCATTGACCCTGAGATTGTGATATCAAAACCATGTCCAGACAGAGCTTAGCTTAAAGGAGGCTTGTTTGTGGCTTGGGTCACTATCAGTAACTTTTCTGTGCCCCTGACAATGTGAATCGAAAATTTTATTAGGGCTGGTTAAGCAGCCACAGGCGTGGATTTAAAAAAACTCACGAACAAGCTCACATTTATAATATTAGTTAAAAGTACACAGATTGTTTCCAATACATCAACACTAAAATTCTTTAACCAAGCTGAAACTGTTAACACACTGTTTTTTTTTATTTAAGCTTTTGTAAATTTAGAAAGGTATTTGTAGAATTTTAATTATTAAAAAACTTTAATTAAATTTTCTTTTTTTAATTGTCAGATGGATTATTTTTTGGATATCAGAATAAATCAACTTTCATAATGTTAAAAACCCTAAAGGTTACTGAAAGGCTAATAAATGATAGAGATTTTATTAATAGCCATTCTGCCTAGTTTGGGATCAGTGTGTGAGATGTGTGAAAATATTTTATTATAGGTCCAGCCCTATAATCATTTACTCAAAATACTTTGTATAATTCTCACTAAACATAATTATTCAAAAATAATTGATAATAGCATTAGACTAATTTAACTCCTGATCAACTAATTTTAACCACCAAAATATCTTTATTTTATAATTATTGATAAGATTATTATCAAAGTATTTAAAAATACGAAGATTGAATAACAATCATCTTACTAGAAAAAGCAAGTAGATGTAAGCTATATAGCAATAATAGTCATACCTGATTCTAATTTTAAAACTTTTAACATTCCATCCTCTCCACCCACAGCAATATATCCGGATGAGTGATTCCAAGATAAACAAGACACATTTGACTGTTTAGGTATTGCAATCTATAAATGAAATAATCATGTTTAATACACTGGATACTTTATAACTTTTTATTTATTGAAAACATATCAGGTTTACCTTTTTACTCATATAGATAAACATTTTGGATATTTATTGCACAGGTACCAATAAAACGAAGAGTTATATTTAAATAGTTCTTGTTATTTACATCCTACGTATAAATATATAATATATTTATAATATTTTCGTCATTGTACACAGGTACCACAACAAACTAGTTTAAAATATGTTTTAAAGTTTAAATTTAAACAGTTTTACGACAGCTCTTGAGAACTTATTAGATAGCGTTATAAGAAATAACTAGGGTCTGTTTATAATGAGTTGTATGTCACTAACAAAAAGAGCAAGACTTCTGTAGGTATATCTCTATTAAAAAAACAAGTAACTTCAACTTTTAATTAATGGCTTTGTGGAAGAGTGTAACCACAATTTCGCCAATAAAAAAAACAAGTAACTTCAATGAGTATACAAATCAGCGAAGCGTTGCCTTTGGTTGCTATGGAAACTCCGGTGTTGCCAATGCAAAATGAAAATTTGTCAATTTTAAAATAGAGATCTGAAGGCCAATTCAACATCCAACGTTGACCGTTATGTGATTATATCGTGTTGTAATCAAAATTGAATCAGTAATCTGCAATGATTTTTTATACTCTTTTTTTTTTAATAAAATATCACGGGTAATCTTCTAATCTCAGTAATACTTTGTAATCTTACTTCCTACGAAAATATCTTTTATGACAGTTGAGGGATCGAGAGTTGATCGGAACCACAGATTAAGAGATATGTACATAGTAATCGGAACTGAATTTTTACCGAACTTTTATTGTGACAATTGGCCTTCTGAGATCCGTAAGTGATTAATATTTAAGTGTCCTGTGTGCTGAGTGTTTAATTTTAGTTTTAGTTTGCTCTAAATGATTTTGTTGATTGCCGAAAATATTATAAATAAAACTGTGCCATACTGTAGAAATCCCATATAAAACGCTTCGCATTCTTTAAACCGTACCTAATATTACTAAAAAGTCAAAGTAATAGTAAGTTTGGCAGAATTGTATCTTGGGCTGCCAACATCTCAAAACTTTCTGTTTCCTCCTTGACTTAAAGGTCTTAGTTACCAGGTCATTAAATTAAAAAAAAAAAAACTGTTTCCTCCTGAATGACATTTAATACCGTTTCCTGTCTTGGAAAAATCAATATTATTTACACCAACCCAAACCTACTTTCGTATTTATTGGAATTAAACAATTATTGTGATGTTTATTTTACAAATAATGGCTATATTCCGTTCGTATGTAATTGAAAATATTAAAAGCCAAATGTCACTATTTCATAATAGAATGAATGTATTTTTGCAATAATTTAATTTTCTTTATAATAAAATAAACAGGTGTTACACATTTTTATTACTTTGTGAAAAGAACAGGGCTACTACCAAGCCCTATCAAAATCGCTATCATTGAGCTCAAATTAATGAAAATGTTGGGTCGAAAACAAAGCCTGAAAGGAGAACCGGTTCTGGCAGACTATGGCCCAGAAGAATCTTTAAATGAGAGTGCTGATATTGAATGGGTCAACAAGGTTAAAACTTAATATACCTACACATAATATTTCAGAAAATAATATATTTTATATTGTAAAAAAAATAACATCTGAAAACCGTTTGTCTGGCTTTCGTTTAATAATATTTAATAAATTTATTTCAGTTATGGGTTAGAAGAATATTAAGACTATGTGCATTACTCAGTTTAATGTCTGTTTCTCTGAATACACCAAAATCATTTGAGAAATATCCATATCTACAAACAATAACATTTGCAGTAGATTGTTGTGTAACTCTCTTATTTACAGCAGAAATGATAGCAAAAATGCATATAAGAGGAATACTTAAGGTTTGTATATATTTTAATACTTTTTCAGTCCTACTCTTATAGGATATAATATTATTTCAAGTCATTATTTGTACACCAAAAATAATATCAAATTCAGATAAAATTAAATATTTATAATTTCATCTGAACTGATTTTGAGTACATGGAATTGGAGCAACACTGATTGTAGTATGTGTACAGTCCTCCTTCAGTGGTATATGACTGCTTTGAAAATTTTATGGAAGATTTACAAAAATAATTGATTATGTACATGTTGAGATTTTGACTTAAACTGGTTTAAAACATATATTTTGGAGTCTACTGGGTTAATTCAAATTAAATCAATTGGACTGACACCACTGTGGTTAAATGTAAGTTAAGTATCTATTACCTGTAAATAGATGGCACTACATTCCTTTGTTATACTTACACTAACACATAGGACAAGACAGTGGATGATGTGTAGAGCAACACCCTATCTGCACTAGAGATATGCATTTAAAATGTATTGGATTACCTACTTTTATTTATTTTATTTACACTTCCTGCATTACAACTTGCATGAGGTGGACTTAATGCCACATGGCATTATCTACTCAACCTTAAGATGGTTCAGTAAGTACTTTATAAGTGAGTAATTTACAAACATTTTGTTCTGTTTTAGGGTGATGTGGCCTACTTAAAAGACCACTGGTGCCAATTTGATGCATCTATGGTATTTTTTCTTTGGGTGTCAGTTCTACTACAAATGTTTGAATTGACTGGTATTGTACCAAGATACAGCTATCTAAGTATATTGAGAGCACCAAGACCTTTGATTATGATACGGTTTTTGAGAGTATTTTTGAAATTCTCTATGCCAAAATCTAGAATTAATCAAATATTCAAGTAAGTGGAATTGACTACCCATAAAACTTTTATAAAAATTCATACACCTTTGCTTATTATCATATTTTCGAAATAAATTTTACTTCATGGTGATAATTTATTTAATCTTTACTTTACAGACGATCCAGTCAACAGATTTATAATGTGACACTGTTCTTTTTATTTTTTATGTCACTATATAGTCTCCTTGGAGTACAGTTTTTCGGTGAATTAACCCATCATTGTGTCAGAAATGATACTAATCCTCAGTGAGTATAAAAATCAGCCTTAGTAAAGCAAGATAAGAATAGTATTCAACTAAGTGCTTACTCCATGTTCTACTCTAATGTGTTGCATTTCTATGCAGTGAAATAACTATTAACTCACTGGCTATCCCTGATACATTTTGTTCACCTGACCCTGGCTCCGGATATCAATGTCCTGCAGGCATGAAATGTATGAAACTCAATCTATCTAAATATATCATGGGCTTCAATGGTTTTGAAGAATTTAGTAAGTATTGTTAAATTTCTAAGATTTTTAAGTGAAAATAACTTTTATTTAGAAATATTAGCTATATTAGCACTAAGCACAAAGAGAACAATACCTTAGTGCTTAATCTGTCCACTGCGGGACAGAGGCCTCTCCTTAGAAAGGAGGTTGTTTCCTACTATACCGCACTGGCCAGAAGGGTTGGTATAGGGTTTGTATCAAGTTTTCCTTCTCTTTGCAGTGCTGCTGTTCTGCATAGTTTGCTCACTTAGTTGGCTCTTACGATACCCACGGAATGAACGGTGATACTACGTGTTTTTATTCTGTCACCACATGAATGGTGAACTCATTTACAAATGATTTTGACATCAGTACCTTCTTTCTTTAAATGTAAAAATAAATTTACAGTTTGTCCTATTATCGTGAAATTTTGCATACATGTTGCCAGAGATACAGCAAAAAAAAAAAGCTTTCTATCTTATCTGTCTATCTATACCTTTACGCCGACTAGACCGCGTTTAAAAGCAACAGTTTGTAATGGAAGTTGTGGTGGCACATTCTCCCTTATTATATCCTCCTGTAACAATTGTATTTGTTTCTAGCTACAAGTTTGTTCACCGTGTATCAGGCATCTTCCCAAGAAGGATGGGTTTTTATAATGTATAGAGCTATAGATTCTCTACCAACTTGGAGATCAGCTTTATACTTCAGGTGATAAAATCTCAGCTTAAATTATTTTCTTTTAAATTAAAAAGACATAATGAATCTGTTTTTTAGAGTTTCAAGCCCAAGTCACTAAACGTATTATCGTAAAAATTGGCATACACGTTGTACAGAAATAGACATATGAAAGCATAAAATCATCAAAGCTGCTGTCAAAAGTTATTCATATAATATTGTTTTCAGTACAATGATATTCTTTCTCGCCTGGCTGGTGAAAAATGTTTTCATAGCAGTCATAACCGAGACATTTAATGAAATACGAGTGCAATTTCAACAAATGTGGGGTGTAAGGAATCCTATCACCAAAGGGAGCACAACGCAATTTTTTACTGGCGATGACAATGGCTGGAAATTAGTTACCATAGATGAAAATAAGCATTCAGGTATCCAATCACTAATTTGTACAATAACTCGTTTAAAAAAATTTATCTCTTATCTTAATATATATAAATCTCCTGTCACGATGTTTGTCCGCGATGGACTCCTAAACTACTTAACCGATTATAAATTAAATTGGCACACCGTGAGCAGTCTGGTCCAACTTAAGAGATAGGATAGCTTAGATCTATAATTATAGTCGCAATTTTATTTTATTGCAAATTATTGGTCTATAATTAATTGACAGTCACAATTATCTGTTAACTCCAAAAGATTCTAACAGATGTCGATACTTTTCGACTGGATTGAGTAAGTAATCAATAGATGGCACTGCTATGGTAAACCGGCATAATGTATATGGCAAAACAACGTTTGCGGGGTCAGCTAGTTCACTATATTTTTCAATAACATTTCAGGCAGTGCTCCAGAAATATTCCACAAATTGCTGAGGTCTGCATACTTTCGCTTATTAGTTATGGGAGTTGTTTTGGCTAATGGAGTTATAACCGCAACCATGAATTTTAAACATGACGACAACCCGAGAGAATTCTTTTATGAAAAATACTATTACATAGAGGTAATATAGCTTAACTGGCTAACGTATACTTATATAAAAAATCGTATCTATCGTGGATTTTAAATAAATTGTATTATTATATTTAAAATTTACTCACTACCTTTACATATCATCATCATCAAAAACCCTAACAGTCCAATGCTGGACATAGACCTCTCGTTACAATGGATTTGTTTCAAGTTTTCTTTCTTTTTGCAGTGCTGTTCTTCTGCAGAGTTTGTTCCCTTAGTTGGCTCTTACGACACCCACGGGATGAATACAGGTGGTGACACTCTGTATTCTTAATCCGTCACGACACGTCATTTACATAGCAAACAATAGACCTAAACATAATTTGGAATCGGTGACGATGACTAAATGCAATTAACGGGTTATATTGGAGGGGGGGGGGGGGGAACTCAACGGTTACCACTTGTTATTCTTAAGTTCAGGGTCTCAATTCTGCTATTTTATGTTCACGCCAAGCCACTGTCATACCACTGACACGCTATTGAGATGCAATCGAGTGGCCATTGGCATGAGTATAAATATCGGTAGTCTACACTAACTTAGTGTTTTAACAGTGGCGATGGAATGGCAGTGGCTCATCAGTGGTGATATCAAAAAGATTGCCATATTTGGAAAAACAAATAAATCATTTTCTCAAAAAAACGTAATATATTTTCAAATTATAAGCAATTTATTTTTGCGTGTCAGTGGTGTGACAGTGGCTTGGCGTGAACATAAAATAGCAGAATTGAGGCCCAGATGTCCATGGGCGGCGGTAGTCACTTACCATGAGGTAGTCACCACCATAAAAAAATACAAATGAAGCATGGAGAAATCACTGAGCCATAGCTTTCCTCTCTTCCCAACTTAATTCTAAGATGCAACCTAACTTGTCCTGTTTTTTTTTAGATTGCTTTCACAATCTTCTTGGACTTAGAAGCATTAATAAAGATATGGTGTTTGGGTTTGAAAGGTTACTTCAAGCATTCTGTACACAAATTTGAGTTGCTTTTAGCTATTGGTACAACAATTCATATAATACCCCAGCTGTATATGTCAGGGTTCACATACTTTCAGGTATGTTATTTACAAATACTGTATATCTACTTAAGAAAAGACGATACAAAATTTTAATATGTCTTCTTTTTTCAGGTTCTTCGAATTGTAAGACTAATCAAAGCATCTCCACTATTGGAAGGATTTGTATACAAAATCTTTGGGCCTGGAAAGAAACTTGGCAGTCTGATAATATTCACAATGTGCTTACTTATAATCAGTTCATCTATATCCATGCAGTTATTTTGTTTTCTCTGTGAATTCACTAAATTTGAAACATTTGATGAGGTAATCTGACTAAGTAATGTAAATGTAAAAGTACTTTTAAGATACTTTTTGATAGTTAATAAATTAAGTTAAATTCTCTGTTCAACTTGGAATGAATAATAAATGAGTGAGAAAATGTAAACACATATTCTCATTCATTTATTAGTTAGTAGTTGGCCACCCTACAACGCCGGGGACCAACGGCGTGCCGGGGGCTGCTTAACTCTGCAGAAGACTGCGTGTTTACCTCAATCGCAACAGCTTTTCACCGAGAGAATACTAGGACCACTGGAGAGTAGAATTAGCACAGCTCTACTCCATCACTGCTTTACTGTGTAGAAACGAGACTATACAACTTATAACTAAACTGTCTTCAAGAGTAAAAGTAAACAGTGTGTATATGTTTACGAAGGTTTGTCTAACACTAATAGGTGTATAGCACTAATTTATAGCGGTGCCTATTTTTTGACCGCTCCAGGATAAAATTGTCACGAAAATTATCTGAATGTAGATGTAGTAATTTTTACCATTTCAGGCATTCATGTCTATGTTCCAAATCTTAACCCAGGAAGCGTGGGTAGAAGTAATGGACGAAACAATGGTACGAACAAGTCAAACTTTAACACCTTTGGTTGCCATTTACTTCATATTGTACCACCTATTTGTCACATTGGTAAGAATCACAATAATGACACCAATTTTTTTCAGCAGTAGATGATATTTTATTTTATTATAACGTTTTTATCTTCCAGATTGTGTTATCACTTTTCGTGGCTGTGATCCTCGATAACTTAGAACTGGACGAAGATATCAAAAAGTTAAAACAACTAAGATACCGGCAACAAAGCGCTGAGATTAAAGAAAGCCTACCCTTCAGATTGAGAATATTCGAGAAATTTCCTGACAGTCCCCAAATGACAAGGTTGCATAAAGTTCCGGGCGACTTTAATCTTCCAAAGGTAGAATTAGTATAGGATTGTTGTGTAGAATTAGTATAGAATTGTTGTGTAGAATTATTATTTACAAATATGAGGTCTGCCTTTTATCTATTTACATTTTTGAACTGTAGAAATGTTATATTATGCAGGTTCGCGAGTCATTCATGCGACAATTTGTGTGTGAGGTAGACGGTGAAGAGGACGTAGGTACAACAGGTGGCGGCGGTGGCGATGTGTCGAGACGTGCCTTTGAGTATATCGGCGTTGCTAAAATCGCGTTCCCATATCGTAAGCGATGTCTTGTCAAGACCCTTATGGTGGCGCCACCATCACAACGGCCCAGTTCCGCTCTAAGGAGACATGTTGTCAGTTCTATTATTGAGTAAGCCATTGTCTTTACTAATACACATATTTATATAATCGTAATGAATAACGTTCCACACAGATATCAGAAAAGGAAGAGGTACTCAACTCCGCAGTTGTATTATTATTTTTAATTTTTTGTTTTCTCATGACTTCGTGATTTATCAACCGATTTAAAAACTTTTCTTTTTAATTGTCGTTCCCCTTTGGTCCAATTCAATTTTAAAGAAATAATACCACTCCTTAAGGTGGATAATTAAGGAATGGAGTTGACAGTATATGAAATTCGTTATAACGTAGGCGTTAAGCAATACAGTATACCTAAGTTAAAAAAGTATCACTTCAAGTCGGTGAATCTTTTTAAATTTTTTGTTATAATCTTTATTTCAAAAAAATATAGTTCATCAAATTGGTGCATTAATGTTGTTTCTGACTAAGTTTTTTGTTTTGACTTTTCGTTTTAATTTTCAATTTTCCAGGTATTATTTGTGTTGCAGTCGAGGATCTATCGATTCAGGTTTTAGTTTTCTTTTTGTTACATTTATGTTCTTAATTGATTTTCCATAAATTGACGTTTTTTTTTTGGTTAACAGGGATTCCAATAATCATAGACCACTATTGGGCGATTCAGCTATGTTGGCCACTGGAGGTAAATCCGGACTGAAGCCCCAGGGAACTATAACAAGTGCTAAACAGTTACGGGTTGACCAAAAAAAGTATGTATTTAACGATTTAGTTTGATCGATTTAAACTTACTTAGTATACTACTATTTTTACTTATTTACAATATTTATTACAATATTGGATAGGGTTTTTCTGGGAGGAAAAATAGTCTAACTTACTCCTTATATACACAGCTACCTAGTATTAAAATATTATCACAATCGGTCCCGCCATTTAGAAGATTACCCGGAACAAATAGACAGACAGGCAAAAAGGAATTTAACTGGGTTTTAGGTTTTAGGCATAGGTATCGTGCAAATAAGCATGAAAACCACCATACTCAAAGTTTTATAACAAAAAAAAACTTAAGTAAACAAAATGCATTTTCCTTAGATTTTGTAATGACTAATTAATTAAATGAATGTTTAATATCGAGTGTTTCCATTATGGTTTCCATCCTGCGGACATGCTGCGGATGATGTTGTCAACGATTTCTTGGGGCAACCTCTGCCATTCTTCAAGTAATGCGTTTCGCAACTCGCCCAGATTGTTGGTCGGTGGCATTCTTGATTTCACAGTCCCATTTACCAAGTCTCAAACGTGTTCATTTGGATTCATATCCGGGGTCCGTGCTGGCCACTCCATCACCTTTACACCAACATAGTTAACGTATGACGTACTGAGCGAGCACTGTAAGTCCGAGCATTAGAATGAATTCGTTGCCAATAAAGGGTGCAAATGGCATAACATGTCGACCAATGTTCCGTTTTTAAATTGGACCGTAAATAAAAAAAAGTAATGTAACCGGCCAGTGTTACGAAAAAATACATTAATTTTTCCTTAGATTTGTGTTTTGCTAATTCTGCCGGCATGTGTATTTGTGGATGTACGTATGTGATCTACGCGACGCTCTTTAAATCTCTTGGAGTATGGCTACATTGAATGACTAATAACCTGAAATGGACCCTTGTTAATAATATATTTATATTTAACACGAAACCTTTTTTCTACCATTTGTATCTTTGTACACTTCTGTATTTAACTTACAGTAACTTGAAAAGAAGACTCACAAAAATTATTGTGCTCTTCCTGAAATTTCTTGAAAAAATGTTGTAATATTGTAGCTATAATATATTGCGTCTGCATTTGAATGAGAGGATTTGCAATTGGAGAGGCCTAAATCCGGCAGTAGACTGCGATAGGCTGATGATGATAATTGTAGCTACAGTCCTAATTAACGTGCAATCAATAATATGGCTCTAAGGTTCGGCTCACGTTCAATCCGGCGGTCGGTGCGCAGCGGCTCAATCAAACTCAAGCAAACATACGAACATTTGTTGGAAAACGGTGACATCGGAGCTGCGTCACGTGTCGTACCATCATCTCGGGCGCGTCCTCCCTACCTCGACATCCGTCTGCTGCAGGCCAAGAGACAACAAGCTGAAATGCGCCGGTAAATCTAACTGTAACTGTACTTGTTTTCTTAATGTTTCTTAGTTTTGGCAAACTAGACTTAGAGTAAATTGTTTGAGAAAGGTGTCACTTGTAAATGGGCATTCCAAGTTTGAATCTCACGAAAGTTTCTTATAGAAGTAACTGATTTGAATTAGGACCATATATCGCTTTATTAACTCTTGTGACTATAAAATTAAAGCGGTGTAAAACAAATTATTATCGATTAGGTGAGCGTTGTCGCTTTTGTAAGGCCAGTAAGCTCATTGTTATAAAGAATGTTTAATTTATTTAAGATTGCGAATCTAAATAAAAAACATTTTTAATACAATGTAAATTTTTTAAGTTTTAAATGTAGGTAAAAAAATTGGTTTATATTACCTTATAATAATTATATTATCACTAGCGATCCGTCCCGGCTTTTCACTGTAGATACTACTAAAGTGGTATCAGTGTGGAATAATTAATTATACTATTATTATGATAGGACTATACTACAGGACATCTTTAAATGTAATATTTGCTCCGATCCTACCGGCCGCTGCCACCCAGGACGGGCGTATGGCTCGGCAGTCGTTGGGCCTCCTCATTTTAAACTTCTAATAGCTTTTAAAATATTTATTTTAATGATATGACCAATTTTAATCTAGATTAAATGCACAACTTATCTAACGTATTTAATTGGATAGAAGGAAACATACATACATACATACATATATAAACATAATGTATTCTTTAAAATAGCTTCGTAAATTACCCCTTTTTTTTTGTAATATTTAAAAGATAAAAATGGTTACTGTGGCTTATCCTTAGAAGATAGACATATACCATCGTGGACTTTTTTATAGATCTTTTTAAGATATACAATTATGTAGTACATTATTTTGGTCTAACTCATAAAGTTTGGCCAGGGTTTGCAATGTACTGTGTATTGTTGTGTGTACTGTTTGTAATGTAATTATCGCACAAAAACTTGTTTTTGTTTTTCAACAAATCTTTGAAATACTCTACTATACTATGCATGTACATACATATAAATCACTCTCTCTATGAAATAAAACCGCATTAAAATCCTTTGCTTAGTTTAAAAGATCTAAGCGTACAACACAAAAAAAAATACTTTATTTTATACTATGTAAAGATATATTCTTACTTCTCGTATTTTTTTATTTCAGAAACCAACGAGAGGAAGATTTGCGTGAGAATCATCCTTTGTTCGACACACCGCTACTTATAGTGCCAAGAGAGTCTCGCTTCAGGAAGATATGTCGCGCTATAGTTGATGCCCGATACGATGCTCGCTTGCGGGACCCGGTCACTGGCAATGAAAGAAAAGTTCACTACAAAAGTTTTCAGTGAGTGCATGCCATTTTGTGATTAAAACCGTTATCGAGATTGTTGATATCAAGACGGGTTGGTATAGGGGTTGTTACAAATTTTCCTTCTCTTTGCAGTGCTGTTGTTTTGCGTAGTTTGCTCCCTTAGTAGGCTCTTACGACACCTACGGGATGAATACGGGTGGTGACACTCTGTATTCTCATCTGTCACCACACGGACAAAAAAATACTATTATATTATCACGACTCAACATATGAATAAGAAAAATTAATTAAACTGTATACAATATACATTATTTCTTACTTACTGATACTTGATGTATTTTTTGCAGTAATTTCTTGGGGTTAGTAACTTACATGGATTGGGTCATGATTATGGTCACCACTCTCTCTTGTTTTTCCATGATGTTTGAAACCCCCACAAACCGAGTTATGGCCAATTTTGTTTTGCAGGTGAGTGTACAAATATTTTTAATTTTTGATTGTCAATTTTATGCCTTTTTGTAATTGAATATGTAGCCTACTCAATAATATTTATAATATATGCATAATGTACATATATATATAAACATATACATATATACACAAATACATACAATCACCACTATACTCGTACAATACTTACTCTTATTGTGGAATTTATTCTTATTGTTTAAATCGTTCTAATCTCTGTGCTATCTTTTTTTACTTGGTCTTGGTCTATGTGGTACTTTTTAACTGATTTTCTGATGTATGTGTTTTCTATGTAATAAATTATTTTCGTCTTTCTACCGCCTATACGAACTTTAAAATTTCTCTTCACACATGCCTGGGTCGTAAATGCCCGTGTGTTAAGTATTTTCAAATTAATATAATACTATAAATACAAAATACTGGGCATGATTTTTGACTTTTTTTCATATTTCCCACCATACATAATTATCTGTTTAGACAGTCTTGTTTACACTACATAGTTACAGATACATGTCGACGTCTAGGACACGACACACTTTTGTTTAATCATTACCTATTATCTCTATTTAATAAAGATTTTTTCATATTGTAAAACATCTGGTTCTAGATTGCTGAGTATGGATTTGTCATCTTCATGAGTCTAGAACTGGCCTTAAAAATTTTAGCCGACGGATTATTTTTCACGCCTAAAGCTTATCTTAAAGATGCTGCGGCAGTACTGGACGTTTTTATTTATATCGTAAGTGTAAAAGTTTATTTAATGTAATACATACCTTTATGTGACTTATGCCAAAAAAGATTATTTCTAAAAGGACTTTTTGGCATTTGTTTAATTTTTTTTACAGGTATCACTGACATTCCTTTGCTGGATGCCAGTGCGGGTGCCACCGGGCTCGCCCGCGCAGATGCTCATGATTCTACGTTGCGTACGTCCTCTGCGTATTTTTACGCTTGTCCCCCACATGAGAAAAGTTGTCTACGAACTGTGTCGTGGATTCAAAGAGATTCTACTGGTAAGCAGTAAAACGGTTTTCCTTATGACATTTTGGCAGGGTTTTATAAGGAACTAGTCTAAAGATGAAAAGATAGATATGAAGAAAGATCTTTCATTACGCTTAACTGATGAGGTCCATGTTAAAGTTTGCTCAGCTATTTACTATCATTAAACGGTTTCAATATTTACTATAAAGGTTTCTATTTAATTTCCGCAGGTATCGACGCTTCTGATTCTTCTGATGTTTGTGTTTGCGAGTTATGGTGTTCAGCTGTATGGTGGCAGGTGAGGATTACATAAAGAATTAAATAGGATTTTTATTTTGAAATATCAATGTCATTATATATATGCATGTTTAGTAAAGTTTTGTACTAGAAAGAAAAAGGAAAGAAACACCTAGAATCAGGCTCTTTTTTCATTAAGAATAAAGAGAATGGACGGCTTGTTTTTTTTAAAATGTGTAAATGATTTTTAGGCTAGCGCGTTGTAACGATCCTACAATAACTCGACGTGAGGACTGTGTAGGAGTGTTTATGCGACGCGTATTCGTTACTAAAATGAAGATACGACCAGGACCCAATGAAACTTTCCCTTCGATGCTGGTACCAAGAGTGTGGTACGTATGGCGGCCCGATATTGTCCTAAAACCATAGCGTTTTAGAATTTGTTATGTAATTGAATTTTAAATTTAAAAGTTTAATTTAATTCACAATTTAATTTGTTTTAACAATTAAAAAATTGTCTATGGCAAAAGAAACTATTTAAAACCGTCAGAATGACATAAACTAAATATTAAAAAAATATCAAAATCATGTTTCAGTATCGTTTAACTATTACAGGGCAAACCCGAAACGATTCAATTTTGATAACATTGGTGACGCGCTGCTCACGTTATTTGAAGTACTTTCGTTCAAAGGCTGGCTAGATGTTCGCGATGTGTTGATCAAAGCACTGGGACCGGTTGGTATTTTGATTATATTTTATTTTAATAAGGTTCATATTTGAATTGTATTTTTATTTTGATTCCTTATCGCTTTTTTATAATAAGTTTTGAGTGATGATATTTTATCCTTTAATAACTAGGTAATAAGATGTTTCTGCTACTGAATATTTTTACTAGCCACATTATATTTTCAGGTTCATGCTATCTACATACATGTTTATATCTTTTTGGGCTGCATGATTGGATTGACCTTGTTTGTAGGCGTCGTGATAGCAAACTATTCTGAAAACAAAGGCACTGCTTTATTGACGGTTGACCAGAGGCGGTGGTAAGCCTCTTTTTTATTTATTTCATAAAATAACTTATCTTATTTATGGATATCGTTTAATCCTTTTTAATTTTTAGGTGTGATCTAAAAAAGAGGTTGAAAATTGCCCAGCCGCTGCATTTACCGCCACGTCCTAACAAACGCAAAGTTCGTGCGTTCGCGTACGACGTCACACAAAACCTGAGCTTTAAACGAGTGATCGCCATCGTTGTACTTATTAATAGTGGATTGTTGGCAGTTACGGTAGGTACACGCACAAATTGTTACTTCTGTATTGACATGCCATGCATATGCCATGCCATGCATATGCCTATGGAGAGTTGACGTAAGAAAAGAGCGTACTCCTTCCTGAAAGGCCGGCAAACGCGTTTGTGACTCCTAAGTTGCAGACGTTCATGGACGGCTATAGTCACTTTCCATCAGGTGACCCTTCTGCTCGTCTGCCCCTTCTAACATTAAAAAAAATCTTCGGAGACTAATTAAAAAACATATCCCGCAAGAAAGATAGTATAGAATGAACTAGTGCGAATGAAAGTATAGACTAGAGATGTGCCTTATGTACTGACCCGTATATATTTATTTGCACTATTACAAACGGACGTTTAGCTATGAAAAGCCTTGGCCTTTGGCACATACGGCCGGCTCGACCGGAGTGTTACCACTGCCCCACAAAATAACCGGTATTTCGCTTTTTTTTCTTTGCTTTTCACCTTGTGAGTGAGATTACCGAAGCCCAACTCTCCCCCCTCTCCTCCTACCCTCTGAAATCAAAGGGTGGCAATATACTTGTGACTCTTGAGTTGCTCCGTCAGGTGATCCGTCTGCTCTCGACGATCTCGTCGGTCCCCCTATAGCATAAAAAAAAACTTTAAGTCCTTGCTACTATACTTATACTCCAATTGCACTTTTTATATACCTCTTCCCGCCTAATATGAACACTTGCTTCTCTGAACCGTTGCAGTGGTCTCGCTACTCGCCGTACACTGAACAACTAGCTCTGACGTCCGCTCTACTGACATTGGTGTTCGTGGTGGAAGTATTGCTGAAGACGATAGCGTTCACCCCGCGCGGCTATTGGCAGAGTCGACGCAACCGATACGATTTGCTCGTCACCGTCGCCGGCTGCATATGGATATTTATGCATTTCACATTGAAGGTAGTCACAAGCCGTTAAAACGATTCATTTTAATACGTTCTTCATAATAATAATATTTAGTTTTGTATCCGACACAAAGATTGACTTTAAACTGTAAATAGTGTTCGTAAAACTCATGCAGTATAATAATAACTTCATTATTCTCACACATGGCCGTCTGATCCTGACCTGATTTGTCTAACAACTACTCATTGCTGTGAATATTATGGTACGTTTATACGCTTGGCAAGTCTCGACAAGTGTCCACAAACACAGCGTGTAAACGTGCTGTTTGGCTTGGTTTTCAGGGCTAGTATCGGTTTTTAAACACAGATCAAAGGAAGCTTGCGGCAAACTTTGCGACGTATTTACATGTTGGCTTGTGCTCGTTCCCCATTGCTCAATTGGACTGCTCAATTTTATAATAGTCGAGCAGTTTAGAATCAACATTAAGCCCCAATGCTCTAGTGACGGATACGGATAAGAATACAGAGTGTCACCACCCCTATTCATCCCGTGGGTGTCGTAAGAGGCGACTAAGGGAGCGAAATACGCAGGACACCAGCACTGCAGAGAGAAGGAAAACTTGACACAAACCCTATACCAACCCGTCTGGCCAGCGTGGTATAGTAGGCCAAAACCTCCTTTCTAAGGAGAGGCCTATGTCCAGCAGTGGACTGTTAAAGGCTGTTGATGATGATGATGGCTCTAGTGTTTATATGTTGAGTAAAAATATGTCAAGTAAAATGCAATAGCCGACACAACTTCAACGTCCACGTCAGCAAGCGTTTGTAAAGCCTTAGAGCTTGTGGACGCAAGCGTGTAAACTAGGCGTTATACTTAGATTTTCGTAAATACATATAAATAGGCTTGTGTCCACTAATAACGAAATGGTTGGTTTATAGTTTCAAATTATAAATGAAGAGATATAGATAAGGAAAACCAGTCTATTTCTCATAAGAGTTAAATATTATTAATATTTTTTTCTTTTTTAAATCGCACAAAATAGGCATTAAGGCACGTGACAGCGAACACCAATCAGAAAGTGTTACGTCACGCCACGCAAAACATCATTGTTGTTGTTGATGTTTTCATACAACAGAGCAGGTTACTCCTTATTGTTTTTTTTTGTTTTCAGCATATTTTCTCACCTTAATTCAGTTTCAGTTGACACTGGACACAGGTGTAAACAGTTTTGTTTCGCAGACTGTGACGTCATCAAGACGCCATGACAATATGCATCGTTTTCAAGGGAAATATAATTGTTTTTTTTAAAATACAAAATACGTAATGTAAATATTGCTTTTTCTTTAAAATATAGTTTTTTTAGGATAAAATAGATATTAAAGTATAAAATTAACAAAGTTTTCAAATTGAGTCAATTAGCCTATTGTACTTTCCATTTTATGACCTGGCTGTTGTAGTCTCTAATCACAGGGCGGACATGCGGGTCCGAACCACTTTTCCAGCTCTTGCAACCTCAGTCCCATCCGAGAACTGCTGTATGTAGCTTCCACGCCATCTATCAACGACTACATTCCCATGGTAGGCATCAAGCAGTCCAGTCATAAAAAACCCGGATAATATCCTTTGCAATTGTACCGAGCCCCAAATAAAATTGGGAAAATACTATATAATAATACATTAGATGAACAAATCTTTATCACGTATTATATAACTTAGTTCTCTTTTTTGTAGAACGACTTATCGTACTTCGTGGGGTTCATGGTAGTGATCCTGCGTTTCTTTACGATCACGGGCAAACACACAACGCTGAAGATGTTAATGCTCACCGTCGGAGTGAGCGTCTGCAAGAGTTTCTTTATCATATTCGGCATGTTCCTACTTGTCTTCTTCTATGCACTGGCGGGTACCATTGTATTTGGTAATGTCAAATATGGCGAAGGTATTGGACGGTACGTATAATTTTTTTGAATTTAGATTTAATTTTTATGTTTATGATATTTGTTTTTATTTGTTTCGATAACCTACACTTCAAAGGATTTTCATCATAATCATTTATTGTAAAGTCACTAATTAGATTTCTGCACAGATAAATTACTATAGTTGACAATAACTATAGATAAATAAATAGATAAATTATATAGATAAACTATATAAAGATAAATGACTATAAATGACACAGATAATTGGCGAGCTCAAGTTACTAGCGTGAGCCAGAAAGTAACTGGAAACCTGCGAACATTATATCGTCTAAAGAATTTCCTGCCCCTTAAAACTAAAACCACACTCATGCAGTCCTTAATAATTCCAATAATTGACTATGGTGATGTATGTTACTTCGACCTGAATGCAGACCTTTCTTAATAAACTGGACCGTCTTCTCAATAACTGCATTCGATACATTTTCAATCTTCGGAAGTATGACCATGTGTCTGCTTTGCGCTCCCAATTAAACTGGTTATCTATTCGCCTGCGTCGCCATCAGCGTGCACTTACCTCTCTATTTTCACTCTTAAACTCACCGACTTCACCTACTTACCTCGCTCCCTACCTGCGTTACCTGTCCTCTAATCACGACAGAAAGCTTCACTCAGAAAATAATCTGCTTTTCTTATGTCCCTCCCAAAACTCCAACTTCGTGAACTCTTCGTTCTTTGTTCAAGCAGTACTAATCTGGAATGCGCTCCCGCTCGAAATCAGGATGTCCACTATCCGTTTTGTATTCAAAAATAAGGTGCATGATCTCCTTCTTAATAAAATGGCAGAACTACCCAGTCCATAGTACACCTCACATTCCGGTATACATAGTGTACGAATATAACATGTATATTTATAAAGATGTATATATATATATATATATATATATATATTTATATATGTATGTGTATGATGTGATGTGTTGTATATGTGTATGTATGTAGTGAACCGTGTATAATAATAATAATAATTTTTTTTTAATATTCATTTATATTTTTATATATTACATGCCATAATATGTAACCTCTGTGCACCTACCTTATATGATTTCTACACCACCAGAAGGTTGACTGGAAGAGAATGCCTTGGGCATTAAGTCCGCCGATGTACAAAAGTGCATAAAGTTTGAAATAAATAATAAATAAATAATTGACGCTTCTTCTTACGCTGAGTGTTGTGGGTTCGATCCCCACATGGGACGACCCTTTGTGTGATCCACAAATTATTGTTCTGAGTCTGGGTGTTCTTTGTATCCGTTTTATGTATGTTTGTAAAGTCCCCCGCGACACAGGATATATTCCTAATGCGGGAGTTGTCTTTTTATAACAAAAAAAAATTGATCTCAAAACCAGGTAAATTTTACGGGTTAATTTGAATTCACGATAATAGTAAATCCTCGAGAATTGGGCTATGAAATTCCAAAAAAAAATGTTTTTTAGCTCGATTAGTCATTTCACGTTCATCAAAAAAAAAACAACAAAAGTAGCAGTAAATAATCCCAAACATAGTAAACAATTCCAATGCAACATGAATCTTAAAACATTAAGTTAAGAATAGAAGCAAATTTTCAGGCGGGCGAACTTTAACTCACCGATCCACAGCGTGGCAATGCTATTTCGCATAGTGACGGGCGAGGACTGGAATAAGATCATGCACGACTGCATGGTGGCGCCGCCCTACTGCACGCCGGCTGACAACTACTGGGAGACGGACTGCGGCAACTTCACCGCCTCGCTGGCCTACTTCTGCACCTTCTACGTCATCATCACTTACATTGTGCTCAACCTGCTCGTGGGTAAAGACATCTTGTTACACTAAAGCGAGTCTTGCAGTAGTCGCATATGATGTCTAAAATCATGCACGATCTGACGGCCAACTATAGCATCGCGCGGCAAACAAGAAGAAATTCGATTGACATCGTGTTCCTCGAGGTGTATTACTTTAGGGGGCATTTTTTTATGAAAGAGCAGACCGGTCACCTTATAGAAAGTGACTACCGCCGCCCATGAACGAGTGCAACTCTGGAGTCACAACCGCGTTGCCGGCCTTTGAAGAAGAAGTACGCTCTCTTCTTAAAAATTTAAACCTGTTTTTTTTAAATTACTAAGTGTGCGTGACACTTAGTAATTTAAAGGTCATGATCACAAATATTATGATCTATTGCTGTTTTGGAAAAACTGATTACAAAGTGTTTTAATTGTTTTTTCTCCCGTTCAATGAGACTCTGTTGATTTATTTTTTGTGTACTCTTTTCTTTGCAGCTATTATTATGGAGAATTTCTCACTGTTCTATTCAAACGAAGAAGATGCTTTATTATCATACGCCGATATAAGAAATTTTCAAAACACGTGGAACGTTGTGGATGTTCATCAGAAAGGTGTTATACCAGTAAAGAAGGTAAACTATTAGTAATTTAAACGGCCTTAATGTTTACTATTTACAACAATAACTTGTGAACCATTGTTATTCTTTTGTAGGTAAAATTTATTTTGCGTTTACTAAAAGGTCGTTTGGAATGTGACACACACAAAGAGAGACTATTGTTCAAATATATGTGCTATGAACTGGAACGTTTGCATAATGGAGAAGACGTTACCTTCCATGATGTCATCAAGTGAGTGGACTTCTACTAGGCATGCCTTTTAAGTTCTGTCGTTTCCATATTTCCC
This sequence comes from Arctia plantaginis, assembly GCA_902825455.1. Lineage (NCBI taxonomy): Eukaryota > Metazoa > Arthropoda > Insecta > Lepidoptera > Erebidae > Arctia > Arctia plantaginis. The sequence continues at coordinate 12,834,751 of CADEBD010000288.1, forward strand.
GCCAATTTTGAATTTTGGAACTGTTCTATATTCGAATGTGTTTAAATTTTGAATCTCAAAACAGTTGAAAGTATTAAGATTAATGTTATTGTTTAGTCACAGCATCGATTGGAATCTGTGAGGTTACGTACGAAAATGAATCTTTCTAAGGAAAATGTTCGTGCAATAATTTTCTACAACTTTAGAAGAGGCCTGACACGGCTTCAGTGTTTTGAAGAGCTAACATCTGTGTTCAGTGATGAAGCCCCATGTCTGCGGACTGTCGAACGCTGGTATTTAGAATTTCAGCGTGGACATACTAGTGTTAGTGACAAAACTGGCGAAGGACGCCCAAAATCCGCCTTCACTGAAGATAACATCATTGCTTTGAGACAACTAATTCTCGAAGATCGTCATGTGACGTATCGAGAGATAGAGGCTCTATTAGGCATCTCAGGGACAACCATTCAGAAGATCTTGCATGAAGCGCTTGGTGTGAGAAAGCTAGTTTGCCGTTGGATATCGCATCTGCTTTCCGACGATCACAAGGCGGCCCGCGTTAGATGGTGTAAGAAAACTCTGCAAAGGTTCAAACCGAGGAGAGTCAAATCACGTCTACGACATCATCAGTGGTAACAAATCTTGGATCTATGCCTACGATCCTGATTCCAAACAACAATCTACAATCTGGGTCTTTCAAGACGAGCCAAAGCAGACTAAAGTTGTTCGTTCTCAAAGCACTTCAAAGAAGATAGTGGCCACGTTCGTTGGAAAAACCGGCCATGTTGCGACTATTGCACTTGAAGATCGTAGAACGGTTAACGCAGAGTGGTATACCAAAGTTTGTTTACGCAACGCAAGCTCACACAGCGCTCGTGAAACGATTGAGTATTTGAAGCAGGAAAAGAAATTCTTGACCATCCTCCATACAGTTCTTTTTTTTTTTTTTTTACGTGTGGAAATCCCCTCGGACCGTCACCCCACCGAGGTTTGCGGCGGGGTGGTGGGTCGGACTCGAACCGACTAAAACCACACGGTGTGCCACTCTGCGAATGTAGTAGGAGGGATCCGGGAACAGCTGTTATTAAGACATCCGGACCCCTCCTAGCGCCGGCCCGCTCCTGTTGCGGGCCCCGTCTCAAAATTTTCCTCTCTTTAGGCGACGTCCGGCACACGCGGACGCCGCCCCCTCGCGGCTGGCCAAACTAATGCGGGTGGAGGGGAAACCCACCCCGTCCACCCGCGGCCACACTCAGGGCGGCATGAGGCGGTGATAGGCGCGCCTCCGCCGCCCGGTTCGCCGGCGGCGGATTGGGTCCGAGTGGAGGTCGTCCTCCCGGGCCTTCTCCGCCGCCTCCTTCTGCGAGATTACTTCCTCGCAGAAGGTTGCGACCGCGGTAAACAACTGTCGCTACCGGCCATGGAGCGTACTACGGCCGGTAGCGAGAAATCCACTCCGATGACTGCAGTGAGGGCCCGGCGCTGCGTCGCCCATGCGGGGCAGACCGCCAGCGTGTGCTGGGCCGAGTCCTCACTGCAGTCGCAGTGGTGGCAGGCGGGACTCAGTTCCCTCCTAGCGACCGAGTGCAGGTACTTTCCGAAGCAACCGTGCCTGGAAAGCACCTGCGTCAGCCGGAAGGTAAGGGTCCCGTGCTGCCACCCTGCCCACTCGGCGATGACCGGCTGGAGAGCCTCCACGGCGGCGAAGCCAGCGCGTGGAGTCTCCAGCCGAAACGACCAACGAGCCATCGTGGCTCGGCGAGCGGCTTCGCGCCACTCGCGCACGTCAGCCACTCGCCGATAAACCTCGGCGAGCACTTCCGCCTCCAAATCCCACGGGGAAGTTCCGGCCAACGCGCACGCCACCTCCGTCGAAACGGTGCGGTAACCGCGTATGGCTCTGACCGCCATTACCCTCTGAGGGCGCCAGAGGCGTGCCCTATTCTGGGCGGTCAGAGCCGCCGCCCACACCGGTGCACCGTATAGTGCCATTGACCGGACAACCCCCGTGTACAGCCGTCTTGTCGCGACGCTGGGTCCACCCAAATTGGGCAAAAGTCGCCCTAGGGCAGACGCAGCGCCGACCAGCTTTGGAGCAAGCTGTCGGAAGTGCTCGTCGAAGAGCCACCTCCCGTCGAGGATCAGGCCCAGATATTTCATCTGGGCCCGAACCGGTACGAGGACCGAGTTGACCACGATTGAGGCGCCAGGGGGTGGACCACGACGGGGCCCATGAAATAACAGAGCCTCCGTCTTATCTAGGGCCACCCGTAAGCCCAGCGCCTCAATGCGCCCGATAGCCAGGGAGACTCCCCTTGTGGCCAGGCGCGCCGCCTCTTGGAAGTTCGCCCCCCGGGCTGTAACCAGAGTATCGTCTGCGTAACAAATTGCACCCAGCCCGGGGGGGAATCCTCCATACAGTCCTGACCTAAGCCCTAACGATTTCGTTACATTTCCTAAAATTAAGAAAAGTCGTTGTGGTCAAAGGTTCCAGTCCGGTGAAGAAGCAGTCGACGCTTTCAAGTCAGCCATTTTGAACACCCCCACTTTAGAGGGGAATAAATGTTATGAATAATTGGTTTGAGCGAATGAAAAAGTGTATTAAGCTACGTGGTGAATACTTTGAAAAACAATAAAAAGTACTATAAGGTTCTAGTTGTTTTTTTCTTCAAACGACAAAACTTAAAAGTCATGACTCGTAATAACTTGCATAAATCAATCATTCACTTTAATAGAAAACGATTTCAATGCATCTACATTATTATAAATTGTAATAAACTGTATTCTTCATTCCTATTTTCGCCTTTAGGCATGGTTTTATTTTTACAAATTTGCATTAAACTAAATGGGAAGTGTACGGAAGTGGGTATCTTTACTACAAAGGAATCATTATTTTCAGTATGCTATCTTATCGGACGGTGGACATTCGCAAATCTCTACAAATGGAAGAATTGCTGGCAAGAGAGGAGTTTGAGTTCTTGATCGAAGAGGAAGTGGCTAAACAAACTATACGAACGTGGTTGGAGGGCTGTTTGAAGAAAATACGCGCTAATAGCAGCGTAAGTACCAAGTCTGCTGTTTTTAATTCACAAGTCTTTTTTTACCTGTTTATTATGTGTATCTTGTGTTATTTTTTATTAATTAGACCACCTGTATAGAAAATATCTAAACAATAGACTGGCCAAAATTGAAGTATTGATACTATTAAAATATCAAAAATTATTCTTAAAGAAAGAAAAAGCTTTTACATGAATAAGTTTTGGAGTGAGTCGTTTCTGCTCAGTTCAATTAAGGTTTCCTCGCAATCTTGCGTTTTTTCTTGTAATAATGGAAACAAAAAAAAAAGTGTAGAGTATATACCACTATCACTGTTATGTATTCTTGGCTACTGATATATTATACTGCTACCGTGTAGGTTACTATTGGTCTGCGTGTGGGGTCTTGTGTGCAGGAGAGAAATAAGTATGGAGATCACTAAATATTACTTTATTCTAACTCGGGAATTACAGGGGTACAGGTATCGGTAACGAGAACTCAACAACAACTGTATACTAGTTTTATGATGAACAAATTGTATTTGTACAATAAATATTTTTATTATTATTTCTTAAGTATTTGTTATAAGGTATTGAAAATAAGAAGATTAAGACAGGCATATACTTACTGCTATACTATTCTGGGCATAAACTTCAATTAAAAACATTAGAATATCTTATTTGAAATTACATTTTTTTTCGAATAATCTTAAAAAGGCTTTATGTAATAATAAGTATATGGTAAATAATATTTCAAGAGAATACACTAAATTATTTCATTCGTTCGTCGATAGTTTAAAAAATATAATCGTAAACCTAATACAGTGTTCGCTCGCAATTCCACGCAATAACTAGGTGCGTATAAAAATCCAAAAATTCTACCTACAATAGCGATACGAAATTTATCTGTTTAAACTTGTTTTCACCTTCTAAATTTATCCTTTTCCAGAAACAACAAACAAGTCTTATAGCTGGTCTGAGAAAAACGAACGAACAGGCTGTTGACCTTAACAGTGAGAAAGTGGACAAAGAGAAACAAGAAACTGAAGCTCAGGTTATAATATATATTTATCTCAAAGAAACGACCCAACACATTAGTTTTTTAGGGTTCCGTACCTCAAAGGGAAAAAAGCGGAACCCTTATAGGATCACTTTGTTGTCCGTCTGTCTGTCAAGACCATTTATCTCGGCAACGCGTGGAGGTATCGAGTTCTATTAAAACCATATACTTAGGTCTACGGTCCCTTGAAGCCCTAAAATAATTAAACTTAAGTTAACGTAAAAAAAAAGATACGGCGCAAAAACCGCATATTTAGACACTCTCAAGGGAATCAAAATTCATAGGGTACTGTCTTAACCTATAACTCTGAAATTATGCTAGTAACATCGTCTTATAAGTACAGGGCATAATATGTACCTACAATTGTGTTCGGAATCCTCGGTAGGCGAGTACGACTCACACTTGTCCGAAGTTTTTTAAATAGTGAGAAGCTATCTTACTCTGAAACTCTTCTGTTTTTGATAATTAAATATATTAGTAACGGTATCAATTTTTTTTCGGAATGAAATGAATAGGTAATGTTCAAAACACGAATGCTAGATAAATTACTTGTAATAACACCTTGCAAATGGATTTAACTACATAAAATGTACTCCTGCGTCTTATCAATTTTTCCATGCCTTGGAATATTTTTTTGGGGCTAAAAGACACCCTATGTCATTTTCTGTAGCCCTGATATTTATGTATATAACATTAAATAATTAACAAATAAATACTGAATTTTGAGTAAATTGTATGTAACATTAAATAATTAACAAACATACATTGAATTTTGTATAAATTGTATATAAAAACCAATGTTAAAGACTTATGATGCAAACTTTCACATTCGCTTCAGGTCACCGCAAACCTAGGGCGTACGGAAATTACAGAATCGACTTCACAACCGGTTATATCTAGTAAGTGATTTATCTAATACGGCTTTGGATTTATTCGTTATTAAATTCAAACTAATTTTTTGATTTTCATTTTACAGACATAACATCTTCATTTGATTTGCCGCCTAAGAGATCGTCCACTAAAAGTCAGTTTAAAAGACCTGGATTACCATCTGTTACCATTCCTAGGTAAGGGTTAACTTTTATAATGCGGAACCAATTTTATGTAGACAAGGTAAAAATATAAGAAGTGGGTTAAAGCAGTTAGAAAGGGTTTTTTGTAGTTAAAATACGTAATGTATGCATGGAAAAATTGAGTTTGAGAGAAAACATGTAAACAGTCAAACGTTACTATAGTAACGACAGTAACTAAAATCTATAACCTCAGGTTTGATAACCGCGACCAACTAGCTCTATACGACGAGCGCGTTCGGCGTTGTGATTGGCGAAGAGTTCAGTGCAGTAGATGTGAAATAAACCCACACTAGGCCCTCTGGTTTTAACCGGAGTCTAAAACTCTCCTCCCCTGGTTCTTATTAAAAAATAAAGTATAATTGCAGGCCCGAAAGCCCTATTAAAAAGTATCTTCAGCCAACACTCAGCGATCCACATCCAACTCTCAACAAAAAGTCGACATGTGAGTACATAATGTGTAATTGTAATGTAATTATTTGCTCAATAGTTTATTTTTTTAATGATTTAGTTTATATTTATTATACAGCACATTTATGTTCTAAAATTCATTAGATAATAATATCAAAAATATCACAAGCACTTCTATGCATCTTTTACCATTTTAATTTTATTTTTTAATTCAACCAATGGATAATTCACTTTGTGTGTGTGTTACGTGATATTTTGACCATTTGTGAACCGACTTAGTCTTTTTAATTATTTTTGCCAAAGGTCAAAGATCCACTTAAAATATTAATGACAAGGAATGAACAAACTTACTTCTACGTATCTTGATTTAGTCGCATTGAATTCGGTCATAATTTTTTTTAAAGAATAGTTCATCTTTTAGTCAAATTATATGATAATAGCGTCACATCTGACAGCTATTGTCAGATCCTAGCCACTTAGGCAGAGCCTGTGCTACGGTATCCAAACTGCAGATAAAAATACTTATAAATTTCTAAATAAATACATGTTATCGATGAATTGCACCCAGATACAGAACAAATGTGGGAATCTACTACTGGCTTAGCAGTCAGAAACACTAACCACTAGACCAACAGTCCCGTCAACACGCTGTATAATAAATATAATATAACAATGTATAAACATAACGTGTTTATTTAGCGGTGAAGAGCAACAGTCGATCGCAACACGCCAACTCAGGAGGAGGAGGCTTCGCGGGCAGCGGGCGCGACCTGCCTGCCCTACACGACGTGCAATCCTGGTGGGGTGCTCAGGTCGCCAGGCTCGCCGTCGGGGATTGCGACTAAATGTCGCAATAAATTGCAATCTAAAATTATTGAATATTATCAAACCGCTTGACATCGTTATCTAAACAACTATAGAAAGCGGGCGTCTGATAAGTCGATTTAGTTCAAAGATTAGCTTACTCGAAAACCTCTAAAAACCACCATACCTTTTACAAGTTTACCTTACCGATCCAGTTCAACTGAGAGAATACTTCCTCAAGACAACTGTTAACCTTAATGTTACTCCGCGGAGTATAGGCCTCAATTCATGACTTTACAATTACACAAGTAAACATAACTATGTTATAAGTACTGGATGAATAAGTCCTCCTTCCTTATGCTTTAGGTTTGACCTGAGCAAGTTCTATAAGAATATTGTCAGCTGTTTTGTTTTCATACTTTCGCCAGGTATTTTCTTCAGTTAGCGAAGGACGACAAAATATATATAGAAATAGCACCTAATTTATTATGTATTTAAGTGTTTAAGTATCCATAAATAAAAATATTGAATAGCAAATATTATATAAAACAATATATTCGAATGTGTTAAATGTAAACGTCTGTTTCTGTTTACGTACCAAATTAGTTGAAGTAAAAATTAAAAAATATTCTGATTATTTTATTTCAAAATCATTTTAAGGTGGCGATTACAAGTAACATTTTGAATTATTTTATTTGACTACAAATCGGGTAAAGTTGATTGTATTCTTAACAATCTATATAAGAATTAGAATTATATATTAGAATTTAGAATTATTATCATTGTATATTTGTTCTAGGATACAAATATACAATGATATTAATTCCAAATTCATAATATCATAAAATCAATTACAGAATATTTTTATAATCATACATCATTGTAAGTAGTGACACATTCCTAAAGAGAATAGTACGATGACTGTTATTGTGAGCACGAGACACAGATATCGGCCTGCGATGGGGCAGTGGAACAGTTTAGCGTGCATCTGTAGCGTAGAGGCATACATAAGCACTGTGCTGATATCCTCTTGCGACGTATCCTGGTGGAGAAATGGACGAACACACAATTCATGGCCGACTGATTGCGTCTTCCTGCATTCGTCTGATAAGCGAGCAGCCTGTAAAAGTTAAAAAAGAAATCATTAAAATGAGCTGTACTGATAAAATTGCATACTGAACATTTATGTTAATGTGTGTGCGTTTTAAAATAAATGAATGAATGCCTACTTTGTGACGTTTGTAGGCAAATAATCCGTTATGTTCATTCGTGTAAATAATTTCGTAAAATGTAATTACGTAAGTTTAATAAGTTAATTTAAGTTTGACGCATTTAGGATTCGCTTTATAATGTCAGATAACAGAAAAATGGGGGATTTTAGTTAAATTTTTATTTGTATTATATTTAATATAGGTATAATCTATATAGGTATAAGCTAGTAGTAAAATTCTTAAGTAGCTACAAGTAGCAGTAGCACAAGCTAGTAGTACATTTCCTTTGAGAAAATTGTGACCATAAGCTTTCGAACGAAAGAAGTCCTTGGTACCTGTTTGGTCAGGGGGCGGGGCATGACTGTTACGTCACTATATTCTTAACGCGAATGGACTATAGCAATAAATTGACCCACTGAAGGAGCAAATTAAGTATTTAAACCACTAATACATCATCTTTAATAGTTTTACGTAGAAATTCCAAAATTCGCAACGCATGAAGACGCAACCAAATCAATGCATCTTAATATACTTACTAACAAAGGTACAGTATAGTATTACAGGTAAAGTCTTATCACACTTACGTACCAGGAGCCGTTTAATTGACTCTAAAAAATACATCATAAAATTACCTGTACAAATGGTACGACAACTGCTGACATCCATATAAATTCATTAAGTACGCTGATGCCAATAATTGGTTCTGTCTCCGTATCCACTTTATCCAAGTTTAAAAGCCACATGACACCTGATGTAGCCCAAGAAATGTTTACTATGGTAAACAAGCAAACTGCTGGAGCCAAGTCGTCGTTCAAATACTTAAGTAGTTTTCGAAATTCAGAAATTTCCTACAACATAATCTATAGTTGTGAAGCTCGAATTTGCAAGAGGGAAACAGTGAGTACATCATAAAAACACATTTATAGATTGAATTTAAATAAAATAAAAGAAATCTTACTCTCATCCAGTGCAAAGGCGTTATAGTACGATTAAGCAATCGCTCTTTTAAAAACATTAAATGGGCTTGCAACAACTGCGCTTGTAGGCAATAACTTGCAATAATAGTAGCTTGGACCATATCGTGAATTAATGTGCATATGATTAACAAAACTTTTAGCACAAGTTTTACTTCATATGAGCTGAAAAAAATACTATGCAGTTAAAGCCAAACTTAAAATAACGAGAAATTAGCAATATCGCTCAGCCCACCTGGTTTCCATCCACCGGAAAATGATATTTCCTTTGGCTAGCATAAGATTAACAGAACACAAAGATAGGCACATCCACAGAACGCTAAGTAATATGAAGAACCACAACATGCGTAAAAGTCTCTTTGGTTTGCTTGTTGGCATTCCCTGGGGAGCGTACGATGAAAGCAGAAACACCTGAACAAAGAAAAACAGATCATTATACACAATCGTACAAAAACTGTTCTCAGCCCATATCGTGTGCGTTGCCCCAGCGGAAAAGTTCGAATTTCATTATTTGAGTTTAACAGATATTTAGTGTATGACGTCGTGTAATTGTGTAAAAATGTAAGTAAAAATTTGTGGGGAGTTATTCACGAAAAACTGTTTTTTTATTTTTTACTTTTTTATTCTTTGGACGTAGAAGAAAAAAAATGGTATCAAAAATTAGTGTATGACGTGAGATAATTGAGTATGTCTAAATGAAATTTGTGTGCCAATAAACTGGTACAGTATAGTACTGGTATGGAATTGGTACAGGTGGTTAAAATTTCGAGATTAAGACATTAGGTGGCTTGCTTTTTTTGCAACTACTGTTTCCAGCGTATTTGCTTAACGCAGTACAATTCTTAAAATAGAAATATTTATGACAAAAAAATACAAATCAAGTGCCTAAATTCATAATGGGCAATTCATTGCATAGTAGACCATAATTATATCTTGGAAAAATTATAAAATATATTATATATATAGTATATGCATACCTATAATATTATCATACCATCACAATCAGGATAACACACAGCCGTCCATCATTTCGACATGACGAAAGTCCGAGTTCGTATTTTAGACACCCTAGCAGATTCATCATATCCGTAAAGTTTTAGATATTATTTGTGTATTTATTAAGTCCGAATATAAAGTCATTTTTTTTGTAAAGTATTTTAAATTAATCAAAGTATGCACCGTTGGTATCTTTGCTTGGCTTAGGTAGTTCATTGATCCCTTTACTAAAAAAACCATGGGGGCGAGAATCAATAAACTCTTTGAAGGCGGTTTGGACTGCCGAATCAGAGTTGAATTTTTCCTTGTAAGAAGTTGTCCAAATTACGGCAAAAATGGTAATTTGTGGGAGCAAAGTCCGGGGAGTACGGTGGATATCGCAGACATTCCAATTGTAGCTCATCTAACTTAGTGGTTGTTTGTTTTGCGTTGTCGTGAAAAAGCAGTGGCCTAGAGCGGTTGACCAATCTCGGTTGTTTAGAAGCTAGTTCTTCCTTCACGGTTTGCAGTGGCTGACAATAGATATCAGCCATAATTGTTTGGCAAGATTTTAGAAAGCTGTAGTGAACAACACCAGCGCTAGTCAACCAAACACTCACAAGTAACTTTTTCCGAGTCAATTTTCGTTTAGGGCAGGATTTGGGTGGGTCTCCAGGGTTCAGCCATTGCATCGAGCGCTTTCCATTTTCGTAAAGTATCCAGTTTTCATCACAATGATTCGATTTATTATTGTGTCGTTTGAGCAAAGTAACACAGCAATCGACACGTGTTTGCAAGTTCGATTCACTCAATTTATGAGATACCTATCGTTCAAGTTTTTTTACTTTCCCGATTTGCTTCAAGTGGATTAATACAGTTTTATCACTTACACCGAAGCCTGCAGCTATCTCTGAAGTGCTTTGTGCTTCGCTTTGTTTTTCCACAATAGCCTTTAATTCTTCATTTTCCACTTTGGTCTCCAGCCGTCCACGGGGTTGGTTCTGAAGGTCGAAATTTCCAGAACGAAAACGTTGAAACCAAAAACGTACCGTGCTTTCTTTTGCGACACCAGCGCAGTACACATCATTAATCCTTCGAGCTGTTTCTGCAGCACTGGTGCCACGGTAGAACTCGTACTCGTAAATTTACCGATATTTTATGTTTTCAATTGTGCGGTAGGTAATAAGCAACGCCAAATAAAAAAAAAAATGAGGAAAAAATAAACGAATGACTGTTTTCAAAACTCAAATGTACTGGCTAAATGAATTTATAAATTTGAATTTGGAATTCTTAACGAAAGAAGAGATATTTCAGATCAAAGTGGTCAGTACGACAAAACGCTAATTACATATGTAAGGACCTAATATTTATGTATGTATGTATGTAACTCAGTAAGTATGTATGTATGTGTATTTCAGCATGTATGTATATACACTATACAGATATACATACATACATACTAGGATAGAAACAGTTGGACAGCCAACTGTTTCTATAAATCTATTTAATTATTAGTAACTTTTTAAACAAAAAAATTTAGTGCACCTACTCAGAAATTTGGGACCACCTTTGAGTGGTGGGGAAATTTCTGAGGCAAGTATCTGTTAAACTCAAATTATGAAATTCGAACTTTTTCCGCCAGGGCAACACACACGCCCGCTAGCAAATAAAATCGTTCTACTTACTCTTTCCATTAGATTTTGTAGTTGTTCATTATCAGATATTCTAAATAAGTACAAAGAATATAAAAATCCCACAAAATGAAGTATACTGGGTCCAATATAGGTGAAAATCACATTTCCATAACAGACTTGTTTATAAGTGTCATATTCTAGTGAGGATGTTAACGCCAATGGCACTAATTTGTAGCAAAATCCCCTGTCTCGCCTGTAAATCAATATTTCTGATTTAGTGTTAAAGTGATTAGTATTTGTTGTGTAGTATTAGTATAATTTTTTAACCGACTTCGAAAAGGAGGAGGTTATCAATTCGGATGTTTATATATATATTATATTTTTATGGATGTTCGGGCATAACCCCTTCATACATAGACGGATTTTCAAAATTCTTTTTTTGTACGAAAGAAGTTTATTTCGAAATGGTCCCATTTAAATTTCATATAGATCTGATGAGGAGTTTCGGAGACAGACAACGGAGCTCCTTAAAAAATGACAGCAAATTAACTGCGATTGCTGCTAGGTTTTTAGTGTTCTTTGTTAGTATTGTTCGAGTCGATCAACTTTTTTTAAAAAGGAATTTATTTAAGTGTTAAAATATATAAAGGATATCCATAAGGGATCAAAATGGATTCTTCTACTTAGATCATAACTATATTCAATATCAAATATATTTTAGGTACCGGGTACGTAAACCTGAATGTGAAATATAGCTGTCCCTTTGAATGAACTTACTCGTACGTACACCGTAAAAGTAAATGAGGGCTTACAGTTTACCCATACATCCTTCAGTTTATACGAGATCAAAGAGAATAATTCTAATAGGATAGCCAATATTTTGTTTATTATTACCTGAAACAAGCCATGTATTGAAGTAAGTATCCTAAGAACATTAGTATCGCAACTTGTAATGAGTGGAAGTGGGAGCAGCATATTGCGCATTTAGAAGAGTTTGATACATCTAGTACTGGACGCAACCCCATAATTGTTAATAACTTTAAATATGGCAATAATATCTGAAATGAGATGTAATTTTTTTTTTTAAAGTACCTTACTGTGTGTCGAGTGTTCCTTGTAATTACCGGAACAACGGTAGCAGGGTAAAGTGAGTGAGTATCAGAACATTAAATATTAAAATGCTATTTATAACTACCTTTGATTTACAATAATGTAATATAGCGGAAGTGCTCATGTGTTCCGTATCGGGTGACTCCGTTATTTCACCAATCTGGAAATTAGTCAAGAGACTGCTTATTAAGAGATATACTTATTAAAGCCTTGCTGAACCTAATAATCAAAAAAATATCTAAATTATCTCAATCATCATTAGAAACTAGAGTATTAGATGTACAAAAATAAATGTTTAGACAGTTATCAAAACAACATTGCGTTATCTACAGGTCAACAAACATCCCACAAAAATATATAAGTATTCCTAGTCAAATATGTATGTTACTTTACCTTGATCGTTTTATAGCCTGCTAAATAGTTCATGGCTAAGTTAAAAAAATATTTTATATTATTTTATACGACAGCTTAACATTATTCTTGAAATTGAGTAGGAATCTTAATTTTACATAAACACGTTGTTTTATAAGCAAGGTGAATGTAGGTATAGGTATTTGCAAATAGTTCAAAACAAAACTCACGTCCACACTATTAGCGTCAAGACTGGACCTCCGGGATCTCTCCATCGTTGGTTCCACAAGCTTGTCGTTCCCCAGTACATGGCTGTCCAGTAAATCACTCGCTACATAATCATTTAAAAAGTTAACATTAACCAGTTTATTACCCATATCTATTCTTTAATGACCAATGCACACATTATACAAAATGATATATATATTAATTATTGATTATTTACGAAGCAAACAACTACACAGTCTATATAATGACGGTAGGTAGTTAAAATTTATTACTAACTCACCACTGCCGTACGATGCATTGTCATTTTGCATTTTTAATAAATAGACAAAAAATATTTAACTATATTTAGCTATACTTTCACCGAGAGTCCAAAAGATACACCGGCATTAACAGATAACAATTCACTGCAATGTTTTTTTAAATGTAATAATATTATTGTGTATAGGTACTGCGCCGAGTCAATGCATCAAACTCTGATAAAATAACCAATGCTGTTGGAAAGTCATTATGAGAACAATATAAATTGATATAGTTATCCCAGTCTTCAATTTAATATCCCCAGAAATACGTAATGTATATACATGTTACGTACTTGCTTATATTTTCCTTCAAGTGCTTATATTTAGATGGTACTTTATACATTGATTTATACCTAAAGTATGTGGATATCAATAAGTCTTGTAAATTAATGTTACGCAGACATTGAACTTTGATAAACACGCAAAACTAGATAAAATTATGACAAAACGGTTACCTGATTACATATTGCACCTCCATTCGTATTAAAAACATTACCTACTACCTGTTTCATCTTCATCATCATCAGCCTATCGCAGTCCACTGCTGGACATAGGCCTTACCTGTTTATTATAGTATTAAAATTAGTACAATAGTATTTTTTATGTCTGTTTTAATAAACACCTTTCCACCTTTCATGAGAATTAATGCATGTATAGCAGAGGCGTATTAAACGCCCACATATTATGTACCTATAGTAGCTGCCCCAAGTATAGTGAAGAAATAAGTTTAACATTTGCTTTTCTTCATTCAGAATAGCTTGTCTTGTCACGGATTTAAGTGGACTTAGATGCCGTAAAGCTTTTGCTGAGGTGTGCCTATGTTTAATTTCGTTTGGTTATATTTTTCTTAACCTAAGAGGGTTTAAATCAGTTTGATTTTACGTTTTGGACAGTACCTATCTTTTAGTGTACTTGGTTTGGTAGCCTTTAAAATGAGCAAGAGCTCAGAACGCGGTTTATAGGAGAGTCGCGATCTTTCTTGAAGTGTGCTAGTTTATTTTCTCGTTCTGCTGATTTATTTAACGATCTACGGGGTGTCATGCAGTTGTTTTTAAAACATTCATAATGTTGGCAAAACTGGCAGTGGACAATTGCGTTTGATTTCCGAGGGTATCCTATTGTAACTCCCTAGTGCTAACCTTACATCTTTAACTGCTTTGTTATTGTCATTTGGTTCAAGCAGTTTCATTACTGATTTCATTGATGAAATCACTGTGTGGTGTGATGGCATAAAGGAGACAATGCGATAAGTATGCCTTCTTTCCATTTTGCATAAATCTGCGCCCTATCAAATCTGTGATCCTCACTGTCGTTATAAAAACTCAATTTTGTGAGACTGTTATGACAAAATACTATAAATGGCGAGGGATAAAACTGTAACCTGACTTTTGAAAAACAGTAATTAATGTAACAATGTTTATTTCCTTTGGGTTTCTCAATGCTTTTAAAGAATTATTTAAAAGTAAACGCCATACCATGGCGTTTCTTTTTATTTATTTTTGAAATTAAAACCGATTTATTCGAGTTAGCACAAAACAATGTATTTGTAATCCAATGTTTTGTGCTAACACGAATGAATCAGTTACTGTGTTACTTTAGTTACACTATCTACTCGTTGTCCTCGTGTCGTACTAAATCAACTAGATACACAAAATATAACTTACGAAACCTACATTTACAAATAAAAGAAGTATTTAAATATGATAGACATTTAATAATCAAGTAAATTTCTAATTATCTTGGAAGCTTTGTTTTCGTTAGGAATCCTGTTCGTCGTACAAACTGTTTTCTTTCTTGGTGATGTTTCTTCATTTTCTTGATCCTTTCAGAGTCTGACTTCTTTCCCTTCATAGTGTATTTCATTTCCCGATTTCCTCCAGCAGTACTGACCATTGTTGAAAATCCCTCTTTTGTTAATCTATCTCCTAAACTAGCTTTATTTACCCGCGTTACATTTCTAATTATGTTGGTATTGCCAGGAGCTTTATTAAATTCATAAACTTTTTCTACCTCAGCTTGTGAATCTTCTTCCTGTGCTTTATTATTTCTTATGATTTTATGTTGCTTTTTAACTTCCTTTACCCAGGATCTATCCTCATCAGAGCTTTCATCATCAGTGACATCGTACAGTTCCTTATCTGAATCTTTATCTTCATTTTCGTCGACCTAAACAAATGATTGCAATGAAAATATATTATTATGATAAATGACTAATTAAAATCCTATACACATATTTCATTCGCTCACTACTACTAAAGTTTTTTTACGTATTATTACACACATATTATTACACATCCAACGAACTCCATTATTATCATTTATGTTATCTCTTTTATACTGCCTAGTACCCTACTAGAGATTTTAGAACCCTTTTTTAATCCCTTGGATACTCCCCACCAGTCAGCCCGTTAGATGGTTTTGTCGGTCTCGAGCCGACTACAAACAGCAAGCCGTCTCAGGTACCAGTAATCGAGGAACTAGATGAAACCTAAAAAGGAAAATCCTGGTACTTCGACGGGTGTCGGAACCACAGTGTTCCCCTAAAGGTCTAGCGCGCGTCACGCCGCCATTACGGTCTGCTGCTAGGGTGAAAGTTCTAAACTACTCCCGGTCCCACTCAACCGGAATCCGGGACCGGAGCAAAGCAAAGGCAACATGGGACCCTAGACTGTAAAGGGCCCTGACCTTAAACTTCACCAAGTTGTGCGGCTTTCTATGTTGCACAAGGACAATATATTAAATCGGCTCTTTGATAGTGCAACAGGAGCTCCGCACAATCCTACCCTACCACCACTGATAAGACTGAACTTCTTTCATTTATCGACATAATGCAAGACACAAGAAACAAAGAAATCTTTGTAGCATGCACTTTTCTACTTAAGAAATCAAATTATCCGTCATTTCAGTCCTACATTAATATCTATACTAATATTATAAAGCTGAAGAGTTTGTTTGTTTGTTTGTTTGTTTGAACGCGCTAATCTCAGCAACTACTGGTCCGATTTGAAAAATTATTTCAGTGTTAGATAGCCCATTTATCGAGGAAGGCTATAGGCTATATATCATCACGCTAAGAGCAATAGGAGCGGAGCACCAATGAAGAATGTTTCAAAAACGTAGAAAATTTATTACTATTGAGAGACGCAGACGAAGTTGCGCGGGTCAGCTAGTAAGTTATAAGTTGGTCCCGCCTCAGCTGAATGGCAGGTCTAACTTAACATTAAAAACGATTTTATATTTACCTCCATAATTTCAGCCATTGGTTTTTTATCTTTATTTTTATCCTTCCTAGAAAGAACTGGATTAATAAGACGATATTCTTCAGCATCTTTGTCGACTTCAAAATCAGGGTTTTCAAATAGAGCCTGGAAAACAGAAATAAGTCTTACAAAAATTTAGAGAAAGACAAAGATATAGTTTAAGGTAATATCTTAACTAACCTTAAATCTGTCGTCGTTGAGCAAGTTCTTGGATTGTTTCTTCTTTTTGCCGTCATCTTCCAAAAGCTTAGACGCCAGGTCCCTATTAACTTTCGGTAAATTGTCCTCGATCTTGATTCTGGATGGCCTTTCCTGTTCAATCTTCTCTCTGATTTTGCGTTTTTTGTATTGCTCAAATGCAAATGGTTCTGCTATTGACTTCGCCCTCTTATACAACCGTACATCCACAAAGTACCTATGAATTAAAAGAAAATAATATGTATAAAATTTAGCACACTACCTCACCTCACTCATAGAAATTCTTTATGTAGCTATTTAATTCGTGTGATTGTTTTGGTGGGGGAAAAGTTAAATATCATGATATGTTTAATAATATAAATAAGTAATATCTGGATCCTTTACAGTTTACAACACAAACTGGAATATTGTTGCAGTTAAATCTAAGACTTACCCATGCATATATGCTCTCAATAGATTTGTTCCTAGCAAGTGATCTAAGCCAAGTGATTCAAGTTCCTGCTTAGTAATGAATTTATAATCGTCATATACAGTTTGTGTTGCTGAGCTTTCTAGTTCTTCAGTTAAGTTGTCCAAGAATGCACACCATCTTGGAGCAGGTCCTAAAAATGATTAATTTTCAAATGTAGTAATCAATATAACCTAAATTGTATACCTTTAAACAAGCAATTCTTGTATATATATTATCTGAATATCGCAAACAGCTTCAACGATTTTCATGATATATAGTAGGCAGGGGGTTTCGGGGGGTGATTAATCGATTTAGCTAGGTTTCATTATAAGAAAATTTATAAAAAAAAAAAAGTACCGAGAAAAGCTCGATCATCCAGGTACTTAATAAATAGAATGCAGTAAACGACCTAGAGTACCAAATAAATATATAAAATGTTTCTGCCAGTTTTAAGTATTTTAAACAAAATTCATAATAAGTACAGTTAGCCATTTTACTTGAAGAAAGAAAATTCAGCAAATCATCCAGCAAATAATTCTGGACTTATTTAAGTACATTAGTTGGTACAACAACAAATAACTAATATGTAATTGTTTGTCAAATGAAAATGCTTAAACATCTAAGTGACTTAAATGATACAAGTTTTTATAATTAACACTTTACCTACTTTAGTAGTATCAGACTTGGATATGATTTTACAGCATACTATAAAGTTCAAAAACAAAATAGTTTTATTAACGTACCTAGAGATGGTATGTAATAAATCTGCATTTTTTCATCTTCAACTGCCATCAAATTAAGCCCTGTGTTAGGTATAACACACAGGTCATTGAAGTCCGCTGATGATTGTATGCTTGTATACTGTTTGCCCTACAACAAAAATCAGAACATTATTCATAACACCATTTGTTATATTGAATATCCACAATATTATTTTTACTAAAAAGTTTATTTCAGAGAGTGCAAACATTTCCAAGAGATTTAAAAGTTCATATTGTAACTGTTAGAATAAGGGTTATATAAAGTAAATATAATATTTAATAACGGATTGGAGGATAGTAGCACAACCTGAACATTAAATTCTTTATAGTTTGGTGATTTATTAATGATAAATATGGATTGGTGATTTCTAAGAGAATAGAAAGTGCATTTTATGCATATTATATCTCTGAAACAATATTTGATCATTTCACTGCTATCACTTCCTGTTTCTAAACATCTGATGACTGAAGTAATTCATGTTAACAATAAAAAAAGGTAATACATACTGTATTTTTATCCCATATTTTAACGACAGTGGAATCCATGGAATAAACATAATTCATTTGTTTATGGAATTCTAATGCCTTTATGGGTGCCTCATTCATGTGGTCTTTTATTAGTAGAGGTTTACTTGATCTGATATCATACAATAACACATGGCCTGTAGATGTGCCCACACCCATTCTTAAGGGACCATCAAACTTAGCAGCAGTTATAGCAGGTAACATACCATTCCTAAAAACAAGTTTATTCGTTTTTAATGTACAATTTAATTAGAATCATATATAATCGATTTAATGTAATTATACATAGAAAACACCCAAACTCCGCAATAAATATTTGCAGATTATACAAACAATAGCTACCGCTTATTTAATTTAATTAAGGGCACCTTAAACAACTATATTGCAGAATATGGATGTTCAATCCCATTTCCTACTCCTACAGACACATCTAATTAATATATTGATATAATATTATAAAGCTGAAGAGTTTGTTTGTTTGTTTGTTTGTTTGTTTGTTTGAACGCGCTAATCTCAGGAACTACCGGTCCGATTTGAAAAATTCTTTCAGTGTTAGATAGCCCATTTATCGAGGAAGGCTATAGGCTATATATCATCACGCTAAGACCAATAGGAGCGGAGCACCAATGAAGAATGTTTCAAAAACGGAGAAAATTTATTACTATTGAGAGACGCAGACGAAGTTGCGCGGGTCAGCTAGTATATTGATAAATATATATGTATATGCAGTATTTTAGTTTTGAATTTCCATGGAGTATGATTGGACTACTTAAATATTTGTTGTGCATAGTTTGTTTTCCTTCTTCCTTTCTGTTATTTTTAAAAAGCAACATATTTCTGCTGTAATTGTCTTTTGATTTTTGGGAAAAAAAAAAGGTGAAATTTATAATATATATTTTGTTGACTATTGAATAAGCAAAGTAATGTAATTAGTTTAAAAGAACTGCACATTTTATCAAAATATTTGATTATATTTGAAAAGGATTCATTTCAATATAGAGTATCATTACTTGTATTCTGAATCTGTACAATGCATTGCACAGTCGAGGATTCCTTGTCTGGACTTTGTGCGCGGATCCCAGGCTTCCACATGGCCAGATTCTGTTCCAAGTATTAACAATCCATGTTCTTCATTAACTGCACAACAGTTGATTTCATTAGCTTTTGTTACAAAAGGTGCTAGAAATTGTCCTAATTCTAAATTTAATCTATTTACTTCCTAAAAACATAAGATTACATTAATTAAGCAGATAATGTACTAAATTATAATAATTTCTGTTATATGTTTAAAATATGTATCTTAAAGATGGTTACCGACGATGCTCCAACGATAAACAGATCACAGGATGGTTTATGGTATGCAATGTCTCTTCCAAAGCGAGGCACTCTTAGACGGTAATGGCGACCATGTCCAACATGAAATTCAACATACCGATCACACTGCAAAAACACAATCTGAAATGGAAATATTTTATACCATTTTTTTTAATACAATAATAACATGTGAATGGTTACCTGGACAAGACAGAAATGAACACGGCAAGATAGTATGTAATATAATATGAAATAATAGGATTGATTTATTTTATTACCTTTGAATAATCCTCACTTAAAATTTCAAATGTAACTACTTCAGAATCTAAACAGCGCTCAAACTTTAAAGATAAATTATTTACATCAAAACATTTTAATCTAGGTTTATAAATGCCCGTGGCCATTATATACTGTCCATCTTTGGAAACACGAAGACTGGTGCTAACACCTGGCATATCAAACTCTTGAATTAATTCAATTCGCCTTCGCAAATTCACATTCGTTTTTAACAAAGCTCGCTTTTTTCTTTCCGTTAACCACTGCAATAAACCAAAAGTAAATATTATAACGATAACTGATAAAGATATGTGTGATAATGATAGGTTATTTCTTAAAACTTACATCTGGAAGAGATTTTCCAACACTGAGGTTATAGATTTTAACGTTATCTATTTCAGAGACCTGCATTCTAAATATCTAATATGTACTATTAACAAAAATATCAAATTTCAAAAACTAACACAGTCTCAATTTCTATTTAGCCTGGACTCACGTTGTAAATGTTATTATTCGATTTACTTTGTTTGTGGCAATGTTGTTGTGGTAAGAGGGTAATTTCACCACAGATAACTTTTTTTTTATTTATGGCAAACTATGCAGATGCGACAATTCTGCCAAAGTCTAATGTGTGATGAAGGTGCGTGTGTCATGTGTGTTTGTACTTTTGTAGAGCCGTAGAAGGACAAAATATAACCTCTGAAGTACATCATTGCACTAAATGTGATCTGGTTGTTGTTAATTATAGAATTTAAAGGAGAACAGGTTAAAATTCAAGAGTTCTGGAGATGAATTGGTTAAGAGAGAAGAGAAATTAATAGGTGTGGGAATCTTCAAGTTTCTTAAGTACCCGTGGAGGTCTATGGATGGGTTATTTTTCCTGCAGCTAAAGAAAATGTGGTCTATTTTGCCTTCATCTAATCCACATTCGCATAGCGATGAATTCCTAACCCGAATTTTGTGTAGGAAAACGGTGCAACAGTGACCTGTACGAAGTCTACAGATGGTGGAGATTACAGGTTTGGATTCTTTTTTGTATTTATAGAACCAAGGTTTTGGTGTTACCGATAGCTGTGTGGCATAATAATGGTTCCCATTCCTTTTAGAAGGGCTATTCCACTCTAATTGCCAGGCTGCTAGTAACTTTTCCTGGGGAAGACTCAGGAGGTCATAATAACGGTACACATAATGTTTGAGTACACATATGTACACAAATGGAGCATTTTTTTTAAATAGGATAACTCCCGCATTAGGAATATAATGATTCTGTGTCACGGGGGACTTTACAAACATACATGAAACGGACACAAAGAACACCCAGACTCAGAACAACAATTTGTGGATCACACAAAGTGTCGTCCCACGTGGAAGCGGCGTGGCGACCGCTTAAACCACTACGCCATCCGTGCAGTCACATTTTTGGCCAATAAGTCTGCACATTAATTGCCTATAATGCCATTATGGCTTGGAACCCATAGCAATTTAATTATACTTGAGTTCCTAGTGCTATATAAGGCTTTTGTAATTTTTGGGATTAATGAGCTATGTAACCTATTCTGAAATGGACTTTGTAATAATGCTTTGAGGCAGCTAAGGGAACCAGTAAATATTACGGCCCTGTTGATGTTGTGGGATATAATGAAGAGACATGCTTCCAGAATGGCAACACACTCGCCCGTAAACGACCACCGAGGACTCTTTAGGACATCTAAATTTTAAGACCACTCTAAAATCCTGATAGTATACTGCTGCTCCCACAGAGCTTTCACTACATAATTTGGATGCATCAGTCAAGATTTTTTTTATAACCCTTCCATTGTTCTTCAACGAATGCGTTGAAGATCGAATTAGCATTCGCAGAACCTTTGGGGATTCCAGAGTCTAAAATTACGTCTGATTTAAAGCATAGAATGTCGTATTCGAAGCAGAACAGAGGGAGAGTTTCAAATTTTACAGCACTACTAGTAAAAGTTTGATAATCACGAAAGGATTGAAGTATCAGTGGAGTTTCTCTATTTGCTCAATATCTAGAAGTATTACAGACAGTATCCAAGTAAGAAATTATTTTGTAAAGGGGGTTTCAGGGTTTACACATAACTTTTAATAAAAAACGTGCAGACAAGAACTGTTTTCTTATTGTTAAGGGAGGTTCAGAACATTCCAGTTGCAGCGCGTTAATGGAAGAGGACTTCATACAGCCAGTTATAATGAGCAAGCACTTACCTTGAACTTTTTCAAGTGTTGCTAGTGCACCCTTATTACAAGGAGTAATCAAAAACAAAACCGCAGTCAATTATGCTGCGTACTAACGCGTTGTAAACTAGTTTCATGGTGTATGGGTGGGCCCCCCACCAGACACCAGCTTAGACTTTTAATATTTGAATGGTTCGCTCACATTTGGAGATCAAATAATTGATGTGATGTCAGTCCAGTCCAGTCAATTTAAAATCCAAATAGACACCTAGGAATTTGAATTTTGGGAAGATAGGAATGCTATATTGTTGTAAAATTGAAAGGTCGAAAGGTACATGCCATGAACAGATAACCACTGATTTAAGAGTTCAATGAGAGAGAAAGAGATTGAGCTGCATCTTAAATGCAACGGTCGCTAATAAACAGAGCTAAGTCGTCAGCATATTGTAAGATACGACAGTTGTACACGTAGTTCAAACATAAATCAATATCATATGTATAAAGGTCATAAAGTAATAGACTTAGTACGGAGCCTTGCGGTAAGCCTTTCTATGTCTTTCTGTGACCGAACTCCTCGCCCAAAACTTTAAGGACTAGAATTCGGGACATAAACATCGTACACATGCACTGTATCATCTTGACCGGCAGTGTCAGCTGGCGCAATTTTTGCCTGAGAGTAGGAAGAAGGACACTGTCATATGCAGAGGATACGTCAAGAAAAACAGCGACCACAGATGAATTTTGAGATAAAGAAAGTCGGATGACTGAAACCAAAATTCCCACACCGTCCATAGTACTAAGACCCTTGCGAAAGCCAAATTGAGAATTTGGTAGTAAGTACTTGATTCCACAATCCACTCGAGACGATTTTTAAGAAGGTGCTCAAGTAATTTTATCAGGACTGAAGAAAGAGCAATTGGTCTAAAACTATTTGGGTCGTTGACATTTTTCCCCGGCTTCAATATGGGTATAATAATTTGTATCTTCTAATGATTAGGGATCCAGCCATTAGTAAAAGAAAAATTAAGGATATTTAAAAAGTATCGTCTAGCTCCATAGAAATGCGTTTTGTTAACAACACGAACGTTTAGTTATACAATTTTTTTAAGAAAAAATTATCAAAGCAATTCAAGTTCTAAAAATATAATAATTGCAAGAAAGTAGTTAGGATGATTCACTTTATAAACGGTACAAATATCTTAAATATCCATAATATATTACTAGGTATACAGGATTTGCCATTCTTCTTTACTTGTTACATTAAAATGTTTAGAAAATACATGATATTGCTTATAGTTATCAATGCTTAATGTCAAAACGTCTAAGAAAGAACAATCCGTCAAGTCTACTAGGATCCAAGCAGTTCCGCTGGTCATGTTATCGGCAATCGAAAAAAGAGACAAAAAAACTGATTTTGAATGTGTTGAGTATGGACAATAGAGTGGCAGCAAAAGCGTCACCAACGGTGCATTTGGTGTGAACTCGTTGTGATGCATTCTTATCCCTTCTACTTCATGTTGGGTACATTCAATCAACTGACAATAATCTTATGGTGTTTACTGAGACAGGAAAAATTAAATAGGATTTTATAGGACGAAATTTAATATCTGATTATAGATTCTGCGCTATCGATTTGATGTCCCCAGAGTTCGATGATTTGATCAATTGATCTCACATCGCCATCCCTAGACTATAAGTACTAATGTCAATGTCATTGTCAAATCAACTATGTACTAGTTTTAAGGTTACTTTAGTGAAAAGTGTGCGAGTGTATGTATGTTACTGAAAAGAAAAGTGACTTACGTATCTATTGATTATCTCTGATGATATATGATCTATTTAATCTATTATTTTAGTCAATCTTTATATGAAATAATTTTGTATTTTTATAAAAAGTTAAATAAATTTTAATAATATGACTGGACTGCCTAAGAAAGTACAGCTACCGAAATCGGTACTGGACATGAAATTTATGAAAAAGACAAAAGAAAGAATAGAAAAAGAAATAGAAAATACTCAAGATCATGATAGTTTGTACGCAAATATTATAACACATGAAATGCGTAGTGCTTCTGGAAACTTTATATCAGAACCTAGTTTTATATTTTGTGAACCTATGATTGAAGGCAGATTGTCATTCAAAGGTATGAACCCAGAGATAGAACGTCTTATGGAATTGGAAAATGCAAAGAATGAAAAGCCTAGTGGTGAAATGGATAAAGATGTAAGTGACGAAGTGCTTGCAAGGAAAATGGAAGCTTTTAACAAAAGGAAAAGGCCACAAGACAGTCCAAAATATGTAACTATTGGTAACAAAAGGAAAAAGTGAAAAAGATTTTCTTTATATGAATTAAGTACAAAAATGTTATTAACTTAATGTTAGGAGCTTACAGATGATAAATAATTGACATCGATAAATACATAAGTATTGTATTAGAAGGTCATTACGGTGCAGTGGTGTGGTCCAGTGGTGAGGTTGACATTACAGAATAGTTAAAAAATGTTTGTGGAATGATATCATAATTATGTTATTGGAGAATGTTCTTACTGTCATTATAACTATAGCTATAAACAATTTTGTAAATAAAAGAACCTTAATAAAATGACATGTATATTAAAATTATATTGTTTTTAATTTATGAAATTATGAGTCACTTTCATAAATAGTACTTCAAGATATGTTGATACGAAATTAAAAAAAATAGAATGGTGTCATATCTTTATTATTTACTAGCGATTGGCCCCGGCTTCGTAGATATTACTAATGAGTCTCAGTGTAGAGTAATAAATTATAATATTATTATGATAGGACTATACTACAGATCAGGGGCGTGCGCTCCTTGTAGGCAGAAATGCAGTGTTTTACTTGCTATTCACAGACATTTTAATAAAACGTTCGTATGTTTTAGATGACTTTAATTAATAGTAAATAAATGAATAAACAAAGTATAATAACTTAAAAACGCCTACTATTTAAAAATAGCACCTATTTGCAAGCACGCAAACATTATGTTTGCCAGGCGTTTACCGATAAGCAAGTGGCGCTGTACCTAACCAACCAACTCATGCCGTCGCGTCCCGCAGGACATTTGTTCGCATGTGTGTAGTAATTTTGGTGTCCTGTGCACGGACAACAACGCAAATGCACACACCCATGTAACTCGCAAGTTTCATGTTAAAAGTTATGAAACGTATGGCTGTGTGGTTGTGTACACACGATTAAATTATATTGTTTTCCTACTCCGCCGCATACCTAGTGTCATAATCCTGTGCACGCCGCTGCTACAGATCTTTAAAAGCGACATTTGTGGGCCCTACTCATCCTACTGGCCGCTGCCACCCGGGATGGACGTATGGCTTGACGGCCATTGGAACCTCACATTCTATACCTCTAATAAATAATTAGATTATCTAAATACCTCTAATAATATATAAAGAAAAAAGTAAGAATTACTGGCGGCGAATTCTGGTGGCTTTCTTTTTTAATCATAATCATCATCATCAACAGCCTTTAATAGTCCACTGCTGGACATAGGCCTCTCCTTAGAAAGGAGTTTTTGGCCTACTATACCACGCTGGCCAAACGGGTTTGTGTCAAGTTTTCCTTTGAGCGTGGAGACCGAATCCAGAAATTCCGTAACGGAAATAACCTAACCCACCCCACGTGATACTTTTTAGTTTTGCCATCTATCGATGAATAGCACAACTTTTAATGACTTTCTTGAAATATCACTATACTCTTTAGTTCAGCAACTCGCCTCTAGGTGGCATTGGTTGTATCGGCGTTACTGCGCATGCGTAATCCCCCTCTTCGCCCCGCAATCTAATTAATATCAAAGAAAAAAAATACTGCAGAAATGAAATAAATAAATAATTATAATTGCATAAGTTGTCATGGGCATGTCAATGGGCAGCCACCGTAGTCTAGTCGACGTAGCTCTGAATTTGCAAAAAAAATGATGACCAAGAGAAAAAAACGTAACATTTTGAAAAATAATTGGTCAATGTTAAAATTGTATTTATAAGTTTATTTCACTTATTTATTTATTTATAACTTCTTCCACAAATATGTACATTGGCTGACTTTGGCGGACTAAATGCTTAAAGCATTCTCTGCCAGTCAACCGATTGGGCGATGCATAGAAAGAATGAGGTAGGTGCACTTATGGGGAGGTAATAAATTATGGGATTTTTATAAAGTACCATACATATACACACACACATATATATATATATATATATATATATATATATATATACTATACGGCCATAACCGGTTGAATTAAATTGATTACCAAGGATTTGCAAAGTTGTTATTAATTTCATACACACGGAACTTGAGGAAGTGAGTTCAGACTATATAAGCATGTTGAACAAGTTATGTCGATCTCTCAAAGGTGAAAGGGGCAATTTTAAATTTATTTCAACACAGAAGCCCCAAAATAAGTGAACCTGGCGAAGCCCTGATAGTGTGACAAAGAACGAGATCCACTTCCTCATCACAAACAAACAATATTCAGAGATGTCTCTGTGATCAACAGGTTTAACACCAGAAGTGATCATCGACTCGTAAGAGGCACTCTGAACTTATCAATTAGAACAGAACGGGCACGCCTGGCAAGATCAATTCTTAGGTGAACTCTGCCCCAGGTTGAGGCTGGATGTGAAAGCTTCCAGCTGGAACTTTGGAGCCGGTTCGCCATGTTGGAAACCATGCAGGACGTCAACCACGCCGCCGACAGTCTGGTACGTGTCGTCCGCGGGGTGGGCTATAATCACTTTCGACAAGTTCACGCCGCAAGTTTCTCATTTTTAATTTAAAAGCGCCTCCATTGCAATAGGTTTGTTTGCTCGCAATTACATGACCGAAACAAATTAGTTTTTTTTGCGTCTATGTTATTTCAACACTTTATTGTCGTCAGTTCGGATTCATTAAAAATGAAGAAATCACACTTATGTGTAATAATACAACCGTTTCTATCGTGTGCGCTGCCTTTGTAGTCTCTTGAAGAACTCGGAGATAAAAAACTATTTCTTACACAAACACGATACGGAGAAATGACTCGTTTTGTGTAAGAATTTTCTTAAATATTAATATTTATTTAAAACATTTGCATATTTTTTGTTAATTGAAACACATTAAAGTTTTTATATACTCTTTTATTGTTAATAAATATGTTATGTTGTATGTACGCATTTCAAACCGCAAGTTGTATGTCAATCTAGGTCAAGATCTATAAAAAAATTGAAATTAGAATTTATAAAAATATTAATAATCAGGTTGAAAAGTTACTTTGTCAGTTTTTGTCGCTGGTGATACATTACTCATTCTGAATACACTTTACTACACATTTTGCCCATTTGCGAGAATAATAACATAAAAAACCAGTTTTGAGTTAATTCAATCCACAGGAATATCACTGACATATTATTGTGATTATTTCAATTTTGCTAGTTTGATTAGACTAACAATGAATTCTCATTACATTTGAAAATATCATACTTCATCGCACCTAAAAATCGATGATTCTGAAGCGAAGGTATATTACACTTTTCGCAAACGAGCTGTTTACAAAACATGTCAGTCAAGCCCTTGTTGCATAAGATTGTGTAGATCTCTAAAAGCTGCTCCAAGACGACCCTGGAGCGTTTGTCGTTTGAGCAAGAAGGCCCGAATGTCAAGAAGTAGTCGGTGTATTTGTATGCACTTTGCGTAACGTTCTTCACGCGGAATGTCTACTCCCAGTGTGCGTACTGGCGCACTGACATTTGCTCGCACCACAGAGGAGAAGTTGCGAACTATCAATCTCAAGGCATTGCAACCACATTGCATATATCTGTAACGAGAAACCTTTGTTACTATACAGAACTCGAGAAATGTTATAAGGTGGTTCATAGCATGACTATACATACGACTCGTATTTGCTCTGCAGTAATTCATATATTTTTGGTAACATCAGAAGGCAGATGTCTAAGTTCCACAAGGACCTGAAGCAAATAATATCAGTGGTTTAAAATCACTCTTGTTTCAGTTTCAAATGCAACCTGTTCCATATGTAAAAAATCGGCTTAAATTACGTTTTAATTTTAGGTTGTTATAATATTTAAGTCATTTAAATCAATTCCTTTTTTCGGAATGTTTAACTCGGAAGAGGAATAAGGTTTGTCTTGCCCACATACACACAATACAAATACTTAATGTAAGCACAATAAATTTATATTTTCTTTAACAAAACTTATCTATATATATATATAAAATTACTTGCCCGGACTGAATTACTGATTTAACCAACATAGAGGCTAAACGGCTATAAACTTGAAATTTTGGCAGCTGATAAAAATTACTCTTACGGGGAAAGAAATAATCACGGTAGTGCGACGCGGAAAATAGCTAGTGAATTATATTAATATAAAAGGTTCGTTCAAGGTACACCAAAAAGTAACGGATACGTCAATTTTTTTTTTCGCGAATCCGGCAATCACTATAGACAGGTAGTATTAGCATCTTGGTCCAGAAAATCCCCATGTATTAAGGAGGAGTTTAACTACAAATATCCTCTAATGTACCTCTTCACAGTTTATAATATCCAAATTTTCAGGCCATTTGATAAATATGCATTTGTTTAAATAGTAAATATAGAACAGGTACTTTCTGCGCGCACGGCGGGGGCCCGAGTGGAAGGGGCAGCCACCGTAGTCCAGTCGACGTAGCTCTAAATTTGCATTGATGACCAAGGGTGCCTTAATTTCTTATGAACCTATAAATAATCGGATGACACTCCAGTTTTCGTTATCAGCTAAGATGGTTACCAATTCGTTAATTCAGAAAAATGCGCGCACTTACAACCCTGTATACTATCCTCGATGGCCCGTCCCCTCCTACTTATTTAACAGCACAATTTCAACTCTTATGCAATACCCACAACAGAAACATTCGTTCGTCTAACAATCTCCTTCTACTTTGTCCTTCTCACACTACTGGGTTTGTCGACTCTTCAGTCTTTGTTCAGTATATCCTCTTGTGGAATAAACTTCCTGTTCAATCAGCACTCTTTTAAAATGAAAGTAAAGGAGCTTTTACTGGGCGAATTCAACAGGGCAGAGTCAACAGGCTCCTAGTTCATCATCTACAATTATTATATTTTATTAGAATATATGTATGTGATACGTGATGGGTTTATGTATATATTATTGCTTATATTTGTCTATTCCAAGAACATAATAGATGTGCTTGTCTATTAGTTGTGTGGTGACGGATTAAGAATATAGAGTGTAACTACCCCTATTCATCCCGTGACTGTCGTAAGAGTCGACTAAGGGAACTACGCAGCAAACAGCACTGCAAAGAGAAGGGAAACTTGACGAAAACCTATACCAACCAGTCCGGCCAGCGTGGTATAGTAGGCCAAAGCCTCCTTTCTAAGGAGAGGCCTATGTCCAGGTAAGTCTGTTGATGATTGTCTATTAAAACAAATGTATATTTAGCAAATGATATATTAATTTAGATATTTTTTACTCTTCTTTAACACATAGGTGCCAAAATTATAACTTAAAAAAAAATTAAAACCCCATCCCAATCGCTGAAAATAAAGGTCACTTTTTGCAAAATTCGACGGTTTGCAAAACATTAAAAAAAAAATTGACCTTAAAATTTAACTATAGTTACAGGACTACAACATTGATAACATATCCCAATTTAGACTTACATTTGTTACATTCAACTTAATTTTGTAGGAGCTTTATTTTTCGCTCCAGACGCGAAAAACTGGTTTTTACCATTTTTGTAATTTTTTTTGGTACCTTAGCTGACAATATTTTGTTATAATTTTTATTGCAATCAATTCCTGATAGTTGAATCTTTGATAAAATATTTTTTTCACTACAATGGGATTTTGCTGGATTTTTCAGGAATTTATCACTTATTCTACCTGTCTATTAGTAGATTATGTTGTTCCAAGCGACAAAGACAGCGATTAATGAATTATGAGACAGTCAAAGTTTAACAGGCACAGTAGCCAAATGTAGCCTTTTGTTACATAAAAATTAAGGTATGTAATACTTTAATTCTCGACATTAACAATAACATATTATCATCTCAAAGGGAACAGGCTAACAATATCATAACTTGGACTGAAATAATCAAGTTGCTCCACTTGCATCTAAAATTATTAAGTTTTAATGTGGACTTTACACCATACTTGAATACTTACGGTTTATGTGCCATGACATTGAGAATATCAAGAATAACGGACGTATCTTCCAGTGCGATAACTGATTCTAATGCACACTTCAGACTTTTATTGACACGGACGGAATGAAATATCTGAAAAACAACAATAAAAAATAATTCATTTTTAATCGACTCTAAAAAGAGAAGGAAGTTGTGAATTCGGTTGTATTTTTGTAGTCTTTATTTTATTTATTTATTTATTAAGGCATATTTACAAAATAAACACAAACATTCATACAAATAGTTGTTTCGAACTCAATTCACATGCTACTCTAATTACAAATATGCACATCATTCGCATATAGACAACATTATAATTATAAAGATTAAAAAATAGCAACTTTACTTTATAACGGGTCTACCAATAGGGATGACCTGGTTTTGACAGCTCATAGCGGCCATGTTTGATGATGGATCTTTGACGTCTCTTGACATTTGTGTTCAGTAAGGTTTGCCATTTATCATGTCACGTTTCACTTTAAATCAACTCTTGGAAATTGTCCAAAACTTCTTTGAAAGTGACGAAGAAAACCCTGTTACTGTGAATGGTGAGCGCTATAACTCGATGTTAACCGAATATTTCTTTCCGGAATTTGATGATATTGATGCAGACGACCTTTATTTTCAACAAGACGGTGCACCACCTCGAGTGAACATGGAATTATTGCGTGGAATGTTTGGTGAGTCGTTAATTTCGAGAAATGGACCGATCAGTTGGCCACCAAGCTCGTGTGATTTAACACCTTTAGACTATTTTCTTTGGGGTTACGTTAAATCTAAAGTGTACGGCAATAATCCAGCTACAATTCGTGACCTAAAAACCAACATTCGACGAGCCATAGCCGACATACCGGCCGAAATGGTGCACCGCGTCATCGAAAATTGGCGTGAGAGGGTGACCGTCTGCAAAAAGAGCCGCGGCGATCATTTGGCCGATAATGTAAAACATTAATTGCATAAAATTATCTATCAAATAAATCAATCGGATGCATTTTTCATAAAAAATTGTGTTTTATCCAATTTTTTAACCAGGACGTTCTTATTGGTAGACCCCATACATAACTAAAAAACTTATGCACTTTACGAGATCAGCAGACTAGATTATATTAATAGTGAAGTTGTGCCAAATTTTATAAAATTAACACATTTGAAAACCAAGAAATTTAATTATTAAAATATAAAAAAATGCCTTCTGAAAATGTACTACAATATGCATATAAAAAACTTATGCTAAAATAAATTTTCAAATTAAATTAGTACCATCGATAATTTTGCACTTAAAATGATTGAAATGGTCGTGTAAGATATCAAGGCCAAGTCTCCTCCAGCAGTGATTGTATGTTGCAGTTTGTTTAGTTAGAGGAGCTTGTGCACCCAAGTTGGTTTGGTGTGTCGGTACGTGACAGAACGGAAAATTGTTCCTGATTCTAGCGTTTGGCCTAGGTACGCTGATCCCTACACGCTCAAGTAATTAATGTCTCTGTGACAACCCCTTTACCACGTTTTGTAAGAACATAGTTCTAGGAGTAACAAATGCCAAATGTCTAGTGAATGTTCTTTGGATTTACTCTATGCGTTGAATGTGAAATGTATACAGAGGATTCCAAACGACGCTACCAAACTCCAATGTACTCCTCACAAGAGCTTTATAAAGAATAATTTTTCATGTAGTACGTTTGAAATCCTTAGTATTTAGCTTTATGAAACCCAACATTTTGGCAGCTCTGTTGACAATGTTGTCACATTGAGGAATGAATGATATTTTAGAGTCAAGGATAACACCCAAGTCACGCACTTGATGAACTGTGGCAATTAGCTCGTTATTTATGCGGAAACTAGTATGTATTATGTACCGTTTTTTAGTGAAACGAATATTTAGTACCATTCTGTTATCGCAACACCATTTATAAATTCGATTAGTTAGGGGTTACCGCATCAACCACAGTGCTGACGTCATATTTTCATATCGTCAGCATAGCGTGAACTATCACAATGTTGTCTGCCCGTGCTTGCACATTTATGAACTGATTTGGTTTCTTTTTATTTGGGAGGGTGAACTTTCTATCTGAATAATTGAAGAAAAAATACCACTCCTAAGGGTGAAAAATTAAAAATGAATACTACAGTTCATTACAATTCATCATGCAGTGAAGTTGGGGACAAGTTTACATTAGACGGTGACTGTCCAAATTTGTATTGATTGTTCGTATTAAGTATGTAATATTCGTTTACTACGCATATCAATCGAGTACTTTCGAACTGTTTCTCTAAGTGTTATCGTATTACTAGTAATAATATAGCGTGTATGCGTGCCTGTAGTGCGCGCTGCCGGGCGGTGAGCACGGCCATCATGGAGTCGTGTCCCCGCATCATGACGCCCAGCACCTCCTGCTCGCTGGGCTCGGCCACCCCGCCGCGCGCCCCGCGCCTCGCGCCGCCCCCCGCCATGGTGCGCTACGGTACGGCCACGGAATATTAGCTTAAACTATCTCTTGATAAATAAAATTGTTATTACTTTGGATCTTATAGTGACTCACGAAAGGAGCACCTCACCTCGTGAGTCACTATAAGATTCAAAGTAATAATTATTTTATTTGTTAGATTTACATTGTTCCTATTTTATTGGTTTTATATGTATATATATACATCTGCAAAATCCCGAATCCATAAAAGGCTATTTGAATACTAAGTACACTGTGTATCACTGTGAACTGAGACACATGATAAAACAATGGACTTTTTTACTACAGATTGAAATAATGGATTAGCGACAATTTCGTTTTATCGTCTCAGCCTTTAATAGTCCCCTGTTGGACATAGGCCTCTCCTTAGAAAGAAGATTTTGGCCTACTATACCACGCTGGCCAGACGGGTTGATATAGGGTTTGTGTCAAGTTTTCCTTCTCTTTGTTTGCACGTTTGAAATTCAATGTCAAACATTATACGTGCTACTTGTCAGTTTAATGGTATTATATTCTTTAGTTAATTAGTAGTAGATTTGGCCTACAGCTAGTCTGCAAATGTATATAATTATATAAACAATTTGTAGTAAATTACTCACAGGTAAAAATTCATCGAGATCAAGCCCGACCGGTCTGTCGGTAGTGTAAGGGACGAACTCTGTTTCCGGCTCGGCTTCTGGAGTTTCAAGGTTGCAAGATACCGTTATGGTTTCCCTGGTTGTTTCTACTCTTCGCCTAAAATAAATATCAACATGAAAATAATTATTCTATTCTTTTCAAAATCTTTTTTACTTTTTTTTTACTAAGAATGCTACGAAACTTCATAGCCCGAACCGAACTTAATGACAGATGATATTCAGCCCTGTGTAGTTTCGATGATTTAAAGGATTTTTATAAATCTAAAGGCGTTTCCACGTTGTATTGCTCAATGCTGATAGGTAAACAACTATGTAGAATACGAGTAGTACTTTCGGAGTTATCCTTTTTTTTCTGAGCGGAAATGCCCTGGCATACCACCCGGGTTGTTATGTCGGAATCGAACTGACTAAAAACCTCGGGTACCAGTAGCCGGGCAAGCAGGTGTACCCTAGAAAGGGCCTCCGGTTCTCTACGGCTTGTAGATGATCTATTAGGGAAAAACGATGTTCCATTTCTGTCCCCTAAAAGGCGCGCGCGCTCTGCAGCCTACTTTTGGTAGAGTGACGGATGGCCTCACCTGTCACCCCCAGGCCTACGCTTATAGAGGACGGAGGTCACTGAGCGACCTCCGGCGCCTGAGTTGTCTACGGTAGCTGGCCCGTTTCCGGGCCTGGCGACCGGGAGAGTTCTAAACCTCTCCTGGTCCAGCTCCGCCGTCTGCTTCGCAAGCCTAACTTGCTCACAGAAGACCTCTTCTTCTGTGACTGTATTTTATATTACTATAAAGGCTCTCCCCATATCTTTTACATATCATTAGGTGTAACATTTTTCACATAACATAAGTTCCGTAACACTTAATTTTACCCAGTTTATGAAAAAAATCTCTTTATGTTAATTTATTTACACGAAATTAACTCAAATTTATGGATAAATAACAACCAGTTCAAATTATAATTTTAAAACATAATTTGGGTTTTTATTCTACCTCAAAACTTTTAATTTCAGGGTATTTGTATAAAATAAAATGCTTTACTTAAACCGTGTCTTCATATAGAGACCTACAATGAAATCATTATAATCGAGTACATATTTCTTTTTTATTTATAATGTTTTCTAAATATTTGAAAGCATTTATGTATTGTTGTATTGTTAATAGAACCAAAAAATTGATAAGATTTCAATATTTTTTCTGTCTGTAAAGCATTATTATATTATCACGACTGGTAAATCTGTATTGTATCTGTGTGAATACTATATTGTATTGTTGTTTTTTTCTTATAGCCTGGATGGTCTACAATCCACAATGACGCACATCCGAGTTGGACACGCAAATAGTGTTAATTAGTTTTGGTTATTTTAGATTTAATACTAGACGTGTACACAAATATATGATACATATTATGATATGATGCAAACGCACCTTGTACTCTCTGCAGTAGCCGCCCTGGTGAACGACAAAGATCTAGGTCCCAAAGACGGCGGTCCCAAGGATACTTCACTGTTACTCGGTCGAAGGTTGCTCGTTGCTAAAAGAAAATGTATTTTCGTAACAATATTACATTGCCATAAATATAAATATTCATAATTAATAATAAAACACATAAATATCAAACATACAACTTACTCAAATCAGTAGTAGACTTTGTTTCTTTGTAGGAGTTATGTCGGTTAAGCGAGTTCGACGTGAGCGGGCTGGCGGTATAGTCCCGTAACGTATGCGATGACGCGAATGCATTATTTTCTTTAGTGTTGTCCATCACCCCTGATACAAGCATATTAGCGAACATGTTACGGTTACTCTTATACTAAGTTTAAAAAAAAAAAGAAGCTTAGAAGCAGTAAAACTGAAAGTTTGTTACTGGCAAAGGTGTCAATTTTCTTGTCGACAACCACGTAATGTTCCTTAGTGGAGGTGGGTATGCGCGAGTAGTGGTCGGCGCGCTGGCGCTGCGGCGGCGAGGGCTGCGGCGCCGGCCGCGCCGGGCCCGCCCCCCCCGCCATCAGCTCGCGCATGGTATTGCCCAGCGGGCTCTCCAGGGGGGGTGAGGCTGCTTGCACTGTACACAGAACACGTTAACCTTGGATCCACAAAAATACTGTCCCGATATTCGATAAAAGCTACTAGTACCTAGTTGAGATATTTTTAAATGTATGCATAAGACTATCCAAAAAAATACCTGGTGTGTAATCTTCCAGTGTTAAGCTAGTAGCCGGGGGAGGCGTGCGATTCACTGTGAAATAAAAACATTGAACTTTATCTATGTTTTCAGTTTTTTGGGTGTTTCAGGGTCTCTTTATCTACTCACGTGTTCTAGCGGGTCGAAATATTTCAGTGTAATCATTGAAATTTGATATAACAGCACCTGATTCCTCATCCGCTTCAGTTCCTGAAGTAGATTCTTCAGCTGTTTTCTCGTCGAGCAATGTTGGTCTATGGATCACTGTAACGAAACGAACACGTTTGTTTCTCAAAAATGTTGATGTTGATAATCCTAAAAGCTACAACAGGTTTTCCGTGATCTCTCACCCCCCATTCATATCCCTGATCCCGCACGGGCGTGGTTTTATGATCTGACAAACTGACCTTATATTATGTCTTCTTAGTACTTACCAGTATTACATAATAAAGGACAAGTGAAGAACGTACTGCATTTATGTGTCGTGTTCAAACAGCCTTGATTACATTTTCTTTAATCATGGTAAAGTTTCGAAAAAACCCGGTCAGGTACGAGGCGAACGTGTGCCCAGGGTTCCGTACCTACCTAGATTTTACGTAGGTTTTCAACCTTTTTTATTTTTTTGGAATTATTCCTTTATTTGTGCTGTAAGACGTTTCTTTTTGGCAAATTTCGTAATTCTAGGTTAACGGGAACTACCATATAGGTTTTCGACCCAAAACCTATAGGGTACTTCCGGTTGACCTAGAATTGACAATTTTGGTTAAAAGCAATGTCTTACAGCACAAGAAAAGAAAAAATTCTGAAAAATAAAAAATGTTGAAAATTAAGGTAAATTTTGGTACTTACAAGTTTTCGCGAAAATCAAAATTTGCCCATATCTTTCTATCGTGTTGCCTCAGGACCTTCATTTTTATACACCTAATAGGGACCATAGACCCCAGTATCTGGTATAAATTTTAACTTCCTAGGTCTACCCGTTCCTGAGAAAATAGGTGGTGACACACGGACAGACGGACAAGAAAGTGATAGGGTACGGAACCCTAAAAAGAATGCCTTTTTGTCTAGATAGTATTTATATTTTTAATGAAATTAAGGTTGGTAACTATAAAACGACTCACCTGATGGCAAGCGGATACCAGTGCTGACACTTGTATACCAAGAGCTTATAACGAATTTTGAAATGTTGGAATGTAGACATTTACCACAGTTTTTTTTTGTTTTTAAAAGTCAACTCCCGCATTAGGAATATATCCTGTGTCGCGGGGGACTTTACAAACATACATGAAACGGACACAAATAACACTCAGAACAACAATTTGTGGATCACACAAAGTGTCGTCCCATGTGGGGTTTGAATCTACAACACTCAGTGTAGTAGGACGCGGTGTGGCGACCGCTTCAACCACTACGCCATCTGTGCAGTCAAACTTGAATGTTATGGAAGTAAGGAATAAAACACCGGATAGGCCAAATCGGCACATTTTTTTACTGCGAGTGATACCATTACCAAAAGCATTTCAGAGGAAAGATATATTTTAATTTAAATGAAATAAGGCCAGGTACAATTGTAATGATGAGCTTTGAATACCTTCTTTAGGTGGTTTTTCTTTTGAAAAACTCTTGCGAACCGAGTGGCCTTTTTGGAATGGTGATAGATCCCTCACCACTGGTGCAGAAACTGGTGGAGATCCTCCAAATGGATGAACTTTGCTGAGATCAACAACTGATAACACCACATAAGTTGAATGGAAAGATCCTGCTATCTGAAATGTTTAAGTTTCATCTATACTAATATTATAAAGCTGAAGAGTTTGTTTGTTTGTTTGAACGCGCTAATCTCAGGAACTACTGGTCCGATTTAAAAAATTCTTTCAGTGTTAGATAGCCCATTTATCGAGGAAGGCTATAGGCTATATATCATCACGCTAAGACCAATAGGAGCGGAGCAACAATGAAGAATGTTTCAAAAATTTATTACTATTGAGAGACGCAGACGAAGTTGTGCGGGTCAGCTAGTTAAATTATAATCATTGAAATAATCTATAAATATAATAATCTAACTCATAATTAGCTACTTGCTAAAATAAAGTAATATACTTATTCATATTTTCAGAACTTAAAGTTTAAGATTGTTTAACAAAGGTGGCGTATTTTCACTGTATACCTACTAAAATAATTCAAGGACGAATCTAGATTTAACTGTCCTGTAACCCATGCACAATATTTATCTAATATGCATACATAGAAAAATGAATAATCAGGTTTTATAGTACAACTAGTACCTTAGAAGACTTATAGATTTTCCTGATTTTATTATCCAATTGTTTTATATGAAAACTTTAATAAGTTAATTATTGACAATCTCAAATTCTCATTTCAAACATCAATAATTATTTTATTTTAAATCATTAATTTTAATGTATATACTTACTAGTTGAGTTTGTGCAACAGTTATGTCATGAATTTGTCCCCAATGTCCAGGGACAGTGTCAAACACTCTGGCTGGTTCCCATCCAACTACATGCAACCCATCATTAGCACATCCAAGTAATGTTGTGCCATCCTCACTGAACACCATGTGTCTAGGCAAACATATTCACATTATTATCAACACCAATTTTATTACATCTAATTTAAAAATGTTAATTTAAAAGAAATACAGTTTTGTTTAAACATAAGTAAAAATGTTTCAGGCGGATGTCCCATTGTTTTAGGGATGCAGGACCCCTGGAAGTTCAACGCCTACAGGAATTAAGAAAGAACAGAAACAATGTTTAACATGGGCTCATTAGCATATTTTTGAATATTTACAATAATAAAACATTTATTCCTTAGGTTGTCTCAGTTGAAAACACAGAACTATTTTAAGCCTTGAGTATTTTTCCATACCTAATAGATGTGTTGTCTTTTTCAAGTTTAGAAACTAGTTGGAATTTCTCCATGTCCCAGAAATTAACAGTTCTGTCTGTACCACAGCTAGCTAGAAGAAACTCATGAGGATGAAACTTTACACATGTCACTGCTGAAGTATGCTCTGCAAACTCTTGCAATACTTTGCCCACCCGAACATCCCACACTTTTACCAAACCTGAAAACAAAGATAATTAAATTCTAAGAAAGAAACTAACAACAATTTAATGTTATTAAAAGATATAACAGTGACCTTGGTCAGATTCATAAATAAAACAATATCACTTTTATTTAGATTTGTGTGGGTAAGAGAACATACCATCCTCACAAGCAGATGCGATCCATTGTCCATCAGGGCTAAATTGTAAGCTGTTAACAGCTAGACGGTGACTTGCATAAGTCACAATGCAGCCTCTTTTTCTGGTATCCCATAATTTTACATTACTGTCACAAGAACCTGTTGTCAAATAATCGCCATATGGATGAAAATCCATACATTTTATAGCTCCTTTGTGTCCAGTGAATGTTCTTAACAATTTAGCTGCTTCCAAGTCCCAAATTTTTAAGGCACCAGTTTGTGATCCTGCACAAACTAAATCTTCTGAATGACCAAAACATACACATTCTACAGGAGTTGTATGTCCACTCAAGCTCTGTAAAGAAAAGTTGCGGAATTACGTTTAATATAGTCATAAAGTTCTACATAAGGGTCTTGGTATTATTTACAATATCTTAACAGTAACAATATATATTTACCATTAGGCAACTTTGCCTTCCAATGGCCCATAAATTAACCTTTTTATCATCGCCACCAGTGGCCAAGACCTGGTTGGACTTGTGGCCCATGGCCAGGCAGTTGACATTTGCTTTGTGAGCAACAAATTCCTCTGAAATAAAATTACTATACAATTAAACAATGAGTTAAGTTATTAATTATAAAATAACTGTGTCACACATACGCAGTTTCCATGATCGTCGAACAGCTTCCATGGTGATGGTAATTCATGTGGATTCCATGTATAGTATACGTAACCTTGTAAAATAACTAGTCTACTCTTATTAAATGCAATGATATTTGCTATATTCACAGCTTTTTACTTCAGGTCTTTCTCAGCTTACACTATTACAATTTACATATTTATTTTACTTAGATATTTATTTGTATACTTTTTAGTTTTCTGCTGCAATACTTCATCACAATCCACCAATAAGAATTGTTCTTCCTGTTAAATGTCACTTTTAGTCTTGCCAGACGAAATCTAAAAGACGCAGTATGTATGAGAGCATGTGAAAAAAGTAAGTACATAGATTCAGGAACAAAGCAATAATTTTGATAATTTTAATGCCAATAATACGTTCTTTCTTATTCGTATATTCATGCGTTAAAATGTCATCTTGTTATACGTTTATTAAACTGTTTACATAAAACTTAATAATTTCTTTATATTCCTATAATCATATTTAACAATAAGTTTTAAGTCTCATGTGAATACCAACGGGCACAAAATAGGATTGCATAATTTTTTATATCATGTACTACAATAGTTCCGTGTCAATGGTTCCTTAAACGTTAGTTAAAGCAAAAATACGCGAAGCCAAATCATAAAAAAATTACAGTCATGCCATTTCATTTCACTCTTAGTTACTAAGATAAAGAAATACTAGGTAGAAGGAAATAGGAAGATAAAGAAATAGGAAGGTATTTCTTTATCTTAGCTTAGTTACCAGGTCATTAAATTAAAAAAAAACATTTCACTCAAACGACGAGCAGTCAATTGTGTGAATAAAGGTCAGGCGGTACAATCTTAGTCGACAATCCTTGGAATGTTACAAAAATAATGAAACCAAATACAATGGTTTTTTATTTCTTCTAAAATTTTAACAACATTACGTACACTTCATTTAGGCGTATAATACGTGTGTACTTCGCCAGTCGATACTTATAGATGTCGTTACTTTCGGTATAATCCGCATAAAACATAAAGTGAGTTGTTTTAGTTTTTATTATCCCGGAACGTATATCACTATTTTCTGGAATCATTATAAAATGACTTTTGGAAACAAAATGTTGCCATTATTTTTTTATACATTGAGTTGGTAGTTATTTTGTATGATAAAATTGATAAATGTAGACTTACATTAAAAATTTTGAAAACTTTAAAATTTTTTTAGCACTTTAATACACACGATTCTAAGAAATACTAACTTAGAGCCTGTATCATTTCATTATTGCCATTGTTTTGGTACTTTTCATCAGCGTTAATGCCGCAACATTTGCAACAGCTGTCGTTATGAATGTTGTCCGTCAACATGACATTCATACCGGCATTTTTTTGGAACTAATAACAATTATTCTCTGATATCTTCATTAATGCGTGAGTTGAGCCTAGGTTCTTCTGATCTTTGTTATCCTTGTGTGTTGTTTTCGAGTAGTATTGAAGTAGAGACACTTATTTTTAACGCTTTATTTTTGTGTTGCAATGTCTGTTAAACGTTGTTGTCTTGAAAAGAAGAAAATAAACGTTTTTTTATACATTGTTTTATTTTACAAAGTTCTAATTGCATACGTATATTTGTACATAAAATAAACAATACTGTATACAATAAGTATTACCTATATTATAGATATGTAGGTATAAATATATCCTTTCAAATGTTGAGTAAGAGAAAAGTTGTTGCTCGCTCCTAACAGATGGCGTTGTTTTGTAATTTCCTCCAAAAGCGATTGAGATATACCTCTATTTCAGTATATTACAATGTACTCTGTGATAAAGGTCAAACAACAGCTGATAGTGAAATAACTGTCAATTCCATTCCAATAAATAATACTATAATCACAATCATACAACCGCTTTAAAATTGACAATATGTTATACCCTCGTTGTGTACGTTTTATTTCCAACTGCACTTCATTTAATAAGTTCTTTCAGGAGCGTCATATTAGTTATATACAAGGCCAGGAACCAGAGCCAAAAATTAGAGAATATTTTTATTACATTGATCACCAAGGAATGGTAAGTATTATATATTATAGTGTTCTAGATCTTTATAAAGAACATTGCATAATGTTCGCGAGTCTAGATATTTACATAGAATCGTGATAGATATATTATTGGATACTATTGGCTCACTATTTTGATTTTTTGTCAACAGTTAAAAATAAATAACATTGTAAATATACAAGTCCTTGATTGTTTCGAATCTTCTCAGTAATTCTAAACTTTTACGATTTAAGTTATTTGAGTTTGATTAATTTGCCTCTTTAGTTATTTTTAGATGACTCAAAAATGAAAAACTTTACATCATGCTTTAAAGAAAAGAAGTTTCTGGAATTTTTTTTCAAGAGGATTCGTCTCAATACTACAGGTAGATATCAAGAATTCCCTTTTATTTCGTTGTGTGGAAGGGAAAGGAATTTTATAAGATGTGATGATCTCCCTATAGTTTTCACAAATATAATACAAGCTCATGACAATGATCTGCTATGTTATGGATATGCAGGGGATTTATTAACTTCACAATTTAAACCTGATAAAATATTTATGTTACCTTCAACTGGTAGAGTTTATCACCCAGCTGAGGATAAATATGGAGGGGTGGGTTTAGTGAAGTCCAAACTAGCTATAGAGTTAAGTAAATATTTTGAATTCCGCTGTGATAAAATACAGTCTCCAACACATTTCAAATGGAAAAGTAATGTGTATGAATTGGATCAGAACTGGTTTCAAGAAACAATAACAAAGTATAAATTAAAAATAAGGTCTGATAGCTAAATATGTAAGAATATTTGGTCTCAGTTATGCCAAAATGTACTAACTGCTGAAAATTGATTTAGAGAAAATGATGTTTAAAGTTTGAACTGTTATTGCTCATGGTGCAACACTCTGAACATTTTTTTATTAATGCCAGTTTGTGCTTTTTGCTTCAAAGTTTGGATACATGTTTAAATTTTTCTGTATTGTTTTCAAATATTCTAATAATTCAAGATAAATGTACTTGGTATGTTTTGGCAAAAATGTATTCATTATGAAATTGGATGTAAATAAGATATACCAAAATGTACCATTTTTTAGCTTTTAAACTTTCAAGTTAAAAACTACTATGTTTTTATAAAATACATAAAATATTTGATTTGAGGGAGAGAACAAAGCAATCTTAATTGCTTGTATAATATAAATATAACAACAGCATAAAAAAAGGTTTTCTTTATTGGTTATACAGCCTAGTTACAGTATTTTATGGTATCAAGTGCATCATAGACTTTATGTCATCAAGTTTAGCCTGGACAATTTCTTTGCCTTGTGGCCACAGTGTTACTAAACTCTCCACATTAAAAGTCAAGCCAACCTGATTTCTGTCATTTTTTAGTGTTCCCTTATAAGATCACTTTCTTGTCCGTCTGTCCGTGTGTCACCACTGATTTTCTCAGAAACGGATAGACCAAGCAAGCTGAAATTTATACCAGATACTGAGGTCTATGGTCCCTGTTAGGTGTATAAAAATCAAGGTCCTGAGTCAACACGATAAAAAGAAAAGGGCAAATATAGATTTTCGCGAAAACTTGTAAGTACCAAAATTTACCTTAATTTTCAACTTTTTTTATTTTTAAGAATTTTCTCTACACTTGTGCTGTGAGACCTTGCTTTTAACCAAAATTGACAATTATAGTATAGTAATTAAATTAAGTAAGTAAGTTAAGTAATTATAGTAAGTATCCTATAGGTTTTGGGTCGAAAACCTATATGGTAGTTCCGTTGACCTAAAATCACGAAATTTGGCAAAAAGAAACGTCTTACAGCACAAATAAAGGAATAATTCCAAAAAATAAAAAAAAATTGAAAAATTTTGGTACTCACAAATTTTCGCGAAAATCTACGTAAAATCTGGGTAGGTATGGAACCCTCGGCGCACGAGTTCGACTCGTACCTGACCGGTTTTTTTATTATTTCTAGTTCTTGAAATTCGCCTTGGTGCTTTTCTCACATATTGCAACTCTTAAAATCTTCTGTTTTCATTTTGATCACTTTTAAAGGATTAACTTTTTTTGGAGTTTTTCATAATATAAACATAGTCTTCGAAAAATGATTTAAGTGTTGTTAGATTCTATAACTTTAATTTATATGAGTGGTCCAACTAGCTTGAATTGTATTTGCTAAATTATTTTTAATAAGTTTTACATAAAGAAAGTGACTCGACTGCACTTGGATCATTTTAGTTGAATATTTTATTTTAATTCACAGAATACAAAATCACTTGGTTCATTTTTGCTGATACTTAAAGATAAAATTGCTTAAATGATCCATGTCCAACTTTGAGACATTTTTTTTGGAAATATTTTATTATTTTCAAACAACCAAAATCATTTGGATCTTATTTATAATATGAAGTTTATACCAAACATTCATGGATCATTTTAGCAGAATTATTTTTTACATACTCCTTATGTGTGGCTTGGTTCGTAAGTACCTTTTTAGTGTCAAATGTGAATAGATCTTGGGCTGTTTTCACTGAGTGGTAATGTATCACATTCTAATCAATTTTTTGTTAATAAGTCATTTTTGATAATTTGTGGGTTGGTACATTTTGGCATAACTAGGTCCATTTATAAAAGCAAATGACTAAACAGTTTCGATTAATGTAATATAATTATACTGTATAATAGTTATTAAAATGTAAATAAAATTATACTTTTAACTGTTATATTTTTTCTTAACCATTTCTATAAATTGCTTTTAAAAATAAATATCTGACTGGAATACCCAGTGAACGCCACTTGTTTAGGAGCAGGTGTTTAGGAGCTGGATAGGGGTAGGCACCTGCTCCTGAACTTGGTATGCTTTATCCTTCCCAATTCCCATAAATCTGCTTGTGTGTAGTATGTATCAATATTAAATAGGTATTATATAATTAAATAAAAATATAAGAATAATCCTCCAAATTTAGGAACTTTCTTACAATGCACTAGCAGGATCTTTTTAACAATTAGTCGCCAGGTGTACAGCCGTAGCCCAGGAAGCATCAATCTACCTACCTCACCATCAAGAATAAACGGATAACGCCATCTTCCGGCATTGAACGCAACTAGTATAACAGCAGCCATTAGATCTACCGATCCGATCTTTCAACAGACTTAATAGCGCCATCTATCAATTTATAAAGTCACTATAATGTTGTGGTCATATTTAAATTGTAAATAGGTATCTTATCCCTTTTCTCTGAACATTCATTAATTATTTTGGAAATATTACTGTAAATCATATTCAATTACAAAAGTGTACTTTATAAAATATATAGGTTATATTCTTATTATTATTGTAATGAGTATGTCA
This sequence comes from Arctia plantaginis, assembly GCA_902825455.1. NCBI lineage: Eukaryota > Metazoa > Arthropoda > Insecta > Lepidoptera > Erebidae > Arctia > Arctia plantaginis. Next base: position 12,879,620 of record CADEBD010000288.1, read on the forward strand.
ATTTATGTAAGTGTTTCGAATATTTTACATTAATAAGTAAGGGACGTTAGTTTGACTTCCTGATGGCGGTACCTTTTTTGTCCCCTTTTCAGGGAGATGAGAGAGAGAGCTCTTTTGTGTTGGCGTTTGATAATTGTTTTTATGATAAAATATAATAATACCAAGATAGTGCGTGCACTGTGTGTTTCTCATTTTCACTACTGAACACCCTCACACTCATTTAGTTCTATTAGATTAGGTTGTAATCTCAACTAAAACATAATCTCTATCCGTATCTGAATTTCCAATGCCATGTATATCCAAAACGCATAAAAATAATCATTTAACTTCCCTGTCAGATATGAAGTATTACTTCGGAAAAATTGATCCTTCAGGTTGCAATTGCGTTTTGCACTAAGGGGGTTATAATAATAATATTCCAGTAATTAACAGTTATAATATTTTACAACTATTTGTTTGGAACCTATTTACCCTGGTAGGTCCTAATGATGTGACAAACACCGGCGATTGTTACTGAGCCCCCATATCGATGCCTCCTTTTTTTTTTTTTCACCGTGCGGAAATCCCCTCGGATACCACCTATCGGTGGCATGTCGGACTCGAACCAACTAAAACCGCACACCGTCTCGGGTACTAATAGCCGGGAAACCATATCGATACCTCCTAAGTATAATAAGTCAACTGACAGTGTAGTAATTTTACAGGAGAGCGATTTGAAGGCAAATCGTTTATATTTTAATTAAATTAAACCTGTTCGTAATAAATTTAATGTTTATTTAATAAGGATTGGAAGCTCTTCCTTTGGTATAAAAAGATTTTGCTGATTTTTGTTTTTAAATTACATTTTATGTACATGACTGGGTATACGCCAGCGAGACTCAACATTAAAATGGTTTAACTACCAGTTATATTCATGTGCGTTGTATATCAAAATCTATGGCTTTTTTTTTTTTTGTTGACGGGGTGGTAAATCCCTTCGGATCTCCTGCTCCTCGGGGCTAGGAGCTAGGAGTATGTGGTGATTCCACTAAAAACCACCCCGACGGCCGGCCTCAGGTGCCCTACTCTGGGAGGACCCGGACCATGTTATTTCAGGTCCTAAAATCTATGGCTTACTCCAATATATTATGAAATATGATTGTCAATTTGATAATGTCATCCTATTGGTTGTTATCGGGATTTTCTGTCTCACTTAATAATAAAATGTTGGAATTACATCACTTGACTCATTATACTAGGAAAGTACTTAACTTTGTTAGCATTTAAAACCTCAACGTATACTGGACTAACATAATTTACCGAGACTTTTTAATTAGGTACTGATTTGATTTCTATTATAATATCTATGCATAACAATTATGGGATTATTCAACTTCAATATATAACTATAGGTAATCAAAAACAAGATAAGGTGACGATAGCCTTCCGCAAGTAGCCAACGCCTGAGTGCCACCACTGCGATGGCCAGACCGTGGACACGGCTCTCCACACGCTGGCAGAGTGCCCGGCGTGGGTTGAGCAGAGGCGAGACCTCGTGGCGGCCATCGGAGTGGGAGTTCTCTCGCTCAAAAGCCTGATTGCGGCTATCGTGCGGAGCGAGAGTGCGTGGAACTCTGCCGTCTCCTTCTGCGAGCAAGTTATGCTCGCGAAGGAGACGGCGGAGCGGGACCGGGAGAGGTTTAGAACTCTCCCGGCCCGCCAGGCCCGGGAACGGGCCAGGTACCGCAGGCGACTCAGGCGCCGGAGGTCGCAGAACGACCTCCGTCCTCCATAAGCGCAGGCCTGGGGGTGACAGGTGAGGCCATCTGTCACCCTAGCAGAAGCAGGCCGGAGTTTTCCCCCATGTTTCCTTTGCTCCCTAGAGGCGAGCGCGTTGCGAAGCGCGCTCGCTTCTAGGGAGCAAAGGAAACATGGGGTTCCCACACGGGGGGTCGTCTAGTCGTCTGTAGATGGCCCGAGGTATGTCGGGGCACCGAATATCGGTACCGGTACCGAATATCGGTGTCGGGGCACCGAATACGAATATCGGTACCCCTTTGGGTTACGTAGGTCAGATGGCAGTCGGTCCGTGGAAAACTGATATTCAGCTAATAAGCGGTTAGACCAGCGGCCGACCTCACGAAATGTGGAATTAATAGCTAGAAAGAAGCAGAAGAATCATAAACACAAAAAAACTCATTTTATAGAATCACAATGTATTTTTATTCGCTACAATTAGGTGAAAATGAAAATGAAAAATATTTATTTAGAAACAAAGAAAATAAATTACAGGAGTGCTTAACAAGACATAAAATTAGTGTAGCAGATCTTATCAGATAAATATTAAACGCGGTCCCCACACTAGGCAAGCCTGTATCGTGGGGTCCCAGCCAAACGTATTTACATTAAGGTATAGAGCTCCTGCACTTCACAATTTTAAACAAATTAGAAAAACAGAAAAAACAAAAGACAAAACCTTCATGAGCTACCTAAAATAAGACTTTAATTAGACTTAAATTATGCTTAAAATTACGAGATCCCTTTTAAATTAGGTACAAATTATATCATAATATATAAATCATATATAAATGTTTTGGTAGTTAATAACTTTTCTGTCTTTTCATATGTGAGTTTACTTAACCATTCATAAGTTTTTATTTTTGTCTCTGGTACTGTATTCAGACGGATGTTACAGAATTTGGAAGTAATATTATAAATGTAGGCTGATAAAAACGGATAAAAGCGTTGGGCAAATTTAGTGCGACAAGCAGGTACATGTAGTCTAAAGAGGCGACGTCTAGTCATATCGTTATATTCCGGGAATGAAATAACTGTTTTGTGCACAAGTAATTTGGTATGGTATATAAAAAGTTTGCGGACACTTAAAAGTTGACTTTTCTCATAGAGTTTAGTGGTTGGGTATAGTCTGGGTTTTTTGAGCATTGTTTTTAATACAGCGCGATGTGCTCTCTCCAATGGAATCATGTGTGACTTGGCTGCTCCGCCCCAACAGGATATGCAATAGGTAAGAAGCGATTGGCACAGTGCAAAGTAAGTAATTTTAAGTGTTTCTGGAGAGGCGGCATGTCTGAGTTGTCTCATTATATTTTTTGTTTTTCTTACTCTGTTTGGAAGGGAGTTAATGTGGGTTTGGAAGTTAAGTTTTTGGTCTACCATGACACCAAGGTATTTAATTTCAGGAGTTCTATCGATGTAACTACAAGCGCATGTATTGGAGGATGGATTATGACATGTGTGTAGTTTCAGTTTGGATGAAATAGGTGGAGCAGAGGTGGCAGTTTTATGGAAGCACATGAATTTGTTTTTTTTTACATTAAGCGTCAGAAGGTTGTTGTTAAGCCAGTTTGCAATTGTTGACATTCCAGTTTCTGCCCTGTCAAATGTTTCTTGCCAGTTTGAGCCTTTGATTAAACAATTAAGAGATTCTTCTGCTTCTTTCTAGCCTTTATTAATTCCACATTTCGTAAGGTCTAATCGGTTATTAGCTGAATATCAGTTTTCCACGGACCGACTGCCATCTGACCTACGTAACCCAAAGGGATACCGATATTCGTATGGTTAAACCGGCTGTCAGGATATTAGATAGAAGGCATTGACTTCCCAATAACGACGCCCGGGGATGAAACTCACGACGTGGCAGTCGAACGTTCTACCACCAGGCTATAGTCACCTCTTTTTTCTTTTTTCCGTGCGGAAATCCCCTCGGATACCACCTATCGGTGGCATGTCGGACTCGAACCGACTAAAACCGCACGCCGTCTCGGGTACTAAAAGCCGGGGAACCAGGTATACCCTAGAAAGGAAGTCCCTGGTGCCCCGACATACCTCGGGCCATCTACAGACGCTGAAGTTCACAACCCCCATGATCTGGCGAGAACCGAAAAATCACCATGATGATTGCTATTTTTTCGTCGTTAATGTAAACGGCATTAATTCAAATAATCGCTGTAAATGGATTTATCCTGATTTATAGTCTGCTAATCGACCAACTTTGGTACCTATTCTAGCTCAAGAGCCTATACCACTAGTTTTACCTTCGACATCTGCAGCAGCTTCTTGCTAAATGGAAACAGACGACATAATAGACGATGATAAGTCAAATGATCCTGATTTTATCCCCAATGTCCCGACTACTTTTTAATCAAAACGAGTTGAATGACCTAATAAGAGATCCTAATTTGACAAAAGAACAGTCCGAGTTACTCGCCTCTAGATTGAAAGAAAAAAAGTACTTGCACCCAATACTAAAGTCACCATATACCGTACGCGCGAAAAGGATTTGTTAAAATATTTTTCGCAAGAAAATGACTTAGTATTTTGCCAAGATATCAAAGCTTTAATGAATAACATGGGTTTACAACAGTATAATCCACATGATTGGCGTCTTTTTATAGTCAGCAGCCAAATAAGTTTGAAATGTGTTTTGTTACACAACGGCAATAAATTCGGTTCTATCCCTATTGTATATTCCAGGACATTAAAAGAAGCTTATGGAAATATTTCTTCTGTTATAGAGAAAATCAAATACCATGAACATATCTGGCAAATATGTGTGGATTTTAAAATGCTAAATTTTCTTCTAGGACAGCAAAGTAGGTTTACAAAGTATCCGTGTTTTATTTGTCTTTGGGACAGCAGAGATAGAGAACATCATTGGACTCGGAAAGTGTGGCCTCTAAGAGAAGAATTAATGCCTGTAAAAAGCAGAATATAATACATTCTCCGCTCGTTAATAAAGATCGCATTATTTTGCCACCAATGCACATAAAACTTGGTATAATGAAGCAGTTTGTCAAGGCGCTTGATACAAATGGTGACTGTTTTGAGTATGTTGCACAGAAATTCCCTGGCCTAACTACAGAAAAATTAAAAGCTGGAATATTTGATGGACCACAAATACGTCTGCTAGTTAATGATGAATTTTTTTTTGAAACAATGAATGAAAAAGAGTCCAGAGCATGGAAATCATGTGTCAGTAATGAAAAACTTTCTTGGTAATACTAAAGCACCAAACTACCAGGACTTGGTCCAACATATGTTATTATGTCTGAAGGATCTTGGTTGCAACATGAGCGTAAACCTTCATTATTTACACTCCCATCTGGAACACTTTCCTGAAAATCTTGGCCACTTTAGTGATGAACCAGGAGAAAGATTCCATCAAGAAATTCGCACCATGGAGGAACGATATAAGAAGATTGGATGTGCATATTGGATGTGCGGGTGGTGCAAAACGAGTAACAACGCCGAGTCTCAGGCGGCGGTAAAGTATCCTGAACAATATGAGCTAACAACTCATACTAAGCTGATAGAAGGAAATGTCTATCAGCGGTCGTAAATTCGTTGTCAAGTCTAGCGAAAACGATGACCTTGGCTTAATTGCCTGGGTCGTGAGGAAATAACCTCTTCAAAAATTCCTAATCCAACGGTGTGACCGTGCCCAAAGGATGAATGTCTGGTGGGAGACCAGTCTCAAGCGCAAACCTCGGAGTATCGGGCAATCTCCGTTGTACAAGAGCCTTCTTATGGGAATGGGCGTTACCCTGTAAGTGACCTAAGAAATTCGACCCTACTCGTGGGAACAACATGGCAAATGTAAATACCAATAATACAAATTCACCTAAAATCTTAACCCAACAAATATTTCACAAAGGCCTCTTCACAAATAAACCAAGATCAAACTCTTGTGGAAAGTCACCTATAAAAGACACTAGTGAGCCAATTGATTTGGACAAGGAAGAAACACAATGCAATACCGCTGCAGAGCCCTGGGAAGATTTTGTAGGACGAAAAAGACAGCACAGCCCAGAACAATGTTTGATAAGCCAAAAACAAGCAAAACTCAATAGCTACTGGTTGAGTGCACCTGTTTCAACTTCCAACAGATTTACCGGCCTTGAAGATGAAAGCTCTGAGAGAGTAGAGAAGCCTCATAAGCCTCCGCCAATATTTGTTGATAAAGTCAGTAACATCCAGCCATTAATTAATATGCTTGAAGTTACAATACCAGGAAATTTTGAAATTAAAGTACTACAGTCTGAGCGAGTTAAAATTCAGGCAAACACTGCTGAGTCTTACAAAATTATGTACAAAGAGTTGAAAAAAAGGAACACTGAATTCTTCACCTACCAACCCAAAGACGAACGTAGCTTTAGAGTAGTCCTAAAACATATGCATCCTTCTACTGATTTAGAAGAAATCAAATTGGCACTTGAAGATCTCCAGCATGAAGTAAGGAAGATCTGGAACATCAAACATGGACAAACGAAAAAGCCGCTCAGCATGTTCTTTATCGACCTAAAACCGCAGGCTAATAATAAAGATATTTATAAATTGAATAGCATACTCAATTGTAGAGTTACCTTTGAGGCTCCTAGACCCAAACGGGACATCCCACAATGCTCTAATTGTCAGCAATATGGACACACCAAAAAATTTTGCCATAGACAACCAAAGTGCGTTAAATGTGCAGGATCTCATCGCACATCTGACTGCTCCAGGAAGGAACGTTCCGATAAGGTGAAGTGCATCCTCTGTGACGGTAACCATCCTGCGAATTACAAAGGTTGTAAAGTCTACAAGGAGCTACAGAAAATGAAATACCCAGCCCCACCTCCAAAGAAACCCTTAAAGTCACCCCTAAATTCAAAAATAACTCGGCCAACTGGAGCAACTAACCCAACATATAGCGAAATAGTACAAAACAACTTACCAACAAAAGACAACACAGACACACAAACAACGGAATTTTTCTTGCTAAAGTTAAATGAAACAATGCAAGCTGTTATGAATCAGATGTTAATAGTCACAAAACTGCTAACAGAACTCACGTCAAAATTGACTTCACATTCCAACCACTAAATATATGTGTGTGGAATGCAAATGGCCTGTCAAATCACTCTGAGGAGTTAAAATTATTCCTAAAAATAAAAAAAATAGATGTAATGCTAATTTCAGAAACCCACTTTACAAGCAAAAGCTATTTCAAAATACAAGGGTACTCCCTGTACCACACTATGCACCCAGATGGCAAAGCCCACGGTGGCGCTGCAATCCTGATAAAGGCAAATATCAAGCATCATGAGTCCTCACCCTACTCAAAGAAATATCTGCAAGCATCATCCATCGTGGTATCCGATTCAATTAACAAATTAACTTTGTCAGCCGTCTACTGTCCACCAAGACACACCATCAAAAATACTGAGTTTGCTGATTATTTCCGTTCTTTGGGGCCGAGATTTGTCGCTGGAGGTGATTACAACGCCAAACACACGTACTGGGGTTCAAGGCTGATACTACCTCGCGGTCGTGAACTACTTAGATGCGTCCAAATGAACAACATGTATGTTCTCTCATCAGGCCATCCCACATACTGGCCAACAGATCCCAAGAAAATACCAGATGTCATCGACTTTTGCGTAATTAAGGGAATAGCCAAAAATTATCTGTCCTGCCAAAGCTGTTTGGACTTATCATCGGATCACTCACCAATTATTATTAACCTTTCTACCACCTTAACAGCGGAGGAACCTAGGTGCAATCTACACAATCGTAGAACAAACTGGTCACTATTCCGGCACTTAATTGATACAGCATTGGTTGAACCAGCTAGACTAAAGACTGAAGATGACATAATTTATGCAGTCGAACATTTTACAAGGTCACACCTGTTTTGTATGATCAAAGCTTTCATAACTACTCGTCACTTTATGGTTCAGTGTGGAAACGAGATGACAAGCCTTTGCCCCATCCTAGCGGGGGTTCCACAGGGAAGTGTAATTGGTCCGATCCTCTACCTGCTCTACACCTCGGATTTACCCACCAGTGAAAAAATTACAACAGGTACTTTTGCTGACGACACAGCCATTTTGGCCACCCATAGTCAGCCAGAAATCGCAGCCAAACTACTACAAGAAGGTTTGAATAACATAGCCGACTGGCTAAAAAGGTGGCGGATCAAAGCTAATGAAAGCAAGTCGGTCAACGTTACTTGCACCCTGCGAAGAGAGCACTGTCCACCAGTGACGTTGAATGACGTAGAAGTCCCTCGGGCAGATCACGTGCGGTATCTTGGACTGTACCTCGATAAACGTCTTACCTGGAAGAAACACATTCTTACCAAGAGAAAACAGCTTGGTCTACAGCTGAGAAAACTTTACTGGCTCATTGGTTGTAAATCCCAGTTATCAAGGGAAAACAAACTTCTAGTATATAAAGCCATCCTCAAACCTGTGTGGACGTACGGCATACAACTATGGGGAACAGCCTCACACTCCAACATAGAGATCTTACAACGTTTTCAAAACAAAATGCTGCGCATAGTTACTGGTGCCCCATGGTTTGTGACTAACGAACAACTGCACAACGATCTGAAGATGCCTACAATCAGGGAGGAAATAACTAGACACACTGAGGCATACAGGGACAGAATATCAAACCACCCAAATATATTGGCCCAACCGCTTATGGACAACAGTTTGAAAATCCGTAGGCTAAAGCTCAGAATCCCCCAGGATGTGCTGTGATAAGAGCACATTATAACTAGAACAGGGTACGGCATTGGCCGCATCCCTGCACACGACTTCCAATTTATGCCCAATCTATCGCTTAATGTCCTGATAAAGAGACAGATTGCTGTATTAAAGATGAACAAAAAAAAAAAAAAAAAGATTATTGCATGAGTTTCACATGCAAGAAAATCATTGAAAAATCAGTTTTGGCGGCTTCCAAAAATTGAATATTTTTTATTGTATTCATTTTTTGTTTTTTAAATCACATATGCCATATCTCAAAAACTAAAGCTGATAGATGAAAACGATTTTTATTTTCAGAGTCAGGATGCCATATGTTTACATAAAAGCTAATTAACTGTCTGGAAAAAAATCTTTGTAACTATGTGTAATCTTTAGATAATTAATTTGCCTACCACGCTGATCTGTTTCAATAAATCTATCTCCTTTATCGGATTTTCCTAAAGCTGTATAAACAAAATTAAATCTAATAAAAAGGGTTCTTAAGAACATAGTTTTGCAAACCGGTATTTTTGTATTCCCTTGACTGCTTGCAGGGTAATAAGAAATAGCGTGAAGGCGTTTTGAATTTACTTTATCCAGAGTAACTATTTTTTTTAGCTCTTACAGCATACCTTGCCAAAAAATTGTCTTGTCTGGTCTCCAATACTCCAAAACATGTCAAAAATTCTTTGACGAATAACTTCTGTTAATTTCCCACTACATTTTTGCCGACAATTTATGGGGCAAGAAGTTTTTATAATTCTTTTACCATGTACTCTTCCGTTTCTACTGACATCTTACAAACCTCTATTAACATTATATTTCCTCTCCTGATCCTTCCATTTTTATGAAAACGTTCCCTTAGCCTTCCTTTATCTTTTTTAGCAATTGAAATCTTTTTAGCAATTGAAAATTGAGTATAGGATATCATTAATGTCAGATGCAGGGGTGGAGATAGCAGGACTGCAAATTAGCAGATGATTTGGCAGAAGAATTATACGGCGATGGCACTGGAGTAATATCATAATGCTATTCTGGATAGGGATGGCGATCAAACTTCTTTTTGAATTTTATTATCAGCATTCGATAAACAAGGCGAGGAGCAAGGAATATTATAATTAGGGAATAATATTTTGGAAGCGTTAGAAAGGATATTCTATAATACATCTATGCTATCATTCAAATCAATAGCATCAATATTGACAGCTCCTCTTCCGTAAAATTTGTATCAGGTGGCAACGGAAACTCTAAAACAAGCAATAAATTAAATTAAGAATTCATATTTTTGTGTGGAACATGCTAATAACAAGTAACAAAATATATGACAGACTAGCTGACCCGGCAAACGTTGTTTTGCCATATACATTATTTCTAGGAAATATTGAAAAAACAAATTTAGGGGTATGAAAAATAGATGTTGGCCGATTCTCAGACCTACCCGATGTGCACACAAAATTTCATAAAAATCGGTCCAGCCGTTTCGGAGGAGTACCTATGGTAACTAACATTGTGACACGAGAATTTTATATTCAAGATAAAAAAAAAATATTATAACACAATTAATACAAAAATATCAAACGTTTAATTAGTATATTATTAAAGCCAGATGAGTCAAGTGTCTTCTTTATAACGTTATTTCGCCGTATACTAGTGTAACTGAAGTTGTATCAGTATAGTGCGTACTAAGTTACGTGAACAACAATTATCAAACAAAAATTACAAAATCACACTTATACACGTAAATAAAGATAACTTACTAGAGTTGTGTAGCTCCTGAGTGAGTGATATAAAAGATATATATCATTCACGACGATAAAATGTATCACTCACTCACACTAGATCCGAATATATCAGTAACTCAGTACTAGCTCACTAGATCACTAGCTCAACGACGCCGATCTTTGTTTCATGAGCGAGTGAGACTACAGATAAATGAGTGAGATAGATGATGGTTGAGTTCACGCAAGTTTCTTTATGCAAAATGTACATTATTTCTATAGAATCAAAGTTTAATATTACTCAAGAATTAAGCCAAGTACAAGGAAAATCAAATTATGTATGATTTCTATTATACAACCTAAAAAAAAGTACAAGAAATAATTTCTTATTTTTAATTATTTTGTAAAAGGGTGTTAATAATTATGTAATCTTTTCAAAATTAATAAAATTGTATTTAAAAAAAATAGGTTAAAAATGTAGTTTCAAGAACTGAATTTAGGTTAATATGAAAATAAAATAAGGTTTGTATGGCGAGAGAGGCTTAAAGTGAGTGATATACGAGTATACTGAGCTAAACGATCTAGATGAAGAAATGAATTAATTGAGAGACCAATCAATTGAATCGGATCAATGAGCTAGTGAGCTAAACGAGTTAGTGAGCTAAATGAGCTAGTGAGCTAAACGAGTTAGTGAGCTAAATGAGATAGGGATCTAGATGAGTGACATATATCTTTTGAGCCAAATGATATATATCAATCTTTTCAGCTCAGTGATACATTTTGCGCATCACTATAACTTACCATCTTCATCCCTGTTTTGCATTGTATCACTGATTCCGGAGTTATTTTATTGTATTCACATTGTCGTTGAGTAAATTTAAAAGAATACATGCCCTGTTTGATTGCATTCTGTTACTAATATTAATTAAAAATATAAAACAATTTAAGACAACTACATCCACATTTACTTTATTCACTAATTTTATAAAAAACAATTGTACCACTAGGGAGGCAAATGTTATACTTCGTACTGGTTACTGTAGTGTCTTGAGGCTGGTGATACACATAGAACATCAAACTAATGCCTAATTGGTGTTTTCTTCAAAGTGAACACACGATTTTCTATGAGGTGTAATAAAATTGAAGTGTAATCTTCTTTAGTCGAACAAACTATAATGATCAACTCATTTTAAATGACAAAATGCTCAAGGACCTTTTCAATGTGAAAAACTCATTTTTCCATTAAAGTTCACCTAATTTTACTTCAATTATATTTTTATTTTAAAATGATGATTTCATTATGTTTTAAGAGAAAAAAAAACTTTGCTTAGTAATTATGTATATAACCTTATTAAATTTATTTTAATTCATTATTTCAATACAAAAATACCATTAATTTTATTTCTTACATTTATATGGTGTTAGAGTGAATATTCATCCTTTTCAATCCTTCATTTTAATAGACCAAAGTTTATGTTAAGGGTTAACTTGATTTTAAAAAAACATATTTGTGTGGCTAATTATAAACCTGAGACAAAAAGAATGAAAAGTCACCTGTACCAAAAATAAATATAGAGTAATAAGTTATTGTAGTTAATTATCACATGGTTATGGCTAATCAAATTGTATTATGATGATTTTGTGCACATAAATAATGTGTTTAAATTGTTGCATATGTATTTTAGAAAATAATAACTAGGTTGTTTCTTCTTTAGAAAATGGTTGAAATGAACCTTGTTGTACCCAAGATATCCCTTGATTTGCACATTCATTTGTTGGTGTTTTCAGCATCATATTTTTGGCATTATCATGAACATCAGGGTCATATGGCTTAAAAGTTATAAAGTGTTTATCTTCTGTAGGTGGGTCATCATAAATATGATCTATACTTAATACAACACATTCTCTTACTTTCTCCATAAATAATTTTCTATTACTCTTATACCTGAAATATAAAAATACTTATTATTTTATTATTCAACGTGGCAATGATGCCAGTCTTTTGGGAACGCTAGTCTACGCCAACAAACGCAAGTAGGCGATGATGTGGAGAATTTTTTTGATAGTGTCAATGTTGTAAATATTTTAATTGCATTATTTGCTTAGTTAGTTTCAAGCTTAATAAATATTTAAATTAGTATTTTATGAAAACTATTTATTGAACTTTGGAGTAATAAAGAAATATATTTTAAGGAAGTAGATTTTGTTTTAATACATCATATAATACAATGAAACAAATGAATATAAGATACTTACGCAACAGAAGCATCAACATTTGAAGGCACTTTAACATTCAAGTTATGAAAAATAGAATATAAATATTTCAATATTAGCCATATGTGATGCTGCTTTTTATCCCACTGTGGGAACACTTCAGTCAAATTTAGTACACCTGTATTAGGATCCACTGCTGGGTGATATAAATGGGAAGTAAATTTTAAAACCTGAAATAAGATTAATTATAATTTATAACTCTTACTATAGCTTAGGAGTTTACTTTCATTTTAAATGAATCTAGAATGTTAAGTTAAATTTGCTTACAGGCACTTCTTCATCTGGAAAATTTTCAGGTAATGTCAATGTAAACCTGAAAACACCTCCTTCGTAGTAATCAGAACGCACAAAAATGACTCCAAACCACACTGTAATAATAAAATTAGATTTTTAGTAAATTATCTACACAAAGAGATTTAGTTAATTACAAAAGTTTTACATGTTGTAATATTTTACGTCATAGATAACTTCATACACAATTATGTATAAACACGGGACTTATCGCGATCACGTAACTCGGTGATATTACTTAGATTGAATTGTACTGAACGTGGGCCGTGTATATGCCTACTTCCTTATATATCAGGGAACGCGAAAGTTTAAAAATTATCATAACTAAATAATTTCAAAATACATACAAAATGAGTTTTCGTACGATGGTATCACATAGATCCCTTGTAGATTTTCCGTTTGCAACATACGACTGGAAAAAAAATAGCATGTAACATAGGGTAGCATGTAAAGGGTTACATCTGGATTGTAAATACGAACAATTTATTCAATTATAATTTCCTCACAATCAAGATAAACTTTTTACTCACTATTCAGCCATGATAATACATTCTTGATGGTACATGGCATGTAAATCTTTGTTGTCTCTATGATTTCTAGTATCATCATTCATATTCTATTTTGTTTAAATCTCGAAAAACAATAAGTAAATCAGAATAATACAAAATTTTAATTACAATAACATTATTATTGACATATGTTACAAACTCCAGTCCAGTGTTGCCAACTCTTTTAAATCTTAGTCGACCAAAAGCAAAAATCGATTGTTTTTTTTTTTGGAATTTAATGACCTGGTAACTAAGACCTTTAAGTCAAGTTTTATTTTATTTGAACAAACATTGCACTTTCACTTTACTTCATTTCAAATGAGAAAGACTAAGAAACAATCTAGAGATAGAAATAATACTGATAATACTGTGACTGCACGGATGGCGTAGTGGTTTAAGCGGTCGCCACAATATGATGTGTCATAATTACTCATAATTGTTCGGTAAGTTGCATTGTCATAACTGTTTATTAAATCTATTCATTTATAGAATCCTAAAAACGTTATTTTATGTTTTTTATCGGAATTTATCAAGCAGAAACATTTTTGCAAAAGAGATGGTCACTATTTTGAACTAAATTTTTTTCTCACAGAAAAAATGTTTTAACTCGCTTTTGCTCTTTAAATTTTTGCTCTTTAAATAATCTCGCTAGAAGATCTCGCGTTTGATTTGTGTGTTTAAAATCGCCAAATAAGAAAATCCTTTTTATTGTAAAAGCTTTTTTATGGCTTTGACATAAATCATAATTTCTATTTCTATAATTTATAGCTATAAATTAGCTAGATTAGTCCTGGAATTCCGGAATCAAGTTTTATTTTGTCAAAACAGTTTTCTACATAATTATATAAAAGTGATACATACATGAGATTATCATATTTTTACCGTGACTGTCCATGACACATTTAAGGTATTTCATTCTTGGTCAAAATATTTTAAAAGTGCATTTTGACAGTTGAAGTTTAGGTGTGGGGTCCACAAAGCGATAGTGAGAAAAATGGAATCAAATTCAAAGCCTCGGTGGTGCAGTGGTAGCCTATGAGAGTGCGACTGCTGTGCTGAGGTCTCGGGCTCGATTGCCGGGTCGGACCAAATGTTTGTATGATCTACAAATATTTGTTTCGGAGTTTGGGTGTTTTCTATGTATAATATGTATGTATTTACAAACAAAGTATATAAGTATTTCAATCTAGTTTTCACAGTACAAGCTCTGCTTAGTTTGAAACGAGATGGCGTTGTGTGTCAGACGTCCAAAATTTTATTATTCTCTTTATTACATTATATATACATACTGATTACATTTTTACAAAAGAAAAAAAATACTTAAAAAAAAATATAATCTTTCTTTTTGAACTTTCACGTGATTCTCGTCATGAGGTCGGCGATACTAATCGATCTATCACCACAATGTCAGGCTAATTGGCATCAATAGTCCTGTCTGTGATAATAGATCGATCTCAATGCAACCTAGTCCGACCATTCTAGAGAACTTGGCCGGGCACATACCTGTAGTATGGCATCTCTAAATTCACAAGTTGGTATTTAAGGGCAAGCTGTTGGTGTACTATCCTGGCTACTTGGTTGTGCCTGTGCAATTATTCACCCTTAGAGAGACGAGAACAACCAGAAATAATATGCCTGATTGATTACCAAAGACGGTGGCATGCCCGACAGATGTGAACCTTACCATCTTTCAGGATATATTTCCGATAGTTATTCGTCATGATAACTTCGTCCATAATCGCACAAACAAATCCTTCAGTTTCCCCGAAGAGATCACCATACCGTAGCCAAGTAGTAGATCCTTTTAGTCTATATCGGACCCGTTTCAGGCCCGATAAAACCGACCATAGAGCTCTTGGCCCTTCCATACTTTCCTGCGATCATTAGTACTAAGTACTACAGGTTTGCACTAATTCTCTTTAGTCAGAGCGAGCGGAGTGAATCCCGTATCTACTACAACTACATTGCGATGCACTCCCATATCAGTATGTAGAAAATATTATCTGAGATTGTATATCTCGCGATTGTGTAGGGACTTGAAATTTAATAGTCTGCTACCACCAAACTTGGAATGCAGTTAGCAGTGTACGGACTCTTCTGTCAAGGGCATCTAATTCGGTGTGAGTCGATCTAAGTATACCAAAGTAATACATCAGAACCTTGTTGCCCCGCGATAAAAGACTTTAAATTACTTTCTCCAGACGGCCAAAAAAGGGTTCCTGCAACGTTTGTTTCATGTTAGATTTTGGTATTTCCAACGATTGTGATACACTTAGATACCTGTAGGTTTTAGTGGTGGACAGAGCTCTGAGTTTTGTTGAATCTGAAAGCTCTGTTCCTTCGAATTCTACTATCACGCCCTTCTTAACATACATGACTGCACACTTGACTACACCAAATTCCATCTTGATAGAATTACTAAAGTTTTCCGTAACCCTTAGTAACGCTGTCAATTGTAATTTAGCGGGATCTAGTAGTTTCAAATCATCCATATAAAGAAGGTGAGATATAACTTGATCATCTTTCTGCAACCTATAGCCTAACCCTAAACCCTCAAATAGCGTGTTTAGAGGGCTCAAAGCCAGACAAAACCACAAGGGACTTAGACTATCACCTTGAAATATACAGCGGTCGATCTTTATTAGTACAACGTTTACCGCAGTCTGCCAACATCCTAGATAGCGAAGTGCTGTTCTCCATTACCCCATACATGACTCCAAGAAAGTGCACAGAGTTGTACAACAATACAACTCCAGTACCTTCAAAAGCCATGTATGTGGAACCGAGTCATAAGCCTTCCATATTATTATTATATATCATCAATATATACCAAACATCGTTAATCGTGTTAAAATGGTTATACTTGTGGCATTTTTTTTTGAAGAACTATGTTCTGTGAATATTAAAGTTAATAATTATATTATCTTATCAATTTGTACCGAATGGTAGGGGGAATTGTCTACGATAATAACACATTGGTCAGGAAGGTTTTGCAAAACATGCATTTACTAACCGCTCTTTAAATTTATCTGAGTCCATCTCTTCGTGGTATTCTTTTGTGTTCTTTGACTCGAACACAAACTACCAATTTTCAACAAAACCTCATGCATGCAGCATGACAAATTATTGATCAGTCACCCTTCCCAATAGCATGGAGGGTCTACCCTCCATACTGCTTAGCTCTGGCTAAGGAGAATAATCTCTTATGGAAGAAAAGTAAAAAAAGTGTCCAGCTGTATGCTGTAAATAACATTTCAACCCGTCCAGAATGGTACTGGTGTAGACAAAATGAATGAAGCAGTTGTAGACGAATTGAAGTTGCCGACTATTGCCGTCGAATTGGAGTTTATTTAGTAAATATAACCTCAAAGTATTATATCCACCAGTTACTGTCTGTAAAACTTATATTATGACCGTTTTCGCAATCTAGCGCACAATCTAATTGTTTTTTAAATTAAACAGATATTTTACCCACTTTTTTGCCATGTTTAATTCTCTATCTTACTCTAATGACTTTTGGCGCTTTCTTTAAAATTTACCCTGATGCTGCTGTAGCGCCCCCAATTTCACTTTTTTTCACGGATACTTTTTATATACAAAGATAATGTACGCAAACCTCAAGAACGTTTGATAGGAAATTGGTACTGGTATTTACATCGCCTGCCGTCGCTGCATTTGCTATTGCATTGCATGGTAGCATTCCCGCTTTCGGCGGGACGCCTTTTTGCAGGATCTGTCAAACCAGGACTTCGATCTGGCACCGATAGGAAGTAGGTAGGTAGAAGGAACGAATAGTTCCATGTCCTAATGTGCCATACACGGCGGCAGCCTGCCACTCGCGTCGCGGCAAGCACGTAAGTGGCACTGTACTCAAGATTAGACAATGATCCGAGGAGCCAAGTGGGGTTTCAACGGCGATTTTGTAACCGGATCGGAGGTCAGCAGAAGGTCTGGGACTCGCGTGGGCGTTGATACTAATTGTGACAAGCCATAGGTCAGGGCGAAATCGTAAACCGATCGCCCCGCGTGATTAGTTTTGCGTGAGCCAAGCCATTCGGCGTTGTGATTAGATCTGTTGCAGCACGGAATCTGTAGCCATTTGGACGTGATCCATCAGTCGGTCAGTCTCGGTGTCACCGATATGTGACCTGTAGGTAAAGGCATGCGTAGATGCGGGGATAGTCGTCGCTGTCTACGCGTAGTCACAAGATAGAATGCTCCCGTCCTTCAGGATTGCTGAGACGTCGCGAACTCATAACACCCACGCACACTCCAGCCCTAGCAATAAAGGAGTGTTCCAGATGATAGCCGGGATAGGAGAGGTAGGATGTGTCCGATGGAGATGATATCTGCGTCTCGGTTAAAAAGAGCAAGGCCGGCTTCACTGTCTCGAGGTGATAGTGGACAGCATTGAGGTTGGAGTGAAGGCCCCTTATATTGCAGAATTTCACGTCAAGCGTGGCGAGGGGTGCCTTGATGTGCCTGCTCCCGGTAGATATCCTGTCGAGCGCTGTTGCGCCCCCTCCCCAGAATACGCGTTGCAGCCCATACATTCACGCCCAGACGCATGGTGTTCTGAGCGTGGACGTCCCGAAGGAGATTCTACAACAGTCTTAAAAAGTTTTAAAAACGAATTGATTTCTATAGTCAAAATAATTTAACGGTGAAAATTATTTAAACTATAGAAATCAATTAGTTGTTGTTATTTGAAACCATAAAACAGTAAACCGAATTCATCAAAATAATATATAAAATATTCAAATGTAAAAAAAATGACATTTACAAAATTAAATTAATTCGACAGCTTGTCCTCCGGACATGGCATGTACGGAAGTGTGGTTGAACCACAATCCCATCGATCAAAAGTTGAAGTTAAATTATCTATGTTATCCATACTAACTCATACTAATATTATAAATGTAAAAGTGTTTGTCTGTTACCTCTTCACTAAACCGATTTAGATGAATCTTGGTATATAGATAGTATGAGTCCCGGGAAAGGACATAGGATAGTTTTTATCCCAGAAATCAATCATTAGAAGAAACTTATCGATTTAGACGAAATTAGGTATGGAGATAGTTTGATTCTTGAGAAAAGATAGGTATGCGATAACCTACACACGCAGGTAAAGTCGCTTCCAAAAGCTACGAGTAGATATTAAAAAATAATGAAGTTAGAAAAAATCTCACACAGAAAATGTCACACTAGACGAACTATTTTGCATCAGGGCTCGTATATAAAATGTAATGCTGGTTTGTGTACGCTTTAAAAAACCTAAAAAAGTTTGGCACCGATTGAGTTAAAATTTGGACAAAGTGTAGAAACCGCTTCAAAGATTGTTTGTATCTATTTTTCAGTTTTATTTCTAATTTCTCAAAAATGCAACCACAATGTGCCACAGTGAAGCATGGCAGGGAACAGATAGTTTATTATAATATTCGAGTATTTGTCCTCAACGTCTACCAACTGTCATTTCATGCTTATTGGCGTTTATTTTAATGAGAAAGATACTTATCTGAATCCGTATTCGTAGTCGAACTAAACTAATAATTCGGACATCCGTATCAACGGATATAAATCTTTAAAAGGTGTAGGTAACCACTAACCTCATGCTACCTAAATCTAATCTCTTAAGCCTCTATATAGATCACAGTATTTGGGCGCACGTTTCGCCTATTGCTAATTAAGTCAATCAATACTATAGAGCTATTTTTTAGGAATACTTTTTTCAAGTTTTTCTGTTCGTTGCGTGTGAGTGGCACAATTGTTCGCTAAGCCATCTCTGGTGTTACATTACATGTATCTAAAACTCATAGTAGTTCTTTGCTTATTATTAATAAAGACTGTTCCAAGCAAACACACTGCAATAAATAATAATAGTAAACGACATTAATTATCATCGCGACGGCATGAAAACGATGATATATAATAGAACAGTGTTAGGTACATAATATTTAGGTAAACATGATAATTTATAACTATTGCAATGTCACAGGGAAAGAAAATATGGAGACTGTTAATAAAAAAACCGTTTTGGTTGATGTGGTAATTATCACTTTTTTGTCACTTCTAGCTTCCATTGCCTAGATGACATTTATTTACAGCTTAACAGTGTAGGTATTGATTTAGTGTAATAAATATAATATTGTTTGAACATAAACTAAATATCGTATATTGGATCAAAGCGGCAAATAACCGCCTATTTTCATTTGTTTATATGAATAAATATATATAATAGTAGAACAAGAAAGTACCTGTAAACCCGTTAGAATAATAAATCCAATTTAAAAAAAGGTGAACCGAGCTTGAACAATACTAACTAAGAGCTCTAAAAACCTAGCAGCAATCATGGTTGATTTGCTGTCATTTTTAAAGAGTTCCGTTGTCTGTCTCTGAAACGAATTATGAGATCTTTATGAAATTTAAATGGTATTATTTCGGAATAAACCTAAGATGCATAAAAAACACATGTAAACTACCGACTTGAAAACCTTTTCCTTTTTGAAGTCGGTTAAAAATAGACCTACCATGTGAATCAAACATCATAGTGCTACTCTATAAATGTGCGATTAAGAAGCAGGAGGATTTAGGGTGGATGAGCACCTGATCATCGGGGGATCAGGAACGTACGCTCTCAATTAGTAGGGATTATCCCACACGTGGCGCAATACTGTTATTAAAATCCTACGCCCTATTGTAATGCGTACCTGTATTATTTATTAATTTATTTTAGACTGAACATAGCGTGGAACTTATCAAATATATTTTAAGTGAGTATTTAAGTAATCAATTAACAGTTATATACAGGATAAGTTGACTTAAATGAACTGAATTGAGCTTTAATAATAAGCTAATAGACAAAAACACTAGTTTTAGTACTGTGGATCGATACTTATGGAAGTCAGAGTGAGAGGCGCGAAGCGTCCTCGGCGCTTTTATCGCGGCGGCGGCTTTTTTGGCGGCCTTCCGCTTCTTCTTTTGTTCCCCGGCTACCTTCCAGCCCCTTCATTCTAGGTACACCTAAGAAGTGTGAAAAAGTATGTAAAACAGAAAATAATTTTGAACATTAAGATCATTATAAATATTTAAATTAATGATAAATATAAAACTACAAATAGATAAATAATTTTAAAGTAAAATTTAAAAAAAATAAAATTAGTTAACTATACCATGTATTGCCCACGACACCACTGGACCACACCACTTGCACTTTTTTTTCTGTTCGAAATCCCCTCGGATACCACCCACCAGGCTATGTCAGACTAGAACCGAATAAAAACCACACGCCGTCTCGGGTACCAGTAGCCGGGGAACCAGGTGTATCCTAGAAAGAAAATCCCTGGTACCCCGACGTACCTCGGGCAGATGGCCCGAGGTACGTCGGGGTACCAGGGATTTCCAGATGACGGCGGGTAGATGACCCTCTCCTGTGTGGGAACCCTCATGTTCTCTTTGTGCTCCCGAAAATGACAGATGGCCTCACTTGTCACCCCCAGGCCTGCGCTTATGGAGGACGGAGTTCGTTCTGCGACCTCCGGCGCTTGAGTCGTCTGCGGTACCTGGCCCGTTCCCGTGCCTGGCGGACCAGGAGAGTTCTAAACCTCTCCCGGTTCCTCTCCGCCATCTCCTTCGCAAGCCTAACTTGCTCGCAGAAGGAGACGGCAGAGTTCCACGCACTCTCGCTCCGCACCATGGCCGCAATTATGTTTTCGAGCGAGAGAACTCCCACGCCTACTCCACCCACGCTAAGCATTCTGCCAGCGTGTGGAGCGCCAGTGAATGACCAGAAATCCCAACTCCACCAGGTCCTCGTAGATAAGTGAAAGGAACGACTTGGGCAACCGAGCGCCGGGCATGCTGTTATCGCGCCTGTAAGACCCCTTATGGAGGATTGGGTCTAGAGGCGTCACGGGACCCTTTCATACCGGCTGACGCAGGTGATCATTCGGAAAGGATGCTTCGGGGATCACCTGTGTCTGATCTGCAAGGAGCCAAGGCTTGAGTGCCATCACTGCGATGGCCGGACATGGATACCACATCACTTGCACTGGAATGTTTTTTTTGTAACCACACCACCAACTGCCGACTAGCGATGTTATAACGTGTAATAAATTAATTCGTTTTGTTTTTTTTTTCAATGAAGATGCTGAAATTGGCCAAGTTCACAAGGGATTCGATTGTGTTTTGTTTTCATTAAAATAAAAGCTATAAGAATGCTACAATAGAAGCGTGATTTGCAGCGTTATGTTAATACAGGGGATTCTGCTGAGCAGCACCCAGGACGTTCAAGGAGTAAAACTGATCGACCAGACCACAACATACATACAAGTGACTGCAAGACGTCAGCCGATGTAAACTGCCCAGGAGATAGGTTTAAAGCTACATTCTCAAGCGGTGTTGTTGTTAGCCTTCAAACCGTGAGAAATCATCATCATCATCATCAACAGCCTTTAATAGTCCACTGCTGGACATAAGCCTCTCCTTAGAAAGTAGGTTTTGGCCTACTATACCACGCTGGCCAGACGGGTTGGTATAGGGTTTGTGTCAAGTTTTCCTTCTCTCTGCAGTGTTGTTGTTCTGCGTAGTTTTTTCCCTTAGTTGACTCTTACAACACCCACGGGATGAATAGGGGTGGTGACAATCTGTATTCTTAATCCGTCACCACACGGACATTAATCCGTCACCACACGGACAGCCACCGTGAGAAATAGGTTGCATGAATACTGCCTACGAGCATGACGCCCAATTAATTAGGTGCCCACCTATACGGCATGGTAATCGCGCTCGTTGAAACGAATGATGTAGGGAACACTTAACATTGACCCAGGAACAATGGAATAAAATTTTATTTACCGACTTGGATTTAGGCCTAATACGAGAAGGGTGTATCGTCGTTCCTTAAATGCTGGACGATTGAGATGCGTCCAGGAAGTGCACCCTTAGATTGGCTCCATAGTGATGGTATGGGCGTTTTTTACTCGTATGAACAACAGACGATCTGAGCGCGTTTTTGTGGATCGCTGCAACTTACGATGAAGATGTCCTCGGGGCTTATGTTCAGCCATTTGCACAAAGTCTTGGCTCAAATTTCATGCTGATGCATGACAATGAGCGTTTGCACATAGCTCGGAGGACCAGAAAGTACTTGGCATTGGTAAACATCCGGGTATTGCTATGGCCTGCACAATCGCCAGACCTCAATCCCATCGAGCACCCATTCCTTCAAAGGCGTGTTCTAGAAAATCTGGACGGAGTGTCGACAACCCAACAACTGAAAGACTTGTTAAAATTGCATTGGGAGCGATTGCCGCATGATCATTTTGTTAAACATAAAAAGTTTAATTTCGTTTTAACTTTATTTAATACTACGTATGTTACTGTGCACATATTGTTAATTATTCTGATTAAATGAACAATTGTATGGAGGATTTTGTTGCTTTAGTAACTAATGCATTAATGAATGCTTAGATATTATTTATAAAAGAAATATAAATAAATTACATTAGTCAAAATCGTTCAAAAGTAAAAAAAAGCGTACATGTTGCTTAGACTTTTTTTAAGAGTGTACTTATATCTGTCTATTCATTTTGTTTTACTGTCCAACAGGGCCCCAAATTGTTGAGTGCCCGGGGGCCTCGGCATGGCCTAAGACGGCCTTGGTTACGAGCTTGGTATACAATAACTAAAAATTGTCGGTTAATTATTTTTATTACACTGTATTTACAAACACTCACTATTACAAACAAGAAATCATTATATAACTAACATCGAAGCGAATTCTTATAAATGTTGAACATTACGCCGACCCAAAATAAAATTGTATTCAAACAAATTAAAAATAGTACTTGTCAAACAGTCTGTAGAATAAATAGAATAGTTGCACATAATAGAATAGTGTACAACATTTCTTTATGGATGCCGTTTCTCTTTATTCTTTTTTTTATTATAAACACACAGTTAATAATGAGTAATGCACGTTAAATCTATTACGAGTTTTATGACAGCCGTTTTGTTCGAAGAAAACAGACGTTAATTCGAGGAAACATATGGGTGAAATGGCGGTACTCGGTTTCAAAGTGCCGCTAGCTGCTCCTCAGCAATAAAACGACAACATTTGATGTATCTGCGCTCAGCGTTCCGTCATTTAGGCTCGTCGTATAAATAAACAGCTTTATGTGTTTTACAACACCATATAATTAAAATGTGAGTTACGTAAATAATGTCTCTATTCGACAATCGTCTGTGCTTAGAGAATATGATGTTGCATTTTGAACTAAATTAATTTAATTAGTTACATACAATAGTCTATAGGTATGGTATTAGTCTATAAGTGTTCGTTACACTTTAATGTATAGTAGCCATCGCCTGGTGGTCGATTTAGAATTTATTTGTTTGTTTTATTTCCCTTGATCAATATCAAGTCAAGACCCTAAATATAGCCGTCTGAATTGTGTACATTTGTGTACCATGATAGATCAATATATATACGAGTATATATAAAGGACGTATTCTTCTTTCATTGTACGTATGGCTTTTATAAGGATCATGGTTCGTATAAAGAAGATGCCGATTCAACTTGACTCTTCGATTATATTCACAGATAACTAGATAGATATACTAGTGAGAAACTTATGTATATTATCTGAACCATTTGACGTTGACATCAGACGTTGCGCAAGGCCGCAAGAGCGATTTCGACCTATCATGGTTTTAAAGGCCCATACAGTGATAGTTCGTAATTAGAGAGAAGATAGAAGTTTAAATCGGTCGAAATCCGACTGCTAGTTGATCTCTAGTTGTAGTAGTAATACGCGGTAAGTGCCTTACTTTAATTAAATGAATTAACATTGTAGTTCGTTGCGTGTTTCGGACTTTGAAGCCTCACGCATGCGCCGTGCATTCAAGTCACTCATGTGTGATACGAGACTAGTCGACTCACGTATCTTAAGAGAAGCCTTACAGTGGTAGGTTAAGATGGGTGTCATATTTAAACTATTTTCTTTACTTTATTTTAATCTTTATGAACTCACTTTTTAGTCAAGCTACGGTTTTTAATACTTTTAGCCGCCGCAACATGTCTGGTAGATGTGACATATAGAATAGCTTATGAAAGGCAATAATATCGACAATTACATATGTAATATATAAAAATGAAAAAGTTTTAGAATCACTTGCGTATGACGCGTGGAAACACCGCACGACCTAGCAGTCTAAAAAGCCTATGTAGCTATTGAGGCTCTCAGCAATTAATTTAGTAATTGTTTTTATTATTACCGTATATAATATTATACTATCACATAGTACGCCAATGTCGTTACGAAACATTAGATGTTTCACTTTTTTTTTGAGGAATAAGCACTACAGGCATTGAAGTGATTTTATAATTATAATGGTTATAATACCGACTTCTTCATTGAACTAATCTGGAAAGATTTCAGAATTATTAAAAAAAAACATAATTTATTTTACATTATCGCGACGTCCATTATACGCCACAAGAATCGATAAATTTCACTAAGTCTTCTAAATCCACTTTGATGGAATAAGTATATGTAAATATTACGTCCCTTCATGTACCAAATTCGAGAAGTGAGAAAACAGGTTCATAGCTGGGTACATAAAAACTATTAAGAAAAAAATTGTTCTACTCTGCTACAAGTTTGACTTCAACATTGTTATCTTCCAAATATACCTGAAAAAGCTATAGCTGCTTATTCTTTTATCGTATTTAATGCTTCCTATTTGATTAATCATAGTTTCAAATGTAAGTCGGCGATCTTGGTTATTATGTTTACATACATATTATGTCTAATTTCTATGTATGTGTTTGTGTGTATGGGTGTGTGTGTGTGTGTCATTTTAGAGACGACACAATAAATCACAACTGATCTTTAAACCGACGACCCAAATAAAAAATGATATTATCTAACAGTCCCAGATTTAAGATAATACTTAAAAATGTTGGTGATGAAATTTAGAGAGAATATATTTAAAGAGATAATGAGCAATATTAATTTTATAGGCTACAAATAATAATAATAATATCCTACCACATTCATAAAACGCCATCTAGTCCCAAACTAAGCAGAGCTTGTACTATGGGTACTAGACAACTGATATAAATACATATATACTTTTTTTTTGTAAATACATACATATTACATTATACTTTTTTTTGTAAATATATACATACATACGTGTTAAGGTACAATATTGTGTAGGATTTGTAATTATGACATAAGTCTAACACTCAAATTAATAGTTTTCTCAACATACGAAAACAACAAAAATATAAATTAGAAGTTAAACGGATATTCACTTGTAAAATAAGTTGTAGTTATCATAATCAAATAGCCACATCAGAGTCGGTGCATCGTTCCCACGGTGTGCGCGCGGATTACACGAAATGCCCTTTTGGTGCTTCGCTCCGACACTGACCTGAGCTTTTTGCGCAAAAAGAATGCTCCGATAAATCACAGGTTCATTGTATGCCGCCTCTGGATAGCGTTCTCCGATTTATGCATTGTAAAATACCAAGTTTTTTGTGGCATCGATCAAAGATCATGTCCAATAAAGAAGGTACCTGCTTAATTTTGACGGTCAAGGTGCCGTTCGTCACAATAAAAGTTTGTGATACCATCAACGTTGTTCACCGGATAATGTTCAGTTCCGCGTATAATTTTGCAAAGGTGGGGTAAAAAATAAGATTTGTTCTGAGATTATTTGACATTAGATGCTTCCAAGGATTTCAAAAAACATCTTGTGTATTTTAAGAACAGGTTATGTTTATATTTATCTGTCGATAATCTACTTTTCGGGTATGGCATTGCTCTTGATATAAACATAAATAGAAGGAAACGTAGTAATTCAGTCTCAGAAATAAAAGAGTTTTATCATTTTATGTAATAATGAAACAAATGAGACATTTTCTTGTTACACAAACAATTATATTGGTTCAAAGATTTACTTTCGGAGTCACATTACCAACTATGAATCTAATTAAATAACCATTACCATGATCAAATAGTATATCACATTTTTGTTCAGTATTTGAATGTCAAGAAGCAAATACCCAATTATGTTCCAAAACGTGACAGATATTTATTCTAAAAAAATCCAATTTGTCATGTCAATATTTAAAATTGAAAGTGATTTCGAAATTTTGCTAACGTGCTACTTTATGAATTTTCCTTTATTAATTGTACCCTGTGTCCTTCTCAAATGGCTAACCACGTCTTTGCATAATTAATCTATTATTTTCTATTCGGCACAAAATCTTGGAGCCGGAGCATGGGTAGGTAGTTACTTATCGGTTATCAAACTTTATTTCAACTTGTCAATTGTTTCAGATCTAAACCGTAAACTGTAAATAAAGTCTAAACCGGAAATGTACAGTACGCCCAAAAATTGCGGTTTGTTACATAATAGAAAAGTTGTCAATTTTAAACAGTGCTATTAAATTAAACAATGTTTAAAACGAGCAAGCGACTTGTGTTATGTTCAACAAGCATAAATTTGAACATTTCCTTAGCTGGGTAAATTGCGTATAATGAGCGAGGGCGGGGAAGGGCGGCCCGGGCGACGCGCCGCCGAACGAGTGCAGAGCACAGGTGCACGGCGCGTGTGTGCCGTGCACGCATCACCTCCACCGACTCTGCCAAACGAAACATGCGATCCATGTCTAATTATGTTCAACTTCACTAGCGTGTAACTTAGGGATACACAACCCTCATTTTATAATTAAATGATACTATGAAACCTTGTCGACGCTTACAGTTCATGATAGTTAATTATGTAGGTATTTGACGATAATTATAGTAATTCTATGTGTCAATGTTATCTGATAAAAAAATGATAAAAATAAGGTGACATTTCGAGAGCAGTCGATGAGTAAATAAATTAATTTGAACACACATTAAAACTTCAGTTATAATTAAAAACCATTAAAGATTTATTCACAATATTATCACAATATATTCTATTACAAATAAAATCAACTTAGAAATAAATAACGTGTACTATCAACTGAACAAGAAAGTTAATTAATTTATAATTAGGTAAAATTAATTTGAAAAAAATGAATAACTAACTATATGAGACGACGACATTAATATGATATAAGTATTAATTAGGTACATTTAAAATCGTTAAACTAGACCTTCTTACAATCTTTCCTGGGCATGTTCTACTGCATTTTCCATTTCACACTAAGTTATTTAAAATGACAAAATTTCGACATATCTACTTAACATTGTTAGGTATAGTGAGAAATACTGTTAAATATTGCATACAATATATTAAAACATTAGTGACAGTGACCACCGTAACCTAATTGTCTAGGGTTTTATAATGCTAAGGGTGTACAGTTTAGTATATAGGTACATATATCTGGTATCTATATAGTGCGGAATGATTAAAGCATAGAGCAATAAAAATTAATTGTAACGTGTTTGTATGATAAAAGAGATAGTTATGCATTTGATTGGTTCCAATAACATAAAAACGCTAGGTCTAACTTTGGCAAGTCAATGTTGATGGTAGAAATGACAGAAAGGTCAATCATTGAGCAGTTGCAGCAGCAGCAAATTGTCATATGGATGTTCCTTATATTTCTATAAGTTTTATACTTTTATTAGTTATTTTAATTGAATACTTTGATTTTTATAAGTGTCACAAAAGTGTGTGTGACATTTTTATGCTTTTTTGTTTATAAATTCAAAAGGCAGTTCGCATAAGTACATCCTAAAGTTTCTAAGTTTTTTTGTGAACTATGTGCCGCACTATAGGATGAAAGCATGAGTAGTGTATCAAAACACATTTTTTCGCAACCAATATTTGCAAGATTAATATTTGCACTAATTAGAATGTGTAACTGAATGATTAATACATCATTTAACGCTAATGACATAGACTAGAATGTACTTTTTGGTATTAGTTCTTGGCCTTGAAGTTTTAAACGGTGCCATTTAAATAGATGAGAATACCATCGGGTATTCTGATCTTAGTAATTTCTATTTTTGTAGTAAATCATGTAAGTAGTTGTTGGAAAGTTAATTAAATAGGGTAATGATTAAAAAATAATTCCATAAATTGACGCGCAAAATAAGTGAATTCATCGTATCACGAAGAAGTTTTTGACTTATTGATCATGGCACTAAACAAGAAGACATACAATGTTACTTAGAAGAACACCACAAACTTTCATTTTCGGACATCCAAAAAGTCAAATAGTCGTGGAAACTACACAAAAAGAGCTGTTGTCGAAAAACTTTACGAACCTATAAACATCGAACCTTCAGAATGGAGAACGCGGGCGTCATCCAAATCATACAAAGACCTATCAGAAAAATTAAAGAAACGCAAGAATATGGAGTAACTTCAAGAAACTATGGTCTAGAGTGTGTTCATAACGCGCAATATGTGTAAGGATTGAGATCAGGAGGTAAGCCGGAAGAAGCTTCGATTGCTGCCATGATGCGATGCGTCTAGTAGAGACGAGACGATAAGGACCATGAACATGATTTTACATATCACATAAGTAAAATCTTTCCTGAAAAAATGGTCTGCGAGAACAATCATGAAAATGAAATCATGCAACATCAATTTAGAAGCCAAATGTGATTACACATTGATAAACCACGTTAAAGAACTGGAAATAGTAATGACGGAAATACAGCTCGTCGATTTATTGAAAACTACCAGTGCACTTCGGAAATCACAGGAATGGATAAAGATTGTACGTCATCCTTCAGACGTTGGCATCAGGTTTATCTGTCAATCCAGAAAAAACTAGAGAATATACGCGCACTACTGACAATTGAATCTGACCATTCATGACCATTTCATGAGCTGAAAAAAGTAATTTTGTATTGAAAAATAGTGTTTTTTAATTTGTTTATTTATATATATGGGATAAGAAATGAAATAAATAGAGATAATTGTATCATTACTAAGTCTATGTATTGGAGATCCTATTTGCGAAATTTCATATTCGTAGGTGCAGTAGGAAAAACGTTACAAATTATAGGGACGCAACTCACGCTTTCATACTATAGTGCGCCGCCTTGTCGACCTTTCTCCAGAATTGGGGGCTTGGTTCTGTAACTCTAAATCATTTAGAGAAAAGCAACGAAAGAAATGCTTAACATCGGTTTTTTGTGGGGCCGTAATATCACTCCGGTCGAGCCGGCTCATAATATACCGAAGTATGGCTCTCCTACGTTAAAACAATTATCTTTGATGCGGGCATGTCTCTATGTCGAGACTCTATACTATTTTTAGCAGATCCCTAATTCAAAATATCTACATTCACTTATATTTAATATTTATCTAACATTGCAGTTATTCGTCATAGTCATTAGTCACTCGTTCGCAACCGACTGTTATCGAAGTAATAAGATTGTAGTTGATTATATTATTTATGATTTCAGTGGTAGTGGTTTAGTTTGATTACCTGTCTAATGTTTTTTTTTATGACATATACAAATGTCCGGAAGATTCCCCTACTGAAAAGTGACTAGTGGTAGTCACTTTCCTGTAATGTATAATGGATACCTGCAACTTAGGATAATATACTAATATAACGGATAGACGAGCTTAAATGACTATGAAGTTTTTCAACTTGATAGCTGAATTTGGTTTATTACTTGAAATTACTTACTAGATACATAATTGTACCTACTTATTTATAACAATATCTGTAAAAGTATTTAAGAGATGAGAGCACCCTGTGAATGTGGTTTGATGTGTACAGGGTGTGATGGGTGCGGGTGTGTTGGGTGCCCGCCATGAGGAGGCTGACGACTCTGGTGGCAACGTTGAGCGTGCACGTGGGAATGCGCGCGCAGCTGTTCTTCACCATGCTCGCGATATGCACGTTGCTTGTCTTCAAAATCGCGTAATCGCTGATTGTACCGGTCTATTTGATCCCGTAGTGCTGCGTCCTCCACAGCCATCCTTTCTTCGTCTAACTCTAGACATCCGACCCCGTCCAGTCGCTCCAAGTCAATGTAACCTCGCCATCGCACACATACGCCGTTCATTATAAATCTCGATACGATGTGTGCCTGTTGACAAATGCTTACAATTAAAAAATGGCACAAAAACTTTAGACAAAAACTGTTGCACCATAGGTGGTAGCGTAGAAATAAATTATCAGTCGCACACATGGCTTGGAAGTGATCCTTTAAATTAAAAAAAATGTACAGGTAGTGTCCATATATCTTCGGGTAAAACTATAACCCCAAGAGCAAATTAGTCGAAGTTTTTCTAATCGTGAATTCCGCATTTATACTTGATAAGTAAGTAAGTCTTAAGAAGTAAGTTTTCAATTGACTTAGGTAATATTTGCTTGATTATTTGTTAAGTATAACAAAATAATTTGGGTATTTAAATATTTCATGATAATAATCAATCAATCAAGCAATAATAATCAGATATCTAACAGAAACAATGTTAGGGAACAGATTTCATTTTAGCTAATTTTGTCATTAGAATGGTGTTTCATATACCGTTGCCATCATTTAAATTATGTAGCTGTTAAAACACAATGATATTTTGTAGAATTTATATAGCTACATATAAGTGTCGGCGCCAGTTTGGTATCGGTTACGAAGTAGAAGGACACATCGACATAAGGCAGACGCATGTCGATCCAGATCGCGTGCTCGCTTTGTTCCGGCATCCGCTTCAAACAAACCTTTAATTGTGCCAGACATTCGACCAGGATGCAATTTAACTAATAACAAGTTCTCTTTTGCTTCCTTAAAAATATTTTACCGAGAACCGACGCCTGCCGTATGTTAGTAATTTATTACTACGTATTGTTGTTACTTGCAAAAATATTATCTTCTGTACGTCGCTTTACCTAAGTTTAAATTAAGGTTTTATTTCATATAGTTTTTGATTACTGTTCGCAATTCGCAAATTTAAAAATCCGTCGACAAACAGAAAACATCGTTTTGTATTTTTAAATTTATATACATTTATAGATTCGATATTTAATTATTATTCAATTTAAGTATTTATCACTCTGAAATGATAAAAAATCTGAATTGATTGGAGGTGAAAACTTTAAATGGTTTTTAATTATTGTAACTGACAAATTTTGTAGTGTAATTTTATTTAAATGTGGGTACAAAGTACAAAACAATTTTAATCGTAGCCACGTAGACCTATTTTGGTTAGTATTTTAGGACAATTTAGTTGTGTATGTATCATATAATATAAATTCTCTAAAATTTTATCTTCTAGTATCAGATCAATTTAGCAAAATTGTAGATCATTGTTGACTTATCTATGCAGGTTTCTACTTTATTTAAAGCTAGGAAGTTTGCTATGACGAGACGATGGTAATATTAACAACCGATAGTAATAGAATTCTATTACCTTAAGAAGAAAAGACAAGCCAAAAAGTTAAAGCATAAAAAGTTGATAGAATTTTCATGGCTCATCAGTTTCTGCATTTATTTTTCAGTCGAAATATTTAAAAAAAATGATTTTAATACTATAAAGGCTTTGGTTTCGTCAACATGAATGTGTCGAATTTAATGCAAATGACCATGATGACACTCAGTTAATAAAAGGGTATGAATCAGTTTGTATTTAGAACATTTTTATTCATGAAGCATTTGCATTGTCCTGTAGGTACATATAAACTTGAGACTCGTTATTCACTATAAACCCTAATGATAATTTGCGAAGAATATAAAACCATATGTTTGAAATACTTACTAATACGAGGGAAAGCGGTGGTAATGTAATGACTAAAATGTCGAATTTGTGATCGAGTGATTATAATTCGACATTGACTAGTAATTGTTGTAAATCAACTTTGAAGAAAAAGTATTCATGTATGTTCAAGGGCTTAACAGGAACACTAACAGGCCTTCTTCTTAGAACGTTCTATATAAAAATAAAAAAGATGAAAAGTAAGTCAGGTAATTAGATCGAGTGAAGTTGAGGGTATAAAGTTGTAAAAAAGAGGGGTATCTAGGGCATGCGCAATCGACAAGAGCGACGCAAAGTTCCTGTGTCGGCCATGATGGTTCGGTGGGAGCGGCGTCGGGACGCCCACTTTCAGTATTGATTTTAGGGGAAAAGGTTTCCCCCTTTCACAATAGCCAGGGATTTTCTTGTGAAACTGAGCGTATGTAACAAGAAAACTGCGATAATAAAAACTGAAGGATACAATGGGGTAACTTATAAATTGAAAGTTAACTATTTATGTACGAACATACGTAGGATGACCACTTGTAAAATATTACATGTAGCTAAGTATATTCATTTATAAGAGCATCCAAATATTAAAGGGAACAATATTTCTGTCCTATTTCTCAGTCCTTAATGGTCGAAAGGATCGTAGTTTTACGTACGAGAACCAAGACACCGTGAAAGAGCCATGCTTTGGCACAAATGAGGCGGCTCGATCGGAGTGATACCACGGCCTCACAGAAAAGTCGTGTAAGATAATTCTTTCGTCGTTTTTCATCGAAACAGTGAGATTACCGCAGCCCAAACCTACACCCCTCTGATCCTGGTGTCGAGCAACTCGAAAGGCGGCAACATTCTTTTAACTCTCGAGTTGCTCGCCGGTCTGCTCGTTTACCTCCTACGTAAAAAAAGATCACTGAATTGAGACGTTGTCCCGTGTAGTACCTTAGAATTTCGGCTTCAGTCCAGTCCTGTAGAATATGGGATACAGATGGACTTTATTGCGCACTAGTAAAGTCATCTTGGAAAAGTGCGTATGATAAGCTTACTATACAATGTGTCTCGGTTCGGACTGTACAAACTTTAGGGGGTGATAGTTTGCTCTATTTTATCACTAAAATCATTCTACGGGTGGGGTCTAAACCCAACGGTCTGTGAATGGCAGGCATTTTTGTATTTTGGTTGACTTTTTCGTAGCGTCCATACTAAAAGTTATGTAACTTTGGAGTTTAATGTCCGATTATCGTAAAACAAAAACTTCCCATAACGGAAAAGTATTAGCAATCAGATAAATAACTCAAATAATTTTAATAATTGCTGTATCATATTAAAATGAATGCTAAAAGATCAACTTTACGTCAAAATTAACATTGTTTTTTAGTATTTCAAGGCTATTACAAAAAATACCCCTGTGAACTATCTCTTATTATGCATGTGTCTCAGAGATGGTAAGCTGACCTAAATAATGATACCAAAAACTCGATTCTATGACAACTGGTGTAAGAGATATTGTTGCTCGAACGCAGCCCTTCCGTGCGTAAGATATGAATGAGCACCGCAATCTACACTTGTGGATGTCTGAAAATCCACATGCTGTTAGAACATCAACATTTCAGCATGAATTTTCTGTTAATGTGTGGGCAGCTATGATCGATGATCAATTGATTGGCCCCATCGTACTCCCAAGAAATTTAAATGGCCCAAGATTTTTAGAGTTTCTGACCAATTAATTTTCTGAAGCGTTATTAGAATTACCATTGTCATATCGGCGACGCATGTGGCTTCAGTTAGATGGAGCTCCTCCACACTTTGCCCGAGCGGTAAGGGCACACCTAGACCAATATCATCCACAGTGGATTGGCCGCGGCGGTCCTGTAGCCTGGCCACCGCGTTCGCCATACTTAACGCCACTGGACTTTTATCCCTGGGGTTGGATGAAACATAAAGTTTATTTTGAGCCAGTCAACACTAGAAAAGAGTTGCTGGAGCGTATTCGCGTTGCTGCTGCCGAAATTAAAGATAATCCGAACCAGTTAAGACGGTCAACACAGCAGGTAGCGATCCGGGCTACTGCGTGCCTTCAAAGTGCTGGGGGACATTTTGAACAATTATTGTAAATGTACATTTGTTATTAAATAATTAATACTTGTTATTTTGTTTATCTTTGCTAATCACTTTAAATATCTAAAGAAAAAACCAAATCGTTATGAATTCACTACATGCACAAGCCTATGTTCCAACAACAATATTTTTTAAACCAATTGTCATAGAATCGAGTTTTTGGTATCATTATTTAGGTAAGCTTACCATCTGTAAGACACATGCATAATAAGAGATAGTTCACAGGGGTGTTTTTTGTAATAGCCTTGAAATACTAAAAAACAATGTTAATTTTGACGTAAAGTTGATCTTTTAGCATTCATTTTAATATGATACAGCAATTATTAAAATTATTTGAGTTATTTATCTGATTGCTAATACTTTTCCGTTATGGGAAGTTTTTGTTTTACGATAATCGGACATTAAACTCCAAAGTTACATAACTTTTAGTATGGACGCTACGAAAAAGTCAACCAAAATACAAAAATGGCTGCCATTCAGAGGCCGTTGGGTTTAGACCCCACCTGTAGAATGATTTTAGTGATAAAATAGAGCAAACTATCACCCCCTAAAGTTTGTACAGTCCGAACCGAGACACATTGTATAATTAGACTGGTTCTTCTGCGTAAGTACAATATAAGGCTGTACAGTACTTATGTTTTGATTGAATTATTCATCCTTCTGTGTCATCCATTTGCGTGAATCTTATTATTTTGTTTATAGCTTGATCGTTTTGTTTATAACTTGTCCAGTTCCAACTTTATAGTGATTATGCCTAAATGATTATAGACCGTTGAATAAAAATATAAATCCATAAGTGCGTTAAAGAATATTATAATAAAACATCACCATTTACACGTGTACACTTTTTAGTATTCCAAGTACATTTAACAAGATTATAATCTTGGAAAATAAATAATTATTATTTATAATCCATATAAATATCTGTACATATTATATGGAAATCACTCCGGGGTGGTTTTAGGCGATGGAACAGAGACTTGCACTAATGACTTCGTTTTCAAGTTTCATTTTAAGGTAGTTGGGCACTGAAAGTTAGGTAAGAAAGATAGATACTATAGCGAATAAAAAACGACTATGATCTCAACTCAAATAAAACTGGTACTCATCGTCTCCGCACTGATATGATAACCAGAGGTATCTAGATTAAAAATTAAATAACAGTATCGCGAGAGGAATGTGTGAAGAAATCTTTTTTAGGCTTAAGGCTTAAGTAATATTTTTTTACAAATTTACTTAAAATCTTAGAAGTTATAACACAAAAACAAAATTTTCGTAATTTACGTATGTGAAAGAAAATAACTGCATCATTAATATTTTTTTTGTGTCCGACAAATTATAATGATAATTGTATTTATCATGTATTCAAAACGAATGCATATGTATGCGTCAGCACGAACATTAGGTTGACTAGAATGATTCTTCATAGAATAGACGTCATTCACCATGCGATTGTATTAAGTTGATGTTGAGCGTGACTGGTATGTTATGTGCGGTGTTACGCCTTTACAATTTATCATTAGTAAGTCTAAAGTTATTTATGTCTTAATTTTGGTTATGACTATGTGGGCCGGAAGCTTCCAATGTTGATGACTTGCCAGAACATCAGACTTTGTCAGGTGACGAATGAGGCATTTTGGTTTAACGACTTATAGGAGACTGTGAATATGAAGTAAGCGTCAATGTGCTATACGCTACGCCGTTTGAGGATAAGGATTTTTTTTATCACAAGGTATAATATATGTTGTAGTTGTAATATATAGTGTAAAGAAAGATACTTTTTAAACCAATTGTCATAGAATCGAGTTTTTGGTATCATTATTTAGGTAAGCTTACCATCTGTAAGACACATGCATAATAAGAGATAGTTCACAGGGGTGTTTTTTGTAATAGCCTTGAAATACTAAAAAACAATGTTAATTTTGACGTAAAGTTGATCTTTTAGCATTCATTTTAATATGATACAGCAATTATTAAAATTATTTGAGTTATTTATCTGATTGCTAATACTTTTCCGTTATGGGAAGTTTTTGTTTTACGATAATCGGACATTAAACTCCAAAGTTACATAACTTTTAGTATGGACGCTACGAAAAAGTCAACCAAAATACAAAAATGGCTGCCATTCAGAGGCCGTTGGGTTTAGACCCCACCTGTAGAATGATTTTAGTGATAAAATAGAGCAAACTATCACCCCCTAAAGTTTGTACAGTCCGAACCGAGACACATTGTATAATTAGACTGGTTCTTCTGCGTAAGTACAATATAAGGCTGTACAGTACTTATGTTTTGATTGAATTATTCATCCTTCTGTGTCATCCATTTGCGTGAATCTTATTATTTTGTTTATAGCTTGATCGTTTTGTTTATAACTTGTCCAGTTCCAACTTTATAGTGATTATGCCTAAATGATTATAGACCGTTGAATAAAAATATAAATCCATAAGTGCGTTAAAGAATATTATAATAAAACATCGTTACAAGAAGAGGGCTTGTGCACACTCGAGTGCTTTGTTAAATGAACCGAGTGTAAATAAATATAAGTATTCATACGAGAGCCCAGCGGGTGGCTTCTGCGATATGAAGGGGCTAAATTCAATAAAACAGGCACCAAATGGGATCTCCTATTATCGTTATAAATATAGATACATAATGCAAGATTGTGAAGTATATAGAGATTGTGGTGATCTGGAAGTGAAAGCATAAAAAATTGATTATATTAAAAATTTATACCGTGTGTCATTTTAATACGTTTTTGCTTTTTTTTGCATGTTCTACAGACAATGTTTTGGAAAAATGTAACTAAGATTTTTCTTTTTCTACCTGTACCCAGATTTTTTTCTAACTGTTTTGTTTCCTATGCAGAACTATGTAATACAAATGCTGAATTTAGATTGGCTTGATACTTGAATTACGATATTGGAATGTTGTACAAATTATTACAATGGTTACCATGTTACCATTTACACGTGTACACTTTTTAGTATTCCAAGTACATTTAACAAGATTATAATCTTGGAAAATAAATAATTATTATTTATAATCCATATAAATATCTGTACATATTATATGGAAATCACTCCGGGGTGGTTTTAGGCGATGGAACAGAGACTTGCACTAATGACTTCGTTTTCAAGTTTCATTTTAAGGTAGTTGGGCACTGAAAGTTAGGTAAGAAAGATAGATACTATAGCGAATAAAAAACGACTATGATCTCAACTCAAATAAAACTGGTACTCATCGTCTCCGCACTGATATGATAACCAGAGGTATCTAGATTAAAAATTAAATAACAGTATCGCGAGAGGAATGTGTGAAGAAATCTTTTTTAGGCTTAAGGCTTAAGTAATATTTTTTTACAAATTTACTTAAAATCTTAGAAGTTATAACACAAAAACAAAATTTTCGTAATTTACGTATGTGAAAGAAAATAACTGCATCATTAATATTTTTTTTGTGTCCGACAAATTATAATGATAATTGTATTTATCATGTATTCAAAACGAATGCATATGTATGCGTCAGCACGAACATTAGGTTGACTAGAATGATTCTTCATAGAATAGACGTCATTCACCATGCGATTGTATTAAGTTGATGTTGAGCGTGACTGGTATGTTATGTGCGGTGTTACGCCTTTACAATTTATCATTAGTAAGTCTAAAGTTATTTATGTCTTAATTTTGGTTATGACTATGTGGGCCGGAAGCTTCCAATGTTGATGACTTGCCAGAACATCAGACTTTGTCAGGTGACGAATGAGGCATTTTGGTTTAACGACTTATAGGAGACTGTGAATATGAAGTAAGCGTCAATGTGCTATACGCTACGCCGTTTGAGGATAAGGATTTTTTTTATCACAAGGTATAATATATGTTGTAGTTGTAATATATAGTGTAAAGAAAGATGAGAAAAGGGTATATTAGTATCTACATACTCTTGCCCGCTTGCTTGATTTTAAGCAAACTAAGAAAAGACTTTGCTGAACTTTAGATTAAAGTTGCTCAAAATCGGTCTTGATGTAGTTCTTAAGTTTTTGCAAGAAGTTGTGGTAGTCTCGCGAGAACAAGGCTGATAGCGGAATACCAAGACTAGGTGTATAGACGTAAGACAAATACCCAGACGCTAAGTCTTGTCATGGTCTTGCGTTTGGGAAATACTACTTTAGGTAGCTAAATTTACCTGACACTACCTATTGATATGATATTTTTACATTAGATTGAACTCATTAGTAAGTTATGTTAACAATACCATTAAATATTATGTTAATTATGTATAATAGAGATATACGTCATGGTAATAAGTAAAAATTATTACACTGTTGCGCCATGATCACGAATTAACTTATCAAGTGAAATGACCATAGTAATTTGAATCAGTAATTATTTCAACTAGTAGATATAGGAACTGGTTGGACGGAATATTAGGCGTATTCCTTTTTTTTATGGGGAATCCCTTTGCATACCACCCGCCGCTGGTTATGTCGGACTCGAACTGACTGAAAACCGATGCCGTCTCGGGTACCATGTGTACCCTGGTACCCCGGGCCATCTAGCTTGTAGATGATCCCTCGTGAGTGGGAACCACGGTATTCCCATTGTACAACTTAAACCTAAAGGACGCGCGCGCTTCACACATGGCCTCAACTGTCACCCCCAGGCTTGCGCTTATGTAGGACGGACGTCGTTTTTGCGTACTCCGGCCTGAGTCGTCTGCAGTAACTGGCCCGTTCCCGGGCCTGGTGGACCGGGAGATTTCTGAATTTCTCTCAATCCCGCTCCGCCGTCTCATTCGCAAGTATAAACTGCTCACAGAAGGAGACGGCGGAGTTCCAAGCGGTCTCGCTCCTTACCACGGCCGCAATCATGGTACTAAGTGAAAGAATTCCCACTCCGATGGCCGCCACGAGGTTACACCTCTGCTCAACCCACACCAAGCTTTCTGTTAGCATGTGGAGCACCATGTCCACAGTTCAGCAATCGCAGTGGTGACACTCAGGCGTTGGCTTCTTGTGGATCAGACAAAGGTGATCCCGAAGCATCCTTTACCGGTGATCACCTGTGTCAGCTGGTATAAGAGGGTCCCGTGATGCCTCTCCAGCCAATCCTCCATAACGGGTCTTACCGCCGCAATAACGGCATGCCCGGCGCTTGGTTGCCCAACTTGTTCCTTCCACTCCCCTATGACGACCCGGCGGAGTTGGGATTTCTGATCCTGGATTACTCGAGCCAGGGCAAGGGCTTTTACCTCCAGGTACCATGGTGGAGTTCCAGCCGGCCGTACCCCTTTATGACCCTGATAGCTAACAGTCGCTGCGGTCGTTGCAGTAAAGCGATGTAGCTGCCTTTCAGGATTAGGTTTGTACCTGTTATATACGAGTATTTGAAATTTGAATACAATAATATGAGCCGGTAATATTTCTATTGTTTAAAATGATTGTTGTTCATTATATACTAAGAAGGTTAACTGATATATTATGATTTTTAAATTAAACACTAAGAAAATTACAGATTACTTATTTGTACGCGTATTAATGGTTAACAAACCTGTGTTTAAGAATTAATTAACATCTCTACTTGTAATTGGGATTTTCTTTGAATAGGGATTCCCATTGGTGATCATGACGGTAAAACCAGATTAGTTCGTTCTTGTTTTTTGTTTGATAAATCAATTAGTGGTATCAGATTATATCAGATAATCTTTATAACTACGTATGTACATCACGTGTAAGTCTTATAAATATACCAGTTTTATTCTAGTACATAGGTAGGTACTAGGTAACCTGCGGTCTAAAATTTTTAACTGTCTGTTTATAATTAGGGTTCAGATTATTTAAAATGAATGAATTATTTAAAAAGAATCTATACTTTAAAATAATAAAATCTATTCCGAGTCTGTCCGACCATTGGATATCAATCATTGGAAATCATGTAACGTTCACTCTTCTCACCTACTTAAACGCGATTCCCGCCGATGTATGTATAGATATATGCGTTATGGTATGTACATATTTGCTGATTTTATGTTTTCTTAGTAACATATAATAATTTTCATAGATTTTTTTTATCAATAATGATACTTGTCAATTATAAGTTGTTGTTTGTTTATTGAATAAGGCTGGCATCTGTGTTTAAATTTCTTTGATAATTAAACTTAACATTTTGATGAAATGTTACTCAATTTCGAACGAATATTCTAACACTACACAATTTAAAGATGCTGTCGTGTGCTGTAAATATTATATTAAGGCAAATTCTATTCGGGCAACTAAAATTTTGTAGTCGACGGTTAATGAAAGATTTAATATCTTTACCTTGCCGCTTTCTTTCTGGAAATCGCAGCCTCGATTATTGTAGGGCGTGTGATCGAACACCAGCTGAAGGTTAGTGCCCGTAGCGGTAAATGCAATTTCAGTGTGTCCTTCACGACACCCGCTCTGGAACCGCATCTGGCGCTCCTCGGGCGGCCTGTCACGGTATCCTGTGTACCTCACCTAACAAGCATAAGATATTAAGTCAATTAAAGGAAAACTAAGAGAAACGCCAATTACTACTAACACGATTTCATAAAATAAATTATTTGAATGTTCTGGATTTTTTGTAAATTACGCTATGTGCTTAGTAAAAGAATTCAACGCGCTTTTGATCAATGAACAATACTCTCAAAAAAAGATAATTATGTTATGCATCCCACCGACAAAACACTCCAACTAAGCTGAATATTATTGAATAAAAGGAAAACAATACGAAATGAGTGATTACGATTTTGAAACTAATGAATAAGTTGGTAAGTCATTTTCCTGTTACAAACAATTGTATTGCGCAAATAACGAAAACGGGAACAAAGAATTTAAAGTTACTTAAGTACGTATCAATTAAATTTAATATAATAATTAACTAACACACACCTCACTCTCTCTGCTCAATCTTTTGAAGAGATCATCTGATTCAAATTTGCCCTTTTGATCCGGTACTACCCTCGGCATTTTGAAAATAAAACGCGGTTTTGGTTGTTCGTACAGTCCAATAGAGTCAAACGGCAACATGCCTGCTAAAGCAGCGGGATCACTCATTGCGTGCATTACACCTCGAATTAATTTACACTGAATAGAATACCATCACTTAACACGCGCAACGATCTGACTCAGCGATGATTCAAATGTGTCAGTTCTCGTAATTAGTAACTGTGCAACACGACTACCTTCTACAGCGACAACTGCGTACTGAATGAACGTGTACGCTAAGGTTCGGGGAGAATTTCTACAAGGGCGGAGTCTTTGCATGGTGGGGAGTAATAGGGAGCTGCGGGCCAATGACGGTGCCCCGCGGTGCCGCCCGACGCCTTCTATACGCGAATTCGGGAGCTTTCAAGCGAAAATAGGGTTTCCCCCCTCGAAACTGTTCAAAATAAATATTGTAAAAGACAAAACACATGAATTTATAATGATGGGCATTATCCTCTCAACATTTGGAGTGTTTTATGTATTTGTATCAAATCCTTTGTTCCTTTGTAACGAGATAAATGTATGTTATGTACAGTTTCATAAAGGGGAGTAGGATCCCAGGATGCGATAGAGCGCATGTAACGTGATATTTTTGTATGGTATGAAAGCTGCATTTATTGGACGCCCAGTAGTCTAATTGTATTCCATTTTATAAATCTCAATAAAAGGGTCTCGTATGTACCCGCCTAATTATTATTAATGTACACGTATTAATAATTGATACGGAGGCTGAACTCGGCCAGTGCGTTCGACTGTAGCCTATAGAGAAGGTATATAATAGTATATTAACATAATAAATTGCTGTTCAGGCTGTAGTGTAAGAATTGTATTATAATATACTGAAGGCGATACTTTTTTACAGTGTTTTAAAAAAAATTTTGGATGCCTCTTATAACAGAATACATTTAACAAAACAAAAGGTAATAGTGAACCTTTAAAACCAATTTAGGTATATCTATGGGCAATCTTTAGCCAGCCTTTTTTTATTTCTCTTTAGGAGGGAAATAAGTCATTTATTTTCATTGTAACCCAAGTAAGTCTTAATCAAACAAAGTTTGCTAATAACTTAATTACTTTTAGTAGTATATTAAATTGAAATTAAAAGGTTGAGTAGTAGAAGCTGGGGTATAGAAATGGATTTAACATTTTATATAATAGTTATTAAATATTAAAATGTTAATACCTACTAATTTACACTGATAGCTGATATACTTATCCATTACATACTTTATTTTGGTATGCGTTTTTTTCAAGTTATACTTGTGGTGGATTAGATACAAGAGATACTTGTGGTGGATTAGATAGAACATAACGTCAATTAGCAGATACAGATCTAAACATTTGGACAAAAGTGAAATTCCTCCGAGAGGATCACAGACAGGCGAACAGTTTAATGTGTTTGTTCTATGACAATGGGCGGCGTGCTTTGTGAAATGTATCGAGTGTTG
Organism: Arctia plantaginis; assembly: GCA_902825455.1. NCBI lineage: Eukaryota > Metazoa > Arthropoda > Insecta > Lepidoptera > Erebidae > Arctia > Arctia plantaginis. The sequence goes on from CADEBD010000288.1 coordinate 12,922,247, forward strand.
TTAAAAGTGTCCATGTACATTCGTTCTTCGATAAAAATCAACGTTAAGTGTTGAATTGTTACTATATTTTGTTAAGAAAGCCTTCCTTTACATTGCTGATTCTTTTTTTTTGCTAATATTTATTTTTCTTTGTTTGGCGGTGTTCGTTTTTAAAGAGCACGTCAAATTTATTAATGGTTGAGTTCGGTATTCTTGGTGGACAGATTAATGTCATCATCATCATCATAAGCCTCTCCTTAGAAAGGAGGTTTAATGTAATATATCTGAATGCAATGTAAAATCAAATGAAAACTAAACTAGTTTTCGAATTCCATACCGGAGACTAGTACTAAGTAGTTGCCTATTTCGCACGCGCATTTTGTATGGGAAAGGCTAGTTGTCCAAGTATAGACGAAAAAGAAAAAGGTGCTACGAAAAGAAGCAAAACCAATATTTTTCGGAAAGTTAGTGGCTATAGATTTCAGAGTTCCTAGAGAAATCGGAATAAGATTGTTACTCCAATGAGATTGAGAAAATTCAGAAGAAAATTATTCGTTACCTGGGTTTCAAATTTAAACTTTGTCACTTGGTCGATCTTACATATGAGCTTCTAGAGAAGGGCGCCTAAGGCTGGCCATCGTGGTGGTTTTTAGTGGAACTCCTGGCTCCTGTATCATCCTTTAACAGGCTGAAAAGGGGGTTGGAAGTTTGTATGGGGAATCAATAATTAGCGGTTATTCCGCCGATATACCGATACCGATTATATTACTACTTACTTATATACCGATTTAAATTGATTCTTGATTAAGGACACAGGCCACTTTATACTGCGATACCTACTTTATACAGGCGGCGGAGCCTAGTTTCCTATAAATTAAAATGAACCTCACTGAGTGTTTATCCAATGTATTTTCTATCAAAGCTGCACCAGTAGAATACATTCATAATTCATAATACTTTATTTGTGGAATATAGGTTAGTTACAGTTTTGTTACATTAGTTACATTTAGTTACATTTGCAGTTTTGATGCAGAAAATATTTTCTGGATTACTTGTATGACAAAGTTTTATTAAAAAAACATTTAAATCGATAAGTATCTGTTTAATGTTAAACCGTTTAAATATAAATAAACTCGGTTCCAAAAATAACGGGTCAGTCACATAAACCCGAATATCTCCCGAACTACGTATGCCATCCTAATGAAACGAAGACTGTTCAATTGAGAATTTAATTATACAGATAAAAATAAAATAAAACTTAAATCTAAACTCTCTAACTCTTAACTTATCTCTAAATTAAAAAAAAAACTAAAGTAGTTATATGTTTCTTAAGATTACATTTTTTTATGATTGTTTTTTTGCTGTTTTTCATCACTTTCTTCATTTAATACTTTGTATTGCCTCCACGAGCTCTTCTGACAGGTTCCAGGCGATTAGGCATGCTGTACACCAAATTTCGGAGCCAGTGCTGAGGAATACCTTCCATTTCCTCCACCAGTGCTTGTTTGAGCTCGCTAAGCGTGATTGGATGGGGTTTAAGTCCGGGCTTCGCGCTGGCCACTGCATGAGTTCGATACCGACATCTTAAAGGTAATCATGTACAATTCTGGCGGTATGGGGACGCGCATTATCATGCATTAATATACCATGCCGGTCCATCCTGGCCATGAAAGGACCTACATGTTCATTGAGGATCTCTTCCACGTACCTCTCTGCATTTAGAGTTCCATTTTGAATGAGTACCAGCTGGGTGCGGGCCTCAGTAGAAATCCCAGCCCAAACTTGTACGGAGCCTCCACCGTAAGCCACTTTTTCCTCCACACACGCTTGATGGAAGCGCTCTCCTGGTCTTCTGTACACCAACTGCCTACCATCATGCTTATAAAGCATGAATTTAGACTCGTCCGTGAACATTACCCTAGACCAATCGTCTTGTGTCCAGTTTAGGTGCTCGCGCACGTATCTCTGTTTTGCAATTCGATGTCCCCGTTCCAGTTTGGGGCCATTTGCGGGCCTCAGTGGTTTCAAATTTGCTTCAGCAAGACGTCTTCTTACTGTTTGAGCGCTTAAATTGCCACCTCCAAAGCGAATAAAGTGAGTTTTTAGACCAACAGCAGTTTGAAAACGATTTCGGAGCATTGTAGCCACCAGTTGTCTGTCTTCCCTGACCGTTGTGCATCTTGGTCTGCCATTTCCTGGTCTTCTAAGGTGTGATCCGGTCTCTTGGTACCGCTGGACTACCCGCTGAAAAGTCGACAAAGATACACCAATTTTTCTGGCTGTTTCACGCTGGCTCCGCCCAAGTTCCAAAAAAGTTAGGATTCTGGTACATTCCTCTAGCGTGACTGCCATGCTTCACCTCACAGAATAATAATTATGCACGTGGAAGACGTTCCCGATATTTTTTTTGTGACAGAATAGAAATGGAAAGCATCCATAATGAAATGAAACAAAAATTTTGTTTTTAAAAATAGACATTTTTTTAAATTTTGTTTTTCTAATGAAGTTTTTTTCATCAACCAGTTTAAATAATATGCTATTAGAAGCGCAACTAAAAAGTCTTTATTCTGTTTTTTATTCCATTGATCTAACTTTTACAGTTCTGGAGGTATTTCAATTTTTGTGACTGACCCGTAATTTTTGGAACCGAGTGTAATTTATATCAGTCACAATATGAAAATGCAGTTTCCTTTTTTAGTTAGTGCAAAATTACAAACGTGCTTAACATCAAAGACTATCCCACAAGTGGCTAAATACATGTATAAAAAATATTGCAATTCGTCACGTATCTGTTTCGTAGCGATGTGACGGCCACGTGTCGAGCGCTACGTACGTGCGGCGTTTGATCCTTGCGCAGTTGTTAATGCGGAGCTCGTGATGAGAGGTATAAACATATCATGAACTTGTCTAGTATTATCAGCTGTATGTAAAAATAAATCCAAAGAATAGTAAAGAAGGGAACAAAATCCTCTGGTTAAGGCAGAGGATGGTAAGTCTAACTCCCATTGTGTTAATGAGTGATGTAACGAATGTTTGATTTCGCACATTCGCGAATGGCTCTATCGCTGGTTTTTTGTACATATAAAAGCGATTCAAAGGGACGCTCATAATGTTTGACGGGTTTCAAAAGATTTTATTGATTCCAGGTACAAATATTTTCAAAAATTTTCAAGCAAGGCATATATGTTTATCTAACGAAGAAAACTCACATCTTTGGTTAAAGGTTTCAGTGAAAGAACTGCGATCTACTAGATTAAAGCTTTTTTCTTTCGCCATGAAAGTACATTAAATCTCTTACAAAATTCAATATCTTCTTCTGTTAAGTTCTTGTGATCTATATCTTATATATAAAATTCTCGTGTCACAATGTTAGTTACCATACTCCTCCGAAACGGCTTGACCGATTTTTATGAAATTTTGTGTGTACATCGGGTAAGTCTGAGAATAGGCCAACATCTATTTTTCATACCAGTAAATGACAAGGGTGACCCACCACAAAAATTTTTTTTCTTTATTTCCTAGAAATAATGTATATGGCAAAATAACGTTTGCCGGGTCAGCTAGTAATATATATAAAAGAAACTGATAGACGGATTCACGACAGACCGAGCAACGCACAGCTGAGACCGCTGGCGCTGGGTCTAGAAGCATGAAATTTTGTACAAATGTTAATAAAATAAGAAGAGATTTTTTATTTAATTAAGGAGTTAAAGAGAGGGTTGAAATTTTGTATGAAACTTGATCAAAGTAGGTACAAAAGTAAAATATATATGTGTTTGAAACAAGTTTACTGTATCACTATTAAAAAAAAATTCAGCATGAGTTATTTATCAGCATGAGTATATTTTTTTTATTAAATTGTCGAATTCATTTTATGACACGAGTCGATCCTGTGTCATGTAATTATTATTTTATTAAACGAATAAAAATAGGATCAGCGGAAGTTTCCCAAAAAATGGAACTGAGGCTGGTTACACTATGAAGACTGATGGTTCAATGTTCTTTGTTTTATAAGATAAACCGAATCAGTTAATAACAAAAACCATCATCAACAACATATCAGGAAAAAATCTTCTACGATGTCTGATGTCGACCACCACGCGGACGAAGTTGCGGGAAAAAGCTAGTTATCTGAATAAGAATATCATTTCCAAAAGAGAAACTATTTTTATTAGGTTTCAGTTCTGTATGAACACTGTATTAATAACTTTTTATATGTATTTGAAAGAATTACAGTGGCCCAGAGTGGCTAAGGAACCGGATAAAGCATCTCATGCATCCTTAACCTCTCAAATCAAAATTCAAAATTAATTTTAAGGTAACAACTGTTCTATAAACAATCTTGAAGGCATATTTTATATTTGTACTTTAAACATTTCAATAGAAATAAGCAATGCTATTGTCTGTACTTTGTTGTATGAATTGAGTTTTGTTCATCTTTCTAGTTCAGTAGGTCTATATTAGTTGTATTGTTAGCAACCAGTGTTTAAATTTTAAGAGTTTGTTAGCAGATTCGGATAATATCCAACCGGGTACCCTTTGTTTTTGTTTTTTTGAACGAAGTTCCTTTTCGCGCGTTACACGCTCTGAGCTGATGGGAGCGAGACCGAAAAATGTGTAACAAGTTTTTTTTTTCCGGCACTTCTTGCTATTGTTACAGCCGTGTATGAACCATATACATCGCTCCCGTGAACTTCGTTCTGACCGGAGGTCCATAGATTCCACATAATGTTTTAATTTTATAGGAGCGTACGCATATTGTCAAAGATATGAATAAAACGTTTAGAGACTGTTACTCGATTAGATGTGTTCCTTGGTAATAAGTTTTATTAACCAACAATATGAGGATAAATAATATTTTATATGAATATCGAAACATGAAATTCATTTGTAACAAAAAATCGTGATTTAAACAATTTCAAAGTATTCTGTGTATTGATTATGCTATGAAATGATAATATTATAATTAATAATAATAATTTATTGAGAAGCTCTTCACAAGTTTTATACAATGGCAGAAGTAGGCACTGAAAATCGAAGACATTCTATTACATGTCACAAAGAGTGATTGGGCGTGTCTACAGCTGAACTAGATTATAAACCTGTATCTGAGCATGTAGCGTCACCCCGTTATATGTAAATACTATGTTACAAAAATGACAATACAATGAAAGATACTAATTTTAGAGAAGACCACACCATTTGTTAATGTGTGTGTATGTATACATACATAAGTACACAAAATTCAAAAACCATTAGATTTTCAGTTTCGTCATAAGACAGATTCTGCAAATAGGCATAAACTTTCCTCTTGCACTCCGCTTTACTAAGGATATATGTCTTCCGTTTTATTAATTTTATTATGTAAGATATGTATGAAGGATGTTCTTGATGAGTGTACGCGTATAGCTACATCATAAAATCTACGTTTAGTATTATCTGTATTATAATTACTTTCCCGGTGTTGTCTACGGATAATACTTAGCAGAAATAATTGCCGAACAGTGAGAACCTCACAATATTGGTACAATATTAGAAAAATATTATGTGAAGCGAAATTCTATAAAACTATAATTTATAAAACAACATAGAACCTATCCAACCGACCTATTATATAAATTGTGTGATTAAATGGTAGATTCAAAGCCACCACTGATAACGCAATTCCCACAAAAATATTCTCACGCCTATGATGTTCAATATTATCCTCGACTATAAATAGGTGACAGATAACAACGTTTTTAATCTAATAATAAAAACTGTTAGAAATAATGAACTTTAAACATTGTTTTAATTATTTCTGTAATATTAAAATGAGGTTTTATACTTCTGTCACGTTAGTATGGTTTGTATGGGGCTTCACAAACATTGAGATAATCTCAGAGGAAATACAAATAAATACACATTTTCTATGCTTGCATGATGACTTAATGACACATTCTTAGATGGCTACAAAATGAATATAATAATGAAAACTTTATTTCCGTAACACAGGTGTAATCATTACAATTATCCTTGGAGACTCCTTTAAAGCATGTACATAAGCGTGTGCCAGGAGTCTATGCTCTTCCGTACCTTATGCTAAACTATACCTTTAAATGAATATACTTGTAAACATACAACACGCAATAAAATCTATGTAATTAACCAGGAAACGTTGTCCTTCATGCGAATCTGTTCTAAACATGCAAAATAGTACACAGATATCCTGCAACGTTCCAACTTTTTTTTTATAAATATGTAATGCTCAATAATGAATTTGTGTATAAAATGGATAATGGATGTATTTGGTTAAAATAAATAAAATCTAGTAAACATAGAACTCGGTGCTACGTCCGCAAAAGCAATTGCTAACGCTATGATGAAAATTGCTTTTCATCTATAAAACCAATTTGTTTGGAAGTATACGAGCTATTAGTTTTTATTTTATAACAAGTGTCTCTTATTTGCATCAGATTTATGTTCTGTCTTAACTGTTTACTTTGATGGTAATTTCAATGCTACTTATTTCGGTGCTTACGGTGTGTTGTTGTTTGGTTTGTTTATAGCACTTTTATGCCTTAACTATTTCACCGCTCAGATCAAATCAAAAAGTTAGCTCGAACTTTGCAAAGAACAAATTGACGCCGATTTTATAAACATCATAATTTTATTTTATTGAAATTATTGGTTTCTACGGTTACTTATGTGTGAAACGAGATTGTAAATCCTACTATCTATGCCTTCTAGTTTGATTTATACACCCTTTCTCAACACAATTCGGCATTATTACTTGTAAATATTGTTGACATTTTTGATGACATATCATCTTAACTTTTTTATTTGATTCCAGTTTCACCTGGCACATGAAATTTTTATACCCATTGTCAGAACAGACGTACAGACTTTTATCTAGTGTCTATTACTCTATAAATTCTACAGTGTCTGGAGGAGGCAGAGTTTGAATTTACAAATCTAACAGCAAATCATAATAAATTAGAAGTAATCTATTTATCGTCAAATAGGCTGATAGTCAAGAACGTTGATCTTACGGTGACTTAAGATAATCGTTGCAAAACGCCGTAAATTGTTGTAATTGGGCGGTTATTTTCAATTTAAGACCAACATTACATTTATTTTTTTACTCTAAACGCATAAAATTTATAAGAAATTATTCAAATTACTTTTGCATTAAAAATACTATTTTGTATTTTTGGACTCTATAGAGCAATAATCAAATACAAATATAGATATTAACGTGGCTAATAATGTTTTGTGACGCATATGATATCGCGTCGTTAACCACATCCTCTTAGATAAGCCTATTAGTTTCAATATAATATTTTGTCCTGTAGCAATCAATATACTCGACTATTGTATAACGAAGTGTTGTTGCTGCACCATATCGAAAATATTTAAAACGTAGTTTTTCGAACAGTTCAAATTGTCAAAAAGTTGCCAGAAACTCGATTCATATAACATCAATTTGAACAAAGAATGTGAAATATATTCAATGTCTGTCTTGACATTGCCATTACTCAAAATGTGCCATAATACCACCTTAGTTAGCTAAGGTGGTATTAAGGCAAATTTATCTTAAGTGCTTCTGTAGGTCTCATGTTCACAGTTTTTTTAGTTACGGTTCGTTACGGTGGGTTCAGATGTTTAATCGTATAAATATACAGAATAATCCAGTTTTGTCATTGTAAACATGCCAATTGTATTATCTATAAGTCGAATAGTAAACTTAACAAATGGTCTATATTTCTCACCTCCGGTAGCACAGGGGTTTTTGGTCGTAACCAATAAATCAAAGTATTGTTGCTTGTCGCCTAATTTACATATTTAAATAGTGACAATGACCGTGTAGACATTTAATTAATTGATTCATAAACCTTTTCATAGTTGTAGAGCAAAAAGTACACATTGACCCCTGAATAAAACAAAAAGTACACAATGACGAAAGGGTTACAACGTGTTCCTATTAACATGTATTTTAATGTGCGCCGCGCTCCGCTCGGGCAGTTCACTCATTTGTTATGATCTTTTATTTTATTACAACCCTTTGAAATTATGTTTTTTGTTACTCTATTTCTTCGCTAGTTATTATAAATTAAATGTTATAAAATTTTACGTTTTAGTGATCTGTTGGTAATATTGTTTTTGTATTTTTGTTAGAATGTCTCTGTTATAAGTTTTGGTCTTTTAGATTTAGTCATACTCATACATACTTTTCTACTCTTTTGTCAAAAAGACCGTTGTTTGGCTCTGGATAAATCAAATAGTACTTTAGCCTAAATATCATTAAAGTCTCCTCTAATGATATTTAGACTAAAGTACTATGTAAACTGACTTAAGTGCAATAATGAAAATATTAAATTGTCATCAAATTAAGTAATCTCTCAAATAATTTACGGGATTCTATTATTCATCCAGTGGAATCTGCCTTTAGCAGAATTTATGAGGCATCCAAGTGCAAATTCAATGGTGTGTTAGGGCACTATCCTTAGATTCAGCCGGCTGCCAGAGTTAGATTCTTTGGACGGTCGTAAAACGGCAAAGAAGCCGTCAAATGTTGTTTATGTGTGCAATTCCGGTCAACGCTTTGTCTTTTACCGCGCGGCCTTCGGACGACACCCTAATAAAAGGCGTGGCAAAAAGTGCCCTAATGGTCGCTGATCCTATTTCAAAGCAATAAAATGCAACAAAATTAGCCTTTGTTAAATTTAGAACTGTAAATGTTTCAACTGCAGACATAGTTACTGACGAGTTCGACCGGCTCAAAGTATAAAGGGACCATTGTTTTATAGGCGTGTAATATTTAACTATTGTACATTTTGTTTTAAAATGGGTACAGGTTTAAGGGGTACAGCAGAGAGTGGTGGCGTTCCAAAATTGTTTAAGTTCTCAATTACCTGCACCAAATGACTTTGTTTAATAATATTGACAGCCTTCTTATATATTCTAACGTTACCATAGAATTGTTTATTGTTTCATAGATAGAGTCATAGAGAGAGTCAGTTCTTCAAAGACTTTACAGGATTTCTTTGTTGTACCAAAACGAAAGTTAAATTACCATTACAATTGCTATATTTTTTTATTTATGCAAACAGATTTATCTTTAATTGGCGTTATTAAAGACTCTATTAAAGATTCTAGACTAAAGTTCTACATCAGTAAAGTGGCAAAGTTAGCTACCATTACCGTGAACAAAATTGCGTCTGAGTCATTAAGCTGTTTATCGAATATTAATGTAATGTGTTGTATTCAACCGGTTTGGTGAGTTCCGTTTACGTCGAGTTCTAGTCAACGTCATCGATTGTCGCAGATAGGTACATGCCATGACGTGGATACGGGGACTTCCCTCGTTTTAGTTTTAATTTTATTTAAAGCCGTTGAGAATAGATCTAAAAAGTGTATTTTTGGCTCGAATTCGGTTGTCAGGGATATTACAGATGTTGAATATTTAATAAAAAAAACACCTTAAGAAGTTACAGGATATAAAAAAAGCTTTGGAACCTTAAGAAATACGTGAAACTTCAGCTATTTATTTTGACTTGCACACATTAGATCCTTATTTCGTTCTTATTACGTTGACATGAGTCAAAATACCTATTAAGCGAGCCGATAACTTTTTCGTAAATAATATAAAGTAAACTATAAATATATAAAAAACAACGAACACAGAACGTTCAACGATGGGAGAGCCATGCTTCGGCACAATAAAAGCAATGTTTAGCAACTCTTTCGATGCATTTTACCAAGTCAGCGCTGGCAGGGCCTCTCATAAGCCGGCAACGCAACTATTTGTGACTCTTGAGCAGCAAGTGCCGAATGTGTCCATGTCACCTGATGGCGACGTTAGTCTCTTACGATCAGTTGACCAGGCTGCTCATCTGCTATACAATAAAAATATATAATACATAGACTATAAAAAATATAAACTATAAAACAGACAGAATGTTTTTATAGTACTCATACATATGTTGTTATTTGTGATTTGGCATTGGCAACTGCGAGGTACAGCATATTTATTCCATAATTTCATTTTGGAATTCCCTACATGTATGTTTGGCGTGTCCTCGTCAATAAGTAGGTAACGCTTATTCATTGTGCCATTGACATTAGTTTGTGTGTCAATGATCTTGGCACAAATGATTGTACACCCTTTTTGCGAGGTTAAAGAAATATTATTACGGCATGAATTAAACAATTTGTCATATCGCTAACGTATTATAACATTATTTATCTTTTTTGTTTCCAGGAGTTTATCGGCGATGTAATATTGTACTAAGTGATGTATTTTCTTCTTTAAAAACCAAATGTTTCTCTAAAATATTGAGGATGTAAACTTTCTGTTCAATTATTACGATGACAATTCATTCTAAGGCCCTTTGGATTTTATTTACTTAATTCTTAAGATTGACCTATAAAGGAAAGTACTTAATGTTGTGTTCCTTAAATGTTATCTACCTTATAACTTCATTTATAAATTTTGCATTACGTAACATGCGCTCATTTTAACGATCTGTACGAACTTTTAAATTTGGCGATCCATGATATATTATATGTAATTATGTTGTGTTGTATTGATGTTAATATTTATTTATAAACGCGATCATGGAATAGATATTAGATCAATTAATTAATTAATAATTAATTCAAGGGTATGTAAGACCAATATATGACATTAACGGTCTGTGACAACGGCCAGTGTAAGTTGGTCAAAATATTAGAACTTTAAAAACTTTACTAAACGAAATGTAGAATATAGGAACACTTCTTTGTACGTCCGTTTGCCTGTGTCTGTCAAGGTTTATTCCCTAGACCGCGAGGAGATATGGAGTGAAAATGAACTGCAAACATTCAAATCTGCAATCGCTTGAAGCTAAAAAAAAAGGGCAAAGTCTTTGAAATATGGATTTCTGAGACTGACGCACTACTAATATTTTAGTTTGTGCAGACAATTCGGTGCGCTAATCGGAGTCGAATTTGTACTTTTTTATTTTTCTCTTAAAATGTTGATTAACAATAAAAATATTGCTTCATATAGAACCAAGGGTGTTTAGAGTACGTTAAGTAAGTTTACATTCAGGCTCATTCACAAGAGGTTTCTTGAAGACCAGAACCCATCTAAAATATTAACACTTTTTGTCAATTGTAATGATGCGTGAAGCCTTGGGACGACTTATAGAACTATTGTTATTAATAATACTAATGTTAAATTTACACTCGTATTATCGTTAAAAATCGATCCTAGCTATATTAAATAACTTACTATTTCCCGCGGCTTCTTTGAAAATGACAAACTTCCAAACAAACGGTCATACCTTACTTTACCCTATAAGGGTTGAAATTGTCAAAAACCCTTTTTTAGTGGGTGCTTACAACATAAAAAGAATCAACTGCAAAAATTTCAAGTTTGTAGCCCCAGCGGTCTGGACTCTGCGTTAGTAAATCAGCAAGGGCAAGTAATTTTATATGTATAGATATTGAAGTTCATCCCTGTACCACCAAGAACTTAACTTACAGAGAAGACTGGCTGCTTATGAATGGTAATCGTGATCATAGATATACAGAGTTATATAATGGCCTAATAGGTAATTCTGCTAAATAAATCCTAAAGTCCTAAATATGATAAACACTAACATGAAAAATAAAAATTAAGCGCATAGTTATACGTATAAGGTAAATAAGGAAAAATAGCGACGAAATTATAGAATGGTGTACGGATTTCTTAGAACTCAACACGGCTTCGTCGCATCGAGCCTCCGGAGATTTTGGTTACGTCAAGACAACATCGGAAATTCCTTATCGTGACTGTCTATTTCGATGTAACGCAAACCTCCATACCTTGTCATAGTGAGAGCTATGATCTGCGGCGTTGATTGTGAAACATATATAACTAGTCTCTCGGACTAATTCTACTTCTACACTTGATAAAGACGTTTGTTTTACCGACTAAATTCGACATAAAATTAAAGTTTTCTTAGAACCTACTAATTTATTTTGTAGGGAGGGTACTAAGAGACTTAAAATATTTTTGAACATTAGAAAAGGTTAATCGGATTTCCTGTTATAGATAGACTGTAAAATATCATTAATCAACGCTTAAAACATTCGCTCACTCGGGTCGCTTACACATTATTACATAAAGCTTATTTTGTTGCAAGCGGACGGCACCGTTTATAAAACGTTATCTTCAAATGAACACAATAACAAGTTTAATAATAGGAGTGATTAATGTGCCTACAGGATGACGCGCACTTTGCGCCGGGGGTTAAAGGGAGGCGCGAACACGACGCTGTACAACATCGCGACTGTTGCGAGACCCGGCCGGTGCAGCTCCCGTCCCAAATGACCAGACATTATTTAATTGAAATAGAAGTGAAAGGGTGACAACTGTAATAGAAAACAAAAAAAGGGTTACGTTTTTGCTAAAACGACTCGATGAAATATCGTTCCAGCCGTGCATTGTAACATTTGTTTCTTACTACCTATTTAGTAAGCTGTTATGAGATTAATGGCCTTTTTTAGCATTATTTTATTTTTATAATTTTTGTGACAAAAATACTATCTTATAAAGTAAACGAGGCCTAATATAAACATAGACAAGTAAAATACAAATAAATTTACTAAGGGCAATATTAAAGAAACTATAAATCACAGCTAAACGCGCCAGTTGTTTACCAACTTGTTTGACTTCAACTTCTTGTAAGGCTGTTTGTGTAATAAAAGAAACGAATTCTGGCTTGACATTTGCTAACTAATGATTCCGTGTCACAATGCGTCTGCTCGCTCCCTGTCAAGCGACTTTAAAAGCCCTTTGTTACCAGAAATTTTTAACACTTCAGTGTTTGATTTGTGCGAATTTGCGACATTAAGAAAAAAATATACGATTGATATGTCACGTTTTTATTGTTGTTTGTATTTGCTACCTGGACCTTGCATATCCAAAAAAATAAAGGTAACGCGTATTGATTGCGCGTCGACAGTATCGAGCCTTTCACGCCGCTCAACGAATATATATGACAGTTTCATAGAGGAGTCGTTGACTTTATTGTGTTCAAAAGTAGCGTATCGAGCGGATAATTGATGCTCATTCGCAGAATCTCTACTGATTACAATTCCTACAGTTAGCTATTCACTCACTGTCATTTATTAGGTACGCATCGACTGATTCCTTTCTGCGCATAGAATGTAAAACAAAACTGTAGTAACAATGCATTAATATTTAATATCACAGCATAGCAGGGTTGCAGGGCATAAGGCGTGAAATCGAATTGTCAACGCGGACTCCAGTGAACATATTGATATTTTAATTAGATTTACAAAGTCGTTTCTCGCAGTTTCGTGGGCAACACCCAACTCTTTGAGCTGCTCTAATGGCACCCCGCGGACTATATTTAAGGGTTGACGGACCCTGCTTTGTGCCTCCTCAATATTTACTCCCAAATGCATTAGTGCAACAATACTTACTTGGTTTTTTAAGTTTTCGTAGCAGCTTCCGCGTTATCGTTTACAAAAGCTTTGGAAATGTCACTCACGGCGTAATTATAGAGCAGCGCAGCAGGTAGCCTACAATCTATAAAAGTAGCGAATATGAACAAAATCATAATTGCTTTTCGTCTATACGTGTAGGTTAAAATAGTTTTTGTTAGCGCCTTTTGTTGTTATAGTAATAAATTCACAGAAGAAATAATTACTTGTTCGACACGATACGGTCCTTAAATATTTCCAGGTACCACCAATTTTATCTCTAAAAAATTTTGAGGAATAAAACTTGATTAGGAAATATATACCTTTTACTTTAATAATAACGGCTAATTTTAATTAATTAATTTAAATCTTTACAAATTCTATGAACAGTTTTACAGGCATTAGCGCCTTAACTAAAACGCATTGAATTTTGTTATTTCGACCAGAAGGCTAATTCTCGTAATAAAAGTTCGTTCTCAATTCACGAAATTCTACGAAAATACCTTTTATGACAGTTGTGAGATCCTCTCGATCTCACAACTGTCATAAAAGGTATTTTCGTATTGATCGGAACTAAAATTTTGTTCTAGTACATACATAATATAACGCCTTTTCAATCAACCACAACTAGTGAGTTTTGGTCGATTGAAAAGGCGTTACTAAGGTTTCAATAAGGAATATTAAAACGTTAGTATACTATTTCTGTTGCACACTGATGTAATTTTATTTCTAATAAGTTAGTAAAATTCTGTTTAGTAATGTGTTTACAGATTTATATGTATACTACGCCGTATTGAACGGCGAGGTACGAACTGGAAATGAACTCATCTAAGGATTTTTTAAGTCACGTTAATAAAATAAGAGAAATATTTAACAGCAGGTTTAACATAGCATTACCTGACCGTCGCTATATGTTTATGTCTACTTGAATATCTGAGAAAATTTAATTTGACACAATAATTAAGTTTCAACATAGCTTCACTTCAATAACCCTAAATCATGATCAATTGTAATAAGCTGTTTTTAATCCCTTATATCCTTAGAAGTAAGATAGGACCACCAAATTATTAAAAAAAACAGTCAGTCGAATGAAGAATCTCATCCTTTTTGAAGTCGACTTAACATCTTTAAAAACATAAATCATGTCAATCATGTTATAAAATGTTGAACATTTAAGTAGAATTTTTTTAAAACATATGCATCGTAATACAAAACGAGACGAACAAACATCTGCAAAATTATTTTTGTTCCAAAACAACACGATCAATTTGTCCGAATATGCAATGAGTAGAGAGCAGGAGGGTGGCGGAGCCCTACTGCGAGTCCCGGCGCGCGCCGTCACTTCACGCTGCGTCGTCGGTACACAGAACTCTAATTGACACACTAAAATACGTCATGTCGCATAAAAGCAATGATTTTACTCTGCCCTTCCTTTTCTATGCTATATATTGTTTTATGTGAAAAGTTAATTTATTCTAACTAGTAAAACAACCTGGCCTTACCAGATAACTACATTAATTTTACAATTATTTACAGTTTTGCTTTTGGTGAATAATAAATAATTACTAGAGATAAAATAGATATCCAGCAACGTGCTGGGTTTCGGCCTATACGGTCTAAGTAATAATATGTGAACTTAGTATATTTCACTAATATACTGTTTTAATTCAATTATATTTAGGTTTAGTAAAGAATGGAGGGTGCTCTTGAGATATGCAAATTTAAAAGCAAGTGGAGACAGCCGACAGGCTCAATTTCATATAAAATAACGTCTCTAACAATAAAAAGAGCAAAAAGACACTGCCGTACCATCCTTTTCTCGAAGCCGTTCGGGACATTTTCGACCTCCTAACTTTATTCAGGAAAAAAATTGGAACCTTAATTTTCAGTGATCCAGAGGGCATTACATAGCTAGATATATATTGTCAAAGTAGATTAAATTTGAACCAGTAGGTTAAGAATTATAACAAGTTCCTTAATTTTGTCAGGGACTGTCTTGCCGATCATCAATACTTCTACGGTACTTCCAGCAGACCCATAAAATCCTTTTTACATTTTTAGTCCCGTTATCCAGATATACAATCTGAATATACGTAACTTTGTAATCTGGAGTCCCATATACTTATTCTATTAATATTAGCAGAACAAAATCTGCAAAATACCTAATAAATTCATGAGATATGTTTCATTCAATATTTGGACTATATAAAGACTTATACTTGCTATACTACTAATAAAGTTAATTTACCAAGAAGGTATTTTATACTGAAAATGAAATCTGTACAAAAAATTGTCTACGAATTTGTAGGAATACCCAACGTTTATGAACTGTCGCGACTTGTAGGTAATTTAAACAAGAGAATACTTTTACATAATTTGCTAAAATGTTGGATATAACTATTTTATTTCCTGTGTTTATTTAACAATCCTACTTAAACGATAAAAATATATATACTGTAAATTAATTAATTATTACATTTTCTTGATCGAAGATTATTTGTGATAGATATGGCTTGAGAAATGAATATATATTATTCACTATAAAATGATTAAATAAATATTTAAGTACATACTACTACTACTTCTTTACGAATGATCTTTATTTTTAAAAGACTGGAAACCCATCAAAATCGCCTTGCAGTGTCTTAATTTAACTTTTGAATCTTGTTATTACAAACATCTTAATTTATTTTCAACTGTTGTCTGTTTCATATTTCTGGAAACTAACTAAGGAAAAGTGGTTTTACACACTACTCATAATAACATTAATATTTATGTTATTATTATAAGTATATTCTTAATAACAACAGCAACGTTTTATTAACTATTAAATATACTTAATACTTTTCATATACAATCACATTTAAATTAAATACATACATCACATACATTTAACTTACAATTTCTTTTTTAATATTCTTTATTCAAATATAACTAGCAAATAATTTGCATATTTCTCTGCCTAAATTTGTTTCCAACCACGTAGTAGGTACGTTTCCGAGAAATTTTCTAGTGCTTCGTTATGTCACGGTACAATTATAATAAGTACCGTGGTTATGTGGAAATCGAATCTACGAATATTTATAATAATAATAATTTCACGCATGTCACACACGGCCGTCTGATCCCAAACTAGGCAGATCCTGTACTATGGTAACCAGACTGCTGTTAAAAACACTCTTATATATTTCTAAATACATAATATAGATAAATTTCGTCAGGTTGTACACATAAAAATTAATCCCACCCGGTTTTTGCTGCTTCTTACATTTTCTTTTCTATATTAGATATACTTTTCAATATGCGTTTTTTGTGGCAAAAACGGCCCTATCTTTTTTTTTAAGTTAACTTAGGAGTCTGATTATTTGACAGCTTCAAGGGACTATAGACCTGAGTATATGGTTTTAAATGAACTCGATATCTCCACGCGTTTATGAGGAAAATAGACAGACAGACAACATTCCATGTGAGGGTTTTGTCGATGCATATCCAGAAATTATTAACATGGTTGCTGGTTAAAACTGTCCTGTTAAAACTGTTAATATATTTTCTATGAAAATAAAATAATAATGTAAAACTATAATGAGAATATTATTATAGAACTTGGAACATAGGGATATAAATATATTTTTATGCTCCAGCCCTCGTTATACAATTGGCATATTCCTCGCCCCCATGGCTGCCCGAGGCAAATATCTGTAGAATGCGTGTAATTATTTATTTGCTCGCCGAGCCCTCGTGCTCCTGCGCCCACTCACTCTTTCAACAGCAAACAAATAAATGCAAAAAGAATGCAATAGTAAAGTGAAATTTGAGGAATGTGAAGTACCCACATGTTTTAGCGTTAATTTAACAATCGAAATATTAGAAAAATAAAATGGAATGTTTTTAAGCAATTGGAATGCCCTTTCCAACAACGAACAACGCAAAAAGTTCTTATTAAAGATTACATCGTGTTATATATGTAGGAGTAGGTTACGTACTTATCTATGTCGATACCTATGTAAAGTATTGAAAAAAATGTACAGTCTCTAGACATAGCTCACGACATAGCTTTATAAATAAATAAATAAATAAAATAAATAAAGAAGGCTCCAAACATTATCCTTAACTGCAATATGTATTGATAATCTTAATGTATTTGTTTAGGAGTAAAAGTACCTACAATTTTTATTAAGAGCAAAGTTTACAATAATGTTATTAATGTATTGATAAACTGAACATAACGGAATATGTATTGAATTAAAAAATCTGAAACGATTAGGTTCTTGTGTTGATGTTATAAGCGTTCAAGCATCCGGCAGCATCCTTTGTTTACAAATGGAGGAACATAAGATTTTATTACCGTCTCGGAACTTAAATACAAACACGAATCATCGTGTATTATAGTATTTTATAGCTTTATAACACTATCGTTCAATAGCCGCATTGGCGGGTAGGAGCAGGATTCTTTAGTATTTTGCTGATAAAAAAGAGCTTAAACGGTATCGTTTTTCATGTGAGCTTTAAAGAATGAAAAATACACAATAGCATCTGATAAAGCCGGAGACAAACACAACGCGCCGGGTCGCTACTATTTTGACATTTTAATTTCACCCTTCCTTAAAATCCGTTTTGAATGGCGATAGATGGGGGCGCGAAGTGATGTTGAGCTCTCTTGATACATGTATCACAGTCGCAAGAGAGACTTGATTGACGTTTATCGCTTGGATTAAAATACAATTAAATTTAATTTTAAATTGAGCACAAAATTTTAAATGTAACCCTTTACGAGTACGCGATAGGCATTGTTATATAACACTACCAAAGGTATATTTCGGTTCAATTTAAATTTATAACTTTCTACAAACAAAATTTAAATTGCACAAACTATCGACAATAGCTTGAAATTTATGGATGGAACGACTGTTTAGTTCGATGTCCTCGATTAGAGGTAATTTGTGTCAATCACTAGCCCATTGTACCCAAAGCGCAGGCGGACGTTGCTCCATTTGGACATGAACATTCGCTCTAATTAAACGCGGACCCCCATTTACAAAAGTCAATCTCGGGATTAAAATTTGACGTGAACGGACCATTTCCGACTATTCTAATAGGCAGTCCTTTGTAAGGTATACTATTAAAACGTCGATCTTTGAGAGATTAGTTTCCCTTTAATATTAGTTTCCTAAACACAGTTGACAAACGGCATTAGGTACTCACCTATCGATATTCATACCCACATAAATTTATGATAAAATTAACTAGGTTGTATACACATTAAAATGTTTTACTATTTATTTACTAGAGGTATGAAATATAAAGTTGCCGCAACGAGTTGATTAGAAGTTCCCACAGTCTGAGTTGAACAAAATCCAATCTTTATTGCTTTTCATATCTAACCCTATAATGTAGTTTCATTGCAAATAATAACTTATTTTATCGCCTACACAAAACCGATTTCATGTATAAGGTTGTTTGCATTTTAGATTTGCACAATTCTTGATTTTGCGGTCTATCACGGATTCGGTTTGAAATGGAATGTTTGTATCTCATTTTTACAAATGGGTATCGGTGCATGTGGGAAAAGGACCCAAACGGTAAAGCGGTAGGGTTATGCGAGACAAAGTAGGAGTGTGCATTGGATGCAACCCTTTCATTCGGCCTGTGACTGGTAAACAGTAATTTGATTTCACGCTAGTCCAATGATTAATGCCAATGACTTATCGCTCCATATTTTACCGATTTAGACCAACAGACCATTTTCAACCTATATTACTATACCATGCAAAAAAAAAATACTACGTTGACCGTCAAAGTATTTATAAAAAATACTAATAATTATAAAATTTGTTAGGAACGACTTCTTTGTACAAAATAACTTATTGCGCCATACTTCGGCACAAATGGGCTGGCTTGACCGGTGTGATATCACGGCCTCACAGAACATAGATACTATAAACTACTACTACCTACTATAAACCTTAGTTGTTTTACAGTACCAAAAACCAATAATGTTATGTTGTACCTACATCTTTAAGTGTTAAATAAATTGAAAAAAAGAACCGTCTTTAAGCAATTCTTTCATTGTTTTTTCACAGAACGAGTGAGGTTGCCAAACCCCTCACCTCACCGAGGACTCGAAGGGACTACAGAGACTACGCACTTGTGATTGTTAGTTGGAGGTATCCTTGGGCGGCAGTAGTCACTTTCCATCAGGCGACCCGTCTGATCAGTTGCCCCTATACCATAACAAAAGAATAACAGGATTCTACTCCTAGAGCTAATAAGGCTGTCGTATACCCCGGCAGCACTATTGTTTTTTTTTGGTTATCGTTTCATTGATTAAAAACGGCATATGTGTAGACGTAGACATCATCTGAGATGATGATGCTGTTCAATAATTAGATTACGAGCTCCTACTAATCGGATGTGAAGTGCTTTAAGATGACATTTGTAATACAACAAAAATCAAATATATCAAAACCAAATCGTTTAAAAATAAGTAGTTCTTAAGTTCCTTTTATAATTAACACTTAACGAAAGTCAGTCTGAAAAGAATATTAGACAGACGTCTCGGAAAATAATATAGCTCTTGTCCCTAAGATTATTTTGACAAGTTGGAGGAAGAATTGCAATGTGGGTGAACAAATTCAGTAGCCTATTATTATTATTTTATTGAATAGGAATAACAACACACAGTTACACACACAGCTACAACATACAGTTTACAAAATAATCTAAACATATATTGCATTTATGTTATATTGTAGCCCACAACGTTATTCACAAATTAACAGAAATAAGTATAAAATACAGTATTAAAGTAACACGTAAACAGTAACAGTAACAGTAAAAATACAGTACAGGTTGGAATATCCATACATTAGTCGTTTAAGTTATTCAGTTTTTTTGTGGTAATTATGAAAATTAGAACAAGGATTATAGTTAATACGGTTATATTATAATAGTCTAATTCTTTAAGCAAAAGGCATTTGAACTTGCTTATTGAGCTGGCGAAAATATCAACATTAATGAATATTTTGTTGTAAGTGTCTAACATGCGACGCATCGGCGAGCGGATCCCAGTGTTGGTACGACATTTGTTCACTGAAAATAGTTTGCCGGCGCACACTTTACGTCTGTAAATCCTACTGAGGACTGTATAGCATAGAATATTATTTAATTCAGTGCAGTTAACTTTGTTGGTTGCAATTTTATACAGCGTTAAAGCATTAATGTACTTTCGTCTCCAGCTGAAAATCAATGCTGAGAATCAATGTTCGAAATATAAGTCCAAAATTGTTTGACACTGTTGATTAAGTTGTTCTCCACAGAGGTAATATATTTATCAAAACATTCGTCACACTTCATTTTAAATCTGGCTCTGCATGAGTATATGTTTCATAATCTGAGACATTTTTGTACTTTTTCCATTTCACATCAGCAGCTTTTAATAGGCCACTGCTGGACTTAGGCCTTAGACTTAGACTTTTAGTAAGGAGAGCCTTAGAAACGAGGTTTTGGCCTACTATACCACGCTGGCCAGACGAGTTGGTATAGGGTTTAGTCAGTTTTCCTTCTCTATGCAGTTGTCCTGCGTAGTTTGCTCCCTTAGTCGGCTCTTACGACACCCACGGGATGAATAGGGGTGATGACACTATGTATTCTTAATCCGTCACCACACGGACAATTCTTCCATTTAATCCAAGCCTTTTGTTTTTTTTTTAGTATGTAGATTAAAGTGGACAAAAACCAAACTGGATATCTTGAGGAACGACAGCCCGCTAAAGGTGTGTGTTCCTCAATTATGCTGTATATTCTGCTATAAAATTTGTTTACGGTTTCTTCCGGATTCAACTGACTGAGGAGTTCATGCCAATCAGTCTTTTCGATTTTAAGGTTAATGTTTTCATAATCAGCTCTATGGAAATTATATTTTTTAACGGTTGTCATTGTTGTATTCATAGGTTGTTTGATTCATAGGTTGTTTGATAATGTTTAGATTGAATTCACACGTAAAAGGAGGATGATACGAATCAATGGTTGGCAAAGGGTGCGATATACAATTAATTTGACAATTATTATTTGCTATGAGTCTAGTACTTTTCCCTTAATGTTTTTAAGAGTGTTATATTGACAAGCGCTTAATGAGAATATTAAATTATTTAGATGTGTAGAAGTTTCACTCAAGCCACCACGTAGAGATGTACCTAAAGATTTATCCGTAGAAGTTAGTGTCAACCATTTGACTTCCGGCATATTGTAGTCGCCAGCAATGTAGAAGCTTTCCACAGTCTGTTTACTTAACAGATCCTGTAATAATTTAAAATGCCATGCATACACTGAAGCAGGCATTTTGGGTGGGATGTACGCAGCGCTAAAAACATGACGGTTAGATTTATTTATGCTAGGTATCTCGACGGTAGGCGCTTAGTAGATTGTCTCGTTTAATGCGTGTTGGGAATTTCACAATTATGTTCTTTGGTCTATTATTAGCTTGATAAGCATGCTGGACTCGATTGATAAATACAATATCTTTCTGTAATACAGGGAAATTTATACTACAGTTCCATCACGTGAAATAAATTTTCGCTGCGCCTTTCAGGGATGGTTCAGAACCTAGACATTGCAATTCCTTGCTTGTTGTTCTAATGCATCGATTTTATGTTCTAGATTGTTGATTATCCGCGAAAGAATACACAAAGTATATAAATGAACGTCTCGAGACCACTGTCCGTGATGGTTCCGCCCACATCACGGACAGTGGTCTCGAGACGTTCATTTATATACTTTGTGTATTCTTCATACTCTTTACCGAAAAGTTCAACCTTATTTCGAATTTCCTCGTAATCTTTATTATTGTAAATCATGACCTCCTGATTGTCACTGTTAGATTTTTGTATTGTAGTGCATTGTAATTTCAGGTCTGTAATATCAGCAACCAATTTGTTCTAAACTAGATTCTGCTCCTCTTTGTATGTGTTAAACATTTGTCTGATTTCAGTTTTGAAGGTTTCCAGTATTTTATTCTTGATCTTATGTCTTGATTTGAACTGGTCTTAGGCGATTCAACACGAGGTCGTTTCTTCCTTGTGGTAACACCTGTCCCTTTTTCAACTCAGGACTAGTATTAGCTTTAGGGGTATGTGGTGGTGTACGTTTCAAGGGCATAGTTATATTATTCAAGTCGGGTGCACAATATAATTTGATCAGACAAAATTATTAATTAATATGTATATTTAAAGAGCACCCTAATAAAGGCCCTGGTTCAAAATGCTTATAAAACTATATTAATATTTTGTAGCAAAAGCACACCAATAAATGCCCACTCTGAGTTGTTTACGGTTAACCACACAAGAAAACGAGACACTGACACAGAGAGGATTTAAGACTACTGGCGATCTAGTCTAAATATTCAAGAAAGAAATTATTATTCTGAGAAGGATAATGTGAGAATGTATGTTGTGTGCTCTCAAAATATTGTTACACATACAATAATATGCAAATTTTGTACTCAAGAAGTAGAGGAACCGTATAATAAATAAAAAATTAGCATTCTGAATTCAAGGAATTTTCAAGGACAAAAACTGAACAAGATAAAAAATCCTTTAAAGGCTTTTGTTGGCTGACAAATTCATATATATCATTTTAACGCCAACTTTAAAATCTTTAGACTATGTATATTAAATATAAAAAATATAAGCCTAATTATTAAGTACCGACTTTTATAAGTTTTCAAAAGTTACCAAAGTTTGACTAGTGGTATTTACTACTAGAATTTTAACCATACGTGTACGATAATATCAGTACACTTCCCCTTAATTATTTATTTATGGATGTTAATTGGTAGTGCCACGTGACCTTTTAAAAAGACAAAACGCTATCAGCTATTTGATCACCCTTTACTTTTAATCGCTTTGTTTACATTCATTTTACTTCACATTATGTAACAACAAAATGAATAAGCTTAATGAATAGAAAAAACACGATCATTTTATTTTGGTCACGTACTAGTGTTGTATAAAAAGAAAATAGGTTTTTTGTTATTAAAGAATGCGATTGCATAGTTCTCAGGAATTTGTAAAAAACTATCAAGAGCTTTGACTGAATGCAGAAGCCGGGGGAGTTAAGGAATATATAAACCAAATATAGCACCACCAAACCAGCAGTAGACCAGCGATAGTCTTATGATTTTGCTGGTGAAAAGTATTGATTCGGAGAGGCAATTACGTGTAACGCCCACCGTATAGACAAAGGCAGTGACAACGATGTTAAGACAATTTATTTATTAGATTCATGGTAGCGGCAAAAAAGTTGTTTAAATACTTACTACTAAATGTTTTAAAATGTGTCAGAAAGGGCTAAAAGTGAAAATAAGGTTAACACAAGTTTTTAAGTCTAGGAAGCAGTTTTATTGATCGTCTCCTACTGCAGTCCTGCTTCCTAGACAAGTATCGTTCACGCAAGCGCAGTTTTGGGCTCAGAGCGCAAGCGTATAAACTATCTACGATCGTGTACCTCGTGTTACGCAGCTACTTATATATCATTATAACAAACGTAGATATACGTAGTAGATATACGTAGTAGATATACGTAGTAGATATACGTAGTAGATATACGTAGTAGATATACGTAGTAGATATACGTAGTAGATATACGTAGTAGATATACGTAGTAGATATACGTAGTAGATATACGTATCTATATTTTCTCAGTTCTGGGTGTTCCTCGTCACTAGTAAAAGTAGTTTCCGTTGCAAAGGTAGAAGGGTTATTACATTTTTATTTAACGAGAATGTATAATAATGCTACTTAACTGTCACTTTCAGACAAAATTGAAAGACTAGTAGCTACTGTCTACTAAAAGTACTTTAAAAAAAATTACATATTTTACCAATTTCAGGTATTTACTCCAAATTCAGGTCTAACAATGTTTCACACGATGGGTGCCCAATCTGTTAATAATTTCAAGGGGAAATTTCCAATTCGAAGTGATTAGAATTGATGAATTTTCTTAAAATCAGCTTACTGCATATGATAGTAAAAAAATTGCTTTTAAATTACACATCTTTATTACTAAACTAAATATGAATAGAAGTCTAATAAACAAAATTCAAGACTGTTACACCCGAGCGAAGCCAAAAGCAATAGTTCAACATTAAGTATAAACGATGATTACCCGTGTTAAAGGAAAATAATAGACTGAAAAAGTTGTTTGCTTGGGCTACTCTAAGGTTTAAATCCTCTTAACAGATAGTGTAGCTCCTTTTTACCTTGAAGAAAAGACTCTAATGTTCTCATGTTCGCGTATGTACCTAAGTAATCAAATAACGTTAATACCCATCTCAATTGTTAGATAATGCCATTGTTCCGGAGTTACATGCTCCGCTACGCCCTCGCTCCAATATTTGTTTATCGCTATTCGTCTACTTTTATCGCTATCGAAGCTTTTGTTAAAATTTCGTATGTTTTTTCGTATAAAATAGCTTTTTTGCCGTAAAAAATATTTTTGATGTGCAAGCACGTGTCACATGATCGATCACCGAACAGTACCAGAGAGGATACTCGCAAAGGGACCAAGGAATGTAATTGATAAATCACACTCGAATTTTTTACTTTCCCCCATTTCTACGCTATTTCTAAGGTTGAATATATCTCATATTAAATCATATTCCATTAGTTTCAACTGTAAGCTTAAAGAGCTTAAATCGATCTATACCTATGCGCAATTCACGCCTGATCCCTAAGTGTGAACATCTGTATTTGCGTATGGCGCTCCCACTCTTACGCGTATTGATACAAAGCCGTATTCAAATAACTTTAATCGCTTAAGTACACAAATCCATTCTCGCTACTAAAGAATATAATTATTCATAGGCGACGCCGACAGCAATCCTTTCCATCTACATTATTGTTTGCATATCTAATATGTGGTGATTTTGAAAGTATAAAATATTGCTATATAAGCTGTCAGTTTCGCACAACTTTATCAAACAGATAAATTAGTTTTAATGTATCTAAAACTTATTTATCTATGTTTGCTACAATTAGCCTTTAGCTAACCTACTAACAACACTAGGAATTTGATGAAATTGATTCTTTACAAAAAATAAAAAAAAATTAAGTAGCAAGTTTTCCTCTTCTTCCATCGTTGTCGAGTTCCAACGAGTGAAACTGGCAAAAACTTTTGAGGGCTGTTTTTTTACGAATGTTGAACACCTTTTCTAATAAGAAGCTCTTAAATGCTGTTGCTTCAGATTTTCACCATTACAAGTTGAGAGAGTATACAAAATATGAGGGCCGAATTCCACCAATAGATTTGAGTTAAGAAAAGGTTAAAGATTAATAATGTCGATCTTTTCGGTCAATTTTTAGACCCCTTCTACTCTTATTTATAAAGGGAATGTATTGAGTACATGGTATAAAATCATTTTAATGATTATTTCAGTTAGATTTTAGTAAGTATGTCACTTATGCTTCACTTACGCCTATAGGTACGTACCAAAAGACACTACCGTATTTTAAGTACGAAAAAGCCGATAATCCTGAAGATCCTGATCAGGATAATCAGGCAAATTTGTCAAATTAGTGTATTGTCATCGTTCCTTAATAAATGTGCAAAATTTCAATTTAATTCGAAGTTTATATAGTTTAAAGTGCGTCAAAATCACGTATGAAGATTTCGTTACATACATACATAGCAAGCTAATAAAAGCGTGTTAAAATGAGATTTCTTTTCTTTAATAATAAAAAAAAAGATTTTAATTCTTTCATCTTTGTCTTTTTTTTTCATTTACGAATCCATCTTTACTTTTACCATTAGAAAAATAAATAAATAATTATTAATAAAAAAATCATTAAAATGATTATATATCATGTACTCAATACATTTAGTGGACAAATAAGAGTAGAAGGGTTAAAAAAACTGGACCAAAAAGTTGGCCGGCAATATCCACTTTTTTAATCGTTGACTTTTTCTTAACTGAAATCCATTGGTCGACTTCGGTCCTCACATTTTGCATACTCACCGCCCGGTATAATATAAACTTTCTTTACTCTTAAATATGAAACTCAATTGGGATGTAGAAAAAGGTCATCCTTTCACGCGTTGCAATCGCAAAATATAAAGCTATCACATAGAATAATAGCTATCACGTCACGTATCATAAAATAAATTGATGTAACAATATCAGTGTTGTAACCATTAAACCCTTCTATTAGAGTTTTTTTATTAAATTCAGTCAAACGTGAGCGTTAGGTAATCAATAAAATTATCCAGACGTACGCTTCTCGAATGCAATCGGTTGAAAATGTTAAAGTAAGACTTACTTTCATTCATTTCATGCATGGCGGAGCAGGTCGCCCCGTGACATGTTCTCCTGTGACGTAATGACACGGTGCCGTCTATTCTGACATGCAGTACATTTCAAAGTGCGCATCAATACGTTTATACGCATCATTAGGTATCACGCTAAATAAAAATGCCATGAGCTTTAATTTTCTTAAGTTTTAGCAAAGTGTTTTATACCATTTACCATTCACATTATTGGAATTCTTGAACTTTAAAAATGAAAAAAAAAACTTTTTTCTTCTGTTATAGTAGAACAGGAACCAAAACTATTAAAGTACCTACATGCCATGTTGATTCTCAACTACCTGTCAAATTAATTAGGGTTTGCCACTTCGTCCGTTCTAGTGTAATCAGAAAATTGAAAAAAAAAGTTATTTGTATATAGATGAATTTGTACAAAAATACGTAATAATCATAACGTAATGTAAAACATTAACGCCAAATAGCAACAATTTTTTCATTAAAACCAGATGTGCGATAAACGTTATCAAGGGGGTTAACCGTGACCTCATAAAAAGCGGAATTTATTACATCTCACGACCCTTGCCCTGAAACTAAGACAGCGGAGGAAATAATAGAAAAATATCGTAATTAAAATCCAACCCTTCCTGTAGTTGTGCCTTTTTATAGAGGGATAAAATTGGAGCGAGACGCGCGTGACCGATGCGATGATATAGTGAGGAGCCTCTGAGGCTAGGCAGCGAGGGCGTGTACCAAACAACGCTGAGGGCCCGGCCTGAGCGATGTTTAATGATTTTGTTACCTCGTTATTACAACGTTAACATATGTGACGATTAACTCCCTTCGATAAATACTCATTTCCGCTATCATTATCTTCACTAATGAAAAGTATTTGAATAAATTATACACTGTAAACTGTCTGAATGTGAAAATTAGGGGGGTCATATTGAAATACCGTTGTTAACGGAACAAATGCTAAGGCAATATTTGATTACCTATTTGAAGACAACAATTTAAAAGTGTAAGTGTGTACGTTTAAACTAGGTATTAGGAGACCACGGTAGACTTTTATTCGGCAGTAGGTTAAGCGTGTTTCTCTGATCGTTTGTTGGATATCATTATTTCTTGAAATATGTTAGCATATATCCATCATCTGGATAGCTGGCGCTCCACCACTGTGCGTTTTTCGAGACACTTTTTGCCTCGCACAACCAATATGTGGAAGGCTTTATCGTCTGCGGTATTTCCGGACCGATACGACCTTCAAGAAAAGAGCGTGATTTGACTCCTGATTTGCAGACGTTCATGGGCGGCGATGGTCACTTTCCATCAGGTGACCCGGCTGCTCGTCTGCCACCTCTATCATAAAAAACGCTCGACAAATCTGTAAATTTTTCCTCCAAACTATTAATTTCATTAAAAAATAATTATTCTTAAGTGACTAACGAATAATGAAACAGTATAGCAAGAATACAAGATGCAGGACATCAACAAAAGGTGTATTAAGTAGATTTCTGTTGTTCGTTTGCATTCAGAGTGCATCTAACCCGACCTCAAATAAATCTACTTCATTCTTGAGATTTTTAGAGAGCCTTTGGCAATAGACTCGTGGACGCACATGAAAACAGATGCGTCTTGTAATACACATACCTGTTTTGGTCTTATAACATACTACCTACTATTATGGAAAACGGATTTGGTGAAAGACGATAGAGATAACTATTTTTTAACCATTAGCTGCTAAATTACATTGAGTCTAAATGGCTAACAATTACTGAAATAATTTGGACTAAGCTCAATTCCTCAGATATTAGTATTGTATATAAATATAATGACTTCTGTCAAATAACAGAAGCTTAGACTGCGGCTTGGTGAGGACGTGACGAGGCGGGTCGCAGAAAAACTCGAACCATCACGTTTTATATTGCTTACAAAGATGAAGCGTAAACTGGCAGCCGATAATGATTGCCATAATCACTACCTTTATTCAGACCAACATAATTGTCTTTCTTGATTACAAAAAAATGAATCCCTTGTAATTTTAAAATAAATCACAATTTTAGATATCATACCTAAAATATTGATTTGTGTGGTAATGCATTTTTTTTTTGGTTTCGTTCTTTCTGGTTGGTGTTCAGAACTTTACATATTGAATACATAGTACAGTACTCAAAATATGAGCTTCTGAACACCTTTACCTTTTATATAGTACTAGCTGACCCGCGCAACTACATCTGAAACTCTCAAAAGAAATAAATTTTCTTCGTTTTGGAATATTTTTCATAGATACGCTATTCGTAGCGTGATGTAATATAGCCTTTAGCCTTTCTCTGTAAATGGGCCATCCAACACTAAAATATTTTTTTAATTCGAACCAGTAGTTCCTGAAATTAACGCGTTCAACCAAGCAAACAAACTCTTCGGGTTTATAATATCAGTATAAATTTTAGGGATGGTGTGTTTGTGAAGTAGTATTTATAAACAATTTCCAAAATTTTCATGTAGTAAGTAAATTATGTCTGTTCTTTGTGAGTACTTATTTCAGATATGTAAGTTTTTAATTTTCATTACTTTTCCATCGATCAATAGTTTTGGTTCAGTAGTTTTGGTTGTTTCAATTTTGGAATGACCGTACCTTTAGAAGGTATACCTTCAAGTTTTAAGAGAAGAAAATTAATAATAAAATAATTATTATAACTTAATTATGTTGACTATTCGATTTCAACATGTAAGGAATGGTTCATAATTTAAAAAGCTGTATTTAAAACTAAAACTTTTAGGCCTATGTCACGTCGCCCTCCGTCGGTCCATTTGTTATACTCGTATTAACAGCTCAGCTATATCGTACTTACCTTAATTGCCAAACTCTTTAACTCCATTTCGGTAACATTTTCAGGAGATACCCAAAATATTATCTTATTTTATTTGATACTACTTATCACGAAAATCAGTTTACATATCTTATAATTTACTGATAATTATTTTATAATAAGTTATACTTACTACTATTAAACAATTACAAAAAGTGGTGTTTTCTGGGTACCAATTCAGCCAATGTAACGTAATATGTGTTACTTTGAGTGTACAGGTCCCCGTCAAAAAGTATTTTTTTTCAACAAATTTTCAAACTGCTGTCAAATCTGTACGGTTTAGAAAATGCGATGAAAACGAAAATAGTACATGAGACAAGGACACAGAATTCTAAATAGATTTTTTCAGCTAAGAACCAATTCACTAAAGACAATGCTTCTAATATTGCTAAAGGTGTGTGACTTAACGAAGGTATAACTAAAAAATTCGGCAAACCTAGAAAACTCATACTGTCTTGAAACTTAGCAACAAACTTTAAAGAACTTTATAAAAAATTAACGAACAATTAAGGATCTATATAATATATTGTAATGTAGGTAGGTTGTCATGATCTGTCCATGCTATTCAATTTACAACACATGTTGTCGTTATGGATACATGGAGATATAGATATGGGCACACTAGGTTATGAATACATATTTTCATATGTCTAGCTTTATCATTTAATATTATGTGTACAAACAATTATAATACTTAATTCAACGTGACTGGCTACTGAGAATCTAACTTGTGATAGAAAGGTCATTTAAATTTAGTATTCCGTTTAAAAAACTCATACAATGAATACATTAATTCTCCCATAAAAAGTTTTTGAGTTTGTATCTTCTAGTAATCTACAACCCGACAGTTATTGCAAATTCGCAAATTAATTAATTTATTTATTTAACACACTTATTTTTCTTTATGCCGATGACTTGCAGCTCTAGTATCAAGCCTCGACATACGACATTATTGGGGCCGTTTTTATGGCAAACAGTGAGTTAGAGGCTAATAACGGTTAGGCTGATAGGTTTGATTTGGCTGTGAATCCAGCGAAGTGCCAAGCCATCATCATAGGCAGTCATTGCGTGACCAAAATGAACTGCCATCCATTACTTTTAACGTCGTAGTCATTCCCTTCAGTCCTTGTGTTAATAACCTAGGCCTATTTATCGACGCCAAGCTCAGCTGGCAAACCTAGCCCGAGAGTTACCGGTACGCTACGGGCTTTTTATAAGCTTAGGAATTTCCTTCCTGCCGAGACAAAAGCGATGCTAGTACAGACCCTTATTGTTCCTATTTTGGATTATGGTGATGTATGATTTTATGACCTGAATGCAGATCTTCTTAATAAATATGACCGCCTTCTGAATAACTGCATTCTACCCATCTTTAACCTTCACAAATACGAGTTTGTTTTCTTTTTTCTTTTGCCTTATGATTCGTCAGCGCTGTCAGCTGCGTGTCCTCACCACCCTTAATCCCTTTCTAAACTCACCTATTTCCTGTTCCTCCCTGAAATCTTCATTCCAAATTCAATCTGTCCACCTCTGGAAATCAGGATGGCACTCAGCCGCCTCTCACTTAAGACGAAAATTTGAGCTCTCATTTTACACACCCTAACAGATTCATTAAATTTTTAAAGTTTGATATAATAATATATTATTGGGTAATATATGTGTGTACGTAACTGAGAAAGTATAAATGTATGTGTATTTCGGTATGTACGTATGTATATTCCACTGTTTCTGTCCATCTTCTCAACTCCAATTTTTCTCGTAAAAAAAGTCTGTCTCTTTTCTAGTCAGACATTTCCCCACCGCCCAAAGGTAGACTGGGAGAAAATGCCTCAGGAATTAAGTCCGCCATTGCACAAATGAAATTTGTGCATAAAGCATTAAAATATTTAGGTACTTTACGAGAAACGTTGGCACCGCTACAGTAGTTCTCATTATTTTTTAGTGTCCGGAACCCTAAAACAAAAGTATGTTAAACAGAGTTACAAGGACGAGAGTAAATCTCATTTCTATATTTTTCCATGTTTCGATTCTCAATTACTTTTCAAAAGACCCTATTGTACACTAAATGTATTCAACGAGAGATTTTCTTTTATCGAATTACTGACATAGAGCCAAACATTTCAATAAAAGTTTTTATAGAGACTTATACAATGGATTATTGGAGAATAGGTAACATTACCTTATGTCATGATATGCCGCCTTGCTTTTTCTACCTACTTCAGCATAATGGTCTCAATGTACTCGAAACATAGAGACGCTTTTTGAATAAATGTATTGCAGTTTAACGGGAGAGGTGCGATGCGCAACTTGCAATATTGTTTGTTGTTTGTTAAAGTATGCGTGAATAAGAGATCTTCAGACAAGTATTGATTGGTATTCAATGGCAGTACGATGAATGGCCCCTTGACAATACGATCACTCTGCAACTTATAGCTACATTTTACGTTACTGCGAATCTTCATAAAACAAACGTGAAACTGAAGGAACATAAAGTTGATTTAGTTATTTAATTAGGCTTTTAAATTAAACGTAATTAGACAAAAGGCGGCTTTTAATTAAGATGACAAATTAAATAAAAGTTGAGTAATAATATACAACACAACTTTGATATCGATAAATATTATTAGATAAAAAAACCAAAACTTATGTACGTACATGTATTGGTTCTACAGCCTACAATATTTTAAATTTGAAAAAAATAATCGTAATAAGTATGTATCATTGGAAAGAAATTTTAGGTTGTAACAGAAATAAGTTTAGGTTCGAGATCATCATCATCAACAGCCTATAACAGTCCACTGCTGGACATAAGCCTCTCCTTAGAAAGGAGGTTTTGGCCTACTATACCACGCTGGCCAGACGGGTTGGTATAGGGTTTGTTACAAGTTTTCCTTCTTTTTGCAGTGCTGTTGTCCTGTGCAGTTTGTTCCCTTAGTCGGCTCATACGACACCCACGGAATGAATTGGGGTGGTGACATTCCGTATTCTTAATCCGTCACCACACGGACAGGTTTGAGATAAATATGAGAAAATCTTTATTGAAAACTAAAACGGTAGAAACAGTAACATTATGTGCAAGGATTTTTGCATTAGTTAGAACTGTTTTGAAGCCATTAACGCCACCTTCAGTAGTTAGTAGACAGTACTCGTATTAATAGTTAAGTTACTACTTGCATGTGTTCAGTGAGCAATCGAGTTGTATAGCTCTCACGCATCATCGCTCAGCTTGCAACGAGCCGCCGACGCCGGTGGTCTGTCCATTCGATTCCCATCAATGTCGTCCACCATTCTTATATAAAGCTTTACTTTCAAAAACTTAAGAATCAATGAAAGGTGTTCATTGTATACTTGTTATCCAAATCTCAATCGAGTGCATTCTAGCGAGCCGCCTTCCTTATGTTGATGGTAGAATTAGTAGACATAGCGACGTCAAACTATTGTTGGAGTTTGTTAACATTGTCCGTTTCGACCATTGCTGCACTAACCTAAATCTGTTTAGTAGCAAATAATAGTAGTATTGAAATCAGAATGGTTACCTTTGTAGATTTCAATGATAAATTAATCTATGATTTAGGAACACTTTGTTGTGAGTAAGGGGATAGAATAAGGGGAACAAAGAGCGCGATTTTAGTTGCAAGAGCAGCTCGCTGGTCGTGATGTTTAGAGCACGCGCCACTTGATGCTCATTAGTGACGCACTCGCATCACAAAGAACTAAAACAATACGTTGCCATTACGCTAATTGCACACCCCACACAACCATCGCTTTTGTTTTCAGTCAGCCTCATAGCCCTTCAAAAGGTTTTTGAGACCTTTATTTAAATAAGTATTTAAAGTGTTCAAACAAAGGTCTATCAGACTCTTTAATTAATCTGACAGGTCCTTTTTTTTCGAAATAGGTACGATTCTGTTAACTATTATGATTATTTCAATAATGGTTAACTACAATCACATTTTGAGCTCATTTTAATTTCAAAATAATTAAAGCGAATTAAGATTGTTAAGACCGCGCACTTTTTGGTACAGATTTCCCAAAGAACCATAAAGGATATCTAAGTATCTTTATAGCAACCTGCAATAAGGCCTAAACAAACCATGAACATAAAAACCAAGCTAAATTAATTAAAAAAATTATATTTATATAAATCTTTTATGTACAAATAGTACAAAAAAGAGGATCACAAATAGATTTTAACCTAAAGTCGTCGTCTTGGAAACATCGGTTTCTGCTTTATCTACCCGTGACCGATCTAGACTCGATCGACGGTTTTGTACAATAAAACATTATTATTATTAATATCATATACATTATCTAATTTGCATATACGTATACAAACTTATCATTTAAATAACGATAATTTTCGTTTTCATTTTATTGCGTTAACATCGGTCTATACTACTATAAGATTAAAGTAGGGATTTAATTGTTTTTAAGTAATTAATAAGTATTTAAATTGCACTTAATCTACGTCAATAGATCAATTATGGGAAAAAACACGAAGCGACACACGCCAATATGTCGGCAATTAAGAACCGTCGCAGGCGCATTTAACTTCTAATGCGTCTTTTAACAAATGTATTTGCCGTGTTGAAATGCGCTCGTAAATTCCACAGCTACTCGAGCAGTTGGCCCGTGTCGCCGTTAAACATATATCATTCAGCTCTAAATTGTCTAAACATGATCACTTTACTTTTATTTATTTTAGGGTGTCTCTTTTTTTCTTCTAACTTTACTATTCAAAGCATATTCAAAGTATACTTCGATATATTTCGCAGAACATGTGAACGAATAAATGACGAACTAAATGATGAAGGAGTGAATGAACATGAACATAAAGATGGATCCTTTTATTTAATAAATGTACTCATTATCTATTATTTTAATTGAAATTGCCACTGGAGAAAAAAAAAGAAACCCGGAGTGTGTTACTTTTATTTTAAGTCACACTAGTGGGTTGATTAATACTAAGGTTTCTTGCAATATCACAAGATCAAGATCAAAACTGCCTAATTGTAACAATATCAAGGATCAAGTCAAACGAAGCTTTGGGTTATTGAGACTTTGATTTTGATAGTAGTATTACAAATGTTTAACAACAAAATTAACAACGAAAATTGTCAATGTAATTTAAAATCCAATTTATTGATTGTTTATTGTTGTTTCTAAGTAGTGGCTAGTAACTCACTTAAATAAAAAAGTATATGTGATTAAAATGTACTGCATACTAAAATTACTATTCAGCAAAGTCTGACTTTAAAATAATTTAAATTAAATTAATATTATGTTAGTTGATATTTTATAGTACCATGTTTATACCATAATTAAAACGAACTAACGTCTGACTACTAATAAGCAGTAAGACTAGCATAGTAATCTTATGGCAAATACAATTAACCTTGCTTGCTGTTAAAAAACAGCATTGCTTTCCAGGTAATCTATTGTTATCACTTAAGCCCCGACCAAACATACAACCGTATTCTTGCTACTGTGGCAACGAATTCTCTTAAACCTTATAAGTTCTCGTATTCATTCGGCAAAACTTTTTCATTTAATTAGGGAAAGCCGGACGCTACCGGCTTGTTACCGGGCCAAAAGTTTGGCGAAGCAAAGAGGCCGCTGCTCCTTTTAGTCGTTCTTTGTACTCGTCATGCCTATGATCGTAAATGTAAAATCATCCCTTTCACCTTTTTCAAGCCTCTCCAAATGAAGGCAAATTTCAATGCTATCTAACTTTTTTCAACAAACATATGGGTCTGTTTATGGTCGTCAGTCAGAACGTTATTATTCGTCTTGCTTTGTTCATTGATTGTTATTTACATAAATTACAACCTATTCCAATTTAAACTTGGTAAACTTACTAAAATGTAAGTGATTGACTCGTAAAGTTTATTAGAATCTAAATATGTCAACTTTGGAAACATTTGCTTCGGAATTTATGAAGTTTTCGAAGGTATTAAAACAACATTCTTCGTTTGCGTCATCTGTCTCTGAAAGCAATATATTTGGCGTCAGGCGCTCCGGTAACACCAGCCCGCCATCGCCACCCGCACATCGGCACGCGCGCCCTTCCGAGACAGCTATTCTGACACTAATAACTTAACCCCCTTTTGTTTTTCTACACAAAGCGCTCAGTTTATTTACGAGATCTACTGATTATGCCGTGACACGCGTCTCGGCCTAAACGCTCTCAACGAAATAAAATCTCTTAAAATATTTATAGAGATTTAGTTCATGCTAAAGTAAATCTTAATCATGTTGATAAAAGTTAGTTCATGATTTTTAAATTAATTGTCACTGATATTTCTTGTCCTTGTATCTTTCTTTATTCAGTTTATTACTGAATGTGTCGACAAAAAAAATTCATCTTTTTCACATTTCAACGCTTTGTACCACTCATTCAATTTAACGTTCATTTTTTTAGGATAATTTCGAAATAGTTACAGCTCTAGTTCCCGACTGAGTATTTATATATTTTATTAAATTTATGTAGGTTTATGTATGCATGTGTGTTTTTATATTGTGTATGTTTCTGGACCTAAATTATGTTAATATCATATTTTATTTTACACCTACCGCATCATATTTCTACATCACCTGAAGGTTGACTGGGAGAGAATGCCTAATGGCATTAAGTCCGCCTTTGTACAATATGTGCATTAAGTTTAAAATAAAATAAATAAAATAAAATAATTTTAGTTTAGCCTGCACGTTAATACCTTGTTAAATGACAAACCTATTCTGAAAAGTCCGATAATAGATTATTTAATAAAGAAACATCTCATATTTATTAAAGATTTATTGATTATTAATTGTCTTTTGAGGTTAAATATATCTAAGTAAAATATTTGACCCCAAATTGATAATTGCTTGTTTGTAAATGTAGAATACCTCAGAAATGAGACTCCATTAATTCGTTTTTATAAAATAGCAAATATATTACATGTGGTTGCTAAGACAAAACAGATTAGATTTTAATAATGAAATAGACGAAGAAGTTAAATAAAATAGATTGTTCCTCAAGGTACGAGTAAGTACGAGCACCCACGGGTGACATCCAAGTTTAATGTGGATTATCACCATGGTCCGTTGTATACTATTAACTCACCTTAGTGGTCTTAAAAACAAGCTACGCTGTCACTATGTAAAAGATAAATGGTACTTTAAACTTTTTTACAATTAGTCTCTCTTCAAACACAATCAGTAATAAAATATTTCAAATATATTTCGGCCCTTTTAATTTTAAGCTCCAGTAATGAGATGCTATATCGGAGAATATGTGAAGTGGCATTCATTGAATTGTCCAAAATATTATGGCTGTCATTTCATCAAATTGCATACGAGTGTCCCATTACTTGTCATTTAATATGCAACACAAAGTAGGGTGACACTTTACGAGTGCGTGATAGACGGACTATTGTCAAATTTAATTCAAAACAAAGCCCTCCGAAATTTAATGCAGACACGTTTATTTTTAGAAATAAAGACATAATAGGTAAATTCGATTTCCACGGGGTGTAAAAATATTCGGAGCTAAATAAAACTGATTTCTAACATATTTTGTTGTTTTATGTGCATAGATTTCATTATTTTTTGGTGCTATTAAATATATTTGTCCTTATGCGTGGGTAAAATAAGGGATGAACGGTTGTATGGAAGTTCGTCATTTTCTACGTTAGAAACACGAAATTATAAATATTGCGAAGCCGCGAGCAATAGCTAGTAATGTATAGGCAAATTGTACATTTTTACGTTTATTTTATAAACAATTATAGCGTCCCCTTTGGTACCGGCACGACACGAGCTGTTTTCCATCGCCAGGGAAA
The DNA here is from genome assembly GCA_902825455.1 of Arctia plantaginis. NCBI lineage: Eukaryota > Metazoa > Arthropoda > Insecta > Lepidoptera > Erebidae > Arctia > Arctia plantaginis. The sequence goes on from CADEBD010000288.1 coordinate 12,959,670, forward strand.
TACAGCTGCTTCAAGACACTAATTTAGATGTGCAGCTGAGAGGCTAACATTTAATTACAAATAACACAGACCTACAATCTTTAAATGTGTAAGGGGGGATGCCGTCCGGCTAGACGGACCTATTCGCCTTAAGTTGTTAATTCCTTCAGATGAATACGCGCCGCTCCATTCTCGTCGCCCACTTCCGCGCTTTTACTATCAGGTAGCTGTGTATTTAAGGACTTACTTAGGCTATTTTTCCTTTCAGAAAAACCCTATAAAAATTTGCCCGGTCTGGGAATCGAACCTTAAGCACTCATGGTTTGCAGTCACGTACCGTACTACACCACTAAGGTAGCGCTTTTCAAATTCCACACAAACAAAGCTGCGGGTACGAGCTAGTTTGTAATAAACTAAGGTACTACATTACAAAGTAAAGTATTTAGCCAAGGCAAAAGTTTAGAATATATAAGGATAGATTAATATTTCTATTACCCCATTGGTAATAGAAATACTAATCTATCCAACCTAGAAACAAGCGTTATTTCAGCGGTGTTATTTTAGTAGAGTGAATTTAGTATTATATTTTGTTTTCTCTTTTAATATTTAAGTATCCTCATGGTAATTTTAAAACTGTATACGTATATATATAAATATCAAATAAAAAAATTGTAAAACATCCATGTGTGCGACCGCAACAGACTGTGTTCTAAAGATAATTTAGACTGTTATGAACACTGAAGAACGCATACGGGCATCGCAGAGGAGTTTGCGGTTTAGTCGTCTGCGCTTGCTTGTGGTCGACGTCGTCAAATGCTGGTACGTCGTCTTGTAATTTCGCGGTTTCATTCGAATATGCGGACATTATTGTCTGCAAGGGAATGTGGTTGTAAATAAAAAATCTCATTAGACCACTGGCCCCAAAAGCGTCGGTGCCTATGGATGCAACTACTATTACTACTCAAGTTGAAGATTTTTGGTGTTAATAAATTTCTTTTAAAATAGACAGTACATATGTTTAGAGAGCTGTTAAAAATCAATAAATCGGAATTTGGAGATAAAAGTGTCCAACACGTTCATATAAATATTATGTTACGTAAACGTTACGTAAATGTTACGTAATTATATAAATATTGACACAAAATCAATTTTTAGGGTTCCGTACCTCAAAAGGTAAAAAAGGAATCATTATAAGATCACTTTCTTGTCCGTTTTTCCGTCTGTCCGTGTGTCACCACCGATTTTCTCAGGAACGGGTAGACTTAGCAAGTTGGAATTTATTAAGCGTATAAAAATCGAGGTCCTGAGTCAACACGTTAAAACGATATGAGCAAATTTCGATTTTCGCGAAAACTTGTAAGTACCAAAATTTAATTTAATTTTCACCTTTTTTTATTATTCAGAATTTCTCTTTACTTGTGCTGTAGCAAGCAAGCAAAGCAAGGGCTTTTAACCAAAATTAACAATTCTAGGTCAACCGGAAGTACCACATGGGTTTTGGGTCGCAAACCTATTTGGTAGTTCCCGTTGACCTAGAATCACGAAATTTGGCAAAAAGAAACGTCTTACAGCACAAATAAAGGAATAATTCCAAAAAATAAAAAAAGTTGAAAATTAAGATAAATTTTGGTACTTACAAATTTTCGCGAAAATCTACGTAAAATCTGAGTAGGTACGGAACCCTCGGCGCACGAGTTCGACTCGTACCTGACCGGCGTAGGTATACATTACACTCCATGCCTAAATTGCACAAAATTATACTCCAGTTTATTAACACGATCAAAATTAATCTCTCTATAAACCGCGATTTATATATCACGGAAAAAAATTATACTTGATACAATTTCCTAATCTAACTAGACATTGCATGTTGATATGATCAGGGTGTAACCTAACACCTGTCAAGTGGTATCGATCCGAACTGGTTGATAGATTGAAGACCACACGTGTTGTGGTCAGTGATATCACTACGCTCACAGATATCACATGAGATGTGCTCTCAACTAAACAAAGAACGTTTAAAAATATTACAGTGCTACTGCAAGTCAAGTAGAAAATTCCAACCGTCTTATTACTCACAAAAAAACGGGGACCCGGTTAACTTTAGGTTAAATAGGTTCATCATTAGTCTCCGGTTATAATATAATGTATATATATATATATATTCATACTTATATTATAAAGTGTTTTCGTCTGTTTATGTAAGTGTTGTTTGTATGTGTAATAAGGCGACAAATATCAAAATCACTTGTTAAATTATTTACTGTGAAACAAAAACCCAATACCGTGATAATGAATTTAATTTGAATACAAAAAAAGGCGTGAGGTGTCTATGGACCCCCGGTCAAAACGAAGTATAGATAGAAGTGTCGGCAAAAAGTCTTGTTACACATTTTTCGGTCTCGCTCCCATCCGCTCAGAGCGTGTAGCGTGCGATAAGGAACTTCATTCCAACAATAAATTTATCACATCTAATCACATCAAATGCTGAGGTTGCTGCAGGTGCAGCACAAGTCCAAGAGGGTAATTCGAGGTGTCGGCCCATGTCGTGCGGTGTTCCACAGGGGTCTGTTCTTGGACCCCTCTTGTGGAACATAGGGTACGAACGGGCCCTTCGAGCCGATTTCCCCCCCGGGCTGGGTGTAATTTGTTATGCAGATGACATTGAGTTGACATGAGTTTGAGTTTGAGTTTGGTCGGGCGCATGAGGCGCTGGGCTTACGGGTGGCCCTAGATAAGGCGGAGGCCCTGTTATTTCATGGGCCCCGTCGTGGTCCACCCCCTGGCGCCTCAATCGTGGTCAACTCGGTCCTCGTACCGGTTCGGGCCCAGATAAAATATCTGGGCCTGATCCTCGACGGGAGGTGGCTCTTCGACGAGCACTTCCGACAGCTTGCTCCAAAGCTGGTCGGCGCTGCGTCTGCCCTAGGGTGACTTTTGCCCAATTTGGGTGGACCCAGCGTCGCGACAAGACGGCTGTACACGGGGGTTGTCCGGTCAATGGCACTATACGATGCACCGGTGTGGGCGGCGGCTCTGACCGCCCAGAATAGGGCACGCCTCTGGCGCCCTCAGAGGGTAATGACGGTCAGAGCCATACGCGGTTACCGCACCGTTTCGACGGAGGTGGCGTGCGCGTTGGCCGGAACTCCCCCGTGGGATCTGGAGGCGGAAGTGCTCGCCGAAGTTTATCGGCGAGTGGCTGACTCCCGGGCGGAGAGCGGATTCCGCCCTCCGCCCGAAGACGTGCGCGAGTGGCGCGAAGCCGCTCGCCGAGCCACGATGGCTGGTTGGTCGTTCCGGCTGGAGACTCCACGCGCTGGCTTCGCCGCCGTGAAGGCTCTCCAGCCGGTCATCGCCGAGTGGGCAGGGCGGCAGCACGAGACCCTTACCTTCCGGCTGACGCAAGTGCTTTCCGGGCACGGTTGCTTCGGAAAGTACCTGCACTCGGTCGCTAGGAGGGAACTGAGTCCCGCCTGCCACCACTGCGACTGCAATGAGGACTCGGCCCAGCACACGCTGGCGGTCTGCCCCGCATGGGCGACGCAGCGCCGGGCCCTCACTGCAGTCATCGGAGTGGATCTCTCGCTACCGGCCGTAGTACGCTCCATGGCCGGTAGCGACAGTTGTTTTACCGCGGTCGCAACCTTCTGCGAGGAAGTAATCTCGCAGAAGGAGGCGGCGGAGAAGGCCCGGGAGGACGACCTCCACTCGGACCCGATCCGCCGCCGGCGAACCGGACGGCGGAGGCGCGCCTATCACCGCCTCATGCCGCCCTGAGTGTGGCCGCGGGTGGACGGGGTGGGTTTCCCCTCCACTCGCATTAGTTTTGGCCAGCCGCGAGGGGGCGGCGTTCGCGTGTGCCGGACGTGGCCTAAAGAGAGGAAAAAACAATTTTGAGACGGGGCCCGCAACAGGAGCGGGCCGGCGCTAGGAGGGGTCCGGATGTCTTAATAACAGCTGTTGGGACTAATCCCACCCACACGCCCACCACTGTAACTCATGTACACCAGGATCCACAGCAGTGACCCACGAACACACCGAGTTATGACACTCGGGAAGTCCCAGGAAGAAATTAAACTGTCTTGGAACCCGCAACGAAATTAATCAGAAGAAAATTGGAGGAGTTGGAAATACAGTAAATCCACTTCCCTCCTTAGCAAAGCGGGAGACAAAATGAAGTAAAATGGGCATACACCCTTTTAAAACAGGGAAGCACCACGGCCACAAATATTACGGGTCCTACGTGAGCTATGTTTGATTTCTATAATATGTATGGCAGAATCGCCTAAACGCACGGAAATTCACCCTAGTTAACACAAGATCCCCATAGTATACCGCCCCAGATGTCACCTGCAAGCTATTCAGCATTATATTACGTTCATTATACCAAAGACTACATTCCCAGAGGATATGGTGAGCAGATTGTTCATAATGAGAGTTAGGTGTTGAGCATTGACACAATGGTGACTCGACTAATTTAAATGAATACAACTTGCTCTTAAAGTTACCATGACCCGTAAGAAATTGAGCGACACAGTGATCCACCTCAAGCCATGTCCTCGACAACCGTTCGCGAACAGATGGAAAAAATAGGTAAAGATGGCGCCCCTTGGATGATTCGTCCCAGCGTTGCTGCCATTCGTCTATGAGGTCATTATAGACATCTGACTGCTGTTGAAGCAATCTTGTAATTTTACCGCGATCCCGCGCGCCCAAGAAATCGCATTCCATGTTTTGTCTTGAATAGTACATGGCAGCACGTCTCTGCACCTCGAGATCGACCGGAAGCACACCCGCCAACACCGGCAAAGCCTCAGTGCTAACCGTCCTATATGCCTTGCACAAAAATATCAGTGCAAGTCGTTGGCCTTGTAACAGTTTGCGACGGACAGCGCCTACGGTCGCCCTATCGGCCCATATAGGTGCACCATAGCACATAGAACCTAAATAAGTAGCTCCGTATATGATCTTTAATGTATTAAATGATAGACCCCATGTCGCAGTTGATATCCTTGTTAATGCACAGAAACTCTTTTTAGACTTTTCATTAACTATTTTAATATGTTCGATAAATGAAAAGTTTCTTTCTAAAACTAATCCTAGATAACACACTGTGGTTTTATTTTTTACAGTAACATTGTCAAATCTAATGCTCGGCGGTGATTTGAGGTTACCTTTTAAAAGTAGCTGGAAGGTTTTGTTGGGTGCTAAAGATAAGCGATTACGTTCACCCCATTGAGATATCAAGTTCAAACATCTATTGGCTAATCTCTCAAGCCCCGCCCTAGTATCAGATTCCACCAGTAATAAGCCGTCATCAGCATACGCGTTCAGAGTACATCCGGATGGTATTGGTATCGCAAGAAAATCGTCGAAGCCGATATTCCACAAGTATGGACCTAGCACCGATCCCTGAGGACATCCCATTGTAAGCGCCTTCGACACAGAATGATGACCAAGTCTTAGTTTAGTTGTACCTTGTGAAAAGTACGAAGAGATAAGGGAATAAATATTTCTAAAGCATCCCCGTGATTTAAATTTCAGCAACAGCATGGGCCACCATGCATTGTCGAAGGCGCCAGATATATCTAAGAAAATAGCCAGCACGTATTGAAATTTTGACCCTGTGACAAACTTTCTAACCGATAGAACAGCGTCAGTTGTCGATTTACCCAACGTAAATCCAAATTGTCTATCATGAAATTTGACTCCACCTGGCAGAAGCCGGGGCACTACAAGACGTTCTAAAAGCTTTCCTAACGATGGTAACAATGTGATTGGTCGGTAGGATTTAGGATCATCCGGTGGCTTGTCGCCACTTTTTGGTATTATACGAATATTACCGCACCGCCATATACGAGGAAATATTCCTTCAGCAATGCAACGTTTAAAGACAGTGAAAATCGTGTCACCCGAAAGTTTACAAGCTTCTTTTACCATTTTGTTAGATATTTTATCATCGCCCGAAGCCTTGTTTAGCGGCAAGGATCTAATGATACCGAGAAATTCGTCTGAAGATGGTAAATCAGACATTGGAGATAGTGGTGGTTCAATGGCCCACTGCCTGATCTGTCGGTGATGATCAGTGTCGTTTTATTTTTTTATTTTTATTTTACATCTTCATGCACTTATGTACATCGGCGGACTTAATGCCCTGGGCATTCTCTACCAGCCAACCTTTAGGTGGTGTAGAAATCTTGTAGGGTAGGTGCACCGAGGTTACGATTGTATCAATGATTGTAAATAATTGTTTATCTAAAACTAAGCAAAATCTACAAATATTATGCATATAAGTTATAATGTAATACAAATATAATTACACATATATATAGAAATAAATATAGATATAAATACATATTATTTATGTTTGTACACTGTGAATGCTTGAATTTAGGAGGTGTACCATTTGTTAAGTCACTTCCGCCATCTCCTCAAGAAGGTAATTATGTACATTCCTTTTAAATGCGAAACGGTTTGTGGACATCCTGATTTCGAGTGGGAGCGCATTCCAGAGCAGAACTACTTGTACAAAGAACGAGGAGTTCACGAAGTCTGAGTTGTGGGGGGGGACACAAGAGAAGCAAATTATTCGTTGATCTAAGATTTCTGTCGTGATTAGAGGACAAGAAACGGATGTAAGGATCGAGGTAGGTGGGTGAAAATGGGCAGTTGAGGAATGAAAAGAGAGAGGTCAGCGCTCGCTGATTGCGACGCAAGCGAATAGGTAGCCATTTTAATTGGGAGCGTAAAGCAGACACATGGTCATACTTGCGAAGATTGAATATGTATCGAATGCAGTTATTGAGAAGACGGTCTAGCTTATTGAGGAGGTCTGCATTCAGGTCGAAGTAACACACATCACCATAGTCAATTATAGGAACAATTAGGGACTGCATGAGAGAGGTTTTCGTTTTAGTGGGCAAAAGGTTTTTAAGTCGGTATAGTGTTCGCAGGTTACCCGTTACTTTTTGGCTCACATGAGTAACTTGAGCACGCCAATCTAGGGTTGAGTCGATGAGCAGGCCTAGGTCTTTGACTACCGGGCTCCAAGGTATAACTGAGCTGTTGAAGATGACTGGTGGGACTGATGTAGTATCCAATCTTCCAATCATGTGTTTGCTGCCGACTACGATCGCCTGGCATTTAGTAGGGTTTACTGACAATCCGAATCTGATCGACCAGGATTTTATAAAATCAAGGTCTCTGTTGACGTCATCGATGGCTCGCGTTATATCCTCCACCCTTGCTTGTGAGTATATCTGCAGATCATCGGCATATAGGTGATACGCACACTGAAGGTGTTGAGTTATGAGGTTGATAAAGATAGAGAATAAAAGAGGAGATAAAATTCCGCCTTGAGGGACTCCAGCGTGGAGATCGCAAAAACTCGACGACACGTTCTGAACGCGAACACACTGCTGGCGCCCCTGAAGATAGGTGGAGAACCATTCCAGTGCCTCTGGGGACATCTTAAGGTATTCAAGGATTGATAGTAGAATTTCGTGACTGACGGTATTAAAAGCGTTAGAGAAATCAACCAAGACCAGAACTGTAACTTTGGTGTCTTCCATGCCCTTTCTAATATCCGTTTTCCGGTCGATCGTCAGGTACGAGTGAGTCTAAAAGATATTCTGCTGTTTGTTCTACTCCTGTGGTATATCTGTTATTAATTTTGATGTTCTGTATGTATGCAAGGTCGATTAATCTATTTGCCTTAAATTCGTGATACAAAGGTGACCACGGGCCCTCTCTATCGAGTTTATCAACAAGTTTCTGAATTAAGTTTCCCTTGGATTTTTCCACAGCACCTCTGTAGTGGGACCTGGCAACACTGGTTGTACAAATCTCCTGTTACGTTATGTTTTTTAATAGTGTTTAATTTTCTACGAGCTTTCCGGTAGCTTCTATGTAGTTCGGCTAATCTATCATTCCACCAATCACATCTACGAGTGTTAGTGATAGATCCGCGACCAATAGTTACATCAGCGCAGTATGTAAAAGTTTCTGATAGTATTTCTGCGCTTTCCTCAGCTGATAAACTACTGCGACTGAAGTCTTTGGTATGAGTTGCAAAGAGTGAACCAAACAAAGCCCAGTTCGCACCTTTAGTTTTATATTTAAAATTATAGGGAGCCCTTTGTGGATCCTGTGCAACCCTTGGTATGAATTCGTACACGATCAAGCGGTGATCACTACAGGATGCGTCCGGAAGGACACGCCATCCGGATATCGAGACGTCGCCGCGCGTAAGCGTCACGTCAATAGAAGACTCACCCATTGGGTTGCAAAAAGTTGGTGGTGCATCGGGGGTTTTGTGAATAATAAGATTCATTTCCGCAATGAAATCTTCAACCGCACAACGTCGAAACATGTCGGTTGAACGCAACTTGCCATACCATAATGAAGATGACGCATTGACATCAGCGCCAATGATAATTTTATGTCCCACGAGGAACTGCAAGACGTAACGTAAGTGATGTAAGTGAGGATCAATAGGATGTGAATATTGAAAATAGCAGCTCAGTACGTAAACCTTACAGGTAGAGGATGAGATCTCAGCAACGGCGCAGTGTGACGTCATAAGATTACGCAAAGATGTTACCGTAAAATTAGAACTTGCAACATATATCCCAGCCTGCGAACGGCAGTCAAGCTGTACTACATTACGACGCAAGCGAGCGCTCTGATATTGTTCTTGTATAAGAACAATGTCTAACTTTTGTTCTAAAATTAAACGGTCTAATTCTGATGTAGCTATTTTATCGTTATGAAGATTTAACTGGCCTATTGAAATATTATCCATCACTTAGTAAGTTACTCTATAAACTTTTTTTTTTTGTTTTTTTTTTTTTTTTTTTTTTTTTTTTATACTAAGTTAAACTATTCAGTAATTGGTATTTAATATTAGCTGTTCCAGTTTTAATTTGTATGTGGCACAGTCGTATGAGCCGCATCGATGGTTAGATGGTTTTTTGAACCGCTTACACTGTGCGCACGTGGGCTTAAAATCTGGTGTGTCTTTATCTGGACAAGCTCGCGTTTCGTGTGCGGCGGCGCAATTAGCACAAGTAGGGGTGCAATAACAGCTGTTCCCGGATCCCTCCTATTACAGGCGCAGAGTGGCACACCGTGTGGTTTTAGTCGGTCCGAGTCCGACACATCACCCCGCCGCAAACCCCGGTGGGGTGACGGTCCGAGGGGATTTCCACACGTTAAAAAAAAAAGGTGCAGCATAAGTAAAGAGAAAATTCTGAAAAATTAAAAAAGTTGAAAATTAAGGTAAACTTTGGTACTTACAAGTTTTCGCGAAAATCGAAATTTGCCCATATCTTTTTAACGTGTTGAATCAGGACCTGGATTTTTATACACCTAATGGGAACCATAGACCTCAGCATCTGGTATAAATTTCAACTTGCTAGGTCTACCCGTTCCTGAGAAAATCGGTGGTGACACACGGACAGACGGACAGACGAACAAGAAAGTGATCTTATAAGGGTTCCTTTTTTACCTTTTGAGGTAGGAACCCTAAAAAACGAATCTGCTACCTGATGGAATGGTATGCCTGTCAAATTTCTTAAGAAAATGAGGAATGTAATAACTCCAATTTTAATACACATGTTTAACATATATGTTTGAGAGGCGGCGTATTTCCTGATAGTGTGAAACTAAATCTACTGAAGACGCCGTAACAAAATTGGTGAGTCACGTAGTTTTCAAATGCCCAGGCATTTGAAAACTACGTGACTCGCTACGTGTATCCCTAGACCTCGCTAAGGCATTCGACACAGTCTCTGCAAGCATCTCCTTGAAATAACTAGAAGCAGTTGGTATACTCGGCACGCCTCTTAAGCTTTTCCAAGACTTTCTGATGAATAGATTCAGGTTAATTAAAATTGGGGATCTGATTAGTACCGCCCTACCAATCACATGCAGCGTCCCGCGGGGAAGTGTCCTTGGTCCAAGTCTTTTCCCCATTCACGTCAACGAGCTCTGGCAGTACAACCCATCTAACGGCCGACGACACAGCGCTCATATTCCAGGAACAGACTTGGGCTGGGGTGCAATGGCATGCAGAAAAAGGACTCCACCAGATCACATTATGGTTAAGTAGAAACCTCTTGATATTGAATGCAACTAAATCTTTCTTTCTCCATCACCAAACACAACTCGCCAAATTAAAATAATGTTAATATAAAATTACACATTTGCCATAATCAAAATTTATTGACCTGTCCCTGTAGGTACACAACTCGAAAAAGTTAATAGCATAAGCTACCTCGGAGTCCAACTTGATGAACGGTTATTTTGAGATCCGCATATAGATCTTTCTGCGGGAATACGTAAAATGATGATCGACATAAAACCGCATTTCTCAGACGACAAAATCTCTTTCTTGCATCATAATTGAACAATAAGTTAAACTCGATATTAAATATTTTCTACAAAACGATATATGTATAAGTGTAAATCTGCTATCCACAAGTACGCAGGTGGTCTGAAAAGTTCTCAACACGAACACAACACTCGTGAATAAAAGCTAGTGAATTTCGTTATTCCTCTGTTGACAGTTACTCGCCAAAGTTTCAGCCATTTTGTTGCGTTGCACGCAGTTGTTATGTAACAGTCGTTTGAGTGAGTTGATGTGTGTTTTTATGAAAATGAACAAAATCGAGTATCGAGCTGTCATCAAATATTTGTTTTTGAAAGGCAAATACGCCTAGGCAAATCAAAGATGAGTTAGATTCTGTGTATGAGAATTCTGCACCATCATTTACTACAGTGAAACTTTGCCTGAATTTAAACGGGGCCGTAAGAGCTTGGGAGACGATGAACGTTCGGGACGTCCAAAAACTGCAACTACCGACAAAAACGTCGCCAAAGTTCACCAAATGGTGCTAGACGACCGCTGAATTGAAGTGAGAGAGATAGCAGAGGTTATGAACACGTTATAAGAACGTCTTTGTCACATATTAAATCAACATTTAGACATGAGAAACTGTCCGCGCATTGAATGCCGCGTTTACTCACGTTAGACCAAAAACGTGTTCCAATGAACATTACCAACGCTCTGTTGGCGCAGTTTAGGCGCAATAAATCCGAGTTTTGGCGCCGATTAATTACTATAGATGAAACTTGGATACACCATTATACGCCCAAATCAAGAATACAGTCCAAACAGTAGATTGCAAAGGGGGGAACCAGCTCCAAAAAGGCAAAGACTGTTTTTTCTGCTGGGAAAGTGATGGCGCTTGTTTTTTTGGGAGAGTCGTAGAGTTATTTTATCGATTATCTTCAAAAAGGAAAAAACATTACATGAGCATACTACGCATCATTACTTGACAAGCTAAAGGCAGAACTTGCGGAAAACGACCACATTTGCAGAAAAAGAAAATCCTGTTTCACCAAGACAACGCACCGTCTCTCACCTCAGCGGTTGCCATGGCGAAAATCCACGAATTACGGTTAGAACTGCTTGACCATACGCCTTACTCACCAGATCTAGCCCCAAGCGAAAAATTGCGCTCGGAGGACAGAGATTTTCGTCAAATGAAGAGGCAATCTTCGTGAACAATTATTTTGCAGAGTACTATTTGGACGGGTTACAGGGACGGGAGCATTGCTAGGAGAAGTGTGTAGAGTTACAAGGAGACTATGTCGAAAAATTTAAAATTATCTTACTTATATCTTTGTTCGGTCGGAAACTTTTCAAACCACCCTCGTATTTAATTAAACTATCATAACCACTTCGTGAAAAAAACCTTGCCACCATTTTTTTGCCAATGTTCCACGGTCTTTGCAATTTTGTTGGCAAGTGGCCATCTAGAAACACCTATAACCAGGAACGCTTCTTGCTTTCCGGGTCATATTGATATATCCATGTTTCATCACCAGTAATGATTTCAGTTACATGCCTTGACCTCCCTTGAGCTTCTTTTTCCGTTTCGGAGAGCAAACGAGGTATCCAACAACAGCAAAGCTTCGTCATTTTTAGTTGCCCATGTGGTATGGTGTGAGCTCTAACCGAACTGATGCCTAAGATTTTCTCTATGTCCCTGTATGTAATTCGTGGGTCATTGTGAATTTTAATAATCATGACACACATGCGTTCCATTATCACATTTCGAGCATCTCAAAACTTACAAAGGTAGTTATATAGGTGCGTAGTAGTTTTGAGATTCTCCGGGTTATCCGGGAATCCCACACACGCCCTCCGTTTGCACAACGGAGGAAAAAAAAGGTAGTACTTACTACGTAAAAGACGATTTCAAACAATTTTAGTTTTTTTATGACATAAAGATAGTTACTACAGTACATCTGAATATGCAATATAATTATATAGGCTGTAACAGTTATTTTTTTAGTATATATGTATTGCGTACGGAGTTGCCAAAAGCGACATCTATTGCCCCCCCGTCGCATTTGTTGATTTATCTAAAGTAGTTTATAACTACAGTATTGATGTTCTTCGATTCGCCGTCGGACCACTAGATGGCGTTTGTTTGAGATAAGTCTTTTTATTAATTTATCATGACAAATTGTATAGGTATTAAGAGTGTTTTGTTATGGTAGGAAGCGAGTTACTTTTGATTTTGTTCGTGTTAACCTCGTTGATAATTTAAATGTCAAAGTAAAATGTTAAGAAGAGATTATTTCTGGAAACTTCGGAAACCGAACATATATAAGTCCGGCTTTCAGCCACGGGAGACACTCTGCTATCTCGTGTCTTCCAATCTTAAATAGTGTTTTGATTGTCGTGTGATTTGATTTTCGTAATATATTATCTGTTCAAAAGTACCCACGAAAGTGGTGAGTATGGTCTTAATTTTTCTTGTACTTATTTGTTTCTGGAACCTGATCAATAATATGAGTGCTAATCCATTCGTAGGGTCCCAGATTTCGGGGACAAGACGGTCAGTCTCAGACGGCGTGCTTGTTCGTTTGTGGCCTTCTGGTTCGAGTTCAAGTTTCTCGGTACCCTCTGGCAAGCTGGCAGTCACGCGGCTCACGAAGCAAGCGGACAGCCGTACCCAAGGGTTACGTACTTCTATTTATCTTTATAAATACCAATAGTGAACTTTTCTCAACATCTAATATAAATAGCCGACTCGGGCGGAAGGGGAAGTGACCTCCTGGAGTGAAGACGAGGAGGCTCCGAGCACCATCAGCTCGGCTCTGACGCGCTCCGCTGCGGTTTTTCTTGTACCCACTGATTAATTTATTTATTTTTTCTATTGTAACTTTAATTTTGTTTTTTGAAATATACATGTATGTATGACTGAGGTGTAAGTTGTTTTCCTCTAAGGAATCCCGTAGGTTTCCCACACGCACACACTTCTGTTCTCTTAGAAGGCGCCCTGAGGTAATCTCATAAATCTCTCCACTGGGTCAGCCGGTGAGTAGTCCGCCTGAGAAGAAAAGCGGCTACAAGGCCCGCTCCATTCCTGCCAGCCGTTGCCACCCAGGATGGACGTACGGCACTACGCGACGAGCGACTCCGCTTTGCCCCAGCATTTTAAACCTCTAATATCTTCTAAAATATTCATTTTAGTGATATGCTTGAAAGAGCAATTATAATCTACATTAAATGCACAACGTGTCTATAGAATTTAATTGGAAAAATAATAATAATGTATTGTTTAAAACAGCTTCTTTTGTAGACCTTTTTAAGATATACAATTCCGTAATAAATTGTTTTGGTCTATCTCGTAAGGTTAAGGCAACGTTTGCAATGTAAGCGCACAAAAACATGTTTTTGTGCGCTTTTGTGCAAACTCTCCAATTTTCTCTACCATAATATACATGTATTATACATATAAACCTTCCTTTGGAATCACTCTCTCTATATGTGAAAACCGTATTAAAATCCGTTGCTTACTTTAAAAGTTCCAAGCGTACTACAAAAAAAAGCGACTTTATTTTATACTTTGTAAAGAAATATGTATTGTAATATATTTAATGTGTATGTACTGGACTTGCATCATCATTGTGAATGTACATTGTACTTCTAAAACTTTATATTTTACAGCAGAAATAGTAATAATAAGATACTAGAAATGTATTAGCGCCCGATTGCTTCCAAAACCGATGTCACCACATCTTAACACATACACAAAATTCCAAAAAAAAGATATAAGACTCGCACACACTTGCAAAACCACCATTCAATGTATAGGGCACAAACTATTGTGAACCTTAATCTCCAGGAATTACATTGCATTCTACTCCACTGTATTGTGGCACTATGATCTCTTTCGATGCGTGAGAATCCCTGTAGATCGAAGGGATCGATATGTTTTTCATGTACTAAAATGGATTACATATAATATATACATCACTATTTTTATATATTAACAGTAATGATACGATTAATAAATAGAACCTATTATTTAAAATCAAGCTATCCATTAACAGTCAAATACTTTATTAATCCAGGATACAGCGTACACTTATGAAGTTACTAGAAAAAAGTTACTAAAAAACCCCAACAAGTAAATAGTTATGGTCAAACAAAAATTTATAGTTTCTATAAATGATAAAGAATAAAATAAACAGCAACCATATACAGGCTGTAAAGGACGTGCGTCGTAACGAATACTGAAGTAGTGTGTTCAGACCATCATTCTGAGGCGAAATTTAAAAACTTGAAAAAAATTATAAATTAACCGGGCGAATTTCACACCCTGTAAAATCGACTCATAACACACCATAAGCAATGACACTTGAGAGAGCATAGCGATCCTTGACACAAAAACTCACAACAAAAATTGATATAATAAGCTACTTCTGAACAAATAGTTCATTCCCATAACCATTAGATTTATATTAATGTATAATAGAAGTGCTAGTTATGAAGAAGTTAGTAATAAACAGAGTAGTTTCCTATTTTTTAATGATATTTACATAGTCATCAACTGTGTAATACCCTTATTCTTAACACTATGTTTGAAAATACAGTTAATTACATTAACAAGTATTGCTAGCAGTATCTTGCACTTAATATTTTTAGCAATTCTACGAAATGAGTTTAATGAACCGTAAAATGAGGAATGAGTCTTTCGGGAATCTAGAAATTAAAAATAATTATGTGATATTAATCAAAAATATAATTGTGTATGCTTTCTAAAAACATAAAATTTTATTTTATCTGCATGCCAAACATTTATAGACTTTAATACTCAAACTTAAACAAATAATTAAATGCCGAATGAAATTATTGTATAATTAACATTAAGAATATTTTGCCTACATTATATCGTTCATTTTTTATTAACGTTCGAAATGTGAAAAATATCCCTTTTTAACAACATCGGTATAAATTGTTCTTTCATTTAACTGAATGATACGGTACATCACTAACTGGCGACCGATGCGCAGGCATCGGCAGCCGTATTATAAACATACGCAATGCACCACAATATCTAATAATTTACATTACATTGCTTGGCGAGTTTGTTAAAATCGCGTGCAATAAGGACAAAAGGAGCAATGGTAATTGTACTAAACGGAAAGTAATATATGAAAGTTTACAAAGCAAATATCTTATTAAAGGTTTCATGGAGATGTCAATTAATAAAAACAATGATTTATTAGTAAAAAATCAACTCACCGATGTAATGCTATGCCTTTATTAGTTGAATTACACGTCCCTGATGCGTTTTGACTACCCATTATACTGCAGTTGACCATTTTAACAATATAAGTTCACATACGACGCTCTGTGCAACTAAAGTTGTGTTCGTCAACACATTATAGCGGCGACAAGGTCAACCATCTATGCGGCTTCTAGTGTCTTATTATTACGATTTCTATGGTGACAAGCAAGTAAAGGTACTGCTATGTGATGGCATCCAATAAAATCCAGTGGTCTGATACCAATTCATAGAATTTTATTGACGTATCATATCCCTATGATGTCTTTAAGCTGGTGCTTAAATGATATGAAAGTATATTCGGTGCTATGCCATTTAGCTTGAGTCTCATTATAAATAACTGTTTGATGTAGCATTTAAAGCTGTAAGACTTTGAGGTTGTGTGAATAGGATGGTCACGTCTATAATAAACTCACCTGGTAGCATACTTACCTGTTATATCTTAATGATACAATAGCAGATAAACGGCAAACAGACTATACAAATGAAATACTGTAAATGATCGTCTTACAATACTTTCGACACTGGTATTATTATTATGTTAGCGCCGTAATATCTTTTCTACCGGCTGGATTGCTACACATAGACGGAGACAATAGAGAAATCGCAGCTAAGGTAACATACTGAAGAGTACTTCTTTCCTTATACATTACTCGTAAACAAATGCTCAATGTAGTGTATCTCTAATGTCAGTGGAGCAGAGGGCGTCCACATCAAGTTTCCATCTGGCTCGGTTCCGGGCCTCATGTTAAACTTCATTCCACGTCCCTCCACGCCCATTTAATGAAGTGTAAACCGTTTTTTTTAAATAATTAAATCTCATTTCATCACAAGATAAATTTGTTACAATTAGTTATGTCAAAATGATTAGACAATGATTTCGGCATAATAAAAATTTATGTCAGTGTTAAGTGAGAAGACTTTACATACAGCAAATAAATCAAGGGACGTAGGAACATCAATAATTTAAGTGATTGTGTTCCTTTATTTGTAATAATATAAAATTAGTAAGTAGGTACTTTTAACATGTAAAGTTATGTTTTATTTTTAAAGTACATATATGAGCGTTACATAAGTTTATGAAATCGAGGTCGATCCGGTCGCGGTTACCACAGGAAACCACAAACTATCCATCTAAATAACTACAGTGGAGGTACCGGAGAATCGTTTTTTTTTTTTACTTACTTGAACAACCAGCTTCGATAAAAATAAAAGTTTTACAGCCGAGATCAATCCCCTATGTAACGGCTGCATAGTTTGTAAGATTTTAGTTAAGTTATATGCTTTTGTAGTTGGTAATGTGATCGTTAAATATTTCATCATTAAAAAAGAACGGAACCAAAGGTCTGTACAGAACTTCGCATTACCTACTGTGTAATTCTGTTACTGTCATTTCTGTTAATGCAACTAATGTAACCAACTAAGGTTGCTAATTTGAAAATCAGAAGGTAAATATAAATGATGACGCTACTACGCTCTAAGTACCGTTAGTGTCCGACCGAAACAGGGTTTTCAGCCGAAACCGAAACCAAACTTTTGGTCCTTGTTTCAGTTTCGGCCGAAACCGAAACTCAATTCACTATCATTTTAAAATTTCGACTGTATACTGTATTTAGTGTATTTTAGGGTTCCGTATCTATAAAGGTAAACAAGAAAACCCTTATAAGATCACTTTCTTGTCCGTCTGTCCATGTGTCACCACCCACTTTCTCAGGAATGGGTAGAGCAGATGGTAGTAGCAAGTTGAAATTTATACCAGATACTGAAGTCTATGGTTCCTATTAGGTGTATGAAAATCAAGGTCTTGAGTCAACAGGATAAAAAGATATGGGCAAATTTCGATTTTCGCAAAAACTTGTAAGTACCAAAATTTACCTTAATTTTCAACTTTTTTATTTTTCAGAATTTTCTTTTTACTTGTGCTGTAAGACCGTGCTTTTAACCAAAATTGACAATTCTAGGTCAACCGGAAGTACCCTATAGGTTTTGGGTCGAAAACCTATACGTTAGTTCCCGTTGACCTAGAATCACGAAATTTGGCAAAAAAAAAACGTCGTACAGCACAAATTAAGGAAAAATACCAAAAAATAAAAAAAGTTGACAATTATGATAAATTTTGGCACTTACAAATTTTGGCGAAAATCTAAGTAAAATCTGGGTAGGTACGGAACCCTCGACTCGTACCTGACCGGCTTGTTTAGGCCTTTATCTGCATATTTATACCCACATACCACTGTAATAAGGTAGACCCACGTCATCAATTCTAAATGAGAGAAAATGTATTTAGGTAGGTAGATATAAAAATACTAGAAATTCACCTGTCTAAATTAACTGTTTACCTCACGCGTTAGGCGGAAAAGGACGGGGTGAAGTTGCTGACTACTGAACTACGCTCAAGCGTTTCTTGAGTTTTGAGAAACATTCTGTAATAGGGCCTAAGTAATATCTGAATTGAACATAATCTCTTTAATGTGACACTAATATATAAATTAAACTGCATACCAGCTCCATACCTAATAATTGCCTTTAAGATAAAACAATGTTAGTTACAAGTAAAAACAAAACAAATACAGTTCAATAGAAGACAGATGTTGCTGAAGGTTACACCGGCGTATAAAATGAGGGTCTGGTTTTCCTTCTGCTGTCCCAACCGTTTTAGTGATATAACCTAAGCATTTACTATCTGACTCTGTCACTAACTCTGACCCTAGTATTTTTCGCCTTTTTCATTGGCAACCAATGCTTTAATATTTTCTATCGTCGGTGAAGTATACAGAAGGTATTAAGGAACCTATCTATTTAAACGATAACTTTGATGGCCTTCTTTCTTTCTGCTCTCAATTTATTAAAAAATTAAGATGATAACCTGTAAACATTTGTTGACAAACATCGACTAAAGAAATATGAAAAGCTACGAATTAACAAACCGGTATCGTAGGTACATCACTGCAAAAAAGAGCTGATTTCATTATGACATTTGTATGTGTCAATTTGGTCTCTTTCTAGGATCAATCATTATCATAGAGGTATAAGCATAGAGTGAACAAGAGCCCCAATTATGCAAAAAAAGCAAACGAGAGAGATGAATTGTAGATATTTACCTCTATCTCTTTCTAATCGGGCCCGGGGGTTGCTGGGGAATATGACTTGCAAACAATAAACAAACTGCAAACTCTTTTTGATGTGTGGCGACTCCCACATAAACATACTACAGCGCCATCTAATGAAGACACATCGAACTACGGAGTAACTACTAAAATAAGAATTGCTAATCCGGTATCGCGATATAAAGAATTCCCTCGCCGATTAGCATATATACAACTTCCCAACATCAACCGTTGGGCCGCGGCCCGCCAGGCATGATCACCTCGCCTGGTCGGAGGATCCTCCCTTTGTGTTAGAGGGACATGACACCCGTTCCTCCACAGATGAAAAGCTGTAAATTCAAAACAAAAAATAAAGCGTTGTTTTCAATGCAAAGAGGTTTACTCTTCTCTGAACAAACGTAGTTTTCACACATAAGTTTAATTCTAAACTTAATAATTTTCATTTTGTGTCAATTATTCGACAAGTGTATGTAAATTATCAGGTTTCCAAAAGATGCTGTTTTAAGAACTAAATGGCTGAGCATTCTGAAGTTATAAATCTCTTTTGAAGTAAAATCGAATCAAAACTTACAAATGATCAAAAGGCACGAGTCTGCATGCGAACAGTAAAATTACTACGTTTAGAGAAGGAAAAATATAATGTAATAGTAAGTAGTAATGATAGTCGTATTTGTAAAATCAGTTTGTCAGACTTATGATATTACATTTTCAATACACTGTCTCATTTCTTTCTTTGGTTGAACTTTACTTCATTTATTTATTTTATTTTAAATGATTAAAGAGGTGAAACGATTATTAGTGGATAATTTAAATTAAATTAATTAATTTACTTATATTATATTATTTAATACCTTGAATAGCACCCCCACGCTCTTTTTTTACGAAAAAACATTTTTCTTTTGCACTAATATAAAATTATTGCCTACATTTTTTAAAGTTTTTATACTATAATTTATTTTTCCTTTTTTAGTCATTTATAATGATTATTGTCTTAGAGTAGGTTTATCAGATGTGCTTTAGCACACGCCTTAGTACGTGGAGAAAAAAACCGTTAATCCTGAAGGTCCTGATCAGGATAATAAGGCAAACTATTTAAATTATTGCATTGTCATCGGTCCTTCATAAGTGTGCAATTTTTTTAAATTGAATTCGACGTTTTGAAGTGGATCAAAATCACGTTCGAAGATTCCGTAACACACATATATAGGTAATAAAAGCGTGTTAAAAATAATATAAACATGGCTCATTGTAATTTAGATTGTTTAGTGGTATTGTTTGTTGTCTGTGAGAAAAGTACGTGAGTGAAGTTTCGATAATTACATGTATTGTTTGGTAAGTAAGTTCATCGTTAAGGTTTTATAAACTTTCGTGATGCAAGTACCTATCTTAAATGTATTAATAAGAACCTATTGATAATGATGCGATAATATGAGCAAGCATTTTTTAGGTGATAAAATAACTTTTCTTTGACCATTCCGAAATCCGTTTCGATCCGATCCGATTTAGGTTACTATTGTCAAAAGCTCGAAAAGTCGTACTGATAGGTACTACCCATTAAAATTGGTCAACTAAGTACCTTTTTCCAAATCCTCGGGTCGAAAGATAGCAAACGAAAAAGTGCCGGTCCAAAAACTAAAAGTGAAGTCTAAATATGCCGATATTATTTTACAAAAAAAAATTATATATTACGTTAATTACATAGGTACTTAAATAAAAATTGATGTTTGTAAGTTCGCGCCATGGTCAATAAAAAAAGGAATGATGTAACTTTTACAGCGAAAGTGTAACATTTCAGGGAACGAAACGTAACTTATGACTCAAGAGCCCTGGCAACACTGGTCATTGCCCTCCCTGCCCTGCCTATTTGTCAACATAGTTAAATAAAATAGTAAGATCTCTACATAAAATTCTATTATATTTTCGTATTTGAATAAAGGTATTATAATCAGTCGTTATATAGTTTAGTGTACATAAATCTATATGTAATTCATAATTACACATAGCTAAATTGGTTTCAAAGCACGTATATATATTTAAATAATTGAAGAATGGAAAAGTACACAGTACCAAATATTCCTAATACCCAACAAATTTTAAAAGATTTATCTGGTATGCATGGGATGCAGGTGAACAGTATACTAATAAAAACACAAGAACCTAACGAAACTTTGCAGAATGCTCTTTCTTGCTACGTGAATTTTCGACAACTTGAAGAAGATTTGTTGAAACAAGGTTTTTTAAATTCTAAACTAGAGGAATTGAATAAAGAATTAGTAGAAAACATAGCAAATATGAAAAAACAAAGTTAAAGCATTATTGTCAAACATAATCTTGAGTTTCATGTTAAACAAAACAAATATTTTATATCATATTACCTCATGGTGCCTCTAAACAGGCTACAAAAAGTATATCTGCCACTATACCCGTGGCGCAATTTCATTGTGCAATAATTTGCTGAGGCAAATAGACATATGTAATAACATGAAATAAACTGAACGCTACCAACATCACTCACACTTGGCACATCAAGTCTCAATATATGCTCCATGTGTATTAACAAAATGCACACTGGAGTAGTATAAGTACAGTTTTATTGAAGATGATAATGTTCTACTAAAATTGTACACATACTACTAAACAAGAGACAAAAACTTTTGCTCTGCATTAGTAGTACGGTGGTGAGCAAAGGAAAGAAAAGAGATTCACCTAACCATATTCAGAGCAGATATACAGTGATATGGCAGTAAAGTGGGATAAATCATTTCTAATCAAGCAAAATTGAATAAAAATCTTGGCAAGATCAACAGGTTACACTTCAAGATAGCAGCAATTGTTGCAGTGTTGTGTGAAATCAGCAACTTAGAAACTATATAAAATTAGCACAAGAAATTGACAAAAAATATTCTGTTTGAGAGCACTTTTATAATAATATTCAAGTGTTAAGATCAGCCATAAGAGCCGAGGCCTATGTCCTATATAAATAAAGATGTGGCCAAAGTGTCTTTACAGAGATTATAATTTCTACAATTTTTTTTTTATTTATGCACAAAGGTGGACTTAATGCCTTAGGCATTCTCTGCCAGTCTACCTTAGGGTGGTGTAGAGATGAGTGATTTAATTTTGATTGATAGTAATTTAATTGAAAATAAAAAAGTACACATGATTAATTGGCAATAATTAGATATTTCTTATTTGATTTCGAAAACTAATTTATTAATCCTAGACATGAAGTTACCTGAGGCACCTACTTATAAATCTAGTATTTCACGTAAGGTTTTTATTACTGCCAACAGGTATGAGTTGATCAGTCATTTTGGAATTTAGGGTATGATGTTTGCAATGTGTACAGTGAAATGTACAATACTTAACTATTGTGAAATTTATTTAAGATGTATGTATTTAAACAACGTAAAATATAAAAACATTTCTTTTGCTCTTTTTGAAGTTCATTTTATTATACTTCCAAATTTAATCAGTTCCTCTTCAGTCACTAATCCTATGTGAAACATGCAGACTAAAGCTGCACCTTGTTCAGAAAACTTCTTATTTTTCTCCCAAAATGTTGATGTATATTTCTTGTCATTGAATGTCAATATGGTGCGAAATAATTTTTCAACTTGCTGAGTCTCATACACAGGTAGATTGTGGCCATTTTTTCCTGCCCATCCATGGAGTTTCGCCTTAGGCATATTACGATCATTGAAATTAGCTCGAATGAAACATACCTAAAACAAATGTACAAATTAAGTGAAAATTTTCATTTTAATTGTTAAATTTCGAAAATTGTTTAGTCTTTGTACTATACACACTAACAATCAGTCTGCCCTGAGGTGTGTTATAAGAGTGATGTTGCAGTCATCTCAGGTTTATATGTCTACTTGATGTCTAGTCGTGATAAAGAATGGTCAGAAATATCTATATTTGTCTTTAGTATGAAGAGTGAGCTCACAAAAAAATTGTGAGCTCACTGACGTTAAGAAAATTCTCATTCATTATCCTCCAAGCCCTATTCCCAAACTAGGTCAGGGTTGGCGTTCAGTCTACTATTATACAGATGAACTTCGATTTTTACATGGAAAGGCTACCATCAGACCTCCACAACCCGAATACTGAATGATATACCAGATTGTTGTCAAACTTTTAGGGCTCTAACTACCCGTAACCATTGCCATAGATGTCCATAAGGTAACTAGGACCGACGGCTTAACATGTTCACTGAGGCACAAGGGGTCTCGATATACACTTCTTGTTTCTATCAAATGATGTTAGACATATTGAATTTAATTTCGATAATAATATTAGTCACTTAATCCTATTATTTTTAAACTATTGCTAAGAATTATAGCAACAGCCTAGGATGATTTGTATAGATTCGAAGGTAATTTGTAGAGATTATAATTAAGGGAATCCAAAATGCGTCACACCCGTATTTATTCCGTGGGTGTGGTAAGGGCCTACTAATGGAGCAAAATCTACAGGATAACAAAACTGCAAAGAGAAGAAAAACTTGAAACAAACCCTATACCTACCCATCTGGCCAGCGTGGTATAATAAGGCAAAACCTCTAAGGTAAAGCCTATGTCCAGATGATGATGATGATGATGATGATGATGATGATGATGAAAAAGTGGTACACTATACAAACTAAGGATTATACATACTTTCATTTGTATAACACCAACAAGGTCAGTTTCAGCCATTTTTATTCTCTTCTGTGGTGGTTCTAGTTCGTGAGGGCAAACCTGCCATCTACCTTGTATACCCATTTTTTGGTATTTTGATTGCTTCTCGTGACAATATTCTCCTAATTCCCATATGTCACTGAAAATTAAATAGTACTGAAATAATTTATTGTAATTAAGAAGTAGTGTAAGAAGAGTAAAATTTGCTTTAATTAAAGAAATATATTCGCACATCAATCTGTATAATATATAAAGATAAATGATTTGCCATTTTAACCCGACTTTAAAGACAAAAGAGGAGGTTATTAATTTGTCTGTATTTTTTTTTGTAATATATTTTTTATGATAATAAGAGTTTGCAAATTTCCATATCAGATATGTTTTGCACATGACATGTGTGGAAAGCATACCTTAATGAGGGCAAATTATGTACACTACTTTTCCTTTTGTTAAGTAGTTTTTGAAGAACCTGAAATTTTCCATCCAAGCAGATTTCTTTCTACTTTTGAAATTGCTTATGGAAAAATTTGGTTTCCCCGTTTGTGTGGCACTTCATTAATACAACCTTTAATTAATTAACTATCATAGCAATGGCTCTATGTGAGGGCATATTAACCAAACTAAATATTAACAAAACAAAACTAAATATTTTGTGACTTACCATATTTGTTCTAAAGTTTGACAATCTAAAAATTTTCTCCCTCTAGGAGTTTCTTGTAAATCTCTTAATATATTTTGTACACAGTACTTTGTGTTAGAAGGTGAATTGTCATAATCAACTGCAAGCTTAAGATATTCTTTGATAACTGTATCCATTGGTAGTAAGCCTTCTTTTCTAAATATTGAACAGTTCCACTCAGCAGCCCTTGCTAGCATCACACTTGTACACCCTGTCATTTCTTTAAATGCTTGAATATGATGATGCTTTTCAATTTCTTTAGAGCCTCCACTGCAATAAGTACACATAAAATGAATATTGGCTATTCATGAGTAAATTAAAGACTTAAATCTATAACCTCACATACTTTGCTATAACAGGTATGGAAATCCTTTCTGCAACATACTTTATTACATCTGGATGTACAGCATGTTGAGGTCTTTCATCACGCGTTCTACCATGAATTGCAATTGCTTTGATACCAGAACTCACCAGTTTCTCTACCACCTTCAATGTATCTTCTGGTGTTTCAAGTATCCTTATCTTGCAACTAACAGGTATGGATAAATTTTCTACTAAAGTTGTTAAAATATTGTGGGCTTTCTCTGGTTGTGCTAGAAGAGCTACACCCATACCACCTTTGATAGAAAATTCCTTTGGACAGCCCATATTTATATCAATTGCAGCTACATCATTTTCTCTGGAAATAAAAATACAATGTAAGATTTTAAATTAGATTATCTATCTCAATTATGTCTATTTCAAAATGTACATTCTTACACTAGCTTAGCCACTTTTAATGCTCTTTCTGCATTGCATGTTCCAAGTTGTAATATGACTTTTTCTTTTTCTTTATCACAAGTCCGGAATACTATAGTTCCATCTGTTTGGTCCACATAATCAATTGTATTTAAAGTATCTAAAAATAATATAAATACATATATAATACAACACATACTATTGTAATAGCTTGTCTTATCGCTGTGAAGTAAGGTCCAGAAAATAAGAATGTGAATCACAGGTTATTAGCTTATAACAAAGCATTGGACAAAATTTGTTGGGGTTAAGGGATTTTCATGTTAGGAATAATTGTAAATTCGTAACATGCCATAGAACGATAGTAGCCAATTCATATTATTTTTAATATTACGATTATACAATCATCTCGGATCGCGGCATGACAGCAAGATAACTAGTTATAATTGAATGAAAATATTGGTATGGAGGCACTATTAGACCACTGCACTGACCATTATATTTACGTTTCGATCTCAAAAACTTCCAGTCAATCAATTCCTCAGTGTAAACCAAATCGGCACCATATCGTAACGCTAAAAGACGCATGGGTAGAGTACCTATGCGGACCATTGGCGCCAATATTAATTTGTTTTCATATGATAACATGGTTTCTCTAGTCGAGATATTCGTATACTAATAATGTTCTATTACTTCACTAATTGACTTGAAAGTCTGTAAAGGTGTTATGTACTTTTAACCTTGCGTAAATTATGAAAATCAATAATTATCAACTTCAACTTTTTGGTTAATGGCTTTGTGATTGACCTGGCTGACTGCATTGACATTGACAACAACGGCAATTAACAACGTAATCATTCTGGTATCATTCACTCATTCATTCATCTGGTAGTGTTGCCAACTCATATTTTAAAAATGGACAGCACAGTTGAGAATAAGAAAAAAATTGTAATAACGCCTTTATTTAAAGATAATAAAAATATACAGCTTAAGGTTTTTTGCATTCATGCACATTAATTATGTGTAAAGATAACCTGTTGGTTGGATTTGGTCTTAATTAGCCTTAAAATAACGGACACATAATTATAGAAAAATCTACAAGTAGATGTAGATGTAATTCAATGGAAACTCTACTAAAGTTCAAAACCATTAGATGATTTTATTTTAATATTTATTGTATTTCTTTTGTACACTGTTTGTTTACTCAATGAGAAGAAAATTAACGGTTGTCGTACAAGATCCACTTTTCATTGTAGGTAACAATTCGATTCAGAAGTCCCTCGTTTCTATGCCGATTCAGTAGTGCTATGCATACGCGTAAGTCTCGCTGATGATCGCTTAGTTCGTGAGACACCCACTTGTCTAGCTTTTTTATCTTTCCGCAAGTGCTTGAATGTTGTTTTGATACTAACTCCAAAGGCCGGAGCTCAGCCGTAGATTGAGTTGGATCCACTTCTACTATCGCCTTTAATTCGTCATTATCGACTATAGTTTTTTTTTTTTTTTTTTTTTATTTAAGGAGTTTTAGTCCTTTCGGACTACATCACTCCATAAGGTCATCAATTAGAATACAGTACATACAATATTAGCAATTAATAGAACAATCATATACATAAAATACTCGTACGTCGCCTCATACCGATATCAACAATTTTGTAAATAGCTTTTGCTGCCTCTGAAAGGGGAAAAGCTAATATTTGGTTACAGGCTCCAATGTCTTTCAAGTTCTCTGTTATAAACAACATATCATTTCTAATGTCCTCGTTCCGAACACATTCCACCATAATATGTAACGCATCTTCTAATATCCCACATTCAGAACAAAGGGGAGATGTCACTTTTTTCATCATGTACGCAAATTTATTAAGTGGAATGTGTCCGGAACGCAATCTAAAGGCTATAGTTAATACCTGCCTCCTCAATGTACACTTGTCAAACCATGGAGACTTCCAAGGCTCATTTTGCAATGTTCTATACCATATGCCTTTCTCAACTGATCGCTCATCAAAATGAACCTTCCAAAGCTTATAGCCGTGTTCTCGAATCAGATGTATACAATCAGTGAAAAAGGGCAGCAAGTCTATGGGCACACCATCGCTAGTAGCCTGCTTTGCTAATATATCTACTTCCTCATTACCTGCCAGCCCGATATGTGAAGGAATCCATTGAAGGACCACCTCTTTTGTATTTGATTTTAATTCAAAAAGGGATTTTATAATGTCGTACGCTATCGGCATGCCTCTTAAAATGTTGAAGCGCACTTTTTGAATCAGTTAAAATTACAATTTTATTGGCATCTATTGATTTGATATATGCTAGGGCTTCTGAAATGGCAATCAATTCGAGAGAAGTAATGGACATATTGTGAGAAATTCTAAATTTTAAACTTTGATTAATCTGAGGATCGTAAAACGCAACACCCATACTCAAACAACTTTCTTTGGAACCGTCGGTAAAAACTTTATAATAATTAGCATATTTGCTTTTGATATATAGGGAGCAGTGTTCCCGGAGCAGACAAGGGTTATAGTTTCTCTTCGCACCACATATACCTTCAATATTGTGCTTCACTACATCATTTAAGTTGTACCAGTTAATCCAATAATCTAATGAGAACATTTCCAAATTTAATTGTGAATATATATTAATATCCTTAAATGTGGAGTTTATTGTAAGGAGAATAGGGATCTTTTTACGCCTCCAGTATCTACGTGAAATAAGTGAGTTTAATTCTTCTATAACATTGATTGTGCAATTGTTAAACATGGACATCGATTTAAGCCAAAATTTACCCCCTAGAAATAGTCGACGAATCTGTAAGGGCGTCAATACAAAAAAATCAATACAAAGTTCGCTTTCCATTACGTAGATGGGAGTGCTTTTAACGAAACTTCCAATTATACGCATAGCTGCATTCTGAATTTTGTCTAATTTGTATAATTTTGACTTGCAAGAACTATCATAAAGAAAACTGCCGTAATCTAAGCGACTTCTAATTAATGAAATATACAGTCGTCGTAAATGTTTAGGGTGTACACCCCACCCCGGGCCAACTAGTACTTTTAAAATGCTTAAAAATCTATGTGCTTTTGCATATAGTTCGTTAATGTGTTTTGTCCATTTTAGAGATCGGTCTAACCACATACCCAAATATTTCACACTAGATACTTCTTCCAATGGGATACCATCAATTGTTATTATACAATTGTTCCTATTAGTACCCTTTTTAAAGATACACATCTTACTTTTCGAAGGCGAAACACTTAAACCTAAATTTTCCAATGATTTAACTAAAAAATCTAATGCCCCCTGAAGAGAGTTACGTGCATCTTCTATGTATCTATCTGAAGTGTACAGTGCGAAGTCATCGGCATACTGAGATACAAATACACAATTTATGGATTTACAAATATTGTAAGTTGCAACGTTAAATAACAATGGGGACAGTGGGTCGCCTTGTGCTAGTCCTTGACCTGTAGTGCGGTTAATGAAACTATATCCATATTTAGTTTTTAAATTTCTTGTACTAAGGAATTGCCAAAGGTAGTTGCATATTTTCGCGCCAACACCAATCTCATCTAAAATAAACAACAATGAGTCAATGTTAATATTATTGTATGCATTATCAATGTCAAGGAAGCATGCTAGGGTCGCTAAATCTTTGGAGAAACCTGACTGGATCCTCGTTACCAGTCGCGTCAAACTATCCAGACTAGATTTTGATTTTCTGAAACCAACAGTCTCTTCTGAAAATAACCCTTTTCCTTCAAAAAGCCACTCCAATCTCCTGTTCAAGATTGAATGAAATATCTTACAAACACAGGACATCAAACTAATAGGGCGGAGAGATGTAATAAGTGTGGGATCACGTCCAGGCTTTGGGATTGGAACGACACAAATATCACGCCACTGAGAGGGAGTGAAACCAGTATTTAAGACTATATTGTATAGGGATAATAATACTCTCTTTCCATTACTAGGCAAATGTTTTATCATTGAAAATGATATATCGTCCCACCCCGGTGCCGTATCACTCGTCTTAATACAAGTTTCGACTTCATGTAAAGTAATTTCGGATTCTATTTTATCGTTTTTAGACATGAAATTAGGCTTAGAATTAAGAACATACGCAGGGCATAAACTTGACAATAGCGACTCACTTTTATTTTGATCTACGAAAGGGTTACAGGTTATGTTTCCCTTCATCCATTTCATTTTACGCCACATTTCATTAGCAGAAGAAACCTCATCCAAGCTATCACAAAATCTATGCCAGCTTTTTTTTGAGGCCTTTTTTATGAGATTTTGAGACTCTTTAACACACTGAGTAAGAATAACTAGATTAAAAGGGGTAGGGTTTTTCCTAAATTTGGATAAAGCAAGTCTTCTTTTGGCTACTGAATGTGATAATTTAGGAGTCCAATAAGGTTTTGGGGTAAAATTGCTTGTGGGATTTAGAGACTTTTTTTTTGTGGGGATAAGGTCATTGGCTGTTTGATTGATATGGTTAATAAAATCATCATATAAACATTGAGGTTCACCTGCTATGACAAAATTTGAAAATTTGCTCTCAAGACAAGTTTTATACGCATCCCAGTCAGCGGCCTTGAAGTTACGCTTTTTATCGAAATATGGACTAAAAGAGGACGCAGTAGAAATACCAATAACGAGGTGATCGCTACCTAGGGATTCATTTGTTACTCTCCAGTTTAAAAAACATGCTATATCAGATGAGGCTATTGAGATATCAGGAGAGCTTTGTTGTATTGAGCCAGCTACCAACTTAATGCGAGTATGACTGTTATCATTTAAAGAAACCAAACTACAATCCGATAAGGAATCGTATATTTGGGAACCACGAACATCAGTTTTATATGACCAGGTGAAATGGTGTGCATTAAAATCACCTAAAATTAAGGTTTTTTAATGAAATTGTGAAAACAGAACGTCCCAGTCATGTCGACGTGTAGACGCCCACTGAGGGCAGTAAACAGTTATTACATTTTCGATATTCTTACAGTTAAAAATCTTGCAATGAAGAATCTGTATGTCCTCATTGGGGTGGTATATACGACATGATTGCGCTTGAATAGAATTATGGCTAATAAGGCAAACACCCCCGTAGCCATCTTCTCTGTCTGCCCTAAATACCCTATAGTTTTTTAATTTAAATTTAGTACAAGGATCCAACCAGGTTTCACAAACCGCGGCTATATGAATTTTTTCTTGTGTTAATAATTGTTCGAATTCTATTTTTAATTTTATTCAGAAGCGATTGGAATGATTCATTTTTTTTTGACAACGTCTCAGGTTTAGATTGCTTACTATGTTCATCGGTTTCAAAATTATTAATGTGTTGTTCGTTTATAAAAGATAAACCTTCCACACCGTCTTCACTAGTCTTCGTAGTTGATAATCGGCGACATCGGCGGAGACGGCGAGTACTCGTAGCTCGCAGGCTGCCTTCAGTAGTGATGCGTCCGCCTGCGACCGAGGACATCTCGCCACCCGCCTCGGCGTCCGACTCCGATGATGACGAATTTAATTCAAATGTTATATGCTCTGATGAATTGCATTGCTTCCTTTTTGCTGGTTGTTGCCTAACCTGATTAAGCGTATCTTCGACTTCGACAATATTTGTGTATTTATGTGTACTCGCTGTAACTGCCGCATACGTTTGATTTTTATGTTGTAAAATATTAGTCCTATTAGTCAAGTTACTAGGGATCATAGTTTGATTTTGTACGTGCGGTCGTGGTGAAAACGGAGGTACATACATGTTTAATGCTTTACGATATGTACAATTGAAGTCAGACATCAAACTCCTTATCTTTTTTTCCTTTATATATACAGGACAAGACTTAGCAAGCGATATATGATTTTCCTTACAATTCACACATTTAAATGTAGTTGTGTCACAATTTGCGTGATCTTGGCCGCATTTTGGGCAAATGATTTTTACAGATGGACAGAATTTTGAGGGGTGGCCGAAGCGCCAACATCGGGAACATTGAGTTACCGGAAAAATGTAAGGTTCTACTCTTACTCCTATATTAATTATCTTAATATATTGCGGACGAAAACTTCCCTTAATGCATATACGTACGGTCTCCGTAGGTATCCAACCAGATTCCGGATCTCTCCGGTTTAGTCTTTTTACCGATAATATCTCACAGTCATTTATATTTTGTATAGACGATAACAGCTCACTCTCCGATAATTCTAAGTCTATATTTCTTACTAGCTGACCCGCGCAACTTCGTCTGCGTCTCTCAATAGTAATAAATTTTCTCCGTTTTTGAAACATTATTCATTGGTGCTCCGCTCCTATTGCCCTTAGCGTGATGATATATAGCCTATAGCCTTCCTCGATAAATGGGCTCTCTAACACTGAAATATTTTTTCAAATCGGACCAGTAGTTCCTGAGATTAGCGCGTTCAAACAAACAAACAAACAAACAAACAAACAAACTCTTCAGCTTTATAATATTAGTATAGATGATACCATACGATACTCCAACCTCCCACGTCTTGTATATTTTCCATCCTTTCTCTTTAATGCTTGGACAAGTGGTTAATTTCTCAGCACTTAATAGATCCTCGAATGTTACTACAAGGTGTCTCAAAAGAAAGTTTATATTTAGTAGACCGATTAAAAAAACAGTAAGCAGTGTATCGAAAAAATGTTTATTAATTATTAAAGTACACAATTTGGGAATTTATTTCTTAAAAATAATATCGTCCAAATGTAGACCCTCGCGTTCGCAGCACTCATTTAATCGAACAGTAAAATTACTTATGACGGCTCGGCAGGTGAACTCAGTGATGGCTGCCATTTCGTGACGGATATTTTCTTTTAAATGCGCTAGGGAAGTCGGTTTATTCGCGTAAACTTTAGATTTAAGATAACCCCATAGGAAAAAGTCCATAGGGGTTAAATCAGGACTGCGTGGAGGCCAATTTATGTCACCTCTCCTGGAGATCAATTTTCTCGTGGCAGAGACGTATTGGACGTGTGTGACGTTGCTCCGTCCTGCTGGAACCATGTTCTTTGGTTATATCCAGGAAAATTTTGCAGTTCAGGCGCCAAGAAGTCGTCTAACATCTCCACGTAACGCTCTGAATTCACTGTAACTGCACGCCCCCTTTCGTCTTCAAAAAAGTAAGGGCCGATAATTCCTCGCGCCGACATCGCAGCCCATACGGTCACTTTAGGCGAATGAAGGGGTTTCTGATGTTTGCGTTTGGATTCATTGCACTCCAGTAGCGTGAGCTTCATCCGAAAACAAGATGTTGGTAAACGTTGAAAAGCGCTCAATCGCCTGATTTACGAAGTCAAGCCTCTGACTAGCATCTTGGTCCTTTAATTCTTGCACCAATTGAATTTTGTAGGGGTGCAGCTTTAGGTCTTTGTGCAAAATGCGGTGTAATGATGATCTATGCACATTTAAAGCACTTGCGCGCTTCCGAATGGAAAGGTTCGGGTCGTCACGAACAGACTGATTAACAATTTCCACGTTTTCTACCGTTCTTGATGACCTTGGTCGCCCGGATTTTGGTTTTTCCAGCGTTGTACCGGTCTCTTCAAACTTTTTGACCCATTTTCGAATAAGAGGAATGCTTGGCGCATCATTTAAATGGCGAAGACCTCGAACACTACAGAACCTTTTACTCGCTACAGTCGCCGAATCACCGTTTTTGTAAAACTCTCGCACGCACAACGCACGGTCTGCTCCCGAGAAATGCTCCATAGCGACTGAATTCCCAAGAGCCAGGCTACCGATTGACATAGCCCCCGCGCCCCTCGGACTCGTTACGTTCACACAGTAAGCTAAATAAATATAAACTTTCTTTTGAGGCACCTTGTATTATTTTATAGGCATTTACATATTTTATGGCTTTTATTCCTCCTATGTTTTCCCCTTGAAATAGTTTAGCCAATGCAAACTGTTTTGGTAATTTTTCTGTGCTGGTAATGCAAATATCATTTTTTTCCCTTTTTCTTCTCTTCTCTCCTGCGCACAAAATCCAATCTCCCTCTTGGTTGTGTAAGTTTTCATCGTTGCTATTCATTATTTGAGTTTCATTCTGTATTAAGTCCTCTTCGTCCATACTGCTACCGTCCATAATTAAATTATCAGCATTGTCCGTAGTACTTACGTTCTCAATAATACCTTCACTCATACTGCATAAGGTTCACTACGCGATAACGGCCGGCTGCGCGTGTGCGCACCGGCTTAAACCGGTATCTGGGTAGTAAACAACCGCAATATACTTTAATAAATTCGCTCGAAACACGACTTAGTCACCCGAGAGTGAATGGAACTCTGTGATCGACTATAGTTACTCGAGGCTCATTCTCCAACTTAAAATTTCCAGATATAAAACGATTGAACCAATAACCGCGTTTATGCATTCAGTGTTAGTCCCGTGCACGTCGCTAATGTTTCGTGTCGTTTGTGCAGCAGTATTTCCATGCAGGAACTCATATTCGATAAAAATAATATATACCGTGTGTTAGAAAAGTACGGGAACAACAGAATAATTTGTTAGGGATGCATTTTTCGGAAATATGTTAAAAACAAAAGTTACAGGCATTTTCCCTGGCTATCCATTGGTGACCTTGATTAGTTATCTCAGGTCAAGGGTAATTTGCAAATTTGATTGCATATTTTTGAACCCGCAATTAAAGAGATGATAAATTGGATATGACCTTCGGTACACTGATTTTTACCTCTAAGCAACCCTGTATAGTAATAATATACATATAATATATAAAGATCCAAATATATAAAATATAATATATAAGATATTATTCAAAATTTTACTCAGCATCTCCTTTTTTGAGAAATATATCAAAGGCAGCTTGACTCTATAATAGTGATTGACTCACTTGCTATACTCACTGATCTTGAATAAAATGAATATACAATCATTTTAATGATCTGTTGTTGACTACACCTCACCGCATTATTTCGCATATTTAACAGTTAATCTAGTAATTATTTACTATATATAGCTACCATTCCCTACATAATTAATAAAAAAAACGAGTCTGCTTTAGACCACACGACTGAAGTAAAACTTCTTGGCTATGAGAGAAAGAAAATTGTGCTCGCACCTCTCTCTCTTACCCCTACATTTATATACGAAACGTAACTCTCTCTCTTTCTATCTTCGCTAAATGATATCTCCCTCTCAACTTCCGTTTCTGCTCACCCGATCACACTTTCATAACGCTCTCGTCACGCATTTGCCAGCTTACTCCCCAACTGAAGCGTGCGTAAAGTTTTACTTCAAAAATGCTAATTTACTATTAAATAGCGTCTAACCTACCTACCTAGCAACCCTAACCTACTTACGCTAAAATCGAAGGATAAATCACTGGTCTTTCACAGGTCACTGTGATTTTTTCCCATGTCTATAGTAATATATCGTAAAAAGCTATTTCTTGTCAACAGTGTGACCGTTTACGGTAGATTTTCTACTGCAGCAGTAGATTTCCAATGAAAATTTGACCATGCAGTAGTTTCCAAACATCTAGTAGATTTCAGTAGATTTGACGTAATAATGGTCCTGGCTTAAAGGACTCCAAGCCTATAAATAATGTTGGCAGCAATGGCAGCGCGCGCGCGTTAGTATTGCTTGTAGCAGGGGCTTCCCCCGACTGTATACTTTTAAGCCCGACTTACACGGAATTTTGAATTTTCTAATGTTTTGAGAATAGAGTATATTTTAATAATTATTTTAATTACGATTCAGAGTATCGTTTAAACTAGTTTAAAGGGTAATTTCCCTTTATATTGCCTTATGACAATATGTCATTCTCATACATAATTCTTTCAGATCTAGTGGCAATCGGATGCAACACGTACTTATGATTAGAATGAAACGTAAATTTGAACAAAACTATCGCGCTGAATGGGAACAAAACCCATTATTTGCTTCGTGGCTTTGTAAAGATATAAACACTATAAACAGTAATAATCATGCTTTCTGTACAGCTTGCGGTATTAAAATTTTAAGCAGATTAGCGTCTATTAAAGAACACAGTGGTAGTAGCAAACATGAAAACAATATGAAACATTACAGTGGGCGTTCAAGGGTATGTATATTTGTTTATATTATCGGAAAGTTGATAACTATTCTATTATATTATTAATTTAACATTTTAATTTATATTAATCAAACATTTAAATATTATTTTTATTTTATATTATTCAAACATTTTAATTCGGTAAAACAATAATATCAATCAAAAACTTCCAAGTTTTAAAACTGGTTTATTCAAGTTTGCATTC
The DNA here is from genome assembly GCA_902825455.1 of Arctia plantaginis. NCBI lineage: Eukaryota > Metazoa > Arthropoda > Insecta > Lepidoptera > Erebidae > Arctia > Arctia plantaginis. Next base: position 12,994,806 of record CADEBD010000288.1, read on the forward strand.
ATGTTTCTAGAAAACTTCCTATGAGGTATACTATGCTAGGCCAATATGGTTTTGTTTTGTAAACACAAAGTTTTAAAACCATCTTGACGATCTCCGTGGCAGAGTGGTTTGTAAGCCCTGGTTTCAAGGCGTCGCCATATCTAATAGTCGAATTAAACCCAGTACGTTTAATTCCCGGTGGGGGCAAATGTTTGTGTGATGAATACAGGCATTTGTTAGAACAAATCTTTTTTGAAAGGTCTTTGATGTTTATATAGGTATTGAGTATATTATGAATATTTGTATAAATATATATCTGTTATGTATATTTGTCTGCTTACTTTGGGCTAGTTGATAGGTGTCATTGTCAGAAGATATTTATTTGTTTAAAATATAGTTATTTTTATTGTAAGCATTCTAGGTATCTAGATGTTTTATTTATTGTGAATTTAATTTTGTTCCAGATCACAACTTATTTTAAGAAGGGCCTTTTATCAGAGGAAAAAACTTAAGCCGAGCTCATGATTTGCGCTGCACTAGTCGAACACAACATACCTTTCAGATTCATGGACCACTTGAGCGACGTCTTAAAACTAGCATTTCACGACTCAGAGATAGCAAAGGCATTCACATGCAAGCGAACAAAAGCAGCTCATCTTATATTTGACGCTATAGCACCAACATTCGAAAAAAAACTATTCGAAGATGTTGTTTCATGTAAGTCACCTTCAGGGAAAAACATATTTTCTATAATAATTGATGAGACTGCAGATGTTAGCACTGACAAAATTCTAGCTGTAGCAGTTATGTATTACTCCACACAACATAAATGTGCTGTGACAAAAATTTTATTTTCTATTACTTTAGAAGGAGAATCTTCACAAGATATCTTTGATGCGTTATCGAATGGCTTAGAAAAAAATAATTTAAATGTAGCAGACGTACTTGGTTTTGCCGCGGACACAACTAAAAGTAATTTTTGGTACTAACAGGAGTGTGGTGTCAAAAATACAGTCTATTAATCCTCATTGCATTTTTGTAAAGTGTGTATGTCACTCTGTTGCGCTATCTGTAAGCTATGCATGTAAAGAACTGGCTTGAAATATTGACCAGATTGTTAAAGATGTTCACAACTATTTTAGTCACAGCAGTAAGCGACAACGAGAATTTTCCGAATTTCAAAATTTTGTTGACACCGAAAATCACAATTTATTGCGACATTATGAGATCAGATGGCTTTCTTTACATGCCTGTGTAAATAGAATAATTGAACAATGGGACGCTTTGAAATTGTATTTTAATAATCAATATTTATTAGATCGCAATCTTAATGCAGAATTTTTAAAAGTTAATTTTGATGATAATGTATCAAAAGGAGTTTTTGAGAAGGTCGCGGTTATTTCTAATTGAGCTATGCATGCAATTGAAAAAGCGACTGCCAATAGAACATCATTTGTTTAGGGAGTTAATATTTTTAGACCCCCAAATAGCAGCGTATGAGCAGTTTTCTAGTCTCGTATCACTGACTCAACGGTTTCCTAATTTAGTGTGTGACGAAATTACACAACAATTAATTGACGAAGAGTATCGTCAGTTAAAATATGACAATAACGTACAAAATTTACTGGCGTCGTCCAGTAACTCTGCAGTGTCACAGGATACTGATAAGTTTTGGGCGAGCGTTCATAAATTAACAGATAGTAATAATAAATTGAAATATGATAATATCTGTAAATTCGCAAAAGCGATGATGTGTTTGCCCGTATCGAACGCTTCTTGTGAGCGTATATTTTCGCAAGTTAATTTATTTAAAACTAAACATCGTAATCGGTTTTTAAATACACACATATCATCGCTTTTGCACACAAAACAAGGGATAATTGATAGTGGAGAAAATTGTACAAACTTTGTACCTGATTCTAATATGAATAGATTAAGCAAAAATTGTAATGAAAATAAATATTCTCAATCTAATTAAAATAATAAATCATGTTTTATTTCAACCACAATGTTCAAATGCATCAAAATGTAGGTAGAATTTCTGTGAATTTTTTTGGTAGAATTTCGGTAGATTTTTTTACTTCAGTAGATTTTTGTAGAAAAAGTTGCCGAATTTAGTAGATTAGTAATATTTCATAACGGTCACACTGTTTGTCAAATTTGTCATTATTTTGTTTGAATTTATGGCGTAAGTTTATTTATGCTAATATTCTCAAGCAACTATAGTGTTACATATTGAGACAGTAATCATAATAAAAGCAATTCTAAAATAAAAACAAAATTGATCTATTCGGACCTCAGGTTTATCGTTGGGACAGAAACATTGACTGAAATAAAATCTTTAATTGACAATGAAACCAACAGTTGCTGCTGATGAAATGTTTCCCGAAGGAGTTGCAACTTACATGGATTTAGAAGAAGTGAGTTTTTAAATTAAATCTACCGTTAACTAAATTTGTTATAATCTTGTATTGATTTTTGTTCCGACAGGTATTCTTGTTTTTTATTTATAAATGAAAATACTTACTAAGGAAATAACTACATATTTCATAATCACATAGTACTGATTTAATTTTTCGTACTTATTTAATTTGAATAAACATTTTTTAGCCTTCTATTCTTTAAAATAGTTGTACTGATATCAATTTGCCCATAATATGTTCTTTTCTGTTTAGTTAAAATTTACTCTTACCTGTTTTATCCAATCCAACAAGTCTGGGGCTTACCAAAAGGAGAGCAATAACCATATTTATTGGACATTTTAAATATCAAGTTTATTACTTAAATGTTTTCATTACATGTAGTAAATATATATGGGTGGGTAGAATACAAGCAGTTGTCACCCAAAAGAAAAATATATACTTTTACCAGAAACAATATGCCAAACCACTCCAATAGCTCTTATTGTTCTTTATCGGCGATAATCATCTTATACACATGTACTTTAAACTCTTGATGTATAAGCTGATAACATTTGTCACCAGTAAAAGTTCTTACCAGAACTTTATTTACAAAACAAAGTTATATTGTGAGGTAGAGTAATGGTGGTTTAGCTGATGACTTAATTTTTTTGTTAATCATATACATTTTTATTGCAGTTGATAATTTTTTTAAACTACTTTATGAACCTTTGCTTGCTATTGTATTTTAATAGAGCTTTCATTGTTAGGGTTGTTTTTTTTTTAATAAATCAATATATTCTTATTATAAAATAAAAGTTGATGTCTTAAACGGGTATGGTTATGGGCAGTTTTCAGGGTGAAATGCGAACAAGAGAGGAAGTGTGCATAACCCCATGGGTAATATCAATTTCCTTGTAAGTGACATACGCAAAAGAACCTATATTAAACACCTATTGAATGTTATTTTTTTATTTCTTATAGGCTGGCGGACCTTCAAATCTACTAATGGACTTAGCTGCAAATGAAAAGGCAGTCCATTCAGACTTCTTCAATGGTAATTGTTTGTTTTAGTACAATTATTTTCACTGAATTTGTATACCTATAGTATTAAAAACCCTCAATACACTAAATTTGTTGTAGGATTTTTGCAAATATAATAACTAACCATAGATATAATTTGTTAATGGTTACTGTTTTGCAAACAACAATGTTAAACATTACAAGTTTAAGCAAGGTAGAACATTTACAGAAAATGAACATCATGAAATAAAATATCAAGAGTTGATTTACATCTGGCTGTACAAAATCGCACTTTCCTATGCTGCTTACCTTTTATATCGCTTAGAAATGTCATTCACTAGAGCGAGTGTGACCGCACGCGCCGAATTGACGAGGCGCTTGGCAACACGGACAAAATGCGAGTGCATAACATAAAGGGAGCAAACTGCGCAGAACAACAACCCTGCAAAGGGAAGGAAAACCTGACACAAACTGTTGATAACATAAATGCTGGCGGAACGCTGGCCCGCGCGGCAGAATCCTTTCGCTACCGATCGCGTGTTGTAGCCTCTTATTTTTCGCATTCATTTTTTACAGCCCTGTTAGTCTGATTTTGCATTTCTTGCAAAATTCACGCTATTATCACTGATATGTCTTCAGCTTTCCTATCTATTTCGAACTTGAAACTGTACTGTGAGCAAAACAAATGACAAAAGAACGCAAATGCAAACGCGAGCTGAAAAGATGATGCAACACAGTCGGAACACATGCGACTCCATGCTTTCAGATGTAGCTCAACCTTAAACGAACTTGGTATTTAATCGTTTTTTAAACATCAGGTATATCAATTTGTAAGAGATTGCGTTAAAAACGTTGAAATGAAGTAAATCGTTTCGTCGCGTATAGTGAAATTCCCATTTCGTCAAATTCATGAAAATCGCAACCCATATAAAAAGCGAACAATCAAAATCGCAAAATCGTTTTGTGCACACTAGCTGCCGGTCTGCCCGCTCCAACCCCGGCGAATCGCGCTAATCTTGTCATCCATCCTCTGCCAGCCATTTTCCTGAATTCGTTGCAGGGCGCCCTACACTACGTTTGCCCAATCGCAACCAATTGCCACCCTGCCCGACCATCAGTCCGCCTGGAGACATGACCTTCGGCTTCAGCGCACTGATTGTCTGTGCGATGTCGGTTACTCCAGTTCTCTGTCGAATCGTTTCATTTCGAATTTTGCCGACTAAAGAAACACCAAGCATCGCACGCTCCATCGCCTTGTCCAAACCAAGTCCAAGCGACTTTGAACTTGTGGATCAGTCCAATGGTACCTAGTTTTTAGGATTGCGGGATCGGCGACTATATGACGAAGCTTCCTATATACCGCCCAGCCCAGATGAATTCTTCTCCCGGCCTTCCAATCGAATTTGTGGGAGCCGAGTTGGATAGTTTGGCCAAGATAAGACGCGTTCTTGCACAATATCGATAATACCATTTACGCTCACGGTACTCGGGGATACATGTCTATGATACATTATCTTCATCATCATCATCATCAACAGCCTTTAACAGTCCACTGCTGGACATAGGCCTCTCCTTAGAAAGGAGGTTTTGGCCTACTATACCACGCTGGCCAGACGGGTTGGTATAGGGTTTGTGTCAAGTTTTCCTTCTCTCTGCAGTGCTGTTGTCCTGCGTAGTTTGTTCCCTTAGTCGCCTCTTACGACACCCATGGGATGAATTGGGGTGGTGACACTCCGTATTCTTAATCCGTCATCCGACATTATCTTGGTCTTACCAATATTCATCCCCAATCCCACTCGTCTTAAAGAATCATCCAGGCTGTTAAGCATTTCTTCCACATCATGCAGAGATTACGCCAGGATCACTATGTCGTCCGCGAATTACAAGTGTGAGATGTATTGGCCATTAATATTGATTACCTGTCCGTTCCAATCGAGCGTCTCCCAATACATTGGTAAACAGTTTCGGAGTTTAGGATTACGTCTCCTTGTCAAACCCCGCGTCGCAATTGAATCGGTCTTGTGCTCTGTTCTTGTACGGTCATCGTTGCGGCTTCATACAGACATCTCAGCATAGCAGTCGACCAGGCATCTCTGCATAGATTGGAGGACAGCCTAGATCTCGACGGTATCGAAGGCCTTCTCATAGTCTACATACGCTTGGCAGAAGCTTTTTTTTTCATAAAGACAACTCCCGCACTAGGAATAAGTGCGGGGAATTTTACAAACATTCATGAAACTTACACAAAGAACACCCAGACTCAGAACAACAATTTGTGGAACACACAAAGTGTTGTCCCATGTGGGGATCGAACCCACAACACTAAGCGTAGTGGGAAGCGGCGAGATGATTATTGGTCTTAATGTGTGTATGGTCCGTGGTGCTGAAGCCTTTTCGAAACCCAGCCTGCTCCACAGGCTGGAAGTCTACGAATTTCTGGGCAAGACGATTCGTAATGACCCTCGAGAACAACTTATACACATGGCTCAGGAATGATATGGGGCGGTAGTTCTTCAGTGAGCTTTTGTCTCTTTTTTAGACCAGAACAGTACTACGACGTTCCTGCTCGACTGCTGACGTAGTGCCAGTATGTATGACGCAATTTAAAATCGCATTTATCTCTAATAACATAGGAGTTCCCCGACTTTTAGGAGCTCTGTTGTAATTTCGCCGCTTCCCCCGTAGCTTTGTTATTATTAAGTTGTTCTAGCGCCATTCTAATCTCGCCCAAATCGAAGTCAGGAAGCTCGTCTGTGAGGTGGCGTGTCAGTCTAGGACGCGAGTCATCTAAGCTGTGCCTTTCGGGTTTGCGAGATGTATAGTCCTCATAGAAATTTTTGACTTCAGCGGAATCGGTTTTAGAGGTGACGGTGGTGCCTTGTGATGTTCTGAGTTTGGACAGGTGACAACAGGAGGCCTTAGGCTTGTTCCGAGAAATCTCCTCCTCAATCGCTTGAGTATACGACTGTCAAATATCTCGTCTTATTCGCCTCTTAATCTGCCTTAACTTAACGTTCCTGCCTGTCAGACGGTATAGATTTTACTGCTTCTCCTCTTTTTCTCATCAATCTGCGTGCGTTCAATGCTCTTCGGTTGGAAGTGATTATATTCCACCTCGCGGGCGACATACCAGGCTGTCGACGTCGTCGTTTACGTCCTGCACGGTTTGCAACATGGCGAACCAGTTCCGAAGTTCCAGTTGGAAGCTTTCACATCCAGCCTCGACGTGGAGCAGAGGTGTCCTAAGAATTGACTTTATCAGACGTACGATATAATATACGTGAGATAAAATATTCCAGTGTTTGCGATGTAAATTTGGCCATTCGCGATACAGTTTCGCTATTTTCACAGTTTTTTAGTTACTTGACCTATTGCGAATTTGACTGACCACGACGGAACCTAAATAAATTTTATAACCAAGTTAAACATGCGACAAGACTTGTGAGAAGTGACTGTTGAAATGTAAAGTTAATTTTAAGCAATACCTACCCCGTAGTGACTGGCGGTTTGGGCTCGAGTCAGCATGGTTTCATTAAACGACGCTCAACAACAACGAACTTAGCCACGTTCAGCAACTATGTTATATGTAACATGAAAGCTGGTGGACAGGTTGACGTGATCTACACCGATTTCGAAAAAGCGTTCGATCGTGTGAATCACGTGATCCTTCTCGCAAAGCTGCAAAGTCTTGGGATCCATGCTGATTTACTCAGATGGATTAAGTTCATACTTGTTAAATAGGTCTCAGGCTGTGGTTGTGGGTGGTTTTAAATCGGACTTTGTAAATGTCCCTTCCGGTGTTCCCCAGGGCTCCCCCCCTCCAGGGACCCCTTTTCTACTGCGCATATTTATATGACATTGAATCGAATTTCAGGTATGCAAAACACCTGCTATACGCAGATGATATGAAAATATACATGCGTGTAAGATCTAGACTTGATTGTGAACTTGTACAGCGTGACCTTAATGCTTTATGTTGCTACTATATACAGAATAACATCACAGTCAACGTTTCTAAGTGTCAATGTATTAGCTTTAGCCGTTCTAAAACCCCAATCAAATATATATACAAGTTCGACAGCAATTTTATTGTAAGGGTTGATGTGGTCAGAGATCTCGGTGTAATATTAGATTCAAAATTGCTATTCTCTGAACACACTGTGTAACAGTTATTTTTTTATTATATTTGTATTGCGTACGGAGTTGTAAACAGCGACACCTATTGCCCGCGTCGCATTTTTTTTGATTTATCCAAAGTAGTTTGTAACTATAGTATTGATGTTCTTCGTCCGCCATCGGACCACTAGATGGCGTTGTTTTATAGGTAAGTCATTGTATTAATTTATTCTGACAAATTGTATTGGTGTTAAAAGTGTCTTGTTATGGTAGGCAGCGAGTTACTTTTGATTTGGTTCGTGTTAACCTCGTTGATAATTTGAGTGACAGTTTAAAATGACTAAAGTAGGGATTCTTTCTAGAAACTTCACAAACCGAACATATATAAGTCCGGCTTTCAGCCACAGGGGACACTCTGCTAATTCTTGTCTTTCGATCTTAAATAGTATTTTGTTTGTCTGGTGATTTCATCTTAGTAATATTTTATCTGTTCGAAGTACCCACGCCAGTGGTAAGTATATTCATAATTTTCTTGTACTTATTTGTTTCTGGAACCTGATCGATAATATGAGTGCTTATCCATTCGTAGGGCTCCAGATTTCGGGTCAAGACAATCGGTCTCTGACGGCGTGCTTTTTCATTTGTGGCCTTCTGGTGCGAAATCAAGTTTCTCAGTACCCTCTAGCAAACTGGCAGTCACGCGGCTCACCAAGCAAGCGGACAGCCGTACTCAAGGGTTACGTACTTCTCGTTAACGTCATTAATATCAATATTGAACCTTCCTTAATACCTAATATAAATAGCCGACTCGGGCGGAAGGGGAAGTGATCTCCTGGATTGAAGACGAGGAGGCTCCGAGCAGCATCAGCTCGGCTCTGACGCGCGCCGCTGCGGTTTTTTATATACCCACTAATTTATTTATTTTTTATTATTGTAACTTTAATTTTTTTTTGGAAATATACATGTATGTATGACTGAGGTGGAAGTTGTCTTTCTCTAAGGAGTCCCGTAGGTTTCCCACACGCTCACACTTCTGTTTTCTACAAGGCGCCCTGAGGTAATCTCGTGAATCTCTCCACTGGGTAAGCCGGTGAGTAGTCCGCCTGACAAGTAAAGCGGCTACAACTGATCATATAATTAGTAAAGCCTCTCGTAATCTTAGTTTTGTGATGCGTACTTGCGAACCTTTTAGAAATTGCCACAGTTTAAAGATTGTATATTATGCATATGTCCGTAGCATTTTGGAGTACTGCAGTCAAATTTGGTCACCTCAATATAATGTTTATATTGCGAGACTGGAAAGTTTGCAACAGAGGTTTGTGAAATTCCTAAATTTTAAGTCTGGGAAACGTCATGCCTCTTATTCCGTAGACTGTAGACACTATCACCTTCTTCCTCTTGATGATAGACGTAAGATGCTGGATATGCTTCTACTTTTTGATATCCTACGTGGTGAACTTGATTATAGTGATCTCCTATCATGTATACGGTTCTGTACACCAAAGCGTCGTACTAGACACACCCACTTATTTAATATACCTAATCACCGCACTAATTATGGTAGTAATGCTGTAATGACACGACTACCTCGCGTTTATACGGGAAACTTTGAGGGAATGGATATATTTCATTTGAACAAGGGGTCATATCGGAAACAAATCGCGAGTATACTCGCTAGTAAATAGATGGATAGATAAAATAGTTCATTTTCAGTTAACAGTTCAGTTCAGTTTAAGAGTTCATTCATTTCTCAATTCATTTCTTATTGTTTTATTGTATTGTTATTTGAGTCAGTTAGACGTAATTTGGTTTAGTCTGGTTTGATTTATTTTGATCAAATCAAGTTGGTTCAGTTTAATTCTGATTATTTTATATTTTAATTGAATGTAAGTTTAATTTGATTTGATTCCGTTTGATTTGATTTAATTTAATATAATTTGATTTAATGATTATTGTTTATTTATTGTATGATTTGTTTTTTATTATTAGTGTAGTGTTATAAGATACTTTATTTTCTAGTTTTATATAGCGAATGTCGTGAAACTCTGTAATAGGCCTAAGAATTGAATTTATTGTAAATATGAATGTATAATGTAAAAAGCTGTTGAGTTTCCTATCAATAAATAAATAAATACTAGTTGATTGAGGCACTTTATCATACTTCTCTTCTCTACCTCATAGATAGATACATAGGGAAGAATTCTAAAAGATATCATACAAAACAGAATTTTAAAATAAATGAAATAAAATAAAAGTTTCTGTTTTCAGATTTTGAAGACTTATTTGACGATGACGACTTGAAGTAAATACTAAGGAAGATGTAGGAAGATATTTTGTTAATCAATAAACTACATTGTTTTTGACATTTATTTCACTTATCATTAAAACAATTCCATGTTTAAATAAAAATAATCAAAACAACATGTTTATTATTACACTAGTTTAGTATGCATAATAGTTCTGAGGAACCCCCCTTTAAGAATTACAAATTGACACAATTCATTCAATTATTTAATTTAAAAAATAACCACAATTTGCAGTTTATAAGTTTGTTTTGAGATCAGTAGGCTTCTTGCAACAAAACTAATAGTACACTTTTGTAGAAATACATTAAAATTAAGCAAGTTATACATGTCTTAAATAAAAGTCATAAGACAAAGTGTATAAAAATTATAACTCAATGGAATAAATCATTGGAATTGTTTTAAATGTAGTATTAAATTATTATATTGTGTCAAAATATGTTTTAAGCTAATATAATGTTTAAACTTGTGTGGCGTATTACATAAACTTAGCCCACATGCAACAGTAACACCTAGATAGTATAAACAAAATAATTATAAATGGTGCGCACGCCAGTGCGCAGGATGTGCTCGCTAAACATCCACGTCACTGCTGTCGTCACTATAATCGTTTCCTTCAGCCTCTTGTTCATCATCAACTTCACCTTCAGCTTCTAACACTTCTTCTTCCTCGCCAGTTTCTTCTTCAAGGTCCTCTTCTTCAAGCATAGTGGATAATTTTGTTATAACTCCCCTGCCCATTTCTAAAAATGATAATATTAACAATTTTAGGTTCTGTGCAACAAGCCAGACTTAGTTTTAGAAAGCCATGGCAAATAAGACTAACCTTAGTATTAGTAATAAGGTTACCATTTAAAAAAAAATATTTAAATAATTAAAAAAAAACTGGCTTGCCAAAAAAAAACGATTACCTATATACCATACAAGTATTCTAAAAATTTTAGGCCAAACTTGGAAAGTTTTAACAATCTACTCCATACATATAAATCTGTGCAGACATTTAAAAGTTTGTTAGAATTAAGGAAACTCGTATATACATGGATCTTGAAAATTTTACACATTTTTTAATGGTCGTGCAAAAAGGCACTTCCTTTTTACTGTCCCATTAAAATCTTGGGTAAAAATCGGTTGTCTGTAAAGTTGGTTTACTGACGATAGTTGAACGTGACAACGTCATAAGAAAATACTGATGGAATGGTTGCATTTTTCAAAAATGTATTATTGTATACGAGTAGTAGCTGTCCACGCGGACGCATCGCTCACTCAAGTTCCGACTTGAGAGAGACAGATGTCGAACGCTGCCGAACGCGGAGGCCGATTGTGCCTCTTTGTCACTCGTTCCGCGCTCTCGCTTGCACTTCACGCCTTAAAGGAACGCCTTAGAGCGAGGTAACGCCGCATGAGTCATGTTTTTTCGTGCGTGCAGCCGGCTCCATCGAGTTATAAGACGTTGTCACGGCAAAAACATACAAAGGCAAAAAATGAAAAGCCCAACAAACTGACTTCAAGGCGCTCTCTACTATAAGAAAACGCAATAAATATTAAAATTAGATACACAGTTCAGTTTAATTGTAAGATTTTTTATGGCATAGGTGGCAAACTAGCAGACGGGTCACCTGATTGTAATGGACTATCCTTCGCTTGTTGACACCTGCAACTCAAGAGTGACAAGTGCATTACCGGCCTTTTGAATGTTAAACATTATGCCATCGGTTCAGGTATTTTGGTATACTTAGAATGGTGAAAAAAAAAAAAAAAAAAAAAGCTGGACTAAACGCAATAAAAATGCGGCCACTTAAGTGTTATGCTACTCAGCAGTAGATCTAATTCTATAATAGGGTTCGCTCGGGCTAGAAATGTTGTTTGCCAAGTTATATCTTACAGTATAATCAGCTCTATATTTTCAACATATGCATATAAGCTATTTAACATGAAATAATGGATTATAAACGTCTAGAAAATATGTATTGTCGAAGCAAAGCAAAACCATATCATTCAGGTCTACCTCCATTAGTTGTACCCTAACTACACAGCCCAAAGTACTTGAGCATTATTCTGGGCTTAACATGACTGCCATAATCGAACAACTGAATTACCAATTACTATGTGGGATGTACTTCAGTGAATTAGGCTGTAAAATTAGGCCGTACCAACCTGCTCGCGAAAAACAAGTACACCGATTTTCGAGACGTTCATTGTAACAGACGTTTTATTTCAAGACTGAATACCGACTACCGAAAGAAATTGACCACCAATGTTTGGCTGCAGCATCAATTTAAGGTTACCACATCATGGAAATACAGTATATTGGCAATTATCAAGTACATAGTACTAGGCATGCCTTTTAAGTTCTGTCGTTTTCATATTTCCCGGTAATTTTGAATTTAGAACTGTTCTATATTCGAATCTGTTTAAATTTTGAATCTCAAAACAGTTGAAAGTATTAGGATTAATGCTATTGTTTAGTCACATCGTCCATTGGAATCTGTCAGGTTATGTACGAAAATGAATCTTTCTAAGGAAAATGTTCGTGCAAAATTTTTCTACAACTTTAGAAGAGGCCTAACACTGTTTTGAAGAGCTAACATTTGTGTTCAGTGATGAAGCCCCATGTCTGCGGACTGTCGGACGCTGGTATTTAGAATTCCAGCGTGGACATACTAGTGTTAGTGACAAATCTGGCGAAGGACAACTAATTCTCGAAGATCGTCATGTGACGTATCGAGAGATAGAGGCTCTATTAGGCATCTCAGGGACAACCATTCAGAAGATCTTGCATGAAGCGCTTGGTGTGAGAAAGCTAGTTTGCCGTTGGATACCGCATCTGCTTTCCGACGATCACAAGGCGGCCCGCGTCAGATGGTGTAAGAAAACTCTGCAAAGGTTCAACCGACGAGAGTCAAATCACGTCTACGACATCATCAGTGGTGACAAATCTTGGATCTATGCCTACGATCCTTATTCCAAACAACAATCTAAAATCTGGGTATTTCAAGATGAGCCAAAGCCGACTAAATTTGTTCGTTCTCGAAGCACTTCAAAGAAGATGGTGGCCACGTTCGTTGAAAAAACCAGCCATGTTGCGACTATTGCACTTGAAGATCGTAGAACGGTTAACGCAGAGTGGTAACCACAGTTTGTTTACCACAAGTCATCGCCGAACTTCGAAAATCTAACTTAAAGCGACGCATCATTCTGCACCACGACAACGCAAGCTCACACAGCGCTCGTCAAACGATTGAGTATTTGAAGCAGGACAAAGTAGAAATTCTTGCCCATCCTCCATACAGTCCTGACCTAAGCCCTAACGATTTCTTTACATTTCCTAAAATTAAGAAAAGTCTTCGTGGTCAATGGTTCCAGTCGGGTGAAGAAGCAGTCGACGATTTCAAGTCAACCATTTTGAACAGCCCCACTTTAGAGTGGAATAAATGTTATAATAACTGGTTTGAGCGAATGGAAAAGTGTATTAAGCTACGTGGTGAATACTTTGAAAAACAATAAAAAGTACTATAAGGTTCTAGTTGTGTTTTTTTTCTTCAAACGACAAAACTTAAAAGGCGTGCCTCGTATACTTACGTTCTACATATGATTTTAATGACTTTGGAACCATGTTTTTCGCTCTTTCAATGTCCTCTTCCGAACATTCTCCTTTATCAAGACCTGTGTTACAGAATTTTAATTTTAGTTAGTTTATACATGAATCTATAAACGAAAATAACTGTGGCTTAATAAGCCTTCTAAATAGAATACGCACCAAACAAGAGGCCCATTCTTTTTAATATATCAATATCATCATGTATTTGAAACCTTTTATTGAAGTTGAACATATATTCTGTCCTGAAAATTATAGAATACAATTTAAGGTATTGAATATTACCTAGTCATGAATGAGTTAGATAATTATTGTGTAAACCTTACTTATCATTAGAAATACTGCAGTCAATTAAAGCTTTATCACTAGTATTCACAACAATAAATGGCAAATGGATTGCTGATGATGGAGAAGGTTTTACGCCTTTACTTTCTGCTTCCTTATTTCTTTCAATTAAACTTTTAAATGAAATATGCTGAAAAAACAGTTATAATTACAACTTTTTAATTAACGGTGACAATAATATATTTTGGTACTGATTACTAAACCTGTAATATCAGTTCTTGCAACTGCTGAGTCTTTTTTTGAATCTGTTCTAATTTTAATTGTTTCTCTTTTTCTAAGGCTGTACACTCTTGTACACTATTTGTGGGTAGACCAAGCCATCTGATTTCTTTCTTTTCTTTTGATATGATATTCATAGCCATTAAAACATTTAATGCATCATATACTCTTCTGCGTATATTTTTCTGATCATATTGCTAAAATGTCATTTTTTGGAATTAACATTGGAATTGGAACTATTTAATAATAGGATGCTATACAATTTTTACTTTATATGAAGTTGGAGATTTTTAAAACCAGCATTTTCTGATTAAATAATCTGTTGATTGGCGCGCAATTCGAAATTCAAATAAATTTTATTCGAAAGCTAACATGGCTTTCTAATACAAAATTAGTCATTTGTTTTAGATAGTATTTGTAGTTGTGGTTAGTTTTTCAAATATGGGTTCCTACGTGGAAATATGGCTGCGCAAACAACAAGAAACATTAACGATGTGTACGGGCCTTTTTTTTTGTTGACGGAGATGAAAATCCCTTCGGATTCCGGTTATATAGGAGCCAGGAGTATGTGGTGATTCCACTAAAAACCACTCCGACAGCCAGCCTTAGGCGCCCTGCTCTGGGGAGAACCCGGGACATGTGCTCAGGTCCCCCCAGATCGACGCCGCACCTACTTAGGCCCCATCTCAGGGAAAGCCAGTAGTTTCTCCCTGCCTCTCAGCCTATGTAGATGTTGCAGCCCGATCACATTTTCAGTGCGATCAGGCTGCCATCCTATCCCCTACCGCAGCAGTTAATCTGCCACCAGAGATCCCCACTCTCTGGCGCCCGCGGTCCCGTCGGCTGCTTATTCCACCGCCGACGTCTTCTTCGCTCGGGATCGGCTCTCTCCCGATCCCGTTCAGCGGTCTCTTTCTGAAGCATTACAGTTTCACAGAAAGAGACCACTGCGCCCCAGCCCTCCTCATCCGCCAACATGGCAGTAATGTTTGCTGGCGGGGACAAGTCTCGTCCGATTGACGTGTACGGGCCTAACACTGCTTACATAAACACGGTCCACTGTTCACTCGTTAATGTCTGGAAATTTTGAGTTGAAGAACGAGCCTCGCGATCAGCCGGTAACTATTTTCGACAACGATGAATTGAAGGTGATAGTGGAAGCGGATACAACTCAATCTACAGCTGAGCTTGCTGCGGGCTTAGGAGTTAGTGTCAAAACAACATTGAAGCACTTGCGTCAAATCGGAAAGATAAAAAAAGCTAGATAAATAAATGCCACACGAACTAAGCGACCATCACTTGGTATAAAGGTTATCTATCTAATAGAAAACAGAGCGTTCGGGTTGAAAACTATGAGAGTGATAGTGACTATTGCACATTCGGGCTTCCACAGGGAAGTTCCCTGGGGCCTACTCTGTTTCTAATTTACATGAACGATCTATTTAATGTAACCCTCCCACACGTGGAACTCCTTATGTTTGCTGATGACACTGTATTGGTCTTTCACGGTAAGAACTGGGATATGGTGCGCCAGGAGGCTGAGAATGGTTTAGCTTCAAGCTAGCCTTTTCACACTTAAAACCTCTAAAACGAAATGTCAGTATATCCTACCGGTCTGATCCATGTCAAACCTTTGTACTCAGAATTCATACGTTTCCTTGCAATAGAGCTAAGATATGGTCTAGCTGTTCCCGTCACTTGTTGTCTGTCTCGGTATAGCACTGAACGAGAGACTTGACTGGAGCACTCACATGCGTTACGCTAGCCGGGAGGATTAGAAAAATGTTCTTTATATTTAAGAACTTACGCAGTGTGGCTAACTTAAAACTTATTTTATTTTATTATATTCAAACGTATCGTGCCCTGTGTTGTTACCTGCGATGGAAAGTGGATAATGTATGATAACCGTAAGCGATCGTCTTAGTGGGTGAACCTGGGTACAGCACCTAATCAGTGCGCTAAAAAAAGAGATTACACATAGGAAGATGATGGTGACTGTCTGGTGGACCAGCGCCGGACTTGTACATCACAGCTTCTTACCGAATGGTACAACAGTGACGGCAGATGACTATTGCCAAGAATTGCAAACAATGACGGCGAAGCTCGTAATTCAACAATCCCGACTGGTCAATCGCTCTTCCCAATTGCTTCTCCACGACAACGCGCGAGTTCACACTTCCCGACAGATCACCGCAAAGCTACAAGACAGAAGCTCTCCATCACCTACCATACTCACCGGACCTTGAACCAGATTTCTACTTTTTCCAAATTTATAGATTTTTTTAAGTGGGAAAGAGATTTTCACCCGAGAGGCAGTACAAAACGCTTTCGCTAACTTCATTGCCGTCCAACAGATTTCACACAGTACAACAGTTTCAACAGTAAAGAGATTTTTTATATTTTAAAATTTTCATACATAACTCCAACTTCATAGGTAAAGACCTAAGAACTAAAATCAGTTAACCATAATTAGATTTAATATCTTACAAAAATTAAAAAAAAAAATTGATGGCAAGTCTAAAGAAAGCTGTCAAATAAGTAAATAAAGTAATTATAAGTACCTGACTATCTGCCGAACCATGCATCCCAGCAGCAAATTCAAGCACTAACTCATCTGCAACTTCATTATAAGAAGTGAACCCTTTGTTCCTCACTTTTTCACATACTTTCATGGAAAAATGCCTCAACCCTTTTCCAACTTTATCGGCATGCTTACGTCTCTTAGTGGTGCTGAAATAAAAAAAAACTGTTAAAAACTCTACACAGTGAAGTCTAAATTAATTTATATTTTATACCAAATGATTTTTTTTTTGACGACCGAATGGCGTAGTGGTTTGTGTAATGGACTGCTATTCCAAAGGTCGCGGGGTCGATGCCCGCTCAAGTCAAACATTTGTGTGCATGAAAATTTAATGTTTGATTTGGTCTGGGTGTTTCTATGTATAATAAGTATGTATTTACAAATAAAAAAGTATATATGTATTTATATCAGTTGTCTAGTAGCCATAGTACAAGCTCTGCTTAGTTTGGGACTAGATGGCGTTGTGTGAATGTGATAGAATATTATATTATTATTATATGTCGTAAAAATGTATAAAACATGATTTGTGAATGCACATTCTGCAACATACTCGTACATAGTTTACGGAATAGATACTATTATTTCAGGACATTTTGCAGTCATTTTTTTAGTATAGCAATAATCTGTAGGAGTGTGTGTGAGCAGTGATCTTTTGTTCGCCTTACGCTGACTATTGAATTGCGTTATAGTTGATACTTAAGGCTAAAATGAGGATGAACCTCGGAATGACACATAATAAGCAATGAAGTTTTGTTAAATATTAACTATTTTAAAGTACTAAATAAGATAAGCCTAGATTATCCTATTGTGTCACAAGTCAGCAACATAATAAAAACACAATACGACAAAAACTTGTAATAAATATAATTGACTAGCTGACCCTGCAAACGTTGTTTTTCTATTTACATTTTTTTTTTTTTAATTTCTTAAAAGCCGTTCTTAGCTGACCTCTACTCGGTGAAAAAAAT
The DNA here is from genome assembly GCA_902825455.1 of Arctia plantaginis. Taxonomy (NCBI): domain Eukaryota; kingdom Metazoa; phylum Arthropoda; class Insecta; order Lepidoptera; family Erebidae; genus Arctia; species Arctia plantaginis. The sequence continues at coordinate 13,012,334 of CADEBD010000288.1, forward strand.
ATTCCTACCAAATTTCAAGTCTTTATCTATATATATATATACGTGGAAATCTCATATATATATATATATAGATAGATAACAGGGTCAGTTTTCAATTCACATATAGGGGGAAGTCCCGTAGCGCCGGACGGCACCTAGCGCCGGACACTCATACTATTTTGACAAACGTCAACGCGATCTATTTATAAATCGGTGAAAGGGGTGCGGGGGAACGTAGCGAGACAGGATCACGCAACGCGATTTGCCAGTGAGGCGCACAGTCGTGGTGGAAGCCGTGAATTGCTGTTTTTGGTGGGAAAGCTATGTGCTATGGTTTTATCCTTAATTGTTTTTGTTATTTGTTAATAAAGACAGTGTTTCACTATAATTATTATATTGTGAAAGTTTTTATTAAATACCTAAACAGTTTTAGTACGAAATACGTAATTTTGGACGTTTCCTGTCCCCTACTTTCGGACACAAAGGTGTCCCTTCCCACCGGACAGTTTATAGGTTAGCTTTTTTATGAAGCATTTGTACTTATTGTAATGATGATTGTTTGTTGTTTTACAGGATAGAAGGAGAGAGATATTTGAAAATGCAAGAGAGAAAAAAAAAAGGAAAATGGGATCAGCAAAGTTTAAAAACTGCGATGAACAAGATTTTGTCCAAAAAAATGAGTTTGAGGGCAGCTTCGTCACGTTACAATGTTCCAAAAAGTACTCTACATGATAAAATAACGACATTGAGCAGTGGAAAAGAAGTCACGTTGCAACCAAAAGTTGGTAGATTCACAAAAACCTTCTCACCCGAGTATGAGCAAGTTTTAGTGGACCACATAAGAGATTTGTCTAATAGATGTCTGCCCCTGATGAAAAACGAGTTTTTGAAGTTAGCTTACGACTTGGCTGAAGCTATGAAGATTCCCCATGAGTAAACAAACCAAACGTGGCAATAACGACAACAAAAAGGAGCCGTTAACTGAAGTATCAAATATAGAAAAAACGACTTGTGTAGTGTGTTTAGAAGACCACGACGAGGACTGGATACAATGCTCCAGATGCCAATAATGGGCTCATGAAGCATGTGCAGACGTTCCAGAATGTGGAGATGCCTACATATGTGATAGATGCTAAAAGTTTTAGAATGTCCGGCGCTTGGGGTTTGAAGATTAACCCGTCCGGCACTAGGTGCCAATGTCAAAGTCCTTTATTTTTTTACCAAAACTTATTTAACACTCGTAAACTATGTTTACGCAGAATTTGTATTTTTGTTATTTGATTTTGATTTTATGTTTTGTTAATTTAAGTAATTCATAAATAAATACATATTTCGATGTAGTTTTAATTTTATTTCCTGAAAACCTTATGTGTCCGGCACTAGGGGACTTCCCCCTACTATTTTATATAACATGTGATTTTGTTTTTTTTTATCATATCATTTATTTAACACGTTGCCCTGTTTTTAAGGAAACCTCCGTACGACACCTGATCCAACTATTTTCTACACAATCATATTTCGATTTTCCAAATATTTGTGGTTAGTTTGGTATTAAATTATGCCTTTATTTATACCTACCAAGTTAAGAAAAAATAACAAATAAAATAACCCTACTGTTTTGTTTGCGCACTATCAAATGTTACACTGAAGATTCAAGCTTCGAAGATCGAAAAAGGTGCGGCCGACATCGCACAGTTAGGACACCAGCGGTCATCAAGAATGTATGCGTAAGCAAAAAAATCATAGCTTTTCAGATGGGACTAAGTTACGCCCTTCCAAAAAAATAAAAAATAAACGAAAAAAGCAAAGATCATGAAAATTAATGAAATTTAAAAGACCTTCGGCACTCTACAAACACCTAAGAATTACCAAATTGCATGTTTTGTCCAAATCACAACACAAAATTGTTAGATCGCTTCCAAAAGACTAAAATTCATCAGAAATCGAGTCACGGCTACAATTCCACAAGAAATTTATGGGGAGCACGCAGATCAGTAGAGAGAGACGGACAAAGAAATAACCAAATCTTTGCAGAAATGAAGAAATGCAGAATGAATGGTTAACTCTAGGTGAATTTTGTATCCCACGAGCTTTGAAATGGCACACACTTTTATACGATTAGTCACCTGCCTTATTAAAATTTTAGCTCAACGCCTTTCAATTAACTCTCCCCGATCAAAGCAGGCTACAGAAAACGGCAATAGGTACAGCCAGGCTCTTAATGACAGGTTGTAAGGCGCTACTAGACCAGGGTCATTATTCACGTCGTCATGATAGGGTACGGGTAGGGTAGAGGATTTGTAATCATACGCGAAGCTTTAAGTTTATCACTGGCGAAAGCGAAAAAAGGAATAACAACAATATATTTGCACACAGAAATAAATCGAGTTTGTAAAGGAAGGCTCAACAAAAAGACTACAAAAGCCGTACTCAATTATAAATACCGCCAGTGAGAGGACATATGAAAAGCATTACAGAATACCGAAAGATATCTGTGCCTGGGCGTCTAGACCAGACATAAGTTTTATGCAATAACAATTAAGCGTGTAGTACTAGTAGAACTCACGGTACCGTAGAAAACGAACATCCCTGAAGACCACGCTTTAAAAAGACTTAGCCAACGAAATAACTAAAGATGGTTATTTCGTTGCGTTGCGTTGTATGCCAAATTTATGTAATATTGTAATATTTTGCTAGCTAAATTCCTCTATAACCTACTTAAGGACCTTGGATTGCCAAGAGCTTCAGTAACCTCTTCTCTTGAACGAATATCCAAAGCGGCACTGCTAGGCTCGTATCAAGTATGTTTAGGTAGAGGGTAACACAGCAAACAGGTGAGCGCTGACGCGTCGCAAGGAGTGCTCCCTAAACCTATTCCTGGGTCGCAATTCCCAGACACTGCCGAAGTCGTATGTGTTATGCGACTATCTATCAAGCGATACAGGATCGGTCTTCTGGAGCTCTCCTGGTCCGCCAGGCCCGAGAACGGACCAGGTACCGCAAGCAACTCAGATGCCGGAGGTCACTAAATGACCTCCGTCCTCCATAAGAGCAAGCCCGAAGCAGATAAGCGAGGCCGAGACAAGGGGCTCCGTAGCGCGCGCGTCGTTTAGGGGAAGGAAGGATAGCATAGTCCCCACACAAGAGGGGCTGATCAATAAGCCATTGCTACAATCAAAACTATAGTTTGAAATGTTCTTACAGTTCTATTTAAAGAAAATAAATTAATGATACTTAAAATTTACCACTTTTGTTTAATATATACCTCAGCCTATGCTTGTCCACTGCTGGACATAGGCCTCTCCCAATGATTTGTTTAATAATATTCTATTAAAAGTTAAAAAGTCAAACCCAGACGATGCAAAGGCTATTAAAAATATATGGCCTTAAATATTTTCTGAGTATGTATTAAGGTATTTTACTTACTATTCAGCTGGTGGGTCATTATCTGAATCATGTCTCCTTCTGGAGGCATGTGACATAGTTGATAAGTTATCAGAACTAGTACTGGTCACTTGGTTTTCAGACTTTATAGGTAGTGAAACAAGTTCTGGAACTGGATGTATATATTTTAATTCTGATAACTGCTCCTGATTTACCTGTAAATTATACAACTTAGAGTCAAGTCTGCCTCATTTAGGACATCCACTAACAAAGTATAATTCTATTACCAGTCTTTCTTCAAAATCTTTTGGTTCAACTTTTACTTTTTGTAAGCTTGCTAGATTATCAACAGGAACCTGCAACAATTCTGAAATAAAATTTCATTGTGGAATTTTGATACATCAAGTATACTATTGTCATGATCTGTGCATATGTGTGTTTTATTAACGGATTATATTTTATTATATTATGTACTTTCAATATTGATCTTACTTGATGCACATTTAATGCCAGTCAACTTCACTGCTCTGTATACAGGTGTCTGTAACATAAAAAGTATATATATTTACACATAATAATATATGTATTGGTGATATGTAGACTAGATAGAAATGTGAAACATTTCATTTTATGATACATGTGGTCCAGTCCAGCCCAGATAGCAGTTTTTGGATTATGCATAATGACAAGCAAACTGAATTTAAATTAAACAAATGACACTTTACTAACAAAATGCAGAATTTGAAAAATAAACATTGTTGTTTATTTAACAATTAATATATAACAGCCTTTTAACTTATAATGTGTGAAATTACACAATAATTGAATAAGTCTGACATTACACATTTCTTCTACAGATTCTAAAATATCTTACACCAATTAGTCTAGTTAGCCTAATAAGAATGCCTGAATATATCTTAAATATTTAAGTTTCTATTAAATATAGACAAGATTATTATCTGGATAATTCTCTTCTTTCCATTCTAAACTTAAGTTATTATTTTGATAGCCACAAGTCAAGCCAAAAATCAAAAGTGATGACTTTTACACACAGTTCTTGTTAAAATTTTATTGGTATGATATGATTAAACGTTTCTGTAAAATATATGTAACAATTTATGCCTTCCTAGATTCGTTTTTAACATTCAAAACATCTGTGGAGCATCATCAGCTGTGGCACATCTTAATGTCAAGTCAAGTATAACAACTTTTGACTTGACCTGTTAATAAATTTAACAAACTCTTTTTCAAGGGTTCAGAAAACGAAATATGGTACATTCGAGAAAAATCTAATGCTTGTGAGATGCACCTTAAATGACTGTTATTATCTATAGTAACACAATCAAAATTTGCAGGGCAAAAGCCAGTAATTAGTAAATACCTAGGTTGAGAGACAACATACCTTAATATTGCCTTCAGTTGTGGCTGGCAGTTTTATTACTTTCACAGGATTAGGCTTTATTTTGATTTGAGCAATAGATTGATTACTTGTGTTTTGAACAACTTTCACCATTTGGGGTTGTCCTAAAATTTTAAAGGCATTATAGACCACAACTTGAACAAGTGTTAAAGAAAGATACAGGAGACAATTTCGGACCGTGCATTAAGCCGAAGGCTATGAAGATATTTTAAGGGCAATTAAAAAAAAATAGCTAAACAAATAGGTAACATGAGAAAAAACAGAAATGACGCCGGGAAACATCATGTGAAATAATAGATTTGCTAGCCTCGTCTGTAGTTTAACTTAAATATTATATCAAGTGATCAGTATCTAAATTAACTACTGAGAATAACATAGAAAATGCTTCAAATAAAAGCATCTTGGTTACTAACCATTAGCGTCATGTATAAGAAAATTTACAGTACTATTCGTCTGAGACATTTTCTCCGTATTCTTCGTAATTGAACATCCATTTACACAATTCACTAAAGCAACATTTATACATGTGTTGATGACCAAACAAAATAAAAATACCTACTAAACCCAATTTGAATGGTCAAAATGGCGACATTAGTTTAGGGTTAACTTCGAAGGTCAAAAACTGTATTCAAATTAACTTATGCTTCCTAAAACCACTTATGAATAATGTCACTTTAATCCCAATTATATCAGTTCACAAAAACAAGCACAAATATTGTATAAACAATAAGCTTAGAAGCTTATTTGAAACAACGGTAGAGTAAACAGAAAGGCGGGCGGGCGGTTTTATGATTTACCAGCTGATTGGATACTGCTGTTGTGTTCACGTGGTAATCGCGGTGGCATCCACCGGGAATTTTGTATTCCGGAAAAGGCGCCAAATTACTTGTAAGTAGCGACATCTATTGTATTTCAAATGTACTATTTTCCAAAGATATTTTCTTTTTTGTAAGTCATAGACTAGATTTACTTTTTGTGTAAAAAGAATATAAGTCTTTTAGTTTACAATGACTGGTAACAGTACCCTAAAGTTTGATAAAAAAATTGCTGACATTATAATGCATATCTTTATTTTCATTTAAATATTTTCAGCTTTACTTAATCTAATAATGGTTCCGTACCTCAAAAGGTAAAAAGGGAACACTTATAAGAACACTTTCTGGTCCGTCTGTCCGTGGATCAGCACCGATTTTCTCAGGAACGGGTAGACCTAGCAAATTGAAATTTATACCAGATACTGACGTCTATGGTCCCTATTAGGTATTTAAAAATCAAAGTCCTGAGTCAACACAATAAAAAAAATCCAAATTTCGATTTTCGAATAAGTACCAAAATTTACCTTACTTTTTAACTTTTTTTTTTCAGAATTTTCTCTTTACTTGTGCTGTAAGACTTTGCTTTTAACCAAAATTTTCAATTCTAGGTCAACCGGAAGTTGAAAATTAAGATAAATTTTGGTACTTACAAATTTTCGCGAAAATCTACGTAACATCATGTACGGAAGTTCGTCTCATACCTGACCGATTTCTTTTTAAACAGATAAACTGTTTAAAAATAATATAAGTAAATAACAACAATTTAAATTCTACTCTACAATGTACGTTACGCTACAATATTAGTAGGTACCATCACCTTTATATCTACGTATAGTACTTATATATTATGTGTAACTATTGGCTTACTATATTATAAGTATAAATATTTGTACTGTCCATTTCTATGGCTTTTATTTAAATATATTGAATAAACACATGAGGCACAATGAAGTTCACCCCGCGTATTATAAGTGTATAGGAGAATGGGAGGTCTTAGTACGAGTTTTCCGAAGCTGGCGTTTGGCGTCAAGGTCTTTAAGACGGCTTCCTTCACAAGTTTGAATGCCCTGATGGACAGCTTTCTTCCACTCCGTTCTGTTTCTAGCCAGTTCTTCCCACAACTTTGGGGAAAGGTAATGGCTGTTAAATGGCGCTTCAGCACATCCCTGTATCGCAGATATTGTCCTCCAGACTGAATTTATTAAAAATTATTAAAAAGGCGAAGTTGCGTTTGAACGTGACAGCCCTAATGCAGATTTCAATTTTTATTTTCTCAAATATACCACGGTATTTAAAATTAATTTTTTATACACTACTAGAATACTACGTGTTACAATAAAAAAAGATTGCATATGTCCTGGTGATATTGAGTAAAAAAAACTGAAATAACGAAAAAATAATCCTGATTAACTACAGGCATTCACGAAGCATACTAAACGCCTATTACGTGTATTTCTAAGGGGTCTATGAAATAGTGTAGAGTTTTTGATTTTAATGCTATTAGTTATTTAATAAGATTTTTTCTCCTTTTGAAATGAGTAAATTAATTAATTTCAAATTTTTATTTCTAGAAAACTATGTGGAATTTTCAAACAGTAGTTTTACTAAAACATTTGTAAAAATGAGCCTTAAACGTTTTATTGAAATGCGAACATGTCCGATTTTAAGTGTCCTCTTGACATACTTTAGAGTTATGACTCTACGCCTTATCAAAAAAGTTAGACTCATATCAGCCTGAGGAACAAGCCGGTTTCTGATGCGGTTACAGCACATTAGACAACATATTGTCGATGAGAACCGTCATAGAAAAAACGACTGAATACTGGAATACTTTTATAGATTACAAGAAAGCATTTGACAGTGTTGAATCACAATGCACGTACAGATAATCGATATACGACTCTGATCGAAAATGTGTATAAGAAAGACACATTACAGGTGAACCTATCACCACTCACTGAGCCGGTTCGAATAGAAAAGTGCGTGCGACAAGGAGATATGCTTTCACCAAAGCTTAAGAAGCCTTAACTGGAAAGATCTTGGGTTATCTCATTTAGGACATCCACTAGCAAAGTATAATTCTATTACCAGTCTTTCTTCAAAATCTTTTGGTTCAACTTTTACTTTTTGTAAGTTTGCTATATTATCAACAGGAACCTGCAACAATTCTGAAATAAAATTTCATTGTGGAATTTAGATACATCAAGTATACTATTGTCATGATCTGTGCATGTGTATGTTTTATTAACGGATTATATTTTATTATATTATGTACTTTTCAATATTGATCTTACTTGATGCACATTTAATGCCAGTCAACTTCACTGCTCTGTATACAGGTGTCTGTAACATAAAAAGTATATATATTTACACATAATAATATATGTATTGGTGATATGTAGACTAGATAGAAATGTGAAACATTTCATTTTATGATACATGTGGTCCAGTCCAGCCCAGATAGCAGTTTTAGGATTATGCATAATGACAAGCAAACTGAATTTAAATTAAACAACTGACACTTTACTAACAAAATGCAGAATTTGAAAATAAACATTGTTGTTTATTTAACAATTAATATATAACAGCCTTTTAACTTATAATGTGTGAAATTACACAATAATTGAATAAGTCTGACATTACACATTTCTTCTACAGATTCTAAAATATCTTACACCAATTAGTCTAGTTAGCCTAATAAGAATGCCTGAATATATCTTAAATATTTAAGTTTCTATTAAATATAGACAAGATTATTATCTGGATAATTCTCTTCTTTCCATTCTAAACTTAAGTTATTATTTTGATAGCCACAAGTCAAGCCAAAAATCAAAAGTGATAACTTTTACAGTTTTTCTAGAAAACTATGTGGAATTTTCAAACAGTAGTTTTACTAAAACATTTGTAAAAATGAGCCTTAAACGTTTTATTGAAATGCGAACATGTCCGATTTTAAGTGTCCTCTTGACATACTTTAGAGTTATGACTCTACGCCTTATCAAAAAAGTTAGACTCATATCAGCCTGAGGAACAAGCCGGTTTCTGATGCGGTTACAGCACATTAGACAACATATTGTCGATGAGAACCGTCATAGAAAAAACGACTGAATACTGGAATACTTTTATAGATTACAAGAAAGCATTTGACAGTGTTGAATCACAATGCACGTACAGATAATCGATATACGACTCTGATCGAAAATGTGTATAAGAAAGACACATTACAGGTGAACCTATCACCACTCACTGAGCCGGTTCGAATAGAAAAGTGCGTGCGACAAGGAGATATGCTTTCACCAAAGCTTAAGAAGCCTTAACTGGAAAGATCTTGGGTTATCGATAAAATAATTTCCATTTTTGTAATGATATCGTTTTGCTCGCATGTGATCCAGATGAATGATCCAAGAACTCAGCGATGTCCCTATCCGATGTGAACTGGAAAGGAATTGCGACAAAACTAAAGAGTAGACAAATACGTATATTTGGGGCAGGAGATAGTTGGCGGTAAGAAGAATCAGTTGAATGAAATCACCACACGTATAAAATTAGCCAGGGTAGTCTATACCAATTTCCAGTTTGCCATTAAAATTTATTTTAAAGCCGAACAAAAGGTGCACGTATTTGACCAATGTATCCTTCCGGGTATCACTTATGATGCTATCACCTGGATAGCATGCTGATTGAAAGCATAATTTCTGGAACTAATTCTCTTCTCTAGAAATGACTGAATTGTACATTAAATGCTCTGATGGCATGACTTATCTAACCTAAAGTTACACATTTTGAAGTAAATCCAGATGGCCTACTTATTATACTAAAACAACAATAAAAATTATGTGTAGTAAGTTTCTTTGCACTTTAAAGCGGCGATGAACTTGAGATCTTAACAGTGGAGTCATTGTATTAAAAATATGTGAAATGATAGCCTTGACATTAACATCTGTCATCTGTGATCTGTCTGATCTGACATTCTACGTATGTTTTGGCAACACAAATGTGTATTCTAGTACTTTTCTGTAAAGTTTTGAATTAAAAACTGTTAAAATGTTGTTCCCATTGTATTTTTTCTACACTATAATATCATTTAACAATATTTTTTCTGTAGACATTTCTCATCTTAATGTACCTCCAGAACATGTCACATACGTTTTCAATGCCTTTCCCAGTCTTGCTAATTCTTGCTTACTAGATCCAAATTGTCCATATAAAGAATTAGTGAAAATTAAGGCCTGTTGGGGTTATGAAAGAGATTGTGAGAAGGACGTATCTTATCCCGTCCGCCCTTTATGTCCTGGCGATCATCGCGGTTGGGTAAAAACCAAAGTGGCTCAGTATGATACATTCTATACCCAGGCTGATTTTGGTAAGGCAGTTATTTATTACAACTAATACAGCTTGAGTTTTCCCTCATTCAAAAGAGTGTAATCAGGAAATATGCTAACTGACATCTGTTTAAATGAGCTTTTAGGTCTATAATTAATTGTTTATTATAAAGAAACTTGACTTGACTCAAAGTCTATAAACTAAATTTGTGTTATACTTTATTTTTTTAATTACATAGACATAAATGTGACTGCTATGTAGCTAAATCTATAATCCACTCTTGTAATGAACCTGAACAAACATTGTATGCCTTTGCTCCATGTTGATGTACAGAATTTACATATGAGTGAACACATGCTGACTGTCAAAGTATTGGCTACCTTAAATTTGTAATCTCTACTTAGATTAAAATGAAGTTGCTTTTTTCTATATGGTGTAATGTGGTTTTTACCAATAGAGAGGGTGATTCAAGAGACGGATTTATATGTATAATACAAATTATAGTAGAGGACATCCAAGAATTTTAAATATTTCTAATGTAAAGTTTTAAAAAACATGTTTTAGTGCTCATACATTGCAAACCCTATCTTAATCTTAAAGATAGATCAAAATAATGTATTATGAAATTGCATATCATAAAAATATCTACAAAGAAGTCTAAAATAGTACATGTCTATCTCCTAAAGATAGGCCACAGTAATCATTTTAATCTTTTACATATTACAAGAAATAATGGGTAATTTTTCAAAGCTCCTTTGAACAATACAGTATTATTCCTTATCCAAATCAATATGTTAGATACATTGTGCATTTAATATATTAAAATTGCCTTTAACAGCATATTATAAATCTCTAATTTTGACATTATATACAACCTGCTTCAAAGGTTGTTTTTACCTATGTTTCATGTTTGTTTTGTTGCTCATTTCTCATCAATGCGAACGTGGCAGGGTACAGATAGTTAAAATATATATTTATATTTTCCAGGTTATATTGAAGAACAAATAAATGACTTGATGGTAATGTGTGAAGCTTCCTATCCAGATGATACATCACTTGAATGTTCAAAATATTTAAGGTAAACAAAAACAAACTATTAAAATTGATATAAAGGTGGAAAATTAAGTATTTTATATCTTTAAGATAGAAATGGTTATGGCAGAATATGTACAAAAACTGTTTTGTGTGTGTGTGTTTCAGCAATTTCATATCCATAAAACTACTGAGTTTTATGGATATGAAATTGCTGAAACACACTAATTTCAAAAAAGAAGGAAATATGATGTAGTTTTACCTATATAAGTTTTAACATTTTTAGGTCATTGAACTACTACTAAATTATTGAAAGTAAGGTATTTTGGTATTGGTATTGGTTGTGGGCTCTGATTTCCGCATTTAGACTCAAGAGTGGTCCTTTATGCATTTAGAAGAGGTTGGCTAGGTGAGCCAACCAAGCTCCTTCCAGAAGCACAGAAGCCTCCTGGCGCATTCACAGGCTTCTAGAAGCGATTTTGTACCAGGTATGGTACTTCGTCGTATTAATGATGAATAGTTGTCAGTTCAGGGCTAGGTGTCCTGTTATAGTTTGCAACTATTTGGATATCTAGTCTGCTAAGACCAATCAGTCTGCAAATAAGTCATGGTGAGACTTCAGTCAGCGACAGGACTGTCTGGAGCTGGGTGAGTTTTTCCACCTTTGGTTGTGCGCTTCACAAGTACGCTGTCTTACCCAGGATCGCAGTTGGTTAAAAGGCAGTGGAAGGAGTGTGGTTGGGCCGGCAGCCGGGGTTGCCGAGCCACTCCTTGCCAACTCATCTGCAGCGTCATTCCCGTGTGAATTACTAAGCCCTTCAATCCATTGGAGGAGCTCCTCGTTTGTTGTGGCAAGGCTTCGAATGCCATCAAACTGCTTGATGGCATTCGAAGACAATACCAGAGGTCATTGTGCTGCCCTCCTGTGCTTTAGGACGAAAACGCTCACAATGCATTGTGGCAATTACAGACAGAGCACATAGTGTTGTGGCTATTATGTTGTACGACCATAAGGCATTGAAGATTATATTCTGTATCAATATTATATAAATGATTAGTTGTGGTGTGGTGTTACTCCTACTACTATTACAGTAGGAAAAACTCTAGTGACTTATAGTTTATAAGGGTCTTTTTGTGTTCTAGGTTTTGTCGTGGTCGAAACATGATGTTGAATTTCACTGGACTTATTGGCCGTGGCGACAACCTACGTTATAAAATGGATATTCTAGGCCCTGGTCAAATAGGTATGTATTAAAATTATATATGTAAAAAAGCTGTAAATATGCACAAGAGCCTCCACTAGCATCTCCCGGTGGTAGATGCTTGATGGTTGGATAATAATAATAATAATAATGGCGTCATCTTATGGGGAAATAGCACAGATGCAGCTACTGTATTTATTCAACAAAAAAAACTTATAAGAATTTTAGTGAACATAAAAGAAACTGACACATGTAGGCCCCATTTCCAAAGACTAAAAATATTAACTTTGCCGGGTATATACATTTTAGAAATCTGTAAATTTGTCCAGAAATACCCGGAACATTACACTACTAGAGAGAATATACAAACTAGATACACATTAAGGCACAAAAATAGACTAAACATACCAACTTCCCATCTAGCAATGCATTCCTCGGGCCCTTTGGTCATGTCAATAAAAATATACAATAAGTTGCCAGAGTCCATAAAAAAAGAAGAAAAAATCAACATCTTTGTTAATAAACTAAAAAAAATTCTCGTGAGTAAAAACTACTACAGCATACAAGAATACTTAGATAATTAACAATAATTACAAACCATTGACAGAATTATAATAATTTCCAGATGCATATTTCATTAAACAATAATCGAATAATACATAAAGCGCTATCAATATTTAACTTATGTAATATTAAAAAAATAAAAAAAAATATTTTATATGTGTTGGGTGTGTTTTAAACAAATAAAACTAAACTGGTGGCATCAAATAGTAACAAAATAACAAACTAAAAGTCTCGGGCGCCAGATACCACCTTAAAAGAACACAGAACCTACCACAAACACAACAAATACCTCGGACAACTCGGCCAGCACTGAACCTTTAATCTAGGTCGGGGAGCAGCTAATGAATACAAGATGTTAAGTTCTAGTGGCAGTTTATTATCCCGTAGTGTCTGTAGAGTACAAAGTGTCTTATGTCTCTAATTACAATAGGTAATTCTTAAACACAAATTACTGTCATTAATGCAATCCTTTCCAATAAAAATATAAGGTTAAATAAGTTTTAAGAGTCACATGAAGACCCAATAAGAAAAGAGTCTAAGGGTAGTTGTAGCAACGCCCTACTCCCTTAATTAAAATTAACCCCCTTGGGGACCTGTATAGGTTTTTAAACAAAGTCGCATAAAGACTTAATAGACAAAACAATAAACTCTAAGGGTAGACGTAGCATTGACCTACTCTCTAATAAAAAATAACACCCCTTGGGGACCTGCAGTATCCAATGCCACGTCGCCAAGAAAAATATAACAAAACACATACCAATGACCTTGGTTCAGTCCGAATGAAATGATAGCAAACCAACTCCGAAAACTCCTCACTCCGGTTCCCACGTGGTGGAAGAGGCGGGTTAGCACTCCCAGGCTCCAGACAATGGCGTGCAGCTAAGCAGCTTTTTCTACCATTTAGGTGCTCCACAGCAAACTAATTTCCTGGGGTCAGGCCGGCGAGAGACAAAAATCCGAATGCCATGCAATGACATTCCAATAAGAAAGTCAAGTATAATTTGAATGTAAAGAAATTCAGGCATAAAAGAGAAATTAGGGTATTATTAAGACCTTAGATATAAACTAAAAAAAAAACCCTGATTCATCTGTAAATAAGAAAAAATTATAGGTTAATCACCTATCTCATAAGATGAATCCTAATTCTGGCAAGATACCATAGATTACTCACCAGGGTCCCAAAATGTTTCACAAACTAAGCAGCGGCATTATAACCATTTCCTGTAACCAATCAAACAAAGAGTTAGAACCACTAATTCTGCCAAGCTAAGCATGAAGCACGTGGCCGAACAAAACTTACCTTTTTAATAAAAATAACCACTCGAACCAATAGCTCGAGTCTTAACTAGGTTGGCCAAACATTTAAAGAGGAAATAGGCCCTCGTCCATATCAAATAAATATGGATTACTAATAAAATAAATTACAATGACTCGCTCTGCTTCATCTCACTCGGGCTGAAATTCCAAATGTGACGCTAGCGTGTTGCCAGAGCAAAAGCTTGTCACTCCCTAGAACGTGAGAAAAAAAATGTTGCCAGGACAAGAAAAACTAAATCGACTAACTATCGCGGGCGAACAACATCGATTATTACTCTCGTCCACCCCTCGACCATCGGCACTCGCAGAAACGACATAAAATTCAACCTAACAAAACAAAAACAAGACTAAGGTTCAAATTACTGTAATGGTGCGAAATGCACCGTTACACTTAGAACAAAATACTAAAATTATAACAAACTTTACTTAGTGTAGTGTTTCCATTGTATGAAGTGATAATTATTAGCATTAGACTAACCCAATTTATTCTTTTGTATTCTGTATGTGAACGAAATTTAATATCATACAAACATTGTTAAATAATAATTGATATTTAAATTGCATTTACTAACTTATGATTATATATAAATATGAGAATGACATTTAATATGAAGTAATATTGACTAAATTAAAAACACTATTAAAACGAAACAAAATTATCTATAGTTGAATCCAATTTTTGTGTGTATACATTTATAGCAGCAATAATAATTGTAATAAACTCTTCCTCTCTCCTAACATTTTGCTGTACCCGACAGGGTCCATAATTGTAACTTTATTATAAGCTTGACATCTGTATCACATTTTGGAATGCAATAAATGTATTTGAGATTTCAATGTATTCAGCTTACCTTCAGCAAAGGGTCTATTTTAATACCAACACCCTTTCTTATAAGTCTAAAACTCGTGGACAAAAGAATCGAAATCTATAGTTACACAGGTTTAAATGTATAAACAAGAGCCAAAAATTCAAGAAGATATATTTTTCTTTCAATATGCCACTTGGGTTTTTGAGACGAATAAAACAATTCCTTAGCTGCCATAATTCATCCAGCTATTTCGAAGGTCAGAGATAATAAAGAAATTTACAAACAAACATTCAGGATACATGCAAAAACATTGGAAAACTTGGCAGTCGGCCTTTTGCCTTTTGTCCTTTTGTCTATAGTTATGTTATGACTAGTTATATTTATTGATGTCTGCAATAAATATCTTCCAAATGGTTTAAATTTAAGTTTAGACTAGGACTAATTAATAATCGAATTTGAATTTATACCACAATTAATGATAAATTCATTTTTTTTTAAATCAATCAATACTTGCTACAACTTTACAATCAACAAACATTAATGCATTTTTACTATTTTTCAGGGGGATACTGCAATTTTTATTCAGATCGACTCAGAAAAGAAGCAGATCATATGAGCGCTCTTCAATCATGGGCTCCAGAACTTGTGCACTTTGTTAGGACACCCAAAAGGCCAATAGTTGACGGAATGTGTGATATAGTTATAAATAAACCGACCTATATTATGAAATTAGATGCAAGTATGTATATAAATTATCTGCTACTACTAATTTTATGTACTTGGGACTTATATTTATCAGGTACTTACTATCTTTTGTGGGTATGAATGCACTACATTAGAATGAAAAAACGAACATTCTTTTGTTTTATATTGGACTCTGAAAAGACTTAAATTTGTTTTATATCTGTTTCAGCTGTTAACATGTATCATCACTTCTGTGACTTTTTCAACTTGTATGCATCACTCCATGTTAACTCAACACATCCTTCTACATTTTCTAAAGATAATCACATTTTAGTGTGGGAAACATACACTTACGATTCAGCATTTAAAGAATCATTTAACGCATTTACTGATAATCCTATTTGGGATCTAAAAACCTTTAGAGGGAAAGTAGTTTGTTTTAAGAATGTAGTCTTGCCACTTTTACCTAGAATGATATTTGGCCTTTATTACAACACTCCTTTGGTAAGTTTAATCTAAGCACAAATATTATATTAAGCACGAAACTAATAGTTAGGTCAGAAGGCCAATTCTATTAATTAAAGTTCGGTAACAATTCAGTTTCGATCAAGTCTCGATCTCGCAACTGCCATAAAAGGTATTTTCTTAGTAAATTAGTAAAGTATAACTAAGACAAGTTGAATACCGATTTAATTTTTGGTTACCATATGATATAGTCACATTACAGTCTATGTTGGATATTTAATATATACTTTACTACGAAAATAACTTTTATGACAGCTGTTAGATCGAGATTTGATCGGCACCGGAACTGAATTGTGACTGAACTTTTATTACGAGAATTGGCCTTCTGGTTGATTTATATCAAACATCCTGGGTATTATCTTGTCATACTAGTTTTTAATGCGTAACACCATTCCTCTTGCTTTTCTTTAATCTGTTGTGATTGTTGTGCGATTTTTACTCGGAAGTATGTAACAGGAAGCAGAGAAAAAGCGCAGTTGGTAGCTGAGATGTCACTTGTGACACATCAATCGTCATGTGCGGCTTTTCTTTTTTCTCTTTTTTTTTACATTTCTTTTGTAACAATGAAAGCCTTATTCGGTAGAGCATTGAAGTCACACTAAACATTTTTAGAAATGCCCGAAAAAGTAAACTAACCAATAAAAAAAAATCGTGTGTGCTATTGATACTTATTTATAAAGGACTAGCTGCACCCTGCCACTTTTCACATTCTGGTTGCATTGATGAGGAATGAGGAACCAAAACTGACGCGAAAAATATATGAAAACAATCTTTCGTGTCAAAATTTTGAGCTTGAGTTGAATCAATGCAGAACTTTTTGAGTTTTTGAAGCGTACGCAAACCAACTTAACATTTTTATATTTAGACATACAAACTCACGTATGTATTCTGGGGATGCCCGACTACTGTAGGGCCCTTTATCAAGGGATAAAGCGACCTTCAGGTTTGGTGTCAGAGCACGCAGCTGACTTGCATTCAAGTTCTTTTTAGAGCTGTTAATGTGTTTTGCATTACTTTGACTTGTTGTTATAAATTATAAGCAACTTAAAAAGTTAGCTTATGCGGTGCGCCCAAAATAACTGGGTTTGGAAAAAGGTTTAATGATTATTAGGACTTTCAATCAATAATACCTAAAATGCTTATCTTATCTTTATTATTTACTAGCTTCTGCCCGCGGTTCCGCCCGCGTGCATGTCGGTTATCGCGGTAAAAAGTAGCCTATGTTACTCGCTGATAATGTAGCTTTCCATTGGTGAAAGAATTTTAGTGGTTTAGACGAGAAAGCGTAACAAAAAAACAAACTCACTTTCACATTTTTACTTTTACCTACATACAACGAGGGCTAGAAAGTAATCCCAATTAGTTTACTATTTTATGTACTTGTTGGTTCTCAAAAGTTTTTAGTGTGACCTTTCTCTTTATAACTTAACTGATACAAATCTCTATCAGGGCATAGGGAATTTCTCTAATCTCAATAAACTATAAGGGCACTTTAAACCTAAATCATATTAGAATTAAAGCTCTTTATTTCTTCACTCTGTTTCCTGTCTATTGAACCATTTGTTACATGCCTATTTTATCTGACTGGTTTAAATGAAAAAAAGAATTTTGACACAGAACTAGATGATACGAGGGAGCGTTTTTATGTTCGCGGAATGGGGGATAAGGGGTGGAAATAAAAACACCAAATTATTTCCTTTTCAATATATTCACCTGCAAGACGGATACATTTTTCAGATCTTTCAATTAATTTGTTTATACCCTCATAAAAAAATGTCTTCAAAATACGCCGAAACTGCCTCCTTGACTTCATCATCGTTGGTAATTTTTTTACCCCGAAGCTCTTTTTTCATTTTTGGAAACAGGTAATAATCGCTGGGAGCCAAGTCTGGGCTGTAGGGTGGGTGATTCAAAATATCGAAGCCCACCTTATGCAGGGCAGCCAACGCAACGCGCCTCTTGTGCACGGGTGCGTTGTCGTGCAAAAGCAACATACCTTTTGTCAATTTTCCCCGTCTTTTCTCTTTAATGGCTTCTTTGAGTCGCTCTTATATTGAAGCGTAGTATTCTCCGGTTATAGAAGCACCTTTATCTTTATAATCGATCAATAATATTCCTTCTGAGTCCCAAAAGACTGTTGCCATGAGTTTCCCAGCTGACTGTGACACCTTAAACTTCTTGGGAGGTGCTGTGCCCTTTTTATGCCACTGCATGGAGTCTTGTTTCGACTCAGGTTCATAATGATGAACCCAAGTTTCGTCTCCAGTAACAATTCTACTCAATACAGCATCCTTGTCTTCATTACAAAGGCCTAAAAATGCACGTGAACACTCTACATGCTGTTGTTTTTGCGTCGGCGTGAGCATTCTCGGCACCCATCTTGCACTGACCTTTATCATGCCAAAATGATCGTGCAGAATTCTAAAAATGGTTGTATCAGATACTCCAACCATTTCTGCGAGTTGTTTCTTCTTTAGTTGAGCATCGTCGAGTACAATTTTTTCGACTTTTTGGATAAGTTCTGGCGTGATCACCCCGATGCTCCTGCCCGGCCTTGGGTCGTCTTCAAGGGATTCCCTTCCTTGTTTAAATAAACTGTGCCATTTGTACACCATGGTTTTTCCTGGACAAGAGTCGCCGTAAACCAATGACATCTCATTCATTATGGTCGCAACTGATTTTCCTTGCTTGGTAAGGAACTTTATAATGGCACGATATTCGATTTTTTCCATGTTTCCCTTTTCACTCCCGATTATGTTGCTTGGTTGACGATAACTCAAAGACCAATTGTCTAATAACAATGAAACCTGGTATTTATACTAATTATGAGTCACTGAACACGTGACGATTCTAATGAGCCTAATCACCCCCCTCCAACCCTCTCAACACGATTGTGGGATCGGTGTATCTAACAACACTAGCTGATGTTGTCATTGTGTATGCAGGTACCAACATTGAGACTGGACACGTGTATACAATGCCATGAAACCAATGTCCAGTGTGTGTTTATTGCAGATATACGGGTGCGAGAGAAGTGGTCTTTTCCATGCCTTTTCAAAACACATTCTCCACTCCTTGAACATAAAATTGCATCGGAGAACAAACGACAAAGTACGAGTAACTTTACTTTCAAGAGGAACGACATACAGGTCTATTTTGAACGAGAAGGCTATATTAGAAGCATTACAAAAAGTTACGGACTACGAAGTTCGTAGAGTTGTCTATGACAAATCTGTGCCATTCACGAAGCAACTGGAAATTACTCATAATACGGACATATTTATCGGCATGCATGGAGCAGGTCTAACGCATCTTCTTTTTCTACCTGATTGGGCATCAGTATTTGAAGTGTTAGTTATTTTTTAATCTTAACACAACTAATGAAATAGTTTCATTTCTTATTAAATTACACGTAGGTATATGGTGTAATTAAAGGGTCATTTGTCGTAGGAACATTGAAAAATATCAGTGTTTCAGTAGTTTTATAGTCATTGTTACCCATCTAAGAACTAATTTTAACTACTACTTATCAGATATGACTAATTATTGGGCATAATGAGCGTGGGCATTTTGCCGTTCATTATATATGTATATATAATAATACTAAAATATTAATATAAATTATCTGTATTATAGATATAACTGCGAGGATCCTAATTGTTACTCAGATTTAACAAGACTTCGAGGCCTTAAATATGTAACTTGGGAAGATCAATCCAAAGTTGTACAACAGGACCAGGTATGTTTATTTATTTTCTTTGTTAAGACTAATACTACTATTTCTACTGATACTCTTGCCTTTTATATATACATTACTAAGCGTGGGAGTACATATGGGCGGGCACGACCGGGTTGACACTATGGCCTGACAGAAAACCGTTCAGCAATTTTGTGTTTACTGAGTGAGTGACGTTACCGGAACTCATTCAAAAAGCGTCCCATTAGATGACCTGTATGCTCGTTTGACCCCTTTTCCATTAAAAAAACTATATCTGATAAAAAATTGCAGGGTCATGGTCCCGGAGGTGGTTCACATGCTAAATTCACAAATTACTCTTTCGACGTCCGTGAGTTCTTAAGGCTGGTGGCAAAATGCGCGGAACACGTTCGCAGCCATCAACAGTTTAACGATTTCCTAGAATCTTCCGGTGTGCAGCGACAGCACGAAGAGTTGTAAGTTAGTTATAGCTTTAAATTACAGCTTGTGATATCTGTTTTTACTTGTTGATTAAATATTAGGATCTGAATAAGCGAGTCGGGAGGAGGAAATAATCTAATATTTGTAAAATAAAAATTCTTATCGTTAAATAAAATATAATGTACGAAACATTACAATAAATAAGACAACATTGGCAATTTTCTGCTGTACTTTAATTTTATACTTTGATATCTTGAATAATAGAATATTCAAACTCCTTAGATTTTATTTGTAGTTTTTTAAGAACGAATTAGAAATATGTACTTAATTTACATTAAGTTAAGAATATGTCTATGGAATATAATAATACAACTATAATATATAAAAACCGCACGCTGTCTTGGGTACCAGTAATCGGGAACCAAGTTTACCCTAGGAAGGAAATCCCTGAAACCCCGACCCCAACCCGGTCTCCTGCGGTGCCTGGCCCGTTCCCGGCACTGACGGACCGGAAGAGTTCTAAAACTCTCCCGCTCCCGCTCCGCCGATTCCTTCGCAAGCATAACTTCCTCGCATAAGGAGACGGCGGAGTTATACGCTCACTCGCTCAGTAGCATGGCCGCAATCATGGTACCAAGCGAGAGAATTTCCACTCCGATGGCCGCCACAAGGTCACACCTCTGCTCTACCCACGCCGGGTATTCTGCTAGCGGGTGGAGGGCTCTGTCCACGTTGCGGCCATCGCAATGGTGACACTCAGGCTTTGGTTCCTTGCGGATCAGACACAGGTGATCCCGAAGCATCCTTTGCCAGTGATCACCTGCGTCAGGCGGTATGTGAGAGTCCCGTGTAGCGTATCGTATCGTGTAGTGTATCCTCCATAACAGGTCTTACCGCCGCGATAACGGCGTGACGACGCTTGGTTGCTCAAGTCGTTCCTTCCACTCCTCAACGAAGACCTAGCGGAGCTGGGATGTCTGATCCTCGATTTCTCGAGAATCAGGACTCCGACCCAACTCCGGCGCCTCCTTGCGCCACTGATAAAGAGCCGCAAGGGCTCTCGCTTCCAGTTCCCACGGTGGAGTTCCGCCCGGATACTCGCCACCTCAAAGGAGATCGTTCGGTTATTACTCTAATAGCCAGCACCCGCTGCGGTATCAGAATCAGAATCAGTAAGACAACGTTGCTGAACCTACATACCCCCTAAAACCACTGTAATAAGGTACCCACACACGGCATTAATTGTGAGGAGTTGAAAATGTATTTAGGTAGGTAGATAAAAAATAAAAATAAAAACGTAGGTAGGTACCAAGTACTAGAAATTCAAAATTCATCTGTCCAAAAAACGCGGCCAGGTGACTGACTAGGTAATTTGAACGAACTATACGCGTTTTCTCATAGTTAAGCAACTTAAGATCACACGTAGTAAGTTTTATGAAATAGGGGTACAGAATGTAATTTAAAACGAAAAAATCTGAGGGTACGACCCTACGATTTTTTGTTTTGAATAAAATGTATGTACAGTATTACAATGTAATATTAAATGATACTCAACGCTTGAGGTTAGTTTTCGTTTATGAAACTACGCTTAAGCGTTTCTTGAGTTTTGAGAGACGTTCTGCAATACGGCTCTAAGTAATATCTGAATCGAACATAATCTCTTTTACGTGTTCCTAATATATTAATAAAACTCAACAAAACGAAGCTCTATGCCTAATCATTGCCTTTGAGATAAAACAATATTAGGTCCAAGTAAGTCCGTGTAGTGACGGATTAAGAATACGGAATGTCACTACCGCAATTCATCCCGTGGGTGTCGTAAGAGGCGACTAAGGGCGCAAAACAACGCAAGACACCAGCACTGCAAAAAGAAGGAAAACTTGATACAATCCCTATAACAACCCGTCTGGCCAGCGTGGTATAGTAGGCCAAAACCTTCTTTCTAAGGAGAGGCCTATGTCCAGCAGTGGACTATTAAAGGCTGTTGATGTGATGTGAGGTCCAAGTAAAGACAAAACAAATAAATAATTCTTTATACGTAAAACACAACTAACAAGATGAGTTAGTCGTGGGAGAGTCATGCCTCGGCATATATGGGTCAGGCTCAATCGGAGTGATGCCACGGCCTCACAGAGAACCGGTGTTAAACAGTTCTTTCGTGGTTTTTCACCGAGTGAGGGGATTATCAAAGCCCAAACCCTCCCCTTTCTGCTGATTCGGGCAGGAGGGACTAAAAGGGCGACAATGTACTGGTGCCTTGTCTTGTGTTGTGCCAAGTTCGGAACCGAAACTAGATTGCTTGGCCGAAACTGGCGGAAACCGAAACCGAACCTTCGGTCGGTCACTAGTTTTAAGAGATATACATAGTATTTATCGTGGACTTGAGGCATTCAGTATCCATGGTACCTAGTATATATACTAGCCCTGCCTATTCTCCTGGCCCTGGCCTGTTCATATATTCTTCTCTTTCCGTCCATTTATAAGTGGAATTTCCACTATATATTTTATCACTATATACTATATATATATTAAATCAGGGCAAGGAAACGGATATGGCAAGGAGGCAATGAAACTTCCGTGCCATATCCATTGGCAAGCTAGGTTTTTTTTAAATCTGCCATATCGTGTTCCATCGACATAATAGGCACGCCAGATATTAATTACCCTTAATTAGCTAGGTACTATGATCTAAAACTTGTGCTGTGAGGTTTATGTCTTGAAAGCACTCCTAAAAGTGCCTTATTATTAGAAAAGTCTGAAGTATACTTTTAATGATTGTATATACAATTAAAAAAGTAAGATTTGGTTTATTATGTAGTGTTCATAAATAATAATAGTACGAACTATCTTTACAAAACAAATCAAACATTTTTAATGATCTGTAACATGCACAAGAGAAGAGAAAGAGAGAAGGAAAACTTGACACAAACCCTGTACCAACCCATCTGGCCAGTGTGGTATAGTAGGCCAAAACCTCCTTTCTAAGGAGAGGCCTATGTCCAGCAGTGGACTATTGAAGGCTGTTGATGTGATGATGTGAACATGCACAAGAGCTGGATGCAAGAAGCTCAAAATCGATCTAAGTGGCGTGCACTGGGAGAGGCCTATGTCCAGCAGTGGACTGCGATAGGCTGATGATGATGCACAAGAGGCGTCATTATAAGGAATCTAGAAAAATATCCTATCGAATAAATATAATCATTAAAATCTGTTGATAAATTGGTGAACATAAAACGAAAAATAAAACGTACCTTTTTTTAAGTTGTTTTGATATTATTCAGTTTAAATAAAAAATATGCATTTTCTGTATAAGAAAAAATTAAAAATATTTAAGTATGTTTTCCATAATTTAAAAAAATATTTTAATTTATGGAATCAATTAATTATATATTAATAATCATTACTGGGTCAATATTCTGCCTTGAAGGTGTAATGAAATTAACAGAAACAGTACGTATCTAGTACAAAGTAAAGTTTATTATACGTATAATATGGACGTTTCAAACTATATGTATAAGAAAAAATAATTTTTGAAGTCAACAATGAATTTTGTTGATAAATTACGATAAATGTTATTGATATAATCAGGTTTATTTATTATTTCACGAACGCACCGCTAGTTTAATTGTAACAGCGCGTCGGAACGCGAGTTCCATAATTACAGTTTGCGATGCGCAGATAAATTGTTCACGAGATTGGCGAAGTACCAGTATTCACTTGGATTATTTATATGAATGTACCTACTGTTACAGGTCATTCAGAGATTTATTGTACCCCTATAATAATTTTGATATTTGTTGTTTTGTTTAAATTTTAAACTTAAACGTCAATATTGGAACTAAGTTCCTTATCGCGCGTAACACACTAAGCAGATTGGAGCGAGACCGAAAAATGTGTAACAATACTTTTTTTGAAACACTATAGCTACAGCCGTGTATAGCAAACGTCTACCAAAAAGCGAAAGGAACTTCGTTTCGACCGGGGGTCTACCCCCTCATGCCGTTTTTGTCTGTGAAAACTAAATTCAGTTTGAATAATGAGAACATTTTAATCAAAAGGAATTCATAAAATCTTAATCTTACCATTACAAAAGTTTGACAAACTTTAGTAACTTTGGCTTAATAGCTTAGTAACTTTGTTAGTAACTTAGTTTTTTACTAAATAATTTAGTAACTTTGGTTTGGGTAACACTACGTAGCACCATAGCAATGTTGCCAGTCTAAAAGAAGACTAACACCATGTAGCCCGTGTATTTATCAATAATTTATATGATAATTAATTACGATATTAACGATAATTAATATGTGGAAGAATAACAATAAAACTGGAAAGTCACACATATATCTAGGTAATATATTTGCGTACATACATCAGTGTATTTTAGTACCGAATATGAAGAACATAGTTAAACAGATAACAAATATATATGTAAAAGTTCAGGACATCTTCATTTGATTATTAATCTAAGTCCAAAAAGTGGTAAAAAGATTATGAGATTAAAAATTAGTTTAATAAGCGTTGCATACAAAATGTGTTAATTCTCTCTTATTTTATTTGTATCCTAAGAAAATACCGCTACTCAGTTAAAATTGTTTTTTACAACTGTAATTAGGTACATACAACAGAGGTAAGTATATATATAGATAACTTGTAATGTTTCGCCTGTCTTAATACATAGTTAAGACAGGCGAAACAGACCAAAAATAATTTGTATTTTTTTGTACTGTGGGACCCTAAATTAAAAGAGGTCGAAGAGAGCATTAAATCGTAAAACAATCGCATAATGTGGAGGCAATATTTACAGAGGGAAATTAATGACCGATGGCCGCGTGCCCTCGGGCCCTGGCGCTCATAACTTTTTGGGATAACCAGATCGTATCGCAAAACAAACTTAAAACATTAATTGAAATAACTTTACCATTCCAAATTTAATTATAATTACTTGGTATTATAAATTGTAATTGTTTCTAAAATTACAATTCGGTGATTTTTCGTATTTTATTAATATTGTTTATATTTTACATTGTATTCTAGTAATTAAAAGTCATTAATAATTAATATTAAATAAATGTTCTAAATTCTAGGCATTAACACATTAACATTTATTTTTGTTGTTACAAGCGATTTATTACAATATTTGTATGCATAAATTTTTGTATGAATTAATTATTTTGCCTATTATTGTGTATAATAAAGATGAAATATTTAATAAATAAATTGACAGTTCATTCTCACAATGCGATAATGTCTTTTATTTTCATTATCCAGGATAATATTTGTTTTGTGTGTTTATATATGGTACAGGAGAGCAACGAACTGCCGGGTCATGTGATGGTAAGTAACTACCTCCGCCCATCGTTACCTACAACTTTACAGTCACAAGTATGTTCCTACCTTTTGAGTCCTCCCCTCAGAATCAGGGGGAGGAGGGTTTTGGCTCCAGCAACCTCTCTCACTCGGTGAAAAGCAACAAAAGAATAGCGTAACACTGATTTTCTGTGAGGCCCTGGAATCACTTCGGTGACTCTCCCACCTACAACCGTTACTATTTGTTTGGTTTATAAAGCAAATACGCAAATATGCACTATTTCTCAGACCGATCATCATGAAATTCATCTATAATAAGGTGCTGGTTCCGAGGGATACTTGAATTGATTCAAAATCTGCATACATCCGAGTCAAACTCTGCCCACGTAATCGACATAGCAGTAAGTCAGAAAACTGCGCGCAAAGATTATGTTGCAATTTTAACTATGTATATGTTTTTACAGCAGAATATCATTGTCTTAACATTTTTATTAGGTAAATCATAGAAAATCGTGTCTTCATTACTCTATCCTTAATTAATTTTAATTAATATTTAGCGAAGAGAGCGGTAACTGCCGTAGATACCGCACTCTTGCTGAGTATTATTTAAAACAGTAAGGAGGCATCATACTGCCCGTTATATTTATCTTCATTGAAACTAAGGCCATTTGACTATAGAGTAAAGACCGTTACTGCTTTTTAGAGTAGTATTTTAAGTTAGGTGTTATCAGAATTTTATGAGCAATATGTCTATAACTAGTAGGGAAAATAAATTGTTATTGGCATAACGCTATACTAATCTGTGGGCAAAAAATAGTTCTTTATATTGTGAAGATACATAATATATTTGCTATTGTACCACTCTCTAAGCCACTCTGTCAAGCGCTCGAACATTCACTAGCAGTCGAATTCTTGTTCAGTAATGGTAGTATTATTGTGCGGCTTAACAATTTAGGAGGTGTGTGCAAATAATATAAGGACGAGTGCAGTGTAGGCGCAGGCCGCGGGCTGGGCGGTGGCTATGAGCCCGGGTGGTCGGCGATGCGACCACGCCACTGATTCATGTCGCTGATAGCTATCGCAGGCGCCGGCGCTCAGTGCTATTTTCTAAATTTATCACCATTAGTATTCGCCTACCACGCGTACTGTGGGTTTCAATAAAGGCATTTATAATTCTAGCAACAGAAAATATCCCGACTCGATGTGGCCTATCACTGATTTATGTATTAAGTATTCTTTGAAAAATCATTCGTATACAATATATTTATCGGAAATTGGTACTTGGTTTTAGGGTCTTTGCTTGTATTTTACTCTTCACTTTAGAACAACCAAATCATGGGCGTCAGATATAAGAAATACAAGTAAATTTAAATAATTTTTTTATGGTATAAGGGGGCAAACGTGCAGACTGGTCACCTGATGGTAAGCAACTACCGCCGCCCATGGACACCTGCAACTCAAAAGTCACAAGTGCGTTGCCTCCCTTGGAGTCCCTCCCGCTCGAGTCAGCGGGAATAATAAATAATAAGTAATTGTAAATAAAAATATTAGGTACATAATCTTAGACGACAATCAGCAAGACCTACTTATACCTTAATATGCAATGTTTGCAACGTATCGTCACTGCTTGTTAATATTTAAGACTTAGTTAATGTTATTGCCACCGTACCTATTGTCTTTAACCGACTTCAAATAACTACTTATATAAAATAACG
The DNA here is from genome assembly GCA_902825455.1 of Arctia plantaginis. Taxonomy (NCBI): domain Eukaryota; kingdom Metazoa; phylum Arthropoda; class Insecta; order Lepidoptera; family Erebidae; genus Arctia; species Arctia plantaginis. The sequence continues at coordinate 13,039,548 of CADEBD010000288.1, forward strand.
ACATAAATGCGGGCGTTGTCTTTATGGACACCTGCAATTCTAGAGACACAAATGCGTTGCCACCCACAGATTGGAGAACCTTCCCTGGAGAACTAGGGCGATAGAGGTTGGGTTAGTAACGTCACTTACGTTACTCACTCGGCGAAAAGCTATGAAAGAGCTATATAAGAGAGTTATGTGTGGAGCATTGCTTTTGGATTGAGGATTGAGTAATTTCTTCAGATTTCTGATTAGTATGTTGGTTTCGTCCTTTTAAGATTTTTGTTATTCTTGCAGAGATTCAAACTTTTTCATGTTATTTAAATATACAATGAGCGTTATTGTTAAATACGGACGAATAGCAAAATTACTCTCTGAATTCTATTGACTTGAGTATAGTTACTCAAGTCTATAGATTTCAGACCGTTTCGGACACTAGTGCTTACAAACACACAAATTCGCAAAGTTTTCATAAACGATCTGCATTCTGTTGCCTATAGATTGGGAAATACTAATCATATTTTAAAGGATTTACCATTATGGAGTTACAGTAATAGCATTAGATACCAATATAGTTCATGCTTTTAGCATAATTATCGTAAGTGACAACCGCCGTCCAAGGACATCCGCAACTCAAGTCACAAGTGAGTCGTCACTCTTACCCTTTGAGTTCTCCCTCCAGAATCAGGCGGGTTTGGGCTCTGGTAACCTCACTCACCCGAAAGAATTACTTAACAGCGGTTCTCTGTGAGGCTTTGGTATCAATCCAATCAAGCCGGTCCATTTGTACTGAAGGAGGGCTTGCCCACGGTTTTTGAATTGATCTATGTTAATCCTAAAACGTTAAAAAATGTACAGTTTTCGTTAGAGGCATTGCTTTAGAGTGATTGAAGTATCTAGTCTGTAAGTAAGTATATGCTTTGATTAACAACTATTACAATACCTATGTACCGGTAAGTTGCCTATTAACAAAAATCTGGTTAAATAGTTTTCATCAAAATTACAGCATAAACCTTTTCTATTTAAAACCATTTTATATTAAAAACCATTTTCTATTGAAAATAACTGATACATAACAAACTTTCATGATTACTATTATGCACAACGGGCAACGAACATTAGACCAACTGTTTTCGATATCAGGTGGGTTAACGACACCTGAGAATACAAAGTATACTTCGAGAACATATAATTAGACTTGTGTCAACAAGTACTAAAGCAGCGCGAAATAAGGCAACTAGCCTCGTATTAACAATAGTAACAAACAAACAGAAGGTAATAGAACGAAGACAAACATTCGTGGCTCTTTCAAAGGCACACAATAGTCGTCATCAATTACAGGCAATAGATCGCCCGACATCATTTGTCCGTCCGTCCGTTATTCGACTGGGGCATTCCCACGGCTCTCGAGACGATCGTGTTTGTTGTCGGAATATGTCCAACGAGAAATAGTAATAGAAAATTGTTTCTGATTGCCTTGCTCTCTACCTATTTTGATCGCCTATTTCCTATTTTTACTATTATCTAATGCAATAAGTATATCTTATGTCTTTGTCTTCTGGCGGTATTGACTTGAGCAAGATTGGTAATGTGGTTTTAGTTTAGTGGGTGCATCTATCTAGAAATAACGTTATTCATACCTAATTTATTTTAGTCTTTATTTTTCTATGTTGATATGATGTTCATGTAAATGCATCAATAGCTAAATGAAAAATTGAAAATATTAATGAATTACATAATTCGGACGGTAAAATCTTGGGATAAATTTCTGGTTTATAATTATGCAGAACGATGCAAACCGTTGTTCTCCCGATGTTATCAGACATAAGACCGAAGAGAAATTGCTCCGATCAAAAGATAATCTCGCCGGAACCAAAATTGATCATTGATAGGAGGCGCGGCGCGCGCGTTCTGCGCCTGCCACCAGCCCACGCCCACGCCAATGTAACTCATTTTTATTTTCAGACTGTATCTGAAAATTGGGAATTTATTTTAATTTTTTTTTTTTGTGAAGTAGATTGTAAAAATTTTACCAACTAGAACGAATAATTAAGTAGACACTTAGCTAAAGTTGAAAAATTGTGTTAATAGCTACACATATTATGATTGAATATTTAGGTTACCTCTCCGAACAGCCAGCTTCATTCGATCTCTCGGTCAATAAATATCAGATTAAAGTGCCGCTATTGTAGCCTTCACGCACAAACTAGTACCGTGGCTTTCAATAACGGTTCGCACTATGCAGATTATCACTGGGGCGATAACCACGACGTGAAAGCGATAGCGGCGACACGATGCAGTGGAGCGGGTGGCGGCGCTGTCCCGTCGCTCAGCCCGAGTGCTCCACTGGCGCAGCGCATCGGACGTGTGACATGTGTCATACCGTGACTGAAGCTCGCCGCCATTACCTACCGTCTCAAACCTCGCTCGCTGTTGCTAGACTCCTATTTCTTAAGCATATCTACACTGTTTACTATAGTATTTTGCACGATTTAAGTTCTATTCAATTAATTCATTTGACATTTTACACTACGTTGTACATGGCAGGCAGTGCATGGTTTAGTATTTCGTTTAAAGATATAGTACGTTACATAAACATTTTATGCTCAATTAATATTACGTCTGCGGGCTGCGGGTACAAGCTACATACATCACTAACTCAATTAGTCCACACGCATGACGAATTTCCTAGATTTTATATGAAACTAGCTGTACCCTTCCAAGCTTCGCTGTGGCACATTGTGGTTGTATTGATGAGAAATGAGGAACAAAACTGGCGCAAAAAATAGATCAATCTTTGCAGCGAGTTGTATATCATGTCAAAATTTAAGCTAAATCGGTGCAGAACTTTTTGAGTTTTTGAAGCGTTGAATACAACCCAACTTAATATTCCATTGTTACAAATTTAGATAACTAAATTAATAATGTATAAAAAGCATCGAATGACCTCGATAAATACAATATCAGATCAAAAACATTTTCACGTAACATGTTGCCAAAACGACATCATATGGCTCGCACTGTTTAAAAGTTATCAGATCTCATGTGGAGCCAAACTTCTAACTCTACTACTACTATTACTTCTAACCCTACAAGCCCCTAACTTCACAAACTCTGCACCTTAGTAAAATATGTAGTTTGGCCGTTTCGTTGCTACAAGAATATCTGTTTAAGTAACAGAAAAGTAATGAACAGTAAATAAATTTTTACCTTACGACTATGTGACGGTATCGAAACCGCTAAGCCACATATTTTAACTAAGGTGTAGTTTGTGAAGTTAGGCCTTGTAGAGTTAAGGCGAGTAGAGTTAGAAGTTTGGATCTACCTGATATCTGATAACTTTTCGACAGTGCGAGCCATATGGTCTCCTCTTGGCAACATTTTACATGAAAATGTTTTTGGTGTGATATTGTATTTATCAAGGTCCTTCGAAGCTTTCCTAGATTTGTGGTATGTGCTGTCCATGGAATCCTTAACATGCGGCGCTAACACCAAATTTTAAACACATCAATTCTCTGCCAATCACCGGTTTGATGGCCCATGTCTCTGCTATTTGATGGTTCATTTCTCTGCACCATACAGAACAATAGAGAAATATTTTAGTTTTATTTGTGATGTTTCTGTGGTACTCTTGTAGAAGGTTGATTCGCTACACTGACGCGAAACGGTTGATTAACATTGGCTTGGTCTTCGATTTGTAAATGGCAAGACCTACTAAGTAATTTATATTAAAAATATACTTAATGTTTGTTTGGCATTTATAATTGCAGTGTAGGTTAACGATATCGCAATTGTACATTAAAATTCACAACAGACTGATGCAACTGATGTTAAACTTGACCTTAAACTTGGCAGACAACAAGTTTTATAAAAGAAAAAACACGTTGATTGATATGTCTTGCAAAAGTGATGTTAGCATTGCTTCACGTAATTATTTTTGTTGTTAGTATTACTTTAGTACATACATAGCTTATCTATATAGAAAATATCAATACGACTTAAAAAATATATATTTTGATCATAGTGGATCGTCAGTAACAGGATAAGTCAAAATATCTATTTGTTTCTTATTTAAAACACAATTAATTCTATTAGGTACTTCTAGTTGAATAATTTCATTTTTAACCGACTTCAAAAAAAGGAGGATCTCAATTCGCCTGTATTTTTTTTTATGTTTGTTACCTCAGAACTTTTGACTTGGTGAACCGATTTTGATGATTCTTTTTTTATTTGAAAGCTGGTGCTTGCCGTGTGGTGGCCATTTTAATTTGGTTCAGTTCTAATAAGGGCATCCATGAGAAAACCATATAAGTCTTAAATTTGCATTCAGTATGTTCGCGACAAACAGACGTATAACTCAATATCACGCAAACCGATTTCGATAATTCTTTTTAATTAGAATGGATGTACTTTAAGGATACTTTGATGAGAGTTTGGTTAGATTCTGATCATGGGATCCACGACAAAGTAACGGAACTCTTAAATTCTTAGGAGCAAATTAACGATACTCGGCTAAATATTTTAAAGGCTATCCGGATATTTGAGTCACCTACAGTAACGACGTTATGGTCAAGTAATTGTTGTCATCAATAGCCATCACTAGTCCACTGCTGGACATAGGCCTCTCCTTAGAAAAGAGGGTTTGGCCTACTATACCACGCTGGCCAGACGCGTTGCTATAGGGTTTGTTTCAAATTTTCTCTTTTCAGTGCTGTTGTCCTGTGTAGTTTGCTCCCTTAGTCAACTCTTACGACAACCATGGGATGAAAAGGGGTATTGACATTCTGTATTCTTAATCCGCCACAGTCAGGGACAGTAACGGAAGTAATTGTCGTAGTCGAATATAATGATCAATGAAACTCCTTAACGGCTTACAGTAAGGGTGCAATCTGTGGCAATTCTAACTGTCTGTATAAGTCGACGTGAACGAGTTTCAGGTGTTTCGTTTGATAAGCGATCGTGAATCAATCCGAATCGGTGGGCACGTTGCTCCTCCGTTTTATTAGATAGACGATCGTGGATTAATCCGAGTAGGTTTGCACGTTGCTCCTCCTTCTCATTAGATAGACGATCGATGATTAATCCGAGACGGTGGGCACGTTACTCCTCCGTCTCATTAGATAGACGATCGTGGATTAAGCCGAGACAGTGGGCACATTGCTCCTCCGTCTCTTGTGATAAGCGATCGTGGATGAAGCTGAGACGGTTTGCAGATTGCTTCTCCGTCTCAGTCGATAGAGGATCGTTGATCAAGCCGAGACGGTGAATACGTTTTTCGATATTTTCCCTGTTCAAAATCTTTTTCATGTAAAGCCGCATTTTCGAAAGTCTATTTTTGTGCTCTTCGCAAGTCTCTTTTGAAATTCTTCTCGAGGTAGATTGCCTCTGTTGAGATAGGCGTTTCTCCCTGACTTCGCTTGTTTCATTCAAACGGCGCTGTCTCATATGAGCAGCACGCTTATTAGGTCTAGCCATATTAAAAAAAAAAAATGTAAGTGTACTTCAGATTCACAAAAAATAAACAAATTTTTTATCAAAAAAAAAACCGACTTTAAAAAACACTATTCCAAAAGAAATTATTATGCACTAAAAAGTAAAACAAATAACTGCATATTCTTCTACAACTTAATAATAAACTTACTTTTTCTACTCATGAATATGTAGGTACGATCTATGTGTTTACCACGCAAGAAGGTAGGTACCTACCCACTTCAAATCTAACTCAACATATACCTATGAATAACAAACAACGATCGAAATATTATTTTGAGGTCTCCTAAGTAAAATGAAATGAATATAATGTAGTTACAATTATTATTATTTTTGGAGTCGCTCGCAGAAGGAGATGGCAGAGTTCCACGCACTCTCGCTCCGCACGATAGCCGCAATCAGGCTATCGAGCGAGAGAACTCCCACTCCGATGGCCGCTGCTCAACCCACGCCGGGCACTGCCAGCGTGTGGAGAGCCGTGTCCACGGTCTGGCCATCGCAGTGGTGGCACTCAGGCGTTGGCTCCTTGCAGATCAGACACAGGTGATCCCGAAACATCCTTTCCCAGTGATCACCTGCGTCAGTCGGTATGAGAGGGCCCCGTGACGCCTCTCGAGCCAATCCTCCATAACGGGTCTACCGGGTCTAACAGGTCTAACCACCGCGATGACGGCGTGCCCGGCGCTCGGTTGCCCGAGTCGTTCCCTCCACTCCCCTATGATGACCTGGCGGAGTTGGGATTTCCGGTCATCGATTTCTCGAATCTCGGGACACCGACCCAACTCCCGCGCCTCCTTGCGCCACTGATACAGAGCCGCAAGGGCTCTCGCCTTCAGGTCCCACGGTGGAGTTCCGGCCAGGAGACTCGCCGCCTCAAAGGAGATCGTGCGGTACCCCCTTATGATCCTGATGGCCAGCACTCGCTGCGGTCGTCGCAGTATCGCGACGTTGCTGGCCTTCAGGGCCCCCGCCCATACTGGGCACCCGTAAAGGGCCATGGACCGCACAACCCCCGAGTAGAGTCTCCTGCAGAAGTCATCGGGTCCCTTCATGTTGGGCAGCAGCCGCGCCAATGCACGCGCTGCCCCAACCAACTTGGGGACCAGACCTCGGAAATGATATCCGAAGTCCCATCGGCCATCGAGTACGAGCCCTAGCTACCTGATCGAGGGCTCGATGCCGATGCGAGTGCCTCCTACCGTGAGGCTAGATCCCTCAGGCGGCTTCCCCCGAAGCCCGTGGAAGAACAGGGCCTCGGACTTGTGCAGAGCCACCTCGAGACCCAGCCGCCGGATTCACTCTACGACTTGGGCAACCCCGGCCGTGGCCCTCAGGGTTGCCTCGTTGTGTGTCTTGCCGCGCGCCGTCACGAGCGTATCGTCCGCGTAGCACACGACGGCGACACCATCCAAGAAGGCACCACGAAGCACCCAGTCGAAACCGATGTTCCACAAGAGTGGCCCTAACACTGACCCCTGTGGAACACCGCACGACGTTTCACGCCTACCGAGACCGGTCCTACTGGGGTAGACGACGAGCGCCTCCCTGATGCAGCTCCAGGGCAGAGTGCTGAACGCGTTGGCGATGTCCAAGGACACCGCCAACCCCACTTCGCCCCGGGAAACTGCTTCCTCCGCCAGAGCCTTCACGCGCATGATCGCATCCACGGTGGAGCGCCCCTGACGGAAACCGTACTGGTTATCCGCCAGATCCCACCATCACGAGATGCTTGACGAGGCGCCTTGCAATCACTCTTTCAAAGAGCTTGCACACCTCGTCAAGCAACACTATGGGCCGGTAGGCGGACGGTGAGTCCGCCGGGCGCCCCTCCTTTCGGATGAGGACCAGTTTCCCCGTCTTCCACAATTTCGGAAACTGGCCCCGCTCGAGGCATGCGCTAAAGAACCCTCGCAGCCGGGGCTCGAGAGCCTCGTCGACTAAGCCCAAGACCCACCCTCGGCCAGGAATGCCATCGGGTCCCGGGGCGGTGTTTTTAGCTTTAAGAGCCATCTGTGGCAGATGACAACAAATTGTTAACCCCTCTGCTCGTCTGCGCCCTCTAACATAGAAATGTCCAGTGTGTCATCAATTCTTGGTAATAGGTAGCTGTCCTTCTTCGTAATGTCGTTCAAAAAGCGGTAGTCAACACAAAAACGCATGCTGCCATCCCTTTTCTTTACAAGCACTACAGGTGACATCCATGGGCTGGCTCCCGCCGTCCCTTATCATTTCATCAATAATGTTTTTTTATGTTGGACGAGCATGTGACGGAGCAAGTTGGAGGAGCAGTGACGAGGGTCACTTGATGGAAAATGACTACCGCCGCCCATGAACGTCTGCAACTCAGGAGTCACAAACGCGTTATAAACTGCCTCGATCTGTTCAGCACACCGAGCTTCTTCGAGGTCAATTTGACCTTACCCTCTAAGTGACCCCGAAACTGGATTTCGCTCGATATGTCGATGGCTATGATTCCGATAGTGGTTGACGCAGTTCGGAAGATGATCTTAAACCGAGGTGATACGACAAATGGTATCTTCTTTTGCGGTGAACGCACAAACCTGTCTTTTTTGAGCTAAAATGGACTAGATTTACTCAGCCCCAATCTGAAACCTCTGTTAAGGAAGTTTCAATTTCAGACACAAGTTTGTTTCGGCTCTCGATGACGTTTTCCCGAGAAATATTGGGGCGGCCGGTGTAAAGGGTATCTCCCGTACTATCATCTGCATAGAAATGGATGCTACTAATTTGCAAAATATCTTGGATTGATTGAGATGGGCCTGTTGGTCTAGTTGTTAGTGACCCTGACTGCTAAATCGCAGGTCGTGGGTTTGATTCCCACCCAGGACAAATATTGTGTGGTGAGCACGGTCATTTGTTCTGTGTCTGGGTGTAATCTATAAAATGTATATATTTAAAAATAATTAAGAATGATTATCAGCAGTCTGGTTACCAAAGTACAGGCTTTAGTTTGGGATCAGACGGCCGTGTGTTAGATGTGTGAGATATATTATTATTTATTATAATTGATATGCGAAAGAAACAGTGTGGGTGATAACAAACAGCCTTGCGGAACACCAGCATTTACGGGTTTCAAGTCGGAGCATGCACCGTCGACAACCAACTTAATGCTTCTGTTTGCAAGGAAACTCGTGACCCAGTTACACAATTTCTCGGCAAGCCCATAGGGAGCTTCGAGAGAAGCGCTTTTTGCCAGACCCGACCAAAGGCCTTCACTATGTCCAAACTAACCGCACAAGCCTGTCCCTTGGTGTCGATCGCCTGTGCCCATCGGTGTGTTAGAAGGCTGAGAAGATCACCAGCTGAGCGACCCCGGCGAAAACCATATTGTCGGTCATTGAGTAGATGGTGATTATCTAAGTAGAGGAGCTGGCAGTTGATTATGGATTCCATAATCTTAGAGAATATGGGAGCTATAGCTATAGCCTGGATAAGATTTATAGCTATGCCCTGTAGTTGGACGGGTCAAAGCGGTCACCTTTTGTAGGGCTCGGGTGCACAAGCGCTGCCTTCCAGGAGTTCGAAATAGAATACATCTAGAAGTATCAATAAAAATTTCAAAATTACGATACATTAGTAAAGACGAATAATAACTAATGACATAAGAAGAAAGTACATATATCATCGTTATTTAACAATGGATATTAAAGATACCATGTATGTCGACCAGCTTAGTAAAAAAAAGGTGCCAACACATTTTATAATGACAACTAATTTAAACTTTATCTGTTTTAAAAGACCATAAACTGAAATTATAAAAATAATTATGTGACGCTAGTAATGGAACATGAAGCCTTCCCCTTGTAGCTTAGTAGAAATAAGCTCTGACTTGAATGACTGCCTCGGTGGTGCAGCGGTAGTGTATGCGACTGCTGTGCCGAGGACTCTCGGGTCGGATCAAATGTTTGTATGATCTGCATTGAGTTAAAACAACACTAGAGAAGCAAACCTCATTATCACACGTCGAAAAAAGTGTATCCACTTTTGAAATTTGACGACGTAGCTTTGATACCACTAAACATTTGAAAGTAAACATATTTATGTCTCATTTACACGCGAGACAAGAACAATACCATCGCTCAGATTAGACAAAGACAAAGACATAACTTTACGATGGTGGGCCAGTGTTGACTACCGTATGAAATTTTACCCATAACAACCAAGAAACAATTTTTTTTAAAACAATTTTGTAATAAAATAAATTAATTTAAAGATTTTAAATAATATATTTCGAATTGAATGGAATAGGTATAAATAATAAAATAACTAGAAATATTTGGTTAAAAGGGTTTATATTCAGTGTAAAATCAAACTCCGCTATCAGTTTTGTATACAATTGTCTTTTAGACTCTTTTTTATAAGTTTGTGTGAATATTTTACTTTCATGATACAATCTTATTTTTACCTATGTATAAATAATGGCATTTAATAGTAAAAGTGAATGATCAACTTGTACTGATAATAAATAATCCCCAGGTTGTATTGCAAATTCTTTTAATATTTTAAAATACAAATAAAAAAATATATATAATATATATATATATATATATATATATATATATATATATATATATTGTTTTTTAAATTTTTTTATTTATATTTATTTACTTTTTTATTTTATATATATATATTTTTTGTACAATTGTTATTTATATTTGATAATTAATTAAGAAAAATGAATGAATGAATTAATTCTTTTATACAAAAGTCTCCAGCTCTGCGAGCTTGGCAGAAGGTGAACATTCATCGGGTCCCTAAAAAAAGTGATCGATTCAGCCCTAACAACTACCGTTCTTCCTATATTTTATTGTTATTGACAAAATGTTTAAAAACAGTATAAAGCATATTATTTCATAAATTATAAATTCTCCCACTATTGTGGGAAAACAAAAATGATTTTTTAATGGTAACACTGATTCTAAATTACAATTATCAATGTTTTATTTCAATTATAGCCTTATTTACGATATTATCAATACAAAAACCATAAACTTACACGTGATAAGTAATTCCGAATGATTTATTATGGTTTTGTGACCTTGAATCGCATTCTTTCACTACGCATTTACCCATTTTGGCGATTGTTACTGTCATGTGTCGCTATGTTCAACTCGGTTGACGCCACATTGAACACTGAATTGACGTTTGCTACGCATATGCCTGTGGACAGATGTGCAGTAGCAACGATTTTAGGCGGTAATTACTCATCTATGTAAGTATTATATCAATGATGATCTGCAAATATTTGTTTCGGAGTTTGGGTGTTTTCTATGTATAATATGTATGTATTTACAAAAAAAAAATTAAGTACTCTATCAGTCCATGATCTAGCTTTCATAGTACAAACTCTGCTTATTTTGGAACTAGATGGCGTGGTGTGTCAAATGTCCGAACATATTTTATAAGCTGCACAAGACGAATTTTAGTAGAAGATTCTCTGTTTAATAAAAACTTTCACTAAATCTAGGTAAGGCATTCAACCAAATTGTTACAATTTATTTGTAAATGACTTTAATTAATGTCTAGAACCTAATGCAAATACACAGGTTTATGCCTACAAATATTTGCTCTAAGCGGTAATTGAACTTGCATCTCTTGATGTTTAAAATGGATCGATTTGGGAACTGTGATTAACAAAGTAGCCATTTCTCGCAGATTTTAATAAATAAAAATATTCCATTTAATATTTTTACTTTTATGTCTACAAACAATTTGCATGCTGAGATGAAATTAAAAGACATTAATGTTGCCAAATCCTCTAACTAATAAAAGCCAATGTTACTTACCTACAATGTGCACTTAAATACCTTTTGACATGGCAATGAATATCAAATATTGCATTGGACATCAAATAGTATCTTTGTATCGAATTTAAGTAATAAGTTTATTGGTTAATTGTGTTTAAATTTCAAGTTAATTCATTTACTTATTACACGTTTAGATGAAAGAAAAACATATTCATTAAATGAGTCACAGTTTATTAATTCAACTAACGTCTTAGTGAAAATAGCACCCAATTAACTTAGCAAGGTTACTGTCAATTACTCAGTGAGTTTTGTTTATCGTAATGTATTGCAAGCTATCCTATTAACTGCTATTGTGAGTGTTTGCATGAGTGATCCTCTTACTGCACTTACTGGCACTGTGAAACTTTAAGGCCCGTATTTTAAAAGACCTCTCAAGTGTCGGTTGAACTCTGATTGCCTGAAACTAGTTTTAAGTGCAGATCAAATCTTCAACACATCTAGTTTCAACTGAGTAAAAGTTAAAACGCGTTCTATAATAAAATCTCTACTTAAAATTAGTTTTCAGACTAGATTCACGACTGAGACAACTTTTAAAATACGGGCCTAAGATGGCGAAACGTAATTTAAGTTACATGTTATGTATCTATCTTACTAAAATTTAAGGAAATTATTATAAAGATAAATAAAGACTAAAGTCTGAATTATTTTTCTATGTATTCTGTACATCAATGCTGCTCAATAGTTGCAACGTGAGTTTCCGAGTTACGGATGAATACCAATTTAATTTCAACATCGTCGATAGTCTGAACTAGTTTAATTTTTAAAAGTTGTGTGGGTGCAATCCGTAAACAAAACAAAATCAATTCAGTGAAGAATTCAATTCCACTTCACCTTTTATCCACGTGCGAGTTCCAAAAAGTCATTGTCGTGTCTCTCGTCACTATCGAGTGTCTTTTACGGTCGTCAAGTGTTTGAACTAGTACTAAAGACGTATTATTATAAGAAACTATTGGGGACATAGAGTGATGTGATATGTTTATACGTATGTTTCGATCTTTATGATTTATTGTTGATTGTCAGGTGCTATATATTTTAGTGCCGCGATCGAAATTTCTACGCCAGCTTTCACTTGAACTGATGATTCAGCCACGCTATGATTTGCAAGCGTTTGAATTAAAAGCTGTTTTGAATAGCATACTATTATAATTAATTTTAGTTAAGTACATTATGATTTCATACTTATTTTTGGGTTGTGTAATCAGCTATCGGGTTGCTTAGCTACACAAGTTGTACATGCCAGAAAATAATATTTATATGTGTTCTGGCAATATAACATAGAAGTGGATCAGTTTTCGACCTTATACTTTGAAATGAGTTTGATTACGATTTTTGTCGGGATAGTATATTTTTTTGATACTCTTAAGGAATATAGTAAAAAAACGGTTTTCTAAAAAATCAAAAATAGTGACCAAAAAAATAATACTTTATGTTTGAAACCAAAATAATAAACTACTTAAACTATATTGCAGCTTTCTGGAAAGCACAGTGAGCATCGAAACTTCGATTACGTGAAAACAGTTTTGTAAAAGTCGAACTCAGTCAAATCCCATGCTTTCGCCATGAGAGGTTTTCGTAAGTACACGTAAAGGCGACAACCATGTCAAACAGTTATGTCACACATTTATTTACACACTTTTTAATCAGTTTTATTACAGTTTAATGTTGATTAAGTAAAATTCTGTTCGGTTTTATATCTGTTATAAGTAGTTATAAAAGTTATCATATAGGGTAAATTTGCAATAAATTTGTTTCTTGCATTAGAAGTTAAACATCCTTTGCAGCACTTTTTGACATATGCGCAATATTTATGCTAATAAGAAAACTGTTATTACATTACATTTATTGTATATTTGTGATTCGGAATATATAGCGTGTCGCGGTTTGCTGTGGACACGTCTGATGTGCAAGATAAGGCGGCAGGCAACGCTTGTCCTGCGAAACGCCTAATGGCCGACATCGCCGCGGGCGCAACGTGCCTCACAGTTTAAATTGAACGTCAAGCTATCGATTTGCATAAATCACATTGTTTCCATTTTCAATTATTTGACTAGTTATATTATACTCGTACGATCAAAACATCTCTGATTGTCTGTGACGTTTGATGTACAGAAGCTGTAGCGGTAACGAAGTGATCGTATTGTGGCAATTGTTGATTGAGTACGTTCTTTTATTACTTGAACAATTGGCGTCCTAATTCTGAAACATAAATTAATCGAGAAAAGTAGATGTTCATAAAAATTCTAAATAATATTAACAGGAATGCTAAAGTTAAACTAAAGTTCATATTGTTAAATATGTATGACATGAGTATTAAGGGAAAGCTGACGATGTGAATAATTTTTTATTGCGTCGATTCATTTATTATTCGAAGTTCGACTTCCATAAATTACGCCCTTTTATTTTGACAGTACATATATGTTGTAAGCTGCATCGTTTGAGTAATACTTAATTTCAATTACTTTGGTATTTGTGCTTTATTTTTCTCGATGGGTAATAAGTACATAACAAGTGAATATAGGACGACCGGAGACCGTTGCGCTTTGTACATACCTAAGTATTTAGCAAAAGTGTTTATGAATTTATTTGAATTAATGAGAGATGATATGTGAGAATCGCCGTTAGCAGTAAATATGGTGTTGTACCGTGACACGAGAAGAACAATGGCCACACTATTATACAAACTCTCGCAGTGGAGCTGGGCGACCACGCCTGCCGCTTTCCGCGAACAACTTGACGGCTCTGATAAACGTGAACCTTATTTAAATATTTATGAATGCGACTCATTCGGTACCTCGTCATTGAATGATAACATAATTAAGACACAAAAGCTTATTAATATGCAGTCTGCAATTGAACGTTTTCTACGATGACGATGCAAGATTTATAATGTTTGTATCTCGTTTATTCTTTGTATAGATATACTAATAGACAAAGAAAGAGATCAAATAATTTCTTATTCAACTGATTTTCTTTGTTTGTTTTGTAACTACTGATGAATATTAGTTTACAGAAATTGTGGAAACTTGTTCCCTATCCGCTTTATGTTTCTGAGAAACTTTTTGATCTTTTTTGTGCACAATTTTAATATTGCAAATGCTCATATTTATGATATAAGCAGAACCACTTGGAGTAATTAATGAGAGACATACCTACATCATATATGTATAAGTGTGCACATATTGTATGAATATGTACATTACTGTATGTGCACTTATTTCTAAAAATATCAAAGCTAAGTCGCAATTTATTATAAGCACATAATTAAAAACTATTTAATGTTATTGTTGATAACGTACGACGATGAACTATAGGTATTAAATACCAGACATATTAATAGAATGTCCAGACTTTTCTTGTATTTCGACATGAATATTTATAATACTATGTTAGTAGTTAGTAATCTACCTACACTAATATTTTTTTAGAAAAATGGTAACTTTTAACACAATTAGTTCCACTTATGACAATATTATAATGTGACTATTGTAGTTTGTAAGAGTTGTAAGTTGCAATCTTACTCGACCTTGAGGCTTTCTAGAAACTTGCCAAAACCCAAAATTTCTCGAGAATTAAATATAATCGATCGAGAATTATATGTAGTCTTTATACTATAATCTTGTATCTTGATTTCTACGGTTATCATAGTTATGTTGTGTAGGAAATACTGGTAACAATATTTCTAGTTTTTTATAATGTTCTTTTTTTAATAAATATCCAAGTACTCCAAGGGCTTGTGACTCTTGAGATACTGGTGTCCATGGGCAGCGGTAGTTACTTGCCATGACTGACCCGTCTGCTCGTTTACCTCCTCATGCAATAATAAAATAAACTTTAAATTTTTTCATGTGTAAATTCTTTTTAAAAAGAAGTTGAACCAACTTCAAACAATACTAACAAAGAGTACTAAAAACCTAGCAGCAATCGCGGTTAATCTGCTGTCATTTTTTGAAGAGTTCCGTTGTCTGTCTCCGAGGTTCATCATCAGATCTATATGAAATTTAAATGAGGCCATTTCGGCAAAATCCATTCGAACAAAAAAATAATTTTGAAAATCCGTCTTTATATGACGGAGTTATGCCCGAACATACATAAAAAATATAAACATCAGAATTGATAACCTCCTCCTTTTTGAAGTCGGTTAAAAAGTAGGATGCTACTAAAAATGTCATCCTTTATACTTGGAATCCAACTCCTTAATCTAATATGTTACTTATCTTACCCAGCCTCTCACGAACGACGAATGACTTGGGATTATAAGATTAAACATTTAATCTGTGAAAAATCAGATACGTTCGCATTTACTAAGTTTTATTATTAAAATGTTTTCAGATTTTTTTCTATACAACATCAGAATTGTAGTATAATCTTATGTGGCAGATTTACTCCGATAGAAATAACACGAAACGACTGCTGTCTCTACAACGCTATCGCACAAGTCTAGATACATCATGAGCACGAACGCCTACCTTTGCGGATAGGTTATAAGGTTAATCTTGTCTAGATATTGTTTTCTTTTGCCAGTACTACCTGTAACCGTCGCAGCGTCGATAAAGATTAATCAAAGAGCCGCGATAAACTTGGTCGGCCGGCAGCTTTGCGTCGATCTTCGGGACATGGAGACGTCGATCAACGGTAAAAACGTAAAAGCGGTGATCGATCGCCCTGCAGTAGCAAACGAGTCACGATGTGATGGCCCATGATGGATAATTACAAGACTTAAAATAATAATAAGAGGTAACAATAAAAACATAATTAAAACATACTTCATCGTAAATAAGTAAATGGCTGGATATAGAATTGAATTTCAAATTGTACAGTTTAAGAGTGGTACTAGGTAAAATCCTCAAGTCACTGTTTTATTCTAAATAATTTTACGTCTGTTTTTTTGCCAAAAAGCTTCTAAAGCCTGCTTAGGACACAAAAACAAGTTTTAAGAGATATTATTTAAACACGCGTACGTTCACAAAATCAAAGTAAAGTTTATGACAAAGTTAGCTGATCAATCAAGCTCCACTTTTGATTAAAAAATCCGATTCATTACTTATCATGAGGGCTTGAGAATAATCTCTCAACAATCAGTTAAGAAAACCTCCAAGTATATTATTCTCCACTAAACGCAAATCCACAACAGAAACATATGCACTTTGAAAGCAAACATGAAGAAGCAGAAATATTTAGGTAATCTGAGTTTTTATAGTTTCTTGGAGAGTGAAGCGGTGGCATAATTGGTAGTGGGCACGCGACTAGGCTCGTGCGTCGCGAGCCTTACACCCGGTAACCGGCCGCGCTCCACCGGCCGTAACCGATAGAGCGGCGCTAGTAATTGACATTTTATGACTCGTTAAGTTAGATAATCCATTTTATCTGTTCATGAGATCTGCTGGCTAGAAAGATGAAGGAGGACATTATTATTTATCAGAGAA
Organism: Arctia plantaginis; assembly: GCA_902825455.1. Taxonomy (NCBI): domain Eukaryota; kingdom Metazoa; phylum Arthropoda; class Insecta; order Lepidoptera; family Erebidae; genus Arctia; species Arctia plantaginis. Next base: position 13,056,268 of record CADEBD010000288.1, read on the forward strand.
ATTTAAATGACACTTTATTTTATGATAGTTTTAAATATATTTAGTACTAACATTTATTATTACTAGATGTAGCAATGATGGAGTTTGAAAAGTACATGCTAAGGAACCATAGGTACTATCACTTAGTTTTTCAAATTTGAACTGGTGATGTCAGTCGATGTATCTATGTATATCAGTTTATGGCGTTAGTTGTAGCAATGATAGAGTTTGAAAAGTACATGCTAAGGAACCATAGGTACCATCACTTAGTTTTTCAAATTTGAACCGGTGATGTCAGTCGATGTATCTATGTATATCAGTTTATGGCGTTAGTTGTAGCAATGATAGAGTTTGAAAAGTACATGCTAAGGAACCATAGGTACTATCACTTAGTTTTTCAAATTTGAACCGGTGATGTCAGTCGATGTATCTATGTATATCAGTTTATGGCGTTAGTTGTAGCAATGATAGAGTTTGAAAAGTACATGCCAAGGAACCATAGGTACCATAACTTAGTTTTTCAAATTTGAACAGGTAATGTCAGTCGATGTATCTGTGTATATCAGTTTATGGCGTTAGTTGTAGCAATGATAGAGTTTGAAAAGTACATGCTAAGGAACCATAGGTACTATCACTTAGTTTTTCAAATTTGAACCGGTGATGTCAGTCGATGTATCTATGTATATCAGTTTATGGCGTTAGTTGTAGCAATGATAGAGTTTGAAAAGTACATGCTAAGGAACCATAGGTACCATCACTTAGTTTTTCAAATTTGAACCGGTGATGTCAGTCGATGTATCTATGTATATCAGTTTATGGCGTTAGTTGTAGCAATGATAGAGTTTGAAAGTACATGCTAAGGAACCATAGGTACCATCACTTAGTTTTTCAAATTTAAACCAGTGATGTCAGTCGATGTATCTATATCAGTTTATGGCGTTAGTGGTAAAATAGCAGCATTTTTGATTCATTGATTTTTCGAATACTCTTTTAATAAGAGTACTTACTTACTGAATAATAATATTCAGTACTAAATTTAGCTAGTGTCCTTTGGAAACGAATCAAATTTGAATGCAACTTATAAAGCACCCGATAATTTATAAAATCGAACTGATAGTTACATTAGTAGTTACCTACTTGTCTGGTAACGTTAATTAATTCTGCAACTTTCAGTGCTAAGATAATTGCTTAATAATTTTACTTTACTTATTTAATTTAAAAAAGTCTTAAAAATACTATAAAACAAAAAGAGGTACAGGAAAATACGTCCATTTTATTAAATAGACAAAAATAAACAATACGTGTGCATCTCTATTTCATAACCTGCAAGACCTGCAACATTCTTACTTAATGCGCTACCATTAACGCACTTGGAAAATTAGCTAAGAAATATGCGCGTTAATGGTCCGCGGTCGGGGCTCCGACGCGACAATCATAATTCTTAAATGAAATGAGAATCATTTCTACTTAGATATAAATACACCGTTTTAAACGCTGCTTTAAGCACATGACTTTTCCGTAAGTATAACAAGCGGTAGTTCTTAAGTATTATTTCTAGACCTTAAGTTGACTTAAGTTCCATAATTACTAGTGTCGTGACTGGTTATTTCAAAACTATTTTTTTATATATATAAAGATCACTGGTCGACCACATTTTTCAAGCAAATTTTGAATTTACGCAGACTCAATGCCAGTTATAGAAATTAGCTGGGCATCGTGTCTGAAATATAAATTAAAAAAAAATTCGTTGACCATTTATCTGTCTTCTGCGCCTGAACACAACTATGCACCAGATCTGATAGTAATAAAATTACATAATAGTTGCTTGGGAGCATTAGAATAAAAAATATGAGATATAGCCAGGTATTAGGTTTAAGTTTACGGGTCATACTCAGAAAAAATGTACATTTGGCACTTTTTTTTGTCCCACTACTTTAATAGCAGATTTAAAATTTGAATATTATGGCACATATTTTTAATCATGTTTACATATATGTTAAGTCTTTAATAGGATCTTTTTTTTATAAATAATATAATATTTTCTTCAAATCATAGTATAAATAGCATTGGGATTTTTTTTATAAAATATCTTCCATACAATTTTTTAATGTCCCAATAACGATTTTTCTTAATAAAAGAGTAATTGTTACGACTATTAGTCGACTTACATAAGATTGACTGTAGTCATTTAGGTCTCTCTTACTCCTCCACCAGGGACTTCCTTTCTAGGGTATACCTGGTTCCCCGGCTATTAGTACCCGGCGAAGGCGTGCGGTTTTATGTCGGTTCGAGTCCGACATGCCACCGACAGGTGGTATCCAAAGGGAATTTCCGCACGGAAAAAAAAAAAAAAAAAGAAAAAAAAAAAAAGGTCTCTTAGTCCATCATTTAAATAGTAATACGATTTATTGTTTAGAACGTTTAATAAAATTATTAATTTTTTTTTTTTTTAAAGACAACGCACCGCACTAGGAATAAATCCTGTGTCGCGGGGACTTTACAAACATACATGAAACGGACACAAAGTACACCCAGACTCAGAACAATAATTTGTGGATCACACAAAGTGTCGTCCCATGTGACTAGACTATTGTGATTAGACAAATAAATTCATTTATTGTGTATACAATAAATGGTACTAACATAATTATTTTTCGGGGTTATAATTTCCCAGAGGTTGTCTTTAGTTTAGTTATATTGCGTTATGTTACGAAACTGAGTAATTGTAAAGCTGAGTTTACGAAGTTACTCTAATTTGAAAAATTAATTATTATCTATTAAAATTTTATTACGTTAATTTAAGGGAACAGAAATGTAATCGTGGTACAATGAAAATGACGAGCTTGATTCCCGAACGTAACAATATATTTCTGTTGAACTAAAAAAAAATATGATTGACTTATTATTTTACTATTTGTGTGGGTACTTGTGCAGAGTAGTCAAGCATTTAGGATATTTTTTATTGAATTATAATTCTATATTTATTTATATTTTTTTTAATTATAATCAATAATATTAATATTTTATTAATTTGATTCTTCAGTTACCAAAATATTTAAATAATGGAGCAGTACGTAACGTTCATATCTTTTTGTTACAAATTTGTTTGTTATGGAGATTTGAGACTTATTTTCATTATGAAAGATTATATTATTTTTAAGAAATATTGTTATTTCTATCTTGCTTATTTTTTTTCAATTTGGTCTTAACGATTCTTGACAACTTGTTTTCTTTCGTTGCTCGAAATATGGAAGGGCCCGATTAAATTTTGACAATATTACTCAGATTATTTAATTGATTTTTTAGAAATGTGTATGATTGCTCTTAGTTATTTTTAAGTTTTGAACAATAATGTGATTTAACGAGAAAACTGTCATTTAATTTATTATATTATATTATTTGTAATTACTACTAAACTTACAATTGCATATTATACTCGTACATACTGATTCATACAATTGAGTTTTTTTAAATTATTTTGTAGCTGGATGGTCCCCCATAATAATTGCAATCAAGCCTTTAGACGTAATGAGTAATTTAAATTTATTAGCTAACAAATTATAATAAACTTAAAGAGTGCGTCCATTGGTACTTTTCTTATGGTTCCTACTCCAATGAAAATACACTTTGTACTTGTTCTTCAAGAGTAGCACTCACTGCACTACGTCACACTAACTTAACTAAACAACTAAATAGGCTTAGGGTTCTTTAGTCTTAATGATATATTCATATCGTTGGAATAATTACTTATTCCCGTCGTTTAGGATGAGCCTGATTTAGATTTCTGAGATATTATGTTTTTATTTAGATTAATTATGCGTGTTCTGTTCAGTATGTACCCTGCTTTACAGTATTAGTTTCGTCACATTGATTCTCCATTTCGTTACTTATCTGTTTATTAACAAATGGCAAATGTACATTTTTTCTGAGTATGACCCTTATAATAAATTAATTAGGAATAAGCAATATAATATGATAAAAATATTTACATACCACTGTAGAAAAATTCCTCCGCATCGCATCGCCTAATGGTAGCGTTTCCAGATGACGTTTAGGTATTATACTTACTTTTGGAATGTTTTGAGTAACTGAAATCAAGTTTGCTGAAATATTTATTACGTTCACTTTTATATTTTTCCTACATTTTCAAATTTAGGTACTCTCTTCTAGAATATCAGTTTCCCTTAAAATATACACTTGAACCCAAATTGTATAACTTGCTGAGTAAAAAATCAATTTAAACAAATACAGTTTTTGAAGCGAGTGCTATCGTCGCCAAAACATGATTCAGTATTGATGCAATAGTTAATGACGTTTTTTTTAACCACTAATGCGGAAATTATAATGCATAATCTATTATCTCATTAAAGATTTCAATATTAGTGTATATTAGAAGAACAACTGATTTTATCATGTTTAAATAAAGAATAGTTATGATTTGAATTTCTGTTAAGGCACGAGTCCCAGCCGGCCATTGTTTGAGACATTATGGCCCAAATACGGCGTGCACACCTGTTAGCGTTGCCCGATACCTTAGTAACTTAACCTACTTTATTAACTTAGTAGTCTAATAAATGTATGACCAGTTTACTTAGTTAACTTAGAAAGTCTACGCGGTATGGTAATTCTATAACTGATTATAACGAATATGGATATTTAGGAAAGTGGTTGTTTAAATGCAGAAATGTTAGCAAGTAATTTTGTTGCTGTTTATGATCGGTGTGCTTAAAGTAGTTCATTCATTAACTATCAATCACACGTACAAAACTTGAAAGTTTGTCAATTCAATTCAAATAGGTCCTAATATTCTTTCATAATTGATAACTTGTTCTTTATATCTATGATTTTTTTTCAGTCAATAGTATATCTTTGCTATCATGTCTAGTATTCTAATCTAGTAATTTACTGGTTATTGTTTAATTGAATTACATATCTTGTTCATTGGAATTACATATCTTGTTCTTAGCAAGATCATACTATTCTCCCCTCATGTAGTGTACATGTAGGTATGTCTCTATAAATTCTGCTTGTACCTAATGGTAATATACCTATACCAGGCTGTCGTAAACGTTGCCAAGGAGCTTTCAAATTGGTTGTACGTGAAAAGTGTTATTGAATATATGTACCTACCTAGTAGAGATGTAGATTCGGATGCCGTTACAATATGTATCAGGCTATATTACGGGACAACGATGGCCGCCGCGGCCGAGGTGCGACAAGGGCGTGCGACGGACCGTTCCAATTTACGGGTCACGAGCGGACCACTCGCGCGCCGACCTATCTGCCTTTCCTCCATAATTGAATCCAATGGCGTGGGATACTCGTTAAACTAAATAACATTATTTTAGACATTCTAACTCATCAGTCACTAACAAACAACGCTGTCATTATTACCAATTTAGTATTAAAAATTTTGTTAAGCTTGTAAATTGCATTAGGTGCTGATTGTTTACATCTCACTCGCCGCAAAGTTATTTTTCTATTACTCCGCTACATCAACTTTTTTCATCATGAAAAGTATCCTACATCTCTCTCTATAAAACTCGTATTCTAAGTTTCGGTTTTTTTTAAAGACAACTAGGTACCGCATTAGGAATATATCCTGTGTCACGGAGGACTTTACAAATGTAAATGAAACGGACACTAAGAACACCCAGACTCAAAACAACAATTTGTGGATCACACAAAGTGTCGTCAACAACACAACCAATTTGTGGAACGGGTTATCGTCTGCGGTTTTTCCGGACTGATACGACCTTCAAGAAAAGAGCGTACTTCTTCCTAAAAGGCCGGCAACGCGTTTGTGACACCTGAGTTAAAAAATTCCATTTGCGGCGATGGTCACTTTCCGTCAAAAGACCCGTCTACTCGTCTGCCCCCTCTAACATAAAAAACACTGCACCCAGAACTGGACCACAGAACAAGCACCAGTAGTGGGGACTACGTCTTAAGGTGAGAAAGTTGTTTAATAAAGCAAAAAAACTTCCAACTAGACCAAAACTACGATGCCGATGCCAGAGTTGTTATTGAAAACAAACCCCCAGGATGTCGCATTTCAGATGTGATGGAAACATGGGAAGACAGGTAGGAAAACACCAGACGATACAGACTGGGAGGCGGCCTGCAAAGTTGTAAACCAAGACAAACTTAGATGGGCAATTAACAGCTTCCTCCTTTTCAAGGCACCAGGACTGGATGGTATCATCCCAGACCTGCTGAGATGGTGTGACGTAACGCTTCTAGATCACCTTGTAAAAATTTAGGGAGGGTGCTTGACACACCATTACATTCCCTTGAAATGAAGAGAAGTCAAAGTAGTTTCCATCCCCAAACCTAGCAAAGGTGACTACACACAACCAAAATCCCACCACCTATCAGTCTCATGTCCTTTCTATTAAAGGTTCTTGAGGAAATTAGGATACCGTGCTAGTCAGTCACCCCTTACACAATAACAAACACACATACTCTGTGGGAAAATCAAGAAAATCAGCTTTGCATCGAGTAGTATCACATATAGAACGCAATCTAAAACACAAAATTTCAACACTAGGCACCTTTATCGATATTGAAGGTGCCTATGACATAACAAATTTCACCAGCATTAGCCAAGCTCTGTTTAGACATGGTGTTGATTCCACAATCTCAGGGTGGATCGACAGCATGCTAAGATATAGAGCCATTCAATTTACTGTGAGCGAAGTGGCTAGAGCGGTGGTGGCTAGAGGGTACCCGCAAGGCGGTGTCCTCTTCCTCCTTCTGTAGAACATTGTTGTGGATTACACACACACACACAACTTAACGACCGTAGATTCCTCACAATAGGTTATGCAGACGATCGGACTATCCTTGTCAGTGGTACCCTTGAGAGCGTTAGATGCGATCAAATGAGAGTTGCACTAAAGATCGTTTAACAGTAGTGTGTGACACATTACGTGACAGTGATCCCATCGAAAACAGAGATGGTCATGTACACAAACAAACGTAGTCTAGGAAATCTCAAAGTTCCTAAACTTTTTCAAACCCAATTGGCTCTTACTAAAGAGGTCAAATATCTAGGAGTAATACTAGACAGTAAACACCTGTGGAATAGGCATCTCGAAGAGAAACTAAATAAAGAAGGCATTGTCTTCTGAAAATGCAAACGGCTACTTGGCAAAAGCTGGGAACTATTACCAAAAATTACACTATGGCTCTACAGTACAGTGATACGACCAATAATCACGTATGGTGCCGTTGTCTGGTGGCAGAGAACAGAGCTAAGAACCGTAATAAATACCATCCTATGCGGTATACATATATGCTATACCTCCCATGCTCTGCGGTCAGTGGCTGCATGCACAGAACGCTCACTGCCGCGCTAGAGGTGGCTCTGCCCCCACTATACTTGTTCATACAGCAGGAGCTAGCCATGACCATTATTAGACTCAGAAACCTGGGTCTGTGGCACATAGGCGAGGAATCGCACTCAAAATTATGGGATCATATAGTGGAATACGAACCACTAATAGCAGCTCCATGCGACGGGATCCCAAAACACCATATCTTCACAAAGAGATACCACATTACGATACAAGAAAATGACCGAGACCATTGTGGCATTAACGAAATTCAAATTTACACGGACGATGAGCTTGCAAGGAGGGCCTCAACAACCCCGGCCTCCGGCCCATCTACACTCCTGCCACTGCCCTTCAACCAACTTCGATCTTGGGCTACACAGCGTACCTACTCGTGAAAATCATAGTCCAGCAGTGACAGTCCAAACTGGTGCTGATTGAAATCTCACCATGACTTACTTGCAGACCGAATAGTTGTAGGAACTATAACAGGACACCTAGCTCTGAACCGACAACTATTCGCCATCAATGCGACTGATAGCCCTCTTTGCAGAGGATGGCTGAAAGTAGAAGAAACGGCCGCCCACGTAATCCTGAAATGCGAGGGAATGGCCACACAACGGGCAAGTACCTGGTACAAAATTGATCCTAGAAGCCTGTGAACGTCCTAAGAGGCTTCTGCGCTTTTGAATGGAGCCACACATAAAGGACTACTCTCGAGTCTAAATGCGGTAATCGGAGCCCACAACCAATACCAATATCCATTTGCGATATTATATACAGTTATAATAAGTTTACATTTCATAAAAAGTTGATCGATATCAAAGAAAAATTGACCAAGTTAAAAATTAGAACTGTTTTTCATTGGTTTTGAACTTAAGCTTAATTCTTGTTTTTTCCACATGAACATAATTTAAAATGTTAGAAAGAACTTCCAAATAGGATTCCTGAATATTATTTCGAAAGATTTCTTTGTAATTTGATCATGGTGCTTCAGAGAACTGGTTACATTTATTTGCTTACTATTTGACAAAACAGAGATTGTTGCTTTTGTGTGTGTTGATCTATGACTTAAGAGTCTACATAAAAGACGATTTCAAACAATTTTAAAAAATTTATGAAATAAAGAGAGTTTGAGTTTTGAGTTTGATGGCGTAGTGGTTTTAGCAGTCACCTCGCCACTTCTACACTTCACTTCGGCAATACTGTGGGATACAGTAATTGTTGCTCTGACTTTGGGTGTTCCTTGCGTCCGTTTTATGAATGGATGTAAATTCCCCCGCGACACAGAACTTACTACTCTGTCAAGTACCGGGAAAAATCAATAGTACACAAAATGTTTGTTATTCATCCAAATTTATTTTATCACCTTCAAAATATGCTCCTTCAGATACGATACACTTACGCCAACGAATAATCCAATCATCAAAACATTTTTTAAGGCTGTTTCCGGAATTGAGTTCAGTTCTCGCCGCGAATTCTCCTTTATGTCTTCTACCGATTATTGATAACGGGTGCCACGAAGTAGTAATTTGAGTTTAGGAAAAAGAAAGAAGTCGGCTGGAGCCATATCTGGTGAATATGGTGGTTGCTCTATGGTATTTGTTGAGTGTTTGGTCAAAAATTAGTTCACAATGATGGCCTTCTGCGAAGGCACATTATCGTGGTGCAAAATCCAAGAATTTTATTTCCACAAATCTGGCCTTTTTCGTCGAATTTGCTCTCGTAAATGCCGCATAACCCTCAAATAATATTCTTTATTTACCGTTTGACCTTCCGGCAAGAATTCCGAGTGCACAACACCGCGATAGTCAAAGAAAACAGTCAACATGACTTTGACTTTTGATCGACTTTGGCGTGGTTTTTTCGGTTTCGGTTCAGTTGGAAGGCGAAGCTTGTTGACTAGTTTGCATGTCAAACTCGTAAACCCACGTCTCGTCACCAGTAACAAAGCGTTTCATGAATGTTGGGTTGGAATTGACTCGTTCCAGCATGTCCTCAGCAACTCTCATTCGATTGAGTTTTTGGAGAAAGTTGAGGTCTTTTGGGACTAGCCGAGCGGTAACATGTTTCATACCCAAATGATTAGTTAAAATGGTACGGATCGACTCGTGAGATACAAAAGTTCGGCGGCTATCTCTCTCAAACTTGAATGAGGATTGCAGACGGACTTCAGTTGCAGACGTTGATGGCCTACCAGAGCGAGGCAAATCTTCCATCACATCTCGACCGCTTTTGATAAGCACGTGTTTTTGATATAGTAGATTCACCGTAAGCCTTTTGTAACATTGTCAGTGACTCCGAACACGAAATTCCATTGGCGATGCAAAATTTGAGACAAACTCTTGGTTCGATGTTTTTGTCCATTATGAAATTCGCAATACACTAGATATGATATAACTAAAAACAGCACTGCATTTAATATAAATAAAATGGAAAACAGTTGTGCCAATCTAACAACAACAACAAAAAAAAAAAAAAAATTGAATTTGGAACTAGAAACAAATAATCCATTCCCGATCCTTTTTGGACTGAATGTATTTCTAGTGTAAGAGTTGTCTTTTAAAAACAAAACATACTAGAAACTTAATCAATAGATCGAAACGCATTTTTGACATATGTGTTTACATAAATTTAGAAAGACAGGTCCCCAAAATAGTGTTAGGTTACTACGTTCGAACGTAAGCCTTTTTGAAAGTGCCTCGGCGTCGGCGCCGGGTTGGCGCAGGTGCGCGGTTGTCGCGGATCGTTCTCAGATAACGCTATAGCATTAAACTTAAATACAATATCAAACTGTGAACACTTGTGCACTACGGTATTGCAATTGATTGGTTGTTAAATTACCTGGTGATTTATCAATAAATGTCCCTAGGTTCAACGCCTGTATTGTATTACTTACGCTACAAGTGAGATATAATGGGAACTAACTATACCATTTCATCACTACAAACGTCAAAGTTCATTTAACCGACCATTGTATTAAATGGTGAATTTCTGATAATATACCTATTTATTTTCAATGGAACCTGACAAAGAATATTAGATTAATCTAATGGACGATTGTTATAGAATTCATTTATTCTTATTTTGCATTATTTATGCAGTCTGTTCTCAAATTGATTTGTTTCTAATTAAGTTGCTAATTAAGTGTTTGTTGGGGGGTGGTAATTAATAAGGGTACACTATTTGCAATGGTGCTTTTATAGATGAATTTGAAAGTCCATTTCTTAATATTAAGTGCAAACTCAAGCTTTTGTCTGCTTAGCCCATGTGGAAAGGAAAATTAATACGCTGTTAGATTACGTCACAAAAAAGTCGATGGGTTGGCGAAATGTAAGCCCTTTAAAAACCGTGCTTTTCTAAGGCACATATCAGTTCTCGCCGAATAACAACATTGTAATTCTTGGACTGTGGAATTCTTACCTACCTACTAGCCCAGTACAGTAGCAAAAGTACAGTAAAGTATATTTAGATAAAAATCTGCAACAATTTTTATTTTATTCGAACTCTTTATGTTGAAGTTTTTAAAAAAGTATTAGAGCTTAGTTATTAACCATTTTTAGTCTACATTATATAATAGTATTTGTGAAATGAATATATTTTTTTCCTTTACTGTATGAATACTGTGTCTATTGCTCCTAATTTAGACAAAACTTGAAACCGTAAGTCTGTAAGGAGAGCGCGCTATAAGGCGCATAAACCGCGATACAGCCTTTGCAAAGGTTAAGGGCACAAGACACCACGTGGGAGGTGCTAGTATAAGAAATCCGAGATCCTGTCTTGTTCACAAATGGCGTCCATTTTCACTGCAACTTTATCCTGGAAATGCATTAAACAGGTACTATACTTTACTATGTAGAAATAGTGAAACAATAAAACGTACTAGAAATCGTTTTCCGGTGTAATATATTTTGTAGAATAGGCTCACAACAACAATAATATTTCTACTGAATATTATAATACTATAACTCAATGTATATACGCAACTGTAAGACTACTATTTCTCTAACAAGGAATAAACATTCGGAGTCAAGAAATTTTCACTAATTTAGTGAGGAACTATTTGCTAATAAGAACCAATCAACTAAATATCTCTAACATAATAGGTTATAACAATTACATACCTACAAAACTTTTGAGAAGTTAATATAATATTCTCAAACTTAGTTTGCTAACATAAGACGTTAAGTATTTATATTGAGCAGAAACCTATATTAATTGTGCAATGTGCATCTGACTTTAGTAGAGATACAAAATGACAATTGATGATGTTTATCACCAATCTTGGATAGTCTTACTAAAATTTATAAAATAAGTAAATCAGCTACCAAGATATTTAAATAACAATTTCAATATTAGATAACTAGATACATGCATAGATAAATGATGATGATAGATGAAATCTCCAACCATTAACTGAGTTCATATCATGATGTTGATGATGGGTTATGTTTAAATCCAGCCATTACGTTACTATGACTTTGTACCAATTGCTTATGCCCATTGCATAAACCAACATATTGTATGAATATGTACATTACTGTATGTGCACTTATTTCTAAAAAATTTTTTTTTTACGTCATGTTAGTAGTTGCGGTAGTTGCTTACGAACGAAACCTGACACCTGACAGGTCACCTGATGTTAAGCAACTACCGCTGCCCATGAACACCTGCAACTCAAAACTCACAAGTGCGTTGCTGCCCTTGGAGTCCCTCCGACTCGAGCCCGCGGGATTAGGGCTCCGGTTACCTCACTCACTCAGTGAAAGGTAACGACAGAATTGCATAACACCGGTTTTCTGTGAGGCCGTGGTATCACTCCGGTCGAGCCGGCCCATTCGTGCCGAAGCATGGCTCTCCCACGGTAAAATCACATCTAAATCGCAATTTATTATAAGCACATAATTTAAAACTCCTTAATGTTATTGTTGATGACGTTGAGCTATAGGTGCCCAGGGGCAGCGGTAGTTACTTGCCATGACTGACCCGTCTGCTCGTTTACCTCCTCATGCAATAAAAAAATATTTAAAAAAATGATGTGTAAATCCTTTTTAAAAAGAGTTGAACCGACTTCAAACAATACTAATAAAGAGCACTAAAAACCTAGCAGCAATCTTGGTTGATTTGCTGTCATTTTTTGAAGAGTTCTGTTGTCTGTCTCCGAAACTCATCGTCATGAAATTTAAATGAGACCATTTCGGAATATTAATTTTGAAAATCCGTCTTTATATGACGGAGTTAGGCCCGAACATACAAAAAAAAACATCCGAATTGATAACCTCCTCCTTTTTGAAGTCAGTTAAAAAGAACTGATGACTTCTGTAAATGTCAGCATTTCGTGTAGAGGTGTGTCAGCGGAGCGGATGCCAGCAAATATTTGACAGTGACAAAAAATATATCCTGTAGTTAAAATAAGGAAGATTGATGCCACAGCATTTAGTTGGGTGTCCGTCTTCATCCTATTAATTCTCATCCCACCATTTCATTTTCTTAATTCATCCCCGTTTTTATTCCATATTCATCCCAGGATATTTTATTTTTTTTCTATTCTTGACTAATCTTATTTTGAATAATCAGCTATTCTTAACTCATTCCTTGCCACAAATTTCTGATAAAAACACGTTTTGTAAGAACAGTTTGCAATCAACATTTAAAATAAAATAAATAAAAATAAAAAAACATTTAAACGACTGTGAACACCTTGTTCCATTGAGTGAGTATCTAAGCGGCAACTAAATTGAAGATATTTTATTATTATTATTTAATATGCAATTATTTGATTTTAATAATGTGCATTTAACTTAGGTTTAATCAATATTATTAATTTAAATAAATGGCATTACCTGCCTATATTTATTTAACTTGTATATATCCACAACTGCTCGAACAACGTAAGACTGTTGCTGTTAATTACAAACAATAGCTGGTAAATACTTACATATAGCCACTAAAGGTAATGTTCGCACAGTCAAATATCATAAAAGAGGGTTGTTCTATATGGTAACGGTGAGCTCGGCACGACTCGGCGAGGTGAGGATTATGTGTGAGTGCGCAAGAGCAGTCGTGCACACGAGTTGGTTCATTATCGCGCGTGATACATTTGCGCCTGCCGCCCACCGTAGCGTCGCCCGCGTGTCCCATAATGTTCGTTCGCCAATATACCACCAAGAATCATCATTGATTCCTTACACCGTTTTCTCTATATTTCTGTATTAATGTATTTCTTGTTCTGCCATTTTTAATTATTTACTATTGCAGTGTATGACTATTGGATATTTTGTAAAGTTTGCTATGATTGATTCATATACATGATACCGGGCTTACGGTGTAGTTGATACTAAAATTATGATTTTAATGATGTTGTGTGTAAATTTGTATCTGAAAGAAGACACTAAATAACTTGTTCAATTCCTGGATTTCATTCATTATTCATTACGAGCTATCATCAACAACAGTATCCATTTTGCATGTTGTTTTGATGGAACAGGTTACTTGATTTTTTTTTAATTTTACTAGGGCTGATTCTGACCGGTGCAGAAAGATTCGGTCATAAATTCCTATCGTCAATAACGTATATCCTAAAAACTTCAGGTAAATGTGTAAATTTTAATAAGCCTTACCGGTAATATACCACACTTATAGAAATATTATGGCTTATGAAACCATAGATAAGAAATAATAAGGACGTTGATAAAACCCCCGTATTGTCACGAAAGGCCCATAAATAACAAAATCATTAAAATTGATAATAATCATCATCATCAGCCTATCGCCGTCCCCTGCTGAACGAGGGCCTCATCTAAAGAGCGCTAACCAGGTATGGTTGGTGCTCTTTGGGAGACCAAGACCGGTAGGTCTTGGGCAGTCCGCATCCATCCGCTGCCAGCCATTTTACTCAAGTCTTTGATCCAACCTATATGAATACGATACGATATTATATGTATGTCAATTCGAACTATGCAACTGCACTAAGTTTTTGTTTTCATTGTTATACAATATTTTAATAGAGCCTGACGTACAATTGTTTAAACAAGAATGCAATTTCATCTCTAATAAAAATTTATTTACCTATAAAATATCCTAATATTCTAAATCTCCTTACACTGTGAGGCATCCTTAAACTGACGCTCATTTCCAATGATAAATACCAAGAATGGTAATATATGAGGAAAATATTCTTTCAAAACAAATAGTGGCACGTGAAAAATTGGGTCTATAAACTCATTGTTTGTCACAAACAAGAACGTGTAAAACACTGGCCAAAACGTTTTTAAGATGTTTTCCTTAACGAGACAATCGCTAAATATCAGCTAACTATTTGAAGAATATGTAAGTAAAAGCAAATGCGTCGGCAAACTATCACATAAATTCTATGCCTACATAATGTTATTACATACTCCATACTACCTAAGGGCAATGCCAGCCAAAAGATGTCCACTGCCGAACATAGGCCTCCCTCAATTTTGGCAGCATAACCGGTCCTGTCTTGCCTGTATCCAACGGTTTAACCAAGCTTACCCACGCTACTTTGTACTTTTCGACACCTAAGTACTGGGTCTACCAATAGGGATGACCTGATTTTGACAGCTCATAGCGGCCATGTTTGATGATGGGTCTTTGACGTCTCTTGATATTTGTGTTCAGTAAGGTTTGCCATTTTATCATGTCACGTTTCACTTTAAACCAACGCTTGGAAATTGTCCAAAATTATTACGCAAATTCGCGTTCTCCTACCGCTACAGTAAGAGCGCGCAAAAAACGGTCGTCATAGTGCTCCTTCTGTGCGCGCTATAAATCGCATAATAACAAAATTTGGAAGTGAATTCACTCTCCACGATATTGCTGTGCCTGTGAGATAAAGAAATGCCGGTAGTGAAGAGAATATCGTAGCCGTTCAGGCCAGTGTTGATGCGAATTCAAATCGACCAGTTCAACGCCGTTCACAAGAGTTGGGGCTTTCTCCAATGACCACCTGGCGTATTTTGCGGTTAGATTTGGGCCTACACCCATACAAAATTGTTCTGGCACAAGAATTGAAGCCATCCGACCATTGTATCCATCGTGAATTTGCCGATTATGCACTGGAAATGATGGAAACCGATGACGATTTTCATCGTAAAATCATCTTCTCAGATGAGGCCCATTTCTGGCTCAATGGATTTGTTAATAAACAAAATTGTCGCTATTGGAGTGAGTCAAATCCACGTGTGGTTCATGAATCACCATTGCATCCGCAAAAAATAACAGTTTGGTGCGGTTTATGGTACGGTGGAATCATTGGTCCGTACTTCTTTGAAAGTGACGAAGGAAACCCTGTTACTGTGAATGGCGAGCGCTATAACTCGATATTAACCGAATATTTCTTTCCGGAATTTGATGATATTGATGCAGACGATCTTTATTTTCAACAAAACGGTGCACCACCTCACATTACTCGAGTGAACATGGAATTATTGCGTGGAAAGTTTGGTGAGTCGTTAATTTCGAGAAATGGACCGATCAGTTGGCCACCAAGATCGTGTGATTTAACACCTTTAGACTATTTTCTTTGGGGTTACGTTAAATCTAAAGTGTACAGCAATAATCCAGCTATAATTCGTGACTTAAAAACCAACATTCGACGAGCCATAGGCGACATACCGGCCGATATGGTGCACCGCGTCATCGAAAATTGGCGAGAGCGGGTGACCGTCTGCAAAAAGAGCCGCGGCGGTCATTTGGCCGATATATTATTTAAAACATAAATTGCATTAAATTATCTATCAAATAAATCAATAGGATGCATTTTTCATAAAAAAATGTGTTTTATTCAATTTTTAAACCAGGACGTTCTTATTGGTAGACCCTTTCTACATTTAATAACTGATATATTGGTAAAACAGTACAGGCAGGTAAACTCCATTCCTAAAATTAATGGAATTACATGAAATATATTTGACGTGAAATATTGTGAATGGAGATGAGCGAAGGTCGAAAAAGGGATTCAGAGTGGTTCGTGTGTTTCTAATAACTATAAATAGTACCTAAGTAGAGCGCTGTTGTGACGAGCAATCTTCGATGCACGTAAAATACATTGCAATAACATGAATTTTAACCTTACGAAGCTGAAGAATTTGTTTATTAATTGGCACGCTAAAAGGTAACGTTAATCTCAAGTTTAGTAGTCTGATTTTTATAAACTTTTACCTTTTTTAAAATTAAAACTTGATACATCTTACACAAAGCCAGATCTGATGATCCTAAACTCAGATATGAGCTTACTTACACTATATTAACCAGTCTTCTGATAAATATACCTATATAACTTTATAAATACATACATTATATAGATAAATTACACCCAGATACAGTACATTTGTACCAGTCAATTGCGTTACATAGCTTTTTATTGTGGAGTGACTAGTTTTGTAATTCATCTGTTTTATTATTACATGTGACTTTGTTCTTGCTCCACTAGACTTGACTCCATCAACAACACGCTACATTGATTCAACTCGTCTTAATTCCAACCCGTGATTTACAACTTGTTAATAATACTGCAGCTTTAAAGCGTACATAAATCAAGATCTGAACTGTAGCTTAAACGAAAATATTGATTGTAATGCTTCGGTTTACGTGGTTCGATGTTTGTGTGTATCATTTTTGCTCAAAGTACACAAATTTATGACGTAGCGATTAATCGGCCCTTACTCTCAAAATTTCAAGTAAATATTGATGTATTATTGATCCTTTCGATCGAATGAGGGAGAAAGTAGGCTACAGCAGACGTCTTTTCAGACTGGACCTAATCGAGTTAGTAGGAACTGCACTCTACAGTACGCTATTAGATATCATTACTAGTTTAATCCTATTTTTCTCTGAGATTTTAAATTTGTGCACGTTATCAACCGGACCATGTCATCGTATGCTTCATATAACCTGTCAGTTAGGAAAGTACGAGTGTGAACGTTTAACAAAGAAGTGAAATTTAACACATAACATTCTTAGCATCATTAGGCTAATTGATTGTTGATGAGGCGACTGGTGAGCAGGTATCACGCGTTGTAGTCATTACTGCAATAATATATAGGAGTAATAAATACAATTTGAACACGGTTAGGAGTAAAGAATTACTTTTGAGAATATATATCCGTGGCGGACGAATTAGTAACGCAGCTCGCACAGGTGTAATTTGTGCACTGATGATCCGTCTTATTGGTCATTTAAATTTCTATAAAAACATAATAACACTTTTAGATTCTTAATACCTTCATTAAAAATTAGAATTCAATTAGTTTACGAGCATAGGAAATCACTCACAATCACACAAGAAAGTTAATTAATAAATAATTAAAATATGAATTAATTTCTACCTTTCATTATCAACGTATTAGCAACTGGAGTGTATAATTGCACCTATCCATCCTATGGTTGACTGTAAAAGATCGCCTGATGCTACATAGCCCCTTACTTGGCTACCCAGAAAAATATAAACCCTAATAATTAAAGCTTACAGTAGCGACTACACAAATAATTGTTTACATTTATTACTAAGTATTAGAATTTAAAGTATGAAAATAGCTTTATGTCACGTACACGTGTCTTTTTGTAGCAGAATATATTTGCGTGATGAAGCAAAGCGGTAAACTTTCATCCTCCACCCGTCTTCATCCGGGGCAAAGCGTTTTGAAAATACAGAGTTTATATTGCGAGCAGTTTTTGCTGCGTTAGTCCCACGACAGTGATCGTACTCGAATATGAATTTGGGATGTATCTACATTCTACTTTCATAGCTGAGTACAAATATTTTTATGACATAGGCGGCAAATCATCAGACGAATCTCCTAATTTAAAGTGATTACCGACGTCCAAGAACGTCTGCAACTTTAATTATAATAATATTAATATTTGAGATATGTGACACACACGTCTGCTCGTTTGCCCCCTATTCCATAAAATAAAACAAGTTTAAAATCTAGTTTCATCCATCCATCTAATTTCAAACTAAGCAGAACTTGAACTATGAAAGTTAGATTGACTGATAGAATACTTTTATACTTCTTTTTGTATGTAATTAAACATAGAACTCTGAAACAAATACTTGCAGATCATACAAACCCTAGGTCCGACGCATACGCTACCACTGCACCACCAGGCAGTCAACCAGTGGCGGATTTACATACTAGTATTTGCCACCACTAGGCTTTTAAATTTTTGTCTTTTACGTGTGGTAACCCCCCTCGGGCCGTCACCTTACCTGGGTTTTTATCTTATCGAGGGTGCATGTTTTTATAAATAGGTAATGTTATATTTTATTTATTGTGTTAGCCATGCTCCATAGTTTTATAGTACGTCAATTTCTACAATACTTTTAGAAACTTTTTCTTATGCAAAATTGGTTTTTAGAGCACTCCGTATATTATATTCCAGATAATTATTTAATATCAATTTTTTGTTATAGATAGGTAGTTCATTGTATGTGATTTTTTTGTGATATCAAGAATGGGAGATGTGGAAGCGCGGAACTTATAGCAAGTAATATTTCTGCTACGATTAATTCGATACTAAACTAAACCAACTAAACTATTCATCAAAGAACATCGTGTTCAACAAATTAATCTGCCTCTAATCTTGTTCTTTACAGTGAATAAGATTGTGTGATTATCGCATCACCTACAGAACGAAGAACACAGTGAAAAATACAATTTCATACATGTTTATTTATATGTACCTATACAAAATATGATAGTCATTTCTATGATTATAATGTTGCAATTTCCAGTCTCTTGCTACGTCGCAAGACGTGGATAGACATTGTATAGTTGATTTACTTAACGACTTATGAATATGGAATGACTGGGAAGAAATTCAGATTTTGAATTCATCACAAGAATACATCAAAGTACATCAAATTATTGTTGTACGGCACTAAATAAAATGAGTTAGCATTGATTGGCATTATTAATTTGTACTCAATTTTTACATTATAACCACAATTTTAAAGCACTTCTATGAGTAGGTATTGTTTACAATAAGATAAAAAATGTTTGGCGATGCTCTCCTATTGCTGACAAGGGTGGGTCGAGCGTCAGTGTCACGATTGTTTATAGGGCTCAGCACCATTCATCTTATTAAATACGGGTTGTTAGCTTCGTTGTAAGGTGAATTATATAAATATGTCCCACGCTTAAGTATCTTAAAAATCTAATAGTCCAGAATCAGATATCAGTGTAGCCCTTACTATTTGCGTGGAATACGTATATTGGTTAACAAGGTAGGTCATAAGTAAAGCTCGTAATAGTTGGTAAGGTGGAACAATGATACGAGAGCAAGCAGTAGACGTGCGTCGTGCGGTGGTGCCGCGTACGCCCGCGCCGCCGGTGCCTGTGCGAGGTGAGCTCCGGGGTCACTGCTCTGACCTGCGCGTGGGCGCGCCCGTTTCCGTCCGCGAAACCGAATCATTGCGCCCCACACTCCTAATTTTTAACGATATACCACATCCACATACAACACAGTCCACAACACTTGATGTTATGTCTTTATGGCGGAAATAGAAAACGTGAATTCAACGCACGAGTTTTATAAAAAAAGATGTTTAAAGGTAAAGTCACTAGTCAAGGTAAAAGTTGTCAATTAGGTTCTCGTTTGATTTTCAAATATGTTCTTTTTTAAAAAACATTTTACATGTGTTCGTCATCGTCATCTTCCTACCCTTTCCCAAAATTTATTTGGGGTCGGTGGAATGAGTTTTCTTCTTTTATTCTCCTTGATCACTCGACATCCTCTTTCAGGAACTTCTTTATTTAATTGTGAAATGGTTTTGGCTTTTTATTCTTTGACCGGTCGCTTGACTGACAATCCTCCTTGGTGATGTACGAGTAATTGTTCTTCGTACATAGTATGAAGCAAAAGATATTTGGAAATTTCAAAGACACAGGGTTTTTACTATTTTCATATAGGCTACTACTTTGCAAGAAATGCATGTTGTATTAATTTGTAAAACCATAGTAGTAAGGTCATATGACGATGAACTTAATATCGAGTGCAAATTAAAAAAAAACACTCTTTTTAGTATAAGAGTTGGTCCATGCTGAGAATATTCATGTAATAACTAAACGAATTTCGAGAGAATAGAACCATTTTATATGTCTAACATAAGATTTCGAAATTTTTCAAAACTATCTGTTAGTTCTTAAAATACTTCCCTTTGAATGTACTAAATAGTTAAAAAAATATAGCCTTTTTTTTTGCTATAACAGCTATACAGTGACAGATAACATGTGGCCGTAATTAACTGTATGAGATGTTTAAGAGGCCACCAAACCTTACATCAGTCCAAAAGATTTTTCCGGTTTCATTGTTACTTAGTACGTGCATTGTTCGCAGCACTATCGCTACAATTAATAGTTTAAAACAATTGCGTTTACAAAAGCACCGTTAGTTCACTCTATCTGCGTCAAGAGAGCCCCGTGCCGAAATATGTTTATCGACCATCACCGGATCGAATACTTGAAAGTCCTACGACATCGCTAGACAACTGTGGAGACAGCTTTCATTAAGTTACATACTATGTATGGATGTTTAAAAAGACCCTAATTTTATTTGATAAATTCTAGAGTTTATTGTAAATCAGTAGATTTCCAATAATTACAATACAATTTTAGTAAAATGATAATTTATTTATTATTCACAATATTATGTTATAATAATAAGATTAAGAAAAAAATAATCTTGATACAGTTAGTTGAATCTATGCACAATAATAATCATCGTCATGTCGGATGTCTGCATGGCGGAACTTTAACTATGATTGCGCCATAAACGCACATACTGAATACCTTAAACGAATAAATTCAATTTCAAAGCAGTTTTAGATGTCATTATTAACCATTTTCGTAAAATCTTTTGTCGTGTATATCACGTGTAGTATCAAAAACAATAATTTTGTTTTGCATTATCTTGTGGTTCTCACACTAAAAACACACAGTAAGATTGGAAGCTTTAACCATAGGTCCTACTATTGTACTGTCAAAACTGCCGGAGGAAAAGTAAGAAGTTTTGCTAAGGGAGAGAGTGTTTACATGTTCACAATTTTGATGTTCTACTCTAGAAATGCCACGAATGGTGATTTGGCCGAATATCGAATATTCGGCAAGTTTCTTGGCTGACACGCCGAGTACACACGCCGAGTAAACCTGAATCAGTAAAATATTTAGCTAACGCAAATTCTGTTAGGTTAGGATCCTAACAGAATTGGAAGCTGTATATATACAGTGAACGGCTACTTTTCGGAACAGGTATTTATGGTTACAGCGCCCTCGTTTCCTGTCAATAAATTATTTTAAGTATTAATATTATATTATTCTCATACATAATGACAGAACCGCAGCTCACTGCGAACTGCCACCCATTACTTATAACGGCGTAGTCATTCCATTAAGTCTCTCTGTTAATGCCTATTTATCGACTTCAAGCTCAGCTGGCAAACCCAGGTCACCAGCATCAGCCAGAGAGTCACAGGTACGCTACGGGCCTTCTATCTGCTTAAAAACTTCCTTTCTTCCGAGACAAAAGCGATGCTAGTACAGACCCTTATTTTCCTGTATCATGACTTGAATGCAGATCTCTTCAATAAATATAAACGCCTTCTGAATAACTGCATTCGATTTGTCTTTAACCTTCGCAAATACGACCATGTTTCCTCCTCTGGTCGCGAATTAAGCTGTACGCCCTCACCACTCTCTATTCCATACTCAACTCACCTATTTAACCTTCCTACCTGGCACCTTCATTTCAATTTCTATGTTCCAATCACAACAGAACCCTCCGTTCCTTAAACAATCCACTTCTGTTATGCCCACTAATACTTCCGCATGTGTTCACTTTTCGTTCTTAATCTAATATTTCCTCCTCTGGAACGCTCTACCTCTAGAATCAGGATAGCACATAGCTGCCTCTCATTTAAGACGAAAGTCCGAGCTCGAATTCTCGACAGTAGCATATTCATCACATCTCTAAAAAAAACAATAGGAAAAAAACACCCAAAGGTAGACTGGAAGAAAATGCCTGTGCCTGTGCATTAAGCCCGCCATTGTACAATGAAAGTGGCCGAATATTTGTGGTACTCTAGTCAATAAAAAACCCTAGCACCTGTTTTAATTTAAGAACAGAAATAATTAAGTAATGCTATAGTATCATAATTATTTTTAGATCGTAAACCTAGGATTAATTACAAAACTAGATAGATAGTATGCATCCGTTGGTAATGTAATAAATAAATTATAGTAAAGTCGCTTTCCATATTACTGTATCTGAACCAGATAATAAAAAGCACATTTGCATACACATGTAGGAATCACAATGCCCGATTTAATTACAGCTTATTTTTTATATGAATTAATAGCAGGTCCAAATGTGAATGGGCCATCTAGACAGACCTGTTTAATGTATTGTTTTGAGTTTCTCGTATTTTTATTTATCTTTGAATGCGTGACTTGGCCATATGTATCAACTTTAATCAATGACATTAATCATAAATAGGGTGACATATTTATCAGTTGGCTGTAAGTTCATGTTTGATTTGTTGCGTTAATTCGCCTTGATCCCTGTAGCAATTATCGTCCTTATCAATTACGACAGCATTGTTTTATACCTCTAAGGTAATGTAAAAGCTAATGACTCGTCGGAACTAAGTATCTTATATCTACCTAGGCATTACCTTAAATCATGAATGTGCAAGTGACGTCGTTTATTAATTCCTTTCACTCCTTTAATTAGTCTTCTATCCCAAAATAAAGTACTGTTTCCGAGATATATGTACATATATTAAATTATAAAACATAAATTTACTTGAGTAAAGACAAATGAAAAAGCTGATAACAAATAAACTGAAAGAGAGAAACTATAAATATTAGTAGGTATGTAGGTAGGTATCATTAAAGTGAATAGCGTTGACTGGTACACAGGTACATATTAATGTTTTCATGTAACAAACCCGATACAAACTAGTCTTATCTTGTCATAATATACATATGTATATTCTTCATAATAATAAATCTAAAGTGAACTTTCATAAATGCTTTCGTGGTAAGCGTTTACACTCCAATATTTTTTTGGCACCAGCCATTGTATGCAAATGAAGTAATGAATGTTTTCACTGCAACAAAACAAGAATAACGGTTCCCTTAAGTGAAGATTTGTCGGCCAATAATAATTATAACCGACTTGTAACAACTCTACGCACGTGTTGATAGCTATATAGTCACCACCTAAATGCTTTGACTGTATTTTTGTGCTCATTTTGATTAACAATTTAAGTATCTATTATTTCTTTTTACTACGTCTAACCGGTTGCACTTCTAACTATATAAACAAATCTAAGATGACTATTATAACGCACTTCTAATTCTGGTATTAAAATTAAACACAGTATGTATGTATAGTTATAGATAACATTATTTAGCAATATTCGGCATCTGAGAGCTGATGTGATGGAGCCAAGAATTGATTGAGCACCAAATTCTTAAGTATAAATTAACTGTACAATTTCTATATATAAGTATGTTTGTTGCTTGCTTGCTCGCTATTATCTAATTGCGATTAAATTGTAGCTGGTACAATATGGGCGTTTAATATTTAATAAATAATTTTCAGAAAATAATCACAACCACTTAAAAAATGTTTTAATTTCACATCATCACATCCACAGCCTTTATTAGTCCACTGCTCGACATAGGCCTCTCCTTAGAAAGGAGGTTTTAGCCTACTATACTTCGCTGGCCAGACGGGTTGGAATAGGGTTTGTTTCAAGTTTTTCTTCTCTTTGCAGTGCTGTAGTTCTGCGTAGTTTGCTCCCTTAGTCGGCTCTTACGATACCCTTAATCCGTTTACATAAAAATTTATATAAATATATAATTTAATTTATATATATGTGTTAAAATACGAAGTCTATAAATACATATTTTGACTATAAATGCCGCAAAGCAGGCCCATGACAGGGTGCTGAAAGACCATGAAAACTTGGTGATAAAAGGTTGAAAAACTGATTCTTTAATCGAATCACATACCCTGTCATTGAACTTTCGCATAGCTATTGTTTTTATTCCTAAAATTACTCAGTACTTTACTTATGCATTACAATCACGTTCCCATCAGTTGATCGTTGACTTGAGATGTAACTATACCTTTAAGATACTTAGTTACAGTTTGACTATCTATGGACCAGTGCTTAGAGTACCCATACCGCATTGTAAGTCATATCGCAGTTTCATCGGGGATTCTTTGAAATCTGTTGATGCGATAACGCGGCAGAAATCATAATTTCGTCAACTGAAAGTGATGTGGGGCTACAGATGCCAAGCATTCACTTTTGTTTGGACAACACGGGAAGCCAAGTTCTCAGTGTTCCATGATTACAATAACTGGTTTTGGATCAGTCATTTGGATTGGGTTAGGTGAATATTAAAACGTAATATGTAAATATATTTCAATAAAATATTTTTTATGACTATTCCTTCGATCATTTTCAGTAAGTAGACTTTCAGTAAGTATTTTATATTTATTTAATATTTTTTACACATATCACACAGGGCCGTCTGATACCAAACTAGGCAGAGCCTGTACTATGGTAACCAGACTGCTGATAAACATATTTATATATTTCTAAATACATACATATTATAGATAAAGTACACCCAGACATAGATAGTTGTATTTAATGGAAATAAATAGACAAATGACCGTGCTCAATACACAATTATTTGTCCTGGTTGGAAATCGAACCCACGACCTCTACAGAGCAGTCAGGATCACTAACCACTACACCATCAGGCGAGTCAGTAAGTGATCTAATAACTGAAAATAACTTCTTTTAAAAATGCGTACTCCTACATCAAAGGCGGATAACACGCTTGTGACTCAGTTGCAGGCGTTCATGGACGGAGTTGCAGGCGTTCATGGACCGCGCTAGTCACTTTCCATCTGGCGACTCAACTGCTCGTTTGCCCTTATATCCTAAAAATATGTGTTAACTGTTTTTGAATTCTCAAGTACAAAGCATGTATGATCTACATAACTACTTATTTTTTTATACCTACAGTTTATTGCTATAACTCTATTTTAAATAATTAGTGTAATAACTTTTCATAAAACCGATAAACATGATCAAGAATGTTAAAATAGTTGGTGATGTATAAGGGCAGAGCTCTGTCCTGTAGTTGGAAACGTAAGAATATGGAAACCCTACATGGGAAATGCCAGTGGCGATGAATACCGACTGATTCAATTAGTGATTGCGTTCACTTGTCGCCAGACGCGGGAGCTCGCAGTCCGCCGCGCGCACTCCACACCACTCACTGATGCAATGATACGATCTACTTTTCAACCGAGACAATGTCGTGATGTTTTAAGCTGCGATCTAAAAAAGTAAATGGACGGTGATTTTAGGCTACCATTAGTCGTTCTTTAGTGTAAGGGTTTATTAAAAATACATTCGTTTGATCTGGAACGCAAATTTGCGATTTGTACGAAACGTAATGTTTTTTTTTAAATCGGTAAGATTTAAAAAAAAACATTACGTTTCAATTAAATAATATATCTACTAGTCATCATACGTGATATTTGGTCACCTACCTATGTAATAATAATATCTCACACATTTCAGACACGGCCGTCTGATAACAAACTAGGCAGAGCCTGTACTATGCTAACCGGACTGCTGATAAACATACTTATATATTTTTAAATACATACATGTAAATTTATTAAAAAAATTAAGTTAACATTAAAAATAAATAAGTATGTTTTGTTTTTCTTTTGTGTTGTATTATAGTTAAATTACACCCAGATACAAAACGAATGACCGTGCTCATCACACAATATTGGTCCTGGGTGGGAATCGAACCCACGACGTCCGGCTTAGCAGTCAGGGTCACAAACCACTAAACCAACAGACTCGTCGAATCATCATATCATCATCATCTTCCTACAATTATCCCAATTTTGTTTTAGGGTTATCGAAATTACTTTTCTTCTTCCATTGTTTTTGATCACTCTACATCCTCTTTAACGCATTAATTAATTTAATTGCGAAATGAGTTTGGTTTTTTCTTTTATGGCCGACCGCCTGCCAGACGACAACCCTCCTTGGGAATGTATTGTTTTTGGTAACTTTTCAGTAGCAGACAAATAATTTGATACACTTTGATAAATTTCGATTTTGATTTTGCAGGTATATATGGTAAATGTCATGTAGGTACTTACTATCAATTGGGATAATAACCATATTCAAGTTATTTTAGAACTTATAACCGAAAGTCTTAGGAACAAGTCCTTAAATTACCACATCTTAAAATTTATAACGGAAATACAGAACGTAGGTATGTTTAATCAGTGTAATGCATATGGCTGTGCCCATAAGCTATTTCGTCTTAGTGATACCCGTAAAGGAAAAAAAGGAAAATAATAATTACTTTTCCATACAACCGATTAATCTACGTTTTGCTTACAATGTTCAGAGAAAATTTACATGGCATAACTGTCCCAAAAATACACCTGCCACACACAGCTTTGCAACAGCCAAAGGTTTGACTGGAAGAAAATGCCTGAGGCATTGAGTCTTATTATTATATGCCGCCTTATGCAATATGTTTTCAGGAAGATTCAAAAAATAAATAAATAAATGAATAAAGTTCACACATTATTGAAATGAGACAATTAATTCATTTTTATTAAGTCCCCTAGGTTTCAACTGCAATATGCTTTCGGGTATATAAATGATTGAATATTGACTTGTTACACTAATCGTTCTAAAAGGCAAAGTTCTTAACGAATATAGTTCCCAAATCATGAATGGAGAAATTAAAAAATACATAAGTACTTAAAATACTGTAATAAATAATAATTCGCCTCTAGCGTAGACTAATGTCAGCCATTATTATTTTAAAACGCTTAAAATATTTTAACGGTCTCGAGATTATTAGGTATCTGTCATCATTATCCGATTAAATGCTTACTCTAATTGATGGAACTGACTAGAGCGGCCGCGATCCGCTGAATCGAAGAATGTAAAATTAAATTACTGAGTGCAATGACTGTTTATATATTGTAGCATGTTTAACTATTAATCATGTATATTGATAAATATGATATTATTGATGGTTTATTAACATACTCTTGTTTATTTGGTTTATGTTCGTATCGTAATTAAAATCTCTTAAAACTACTAGAAATTTGGATGAATAAGATAAGAGTAGGGCCCATAATCAATGAATAAGACGTTCATCGACTGGTGGTATCAAATTGTACTAATATTGATAGGGTACTTAAATGTTGTAATTGTGAATATGTGTTTGAAAAGTAGGTATGAATGAAAATTTTGAACATTACTTTTTACTTCTTCGGATTTAGCGTCTATGTACACAATTTCTCTTACCGAGCAGTTAAAAATCTTGTTTAAGTTTCGTCACCAAAGAAAAGGGTTCGAAACGAATGAAGTCAAATAAATACTTGTAAGTCTGCGATCGGTAAGATTAATCTCCAAAGAATTATGCGATAGTATTCGACAAATTAAGTTTTATTAGAGAATACTGAGAGGAATGAATAGGCAAGGTTAGCGGTAGAATTGTTTGTCTATCATCGGTGCAAACGTAAAGTTGTCCTACCAGATATACGCGAAGCGTCGTCGGTACTCGTACAATTATTGTCTTGTCACTCTCCCGGAGTTATGCGCTCCTTACACCCTGTGTATGCTTGCTTTATGTGAGATCACTCATTCTGAGAATATTTGCATATTAATCTTTAAACAACTTGCTTAAAATCTTTTTTACTTCAGATGATACCACTTATATGTGCATATACATGAAGATGCGATTTAAAAAAAAGGCCATAAGGCTAGTAAAGAATATATAACACTTTCATATGTGTAAATGATTAGACTGCACTGTAACTTATCTCTGATTTATATAAGTGAGGATTTGTAATTGGCTATCTGTTTTCTTCACTGCTTTTATTGTGATCATCATAGCTGTAAATCCTCCATAGTTTGTAATAAATAAATAAATAACTAGAAATAAAGTAATTAAAGAATACTTCTTGAATCTGTGATATTAATTCACGTACATTCTGGAAGAGCTGAACAATAGATTAAGTTTTGTGTATCAATACGTTTCATAATTATTATTATTGGACTGTGGTAACATGTTGTGTCTGTCCCTACGCTATTCTTGTAATTATAATTACTACTTACTTACTAATTCTCACGAACTATAATTATAGTTCGTAACAATTTTATATAACTCAAATCTCACAAGTGCCTATCGAAACAGACTATCAAGACTTTAGGTAGCTGCGGACAATTTATAACTAGAAGAAATTGTTTAATAAAACTGAATGTAACAGGTAACGACAAAAGGTACTCACGATCAGCAGTCAGATATACCTTAAGCCGTTAATGGCCTTACGAGGCTCAGCTAAACGTAATAAATATAAGTACGTACCAACCGAACAAACCAATCGATAAAACGCAACGTATGCTGCTAATACCTCTAATACTAACAAAAATGAGCCATTACGTTTCAAACCTATAATAAAGATAATAGTAAAAAAGCAGTTCACTAAATATAGTGGTGTAATTTGCTTTTGTGAGCAGGTTGTCAGAGAAGGTGACCTCACGGCGCGTGAGAGCATTCGTGGGCGGGACCATTTTGACTTTTGGTAATTACATTCGGACACCTTAGACGGACATTTGGATAAAATAGGCAATTATGTTTCATCATAACGTTGTACTTACATTTTACCTATTCAACTGGCGCCTTGTGTTTCCATAATTCAATGTCAAGCGGTTAGGGTGTCAGAGATTTATGTGCATCAACTGTGTAAAATCTAACTTGTTGTACCAATAACTGCCATTACATTAACATGTTTACGAGCATTTGACTATCAAGTCAAACAAGTATATACAACTATAATTACGACCATGCAAGTACTTGAAAATCTACAGTGTTTGTTTTTAAAGACTGTTTAGACTAAACATTGTGCTGGAATTTCTATTATAGATACAAATTCGAGGAACCCTGATAAGATCCCAACAATTCAAAAGTCTACAAATTTCTTTAACGAGCTATTGGTTTAAACATAAATTATAGGTTTAGAAATAATTAATTGCATGTTTATATGTCGGTTACTTCGATCTTCTTTGTTTCACGCCAAACAATAGGAAAGGTCAGTGGGAAATCGTTTTATTTCCTATTCTTAAAATGCACTTTCTCTAATAAAATTCATTGTCCAAATGCGCCAATTTAAAAAATGGTGGCCATTTAAGGCAATAACAATTTTTTTGGTCAAACGAATAGAAACTTTAGAAAGGGAAATGCATTTATCTTTTAAGCTTCGCATTCAATAATCTCTAGTGTTTAAGTGTATTATTTGTAAATGTGAATCATATGGGTTAGTGCTCGTTTAGAACACAATTAAACGATGTACCCAATGCAATTGCAATGCATTGCATGAATGTATGCCAAATTCTATTCAGGTTTTGTTCAATTTTTATTTATTTCAGTAGCATTGATCATTTTTTGGGATCTCTCTAAAAGATTAGGCAGTCAAGTGCTGAACTGGGCTATTTTACATTGTGCCACAAGTGCCAGTGAAACTTTGCGGTAAGCAAATTACACAATATTTTATTTTGAGGAATAATTTATGTAGATCTCTGATTGATATCCTTCCTTCTTCAAATTCTATTTCCTGAAAATAACTTGTCTATTTTTGAATATACATACCTAAGTGATACTTACCACATTTAACCGATAAAATACCCGATTTTGAACCATATCTGCATTACTACAAGTAATAATTTCAGTTTAAAAAAAAAATCTCGTCTGCTTGTTTGCCCCTATATCATAAAAAAATCATTAACTCTTTGTTTTCTATTAATCCTTTACATTTAACCTTAGAAAACCCTTTTATCGAAAGGTTATTGTCCTCGTATCTGAGAATGACTTTGCGCAATTGTGTGTCACGAGGGGTTCATATTTTTTTTGGCTTACTAATTGAAATTCCTTTTATGGAATAACTTTTGCCCCTATGTTTGTCTAAACGACTCAAAACAGAAAGGCTCAAGTATTTTAAATTCTTTAAACAATTTAATATTCGAGAAAGATGCCATCATTTCTCAAAAAAATCAACCTACTTTAATGGCTATGTAAATTATTCATCGTCAACTAGCTCTTACCCGCGTGTATGTCTGTCGGTAGCCTATATCCTTCCTCAGGAAGCAGAGTATCTCAATGTCAAATTTTATTGAAATCGGTTCAGCGGTTTGGCCGTGAAGCGTTACAGTCAGATTTAGTTACTTTCCCATTTTTTATATTAGTATGGATTATAAATGAGTGCATCAAATACACGCCTTTAATTGATTTGATGAGTTTTAATGAGATTGTTCCGTGATATGGCTAATGTGGAAGTTCATTGTTATGAACAAGTTATCACAGTGCTACTGTTATCCATATGACATTTTATCATTATATGTTTAAATATAAACTTGATGGTTATGTTCCAATCACGTATACCTACATGAGATTGTAAACGAATATTTATTGTACAAATTAGGTTCTTGTCGGAATTGCGATTACCTCTTATTACATTATTTTTCCTCGAGAACGGTGTCGCCAAGGAACTTCTTCGTCGAATGAACTAATACCGATGTAATCCACTAATTGCAAAAATAAACGATTAACACAAATTAAGACCGTAATAATCAAGTTTAATATTGAATCATCACCAATCATTTTACCACGCTTTTATTTGATAAAGAATAAATGCATTAAAAAACGTCCCACAGTAAGATCTTTCAAATTTTAAAGAAACAGATATAACATGGAGTTATTTCCATTCCTATATTTCTTTTGCAAAGAGCAAGAATTTGCTTTTTTGTAAAGGACTCTAAGACTTCTATACTACGAGTATATTTTTATTATTTTTATTGAAATGTCTAACATTATTTGAAGTTGAGACATTTTCATTAGATGTAGTTACTAACATTTGATGGGCTCATTAGATGGAAACCTATAAAAACCTATCTATCTATATATCTCTATCTATCAAACATATGACAATAAAAAATATTTATTCACTAGATTATACAGTAAACAACAATATTCCTATTATTTCCTATTTATAGAAAACTCCTAACGTAAATGTAGGCGTGAATCTTTAAAAATTGTTGTTTTTATATTTAAGTGATCTACAAAAAGTAGTAAAGAATAGAGTACAATTTGTAATCTGGATAATAACTTACTTATTTCGTCTACTCAAGTATGTACTAAAACAATTCTGAAATATTATAGAAAATCTAATAAATCGTTAATAAAATGAATACATAGTAAATTTATCGCGACCAATACTATATGTGCATGTCTAAATAGTTATTTTTATTTAATCTTTATATAAACATTAACAACGTGTTGTTATTGTTGCAAGGTTGTGTACAGTGAAGTGTCGCCGGAGGCTCCGTACGTGGATCGTGCGCGTGCTCTCGCGGCCCGATGATCATGCCCCGCAGCCACCCGATCGCTGACACACGATCTCCTTCCAATCGATCTGCTATTCACTTCATTTGCAAACTTTGCTAATACCGTGGTTATAGCTTCACTACTAACAACTTGGCCCGCTACCTACGTATTTGATGTGGTTTAAAATTGCTATATACTTAGAAACCACATTTTAGTCTCTGACATAAAATATTAATCAATAAACGATGTACTGGAATAACAAAAAAATACTTAGTGTAATAAGTTTTTAACTTTTAAGAATTTTCTTTTAATATCCAAATACCGGAAAGCGCGTGGGATGTCCACCGTCAATGTTGACTGGTGACCTTATAAAAATCGCAGGTCGGTGCGCGCGGTGGGTGCAAGCCGCTGCCAACCGGTATTCTTAAAAGTCATACAGGGAGACCGATGTCCAGTAGTGTACATGTGACCGAAATAATGATGATAAAAAGACGTGAGAAGTACCTTTTCGTGAGAAGAAAATCCCCTTGCACACCCCCTATTGGACTGCATGTGGGATGGATATGTCGGACTCCAACCAACCAAAACCGCACACCGTCTGAGGTACCAGTAACTAGGGAACCAGGTGAAACTTACAAAGGAAATCCCTGGTACCCCAGCGCAAAATCCCTCTTACCTCGACGGAACATGAGAAGTACTCAACTATAGTGATGTGTAGTTTTTACATATCTTCAGATCCAAGATTGATTGATAGAATAATGTTTATGAGAATTTCGAGATAACTTAAAGAGATTGTGTACTGTGACTTTTTAATAGAAATAGCCTCCAATAAGAACTTACTAAAATGTATCACATCTTTTATGACATCAAATCGTTAATGAATCGGATTGACATTGTTATGAAATAAACCTTAATGTCATCGTTGTCGTAAAAATGTCGCAACGATTACGGCTTTTTGTAAGTTAAAAGAAATAAACTAATTAGCATTAATATCCAAATTAATAATAGCTATTAATTTTAAAACGTTGACAGGCAAATAAGCTTCGCTTATAGCAACATTGTAAAAAAACGTGGTATTCTGATTTTATTTTGTTAGAATTTCCGAGAAGCGAGACAAAGAGTCGTATTGCTTACACGGACCGCTAGCCTATATTCGACGTCTGTTTTGATCTCCAAACACCTTCACATACCTACGACCTGCTATATAAAGAATTGCCAGTATTTATAGAAAACGCGTTACGTAGGTTCATTATGAAAATATTTGTTCCAAGTATTTGTAGACGGAGGCTCAAACGCGCCGATGTTCTTTTGTTGCACCGACTCCATAAAGGAAATTTTTCGATACATATCTATTCTGAGGTAGGATTTATCACCTTGTTCGGTGTGTAGACATCGTGTAGTAACATATTCGTGTGCCATTACGTTGTATAGCACCTCTCTGCTTAGGCACGATCATGTTACAACATAGGCGTTAGAAACAGATGATAGCTCTCGGTTATAGTTATATACATACATCTGAAGTATTTAGAAAAAGATTTTTTATTCTGTTTTTTAATGTTAGGTTAGACTCTCGCAGTAGTAATGTTTCCTGCGTAGCGCGAGACTTTACAAATATTGAACAAACACAGAGAATACCCAGACTTTTAATAAACATTAGTGGATCACTCAGATATTTATCCCGTATGGGACTCGAACCCACTTAGCTTGGCTTAGTGGTAAGGGTACTTAACCATTGAACCCTGCTTGAAGTAAAAAAAACAGAGTCAAAGTCGATAAATATGTTAGTAAGAGCTTGATGATCAAATTCACTTGTAGAAAAGAAGCAACACTAAACGTAGTAGATGTGTCTTCTGTAATCGATGCATAATTTAGAATATTCGATATATTGGCTAATTGACTTTAGTAAAATAGTGATTAAGTGAGGTGTCGGTGATTGTAGCTATTGACGAGTAGGTAAGTATGTAGAGGTGCGGTGTTCAGTGTTCAGTGCTCAGGTGCACGGAACAGTTAAGTGAGACGTTCACCCCGGCGGCGGCAGCGGCGGTGCGGGCGGCGCACCAACACGCGCCGGCCGATCTTTAACTAACTAACTATGTAGATCTTCCCACGATTTATGCTGAACTACCTTCGATTTCTTCTAGTATAGATCTCGAAATATATGGCAAATGGAATAGCTTCGTAATATTCTAATAAAACATTCGCTATTGTTGTAATAATTAGTTTAATACTAGTCTAGACCAATTTGGATTGTCGACACTCCTGATGTCGTTGATGTCTTATGTTCGTCAAGTCTATTAGCATTATATATAATGTTTATCAGGCTCTGTATAAATGTTTCTTAGCAATATTTTTAACTGACTTTAACATAAAGGAGGAGCTTCTAAATTCAGATGTATTTCATAGTTTTTTTTACGTCTGTTACCTCAGAATTCCGTCATTGAAGAACCGATTTGGCTTTTTTTTTAAAGATGTACATTCGTTTGGTCCATTCAAAGTTATAAAAGATCCACCCTTAAGGGGTATCATCACCACTGTTCTTGATAAATATCTCTTAGTATTTTTTTTGGTAAAATGTAATTCCGACTGATCTTATTCCCACCCAGGGCCAGTAATTATGTTGTAAATACGATCATTTTAAATATTCCTTCTTGTTTCTTAAGTTGCTTTTAGCCGACAGGGTCCACAATGATCTACATATATTACAAGTGATATAACACCTGTTATTGATAAACATTGTGATATGGCATGTAATAAAATATAAGTATTGAGTGTTTGTTTTTATTTAGGTATAATTTATGTAATAATATATATGTACTTAAAAATATCTGAGTATGTTTATCAGCACTATGGTTACCACAGCATAGGCTCTGCCTAGTTTGTGTTTAGACTGCCATGTGTTAGATGTGTAAGGTTATAAAAAAAAACATATTTATTTCTTATATATGCATATATATGCACACCATTGTTATCGATTCTATTATTGATTCCGAAAAAAACTGCACTATAAAATGTGTATATAATAACTACAAATTGGTGATCAGTAAAGCAAGTAAACCCAGGATTTTTTTATCTTAGTATCTGAAAAATATATCTCAAAGCTACTCCATCGACCCTGTTCTAAGTGTATCTTATTCTTCATAATGAGACACTAGCTAACTGTAACCAGATAATGAAGCTTCAATGATTTTCAAGCAATAATTCTTTAATGCTATGTTGAAGTAGCTAATATTGTAGGCGAAAAGTTATTGATGCTTGAATATAAGACTAACTTACTCAATAGTAACAAAATTTGAGTGAATGAAGAATGCTTAATTGTAAAAGACAATTTTGTATCAAGTTATTTTGTTCATTTTGATAAAATACGGGTCTTTTTAATTTAAATAAATCAGTCAAAAGGTTATTATTCAAGCTTTTAAAACTCTGGTTTATTTATCGTGGTTAAGAACGACATAGTATCTGAAACATGAAATCCATCCCTATATTTTTTTATGTTCTATTCGTTATTAATTGACATTATTTAATAATAATACATTTTAAAATACATTAACACACAATTTAAAAAAAAAATAGAAAAGTACTTTTAGTGATTCCTGTGACATCAGGTACAGGACCAAGACACGGAAAGTCACGGCTCCCAAGACAAGGATTTTTTCACTGTACAGGCTGTGTCGAGGAAAACTCCCTTCTGCATCAGCCTTTTTCTCAGTCGTCTAGCGTGAACCTCCCGCGTTATTGGTCGCAATTGGCTATCAATAATCACCGATAAGAATAAAAGTAAAAGATAGACAGATAAGAATAAAATGATTAAGAATACGGAGTGTCACTACCCCTATTTATCCCGTGGGTGTTGTAAGAGCCGACTAAGGGCGTAAACTACAAAGGATAACAGCACTGCAAAGAGAAGAAAAACTTGAAACAAACCCTATACCAACTCGTCTGGCCAGCGTGGTATAGTGGGCCAACACCTCCTTTCTAAGGAGAGGCCTATGTCTGAGAGGTCGAACAGAATTCACAAGATTATATTTAAGTTGTAGATGTACAATACAAGTTACTTGGCAGTACTTGCCTAATATAAACTATACATTGTAAACAACCAAAAATATCATGCCTGATGGAGTCCTTCTTCAAGAATCAAAGTATCTCGATACCAAAGTTTATTAAAATCGGTGAAGCGGTTTAGCCGTGAAAGCGTAACGGACAGACAGATGGGGTTTTTTTCTAATGTTTATTATACAGTTATTTATGTTCGTTAACATTAGTCAACGAAGATACAAGAGATTTTATGTGTATACTCATAGTTTATATTATTTTAAGTGCATAAATTTTGAAATCAGTTTTTTTTACTAATGCTGTGTAGACGAAAAGCTACAAACGATATGACAATCATTACCCAAGTTTTTTACTCTGACGGAAACTTACGTATCTTGAGCATGGCTATATAGTTAGGATACCTTTCAAAATCAGCACGACCTAATTAAACGAAAACATAAATTTCTTAGCAAGATATTGAAACCGAATGAACAGATATAGGGCAAAAATGTGTAAGCTGCTACGATTCCGAATCATATTGTACACTACAAGTACAGAGGGCTTTGCTTGAAAACTTCCTGGTGATACATCACCTCCTTGAGAAGATCTCATATTATGTTCTTCCAGATTCGGAGCGTAATTTATCATCTTTTTCTCTTGAACATAAAAACTGAGGATTATTATTGATATATTTTTTCCGTTAACAATTTTATGTTTAAACGTAACGTAAATACGAAACTATTTAAAATTGAAATAGATATAACAAATAAGGTGTATAGTATATGTAAGTCTGATTTACATTCGCAACATGTTTCTTTGGTTGTTGTGTAATTTTTGCGATGCCGCATCGATAAAGTTAAACGTGACTTAGCCAACTTTGTTACTTAAGAAGTTACACGCTTTTAATACAAAAGAAGTAGTAGATAACCCATAACTCATTCATGTATAACATCATTAATTTTAAAATATGCTTCAACGAAAATTAACAGTAAATAAATTAGATTAATCTGGTTCATTTCTTAATGTTAAAAGTTTGGTAATATTTCTTTTGTTGCTAAGAACTAATTATTGTTGAATTTTGATTTTGTGATTTTTTTCTGACACTAATACTAAATACTAAAAAACAATAAGCCTGCTAAAGACTGTTAATGTTATTTGCCGTGTTCTTTCAGTTTTTACTTTATGCACTTAGAACCTTATTTTACCTAGGTCTAGAACCATATGCTCCTATATACAATTCAAAGAACAAATAACTAAAATCACGATAACAAAAAATTGGGGATTTGGTGAAACATACTTTACGACTTATTCTCATACCTACTAATTATACGAATAAAAATTTATTAATTGGACATACATTTTGGAGGATTGCTACCACAAACACCGTAGATCTCGACACTCGAGATATTTATATATTAGTTTATGTAATCTGAAATATTAAATTCGATAAAGTAATAAAATTAAGTATTAAATTATTTTTAAATACCAAAATATTAAATTGTACACACGTACGAGATCGAATGCACTAACGTTATAATACACGAACGTCATTCGATATTTGTATTTGATTATTATATTTATCATTTTCATTCTGCAGTCAGAGAGTTAGTACGTTCGTCAATGCCCTTTAGCCAGAATATAGTACTGGGAGAGCCATGCTTCAGAACTAATGGACCGGCTCGACCGGAGTGAGTGCTACACGGCCTCATAGAAAACTGGTGTTCAGCAGTTCTTTGGTTGATTTTCACCGAGTGAGTAACTAACAACGCTTTTATTTTCTATTATAAAGACTACTCTAACTAACTAAAAAAACATTTCATGAAACGGACACAAAGAACACCCAGACTCAGAACAGCAATTGTTGTGTGTGGATCACATAAAATGTTGTCCAACAACTACAACACTCAGCGCAGTAGGAAGCTGCGAGGAGACCGCTTATACCACTACAGTTGTTTAAATGTGACTTTGTAGTTTGAAAAACAAAAAATTGTGACACCTGGATTAAAGCCTATTGCATATTATAATCTTATATATATATATATATATCGTAAATGTATATGATCCCAAGAAAGACATCGATTTGTTGATCTGTCAATGCATAAAAAAAGAGTTAACAGTAGTTGTCAAAGATTTAATGTAACAAAAATTATGCATGCTGTAACGTAATACTTTAAACCGGTATGGTATATGTGAAAAAGTGCAGGTCGTTTCAGGAAGTGCGTGTAGTTTGACGTGTACGAGCAATCGTAGTAGCGGTGTGGTCTTACATTACGTTCCTGCTACGTGTGTTGTAGTGAGCCACACTGGCCGCAGGTAACCGTTGTAGGTTGCGGTCGCGATCACCGGCTAGCGGTCGCCGGTCACTCCTGACACCCTACACTAATTAACAACTATCGACACGTTTCAAATTCGCCGCTAACTCCACTGCACGTTGCTTTCTCCACATATACGGATAGCTATCCGTATTTACCAACTCGTATTATTCTATGTTTTATAATTTTGCAATGTCAGTTTGACAGCGATGAAATTAATTTGAGCAGCAGTATACTTTGAGCTTTTACTCGTATGAAGCTTCAATAAAGGTATCTTAGGTAAATAAAAGATTCAAGAAGGTAAAGGAAGTTCAAATAATTATTGCACTCTAAATTTGCGATATTTATTAGAATGCTAATTTTATACCTTTACTTACTAGTTGTAATCATGTAAATGTGTAATCATACATATATACGTTTTACTCGTATTATGTTTGGATGAATAAACTATTTTTTATTTTGTATACACAAGATATTAGGGAAACTTTCTTGAAAATGCGTGACCTTGATTAATGGTAATAAAACTGTGCAATTAGGTTTTATATTGGGATAATTTTCTTTCTGACCCATCATCAAAATCATTAGTACTATCGTCTATCTTTGCTCAGGAGCGTTTATCTAAAATCCTGATTATAAAATCTAATTTAAAAGTAGTAATGTTTCAAATGTTAAAAAAATACCCGCCCTCTAAGTACACTTTTTTTTTTCGTACTGCCTGTGTGGAGTATCGTTGGAATTAAAATTTTAACTTTACAGTGTTCATTTTTGTTACAGTCACGTGTACTATCTTATATTAAAAATATTCTTCTTAGGTGGCTTTCCTTTCAATATAGTAACAATTTTTCGATCCAATCCCTTAATTATAACTTGCAAAATCTGGGCATTTAATGTCTTTGCCTACCACTTTGGACATTAAGGCGTGTAAGTACGTGCGTTTTGAGTTTATTGTCTTCCCCTTTTTGTTAACTTTTGAATAGGTAAAATATATTGATTAAACTAAGTAAAGTAGTAGTACGTAACTTTTTCAAATTTCTTACATAAATTTTTCCATTAGTTAAAAATTGTTCTGTTACATTTTTTCTATTCATTTTTTCTATACAGCAAAGCTAAATATTTATAGTTCAGCGTAAGGCCTAGTCTAGCACAGTGCTGAATGGATAAAATCAAATAGTTTCCAATCAATTTTAAAGTAAAAAGTATGGCGAAGGAAATAAAAAGATATTAAAAGCGTCACGATAAGAACCAGTCTCGTGAGTACTCTCTGCAATGTTGTTTGCTATGGACGCTAATGATACTCGGCGTGCGATCCAGCCGTATGCACTACTAATGGCACCTAATCTGAATCTACGGCTCAATAAACATGGCGGGCCCACAGTTAATGCCTACTGACACTCGTAAAAATCAACTCTACATCATTTTAATAGGCGCAATGATACCGGCATCGAACTATATTTAAAGCAGTGGACTTTGCCTTATTCTGATATATGTAACAAAAGTGTTCTAGATAGCAGTTATTACTTATTCTGTGTTATAAGTTGGGTTACCAAAAGTTTAATTGATTTCTGTAAAAATCTATGTTTGAGATATGATAGATCTACATTTAAATAACATTAAAATTAATTGTTATAAATATCGGCGTTATTAATACTAACTGTTACCACTCTTATATACCAAAGTCCGTACCTAGAAGCTGGACCCATGATAAAAAATAATCACATATTTATTTTCATTCAGCAGGTACACATATGAACAATAGGCATACACTTACCGTTTGAAAAAAAAAACAAATAATAAGAAATATACAACTCAAGAGAAGCAATGCAGGTAAATAATAATATACTGCAGAACTCTCCTTCTGCTAATATAATTGTGTTTATGGTATGTTTACCAAATATTTAGGTTGGTTTAGGAGTTTAACTTTAATTGCAGATGCAGCTAATAGCCGTAACAATTACTAGCTGGTATAAGTGAAGCAAAAATGTTTGGCTATGATTAATCCTATTTCTTAAATTTTTCTTTTTTTCTGTTGTAGCTTGGAACATATCATATTTTATAGCCCGCATCTTAAAAAACTCCCAGAGTAATGTAAGCTGGACTTTTTCATTACTAACGTTATAATTCAATATTTAAAATTTTCAACTCAATACAAAGTAGGCACTTCATAAGCCTTAAAAGCCACATATAACTATCGCTACTTGAAAGATATAAAATACATACATATTTCATGTACATACCTAAGTTACTTATTTCGATATCGTGACCTATGCGGTCATGATGGCTACTTCTAATGTTACCATCATGAAAAATCAATAATTTAGAAAATTTAGAAAGGCACGTAACCTAATATTGTTTAAAAGCGAGCTTTGTAGGACGATTGACCGTGATCTTTATAACGGTTTGAACTAAACTGCGATGGACAGAGTTCACGACTCGTTTTTATTACACGCTAATATAATAATGGGTGTTTGCTCTGTTCTTAAGTTTGAAACCCAAATAGATGTCGATCAATAGCGTTATAACTGAATTCCTCGAACAACTGGCAATAATAGCTCACGCCGCCGCTAGTCAATAACGAGGGCGAATATTTTTGAATAACCAACAAATATTCAAATATCGATTGAAGCCATCTACACAGCTAACGAATGCCTAACTTGTAGAGACCTTCACCATTGGTATTTATGAACCATATATCGATTTTGTTCACAACTTTACCTTATAACTCGTCAGACACACATTGTTCAGACATGTCAGTCACACTGTAATGACTTAACTGTCTGATTTCTTCTGAATAATTACATGAATTTGTGATATAATGCACCCATCGATCACAATACATCACACAGTTATTAAAGGGAAAATATGTATATTAATTCATGCTTAAATTTTTATTCGTGGAAGAGATAAAACTACGCATCCATTGATATTTAACATAAGGAAGTTGCGTCACTACGAGTATAGTGACGCGGATATTCAGATGCAACGGTGCACAAAGGGAAAACATTGCATAATTCACGAGGCTATTTTAGGTACTGTAATACTGCAGTAGGTAGTTGGATAAATTTCGCGTGTTGTAGTAGTACATTGTAATCAAAAGTTCTCTTAATTTTTAATAAAAAAATATATATTGACAATTAGGACATATCCGTTAGCACACACAACATTAGGAATATATCCTGTGTCGCGGGGGACAAACGTACATGAAACGGACACAAAGAACACCCAGACATGTTTTTCACAAACTTGGTAGGAACTAAAGTTAGGTTTGTTTTCCAAATCATCTCGCCGGATCAGTTGCAACCATTGAAAACGTCTGAGAAAAAAAATACATGTGGCACTCTCGGAGACTGCCGCGGTAAAGCTATTGCATAACATTTTTTTTTAAAAGAAAAAAATCTGCGTGGTGTCATGTATTTTTCGTTAGGTTTTGAGAATTTCTTGATTCGGTCACCGCGCCGCGCCGCGTTCAGAGCCTGCAATAAAAGCTATGCAATAGCTTAAAAATCCTTCTATATAATAAAAAAAAATGTGCTTTCTCCTTACGCGTTACAAAACTCCAATCCTTAGAAACTCCAACACCTACCTACTCAACTAGAATGCAAGAAACAGCTGACGAGTAAGTAACTTTTTATCTCAGCTTATTAACGTCTCTATAAATTAGGTACCTACCTACAACTCGCAACAACTCAAAACAAAAATTCTTTGGTCACCAATTAATTAATTATTAAAAAGCTGAACAGCTGACTACGAATGTTTTAAAATCACAACCCTCAAAATCTAAATATTATATACGAGTCTAACTGTTGTTGTTAATACCGAGAAAATAAAACCAGTTAGTGGTATATGTTGTTATAGTAGCAGCAGAAACACTTTGTGAAAATTTCGAAAACTATCTAATGACACACAGACGGTAAAAAAAAAATCTAGTATTATTCATACACACAGATAATAAACAAATATTATTAATAATAAAATACCATGTCTTTACTTTGAATTATGCAAAGTAACAAAACACACATGCACTTCGGTGCCAGTGTGTTTTGTTACTGTGGAGTAAAACGCTTGTGTTAAAACTTCGGTTTTAACACAAGCGTAAGTAGGTAGGTACCTACCGTATCATTATTCATTCAGAACCGCATAGAACCACCTATTTCACTCGTCTCAATAACTTTCCGTTACTCTATTCGCTTTATTTATTAATCGAAACACCTTTTTTTCGTGAGACAGAAAAACAATTTGTAGATTACACAAAATGTCGTCCCATGTGGGATGGGATCCACAACAATCAGCGTAAACCACTAC
Source organism: Arctia plantaginis (assembly GCA_902825455.1). Lineage (NCBI taxonomy): Eukaryota > Metazoa > Arthropoda > Insecta > Lepidoptera > Erebidae > Arctia > Arctia plantaginis. The sequence goes on from CADEBD010000288.1 coordinate 13,098,709, forward strand.
GCCATCCGTGCAATCATAAATTATATTTACAGCATTAAGATTAGATATATTATATAGAATATATTAAGTCAAGGACGTCTAAATTATGTGTAATACAGTAATGTAGCGGTACTTTCCTGCTGTAACCAGTAATTCATATTTATTTCAGTATCAATTAGTTTTACGAGATCCTTATTTTGCCCGTTTTCTAACGTTTATAGCTTGGCATAAAGCCGGCGATGAATAGCCAGGATCGACTAAGACACTGGCTTAATTTCAAATGCAATTTAGCATCGAGAAAATACTATCTATTACCCTATTACCACTATTACCCTTATTGTTTACTTAACACTAATAATGACAAATACCATCATCATCATTATCAGCCTATCGCAGTCCACTACTGGACATAGGCCTCTCCCATTGCACGCCACTTAGATCGATTTTGGGCTTCTCGCATCCAACTCCTGCCAGTCATCTTGCGCAAATCGTCACTCCACCTGGCCTGTGGTCCTATACTACGTTTGCCTCAACGGTTGTCGGTTCAGCTGCTAATATGGCCAGCCCACTGCTACTTCAGCAGACGCTGCGCTGGAAAGGGCGTGACATCAATATCAATGGCGAATACATCTGTCACTTGTGATTTGCAGACGACATTGTCATCATGACAGGAAACGCCGCAGTACCTAGCTGACTCTTCTGTACGCATCGGCCTACGGATGAACTTGGATAAAACCAAGGTCATGTTCAATGAACATGTACTGCAGGAACCGATTGTGGTACACGGTGCCGTTCTCGAAGTTGTTCAAACTTGACTGCTGGTTGCTGCTGATTTAAGCGGTCGCCACGCCGCTTCCTATTACGAAGAGTGTTGTCGGCTCAAACCCCACATGGAACAATACTTTGTGTGATCCACAAATTGTTGTTCTGAGTCTGGGTGTACTTTGTGTCCTTTTATGTATGTTTGTAAAGTCCCCCGCGACACAGGATTTATTCCTAGTGCGGGAGTTGTCTTTTTTTTTTAAAAGAAAAAATGAAAAAAAAAAAAGAATTATGTGTACCTCGGGCAGACATTGCAGTTAGGTAGAAACAACTTCGAGGACGAGGTGAACAGAAGAACTCAGTTGGGTTGGGCAGCGTTTGGGAAGCTACGTCGAGTCTTTTCATCGTCGATCCCACAATGCCTTAAGCAGCGATAGTCTTCAATGAGTGCGTCCTACCAGTCATAGTCATGACATGCGGAGCCGAAACTTGGACACTTACGGTACGGCTGGTCCACAAGTTCAAAGTCGCTCAACGTGCTATGGAAAGTTCTATGCTCGTCGTTCCTCTAAGGGATCGCATCCGAAATGAGGTGATCCGGCAGGGAACCAAGGTCACCGACATAGCCTACCGGACAAATACCATACCAACTATAAATTAAAACCTTTCATTTTTATATTCACGTAATATGTACTTTTCTGTGTATATAATTACTAAATAATTATTGTATATATATATGTTTTTCTTACAGGCAAAAGTGCGGTTGTGTCAAGAAACATAAAAAATGCAAGAGATTAGTTACCTAGAAAGTTTTAACTGAAATAAATATCACTTAAAAAAAATATTTCAAATAAGAGAATAAAATAAAAAAAAAAGATAAATGATTCGTCAAACATTTCTTACTAAAATTAAATTATTACAAATGATAGTTTATATATCATTCAATATCCATAAAAAGGAATTTCATTGTTGTTTATGCTAATGAAAAAATTTGATATTTAAATGAAAAATAAAATATTTAAAAAATATAATACAATAATATTTGCCGAAGAAACAAGTTAAATAAAAAATTTAATCATATAAGAAATAATACATTATTTCTAAACGAATTACTCTGAGAGAAAAGATTACTCTTGGAAACATATTGAATACTCATTGCGAACAAAATAAGTTGCAAATAACAATCGAAGCTCAGATAAATTTAGCGAATTCTTTTTCACGCAAATGGGAGTCATATTTAGCCATTTAGCTATTACTGATAGGTACTGTGTATAATATATTAAACACTACATTGAGCACATTTAATGTTAAAATGTTTATACGTCCAACTAGGTTTGTGGTTAAAGCTGTCACTTATATAAGGAAACTGCCGTGAATGATAGCAAATCTTCCTACTCACACTTAAGTTTGTATAAATTAATCTCCTATAAATCAGTCTCATCGAAATTTAGGAGGGCATATGTTGCATTAATTAGGTACTCATTGCACGTACAACGGAAAGTTTCTTGGTACCCAGTTCATTAAAGAAGATTGACTGATTCCTGCTATGAATCAGTCAATCTTCTTTAATGAACTAGTATAAACTGGTATAAAAATGTTAAACACGTCAGATAAATTAAACTGAAATCGACCGCTAGTATAAAGGTTTTTTATTTGATATTTGCAATGAAGTATTTGGGAGTTTTATGACTTACTTAACAATACCTGTGTCCCCGTGATGGGGCAGAGGGCGTCCACAGTAGTCCTTCATCGCCTTAGGTCTTGTGCTAGAGAGAGCTACGGAGTACTGGAATTAAGATAGGATACAGGATAAATAATAACTTTACAGTCCTGTCAACTTCGCATATTATTTTACTATAGGTGATCACCTTACGAGTATAATTAAGCTCTTGTTAAGATTTTTTTCAGTTCACCATAAGCCGCAGGATGAATAAATGTCCAGATATTTAAATTTCATGAATCTACAAAAATAATTTTTTTATATTATATTAGCTTGACCTATTTCACTATCCGTGTAACAGAATCGTTCAACGACAAGACGATCTATTATCTTGAAATTTTGCGCGTGGACACTGCACATATCCTAACCATATATATATACTGAGTCTACCAATAGGGATGACCTGGTTTTGACAGCTCATAGCGGCCATGTTTGATGATGGATCTTTGACGTCTCTTGAGATTTGTGTTCAGTAAGGTTTGCCATTTTATCATGTCACGTTTCACTTTAAACCAACGCTTGGAAATTGTCCAAAATTATTACGCAAATTCTCCTACCGCTACAGTAAGAGCGCTTAACGCAAAAAACGCAGTGCTCCTTCTGTGCGTGCTATAAATCGCATAATAACAAAATTTGAAAGTGAATTCACTCTCCACAATACTGCTGTTATAAATATCTGCTATCTAATTTTCTTTGGGGTTACGTTAAATCTAAAGTGTACAGCAATTATCCAGCTACAATTCGTGACCTAAAAACCAACATTCGACGAGCCATAGCCGACATACCGGCCGAAATGGTGCACCGCGTCATCGAAAATTGGCGTGAGTGGGTGATCAATCGGATGCATTTTTCATAAAAAAATTGTGTGTGTTTATTCAATTTTTAAACCAGGACGTTCTTATTGGTAGACCCCATATATATATATATATATGTAACACTATCAAAATTCATGTTATATAATTTACCTTAATAATCGCCATCTATGTGTTAAAATTGGTCAATACTTAAGTTCTGAAGTAAAGAATTCTGGTTACGGTTTGCCTCAAGGTAGTACCTATTCTCTGCTGTACTTTATTTCTTGTTAAAAATATAAATTACTTTTGCAGCTTCAAAATTCCTGATGATGTCATATTACATTATCTTATGGTACAGCTTTATTTACAGGAAAATTTCATACTGAGGTTTGTGAGCTCAGACAAGCTTTGACTTAGCAACTAACTGGATATATCAAAATCTGCTAACCCTAAATACTGATAACATAAAAAACATTATATTTTCAATGAAAGGCACATACATACTTATTACTAATCCAAAGATATATGCACATAGCAGCAAAACATTTGTTGACTTTGCATGCACCTGCCCTGCTTTAGCAAATTCCAATGATATGAAATATTTAAATATCATTCTTGACACAAATTAGAATTTCCGCAAACACATTGATTTATTGCACAATATTAGATGCACAAGAGTACGAAAACCAATATAATAAGGTCAGGTACAAGTTCTTTATTATTTTTATACAAATTCAAGACATATTTCTTCAAAGTTTAATTATATTTAATGACTGCGCGTGGAAATTGAAAAGCGCAGCCCTAGTGGGTTCAGTTCCTGGACCGGGCAAAATTTTATAGGGATTTTCTGAGAGGAAAAATAGCCCAAGTTTCTCCTTATATAGACAGCTGCCTGGCAATAAAATATTATCAAAATCAGTCCAGCCGTTTAGATGATTACCGTTTAGATGAAAATTGAACTGGTTTTTAGGCATGTGAGCATGAAATAACCTGCTATTTTGATATTAAAAACAGATACTTCAATTTCATTTAATTTTATAGATAGTATTTTATATCTGTGCCATTATCTTCAATAACTTGTTGCCATTTTGTAGGTAGTGACAGTTTTTTGGTTAAAAAAGGCGATAAGTAGTTTAGATAATGCTTTCTTGGTGTTAACCTAACGCTATCCAAAGAATTCTAAAGAGACCAAAACAGGTGATAATCTGAGGGTGCAAGGTCAGGACTATATGGTGGGTACATTAACACGTCCCAACCAAGATCTCTCAATTTTTACTGAGTGGCCAAAATGTGTATGATGGCGTTATCATAATGAACGACTACTTCTTTTCTTTTCACCAATTCCGGCCGTTTTTTCTCAATTTCTTGCTTGAGTAAAATGCTCATAAGCGTTCCAATCAGTTCCTCGGTTATGTCGTAACTACTACTACTATCTTGGATCTTGGTCAACTTTTGGATGAAATCGACTTTATACGTACGAGGGCGACCAGAGCGAAATAAATCTTTGGCTTTAAAAAATCTAAAAATATTTTTAGAACATATTTTTGTATAGAAAAAGATGTTAATAAGTAGAACATATTTACTTGTTAACTTCTTTACTGATTTGATACTTATTTCTGAGTCCACCTCTGCTCTTCAATCTATACTATGGATCAGAAATATTATTTTAACAAATAAAGGTAGGATTTTCAAGCAAAAAAGAAGTTAACAAGTAGAATATATATACTTGTTAACTTCTACAGCGTGATGGGGAATTAGTTGATTGAAAACATTTCGGCTTACGTTTGCTAGATGGCGCTAGGTGTATTTACCACGCACGGTAGTGGAAATGCTTGCCACAACCTATTATAGGTTATTTAATAAAAATGTTACGAACATCAGTAAGTAGAAGGACCATTTGTGTTCTATATTTACTCCTCGGAACGGATTACACATAAATAATCTAATAGTAACGATTCATTTTATAAAACAAATTCTTCTGTCTGTACGTCAAATTTTCGCGACTTGTTTTTCTGGATAATTTTATAAGGTACTGTTCCATCTGAACACCCGCACTTGTCAATATTTTCAGGCCTTGTTTCGTAATCAAACAACAATGTTCATAAATATGGTTATAACTGAGCACGGTGTTAAATGTTTGTTCCCAATTAAAGTTATGTTAAATAATGTAAAAATGCAAATCTCTCAATCTATAGGTACCTAGGCGAATAACACGCGACAATTGAGAGTACAATGCAATGGAAAGAAGGCGAGGGTAATAAAAGGATAGTGCTTATACGGAGGGTAGTGCCATCCTTGTGCAGATCGGAGTCAGGTCGGTCAGGCTCGCATACCTGTAACTCGAACTAGATATAGCTGAGAATACCGAATCTTCTTATCTGAAGTTTATTAAATTATTATTTTTTGTCTGCACGGATGGCGTAATGGTTAAAGCTGTCGCCTCGCCGCTTCCTACTGCACTGAGTGTTCGATCTTAACACAACACTTTGTGTGATCTACAAATAGTTGGGTCTGGGTGTTCTTTGTGTCCGTTTCATGAATGTTTGTAAAGTCCTACGCGATACAGGATATATTCCTAGAGCGGGAGTTGTCTTTACTTCACGTCTTTGTTAAGTAATAGGGATGCTAACCCTCTATCGCGAGCGACCGTATTAACTGGATATGTGACAATTTAGTAGCTTTAATTTAATACCTTGCATAAAACTTGACGATCGAAAATCACTGTTTAAATTCATTTCATACGGTGGTCATAAAAAAGAAATCTCAACTGGCAATACAACTGTGTGTGTACCGTTGTATGGACATACGACCCTTACAAAGTTTGCTTTTACAATCGTTGATTTGCGGCTTGCCCTATAATAGTAATAAAATTAATATGAGCGATACGTTCCAATTTATTTCCTGAGCTGTTGGTACTTAGGGTTGTTCAATTCTTGATCTTTTAACTTTTGATAATGTTCTTTATGAATTACTTTTTTAAAACTATATGTTTTATGATAATAAAGTTATTGCTTCTACACAGTAAAAACAAATTAAAGGTCCTGTAAAAAGAAATGACTTCACATGATAGGATACGATCCTTTGAATGGGCCTAACTATTGCGTAACTCTGTAGGATCTGATTGATATTATCCTTTCTGGTATGTCGCAAGTTGAGCAATTGATCAGGAATCTAATATCTAATATTAGATTAAATCGAATCGACTATATTACCAGAATCTGTGTTAGATTTTGAATATTTACTAAACTATGTATACTGTAGGCCAATTTTTATATTATTTTTAAAGTAATTTTTGTTTAAATAGAATTTTGTTGTTTCATAGCCTTGTTCTATTATTACAAATTGGAGTTAGCAATAGGCCAAGATAATATTTCAAATTTGTCTATTTCTTTGGTTTTCTCGTAATCATGACTAAGTTAAATACACCGATATTAAAAAGTCACGCTAATCCATTAAAATAACATTAAAGTACTCAAAAACTTCCACTAGATATAATGTGTAATAAAAACTAGTAAAAGTTCTCACTTGACACTAATTTATTTAGCTACAATTTCTGTCCTTGTGTTATGATATCTTGTGAACGACTCGTGACATATTCTATAAAACAATTTACGATGGATTACATAAAAATACAACACGTAAAAATATTTCGGTCATAAATCATGGTCATAAATATTGTCTCTTTTATAGATGTATTACCTACTCGCGTTCGTTTTTCAATGAGATAATAAAGATAAGAGTTTTTTATGTTGATCAGTATATGTAGTTGGTACCGGTGCCACCCGTGATGGCAGTGATTTAACGATTAGTTACGTCGCGTCGGCTCACTCAAACACGACCATAACATTTGGACGGGTATGACGAAGAGCACGCGCGACTCGTCTCTGCGTACTAATAACTTTGTTTAATTAAGTATGAACATTTCTACGATAGGCCGGCTCGGCTCTATATTTAAGTCGGTGACATTGGAATTAATACACTACAAATCTCCGGTGTGTTCAGTAAATCAAGGTGTTTATGAGTCATTCAAGTCACTGGTGCGAGGCCGCGCGACCTCTGTACTGATTTGCAATCTCGAGTTCTGAGTCTTAAAAAGCTTATTTCTGAGTCTACGTCGGCTATTCAATCTAATAAAGGTAGGGTTTTCAAGCAATGGGGAATCATCCTTTGGTTACTTTTTTAATTAGTTTAGGTTTGTTTGTATTAGACAATTCTAATAAAGTGTCATGATCGCTTATTAGAATCAGAAAGAAGATTTTTTTTAATTATTTTAATTAAAAATGTTCTACTTGCGATACGCTGGTGGAAACCTTCAGTCTTGAGAGTACCATATTATGATAAAATTAAGGTTTAAATGGCCTTACAATTAAACTTAAACTCATTAGTTGGAATCTAAGAACCGCAACCGATTAGGCATCAATCCATAACATAATAGTTCCTCTTTGGATAGATACTGTGATTATCTTAATTACTATCAGGTAGTAAAATAAAGCCCAGTCCTAATTGCCAGTAAACACCTGAAATAGCAAAAACGAACAAATCATGCAGTTCGTACAATTAGCTTTGGAAACTGTTTGCAATTAAGGTGCGGCTGTTTTCGTCCTGTGTTACATAGATCCTGCTTGTTTCATGTAAGTCCATACGCGTCCTTTGGTAGACAGTGCTGTGTGCCTTAATGTTAACTTCCAGTTTTGGGGGCGACTGCATGCGATGACTGGTTTCATGAATATTTAGTTGAGATTCATTAGCGCATTCACTTGTTCGTTGAAGGTAGCGGGCGTGGTGGCCACTATTACAGGCTCAGTGCTCTGTGTCGTGACAGTCACAATGTAAGGATACTTAATAAATGTAGTTTGAATTATTTACTTAGTCTTATATGTATTATATGAAAATATAAGAATATTCTGGCTACAGTTATTTGTTAGCTTAAGGTATTAACCCATTGCTGCACAGAACCAGAAAAGGTTCAATTAGGGTTCTACAAAACATTCTACTAACTGATAATGATATATAGAAAACCGTTTGGATTCAGAAGTATAATTCTAATTGATGTATAAATAAAATGACATAAACCTGTCTAGTCCTTACCAAGGAGGTCAGGTATCTAGGAGTGGCAGCAGGCAGTATGCGAATCAAAGCCTGCATTATTTTCTGCCAATGCAAGTGACAGTTCGGTAAAAGCTGGGGATGTTTTTTATGGTTTAGGGGGCAATCGAGCAGACGGGTCATCAGATCACTCTAAAAGCAACAAAAGAACTGCTTATCACCGATTTCTGCAAGCTGTGGTATCACTGCGGTTGAACCTAATCAATATACCTACCTATGCAGAAGCACGGCTCTACCACAAATATCTTCGTCAGGGATATCTCAAAAAATCACATGTAGTAACATCAACATGTAGTAAATTTTAAGGTGGGGCGCTATTGCCTAGGGGCAGAAAACAGATCTAAGCGTTCTCCAAAACAAACAGCAGCAATTTTAGCCTTTTGCTTGCAGAAGTTTCCGATTTTTATTGACGAACCTTAGTTGGTCAGTTGGTCATTTAATTTTTTGTGAAACCTTATGCTTTGATCAAAAGAGGTCCAAAATAAGTTTTTTTTTAATATTCATTAAAAAAATTATGTCATGAAAAAAAAACAACTTTTTTGCTGTCAGTTAATAATCATAAAACAAAAAAAAGTGTACTAAACAGAAAATCATTGTAGAAACCAAAATCATCGATAAATAATGAACGAATGAATTAAAATGAGATCGACTACATCACTATCATATTTTCGTGAAAAATGTTTCGAAATATTTATATATGTATAATGCAGTTCGCTGCGTGATTTCGTGGTTACAATATAGTTAGTCTCAAATGTAATACGCAATGTATGATTGTTTTAATAGATTATATCGTAACGGTTTTTAGCTTGTATTACATAATACTTTGTGCTTTTTTGGCAATATTACTTAAAAACAAAAGTTTTTAGACCTACCAATGAAATGTTGCCTTTGGTTAAATTCCAGTCCTGGCTTCTTTTTCGACGCGCTATTCTCGTGCAACTCGGGATAGCGATAACTTTTTAAGGATTTTTAATGGATAAGTAATCCGCGAATATGAATGTTTTCAGAGGTTTATGCACGTTTGCTTGTAACTCCGGCGCGCCTGCCCCGCTTATATCGCATTTCTAGTTTATTCACTGTTCTGTGGTAGTAGCTTTAGATGTACAACCAGACCCGTATATACAATAGGAGGGAGCTATTATATTCTTTTTTTTTTTTAAATTAGGATAGCAAAATATATTATACGTTTACAAACATATACATATATAATAATAATAATAATAATCTTTATTACATTTAAAATTACACTCACTGTTGAGGTACAATATCACAATAGTACAAAATCTATGACATAATCCTCAAAGAAGTATTTAAGTAGTCAAATAAAAAATGATAGTTCATAGCTTTTCATTTGGGAACTTAAGCGGAAAGGAACGAGAAGAGACAAAAAGCGATCTATAACATCAGTAGAATGTCTGATTCTACTAAGGCTACATCTGTGTAAGCGGCTTGTAAAGCGCAAAATATAATCGTTGCGATAAAAAACCGCCTGCAGACAATCTAAATTGGTGCCGACTGAAGTCTCACCAATGGCAGAGTACTCAGTTTTTACCTGACATTAGGAGAGTAGTTGGTGCCATTAGGGGTCACCCAGTTCTTAACTGACACCAACTCACCATTAATGCCACAAATAGCACTTTGCAGAGACTCTCAACTGGAAGCAACTTGCAATAAATAACTTGTTATTTTTATACCACTATCATCCATAGAATTAAAACCTGAAATGTGTCACAGATAATCAGACGTTAAGTCGAAAATGGCTATGCTTTCACGCTATTATTATTCATCATATTATTATCTCTACTGTCAACTAGACAAACCCCCGAGAATACATCACCATTGTTCCGACAACGAAATGAAAGTTCTTTATTTGCATATCTTAAACGCCGTAGTTATCATGCTAGCCATCAAACTTTAATGTAATAATATCTAAATATATAATACATTGTATTTATTGCTAAGCGCATACTTAACCGAGAAAGTCCTGAAAGGTATTTCTTTTATTTATGGTTTTCTTCCAGTTGTAACATTGGTACTTAATAATATATTTATACAATCCGTTCCCTAAGTGTACCTACGGAACACTATTGTTAGGCCTCCATCCGTCCGATAGCAGCTATCTCACTTTATCAATTGTCGCTTTAACAGTAAATAAAATAAAATCAAAAATCGGTAATTTTTACACGTTTTCCTTAAATCTCGAACGATTATACGATGTGAAGGTGAGAATTAAAAGCGGAGGTTAGCCAACGATGTGGGCTAACCTCCGCTTTTAATTTCTAAGATACTAGTTTTTAAACTCGCCAATATCGTACGAGATTTAACGAAAACGTATAAAGGTTAAGGTCATTTTTTATCTAGGTATAGCTGTTTCTGTGTTCACGTTTAGTTTCAGTCAAATTATTAAGAAAATCCTAAAAAAAAAAAAGAAATGAAAGTTCAAATTTCATTTCAGAATTCAACAATTATCATATGATATTAAACAAGTAGATAATGCATATTGAACTTTTCAGCCAATGTTGATTTAAAAAGTGAATAATTTACTTATAGAAAATAAGGTCATAATGTAAAAGGCACCGCAGTGATCATTGCAAGATTTAAATTGTTATGCACGTGGCGGGACGAGACGTGTGCCTTATTGTTGTCCAACATGATGAGCGCTTGACGTTTGCTTATTACAATTGTGAAAGTAAGATATTTTAGCGGTTGAGCTTGATGCCGTTGGCACGGATATGACTTTGTGCCCTAACAGAGGATGTGGGCGCGCAGCTCCTGTACACCACCCGACAGTAAGACGCCACCCGACCTCTACAGTTGAGCCCAAACTAACAACTTCACTTGTGTACCTTACAGGTATAGTGCTGTGGTTAGGTTTCTCGATGTAGCGTTCGTAGTGTTTTAGTATTGATTATAAAACCCACTTTACAACGCCAGTCCTTATACCATTCATAGATATGATGACTATGCCACATGGTTTGATTTCCTTTACGTTTTCACTTAACTTTTTTTTTTTACTTTACTTACGCTTTACTTTTAGTATTTAAAAATAAAATTATATCACATGAGTTTTAGTGAAATGCTACATCTATATATATAAAAATATTAAATTGGTTTGGGTATGCTTCAAAAACTCAAAAGTTTTGCATCGGTTGAGCTCAAATTTTTACACGATATGCAAACGGGTTCAATAATTATTTTATCTATTTGCCGCATCAATTTAGTTCTTAATTGCTCATTAATGTACCAAGGCAAGGTACAGTAGGCAGTTATCTATAATTTGCCCCAATAAACGAAGCACCTGAAGTAAAAAGATGAAATCAAGTAGCTGTTGAAACTAGCTACTTATAACATAAGTATTGACTAAGCTGAACATAGTTCGTGAAATTAAAGCAATTACCTTCTCAAAATCAATAAAACAGTAGATTAATCGGATACGGATGTCGAAAACAGGCGTTGTAGCGGTCAACATACGTATTCGTGGAGTCAAAACAAGAAATAAAAGAGGATGTTCATCAGACACTGGCCCATAAAACAAGCCCTAAAATGTTAAACGACTGCTCAAAATTGGTGGTAAGGAGAAATTACAAAATAAAAGGATAAGATTACGGTACTTTGAATGATTTTTTTAAAAGAGACGGTCTTAACCTATATTTCACTTTATGGGTGAACGATTTTTACAGCCCTTTCGCGGACAATCCGAGAGACTACGGCTCTGTAGAAAGTTTCTGAAATCATTCCGAAATGACCATACAGTTCTGGCAACCAAGTTTCCTTATTGTTACGACCTAAAATTTTACGTCTAGATGTCTTAAAACATACAGTTGTAAGATAACTGGGAGGACGAGTATAAGCAACGTGTTGGTCTGATATCATGTCATATATTTATTTACCTTCGCATATCAGTATGCCGGTGCTGAGTACTAAACACGGGTACGTCGGCAGTCAACAAATCAGAGCAAGCTGACAAAGCATGTCGGCCGGTGATGGACGCGTCGTTGTCGCGTTTGCTCTCTATGACAAACGCAATGCTATGAGTGATTGTGTTCGTCCGTCTCGCTCGGTACTCGATCTCTTTGTGTACTCAAATAATCCGCCGCGTCGTGATTTGGAGTCTAACGGTGCAGGTCTGCGAGCCTATTGACTACGCTCTCTGTAATAGGCACAATTTTTCAAGCTTTCACATAAGTCTACGCTAATACCGCTTAAGTCCAAAACTCATGAATGATGTATTATTAACCTAGATTGTTGATTATTTATTAAATTACGCTTAACGCTTGTACTTTTTAAGGACAAATAATAATGTAATAATGCAGTTGCCTCCTAAAGTGGCAAGCAGCCGTAGAGGGAAGTCACGGCGGTGGCTATCATCTACAAGGTGGCCACCAAGTCGAGTAACATTAAGGGTTCTTTTGTGAGGACCCTTAAGGACTCCTCGTTGCTGGGGTCGTGGACCCTTATTGGTGACGTGACGTGTTTTCAGTTCCATACTTCGGCATTTTCTGTGAACGCTATAGTCATTAAACCATTCACGAAAATGAAGATTTGTTTTGACCAAGATTTGTTTTGACCAGCTTTCGATTACAAAAGTATTTTTGAAAATCGGTCCATAATAATTGACGGAGATATCGCGTAAAAAACATACAAAAAAAAATACAGACGAATTGATACCCTTCTCTTTTGTGTTTTTAAAGTCGGTTAAAAACTAGTTGTCATCATATTTTCAATTAAAATTCCTTTCATCGTAAATTGTTATTTTTTTACCGTTGCATTTATTTAGACTTTGTTTAATGGAACATATTATTATATTAGATATGAAACATATTGTTCTCCAAATCATGAGGGCAAAAAAGTGGTATGATCACGTCACGTGAATACGATCCGATCCTAAGAGTGACAGAAGATAAACTTATTACGGCAAGTTAGTGGTAAAATTACACATTTTGAACCACACATATTTATAGAAAGTCATCTTGGCCTTGTCCCATAAACTATTTCCTGAAAGGTGAACTGTTTAAAGCCTATAAACATGTTTTAATTTGAATATCCTTTTCGTGTATAAATATGGGACATGTTAATTGGACTGGTAGCACGCGTAATTTTTCACACTGAGATGAACCTGACGCAAGTTAAAATCACAGGTCTCACCTGCACACAGCCAGCCACCTGTTAACTGCAACTCAGCATTATAAAAAAAAAGAAAAAGAACGAGCGCCAGCCAGTGCAAAAAACGAGAATCCAAGACGACACGTTTGGAAAATAAAAAAAGCTCTCGCCCACCAGATGGTCGCCTCGACATGTCGAGAAACCCGATTTTGAGCAGGTTGTGACTTACCGTGCATATTTATTCGCGCTTTTGAATACAGGGAAAATTGAATAACAAATACGATTAATCGTTACGAACTGCGAACAACCAAATGTCCCCTGAGCTCTCGATGGAGAAATTTATTCAAGGTCGTAAATTCGCCTCTCGGCAGCACTAAAACTGAGGCCTGGCAATAACGAGGTTCACTCCACTAATTACTTGGATCGCACGAGAAAGCTCTTATTGTGTTTTAGATTATTAAATTCTATTTACCAAATACTTAAAGTGTAGCGCCATAAGGTGGCAATGCAGATCTACCATTTTATGGCACCTTTTAAATTCGTTCCAAATGTGTTCATTTACTAAGCTAGCAGAAATTAATTGGCCATATGTTTTGGATACGTTGTTCATTAAATAGTCTATTTCAGAGACGATAAGACTCCATATGGTGCAATATTTTTTTTTCCCCTGTGCAAAAACATGGTGGAACTACACCGACAAAACAATCAAATAAGACGTAAAAAATCGGACGTACAGACCTGTTCTAAATTTAAATAAAATGTCAAGTCATCTTATCACCTTGATTAATGTGCCCGCTGTTTTATAAATTTGCACTGTTAAATAATAGACTAATCAAACACAAGGGAATAAAAAGACTTTAGGATATTCTCTGAATTTGGCTAGTCACTTTAAAAGTAGATCATATCGTATCTCGTTTACACAACAATACGTACCGTGTAGAGGACAAGCAGATAATTTCATCTTTAAGTTGTGACACCGGTCTGTAAAGTACAGCGAAGAAGGGCCCGGCGTTGTTGATCACGTTGCGAGTATTAATTGCTTCGGCACTAGCTAGGAAATCGGCCCGCCTACGCAATTACTCCCTAGTTTACTAATGCTCGTGTAACTTATTGTCGACGATAGCAGCCGTCTCACGTCGCTCATTAATGGATAGTTTCCATTACTAATCGACTTCAAACAACATTTTATATTGTTGTTTAAGAGGTAGACAGTTACCTAATTATCTTATTTGTTTATTAATTGTATTAATTCCTGTTTAAGTCGTTTGTAACAGAAGGTTAGATGCATCATTGTTTATGGCAAATGTATGTTTGAAATCAGTTTTTTTTAAATGAAGTGAACTAATATATCAAGATAACTAACTTCTTATCCGATATAATGAACTACTAGGTTTATCGCACTATAACTTCAAAAATTACGCTCTGAAACATAACATATGTTACGGATTTTATGTCGATCTTTTGTTTAGTGATGGTGGTCAGTGCTTAAGGACACAGGTGGACAAGCGATACAGTGTGCAAGTCTCGAGTGGCTACCTGTGTGAGCACGGGGCGTGCGCACCTGTGCCCGCATGCCCGCTTACACTCGTAAATGATCATCACACAGATACACAGTGTGATGCCTACTCTTCTACTACTCCACATACTTGTGTTTGAAATGAACTCGCTGCGTTCTCTCAGACGATATTATACACACATACAAACACACGCGTGAGCAAAACGTGCAACGTAATGAACCTATTCATCACCATATCAGGTGAGAAGCCTGTTACTTCCAAGTGTACGTTTGTCACGAACTGTTTTTGATTTGTACCTACCTACTGTACTTACTGTATAATTTGTACAGTTTCTATATATTCTCAACATCGCTCGGAGACATTGAGTTTATATACAGTATGAACTCAAGTCTCAATTTAACGAAAGTCTTGTAAAGGTAAAGGATAAGTGGAATCAGGAATTCCATAATGAATAAAGTGATTAATACTGGTTTATATAATATTATCAATAATAATTATCCACTTACGCATTTGACCGGAGGCTAAATGGCTACTGGTTAAACAACCTCTGATGTGGTCAGTAGACTGTCTACTTTTGTTTACGTATCCGGTGTCATCTTATCAGAGAGCACGTTAAAGCGTCAGTAAAAGTTATCATTTAAAAAGCAAACAGTATGCTGAATGAATGAAAAACTCAGAGCTTTAACATTTTGGCAACGGTATAAATACGTTAAGTAGTCAGTTAGCATCAGGCGAAAGTTATTCTCAAAGAACTAAATCAAATATACACCCCCCAAAGTTTGGCTGGTAGAGAATGCCTTGGGCATTAAGTCCGCCGTTCTACATAAGTGCATAAAGTTGTAAATAAATAAAAATAAAAAATATCAATATCTTATGTCCTTTAATAGAGATTATTTATTATAAGTTTAAAATTATAACTGACGTCAAAGATTCAATAAAACAATGAAGATATATCCATCATTGTGCCATTGTAAAGTGAGTTGTAATTTGTGCATAAAGAATTAAATATATAAATAAATTGCACAAATTTTCAATAAGATTAAATTTTTAACAGTACCTATTTTAATATTTACCGTTACATGTTTTGTGTCGTATTTAAATTGAATAAATGTATTTTTTAAGAATATCAGAGATCCTGTCTGTAACACGAACTGAATCAAAAACAAGATTCAATCATACGATAAAATAATAAATGATCCCACTCCGGTACATCAACACTTAGGTCCGTAAGGGCACTTCACATAACACTGCGCACGCGCTACTGGCATGCACTTACGTGTTACGGTGCACTAAGTTTTTTTTTTAATATTTAGTCGTTATAATTGGTCCATTTACAAAGCTTCAGCTTAGCTGTCATTTCATTTTTGGTCTGAGTCTGTTAATTGAAAATAAGCTAAATTTTAATCTATTCTAGAATCAATAATATCAAAGAATGAAATGAATGTCTACTGACAAAACAAATTATTACTAATTTGCTTCATTTATATTTTAAAATTACAAATTTGCATACTTTTATGAAAACGGTGTCTATGCATATAGTTAATTTGAAGTAGGTAGAGACAGAACTTCTATTCAAATCTGTACCTCTAAAATTAATACCATTTATTAAAGTTTGGGTTTGAATAATGAATTTTATGTAAACTTCTATTAAATTACCTATTACTCCAGTTACACGTAACATAAAAAAAAACAGATTTACCTATTAAGTATTTGATTCTATAAGTATCACACTTTTGTAATTTATTTCAGACTAGACTTTGTCCTTTAAACTATTGCTTCTTTTTATTTATTAGACTAGAGATTTGGATTGTGGCGTTGTAGATTTTCGTCAGGAACAGTACTTTCTTACTAGATTCTCCTGGTAACATCAATAGAATTACAGTAATATAATAAAAAATATAAAAAACGAAAATTAATTTAATATTATTGCAGAGCAATTTAAATGTGCTCGCAGAATACAAAGTGTAATTTTACATAGGTACATTAAATGTTGATGTATCCTACGTAATCTCTAACTCCTAATGTCCTAATATCTATTAATCGTATATTTCTATAATATAAGATGAAGATGTCATGGTACTGGTTGGATGTGTAAGGGGAGGAGGGAAATACGCTGCAAAATGAGCAAAAGGACGACGACGGAATGACGAGGCTGCGTCGGATCTTATCGCACTTATCTGCTATATTGATTGCGCCCGTGTCGAAAGCCTCGCAGGGCCAAAAGCAGCGCAAACGTCGATTGAAACCTGAACGTACACGATGATTGATTATAACGTAATGGACACCGACGCCTGGCAGCGACTCACTCAATACGGTATTTTAAGTACCAATATGCCTGTACTATGGAATATATTACATGATCCTTGTGAACTGTACTAATGGATCAATTTGTGAAATGGCTGCATTTCATAATTGCAATTCTTACTAATTTTTGGTGTATCCCTGTTAAGTCTATATTAATTTAGTGCCGGAAATTTCGGATTTACATAAGTATCTACTCTCACTTTTTCCTTTTGTGTTGATTTATTTTATTTCCTGCGTTTTATCTATATTTCTATATATTGCTTCTTCAAATTTAATGTAAATCAATTTAAAAAAAAGTTTATTGTGTCAAATAATTGGTTTACAGAATGTTGTGTTCAGAATCTTCTTTTAAATTAATAATGCCTGTAGTAGAAAATTACGCTCCTCTATGTTTTACATTAGATATGGTAAACTATTAGGAAACATTATTTTAAATACAAAATAATTTATACTTAGAAATGTTTGTGTGTGTGCGTGCGTGCTTGTGTGTGTGCGTGTGTGTGTGTGTGTGTGTGTTTGTATATACATATATTGTATACATATATATTGTATATATCTCATTCTGTGTGTTGTGACAATGCCTCTGTGTCCTCGTATGTGAGTGGTTTTATCCAATTGACTAGTGTTTCTTTGCAATCATAAGTTTTTTTGTGTGTGTGTCTATCTTTTTATTTATTCTATTATATAATTGAGCTGATCGCTTATTATTATTATTGTATTATTGTGTATTATTGTATAGATCCAAATTTGGTCTATGTTTTGTTGATAGTGAAATAGCTGAATTTTATTATTGCAATTCTTACTAATTGGTGGTGTATCCCTGATAAGACTATTTTAATTTAGTACCGGAAATTTCCGATTCACATTAGTATCGACTCTCACCTATTCCCTTTGTGTTGATTTATTTATTTCTTGCGTTTTATCAAATATTGCTACTTAAAATGTAATGTACTTAACGTGCTTTATAATATTAGAGTATACTTCTTAATGTCATATGCATTGTTACATTCCTATCGACGTACAAACCTACCGAGTACCTGTATATTACCAATTACGAAAATTTCACGCTGTTATCGCTCCATAACGGTGATGTAATGAGTTTTAAAGAGTTTTTTCGATGCGTGGAATTCAAAATCTTTGTAAACAGGCGGTATCTTAATCTGAAGATCCAAGATGTACCTACACTGCAGACAACGGACGCCCTGAACTTGTTTATCGTGAGAAGTGTTCCCCGAAATATTCTTCACGCCAAGTTATTTATGGTCTTATTCCGAAAACTACTAAACTGGAAATTGATTCAGTTATATACACTGCATACTCGACTTAGAGGTACTTGCACCATTTTATTTAACCAAAAATAAATTAATCGTTAGCTCTGTTAAGCAAAAGTCAATAAATATGCGTTATCATATAATAAAGTTATAAGTACTAAATTGAAGATTTCTTTAGTGTGCAATAAATACACATTAATAATTTTAGTTATAGTCGTAAATATTTAAATAAAAATGTAATACTTTTAATTAATTACTATTCATCGAAGAGGTTAATATTTTGTCACAGTATCTTGAGCAACATTATTATGAATAATATAAGAAGATGAAGCTGTAAATTGTGAGTACGTGAGTTCGAAGCACTCAGAAGACATATCCGTCCTTGTCGCTGCGTGTCCATTCAAATGGCATTATCGGTCACCATTAATTTACTCGTCGAAACATTTGGCTCATTTGCACTTGTCGTGATTTCATGATTGATCCACTTCGGTAACATTTAAAGGTGATATTTATATGTATAATCTGCCATTAACTTTTAATGTCGTGATTGTTACATTTGACGATAATGCATGAGATAAGAAAATCATTTAAAATGGACGTAAGATCATACTATATAGATATTTGAATATGATATTTCCCATACCGTGTGTCCGTGTAACATATCCGTTTATTGAAGTCGTGAACGGAGTGTCACCAACCGTATTGATCCCGTGGGTGTTGTAAGAACCGACTAATGGAGCAAACGATGGAAATAGGAAAACTTGACTCAAACAGTACGGTGTGGGCCAGACGGTTTAGTAAAGGGACGTTATGAATCAAATAAAGCTAAATGTTTATCATCGAAATTGGTTCTAAAAGATAATGCTCGACCCGATTCCACGGAAACTGTGATCAGAAGAAGCCGT
The DNA here is from genome assembly GCA_902825455.1 of Arctia plantaginis. NCBI lineage: Eukaryota > Metazoa > Arthropoda > Insecta > Lepidoptera > Erebidae > Arctia > Arctia plantaginis. The sequence continues at coordinate 13,118,170 of CADEBD010000288.1, forward strand.
CGCTTAGAGATAGAGCTTAGAGATTAAAGATACAGACTCTCAAAACAATAAACCAACCTTCTGTTTAGAAAATTATTTCAAGTTTTTAAATTATAGACTTTGGGTTCCATGTGGCGACGGATTGAGAATACGGAGTGTCACCATCCCTACTCATCCCGTGGGTTTCGTAAAAGCCGACTAAGGGAACTAACTACGCAGGACAACAACACTGCAAAGAGAAGGAAATCTTGAAACAGCGTGGTATAGTAGGACAATACCTCTGTCTAGGGAGAGGCATATGCCCATCAGTAGACTATTAAAGGCTGTTAGTGATGATGATTGGTTATAGTCAAATGGAAATTAGTGTGATGAACTATGTGCCTTGAACTCGTTCAACGCAACGCAACTACTGCAGCGGTTTTACATATAGGTATTTTTAAACTTTTAAGGAGCAGTTTCGCCATATCCTGATATCTAGATATACAATATATATATGTCACCGTTAGTGTCAGTCGGAATCGGTAGCTGAATAAGATGTTTAAGAATGTTTTTAGGGAAATATGGAAAGCCTAGTCTAAATAAATAATACTTTAAAAAAACTAAAAAAACACGCTTTTATAGAAAATCCAACTAAAAAACAGAAAATAAAGTTTAATAAATTTGGATTAAGAATAGTGTAAATTTGATTAAGTTTGATTAAGTACAGTGTAAAAAAAAAAAAAGTACATTACAGTAAAAAAGCGTGGGGTGCATAGTGTCAATAGTTATAAACATTTATTGTCAGATGAGTAGAAAAATCATCACTTTGATAATATCATAAAAAGCACTTCAGATGCAACCCACGCTTTTTTACTGTAATGTAATTTTTTTTTTTTTACACTGTACTTAATTAAACTTAATCAAATTTACACATTTTTTTAGTTAATTTTTTTTAAATTATTATTATTGATTATTGCATTGTCATCGACCTTTGACAGGTGTGCAAAGTTTGAATCAAATCTGATCGTTCAAAGTAGGGCAAAATCGATCTCAAAGGAGTCGGTTACATACAAACAAACATACAGGTGAAGCTAATAAAAGCGTGTTAAAAAGTTAAAAATAGCGACTAACTCTACATTAAATCAGTTAGTTTAGTGGTATTGAAGTGGACATTGTCGCCTAAGTGTAGGTACATGGGCGTAAGGTAACGGCGCGTGACGTCCACCTGTCGTGTGCGCGGCGCGTGCGCACCGATCGGGCCAACTGCCAACCGACGGCACGCTCAACCGTGGCCGCGCCTGCACTTGATGCCGCTGCCGCTGCTTACTAGCACCCGAGCCCACCGACCGTGGACAACAAACACACACCTGACGCGCTCACATAGCGTTACTTACGTGTTGCTATGACAATATATTACCTACATACGCTACTCCTGAAAGGCCCAGCCTTTTCTATAGCTCACACAAAAGCGAATTTTTTTTGTTTCCTTGCATTGCCCAATAATAGTTTTTAATGTAATTGGTAATTACATATCTAAACATCGTAATGGGCAAGTCCAAGGTCAAAGGTCGCGCCATCTATTATTCTCCAAATATTGTACGCATGATGAATGGATCGATGTACAATGTGTTTTAAAGTTGTCTAAGACTCTTTAACTATACAAGCTATGATTTCTTCGATTTACGGGGCTAAAGGATTCAGAGGTATAAAGTTAATTACAAAAAAACTGTGCATACCGTGTCTATGAGGCTTTCTTATTTAAACTTTTGATCATTATAGCAAACATTGTAAATATGGTTGGAAGCTATACTAATCTTTAGGTCATCATTTACTATTAACTGAAAAGATGATCAGTGAAATAGTTGCTGCATCAAAATATTAACATTACTATTTTTCATTCTCTACTTCGTTTAATATTTTATAGCTTTTTGGAACGAAGTTCCTTATCGCGCGTTGTGAAAGGGGGCTAGACGGAAAAAAATCGTACGAAAATTTGTCACGACACTTTTAATATAAATTGACGTCTAACTGTGGATACCATACATTAAATTTGCTTTAACGTTCGCCAACGTCCATACCATGTTGAATACACCGGTTCTCGTCCGATCACCGAAGTTAAGCAACATCGGGCGTGGTTAGTACTTGGATACTTTTTGCTCTTTATTTTCGTGCCATCTTGTCAGACATTCAGCGCCATCTATCGAATAGATAGGAAATCATTTCGCAAGGAGATTTTACCAATGTATAAATTGTTTTAATTGTTTTTAATATGTAGGTAATAGCCGCTTTCGTAGATGGCGTTGTAATTAAAATCGTGTCAAATCAGTTTTACTCGATCGTCACAACTTCGTTCCTATCGGGTGTCCCACGACACCACACGGCTTTTTTTATAGCTGACTTGGTTTGCGTCTTAGTCGTAGTTCTCAAAAGCAATAAATTTTCTATATTGTTGCAATATTTTTCATTGATACTCAGCTCCTATTGGTCGTAGCGTCTTGTTATATAACCTATAATCTTCCTCGATAAATGGGCTATGCAATACTAAAAGAATTGTTTGATTCGAACAAATAGTTCCTGAGATTAGTGTAGTCAATCAAACAAACAAACTCTTTAGCTTTATAATATTAGTATAGATAAGAAGAAGGCCAATTCTCGTAATAAAAGTCCGGTCACAATTCAGTTCCGATCAACTTACGATCTCACAACTGTCATAAAAGGTATTTTCATAGTAAAGTATTACTAACACAAGCAGTTTACCGATTAAATTATCGGTTACATTACGATATAATCACATTACAGTTCAACACTCAACGTACAGTTCAACGTTAAAATAGTAATGTAAACATTTTGATGCATCAACTACTTCACTGATCATCTTTTCATTTAATAGTAAATTATGACCTAAAGATTAGTACATAAAAATGCGACCAGACCCCAAGATTTAGCGCCTCCGTTCGGCCGTCGGGGATATGGACTTGTGTACTTATTATTTAGCTTTAATTTTTTACTCTCATAGAATAGTTACTAAATCATCAATAGAAAAGTGAATATACCGATATATATGTAAATATGTTCGATGTACTGGCAAGTGTACCTATTATCAATAATTTTTCAATTTAACCCTAAGTGGCATGTGGTAAAGAAATCATGCGGGTACCCACATAACATCTAGATATTCACCTGTTACAAGTACGGTGGAATGAGGCTGTTATTATAATAAAAATATGGAATAATCGATGTGTTTTAAGATATACACGTTTAAATGTATTCACGTTCGGTTTTAGAACGCTTTAGTTTGTCTTTACTCTTCTTTACCATATGGTAACTAATTTTACTATTATATATTTTAACACGTGAGTTATTTCTACCCTTCGTATCCTGCGAGATAATTTTTGACGAATTTGGTATTATTAGCGCTATTGTTATAGTTCGTTATCTGTAACTAAAATAGAAAGTTAATAATTATAATAGATAGTTATGAAAAGTTGCGTTTTGGAATTTTTCATTAAATATATCTTTTGCTTCTTTATTCATATCTAACTTGTTATTCTATTACTTAATGACCTTAGCTACAGATAAAATAATACTTAAGCCTAAGCGATGATCCCACAAAAGTTTGAAGGAAAACGTATGTTGCGTCTTGAGGTTGGGTAAATCTGTAGTAATACAATATAGCTGAATAGTACTTTTGTTTGTTTATTGAAACATTCTAATCTCTGGAACTATACGTCAGATTTGAATGATTCTTATTGCATTGGAAAATTAATTTATTAGATAGGCTATAAATATTACATTACTGAGTGACTTTGAAACTGCGTGGAACGGCTAGCCTATAAAAGTTTCTAGTTTTGTCAATATTAGGAAATACTACATTGTCTTCATTCGATGATTACTTACAATGATTTTGCGTAGGTATCTTTACTTGTGAGCCAATACATTAAAATCTAATTTTATTTGTTACTTCCCCGCCTACATTTTAAAACATCAGATGTTTGGCAAATCGTGTGGGCATTATAAATTGAAATATTTGTGTAAAGACTATAAATAAAAGTAATAAAACAAGAAAACATGTAAAAATATGAAGGATAATATCGGCACACTGGGTGGCCGCAGTGAACAAACAACTAGATCGCCTACGCTAACTTCATTCAGGCAAAGGTTATCAGAGACCGTGCAAAAGAGTTTACGCAACATGTTTTAAGTAGACAGACGCTGTGCAAGATAATAACCATAATTAAACTAGTAGACAGTATGAACTGACACAGCTGATTGAAAATTACACTAATACAATAGTCGTCGGAGAACTGACTACGGATGATTTTGATTTCTCTATTTCAAGGTTTCGAAAGATGCTAGAGCAAGGCTCATTTGAATCTGAAAACTAGACTATCGATTTTGATTATAAGACATGATTTATTAACAATATAAGAATGAAGACTACATTTAGATGACCCTATGATGATTAACCTCTGATATGCCGCTACACTGTACAGTGCTTACCGGTTAAAGCACTTTACAGTGTAGTGGCATATTAGAGGGGTAGCATGTGAAGAGTTAACAGTAGATTGTGTTAATAACAACTCTTTCTTAACAATTCTTACAAGATTACAAGAAAACTAAATCAAAATCAGCTCATTCGCTAAGGAGTTATGACACGTTGAACTTAAATCAGCCCTCCTTTTTGCGTTGGAGATGGAAAATATGTTGGCTTCCATATTTACTAAACAGACAGGACGGGCTATGCAGAGTCTTCAGGCACTTTTGAAATCAGCCAGAAACGTTTTTATTTAGTATTAAAGGAGTAAGTATTTATTGACTGGATGGTAAGATCTATAGATAACTATTGCAATTTGTTTCTAACATTTAAACGAAATGTGTTAATCAAATATTGAAGATAAATGCGTGTGAACCTGTTTTATATTCGCATAACACCTTTTCTTTAACATATTATGGGAACGGAGTATAACAATAGGAATTTAAATCACTCTTAGGATAAATCAATGTTTAGAGGACATTGTTTGAAAGTTTTTTTGATAAACAATGCGAGTTGAAAATTCAACGGCTTGTGGGTGAAACTGACGAATTTACGTATTTACCATGTATGCGAGACACGCGCTAGTCGTGTGCCGGCGTGTGGTGCGCTTCACCGCCACGCTCCACCGCCTGACACCCTCTAGGTCACCACCCCTATCCTCAGCTCGGTATTACCACTTTTTACGATCCCTACAAACGCTCTTCTAACCGTCATGTGCATGACAGTTGGACTTAGAGACTGATAAGACTGTTTCGGTGTTAACATGTTCGTGTAATTAAAAACAACATACCACAAATAGCCACGAGCATATTTTAATATATTAACTTGTATGGCACATGTTATCATTTCTCATCTGACCGTAAAAATACAAATGTATACCTTATTAACGAAAATACAGGAGGTTCGGGTCACACACTGTACCATAATACAACAGTATTATAGTTCAATGTTTCATTCGAGCCTGCTTATTATTATTCATATAATGTAATTGTTAGGATTATGATTTTATTAGTTAAGAACATAGAAAAAAGTAGGACATTCATTAACACGAAATTAAATGGCTATTACTATCAATAAATATAAAAAATACAAAAAAAAAAACGATGGCAACGGCCAAAAAGTCAGGATAGCAATCGTAAGGTTGTAGGTTTTTTACATTCTACTCCAGTTAAAACACGACGATGTTTAAGACGAAATAAAAAATGTGGGCCTCAGATTTATCTTCTATTTCGTATTTAATTATGAAAATATCATTTATGTTTCTTATTGGTTTTGAATAAAAAACCAAAATGAGTTAAGGAAGTTAGGTACAGTTATAAAAGGTATATAAAAATAACATGTTTTAAAAACTAATAAAAGTTCGGATTACAAAATTAATATTACTAAATACAATGAAATACGAATGCTATCAGGATGTGACATTTGGTGGAATATTGTCAGCAATAGTTTAGATGGAAGAATGCATTTACTAAAGATAATTTTATTAATTTGTTGACGGGCCTAGTGGTTTAGTGATTAGTGACCCTGGCTGCTAACCCAGATCCAGAGCCAGATTATGAGTTCAATTCCCATCCAGGACAAATAATTGTGTGATGAGCAAAATAATTTGTTCTGTGTCTGGGTGTTACTCTTATCTACTTTCGCCGTGCTTTATCAATAATATATTTGTATTTAAAAATATTTAAGTATGTTTATCAGCAGCAGTTAGAAATACATATTTTTGAATGTTAATTACCAATCCTGAAACCATTGTACAGGCTCTGCCTAGTTTATTATTATAACAGTAGTGAGGTTATTATTATAATAAAAAAAAATGGTTTCACTTACGTGTGTATTTCGAGGATGAACGACTAGTGGCACCAGGGGAGCTTTATTTTAATAATCTGTTTAAAGGTTTTCCGAAAAAAATACATTATATAGAGATAGTGGTCGCAACATAAAATCTGATTTTTGTTGCTTGAGTTATTGACTTCTATTTCGTGAGCTTATTTAGATAAAGTTAAGATTTTTTACATTAATCTGCTTTTTAGTGCTGTAATGTGACTAGTTTCAGAAATTCTCTAACGTAGTGGGTAGGAAGTAGGTCACCTAAAGGTTATTTTAAATAAAAATACGGTACGTCTACATAACATCCTTCATTACTCAGCCGTGTATTAGGTACTATTAGGTAGCCGTGTATTGTTTAATTAGCAGCTAACCGTTTTAGTCAAAATGTACGCCACGAGTTACCATATAATGGAATGACTAAGTAAGTTGTTTTTATTAAAGAACAAAACGACCAAATAACGGCCGTATCCTTGCATTAGTGGGTGAGCTTGTATTCGTAACAAAATTTGGAACGGCTGTATATAAAATGCCTTATAAGTCCAATAATGCACTATTGTGTTCTGGTGGCAGTGCGACGCGCGATGCGACAAAGCTTTGCATGGCACGGCTCGGCGCGACGCGGCGCACATGCAGTGTCGATGCGGGGGCGGTGGCTCGGCTAAGGTGCACTGTTGCCGTATTTTATTTATAATTACGGACGACGACCCGAGACCCGGACCTGTCGCGATTTCACCTGCTATTATTACCATTTTATTCATTGTTATTGCATTTATTACGTTGCTTGTTACAGATTTTACTGTCTGTAGATTTTAACGAATGGCTCTTAATGATGAGACTATATCTCTGTGCTGATTTCTCCTTATAAACGCGCACGTGTAACGATCTCATCTTATAGTGAGCGGTGCCGATTTAATTGATATGATTAAGTTTTAATGTTCCACCAATCCTGATACACAATGTGAAAAGAAAGTAAATTCGCCATTAATGTTTAACTTTCATATAATAAATGTTCTTGTTCCTTCACTTGATATTGATGATCCTTTGCGTTAATTGTTAATATTCTTGGGGTATCATATTGATCGACTCATGTCAGGAAACACTTTCTTTACCTGCTCGCTTTATTCGCTGCATACGATTGGTACAGACGTAATGTGAAATGTGCAGGCGTCCATTACCATTATGACCTTATTAGCATTTTATGTTACAGACTTTAGTCGAGCGAGTTATTCTGGCTACTGAGTAGTGCATGTGATTATGAGTATAAACATTGTGGTTACCATAGTACACACTCTATGTAGTTTGGAATCAATCAGCTCTGTATGAAATGAAGTTGGTATCTCAAGTTATTATAAAATACTATTACTATTATTACCGACGGTATACAGTTGGATACGAGGAAGTTAAATTTAAACCAATATACCTATATACGAATATGTATCAATTTAAATATCCTACATCCTATCTTCTATTGTCGTTAATCATTTGTTGTTACTAGAAATGATTGTAATACGTTAAACTCAAGTTATAGTAAAAATTACCGCATAAAAATTATTTTTGCATAGGGAACAGTACCTATTTTATTATATATTATAATTCTGAAAACGAGTACCTTTTTATTCGAAATAATTATTGAGTAGTTAAAGCGTAATGGCTGAATAAACAAACATACTGATTTTTACCTTAAAATATTAATTGGCAAGTATAGTTCCAATAATCTATGTATGTTATAATCCAAGGTTTTCTGAAAATGGTATTTACGAATAATATACTCACACTAACATTATTCAAGCGTAAGTATTTCTGAACACAACAAACCTACTCTTCTGTGTTAAAGTAAGGTGTGTTTTGCGAATGTTACACTGGTGAACAACAATAAGGCATTCAAGCGATTGTTTGTATCGCCTACGAGCATCATATATAACCTTATTTCCTCGGTGGCTGATAAGTAGCCACTTTGTGAAGTTATTTCACGGATATTAACTTATGTGTGGGGCGATCTACTATGGGCGTAATATCGGAATGACATAATTAGATATGCGCTGATTTATCGGCACATTTGTGATGCAGTGTGTCGACGCGGCAGGTCGAAGGTGAGAGCCGGCGCCCGATGCCCGCGCGAGGTGCGCGCCTCCTACGCGTGGTACCGTTACACACCGGTTAATTTTTATGCAGACACGAGATTATTGTATTAACGCCCGCGCCCTCTAGCCGCGTACAAGGAAACGATGCGAGAACAAAAGCTCGCTTCGATTTGATCCGAGTAACTGTCACAGCGCGATATGAAATGAAAAAATTACTTTATGCCGCGAGCGTTTTGTAATAATCATTTTAAATTCGTATCACATTTTCACATATAAATAAATGTCATGTCACTCACGAATACATTGATAACGGACTTAAATTCCCGTCTGATTCACAATGTATTTTATTTATTGTTATATTTAATATATAGACAGCAATAAATGTCGCTTTAACCTATTTAAATATTTCTTTTCGTAATTCAGTTCTCTTAATTAAATTTTATGTATTTATTTTATTTTTAATAGTTAGTATTCCTTTTCAAGTCAATCGGCTGCAAAATAAAGTCCTACATAGTATACCTACATGTGTTTTTTTAATACCTGGTATTTCATATTACAGTTTTTTCAAATTATCGTATATTATTATTATTATAATTATAGTAGTATACTAACGTGGGTCACAAAAACTCCTGAACTCTTTGTATTGTAACTGTATCTTATAAATGTGATAGTGGATTTGCTTGGTGGCTTACATATTTTTAAATTACTTTACTACCTATGATCGTGAAATTTTGCATGTATGAAGTACAAAGGTGGGCCCCACCTTTCATGCAGAAAAAGAATAATGTTTGTAAGAAAAAAAACATTACAGACATCACTAGTAAATTATTAAAATATAGTGTTGGGGCAAAACGATTAACAATTTTTTTTAGAACATATGTACACTCAGCGTATATAATTAATGTTTAAATTTGTACAAGAACATCCTAGTGAGAAAATTAAGAAAAGTTTAAATAACTTCGGACAACGAACTACAGTTTATTTAGGTACTTATCAGTATAATTTATTTCACGAGAATTATTCATGAACGAACATAAAACTTTTGTTACATTTACTCCTACAAAAGACATCAACGGCCTTAGTTTATCATAAAAGTTAACGCGAATGTTCTGTTATTAAGATTAAACATTTTAAATGGCATTAAGACATTGCATTAGTAAATTTCAACATACTAGTATAAATGTTTAACTTATAATAACGACGTAAAACGGCATCGGAAGTATAATCTGGTATTCGGAACTTTCAATTCACTCATTTATATTAATAAATAAGCGAAGATTATGGAATTGCGTAGGAAGAGGCGTGACTCACGTCTGAAACATCTCGGAGCTTGAAATAAAAATATAGTGGACTATAATGCAGGCTTTGAGCAAGTCTTTTTTTCTTTTTGAGCACCTGACTTACTTTAGCAACTGATGTAAATTACGAATCATTTTAAGTAATGTGAACACAAGCTACCGAGTACTCGTACAAGTTTTTTTATTTTGACTGCCGGAGGCGATGTAAATACTAGCACGCCAAAAACACAATATAACTTTGGCGAAATCGGAGCACATCAGCCGGATCGGTTAGAGATTGGTGACACTTCCTTCTGGAACTCATTCATTCTGGTCTCTTGCCAAGGCTGTCCAGGAGATAATTCACTGGCCTATGACGCCAAGGAGAAAACCGATCTCCTAGGCGAAGTCTTTGCATCCAACTCGGCTTTGGATGACGGGGTAAGCGAACCGCCGACCATACCGCGGTACCAGAGCTGTGTGCAAAAAATCTGGTAAACACAAAGATCAACATTCATAAGTCGACGCCCGATGGGATTATGGGATTCCATAATTTTAGAGATCAAGGAAGGCATAGCCTGTAGTTAGACGGGTCAGAGCGGTCACCTATTTTCGGGATCGGGTGCAGAAATGCTACCTCGGGACGACGCCTTGGGAGTAAGACGCGTTAGAACCGGTGCCAACTCGGAGAATACATCGGGCCCACTCTACTTGTGAATGTCGAGGGAAAAGAGTTATCTTTACTATGGATTATAATCAACTGCCATCTCCTCCGGCACTTAAATGATCACCAGCTACTCAATGACCGACAATATGGTATGGTCGCTCAGCTGGTAATCTTCTCGTCTTTCTAACACACCGGTGGGCACAGGCAATCGAGACTGAGGGAGAAGGTTGGTCATAGCCAAGGCCTTCAATCGGGTCTGGCATAGGGCGCTGCTCTTGAAGCTCCCTTCCTATAGGCTTCCCGAGAAATTGTGTAACTGGGTCACCAGTTTCGTTGTATATAAAAGAATTAAGGTCGTAGTCGACGGTGTTTGCCCCGACCTGCAATCCGTAAATGGTGGTGTCAATATTTCACTCCCGCCCACCGCCTTCAGCTCTCCCTCTGGACCGCATCCAACGAAGAGCGACTCGAATCGTCGATAGCCCAAAGATCTCCGATCGGCTCGATCCCTTGGCGTTACGTAGAGATGTAGCTTCACTCTGCATTTTCTATCGCATATGTAATGGAGAGTGCTCGGACTAATACCGACCGTAATTTTTCGCTATCGTTCCAAAAAATTTATCCCCACCACTTGGATAATTGGCTCTTCACTACTAAGCGCTTTTCAAAACACTTTCTGCTTAACACAACCAATAAGTGGATCACGTTATTGTCTGCGATATTGCCCGACCGATACGACCTTCAAGAAAAGAGCGTAGGTATTCCTTCCTAAATGGCTGGCAACGCGTTTGTGACTCTTGAGTTGCAGTCGTTCATGGGCGGCGATAGTCACCTTCCATCAGGTGAACCGTGAGCTCGTCTGCCGGCGCTAACATATCATTTTCATCGGAGTCATTTTATTCATCATCATCAACAGCCTTTAATAGTCATCTGCTGGACATAGGCCTCTCCTTAGAAAAGAGGTTTTGGCCTACTATACCACGCTGGCCAGACGGGTTGGTAAAGGGTTTGTGTCTATTTTTCCTTCTCTCTGCAGTGCTGTGGTACTACGTAGTTTTTTCCCTTAGTTGACTCTTACGACACCCACGGGATAAATTGGGGTGGTGACACTCTGTATTCTTAATCCGTCACCACACGGACCATTTTATACAGTTGAGATTTTTTTCTTAAAAAAGGAATATACTCTGTATATAATATTTATGTGGATCTCATAAATATCCATCAAACGGGTACAAAGAACACCCAGACTCAAAACAACAATTGTGGATCACACAAAGTGTTGTTCCATGTGGTCATCAAACCCACAAGACTCAGCATAGCAGAAAGCGTCGAGGTGGCCGCAGTTAGTACAGATGTCTAATATTAATACGGTCATAATAAAATGTCCTTGGTTGACTAATCATGGTGTTGATTTGTATGCATGCGAGAAGTGCAGTACAAATTTTTTAATTACCTATTTTAGCAACGAAGTACGCTAGTCGCTACTCGAAGTACGAACGAGTAGTGACAACGATTATAATTATCATTCACTTGGGAACGCAATGAATTTAATTTCTTTTTTCATTGACAACAACACACGCGTTATACAACATCTTCAACTTTTTATTCGGTAATGAAATATAATAGCATCTCTTACTGTTTTCTATAATAATTAAAATATAAAGACCAATAAAATTAATTACTTGTAAGCATTTGTAAATATTAAATAATGTCCAAGTTTTATTACGATCGAGCTAAAGAATTGAAGAAATCTTATTGGATAACCTGATGTAATAGGGAACTATCTACCGCAAAGGGAAAAAGAGTGAGTTTATATACTTATGTAAGCTTTACATTGTACTATATGTATTATCATAAAAATAATAATCTAAATATTTTAAAAATAATACATGTACAGTGTATGTATGTACATATAATATATGTTCTACTACAATGATGTAAGAATTGTATTTTTTAATGATCCAAATTGTGACAAAGTATAGATGTATAAACAATATTATGTGCAGCAAGAGAAAGGAGCTTATTGTATATTAAAAAAATATTAAAAACTCCAAGGGAATAACAAGATGACTTTGTGTTCTCTGATATTTAATCCGTCTCTTGCTCTCACAGCTTGATAGCGGCTGGCTAGTAGACATATCTCACAGCATCCTAACCGCATCTAATTCCTGGTCAATAAATTGGAAATGCGCGACGTTATATCTATGACAATACGATATAAACATCTTAGATTGTAAATATGTACTTTTATTCCTTCTGTTTATTGTCTAGATATAAAGCTACGAGTACGCAATCACACTGGAAAGCTTAAGGAAATAAAGCATTAGAATCCATTTAGGTGGATTCACAAAGCATCGCTACCGGTGAATAATCTTTTCAGAGTCGTTGAAGCGCGACGTCGCATCGCCCACGCGGCCATGAGGCGTCCATTGGCTGTCCATAGCTCACAAGCTGCAGTGCCTCGCCTATTGACACACCATCGTGCTATTTATTGACATTTTCATTTGTCCTTCTTGGTTATAAGTGGAGATTATATTTTCTTTAAAACAATATTCAGTGTGATATATATTTATAAATCACACTGAATGTAAAGTAAGTTTTTACTTTGAATAGACTCTGCGGAGATACCGGACAATGAGTCGACGTGCTTTCAGTGTTTAGGTGAAAAATATAGGTATATAGTTTCTTGTATAATGCCATACATAACCTGAAAAGTATATCTACTGAATTTAGCTCAACATAGGAACGTAGATATTTTGCAAATGGAGACTATGCCTTCCGTGTGATTTGTTATATTCGTCAATGAATACAATAAAATGACAAATTGATGCTGTATCAAATAAATCGGATGAGCGTGATTTATTTAAAAAATCTGGAACTGTCCATTAAGCATACCAGTGACATCACACGAGGCATCTTACCACATCGTGACACAACCCGTAGAGACACTCGCTACTGATCGGGCAAACGCTTAGGTAATGATAATTTACAAGATGACATTCTATGAAATCTTCAACCATCAATTACAGTTTTTATTTTCCAACATGTGTTCATTATGTCTATCTGGACATATGTAGTGTAGAAAGTGTAGTCAAGGGTCTAGAAACGGCCTTGTCTTTAAAATACAGTTCCACAAGGAATCTTTAGAGTTTCGCTATTTCTACCCGTCATACTGTCTGACTCCAATTTTTCTTAGATAATCCTAAGATATATTTGTATTCTAAAATACAAATATACCTATTTTTAGAATAGCAAACTGCTACATACTTCATCATAGGGGGCGTTTCGCACGTACTACTAACGGAAAGTTCTCTCTATATCTCGTCATGATTGTCATAATAATATCATCCATCATTTTTGTCATCTATAATATTATTTAATAAAAAAAATAAATTGGTTGCCTGTAAAGTCGGTATACGGGCGAAAGTTTTACGTGACAACGACTATGTCTGTCTCTCTCGCTCTTAGGCGGGCTAACCATGCCCGATTGGAAGGGACGCGTGCCTCTTACTCGCTCTCATTGTGAGCGCATAACGTGAGCGGAGCGTAACGCAGTTTCTTGAAGTGTCACCCGGCAAACCAATTTATAAGACGTTGTCACGTCAAAAAATATTAATAAGTAGATACCTTATATTCCTCCAAAAATATATCCTGACAACTAGGAAATGGAAAACAAGGTCTTTATAATTGAAAGATGACTTCTCCGTATTTAAATTGATAAAAAAAACATAATTTTAAGAGGTAGAATTTACTTAGTTCGGTCAAAGATGGGTAGGTTTTTAGCATATCAATTCAAACAATAGATAAATATATGGAAAAAAAAACTACTTTTTATCGACTAGTGGTTTAGTACTCAGATTAAAATTACAAACAATACACATACAATCTATTGCTGATTTAAAAAAAGCTAATAAAAATAAGCAAACTCGTTTTAGGAATCCATTGCATGCAACACAACAATCAAAGTACTACATGATTATCAAAGTTCTTGTTTCGTTCGTGTTCGTGTAGTGACGGATTAAGAATACGGAATGTCACTTCCCCAATTCATCCCGTGGGTGTCGTAAGAGCCGACTACGGCCGCAAAACAACGAGAACACCAGCACTGCAAAAAGAAGGAAAACTTGACACTAACCCTATACCAACCCGTCTGGCCAGCGTGGTGTAGTAGGCCAAAACCTCCTTTCTAGGAGTGGCCTATGTCCAGCAGTGGACTATTAAAAGCTGTTGATGATCAAAGTTTCTAATCTAGATACGATGTTCTTGTGTCTGTTATTAGGTGTATATTTTGGACAACAATGGATTCTTTGATGTGTATTTTGAGTGTCCTTGTTAATCCTCAAAGAACTGCAAAAAAATGAGCAGTTGTCGTTAATTTTAAGATATATACACTTCTGTCGATACCAATATTAGCTCTTTTTACGAACTTCTTTTATAAATATTCTAACAATTAAATATTTTTACAACATTACTATATTTATTATTTATCCGGCAAAACAACTTTTAATTATTTTAACCACATTAAAATTTAGAGGAAGAGGTGTTCGTACACCTCTTCATCTAAATTTTATTATCAATATATTTCAAACGCCGCCGGTTCATTATATCTCCCTGATCGTGCAGGGAAATATTTTGAACAGGCGCAGCGTTATAAGATACAAATGGTTAGACTACTCAACTATCACTTTGATGCACAGTTAGGTTAGTTAAGTAAACCTTTAACTTTTTAGTTGTCGGTTATATTGACACGCACGACACTTAATGGAAAACGGTTTCGTAGCCTTTTCCGGTACTTCACAAGCAAATAGTTCTCATAGCATAGCATAGTAGTTCTCATAGGTATCATAGTCTAAGGATTTACACTCACCTTGAAAATTACACAATTATTTAAAAAACTTTATCAATATTTCTTTATATCTTAATTATATATTACACGGTGAGTTTAAAAATTTGCTTCTAATTAACATTTTTGTGTGAAAAAAAACTGACCTCAAAAAATACAAAAAGTTATTAATAAGAATAACTTATTGTAAACTAAGTAATTTAAACTTTATATACTACTTAATAATTAATATAATATCATCATTAGGCACGTGGTTCCTTTAGCGTCGTTGCCAAATTTGGCCCATAAATAATAAGTATTTTCAAAAAGTTTCAATTTAAGTATACTAGGTTAAGGACTACTAGGCTAAGCTACTAGCTACTTACGTATTAATATATAGAAATGATACAGGTGTCTCAGAAAGTTAATATGACTTGTTGTAATAAGTTAGTATCTATAAAGCAGCAACAAGACAGGCTTTAAATATATGATTTATTGAGAATTATTTTATTGGCCATGTTTATCTGATTAATCGTGCTACGATTAAATTATTGTGCAAAACAATTTATAGACAAACTGATTTTATTACACGTATCTATTAAAGTAATCAACACTTCAATAAATTACGATGCCCAACTTCGAAACAGAGACGTATCGACCGTCTAATGGTTGAAAATGTTGACATCAATACATGTAAAACAAAGGTTTGCAGGCGGAAATCCCTAACATTGGAGCAAACATTCGTATGTGAGGAGATTATAAATCGTTACAATGTCATATCAAGAGTGGGTTAGGTAATTTATTGAGAGGTGCGCATTGAAATCACATTTATTTGTGCGCACGCGCCGACGCGCGACGTAACAAATCATGCTTATCGCGACTTGACTTGGTCCATTGCCGCCGCCAGTGCTAAATCTAGACGGATCTAGATATTTACGTACATGACTCCTCACCAACTTATTTATTATTATACCTACTTAGGTATATCCAAGTGAACCAGGTTGTGTAACTCTGCTAAGTGTTACTTTACGAGTACACGCGTTCTCTTCACTATCTATATAAAATCTACGTACTACATTATATATGTTTGCAGTTTAAAAGATATAAATAATTAAACATAACAATGCCAAAGCTCTTCTTGAACGAGGTCGAATTAGTGTCGAAATCCGTTGGCGTTATCTTTAAGGAGATCACTTATAAGTTATAACTAATAGAAAAGTTCAAAGTTCTATTAGACTATTAGGTGTGAACTCTAATTGGTACCGCATATCAGCGATCGATATCAGATAAGATAATCACGATGCAAATAGGAACAGAATTAATTAATGAGAATGCATTGGATTGGCTGTGGTACGACGACGCAGCGCACGCGCCGTTCGACCGCGCGCCGGTGGTCGTTGGTGACCAATCACTGAGACTCGCACGCGCATGCGCGTTCTCAAGACGTCTTCACTCACAGCTACTAATTGGCATTCGTATAAAATAATATAGACCATATATAGCTATTGTAATAGCGGTGTATATTCACGAATAGCTTAGCAAAATTTAACCAGTACCTAAAGAAAGCAAGATCCTTTCGAAATGACCATCAAATACTTGTATCTGTATTGCCTCAAAGCTGTAGAAAGTTATTTTAACAAAAGATAATACTTCAGAAACATAGGTAAGCACACCCATGTGGGGGTTTAACCCACAACACTCGGTTTAGTAGGAAGCAGGGTGGCGAAAGCTAACAACTACGCCATCCGTGCAGTCGTAATTGTATAGTTTTAATTGATTTAAAACCATTCATATTTTTGCAAGATCCTATAAATACAAATAAAGAAAATCATGAAAATAGACACGATTACATACTTATATTTTGCGGTTGGACAATTACTGCTACATATATATCGACATATGCGGCATTTTTACGACGGCCAAGTTTTGTGTGTTTTTTTTATAAATTTTTAAGAATCGAATCCTGAGATTGGATGCAATTTCTAAATATAACTTTGAAGAGAAAACTCGTTACGCAACTCATTCACCATTGTGTCGGCCAGGGTAAATGAGTCGCGTATCTCTTAAAGTAAATTTATACTCGTAACACTAACAAGGAGTCACAAAACGTCATTATTTTAGCTTTTTATAATTTAAACACAAACAATAGAAGATTTATTTGTATTCTAAGGATAAATTCAAGTATAACTTTACTTCAAAAAAGGTTACCTTATCAGAATAGTTCATCTGCACTCTTTCAAAGTAAAATTCTGACGAAAGAAACGTAAAATTTAAAAAAAACGTAGATTTATATTATTCTACGTTTTCCGTTTCGTCCAGAGATGTCGCTAGTATATTATGAAAATACTGATTATAAAAATAAAGTTGCACAACGACATTAAGATAAAATCTTAATTTGAAGCGTTTCGATAGAAAAGTGAGCTTAATTTGAAAGTGCCAATACTATGTCTCTGATGTTTAAGAAACGTGCACTTGCCTGACAGGGTCAGGGGTCAGCAGTAAGATGTATATCTTATTGGACAACTATCGGACTAGTAAGCGACATGATCGGCCTTACGTTCTGATAAACTTATTGGATTATGTTGTAAATTAAATTTAAAATGTTTATTCATCGGGTGAGCCAACGTTTCGCTTAAATGTTAGGAAACAATGTCTCGTGTCTGATGATTTGAATTACAAAGTTATAATGAGATACACACATACGGGTCTACGAACTGTGCTAGCAGTTGACATTACAATGAGCAGGTCGCTGTGTTATAGGGATGGCATGTCACTTATTTTATTATGGCAATTTATTTATATGACGCTTTTAGAACATCTTTAATAGATCTGTTGTAGAATATAAAGAAGCGTAGGTATATCACATGTACAGGTCTGCAAGGTGTGAGCTTTCACCGGTTACCGTGGAAGTCACGGGCTGGAGAGCAAACTCTCAGTTGCTGAGATTTTTAGTAGTAGAATAGAGGTAGTTTATTAGATTGGAATTTAACTGTTACTCACGGTGAGGACCCGTGACGTCTTCCACACACCAATTAAAATATACCTTAAATCAGAGTATGAGAAAGTTATTGGATATTATTATGTTAAAATGTGATCGATCAAAAGGTTTTCTACTTCTCTTTACTTTTCTTTAAAATTCAATATGGAATATTGTTTATCAATTAACTTATTTGCGTACGTACATTGTATATAATTTTCGACAGACACTTCTAATAGTCATAGTAGTCGTAGTGGATATCTTCCAAGTTAGAAGTTAATAGTATTTAACTTAATAAATTAAGGTAAGTATTTCCATTAATTAGGTATTAGGGTTGACCTCGTGGCCGGGTGACCGTCGGAATGGCGCCCACCGTCTAATACACGGCGCTCGACCCACATCAAACCGGTGCCCCGGTGTTCTCCGCTATTGTCTCGTCGATAAACTCGCTGCCGTTAAATAACCACTTACCAAACCACAAATTGCATCTAAACTAGACGCGGTACTACTTTGTTTGTATCACGTACAAGCATAACTCTGTTTATGAATGATTTCGGTTTTGGAACAGGTCCTTCAATATATGAACCTGAAAGACCTATGCATCTGTATGTGGAACTGTCTACAACTAGTAGTTGTATGCGTATACGTCATGTATAACTCATCATATTCATACTAAAAAACCTCATTAAATTTACTAAATTTTAAAACTACCTTAATTCAAAATAGAATATATTCATAACTTCTGAAGTCTTGAGTTGGAGTTATTCTGAAAATAAAATACTTTCACAGATAACATAGCTAACTTTTTAAACTCTTCAGGTCTGAAAATAGCCCTTTACTTTTAAATAAAACACAAATTCTGATAAAATATACCTACTAGCTTTTTACTACTTAGTATCAAATATCCATAGTGCTCTAATGAAGGTAGTGGTCACACAAGCACACTTAGTAGGGGTGTCACACTTAGTTATTTAGACACTAAACCTTACACACTATACACTAAAATATTTTTTATTTATCTAAGTTGGTACTGCTGACTGTACCTACGTCTAATAATAACTTAAAAGCGAAGAGAAATAAATATACCTAAAAGGTAAATGTTTGCAGGTTAATTGTAAACATAAGCATGTACGATTATGTGGGCTTCTTAAGAATCACTACCGCGTTGTGTTCTATAATACGTACTATAAGAATGCTCACTAAATGTCTTATTCCATCTGTGCAATTATATTTAATTTAAAATTATGACACTTAATAAATATAGGTTGAACAAAATCATTGTTTCCTTCTTCCGTGTTAACGTCTTGAGACAGAATTTTGGTAGCTTTTGTCATACATGCGATCGACAGTGGTCCGCTGGTACCCAAACAACGTGAACTCACAACTAACACAAGGAGGTTTACAAATTCGATACCAGGGGACTTATACACATTTGTATAAGAACAGTTTTTTTGTGGAGTTTAGGAGTGGGAAATTGTAAAAAATACAAATAGATATAAATTATGTCATGTTTAATTTTCTGCGTATGGAGGTAACAGAAAGGAACGCGATTGGCAATCGACTTAACTATAGCCTCATTTATAAGTATTATTTCAATATAAAACAACCATATCAAAATAATATCATATTGTTATACTTTGTTGAGAATATATTAATCATTTATACTTAAGGCACTTTGTACATGGCTTAGGATACAAAATATACTTTTATTAAGTGTATGACACTTGGCAGATGCCATATGACTAGCGAAGTCGCGATGGACGCGACAAAATTATAAACTTACAATAACTTACTTTAACTTACACTAGAGTGTCTAAATTTACATTGTGTCCCCTAAACATGTAACATAGAAATAGAATTTTACACGCAATCAAGATTTTAAAACATTTACAAAAATAATTTAATTTTAAATACTAAAACTAAAATGCCGCAAGGCCAACGCTTATTTTTAGAGGATTTACATCTAAATTCGAGATCGGGATCCTACAGCGCTCAGTCTTTCTAATACGCATGAACAGTGGCTGTTGGAGGGAGCTGCTGATGCGTATGCGTCGCCGGTAGTGCTTCAGGCCTGTACTCGTAAGCTGAAGCACCAGGGACACCACATCCACCTTCTAAGTGTTTGCTCAAAAGTGACATTCGAGAAAACGTCTTCCCACAACCTGAGCATGAGTATTTCTTAACATCCGAGTGAGTTTGGAGATGAGCGCGCAAATTCGACCTATCGGCAAATGCGCGACGGCAGTGATGGCAAGAGAACGGCTTTTCACCAGTGTGCGTACGGATGTGACCCTGCAGAAGCCATGGTCTCGAGAAAGCTTTACCGCACAGATGACATTTGCACGGTAAAGTGTGAGTGCGGATGTGCATTTTGAGCGCGCCGAGAGATGTGTACACTTTTGCACAATACTTGCAGCTGAATGATTTCCTTGCGAGACTACCTTCTGCTGCTGCACAATGGTATTGCTGGTGTTTCGAAAGTCCAGAATAGGTGGAGTAAGATTTCGCACAATCTGGACACTGGTATCGAGGGCGGCGGGGTGCTGACACAGATATTCCGGAGTCAGAGGATACTGAACCAGGTGAACGCAAATCTTCTGGGCATGGTGGGGGTGAACATGATGAAGGAGGTGAGGCAGGCGAATAGTGAGCGTACATCTGCGGGTGTGCAGGGGGTGATAGCGATGGTGCTGCCGGATACAATTCTTCTAGAGGGTACGGCGCGTAGAGCGTTGGTAGATAAGCGTATTGAGGTGTGGGGCGAGCGAGTTCAGCAGGCGCGGGTTCGAGTCTTGCGCGACAGGCTGCCAAATACTCAAGTTGTTGAGGCCACTCTCGAGGTTCCATCTTCACTGCTGCTGTCGCAACTGGAGATGAAGCCTTACTCGGATAGTTGCCAGTCTTTGATAAATCCTCGGGTTTCGTGCTGAGATTTTGTGGCTCGTCATTTTCTGTGTCACCTGTACAAAATAGAAAGAAGGAATTTAGTAACTTGTTGAAAACCCAAAAATTGCTGTAATAAGTATGCTTTATTTAAATACATTAAGGTACTTTAAGAGATATATACATTAATAAAATCTAGTATAGCAGAAGAGAGAGAAATAGATATATATAATTAGTGTCAAAAAACATTGCTCATTTAACACTTAGGAATTGGGTCAATTCCTAAACGCGGTACTTCAACTTTCTTACATTTAACTAAACTTGGGTGCTAATAGTAAATAATTAATTAGTAATAACACGATACTTACAATGATAATCGTAGTAAAGACGCGTGGCGAGATGGGCGGGGTGAGGCGGCGTAGTGGGCGGTGTCGCCGGCCGCTCCTCCCGCACTAAAACTGGCCGCTTCTTCAGCGGGCAATGTGCGTACTTCTTCGTCATTAAAGCACGAGTCGCTTGAGAGTCCTCCACGAGCATCTTGCACAATTTTCACAAAACACTCAAAAAGTCTTGAATAATAAGTTTGTAAAACGTATCACAAATTCACTAAAATCATAAATCGTAACAATCCAAACATCACAAGGTATCGTCGGTTTCGCGGTAGTAGTGTCGTGTTCGGGACGCGCTTAACGTATACGTGCACTCGTCGACGTCCTGAGCTCGAGTGGTGCGGTGAGGGAAGGTTGCGCGTTTATATAGTGCTCCCCGTCAGCGTCGTAACCAGGTGGCGGCGGGTAGGCCTCGCACGTGCGCCGTACCCAATCGGTGTAGGGCGCGGGGCTTGGGCCAATAGCGGAGCCGCGCGGCGCGGGGCGGCGGCGGCACCTGCGCCTCCGCACCCGTCGGAACCGCTGCCTCTCAGTGCGATATGCCCAGCTTCAACACAGCACCGGTCTGTACGCTGTCGCTGAGAACCAAACGATTTTTTGCACAACTCTTGGGGTTAAGCACCTTTGAACTGAACCAATGCTATTTTTTTGGAATGCCTCTGATACCTTTGTTCACTTCCATCTATTGTACATTTTACTTGACGACATCAGCAACAGCTGGACGACATTTTAAAATGATTACTATATTGTAACGGTAAAATATTTAATGAACCTTTAATAGGTAAATTTATATATTATGTAAAAGTACCATTTAGTAAAAAAGACAAACATCAGTAGACAAATCGTTTATTTCTTTTACCATATATTAGTATACTACATAGTACATAGGTAAGTATACCCATACCCGTACGTACTTCTTTTAATAAGCCTTTAAAATATTCTGATCGGAGAGGAGTTTTATTATTCTATCAAGGAACAGTTGAATCACAATTCTCAGTAACGCTGCCTATGCAAGATTGACGATCAAAATTGGCGGTTAGATACGAGTATTATGCAAAATTTCATGAAATCATAATGGGATCCATTATTCGAAAATCAATTTAGGATCTTTATTTATTATTTTAGAATTTCAACTAGTTCACAAATCGCTAGGAATACTTATAAAGTATTTCTGCTGCAAATACTTTTCTTAAGGTGACTGTGCCTATTTTTCATCTCAGTTCAGAATTAATAAAAAATATTTTTTCTTACTCTTACAACTTCTTCAAAATTTGTGAGAACTGTAATAGGAATTCCTACAAAAATAATTTGTATTATATATTCTTGTAGCCTATTAACAACATATTCTGAAACTGTATTTAAGAAAATATTCTTGTAGATACCTAAAGTCTAAGCGGGACATGGGTTGTCCCCACATATCGTTTGAAGTGACTGTAAAAGAACGCACTTTGATACGTCATTCAAGGTTCGCAGACAAACGTCGGTAATACGATCAGAAAGAAACAGTAATCAAAAGGCATATGGGTACAAATGATGTATCGACCTAGTTAGCGCTAAAGGTATGTTATATGAAACTGATGACACATTGGTTACGAATTATTATTAATTGTTCAACACAGGCCAAAGTTATCGTCTTCACTGACCTTGTCCTCCTTCCTGTTACGATTCTTCTTCCTTTAACGTTTCTGCGATACGCGATTATGTAAGAATAATTCTTATCATATCTCTCGTAGTTACACGGAAGTTTAGTTTGCATATCTGTTCTACACTTGCCATATGAAAAGGTAGGCTCTTTAACGCACAACTAAGACTTAGCTTTATACCTAAACATGCACTACGAGTATAATTAAAATATTAGTTATGTAGTTGCATGCGTGCGGAATGCTGAATTAGCACCATATTGTGAAGCAGGTACATGTTGTTAGGTACGTGTTCTTTTAATACACAAAAATACCTATTCTAAGTTTGTGTTTATAACACGTGATTTGTTTGAAATCGAAAATTAAAAAATATAGGATATCGAAAATTAAAGAATAGATATCTATTGTTTCCATACGAATAAATAATTGGTGTAAATAAAAAATCATCCATTAAATGCTTCTATTTGTATCGACTACTTCAAACTCTCACGATCGAGACTAACGGATACCTAACTCAATAATAGTAATAAACCGTAACCGGAAAGGTTGCCAACCCGTTTATACTGCAGATCGTTAACAAAAACATTTCCTTGTGTGTATCAAACCAAACAAGATATTTTTACAACCCCTTCCCAACGCGGAAATATAACGTCCATAGAGTCTTTGTAATATTTTTTATGTGACCAGTGTTAATTCCCACAGGTCAGACTGTTCACTGAGCAATTTTGGTTTTCTCACAGAAACAAGTTAACTACCGCTGAAGTAAGGTGTTATATGCATAATGCTGGAACCCATTAGGTATTTTTGAATAATGTCCCTAACTGGCACACAGTTTTACAATTCTGTTTCCTATTCAATGTACTTTTGTGCCCTTTATACTACTACTTAGCGTGTAGTGCCTACGTACTGGGTTAAGGGACGTGACAAATTGATAGAATTCAAATGTACCTACATACTCTCAGTTTATTTGACCGCGGCTTCAACTTTTTATTAATTCTTTAACTTGTAATTATTAGTATTAATTGTTTATCTAATTAAATTAGGTATTTTATTAAGTTGTTTTTCATTTTGAGCCTGGTTTGGTATATTTTTAGTATTGATATCTCACTCACTCACTCAATTTACAACAGTACTTGCTAACTTCTCATGTATTAATACGAGTATACTACATAGGTATATGCAATTATCTAGCCGATGTAATAAAAACACGTGGAAAAGTTTATATATGTATGTACGTAATATTTACGCAGACTTATTACGAAACACCAAAACAAAGACTTATTACCTATTTATATGTAAGTTACTCAATAGTAAACAAGAAAGTATTGCTCATCCGATGTCCGGCGTATGATGTAGTGATTTCACCATATTGTAATTGCTGGTAATGCAAGATCAATGTCCAAGTGCATCATCGGTTTCGCGATGACGGGCGCCATGAAATCGGCTCAGTGAAATTCACCTTGTGACTTGTGAGTCAGCTCTCATATCACAATTGTGTCAAGGGATGGACGTGTAATTCACATCAACATCTCAATCGTATTTATTAAATCTGTGCCTTATCACTTCTATCGATATACCACTAACTACTTCTTCATTAACATGTCATCACAGGCTTTTGGCGCACTAAGTAGGTGGTAATGATATTTTATGTACAACAAACAAATCGTTTCTCATTAACTAATTATTTGGATGCTTGTGAATGAACGCGTAATCTCGATTTACGCCTGGGAAACGTAAACATAGTACGGAAGATAGTTAAAGGTAAACAACATTAGACGTACTGATTTATCGAATTGAATGACATGTCGATAATGGACAAGGACCTACTTTAAAAGTACCTTGTCAGGAAAACAAGTTATCAAACAATAAAATCGTGGAATTTTATTTAACTTTTTTTTAAGAATTGATGAAGAAGTATCATCATATACTACATAGTTATTAAGTATGCAAGTGTGATGTTATGGGGCGGGCGGCTGCGTCGACCAGGTGCGATGTCGCGGGGGCAGGGGCGCGTGCGTAACGGTCGCGGCACGAGCTGTGCCGGCGCAGGGGACGTGCGCTATGGCGGAAATAGCGATGGACAGGGGCGCCGCGGGCAGGTGGTGCGCGATACCAGCTTCGCTCTCAATGTCACACAATTGGCGGTTAATTTCTTGCATACATTACATACAAATGAAATTTAAATGCGTCCTGCACTGATTTTTAAACATAGGTGTGTACAATACAATAACTTTTATGCTTAGATATACTGTAAAACATATATATTAACATATTCATATCATATTACCATGACACATTAGTAATATATGAACAGAACACATTTTATTTAAATATATAATTGTTGATGAGGCAAAGTAATTTTTAACAGATAAACAGATAAACAATGGTAAAGTGATTGCTATATTGTCGTTAATTATTGTGTTTGTCTGTATATTGTTCTGAAAATTTTCAAAGTTAATGTTCTACTTAGGACCTGCTAAGTAGATGATTAACTTTGAAAATTTTAATTAGTTATGTTGTTTATTATTATTATTATGATAAACCAACTAGCGAACCCCCGACACCTGAACGGTACCTACCATTGTTGTATAGATTTGTATCATTATTTGTTGAGCTTGCCTACACATAAAATGTTATACAAAGCATAAGCACCCACCAGCTCAGTCCAACCCTGCATTGTATTGAATCAGTGCACAGCTATGCCAGCAGCTGGCTGCGCGTGCAGAATCACATGTCTGTACCCGAATCGCACATCTGCATGGAACAGTCTCAACGATACGTAACAGCCTAAATGCCTTATCACCTTCACTGATGCTCCTACCAAGCGATAAAAACTTATTACCTTTTGAATTCTCGAACCACGATTAGGGTCTCCCTCATTCATTGTTACGCATATAGGGAGCGAAAACGTTTTAAGTACAGTTGTGATCCGAACGTAAGCGTCGTTTTAAAAATAAGGAAAGATTATTACGGTTATTCCTACGTATTATATTGTAAGTCGGAAGTAAACCTTAAGTTCTTCCCAGTACGGTGCCAAGTTGCTTATTTACGAAAAAACATGTATTTACACCTAAGGTTCAAAATTGTCTAAAAATGACTACTGCATTTTGCTGTTCTTCCCCTAAGAGACGTGGTTGCAGGTAGGTGAGTAGTTTAATTTTAAATAATGGCATAGCTGTAGAGTTTTCTATATAAAGCGCACAGGGCCATTCAACGCTTTTATAAACACTTTTAATACAGATGGATTGGATTTTATACAGGATGCTTTAAATTTTAAAATGATGTTATACTTATTGTGTTGTGGTTTTAAATGAATGTTTTTAATATTATGAGCAAATTAAATAGATAAATATGTGATATTATAATAAGCTTTTTGTAATACGTAACATACAAGGAATATATATACAATGCCCGTATTTAATAATGTTGGCAGTGTATTAGTTACAAACAGAACCGGTGAGCAAGAGTAATAGTTACCAACCGTTTAAAATGTTAGAAAATATCCTTCTAAGACGAGGTTTAACTCTGCTAGATAATTTTATTAGTGATTGACAGATATTATTTAATTTTTACTTATTATATCAAGATACTCCAAGTTGTACAGATTTCATTTTCATGTTTGAACCTATAATGACAGTAGGTTTGTTAGGAATTACTTAGAATATTAGGAAATAAAAGGTTTAGCAAAAACATCAGCCTGTATGAATAAGCGAGGTAACAGCTGAGATTTCGGCACACGCTACGCGGCCGGTGCGTCACCGCGTCACCGCGCACCGACCACCTTTCACCCCTCGTACATTCCCTTTACGGCCTTCTTCTAACGCAGTGTACTATTTTTATATCCTACGTACATATGGATGATATGGTATGCAATTATAAATGACTATATCACTACATATGCTTTTCACTGGTTTGTTGGTCTAGTAGTTGGTCGTGGGTTTGCTTCCCATCCTGTGAGTCCTATAATTGAGTGATGGAACTATTTGTTGTGTCTGGGTGTAATTTCGGCTTAGTGGTCGATTCGCAAAAACTGAATTTATTAGTGTGTAAATCGACACCTGTAGAAAAATGTGGTAACGAGGAAAAAATATAAATATGTATAATTATTCGACACTTTTTTTTATTACCAATGGTGGCAGTCGAGCCAACGGCTCACTTGATGTTAAGTGGTAACCATGAGATAATTTCCACACGAAGGGAGTCGCAAATGACAGCTTGTTTTTAAATAATTTTAAAACTAAATAAAGAGTGTTTTCATTTTGTTTTAAGACTTGTGGTTACGTAGAGCCTAATATTATTATATTGCATGTTATTTATAATCACCCAGTACGAGTAATACTTATACTAAAAGTGGGAAAAAGAATTAATTGTGCATGGAGACTTCCGATTAGGAGTAGTAGTATTCAGTAAATCAAATTTAACATGGTAGGCAGCGGCTTGAGTGTGGCCCTGACATTGTCGAAGTCCATGACCGGTTACCACTTACCATCAAGTGGGCCGCTGGCTCATCTGCCACCATTGGCAATAAAAAAATTGTCTAAAATACACATGTGCACATCTGTACTTTTTTTCTCGTTAAAATACAAAACGTGCGAATCGCCACCACATTTTTCTAAAGATATCGATTCGACTACTAATTAATTTAGTCTGTGCGAATCGACCACTGAGCCGTAATTTGATCTAAAATAAGTTAATTTTATAGATATCTAAGTTTTTATTAGGAGTCTAGGCTCTATTTAGAATAGTAAATATATTGTTAAAATTTGTTATTAAATAATCCGTTTTGCTTAAATCATATTAAATCTTGATTAGTTTGTCCTTTAGTGTGCCAATCAGTACTAATGATCTACTTTTTTTAAATAATTTCTTTACAGCTTAATGTTTATCACTGTTAAAGACTATTCATTATGGAACAATGACACCTATTAAGATAAACACTAAATCTTCAACGCATCGTTATCTTGTTAAATCGTTATCTTTAAATTACTGAAATTAAAAAATAGGTAGATATGACTATCTACTATAAAGTCACTTATTATATACAAAAAAATATATTTAAACTTTTTTAGTCTCCGAATTCACACATTAATTATAAATTTTAACAAAAATTTAAAGCAAGTTCGACAATTTGATGATGAACCGGTCGAATTAACATTATGGAAGACTATTGATAAGTAAAGCATAAACAAATTCGTAATTTGGCCCAAGCTACAGCGAAACTACTTAACAATGTGAGGAGAATAAAATGTAATGAAACAATAGAAATATTGTCGATTAAACCAACCAACCTCTTAAACAAATACGTTAGAGTGTGTAATGTTAAAAAAATGTTCTATAGATACAGACATGCACCAAAAACTTCATATCTTTATAAATACTAAAATGGATTTAAATAATTTCAACCATAGAGAAGATAATGTAATATAACGGTCAATAGTAAGTCATTAATTGTTTTACACTAGTATTAGTTCAACACATTTTCTTAAAATAAATAGTGATTTATTTTAAGAAAATTATGTGTAATACATAATATACCTAGTACAATACCTTGTAAGGTATCGTACATTATTTTAACATAATAATATATAATGTAGAATTAAAAGCAAAAAGGTTGTGATAAGTTAACTTACTTACTTGACTTACTTAAACTAACTTTAGATTAATGCATGATTAGAACTTAACTATCTATTAACAAAGTTTATGTATATGTGTGTACATAATGAAATCTTCTTTTCTTTAATAAATTGACAATAACTGGCAGGAAATCTACAAGACTACTTGTGTATATGACACTGTATATTGATAACACATTTCTTGAATTAAAAAAATATTTAATGTGTGTTTATGGTTATTCTATCTGATATTTAAAGTTGCTTATTGTTACAGTAGTGCAGTAGAAACTAATATTATGAAAGAATACTTTGTAAATGCATGGAATAAAAGACTTTTTTATTTATTTAAATATAATAATAAATACAAGTACAAAGAAATACTGTTTCCCTATTATTCACAATGTTACAATTTCTATAATAATATGAAATTTAGGGAGACGAGAATTGTCTGTTTCCCACAATCGATATATTTTCGTAAATCTCACCGTTATACGTATTTTTTGCGTGTCTTAGCCGAAAAGGTATTTATAGTGTTTCGGTGTGAAGGGGAGAAGACCTGGGGTCGCGAGGACAGCTGCACCACTGCGCCGGTGCAGGCTCCGACAAGTAGATCATTCCGTACAGGATTAACACAACCGTAAGTGACGAGTAACGGTTACATTGTGTTTTTTATCTAACAACCAAACAAGGAACTGTTATTGTATAAGTATATGGTACGGTATCTAATGTGAGCAATATTATTATTTCTGTAATATGAGTATGTGCGTTTGATAACATGCCAATTAATCTCAGAGAATTAGTTTTGCATTAAATAAATAAATAATTCATTTCGTAAGAGTGACTTCGTTCTTGACTGTTGATTTGAACTGGTAATAATATAAAAAATCCTGACCTATTTTATATTGTAAGTGAAACCGTTTTTGCAAGTTCACTGCGTGCTGTTTCGGTTTACCATTTGTTTTATTTGTTTCGTGTTGCAACTTTTTATTTCAGATTATTTTTCTTGTTATTTACTCCTTTAATCGAATTAACCAAGCCAATTTTAGTAGTCTATAACTCTTAATAATGTTATTAAGAGTAAAGATTTGATATTACAGCTTTGTGTGTTAAAAATAAACTCAGATTAGATAAGCAATTTTAATAATCTTTTACTAATAGTAAGCTAATCACGAATGAGTAGTTTAGGCTATATTTACAAAAAAGTTGAAATTCCTATCAAAATTACAATAATGGAACCAGAGCTATTGTTTGAATAAGTACCTATAAAGGTATGATATGTCTAACAATTATAGATAAGCCACACTAACTTTGTTCATATTAAATAGTTCGTAGTACCTACTACTTGTATTCATATCATGATGATTACTTCTCGCCCCGTGAAGTGGCAGTTTTAACTGAATGATTCCTATTATGTACATTATACACAAATATCAAATGAAATGTAATTACTTAGAGTAAAGGACAGACACACCCGTTCCGGGACACCTTTTCATTTAATCAGAACTTGTTTGCACACCCAACAAACGGTGTTTAGTTCGCGGAGGGCGACCGATCCAAACGCCGCCGAGCTCTGCATAGTTGCACTCGTACACCGGTTTATTTGGCGTCGCCCGTCTTTTGATTGATCCTTTTTTATACGTACTGAAATTTATTAAAAGCACAGGGAGGGTGCGCGTGCGCGCGACAACTGCCGAGATTGTAGAGCGCACCTGGCCCGCGCGCGCTCTCTAATCATATCACATGTGATGTGAACTCAGTAGTCGTCGTTGCAATTATGTATAACTATTTTTATCTAGATATTCATATAAACATTAAAATATTTTTTTTAATCATAATTATTATGAAATATATACAATTACTATACAGTATTGTAACCTGATCTCTGATTACCGTAAACCATAAGTAATTTATATCTCAAATACTTAATGCAAAACAAACATACAGAGTTCGATTATACTGCTCAACGAACTAGTTAGAGCATACTGAAAGTTTCTGGCCAGACGGGTGGGTAAATAAGACTAGATATAATACTTACGATACATTTATTGTTTATCAAAGTATATTCCCTCGCAGTATACTTTGATAATTCATATCAAATCGCAGTTGCACCAGTCTTAAATAAAATTACTGTAAAAGTTAAGTTATGCGGTATCCATCGCGTGCAAAGCTTCTGAACCTACAGATGCACGTGTAAAATGTTTTGCACTTGGCTCAATGCCTAACAAAGCACAAATTTGCTGGCAAGTTATTTTTTTTTGTCAGTTTCAATAAGTTTTCGAACAGTATCAATATTAGAGTTTGTAACTGCAGTCACCGGCCGACTTTCACCTACCTCGTCACGGAGATGATCATTTCCACGTCTAAATTCTGCAAACCACGAATATACAGAGCTGCGACATTGTGCTTCATCACTAAAGGCAAATTAAAGTCTCTAGCAACTCTCTAGTTTACTTAAGCCAGTAGCTATGAAAATCATAAAAAAACATTGAACAAAAATGTTCACGAGTTTCGTTTTGAGAGCAATACATAATTATCAAAAAGACGTCACAATGAAAAAAAAATACATTCTCGCAAATTAAAAAGTAACATGTTCCCAAAGAGTTCCATTTTCGAATCCCATATTTGTTTTTTCGTTCTCTTATTATACTCGTAAGTGGCGAAAACTTTCAGTATGCCCCTCGTATGACATTTTTAGAGATGGATTGCAAAATAGCATATTACTTATACTTAAGGTGTCAAACGAGTAACCCACCTTTCTATAGAACACTGTTATAATATAATTAAGCTTTAAAATGCTTTGCGACACCAACGTTAACCATCGCGCACTGCAATCCATGTAAAAACAATAATCCTAACTAATATTATAGGTGAGTGTGAAAGTGACTTCATTTTTGGTTGTTACACTTTCACCGATCATCATGTAATTTTGCTTGTAATTGTAGAATATGTATGTACGAGTATAATTTACTTTCGTAAGAGGTCCTTTGCGGTACAGCGAAGAACATCTTTCTGTAAAAAAAAAACTAGATATTGACGGTTAGAAAAAGCTAACCTTGTTACCTTGTTAACTAATAACTTTCTCAAACCTAGAAAATTATTAGCAAAAAATATTAAGGATGATCTAATTTTCATATAAAAACTCTTTTACACTAATTGAAACTGTTCAATTCAAATAAATATCATCAAAAACCCTGAAGTAGCAACGATTCTGATGACAATTTGGATGTATTCTAAAATCTATAACAGAGCATGGACAAAGTATTTGACACATTTTTAAAAGAGTTATTAGAGTAGATTGCTGAGCACAGCGTTAAATGTCAGACCACACGGCCCGGATCGTGTGCTCTCTGTGTGTGCAAGTTGCATTACGTCAATCTGTTCAGAGAACATTGCGTGCGCTGAACAGTAAGCCGGCAACGGCGACAACGCTGCGGTCCTCGTGTAAGCTAATGTTGATACGTGTCATGTTATCGACCGCCCACTGTGCACAGCCTATGTGGCCTTTTATCCTACGATGCGATACTTTACGCGGCACTGTCTGCATTTCACCTAAAGATACACCATTGATGCATAACAGCCACTTACCACAAAGTAATTAAGAAAAAAAGTTACAAGACAGCCAAAATTTGATAACTCAATTTAAAGCTGTCATCGTTTGCATGAATACAGAATGAGTAAATGTCACAAATTTTGTGGCTATGTGAGTATTTACTTACAACTTAATCCTGAAAGTAAGATGCAGACGCAGGCTGAGTTGAACTGTAAAAAAACTCGCGGGTACTATATTAAATACTAGCTGACCCGCGCAACTTCGTCTGCGTCTCTCAATAGTAATAAATTTTCTCCGTTTTTGAAACATTCTTCATTGGTGCTCCGCTCCTATTGGTCTTAGCGTGATGATATATAGCCTATAGCCTTCCTCGATAAATGGGCTATCTAACACTGAAAGAATTTTTCAAATCGGACCAGTAGTTCCTGAGATTAGCGCGTTCAAACAAACAAACAAACTCTTCAGCTTTATAATATTAAATACATGGTTTACATTAAAACTGGTAACGAGCGACGTACAATGTTTTGAAGTTAAATTTAAAGGCAGTTAAATGCATTCGCAAATGGAAGACGGCCATAATTCATAAAAAATAATATTCCTGACTCAAATCGTTGAACTGTACCTATCTCACGTGAACAGAGGTTAAAATGTTAATTCCACCAACATCTCTAATGTTGAGTAGCATTGGTACTTTAACATTATATAAACAACATGGAGATTAAAGCTCAATCTGTCAACCTTCTGATTACAGTTCCATTGTTTTGAATATAACGTTATATTTATATAACTTTTTATTTAAGCTCGTTGTCTAGGAATGTTATGTCTTATGGCTCTAAATGTCCAGAAGTAAAGAAATGATGAGTACAGTAATCGAATCCATTTCAGAGAATTGATCTGAATGTCGATGGAGGTCGGACCGGCGGGTCGGCTGTTGCAATGGGTGCCTTTGTCCGCGAGGCATCAATGTCGTCCTCGTTGCTGGCGGTATAATGCGGAAACAATGCGCGGACCACATTCGTGCATCGCGACCGCGACCGTGTCGTGTTCGGCTGCGGCCCGATATTTGTGCTCATAAAGTGTCATTATGGTAACAGTACCTCATTGTTGTTTTCGGCGATGCCCGTCTCCCTATTTTCTTCGGCTCGCCGTGTAAAAGCTCAGCGCGTCACGGCGAGTTATAACTAAAATGGGTTACGACCGAGTCTTGCGAAACTTTTACGGGCCATCGTCTTCGTTGAAATCTCGTTCGGTTTAATAGCCTTCGAATTTTAAGTGCTAAAGAAAGGTAAATCACTTTGACGTGTCTTGAACTTAAAGCCGTGATTTGGGCAGGACCCAATAATTATGGGACGATTTAAATAAAGAAGTGGATGGATATTAAAAAAAAATGTAATAAAAGGAAACTTTATACACATATACTTTTATTTATTAATAAAAAATCACAGACATAGTGCGATAAAACAAATATTTGTTATAATTATTTTTCGACACAAAACCTGGTGCGATAAATATTATTATGTAAAATATTAAAGTTGCACGGTATCATATAATTTAAAACTAAAAGTTTTTCAGTAGAAGTAGTAATTTTAGTACGTTATAACCTTTTACTAGTAGTAAGTACCTATAAGCCAATACACAAAATTAAGGCATAGTAAAGACTATAAAATTGTAACGCTAATCAATGAATTTAAGTGATAATAACAAAGTAGAAAAGGAATCGGGTTACAAGTTGAGTTGTTATTTATTATTACATAACTCTCCTTTGTCATTTGTTATTGACCTCTTTCATTTGTCTGAGTCAGGATTTTTTTTTTTGTAACATTGAGTGGAAATAATTACTGAACAACATTACACATTTTTTTTATAATTTCTGTCTTATGACGTCAATGAAGAATCAATTTATAAATATAATAAAGCTGTATAATTTATTGTTTGTTCGTTTGAATAATTTTGATTAAATCAATATTTTTGTATTGATTAGTAATAGTATTTATTAAGAAAAGCTGTAGGCTATGTACCTTCTGGAGCTGAGCAGTGACGATAAACCAGCATGACACTGCATGCAAGGGTTAGTGTAGTAAAGGCACGTTTAATTTAAGGCGAGGACTATTGCATAAAATATAATTAAATAAATATACTATAAAAGTTATTAGTGTTGTTTATATTTACAAACAGTCTTAGACATGAACGACAGAATATGCTTTAAAAGAGCTTAAACCTAATTCTAGTGATTAGTACTCAATGACTATATCGATAGACAGTACGGACGTTGTATAAACAATTAATGCGAAGAACTGAAACAATAGAAAGTCATACTTAACCCACTTTCTTTTTACATCCTACGTACCCGAAGCAATCCCGATATCTCTTTCAATTCTGCTTATACAAATTATAAAAGAGTCGAGGTTATTATTAGCATTGTGATTACACCTATTGTTTGTGAATCATAAAACAATGATTATTGAAAATCATTATGAAGATGTCAGCCACTGATCATGTTTATAATAACAAACGATAAAAGCACGCTTGAACAAGCAAATATAATGGCCTTAATGATATGGAAGACAATGGGATGGTTCCTAAGGGCGAGCAGACGCAATGTCGCGCGTCAACTAGGCGCACTTACACATTGCCACTTGACTGGAACTTGAATGGCTCGAATACACTTCACATCTTATCCTGAGATTCAATATATTTCCTTTGTCTAACTATTATTTTTCAGGACAAAGGTAAAACTATGTAGTTGGCAATCCAACCTTTACTATGACGCACATTATACGGTAATTGAAGTGGTTACTGTGAATTAAATTATTACATTGAACACGTGCAGAGTAAAGGATTAATATTCTGTGAATTACTTTAATGAATGATTTACACTATACGTGTAATGAAAGGGAAGAAGAAGCGTTCATGTCAAGAAGAGCTACTAAGCGGAAGTAGCGCTCAGGGAGAGTCGCTCAGCAGCGCGAGCGGCGCGTGCACACGACTATGTAGCGGAAGCGGATATGGGAATTGCATTCAATAAATCTACACTGTAACACAATATTTTAAATGGCACATTAACATTTGTATTATAATACACATATATAAGGAAATGTAGACCTACGTTGACGATAATACGTTCATCTATTTCTTATTTACTTACGGCCCTGTTGGTCTAGTGGTAAGTGACCTTGACAATTCCCACCTAGAAAAAATATTGTGTGATGAGCATGTTCATTTGTTCTGTGTCTCAGTGTAATTTATCTTAAATATATAAGTATGTCTATGAGCAAGCTGGTAATCATAGTATAGGCTTCGCCTAGTTTGGATCAGCCTGCCGAATGTAAGATGTGTGAAATCATTATCATGTAAGACACATCTGAATAAACGATGTTTTTTCTTTATGTCATTTTCATAAAACCTAACTATTTAATTAATGCTAAAAAAAAATTGTTTATAAAGAAAGCAGATCAAATAAAACACACGATTTTGGTGTGATATGGTATATTCACGTTTGGAATATTTTTGACATCGTTGTCTGACTTCAGATTCTGGGTATCATTATCATCATCTCAGCTATTTAATATCCATGTAACGCTGGAACACAAAGGTACTCCTAAATACTTTGACTAGGTCTTCCGTTTATCTGATCCTTGGTCAGTTGACTCAACGACCTATTTTTATCAGCATTAACACCAAAACAGTGTTGATTTTTCATTCGTATTATCTATTATTCAATAAATTTTATTATTATGTGTGGCAACTTCCACATTCAAAGAAACAGAAACATTCTACAGCCATCTAATGAAGACACACCGAACTAAGGAGTAACCTTTGAATGAGAAATGCTAATCCTGTATCGCGATATGAAGAATTCTCTCACCGGTTAGCATATATACAAGTTCCCAACATCAAAGCTTTGCATTCAATTGTTTATTACATCAACCGTTGGGCCGCGGCCCGCCAGGAATCATCACCTCGACTGGTCAGAGGATCCTACCTTTAAGTTATAGGGACAAGACACCCGTTCCTCCACATATGTCTTTGCCTTTATTGAATTTATATTCTATATTCAAAATTACAAAAATGAAGGCCTGCTCGACAATTTAATATAATATTTTCACACATCTCACACTCAGCCGTCTGATCCCAAATCAGGCAGAGCCTGTACTATGGTAACCAGACTGCTGATAAACATGCTTATATATTTATAAATACATACATTTTAAAGTATACCCAGACACAGAACAAATGACCGTGCTCATCACACCATTATTTGTCCTGGGTGGGAATCGAACCGATCTCTGGCCTAGCAGTCAGGGTCACTAATCACTAGACCAGCAGGCCAATCAGCAATAATTCTGCTGTCTTGGTTCTTAGCAGTTAACTCTAGCTGGTTGAAAATCTTAACTACGATTCATAATCTTATTCATTGAAATATTTCAACATGGAAATAGAAAAAAAGTTAAGTGACAAAAATAGGTATATAACAGACTACAAACTTGTATGAATCGAAATCGAATAGGTTTACATATTATCCTGAAGAGTGTAAATTAAGGAACAGGTTGTACAAGTATAGCGCATGTTTGAATGGAGGTGTAATCAGCGCTATTGAGGCGAGTCGTCACCTGCAGGACTTGTTATTATTGTAACTATTTGTGTTCGCGCTGAATGACGCCGCGGGCTGTGGTTCAACGAGCATTTGCGTCTCTGCACTGTCGGGGTGCTTCACTAGGAACTCCCCATCACAAGTTTAAAAACAAATTCCTACAGCGTAAACCCATGATGACTTTAAAAGAGTCATCGATCTAACATCAGAAAACTAATCAAAACATAATTTACCTACTTCATATTTATATGATTGATAATAATTGTCAGGACTGAATTATAATGTTCAGAGATAAACAAATATTATAATCCTGAATTTTATGAATAACTAATAGAGTAAATAATAGATTCTTCAACGTTGATAAGATATTCATTTTTTTTTAATTATATTAATTTAATTAACATGTATCGGTTGCATTTAATAACATTAATTCGGTGAGAATTTTCAAATTACAAAGCCCGTCGACGCCTTATCAAGACACGAAATTTTAAATTAAATATTTTCGTAATTTCTTGTTTTTTCAGTCTAAAACACTTTTAACATCATAATCCCTTATAACTCAATATTGATTACTCGCGCTGGTTGAAAATAGATATAATCATATTCTCTTCTGACAGTTTTTCTTTTGAGGAGTTCATGGTCGCCCTACTCCGAAATCCTTTTCATATGAAAATAAAAGAGAACCCTAAACTCGGTCAATACATTAAAGAGTAACGAGTTACCGTATTTTTATTTCATTTGTTAATAAAAGCCTTAGTTCTATAGGTACTTAGTAGAAACCAGATCCCACTTAGTAATTGTGGTAAAGTAATTTTATTATGTGTACTTAAAAAGTAGTTATAACAGGACTAGTGTTTTTTTTGCCATATATTTCTCAATACAGTTTATGCTGACAGTTGCATTACTTTATACTATCTATTTATTTTTATATTTGGACATTGGTGTAAAGGAATGACAGGACATAGGAAACTTTATACCATACATATTTTAGTGTTTACTATTCTTCTATTTTCCTTTTTAATTAAATAAATAAACGCTTTTTTATACTTACAACTAAGAATACTAACAAGAACTAGTTGAGAATGTAAGTGTAAGTTTACGGAGATTGTGTACTGATAGGGCCGACTAGTTGTTTACATATATATTTAGTAAGTAGGTAAATATGCTTTCAATATTTCAATGTATGTTAACTTTGACAATATTAAAAGTACGAGAGCTAATTCTTCATATTAAAAAATTTGACTACATCAAAGAGCTTTGCATTCAATTGCTTATTATATGCTGATTAAAGATACTTCAATGCTCAATCGCTAATCTAAACGATTAAACAATATATGGAGGGTTTAGTTGCCCAACTGGCCGGATATCGTAATCCATGACCGGAAACACTTGTTTGAACCCCGTACTACAGGTACACACGTTCCCATTGGTACAATGTCGTGAGAGGAGTTTCTCGGGACCCTTTACATGAGCACGTGCAAAGGATACGTACTCACTTGTAATCCCTACACTGAAATCCGGTTTCTATTGCGCCGTTTTTCTTTCAATGTATTCAACATTTCTACATACATATATCAAAATGTATTAAGTGTTTGTATATTGCAAGATGAAAAAGGTGACATTGTATAATGGTACGTGTGTATTACACATGTTATAAAGTACACAAGAATCGTACACTTGCTACTTCTAGGTTTTGGTAAGAAAAACACAAGTGACAGCTGACAGCATCATTGAGAGGCTGGATCGCTAACATAGAATGGAGCATATTCGTCAACATTTCTGGAAACGATTTCATTTAGAATATGTTTCACTTCTGCAGCAAAAACCAAATGGGCAACCTCGACGGGGCAGTTATCTGTGGGAACACTCGTGCTGATCAAGGAAAGAGGACAACCACCACTAGTGTGGCGCCTGGGACGTGTGACTAAGGTTTTCCCTTGCACCGATTCAACTGCACGCGTCGTCGAGCTGAAGACCAGGAAGGGGACTCTGCTACGGGCATATAATACTGTCTGAACGCTACCACTCTGAATACTTCAACCCGGGGAGGATGTTCGGGCTCCTTCGTCACGCATCGGCAGCTGGCTGTCGGGTGCGTGGGAGATCGGCCCTCGCTGGCGCGTCGGGCTCTACGCTACCGAACACCAGTATATGTATTTACCTTTTAATGTCGTTCCTAAAATAATGTATTTCTTTTGTTAGCTACAATATACCAGTTGTTATACAGTCCACTGCATATTATTTACGGCTGACCTATCAACAATAGCAATCTGTTCATATTGAAATCTTCAACTGATAATATCCTTCTTAATACCTTATGCATTTACATAGCTTAGTACCAATACTTTATTTCATCACCATTATCCTTTAATAGTCCATTGCTGCACAAAAGCCTCTTCCTAGATGGAAGGTTTTAGCCTACTATGCCACGCTGGCCATATGGCCATATTTTCAGTGCTGTTGGCCACCCACGAGATGAACAGAACTCCGTATTCTTAATCCGTCACCACACGGACCTATTTACTCTACATACTCTATAGTGGTGAATCCGTCCGTAATATTTAGTTTGTCATTAGATTAATATGCTATATTTTTTCTCTTGTTTGATATGACACTATAGTATAAAGAATGTAACAAGTTTAGGACAGATTGAGGACAACATCAACCAATCTACGAAGTTTTCGTTACGTCACTTACGACAAATAACAATATATCAAGTTGTACACAGATATTATTAATCAAACAATGGGCATTCCGTGAAACAGTGTGTCGGCAAGATGGTCGATAAGGCACCGGTAGCATAGCGGCGCAAACGACTCCAGCTGGCCGAGCACTCGCCGCACGCCGCACCCGAACTCGCATTGATTCAGACGCAACGAGTATTTCATGTTTATACTTGAATGGTTCAGAATAATTGAAGAAGTTATTTATAAGTTTCCTCTTTAGAAGCGAATCGTGTGCGCGATCGGAGCCGGATGCCGCCACCCTTCAGAGGGCATGCCTTCACAAAGGCATTTAGTCTATTTAAAGACATCCTGCTTAGTGCGGGGGCCCGAGTCCGCTCTCGCACGTGCGTCAAGTGTCCTGCGCCCGCCGACCTGTCAATTACTGTCACCCTCACCTATCTCCGCGCTCGCTGCGTCTGTCTCTACTGATAAACCGAGCAAGTCCATCACTTTGAATAGCGTCCCTGAACGCAAAGTGCCTCTCCATATGACCGGAGTCACTAGTCTAACAATCATTTATAAGAAAATTAGTTTACTTCAATGACCACTACTGAGATTACTTTTAAAGGTTCAGAGTACAAATCGTACGACATTTTGAAGCAGTCATGTCTTGAGGAAATTAACTTGAAAGATTTGAAAGGCGCCTTGTTTCGCTCAATCAAACACGATATTGCTCAATGGCGGCTAAATTTATCGAAGGACTACATCTGACAATATAATGGAGTTGAAAACAATACAGGGTGATTATAAAGAGCAGTGAAGCGTAGATTATGGCGTTCGCATGAGACAAGCGCGGGCGCGGCCGTCGGCCGACCGCGGCGGCTAATGGCTCGGAGCCACTTGTACCGTCAGCACCCATCATCAATAACTCCTAACTTAACTCTGTAGCGCACTATTCAAATTACTAAATCAGTCTCTTTATTACAAATCACTAAGATAATTGATAATATCTTAAAGCTAAATAATCGGTTTTTACAATCGATACTTAATAGAACTCTTCAGTATAATAATAATAACTTGTCACATTACACACACAGCCGTCTAACCTCAAACTAGGCAAAATCTGTACTATGGTAACCAGACTACTGATAATTATACTTATATATTACTGAGTCCATGCATATACCTAAAAACTTACACCCCGAGATAAAGGAAATTATTGTCATAAACCTCTGACCCATCAGTTAATGTCACTAACCACTAGACCAACAGTGTTGCCTGTAAATAGAATACCTAAATTAAACAAACTCTTTCCTGAAATGTGTTTGTGGTGAAGTGTTAAACATGTAAATCATAGCTCATACTCACATAAACATTGAGCGGAAGGCCTTTTGGATGTTACCGAATAGATACCAATATTGTGACTAACAAGCAAATATCATTGTAAGGAAATTGTACACCGACTGATTTCATAGACAAGATCGCTGGTGGCACACACATCTATCTATTTATTGTTTATTTTACTAGCAATATCTTTCTGACTTAACAGGACATGAATACATATGGTAAAATCAGCGAAGATTGTAAACCATTATCAATAGCTCGTCACTAGGCCATGTAAAATACGATATCTTAACAATATGGTAATATTAGTCCATTTTCGATTGCTATGATACAGCCAAGAATTATTATTCTTTTCTATATGCCAATTTGCTCTCTGCTAATTGAAACATTGACATCTTATTTTACACACATATCAGCAGTATTGCCAACCTAGTGGATTTTGAACTAAAACTGGTGGTTTCGACCCCCCTCTTAGCGGCAAAATTTTGCTTTTAGTGACTAGTTTTTTTTTTAGTGGTTTAG
Source organism: Arctia plantaginis (assembly GCA_902825455.1). Classification (NCBI taxonomy): domain Eukaryota; kingdom Metazoa; phylum Arthropoda; class Insecta; order Lepidoptera; family Erebidae; genus Arctia; species Arctia plantaginis. The sequence goes on from CADEBD010000288.1 coordinate 13,159,510, forward strand.
TAGTAATATAAAGAGTGTAGAGGACTTAGGCAATGCTGTTGGAAGATGAACTGTGAGAACTGTTTATGTCGTCAAGAACGGCTGATAGGAAAGTAAGAATGGGGATTGGATAGAAGCTTGGAAACCTTTGCGTTACAACAGACAGACAGGATGATCTTTTTGATGTCCCCAGAAGGCACAGGAGAAAATTCAACAATATTGGGTCTGGCCATCCCAGCCATATAATTTCTTGCCTCTATGATCCGGTTGATTTGAGCTCGGTCCGTTGTTATCTACGAATGCCCAACGTGTTAAAGAACTTCCACATACTAGAGGTGCTTCCATTACTTTTCAAAGGTGCCCAAGGAGCCAAGGGACTTCGATATTAGCGACCTTTGGTATTACTTACTCTCTTAATACTGCCTTATTTTAATGCCGATGATGAGTTGAGAGACTATAGGTATAAACAGTAGAATAATAATAATATTTTCGTACATCTTACTCCCAACGCCATCTAGATTCAAACTAAGCAGAGCTTGTACTGTGAATGCTAGATTGAATGATAGAATACTTACGTACTTTTTTTTGTAAATACTTATATATTATACATAGAAAAAACCAAAACTCCGAAACAAATATTTGCAGATCATACAAACATTTGGTCCGACCCGGGAATCGAACCCGAGACCTCGACCAGACCATTCGTCAATAGTCAATGAAGTTAAATCTTTTATCTGCTGTGTTAAGAATACGCAGTTGTTTGAAGTTGGAAGGAGAATGCTGCAACAAATATCATATTCCAATAAACGTTTTAAAATACATCGATACCATAGAATCGTATAAATCTGGAACCGACGATGATGGTGCTGACAAAAACGATTAGTATCGGTATTAAATTTTAATCAAGGTAACTTATTATTAATATGGTTTTCTTTCGGAATTACTAAAAATAATGTTTAGTTGGAAATGTAGTGCCTATTAGAGTAGAGTCGTTTTTCGGTAGTGGTTTTCTGGTGGTTTTAGATGTTGAATCTGGTGAAGAGTTAATTTAACTGTTGGCAACACTGCATATCAGTTTTCGATTTTTAAATAAATCTTACAATAATCGAATTTTCTTATTTATCAAAAAAAAATACTGTAACCATCAAGCGCTTTAGTTATACGATTGTGGAGCAGTTATAAATCCTTTTAAAAAAAGTTGTTACCGACAAACAATACTTACAACAAAGAGCACTAAAAAGCAATTAACAAGGCTAGCAATCAATCAAACAAATCAGCCTAGCTATAGATAAGCGCGGTTGATTTCCAGTTTTTTTTAAGAGTTCCGTTGTCTGTCTCTGAAACTCACCATCAGTTCTATGTGACATTTCAATGGGACTATTTCGGGATAAACCCCTTTCGAACAAAAAAAATTTTGAAAATCCGTCTATATTTTGACGGAGTTATGAACATGCATAAAATAATATATAAACATCCTTTTTAATGTCGGTTAAAAATGTACGGACTTATGAAAAGAGATTTTATTATATGAGAGTTATTGTAGATGTACACACCAAGCCTTCAGATAAGAGACTATAGTAATCAGTTCCTGCCATACAATCAACATACAATCGTTGTTGAAAATGGAAGTTTAGAATATACTGTCTTGTTCTCTTACTTTTTTATCACAAAAAAAAATAAACATATTAAACAACTATAACATGGTTAATCTTTTAAATTTACTAAAGGTTCAAGTTGCACCGTTTTGCTACTCAATAATTGAGCACCTTTACTCAGCCTGCTCTGATTAATGCCTTCTTGCAATGCATGAATTTATAATAAAAGAATATATTTTAACTGACATTACATTCTATTTTTAACATTCAGCCAAAACAGCAATAAACACTTTAATGCGAGAAATAGACAATATTATACAGATAACACTTAATTAAGAAGTTACAAATACTGTGTTCCATTTAAGTAATAATCGTAATCGCAAAGCGTTAAATGGCTTAGATCATTTATCCATGAAAGTAATTATCGTTTATATTGCAGAATTTCTATTATTTCGAACATTTGTATAGAGGCGTTTGGAAGAGTTGTAGTTCTCAATTGAGTGTCGGGGTACGTCACCTGCGCAGGCGCTTCCCGAAGTGCTCCACTCACACAAGGCGACATCGTATATAATATCCCACGTCTCGCACCGCACCGGTGACAACCCTCCTTTACATCAAACAGAGCATTGACCCCGGTGCGCAGCTTGCTCCCCTCATGAAATTCAAAAATATCGGAACCACATGTTCTTGACCTTCCTCTTACTTTTACTAAGCTTAGCTTACTTAGCGAAAAAAAAATAGAAGGCCTTATATAAAGTTGAGTAAGGATTTCTTAACAGAAATTCTATATTGAATATACACACATCAAAAAAGTCTAAGCATCATGTACGGTTTTGAACTTTTAAAGGATTATTTCTATTGTTATATATTTATATTGCTTTTATAGATAATAACTAGGTAATCATTCTTTGTTACATTAGTGACTAAAGCAACTAAATCCTTCATACAATTGTTCATTTAATAACAATTATTAAAAATATTTATGTACAGTACAACAGTAAAATCAAAGTATAAAATAAAGTTCAAACGAAATTAAACTTTTCATGTTTAAAAATAAACAACAACATTTTTTTTTTAACTTATTCGGCTATTCAATACAAAGAGTGACCGCCTCTGTTGTTTAAAACTTGTCGGCAACAATTTTTCATTGAATGTATAAGATTGTTTATCTGATCCTGGGGTAATCGCTCCTAATTGAATTATAACAAGATTTTCAGTTGTTGGGTTGTCAACACTCCGTCCAAGTTCTCTAGAACACGTCTGTGGAGCATGTCCCATGCGTGTTCGATGGGATTGAGCACCGCAATACCCGGATATTTTCACTTGCCAAGTACTCTCTGGTCCAACGAACAGTGTGCGAACGCGCATTGTCATGCATCAGCGTGAAATCTGAGTCAAGACTTTGTGCAAATGGGTGAACACAAGACCCAACAACGTAAGTTTCAGAGTTCATATTGCCATCTACAAAAACGAGCCCATACTGTGAAGCCACTGTAAGGGTACACTTGGTGGAAGCATCTCAGCCGTTCAGCTTTTCCGGGGTGACGTCTTGCAGTCAGTTGTATGTATCGGTCCTGTCAAGCAGTTGTACTCCTAGTAAACTCCTACTAAAAAATTAGCTTTTATTTTCATGAAAACAAAACACGATTGAAAAGTTTTTATTTTGAAAAACAGTAAGTATACCAATCTACTTTGCTAAGAAAAAAATAAATATCAAAGAAAAAAATAAAATAACATGCAGCTTCCGTAAATGATGCGTATTGCTTAGACTTATTTGATGTGTGTTTGTACTAGAACCCACTTTATTAAACTAGTATAATGCAATGGGCACCTTGCATTGACAGAAACTAGAAGTATTCCTAAATTTTCAGAAAGAGAAGAATTATAGTTCCAACAGTTCTTTTTACTTCTATGAAACAAGTTAAATGAGGCGGGGAGATATCTTAGTTTTGCTACGTACTGCTCTAACTAAAGTTTTATGTTCCTAGCAATTTCCTTTCCTCATCAGTCTTATCGCCCCAAGAAGTTTTCTGCTATGTTGATTAAAAAATTATTGTCATGTTGTTCAAGAAATGAGGTCATGGGTTTGATTTGTACCCCTTTTTCTTCTGAACCTAAATCCTCTCGGATACCACCCACCGGTGATTATGTTGGACTCGAACAGACCAAAAACCGCGCGCGCCGTCTCGGGTACCAGTTGCCGGGGAACCAGATGTACCCTAGGAAGGAAATCCCTATTGTATTACTCACAATTATTATTACTGTGTCTGGGTGTAATTTATCTATAATATATATGTATGTATTTAGAAATATATAAATATGATTAATCAGCAGTCTAGTTCATAGCATTATAGTACAGGCTCCGCCTGGTTTGAGTTCAGGCGGTCGTGTGTGAGGTGTTAAAAAAACTTATCTCAATAAATTAAATGTACCTCCTTGACTTATATTCAAAATATGAATAGCAAGTTCACTGAAATTTCGTATCAATCACATCTCAGGACTAAATCATACCCCCTACTACCACATCGCTCATTTTTATGTTTTCTACTAATAGCCACTAATATCTTATGTCCTGTCTTTTTACAGGTTTCATAAACATTTAATCCCATTTCATATTCTTTTATTTAGAGTAGAGATATTTTCTCGGATTAGATACTCAAACTAAATATACAGTATCTATACGAGTATAAGATCTGTATAAAATACACAATATTTGTAAAAGAAGAAACTGACAGAGTGATTCACTGACTGATCGATCAACGCACAGCTAAAACCGTTTGATCTGGAAGCATGAAATTATGCACAAAGGTTCCTTAGATGACGTAGGTGTGCACAGAGAAAGGGTTTTTAAAAATTCCAACCCTAAGGGGGCAAAATGGGGGTTGGCATTTTTTATGAAAATAAGTTGTTTTTGGTAGTAGCGTTTCCAAACTTACAGTAAATACTTTTTATCTATACTATATAATAAAATACTATATAGATACCACTACCATATCATATTATAAAGAGGTAAAGTTTGTTTATGCAGGGTAATCAGGGTAATTGCAGGGTAAAAGGGTTCGATTTGAAAAAATCTTTAAGTGTTGGATAGCCCTTGTATAAGGAAGGATATAGGCCTTAATAATATAAAATCATGCTACGACCATTATGAGCCGAGTATCAATGAAAATGTTGCGAAAACGGGGTACATTTATTCCTTTTGAGAGAAACAGACGAAGTTGCGCGGGTCAGCCAGTATCAATACATAAACGTAAAACAATCAGACCATGTGATGATAATGGGTTAATGATGAAGTATGGTACATTCTGCCTTGTATTAAATATTATCAGTTACATCGTTTGTAAATGTCATGTAAGCTATGGTTATTTTGTAATTGAAACAACTCCATAATTTGTTAATTAAAGTAACGTCGGGGACATCGTATATCATAATTTCCTGTTACAGTTGAATTGCTCTTACTATGCCTTAATGTCTTCAATTAATTGTCTAAGTAAAATCAACAATAAATACGCTCTTATTCGCTCATAGCTCTTGTTGGCTTAATGACTAATCATTACTCGTGGGTGTTGGATAAAGATAAATATGCCACTGCATAAGAAACAAAATAAATTTTATTGTTCTCAACTAAAATTAACCATAATCAGGTTATCTATACTAATATTATAAAGCTGAAGAGTTTGTTTGTTTGTTTGTTTGTTTGTTTGTTTGAACGCGCTAATCTCAGGAACTACTGGTCCGATTTGAAAAATTCTTTCAATGTTAGATAGCCCATTTATCGAGGAAGGCTATAGGCTATATATCATCACGCTAAGACCAATAGGAGCGGAGCACCAATGAAGAATGTTTCAAAAAACGGAGAAAATTTATTACTATTGAGAGACGCAGACGAAGTTGCGCGGATCAGCTAGTTTTTAATAAATGTTAAAAAGATTTATCGTCGTACCCTACTATGCAAACCTCTTTGCAGTTAAAATTCCATCCGACGATTCAGATTCCTGAAGCACACTATGATAAGTCAGCGCTACTAGCTTAGCTTTGTGTTTTTCTGTTGGTGAGTAGGATCAGTAAAGCTCTTTGAGTAGGGACAATAGGGCTAATAACTATTCCTAAGTGCGGCCTGACTAGAAGACTGTAAGATATAACTTTCCTAATTAACTTTTCGTCCGTATGATAACGGATTAAGAATACGAAGTGTCACCACCCCTACTCAACCTAAACCGATCATGCAAGGAGATCTGTTCACGATTTCACCCTGACCTATGGTTTATCACAGCTGGTATGAACGCCCACGCTTGTCAAAGATGTGGAAAATCATGAGCCTTCACTGTTGGACCTTCTGCTAACCTATGATCCGGACGGTTACAAAGTCACCGTTAAGGCCTTACTTGGCTCTTCGGATCATTACCTAATACGGAGTACGGTGCCACTTATGTGCTCGCCGGGACCGCGAGTTGCAGGCTGCCGCCGTGTATGGCACTATAGGTCATCGGACTGGAATGGGATGCGCTCTTTCTTTGCGTCCTATCCATGGAGGCTAGTTTGTTTCTTGCCGGATGATCCCAACGTCGTCGGCGATTCTGTTGCTGATATACTGCCTCAGGGCATGGAATTATTCGTTCCATCTATATTAATTTCCATCGATGACGGATCCAAGCCTTCGTTCGACATCACACATCACATCACATCAACAGCCTTTAACAGTCCACTGCTGGACATAGGCCTCTCCTTAGAAGGAGGTTTTGGCCTACTATACCACGCTGGCCAGACGGGTTGGTATAGGGTTTGGGTCAAGTTTTCGTTCTCTCTGCAGCGCTGTTGGCCTGCGTAGTTCGCTCCCTTAGTCGCCTTTTACGACACCCACGGGATGAATAGGGGTGGTGACTCTCTGTATTCTTAATCCGTCACCACACGGATACTCGGATATTCGTTCGACAGATCCTGCAAAATGGCGTCCCGTTGAAAGCAGGAAAGTTACCAAGCATGGGCTAATGCAGCGACGGTAGGTAATGTTAATACCAGCACGCTAAAAAAGCAATACAACTTTGCCTCCAGGTCCCTCAAAAGAGACATTGCCAGGGCAAAATCGGAGAACAATAGCTGAATTAGTGAGACACTGGTGAGAGTTCCTTTTGGAACTTGTGCATTCTGGTCTCCTGCCAAGGCTGTCTAGGGGAATTTCTAGAGCCACTACCTTCCACCTCTACAGATGGGCGATAATTCGTTGGCCTATAACGCCAAGGAGAAAACCGATCGCCTAGACGAACTTTTTGCAGCCAACTCGACTTTGCGTGACGGGGAAACGTACCGCCGACCACAGTCAGTTAGCACCGGTTTTAACATGCTTTTTTTCGACTCTCCTACTCCCTAGGCGTCGTCCCAAACTTCTGGAAGGTAGCGTTTGTGCACCCAATCCCTAAAAAAGGAGACAGCTCTGATTCGTCCAACTATAGGCCAAATGCCACACACTCCTCCGGTACTTGTAAAATCACCAGCTACTGAATGACCGACAAAATTGTTTTCGCTGGTGATCTTTTCGTATATTTACTATTCACACACACTTCGTCACCTTTCGTCTATTCACACACACCGGTGGGTCAGGTCTGGCATAAGGCGCTTCTTTCAAATCTTCCTTCCTATGGGATTCTCGATAAATTATGTAACTGTTTCACCAGTTTCCTTGTAGACAGAAGCATTAAGGTCGTTATCGACGGTGCATGCTCCGACATAAAATCTGTGAATGCTGGTGTCCCGCCAAGCTGTGTGCTATCACTCACACTCTTTCTTCTGCATATCAATGATATGTTGCAAACTAGATTGCTATGCATATGATAGATAGCACGGGAAATGCCTTTTACACCGGCCGCCCCAATTTCTCTAGAAAACGTCATTGAGAATCGAAACAAATTTATGTCTAAAATTGAAACTTCCTTAGCGGATGTTTCAAATTGTTTTCGACTGAATCTAGTCCATTTAAAACCCAAAAAGACACAGGTTCGTTCATCGCAAAAAAAATATCGTTTTGAGAGCATCTTCCTAACTGCCTTAGCCAGTATCGGAATCCTAGCCATCGACATATCAAGCGTAGTCTAGTTTCGGAGTCACTTAGAGGGTAAGGTCAAATTGGCCTCGAAGAAGCTCAGTGTGCTGAACAGATCGAGGCAGTTGTTCACTCCGGTCCACCGCCTCCAACTCTATTAGTGTGTGTGTCATGTGGAATACTGTTCTCATCTCTATGCAGGTGCACTCAGTCACGGCGGACGAGCTTAGGCACGCAGTGGTGGAGGCCGGGGGCTGCTCCCTGAGCTACGTGAATGCCGGAGTAATACGCTTCGGCCCAGTGGACAGGGGGCAGCGGTTGTCAGTTGCCCCATCGCAGCGGCCAAAAAAGTCGCCGAGGGGCGAAGACTCCTGGTTGGAGGTTTCGTGAAGGCGCAAGCACGACTCCTGCAGGCTCTGCCAGCAAGGTGCTTCCGGTGCTTATCGGTTGGACATGTGGGGGTTCAGTGCACGGCAGAAATCACCGTAGGCAACATTTGCTTCCGCTGTGGGCAGCCCGGTCACAAGGCGGGTTCTTGCAATGCTCCGCTGCTCTGGTTTAGGTGCGCAGCGGGGGGCAAACCTGCAGACCACGGGGTTGGCAGTAAGGCCTGCGCCGAGTCAGGACTTATTTTTATTAATTTAGGTCACCTTCTGCCCTTAAGTCACCAACGGAGACAGAGGGTGTTACTGGAAAGCGACAAGGTTCGCAGCGGGATGCGGAGATAGAAAGGACCCGTTTGCTTGTCTTCCCCCTTTTCCATAAAAAATAAACTTTTAAAGAAATCTTGCAGGAAGTACTTGGCCGTACAGATGATCAAAGTTAATCACTACTATTGCTACTACTAATATTGGGGCTGTGACTATTAACAGTAGCAATAGTAATGTGCGGCAACTCCAAGGTAGAAAATGCCAGTGTAGTTTAATTGTGTACAATTTCTAAGAATATACCATGCCATCTACATTTACAGTTTCACTATAAAAAATAATATAAAATGAGCCAAAAATTAACTTTAACATGCACCGGCGCAGGCTAATTCAGCGACCAATATGGAATGTACCTCAAAGAACGTGACGTGCGTGGACTTATGAGTGCTGAACCGGTTCCCCGAGATAAATCGTTGCGCTTCTAATACATGGTCTTATGTAATAGCCAATACAGGCCTTTATTAGCATGTAATATGTTATGTTTTTGATTATATTATTATAATATTGATTATATTATGTTCTTTCAGTTACTTTATTTTTGACAGAAAGTTTGGTTGAGCACTCTAATTCTACTACGAAGTAGTACGTATTACATTTCCAAAAAGTAATTCAAAAATCATTAAAGCTAAATAAAAAGTGAGAATTATGAACATATTAAAAGATAAATTAATGAACTCAAAATTAGAAGGGAGTAGTAGGCAAGGTAGATAGACACTGGAAGGATATTGTCGAATGAATTGCGGATATCATAGCTTGATAAAGTCAGGATCGAATGCCCGTTTCTAGACCTGGCTCTTGCTTGGCAGTCCGAGCCTTACAATCTTGCCTCCTACTTTATGCCTAGTTTGGGATGAGATAGCCGTGTGTGTGATGTGTAAAGTTATTATTATTTACTTTTTAGACTACTATCATTTTTTTTAATCTGTTACCATATTTTCTTCATGAACACAGCTTCCGACGTGGCTATACGGTCAATTATTTCTGCTTTCTTTATCAGAATTCTAAACTTGAAATCGATTTATAATTTTTATTTTAAAATAGATTATCGTTAGAGTTATATATTTCTATCAGTTGTGGATCTCAAGAGATTCAGGCTAAAGCGATTGCATGGAATCGAAACCATTAAAACTCTATGGTATCTGCATTATTATACCTGAGCCATAGCAGCGTAAAACAACAGATACCCATAAGTAGAAACAAACACCTATCCACTTCTCTATCTACCCGTATCATGAGGACAGTCCAAGATTTGAAAAACGTCTCACAAAGGAAATAAGCCACTGCCGTTCTCATTGAAGAAGATTCAGAACAGAAAGTCATCATCATCGACATCGAAATCTTATCTAGGAATTCAAATAACAGTGTACATTAATTAGGTAATACTGAACTGGAAAGCAAAAATAAAGAAGCATTTACATGTAGAAATTGTAGTTGTATTGTCAATTTTGCTCTCATCTTTGCTTGAGAATAACGAAAATGAAACGGTGATGCGTCATTTTCTACCAGATCTAAGCGTGTTTACTATTTCACTGTAACAATTACAAACGAGTCTATCATCAAAATGCAGCTCTGACATTGTTTCCGGCATCTATTACGTAAGTAAATCAATCGAGTTCAAATATCGCACAGGCCATCTCATTTTCTAATCGAGTCACTTGCATAATTGGAACGATTTGCACAGTGGCCGCATCGGGCACGGGCAGGCCTCGACGAGCTCAATCGCTTATGCAATCACAATAATCAATGCTCCGCCGATGAAACAGTGAAATCAATGCTTCCAACTCCAGTTACCGCATCGCCTGAACTATATTCATTGACATTACAACTTAATCAGATCTCATTAAGAGATCAGGTTTATATTAGGCAATTCTTTGAGTGTTGTAAAGTTGAATTGATATTTGCCATTGCATAGGATTTATAGACATGAAAATCTAGAGATTTTACTTATACAATCTTATTTTAAGGGTGTGACAGTCCTATCAGTTTCAGTGAGTTAATATTTAAGGTTTATATACCAAAGGGAAGATTTTAAATATATTAGTATCAAACCAACAAAGGCAGTTAGTATTAACCTTGGCCAGAGTGATGTCGGCATTGCGGGGCGAGCCGCACCCTCAGGAGCTGCGCAACCACTCTTGTTTTACTTGATTTAATTGTACCACACAGACGGTGACTCGCAACTGGTCTGTTTCGACTCGCTGCACAATTTCTCGCCACTTGGCAGCTACAAGTGTATGCAAACTTATATTATTTGCATGTCACATTCAATCACTTCAATTTGCCTACAGCCGCTTGCTCCTAAAACGCATTAGTACACTGCTTACAGGTAATTAGATCGATATCTATCTTATGTAATCAAGCTCAATATTAAGGGCAGTATGGAGGCAATTTGTCTTAAAAACATGCTAATTGGCATTTGCAGTTTTTATTTACTATATCTAATTATATTACGTATATGGTTTATTATTTCACTTATGTACTTTTTAAGAAAATAGTACTGAAATTGCATTATATTCAGGTTTGTACTGTATTAAAAGTTTCATGATCTGTGATTAAGCAAGGCAGTGACAAAACAGAGGTATTTAGACTTCCAATAGGTTTAGATTTAGAAACTTGGAAAATATTTTGTTATAATATGTCTCATTGATATCTGAAATTTTAGGGTTCTATTATATCTATCGAAGAACGAAGTAATAGGGAGGTCTAAAATGTCCTAAAAGGATTGGTTAAAAGTAAATACCTTTTTGCATGGTCAGGCTTAGATTGTTCAGCAGATAGTTCTATACATAATCTTTTAGTGTTTTAAAAATGTAATTATTAGCCTGAGTTACTTATAAAAACCAAACTAATAATTAGGCAAAAAAATTTACTGATCAAAAGAGTTATCAAGGAATAAATTTTACTATAATGACAGGTTACTTGCAAAGTTAAGTAAAATTATTTGTATTGTACATACATTTGTATCCTTTTTTTTATGTATCCAATTTCAAATAATGTAATGCCAATGGTAAAAGTGTAAACTGTCTGTAAAATTGTGCTACTTTGTTAAAAAAAAACTTTAAGTAGATATATAGATAAAAATCAGGAGCAGATAACAGACTAATTGAGACACTGCTAAAATATACCCCTATATAAAGCGTCCATATTAAGACTGTATAGCAGGCTATCAAATAAATTCCGAACACGTGGAAGTTACTGCCTCGCGTGTAGCGATTATAAGAGGCTCATTTTGTTATCTCAACATCATCCAGACATAATGTAACGTGCAAAATTTAGACCTTCGGAGTAATTTGATCCGACAACAACGACTTAAGATCACCTAATCCACAAGTAAAATCCATCAGAAAAGTCACAATTATGCTATGGCTATTCTTATTGAATTCATTTTATGCCGTTAAAGAAATGTTTGATTACTGATTGAGAATTCAGCATCAATAAATGTTAATGAATTTTAAACAAAATACACCTCTGGTGTCGGTTAATCAAGAAAACTCCGGTTTTCTGGATTAACCGACACCTTTGATAATTTTTGTCGAAAAGTCGAAAATTACATAATAGATTACATAATAGATAGACGAACGTTTCATATGACAATAAGCGAACGGTACGGTACGTAAAACCTAAGCAAAGGGTAAGATATAACTTTGAAACATGATGTCACATTTTGTGAAACGTCAACATATTGATTACATTGTTGCTGAATGCAAAATCTTCAGATCTGTTTATTTTCAGGTATTATAAGAATGATGACGAATATTGCGATAAAAAAAAACATCAAATGAGAAAAGGTTTGCCCAATGCATTCTTGTACAGAAACCATAGTCTAAACAGAGAGATATTAGCCTTAGTCTCCCTTGCGAAACTGTCTGATATAGCCTTGGCGAACCAGATGGTGCTCACAGCACCTATAGGGGTAGTAAAATCTTACGTCGGCGTATGACTTAATGCTACTAAGATAATCACAGTTAAGTAAATGAAATATCGGAATGGAGATAACGTGCTATGTATAAATCTATTTGCACTTTTTGGGAATAATAATTATTAATAGACAGTGTCACCAAACGCACTTCCTTTATCATGATCGAAGACACATAGGGTCATTGAGTGGCTGGTTCTCTCGAGAAAATAGCACATAGGTAGGTAGTGTGTCAGAGTGACGACACGTCGGGTAGGTAGATAACTTATTAGGGTAGCTTTGCAGATTGCGTGAATGCGTTCATTTCATCGTCGCGTTGCCTTTGTTGGTGCACCGCGCTGGGTGGGCCGCTCTATCGCATGCTCCACATTGCACGCCGCAGGTACCAGTATACCACCGCTGCATCGCATCGCACCGCACACCATGAACATAAACATGTACAAATTATGCGCAATTTGTTTCGCTATCCCAGTTTTGTTTGCTTAAGGGATTACTGGTGATTATCACTAAATCTTTCCTTATATCATCTACGATACGAATAAGGTAGTTGTAATATTTCTTTAGAACTTTTTAAGGTGCTTTCTTAGCGAACCATTGCGTAACTTGTTACCATGTAGAGTATTTTTGATTGAAGGTATACTCAGACCAAAAGTCCAGTATCTTTTTTTTTATGTTAGAGGGGGCAGACAAGCAGACGGGTCACCTGATGGAAAGTGACCATCGCTGCCCATGAATGTCTGCAACTCAGGAGTCACAAACGCGTTGTCAGCCTTTTAGGAAGGAGTACGCTCTTTTCTTAAAGGTTTGAAGGTCGTATCGGTCCGGAAATACCGCAGACGATAACCCGTTCCACAGATTGGTTGTGCGGAACAAAAAGTGTCTCAAAAAGCGCACAGTAGTGGAGTGCCAACTATCCAGGTGATGAGGATAAAAAAAAACCGTTTTAAATATGGTAATAGTTTCATGACGTGATCAAGGGATATAACATAATCTGACAAAATCTATTAACATAGACTTCTTGTATTTCTACAAGAGAAAAACTTTATAAAGATAGTTTATGATATATAATAATACCAGTTAATGATATAATTACTATAACATGTTAAAATTAAAATTGTAATCTTTTATATTAGAATTGAAGAAACCAAAGATACAAATTGAATGACAGAACCAGCATCCACAATTATTTATGAATCAGCGATAATGTTGTTTAAGCTTTAGGAGTCGGTATAAAACAATGTTAAATTATACTATCGTTGTAACATGGCGTTTTGTCCGAGAAATAAACTAGACAAAGATTATTTCAGTTGTCTTTATAGCCAACCGGTATTATGAGTCAGACGTGATTGTTTAATTCAGTGCTTCTAAACGTGTCGTGGCTCATGGCGCATGCGCCCAGTCACAACTACAACTTTGATTCATAAGCTAGCTTTATTTTGTAAAACATTATTATCTTGATTTAAGTACATTAGTGCCTTGATAATCATAATTATCCAATACTGAAGAGGTACATTTGCGGTAGTGACATCAGTCTCAACTGTGACGAGTGCTAAAAATGCACATATATTTTAATTTATCAGTTCATGAAATTTACATTAACATGTTGCTCACTTCTCCTTGAACATATATCTGAGATTGAATAAGATATGTAGTATTCGAAAAGATAAATGTTGTAGTTAGAGATTGAAAGAGGCAAGCACACGTCACCTAAACTAGTAGATAATCGCGGGGGCATGTACCTGTTGCGTTGCGCACTCCTTTCATGGAATATTATTCTTGTTATAGAGAGCACACGACACAAAGCGAGTTTATCTGGACGCATTATGAGAAGCATCTCCGCTCCCAGATCGCGCGATAATATTCGTCGTCGTCGACTCACAAAAGTATAGAACGAGGCGCACCGGCTCACGATGCATAGTAGAGCGCGACAGAGCGGTGCGGGCGGCAGCGGCCGATGTAAGGTGATCTCGAGCCGAGTTGACCTTTGTGCATTACGGGCAACCGCCGTCGATCTTCTTTGTGTCGCGGCTCGCTTGTCAGCGTCTTAGCAAGAAGGAACTTTGTTGTCTTTCTCCAAAAGAAAGTAGGTAGGTAGAGATTTCGATGTAAGCATTGTTCCGCCTTCGAGTTAATTCAATATAGTGCTGCTGTCTATCGAACGCCATTTTTGTTTAACATTTGAATAGGTCTCATTGTGCTCGCTGTTTGGCGTTATGAATAGCGAGCAGGTGTGTCTTAGGAAGTTTACGGTCGCTGATCTTAAAGGTCTCTCTAACGTTAACAATATTTTTGACAGTTTCTTTTCTAATACTTTCTCGAAAGTATTAGCTAGGAATCCCAGCTTATCGATAACAATAATATAATACCTAAGAATACAAACAGGAGCGCATAGTTAATTAAGATATATAGTAATATCTAGTTGTCCTGGTTATGATATCTCCATATATGTATCATGGGTGAACAGTAGAAATTTTGTTTCAAAATGTAAAAGCACAACAGCTAAAAAGCATTTATAATATCTAATCGCTGATCTACAATGTTACAACGATCTTGTAAATTATGATCTAAATAAAACATTGAAGTCTGCTAGAAAGTTAATTGGTAACCAAAATCAAGGGAAGTTAGTGGGTCATTGTGAAATAATAAAATGCCTTTGGAGATTATTATTTATATGGTCACTCGCGTCAAATGAGTAATGAGGAACCGAGATGTGTCATCGGATTTTACTATAGAGAGCGACATGTTGTCAAATGCGGGGACTTTTTTACGCCGTGAGATCGACGTCGCATTCGTGGACTGGCACTCGTGTGTGAGCTTATTAACTTCATTCACTTGGATATGAGCTAAGGCTTTATCCTATTCATGTGTTTCCTCTTGTATAAGTCGGTAAATTGTATCAGTTATTATCATGAATTATTGTCTATTTAGTAAGCCTGTTGTCTTGTCACCTCACTAATCTAATGCTGGCTAGCATAATTTATATCACTGAGATATGCTAATACTGCGAATATTTCATACATTATATACCAGACAAATAGTGATAGTATGACTCGCCAAGTGCTGTAAGTTAAGTAAAGTTTTGTTTTTATTGTTATCTATATAATTTAATGGTGACTCGTAACGAAAACGCTATCAATTAAGGCGTTAGTTCTATGTTTTGAAAAACAAAAACAAAAAATCTTGAAAAAAGTGGGGCTCCCAGATGACGCACAAATAGCTCGAACTCGGAGTTGAGCCTATAGATAGGTAGGAATAATTACGTATACAATGACAGATGCGCCAATTTAGTCCGTGTCACCTCGCCCGCCTCATAACAATTAACTACGGTATAGGAAACGGTCAGCTGGCATATTTTTTCAAATAATCTGGATCAGTTGGTCGAATTTTATACGTCTGCTGACCCATATGTCTCGTAATCTTAACGTATTTCAGCATACTATGGCCGTAACAGTAACGGTAAAATACTATACTTAAACAGAATTATAGCATTTTTTTTATTTCTTTTATGTGAAGTTCGTCTGTCGTAAATTCACTTTCCTACTAGTTTTTAAAAGTACAGATATTAATCAGCTCTTTATTTGTAAACTATTTTTACAAGAGTAGTATCATTTATTTATTGGACAACCAGTAGTTGTTACATTAAAAACTAAAGCACAAAAATCTAAAGCATGAATCCATTATATTGAGATTAATGCATTAAAAATAAAACAACAAACAAAGTGCAATTAACAAGCTTATTACTATTATATAATTTTACTCGTAACTACCTAGAGACCACTTGAATCATTTGATTTAATAAGCCTTACCATATTTACAAACATCAGAAATATAATCTTAGATAAATGCAATCTCTAAAACACTGGATTTGTTTATTTTTAGTTATTTTTGGTACTGTTTTTATTTGGTTTTCTTAGCTCCTTAGTGTTGTCCACGGTAAGTAATGTAATGTAAATGTATAGTAAGTAAAAAAGTAATGTAAGTTAACCATAGGTATATTTTTTTTATTTTCTTTCTAATCAATCAATCAAAAATCAAAGTGACCAAAATAATACAGCTAATCGTAGACTAAAATAGTCATCTCTGTTCATTTTTACAGCAAAAACAGTGACTAAGTTTTTGTTTCTTTAAGGCAGACGTCGATGCATGTATAGCTGCTTTCGGATAAACTTATAGATTTATTTTGTCGAAACGTTTCGACATGTCATCCCCGGATTGTTCAATATTATTGACAAACAAGAATATTTGTAATGGTGCGTCAACAGTTTTGCTTGTTGTTCTCAATGAATTTAAAGCTTTATAAGTAATATAAACAAATACTTACTAAAATAGATGCCTATCTTACTTTTTATGTGTACGTCTAGCACCGGTGGCAAGTCAGTCAATCGGTAATATTTCATTTAAAACAATAGATAACATTTCAGATAAATTGATACCAGACAAAGGAATTGTAAAAAAATCCACACGAAAAACTGCCCAGCATTAACCGAAAAATGATAAACCCTAAATGCACATTCGGACAATCGACATTACAATGTAAGTAGGCAGTCTTGTAGTGTGTCCGAACACTCGCCGCTACACACTCAACACGGTTCAGAGGGACAAGCCACAAAGTATTTCTTGAATGTGTAATCAGAGAGTTTATTGATCGTGGTAAGATTAACACCACTCCGCATTGTCTGTCTCGGCACGTCTTAAATTTTCCTTTTTTGTGCCAATAACTTAAGGAATTCACGAATTATTATTTTTTTCTTTGCCTTTATGAACGTCGTCGTTTATCACAACGTGAAAGAAATATTCCTTCTTATGTTGCGCTTTCGTAACTGCCTTTCAATTATAAATTGTGATGTTTTACGACTATGTTTTAAAATAAAAATATGACTGAATTAAAATTACAAAAACTCTTTCAGTCAGCCTAGAATAACACTATTGATACCCTGAGCCTGACTAAAGATTTATAAGGTAAATCATTAAAATCAAATGTGATAATAGGCAAAAATAATACAGATTTTACAAAATAGGAAGTTGTTAGTTGTAATGTAAACAATAAACCACATTGGTTGATTTATTGTTTACATTACAACTAACATAAACAATTACAACTGACGTAAACTATACGAATACATACCAAATATATTAAATATAATATATGTCATATAAGCAATGTCTTAATTCTATTAGAGGTTTTGCCTTTTTTCAGAAGTTTCTAGTACTATTTTGCTACGAACCATAGGTGAAGGCACATCAAATCATGGTATATTTTCTTTTACTGATAATAATCGGGATGAGCAAAGAAAGAAACAAACATGTACTGTTTCAATTTAGAATTGATCTGTAAAGTAATAGAATCCTATTTATACGAAGATATGAAAGAGGTGTTTCATTCAATGATTTTCTAGTTCTTTATTTTAAGTTTTATTTTTCTTTTTCTTATTTATTTATTTCTCAATTTGCCGGTCGTCCACCGTTTTAGTGATCTGCTAGAAATTTCTAGCATAATGTCCTCTTTTGTGTCATCATCAACAGCCTATCGCAGTATACTGCCAGACATAGACCTCTCCAATTGCACGCCGCTTAGATCGATCCTCGTCTTCTCGCATCCAGCTCCTGTCAGCCATCTTGTGTAAATCGTCACTCCACCGGGGTCTCAATTCTGCTATTTTATGTTCATGCCAAATCACTGTCATACCACTGACACGCTATCGAGATGCCATCGAGTGGCCATTGGCATCGGTATAAATATCGGTAGTCTACACTAACTCAGTGTCTTTACAGTGGCGATGGAATGGCAGTGGCTCATCAGTGGTGATATCAAAAAGATTGCCATATTTGGAAAAATAAATAAATCATTTCCTCAAAAAACGTAATATATTTTCAAATTATAAGGAAATGATTTTTTTTTTTTAATAATTTATTTATTTCTTTTTTTTTTAATAATTTATATATTTTATTTTTTTAATAATTTATTTTTATTTATTTATTTCTTTTAATAATTTATTATAATAAAAGTAAATAAATCATTTCCTCAAAAAACGTAATATATTTTCAAATTATAAGGAAATGATTTATTTATTTTTCCAAATATGGTATGACAGTGGCTTGGCGTAAACATAAAATAGCAGAATTGAGGCCCGGGCGTCCTACACTACTTTTGACGAGACGCGGTCTCCACTGAAGAACATATATGTGATTAGAACTTATTTATTTTATTTTATTTTGTATTTCAACATTAGAATATTATACATTCCAAATTACATCAAAATATGTTTAGAAGTTTAATCTTAAATGGTAAGAAAGTGAAAAGCCCGTTAGATTTACATAACGTTGATACCATAGCACGTAATTTTTTCACTCACGTCATTCGCTGGTTTGATTTCTATTTCTAAGTCAACGTTTAAAGTAACCTAATTAATTTTACTGCACGGATAGCGTATTGGTTTAAGCGGTCGCCACGCCGCTTCCTACTACGCCTAGTGTTGTGGGTTCAAACCCCACATGGGACGACACTTTGGTGACCTACAAATTGTTGTTCTGAGTCTGGGTGTTCTTTGTGTCCGTTTCATGTGTGTTTGTAAAGTCCCCCGCGACACAGGATATATTCCTAATGCGGGCGTTGTCTTTCTGCAAAAAGAAAATGAAGAAAGAAAATGATTTTTCTAACCAGCATAGAAAATTATAATAAGTAGTGGTAGTTACATACAGGTATTATTAGGCTGAAAACCTAAAACTTTAATAATGTTTTCTTGCATTGAACGCTAATATTACCAACTATTAGTCTCATTTGGAAACTTGAAACTATTTGTTTTTTGCCTGCCAATATAGAAAGACCATCATGTTGCGATCCACAAAGGCGAAGCAGTGACCAAGGCACTTGCCCACTCAGCTAAACTCATCAACAGTGATTTAGTCTGATCAATTTTGTTGCTGTTACTTAATTTAAATCCTTAAGTACCTATTAAATAATTACCTCTTTGGTGCCTGACTGAAAAAAAAAACAAAGTTTCATATCCACATTTTTTAAGAAGTTATTTGCTTGTTTATCCTCTTGTTGATATAAAGACTGGTAAATTGGCCTTAAGTCTTATAAGCATCCATCTAGAGGTATTCTCCTACACACGTGATGCATGATTAAATTAATAAACTTTGTAATTAATTATAATAAAAGGAAGTAATAAATATAAATTATCACATATTTGCTTTACTAAAGCTTTTAAATGTTAAATAAGTTAACATTGTGATCAATATAATTACTACGTTCGATAAGCGTGGAGCAATTTCGCCGTTATGATGTGCGCTATACGTCAGGGCGGCTCCAGCGCATATGCGTATCCTGCGACAGCACGTGCCGTCCACACGGCCGGAAGTGCCTCGCCAACGACCCACTTACCGCGACCTTCGCGTATTTATGTTCATTTCGAATGATCCCAAAGGGACCTGTTCAAACGTATGTCCAATTTTGGTCCGTATACTAAAACTCTAACTAAATATATTGTTTATAACACAGCAGTGTCGGTTACTGATTTGTGGCTTCTTTTTCACCCACCACTGTAACTCCTGTACATCAGGATCCACAGCAGTGACTCACGAACACACCGAGTTATGATACTCGGGAACTCCCAGGAAAAAATTAAACTGTCTTGGAACCCGCAAC
Source organism: Arctia plantaginis (assembly GCA_902825455.1). NCBI lineage: Eukaryota > Metazoa > Arthropoda > Insecta > Lepidoptera > Erebidae > Arctia > Arctia plantaginis. Next base: position 13,179,392 of record CADEBD010000288.1, read on the forward strand.
GAAATTAATCAGAATAAAATTGGAGGAATTGGAAATACAGTAAATTCACTTCCCTCCTTAGCAAAGCGGGAGACAAAATGAAGTAAAATAGGCATACACACTTTTAAACAGGGAAACACCACGGCCACAAAATATTTCGGGTCCTAGGTGAGCTATATTTGATTTCTATAATATGTACGGCACAATCCGATAAACGCACGGAAATTCACCCTAGTTGACACAAGATCCCCATAATATACCGCCCCAGATGTCACCTGCAAGCTATTCAGAATTATATTTCGTTCATTATACTAAAGACTACATTCCCAGAGGATATGATGAGCAGACTGTTCATAGTGAGAGTTAGGTGTTGAGCATTGACATAATGGTGACTCGACTATACTTATAAACTATACTATAACTTGTGGCTGACAGATAATGTCATTGTTATAAATTATTGTAAACAAGTCGCACCATTGTTTACACGTGAAATGTTTCTATGTGTCAGTAAATAACCCGTCCCTTCACTCCTTGTCTCAAACAACGAATTAAAATACCAGCAGCTAATAAGAAAAGCTAGATGTGTATTGAAAATTTGCCTTAATTGGTTGCGATATGGTTGCGATTCATACATAATGTATTATGTGGCTGTGACATACTTGTAGTAGACGTATGTAGATAAATCAAATGATTGACACTTCAGGGTTATTGTGAGATGAGACTTTGTAAAAAGTTATCTGCGTGCTCGTATTTGCGTAGGGAGTGTTGACAAAACTTAGGTACAGTGATAAGGCTCGGACAGGTTGTGTCGCCTTATCTCACGGCAGGAACATCCGCACGTTGCTCGGACGTGCGCTATCCGACTAACACAGTTATTATCGTGCATCCCTACCTCCATCGTGATCGTCTCGACGTATCGGCAACCGCGTGATAAAATGCTCGTTTTAAATCAAAACTACCTTTGAAACGTGGAAGATTTATGTGTAAAATCAAGGACAAGTTTACCATAGTTAAATAATTCATTTACGCAGTAGTTAAATACTTATTTCTTTATTTAAGTTTGTCAGTGTTAATTTATTGTGCTTTAAAAGCTTTTTACAATTTCAAAGTTATTTGTAAACTTGGTTTCGAAATTGAAAAACGAAGAATTAAAGATAGATTTAGAATGTTTCTAAATTTTTGTGACTGATATGTACTTTATCATGTAATGGTCATATATGTATCATAATAAAACTTGCGGCATGCAATACAAAAATATCTTCTCAGAGATCACAATAGCAATGTGTAGAGACAAGTTGACAGTGCACGAGGCCCATAACACAGCATGATGGTTGCTGTCCAGATTAAAGATATTTCAATTCAAGGTTAACACGAAGTGCGCTATTTATTAAAACGTTTGTCATATACATCGATATGTACCGAGACAGCATGTTCGTCTATTGATATTAATCCTAATCGATATTCGTGTAATTTGATCCCTTGGTGTAAGTGACTAATCGTTAATCACGTTTATGGAATCATTTTTGCCATTCCATCTTCAAATCAGGCTTTTGATATGATTATTACACAAATTGGCAACGAAATAATTTTATTGAAAATTATTTGATTGTAAGCAGTAGCCTAAAATAGCTATATTTACAAAAACAAGACTTATGTCAGTCTCGAAAAGAAGAAATATAGTATTACGGGAGAAGTGGACTTCCCTAGTCCATACTCGTAGATACAACTTGTTGTGAGTGTTGGCTAGCCTCATAATATCGTCAGTTTTACTCATACTCACATGTTAGTACTATAATGACAAGAACCTTATTTTAATTTCAGCCGTTTCGATGATGATGCACACTTTGTACAAATCTTTCAATCCATGCGCAGAAAGTGATTATGGACTTACAGTATCATTACATTGTAAAATAAAAAGCATTCAAGTCGTAAAACAGAAAGTAGGTAACATTGCAATAACAATTCATCAGCATAGTATAAAATTGTAAAAAGACAGTACATATTCGGACACAAACCTAATAAATTCAACACAAAATAAATGACAAAATTTGGTAAAACAAAACCCGTACACAATATCAAACGAGAAGATAACATTAATAATAAAGAATGACATCAATAATAAAGAATAACATCATGTGCACCAAGTCACTGCTAGGATATCCATTAATTAATCTGTACAGTACTGGCAACTGTCAACGTCTCCATGCAACACCCTGCTGCCTTGAGAAACGCTCCCTCGCTGCATAAGAATAAATCTATTGATGGGCTAAATGACACGATTTCATTAATATACCTTAGTGCTCGTGACAGGGGTGCATACCGACACAGGTTAGTGCGCGCCAGCGGCACTGCAAACAGGTGTTGTCGGGGTTCGCGCACCGTAGACGCGCCGCGGCGCGGCACGTGGAAATCTATCTGCGCCAGCAATGATGGATTATATGTAAAACCACGTATTAAGCGGAAGACATATGCTACCAGAGCTAGGTTACGACGTACCGCCAACATACGATAGTCGACCATCCCTATAACATATAATGTGGGGTACAAATATGGATAATAATAATACAATCGTTTAAATAGGTATCTAACGAAAGACTTCTGCACCTTCTCCACCTGCAGTACATGTTGGGCCTGATATGGATTCCACACTAAAGCATTCGTCTCCAAGGTACTTCGAACATACGCATTAAATAAGACACTCAGTGTTAGTTTGCTGTTAAAGCGATTGGATTGTCTTAGAACAAATCCGAGACTTTTCCGAGCCTTTTTACACATTTTATCAAAATGGTCGCGAAATGTCATTCGAGTATCGAACCAAGTACCCAAATCCTTCACTGTCGTCGCTCGTCGCAAGACGGTTTGCGATATTGTGTAATTCTCGTGAATTAGAGAACGGGCCCGACCATATGACACCACAACACACTTGTTAATGTTAAGGTTTAAACTGTTTAGGCGGCCCCAATTACAGACAGTATCAATATCGGTCTGTAACAGAGCGCAGTCAGAGGTGGTGGCAATCGGCCGCGCTAATTTAACGTCATCGGCGAACATCAAGCAGGTACTATTTTGAACTTTAGATGGTAAATCATTTATTATTATTAAGAATAATAATGGGCCAAGACAGCTGCCTTGACCTATACCCGAGTAGATGCTATATTCTTCAGATTTAGAATTGCTGTATATAACATACTGTTTTCGATTTGAAAAGTAGTTTGAGAAGAAACATATGAGATTTTCCGAAAAACCTATGTTCGCCATCTTGGTAAGCAGCACATCATTATTTATCTGATCAAATGCCTTTTGAAAATCAAAATACGCCACGTCCACCTGTTTCCTCGCATCAATTTCATTTGAAATCATCATTGTAATATGTAAGAGGTTTGATGTGGTCGATCGGCCCGGCAAAAAAACCGTGCTGTTGGTCACAGAACCATCCTCGTAGCTGATTGTATATGAGATTGTATAATATCGATTCCATTACTTTACCGAAGACCGATAAAACTGCTACTGCACGATAATTGTGTACATCACCCATGGAGCCACTCTTGTGTATGGGTAGAACTTTGGTTGTTTTCCATACAGAAGGATAGATATGATGTTTGAGACATAAGTTAAATATATGTAGAAGTGGATTCGCGAAAACTGCATAGCAGTCGCGAACAATTATCTGAGGTACCCCATCGGGACCCTGGGTGAATTTGGGTCGCAGTTTTTTTAGAGCGTTTAATACGTCACGTTTTTCTATGTAGTCTACTTGAACGTGAACATCAGGTCCGGTACATGCATGATGTAAGTTTAGGGCGGCTGTCATCGCAGAGCGCGGGTCCAGTACGGGCGCACTGGACAAAAACACACTGCTGAAGAACGCGGCAAAAGCATCAGCCACTTGTTGCGAGTTTAACATGCCGAATGTTGAAGGTTCATTTGACTTCCTAGTCTGTTTAATAAATGACCAGAAAGTATTTGGGTTATATAAAATACTATTTTCAATTGACAAGTGATCTCAAAGACAAGCTATAAGTACACTATAGCTTGTCTGTTCTTGCAAAAAAGAGCTACCACGGCCAAACCGCCACTTTAGATTATTTGTATGATTAACAATTATTATTGATTATTATTATTACCTATGTGCCGGGTATATAATGGGTGCATTGTTAATAGTTTTTTTCATTCTTATTTTCAAAATACTCAAATCATTATATTTAGGAAAGTTACTTATAATAGACGAAACCCTGTAATCCTGAATAACATTGACAATCGATTATTTCTTGCAAGCACTTAAAAAAGAGACGTGATTTCTTATATTCAAAGAACGTTGACCCCAAAAACTACTGTAAAACGTTTTAAAACAGGTCTTACCTAAAGTTACGGGAAAATGGTATTGTTAAGGGTCCAGGGGACGTAAATAAAATGGCAGTGGACTGTATAACTGGTATTTTAATCGCCAGGTCTTTACATGTTATGTAGTGTGAGGTTGAAGTCGGACCGTCCACCGTGGTGTCCCAAGGCGAGCAACGGCTGTTTTATATCCTCTGCTCCTCCCGGCTCGGTCCCCCACTCGTCGCACACGTCCGGGTAGTCCCCCCGCACGCCGCGCTGTTGCCCATTGTAGTGCGTTTAGTTAAATCGCTGTCGCAACAGTATAATATATTAAAAATAATAAGTTTACAATCAAAATGAATCTTATCTAATCATATTTGTAACAATTATGTAAAAAATATAGCAAGAGGTGCACAGCTAAACTAAACACCAACATTTGTCATGGTTAACAGAAAACACAACATTGGGATTGTTCCTCTCCAACCTTGAACAATAACCAGTTCGAGTGCAGAGACGATTTTTTTTCAAATTCTTTTATTCGTATTCAAAAAGCTTAATGGAATTTCGCAGTGCAGTCGGCGTATTGTACAACGACGAGGAAGGTGGATAAAATCAACAACGCATTAAATCGCCCGATTATTCAATAATAGGGTAAAAGAATATTTTGCGCCTCGGCTTGAAAAATGCTAAAGATAAAATATCTCTGGACAAAGAGAAATTTGGTAAAGTCGGGAAACTTTGTGCGTGGGAGAGACGTCTAGCGAATATCTGAGTGGGTTTGAGGCATTACGTAGTATGTAGCATAGCGCTGCGTGCAGGTAGTGTCGGCAACCGTGCATAAATCTGCAGTGCAAACGCAGCCGGTGGCGACTCAATGTTCACGCCTACAGAGGCTTCGCGGGCGCTGGTGAAGCCGCGTGCCTGCACTCACCGAACTGCACGTTCTTAGCATATCTGAATCTGTCTACACGCAGCGGCACACCGCCGCTGCCAGATATGGGCAAAAAATTGAAACACGGAACGTACATTTCTGAGTGGGCCTCTGCCTACACATATAGAGCTACGTTAGTACTTTCTTTATGTTTCGCCCCTGTATGGTAAACAAAATAAAATCTTGTTGACGATCTGCATATCACACAGGTTCCGAAAACTTATTATAATAACTATAACTGGGAAAAATAAAATTACAAACATTCATGGGTTAGGCACTCACGAAGAGGTAAAATATTTTTTTGTAAGAAGACGTTGTTATGCTACGAAGGGTAAGCTCTGTGATGTTATAAAACTAATTTATAATTTGATTGGCAAAACTCAGAAATCCTTCGAGGCATATCGTTAGTACAATACATTGGTTTTTGCGCGACTCGTTACCTGCATGAGCTGTGTCCCACGGCCTCGGCGCCTCAACAGGTGTGCACCTGAGACCAGACGCGTTTTTTCATTACGGACATACCTACAATCAAACAAAACGAACTACATGCTCGTTTGAGAATGATGCTCCGATTCATTCATCCTTCGGCGTGGAATTCTTTTATATTTGCTGGCCGAACTCGATCTTATTTTTATTGTCTCGCTTCACGATTACATTGATGATACGCGTCTGTGCGTGTCTCAACGAGGCCTATGTAGATTTATTGATTATACAAAAGCTTTAAAGAACGGCAGCATTGAGGATTACTTTTAAATATTTATTTAATAATTATTTGGGCATACCCTTTTAGACTGAACATTATAATAATGTTGTTGTCTACTGAAAACCTGAACGTCTTAATACACATGAAAGTTTCATTATCAAAACTGCTACCCTTTTCATGGGAATACTTTGGATACGGGCGAGCTTGTTGGTCTAGTGGTTACCCTGACTGACTGAGGTCGTGGATTCGATTCCCACCCAGGACAATAATTGTGTGATAAGCACGGTCATTTGTTCTGTGTCTGGGTGTAATTTATCTATAATATGTATGTTTTTAAAAATACATAAGTAAGTTTATCAGCATTCAGGTTACCGTAGCACAGGCTCTGCCTAGTTTGGGATGATATATGTATCCGTGTATGTATGTATATATGTACATATGTATATACTCGTATAACCTATCATATAATATACATGAAAATACAGGCGAGTTGTTTATTAAGAGGATTATATAGCACCTTATGTGTGTATTGTAGAAGCATAGCAAAGATATATAGGTGTAGACAATATTTTATTAAGAATTAAAACACATACGTGTGTGAATTTAAGATTTATTAAGTAACACATTATGTAAGCATAATGAAATAGTATTTAAAGTTATTATATCACGGTTTAAAAAAAGGTTTGAGTTGTCACACGTGCGATTCTAATGCAGACCTAAATATAACATTTTAATTCACGTGCTATTGACGACCTTGATTTAGTGTCGGTCAAATATTGCAAGCAAGGCGTTGCTGCATACCTATGGCCCATTTAAATCTGACACTTCCACACATTGCAACGCGATGATTTCGCTCTCCACGTTACAAGTCTATTATGTATAAGTAACAGTATATACATATTATATTGACCAATAATACTTAGTACCCTAAAAACCTTCAGCGTGTAATTAACAAAGATTTTTCAGATATCAAGTTGCTTTTTCAACAAAAAATATTGGGTAGGTATCTACTTATTTTACTGCTAATCTAACATAGCAATATATCACCACTCAACATTTAGACACTTACCTTAACCTTGAATATTCGGATGGGACATAGTTAATATTTATTCTATATGTTTGCATATGCATAGATATCTGTAGAATATCATAAACAAACAGATCAACAAGTCGCACTGTTAGCTTTATACCATTTTATCTATAAATTTGTTCTTGATTTAGAGAGCCCATAAAAGATAAATGCAGCCGTAACCTTGATCTACACACATCTTGATATTGGAAATTGTAGGCAAACAAAGGTGGGTAAATGTATTGCGTACCAGCTCGTATTCCACGAATGATAACAGCTTGGTGAGAATAATAATATCAACCTTGGATTTAACGACAACTCAAATAATGTAGGTTACACATTTAATATTCTCATAATACATATTCGTATGATGGTACACTTTCTCACGCAGTCAGCGAACAGCTCCAAATCGTATCCACAAACAAGCGCTCTTTGAACAACATTACATTTACCTGAATCAGCTGATTTTGGGCATTTGAACGGTTTGAATGAACTTGTAAAGACTTCTAAACAGGGCAACTACCTGCTATTTGGTTGTCAATTGAAGTTGCGTTGAGAAACTTACACCTTACTGTGGGAAATTTGTATGAGTGTTGGAGAATTGTCTTTATTATTATGCATATGTTAATGTGGCAGACGTTGCAAATATTATTTTATCGTTTAGGAGCTCTAGATGCATGAATGTTCCGCGCTGCTTCCTTTAACGATTGAATTCGGTGTAATGGAATAGTGATTTATTGTCTAATTAAATCGAAGCTTGTGTAGGTTGATTTAGGCGCATATTGTGGTGTCCGAGCGTTCGGTTGCGCAGCGGTGTGCAGGCGCAACGTAGCATGGTCGCTCGCTATCGCTGCCGGCCGATCGCGTCGTGTTAATTACTTTCATTAAGGGCAATTGTCCTGCCCAATCGGTCTGATCAGTCAGTTTGCCGCCGCTCGATATTTCCACTCTATACCATTAGGCCACTTCGTACCAAATAACTCTTGCATGAATAGTGCACATACGCTTATTTAAGTATTAATTGAAGTTTTGATATAGTTTATGACTATCAATGATCAAACGGTTGCCACGAATTGCCATTGATTGAAAATCTGTTCTTCTGTTCAATAAATTTATCTCAAACAATTACTAGAGATACTTTAAGAATGAAATTACTTAAAGAATACTTACATACGGTATGTATTACTCACGCGTGTATTTGGGGACGCCTGGGTATGGATGAAAATGGAATTAGTTCTAGTACACACGGAAGTAAAACATTTATCTTTAATGCATACGAATCGCACTTACGAAAATTAACAAAATTATTTAAAATAATGTGATGCTCAACTATTTTTCATGTTATAAAACATGACATCTTCGCCTATTTGTGTGATCTAGTTTTTACTCGCAAACTACCCAAAGTAACACAGTAAACCAAATTTTAAAAAAACCTACCACTCCTACGTGAATGTTGCTAGTTTCTTTTGCTTTACCCGTCATCAAGAAGTTATCACTCCGAAGTGAGTTGACGATATTTCAGTAACACTTATTCTTTTATTTTTATATTGTTAAATATAAAAGATTTTGTGTCAATGATGTTACATCTTGTGTTTATGTCCGTTTTATTTCTTTTGGGGGCTTATCTAATTTTCAATTACCGAGAGTGTGTCTAACTACTAAAATAATAAGAATAATGAAGTACTTTTTACTGTTTAATTTGATGCCTGTCAGAGTTTATTAAGTAAGTTACATTTATAAACTGAAAAAAAAGTTGTTCATAGATGAATATTTTACGTTTCTTAAAATGTTTTATCCAAATACATTTTTTTGGGTAATGTTTTCAGTTAGTTTTTAAAGATTGCATTAACTTACATTAAATGTTGTTTTCTAAAAAAAAAGGATTAGCCTTCAAAAACATGAAGATAGTGCAAAACTTAATTTCTAGTGCACCTACTCAGACATTTCCCCATCACCGAAAGTCAGGCAATGCCTGTGGCATTACGTCGGCCATTGTACAATTAATTTTATTTTTTGCATACAGAATTCAATAAAATAAATAATAAAAATATATAAAGAATTTCTTTGTCAAATTCCACACATCGATTCCACGTCTAACATATCAAATATAAAATTTATGTTAAGGAACCCCCCTTCAGCAATCGTTTAGTTGATAGCAAGCCGGTAGCAGGATGCACACTAGTAACACTGGTGAACAATAAACTATATTTCTCGATAGGCCATTAACATACCTATCATTGTACTGCGTTAATCGAATGGCCCGGAGCACCAGTATATGGCGATAACCCGCGCCACTGCCCTAAGCAGCTCGTCCTATTGCTGAACTATAATTAAAATTAGTTTACAATTATGCACTTGAATACCTCGGCTTAAAGTGATTTCATTTTATTAAAGATTTTTTTAACAACATGCTAACCATGCAGAAATAGGTAACGTCAAAATTAGTCCATCGATGAGTATATTTACCTACTTGGGTGAATAAATTGGATCAGAAAGTTAGGTACCACAACAGATAAAAACTGTGTGTTCCAAAGATATCTTGTAGCACACTTTGTCTCGGCTGTTCATATCATGTTACTTGCTCGCAAAATAGGTATGTCCAATACAGTCGTCTGAATTTAAATCATCATCATCATCAGCCTATCGCAATCCACTGCTGGACATAGGCCTCTCCCATTGCACGCCACTTAGAAATGAATTTAAATGAGAGCTTGTAATTGACTGAGTTTACTTTCTTTACTAGGGCAGATATTCCATGAAACAGAAAATCTCTACTAATTTTGTGTATTCAAAAAAAATGACAAAGGTACACACACCTTAACGAACACTCACGTAATATTTACTCATACAATTTGGGAGTAATGGCTTGATACTCTTTAGTAGATGAATAGTATTTGAAAATTCTCGAGTGAGACCACTCGCCCACAATAGGAAAACAATATTACTAAGCCTTAATGGCAACTTTATGAACTTCAACTTCTTAATGTTAAAATCGTTCATTTTGAAAACTTAGCAATTTGAGAATTGATTTAGAGTTAGTGGTTTGATTAATTAATTCACTATTAAATATGGAAACATCTAATTGTTAGACACTGAAACAGCATAAAGTAAACGCAGCGAAAAAAACTATGTAGCACTGTGTGGTAGGTCTACGGTAATATTGTTAACTGTTCTTAGGCTAGCTGACTTCTGCTAGCTGTACAGTAAGTCTGCTTTCACCATAATTTTTGTTAATAATTTTGTTTTTGGAACGATTCCTCACCACGCGTTATACGCTCTGATGGGAGCGGGACCAAAAAAATGTGTAACAAGACTTTTTGCCGACACTTCTTGCTATGCGCGCTTGCTACGCTTAGATCTTTTAAACTAAGCAACAGATTTGAATTCGGTTTTCACCAATAGAGAGTAATTCAATAGGAAGGTTTATATGTAAAATACATGCATATTATAATTGAGAAAATCCGAAAAACCATTTTTAAATGCATTTATAACAGCAGTCACTGCTGGAAATGTGTGAACTATTAAAATCTTAGGCATCAGTTCGGTTAATGTTCACACGAATGAAGAAGCTTTGTAGTCATTGGATACCTCGTTTGCTCTCCGAAACGGAAAAAGAAGCTCTTGTGGAATTGTGCCGTGAAATGCGTCTACGTTTAAAAAATGGGAGGTCATGATGTGTTTCTGAAATCATTAATGGCGACAAAACAAGGATATATCAATATGATCCGGAAAGTAAGAAGCGTGTTTCCAACAAAATTGCAAAGACCGCGGAACATTGGCATAAAAATGGTGGAGCTGATATCTTGCAACATTAATGCTAGAGAATTGTAAGTCTGTTTACTCAGAATGGTATACTACAGTCGCATTGCCAAAAATTTCAAAGCTGTGCAGGAAAGACGAACAAAGACCGGACTCCGGGAATGATGTTTCACCACGACAATGCGTCTTCAGACTCTTCTCTCACAACAAAGGCATTCATACAGGAATCGGGTATTGAAACCCTACCTCACCCACCTTACAGCCCCGGCTTAGCTTCTTGTGACTTCTTTTTATTCCTAACCTTAAAAGATAAGATATTTATAAAATAACCATAAAAGATAAGAATTTTTTCAAGTGATAAAGAAGCAGTGGCTGCCTACGAATCAGCCATTTTTGACCTGTCGGAGGAAGAAGAGAGGATAAACCAGTCTTGGAATGAGTGTTTCCAAGACTGGTTTATGGGTGGAAATTTTTATGGAAAGTGATGGAGAGTATTGGAACAATACAGTGATACTTAGTTAATTTATTAGCGTAATTTAATTATTAATCAGTTGATTCATGTCAAAACTGTGAAATCAAAATCCATTTACGACGAATTTATTAATAGTTATCATAATTCAATACCTTAAAATTTAAAAACCACCGACACAACTACGTGATGGAAATTGGTCCATCCGTTCTGAAGCTATGTTGAAATGAAACAGACAGACAGATAGATACACAGATACACAGTTTAAACTTATAACACCCCTCGTTTTCCCTCGGGGGTTAAAAACACCACGTGGGTATTTAAAACATAAAAAATGGAAAGATTTATAAAAAACACACTAGCCCACACTGCAGTTCCACTTAAGAAATAGCCTTTTTTTTTTTTTTTTTTTTCCGTGCGGAAATCCCCTCGGATACCACCTGTCGGTGGCATGTCGGACTCGAACCGACTAAAACCGCACGCCTTCGCCGGGTACTAATAGCCGGGGAACCAGGTATACCCTAGAAAGGAAGGCCCTGGTGCCCCGACATACCTCGGGTCATCTACAGACGAGTAGACGACCCCCGCCCCGTGTGGGAACCCCATGTTCCCTGTGCTCCCTGGAAGCGAGCGCGCTTCGCAACGCGCTCGCCGCCACCCCGGCCTGCTTCTGCTAGGGTGACAGATGGCCTCACCTGTCACCCCCAGGCCTGCGCTTATGGAGGACGGAGGTCATTCTGCGACCTCCGGCGCCTGAGTCGCCTGCGCTGCCTGGCCCGTGCCCGGGCCTGGCGGGCCGGGAGAGTTCTAAACCTCTCCCGGTCCCGCTCCGCCGTCTCCTTCGCGAGCATAACTTGCTCGCAGAAGGAGACGGCAGAGTTCCACGCACTCTCGCTCCGCACGATAGCCGCAATCAGGCTATCGAGCGAGAGAACTCCCACTCCGATGGCCGCCACGAGGTCTCGCCTCTGCTCAACCCACGCTGGGCACTCTGCCAGCGTGTGGAGAGCCGTGTCCACGGTCTGGCCATCGCAGTGGTGGCACTCAGGCGTTGGCTCCTTGCGGATCAGACACAGGTGATCTCCGAAACATCCCTTCCCAGTGATCACCTGCGTCAATCGGTATGAGAGGGTCCCGTGACGCCTCTCGAGCCAATCCTCCATAACGGGTCTTACCGCCGCAATGACGGCGTGCCCAGCGCTCGGTTGCCCGAGTCGTTCCCTCCACTCCCCTATGATGACCTGGCGGAGTTGGGATTTCCGGTCATCGATTTCTCGAATCTCGGGGCATCGACCCAACTCCTGCGCCTCCTTGCGCCACTGATACAGTGCCGCAAGGGCTCTCGCCTCCAGGTCCCACGGTGGAGTTCCGGCCAGGAGACTCGCTGCCTCAAAGGAGATCGTGCGGTACCCCCTTATGATCCTGATGGCCAGCATTCGCTGCGGTCGTCGCAGTATCGCGACGTTGCTGGCCTTCAGGGCCCCCGCCCATACCGGGCACCCGTAAAGGGCCATGGACCGCACAACCCCCGAGTAGAGTCTCCTGCAGGAGTCATCGGGTCCCTTCATGTTGGGCAGCAGCCGCGCCAACGCACGCGCTGCCCCAACCAACTTGGGGACCAGACCTCGGAAATGATATCCGAAGTCCCATCGGCCATCGAGTACGAGCCCCAGATACCTGATCGAGGGCTCGATGCCGATGCGAGTGCCTCCTACCGTGAGGCTAGATCCCTCAGGCGGCTTCCTCCGAAGCCCGTGGAAGAACAGGGCCTCGGACTTGTGCAGAGCCACCTCGAGACCCAGCCGCCGGATACGCTCAACGACTTGGGCAACCCCGGCCGTGGCCCTCAGGGTTGCCTCGTGGTGCGTCTTGCCGCGCGCCGTCACGAGTGTGTCGTCCGCGTAGCACACGACGGCGACCCCATCCAAGAAGGTACCACGAAGCACCCAGTCGTAGCCGATGTTCCACAAGAGTGGCCCTAACACCGACCCCTGCGGAACACCGCACGACATTTCACGCCTACCGACACCGGTCCTACTGGGGTAGACGACGGCTCTCTCCGACAAATATGCCCCGACTATGCGGCGGAGGTATAGAGGCACTTCGTGATACACGAGCGCCTCCCTGATGCAGCTCCAGGGCATAGTGTTGAACGCGTTGGCGATGTCCAAGGACACCGCCAACACCACTTCACCCCGGGAGACTGCTTCCTCCGCCAGAGCCTTCACGCGCATGATCGCATCCACGGTGGAGCGCCCCTGACGGAAACCGTACTGGTTGTCCGCCAGATCCGGCCCAACCATCACGAGATGCTTGACGAGGCGCCTTGCAATCACTCTTTCAAAGAGCTTGCACACCTCGTCAAGCAACACTATGGGCCGGTAGGCGGACGGTGAGTCCGCCGGGCGCCCCTCCTTTCGGATGAGGACCAATTTCCCCGTCCTCCACAATTTCGGAAACTGGGGTTCTTCAGCGCATGCCTCGAGCGGGGCATGCGCTGAAGAACCCTCGCAGTCGGGGCTCGAGAGCCTCGTCGACTAAGGCCAGGACCCACGCTCGGCCAGGAATGCCATCGGGTCCCGGGGCGGTGTTTTTGGCTTTAAGCCGTAACACCGCCACCCTTAGTTCCACCCCAGTGACCTCAGGCACGTCGTCGTCATCCACGTTAGGCGCCTCAAGCGCCGGAGGCGGAGCCATCTGTGGCGGAGTATGCTCCACCACTCGCGTTGGGAACAGGGAGCCAACGACCCTCTCAAGCAGCTCTGGCTGAAGACACCGTGTGAGCGGCGGGGCCCATGGGCGCATCTTGCCCCTAACCATACGGTAGGGGCGTCCCCACGGATCCCGCTCCAGTGTCTCGAGCATCTCGCGGCGGGCCTCGCTCTTGGCCCGCTTTATCGCTGCCTGAAGGGTCCTCTTGGCAACCCTGTAACCCGCTAACAGCTCCGCCTCTCTCGCTGCCGCATCTTCGGGGCGGCGACGCCTCCTGCGGAACCTGGACCACTGGCGGCGCGCGGTCACGCAGGCTTGACGCAGCCGTGCGATCTCCGGCGACCACCAGTAGACCTGGCGCCTTGCAGTATTGGGCTGAGCCCTAGGCATCGCCGCATCGCAGACGCGGGTCATGGCCTCCCGGAACCACTGTGCTTCAGCATCGACGTCGACAGGCCTGTCCGGCGCAGGAGCCCAGGCCTGTACGATGGCGGCTTCCAGGAGGAGGTCGCGATCTAAGCGCTTGAGCGCCCAACGTGGTTCAGGTGGTGCCGGTCTGACCGGCGCGCCATCTGCAGGGGCGGAGACGTCAAACCGAATATATCGGTGATCCGAACCTGTCTCCTCCCCGACAACGACGCGCCAGCCTTGGACACGACGCGCTAGCGAGGGGCATGCGAACGAGATGTCCACGATCGAACTACCCCTCGCCGTCACGAACGTGGCCACGGCCCCCCGGTTTAGGAGAACTAGGCCTAATCTTTCAGCCCAGTTCTCCAATGCCCTGCCCCTCGGGTTCGTGCGCAGGGAACCCCAAGCCTGCGACCAGGCGTTGAAGTCCCCCAGCACAAGAACCGGGTGGGGGCGACAGGCATCGATGACGACGGCCAGCTGAGCGAGCCATTGCTCGTACTCAGTTAGGTTTCGGTTCGGCGTGAAATAAGCGGCCACGACCGCTATATCTCCAACTATCGCCGCTACACAGCCCCGTCCCCTTGCAACTACCGCAAGAGGTGGAGTGCCGGCTGCGGTACCGTGCACCAGGGCCGCCGTGCCGTCCAAGTCGGTCTCCCAGGCAGGCCCGAGAAACCGATGGACATATGGCTCGGCGATAGCGGCGATGTTGATGGACCACTGTGCCATGCTCTGGAGCAGAAGATCCTGAGCATCGGCACCGTGGCCTACGTTCACCTGGAGGATGCGGAGATGTGGATCCATCACTGGACTTCCATCCCCGCATCCCGCAGCGAACTTTGCCGCTGTCCAGCGGCACTCTCCGTCTGGATCAGCGGCTCGGAGGCGGAAGGTCGGCCTCCCGGCTTCGGTCGCGATAGGGCACAGGCCTTACCACCAACCCGGTGGTCGGCAGGCTTGCCCCCCGCTGCGCACCTAAAGCAACGCAGCGGAGCGTTGCAGCCACCCGCCTTGTGACCGGGCTGGCCACAGCGGAAGCATCGGTCACCTACGGTGGCCTCCGCCGTGCAGTGCACCCCTACGTGACCCACCGACAGGCACCTGAAGCACCTTGCCGGTCGGGCCTGCAGGAGTCGTGCCTGCGCCCTCAGGAAACCTCCGACCAGGAGGCTCCGTCCATCGGCGACCTTCTGGGCCGCCGCGATGGGGCAGCTGACAACCGCTGCCCCCTGTCCACCGGGGCCGAAGCGTATTGCTCCGGCCTTCACGCTGTCCAGAGGGCAGCTTCCCGTCTCCGCCACGGCGAGTCTGAGCTCGTCCGCCGTGACAGAGTCGTCCAGGCCCGTAATGCGAACTTCTGCGCATTTAGTGGGTCTGGACACTCGGACGTCAGCTGCATCCAGTGACTCCCTCAGCTTACCCGCTAGGGCGTCCTAGCCGGCGACCTCGAGGAGCCGGGCTCCCGTCCGTGTGTTTTTACACCGGACGCCCGGAATCTCGAGGGCTTTGAGGTCCACGTTGGCCTTGACTTTCGTCAAGACCTCGGCGTACCCCACGCCCCTCTCCGCTGCCTCCGCCGTCAATGTGATAACGACGGCCGAGGAGCGAGGGGCGCGGAGCTTCCTCGGCGCTCCCTTCGCGGCGGCGGCGGCGTCCCTCCTCGCCTTCTTGGCCGCTTTTTTGGCGGCCTTCCGCCTCTTTTTACTGTCCCCGGCCACCGTCCAGCCCCGCTCCAACGGGCGCTGTGCGGTGTCAGCCGGGGCCGAGACTGGGGCTTGGGTTGGGGCCGCCTTCCCCTTCCCTTTGCCCTTTCCGGTCTTCTGGGGCGGGGGCGCTGATGATGCCCCAGCCACCCTAGCTGCTGGCTGGGCTGTTAGGCCCGCCCTGGCAGCGGCCGCATAGGTTGCCCTTGGCGGAGCCAGAGGTGGGCGACAACGGGCGCTCTCTATTGCGGAGATGCGCCTCATTATACGCTCCTCCATCTCCGCCACGAGTCGGACTAAGTCCGGCTCCTTACGGGCGGACAACGCCACAGGTGCCGAAGACGCTGGTGTGGCACCAGCGTGGGCACGAGCCTTGGCGAGATCCGCCTCGAGGCGGGCTCTCTCCCTAGCGTGGGCCTTGCTCTCGGCCACGAGGAGTCGTCCCGCCTCGATTATGGAGCGCACGACCGCTACCAGGGCCTCCTGTTCGGGACCTTTGGCTACCCCGGACTTCTGGAGCAGGCAATCGGCCACGCCGATTGCCTCCTCGATCTGGTCCACGGGGTTGCCGGTTTTGCTCTGCTTCCGCTCACCCTCCCTCTCGCTCCTCACCTCGGTCACGTCTGTCGACCTCTCGGACGCGACCCTCTTCACGGGAGTGTAGGAGCGTAGGGGCTCCGTCTTCTGCTCCTGGGCAACTCTAGGAAGTCGGCCTCCGCCGCGAGCGCCTCTGCGGCTTGTGCCGACTTTGGGAGCCGAGGCTTCATCGCTCGAGGCCGACTCCAATTGCCTCTTCAGGCCAAGGCGAAGCGAGCGCCTTTTGCGCTTTGGAGTACCCTTCTGGTGCTGCTCCACAGCTGAGACCATAGGGGTACTCGCTCCGCTCCTCTCCGAGGCAGTGTCGGTGTTCGACACTATCTCCATGTTTCTTGCGTCCTCCGCGTAATTTCGGTTGCCGGATTTACTGCTCGGCAACGGGCAGGTTAGACAAAGGTTGCTCCCCCCAGAGTACGTTTGGGAGCTGCCGGAGCCGTCTGGCTCCGGGAGGGATTCTCCAGACGCAGTGCGTCTGGTACCCTCCTGGGTAGATTTATCAATCTTTGGGCCCATGTCATAATGTTAAGTTTAACGTCCTTCGACGGGGACGCCTTCGGCACTGGACTCCCTCCAGTGACTCAGCCCCTTGCCAGGCGTCAGAACGTGGGCTTAGAGCATTTTTTATAGAGGTTTACGTCCTCGCGGATCCGAAGATCCACCGGTCCTGTCCATTCAGGATTACGGCTGGGCCGGACGGGGTCTGCACCAGACCGGGTCCGTCCGCCCCAGGGTTTTTTATAGAGGTTGCCTTCCTCGTAGCCCTCGAAGAGCCGTCATTCCTGACCGTTGCCAGTCAGGGTTACGACATGGCCGGACGGTGGTCTGCGTCAGACCAGTGTCCCCCACCTCTGGACAGAGCCAGCTGCAGTGGACCCGTCCGCCCCCAGCCCGCTCTCCCCTATGCCCTCTGCCAAACAGAGGGACACGCGGAAAGCAGCCCTCCGAACAGCCCTTGACGGGCCGTTCCCACCTCGGCCGGAATTGGCCGCAGGCGGCAGCGCCTCCCCCACCTAGGGAGAGAGGCGCTGCCGTCTCCGTTGCCCAGGGTGCACCACAAGGAGGTTCCGGACCACGCACGCCGCTTAAGAAATAGCCTGTGTTAAATTAATCCCAATTATTTTTGTCGTCTACGTAATCTACAACTGAGTTGAATGCTTTCTGACATAATTTACGTTTTATTGCGGATTTAAATTTGTTTGTATTTAAGTCTTTTATATTATTTAAGACTTAATTATAAAATGATTCGTTTATCTTTTGGAGCCTAGAGTCAGGTACAGCAAGTTTATTCCTGTTTCTGGTATTTATAGAATGTACATTGACTGACATTCGTTACATTGTAGTGGTTTTCCTTTATAAAAGCTGTAAGAAATAACAACAACAACAACAACAGTAAATACAATTAAAGATGTATACCAAGTTCTTACCAATAGTCGAACATAGTTCAGTACAGCAGTAAATAAAGACAACAATAAATACAATTAAAGATGTATTCCAAGGTCTCGCCAACAGTCCAAGTGTCTTCAAACAAAAACAAACAAAACTCTGCATTCAAACTGATTATTGCGCACCTTAATGTGTTCTATTTTTGAATGCGATCAAACATATGATTGAGATAACAGTTTGATCAACCAAATACCACTGTGAGTGAATGTTCCTTATCATAACTAAAATATTATTTACCAAATAATATTTTAAATAATGATCAAGCGGTAGCACTGAGGTACGTCTTCGTTCGTTCTTACTTCGTTTTTAACAGGTTCCTAAATTTCGACTGCATTCAAGCACCGATTGTAGAAAACAGCATTTCAAAACTTTTATGAATCACACCTCGTTTATATTTCTAGTTTTCAGTATTAAATCGAAGTCCTGGTCGTTTAAAATATATGAGAACCTGAAAATTTAATGAATAAAATAATAAAAGCATCTAATATTAATACAGTACAGGTATCTAATATTAAAACATTTCACACACGCCCGTCTGATCTCAAATTAGCGGCTTTTTTTTTTTTTTTTTTTTTTTTTTTTTTTTTTTTTTTTTTTTTTTTTTTTTTTTTTGTCGACCTCTCGGACGCGACCCTCTTCACGGGAGTGTAGGAGCGTAGGGGCTCCGTCTTCTGCTCCTGGGCAACTCTAGGAAGTCGGCCTCCGCCGCGAGCGCCTCTGCGGCTTGTGCCGACTTTGGGAGCCGAGGCTTCATCGCTCGAGGCCGACTCCAATTGCCTCTTCAGGCCAAGGCGAAGCGAGCGCCTTTTGCGCTTTGGAGTACCCTTCTGGTGCTGCTCCACAGCTGAGACCATAGGGGTACTCGCTCCGCTCCTCTCCGAGGCAGTGTCGGTGTTCGACACTATCTCCATGTTTCTTGCGTCCTCCGCGTAATTTCGGTTGCCGGATTTACTGCTCGGCAACGGGCAGGTTAGACAAAGGTTGCTCCCCCCAGAGTACGTTTGGGAGCTGCCGGAGCCGTCTGGCTCCGGGAGGGATTCTCCAGACGCAGTGCGTCTGGTACCCTCCTGGGTAGATTTATCAATCTTTGGGCCCATGTCATAATGTTAAGTTTAACGTCCTTCGACGGGGACGCCTTCGGCACTGGACTCCCTCCAGTGACTCAGCCCCTTGCCAGGCGTCAGAACGTGGGCTTAGAGCATTTTTTATAGAGGTTTACGTCCTCGCGGATCCGAAGATCCACCGGTCCTGTCCATTCAGGATTACGGCTGGGCCGGACGGGGTCTGCACCAGACCGGGTCCGTCCGCCCCAGGGTTTTTTATAGAGGTTGCCTTCCTCGTAGCCCTCGAAGAGCCGTCATTCCTGACCGTTGCCAGTCAGGGTTACGACATGGCCGGACGGTGGTCTGCGTCAGACCAGTGTCCCCCACCTCTGGACAGAGCCAGCTGCAGTGGACCCGTCCGCCCCCAGCCCGCTCTCCCCTATGCCCTCTGCCAAACAGAGGGACACGCGGAAAGCAGCCCTCCGAACAGCCCTTGACGGGCCGTTCCCACCTCGGCCGGAATTGGCCGCAGGCGGCAGCGCCTCCCCCACCTAGGGAGAGAGGCGCTGCCGTCTCCGTTGCCCAGGGTGCACCACAAGGAGGTTCCGGACCACGCACCCCGCTTAAGAAATAGCCTGTGTTAAATTAATCCCAATTATTTTTGTCGTCTACGTAATCTACAACTGAGTTGAATGCTTTCTGACATAATTTACGTTTTATTGCGGATTTAAATTTGTTTGTATTTAAGTCTTTTATATTATTTAAGACTTAATTATAAAATGATTCGTTTATCTTTTGGAGCCTAGAGTCAGGTACAGCAAGTTTATTCCTGTTTCTGGTATTTATAGAATGTACATTGACTGACATTCGTTACATTGTAGTGGTTTTCCTTTATAAAAGCTGTAAGAAATAACAACAACAACAACAACAGTAAATACAATTAAAGATGTATACCAAGTTCTTACCAATAGTCGAACATAGTTCAGTACAGCAGTAAATAAAGACAACAATAAATACAATTAAAGATGTATTCCAAGGTCTCGCCAACAGTCCAAGTGTCTTCAAACAAAAACAAACAAAACTCTGCATTCAAACTGATTATTGCGCACCTTAATGTGTTCTATTTTTGAATGCGATCAAACATATGATTGAGATAACAGTTTGATCAACCAAATACCACTGTGAGTGAATGTTCCTTATCATAACTAAAATATTATTTACCAAATAATATTTTAAATAATGATCAAGCGGTAGCACTGAGGTACGTCTTCGTTCGTTCTTACTTCGTTTTTAACAGGTTCCTAAATTTCGACTGCATTCAAGCACCGATTGTAGAAAACAGCATTTCAAAACTTTTATGAATCACACCTCGTTTATATTTCTAGTTTTCAGTATTAAATCGAAGTCCTGGTCGTTTAAAATATATGAGAACCTGAAAATTTAATGAATAAAATAATAAAAGCATCTAATATTAATACAGTACAGGTATCTAATATTAAAACATTTCACACACGCCCGTCTGATCTCAAATTAGCAGCCTTTTTTTTTTTTTTTTTTTTTTTTTTTTTTTTTTTTTTTTTTTTTTTTTTTTTTTTTTTTTTTTTTTGTTGACGGAGTGGAAAATCCCTTCGGATCTCCGGCTCCTTGGGGATATAGGAGCCAGGAGTATGTGGTGATTCCACTAAAAACCACTCCGACGGCCAGCCTTAGGCGCCCTGCTCTGGGGAGAACCCGGGCCATGTGATTTCAGGTCCCCCAGATCGACGTCGCACCTAACTAGGTCCCATCTCAGGGAAAGCCAGTGGCTTCTCCCTGCCTCTCAACCTATCCAGATGTTGCAGCCCGATCACATTTTCAGTGCGATCAGGCTGCCATCCTTTCCCCTACCGCAGCAATTAATCTGAAACCAGAGGTCCCCACTCTCTGGCGGCCCGCGGTCCCGTCGGCTGCTCATTACGTCGTCGACGTCTTCTTCGCTCGGGATCGGCCCTCTCCCGATCCCGTTCAGCGGTCTCTTTCTGGAGCATTACAGCTTCACAGAAAGAGACCACTGCGCCCCAGCAAATTAGCAGAGCCTGTGATGTGGTAACCACACAGCTGATAAACCTACTTATATATTTCTAAATACATGCACACTATTGATAAGTTACATGTCTAGATGTAATATTACAAAATGATCTTGCTCATCACACAATTATTTGTCAGGGGTCTGAATCGAACCCACAACCTCTGGATCAGCAGTCAGGATCACCATACGCTAGGTGGAGGTCACATTAGTTTCGCTAGATTACTAGATCAACCGGCCTAGCGAAACGACTGTTGATCTCTTTGAATAAATCTTCCATATTCTGTTTTTACTGCCTCGGGGATGCAGTAGTAGCGTATGCGTGTTTTCCATGTAGGTATATGTATGTATTTACAAAAAAAAAGTGTTTAAGTTTTCTATCAGCCCATCTAGCTTTCAAAGTACAAGCTCTGCTTAGTTTGAAACTTGATGGCGTTGTGTGTTAGATGTCCAAAAATATTATTATTATTATGTGAAAATAAGTAAAGAGATGAGTTTACTGTAGAAGAAGTAAAAAGATATATATGTATATGGCCTGGGTGGGAATCGAACCCACGACCTCCTTATTAACAGTCAAAGTCACTAACCACTAGCCCAACAGGCCCGTCATTCTAAAACATTTCATAGTGCGTTTTATTCTACAGTAAATAAATAAAAAAGTAAAACTTATCAAATATTTAGTCACTATCCTAGTTCTGGTTCTCGCAACTATTTTTGATTAAAAAAGATAAAATATGAACTGTCTGATATTGTGTACAGCTGTAACTGTCTAATATATATATTAGGTAGGTAGATAATTTCAATGAGATCCAGTTTATTATTATTTTATCACTACATTGCAATTTTAACATGTTAAATGGCGTGTTTACCTATGGAAAAACCCGCGGATCTCACACACTGTACCTAACTGCTTAAACCACATAGACAAGTCTGCACTACACATTTTTCTTTACCGACTCCAGACTATTAGGAATTGATCCAAATAAATCAATCATAAATTTAAGTCTATTTTAAAACAACAGAACAAATAGGGTAATGGTTTAAAATCATTTAGTTACGTTTTATTTGTTTCTGTCAAATTACTTCACTATAATTATTGCGCAACATTAGTTTAAAACAGTCATATCACTGACGAACGGATGAGTAACAAGAAGCGGACGGTCTAAGTAACCTATAATTTCACATCACCGCTCATCGCTCCAGTGGCGCAATTGGTTAGCGCACGGTACTTATATGACAGTGTTCGTGAGCAATGCCGGGGTTGTGAGTTCGAGCCTCACCTGGAGCATTACTTTTTGTGATTTGGTATGGACACCGTACTAGTTAATATATCGGTTTTGATAAGAGGAACATTGTTTTAAAAAAATACTTTGTAATCGTTGTAGTCAACGTGTTTTAATTTTTTTATGCCGTAACGTAGAGATTGAAATTTTTACTATTCTGCCGATTGAAAAAAAAATTATAATATGATTAATTTTATAAACAGTTGAATAACTCTAATAGAAATAAAATGGATCGATTTACAGTTAATGTTTTCCTGAAGAAGTACAAGGTCCATAGTACATAATGTTCTTGTTATAAACTCTTGATTATTTGTACGTATAACTTCAACCACACGTCATAGTAGGTACGTAATTATTTATTTTGGTGATTCTAAGTAGGTACCAAACGATAGTACTAGATATTTTACAGTCGTCGATTATAGAAATGATAGCCACCAACTTCAAGAATTGTATATTGTTTCATGATATTCAATTTTATTTCCAGCTTCGGTTCAAGAGTTAATTCTGACAGGTTAAGGGTTTTAAGAAGGAGTAAAATTGAAAATTGAACAAATAAACAGATACTCGACAACCCAGCCACTTTAGTTGTTTAATTGTATCTTTTTAACAATGTTATATTTATTTTTAAATACATACACATTAAAGATAAATTACATCTAGACACAGGATAAGCGATCGTGCTCATCACACAATTATTTGTCTTGGGTGGGAATCGAACTAACGGCCTCTGGTTCAACAGTCAGGATCACCATCATCTCTGCTCAGGTATATTTCACAATGTCAATAGAAGCGAGTTATTATTATTATTAAGCACAGATGGTTTCTCATCATCACTCATTCAACTAAGACCAGTAACATTAAAACTAGGTCAACCTAATCAATGTTTCCTTGTTTATTTGATCGAAAATAAAACGCTTTGATTAAAAAAATCAACTAGTTTATATCGCACTTAGTACTTTCATGATTTTTTTTTCAAATTGATACACATGTTTTAGGAACTTTTGTGATTTATAGCTGTGGTTGTCGTCGTTCTCTCCTTTTCGGTCCTTTGCTTCACCAATTAAGTCAGCGCCATCTAGCGAAGAAATGTGAACTACTTCGAACAAAATCGTAAATCTTTAAATTGTTAAGTATACCTACCACATCTAAATAACAATCATTGGGTCACGCACGATACTTCTGGCATGACCACATAATTTGGTTGCACTGTCTTTCTCTTAGCATTGAAAGGACTTAACATCTCTTTCAGCCACCGACACGCCTATAAACGTATTATGAAAACAGTTTATTATAGGCTTACATTATTTACTTCTACACTATCAAGATAGCGTACTCTTGACAGTACTAATACATATTTTTATGGCATAGGAAAACGACTGGTCACGTGATGGTAAGTGACCACCGCACTCCTTGGACACCTTCAACTCAACAGCCACAATTGGATTGCCGCCCTGTGGGTTCCCCTGAGAATCAAAGGGGACTGGTGTTTGGCTAACCTTACTAGATTACTTAAAAACAGTTTTCTGTTAGGCCTTGGTATCAGACCGGTCGAGAGGGCCCATTTGTGACGAAGCATGGCTCTGCCACGAAATAATACCACTGCACGGATGGCGTAGTAGCTTAAGCGGTCGCCACGCCGTTTCCTACTGCGCTGAGTGTTGTGGGTTCAATCCTCACATAAGACTACGATTGTGTGATCCACAAATTGTTATTTTGTTTCATGTAGGTATGTTTGTAAAGTCTCCCGCGACACAGGTTGTTACTAGAATCCTAGGTTCTTAAAAAGAAAAAAAGACTATAAACTACGCTTACTCTTCCACTTATTTAACTCTTCTACTCGCAACACCATACCTTCTTAGTTTCCACTATATACTTACCCCGTATAACGTAAGTTATTAATTTCACTTAGCCAATAGGTGTTTGACAATGCTAGTCGCTAATCGAAAGATGCACTTTGCGTGAAAGTAGGTGTGTAGGTACTTTTGCAATATTTGTGCAGGATCCGGTTCTGCGGTTTTATCCTTTTTTGGTGGCATATATTAACATTAATTACAAAAGTTACAGCACAATGACTATAATATATATATATATATATATATATATATATATATAAACAAACGGTTGACTAATAATAGGATTAGTAAAAAATATATGCAAATTATAAAAATAGTTATTTTATAAAAATACAATACTCATAGTCCATTAAGTTGAAATATCTTTTACTTACTTGTCATAATAAAAAATCATTTCTAATTTATTTTTGTTTTGAAATTTAACTGAACTATGAATTGAAATTACACATTGCACCAATAATAAACAATCAGAAATCCTGGCAGTGCAGAAGATTGCCTCGGGCCGCTACTGCGACATCACATCATCAATAGGTACAGCACGACGCGACGCGCAGAAACTACAATGTATTGCCAAATGAGTCGAGAGTTGATCGTAAGTTAATAGCTCACTTATCTATGGGAAGTCAATAAACCGAGACAATAGTCTGATGTTGATGACGTTGATGACGTGACCAATAGTGGTCGAGTAGGTAGTCATTGCAGGTCAGAATGGTCGTGCCGTGAGACTCCTTGTTTGCATAATTATAAGTTATAACCTAATTATGTATTATCTTCTTCTACTCTTAATACACTATTTAGCGGTGACTTCTTCCACTAGACCGCCGACACATTATGAATATGTACTACATATATTTTAGGAAAAAAATGATTGTAGGTATATGAATACGAAAGTGTGTTGTAAAAATAGGTTTTTCAAAACCTTTAAATTTAAGTATATCTTATCTGTCCCCATTTTTTTCACACACTTCACTACAGATCATGTAGATTTGAACACTTTTAACATCATCTTTTACAAACCGCACAAAAGCATAACTATGTCCACAAAGAATTACAAAAAGACTGTTTGACAAAAATTAGAAATAAAGAAATATTCAAAATATTCAGATATGTAACTAAGAAGCGAGACAAATATTTACATTTAGGTATATTTAGTGCTCAAGTAATTTTGGTAAACATGTCTCATATTAAATAGATATGAAGTTATAAAATTAAAAATACAAGAGAACTCTACCAGATTGAGTCAGTTATAGAGCACATTTAAACTTTTAATTGACTATTAATCAGTTAAAAACTCCATTGACTGGCATTAAGCTATATTCATAAATCTTTGATTTAAATGAAATTTAATATTGCAACGCCTTTAGTGTGTCAGTAATCTTTTACAGCATCTAACAAAACAACGGATTCATATCTAATAATCAGGGATCGTGTTTCAGGGCAAGATGCGCCCATGGGCCCCGCCGCTCACACGGTGTCTTCAGCCAGAGCTGCTTGACAGGGTCGTTGGCTCCCTGTTCCCAACGCGAGTGGTGGAGCATGCTCCGCCACAGATGGCGCCGCCTCCGGCGCTTGAGGCGCCTAACGTGGATGACGACGACGTGCCTGAGGTCACTGGGGTGGAACTAAGGGTGGCGGTATTACGGCTTAAAGCCAAAAACACCGCCCCGGGACCCGATGGCATTCCTGGCCGAGCGTGGGTCCTGGCCTTAGTCGACGAGGCTCTCGAGCCCCGACTGCGAGGGTTCTTCAGCGCATGCCTCGAGCGGGGCCAGTTTCCGAAATTGTGGAGGACGGGGAAACTGGTCCTCATCCGAAAGGAGGGGCGCCCGGCGGACTCACCGTCCGCCTACCGGCCCATAGTGTTGCTTGACGAGGTGTGCAAGCTCTTTGAAAGAGTGATTGCAAGGCGCCTCGTCAAGCATCTCGTGATGGTTGGGCCGGATCTGGCGGACAACCAGTACGGTTTCCGTCAGGGGCGCTCCACCGTGGATGCGATCATGCGCGTGAAGGCTCTGGCGGAGGAAGCAGTCTCCCGGGGCGAAGTGGTGTCCTTGGACATCGCCAACGCGTTCAACACTATGCCCTGGAGCTGCATCAGGGAGGCGCTCGTGTATCACGAAGTGCCTCTCTACCTCCGCCGCATAGTCGGGGCATATTTGTCGGAGAGAGCCGTCGTCTACCCCAGTAGGACCGGTCTCGGTAGGCGTGAAAGGTCGGTGTTAGGGCCACTCTTGTGGAACATCGGCTACGACTGGGTGCTTCGTGGTACCTTCTTGGATGGGGTCGCCGTCGTGTGCTACGCGGACGACACACTCGTGACGGCGCGCGGCAAGACGCACCACGAGGCAACCCTGAGGGCCACGGCCGGGGTTGCCCAAGTCGTTGAGCGTATCCGGCGGCTGGGTCTCGAGGTGGCTCTGCACAAGTCCGAGGCCCTGTTCTTCCACGGGCTTCGGAGGAAGCCGCCTGAGGGATCTAGCCTCACGGTAGGAGGCACTCGCATCGGCATCGAGCCCTCGATCAGGTATCTGGGGCTCGTACTCGATGGCCGATGGGACTTCGGATATCATTTCCGAGGTCTGGTCCCCAAGTTGGTTGGGGCAGCGCGTGCGTTGGCGCGGCTGCTGCCCAACATGAAGGGACCCGATGACTCCTGCAGGAGACTCTACTCGGGGGTTGTGCGGTCCATGGCCCTTTACGGGTGCCCGGTATGGGCGGGGGCCCTGAAGGCCAGCAACGTCGCGATACTGCGACGACCGCAGCGAATGCTGGCCATCAGGATCATAAGGGGGTACCGCACGATCTCCTTTGAGGCAGCGAGTCTCCTGGCCGGAACTCCACCGTGGGACCTGGAGGCGAGAGCCCTTGCGGCACTGTATCAGTGGCGCAAGGAGGCGCAGGAGTTGGGTCGATGCCCCGAGATTCGAGAAATCGATGACCGGAAATCCCAACTCCGCCAGGTCATCATAGGGGAGTGGAGGGAACGACTCGGGCAACCGAGCGCTGGGCACGCCGTCATTGCGGCGGTAAGACCCGTTATGGAGGATTGGCTCGAGAGGCGTCACGGGACCCTCTCATACCGATTGACGCAGGTGATCACTGGGAAGGGATGTTTCGGAGATCACCTGTGTCTGATCCGCAAGGAGCCAACGCCTGAGTGCCACCACTGCGATGGCCAGACCGTGGACACGGCTCTCCACACGCTGGCAGAGTGCCCGGCGTGGGTTGAGCAGAGGCGAGACCTCGTGGCGGCCATCGGAGTGGGAGTTCTCTCGCTCGATAGCCTGATTGCGGCTATCGTGCGGAGCGAGAGTGCGTGGAACTCTGCCGTCTCCTTCTGCGAGCAAGTTATGCTCGCGAAGGAGACGGCGGAGCGGGACCGGGAGAGGTTTAGAACTCTCCCGGCCCGCCAGGCCCGGGCACGGGCCAGGCAGCGCAGGCGACTCAGGAGGTCGCAGAACGTCCGTCCTCCATAAGCGCAGGCCTGGGGGTGACAGGTGAGGCCATCTGTCACCCTAGCAGAAGCAGGCCGGGGTGGCGGCGAGCGCGTTGCGAAGCGCGCTCGCTTCCAGGGAGCACAGGGAACATGGGGTTCCCACACGGGGCGGGGGTCGTCTACTCGTCTGTAGATGACCCGAGGTATGTCGGGGCACCAGGGCCTTCCTTTCTAGGGTATACCTGGTTCCCCGGCTATTAGTACCCGGCGAAGGCGTGCGGTTTTAGTCGGTTCGAGTCCGACATGCCACTGACAGGTGGTATCCGAGGGGATTTCCGCACGGAAAAAAAAAAAAAAAAAAAAAAAAAAAAAAAAGGGATCGTGTTTCAAAACGATCAGTATACAAATAGTGAAACGACTTATTACGGAAACAAATAGAAGGATTTAGACGTTTGGCACTGTGTCAAATGTAATGCATTTGTACGTACACATAACGTGTACTGCGATACTTTTATACTTTAATTGTATTTTGCCAAAATACCCGATAATGGGAATTGTAGTACTATGTGGATCATAGGTTTGACTCCCGCTTTATATCTATTCCCCTAGTCTCAGTACTTCCATGTGTATTATGCATTTGACAATGCTTACGAATGTGTTTATGTTCGTTCTAGTACTCATAATAAAAGTTTGATCAGTAACTAATATGATTCTAAAAGGGTATGCTGATTAAGGAGGTGATGGATTACGATTTCATCAGTTTAAAGAAGTTAATTACTCGTAACTCAATATTATCCGATACTCGTCAGACATTAGTGTTGATGATTCACAAAAGTTAAATAATTCGCTCCGGTATTTCTAATTAGCAGTTTAATTGGTTCAGTAGCCAGCAAGTTGGTTTTAGTACTAAACTTGTAAGTAATCTAGCAGCCGTGGCACACAGCGTGACCTCCTTGATCGTGCCCGCGCACTCAGCCTCCCGCTACCGTACGCTGCACCCCTTGCCTCCTGTTTCACCCGAGCCTATTTGTTTATTCATTTGTTGTTACCAAACAACTTGTTCAAATTGAAAATGCCTTCGTTCTGATTCACAAAAAAATGTGGCGGTCATCGGTCATTTGAAAAATGTTTGGTGGAATACTTTTCTGTAAATCCTTAACGATTTCTTTTGTCACCATTTTTTATATACCTTTACATGTAGAAATCGACCCGACCCGGCATGCCGACCCCGAGTCGTGAGGAATGTAAATTGTTGACCGTGCGCGAACAACCCCCGATACAACATTACCACTTCTCAATTTTTTCTGTCACCTACGAGAAAACATTCAAGAGGGCAGTGATACGTGCGTAGCGAACCAGAATGTGAACACGCATTTCAGGATGCCATATAAAGAATGTTTTGTAGGAACCATTCGTACCTTGCTCATGTATCAAATAAATAAATTCTGATTTGTCTAAACATCCGTGTCAGCTCTTCAGTTACTAATGCTGACGATCACTTATCATAAACTTATCTGTATATATCACGGTATATGCTCTGCGTGCTAACAGTAACCGCAATATCTCACGTTATTATCGAAAATTAGTTACTGATATAACCGGCAACAATCACTGCGGCTGATGTAGATATCATTATTATTATGTATCCAATTTTTTTTTAAATATCAGATAGCTTTTTTACACAGTCCAAACTTCTGTTACATATTCCCAGACTCTTTTAGACTCTTACTGTAAAATTTTGACACGATACGTAAATTATTCAAAAATATATGAATTATATAAAATTCAAAAAATCATTAAAATAAAGGGTAATTATGTTTACAACACAAGTTCCGAAAGATTATATCTTATATAGAAATAAGGCCTCGCAAGAATTGCTTGATAAATAACAAAATTCTACTAATGACTGGATACTTCCCCGGAAACAGAGATAACTAACTAAATAAACAATTGCCATACAATTGATTCGATCTCAAGTGCATATATTTTGATTTCAAATTGACATAAAGATATACGAGAAGGCAAACATGAACAAAGATAGAAAGGCAATAAAGATAAGGACGCTGTCTGTGTATCATATGATCAGCAATAATATGGTCTAGGGCGTACCTTTATAAAATATGCTCTTTGAACATACTGCATGGCTTGGAAATTATGTTAATATTAATACAAAGACTATATTAGGGCTCTTGTTACGTTGGCTGATTGTATGTTTGGTTATTGAATTTGTTCCACTTTTTATCACTTGATATGCCTCTAAATGTATCTTAAAAGATTTAAGATTTCTGGGTATTCAAAATGTTTTTAAATCAAACGTAAACCGATCAGATAAATAAAAAAGAAATTAAGTTGATGTTCAAATTATTTATAAATACTTATTTAAGGCTTAAATTATTTATACTTGAATTGACTGGACCAAGACATTGGAAGAATACATATTTAGGGGAGACTCACTATTGTATGGTAAATATAATTTAACACTTTAAACAGTAGTAACTTATTAGTGCTATATTTAAGTCATTAATAGAATGCATAACATAGCATAGCAATTACTATTATTTTTAGTTCTACCTACTACTATAAAGGCCGAACATTAATTAGATTGTACTATATTCACATCCACAATTACTTGCCCATTTCCTTTTAAAGGTTGCACACATGTTGCTAGAAAAAGTAATGTACTCGAGAAATACCTGTTTTGATTTATAAAACGATGAAGCCGCGAGCAAAATCAAAGCGGAGGATTAAAATAAAATGAAATTTATTAACACTCACATAACATATTAACGGGTCCTTTGCCCTAGTAGTTAGTGACCCTGACTGTTAAGCCAGAAGTCGTGGGTTCGATTCCCAACCAGGACAAATTATTGTGTGATGAGCACGATCATTGGTTCTGCATCTGGGTGTAATTTATCTACAATTTTTACTATAGTATTTAGAAATATATAAGTATGTTTATCAGCACCCTTGTTACGATAGTACAGGCTCTGCTTAGTTTGGGATCACAGCCGTGTGTGAGACCTGTGAACTTATTATTATTAAGTTACTATTAAATAAAAAAGAATTAAATAAGGTAACATACTTACACTAATATTACAAAGGCGATAGTTTGTGAGTGCGTGTGTTTGTTACTTCTTCACGCTCCAACGGCTTTAATAACTTTGATTAAATTTGGTATGGAGATAGCTGCAACCATGGACACATAGGCTTACAACACAAGTCCCTTTTAATTGTAAACACGACACGTAACATATAAGTTTCCATTTGATCTTAAATCAATATTTTACTAAGCGGATAACTTTAGTTTTTTTAACTAAACGAATGAGCCACGATATTCTCTTTATGAATTAGCAACGCAGAACATAGAAGCTACCTAACAAAGTAAAGTTGAAGTAGAGTCGAAATAATGTTTGATCCAATGAATGCGTACAGGTAACACTGTAAAGACAACGCTACTTTTCAAGAAAACCTCCTTGTAGTGCAAGTGGAAATGTTCTTTACTGATCAGAGTCTGATCAACATTTAAGTGTACACTATTTCTATGCGTGTTCTTCTGATCAGATTGAGTGTACAGTTAGAAAAAGCGGATTTTTGGTTGAGATGCCTATTTTCTTATGATAAGACTAGCTGAGACCCGCGGTGTTACCCGCGTTTGTTGTTATAACCACGGGCAACGCCGCGGGGCAAAGCTAGTCTAAAAAAAGTAGCCTAAGTTACTCCTTATATCACCAGCTATCTGCCCGTCGAAATCGGTCCAGCCGTTAAAGAGATTACCCGGAACAAACAGACAGACAGACAAAAATTGTAAAATATGTTATTTTGGCATATGTACCGTGTAAACATACATTTATTTCAATATTACAAACAGACACTCCAATTTCATTTATTTGTATAGATAGACAAGAAAATGTTTGTCTATCTTTTCCAGAAATTCTATATAATCTCCTAGATTGTGACGGTATTGATTTAAATCACATAATTAATTTTGTGTTTCTTTACAAATTCATGGAACAGACAGAAAGAACAGCCACACTTAGAACAACAATTTGTGGATCACATAAAGTGTTGTCCCATGTGGGAATCGAACCCACAACACTAAGTGCAACAGGAATCGGCGAGGTGACCACGTGCATTATTTTCACATTTTGGTCCCACGCTTTATTCCACATTTTAAAAGTAATAACTTACTCGAATAAGAGACTCGAGTTCAATCATTATTTTACTCCAAAATCGAGAGCTTAAAAGTACAAACAGAATTAGGGGAGAGTAGAGTAATTGGAGCCATGTAAGGAAAAGTAAATTGTATAGATTACAATTATTTATGTTTTGGAACACTAATCAGTCTTTTAGTTATCTGTCTTTCAGTAATTACTAACAAACATTCAAAAGTATACCCTTTAGCTAGTTAAAATCACATGTTTTATAAATTGTACTTGCGCTCCCTATGCGCTCACTATTTTCCATATTTACGTAAAACACTCTTTTAATTAAAACATTTAAGAATAAGATAAAAGATAATGGCAAACGCGTATGACTAAATCAATAACATCACCTGATTTTGATTTTTTTAAAGTATTAGGGTTCTATTGCCAGTTTGACAATCTTTAGTACTATTGTAATAAATAAATGTGATAAAATATTTTACCAAGTTTTCTGATATCATAAACGTAAAAATGGATCATTGAACGGTCATGTTTGACTAATTGTGATTGTTGACTATGATTGTTGTGTAGTCAGTAGATTATTTTTAACATTATTTATGTTATTATAGATCTTTTTATTTATTTCTAGCATATATATAAACATATATCATCTCATATTCTCTTTTGTTACTTCAAAATAACTTCTTTTACGAGTGTTTCTTTATTTCATCATCATCATCATCAACAGCCTTTAACAGTCCACTGCTGGACATTTAAACTGGACTTTATTTATATTTCTTTATTTAAAAAAACACGTCACGTCAATGAGTCATGCAAATCTACATCCGGTATAACACAATAAATAAAAACTAAAACAAAACTAGATTGATATAACTTTAATAAGTAAGATAAGAGACAAAGAATTCACGACGAATTAAAATTCCGTTGTAAGTGGGTACCCAATACACAATCCAGTCGTAAAGATAACGTTGAGACAACTGTGTTTAGCATTGATTTGGGAGCACCGTTGATCACGACGCGGTCAGCTTTCGTCACTCGCAGACGGTAGTTGATCAATTCATAAATAACAGGCTAACGCAGCTTTAATTCACGACCCTATTAATTGTGTAGTTGTATTTATCAAAATCTTTAATTAAAATTTGCCTTTCAATGGTGAGCATTAATAGGTGATAACTTTATTACTTATAAATATGTAGTAAAACAGATTTTAATGGCGCAAAATGGAAATATGCATATTTTTTAGAAGAAATCTCGTCATCTTCGTATGCTGAGTTCTATTCCAACTTTTGAGGATTATATGTCTATTATCAGGTAGGCTTAAGATAGTTCTTACCAATATAAGTTAATTAGGGTTCGGTACCTAAAAAGGTAAAAAAGGAACCCTTATAAGATCACTTTCTTGTCCGTCTGTCCATCTGTCCGTGTGACACCACCGATTTTCTCAGGAACGGGTAGACCTAGCAAGTTGAAATTTAAACCAGATACTGAGGTCTAAAATACTGAGGTGTAAAAAAATCAAGGTCCTGAGTCAACACGATAAAGAGATATGGGCAAATTTCGATTTTCGCGAAAACTTGTAAGTACCAAAATTTACCTTAATTTCCAACTTTTTTAAGACCTTGCTTAAAACCAAAATTGACAATTCTAGGTCTACCTGAAGTACCCTATATGTTTTGGGTCGAAAACCTATCTGATAGTTCCCGTTGACCTAGAATCACGAAATTTGGCAACACAAATAAAGGAATAATTCCAAAAAATAAAAAAAGTTGAAAATTGACCGGTTTTTTTATAAAAAATTATTAAATAGATTCATTTGCACCATCCTTAGTTTTATTAAGTAATTATGTATTCACACTATCACCATAGAATTGAGGTGTAGCTACATGATAAAAAGGGAATGTTAACACAAATAGTCAATCTAATTCTTTAAGAATATTTATCGCATTTCGTCAAGTCTCGTCAAATGTCCAAGCTAAATGAAAAGCAGGCTGGTCCCGTCGCTGATCAGTTTCGAAGAACCTTTTTGCATCAAATACACGTATACATACACTTTCTTTTCTAAACTTTGATAGCAAGATCAATATGATCAATATCTAGTGTAGTTATACTAGATATTGGTCTGATTAACTTACGACACTTTTTTTAATATGCTTCAAAAAGAATAAGTTACAAGGAATTTGTAATTGGATCATTACGAAATCGACGGAAACGTTAAATATTATAAGCACATCTATAGCGATTTGGGTTTTTTATATGTAGTCCGTTGACACGGCCAATTGTTGATTACTAAGGTAAAGACTATTCAGGCCACCCTATATGTGCCATGTATGTGCCATGTTAGGTACCGGTTCATGTCATTGTGTTTCGTTGTGTTTTTATTTTTCATTTACTAACATAGTTATAAGTCAAATTGTTACTAACATTATGAGTTTTGTTACTCGATGAGAAATGAATAAATAAAAAAAATAATATATATATATTCCATCACCACAACCCCATAATCTATATACTCGTAACCTAGCATCCTAAGCAAGAAGAACCCTAGTAACTTCCCTTATATTACCAACGATCAAAGACAGTGACACTTGCGAGCCAAGATAATTAACCCGGTGTACAATAATAGTAATGATTACCTCCTGGCAGTATATGAATCACTGTTTCACCTACTTCCATGCATACTCTGTATAGTGTTCTACGTAGTTACTCAAATTTCTGTTCTTGGTAAAATGAAGCTCACAAAATCTGAAAACCAAAAGTAAACAACGAAAATAAGTTTTTCACTAATTCGATTACCTTATTATAGTTGCCAAACTATTCTAGTGTGAATGCATATGTGTACATGGGCAAATCTTAACATTCGTGCTTCGGGAAACGCAATATCTTGTAAAAGAACACATCCACTCCAATTCGAGAAAAAAAAGAAAAAACGAATACAAAAAATTTAATATTTAAATCCACTGAACCATTTTTTTTTTTATTATTTATGACTAAAGCAAAATAAAAGTCATAAAAATAATTATATTTACAAAATTTAGATTTGAAAAAATATAATTCACGACTAAGGGTGACGACCGAATGGGGTAGTGGTTTGTGTAATGGACTGCTATTCTAAAGGTCGCGGGTTCGATTCCCGCTCAAGTCAAACATTTGTGTGCATGAACATTTAATGTTTGATTTGGTCTGGGTGTTTCTATCTATCTATCTATCTATCGCTGTCCAATGCTGGACATACGCCTCTCCCATTGCACGCCACTTAAATCGATTTTGAGCTTGTCGCATCCAACTCCTGCCAGTCATCTTACGCAAATCGTCACTCCACGTGGCCTGCGGGCGTCCTACACTACGTTTGCCGAGACGCACCGTACCGTAATTGTCCACGTTTCGGCTCCGTATGTCATGACGAGTAGGGCGTACTCATTGAAGACTTTCGTCTTAAAGCACTGTGGGATCGACAATAAGAAGAGTCGACGTAGCTTCCCAAACGCTGCCCAACTCAACTGAATTCTTCTGTTCACCTCGTCCTCAATGTTGTTTCTATTTAACTGCAATGTCTGCCTGAGGTACACATAATTTTGAACAACTTCGAGAAAGGTATCGTGTACAATCGGTTCCAGTAGTACATGTTCATTGAACACGATCTTGGTTTTATCCACGTTCATCCGTACGCCAATGCGTACAGAAGAGTGAGCTAGGTCATTCAGCATTTGCTCTCTGTCTCTGCCATGGTGACGATGTTGTCCGCAAATCGCAAGTGAGAAATGTATTCGACTTTGCTATTGATGCCGCGCCCTTTCCAGTGCAGTGTCTTGAACATGTCCTCCATTGCATTTGTGATAGATTTCAAGGAAATAACGTCCCCTTGTCTCATTCCTCGATGCAACGGTATGGCCCTTTTTGCTGATTCTGTACTTGGACGGAAATGGTTGCGGCTTCGTAGAGACATTTCATCACTTGGATGTATCTACTTGTAGTTGTTTCTAATCTACTTGGCAACGCTGCAGGGAAATCTGGCCAGTTCTGGAACTGGATAGATTTCGATCGAGTCAAAGTACTTTTCATAGTTCATGAATGCTTAGACAAAGGGGCTGATTATCATAGCTTCGGGGCTTTGCCACGTTCACTTCCTTTAGGGCTGTTTCTTGAAGAAAGAGTTCATAAAGAAGAGCTCCTCTCGTTCGAGGAAGTTGATGATTTGCCCCCTATGATTCCTGTTTACAAATCGATGGGAACCTACTACCGTTTCGCTGCAATTCTGTTCTCCCACTTTAGCATTGAAGTCACCGATAACAACGTTGTAGTGGGTCTTAGATGTGAAGTGGAGGGCCCTCGTGATCGAATGTGATCGAAAATATCCTCTACCTCGTCGACTGAGTGTGCTGAGGTCAGTGCGTACACTTGCACAACCTTGAGACTATGCCTCTCGGTGAGCTTGATAATGAGGTACGTTACTCTGTTCGTCACACTAAAAATTGACAGAAAGGGACTTATTTACCAGAAACCTAACGCCACCTTCGGATTGTTGGTCTGCCTAGCGGAAGTACATTAGGTGGCCTCACTCAAGGGTTATGGTATCCTCCCCCTCTCTTCAGACTTCATATAGCCTTAGGATATGCCACCTAATCTTCCCAAGTTCCACCTCAAGTTGCGTCAGATGTCTAGCCGTAACGTGCGTCCGTTACACGTAGCCAGGGTCAGTCGGTTGTGATGGCTTGAGCTCAAATGGCACGACATATCCTGTCAAAATTTCATTTCACTACATCAATGCGCCACAACGAGGCGTGGACATTTTTAAGACTAGCAATGAAAAGAAGCACAAAAAAAAACTAGCAATAGCTGAAATCAAAAGTTGTACAATGATATTCAGCCTTTAAAACTAATTCAAATATAAACTATATTTTAGTAAGCGTGCACATTCCACTTTAGTGGCAACATCTTGATTCTTCCGTTATACTTAATAAGTGAACTAAAAAGTAACCGGTTAATTGTAATGACTTTTCTTTTTGGCATAGTTTGTGGCTGTCACAATAGAATGGAGCGCTGACAATCGTCGGCACGCAGCCGTTGATGGTATCTGTCAAACAGGAGCGTTTGTTTATTAGGTGCGACGCAGAAGCGCGGACGAGCCGCTACCGTACGCCGCGCGGCCAACAGCAAGCATTGTCGCAGTGCCTCCGCCCCACATCTCCACGTTCGCCTATCATCGGTCGATCAGAGCGAACAACCCACTATTTTCATCCAACTTTCTAATAGCACCATGTGCTAGAATTTGCATAAGTATTTAGGTAATTATTCGCATCTCAGATTTATTTGTAAGTAGGTATATGATTGACAATTGTCGCAAACCATTCGTGCTTGTCAGATTGGATTACCCTTTAAATTTGAACAAAAAAAATCGAGA
The DNA here is from genome assembly GCA_902825455.1 of Arctia plantaginis. Classification (NCBI taxonomy): domain Eukaryota; kingdom Metazoa; phylum Arthropoda; class Insecta; order Lepidoptera; family Erebidae; genus Arctia; species Arctia plantaginis. The sequence continues at coordinate 13,216,732 of CADEBD010000288.1, forward strand.
AAGTTGTTCTATCATATACGACACAAAGTGGGTGGGCTGCTTTGAGGCTGTACTACAATTGTTACTTTCGTATCAATGTGCTGGGGTATCGCTGAGCTTCTTTGTTTCACATTCACGCCTATACGCATAGGTACGCTCACAACAAAACTATTTTTAAGTTGTGTACATGTGCATGTACAAGTTGCATTTTTACGAGTTATTAAAAATGAGAATGTCATTGCAAAACATTTATGTGTAAATTATTTACTGTTACAGTTAATCATGATTCATGTTGATTTTATGATTCTCGAAAGGCTACATAAACCGTGAAAATGCGTAGCGAATCGGTAATACTGAAGAATTTCCCTAAACCGATTTATCAAATTATTGTCAACAAGATGTATACAGTCGATACTGTCGTATGTAATTCACAAGTGATACAAAGAATTGAATCATAAATATTAATCAACATCGCAATAAAATACGTAGTACCTGCGCAGCCGTATGTCGGCGCATGAAGCGCCGCCCCACTAAACAAAACTTACAACCATATAAATATTTAATTTTTAATGAATACAGTCAAGATCCGTCTCAATAATAAATTGCTAGAGCGACAAACTTATAATTGTGACAAATGATACGTGGACTGAAAAATAATATGATGAATGTACAATGTGGTATATGGGTACCAGCAGCCGACATTTGCAACCTAACTAATAGTATGTGGGCAGAAGTATGTATTGATAAAGTTAATGTGTATGACTCTTGTGCCAATTGGAATAAAAATTATTTTGTTGTAACCCAAAGCTAATATGACAATACAATTTCACTGAAAATACAAAAGGGAAAGTTATGTTTTGATCTTTAAGTAATACCAAGCTTGTAATGTAGGTAGTTGTATACGATCAATTCGTAGACACTTTTATATCTTGTATAACGGACATTCGGAAATATACTAGCATCGAACAACACGCCTTTTATTACGATCCCGAATATAACAAATCTGATGAATATTGTATTTACATTTATGGACCTCTAGCAGTAGGACGTTACGAGTATGTTTATGTCCTGAAACAATATCTGTAGTTTCTCCTTTAGAAAGAAAAATATATTCGTACATTCAGAATTAAAGGCAGAAAATAGTGTGTAATGTAGATGATTTAACTAAGCGTTGCTGTATTATAATATTTTGGCTTATGCGTTATAGTATTTTGGCTAAGGTGTTATAGTATTTTGTATTTTTTAATGGATCATAGGCATGCATCAACTCGTAGGTACATATGTATTTACGATATAAGTACACGTCGTTAGGAGAAATATTACTATTATTTGCTACTCTTGACCTTTCCTGATGTTACAGTATTTTGGCTAAGGTGTTCTAGTATTTTATATTTTTAATGGATCATAGACATGCATCAATTCGTAGGTACATATTTATGATGTAAGTACATGTCGTTAGGAGAGATATTACTATTATTTGCTACTCTTGACCTTTCCTGATGTTATAGTATTTTGGCTAAGGTGTTATAGTATGATGATGAGTTTGATGACTAGACTTCCAATGACAAAATCTGCTTATTTAATTATATACCACAGCTAAATACTTCTTGCTGTAAAATAAATTTAAATGGATGACGAATCATTAGGTACATAATGTTTTATTTGTTTCTAAAATTTTCAGCGATTTCTCAGCCGGCGATTGTTAGCGAAAGTCTTATGTGTAAGAATACCCCGATTAATAGATATAATATACTTGGATATACAATTTATTTATTTATACTTTATGCACAAATGTGACACAGGCGGACTTAATGCCGTAGGCATTTTCTACCAGTCGACCTTAGGGCGATGCAGAGTTTTAAAAAATGGTAGATGCACAGAAATTTAAAATGTGATTTAAAAGAAAAAAATAATAGTATAAATAGAATATCATATGCACAGGGTACTTAAATAAATTGCATTAGAATATATTTTAATAAAAGAGATACACACAATACATAAGTATTTATGTTTACATAATAATATACATTTATACATACATAAAGTTATACATATTATATATTATATATATATATATATATATATATACACACATATATATACATACACACAATCAATTCTAGAAGAGAGAGGTATCAAGGTAGATCTGATAAAAACAGGTATTTAAAAGTTTGCCGAGTTTTTGCCATCCTGATCTCGCGAGGCAGCGCGTTCCATAACAGGACTGATTGTACCAGAAAGGTAGAATGTACGAAGTCAGAGCGGTGAGTGGGACAGTGAAGAAGTAGGTTGCTTGAAGATTTAAGGTTTTTATCATGGTTTGCCCCTAAATATTGAAGTTGAGTAGTTAAGTAGGAAGGAGAACTAGGAGAAAAAAGTAAATAATATAGGGTAGTTAATGCCAGTGTCTCTCTGCGTTGGCGAATTGGAAGCCACCCCAAATGGGAGCGATGCTGAGACACGTCATCATATTTGCGTAAATTGAAAACCAATCGAATGCAATTGTTGAAAAGACGGTCTAGCTTATTGAGCAGATCTGCATTCAGGTCAAAGTAGCACACATCACCATAGTCGATTATAGCGATTATAAGGGTCTGGGCAAGCATTACTTTAGTGTTTATTGGCAGAAAGTTCTTAAGCCTATAGAGGGCCCGCAACGAGCCTGTGAGTTTCTGGCACACAGATGCAACTTGTTTTCGCCAGCTAAGAGTCGTGTCAATACATAATCCGAGGTCCTTCACACTTTCACAGAATGGAATAACCATGCCATCGTAGATAAGTGGCGGTAGTGAAGCAAGGTCGAGCTGACTCATACGACGGTTACTTCCGATGATAATACCTTGGCATTTATTCGGATTCACCGATACGCCAAACATATCTGGCCAGTGTTTAATGGCCGCCAGGTCACTATTTAGGATCGAGACCGCGGACGATACATCGCACAACTCAGTTTGATAGTATAACTGCAAGTCATCAGCATAGAGATGATAGGAACACTGAAGTCTTGGGGTGATGAGGTTAATGAAGATAGAAAATAGAAGAGGTGAAAGAGTACCGCCTTGTGGGACGCCAGCAGAAAGATCGCGCCAGCCAGAGGAAGAATCTTCCGTCCTGACTGACTGCTGCCGATCCTGTAGGTAAGAGGAGAACCAGTCCAGTGCTTCTTGAGAGACCGAGAAATGGGATAGGACAGCAAGGAGGAGTTCATGACTGACGGTATTGAAGGCATTGGAAAAATCAACCAGTACTAAGGCAGTAACCTTAGCATTCTCCATCGCCACCTTAATATCACCAGTCACTTTAAGAAGAGCAGTAACCGTGCCATGGTCGAAACCCCGACTGAAGAGGACTCAATAAATTGTTACCATAAATAAAGTGGGAGAACTGTTTGTGGACGCAGGCTTCAAGCACTTTGGAGAGGAAAGCCAGAATAGAAATGGGACGAAAGTGAGTGGGAAGAGACGATTTGGAAGTTTTAGGTAATGGGCGTACATACGCTTTCCGCCACAAAGATGGAAATGTGCCAGACATGAGGGAGAAGTTAACGATATGGGAGATAGCGGGGAGGAGGTGGTCTAGCAATGTGGTGATCATTCTCCGACTAATGCCATCACAACCAACCGCTTGGGATTTGATAGATAGGACAATTTTCTTAATCTCTCCCTCTGCGACCGGACCAAAGAAAAAAGGACTCAAGTTAGAGCGCGGTAGACCATTGATGTAAATAAGGGTATCATGTTCAGATTGACTGTCCAACGTGAGTGAGGTAGTGAAATGTTGGTTCATGGTGTCGAGACTTGTGGATTGAGGAAGGTCTATATGACGATAGATAGATATCGGCAGCCGATAGATATCGGCAGGGGACGAAGAGGAAATATTTTCAAGAACATGGCGGCGTTTAGCATTCCGTATCATCTGATTACACCGATTTCTCGCAGTCTTATATAGTTGCCAGTTGACTTCGACACGGTCCCTCTTATACGTTCTAAAAGTACGATTTCGGCGTCTCATGGCCATCCGTATACCCTCGGTCATCCAGGGCGCCGGCGGCCGTTTAACTCTAACCTTTCTGACCGGTGCATGGGTATCATATAGTGTAGTCACTACCTCGTTGAATATGTATACCTTTTCACCAACAGCAGCGGAATCGATCAGGGGTGCCCAGTCAATACGCGAAGCATCATCACTCAATTTCTCCACATCCATCCGCCTAAAGCAACGCCTGTAAAGGAACTTAGGTTTGGGTTTTGGGGGTTTGAGGACGTAGGAGAGGAAAATCAGGTGATGATGAGAGAATCCTCGTGCGTCTAGTTGACCATGAGAGGAAACAAGGGAAGGATTGGAAGTGATGATTAAGTCTAGCCAAGTGTCCTCGCCGATATTATTGTTTTGAGTGGCATGTGATGGCAGAACATGAAGGCTGACTGACTCAAAAAGGAGTTGGAGTTTACGGGAACGAGAGGAGTTTTGATCTAGGAGATTGGTATTAAAATCACCCATGGTGACATGATGAGCATACTCTGTACCCAGAGATTCAAGAACTGATTCGAATTCAGTGAAATAGTCAACAGAAGGGGGACATTAGACAACACCGAGCACCGCTTTAGCGCCCTTGACACAAACCTCTAGAAATAGAAATTCAGCACAAGCAGCATCAGGAGAAGTTGAAATAATTTTGTAGGAGAAGTCACTGCGTAAGTAAATGGCTACGCCACCTACCCTCATCTCCGTCCAGTCATTCCGGATAAGAATAAAGCCCGGCAGAGGGTAAGAAGTAGAAAGAAGATGCGGTTTGAGCCAAGTCTCGGAGATCAGAACGACATGAAGATTGGCATCATAGAACGCGTCGTATAAATCAGCTAAATGGCTAGGGACACTTTGAGCATTGAGATGACACACATTAAGTAACTGGCAGCTTTTGTTACTATTAAATTTATTGCGTAAAACAGTACCGAGAGTATCTGTCACGAAGGAGTAGCTTTCGTCACTCAAACTGGTTTCAGATTCACGAGCAGAAGCATAACATTCACTATCAGAAGACATGAATACAAAGAAAAAACTATAAATATATATATAAGTAAGATAAATAGAATTATTCAAAATATATGTAGGTATATTAATTAATTACGTGCAGATGTACTGGTACACGGTTTGTATCTCTGCACCACCCGCCAGCTTACATCACTAGAAAAGAAAAAAAAAGGAGAAAAAAATAAACAGAACAAAATTGTAAAATATAGTTCACAACAGTGTGAAGGGTAGGTACCTAATGCAAAACAATATTTATCGTGCAACGTATCCGAACAGCAGTGACCGATATGAGTGAATGACACAATCTATAATCTATGCTACTGATTATAAAGACACAAATGTCAAAACACTAGACACAGAGAAAGGGTATAAAAGTATTAACAAAACAAAGGTTTAGGACTTGAGAGAAAACAAGTTGAGAGAATGTGTTTACATAAAGGGATAAGAGTTTTGCTTGCAAAGAATACTCGATTTAAAGTAAATATTACTACTATGTAAATTATTGTTCTAAGTGTCCCTCAATTAAATTTATTTACGAGACGGACAATTAAATTCAAGTACACATATTACAGTATTAAATTCAAGTACACATGTAGAATACTTGAATATTTCAATAAATACAACAATATCAGTATTCTACTAAACCATACACAACATAAATAGGATATTTTGAGAACGGAGCACAGTACGCCAATCGGCAATATTTAACAACTGTAAATCAACACTGACATTTATCGCCAAACAGTAAGTTCAAAGACAATGCGTTGGCAGATCGTTTGGGCATAGTGTTACGTTGATAGTACTCTGGTGGCACAAGAAAGGAATCCTTGGGCATGAGTCAGGCGCGCCAGTACGGCGGCGCTAAAACGGCTGCGTCGCGTGCGCGCCGCCGTGTCGTGGCGCAACATCGTGCCGCTGTTGCCACTGCACGAATGCAACCCGTCCTCTCTGGTGTGGTGACTGGTATCTCCCAACTAGCGACTGTATTAACTTACTAAGCTTATAATGCGCCTGACTATTTAGCGCATACCACGTTTTCGGGAAATCAGGCATATACATAGATGGCGATTGTAAGGGCACTCTTACAGACTCCAACAAACACACAAAATATAATATTAAAAAAACTAGACGTTGGCCTGAAAAATCCGTACCGTACCGTGCCTCACAGTAATCCAATCTTAAGCTATAGTTTCGTTGCTTGTCACCGAGTGCGTGCAGTTATCGAAGGTCAAACCTCTTTTTTTTTCTTTTTTTTTCACGCGGGGAATGCTTTTCGCACCATACCCGTTGGGGAAACGCAGGGCGTGTGTGGGGCTCCCGGAGAACCGGTCTACCCACTAAACCCCGTGGCGGCCTACCTCGGCAGTCGGGAGGAGCTCCAAGAACGCATCGGCGACTTCTGGAGTCCTCCCTGCCGTACCTCATAGTCACCCTGGGGCAGGACGCTACCGCGCCTCTCACTGCTCTACAGAGTAAAAGGCGCAACGGCGTCCCGCCTTAGACGGCACCTCCCGGCCGCACCGGAGTGTCATCTGTCTCGGGTCGTAACCTAACCTGGAACGGGTGAGCAGTTAAGAGCGACAGGGCGGGGTTCCGTTCGCCCCTATGCCCCCTATACTATAAAAATAACGAAACACCTAACTGTGTCGCAGTTAGGTGTTTCGTTATTTTTTGTCACCGAGTGCGTGCAGTTATCGAAGGTCAAGCCTCTTTTTTTTTCTTTTTTTTCACGCGGGGAATGCTTTTCGCACCATACCCGTTGGGGAAACGCAAGGCGTGTGTGGGGCTCCCGGAGAACCGGTCTACCCACTAAACCCCGTGGCGGCCTACCTCGGCAGTCGGGAGGAGCTCCAAGAACGCATCGGCGACTTCTGGAGTCCTCCCTGCCGTACCTCATAGTCACCCTGGGGCAGGACGCTACCGCGCCTCTCACTGCTCTACAGAGTAAAAGGCGCAACGGCGTCCCGCCTTAGACGGCACCTCCCGGCCGCACCGGAGTGTCATCTGTCTCGGGTCGTAACCTAACCTGGAACGGGTGAGCAGTTAAGAGCGACAGGGCGGGGTTCCGTTCGCCCTAACGAAACACCTAACTGCGACAATATTACTTACTTAAAATTTTGACTGAGCATTAGTATTACATTTATAGTAATGAATGACCATTTCAATTACCCTTACATAAACAACTTTTATTTCTCGCTTAGCAAATCTTAGTATATTATAATTTAACAATATACTAGAGTACTATTCAAACAATGGGGCCTTTTCAAGAAACAATATATATTTGTTTATATCATTTTCATAGAGTGGTACACTAGATTTCTCACTAAAATTCATGAATGGAAGAGTTTACACGTGCTACAGATACAGGACATGAAAAACACTTGTCACGGGATTTAGAGAATACGGGGCAATACTCCCCGGCAACGACAAAAACCAGCAGATGTGCGTCAAAACAAAAACAAAACAACCTAATCTGCAGTTAAAAAACACACAAAAAAAAAACGTTTTTTTTCTTTTACTACGGAAACCAATTTGTTTAAAGGATAGTGGTAAACTGTAAACTCAATCGTAGTTATTATTTTAGAACAAAGAAAGAGTTGTACACGTTTTTTTTAATACGACATTTGGCCAATATAGAATACACACAATCATATTTAACGATACAGAAAAGAACAAGTGAATGTAAGAAAGAAATTGCTAGTTTATTCTAGTTATATTAGTTGCGATTGTATTTATTTGATTTGAACCAATTTATTAGTGTGCTTATATTTTTTTTCATTTACTTCAATGTAAGAACTGAATAATTAGCAATAATATATGACTGGCTGCCTAGCGAATATATTACTCTAACGTTATGCAACAACAATATTACGCAATGTTTAACGAAATTATTGGAACAAGCAAGATTACTTCTTATAAAAAGAATTATTTACTGCCTACATACCTTTGTTACTATTAGGATTTAATCTAAATGAAATCAACAATTTCATTTTGTTAGATTGGAGAATCCAGAAATTTGCTTGTGTTTGATGCTGGTTGTTTGTATATGGCGCCAATATCTAAAGAAAACGTGTCCAAGTATACCCACAAAAAGTGGTTTCCGTCTTCGCATTGTTCATCCAATACATTATGCTTTAAATTTTTATGAATAAATATAGAAACTCCACCACCTCGTGAATGTTTTCTGTAATTGAAGTAATGTATATAGTTCGGCAATTTTAATCTGTGAGCTTCCTCTTCACTTTTAATCCATGTCTCTGTTAAAACTAATACATGTATGGTTGTTGGAATAGATTCTAAGATGCACGTTATTTCATCTATTTTGCCTGATTTTACAATGCTTCGCACGTTTGCGTAGAGGAATTTGAGAGATTTGCAAGTGACTGTTAGATTGGCATATTTATTACAGATTTCATAGGTTACACACTTGTTTTCTCTTACACTATTTACTGCTGCACTTAGTTTTTTGACTGTTGTTTAACTATTTTTGGTATACCTTTCTGATATTTTATAATTAAGTCCTTTTCACCATTTTCTGTACGTTGACGTAGCTCTTCTCGTAATTTTAATATAAACTGCTGCTGGTTTGGTGTCCGATCCGAGTAGATTCTGATGGTTTTATCATTGACTTTAGATCTTCCTTTCAATACATTAAGGGCCGTGTTGTGACATGTGAAACAAACTTTGATAGAACGCATTTTATTCTCGTCATACTTGCCTAACCGTATAATTTTTTCCGGGTCAGGACAGTTTGGGTAGATGGCTGATATTATACTTTTCACCTCATTCTTATCTTTTTCTCTTCTTTGTTCGGTGTTGTCGAAGCGCGGTTCAGCGATACCAGTTATTATTACATTTTTACTACGTTCAGTGCGCTCTTGTACTTCTGCTATTATTTTATCATAAGTAGTTATTGATCCCAGGTTTTCTATTGATGTCGAAAAATTTACACTAGATTGCAGAATATGGACGTCACTCTCCAGGGACTTAACCTTTTCCTGAGTTTTGTCAACAGTACTCGTAAGACTTGCTATTTTTGTGTCAAACATAATATTCTCGGCAGTCAGCCTCTCTGTTGTGGTTTTAATGTCATCCAATTGTTGCTTTACAGAAGATATATCTTGTCTTATGGCAGTAAAACTATCTGTCTGGAACACTTTAAACTCTTTAAACATGCCAAGAATTTCATTTTTAAATTCACTAAATTGTTGTGAGAAATCATCGTCACGAGTTTTTCGTTTCCGTATTGACTTTTTCATTGATTCCGGTACAGCGATCCCGAAATTTGACAAATCTGGTTGAGAACTACTGGTTCTAATGGTATCAGTAGGCGACCTTAAGACACTCATGTTAAGTGTATTTGATAATAATTAATAAGTTTTAAAAATATTACCCGGTCCGCTTTCCGCTCCGCTTGTGTAACATGTGCGCTACTCTAGTGATGTGTACGCACACTATGATTGAATAGCGCCGGGCACTCACTATTATTCAAGATTATACTGTACTTCCAGTGATGTTAGGTTTATTCTATATTAGCACTTATTTATTTTGTTTTATTGAAATACTTGAGACACGTCTGCTCACTACGCTAATCAGAACTTATTTTTAACCTATAATCAACATCTTGCAAAAAGAAAAAGAGTAATCACCTTTGGCGACCTTAATATTAATTTACTAAGTGCTGAAAATATTGTAAAAGAGTACACTGCAGTGTTGCGAGAGAACAACATGAAAATATTGAATAAAATTAGCCTGGAATACTGCACTCGCGAAACAGGAACAACAAAAACTATCCTAGATCATGTGATAACAAACTTACAGGATAACACTTTCCAAATGTCTGTAGTTGATTCTTCTCTCTCAGACCATAAACAACTATATCTGGAGATAAACAGACTTAAACCTATACGTATACAGCGAATACAGTATGAGTCTATAAATTACACCAATTTATATAATACTGTAAAGAATGCTATCGGAAAAGGAGAAATTGCCGATTTTACTAACCTGGAAACTTTTTTGTTAAACTCAATCAATAATAATAAAATACAGAAAACGAAGATCCTTAATTTACCTCGCAAGGAATGGATAAATAACAAACTTATCAAACTAATTGACGAAAGGAACCAATTATATCAAGACCTGAAACAAAAACCTGATGATGCTCAATTGAAGAATGAGTTTAAAAAGAAACGTAGTATTACGTACACATCAATTCAAAGTGCGAAAAATCAATATTACAATAATGCTTTTAAAAACTGTAAGAAGCATCCGTTAAAAATGTGGCAACTTATCAATAGACTATCCAATAACAAAGTCGAAACTAGCTCTGGGCCGTTGGCACTCAATTCTGGTACAGGACGTATCACAAATATTAAAGAAATTTGCGAATGCTTTAATTTGTTCTTCTCTACAATAGGTAGTGAACTAGCTAACAAGATATCCCAAGACGTTCATACCTACCATCTAACATGTGCACCTTATAAAAATAATTATGACCAATATTCACAATTTAAACCAACAACTTCATGCGAAGTAATTAAAATAATCAATAATCTTAAAACAAATACTAGCTCAGGTATAGACGGTATTAGTACGAAGGCTATCAAATGTATTAAAGATCTTATAGCACAACCTCTTGCGAACTGCATTAATACTTGCCTTATTAATGGTTACTTTCCAAATTCCCTCAAAATTGCTAAAGTTAGACCTATATTCAAAACAGGTAATAAAATGGACCCCAGCAACTATAGGCCTATATCCGTGCTACCAGTACTATCTAAAGTTTTTGAAAAAATATTATATAACCGTTTGAATCAATACTAAATAGCCAAAGACTTTCTTTTTCAAAAACAATATGGTTTCAGAACAAAATCCAACACTACATCCGCAACCTTAGACCTGGTAACAAATATAAGATTGAGTATTGATCAAGGGATGATAACATTAGGGGTTTTCATCGATTTAAAGAAGGCTTTTGATACCGTTAGCCACAAAATACTTTTATTAAAACTAAAAGATTTGGGTGTTGCTGGCGCAGGTTATAACATTCTCAAATCATATCTCTTAAATAGGTCTCAAGTTGTTAAAATTGATAACCATCAAAGTGAACCAAGATCCGTCACATGTGGCGTGCCTCAGGGATCAATATTGGGCCCTCTACTTTTCTTAGTTTACATTAACAGTATACATGAAATTGGACTGAGAGGTGATATCACTTTGTACGCTGACGATACTAGTTTATTTTATTCTGGTCGTTCAATAGATACGATAGTTGATCAAGCACAACACGACCTAAATATGTTAAATGTCTGGTTAAACTTAAATTTATTAACTATCAATGCCTCAAAAACTCACTACATCATATTTTGTGCTAAGAACAAACAAATTGGTAACTACAACCCATTAATCATTAACGGTGAAAGAATTGGTAAAGTTTATGAAGAGAAATACTTGGGCTTAATATTGGATCATAGACTTGCGTGGAAGCCACATATTGAGAAAATACGAAATAAATTAACGTCATTGTCTGGCGCTCTTCGACCCATAGCTCGGTGCTTACCTCGAAACGTAAAATATACTGTCTATAACTCTTTGGTAAAATCACACATTGACTACCTGATTGAAATCTGGGGCACGTCAGCAAAGAGCAACCTAAAACAATTACAAACCTCACAAAATAAACTGATCAAAATATTGTTTCGATATGATTACTTAACACCCACCGTAAAAATCTACAAAGAAACAGGCATAATGAACCTTGCTCAAACACATAAATACAATATCATCATATTTATTAGAAAAATCTTAACGAAAGACATCCACTCACAGTTAACATTTACAAAAAAGATAGACAGCCACAAACGTTTAACTAGGCGAGCCAATAACATCTGTCTGCGAATGCCTAGGACAAATTACGGCAAAAAGAGTATTTTATATGAAGGGGCCCAAAGCTACAATAAGTTACCTAAAGATATAAAAGAAGCTAAAACATTAAACACATTTAAAAAGTTATTAAAAAGCCACATTTTAAGGGATGTTTCACTGATTAGATAATGAAAGTAGCTTTGTTTAAATTTTGATGTGTAAATACTATTACTAATGTATACCATATCTAAACTATACATATGTTAAGTATATGTATACGTATACGAAGTAATTATACAAAATATAATTCCTATACTAATACAAATTTACACATATTTTTATTAATCTATATGTATATATGTATATGTATGTATATGTATATATATATGTATATATATATATATATATGTATATATATGTATGTGTGTGTATATGTATGTATAAAAAAAAAAAAAGAAAAAAAAAAAAAAAAAGATTGGCAATATTAGGTATAGAACACTACATACAATATTCCGGGATGCAATTTACAACGCTCCTATATTTAGTCTAAATATACATAAAAGCAGTACACTCCGCTTATATAATTATATAACATAATATTACTTATAAAACATATTACATTGCTGGTGTCACTATAATAAGAAATAAAATGTTTGACATCAATCTACAGGTACGTGTCACTAAGTCATAGGCCTTAACAAACATGCATTGTTTTGTGCACCAACATTCTTGAACTCACAGCTGTATAGAAAGTATTGAATCTACCCTACTCACAAAAAACTTTTCACAACTACCTTACTAACTAACTACGCTAATTAAGTAATATATTTTTGTTTAGTATTGTATTTTTCTCTGCAAGTGATTAATTGTAATCTTTTGAGAAAAATAAATGTCTTTAACCGTAGATTGGAGAATCAACTACTCATCTGAAGCAGTAGGATAGCGTTGATATAAAATATTAATTTTGAATACTTACTATATTTATTTATTATACTATATTTTGACACTATCTTGGAAATGAATTTTAACCTATTTCTAATTATCGTATACTCGTAATAGTGAAAGCTTTATATATGTAAGTACATGTCGTTTGGAGAGATATTACTATTATTTGGTACTTTGGACCTTTCCTGATGATAAAACCAGAAGCAGCATTGTGGAAATTTTAATTTTTATTACGGCTCACTATTAAAACTTTTTTTTGGTTTCAACTAAACTCTAATTTTCTATTGTATAGTTTATGGTTAAATTTTTGTAACATCTACATAATAGCCATCAACAATCATATAAATTGTCATTTCATGTAGGTTTTCCAGATTCTTACGCTCAACTCAAACAAAGAATATGTTAGTGACAATGTCTGCTATTTCCAGGTTTAAAAGGCTTTCTGTGTATATAATTACGAGTAAAACTTTAAAAATTACACTAATACATCACAACCATCGAAGTAACTCGATACTTACTGATTCCGGCTAGTGCAGTGAATCTCTCGTTATATTGGGAGCACATTTGACAAATTCTCACGATGCGTTTGGGAACGAGGTTTTTTCTCGTTTCATTTCCCTCGGCAAACAATAGATCACCGCGCGGATGGATGGAGGGTTGGAAATACATCAGCGCGCCGACCGACCAATATTCACTTATGTGTACTTAAAGTCACGTTGATCTGAATTGGTATGTATGCCTCATATGTATAGAGCTATATTGTTCCTATTGCTTACACTAATATTATTTATATTTAGTACAAATTTTGAAACACATGTACATTTTTATGCTTAGATCATTTTTTATTGAATGACTGCAACTGTTAATACAGTTTAGTTGAGAGCAATAAATACTGAGGATGCCGTACTGATCACGGACTTTTACAAAAAATCGATTCGTTTTCTGGTAAAACTAAACTGATAAAGTTTAATCTTGATTAGGAGTAATATTATTGCACAATAAATATTTGTAACCGCCTTCTAATTTTAAAACGTGTCAACGTCCAATATACATCTTCCCTACACTACATGTTTAAGCGGCTCCCAGGCGTCCCCGTGTCGTCTGCGCATACAACTTGTTGCTGTGAACCAGTTCCTGTACTAAGAAGTGACCTGTTAAATTACTTCCTCAATTATTTATGCAATATATGCACTTTTTAACATAACACTAACTTCTGGCATATATTTAAAGGTGTAAAAAACTGAATATATTTAAATAAATAACACTGTATTGTAACAATTTCTAAAGATTTTTGCATATTAGTAAAAAGTGTTGTGAATTTGCCTATGCTCACATTCAGTATACTTCTTGCGACCAATAATACCTACTATATGTTAACCTGTAAGTATATTTTTGTTCTATAAATACTACTTACTATTATTAAATTTACAGTCTATAAAAAGCTGTCAAACTACCAAAAGTAGGTATAGGATAGGTATTGTCGATTTAATTCCGTTTCCATGTATATACCTATAAAAGGTTAACAAAAATTTACTTAAAATACCTAGATGATCTTGCTACGTTTGATAAAAATGTAAATCTGTTGATTCACGCAAGGAGAATATTACCTGACCGATACAGTTACCCACCCGTATCCTACATTGCACATAATGTTGTAATGATTATCCTACTCTATTTAATAAAAGACACAACGGAAGCCGCTACCTGTCTCGTGAGAATTGACAGCGGATGTTGCAAGGGTGCCCTGTTCTTTTTTTAAGTGTTACATATTGATGGAATTTGGGATTAGGAGTGATTTCGTCTCCTGTTGACAAATACTAAAAAAAAACAATTAGCAAACATTGTTGAATTTATTCGATAAAAGAGGATAAGTAAAAAGAAAAAAGATAAAAGAAAACGCTTCTATTAGAATAGACTATCTTGTGTTATTAATTGATTATACTATTAGCGATTATATATGTATCTTTATTATTGATTATATTATTAATATGATGAACTATTAAAATATTTACAATTACTGGAATAAATTCGAGTTTACATTTTATGAATATACGAGTATTTTTGTGTTCCCGCATTATTGGTATTCCTGCAAAGTAATATTGTTCTTGGTTTTATGTTCCCGACGTAACTCGTGTGAAATTTGGTTCCCTTCACCTGCTACAGTGTCGTGCTTGAAAAAGCTAAAGCAAAAAAAACAAGAAGGAAACGTAAATGGTACCGGTTATGATGAGTACCAACACAATGTAAAAAATAAATTTTAAGTTGCATTCATGCACTTGTGAGATCCGTTCCCACACTACTTTATCGATCATAGTAGACTCATATGTAACCATCATGTTCTTTAACATTTAATGAAAATATGAAGAAAGTTCACTAACCTTGATGCTCTTATCTTTATCATAATAAGACATTAACAATATAAAAGCAATCTATCATTTGAAATTAATATGATTGGTGATCGGCACGGCGCCGCAGCGATGCGCGGGTGCGTGGAAGCGGCCACTCGGCGTGGTGGTGCGCGGCACTCGATATCTGCATAGTTGGGCGGTTAATCAGGTGGCCCGTTACTCTACATTGTGCTCGCTGTGAGTTCGAACCCGAGAGAACAGGTTGTTCCAATGACAAAGGAGCAGATTCCATCGTGCGCAATCCGCGTCTCCGAGCTCCACATTATAAATAGTCCGTCGAAATAATCCGTTGCTACGTGTCACTCCGGCGCCCACCAACGTCGCCCGGTACACTTCTATACTTAATGATATCTAACACAAAAACAATTTATAAAAAACTGCTAAGAGTGAACATTCCATTTCCGCGTGCAGCTTTGACCTTAAGGTGATTGATGGTCCAAGAATTAATAATAGATGGTAATAGTTGCGACCGGTATCGATATCAAAAATCTTACTATGTCATCTTCTCATTATTTTCTAAAAAAATTTAGTACCTTCAGTTGAAATAAAAACTAAAAATGCCCGTAGCCTGAGTATCTATATATGTTCTCTGTCAGGACAACAAGCAAGTTTAAGTAAGTAAGTTGAATATAAACATCTTCAGTGTTAACTTGCTGTTAAAATCATCAAAAGGACTTACAGAAAACCTAAGTTATAAAACCTGAAAGCCTGAAACAATAATTTTTATTTTGCCTATCAGCATTAACCAAAGCAAAATATAAAATTTTAGAATTAAGAATTCAACCATATTTTCTCAATCTAAAAACCATAATTCCTGGTAGATCGCAGCTACTAACAATAAAGATTTCAAATTCAGTTTGGAAGTGGGCACATCGAGGCCGATAATATCTATCCTAAAATTAGTTAGTGACGAAAGTCCAAATACTGAAGAAATTGGTAATTTTAGTATGTAATTATAATTTCGTCAACAATATTATTGTAAATATGTGTAATGCACTTTCACAATGCAGTTCTTCTACCAGAAAAAGTTGTAAGGTCTAAATGTTTTCTAAACAGTAAATACTAAATTGATACATTGCTAAGCATGCAAGTTTTGGGCCATTAGTCAAGAATTTTTAAATATTCTTTCCTTATGGGACAAAACATTAAATATTACACTGAGAAAGTTACTTCCGTTTTGAACGAACAAAATTTATTTAGTTTCAGACTTCATCTACATTTTAAAGTGTGAAACTCCAAAAATATTTCCCACCATCTTATTATTATTAGGAAACATAATGTAAAATGTAAGTAATAATCATAAAGTACAAACAATCGACTTTCATTGTAAAAACAAGGATCTGTAAGCCACCTGCGAGCCGACGCGAGGCGACGCGGAGTGGGGCAGGGAGTGTTTTGGTGCGGTACTTTACTGCCGGAACAATGGATCTAAGGCCAGACTGGCTATTGTCGGCTACAGCACATGGTGCCAATGTACCACGCACAATGACTTACACCAACACCTGATTTAAATTACTTTATTACATTTCCTCAAACGTGACATTAAAACAACAAATGATTCTTCCGGAGAACAATTTAAAAAAATCCTACGGTCCACAGATCTTATTCTACATAATTTTAATTGTTGTTCATCTCGATTTGTGCCTTCAACCTTTTTTGAGCCTCAATATTAAGATTATTAGATTAGTGTGAACATTTTACGACTTGGTGAATATGATAAGCGCATCAAACCTTTATATTCTTTAATTTTTACGGTTCACCACACCACACCCATCTCGCTGGACCAAACAAAATTTAAGTTAGAATCCCAGCTGGTGTCAGATCGAAAGATGAACAAGGCGATTACACACTATTATGAAATACAACTGCTCGTAACGCCCTCACTAAAGGGGTTAACCCGGGTGGCGGAAATTGATTTAAATTATGCTATTAATAATATTAATTCTACGTTACAGTAGGCCTGTTTTTGTATATGTATATTGTAACTTCAGATTCACAAAAAATAATAATTACAGACACCTATTTTAATTATAAGTTTCTTCTGTAAAATTTATTGGTTTTTAGAAATAAATATTATTTTTACTAAAATATTTGTTTTAGAAACTGAATTTAGAAAGTCATAAATAAAAATCACATTGTTTAGTATGTGGTGGTTCTAATATATTTTTTATAAATATTATCGGACAACAGCAATTAATAGTAACGACTGAAACTGGCCTAAACTTTAAATTCAACTCATTAAATCAATCTAAGTGATTTATAGCGTATTACTTTAAAAGGTGAAGAGGGGAAGGGAAAGGTTTGTTGGTCTAGTGGTTAGTGACCCTGACTGCTTAGCCGGAGTTCTTTGATTCGATTCCCACCAGAACAAATAGATAATTGTGTGAGGAGCACGATCATTTGTTCTTTGTCCTAAGTGTATTTTAACTATATCATGCATGTATTTAGAGGCTCTGCCTAGTTTTGGATCAGACTGTAGTGTTTGAGATGTATGAAGTTATTATTATGAAAAAAGGTCAGATTTATTTTTTGTGCATGAGTGGCAATGAAGTAGATTTGATTTAAGCAGTACCTTTTCCAAATAATTTCACCTGCGTTGATAGTCTCTGCTTCACTCCTAAGAATCATAGCATGATAAAATAAGCTGAGTTATACCTCCAGAGATCAGAGCGTTTAAATAACCCAAAACAAAAAGCTTTATTTTATTGCATTTTAGTAGATAATTAATGAATGTATGTATGTTTTGTGACACGGTAAATAGAAACATTACACAGCACCAAGAAAGTAAGTAGAAACATTTCGTAATTCATAAATATGTCATCATGTTCATAAAAGCAGTTTTATTTTTTATTAAAGGTATCGTCTAACATAAAGGTCATCTTTGTGTCTATAACTAAAAACTACACCCATTCTGATTTGAAAAATATAATTTGTAAAATACACAATATTTTACAAATGATATAAACACGACCAAATTTAATGATAATTCACTCATTGGTAATCATTTACATAGAAAAAAAAGTTAATATAGAAAACATAATGTCGGCGGTCAATTACTGACCCAGCGGGCGTTATCCTGCTGCGGTTCAACAGATGGTTGTTTTTTATCAGTGGCGCGGGTGATCGGGCGCTGAGCGAGCGTGGAGCGCGGGGGTGCGCCCTATAACCGTATAATTACACGTTGTAGTTGCGCGCGCGCCGGCACGCACAATTGGCTTAAACGAGTGTTTCCTTTGATGTGCCGACCACGGCGGTTATCCACGTGCGGTCACCGCAACCCGTTCTCATGTTAAGCTTATTAAGAAGAGGCTACCCGTTTTACGGTTGTTTATATTTACGTCAAGAAATACCTTCACGTTGCAAATTTAAAAGGCATGTGGATAAAAGCACTTGGCGCATTCCAAGTACCGAGCTATGTCACCGAGATTACCAGCCTACTTCTAATCTAGCTACACATTTCACTCGGTCGCCAGGTATAAACATGATTAATCAATAAAACATTGTGTCAATCGATGGACAATCGTAACTGCTTTATCTGTATCATCTGTTTGTTATAAAGTGTACAGTTATGTCGCACAAATGCCAAGGGCTACATCGATCAACCCGGTGTTGTCGCAAGTGATTTTTAATCGACAGCCGTAGTCGAAAGTTGAGTAGCGACGTCGTGATGGCGAACTTAGCCTCCTTCTCCGTACCGGTACATATAGAGTTGTGAAAAAGTCATTCTTTCGTCTTGATAACAGCTATGACACCGTATAAAAACATAATATTAATCTTCTGATCGTGATCAGCGTTTTGATCTTCCTGTAGTTCTTTGGTGTCCTGGACCGTATTTATCTGTTTCATTATTTTCAAACCATCGGTAGAAAGAATAATTTTAGAGGATAAGAAGCAGTTACTTGTATCGTTAATGAATATGTTAAATAACAAAGGTCCCAACAGCGATCCTTGCGGGACGCCCGAGTGAATATTCGAAAGTGTTCCTCTAGATGTACAACCATTTAGCACAACAGTTTGACATCTGTTTTTCACGTACGATGTAAATCACCGGCATAAGTTTCCGCCGACACCCATACTCAAAAGTTTATGCATTAAGATTGTGTGATCTATTATATCGAAGCATTTACTGTAGTCGGTGTATACAACCATTATTAGTGTTTTTTTTTTACAATTAGACCTTTTAATATTAACATAATTAAAACTCACATATGAAACACTTCATACGTGAGTTTTAATTATGACAAAGTTTAAATAAAGTCTACCATTTTAAAAATTATATTACTCATGAATAGACAGGAAGATAAGAAAAAATAAAAAGATAAGATTTAAAAATGTTGCTTCAACAGAGTTCAAGTCTGTATGGGTATGAACCCTCCAAAAGTCGTAGCTATTATTTACCTATAATCTTCGTAAGAGGAAAAGTTGCTTAAAGTCACAGGTGCTTATTAATAGTGATGCGACTAAAAGAACTGATTCAAATGATGATGATGAACCCACTCAAAGAACTGATGATGGTGGAAGAATCTTCACACGTTGTATCAATTCAGTACACTGTATTTATTGATACTTATATTTCCCATAACACTTGACTGCAAATTACGTTTTCACAATAAAGAACAAAACTTAATGCTATTAAATTTAAATAGAGAATAGAAGCAAGCACTTTTCTAATGAGATAGTTGATTATCATATCAAACTAGTTTTTACACGCGATTGGTAAAAAAAGAGCAAGAGCAGATTTTCGTACTACGTACATAATATATTTAAAAAATATTACTTCAGTAAGAATAAAAATATAAGTCTTGTTTTGAAGGTATTGACTGTGAGTTTAATATTTAAGATTCCGTTCTTCAAAAGAAAAAGTAAGTATAGAAGAAAAGAAAAAGTAAGTAGTAAGTTCTTGATATTATCTGCCGTAAAAAAGCTCACTAGGGTGCACGAAAAATACGCAAAATTTTCGAACATCATTAGCTGCGATTTGAGGTACTATCTACTTGCAAGTTCTTAAGTAACTTACACTCACCTAGTTTCTATATTAGATTCTACAGCATAGTTATGAAATTAAAATAGTCCAATGTTCTATCAAAAAACTTTTATTTTTATATTTTTAACAGTCTGTAAGTATATATATAATAATATCAATATGTGACCTACAGAAGACTTAATTTTTTTTCTATTTCTATAAACCGATGTAGACAGGAGATGGTGTAGAATGATAAAAACATTACAATCGTGTTTAATCGGTACAGGTAAGTAACACAAAAATATTTAGAAACAACACATTCTCGATGTTTCTCTGCAGA
This sequence comes from Arctia plantaginis, assembly GCA_902825455.1. Taxonomy (NCBI): domain Eukaryota; kingdom Metazoa; phylum Arthropoda; class Insecta; order Lepidoptera; family Erebidae; genus Arctia; species Arctia plantaginis. Next base: position 13,237,265 of record CADEBD010000288.1, read on the forward strand.
ACAGGTTTTTCGTTGTGAAGGTAAAATTAATTGTTCTCATTGTTTTCATTCTTTACTACGATTAAAATAGACCGAACCCTGTATCAGATATATTGATCATGATACGTTCAATGCCTTTTTCATCACGTCATCGATTCAATCAACAAATACTTCACAGGATGATGTGCAACCAAATATGTTTATATAATAAACTTTAATCGACTTTGTATCAATTAATTGGTCATAAGAATCTAAAAGTAAGATATCGGTTCGCATAAGACCTTTTAAAAGTTGACAGCACATATGTGTCGCAGTAGTCTAAATTTTCACTGAAAATTTTCTCTGTAACTACATTTGACCCTAGAATAAGTAAACAGTTAAGAGATATATTGAGTAAACAATAGTTTTGAAATGTGCTTTTCATTTACGCAGATATTGATAGTTGAATTTTGTAACATTGTTAGCTTTACGAACTTACAAATAAGACATTTATAAGCATTTCTATTACTAAAATGACCATTACTGTCACCCGTAGACATACTGACTTGCGATCTAGGACACTAGTACCTACACTTAATAACATATTTGCTAGTTTGACATCCGCGATAAATCACTTGCTGTTCGTGATTTGCCGACACACAGCGTGAAACATTAGATGAACATCCTGTAACAATAGTGATGATTTAACAGCGAGATGTGCCGGCACCTCATATGTTATAGTGGATATTTGTGGCAGGTGTTATGGCTTCGAGCTTCGACGCGTTTAATAAATAGACTTGATCGTGCCTTGTGCCCCCAAACGCCGATGATTCTACTTAACACCTTGATGGATCGTTTTGACGGCACAGATAGTTCACAACACTAATGAAACATAATAACTATTGATAAGTATCATAAACTGAATATAATGGAATTAATCACGGACCTCAAGCGTTTAGCTCGCCCAACTCGGTGAGTATCTTTAATCTGTTGGTGATTTATTTCCACCTGCTATGTTCAATCACTGCTTCTACATACTGTACTGACCGAATAACGTGCAAGTTACATATACATATATTGATTACAAGTACATTGAGTATGCGTTTGGTTGAACAAGTGAAGAAACTTAACATATAAAGTAAGTTTCAATGTCTGTTGAGAAAATATCTATATATATATATATATATATGTATACAGATATGTTCTCAAATTTTTGTACTTTTTGGTACTTCCAAGTGCTTCCTGTTATTGGTTTGGGATGCTGTACATCCAGTATCTGATACGATGTTAGGTATTAAATATTTTCCAATTCCTCTATGAGAACATTTTTGAACTCGCTAAATTAAGAGTTTTTTGGTCTCACGCATCGTATGAGCGATACAAACATTTTTTACGGATTTAGATCTTCTGACTACTTCACACAAAGGACCGAGAACATTGCTAATATTTATTTTTATAAATACAATTATTTGGACTAAGCTGAACCTGTGACTGATATCACTTCAGTCGCATTGTATAGTATGTTCACAGCTTGCTATTCGTGGAAATATACTAAGAAACTTTTAAAGATTACGAAACTAGGAAAAGCATAAACATATACTTTACTTTTTACAAAATACAAACAAAAGTTAGTAGGTAAACTCAAGTCAAGGATGATAAACATATTTTTATAAAGTATGTGCATCATAATTGTATGTACCTATAGGTTTAATGGTGAAAATAAATGGTCAATAATTTAGTTCTTGTATCAGTGATAAGTTCTGCTAAGCACATTTTGTATTCAATATCAATTGTTATTCGACATTTACATTGCCTTTCATTTAATTTAAAAAAAGATAAATGATAACTATGAGCACTTTTTCAGCGAACACGATATTTACGACAATTTGATGCAGGTATATTGTATATCATACCTAACATGTATAAATTGCTATAACGAAGTACGATCGCAAGATCTCAATTGCACAATAATTGTAGAACAATTAATGACGAAAAGTATTAGACATTCTAACATTGACCCGCAGCTACGCTTGTAGCAACTTCATGACACAGCGATCGATGTTACACAACTTATTAATCCGGTTCAACACAAGAAGTTGCGGTAAGCATTCTCTTTATTAAAAGTTTATTGTTTTACATTTGATATTGCTCCATGCGTTATTGAATACGTCTGTATCTAGGCTAACCGAGATAATGATAGATAATACGGCACAATGAAGCACGCGCCGCAACGTGCACCGGTTCGTTAGTGTAACTGTCGAGTCACGGACCCAAAGATCACCTGACGGGGTGCTTTTGACAGCGCGAAGCAACACGCACGCGCACAACCGCCTGCGCGCCTAAACCAGTGCCTACGTCTAAAATCGTACTTTTACATTGAATACAGCGAATTAGAAGCACATTTATTTTCTTTGATTCAATGCAGAACTCCTTCTCATTTATTCTGAGAACTGAACAAACCAGTCTATGTTTGTTAGTTGCCGCATCACTATCTGTCATAAATTCATGAAGGAAGAATTTTGAACGTTGGTAGTTTTGGGAAAGCGGGGCCTAACTTTGTGAATGGTACAATATTCCAGTTATTTAAAACTATGCTAGCTAAATAACTAGCTACCTATGTATATATGTGTTGTGTGATTCACAAATTGTTGTTCTGAGGCTGGGTGTTCTTTGTGTCCGTTTCGCGTATGTTTGTAAAGTCCCCCACGTCATAGGATACAGTCCTAATGCGGGAGATGTAATAAAAGAATATAAATATAATTATAGTAAAACTGTTATTTGAAACAAAAAAAGGAATGAAAACATGCCCCTCTTCTAATATATAAAATTCTCTTGTTACGGTGTGCGTGGTTGAACTCCTCCAAAACGGCTCTACCGATTTTCGAGAAATTTTGTGTGTATATCGGGTAGGTCTAAGAATCGGCAAACATCTATTTTTCATACCCCTATTTTTTTTTGACAAAAAATGTTAACATAATGTATATGGCAAAACAACGTTTGCCGGGTCAGCTAGTAAAACAATAATATACTGTTAAAGTAGTATAATAAAACAAATATATGCAATATAGATAAATCTAGCTTCTATTTTATGCCGACATATAATAACATGGATAAATTTTAATATAAAATCCTGGTTGAAAAGGAAGCGTAACGTAATCAAAGCAAAAGACTAAAAAATATAACAATATTAGTATTATAAAATAACTAGCTTCTCTGTTACATCATCTAATAACACTTTGTTATTAAATAACAAAGCATCAAAATTAGCACCTTGTTACTGCCCCGTGGGTAATGGCTCTATAATAAAAAAAAGGTAGTAATTTAACATTTACTCGCTAAAGCAAAAAGCGAGACCGCAAAAAATGAAATGGATCCAGGCGCGCGTCCTTCAGTAACGTTTATTAGCCAATAGTGAGAAATTATCTGAAATGCTTTAAAATTCTTTAGGTAATAATAATAAATGAGATATTATTTTCATTAATTATTTTGGCCAAACAGAAACAATTTTTGTCACATGACGTTTTTATGGTCAAATAAATGTTATAGCTATGACGATATCATGTATGATATACTTAAGTATAATTGTTTGAGTATTTTATCACATTACATGTCCTAATCTACTGTTACATTCGAAAATTTTAAGAACGATCATAACTTTGGTAGGTACTCATCGTTTCGTCATTTTTTTTTCTTCTCGAGAAATGTAATGACCTAGACCAGAAGAAAGATTATCAAATTAATATTATATCAAATGTGCAATATTATATATAAGTACCTCAGTGTGAGACATTAACATTTCACAGGGCAACAAAATTTAATCGCCTTTCACGAGTCCTCTTTTAATAGACACCACGACGACCTTCGGTCGCGTGTGGCGACTTCACGACTTTACACAAAGACTGTCAAGAATAATTAAAGTAATTACTGTTTACAGTAATTAATGACCTACATAACGTGATATGGTTTGATTGATCTCGGAACTGTGACGAGATAATAATGGCTCACTGGCGGTATTGCCACACGCCATCTTATGTACGTTTTCAATTAATGAATACCCAGTTCGGCATCACACTTTGCCTATCATATTGTTGTGAAACTTTTTGAAGAGTCTTTCATATCAATTGTTTCAGCTCTATACCCATGGATTACAAGGTATTGTCTGACACTAAGTGTTACGTATTATCTGTACTGTAACCCGATTGCGAATATTTAAAACATGTTATGAAGTCATCACAACCATCATTAAAACTCATGCAACTAAAGCAAACTCCTGTTCGTGTACACGGACCGAATTCTTTTGTTCAATAAAAAGAAACCTTATTAGTAAAAGGCATGAACTAAAGTTAACTCCTAAGGTAGCGTGGGTGATTAGTGGGGCTTTTAAATAAGATCTTGGAACATCGTGGTAAGGGTTATCGATTGTAATTCTGTGTGAGTAGCGGCGCGGTGGCGCAGGCGGCGACGGAGATAGCCGCGAGCTATCCGCGTACATAGACACTGCATTAGGGCTCCTACGCCTGCCCGGCGGCTCCTTTGCCGCCATAAGCGCATTTAACATGTAATCGCGCTTGCATTTCTCCTTTGTGTGCACAAATAAAGACTAAAAGAATATATTTAAAAGCAGTTAATTTTATTTAAGACCTGTCGCTACCTACGTGTAAATTTGGCATAAGTTTAATGCGTTAACTTCTGGATTTTACGAATAAGGTTACGGAGGATACTGTAATTCTACTGATAGGAAAGAGAAAGTTTCTTTCTTTCTTTGTATTTATTGTTTATAGCTGTACTCATTACTAGCTATCGCACAATCATAGTTCCAAGTAACTTTACTGGCCAAAACCTCTTTAGAAAAGAGGTTTTGACCTACCCTACTTGGCCTACTGATGATGTATGATATATTATTTATGTCATTTTAACCATTATTCTAATCAAGGCGAGCTTCATTGTAACCCTTTCAAACCAGACTCATATTTAACAATACTAACTCAATCTTACTCGGTATCTTGTTCGTAAAAGAGCCATGCTCCAGCATAAACGGGCCGTCTCGACTTGAGTTATACCACATCGTCACTGAAAACCTGTATTAAGCTATTTTTTGTTGCTCTTTACCCAGGGAGTGAGGTTATGGTATAAGGGGGCAAACGAGCAGACACCTGCAACTCAAGTCACAAGTGCGTTGCCGCCCTTGGAGTCCCTTTGGATAAATTTGGGCTCCGGTAACCTCACTCAATGAGTGAAAGGCAACGAAAGAATCGCTTAACACCGGTTTTCAAAACAGGAGCCTAAAACCCCCTCCTCATATTTTCGGGGTAACTCAAAAGTGTGACTCTTAAGTTGTAGGCCTCCATGGGTGGCGATAGTCAATTGCCCTCAGGCGCCACCTACCTGCTCGTTTGCTCCTTCTACCACAAAAAGAAAAATCGCTTCCGTATTTGCTCGCGTTAATACAGTTTTCCTTCTTGTATCCGTGTGGTAACGGATTAGGAATACGGAGTATCACCACCCCTATTCATCCCGTGGGTGTCGTTAGAGCCTACTAAAGGAGCAAACTACGCCTATTTCCAGCAGTGCACTGCTAAAGGCTGTCGATGTGATGTGAATACAGATTTTCTAACCACTTATTAACAGTACCTTATTTTCTGGATAAAAGGCAGAAGCCTATGATCTTACCTGTTTTTTTATGAAAGAGGGATTAACGTTCAAAGAGCTGGTATCCGTGCCAACGTGTATACAAATTTACTTAGTAATTATAAAAAAGCTCGAGCGTAAAAGTGTAACTAACAAATAATCAATCATAAACAGTAGTTAGGATTTCCAATTTCTCTTCCCAGTAATACTTATAAAGCTGACCATTCATTGTCTTTGTATGGTCAGTCAATTTCTTTATTATTTTAATGCCCACAGACAATGAGATTTTAAATTAAATTGTTATTCGTTATGTGGGATACGGTACGAAGTACGTTATTAAAGACCTTAAAGACAGCGGCGACAGTGTGCGTGGGTGCGATTGACTCGTCAGCGGCTATCGGAGCTCACTTAGCGCTAAGTTGGCGCTCGCTTTATCGAGCCTCCGCCGCCCGCCCGCGCCGCCACCACCGTCCTGCTTCACTGCACTTCCAACATTCACTTAACTCAATCTTGGCTAAATTAATGGATTAAACAATCCAATGGATCCCTTCACCGAGAAAATAACATACTTTGTGAACACGTTGTTTTTTTAATTTTATTTTGTAAATTATTGATTAGGTATAGATATTTACAAAGATTCCAGTACAGCCTCTAATTCCAAATAATGACTGTTTTTTAATCCAAAGTACTCTTTTATATAATATATGTACTTTTAAAATAGTTTTAACTAGGACCTTGTTTGATTCTAAAAATACTTAATGTAACCAATAACCAATCTAAAGTAGGTAAATATTGCTTTACAAAACATTTTACAAGATCACAAATTTAGTTTAGATTGGCTAAGTGAGTAGATATATTAAAGTTGGGTTCAAAAAGTTGTCTTATGTTAAAAAGATTAGAGTAGAAAGTGGACAAGTACATTGAAACTAAAATAGCTTCTAACTAGTTGTGCGATATAAACGAGTGCTAAATTAGCTCCTTGAATCTATTCTTGTTCTAAAATAAAGCCACTTTCTATCTTTTATTTACTGTCGCAGTGCCGAGCCCTTTATCTCACTTGACAAAGAGGCGGGTAATTGCCATTCGTACTGCGCCAGGGATTTCATTAAAACTTGATATCGCTATTTCAATGTTAGAGCTAAATAATTCTTATTGTAATGATCATTTTATTGTTTGTTATTGACGTGGGTATCATATGAGATGTTTCTTTTACTAGATTTTGTACTACTACATAAGCAATATATTACGTAACAAAAACATAGTTATGATTTTTTTTAAAGACAACATTAGGAATATATCCTGTGTCGCGGGGGACTTTACATACATGAAACGGACACAAAGAACACCCAGACTTAGAACAACAATTTGTGGATCACACAAAGTGGCGACGGCTTAAACCACTACGCCAACCGTGCAGTCATAAATATTGAATTTAACATGTTTTTTCACATTATAAGAATGAACGTTGATTTGCAATCACCTAACTATAACTGCCTACTAATAATAGGTGCAATTTCTTTTTGTCCCATCTTGAGTGAGTGCTTTGTCGGCAACTAATCGCTCTCCCCTGTGAACTTGAAATGAAGCAATTCTAAATCTTGTACAGTCCTGAGAATATTTTATTTGGTATATTATTATTTAAATTTTCGATTGTTCCCTAATGAGGGGCTCAAACATAATAATGGGTAGCGCTTTCATTAAACGTGTTTTATAATTTGAACCTACAATATTGAAATGATTTGGATATATAACTCTTTAATCTCAGAGAATTGTAACAAGGGAAACAATTTAACTGCTAACCGTCGATGAAATAAAGAAAGGTATCGTTTGCGAAGAAATATTATACCGTCTACAACACATTTCATATCAAACCAGACCTTTGTTATTAGTTATAAACTGGAAAAAGAAATAGGTTACAAAGGGACAAAAAAATATAAGTTTATTAATCCACTTGGAGGTTAACAAAATAGCGTAGAATCATCTTAAATTCATTAGGCAACATAAATTAATATTGGTTAATGAAAATTAATTGAAACCACCACGCATCAGGGAGTGAAGGGGTGGTCGGAACAGTGATGTGATGAGCGTTACTAATGCATCTGTTCAGGTAACCGCAACGCACCGGTGGAACTACACCTTATTTATCACTTTATATGAAAAAGCATTCGTTTACTACTGCAACCTACACACATATAAGGAAACCATAAATATAACAAACAACTAAACAAATACATTCTTTATAATTTGTAACGTACTGGTTATAGCAAAACTAACAGATGAACATTTTAATACTGTACTCGTTAATTCGCAGGACAGTAATTAGGTTTACAGCTGATCATCCCGAACTAATCGTTGACCGACAGAAAGGGTTTCTGTTGTAGTACAGTTTGACTACTTTTCTATTACTCCTTATTAATCTTATACTTTTACTTATTTTTATTTAATAATTACTAAAATGATAGTTTAAACCATAATATTAAAATTCTACATTGTACATTTTTATAAATTATTTACTGAAAATATTGTTTTCTCAGCTATGGAAAGATAGACTTTCTTTCTTAAAATCTCATTAAACTACACACGTTTTAGATATATGGATTAGCATATTGACTAATGTCAAAGTGTTGTTCGTATTCGTTGCGAACATTGACGTCACGGCGTGTTTGTCTGCCCATATGCGCACGTGCGTGCGCGCAGGTGACAATAATAATACTGTGCGCATATGTGAAGCTTTATACCTATCTATCGCGCTTTTTTCTGCTAGCTATTGATTCATTGTGTACTAAAGTGTAACATCGAGCAGCCGGCTTCGGGTCGCTGCGTTTCACGGTAATGTGTGTCATGTAGGTTGTATTGAAATGCATTATTATTATTGCTGAGTTAAACTTTACTTAATATTTGAAATTTCATCCTTGTGCAGGATGCGGAAGAAGCAAAGATATTCCCTCGCCAAGCAACATCTTAACTGGCAGGTCGCACATGTGTTATAAACAAATTGATAAAAGATGAGAGAATACTCTTCAATAACGAGTAGTAAACAATCCTCAGTATTAACTAGGTACTCGAGTTGATTATACGCCTGTGCCTCTTGAATAGGTACCTACTCTCGCAGTTTAATCGCGCCTTCTTAATCATGCGTGATTACACCAGTAACTACTTACAATCGGCATTAGACACTTGGTTCAGAATATCAGATTAACAGATTTTTCTCTTCATTTTTCCTTATTTAAATAATTGTTATAACTTCTTAACACAACAATTTACGAGTACAAGTTAGATCAGTGTAGAAACAACCTCCAAGTAACAGAACACATTCATATCGCCAGGTTTCTAATTACAATCCACTCCCTTGTCAAGAATGTTGAGTACGGAACTCGTACACAAAATTTAACAAAAACAGGTGGTCAATTATTTTCCATTGCTTACAATTATTACAATTACAATACTTGAGACACATTTTGTGAACAGTTGTTTACTCGGATTTTGTTTGCGTGACAGTCTAGAGATAGTTGTGCTAAGGGCCAGGGTAAAGACCATTTCATTTTGCATATATCACATGAAACTGGCAATGGAACTTGAATCTTACACAGTTCTCTTAAAGCCGTTGACATTATAAATGTGTGGTTTATTAAACAAACTTGTCTGTGTAAAGTAGTACCTGGGGCTTACTCACCGGCTGGCGGCGCACGTGCGCGCGCGCCGCTGTGGCCGCCACTACGCTAATCGTTCCGAGATTAGTGCCTTAGCTAACAACTATGTCGATAACTTCAAGTGTACACATTATGTTCGACAAGTGCTAATTTATATATTTGAACCATATTATTACTAACGTGGCATTTATATTTCAACCACTCACACACGTATTATTTGTTTGAGAAAGACTTCAACGAGCTTATACTATGTTAACATAAAAATATATAATTGACAAAAACATATTATTAGACAGGGACGTACATATTTAAACAATTACAAGTACTTTTTAGGATAGGAGAATATAATTATAAAGTTCGAATTTATTTATTGTAAGTAGGTAAGTATTATAAGGAAAAACTATCAGAGAATGATGTGTGGCCAATAAAATAGGAATGAAACAACGAATAAATATCGATATGTTAAATTTTAAAAGCGACACTAACAGCACTAGAGCCGGCGTCTCGGCTCGTAATCGTAAATATCAGACATTTAACACACAGTGGTCTCGCCGGTGATTATAAATAGATTGTTGCGATACAGACGACGTGTTTACAGCCGGTATCTGTCGATAGTTGATCCAATACCAACAACCAACGTCATGCAATTAACATCGCGGAATGAACGCGAACCTACAAATAAGCTATGAATGAATCTGATAGCCGCTGCTCAATGAGCGCTGACGACCGCCGTAACGGCGGGACCCACCTGACGCCTAGAGCGTAATCAATGCATGCAGCAAAATGCATGCTCATGTTCGCTATTAAATACGTCTGAATGAAGCTCGGCCAGATACTCGCCGCTGAACACTCGTGCAAATTCACTAAAGCTTCGTTATTGATTTAGTGCAGTTATGATGACTGTAACTAATGATGCTATCTGTAAACCTCATCAGTTTTTCTCTAAGTGGTGTGCAATGGGAGAGGCCTATGTCCAGCAGTGGACTGCGATTGGCTGATGATCTTTAAACGTATTTTTTTAAATTCATCGGTATTAAAGTTATACGTTTATGAGTATTTAAAGTTTATGACTACACTAACCTCATAATGTCTTCCTGTCTAAAAACTGTAATTTACATGAATAAAATATTAGAGAGTGATGTTTAATAATATATTTCTTAAAACTTTCTTACTTTGGTACACAATAAAAACCGATAAACAACTTATGTCTAAAATCTAATTGATTAAAATACCTGACAAGAGAATGACTAAACCTAGATTTTATTAACCCAATCAAAAGTAATTTATATATCCTCAAGATATACATATTAACTACCTATATCCAAACAAAAAACGCGTCTGTCTAAGTAAGGAGTTTAACTCTTTATTACTTCTTGACTTACAAATATTTTGCGGCTGCATTGAATTAATTATAAATTACATTAATAGATAATCCATTTAGGTTATGTCTCTATCTACCACTGTGGTTTTCCTGTGGTTTCAAAAGTCGTTTGTGTGTTAAAATACAACGAGTATTCTTTTAATGATAAAGCTATTATAAACAAAAACCAAGGGTATATTTCTGCATCTTAGATGTGTTTAAATTACTTATTATTCAGGCGCACAGAACAGACGGTTCATGGAAATTATAATTGGGCCATGCAGCATGTTTATGATCCCACAATGAATTCAGCACGCACTTTCCTTGATTTCAATATGATTATACACTTTACGTCGATTTGTCGACAACACCTCATCAATAAAAGACAACGAGGTTTTCAATAGTTTTTTCATGTGTCCAACGATAACTTCTAATATTAATGATAATATTAATTCTTTGGTATAAAGATATTATGTTTGTATGTTAAAATACTTAAGAAACATGCTTGTGTTTGCATATTAATGCATTTTTAAGTCAACAAATAAATTCAAAAAGCTTTTCATTTTTAAAACCTTATATAAATTATTGATTAGTTTATTTTTCATTTAAATTATAAACGAAATAGTAACAAAAATTTGATATACATAGCATTTAGTAACTCACGAAGTAAAATAATAATAATATGTCTTAATTTATTTGTCTTTTTATTTCTCTTCTATTAATTTTATTTTATTATTCAGTCTTACAATCGCAACTTTAAAGTTCAAATGAGCAGGCATACATATTATAGTCCCCAAAATTTATAACTCATATTTCCTTTCCTTTCGAGCGTGGTTCAACAGTATCTGATAAATTGCAATACGTATTATTGCTCCTAGCGAAATCTATTGATGCTTTAACTTTTAATAGCAACTAGTGAAATATGAATGGTTAGGAATACATCCAATCTATTATCTACACATATTTGTGAATAAAATCATAATAACTTTATTTAAATTTATCCACCAACCTGTAAATTACGCTATTCTACAGCAAATAATAATTTCGCTTAACTCTACACATTACGAAGCGTAAATTATATCCAATTAGTTTTGTGATCCAGTTTCATTTAACGTCTTCATAGATTGTTTTTCTTGTATCTGTTTTTAAGAGAGCCGTTCAATATTGACGTCCATCATGTGATTGTCAACTTTACATCGCACAAAAACGATGTATCATAAATGAAGTGGTGTTTGAAACAAAATAGTAACGAGAACAGCCCAGTAAACATGTTCACTCAACTATCGAGCTGTCAACGACAAGAAATAATGATGTACGTATAATATTGCGCATTGCGTGCAGGAAACGAATGTTAGCAATACTATAATGCTAGGAGGGTGCTGCCCAAGGGTTAGGGGATAGCAACGTAACAGATTAGGCTTTGAATTGTATGATTAGTTATATTTTTAGAGAAAAAAATGTCTCGTACGTAACCCGTAGTCGTAACCCGTATGTTTCAATAAAATAACTTATATTTTAAATCCAAATATTAATTACTTACAATGACAGAAATATCTCAATCTTTCTTGTCTTGTGTGATTAAGAAGATTCATTCACCCACTTTTAAAAAAAAAACAGAACAAGAGATCAGTGGATGACAATGATAACATTGATGAAACTGAGCTACTGCAAAATATTTAATGTAATGCAATAAGATAATAGTTTTGCGGTTTTTATTCTAACTGTCTAAAATTGTCGTTTGTGTCAACAAAAGTAATTGTAAAAGTATTTGTCCATGTACCAGATGTTAAGTAACAAACTTATTTATATTCAAAGTACGAGTATTTTAACACACATTACAAAAGATCAGGTAATATACCAACTATATAAAAAATCAGTAGATTATTGAAAAATATTAAAAACTTGTTACTTGCACCGCATCGCAGGAGCGGGGATCAGATCGGTGTCGTGGTGGGCGCCAGCAGCCGATTGTTCTAGCGTCCTCGGCGCGACGAGCGACGTGTCATCTACTGCTATGTGCTAATAAGATATATTGACATTACTCTCAAGGTTTACTTCATTTACTTCGAAGCCCTAATAGCGAGTTTAATAAATAATCTTATGTATTATACTCCCTTTCAAGTCTTAATGTCGTCGTTAATGAAGTTCTTAATCAATAAATTCTTATTACAGTAATTTTTGGTGCACTTGACCTGTGGTTTAAGTAAAAATGAGAAGTATATTTAGAGAATACTTCTCTAAATATACTTCTCGATATTATTGACAAGTACAATAATTTATTTGACTATTTTAAATACTTAGAAAAATAGTACGTGAAATAACTTAGACATGCTTTTGTACTTGTATATAAACGAATAAAAACCAATTTTATCATTATTATCAATACAAGCTATCCCCGAACTCTTTCCAATTAATAAGTGAACCTATGACGGCCGGATGGCGTAGTGCTTTGTGTAATGGCCTGATACGCCAAAGGCGACGTTCGACGGGTTCAATTCCCGCTCAAGTCAAACATTTGTATGCCTGAACATTTAATGTTTGATTTGGTCTAGGTGTTTCTATATATAACATGTACGTATTTACAAAAAAAAATGTATTTATATCAGTTGTCTAGTACCCATAGTATAAGCTCTGCTTAGTTTGGGACTAGATGGCGTTGTGTGAATATGGTAGAATAATATTATTATTACAATGTCGTCATTTATTGTAAACTATGGAAACTATATTAATAGGCAAAAATCTCTTAAGAATCGAAGTAAAAGAAGATGAAACCCGTTATTTATTGTAAAAGGTGTCTACGGTCACTGTTTCAATAATTGATGTACCTATTTGAAGATAGATTTTTTTCTAGACCATATCTGTCTACATTAATGAATCATAATGTATCACTTCAATTTAATGTTATGCTGTCTAGGCAATTTGGTGCGCCAGTTGTACATGATTATACTTAGTACTTTACAGAGGGTTTTAGAGGGTTCAAGGATATAACTTAAGATAATAATAATAATAATCTAATAAAATATTCTTATATGCAAAACAGCCTCACAGTACTAAGCTAAATGTTTAGTAATACCAGTTTTGTGATTTCTACAAAATTACGGAAATAGTTCTCTAACTAAGTATCGTAACACAATAAATTTTGTTATTATTTAGTTTATTCTAGCGCTACCTGATATACCTACAAGATTATAAATAATTGTTTGCAATAAGCTGTTTTATTCAAGCTTCACAATTACGAAGGTATTGTAAAGCTTACGAGTTATTAAAATGTTAGTAAACTTATTTTTAATTTATTTGAGATGTCCTCCTCAATTTATTTATGGAATAGTCTTATAAGAAATTCGGTTCTCTAATCTGCCATCTGCCTAGTTTATATAATATGAGATATCAGCCGTTTACAATAAACTTCCTCGTAATAGAACTAGTTCAGTTATAACTGTTACGGTAATTGTACAGGATCAACATCTAGTCGAATGTGAATTTCGTAAGTCGATTGTGAGGTGGTCAAGTTGATCGATGATGTGTGTGCGAGCGGGCTTCGCTTGTCAATTAGGTTAGCTGAGTTCAGGGACTAAGCTACGAGTGCTTTAATCGGTTTGCAGAATCTGCGTAACCAACGTTTGCGTAACCAAAAGTGGAACTAAGAAAAACAACATTTTTGTAAAGAGCATTTATCTTAATTGAATTTTTTTTAGTTCTATCTGATATCAAAGCGGCGTATCATACATAAAGCATTCCTTCGAAAATTATTGAACAAAAACTGGCATGCGCTGACACACAGGTAGCACGTTGTGCACAATAAAATAGTTTTTATGTCGCAAAATAAATAAAAGCAGATTCCATACAAATCTAGTCACAAAAAATCGTAAAATCACTGCAACCTTCATTCGCGTTTTATGAATTTTTATGATAGTATGCAAGCCGCTTAAACGTAAAGGAAAGGTATAAATCGTCGATTATCAGAATACCTTTAATAAATATAATACTAAAGTAAAGTGTATATAACATTAAAGTTTACTGCTATGTGGGATATTATTTTGTACGGAATATATATTTTTTTGCTTTTTTGTTGCAATTTAAGATAACTATAAAAAAGGAAAAGAATTGTACCCATTGTGTACAATACTCTTGATTTGCGCCGACCTAATAGAAACTCTGCTTCTTCTAATTACTATAAAATGTAGAAGAATTTTTATTTACGTATTTTTACATTTGTGCAATAATTTTGCACAAATGTAAAAATAGGGCTAAATAGGGCGAAACTATAGGGCTTCAGTATAAATTATATTGACCTGTCATGATACGAAAAATCTATATCGTGAAGGTTGTGCAAGTGAGCATTAAACAAAATATTAAAACTCGTAAATGAATTGCAGTATAAATTGAACCGGCGCCGACGACCGACTTGTTCGACGTAAAATTGGACAACTCTTATGTACTCTTTTATGTTTAAATATTCTTCTCCAAATTCTTTCAAAGTGTTTTAGTGTTGCTAGTGCATTTAGATTTTAAATCAACAAAATTTTCTAAAACGTAGGCCCAGATAAACAATAATCATTAATATGAAAAGTATTACCGTCTTCAACGTGCCTGCGTAATGATGAATTGTAATAAACAATAATCTTTTTCACTTACTTTCAACCCTGAGGGGTAGTTATTATTTAGGTAATATCAGGAATACTCTTACAAATTACAAAAATAAATTCTTAAATCGGTTTATAAATGACGGAGTTTTGAGCCGACCTCCTTTTTTTGAGTCTACTACCAACAAATACTACCAACTATCGCGAGTCTCCTGGTGTTTATACAGATAGTATAAAACTGTCTTATCAGTGCTGTGCAGACAACACAAGTGTTGTGGTATTTCCCCAGACTATAAAACTAAAAAGTACCATACGTAATTTCACACAAAATAAATTTAATTATTATTACACAAAAAACAGACTTGTAATTTCAATTGCAGTTTATGCAACTCAGCAGGCTGCGGCAGCTGCGCGTCTGGTCCTTCGATGACAATAGATTTTCGCAGGTTGTAGCTGGGTACAAATGATCTCACTTTCGAAGAAATTCACCTTCGCTCCATTGCATACCCATGCACACAATACAAGATGTGCTTGTTTAACGCCGATATTTGCGTCAGATATCTTTCCAATAGACAAATGTGAGACGGATTTTCAAATCATTTTTAAACGGAACTTAGTCATGTACCTATATAAATTTTGGTCAGCAGTCGTGAAGTGATATATGTATGTCGTGTCCAACGTTTCTCGCGAACATTTCTATATACATATATGTATATTTAGAAAGACTTGAAAGATATAACGAATTATAGAGATATGGCGGCTTAAGATACATATGCAATATAAAAAATGTTATGTTTCAAAAACTTGATTAGAATAGACAACACACTATTTTAATGACGCTGAAAGAACAAGTATTTTGTGATAATATTTCCTACTAATAATGTAATAGCTAATAAGTCAGTATGACACTCATACATACTATATCCTTGCGATACAGATTTCTATAACTTTTTTGTCAAGCCATAATAAATGTGATTGTTAATTCTTAGAACGTTGCACAAGGCGAAGTCAGGCAGGCGTGGTTTAATGTTACTCTTGTGGAAACAGCTGTACGCTCCCCCTTTACCTGAACACCTATGTGAAAAGCACGTGTTGTATGTACCCTCCGGTCTTAGGTAAATACGATTTGTATTTGAAGTCCTCACATCCGGAGTAAAAACGAGTACCGGCGACTTCGGTACCTATAACTTGATTTTGTTTGCATAGGTTCATATGCCGAGGCGCGCGCATTGAATATGGAAGATTGGTGTGGGCATTGTAGCGATAACGGATGAAACACTATTTTAGTTGTGTTAAGCATTAGGATATATGTATACTAAACACACCTGCCAACAACTTCCGATGGCTTATTGACATAGTTATATGATCTGAACAATTCAACCATCTCTGTTTAATTTGTTGGGATCTACTGGTTACTTATTGATTTCATTATTTATGCATATAACGTTTAACTATTTTTTTTATTTTTATTCTGGTAGCAAAATAAAATAATCACATATACATACGAACCGTACCACCGTAAAGAGTATTGACTAAATATTATTAATTTTATTATGTGCATGACTAGAGAGGCAGAAAATGTTTGGCATTCAATTCGTGTGATGTGGTTCTGCGTTGTACAAAGACATTGTCACAATAAATCACATGAATTTGAGTTAGAATAGAATTTTAATACTATACGTCGAAAAATTCGATCACTAACAATAAAAATCGGAATAAAAGTAGTGCATATTAAAATTGAATTAATTATAAACCAGTATATAAAACATTGTCTGACGGAATGGACGATGACTGGTTGCGTCGAGTTGAACGAGCTCTCCCTTTTCAAAGTTCTCAATCGGAAGCTGTGAGCAGGTGTGCCCAATCCGTCTCCACGATCATACGATGTAGAGCACTTGAAAAACGTTACACAAAATTAACAAAAATATTCAATAAATCTTCTGTATTGAATATTCATTAAGTAACGTAAAATTTAAATAGTCACACATGATCAAGTTTTTATAGATGTTTTAGTATATGATTAATGCATAGTTCGCACGATAGTGATTTTTATAATCCCTTTAATTTATTAGAATGAATAGTTGAGTAGTTAAGGCATAGAATCGTCACAAATAGGCATTTTAAGCATTTATAATATAGTTATCAAAACGCTGTTAGTTCAAAGCCGAAACTGGGCCAAGCCCAACTTAGCTATCAATTTTCTGTTATATTTATGTAAATAAATAAAACTTTATTCCTTTGTAATACCACGTCTCATATTATATTATTATTTTTATTTATTAAAACTAAGCTGAATTAAACTACTTTTGTCTTAAATGGCTTAACTTAGCTCAGTATCGTGTATTTAGGTAACTGAGAATCTACATCTACATACGAGTAAGTGACAAATGTCAGAAGTAGCAACTAGAACGTTGATTGATTTTATTTATCAGTGAGTAACAAATATGATCTATCAACTTGAAATACAATTAAATTCAGAAACAGTAGGTTCTTATCAGGAAATTAACTAATTTCACACAGAAAAGGTGGCTGTGTTGTGGGTTACAAAAACTCTCTTCAAAAAGGAGAAGATTCTCAATTGACTAAATATTCATTACAACTGTAAAGTTTAATTTATTTTCAATATGTATGTTTATATATATATGTAACTAGGTAAGTATTTATGTTTGTGGTACGTATGTATTTATTTCATTGTTTCTGTCTAACTTCTCAATAAACTGTTACTTTACAAATCAATCTCTAGTGTAGTCACACATTTCAGCTCCACCCCAAGGTAGACTGGGAGAAAATACCAATTCCGCCATTATACATACAACCCATAGTTGTGCATAAAGTATTAAAATAAATAAAATATTTTTTACGTTATCGCCATTTATGAACTGATTTTATTCTTAATTTTGTAATTGAATCGGTTCACTTATGGTTAATTTCATTTAATGATCTGCACATTTTGCCCCCAATCTCTTAAAATAGGGGGATGATGGTTGTATGTAGAACTTTTATAAATTTTCAAGGTAGGAACTCAAAATATGGTATTTTAATAATTTGTTTAATTTCAATTGCTTGGCAATGTATTATTTACACTTGTAATTGTACATAGATAGAATGTCTTAAAGTTTCGTTACTTTCGTAAAGGTTTCATTAATAATAATCAATAGACTATTAGATAACAGTTTAAAACTGTTCAGGGCTTACGAATTCTCGTTGTTCAAATGTCGCGTACATACGTTATGACTTTTGGCACAAAACTCACACAGGGCACAGGGTCTAGTCTAATACCCGTCTTATAAAATACAAATTCTAATTCAGTTTTTAAAATACACGATAATAATAATTCAGTTTTAAGAAACGCACTGGTTATTATTTCATGTAAAACCTAAACAAATATTAGAGCGATAAGATTAAAACGACTTCTTAAACTGAAAGCAAAGGAAGTAAAAAGATTTTTTTCTTTACTGACAAGAGAGGAACAATTTGAGAAGCAGTAGTTATAACCGACTTTATGCTAGAATCTCTAGAGCAGATTCTTAAATAGTCTGTGGGTTACAAAGTTGACATCAGTTGATACGTATGAACGATCGAGGCAATTGGACATGGACCCAAGTGTTTATGAATTTTATTAAGTTTAAGAGAAAATATCGAATAACTTAATATTAAGCAGCCTGCACACATCAGTAATATACAGTAGCCTAACATGTTTGATCATATATTACTTGGCGAGATCACCTTAGCAAACCAGATGTTATGTCCTTACTTGTCAGTATTTAAATATAGTGCACCGCCCTTAACGAATGCTTACAACGGACTTAAATAAAAAATACTCCTATCTATAATTATCCTAATGAACTTATGTCACCGCTTTTTGTTCATGAAGTGAAAGATCCTCATAGTTGTCCTTCACCCATTGGGGTTCCCCTTCGGGGATAAAGCCGTGAGTGTATGTATATACGGGGTTGATAGTCTGCTTTGTTTGAGATTGAGAATTACTTTCAAGCACAGGTTCCCAAATTGTAAAAATAATGTTAAGTAAAAAGTTAACCTCTTTAAATGGAAAATATACTCAGGTGTTGAAATAATGATGACAAATATATAGCTGAGCAAACAAGAGCACAGACGCTTAACTTTTCAATCGTTCTCAACTAATTACCTTAGCACCCCGCCTTATCTAATCAGGTTCTGAAAGGAGCCGGTGTGAATACTGGCACACATGTGTTTGCACTAGCGCACGTGTTCATTCACATATCCACCCGTCTTAGAAGGGCGAGCCCTGGCGACTATGTGACATTAAGCAACCCATAGATAAACACCGTCCCTTGATAATGTTTACAAAGAAAATCTTTATGCACGCCTGGAATAACCCTAGTATGTTATACTTATAGATAAAGGTGAAAAACTGATAGTAGAAATCATAATTTACATGGCTCGTATGAGAAATACTTTATCGTACAAATAAACTTGACAACACATAGTGAACATTCTAATTGTAAAAGTAGATGTGTTTTAGTGATGTTTTGTAAAATTAAAATGTACACTGAGAAATTGCAACAGATTCCTAAAACTGTTATTTAAATAAAAACATATTTGTTTTTAAATGATCACTAGAAGTAATAAAAGATGTATTATAAGTTATTAAATACGATAATATGTTTTCATTTCCGATGCATCAAGCATGCAGGTAATATTAACAGTAATTTAAACGAGAACAGAGGGTAGCGTATCAAACAACAGGCTAAATTTGTAATTGTTACGTTTTTGTTGGTCATCCCCATCAATATGGCACAGTCGTTAATTTCATTAAGAGCTTATTAAGCGGGCACGCGACTGCTGACAGTTGCGCGGGCACGCGCGATCTAATCGAAAAACTTATGGTCCGTAACACTACTTAGTTGTGTATTTATTCACTATGTAATTTACTTCATATCATCTTTTTTTGTTTTTTTTTATGAATATACATGAATCAATAAATATTAAGTATTACAATTAAGACAGTTTTGTTAAATTCTTTTGCTAAAGTAAATATTTATTTAACTTTTTATTATTCGTTTTCACGTGTCGCATTACATGCTAAAAAATGTACTTACTTAGAAGTCGCGATTCATTAAACTTGTAATCACACTGATTATGATTACAGTTACAATAATTAATTAGTAATGTATATTACTGATTATTTCATCCTCATATGCGCACGCGTTTGTTGTGGTCACGCACAGCGCATCACAGGCGTCAGGTGGTGGTTGCCACCCCTACGTAGCAATACCGACCCAAATGCATATTACGTCATTCAATTAATTAATGTTTTTGTAGAGTATTCTTTTAGTAATATTTAACTGCCCTTGCACAGTAATCTTTATTTTAATGTAAAGTAAGGTTTCAAACAATTCATCTGATATGCTTTAAACCAAATAGTAAATACCTCTTTGTGGAGATGTCTATATCAATATTAATGTTAATAGTAACGTAATATTACACAGCGATTTCTAAACAAAAACTAAATATGGCTTCTCTTATGGTTGGTAGAACACAGACACTTGGTCATTTTTCTGTAAATATATGAAATGTGTACTCGTATTATACACTAGACGTTCCTTTGGGGGTTACAACACGCATAATTAAAAGCCAATTCAAACTGTAATCCTCATTATAAAAAACCAGACAAGTACAAGAACCGCACCCAGGGTTCCGCACAAACTTGTATGACGGTCAAACCTAGGTCCAGTCTTTTAGTCTATGTAAGAAATCGATCCTCGAGGATTATTGCCTGTTTTATCCGAATGGCCACCTTAATTTTGCCCCGCCAAACAAGTGTATAAGATACAGTGAATTTTCGTAGAGCATAATATAATAGAGAAAAATGTTGTGTGATATTTTTTCATATTTTTTCCTTTACACGTGTTTAGAGACCTAGCTTCTCGTCAAATTTCAGTCTTCTTTTTCTACAACTACTTAGAAATATTGTTTAATTATCTTTTAGAATTCAATAATTCCTCTTTTAATTTAGGCAAAATATTTTTTAGCCATTGGCTAGATGTCTAAAACTAAAAAAATTTATATAAGGATATTGCTCATATGATTAGCATGACATTGTTTAATAGCGTGTCACACATAACATCACTTCCGGTCAGTGTATTTGTATAGAAAACTTTGCCCATTATCCCACCCCACATCGCACTCCAGTATAGTTTGTTTAGATTTAGATAGGGATTTTGCGAATGATATTGTTAATTGTTTGGTTCCCACAGCTTCCAGAGGGGTGAGGCCGGTCGGGCTGCACGGTCGGCTCGTTGATTTGTGTGTTATTGTTGGCGATGCTGGTGCGATCGGTTTCCGCACGCACTCCCACGACAGCGAGCAGATGGAGCGCGGCGCCGGCGCAGCCACTGTCACTCACAATATTGTCTCACCAGTGACCCTCGTGGGAGCTGTGGGAAAACTACCCCTTGTAGGGAGTACAACAATACTCATCATTGTTGCGTAATACGCTCTGGGTGCTTTATCAATTATTGTTGATTTAGTTTACTCTTGTTAGATGGGATCATTTTTACAGGCTGGGTAATTTAGAATCATAGATTTAACCTTGACATATATCAATTTTTACTTGACATTAAATTTTGCGTTATATTGCGTTTTGTTCATTTATATGTTTGTACAAAAATATATTTAATTAGCTTTTAAATATTAGACATATTTACAGACAACAAATTGTTATATGTTAGATTTTGTAACCATTAAAATTGTTTTTTTTCACTAGAAACTATTTTAACTATTTGAAAAAAAAAACCAGAATTTAAAACTTATCCATACTTATATTATAAATGTGACAGAGAGTTTGATTGTTACGCTTTGACACCTAAACCACTAAACCGATTTTAAAAATTCTTCCATCAATTGAAAGCTACATTATAAGCGAGTAAATAATTGGTGGAATGGAACGTTTCAGCACACTGGATGATCGTCAGTCTGAAAGAATACAAATCTGATGATGAAGAATAGGATAAATATTTTTTTGTGAGTGTCCCGTAGCTTGAGTCCTAGTGACTCTAAGTGTTATGAGCTAATAGTACCTACCAGTCAATATGCCGATTCGGATCTAATTCACCTATTCCATGCTATTGTGAAAATTAACAAATAAGAGTAGTGAAACTTCAAACTACTCAAAGTTTTTTAAATATTAATTAGATTTAAAGGTCTTCTAAGAAAACAAGCTGTGTTTTCTCATAAATGGTTCATAGATCTAAACATACATAATTACTTGCCTGGACTGACTA
Organism: Arctia plantaginis; assembly: GCA_902825455.1. Taxonomy (NCBI): domain Eukaryota; kingdom Metazoa; phylum Arthropoda; class Insecta; order Lepidoptera; family Erebidae; genus Arctia; species Arctia plantaginis. Next base: position 13,259,709 of record CADEBD010000288.1, read on the forward strand.
ATTCATTAATTCAGAGCCTAAGCCGCTGGGGCTACAAACTTTAAATTTTGGCAGCTGAAGCTTTTTATGTTGTAAGCACCCACTAAGAAACGATTTTATGAAATTTCACCTAATATAGAATAAGAGACGAACGGTTGAATGAAAGCTCACAATTTTTAAAGTTAGAAACAAGAAATAATCACACGAACGAAACTACTAGCAGTAGCTAGTACGCAATATGTGTACCTAATAAGTACCACAATTTGAGTAAGTATTGTCAGTATTAAATAAATTAATTAACACCAATTCACCATGTGCATTCAATTGCTAGGTACCATAGGTCTGACACCTAGCAGTTAATACTACAGTTTCCTTTTCTATATTGAATCCTAAAAAACACCGGATAGCTTTACATGCATTCATGTGTACAGAAATTATTGTAATAAACGCAATTCACCCATATCTACACCCTGAGATTTATCAGCTCACAGGTTTAAAGGACGACTGTTTCATTTATAATAATAACATATAATACAAAAAACAGACACTTGACCTATCAAAACAGGATATTATACAGTGTGTATCACATTAGCATCGATTTGGATATCGTTGGCGCATGAGACGCCATTGCATATGTGCCGGTGGCCGCACCTCTCCCCCTTTCCACCCCCTGACCACCTCACAAGCCCAGCAGATGCTCCATTAATATTTTATCACGCATAACATTGAATTCAATTTGGTTGTCCGGTTGCTACATCGTCAAACTTTTCATCGGCACATCTGTCTGCTGAAACATGGAAATTTATCAACTCCTGAAAACATTTAGGGAAATTTATGTGCTACTTACTGATGTCTATCAATATCTTCCTAGATGTTCTATTCATTGAACGGGATATCTAGACATCGATAAATAAATTATACATGCACACGTCTGGTATTTAGTCAACAGCCGTTTTTTAAATGATTTAGGTGCATCTTTGATTCTCTTGAGACGCTTTGATGTGCGTATGATCAACTTAAAAACATCTTATTGCTCGTTTTATTTGTCAATTTATAATTATATTAAATCGATTACTTTTCAATTGAATATTTTTATAAAGCCGACCAGAAATTACAATATTACGACATATTTAACTTTAAATAAAAATATTTAATAAATGGAAAACAACAGGTAGATTACAGGTAAACAAGAGTAGCAACATACACGGGTAGGTACTCAGTTGGCATTAGCATCGTCCGTCATGAATTAAGCACGATTCGTCGTTGAACTCTCATGCATTTCGTTCTGTATAATGTACCAATTTCAATGCTCAGTATAAATCATGTTAACAGTTTCGGTAACCGAATCATAATGTATTCAATAACAAATGCTTTGTTTTTGCAACTACGAACGGAGATTGATGTACAACAATTACGGGATGCTCCTGAACCATACATTCACAATGTGATGCATGGACAAACAGTTTTTTTAAAGTCTGTGATGCTAATGCGTAAGTGGAAATAAATGGTAACACTCAGGACCAATCCATCGTTCTACTTTACATTTTATCTGCGCTACCTACCTGCATTTATATCAAGTAATATCTTACGTAGACTTTGACACGTTTTGATCAATCACTACTTTTGTAATTGATGCTTATAAGTAAAATATATCTTTGTAACAACAAATACTTTTTTGATGTGTACTAACCTCGTGATACTAATCTGGTGCTAAGTGGTAATCGTGTTATAAAGCAACAACTTGTTGTATAAAACATAACAGTTGATGTTTTATTATTTGATTGCTCTTTATTTGTTCTTCTATGATAAAAGACGGAAAGATAGTGATTTCGAAGAAATAACATATTAAATACGGATGAAACCTTTTTCTTTTATTAACAAATTAACTGAAACGGAATGTGAGACTTGTAGTTGTTGTATAATATCCTGAAATGTAACTCTAATACTCTTAAGAACTCTTAAGCGACAGACAATACGCAATATAAATATTATGTCGAGGTCACTAAAAGAACACCTGCCAAAAGTAAATTTAATTTATCTTCTACAAATCAATCAAATAAAATTAAAAAAAGCAATGGAAGAACAGGACTTATAGCACAAACTACAAAAGGATTACATTTTTTTATCCTTATCATGCTGAACGTTTAATAAAAATAAACCTTCCCTTAAGATGCAAAAATTACTACAATAAAAATAAAATGCTATTGTTATTTAAAATGTTATTAATTCAGAAACTTGGCCAAAGGTATAAAAAGGATATTTCATGATGGTAAAATAATTTTTAAATACCCTTATGATACACTAATATTTTTTAAATTAATTACACGTTTCCACATATGAAATGAACCATATGGGAAGCAACATGACTGTGTAAATCACAATCATGCATATAATAAAGGCCGTCATATCATGCACTTTCATCTGTTGGATGCGGCGCCCCGACGTAAAACCAAATGCGTCGAAGTTAAAATCGATTACGCCTCCGCTGTAAAGCTATGAATATTTTAACTGATCCACGTGATTGACTCATTGTTAAGATTGGTGTCATAAGAAGTACCTAACTCTCGCATTTGATAATACCAACAGAAAGTTTACCATTGTATTGTGCATCTCAGAACATTTTATATTAATGGAAGAGCTATAGATAGAGACTGTATTAGGGTTTGCGGAATAAGTTTAGCATTTATATGTACACATATACATAGTTCATTTGGGTGGTTTTGATGGTATAAAACAAAATGTTTCAGTATTTGAAAATTTCTTCTAGATAAAATATATCCTATGTCCTTTCCTGTGCTCCAGGCAACGTCTATGTATACTGAATTTCATGATTACTCTTGATCGCTCACGCAATGTGTTGAATAGACTTGCAAATGTTGGGTATGCTGGTACTTGTCACTGTCTCAATATTTTCTATGATGACTGTGACCACAGCCAGTGCAACCTTGTTGAAAGGGAAGAGAATTCAAATATGTAGTTGTACGACTTACTTCGCCTATCTAAACTGCTCTACCCATACATTGATCTACGTAACACTTAATTTTCGAGCCATAATCGCTAAAAACATTACTCTTATGTGATATAACAACAAACTACAGGTGGACAAATTGCCCTATTTTGTCGCCAAATAGTCAATTGGAACCTGTAGGTTTTGATTATCACTTTTCTGGAATATTCATATTTCTCTTTCTGTTAATCAATCTTATTAATTAATGCTACAGAATACCCAGAATAAACCAAATGTGGCAGAATTTAAATGAAACATGCACGTAATCTTCTAAAGTTGGCATTGTCTGTGAACTGAAGAGATTTTTTTTTCTTTTTTTCATATTAAACTCCCAATCCAATGAAATCACATCTACTTTCTAAAATGCAAGGTTGATGGCAACAGGCTTACCCCTATTACGTAAGTGGGAGTAAAATTATAATTGGCAAAATGTTGTAATACTTATACCGTAAAATTAAAAAAAAAAGACTTTTTTCAGTGACTGTACATACACGTGGTATACAAAAACAGGTTGGTGTAAGATTTGGGTACTTCTTTCAAATAAATGTTAAAGATTTTTTTTCTAATTGTAAAGTCGATGATATCGTTTTTACGCTGGGTCAGTAAATTGATGCGTAGGTAGGTAGTCCACGTTTAGTGATATAAAAAAGGTGTACGCGGAAATATTTGGAGGTCGTGGAGTTCGGATTCCTGTGTCAAGTGTCACGGGCAGGCGGAGCGGAGGGGCATCGAGGGCAGGAGGCACGACCAGCCATTGTCCGCGCTCGCACGACGAGACGAATTGCAACGCAGGCTTCATGACCCATTAAACGCGGTCACGAAATCATTTTACCAGACTCTTTCACTGACACCAGCCACCGACCGGCTTGAACTGCCAAAACCCTTACTTTGTTCCCACGAACTCTCACTGTGAAACCATTGTCGTTTCATGGCGTTTGATATTTTTTATTATTTAAAACAACAAGTGAGTACACACGCATCGGAATTAAAAAATTCCTACCTAATAAAAAAGTTACCTAAATGTGTACTGAATAAAACCTTAAAATTGTAACTTTGAGAAATAAATCAAACATAATGTAAATAAACATAATTAAGTTTAATAACTAAATTTTGTTAAAGAGCTTTTTCATTCGTAGCCCAATGTAAACTTATACTTTACGTAAAGTTTACATTGAAACTCATACGTAAATGTAACCTGCTAACGTTCAACCTAACCCTAAAGTGAAAATAATTAGCGAGCAACTGCAATCACCTCCATCATAAGTAAGATTATTGAGCGTGAATTGAACAACCATCGTTTGTCAATTTTTGAATTCATCGACTACCTCAGTGGCGACAGTAACAGCTAATATGGTTTTCCTAAAGGACTGTCGATTAATGACCTTTTGATAGACACCACACCACCCACCTATTTAGCGAGAGCTTGTAGGGTGATGGTAATGCAATCGTCTTATCTTTAGTCAACCAGGGTCTGACACCAGAGCCTGATCTTTTATGTAAGCTTATGGTATGCCAACTGACTTTTGCGGATAGATGTTTCTTTTCCCAAGGAAATGATTCATTCGAGTCGACTCAGATCGTTGCTCTTCTGACTTCTGATTTAATGGGCGGTTGCTGCTAGGGTACTCATAACATATAACAATACTCAATTTTAGTGTCCCTTTAAGAGCTGGCATTATTTAAATAATAATATTTTCGGACATTGACACACAACGCCATCTAGTTTTAAACTAAGCAAAGCTTATAATATTAAAGCTAGATGGACTGATAGAATACTCTTTTTTTGTTAATACACACATATTGTATAAAGAAAACAGAAACAAATATTTGCAGATCATACAAACATTTGGTCCAACCCGGGAATCAAACCCGAGACCTCAGCTCAGCAATCGCATACGTTACCACTGCACTACCGATTATATATACATATAGGCTTAGGCCGTTTTGCGCCTGAGTCTCCTGCGGTACCTAGCCCGTTCCCGGGCCTGCCCGACCGGGAGAGTTCTAAATTTCTCCGGGTCCCGCTCCGCCGTCTCTTTCGCAAGCATAACATCCTTGCAGAAGGAGACGGCGGAGTTCCACGCGCTCTAGCTCCGTACCATGTCGGCCGCAATCATGGTACTAACAGAGAGAATTCCCACTCCGATGGGCGCCAACCCACGCCAGGCATTTTGCCAGCGTGTGTAGCGCACCATCCACGTTCCGGGCCATCGCAGTGGTGACACTAAGGCGTTGGCTCCTTGCGGATCAGACACAGGTGATCCCCGAAGCATAATTTACCTGTTATCACCTGCGTCAGCCGGTATGAGAGGGTATGTCTTGCCTCTCGAGCCAATTCTCCATAACAGGTCTTACCGCCTCAATAACGGCGTGCCCGACGCTTGGTTGCCCAAGGATCCCGCTCCAATGTCTCCAGTAACTCAAGGCGGGCCTCACTCTTGGCCCGCTTTATCGCTGCCTGAAGGGAATTATCCTCTTGGCAACCCTGTATTCCGCTAACAGCACCGCCTCTCGGGCTGCTACATCTTCGTTACGGCGACGCCTTCTGCCGAACCTGGACCAATGGCAGCGTGCGATCTCCGGAGATCACAAGTAGACCCGGCGACCCGACCACCAGAGACTCCCCTGGTGGCCAGGCGCGCCGCCTCTTAAAAGTTCGCCCCCTAGGTTGTGACTAGAGTGTCATCGCTATTACGCTGTAACAGATTACGCCCACAACAAGTTGCAAAACTAAGGAGGTCGACATGGGGCTGGTCGCTTTCTCAATTCGCGGTCTCAATCACAAAAGCTCTGCGCGTCTGCCCTTACGGAGAATCTCCAGCCCAGCTTCCTGCAGGAAGCCGTTGAGGCACTTTTCCCGCAACAAGCGCAGCACCATCCCCCGCTGATGGCCTCTTTGGCCATGCAGGATTCGGAGGTATTGGTATTGGTATTGGTTGTGGGCCTCGGTTTCCGCATTTAGACTCAGAGTGGTCCTTTATGCGTCGGGGATTGGTTGACTAGGTGAGCCAGCCAAGCTCCTTCCAGAAGCGCAGAAGCCTCCTGGGGCGTTCACAGGCTTCTAGGAGCGACTTTATATCAGGAATGATATTTGCCCGTTGTGTGGCCACTCCCTCGCATTCCAGGACTACGTGGGCGGCCGTTTCTTCAGCTTCCAGACACCCCCTGCACAGGGGGCTGTCCGTCGCATTGACTATGAATAGTTGTCGGTTCAGGGCTAGATGTCCTGTAATAGTTCCGACAACCATTCTGATTTCCGGTCTGCTAAGACTGATCAGTCTGCAGGTTAGTCGTGGCGTGACTTGATTCAGCACCAGTTTGGACTGTCTGCAGCCGGGTGAGTTTTTCCACCTCCGGTTGTGTGCTTCACAGGTCCGTTGCCTGACCCAGCATTGTATTTGGTTAAACGATATGGGCAGGAGTGGGGTTGGGCCAGAGGTTGGGGTTGCCGAGCCCCTCCTTGCCAACTCATCTGCGGCATCGTTCCCGTGTGAGTTACTGTGCCCTTTAATCCATTTGAGGAGTACCCCATTGAATATAGCGAGCTGTTCCAGTGCTTGGTGGCATTCGAGGACAACACCAGAGGTCATTGTGTTGCCCTCCAATGCCTTTAAGACGGCCATGCTGTCGGATATTATTCGGATGTTGTAGTCCTTGATACCCCTTGACATGGCCGTTGTGGCGGCGTAAGTTATTGCCACACATTCACATTGAAATATGGAGCTGTGTTGGCCTAACGCTAGTGATATATTTATATTTAGGTCTTGCGAGAAAACTCCGTCCGAGTTCGTCCGAGAAAACGTCCGTGTAAATTCGGACTTCGTTAATGCCGGATTGATCTCGGTCATTTCCATGTATCTGGATGTAGTATCTTCTTGTGAAGATATGGTGTTTTGGGATTCTATCGCATGGAGCTGCTATCAGTGGTTCGTATTCCACCAATTGATCCCATAATTTAGAGTGCGATCCCTCCCTTTTGTGCCATAGACCCAGGTGTTTGAGTCTAATGATCGCCATGGCGGCCTCCTGCTGTATGAATAGATCCAGGGGTGGCAGACCAAGAGCCACCTCCAGTGCGGCAGTAGGCGTTGTGCGCATACAGCCAGTGACCGCGGAGCATGGGAGTCGCTGGAATTGCTGCAGTTTGTTTATGACGGTGCTTAGCTCTGTTCTCTGCCACCAGACAACAGCACCGTAAGTGATTATTGGTCTTATGACTGTCCTGTATAGCCATAAAGTAATTTTGGGTGATAGTCCCCAGCTTTTGCCGAGTAGCCGCTTGCATTGGCAGAAAATAATGCAGGCTTTATTCAGTTTTTCATCGAGGTGCTTATTCCACAGGAGTTTACTGTCCAGTATTACTCCTAGGTATTTGACCTCTTTGGTAAGAGTAAGTTGTGTTCCAAATAGCTTGGGAAGTCTGAGATTTCCTAGGCTGCGTTTGTTTGTGAACATGATCATCTCTGTTTTGGATGGGTTCACTGTCAGGTTGTGTGCTGCGCACCATTGTTCCACGATCTTCAGTGCAAGTCTCATTTGATCGCATGTAATGCTCTCAAAAGGACCGCTGATGAGAATGGTAAGATCGTCTGCATAGCCTATTGTGAGGAATCTTTGGTCATTAAGTTGTGCGATGAGCTCATCCACAACAATGTTCCATAGAAGGGGGGAGAGTACACCGCCCTGGGGGCAACCTCTAGCCACCACTCCTCTAGTCACTTCGCTCACAGTGAATTGTATAGCTCTATATCTTAGCATGCTGTCGATCCACCCTGAGATTGTGGAATCAACACCATGCCTAGACAGAGCTTGGCTAATGCTGGTGAAGTTGGTCTTGTCAAAGGCTCCCTCGATATCGATAAAGGTGGCCAGTTGACCTTTTGTGATTTAGATTGTCTTCTATATATGAAACAACTCGATGTAGGGCAGATTCTGTTGATTTACCCATCGAGTATGCGTGTTGATTGAGGTGTAGAGGGTGACTGACTAACGCAGTTTCCCTGATTTCCCTATCTATTAGCCTCTCAAGAACCTTTAGTAGGAAAGATGTGAGACTAATAGGTCGGTGTGATTTGGGTTGTGTGTAGTCACCTTTACCAGGTTTGGGGATGAAGACTACTTTAACTTCTCTCCATTTCAAGGGGATGTACTGATGCGCCAGGCAGCCCCTATAGATTTTTATAAGATGGTCCAGTAATGTCGTATCACACCATCTCAGTAGGCCTGGGAAGACACCATCTAGTCCTGGCGCCTTGAATGGTAGGAAGCTGTTAATTGCCCATCTTAGTTTGTCATGGGTGACAACTTTGCGGGCCGTATCCCAGTCTGTATCATCTGGTGGTTTTTCCAATCTGTCTTCCCATTTTTCCATCACATCTGATATGCGACATCCAGGGAAGTGTGTTTTTAATAACAGCTCTGAGGCTTCCGAGTCTGTTTTGGTATACTCACCATCAGGCTTCTTCAGTGAGCCAAGATTGTGTTCGCCTCTACTACACAGTATGCTTTTGACTCTATTGGCCTGGTTGTTGTTCTCTATGTTAGTACAGAAGTTTCTCCAGCACTCAGTTTTCCTGGTTCTGATTCTCTTCTTATATTGTTGTCGGGCCCGCGTGTAGGCATCCCAATGTTGGTCTAATCGCGAGTTTTTTGCTTTATTGAACAACTTTCTCACTTTACGACGTAGTCTTTCCAGTTCCGGACCCCACCATTGGTGTTTGTTCTGTGGTCCAGTTCTGGGTGTGGAAAGTGGGCATGTTTGTTCAAAGCAATCGATCAGTGTCTGTGTAAGGTTGACAACATGACTGTCAATGTCCTTAACAGTCCCCGTAGCGTATGTTGGGTTGATGCTTCGCAGATTCTCCGCAGTAAGATGTTCATACCGTTTCCGGTCCATCGTGCGGGGATTCCGTCGGGGATCGGGTAGTTTAAGTTTCATTTCAAAGTTAAATTTGATCCAGCGATGGTCTGAGCACGATGCTTCGTTCGAAACATGCCAGTTCGATATGTGTTGCGATGCGTGCTCACTTGCTAATGTAAGATCAATTATAGTTTGGGCCCTGGACGTGACAAATGTCGGCTCCGAGCTCACGTTGATAATGTTAAGGTTAGTTGATAATAGGAACGATACAAATTCCTCACCTCTCCGGTTGTTGCTCCTGCTGCCCCACAGCGCATGGTGCGCGTTGGTGTCGGCGGAGATGATCAGCTCCAGACCCTCGCGCTCGCAGTGGTGTGCCAGCGCAGCCAGCTCCGGAGTGGGGATGTCAGCATCGCCCGGCAAGTAGGCTGATGCTATCACCACGTCAGGCAGGTTTGATGAGGGTTCCTTTAACCTAATAGAGGTAAGGTCTCTGGAACAGAACTCGGTCATTAAGGTAGTACACGCATGTTTTGGTGTATAAATACAAGTGCGCGGGTTATCAATGGTAGTGTTGAGAAGTATCTTACCTCCAATATTATTTAGACCGCAGATCCTGCCCTTCCTAATCCACGGCTCCTGGATTAGGGCTACGGTGTTGGTTTTTACCTCCAGCTCTCTGCGTAGGGTAGCCGTTGCTGTATAGCTGTGCTGGAGGTTGGTTTGGATGGCTATAAGGGTGTTATGGGGGGGTGCAGACAGCGCCATCATCGCTGTTCAGCATATCCTCTATGTCGTCGAGGTCACTCTCGCCCACCGGTAGGTCCTCCAACTCCTCAGGAGGTGGACCCCGGCAGGCTGTCTCCTCAACGGGTCTCAGAGGATCCCCTCCATTGCCGTCCTTAGGGTGTTGTAGGGCCGATTCTCCTCCTCCCTCGAATGGCTCCTCGTTTGGGTTAGTTGGTGGGGCGGGACGTTCATCAAGGAAGCGAACGTAGAGGTTACCCAGTTTGTAGTATACTCTACGCTCGCTAGCCTTGAGCTTCACGACGTCCTCTTCTGGGATGCCGAGCACTAGGAAGAGACATTTCTTTTCCTCCTGCGCCTCGGCATGGTAGAGGGCCCAGTTGGCCACATTGTACTGGCTATTCTGGTACTTTAGCCTCGTTTGAATACGGACCAGTGTATCATCTGGTCCGATTTGTGGTACCAGGAGTCCAGCCTTGATCCTTTTCGGGATCTCAGACTGCCTCCTGACGACCAGTTTGGTGCCTTCACGTGGTGATGGGATCCTTACCAGGGATCGGCGAAGCCACTGTAGGGCATATTCGTCGTTGCACCACATCTTAAGGGCGCCCTCGCTGTAGAAGGCCTTGCCCCTAAACTGTGGCGCAGCGACGGGTGCGCTTGACGTGCCGGGCGAGAAGATCTCCTCATCTAGCACGCCCTGCAGCTGGCCCTCGATGTCCTCTGCCTGTGCCTTGGTGAGGTCGTGGTAAGGCTCCAGCATGACCGCGACGCAAAGGTCATTCGCCTTTAGTGCGTCGGAGTAACTTGTGGAGCCGGTCTTTGGCAGCGGTTTGAATCGCTTGCCACTGCCCTGGGGAGTGCGAGACTCGTCCGGGCGAGTTCTTTTGACGGGCTTTGTATCACTTGAAGGTTTCCCTCCACGTGTCGCTCGTCTCGCCCGTTTACCCTGTCCAGGTTGACCCTGCCTAGAGGGTACTTTGGCCGCTACAGGCGTCTTGGCAGGTGGCGCCCCCACAGGAGTACACTTCCCCGTGGCTTGACTTTCGTCTTCGCCTCGGGGCAGCACGTCACTGGCGGGGGCAACGTGGGCCCCTTCGGGCCTTTCAGCGACTTCAAGCCGCTTACTTCCACCCGAGGTCAGACACCGTGCTTGCCTTTCCACTCGGGCTTTCGCCCTGTTGGCGTTACGGGTCTTCTTGGACGGGTTTGGTTTTTTCGACGCTCTCTTCTTTGTCCTTACCAGGCTCCAGCCGGTTTCTTCCAGGCCGGGTCCCGCAGGTACGGGCATTGCTGCCCTCAAAGAGGAGAGGTCGATGGTCGACACTGGCTCCGTATTCTGGTTAGACACCAGAGGTGTCGCCAGAGTCGTGGATGGCGCTGCGGTCGGGTTGTTTGCCTGAGCAGCAGCCAATGGTGTATTTGGATTCACCCTTGGGTTGTTCACCCTGGGGTCAGCCGATTGGTGGTTTAGCCTGGCACTTGGGTTGTTCACCCTCGGTACCGGCTTGGTGGTTTTTTTATTAATTGGTTTTTTAGTATCCATAGTTTTTTTTGGTATACTATTCATCTCCTTGTCCTTCCACCCTCCTTGGAGCCCTCAAGTGGGGACGCCGCGGCAGAAGGCACACGACGCCAGAAGTGACAAGGAGATATAGAGCTCCCTCCCTGGCAGAAGGCAGGCCGAACTAGGTAGGAAGACTTGGTCGTCCCACCCGTCGTCCACCCCCACCAAGGAAGAGCTCTCGCCCAGCAGCCCTCTGACGGGATACTACAGCCGATTGACCAAAGGTGGCTAGCCTTCAGCCTCCCGTGTAAAGAGAAATCCAGGCCAAAGCAGTGTGTTGCCTTTCAGCTCAACTACCAGGATCCCTTCATCCTCCCTTACGGGTCCCCGCACACGGCACAAACATGCGGGTGGTTGCCCCCCCTCCCCCTCACTCTCAGTCTTTGTTGATAGTGAGGCCGCAGGCACCAACCACTTAGTGTCCGCAGTAGGTGTGGATGGGATAGAAAATTGGAAGGGATAGGTTTTGTGGGATGGAATTGCGTCTGGGTGTTTCTGTTATATCTGTTTCGTAGGGAATCAGACCTAAAACAGGCGGCAACCACGGGAAGGATGACACCCAGACTTGCCATGGGGATCTACACGACTGTTGCGCTCTCCCCCATGACCATTCGCCGTGTACGCCCTCCGGACAGGAGGGCGTACCAGGATTGGATCTGCTCCAGGCGATCTTGGCCTTTTGGAGCACACCCAACCCCGCCCAAGGTCCGCCCGCCCGTCCAGGATTCGGAGGTAGGGGCGGCTGTTTTACGGATCCGTTCCAAGAAGACTGCCGCCGGGCCAGATTTGATACCTGCTCGTGTGCTGGCCCTAGCCCTCGACTATATGTCAAACCGCCTTAGGGAACTTTCTCTCTGTTCGCATCGTCTGGCACCTCTGCGAGGTGGCTCCCGATCTGTCGGATGCCCAATTCAGTTTACGAACGGGGCGTTCGACGATCGACGCTGTGTTGCGCCTCAGTTTATCCAGCGTTTGCAATGTAAGCGCACAAAACCATGTTTTTACGACAAATCTTTGAAATTCTCGGATTTTCAATACTATAATATGCATGGTTTATAAATGTAAACCTTCCTCTTGAATCACTCTCTCTATTAGTAAAAACTGCATTAAAATCCGTTGTTTTAAAAGATTTAACCGAACTATTGCAAGAAGTGTCGGGAAAAGTCTTGTTACACATTTTTCGGTCTCGCTCCCATCCGCTCAGAGCGTGTAAAGCGCGATAAGGATGGCTTGGTTCCAATATTAAAATGGAGCACAGTTCTCAATTAGGGATTACCATTACAATATTCTTTACAAACAGCGAAAGAGTCATCGTTTTTAATTTTATAGACGCAGTTAAAGACATTGTTTTATTGTTTGTGCTTGTTCAGGGGGCGCCAAAATTATAATAAAGTATGATTAAAAATTAAAAAAAAACTTGCTCCACAAAGCGCCTAGCATACGGACGGATAAGTCGACGGTCAGCCAACCAGGCGGTTGGCTCACCGTCGACTTATAAGAAAAAGGCGCCGCACTACAAGTGAACTTATATATTTATGAGTTTTTTAAGTAATTTATCTCCAACGCTGGAGAGGCGCCACTACAAATAAGAAGAAATAGATACTTCGTAGTCTCATCAGAACATAAGGCAACACGATATTATATCAAATTTCGAAAGCGCCTGACGACAAACTAATGCAATACTCTATAATAACCATACACGATGGTATTATTTTTTTCTTTGGAAGTGTAAGATCAAAAACCTACATGTAAAATGAAGCTGAAACCTATTGAATGCGATGCCTACCACTATTGATAAGAACCAACTAATGTTTAAGACAAAACAATCCGCGCGCATAAAAGCGCGGATCCATCACAGCAGCTTACTTAGAAACCGTACCCTACGGTAAAATGGTATGCAAAAAATCCATTTTAATAAAGCGTGATTCGTGGTTATTTAAATGAAAATATCTTTTAACTCCCTTAAGATTTCTTTCAAAAGTAGGAGAAAATTTTAACACTTTTAAAATTCGGTGAACTGTAGGTATACTATTGAAGTAAGTTAAACTTATATATTCTTAAATAGTTTGTATATTATTATTTGTGTATATTAAGAAACTGGCTCATTATTAAGGTAAATTTTGTTGAAGAGCTTTTTCATTCGTAGCCCAATGTAAACTTATACTTTACGTAAAGTTTACATTGAAACTCATACGTAAATGTAACCTGCTAACGTTCAACCTAACCCTAAAGTGAAAATAATTAGCGAGCAACTGCAATCACCTCCATCATAAGTAAGATTATTGAGCGTGAATTGAACAACCATCGTTTGTCAATTTTTGAATTCATCGACTACCTCAGTGGCGACAGTAACAGCTCATATGGTTTTCCTAAAGGACTGTCGATTAATGACCTTTTGATAGACACCACACCACCCACCTATTTAGCGAGAGCTTGGAGGGTGATGGTAATGCAATCGTCTTATCTTTAGTCAACCAGGGTCTGACACCAGGGTCTGATCTTTTATGTAAGCTTATGGTATGCCAACTGACTTCTGCGGATAGATGTTTGTTTTCCCAAGGAAATGATTCATTCGAGTCGACTCAGATCGTTGCTCTTCTGACTTCTGATTTAATGGGCGGTTGCTGCTAGGGTACTCATAACATATAACAATACTCAACTTTAGTGTCCCTTTAAGAGCTGGCATTATTTAAATAATAATATTTTCGGACATTGACACACAACGCCATCTAGTTTCAAACTAAGCACTTTTGTGGCGCCGCGCGATAAGGGGGCCCCAGGGGTCACGATTGAGACCGCGAATTGAGAAAGCGACCAGCCCCATGTCGACCTCCTTAGTTTTGCAACTTGTTGCAAAACTTGGGAGGTCGCAAAACTGTTGCAAAACTGCCAAGAGTGAATGATGGCTGCCTCCTCCAGTAGGTCCCTGTTCAGTTTTGCAACAGCCCACCGCGGAAAGCGAAAAGGACCCCGCGCCACGTGACCCCTACTGGGGTCCTGGATCCAGGAGAGCTGACATACGATATATAGGTGATCCGAAAGCGTCTCGACCTCTTCCAAAACACGCCAGTACTCGTGCGGCGAGGGCAACGGTAGCGAACGAAAGGTCCAACATCGAACCCCCCTGCTGTCGCACGCACGTGTTGTTAGAGCCTCTGTTCAGAAGACAGAGGCCCACCAAGGCCGCCCACTCCTCTACGGCCTCACCCCTTGCATCGGTCCTGGAAAAACCCCACGCAATGGACTTTGCGTTGTGGTCCCCCAGCACAAGGACGTGCCCAGATGCTAGTCGCCGCAGGTCTCCAAGTTATTGAGAAAAACCTCGATGTCGCTTAAACTCCGGTTGGGAGAAAAGTAAACACGGTATATGCTGATCCATCCCCCACTCGGCAGCTGATCCTCACACCATCCGAGGCTGCAAATATTTGCCGCAGCTTTTCGCCAAAAGTGACCGCCGTCTTTTCACCCTCAGTCCCAGGGAACTCGAGAACTCGAGCTCCCGTCTGGGCGAGGCGCATTTTGACACCTACACTTCCGAATTCATTGGCGAGACTATCCCGGGCCTTTTTAAATACGTCCGCGTAGGACAGCCCACCGTTAGCCGCCCCCCGTTAATACGGTGACCTCCACTGCTGCGCTTACAGTTTGAGCGACTTGTTCCGGGTGGCCACCTCCTCCGATGGCAACAGCAGGGTAGAAGCTAATTTTTGGGCAGCTTTCTTACCCGCTTTCGGGACTTCTTAGTGCCCCTCACTACATGTCACCTCACGCTTGAGAAACAGAGACACAGATGAAACAAAAATGGGTCACGATAAAGAAACAAACACATAAATGTACATACAGGATTAAGTCGGCGATAGAATACAAATGAAATGAGATAGAATACATTTAATAGGGTTTTTCTGAGATCGGTTGGAGATTGCTCCAAGGAGGGTCTTCGTTCCGTTCTCTTCTATTTCCAAATATTTACTTTATGTCGGCGTTCTCATCGAGGGACCACATTTAAATTTTAAATTTTTGAATGCGTCAGCCTTTAGTAACTTCTCAAACAATTGTAAATTTAGTTGTAAAAGTAGCTCTAGTTTGACTAAGTAGCTATTCAAAAGTTACAATCGGTCAAAGGTGGTCCTTCAATCGTGACTGACAACTCATAACCTAGTAAAAATTTACAACTGATGAACATGACTACTCTTGGTGAAGGATTTATAAAACTAATTTATTATATATCAACTATTGCCTTTCACTGTATAAAAACAACTAGCATACAGAAGGTGGGTAGTTCAACCGATCACCATAAGTTCACCTTGAGTGGAGAAAACAATGGAATTTGGAATTACACCTTTTATTATTTCACAGCTCCTTTTTTGGTCTATATTTCTGAACACGTTTCACTGAGGAGTTCCGAGAGCCCTGTTGTGCTTTGAACGCACCCGTAGTAAAAAATGCATAGAAATAAAACATAAACCTTTAATGTAAATATTTTTATTTATACCTACATGTTACCTTCTAATTCACAATTTAAAATGAATATGTATAATTACAACAGACCGATTCATTAATAATACAATTAACCAATGTTAGTAAATGTTTAAATTATACAAAAATAGATAAAAATAGGTCGTAGACATAGTGTACTTTAATGGAATTTAAAAATTCCTCTCATTAAATACGTATTACTATTGTAGGTGCAATATATTTTAAACGTTTATATTTTCTTAGGTAGTTTAAGACTCTTTACCTTACGACAAAGTTGTAGATCAGAGCTACTATTTGAATGGTGGGTAACAAACATCACTCGCGCATGGAATTCTGGAAATTTTCTCCTAAATATCCATGTCAATCGATTTACGAAATCAGTATAAAGCGCGGGAACCTAATCTAAAAATATATCATCCCCTTGGGATGCATAGATCAGATTATATATAACACTGTAATAGAACTGAAGAATTATATACAAACATTTAACTTTCGTGTCATTATAAAATATCTATTACTTTTACTAATAAAAATCTACCCCAGCAGCAAAGTCAACAAAAATATATAAGGGTGTTCAAGCGTATGTTACGACCAAATAATAACAGAGGCAACAAATTTGTCAAATTTCTTTTATATATCTTAATTTGATGGAATTCAGAACCTTTATTAGAATTTACTCAGACTTGCTTTTAACAGTGTATAGGATTTGGTTTGTTTGATGTATCAGGTACAGAGCACTCACGAACACAGCATTGGCTCTAAAACAAAAAGACTTCAATTACTGCTTTACATAATGTTTAGACACATTAGTGGCTTTTTTTTTTTTTTTTTTTAATGGGACTAATCCCACCCACACGCCCACCACTGTAACTCCTGTACACAAGAATCCACAGCAGTGACCCACGAACACACCGAGTTATGACACTCGGGAAGTCCCAGGAAGAAATTAAACTGTCTTGGAACCCGCAACGAAATTAATCAGAAGAAAATTGGAGGAGTTGGAAATACAGTAAATCCACTTCCCTCCTTAGCAAAGCGGGAGACAAAATGAAGTAAAATAGGCATACACCCTTTTAAACAGGGAAGCACCACGGCCACAAAATATTACGGTTCCTACATGAGCTATATTTGATTTCTATAATATGTATGGCAGAATCGCCTAAACGCACGGAAATTCACCCTAGTTGACACAAGATCCCCATAGTATACCGCCCCAGATGTCACCTGCAAGCTATTCAGCATTATATTACGTTCATTATACCAAAGACTACATTCCCAGAGGATATGATGAGCAGACTGTTCATAATGAGAGTTAGGTGTTGAGCATTGACACAATGGTGACTCGACTAATTTAAATGAATACAACTTGCTCTTAAAGTTACCATGACCCGTAAGAAATTGAGCGACACAGTGATCCACCTCAAGCCATGTCCTCGACAACCGTTCGCGAACAGATGGAAAGAATTGGTAAAGATGGCGCCCCTTGGATGATTCGTCCCAGCGTTGCTGCCATTCGTCTATGAGGTCATTATAGACATCGGACTGCTGTTGAAGCAATCTTGTAATTTTACCGCGATCCCGCGCGCCCAAGAAATCGCATTCCATGTTTTGTCTTGAATAGTACATGGCTGCACGTCTCTGCACCTCGAGATCGTCCGGAAGGACACCTGCCAACACCGGCAAAGCCTCAGTGCTAACCGTCCTATATGCCTTGCACAAAAATATCAGTGCAAGTCGTTGGCCTTGTAACAGTTTGCGACGGACAGCGCCTACGGTCGCCCTATCGGCCCATACAGGTGCACCATAGCACATAGAACCTAAATAAGTAGCTCCGTATATGATCTTTAATGTATTAAATGATAGACCCCATGTCGCAGTTGATATCCTTGTCAATGCACAGAAACTCTTTTTAGACTTTTCATTAACTATTTTAATATGTTCGATAAATGAAAAGTTTCTTTCTAAAACTAATCCTAGATAACACACTGTGGTTTTATTTTTTACAGTAACATTGTCAAATCTAATGCTCGGCGGTGATTTGAGGTTACCTTTTAAAAGTAACTGGAAGGTTTTGTTGGGTGCAAAAGTTAAGCGATTACGTTCACCCCATTGAGATATCAAGTTCAAACATCTATTGGCTAATCTCTCAAGCCCCGCCCTAGTATCAGATTCCACCAGTAATAAGCCGTCATCAGCATACGCGTTCAGAGTACATCCGGATGGTATTGGTATCGTAAGAAAATCGTCGAAGCCGATATTCCACAAGTATGGACCTAGCACCGATCCCTGAGGACATCCCATTGTAAGCGCCTTCGACACAGAATGATGACCAAGTCTTAGTTTAGTTGTACCTTGTGAAAAGTACGAAGAGATAAGGGAATAAATATTTTTAAAACACCCCCGTGATTTTAATTTCAGCAACAGCATGGGCCACCATGCGTTGTCGAAGGCGCCAGATATATCTAAGAAAATAGCCAGCACGTATTGAAATTTTGACTCTGTGACAAACTTTCTAACCGATATAACAGCGTCAGTTGTCGATTTACCCAACGTAAATCCAAATTGTCTATCATGAAATTTGACTCCACCTGGCAGAACCCGGGGCACTACAAGACGTTCTAAAAGCTTTCCTAACGATGGTAACAATGTGATTGGTCGGTAGGATTTAGGATCATCCGGTGGCTTGTCGCCACTTTTTGGTATTATACGAATATTACCGCACCGCCATATACGAGGAAATATTCCTTCAGCAATGCAACGTTTAAAGACAGTAAAAATCGTGTCACCCGAAAGTTTACAAGCTTCTTTTATCATTTTGTTAGATATTTTATCATCACCTGAAGCCTTGTTTAGCGGCAAGGATCTAATGATACCGAGAAATTCGTCTGAAGATGGTAAATCAGACATTGGAGACAGTGGTGGTTCGATGGCCCACTGCCTGATCTGTCGGTGATGATCAGTGTCGTTTTCCGGTCGATCGTCAGGTACGAGTGAGTCTAAAAGATATTCTGCTGTTTGTTCTACTCGTGTGGTATATCTGTTATTAATTTTGATGTTCTGTATGTATGCGTGGTCGATTGATCTATTTGCCTTAAATTCGTGATACAAAGGTGACCACGGGCCCTCTCTATCGAGTTTATTAACAAGTTTCTGAATTAAGTTTCCCTTGGATTTTTCCACAGCAGCTCTGTAGTGGGACCTGGCAACTCTAAGAGCAATGAGAGCAATGTTGTACAAATCTCCTGTTACGTTATGTTTTTTAATAGTGTTTAATTTTCTACGAGCTTTCCGGTAGCTTCTACGTAGTTCGGCTAATCTATCATTCCACCAATCACATCTACGAGTGTTAGTGATAGATCCGCGACCAATAGTTACATCAGCGCAGTATGTAAAAGTTTCTGATAGTATTTCTGCGCTTTCCTCAGCTGATAAACTACTGCGACTGAAGTCTTTGGTATGAGTTGCAAAGAGTGAACCAAACAAAGCCCAGTTCGCACCTTTAGTTTTATATCTAAAATTATAGGGAGCCCTTTGTGGATCCTGTGCAACCCTTGGTGTGAATTCGTACACGATCAAGCGGTGATCACTACAGGATGCGTCCGGAAGGACACGCCATCCGGATATCGAGACGTCGCCGCGCGTAAGCGTCACGTCAATAGAAGACTCACCCATTGGGTTGCAAAAAGTTGGTGGTGCATCGGGGGTATTGTGAATAATAAGATTCATTTCCGCAATGAAATCTTCAACCGCACAACGTCGAACCGTGTCGGTTGAACGCAACTTGCCATACCATAATGAAGATGACGCATTGACATCAGCGCCAATGATAATTTTATGTCCCACGAGGAACTGCAAGACGTAACGTAAGTGATGTAAGTGAGGATCAATAGGATGTGAATATTGAAAATAGCAGCTCACTACGTAAACCTTACAGGTAGAGGATGAGATCTCAGCAACGGCGCAGTGTGACGTCATAAGATTACGCAAAGATGTTACCGTAAAATTAGAACTTGCAACATATATCCCAGCCTGCGAACGGCAGTCAAGCTGTACTACATTACGACGCAAGTGAGCGCTCTGATATTGTTCTTGTAAAAGGACAATGTCTAACTTTTGTTCTAAAATTAAACGGTCTAATTCTGATGTAGCTATTTTATCGTTATGAAGATTTAACTGGCCTATCGAAATATTATTCATTACTTAGTAAGTTACTCTTTAAACTTTTTTTTTTTTTTTTTTTTTTAAAACTAAGTTAAACTATTCAGTAATTGGTATTTAATATTAGCTGTTCCAGTTTTAATTTGTATGTGGCACAGTCGTATGAGCCGCATCGATGGTCAGATGGTTCTTTGAACCGCTTACACTGTGCGCACGTGGGCTTAAAATCTGGTGTGTCTTTATCTGGACAAGCTCGCGTTTCGTGTGCGGCGGCGCAATTAGCACAAGTAGGGGTTTTAATAGTGCAAAACTTTTGTACATGACCGAATTGCTGACAATTTAAGCAACGAACTACTTCTATATCGTCTATGAATCTACATGTGGCCCAGTCTATATAAAGTTTATCCTTTGTGTTGGCTAGATGTTTCCGAACTGCTGCCTCTAATTCTAAGCCTATCCATTGACGCCCATTTTCTAGTTTACGATGCCTAACAATTTTGGTTGACTTAATAAAATCATTCTCACTTAATTTTAATTCGTCCTTGATATTCTGACGGTATAAAGCTGTTAGGAAGGCACGGTCTTCCATAGAACCGGGTACGTCTTTTCCAATTATACGGGGCCTACGGCCTTTCGGTTTTTCTGAGCGCAACCCTACTGATCAAAACCTAAAACTCAGAATGGACGGATGGACATACGACTACACAACCCTCGACTCTTCGAGGTCCTGCAGTCTCAATCCCATTTCCCATCCGAGACTTCAAGTACCGTTTACAGTAGCTTCCTCGCCGCATTCGATTTCTTTACCTTAATTAGGCTTCTATCATCCCATCTGAAAACGATTACAGTTCACAAGAAAGTTGGCTACAAGCAGGCGACGAATTATAAAAAAACAGACAAATCTCTTTCAGATTTACACATTCGATGACCCAAAATACCATTCGAAAATTAGCACAATTTCTACATTCTCTATATCATAGAGAGTGCTCCGAGGAATTATTCGGACTAATACCTAATACCTAATACCAGGCGCAACTTTCCACCATCGTTCCACACGGCAAAATTTTCATTCTCATCACCTGGATAGTTGGCGCTCCACTACTGTGCGGTTTTCGAGACACTTTTTGCCCCGCACAACCAATCTGTGGAACGGGTTATCGTCTGCGGTATTTCCAAACCTATATTTTATATTTTCAAACCTTCAAGAAAAGAGCGAACTCCTTCCTAAAAGGCCGGCAACGCGTTAGAGTGCAGACCTGAGACCTGAGTTGCAGACGTTCATGGACGGTGATGGTCACTTTCCATCAGGTGACCGTCTGTTACCTCTAACATAAAAAAAAAACAAGATACTGACGACGATAGTAAATTGGCATGCTTCTACATTCAGTGGTGACTATGGATATTTAAAAAAGGAAAAATAATAATGTGAGACTCATACACTTACTGTCCTTCTTTAAAATATTCCTTCAAAGTATTAGAGAATCTCTTGGAATATTTGACAAACTCTCTCTTCCTTTGTTCCAGAACTTGCTTTCCAGCACCGGGGGTATATGTTGACACCTCATTGACAGCATCAAGAAGCTTCTTAATGGCTGAAGCTATTTCTCTGTAATAAAAAATAATTATTGTTTATAAATATTTTTCGTAAGTAAATTAAATGTAAAAATGCCCTTATGATGCAGTGATCACATTAATTCTGCTTATGAATATTGATACTTTCATCAACAGCCTTTACTAGTCCTCTGCTGGACACAAGCCTCTCCTTAGAAAGGAGGTTTGTACTACGAGTACGAGTATACCACGCTGGCTAGAAGAGTTGGTATAGGGTTTATTTTAAGTTTTCCTTCTTTTTGCAGTGCTCTTGTCCTGAGTAGTTTACGACACGGCTCTTACGACACCCACGGGATGAATAGTGACACTGTGTATTCTTAATCCGTCACCAACACGCTACTTTATGGTATATTGATATAGATCAAAAATAAATTGTATTATTTTATTTCTATGACGCCCAAACGATTTAACTAGGCCAACCTTTAAAAAAATCTCTTTACTATCACTAAACACAGCAAAACAAGAAACGATCTTATTGAGCAGCCAGACAAAATTTCAGACAATTTAATTAGAGCTGTCACCCTTGAAAGATGAGTATACCCTAGCAAAATTAATTAATTGCACCATTATTGTGTTACACCTAAAGGACCTTCTAAGCTGCCTCTTTTATTTACTGGGAGTGTAGTGTTTTGTTGACATTGTTAATATCCGTATGGATTGAGAAGTCACTTCAATTTTAAACGGATTTTAATCGGTAACTCACCCCTTATTTAGTAGGTGAGAAAATAATTTTGTATGTCAAATTCTGAAATTTGTAGTAAGATATATCCAAAGTTATATCAATGTAAAAGTGGCTCCTCAATCTAAACATCTGAATTGAGGAGCCACCTGAAGCACGAAAAGTATTTAATGAATATTTTTGAACATTTTGTATCATTTAGTAGTAATTGTGTATAGTGTCTACTAAACATCTGAATCCAGTACTGTTGATATTCAAGAATATACAATACTTTGAATGTGGCTCCCCAATCTATATTTAAGAGCGTGAATTTCCATGAAAGTAATAGGTCAAAATTTATATTCCACTCCAAAAACATTTAGTAGCAAGGGAGTTTGAATTTGTAGCATCAGAATAAAGTAGTAAAACTGAGTGGCTTATTAGGCTCCTCAATCCGTGACGTTCTGCATAATAAATAATCAACTGTGCGTAGGCACAAATGTTAGTGTCTCTGATTTTTGTTTCTGTTTTGTTTCTCTACAGAAACACACTAACATTTAGTATAAATGTCTAATAAATAAATGTGCACAGATCAACGTTGTATATATTCGGTATCTGAAAAATAAATTACATTTTGATATTCCTTTTGAATGCGCTATTTAGGGTGGTAATTAATAGCGGATACATTCTATGCACCTATTATTATACTACCTACTACCATCTATTTTTGGCGCGTTATGTATCGATAAGAAAAATTAAAAATAAAAGTAGTAATTCATTACTTATGCAATAACTATTTATCAGTGTTGAGATACTGGCTCTTGTGTCGTAGTGTATAAATAAATATTATTGAGGGTAACCATATTAATTTGCAGTTACCTCCAAATAATTAGATGAAATAAAATTAAATAGATTTGTGTACGAAACGGAACTAAAAAATGCTTTTTATATTAGTTATTCATGGACAAACAAAATTGTTAGGAAATTAAAGAATAGTAATAATTAATTTCCAATAAAGAAAAATATTTCTGTTTTCGAAACTGGCTACCAACACAGAATGTTGGATCTTCTTTTGAAACTCTTCCAACCTACAATCCTTGAATAGAAATATCCTAGAAATTCATGATGACTTACAAGGTTCTTATGTACAATGACCAGGTAAGAAACCAGATTTCGATTAAAGAGAAATAATGCTGTTTATGGAAAATGGTTTCCATCCATTAGTTTCCAATATGGCCGAAGGGAAAAATACATCTTATTTACTGTTTGCGTGAATTATTATTTATATCATTTCTATTATTATGAATAAGTTTTGTGACCTTATTCGTATTAGGACAGATTCGCTTTAGGGCAGATTTGCACGACAGAGTCGTGTTAAAAATGTCTCCACATAACTCAAACTCAAACTTTCTTTATTTCATAAAATTTCCAAAATTGATTGAAATCGTCTTCCATGTAGACTCTATAGTCATAGATCAACACACACAAAAGCAACAATCTCTGTTTTGTCAAATAGTAACCAAATAAATTTAACAAAAATAGAACCCATACAAAATCTATGATATGCCTGTGCAGATCTACAACCGCCCGTTTCCAAGGGGTTGAGCCTTATGAGAAGAAAGGGCAAACAAACTCATGGCCACTCTTTTGCAATTGACAGGTAGATACAATGGCACTATTAAATATACCACAACATTGTTTTGATGTAGTTTTTCATAATATTTCAGCACATACAGATAACAAAAAATAGTTGAAGCAATTATCGCCCTTAAAGATGTTACTCTAAAAACGTGTCTTTTGCATAAAACATGATCAAGAATATTAAAAAGAAATTGGACATTATACAAATTCATAAGTCGAAAATGCTTACACCTATTTTTGAAGAAAAACTTCTTAACGCAAGCTTGACTTGGGGAGTAAGCTGGTAAATGCGTGACGAGAGCGTGTGATCGGACGAGGCGAACGGAAGTTGAGAGGGAGATTTAAGTTATAAAAGCTAGAAAGAGAGAGAGTTACGTTTCGTATATTACTGTAGGGGCAAGAGAGAGCGAGCATTTTCTGTTTCTCATTCTCTTATAGCCAAGAAGTTTTACTTCAGTCGTGTGGTCTAAAGCACACTCGTTTTTATGATTTATATGTATGTGATGAGTATTTTAAAAAAATAGCTGCACACAATTTTCAACCTAATGAACATCTTCAATATTTTTGATAGTCGTGATCAGCCTAGCGTATAGATACCAAAAACACGTTTTTAAAGAAATTAAGAAAGAATAAAGGACGATAAATTGCTTGTAACTGTTTTTATTTTATGAAACCCCGCAAACACCTCGAAAATACACCTTGCAAGCAGCACCATATACAAGACCCTAGGCAACGAAGACGGCAGAGGTCTCTTCCTATTTAACGGCCCATTCCGGCAGAAGAGGTGGGAGCAGCCCTTTCGAGGGTTGTATATCAAGCGAGGGGGTTGCCGGGTTCTCCACCGTTGGCTTTGTAAAGAGGTGGTCTACACTGGTCTGATGCAGACCACTGTCCGGCCAAGTCGTAAGCCTGACTGACACAGGAGAGAATAGCCCCATGGAGTCGACCTCTAGTGACGAGGCTGAGTCACCCAAAGTGGGCACAAGCTGTCGAGGGGCTCGTACAGGAGGCCGACCTCCCAAAAGCGGTCGGGCCGCTCAGAAGGACAGGCAGACAAGCGGATCCGCGACAGCATAAAGGACCGAGGGTGAGTTGCTGCTCAAGGCCCTTTTTGAGAAGGTCGCATCTGACAAGCCGACCACCCCCGCTGAGAACAGCTTGGAAGGCAATCGGTGTAGCCGATAAATTAGTGCAGACGTCTCGGGGATTCCATTGTCCTGAACAGGAGGCGTTTATGACGGCTGTATGTATTGTTGAGGCGGGACGGCTCCTCGTAGCGGAGAATGAGGCCTACCAAAAGGAAAGAGCCTGCCTCGAAGCGGATCTCGCCAGGGCGATAGTGCTGCGCGAGCGTCCTCGACAACCTCGTCCTCGTCGTGTCGGATGGAACCAGACATAGTTCGGCTCATGGCGGAGATGGAGGAACGACTGATGAGGCGCATCTCTGTAATAGAGAGCGCTCATCGTCGCCCGATTCTGGCTTCGCCACGAGCGACATATTTGGCCGCTGCTAAGGCGGGCTTAACAGCTCAGCCAGCAGCCACGACCACCCATGTGAAGGGGAAGGTGACTCCGACCCAGCCTCAGTTATAGCGCGAAGAAAAGAAGAAGCGAAAGGCCGCCAAAAAAGCGGCCAAGAAACCAAAAAAGCCACCGCCACGACTGGAGCGCTAAGGAAGCTCCGTGCCCCTAGCTCTGCAGCCGTTGTCGTCACCCTGACGGCAAAAGCGGTGGGTCTCGGCGAAAGTCAAGACCAAAGTCGACCTAAAGGCCCTCGAGATACCGGGCGTCCGGCTCCGAACTGCTTAGCAGCAGCATTCAGCACGCAGCATTCAACATTCAGCACGCAGATTCAATAAAATAATTGCCGAATTAGAACTCCATTGATAACATGAGTCAGTGAACTGTACACGGCAGCGTCGCAATGTCGGCGACCTTTACATTCTTAAACAGTTCAAGTGTCTGGCTATCTTTATAGACCTCTCTAAGGCTTTTGACACTGTCTCTGTGCCTATTCTTCTAAACAAACTAGAAACAGTAGGAGTACGTGGGAAAACTTATTCTTTATTTAAAAGCTTTCTCTCTGAAAGAACGCAATGTGTTAAGGTTGGAAAATACATTAGTACCGACATGCAGATGGAGTACGGTGTGCCGCAGGGTAGTTTACTCAGTCCTCTTCTCTTCTCCATCTATGTCAATGATCTCTGTAACCTTAACATATCCTCTACCCACATAATCGCGTATGCCGATGACACAGCAATTGTAACATATGGGCGTGACTGGGATATTGCAAAGAATGTAGCAGAATCTGCACTGAAGCAGGTGGGAACTTGGTTGGCCAGAAATAGCCTGACGCTAAATGTCGAGAAAACGAAATTCATCACTTTTGGATCGCGTCTCTCTACCCTGCCACCTGAGCCTTCTTTTACTATCAAATCCCATCAATGTGATATTCCAATTCACAATTGCGCATGTCCTACAGTGGCCAGAGCTTCGGTGGTGAAGTATCTCGGACTGCTACTGGACTCCTGTCTGTCCTGGAAATTCCACATACAGTCGCTGTCGTCACGCATTAGGAAACTTATATTTATCTTCAAGAAGTTAAGAACATCAGCTAACGTTAAGATAATAAAAATGGTCTATAGTGCACTGTGTGAATCAATTATAAGCTACTGTATAACTGCATGGGGAGGAGCAGCAAAAACCATCATCATTGACGCTGAAAGAGCTCAACGAGCTGCAATAAAAGTACTCCTTAATAAGCCCTTTCGTTACTCTACCCAGCAGTTGTATAGGGACTATGAAGTTCTCACGGTCAGACAGCTTTTTATTCATCGCACCGCCCTGCGCAAGCACGTAACTTTCCCCCCAAATATTAATATTAATAGCCGCAATAGAAGAAGGAGGCCAATGCCGGCATTTCCCAAATGTCACACACGTACAACATTTGCACGTAGACATTACCCATACCTAAGTACGCTTATATATAACAAGCTAAACACTAAACTTAACATACACACTTTAAACACACACCACTGTAAAGACCGAATCAAACAGTACCTCCAAACCCTAAATTATGATGAAACAGAAGATCTGATTAAATGAACAGTCATTTGATTTCTAAACCTTTGCTCTATTCACCAACCTACAAATATATCTACACTTACACTTATTCCAACCAATATTTACCCACAATCAAATATTATGCAAGGTATATGTTATTCCCTAACGTTATTATAGGTTGACAATAATGCACACACTTGCAACTAGGTACCTACCACACCAACCAACCAACGAACCAACCTAACGAACTTACCCACCCTAACACACACATTCCTACATGTATATATATTGTCTTTTTATTTTTATTTTCTTTTCTTGCTTCCTTCTCTTGTATGTATCATTAAAAATAAATATATATATAAACAGCTATCACATTTAAAGCACACCTGAGCACATTACAGACGGATGGATGACTCCCATAACACAGGATGTTCCTAGCATGGGGTCATTGATCAATGATTTTGTGTGTATTCTGTTTCTTTTTTTTAACAATAAGGTGAAATACTATGTATGTACAAGGTAAAAAAGATAAGGGGAAGAAAGGAAATAAATACAGTGTACCTAACTAACCTAAGAACATTATGTTGTATTAGAAAATTTGTTCTTACTTTTGTGTTATTAAATATTATTATTATTATTATTATTGTTATTACCTACCTACTAATCACTACACTTGCTTTTTAAATACGATTTTATTCACGTGTTTATTTTGGGAATGCTCGACAAGCTTCGGACCCGGCAGTACGTGTCACTCCTTAAAAAAGGAGGTACTTTGGTTGTCTCGTAATCTTTGTACCGCCCTTACAAAAATTCGGCAGTCTGTAGGACATACACGATTAACTCCATACCTGTCCGTAAAGCTAAAGATGCATTTTGATGGAGTTTCCCATAAATTAACACCATGGCAGGATATTCCGCGGCTGTGGAGGTCACTCACGGCATTATGGATGTTAATACCGATAACCCAATAAAATTAAAAGACTGATAATTCACTCAGTTTCACACTACACTACACACAGAACCTAATATTGTCACTTTTCAAAATAAAATTAGCAGGACTCGTTACGTTACGAAGTCTTGCGAACAAGATAAAATTAATTGTTCACCATTGCCGTGTATTATGATGAAAGCAATAAGACTAAACAATTATTAACACAAGAAAACTTTTCTAAACAAATATGTATCTCATGAACAACAACAATATTATTATTACGGTTATTTGTCGTGAGCGCATCATCTACAAGGATACAGAATAACACAACACTCGCCGGTGGCCAAGGGCCGACTGACTGTCCTTACTGGATGAACTAATTAAAAACGCGTGTCCTACATCGTGATGACGCAATAATCAACATATTTCGTTCGATTCGAGTGTAGTAAAAGTGGCAACGTGTGATTACCGCGCCGCGTATACAGCTGATCGCCGCCTGAGGTCAATGTATTATCACTGCATGTACACATGATGTTGCAAATTACGAAAACAAAAAAAAATGACCTGTTTCTAAACCACTGAATATTTTTTGTTCATATTTTGCAAATCGTCTAGAAATAAAGTGCAGAATATGTGGTGTACAGATTCGGGATAACATAAGTGACACGCTGTATCCCAATACATCATTCCTTTTACTTACTTTATAGTCTCTAAGAATGTCTTTCTGTCTGTAATTTCATCTGGAATACGGCTTAAAATCTTTTTTAAAGCTGTAGATTTTTTGTTTAGTTCCTGGAATGCTTCCTCAGTTCTATTCAGCCTCAGATCAGCACCTGAAATGTTTTATAGCCACTTTACTCTATGCCCCTGAAAGTAGATCCTCTGCAGTATAAATGAACGATTTTAATATTGTAAAATAATTAAAGAGTTAATTATAATATTCAGAACATACTCTAGTGATTAAGTTGCACCTACTTTTAATTCAGTAATTGTGGCTAGAAGTAATTAAAGACATCTTTATGTATGGTTACTCCTTTTGAAATACAAAAATAAACAATCAACATTCTGGTTGTTTGGCAACCATGCTCTTAACTACCTTAAATTAAATTAGGTTACTGCATTTGTAGAGGGTGTATCAATGCAGAGGAAATGGTCCAGCCACATTATCCTTAAGCCAGCCTGCTGACACTGTTCACACACTCCAGAAGGCTTCTGTGTTTCAGGAAGCAGCAAAGTTGGCTCACTGACTAACTTTAATAATATGAATAAAAGACCCTTTATGAGTCTATACACAGATAAAAGAGCCCCTACCAATACCAATTAGTGCCAGACCTACAATGCCATTAAAGTGGGTAAGTAGGTAGTTAGCGAAACTAACTTCTTAGCATTCAATACATATAAAACAGGTAGTGTTATGTGTTACTAAGTTGCAACATACTCATAGTAACCAAACTTAAAACAGTGGCATATAAAGAATTAAAACATATAAACTTTTTATATTTAATAACCTTATATATCTTTAATATTATTTCAAATGTTAGCAAAAATATCAAAAATTAACTTCTTATGAAGTTAATATAATGCAATATTTCAATTACACAAGGTAGGTTATGCAACATATTAAGTAAGGTTTTTATGTGGTCAGATAAGTTTCAAATGATAAGTAAAAGATAAAATGTAAAATTTGAATTGGAAATCTTTGTAAAAATATGACCCATATAAACACAAAAGAGGTCATATTTAAAAAAAGTTTAATTTTGATTTTAGGACACCTTTGTTGCTCAACTTGATGCACAATACAATACCTATGTAACCCAACCTAGAAATTCTTTAACAATCTTGGTTGCATGATAGTAGTGCATTTGACTGCCACATTAGAAATTGCAAGTGTTGCTCAGCCCAAACAAGTTTTTACTGAAGGTATTGCTTGGCTGAAGGTATTTGCCTGTGCAACATTTAGTAGATAAATTCTGTCAATGATAACTCACATTCAGCCTCTGTCAGTGTCCCCTGCAACCGCAACAGACTCTCGTTCATATTGACAGGGATATCAGCCCTTCTCATAATACCTGCCACTAAATCATAATTAAGACCTGGCACTGCTGCTTCAGCCTTTGTGAGCGCAGCACGGAGCGTCTGAGAAGCTCCCAAATCATATTTCTCTAACTGTAAATAATTCTACTTTAAACACCACTATACACAAAATTTGGTAAGTTGTGAAAAAATAAATAGTATTTCATTTGTATCAAAATTTCATAAAATGTTTCATATACGTATAACAAGACTAATCAAAAGTTATGAACATAGAATTATCAATTTCCCAACGTGATAGGACCAGATAATGATTCAGTGTGTCATAGCCTTTATTTGTAAATCTATGTCTCAACACTTATGAATGGATATTATGGATATAAGATTTGATTTGGATAAAAAAATATAAACTGGATGTTAATTAGGAAGGTATAGTTTAAAATTGTACAACCTGCAAGATACATAATACACTGACTGGCCATATGATTTTTAATCAACTTACTTGAGTTAATACGGGACGTATAAGAACTGGTAAAACTAAAGATGTAACAGGTAATTCATCACCCATTGTCATTGTGGTAAGAATATTATTTATTCAAATACAAAGAAAAAGTTTTCGTTTTTCTGCTTTGGGAAAAAGTATTGGTAAGTAGTTGATGATATTTGGCAATAATTCTTGACAACTTGACTGACAGACAGTAACTGTCATGTCAATGACACTAACATTTTTAGCACTATTCATGTGTTAAATATAATAAATAAAAGTAAGTCTTTTTGACTCATGATATAAAGAGGAACACAAGTATGTGGCAAAGAAACAAGACATTTAATTAGAATAAACAATAAAAACAAAAGAGGATGATTAACACTTCAGTTATTAAAGTTTTTTTAATCCTCAATTCGAGAAAGCTAAAAAACCAGGAACCCTACTTTTTTTAATTATCAATGCATATCAATTATTTAAGTCACATATATAGTGATATACATATGGAAATTATGAATAAATATGCATAGTTAACTAAACTATGTTTCCATTATGCTTTTTGATCTTTATGCCAATCAAAGTAAGGGCAAAAAACATTAGCCTAAATTATATTTATTAACCGACTTCAAAAAGGAGGAGGTTCTCAATTCGATTGGTATATTTTTTTTTATGTATGTACACCGATTACTCTGAGATTTATGATCCGATTTACGTGATTCTTCTTTAGTTTGATGCGGAATAGTTGCCATTTGGTCCCATCAAAAATTAACATAGTTAGGCCCAGTAGTTTTCATTTTATGAACATTTTTAATGAATATTATTGTTTACTTGGATGATATAATTTTAGTTTGTGTACGGCCTTTTTAGGAGTTTACATTTAAGTTGATTATATATTATTCTATAAACATTTTTTTAGGAGTTTTCATTTAAATTGATTATATATTATATTATGAACATTTTTACTTAATGAATATTATTGTTTACTTTGATGATATAATTTTAGTTTGTGTACGGCCTTTTTAGGAGTTTTCGTTAAAGTTGATTTTATATTACTATTAACCCGTGTCCCGATAAGTGGGTCTTAGGCTACCTGTCATTGAAGCGGAGCGAGCTTGCGGAGTAGAGAAATTGAGAAATATTATAACCAATATGATTGCATATAAAATCTCGGAACGAAGAAATAAATTAAAAGGTAATTTTAAAAATAAGTAAAATTAATCTACTCGTAGATTTAACTGTCTTAATCGTTGCATTTCCTGTAGTGCTTTGTCATCATGTGGTTTGTGTAATAATTTAGATGGTTCCAAATCACTTAATGCCAAGCCATCTAAATTCTTCACTCGACTTAAAGCCACATATATCTGACCTTTTGCAAAAAAATTTTTCCGAGTTTTATCACCGCCCTCTCCAATGTCGTACCTTGGAGCTTGTGAACGGTGACAGCCCAACTTAAAATAAGTGGCAGCATTAATCTCTCGACATCGTAACCTTCATTGGCCTGAAAAGTTGCAGATGTTGATGCGATTGAAACTAGGCCCTCCGCATCTTTTACCCTATCGTCTCGTCATCAAATTTATTCAATACTGCTTCGGGCAGTTTTCCTGCTTCTAGTTAATCACGGTGAAGGGCTGGCCACTTGATTTTTTTTATTACACCCATTGCTCCGTTGACTAATCCATCAGAGACCGCCATATTTCTTCTCAGCATCACCCTAGAGCCTATCCCTATTTTAATGCTGTGTAACAATCCACTACAGTTGTTAACATCTACAGGAATGAAATTATGCGGAGGCCGTTTAATATTTCAGACGTCTCTTTGGCAAGACGTTTTTGAATCTTAGCGAGTCTAGACTTATACCTACTGTTCAAGAGTTTCTTGACGTGAACGTAATTTTATATAATTTTTCATAGCTAACAAACGTTCTTCACGATCTATCTCTGTCTCACAAGAACGTGAACGTGAACGTTACTTGGGATCTATATTGTTTAAGGCGCGCTGCATCTTTCGTAGGCGTATGGCTACTTACTATTTGAAAACTAAAAAAAATACTATTAGATATATGACAATACGGAATGTTATAGTTTACCTGATGTAATCTAGAAAAATCCTACTGTAGTTAACAGAACAACCTATTTCAGACACTAAAAAGTAAAAAAAAAAAAAACTACGTTTAAAAAAACCGACTTCAAAAACTAAAAAGTATAAAATAACTTAATAAAGATTAAATTTAGTACACCTCTTATGCAAACCTTTAATATTAATAAAATACTATTGTTTGTATGTGCTACCTCTTGATAGGTTTGAATTCGGTGCCAAGCCCTAAACAAAATAAAACTAAATATTATAAACAACTTACTTACTGTTATGAAATTTCTACACTAAAGATTAACCTACGTAAATAAACCCAAAGAACAATGTGAATTAATGTGAAACAGATGAAAACTTTATTATAAAAACTTATATAATATTAATACCTGGATGAGTAACTATAGCCATATTAAACCTATATTATTCGGATATATAAATATATTTGTGGCCCAGAAAAGGACCTTTTGGTTTGCGTATTGTGTGACGAGCACACAACACGTTAAGTAATAATGAATACCTACAATTATGAAAACAACTTGTACAGAGCTTCGTGCAAGAGATAAATTATACAAATCTATCAATTAGGTAATAACGCATCAAAATTTTACTATATTTCGAGACGACCGTCAACGACGTCTGCCCGCGTGTGTCTGCCCGCTTGGGTTGTTTTGCTCTAGACGAAGCCTCTATTACATTTGGCTTGGCACCGAATTGAAACCTATCAATAGGTGGCACATACAAACAATAGTATTTTATTAATATTAAAGGTTTGCATAAGAGGTGTACTAAATTTAATCTTTATTAAGTTATTTTATACTTTTTAGTTTTTGAAGTCGGTTTTTTTAAACGTAGTTTTTTTTGCCTACTGAAATAGTATGCCAAAAAACAATTATGTCAAAGTATTATTATAACAAAAAACTCGTTTTGCCAAATTAAATTAGGACAAAAAAAAAATACTCCAAACAAAGGGGTCCCGATCATAAAAGCGAAGTGCTATCTTGTTCATTACCGGATTTTATTATTTTGATTAATGAAAGGCTTATGTTTTTTATTTCAATCGCTTCACATACAACTCTTGAGTAAAAGTGACATTCTGCGAATGGTAGAACTCGGTAGTTTACAAGTTAGGTCGCTGGTATAATTCAACTCATAATTTTAGTGCATGAATTATTAAGATTTAAAGTAAGGAGTAGACATTACAGTTTATTCAATGGTTTTTGTTTGTGTTTATGTCACGTAATTCACTTATGGATTTTAATGTCATTTTATCACGGACATGATGAAAAAATCTGACCGGAGCACAATTTTAAAATAAAATGTTATCAGGTGAGAGATAAGTAATTTTATTGCGGTTTTGTAGAAAATAATAAGTCTATAATAGGACACCTCATAAATTGTTGATAGCTGACAGCTAGCCACACCATTGACTGTCATTGACTGACTCATGGTCAATTGTCAGTTATCAAAATATTGAATTAGAAGTACGTGTGAAAACTGTACTTACTGTACCTTTCACTGATTTCTTATACCTTACACAAATGGCCAAAAATACTTCTAGTTCTGCATTCCGAAAGATAGATATAGATCAGTACAATGAAGATAATTTTAAAGAAGATGAAGCGGAACAGTCCGTACCCACTGGACCGGATGAAGGAGAAGTTTGCGCTCTGCTAAATAAATATCCTTTTATAAAAGTAAATCAGCTAAATCGCATATTCTAATCTAATTGTATATTACGTTAATCTAATTGTACGTACGATAATTCCTATTTTTCGAAGTTGACACTTTATATTATTTATATTTTTGGGTATATTTTCCTTATTATTTATTACAAGATGAATATTTTGATCGCCATGAATCATACCTTTTATCAGACAACAAGTATTAAATTCACAACCGAAGTTATCTAATAAATAATTCTATTAGCGAGTTTTGATGAGTTTTTTTTTAAATTGCACTATTTAAAAAAGTAATAATCTTTATTCTATGATACATGATTACTTCAAATATTTGATTGCCTTTTTATACATAACATTTTTACAATTGTGAAAAGTATGACAACAGAAAATAATTAATAGTTGTAATCCAACATGCTGTTGTTGATCTAATTGTTATTTGTTACAATAAATTAATCATTGACATATTGAAAGTATTTATAACTTTCAAGTTCTACACAAAAAGTTGTTAACATCACCATACAACATTCTGCCGAAACAGTCACTTCAGTGTCTCGTCACTATTTGTAAAAGAGGTCAGGTTGGGAACTAGTTGGAAATCCCTGAAATACTCTTGTGCGTAAAACTGTAAATCTTGAATAAATATGAAAACCACCCACATTTTTAATAGATAGAACTTATAATTTAATACATAGACATAGGTACTAATTTATAACTGTATTTTTAATAAATTGTAAAAGGCAGACAAGAAAAGGAAACTTTATATTCATACACCACTATTGGTACTAGAGACTGCATGGGGTTTTTAGTTGGTTGGTGTCTGACATAATCCATGCTATCGGAAGGGATTTCCGCACATATTTTTTTTATTAATATGGTATCCATAAACCATGAATAGTTATTAAATCAATGTGTGACCTGTTGCAACATTTTCTGACACTAAAGTACACTAAGAGGCCAAGCATAAGTGATATTAAGTGTTGCTATCACATACTATCACGTACTATCACATCAATTTATTTAAAATCATATTTATTATTGTATCTTAAATCTTTAAGTTGTTGTAAGGGTGAATGAATTTTAAATGATGATTCTTTTTGTTAATTCACTTTTCGAAAAATAAATCCAATCTTAGAATAATAATGCATAGAACAAAATTGAAGAAAAACACAATTGATGGAGGCGTAAGTCACACGTATTTACGGTTGGCGACATGCATACCTACAAGACAGTAATGTTGCTATCGGAATTAGATTTTCCCCAAAAGTAGGGAAATTGGAACTGGTTCTTCCTTAGGTCATTAGAGGTTTCTGCACACAATAAGTGTTTTTTTTTATGGATAAAAATCTGAATTAAGTAATATATGTATATAGACAACGTAACATTAAAAAGGTCAAATAGGAGAGCTCCTTTTAAAGTTATTGTGGTATGACAATTAATAATGTATGATTTCAGCATCAATAATATTGTGGTACTATATAGGACTACTATGAAGAGATCTCTGGTTCGATTTCCGAGCCAGACCAAATGTTTATATGATTGTAGAAATTTATTTTAATAATACTAGCAACCATGTGTGAAGGCGTGCAGTGCAATCGAATTACATTACCTACATATGCAATAAGTATTTTTAATTTTAGAACATATACATATCAAAATGTGGTGAACCAACAGTTAGTCATAACGGCGTCTACCAAAATTTAATGTTTTGATATTTACTTTGGAGTATGACTTAAATCAAAATCCATACTAATATTTACATCACATCACATCATCAGCCTGTAATAGTCCACTGCTGAACATAGGCCTCTCCTTAGAAAGGAGGTTTTGGCCTACTATACCACGCTGGCCAGACGGGTTGGTATAGGGTTTGTGACAAGTTTTCCTTCTTTTTGCAGAGCTGGTGTCCTGCGTTGTTTTGCGCCCTTAGTCGACTCTTACGACACCTACGGGATGAACTGGGGTAGTGACATTCCGTATTCTTAATCCGTCACTACACGGCATTATAAATGCGAAAGTGTGTCTGTCTGTCTATACTCTTCTTCACGCTTAAACCGCTAAAACTGATTTAGATGAAATTTGGTATAGAGATAGTTTGATTCTTGACAAAGGCTACTTTTTACCGCGAGAACCGACATACACGCGGGCGCTAGTATTACAATAAATGTAATATTAGCTGGTTGTATGTTATATTACAGTTTGTTTGCCCTTTCTTATAAGGCTTCAATCTCTCGTGTTGATCTATGACTTTAGAGTCTATCTACATAAAAGAAAATTCAAACAATTTTATGAAAATAAAATACAATTTTAGTTTTTCAATTTTTCATATATTTTTCCGATGTACTGTGAAACCCGTTTATTGCAAAAACTGTCATTATACAAAAACTTGACCTTGAGTACTGACGGCAGCCGTTCGGTTACTGAACCAAAACGACTTAGTTTTCCTTGCCATACTTATGCTTCTATGCTTTATTATTCTAAGAGTCCAACTATTCAACTATGTATTTAAATAATTTTACAAATGAAAAAAAAGTTGTGACGCAAAAATTAGAATTCGATATTTCAATTAATGATATCTTTAACTTGATACACACAGGCAGATATGTAGATGCATTGAAAGTTGTGCTAAATAATGCACCTTTGGGATCAGCGAACCAACAGATTAAAGTAAGTTAAAAAAATATATACAAACAGTTTATTTTCGCATTCATTTCATTCGGTCTCAAACAAGATTTATCATTTCAGGTCAATTCTCGTAATAAAATTCATTCAAACTTCAGTTCCGATCTTCTCTCTATTTCACAAATGTCATAAAACGTATTCTCGTAATAAAGTGGTAAGGTATTGCTTTACTAGCAGAATACTGATCGAACTTGCCGCCACAATACGATATAATAATGACAGCCAACTTGGATCTTTCATACTTTAATACGAAAATACCGTTTATGACATTTGTGCGATCGAGAGTAGATCGGAACTGAATTTCAAACGAATTTTTATTACTAGAATTGACTTGGAAAGACTCAGATAGTAAACTATTAAAAGATATTTAAATAAATATTCTTTGATAAAAACCAAAACAGTTTTCCTAGAGAAATCAACACAGACTTTTTCTAATGACAAATTTTTGAGTAATGAATTTCCATTTCCCCTATAGTTTTAAGATGCAATGGCATTAGCTGAGCTATTATAACATGTAAAGTTCACATGAACGCTGCATTAGACTTTGATCGATATTTTGAGAAGAAAATAGAATGTTCCGAAGGTTACAAGCACCTATAATATTATTTAAATCATGGAGGTCGTTTAATTCTAACGATTACTATAAGTAAACATTACAAAAATCGTGATTAATTCGGTGGTTTCAATTATCTTAATTTTTCTGTTGCAGGATAATGCTTTAGCGTTGACAATAAAGGTACTACTTGCAATAAAATCAACTCAAATTGAAGATGCTGTGGGCAACCTGTCTTCTGATGACATTGACATATTAATGAAATACATCTACAGAGGCTTTGAGAATCCATCGGAAGGATCAAGTGGACATTTATTGCTCTGGCATGAAAAAGCTTTTAGTATTGGTGGCTCTGGCTCCATAGTTAGAGTACTGTCTGACAGAATGAAAGTTTAATGTACTTCATACCTACACTACTTTAGCTAAATATAAATATGAAATTTTAAAGTTTCACAAGCTCTACACCTATTTAAAGTTGAAGACAGCCAGTATGGAATTCTATCTACTAATCAATGAGTCTTGTAGTTGATTAAAAAGACCTGCAATCAAGGGTTTTACTGAATACATTCAAAACCAGCTGTTTTTCATTTTAATAAATATACATCTAACTCGTTTATATCTTGTTTTATTAGTATTGCTGTGCAGAGGAGGAATAGCTGTTCACATTATACCTGATATAATGCAGAAAAACTTTTTTTATAGGTACACGGATTTTTTATTTAATATTTCTTACTATGTAGGTAAAATGGTAATACATATTATTTTAATAATACAAAATATCTAACAGCCTTCCTTGCCTCAATGAAATAGAGAATTAGTATTCATAATTATTTAGGGTCTGTTGCAGGTAATATGTGACAAAATATTTTTTTAGTGGCCTACCGTCTTCCAACACGGCCTCTCCTGACGCCCTATTCAGACCTGGTAGATGGTAACACAATAGTAAATAAACCTTTCTTCAGGTAACTATATTTTTCTATTAAGTATAAACACTCACATATACCAAGTTATATTCTACCTCCTTTTATTTAGGGAAGTACCTACTTATGTTATTTTTAAAACATTGCGTACAAAGTGTAATACTATTTATTTATAAATAACGCACATGTCTAATAAGTAGCTGATTAAATTAGCGATAAAGCTCTTTCCCTTATAACTAGTGACGAGTTTAATGTAGACGTTATTCCTAATTTACATAAATGAGTTGTGTAAAATTATCTTGTATATCTTCTCCTATGCGGATTATACCTACAACAATGGTATTTTAACGACTTCCACATATGAAACGAAGAAATATACTACAGCGCCCTCTTACGATGACATACTAAACTATGGAGTAACTGCTAATCCTGTATCGCGATAAGAATAATTCTCTCACTAATTAGCATATATACAACTTCCCAACATCATCTTTTGGGCCGTAGCTCGCCAGGCATCATCACCCCGCCTGGTCGGAGGATCCTCCCTTTGTGTAGGCGGGACATGACAGCTATTCCTCTCCAGTGTTGCGAGGGTACCTTGGGCTGTTGCTGAACATGGTATAGAAATCTAATCCTGTATATTTCAAAAACTAATTTTATCTGCTTCACTCCAAACCAAAGATCACACAGCCAGACTTGTCAAAACATTCAGCAAGTAAGATCTATAAAATACCTAATCTATCTCTCAAAGTTGTCTATCTTGCAAAGTTGTACCATTCGGTTCGGAAACTGAGATGGATCTTTAAAATATTACGTTTCGTGATGATAAATAAAATTATATTGCTCTAGCACAGTCTGTGATACTGATAACATACATCCTGCATTTTTGTTTGCATACCTACAATATCTTACAATACTGTATTTACAGAAGTAGGTACCATGAATTTTGTCGAAATCCATGCTCATGCTCCCTCTGCTGCCTACTAGGAAAAAAATCGCTCATTTTCTTGTAAAGGTTGTAGAGCAACTCTTATTACTCTACGACAATTTAAAAAAATGCTATTTTTTGAATTGTCGTAGGATGCTTTCTTACTGATCGCGCATGGTTTTTCGGAAGCACCTATTTTAACAATTTCGCAAATTCTGCCAAACGCTTAATATTATTTGAAATTGAAATGTTTGTTATTAAAAGCTATCACTGAAGCCCCGAACGGATTTTCTACGAGTCACACAAGCTGAGAAAATTAGGCCAAAAATCGCCTTTTTTCAAAATAAAAGCGTGTTAACGTTGTTAACGAAATTCACTTTTGTTTTTCCATTAAATCTTTTTGTCCCTATTTTTTCGGTAACAAATAATCGGTTAAACTAAATCGGTTTTTCGCACCTGTTCGATTTTTTCAATAACTTGCCACGAACCGTTTTTTTTTTCAAAGTATTTTTTTTTAAATAAATACTTTTACCCGAATTATCAAGTTGATTATTTTTTAACAGCCATTATTTTTTTTTCTAGCATATAATTTAATTAGCATTTTCTAGCATATAATGTAGGTAATGTCAACTCTCTTACGAAATTTAATTTTCAGTCAATTTAATTTTTGAACAATTTGATTTAAGCTGAATTTAAGTTTAGTTTATTAATTTCAAGATACGTCTTGCTATTAAAAATATAACAAAATATAAAAAAATTGAATTATATACAGCATAGGTTGATGAACCTGAAGAAGTCGGTTTTGCTATGTTAATTTATGAAAGGATACTGCTTATAAAGTACTGCTTATTTAGATTTACTGTACCTACAAAATTTTGTAGGTACAGTAGACATCTGTTTTTCATTTTGTTGAAATACAATTAATAAGAATGTAATCGATATCTAAATATGTTGGTTAAGTAACCTATGAAAAACATCAACGAAGAAATCGCAAACAACAAAAATAATCTTGAGCGTCAAAGTTAAAAATAGGACCAGCGCATGCGCACAACGAAATCAGATTCATAATATGGCACAAAGCTTACTTGTGGTTGGAAAGCACATAAAATGTTATTTCTTTTTTATAATAACAAATATTGATTGATCTTTAGAGTTAAATTAATTCAACTACTCAAATTTATTCTTAATTTGAATTTTATATTGCTACAGAACTAAGAAGCGATGTCGGTAAGTTTTGCATGAAGGTTTTGTAATTACATTTAGTAAATTTTAAATAATATGTAACTATATCAAATATACTCTATGTTTAGTATTTATTAAATAACAAATGTAATCATTGGGATTGGTTTAAAGATCACAATATAATATGATAATCTGTAAGTAGGTTGGTATGTCATTCCCCGCGTAAAAAAAGGTACACACCTGTATATAAAAACATTTTTCACAAAATCTAACTTACAGTTGTACCTATAGTGCGAAATTGACAATAGGTACCGTCCCCTCCCCACCGAGGTACCCTTTCAAAACTAGATAATCG
The DNA here is from genome assembly GCA_902825455.1 of Arctia plantaginis. NCBI lineage: Eukaryota > Metazoa > Arthropoda > Insecta > Lepidoptera > Erebidae > Arctia > Arctia plantaginis. The sequence continues at coordinate 13,300,306 of CADEBD010000288.1, forward strand.
TTATCAATAGGTTGGTAACTGCAGATATGGCAATCTGGCCTAATAACTTCTTGTGTGATTCCCCTGAAATAAGTGTTAAATTTTACGCAAGTACTTGGAGGTATTGTCTTGTATTAAAATGAATGATGAATATGGTAAAACAAATTATCCTAGCCCATACACACAAGATATCATAAAATATCTATAAAAACATTATTTATTTTTTCAGACTGTTATGTCACGGTACAAACAACCGAAAAAGTTAGAAGCTTTAGCATTATACAAACTTGGAGTTTGGGTAGCACAACAGGCAGAATGGCAAACAATCCCAATCACTATGCTATCACAGACAAACATAAATATGGCCCAAGCCACATTGTCCAGCAATATTCAGCACATACGGACATACTTGGACTATAATGTACCGTGGATGCTTCAGGATTTGTTTGCCAATGAAGCCATCAGGGCTTTATCAGAACTACTTGAAAAAACAAAAAATTCATTAGGTTTTCGAGCTTCTATGGGAAAATTCGTCAGCCAAATGAATGTCATTGTAAGAACGGCAGAAGTATTATTTACAAAAAAAATTACCGTAGTAGTAATAGATAGCCTTCCTAAGATGTTGAGATCTGTATTCTACACAAACTTACACACGCTTACTGGGCTCGTATACTTAAACTTAGGGTCACTTTCAGGAGGATGGAAAACTGCCGATATGGAGGAAGCCGTAGTTAAATCTTTGAAGGAACTGCACCTCTTAAAATATTTAATAATAAATTATGATTGTACTGATACTGTATTGAGATGTATTGTAGAAAATTGTAAGCTTCTAGAAAAATTAGATGTTTCTTCCTCTAAATGCATTACTGACGAGAGCGTAGACATCATTTGTAAAATAAAAAAATTGAAAGGCATTCAACTTTACAGAACTTTTGTATCTTTAATGGGCTTTGTTAACTTACTTATTAATTGCAAATATTTAGAAGATATAGGCAGATGCGACGACATCGGGAGAGTATTAGAATGTATTGATGCGAATAGTTCCGAAAGAACTACACTTAACCTAAGGACATTTGTTAGTCGGTATGCCACATTTAATCAGTTGCAATTAGCAGTGCAAATATGTCCTTTTATTAGAAATATGACTGTCTTTCATAAAACCTTAGATACTGATCTAATGTCACTCATAGGTCTGCAGGATTTACAAGAACTAAAGCTTTTGTCATGTGACTTTTATGCCGATCAAGTAAAACAGGTTCTTCAGATTAAGGGCTCCAATTTAGTATCTCTACATCTCGAACATGTTGATCAAATTGACTTAAACGCTCTCATGTATATAAGTCAGATGTGCCCCTTTTTGGAATCATTGACTTTGTATAATTGTACTTTGATTAAACATACATCCTTATATACAAAAAAATTAGAAATTCAACCGTTTCGTAATCTCAAGAAACTCACATGTGTTTCTACTTGCACAGATGACCAGTTGATTTTCATTTTATCAAATTGTTTAAATGTGGAATACATTCATTTAGGTACTGCCATACAATTAACGGATGATTTCATATTTAAAATACTGGACAAGAATCCTTTAATATATTTAAAAGAACTTCGTATAATGCAGTCCGATTTCTTAACGATGACGTCTATAGAAAGAATCATCCAAAGTTGTATGAGTTTAGAATTATTAGTAGAGTTAGAAAGCTGGACTCTTTTAACAGACAATGATCGAGAATATTTAAAAAACTACATTAAAGTGAATAATTATAACGTATCTACAAGTAGCAGCCGAAGATATGACTCTGAAAATTAATAAAAGTATTTCTCTATCGTGCGGTGTTTATTTGTATCTTATGAGTTCAGCCAAACCTACGAACAACATAATAAACGGTAGTTATTCAATTCTCTACAAGAAAGGGATCTATCCAGTCTTTAGGTACCTAAACCATTTAGACTACCTATCCTATTCGCCTGCTATTCCGAAAGTAACGTGGCAAGTGCTAAATTGTGTAAGTACTTGGACATAGAGCATTTGTGAGCATTTCCTATTTTTTTGTTTTTGAATGGCATTGAGTTAAAACAACAGTATTATATCAATGTTGAATGGTATATTTTTTTCTCTTTTATTATTATTTATAGCATTAGGAACATATTCCTGTGTCGCGGAGGACTTTACAAACATACATGAAACAGACACAAAGAACAGAGTCTGGAACTGGGTCTGAGACTCGGAACAACAATTTGTCGATCAAAGTGTTGTATCATGTGGGGATTAAACCCACAAGACTCACCGCAGTAGGAAGCAGCGTGGCGACAGCTTCATCTGTTACTGCTATGCTATTGAACATTCCGACAACCACTCGAATTAAACAAGAAGCAAGTGACGTTAAAATGCTAATGCGTTGATTTACCCGACGCGGCGCCATATTAAAGACATTGGTCAATTATTAAAAGAAATTTGTTAGTTAGTCTTGATCTGGACTACTTCAATGTGTAAGTATTCTATGCTCGAAAAGCGTTTACCATGTGAACACATCTACACTTTAGTCACTGCACTTCATCTGAACCTAGTCTCACCGTTTAGTACCTAGGTATAGTGGAAATTTCTTGAAAAGGCGCCCTTAACCGGGCGGTCGGAGCCTTGTATCCATAACGCCGCGTCGCCGTCACACGCAGCGGCAGTTCTCCATTCTAATGACTTCCGCGGCGTCCCACGTCTCGCGACTGTTAACATTGAACAGGTATCCTCCCCTGTTGTAACTGTTGCTCCTTATAAACACCGGTATACATTGTGATATGTTTGTGTTTACGCGTGCGATAACCGCCGTAACGCCGCCTTGTAATCGGAAAAAGTCTAATGCACACGACGCCTAACGCTAAGTTATATAAGTCGCTCAAGGTCGGCCCCACCGTTAGCTAACTGTAGAACAAGCTATCGACAGTACTCTGAAGATAATTGATTTCTTCGAGTTTAGATCAGTGGCACCGGGATATTCTTAGAGAACACCACAGAGATCCCTACAGAGCAAGTGCGCCGACGGTTGCAATTTACACATTGGACTATGTCACCCAACTTGCATTCAATGTTTAAAAAAATTGTCTAAAACAGTATAAGTTTTACTGATTTCTTACCAAGTTACTGCACTAGTAGTTTACTCAGATACTACTGAGCTGGTGATCTGGTGATCAGTAAGAATTTAGTATTGTATGTCATACCTTATGATGTGTTTAATTACAACATAAGTTGTATTCAATCTTAAGTAATAATAGTATCAACTTGAGAAACATACCTCACACATTGCCATCTGAGAACTAGGCAGAGGCCGTACTAGGTTGACTGCTGATAAACACTGATATAAGTAGGTGGTTGTGATCTGATTATAAAATAAAAGAATCATCATCAAAACAAAAAGAAAATTTAATCTCATATCCCTGTTTTACTGAACAAAGCAGTATTGTCTTCACTGTTGTGTAAAACGTCTACATTTTTGAAATTTGGTTTGAGTGCAAACATATATACAGGGTAAATACCATTAGGAAAATTTGCTTGTTTACATTGCTTGATCCTCTTCAAGTCACATTTTTTGAAAATACTAATATATTGTTTAAAAGTCCTTGTAACTGATGAATCTGTATGATCCTTTTCAATTTTCCCTGATGATGTGACATTTTCTTTGACTACAATAACACCATCTTCTTCAAGGGCATCCCTAAAATTGTAATAATTTGCACCATGTACTGTGAATAGCTTTAAAAATAAGACAACATTTTAATCCAGAGATACTTTAATTAGCTTCGTGAGGGACCGATGTATATTAATTATCTAGTGGTACTATCTTAAAAGCAAAGCTGTGCTACTAAATAATTATTCATATTGCAATTTAATAGTCAGAAGTCTTACCTGCAACGTATAAGATATGCTATTAAATCTTCATCCGTCAAGTATCCTAAAACCCATTGTACCCAAATGACATCATATTTTCTAATAGGTTTAAATTCTTGTAATCCAACTTTATATAAAGTACCTAATTTTGACTCGTGCTCTCCAACAAATTCTTTAATAGAATTAATAAAGGTCTCATTAGGTTCTACAATTTCAACCCTTTCAAAATGAGGTATAAGTAAGAGTTTTGTTATTCTCCCTATCCCTGCGCCACAATCAAGGGCTGTATTTCTTAGAGGAGGATTATCCAAACTGAAGAGACATTTTAAAAACAGTTCTGAACCTTCAATATCAATATTCGAAATAAATCCGAAACCTCCTAGCACTCCATCGACTGTGGGTGGGATGTCTGCCCAATATTGCAAAGATTTTTCATAATTAATACTACCATCGTTTTTTTTATTACTAATGTTCATATTCATGGTCACGGATATAATATATTAGTTTTATACAAACATTTTCACACAACCGTAAATAAGAATACACAGTACACACTAATCTATGACAAGCGAACTGACAGTGATGACACCAATTTCAAGTCAACCATTCTTTTTTTTTTATTGTTTTGTATTTTTTATGGCCTGGTAACAAGACCTTTAAGCCAAGTCTTAATTTTTGAAGTCAACCATTCGTTTGACGTCTATTGTTGCCAGATAGTGTCTCAAACAAAATGCGATAAAAGTAAGAAGTCATATTCATAATGTTTTGTTAGTGAGAAAGTAGGAGATAGAAAAGAAAGACGAGAAAAAAAAGAGAATGACAAATGCAAGGAAAAACTCCAGACACGAGAAGAGAAACAAATATGTATAAGTGGTTCGAAGGGAGTACAAATCATAATTCCCACAAATAAAGGAGGCCATGTAATGCAAAATGATTAACAAGTGATCATTACGTGCATTACGTTTATATAAATTTATATTCCGATAGCACCTTTATCGAAATATGCACCACAAAAAAAAATCAAATTCCGTAGCATTTAGGAACTACAACCTTCTAAAGTTTGGTCTGCACAGCCTTATAGTCCTACCAACTTATCTGTGAAATGGCGAAAATTGGAACTACGGCCGTCATGTTGAAATGTCATTCGATTGTCAGTGTCTACTACATTCGGGTTCTCTGGTTGTTTTGTCGTGATATTGCTGAATTTATAAAGTTAAATATGCCGAAAGCTATTAAAAGTGATGCTCGAAACATTATTCTAAAGGTTAAAACCTTTTTTGAAGAAGAAGCTCGGGCGGGGTCTCCGATTATTCCATTTAATCAAATATACAAACGAATTTCGGCAGCGACAGGTTAGTGTTGTCAACTTTCTTGTTATAAATTACCCGGTACTTAACTAATTATTTAAGTCCACGAAATATTCGTTTCTATTCTTGCTGCGGGTTAGCGTAACGGTAACGTACATCTATTAGGTAACCCGCTAAGTGAGTGAGCCAACTAACCTGCCAGATTTCAAATTTCTACTAACATTTATTTTGTTATCTTATATTTCAGGTGTGAGTCAAGGACTAATTTCAAAAATAGTTAAGGAAGAGCATGCAGCAGAAGAAACTGGTACAAAAATTTGGACACCAGGCAAGGAGAGAAAACGTAAAAGTGGATTTGTGCAAGTTGATGATTTTAACATGGGAGTTATACGGAGGAAAGTACATGAATTTCATTCTGCCAAAAAAGAGGTCCCTACTGTTGAAAAGCTTCTAGAGGTCTTAAAGACAAATAAATTACACAGGACAGCGAGAGAGTCTGCGAAAGCTGCTTCACAAGTTGGGATTTCGTTTTAAAAAATCTCAATCCAATGGAAAGGTTCTTATGGAGCGTAATGAAATATCAGCTTGGAGAGCTAAGTACTTGCATGCAGTGGATAAAAATAATAAATCTCCCCAGCCCCGGCCCATAATTTATTTAGATGAGACCTATATTCACTCTTCGCATACATCGGGTAAATGTTGGCAAGGAGACAGTGAAGACGGAGTATTGGAGCCTGTATCAAAAGGGCAAGGGTATCATGCGGGAGGAGATACTGGATTTGTTACAAATGCACTACTTGTGTTTAAATCAAACACAAAAAGTGGTGATTATCATGACGAGATGAATAGTACCAACTTTAAAAAGTGGGTTATTGAAAAACTTGTGCCTAATTTACGAGAGCCATCCATAATAGTGATGGATAATGCTCCTTATCAAAGTATTTGTGTGAATAAAGTCCCAAATACGAATTCTTTAAAAAAAGATATGCAATTATGGTTGACCCAAAATAAAATTGACTACGGAGAGAATTTGACTAAACCTCAGCTTTTAGAAATAATTAAGAGAAACAAGCCTGAACCTGTATATGAGATTGAAAAAATTTTAGAAGACAATAGACATAAATGCTTATATTTACCACCTTATCACTGTGATCTCAATCCCATTGAACTCATATGGAGCACAATGAAAAGAAAAGTTGCTGATGTAAATATTGAGCACAAAAATGCTGAAATTCCCTGCCTAGTTAGAGAAGCTTTTGACGCTACTACAGTTCATGAGTGGGCACAGCATAGTAAACATGTTCGCAGGTTAGAAGGAGAATACTTAAAACATGATTTGTATTTAGATAAACCTTTTATTATAGAAGTTGTAAGTGACACTGAAACCGAAAGCGATAGTGATAATGATGATAGTGGTACGGAAATAAGCGGAGTATGGCCTCTCAACCAGGATGAAGTTGTGTATGCAGGTTCATTTAATTACTGTAAACCTGGTTTTCAATAAATTATTATAAAGCAATTTGTTTTTTTTAATTACACTACACTACCACTAGGTACCACTGCTAATTATAATTAGTCAAATCTGGTGTTAGGGGTTAGTTACGGTCATAACTAAATGCTAGACATACATGCATACATAATATGCTAGGGTAGGTACCTACTTAACTTCGCATTAAATGAAAGTTGTATCTCTCCCGTGGAACATTTTATCTGCTGAATTTCCACTTCATTGGATTACTTTTTAGATAAAGCCATTGTTTATTGCTGAGAGACTAAACTGTTAGTGTACCTACGCAACTGTAAATTATCAAATTCTTTTTATTTATTTTATTATTTTTATAGAGGTATCATTATTTTTAATTTGTTTTGTTTTTAATTCTTATTAAACGATTATGTCTAATGTGAAAATTCTTTCTTGAAAACTTACTCAATTTTGGACACCTTATATTAATTAGCAACACTGAATCGACGGTGCCGTCCTCTTTCAGTTCACAGATAAGTTGGTAGGACTGTACTTCTGAATTTGTAGGTTATAAATGCTTGAACAGATTTATCTGTTGACTGTTGACATAACATTTCTGGCACATTTCCTCCAACTGTTTCAATATCTGAAAAAGATATACAACAAAAGAGCTTTATAATGGTAATAACTAGGTATTTGCCATTTCAAACTTTAAATCATTTAGGTAGTTATGTCGTATTGATATTATACATACTTCAACTTGTATCAGAAGTATCTATAAGAGAACAACTTGGAGTACAACTTTCTTTTGATTCATTCAGACACTCTTCTATTATCATCTTTCTTTGTTTTTTTAGAATATATGGCCGTTCTGTACTGCTGCATGTTCGTTTTCTTCTGTCTTCTTGACATCCAAATTTACTTGGCATACAACCTGGTTTCATGCGCACTTGTGATACGGTTCCCTTCATATGATACTCCATATAATTAATCATATCATTTGGCAACTAGAATAATAAAAAGAGTATGTTTGTAACATTAATTAGAAAACTAAAATAAAACGTTCACTCCTAAAAGTGAAACAACTTAACCTGAACTCATGTATTTATTATTTAGAAAATAGGGATTCTACAAAACACATCTAGTTTGCTCGAATTAAGTAAGAGATTGTATTGTGTGAAATACTTACATCAAAATGATCTTCACAAAAATACATTCTTGAACCTGTTGATAAAGTATGAGCATCATCTCTTCTTGCAAGTTTTAGCCACTTTTTCCTTATTTCTCCATTGTTTGGAACATATATAAATAACTTTTTTGGCGTTTTTATAGTCGTGCTATCACACTGGGGCACTATACAGTACTTATAATATGAGAAATTCATTTTTAAACGATAAACTCTTTGGTTTGTTTCGCACGGCGTGACGTCATTCAAGACGCCATGACAGTCTTGTGCGTTTTGGAACCAAATTGAAATTGGTTTTTTAAAACGCGAAATTTATAATGTAAGCGCTCGATTAAAAATAAATAAACCTTTTTTTTCGATAAAATGCCTAATAAGCTAAAATATTAAGCAGTTATTGAAATTTTGTCAACTAGCCTATTTTGATTTTAGGGCTGTCACCTATATCATTCATTATTTTTGAAATGTTATTACTTTAAATAAACTGTGATAAAAAAAAACAACTATAATTAAAAGAGACACCCAACTGAAACAAAAAGGCAATGATACAATACATTACCTAGAAACTCTGAAGGTTGTAATTCCTACAGGCTACGGAATTTAGAATTGTTTTTTTTTTTTGTTGATGCATATTTTGATAAACTGTAATCATAGCGAAAACAGGATCCCATTTCTTCCTCATAAAGAAATTAAAAAAGAAAAACCTAATATAATTAGTTAGGTTAATTAGGTTAATATTATTTAGGTTTGAGGTTTTTGTTGCAAACAATCATGTTTGTAAAAAGTGTTATTTTACAAAGTAAAAGTATTTTCATATTTTCCAGATAAATAATGTCAAAAATCTTACGTTTAAATCAAAACTGTCGCACGAGAGTTCTACTCTTCCATTGGAAATGATTTCGTTTATCAACAGATGTAAATAGAATAAGATGTCCGTCTGCCTTTAGTGGGCTAGCACCCTGCACGGGGCCTTTTCATTCCGATTGACACAGGTGCTTTTTGGGCACGTCTGCTTAGGAAAGTACAAGCAGTCGATCGCTAGGAGTAAATTTATTTGCGCCTGTCATTGCTGTGACAGCAGTGAGAACTTGGCTCATCACACATTAGTCAACGTAGCGACGGGCGCTCAATGCAGTCATCGGATAGGATTTCTTGCTGCCAGTCGTTACACGCTCCTGGGCTGGGGAGCCTTCCAGGTGTGGTCGCAGTTGAACGGATATTTCCCTGCATTCGTCACGAAGGGCTGCCGCGAAGAGGTGAGGTCCTCGTGTGGCCGACGTTTTCTAAATGAGTTTGTGCCCTAAGGTGATTCCCGCGCTTTTAAGGGGCAGGCGCTAGCACGGATCTGGAGTCATCATCTACCCAAGTAGGACCAGTCTCAGGCGGTGTAAAATATTATTAGGTGTTCCACAGACGTCGGTATCAGGGCTGTTCCTGCGGAACACGACTGGGCATTCCGTGGTGTCTTCTCGAACACAAAAGTGCACCGTGAGCAACCGGCAGCTCGGTCTCGAGGTCTGTAGAAATCTGAGACATTGTTTTTTCATGAGCTTCGGACTGCGCCACCTGAGGGATTCAGCCTCATATTAGGAGGCAATCGCTTCAACATCGAGCCCTCAATGAGATATCTGTGGTTCGCTATGGGTCAGGATCCTAAGACGAGAGGAAAAGTCCAGGATTAGATATCCCAGCTCCGCTAGGCCTCCACGAGGAGTAGAGGGAAAACTTGAGCAACCAAGCGCCAAGCTATTATAGCGGAGTTAATAACATAAAATAAGATATGGAGGATTAGCTTGAGAGGAAACACGGGATCCTCTCATACCGGCTAACGCAAGAGATTACATGTCCATAAGGAACCAACGCCTGGGTGCCACCATTGCGGTAGCCAGAGCGTGGACACAACACTCCACACGCAGCTAGAATGCCCGGGTGGTTAGAGCAATCGTGGCCTCGTGACGGCCATCGGATTGAGGATTCTCTAGCTCGATAACATGATTGCGGCTATGGTACGGAGCGAGAGCACATGGAACTCCGCCACCTCCTGCTGCGGGCAAGTTACGCTCGAGAAGGAGAGGGCGGAACGGGACTTAACGAGGCTTAGAACTCTCCCGATCCGTCAGGCCCGGGAACGGGCTAGGTGCTGCAGGCGGCTCAGGCGTCGGAGGTTGCTAAATGACCTCAGTCTTGCATAGGCGCAGACCTGGGGGTGACAGGTGAGGGTGTCTGTCACCAAAAAAAGAGCGGTCCGGACGTCTTACTAAAAGCTGTTTTCGGATCCGTCCTTTTTAACATGCTTTTATTAGCTTGGTAAGTCTGTTTGTATATTTGAACGTAATTTTGACCCGCTTCAAACGTATTAACTTAAAACTTCGCACAATTATCAAGGACCAATGACAATACAATAATTTGATAAATTGTGCCGATTATCCTGATCAGGATCTTCAGAATCAACGATTTTTGCTACGAACTAAGATCCGTGTGCTGAAGCATGTGACTAACTTACTTGTTGCTATTTTAGTCTTAATAGAAAATATCATCAATTATCTCTTTGCTATACCTACTCTATATACTACTATTAGCTCTTAGACTATACCAACCTTAAAAGTTGAACTTATTGTCTTCTAAACTAAGACCTGACTAAATCTGACTTGGCGAGGTGCCTTAGTTTTTGAGATACAAACGTAGACAAGCTGTCGAGATTCCCCCAGTTTGGCCATCAAGAAACGCTTATAGCTTTTGAACCAGCAATCTACAAAATCTAATATTAAAAATCTAATATACTAATTAGTGACTAAATTTGAAGAAAACAGAGCTTCGCTACGTGCCCTACGTTTTGAGTTATGAGCGGGGCCAAGCTCTATATATATGGCTATATATGGAAAACTGAACTGAACTGAATATATAAGCTATATATGGAAAACTGAATCCTGATCGTCACCCTTAAACATTTGTAACTTTTGAACTAGACTTTTTCATAACAAGGGTAAACAAGAAATGAAAATGAAATATTACTTAAACATTTAATTTAAGCTTTGACAGCATAAACTCGAGGAGGGAACAAAGATTTCTTTCTTATCTCTTTCCTGGTCTTGATTCTTGATTCATGCTTGCTGAGAGCCTTGCGCATAGCACGAGTTTTCTTAGTTCTCAAGTCCAAAGGCTTATATTTCTTATTCTTGTAGTGGTTTCGGAGGTTAACCTTCATTTTCTGATGGTAGACAATGTAGACACGGGCAATGGCTTTTCTGACTACACGACTAGGGAAAAAAAGTTGAGAATTATTTGAACACATACTAGTATAAAATAGGGACATCTTCAGTCTCTACACATTCTCACGAAAAGCAGATAATGTTTGTACTTGAAAATCAAGTTTTATATTGTAAGGGCTCTGATCAATCAATGCCACTCAGTACTATTTTGAATAAAATTACATGGCAAAATTTACTAATAACATAAGAATTCTGACAACATTACTACTTCTGTTTAAATTGACCATTACTTGATTAGCAAAAAAGAGTATTTCAAGAAGAATACTTGCTCCAGCAGATTATTATTGACAATTAACAGACTATCTTATAAGCTGCAGTTTGATATTGTTTATAAATCCCCACCAATATCAAAGTATATCATAAGAACAACACAGAGGCTTCACACAAGACTGGTACTGCTTCAATTACGTCTATTTATCAATTAAATAATTAGTGTTAAGTTAGTGAATGGTCGACAATAATGTTGAGTACTTACATCTTAGATAGTTTTGACGCAACACCTCCGGTTACTTTGGCCACCCGAAGATTTGTCAGTTCTGTTTTCAATTCTTCGAGTTGCTTAAACAACTCCTTTTTATCTTTCGTGCGTAATTCGGAACACTTAACCTTACCCTGCAAGCATATGAAATCATGAAGCACTGATCTATTACTTCACATAGATGTGATTCTAACCTGTTTTCAATATAACTTTTTAATAAAAAGTAATAATAAAGACACCTGATAGTCATCATAACATTTATGCCTCTTCACTCGTCAAAAATCAAATTATTTAGGTGGATTATAAACATAACAACAAAGTAACTGGGATAGTTTGTATTGCGGTATCATTTTAACACTTATAATGTATGAAATATTTTATAATATTAATTTCACATGTATCATTTAACAGGTTAACACAGTAAAACTTTAACACTTTAATAGGATCGGCCTAAATTCAAGAGATATAAAAGTTGAAACACAAACCATTTTGAAAACGTCTCGACCTGCGATTTGACGTAAAGAAAAGAATATATGGCTATAGTGTTGCCAAATTCTGCTTTCTTAGTTTCCGTGCATAAATAATACCAGTTGTTAAAAAATTTCTTTATAATAGGGAAAATTATAACAGTATAGAATCTATTTTTAATCTAGAAAAATATACTCTAAAAAAAACAATGGTATATAATAGGTCTTTACCTATGAAATTGCCGTTTTGTATTCAATAAGTGAAAGTACTTATTTTTTTAAACTTTTTTATTTCTGTTATTCGAAGTAATCACCCATGCAATCGACGCATCTTTGCCAACGCATTGGCAGTTTATTGATGCCCTTCTTGTGAAAATCAGCTGGACGCGAGACAACAAACTCTTCAAAGGCATTTTGTACTGCCTCTCGGGAATTGAATTTTTTACCCACTTAAAAGTTGTCAAAATTTTGGAAAAAGTAATAGTCGGTAGGTGCAAGGTCTGGTGAGTATGGCGTATGAGGGAGAGCTTCCAACCTCAGCTCTTGCACCTAGGAGACTGTCTGTTGCGCAGTATGGGGTCGCGCGTTGTCGTGAAAGAGCAGTGGGGACGACCGATTGACCAAAGCTCGTTGCTTGGTACTCACCACCGTTGCTCCCTGTCCACTGGGGACGAAGCGTATTGCGGCCTTCACATTCTCCAGGTACCTCCCAGCATCCACCACGGCGAGTTTAAGCTCATCCGCCGTCACGGCGTCGTCCAGGCCCGTGATGCGTACTTCGGCACATTTTGTGGGCCTTGAAACTCTGACTGCAGCTGCATCCAGTGACTCTCTTAGCTTAGCCGCTAGGGCGTCGGCTGCGGGAGGCCTCCAGTCGGTGTGTTTTTACACCGGACGCCCGGTATCTCGAGGGCCCTTGAGGTCAACGTTGGTCTTGGCTTTCGGAAAGACCTCGGGGTACCCCACGGCCATCTCCGTTACCTCGGCCGTCAAAGTGATGATAACGGCCGCAGAGCGAGGGATACGGAGCCTCCTCGGTTCTCCCGTCGCGGCGGCGGCGGCGGCCTTCCTGGCCGCTTTTTTGGGGGCCTTCCACCTCTTCGAGGCTGGCTTTCTCCCTTTCGTGAGCCTTGTTTTCGGCTACGAGGAGTCTGCCCGCCTCGACAACGGAGCGTACCAACGTTATTAGGGCTTCTTGTACGGGACCTACGGATCCCCGGGACGTCTGAATTAAGCTATCGGCAATACCGATCGCCTCTTCAATTCGGTTCCCGACCCTGTAGCACAGCTCCTCCAGCCTATTTCCGGCGGAGGTAGGGGCCTTTTCACCTGCAACCTTCTCAAAAAGGGCCTTGCTGTGGAGCGCGCACGCCCTTTCCGGAGCACTAAGAGGACATAGGGGTACCACACACGGGAAGGGGTCATTTACACGCCGTAAACGATGATGATATCAGGCGTTTCCTTCCTAGGGTACACCTGGTTCCCCGGCAACTAGTACCCGAGACGGGGTGCGGTTCTTAGTCAGTTCGAGTCCGACATAACCACCGGTGGGTGGTAAATATTTATTGCATCTTAGTCCATAATAATTATTACAAGTGGGCACCTCAAACGTTCTACAATATTTTGCACCATGAGGCCTTAGTTGTACAGTCCTGATTTTGTACTTTTGGTGGCAGTAATGATCTCCAATACTAATAGCACTACTCTCCGTACGTCTTGGTGGAAAAGAACTTTTTTCTTGGCCAAATGAGGTCGGTTTTTTTTTCAAATCGTCATTGAATCGGTCCAATAAGTTGGCATAATATTCCCCATTGATTGTTCTTCCCTTTTGAAGGTAGTCAATGTGGATTATCCCGCGTGCATCCCAAAAGAGAGTCGCCATAACTTTATTGGCTGACAAACCCACCTTGGCCTTCTTTGGCGCCGATTCACCCTTAGAAACCCACTGTTTTGACTGTTGTTTGGTCTCTGGTGTGTTGTGATGGATCCATGTTTCGTCCACGGTTACAAAACTGCCGATTAAACAACGCCAAACCTTCCTGTGAAGTTGTTACACGATTGCGTTTGTGGTCGACTGTGAGCAATCGCGGCACCCATCTTGCGGAAAGCTTTCTCATGCCCAAGTGATCATTCAAAATGGAAACCACTGAGCCATGCGAGATCCCTACGGCTTCCACAATCTCTTGCACTTTCAATCTTCGGTCGGCCAACACCATATCGTGAATTTTTCGATTGTTTCGGGTGAAGAGACCTCAACTGGGCGTCCAGGACGTTCGGCATCTTCAGTGCTTGTACGGCCACAACGAAATTCAGTAAACCACTTTTTTACCATTGAAATCGATGGTGCAGCTTAGCCTTGGTCTCAGTAATGGATTTTTTCCCAAAAAATATTGCTTAATAAGCACACGAAATTCACTTTTTTCCATTTTTTCCTCAAATTACTGGGTAGTCTGATAAAGATAGCTGTCAAACACAAACTAACTGACGCAGCAAGTTCAAATTTTGACAGGAGTCAACTGACAGATGCCTGTTAACAGGAGTAGTGTTGCTTTTTCAGTAAAGAGGTCAGAAATTCAAAAAGTCACGGACTTATTGACCCGCCCTCGTATTTGTGAAATCGGGTCGAATATCTTTTTTTTTGTTTGAAAAGAAAACTCCCGCATTAGGAATGTATCCTGTGTCGCGGGGGACTTTACAAACATACATGAAACGGACACAAAGAACACCCAGACTCAGAACAACAATTTGTAGATTACAAAAAGTGTCGTCCTATATGGGGATCGAAACCACAACACTCAGCGTAGTAGGAAGCGGCGTGGCGACCACTTAAACCACTACGCCATCCGTGCAGTACTCATTTTCTATTATACTTAGATATATACGGGCCATACACCGATTCGGTTGGCACGCCACAGATGATATTTTTAGCTTCCCTTACACCTCCATTGATCACAGTTTTTAGCGTCCTCTCTGTGAGGTACGCGCGGAGCCATGCATTAAGCGGTCGTGGTGGTCTCAAGATTACGATTAGATAAGGCTAGATTGTCTGAATGAAACTTATATACTTTTATTTTTAGTTCAGTTTTATAGAAAACACACAAACTCCGAAATAAATATTTGCAGTCCTATAAACATTTTACACGGCTTAAAATTATTCACTTTAAAATTAAAACCCAGTAAATGATATCCATTTATCGCTTTTAGAATACACTTATTCACTATACCTTATAGAATAAGGTGAAGTTACTATTAAGTATTAATACAATACATAGTACGCCACATTTTTCAGGGAGTTTTGACTTGACTTCATAAACTAAAAACACATATTAAATAGCCAACACAATAATAATTTATTTTAGAAATAATATAATGGCTTATTTTACTGATACAGATATGAAACAATGGTATTTAGCGATATTAGGTGACTTTTTAATTTTATTTAGATCGTCCTTTACAATTTCTACACTTTTAGGAAACAAATCGTCATAATAAACAACACAAAAAAACGAAGGCAACGATTGCGTATCCAGTGACAGTACTTTTTATACTAAGCGCGGGAAAACCATTAGGCCAACGGTTGGACGCAATTTTTTTATTTTGTTTTCACAGCTTTGGCTGTCCACCTAGACATGTTAATAATCTAACCTTGTTATTTTATTACAGTGGTTGTGCAAAAGAAACAATGAGTCTTATCTAATACTTTATCATCGCGTCAATATTTTTTTTCTTACATGTAACTTATTGACTTAAAAAATAGCAATACTGTGTACTTTTATGAATTTATTAAAAATTGTTCATGATAAATTGTAATACAAAAAGACGACTGTAAATTATTTACAACTCTTCATGTTTGCTCTTTCTCCGATGAGGAAATGACCAAAACTCGGAAGGTAAGCCTGTTACATCTCTCTCCCTTTTAACAAAAGCTGAATATGACGACACGCAGTTACCTATAAAATAATTAGCTTGACCTAAGATTGCCAAATCTAGATGAGGATTTGAAGGCTGTAAGCGAATAATAGCAACTTCTGCACGATGTAATCCTTTGTTCAATTCATCAACCATGTGGTTTGAATCTGATGCCACAAATACATACTTTATGTTTTCGTGTTTTTTGAGAGCTCTTTTCACTTGTCTGTAATAAACACATTTTTTTTATGAAATATGTGTGTAAATATTAGCTCAGTCTTTTTTAGACCCTTTAGTTATTAGTTCCATAAATTTAAAGTAATTACACTCTAGAATTAATAAAATTGATTATGGGATGGGATAATGGTTGGAAGTATTAAAATTAGTTTATTACATTTGTTAATGGGCTTATCGTCATTACAGTCTTCAGGCTTACAGTCTACTCAATGAATCAACGGAATCCAAAGCTTGAAGTTAACATTTAGTTAAACTACTAAAAGTAGCTGCAGTACTGCGTCACGGTACAATTATAATACAGTACTCCAACTTCATACAAACGGACGAAACGCGAGCTATACCTACGCGCCTCGATCTCGGGGTGCGCTCGGGGCGCAGACAGTCACGGCTGTACCGCAGTGTCGAACGGACGGTGTGTTGTTTTTTTTAACAATAACCGCGCGATTTTGTCTCTAAAAATCAGTTAATATGACGATTAGGAAATATTGTGCTGTTTTTGGTTGTATGAATTCGTCAATTACGCATCCAGACATAAGGATTTTTTTAAATTACCTGGAAACTCTGAAAGGTAAGACTATAAAATAATTTTACTTACTAGTAGGTAGGTACATAATGTATGTCTTTTTTATGGATAAGTATTTCCTTTTATCTTACGAAAAAAAAGGTGTTTGGATTAACTAATAAAGCGAATAGAGTAACGGAAAGTTATTGAGACGAGTGAAATAGGTAGTTATATGAGGTTCTGAATAAATCATGATACGGTAGGTACCTACCTACTTACGCTTGTGTTAAAACTTCGGTGCGTGTGTGTTTTGTTACTTTGCATAATTCAAAGTAAAGACGTGGTATTTTATTTTTAATAATATTTGTTTATTATCTGTGTGTATGAATACTAGAATTTTTTTTTTACCGTCTGTGTGTCATTAGATAGTTTTCGAAATTTTCACAAAGTGTTTCTGCTGCTACTATAACAACATATACCACTAAAAACTCCTCCAATGCAGAAAGAAAGTAAAATAATTAAATCTACCAATCAAAAAACAACACGCACTTTTATTGAACACTTCCTATTCAATATACAAAGTATTTCATTTATTTATATAAAAAGGATATTTACAATCACAAATCTAAATAGAAACAGAAAGTAGGCAAATATAATTAAAATGCTGGAGACGGGCAGCCCTAACGCATGTTTACGTACCGCGCGGCTGTAGGCATTTATTTCTATCATGCGGCCGAGTTACACTACTGTATTATAATAGTACCGTGACTGCGTGCAAGACTGAACTTGGGCTGTATAAATACTAAGCAGCAGTTTAGAACCGCCCGATAGCCTTATTTGCGCCTTGCAGCGTCAAATATTTTAGTAACTACTAAAGATAATTCTAAACTACATGTTTTTTAATTAAATGCAGTTAAGAATTTGTGTTAGCGAGCAAAGCTTCTGGCAAACTATCTTAGTTGTACATTCATGATAGTTACAATTTCTACCAAGCCCACTAGCATATGCAGTTCTAATGATCTTAATATATGTACAATAATGACTTACTTAATTACATCAGTTGGTTGCGGTAAACACATTGACAATGTTAATGGTCCTCTTTCATTTTTATATCCTACACATTGTGGAGCAGCAAATAACATGACAGTATCTCCAATATGCTGACAAGCTTTAACCCAGTCTTGTCCATTTCTCAAGTGGATACCTATGAAGCCACCACCACTCATATTTTTTTTTATGAATAATCTTGTTTTATTTACAATATCGGCACTCCACTGTAGATATTTTTGAAGGTGAACATTTTCTTTTTGTACTGGGAAACTTGCAGGAGCCCCTGAAATAGAATAAAATAGTTCTCATTTTTACTCTTGCTGTATATTTTAACAATGCATTTTTTTTTAATTTTAGATGTTTTAAAGTAAATCTTTTCTAGAGTTATTATTTTTTAAGCACTTTTATTACAAGTTTACTCACCAGTAAAGGCAAGTACAGGAAATTTATCTGGAGGATACTTGATTTGCCATTTCTCCATCATGACAGCATTGTGAACATCATAATTTAGAGGCCCGTAAAATTCTGATCCAACAAAATCAATACCAAAAGTATCCCAGAATGGGCCAAATGGATTACCAGACTTAGCATTGCAACTGTTGTCAATTTCACCAGTTCTTTGAGTATAACAGAATGAAATCCGTTTATCTATCGCCCAAATAGTAGGAGCTATATTATGCATGAATAACTCCATAGTTATCACCTTATGATATTGTGACAACTTCTGAACATTAAAATAAGTATTAAAAGGCACTTGTATTGATCTTGGCTCTCCATATCGATATTCCACCCATGGAGGAAGAATCAGGGTTCTATTTAAACCTTTACTGAATGCTAATGCACCCAAAAAGTGATCAGCTTGATTACCAAATCTACCTGAAATATTTAAAAGATCATTACATATCACCAAAGAATTTACATGGATAAGAAAACTTCAATAATGTTAATTGGGACACATATACAGCTTGTAAAAAAAACACACCAACTGGGAGCTCTACTGGGATGTGACGTTTAAATCAGCTTACATGACCACAATTTATTGCAAAAATATTTATCTTTTAAAAACCATAAAATAAAGCAATTCCTATAATTATATCTATCTTCAAAATTTAACACTAAAGCGATAGATTAAGAGATTGTTGGATTCAAAACTTAAATGTTACACTTTTACAAGTGCGTTACATTTTCACATATTTTTTTTACCAGACATACTAAATGAAACAGGATGATACAACACTACCTTGGGAGAGAAATGTAGGCATACATATTTGCTACATATACAAAGCCAGGGCAGATTGCTAATAAACAATAAATAAAATAAAAATGATTGATAAATTACAGCACTATAATCAATATTGCATATAATAAGCAATATTGGCCACTATATAGAATACATTTATATCCTACTACTAATAAAAATGTTGACTAAAATCCTTCCAATACAAAGAGCTTACTACTTAATCAAGAAAAAATTATAGAAATAAAATATGGCTCATATAGTTTATTATCAGAATTAACACCCTAAATACATTTTTCCCCAAAACTTAGTGTTTGTAGTTTTTAAATCACGTATAGACTTGTCTAATGGGAAATTATTTAAGAATTTAGAGTATCCTTTATATCTTAATCGTTTGTTTTTGATATTAGGCTTTTTATTTTATTCTTACCCATGCATGGACAGTAGGCTATATAACCATTTATGTCAAAACATTCTGCATTTCTTACAATTAAAACAAAGAATATAAAAAAATAAATAAACATAATATGTTTATTTTACAAATGTGCTAGTAAATTTCTTTAAAGTTCTTAGCAATCGTACTACTTGGTCCTAACCCATAGATAAAACACTATAAATCCTCCTAACCCTAACCGGTAACGGTGATATCTCTTACAAAACAAACAACTTGTCAATTTTTTTTTTTTTTTTTTTATTCATGACCATAGATACAAGTCTTTCAGTCGAACACATAGATGGGTTTAAACTTACTTGGGATAGTTAGGTAGTTGAAGATACTTATTGTTGTCACATTTTTCATGATATACCATATTAATAAACATAGGATTCATTCTGTTTTCATATGAATATGTTTTTCATGTTACCAACATGCCGCCCTTTAAGTTTGGCTGGGTACATCTCAGTGATATCATCGTTACAGTATTTACCTAAATTACAACTAATTGAAATATACATTTATAATTACTATGGACAAAAAAAAGTTCTACCGTATTACATATATATTTATATCATCATCATCATCATCCACAGCCTTTAACAGTCCACTTTTATTTTTTTTTCTTTTAAATCACATTTATAATTTCTGTGCATCTACCATTTTTTTTAACTCTGCATCGCCCTAAGGTCGACTGGTAGAAAATGCCTACGGCATTAAGTCCGCCTGTGTCACATTTTTGCATAAAGTATAAATACGAGAAAATAAGGGAGCGAAATACGCAGGACACCAGCACTGCAGAGAGAAGAAAAACTTGACACAAACCCTATACCAACCCGTCTGGCCAGCGTGGTATAATAGGCCAAAACCTCCTTTCTAAGGAGAGGCCTATATTTATATATCGCACAATTTTTTTTCTTATTAGCTAATAAATCCTGAACGCGGCGAAGAACACTTTGTTGATGTTCACTTTCAATGTCATTGCATCTGTGTTCTCATAAAGTTCACTGACCAAAATCAAACGTTGAATGTTAAAACTTGTGCACTGTAAGATAATATGATCCAAATCAGCTTCCTCTGCTCCACAATGATGACATCGGCTATTGTTAATTATGCGAATCCTATACAGGTGAGCTTGTGTTAAACAATGTCCCAATCTCATGCGTGATATAACAGTTATCAATTTTCTCGTATTTATACTTTATGCACAAATGTGACACAGGCGGACTTAATGCCGTAGGCATTTTCTACCAGTCGACCTTAGGGCGATGCAGAGTTAAAAAAAATGGTAGATGCACAGAAATTATAAATGTGATTTAAAAGAAAAAAAAATAAAAGACGTGTGGCACTCGGGGACTGCCGCGGTAAAGCTATTGCATAGCATTTTGTATCAACTTATGCAATTATAATTATTTATTTATTTTATTTATGCAGTATTTCTTTTTCTTTGATATTAATATTCAAGTTACACTTTTTGAGCGTGGTGACCGATAAGAAAACAATTTTTTTTCTATTATATATATAATTATACATATTAAGTATATTATATATATACACGGTGATTTTGAAAGCGTTTTGGAAAAGAAAATTTTGAGTTATTTATCAGTAACAGAAGCTATATATAACGTTAATTTAATAAAATATATATTTTTTTTATCATCAAACTCGATATTCATATCGATTACAGAGAAAAGGTGAGAACCAGTAGTAGGGCTTTTCAATCGCAAGTAGGTAAATACTACGAATAGAAATACTATACTCACGCGCAAGGTCAAGGACGTTTAAATTATTATTCGCCGGAGTGTAGTGCGTGCATACCTGGACAATGAGTTTAGTGATCGGTGGATAGGTCGAGGAGGGCCAGTGCCTTGGCCACATAGAAGCCCGGACTTAACGCCCCTGGATTTTTTCTTATGGTCGGAAATAAAAATACTTGTTTATACACGGGAATGTGAAAGCCGTGATAATTTACGCATTGCGATAGTGGACGCTTTTGATAAAGTGAAAAGCGATAGACACATTAAGAAAATTAAAAAACAATTGCATTAAACGTGGACGTTTGTGTATTGAATGCAGCGGACTCGATACACAAACTCGGGTACTCGGTTTGTGATTTTGAGCAGTTGCTTCGATACAGAGAAGTGTAAATAGTGTAAATAGGTATGTAAGTTAATTATTCTGTAGATAGCTCCGATTTTTTAAATACGCTTGAAATATTTATACCTACAGTCCGTTGATAAATTGATTTGTTGTGAAAAGAACAATCGTGGTTAATAATCGAAAAGAAGTTTAAAGAAAATAGGTATTTCTGACGATCCTAAGCCCGTGTAAAGTATGAAGGACAAATTGGAGTCTATCTACGTAAGTACTCGCTAGTTCGCGCCTATAGGTATACTTTTATCAGCTGCTGTTAGCGTCAGCGGTGCGCAGCGGCCGCCGAAACGCCCACGGACGTGTTTCATTCATATAAGATAATGAATGAATGATCTGTCCATTACTACTTTCCAAGTCGATCGAGTAAAAATGAATATTAAAACTGAAACTTTTTTTAGACAACATTACAATTGATTTAATCATTTTTATTGGTACTATAGATGATTCCAAATTAAAATGTTTCGTTTCCAAAACGCCTAAAAAATCACCGTGTATATATATACATATATATATACACACAATAAATTCTAGAAGAGAGAGGTATCAAGGTAGATCTGATGAGGAGTTTAAGAGATGTTTCCGCAACAGGTATTTAAAAGTCAGAGCGGTGAGTGGGACAGTGAAGAAGTAGGTTGCTTGAAGATTTAAGGTTTTTATCATGGTTTGCCCCTAAATATTGAAGTTGAGTAGTTAAGTAGGAAGGAGAACTAGGAGAAAAAAGTAAAGAATATAGGGTAGTTAATGCCCGTGTCTCTCTGCGTTGGCGAATTGGAAGCCACCCCAAATGGGAGCGATGCTGAGACACGTCATCATATTTGCGTAAATTGAAAACGAATCGAATGCAATTGTTGAGAAGACGGTCAAGCTAATTGAGCAGATCTGCATTCAGGTCAAAGTAGCACACATCACCATAGTCGATTATAGGGATTATAAGAGTCTGGGCAAGCATTACTTTAGTTTTTATTGGCAGAAAGTTCTTAAGCCTATAGAGGTCCCGCAACGAGCCTGTGACTTTCTGGCACACAGATGCAACTTGTTTTCGCCAGCTAAGAGTCGCGTCAATATATAATCCGAGGTCCTTCACACTTTCACAGAATGGAATAACCATGCCATCGTAGATAAGTGGCGGTAGTGAAGCAAGGTCAAGCTGACTCATACGACGGTTACTTCCGATGATAATACCTTGGCATTTATTCGGGTTCACCGATACGCCAAACATATCTGACCAGTGTTTAATGGCCGCCAGGTCACTATTTAGGATCGAGACCGCGGGACGATACATCGCACAACTCAGTTTGATAGTATAACTGCAAGTCATCAGCATAGAGATGATAGGAACACTGAAGTCTTGATGAGGTTAATGAAGATAGAAATAGAAGAGGTGAAAGAATACCGCCTTGTGGGACGCCAGCAGAAACACCGCGCCAGCCAGAGGAAGAATCTTCCGTCCTGACTGACTGCTGCCGATCCTGAAGGTAAGAGGAGAACCAGTCCAGTGCTTCTTGAGAGACCGAGAAATGGGATAGGACAGCAAGGAGGAGTTCATGACTGTCGGTATTGAAGGCATTGGAAAAATCAACCAGTACTAAGGCAGTAACCTTAGCATTCTCCATCGCCACCTTAATATCACCAGTCGCCTTAAGAAGAGCAGTAACCGTGCTATGGCCCGGTCGAAACCCCGACTAAAGAGGACTCAATAAATTGTTATCATAAATAAAGTGGGATAACTGTTTGTGGACGCAAGCTTCAAGCACTTTGGAAAGGAAAGGCGGAATAGAAATGGGACGAAAGTGAGTGGGAAGAGACGGATTGGAAGTTTTAGGTAATGGGCGTACATACGCTTTCCGCCACAAAGATGGAAATGTGCCAGACATGAGGGAGAAGTTAACGATATGGGAGATAGCGGGGAGGAGGTGGACTAGCAATGTGGTGATCATTCTCCGACTAATGCCATCACAACCAACCGCTTGGGATTTGATAGATAGGACAATTTGAAGGAGGAATAGGAACATTGAAATATGAAAAAAACAAAAACAAAAGTTAAGTGACATTACAGAGCAGACATTTTTTCTGCATGAGTCATGGTAACGGTCTACCTTGATAAAAATTTTTAGCGAAGAAGCAAGCACTAGACAAATTCACCTATAATACGTAATCACTGCGTGGCTGAGTGGCTGCGGAGAGGAAATTGAAACTATCGCTGTGATATCGCGTTCAAACCCTAGCAACTGCTGTCATTGTATTTTTGTAAAAAAAATATATTATAATTTCTAATATGAACTTCTTAGAAAATATTACGTTTCGGCGCAACCGCACGAAGTCCGATTCCAACACTACTAATGACAGTGAAAGCATATTAGCTGAATCGCCGATAGATGGCACCACAACTAGCTTACCTGATATCTCTGACGATGAAGGCGACCAAGTTAATCAACTAAAACAACAACTTGAACAGCTAAAATTAGAATTAGAAAGCGCTCATAATGAAATAGAATCTTTGTCTTTAGAAAATACCAACCTTAGGCTCGTTAATCAGGAGTTACAAAAAAATAACGAACTATACAAAAAAGTGACATGTACCCCCTTAAAATTAAAAACACACACACCAAAGAACAAGATAAAATCTTTAAAATTTAACCAACCAATTGACAAAAATAAGAAAACTAAATCTATAGACTATAACGAAACGGTAACGAGCACTGCAAACACTACACAACACATCCAGAGAAATGAAAATAAAGTTTGTATCATTAGTACCAACAAAACCAACAAAGTATTGTCAATCGCACAAAAAAAACTGAATAATTACAATATTTGTCACTACTTGAAAACGAACTGTGGAATCCATCATCTGTTTAAAAGCATGAAAGAAACGCTAAGGGATTACACTATGAATGACTTTTGCATCATATTAATAGGAGAAGACGACTTCACAGAAACGAGGGACTACATTGATTTAATCGTTCATATTAGAAACACTTTGAAAAAAGTAGACAATACAAATATTATCATATGCCTGCCTACCTTTAAATTCAACAATAGTTCAAATATGTATAACTGGCGAATAGAAAACTTTAGTAACCTACTGTACCTAGACATAATGACACATTTACATGCATGGTTGCTGGACTCCAATCTACACTTAAGCTATGACAGTACAATGTTTAACAAACTGACAGGAAGACTGAATAACAGGGGAATGCATACGATTTTCGATGATATTAAACAGCAAATGAAAGAAATCGTCAATATAAACTGCACAATAAATTATGATTATAATTGTGAACAAAACAGTCAATCAAAGGCGATGAGAGAACTGGATGACAGCTCACAGTTTTTTTCTTTAGCCACGAAATACATAGACAAGGTGAAAGAATAAGAAACCAAAAAATACAGCTGCCTAAGCTCAAAATAGCTTTCCAAAATATTCAAAGCATTGGAAACAAGGTGGATTTAATAGAACAATTGCTTGTAGATCACGAAATAGATATAATCTCATTATCAGAATTGTGGAAAAACGAGCATTATTGTCAATCGGTTTTGCCTCCGGGCTATAAAATTGGTTCTATTTTCTGTCGGAAAACCCGCGAACATGGAGGAGTTTGTATTATTACTAGAAATTCGCTGGATTCTACTGAGATGTTGGATATTGTGCATTGTTCAAGGGAATTTGTAATAGAATTTAGTGCGATAGAAATACCCCGACTTAATTGTATCTTCATAGGACTATATAGAGCGGATCGCCATATTGATATATTTTACCAACAATTGGACAAAGTTTTACATAAATTAAACACTAAACATTCACATAAACACATAGTAATAGGTGGCGACTTCAACATTAACGTACATAGCAAAACTAAACAATCCTTGGATTTTTTAAACTTTATGAAATCGTATAACCTCCAACAAATAATCCGCGAGGCAACACGAGTAACTAAAACAACATCCACTTGCATTGACCTGCTCTTTACAAACTACCCACCTCTCATAAACAAACCAGCTGTTTGTGATTATGGACTGTCAGATCATAAAGCGGTAACTATTCAACTAAACCTAGACTATCTCATAAAAAACAATCATAAAACGTGGTCAACGGAGAAAAGAATATTTTCAAAAAATAAGATGGAATGTTTTAGAAACTCGTTAAAAACAACAAATTGGGAAAGTATACTAAATAACAACAATAGTGTACAAAAAAATTATGAATCCTTTATGACATTCATAGAACAAAATCTCAATAAACATATCCCGGTACAAAAAATAAAAATAAAAAGCAAACCTAAAAAAGGGTGGCTGACCACAGGTCTCAAAAATTCATGCAAGCATAAAAGGGTGTTAAGAACCATCTTTAATGAAACAAAAAGTGATGTAATAAAAAAACACTACAAATCATTTAGTAAAATATTAAAATACACTATTAGAAAATCAAAAAAATTGGAATTTATTAGGCAAATGAAAACTTCTGAAAATAAGGTAAAAACAATGTGGAATATAATTAACACAAAAACCGGTAAAACGAAAATAGACAGACTTAAAAATATATCATTAAATATTAACAATGAAGAAGTCAAATGTCCTTCAGATATAGCCAACATATTTAACGAATTCTTTGCAACGGTAGGGCATAACCAAACAACCAGCTCTAACATCGCCCCTGGACAACCAGTGGTTAACCCCTCCACATGTTCAATGTATGTGCGCCCTGTAAATCAAAAAGAAATAATCGATATCATTCGATCAACTAGAAATAAGCATAGTTGTGGTATCGACGATATTCCACCAATCTTATTAAAACAATGTGCAATGGAACTTTCAACCCCTTTGACATTACTAGTAAATCAAAGTTTTGAAGACGGTCAATTTCCAGACGCACTAAAAGTCGCTTTAGTCAAACCAATACATAAGAAAGACGATACAAACACTCCTACAAATTACAGGCCAATAGCCCTCTTACCAACGTTTTCAAAGGTATTCGAAAAAGCTATGTGTAACCAGCTATATGCGTTCCTAGAAAAGTTTAATATTCTTGACGACTCACAAAATGGATTTAGAAAATGTAGATCAACAACGTTAGCCGTGTACAAATATATTCAAAGAGCGTTACAACACATAAATGACAAACAACACGTAGTAGGAATGTTGCTGGACATGACAAAGGCGTATGACAGGGTCCAGTACGACATTTTACTCAACAAATTATATGGCTGTGGAGTACGGGGACCCGCTTATTCATGGTTTAAATCATACTTAGAAAATAGGACACAAATAGTACAAATTAATCATTACAACCATGACAAAAATGAAATAAAATCCTTCAGATCTCGAGAACTCCAAATAACTTCCTCAATACCCCAAGGAAGTGTATTGGGTTGTATGTTATTTTTAATTTATATAAATGACTAGCTGACCGCGCAACTTCGTCTGCGTCTCTCAATAGTAATAAATTTTCTCCGTTTTTGAAACATTCTTCATTGGTGCTCCGCTCCTATTAGTCTTAGCGTGATGATATATAGCCTATAGCCTTCCTCGATAAATGGGCTATCTAACACTGAAAGAATTATTCAAATCGGACCAGTAGTTCCTGAGATTAGCGCGTTCAAACAAACAAACAAACAAACAAACTCTTCAGCTTTATAATATTAGTATAGATTTGCCAAAAACATTAGACAAATAAAAAACTCTGCCGGTACTTTTTGCGGACGACATTTCGATACTATTAAAATGCGAAAGTGAAAATAACCCAAATCTTCTTTTACAAAACACTCTTCAAACAATAGATAACTGGCTTAAGGATCACAACTTAGAAATAAATTCAACTAAAACAAAAATAATACAATTCAGATCTTATAAAAAATCTCCTTTAAAATTGAACATAATGTACAGAAACACACGTTTAGAAGAAGTTGAGACATTTACATTACTTGGGATGAAAATAGACACACATATGAATTGGAAATCACACATCGAGCACATTAAATCAAAACTTTCTAGATTTTCTTACGCCCTTCTTCAAATTAAACGAACAACCAACACACAGACAGCTTTATCTACTTACTACGCGTATGCATACTCGTGGCTGCGATATGGCATCATGCTATGGGGAAATAGCGTTAACAGCGGTGAACTATTCATAATGCAAAAGAAATGTATAAGAATCCTAGCCCAAATTAATAACACGGAGAGTTGTAAACCATTTTTTAAAAAATTTCAACTTTTAACTCTGCCTTCGATATATATACTCGACATATGCGTATTTGTGTTCAAAAATATTGATGCCTTTACAAAAGTAAAAGACACCCACACCATAAACACCCGGCACAAAAATAGGCTTTACCTTCCTCCGTCAAGAATAAAAATGTTGAACGAAAGCCCATACTATATGGCAGTTAAAATATTTAACAAGCTACCAGACGTTATTAAAAACGAAAGAAAACCACTACTTTTCCAAAAAAAAAATTAAACTTTATCTCACACAAAAATGTTTCTACTCAGTCAAAGAATATTTGGAACCTACCTCAACATAACATTTACATAATTGCGATCCGCCCTATACAAATATTTACTATTTTTTTTATCACTTAATTTCAATTTTAATATACAATATAATATAATTACTTTAATTCATAATAATATTCAAAGCTGACATGATTTTATTGACAAATCTTTATTTATTGTCTCACTTAATCTATAAATTCGTGCATATGGTATAGAAGAACTTTTTAATAATAAAATTGACTTAGTATGGACTGTGAGCTGCTAGTGCAGCACTTTATGACACCTTTTGCACACCATTGTCATGGTAGAATGTACTGAACCAGTATTGTAATTATTGACATCTGTTGTATGTACTACATTCTGCAAATAAATGAATTTGAATTTGAATTTTCTTAATCTCTCCCTCTGCGACCGGACCAAAGAAAAAAGGACTTAAGTTAGAGCGCGGTAGACCATTGATGTAAATAAGGGTATCATGTTCAGATTGACTGTCCAACGTGAGTGAGGTAGTGAAATGTTGGTTCATGGAATCGAGACTTATGGATTGAGGAAGGTCTACATGACGCGACCTGCCGATACCAAGAGTTCCAAGGAACTTCCAGATATCGGCAGGGGAGGAAGAGGAAATATTTTCAAGAACAAGGCGGCGTTTAGCATTCCATATCATCTGATTACACCGATTTCTCGCAGTCTTATATAGTTGCCAGTTGACTTCGACACGGTCCCTCTTATACGTTCTAAAAGTACGATTTCGGCGTCTCATGGCCATCCGTATAAACTCGGTCATCCAAGGCGCCGGCGGCCGTTTAACTCTAACCTTTCCAACCGGTGCATGGGTATCATATAGTGTAGTCACTACCTCGTTGAATATGTATACCTTGTCATCAACAGCAGCCGAGGGGTGCAACATCAGGGGTGCCCAGTCAATACGTGAAGCATCATCACTCAATTATTCCACATCCATCAGCCTAAAGCAACGCCTGTAAAGGAACTTAGGTTTGGGTTTTGGGGGTTTGAGGACGTAGGAGAGGAAAATCAGGTCATGATGAGAGAATCCGGGTGCGTCTAGTTGACCATGAGAGGAAACAAGGGAAGGATTGGAAGTGATGATAAGTCTAGCCAAGTTTCCTCGCCGATATTATTGTGGTGAGTGGCATGTGATGGCAGAACATGAAGACTGACTGACTCAAGAAGGAGTTGGAGTTTACGGGAACGAGAGGAGTTTTGATCTAGGAGATTGGTATTAAAATCACCCATGATGACATGATGATCATACTCTGTACCCAGAGATTCAAGAAGTGATTCGAATTCAGTGAAATAGTCAACAGAAGGGGGACAGTAGACAACACCGAGTACCGCTTTAGCGCCCTTGACACAAACCTCTAGAAATAGAAATTCAGCACAGGCAGCAGCAGGAGAAGTTGAAATAATTTTGTAGGAGAAGTCACTGCGTAAGTAAATGGCTACGCCACCTCCCCTCCTCTCCGTCCGGTCATTCCGGATAAGAATAAAGCCCGGCAGAGGGTAAGAGGTAGAAAGGAGATGTGGTTTAAGCCAAGTCTCGGAGATCAGAACATTGGCATCACAGAACGCCTCGTATAAATCAGAATACAGCAAGCTCCCAGAATAGTACCACCTAGTGCTAAAATAGCATACACGGCGTAATGATGTTTATCATGTGTTTCAGCCCGTTCTTTCAAAGCTTCCTGTTGATTTTTGACCACCTCAAGCTTCTCCTTCAGGTAGCTTAACTGCTGCAAGTGGTTCTCGGGCTCGAAAGTAAAAACGCTAGTGTTGTTGATCTGATTGATCCCTGACTCTGGTATATACTGTGTATCTCGGTTGATATTTACGGGCAGCTCCCGTGGAGTTTTTCTACTCTCCATGTAGGACGCATATGTTTTGGGGTCCAATTTTCCAGTCAAAATGAGAACTAAGATTGGATCCCATAGGATATACGATATCAACAACGCGCCTATATGTTTACTTTTATTAGCTGCTGTTAGCGTCAGCGGTGCGCAGCGGCCGCCGAAACGCGCACGGACGTGTTTCATTCATATAAGATAATGAATGAATGATCAGTGCATTCCTACTTTCCAATTCGATCGAGTAAAAATGAATATTAAAACTGAAACTTTATTTTAGTCAACATTACAATTGATTAAACCATTTTTATTGCTACTATAGATGATTCCAAATTAAAATGTTTCGTTTCCAAAACGCCTATAAAATCACCGTGTACCCTATACCAACATACTATCAAACACACATTTATTTATTTTTATCCTTATAATATAATTTCTATAAGAAAGCTTCATGCGGTGCTTCAGCTCAAAGCTTCCCTCAGTTATTCAGAAGAAAACTATTACTGTCTCGAGTATTAGCAAGTAACATCGTATATTTTAAATTAAAACGATGTAATGTATACCGAACAACCATGTAAAGGGTTTTCCAATAAGAGGTGTTATTTTAGTATTCAAAGAAAAATGCAATTTTTTAATATAAATAATCGGCTGTTTGTTTTATAATAAAGAGGAAGGTATGCCGTTAATAATGGAAGATAACATCAGCCAAATGGCTACCACGACCACGCTTACAGGACTATATCCTTTTAATGAAATTTTGCATAACCAAATCGCAAAGTGGCTGCCCTAGGTCCTCGATAGCCTCACGAATTCCATCTTTGAGGTCTTGAATCGACGCTGGGCTGTTGGCGTAGACCTTATCTTTCACGTGGCCCCAAAGGAAGAAATCGCAAGGTGTTAAATCACAAGATCTCGGTGGCCAATTGTGATCACCTCTTCGAGAGATAACACAGTCAGGAAACTTTTCCCGTAAAAGAGCAATGGTTTCGTTGCTCGTGTGGCACGGAGCGCCGTCTTGTTGAAAGTAAACGTTGTCCAGATCAATACCATCCAACTTCGGCCATAAAAAATCATTAAACATATCTCGATAGCGCAATCCATTCACCGTAAGTGTTGATCCAACCTCATTTTCGAAAAAGTAAGGTCCAATGACCCCGCCGGACCATAAGCACCAAACAGTCACACGTTGAGGATGGAGAGGCTTCTCAACAATAACTCTTGGGTTTTCCGAGCTCCAGATGCGACAATTTTGCTTGTTGACGTAGCCTCCTAGGTGGAAATGGGCCTCATCAGTCAAGATGATTTTTCGATGGAATTCCGGATCATTTTCATGCATTTCAAGTACCCCATCAGTAAAGACACGACGTTGTTGATGATCGGCCGGCTTGAGTTCTTGTGTTAACTGAACTTTATAAGCCTTAAGACCCAAGTCTTTATGCAAAATACGGTGTAATGACGTTTGTGGAATACCCAATTCCAAAGAACGACGAGGAATGGACAAACCTGCGTTTTCTTCAACACTTTGGGCTACAGCAGCAATATTCTCAGTTGTTCTTGAGCGACCTGAACGGGTTTTATTCTTCACATCACTAACTTGTCCCAACAGCTCGAATTTTTCACCAATTTCTGTATTGCGGTCCGACAAGGTGCTTCACGACGACCAAAAAATGCTTTAGTTTTGCGAACTGTGACTGCAAGATTTTCACCATTTTTGTAGTGAATTTTAATCATTTCAATGCGTTATTGAAGTGTGTATCGTTCCATTTTTAGTAATGGCGTAGTTTCTACTTGTCAAATGTCAAAAAATAAAAGCTTCAAAAGTGACAGCTACCGAAATACCGGGTGATTCAAATAACACCTCTTGTTGGAAAACCCTGTATAGCGAAATGTGTAATCGCAACTGGGACCCACAGGACAGGCGGCCTAGTATTTGGTACCGGTAATGTATCACATATTTTGTATTTCGTTTTTGGTAATAAATGATATATTTATTTAGAACTTAGTCTGTTTGGTATCGCTCCGCGTAAAAAAGTTCAGCCGTACCTTGGTACACTTAAGCAGACCCACATTTTTTTTCCGTGCGGAAATCCCCTCGGATACCACCTATCGGTGGTATGTCGGACTCGAACCGACTAAAACCGCACGCCGTCACCGCCTCCACCCTGGCCTGCTTCTGCTAGAGTGACAGATGGCCTCACCTGTCACCCCCAGGCCTGCACTTATGGAGGACGGAGGTTGTTCTGCGACCTCCGGCGCCTGAGTCGCCTGCGGTACCTAGCCCGTTCCCGGTCCTGGCGGGCCGGGAGAGTTCTTAACCTCTCCCGGTCCCGCTCCGCCGTCTCCTTCGCGAGCATAACTTGCTCGCAGAAGGAGACGGCAGAGTTCCACGCACTCTCGATCGAGCGAGAGAACTCCCACTCCGATGGCCGCCACGAGGTCTCGCCTATGCTCAACCCACGCCGGGCACTCTGCCAGCGTGTGGAGAGCCGTGTCCACGGTCTGGCCATCGCAGTGGCACTCAGGCGTTGGCTCCTTGCGGATCAGACACAGGTGATCCCCGAAACATCCTTTCCCAGTGATCACCTGCGTCAGTCGGTATGAGAGGGTCCCGTGACGCCTCTCGAGCCAATCCTCCATAACGGGTCTTACCGCCACGACGACGGCGTGCCCGGCGCTCAGTTGCCCGAGTCGTTCCCTCCACTCCCCTTGGGAGTTGGGATTTCCGGTCATCGATTTCTCGAATCTCGGGACACCGACCCAACTCTCGCGCCTCCTTGCGCCACTGATACAGAGCCGCAAGGGCTCTCGCCTCCAGGTCCCACGGTGGAGTTCCGGCCAGGAGACTCGCCGCCTAAAAGGAGATCGTGCGGTACCCCCTTATGATCCTGATGGCCAGCACTCGCTGCGGTCGTCGCAGTATCGCGCCTTGCAATCACTTTTTCAAAGAGTTTGCACACCTCGTCAAGCAACAATATGGGCCGGTAGGCGGACGGTGAGTCCGCCGGGCGCCCCTCCTTTCG
Source organism: Arctia plantaginis (assembly GCA_902825455.1). Classification (NCBI taxonomy): domain Eukaryota; kingdom Metazoa; phylum Arthropoda; class Insecta; order Lepidoptera; family Erebidae; genus Arctia; species Arctia plantaginis. The sequence goes on from CADEBD010000288.1 coordinate 13,333,239, forward strand.
GATGAGGACCAGTTTCCGCACAGATTACCCCTAATACATTCCGCATACAGGGCCTCAAAGGCGCACAACACATACTTGTTATAGCTATCATATTAAGTGACGCTAAGAATCATGACTTCAGTGACGACCCAGTTTGTGACCTGTACGCGCATAGGAACGTCCGAGTTTTTTACAATTTAAAAATAGCTTACTATCCCAAATACATTAAAAGTAAACAAAAATTAAAAAAATTAAAAGTAAACAGTGTAAACGCTTTAAAAATATAATTAAAAAAGATGGTAAAGTGTTGAGTGAGTCAGAGGGTGCGGAGTGTTTTGCTTCCTACTTTCGGTCAGTGTATAGTACAGAGCGGCCGGTGCTTGATGCAGGGGAGGCAGAGCGCTCGGCGGGAGCGGATGCGGGCGCTGCCCGGGTGCATGTTGGCCAGCTCAGCGTGCGCGAGCTGCGCGCTGCGCTCGCCCGCCTTAAACCTAAGCACTCGGTAGGGCCTGATGGTATACCACCCTTTATCGTGAAGGACTGTGGCAGAGCGCTTATTAAACCTTTGTTACATATATTTAATTTGTGTTTAAGAGAGGGACGTTACCCGGATCGTTGGAAAATTACGAGAGTGATACCGGTCCCTAAAGGCAGTGGGAGCGACGATGTAAGTGGTTATAGACCGGTGGCGGTACTGTCAGCTTTCGCTAAATTATTTGAATCCGCATTGCACTCTTCCATCTATGCACAGGTAAGCTCTCAACTGACTGATGCTCAGCACGGGTTTCGGCCGGGTCGAAGTACGGGCAGTAACCTTTTATCCTTTGTGACATATCTTGCGCCCATCATTGACGCAGGTGGTCAGATTGATTGCGCGTACTTCGATTTCCGGAAGGCATTCGACTTAGTTGATAACGATATGCTATTATCAAAGATGGCGGCGTTAGGTTTCACGCCGCACCTACTGAAATTCTTCGCGAGCTACCTTGATGAACGCAGGCAGTACGTTGAGTATGCTGGGTACGTTGAGTATACGGACTGGATTCATCAGTCCGTATTTTACTCTTTCGGGTATAAGTCAGGGGTCAAATCTGGGACCTTTAGAATTCATAATAATGATCAACGATCTCCCGAGGGTCTTACGGCATGCCGAGTGCCTGCTTTTTGCAGATGACCTTAAGGTATATCTGTCGATAGCAGACGCGTCGGACGCTAGGCGACTACAGGAAGACATAGACCGGGTAGTGCAGTGGAGCAATACCAATAAGCTGTACTTTAACATAGCTAAATGCGGAGTTATGAGTTACAGCCGGGCTAGGGCTCCACTGCGCTACACATATGAAATGGACGGTGCGTTGATGCCGTACTTTAATAGAATCATAATCGCATCGCAAAGCATCGTAATCATATCGTTACTACATGCAGTAAATCATTTAGAAATTTAGGATTCATTTTGAGAAACTGTAAAGATTTTAATAACACGTCAGTGGTGAAAATATTATACAATGCTCTCGTTCGTAGTCATCTAGAAGCGACCGCTATAATTTGAATCCTCATGAGGCTAAATATAGCCTTATGGTGGAAAAAATCCAAAACAAGTTCGCTCGATTTCTGTACTACAAAGAATACGGGGTGTACCCACTATACCCGCTCATGTACCCAAGCTTATTCGTCCTCGGCATGGTCGGGTACGTGCGCCTGAGCGTGAGGCGAGACGTGGCGCTGGTGACATACGTGTGGCGCGTGATGCGCGGTTGTCTGCACCAACCCGACATACTGGCGAGTTTGCGGCTGTGCGCCCCTAACGGGTGCGTGGGTGCGCGCCGCCAGCCCCCTCCGCTGAGCGTTCCCGTAACGCGAACAAATTTACTTCGATATGCTCCTATATCACGCGCCATAAGGCTTATTAATATTATTTCAATACAAGTAGATATCTACAACTGTAGCCTGCCGAACTTCAAAGAAGTCGCACAGAGATGTATTACAGCAAATGATTTTTATATATAAATAACTGTTACTTACTGTTTTTACTTACAGTATCGTTTTGGGATAAATCCTGTAAAGACACTGTAATTGTTTTTAATAAATAAATAAATAAATTAAAAATGGCTTACTGTGCAGTGAAATGGTGTGGCAAGCAAGCTAAGACATCCAGTTATCGAAAAGATGGCATAACATTTCATCGGTAAGTAAATTCTATTCTTAGCACGCTAACCTATTTCAAATGCACCGGAGGTCAACTTATACTGGTAACATAATGGTGCAAAGTAATAACTTCAACTTCAACTTTTGGTTAATGGCTTTGTGGTAGAGTGTAACCACAATTTCGCCAATGTCATGTATTTGAAAGACAAACTGTCAAAGGATTTTATGTAGAGCTGTGGTAGAGCCAAAAAAAAATTTTGAGAATGAAAGAATAAGAATGAATAAATTGTTATCTTTTACAGGCATGATAAAACTTAAACTAGTAAAATATATATTCAGCTAATAATATATATACATATACAAAATAAAAATAACCAGTAAAACAAAAACAAATATTACACTGTGATATTGAAACTATAATTTAATTTTGTTTAAAGTTATACACTTACCTAGAACATATACAAAAGGAGTAAAAACGCGAGATAAGAGTAATTTAAGGGACGTGGGATGAGGAATAAGAGGAGGAATGAATTCATAAATAGGAAACTTAGTTCTAGGACAATTAAAAAATATATGGTTCGCGTTTCCCTCATCAAGCCCACACTCACAAATAGAGCTATCCCTAATTCTGAGTTTTGCTAAAAATACTGGAGTGCATGAGTGATTAAGTCTTAACCGACAAATTATAGAAGTGGTGTTTTTATTTAATTTTTTAAATTTAGCAAACCACGGCTTAAGTGGAATTTCTGGTTGTATATCGCCGTAAAATTGGCCTTTCACAGTTTTCGACACGCGCCACAGCCTGGACCACGAATCAAATAGCTGAGATTTAAGGGATGAAGAAATATCGTAAGAGTATATTTCTGTATGGTCATGAGACTGTATAAACAGCATTTTTTGCACATGAATCTGCAGTCTCATTTCCTGGAATTCCTGCGTGTCCAGGAATCCAGGCTAAGACAATGTTTATGTTCAGTTTTTGACATTGAAATAAAAGATGTCTAATATTAAGGATAATAGGACTATTGGAATTTGATCGGAATGGGTTTGATAGAATAGATTGAAGGCAGCTTTTGGAATCCGAAAAAATTATACTATTGTTTAAATTATGGGATTTTATAAAGGAAATAGCTTCTAAGACTGCTATAGACTCACCAGTGAAGACAGAACAAGTAGCGGGCCATTTATAATTTAGAATTATGCTAGTAGAAGGAATCCAGACAGCAGCACCAACTGGGCCATTTGATGAGATTTTGGAAGCGTCTGTAAAAATTAGGCGCCAATTATTATAATTGGAGGTAATTTTATTAGTGAATAGACTTTTCGCTTCTATTGAGCACTTGTTGATTCCCAAGTCCAGAATGACATTTGGTTGGAATACTAACGCTTCGTATGGCGTACAAAAAAGAGGTAAGGTGGAGTTTTGGAATAAAGGATTGATGAGACGGGTGAATTGCTGGTAAGCAAGAAGAAGGCAGGGGGTAGTTTTATTAGAACGTGAATCAAGATTATTCAATAAGTTAGATAGCTGATCTAGTTTGGGAAGGAGCGGATGGTCAGCATTTTGGATAAGTTTAAAAAAGAATCTGTTGGCAAGAAATTGTCTACGAAGAAACAGAGGAGGATCACCACATTCAACCTGCATAGCGTTGATAGGGGAGGATTTCATCGCTCCGAGAATAATGCGGAGACATTTAGACTGAATTTTGTCGAGTTTTTGGAGACCAGATTTATTTATGGGCTCTAAAACAAATAAGCCGTAATCCAGGTGACTGCGGACTATAGCGTTGTATAGAAGTTTTTGGGAAAAAGGGTGGGAACCCCACCAAACTCCAGAAAGGGAGCGATGAACATTAATGTTTTTTTCACACTTCTTTACAACATAATCAGTATGAGACACACCTGTCAGTCTGGAATCCAACCACACCCCAAGGAATGTAACTTTATCATACTGCGGAATGACTTTACCAAGGACTGAGATGCCAACTTGGGGAATCATTTGCTTTTTGGTAAAAATTACGACCGAACTCTTTGAGGCCGATAAAGAAAGACCATGGCGAAATAACCACGACGATAATAAACTGAGCGCACTTGACAAATTATCAATAATTGCCTCAATAGATTTATTAGGAAAATACAAAACTAGATCGTCAGCGTATTGGAGAATTTGAGCATAAGGACCTATCGACAACTCTAAGTCATATGTATAAAGGATTTACAGAAGAGGACTTAGAACCGAGCCTTGAGGTAAGCCCTTCCATATCATCCTGGGTGATAGCGAGTAGTCCTCACTTTTGATTGTGATGGATCTTTCCGAGAATAAGCTACAAATAAAACAGACCAATTTTTCGGGAATTCCAAGTTGGTAAATCAGTTTATTTTTGAGGATTGGAATCAGGACGTTGTCATACGCTGACGTTATATCAAGAAAAACTCCACCTAAGTATTCCTTATTAAGAAAAGAGATTCGGATATCAGTCGTTAATAAGCTGAGACTATCCATTGTGCTTCTACCTTTTCTAAACCCATATTGAGGTTTCCCTAACAATTTCCTGTTTTCTACGAACCATTCAAGGCGATGTTTTATCATATGCTCTGTGACCTTACATAAAACAGAAGACAACGCTATAGGTCTGTAACTATCTGGGTCTTGCGGGCACCTACCGGGTTTGAGAATCGGGATAACAATTTGATTTCGCCAAGGCTGGGGAACAGAATCGTGCTCATAAAAACTGTTTACTAAATTTAGAAAATATTCTTTACTTTTATCAGAAGCATGTTTTAAAAAAGAGTAAGGGATTCCATCCATTCCAGGAGAGGAATCCCTTAAACCGTCCAGTGCCAGTTGAAGCTCAGGAAATGAAAAAACGCGGTCAAAACTATTTAGAGGTGATATACGGGGTGACAACGAAGGAAAGCAATCTAAGTTTGGGACGGAAGGAGGAGCCAGCTTATCAGAAAAAGCTTCAAGCCAGGATGAGGGATCATTGGACGAAATATCAGTGGAATTACAAGATCCTCTAAACCGTTTAATTTGCTTCCAAACCAAAGTAGAAAGATTCTCACAAAATCGAAGCCAACCTTCTTTCTTTTTTTTTGTAAAGATTCTTCTCGCATGTGCAGCCTTTCTTTGGTAGTTCACAAAATTTGGAATCGTCACAAAGTAATAACAATTAAGCACCCGTTGATGTCATTTTGAAATGTCCCTTTCACTCATTACGTACACTACAATAGTTGTCTTTGTCTAAAAACAGCACGTGTATCGATAGTGTTGGATTTATAAGTCGATATTTGTTGGTCATCGTTTGAACTTTGTTTACTGAAGTCATTTTATTTTTAAAAAAAATAGTGGCGTATCATTCTGCTATATGTAATAGGTTTCCTAAATGCCCCGAAAGGAAAAAGATAAGATGTGGATCGATGTAACTAGTAGAGGGGACGATTGATTTCCCGCCAATAAAGTGTGATGTGTTCAAGACACTGCACAGAAGATAATTTTCATTATATGAAAAACCGTAGAAAACTGTTGGATTATGCTTGACCATCTCTAGACTTGCCAGTTTTGGTATGGAATTTTAATTTATTTTTGAAAGATTTGTACCAATGTAGATTACACAATAATAGCAGTAAGTGATTGAGTGAAACATAATACGTCGAAATTAACCTCTTTTTAACGGATTTATAAATCATAAAACATGTCAAATTTCGATGAAATGTGATTATTGTTTCGACTTGCTATTTTAGTATAAGGTGAACTTCAATAATATCTTATTACTATTACATCTAAATTATAAATTACAAGTAAACATTGAGGAAAATATTTATTTATCAATAACCAACAAACCGAAAATAAAATTAATATCAATAATTCAGATCATCCAACCAAATTCATCGATCAACGTTCCAACCCTGTCCCATCATTATGGTTAGGTGCATTCCAAGTAATATCCAATCACAGCGCATTTGACACGTCCCCTGCAATCCTTGCAGACCACCAAATTTTGTGAACTCGAATTAGTACAAATATTCGATAATACGGTATCTATTAGGGGGTAAGCTGTGAGCAGACCCCGACCTAATTTGAGATAAAAATTATCTTGTTAAGTTGCATGTGTTTGAAATTTAACAGTGTGATATTGTTAGAGGTCAAATAATTTTCATGGAGATAAAAGACGGTATGATATAGTGCATAAATATTTTTTACTAACATTCCACATTACATACATATCCGACAACAAACTTAAATTAAGTACGCTTAAATATGCTTCGCATTTACTTAAACTAGACCTGAGAAGAAATCAGATGCATTTTTCAAGCTACTTGATGGCAAGTTATTACTTAGATCTTTTCTTTTATTATGTTTTTGGCTAACATCTATAATAGATTCAATTGATTCAAAATATGATATGTTCCAAAATTTAACATCATTATCATGTGAGCATGACGCAATATACTGCCCATCGTGACTTATGTCAAGACGTTCAACAGGTAATCTGTGTTGGCCTACTACACCCAGTTGACGCTGAGGGAACATGTGAGCTGCCCTTAATATGCCATCTTCACCTGATGTCACTACAATATTCTGAGTGATGGGTACCATACACTGAATAGCATGTTTCTGACCTACATATTCATCACTGTGTAATCCAAATTCTTTCCAGTTAAATAAATATAATTTTCCTGTTGACGCTGCTACAAGAAGTTTTGTATCCGATCTGAACAGGCCCATGCAGGTTAATTCTGCATCATATTCTTCTGATGTTGTGTAAATTTTACTGCAACGTAATTTAGTTATTAATCAAATTTGTTACGATTTACTTCAATAATTATAACAATAGGGAATATGCAAATCCTTTGTTTTAATTTACTATCATTTTCGAGCGACTAAACGCGGGCATTTTGGCGCGCTTATTCTGTGACGTCAGATTACAATGTCAACAACGAAGTGTTTGGTTCACAAAGTTACTACAAGTAAAAAAAGTGAGTGATACAATCAACGTATTACCATAGAAAAGTTTACTTTAAATATTGTGTCGTTCCTACGTGCAAAAATAACATCAAAACTGCACCTGACAAGTGACAAAGTATATTTCCTTATGCCGAAAGATGCAGGTACCTATAAGGAAAAAGTGGTGCAAGGCGATGAAGTCTATTTTGAAAACATGTTACTTATTAGAGTAAGAGGGAAGTTCGAAACTATTTTTACTCTTTGAAAAGAATACAGAAAATTATCTGTAATAAACAATTTATGGTCATCATAAAGACGTCTATTTTAGAAAGATTATCTGATCAGCCATTGTGTTAAGTTTTTCTTTGAAATAATATTTATTTCTGCAAGATCTATGGCTTAACTCGTCAATAACCAGGATGGCCAAGTCTTACAACGAACTTTCTCGTTTGATAGATTTAGTCATTTTTGGAGATAGTTTGCCTAATTTTAATAGAAAAATCGCGGACTATCTTGAGTCTAAGTTGGGGGTGCAAAAAGTGCACCTATATATGGGATTTGAATTGTCCGTGAAATGTGGTTCTTGATGCAAAATCACTTTCTCATTTTCTTTTTTTACCTAACGGTTTTCATTTCCTTTAATTTTTTTTTATTCTTATGCCTTATTTTTTTATTCTAGAATGGTACAAGTTTTACTTATGTTAGTCGTGATTGTCTATAACTGAATGAGCACAAGGCATGTTTTTGTATATTTTTTAATTATTGTAGAAATGTGTGGCGTTTGTGATCCAAATGAATAAAAAAAAGTAGGTAAGTCTCTTCAGATATTTTTACAAGTCAAACTTTACAGCTAGAAGGTTTTCGGCAGGCATTTCCTAAGACTCGCTCTGGGAAGAAACGCCGAAACAAACCACAGAGGTGTCTTTTTTTTTAAGTCCGTGTACAATGTTAAAGAGAACTATGTAAGTGCAGTATAGGGTCCAGGTTGGCCTTATGAAGAAACGACCATAGTATTGAGTCGGCCCGTCCATACAGCCGGCGTATGAGCCCCAGCCAGCCTAACCGATATAGTCGCGATCAACAACCCGGAACATGACACTACCACCTGCAGGACACTTGAGTGAGCCGTGGAAACACTCAAAACCACCACAAAGTTCCTAAAACATGAACTAACATGACAAGCCTACGCTATGCTCACATTTACATACTTACACACAAAAAACTATACAATTAACCGCGCGCCGTCTCAGGTACCAGTAGTCGAGGAACCAGGTGTACCCTAGAAAGGAAATCCCTGGTGCCCCGACGTACCTCGGGCCATCTACGGCGGGTAGACGACCCCCTGTGTGGGGAATCCCCATGTTCCCTCTGTGCTCCCGGAAGAACGCGGCGCTTCGCAACGCGCTCGCCGCCACCCCGGCCTGCTTCTGATAGGGTGACAGATAGCCTCACCTGTTACCCCCAGGCCTGCGCTTATGGAGGACGGAGGTCGTTCTGCGACCTCCGGCGCCTGAGTCGTCTGCGGTACCTGGCCCGTTCCCGAGCCTGGCGGGCCACGGAGAGTTCTAAACCTCTCCCGGTCCCGCTCCGCCATTTCCTTCGCAAGCATAACTTGCTCGCAGAAGGAGACGGTAAAGTTCCACGCACTATCGCTCCGCACGATAGCCGCAATCAGGTTATCGAGCGAGAGAACTCCCACTCCGATGGCCGCCACGAGCTCTTGCCTCTGCTCCACCCACGCCGGGCATTCTGCCAGCGTGTGGAGCGCCGTGTCCACGGTCCGACCATCTCAGTGGTGGCACTCAGGCGTTGGCTCCCTACGGATAAGACACAGGTGATCCCCGAAACATCCTTTCCCAGTGATCACCTGCGTCGGTCGGTATGAGATGGTCCCGTGATGCCTCTCGAGCCAATCCTCCATAACGGGTCTTACCGCCGCGATGACGGCGTGCCCGAGAGTCGCACACCCTGACATCGAAGACTTGCTTACTTTGTGTAGTCTAGTCGTTCGCAACACGAGTTTATTTCTAGTGTTCATATTATGAATGTCGCTTTGTGAACAAATGAATATTTTCTTAACACACATTAAATTTTCATGTATATACTGAGAAGATACTCTGAATGTCAGCAGCAGTCAGCAACAAAATAGCTAAAATACACTAGTCTGGCTGTTTCTACATCGGTTAATTGAAGAATTTTATAAACCGCGTATGCTGCAGAGCTGAATCTATTTGACAATCCATCAATGTGTACACAAAAACTTAGTGGTGTCCACAAGATCCAACTCCTTTCCATTTATGAGAACACTAGTTCACACTTTATAAGTATTTTATACTTTAACACAGAAAACTAATACATTGAAATGTAACCACCGCGAAACAATTCAAAATAAAAAATCACCAGAAACCATACAAACAACTTGTTGACAGAAGACGTCGAGTGTAAATTGACGTCACATTTTGTTTCACCACATAGCGTTACGTTTTGAAAATTTGCGAGGGAATTATCACTATTAAATTATTATTAATTTCAAAAATAATTGTAAACGTTTGTTTTTCAGCAGTAAAGTTGGCAAATAAAAATATTTGACCATTTTGGAGTCACATGCATATTCCCTATTTACATAAAATCTTTGAAGCATCTTACCTTCCCTTCAAATCAATTGTTGTAAGAATACCATCCCCAGCAGCACAAACTAAGTACTTCTGCGCATCGTTTGTAATCATATCAGAAACATGTTCATCCCCAATGTTTATAGAAAAAACTGGTTCGGGTTTTCTCATGTCCCATAATTTGACAGTTCCACCATCATCACCTTGAATAAAATAATTATAATTTATCAAATATAAAGAAATTGCACATACAGGCTTATAAAACTCATGACTACATGCAATTGTTTTAAAAATATGTAAAGTACGATAGTAGAGTATCCTACTAAATTAGAATTTGTCAATTAATAAAGTCGTATGCATGTTAACTTGTGTCATTTAATCTGTTTACGTAATACAGTTTTAGCGAGTTGCATGTGAGAAGGCAAATTATGCATGTGTCTAATGGTTAAGCAAACGCGGGAATCGTGTGTTAAATGTTGCATTCTACTGCCTGGTGAAAGATGCCTTCCTTCCAGAAGAAAGACACAAAGGCCATCGATGTTATGCTGACGGATGAATGCTACACGCAATACATCACCACAACAACAACTTGAGATCCCAGAGGTTATGAAACAGGCTGGATTCTGTGTACCAGTCTCGAGCCTCTCTTCTCAAATGTTTCGAATATGGCGGGTTGTCCGCTGAAGGTTACAAATATATAAAAGGTAAAGGAGGCTGCACGCCCAGAACCGCTACTAAAGGCGTGTTCATCACAGCCATCCCTTTGAATACCTTTATATTATATGCTTCGGTAAATAGATTTGACTTAAATATACTTATAGGAGGATCTACTTGTGAGGAAATTTGGAACATACGAGGGGTGATCAATAAGTAATGATAATCAATATGAAACAAAACTATTAGATTAAAAAAAGTATTTTATTTTTCAACATAGTCTCCTTGCAAGTTAATACATTTAGTGTATCTTTTTTCTAAGCCCATGATTCCCTTAGAAAAAAATTCTTTGTCTTGACCCTCCCAAAATGCCTCTACTGCGGCCATCACTTCACAATTGTCCTCAAATTTGTTGCCCCGGAGGTGTTCTTTGAGCCGAGGAAAGAGGTAGAAGTCACTGGGAGCTAGATCTGGCGAATAGGGAGGGTGTTCGAGCAGTTCGAACCCCGTTTCTTCAATGGCAGCCATCGCAACTGCGGCTTTGTGAGCCGGGGCGTTGTCTTGGTGAAACAGCACTCCAGCGCGCAGTTTACCGCGTCTTTTTGACTTAATAGCTTCTCGCAATCTTCTTATTTGGCCTGCGTAGTAAAAGCCTGTTATAGTGGCCCCCTTTTCCAAATATTCCACCATAATAATTCCTTCTGCATCCCAGAAAACAGACGCCATAACCTTTCCCGCTGAACTTGACACTTTGAATTTCTTCGGCGTTGGTGAGGAAGCTCGTTTCCAAGTCATTGATTGTTGTTTGGTTTCGTGATCAAAGTGGTGGATCCAGGTCTCGTCCATGGTCACAAAACGCGACAAAAAAAATTCTTTATCGGCCTGGAACTTTTGAAGATTCACCCTCGAAATGTCGACTCGTTTCTTTTTTTGCTCGTCGGTTAACATTCTCGGTACCCAACGCGCAGAGACCTTTTTCATATGCATTTTGTTGACAATGATTTTTTGAACGCTGCCATAGGAGATCCCTGTGACCTCAGCTACATGCCTTACGGTCACCCTTCGATCGGCCAACACGATATCTTCCACTTTTTTGACGTTTTCTCCAGTAAGGGACGTGGAAGGGCGTCCCTCGCGATGTTCATCTTCAGTGGAGGGTCTGCCCAGCTTAAATTCCTTTGCCCAGCGTGCGACTGTGGAATATGGAGGAGCAGACTCCCCCCAATGTTTCCTCTAAGTCGCTGTGTATGTCTTTGGTAGACATTTTTTTCAGGCAGAGGTACTTGATGACAGCTCTTATTTCATTTTTCTCCATTTTGATGTTTTCTCTTCGACAATTCGTATTCAAATGAATGTATCTCCCGGTAATGGTGTCCTATTTATACATTTTTTTGAAGCTGAAGTAGTGGATATATAAGCAAGCAGAAAAATAATAATTTGGGTTTTTGTGCGTTCTAGAAATACTCGATTATCATTACTTATTGATCACCCCTCGTACTACATCAATATTTAGTATAAATTTATACTAAATGTTCGTATAAACCTGTCATAAAAAAAGTACAGTATCTACGAAGTTATTAGCTATTCTTTAATTTCCTAACAATTTTTTTTGTAGGGTAGGGTAGGGTGTCCATGAATAACTTATATAAAAGGTATTTTTTGTTTCGTAAAAACAAATCTATTTCATTTTATCTAATTATTGTATGGGGTCATTCTAAATTAATTTCGTTACCTATCTCTTCTCAATCATATTTTTTTTTAGAAAATTGATATTCATTAACGTTGAAATTGACTTGTTTGCACATATTAGCTTACTGACGTTTCGGAAACAAATATTTTTTAGGTACTTGTCCGAATCAACACTTTTAATTTTAATATTTTTTTCACTAATAATTTGACAACACCCAAAAATGCAATTTTGTACAGTCAGATAATAAACATGGTTTTCTATCTTTACATAGTATAAAATGAAGTCACTCTTTTTCTTGGACGTTTAGATCTTTCAAACTACGCAAAAGATTTTAATGCAGTTTTCACCTATAGAGAGAGTAATTCAAGAGGCGGGTTTATATGCATACAACAGAAGAGGAAATGCGAGAATTCGTGAATGTATATTTTTGTCCACAATTTATATCTGAATTCAAAAGAATTCTTGGAAAACTACCGTTATGGTCAAATCTCAATCATTTTTAAAAATTGATAATACTGCTCCATCATCGTCAGGAATTGAGACCTACTTCAAAACTTTGAAACAATTGCTTTTCAAAACAAAACTGCAGAAATACCGAGTCGATGAATTTGTAAAAATACATTCTGATTACCTAAATACGGAAATTGCACTTGCTACAAGTGATCTTGTTAGTGATATACAGTATAAAGAAGCTAAACGCTCTCGAAAAAGGAAGTATAAAAAATCAAAAAACAAAAGTATAAGTATACAAAATCTCAAACGCAGGAGAAAAAAAAGAAAATTATCGAAGTCTTTAAATTTAATGAAAATTAATCGGTCATTTGCTGTTTAATCAATATTTTCTGATCATCATGTTCATTTGTCGAAAATTGGGGGGGGGGTGAAGCCGACACTAAAAATGGCAATCTATGCGATTCTGTACCTGTCAGCAAAAGTTCTATTAAAGTGAGTTTGAAAAATACATGTTGCTTTGATTCAGTCATGCATTTCTTAAGTATGGGATATATTCAAAGTAGTAGTTTTGAAGAAACATTGAACAGATCCTGTTGCTAATGACTGTGATATATACAGAATGCGGTCCGAAATCGGTGTGCTGTATTTTGAAACAAAAGAAAGCCTCTGTGAATTTCCTTGTAATGTGTCCTTCATTTTTGAACATATAGCTTTAAAATATTGTTTTAGTGCAATTTTCAGTAAAAAGTGTATCTACTAATAATTCATGCCAATTTAGCCCAATATCTAGACAGATCGCATTTTTACATTTAAACCTGAATATAATTTCTGTATTCGGGATCCAAAGTTTAGAAGATGCAATTTGTATTGCAGAAGAAAAAAAAAATGTTTGTACATTTTGTGACCTCCAAACAGTGTGCAAATATACGCTATCAATACAATTTCATTTGAAATAAATCTTTGTACGAAGTTTCGGGTAAGCGAGATACCAGAATCTACAATGATTTCAGGTAGATCATACATATTAATAGGTGTTACAGAATACATCCCTGCAATTAGCGGCGCTGGCATTAATTCATTGTATCACTTATGTCCAACCTGATTAATTGTATTTCGATATTGTCGATTTGTTAAAAATTATTTTTTAAAAACCTGTCCTCCTGATTTCATTTAACATGGTCACCCTAAATGGCGAATTTATAAGGAATATCAAAAAGTAATTTATTTTTCAGATACCGAATATGTATAACGTTGATCTGTACATATTTATTAAGTAGACATTTATACTAAATGTTAGTGTCTTTAGTTTTTATTTCTGTTGTGATATCAGGTAGGTACAATCCATTATTTATTATGCAGAACGTCAGGATTGAGGAGCCAAATAAAATGCGTTTATTTACAAAATTCACTCAGTTTTACTACTTTCTCCTGTTACTACAAATTCAAACCCACTTGCTACTAAATGTTTTTGGAATAGAATATAAATTTTGACTTTTTACTTTCATGGCAATTCACACTCATAAATATAGATTGAGGAGCCACATTAAAAGTGTTGTATAGTCTTGAATATCAATAGTACTGTATTCAGATTTTTAGTAGGCACAACACAATTACTACTAAATGATACAAAGTTTTCAAAAATATTCATTAAATACTTTTCATGTTCCTGGTGGCTCCTCAATTCAAATGTTTAGATTCAGGAGCCACTTTTACATTGACGTAACTTTGGATATATCTTACTACAAATTTCAGGATTTGTCCTTCAAAATTATTTTCTCACCTACTAAATGAGGGGGCAGTTTCCGTTTAAAATTCGTTTAAATTCTAAAATGGCTCGTCAATTCATACGTACACGTTCTAAGTATCCGTTTTATGTATGTTTGTAAAGTCCACCGCGACACAAGATACATTCCTAATGCGGTAGTTGTAAAATAAAAGTTTCAGTTTCAATTTCGAAGATTCTCACATCGGAGTCCAAGTGATGAGTGCAGTAGTTGGACGCCCCGAATATTAGGGAGGGAGAAAAGGTGTTGGCATTCCTCCTTTACTAAAAATTCCGAAACTGACTACACTTTAATAAACTCACCATTTCTCAAGATCATTACTGTAGGTGAACTATCTGAGAAAAAGCCTACTAAGTTATAAAAAGAAAAGCCTTACAGCCTAAACTTAAAATAGACAGATACTGTTCTCTTTTTTTATCTAATAGTAAACAAGCAAACAGGTCACCTGACGGTAAGTGACTACTGCCACCCGTAATGGCTAGAAATCAAGAGATACTCTCTCCTTCCTGCAATTAGAAAGGGACGTTACGCCACTAGTAACCTCGATCATTCGGTGAAAAGCAACAAAAAAACAGCTTAACACCTGTGAGGCTGTGTAACCGGGGTGATATGTGATATGTACTTCCAAGTAGGTCAGGGGGCATGTCTTATTTCATTTGAATGTTCTGAGTAACATAAAAATTAAAACTTTGAAAATATTTCAAAGACGGAGGTCGTGGGTTCGATATTGTATGATGGGCTGGTCATTTGTTGTGTCTTGGGTGTAAATATACATGTGTATGTATTTAAAATTCATAAGTATGTTTATCAGCAGTCTGGTTACCATAGTACAGGCTCTGCCTAGTTTGGGATCAGACTGCCATGTGTGAGATGTGGGAAGTTATTATTATTATTTTAGTATGGCAATAATAGTAGTTGGACAAAGGACTTGTCCAGGAAGGAAGTCTGACGAGGCCATGGTATGGAGCGAGAGTTTGTGGAACTGAGCCGCCTCCTTCTGCGAGCAAGTTATGCTTGCAAAGGAGATGGCGGAGAGGACCGGGAGAGGTTCAGGACTCTCCCTGCCCGCCCGGTCCGGCAACGGGCGAGGTACCGCAGACGACTCAGGCGTCGGAGGTCGCAGAAGGACCTCCGTCCTCCATAAGCGCAGGCAGGGGTGGTAGGTGAGGCCATCTTTCACTCCAGCAGAAGCAGGCCCGGGTGGTGCCGAGACGCGCGCGCCCTTTAGGAAGCACAAAGGGGACATAGGGATTCCCACACAGGACGGGGTCATTTACACGCCGTGGAATGCCCGAGGTACGTCCTACCCGGCAACTGGTACCCAAGACGGCGTGCGGTTTTAGGTCGGTTCGAGTCCGACATAACCACCGGTGGGTGGTATCCGAGGGGTTTACCGCACAGAAAAAAAGGTGTAAAAACTACGTTTTTTAGGAGCTGAGTAAGTTTTGAATTTACAGCTTTTCATTAAAGAGTATAAATTTTGGCAAAATAAAAATTCTAGTATTCCGTATTAACCCCTCATATTCCCCAGCCAACCACAGAGCTCGACTAGGAAGAGATAGAGACTATCTAGCATCCATCTCTCTTGTTGCCTTAATCGCAAAATTGGGGCTCTTGTTCACTTGATGCTTATATCTTTATGACAAAATGAGTATCTAAGGCAAATAAGAAGGAAAGTAAAGAAAGAAGTGCTCTTTTAAAAGGTTTGTGCATGCCAATCACCAAAATTCTGAATTCAATGGTGACAAAAATATAAAATGCAGAATTTCAGGCACTTAAGGATGCCAAGCAAGTACAACAAACCTGACTCAGTTTTAGGAACCTTTAATTTATATTAGAAGGCTGCAGTTCGCCTTTGCCAGTCAGGTATAATCCAATTTCAGCAGTTGCTCACACTTGTGTGTGTATAATTACCTAATAAATAACTATGTAGGTACTTTAATTTGTTATTGTTCATCATTTCTGGCTTTTCTATTCTACTGGCATTAGGATGATGATGACAGACATGACTAGAGAAGATATTTTTGTTTTTCAGTGTCTGTTAAACTGTGGACATGTAAGTAAGAAATTGTTATTAGGGTGGTGTCAATGAATTGCTACCAGAGTTATATTTTTTATTTCAGTGAACCTGGAATATATCTTTCCAATGAGTTAGTAGTACCTAATTATAATCTCATTTATCTTTTACTCAATATAGAATTAGTTGCAACAAAATAAAAATGAAGGTTCAGTGCCTTCATTCTTCATATTGTTATGAGCGAGAATATTATACAGGTTTTTTTAAAATAAATAATAACATTGCATGTTATTTGACAAATCATTTGATCACAACTGAATATAAGAACAATAATTTATAAAGCTAACTGCCTGACATTTTACGAATTTGATGAAGAATTTGAATTGGAGCCTAATATGATGATTGGTCTTACTCCCAGTACACCTACTAGTGATAAGGTAGTTAATTTGACAATTGTGATTATATTTTATTTTATAAATTAGGTTTAATAAAAGTTCTCAAATAGGATTAAAACATAGTTAATGTGAAACATAATAGTTTATGTTTTATATTATCATCTTAACTATGTTGGAATTCTATTTATAACAATAATAAATATATTGGCAAAGTCTTCAGACACAAAGGTTTTTTTGTATAAATTAGTAAATGTTGTTGTTTTAAAAGTTGTTACCTAAATAATATTACATATTAATATTTATAAAGAAAATAACTTTGTAATAAGGGGGATAAAAATAGCAGTATGTACATAAAATTGTATAATTTACAAAAATAATATTAAAAAGCCACACAAAACCATTTGTCATCATCATCATAAATAATAATAAATTTATTTTAATAATTATTTTGCATTTGGCATACTAGTTGTCCTGTATACTTAAATGTTATTGAGGAAAAGCAAAACAACAAATATAAAATAGGTTATAGGACTTCTTTTCCTAAAGTAAGCAGAAAATCTATCTGCATCTGAGGAAATAGTAGAACACACTACATAATGGTAAGTATTATCATTACTTTTCTTGTATAGGTATTTTGTTGTTGTTTGTTTACTTAAACTTTTAGTTTAACTCTTTGTCAATAGTACAAATTTGTCCTTGTCAACTGCGTGTTGAGCGCTCCACAAATACAACCAAGGTTTTTTTGACTCATATTGACTGAATTAAACGTCCAAACAGTTAGGATGGCAAATGTATACAAATCTTCTTCTTCGCAGAAACAGATTTCTTAAAGACTACTACAGATAAATTGTCAAACTTGATGTTTGTATATTTATCACTAGAATATGTAAATACCGATTTTCACTGTTTTCAACTTTCGATGGCAACTCTGTATCATTACATTACAGTCAACTTTGGATGTCTATAATTTGACTATGAGAATACCATTTTTGACATTGATGATATCGAGAGTAGATCGGAACCGAATTAAGACTGAACTTTTATTACGAGAATTGGCCTTCTGCTGTGTGCTGGAGTAACTGCAGCGTTGCCAAGTAGATTGGCGACATATCCAAGTGATGAGATGTCTCTACGAAGCCGCCACAATGTCCGTCCTAGTACAGAATTAGCAAACAAGGCCCATTCTGTTGCATAGAGAAGTGAGACGATGGGACGTTATTGCCCCGAAATGCAATGGATGCAATGGAGGATGTTCATGTTCAAGACGCTACACTGGAAAAGTCATGACATCAATATCAATGGCGAATTGCAGACGACATCGTCATCATGGTAGAGACGCTGCAGGACCTACAACAGATACTAAATTTGGCGAAATTGTGGTTACACTCTACCACAAAGTCATTAACCAAAAGTTGAAGTTGACCTGGCTGATTCTTCTATACACATCGGCCTACGGATGAACTTGGATAAAACCAAGGTCATGGTCAATAAACATGTACTACCGGAACCGATTGCGGTACACGGTGTCGCTCCCGAAGTTGTTCAAAAGTACCACTGCACTTCGGTAGAAACAACTTCGAGGACGAGGTGAATGGAAAAATTCAGTTGTGCTGTCTTTAAGTTACGTCGCGTCTTCTCATCGTCGATCCCACAGTGCCTAAAGAAAAAGTCTTCAATCAGCGTCCTACCAGACATAGTCATGACATACGGAGCCGAATCGTGGACACTTACGGTACGTCTGGTCCACAAGCTTAAAGTCGACGAGCGTGCTATGGAAAGAGATATGCTCGGTGTTTCTCTGAGGGATCAAGAAACAACGTCATCGATATAGCCCACCGGATTAGCAACCAACAAGCAACAAGTGGCAGTTGAGCCATCATCGATTTTACTCAGAATAAAAAACCAACAACCATACAAAAAGTTGACAACTCCTTTAAACAAATAACAAAAAGTATGGGTATATAAGTGGGTACCGTACATTGGAAAATATTAACTTCATTTACTTTTAACTTTATTTACCTTCGCTGTAAGCAAAACTCAATCAAATTTTGGGGATGATAGCTGCTAGACTTGACTCTACCTATATGAACAACTGTTTCAAGGTTCTTATAGAGAGAAGAAGCTAGAAGTAAGTTGTGTTTTTGTATTTTATTTTAGTATTTTATATCTTTGTTTTTTTTTCAACTCTTTTGAAATTGTAAATGTGGAATAGTTTGTAATGGTCTAAGATACCTAAATAAAGATTATTACTATGATTATTATTAAGACACCAGTAGCAGCAGGTCTGTTAATACAAATTTTCCAGTGAAATTAAAACAACAATAAACAACATGTTTGTAGCCATATTTGTAGATGAAAAAAATCTGTGTGTTTTATTTGGCACTGGAAAGTTTTTATAAACTTGGACCACATGTACCACATATTTACCTCAGAGAAGGTGTTAAATTAGTCATAAAAGCAAGTTTGAAAAATGTATGTGTGAAAATGGCTTCTTATAATAAATATTACATTACCTGTTACAATTTTGTCTTTGTCCAAAGTAATCAGTCTGTAAACAGGTTCTTCATGTGCATCTTCATAGCACCTTTTTAATTTACCTGTCTCTACATCTGTTGCCATTATTACTTTATCCTAAAAAAAATATAAAACAAATAAGAATAGTTATTCAGTAATTTAAACTTGTATGTATGCATATATTTTCACTATCAATATCTTAACTATATCTTTATTTATAATATATACAAATGAAGAAACATGTTATAAGGAACTTTAGAAAGTTGTTGCATGCAAAATGTTGCTAACATTTATTTATTTAGGTAGACAAAAGTTTCATACTTTGGCTGTTGAAAATAGGGTTGTTCCTTCATCATCAAACTCAACATCTCTGCAAGCTTTTAAATGTAATTCCAATGAATTCACTAGTTTTGTCTCATCGTTATTATATTCATACAATAAAACATCTCCCACTATATTAGCTATCGCGATTAAATTCTTGGCTGGATGAAGGGAGATATCTACTATGAAATCTTCGCATATTATTGCTGGAGGGTGATCACGTGGTTTTGTTTTTTCAGCCTTAATGGCTTTAACAACTTCGTCTTCTTCATCGTCTTCCTCTTCAGTTTTACTTCCACTTGGTTCATTTAAAACTTCATCTTCACTCATCTCATTTTCAGCTTCATCTGCAATTTAATTATCATAAAAATAACAAGGGACAGCATGAGACAATATTATAACCATAATAATAAGCACCGCTGTTATCTGAAAAACCAAATTGGCTCGAGCGGTAACTTGATTCACTATCGTCGTCCGTAGCATTGTTATCATTCTCTTTAAAACTGTTCGTCATATTCTTAGATTTAAATCCTATTAACCAAAAATTAATATGCTTTGCAAAAGAACAAAAATACAGGTTTACAGATTAAATGACAAATTGACAACTATGTCGTTTGATTTTTTTTTTTTAATTTTATTCATGACCTTTGATACAAGTCTTTCAGTCGAAAACATAGATGGATTTAAAATGTCGTTTGAAGATGAACAGTATTGCCAGATATGGGCCTGTAAAAGGTGCTACAAAAATTACATCTTGTTGGCAATTTTGTTTATCTGTAGCTCAGCACTTTTGCAACTATACGCTTGCTGCAATTTTTGATGTGCAATAAATAGCCGAATGTAGTCCATCAAGATTCTGTAAACGTTTATAGCCGAGACTATAGATGTATGGGGGTATGTGACTATCCCCCGCATAATTAGCAGTAATAAATAATAAAAAATAATATATTTCCTCAAATAAATAACATAATAGCTAGTCATCAAAATTTCCGTCTTTTTTTTCCAAACATCTCATAGTAACTGTCCGAGTTTGCGCGCGTCTGCACGATGTAATGCGCAGAGAAACTGGCTGTCTGTATGTCACCACAATAATCCCCCGGGCAGACCGTGACTATGGGCGGTAGAAGTTTGGAAAGCGCATCCTTCTGCCATTGGTAGTATTCTTGACTACTGATCGTTGCAAAGTTGGATCTGTACTATTATTTTTTTTTGTGGCTCAATAGGTGATGGGTGTGTTTGCGGGTAGATATCTTCTTGTTCTAATTCTAACCTAACTTCTTTAATTAGCTCCAATTTTTCATTAGCAAGCATTCTATTTCTGATGATAACTCGTCTTTGGTCTGAAACTCGTTGTACTGAAACTATAATGTGTGGGTACTGTCTTAAAAAGTGTTCATGTAATAATTTTGTATATGGTCATATCTGTTTCTAATTTAGTAATGCGGTAATAGGTACGCATGATGAATAAGTTTACATCTTCTGTCCATCTCATGTGTACACGTGGTTTACCAGTCTTAGTGGACGCAGGTAAAAGGGTATTCACCCCCTGCGCAACATCTAAGGCAGGTGTGGTTATAGGTGTAGGGGTTCTAGTAGAAACTTCTGATGGAGTATATGACAAAGTTAATGGGCTATAAGGTTATTCTTTTGAGGAACATGGTGAGCTAATCCTGTCTACGTCGTGAGTCTGTTGGTCAGAATTCAGGTTGGCTGTAGCATTTTCGAGTGACTCGGAGGGAGCCCGCCTACTCAACTATTCTCCGCCGATGGTTCGTATGCTGTCACACCCAGCATCAGCTTCAGGTGCGCCCCGGCTATCACCCCCGAGCAACGGCCCTAATACGTTTACTTTTTATTTCACTTTGCATTTCACCAAGTGAGTGAGGTTTCCAGAGCTCAAGAACCCCTCCCCCCCTATATAATCCCTCATGATAGCGTCGTTGGATAATATTCTACCCCAGGGGGGTACCAGCTGCGTTAGCTTTGGAGAATCCCCTCTGGATGTCCACGCTCAGAACACCATGCGTCTGGGCGTGGATGTCCGGGCTGCCCCGCGTATTCTGGGGGGGGGGGGGGGGGGAGGGCGCAACAGCGCTCGACAGGATATTTGGTCGCGTTGGGAGCAGGCACATCAGGCTACCCCTCGCCACGCTTGTCGTGAATTTCTGCAATATAAGGGGCCTTCACTCCAACCTCAACGCTGTCCACCACCACCTCGAGACAGTAAAGCCGGCCATGCTCTTTTTAACCGAGACGCAGATATCATCTCCATCTGACACATCCTACCTCTCCTACCCTGGCTATCATCATCCTTTGTTGCTAGGGCTGGAGTGTCCGTGTACGTTAGAGGAGATATCAGTTCACGCCGCCTCAGCAATCTTGAAGGAGACCCACCTTTCCATCTTGTGGCTCCGTGTAGACAGCGACGACCGTCCCCGCGTCTACGCATGCCTCTACAGGTCCCATAGCGGTGACACCGAATTTGACAGATTGATGGCTACAGTAATGGCTACAGTTTCCCTACTGCAGCAGATTCCATCCACGGACATCGTGATACTTGGTGACTTTAACGCTTACAACGCCGAATGGCTTGGCTCACGTAAGACCGATTGGGGAGATCTGTTCACGATTTCGCCATGACCTATGGCTTGTCACAACTGGTATCAACGTCCACGCGAGTTCCAGATGTGGATAGTCATGAGCCTTCACTGTTGGACCTTCTGCTGATCACCGATCCGGACGGATCCGTATTACAAAATCGCCGTTGAAGCCCAACAGTGCCACTCACGTGCTTGCTGCTGCCACTGTGTATGGCACTATAGGTCAGCGGACTGAGGTGGAATGCGCTCCTTCTTTGCGTCCTACCCATGGCATGTGTTTCAACATTTTGTCACTGATGTAGTACTTCAGGGCATGGGACTATTCGTTCCTTCTATATTGATTCCCATCGGTATCAGGTCCAAGCCCTGGTTCGACAGATCCTGCAAAACGGCGTCCCGCCGATAGCGGGACTACCAAGGATAGGCAAATGCAGTGACGTCATGCGATGTAAATACCAGCACGCTAAAATAATAATAATGCCTCCAGGTCCCTTAAAAGAGCCATTGCTAGGGCAAAATCGGAGCACATCAGCCGGATCGGTGAGAGACTAGTGAGACTTTCTTCTGAAACCCGTGCATTCTGGTCACAAAAATCAGTGCGTAAAGCACTCTTTTCACTCGACATTCATAAGTCGTGTGGGCCTGATGGAATCTCTCCTACTGTGTTGAAGACTTGTGCTCCTGAGTTGGCACCTGTTTTAACGCGCCTTTTTCGTCTCTCCTACTCTCAAGGCGTCGTCCCGAACTCCTGGAAGATAGCGTTTGTGCACCCGAACCCTAAAAAAGGTGACCGCTCTGACCCGTCCAACTACAGGCCTATAGCCATAACTCCTTTGTTCTCTAAGATTAGGAAATTCATAATCAAGTGCCAGCTCCTCCACTACTTGGATGATCACCAGCTACTCAATGACCGACAATATGGTTTTTGCCGGAGTCGCTCAGCTGGTGATCTTCTTGTCCTTCTAACACACCGGTGGGCACAGGCAGTCGAGACCAAAGGAGAGGCTTGTGCGGTTAGATTGGACATAGCGAAGGCTTTCGATCTGGTCTGGCATAAGGCGCTTCTCTCGATGCTCCCTTCCTTTGGGCCTCCTTGATATTTCTCGAGAAAACGTCATCGAGAGTCAAAACAATCTTGTGTCTGAAATTGAAAATTCCTTAGCGGAGGTTTCAGATTGGGTCTGACTAAATCTAGTCAAGTTCAACCTAAAATGACACAGATTTGAGCGTTCACCTCTATTAAGATACCATTTGTTGTATCACCTCGGTTTGAGAACACCTCCTTAACTGCCTCAGCCAGAATCGGAATCCTAGGCATCGATAGTTTTGGGGTCACTTAGAGGGTAAGGTCAAATTGGTCTCGAAGAAGCTTGTTTTACTGAACAGATCGAGGGAGTATTTCACTCCAGCCAACCGCCTTCAGCTCTATAAGGCGCAAGTCTAGCCGCATATGGCCGTTCGTTCATGGGCGGCGGTGGTCACTTTCCATCAGGTGACCCGTCTGCTCGTCTGCCCCTCTTACATAAAAAAAAAACAAGTCTAACCTCTTCTGTAAACATTGATACTTGTTTGACTACCGCGGCTTCTCCGATAAGACTGCCTACAGCAATGACTTTAGTGATCCACGACGCCTCTCCCGCCCTTCGTTCGTGGTGGGGCGCGAACGCATGATGTCAGTGTTGCCACAAGAAAAATATAGTATACATTTATTGCTAATGCTTTAATTTAATCTATTTGATAGCTACAATTTATTTAGATAGATTTATTTGAACAATATAAATATAATTCCTAACAGCTTGGTCATTATGATGTTTGAGCTAGTCCCTTCGCTTATAATAACATAGTAACACAAAAACCGATCACTTTTTTTTTACTGATATGACATTTATAGTATTTATGAATTTAATTAATGTGTATACATCCTTGTCATTATCATAAGTACTCAATTATATTTAAGTTTTTAAGAGGAACCAATGTTAAAATGCATCTTTTACATGTAAAAAAATATAGCTAGAGGGTATACTAGCTATTTTTTTTCAACACAAAATTAACACCGTCAGCGACGAAGAAGGTTACCCGGTAGCACGAGAAAAGGAGGTGGAATCCATGATAGATGGAATGGCGAGGGACGGCGTTATAGAGCCTTCATCCAGCCCTTGGTGTTCGGCTGTAGTGCTTGTAAAGAAAAAGGATGGTAGCACTAGCATGAGTTTTTGTGTTGACTAGCGTCGTTTGAACGACATTACGAAGAAGGACAGCTACCCATTACCAAGAATAGATAACACACTGGACATGCTAATAGGGGTAAAGTGGTTTAGTACCTTAGATTTGACAAGTGGATACTGGCAGGTATAAATTGATCCCAAGGACAAGGAGAAGACTGCGTTTTCTACAGGGAAGGTTTTCTATGGCAGTTCTAAGTTATGCCCTTTGGATTTTGTAACGTGCCAGCAACTTTTAAAAGACTGATGGAGCCAGTACTCACCGGGTTAACTAGAGACGCCTGTCTGGTCTCTTTGGATGACATTATCAAGTTTCAAAAACATATTCCAAACCTGGAACGCGTGCTATTGAAAATCCGAAGCGCCAATCTAAAGTTAAGTCCTAAGAAATGTTAATTTTCAAACGGCACGTAAGCTTTCTAGGATATGTGGTTTCGGAACAGGGAATCCAAACAGATCCGCAAAAGATCGCCGCCGTCAAAGATTGGCCAGTTCCAAGAGATAAGACCCAAGTAAGAGCCTTTTTGGGTTTGTGCTTCCACTATCGGCGATTCGTGAAAAACTTTGCGGAAATTGCGAAACCCCTGCATAAACTTACTGAAGAGAAAAGATTCACAATCTCCGTAAATTTGATCATGTATCCGGTTTCCGTTCGCAGCTCAATTGGCTACCAACTCGTCTACGCCGAAAACTAAGAGCTCTCACTGTCTTATACTCTATCTTAAACAACCCATCTTCGCTTATATATTTAAACTCCTACTTCCAACTTTTATGTAGTAATCACGACAGTTCTGTCCGTGTGGTGACGGATTAAGAATACGGAATGTCATCACCCCTATTCATCCCATAGGTGTCGTAAGAGGCGACTAAGGGAACAAAATACGCACAACAACAGCACTCCAAAGAGAAGCAAAACTTGAAACAAACCCTATACCAACCCGTCTGGCCAGCGTGGTATAGTAGGCCAAACCCTCCTTTCTAAGGAGAGGCCTATGTCCAGCAGTGGACTAGTAATGGCTGTTGATAAATCACGACAGAAACCTTCGGTCCTCTAACAACCTCCTTCTTCGTCGTACCCCCCCCCCCCACACGACTGAGTTTATTGGCCAATTCTTTATTGTGCATCCATCCATTCGTCTCTGGAATGACCTTCCTCTCGAGGTCAGGATGGCCACCAACAGTTTTTCATTCAAAACTAAAGTGAAGCAGTATTTTGCAAAGCAACTGGCAGAATCAACTGACGTATGATTGTCATCTACTATTATTAATGGTATTTATTTAGGTTTGTATGTATTTATGTAAGTTTATATGATTTATGTAAGTTTATGTATGTACGTATGTATTATGTGTATGGGTTCTAGTGTATGATAGGTTTCTGTACGTGTATTTGATATTATAACTACAATCAAACTTTAACCAAAATGCACCTACTTCCTGTTATCTCTGCATCACCCAAAGGTTGACTGGTAGAGAATGCCTCAGGCATTAAGTCCGTCAATGCACCAAAAATGCATGATGTATAAATAAATTAAAGACATTTCTGCTGGGATAAAAGTTGTGACGTTGCATTTCAAGAACTTAAAAGTTGTTTATGCAACACACCTATCTTGGGGTATCCAGATACCGAAAATAAATTCATAGTTGACACAGATGCGAGTGATATCGCAGCTTGGCGGTGTGTTATCGCAGCGGAAAGGTGATTAAGAAGCCAGATTAAGACCACTCGGCACTAAAGTGGCTACTGTAATTCAAACATCCTGAAGGACAACTCACGAGGTGGATTGAGCTATCACAGGAATATGACTTCGTGATTGAACATCGTAGTGGAAAATCTCACGGTAACGCAGATGCATTATCAAGAAGACTTTGTCCTGAAGACTGCAAGCACTGTGCCAAGCAAAAAGTAAAGGAAGCTGTAGGTACAAGTGTAAGGATGCTAAAGACGGACCTTAGCAATGAATGGAAGGAAAGCAAACAACAAGCACAGTAGCAGGATGCAGATGTCAAGCCGATTCTCGAGTGGATTAAAGCTGATTCTCCTAAGCCTCACTGGAGTGATGTTGCGTCGATGAGTTCGACTACGAAGAGTTATTGGGCTCAATGGGATAGCATAGTGTCTTACGGAAACATTTATAAAATGGGCTATGGAATCAAATTTAGTTTTTGCATGGTGACTGGAACATTAACATGCTTACAAATGAAAAAAGTACGGAAGACTTGTAATCCATTTTGGATAACTATAATTAAAAAAGGTACGAGTCAAACTTTTGCCTCGAGAGTTCCGTACCTACCCAGATTTTACGTAGATTTTCGCGAAAATTTGTAAGTACCAAAATTTATCTTAATTTTCAACTATTTTTATTTTTTGGAATTATTTCTTTATTTGTGCTGTAAGACGTTTCTTTTTGCCAAATTTCGTGATTCTAGGTCAACGGGAACTACCATATTGTTTTTCGACCCAAAATCTATAGGGTACTTACGGTTGACCTAGAATTGTCAATTTTGGTTAAAAGTAAGGTCGTGCTACCGTCAAACCTTTGCATGAATGTGGATAGTTTTTTTTTTTTTTTATATATTACGCATTAAACAAATATCGGCTCTGGGCATTGCTTTAAGTGCATACCACGGCTATGTGTCGTCAAAATTCAGTGCAGGCAAATAGGTCATTATTTTTACAAAAGAAATTTACGATTTAAGAGCTTACGGCAAACAGTTATTTGCAAAAAGCATTTCTAAAATACAACATATTGCCACTACCTGTCTATTATTTATAAAATCTGTTTTTGTGCACAAATCTTTTACGGTTATTTTGTAAACATAATGATGTCGTCGCCAGGCCAAACAGAAACACTTAGTAATCACACAGTAAATGTGTTTAGTAAAAATGTATACTGTACGGCTACACAGTTTTATAACAAGTTACCAAATAGATTTAAGGAAGAAATTATAGACTTATTCTTTTTGAAAGATAACTATTTACGTTGCTTTTAGACAAATATTGATACAGTATTGACGAATTTTTTGACGATAAGAATATTATGTTATTTCACCTTCAAAAATAATCCACTTTTAATATTATTATTATCCCGAAGAAGACGGCGAGCCACAGCCGAGGAGGTCGCCGAAGTGGTGCGGGAGTACGGCGGCGCTGCGAAGGCTATCAGCCTCGCGATCGTGGAAGCTAAGGCTCGGTCCTGGAAGGAGCTCGTAGAGGGGCTGGACAGGGACCCATAGTGGCGCCCGTACAAAATTGTATTGGGCAAGCTCAGACCGTGGGTTCCACCACTGATGCAGTAGATACCCTCTTCCCCAGGAACCAGGGGAGTCCCTCATGCCCTCCGCACCGTCGTCACCAGTTACGTGGTCCGACGACTTCGACGTGACGGAGGAAGAGCTGGACCGAGCCGTGAAACGACTCGCTGCCCGCAACACCGCCCCGGGCCCTAATGGGATCCCGGGTCGAGCATATTCCCTTCCGGCTGGAAGGAAACCAGGCTGGTACTTATCCAGAAACCTGGCAGGGCTGCAGACCGATATGCCTGCTGGACGAGGCGGCGAAACTCTTCGAAAGAGTTATTACTCGCGACAGGTGCTGGTTGATACGGGCGTATCAACCAGCACCTGTCGCGAGTGGGCCCTGACTTATCAGACGACCAATTTGGCTTCCGACAGGGACGATCGACGCTAGACGCGATCGAACTGTCGGGGGGAGTGGCGTTGGCCGTCAGTCTTGACTTAGTCAACGCCTTTAACTCCCTCCCGTGGTGGGCGATTAGGGAGGCACTGGTGTATCACCAGTAGCCTCCGTACATGCGAGACATCATCGGGGTTTATCTCCGCGACAGGTCCATATGGTATATAGGTCGGGACGGCGAAGATTACCGAAGGGAGGTAACATGCGGGGTTCCCCAGGGGTCAGTCTTAGGACCACTTCTGTGGAACCTCACGTATGATGCCGTTCTGAGGGCCAGCCTTCCCCCAGGATTGAGTGTCGTCTGCTATGCGGACGACACTCTGGTACTGGCTGGGGGTAAGGCTTCCCGGAGGTCCTAGAGCTCGCTGAGTCAGGGGTGGCTTGTGTCGTCCAAAAGATCAGTGGTCTGGGTCTAAGGATTGTACCTCATAAGACGAAAGCCCGGTGGTTCCATAGGAAACGCAGAGGTGCAGTTCCCACCCGCCGTTGTCCACCCTGGACAGCCGTTGGAGCTTCGAGGAGCATTTCGAGCGGATGATCCCCCGAGTTCGCGGGGTTGCGGGCTCCTTACAGCGTGTCTGGTCGTAGACCCTCGCGTCCATATCCGCCAGGATATCAAAAGGCGGGAAACGTGCCAGGAAGTTCGCTGCCTCTACTGTGCGGTGATACGATCCATGGCCCTCTATGGAGCGCCGATATGGGCAAAGCGCTTATCAGCCTCCTACCGCTGCCGAGCTAAGCTCAAGCAAGCGCAGCGGGTAGCGGCCATTCGGATCGTCGGGGATACCGCACCATATCGTCGGAGGCGATACAGTCCTGGCGAGTTTCCCGCCTATTGATATCCTGGCGGATATGGCCGCGAGGGTCTACGACCAGATTCGCGCGATCCGCCAAGGTGAGAGCGGGAACGACCAGGACGAGCTCGAATTGCGGCGGAACGCTCACCGACAGGCACTGGCGCAGTAGCGCGCGCTGTTGGAACAGCCGCGGAATGTGCGCCGACGTGCTGTCGGTGAAGTTTTGCATAACCTCGAAGCTTGGGCAGGTAGGAAGGGAGGTCGCGTCACCTACCGACTGACACAGGTGCTCACTGGGCATGGCTGCTTCGGTGAGTACCTGAATCGGATTGGACGCGAGGAGACGGCACAATGCCAGCACTGCGTGGTCGACTGGGACTCCGCCCAGCACACGCTGGAAGACCGCCCTGGATGTAATCGGACGAGACTTGTCCCTGCCAGCAATCATTACTGTCATGCATGTCATGGGTGAGGAGGGCTGGGGCGAAGTGGTCTCTTTCTGTGAAGCTGTAATGCTCCAGAAAGAGACCGCTGAACGGGATCAGGAGAGGATCGATCCCGAGCGAAGAACACGTCGGCGGCGTAATGAGCAGCCGACGGGACCGCGGGCCGCCAGAGAGTGTGGACCTCTGGTGGCAGATTAATTGCTGCGGTAGGGGATAGGATGGCAGCCTGATCGCACTGAAAATGTGAGCGGGCTGCAACATCTGGATAGGCTGAGAAGCAGGAAGAAGCCACTGGCTTTCCCTGAGATGGGGCCTAGTCAGGTGCGGCTTCGATCTGGGGGACCTGAAATCACATGGCCCGGGTTCTCCCCAGAGCAGGGCGCCTAAGGCTGGCCGTCAGAGTGGTTTTTAGTGGAATCACCACATACTCCTGGCTCCTATATCCCCAAGGAGCCGGAGATCCGAAGGGATTTTCCACTCCGTCAACAAAAAAAAAAGTTTTTAAAGATAACTCGATTACGAGCAAGATTGTATATAAACGGTAACCCAAATGTACACATGTTCGATAAAAGCCTCAAAATGGAACGACAACAATTTAGAGTGCATACGTCACTGCTCGACCCGTGATATATCCCCAGAGTGTAGCTCTGGCAAAATACACCAACAGCGAGTGGAAGAAATGTCGAGGAGTGCCTCGATCAAATTCTACCCCCAAATATCGCCTAGTGTCACACATACAGCCACACATTAGTTACGTGCATCCACCATACATCAGCGCATTCACAAAATGAATACACAACCTATCAACGATCAGCTTCCAAGGAGTGCCTTGGTCAAGCCATACCGCAAATATTCAGTTAACTTAAATTTAATTGTAACCTTTGTTAAACACACCCCGCTAATACAATTACTCTATATATATTGTTTAAAATAAAAGAATTCAATAGTTTTCTTTTTGAGAATCAATAGTGTGTTTATTATTATCTAGTGAATCATCATCATCATTATCATCAGCTTATCGCAGTCCACTGCTGGACATAGGCCTCTCCCATTGCACGCCACTTAGATCGTGAATACAAAAAAAAATATTGTTCCAACTTCAACAAAAAAAACACAACAGAAATAGAAGTCTACGTAAGCTAGGACTGATGAATAACTTTGAACGCTAAACATCAATCCCACTTCTGAGCTGTAAGAACACACTTAAATTAAGATAAACTTCAGGCGGTTCTTGAGGACAAATGAGATAAATAGATCTCAGTACGTAGCTGTTCATTTTTAATACTAGCTAATAATTCGCGTTTTAGACAGAGAAAACAATTATTAAACCTTCCCCCTATTCTTACACACGTCATAATTTTCCTCTATTGGCTCTCGAACGATCAGGCATAAAAGAATACTCTTCCTGGACCTCTCGGCGGTGTCTTCATGACACTTTGGTGACACTCTATTATCATTTAACTCTTTTATTTCAGCAAAGCACTTGAACATTACATACTTTAACCATAAAATGTTTTACTGATAGATAGAACCCTAGCAGCCTTCCAACTAACATTATATCATCCTTGGGAGAGCCACACTTCGCTACCCATCAATAGTGTACAATTTTTTTATAGATCTGGCTTAGTCTGTCATTGATATTCAGGAACTGTACTGTGTATGTTACTATGGTGCACTGTTACCCTATGACTATAGCAAGTAATGTTAATATTATTTCTATGTTGTGAAAAAAACGACAATTACAGTAGAGAAAGAATAATTATACCAAATCACAGCTGCTTGTTTTAGTTCTCCCCTCAATTAAATTATTTTTATGGAGAGGAATTTACAATAATGAAGAGGTATGCATTACACTCAATTTAAAACAACATCATCATCAACAGCCTCTAATAGTCCACAGCTGGACATAGACGTCTCCTTAGAAAGGAGGTTTTGGCCATGGTATCATGCTGTCCAGACGGGTTGGTATACGGTTTGTGTCAAGTTTTCTTTCTCTTTGCAGTGCTGTTGTCCTGCATAGTTTGCTCCCTTAGTCGACTCTTACGACACCCCTGAGTAATCTCATTAAGTGGGGTGGTGACACTCCATATTATTAATCCATCACCAAACGGAGAAACACAAAACAACATGGTATACATCATGTATGTTTTTTCTTAAATTAAAATATTAGGAATTTGTACAGAAGAATTAGTTGAAAAGGTTCTTAAAGCTGCTATTTCATCCTTAGCTTTGTGTGCAGGTGGTTTGTTCTGACCCTTAGGTATATCCTTAACTGCATTTTATTTGCCCGCCTTTTCAGATATCCACTAGATCATTGGCCAACTGAAAGAGAAACTGAGGATCTTAGCATCCTAGTTTTTCAAATTCTACGTTACGTATTTCTATAAGAGCATATCCTCACATTTCATTAAAAAAATGTGTAAGTGCGAGTTCGAGTCGTGTGATGATGTTGCATTACGTAAGTTTGTGCACACATAATGCTTAACAATAATAGATATTTCCTTCTTAATACTTACAATTCTTGCTTTTATCGGTTTGATGCTCTTGAGCACGTCACATAAAGCCAATGGGATTGTTTTAATGCACACGTCATTACATAACATTGACGTGTAGGAATTCCCTTCACCAGGCAAGGTGATAGATACCACCGACATCTCAAACCGACTTAAACCACAAAATATTCAGGTACGGAGTCTTACTGGCTCTTTTACTCCATGTGTAGATGAAGTTAAAGAGGAGATCCCTGTACGGGGTGTACAGGGATCTCCTGTACACCCCGATCTCCTGTCCTGATCTCCTGTCTGGCTTGGCCGACTACTGCATAATAGGTGAAGTACAAAGGAGGGTTGCATTTGTTTTGATCCACTTACGCCTTCGTTTCGGGTTGATTTCTGCTAGGACGTGGCAATAGGTTATATTGCCCGGAGATCGTATTGCACTTTCCTGAACCAGAAGAGAACTCGTCCCGATTCTTTTCTGCCACTTTTTGGCCAATATCAAATCACTCTTCGGGCCATGGACAGATTTCCAAACTTCCGTTACCGATAGCTATGGCGAGATCGAAACTCTGTACTTACACTGAAACCTCCAAAAAAAAAAAAAGAAAAAAAAAAGATTGGCCTCAGAATCAAAATATGATCCGCTATTTTCCTACTAAAATACTCTTTTAAATTCCTCCCAAATAAGCGTGAGAAATTATTCATCTCCCATACAGACTTTGACAACTTCAAGGTTCATATTCGCGATTAATAGTAACCTATACAAAAATGCATAGTACCTATACTTACCTATTTGGTTCTACGTATTAACATTAGTACCTACAACTAAGTACAAACTTTTATGTTCATCTCTCAACGAATCAGTCCTGAATTTTGTTATAAAAAGTATTCAGTGTCCTACCTCGTGGGTACTATGAACTTACTCGTAAATCATAGGAATTTTATTTTAATCCATTTTATAGTTTCGTCTTAATGCACAGTTTCGATATAGAAAAAAAATAACTTGGTTTCGATTTTGATAATAGTGTCTTCCAATTCTTCCAAACAATTTTCAAAACATCTTAATGTTCAAAATTAAACTTGTTCAATGTTTTGTTTTAAGTACTTAATTTGTTTTTTCAAAATATACATTTTATTCAGGTAAAACAAAAGATAACGTGTACTGTGTACGAGGGTTAAGTAGTTCTGGAGTTTAGCCCCCGGAAATCCTTTAATTTAACACAAATTCAAATAGAAGTAATTGCAGCTATAACTGTGACATCTAGAAACCCTTTAGTCACTGTAATATGGCTAAAAAAGCGCTTTTTATTTCCGTTCGAAAAAAAAATGATAAAAAATGTTACACAAACATTGTCGTTTCCGTCCATTTTGCAATGTGCCGCCGCCGAGCGTTAGCTGTGGGCGGAGGTAAAGGAGCGGGAGGAAAATATACGTAGGTAGCACTACGATGAGTCGATTACGAAGTACGAACTAGCACGTGCAGTGAACACGCGACCCGTACGAGCGTGACCTGCTATTGGTGTTTCAGATATCGTTGTTTACGCTCACGTGGGGTAGTTGAGATACTTTTCCAACTCCTGTGCGTCAGTCTGATATTACTGTTCAGTGAATATTTTATGTACATTTTATGCGAAACGACTAAAATAAGTGTTTTCTTAATTACTTCCATTCTAACTGTGAAACGAGATGTAAAGATAATTTTTGTTTAACTGCATTGTGGTATTGTGATGGTGATAAAGCTTCATCAGACCTAATTTTAATTGTTTGTTGGTTTTCAACAATTATCTATTACTTTAGTACATCCATGTGTAGTAAGTATCTATTAGATATTACGTTTTAATAACTAAGTATTATATTTTGGCGTAATAATTCCAATGCCAATAGGTCGATATACGAGTACTATATCGATCTTATATTTTACAAAAGTATACCTACAGCTTCTGCGTTTTTTCGATGGTAATTTTTGTTTTATTATGAGTGATCGTTTACTAGTCGCAAAGGTTCAATGGTATATGTCCCGAACAAAATACACATGTAGTTTTTAGTTATTCTTATTAATTATTATCTAAAAATGTTAGTAGTTATTAAAAACAATGAACTTACGCGTATTTTATCAGTTGTCACGTTATAATTTGTAATATTGTGATAACTTTAAATTATCATCATCAACAGCCTTTACTAGTCCACTGCTGGACATAGGCCTCTCCGGAGAAAGGTTTTGGCTTAGTATACCACGCTGGCCAGACGGGTATAGGGTTTGTGTCAAGTTTTCCTTCTCTCTGTAGTGCTGTTGTCCTGCGTAGTTTGCTCCCTTAGTCGCCTCTTACGACACCAACGGGATGAATAGGGGTGGTGACACTCTGTATTCTTAATCCGTCACCAAAGTTTATATATTAATAATATTACAGAAGGTCGATATATTTCCATAACAGAAACGATAAATTTGTGTAACTTTTAGAATCATAAAGAAAAAATAAAATCCTACTTTATTTTAACTTGATGTTAGTATTTAGATGACCATTATAAATTTTATGCGTTGCCGCACTCTTGTAAGATAAAATTTTTGAATATAATCTCTGTGTTTATCCATATTTATTGTAATTTAACACTAACAATTAATTCGTTACGTTATGCTTCTAATACACTCAAAATGCCAGTCACTTCCTGCATAGATGTCAATACAAATTGAAAATATAAGTAGGTACAAGGCGCCAGTTCACATTTTAAACATCATATGTGCGTATCGGCTACTTATAATAGAGATATAAGGAATTTATTTTGTATACAGTGTAAATGTTTTATACTCAATGTTATAATCAAACTGATTTAATTCATGAAAAAGATACATAAAAATATTTTGTCCATAACATATTTCAAAGAATTCTGTGCTCCTCAGGTGACACAGGATATATTCCTAGTGCGAGAGTTGTCATTTATAAAAACAGGAGAAAAAAATTGTTAAACTTTTTATGTCGACAAAGTAGAAAATATATTATACGCACTGAGTAAATTTCGGAAATAAAATATGCTTCTAATAGTCCAGATTAGTGACCCGTCTGGTCCTATACCCGTATCATGAAAAAAACGTAAACTTAAGAAATAAATTTATAGCGTAAGAAATAAATCAGAAAGTCGCTTAATTTATGGACGCCCCCTTGCCTATTAAAACTGCCCAACTTTACCTCTGTGTCTAACTTTACCTCCCATTTTGTAAAGCTTGTTGAACTAACAATATTTAGTTCAATTTTTTAATTTCAAAATATTTCTTCGAATTTAATTAACTAGCTTTAATAAAGATGATCATTTAATCTACCAGTGCCCTGCCCTGATCTGACTATGTACCGATCGCAATATGTACACCAGGATATAATATAAATTATTGTTCGAGTGTAACGTAACTTGCAGACATTTAAATAAAATTAAAACCAAAACTAAAAGAGAAAACAAGAATGTGTCGTTAACAATATACTAATAGAGACAGATTAGAGATAAAGTACTACATCGATTGCTACTTTTTTATTCAGAGCAAAGATGGAATGGGTTCTTCGAAGTCCACAGATACACAGTACATTCAGCAACCTTGGCTTTGTACATGCAGATAGATATCACGTGAACGAAAATTGCAATGGTAATAATTTTTTCATTTGATTATAATCAATTTCCATTAATGGATATTTAGTAATAAAATGTAATTTGCAGCTGCGTTAAAGTCAATTCTTTACAACATATTGACAGAAGACAAGTATCTGCGTACTTACCGTAGAAGTATTAGTTTTGGACAAAATGTAAACAAAGACCTGATACCTTTATTAATACATGCAAAGGAAGATGTAACAATAGAGCTTTTGATTAGAATATTAGTCAACTTGACAATACCTATCGAGTGCTTACTATCAGTTGATGTTATTTCAAAGAATGACTTTGGGAGACATACAATATTTGAAATAAACAATTTACTCGCATCCACCAAAGCAGCTTTCACGGATCATCGAGCTACGAAAGTGATTATTGAGTTTGTGAAGAAAAATGTTGACTTTGAGCAAAAGGCAAAGTTGTCATCTGTACAATGCACAAACATTAGTAACAGCCTTCTATTGCTCAGAAACATTTTGCACATACCTGAGGAGTCATTTGGCCAAAGTCCAAGCTACAATGGCCCCACACACGCCGTACAGAATCAAATACTTTGGAATATTTTTAGCCAAAGTATTGATAAAGTTCTCATTATGTTAATGACGATCCCAGATGCGGTAAGTGATGAAAAAATATTATTAATGCTAGAAATATTAACTTCGAAATTTATTAGAAAACGCCATTCTGACGTTTATATTCCTCTGTTTTAGTTTACATATGTATTTGCAATGGTACTGTACAAACCCTGTGATACACTACATGGGGACAAGTTTTTATGTGTATTACTTTTAAGATCCGAGATGTGTGTTTTGTATTTTTTTTTCTTTCAGAATAAATGGGCGGTAACTATGGTTCAACTGATAGCCCTCCTATATAAAGATCAACATGTAGTAACTTTACATAAGTTACTTAATTTATGGCTTGAAGCCTCTTTATCTGACAGTTCCGAAGACAATGAAAGTAATACAACCCCACCTGACAGAGGTATTAATACGCAACTTGTCTTTCTTGAATATTTAAAAATGAAGAAATTACTGTAATTCATATAACACCGACAGGTAGCGAGGACTTTTCACCAACATTCACTTCGGATCCTACGTCGGATTCTTCGGACACGGGTGCCA
This sequence comes from Arctia plantaginis, assembly GCA_902825455.1. NCBI lineage: Eukaryota > Metazoa > Arthropoda > Insecta > Lepidoptera > Erebidae > Arctia > Arctia plantaginis. Next base: position 13,369,765 of record CADEBD010000288.1, read on the forward strand.
GTGGCAAGAACAACGATGAACTTAATTTATTAAATAAAGCCTGGGATGCATCGTCTCAAATGAACATCACCAGTGAAAACGGTAGTCAAACATTTCAATCTCTAAATGAAAAAGACTTGAACTCAAGAAGTGACAATATTTGCATCGAAAATACCAACGGCGGTATCATGAAATCCGATTACGTATGTGTCATTACTGATATTTTGACGTCCGTAGGAATAAAAAGCATTGTTGCCTATTTTTTCATATTGTTTATTATAGGAAAAGGAGACAACTTGCAGCAGCGGTGTACAGTCCGATGCTAGAAGTGATCAAGTATTATCATCAAACAAAAATGATAAAAAGAATGTGATCGCTGAAAATTCAGATTGCGGATACGGCACACAAATAGAAAACCAAGAGTCTATATCAACATCTAGTAATGAGGACGAATTGCCAGCCAAGAAACCAGTGCATCAGAAACCGCACAATCCGAAACAGAGAATAAACAACAAGGTGCGCTCGTGCGTTACTATGCAGGATCGGAAGCGGAAAAAGATTGTGAAGAGAGGAAAAGCTAATATGTATACAAAACTAATTTTTTAGACATTTTATTTATCTTACATACTTTTTCAAAAATATTAATAGTATGATAACGTTGTTTTCAGCATCAACGTACAAGGCCTGTCATATAAAACGCCCACAGACGAAGATATATCGAATGTTCTTAAAGAATTTACTGTCGATTTTCTCTTAAAGGGATACAATTCATTGGTGCAGACCCTTCACAATCAAATTCTCACTAACTTGCAATTGGAAATTGACACATCGCATTTTTTTTGGCTCGTTACCTATTTTCTAAAATTCGCTACACAGATTGAATTAGACATAGAACACGTATGCTCGGTACTGTCATTCGACATTATATCATATTTGACGGCTGAAGGTGTTAACTTGTGTGAGCAGTTTGAACTTGCTATCAAACTGGATGGCAACGACTTGAAGCCAAACATTAGAAGACTTCATTTGGTAAGTCCTTACTAACTAAATGAGTTGCAATAGTTGTGTGAAATTTTGAAACTTTGAAAAGATAAGTCTTGGGTTCATGTTTTAGCATCCGCAACAAATAGTCCACTCCTTGTCTATTACAAATGTGTACCGGAAATACGAAACAATACTTTAGTATTTGTAAAATTTCACTCACTTACCCGTAGCCTCACAAACCGTAGCTTGCTTACAGATTACGTCAAACATTATGCTTTATGTACGTTTTATTTATTTATGTTATATTTATGTTATGTGCATTAATAAAAATATTTTTTAAACTACAGGTAGTCACAGCTTTGAGAGAAATTATTCAGGCTATAGAAGTGTATAAAAAGTTTTCACACATTAGCAAAGACGATCAAGAAGCGCTTGTCAATTTACAAATAAAGATATGTGAGACCGAGGAATTGCGGTCACTACTTGTACTGCTACTGCGTTATTACAATCCAAAATATAACACAAAACAATACTTGCAGGTATAAATAATTATACTAAATTCATGCGCTATGCGTCTAAACATTTTGACGGCACTTGGAATGATATTGCAACTGTGCTTGTTTCAAGAGAGTTAATTCTTAAATATCATTTTTTTTTTCATTGTATAAAGGGCAAACGAAACGAAATAAATTTCCTTAATCTGTTTTGATTTTATTCTACCTTTCATGAGTAAAATATTTTTCGTATTTCAGGATCTTGTGGTAACCAACCATATACTATTAATGTTCTTAGACGGTGCTATAAAGCTACCAGAATACTCGGGGACAACTAATATACTTGAGCATATTGGACAGTAAGTACTCAATTCATATCAACAGCCTATAATAGTCCAATGCTGGACATAGGCCTCTTCTTAGAAAAGGAGGTTTTGGCCTACTATACCACGCTGGCCAGACGGGTTTGTATAGAGTCTGTTTCAAGTTTTCCTTCTCTTTGCAGTGATGTTGTCTTGCTGTTTAAGTACTCAATTAGTAATCGTTTTTACTTCTCGTAGACATGAAAAGATAATATAATTGTATGAGGAATATAATAACATTGGCTATTTGATTACAACAGGTTTGCTACATCTGATATAATGTATCAGTACGGACTGTTGCTGGAAGATTATGCCGGTAACGGTGAATTTGTAAATGATTGCATATTCACACTAATGCACCACGTTGGGGGGGAACTCGGAAGTTTGATCACATTGTTCCAGCCAAAGATTTTAAAAACATTTACCTCCATATGGAAATCTGAGTTTGAAATTTGCGATGTAAGTGTTTTTATAGTCATAAGAAAATATATCATATTTTGCCACTACATCAGTGAATAATTTTAACGTCTTGTTCTTATTTATTAGGATTGGTCTGATCTTATAGAGTATGTAATAAATACTTTTATCAAAAAACCAAATTCTTTGCAAAGTACTGCTAATTGCCGGCTTGACACTGAAAGCTTTGATGACGACAAGATTGTGACGAGACCTAGTACTACCCCAATGTCACAAAAGAAGCTTGACGCCAACGCTGTTGACATGGTAATAAATCAAAAGTCCGCTCACATTAACTTCAACAACACTTCCAAGGAAAAGTACGTTACATTTAATTTATTTCATTATCGTTGTTTCGAGCATATACGAATGATTTTATTTATAGCGATGGCATAGTGAATTAATTTACTTTTGTAGGTGGACAGAGGATGAGCTATCTTCATTAAGTTGGAATTACATGCAGTGCAGTTCGTATCCTGATGTTGTGGGTGAAATCATTAAGTTGTTTAAAGAAGATGGTGTAATTAAGTCCAGAGACTCGGTTATTCACGAGCTTTTCAAACAAAATGCGATAAACAAAGAGGAATATGAGAAACTCGTAAAAGGAGAAACTGATAGAATCTCTAAAACCGTACAGGTCAATAAAAAGATGAGAGACGAAGAAATTGGCAAACTCTGTAAACAATTAACTCAAGATGGCAAGTTAAAGTGTTTGGAATGGGTTCAAAAAGTATTACTAGACACGTGTTTTGTCAAGATATGTTTAGAGAAAAGATCTAGGGAGAGTGAAAATGAAAACATATCAGATAAAACCAAATGGATGAAGCAAAAAACATCAAAAGATAAGAATGTTCTTTCACCGGTGTCCTACCATTCGCTTGGTAAGTGTGTTAATAACAAATAGACTTTTATATCTAATATATACATATTAATACGATATACATTCAGTCAAAAAAGTATCAGGAATGGATGATTTGTTTATGGTTCCAAATTATAAATTTTGTTTTTTTTGTTGTTGTTAGTTTGGTACAACTGTTTTCCATTTTGGCGCGGAGTTTGAGTTGCATCTGTTATTTATATTAAATACAGTACTGTTTTTGGTTATATCATATCTAGTGTGTATTGTGAATTTCATAATGGACAAAAACATCGAACAAAGAGTTTGTCTTAAATTTTGCATCGCCAATGCAATTTCGTGTTCGGAGTCACTGAAAATGTTACAGAAGGCTTACGGTGAATCGACATTATCAATAATATCGTGCTTATGAGTGGTACAAAGCGTTCAAAAGCGGTCGAGATGTGATGGAAGATTTGCCTCGCTCTGGTAGGCCATCAACGGCTGCAACTGAAGTTAACATCGCAAAAGTGAAGGAAATAGTGACTGAAAATCCTCATTAAACTTTGAGAGAGATAGCCGCCGAACTTTCTGTATTAACGCATTGTTACTGGTGACGAGACGTGGGTTTACGAGTTTAACATGCAAACGAGTCAATAAGCTTCGGATTGGCGCCTTCCAACTGAACCGAAACCGAAAAAACCACGCCAAAGTCGATCAAAAGTCTAAGTCATGTTAACTGTTTTCTTTGACTATCGCGGTGTTGTGCACTCGGAATTCTCGACGGAAGGTCAAACGGTAAATAAAGAATATTATTTGAGCGTTATGCGGCATTTAGGAGAGTAAATTCGACGAAAAAGGCCAGATTTGTGGAAAGAAAATTCTGGGATTTTGCACCACGATAATGCGCCAAACACTCAAAAATTATAGTGGTAATTGTTGGTTGGTTGGTTTGACATGCAAACGAGTCAATAAGCTTCGGATTGGCGCCTTCCAACTGAACCGAAACCGAAAAAAAACACGCCAAAGTCGATCAAAAGTCTAAGTCATGTTAACTGTTTTCTTTGACTATCGCGGTGTTGTGCACTCGGAATTCTTGACGGAAGGTCAAACGGTAAATAAAGAATATTATTTGAGCGTTATGCGGCATTTAGGAGAGTAAATTCGACGAAAAAGGCCAGATTTGTGGAAAGAAAATTCTTGGATTTTGCACCACGATAATGCGCCAAACACTCAACAACTATATTCACCAGATATGGCTCCAGCCGACTTCTTTCTTTTTTCCTAAACTCAAATTACAACTTCGTGGCACCCGTTTTCAATTGGTAGAAGACATAAAGGAGAATTCGCAGTGAGAACTGAACTCAATTCCGGAAACAGCGTTTAAAAAATGTTTTGGTGATTGGATTATTCGTTGGTATAGTGTATCGTTTCTGAAGGAGCATACTTCGAAGGTGATAAAATAAATTTGGATGAATAACAACCATTTTGTGTATTATTGATCTTTTCCCGGTACTTTCTTGACAGAGTAGTACACACAAGACAAGATTCGCATAAAATGTTACTGTTCTTGTAACTAATATGTGAAGCGGACAACTTCTGTGTACAAACATTAGTATTTTTAGTTTATTTTATTAGAAAAATAGTGAAAGTTCATAATGTTAAGGTATGGAAAAGCGACTGACTGTAATTGATTTATTTTCGTTGGTAGTAGTAATTATAAAATGTTGTTGACTCGAAGCGCAAACCTTTTAATTGTCGTTTCTCGTGGGCTTGCAGATAAGTAAAGAAAATAAAAACAATAGTCACTACTTTTTAATTAGTGGAATATTATAGTCTGAAGGAACGGGTTTTATGTCTCTTCAAAACAAAGGGTGTCCTACGACCAGACGAGATGATCATGCCTGACGGACGATTAACGTTGGGAAATTGTTCATATACTAATCGGCGCCAGAACTTTAATTGCGTGATCGTTAATGTGATATTTAAAAAACTACAATAAAGATAACAACAAACAAATGAAATATAAAGTAGGTGAATTGTAAAAGAAAAACAAATTTGGAAATAAAAGTAGAAGTCACAAACTTCTGAAAACCATTTCTCAGCAGATAGAAATTGTCAATTTTATTTAATTAAACTATAGTTTTAATCTGTTTTCTCATTTTCTACTTGTGTATAAGTCGACTAGAAAAACCTATAATAGTTAAAGTCGAAATTGGTTATCATATTTAAATACTTAATGAGACACTAAGAATGATACTTTTGCCATGATTATTAACTATTGTTAAATTAAAAGTTGAAGTACACTTTACACCCAATAATGTTGATGTATTTTACCAGCTTTTTTTTAAATTTTACTTTACTCAATTACAAATTATATTGCTCTTTTAGTTTTCAACCAGTCCGTACCGCTAGTACCGTGGAATTGCAAGCAAGCATCTATCTGCAAGGACTTGAAGTTCCTCCAGTTGTTACATAAGCTCGGATTCCATATGCCCGTCGACTCGGGCAAAGTTTTTATTCGAATACCTCATTTCTGGACTGCTGATTCTTTGTACGATGTAGCTGGTAAAATATTACCGATTGACGAAGGTAAGTGTACCTCACTACACAAGTTTTATAATCACTTCGAGGTCACCATTTGATTTTTCTACGTACGCTTTTATAAAACGGGCACAGTGTAATATTAGACTCCAATTTACCTTGTCCTGATTTGCCTTTAATAGTGGCAACTGACATAATAAGTGATTCGGTGTATACTGTAAGCTTGTATAATTTTGATTTTAAATAAATAAATAAAATACTTTAGATCTGCATTGACTGCATTCGCCTTTTTAATCCTTGCAGCTAAGTTGAAGTTCTCCATAAACGACATATCAGACAGCAGCATTACAAACTCGAAGCGACGAGATAGTTTGATATTATCAGCTTATCTCACAAAAGATATCACCATGATAGAGGCTTCAGACAACTTTTATCAAGTTCGCAAACAGAAAAATCTTGCTACAATGGTGAATTACACCCCTATGTAAGTATTACATAAATTAATTTATTTTCGAAAAATATTGATTCAATTCAAACCGTGCTCCGGCTTCAATTGCACAAAGGTTTTTCATACAATATGCCTTAAGGTGGTTAACAAAATAGTTATTTGAATATTTTAGGCCTGGATCTTCCTTTAACTCAGAAGCTAATAATGTTGACAAACACAACTGGTTGGAGGTCGTACAAAAATCACAGGAAGTCAAAATCGCCTTAAATATAGAAAGGTAAAGATATGTTCCATATTTTAAAAAGATAGTGATTTTTAAAGGTAGGTTTCAAATAAAAACTAGAAGAGCTCTTGCACATACATGGGTTGAAATTGACATTGGTGTTTTTTAGCAAAAAAACTATGTGCTTGTGCAATTCACACACGGCAGAAGTGAAATTTTAGAAAAAAAAAATTAAATAGAAAGATAAAAATATTCACACTCAAAATATTTTATTTTAAAAATACGCAATATACACACAAATATTATTGTGTATAAAATCAATACAAATAATTTACTAATGTTAATAAATTTAATTTTAAATAATTTATATAAATAAAAATTATTGTTTAAAATAACACGTGTTAAATAATTAACATAATTTAATTAACCAACGAATTTTAATACGCAAAATACAAAAAAATAAAACACGTGAATGATACACCACGTTGTTTATGATATATTTTCTGAAGGCTTCGTTGTACGCAGGCGCAGACACGTGATAGCATAGAGGAGATGAAGATTACAGAAAACACTGTATACTTGTAATCTATTTTATTCTCTCGCGGGCTAAATCCTATTTATCAATATGTTTGTCTCTTTTTACTGTCACTTTTTCGTTTCATCGATTTTCAAATCACAACGGTGCTAAAGAAGTATCTTTTTCATATTATTATTTATATTATATTTCATAAACCGTAATAAATTTGGTAATAAATCTAATTTCACCAGTTCGACAAGGATTTTGTAGTAGCGGTAACTGAATGGCTAGGGCGTCAAAATTAATAAAGTTGGCCACTCCTGTAGAAAACTTTTAGACCCGATCGAAGCATTTGCATCATTAATTTTATGACAGTGTTAAATCTTAACTTCTCATGTTTAATCCTTTATTATTTAAATATTTTTTACTAAAATAACGACAAATGTTACTAAAATTCGGTTACGACCAGAATTGCAAATCAAACTTGGTTTAAGGATAAGTTTTATAGTATAGGATAGTTTTTTAATATACACTAATTTAAATTGACCTCGTGATTATTATTAATAGTAATATCATAGAAGAGGACGTCATAATGCAACCACCCCTGATAGACAAAAAGGTGTTGGTGCCTCCATTGATGCTGGCGAACATTCCATCGGATCCAAGTTCATCGATGGAAGATTCTTGTCCTCAATTCCCCGGCTCCTCTCTCATGATGCCCAAAATAATGAGAATCAAACAAGAAACATCGCATTTCAATGTTCAAGTTGCTGAATCAGACTGCAACAACAGGTAGCTACATCTTTGTAAAATATTTTCATGTCATCATCATCATCATCATCATCAGCCTATCGCAGTCCACTGCTGGACATAGGCTCTCCCAGTGCACGCCACTTAGATCGATTTTGGGCTTCTCGCATCCAGCTCAAAACAAATATTCCTATATCTAATCTAGGTTAGTAAGTGTAGGTGAGAGTGCGACAGAACGGGAATATATCACAGCCAGATTGGCTGACGGAATATGTATATAAAGGCAGCGATGCGCGCTGTAAGACTTTTGTGATAGTATAGTAGATAGACATATTTTGTTTTCTCTACAGTGTATATGAAACGGCATCGGTGGCTTCGGATTTGACGCGAATGTACGTTTCCGATGAAGACGAAAAAGCAGACGAAATTTTGGTGCGACCCGTCATTCAAGTAAATCCAGACGACCAAATGGCGGTAGATGATTCCGAGAACGACAATGCAGGAAAACGTCCCAGAGTACAATTTTATCCTTCATTTTAATAATTACAATGTAATTGTAGGTGTAGTGTATCGTGTAAGTTGCCAATAGTGTTTTACATTACATATGAGATAAGTTTGAATATGTTTAGCGCAGAATTGGGTACCTGCTGTTAAAATTCATTACGATTTGCTGTACGTCTATTGCGTTGCCTAAATCTAAGATAAAATAAGTTTGTTTTTTCTTTTTACAAAACGGTGGTCGAGTGTTCGACGGTGTCACGTATTATGATGCAACGTTCAAATTGTGTAATAGTTACAATAAGATGTTCGATTAATACAATCGATACTTCTCACATTCCTAAGATTTAGGTGGATTTTTTAATTTTACAATGTTATGATGCTTGAGCATTAAAAGTATGACGTTTATTATAATGAATGTGTTTATATTATAGGAGGTATTATATCTTAATATGCGTTTGAAATGTTTTAAAATATTTTTATTCAATGTGACAATAGTGACACTGGGAATTAAATAGATTTTATAACACTATTACGTTTTATTAATAATTTACAATTATATTAACGAACTACACCGTACACATATAGTAACAACAATAGAATACCAACAATTAAGTCTTAACAATAACACTACAGTTTCTATTCGCTGATCACGAAAACATTCTCTTGTCATAATGGACAGGAACTATTGAAAAGTTATATAAATCCAGTCAGGTACATTTAAATTTGTATAAGTTACAAACTTCAAACCTAATGATGATTTTGGAGACTGTGACCCGCATTACTGTAAGAGTTAACATTATGCAAGTAGTTTTTAATAGCGTCGTCATAATTTTTTGAGTCTAAAGAATCCACGTCATGACCACCGGTGTTTCCATAATAGTTATGAGTATCTCCGAACGAATTACCGGGAGCTCCTTCCGAAGCGTAGTCATCACCATAGGGCACTAACTGTTGGGATTTTCTGGAATGTCCTTCGCTGTAGGAATGAATTTGGGGCTCATAAGATTCTCCGTTCGTTGACCCGTCCTGTGAATGATGCTCTTGTACCTGATAATCGCCGGGTTGATCGTGGAATTGATGGAGTTTGCTGTCTTGGCTACCGAAGGGTTCGTGGGCAGGCAATGTTTTTGGTGACTCGACATGAGGAACTTTGACAATCTGCGGCACTGGTACTGGATAAGGTTTAGAAATGTGCACAGGATATGGTACCTTTTGGATCACTTTTACTGGATAAGGCACTGGCACCTTGACAGCTACAGTTTTGGTTATTTTAATTATTCTTACTGGCGTTTCAGGTATCTCGACGTGCTCACCCAGATTGTGTAACTCCGTCTCATAGTCTTCGACAGGTATTGTGTGACTTTCGTGTGATGCGAAACCGTAGTAGACGCAGCACAGTAGTATTACTGATTTCTGGAATAAAGTGAATTACAAAACTTAGAGTTTATGTTCTTAACTTGTAGGGCCTGTACGTTATAGGCCTATTTCTTAGCGTTCCATGGATTCAGCGTGCGGGTGCCGGATCCATCGCATGATAGATGAATTACATACAATTCTGCACTGTACATATAACCTTTCACTGCGACTGTTTAGTCCACACTTGTGCATTAAACTCTAGTTTTTCTCTTAATTTTTTCGCCGGTGTCTCTGTATTTTTCTCGTGTACTTCTACATTGAATACATTTACGGACAGGTAATATACGATACGGACAGGTAGATACGTAGGGCTAAAGTAACGCCAGGATGTAGTTAGTGTAATATAAAATTAATAAATTTAACTGACTTCAAGAGGTTTCCGATTCTACAGAATATTTTTTGTGTATGTTTTTTTAACTGTTTAGGCTCTTCTCAAGGCTGGTCCCAGTTAAATTTGAAGAAAAACGAAAGGATGAAAAATACAGCTATATACAATTTTGTGCTGATTTAGGCGTATTGAAGTAGGTGGCTATCTTTTATACCTTATTTATACATATTCAAAATCTTCTATCAATAAAAAAATGGTAAGTATGCATTAAAATCAATAGGAGTTATACAATCTGAATCTATCAGTCGTGAAGCTAGTTGGCTATTTGATAAGTAAAGTGAAATTAAAATTTCGTAACAATTTACAAAATATTGTACTAAAGTATAAACAGTAGTAGTAGTATAGTTTGTAATATTGAATTGTAATATTGAATTTGATGTTCATAGCATAAAGTAATACAGTTCTAAGCTACATAGACAGGTCTAGTCGTAACAGCACGATTACAAGAATAGGAAATGTAATGTTATGTAACGAATCGCATAAGACGGTCAATTTCTGGCGTCTGAAGAAAAAAAAAGGAATCGACGTCGTAATAATGTAATAAGACTAGGAACTTGTTTACTAACCGGTATATCCATTGTTGCGTTCGAGCGTAGGTACGTTCGCAGTGCAGGAAAAAAACTATCGAACGACAACTCTTCCAAGTGCCTTATATATGGTACATTCTCCGAGAGACGGGCTAGACGATCGACCATTTACTTTCTGCAGCAGTCACTTGCGATCGCGAGGCGCTACAATAATGGTTTGTCACATAACAGGATAGGATTTTTTAAATATTAAGTAATAGATTATGTTATAATTATCTAAGTAGGAATAAGAAAGCTTATATTTACTAAGAACGAAACTGTCGTATAAAGTTAACCGATTCTGACCTATGGAGTATAAGGGTCACATTTAGATATGTAAGCAGATAGCTGACCTTGAAGAACACTGCAAAAACACGTTCATCCAACACAAATAGCGTCGTCGTCATTAAAGTTGAAACAAATTAATTTGTCAAAATTTTAGTTACAGGAAACTAATTTAATTTACTGATGATGATGATTAGGAGCCTACTAGGTAGTCGAAGGAGACTTCTTACTTTTGAATCTTATCTCTTCGAGGAGCTACAATAATAAAATGTCTACAGCAATAATCTTAATGTCTCTTAGTTTTTATGGATATACACAAGTTTTTCAAACCTGTCCATAATTCTAATAATTATGATGAAAGTTTTCATTTACAATAACAATAACAACAAATTTTACAATTTTAATTTAAAATTTTAACAATACAATTACAATAATAACGTTAGATTATTTGACACCAGTCTACATAATGCACACTTATTTTACAGTGAAAAGGGTACAGTGGTTTAAATATAATTATAGATCAATTCTGACCGACGGATAGGCTAGCTAAGCCACGGTACAATTATAATACAGTACTCCAACTTCATACAAACGGACGAAATGCGAGCTATACCTACGGGCCTCGATCTCGGGGTGCGCTCGGGGTGCAGACAGTCACGGCTGTACCGCAGTGTCGAACGGACGGTGTGTTGTTTTTTTAACAATAACCGAGTGATTTTTTTCTCTAAAAATCAGTTAATATGACGAGTAGGAAATATTGTGCTGTTTTTGGTTGTATGAATTCGTCAATAACGCATCCAGACATAAGTTTTTTTAAATTACCTGGAAACTCTGAAAGGTAAGACTATAAAATAATTTTACTTACTAGTAGATAGGTACATAATGTGTGTCTTTTTAATGGATAAGTATTTCCTTTTATCTCATGAAAAAAAAAGGTGTTTGGATTAACAAATAAAGCGAATAGAGTAACGGAAAGTTATTGAGACGAGTGAAATAGGTAGTTATATGCGGTTCTGAATGAATCATGATGCGGTAGGTACCTACCTACTTACGCTTGTGTTAAAACTTCGGTGCATGTGTGTTTTGTTACTTTGCATAATTCAAAGTAAAGACGTGGTATTTTATTATTAATAATATTTGTTTATTATCTGTGTGTATGAATAATACTAGAAAAATTTTTTTACCGTCTGTGTATCATTAGATAGTTTTCGAAATTTTCACAAAGTGTTTCTGCTGGTACTATAACAACATATACCACTAAAAACTGGTTTTATTTTCTCGGTATTAACAACAACAGCTAGACTCATATATAATATTTAGATGTTTGAGGGTTGTGATTTTAAAACATTCGTAGTCAGCTGTTCAGTTTTTTAATAATTAATTAATTGGTGACCAAAGAATTTTTGTTTTGAGTTGTTGCGAGTTATAGGTAGGTACCTAATTTTAGAGACGTTAATAAGCTGAGATAAAAAGTTACTTACTCGTCAGCTGTTTCTTGCATTCTAGTTGAGTAGGTAGGTGTTGGAGTTTCTAAGGATTGGAGTTTTGTAACGCGTAAGGAGAAAGCACATTTTTTTTATTCTATAGAAGGATTTTTAAGCTATTGCATAGCTTTTATCGCGGGCTGACCGAATCAAGAAATTCTCAAAACCTAACGAAAAATACCTGACACCACGCAGATTTCTTTTCTTTTAAAAAATAAATAAGAGTGCCACATGTATTTATTTTCTTCAGACGTCTTCAATGGTTGCAACTGATCCGGCGAGATGATTTGGAAAACAAACCTAACTTTAGTTGCTACCAAGTTTGTGAAAAACATTTTATTTTGGAGGATGTATTACATTCATCGAATAGAAAACTTTTAAAAAAGAATGAACATAAAATAATTAAATCCAATCAAAAAACAACACGCATTTTTATTGAACACTTCCTATTCAATATACAAAGTATTTCATTTATTTATATAAAAAGGATATTTACAATCACAAATCTAAATAGAAACAGAAAGTAGGCAAATATAATTAAAATGCTGGAGACGGGCAGCCCTAACGCATGTTTACGTACCGCGCGGCTGTAGGCATTTATTTCTATCATGCGGCCGAGTTACGCTACTGTATTATAATTGTACCGTGGCTAAGCCGTTGACCGCCAAGGACGCATTGATGAGTCATTCAATAAATTCATCGAGACGCATCCTAAAGTGTCCATCGCACTTCATTTTTTACAGACGAATAAAACTTGGCTAACGTGTTTTTTAGAATCAGAAATATTCATAAGAGGTCATCCTGAATTCGACTTTTATAATCATGCCTTAAAGCAGTGAGATATAGTCTAATTAGGCAGGTAATATTTAAAAAAATATTGATTTAAAAACTAACTTAGGTATAAAGCGCCATTGACGGCTTAAAGCGTCAATTAGTACTGTGACTACCCACGAATGAGCAAGCCAACACAACTGAGCATCATAAAGAAAGGGACTAGGTACATTAGTGTAAAATATTTATTATTTAGCATAGTACCTAGTCACTAACTAATAGTTTTAATCTTTGTTTGTAGTACATAGATTAATTTAAATATACACAGGGTTCCTGGGTATGTCGATCTGGATACTTTAGGGGTTGTAGTTGCCACCGTTTGTAATAGATTTCACTATGAAACACCATATCCCAAATCTAACCATTTCTAAGATATAGGAATTTTAAGATTTTTTAAGAATTTATATTCTTTATTTTATGCTTTTTTACTCTTTTGGGGAGATGATACATTGTTTTATAATTCCCATTACTAAAATTGTAGTTAACTTAAAAACATGGTTAACTTAACAAAGTAGATAGTTGATAATAGCACAACGAAATAAATTTGAAAAAATCCTTGACGAATTTTATAAAAAAGTCTAAAACAGCCAAACTGCGGATTTGAAAACATGTACATATTGTCCGCTATCTAACAAGGTATTTTTTTTATGGTATAAGGGGGCAAACGAGCAGACGGGTCACCTGATAGTAAGCAACTACGCATAGACAAAACACTATAAATCTAAGACAACTACGGCCGCCCATGGACACCTGCAGGAGCCCCTTCCGCTCAAGTCAGCGGGAGGGGGGATTTGGATTCCTGTAGTGATGTGCCGAGTCGCTGTTTTGGTGGATCGAATCGACTCGAGTCGGTTTATACGGTATTCGAATCATGACTCGATTCCGCGATTCCAGCCCAGTACTCGAGTTCTATGTTTAGTATTCGAATGTTAACTCCAGTCCAGAACTCGAGTTTAAGACTCGAGTCTAGAAATTCGAGTCCAGAACTCTAGTCTGGAAATTCGATCTAGAACTTGAGTCTAGAAATTCGGGTCCAGAACTCTTCTCCCCTGGGATAGGGCCTGATTAGGCATGGTGTCCATTCGGGGAGGACCTGAAATAACATGGTCCGGGTCCTCCCCAGAGTAGGACACCTTAGGCCGGCCGTCGGGGTGCTTTTTAGTGGAATCACCACATACTCCTGGCTCATAGTCCCCGAGGAGCAGGAGATCAGAAGGGATTTTGCACCCCAACAACAAAAAAAAAGGCGTCACATCATTGCTTATTTAAACAGATATCGAGTACGAGCGAGTCAACCTAACTCGTATGCTAGATTCGAGTCACATGGAATCGCTAAACAGAATCGAGTCAGCGAGTACAAATTCGATTCTTCCTGACTCGAGTGCCGGAATCGAGTCCGGCATACTCGATTCAAAATAAATTGGTATTCGAATAAGCGAGTCTAAAGCAGGAATCGAGTCTGACTCGAGTCAAGCCCTACTCGGCACATCGCTAGATTCCGGTAAACTCACTCACTTAGTGAAAGGCAACGAAAGAATTGCTTAACACCGGTTTTCCGTGAGGCCTTGGTGTCACTCCGATCGAGCCGACCCATTCGTGCCGAAGCATAGCTCTCCCACGGTAAAGAGAGAGAATAGTTAAGGTAAGTATTAGAATTCATAGAAAAATTAGCGGGAGTATTAAGAATTAGCGTACACCCCGCTATTACATTTATTTTAGAAAAATAATTAGGAAGTCCCCAAAATAAAAGTAAGGTGAACTTAAGTAGCGTTTTACATTGACGCGCCTGTTGGTCTAGTGATCCTTACCACTAAGTCAGAGGTCGTGGGTTCGATTTTCACCCAGGACAAATAACTGTGTAAGTCGTTTAATTACACCCAGACACGAACGAACAATTATTCGTGTCTGGGTGTAATTGGGTGATTCTTCGCTCTTTTTACTTCTGGGTCATTACCCGCGACATAGTAATCTTTGAAAAAATAAAATAATCTCTGATAATAAACTACATATTTTATTAAAATTCTTGTCATTGTGTCATGAGCTTGATTTAAATAATTGAGTATTTTAAAACAATTAATAATGGTGCATTTAATTTCTGCAGGTTTCAAATGACGCAGAAAACTGAAGAATTAAAAATAACAATTATTTACCCAATTTTATCTAAATTATGTATTTAGAAAAAAGTAAGTAGGTATGTTTATCATCAGTCTGGTTACCATAATACATGGCGCTGCCTATATAGTTTGGGATCAGACGGCCGTGTCTGAGATGTGCGAGGTTATTATTAGGTTACTAGGTTTATTTTCCGATTCCATTATTTGGAGTTTTCATAGACTATTATATCTATGTAAATCAGGCAGAGTACCTGTGAATATTCAGGAAATATTTAGTCAATCTTAGTTTCTCTAAAGTTGTGTATACGTTAAGTTTGCGTTCGAAACAAAGCCAAAGAGCAAAATGTTAATTGACATAAAAGGTGTGGAAAGATATTTCGATGTGAATGATACATGATTTCAGAGTGTTCTTGGTTAACTTTCACCAGGTTCAGTTTCTTAAATATTGCACAAAAATATACACAGTTACAACTACTTACCTACAACTCACTTTTATTAGTAAAAAGAAGAAAAAAAGTTACTTTTATTTAAGTTTGTGAGTACAGTTACTTCCCAAAGCAGCCGTGTCCGAAAAGAACTTGAGTTAGTTGGAAGGAAAGGATCCCGTGCTGTACTTGCTCACTTGACGATGACCGGCTGAAGCATCTTCGGGCAGAGTCACACACGTCAAGACACGAACCTCGGGCTCAACGCATAAGCGAAATCACCCCGATAAGCGAAAGCCTCCCTCGAAGCCAAATTGGGCGTCCGACAGATTAAATACCTCGAAAAGCTGCCGGATTATGTGGACAGAGAGGACCCTCTTGCGGACAGACTAAATAACAACAATGCAACAATGGTACGAGTACTTATAGTTTTTTTCTGTCCAAGTTTTTAATTTTGATTTCAATATTTAATCTCTTAAGAATGATTCTTGAGAAGTCTTCTTAAAAATGATTAAAAATTCTTCTACTCTTCCGTCTATCATTTAATTCAGTTATTTATCTTTGCATTTTCTTTCTTTCCTTTTAACTTGCCCTTTCAATGCAATGTATTCCCTCGCTCCCTTCATTTTCTACTTGATCTAATCAATTTTTCTTCTCCAAATCATGCTAGAAGCATGGTCAGTGCTCACCTGATGACTTGTCCTGCCACGACCAGCTATACTTTTTTTTTATGATGATCAGATGACAGACCGTCGGCTCTTTTGCCTCCCGTTGGAACGTCGCCTATGAACGCCTAGTGGTAGTAGACACAAGTGCGTTGCCGGCCTTTGAGGTGGGAGTATGCTCTTTCATTGAAGGTTTAAAGCTAGTATCGGTCCGGCAATACGGCATTTGTTACACAGATTGGTTGTGCGAGATAAAAGTTTCTTGAAAAGCAAGTTGTCAAAAAAATATTGTTAGACGCCATTGTACCGCCTAAAAAACACAAAAACTTCAAATACTAATTATGTAAATATTTTTTATCATCTTTTATATGTTTTAAACCACTGTTACAAAAAAAGGCTGTGAGGGGTCTATGGACCCCCGCACAGTGATTCGGCTAGAACATGCTAGCGGGACAATTTTCAAGACATAATTAATTAATTTGTTTATCACCTCATAAAGGTATCTTATCAGAGGGACAAAGTAACCCTTATTCTTATATAAGAGAGGTCATTTTCATTTACAAATCAGTTGCATTTTAGGCACATTTGTGATAAGATATTTTAAAATTGGTAGCAAAGTGAAACGAGTTTTTGGTGATTTAATAATCTATTGAAGGTATGTACTCTATTATGTCATATATTTATTTTTTGAATATGTATACTTTATGTATAATATCAATTTTTAAATGTATACATAAATCTAGCAAATTTTACATTAATTATAAACTTTTAAGAGTAGCAATTTTTTTTATCCACATATATCCACCTAGATTTTTCTATATGTAATATGAGTACCTACAACATTCAGGCACAGATTCATATAAATATTATAGACCCCGAAAAGGCCAGAAATTAAAATTATTTTATTTTTTTCAGAACGAGTCGTGACTTTGACGAAAATGGAGTTGTTTGAATAATGGCTAAAACATGACAAAACTGAACGAAACAGTGGATTTTTTTATTTTATAAGTGAAAAATTCAATATGTCTGTTATGTTTCTGACGATTCTCTAAAACGACTCAAAATGAAAATATTAAACCTTTCAGCAAAATTGAATCAAAAGTGGACTTTCTTTAAAGAAATGTAAAACAAAAAGTGTAACAAAGAAATGTTTTTTATCAAACAGAAATATTGGTTAGAGGGATCCGAAATCGAAATAAAGATGTGTGTTAACCAGCCGTGCACTTCAACATCATCAGCGGCTCTTTCCGTAGGGCGGCCCAGAAAATAATTTGAAAACTCATCAACGAAAACGTAGAGACGGAGAGTAGAAGATCTTTTGGAATCGCGAAGTGCCAGTGAGCTTATTACAGCAGCTGAGTTAGCTAGTTGAAAAGAAAGACATCGAAGTGTTGCTAAACAGATCCATAACGTCGCGGTCAGTGAAACTAGAGAAAAGAATAAGTGTTCTGAACGAGGTCGGCAGTTGACACCAGACGAAGCTTTTGCTTATTATGTGGATTCGAAATCGACTTCTCACTCATATAAACCAACAAGAAAGTGGTCAATGAAGCGGGACATCAAGTGTATCCATCGTTCTATAGTTTAGGTACGTCCAAAGCTTCTTGTCTGACTGACTGAATCTCGAGCTGAAATTAAACTCCAGGCGATTTGGGATAAACGGCTGAACGATTAGTTAAAGTTCAGACGGAAGTCATTAGAAGTGTGTTACCTCGTTCTTATTATACGTTGATAAGCAAATGGGGCTGTGATGGGAGTTCGGGGCATAGCACGTATACACAGAAATTTGAGAACACTAACGTTACAGACGAATTTTTGTTCGTATACTCATTTATCCCTTTGATTTGATGGCGAAACTGTGATCTGGCGAAATCCAAGACCTTCCTCTACTTTATTGTGTCCTATTCAGTTTATTTTTGCCAAGGAGATAAAAGAGTTTAAGAAAGATTAAACTTCAAAATTTTTAGATGAAGTAAGTCAGCTTCTTTCAACATTATGTAACGTTGCTGGATATCAAATCTCTGTTAAACACGATTTGTTTTTGACATGAATGAATGAATGACAACAAAAGTGTTATATTTGCGCTGCCACCCCGTCTACTATGAACTAGGAGTCAAAGAAATATCCCAGAAACGAAGAACGCCTTGCATTTGGTTTATCTACTTTACATGCATGGATCCGCACGTTTGAATGTTTGCTTCACATCAGCTATCGTTTAGAAATAAAAAAGTGGCAAGTCAGGGAAGATAACGACAAAGCTATTGTGAAGCAACGCTCACAAGAGATACTAAAAGTGTTTAAAGATCGTATGGGTTTCATTGTAGATAAACCAAACCTGGGTATTGTAACACATATGATGGAAACACAGCACGTAGTTCTTTTTCAAAAGCTGAATTGAACAGCGAAATTACAGGAGTAGACGTAGATTTCATGTAATTTTAGGAACTTTGTCATCGGGATATGACATAAATTTTATAGAATTCGAAAAGTTTTATGTTGATACTAAAAAATTATACCTTGATCTGTATTCGTGGTATTCCATGCCCGTTACTGTGCTTAAAATTCTTGTACACAGCGCGGAAGTTATAATCTTTTCTTCTTCCCATCGGACAACTCTCCGAAGAAGCCCAGGAAGCAAGTAATAAAGACTGTCGTAGATTCGTAGATATTTGAATTTTTCTTAGCAGACTAGATTGGTATACAAACGTACTGACTGATTTAAAAAATAGAAACTTTTCGATTGTGTTTTATTTTCATTAAAATAAAGCTATTTATTTTTATCCGATTTCATGTGTTTTCGATGCTTGATTTTTTTTGTCGTTATGTTTTTATGTCTTTAGTTACTTGACTGATGATGAAATGCAGAGGGCTGTAGGAATGCTACAAGCGGGAAGCAATCAGTCCCAGGTATTTCAGTATTTTGATGTCAATAGGAGCGTGATTTGTCATCTTTGGGAGCGTTTTGTAATACCCCGTTTATTAACAAAGACCTGTGTATTAACCTGCTGAGCAGTACCCAGGGCGTGGAAGGATTACAACAGCTCGACAGGATCGATATTGATCGTCAGCCATGTACAATTCTCAAGCCTTGTTGTTGTTAGCCACTAAACCGTGAGAAAAAGGCTGCATGAAAATGGCCTACGAGCACGACACCCATACGCCATGGGATGAGATGCATGATAATGCGCGTTCGCAGCTCGGAGGAACAAATAGTATTTTAAAACATCCGGGTATTGCCAGTGGCGGATTAACCACGTAGCAAAAGTAGCAAATGCTACGGATCCCGCGCATTTAGGGGCTCCGCGCAAGAACGCTTTCTGACCCTAAAAAGTATCTATTAATCATTATGCTTCATCAATCGTCATCAACAGCCTATAACAGTCCACTGCTGGACATAGGCCTCTCCTTAGAAAGGAGGTTTTGTCCTACTATACCACGATGGCCAGACGCGTTGATATAGGGTTTTCACGGAGAAAATGTTTAAGGAGTCAGGTAAATATTTTTTAAATTTAGATGTAATTAATATTTATTATGATTCTATATACGAAAAAATATATCCTTGTTGACGTTTACGTATTATTGTTTTAAACTCGAGAAACCATTGCTAAGGTATACGAATTTCTGAAAATAGATGCGAGAGATATATTGGAACTAGTAAGTGATCCAGTTTGCAGTGCAAGTCCAATTTTAATATCGAAATTAAGTGAACATTTAAATAGCGTACGGAAAAGAACAGCAATGGCAGTGGGGGTATCAGAGAGAACAATTACTAATATATGGGCTGAAGGAAAAGAATCTGACTCTAAATTTAAATCTCCGCATAAAGACCGTAAAAAACGTTTAAAAAAGTTAGAATTAGACAACTTTAACGTTGACGTTATACGTTCAAAATTACCATTTAGAACATCGCGAGTTACCTACCTTGCTAAAGTTGAAAATAATATTTCAAGATAAACTTAACTATGATGGAAGTATTTCGACTCTGCGTACAGCTTTGGCAAAGTTGGGATACAAATGGCGAAAAACTGTGGATAACAGACGTGTTATTATAGAGCGGCATGACATCCAAAAACTACGATTTTCCTACCTAAAAAATTTACTCAGATACCGTCAAGAAAATCGGTGTATCGTATATACAGATGATAGCTACATCTTAACTAATCACGTGCAAAACAAAGGATGGGGTAATAAAGATGGACCACCTTTAAAGAGAAACCTGTCGAAAGGACAAAGAATTATCATTGTGCATGCTGGTTCAGAACAAGGTTTCGTACCTAACGCACTATTGACATACAAAGCAAATAGTGTTTCTGACATGTACGCCGAAAACTATGAAAAGTGGCTAAAAGAACGTCTAGTACCGAATCTTCCACCTAACTCTGTGGTTGTGCTTGATAATGCCTCATACCATAACGTTCAAAATGACAGAGCCCCAAATTCTAATTCCAAAAAAATAGAAATGCAGAGATGGCTGACAGAAAAAAATATAGCTTTTAATCAAGATATGAAAAAAATTGAACTGTATGATTTGATTAAAAAAAATAAAGAAAAATATATCTGTTACAAGATTGACGACATACTTCAGCCATATGGCATAAAAATTCTTCGACTGCCACCATATCATCCTGAACTAAACCCCATAGAAAATGTGTGGGGAACTTTAAAGAATTATATTGCTTCGCATAATGTCGACCAAAATGTGACGGAAATAATGAAACTCATAAATGAACGTTTAAGTCAAATTGATGAAGGGATGTGGGGTAATACTTGTCGACATGTACAAAAGAAAGAAGAAGAATACTATAGACATTTTGACATGGAGTCAGAATTCATAATTAACCTTGGTGAGAGCAGCGAATCCGAAAATTCATCATTTGATTTTTCAAGTAGCGATTCAGAATAATGTTCAATAAATAAACATTACATTACGAAATAACTCTTTTTTTTTTTAAAACCCGTATATACTTAACCCGTAAATAACTATATTTGTATTTGTACGACTGTACCTCTTGTCACGCACACAAAGTCACTGTATATGTACAAGGTTTACCCACACATAGGGCCGCGCGCACATCTGAGTTGAACTATCTATTTGTAATACGTGCAAAACAGTCTACACACACTAACATTAGTATTATTACGTATCTCTGGCAGACATATCAGCGCGCGAGTTGAGCGGAAAGTACTAGAAACCGTTCAGCGTAATCCGCGTCTCGGCGCGAGAACCACTGCGAAGCTTCTGCAGCGTCACGGGATGTCTATATCACACTGGACTGTACACAAAATCCTTCGCAGGGATCGCCATACAGCCATACGGGGATGAAAGCCGTCGTGTTTCTTATTGCCGATGGTTGGCGAATCAACAGCGGCATAATCCTACCTTAGTGTCACACGTGATTTGGACCGATGAGTCCACATTTACGAGGAACGGCATGTGGAACCGCCGGAACTCTCATATTTGGTCTCGCACCAATCCACGTGAGTACCAACAGACGGGACATCAAATGTTTGGGCGGAAATTAAATCAAGAATTGTTTGTTTGTAACAGTTTTGTTTTATTTAATACCATAAACTTGATAACCTAAAACAACCATGGGGCCCCTTGATAGAATTTGTTACACTGGGTATTGTCATGGCCTGCACAATCGCCAGACCTCAATCTCATGGAGTACGCATGGGACATGCTCCAGAGACGTGTTCTAGAGAACCTGGATTGAGTGAACCTGGATGTATTCGTGCTATTTGTAAATTAAAACCGACAGATACTTGTAAACCACATTTCAAGAATTTAAAAATTTTAACTGTACCATCGCTTTACATTTATGAGGTCGTTATATTTGTAAGATTGAACTAAAATTATTTGACTCTGTGGAAAGTCGACGTCGCTTAAATAAGTTGCACTTGTTGCCCACAAAAACTTCCTTCGCCCACAAAAGTATATATGCAATGGCACCGAAATTGTATAATAGATTGCCAAACCAAATTGTATTGAGCACAAATATTAATGAATTTAAATGTAAACTCTTTGAATTTTTTAACAATAAAGCATATTATTCCATAAACGAATATTTAAATGACCAATGTTAATACTATTGACATTAATTGAATATTTTTTACTATAAATTTTAATTATCTTTTATTATTTTTACTTAATTTGACCTGAACTGATGATGACTTTAAATTATATATACTTATATGGATTGATGACTTTGTTTATGTAAAATGATGATGCTTTATTTAAACAATACTCTTAGAATATTTAAGGAATGTACCTAATTTCAATGACGTATTATACCTACTATTGCTTTGTTTATATATCATTGCCTAATATTTTGTATGCCTTTCGGCGGGACATAGCTTGTACATAATAAAATTGACATCTTAACCACCTATGTATCACAAAATTGAATAAATAAATGAAATGAAATGAAATGAAATGAGTGTAAATTTCATTGGGAGTGATTGCCGCAGGATCAGATAAACAATCTTATAAATTTAATGAAAACTCGTTATCGCAAGTTTTAAACATTTTGTATTGAATTTCCAAATAATTAAAATAAATGTCGTTATTTAATTTTGTTAAACATAAAAAGTTTCATTTCGTTTTAACTTTATTTTATACTACGTATAAAACTACTACGTATAACGTACACATATTGTTAATTATTGTGATTAAGTGAACAATGGAATGAAGGATTTTATTGCTTTAGTCATTAATGCAACTAAGAACTCTTAGTTATTATTTATAAAAGAAATATAAATATTTTACAATATAGTAAAAATCGTTCGAAAGGGCAAAACCGTACATTTTGCTTAGACTTTTTTGATGTGTTTGTAATATGATACATGTTTGTTTATTTACACAATGTAATGTTAATTTAAATAAGACAGTGTAAAAGCACTAGTTTCTAAAATCAAAATGCTGTAAATACGAAATCTTCTTTGAAAATCTGTGAAAAACGAAAAAGTTTATAGGGTGTTTTGTCTTAACAATTCTTGGAAAGTTCCAGGTTTGGGGCTAAATATTTTTGGAAGTTGGTAACACTGCATTAACATGACACTTCATGACAGTAACACAGTATGACACTTGTCATAAGCAGAAATCAGTGAAATTATATACATTTAATTTTGTCTACAAAATAATTGTATTATTTTTGTTGTTCAACTTGTAAGATATGTTATTTTTTCACGAGAGTAGTAATTTTTTGTTTAGTTGTAGTTAGTACCAAATTTTTAAAAACGATCATTATTTTACCCGACAGCGTAATGCTGTATAAAATTATTAATACTTAATCATTTATTTCGAATTGTTTTAGTTGACTATTGCCATTGACGACGTAAGTGATGGCTTTACCATTACCTATTGCCCCGTGCTCGAAAAGGGATGGTCTTGGTAGTTTAAGTTGTGAGCATTTTGATTACGCCAGTAGTATGGCAACAACTTTGTTGGCACCAGTAAAAACTGAGCGACAAATCTTCGAGCATTCAATGTCAGAAGATGATCCTAACGCTAATACACAAGTACCAAGTGTTGTGGGTACAGAACTTCGCTGGGGTCCGCGACATAAGGGAGCTCAAGAGCTTGCTGAACTCTATAGTCCAGGTAAGAATTTTATCATTTACTAATTAGATTTTAATTAATTTGTTATTTTATCTTTCTTTTATTGTCTATAATATTTACTTTGTTTATGTGTTTATATGAGGCTCTTATTTGAACAAAGAATTGAATCAAAATTTCATGTGGTTTTTTCTCATTGCAATGATATTGATGATACTCATATAAACTACTTGTTTACTATTTTCTTAGATATTAATTAGAAGGCATATTATAGAGGAATGAGAATGTAATTTTTGTTTGACAGGCAAAAGACTACAAGAATGGGTGTGTGTGGTGGTTTGTTGTACATTGTGTGTCAGTGCAGGCCTTCTTATGGCTAGACACATACAAGCAGATGCTTCACTATTATTAGCAGCAATGGCTGGTGTTCTAACAGCAGATTTTGCATCTGGAGTAGTTCATTGGGCTGCTGACACTTGGGGAGCAGTTGATCTTCCTCTTATAGGCAAAGTAATACTGTATTTCATCAACTGTATCTATCTATTGCTGTCTGTGTGTTTTATATTGTAACAACATTTTCATCTGCTTTCCTTATTCATTCATTGCCAACATTTATTATCTCGCCTTAAATTTTTGGAATTGATACCTGCTCAGATAAGACAATAACATTGCTCACGTAGACAACCTTATCTAAAATTTTATCTGTGGTAAATCAGAATCAACAACGATTTTTTGTTTGATTAAGTGTACTAAAACTTATTCATAAACCTTTTTGTATTGGATAGAGGTTAGTAGAGGTGTTGGTTTGAGGAAGGCAATGTCATACTACTACCATTAAGAGTGAATCAATAACCACAAATAAAGGGTGAACAGTAGGGTGTCCCGTCAATGTATGGGATTTTTTTTTTTAAAGCGACGGCTACGCAAGAGGTATCAAAAGTTGCGTTTTTGTGAATAGATTACAAATATAACAAAATTTAATTAAATATTTGTCATCTTTAGGCCTCTACCGATCCTAGAAGTTTTTCAAATTTGCCATTTTTAGAGGTTTCGAACATAAACTATAAATGATACAAAAATAATGTTTTAAAGGTTTTAATCAAATTTATAGGTACTACAAAGACATAAGGTAATGTTCAGTAAAGTTTAAATACTTATAATTAATGCTTATTTCAAATACGGAATTGGTTCTTGTGGCCAGAATTAGGCATTTCCGCGCGAGATTTTAATCTGTTTCTGATTAAACCAACCCGAGCTGTAGCGTCCGTGACACTTAGAGAAGCCTCCGTCACTAGCTTTACACATCTTTCCACTGATTGTGTATGACAGGGGAAATCAATAACATCGAAGCTTTGTTCTTTAGCCTTAATTCTCAGTTCGTCGTCGGACATCTGTCTCAAAATCGGTGGAGCGGATATCTCACACTCTTGTCAAAATATCAAATCGATGTAATATCGCGCATCGAAGTTAAGTTTTGGTACTTTAAATACCCTGCGAGTATTGCTTATTTCTGCTTCTCTTGCCTTTAATATTTTGCGAGCTGCAAACTCTCAAATATGCTCTCTGTCGTCGAATAGCATGGTAACAAGTAAGTTTTCAGGGTGAGCAAAAAAAGCGTTTCTCTCGATCACTGAATTCACAATAGATCTTTGCTTATCAGGCAAAAATCGGGCGTATGTAACCATTTGAAAAATATGATTGGCTCCATCTTTGAATGATGAGTTTTTCTTAATGAGGAACCAAACTGGAGCATAAACTTTGACCACATAATTGACAAGCAAATTATTTGATGGCGAAACAGTACTTACATAAAGTCTGAGTATGCGATTGGCAGTAGTTAACCATCTTGAATGCGCCATTTTTCCAGGTTGGCGGCTCGCTAACTCAGGGGAACAAGAACCAGTCGTCACAGCATGACACATTTCATACAGATACTTTTGATCCGTACTTAGTTCCTTCACAATGTCATCAGGTAATTCGAGCAAATTGCCAGCCACTGCACAAAAAGACACTAGTGGTTTACTTTCACAAACATTTAGCTGTTTTCCAATAGGTCCTGAGTATTCTTTCGGCCCAGATGTGCTACCATCTAGAGACATAAACAAATGGCGAAGCGGTAATTCATTTGTGTGAAGCATACAAACACACCATTGTAACGGTCTCTTCAAATAGTCTTCCAGGTATTTAATGACACCTCCTTTCCAACCTGTATTTGTAGGAGTGCCATCGCAACCCACACAACTTACTTCTTCTAAGTTCCATCCTTGATTTTCTAACAATTCTATAATAGAAGTGACAATCCCTTTCGCAGTACCTCGACTCGGCGTCGTATGTCCCAAGTAAATAGATCCCGGCTCTGTAAGAACTGAAATGTGTTCTTCTAAGACTTCTTTTCAGTGGTACCGGCTGTCTATTTTATTGATCTTGAGAGTTTTATCTTTTCGCCCATCGAAGTAGATACTCTTTATAATAATTTTATCGATGACGATTTGCTGGCTTGGGTACGTGACTTTGAAACAGCTCTGTGAATCTTATTTTTATCAATCACAAGGTTTAGATCTTCGGAAGATACCATTCCTACGCCAACTAAGACTGCTGAAGCGACTGCAGCTGCCGAACGCGTTGATAGTCCGTATCGATCACATACCTTAGCTACTGTTGGCAGCGTCAGAGTGTTCCGACTAAATGAATTAGATGGAGACTCCTTTAAGTCACTTTTAGTAGAAGGTTCTATTGAAAGCGACTGTGAACGAGGCGGCAACACGCGTACCGGTACAGTATCGGTTTGTGAAGTACTCGGAAAACATGCTTGCTCTGTCCGCTTCAAATTTTCTTGTCTTTGATGTTTCTTTAAAAGCCTTGCAGTTTCTTTTGCGTCTACGCCGCTTATTGCCATTTTCCTATCATTTCTTTGGTCCAGTAAAAAATCTCTTTCAGAAATGGGAACTTTCTTGGGTTTAGTGCAGGAACAATTTTCAAACGAAGTGCACTTACAAGCAGCGATGTCAAAAAGCTTATTTGACGATTCCAAAAAGCACTTAACTTTGTTGTCATAGCTATCGTTTCTCTTACTTTTTGGATATCTTATTAGTGATAAATATTTGTTAAAATATGCGGTTAGCAGTTGAGTAACCCGTACGTTAGAAACGATGGGAATTGAAGCTTTGGTCCAAATTGTGTTAAGTTTTCCAGAAACTATTGAAAAGACTTCTGTGTTCGATGGATCTTTTCCGTTTTTCTGTAGTTTTAATTCACTTTTAGTAAATAAAATAACGTCTTTTATAACAGGTAATTGGCGATCGTCAAGTTCTTTATAAGGTCCAAATATAGTACAAGTAGTCTCACTTCGCCTTGAACACATTTTTATGATTAAGTAACGCAAATTACGTTTTTCTTTCAAAGAAGAATAGAACAACTCCTTACAAGAGTGAAATCGAAATAGAAATGAGACGAACTGTCTTGTTGTAGAAGTAGCGCACGTACGAAAATCAAGTCAAAACATGAATTTTGTAGGAATTTTGCAAGTCCGATCCAAACCGATTGATCGCTAAAACAACCTGTCGATACTTGCAAATCATAGCCGAGGCTTTTCTTATTGATAAAATTACAAGACAAAACAGGATTGATTCATAAAACATAGAATATACGACATTGACTACAAGGTTGTTTTTGCTAATTTTCAGTAAATAAAAATGCTGGTAGAGCCCTAAGGATATTTTTAAATATTTTTTGAATTATTTTTACGCTAATCTACGTCTAACAGCGCAACTTTTGAGAGGTCTTAAGTAGCTAAAATAAGAATAAAAAAATTTCGGGACACCCTAGTGAACAGCGGTGTCATACTCAATGTAATCCACACACACACTATAAACAATTGGAGAAAAATATGCAGAAATTATGTTTATTTACATCACGTATCTTGTGGAGCTGTAATCTATTACTAGAGATGTTTTTGTTGTAATACTATTCTTAGAAGTAGTAACTAATAACATTTTTCAAGAAAGTATTAGGTACAGCACATAGTATTCATTTGCATGTAATCAAATAATGTGATGTACCAAAGACAAAGAGTTTTACTCCTGTCTGTATTTAGGGGATGCCATCACGATCATGTGTATAGTGTTGGACCTGACGAGAGCCTATTTAAGGAGCGAAACGTTTTGCCGCGAAACTGACAGATGTCACAGTTGATTAATTATATTATCAATGCTGTCATCAGTTTCTTAGTTTTTCGCACCTTTCGTTTTTTTATTTATTGATCAATTTTTTTCTGTAGTAGAGCTTATGTTACCTATTTTTTTCCAAACTAATGCTCATCACACGTTTATTGTCTAGGGTCCATTGAAAGATATCAGTTTTTATTAACTTAATAAATGTGATGAATATCAGTGAAATAATCAAATCAAGCTAATGACGTAATACACATGCGAATGACTTCCAACAATAAATAAATAATAAGTAATAATTTGTATAATAGATTGGCACAACTGTTTTCCATTTTGGCGCTGAGTTTGAGATGCATCTGTTATTGAAGCGAAGTTCCTTATCGCGCGTGGTGACGGAAAAGAATTCTCACGAAAAGTTGTAACGACACTTTTTATGTCAGTCATTCAGCGCCATCTATCGAATAGATAGGAAATCATTACTTTTCATCTCAGTATTTATTTTGAATTCTCACTTGTCAGTTATTCAGCGCCATCTATCGAATAGATAGAAAATCATTTCTCAAGGAGATTTTACCAATGTATAAATTGTTTTAATTAGAAACCAACTGAAAAATATGGAGGTAATAGCCGCATTCATAGATGGCGTTGTAATTAAAATCGTGTCAAGTCAGTTTTACTCGATCGTCACAACTTCGTTTCTATCGGGTGTCCCACGACACCACACGGCTTTTTTTATATTAATAACAGTGCTGTTTTCAGTTATATCTAGTGTGTATTGCGAATTACAAAATAGACAAAAACATCGAACAAATAATTTGTCTTAAATTTTGCATCGCCAATGGAATTTCGTGTTCGGAGTCACTGAAAATGTTACAGAAGGCTTACGTATAAGTATAAGGTGTATCCACTAAAAACCACCCCGACGGCCGGACTCAGGCGCCTTACTCCGAGGAGGACCCGGACCATGTTATTTCAGGTCCCCCCCAGATTGACGCCGCGCCCAGTAAAGCCCTATCCCGGGGAAGCTGCGCGCTTCCCCCGCCTATCGGCCCAATCGTTATAAAATTTTGCGACCCGATTGCATTTTCGGCGACCAGGCTGCCATCCTATCGCCTACCGCAGCAGTTAAAGTGCCACCAGAGGTCCCCTACCCCTGGCAGCCTGCGGCCCCGTCAACGGCTGATATCGCCGCCGACGTCCTCTACGCTCTTGATCGGCCCTCTCCCGATCTCGTTCAGCGGTCTCTTTCTGAAGCATTACAGCTTCACAGAAAGAGGACTTCGCGTTTCGACGCCCACGCGGGGCAGTCTTCCAGCGTGTGCTGGGCGGAGTCCCAGTGCGCAGTGCTGGAATTGTGCCGTCTCTTTGCGTTCTATTCAGGTACTGATCGAAGCAGCCATGCCCAGTAAGTACCTGCGTCAGTCGGTAGGTGACGCGGCCTCCCTCCCTACCTACCCAAGCTTCGAGGCTAGGCAGAACGGCGCCGACAGCGCGTTGGCGCGCATTCAGCGGTTGCTCCAGCCGCGCGCGCCACTGCACCAGTACCTGCCGGTGAGCGTTCCGCCGTATTTCGAGCTCGTCCTGGTCTTCCCCGCTCTCACCCGAGCGAGTCCGGTCATAGACCCTCGCGTCCATATCCGCCAGGATATCAAAAGCCGGGAAACATGCCAGGACTGTTGCCGCCTCTGTGCGATAACCCCGTACGATCCGAATGGCCGCTGCCCGCTGCACTTTATTGAGCTTAGCTCGGCAGCGGGAGGAGGCCAATAGGCGATTGGCCCATATCGGCGCTCCGTAGAGCGGACCCAGGGAGCCCGCTACCCCACGAACTCGGGGATCATCAGCTCGAAATGCTGTGGTGATCATGCCTGGCGGACGATTAACGCTAGGAAATTGTTTATATACTAACCGGTACTTTCTTGACCAGAGTAGTATTTATATATTAAACTATGTAGAACATGATATGCATTTATAATGTTTAGCAATATAACCAATTTAACAATAGGTAAATGCTTTGAATAGAGAATCACTGCTTATAGGTTAAAGATATAAACTAGGTAGTAAGCCATTAAAAAAAACAATGTTTTTAAACAGAATAAAATTGCGCTAATGCGGTTAATAAAATATACTTACGACTTAGAAATTATTTTAGATTTCTTTAAAGTTCACGGGCACTGTCTTATAGGAAAGACATTTACTTGAAGCTTACAGTGACAAGGCGTCAACCATCGAATTCCTAGACTGCAGTAAACTCGTTTGCCGCTCTATTAGTACGAGGAGTGAACATAGTCTATTGGCTATAGCAGTCACTCTGCCACTATTTCTTGTGACATTTCCTAATGGAACAAAAACTTATGTGATTCACAAGTAGTTGTCCTAAGACTAGGAGTCTTTGTGCCCGTTTTTTAAATGTTTGTAACGTTTTTGCGACACAGGGCCCATGTTTATTGCAAAAGTTACTTTAAAATAAACAGAAAAAAAACAAAATGCAAGTATATGAGCTGGTTTTACAATCCTTGCAGGTTACGGTAATATTTATTTTACTATGTATGTAAATTCTGAAATCCTACTGCCATGCTCCCCGGTTTTACTCGCCTGGCGATTCTTCCAGAAGTTTTTTTGAGATTAAATTATCGATACCATGTAACAAAAGCCAATAATATCGTTAGAATTTATAGATTGATAGTATCTTCAAAACTAAAACGCAAGGGAACAAAAAACAAAATATTGTAATCGTTTATGTATGAATAAGTGTCAGTTAGTTAAGTATTCTGTATATTTTGAAGACTACATTTACAATAACTTTGGACACACTACATACTTAGAGAGTTATTACATTTCACGTTGAAAATGCATGCTTTACTTATTGCATTTTACGTTTTACACTAGCATGTTTTGACGAGTGCACCTACCTTTCTCGTATATACAAAACTTTCACCTAAATTTATTATGACATACTGTTCAAAACGATATACATATGTATGAGTATACTTCTAGACGACCCGATTCCTAATTTTGGGGAACTTCCATCCTCTTCATGGGGTATCAAAAACTTACCTTAAAAAGTGTTTGTTATAATTTTAGCTTTGCTTCATTTATTTTTAATGTGCATGCACAACCAATCGTTCTATTTTTATTCAATTCCGTTTGTTTTTATACTATTTTGTTTTTTATGCATGAATTCTGTTAACAAATTCATTGTAGTTAGAATGGTTTCATTAGGATACATTTTAAATTAAATTCCATTAACCACTTACATAGAATTGAATTATAATAACCTCTTAAGGTTCAATGTATGTAGGTATACAAATTTGTTACCCTTTTGTTAAAAGTTTGCATGACCGTTTTGCATAAATGTTTGGATCGGCTTGCACTGGTGGATGTAGGCTTATTGACATAAACTTTTGACTACAAATAACCCCATAAAAAGAAGTCTAAAGCTGTTAAATCACATGATCCGAGGTCCATTTCTGATCTCCGAAACGACTCGTTCGTTTCGGTGATCAGAAATGGACCTCGGAACACGGACACGACCTGGAAATGTCTCCTGCAGTAATTTAATTGATTCACGGGCTGTATCACATGTAGCACCATCTTATTGAAACCACACATTGGCCACATCAATATCATCCAATTTCTGTACAAAGTACTGTGTTAGTACCAGTAACAGTCAGTTCTTGAACAGCCTTTTTTAAAACGCTGTTCCAATGATGCCCCCGACCAAAATCCACACCAAACAGGTGACACGTTGTGGATGCATTTGTTTTTCAACAATCACATGAGGTTTCCCCGAACCCCAAATGCGACAAATTTGTCGATTAACAAAGCCATCAAGATGAAAATGTGAAATGAAATTTTCGACTGCGACCGCCAAACTTTTATTATTTTTGCGATAGTGTTCAACAATAAATACCCGTTGTTTATATCTGTGTCGGTCCATTTTCAGTAACAATTGTTTAGGTAATTTGAATGAATTACTCACTGATACACTGATTTCAAGTTTTTAATTATTATCTACAACATACTAAGAACAATATAAGGTACAAAATGTCAACCGTAATCTGCTTCAAAACATAAAAACCAGAGACTATATCAAAGTTACATAGAGTGAACATGCAAAATAATCGATTTACAATAAATGATGTTTATACTTTAACACCTTCCTTCATCAGTTATTTTATAAGTAAAGGATGACTTATAAAATAACTAAAACTAATGAATTTAGTATAATAGATAAATAGAATGTTTAAGAAAGTCCTAAATCTTGATTTAGCTTCTTAAGTATTGGACTTAGCACAGGCTTCGTTAAACCGTCAGCAAGTTGATTTTGGGTATCCATTCGCCGGATATGAATTTCACCCTCTTGAACCTTTTCTCTGACAAAGAAATGGTGAATGGAAATATGTTTTGTACGTTTGTGCCACATAGGGTTTTCTGCTAGTTGAATGGCAGCGTTACTATCACAAAAAGCGTACCTTCTTTAAAGTCAGTTATCTCTTGAAGAAGCCCTTTGAGCCAAACCATCTCTCTTGCACCCTCACTTGCAGCGATGACCTCTGCTTCAGTGGTAGAGATGGAAACTGAACTCTGCCTTTTACTAGACCATGATATGACACCTCCTGAATATATACAAGCAATGCCAAAAGTAGACCTACCAGTTAATTGATCACCACCAAGATCTGCATCAGAGTAGCATTGAAGAATTCCCCTTCTATGGTTTTTCTTGTACAATATTCCAAGTTCAGAAGTCCCTTTAAAATAACGGAATATTCGTTTGACCCTCACTATGTCACTATCGGAAGGATTATCAAGCATTCTTGAAGCTATGTTGATAGACATATACATACAAACAAATACATGAGCGAACACACAGCTTCTCGATATTGAAAATTCGTTGTCTTGATGTTTCCTTGTTCCTTTTCATTGTCTAAATCATCCTTTAAAATCGGAGTACCCGTAACCGAGTGACCCGTTCGATTTAATATATAGGCTGAAGCATTAATCATTTCTGCCCATAGCTCCTTAGGTAAAGATTCTTCTCCGGGGTGCATAAGGGCTCTTGCAGTTTCTACAATGGTGCGGTTTTCTCTCTGCGCAGCCATTTTGTTGTGGCGTGTATGGCATAGTATGTCTGATTTCAATACCTTTTGATTTGAGGAACTTTTCTACTCTTCTATTTTTTAACTCTCCGCCATTGTCACATTGAATGCACATTGCTTTATGACCTATTTGGGTTACTTCTGCTAAAAATTCCTTTAATTTTTGAAAGACTTCATCCTTGGTTTTAATAAAATAAACTCTTCTAAATTTTGAAAAATCATCCTTAAATACCAGAAAATATTTAAACCCACTTTTCGAAGGGATAAATGGACCACATACATCAGTGTTTATAACCAGTCTTTTCAGCTCTCTTTCGACGTCCAAACTTGAGTCTATGAGCTTTTCCTTTTATGCAGCCCTCACAGAGTTCACCATCAAGAGTTAGATGTAAATTGAGTTCTTTTTAACTACTTCCTTCACATGCCGTTTATTTTGATGAACCATCCTTTCATGGTAAAGCTGTAATAAATTATGATCTTTGATAGGCACAGATATATTGTTATTTTCAGCTCTCATTTGTGGGTACTACCCTAATGGCTAGATTATAGGGACCACCTCCAATTTGACGATTCCCTGACACAAGAGTTTCTTTACCTACAAATAATTTACAGCTAACTGCAGTGTATTCAAATTTACTCTATGGTCTATGATCTTGAGCCACTAAAAGCGTAAAAAGATTCTTAGAAATACCCGGAACTAGCCAGACATTGGTGAGTTCAAATCTTTTCCAATGGCCGTTAGACGCAGATTCAATTAAAATAGATCCCTTACCAAGTGCCTTTACTTAAGAGCCCTCCGCCGTAATAATTACATGGTCATCTCTAAATGATTCAATACTTGTGAACCATTCATTTCTACTACATATATGATGTGTCGCTCCATTGTCCACATACCAAGCCTCACTATTAGTCTCAAATGCAAAAACCACCTTTGCTTGAATTATTTTGAGCAAATTTAGCCTTGGCAGGCTTAGGTGGTTTGCCATCGGCAAGCCAAAACCGACATCTCTGAACTGTGTGACCCCTTTTATCGCAGTAGTGGCAAATCATTGAGGTTTTATGAAAATTATTAGTATTTTTATTCCGAACATGCTTATGAAATCGAGATGTGGTCCCCTTAGCAACCAAAACTTCTTCTGAACAACTATCACCCAGGTTGCTCTTAAAAATACATATTTTTTGAGTAAGATTATTTAAACTCCTGTTCTCTTCATTTATGAGTCTCCATGCAGCAGTAAAGGGTTTGAATTTATCAGGAAGGGATTTTAAAATTTTACATAAAAGTAAAATATCTTTGTTATCAGCAGGTTACTTATCAATTTCCTCTTGCAACTGTTTCCATGCATTGGCAATTCTAGTAATAAATGTAACAGCATCATCTTTGGGCACTACTTGCTTTCAAAAAAATTATTAAACAAATCAAAAATTCTGTCTTCTGAAAATGTATGAAAAAGTTGACAAAGTCCTAACCGCATATCTCTACCAGACTCATGGCGTCTCACATTTTCAAACTTCTCTGACATGTTATTAGACATAACCAGCTGTGCCTGGTTGTCAATTTTATTAAATGTAGCCAAATCTATATTATAAGCTTTCACAGCTTCTTTATTAGTTGTATCAGGGTCTAAAGGACACTTGTAAGTTCCATCTATTATGTCTATTGCCCTAGGTATCATATCAAACACATCATGATATTAGTTCAGCAGTCGGAAATCAACATTAAGTTTTAATGCTCTACTGGTTGAGCAGTAGGGCTAGAGGTTTTTTTTCTATATTTTTCATTTATATTCTGCCGCCGTTTTTATTTTTAATAAAAACATGGCCACGACTGCTATGTTTGCCTGTCCGGAAAAAACTAACACACTGGTAAGCGTGTAAATAGCATCCAAGCGTTTGTAAAGGCTTGAAGCCTGTACACCAAGATTCCCAAATTCGTCCCAGGATAAACGAAAACTGATTTTGGGGGTTGACGAGGTCTAAAAATCCATTTCTATTAATTAACACAAGTTCTCATTTGAAACTTTCTAGATGTTATAAGAATGACTAATATTTTAGTAGGAAGTATCATTGTTGTACTTTTAAAAAACTCAACAAGTCGATTCAGTCATCAGTTCGATTTAGAGAGGGGGCTACTCAAAATAGTTTGAGGAACCCTGCTTATACGTTTGCCAAGCCTTGGCAAGCGTGTAAATTGGATATTACTTTATACCCATCCCTAATTATGTATCGGTTAGTATGTTTCTGAGTAAGAAATTACTTTCTTGAAAAATGTTAATTAAGTAGAAAAATTACTTATGTATGTACTGGCGCCTCCTAGCTGTAAAGTCCGACTTGTAAAAATATCTGAAAAGATTTACTTGCAGAAATAAATATCATTTCATTTCATTTGAATCATGTTTCTTGTACGAATAAATAATCATACTATTTTTTTTACTGTTGCAGAATTTCCTGCGCCCGTTTCGTGAACATCACATTGACCCTACATCAATTACGAGGCATGATTTCATTGAGACAAATGGCGATAATTTTGCCATAACCATACCAGTTTTAGCAAGGATTGTTTGGCAGCTTCTTACCTACGATGACCGCATCATCGATCAACAATTTAATTGGATTGCTTACTGGTACTTGTGTTGCATCTTTGTGGCGATGACAAATCAGGTAAAAAATGTTCACACTTTAAATGTGTACGATATAATTGTGTTGAATACGAAGGTGGTCTGAATAGTTCCCGACCTAACAAAGATACAAGACCTTTTTTCAGATTTTATTTTTCAACATAGTCTCCTTGTAACTCTACACACTTCTCCCAGCGATGCTCAAATCTCTGTAACCCGTTCAAATAGTACTAGGCGTTTTTCTCTGCGAAATATAAGGTCCTTACATATGAAATTAGCGTTTTGTCGTACTGACCACTTTGATCTGAAATATCTCCTCTTTGGTTAAGCATTCCAAATACAAATTTATAAATTCATTTAACTGGTACATTTGAGTTTTGAAAACAGTCATTCATTTGCTTTTTCCTCGTTTTTTTTTCTTTGGCGTCGCTTATTACCTCACCATAGAAAACATGAAATATTCAACCTTCAGAACCAACCCCTTGAAAGGCCGGAGACCATAGCGAAAAAGGAAGAATTAAAGGCTATTGTGCACAAAGCACTTCAGAGATAGCTGCAGGCTTCGTGGTAAGTGATAAAACTGTATTAATCCACTTGAAGCAATTGGGGAAAATAAAAAATAACTTGAACGATGGGTGGGTACCTCATGAATTGAGTGAATCGAACTTGCCCAAATCCTGCCCTAAACGAAAATTGACTCAAAAAAAGTTACTAGTGTGTGTTTGGTGGACTAGTGTCGTTCACTACAGCTTTCTAAAATCTGGCCAAACGATTACGGCAGATATCTTTTATCAGCAACTGCAAACCATGAAGGAAGAACTAGCTGTTAATCGCTCTAGGCCACTGCTGCTTCACGACAACGCAATACCACACACTGCACAACAAACAACCACTAAATTAGATGAGCTACAATTGGAATGTCTGCGACATCCACCATACTCCATGGACCTTGTTCCAACAGATTATCATTTTTTCCGGCATTTGGACAACTTCTTACAAGGAAAAAAATTCAACTCCGATGCGGCAGTCCAAACCGCCTTCAAAGAGTTTATTGATTCTCGCCCCCCATGGTTTTTTAGTAAAGGGATCAATGAACTAAATATGAGATGGCAAAAGTGCATAGGTAACAACGATGCATACTTTAATTAAAAATATTTTACAAAAAAAAAGACTTTATATTGCACCCGTACAAAACGCCAATTTCATATGTAAGGACCTAATAATTGTTCACGCAGGTTCGCCTCTTGATTTGATGAAAATATCTGTCCTCTGAGCGCAAATTTTAAATGAGGGAAAAAGAAGTCGCTTAGGGTTAGATCTGGTGAGTAAGGCGGATGGTCAAGCATTTCAAACCGTAATTCTTGGATTTTCGCCCTGGCAACCGCTGAGGTGTGAGTCGGTGCGTTGTCTTGGTGAAACAGGCTTTCCTTTTTCTGCAAATGTGGCCGTTTTTCTGCAGGTTCTGCCTTCAGCTTCTCAAGTAATGATGCGTAGTATGCTCCTGTAATGTTTTTTTCTTTTTGGAGATAGTCGATTAAAATAATCCCAAAAAAAGTCGCCATCACTTTTCCAGCCGAAAAACAGTTTTTGCATTTTTTGGAGCCGGTTCCCCCTTTGCAGTCGACTGTTTGAACTGTATTTTTGTTTCGGGCTCATAATGGCGTATCCAAGTTTCATCTACAGTAATTAATCGGCGCTAAAACTCAGATTTATTGCGCCTAAACTTCGCCAATAGAGCGTTGGAAATGTTCATTCGAACACGTTTTTGGTCTAGCGTGAGCAAACGCGGCACCCAACGCGCGGACAGCTTTCTCATGTCTAAATGTTGATTTAATATGTGACAAACACGTTCTTTTGACATGTCCATAACCTCTGCTATCTCTCTCACTTTAATTCGGCGGTCGTCTAACACCATTTAGTGAACTTTGGCGATGTTTTCGTCGGTAGTTGCAGTTTTTGGACGGCCCGAACGTTCATCGTCTCACAAGCTCTTGCTCTTGGACACGTTTAAATTCAGCTGCCCAAAATTTCACTGTAGTAAATGATGGTGCAGAGTCCCCATACACAGAATCCAACTCATCTTTGATTTGCGTAGGCGTATTGACTTTGAAAAACAAATATTTAATGACAGCTCGATACTCGATTTTGTCCATTTTCATAAAAACACTCACTCAAACGACTGTTACATAACAACTTTGCGTCCAAAATGGCTGAAACTTTGGCGAGTAACTGTCAACAGATGAACAACGAAATTCACTAGCTTTTCTTCACGAGTGCTGCCATCTCCGTGTTGAAGTCGGAAACTTTTCAGACCACCCTCGTATATATGATGACCCATTTGGCCGTATATGTATATATATATTCAATATGTATATACATGTATGTATGCCACATGTGTCATTTGATGTTTAGGTTGACTTTACAACAAAGGTCTGATGATAGTTAACTATCTAGAGACATTTGTGATAAAACCGGCTTAAAAATCAGCAAAAACTAACTTTCACACTGTTGTAAAATCTTATAGCTAAATTTAAGGATTCTAGTACAACTGTTGTAATAGGCGTTTTCTATTAGGCAAAGGAGGTAGTAGAACAATAGACTACTATTTTTTTTGTTAAATGTCCTAAGTGAGGGTTTATACTTGAGTATTTTAAACATATTTGTTTGTAATGCTAATATCGGTAATAATATAGGGTCTACATGATATAATTTCGTTTTATATCGTTCATTTCAGATTCATAAATGGTCTCATACGTATTTCGGTTTACCTACGTGGGTAGTGTGGTTACAAGAATGGCACATAGTGTTGCCGCGCCGCCACCACCGAATTCACCATGTAGCGCCGCACGAGACTTACTTTTGCATCACCACTGGTTGGCTTAATTGGCCACTAGAAAAATTGCACTTCTGGTCCACCTTAGAGACTATAATAGAAGCGTTAACTGGTTGTAAACCGCGAGCCGACGACTTGAAATGGGCTCATAAGCGTTCCTAGAAGTAAGGGTCCTTAAAAGAAACCCTTTTATACAAATCGTCCACACCTACCGAATCAATTAATAGAGTAGGTTAAATATTTTGCTAAGAAAGACGAGCTGTTGTGAATTATAAGTTGCTAATATAATATAAATATGTCAGATGATTTAAATCATTTTTACGTTCTTATGTCTGATTAATATTTTTATAATTAAAACAGACAAAGTGTCAGATCATGCATGATAGTCAAATATATAGGTATTAAATTAAGTAATTGCCGTTTTAAATGAATAAATTCAAACATATTTTTCTAACGAAAAGTTTTTTAAATTAGTACTTAGGTTATCCCCTATTATGTTTAAAATTTTATCATTTTGATAAAAGAACTGTAGTATTATGCACTTGAGATAAACCTTACCGGTACTGGACTCATCATAAAAATATTAGTGTTGTTTCCTAAAAATGTACTTCAAGGTCTTGTTAAAATTTAAAAAAGGAGTACATAGTTTGGGCTAGGTCCATTAGCAGTAGTAGTATAAAGGATAATGATGTTTGTTATAAAGCGACGATTGCGAATATTTGACTGATAATGGTGCTAAATCTGTTGTTCGAAATCTCTCTAAACTAAACTAAAAACCGCAAAAAAAAATTTGTCCTGTCAAATATTACGTTTTCAGAATAGGAAACGCCAGGACTAAACCATTTTTTTGTGATTTTTAGTTTAGTTTAGACAGTTTTCGATCAACAGAATTAGCACCATTGTGTTGTTAACAGAGGACTTCCAACCAGAATACTTATAACCGTACCTTCGGTATGGATCGGATTTGGTTGTTTATCATTTGAGGCTTCGTCGTGTCGTTGTTTTCTCTTATCATCATGAACGCCTGGAGGTTTACCTACTAAATAAATGTCTACGTCTCTCTAGAAGTTTTTTCACCCCTGTACTATAACCAGTGTAAATGGTTACAGTAATCGGTGAATCAAGACCTAGTAACGTCAGATTCTGAAATAGCAAATTGCCTTTTATTTCACATACCTAATAACTATTATAAAAAATGTTTTTAGCGATTTCAAACTTGCGGAAAGACAATTGACGGTGGTATATTTATCTATTGTCCGATTTTTGTTATGATGTAATATTTAACTCAACTAAGTGCAAACAAGTAATTATAATTTTTCTTTAGTACCTATGTCTTGTTTCTTCTGCATTTAGTATTAATCGCGAATAGCAAATTTTATTCAAAGTTCTGACTATTTAAAACGGCAATCAAATTCTTTGACACCTTTTTATTACTTTGTATTAGGAGAGAAATTGGTTGAACACCTCATAAAGAGACAGAGATATTAAGGTATTAGCTTTTAAAAAATAATATGATAAATATACATAACATGTATTGTTGAGGAATGAAAAGTGCCTATAATAAAAGTACACCAGTAAATAGTTTACCTTTTCTACAAGTCTAGATTCTTGTTATTACATACATAACTCTGTATCTACTATATTCTAATAGTAGTACGTATTTCTGTATATCTAGAAAAATATTGCGCTTTAGAAGCAAATCATTGAAACAACGTCTGTAATGTTATATAGTATTGTATTAACGTGGCCTTGTGTATGAGTAAGTAAATGCGATAGCAAAGTTTTACATTAAACCTTTGTAAAAGAGAACAGACCATCATGCATGAGGCTTGGCGATCAATTATTCCGTAAGATGGCGTCTTTTGATTAAGTGGTTTTGGCAATACTAAACATGCATTTGATATTAATACTAAATTAAGGAAGGGTGATCCTTTAATGTTTCGTGATAGAAGTCAATTTATGACAAATTGTATAGGTAGGTACATATAAGGTGAATGATATTATTGCTTTCGAAACTACCGCAATTTAGTATGTTAACAAAAAAATAACTGCTTTAAATTATAAATTTCGATATTATATTTACACAAATTTTATATGAACAAAATACACGCGTGACAATATTTGAAATAACAATTATTATAGATACAGTAAAGTATAAGCTATCTCATAATTAAATAATT
Organism: Arctia plantaginis; assembly: GCA_902825455.1. Taxonomy (NCBI): domain Eukaryota; kingdom Metazoa; phylum Arthropoda; class Insecta; order Lepidoptera; family Erebidae; genus Arctia; species Arctia plantaginis. Next base: position 13,410,486 of record CADEBD010000288.1, read on the forward strand.
CACATAAGTTTGTATGGTTAGCACAAGTTATAGTAAGTTCTTACTATAGCACTCTCTTTTTACTTACGTGTATGCATGGCGATAGTTATGTATAAACATATGTCTCCTATTTATCCCAGTTTTGTTCAAGGATTTACATATATAGCCAAATTTAAATGCCCCAAATTGAGCTAGGCACCCAAATGGTATATTATTTTATAATTTATTTTGTTTTGTAGGGCACACACTTGGACTTACTGTCTTGTTTTTAAAATTTATTTATTTTATGGGCCATCTGTAAATTACGTCACATTATTTTATGATTTTTATACTTTGTCTGGCCTTGTCTGAGGGGGTCCCATTTATGATAGTGACAGTGATTATCACATTCAACCAAAGAACAAACTAGCTTTATTGATTAGTATAGTATAAGTGAGCTTTATTGAAAAGAAGTTCCTTATCGCTCGTTACACGCTCTGAGCGGATGAGAGCAAGATCGAAAAATGTGTGACAAGACTTTTTGCCGACACTTCTTGCGGAACTTCGTTCCGACCGGGGGTCCATAGTCCTCTCACGCGGTCTTTTAGTTAGACTTTTGAAGGCCTAGAATTGTTAGTAAAAATAAAATTAAGTTTTTCATTGCAAAGAAAATTCTCAATAGAAAAGACAAAAACATTACATTCTGAAGCTGATATAGAATATACTTATTTTTCGATGTGCGCACGACAATTATTATTTAGCATTGCAAATACGTAATTTAGGAGAGCTTCTTTGGTTATTTTAATATTCACTACTCTTTGTTATCTATACTTTAAATTTCATAGGGATCTGTAGGTAGTCGGTTTTGAACTAAGTTCGTTTTTGTAATACTTATCAGCTGTTTACGTAATACATTCGTCACCACTTCTAATTTCTACAGATGCTGAACATTTTCATTTTAACATCCTATGTAGTGCTAATTGATTGGAAAAGCTCAGGGTAAATGAAGGGTAACTCATATTTTTCATAAACGGTCTAAGGATGAACTCAGATTGAGCGGCGTAACCGCGATAGTTTACAAAAACACACTCGGGATTGCTCCAGCATTACCCAACCTGCGAAAAATAACAAATGTTGATTGCTCCTGTAATTGTCAGCACAACCTGAGTTGATCCTGAGGTCTGTATGTGTATACAATACAATTGCCATTTAGCTAATTAATATATGAACTATAATATTTCGAATTTTTATTGTTGCCAATCCCTGTCGGGTGAAATAATATTGTAGACTAGACTTGTCAAGAGCTTCAATATGTCAAATATAAACGACTCATAAATAAAATGCCTTTGACATTTCATACGCCGGTAATAGTACTTTAATATTCATTATTTAATGTGGGTAATTAATTTGATGTAATTTTTTTAATAATAAAGAATATCACCACAAAACGTGGTGGTCTATCGAGGGCATTACTTCACAGTAATGGCCTGTTGCACTAACCCTAGAGCAACATACGGGTTAGGTATAGCTTTCGAATCTTTTTGTATACCCTTCGTATTTGTCTTTATGAACTCTAATAGAAGTTAGCTTGATTTAATGGATACGTTTCCACTTACAATAGATGTTATCTGGATAGGTCTTATTGATTATCTATAACTTGCCTACGTTTGGCGAATAACAAAATATTTTGGTGCTATTAGGCATTTATTTAATATTTATAGGGGGTACACTAAAGAAATACGAAAAACTTAATTCCGTCAGTGACAAATACTTTCAAAATACCGATATCATAATTCCGGATGGTTCAAAATTCCGAATATAACAACTCCGCTTTATCATTCATCCTATTTTTATAAAATTAAAAAATTTCATACATTTCATTTTCAAATACCGAGTTTCAATAGACCGAATAACAAATAGTCCGACTTAATGATAATTCGAAACATCTAAAATTCACCAGTTACCAACAACAGAGTGGATCTGGAGCTCTTGATGCGCTCGCTTGCCATCGCGCTTTAATGGTCACAACAGTGCTAACCTAACCTAACCCAAAGCATTCACCAATAATAGAGACTATCTGGCGTTAATCGCCACTATTCTAACCTAGCCAAAAGTAATTTTTTCTATATTCTATAATAGTAGGTGATACGCGACGCGGGTATAAAGAGAAGAAGAGAACACAAAAAAAAAAACACAGTAACAATAACCAAGTAGACTTTTTTAAATCACATCAAACGTTACTTATAGATTTTGAATACATATGTGTAACTGAAAACCATTTTAACTGAATCAGAATTAATTCCTAAGTATTGAAAATCGGAATATCATTTTTCGGACCGGGAACCCCTTTAGCATTTGCTCCTTCGAACGTATAAAAATCGGCAAACAAACAAATCGCATTTACGACTTTCGGTAAAGTAAATTTCGTGAATTTTAATAATAGACATTATAATTCTTAGGTGTTATGAAATTCAGACTTTTGAAAATCAGAACATCGAAATTCCGAATAAAATATTTCGGAGTATGTAGGTATTCCCATTTGGAGGCACTCTGTCTAAAGCTACAAATAATGTAAGCGCCTCCAGGCGAAAATCAAATTAATTATGATTTGTCCAACTGTTTATACAATTGAACAAATTCAACGAATTAAGTGTGATTAGTTCAACTATATGCTCGGTTAAACAAATCCAACTAATTAAATGCAATTTGTTCTTTTTTTTATGTTAGAGGGGGCAGACGGGCAAAAGGGTCACCTGATGGAAAATGACCATAGCCGCCCATGAACGTCTGCAACCTTTTAGGAAGGAGTACGCTCTTTTCTTGAAGGTTTAAAGGTCGTATCAGTCCGGAAATAGTGCAGACTATAACCCGTTCCACAGATTGTTTGTGCGAAGCAAAAAGTGTCTCGAAAACCGCACAGTAGTGGAGCGCCAACTATCCAGGTAATGAGGATGAAAATTTTGCCATGTGGAAAGATGACGGAAATTTGTGGCTGGTATTAGTCCGAACAATTCCTCGGAGCACTCTCCATGATATATGCGATAGAGAATGCAGAGTGAAGCCACATCTCTACGTATCCAGATGCGGTCCAGAGGGAGAAGCTGGTACTAAAGTGCCCCTGCATAGAGATGAGAACAGTATTCCATATGCGGCCGGACTTACGTCTTATATAGCTGAAGGCGGTGGGCCGAAGTGCCTCGATCTGTTCAGCACACCGAGCTTCTTCGAGGCCAATTTGACCTTACCCTCTAAGTGACCCCAGAACTGGACTTCGCTCATGACATATTGAGCGAAGTCCAGTTTTGGGGATGCCTAGGATTCCGATGCTGGCTGGAAAAGTTGAGAGGTGCTCTCAAACTGAGGTGATACAACTAATGGTATCTTTTTTCCGGTGATCTGTACTAGTAGTCAGCCCCAATCTGAAAACTTCGGTAAGGAAGTTTCAATTTCAGACACAAGTTTGTTTCGACTCTCGATGACGTTTTCCCGAGAAATATTGGGGCGGGGATATAAACGGTCGGTAAAATAGGAGCACTAGGAGGTAGCAATGGGTGCTCCTATTTTGCAACATGTCATTGATATGCAGAAGAAACAGTGTGGGTGATAGCACACAGCCTTGTGGGACACCAGCATTTACGAATTCCAAGTCTTAGCATGCACCGTCAACAACGACGTTAATGCTTCTGTCCGCAAGGAAACTGGTGACCCAATAACACAATTTCTCAGGAAGCCCAAAGGAAGGGAACTTCGAGAGAAGCGCCTTATGCCTGACCCGATCGAAGGCCTTCGCTATGTCCAAACTAACCGCACAAGCCTGTCCTTTGGTCTCGATCGCCTGTGACCACCGGTGTGTTAGAAAGACGAGAACGAGACATATTGTCAGTCATTGAGTAGCTGGTGATCATCTAAGTAACGGAGGAGCTAGCTGTTGATTCTGGATTCCATAATCTTAGAGAACAAAGAAGTTGTGGCTATAGGCCAGTAGTTGGAAGGGTCAGAGCGGTCACCATGTTTAAGGATCGGGTGCACAAACGCTACCTTTCAGGAGTTCGGGACGATGCCTTGGTAGAGACGAAAAGGGCGCGTTAAAACCGGTGCCAACTCCGGAGCACACATCTTCAACACGATAGGAGAGATTCCATCGGGCCTACATGACTTATGAATGTCAAGGTAAATGAGTGCTTTACGCACTGATTTTTGTGTGAACCGGATATCCGGCATATAGCTCTGGCACCGCGGTGTGGTCGGCAGTACGTTTCCTCCGTCATCCAAAGCCGAGTTGGATGCAAAGAGATCGGCTTTCTCCTTGGCATCATAGGCCAACGAATTATCTCCCATCTGCAGGGGTGGAAAGGATTGGCTACAGAAATTCCCCCGGACAGCCTTGGCAAGAGACCAGAATGCACGAGTTCCAGAAGGAAGTCTCACTAGTCTCACCGATCCGTGCTCCGATTTCGCCCTAGCAATGGCTCTTTTAAGGGACCTGGAGGCAAAGTTATACTGTTTTTTTTAGCGTGCTGGTATTTACGTCGCCTGCCGTTGCTGTATTTGCCCATGCTGGGTAGCATTCCCGCTTTCGGCGGGACGCCGTTTTGCAGGATCTGTCGAACCAGGGCTTGGATCTGCCAACGATGGGAATTAATGTAGAAGGAACGAATGTTCTATGCCCTGAAGTACTACATCAGTGACAGAATCGGCAACGACAGTGGGATCATCCGGACACAAAGAAGGAGCGCATCCCATCCCAGTCCGCCGACCTATAGTGCCATACACGTACTACATACGTCATGTACGCACGTGAGTGGCACTGTACTGCGGATTAGGCAATGATCCGAGGAGACAAGTGGGGCTTCAACGGCGATTTTGTAACCGTCCGGATCGGAGGTCAGCAGAAGGTCCAACAGTGAAGGCTCATGACTTTCCACATCTGGAACTCGCGTGGGCGTTGATATCAGTTGTGACAAGCCATAGGTCAGGACGAAAACGCCAAGTATCACGATCTCCGCGGATGGAATCTGCTGCAGTACGGTATCTGTGGCCATTTGGACGTAGTCCATCAATCACTCAGTTTCTTTGTCACCGCTATGGGACCTGTAGAAGCATGCGTAGACGCGGGGATAGTCGTCGCTGTCTACACGGAGCTACAAGATTGAAAGGTCCCGTCCTTCAAGATTGCTGAGGCGGTGCGAACTGATAGCACCCCTAACGTACACGCACACTCCAGCCCTAGCAACAAAGGAGTGTTCCAGATGATAGCCAGGGTAGGAGAGGTAGGATGATGGAGATGATATCTGCGTCTGAGTTAGAAAGAGCAAGGCTGGCTTCACTGTCTCGAGGTGACTTTACGACCGGTTTTCTGTGAGGCATTGGTATCGCACTGGCCGAGCCGGCCCATTTTTGCTAAAGCATGGCTCTCCCACGTATACTCTGTATAGGTACTCAATTGAATAAATTCTACTATTATCGTGCACATTGTTGAACAGTAAAAAATAAACGATATGCAAAAGCAATTAGTAAACGATCTAATTTGGTGTTCTCCTTTTTTTAGGAAGTATGAGTTTCATTAAGTATTACTATTTGTTTTGTATTAAAAGCTGCTGATTAAGTACCTAACTTAATCAGCAGCTTTTAATAGTCCACTGCTGGACGGTCCACTTTTAAAAAAGGGTAATAACTACTACTAAGGTATGACTTACTACACTTTTTTAACGGTGGCACCCCCAGTAAAATTTAATTGATAGTCATTTCGTTTTTGACTGATATTGTTATTGCATTAAAAGTTAAAATAATTCAATTGAACAAATCGTACTTTATTTCGCTCGAAGATGAAAAATTACACTTAATTAGTTGAATTATCAAACTATTTAACAAAATGGATTAAATGCAATTACAGCAATGCTGATTTCAATGTCATCTTTCTTAAATGACTCTGACTAACTAATGTCTCCCAAAGTTTAACGAAATTATCATTTTAGTTACTACCACTTTGTCTATATAATTCCTTGATAAATTAAAATTACTTTATTCATACTTCGTATTTGATAGTGTGCCAACCTGATAAGATATTATCAAAAATATTACATAAATATTATTACACTAAAGCAAATAGAACACAATGAAGCCCTTTGAAGTCAAACCTGTGGCAGTCCCGGAACTACGATTTTTTCGAACCGGGCAGAAACTTAAAAGTGGCGCCCCTCCAGCGTTTGACGTAAATTACTTCAAAAACTCAAAGATATATAAGTTAACTTGTAGTGTGGGCCTATGTGGCACCTTTTTCTTACAAGTCGACGGTGAGCCAACCAGGCTTCCGCAGGCTAGGCGCTTTGTGAAGCAAGTTTTTTATTAGTAATCCTATTATATTACGATTTTGGCGCTCCTTGAAACTGCCGCCTGGGGCGGGTGTCCCGGTTTGCCCCAACCCTCCCCCCCCCCCCCCCCTTAACCCGGGCCTGATCTTTGACTAGAAGAGGAGGCAGTGTGGCAGTATAAAACAATAATTATCAGATCTTAACGATTTCGAGCAGCTGAAGTCTCCTACGAGTATAGTTCCTTACGGAGCCTTTTTACTAGCAACCTTGAACAGCCCATATTCCACTATCATCATATCCACTGCCACGAAGGACATGAAGGAAAAATCTCGCCCAAAGAAAAAAAAAGTAGTTGCTGTCCATTTTATTAACTACTGTTCGCAACAGAGCATAATGTTATTCTATTCTATTTATTGATAGAACAATGACCACATTACGTTGATATTATGAGAACAAGAAACTTAAGTAGTAGTAGTTGATCTATTAATAATGATCCTCTATCCTAACTTATTATCCGTTTATTCACCAAGCCAGAATACGTAGACATTAGCTCTGTTTCGATTACGCTTTGTTTCGACCGCTAATAGCAGGACGAAAATAAACTCTACTAACTCAGTTTCTTAGTTCACTTAAAAAAACACATTTGTCGCAATTCTGATTTAACTATCAATAACTTCAACTCTTAGATAAACCCTTTTTTAAAAAAAGTTGAACCGACTTCAAACAACACCGACAAAGAGCACTAAAAATTAAAAAATAATTACAAATCTAAGTAAAAAACTATAATAAGTACCCTCAATGTAACAGGTAACATTATAATACCAATAGTCCCTTCTAGTCTGTTTGAAGTCGGTGCCAAGCCAAATAGGTGCTTGATAGGCATGGTATATTATTATATTATTATTTTGAATGCTTTAATAAGTAGTTGATAAGTCTGCGCACGTAATTGATCCGGTTGGTCTTTATTAATTAACAAAATCTTCGATGTTTCATTAGAATTATTTTGAATTCTTAATTTTTCATTGTGCTAATATAATGCTGACATAGACCAGTATTACTTATTGTGCATCGAGCTTGGCACCGACTTCAAACAGACTAGAAGGGACTATTGGTATTATAATGTTACCTGTTACATTGAGGGTACTTATTATAGTTTTTTACTTAGATTTGTAATTATTTTTTAATTTTTAGTGCTCTTTGTCGGTGTTGTTTGAAGTCGGTTCAACTTTTCTTTTAAAAGGGTTTATTTTACCTTTTTTAGTGTAGGATATGTTTGTAATGAGTAGATAAGTACGATATTTAAAACACTACGTACCGTAATGTATAGTAACAAACTGTAGTTTGTTAGATTATATTAAATATTATATTAAATTACTGCTGGACAGATGCCTCTCTTTAGAAAGTTGACCCACACAAAATTTAAGAGTTTTTTCCAAAACTTTTTTAATAAATTAAGTATAAAATTACTCACAAACGAAATGCGATGCCATCCATAGCAACAAAACGTCTATCCGAATTATTTTATCAAGATAGAATACAAAATTTCAACCTTTTCTTCTTAATACAACGAAAAATACTGTGGTGACATAAATACTGCAAGTTCTCTGCGCATCACATCGCGCAGTCTCTGACGGTTTGTTTGGCTAAAGAAATACTCGTAGCTAAAACACGTTGTCGGGGCTGTCAAATTCCCAATAATTGTGAGGGTTTCCCTCGATTTCTCTAGGATCCTATCATCAGATCCTGAATTGGTGGTAATGGGACCAATTCGGGAGCATACCCTTTCGATTACAAAAAGAATTTTGAAAATCGGTAAACAATTGACGGAGAAATCGCGGAACAAACATACATAAAAAAAAAATACAGACGAATTGAGAACCTCCTCTTTTGTGTTTTGGAAGTCGGTTAAAAATAACCTTTGAGCTCATACTAAATAAATTCTACTTACACACTACCATACTACCATACTTAAGTTTTAGAAAGGAACCACTGTATGAAAGAATAATAAGCAATAAATATGCCCAAGGCAATAGATATTTATATTTTGTTTAACGCATAAGACAAAGCAATTTACTTTAAGCTTGTATTTAATTATAGTTTACTTTTATCATTCATTACAATACACAAACTAGTTATTTTTGACAAAAATAAGCAATGAAAATAATATTATGCAATGTTTTAATATTTTTATTAAATAATCTATTCTTTACACAGATTAATGTTACGTTAATATAAAATATATAGAAAAACAAACTGAACAAAATTGTTTTATTTGGACCAACTATGTTTATGATAGATGCAAAACCAACAGAAAAAACCGCATGAAAGTAAGAAATTAAATAGAGATTCATATCCAAGAACAGTATCTACCTAATTTGTTAGATTTATTTTAACACTCATTTAATAGAACAAACTGAACTAGTATTTCACTGTTTACTACAATAAGTCATATGCTTGATGTACTGTGTGTGTAGGGAGTGGGGCGAATGGTCCCTAATCCACCCCAATGTGGTTTGGTGCCCACCCCAGGAATCCAGGATGTTAGGTTACTGATTCAAAATTATAGAATGGAAATAACTTCACATTTAAATCAAATAATTATCTATAGGCGAAAAGCGTCAAGCAACTAGCTCAGGGATGTCCAAAATGGTTGGTTTCCCAGGGGCGACATAATGGAAAACTGATTTTGGGGGTCAACGAGGTGTAAAAATCAACCTCTATTAATGAACACAAGGTCTTATTTGAAACTTTCAAGATACCTACTGTATACGTTGTGTTACGTGTCATAAGAATGACTAATATTTTAGTGGAAAGTATCGTTGTTGTACTTTAAAAAAACTCATTCGAAATTAATTATAATATATTTATAAATATTAATTTATTTATTTATTATATATATTTATTTAATTTATAATAATAGTTCTGAAATTTAACGAGTTCGCAAGGAATTTGTAAAACATAACATGAACTTTTAAAAGAGTTATAAAATTGCAATTCACTGTTCATTGGAGTCATGACTTAAGGCACTGCAGCCGGTTATCGTTAATTTGGCAGGATGGCAGCACGGGACCCGTACCTTCTGACTGGCTCAAGTCCTTTCCAGGCACGGGTGCTTCGGGAACTACATGCACTCGGTCGCTAGGATTGGGATTGGGGGATTGGGTTCAATCTGTCACCACTGCGATTGCAGTAAGGACTCGGCTCAGCACATGCTGGCAATTTGCCCCGCTTAGGCATCGCAGCGCCGGGTCCTCATTGCAGTCATCGGAGAAGATCTTTCGCTAACCGCCGTCATACGCTCCATGGCCAGCAGTAACAGCGGTCGCATCCTTCTGCGAAGACGTAATCTGGCAGGAGAAAGCGGCGGCCCCAATTCGCTGCCGGCGAACCGGGCGTCTGAGGCGCGCTTATCAGCGCCTCATGCCTGAGTTTTGCCGAGGGTCAGTGGCGGATTTACAAATTTGCGCCTATTAAATTTTTATTGCCCTTTCTAACCTCTGCAATTCAATAGCCTTATTTTTAAGTGTAGAAACCCCTTCGGGCCGCACCCCACCGAGATTTACGCCAGGACAGTGTGTCAGAATTGAACCGACTAAAACCATACGGTATGCCACTCTATGCTTGTAATAGGAGGGATCCGGGAACTGCTGTTATTAAGAAATCCGGACTTCTCCTAGCGCCTGCCCGCAACGGCGCGGGCACCACCTTCGGGTACATTCTCTGTTATGCGACGCCCGGCACACGCGGATGTCGCCTCCTGGCCGTTATGACGGGTGGAGGGGCAAACCCGTGCCGTCCACCCGCAGCTACACTCATGGCGGCATGAGGCGCTGGCAAGCGCGCCTCATGTCAGCGGCAAATTGGGTCCGAGTGGAGATTATCCTCCCGGGCCCTCTCCGCTGCCACTACTACTACTACCTCCACCACCTCGGTCCTCCTACATGACGGTACTCTCCTCTAAATAATCTGCCACCAGCCGTCTTAGGTACTCTGGCACCCCATGATAGTGGAGGGCTTCCCTGATGCATCTGAATGGCAGACTTTTGAATGCGTTGGCGATGTCCAATGATACCGCACGCCGCCACAGTTCACCACCTCTTTGCGGGCAGAGAGAACTCTCTCAAACGATTTACCTACCTCGTCCAGCAACACGATGGGCCTGTAGGCCGCGACCGGATCGGCAGGCCGTCCCGGCTTCCTCAATAGGACCACTCTTCCAGCATTCCTCCCTGAGGCGGTCTGCCATGTTGGTTGAGGGCTAGGGCCAGCACTCTAGCCGGTATCCCGTCTGGCCTAGGGGCGGTCTTCTTGGAACGGATCCGTAGAACAGCCGCCCCTACCTCCGAATCCCGGTCGGGCGGAACATCATCCCCGTTCTCCCTGTCATTTCCGGCCAAGGAGGCCATTGACGGCGATATGTGCGCCCGTTGCCGGAATAGGCCCTCCACCACTTCCTGCAGGAAGCTGGGCTGGAGAGTCTCCGAAAGGGGGGGGGGGGCGGCCGACGCGCTGAGCTTTTGTCGCTCCGCGCGATAAGGGAGACACCAGGGGTCATGATGGAGATCCTCCAGCATCTCCTTTCTTTTCACTTTTTTGGCACGGCTAATGGCCAGCTTCAGAGTTTTCCGTGGTTTTCCGCGCCTCTCCATACTCCTAACCGTCTTCGCGGTGACGCTGCCGACTGCGGGTATAGGACCTCCGGGCACGTGTACAGGCCGCACGGAGGTCGTTAACTCCTGGGAACACCAGTAGACCTCCTTCCTTGGAAGCCGATGACATCCTCCGCTTAATTTGTTATCGGAGGCATTCAACAAAATCAATGGTGACCTATCACGCATTGGCGAATGGAGTCATAATTACGGACTCAAAGTTAATACTGGAAAGACGCAGGTATGTGTAATTGGTAGCCCTGGATTGGTCTCAAGAATTAACTGGACACAATTGCCCTTAATTCAATTCGATGGCACTATACTTCAGATCAGTACTGTTGTCAAAAATTGAGGTATCTATATAGATAATACTTTATCTTGGGGTCCACATATACAAGAAGTCAGTCGTAAGTTATTTGCTTCTGTCGGGTCCCTGCGAAGACTGCGAAACTTTCTTCCAACTGCCATTAGGGCTGCACTTGCACAAGCACTTCTCCCAATTCTCGGCTATGCCGATGTCAGCTATCTGAATCTCACTGAAGCACAACTTAATAAGCTTGAGCGACTTCAAACTTCCTGCATACGATTTGTATTTGGGTTAAGAAAATATGATCATGTTCCTGAATTCCGTCAAAAGCTCAAGTGGCTTGCGATTCGCTCTCGCCGGAATACTAACAATCTTGTTCAATCCTAGAGCCCCCTTTTACCTCAAAGAACGGTTCAATTTCCTTAATGACACACATGATAAATGTCTGAGGTCATCCGAGGATTTGGGGCTGGAGATGCCTTTACATTCCACAAAATTCTACGACCAATCTTTTACTGTTGAAGCTGCACGTTTGTGGAATTCAATGCCGATAAATATCAGGCGAGCGCAAACGATAAACAGCTTTAAGAGAATGGTTCAGGAATTTTATAAACTTTGATTAAGTCAAATACGCGTCAAGGCATGATAAGAACGTTCCTTTTCTTTTTTCGTCTCTTTTATGTGATATACTTAACTAGCTATGTATATCGTATGTATATGTGTATGTATATTGTATATGTGTAAATATTTATTTGATTTTACCAGTGCACCTTCAACTACTACTGTCTCTCCAAAACATTTTAATCCATCCCAAGGTTGCCTGGAAGAGATTACTCTTAGCAATAAGGCCGCCCTTTGTACAAGTCTGAAATTTTTATGTACCATAATAATTGTAAAATGTGTGCAAATAAAGAGTTATCTATCTATCCTGGCCATGGTGCATGGCCGCATCGCAGATCTGCGTATTCGCATCGCGAAAACGACCAGCCTCCATGTCGACCTCCTCGGTCGGAGCATGTGGAGACAACCAAGATTAAATATTATGGCTGCCTCCTCTAGTAGGTCCCTGTTTAGTCTGGCAACGGCCCACAAAGTGGGAGGAACGCCGCACCACGTGACCCCTACTGGGGTCCTGAATCCGGGAGAGCTCAAATCGAATAGAAAGATGGGTCTCAACCTCTTCCAGAACACGCCAGTTCTTTACTCTTGCGGCGAGAGCAGGGGTAGCGAACGAAAGGTCTACTATCGACTCCCCCTGCTGTCGCACGCACGTGTTGGTGGAGCCTCTGTTTAGAAGACAGAGGGCCACCGAGGCCGTCCACTCCTCTACGACCTCGCCCTTTGTATCCGTCCTGGGGAAACCCCACGCAGTTAAAGTTACCCAGAACAAGGACGTGCCCAGACACTAATCGCCGCATCGAGGTCTCCAGGCTGTTGAGGAAAATCCAAATATCCTCTGCATAATTTTGAGCTATGCTTAGTACCATTGTCCTGTTGGAAAATGAATTCATCTCCAATTAATCGAAAACCCGAAGGAACGGCATTTTGTTCTAAATTTTTTTTTGTACTGTTCCTTTTCCATAATTACGTCAATTTTAATCAAATCGCCAGTTCCTTGGCTAGAAAAGCAACCCCATAGCATAATTGGTCTGGTCTGTAGGTTTTGACAGTAAATATTTTCTCTTCGTAGTGGATTTGATGTTTTATGTGTTGAAAGGAGACGGCAAACCAAACTAGTACAGCCTACTTGGTGATTGTCGTTGACTAGAAGACTCATGTGTGACAAGACAGTGTAGCCTAGTAACGTTTTGTTTTAATTTTACTTGTCAAAAAAAAAAAAAAATACAATCGAGTCCTATACTAAAACAATTTCGGGTTTTTGTTGTAAATTAGCATTTTATCGAGGCTTTCCATATTAGTGCAACTACAAGAGGTTATGGGTGTACATTAGTTGTACTACCAACATGGAGACTTCGACTTTCAAGTACAAGATTGTACCTCTCGAAGGCAAAGCAAATTGGGACACATGGAAGTACAAAATGCTGATCGTACTCAAGAGCATACCTCACGCTCTTGATGTAATAGAAGGCAAGCTTACGTCGTCTTCTACAAATGGAGAAAGTGAAGCCAGCAGTGAAACTGCAACCTCGGAGTTTGCGAAGGCTGACTCAAGTGCTCTTTTCTTCATCACAAACAACATGACCGACGAAATGTTACGCAAAGTAATGAGATTCACGTCTGCTAGAGAAATGTGGTTAGAACTTCATCGAAGTTCGACGGAACCAATGAAGACAGGACCTTCCAGCTATGTATGAGTTTCTTTGGATTAAAAAAGGATCCAGCTGACGACGCAGCAACTCATATGTCGAAATTGAAAAATATTTGGACCTCATTGAATAAAGAGCTCGGCGAAGATAAGGAGCTTCCAGATCTTCTTCTAATTTGCAAGACTCTTGACACACTTGGGGAAGAATACAGTCAGTTTAAAAGTGGATGGTTGATGTGTCCGACGTCCGAAAGAACTATCGACAATCTAACCAATCGCCTGTGCGTTTTCGAAAGGAACTTGATGTTGTCTACCGTGCCGCCAGAGCAAGAGGCCTTACCAACGACAAACACACAGAATGCGGCCAAGAAGAAGAGCAAGGATGGCAGAATTAAATGTAATTACTGTTTGAAGACAGGCCATCGCGTGTTAGACTGCAGGAAGTGGTTAGCAGACGGCAAACCCCCAAAGAGCAGTAACCCGCCTTCCTCTTCATCGTCCCGCAAGCAAGAATCTCAAGTTGCAGAAGTATTGACATCAGAACATGAAGTATTCTCGACTTCATCAGATACAGTGAACTGGTTCGTAGATAACGGCGCAACGTGTCACGTCACCAATCGCGGCGATCTATTCCAGACCTTCCAACTATTCGACGAGATGCACACCGTCTCCACCGCTAATGGAAATGCATTGCAAGCCAAAGCTCAAAAGGCAAGGGAGATATCAACATCAAATCGAGGGTACGAGGAAAAGTCTACGATTTAACGCTGAAGGACGTATGGTACGTGCCAGAGATCAAGAAAAACCTTTTCTCGGTCCTAGCAGCGCATGACTGCAGCCCTACATCTAGATTTGAATCAGCACCCACCAGATGCAAACTGTCAACGCATGGCAAAGTGAAACTAAGGGGTGTACGCGGCCTGAGCGGGGGCCTATTGGTATTGGTATTGGTTGTGGGCTTCGGTTTCCGCATTTAGACTCCGAGTGGTCCTTTATGCGTCGAGGATTGGTTGACTAGGTGAGCCAGCCAAGCTCCTTCCAGAAGCGCAGAAGCCTCCTGGGGCGTTCACAGGCTTCTAGGAGCGACTTTGTATCAGGAATGATACTTGCCCGTTGTGTGGCCACTCCCTCGCATTCCAGGACTACGTTTACGGCCGTTTCTTCAGCTTCCAGACATCCCCTGCACAGGGGACTGTCCGTCGCATTGATTATGAATAGTTGTCGGTTCAGGGCTAGGTGTCCTGTAATAGTACCGACAACCGTTCTGATTTCCGGTCTGCTAAGACTGATCAGTCTGCAGGTGAGTCGTGGTGTGACTTGATTCAGCACCAGTTTGGACTGTCTGCAGCCGGGTGAGTTTTTCCACCTCCGGTTGTGTGCTTCACAGGTCCGTTGCCTGACCCAGCATCGTATTTGGTTAAACGATATGGGCAGGACTGGGGTTGGGCCAGAGGTTGGGGTTGCCGAGCCCCTCCTTGCCAACTCATCTGCGGCATCGTTCCCGTGTGAGTTACTGTGCCCTTTAATCCATTGGAGGATTACCCCATTGAATATAGCGAGCTGTTCCAGTGCTTGGTGGCATTCGAAGACAATACCAGAGGTCATTGTGTTGCCCTCCAATGCCTTTAAGACGGCCATGCTGTCGGATATTATTCGGATGTTGTAGTCCTTAATACCCCTTGACATGGCCGTTGTGGCAGCGTAAGTTATTGCCACACATTCACATTGAAATATGGAACTGTGTTGGCCTAACGCTAGTGATATGTTTATGTTTAGGTCTTGCGAGAAAACTCCGGCTCCAGTTCCTGACCTAGTCTTGGAACCGTCCGTGTAAATTCGGACTTCGTTAATGCCGGATTGATCTCGGTCATTTCCATGTATCTGGATGCAGTATCTTCTTGTGAAGATATGGTGTTTTGGGATTCTATCGCATGGCGCTGCTATCAGTGGTTCGTATTCCACCAATTGATCCCATAATTTAGAGTGCGATCCCCCACGTTTGTGCCATAGACCCAGGTGTTTGAGTCTAATGATCGCCATGGCGGCCTCCTGCTGTATGAATAGATCCAGGGGTGGCAGACCAAGAGCCACCTCCATTGCGGCAGTAGGCGTTGTGCGCATACAGCCAGTGACCGCGGAGCATGGGAGTCGCTGGAATTGCTGCAGTTTGTTTATGACAGTGCTTAGCTCTGTTCTCTGCCACCAGACAACAGCACCGTAAGTGATTATTGGTCTTATGACTGTTTTGTATAGCCATAAAGTAATTTTGGGTGATAGTCCCCAGCTTTTGCCGAGTAGCCGCTTGCATTGGCAGAAAATAATGCAGGCTTTATTCAGTTTTTCATCGAGGTGCTTGTTCCACAGGAGTTTACTGTCCAGTATTACTCCTAGGTATTTGACCTCTTTGGTAAGAGTAAATTGTGTTCCAAATAGCTTGGGAAGTCTGAGATTTCCTAGGCTGCGTTTGTTTGTGAACATGATCATCTCTGTTTTGGATGGGTTCACTGTCAGGTTGTGTGCTACGCACCATTGTTCCACGATCTTCAGTGCAAATCTCATTTGATCGCATGTAATGCTCTCAAAAGGACCGCCGATGAGAATAGTAAGATCGTCTGCATAGCCTATTGTGAGGAATCTTTGGTCATTAAGTTGTGTGATGAGCTCATCCACAACAATGTTCCATAGAAGGGGGGAGAGTACACCGCCCTGGGGGCAGCCTCTAGCCACCACTCCTCTAGTCACTTCGCTCACAGTGAATTGTATAGCTCTATATCTTAGCATGCTGTCGATCCACCCTGAGATTGTGGAATCAACACCATGCCTGGACAGAGCTTGGCTAATGCTGGTGAAGTTGGTCTTGTCAAAGGCTCCCTCGATATCGATAAAGGTGGCCAGTGTTGACCTTTTGTGATTTAGATTGTCTTCTATATATGAAACAACTCGATGTAGGGCAGATTCTGTTGATTTACCCATCGAGTATGCGTGTTGATTGAGGTGTAGAGGGTGACTGACTAACGCAGATTCCCTGATTTCCCTATCTATTAGCCTCTCGAGAACCTTTAGTAGGAAAGATGTGAGACTAATAGGTCGGTGTGATTTGGGTTGTGTGTAGTCGCCTTTACTAGGTTTGGGGATGAAGACTACTTTAACTTCTCTCCATTTCAAGGGGATGTACTGATGCGCCAGGCAGCCCCTATAGATTTTTACAAGATGGTCCAGTAGTGTCATATCACACCATCTCAGTAGGCCTGGGAAGACACCATCTAGTCCTGGCGCCTTGAATGGTAGGAAGCTGTCAATTGCCCATCTTAGTTTGTCGTGGTTGACAACTTTGCGGGCCGTATCCCAGTCTGTATCATCTGGTGGTTTTTCCCATCTGTCTTCCCATTTT
The DNA here is from genome assembly GCA_902825455.1 of Arctia plantaginis. Classification (NCBI taxonomy): domain Eukaryota; kingdom Metazoa; phylum Arthropoda; class Insecta; order Lepidoptera; family Erebidae; genus Arctia; species Arctia plantaginis. The sequence continues at coordinate 13,427,368 of CADEBD010000288.1, forward strand.
TCCATCGCATCTGATATGCGACATCCAGGGAAGTGTGTTTTTAATAGCAGCTCTGAGGCTTCCGAGTCTGTTTTGGTATACTCACCATCAGGCTTCTTCAGGGAGCCAAGTTTGTGTTCGCCTCTACTACACAGTATGCTTTTGACTCTATTAGCCTGGTTGTTGTTCTCTATGTTAGTACAGAAGTTTCTCCAGCACTCAGTTTTCCTGGTTCTGATTCTCTTCTTATATTGTTGTCGGGCCTGCGTGTAGGCATCCCAATGTTGGTCTAATCGCGAGTTTTTTGCTTTATTGAACAACTTTCTCACTCTACGACGTAGTCTTTCCAGTTCCGGACCCCACCATTGGTGTTTGTTCTGTGGTCCAGTTCTGGGTGTGGAAAGTGGGCATGTTTGTTCAAAGCAATCGATCAGTGTCTGTGTAAGGTTGACGACATGACTGTCAATGTCCTTAACAGTCCCCGTAGCGTATGTTGGGTTGATGTTTCGCAGATTCTCCGCAGTAAGATGTTCATACCGTTTCCGGTCCATCGTGCGGGGATTCCGTCGGGGATCGGGTAGTTTAAGTTTCATTTCAAAGTTAAATTTGATCCAGCGATGGTCTGAGCACGATGCTTCGTTCGAAACATGCCAATTCGATATGTGTTGCGATGCGCGCTCACTTGCTAATGTAAGATCAATTATAGTTTGGGCCCTGGATGTGACAAATGTCGGCTCCGAGCCCACGTTGATAATGTTAAGGTTAGTTGATAATAGGAACGATACAAATTCCTCACCTCTCTGGTTGTTGCTCCTGCTGCCCCACAGCGCATGGTGCGCGTTGGTGTCGGCAGAGATGATCAGCTCCAGACCCTCGCGCTCGCAGTGGTGTGCCAGCGCAGCCAGCTCCGGAGTGGGGATGTCAGCATCGCCCGGCAAGTAGGCTGATGCTATCACCACGTCAGGCAGGTTTGATGAGGGTTCCTTTAACCTAATAGAGGTAAGGTCTCTGGAACAGAACTCGGTCATTAAGGTAGTACACGCATGTTTTGGTGTATAAATACAAGTGCGCGGGTTATCAATGGTAGTGTTGAGAAGTATCTTACCTCCAATATTGTTTAGACCGCAGATCCTGCCCTTCCTAATCCACGGCTCCTGGATTAGGGCTACGGTCTTGGTTTTTACCTCCAGCTCTCTGCATAGGTTAGCCGTTGCTGTATGGCTGTGCTGGAGGTTGGTTTGGATGGCTGTAAGGGTGTTATGGGGGGGTGCAGACAGCGCCATCATCGCTGTTCAGCATATCCTCTATGTCGTCGAGGTCACTCTCGCCCACCGGTAGGTCCTCCAACTCCTCAGGAGGTGGACCCCGGCAGGCTGTCTCCTCAACGGGTATCAGAGGATCCCCTCCATTGCCGTCCTTAGGGTGTTGTGGGGCCGATTCTGGCTCCTCGTCTGGGTTAGTTGGTGGGGCGGGACGTTCATCAAGGAAGCGAACGTAGAGGTTACCTAGTTTGTAGTATACTCTACGCTCACTAGCCCTGAGCTTCACGACGTCCTCTTCTGGGATGCCGAGCACTAGGAAGAGACATTTCTTTTCCTCCTGCGCCTCGGCATGGTAGAGGGCCCAGTTGGCCACATTGTACTGGCTATTCTGATACTTTAGCCTTGTTTGTATACGGACCAGTGTATCATCTGGTCCGATTTGTGGTACCAGGAGTCCAGCCTTGATCCTTTTCGGGATCTCAGACTGCCTCCTGACGACCAGTTTGGTGCCTTCACGTGGTGATGGGATCCTTACCAGGGATCGGCGAAGCCACTGTAGGGCATATTCGTCGTTGCACCACATCTTAAGGGCGCCCTCACTGTAGAAGGCCTTGCCCCTAAACTGTGGCGCAGCGACGGGTGCGCTTGACGTGCCGGGCGAGAAAATCTCCTCATCTAGCACGCCCTGCAGCTGGCCCTCGATGTCCTCTGCCTGTGCCTTGGTGAGGTCGTGGTAAGGCTCCAGCATGACCGCGACGCAAAGGTCATTCGCCTTTAGTGCGTCGGAGTAGCTCGTGGAGCCGATCTTTGGCAGCGGTTTGAATCGCTTGCCACTGCCCTGGGGAGTGCGAGACTCGTCCGGGCGAGTTCTTTTGACGGGCTTTGTTTCACTTGAAGGTTTCCCTCCACGTGTCGCTCGTCTCGCCCGTTTACCCTGTCCAGGTTGACCCTGCCTAGAGGGTACTTTGGCCGCTACAGGCGTCTTGGCAGGTGGCGCCCCCACAGGAGTACACTTCCCCGTGGCTTGACTTTCGTCTTCGCCTCGGGGCAGCACGTCACTGGCGGGGGCAACGTGGGCCCCTTCGGGCCCTTCAGCGACTTCAAGCCGCTTACTTCCACCCGAGGTCAGACACCGTGCTTGCCTTTCCACTCGGGCTTTCGCCCTGTTGGCGTTACGGGTCTTCTTGGACGGGTTTGGTTTTTTCGACGCTCTCTTCTTTGTCCTTACCAGGCTCCAGCCGGTTTCTTCCAGGCCGGGTCCCGCAGGTACGGGCATTGCTGCCCTCAAAGAGGAGAGGTCGATGGTCGACACTGGCTCCGTATTCTGGTTAGACACCAGAGGTGTCGCCAGAGTCGTGGATGGCGCTGCGGTCGGGTTGTTAGCCTGAGCAGCAGCCAAAGGTGTATTTGTCGGGTTCACCCTTGGGTTGTTCACCCTGGGGTTAGCCGATTGGTTGTTTAGCCTGGCACTTGGGTTGTTCACCCTCGGTACCGGCTTGGTGGTTTTTTTTAAATTGTTTTTTTTAGTATCCATAGTGTGTTAGGTATACTATTCATCTCCTTGTCCTTCCACCCTCCTTGGAGCCCTCAAGTGGGGACGCCGCGGCAGAAGGCACACGACGCCAGAAGTGACAAGGAAATATAGAGCTCCCTCCCTGACAGAAGGCAGGCCGAACTAGGTAGGATGACTTGGTCGTCCCACCCGTCGTCCACCCCCACCAAGGAAGAGCTCTCGCCCAGCAGCCCTCTGATGGGATACTACAGCCGATTGACCAAAGGTGGCTAGCCTTCAGCCTCCCGTGTAAAGAGAAATCCAGGCCAAAGCAGTGTGTTGCCTTTCAGCTCAACTACCAGGATCCCTTCATCCTCCCTTACGGGTCCCCGCACACGGCACAAACATGCGGGTGGTTGCCCCCCCCTCCCCCTCACTCTCAGTCTTTGTTGATAGTGAGGCCGCAGGCACCAACCACTTAGTGTCCGCAGTAGGTGTGGATGGGATAGGAAATGGGAAAGGATGGGTTTTGTGGGATGGAATTGCGTCTGGGTGTTTCTGTTATATCTGTTTCGTAGGGAATCAGACCTAAAACAGGCGGCAACCACGGGAAGGATGACACCCAGACTTGCCATGGGGATCTACACGACTGTTGCGCTCTCCCCCATGACCATTCGCCGTGCACGCCCTCCGGACAGGAGGGCGTACCAGGATTGGATCCGCTCCAGGCGATCTTGGCCTATTGGAGCACACCCAACCCCGCCCGAGCGGGGGCCTATTCAAACTTGATGTTGAGAGCGTCGTTCCGAAGCAAGTGAATATGCTTACGAAAACCCAGCTGTATCACGAACGTCTCGTACATCAGAATAAGCGTCATGTACGAACATTTGTAAAACGAGAGTTAGGAGTAGAGCTTCCTCAAGACGAAAGCATCTGCGAAAGCTGCATACTCGGCAAGTCACATCGTTTGAAGTTTGGTACTCGACCTAGAGCTTCAAGACCCGGCGAACTTGTACACAGCGACGTATGCGGACCGTTCCCTAACACCCTACCCTACAAATCTGCGCTTTTTTGTGCTGTTCAAAGATGACTTCACCGGCTATCGCTATGTCTACTTTCTGAAAGCCAAGTCAGAGGTGAAACAGAAGATGCAGGAGTACATCACCGAAGCACGAAATACTGGTCATACGATCGAAACTCTCCTGAGTGACAATGGCGGCGAGTTTGATAACAAGGAGGTACGTGAGATCCTCGCCACGCATGGCATCAAACAGCGGCTGACCATGCCCTATACTCCAGAGCAGAACGGATGCGCCGAGAGAGAAAATAGAACCTTAGTAGAGGCTACAAGGACTTTTATGCACAGCGGAGGTTTCGAACAGAAACTTTGGGCAGAGATAGTTAATGCGGCTACCTACGTTCTCAACCGAACTGGTCCATCCCGTACGGAGAACAAAGCGCCCTACGAACTATGGCATGGAAAGAAACCAAAGATAGCTCACCTACGCATCTTGGGCTGCAGAGCCTACGTCCATGTCCCCAAACATAAACGGAAGAAACTCTCCATGAAAGCTCTCAAAGGAAGGTTGATCGGATACGACAATGATGATGGCTATCGTATCTGGTGCGACGACAACATACTGGTTAGATCGAGAGATGTAACTTTCGACGAGAAACCGCTTGATCGAACACAATTCGATAAAGTTGTACCTAAGGCAACAGAAAAAGAAACACCATTCAACGAATTCGAGTTGAAAGTATCTTTTAATCAAGAGCGCACTGAAGTTCATCAAGATCCAACCCCAAGCCATCAACCCGAGCAAACGGAACCTGATCTGCAAGATGAAGAATCTGCACCGCAACTTCATGAAGACAGTCCTGCTCCTGATTCTGTAGAGGAAAACCCAGATGGTGAACAGTCAAGACCACCTAGTGTAACGTGGTACGACGTTGATCCAGGCGATTCATCTGACTCCGAAGATGAAGCAGCACAGCCGAGCTACGACCTAAGAGATAGAAGCACCATTCATCCTCCTCAGAAGTACAAAGATTGTTGTGCACTTACCGATGAAGAAACTGAACCCGCTACGTTCAAAGAAGCTATGAAGAGCCCGCATAAAGACGAGTGGATAAAAGCTATGCTTAAGGAGATAGATTCTTTGAAAGAGAACAACACGTGGTCCCTTCAAGAACTACCTCAAGATAGAAAAGCCATACCTTGTAAATGGGTTTATAAAATTAAGGGAAACCCCGATGGCTCTATCGACAAATACAAAGCGCGTTTGGTTGCGAAAGGTTTCAAGCAACGCAAAGGAGTTGACTACCAGGAAACCTACAGTCCTGTAGCCAGATTCTCCACCATTCGATCACTGCTAAGCGTTGCTGCGAGTGAGAATATGTACCTAACTCAATTCGACGTCACCACAGCGTTCTTGTACGGTGAGCTCGAAGAAGAGCTGTACATGCAGCAACCGGAAGGTTTTCACGATGGCTCTACCCGCGTATGTCATCTAAATCGAAGCTTATACGGCCTGAAACAAGCGCCCCGCTGCTGGAATCATCGTTTCCATCAAGTAGTTGTTGAACTCGGATTCACACAAAGTAGGTATAGCTGATCCGTGTCTATACACAAAGAAAGTAGGGGGGAAACAGATCTTACTTACTTTATATGTCGACGACGGATTAGTGGCTGCTTCAGACAAACAGCTTGCTGAAGAATTTATAGAGAGCCTGAAAACAAAACTTAAAATTACGACAAAGACTGCGTCCTTTTATTTAGGAATGGAGATCAATCAATGCAAAGACGGCACGATTGTGATCCACCAGGAAGCATATACCAAGAAGGTACTTGAACGCTTTAACATGGCTAACAGTAATCCTGTCTCAACGCCGATTGATGCCGCAGAAAAGTCGTCTGCAACACAATCAGTTGAAGAGAAAGGACCCAACGAGGAGACTAACTTTCCTTATCGTGAAGCCGTTGGTGCGTTAGCATACCTTATGGTTGCGACCCGTCCTGATATTGCGTATGCTGTTGGAGTAGTATCTCGCAACTTAGAAAAGCCGACCAGAAGTGACTGGAACAGAGTCAAACGTATATTACGATACTTGAAGGGAACTACGTCTCTAGGTATAAAATACAAACCGAAGACACTGAATAGACCAGAACTTGAAGGTTTCAGCGACGCTGATTATGGTGGTGATGCTACTACCGGACGATCCACTACTGGAATCGTATGCCGATACGCAGGAGGTCCTGTGTCGTGGACAAGCAAAAGACAGACTTCAGTAGCGCTGTCTACAACTGAAGCTGAACTTGTGGCTGCCAGTGAAGGAGCACGAGAATTAGTTTGGCTGATTAGAATATTCGAAAACTTGACGAATAAGAAGAGTGTGCCGAATCTTCATGTTGATAACGAAGCAGCTGTACGATTGGCACACAACCCTGAGTTCCACAAGAGAACGAAGCATATACGTGTAAGACACTTTTATGTTCGTGAACTTGTCTCTAAAGGAACCATCTTAGTTACAAGAATTGGTACAAGAGACCAGCTTGCAGATATAATGACCAAAGGTCTTCCGAAACCCACCTTTGATCTATTGAAATCTGCACTAGCCATAGAGTAAGAAGTGAGAGCGCCTACCTCTTTGGCACTAGTTTTGGTTTAGGGGGAGTGTTGAAAGGAGACGGCAAACCAAACTAGTACAGCCTACTTGGTGATTGTCGTTGACTAGAAGACTCATGTAGCCTAGTAACGTTTTGTTTTAATTTTACTTGTCAAAAAAAAAAATACAATCGAGTCCTATACTAAAACAATTTCGGGTTTTTGTTGTAAATTAGCATTTTATCGAGGCTTTCCATATTAGTGCAACTACAAGATTATGCAGGGTTGCCAAATCTACTGCTTTTAAGCCAATTTTTTTTTGTAACTATTATAAATGCATTTGCCCAAAATAATGTTTTGTTGCAAAAAGAGAAAAAATTGTATAGTTTAAGATATTTGAAAATTTAATCTATTTAACTAATGTTAACAACTTTACTGTGATTTTTTTACACGGATAAACTCAATTGTCCCAAATCCCAATGTATTATTATACCACAGAATAAATAATAGTATCAGTACAGATTACAGAATAGTGATCTGTGGTACAGAAGTACCACTCGAGTGGAGTGTTCCTTCTGTAATGATGCTATTCTTAATTTTGTGCTACTAGTGCTACTACACAAATCATTTTCAGAAAATAACGATTCTTTCTACGACTAATCAAAGAAATTCAGATCACCTAGTGGTAAAACCCAGTTATATTTAAAAATAAATGTTGCCTCTATTTCCGTCGCATAACTCTCATATTATATTAGTGTGTGTGATTTAACTGACCATTTATGACAGTCTAGTGGTTAGTGTTATTTCTTATTCGTTTAACTTTTTTGTTTTCTGAATTTATGATGCTCTGATTTTATCTGTTTAATAAATACCATAATCATTAAAATTCATCCATAGTAAATTACAGTATTTTATTGTTTAGTTGGTCTTAAACACAACAACTAAACAATCAAGTAAGAACTACCTTATAGGCCTGCAAAGAGGAACAAGAGGTAACCAAGAGGAACAAAAGTTAAGAATATTTTTGTACTACTACCTACTATTTTAGTAAGTCTGTCCAAAAATATTTAGTTCATCGATACTGGAATTTTCCAAGATTAAAAAACCATTTCTGGACAACTCGTTTTTTTTCCTCCTAAATCTTCTCATTCTTCCAGACAGCAATCATTATAACAAATCGAAAAATCTAATTTAAATTTCAGTAAACTACTATTATAATTTCTGAAATGAAATTATAAATTATTGCAGTTTTGAGAAAACGTCGTTTCTATATTAGCATAATCTTTAGCCGAATACGAATAAAACTTTTGCTACCAATGCCCAATAAAAATAAAAGATTGACGTGGCGTAACGCGTCATTCATATAATTTACAACGGATCCGACATACCGATCAGTCCATTTGTCAAAGATCTTGGCTTATGGATTGACTCCAGCCTCACTTGGTAACAGCATGTTGCAAACGTAAGTCAAAAAGTCCCTGGAACCTTGCGATCACTGTATCGGCTAAAGAACTGTCTTCCACATACTACTAAGTTAATGCTTGTACAGGCTTTGATCTTTCCAATCATCGATTATGGTGATGTATGCTATCACGACCTGAATGCAGATCTACTCAACAAACTTGATCGACTTCTCAATAATGGCATTCGATTCATCTTCAACCTCCGCAAGTATGACCATGTGTCTGCCTATCCATCACAGCTGTCATGGTTACGTCAGAGCCGTAGCTTGAGCGCCTTGACTACCCTTTATTCTCTTCTTAATAATCCTACAGCTCCCACTTATCTTACTTCACAGCTTAAACCGCTATGCTCTAGCCATGACAGAGATCTTCGGTCCACTAATAATCTTTTACTCTTGTATCCAATCCACACTTCTTCTCTTGTTCATTCTTCATTTGCTGTCCAGTCTATCCTACTATGGAATGCGCTCCCACTTGAGATCAGGATGTCAGGAAGTCGTGACACGTTCAAAGCTAAAGTTCGAGAATTCAACAGGAAACAGCTAGCAGAAATATCCTCATGATGTCGTCACCCAAACTTTATTGTATTTATTATATTCCGTATGTATAATATATTAATAATTATCCATGTATTCGTCTATCGATTTTAAATAGTATTATCAAAGTAATTTTATATTTTCATAGCTTCTCTTCTTATTACATAATACATGTGCACCTGCCATGTCCCTTACTGGTTGACTGGTAGATAATGCCATGTGGCATTAAGTCCGCCTCGTGCAAACTGTAATGCAGGAAGTGTAAAAATAAAAATAAAATAAAATATGGATGACGATTATGTTTACTATCTTATATATAAAATTCTCGTGTCACAATGTTCGTTCCCGTACTCCCGTCCTCCAAAACGGCTTGACCGATTCTCATGAAATTTAGTGTGCACATCGGGTAGGTCTGAGAATCGGCCAACATCTATTTTTCATACCCCTAAATGGTAAGGGTGACCCATCCCTATTTTGTTTTTGTTTTGCAATACAACGTTTGCCGGCTCAGCTAGTTTAAGTATATATTTTTTAATAATAACTTTACATTCTCACACACGTCAGTTCAATCCCAAACTAGACAGAGCCTATACTATGGAAACCAACCTGCTGAAAAATTTACTTATATATTTCTAAGTAAATTATAACCAGGCACAAAACAAACAATATTTATCCTTGGTGGGATTTGAAACCACGACCTCCGGCTTAGCAGTCAGGGTCACTAACCACTAGACCAACAGGCCCTTTTACTTTAAAGAATAGTGAGATTTCTACAAATATTAAGAAAAATTGATAGAATACGTCAGGTTCAGGTGAAAAGCGTGAATAAACAGTATTTTAGTATATTAAGTATGGTCATCCTCCAATAGAGATATCTACTCACACAAAGTAACTTTTATTTTTCTCTTAAATGTTGTCTTTCAAAGTTGATAACTTACTAAATATTACACTGACTACTTAAAAAATAATTTTAAGTAGTCAGTGTAATTTGAGTCCTAATGGATTTTTATTTGGCATAAAAAAATCAAACTTCCATTTAAAAAGTTAAAGTCTCCTTTGTGTCAAGAGAAGCAATACTAATGTTGTGAATGTCTTCTCTAATGAAACAAAATACTAGAGGCATTAAAATATGAATAAGTTATGCAAACATCAGAAAATATTAATAGTAAAAACTTTTTGTAGAAAATTTCAGATGTCTGTTTTGAAATTCCATTTTTTTCCGTCTTATAAACTGCAACATTGAATTGTTCAAAGATCTCAGTTATATATAATACTAATACTACACTATTCATTTACTCATGCTCTATGCTTTAGATTCTGACTTTTGTAGTTTAGTTAGCAGTGTGTGTGTCATGTCCGTTTATCAAAATTTGTGCAATAATGTGATATTAATAAGTTAGAGTAAAAGTTCAATTATGAATAAAGACATGAAGGATACAAAAGAAAGAACGATGTCTGGCAGTAGTACCACGCTTTACAACAATGAATATATGGATGCCTTTAGTTCTATCAATGAAAGACCGGTGGATGATATATCCTTAGAATTTTTCTATAAACCTCATACTATTACACTTCTGGCGGTGTCAATTGCGTCAGTAATTTACACTGCGTTCGTAAGGTAACTTTTTAATCATTCTAATTTTATTATACAGAGTTAATAAATTTCCGTATGATGTAACCACTCAGGTAGGATGTAGACTATTTATTATATTAAAACAACGCTGTTAAATTAATTTAAACAATGATATTTCTTTTATCAATGCTTGGCAATTCATGCTCATCATATTTAATTAAATTCTGTCAAAATCAATTGCAGTTTTTAGGTATCATTATGCATTAAGTAAGATACAGTAGATTAACATAGATATTATTCATCCCTATTTATTTAATTTAATGTTTGTCATATTACTAATGCATTTAACACTTTCTGCTTACAGAGATGAGTCAAGTATTCAAGACAACATTTGGTCAGGAATATGCTGTGTAGTCTTTTTCTTTTTAATAGTATCTGTGCTCACTTTCCCTAATGGGCCGTTCACTCGGCCTCATCCTGCTGTCTGGCGAATAGTTTTTGGCATGTCAGTACTGTACCTCCTGGCATTGCTGTTCTTATTATTTCAAAGCTATTCTACAGTTTATGAGATAATGTATTGGATTGACCCAAATCTGAGAAACTTCCACATTGACATGGACAAGGTATCTGAGTTGTTTAACAACTATTAGTAGATAGAAACTTGTATGATGGTACCATAGCATTATTAAATGTCATTAATATTTTCCAGGAGTATGCAGTTAACTGCTCTGATATAAGCCTATCTAAAGTATGGTCTCACGTAGATGTATTTGCTTGGGGTCACTTTTTTGGGTGGCTCTTCAAAGCTATTCTATTCCGACACGCTGGCTTGCTGTGGGCTATATCTATTATGTGGGAAATAACTGAAGTTGCTTTTGCACACCTCTTACCTAACTTTTTAGAGTGTTGGTGGGATTCGGTAATTTTAGATGTTTTGATGTGCAATGGCCTAGGTATATGGTGTGGACTTAAATTATGCAAAGTCTTAGAAATGAGAGAGTATAAATGGGTCAGTATAAGGTAAGAGACATTAATTATTTTTGAAATTTATGATTTATTGCATCAGTCAAATACATAATAATCATCATCATCAATCATCATCAACAGGCTTTAACAGTCTACTGCTGGACATAGGCCTCTCCTTAGAAAGGAGGTTTTGGCCTACTATACCACGCTGGCCAGATGGGTTGGTATAGGGTTTGTTTCAAGTTTTCCTTCTCTTTGCAGTTGCTGATGTCCTGCGCAGTTTGCTCCCTTAGTCGTCTCTTAGGACACCCACGGATACATAAAGCATCTGATAATTACTTTCTGTTTGATCAGCCTTCATTTTAATACTATTATAGTGTCAGTTATCACACAAATTTTCTCCTATTATTTTTTTAGAGATATTTCTTCAACAACTGGAAAAATTAAGAGGGCCATACTACAGTTTACACCTGTGACATGGACACCGGTGCGTTGGTTGGATCCTACAAGCACATACATGAGGTTTTGTGCTTTAAGTCAACTAGTTGTGTTTTGGCAAATCTCCGAGTTGAATACATTTTTCTTAAAACACGTATTTGAGATGCCGCCATCACATCCACTAGTTATAGCACGTCTTTGTCTTATAGGAGTTATTGTTGCACCATCTGTAAGGTCAGTACAGTAATAAGACTTTCTTAAAGTTTAATTTACATGTTAGTACTTTGTTTTCTCTCAAATCTTTATTATCTTAATTTGGATTAACTATTTTAAAATCATTCTTTTTATTTTAAAGATATTCTGCATTATCTCTTATAATATTAATTGCTAAGTCTATAAAACCAAAAATTTACTAATCTTTTTCCTATAATAAGGATTAATCACTTTTTATGGCGAACCACATTCATATCTAATTCTATAATTAGAAAATCCTTATGAAATCCTTGTTACAACAAAGTCAATAATTTCATTTTTTAAGTGTTGTATTGTAAACCAACAAATGATCAGACATACTTTAATGTATGAACCAAACAATTTTACTAATGCTGACACACTTATTTGCCTTAAGTGTTCACTACTGATTTTATAAAACTGATGTATGTGAACACATACACAGTGTCAAAATCCAGACTCGCTAAACCCTTTCCTTGGACGTAGTCTTTGTTGCTCAAATGACATGCAAAAGATCGCACCAAATATGGGGAATATTGATAGCGATCTTCGTCGCCCTATTTAGGTGAACGTAAGCATAATTAGCATTAGACTAACTGGTCCTTAGATTTGTATGCTAACGTTCTTATTGGGTATATTAAAGTAACATTTAAGTCACTTTATGATTTTAAATAACAACATTGAGAAAGTTTTATTTAGAAATTATATCTTTTAAATAACAATACTATCGAGTTTTGTGAAAATGTATACATTTGTATGTGTGAAGTTAATACAAATATATTCTTATTTTGAATTTCAATCTACCGGTTGTATGTCATCACACATAACATCAACAGCCTCTAATAGTCCCTTGCTGAACATAGGCATCTCTTTAACAAGGAGGTTTTGGCCTACTATACCACGCTGGCCAGACGGGTTGGTATAGGGTTTGTGTCAAGTTACCGTTCTTTTTGCAGTGCTAGTGTCCTGCGTTGTTTCATTCTTAATCCGTCACTACACGGATTGTTGTATGTCAACCGATTGGTAACCAATGATGCTACCAGTAGTTTAGAGATCACCTGGCTGTTTGTAGTATTTCCATAATTTTAATTTAATAAGCACATATTTTTATACACTTCGGCACTCTTTCTGCACTTCTTTTACACATAACAATAATCTTACACACCTCAAACACGGCCGTCTGATTCTAAATAAGGCAGAGCCTGTAATATAGTAACCAGACTGCAGAGAAACATAGTTCTGTATATCCCAGACACACACACTTATTTGCCCTGGTCTGAATCGAACCCACAACTGCTGGCTTAGTTATCAAGGTCACTAACCATTAGGCCAACAGGCCAATCAGTCAGACATAAACATTAAGTATAAGGATAAATAACTTTCTTAATGTATTAATAAATAAGTTTTCTTATAGGCAGTATTACACGTATGTAACAGACCCAAATTGCAAGCGCGTTGGTACTCAGTGCTGGGTGTATGGAGCAATTATGGTTACTGAGTCAATGTTGTGCATCAAGAATGGCAAGGAACTTTTTGGTCAGGCTCAAGTGTGCAATGTTATTGTATGGCTAGTCATACAAATTCTAGTCTCAATTGCAGTTGTGTACGGTGTAGTACTATACCATCGATATATAGAGGTAAACTTTGTTTAAACTAACATGAATACCCATATTAGATGTAAGAAATGTTTAATCACAGTGTAAAGTATTCGTCATTGTCAGTTGCAGTTGATATTTTTTTATACTGCAATTTGAAAATAATATATTTTACGTTTATAAGTACACACATTTGTTCTTTCAAAAATTTTTCTCCTTCTAATAAATAATCATTTTAATATTGAACTCGTCCCTGGGATAGATAATATTATTAATCATTTCAAGTATGTAATTGAAGCAGAATTATAAAGTCTTAAAATTTTATTTTCAGCCAAATAGTGATTCCAACACTGGCAGTCCTAAAAAAAAAGGAGAATAAGACGGTAAGTTTACTATTTACCTACTCCCATTTTAGTTAAAACGTCTGTGGCAGAAAGAAAACAAGCAGTAATGATTTTCATAAATTATTATTTAGGCAAAAAAATCGAAGGTTTGTAAAAAAAATATGTACCATTTGGTGAAAATAAACATACTAAATCAAACAGCTCATTAACATACGTACTAAATCTAATTTTCATCAATGTGGACCGAACTCGACTCGGGTGTTCCACAGTGATATTCTTTCTCCTCTTCTCTTCTCTTTAGTTATCTATCTTATAACCCATGAACTTCGGTGTTCGCATCATTTGTATGCAGACGACCTACAGATCTATTCACATGCAAAAGTAGAAAATTTGGACGAAGCTGTAAATAGTATTAATCAAGACTGAAAACTGGTCCAACATGTTTGATTTAACGGAGAGCACATCAAAATGCTTAGCGATCATCATAGAATGACAAGCAAAATTGACCCTGATAGTATGACTGAAATTATCTTTAATTTATACTGTTTTGCCTGTATACGTCGATGCAACTCTAAATTGGCAAACGCAGGTAACTAACGTCAGCCAGAAGGTTATGAATATATTTCTTCCCAATATAAACATAGATGCTTGTGCAGTTTAATTTTTAAACTCATCGACTTTGGTCATGTATGTTATCTCGACTTAATTGCAGATCAGCTTAATAAATTAGATCATGCAATCGATTCATATTCAACCATTTTTTTCTGTTATCTCGGACTCGAACCGACCAAAAACCGCACTCCGTCTCAGGTACCAGTAGCTGGGGCACCAGGTGTACAATAGAAAGGAAATCCCTGGTACCCCGAGCCATTTACGGCTTGTAGATAACCCCCTCGTGTGTGGGAACCACGGTGTTCCCGTATTGCGCGTCGCACCGCCAACCCGTCCTGCTTCTGATAGAGTGACAGATAGCCTCACCTATCACCCCCGGCATGGGCTTATGGAGGACGGAGGTCGGTATCTGGCCCGTTCCCGGGCTTGGCGAACTGGGAGAGTTCCAAATCTTTCCCGGTCCCGCTCCGCCGTCTCCTTCGCAAGCATAAATTGCTCATAGAAGGAAATAGCGTAGTCCCACGCGCTCTCGTGCCGTACCATGGTTGCAAATATGTTACCAAGCGAGAGCACTCTTACTCCGATGGCCGCCACGAGGTCACGCCTATGCTCATCCCACGTCGGGCATTCTGCCAGCATGTAGAGCGCCGTATCCACGGCCCGGTCATTGCAGTGGTGACACTCAGGCGTTGGCTCTCTGCGGATCAGACCCAGGTGATCACGTGCGTCAGCCGGTACCAGAGCGCCCCATGATGCCTCTCGAGCCAATCCTCCATAACGGGTCTTACCCCCGCAATAGCGGCGTGCCCGACGCTTGGTTGTCCAAGTCGTTTTTTCTACTCCTCCATAAGGACCTGGCGGAGTTGGGATTTCTGATCCTCGATTTCTCGAGGCTCAGGACGCCGACCCAACTCCTGCGCCTCCTTGCGTCACTGATACAGAGCCGCAAGGGCTCTCGCCTCCAGGCCTCACGGCGGAGTTCCGGCCAGGAGACTCGTCCCTCAAGGATCAAGGAGATCATGCGGTTCCCCCTTATGACCCTGATAGCGAGCACTCGCTAACGGCGCCGTTGCTGGTCTTCAGGGCCTCCGCGATTCGCTTATCGTACGCAACTATCATGGTTACCTATAAGACAGCACCGCAGTTCGAGGGCTCTGACTACGCTGTGCTCTCTTCTTCACTCACCTACCTATTTAAAATCCCACGTTCTTCCTTGTTCAATCGGTAACTCTTTGGAACACACTCCCACTAGAAAACAGAATGTCCACTAACCAATCCACTTTTAAGTCTAAACTACGGAAGCTCTATAGCTTGAAGAGACTTGTCGACAACACTTGGAGTCATCAGAACAACACTTTAATAGTGTCTTTATGATTTATGTATTATATTATATGCATATATATTCATATATATATATAAACAGTGTGTAAGGTACATCGTAGCGAATAGTGTAAGGTATATCGTAACGAATACTGAAATAGTGTATACAGACCATGATTCTAAGTCCACAATCATTGGAATTTTCTGCCTGAAAAATCAACATTTTAAGATCCCTCATAAGATCACTTTCTTGTCCGTCTGTCCGTGTGTCTAGGTACTGAGGTCTATGGACCCTATTAGGTTTATAAAAATCCTGAGTCAACTCGATAAAAAGATATGGGCAAATTTCGATTTTCGCGAAAACTTGTAAGTACCAAAATTTACCTTAATTTTCAACTTTTTTATTTTTAGAATGTTCTCTTTACTTGTGCTGTAAGACCTTGTTTTTAACCAAAAGTGTCAATGCTAGGTCAACCGGAAGTAAGTTTTGGGTCGAAAACCTATATGGTAGTTCCCGTTGACCTAGAATCACGAAATTTGACAAAAACAAACGTCTTACAGCACAAATAAAGGAATAATTCCAAAAAAAAAATAATTGAAAATTAAGATAAATTTTGGTAGGTCAGGTACGAGTCGTTTCTTAAATTATTTAACGCTTGCTTAATCTCATGATATTTCTTGTACCTTTTAAGTTTCTTGAACCTTCGATCTGAGATATTTTATCGGTTCAATGCTTATCATTATTACATAAAAATATAAACAAATATTTATAATAATAATAATACTAGCAACACTTAAAGAATTTTAAATTGCAGTCGGAAGTTTTCTTACAAATTTTCGAAATAAACAAATTTTCTCTATATTTACTACACCGCAAAACCATTAAAAAATAAAATAAACGAGAATAAAATGAATCCTTATGGAAATAGAATAAAAAGAAGTTTAAAATAAATCAACCAAGAATATCTATAGTAAGGCATGACGTCTAACGTCATGTCAAGACACAACAAGATGTTTTTCATGTAAGAAATTCCATTGAAAAGTGATCCAAGTGAAAGATAACAATAGCTAGATCCAGAGCACTTTTAACAACTCCGGACTCGTCGCTTCGCTCAGCCTGCCGTCCCCGGAAGCCACAGCAGAAGTTCCGGCCGTGGGTGAGGCGTCGAACTCGACTTCAAGCGACGAGTTTTTCTCTCCACCGACATCGCCAACACCTGTACGTCGACAGGAGAGAGACCGGCCACCGACTTGCCTGGGATACCGTGGTCCATCGGCTTCGAATAGTCTTCCCGCTATTGGTGGTAATGTGCGTCGCATGAAATAGACTTCTTCAATGAACGAGAACGTTATGCGAGCATATTTTGTGGCTAAGAAGGAGAAACTAATCTCACTGCATGTCGTAATCGTTTACTAGCTCTGTTTCAGGAACTTGAAAAAAAACCAAAAAGCCAAACCATAGATAATTTGTTGGATAGCTCTGTACTTGAAAGGCTACGCTCCTGCTGAAGGAGAGGAAATTGATGCTTCTTCTGCAAGTAGTACAATGATATAATAAGGAATACTTCGAAAGGATATCCTGGAATATAGGTCTATAAATTTTGTAAACAGACCACGTTTACCTCATTTGCCGATGCATAAGCGAAATAAAGCGCTAGTGTGTGCGCTTGATTTTATATTACCAAAATATTTTGTAAAAACCTCTGTGATACACATTTAATTATGTATTGTGCGGCCATTACTGCATGACGAGTAGCTGGTGTCAAATTCCCAGGAATTGACATGGCTCCTCGACTTAAGTATCTGGTGCCGACGGTGCAATACAGGATCGAACGTCGTATTGCAGATGCAAGGGTACTCATTGGCAAGCTTATCTGTTTCAGATCGGGCAACACACGCCCGAGAGTAATGTGCTATTTGAATCAGGCTTTTTCGGGAATCGATATCAGGTCTGTGATTATATGGCACGAGTTAGAGCGCATTGACTTTCTGAAACAGAAGGTTTATGCATGGGCAAACCGTATACGAAGGTAAAAAAAAAGAGTGGACCAATATATTCAGAATCGCACATTCCAAAGTGGGTTTATAGAAGGTGAGAGCAGCCTGATTTAGTGAGTGGTGTAAATCACCCAGATGTTAAAATAACTAATACATTTTGGCGTAACATATGGTCGATGCATATCATTCACACATAGGGTAAATGGATGCGCCATGGGAGTGGGAGTTCTCTCGCTCGATAGCCTGATTGCGGCTATCGTGCGGAGCGAGAGTGCGTGGAACTCTGCCGTCTTCTTCCGCGAGCAAGTTATGCTCGCGAAGGAGACGGCGGAGCGGGACCGGGAGAGGTTTAGGACCCTTCCGGCCCGCCAGGCCCGGGAACGGGCCAGGTATCGCAGGCGACTCAGACGCCGGAGGTCGCAGAACGACCTCCGTCCTCCATAAGCGCAGGCCTGGGGGTGACAGGTGAGGCCATCTGTCACCCTAGCAGAAGCAGACCGGGGTGGCGGCGAGCGCGTTGCGAAGCGCGCTCGCTTCCAGGGAGCAGAGGGAACATGGGGTTCCCACACGGGGGGCGGTCGTCTACCTGTTGTTGTAGATGGCCCGAGGTATGTCGGGGCACCAGGGATTTACTTTCTAGGGTATACCTGGTTCCCGGGTATTAGTACCCGAGACGGCGTGCGGTTTTAGTCGGTTCGAGTCCGACATGCCACCGATAGGTGGTATCCGAGGGGATTTCCGCACGGAAAAAAAAAGAAGTGTAAATGGATGCGAGATGTCAAACGATCATGTGAGTCAATCAATACAATGGAGCCAGTATCAATTTCAGACATTGATATAGTTTATGCAGTTCGTTCGCTACCGAATGGAAGATAACACCTCATATTGCGAACAATTCTATTCTTAGAATAGATGTAGAGGTAGGGCACGTGGCACTAAAGTGCCTCTTTATTGACACGACTATTAACCAGCAAGTCTCAGGCCGCTCTTGAGGGTGATGGAGTTGCACAAGATTGATACAACACTATGCACTTTTCTGGAGACATATATGCGGCTATGGAGAACGGTTCTTTGCTATCCAGGATATCGGCAATCTAGAGGTGATGGTGAATATATAATGATTAAGCGGGGTGTATTTCAGGGTGACAGTTTTAGTCCCTTGTGGTTTTGCTTGGCTTGAAACCTCTCGGTACTATGTTGGAGGGTTCAGGGCTAGGTTATCATTTGCAGAGAGCTGGTAAGGTTATATCCCACCTCCTTTACATGGATGATTTAAAACTGTTTTGCTTCCAGTAATTCCATACTGATAAATTTACTAGAAATAACTAAAACCTTTAGTGAATGTATCTGGATGGAATTTGGTGTAGATAAAAAGTGCAATCATGCGTGTAAAAAGAGGCAGGGTTGTGGAATCTGATAGGTTGGAACTCTCAGATTCCACGTACTTTAGGTGTCTCTCAGCTAACTAAACTTACAAATATCTGGGTATGTTACAGGCGTTAGATGTAAATGAGTTGACTATGAAACAATCGTAACAGGAACGCTTCTTTAGCCGCCTGAAAAAAATATTTAATAGTCTTTTGTCAGGTGGTAATAAAGTGAGGGCCTATAGTGATTGGGTCATACCAGTGCTAACCTACTCTTTTGGCATACTTAGATGGACTCAGACTGAACTAGATACCCTGGATAGAAGAGTTCGTACATTGCTTACTGCGTACCGAATGCATCATCCACGGTCATCGATGATGAGGTCATATTATTATATTCCACGAAAATATGGTGGTCGTCGTTTCCTAAATGCCAGGACCCTCCATAATCGTGAGATATGTAACCTCAGGAATTACTTCCTTTCTGTTAATGTCTATGTGTATAGTTCTGTTCCTGTTCTGTTAGCAGTTGATAATGAACTCACTCCGCTTGGTCTAGGTAAAGAGAACTGGCGCAAATTTGCAGTACTCAACATTACTGATCGTAACGAGATATGGAAGGGCACACAGCTGCATGGACGTTTTTATCGGGCCTTGAACAGGCCTGAGGTAGACCAACTGGCGTCTGTATTCTGACTACGATTCGGTGACCTCTTCGGAGAACCTGAAGGTTTTGTCATTGCAATTACTGATGAAGTTGTTATGACGAATAATTATCGGAAGTATATCCTGAATATAAGCCGTCCGGCACAATAGATATTTTTCGGGCATGTCATTGTCCCGGTGAAAGCCTCAAACATACATTTTCCAGTTGTTTTCGTCTTGCCAACGGCGAGTACTTGCATAGACATAACCAAGTGGCCAGGATAGTGCATCAGCGACGTGCTTTGAACCCCCTTGTGGTGCACCCTGGGCAACGGAGACTTACTTAGGCAGAGAGGCGCTGCCGCCTATCGCCAATGCCGGCCGAGGTGGGAACGGGCCTCCCGAGGGTTGTTCGGAGGCTTTCCGCGTGTCCCTCTGTTAGGCGAAGGGCATAGTGGAGAGCAAGCAATTGGGCGGACAGGTTCTGGCTACGAGGAATTCAACCTCTATAAAAAATCCTGGGGTGGACGGACCCGGTCTGGTGCAGCCGTAATCCTGAACGGTCACGGACACTCTACCGTATGGTTAGGGGCAAGATGCGCCCGTGGGCCCCGCCGCTCACCCGGTGTCTTCAGCTGCTTGAGGGGGGTCCTCGGCTACCTGTTCCCATCGCGAGTGGTGGAGCATACTCCACCACAGATGGCTCCGCCTCCGGCGCTCGGGGCGCCTAACGTGCATGACGACGACGTGCCTGAGGTCACTTAGGCAAAACTAAGGGTGGCGGTGCTACGGCTAAAAGCCAAAAGCACCGCCCGGGACCTGATGGCATCCCAGGCCGAGCATTGGTCCTGGCCTTTGATGACGAGATTCTCGAGCCCCGACTGAGAGGGATTTTCAGCGCATGCCTCGAGCGGGGCCAGTTTCCGAAATTGTGGAAGATGGGGAAACTGGTTCTCATCCGAAGGGAGGGGCGCCCTTCGGACTCACCATCCGCCTACCGGGCCCATAGTGTTGCTGACGAAGTGTGCAAGCTCTTCGAAAGATTGCAAAGCAAGCATCTCGTCATAGTGGGGCCGGATCTGACGGGCAATCAGTACGGTTGCCGTCAGGGGCGCTCCACTGTGGATGCGATTATGGCTCTGGCGGCGGAACTGGTGTTGGCGGTGTCCTTGGACATCGCCTACGCGTTCAACACTGCCCTGGAGTTGCATCAGGGAGGCGCTCGTGTATCACGAAGTGCCTCTCTACCTCCGCCGCACAGTCGAGGCATATTTGTCAGAGAGAGCCGTCGTCTACCCAAGTAGGACCGATCTCGGTAGACGTGAAATGTCATGCGGTGTTCCACAGGGGTCGGTGTTAGGGCCACTCTTGTGGAACATCGGCTACGACAGGGTGCTTCGTGGTGCCTTTGTGAATGGTGTCGCCATCACGTGCTACGCCGACGACACGCTCGTGACGGCGTGCGGCAAGACGCACCGTGAGGCAACTCTGAGGGCCACAGCCGGGGTTGCCCAAGTCGAGCGGATCCGGCGACTGGGTGTCGAGGTGGCTCTGCACAAACCCGAGGTCTTGTTCCTTCACGGGCCTCGGAGGAAGCCACTTGAGAGATCCAGCCTCATAGTAGGAGGCACTCGCATCGACATCGAGCCCTAGATGAGGTAGGTATCTGGGGCTCGTACTTGATGGCCGATGGGGCTTCGGCCCGATTAGAGCGCCGAGCAATGATTGTTGACATTACCATTCCACATGACGACAATCTCTTGAAAGCTAAAAAAGATAAACGAGTAAAGTATTTGGATTTGGCCCACGAGATTGTCAACATGAGGGATGTTGATTCGGTAATCATTGTACCGATAGTCATATCGGCCCATGGCTTAATTGCTAAGAGCCTCGACTAACATCTTCAGAGGCTCGCGTTAGGTGGTTGGATTAAGGGCCTCATGCAGAAAGCAGTTCTTCTCGATACGGCACGTATTGTGAGGAGGTTTCGGTCTCTGGAGTCAAACAGTTATCTTGTTCCCTGTACCCGATACCGATGGGACACTATTTTTTATATTTTCAAATGTATATTTTTTTGTACATAAACATATTTAAAAATGTAATTTATATGTATATTCAATGAAATATAGAGAATAAAAATATTAATACTAAAAATTAACATTAAATATTGTTATTATTTGAATATCAATTAGTACATTCACTGTGTACTTCTCTGATTCGATTATGATTATGGCGTGTCTACAGTAATTTGATGCTTCTTTATACATAATACTTCCGTAAACAAGGTAAAATGTTCTGAGTTTGAATTGGCTGTATTGTGACGATCGGTATCCTATTCAGCGCGTGGGTGTCATAGGAGCCGACTAAAGGACCAAAATACTCAGGACAACAGCACTGCAATGAGCAGGAGAACTAGACAAACCCCTTTTAAGAAAACCATACATAAGTTTAATTTACGAATAAAACTGTTGTCTATCAACTAAAAATACTCGCACATACTTAAAAGTTCCACTGACTGAAAGTTACAAATGTAAATTTACAAATATGTAGCATTGCAAAAAAAAACTAATAAACATGTTCCCAGATAAACGGTTTATGTCAGTTTTAGGCGTTGTTTTAAGAGTGCGAAATCGTGGGTAACAGCTTGTAGAAGCATATAATTACGTGATTAGTTTGGTTGTGTAGTGATAGGCCAGAGATCATCTTTACATAAGTTGACGTTGCTATAAAATACTCTAATTTAGGGTTATCATAACTGTTTTAACTCATACATGTACCGACTGTATCTATTTAATTCAAATAAAATATATGATTATAACATATATGTAGATCTGATTAAGCAGGAACAGAGTATAGTTATCTGACCTTATTTAAAGATAAAAGTAAGCCATTATTTCAGTTTATCGCTATCGGCGTTAGTATTAATTCCTTGTGGCCATCACTCTTCTGACTGACACTAAATATTCTAGTTCATAATATGTAACCTTGAGTAAGTATAATGTCATAATTATAGATTTGCGTTATATTACCTAATATAAGATAAATTGTTTCAGTTATTCTAATATCATTTTCAAGTCTGCTAACACATCCATGTTAAACATACAATTGTCTGCATAATTTTCTCTAATTGACCCTAAAGGGGCAAAAGTATTCTTAATCTTACACGCTCGAGTTTTTTTGGTCATCGTTTTTTTTTAACTAAACTGATGGGCTGCCTTGACGATCCTCCCTATATGTAGAGCTCATGTATGGTGAAGGTACTTAACTGGCTGCAAGGTATTCCTCCTATGTTAATCTGACACGCTCGAGTAAATCCCGAAATCCCTTCTAGGGCTCCATTACTATTTGGCCTATTTAAAATATAGTGACTTAATAAAGCCTATAAACTTAAATTATATGAGTGTTGTTATTAGAGCATTCATAATATAAAAAGATGTATTTCTGAGCCTTTTACTAAGTATTTAAATAAGATTCTTGCATAACTTTCTTAGTTATTTTACTAAATATTTCGAATAAATTGCTAGTCAGACTTAAAGTCGCATATTAAAAAGAAATAAAAAAAAAAAAACATGTTAACATAATAAAATTATCAAATTAACACATCTCAAAAATATTACATGTTTAAAAATTTAATAACATTTGATAGGCCTCATTTAAATAAGGTAACTAAATAAAGCCTTGAAACACAATGGAATCATCATTAACTACCGCTCTCAAGCTTTCTTCAGACTACGTAGCACACTTTGGTCTTGGCGGAGACATAATCAGATAACCAATTTGTAAAATATCATAATTAAGTTAAAATACGACAGACTCCTCTTAAGGCCGAGGGTCACGAATAACACCTATTATTACAGCTAGGTCTTATTTAGTACTTGATACTTCAGAAATGTTTTATGTACAGCATAAAACAGAGACGTCTCTCACACTTTTCCCGATTGTGATAAAAAGTGGATACTGTACGATAATCGGAAGCGTTTGTCGCAGTGGCTGAACCCTGGAGACCCACCCAAATTCTGCCCTAAACGAAAATTGACTCAGAAAAAGCTACTTGTGAGTGTTTGGTTTACTAGCGCCGGTGTCGTTCACTACAGCTTTCTAAAATCTGGCCAAACGATTACGGCAGATATCTATTGTCAGCAACTGCAAACCATGAAGAAAGAACTAGCTGCTAATCAACCGAGATTAGTCAGTCGCTCTAGGCCACTGCTACTTCACGACAACGCAAGACCACACACTGCACAACAAACAACCACTAAGTTAGATGAGCTACAATTGGAATGTCTGCGACATATGTAATTAATATTTGTTGTGTTATACACTGTCTTAGCCAAGGCTGTATAAATTGTCCAATTCTTATTTTAAGCTGATCCACTCTTCTCGTGCGTTGCGCCCTATTTCAAAAACCTAGTAAGCTGCATTTACCATAACAAAACCTAGGAAGTGCATGTTACTTGCTAGGTTTTGAAGTGGTAAAGTCGAGTTACTAGGTTTTTGATCTGGTTTTTTGATGTAATATAGTACACTTACCAGGTTTGATGATTGAGGGATGTTAAAATATCTATTATTTATAAGATTTTTATGAAAGTTCGAAATATGCAAATAAAGTAATTTCATGAAAAATTACATTTACTGGGTTTTGATCTGGGACAGCCGTGCACCAGCGCGCCCCACCACTGACTACTGGAAATTTTTTGCGAAAAGTTGTAAATCGTAATTTTCAGTATTTTTACTGAACTGAATGAAACGGCATTGTACCACGCTGTAGAGGAAGTCTAGACGAATAAAAGCGTTTTTGAAAATTCATTCCAAGTTGTCCCAAAATTTTTAGAGCCATTCTCCCGAAGGCTTTTTTTAGTTTTTTTAAAGTTTTACAAAAAGTTTAAGGCCGAAGCTGAAATTTTGTGGGCTAACTGTAGGCTACAAAACCCACATTCTCACCAAATTGGGGGTGTTAATATTGACTAGAACGCGAGTTTTTTTTTAATGGTTAAAAAACGCGTTATTTTGAAATTTGCAAAAAAAATATGCAACTAATCGGGATCCTATTGAATTTCATCTGTTTAATTGAAATTAACAAAAAGTAAGAACATAATTATTTAACACCAATCGGGACTCTACAAGTCTCATCTTGTTCGTCTTTTTATTGCGCATTTTTCGTAGTTTTACACGTTCTTTGTACGATTTGGAGTTCTTGTAAAACGCGATAAATCGTTTTTTTTTTCAGTTTTTGTCTTTTTTTTCTAACAATGTTCCTACGAACGGATATACGTTGAAATGAAATATGTTAATTTTAACCTTGTCAACTAACGGATAAAAATAAACATGGAGGTTATCAATTTCACGATTTTTAGACCCATTCACTGCTAATTCTATCCGACTAGTGGTAAAAGGGCAAAACTGTGTGTTAGCTCGAGGTAAGATGTTAAGCCAGCGATAAAACAACCCGCGCAGTCCTACAACCTAGATTATCCAGTGTTCATAAAATTTATAGTTATTAAGATATATTTGATTTGTTTCAGGTATCATTGTTGTGCAAGGCTTCAGATTCTGTGATGTCTCTACCTTTAAATGGATTAATTAAGGTGTTGTGCGCTTATAGTCATCAACCGTGCGAGTAGCCGTAGTAGTACCTAACTGTGTCGGTCTCGGTATTGCCCTGCATAAGAGCGCACATTCCTTATGTTGATAATTTATTGATTCGAATATTTTCCATGTAGAATAAATTATATTTATTACTATTTGTCGTTGTGACTGTCTATCTAATTTAGAATAATAACGTTATAAAAAAATGTAGGTACTCGTTTATAATTGAATGTGGCAGGTTTGTAATATACAAATTTATGTTAAGTAATGTTCTGTCGTTATAATGTCTTTAAATCTGCTCATTTTATAATGAAATACGACCGAAGCTGAACTTCATAAATGCATAAATAAATGCTCACTGTCATGTTAATAAAAGTAATATTATAATTTCTATTTACATGAAAAAATAAATAAACAGACCAAGATACCAGAATAATATTATTATAGCAAAATACACTTTATCCTGTACGTATGAACTTGGTCTTATATACCTAGGTGTGTTTATTTGGCTAACTGGTTTGTTTGCCTCTAACTACCGACACTACAAGTAGGAGAGAGCTGATAACATAACAGTGGATTTCTTTCTTCCACATAAATTTCCGAGAGTATCTGATTCTATTAAATCCTAAAAAATGAATTTTTTGACAAATAATATTTACCCTCAAAGGGTATCCTTTATTTAAAAACATGCCCGTAAAATAACACGTTCCTAAAGTCATACCAAACATAAGAATGCAAACTCTCAACAAAAATGGTTTATCATAATACATGTTTCATTCTTTCTGTGGACCGGAACGTCACAGCACGTTCTCCCCCTTTTTTAAGGCGGCAACGACCGGTTGAGCTGAAGAAAGTCGCCTTCACATAGTCTATTCGGAGCTGTACGAGTAATTCAACGTACCTTGTGATCCATTGTTTCCCACTCGCCCCTTCCGTTTAAATGAGTGGTTATTGCTTGTAGTTGTGATTTTAAAAATAACTCAAGTACCAAGTATATTAATTACGACAAAAAACCTATTAGTCGGCTCATTGTAATGTGTACTTATTAGAATAGAATGAAACGAAACCAAATATGTATGATATTGTACCTAATAAAAAATCATTTTTGAACATGTGATGGTTCTTTTTTTAATTTTTATACTACTACATCATACTAGCTGTACCCTGCCACGCTTCCCAGGGGTACATTTGGGTTGCATTGATGAAAAATGAAGAACAAAACTGACACGAAAAATAGATAAAAAACGGCGTAAGGGGTCTATAGACTCCCGGTCGGAACAGAGTTCCATTCGCTTTATGATATATCTTGTATACTATATTTTCATTAAGAATTTAATTGAGAGTAGGTAGGTTACAGTTTTATTTGTGATCAGCGTCATTTATAGACATTATACAACATATATACAAACAAAACATTTATATGGAAATGTCGTTAAGGTCGAAAACTGCTTGCAACTGTTTTTTCTTATCTGTATGACGTTTTGACCACCATAAAAATAGGCGCAAGGTAATTACGGGCCGATCTTCATTTGTTTTTAACGACCTTCGTCTAAAAAATAAGTAAGTGTACTACTTATTGAGATTTTACTAAAAGAGGATTTAACAAATTAAAAAAAATGGCCATGCTACAACATATACAGGCAAAACACATACAGAGGACATACGTCTTTACTGGGTATGCACTAAATTAAAAATTGACGAAACAAAAGACCGTTTTAAACGGTAATTGTTTAAGTTAACATTGTTTAAAAGCACAAAAGAATTGTAGATACCTACCGCGAGAGACGCGACAACGACGCTGTACAATCTGTACGTGGCGTTTATTGATCCATTATTACCATAGAGATATAAGCACAGTATACTTAACTTACCATTCTGAAAACACTCTTCCGAACATCGATGTACCTACCTCACAAACAATTTTCCAAGCGAAGCAATTTTTACGAGTTTTGTATTTTTCTTTTACTTGTTCTGTGGAAGAGAAGCGTAACGTATGAATGAGATACAGAAAATAAGCAGTTTCTCTGATAGTTTTAATGCTTAATATTCCATTACTCCTACCAATAAAAAGTGTGATAAATTTTTTTATTATAGAACGAACAGACATTGCTATTGCGTGTGTCGATTTTTCATTCAAAGTGATAGATATCGATAACTGGGATAAAGTTGTAGGCATTCCTGGATGAAACGTGGCTAAATGCAAACTACACAGTGTCCATAATATCATAGATATCATTGAAAATATCTAACGTAAATACTTACGTGCAATGCACTATAGGTGCCACGGTTTCTATTTAAATATAAACTATTTTTTAATGGGACTAATCCCACCCACACGCCCACCGCTGTAACTCCTGTACACCAGGATCCACAGCAGTGACCCACGAACACACCGAGTTATGACACTCGGGAAGTCCCAGGAAGAAATTAAACTGTCTTGGAACCCGCAACGAAATTAATCAGAAGAAAATTGGAGGAGTTGGAAATACAGTAAATCCACTTCCCTCCTTAGCAAAGCGGGAGACAAAATGAAGTAAAATGGGCATACACCCTTTTAAACAGGGAAGCACCACGGCCACAAATATTACGGGTCCTACGTGAGCTATGTTTGATTTCTATAATATGTATGGCAGAATCGCCTAAACGCACGGAAATTCACCCTAGTTGACACAAGATCCCCATAGTATACCGCCCCAGATGTCACCTGCAAGCTATTCAGCATTATATTACGTTCATTATACCAAAGACTACATTCCCAGAGGATATGATGAGCAGACTGTTCATAGTGAGAGTTAGGTGTTGAGCATTGACACAATGGTGACTCGACTAATTTAAATAAATAAAGCTTGCTCTTAAAGTTACCATGACCCGTAAGAAATTGAGCGACACAGTGATCCACCTCAAGCCATATCCTCGACAACCGTTCGCGAACAGATGGGAAGAATTGGTAAAGATGGCGCCCCTTGGATGATTCATCCCAGCGTTGTTGCCATTCGTCTATGAGGTCGTTATAGACATCGGGCTGCTGTTGAAGCAATCTTGTAATTTTACCGCGATCCCACGCGCCCAAAAAATCGCATTCCATGTTTTGTTGTCTTGAATAGTACATGGCTGCACGTCTCTGCACCTCGAGATCGACCGGAAGCACACCCGCCAACACCGGCAAAGCCTCAGTGCTAACCGTCCTATATGCCTTACACAAGAATATCAGTGCAAGTCGTTGGCCTTGTAACAGTTTGCGACGGACAGCGCCTACGGTCGCCCTATCGGCCCATACAGGTGCACCATAGCACATAGAACCTAAATAAGTATCTTTAATGTATTAAATGATAGACCCCATGTCGCAGTTGATATCCTTGTCAATGCACAGAAACTCTTTTTAGACTTTTCATTAACTATTTTAATATGTTCGTTAAATGAAAAGTTTCTTTCTAAAACTAATCCTAGATAACACACTGTGGTTTTATTTTTTACAGTAACATTGTCAAATCTAATGCTCGGCGGTGATTTGAGGCTACCTTTTAAAAGTAGCTGGAAGGTTTTGTTGGGTGCAAAAGTTAAGCGATTACGTTCACCCCATTGAGATATCAAGTTCAAACATCTATTGGCTAATCTCTCAAGCCCCGCCCTAGTATCAGATTCCACCAGTAATAAGCCGTCATCAGCATACGTGTTCAGAGTACATCCGGATGGTATTGGTATCGCAAGAAAATCGTCGAAGCCGATATTCCACAAGTATGGACCTAGCACCGATCCCTGAGGACATCCCATTGTAAGCGCCTTCGACACAGAATGATGACCAAGTCTTAGTTTAGTTGTACCTTGTGAAAAGTACGAAGAGATAAGGGAATAAATATTTTTAAAGCACCCCCGTGATTTTAATTTCAGCAACAGCATGGGCCACCATGCGTTGTCGAAGGCGCCAGATATATCTAAGAAAATAGCCAGCACGTATTGAAATTTTGACCCTGTGACAAACTTTCTAACCGATATAACAGCGTCAGTTGTCGATTTACCCAACGTAAATCCAAATTGTCTATCATGAAATTTGACTCCACCTGGCAGAAGCCGGGGCACTACAAGACGTTCTAAAAGCTTTCCTAACGATGGTAACAATGTGATTGGTCGGTAGGATTTAGGATCATCCGGTGGCTTGTCGCCACTTTTTGGTATTATACGAATATTACCGCACCGCCATATACGAGGAAATATTCCTTCAGCAATGCAACGTTTAAAGACAGTGAAAATCGTGTCACCCGAAAGTTTACAAGCTTCTTTTATCATTTTGTTAGATATTTTATCATCGCCCGAAGCCTTGTTTAGCGGCAAGGATCTAATGATACCGAGAAATTCGTCTGAAGATGCTAAATCAGACATTGGAGATAGTGGTGGTTCGATGGCCCACTGCCTGATCTGTCGGTGATGATCAGTGTCGTTTTCCGGTCGATCGTCAGGTACGAGTGAGTCTAAAAGATATTCTGCTGTTTGTTCTACTCCTGTGGTATATCTGTTATTAATTTTGATGTTCTGTATGTATGCAAGGTCGATTGATCTATTTGCCTTAAATTCGTGATACAAAGGTGACCACGGGCCCTCTCTATCGAGTTTATCAACAAGTTTCTGAATTAAGTTTCCCTTGGATTTTTCCACAGCAGCTCTGTAGTGGGACCTGGCAACTCTAAGAGCAATGAGAGCATTGTTGTACAAATATAAACTATTGACTCTCAGCTCGAGACGAAAGTACATTAAGGCTTTAACGCGGAGTCCCGGTCGGACCCGCAATGGTGACATTGTGCCGTGGCCTCCCGTCCAATTCGATTCAGATACTCACCGAAGCAACCGAGCCCACACCACGCTTCGAAGCTCGGCAGAACGGCTCCGGCGTCGCGTTGGCTAGCACAGCCCTGGATTACAAGCCGTGCCTGCCACGCTCGCAGAGCCTGCGTATGCATTCCGGGCTCATGATCCGGCGCGGCCTCCTCACCATTCCGAACGACAGAACGGACTTGGTCATAGACCATCGCGTCCATGTCGGCCAGAATGTCGAAGGGTGGATATCGCGCCAGGACCGTCACCGCCTCAAACGAGATGGTAAGATAACTCCGTACGACCCGTATGGCCATCAACCGCTGTAGGCTTCTGAGTAGAGCCTTGCAGCGGGAGGCACCCGCCAAGTCATTAGACCAGACGGGCGCCCCATAGAGGACGCTGCACACCGGACACCTCGGTGCGTTCGCTGCACAGTCTCGGGCCTTATGGCCCAATTCTCCGCAGCGGAAGCAGCGCCCACTCCTGTCAGGGTGATCTGAGCATTTTACACTGACGTGTCCCATTTCAAGTCACTGGTAACATTGCAAGCGCCGAGGTGCCAACGCTTCGGTACGAACCGACACCCAGCCCAACTGCACGCGTTGGGCAGCCGCAGCTTGGCGTACTGCTGTAAGTGGGCCCCTGACCCAAACCGTTCCCAATCGAGCTGCGGATGTCGGACGGGGAGCAGCCACCCGTTGCGGCTATTGCCTCCGCAAACTCGATGGCGGTGATGGATTCGTCCAAATCTATCACCCGCATTTCGGCCGTCTTTCACGGACGCATAAATCGCGCATCTGGGTCGCCCATGACCGCGCACAAGCTTTCGGCCAAAGCGTCCGCTTTGGCAGCGCTGTCCGGCCCGGAGACCTCCAGTACTAGGCCCCCTGTGACTGCCTTTCGCTGACGGACCCCGCCCGTAATGCCAAGCTCCGCCAGCTTAATACGAGCTTTTGCGGCCTGCATTACTTCCGCCAGTGAGGTACTGGATCCCGGAGGCACTGCGACCACGACGGCGACGGCGGTCTGGGCTTTTTTCCCAACACTGGTGTCGGCAGGGTAGACCTTCCCAGCCTGCCTCGCTACTGGGGTCAGTAGCTGCCCCACCAGCCCTTTCGCTTTCTTTTTCTTCTTTTGTTTCTTCTTCTTCTCGGAAGAAGAAGAGAGCGCAGTGGCTGCAACAGCCGCCTGCCGCGCCATTGGAGTCCGTCCTTGGCCTAGAGGGGGTCTGGCACCTCTCTCTGGGAAGAACCTAGCTAAAAGTCCGGACTGGAATCGGGCAAAGTCACGGTTCATGATTGCCGCAATTTCTTCCCAGTCCGGGTGGTCCTCCCTTGCCGGGCGGGCCAGTGGCACCGGCGAGCCCATTTTCGGCCCCAGTTCCGCCATCGCCATAGAAGGCAGCGGGATCGTTCCCGCCACCTTTGTGGCCGACGATCTCCGCGGCACCGCCGAAGACGGTGCCACTGACTTTGTCTGGGTAAGACGCTGAGACGGTTGACGCCTGGTTCTGCACGGACGCCTCCTCGTACTCGCGTGTCACCGCTCTGTTGCAGAGCTCCTTAACGCCGTCCCGCATAGTCTGCAGGGCCTGACGAATGGAGCTCATGACCTCCGCCTTCGTGCTGCGGGGTCTGTCCAATGTCTCCTCGACATTATCCAGACTTAGCAGAATTTGAGCCCCAACCTCTGCTGAGCTCGGCTGGTTTGCGTAACTGACACTGTGTGCCCGCTTCGCCTAACCAGTTCCGTCCTCATCATCGTGTCGATTATTCCCACGCTTCCGCAACTGCCTGCGTGTCTCCTTCTCCGACCCTATCGAGGCTGAGCTCGCTCTCTCCGCCTCGATCACCCCATCAAGCGGCAGCGGAGTAGAGGGTCTGGAGAAAGGTGTTTTTAATAAACGCGACCGCAACCGCCGTTCGTCACTCTCGGCTCGCCTTAGTTAAGCGCTTCTCCTCTCTGAAAATTCGTTGTCCGTTGTCGATTAAGCCAATGTCGTTGGTAGATCCGTCCGTTGTTGTTGGTTTTTGTTTTACTGTGTTAATATCCATAGTTAATCCCACGAGAATGGGGGAAATGAAGTCCATCCGGGCGGTGCCCCCTGCACCCGGATAAGCCTTATATACTGTAGAGGTCGGCCGGTATCCACAGGTTTTAACGACATTGCTGTCGGGTGTTATAGACTGTCCTTGTCATGGGTCGGCCAATTAAGGCAAGCCCTCCGGCCAACAGGTTCTCAGCGTACCCTCCTGGAGCCACCGATTGGGTCGTTGCTGAACCCCTGTTGGTTCCGAAATGCGAGAGGGTGGCGAACCCTCCCTCACCGGCGGCAGCACTGGTGCTTGTCAGCCCCTGCGTAAGCAGTGGGTCGACCCGCTCTTGGATTCCATACGGATCCCACCTCGGCCTCTGCCTACAACCCCTTCGCTCGTCCAGTCTCCTCTGATGAACAGAGAAGTACCGAGAGCG
Source organism: Arctia plantaginis (assembly GCA_902825455.1). Lineage (NCBI taxonomy): Eukaryota > Metazoa > Arthropoda > Insecta > Lepidoptera > Erebidae > Arctia > Arctia plantaginis. The sequence goes on from CADEBD010000288.1 coordinate 13,459,661, forward strand.
ATTTACCCCCCCTGCCGAGTTATTTGCCGGCGGCCAATACCCACCCCTGAAAAGGAAGTTAGTGACCGTCGCCCAGGAATCACCGGCCCCCTGCTTCCGTTCCCCCCGAACACAGTGGTCATGAGGGACAAGAAACACGACGACGCACGTGGAGGTTACCCGACCCGCACCCCTTTAGTTAGACCGCCGTAAGCTTGGCCCTCCTGATGGTTTGCGGGACGCGGGGCGGGTGATGCGCTCGGCTATACATGACACGATGTACTAACTCGATATCTTCAGATTTATTTGTTTGAGATTTAATCTACACATGATGTAATAAAAATCGAATTTATTTCCATGTATTATAATGTCAATGTATTGTAAGTTTTTATGATTAATTGTAAAATTTAATACTGTAAAATAATTTTAATAAAATCGCCTTATCTTCATCATGTAAATTATATTCAGATAAAATTTAAAAATTAAGTGAAATAATAAATATTCTTTATTAGAACTTTAACAGTAAAACCTCTGTAAGCCGAACTTCAAGTTTTTAAATCTTTTTGTGACGCAGAGTCGGCAGATTATCCATGTTGTAAAATAATACCGTGTGTAGCAGTCTTAAGAAAAATAACACGTACAGCCATGCTTTCACGTCAGTCACAGCCGGCGGACAGCGACGCACTAGCTAATTGGTTCCCCGCCCCGCGTCCCCCAAACCATCAGGAGGGCCAAGCTTACGGCGATTTAACTATAAAAGAGAAGACCTATTTCTTAGTGTTACATGGTTTCACCGTGCGGCTGCCTGTTCCATCGCGTGATAAATAGAGGCAAGACATGCAATTTCGACAGCGCCTGGGAATTGCGACCGAAGGATGGGTTAAGGGAGTATTCCTTACGATGCGTCAACGCTCACCACTACTGTCTGATGTGTTACCCCCTCTACCTAACCATATTTGATATGAGCCTAGCAATGCTTTGCCGCCTTTGGATATGCGTTTTAAAAAAAAGCTTACTGAAGCTCTTGGCAATCTAAGGTCTTTAAGCAGGTTATAGAGGGATTTAGCTGGTATACCCCTCGCACCCACTTCCACGGCATACAACGCAACGAAATAACCATTTTTAGTTACTTTGCTGGTTAAGTCAAAGTACTCGTTTCTTTGTAAATCGTGGCCCGTTAAAACGATCATGTCCATGTTCGTTTCCCACGGCACCGTGAGTTCTACTAATACTTCACGCTTAATTGAAATTGCATATAAAGAAATGTCTGGTCTGGATGCTGAGGCACAGATATCCCTTGGTATTCTGTATTGATTTTCATACGTGTCCACTAGAAGTGTCCAGTCACTGGCGGTATTTATAATTGAGGAAGGCTTTCGTGAAGTCATTTTTGTTGAGCCTTCCTTTAAAGACTCGATGTTAGTTCCTATGTTTGTTGTTATTCCTTTTTTCGCTCTCGCCATAAACTCATGGTTTCGCGTATTTTGATTGTAACACTATCATGGCGACGTGAACAATGATCTCGGTCTAATAGTGCCTTGCAACCTATCAGTAAGTGCCTGGCTGTACTTATTTCCGCACTGCACGCCGTACAAGCCTTTTCTGTAACTTTCCCCACCTTACTAAGTTCAACTTCCTATTGGGCTGAGTGTTTTGGTTTCGATCCCCTTATGGGACAACGCTTTGTGTGATCCACAAATGTATGTGATTATTATTACATTAATAAAAATAAACTGGTCTCCCCCCTCTGTCATGTCAAAGGAACACCCTACCTTAAAAAAAGTTCTGCTATTCATCGACAGATGGCAAAACTAAAAAGTATCACCGCTGTGCCGGTCGGAGTGGGAGGTGTTAGGTTACTTTCTTTACGGAATTTCTGGATTCGGTCTCCACGCTCAAGGCCCGCGATAGAAGCTATGCAAGAGCTTAAAAATGTTTAAAAGATCATTTGCCGTAAGATGACACAGTTTTTTTTACAGCACTTTAATTTTTGGGTACATTTTGAATGATGTCCTTTATGGGGTCGTTCAAAATTGGGACTCCGCCTGAGTAAGATCAGTAACCAATTTTAGAGCCCACGTACATGAGATTGGGAAGGTTTTAGAAGTAGCGCCGCCTGTTCAAACATATTACAAGATATACCAGATTCTAAATCTGGCAGCACTACGAGGGGTGATCAATAAGTAATGATAATCGAGTATTTCTAGAACGCACAAAAACCCAAATTATTTTTTTTCTGCTTGCTTATATATCCACTACTTCAGCTTCAAAAAAATGTATAAATAGGACACCATTACCGGGAGATACATTCATTTGAATACGAACTGTCGAAGAGAAAACATCAAAATGGAGAAAAATGAAATAAGAGCTGTCATCAAGTACCTCTGCCTGAAAAAAATGTCTACCAAAGACATACACAGCGACTTAGAGGAAACATTGGGGGAGTCTGCTCCTCCATATTCCACAGTCGCACGCTGGGCAAAGGAATTTAAGCTGGGCAGAACCTCCACTGAAGATGAACATCGCGAGGGACGCCCTTCCACGTCCCTTACTGGAGAAAACGTCAAAAAAGTGGAAGATATCGTGTTGGCCGATCGAAGGGTGACCATAAGGCATGTAGCTGAGGTCACAGGGATCTCCTATGGCAGCGTTCAAAAAATCATTGTCAACAAAATGCATATGAAAATCTCTGCGCGTTGGGTACCGAGAATGTTAACCGACGAGCAAAAAAAGAAACGAGTCGACATTTCGAGGGTGAATCTTCAAAAGTTCCAGGCCGATAAAGAATTTTTTTTGTCGCGTTTTGTGACCATGGACGAGACCTGGATCCACCACTTTGATCCCGAAACCAAACAACAATTAATGACTTGGAAACGAGCTTCCTCACCAACGCCGAAGAAATTCAAAGTGTCAAGTTCAGCGGGAAAGGTTATGGCGTCTGTTTTCTGGGATGCAGAAGGAATTATTATGGTGGAATATTTGGAAAAGGGGGCCACTATAACAGGCTCTTACTACGCAGGCCAAATAAGAAGATTGCGAGAAGCTATTAAGTCAAAAAGACGCGGTAAACTGCGCGCTGGAGTGCTGTTTCACCAAGACAACGCCCCGGCTCACAAAGCCGCAGTTGCGATGGCTGCCATTGAAGAAACGGGGTTCGAACTGCTCGAACACCCTCCCTATTCGCCAGATCTAGCTCCCAGTGACTTCTACCTCTTTCCTCGGCTCAAAGAACACCTCCGAGGCAACAAATTTGAGGACAATTGTGAAGTGATGGCCGCAGTAGAGGCATTTTGGGAGGGTCAAGACAAAGAATTTTTTTCTAAGGGAATCATGGGCTTAGAAAAAAGATACACTAAATGTATTAACTTGCAAGGAGACTATGTTGAAAAATAAAATACTTTTTTAAATCTAATAGTTCTGTTTGATATTGATTATCATTACTTATTGATCACCCCTCGTATTGCTAAACTTTACCTGAAAGTTCCCTACCTTATTTGAAATGTTAGATTTTTAGAAGAACAAAACAAATATTTGCTTAAGTAAATGTTATTTTAATTTAAAAAACAGACTAATTAAATTTTTTTAATAAATATGTACATATAGTCTGCGTTGATCCTAAAATTTCCTAGGCGTTGACCCTAAGATTTCCTAATTAATTAAATAATACAGATGCTAAGCAACGTTGTCATAGTGACACAGTCCTATTACGAATGGCAACGTTGAGTTAATACTTCCACACCGGCAAACAAAAATAAGTCGAATAGTTAAGGCCATATAGCTGAATATTAACAGATGTATAGATATTTATGAATCCTAAATATATTGCAATCCAGAGCATTTTGATATTTTTGTGTAGAAGAGTAGTCATACATTATTGACTGCGCTACCATGACATATTTATGAACAATTTATATGATAACATTTTATTGATGCATAAGGTGTATGGAACTATATGATCATTTAAACGTTTACAATATTTTGAAAGATTGGCACTGCCAATGTATGTATTATTGAACTCGACTGTACATCGATGTTCGGAAGAGTATTTTCAGTGGTAAGTTAGGTTTGCTGTGGTTAATAATAATATAATATTATAATGGATGGTAATAATGGATTAAAAAACGTTGCGTACAGTTTGTACAGCGTCGTCGTTGTCACGTCTCACGCGGTACGTACCTACAGGGTAGGTATAAGTATTCAATGCGCTAAGGTTTTAGGAAGCTTGTTCTGTACCCAAACGGTGGCAAAGAAACCGTAAAAGGATTCATCTATTCATCAGAGCTCCAATCACGACTCCAATTCCACAAGAAATTCATGATGGGTACGCAGTCCAGTAGAGTTGGATTGGGAAATGTTAGAACACAGACCGACAAAGAGATAACAAAATCTTTCCTGCAACAAGATGAAAACGAGACCTACAAAGTGCACGCAATGAACCTAGAAATGCAGAATTAATGGTTAACTCTAGGAGAATTTTGTATCCCACCAGCATTGAAATGGCGCACACTTTTATACGTTTGGTCGCCTGCCCTATTAAAATTTTACTTCAACGCCTTTGTTTTTTTTTTTAGGAATAAATCCTGTATCGCGGGGGACTTTAGACACATAGATGAAACGGAAACAAAGGATACCCAGACTCCGAACAATACCTAATTTGTGGATCACACAAAGTGTTGTCCCATGACGGGATCGAAACCAAAACACTCAGCCTAGATTCTCACATTTTCAGATACCTAAATGTTACCTAAATGTACTGCACGGTCGCTTTTTAGTAGCCATCCGAACTCGGTCGGGTTATGTATCAATTGCGGTGATTATCAGTATTTTATTTGTATTTCGTTAATTATCGAGTGTAATGAAATGAAATTTTACATGTACATAATTGAATTAATGCACTAATTATTGGAATAGATTTTATAACGCATTTCGTTTAGAATCTCGTGCAATAAGACTGCATATGAAACAGTGGCCCAGTCTTGGTAAAGTATCCCATATCTCATTCATTACTAAGAGTACATCAATGATACTTGGTAAGACGTTGTAGATGCTTACAAGGCATGTATAAACGTTATAAACTAGACCCTAGTGCATAAGCACTAAGCACTAGGACCTAATAACCTTATTTTACGTTTATATTTATATCTTCTGAATGGTATGGTTTCTTAAAATCCGTTTTTACAAACAGTATAAACAAATTCAAAACAACGTATGAAAAAATCTACACCTCTAGAAAAGCGTTGTCGTAGCCTTCGATTAGGGTCGTAGCGGAAACTTGAATATCTTTGCAGTTTATTGACGCACAAATTTCATTTAGACATACACAATTACCTCACGTCATTCACTAATTTTTGGTCCCAGCGGAAACAGTTTTTCGTGAATAACTCCCCAATCGTTGGATGCCCAAATTTTTACTTACCATACACAATTACACGATGTCATACACTTAATATCTGTTAAACTCCTAGTAATTAATTCATATGCACTAGGATTTAGTTTATAACGCTTATACATACCTTGTAGGTATTTACATCGTCTTGCCAAGTATCGTTGATGTACTTTTAGTAATTAATGAGCTATAGGACAATTTATCAAGACTGTTTCATATGCAGTCTTATTGTACGAAATTCTAAAGGAAATGCGTAATAAAACTTATTCCAATAATAATTAATGCATTAATTCAACTATTCACATGTAAAAATTATTTCTTTACACTCAATAAACCTCCAAAACTCAAACCCTGGGATTCTCTACAGGCGTTGCTTTAGATGAATCGATATCAAAAAGTTGAGTGATGATGCGTCACGTATTGACTGGACATCTCTGATCGATTCCACTTCGATCGATGACAAGGTGCACGTATTCAATGAAGCAGTGACTAAATTGTACGATTCCCATACACCGGTTAAAAAGGTTAGGTTCAAACGACCGCCAGCAACCTGGATGACCAAGGGTGATACATATGGTCATCCAGGGTGCTGGCGGTCGTTTGGCCATGAGACGCCAAGATAGAGCTTTTAGGATTCATAAGAGGGACCGTATCGAGGTTAACTGGCAACAATATAAGTCTGCGAGGAATCAGTGGATGATCACCACATTGCTAATCCTTCACCTTCCCGCTATCTCCCATATTGTAAACTTATCCCTTATGTATGGCACATTTCCTTCTCTGTGGCGAAGAGCGTACGTGCGCCCGTTGCCTAAAGTACCTTATCCAGATGGAAATTGGACGAAAATGAGTGGGAAGATCTCTCCCCACTCATTTTCTATCCTGCCATTCTCTCCAAAGTGCTGGAGGACTGCGTCCAAAAACAGTTCTCCGATTTCATTTACAGTAACAATTTACTTAGTCCTTTTCAGTCAGGGTTTCGACAAGGCCATAGCACGGTTTCCGCTCTACCTGAAGTAACTTGGCGACATTAAGGTAGGGATGGAGAATACTAAGGTTACTACTGTAGTATTAGTCGATTTTTCCAACGCCTTTAATACCGTCAGTCATGAGCTCCTCCTTGCTGTCCTATCCCATTTCTCGGTCTTTCAAGAAGCACAGGACTGGATTTCCTTTTACCTTCGGGATCGTCAGCAGTCAGTACTATTGACTATATACATATTGACTATCACCGCAATTGGTACATAACCCGACCGAGTTCGCATGGCTACAAAAAAGCGGCCGTGCAGTATAATTAGGTAACATTCTAAACACTATTACACGACGTTATACACTAAATATCTGTTAAACTTAAATAATGAAATTCGAACTTTTTCCGCTGGGAAAACGCACACATCTAATTCTGAGCAAATTAAGGTCTTATAGAGATGTAGATATGTATTAGGACTTACGAAGTCATTACTGACTCGCAGTACAAATACATACATTTTAAGTACATACGTTTTAAGTTCTCTATTTGTTTTTCTATTTGTAATAACTTTACATTTACCGAGACTGCTGTAGTCGTTAATGTTAAATTTATTCAGGTCCTTCTGAAACCTGAGGTGATCATTAGACTTATCTTCTCTATAATTTTTATGTCGTCAGCGTATAATTAAAAGTTACAATGCTGAAAGCAATTGTGTATGTCATAAATAGAAAGAACGAATAATAGGGGACCTAGGATATACCCTTGTGGCACAACGCGTTATAACAACCATATTCGATTCATATCCATTGATGACTTCCTTTTGTGTTCTGTTTGTCAAGTACGACCTAAACCACCTCCAAAGATTCCTGAGAATCTCGTTGAAAGCAAGTTTTCTAGCAGCATTCTATGAGCCACTTGATCAAACGTGTCTATAATGTCAAACAATTCAGGAGTATAAATAAAAATATTAGTGACAGTTTATCGCTTACAGACCATGCTGTTCCGGAAGGATGGTCTTATACTATAGTGGATAGATACTTATGCACCAGTCTCTCCATAAGCTTAAATAAAGTATAAAGGATCGAAATTGGACGATAATTCGGCGGGCCTGTTGGTCTAGTGGTTAGTGAACCTGACTGCTAAACCGGAGGTCGTGGGTTTGATTCCCACCAGGACAAATATTGTGTGATGAGCACGGTCATTTGTTCTGTGTCTGGGTGTAATTTATCTATAATATGTATGTATTTAGAAATATATAAGTATGTTTATCAGCGGTCTGGTTACCATAGTACAGGCTCTGCCTAGTTGGGATCAGACGGCCGTGTGTGAGTGTGTGAGATATATATTATTTTATTATTTAATTAACTATATCTCTTTTTATGCCTCCTTTATGTATTGGTGTTATCCTGACTGATTCCCATATAGCTGGAAATATACCGTCTGATAAACATGTCTTATACAACGTGGCCAATGCTCATGGGCGTAGCCACGGTAGGTCTCTGACCTGAAGGTACCTAAGCAAACCTAAAAAAATAAATTATCTAGGTACTAATTTGGCATACGCCCAGAGCCCAAACGGCTGAAGTTAAAGACACATTTTTGGATAGAAGATTTCGTGGTGTAGGTAGGTGAGCAATAAGAAAGTGTTTAGGATAATTCGAATTATACACACGAGTACATATACAGGGTATAGCACCCTGTATATGTACCAGGGTGTAACCTTTTTGTATGAAAACATAAACCGGGTTACGTCCGCGGGTATAAATTGCCAGTTACTTATTATTTTACACTTCTGCCACACCCTGACCCCATGGCTAGCTACGCCCATGCCAATGCTTTACATACGGTTACGTACAATGTATTTTTTATATATTATAACTTGTATAGTCTATCATCATCATCATCATAATCAGCCTGTGTCGTAGTCCACTGTTATAGTCTATACTTACATTGAAATTGGAACAAGTATAGTATACCCACTTTTTCAGTTTCTGTATTTTTTCTAATTACTCATAGATAACGTCATTTTAAATTAAACTTGTTAGGGATTTTTAACACAGTTTATAGAATGGTTGTGGTGTAATTTAAATAATAGTCGTAAAAGACATTATATAATATTTAAATAATCTGGTACCTAAGATACATTATTACACACTGTCACTTAGTAAGTGTTACTGCACTTTTTAGACCTCTATCAACTTACCAGAACAACAGTTACATGGATAGAAGTTACTGAATTCAAGATTCTTTTTTTTTGGATCAATAAGTGAGTTATTTCTTAAATTTGTTAGTAAGACCATTACTTTTTCCATGTCAATACGTTTGGATTCAATTTGAAAGTAAGATAGCAATTCTCGGTCTTCAGCAAATCGTGAAAGTATTCCACTAAGTTCTTCTAACTCACACTTAAGTCTACCACATTCCTGTTGGAATACTTTCAATTGAGCACTTCGTTCTTCGTCTCTTCGTTTAAGTAGGCTACGCTGCTGCTGATACAAAGCCACGTATTCACAAATAGTATCGGTTTCATTTTGTAATTGTAGTATTATGTGTTCAAGTCTATGTTTTTCATCTGACAGGTCAGCTACTTCTTCCATTATTTTCAAAAAACGTTCCTGAAGTTGAGACATAGCATCTCCTGTTTTAAGGCAAAACTTGTTTCTGTCATTTACTTTAGTTAAAGGTTTATGTTCAGCCTCTGATTCGTTTTCTAATTTTATAATATTATTATTTTCAGATGTTTCTTCTATTATATTCACAGCTCCTTGCAGAATTTCAGTGCTTTTGGTATTGTTTACTAAGTCTTTTAACTCTTCACTTTGTTTCAGAACATCTCTGTAGTTAGATTGTAATCTAATCATCTCTTCATCTTTGGCTTTTAATTTAATTTGCATATCCTTCACCTTTTCCTCAACTTCAGCTAATTTAATGGTTAACTCTCTATTTAAATACTTTTCAGCTGTTAGTTTTTCTGTTAACTCTAACTTATCCTTACTCTGAAACATACAAAGGGGATTACGGAAGACCAGTCAGTTATGGGTATTTTTAAAAAAATCGTAGATATAACCTTATATGTATATCCCTTGTTGTTCTTATTATGTACTTTAATAATGGTAAGTTAAGAAATTAAAAAAATTAAATAAGAAATTACCATTTTCACAAATGCATCTTCCAACCCTTGCATATCTTGCTTTAATTTTTTATTTTGCTCAGTAGCTCTCTGAGCGGCAACTTTGTCACTGGTCATGTCTGCACTTAATTTAGATATACTTATATTGTCATGATTACATTCAGCTGTTTTTAATTCTGATAATTCTTTAACTTTTGTTTCACTTTCAGCATAAAGCATTTTTAGCTGCTGATGTTGATGTTGTAACTCATTTAACTCCTCCTGAAAATAAAGTGTTTTTTTATTTGGAAAAGCATTCTTTTTATACAAATAAGTTACATTTTAAGCATTGAAAGAGCTTTAGTTTCACTTCATAAAAAATAATGTTTGTCGGCTTAGGAAGACATTGTCACCACCCCTATTCATCTCGTGGGTGTCGTAAGAGCCGATTAAGGGAGCACATTATGCAGGACAACAGCAATGCAAAGGGAAGGAAAACTTGAAACAAACCTTATACCAACCCTGGCCAGCATGGTATAGTAGGCCAAAACCTATTTTCGAAGGAGAGGCCTGTGCCTATGGCCTATGTACGTGTGATGTGAAAATATGTTTTTTAAATAATTAATTAGAAAAATACTCTTAAATTTTGACACTTATCGAAGAATATACCGCGTGTCCCTTATGTCCCACAAAGCTTTTAACGTTTATGTTTATGTTTTTACAAATAACCGTAATAATAATATTGTTGTTGTTCATGAGATACCTATTTGTTTAGAAAAGTTTTCTTGTGTTAATAATTGTTTAGTCTTATTGCTTTCGTCATAATACACGGCAATGGTTTGAACAATTAGTGTTAACGTGTGCACGTGTGACTTCGTAATGTAAAGTCCTGCTAATTTTATTTTGAGAAGTGTCAATATTAGGTTCTGTGTGTAGTGTAGTGTCAAACTGAGTGAATTATCAGTCTTTTAATTTTATTGGGTTATCAATATCAACATCCATAATGCCGTGAGTGACCTTCACAGCCGCGGAATATCCTGCCATGATGTTAATTAATGGGAAACTCTATCAAAACGCATCTTTTGCTTTACGGACAGGTATGGAGTCAATCGCGTATGTCCTACAGACTGCCGAATTTTCGTAAGGGCGGTACAAAGATTACGAGACAACCAAAGTACCTACTTTTTCAAGAAGTGACACGTACTGCCGGGTCCAAAGCTAGTCGAGCATTCCCAAAACAAACACGTGAATAAAATCGTATTCTTAATAAATACATTTAAAAAAGCAATTGAAGTGATTAGTAGGTAGGTAATAAGAATGTAAAGTCCGCCGGCTCGTCGCGGCGGCGGCGTCGCTTTGATGTCGCCGACATTGCGACACTGCCGTGTACAGTTCACCGACTCATGTTATCAATGGTGTTCGGAAATTATTTTATTGTATTTAGTTTGTTCTAAATTTGCATTTCTGTATTTTCGTACAAATTTTTTTATTTTTTATTTTAACCGACGTATATTGAACCGTGTTATCTGTTATTTCATTTTTTGGGATATGTATTATAACACCCGTTATGCTACAATCCAGGTACAAAAGACTTTAGATGTGATAAGTGCATTGAGAGTCAAATTACGCAGGATCGCATAAAAATCTTACACGAGTAACGAAAAGCTGTGTAAAAAATTTACGACACTTCAACTGGCTTGTTATAGGGGGCTCGAACGGTGGGATAAACACACCATATTTAGAAAATCAGCAAACAGGGATCAATATCCTCAAGCCGACTCACTATCATCGTTCTCACTCGTATTCTGTGCCTAAATCACTTATCAATCTGAAAAGGAACGTAACCCCATCTTCCTCCCATATAATGTAATGTGTATTAGTTTCGTTTAATATGATTTCCATTAGCTTTTAATACAGTCAAGACAACTCCCGCACTAGGAATATATCCTGTGTCAGGGGGAATTTACAAAAATACATTAAACGGACACAAAGAACACGTAATTAAAACGTTTAGGCTAGTTATTAATAGAAACGCGCACTCTCTCCATGCGAATATTCTTCACTGCCAATCTTATAGACTGTTTGATTGATGTAGTAAATAAAAGTTACCATGGTATTTAGAGCATGCTATACTTTCTAATACTGATCATAAATTATAATCCAGCGAATTAAGATCGAGAGTTCATCAACTCTCGATCTTAATTCGGCCACTCTTTAGCTCTGATGTAATCAACGTTTCTGTCATTTCGAACTACGTTTAGATGTATCGAGCTTTCTGACCCAGTGGTTGGTTGCGGAAAGGAGCATTATGGGTTATTATATTTTACACGGTGTAAGGAACATCTTCACGAATACTGAAATAGTGTATTCAGACCATCATTCTGAGTCTAAAATGATTGGAATTTTCTGCCGGAAAATTAAACTTTTTATGCAATTAGCTGTCAAAGGTAAAGGTCATTTTCCGAAGGTATCGCACAAAAGTAATTACTACATGTGTATTCCGTGCAAACAGTCTACGCACAATACCACAAGTGTGTGTGCTGTGTGATTAACTACACTGCAGTTTTTGACCGTATACGGTATTTATTAATTTGTTTTTGGTGAAATGTTCTGTTTATTCATTGTGATATCATTTTTAACCAAAAAAAAATGGAAAAAAAATATGAATTTTCCGGCAGATAATTCCAATGAATGAAAAAATTGCAAATCATGGTTTGAATACACTATTTCAGTATTCGTTACGATGTCCCTTATACCCTGTATACAATGTGCCTGGGTTCGGACTGTACAAACTTTAGGGGGTGATGGTTTGGGTTGAGCAGAGGCGAGACCTCGTGGCGGCCATCGGAGTGGGAGTTCTCTCGCTCGATAGCCTGATTGCGGCTATCGTGCGGAGCGAGAGTGCGTGGAACTCTGCCGTCTCCTTCTGCTAGCAAGTTATGCTCGCGAAGGAGACGGCGGAGCGGGAACGGGAGAGGTTTAGAACTCTCCCGGCACGCCAGGCCCGGGAACGGGCTAGGTACCGCAGGCGACTCAGGCGCCGGAGGTCGCAGAACGACCTCCGTCCTCCATAAGCGCAGGCCTGGGGGTGACAGGTGAGGCCATCTGTCACCCTAGCAGAAGCAGGCCGGGGTGGCGGCGAGCGCGTTGCGAAGCGCGCTCGCTTCCAGGGAGCAGAGGGAACATGGGGTTCCCACACGGGGGGGGGTCGTCTACTCGTCTGTAGATGGCCCGAGGTATGTCGGGGCACCAGGGACTTCCTTTCTAGGGTATACCTGGTTCCCCGGCTATTAGTATCCGAGACGGCGTTCGGTTTTAGTCGGTTCGAGTCCGACATGCCACCGATATCCGATGGGATTTCCGCACGGAAAAAAAAGGGGTGATAGTTTGCTCTATTTTATCACTAAAATCATTCTACAGGTAGGGTCTAAACCCAACGGCCTCTGAACGGCAGCCATTTTTGTATTTTGGTTGACTTTTTCGAAGCGTCCATACTAAAAGTTATGTAACTTTGGAGTTTAATGTCCAATTATCGTAAAACAAAAACTTCCCATAACGGAAAAGTATTAGCAATCACATAAATAACTCAAATAATTTTAATAATTGATGTATCATATTTAAATGAATGCTTAAAGATCAACTTTACGTCAAAATTAACATTGTTTTTTAGTATTTCAAGGCTATTACAAAAAATACCCCTGTGAATTATCTCTTATTATGCACGTGTCTCACAGATGGTAAGCTTCCTAAATAATGATACCAAAAACTCGATTCTATGACAACTGGTGTAAGAGATATTGTTCTCAGCCCTTCCGTGCGTAAGATATGAATGAGCACCGCATTCCATGGGGAAGCAGGTAAAAAAATGGTTTATTGCGTATTATTGAAGTGAGAAAGGGACAAAATATGATGTGAATACAAAGAAGCATTCGTCAGATAAAACTCTACTAGGACTACTAGTTTAATTTTTACCAGTCCTTTTTTTCTGGTTATTGTGACTACACATATTTGCACCTGTGCGTATTGTTCTTCACTTACAAGTGTCGTGACGTTCTAATTATTCGTTATGGGAACTCGTGCTCGTGAATACTCTAGTAGAGACATTGCTGATATGCATTTTGTTTATGGATTTTGCAATGGAAATGCAAGAGCTGCTGTGCGGGAATATCAAAGACGATATCCGAATCGACCAATACCGAATCATCAGACATTCAGTGCAATTCACGCTAGATTAGCTGAATATGGAATAAGGAGGCCTCAAGGTGAACGTAACCCATCTGTACCCGTACATAGTGAAGAAGCGGTGTTGAATTTAATCTTCAGTGATCCAAGACTCAGTATCCGTCGTATTACAACGCGTTTAGGCATATCACGATGCACAGTCTGGCAGATTTTGAAGAAAGAAGGACTACATCCATATCATTTAAGACGTGTGCAGGATATAAGAGAGTCAGACAATGCTGCACGATCAGTATTCTGCTTGTGGGTAACTCAGAATAAGCGACGTACACCAGCATTTTTAAAACGCATAATGTGGACAGATGAGGCATCATTCACAAGAAGAGGAATTACAAATTTTAGAAATCTACACTTGTAGATGGCTGAAAATCCACATGCTGTTAGAACATCAACATTTCAGCATGAATTTTCTGTTAATGTGAGGGCAGCTATGATCCATGATCAATTGATTGGCCCCATCGTACTCCCCAGAAATTTAAATGGCCCAAGATTTTTAGAATTTCTGACCAATGAATTTTCTGAAGCGTTATTAGAATTACCATTGTCATATCGGCGACTCATGTGGCTTCAGTTAGATGGAGCTCCTCCACACTTTGCCCGAGCGGTAAGGGCACACCTAGACTAGTGGATTGGCCGCGGCGGTCCTGTAGCCTGGTCACCGCGTTCACCAGACTTAACGCCACTGGACTTTTATCTCTGGGTTGGATGAAACAGAAAGTTTATTTTGAGGCAGTCAACACCAGAGAAGAGTTGCTGGAGCGTAATCGCGTTGCTGCTGCCGAAATTAAAGATGATCCGAACCAGTTGAGACGGTCAACACAGCAGGTAGCGATCCGGGCTACTGCGTGCCTTCAGAGTGGTGGGGGACATTTTAAACAATTATTGTAAATGTACATTTGTTATTAAATAATTAGTACTTGTTATTTTGTTTATCTTTGCTAATCACTGTAAATATCTAAAGAAAAACCAAATCGTTATGAATTCACTATATGCACAAGCCTATGTTCCAACAACAATATTTTTTAAACCAATTGTCATAGAATCGAGTTTTTGGTATCATTATTTAGGTAAACTTACCATCTGTGAGATACGTGCATAATAAGAGATAGTTCACAGGGGTATTTTTTGTAATAGCCTTGAAATACTAAAAAACAATGTTAATTTTGACGTAAAGTTGATCTTTTAGCATTCATTTTAATATGATACAGCAATTATTGAAATTATTTGAGTTATTTATCTGATTGCTAATACTTTTCCGTTATGGGAAGTTATTGTTTTACGATAATCGGACATTAAACTCCAAAGTTACATAACTTTTAGTATGGACGCTACGAAAAAGTCAACCAAAATACAAAAATGGCTGCCATTCAGAGGCCGTTGGGTTTAGAGCCCACCTGTAGAATGATTTTAGTGATAAAATAGAGCAAACTATCACCCCCTAAAGTTTGTACAGTCCGAACCCAGACACATTGTATATACTACCTTTTCAAAAATCGTATCTTGACATACTTGTGCCGATGCCTTTTTCACAAAAATATGGCTTAGTCAGTCCTTGATAGCTAACACGCACCGAACTATCACTGAAGTCGAATAATGCCCACAGTTGACTAATTGGAAGGCTTCTATCGAGGTTTGAGCATAAACTCGGTAATTCTGCTTGATAAAATATGGTTCAATAGTAAAAAAAAACTCGTCGGTAAATATTTTTTTGTGTACCTCTTAATTTCCTATTCCTTTGATTACCACTTAATTTTATAATTATTATTCTTTTTTTTTTTTATTGCACATGTTAACTTAATGCACATGTTGTACTCTTGCGGAGAAAATGGACAAGACCGAAACTGTCTAACCTTACACTCCCACAAACACCTAAATTAAGAGATTCCTTTGTTCTAGAGAATACTGACCCAAACGAAATTGTATCAGTTATTAACACGTCGAGATCGAGTGCCGCTAAAGGCGATATGCATATAATGCAAAGATACGGCCATATACTTAATTTTTGCTTTAACACCGCTATTTTTCCCACTTGTTTGACTAAGGCAGCTATTCATCCCAATTTCAAGGCTGGCGATGGAAGCCTAGTCAATACCTACCGCCCTATAGCCGTACTTACTAGTCTGTCAAAGGTATTCGAACGATTAATTGATAATAGACTCATCCATTATCTTGAACACTATAAACTTTTATCACTACAACAATTCGGCTTTCGTAAAAATAAATCTACGATTGATCATCATCATCATCATCATCATCAGCCTATCGCAGTCCACTGCTGGACATAGGCCTCTCCCATTGCACGCCACTTAGATCGATTGATGCCGTACACAATTTGGTGGACTATATAGTCAAAGATTTAGACAATAAGAAAAAGGTTATGACCATATTTCTAGATCTCGCAAAAGCCTTTGACACGGTTGCCACTGAAACCCTTCTAAGTAACCTCGAACGTATAGGTGTCAGGTGTTCTCCGCTAGAGCTAATTGGGAGCTATCCAGCTAATCGAAACTCAGTTAGTTAGAACTATGGATAGATGCGTCAGCGACGTATATCCTATCAAATACGGTGTGCCACAAGGTAGTATACCTTGTGGCACACCGTATTATTAGATCCCACTCTGTTCCTTGTGTTTATCAATGACCTTTGCAACTTGGACATTCTAAACGCCTAAATTATATCATACGATGACGACACAGCAATCACATTTACGAGTTGTAACTCTTGGCTTGAATTACAATCAACGGCAAAAAGTGGTTTTAATTTGGCAATAAAACGGCTCTATTCACACACATTGACATTAAACACAAACAAAACCAACTTTATCACATTTTCAATAAGTCCCACAATGCAACCAGTATATCCTGTTACCATCCAAGCTCGCTCTTGTTCCCTGTCTTCTCCTCACGATTGCCAGTGTCCTTCTCTTCAATCCGTTAATGAACTAAAATATCTTGGCGTGGTGATTGACAGGCATTTAAATTTCAAATCACATATTAACACCCTCACCGGCCGTGTTCGTAAACTTATTTATATTTTAAAAACATTACATGTTGGGGAGGTACAGCGCAAACAACCATGAAACCTCTAGAGATCGCTCATAAAGCCATACTTATAGTTGGCACTTTTCGCTCGATACTTCAACCAAATAATTATATAAATCCTGGTATGTTCTTAATATACCAACAATATTTACTACGAGTAATTCTTTTCCAACATTCCAAAACAATTGTTAATGACAGCACACACACACACACACACACACGCACGCACGCACGCACGCACGCACGCACGCACGCACGCACGCACGCACGCACGCACGCACGCACGCACGCACGCACGCACGCACGCACGCACGCACACACTGAAATAAGCCCTCATACCGTTCTACCACAAATTCACAACTTTTTTCTGTAACTGTTAAGGGGACCGGCACTGTAACGCCGGTGGAACCCATCTTGCTCTTACCAAAGAGGTCAAATACCTAGGAGTAATACTGGACAGTAAACTCCTGTGGAATAAGCAACTCGATGAAAAACTGAACAAAGCCTGCATTATCTTCTGTCAATGCAAACGGCTACTCGGCAAAAGCTTGGGACTATCACCCAAGATTACTCTATGGCTTTACAGAACAATTATAAGACCAATAACCAGTTACGGTGCTATTGTCTGGTGGCAGAGAACAGAGCTAAGCACCGTCATAAACAAATTGCAGCAATTCCAGCGACTCCCATGCTCTGCGGTCACTGGCTGTATGCCAACAACGCCATCTGCCGCACTGGAGGTGGCTCTGGGTCTGCCCCCACTGGATTTATTCATACAGCAGGAGGCCGCCATGGCGATAATTAGACTCAAGACACCTGGGCCAATGGCATAAGAGTGAGGGATCGCACTCCAAACTATGGGATCAATTGGTGGAATACGAACCACTAATAGCAGCCCCATGCGATAGAATCCCAAAACACCACATCTTCACAAAAAGATACCACCACATCCAGATGCGAGAAAATGACGAGATCAATCCGGCACTAATGAAGTCCGAATTTACACGGACGGTTTCAAGACTTCAGGAACTGGAACAGGAACCATATTCCAATGCGAATGTGTGGCAATAGCTTACGCCGCCACAACGGCCATTTGTGTGTATCAAGGACTACAACATCCGAATACTATCCGACAGCATGGCCGTCCTAAAGGCAATGGAGGGCAACACAATGACCTCTGGTATTATCCTCGAATGCCAGCATGCATTGAAACAGCTTGCCACATTAAATGTGGTACTCCTCCAATGGATTAAAGGGCACAGTAACTCCAACGGGAACGATGCCGCAGATGAGTTAGCAAGGAGGGGCTCGGCAACCCCAGCTACCGGCCCAACCATACTCCTGCCAATACCGTTTAACCAAACACGATTCTGGGCCGGGCAACGGACCCGTGAAGCACACAACCGGGGATGGAAAAACTCATCCGGCTGCAGACAGTCCAAACTGGTGATGACTCAAGTCACACCACGGCTCACCTGCAGATTGATTAGTCTTAGCAGACAGGAAATCCGAAGAGTTGTCGGTACTATAACAGAACACCTAGCCCTGAACCGACACCTTTTCATCATCAATGCGACGGACAGCCCTCTGTGCAGGGGATGTCTGGAAGCAGAGGAAACGGCCGCCCACGTAGTCCTGGAATGCGAGGGAGTGGCCGCACAACAGAGACAAGATCGCTCCTCTGAACGCCCCAGGAGGCTTCTGCGCTTCTGGAAGGAGCTTGGTTGGCTCACCTAGCTAACCAATCCTCGACGCATAAAGGACCACTCTTGAGTCTAAATTCGGAAACCGAAGCCCACAACCAATACCAACACCATGGCTTTACACTTCTGTACGACAGAAAAAATTGCGAGCGCAGCCACTGCAAAAAATATGTGGTGTGTGGTGTGATATTTACACCCTTTCATCGGTCGATTTGATGACGTAGTTTCGTTGTACGTGTGTGCGTGTAATTGTGTATGTACATGCCAAGGCATAGTTTAAATTGGCCTCACTTCTTTGTTCGCAGAGTACCATCTGGTAGACTGGAAGAAAATGGCTGTGACATTAAGTCCACCATTGTACAATGAATTGTTTTTTGTGCAAAAAGAATTAAATAAATAAATAAATTAAATTTATATCTAAAGGCATAAATGGCAAGTTGGTACACATTGGAAGTTTATAACAACAATACAATTCATTATTTTTTTCTAAAACTGACAAACATCTTATTCTAGGATTTGATAAGGATCAAACCTCCTTTTTTTCTTACCTGCACATGTTTTAAGTTGTCTTGTAAAACCTTAATATTGCTGGCATTCTGATCCATTTCCAAGTGTTTCTTATCAATGTTGTAATTTTGAATTCTTATTTCCATATCACTTATTTGTTCAATGAGACTATTTTCTCTATTTGATAAATTTTGAACTTCTTTGTTCAGCTCTTCATTTCTTTTGATTGCTAATTTTAACTGGTCATTTAATTCAGCAACATAATGTTCGTAATGTAAATTCATTTGATCTCTCTCTTTTTGCATCAAAGTAATTTGTTGCTCTAAATTGCATATTTTCTGTGACATAGCTTCATTTTTTTCATTTTCAACAGTTTTTTCTTTTGGTGGAACTGAAGGTGAACCATTGGTTAACTGTTGCATCTGAAGATGTATTACATCATATTGATTTTGAAGATTATGCAGTTGACTTTGAAGTAAATCATTTTCAGCTTCTTTACCATTTAAGATAGTTCTTGTAAATTCCAGCTGTTCTAGTAAGTTACTATTTTCTTCTGATAGTGATGTGTTAATAGAATTTAGTTGACTTATATTTGTATCTTTGAGTAATATTTCTTGCATAGCATTTAAATACTTTTCATTTATATCTTTCAGTTCATATTGTAGTCCATTTAATTTATGATCACATATTTTAAAATCATTGATTACTATGGCATGGTTCTGTTCAAGATGGCTTAGCTTCTTTTGTAACTCATATACTTGCAATTCCAGATTTCTTTTATTAGATATTAGTATCTCAGTGACATTAACATCACCTGGAAATGTCTGTATATCTTCAGTTGTATTTATTTGTTTATCATTAGTTAACCCAGTTTTCATGTTGTCCCCTGTTTTATTGCTCTCTGTAGTTGAATCTTCAACAGGCAGGGTTGCTGCCTCTTGATGCTTATCTGCAGTGATTAGAAACTCCTCTGAGTTTTTAGAATTTGATGCCTGAACTGCATTGATTAAGTTATCTTGATATATCCCTATTTCTGATTTAATACTGTCATCCTTCTGAATAGTTTTTTTTTCTTGATGGTCTTTCAACTGAAACATAAATATATCAAGTAAAGTACTTCAAACTTTTAGTTTCTAAAATGTCCTTGAAATTTGAAAAAAATAATTTTAAAACTTGTGCACTATTTTTATCAAATGAAGTTTAAATAGTATAGGTATGAATTCCAGAAACAGGTCAAAAGTTGTTACTAATTTTGTTTGTATGTTTAACGAGAGGCTTCTCAGGTATTCAGTAGTTACTTTTAAGTGGTATATATAAATAAAAGGTTTTAAATAACAAATAAAAACAAATTTATATCTACTCATATACGTTGAATCCAACGGCATACATACAATAGTTTTGGAAAAAAACAAATAGACGGTAATAAAATACCCATTAATTACACAATATACACAACTAAAATGCTCAGTACATTTTCCGCTTTTTATTTCATCTAAATTCACAGCAGATTATGCTTTGATTACTCATTACATTCAATTCATTCAAGAATATACTCAATGCAGACATTACTTTAAACTAGTGTTACGAGTCGACTCGTAACACTAGTTTATACACTTTCGACACACCATTTCATGTACACCAATGTATTCTTACTATGATAAAGGTATTGACAGTCATGACGTGTCACTAATAAAAATCATGCAAGATTAGACATAGTAGTTTAAAATATGGTTTTAAAGGAATTTAAAATAAGTACTAGAAAACGGGGTCTACTGTTTTTCAGGCTTAAGAATCTTTTAACACAGTATGCGTAAACAGCTTCTTAGATGTACTTAAACACAGAAATTCATTATAACCACTACCTTTTTACGTGCCAAGGCCAGTTTTGCTGCCCGACTGTCCATTGCTAATGGTCTAGATTTTTAATAAACTAATGTAAAAGACATACATATAGACGTCAATTAATAATTTAAATAGTTAATAATACAATATATATAAATTCACGGCTATAGTTCGAGTAATGACACCTTAGACTTTAGAGGTGTCGGTTTCTGTAATATTATTGTATGTACTATGAGTGACACTGACAACACAACACATCAGTTCAGTGCTGCCAAGTTTTAACAAAGTCGTTATTAAATCCTGAATTCTCGTTTTTATGGAGGTGCAAAATCATCATAGGATTTATTCTGTTACAAATCAATCACTGTTACAAAAATTAGGCACACCTTCACCATGGCTTAAGCTGGTACATTGTGACCATCGTGCATTGGTTAAATAAAATAGTCAAGGCGTCCTCCTATTTTTATATTATTTCTTTAATATTTTTCCTATCACTTTCCGTCAGATTACACGAGCTAGAGAAAGAATGTTAAACATCAATCATATAAATGCAAAACTGATATTTTCCTCTAAATAAAATCAGTAATAATTGTTCATCAATTAAAAGATAGTAGCTGACAAACATGAAATTGAAATGTATTTCAAGTGTTTTTTGTAATAAAATATACGACAAGTTTGTAGAAGGAATTGCAAGCAAAAATGAATTACTTAAATATTACATAGAAATTTCGTGAGGGAAGTTTCCGTACTGGCGATTGAATGACGGCGCAACAATCACAAGGGATCTAGGGATCGAATGTAATATTGTTTAAAAAAATATTGTTTATTAGAACTTTTAGTAGAACCTCGGTAGACTCACGGAGGAATTCAACTTAGGCGGATGTTGTAAGGAAATATTCGACTTGTAGAGATTCTTACTTTGACCATTTTCAATTTTGTTCATAGTGATTGATTCGTTTTTAATGTTGTTGACAGAGTACTCATTTGTAAGTTACATTTTTCAGCAAATCTTTTTTTTTAGCCAACTTTTTATCTAGGCTTTATATATATATAAGCAAGTCAAAATTTTCAGTAAGACCCAAAGTTTTCAGTTTTATTAATTTTATTAGTATACTATTGTTAAACTTATGTTTTTTGATTGTTTGCAGTAGAACGAAACTACTTCTGAAATTTTTTCAATCTTCTCATCGTCATCATCCTTTTATAAAATAGCTATGTACGAAGTCATTTAGAATATTGCAGCACGGTATGGAGCCCAATGTATCAAGTTCACATAAGCAAGATCGAACAAATCCAAAAGAGACTAGTTCGACATCTAGCTTTCCTTTTTGGGGTTAGGAATTCTAGTTATTTAATAAACTAACGAATTTCAATTCGTACCTCTTCAGTCCCGTCGTACTATATCTGACCTTGTATTCCTATACAAGCTGTTCTATGATCATATTGACAGTCCAGACTTCCTCAGTAAAATTAGTATAAGTGTTCCAACCAAAATCCCACGCTATTCTCGCCCGCTATTTAAGGTTCCAAGGACGACCTTAGGAAGGCAAGCACTAATTGCTAGGGTGACTCGCGAATATAACACCATTTAAGTTCCTTTCTGGGTCAAATACATATTTCTTAGAGTTTAGCTGAATAAAAAATATATATATATATTGACCGCTGTTTAATTGTTGACATATCTACCTACAATTTCAGTATTAGCTACTACTAAATTACTACTTTTTGCACAATTAATTGTTTTAATTTTTTTCCATCTACAAGTGCCATTTGTAGCCACTGTGTAATGAATTATATTTGTAATGTCCATGTTGTGGTGCCCTATAATTGAGGAGCACAACGCATTAAATTTTATTTGCTGTAAAACTAGCTTTTAAGGTGTATTTCTTGTTGGAAACCAAATAAATTAAAATTAAAATCATCAACACCCTTTAGTAGTTCACTGCTGGTCATAGTCCTCTTGTTAGAAAGGAGGTTTTGGCCGACTATGCCACGTTGGCGAGACGGGTTGGCATAGGGTTTGTTTCAACTTTTCCTTCCCTTTGCAGTGCTGTTGTCTTACGACATGAATAGGAATGGTGATACTCCGTATTCTTAATCCGTCACACGTCAACAATCGACAACACCCAATCTATATTAATAAAGTAACTTAAAATAAAAAACAAAAGGAAACGTTTATTAACAAAAATGAAAATTTATTTGAATCTTCTTGAATCTTTTGTGACGCAAAGTCGGCAGGATTATTCATGTTGCAAAATAATACAGTGTGTAGCAGTCTTATGAAAAATAACAGGTATAGCCATTCTTTCACGGCAGTCACTGCCGGTGGACAGCGACGCACCGCCCCGCATCCTACAAACCATCGCAAGGCATACGAAAACTCCCAGGTAACAATACGATACTAGCCTAGTCTAAGTGCCAGGTCATATGATACGTGATACGATATGCGACCACATATCGGTCATATATATGATCACATACAGATACACATTCAACATATTCTTATACAGATACTAGCATAAACAGATACGAACATGAACATGAGAGCAAACAATATCAAGATATTCAATTATTTTAAAATAAATACAAAGAAAAACAAAAACAAAAACACAACGCTAAATAAAGACAATGCAGTCATCAGCACAATGTTAATACCAAGAACCGTTTTTGTACTACACTACACACAAATAACAATAAATACTACATATATATTACGCATCAGTTTGAGCACCGCATCCAACATTAAAAAAATGTCTTGATAAAAGCCGCCTCACTGTGCCCGGCTCAGTACAGAACAAGTCATACTGCTGAGAGCTATGAAGTTCATTGAAGGTACGAGCACTTCCCAGAAGGAAGGAATTACTTCTATAGTTGGAGGTCACGAACGGCACATGGAGCAATGGTCGTTGTCTTAGACTATTTTGGTTAGTACGCAAACTTAATTTAGATAGGAGCTCAGTGGAGTCAATTGTACCATTCGCGATGCTAGTCAAATAGCAAATATCACCTATAAGGCGCTTATATTCCAGTGGAAGGAAGTGATACCGTCTGCAACGATGAATGTAGTCATGAGAACATTGCTGCGCTCTAAAGTCCAAATATCGCAAAAATTTCTTCTGGATACCCTCAATACGAGACTTATAGACTTCGTATTGTGGGCTCCAGACTTGCGATGCATATTCCAAAAGGCTGCGTACAAAGGAACAGTACAAAACTTTTATGGGCTTAATAGTACGGAAACCGGTGACTGTTCTCATAATGAAGCCAAGGGCCCTTGACGCCTTATTGACCATGCTATCAATGTGTTGATCGTTAGCCTGCTGTCTTGCATAATACCAAGATCTCGAACACTATCGACTTTGCTTATTTGCTGCTGACTCAATGTGTAACCTAGACCAATTGTACGTTGATTGAACGTTATCTGAAAACATTTGGTTACATTAAGCTGAAGTTTATTAACTTTACAGTACATTTCAAATCTATCAAGATCAGCTTGAAGTTCTTGAGTGTCAGACAGTTTTTTCACTTTTTTGTGAATTTTCATGTCATCAGCATAGAGCAGGATGTAGGAGTGTTCGAAGCATCTGTTAATGTTAGCGATGAATAAAACAAACAACAGAGGCCCCAAGATTGATCCCTGTGGAACACCGGAAGGGATGGTTTGCCAGTCGGAGATGTAGCCCCTAAGAACCACAGCCTGTGTCCGACTTTCTATATAAGAAGTAAACCATCTATACAAATCGCCATGAATTCCAGCGGCCAGTAATTTCTGTAAAAGCAGCTGATGATCTATTCTGTCGAAGCATTTGCTATAGTCAGTATATATGACGTCTACCTGTACACCCTGTTCCATGCCACTAGATACCAATTCATGCGAGAGAATCAAGTTTGATGTTGTGGATCGGTTTTTTAGAAAACCATGTTGTTCCTCACCGATAATACTTCTAACCACCCCGTATACATTTGTATGAACCATACATAGGTTTCCAACGTTGGATTTATTTCCTTTCTTGAACACAGGGGTAACAAACGCAGATTTCCAGATAGTTGGAACTATGCCTTCTGATAAAGATCTCCTAAACAAAATACAGACGGGAACGACAAGACTATCAGCACATCTGACTATGAATATAGGAGGTATCAAATCAGGACCACCAGACTTGAAGAGATCCAGGGTTTTGAGCAGTTGAAGTACTTGCGAAGGGCATACCTCGATTGTACCGATAGATGTCACAGTGTTAACATGGTAAGGGTTACAGGAGATGTTGCGGTCATTGGGAGCTGAGTCAGGTTCCTGATATGTTAAGTAAAAATAATTTGCAAAAAAATTGCTAATTTCTTCACCTGTACTCGCTGTTACCTCACCAAATTGCATTACATTAGGTAACACACTTGCAGTCTTCCTGCTCTTAACGTAGGTCCAGAATGATTTGGGATTTCTCACAATAGAGGTTTCAATCCTTTCCATATATGCCTCAAAACACGACTTTTCAATAGTTTTTGCCCTAGTGCGAAGTATTGAATACGAACGATAGTCCGATCTGTTTCCATAAGTTTTATACTTACTGTGATACTTATATTTTTCTTTTAGGATTTTTATTAAAGCACTGTTATACCACATTTATTGATTTTATTGATTTTAGCGGTACAAATTTATCTCTAAGCGCATATAACCTGTTATAAAATGAATTGACAGGATCATCTAATGATTCAGCTAACAAAACTTCCTCCCAATTAATGTTATCCAGTTCACTATTTATAGTCTTATAATCTCCTTGCGAAAAAAAGATACTTTGTTTTATTTTTTTCTGGAAGTGCGTGAATTTCTACAAATCCTGCCTGGATGATGAAGGGCTTGTGGTTTAAATCGATTGGCACTATCAAAGGATCAGTATCACACTCAGTAATAGTAACCGAGTCGTTAGAAAATACTAAGTCTAACAATCTATCATTGACATTGCGAACCCAGTTATATTGTTATAAGTTACATGTTTGCATTGTATCCCAATAACCAACAATATGCGGGCATGAAATACTGGTAGCACCTTGTTAACAAAATTAAAGTCACCCAGAATTATAAATTTATCCAGGGGGTATGTAAGACTTAGTTTATTTATGTTGTTAGAAAAATTTTATAATTGAGTTTTGTAAGAGTAGCCTTGGTTTTCATCACAAAGATAAACAGTACAGATATGTATATTATAAGTTACCTGAGGCCTTGCCTTCTTTTGTATGACTGTGACCCAAATATCCTCAGCGGAACTACGCCAGTCTGGTCTCTCAAGAACGGTAAACTCACTTTTAATCGCAATTAATACACCACCGCCAAGCTGTTGTTCAGTACGAGAATAATCACGATCTCGCCTCCAGACAAGATATCGACTATCAAATAATTCACTGCTATGAATGTGATTCACTAACCAAGTTTCCGTTATCACAACTACATCATAATTCTTGAGACATACACTACGATAAAAGTTGGAGGTCTTTGTACGCAATCCTCGCACATTCTGGTAATACATATTAATAGTAGCCATTTCTAGATCTAACAATATCATATTTATTTAAAAATATAAAAACAATTAACCGAATTAATAAATTACACGGTAGGTTTCGAACGAAGTTATTATTTTTTAAGGAGGTAGAAGTCATAAGTTTACAACAGACTGACAAGCACAGCAATGCACAGCGACATACAAAAACTAAGTTTAAAAAATACAACTTACGAATAAACAGAATAAGCGGAAACCGGTTCCGAGAAAAGGGTTGCCGGCATCATGCAACATATTAGGTATAATGAACTCTAACATATAAAATTTACGGATGTAATTAACTTTGCATAATATATGCGAATGAGTACAAAAATAGTGTAACGTACGTCGATTCATGACACAGCGAGACAGAATGCTTTGGAAAACGCAATATGCACGCTGCTGTTTACGGCTCTCAAACTTTCTTACGATTACTAGTTCTTTGGTTCTGTTTAAATAGTAAATTAAATTATAATTTTGGGTGGTTTTATAACATTGGATCAAATTATTTTATTTCAAGTCTTTTTCTGATTTCACAATTATTATTGGGGCAGTGTCTGTTTTCCTGACATGAATCTTTGCGTATTTGACCCATACATAACGAAAATTCAATTCTATTGCCGCTTTTTTAGTTTTCGAAAGCAGGATTTTGTTTTTAGTCGTAAGGTGATCGTTAATATAAATCCTACAGTTTCCTGATAAGCCAATTTGATTGGCGGTGAGGGGTATGTTCTTAAGTTCACATCTGGATGCCGCGATCAAATCTTCCTTAACATATCGGTTACAAAATCCAACTATTATTGGTTTTGTATGTTCTTTATCACGCGTTGGCACTCTGGTTATAAAGTTGATCTGATTTTTTGTGATAGGATAGTTTATTCTTGCACCAATCTGCATTACAATATTGAAGAAATTCTCATTTGCCGCTTGTGGGACCCCTTTAATCTCTATGTTATTCATGCGATTCCACTGATCCCGGCTGCTAGATTCTTTCTCCAATTTTTCGACGCAAGTCTGCAAGGTGAACTTAATTATATTTAATAAATGCTCACGCATTCAAAAGCTTAAAATTCAAATATGGTCCTTCAATGGGAACGCAGATGGTTTTGTATTTTTTGATTATAATACATTAAACTTCGAAAGATTGAAAAACAGCTGAAAAAAGCTCGTTACGAGTAAGCTCGGACCGAGTGCGCTCGGATGATTACTCGGATCAATGCTACTTGTATCGTGTAAACACGCCAGATTATAATACATTAAACTTCGAAAGATTGATAAACAGCTGACAAAAAGCTTGTTACGAGTAGGCTCGGACCGAGTGCGCTCGGACGATTACTCGGATAAATGCTACTTGTATCGTGTAAACACGCCAGATTATAATACATTAAACTTCGAAAGATTGATAAACAGCTGACAAAAAGCTTGTTACGAGTAGGCTCGGACCGAGTGCGCTCGGACGATTACTCGGATAAATGCTACTTGTATCGTGTAAACACGCCAGCCACAGAGATAAGTATGACGCCAGTCACCCAAGTGCACTCGGACGTCGGCAACCGATCAGAGCGAACACGAGCGCGGTTCTATTTTTACGAGCTCACTCGGATCATTTTAAAAAAAAATGGCGTCAACAAAAAAAAGTGGAACGAACGTGACACTATAGGGTTTGTCGAACTATATGAAAAGGAGGAAGTGTTGTGGAATGTAAGGCTAAAAGAGTATAAAAACAAAGACGCCCGAAATGCTGCAATACAACGCATAATTAATAACCTACAAATTCCTGGACTTACGCTACAAGACGTAAACAACAAAATTAATAATATCCGGAGTACATACTCGCAAAAACTGTTAAAAATAAAAAAAAAGCCGTGTGGTGTCGTGGGACACCCGATAGGAACGAAGTTGTGACGATCGAGTAAAACTGATTTGACACGATTTTAATTACAACGCCATCTATGAAAGCGGCTATTACCTACATATTAAAAACAATTAAAACAATTTATACATTGGTAAAATCTCCTTGCGAAATGATTTCCTATCTATTCGATAGATGGCGCTGAATGTCTGACAAGATGACACGAAAATAAAGAGCAAAAAGCCAACATCACGTGGTATTCCCAGGCGGTCACCCATCCAAGTACTAACCACGCCCGATGTTACTTAACTTCGGTGATCGGACGAGAACCGGTGTATTCAACATGGTATGGACGTTGGCGAACGTTAAAGCAAATTTAATGTATGGTATCCACAGTTAGACGTCAATTTATATTAAAAGTGTCATTCCAAATTTTCGTACGAATTTTTTCCGTCTAGCCCCCTTTCACAACGCGCGATAAGGAACTTCGTTCCAATAAAAACATCAACAGGGACTGGATCTGCTGCAGATGAAATGTATGTTCCATCATTGGCATGGTTTAAAACTGCAGACAGATTTCTATCGTATGTAATCAAAAGCAGAAAACGTTCTATGAATGTGGTGAGTTTAGGTTTAACAATTAAACATAAAATCCATGGTCCATACTTACTTCCATACTAGTGATGGAAATTATTGCTACTTTAAAATCATAATTATATTATGGAATGAGTGGTTTCAGTCTGCAATTTTACCTGTGAAACATCACAATATGTATACCCACATAGACAAAGATAAATGCCATCAAAACATTTTGAATTTTCTTGTTATCTGAATACGACCTTTTTTTTAGTTTTAGACCTTTTGCGAGTCTGGATTTCTAATTTTCCATACTGATATTGCAGATAAGCTCCGCCCGCGTGTATGTTGGTTATCGCAGTAAAAAGTAGCCTATTGCTCGCTGATAATGTAGCTTTCATTGGTGAAAGAATTAGTTGTGCCCTTTTGATTATGACTGTAGGCCTTAGAATTGTTTTTGACTATGAAAGCTCTGTTTTGCCATGGAAATGCCCTAGAGAAGTAGACTCCATCGCAAAAAAAGAACTTATAACCGTGATAGACCTAAAAAAGCTTCTTGATATATTGTAATTAAACTAAATTCATAACATATCGGGGGGTACACAACTAAATTTATTGTCAATTTGTTTTAAAGAAGTATTTTCAAGATTTAAGTACCTAAATATCTCTCTAATCATTTGTTTGATATTGAGCATGTTTTAACATAATCTTTATTCAATTTTGGAGAGTTCAAATAAATATTTCGTTTTTTGGCTTCATCAGGCTTAACGGAAAGGAAATTAATTATCATCACTCAACATTAGCACGCCACCTGTTCGGTAGGGACTTGTGTCTTTATTGTCATTATTCATTTAGATTGAAAATATGTCACCGTTTAATCATTTCCTCCTAAACCATGGAAATATAAAAAAAGGTAAACATTTAACTTCGAAAGGCTGATGATGATGATGAAACATTTACAATATTGTACCTACTTTTATGTTCAATTGCTATTAAAATTTAATTACCTAATTACTTTTTTTAAGGAATAATTCGTAGTTGTTTTGTAATTCGTAATTCGTTTAGGGCGAAGGTGCGGGCTCTTCTTGACCGGAATTTAGCGGAATCATCACAAATATGATACTTTATATATTATGGTACCTATATATGTATGTGTATATATATAACACAATATATATGAATATGAATGTATGTATTCTTGTATGTATGCGTTGGTATTTATATATTATTTCATTGCTTTTTGCTCAGTATTGCTATCATTACTTCTTTTATGCCCACTTTATAATTCTCAACCAAAGGGTAGTGCACCTCCACACTCATTTCCACACCACCCAAAGGTAGACTGGTAGAGAATGCCTATGGCATTAAGTCCGCCATTGTACTTATGTGCATAAAGTTGATAAATAAATAAATAATAGCAAATGACTACCACCGCCCATGAACGCCTGCAACTCAGGAGCTCTTAGGAGTCACAAGCGCATCGCCAGTCTTATAAATATATTATTATGCTTACTTTTATATTTTTCCACCAATCCATGATAAGGTCATGAATTATTTTACTTATCAGTTTACGGACATGGAAGAAAGATATATAAAATAGAAGTAATTAACTAAAATTTTCTAATTATTGCTGCTGCATCCGCAGAAAGCCTCAAACAGCCAAATACCAAAACTTAGTAGGAAATTACCACTCAGACCACACAAGATGGACACAGACAACAAGCAAAGCAACTGATCAACACTTCTCGTGATCAGAAGTCAAGTTTTTTTCTAGCACAGAAATTTAAATGAAATAAGCAACCTTTTAAATCCAAACATTAGTAGCATGGTCTCATACTTATTATAATATGTGATACTTCTATTAAAAAGTTTAACCAATCATAATGCACCTAAATCATGCTAAGTTCAAACATGTTGTCTATATCTTTCAATGCCACATATGTCTGTCTATAATGTTTAGAGACTTCCTACAATTTCTAGATGATTCTATCATCAGATCCTCACCTAATGACAATTGGAACAAACTAGGAATTTACTTAAATAGGTATTCACCCATTACCAGGGATTTCCTTTCCGGTTCGAGTCCGACATTGCTACCTTTAAGTGGTATCCGAGGGGATTTCCGCACAGAAAAATAAAAAAAAAGGTATTCACCCATTCAAGTAAATTAGGGAACATACATAAAAAATCTCCCCCTTAAAAGTTACAAGTTATTTTATTTTGACCTCAGTGAGTCTAAATAATTTACCAAATAATTATCTCAATATGATCAACATAATTACAATAAACAATTTACTAGGGAAAAATAGGTAAAGGCAAAGGTTTCTTAAAAAAGTCCACATGCAATCAGTCAATATGTACTTGAATTTTCATTAAAGTTACCATTTAATCAAATTGTAAATACTTGTAAAAGGAATGTCATCATGCAACAGATTAATGAAACAAACTCAGTATTCAGCATATATCTAGTTATTATAGTTTATGTGAAGACATTTAATTTATTGTAAAACTAAGTGATATTAGTATGTGAATTTAGAACTTACCTACCAGAAATATAGGCAACTCTTTACTTGGAATGAAAACTATGTTATTGCATGCATTTAGT
This sequence comes from Arctia plantaginis, assembly GCA_902825455.1. NCBI lineage: Eukaryota > Metazoa > Arthropoda > Insecta > Lepidoptera > Erebidae > Arctia > Arctia plantaginis. The sequence goes on from CADEBD010000288.1 coordinate 13,491,001, forward strand.
CGGTTCCAAAAATTAAGTGTTCCAATAAATACACATTTCTATTATATACATAGTGTAGTCATAAAATATTACCATATTTGTTGTTGTCTTGATATGTATCTTTCGGAATATACCCAACATAGAATCAACCAAATGCATACTAAATGCATATATATATACTAGGGCTCTAATACACAAATTCATATTTTACTGTCATAATAATTACTTAAAAATTGACACACTAATATTTTTATGATCATTTACTTGTATTAATTTCCATTATAATCGAGAGCAATTAGATATATTAAGTCACAATTCATTAGCAGCAGATTTGATACTGAATGAACATTGAATAAAATTTAACTTTTTAACTAAGGTTTGTTTTGTTTCATTGTCATAAGCTTTTGACTTTTATTATTGGTTCCTGACACTTATATGTAGCAATATATATTTTTAGATAAAGAATCAAACATCATCCAATGTTGGTAACCAAAATGCCATATTGGTACATGCTGAAGCCAGCATCATAAATTTAGGATTGAATTGTACACATTGTATTGGTGCAGGATGATCACCATTTAAAACACACACTTTGTAACCAGTGTCAGCATTCCAGACATGAACTCTTCCATCTGTGGAGCCACTGAAAATGTATTGAGAATCTGGACTGAATGATGCTTCTATGGGTATACCTTTATTATTAAGATGCCCAGTAAATGTCTGCAAAGGTGTACCATGGTATGCATCTACTAAACGGATTATTGACCCATTTGTACTGATTAACATTGTTTTACCATCTCTGGAGAATTTCAATCCTGTCCAGTCACATTCCTTTTCCTGATTTAATTTAAAAGTAACAAAAGGACCTTTGTCAAATGATCTTAAATCGTATAGTTTGATACTTTCTGAATTAACACCCGCAGCGAATATCAGTCCTTCAGGGTCATAAGCTGCAACAGGTCTTCCTGACAAATGCATTAAACCTTGGCAATTAGGGGAACGTAGGTCCCATAATCGTAATGTTTTGTCTAATGATCCTGAAAGAAACGTGTCTTCAACCGGTGACAAACATAAAGTCACCACTTTCTTTGTATGCCCCGGGAAATATCGTATGTATTTGTTATCATGTAGCGACAAATACCGGATAGTGTCATCAACTTTTGTTGAACTGTGAATAGCAGTGTTCTTGGCGTGTGTAAAATGTATAAGATCGACGCCGTATTTTTTACTATTGACTGTAATCATTTGTGTGCCCTTTTCGCAGTCATAAATTACTATTTGATCGTCTTCACTACATGATATTAAAGTCTCACCACTTGGGGAAAAGTCAATACTGTTTATTTTGTCTGTGTTTTCTCGAAACACCTTAGCCACTTTAAAACTTCGAACAACTTGGTCCACTAATTTCATCATTTGTAATAACTTTCACAAAACCACGGTGCTGCAGAAAAATATTCACTTTTGAATAGGTAACATACCCAATTAATATATTAGTTTGATCTCAGTAAAGCGCACACCATACCATTCACCATAGAATATAAATATTATTTTAAGTTTAAAGTATTATTTATGATTACAATGGCGATGGGACCACAGATAACTATAGAAACTAAATACAGATGGGACAGTCGAGTGTATTAGTTCGAGTGACGCTTTAAGTACAACACTAAGTATGTTAAGTAAATAAATTATGTAAACCGATCTAAAATGTTAAGCTACTAACTCGAAATGAGTCAAGTTACTTTTTTTAAATACAACTAATTTGACGAACAACAACGACAAATTAAACGTACATAAATAGATATACTTTGTAACAGTTATATATCCAATATATTTGTATTGCGTACGGAATTGTCAACAGTGACACCTGTCGCCCCGCGTCGCACTTATTGATTTATCCGAAGTAGATTGTAACTATAGTCTTGATGTCTCTTCGTCCGCCATCGGACCACTAGATGGCTTGTTTTTTCAGTATTTCTTAGTAATAATTTATCCTGTCAAATTGTATTGGTGTCAAATGTGTCCTGATATGGTATGAAGTGGTTACCTCTGAATTGAGTCAAGTTAACCTCAATGATAATTTGAATTCGATTGAGCTCCCATTTATGACTAAATAAAGAAGGGATTCTTTCTAGAAGTTTCACAAACCGAGCATATATAAGCCCGGCTTCCAGCCGCAAGGGACACTCTGGTGATTCTAGTCTTCCGATCTGAAGTAGCATTTTGATTGTCTGTTAATACATTTTTAGTAAATTCTGTGTCCTAAGTACCCACTTCAGTGGTAAGTTAATCTTATTTTTCTTGTAGTAATTTGTTTCTGCAATCTGAACGATTATACGAGTGTTAATCCATTCGTAGGGCTCCAGATTTCGGGTCAAGAGATACTTCTCAGACGGCGTGCCCTTTTGTTTGTGGCCTTCTTGTGCGTAATCGAGCTCCTAAGTACCATCTGATACACTGGCAGTCACGCGGCTCACAAGCAAGCGGTCAGCCTCACTGGAATGAGGCTGACCGCTTGTTGTGTTTCTCTCCCTTAGGTTGCCCACACGCACACATATCCGTACCCCTCTGTTGTCGACAAGGCGCCCTGAGGTAACCCAAATCTCGTGAATATCTCCGCTGGGTAAGCCGGTGAGTAGACCGCCTGACAGGTTCATCGGTTACAACTTTCTACGTTTCGTTTGTTACAGTTCACCTTCTGTCCTCATTCCTATTTTGGTTGGGGTCGATGTATAAAATTGCAAAGGATTTTAAATAAAGAAGGCGAATTGGATTACGATTTATACGGATAGTGGGAGGGAGCTAGGGTAAGATACACCGCAAAATAGGTAATGTAAGTGACTTAGACTGTAGTAGTACTAACAATAATGTAAGATAAGCCACGAATGGATAAATGAACATAATGAAACTAGTTAAAAGCCAAAACATAGCCCTCAAAGGCCAGAAACGCTTTTGTGACTCTAGAGTTGCAGAAAGTTTTTAACATTTCCAAAGCCTAAACATTTATAAGCGTTGAAGATAGCTTTGAATCTTTGTACAGCTATTTATGGAGCTAGATCAGATAAATACAAGACATGCTGTCATAATTTAAAGCCATATTGATTAATTTCTATCACTCTATGTTGTGAAAGATTTAATATGTTATGTTTTGACTGGGTAAAACATTTATTTCTTCTCGCAAGAAAGTTGCAAGCCCAGGATTCTTATTTTTAAATACTTTTCACAAACGTAGTAGCAGATTGCAATTTTAAAGAAAGTTTCAAATTTAACTTTTTTAATTAAATTGTTTCCCACTTTACTTTTCTATAATTGTATGCACTGGGTTATTTCATTGTTGGAACTAAAATTAGTCTGGGGATTATAATAAAATGGTATTATACCCGATTTTTAACCGTAGTCGCAAATCTTCCAATTCCATCTTTTTAATCAACATAATAAAATTTTGTGATTTTCTTGACCAAAAAGTCGTATTTAGATACCATTTATTAGGTATACTGTATTTTTAAACATAATACTGAAAGCCAATTATCGTAAAAATAGTTCGGTCTCAATTCAATTCTGATCAACTTTCCATCTCACAACTGTCATAAAAGGTATTTTCGTAAACATCTAACGTTGACAGTAACCGAAAATTGAATCGGTAATCTGCTAGTCTTAGTAAAACTCTACTATTTTACTACGAAAATACCTGTCAGATCGAAAGTTGATAGGACTTTTATTCCGAGAATTGGCCTTGCAAAATGATTGAAGATCTATTCCCTTTAATCATTTTAGAATAAGTCAGAATCAATAAAAAAATCGTTTTCATTTAAGTTGTGATCTCTAAATTGTTATGCAATGCATATCGACGAAAATAAATTCAATTATTGTAAATTAAAATTTAATTATTGGAAACCGTTATTTTGATTGTGACTCAGCTTTATCTCCATCGATTGAAATTATCTTTATTTAGGGATATTTCGTTTAAAACTTCGTGACATCTAAAAGAGGTAGTTTCGACAAAATGATTTATTCTATTTATTGAAAAATAATAAATTGAGTAAACGAATTTGATGAAAATAAACTCTTTTGTATTGCGAACACACAACACAACAATATTATGCCTACATAATCTATGGTGACTAAAACCAGAATGTAAAACCAGCATAGCATAGACAGATATACCTAGCCAGTAGCCACCTTTGCAAGCGCACATGTATATAAAAAACTGATTTTGGAAACAAAATGGACGGTGTCTAAATGGCGTTTCTCTCTCTTGATAGCGATGTGAGATATTATGCTGATTTGGGCATTTAATCATAGTGATTTGGTAGTTACACCTTAAAAACTATCACCACCGTTAAAGTATTCTACAAGCTGCAATAGTTTTTCATTAAAAAATTTCATGGACCTACATTTTTGGAATATGGTATCCATTTTGTGAACAACTTGTTGTGTGGCGTTTATAGTGCGAATAATCTTCTTTTATCATAGTGAAAAATTTACTTGTAATGTAAAAGTTAATAATATCTGTATTGATGACCCTCCGAATTGCTGCGTCTATTAAAGAATTAGGTATGTATTCATGATCGTACTCTGTACTTGTCTTTTTAATTTCATGTCTTGATTGACCGCTTAGAATACGCGTCGCCCACTTTGTAATTTTAATGATTATATTTGTAAACTTAATTTTGTTATCCGAGAAGAAAATACTTGTGTATATTATTTAAATTTCTTTTTGTGAAACCAGGTGCTCAACATAGTATAACATGATATACCTACTCAATGGAAGTTTGTTGAATCTTTAGTAGAAAGTTATTTTCTCAATACAGTATTAGTAAGACACCTTATTCTTTGCAACTGTTAAAATTCGATTGATGTTCTATCATAGAACGATGAGAAACAATTTACGTAAGTCATATGCAACATAAATATGTATTCTAAATGGGCACTCATTTTAAATTTTCTTCTCCCGTTAAAAGTATTATAAACCGTCATTCAGTATTGGCTTATATACTGTACTGTTATGATACTGTGTTTCATTACATTAATTGATTTGTATGTCCTTTGTTTAGACTATAGCTCACCAGCTGATTTTTAACCATAATGTAATAATTTTAATTATTATAGGCTTTCTGTACCTCGTTTTGGTTACTACTGTTACACATTTTAATTTTGTAAAAAACTTTAAAAAAATTACTAAAGCAATTCTTCTATCTGTAACTTTGTATAAAAAGGAAATTTAAAGGACTATCTTCACATATTAAAATATAAAGAATATATGACACTGGACACATGGTTAGGTTTCAAGGATAGTCATTATGACATATAGTTAAATTATTGATTGTATAAACGTTTTATTAATACATACTAAAGGGACATTGTTACTTTATATATTCTTCCCCTCTAAAAATCAATTCACTTAAAGATACTATTCACTTAAAGATACATAAGTACATAGATACATACTTCTAATTGCTGTCATTGTTTCAATAAGTAATAAAAATTAATGATTTATAAATGAGGTGATGGTTTAAACAATTATCCTAGTTATAAATAACTGTTTATTATATATAAGTTTGAACATAAAGAGTGTGTTAATCATTATTTGTCAGTACACCAATGACATTGTGAAAGTTGTATGAAGTACTTATGAAATACTTTCTCTTTAAAATTAATGACAAGGAATTATAAAAGTATGATTATTTTAAATCTGTTTAGTTATAAAAATAATATTGTTGTGATAATAGAGGTGATAAGTGTAAATAACATTTTGTTAAATATATCCTTATGGTTTTTCAAATTATAAATAGTATATAAATTTAGAGCTCTAATTTATTCTGTATGTATCAATAAGTTTTATGTGTTTATTTATCATTAAGCAATATTAATCAAGTACAAAATAGTGTAGGCATTCCTTCGAGATCTACTGTCAAGACCATGCTGTGTAACTAAACGGGAGAAGTTGTAGCGCTCTATGTTTTTGTAATTTCATAAGCGTATAGCTTTTCCCCTTGGTTATGCAAGCCTGATTCAACAATGCAGATATGAATAAATTAAACACTAAATATGCAAGTGCAGCAGATATTTTATTTGGGAGTGCAAGTATAGATGGAGGTTTCTACTCTTTTACAAAGATGTGCTGTCATAAATATATTTTTTTAATACCTAAACATTAGGTATATTTGATCATATAAAACTATAGTTTTGTTATAATAAAATACAATACACATACACTACATACATTATGATTATTAGTTGTTGAAGTTGATTGAAAAGTTTTAAATATTTGGTAACATTACAACATTCATCATTTTATTTCAATAAAAGTATATTAAAGATATGAATCAATTCTTATTTCAATGTTGCAGAGTAAGATGGATGGACCAAATATTCATTCGAAACTTGGTGGAAGAATAATCATAATTCACTCTTAATAGAGTGATGGACTCATATAATTTATTTGATGATGGAAGCGGTATGTTGGAAGGACTTACTGATCTTGGTGGATCAGACAGCTTTGCTGGAGGAGCAGCACCAGGAGTAACGGGAGATAACAAAGATACAGCTGATAATACGTAATCACATTTTTTTTGCACTAATATATATAAAATTTTCAGAAAAAACAGTAACTTTTTTCTTAGTTACAGGCAACCATACAGCCAAACCAGTGTGCCACAGGATGGATCAATTCAGAAATTGGCTCCCTTTGGAGGACCTGGTGCCATAAATAGCAGTGCACAGCCAGTTCCTAACCCAGGCACTGCTCCCTCTGCACCTGAATATCATGAGTATGGAAGTTATCCCCCACGTCCACGTCTGCCACAACCTCCACATGCTCCGCTGCATCCATCACATCATGTGCATCCTTCACATGCATATCCAGGCTACCATCCTGGGCCAGAGCCAATGTATGCTTTACCTGACCAACCAGGTAATTTAAACAAACATAAAATTTTATTTCCAAAAATATTCCTTTTCAATATTATTTTTTAAAATATGATTATCCTATTTTTTTAGGCATTGGAGAAATGGGAGTGTGGTCTGGACCTCCAAGTGCCAACAGATATTCTCCCATAACACCAAGCTACCGACATAACTATGATCATCAACAAAAAATGCATCAATATCCACCGCAACAGGTAAGTGATACCACTAAAAAATTAGAATTATTAGAAATAGTTGGATGTTTAAATAAATCAAAATATTTCATTTTTAAAGGGATCAGCAATTGGAAGTTTACAATCACAAAATGGGGCTTATTTACCAAGACAGCCTCACTTCTCACAGCCCACATCACAACAAATATATGGACAACAACAGGTACATATTATACACTATTTAGATATTTTATTTAAATAACTGATCAATGTATTATCTATGAATATAAACAATTCAAGTGAAATCATTAAATAATAATTTAAATTTGCATTTTTTTTCAATAATGTATAATTTTAATATTTTGTTGTTCTTGCAGAACTATCCTAACTACACACAGATGCATCCACCAGCTGCGTCAAGAATCAGCCAACACCCTACTTATCACCAACAGATGGATGTAAATCCACATCAGTATGGAATACCACATGGTCAACAAAGTCATGCACCAATACCACAACATCAGACTCACCAAAATATGGCTGGACATACTGGTGGCATGGGCTCTGGAATACAAAATCATCCTAATGTGCATCTTCATCATCCAGGAGCTCCACCACTACATCACGTTCCCAGACAATCTCCAGTGCCGCCATCTTCGGTAGCATCTTCACATTCAGTATCAGGCCAGATGCCTTTCGCATCTCCCCATCATTCTGTTTCAATGAATTATCAGACTCATCAAATACAACATCCATTAGATGTAAATGTAACTAATCAATATGGCCCTGTTAAATCGACTGGCATTGAGACTGGAAGTCCTCAATACAGACCACCATTTCCACAGCTTTCTCCACAGATGTCTCCAAGGTCTCAAATTTCTCCTCGGCAGCAGCAGGCACAGTCACAACTATCTCCTCGCCCAGTTATGTCCCCCGTTAAAGGTCCTAGTGCTTCGCCGCATAGCTCTCGAAATTTAGTGCAATCACCAGTTTCTACAGGTCCTTCAACTGCTTCTGTACAATTTGCATCACAAAATACTCTTCAGGCACTTGAACAAATGGTGTTACCTGCTGGATCGGAATATCCATATCAACGCAATCCTGCATCTCCTGCTGTACCACATGTGGTATCTTCGCCATCACAATGGAATCAAAATAAAATCCCTTCTGCAAGTACAGTGACCCAGACTGATAATAGTGAGCAGCCTGCAAAAACTTCGGAACCCACTCAAGTACTGCAACCCATTAAGCCAGAAATAGCCAAAAATGTGACTGCGACTAATACGGAATTGAAACCTATAGAGAAAATTGAATCTGATAGTGACAAAACGACTGAAAGTACATCTCTTACATTTGTACCACAAACTAATATCAGTAATATTTCGAAAGATAATATGACTAGTGTTGCGTCAAACAGCAATTCTTTGTCGATTGCTAGTAATATTAATAACCCTATTTCTGTAGAAAACACAGAAAAGACGCATGATAATTTTTCTGGGAGCAGTCTAATTACTGACAGTAAGATGGATAATTTACCCAAAAAAGAAGACGAAAATGATGATAATAATTTACAAAAATCGTATAACACTGATCATAAAGCAGAAACTGAACAAAAATGTAATGAAAATTCGAATTTACTAGAAATGCAAACAAGCCAAACTACGACATTGCCGCCTGTTACCTTAACTACCACAAGTTCAACTAGTGAACATCCGCAAGTACGAACATCCCAGCAAGTGCACATGCCTGCAATTACCAATACAAGTACAAGTCAGTACGAAAGTTTGCCAAACATGAACATTAGTAGATCTTCAGTTTACCAGGCAGCAAATATACAAAATATAGCAACAAATATGCCTAATATCAACATGCCCCAAGTAATTCCACCTAATATATCAACAAATATCCCATCTTCAGTTCATACTAGTGTTCCTCATGGCATATCCTCTGGTTTTCAAACTGGTTCTGCTACTGGGACACCAACGATTTCTAATTTACCAGCAAACTTACAACCAAATCATACTATTCAACATACAAGCCTTACAAATCCTGTTTCGTCTAGTATGTCCGTTCATAATTCACAAAGTGCTATACCACCCATTCCACCTACAATGCAAGGTAATATACAATCAAATATACCTAATGTTTCCAGTCCTATAACAGCAATGGGACAGCAAACTGTACCATCAAATATGACAAATGTAGTGGGTCATCCTATGAATGTTCAAAATTTACATACACCCATACCTTCAAATCAAACTAGCATTGTGCCAAATATGCCTCATAATGTAAATGCCAACATTATGATGATAGGACCAAATTCTATCCCACATCCCAGTATTTCTACTATGTATCCAGCTTCACATCACCAGGAACGAATGGCTCTTCAGCAACAAATACAAGAAATTTATTGCTTACCACCTTCTAATGAAAATCAAGAAAAGGTCAGATGTTTACAAGAAAGACTAGCTTTAGTACAACAACACGAGTCTAATGATAAATGCAATGGTGGACCAAATTGTACTTTGCAAAACCCTGTTCTATATGGTGCTAAAATGGTAGAAAGTCCTCAAGTCACTAGTACTACAGGGCGTGGAAGAGGTAAAGGGCCTGCTAAACCAAGAAAACCAAGAGCTAAAAAAGAGAAGTTTGTAGTTGCACCACAACCTTTAGATCAGCTGCCTGTATCTGAGGATTGCGTCACAGCTGGGACAGGTATACAAAGTAACTCTGAATTGGATTTAGACTTAAGTGAAGATATTACGAATTTAGATAGCAGTGCAATTTCTATTGATGATGTGAATGGTGGTAAGATCAGAAAACAAAGGGGGCCACGGAAAAATAAAGAACGAAAACCTCGAACACCTAAGGAACCCAAAGTTAAAGAATTAGGTGACAAACCAGTTAAAGAACGAAAGAAACGTGAACCTCGAGATCCAAATGCTCCGAAAAGAAAAAGGAGCTCAAAAAAGGATGCATTAGACATTCAAGCTGATACTACAACTTCCTATGAAATGCTAGATATTGATAAAGATGCTAAACCAAGTGAATTATCTATAAACCAAAGTATCTCCAATCAAGACACGCTTAATATGACTAAAACCTCACAAGACCTTAATTTAGATGAGACGAATGTTACTGATTTCGATGATATTCCAGTTTCTAAAATAGCTATTAAGGACCTGTTAGAGGAAGCAGAAGCAAAGCGAGAACAAGGTGATAAAGATGAAGATACGGATTCTATTTGCCAAAAAAGAAAATCAAAGAAACGGGCATCTGCTGGTGGTAGTTGTAAAAAAATGACATTGAAAAAACCTTTAGGCGGTGGAAGAAAAAGAAAGCGAGGGGGGTTGATTCCAGATTCTGACGGTGAACCGGATGATATGATGTCAACGCCCCCTCCTTCACCGCCACCAGAAGCGGATGACAGTCTAAAAAGACGATCTGCTAGAAATACTCAACGTAAAAAATATACTGACGACGTAATGCTACGTTTATCAGATGATGAATTCACTTTGTCCGCTCAAAAAACAGACAAAGAACCAAAGTCCGAAGATTTAGACGCCAAAGAAAATGTTAGACCTGAAGGTATGCCTAAACCTAATTATATTTACGTGAACACGACAGACGAAGATGCCATGATAGTTCACCATGTATTAGCATGTCGTATGGGAAAACGAGAACTAAAGAATGAACCTTTATCTAATGAAACCTTACCAAAACAAGTAGAAGGAGACGCTCCTGATTCTGAGCTCGATCTTGCTACTAGTGAGCCATGGACAGGAGACAATGAAGATGCAAGTGAGGAAAGAAAAAGTGTAAATAAGGCAGTACCTACACCAGATTGTGAAGTTAGGACTCTCGAACCCGCCAATGAGGTACAAAAGTCGGAAAAAAGTTCTAATTTTGAAAAAGAGAATAATGAACTTAAAAATAAAAAGCCTATCATGGTAGATGTTGAGGAATATTTTGTAAAATACCGGAACTTCTCATACCTTCACTGTGAATGGAAAACTGAAGAAGAATTGTATAAAGGAGATAAGAGAATATTTTCTAAAATTAAGCGATTTAAACAAAAACAAGCCCAACAACTGAATATTTTTGAATTATTAGATGATGAACCATTTAACCCAGATTATGTGGAAGTAGAAAGAATTTTAGACATGTCAGAAAATCAAGACCCTGCCAATAACACAGTTGTAAAACATTATTTAGTAAAATGGAAAAGCTTGCAGTATGAGGATAGCACATGGGAATTAGAAGAAGATATTGATGTTGATAAAATTAGACAGTATAAAACATTCAGCGAAATTCCGCCTAAAGAAAAGTGGAAGTTTAAAAAAAGACCTTCGGCGGATCAGTGGGTACAATTAAAGGAATCTCCCTTATACAAAGGCGGAAACACGTTAAGGCCCTATCAGTTAGAAGGATTAAACTGGCTACTGTTTTCTTGGCACAATAATCGTAATTGCATACTAGCAGATGAAATGGGATTAGGTAAAACCATTCAAAGTTTGACATTTGTAAATTCTGTTTGGGAATATGGAATTAGAGGGCCTTTCTTAATAATAGCTCCTCTTTCAACTATACCTAACTGGCAGAGAGAGTTTGAAGGATGGACTGAAATGAATGTAGTTGTTTATCATGGATCACAACAAAGCAAGAGCATGTTACAAGAATATGAATTCTATTATAAGAATGAACAGGGAGAACCCATTAAAGAAATAACTAAATTTAATGTACTTATTACAACTTTTGAGATAATTGTGACAGATTTCCAGGAATTAAAATCATTTAATTGGCGTATTTGTGTAATTGATGAAGCCCACAGACTCAAAAATCGTAATTGCAAGTTATTGGAAGGATTGCGGCAACTTCATTTGGAGCATAGAGTGCTGTTATCTGGAACACCACTTCAAAACAACGTTAACGAGTTATTTTCCCTCCTTAATTTCTTAGAGCCTTCTCAATTCTCAAGCAGTGATGCCTTTTTAAATGAATTCGGTCAACTTAAAACAGAGTCTGAAGTGCTGAAACTGCAAGCACTCTTAAAACCCATGATGCTACGACGTCTCAAAGAAGACGTCGAAAAAACGTTGGCTCCCAAAGAAGAAACAATTATTGAGGTGGAGTTAACGAATATACAGAAAAAGTATTACAGAGCTATCCTTGAAAGAAACTTTAGTTTCCTACAAAAAGGTACTGCATCTGCAGCTAACATACCTAATTTAATGAATACAATGATGGAACTTCGCAAGTGTTGTATTCACCCATATTTATTAAATGGTGCTGAAGATCAAATACAATTTGACTACAAGCAGGCCAATGGAGAGGATAAAGAGGCGTACTATAAAGCACTTATTGATTCATCCGGTAAAATGGTGCTTGTAGATAAATTATTACCAAAACTAAAAGCTGGTGGTCATCGAGTTTTAATATTTAGTCAAATGGTTAGATGTTTGGATATTTTGGAAGATTATCTGTTATTTCGAAAATATCCATTTGAAAGAATTGATGGCCGTATTAGAGGAAATTTAAGACAAGAGGCCATTGACAGATTTTCAAAACCGGACTCCGATAGATTTGTGTTTCTACTATGTACGAAAGCCGGCGGTTTGGGAATAAATTTAACAGCTGCCGATACAGTTATAATTTATGACAGTGATTGGAATCCACAAAATGATTTACAAGCACAAGCCCGTTGCCATCGGATTGGACAACAAAAGATGGTTAAAATTTACAGATTAATATGTCGTAATTCGTATGAAAGGGAAATGTTTGATAAGGCATCATTAAAATTAGGTCTAGATAAGGCTATATTGCAAAGTATGAACACTACACAAGGAAAAGAAACAGGCCCTAAGCAATTGTCTAAAAAAGAAATTGAGGATTTACTTAAAAAAGGTGCATATGGAGCAGTGATGGATGAAGATAATGCAGGTGATAAATTTTGTGAAGAAGACATTGAAATGATTTTAGCGCGTAGAACTCAAGTTATACAGATGGAATCTGAAAAGGGTTCAACGTTTTCTAAAGCTAGTTTTGCAGCAGCAGATCAAAGATCTGATATTGACATCAGAGATCCTGATTTTTGGAATAAATGGGCTAAGAAAGCTGAAATTGACACCACAGAGAAAAAAGAAGACGAAGATCTAATCGTCACGGAACCCAGAAAGCGCACAGTTATCAAAAGATATGGCCATGATGATGGACCTATGGAAATGTCGGATATGGAAGTTACCCCAGATTCTGATGAAGACGAAGAAGGTGATTATTGGTTAAATAGTAAATACTACTAAAGCATATATTAATTTATATTAAACATTTACCTCTGTTATCCAGGCATAAGTTTAAGAAGTAAGCGGAAGAAGGAAAAATTTGGCAAGAAAGGAAGAAGGTATGCTAGTGACGATTATATACCCCGTCATGAAGGTGTCCCAATAGATGAAGAAGTTGTTTATGGATCATGGACAAGATCGGAATGTTTTAAGATAGAAAGAGGTCTACTAACATTTGGGTGAGTGAAAGCCTTTAACAAAACAATTTGTCCAATTGAATGATTTAAATGGTAATGAAGTAAACATTGTATTATTGCAGTATACAAATAACTTGTTTAGATTATAACAATACATTTTCATAAAATAAATGTATTGGTGGTTAATGTAAATAACTAGTTGTCAGTGGAGATGCATTCACTACTAGGTAACAATGTACTGCATATCTATAATAAAACATAACAGGTCTTAAAATTTCTGAAAGCATTGGAGGAATCTTAGTAGGTGGTAGATAGTTATTTTTTTAAATTAGTGGAGTACTGTTTCTTATACTACTGTCACCTTCAAACACTAGCATCTGGATACCAGCCAGAATATTTTAAGTCAGTTGTAAAGATGACTTTGATAATAATACAGTCCTAAATCTTTCAGAAATGTCCTGTGACGCTATGTGTTTCATTTATTATCGTCGACTGTTTTACCCTTTTTTTTCCGTACGACTGTTTTACCCTCAAATCAACAATAGACAAGTTAATGAATGAATGAATTTTGTCAACATTAAGCTCAGCTTAATTAAACAAAACTAATTAACACAATTCATTAGTTCATTAGTTTTGGCCTTTAAATTTAATGTCATTAAAGTTAAAGGCCAAAACTTTAATGTCATTAAAGTTAATGGCAATTTTTAAAATAACAATGATTTTTAAAAATAAGTTATAAACAAAATAATAAATTTAAATAAAAAGAGGTGGCAGTGCCTTGAGATCTTATGTTACCAAAATTGACGGATAATTATAAGTGGATAAATAAAATAAAACACTCGCACTTCATTAAAGTGTCGCTTTTTAGTTCTTTCAAACTAAAATATAATATATTGAGTATTCACCCGTATGTAACAATAACAAATAATAAGCGATTTCCAAAATGTTACAGTTGGGCGCGATGGGAAGAGATAGTGGAGAAGAATCAGTTTAGAAAAGGCTGGACGATTCCTGTCATTGAAGATTGTGCTCGAATAATTGTACGTACTAACACTTTGATTAGATTACCTATTAATGTACAAGATTTTTTTAAACCGCAATTGGTCTCATTATAGTTCATCAAAAACAATTATTTTTAAATCATACTGAAAGTTAACCTGCCAATGCCAAAAATAGTTGGAGTATTAAAGCATGTTTTTTAATTACTTGATAAGCAAAATATGAAATTTGCTTTGCAGCATTTACAGTTATTGTAGTTAATGTGTGCTGAATTACATCTCACACTTTTTGGTTGAAAATAGGGGTCAGGGTTTACCTTATCAGAGAGATCCTCATGTGGAATTTGTTACTCCACTATGTCAGGTGATATTATGAATGATAGGGTCTTAGTCGCACAAAAAAAAATTGTGATGATTTGCCATGCTAATACTGAGAGCGTTAGAGACGTTCACTGAGTGGATTTAATTGCACTGAATGTTGGAATTGCTTCCTTTAAAAAATCAAATATACATAGAAAACAGAATTTATCCGCTATTTATTAATTACAGGTATTGTATTGCTTACGACACTACAAAGGCGATGAAAAAATTAGAAACTTTATTTGGGATCTAATAGAACCTTGTGAAAATGGTGAAGTAACAATATCCAGAAACCATAGTGGTCTGCATAATCCTGTGCCACGAGGTAGAAATGCTAAGAAGAAAAATAGACCAAAAGATTTGCCTAAACCTAATGATCTTCAAAAATGGGAGGATCTCAATCATTGGAGTTCTACAGACAAATATGATTGTGAAACATATTTAGAAAATAGTTATAAGAAACATTTATTTAGACATGCTAATAAGTAAGTAATTACAGATAATATAGGCTAAGCAGACTTCATCTTTTCTTTAGTGAGACTTTTGACGTTCGCTCAGCTCTTAGTTCACCGTCATGTGTATCGGCAGTCGTATTCAACCACTTAGACTTTGTCAACTCTTTATTCTAATAGATCAGAGATTTATTATACTTTTATTTTTAGGGTTTTGCTGAGAGTGCGTATGATGTATTATATAAAACATGAAGTAATCGGAGATTATGCAACACAAATTGAAAATGGACTTCATGCCAGGTGACTTCACTTGATTATTTGTTCTGTCTGGGTGTAATTTATCTGTAAAATGTATGTATTTAGAAATATATGAGTATGCTTATCAGCGGTCTGGTTACCATAGTAACCTCTGCCTAGTTTTTTTTAATGGAATAGGGGGCAAACGAGCAGACGGGTCACTTGATGGAAAGCGACGATTGGTGGTGCGAGGCAAAGTGTCTTGAAAAGCGCACAGTGGTGGAGCGCCAATTATCCAAGTGGTGGGGATGAAAATTTTGCCGTGTGGAACCATGGCGGAAGGTTGTGGCCGGTATCATTCCGAACAATTCCTCGGAGCACTCTCCATGATATATACGATAGAGAATGCAGAGCGAAGCTACATCTGTACGTAACGCCAAGGGATCGAGCCGGTTGCAAATCTTTTCGCTATCGACGATTCGAGTCGCTCTTCTTTAGATACGGTCCAGAGGGAGAAGCTGGTACTGTGGTGCCCCTGCATAGAGATGAGAACAGTATTCCATTTGCAGTCGGAATTGCGCTTTATAGACTTAGAGGCGATGGGCTGGAGTAAAATACTGCCTCGATCAGTTCACCACACCGAGCTTCTTCGAGGCCAATTTGACCTTACCCTCTAAATGAACGCGAAACTGGACTTCGCTCGATATCTCGATGCCTAGAATTGCAATACTTAGGGAGGTCCTCTCGAACCGAGGCGATACGACAAACGTTATCTTTAATTCGGTGAACGCCCAAACGGCTCTACCGATTTCGACGGGACTTCCACTGGCAGATAGCTGATGACATAAGGAGTAACTTAGGCTACTTTTTTTAGACTAGTTTCGCCCCGCGGCGTTGCCCGCGTTTATACCAACAAACGCGGGTAACACCGCGGGTTTCAGCTAGTGTTTTCTTATAACGTGTATAAATCCTAAGGAATATTTTACTTCTTTTTTAGCGCTTTGGGCATGCGTGTGCCACGTGGTGTCGATAGTACACCACCGCGACTTTGGTGGGACAGCGAGTGCGACGTTTCTTTGTTAGTAGGAACATACATTCACGGTTACGAAAATTATTTGGCGATGCGGTCAGATCCGCAACTCTGCTTTGTAGATAAACTAGGTCCACCAGATGACGCAGAATGTACAGACATAAAGTAAGTATACTTAATTAATTATAATTATAAAAAATGACAACTATATAACTATTCTATCAGACTATCTAGCTTTCATAGTGCAAGCTCTGCTTAGTTTGAAACTAGATGACGTTGTGTTAGACGTCCCAAAATGTTATTATTGTAATATTAATGTTTTAAATCTCAAGGGTCATATCATCTTTGTCAAATAATGCCTCTAATAAATATTAAACACTCAATTTATTTTTTTGGTCAATTTTTCTAGTTTTGGTAAACAGTGCTGTGCAAAATTGTCACTGCTTTCTGCTTGAAAGTTATTTTCCTATTCCTCGAGTACTTCTTTCTGGATGATAGGTACTTTATATCCTTCTCTCTAGAATCGTGTATAAAAATATGACGTAAAAGAAGGCGTAAAAGTGTATCAAACAAAGAAAAGAATTAAATGTAAAAGGGAGCTATTATTTTGTGAAGACTGATCCTGTAGTAGTAAAGCGGGTATGATGTATAAGTGTGCGATTTCGATCGATCCAGGAGCGAGGAACGCAAGGTGCGCGGTGCTGTGGGCCTTGGCGACGAAGACTGTACCGATGACGTGTCCAGTGGCGCTGGCGCCACGTCGCCCGCCGCCTCGCCGCGCCCTGACGACGACAGCGCTCAGGGCGGCGGGCCGCACCTCTGGCCCTCCATGCAGGACCTTAACACGCGCCTGCGCAGGCTCATCACTGCCTATCAAAGAAACTATAAACGCGAGGAACTCAAAATGCAACAGCGAGCCAAGGTGGGTGGTGACCTCATCATTACGTTTCCACTGGCGGTCAAACCCTCTCTGTCTGTTTAGACTTATGAGGTACAGTACTCGCCAAATAACTCTGCGTCAACAAAGTTCGCGCGAGAAAGGCAGCTAAATTACATTTTAGGTATCACAGGTAATTTCTGCGTATCGGAAAAAGACGGGGGGCCCCTTGGCCGCCGACGCGTTGCTCCACTGCTAGGTCAGTAGTTAAGTGATTTCACTGCTTCGCTCTAACGTACTGTTGTAATTATTGTTAAAAAATCTGTTAATATTGTATTTATTTTGTTTGTTTGTTATCTGTTTTGTTCATGTTTGTGAGTTGATTTTCTGCTATTAGAACTCCGATATTCTGATTTTTTTTTAAAAGACAACTCCCGCACTAGGAATAAATCCTGTGTCGCGGGGGACTTTACAAACATACATGAAACGGACACAAAGTACACCCAGACTCAGAACTTCTGATTCTGACCCATAATTTAATTAATTATACTTAATAGACTAAATTTTGAACATCATTCTAGAAGTGTCTATTCATTGATGATGTATTCCCTAGTAGGCCGGAGTTGTTACCAAAAGCGTGATATGTATTTTACTTTTTGCCTTAGTATCTAAAATATGTCCGTGTGGTGACGGATTAAGAATACAGATTGTCACCACCCCTATTCATCCCGTGGGTGTTGTAAGAGTTAACTAAGGGAAAAAACTACGCAGAACAACAACACTGCAGAGAGAAGGAAAACTTGACACAAACCCTATACCAACCCGTCTGGCCAGCGTGGTATAGTAGGCCAAAACCTCCTTTCTAAGGAGAGGCTTATGTCCAGCAGTGGACTATTAAAGGCTGTTGATGATGATGATGATGATCTAAAATATTAACGTCATCGTTCGCTAATAGATACACATGTACATTATATAATTATTTATAATCAATTAAATAAATATTTTTTTTATTGCTACTTGTTTGTAGCCTAATAATTCACCCAAACAATAGATAAAATGTTTTTACTCAGTACGTTTGTTTGCGAGTGTGTCGCGCAACAATCGGTTTGCAGCCAACTTCATTGAAGCAGAGTTATGTGGCGCGTGCTATATAATTTAGTTAGTTTCGAGGCTTTGAAATAGTAGTAATACTTTCTGTCTAAAGGTGTTGTTCTTTTGAAAGTATCGCTGTAACTAGGTAGGTAAAGTACAAAAACAATATTTCTAACAAATCTATATGATAATGATATTCTAGAGACAATCTAAGACTCGTTTTTGTAACAGTTTAATGATTAGGGGCAATCCATAAATTACGTCACACTTTAAGGGGCGGGAGGGGTTGTTGAAATTTAACAAGGGGTGGGAGGGGTCCTAAGTTTCGGGAACTAATATAAGTAAGTATTCAAATGCGAAATTTGAATTATCAACATTATTAATAATTTGTTCAAATGTTTGATTTGATGTTGAATTTATTTAAAAATATTTAAATGGAAATAAAACTAGTTTTGGAAGTGCACTTTTAATTTAAAAATTTCTGGATGTAATATTGCAAAGTATGTTACCACACACTAGGAAGGAAGGAGTCCTACTGTGACAAGCACGGAGGTTGGGGTCAAAAATTCGTACGGCTTAATGAATAAGAAAATTGTTGACATTATTATGTATATGAATAAGATTGCTACAACAATTTGTAATAAACGCATTATTTTGTCTTAAACAATTAAAGTTATTTGATCTTCTGCAGATGGAGCGCAGAGAGCGAATGGATCAGCTTGCTAGAGACGAAGTATCGCAGTGGCGGTGGTCTCGTGCCGATGAAGAGGCCTTCCGTCGTACAGTAGCATCGTATGGAGTCGAATTCGACCCAACTACGAAAAGTCTTCGTTGGAGTCGGTTTAGAACGTTAGCGCGTTTGGATTCCAAAAGCGATGATGCTTTAACGGATTACCTGAAAGCATTTATGGCCATGTGCAAACGTCAATGTGGCTTGTCTGTAGGTGAAGCTGAATTGCCCACAAGAGCAGACTTAAAAGCCGAGCCTATTGGAGAAGATAGAGCCATAGCTACACTTGAAAGGTACTGTATTACAGTCACTTATTTGAATTAAAGATTTTCCCTACATAATATAAACTGTTATCCATAACAATGATATGGTAAGTAACCTTTGTTGTGAGGGTTGTTGCGAATACCAGCATCTGCAGATTATCATAGGTTATAATATCAGCATCGGCATCCTCAACAACTGATGCTGATGTTGTCGTTCAAGTCGTTACGTGTTCGTTGAAGGCGAGACTTACCCCAGTCACGTGGAGTTTTAACTAATCATAGACACTTATACAAGAAAAGCATAACCCTTCCTTGGTAGTCGGCTAAAAAAAGTTGTCATTTGTTCCCTCATTCAATTGTTTTGTCAACGTAAATTGACTGGACGTTAGTGATATATTGTGTGACGTGCATGCGAAATGAGTGTCATAATCTAACAATAAAAGCTAGTAAGAAATCAAATAAGTAATCCATAAACCACTAAATAGTAAATAACTATCTGCATTGGGTCAGAGATTCCTGTCATCTTTGTTTTTTAAATATAACTTACCATTAATTAGATTCCAATATTGATGGAATTCTGTTATCAGCACACAATAAATAATCGTTTTTTTTTCTAATAATAAATATTACGTGCACGGCTAGGGTGACGAACGTGCACATTTTTGATTAACTAGCTGTTACCCGCGACTTCGTCTGCGTCGAACTACTACTTCGGGTAAATTTGTTTGTAATGAATAGGCTCTGAAACTACTGGACCGATTTTAATGAAGCTGGTATAAGGATACATTGAATCATTAGGAGTAACATAGGTAGATCCCTGACTTTTGCGGGTGAAACCATGGGGCAACTTATAAGGTAGGTAGTACTTAGTTTAACACGTTTTTGTATACAACATTTTCTGTTTTTCCTTCTTTGGTCAAAACATGTGGGTTTTGTGGACTCGATACTCGTGAGCACGCCACATACAGTTGCCCATGGGAAAAACAGATTTTTTCCAAATGTACACCAGCTACTTTGAGTGTCTGTTCTTGAGCTTTGTTGATCGTCATAGCGAATGCTGCTTTCAGGGGAAACGGTACTCTTTTAAATTGGAATGGCAAATCGGTAGGGATTATTGGAATACGGGGAATTAATACTTCTCCCTTTTCTGTTCCTGTCGTAATTATTGCTCTCACAATATTAAATTAGTAATTTGAAGCCGTGTGCCATTACACATTTTTGGTGCGTCAAGATTTCGCATCAACAGGACCGGGACACCTACTTTTAGCCTCAACTTATGGGAAGGCACCCCCGATAATTCTAAGGAGTTAAGAAACTCTACAGGGAACGATGTCACTTGCTCAGTGTCCATGACATTGTCTACGGACAGAAACTCAACGAAATCGCCTTCCACATCTAACATGATTTGTTCGTTGATCTGCCCCACTATTTCGTTTGTCGGTGCTAAAATTGCTCTTCTTTGTTCCTCATATTGGTTGGAAGATCTGGATAGACGTTGTTCTTTAAGTCATCTATGTTACAGACAACATTACAAAATTTACGTTTTAATGTAATCATACCGTCACTCTTTGTTTCCATACGATCTTCTCCGATTTTGACAAGCCGCATATTGCCCCAATTGAGCATCACTGTGCAGTTATACTCGCATATTTGTAGTTAGACAAAATTTTTTTACATGCACCCATAATGGAGATGCTTTTAAACATGCATACATCGTGCATTCATCCCAAATCAATAGCTTACATTGCTGTAACATTCGTCCACGGTCACTGTTTTTAGTAATGTTACAAACTGGCATTTCCTCATGAGCTAAGTTCAATGGCAGTTTAAGTACTGAATGTGCCGTTCGGCCACCATTGAGTAACGTAGCAGCTATTCCAGAGGAGGCTACAGCAACAGCAACTCCTTTATCTTTACGAATTTGTGTCTAAAAGCCCTTTTTTCGAATTAAAAAGTAGCCTATGTCCTTTCTCAGGTTTGTGTGACTATCTCTGTACCAAGTTTCATCAAAATCGGTTCAGCGGTTTATTCGTGAAACGTAACAGACAGACAGAGTAACTTTCGCATTTATAATATTAGTAGGGATGATTGTACCTCCATCCATATATATATATTTATTTTTTAAGACAGCCAGTTCCACAAGGTACTGATGTAACCTTAAAAATGCGTATATATAATTTTTGTACCATTTGTTCCATGTAATTTTGTACTAAAGGATATCTCAGTAAGAATGCACTTTTTAAATTTAGAATCTTTTTTGTCTTCGTGCAAGTGGCAATTTTGAAATTTGACAGCTGTCATCTATGTTTATTCCAATTATAAAAATGGAGCGCTTTTCAAAAGAAAACGCGTTATAATTGTAAAAACTTATTACAAAAATGGGGAAAGTAACGCTTAAACCGCTCGCAAACTTTGCCAAATTTTCAGTCGAGAAAGTGCACCTAACGTATCAACCATTCAAAGAATGGTCAAAAAATTTGAAGACCCTGGGTTGATTATGGATATTAATCATTCTTTGCGTCAACGTAACGGTCGGTATCTTAAAAACATTGCAGCTGTAAACGCGTGTGTATGTGAGTTTCGCCGAAAACCCGACAACATCAATTCGGCATCGTTCTTAACAACTTCAAATTACTCAGTGAATTTTGATAAAAGGAGCTCCACCTTCATGCGTATAAGATTCAGCTAACTCAGGAGCACGGCAATTCGTTCAATGGGTAATGGATCAAAGTGAGATCGATGCCAATTTTTCGAAAAAAGTCATCTTCTGCGATGAAGCGCATTTCCATCTGAAGGGCTACACAAAATTGACGAATTTGGGGAGAAAGAAGAAAATCCTTATGCAATCCGGATGCGGATTTTGGTCAGGCGGCGTGATTGGGCCTTACTTTTTTTAAGAATGAGGCCGAAATTGCAGTGACTCAGAACGGCATTCGTTATAGGAATATGATAACGGAGTTCTTGTGGCCTCAACTGGACTGCAAGGATCTTGACAACATGTGGTTTCATCAGCAAACAATCGACTTATTGCAGCAACGTTTTCCAGAACACATTATCTCACGAAATTCTGATGTCAACTGGCCACCAAGCTCGTGCCATTTAACGACGTGCGATTTTTCTCTTTGCAGTTTTGTGAAATCTTGGGATTATGCGAATAAACCAGAAACAATTCCTGGGTTTAAATCAGAGATCCAACGCGTCATCGGTAAGATACAGCCACATCTCTGTGTAAAAGTCTGGAAAATTTCATAAAAAGAGTAATGGCCTGTCATCAAAACCGTGTGGGCCACTTATCGGATATTTTATTTCATACTTAATCGGAACATGTCTTCTTTACAATCCAATAAAATATCACAACTCTTTCATAAAATACGTGTTTTTATTTTAAAATGAAAAAGTGCACTCTTAGTGAGACACCTTTACTAAACTTATTTTTTCAAAATAAGAAAAGGTAATCTAGGAAAACTACTGAACGTTAGAAAAACATGAAAACTGTAAGAGAGGTGATATTGTACATGGCAAATAAATAAAAAAATTAGCACAGGCGGTCCTTGTAGATGATGATAATATCGAAATATATTTTTTGTCTGCTGTGTGCATGTCTTTTGTTGAGCGATTCACGTAAAAACCGCTAGACGAATTTGAATGAAACTTTGGATTTAGGTCAACCGTGGTCCTGTGCAACATATAGGGTACATTTTATCACGCTGTTATCCCACGATACAGGCTTGCCTAGTGTAGGCTTAGTTACAGTTCGGGCAGTCATTAAATATTTATCTGATAAGAACACTAATTTTATGTCTTGTTAAGCACTTTTGATTTTTAGGGTTCCGTACCTCAAAAGGTAAAAAAGGAACTCTTATAAGATCACTTTCTTGTCCGTCTGTCCGTCTGTCTGTCTGTCCGTGTGTCACCACCGATTTTCTCAGGAACTGGCAGACCTAGCAAGTTGAAATTTATACCAGATACTTAGGTCTATGGTCCCTATTAGGTGTATAAAAATCAAGGTCCTGAGTCAACACCATAAAAAGATATGGGCAAATTTCTATTTTCGCGAAAACTTGTAAGTACCAAAATTTACCTTAATTTTTCTATTTTTCAGAATTTTCCCTACTTGTGCTGTAAGACCTTGCTTTTAACCAAAATTGTCAATTCTAGGTCAACCGGAAGTACCCTATAGGTTTTGGGTTTAAACCTATAGGGTACTTCCATTCACAACACCGCGATAGTCAAAGAAAACAGTCAACTTGACTTTTGATCGACTTTTTTGGTTTCGGTTCATTTGGAAGGCGTTACTCCGAAGCTTGTTGACTAGTTTGCATGTCAAACTCGTAAACCCACGTCTCGTCACCAGTAACAATGCGTTTCATGAATATTGGGTCGGAATTGACTCGTTCTAGCATGTCATCAGCGACCTTGATGCGATTGAGTTTTTCGAGAAAATTCAGGTCTTTTGGGACTAGGAGAGCGGTAACATGTTTCATACCCAAATGATTAGTTAAAATGGTACGGATCGACTCGTGAGATACAGAAAGTTCGGCGGCTATCTCTCTCAAAGTTGAATGAGGATTTTCCTTCACTATTACATAACTTTTGCGATGTTAACTTCAGTTGTAGACGTTGATGGCCTACCAGAGCGAGGCAAATCCATCACATCTGAACGCACTGAACGCTTTGTACCACTCATAAGCACGTGTTTTTGGTCGTAAGCCTTCTGTAACATTTTCAGTGACTCTGAACACGAAATTCCATTGGCGATGCAAAATTTAAGACAAACTCTTTGTTCGATGTTTTTGTAGATTATGAAATTCGCTATACACACTAGATATGATGTAACTAAAAACAGCACTGTATTTAATATAAATAACAGATGTAACTCAAACTCAACAAAATGGAAAACAGTAACAAAATTACACTAAACAGTAACAACAAACACAAAATATTGAATTTGGAACCATAAACAAATCATCCACTCCCGATACTTTTTTGACTGAATGTACCTTCCATAATCTTTTGTTTTTAATTTCACTGCTCTGGACTCTGTCAAATTGTTTTTAGAATTGTAGTTAATTTAACTGGGGCGGTAAATGGTTGATAATAGCAAAATGAAATAAATTTGAAATAATATTTTTTTGTGCAATATTTAAAAAAAAAAGTGGGTTAAGTTGCAGATATGTTAAAAAAAGATGTACGTATGTCAGGTATCCAACAAGGTAAAATAATCTAGGATAGTTGCAGAATGCACAGAAAAAACTTAGATGAATGTGCTTCCACGCCTGTCTGTGTTCTATCCTCGAGCCAAAAATAGTCTTAAGAAATCGTTTTTTTTACAGAATTGACTTATTGCGAGTATTACGCGAAGAGGTCGCACCACATCCCGCGTTGGATACACGACTAGCTTTGTGCGAGCGCTCACCGGACACACCACCGTGGTGGCAACCCGCTAGGCATGATAAATTGTTGGTTCTAGGAGTGTGCAAGTAAGTACAGTTCTTGGGTACGAAAAGTCTAATATGAACTGAAGAAAGTTAGTTATTAATTATATTTTTTTGTTTTAAGGCACGGTCTAGGAGATACATATAGCAAACTATTTTGTGACCCGAAAATGCCATTCGCTGACTGCGCTAGCAAGTGGTATGTAAATCATAAAAGTGCGAGTAATGACGCGCATAAAGTATCGTCCGACGAAGAGGATGGGGCTGCTGAAGAGTCGAATGACGGCCCTGCTGATGGACGTGTCGCTCTACGCCGCAGTAAGCGTACCTCCGCTGCTCCCGAACGCACCGCCGATGACGACACAGACGCATTGTCCGAACTCGAGACTCTTGCCAAACTCGGCCGCATCGAGGACTCACTGCCGCCCGAGCGCTGGTTCAGCGAGCGCGCTCTGGAGACGCGTCTGCACCACATCGCTCATGCCGTCCAAAACCGTGAGTGGCCCGCCGCTGCCACTAAGCCTGATGTGTCTGATGACCGTAAGCATGCACAGAAACGCCACATCGCCATCGATGTTGAAACTGATCGCGCCAAACTGCACGCTCTACTGTCGTCGCCGCAGCAGGCGCACTCGAGTGGCGCCACACCCGCGCCCGCACCTGACGCCGCACCTCCGCCCGCCCACCAGCGTGTGGCCGCGTCACCTGCGCCTCCCCCGCAACCCGTCGTATCTACTCCGACGACCGCCGCGCCCGTTGACCTGTCGGCACCGCTTGACCTCAGCGAGGCGCATGACTTTAGTGTGGCGCGCCGCTCCGAGACAGCGCCGACCCCCTCCCGTGGTCGCTTGGATGACACACTCTCAAGGCTTATGAAGAGAAAGAATGTGGTGAGTACCGTACCCTATTCTCTACTTATTTTCATGAAGCTATTAAAACCAAGTTGAACTTATATAATATTCATATTTTCTCATAACAGCCCGCGCCTGAACAAATAGTTGGCAAAGAAAAGAAGAGAAAGAAGTTGGATGAAATAGTTTTGGGATTGTCGGCGGCGAAGTGTAAAAGCCCAACGGCGTCGTCGTCGGAGCCACCACGGGGGCGTGGACCAGTACTGCCAGACGTTACGGTGACTCCAGCAGCACCGCCATCATCCTCTTCTGTTTCACCCGTTCAAAAACCGTTTTCAGTTACTGTTACTAATGTTCCTTCGCCCCAAGCTTCAGCTAAGGAACTATCGTCTTTTCTGCAACAGTCCTTGGAGCAATCAAAAATGCCAAAAGCTTCGTCAATGACACCGATAAAATCATATTCTCATGAAGCGAAAGTAAATAAATGGTTAGCAGAGCAGGCCAGTGTTGATACACGCCGACGCGGTGTAACACCGCGTCTCGCACCTGAAGAACACGTACCTGTGGTTCATCGTGTCACTGGGAAACGAATAATTGGACCTAAAGCACCACAACTTAAGCATCTCGCTCAATGGATTGCTGAAAACCCTATGTACGACATAGATTCCAAATGGACAGAAGGCATTAAAGAACATATAAAGTTGCCTCAGGATGTAAGAAGTCAAAGACATTCGCCTATGCAAAATACAAGCAGTATGAATGAACGCAAAAAAGGTCGGCCGCCGTCATTAGATGCGTCATCTGCAAATGTTCTATCTTCAAATTCACATTTGAATCAAAGTTTGGCAGGCCTGAACCCAGCCCTTTTAGCTAGTTTATCTAGTCTAAGCGCATTCGATCCTAAAACTTTAGCTGCAACACTTTCTAACTTAACAGGATTTGATCCCAAACTACTAAACACTTTTGATCCAAAGCTGCTTTCCAGCTTAAGCAGTTTTGATCCAAAAAATAATCCATTACTGAATTCTTTCAGTGGTATGCCAAATTTGTTGGGTAATATAACTGGTGGAAATATTTTCGCTAATTTGGCCGGTTTGGGACTCCCAGGATTTTCATCTTTGGATATAAATAATCTGAGTTCATCAAATGTTACAACCGACACAAAATCAAAATCTCGAAAACCTACTGAAAGTGGAAATCCCTCCAGCTCGAAGTCGACAAATTCACAATTTCCTTTTGTATTTCCTAATCCCAACATGTTATATCCGCAGTTAGGATTAAGTGGCCTGAATCCGTTCGGCATGCATTCTGGTATGTCGTCAGCCTATGATGCTCTAGGTTTGTTAAGCAATAACATTACAGCAAGCTCTGCAACCTCTACATTACAAAGTGCCAGTCACAGTGCATCACGTAGCTCTACAAAAACAACTACTCCTCGATCGTCGACTGTAGTCACAAATTCGTCTACATCTAGGCAACAAAAAGTATCTGATCGCCAACAATCAAATCAACTCCCACAGATACATTTGCCACCTGATCCATATCTTTTGGAGTCTCTTTCTAAACAATCTTTAAATTACGATGCGATCATGAGGCCTGACAAAAGGTCACGTGATATTGACAATCACGAAAGCACAGCTACTGATTTATCTAAGACTGATAAGAAAAAAATACCCTACGATACATTAAGGTCACACGTTCCCCCTGAATTTGTAGCAGTCCAAGAAAAGCTGCTAAAAGGTGACAAAAAAGACATTGATATTAGTAAAATGTTACTAGAACAAATGGCTTCTGGAGCCCTTAGTGCGAGCCTTGTTAGTTCAGTTGAATCCAAGAAATCCAAAGATGATAAGGATTCTTCTGAGAAAACAAATAAAGCATCTTCAGAATTCATTTCAAGATCATTAGCGTCTGATGAGGGAGCTTCTGGTTTGTCTTTAGCTCATAAGCGAACTCATGATGAAATTTCTAATGAACCACAAAATTTAGCACTTCAAACACCTGAGCTGAATTCTGCAAAGAAAGTAAAGGAGAGTACTGGATCTGAAAAAATCTCAACAATCGAGAAAGCAACTGATCACTCAACACATACTGGAGAAATGGACCTTGAAGATCTGATAGCACCTTTAACGGTGATTAAAACAGGCATAAAAGGGGATTTTGATAGTAGTACAGTTGCTAAAATGACGCCAATAGAAATGACAAGTACGTCGACACCAAACACCGACAGAGATGACAAGTCCCAGTCGAAAATAATAGGCTCCTACCATGATAGCACTATTCAAGGCGATAGTAGCTCACTTAATGATGAGTGTGCTGTAAAGTTAGACAATGAATTGAAAGACACTTGTTCGCTTGATGAAGCTGGTAATGCAGATAATGATGCTGCACGCAGATGCAACAAAAAGAAAACTCGCAAACCATCAGAAGAAATGCAACCTGCATGTCCACGACGGGAATTGAGGTCAAGTTCTGGACGACAATCAACTGATTTAAATACAAGTCATTAACCTGATTCTAGGTAATAAAACTTGAACACATTGTTCGAAAAAAATATTAAATAGCAAAAACAATTTACCAATCCTTCTGAATTTCAGCTTTGTCTACATTGAGAGTTAGATTAGTTATAAGAATAATATTCTTAATTTAAACTTGTATGTTAAAAATCAAAAGACTGGATATATCACATACAAATCCGAAATTAGTGATTACTTTCTTATAAAATCTTTTTTTTTGTCAAAATATGATTAAAATGGTAATCACGCTACGGTTTTTTTTTAATGCACTTTATGCACAATAATGTCCTAACAGTATATAAATGTGGATTAGAATTTCATTATGTAGTTTATACGATAAACTATTGACACTATAGAGATCTCTTACGGATAATGTAGTTCAATATCTACTTGACTACTATTTGTTTTAAAATAAGTTAGAATTGTCAAGATAAGAAAGCGAAAACTGTATTTCGTAAAATGCGTTACATTTTTTATTCCTGATTTTAATCTTTTATAAATTTAGGTTTTACTATAAGATTTAAGTCAAACACTGAATGTGATAAAATTATTTATTACATGTATTCTTATTATTTTACACTGCTCTATGATTCATTGTATTATATAATTATGTGACAAATCATAAAATAAACATAGAACTGATATTGGAATTATTTTTAATATCATTTACCCATCATTTATTTTCTTCGTTAATAGGCTGCTCAATATAAGTATCAGTCTGTGCGTCCACCGCAAAAAAGATACCATTTGTCGTATCATCTGTTTGAGAGCACCTCCCTAACTGCCTCAGCCAATATCGGAATCCTAGACATCGACATCGTAGTCCAGTTTCGGGGTCACTTAGAGGGTAAAGTCAAATTGGCCTCGAAGTAGCTCGGTGTGCTGAACAGATCGAGGCAGAATTTCACTCCGGGCCACCGCCTTCAGCTCTTTAAGGCGCATGTGAAATACTTATCTCATCTCTATGCAGGTGCACCTCAGTACCAGCTTCTCCCTCTTGACCGCATCCAACGAAGAGCGACTCGAATCGTCGATAGCCCAAACATCTCCGTAAAAATACGTACGTAAAAATGTGGCTTCACTCTGCATTCTCTATCGCATATATCATGGAGAGTGCTCGGAGGAATTGTTCGGACTAATATCAGCTGCAACTTTAAGCTATCGTTCCACACGGCAAAATTTTCATCCTCATTACCTGGATAGTTGGCGCTCCACTTTTTACCCCGCACTACCAATCTGTGGTCTGCGGTATTTCCGGACGGATACGATCTTCAAGAAAAGAGCGTACTCCTCCCTAAAAGGCCGGCAACGCGTTTGTGACTCCTGAGTTGCGCCATGGGCGGCGATGGTCACTTTCCATCAGGTGACCCGTCTGCTCCCTATAACATATAAAAGTATGTGAAACCTGTTAGAAAGTTATCTTCACGTGCATTTAAGGTATAGTCGAACAAAAAGCAGACCTAATAAAAAAGTGAACTTTATGATCTCAAGTATTGCGAAGTGATTGACGGCCCATTATGAACATAGGACTTATTGCGTTCCTAAGACGAATGCCATAAAAAAGGGATCACCAAGGGTCCAGCAACAATGTACTGGGTGATCGCTTTTTTGTAACCACCTAAACATGGTCGGGTTACCACGGTCTTTTCACCTTCTAATGACTTTTATTTAATTATCTCGTAAATTATTATATGTACGACGCTGAAATTTTACAGGTAGACAACTGAACTAAACAACTAATTATTGGCATAACATTCAGTTTATATATCCACACACAGCTTTATCGGTGGCCAAAAAAGGCCGCACACATTGTAATCGTGAACGTGGAGAGCCACATTTCATCATAACTTTTTAGTCACTTACAGTCTTCGATCAACAAGTGTGCGTTACCCCAGCAAAATAATGTCGAAAATGGTCATTTAAACGTTATAGATAATTAGTTGCTCCCCTTCTGTAATTGTTAGGCACATTTTCAAATTTGTTTCACTTAAACTTTTTTAGTTATTTCAAAAAAACATTTCCTGCTGGGGTAACGTTTGAAACGTTACCGCAGCCAGACATTTTCTTTTTTAATTGTAATATTGAAATAAATTTTAGCTAAATAATTAGTTATCTGGACTAGGTAAATGTTACAACTTATTTGGTATTTGTATTTTCTTCGGCTGCGAAGTTATTCGAAATCCTGCTGGAGTAACGTTTGTGGGTTTGCTGGATCTCTGAAACGGGTAAGCGGATTGTAACCATCTTTTGTACATAACTTCTTAAGGATTAGTTTTAATTTGTTCGACAATAAAATAACAAAAATTATGGACAGTTTAAAAATTATTTAGGTAAGTATGAAAACACTTCAATACGTCCTAACACTTTAAATAAGACCTCTAAAGACTTAAGGGGTTAGGGGTAGTCAGAATTTTCAAAAAATCGATATTTTTTTTTGCATTTTCTTAAAGTATAATATTTTAAAAATATTGTGTGAAAATTTGAAGTGAATCCGACAAATTCTTTTCGAGTTATTTAACAATGACCAAAGGACGCTCGGGTGCTACGTGGCATTCGAGAGCAGGTAGCTAGAAACAGCTGCAAGCAACCGACGATAACACCCGAGAAGGTCGATTGCAACGTAGGCACCAGCAAATCGATATTTTGGAAGCTGCTATGACGGCTGAAGAGCTATTGTCCAGGAATAGATGACTCAGTGTAAGTTATTAAATAATTCTTATAATTCGACATAAATCCGTAGCAAAACTTTAAATGCGTTTTTCTCAAAACTATGTTTTCTGAACTGGTGATCACTGTAACTTAAAAACTGCTCGGTAGATTTCAATAAAATTTCTTGTACTTTTGAAATACATTAAAAACTCGTGCCTGATCGAAGGATTTCTTTTTTTTTCAAAAATTTCGATTTTTTTTTAACAATAAACTGTCGGTTTTTTTCTCGAAAATTTGAAAAAAAATTCCTGAGGCCGCCATTTTGTTAATTTCGAAAAAAAAAAAGCTTCGATCAGGCACAAGATTATCTATTAATAAAACTAATTTTTCTTGTCCGATTGATTTTAGATGAATCTCCAAGGACTTATGATGATCACCGCAAAGGACTTCGGGAGGAACGGGCTCTACAAAAACAGCGATAACTTTTTGAATTATTAATTATTTTTTTTGAAATTTTCGTGAAGTCAAATCGAAACGTGTTCTAATAAAGGTATGTTTTTATTTTTGTCAAATAAAGTAATTAACTACAATTTTTTTTTTATTGAAAATCATCATTTTTTCAGGCCTCTGAGTACCCCTAACCCCTTAATTGAAACGTTATTCTATTGCTTGTAACTACCTTCAAATGTATACGAATTTTCGTAAGAATACTGTAAGTGACTAAAAAGTTATGATGAAATGTAGCTCTCCACGTTCACGATCACAATGTGTGCGGCCTTTTTTGGCCACCGATAAACCTGTGTGTGGATATATAAACTGAATGTTATGCCAATAATTAGTTGTTTAGTTCAGTTGTCTACCTGTAAAATTTCAGCGTAGTACATATAATAATTTACGAGATAATTAAATAAAAGTCATTAGAAGGTGCAAGACCGACCATGTTTAGGTGGTTACAAATTGTTACAAAACCAAGGTTACAAAAACAAGGTGGTTACAAAAACTGAACTAAACAACTAATTATTGGCATAACATTCAGTTTATATATCCACACAAGGTTTATCGGTGGCCAAAAAAGGCCGCACAAATTGTGATCGTGAACGTGGAGAGCTACATTTCATCATAACTTTTTAGTCACAGTATGCTTACGAAAATTCGTATACATTTGATGGTAGTTACAAGCAATAGAATAACGTTTCAAGTAAGTCTTTAGAGGTCTTATTTAAAGTGTTAGGACGTATTGAAGTGTTTTCATACTTACCTAAATAATTTTTAAACTGTCCATAATTTTTGTTATTTTATTGTCGAACAAATTAAAACTAATCCTTAAGAAGTTATGTACAAAAGATGGTTACAATCCGCTTACCCGTTTCAGAGATCCAGCAAACCCACAAACGTTACTCCAGCAGGATTTCGAATAACTTCGCAGCCGAAGAAAATACAAATACCAAATAAGTTGTAACATTTACCTAGTCCAGATAACTAATTATTTAGCTAAAATTTATTTCAATATTACAATTAAAAAAGAAAATGTCTGGCTGCGGTAACGTTTCAAACGTTACCCCAGCAGGAAATGTTTTTTTGAAATAACTAAAAAAGTTTAAGTGAAACAAATTTGAAAATGTGCCTAACAATTACAGAAGGGGAGCAACTAATTATCTATAACGTTTAAATGACCATTTTCGACATTATTTTGCTGGGGTAACGCACACATCAACAATAGCAACTAGATAAAGGGTCACGTACAAAGTCAAAGCTAAATGCTGTCCGCGTAAATATATACTTATGCAGCTACATTTGTTTACCAACAAACGGATGGAAAAGTTTTAAAATAGTTTTAAGTTCAACCTAATTACAACTATGGTACACAGTTATAAAGTCACAAATTTTCAAAATATTATCTAATACTTACGATCATTCCTTGCAAAAAACGAGCAAAGGAATAAATTACTCCTATCACTTTCAAACGAAAAGACATAACTTTAATAACATTTAGTGTAAAATCAACCTTATTCAACAACAAATACTCGTAAAGTACTTTATCTCGTTATTGCCTTGAGAGCTACATCGTTTTGTTTTGTTTATTTTTGCTTCTTCGAGTTCTACTACAGAAGGTATGGAGTCGCGTTGAACACTAAAATAATTTGTAATATTAACGTAAAATATTGGTTGCTTACTTTTTATGTTTCGGACATCTATGTATGTTTGTTAGTATCTTTACATTACTTATTATTTTATTAACGTTACGTTTTTGTGTAATATGTATGTGTATTTACTTTATCACATACATATAATGTGGTATTTACAAAAGCCATTTAGACGGATACAGTATAAGTCGTTTCAAAATAAATACGATAGTTATCTTAAGCATTTCATACACATTATAATAGCCCTTTACATTTAAATGAATATGTTAGAAGATATCTTAAATTAAAAACTACGCGCGAGTGAATAAATTAGCTAATAAAACTCATCCAAACCAACAAGCTAATGCAAAAAAATGTAGGCATTTAATGCTTTAAGCGACCCGCCCTGACACCAAAAGCAGGACCCGCACAGATATACTAAATAAAATATCCCTAAATTCCACATCTTTTTATGAGACCTACTACTAAGTACTTATGTATGTATATTTGCTGGTATGTATAAGTATTTGTTTTTATGAATATAAATATGTATATGTATATATATATATATATATTTGCGAATGTGTATATTTATTATATTACATATATGTAGTTATTATCTCTTTTATATTCGTTAGTATTAACCTGAAAACTCATTTCACCATCAACTACTACTATCTCTCCCGAACATTTTGATCCATCCTAAGGTTGCCTGCAAGATTGTAGAAGACATTGTATATCTAACACTTTCATGTAACTATCATGCTTCTTGTAAAATGGTGTACAAATAAAGAGTTCTATCTATCTATCTATCTACTGCTAAAAAAATGACTCACTTGCACTTCAATGTCACATACTAAGAGTTTAGTATTGGGTGCTGCCAATTGTGGGTCGTTCGGCGGGGATTGAATCTGTGTTTTTGAAAAGACTCTTTAATAATAGGTAAACATGAATTCCCACAACACAATGATTTATCACGTCACAGATACATTTAAGCAGACAAGAAAAACAGATATAAAATTAAATTTCGATTGTAAATCACTAATGAATGTACCTGTAATTTAGGAACTGCTGTTTTAACCAATCGATATATCTAACTTATCAAAGTGAGCCGCGCATATAACCGAATTCTTAGCTGGCTTATAAAAGTCATCTCTTCTTTCTCTGGCGACAATCGAGATCCACTCTGCACACGTAAACGGATTGCTAGGTAAGCTAAAATAAAAAAAGGAAAGCTAAGTATCTAATGAGAGTCCAACAAACAGACACAAAAGTAGCTTTAACTAATTTTAACCAACCAATTTTGAAGTTCAGTTAAGTTTTTTTTTTTAAATTATTACACCATAAATCTACTCCATGCATCTACTGTTCTGTTAAACAAAAGCCTTGGCCAAACATTTGTAGCGCTGGTTTAAAATCGGTAATTTTGTTCAAAATTTGATATTATTTATTAGTTTAAAGCTTAAAATACAACTTATTCTTTATGTACCTACCGAAAGTAAGATACTATGGCCGTTAAATTTCGTTTTCGGGAATTATTTTTGCAACTTATGAATACACACTGCGGCATTGTGAGACGTGTTTACATTGGCTGTGTTTTAAGCGAACCAAACAAAATAAGAGCTCACGTCTCAAGTGCGCTCTTATTTATCGGGACGTATTTTTTGCGCCGACCCGATATCTAGTTGCTATTGTTGATCGAAGCTTACAGTATACTTAGGAAAATTCGTATACATTTAAAGGTTACAAGCAATAGAATAACGTTTGAAGTAAGTCTTTAGAGGTCTTATTCAAAGTGTTAGGACGTATTGAAGTGTTTTCATACTTACCTAAATAATTTTTAAACGGTCCATTATTTTTGTTATTTTATTGTCGAACAAATAAAACTAATCCTTAAGAAGTTATGTACAAAAGATGGTTACAATCCGCTTACCCGTTTCATAGATCCAGCAAACCCACTTGCAAACGTTATTCCAGCAGGATCTCGAATAACTTCGCAGCCGAAGAAAATACAAATACCAAATAAGTTGTAACATTTACCTAGTCCAGATAACTAATTATTTAGCTAACATTTATTTCAATACTACAATTAAAAAAGAAAATGTCAAAAAAAAAATGAAACAAATTTAAAAATGTGCCTAACTATTACAGAAGGGGAGCAACTAATTATCTATAACGTTTAAATGACCATTTTCGACATTATGTTGCTGGGGTAACGCACACAACTGTTACAATGTAACAAAGTTATAAACATTGTTTTTAGTTTTAAGTTATTTCTAAGTGAAATGATGTTACAGATAGTTCAACTCAGTTGTGCGCGCGGCCCTATGTGTGTGTGGGCTTGTAAATATACAACTTTCATTCGTGTGGCAGTGACGCGGCAGTCGTCGTCCGAGTAAGACGTGTTCTTATCGCTTTTTCTTAAGGGTACAGTCGTTTACGAAAATGTCTAGTTCTTCACGGAGAAAATGTTTAAGGAGTCAGGTAAATATTTTTTAAATTTAGATGTAATTAATATTTATTATGATTCTATATACGAAAAAATATATCCTTGTTGACGATTACGTATTATTGTTTTAGACTCGAGAAACCATTGCTAAGTTATACGAACTTCTGAAAATAGATGCGAGAGATATATTGGAACTAGTAAGTGATCCAGTTTGCAGTGCAAGTCCAATTTTAATATCGAAATTAAGTGAACATTTAAATAGCTTACGGAAAAGAACAGCAATGGCAGTGGGGGTATCAGAGAGAACAATTACTAATATATTGGCTGAAGGAAAAGAATCTGACTCTAAATTTAAATCTCCGCATAAAGACCGTAAAAAACGTTTAAAAAAGTTAGAATTAGACAACTTTAACGTTGATGTTATACGTTCCACTATTCAAAATTACCATTTAGAACATCGCGAGTTACCTACCTTGCTAAAGTTGAAAAGAATATTTCAAGATAAACTTAACTATGATGGAAGTATTTCGACTCTGCGTACAGCTTTGTTAAAGTTGGGATACAAATGGCGAAAAACTGTGGATAACTGGATTATTATAGAGCGGCATGACATCCAAAAACTACGATTTTCCTACCTAAAAATTTACTCAGATACCGTCAAGAAAATCGGTGTATCGTATATACAGATGCACAAAAGGATGCAAACCAAAGGATGGGGTAATAAAGATGGACCACCTTTAAAGAGAAACCTGTCGAAAGGACAAAGAATTATCATTGTGCATGCTGGTTCAGAACAAGGTTTCGTACCTAACGCACTATTGACATACAAAGCAAATAGTGTTTCTGGTGATTACCACTCTAACATGAACGCAGAAAACTATGAAAAGTGGCTAAAAGAACGTCTAGTACCGAATCTTCCACCTTACTCTGTGGTTGTGCTTGATAATGCCTCATACCATAACGTTCAAAATGACAGAGCCCCAAATTCTAATTCCAAAAAAATAGAAATGCAGAGATGGCTGACAGAAAAAAATATAGCTTTTAATCAAGATATGAAAAAAATTGAACTGTATGATTTGATTAAAAAAAATAAAGAAAAATATATCTGTTACAAGATTGACGACATACTTCAGCCATATGGCATAAAAATTCTTCGGCTGCCACCATATCATGCTGAACTAAACCTCATAGAAAATGTGTGGGGAATTTTAAAGAATTATATTGCTTCGCATAATGTCGACCAAAAAGTGACGGAAATAATGAA
Organism: Arctia plantaginis; assembly: GCA_902825455.1. Classification (NCBI taxonomy): domain Eukaryota; kingdom Metazoa; phylum Arthropoda; class Insecta; order Lepidoptera; family Erebidae; genus Arctia; species Arctia plantaginis. The sequence continues at coordinate 13,527,860 of CADEBD010000288.1, forward strand.
ACTCATAAATGAACGTTTAAGTGAAATTGATGAAGGGATGTGGGATAATACTTGTCGACATGTATAAAAGAAAGAAGAAGAATATAGACATTTTGACATGGAGTCAGAATTCATAATTAACCTTGGTGAGAGCAGCGAATCCGAAATTCATCATTTGATTTTTCAAGTAGCGATTCAGAATAATGTTCAATAAATAAACATTACATTACGAAATAACTCTTTTTTTTTTAAACCCGTATATAACCCGTAAATAACTATATTTGTATTTGTACGACTGTACCTCTTGTCACGCACACCAAGTCACTGTATATGTACAAGGTTTACCCACACATAGGGCCGCGCGCACATCTGAGTTGAACTATCTATAACAGATTGCTCAAGGGTGATTCAACGTCCAGACAAACCAGTTAGGGTTCTGTGACGTTTTACAGCTAACACCGTAATGTATTTTTTGTGTCAATAAATGAAAAAAAAAACTGTCGTGCGTGTCGTTGCGGGTTTATCGGTAGTGAAAAAGTCACTACCGATAAAGCCGCAACAAAACTGTATTTCACATGCCTAGGCATGGGAAATACAGTTATATTATGCATATCCCATGCCTAGGCATGGGAAATACAGTTATAAGTGCATTCTATTTTTTTTTAAATGGTTGCAGTTGACGTAGTATTGTTGGCTGTTGCATTGGAAGAAAACAATAATAATAATCATAAAACACAGAATAGGAAAAGAAAAACCTGGATTGATGATTTGTTACAAAAACACATGAAATAGCCGCAAGAATCTAATCGGATACGACAGGCGAACGGACCCATCGCGCGTCATAGAATAGACGTTATATTCTTATTTGTTATATTCTTTCGGTTACGATCACGTTTTGCAGAAGACGCCCGCGGTAAAGTTGCTGTGCACGGCTTGGTATTTTTAACCGACTTCCAAAACACAAAAGAGGAGGTAATTACATAGACCTAAAATATGTAAAATATATTTAAAATGCACATCGCGACCTAGTAGCAGCGGTTACACGCGATGCACCGTCAGCAACTTGTACCAGTACGTGTGAATGCACCGTCAGCACCCCGACCGATGGCGCCAGCGCGACGGCGACACGACACCACCGATGAACGAAGCCCTGCTTTACCGGAAACTCACTTTTGTTCAAACATCGAACTTGAGCATACCTATTTTTAGATTGTAATTTTTATTATAATTAAAATAAGTTTAAATAGATCTCGCTTCTTTTGCTCCTTCGGCTGTAGCATACGTAATTGGCGCAGTCGGTAGGATACTCGAAGCAGTGCGCGGCGCGAAATAAAAGGACTCTAATATCGAATCCTGTGGCTCCGCATAGCCGCTGTTTGAGCTTTCAAGCCTTCGTCGAGTATTCTGCAATCTACCAGAGCTACGGCCAGACCACGAAGGGTATCCAGACATCGATACGCAGAAGAAAAATGAAATTGTGAGTTACACAAAATTCTTTCTTGTGTTGCCTCCTTCTATCCAGTAACCTTAAATTATAAGTCTTTATAAGTCAAGTACTCTGACTTCAAAATTTTTCATCCCAGTAGTCGGAGACCCAGCGGGTCTGCATTTCGGCAGTCTCGCCGGCAGGGGGAAAGAGATAGAATTGAGATTTAGTTATAGGAGATTCAGACCTAGATTTAAATAGCTTATTTTCGGATTCAACTAGTACAATGGGCCACGATCCGGATACTATTTTTAAGGCACTTCGCCCGGTGCCCGATTTTGATGGTAACCCTAATGTACTCACGCGTTTCATTCAAATATGCGACCAAATAGTGACCTCGTACGAGGGGTGATCAATAAGTAATAATAATCAATATGAAACAGAACTATTAGATTAAAAAAAGTATTTTATTTTTCAACATAGTCTCCTTGCAAGTTAATACATTTAGTGTATCTTTTTTCTAAGCCCACGATTCCCTTAGAAAAAAATTCTTTGTCTTGACCCTCCCAAAATGCCTCTACTGCGGCCATCACTTCACTATTGTCCTCAAATTTGTTGCCCCGGAGGTGTTCTTTGAGCCGAGGAAAGAGGTAGAAGTCACTGGGAGCTAGATCTGGCGAATAGGGAGGGTGTTCGAGCAGTTCGAACCCCGTTTCTTCAATGGCAGCCATCGCAACTGCGGCTTTGTGAGCCGGGGCGTTGTCTTGGTGAAACAGCACTCCAGCGCGCAGTTTACCGAGTCTTTTTGACTTAATAGCTTCTCGCAATCTTCTTATTTGGCCTGCGTAGTAAGAGCCTGTTATAGTGGCCCCCTTTTCTAAATATTCCACCATAATAATTCCTTCTGCATCCCAGAAAACAGACGCCATAACCTTTCCCGCTGAACTTGACACTTTGAATTTCTTCGGCGTTGGTGAGGAAGCTCGTTTCCAAGTCATTGATTGTTGTTTGGTTTCGGGATCAAAGTGGTGGATCCAGGTCTCGTCCATGGTCACAAAACGCGACAAAAAAAAATCTTTATCGGCCTGGAACTTTTGAAGATTCACCCTCGAAATGTCGACTCGTTTCTTTTTTTGCTCGTCGGTTAACATTCTCGGTACCCAACGCGCAGAGACCTTTTTCATATGCATTTTGTTGACAATGATTTTTTGAACGCTGCCATAGGAGATCCCTGTGACCTCAGCTACATGCCTTACGGTCACCCTTCGATCGGCCAACACGATATCTTCCACTTTTTTGACGTTTTCTCCAGTAAGGGACGTGGAAGGGCGTCCCTCGCGATGTTCATCTTCAGTGGAGGTTCTGCCCAGCTTAAATTCCTTTGCCCAGCGTGCGACTGTGGAATATGGAGGATCAGACTCCCCCAATGTTTCCTCTAAGTAGCTGTGTATGTCTTTGGTAGACATTTTTTTCAGGCAGAGGTACTTGATGACAGCTCTTATTTCATTTTTCTCCATTTTGATGTTTTCTCTTCGACAGTTCGTATTCAAATGAATGTATCTCCCGGTAATGGTGTCCTATTTATACATTTTTTTGAAGCTGAAGTAGTGGATATATAAGCAAGCAGAAAAAAAATAATTTGGGTTTTTGTGCGTTCTAGAAATACTCGATTATCATTACTTATTGATCACCCCTCGTATATGAGCACAGAGGCTGATAATGCCCTTTCCAACTTATGCTTATTGAACGGGATATTAAATAAAATAACCGGACCAGCAGCTAGTATTATAAACTCTAATGGCGTCCCCGATAACTGGCTAGACATAAGGAACGCTTTAATAAATAATTTCGCAGATCAGAGGGACGAAACCGCCCTCTATAACGACCTCTCTTTGGCCACGCAAGGCCAGAGAACTCCACAAGAGTTTTATGACCATTGCCAAACCTTATTTAGCACAATAATGACCTATGTTAGCCTTCACGATAACATACCGACCACTGTAGAAGCTAAACGTAATCTATACAGAAAATCTACGATGCAAGCATTTGTAAGAGGACTACGAGAACCACTAGGGTCTCGTATTAGGTGCATGAGACCACCCACAATAGAAAAGGCTCTAGAATATGTGCAGGAAGAGATGAATACAATGTATCTCCAACAGAGAAACGAAACATTTTATAAACCACATCAAGGCCCTAAGACTGTTCAATCCGTACCTGCGCACATTCCAAAACCTTTATATACGACCACCCCAACAGCATTTTGGCCGATGCCTACCTTGCAACGGCCACTACCGACAACACCGCAACCATTTAGGTTCACGCCTCCACCTCATCAGAGCTTCAGAGGTCACCCAGCACAGCAACAACCACAGGTACGTATGCCCTCACATACGCAGCGGATGCTAAGTGCCAGACCTCCTAACTATAATCCCCAAAGCAACGTGTTCCGCCTTCCACCACGAAACCAGCCGGTACAGTATAATCCACAGTATCCCAGACCTATGAGTGGTGTTCAACATTTCATACCTAAGGCGTTACCACCCTCAGGACTTAGAGGACATGACTGGCGTACACAAGGTAACCCGCCCCCGACGAATTACCTCAAATCTCGTGAGATGAATATGAATGAATGTTACGACTTAAACTACTACCCGTACTATGACCCGTACCCAGACTATGACAATGAATACTACCACAGTTACGTCGGACCCTACGATTATAGCGAGCACGATAATTATGACCATACAGAACCCACTTGTTCTTATAATGACCAGACAGTAGATACGCCCGACAGTTCTAAAGGAAATACAAACGAGTGTCACCCGGTGGATAACGATCAGGATTTTCAGAAGGGCCGCTCATCAAAAAAGTTAACATAGAAATAAATTTAAAGACTCAGAGGCAACTACCTTACATTCAAATAAATAACCCACCATTGACATTTTTAATTGACACCGGTGCTAACCAGTCTTTTATAAGCCCACAGGCTGTTCAAAGGTACTTTTGCAACATCCCATTAAACTACGACCCCTTTGAAATCACTAACGTTCATGCCACCACTAGAGATAACTATTCGATTACATTGCCCGGATTCCCTGAATTTAATGACAACGAGAAAGTAAGACTATTCATATACAAGTTTCATGATTACTTCGACGGACTCATTGGACTGGACCTGTTAACTAAATGGGAAGCGAAAATTGATTTAAAATACCAAACACTAACCACTCGATCCGCAACCAACCCGATTCAGATGTATAACTCCCGAAATATCAATTTATATGAGGATATCATCCCCGCGCAGAGCTCTAAATTAATCCGTGTGCCTATTAACGCTCCGGATGGCGACGTTTACATTCCTGAACAAATAATTTGTAATTGCATAATATCCGATTGTGTTACGAAGGTCGTATGCAGTCTGGGCATAGTAGAAATAATTAATCCGACAGAGAACAACATCATAATATCATTAGATCAAGCCTGTAATGCCGAGGTATTCAACATTAACTGTTCTCATATTCAACCACAATCATCACGAACTCAAGAAGTATTAGCGCGTCTCCGTACTGACCATTTAAATCCAGAAGAATTAGCCAACTTATCAGCTCTCTGTTCTAACTATCCAGATGTTTTCTATATTGACAATGAACCACTGACTTTCACAAACAAAGTAAAGCATATTATTAATACAACTGATGAAACCCCGATCTACACCAAGAGTTATCGGTACCCTTTCGCGCATAGACAGGAGGTCAAGGACCAGATAACTAAAATGCTTTCACAAGGTATCATTAGACCTTCCGAATCTGCATGGAGTTCACCTATTTGGATAGTACCAAAAAAGGTAGACGCTTCAGGTAAACAAAAGTGGCGCCTTGTAGTGATTTTCGGAAGTTAAACGACAAAACCATCAGTGACAAATACCCAATTCCCAACATAACAGATGTTTTACACAAATTAGGCAAATGTCAGTATTTTTCAACCCTTGATCTTGCTAGCGGATTTTGGCAGGTAGAAATGGACCCAAAGGACATTCATAAGACGGCTTTTACAGTAGAACATGGGCACTTTGAATTCCTGAGAATGCCCATGGGACTTAAAAACGCACCATCCACCTTTCAAAGGGTAATGGATAATTTATTAAGAGGTCTACAAAACGAGGTGTGCCTGGTGTACCTTGATGATATCATTGCTTCAGTACTAGCCTGCAAGAGCATATTATTAATCTTGAAAAAGTCTTTCAGAGACTCCGAGAGTCCAATTTTAAAATACAGATGGACAAATCAGAGTTCCTAAAACTAGAGACCGATTTTTTAGGTCACGTTATCACAAGAGATGGCGTTAAACCTAACCCCGAAAAGATAGTCACCATAGAAAAATACCCCGTACCACGGACGACTAAAGAAATTAAGCAGTTTTTAGGTTTATTAGGATACTACAGAAAATTTATACCCGACTTCGCTAGAATCACGAAACCAATGACATCCTGTTTAAAAAAGAATTGTAAAATCACGTTAGATAGTACATATACTGATTGCTTTGAAAAATGTAAGAAACTACTGACCAATGACCCAATACTTCAATACCCTGACTTTAATAAGGAATTCATACTGACGACCGACGCATCCAACTTTGCCCTAGGTGCCGTTTTATCCCAGGGACCTGTAGGCTCCGATAAACCAATCGCGTACGCCTCTCGTACCCTTAACGAAAGTGAAATAAATTACAGTACAATAGAAAAAGAATTGCTCGCAATAGTATGGGCAACCAAGTATTTCCGACCTTACCTTTTTGGAAGAAAATTTAAAATAATAACGGATCATAAACCCCTTCAATGGGTTATGAATATTAAAGAACCCAACTCCAGACTCACTAGATGGAGATTGAAGCTCAGTGAATATGATTTCACAGTAATATATAAAAAAGGAAAAGTCAATACAAATGCAGATGCTTTATCCAGAATTGAAATTCATAACGAGGAAATTAGCTCCATTACTGTAAACCCCTCCGAGAGACCACCTAGTATAGATAATTCAGCTACCAGCACCGCCCATACTAGTCAGGAAAATCCGATTCTAGAAGTTCCCATCACAGATGAACCCCTTAACAAATTTCATAGGCAACTATGTATGACCTTAGTTGACGAAATTACTAGGCGACCTGTAGTATCTAAACCATTCGAATCCCATGTTAAGGTATCGACACAGATTTCCGAATCCTCCCTCGAGAGTGATATTGTAAATTCCATCAAAGAGTATGTCAACCCCAAAGTTAAAACCGCCCTGTTGATAACACCCCCATTAGCCATGTACAAAATTATACCCATTATACAAGAAAATTTTAAAAGCTCTGCAATGAAGCTCGTCCTAACTAAAGTAGAATTAGAAAATATAAAAGAATTTTTAAAACAACAGGAAATAATTAAACACATTATCACGAAGGGAAGACTAACCATAGAGGAATAAATGAATGTTATCTAGCATTGTCCCGGAAGTATTACTGGCCGAGAATGAAAGATCACATTACTAAATTTATTAACGAATGCAGTATATGCGGGCAAAGCAAATACGATAGAAACCCGATCAAACCTCAGTTAAATCTTGTACCACCTGCGACTAAGCCTCTGGAAATCATTCACGCTGATTTATTCACTATACAGACTGAAAAATACATAACTTTCGTAGATGTTTTTACGAAGTACGGACAGGCTTATCCCTTAAAGGATGGCACAGCGATTAGTATTGTACAGGCCTTTCTTACATTTTGCACTCACCATGGGCTCCCCCTAACAATTGTAACAGACAACGGGACTGAATTTACGAACCAAATCTTTGCGGAATTCATAAAGCTTCATAAAATCATACATCATAAGACCCAACCCCACTCGCCAAACGATAACGGTAATATCGAGAGATTCCACTCAACCATACTTGAGCACCTTAGAATACTGAAGTTACAACAGAAAAATGAATCAATAGTAAATCTCATGCCTTATGCTATCATCGCGTACAATAGCTCCATCCATAGCCTCACTAGATGTCGACCCTACGACTTACTGAAAGGACACTTCGACCCCAGAGACCCGACGGACATCGATGTGACACAACACTTATTACAGATGTATATGCAGACCAGTATATGCGTGACCAGATGAAATTAGTTTATGACATAGTTAATAATATAGCCCTCGACAACCGGACAGCCCTTACGAACAACCATAATAAGACGAGAGAACCTGAAATCGAATACCAACCTCAGCAGCAGGTATTTATTAGGAACCCTGCGGCAACTAGACAGAAAATAGCTCCCCGTTACACGCAAGATAAAGTCCTCGCAGATCTACCAATCCATATCTACACGTCTAAAAAACGCGGCCCCGTAGCAAAAACACGCCTGAAACGACCAACCAAAAATGTAAAATTGTTACAGGGTGACCTTACTACTGATGACAACACTAAAACTGGCGCTAACACAGGAGATACGACTTGATAACTTAGACAATGGACCAGGACTTTTACCGTTTAAACTCGGACCTGCAAGAGTGACAACCCATCACCATACCTTCTTACAGTACATTGACTTGGACAGAATTGAACATGAAATTAACGAACTAAGAGGACAACTACTAAATTTTGAACATAGACTCTTTAACACTACTTACACGGTATATGAGCCCCAAATTCGCTACCCTAATGAATAAAACGAATCATATATTAGAACACTTGCAGACTTTAGAACCTAGCAGGACAAAAAGAGGTCTTATAGACGGACTAGGATCACTAGTTAAAAGTATAACAGGAAATTTAGATTATCAGGACGCTATAAGATATAATAAAGCACTTGAAGTTTTAGAAAATAACCAAAATAAAATTAATTCAGAACTAAGTAACCGCGCTAGCTTGAATAAGGATTGGATGAAAGAACAGAGCAGTGTGTTAGAAAGACTAGTTCAAAATCAAATAGAAATTAACAATACCTTACAATCCTGGTCTGAAAAAGATAGTTATAGAGAGAATAGTTTCCACAGATACGGTAGATTCACCCAAACCTTAACAATCATTACCGAAAACGCTAATGACGTATTAAATGGATTAATTAATATAGAGAATATGTTAGCTTTTACTCGTACAACCACGACTCATCATTCGATGATTAGTCTTAAAGTACTTAGGTTAATGTTAGGCAAGCTTAGGTTAGTTTACGGCCCGGAACAAGTAGTGGACTTAGAATTAAGGGACTATTATACCTTGATAAGATCCGGTTCATACTTCGTTAATAAACAGATCGTAATAATTTTTAAATTCCCTATAGTTTCAAAGAGTACTTATGACTTGTATAGATTATCCTTAGCTCCCAATAGATTTCACCGAGTAATTATCCCACCTTCTCCTTTCCTAGCAATTAATAGAAAAGAATTTGTGTACATAGAGGCTGAATGCCCGAAGTACCATCACCTGTCCCTTTGTGACGAGACTTCCCACAGGAGGATACGCACTACGTCAGACTGCATTCAACAGATCATCTTGAGGCAAACTATCGAAGAAACCTGCATATTTTCGACGGTCCATTTACTAAAAGAAACTGTAGAGCAACTGGATGACCGCAGCTACATCATATCGTTCCCAAAAGCAGCAAAGGTTCGACTCAGCTGTGTCACAGAAGCATACAATGTACTGAATGGTAGCTTTCTCGTTACGCTACCCCTGCACTGCTCTCTGCAATCTCCTGAATTCACTATTTTAAACTCAGATGATGCTATACAAGGGCAGCCACTGAAAATTATGACGATAGAACAGAGTATAGACACCGCAATACAAGGGACTTCACACTTACATCTTACATCTATAGACCTGAAAGCACTGCATAGTATCCAAGAAAAGGCATCGCTCCGGACTCCCCTACAGATGGACTCATTAGATGAATCTTATTACTATCATACAACGCTACCCTTTTATGTTGTATTATCCGGCGTAATTATCTTCGTCGTTGTATCTCTAATCCGTCGTTACAAGCTACGCAGATCAGTAAACATTGAAGTAGCAATAGATTCTAACGAAGAAAAGCACACAGAGGATGCCGGAGATCATGCCCTTACGACACCATCTCAGACAACCATTTTCTCGCACAAAATCGGAAAATAGTTGCCAGACTGAGGGGGGAGGAATTACATATACCTAAAATATGTAAAATGTATTTAAAATGCACATCGCGACCTAGTAGCAGCAAATCTCAATTCGTCTGTATTTTTTTTATGTATGTTTGTTACGCGATTTCTCCGTCAATTGTGGACCGATTTTCAAAATTCTTTTTGTAATCGAAAGGGTATGCTCCCGAATTGGTCCCATTGCCACCAATTCAGGATCTGATGATGGGATCCTAGAGAAATCGAGGGAAACCCTCACAATTATTGGGAATTTGACAGCCCCGACAACGTGTTTTAGCTACGAGTATTTCTTTAGCCAAACAAACCATGGCAACCGTCAATTTATTATAATAGTTCTGGAAAAAACTCTTAAATTTTGTGTGGTTCTACTAGGTTAATTTCTAACAAACCAGTATTAACCCTTCTAGTTGGAATTCCTTCTATAAAATATTGAGCATATTTGTTGAGTAGTCTCACTAAAGCTTCCCTATCTTCACCTTCGAGATCAGTGTCAATTGAATCGGAAGTTATTTTGTTCGGTTGCAACTCACAAGAATTTGACTGTTTCTTAGAAAAGAATTTAAGCTGATCTTGATCAGTTTTTACGCCAATGTCATTTTCATATCCTACACTAAAAATGGTAAAATAAACCCTTTTAATAAAAAAGTTGAACCGACTTCAAACAACACCGACAAAGAGCACTAAAAATTAAAAAATAATTACAAATCTAAGTAAAAAACTATAATAATTTAAATGTAATTTAAATACTGTGTATACGATTTAATATCGTTTAAAGATTGTGAAATCCTTTCCGATTCGATGCGAACCGTTTTGTGGAAATCTTTCTATAGACTAGGAAATATTGAATTTTATTTAAAACTTTGAAAACTCATCTTTTATTTTTGGAGCCCGATAAGTACATATTTAATAGTATATTTATTTATTTATGTTCACATTACAATTAATTGTATAATTGTTTTTTTGTTTTAAAAAGATAATAATAATTAAGGAGATGGATGGAAACAGTCGGATAGATATATGTACATACATACTGAAATACACATACATATATACTTACTGAGTTACATACATACATATATACACAAATAATATCAGATAAGATGAATCTGCTAGGGTATCTAAAATACGAGCTCGGACTTTCGTCATGTCGAAATGATAGATGGCTGTGTGCTATTCTGATAATGATAGTGTGATAATATTATAGGTTAATTTTGGTCTACCTATCTATGGAATAATAATAATAACAAATTTATTTCCAAAACAATTATACGTAGAAATTTACAGTACATGTTAGTTATAGGACAATTTTAGTCGTCGGGCACGCCATCATCGCGGCGTTAAGACCCGTTATGGAGGATTGGCTTGAGAGGCGTCACGGGACCCTCTCATACCGACTGACGCAGGTGATCACTGGGAAAGGATGTTTCGGGGATCACCTGTGTCTGATCCGCAAGGAGCCAACGCCTGAGTGCCACCACTGCGATGGCCAGACCGTGGACACGGCTCTCCACACGCTGGCGCCCCAGAGTGCCCGGCGTGGGTTGAGCAGAGGCAAGACCTCGTGGCGGCCATCGGAGTGGGAGTTCTCTCGCTTTTGTATTATATATAAGATTAAGCTGATATGCATGATATATGGTACTATGACATGAAGGAGTGTGTGTAAGAAAAAGTGTGAGAAAGTATTTGTGTTTAATTTGTAGTTTTATGCGATGTAAGTAAGCAATGACTCTGTACTGAAGTAGTCTTGTTTTAGTAGCCATCCAGTCAAGACGAGCTTTAATGTGTGTATGTTCATTTCGAGTATATTGAGTTCTTTGTTTATTTTTTTGTAAATGTGCGTGCTTAGTACAAAATAGTGGTGCTTTTCAAACGAAGTGCTATGTTGTGTGCCCAGCGGTAAGTTCCTTCTTTTGTTTTTATTTGGCATTGGAATACTGCTATGTTTCCTTAGAGAACATCGAAGCACAAAGACTTGTCGAACGGTAAGTACTTTACAATCAGCATAGAGTTGTGAAGTTGAGTATCTGAAAGGCCTCCTAGTCATTACCTTCAACACCGCTCGCTGCGCTCTCCCCACTCCAAGAAAGAGTGTCTTATTAGCACCGCCCCATACATTGATGCAGTACCCGATGATAGATTGGCACAGTGCGTAATAAACCATCTTAAGAGTGTTAAGATCGGCCGAGTCTCGGAGTGCTTTGATCGTACCTACAAATGAGACGCATCGTTCTATATGTGAGCGTGTTGATTTGCTTAATCCATTTTAATTCGTCATCCATATGTTCTCCCAAGTACTTTATAGAGTTAGGTCTGGTTAATGGAAGACATAAACATGATGCTTGTGGGTTTTTGCATGCGTGAGCCGTTAAAGAAAAGGTGGCTGGAGGTTTAGTGGTGTTTCTTAACGTGAAAGGTATGTATACTGTTTTTGTCAAATTTAGGGTCAATAAGTTCTCATTTAACCAACTCATGACGTCTTTCAGAGCTGTTTCCGCCTTTATTTTTATGTCCTGCCAAGTGGGTCCGCAAATAAGAATAGCAGTATCGTCGGCATTAGCATAGATGTTACTATCAGAGAGGGGTAGTTGGCAAAACTCATTTACATATATTTGGAAGAGTGTCGGTCCTAAAATGCTTCCTTGCGGGATGCCGTATGTCGTATATTGGTCATCACTCTGGTATGTTTCGATACCTTGAACAGGTCTAAAGCCAAACCCCTTACTCCCAAATGTTCCAATTTCTCAACTAGTCTAGGGACAGAAACTGTGTCAAATACCTTAGTTAGATCCAAGAAAATTCCCAAACATCCAAGTAATTTAATGCAGAGCAGTTGTGAATGCTTTGTGTATTATATATAAGATTAAGCTGGTATGCATGATATATGGTACTATGAATTGTTGTTGTTTGTTGTCTTTTCTCTTTTATACATATATATATCCAATTTCTTGGCCACAAATTCTGTCAAGTGCAGAACTGCATCCTCAGTTGAAACACCCGATCGAAACCCGTATTGTTTTTCAGCGATTATGTGATATTTATTGAGGAATGCCTTTAATTGTTTATTATGATTTTTTTCAGGACGTTGGACATTGAAGATAAGACTGATATTTTCCTATAATTACTGACACAGCTTCTGTCCCCGCTTTTGTGAATAGGATGTACTGTCGCCTTTTTAAGGTTGTCCGGGAATACGCCGTTCTTAAGACAAAGGTTGAAAATATATGTCATAGGTGATAAGTTGCTCGGCATTGCTTCAGTAAGGACGACGGTATTCCATCCCAGCCAATGGCGCAGTCATTGCGGAGTTTTAGGATGACGGATTCAACCTCAGCCTCATCTATAGGGAGTAGGACCAGCGAGTTTACTGGTGAATAAATGTGTCTATTTGTAAATACGGGCATATTCGCATGGCTTTGCGAGGTTATATTTTGTGCTAGGTTTTTGCCAATGTTTGTAAAATAATCACAAAACTTCGTAAATAGACCGTCGGGGATTTTCGCTTAACTTTAGCAGAGCACTAACGCTTAACTTTCGCATTTTGCGCGTATGGGTTATATCTTTAATTACTTTCCATAGGGCTCCTTGGGGATATAGGAGCCAGGAGTATGTGGTGATTCCACTAAAAACCACTCCGATGACTCTGCTCTGAGGAGAAACCGGGCCATGTGATTTCAGGTCCCCCAAGATCGACGCCGCACCTAACTAGACCCCATCTCAGAGAAAGCCAGTGGCTTCTCCCTGCCTCTCAGCCTATCTAGATGTTGCGGCCCGATCGCATTTTCAGTGCGATCAGGCTGCCATCCTAGCCCTACCGCAGCAATCAAACTGCCACCAGAGGTCCACTCTCTGGCGGCCCGCGGTCCTGTCGGCTGCTCATTCCGCCGCCGACGTCTTCTTCGCTCGGGATCGGCCCTCTCCCGATCCCGTTCAGCGGTCTGTTTCTGGAGCATTACAGCTTCACAGAAAGAGACTAATGCGCCCCAGCCCGCCAGCATGGCAGTAATGATTGCTGGCGGGGACAAGTCTCGTCCGATTTCATCACTTCGCGTTCAGACGATGGTCCATAGTTCCATAGGGCCCTAGGATTATTCTTAGCTTTTTCTAGTTTGTTAGAATCATAAGTTCTTTTTATTTTTCTCAATAGGTCATTGCAGAAGTTTCGGTAACGGGTGTATGTAATTTTCAGGATCAAGTTTTCAGGTGATTTTTTTGTTTCCATATGCAATCTATCTCGATTTATGATACACTTCAGTAGACCTGGTGTAATCCAAGGTTTTAATATTCTTTGCTTTTTAGGTTTTTTTTTCATGGATGTGTGCTTGGATATAATGGACGAGATTATTTGATTGAGTATGTTTATAGACTCATTTGCATCTGCAGTTTTATAAATACGTGTAAAATCTGTTTCCTCTATTTCCTTTTTGGCTGTCTCATAATTTCATTGTGATATGCAATGGCAGGCCTTCTGCGACGGTTTGTTATAAATGTTTAGTATTATTGGTTTATGATCTGTTATGCATGATCCTAGGACCAAGGTCGCACGTAAGTTGGACTTCAAGAAAACAGGGTCAAGACAGTTATTAACTCTTGTGGGGATTAAGTGTGTTGGCAGTAATCCATGGGTAGCATTAAGAATTTGGTAGTCGAGACTGAGTTGGTTATTATTCCCTTGCTTTATGTCCACATTCAGGTCTCTCATCAAGGCGATATGTGGGTATGTTGATAGTTCTCGGTATACGTGATTTAAGCTTGACAAGAAGCTGTCAAATTCTTCAGTAGTGTTATACGATGGAGAGCGATAAACTGCAATTATAGCAAGTTTGTCATCTATTTTACATAAAAGACTGTTTGCGTTTATTATGTATAGCTCTCTGACAGTAAAGTGTAATTCTTCTTTAATTTACATTATAATGCCCTCATTTTGATTCAAGACTTTGATAGTATAATAGGGCTGATATCCCTGCAAACACGGTGACTTTTGTTAACTAACATTCAGTCAATATAAGTATGTCATAATTAATTTTCGTTAATTTTGTCAGCGTTAGTAAGTTATATTTTTTTTATTTACACTGCGTATATTTAAATGGAGTATATCTGTGACTCTGTCTGATATGTTTATATACTTTACGCATTCGCTTGTGAAACAAGAAAAAGAAAAACCTTTGGTGTAATTGTCTAATTCGTTGTTAATACTGTTTATATTAGCCATTTATAATCGGGGTTATAGCTAAGCCAGAGACACAGGATGTAGGACGTTGGTGAGTAATAATGAAAAGTATTTTTTACACAGCATTTTTGTGTCATGATATAGGATAATGTGTAATTGGGTTGTGTATATAATGTGTATGAAATATATTTGGAGTATATTTTATAAATTTCTGTGTATGATATGTTAAATAGTAAGACAATTATGAGGTTTAATTGTGTAAGATGTACAAAGCAAACAGATGAGGTTACAAATAGGACAAAAAATAAACAATTGATCGAAATAGCCGGCACTGACAGTCACAACTTAATAACGAGTTCTTGAAATTGTTTTTCTGAGTTTATTAGTACATGACTGTCACCCTCCTTCTAACGAAGAAATATGTTTCCGTTGGTAATCCAACAGAACCTAAACCCGTTGTTCTTTGTTAATTCTCGTGCTTGAAAAAAAAGTTTTCGCAAACTGGGTGGCAAGTGTTCAGCGATATAGATGGGGTGACGCTGACCAGCTATGCCAATGACTTCCGTATTTAGTTTATCCTTGACTGCCTCCTTATTCTTGTTATACGACCGGACGGCAGAGATAATTTTCTGTTTTAGAAGAACGGATGTGAATTCAACGATGAGCGAGCGTGAAGAAGTTGGACCGGTGGGTTTACCTGGCAAACGATATGTGTCACGGAGTTCGGCTGCTGGTATATGTACACCAACTGCCTCTCCAATATTGCGGTAATTAAATCCACGTTGGTTTCATTGTCGGCCTGGGGAATGTTACGGATCTCAATAGTTGAGTTACGTGATGTAAACTGCAAATCCTGAATCTTTTTCTCTAATTCTTGTGTGTAATTATTCTGTTCTAGCCTATATTTTTTAGATCTGCAATTTCAGTTTTCATTTCTTCAAATTTTTCATTTAAAAAAGACATTGTTTGAACTAATTCAACATTTGAGCTTTTAATTTGTGTGTTTTGTGTTTTTATTTCTCCTAAGTCAGATAACTATTTTTGTGATTCTGAAGTGTTAGACGCTGGCCGGCGGTGAGTTTTCTTGTCGTGGGTCGTTTTTTTTTGGGGTTCTAGATGTTTTAGTTGATTTAGTTGGAGTATGCTGAACGTTAGCCATTATTGTGGACTAATAAAGCAATTAAATATTGTGATTATTACTTGCCGTAGAAAACACACGTGTAGTCGGTAAGGGACTTGTAGGTGTCAATATATCTATCTGGGTGTGTTCCAGATAATTTTGCTTAGGAATGAATTGCCCATTATAAATTTTGTCACTTAATTTGTATTTTTTTGTCATAAATATTTATATTTTAAGAATCATACTGTATTAACCAAATACGCTGGAAACAATAGTTGCAAAAGAAGCAAGCGACCTAATCTCGATATTTTATTCAAGAATTGTGTAACCATCTGTACCAATTCAATACCATTGTCAGTACCTATTTTATTTGTGTTAATTATTGAGTGTAAAGAAATGAAATTTTACATGTAGGTACATAATTGAATTAATGCACTAATTATTGGAATAGATTTTATAACGCATTTCCTTTAGAATCTCGTGCAATAAGACTGCATATGAAACAGTGGCCCAGTCTTGGTAAAGTATCCTATAGCTCATTTATTACTAAGAGTACATCAACGATACTTGGCAAGACGTTGTAGATGCTTACAAGGTAGGTATCTATAAACGTTATGAACTAGAACCTAGTGCACAAGCACTAAGCACTAGGACCTAATAACCTTATTTTACGTTTATATATCTTCTTAATGGTATGTTTTTTTTAAATCCGTTTTTACAATTAGTATAAACAATTTAAAAAAATGTATGAAAAAATCTACAGCTCTCTAAAAAACCGTTATATATGAAATCTAGCAAATGGCCAAAAGTTGTCGCAGCGGAAACTTAAATATCTTCCCAGTTTATTGACACACAAATTTCATTTAGACATACACAATTACCTAACGTCATACACTAATTTTTGATACCATTTTTTTTCTTCAAGGATAAAAAGGTGGCGTTGGGACAACGTTGTCCCAGCGGAAACAGTTTTTCGTGAATGACTCTCCAATGGTTGGATGCACAAATCTTTACTTATCATACAAAATTACACGACGTCATACACTAAATATCTGTTAAACTCATATAATGAAATTCGAACTTTTTAAGCTGGGGCAACGCACACGTGCTGAGGTCTCGGGTTGATGCGCAAATATTTGTTTCGTGGGTGGGTTGGGTGTTTTCTATGTAAAATATGTATGTATTTACAAAAAAAAGTATAAAGTATTCTATCAGTCAATTTAGCTTTCATAGTACAAGCTCTGCTTAGTGTGAAACTAGATGTCCAAAATATTATGATTAAAATCTACACGAAATTTCGTCGCTTCATTCGTTCGTTGGTCGGTAAATTTAACTAAATAAATCTTCGTACTAAGTACCTATTTCGCTCGGAACGGTGACCGAGCGCGGTGCGATTGATGCTATTTCTGAGTGCAAAGGATTTCTTCTATTTTAAAATAAATGCACGAGGGAACAAGAAGAAGTCACTTGGGGCTAGATCTGGTGAGTAAGGCGAATGGCCAAGCAGTTTAAACCGTAATTCGTGGATTTTCGCCTTGGCAACCGCTGAGGTGTAAGGCGGTGCGTTGTCTTGGTGAAACAGGATTTTCTTTTGCTGCAAATGTTTTTCCTGAAGTTCTGCCTTCAGCTTGTCAAGTAATGATGCGTAGTATGCTCCTGTAATGGTTTTCATTTTTGGAGATAATTACATTTTTTTGTTTCGGGCGGATAATGGTGTATCCAAGTTTCATCTACAGTAATTAATCGCGCCAAAACTCGGATTTATTGCTAAACTGCGCCTACAGAGCGTTGGAAATGTTCATTCGAACTCGTTTTTGACCAACCATGAGCGAGATTTAATATGTGACAAACACGTTCTGTTGACATGTTCCATGACCTCTGCTATCTCTCCACGTTTAAATTCAGCGGCCCAAAACTTCACTGTGGTAATGGTAAATGATGGTGCAGAGACCCATACACAGAATCCAACTCATCTTTGATTTGCGTAGGCGTATTGCCTTTCAAAAACAAATATTTAATGACAGCTCGATACTCGATTCGAAACTCCAAACTCACATCAACTCACTCAAACGACTGTTACATAACAACTGCGCGCGTCCAAAATGGCTAAAACTTAGGCGAGTAACTGTCAACAGATGAACAACGATATTCACTAGCTTTTATCTGTGTACATGGACAATTGGGGTTTAAAGTCCCGCGAGAGCCGTGTACCATGTGTTTCTTTACGATTTCGTACAGGACAGGATCTTCTTCTTTAACCGGTAATTCATCTGAAATAACGATGTCAATTTGAGTTGGTCTAACTTTGTTCTCTAACCACACTGTTTTAATATAATGAAAACCAAAAGTTGACCATTTTGTTTTATTTTACAAAGTATAAATTTTACAAATGTGTGTCGTCTCGCCCGCCTTTCTTTCCGCCTTCTTGTCTTCCTCTTTTGGCCGTGTTGCCATATTCGCCACAGATAATAACATCAATCATAACACCCTTCTTCTTAGGTTTTAAAACTATTCAAATAAAAGTAATGAAAAAATTTGTGATACATATTACAAATTTAAACGTTCTGGTTTATGGACTTCTCGTCCAGATTTAGTTACATAATTATTATGATCAGCAGTCACAACTATACGAGCTCCATTTGACTGTGGGACTGTGTCTTCAGTACTACAATAAGTCGCATCGGATGACGCGTCAGAGAATGTCTCCTCGGTGAGATCACCAGGAATTTCTAAGAGTGAATGTGTCTCTGTGCTGTCAACGAGTGTTTCTGTGACAGAGTCAGTGTCCAAACTTTGAAGACTTATTCTACTGGTAGACGGATCAGATTCAACTATCTCTAATTGACTCTGATCAGTGCTATCATTATTACAATTTGGAAATAGAGAAAACAACTTGTTAAATACATTAAATGGCATTACAGGAGGAAACTTACATGTATTAGGAGAACACTGAGTTCTTTTAACTAATCTATCCTCTACTTTTGTCTTATTATCATTATTGAAATTAGAATTACATTTTAGTAAATGTTGACGATTTCTTCTGTACAATCTACCATTCTGACCTTGTATTACATATGATCTAGGACAATTTAGCAGTATCTCGGTGACCACGCCAGGTTCCCAAGTACTATCTGGCATTTTCTTAAACATTACTTTATCATTTGTCTTTAACAAAGGTAAGTCCTTAGCATTTCTATCATAATATTTCTTATATGCTTGTTTATGCCTGGTAAGTTGCATTTTAGGTAAGTTATTGACATTCTTTGGTTTTAACAAAGTTTTGGATATAGGTAGATTTGCTCTTAATTTTCTCGACATGAGCAATTCTGCAGGAGATGGCATATATTCTTTGTCATTACAACGATAATGTAATAAAGCTAAATATGGATCTTTATTTTCATCAAATGACTTTTGTAAAATTCGCTTAATAATTTTTACAGCTGATTCTGCCTGTCCATTAGATTGAGGATAATTAGGGCTGGATGTAATATGTTCTATGTCCCATTCCTTACAGAACAGTTTGAAATCTTTTGAATCAAATGGCGGCCCATTGTCTGTACATAGTTTTAAAGGAATGCCATGACGTGCAAATATGGACTTAAATTGTAAAATTATGTTGTTTACTCTAGAATCAGAACTTAAATAAGCTAATTCTATGTACTTAGAATAATAATCTACTAGGACTAGGTATTTCTTACTGTTAAAATGCAATATGTCTGCTCCTACTTTCTCCCATGGAAAAGAAGGGTTTTCTGACAGAATCAATGGTTCCTTTGTGTTGGCCGATCTATACTTTAAACAAGTTGGACAATTTTCAATCATTTGCTCTATATCTTTATACATACATGGCCAAAATATTATGCCTCTGACTAAGTTTTTTGTTCTTGAAATGCCTGAGTGTGATATGTGAATTTGTTGTAACATCTCTTTGCGCATGGAACTAGGTATTATAAGACTATCATTTTTAAAAACTAAATCATTAATACAATGAATGTCAGCTCTGTAACTCCAATAAGATCTTACAGATAAATCTGTCTTGCTTTTATCATCAGGCCAGCCATCATAAAAATATTTAATTAAGGTTTGCAAACTTAAGTCTTTCTTAGTTTCTATTTTGATTAACTGCAATTTTGATTCTGAAACAGCTAGTGAATTTATAAACATATTAGCATGTATGGTGATGGCTTTGTCAATGAGATGCTCTTCAGATTCTGTTAATGCAGCCCTAGAAAGTGTATCTGGTATGTACAGTTTTGTACCAGGTACATAAATTACATTAATATCATACAACTGTAAAGCCAACATCATTCTTTGTAATCTACTAGGTACTTGATTTAAAGACTTTTTGAACAAGGTGACTAAAGGTTTATGATCAGTCTCCACTAACACTTTATGGCCATACACATAATGATGAAATTTTTGACATCCAAACAAAATAGCAAACAATTCTTTTTCAATCTGTGCATATCTCTTTTGACAGTCTGTCAATGTTCTAGAAGCATATGCAATGGGTCGATTTTCTTGTAATAATACTGCACCTAATGATGACTGGGACGAATCTACACTTAATTTTAAATCTTTTTTGTTGTCATAATGACGTAGTACTGGAGCTGAAGTAATTAAGTTCTTCAGTCGATTAAAGGCCATATCATGATTTTTGTCCCACAACCATTGGGAATTTTTTTTTAGAAGATTTCTTAATACTTCAGTTTCAGCTGACAAGTTTTTAATGTAGCTACCTAAATAATTGACAACACCAAGAAATCTTTGTAGACTTTTAATACAATCTGGTTTTGGCATTTCACAAATTGCTCTAATACGTTCATAGTCTGGTGACATACCTTCAGAATTGAATACATGACCCAAGAATTTAATTTCTCTCTTTGCAAAAATACATTTGTCTTTGTTAAACTTTAAATTTATTGATTTGGCTCTCTGTAACACTTTCATTAATGTTTCATTATGACTTTTCTCATCAGAAGCATATATTAATAGGTCATCAACATATATTATTACATTTGGTATGTCTGAAAATGATTCTGTGAGTATTTTACTGAAAATTTCTGTGGAACAGTTCAGCCCATAAGGTAAACGTAAGTATTTGTACCTACCATAAGATGTATTGAATGTACAGAGGTCAGAACTGCTCGAATCTAGGGGGATCATCCAGAAACCAGAATAAGCATCTAAATGTGAGAAGTATTTTGCTCCATTTAATCTACATCTAACATCTTCAATTGACATTAAAGGGTAATGAGAGCGTTGATTAGCTTCATTCAAGTTTCTGGGATCCAAACATATTCTTAACTTCTTATTGGGTTTTTCTACAATTACTATGGAACTAACCCAATAGGTAGGCTTAGACACTGGCTCTATCACTCCCAACTCCGTCATGCGATCCAATTCTTCTTTAAGTTGTAGTTGAAGAGCATATGGTACTTTACGTTGAGCATCTATTTTTGGTTGTACATCAGACCTCACTGTCAAATGGCACGTGTTCGGCAAACATCCCAGACCCTGAAATACATTTTGATATTGACTTAGCATCATATGAAGTTGTGAGTTTTCAATATTTTGACTGTAAATTCTTTTCACAACACCCAATTCAGTACAGGTGTCAGCACCAATCACTGGCTGACAAGCCATTGAAGTAACCATAAACTTTATATCATAGCATCTGTTATTTACATGACACTTGAGTACACATGAACCTTTAGTGGGTATTTTGTCACCACTATATGAAATTAGATTGACTGGACTATATTTCAAATCATTCATAGGTAAATTTAGTTTTCTGAAAACATCAATTGATATACAATTAGCTTTAGCACCAGTATCTAACAAAAATGTGATAAAATTATTATTTATTTTTAAATCTATGAGCCAATTATTTGCATATTGCAGACTATTCCTATACATATTACTGTCAATTGTGCCCATGAAGAAACCATTGTCTGTATTATAAGATGATAGATACGTATTACCTTGAACACTGGTACGCTCCACTTCAATACTGTTTACAGTTCGGCAAACATATGCAAAATGGCCAATTTTGTTGCATTTGTTGCATTTCTTCCCCATGGCCGGACACTTGAAGCGATGAACTTGTCCACATTTGTTGCATTTCGTTTGTTTGTAAGCAGAGTTGTTTTTCTTGATCACTGATATATTAATTTCTTTCTCTTCTAAGTATGTAGTATTCTGCTGTGACTCTTCCATCGTCTTGTAGGTTGACTGTACTTTTGTTAGTTCTATATTGTTTTCTGACAAAAGTTTTTGACGTATGTCTGTGTGTCGTTTATCCATATTACAAATAAACATGTCTCTTATGAGAGAGTCCTGCAATTCTCCAAACTCACACGTCTTTGCAAGCTTTTTCAACTTCGTAAGAAACAGGTCAAGGGAGTCGTCACCCTGGTGCAGACTAAAAAACTTGTGTCTTTCAATTGCTAGATTTTTCTTGGGAATAAAATATGCACTGAATGCCTTGATTGTCATGTCATATTTAGTTTTTTCAGTCTCTTTGAAGTTGTTGTAAATGTCTAATGCCTGTTCTCCCATGCAGTGAAGCAACATTGCAATCTTTCTTTGGTCTGTCTCTGCGTCGTATTTCATAGCCAATATGAAGTTTCTGAATAGTTGTTCCCATTTTTTCCATGCGTCCGCCAGATTCTCATTATCAAATGGGAAAGACGCAAACGGTTTCACGAAGTCCATCTTGTCTTGTAGTAGTCACGCAGTCACACGCCACGTGTTCCACCAACTTGTCCGAAATGAGTCTTTTACTGTGTTCTTTGCTTGAAATTTTTCGTTTTCCGCTGCCACCATGTTTTAATATAATGAAAACCAAAAGTTGACCATTTTGTTTTATTTTACAAAGTATAAATTTTACAAATGTGTGTCGTCTCGCCCGCCTTTCTTTCCGCCTTCTTGTCTTCCTCTTTTGGCCGTGTTGCCATATTCGCCACAGATAATAACATCAATCATAACACACACCAGCAGATGTACTTGTGTCAAACCACGTTTCTGCCATTCTATAGTGTGCACATTATGACATCGCGGCGGATCGAATATATGAGACATGTTAATGAGATGCAGGAGTTTCTGTACTTTTAAATGGAAGACTCTGGTGACTTGGTGTTAACATTTTCTTTGATTTATGGTCAATTTGGGTTACATGTTGCAGTTATAAATAAATCAGGTTTACTGTAATGTCTGACGTAAGATATTGCGTTCTTCGATTTTTCAATGTTTACATGAAAAATCGTGGAAAATCGACGTCCACCTGTGAATGATAAAGGTAGTATAACCAACGGTCCAATGCCGTTGCTGTATTCAATGGCCTGTAAAGTATCCTGAAGGTAAACGTAATTTGCTGCTCAATTTAGTTTGATTATTACGAATGTAGGCCAATCTCTCAAAGTTTTGGTTTGTTAACATTCCATATCTAAGCAAAGGGTTGAAATTGCAAAACCATCTTCTCCACGACATAGCATGAAAGGATATTGTAAACAGTCATAAGATCTGTGTAACTCTGAATTTTTTTGCAAATTATCATCACGACTATGCAACACAATATCTCTTTTGTCAAATTGCTGTCCAGCTATCACCACTGCTACTTCACTCGTGGAAGGCGCATTATATCGTACTCTGTGTTCTCCAGCAGGAACAATTTTTTTTATGGAATAGGGGGCAAACGAGCAGACGGGTCACCATGGAAAGCGACTACCGCCGCCCATGAACGCCTGCATCTCAGGATTCACAAGCGCGTTTTCAAGCTTTGAGGAAGGAGTACACTCTTTTCAATGCCTAGTAATGTTCACACACTACTGACATGGTACATGTGACGTATACCATTATATAATAAAATATAGGACGCAAGCCAACGGCAACGCCATTCGTTCACTTCCGATCTGACACTCGGAGCGGGCGAGCGTGCTGTGGAGTTGGGTGCCTATGTACATAATTGTGTGGTGTTTTATTACAAGTACCCCTATATAAAAAGTGGATATCACATTGGCGACGAGTAAAAGCGCAGTAAGTAAAATAAATGTTCATATGTACCTGCTTCAGATTCGGTCAACAAAAAAAAAAAAAAAAAAAAAAAAAAAAAAAAAAAAAAAAAAAAAAAAAGATAGAAGGGAAAACAGAGCCGTTTTGTAAATCACTACCTGTTGAGTTAGGAAACATCTGTAAAATGTGCATTTTGTAGGAGTATAATAGCACAAAATATCTTGTAATATAATGCAATATGTTACTTGAACCGTAATCGACGTAGTATTTATGTAGCATAACTTGCTGTTGACAGCATTACGAGTGTTTATAATTTAGATCGTAGCTACATCTCGATCTAAATATTTACAATGGGTTTGTATATACTATGGGTTTGAGTGTGAATTGTTGACCGAAGCTGGTTGCAAATAAATGCAAACAAAAGACTTGATTGGAATAAATCATCTCTCCAATTTATTCGTCAGTTAAGTATGAATGTACCAACGTTTTTAAAGCGTTAATACTAAAATGAAAATATTATAAGTGATGCTAATGTGCCTAACATTGTCTGTCGGTATATAAACAAAAATTTATAATAAATCAATACCCACATAGTGGTAACAAAGTATATTCCTGGTTTAACATTCTACAAACATGCTTATTTTACGATATACCTACATCTTATTTATTTAACTTTTACTTATGCTTAAATAGCATATTCAATAGAAAATAAATATAAATTTAAAATAAATACAAACATTTGATAAAACATTTTATAATACTCTAATTTTAAAGGGCCTTAAAGCGGTTAATGGATTTAATTTTATATGATATTCCGATCGCTCTTCAGCAGTCATTGATAACGACTATTAATTTAAATAAATATTAATTTTATGGTCATTAATTATAATCAGTCTTTGATAGTATTTATTATATTATGTGTTATCGAGATATATCATATTATGAAATTGGAGCTCAGTTAAAGTTATAAATACCAATATTTATTTGGTACAATCACTTAAATTAGACCTAGAAATAATTATTAAAGCGTCCTCTTCGCTACCGTCAATTGAGCGACTTCCACGACAGACATAACAAACCTGCAACATCTACCAGCATCAACAAAATCGACAATAAAACCATAAAACGATTCACCAGACGAGAGGTTGATTCCTGCTGCCGTTGTGGCAGTAAAAATCACAAAAGTGACAGCAGTACTTGCCCTGCAGTTAATGCTAATTGCATAAAATGTGGATTTAAAGGCCATTTTCAAAAACACTGCCAAACCAGGGCCAATAAACGAAAAAGTTCTAACTTTCCACCAAACAATAAATATAAAAAACCCAAAGTTAAGTCTTCCCAAAACAAAGGATCTACATCTGTAGATTATATTTTCCACATCGATGACGATGCAATGATAGACTGTCAGGTAGGTGGAGTTCAAATTCAAATGCTCATTGATTCTGGTAGTAAATCTAATATTATAAATGATCGAACCTGGGAGTACATGAAGCAATCTCAAGTTAGAGTCTCTAACCAAGAGAAGCTTTCCGACAAAACGTTCCTGGCATATGGTGCCAAAGAGCCATTAAAGGTACTAGGCTCATTTGAGGCTCCAATAAAGGTGGGGTCAAATTTATTAATTTCAAAATTTTATGTTATTGAAAATGGATCTAGGAACCTTTTAGGAAAGCAAACGGCTATTTCTCTAAAAGTTTTAAAATTGGGTCTGGGTGTCAATTTTATCGAACAAACACCATTCCCCAAATTCAAAGACGTTCAGTTAGAAATCATGTTTGACAAAACAGTTCGCCCAGTTTGTCAACCTTACAGACGTGTTCCGATTCCTTTGGAGTCAAAAATAAACAAAAAGTTGGATGAACTAGTACGATTGGATATAATTGAACCGGTAAATATGCCTTCTGCGTGGGTTTCTCCGATGGTGCCAGTTTTGAAGCCTGATGGTGATATTCGTATTTGTTTAGATATGAGAATTGCTAATAAAGCCATTATAAGAGAGAATCATCCCTTGCCTACCATGGAACAACTAATTCCTAAGTTTTGTAAAGCAAGTTTTTTTTTCTAAATTAGATATTAAAAATGCTTTCCATCACGTTGAATTGTCAGAAAATAGCAGAGAAATTACAACATTTATAACTAGTAAAGGACTTTTTAGGTATAAAAGACTAATGTTTGGAATTTCTTGCGCACCTGAACATTTCCAAAAAATTATGGAAAAAATGTTATTACCTTGTGACGGTGTCGTAAATTTTATAGACGACATCGTTGTTTTTGGACGAGATATGCAGGAAAGTCAGACTAGGCTTGAGCACGTTTTAACAGTACTTAGAGACAACAATGTCTTACTGAATAAAAGTAAATGTGTTTTCAACGGAAAATCTATTCAATTTCTGGGACACGAACTCTCGGCTCGGCTTCAGGCGTTAAACCACTTGACAAATACATCAAAACAATTGAGACATTTAGATCACCGGAAACCATCGAAGAAATCCAAAGCTTTCTAGGGCTAATTAATTTCGTTGGAAAATGGATTCCCAATTTGTCCACCTTGACAGAACCAATTCGTCAGTTACTTAGGCAAAAAGTGCATAAGAATGCTAACATCACAGCATTTTGGCATAATCCGCAAGCAGAAGCTTTTGCAAAATTAAAGGATTGTCTCTCCAAGATTTCAACCCTTGGCTACTATGACCCAAAAGATCGTACCCAAGTATTCGCTGATGCGAGTCCCGTAGGACTAGGTGCTGTACTGATTCAGTACGATAACAATGAGCCCCGTATTATTGCTTTCGGTAATAAAAGTCTAACTGACGTAGAAAAACGGTACTGCCAGACCGAAAAAGAGGCGCTAGCCTTAGTTTGGGCAATCGAGCACTTCCATATATATTTATATGGGAAAAAGTTCGAACTTGTCACCGATCATAAACCCCTAGAAGTCATATTTGGTATACGATCAAAGCCTTGTGCACGAATCGAACGTTGGGTCCTTCGATTACAAACATATGATTATAAAGTAATATATAAACCGGGCAAATCGAACATAGCAGATCCATTATCCCGTCTATGCAGGGCTACCAACTCACAAGAAGGTTCTCTTGGAGGCGAATATCATGTCAACCAGATTGTGCAATATGCACGACCTTTTGCATTACCACTTAAGACAATTATTGATGTATCGAATAACGATAAGGAATTTAAATTGGTTAAGGATGGGTTACTGAATGATAATTGGGATCATTCAGTAAATAATTACAAATTATTTCAACATGAACTCTGGTTACATGATGGCGTTTTGTTAAGAGGTACCAAGATAGTAATTCCTACTGAGTTGAGGGGTATAGTTTTGGCAGCAGCCCATGAAGGCCACCCAGGTATAGTCAACATGAAGGCTAGGTTACGTACCAAGGTCTGGTGGCCGAAAATAGACAAGGACGCCGAAAAAACTGTAAAAAATTGCAGAGGGTGTACCTTAGTCTCGGCTCCTAATCCACCATTAGCTATGAAAAGGCGTGAACTGCCTTCAAAAGCCTGGGTGGATACTGCTGTTGACTTTTTGGGTCCTTTGCCTAGTGGAGATTATCTTTTTGTGATTATCGATTATTACAGTCGATACAAAGAGATTGAGATCATGAAAACAATATCTGCACAAGATACAATTAGAGTGTTAAAGAAAATTTTTTCACGTACCGGGAATCCTGCTAGCATAACGGCTGACAACGGCAGACAATTTTGTAGTCAAGAATTCAAGGCATTTTGTAGTGAACATGGAATTACACTCTTTAATACGATCCCTTACTGGCCTCAACAAAACGGTGAGGTTGAGAGACAAAACAGGGATATCCTTAAAAGACTTAAAATCAGTCAATGCGAGAAATCAGACTGGAAAGACGATTTGTTAAAATACCTAATAATGTACAATAGTACACCGCATTCATCCACAGGTAAATCTCCATCAGAGCTATTCTATGGAAGGCAATTCAGAGATAAATTACCCTTTTTAACAGATCTTGAAACCAGTTATAACGATTTAGAAGTTAGAGACCGGGATAAAGAAACAAAAGACAAAATTAAATTAATCGAAGACAGAAAGAGAAAGGCTACAGACAGAGAATTAGGAATTGGCGAGAAAGTCTATGTAAAGAACTTTGTCAAAGAAAATAAAATAACTCCAGACTACAATCCAACACCTCATACCGTAATAAGCGCTGAAGGAAGTGATATAAACGTAAGGAACGATAAACTGGCCAGGAGTACAGGCGAAATATTGTACATCTGAAGAAAGTAGAAGGCGAATGGAAAGTTATTAATCAGGGAGATGTATCTAATAAAGATGAATAGTAATTTACGGTCATCTATTACCAGCAAAGTTAAGTGTATCTAGTAAATTAGAATAGTGATTTATGATTTAGAAAATTAACAAATTAATTATATTAAAAGGAAGAGATGTGACGTATACCATTATATAATAAAATATAGGACGCAAGCCAACGGCAACGCCATTCGTTCACTTCCGATCTGACACTCGGAGCGGGCGAGCGTGCTGTGGAGTTGGGTGCCTATGTACATAATTGTGTGGTGTTTTATTACAAGTACCCCTATATAAAAAGTGGATATCACAGTACCTATTAATACCATACGATCGTCTTTGTAAGGAATCAGAAAATCGTAATTCATGGCAGAAATTTCTTCATTTACTCATAAATTAGTTACTCTCTCAGATCTGTGACTGTTCGGTTGTCCGTTTTGTTCGGTGTTACTATGTGTCTGTGCGGACGATTCTCTGGCTCTCTATATTCGATGTCTATCCCGATCTTGGCTAAGTGGAGCCTCACGCTCTACTTACGATTCTTTGGCTCGCTGAATTCTATGTCTTTCCCTATCCTGGCTGCGGCGAGCCTCACGCTCTATTGAGAATTCTCTTTCTCTCTCAGCTCTATATCTATCCCGAAGCTGGCTGAGGCGAGCCCCACGTTAAGTTGACGATCCTTCATCTCTTGCTGAAAGTGCTCTTCTAGCATTCACTGTACTACGACCTATGTCCGAACGACGACGTCTTCCAGACATAATTTTTAAATTCTGTACAAAATTTACTCAGTTCTTGTTTGAACTCACACCTTATACGTATGATTATGAACAAATTGCAATATTATTAGTATGTGCTGCAGTCTTCGATCAACAATCATCATCATCGACAGCCTTTAATAGTCCACTGCTGGACATAAGCCTCTCCTTAGAAAGGAGGTTTTGGCCTACTATACTACGCTGGCCAGACGGGTTGGTAGGTATCAACAATGGCAACTAGATAAAGGGTCACGTACAAAATCAAAGCTAAATGCTGTCCGCGTGAATATGTACTTATACAGCTACATTTGTTTACTAACAAACGGATAGAAAAGTTTTAAAATAGTTTTAAGTTCAATCTAATTACAACTATGGCACATAGGAATAAAGTCACAAATCTTCAAAATATTATCGAATACTTACGATCATTCCTTACATAAAACGAGCAAAGTAATAAATTACTCCTATCACTTACAAATGAAAAGACATAATTTAAACAACATTTAGTGTAAAATTAACCTTAAACTGTTAAAAATAAAGTGCTTTTTCTCGTTATTGCCTTGAGAGCTACATCGTTTTGTTTTGTTTATTTTTGCTTCTTCGAGTTCTACTACAGGAGGTATGGAGTCGCGTTGAACACTAAAATAATGTATAATATGAACTTAAAAGTTTAGTTTTTATGTTTTGTACATCTGTGTTTGTTAGTATTTTTACATTAGGTACTTATTATTTTATCAGCGTTACGTTTTTGTGTAATATGGATGTTTATTTACTTTATCACATATGATGTGGAATTTGCAAAAGCTATTTAGACGGATACAGTATTAATCGTTTTAAAATTAAATACGTAACTAACGTATGTAATTTCATAACTTAAGCATTTCATACACATTATAATAGCCCTTTACACCATACAATTTAAATGAATATGATAGGAGTTATCGTAAATTAAAAACTACGCGCGATATGCGATATACGATATACTGCTAATTGTTGGTTATTCGGTGTGGATTGAATCTGTGTTTTTAAAAAGACTCTTTAATAATAGATATACGAGTACATGAATTCCAACAACACAATGATTTATCACGTCACAAATACATTTAAGCAGACAAGAAAAACAGATATAATATTACATTTCGATTGTGAATCATTCAAGAATGTACCTACCTATAATTTAGGAACTGCTGTTTTAACTAATCGACGTCGGTTAGTATTTTCGGATATATCTAACTTATCAAAGTGATCCGAGCATAAACCAAACAAAATAAAAAACCGACTTCAAAAAACACTATTCCAAAACAAATTAATGTGCACTAAAAAAAAAATGCGTATTCTTCTACAACTTAAAAATCAACTTACTTTTTCTACTCATCAATATGTAGGTGCGATCTATGTGTTTGCCAGGCAAGAAGGTAGGTAGGTACCTACCCACTTCAAATCTAACTCAACATATACCTATGAATAACAAACAACGATCAAAATATTTTTTAGAGTTCTCCTAAGTAAAATGAAATGAAAAATATTAGACTACTTAAAAGTCAATCAAATTATTACGATATATATACGTGTCAGCCAAGGTAACATTTATAAGCCAAGATTTATTTTTTTATTTTTAGTGAATCTGAAGTACACTAACTAATTTGTCTGAATATGGGTAGACCTAATAAACGTGCTGCTCATATGAGACAGCGCCGTTTGAATAAACAAACGAAGTCAGGGAGAAACGCCGAAACTGCGGCTTTACATGAAAAAGGTTTTGAACCGAGGTTTTGAAGGTTTTGAAAATATCTAAAAACGTAGTCACCGTCTCGGCTTGATCAACGACCTCTATCGAATGAGAAGGAGGAGCAACGTGCAAACCGACTCGGATTAATCCACGATCGTCTATCTAATGAGACGGAGGAGCAACGTGCCCACCGACTCGGATTGATTCACGATCGCTTATCAAACGAAACACCTGAAACTCGTTCACTGGATTAAGAATACAGAATGTAACCCCCCTTTTTCATTCCATGGGTGTCGTAAGAGTCGACTGAGGGAGCAAACTACGCAGGACAACAGCACTGCAAAGAGAAGGAAAACTTGAAACAAACCCTATACCAACGCGTCTTGGCAGCGTGGTATACTAGGCCAAAACCTCCTTTCTAAGGAGAGGCCTCTGTCCAGAAGTGGACTAGTAAAAGCTGTTGATGACAACAATTACTTGACCTTAACGACGTTACTGTAGGTGACTCAAATATCCGGATAGCCTATAAAAGATTCAGCCGAGTATCGTTAATTTGCTCCTAAGAATTGAAGAGTTTCGTTACTTTGTCATGGATCCCATATTCAGAATCTAACCAAACTCTCATCAAAGAACCCTTAAAGTACATCCATTTTAATAAAAAAAGAATCGAAATCGGTTGGTGTGATATTGAGTTATTCGTCTGTTTGTCGCAAACATACTGAATGCAAATTTAAGGCTTATATGGTTTTCTCATGGATGCCATTATCAGAACTGAACTAAATTGAAATGGGACCACGCGGGAAGCACCAGCTTTCAAATAAAAAAAGAATCATTAAAATCGGTTCACTTAGTGAAAAGTTCTGAGGTAACAAACATAAAAAAAACAGTCGAATTGAGAACCTCCTCCTTTTTTTGAAGTCGGTTATAAATACTTACAAAATAATTGCCTTAACTCTAAATTCAAGCCAAGATCTTAATAGAAGAAATACAATTGATAAATTATGGTTTTAATCTAATGCTATCTAACTTAATGTTTACTAAAAGTGCGGTTTAATGATGTTCGTAGTTTAGTCGGTATTAAGGTTATACCGACTAAACTACGAACATACAATTTAGAAAAAAAGTCTCGCTGAAAAGCACGTTTTGTCTTAAAAAAGAATTCACTTTAGTATTTAAACACTGATAGTATTTTTTTACAATTTCGAATATATATTTTTTGTTATTTATCGTAACGTACTTATAAGTATGGAATACGTTGTCGCGCTGAAAAGCACGTTTTTTTTAAAGTATTGTTATTTCGTTTCCCTCGCTAGAGAGCTCCGATAAACACGTGCAATCGTTGCTAATCCTAAAGTGCATTAGGGCGAAGCGCGGCCTCCACGCGCTATTTATAGCGGTATACGAGTATATATTATATTATATGCGGTACCGCCGCACTCGCTATGTCCCAAATTACATGCTGTAAAGGGCAATATTGATCTATATTAAATGCACAATGTACTTAAGCTACTTAATAGTATAAGGATTAACGCTGTATCGCTTAAAATCGCTTCGTAAATAAGCCATTATTTCTCGTAAAAGTAAAGGATAAAAAATGGTTATTTTGGGTTATCCCTAAGAGATAGACATATACCATCGCAGACTTTTTTGTAGACCTTTTTAAGGTGTACAATACTGTAGTACATTATTTTGATCTATCTTTAGTTAGTTACATTATCAATATAAACCTTCCTCTTGAAACACTACCTATAAAAAAAACCGCATCAAAATCCGTTGCGTAGTTTTAAAGATCTAAGCATATATAGGGACAGACAGACAGCAGAAAGCGACTTTGTTTTATACTTTGTAGTGAAGTTAACAGTTTAATAACTGTATCAATAGGCTTTTCGATTCGAAGATGTTTAGGAAATTTTGTAAATTGGCTAAGTCTGCGAGCAAGTTATGCTTGCAAAACAAGCATAACTTAGCCAATTTGGCGGAGCGGGACCGGGAGAGGTTTAGAACTCTCTCTGAGCGCCAGGCCCGGCAACGGGCTAGGTACCGAAGACGACTCAGGCATCGGAGGTCGCAGAATGATCTTCGTCCTCAATAAGCGCATACCTGGGGATGGTAGGTGAAGCCATCTGTCACCCTAGCAGAAGCAGGCCGGAGTGGTGGCGAGACGCGCTGCGGAGCGCGCGCGCCCCTTCGGGAGCACAAAGAGGACATAGGGGTTTCCACACCGGAGGGGGTCATTTACAAGTCGTAGATGGCCCGAAGCACGTCGGGGTATCAGAGATGTCCTTCCTAGGGTACACCTGGTTCCCCGGCAACTGGCGAGACGGCGTGCGGTTTTTGGTCGGTTCGAGTCCGACATAACCACCGGTGGGTAGTATCCGAGGGGATTTCTGCACAGAAAAAAAGGTGATGCGTAGTTCAACAGGTCATCTAGTTTAAAATGAAGAAGGATTACAATTAAATCATCACCGAAAAATGTTATTATATTTTGACAAAAACTTGGAAATTAATTTTTTCAAAAGTGGACTGCTAGATTTATTTTTTCTTATTTACATAGGTTTCTGCATAAGCTTAGCTTATCTTAACATAAATAAATAAAATAAAAAAGCCTTTTTATTTCCAGTAAATTTTACAAAGGACACGTAACTTTGGCTGCACCATTAGCTGAACTATTAAACATGATTTTGCAAAATTCTGAAACACCGTCACAATGCTCTGAATCCAACATCATATTAATATATAAAAAAGGTGACCCGAAGGATATCGGAAACTACCGACCAATAAGCCTGCTACCGAGTCTACACAAATTATTCTCCGCAATTATAAATACAAGGATTAGTGACACATTGGAAAAAAAGCAGCCGGTGGAGCAAGCAGGCTTCAGAAAGGGTTTTTCAACGGTTGACCACATTCATACTCTTAAATTAATAATGGAAAAGTATCAGGAAAACAAAAGAACACTTTACATAGCATTCATCGACTACCAGAAAGCCTTTGATACGGTAAGACATACAAGTATCTGGGAAAGCCTAAAGAAACAAGGAGCGGAGGAAATATATGTAAAAATCATCAAATCCGTATATAGAAACAATAAGGGTAAAATAAAGCTTGAATCCTTAGGCCCTAGCTTCCCAATAGAAAGGGGAGTCAGACAAGGCGATCCGCTGTCTCCAATAATAGCAATGATATCGCCTCTAGTGTACAGTTCTGTACCTTTTTTACTCAGTCCTTCCATCCATGTTGTATTAGTTCTGAGTTTCTTATAGGCCTTCTTTGTACTTCTAGTGCTTTGTAGATGTTCTTTTATTGTGTCTAGTCTATATTTTGCGTGATCTGCTTTTATATTTTTATTGACTACTTTATATAGTGCGGTTAGTTCATTTTTCTCACTTCGTGATTTGCGTATAGTTCTCTGTAATTCCTTTCTTCTCTTTAATAGCCTTACTGTACTTGCCGATAGTATTTTGTGTTGTTTATTATCTTCTCTCTTTGGGCGGGCTTGTTTTAAACTAAAAGTGATAGCCTTTTCTATCCTGTCGTAGCAATATTGTACCGAGGTGTTTTCGCAGATAGTTGGAGTTACAGATAACTGTGATATTAGGCTTTCATTGTATTTGCTCATTTCGTCTGCGCTCTTAAGTTGGATTTGGCTATTTCTAAATTTGGCTCTAGATATTCTTCGTTTGATTAGTGTTATTGTTGATCTAACTATTTTATGGTCCTAATGGTAGTTCAGGTTCAACGTCGATGTTTTGGAATATTCCTGGTTGGTTTGACAAGATAAAATCGATTTCGTTTTTGTATTTTCCGTTAGGGGATCGCCAGGTCCATCTTCGACTTTGTTTTTTTTAAAGCATGTGTTTACTAATAGGTATTTACCTATGAAATTGCCGTTTTGTATGCAATAAGTGAAAGTACTTATTTTTTCAAACTTTTTATTTCTGTTATTCGAAGTAATCACCCATGCAATCGACGCATCTTTGCCAACGCATTGGCAGTTCATTTATGCCCTTCTTGTAAAAATCAGCTGGACGGGAGGCAACAAACTCTTCAAAGGCATTTTGTACTGCCTCTCGGGAATTGAATTTTTTACCCTCTTAAAAGTTGCCTAAATTTTGGAAAAAGTAATAGTCGGTAGGTGCAAGGTCTGGAGGTCACATCTGCAACCAGCTTTGATCAATCGGTCGTCCCCAGCACTGCTCCTTCACGACAACGCGCGACCCCATGCTGCGCAACAGACAGTCTCCAAGCTGCAAGAGCTGGGGTTGGAAGCTCTCCCTCATCCGCCATACTCACCAGACCTTGCACCTACCGACTATTACTTTTTCCAAAATTTAGACAACTTTTTAGTGGGTAAAAAATTCAATTCCCGAGAGGCAGTACAAAATGCCTTTGAAGAGTTTGTATCAATAAACTGCCAATGCGTTGGCAAAGATGCGTCGATTGCATGGGTGATTACTTTGAATAACAGAAATAAAAAGTTTGAAAAAATAAGTACTACTAATAAGTATCCGTGCTTTTTAGTAACCAAATATTCATCAGCTTTGAGGGTTCCAACCTTGGCGTTAAAGTCTCCCATTAGTATTGTGGTTTTGTGTGCTGTGTCCAAGACTTTCTCGATTGTAGTGTAGAATTATTCAATATCATATTCGCTTGCCGCTTCTGTTGGTGCGGAAGCTTGTATGATGGATATCCATGACCTTGTATATTTATGTTTAGTGTTGCGACTCGCTCTGTTATTCCATTGAAGCTTATTATGTGGTTTTAGAGGGACTTAGTTATTATAAAACCGACCCCATATTTACAAGGAGTTTGTCCTATGTAGCACATTATAAAGTTTTCGTATTCTTCTATTTTGTTTCCATGTCTTCTCATTTCCGATATTCCAATGATATCGTATTTTATATTTCTTATAGCCCTTCAAATTCAAGCAAGCAATCATATGATGAAAGAGTCCGGACGTTGTAAGTTGCAATCGTTATTTTATATTTATATAGGGTATTTTTTTCCTCTGTTGGTGTATTAATTGGACGGTTTTAGTCGTATTCTTCCACGGTGACCAACCGGGTTGGAAGATTTTTTCTATTATACTTTTGTTTGTTCTTTTGTTTAATTGTGGCATCTATGTGGTAGGAGGGGCTTAGTTGCTATATATTCTCCCAGTTACGTTCTTGGTTAATGTCAGTTTTGGTTGTATTTTTGTTTACCAAGAAGTTGAACATGCTAGGTTTTATAACTCCTTCTGAATGTATTTTAACATACTCGCACACATTGTTCGCTTATTCCGAAAGGACTTATTTTAAACTAGCTGACCCGCGCAACTTCGTCTGCGTCTCTCAAAAGTAATAAATTTTCTCCGTTTTTGAAACATTCTTCATTGGTGCTCCGCTCCTATTGGTCTTAGCGTGATGATATATAGCCTATAGCCTTACTCGATAAATGGGCTATCTAACACTGAAAGAATTTTTCAAATCGGACCAGTAGTTCCTGAGATTAGCGCGTTCAAACAAACAAACAAACAAACAAACAAACAAACTCTTCAGCTTTATAATATTAGTATAGATATGGACGATTTTGGCGACGACACGGTGGTAGGTTAAGGTATGCCATAAACATAAATTGTCACTTGCTTGCTATTACGAAAATTTTAATAGAATTCTAGGCATTATGACAGAATTATTTATGGCCAAACGTAATGCAAATGCAAACGACATTCTCTTTGAACAGGGCCAGGGCCAACTGAAGTTTACAGAATGTTTGACAAATAATAATGAATAACGAATTTTTAATTCTAGTAGGTATGTAAATGTTATCAAAATGAGGGAGTCGGCCGCCGCCAGCTACATTCGCACGACAGTCTGTTACGATTTTAGCGTGGCTCCACACTATCTCTGAAACCTATTCAGTTTACAAATTACTTTTTGCATCAATTGTACAGATGTTGTGCAGTGCCAAAGTACAGAGAACTAGTGAACTCGATAGAAAAGTAAGTTAGCAGATGCTTATTACTTTTGATTATTTGCTGTATTTAAATTTCTTTAGTTGAATTTGTGCAGCGTCAGTGCAAAATACCTAATCATAGTTAAAGTAGCAGCTAAAATAGAAATATTTTAGCAGAGGAGATATTATTGGGAATTATTTATGTTTCAGGAAAATATGTTACGCATGGTCCAAAATGTTGTAAGTACAAACTGCTAGTATTAATATAGTTAATGCACTATCTTATTTGTTGTATGGTTCATAAAAATTTGTTAGTAAAGCCAATGAACTGTAACTTCATAAGCAATACCTGTATTTTGTACTGAAAACCCTCATAGTTCATTATCTTTTAGCAGATTTGAAAAAAAAATGTGAAAGTGTATTTCTAAAGATTGTCCCAGTTATAATATATGCAACTGTTTTCAATAATAGCACATATGGTAAATTCAATTATACATAGTTAATATCATCATTAATATGATTTTTGATATAAACTTGTTTGATTTTACACTAGGAAATTAAATAACATATTTATATTATCATATTTGTATTAATATTACAAAAAGGATGACTTGTTTTCACATATAAATATCAGTAACATTAACATTTGCAAAAATGTACCTACTTCTACAATGTAGTTAAATTTAGATTATTTTATATCTGAAAAACATAATTCTTAAACTCATTTTGACATAACATACTTCTAAGTTTATTATTTTAACCATAACTTGTATGTTAAAAGTAGATGTACTTTGCTATGGAATTGCAAAACTTTGGGAAATTTATTGAAATATTTTCAAGTAATTGCTACAGCTATAGATTACATTCATGGCTATAATATTTATTTTGGAATACTTCTCTCTGCTTGAGTATCTGTTAGAACCTGATT
The DNA here is from genome assembly GCA_902825455.1 of Arctia plantaginis. Taxonomy (NCBI): domain Eukaryota; kingdom Metazoa; phylum Arthropoda; class Insecta; order Lepidoptera; family Erebidae; genus Arctia; species Arctia plantaginis. Next base: position 13,565,387 of record CADEBD010000288.1, read on the forward strand.
AAAGTGTCTGCTAGGTAACAGTTCAATGCACTTGATTTGCAATGGATCCTTTGAAAGAGTCATTAGAAAAAAGTTCGGCACCTGTGAATTAAACCAGCTATCTACATTGGCACACTTGCTTTGGATATTAACATATTTTATTTATCTCTATATTGTACATCATTGCAGTATTCTTTGTACAGGTATTATATAGTACACACTAGCTGACTGTCTCTCAATAGTAATAAATTTTCTCCGTTTTTGAAACATTCTTCTTTGGTGCTCCACTCCTATTGGTCATAGCGTGATGATATATAGCCTTCCTCGATAAATGGGCTATCTAACACTGAAAGAATTTTTCAAATCGGACCAGTAGTTCCTGAGATTAGCGCGTTCAAGCAAACAAACAAACAAACTCTTCAGCTTTACAATATTAGTATAGATTTCAGTATAACAATAGGCAGTCTTATCACTCTTGGCGATCTCTTACAGACAACTTTTATTACTTATATACGGATATTGACAATTTTAAATTAGGGTAGCCTGCAATGTACTATTACAATAAATAAAAATAATAAGTATACATACAACTAATACACTTAAATACATACTGTAATAATAAAAAATAAAAAAATTGATTTATAAGTTGGGTTTGTTTTAAAGAAATATAAAACTAAATTGGTGGCATCAAATAGAAACAAAATAACAAAATAAAAGTCTCGGGCGCCAGATACCACCTTAAAAGAACACAGAACCCACCACAAACACAACAAATACCTCGGACATCTCAGCCAGCTTTGAACCTTTTTAAAACAAGGCGGGAGGCAGCTAATGAATACAAGATGTTAAGTTCTAATGGCTGTTTATTATCCCGTAGTGTCTGTAGAGTACAATGTGTCTTATGTCTCTAATTACAATAGGTAATTCTTATACACAAATTAGTACTGTCATTAATGCAATCCTTTCCAATAAGAAAAATATAAGGTTAAATAAGTTTTAAAGAGTCACATGAAAACTTAATAGACAAAACAATAAACTCTAAGGGTAGACATAGCATTGACCTTCTCTCTAATAAAAATAACACCCCTTGGGGACCTGCAGTATTCAATGCCACGTCGCCAAGAAAAATATATAACAAAACACATACCGATGACCTTGGATCAGTCCGAATGAAATGAAATCAAACCAACTCCGAAACTTCTCACTCCGGTTCCCACGTGGTGTAAGAGGCGGGTTAGCACTCCCCGGCTCCAGACAATGGCGTGCAGCTAAGCAGCTTTTTCTACCAATCCGGTGCTCCACAGCAATCTAATTTCTTGGGGTCAAACTCCGGCGAGAGACAAAAATCCGAATGCCACGCAATGACATTCCAATAAGAAAGTAAAGCAATTTAGGTATTGTAAAGACTTTAGATATAAACTAAAAACCCTGATTCATCTGCAAATAAGGAAAAATTATAGGTTAAAAGCCTATCTCATAAGATGAATCATAACTGTGACAAGAAATCATATTTCACTTACCAGGGTCCCAAAATGTTTCACAAATCAAGCAGCGGCATTATAAGCATTATAAGCATTGCCTGTAACCAATTAAACAAAGAGTTAAAACCACAAATTCCGCCAAGCCAAGCGTGAAGCACGTGGCCGAACAAAACTTACCTTTTCAACAAAAATAATCACTCGAACCAATAGCTCGAGTCCTAACCAGGTTGGCCGAACATTTAAAGAGGAAATAGGCCCTCGTCCATAACAAATAAATACGGATTACTAAAAAATTAAATGACAAAACTTGCTTCGCTTCATTTCACTCGGCGGCCGGTCCAAAAGTGAAGCCAATGTGATACCAGTGCAAAAGCCTGCCGCTCCATAGAGCGGGGAAACAAAAATGTTGCCAGGACAAGAAAAACTAAATCGACTAACTAATCGCGGGCGAACAACATCGATTATTACTCTCGTCCGTCCCTCGACCATCGGCACACGCAGAAACGACAAAAAATTCAACCTAACAAAACAAAAACGAGACTAAGGTTCAAATTACTGTAATGGTGCGAAATGCACCGTTACAATACAACATATATAAATTCATACAGACAGAGGTTCATAAATACACAAATTCCTCTATGATGTCAAGTAGTGATTTGTGACTACTTTTTTAGGGTTGTCTCTAGTGTGTTAAAGTGAGAGTAGTGAGATTTTATATTTTTTTCCGTATTTTGGCAAATCATTTCAAATTGAGCTTTTGAAGTAGTGTTTGTGTGGTTCTGTTGCAGGAATAATCCTTAATAAGGTTAGTGAATGTTAACAACGGGCCTCATTTTAAAGACTCCCCCTGATGGGGGCTGTGTATTACCTCCCGATAAAGCTAAAGCTGTAAAGCGATAGTTGAACTCAGTCTTTTCTGCTGACTTCGATGGAAAGAAAATACGTTTTCCAGCTGCATCGATTGAGACAATTTTCTCAGAACCTAGATTTGAGTCTGATTCCAGGCTTGAATACTCGGTATCAGACAAGGATCCATATTCTGTGTATGTTTCTAGGCTTGAACCTGATACATCATCCGGCATGTCTCTTAAGGCACTCAAACTCGCCCAGTTTTTATATAAAAACAAAATACCTGACATTGTAGAAGAGACCATTAAAAATATGGGTTGTAACAAAGTCTGTGTGGAATTTATTTCTGCTATATCAGTGAATAATTTCATTTACTCCCCAATTGTCAGACAAAATAATTATGTGGCAAATATTCCTCGCTTCCAAATTTTTCGTATGGGTGTTATTAGATATATCCCTATTGAGTGGACCCTGGAGGAACTAGTATCTGAAATCTCTGTCCCTAAAAATTGTGGAGAAGTTGTTTGATTCGAATTTTTTTCGTGTTAAAACATCTCCTGTATCGCTTTACCATTACCCACCATTCAATGTAGGAATTATTGTCGGTTCGGCCACATTGCTAAAAATTGTAGGTCCCAGCCCCGCTGCTATAAGTGTGCTCCTCAACATGCTGTTGACTCATGCCTTTTTTTTTTCGTGCGGAAATCCCCTCGGATACCACCTATCGGTGGCATGTCGGACTCGAACCGACTAAAACCGCACGCCGTCTCGGGTACTTATAGTCGGGGAACCAGGTATACCCTAGAAAGGAAACCAGGGACAACCTCGGGCCATCTACAACAAGTAGACGACCCATGTGTGAACCCCACTTCCCTTCGCGGCACCGTGCGACTAACGTGTGACTTCATGTGCTAACAATTTAAATATTGTTTTCTGTTTTTCTGCGACTAGTTTCCGGCTTGCGGGCGGCTAAAGGTTGTGTATAGTGTTTTAAAGAAAGTCAGTAAGTTTTTATTGTTTTTAAACAGTAATATAGTGCTGAATTATTTTATTACGACTATTGGTGTGTAAATTTATTTTCTTTCTAAAAGTGGGTAGGAGGTATCCTTTGTTTATATTGATTTTTCTCTGCGTGTTATTTATTTTTAAACCTGTTCCTTTTGAAATTGTTGTTTGGTGTGTCTTTGTTTGGCTATGTCGGTACAAGTGAATTTCTAACACCAACCGGGAAAAGGACATTTATCGAAATGTCACCTACGGATTTCTCGCCGAAAGACAGTAGCCGTAGGCGCGTTATTAATTCGGACTTAAGTGGAAATGTTTCGTCTCCTACCGGTCGTGATAACTGTGGGGAGTACAACTACTGTGACTTAGTATCACAGGCCACTGATTATTTAGCAAAAATTAATGAATTAGTTAATGATCAGGGATCTCGGATGAATGTAGGTAATAAAACCCCGATTATGGATATTACTCAACGAATTACCGGTATCGTATCTTTGTTAGCAATAAAATCCTCTAGCAACGAAACGAAGTTAGCGAATTTTGAGCGATAAATGGAGGGTATCGCCACTCAAAAAACGAGTTTAACGTACGCGGACAAACTTAAGCTTCGATTACCACCTAAATCTGCTCCGTGCCCGGTACCTACTGAAGCGCGCGTTCCTAGGCCTTGTGTTATTGCCTATCCCACTACGGAACGCTTAGCGGACTATGCGACCTCGTCAGCAACAAAACAAGCTCTCATGAAGGCTATTAAACCGAGCGATGAGGGATTTCAAATTGTAGGCGTTAAAAAAACCTCTAAGGCAGGCGTCGTGATACGTGTAGCTAACGAACGGCAGCTTAAGAAACTGGAATCTGTGGACGCCATTAAATCAGTAGGGTTGCGCTTAGAAAAACCGAAAGGCCGTAGGCCCCGTATAATTGTAAAAGACGTACCCGGTTCTATGGAAGATCGTGCCTTCCTAACAGCCTTATACCGTCAGAATATCAAGGACGATTAAAAATTAAGTGAGAACGATTTTATTAAGTCAACCAAAATTGTTAGGCATCGTAAACTAGAAAATGGGCGTCAATGGATAGGCTTAGAATTAGAGGCAGCAGTTCGGAAACATCTAGCCAACACAAAAGATAAACTTTATATAGACTGGGCCACATGTAGATTCATAGACGATATAGAAGTAGTTCGTTGCTTAAATTGTCAGTAATTCGGTCATGTACAAAAGTTTTGCACCATAAAAACCCCTACTTGTGCTAATTGCGCCGCCGCACACGAAACGCGAGCTTGTCCAGATAAAGACACACCAGATTTTAAGCCCACGTGCGCACAGTGTAAGCGGTTCAAAAAACCATCTGACCATCGATGCGGCTCATACGACTGTGCCACATACAAATTAAAACTGGAACAGCTAATATTAAATACCAATTACTGAATAGTTTAACTTAGTTTAAAAAAGAAAAAAAAAAGTTAAAAGAGTAACTTACTAAGTAATGAATAATATTTCGATAGGCCAGTTAAATCTTCATAACGATAAAATAGCTACATCAGAATTAGACCGTTTAATTTTAGAACAAAAGTTAGACATTGTCCTTTTACAAGAACAATATCAGAGCGCTCACTTGCGTCGTAATGTAGTACAGCTTGACTGCCGTTCGCAGGCTGGGATATATGTTGCAAGTTCTAATTTTACGGTAACATCTTTGCGTAATCTTATGACGTCACACTGCGCCGTTGCTGAGATCTCATCCTCTACCTGTAAGGTTTACGTAGTGAGCTGCTATTTTCAATATTCACATCCTATTGATCCTCACTTACATCACTTACGTTACGTCTTGCAGTTCCTCGTGGGACATAAAATTATCATTGGCGCTGATGTCAATGCCTCATCTTCATTATGGTATGGCAAGTTGCGTTCAACCGACACGGTTCGACGTTGTGCGGTTGAAGATTTCATTGCGGAAATGAATCTTATTATTCACAATACCCCCGATGCACCACCAACTTTTTGCAACCCAATGGGTGAGTCTTCTATTGACGTGACGCTTACGCGCGACGACGTCTCGATATCCGGATGGCGTGTCCTTCCGGACGCATCCTGTAGTGATCACCGCTTGATCGTGTACGAATTCATACCAAGGGTTGCACAGGATCCACAAAGGGCTCCCTATAATTTTAGATATAAAACTAAAGGTGCGAACTGGGCTTTGTTTGGTTCACTCTTTGCAACTCATACCAAAGACTTCAGTCGCAGTAGTTTATCAGCTGAGGAAAGCGCAGAAATACTATCAGAAACTTTAAAATACATACTGCGCTGATGTAACTATTGGTCGCGGATCTATCACTAACACTCGTAGATGTGATTGGTGGAATGATAGATTAGCCGAACTACGTAGAAGCTACCGGAAAGCTCGTAGAAAACTAAACACTATTAAAAAACATAACGTAACAGGAGATTTGTACAACAATGCTCTCATTGCTCTTAGAGTTGCCAGGTCCCACTAGTCCCAACCCCATGTTCCCTCTGCTCCCTGGAAGCGAGCGCGCTTCGCAACGCGCTCGCCGCCACCCTGGCCTGCTTCTGCTAGGGTGACAGATGGCCTCACCTTTTATACTGGGACTAATCCCACCCACACGCCCACCACTGTAACTCCTGTACACCAGGATCCACAGCAGTGACCCAAGGACACACCGAGTTATGACACTCGGGAAGTCCCAGGAAGAAATTAAACTGTCTTGGAACCCGCAACGAAATTAATCAGAAGAAAATTGGAGGAGTTGGAAATACAGTAAATCCACTTCCCTCCTTAGCAACGCGGGAGACAAAATGAAGTAAAATGGGCATACAACCTTTTGAACAGGGAAGCACCACGGCCACAAATATTACGGGTCCTACGTGAGCTATGTTTGATTTCTATAATATGTATGGCAGAATCGCCTAAACGCACGGAAATTCACCTAAGTTGACACAAGATCCCCATAGTATACCGCCCCAGATGTCACCTGCAAGCTATTCAGCATTATATTACGTTCATTATACCAAAGACTACATTCCCAGAGGATATGATGAGCAGACTGTTCATAGTGAGAGTTAGGTGTTGAGCATTGACACAATGGTGACTCGACTAATTTAAATGAATACAGCTTGGTCTTAAAGTTACCATGACCCGTAAGAAATTGAGCGACACAGTGATCCACCTCAAGCCATATTCTCGACAATCGTTCGCGAACAGATGGAAAGAATTGGTAAAGATGGCGCCCCTTCGATGATTCATCCCAGCGTTGTTGCCATTCGTCTATGAGGTCATTATAGACATCGGGCTGCTGTTGAAGCAATCTTGTAATTTTACCGCGATCCCGCGCGCCAAAAAAATCGCATTCCATGTTTTGTTGTCTTGAATAGTACATGGCTGCACGTCTCTGCACCTCGAGATCGACCGGAAGCACACCCGCCAACACCGGCAAAGCCTCAGTACTAACCGTCCTATATGCCTTACACAAGAATATCAGTGCAAGTCGTTGGCCTTGTAACAGTTTGCGACGGACAGCGCCTACGGTCCATAGCACATAGAACCTAAATAAGTAGCTCCGTATATGATCTTTAATGTATTAAATGATAGATCCCATGTCGCAGTTGATATTCTTGTCAATGCACAGAAACTCTTTTTAGACTTTTCATTAACTATTTCAATATGTTCGATAAATGAAAAGTTTCTTTCTAAAACTAATCCTAGGTAACACACTGAGGTTTTATTTAAAAAAAAAAAAAAAAAAAAAAAAGATGGCCTCACCTGTCCCAGGCCTGCGCTTATGGAAGACGGAGGTCGTTCTGCGACCTCCGGCGCCTGAGTCGCCTGCGGTACCTGGCCCGTGCCCGGGCCTGGCTTGCCGGGAGAGTTCTTAACCTCTCCCGGTCCCGCTCCGCCGTCTCCTTCGCGAGCATCACTTGCTCGCAGAAGGAGACGGCAGAGTTCCACGCACTCTCGCTCCGCACGATAGCCGTAATCAGGCTATCGAGCGAGAGAACTCCCACTCCGATGGCCGCCACGAGGTCTCGCCTCTGCTCAACCCACGCCGGGCACTCTGCCAGCGTATGGAGAGCCGTGTCCACGGTCTGGCCATCGCAGTGGTGCCACTCAGGCGTTGGCTCCTTGCGGATCAGACACAGGTGATCCCCGAAACATCCTTTCCCAGTGATCACCTGCGTCAGTCGGTATGAGAGGGTCCCGTGACGCCTCTCGAGCCAATCCTCCATAACGGGTCTTGCCGCCGCGATGACGGCGTGCCCGGCGCTCGGTTGCCCGAGTCGTTGCCTCCACTCCCCTATGATGACCTGGCGGAGTTGGGATTTCCGGTCATCGATTTCTCGAATCTCGGGACACCGACCCAACTCCCGCGCCTCCTTGCGCCACTGATACAGAGCCGCAAGGGCTCTCGCCTCCAGGTCCCACGGTGGAGTTCCAGCCAGGAGACTCGCCGCCTCAAAGGAGATCGTGCGTTGTTGACTCATGCCTGGTTCCTGACTCGGAGGTATCTTGTTTTTTATATTGTGGTGGTAGCTATTGTACAATGTACTGATAACGGATGTCCAGAACACAACAGACAAAAATCAATTAAAATTGCCATGTCTCAGGAAAATCATAAGATACATTTAAGCATATTCTGAGGCTGCTGCCAGTCCTAAATCTCCTGCTAATTTCCTTCTAAACCCTGTAACGTTGCATTTCTGCACCATTACAGAAAAGTTAATTATCGACGTGTTGTTATTTTGTAGGTTGTTTTGACTGTTGGATTTTCTGACGTTTCAATAAGCTCCGAGAGATGGCGCCACAGTCGAGATTTTTTAGTCTATTTAATCGACTATTGTATTGATTCGGTCCACGGAATTTTTTCTCCATGGAAGTATTCATTCTACTGTAGTTTTTTTGCACTTCTTGCCCTGGCAACCCTTTACTGTCGCGAGACTTTACTGTGAACAGGGTAGACATGTTTGTGATTTTTGAAAGATGGAAATGAAATCCGTTTCTATTTGTTATAATCAGAGGGTTAATCACCTATTATTGTTGGCCGGTTTGGTTAAGAAATGGAGTTTTTTTTAATGGAAGTGTTATTTTGCCTTTTTGGTAAGTTTTAATTCGACGGGGTCGGCTCGTTTTTCGTACTTGGCTTAAGGAGACTAGTGTTCTAAATCTTTGATTATTTGGTTACAGGAATTATTAGTAATGCCTCCGATTTATTTGTGAGACGTTTTGGAACCCTGGTGAGTAAACTATTGTATCTTACAAAGCTTAGACTTCATCTTTGGAGCTAGGGAAATAACCTATAATTTTTGTTTGTTACAGTGCCGTAACAGGGTTCTTTTCTTTCTCAGTTTTGGCTTTTCTTCTTATTAGATTGCAATTTCCTTACGTTACAACTAGTTTCTACTTCACAACCTGCCTGATCCAGGGTTTTAGTTTGCTTCGGAGAGTGGATTTCCTTTTCCTAAGTACCTCTAATGGCAGGAAAAGTCCTCTGACTGTAGCCCATTATTTGGATTCACTTGGGACGGGAACCAGGAATGATGGATTACTTACCCCGCCACGACGACAACCACGTGAAGAACAGGAGTGCGCGTTTTAGGAATTAGTTTTACCATAGTTCCAAACGGACTGTGCTGGCGTTACCGGTATGTCTTTTGTTGACTTTTAAAGATATTTACTTTTAGCTTGTATTATCAAGGTAAACAGATTGCATTAATGACAGAACAAATTTGAGAATAAGAATTACATTTGTAATTAGACCTATAATATTTCATGTACTCTACAGACACTACGGGATAAAAAACTGCCTCTTAATTTTATAACATCTCTTTATTTAATAGCTGCCCCCGACCCTAGATTAAAAGTCTAAGCGCTGACCGAGCTATTCCAGGTATTTATTGTATTTGTTGTCTATGTTCATTTAAGCCGGCACCAGGCGCCCGAGATTATTGGTTTTATTAGAATTTGTGGTGCCGGACCAGTTCATTCATTTGTATTCAACATAGACATACATTAGTTACAAAACACATTTTTTTATATTTTTAATATTACAACCCCCAAACTCATCCATCCCTCATACCTCTCTCTTCTGCTTCTCCTAAAGCTTACAAAAAAACAGTTAACCTTCCCCCTCGCCGTATGATATTCATGCTGATAATACAATTACTCAGTCTCCAACTTCATTCCACCCTAATGGTTGTTGCCTTGTAGGGGGTATAAGGCAACAACCATTAGGGTGCCCATTAGAGTGGAATGAAACTGAAACAACTCCTCTTGCTATTTCTCATGACAATCTTGTGCAGCTCCTTCTTTGCTCTTTGATTAACATGCTGTTTAAAATGTCAGATGCCTTACTGTATGACGTTGCAGTTCTTGTTGAAAAACTACTTTCGGTTATCACTAAAAATAACGTTTCCAATGGCTCTCCAAGTCCTCCAATGGAACTGTAGGAGTATCCGACGTAACAAACAAGATTTCTCTTATCAACAATCAACATAAACCTCTTGTTTTTGCAGTTTCGGAAACCTGGTTGGTTCCATTTTAGAATCTCTAGCTTCTCTTGTCTTTGGGACGATAGAAGTAATGGTTTTTTTTTTTATGGTAGAGGGGGCAGACGAGCAGACGGGTCACCTGATGGAAAGTGACTATCACCGCCCATGAACGTCTGCAACTCAGGAGTCACCAACGCGTTGCCGGCCTTTTAGGAAGGAGTACGCTCTTTTCTTGAAGGTTTGAAGGTCGTATCGGTCCGGAAATACCGCAGACGATAACCCGTTCTACAGATTGGTGATTGATGGTTATGCTGGTTGAGCTTTATTGGTCAATAGGAATATTACATTCTCTCAAATCTTATTACCAAACCACACTTGGCTTAAATATTGTGGCCCATAGAGCTTTTAATGTTTCCTTTGTCTATGTCTATATTCCTCATCCCAACACAAGCATTCTTCTTGAATTAAAAACAATTCTTTCATCTATTCCCTCCCCTGTGATTGTTTTAGGAGACTTTAACTGCCTTCACACTCCTCTATGGAGATCTCACTGTATCGACTCATGCTCTTCTGTCTTACTTGACATTACGGATGATTGTAACTTGTGCATCCTTAATGATGGATCCGCAACACATAGAGTTTCTCCATCCCATCCCATCCCAAAATATTAGTGTTCCAGATCTAACACTATCTTGTGTGTATCTAACACTATAAGTGATCACTTCCCTATTTTAATTTCGTATCTACCCTCTACTTCATATGTTCCCAAAACCCTTCAACCCCTCCTCAACTACAGAGTTTCCCAAGCCGATTTGGATCAATTTGCAAATTTGCAAACAATCAAAGTTACGAAGCGCAATGAGGCTTCATCCCTTTCTATGTCGGATTTCCTCAATTTAAAAAAAATGCTGCTAGCACAACTAGGCTTCAATCTGCTAAAAAATCTTTAGGATGGCGTTCATTTTGTGAGTCCTTATCACCTCGATCTAGTCTTTCACTTGTCTGGCAAAAATTCAAGTCATTCCGTAAAAGTCTTGATGTCACAAACATCTAGCAATGACCCTCATTAATTCCTACACGACTTCCTTAGCCAACTGGCACCTCCATATGCTCCGGATTACGATTGTTTCTAATGTTATTGTTCAAAATACTATGGATGATCCCTTCTCTTTTACAGAACTATTTTTTGCTCTAGGTTATCTCCAAGATTCCTCTCCTGGCATTTACGGTATCCCTTACTCTTTTATTCGTAAATCCTCCAATTTTTGCTAAATTTTCTTCCTCAGTATCCTCAACACCATCTTCTGTTATGCTCAAATACCTGAATCTTGGAAGACCGTGACCTTGGATTTTACACCGTGGGAGAGCCATGCTTCGGCACGAATGGGCCGGCTCGACCGGAGTGATACCACGGCCTCACAGAAAACCGGTGTTAAGCAATTCTTTCGTTGCCTTTCACTGAGTGAGTGAGGTTACCGGAGCCCGAATCCCCCCTCCCGCTGACTCGAGCGAGATGGACTCCAAAGGCGGCAACGCACTTGTGACTTTTGAGTTGCAGGTGTCCATGAGCGGCGGTAGTTGCTTACCAAAAAAAAAACCCAAATTCTCATTCCTGTTCTGAAATCTGGTAGAGATCCCAGAAATTCGTCTTCCTATCGCCCTATAGCGCGCTCCTCAGTACTAGCTAAAAGGATTGCTTGCTAGCTTGAATGGATTCATTCTAGAACACAAGGAATTATTAGCTAAAACCTAGTATGGCTTTAGAAAAGGTTTAGGCACTTTAGATAACCTCTGCATTTTCACCTCTGAAATTCGGCTTGCATTTTCTCGTAACGAGAATGTAATCGTTGTTTTCTTGGACACCTCTGCAGCCTATGACGATGTACATCTTCCTCCTCTCAGGCAGAAAATGCTACATCTGAGTATTCCAGCGAGGATGATTTACATTACCTGTAATATGCTCATGTGTCGTACTATTTCTTTTCGTCATCAAGGTTCTTTTCTCCCTCCTCGTCTTGTATGGAAGGGCCTTCCGCAGGGTTCATTGCTTAGTCCCATCCTTTATAATATTTATACTTCCGACCTAGACCGGTCCGTCAGTTGCTTTTGTAAAGTTCTTCAATATGCTGATGATGTTGCCCTATATTTTTCATCATCCTCCTTCTCTACTGCCACTTCCAGTTTGAATTCCGCTCTGTATTATTTCAATGTTTGGCTATTAGACCACAATCTTTCTCTGTCTGTTTCTAAATGTAGTGCTCTTATTTTCACTAGCAAACGTAATATTCCTGATATCAACCTTTCTGTAGTAGGTGAACTAATTAAAGTAAAAGTTATAAGTTATAAAGTTTTAGGCCTCATTCTTGATTCTAAATTATCCGGTATTCACAATCTAAACCATGTTATTAAGAAGAGCGAGGGGGATGTGAACGTTATGCTGGCCCTAACTGGGGTCCGCTGGGCGTCTCACCCCTTTTGCCAAAAACTTTTATACAATGCCATAGTTCGGAGTCACTTTGATTATGGCTCTTTCCTTCTGAAACCATGCCATAGAGTTGCTCTGTCTAAGCTACAGGTGATCCAGTCTAAGTGCCTTCGAATCATAAGTGGTGCTATAATATGCTCTCCAATAAATGCCCTCTAAGTCGAATGCTTGGAACCTCCCCTTCATTTTCGCCGCTAATTCTTATCTGACAGATACTTTTTTAATGCAGTCCAAATTAATTCCCATCCCCTTCTTCCAATTCTGTCTCAACTTTCTAGTCTGGCCACTACCTCATTGTACTGGGGACACAAGTCCCTCCCTTTGCTCCTTAATTCCTTTATTAAAATGAAAAATCTATCTGATCCTATTTTTCCTTTAAATCCTCTTTTTGAGCTCGAACTTTCCAACCAAAAATCATCCTTGACTTTGGCCTCAATAAACATTTTCGGGCAGGCAACCAAAACTTTCTCCACATCGTTGCGGAGGACTGTTCTGATTGGGTTACGCTTTATACGGATGCATCAAAACTTTCTTTAGATGCATTCGTGGCTTCTGCAGTTTGGATACCCAAAATTAAAATTATATTAAGCTATAAATGCTCTTCCTACAACTCTATCTTTTCAGGAGAATCTATTGCCCTATTGGAAGCGGTCTCCTATGTGGAATCTCATAAGCTTGACAAGTCCCTTATTTTATCAGACTCTGAGCTGCCTACAAGATCTTTTGAAAATCCTTTCAAAGCTCTCAATAAAATCCCTATAATTCTTAAAATTAAAGAGGTTCTTCAAAGATGCCTATTGTCTGGTATTGAAGTAGTTCTAACGTGGATCCCCAGTCATTCAGGTATAGCTGGCAATGAAACTGCGGACTACTGCGCCAAAATAGCAGCACAGACTACATGCGCATCCCACAAATTCGGTTTCGCCCGAGATCTGCGGTCCCTAGCCAAACTTTCATTGACTGAGTCCTGGAATAATACATGGCAAAGCAGTAGAATGATCGAGTGTAATTTTTACGGCTCTCTACTACCCTTAATTCCTTCTAGATCGTGGTTCTTCAAAAAAACATGTTAATAAGTCAGCCACCTCTACTATAATTCGTTTACAATTAGGATTTGTCAGTACTCTCATATAGTGTAGTACATAGTACATGTACTCTACATGTAGTGTAGTAGTACATGTATGGTAAATAGTACACTCTCTATGTGAGTGTGGTCTCGAAGAAAGCACTGGAACATATTTTCTTCTCTTGTCCTAAATTAGTTGTACCTCTGTATGATGTACTCCTTCAACAAATATCCCGACCCGTTAATTTGGCTTATTTCTCAACTCTATACATACCCAAGATTTATCAAGATCCTTTACAATTTTATTCATATAAATAAAATAAAATTGTAATGTTGCGTGATACTTTTACAACTTTTTTTTCTCCTGTCGCACAGAACCACACAAACACAAACTGTTGAAATGACAACATTTCCCTCTTGGTATTCCAAATATTTTCAACCTATTAACTAATAAATCTACCTCCCACCCTGACGTTGGCAAAATCATCGATATCCTATGGAGCCATTGAATTAAAAGAAGACTACTTTTTTAAATATTTGCAGTGATTTAGCCTGTCTAATTGCCTCAGGTAGGTTATTCCACAGTCGAACTGCTTGCACTGAGAACGACTTGTCAGTAAATTGTATGGTGTGCCTGGCCATTTTTAACTTTAGATTTTCTGACGATCTAAAGGACCTGCCATTTGAATTGTGTAAAAATTCAAAACATTCTTTAAGATAAGATGGAGTATGTGGGAAGAACAGATTACTGTACAAAAAAGAGAGAATATGAACATTCCAGCGAAGGCGTATAGGTAACCATTTGAGCTTAATACAATACTCAGAGATATGATCATATTTGTATAAGCTGAATATAAATCTAATGCAGACATTTTGGAGACGCTCAAGTTTGTTTAATTGGTATTCGGAGAGGAGATGGTTGTATCAGATCTTTGTTAATCTCATTGGTAGCTTCAGTTAATATAGCCAGAGAAGCTTTGGTTTAAATTTGGAGATCATTTGCATAAAGGTGGTAGGAAGAAAGTAAGCGATCAGTGATGTTGATAAACAATGTAAAAACTAATGGGGATAGCACGCCGCCCTGAGGTACGTCCGCAAGAGGAAAAAATAATTTTAATACAAGCACGCTGCTAACGACCGTACATGTAACTATGAAACCACTCAAATACTGATGGAGATGTGTTAAGAGAGCGCAATATTTCGAGCAAGATATCAAAGGCAACAGTATTAAAAGTGTTTCTGAAATCAAGCAAGGCAGGACCGTTAACTTTTCTTCCTCCATGTTCGACCTGATATCCTCCGTAATATGAATGAGAGCTATGGTAATAGTGTGGCCAGAACGAAAGCCTAATTGGTGAAGATTTAGGAGACAATTTTTTGTAAGAAATTAACTTAACTGCATGTAGATAAGACGTTCGGGGACTGTAGAGAAAAATTAAAGAATGGAATGGACGATAGTCTGAAAGAGAAGAAGGATTACTTTTTTTAGGGAGAGGAATAGTTTGAGAACTTTTCCATGCGGATGGAAAAACACTGTTGGATATGGAATAGTTAAGGATATAACAAATCACAGGTAGGATTTCATTTAGGATAGGAAGTACCACATTAGGGCTGATGTTGTCGGTTACTACTGCATTATAGATACTACGCTCTTCTTGACATCACAAGCAGAAAATTGACTAAAAACAAACGAAATGCATTAAGGAGTCGGCAGAGGTGAAAGATAATTTATCGTAGTAGTTTTGGTAGTCCTCCCAAAATTGGTAGGAGCTGAAAAATGTGTATTTAGGGAATTGATATCAACATTTTTAGAAGCAGAATAAGAGCGTGATTTACCCCTAATGGTTTAAGAAATTTCCGGACTTTAGCTGGATAATAACAACTACACTAAGGAAACTTGTTCAATTAATTTATTACTCATGCCTATTCCACCCAGTAAACATTTTTTTAATTATTTAATTACAAAAAAAATCGGTTATCAAAATGAAAATTACATACAAAAATCGGTTGTTATGGGTAAGATTTCAAATAGTAGTCAACACTAGTCCGCCATCGCATGTGTATATGTTTGTCTTTGTCTAATCCTAGCCATGGTATTGTTCATGCGGCGCGTATAAGTGAGACATACGTATGTTTACTTTCAAATGTCTAATGGTTTCAAAGCTACGTCGTCACAGTTCAATACTGGTTACACTTTTTTCGATGTGTGGTAATGAGGTTTGCTTCTCTAGTTATTTAACTCAATGTCTTTAAGATATTTTTAAAAAATTGCCGAAATTTTGCCTAACACAATTTTTTTGAACTAATATCCTTTATTTTATGCTTTTTTTGTGTACTTGATAAATTGTTTTATAAGTTCCATAACTAAAATTGTAGTTATAAAAAAATTAAAAAAAAAATTGTGGAAAAATTTTGGCACAACATTTTATAAAAAATCTTAAAAGATCAATATCTTGAAAATGGTTAGGTTTGGGATATGGTATTTCATAGTGAATATTAAAGTACACCTTAAAGTATCTAGGTCGACTTACCCAGTAACCCTGTGTACAGGGTGTGAGGCACAAGGTCTCATAGATCTCACTAAAACGTCTTTATGGGGATGCTTATCACCGATACAACCAATTCTTTTTAAGACTGCCAACATTTGCTTTTGATTTGATGTCTTTTCCTTGTTTGTAAACAGGAAATCAATATTCCAATATTTTAATTAATAAATTATTTCCCCAAAAATCGGTAACTATTATTATTTGAAGTACTTAATAAAAATAACATTATTTATTTTGAATATAGGCCGATTCCTATAACGGTTAGGCCCAATTTCGCCAATCTCCTTTGAAGCCTGCTTTGCTCACAGGTTAACCATCGTCATCATAACAATGAACTATGTTATGATAATCTATATAAAATGGTGAACAGTCTCATTTATTTAACTGGCTCTATGTGTTTAAGGATAAGCATGAACATTGGGACTGGTTTTGTATATCATTTGTAATAGATTAAGTTGAAACAGTGCTTCAAGATTGACTAACTTCGACTTTTCTTTACAGCGTGCTACCAGGGGATTTTACTTGGAACCCTATGTAACTTCCTTACAAGCGTACGCCAACTACACCAATGCATCTAAAAGCCCCGTTAATTTACCTAAACTTCCAGTTCCAAAATTAAAAGATACTTTAGAAAGATATTTGGTGTCCGTAAAACCATTTTTGAATCTGAAACAGTATAATAAAACCACGCTCTTGGTTAAAGACTTTGAGCAAGGCTTGGGATCGCAATTGCAAGTAAGTGCAACTTAATATTAGTAACTTATTATATTGAAGTGAATACAACAGCTGAATATTCCATTTTGACTAATGAAAAAGTATATTTATCGTAATGGCTAAATATAGGCTTTGTTGGAGAAAAGAGCGGCCGAACGTGACAATTGGCTTGAAGAATGGTGGCTGGCCGCGGCTTACTTGGAATATCGGGACCCGCTACCAGTGTACTCAAGTCCTGGTTTATTGCTTCCTTACGGCTCAGTAAAAAAAGCTAGTCAACAGTTGGAATTTGCAGCAAAGGTTTTGTTAGGAACACTGGAATACAAGGCTAAAATAAACAGGTATGTTTTAAATTTCTTTATTTGTGCCCCTTTTTTTTTCCGTTTGGAAATCCCCTCGGATACCACCTATCGGTGGCATGTCGGACTCGAACCGACTACCGTCTCGGGTACTAATAGCCGGGTAACCAGGTATACCCTAGAAAGAAAGTCCCTGGTGCCCCGACATACCTCGGGCCATCTACACACGAGTAGACGATCCCCCCCCGTGTGGGAACCCCATGTTCCCTCTGCTCCCTGGAAGCGAGAGCGCTTCGCAACGCGCCCCTGCCTGCTTCTGCTAGGGTAACAGATGGCCTCACCTGTCACCCCCAGGCCTGCGCTTATGGAGGACGGAGGTCGTTCTGCGACCTCCGGCGCCTGAGTCGCCTGAGGTACCTGGCCCGTTCCCGGGCCTGGCTTGCCCGGAGAGTTCTTAACCTCTCCCGGTCCCGCTCCGCCGTCTCCTTCGCGAGCATCACTTGCTCGCAGAAGGAGACGGCAGAGTTCCACGCACTCTCGCTTCGCACGATAGCCGCAATCAGGCTATCGAACGAGAGAACTTCCACTCCGGTGGCCGCCACGAGGTCTCGCCTCTGCTCAACCCACGCCGGGCACTCTGCCAGCGTGTGGAGAGCCGTGTCCACGGTCTGGCCATCGCAGTGGTGGCACTCAGGCTTGGCTCCTTGCGGATCAGACACAGGTGATCCCCGAAACATCCTTTCCCAGTGATCACCTGCGTCAGTCGGTTTGAGAGGGTCCCGTGACGCCTCTCGAGCCAATCCTCCATAACGTTTCTTATCGCCGCGATGACGGCGTGCCTGTTTATTTGTGACCCTGTCATCGATGTGTCAAAATATTATAGACATAATAATAATATGTGTCCAGCAGTAGACTGCGATGAGATGATGATGATAAATAATATATGGTAGAAATACTTTAATTTGTCATTTTACAATAATATTATTAGTTAATTACCCAATTATTTATACAATTACTATTTTCTATAACGTTCAACAAAACATTATTATCTTTAGTTAAAATGTTTGGCTGGTTACAGTTTTGGGATCCAAATAAAGATTACATCTTGTAAACTATTATATTGAACACAATTAATGACCGATGATTGTTTAAAATCTCATGGATAAGTACCGTGTCGTTTAGACAACTTTCAGTGTTGACAATTATATCATAATCAAAATTTAATAATAACACATTTAAAAATAAAGTAGTTATTTATTTTTAATTGGCTTTTTCAGCAACCAATTTCCTCAGGATATGATGGGCAAAAACCCTTTGGATATGGATCAGTACAAAAAAATATTTGGCACTTGTAGGATACCGTTTGAGAAACGAGATAAATTGGTGTACCACAGCAATAGCCGACACATCATTGTGCTCCATAACAACCATGTTAGTAAGAAAGACATTTATTATGTTAAAGCTCATATTATAAACTAGCTTTTGCCCACGGCTCCCTATGCTATGTCCCTTGCCGGGACTCAAACTATCGCTATACCAAATGCGGTTGAGCAGTTTTTGTGTGAAGAGGTAACAGACAGATAACCACACTTTTGCATTTATAATATTAGTATGGATTTCTCTGCAGCTGGACTCCAGCTGTATCTATCCTCTCTATCATATCTCTCCTTAAGTATACTTTCAATATTCTTACATTTATTCCTGAACCGAACCGTTCCCGGTTGACTATAATAAGTTTAACAACAAGACTTTGACCAAATTATACGAGATAAATCAAAACGTTCTTGAAATTACTATAAAAATATGACAAAAATCAACCAAAAATTTATTTAATTTTTGGTCACAATCTCTCTCTAATTCAACATGGCGGTAGGTTTTCGTTACCTAATACCGAATATTATTGGCAAACTAAACGTATTTCAAAAGTTATTTCTCAAAATCATTTTCTGCTGTGATAATGTTACCGCAGCCCGACATTTTCTTTTTATAGTTATGTACAAATGATGATTAGAATCTGCTTACCCGTTTCAGAGATCCAGCAAACCCACAAACGTTACTATAGCAGGGGCTCGAATTAAAACAAATACAATATAAATTGCAACATTTACCTCGTCTAGACAACTAATTATGTAGCTAATATTCATTTCAATATTCCAATTAAAAAAGAAATTGTCGGGCTACGGTAACGTTAACCCAACAGAAAATGATTTTGTGAAATAACTAAAGCATTATAAGTGCAACAAAAGGATTATGAAGATCTATAAAGTTTTTTTTTATGAATTAGAGTTTTAATTCTATTAAAACTATTAATAATGTTACTCCTTGCACTGTAATATAATATAAACTATTGCCTACTTATTATTCTTAAACAAATTCGATTGCTTTGACCTTTCACACTAGTTGTGACGCTGACCTTGCCAGCTCAAATAACAAACGGTTGTTTTAACTACGAATCGATATTAAAGTAAAAAAGACCTGGATTTTCGTTATTTTTTATTTCAGCGTTATAATAACTTATCTAGATAGGTATAATTTTTGTTATATCACCATTTCATAATGGGAAACAATATAGGCATCAATAAATTTCAAGCCATAAAAGTTTTAAGAATTTCGATGTTTAATAGATGTTAATGCACATGTTTTACATTTAAAGTTTTTCAGGTACCTATTTAATATAAAAATAATATTTAGTATACTCGTAGTAGTTTCTTAAATATATAATTTCTAGTCATGTTATTACTTAAAACTAAAATGTTAAGAATCCTCAACGCGCTTTTGTTACATATACTATATATATACTCATTTAGACTCCATACTACACACAGACACGATCTCTATGCTTATTTTTCATTCTAATGTAAATTATAACTATGCGTTCTTATTTTAGTCATTAAAAGAAAAATAACAAGTCTCTTTGGGACTCCTTATAAATTTCAACCTACAAATTGATTTTGCTGGAATGCGCTCTTCAAATCTATTTATTTAACGTCCTTACCGTTGCGTTGTTACCAAACCAGTCAACTACGAGAAGCTTCCATTACTTTGCTATAGTGTTAAGAAAAGATAGAAATCCGATTGGCGACATTAAACTATCAATAAATTTAAACTTAATTGCAATTAAAGACTGAAACATTATTCAATGTTCGGGTACTGTTTATTTCATTTAACTAAAGCTAATCATTACTATTTATAGAGATTTCATTAATTTTGTATTCATCACCTCCAACTAACAAATAACGCTTATACTACTAAATTTTTAAGCAACTAACCTCGAATTGTTTAATCAAAAAAATACAGTCGAATTGAGAACCTCCTCCTTTTTTTGAAGTCCGTTAAAGTTGAAGTGGGTTTTACAAATGACAGAATAGAGAGTTACGCTTGTCAGATACAAGCGTTCTTAGTTGTTGCATTACACATTGTATTTATCAAAAGTAGCTAGTTGGGTAAAATATAGCCTGGAATAGACTTCAAAAATAGAAAAATATTCTATCTAATTAAAATCAATATCTAAATGTGTTAAGCGTAAAACTTGAAAGCGATTTGATAATTCCGGCAATATTTTAACGTATTTTTTAAAATCCGAGTATCCGAAAAAATCTCCTAAATTTTCCAGGACCTTCGACAGGACCGTCTTCGTTTCTAGTCCAATAACTAGAAACAGGGTGACGTCTGATGGATTAACTAGTTTTAATACTAAACGTACATTTGGTACATTTTAAATTAAAACCGATATAATTATAACTTTAAGCTAGCAACAACTAACAGTTTATCGTTGGTCAAAGTACACTGCTATAAAGTATTCACTGATAAACGTTAATCTTTGATAAGAAAAGATGACGATAACAAAGAACAACCGATTATTGGTTTATTGGTTTTCAACTAAAGCTCCAAGAAGATGATAGAAGCAAATGTCACCCATGTTATTTTTAATAAATTGCATATTATTAATACAATAGTATATTTTACTATATATATATATGTATATATATATAAATATGTATATATTTACTATATATATTATTCAAACTATTGTTATTCGATTAGGCACAAAGTAACGATGTTATAATTACCGTCTACGTCTGTTATATTTATATTAAATTTTAGCCCCTGGAAACTACCAGATAATAAAATATTAATAATTAATAAGTCCATAAAAGTGCAAGATGATTCTGTATATTATCATTTCAACAGCAACGGTAAAATGGCATTTTAGAATATCGTGTGTGTGATAAAATATTTAAGTTAATATTTGTTTGTACCCATATTATACCTATTGAATATGGGTAAGAATAAAGATCCACTGTATATGGTAGAGCAGATGACTCCCTTGCAACGGCAGTGGTCACAGAATCGTTTCCCTCTCACCTATAAGACAAGCTATGCACACATTTAGTTTAAGTAGCGGTGTGCACAGCATATTGTAAATTTTATTTGATCACAGTCTCGTGTTATGATACATATGCTACGCTTTCAGATCTTTCGCGTTGACCTCTGGGGCGAGGATAATGTACAACTTAACGAAAAACAAATTATAGAACAATTAATATTTGTAATGGATAATTCCCAATTGCATAATGAGTATGGAGTGGGTATTCTAACGTCAGAACATCGCGATAACTGGGCCAAATCTTACCAGATTATCATGAAAGGTAAGCACGACTATGAAATATTTTAGTTACTTGTTGCTTTTAGTGATTTGTTTAAAGATTATATTTTAGGTTTATTTTTTATTAATTTTATTAAGGTTTACCTGTTTAAGTCAAAACTGTTTTCATATGCTATATAATATGATTTTGCGGCATACATTTTATATGGGCCAGTCCACTGCTGGACATAGGATAGGCCTCTTCCATTGCGCGCCACTTAGATCGATTTTGGGCTTCTTAGATCTTGTTGGATTTTTATTTAGTTGCCATTGATGAATTTCAGTGATAGGAATAAAATATCTTCAAAAACTCCTCTTAGCGCTGCAAGTGTTTCAGACGTACACCACACACATTACTGGACAACTATTACAAACATGAAAATTCACACATATTTCTGGCATTTTCAATAATGATTACGGTATGATCGAATTTCGACCACTAGGCTAACGGTGGATCAAATGATGTGATTTCAGATAGTACAAACCAAGAACATATGAAAGACATTCACGAGAGTCTTGTAGCCTTGTGTTTGGATGCTCCCTGCGGCTATTTGGCATCTGAAACAGATGATTATCTTAGAAGCCGCGGTGGGGCTCAGACGATTCATGGCGGGGGATCGCAGTCTAACGGTGGTAATCGTTGGTTTGATAAAACCATTCAGGTACGTCACCTTCATAAACCTGACATTAACATTTGTCACAAATAACTTGCTTTCAATACAGCTTACGGCAGTCACTTAGGCAATTTCATGACTCTTGTGTTTAATATATTTAAAACTGGCTTTCGCCCACAACTTTTTTCTCTATGTAATTTATTAAATAGAGAGAAGAGATACAAGTATGTTGCCTTCCATTTTGTGCTTCCTTCAAGTATTACGTTGTAGATTGGAGCCTCTGTAACGTCATTCACTCGGTGCGAAGGGTGCGTGTGTGCATAGATTTTTCGAAGTACGCAACGGATTTTAATGCGGTTT
This sequence comes from Arctia plantaginis, assembly GCA_902825455.1. Taxonomy (NCBI): domain Eukaryota; kingdom Metazoa; phylum Arthropoda; class Insecta; order Lepidoptera; family Erebidae; genus Arctia; species Arctia plantaginis. Next base: position 13,587,939 of record CADEBD010000288.1, read on the forward strand.
TTACCAATATTATAATACATGCATATTATAGTAGAGGAAATACGTTTTTTTTTTAAGATTTATATTGTGAAGTCGTAAAAATAGGTTTTTGTGCGCTTATTTTGCAAACGCTGGCTAAACCTTACGAAAAGGATTAACGCACCGTATGTCCACCCTAGGTGGCAGCGGCCGGCAGGAGCGGCGCGGGCCTATAAACATTGCATATAAAGATGTCCTGTTGTATAGTCTCATCATAGTAATAGTTACTCAACTAATTACTCCAGTGACACCACCTTAGTAGTATTAGTAGTATTGCACCCACACGAAGACAGGGAGGATCGCTAGTATGTATACACTGTGGCGGTATAGATATCACAAAAAATGAAATAACAGATAACACGGTTCAATATACGTCGGTTAAAATAAAAAAATAAAAAATTAGTACGAAAATACAGAAATGCAAATTTAGAACAAACTAAATACAATAAAATAATTTCCGAATTAGAACACCATTGATAACATGAGTCGGTGAACTGTACCTACACGGCAGCGTCGCAATGTCGGCGACATCAAAACGACGCCGCCGCCGGCGCCCGCCGCCGCCGCCTTTCTTTACATTCTTATTACCTACCTACCAATCACTTCACTTGCTTTTAAAAATCTATTTATAAAGAATGCGATTTTATTCACGTGTTTATTTCGTGAATGCTCGACTAGCTTCCGACCCAGCAGTACGCGTCACTCCTTGAAAAAGTAGTTACCTTGGTTGTCTCGTAATCTTTGTACCGCCCTTACAAAAATTCGGCAGTCTGTAGGACATACACGATTGACTCCATACGTGTCCGTAAAGCAAAAGATGCGTTTTGATAGAGTTTTCCATAAATTAACATCATAGCAGGATATTCCGCGGCTGTGAAGGTCACTCACGGCATTATGAATGTTGATATCGATAACCCAATAAAATTAAAAGACTGATAATGCACTCAGTTTCACACTACACTACACACAGAACCTAATAGTGACTTTTCAAAATAAAATTAGCAGGACTCCTTACATTACGAAGTCTTGCGCACACGATAACATTAATTGTTCACACCATTGCCGTGTATTATGACGAAAGCAATAAGACTAAACAATTATTACCACAAGAAAACTTCTCTAAACAAATATGTATCTCATAAACAACAACAATATCATTATTACGGTTATTTGTCGTGAGCGCATCTACAAGGATACGGAATAGCATAAGCTCGCCGGTGGCCAAGGGCCGACTGACTGTCCTTACTGGATGAACTAATTAAAAACGCGTGTTGCATCATGATGACGTAATAATCAACATATTTCGTTCGATTCGGGTGTAGTAAAAGCGGCAACGTGTGATTACCGCGCCGCGCCTACAGCTGATCGCCGCCTGAGGTCAATGTATTATGACTGCATGTACACATGATGTTGCAATTTACGAAACACAAAAATGAGTCCTGTGGCTAAACTACTGGATATATTTTGTTCATATTTTGCAAATCGCCTAGAAATTAAGGGTAGAATATGTGGCTTAAGTATTTGTGAAAGGAAATGAAACTCTCTGTATAAAAGTATGAATAATAATATCCTGTTTGGGTCTCTGGTATTGTATTTCCTCTCTTTGAACACTATTTGACTTGGAATAGGTCATTGCATTTCAATTTAATTAGTTATTTTTGATTTAATTTTCAGTTTATTGTTGGTGCTGAGGGATTAGCAGGCATGTGTTATGAACATTCACCAGCAGATGGCCAGCCCATTGCCTTCCTTACGGATTTTCTTGTTGATTATATGTATGAATCTTAGGATTTTTACTTTGTTTTACGTTTTTTTTAATATTATTTGTATAACTATAGTTTTTTTTATGATTTTTATTTTAAAAAACTTTGTTTTACATAACAGTCTTAAAACTCAAATAAAGTGCAAGAACTATACTTACTACTACTACTAGCGTGAATTATAACCTACCAAATATTTTCAGCAACAAACACCAAGACACTTCACCGCCGTCGAAGAGTCCTATAAAGCCAAAATATTTGGCAATCAAGGTTACATCTGAGTTGGAGCCTTTTATTCGTGAGGCTGAACAAAATTTAAATACGTTCGTTGGATTTTTTTAAATACGACTCTTTATAATAGTGTTAAAGTATAATCTTTGATTAACGTCCAATATTAATATGATTACAGATTAGCGAATAATCTTTTCTTACACTGCTTCAAGTTCACAAAATATGGCAAAAAGTTTATTAAATCACAAAAACTAAGTCCAGACAGTTATATACAAATGGCCGTGCAGTATGCTTTCTATAGGTAAGTAAACTATTATTTATAATTAATCAATATTATATATCGTACACGCGAAAGTCTCATATATTCAATATTGTATTAAATTATCATCAACAGCCCTTAGTAGTCCACTGCTAGGCCTCTCCTTAGAAAGGAATTGAAATTATATATTTTTTCAATTATGGTTAAACTGAACCGAGCGGTGTATACGTATCGAAGGTCTACTCTTGTTGCCATTAATATCTAACAATTGAAAGTTATTATTAATGCACAGATTTGTCATCAAGTATTAGCCATCACTTTACTTTAACTCTCACTACTGAAACGCTATCTTGTGGAAGTCATGTTTTCATATCGTTTTTGTGGATTCGTTGTGGTTGAAGAACACCAAAATTAGCTCTTTCATTTTAGATTTACCTTCTTAAGTAAGTAAGCTGAGAAGATGCATGTAATTAATCCAACTTCAAGTTAATGCAATACGGGTCCTTTCTTCCATAAGTGAATGCACTTTTATTTCAGGTTACATAGAGAACCGGGTGCTCATTACGAATCTGCATCAACAAGAATGTATAAAGGAGGACGAACAGAAACCATTCGGTCATGTTCTACAGAATCTGTTGCATTTGCACGTAGCATGTTGGATTCTTCTAAAACGGCGAAAGAAAGAATTGATGCATTAAAGACTGCTGTCAGTGGACATAAAAATTATACGATACAGGTAAATATTTACCCGAATCTATGTAGTCTTTATCTGAGTATGTATGATTGTGTGTATATACACAATGAAATTATTCCTACCTGTTCCTAGATGCACTAACTTTAATCGAGCAATTCTTGTTTATACAAATACTTTATTACGGTAAAAATATTTAATATTTTTATTACGGTAGCCTATGTCTTTCCTCAAGAATCAAAGTATCTTCATACCAAATTTCATCTAAATCGGTTCAGCGGTTATTGATTCCTCATACAAACTTCCAACCCCTTAAATGATGTTTTCTGGGATAAAAACTGCCGTATATCCTTTCCCGGAACTCGGACGATCTTTGCACCAAATTTTATCTAAATCATCAATCATCAACAGCCTATACTAGTCCACTGCTGGACATAGGCCTCTCCTTAGAAAGGAGGTTTTGGCCCACTATACCACGCTGGCCAGACGGGTTGGTATAGGGTTTGTTTCAAGTTTTCCTTCTCTTTGCAGTGCTGTTGTCCTGCTCAGTTTGCTCCCTTAGTCGCCTCTTACGACACCCACGGGATGAATTGGGGTGGTGACAATTTGTATTCTTAATCCGTCACCACACGGAGACGGATTAAGAAATTATCTATCTCGGTTTAATTAATTAATCTAAGAAATTATCTTATCTAAATCGGTTCAGCGGTTTAAGCGTAACAACAACAGACAGATAGACACGCTTACAAATTAATAAATTCAAAGTCTGTGTAATAATAAGGTACCTATTTGATATAAGCTTATATACGTGAGGCGAATCGAAAAACCGGTCAAGGTGGAAACAGGATACAGGGACGAGTGTTCACTCATCTTTACTACTAAAATATTAGGGGTCAAAGTATGAAATTGCCGATTTGTACTGAAAACTTGAAACTCGTTTTTTTCTTAGATGTAACATAATTATTTTATCAAAACATATTCCCTCATTATCTATACATTGCTGCCATCTAAACGGAAGTTCATTTATGCCTTTACGATAGAACTCTTGGGATCTAGATTCGACAAACTGTGTGAAGGCCATTTTGTACTGCCTCTTGGGAAGATTTTTTTTATCTCGTTGAAAATTGGCCAAATCAAGAAAAAAATGGTTGTCCGTTCGAGAAAGGTCTTGTGAGTATGGAGGATGACGTATAGTTTCTAATTGCAACTACTGTAGAGTGTCTCGAGCACTGTGTGGGCTTGCGTTATCATGGATCAATAATGGTGAAGCTCGATTCACGAGTCGGGCCTGTTTCACTGCTAGTTTCGCCATCATTGTTCGAAGTTCAGCAAAGTAAACATCTGCTGTTATTGCCGGGCCAGACCTGAGAAAGCTATAGTGAATAACACCATGAAGAGACCACCTTACCTTACCTTTTTATTGGTAAGCTTCGCTTTAAGGCACTGTTGCGGCGTTTGACCTGGGGTCAGCCATTGCATTTTTCGGTTATGATTATCGTAAACAGACCATTTTTCGTCTCATGTCACAATTCGATCCAATATTCCTTTATTTCTGTACTGATTCAACAAGGCAACACAAGTTTCAACACGCATTTCTTTCCGCAGATCAGTCAAACCCATTTTGCATATTTTTTTATCTTATTGCATTAATGCAAATGAGTCACTTTTGTAGGTGGAGTAACGGCAAACCATGCCGCTAATTTTTGGGTAGTTTGACTCGGATCGGCTCCCACCATCTCCTTCAATTCAGCGTTATTCAGTTGGTGGGCGGTCCTCCACGTGGTTCGTTCTTCAAGTTTCCATTAAGAAAGAGTTTAAACCAAAAACGCACGGTGCGTTTATTAGCAGTCTCCTCTTCAAACGCAGCATTGGTATTACGAGCCGTTTCTGCCGCGTTCTTGCGGAACTCTTATTCAAAAATGACTCGGATTTTCGAAGTATCCATCTTTCACGTCTAAGCTGAATTAAATAAATCAATTCAAAGTCGAAAATCGTATAACGAAGAACCTCATAGGTATCATGTGAAAAAAGTTTCACACGAAAATCTCACACCATGAAGGTTTTATGTCAATTCAAACTTTAACCCCTATTATATACACACACATATTTAGGCGCCTTAGGCCTTACTCGATCCAAATGGAGAGTAACACGCTATTCGCCTGACATACAGCCTGCCTCTCTGTGGGCCCTTTTCAGAAAAGGTGGCTGATTACGAGTTCCTTTTCATTTGGCCTTTATTCAGTATATCTCATCACAGCATTTTATTGCCTCATCATTCCTTACTCTTTTCATCAACAGCCTTTACTAGTCTACTGCTGGACATAGGCCTCTCCTGAGAAAGGAGGTTTTGGCCTACTACACCGCGCTGGCCAGACGGGTTGGTATGGCCTTACTCTTTTATTGGAACTTAAATAACACATTTTTAATGTAGGTATTTCCACGGCAATAATTTTGCTCTCACGATCCTTCTGGCATACCCAACATAGACTGGCATTCATCCTAATCATCGATATCACTAGATAAATTTTGAAATTTTCAAGCCGCATAAACCAGTCTTGGGAAAACTTATTCCAGTTTTCCTCGGACAGGTTAAACATGGCTTATTCGTAGGAAGCCACCGCTTGATCGGCACTTGATAAAAACTTGCCCTTTATCTTATCTTTTATGGTGGGGAATAAAAAGAAGTCACAAGTAGCTAAGTCGGGGCTGTAAGTTGGGTGAGGTAGGGTTTCAATAAAAAGATCTGGAATAAACGCCTTTGTTCTGAGGTAAGAGTGTGAAGCCGCATTGTCGTGCATCATTTCCCGGGGCCCGGTCTTTTGTCGTCCCTCTTGCACAGCTTTGAAAACTTTTAGCAATACGACTGTAGTGTACCATTCTGAGTTGGCAGACTTACAATATAATAATAATAATATAATAATAAAGTTTATTTCAGACTTATGGTCCATATTTATGTTAGTATTTTAGTGTTAGTAACAATAGTGCTTAAATTGATAGGTTAGTATTATTAGTAATTACATTTTTTACTTAAATTAACTATTTGTATATACCTATGACTGTCCCCACCCATTGTTTCTGGAATGGGCAGTCCGGTCTGGCAGCGATCCGAAGCCGAAGCCGATGAAGCCGCTTTCTTTTGCATAATTGCGTAGAAATGATCTATGCGAGCCTCCGCGAACATACCTGATGCGCTACAGCGCTGCGGCAGCCCCAACAGCATCCTGAACGCATTATTATATTGAACACGCAGGACATTGTACGCCCGTCGCGTGTATGACACCCACAGGCCGCTCGCGTAGAAAGACTGACAAAACGCCCTAAAAAGGGTTACTTTGACATCCTCGCCACAACGAGCAAACCTGCGGGCAAGCATATTGCTCCTCACAGACAATGCTCTGCGCTCCCTCTCTATGTCTCCATCGTCCCTTAGGTCGGTCGTGACAATGTGGCCCAGGTACCTAAAACTATTTACAGTGTTTAGTTCTACGTCGTTGAGACTTATGGGCGGAACAATGCGTGATTGCTGATTAGGCGCTTTAAATATGAGTAGAATTATTTCGAGTTGTATATCAAGCCATGCTCCGCCGCATAGGCCTCACAGATCGATATCAACCTCTTCAACCCACTTATCGATGGACTGAGCAGCACCATATCGTCTGCATAGCTTATATTATTAACACAGGTTCGCCGACATGTGTGCCGCTCAGTCGCTCGATAAGCCGGTTCATATAAATATTAAATAGCAGAGGCGAGCTTAATCCTCCCTGTCTAACTCCGCATTTCAGCCTGTACTCGCCCGACTGAGTACCCACCCATTTCACTCGGTTTTTTTTATTAGAGTACCAATATCTGATGAGGGAGGTGTACTTCGCCGGCACACCCGCATCCCTCAACTTGTCCCACAGTATATTATAGGCAACCGAATCAAAAGCTTTTGACAAGTCGAGGAAACACGCATATACCAGCGTCCTCCTCGCTGTGTAGTACCCGACAGTTCGCTTCATACTCAGAATAGCGCTCTCTGTTGAGACCCCTGCTCTGAAACCGAACTGTGCATCGTGCAACTCAACCTGTTCGTTGAGGCTACTATTCAGCAAACTGTCAAGCCCCTTGGCTGTTGTGGTAGCGAGCGAGATAGGCCGGTAGTTACCTATATCAGATGTATCTCCCGTCTTGTTTTTAACTATAGGAACGACTATTGTCCGCATAAGCGGCTCCGGCTAATACGAGTGACCTATGCACAGGCTGTAAAACATAGACAGCCGTGTAGTGGGCCCGCTACGTACTTATTCCATCCAAAGACATAACAACCCTTCCTGCGACATTTTTTTCTATATGTTTGAATGGCTGCTATTGAAAGTGTGTCAGTAATTTGCGCATACAATTTATCAAGAATCAAGTGATGTTCACTGTCACCACAAAAGCTATCACAACATTCACTTAACTCCTTTGGAAAATCTATCAATCGTAGTTTAGAATGACAAATATCATGGTATTGATTAATTTGCTGTACCTGTCTCTCGCCCCACATGACACGGTTTACAAGTTTATTCGGTACCGATTCCTTAACTTTAGGCTTAAGCTTACTTAAGTTACATTCCACTACGAGTGGATAATGGTCTGGTGGTGGTAAATAACTGACTCCCGAGCTGACTCTGTGACGATGCAGTGGTCCAACCATCTAGTACAGCCGTGAATATCACTACAAAATTAATAGGTAGTTTTAGGACACATACTTAAATCTATACAACACCAGTTAAGGTCTATACAAAAATCTAGCATTTCATTATAAAACAATTCATTCGGGTGAGCATTAAAATCTCCCAGTATATAAAAAGCCTCAACACCATTGTTCTCCTCCACTTCAATCACAGATCTAATCGCACCGAAACATGCAGCAAACTCAGGTAGGTTATCATACGAGTTTGTAGGCATATACACACTAAAAAGTACTGCTGACCTACCACTAGCAGTTATCTTAATCGCACATAGCCGCACGTTATCACATTCTACCACAGTCACAGATTTAAATGCACTCTTACGCCACAACAGCGCCACGCCGCCATATGGCCTCCCACCGAGCACACCTGCCGCTGTGTCGACCGTTGACGTGCCGGTGTATCCGAAGTTGTCGTCAATCGTGTTGAGCAGCGGCAGGTCGTGCGGCAGTAGCCAAGTCTCCTGGAGAGCTACAACCTCGGCCACCCGACACAATGCTCTGTTTCCTTGTATAGATCTCTTCATAGATTTACAATTGAAACTTATTATTTTACTGTTGTGATCCATTAAATTTTATCATTATTTGGTCTGTCTGTTCTCCTGTTTCCAGGACCCTTGCTCTTTTCTCTGTTCTCGTAGAAGTTAACAAAACGCCTAAACGATATGCCAGACGGCCACAACTTGTCATCCAGAAACGTGGCGATTTTATGTTTTGTAACAGATATTTTATAGGCATTATAGGTTCTTTCTTGCTTCATTTTGATTTTTACCAGTGAAACCGTTTCCTGCGTTTTCTCGTATATATAATTAATTATATCTTGTTCAGCTACGTCCCTATGCACATTAGAGATAAATAGTGGCACTTTAGTGTCCGCCGCTTTAAATTTGAAGCTTTTCTCCCCAGTGTCTGTAACCGCACTGACTCTCTGACTAATCAATCGATTTCTAAATCTTTGTCTCTGTACCAGAAGCCATGCCTCACTCTTTTCTGGTACTTCCCATTCACCCTCTCTCTGAAGTACCTCGGAAAAGGAGACGTGTTTCGGTGGCGACAGGGCATTATTAGTTATACTTTCCTTCTTATCACTAACAATAACATTCACAAGCCCGCCGTCAGTGCGCTCCACAGCTGTTTCATTCACCGTAGTTAGAACCGCAGCGCAATACGCAATACGCGTTCGCCTGCCGTCTCGCTCTCGCTCCCTGCGCCTGCGCTGCCACATGCCGGTAGTTGCCCCATCTCATTTGTTCCTATCTCATTAACGGGCGATGAGTGACAAGAATGCATAGATTTGTTTATTAAGTTATGTAAAAGAGATGAACCTTTATCGTTATTGACCTCGTCAATGATCGGTAGACTGTTACACGACGTAGATATTGCCGTCGGTCCGCTATATACAATTCTCTATCATTAATGTTGCAAGATTAAAAACCCCGAAAAAAACTGGACACCATTTTTTTGCCAATTTTCCGCGGTCGTTGCAATTTTGTTGGCAACTGGCCGTCTGGAAACACCCCGACTAGGAACGCCTCTTGCTTGCCGAATCATATTGATACATCCATTTTTAGTCGCCAGTAATGATTTCAGGAACACGTCTTGACCTCCCATTGTCAAAACGTAGACGAATCTCACGGCACCATTTCACACGGGCTTCTTTTCAGTTTTCATCAGTAAATGCTGTTAGCGGGCGTTCACTTCTGTCATCATCTTGAAGGCTAGTTTTCCCCTTTTTAAATTCGTTAAACAGTCTAAAAATGCTTTTAAACTGATTTTAAACCTTCAGATAAAAAATTAAACCACATTTAAAGTCGTAATATATCATAGCACGCAAATGTCCATCTTTAAGTTCCATTGTAGCAGACGAAAGAGCAGAGGAATTGATGACAGTAAAATACTTCAATGCTTCTTATTGCTGTAAATGGTCTTTTGTGTTGGATTTTCAGATAAATTTGCCTTTTAATAATATATGGCACATATGCGTTCCATTTTCAAATTTCGAGCATCACAACTTATATAACGTATAATAATTATAAATATATAATATATAAGATCCTTACATATGAAATTGGCGTTTTGTACGGGTGTCAAGTCATTTCTTTTTTGTAAAATATATTTAATTAATCAAAGTGCATCGTTGTTATCTATGCACTTTTGCTATCTCATAGTTAGTTCATTGATCCCTTTACTAAAAAAAACCATGGGGGCGAGAAGCAATAAACTCTTCGAAGGCGGGTTGGACTGCCGCATCCAAGTTGATTTTTTTTCCTTGTAAGAAGTTGTCCAAATGCCGGAAAAAATGGTAATCTGTTGGAGCAAGGTCTGGGGAGTACGGTGGATGTCGCAGACATTCCAATTGTAGCTCATCTAACTTAGTGGTTGTTTGTTGTGGAGTGTGTGGCCTTGCGTTGTCGTGAAGCAGCTGTGGCCTAGAGCGATTGACCAATCTCGGTGGATTAGCAGTTACTTCTTCCTTCATGGTTTGCAGTTGCTGACAATTGATTTCTGCCGTAATCGTTTGGACAGATTTTAGAAAGCTGTAGTGAACGACACCGGCGCTAGTCCACCAAACACTCACAAGTAACTTTTTCTGAGTCAATTTTCGTTTAGGGCAGGATTTGGGTGGGTCTCCAGGGTTCTGCCATTGCGACGAGCGCTTCCGATTATCGTACAGTATCCACTTTTCATCACAAGTAATGATTCGATTTAAAATCCCTTCATTATTGTGTCGGTTGAGCAAAGTAACAGCATTTGACGCGTGTTTGCAAGTTCGATTCACTCAATCCATGAGGTACCTATCGTTCAAGATTTTTTACTTCCCGATTTGCTTTAAGTGGATTAATACAGTTTTATCACTTACCCCGAAGCCTGCAGCTATCTCTGAAGTGCTTTGTGATGGATCCGCTTCCACAATAGCCTTTAATTCTTCATTTTCCACTATGGTCTCCGGCCGTCTACGGGTTGGTTGTGAAGGTCGAAATTTCCAGAACGAAAACGTTGAAACCAAAAACGTACCGTGCTTTCTTTTGCAACACCAGCGCCGTACACATTATTAATCCTTCGAGCTGTTTCTGCAGCACTGGTGCCACGGTAGAACTCTTACTCGTAAATATACCGATATTTCATGTTTTCCATTGTGCGGTAATAAGCGACGCCAAAGAAAAAAATAATGAGGAAAAAACAAATGAATGACAGTTTTCAAACCTCAAATGTACCAGCTAAATGAATTTATAAATTTGAATTTGGAATTCTAAACCAAAGAGGAGATATGTCAGATTAAAGTGGTCAGTAACAAAACGCTAATTTCATATGTAAGGACCTAATAATATCTAATCTTATTATTCTATCTTACTCATTAAAATAGTGTCAATATATATACTATTTATATAAAATAGTATAAATAGTAGTATTACATAGTAAATAGGAACTTTTAGTAAATCAGAAAATAGGTTACGACTAGCGCCCTTGACATCTTTATTTACCTCAAACACATCATACAGCTTCTATTAATTGTGTTTTTTGTTGCAGGCACTTCAGGGAAAAGGTGTGGACAGACATCTTTTAGGTTTAAAACTAATCGCATTAGAAAATGGATTAGAAATACACGATTTGTATAAAGACATCAGCTATAAAAAAAGCACACATATGAGAATATCAACCAGTCAGGTATATTTCCGATAACATACTCAACATTTAGTATTGTACTATTATTGTACGCTATGCCCATTATAACGAGGAAAGCTACGGTACATTCCACGGGGGAAGCATACGGTATATTCCTATTAAGGTACATTCCACCAGTTTCGAGTACAGGTAGGCCTGATCTCGGAGACCCAAGGTGAGCGCGGTCATAGCCCGTTGCGCCCGAGGCCCCGCTTCTCCTTGCCCCCTGTCACCTGCGCCGCACACCGTTCGCTAGCGGTTAAGGCGATTGAAAGCACCGGCCCATCGCAATGTCGAGGATCGAGGTTTGATTCTCGACACTGGGCCTTTGTCCACCGTTCGCCGTCATAACAGCTCATGAAGAGAAGATGTTCCATCAAACGGCTGCACTTTGAACAGAAAAGGAACAGTAGTTACTGTTGTTGCCGCGCGGTTTCCAACTTAGCTTCTCTAACGCCCTTTTCACGTCAGCAATCTGGGTTTTGGCTCCAGTAAAACAGTTCTGGTGATGAAGAACACGATCTTTGCCGATCATGTATTTCTTATCTTCTCATGAATGAATCTTTGGTCTCATGAATGCCCATTTACAAAAGCATCTGGTCCTCCTGAAGGCGGGCCTGGTCCTCCTTGTCGCGCTGCAGTTGCTCTTCTAAGCGACGGGCCTGCTCCTCCAATCTAGGCAGTTGTGCACCTCGCCTTTGGTTAGACCCTTGCGGGTGCAAGGCTTCTTGTACGGATACCTTCCGTGTCTTCATTTGGTGAAACCGGCATACTTTGATTCCACTTTGGTACGAGCCGGGAATTCGAAAAATAAAAGTAGGCGGTTAATTACTAAAATAAACAGTGTATTTATAAACACTCACTTTTATAAACATTGCCTTAACGCCTTGGTCGCACTAGAATATCGCTTTGGTGTTAATCCGCTGTCTCCTAAATATAGTACTCTGCCGTAAGGCCAACACGCTCCTCTTTTATTACTAATAAAAAAAGTAGAATAACTCCTAGGATTCTAGAGAGCGTTCCAGAAAATAAGGAATTTCCAGTACCAATAATCTTCCGTTACCCGACACTAGATGGCGCTACAAGTATCGGAATTATGAACCATAATCTCAACGCGTAGTTTTCAGTGTACATTACTTGATACTAGATGGCGCCATCTTCAAGATACCATACAGCTCTCGATTGTTCATAAACTAACGACCACTAGTATACCTTTTAATTCGATTCCAGATTTGACATATTCAGTGTTGCAACGTTATGACAAGTACTAAATAGTGACGTTGCGAAATTATTCGATACGGAAATGGAATATTTCCGGATCGATTCCTCTCGTTTATAGTAGTATATCTAAACAACTACTACTTTAATAGAAACTAAGTATATCAGGAAATTAAATATTTCTGAACGGATAATTTAGTTATGACGATTAATTTTATTAAGGATCTGAGAGTTTTCTTTAATAATTGTGTGTGAAATAAATAAAAAAATGTGATCATGAAGGAACATGAGAAATAAAACAAATAGATGTATTATGGTAATATTTTATTTTATAAATCGTCGCCGTCATCGCTATCGCTATCACTTTCTGTAACATTTATTATAAATGTGTCTGTGATATTGTCAATTAACATATCTAGCCTACTCATTTTTTCCTCTTCTTTGACAACATGGGATACGCATTTAAACAATTCGGTAGCCGTAATTTTTTGAATGCCCTCCTCAAATAAATTTCGCACGTCTGTCATTTTGAAGGTTTTATTATTTTGAGCTACATGCCCCTTTACCTGCGCCCATATCAATTCGATAGGGTTCAGCTCGCAATGGTAAGGGGGCAGTCTTAAAACCGTGATCCCATGTTGTGCTGCCATTTCGTCTACAGCGTACTTATTAAAAGACTCGTTATGTGGAAACAGTTCTAAAAGCATAGCTTTAACCATTTCTGGTTCGTAATGAATATTTTTATTCAAAAGCCAGTCTTCAATGGCAGCTTTTTTCCAGCTCATTTTTGGTGCCGTTTCCAATTTTCGGGAGTGGTTGCATTATCCATCACCACAATTGAGTTTGGTCTTAATTTTGGTAAGACTCCAGCGAACCACTCTTCAAAACAAACTGCATTCATCTCATCATAGTTTGTCATCATTACTTGTAGGCGTTGCGGATCATTACTTTTTCAGTAACAGTGAAAGCTTTTCGTGGACGTTTTTTTCTTGGGGACAAGAAAACATCCACGTCTTTTTGTGATGTACTTGGCTGAGGATCCATTTTGATGGAAAACCAAAACAAATAGATTCACTTAAAGTTCACAAAAAACTATAAACGTAACAACAAACACAACGTAACAAAACCCAACAAAATATCAAAATATCGATTCGCAATTAAACAAGATATTCGTGCAGACAGACTGGGAGAATGAAGCCGAATGACAAGATAAACAAAATTGCGATAGCTGCACGAGCGCGCACGAGTTGCCAATACAGAAAACTATCTAGGCTCTTTTATTATAAGTTTTGTTTTTATTATAAAAAACTAAAATATTAACTTTTTATAAAATAAAGCAGCGGTTACTAATTAATAATTAATTATTATGAATAATTATGTATTTATTTAAATAAAAATCAATAATTTAGTCTTTAATTGGCACACCAATATTATGATTACATAAACATATTTTTGTGTTCATCGCTACACTATTATATGTGGTATCATTATTTTACAAAATGACAGTAGCTAATGTCAAATGTGGAATCGAATTATTATTCCTAGTATAGAACTATTTAATCCTATGATGCAACAATAGTAAAACCTCGTAACAGTCAGCGAACGAATGTAAATGTAATAAAATTGCATAAAAACCCATTACATTATTTTAATATTTGATGGTAACATGAATTCATACCAAATATTTAAACGCAAGATTAAGTAGATTTTGTTAATATTTATTATATTTTTTATATTAGTTTATTTGATATGTTACAATTGCACTAGACTCGTGCAATGTTAATCATTTGTTTTAAATTTCATTTCGCTCTGTTAATACATTTCACTAATTAACTATTTATTTTAGGTTGCTTTTAAGTCTGAAGCATTTATGTGCTACGGTCCGTTAGTAAATGATGGATATGCAACATGTTACAATCCACGCAATGACAATATCATATTTGGTATATCTACCTTCAAAGATGATCCTGACACTGCTCTTTTTGGATACAAAGAAGCCTTGGAAAAATCTCTAGAAGATATGCAAAACCTTTTTGTACAAAATACTCCTTCTAAGCTTTAATTTGTTTATTCTTGAAACTGTCACTTCAAGTTATATTCTTAGAGTGAAATGCATGTTTTTTGCTTAAAAGAACAGGGTAAATAACTCAAATTAGTATTTAGTCAACTAAAGGTACAGGTTAAATTGTGGAAATGTGATAAAGGGATGTTTGTTGTGGTAGTGTTTTTTGTTTCTTAGTTATGCATTTCATAAAAAAAAATCATTTTTTGAGTTATTGCAAATAATATGATGTAAACTTAAGTTCTTTATTCGTGGACTATTTTTATCTTTCCCACTAAATGGAAGTGGCGCCCAATACTTGCCTGTATTATTGTAATATTTCTCATTTCATGCATAGTGGTAACTATTTCGCAATTTTTATATTACTTAAGGTATAATGTAAAAACGTGTTATTGTTTTTTAAACTTTCGCGGTGTATACAACATTAGATGTGTAGATCGGGACTTAAACGCGACAATAATCCGGGAGTGACAACTTTTCAAAAACAGTTTTTTAACTATTTTTGAAAAGTAGTTGTGTTTACAAATAATACCAGTAAAGTAATATTTAGTTCATACTTTTATACTTAAATCAAACAAAAGTATATTTTGAATTTAAATTGAAAATATGCCCCAAAAACGCTGCATTATGATCACTTGATGTCGTCATCGTACGAAGAACAATTAACTGGGACATTCATCATCAGCCTATCGCAGTCCACTGCGGGACATAGGCCTCTCCCATTGCACGCCACTTAGACATTGGGACATTATAAGTGGAAAATTAGTTCTGCACTCACACATAAATTGTCACTTTTGTATTCAGACGAATAAATATCCGAAATTTTGGCAATTCATATCGCTTATCTACGTAAGCGATATGAATTTCCAAAATTATTATTCATGTCAGACAAGACAAGCAAGACAGCTGTTTGAATTATTTGTGGAAATACATAAATATTATTGGTTATCAGCTGTCAGGGTATGCACGATTGCGACAATTTTTTGAATGGTGTTTCCAATGACGTGACTAACTGACAAAAAAATCGCAAATTCAAATTAAAATAAATTACCAATTACCTCTTCTTCGTTTGTATTATTTTAGGTTTTCTATCAATAGATCAATTTAATTAAATAGTTTATTTCTATTTTTAAACATACTGTCAACTGATTACAAGGTACAATACCTTTTAAAACTAACCTACTTTGAAACTAAGCTCTAATTCATCATCTCCGGCTCATGCAATTCCAGCAAACCCAGGTACCCGAAACGAATACTATCGAGATTAAGCCCCTATGTACACATGGTGACACAAGCCATTTTTAGTGTTGCTGGCTGCTATACAAATCGATTCGTTCATGTGGTCTCGATTCACTAAAATCGAAATATAATTATTGTACATAATAGTTTACGATCCAGTTTAAATCAAGATGGACACTGCACATTCTAGACTGTATAAACTCTATGGAAAATGCTCTAACAGATAGTGAAGAACACATCTCTCTATATATTTTAATGCAATTAAAACTAGTTTTTGGTTGTGGCATCTATACTATTGTGTAATGTAGTTTTAAAAAGGTGATGGAATAAAATATAGGCAAACAAAATGGTTTTAAATTGATAGTGTGTATTCAAGTGAAATCAAAATGTATTTTTTGCTTTACAATAAATATTTATCATTAACTGTTTCATTATTCATCACAATACACTGATCTAAGAAACTGTATGATTCACAGCAGTGCTCCTTGTTGATCTACTTCCAAAAAACGTTTTATACATCTTGTAATATGTTCATACATAATAATTGAGATAACCAATGATTGCAAGATAGGCAACTGAGGAAGCGACTTGCGAAAAAAAGGTATTTACATTAATTATGCTCAACAAATAAAACCCTAAAATGATAACTTACAATATAATATTTTCGTACACCGAAAACAAGAATAAATATATTTTAAACATAAAATGCACATTGGTCGATCTCATCCCAAGAGAAAATCTCTTGTAAAGTATAGCTTGAATAAGGTTAAAGTATGTAATGTTACACCAAATACCTCGAGGTATGCAAGGGATCGGCGACAGGCGCGTAACACAATCCGCATTCACTTTGTGTTTAGGCCGAGCCTACTCAGATTGGCCGAATGTTGAGACGCGGACAAATAATGCAGTACCCGCGACCTCTGGACGATAAAGGTACAACTACCCGATTTTTACCCATGTACCCGATTACAATACACATCTGTCGCTCACACATTGTACTAATATTGGGCTGCATCACGGACGCAGTAAGACCACCAAGTTCCACGACATTGTATGTAAGGCCCTTATATTGATCTCTCTCTCTCTCTCTCTATATATATATATATATATATATATTAGCTAGACAAATTCTTAGTTCGTTTTGTCAATTTTCCAGTTATTTCACGTTAACTTTAGGATCTACGAGAAAGAAATCTAATGTATACAGTTAATCTATGTAGCAAGACTATGGGTATAGTCGGTGTTTCACTATTGTTAAAATTAACGAGTACTAAACTGGGCTTCTTGTTTACGTTTAGTTTAAGATAACTATTGTGAACTCAACTGTAGTCCATTAAAAAATACTTGATTAACCCCGCCCTCTGACCAATCAGGTTAAGAGAAATTATCGTTACGTACGAAAGTTTATTGGTCTGGAGGCGGGGCTTAATCGATGCGTCACTATTATCTTAATGCGAATGGACTACAGGTGTATATTCGAATGTTAATGTCGAATAACTTGAAAATTTGTCAAGGTCTGAGTATAATAAACATGAAATTGGTTCATATTTATTGCTCGACACTTAAGTAAATCCAGTTCGTTATACAAAATCATACGTGTTTCTAGAGATAAAACAAATGTAAAAACATATATGAAAAAGGTGCACCTTACAATATTACTCTTATACAAAACTTGCTTTTTCGATTAATGTTAGCAAATTATTATTAATCTTAGCGATCTCTAAGATGTACATGATGAGAGCATACATTTATTTGTATATTAACGATAAAGTACTAAACATCTGTGTTCAGCTCAATCTCGGTCAGCAATACCATGCGTTTACTTTAATCTTGACACTTAAAAAAATTATGAAAGACTAAAAATGAGATTAAATGATATAAGCACTAAATTTGATTTAGAAGGTGACAATTATGTGCATATTATGTAACTCGCTTTAATCAAACGCCCACTCTCCCTTTTACTCTAACGCTCTTTATCCTGTACCCAATATTCGGCCTGGTTCTACTAATACTATACTACTTTTTAACCGAAGCTTCACTTCAATAGTATATTTGAATTGATTTAATATAAACTTGTTCACGGGAACTATCTGAACTTATAAAATACCTATACAAAATTACAAACATTGTGTAAATAATAAATAATAATACATTTACAACAATGACATTTTGAACTCATAAATTTACAGCGAAAACATTGTCATGTAGACTCCATAAATCGCCAATGTCGCTAACAATATTTTACCAGTAGCCCATATACATTCTCAAAACAAATATAACGTGGAATGTACATTAATTTAATTTATGTCAAAAACAAAATCGAATTTATGACAATCAAATTTATTTCTAGGATAATAATTCTTAACCGATAAGTATGATTTTCCTTTACGTCTATATATCCGAGTTCGGTTAGCAGGCGCAGTTGTCGCGCGCGGCGGGCGGCGCGGCCAGCGGGCGGCCCGGCGACGCCGGCTTGTGCTGCACGCCCGACTCCGCCGCGTTCAAGTCCAGTCGCCCGTCTTGAATACTCTGATATATTTTCTTAGCTGTCTCGAGAAAAGCTTCCTCTACATTTTGACCTCTGAAACATTATAAACATGCAAGTAGGAATCGAAATGTGCCTAATCGGAAGGAAATGAACATATGTCATCATCGTTACATTCACAGCAACTACTATACTACTACTATTTGATCTATTATATGCATTAATAATCATTTACAGGAATTTTAAAATCATAATAATATCATTTCAAAAGATTTTTTTAATTCACTATCATTCATTCTGAATTTTAAACAACGGTAACACTTTCCTTTTAGTGATGTCACATTCAAATTGAACACCAAATTTAGTTTGACTTGACAACAGAATAGCATTTTGGAAATCGCTTACTAAAATAAGAGAATTTTAGAGATATTTTAGTTTAGTTCTGTCAACAACAGAATTAGCACCATAATCTTTGTTTGTAGTAAATAAATTAGATTCCTTTTCACATTATGGTTTTCCATTTACATTAGTTAACCTCGATAGCTTATTCAACCATTGACGTCATAGGAGAGTGCAGCATTGTTAGTAGGAGTGTTGACATGTACCGGTAGATTTTTTTTTATGAAAATACCCACAAGACATAAATTTTTGAACCTGCAAGAAGTGTTGCCAGGTGCCAGTGAATATCGTTACAAAAGAGATTACTCTGTCATGTAAAATTTTTTTATTATTAAATCTGCTCTTATCTAAAGCTGTTACTTCGGTCTATGATTACTTCGCTGAGAAGTGAGATAAAATATGGATGAAATTTAATAAAATTTCAATGGTATGAGCATTTTTTTGTATTTTATTGTTTAATTTGTTGATATAATTTTGCCCGTCACTATTATTTTGTAGATATGAAACAAGGAATTTGATACTGGGCGTAGAGAGCAGTTTTTCGTTACTGACGTGGCGGTCAAAGAGTTAATGAAGTATAGATAGATAAGTACGTATTTAATAGGTGTAATGACATCTAAGCGTCAGCTTGGTTGTGGGTAGTATGTTATTTACTTACATGTTTAAATTTAATACATTTGTATTGTTACCTAATTTCAAAAAATAATGTTACCATTACTTTATTAACTTTTGATAAACTATGAGGTTTGGTAGTATGATAAAAACGTGAGGTGCCAATCCTTTTTCTATTTTTAGGTACCAGAATACGGTACAATTTAAACGACAAAGAACGACGTGACGTTATTGAGTATTACTATACTAAGATAAGCAAAATACACATTCAATTTTCGGTCACACTATGATATAATCACATTACAACGTTGGATGATCAATACTTTATCACAGAGATCGAGAGTAGTTCGGAACTAAATTTTGAACAGATTTTTTTTACGAGAATGGACCTTCAGATGCGACTAGGGTGCGGTCGGCGCGTAGGCAGCCCACTAGGCAATGGGCTCGAAAAATCGAAGCTGTTTGGAGTGGGTCTGACCTGCTAAGATATAGGGTTTAATTGTAAAGAAAAAGATACAGAGTAGAATGGCGGAAATGAGGTGTTTCTTATTAATGACTTTGCACTTAACGTTGAGATTGTAGATCTAGGTACCTTATTGTTCTTATTTGTAAGACAACATACATAGTCTAACATAAAACAGAGAGAATAGAATTATAATGACATTCTTATCATGAAATATATATACACAACTTTGTAAATAGGTTCATAATCAAATTTGATTTTGTACATATAAATTTCTGTTTAAGTTATTAGAATCGGACTTAACGACTAGACTTTACAACTATATATACAACTAGCTGTACCCTGATACGCTTTGATGTGCAGATTGTAGTCGCATTGATGAGACTTAATGAATAAGTAACAAAACTGACGCGAAAAATAGATAAAGGAAAAATTGAAGTACTAAAGTAACTTTTTACTAAACCTGTATAATTTAACATTAATAAGAGTGCAGGCGTGAAGTAGTGCCTTTTTTTTTGTGGAAACCATCTAATCGGGGCCATACGGTAAGGTGCTGTGTCGGACTCGAACCGACTAAACCACATAATGTTCCGTCACCAGAACTTTGCCGGTGTGCGTTTCGTTTGCTTCGCCACGATATCCAAACAGAAAAAAACTTCTCTACTACTACTATTGAAGATCTTTAATTTTATCGGTAAAAAAAGAAACAACTTGTAAGTCTGAGAAAGAAAGAGAAAAATAGTCTGCCATAATTAAACAAATCAATCTTACGTTTTAGCACTTGCTTCCACAAACATCAGTCCATTTTCATCAGCAAACTGTTTAGCTTCCTCATATGTTACATCTCTTTGAGCATCTAAATCAGATTTGTTGCCAATTAAAAATATCACAGTGCTTGGGTTGGTCAAATTGCGAGTGTCTGTTAACCAGCTACTTAAGTGGTTGTAAGTAGACCTGGAAAAAAAAACCATATACAATCCAAAATATCAAAAACATACTTCTTCAATTAAAAAAAATCTGTTACAGATTCAGTTTAAATATTTATTTATTTATGATGATGATCCTCAGCAAATTTCACAACTTTTTTTTTAAATATATACAACATCATCACAACAACATACATATATTATTAAATAATATACAAGTCTGAATTCTACTACTGCTTATTGGAAAAAGCCAGAACCAATCTATACAAATAAATAAAATTGAAGTGTCTGTATGTAATAATGTCAAAATAATAGGGGTTTTTCATGCTCACACACATTGTATATTTGCATGATACCATGGCTAAAAACCAGTTTAAATATTTTTTGTTTGTCTTCAAAACGGACCGATATAGATAACATTTTACTACCACGGCTACGTGTCTTTATAAGGAGTAATTTAGGCTATTTTTTCTCTCAGAAAAACCCTATAAAATTTTGCCCGGTCCGGGAATCGAACCCACTAAACGCAGCGTTTTTCAAATTCCACGCGAACGAAGTAGAGAGAACCAGCTAAAAATGTAATGTGATGTTATAATTTAATTTTTTCGTGTTCTGTAAGTGACCTAATAATTCACCTAGGTTAAAATATATAACATATACTACTCATATATAAAGAAAAAATAAATAAAAGGATAGCTCTCTTCTTAAGCAGTTTATACAAAAAAAAGTTAAAAGTTGCCACAAACAACCAGTTGGTCAGTGTTTTCCATATCTAATTGTAACTGGTATTGTATAATAATATTTATTTTACCTTTTGATATGGCATACGCAGTAGAAAAAAAAAACTAAGATGAAGAGTGTATACACTAATGTAAGATGGATAGTGATAACATAGACAATGGAACTCTTCTCATATAAACAGTTTTGCAAAATGAGCCCTTTTTCATTCATTCTGTTGATTTTTTAAATTTTTTAAAGACTTTTACTAACAAAACATATTCTATTACCTTCTCGTAATATCATATACCATTAATGCTCCAGCAGCACCTCTGTAGTAAGATCGAGTTACAGCCCTGAACCTTTCTTGACCGGCAGTGTCCCAAATCTGCAGTTTAATTTTCTGGCCTGCTACTTCAATAATACGAGTCCCAAATTCCACTCCAATTGTGTGAGGACAATCTGCCATAACTGTGAAAAAGAAACGAAATCATTGGTAATTAGGGATGTTAGTAATAAATGGAGAAGATTCTGGGAGTAGGAAAGCTTGAAACAAGCCCTTTTTTTTTTTTAACGTGTGGAAATCCCCTCGCCGGCCCGCTCCTGTTGCGGACTCCGTCTCAAAATTTTCCTCTCTTTTTAGGCGACGTCCGGCACACGCGGACGCCGCCCCCTCGCGGCTGGCCAAACTAATGCGGGTGGAGGGGAAACCCACCCCGTCCACCCGCGGCCACACTCAGGGCGGCATGAGGCGCAGGTGAGCGCGCCGCCGCCGCCCGGTTCGCCGGCGGCGGATCGGGTCCGAGTGGAGGTCGTCCTCCCGGGCCTTCTCCGCCGCCTCCTTCTGCGAGATTACTTCCTCGCAGAAGGTTGCGACCGCGGTAAAACAACTGTCGCTACCGGCCATGGAGCGTACTACGGCCGGTAGCGAGAGATCCACTCCGATGACTGCAGTGAGGGCCCGGCGCTGCGTCGCCCATGCGGGGCAGACCGCCAGCGTGTGCTGGGCCGAGTCCTCACTGCAGTCGCAGTGGTGGCAGGCGGGACTCAGTTCCCTCCTAGCGACCGAGTGCAGGTACTTTCCGAAGCAACCGTGCCCGGAAAGCACCTGCGTCAGCCGGAAGGTAAGGGTCCCGTGCTGCCGCCCTGCCCACTCGGCGATGACGAAGGCGCGCCGCGGCGAAGCCAGCGCGTGGAGTCTGCAGCCGGAACGACCAACGAGCCATCGTGGCTCGGCGAGCGGCTTCGCGCCACTCGCGCACGTCTGCGGGCGGAGGGCGAAATCCGCTATCCGCCCGGGAGTCAGCCACTCGCCGATAAACTTCGGCGAGCACTTCCGCCTCCAAATCCCACGGGGGAGTTCCGGCCAACGCGCACGCCACCTCCGTCGAAACGGTGCGGTAACCGCGTATGGCTCTGACCGCCATTACCCTCAGAGGGCGCCAGAGGCGAACCCTATTCTGGGCGGTCAGAGCCGCTGCCCACACCGGTGCACCGTATAGTGCCATTGACCGGACAACCCCCGTGTACAGCCGTCTTGTCGCGACGCTGGGTCCACCCAAATTGGGCAAAAGTCGCCCTAGGGCAGACGCAGCGCCGACCAGCTTTGGAGCAAGCTGTCGGAAGTACTCGTCGAAGAGCCACCTTCCGTCGAGGATCAAGCCCAGATATTTCATCTGGGCCCGAACCGGTACGAGGACCGAGTTGACCACGATTGAGGCGCCAGGGGGTGGACCACGACGGGGCCCATGAAATAACAGAGCCTCCGTTTTATCTAGGGCCACCCGTAAGCCCAGCGCCTCAATGCGCCCGACCACCAGGGAGACTCCCCTTGTGGCCAGGCGCGCCGCCTCTTGGAAGTTCGCCCCCCGGGCTGTAACCAGAGTATCATCTGCGTAACAAATTGCACCCAGCCAGGGGGGGGAAATCGGCTCGAAGGGCCCAGTCGTACCCTATGTTCCACACCTCACCGGCCGACACCTCAAATTACCATCTCGGTCCTCGCACACGACGGTACGCTCCTCTAAATAGTCTACCACTAGCCGCCTCAGGTACTTTGGCACCCCATGATAGTGGAGTGCTTCCCTGATGCAGCTGAATGGCAGACTATTGAATGCGTTGGCGATGTCCAATGACACCGCCAACAGCACGCCGCCACAGCTCACGGCCTCTTCGGTCACGGCCCTCAGGCGCAAAACAGCGTCGACTGTCGAACGCCCCGCCCGAAAACCAAATTGGGCGTCCGACAGATCGGGGCCCACCTCGTAGACGTGCCGGACGATGCGGGCAGAGAGAACCCTCTCAAACAATTTACCCGCCTCGTTGAAACAAGCCCTATATCAACCCGTCTGCCCAGCATGGTATAGTAGTGTCCTGTCCTGTCCTTTGTCCAGCAGTGGACTATTAAAGGCTGTTGCTGTGATATGTTTTATACAGTAAATTTTAAAATTATTTTTATCTAACAGCTAGTAAATTATTTAAAGTATAGGTAATCCATCCAGAAGGTTTCATAAACATCAATCAATAAACAAGCTCTTTGAGGTTGTACATTCTCCCCTCACAGTATTTTTCAACTAAGGCAAATTCCTTTATAATTTGCACAATGTTTTCTTCCTTAACATCAAATAAAGTTTTGCATTAATTGTAAATCTGACATCATTATTTATAGTGGGTTGCAAATCATTAACAACATTAATAAATTATAATTAGGAATACATGCTGTGATCTACCTACAATTGAACTTTAATGAGCCAAGTTCTGGAAACCATTGTAGGTATCCTGAATGTCATTTATTAAATAATTTATTTTACTAGTATTGACCAGTGGTTGATATTTTACCATGATTTTAAAAAGGAAATTTTATTACAAAATTGAAACAAACTGCAAGCAGGTGCTAAAGTGTTGCCATTAGCTATCTTAAACATACTCTACGATCAAGTAACACGCGATAAGGCACTTCATTCCAAAAAAATATAATCTGGTCTGTGTCTTGAATCAATGTGTTCATAATATACCAGAATATGAAACAGTTATTTATCAAAACTAGAGACCGCCTGGTGTCATATTTTGCTTAATAGGCTATTGGGCCAGTATTTATACTGGCCCAATAGCTTTTTGTAGCCACTTTCCATAATAGAACATGTGTTTAAAAGTTTTAGTATTCTGCACTTCTTCTACGTCCATGTGGTTCTTCTTTATCTGAGTAGTGAGGAATTAAAAGTCTGTGTGGTGACAAATTAAATATACAGAGTGTCACCACCCCTATTCATCCCATGGGTGTCGTAAGAACCAACTATGGGAACAAACTTTGCAGGACACCAGCACTTCCAAGAGAAGGAAAACTTGAAACAAACCCTATAATAAACCATCTTGCCAGCGTTGTATCATAGGCCAAGACCTCTTTTCTAAGGAGAAGCCTATGACCAACAGAGGATTATTAGAGGCTCTTGGTGACTTCCTCTACATATAAACATCAAGAATTCCAAACTAAATATGCTTCCTTGCACCATATTTGTTAAAAATGGGGTACAAAGAATTTTCTTAACATATAAGAATCACACACAGAATACACAGAATCAAATTCTTAGTATGTGAAAAGGACAAACTAAGTGCTGTCTGTCTAAATATTACTAAGCATAACAGTCACAACAGGTTCCTTTACAGAAATTATAGCAACATATGTACCATTGAATACTATGTATTTCAAGTATTTAACTGATATATATTGGATTTTAACCTATAAAGTAGTTGCAAGTAAAAAAAACCTGAAAATACATGAAGAACATAATTTCATTTGGGATTCATTAAAAGAACAATTATTACAACTACAAAATGTATATCGTCTTGTATTTGTTTAATTAATTAATTACGGTGAAAACCACTTTTTGCTAACAATATTATGTAGGATATAATATTTATAGAAAATTGTTACAAATGATAACACACTTACATTTCTTGTCTGTAAATTGATGAAGTAAACATGACTTGCCAACTCCCATATCTCCAATGATAATATATTTAAATATATATGAGTAATTGTATGGTCCTGAAGTCATAGTGGTTCTAAAAATATAAAAAGACATCATTTAACCAAATAAAATTGAGCTTTTATTATATTGTTATATATATGTATGTCATACAATGGTGAGCTGCTGCATCAATACACTATCGTTTACATTTTACACTGATACAATGAGTGATTATCTCAAACGCCCCTAGGTCGAGTATCACTATGCTTTCTTATATTTTTAAACAAATAGAAATTGTATAATTTAATAAGTAAATTTGTGTAGAAAGTTGTATTAAATGTTTAAAAGCGAGTATTTCATCTACTTATAAATCGTAGACATGTTAAAACATTAAAAAGTGATGCACACAGGTTTAGTTTACTGATTTCACTAATGATGTATGAGTCATCATAGATTGATAATAGCTAAATCATATTTTAAAACTATGAAGATTAATATGTATTAAAATCTCAACATCATCTTGTTCCCAGAGAAGAGAGACTACCAGATAGTAGGTACCTACGTAATAATGTTTATTGGAAAACCTAGACATCAATATTGAAAGCGATGCACTCAATTATTTTACCCTTATATATACGGAAGTGGTCTTTGAATATTAAAATAAAGTTTAATAACTGAGCCATTTTAAGACTTAGAAATCATGTATGTTAACAAACTTACTATATTTAATCTTAAGCGCAACGTAATAATTACTTTCCAAAATCGTTTTTGCAATGCAAAACAAAGACTTCCTTCTTCGTCAATTATGACGTATTTAGGGGTTCTGTTGCCATTTTCTATTTGGGTTGCCCACAGAGTAATAATAACTAACCAACATGGATTGATTCTTGTCCTTGTCTTGTCTTGTTGAAAAACCGGCCGAGTGCGTATTGAGCCACGCCCAATCTAGGGTTCCGTAGTTACCTATCACAATAATGCGAAATAATACGTAACTAAAATATAAAAAAAAGACAAGAGCGTTTTTTTATTTCATATAATAAACATTTCACATTAACGGTTTCGGCGGTCTAAAACTAATATAAGAAGTGCATGACGCACGCCTGACGCTCACCTTTATAGTGATTAGGGAACGCAACTTTGCACGATTTGAACGAAACATTTAAAAATTCTTATTTAAGTTAGACATATTTTAAATAAGTAATAATTTATAACACTCAGTTGTATAAATTGAAGTAATGGGAGAAATTTAACTTTACATTTCCACAAATAATTTAAACAATCGCGTAAAACGGTTACTTTCCATGATTTTAATTTTAGTGTTGGTACATTTTAATCGTTGTGGAGGTAAAGACTGATTGATTTATTTTACAAATCGTATTTTATCAAAGGACTTGCCAACCAGAGATCATCTTCGTTATAAATAGATAATTGTTATTTATTAAATAGTTCTTTTCACTTAAATTTTATGCTTTTTGTATAATTAAATGGAACTGAACAAATAAAATCATTTTTATTTTTATGAAGTATTTAATTTAAGAATTAAAGTTTATAATTTTAAACTAAAACATCTATAAATCGTAACTTTTTATTTCAATATGTTTTATGAGTACCAATTAATAAAGAACAATGGCGAATTCGCAGTTGAGTATAATTTGAGCGCCTTAAAATGTCATTAATTACCACCACAACTAATTCCAGTTAACATATAGGTTTTTTGAAACTATCATCTAAGTCAGTAACTATCGTCTAAGTTATTTAAGCTTATTTGATTGTTTTAATTTACTTTTTAGTTTAGTGTTACCATTTTACAGTCATGTTTTTCAAGTAGTGGAAATACTGTACAATAAAGTATAGTAATATGGTAATCTCTTAATAGTAATATGGTAATCAGATAATATTTTTATATTTCTAAGTACTGAATCAATAAAGAATATGGTTTGTGGTGTATTATTAAATGCATTATTTACGTATTTGAAAATCCTGTAGTGGAAAATAAGGAAGGAAAAAAAGTGGCAACGGCAAGCTGAAAAAAGCACAGGTTTTTTGACAACTCTTGACAGATGTTTGAGCTCTGTGTTTAGTAAATAAGTAGAGTAAAGTAAATTTCAACTGTCTGTCAACCCTAAACGTGAACTGTCAATTTGCATTTTTTAAATTATTTCGATTTGGACAAGCTAGTCGACTATACTAAACTCGTAAACTAATAGTGACAGTGTTCCTTTTAAATTCGTTTTCAAGATTTTATTTTACCACTTTGTCGGCGTGATTAGTAATATATGTATGTTCATGTGAATTTACAGGTTCCTAAACTAATCGTCTGTGAGGTATAGTGTGGACAGACTGACGGACGGATATGATGAACCTATAAGGTTCAGTTTTACCCATTTTAGTTACGGAACCCTAAAAAGGACGATAGTTTTTGTTTTTTACCTATAGTTTTTGTTTCAATTTGGAGACGTTGGCCCATGTCATGTGGTGTTGAACAGGGCTCTGGTCTTGGGCCCTCCTGTGGAACATAGGGTACGACTAGGCCCCTCGAGGAGACTTCCCCCCCGGGCTGGAGGGGGGCAGGAGGGGACCTGGGGTGTCTCTTTGGTGGTTGGCTTAAAGGTGGTCCTGGATAAGACGGAGGCCTCTTATTTCTTGGGCCTAGTTGTAGTCCACCCCCTGGCGCCTGGCGTCAACGTACCGGTTCAGGCCCAGATGAAGGATATGGGCCTGATACATGACGGGAGATGGCTCTTCGATGAGCACTCCCGACAGCTTACCCTAAAACTGGTCGGCACTGCGTCTGCTCTTAAGTGACTTTTGCCCAACCAGCATCGTTTCAAGACAGCTGTACACGGAGCTGTCCAGACAATGGCACTGTACGGTGCCCCAGTGTGGACGGCAGTTCTGACCACCCGGCATAGGGCGCGCATTCACCAAAATTATGTAAGTGCTATTATTATGGATGTATTATCTCAATGTCTATTGTGCAGTTTGTGTTGTATGTTTACTACTGTGTCATTATTGATTTTTATTACCAAATGTTAAGATTTAATATTAATATTATTCTGGATAAAAAGCATGTTTACTCAGCCTAATACAATTGCACGCCACTGTTAAAATAAGTCTGAGCTTATAAAACATATTTTATTCTGGCGCCCTTAGAGGGCATTGGCAGTTAAAACCATGGTTATAGCACCGTTGGCTCGTTGGTCGGTCCAGCCTGGAGGCTCCACGAGCTCGCTTTGCCGCCGTAGAGGCACTCCAGCCGGTCGTTGAGTTGAGGCCAATCGTTGAGTGGGCAGAGCATCCAGAGCATAGCAGGTTCTTTCTGGGTACGGCTGATTCTGCAATCGTTCGATAGGAGGGAATTGAATCCCGCCTGTCATCACTCCGATTGCAGTGAGGACGCGGCTCAGCACACGCGGGCAATTTGCTTGGCTTGGGCGTCACACGCAGCGTTGGATCGTAGTGCAAAACATAATTTTAGAAATGTACTAAAACTTTAATTTTTTTAATTTCGTACAACCGCAATAGAAATAAGCAAGCTCTTTTAATGAACTTTTGAAAACTAGGTTAGGTTAGTTTTTAGTACAACTAGGTTAGGTATTCAATCTAAATTTCACTTTGAATTTTTTTTTTTCTTTCTTATAAAGATGTAAATGATTAATTTAAGCAATAAAAAAAACATGCATATTCCCCATTAGAGCATTACTACTTTTTAGAACTTCATCACCAATTTTTGGACTGGCAACACGACACCTTATTATAATCAGCTGACCATTAGACATGGAAATTATTGCTACTTTCAAATCATAATCATATAATGAAATTATTCGTTCTATATACAGCGATTTCACCTGTTATTGTGATTTGGTCATGAACAACATAGAGCAACACAGGCCACCGAACGGCAGACCGGAGTGCCGTGTTACTATATGATGGTCAAAAATAAATCAGATGAAAAAAAATCTTTTCTTGAAGTGAAAAAGTTTAGGCGCATTGGGCAGTTTTTGAAATGGGAAAAAACAATTGAACTAGTGACACTGTTACCCTTACCGACACCTCTGTTCATAAGTTTTCACTTCTGGCGGCACTTTTTTTAGACCTTTCGCGAGTTTAGCACATCGTAATAATACTAAGTCGTAGTCATTTAGTAAATAAGACACAGTTGTGATTACATGAAGTAAAAATCATATGATTTATCACAGTTGGTGGTGATTTTTATTCCATTTCTAGACCATTGTCATAACATTATTATTGTGTAAAATTCTTGTTGTTTTGTCCCACAGAGTACAGTAATATTATTAGAGATTGTTCGTTAACAACTGGCAACTACATTTTATAGCCATTACCTATTGTTCAAAGCCAATACAAATTGAAGCTATTGTAAATATGGCTGGACAAGATAAAAAAAATCGTAATCAAAACGGTATCTCTGATGACAATGAAATAGAACCCGTAGAACAGACGGATCATGAAGCTGTCGTTGAAGGTATCAATATATTACTATCTATAAACCCACCAGTCCAGACCTATCGCTTCATACTTTGATTGGTAAATAAGACAGGGATCTGTAAACCCAATATATCATCACCAGGCAATATTAAATGATACCTAACAGTGTAGAATTAAAAAATCATTTTCGAAAACTGGTACCAATACTCAATAAGTTCAGGACTTACTATTACTAGTTTTTGATATGATAGTGTTTTATCCAAGGTGGCAAAAAGTTTACATTGTTTTTGTTGTTAACACTTAAAAAGGAAAGCAAAAAAGATAGTTATCAAAACAGAGTCTTTGCCCATTCAAATATAGAAGCAAGCTATTTACAGATAGTGCATGACAAGATGTGTACCAAGTGGTACCTACATGTTTTCTTATAGGTATTATTTGTCCATAATTTTCATGTTATTTACAATTATGCAATTTTTTTATGGTATAGGAGGTCAAACAAGGAGACAGGTCACCTGATGGTAAGTGACTTTTGCTACCAATGCACACCGGCAACTTTATGTTATCATCTTTTGAGGTCTTACAGGGACTTGGAATCTGACTTTTTTATAGTTTGAAGCTATTACAAATGTAATGAATTAGGTACTCTTTGTACATTTCAGAATATCATTCATTGGATTCCAAGTTGGATGAATTAAATTCTGCATTAGACTACCTGGAGCAAAAAAATGATGACATACATGAGAGGCTCAAGGAATTGCTACAATCAAATATTGAAATAAGACAAGAATTGCGCAATGAGAATGTAACATCAGAAAACAATTAAGTTTTTACAAGTGAATAGAGTATAAAGTTATTTATTTTGACTAATTATGAAATTTTTAAGATTTTGACCTTATACCTTAATGCAGAATGAGATTAGGTTTGTAAAATCAACCAAATGAAAGTCAAGTAAAAAAATGAAAGTGTCTAGAATAGCACTTTTTTTGCAATCAAGCAAATAGTTGTTTCAGTTGTACTTTATTAAACTATGCAGGCCTTCTTACTACACTGTTACTCAGTCAAAGCTATCAAATTATATTCATATTTGTCAATAATATTTTCAACTCATGTTTTTAAATGCATTCATATAAAAATAATGCTACAAGTATATCATTAGGATGTCTACTATTATGCAAATAGCACAGTTTTTGCCTGAAGAATTTGAGAAGTAGAACTTCTGATCCTTATATTTCTCTTAAAACACTAGGCTTTGAAAATGAAAGTTGTGCTGACGATATAAGCTTATGTCTATGTACATAGGTTTGATCAATTCTTAAATTTTGACTATCTTGTACCCATAAAATATTACATCCAAATAAAGATAGTATTAGAATGTAGGCACCTTATATATTGTACCAATTTAATGTTATAGAGTAGGACACATTTGTATAATAAAGTGTTGAATCAACCATAAAACATTAAATATGTTCAAAAAATGTCATTGGCCTTATAGTCAAGGTAAATATATATACAGAAGTTTTATTTTTGGAATCTGAGATCATAACCACACTACAACATTTTTTATATTGCCTCCCTTAAAATGAACCCTCATTGTGATTTGTTTTCATTTATTTCGACTTTTAGATTTGAATTGAACAAAAAAAAAGTATTCAGTTTATTGCTGTGTGTACAATGCAAATCACGATTGTCTAGTAGATTCGGGGAATTGGGAAGTTCGCTGTCGCCATAAGCGACTCCCCTTGGATCTTCTTCCTGGTGGGGTGTGCGTTCACCGGTGTCGGCCCTAGGCGTGACTCGCTGATAGCTAGGTGCCTGGCGCGTGGCTGGAGTGTCTAAACTTCTGGCAGCGGTGACATTGTGCGGGCCTCCTTTGGCTCCGCCAGGCTTCGATTTAACGCCGAGGGTCCCAGCATCTCTTCTACTTCATTTATTCCCGGCGTTAGATTCTGTGTCCTCTTGAGAATTGCGAGGGGATGCACCCGGGTTTAGGCAAACGAGCAGACGCGTCACCTGATGGAAAGTTGACAAACAGTTCAAGTGTCTGGCTATCTTTATAGACCTCTCTAAGGCTTTTGACACTGTCTCTGTACCTATTCTTCTAAATCAACTAGAAACAGTAGGAGTACGTGGTAAAACTTATTATTTATTTAAAAGCTTTCTCTCTGAAAGAACGCAATGTGTTAAGGTTGGAAAATACATTAGTTTACTCAGTCCTCTTCTCTTCTCCATCTATGTCAATGATCTTTGTAACCTTAACATATCCTCTACCCACATAATCGCGTATGCCGATGACACAGCAATGGTAACATATGGGGCGTGACTGGGATATTACAAAGTATGTAGCAGAATCTGCACTGAAGCAAGTGGGAACTTGGTTGGCCAGAAATAGCCTGACGCTAAATATCGAGAAAACGAAATTCATTACTTTTGGATTGCGTCTCTCTACCCTGTCACCTAAGCCTTCTTTTACTATCAAATCCCATCAATGTGATATTCCAATTCACAATTGCGCATGTCCTACAGTGGCCAGAGCTTCGGTGGTAGAGTATCTCGGACTGCTACTGGACTCCTGTCTGTCCTGGAAATTCCACATACAGTCGCTGTCGTCACGCATTAGGAAACTTATATTTATCTTCAAGAAGTTAAGAACATCAGCTAACGTTAAGTTAATAAAAATGGTCTATAGTGCCCTGTGTGAATCGATTATAAGCTACTGTATAACTGCATGGGGAGGAGCAGCAAAAACCATCATCATTGAGGCTGAAAGAGCTCAACGAGCTGTAATAAAAGTACTCCTTAATAAGCCCTTTCGTTACTCTACCCAGCAGTTGTATAGGGACTATGAAGTTCTCACGGTCCGACAGCTTTTTATTCATCGCACCGCCCTGCGCAAGCACGTAACTTTCCCCCTAAATATTAATAGCCCCAATAGAAGAAGGAGGCCAATCCCGGCATTTCCCAAATTTCACACACATACAACATTTGCACGTAGACATTACCCATACCTAAGTACGCTTATATATAACAAGCTAAACACAAAACTTGACATACACACTTTAAATACACACCACTGCAAAGACCGAAACAAACAGTACCTCCTAACCCTAAATTATGATGAAACAGATCTGATTAAATCACCAGTCATTTGATTTCTAAACCTATGCTCTATTCACCAACCCGCAAATATATCTACACTTATTCCAATCAATATTTACCCACAGTCAAATATTATGCAAGGTATATGTTATTCCCTAACGTTATTATAGGTTCATAATAATACACTTGCACTACCTACCACACATCCAACCTCACGAACTTACCCACCCTAACACACACATTCCTACATGGTATATATATTGTCTTTTTATTTTTATTTTCTTTTCTTACTTCCTTCTCTTGTATGTATCATTAAAAATAAATATACACGGTGATTTAGAAAGCGTTTTGGAAAAGAAAATTTTGAATTATTTATCAATAACAGAAGCTATATACACGGTGATTTTGAAAGCGTTTTGAAAAAGAAAATTTTGAGTTATTTATCAGTAACAGAAGCTATATAGAACGTTAATTTAATAAAATATATATATTTTTTATCATCAAAGTCGATATTCATATCGTTTACAGAGAAAAGGTGAGAACCAGTAGTAGGGCTTTTCAATCGCAAGTAGGTAAATACTACGAATAGAAATACTATACTCACGCGCAAGGTCAAGGACGTTTAAATTATTATTCGCCGGAGTGTAGTGCGTGCATACCTGGACAATGAGTTTAGTGATCGGTGGATAGGTCGAGGAGGGCCAGTGCCTTGGCCACCTAGAAGCCCGGACTTAACGCCCCTGGATTTTTTCTTATGGTCGGAAATAAAAATACTTGTTTATACACGGGAATATGAAAGCCGTGATAATTTACGCATTGCGATAATGGACGCTTTTGATAAAGTGAAAAGTATAGAGACACATTAAGAAAATTAAAAAACAATTGCATTAAACGTGGACGTTTGTGTATTGAATGCAGCGGACTCCATTTTGTGCAGTTGCTTCATACAGAGAAGTGTAAATAGTGTAAATAGGTATGTAAGTTAATTATTCTGTAGATAGTTCCGATTTTTTAAATACGCTTGAAAGATTTATAGCTACAGTCCGTTGATAAATTGATTTGTTGTGAAAAGAACAATCGTGGTTAATAATCGAAAAGAAGTTTAAATAAAATAGGTGTTTCCGACGGTCCTAAGCCCGTGTAAAGTATGAAGGACAAACTGGAGGACGGACTATCTACGTAAGTACTCGCTAGCTCGCGCCTACAGGTATACTTTTATCAGCTGCTGTTAGCGTCGACCGCCGAAACGCGCACGGACGTGTTTCATTCATATAAGATAATGAATGAATGATCAGTCCATTACTACTTTCCAAGTCGATCGAGTAAAAATGAATATTAACACGTTAAACGCCATGGGGGTCACCGGTGACCTCACCCTTCCTCTATCATAGCGCCATGGGGGTCACCGGTGACCTCACCCTTCCTCTATCATAGCGCCATGGGGGTCACCGGTGACCTCACCCTTCCTCTATCATAGCGCCATGGGGTGCACCGGTGACCTCAGCTATGTATTTGACTGTAACTATGTAACCCATGTACAGAATTGAATAAAACTTATTTTCTATACGTATCGTAACATAATAAACAAATTACGACCAAAAGTATTTTTACAATTTTTATTTTTTTCTATCGGCGTTTAACGTGTTAAAACTGAAACTTTTTTTAGTCAACATTACAATTGATTTAACCATTTTTATTGGTACTATAGATGATTCCAAATTAAAATGTTTCGTTTCCAAAACGCCTATAAAATCACCGTGTATATAAACAACAATCACATTTAAAGCATACCTTTTTTTTTTTTTTTTTTTTTTTTTTTTTTTTTTTTTTTTTTTTCCGTGCGGAAATCCCCTCGGATACCACCTGTCGGTGGCATGTCGGACTCGAACCGACTAAAACCGCACGCCTTCGCCGGGTACTAATAGCCGGGGAACCAGGTATACCCTAGAAAGGAAGGCCCTGGTGCCCCGGCATACCTCGGGTCATCTACAGACGAGTAGACGACCCCCGCCCCGTGTGGGAACCCCATGTTCCCTGTGCTCCCTGGAAGCGAGCGCGCTTCGCAACGCGCTCGCCGCCACCCCGGCCTGCTTCTGCTAGGGTGACAGATGGCCTCACCTGTCACCCCCAGGCCTGCGCTTATGGAGGACGGAGGTCGTTCTGCGACCTCCGGCGCCTGAGTCGCCTGCGCTGCCTGGCCCGTGCCCGGGCCTGGCGGGCCGGGAGAGTTCTAAACCTCTCCCGGTCCCGCTCCGCCGTCTCCTTCGCGAGCATAACTTGCTCGCAGAAGGAGACGGCAGAGTTCCACGCACTCTCGCTCCGCACGATAGCCGCAATCAGGCTACCGAGCGAGAGAACTCCCACTCCGATGGCCGCCACGAGGTCTCGCCTCTGCTCAACCCACGCCGGGCACTCTGCCAGCGTGTGGAGAGCCGTGTCCACGGTCTGGCCATCGCAGTGGTGGCACTCAGGCGTTGGCTCCTTGCGGATCAGACACAGGTGATCTCCGAAACATCCCTTCCCAGTGATCACCTGCGTCAATCGGTATGAGAGGGTCCCGTGACGCCTCTCGAGCCAATCCTCCATAACGGGTCTTACCGCCGCAATGACGGCGTGCCCGGCGCTCGGTTGCCCGAGTCGTTCCCTCCACTCCCCTATGATGACCTGGCGGAGTTGGGATTTCCGGTCATCGATTTCTCGAATCTCGGGGTATCGACCCAACTCCTGCGCCTCCTTGCGCCACTGATACAGTGCTGCAAGGGCTCTCGCCTCCAGGTCCCACGGTGGAGTTCCGGCCAGGAGACTCGCCGCCTCGAAGGAGATCGTGCGGTACCCCCTTATGATCCTGATGGCCAGCATTCGCTGCGGTCGCCGCAGTATCGCGACGTTGCTGGCCTTCAGGGCCCCCGCCCATACTGGGCACCCGTAAAGGGCCATGGACCGCACAACCCCCGAGTAGAGTCTCCGGCAGGAGTCATCGGGTCCCTTCATGTTGGGCAGCAGCCGCGCCAACGCACGCGCTGCCCCAACCAACTTGGGGACCAGACTTCGGAAATGATATCCGAAGTCCCATCGGCCATCGAGTACGAGCCCCAGATACCTGATCGAGGGCTCGATGCCGATGCGAGTGCCTCCTACCGTGAGGCTAGATCCCTCAGGCGGCTTCCTCCGAAGCCCGTGGAAGAACAGGGCCTCGGACTTGTGCAGAGCCACCTCGAGACCCAGCCGCCGGATACGCTCAACGACTTGGGCAACCCCGGCCGTGGCCCTCAGGGTTGCCTCGTGGTGCGTCTTGCCGCGCGCCGTCACGAGTGTGTCGTCCGCGTAGCACACGACGGCGACACCATCCAAGAAGGCACCACGAAGCACCCAGTCGTAGCCGATGTTCCACAAGAGTGGCCCTAACACCGACCCCTGCGGAACACCGCACGACATTTCACGCCTACCGAGACCGGTCCTACTGGGGTAGACGACGGCTCTCTCCGACAAATATGCCCCGACTATGCGGCGGAGGTAGAGAGGCACTTCGTGATACACGAGCGCCTCCCTGATGCAGCTCCAGGGCATAGTGTTGAACGCGTTGGCGATGTCCAAGGACACCGCCAACACCACTTCGCCCCGGGAGACTGCTTCCTCCGCCAGAGCCTTCACGCGCATGATCGCATCCACGGTGGAGCGCCCCTGACGGAAACCGTACTGGTTGTCCGCCAGATCCGGCCCAACCATCACGAGATGCTTGACGAGGCGCCTTGCAATCACTCTTTCAAAGAGCTTGCACACCTCGTCAAGCAACACTATGGGCCGGTAGGCGGACGGTGAGTCCGCCGGGCGCCCCTCCTTTCGGATGAGGACCAGTTTCCCCGTCCTCCACAATTTCGGAAACTGGCCCCGCTCTAGGCATGCGCTGAAGAACCCTCGCAGTCGGGGCTCGAGAGCCTCGTCGACTAAGGCCAGGACCCACGCTCGGCCAGGAATGCCATCGGGTCCCGGGGCGGTGTTTTTGGCTTTAAGCCGTAACACCGCCACCCTTAGTTCCACCCCAGTGACCTCAGGCACGTCGTCGTCATCCACGTTAGGCGCCTCAAGCGCCGGAGGCGGAGCCATCTGTGGTGGAGTATGCTCCACCACTCGCGTTGGGAACAGGGAGCCAACGACCCTCTCAAGCAGCTCTGGCTGAAGACACCGTGTGAGCGGCGGGGCCCATGGGCGCATCTTGCCCCTAACCATACGGTAGGGGCGTCCCCACGGATCCCGCTCCAGTGTCTCCAGCATCTCGCGGCGGGCCTCGCTCTTGGCCCGCTTTATCGCTGCCTGAAGGGTCCTCTTGGCAACCCTGTAACCCGCTAACAGCTCCGCCTCTCTCGCTGCCGCATCTTCGGGGCGGCGACGCCTCCTGCGGAACCTGGACCACTGGCGGCGCGCGGTCACGCAGGCTTGACGCAGCCGTGCGATCTCCGGCGACCACCAGTAGACCTGGCGCCTCGCAGTATTGGGCTGAGCCCTAGGCATCGCCGCATCGCAGACGCGGGTCATGGCCTCCCGGAACCACTGTGCCTCATCATCGACGTCGACAGGCCTGTCCGGCGCAGGAGCCCA
Organism: Arctia plantaginis; assembly: GCA_902825455.1. Classification (NCBI taxonomy): domain Eukaryota; kingdom Metazoa; phylum Arthropoda; class Insecta; order Lepidoptera; family Erebidae; genus Arctia; species Arctia plantaginis. Next base: position 13,625,505 of record CADEBD010000288.1, read on the forward strand.
GGCCTGTACGATGGCGGCTTCCAGGAGGAGGTCGCGATCTAAGCGCTTGAGCGCCCAACGTGGTTCAGGTGGTGCCGGTCTGACCGGCGCGCCATCTGTAGGGGCGGAGACGTCAAACCGAATATATCGGTGATCCGAACCTGTCTCCTCCCCGACAACGACGCGCCAGCCTTGGACACGACGCGCTAGCGAGGGGCATGCGAACGAGATGTCCACAATCGAACTACCCCTCGCCGTCACGAACGTGGCCACGGCCCCCCAGTTTAGGAGAACTAGGCCGAATCTTTCAGCCCAGTTCTCCAATGCCCTGCCCCTCGGGTTCGTGCGCAGGGAACCCCAAGCCTGCGACCAGGCGTTGAAGTCCCCCAGCACAAGAACCGGGTGGGGGCGACAGGCATCGACGACGACGGCCAGCTGAGCGAGCCATTGCTCGAACTCAGTTATGTTTCGGTTCGGCGTGAAATAAGCGGCCACGACCGCTATATCTCCAACTATCGCCGCTACACAGCCCCGTCCCCTTGCAACTACTGCAAGAGGTGGAGTGCCGGCTGCGGTACCGTGCACCAGGGCCGCCGTGCCGTCCAAGTCGGTCTCCCAGGCAGGCCCGAGAAACCGATGGACATATGGCTCGGCGATAGCGGCGATGTTGATGGACCACTGTGCCATGCTCTGGAGCAGAAGATCCTGAGCATCGGCACCGTGGCCTACGTTCACCTGGAGGATGCGGAGATGTGGATCCATCACTGGACTTCCATCCCCGCATCCCGCAGCGAGCTTTGCGGCTGTCCAGCGGCACTCTCCGTCTGGATCAGCGGCTCGGAGGCGGAAGGTCGGCCTCCCGGCTTCGGTCGCGATAGGGCACAGGCCTTACCACCAACCCGGTGGTCGGCAGGCTTGCCCCCCGCTGCGCACCTAAAGCAACGCAGCGGAGCGTTGCAGCCACCCGCCTTGTGACCGGGCTGGCCACAGCGGAAGCATCGGTCACCTACGGTGGCCTCCGCCGTGCAGTGCACCCCTACGTGACCCACCGACAGGCACCTGAAGCACCTTGCCGGTCGGGCCTGCAGGAGCCGTGCCTGCGCCCTCAGGAAACCTCCGACCAGGAGGCTATTATTATATGTACGACGCTGAAATTTTACAGGTAGACAACTGAACTAAACAACTAATTATTGGCATAACATTCAGTTTATATATCCACACACAGGTTTATCGGTGGCCAAAAAAGGCCGCACACATTGTGATCGGAAACGTGGAGAGCTACATTTCATCATAACTTTTTAGTCACTTACAGTATACTTAAGAAAATTCGTATACATTTGTAGGTAGTTACAAGCAATAGAATAACGTTTAAAGCAAGTCTTTAGAGGTCTTATTCATAGTGTTAGGACGTATTGAAGTGTTTTCATACTTACTTAAATAATTTTTAAACGGTAAATTATTTTTGTTATTTTATTGTTTAACAAATTAATCCGTAAGAAGTTATGTACAAAAGATGGTTACAATCCGCTTACCCGTTTCAGAGATCCAGCAAACCGACAAACGTTACTCCAGCAGGAAATCGAATAACTTCGCAGCCGAAGAAAATATAAATACCAAATAAGTTGTAACATTTACCTACCTCGTCCAGATAACTAATTATTTAGCTAATATTTATTTCAATATTCCAATTAAAAAAGAAAATGTCTGGCTGCGGTAACGTTTCAAACGTTACCCCAGCAGGAAATGTTTTTTCGAAATAACTAAAAAAATTTAAGTCAAACAAATTTAAAAATGTGCCTAACAATTACAGAAGGGGGGCAACTAATTATCTATAACGTTTAAATGACCATTTTCGACATTATTTTGCTGGGTTAACGCACACGACAAATGTCAACCGTACCGTCTAACAATATTACATAACTTTCAGATACTCATTCGAATTATTATATAACTGTAAAAGTTATAAAACTTCTAATAGAATAATTTGTCTGCTGTGCAAATGGAAGTAGGTTCCTATTATTAGTGGTGTTGTAAATCAAAATATGGCTATAATATATGGTGAAAAAAGTGAGAACAAAGCGGTTAACTAAAAACATATTTTTTATTATCTATTTATTCAATGTTTTACAATACAACTCAAACATAAATATAATTGCATAAAATGAACGTGTCAATTTCTTTTTAATGGTCTTTTGATTAAACAAATTTAGTGATCAACTTTAACAAAACGCAGACCGCAGTACCCACAGGAGTGATTTCCAGGTTTATCCTACAAAAAAGTATACAAGATGGATTAATTTAAAACTTATGAAAAGTATACAAGATGGATTAATTTAATATAGTTTTAATAAAAATTAATTTAATAATAAAAAAATATCCCTTGAAAGACTTCTGGGGATATTTTTAACCCCCGCTCTTGGAGTGGGTGCCAACTGCCGCTACCCGCAAGAAACTCACTTCCGCCACCAAGTTCCACGGGGGTGTTCCGGCCGCCGCCTCCGCCGACACCGTGTGGTAACCGCGTATTGATCTAACCGCCAATTTCCTTAGAGTAGGTGCGCCCTGTTATCCCGGAGGTTCCTCACCCGTAGTCGGCGACGTCACCGCGGGGTCGGTGAGGAGGTGGACCGGCTTCATGAGGAGTACCGAGAAGCTCGGAAAACTCTGAGGCTGGCCATCTGCCGCGCCAAGGATGTGAGTAGAGAGGAGATGCTGGAGAGTCTCGAGCGTGACCCCTGGGGTCGCCCTTATCGTGCGGTGCGTCAAAAGCTCCGCACGTCGGCCCCCCCCCCCCTTACGGAGACTCTCCAGCCCAGCTTCCTGCAGGAAGTGGTCGAGGGCCTATTCCCGCAGCGGGCGGAGCACTCACCCCCGTCGATGGCTGCATCAGCCGGAGACGACGGGGGCAGCGAGGTCGATGTTCCGCCCGTCAGGGAATCGGAGTTGGGGGCGGCTGTTCTACGGATTCGATCCAAGAACACCGCCCCCGGGCCGGACGGGGTTCCAGCCCGAGTGATGGCCCGAGCCCTCGACTACATGTCGGACCACCTCAGGGGGGTGTTGGACGCTAGCCTGGCGTCCGGACGCTTCCCTGAGCGCTGGAAATGCGGGAAGCTGGTCCTGCTGCAGAAGCCGGGACGGCCTGCCGAATCGGTCGCGGCCTATAGGCCTATCATGTTGCTGGACGAGGCGGGCAAACTTTTTGAGAGGGTGCTCTCTGCCCGCATCGTCCGGCACCTTTGCGAGGTTGGCCCCGATCTGTCGGACGCCCAATTCGGTTTCCGAGAGGGGCGTTCGACGATCGATGCCGTAATGCGCCTTAGGGCCGTGACCGAGGAGGCCGTGAGCTGCGGCGGAGTGGTGTTGGCGGTGTCCTTGGACATCGCCAACGCCTTCAATAGTCTGCCATTCAGCTGCATCAGGGAAGCGCTCCGCTACCACGGAGTGCCGGAGTACCTGAGGCGGCTGGTGGCAGACTATCTTGAGGAGCGAACCGTCATGTACGAGGACCGAGATGGCGTCTTGAGACGCAGGGCCATGTCGTGCGGTGTTCCGCAGGGGTCTGTCCTAGGACCTCTCCTGTGGAACATCGGGTACGACTGGGCCCTACGAGGGCGTCTCCCCCCCGGGCTGGGTGTAATCTGCTACGCGGATGACACCTTGCTCACGGCCCGGGGGGCTAACTTCCAGGAGGCGGCGCGCCTGGCCGCCACGGGAGTTTCCCTGGTGGTCGGGCGCATTGAGGCGTTGGGTTTGCGGGTGGCCCTGGATAAGACGGAGGCCCTATTATTTCATGGGCCCCGTCGTGGTCCACCCGCCGGCGCCTCAATCGAGGTCGGCTCGGTCCTCGTACCGGTCCGGGCCCAGATGAGGTACCTGGGTCTGGTCCTAGACGGTAGGTGGCTCTTCGACGAGCACTTCCGACAGCTTGGTCCGAAGCTGGTGGACACTGCCTCCGCCCTAGGGCGACTTTTGCCCAATTTGGGCGGGGCCAGTGTTCCCACGAGGCGGCTGTACGCGGGGGTTGTCCGGTCCATGGCGCTTTATGGTGCACCGGTGTGGGTGGCGGCTCTGACCGCCCCGAATAGGGCGCGCCTCTGGCGCCCCCAGAGGATATTGGCGGTCAGAGCCATACGCGGATACCGCACGGTGTCCACCGAGGCGGCCTGTGCCTTGGCCGGAACACCCCCGTGGGATTTGGAGGCGGAGGTGCTCGCCGAAGTTTATCGGCGAGTGGCTGACTTCCGGGCGGAGAGCGGATTTCGCCCTCCGCCCGAAGACGTGCGCGAGTGGCGCGAAGCCGCTCGCCGAGCCACTATGGTGAGATGGTCGTTCCGGCTGGAGACTCCACGCGCTGGCTTCGCCGCCGTGGAGGCTCTCCAGCCGGTCATCGCCGAGTGGGCAGGGCGGCAGCACGGGACCCTTTCCTTCCGGCTGACGCAGGTGCTTTCCGGGCACGGTTGCTTCGGAAAGTACCTGTACTCGGTCGCTAGGAGAGAATCGAGTCCCGCCTGCCACCACTGCGACTGCAGTGAGGATTCGGCCCAGCACACGCTGGCGGTTTGCCCCGCATGGTCGACGCAGCGCCGGGCCCTCACTGCAGTCATCGGAGCGGATCTCTCGCTACCGGCCGTAATTCGCTCCATGGCCGGTAGCGACAGTTGTTTTACCGCGGTCGCAACCTTCTGCGAGGAGGTAATCTCGCAGAAGGAGGCGGCGGAGAAGGCCCGGGAGGACGACCTCCACTCGGACCTGATCCGCCGCCGGCGAACCGGGCGGCGGAGGCGCGCTCACCTGCGCCTCATGCCGCCCTGAGTGTGGCCGCGGGTGGACGGGATGGGTTCTCCCCTCCACCCGCATTGGTTGGCCAGCCGCGAGGGGGCGGCGTCCGCGTGTGCCGGACGCCGCCTAAAGAGAGGGTCCACTGAGACGGAGCCCGCGCCAGGAGCGGGCCGGCGCTGAGAGGGGTCCAGAAGGAGATAGCTACCTGGACCCTTCCTAAACTGGAAGCGCAAAGAGGGCACACCGGGTGGTTTTAGTCGGTTCGAGTCCGACACACCGCCCCGCCGAGAGCCCCGGCGGGGTGACGGTCCGAGGGGATTTCCACACGTAAAAAAAAAAAAAAAAAAAAAGGTGCGCCCTGTTATGGACAGTCAAGAGCGTCTGTCTACACCGATGCACGTACATGCCATTGACCGGATAACCTCCGAGTCCGTGTAGCGATGCTGAATCCCCAAGTTGGGTAAAAGGCGCCGCCAACCTCCTGTCGAGGTTGAAGCCTAGATATTTAATGTGGTCCTCAACCAGTACGAGGACCGACTTGACCACGATAGAGGCGCCGGGGGTATCATCGGCGTAACAGATTACGCCCAGCCTAGTGGGAAGCGGCTTCGAGGGGTCCAGTCGTAACCCATGTTGCACAGGAGTGCTCCAAGAATAGACTCCTGTTTAACATCGCATGAAATAGGCTGTCTACTTTATGTCTAGTAGTCTGCCACTGGCCATATCAGATATTTCCCTGATGTAGCTGTACTGAATGGCAGACTATTCAATGCGTTGGCGATGTCCAACGACACAGATATGCCTCACCTCCTTGGTCAGGGCCCTCAAGTGCAACTCAGCGCCGATCGTGCATCACTACCACAGGTGTCGGAGGATGCAAGTCGAGAGGACTCTCTCAAATAATTGCCCGTGCCTCAATCAGGCCTGTGGGCCGCAACTGTGTCGGTAGGCTGTCCTTGCTTCATCGAGAGAATCAGTTTCCCGCTATTCCGGCACTCAGAAAAGCGTCCAGTCGCCAAGCTAGCGTCTAACACCTCTCTTGAGATGGTCCGACATGTGCTCGAGGCCCAGGGCCAATACTCTGGCAGAGATCACGGCGTCATAATACGGAGACCCTACAGCATCTCCTTTCTTTTCACTACCTTGACGTGGGTAATGTTCAGCTTCAGAGCTTTCTGCGCCAGTAGGTCCCCGTCTAATTTGGGAACAGCCCACCGCGGAAAGAACGCAGCACCACAAGACTCCTTTTCCAAAAAGGTGAAGGTGGTTTTGACCACTGTGAAGGTGTTAAAGACACTTTCACAGTGGTCAAAACCACAGGGTAAAAAAGAAATTAGAAGTTTTACCAAATTAATATAAACACGTGGATGTCCTTCAGCTCCACTGCCTCCATCACACCAGACAACTCTTGCTGTAACTTGTTTCGGTGGCACCTGAGCTATCAACTTTACGGCCCAGTTTTTATTGACCTGCTTAGGAGAATTCATGAAGCGGACCATTCTGTAGTCATCAGAATCCCATTTCTGAAACAAAAAAAATTTAAAGTATGTTTGTAAAAATGCCGTTATAATAAGAAAGGCGCACATCTCTCATTTTGCAAATCAGGAGAAAATCAAGTTTAAAATATTTCTGTTTTCAGCAAAAAGAATAGTATGTTTTGTAGAAAATGTATAATGGAAAATATGTACTACGCGACTACTGACGTAGCCCGGTTCGTACGAGGGCGGCTCAATAAGTCCGTGACTTTTGGAATAAAACACAGATTTTTTGATAAATAAATCATTTTATTTTTCAACGTAGTCTCCCCTGAGCTCTATACACTTTGTCCAACGCTTCTCCAATTTTTTTTATCCCTTCCAAAAAATATGATTTGACGAGGTCCTCAAAATAGGCCTTTGTTTGCGAGATGACTTCATCATTGGAGTCAAATCTTTTTCCACCAAGCCATTTCTTCAGGTTTGGGAACAAGAAGTAGTCACTCGGAGCCAAATCTGGAGAATAGGGCGGATGAAGGAGCAATTCATAGCCCAATTCATGGATTTTTGCCATGGCAACTGCACATGTGTGCACCCTTGCATTGTCTTGGTGGAAAAGAACTTTTTTCTTGGCTAAATGAGGTCGGTTTTCTTTTAAAACGTCATTGAATCGGTCCAATAAGTTGGCATAATATTCCCCATTGATTGTTCTTCCCTTTTGAAGGTAGTCAATGTGGATTATCCCGCGTGCATCCCAAAAGACAGTCGCCATAACTTTATTGGCTGACAAACCCACCTTGGTCTTCTTTGGCGCCGATTCACCCTTAGAAACCCACTGTTTTGACTGTTGTTTGGTCTCTGGTGTGTTGTGATGGATCCATGTTTCGTCCACGGTTACAAAACGGCGCAAAAACTCCTCCATATTGCGATTAAACAACGCCAAACCTTCCTGTGAAGTTGTTACACGATTGCGTTTGTGGTCGACTGTGAGCAATCGCGGCACCCATCTTGCGGAAAGGTTTATCATGCCCAAGTGATCATTCAAAATTGAAACCACTGAGCCATGCGAGATCCCTACGGCTTCCACAATCTCTTGCACTTTCAAGCTTCGCTCGGCCAACACCATATCGTGAATTTTTTCGATTGTTTCGGGTAAAGAGACCTCAACTGGGCGTCAAGGACGTTCGGCATCTTCAGTGCTTGTACGGCCACAACGAAATTCAGTAAACCACTTTTTTACCATTGAAATCGATGGTGCAGAGTCCCCATAGTATTTATCATGCTTAGCCTTGGTCTCGGTAATGGTTTTTTTTCGCAAAAAATAATGCTTAATAAGCACACGAAATTCACTTATTTCCATTTTTTCCTCAAATTACTGGGTAGTCTGATAAAGATAGCTGTCAAACACAAACTAACTGACGCAGCAAGTTCAAATTTTGACAGGAGTCAACTGACAGATGCCTGTTGACAGGAGTAGTGTTGCTTTTTCAGTAAAGAGGTCAGAAATTCAAAAAGTCACGGACTTATTGACCCGCCCTCGTACTTCCACTCTCTCAAATCAAATAAGTTTGGTAGCAAAAGCATAGCTGATTGTATATTATTATACCGTGTATTGTCAACGATACCACAGGGATGTTGTTTACAATACTTTGTTGTTTACAATCTTCGATCAATAATAGTACTAGATTCCCGATAAGTGCTTCAAAAACGGCCCGAAAAATAAGAGCACAAAAGTGTTTGTGCTCTTATTTCAAATTAGTATGGTCCAATCATAGCCAACAATAGGACGTCAAAATGCCGCAGTGCGCGTTCAAAAACTGTGTAAATAATCACCGTAACACCAGGGTTTTGGAAGGAATATCTTTTTTTCGGTAAGTTAATATCAATAAGTGTTTTTTTCATAATATAATAAGTATAAACAGAATTAAACTGTAAATATAATTCAATTAGCGAATGTTATAATTGTTTGGCCAATATTTGCTACAACGCATCAATTATTGTATCAAACATCGACTGTTCTTGAACAGGGAATGCATGGAGTAGTGTGGTTATTTTGTAATGTTATTTTTGTTTGTAGATTTGCTAGTGACTTATAGACTTTTAAGCTATAGACTTTTGTAATAAAATCTTAAATATTCCCGCATTCAGAGAATCAGAATGCACAGTAGAATTTATTAAGATACTAAATGATCTTTTTGATATCCTAAATACTAGAAATCTTAAGGATTTTGGATTCAAACACCCTTTGAATAAGGGTAGTTCACAAAAAATATTGTCGTTCTTGTCCTAAATTAAAGACTACTTATTGTCATTATCAATTAATGTTACAAATAAAAATTCTTAACAGAACTTCAAAATTGGGTGGTTAATTTGATGTGGAATTTAGAGATATTTTATTTAGTATATCTGTGCGGGTCCTGCTTTTGGTGTTAGGGCGGGTCGCTTAAAGCATTAAATGCCTACATTTTTTTGCATTAGCTTGTTGGTTTGGATGAGTTTTATTCGCGATTTATTCACTCGCGCGTAGTTTTTAATTTAAGATATCTCCTAACATATTCATTTAAATTGTATGGTGTAAGGGGCTATTATAATGTGTATGAATTGCTTCAGATAACTAACGTATTTATTTTGATAACGATTAATACTGTATCCGTCTAAATATCTTTTGCAAATACCACATTATATGTGATAAAGAAAATACACATACATATTACACAAAAATGTAACGTTAATAAAATAATAAGTAATGTAAAGATACTAACAAACAAACATAGATGTCCGAAACATAAAAAGTAAGCAACTAATATTTTACGTTCATATTATAAATTATTTTAGTGTTCAACGCGACTCCATACCTCCTGTAGTAAAACTAGAAGAAGCAAAAATAAAACAAAACAAAACGATGTAGCTCTCAAGGCAATAACGAGAAAAATTACTTTATTTCTTGCATCATAAGGTTGATTTTACAATAAATGTTATTTAAGTTATGTCTTTTCATTTGAAAGTGATAGGAGTAATTTATTGCTTTGCTCGTTTTTCGCAAGGAATGATCGTAAGTATTAGATAATATTTTGAAGATTTGTGACTTTATTACTGTGTACCATAGTTGTAATTAGGTTGAACTTAAAACTATTTTAAAACTTTTCCATCCGTTTGTTGGTAAACAAATGTAGCTGCATAAGTATATATTCACGCGGACAGCATTTAGCTTTGACTTTGTACGTGACCCTTTATCTAGTTGCTATTGTTGATCGAAGTTTACAATATTAAATTATTCTTCCCCCAAAAAAAAAACATGCGAAGCAATTGTGAAGTGTGCTGTTTGTATAATAATAATAATAATATTCTACCACATACACACAACGCCATCTAGTCCCAAACTAAGCAGAGCTTGTACTATGGGTACTAGACAACTGATATAAATACATATATACTTTTTTTTTGTAAATACATACATATTATACATAGAAACACCCAGACCAAATCAAACATCAAATGTTCATGCACACAAATGTTTGACTTGAGCGGGAATCGAACCCGCGACCTTTGGAATGGCAGTCCGTTACACAAACCGCTACGAATGAATCATAGGTGAGAGAGATTCATTTTTAGGTTCATAAGTTCCCCAATTGACAGAAAATATAATAAAAGAAATCACTATATAACTCGTTAGTCGCACTAGAAATTCGCTTCGATGTTAATTCGCTGTGTCCTAAAATAATACTGTCCCGTAAATCGATCTAAGTGGCGTGCAATGGGAGAGGCCTATGTCCAGCAGTGGACTGCGATAGGCTGATGATGTACGGCGAACATACTCCGCCTTTATAGGGCTATCGATGTTACTAGACTAATCCCGAGGATACGATGGAATGTTCCAGACAGAACCACGTACAATAAGGAATCTACAAATTTCTATAATCTTCCGATCTTAGATGACACTGCAAGTATCGGAATTAAGAACTGTAATTTCAATGCGTAGCGTTCGTTGTGCCCCACTTGATCCTAGGTGGCGCTGTCCTCTAGACACAACACAAGAACTACATAAACCTATGAAGCAACATTGTTTGCCGTGTTTGTAAAATTGTAGCAAATAAAGCGTGAGGGGTCTATGGACCCCCGGTCGGAACGTAGTTTGGTAGACGTTTGCTATTTATACAGGGTGTAAGGCACAAGGTCTCACATATCTCACTAAAACATCTTTCTGGGGATATTTATCACGATGCAAAAGTCAGTTCGTCATAAAAATGAAAGATGAAGGATTTACAGTGATTAGTTTTATTTTGCGCTAAACGTGTCCCTGCAGTAAATTATGTTAGTGTTTGTAGACTGTTTTGCACGTAATACAACTAGTTACCTATTCATTTTGGGCGATACGGGGGAATGACGTTAACGTTTGACGCCGTTGACAGCTGATTGCATTGAACGTTTAAATGCTGTTTGATTAATTACATTGCAGTTTATAGCCAGGTATGCGGTATTTATTAGTTTTTTTTCGGTAAAATGTTCTGTTTACTCATTGTGAAATCATTTTTAACCAAAAAAAAGGGAAATCATTCTGAGTCGGCAATCATTAGAACTTTTTGCCAGAATTTTTTATTTTTTTATTTACCATTTATTTTTCAGAATAATAGTCTCAGACCAACATTCTGAGTCGGAAATCATCATTTTCAGAAGTTTAAATACGCTATTTCAGTTTTCGGCACGATGTACTTAACACGGTGTATATGAAATATGAAAAAGATGTGAGCGTCGACGCGCCAACTGAAGTGTGAATTATAACAGTGTTGAATCTATTTTTAATCTAGAAAAATATACTCTAAAACAACAATACTATAAATATGTGTTGAAAATAGTTAAATGTATTTAAACGCCTTGTTCAATGCATGACATTAGTTTTTTGTTCACACATGTCACCATTTGGCTTTTAACTAAGCAAAGCTTATACAAAGTACAAACATTATGTCTGACCTGGGCCTCAATTCTGCTATTTTATGTTTACGACAAGCCAGTGTCATACCACTGACACGCTATTGAGATGCCATCGAGTGGCCATTGGCATCGGTATAAATATCGGTAGTTGAAAATATATTACGTTTTTGGAGGAAATGATTTATTTGTTTTTAATAAATTATTAAAAGAAATAAATTAATTAAAATAACTTATTAAAAAAAAAAATTAAAAAAAAAAAAAAAAAATTAAAATAAATTATTAAAGAATAAAATATAAAAATTACAAAAAAGAAAAAAATAATTAAAATAAATAAATAAATTATTAAAGTAATAAAATTATTAAAAAAAGATAAATAATATTTATTAAAAAAAAAAAAAAATTAAAATTAATAAGTCATTTCCTAATTATTTGAAAATATATTACGTTTTTTGAGGAAATGATTTATTTATTTTTATTATAGTAAATTATTAAAAAAATAAAATTATAAAAACAAAAGAATTAAAAAAATTATGAAATAAAAAAATTAAAATTAAAAACAATTTAAATAAACAAATCATTTCCTTATAATTTGAAAATATATTACGTTTCTTGATGAAATTTTTTAATTTTTTATTTTTTTATTTTAATAATTTATTTAGTTCTTTTTTTATAATTTTTATATTTTATTATTTAATAACTTATTTTAATTTATTTATTTCTTTTGTTTTAATAATTTATTTATTTTATTTATTTATTTTAATAATTTATTTATTTCTTTTTTTATAATTTTTATATTTTATTCTTTAATAATTTATTTTAATTTTTTTTTTTTGTTATTTTAATTTATTTATTTCTTTTAATAATTTATTATAATAAAAACAAATAAATCATTTCCTCAAAAAACGTAATATATTTTCGACTACCGATATCTATACCGATGCCAATGGCTACTCGATGGCATCTCAATAGCGTGTCAGTGGTATGACACTGGCTTGGCGTAATAGCAGAATTAAGGCCCTGGGACTCGATCCCGAGACCTCTGCACAGCAGTCGCATACGTTGCCACTGCACCATTGTGGGCTATGCCAATCCCTGAATTATTCTCCTACCAAAAATAACTCAATGCGGCTAAAACATTTTCACTTTAAAATAAAAACCCTTTAAATTATATCCATTCAAATTTTATAGCTCTTGGAATATCACTTATTCATTATACATTACTACAGAATAAGGACAAGTTACTAGTAAGTATATAGTTACTACAGTGTGGTAACAGATTATGAATATGGAGTGTCATCACCCGTAATCATGCTGTGGATGTCGTGATAGCCGACTAAGGGAGCGCACTAAGCAGGATAACAGCACTGCAAAGAGAAGGAAAACTTGACATAAACTCTATACCAACCCGTCTGGCCAGCGTGGCATAGTAGGCCAAAACCTCCTTTCTAAGGAGAGGCCTATGTCCAGCAGTGGACTATTAAAGGCTGTTGATGATGATGATGATGAATAATAAACGAAATATTTAAATGCTCCGTATCATTCTTCATTTAGATTGTGGTAGAAACAGATTGCTATTAAATGAAACAAACCCTTTACCAATCCATCATGCCAGAGTGGTATAGTAGGCCAAAACCTCCTTTCTAAGGAGAGGCCTATGTCCAGCTGTGGACTGTTAAAGGCTGATGATGTGATGTGTGATGTGAACTGGTTTAAACTTTTTGACTGGGTTTAAAATTTAACTGGGTTAAATTTTTTGAATTACAATAATTTTGGATAATTCTTGATCTATGTAAATATGGTTAATATCTATGTAAATGAGTTAATATTTAAAAAACATTGATTAATTGCTTAGGGAATTAAAACGATATCATGGTACCTATAATTGAAATCATAGGTAGCGAAACATCTCTACTTATTTACTATTATGTAAGACCGAAACACATTGCTAACGTGCAAAAATTTTAAATGTATCCACAGAAAATAATATGTAATTGGTATAAATTTATATATTCTGAATAAAAGAGTATTTTAAGAAGATTAATATTAGTTATGATAGTTATACTTGGCCTGTGTGGGTCACAACATCATCCACTTTCGACGCCATGCAACGACTAGTGACGCTTTTCAAGTTTTTTAACATCACATATTGTTTAGCAGGTACACGAAATAATGCGTTATTCATTTTCTTTAAATTTGTTTAACTGAAATATTGTTAAATATCAATTTTGTAACCTATTTTTGAATTCTGCACACAATTCGACACTTTTTAGAAATTGATTGAATTGACATTAACGACATAGTGCCAGTGTGACCGTAATAAAATCTCACTAATCTACTAAATTCGGCAACTTTTTTACTAAAATCTACTGAAGAAAAAAAATCCGTAATTCTCTCAACCTATATTTTGATGCACTTGAACAATGCGGTTGAAATAAAACAAGACTAATGATTTTAATTAGATTGAGAATCATTATCATCATCATTATCATTACAATTTTTGCTTAATCTAATCATTTTAGAATCAGGTACAAAGTTTGTAAAATTTTCTCCACCATCAATTATTCCTTGTTATGTGTGCAAAAGCGATGTAATCTGTGTCACAATCACAAAAATCGATTACGATGTTAAGTTTTAATTAAATTAACTTGCAAAACTATACGCTCACAAGAAGCGTTCGATACGGGCAAACACATCATCACTTTTGCGAATTTACAGATATTTATCATATTTCAATTTATTATTACTATCTATTAATATATGAACGCTCGTCCAAAACTTATCAGTATCCTGTGACACTGTAGAGTCACTGGATGATGCCAGTAAATTTTGTACGTTATTGTCATATTTTAACTGACGATAATCTTCGTTAATTAATTGTTGTGTATTTTCGTCACACACTAAATTAGGAAACCGTTGAGTCAGTGATACGAGACTAAAAAACTGCTTATACGCTGCTATTTGGGGGTCCGAAAATATTAACTCCCTAAACAAATAATGCTCCATTGGCAGTCTCTTTTTCAATTGCATGCAAAGCTCAATCAGAAATAACTGTGACCTTCTTAAAAACTTTGTTTTTTTTATCCCTACCCATTTTTACAAATACTACTTTGCTACTTTAACACCCAAATACATTTGATAAATATCAAGAAATTTTATTTCACTGCTAGGATCAATATTTTCTATAGTAGGTAGTCGCTGCTATGTATCCATTTTTCATATAACAACTCAGTAAGGCCTTATACAAATCGCTCATATCTAGGGGATTCGATGATCCGGGATCCCGGGATCCCGGTCATATTTTAGTCCCGAAATTTTCGGGATCAAATTTAATGAATCCCGGGATTTTCGGGATTGATACATTTTTTACATAAGTCAATAAAATTGTGCGTAAAAAGAAACGCACTTGCCTTGATTTGATGTTTTGACAGCCATCTTGTCTACACAGCTGATTTTATTTGTTTTTGCTAATGACCGGTTCTGGATTATGCGTAAAAGTGTGTAATTTATAAAGTTTCTGGGCAATTTAATTAAAAAATATGAGTAGGTATCTCTAAACATTGGTCTCTTAAACATATCGTTTTTTTTATAGTTTATCTATATAAGTCTAAAAAGTTGATTTTTTGAAGTTTATTATTAGTTTCATAAATTATTTACCGCAACACAAAACAAACTGGGCACTAGTTTGTTCATTTTATAAGAAGAAAGTATAATTTTGTTTAACCGCCTTTTTGGAGATTTAAAACTTAAATATTCTATGTCCTCACAAAACTAAATGATAAACAAAAACAATATTTTGATATGTTTTACTATCTTTTTGTTACCACTTTCCATTGCCAATACAATCCCGGGACTATCCCGGGATCCCGAGATTAACTGTAGATAATTCCGAAATCCCGGGATTATAAAAATCGACCGGGAGCGAATCCTCTACTCATATCCCTATATAATCGATGGACAGCACTATTTGCCGATTGGAAAATTGTGAGAATTCTGTTTTTTTGTTTTTCTGCGACTAGTTTCCGGCTTGCGGGCGGCTAAAGGTTGTGTATAGTGTTTTAAAGAAAGTCAGTAAGTTTTTATTGTTTTTAAACAGTAATATAGTGCTGAATTATTTTATTACGACTATTGGTGAGTAAATTTATTTTTCTCTGCGTGTTATTTATTTTTAAACCTGTTCCTTTTGAAATTGTTGTTTGGTGTGTCTTTGTTTGGCTATGTCGGTCGTTAGCGAGTTGCCGGACCCCGGCGGTACAAGTGAATTTCTAACACCAACCGGGAAAAGGACATTTATCGAAATGTCACCTACGGATTTCTCGCCGAAAGACAGTAGCCGTAGGCGCCTTATTAATTCGGACTTAAGTGGAAATGTTTCGTCTCCTACCGGTCGTGATAACTGTGGGGAGTACAACTACTGTGACTTAGTATCACAGGCCACTGATTATTTAGCAAAAATTAATGAATTAGTTAATGATCAGGGATCTCGGATGAATGTAGGTAATAAAACGGCGATTATGGATATTACTCAACGAATTACCGGTATCGTATCTTTGTTAGCAATAAAATCCTCTAGCAACGAAACGAAGTTAGCGAATTTTGAGCGACAATTGGAGGGTATCGCCACTCAAAAAACGAGTTTAACGTACGCGGACAAACTTAAGCTTCGATTACTACCTAAATCTGCTCCGTGCCCGGTACCTACTGAAGCGCGCGTTCCTAGGCCTTGTGTTATTGCCTATCCCACTACGGAACGCTTAGCGGACTATGCGACCTCGTCAGCAACAAAACAAGCTCTCATGAAGGCTATTAAACCGAGCGATGAGGGATTTCAAATTGTAGGCGTTAAAAAAACCTCTAAGGCAGGCGTCGTGTTACGTGTAGCTAACGAACGGCAGCTTAAGAAACTGGAATCTGTGGACGCCATTAAATCAGTAGGGTTGCGCTTAGAAAAACCGAAAGGCCGTAGGCCCCGTATAATTGTAAAAGACGTACCCGGTTCTATGGAAGATCGTGCCTTCCTAACAGCCTTATACCGTCAGAATATCAAGGACGAATTAAAATTAAGTGAGAACGATTTTATTAAGTCAACCAAAATTGTTAGGCATCGTAAACTAGAAAATGGGCGTCAATGGATAGGCTTAGAATTGGAGGCAGCAGTTCGGAAACATCTAGCCAACACAAAAGATAAACTTTATATAGACTGGGCCACATGTAGATTCATAGACGATATAGAAGTAGTTCGTTGCTTAAATTGTCAGCAATTCGGTCATGTACAAAAGTTTTGCACCATAAAAACCCCTACTTGTGCTAATTGCGCCGCCGCACACGAAACGCGAGCCTGTCCAGATAAAGACACACCAGATTTTAAGCCCACGTGCGCACAGTGTAAGCGGTTCAAAAAACCATCTGACCATCGATGCGGCTCATACGACTGTGCCACATACAAATTAAAACTAGAACAGCTAATATTAAATACCAATTACTGAATAGTTTAACTTAGTTTAAAAAAAAAAAAAAAAAAAAAGTTAAAAGAGTAACTTACTAAGTAATGAATAATATTTCGATAGGCCAGATAAATCTTCATAACGATAAAATAGCTACATCAGAGTTAGACCGTTTAATTTTAGAACAAAAGTTAGACATTGTCCTTTTACAAGAACAATATCAGAGCGCTCACTTGCGTCGTAATGTAGTACAGCTTGACTGCCGTTCGCAGGCTGGGATATATGTTGCAAGTTCTAATTTTACGGTAACATCTTGCGTAATCTTATGACGTCACACTGCGCCGTTGCTGAGATCTCATCCTCTACCTGTAAGGTTTACGTAGTGAGCTGCTATTTTCAATATTCACATCCTATTGATCCTCACTTACATCACTTACGTTACGTCTTGCAGTTCCTCGTGGGACATAAAATTATCATTGGCGCTGATGTCAATGCGTCATCTTCATTATGGTATGGCAAGTTGCGTTCAACCGACACGGTTCGACGTTGTGCGGTTGAAGATTTCATTGCGGAAATGAATCTTATTATTCACAATACCCCCGATGCACCACCAACTTCTTGCAACCCAATGGGTGAGTCTTCTATTGACGTGACGCTTACACGCGGCGACGTCTCGATATCCAGATGGCGTGTCCTTCCGGACGCATCCTGTAGTGATCACCGCTTGATCGTGTACGAATTCATACCAAGGGTGGCACAGGATTCACAAAGGGCTCCCTATAATTTTAGATATAAAACTAAAGGTGCGAACTGGGCTTTGTTTGGTTCACTCTTTGCAACTCATACCAAAGACTTCAGTCGCAGTAGTTTATCAGCTGAGGAAAGCGCAGAAATACTATTAGAAACTTTTACATACTGCGCTGATGTAACTATTGGTCGCGGATCTATCACTAACACTCGTAGATGTGATTGGTGGAATGATAGATTAGCCGAACTACGTAGAAGCTACCGGAAAGCTCGTAGAAAATTAAACACTATTAAAAAACATAACGTAACAGGAGATTTGTACAACAATGCTCTCATTGCTCTTAGAGTTGCCAGGTCCCACTACAGAGCTGCTGTGGAAAAATCCAAGGGAAACTTAATTCAGAAACTTGTTGATAAACTCGATAGAGAGGGCCCGTGGTCACCTTTGTATCACGAATTTAAGGCAAATAGATCAATCGACCTTGCATACATACAGAACATCAAAATTAATAACAGATATACCACAGGAGTAGAACAAACAGCAGAATATCTTTTAGACTCACTCGTACCTGACGATCGACCGGAAAACGACACTGATCATCACCGACAGATCAGGCAGTGGGCCATCGAACCACCACTGTCTCCAATGTCTGATTTACCATCTTCAGACGAATTTCTCGGTATCATTAGATCCTTGCCGCTAAACAAGGCTTCGGGCGATGATAAAATATCTAACAAAATGATAAAAGAAGCTTGTAAACTTTCGGGTGACACGATTTTCACTGTCTTTAAACGTTGCATTGCTGAAGGAATATTTCCTCGTATATGGCGGTGCGGTAATATTCGTATAATACCAAAAAGTGGCGACAAGCCACCGGATGATCCTAAATCCTACCGACCAATCACATTATTACCATCGTTAGGAAAGCTTTTAGAACGTCTTGTAGTGCCCCGGCTTCTGCCAGGTGGAGTCAAATTTCATGATAGACAATTTGGATTTACGTTGGGTAAATCGACAACTGACGCTGTTATATCGGTTAGAAAGTTTGTCACAAAGTCAAAATTTCAATACGTGCTGGCTATTTTCTTGGATATATCTGGCGCCTTCGACAACGCATGGTGGCCCATGCTGTTGCTGAAATTAAAATCACGGGGGTGCTTTAAAAATATTTATTCCCTTATCTCTTCATACTTTTCACAAGGTACAACTAAACTAAGACTTGGTCATCATTCTGTGTCGAAGGCGCTTACAATGGGATGTCCTCAGGGATCGGTGCTAGGTCCATACTTGTGGAATATCGGCTTCGACGATTTTCTTGCGATACCAATACCATCCGGATGTACTCTGAACGCGTATGCTGATGACGGCTTATTACTGGTGGAATCTGATACTAGGGCGGGGCTTGAGAGATTAGCCAATAGATGTTTGAACTTGATATCTCAATGGGGTGAACGTAATCGCTTAACTTTTGCACCCAACAAAACCTTCCAGCTACTTTTAAAAGGTAACCTCAAATCACCGCCGAGCATTAGATTTGACAATGTTACTGTAAAAAATAAAACTACAGTGTGTTATCTAGGATTAGTTTTAGAAAGAAACTTTTCATTTATCGAACATATTAAAATAGTTAATGAAAAGTCTAAAAAGAGTTTCTGTGCATTGACAAGGATATCAACTGCGACATGGGGTCTATCATTTAATACATTAAAGATCATATACGGAGCTACTTATTTAGGTTCTATGTGCTATGGTGCACCTGTATGGGCCGATAGGGCGACCGTAGGCGCTGTCCGTCGCAAACTGTTACAAGGCCAACGACTTGCACTGATATTCTTGTGTAAGGCATATAGGACGGTTAGCACTGAGGCTTTGCCGGTGTTGGCGGGTGTCCTTCCGGTCGATCTCGAGGTGCAGAGACGTGCAGCCATGTACTATTCAAGACAACAAAACATGGAATGCGATTTTTTGGGCGCGCGGGATCGCGGTAAAATTACAAGATTGCTTCAACAGCAGCCCGATGTCTATAATGACCTCATAGACGAATGGCAACAACGCTGGGATGAATCATCCAAGGGGCGCCATCTTTACCAATTCTTTCCATCTGTTCGCGAACGGTTGTCGAGGATATGGCTTGAGGTAGATCACTGTGTCGCTCAATTTCTTACGGGTCATGGTAACTTTAAGAGCAAGCTTTATTCATTTAAATTAGTCGAGTCACCATTGTGTCAATGCTCAACACCTAACTCTCACTATGAACAGTCTGCTCATCATATCCTCTGGGAATGTAGTCTTTGGTATAATGAACGTAATATAATGCTGAATAGCTTGCAGGTGACATCTGGGGCGGTATACTATGGGGATCTTGTGTCAACTAGGGTGAATTTCCGTGCGTTTAGGCGATTCTGCCATACATATTATAGAAATCAAACATAGCTCACGTAGGACCCGTAATATTTGTGGCCGTGGTGCTTCCCTGTTTAAAAGGGTGTATGCCCATTTTACTTCATTTTGTCTCCCGCTTTGCTAAGGAGGGAAGTGGATTTACTGTATTTCCAACTCCTCCAATTTTCTTCTGCTTAATTTCGTTGCGGGTTCCAAGACAGTTTAATTTCTTCCTGGGACTTCCCGAGTGTCATAACTCGGTGTGTTCGTGGGTCACTGCTTTGGATCTTGGTGTACAGGAGTTACAGTGGTGGGCGTGTGGGTGGGATTAGTCCCATTTAATGGCAACACATCCAAAAACAAAAAATATAAATTTGATGTAAATACACACATATTATACATAGAAACACCCAGACCAAATCTAACATTAAATGTTCATGCACACAAATTTTTTACTTGAGCGGGAATCGAACCCGCGACCTTTAGAATAGCAGTCCTTTACACATACCACTACGCCATCCGGTCCGTATAATGTAGATAATACTAATAAAGTGTCGGAAATATTAACAAATGAACTGGTAAATATAGTATACTGTAATACCATAGTTCTACGACCTTCAAACCGTTTTAGACCACTTATACCCTGGATCACGAAAGGAATTGTGCAGTGCATAAGAAAGAGAGATGTCCTACACAAAAAAGCACAACAGTCATTACAGAATATACAACAACTACAAAAATACCTAAAATATAGAAATGTATGCAATTCTATTGTGCAAAATGAACATAAAGGAAACTTGGAAAATTGTGAAAGAATTTTGTAGTCGTAATCGCAAAAATAAACCCTCGAATGAACTACTTGATATTGACGTCACTGCTAAAACTTCCCTAAACAAAGTTAATGATTATTTTACTTCAGTCGGTAGTACACTGGCTAATTATTTACTAAATAAAATGAGTCTCCGGGAACAAGATCTAGCAAGACAAACAAAAACCAATAGCACTACCTTGAAGTCTATATCCCTCACACCGACGGATCCACATGAAGTACGAGGTATTGTTACGGGAAACAGATTGCATAGTGCACCAGGATATGACAAAATCAATGCAACAATACTGAATCAAAATATCATAACCCTTACCTTACCCATCACGTACTTATGCAATTAGAGTTTGGAAACCGGGATCTTCCCGGCCAATTTTAAGAAAGCTATGGTTTGCCCAATATTTAAATCGTGTGAAAGAAGTGAACCATCTAACTATCGACCCATGTCTCTATTGTCAACGCTATCAAAAATATTATATAAATTAGTCAACAATACTAAATAACTAATAACTAATACAATACTAATCAAGTATTTGGAAAAAAAATGAAATGCTAAGCATTGGATCTCCAAAAAGATTTTGATACTGTATCTACACCGATTTTGTTGACACGGCTTGAAAACTTTGGCATAAGAGGAGTGGCTCTGGAATGCTTCACAGATTATCTAACAGGTAGATCACAATGTGTACGAGTGGCAGGAATCGAAAGTGACTGCGCCGTCTGCAGATACGGTGTACCACAAGGCAGCACACTCGGCCCTTCTTTATTTATCATTTACGGCAATGAATTATGTAGGTACTGTTCCTACTCAATTGAACATGGATATCATTATGTTTTGCAGACGACACAGTTTTGGTCGTTCATGAAGATTCCTGGACAAGGTTTTTCATGAAGCAGAGGAGGGTCTATCTAAAGCTACCGCTTGGCTAGAAGATAGTCTTCTATCACTAAATGGCAATAAAACAAAATATCTATGCTTCAGTAAACAGTTATGAGCCAATCATCTGCAAAACACAATCTTAAAATACACATATATCCCTGTAATCGTATAGTAAATCGCTCTAAATGTGACTGTGCAACCCTATGTCGCGTAACATCCATTTAGTATCTAGGTATAACAGTAGACATCCAACTTACCTGGAGCCCAAACATAGCGGTTGTGACAACTAGAATAGCAAAAATCATACACATATTTAAAAATCTACGCAATGTCGGTGATGTAGATCTCTTACTAGGGACGTACAGATCACTATGTGAATGCATCATCAGATAATGCATCTGTGTATGGGCAGGCGCAGGTAAAACTTACTTCTTGACTGCAGAGAAGGCCCAGCGTGCGGTTCTCAAAGTGCTGATGTACTTCCGATACAGGCATCCCACCACAGCAGTATACGAAAGGTTGGCGTCCTCTCTGTAAGGAAAATGTATGTTTATGAAATCCTAAGACGCTACCACAAAAAATATATGTCAACCTTACCTGTGTCAAACGTGTAGAACGTTGGCCGGTACCTAGAACAAAAATTGCCTTTGAGCAAAGACATTTTAATTTTCTTGGCCCTTACATATATACAGCGTAACCGTAATATAACGAGCTTCAGTATAACGAATTTCTCGTATTAACGAATTTTTCAAAATCCCCTAGAAACGTCCATAAGAGCTAATGCAAAATATACCTTTACATTACGAATATATATTTTCCAAAAACCTTTTTATAACGAATTTTTAATCATTGCAGAAGAAGAATAAAAATTTGTTGAGATCTATAAAATGATTTTTTTTTCAACCCTTAACCTTTATAACGTATCCTTTTTTTTCTGTGCGGAAATCCCCTCGGAGATCACCTACCGGTGGGGTGATTATGTCGGATTTGAACCGATCAAAAACTGCACTTCGTCTCGGGTACCAGAAATATCTGGTACCGTGGTAATTGTGATTTATTTTCTTTTAAGAATAGTTTCATTTACTAGGGGATCGGAACAGTAGTTCCTGAGATTAGCGCGTTCAAACAAACAAACAAACTCTTCAGCCTTATAATATTAGTATGGATACCAAAATGTTGACTGTCTGTGTAATATTTGGAGGACACTGGCTCCTGCAACACAGTATCTACTAGTGTAGGAGCCAGAGAATTCTTAAATTAATGTAATGTAAGCTTAATGTCAATATTTTATTTTATTTATTATACCAAAATATTAATAATAATAATAATATAACAACTAGCAACACTGAAAACAGTCGACATTTCTTTTACATATTTTCGAAACAAATAGATTTTACAACAATTTACAATATCGTAAAATAAGCTAAACAAATTAAAGAACAATAAAATGGATGCTTTATATAAAAATATCATAAAAAATGCTTAAAATAGATAAACCAAAAATAAATAAAGTATATGCATATAGACATGACGTCTAACGTCATGTCAAAATACATGAAAGTATTTTTCCACCGAAGAAAGACTGTAGAATGATAACAAGAGCTAGGTCGAAAGCACAATTAACATCCCCGGACTCGTCGCTCCGCTCCGTCTTGCCGTCCACGGAAACCACAACAGAAGCTCCGGCCGTGGCTGAGGCGTCGAGCTCGACTTCAAGTGACGAGTTTTTCTCTCCGCCGACGTCGCCAACACCTGTACGTCGGCAGGGGAGAGGCCGGCCACCGATCTGCTTAGGATCCCGAGGACCATTGACCTCGAATAGGGTCCCCGCTACCGGTGGTAATGTGCGCCGCATGAAGTGGACAAATTCTATCAATGAGAATGTCATGCGGGCATATTATCGGGCTACAGAGATGGGAACAAACCTTACTGCGTACCGTGTTCGACTAGTCTCTTTGTTTCAGGAGCTTGAACCTGCTGTCAACGTATCAGCACAACGATTGTCGGATCAAGTACGAGCTATACAGCGCTGTCATCTGCTGGATGATGCAGTACTTGAGAGGATACGCTCTGACATACGGAATAGCTTGATTATCCCTTCTTCGTCACACACTGTGGATTTGGTAGCTACTAGCACACCTCAGTTAGTATCACATACCAATGATGTTGATGAATTAGTGGAGGGTGAAGTTATATCTGTAAGTACCCAATACAATGACAGGATAAGGAGCGCTTTGGTGGATGCGATTCTAGAGTACCGGTATGTGAATTGGAATAATAGACCCCGATTGTCCCGTTTGCCCATTCATAAACGAAATTTAGCGCTTGTCGGTGCCCTGGATTCGTTATTGCCTGATTATTTAGACAATAGCGAAGATCTTGGTGATACACATTCTATTCTGTATTGTGCGGCTGTTGCAGTTTGTCGAGTAGCTGGTGTTAATATAGTTGAAAATGTCACTACTACTCGACCTAAATCAACTGTACCAGCTTGGCAGTGTAGAATTGAACGTCGTATTGCTGAGACCAGGGTGCTTATTGGTAAGCTAATTAGTTTTCGATCAGGGAATACGCGGCCGAGAGTGATGCGCTTTGTGAAACAGGCATTCTTGGGGACTACCATTGGTCCTCAACAGTACATGTCATGTGTCACAGAGCGCATAGACTTTCTAAAGCAGAAAATTTATGCATGGGCAAATAGGATAAGACGGTACAAAAAACGAATAGATCGGTATAATCAGAATCGGATGTTCCAAAGAAATGAGAAGTGGGTGTACCGGAAATGGGAGGAACCGGATCCATGTGTGAGTCATGGGCATTTGCCAGATGAAAATGTCACACATACTTTTTGGCGGAACATCTGGTCGGTGCCTGTCACTCATATAGAAGGTGATTGGTTGCGGGATGTCAGACGCTCATGTGAGTCTATAACACCTATGGAACCAGTTATAATTGATAAAGATGATGTAAGCTGTGCAGTTCGTTCATTACCGAATTGGAAATCACCTGGTTTAGACGGACTGCACAACTTTTGGCTTAAGTGGTTCCGAAGCTCACATGCGTGTTTGGCATCTCAATTCCAGGCAGCTTTAAATTCGGGTTCATTACCCCAATTTTTAACCACTGGTATAACCCACTTACTCTATAAGTCTGGTAGTGTCATGGATCCCAAAAATTTTAGACCTATTACATGTTTACCAACCATGTACAAACTTCTTACATCTATTCTGAGACTCAAAATTACTTTACACATTAATAATAATTCGATTATGTCAGTTTCTCAGAATGGATGTAGAAGTGGGAGCCGTGGCACTAAAGACCTCCTTATTATAGACAGGGCCATTAGCCAACAGGTGCGTCGTAATCGTAAGAGTTTGGCGACATGTTGGATAGACTATAAGAAGGCTTATGACTCGGTTCCACATACATGGCTTTTGAGGGTGCTGGAGTTGTATAAAATTGATATAACTCTGTGTACTTTCTTGAAGTCATGTATGGGGCAATGGAGAACAGCGCTTCGTTATCCAGGATGTCGGCAGACGACGGTAATTGATGCACCAATAAAGATCGAGCGGGGTATATTTCAAGGTGATAGTCTGAGTCCCTTGTGGTTTTGCCTGGCTTTGAACCCTAGCACCCTAGCACTTTATTAGAGGGTTCAGGGCTAGGCTATAGGTTGCAGAAAGACGATCAAGTTATATCTCACCTTCTTTATATGGATGATTTGAAACTACTGGCCCCCACCAAATTACAATTGTCAGCGTTACTGAAGGTGACGGAAAACTTTAGTAATTCTATCAAAATGGAATTTGGTGTAGACAAGTGTGCAGTCATGTATGTAAAGAAGGGTGAGATAGTAGAATCTGAAGGAATAGAGCTTTCCGATTCAACAAAACTCAGATCTCTGTCTGCCACTGAAACTTACAAGTATTTGGGTATATCACAGTCGTTAGGCATACCAGAATCTGACATGAAACAAACGTTTGAAAAAAGTACTTAAAAGTCTTTTATCGGGGGGCAACAAGGTACGAGCCTGCAATGGTTGGGTCATGCCGATTCTGATGTACTCCTTTGGTATACTTAAATGGACTCAGACCGAACTAGATGCCCTTGATAGGAGAGTCCGTACATTGCTGACTGCATTTCGAATGCACCACCCACGTTCATCGGTTATGAGATTGTATATCCCGCGAAAGCTAGGGGGTCGCGGATTATTAAATATCAAGACCCTACACAATCGGGAGATATGCAATCTCAGAGAATATTTTCTACATACCGATGTGGGAATGCATCGCAATGTAGTTGCAGTGGATATCGGATTCACCCCGCTCGCTCTGGCTAAAGAGAATTGGCGCAAACCTGTAGTATTTAGTACTAATGATCGTAGGGAAGTATGGAAGGGCAAAGAGCTCCATGGCCGGTTTTATCGGGCCCTAAACGGGTCCGATATAGACTTTAAAGCATCTACGACTTGGCTACGGTATGGTGATCTCTTCGGAGAAACTGAAAGTTTTGTTTGTGCGATTATGGACGAAGTTATCATGACGAATAACTATCGGAAATATATCCTGAAAGATGGTACGGTTGACATCTGTCGGGCATGTCACCGTCCTGGGGAATCAATCAGGCATATCATTTCTGGTTGTTCTCGTCTTGCTAACGGTGAATATTTGCATAGGCACAACCAAGTAGCCAGGATTGTACACCAACAGCTTGCTCTTAAATACCATCTTGTGAATCTAGAGGTGCCATACTACAGGTATGTGCCCGACCCAGTTCTCGAGAATGGTCGGGCCACGTTGTATTGGGATCGATCTATTATCACAGACAGGACTATTGTTGCTAATAAGCCTGATATTGTAGTGATAGATCGATTAGAGCGCCGCGCAATTATTGTTGATATCGCCGTTCCTCATGACGAGAATCTCGTGAAAGTTGAAAAAGAAAAACAAATAAAATATTTGGATTTATCTCACGAGATTGTCGATATGTGGAATGTCGATTCAGTGATAATTGTTCCGATAGTCGTATCTGCTCACGGATTGATAGCCAAGAGCCTCGACCAACACCTTAAGAGGCTCACGTTGGACGGCTGGATCAAGGGTCTGATACAGAAGGCAGTCCTCCTTGACACGGCTCGTATAGTGAGGAGGTTCCTATCTTTGCAGTCCTAACCACTGGTGTCTTGGTACCTGTACCCGATGTCGGTGGTCTACTATTTTTTATATTTTTAAATGTATTTTTATTTCTTTTGTAATATATTTAAAAATGTAATTAATATGTATATATAATTTTATAAAGAGAATAATAATATAATTTATTTCAGAAATCTTGTTCCATATACAAAAACAATAATTCATTACATCATATCATCAATCACAATTTACTTAAAAATAAATAAATAAATAAAATGAATTAATATTTGAAAGGATTATTACATTACTTCATTGATTAAGATTAAAATTAAAATTAGGACATGTCACAAAATCAAGTAAACAATCATAAAATAGTTAATTAAATAGTCAAAATTTGATGTCATAAATTAAATTACCTACCCTAACCCAACCAGCACAGTCGTCCAATGGTGGCTGATAGGACACTCGTAACTTTCACCAACCGCCCTCAGGATACTGTTGCAACTGCCGCACACTCTATTCATAAGCGAGGCTACTTTTTTGCGCATGATTGCATAAAAGTCATTAATCCGCGCCTCTGCAAACATGCCAGATGCGCTGCAGTGCCACGGCAGTCTCATCAGCATCCTGAAGGCATTATTGTATTGCACACGTAGAGCGCTGTAAGCCGTCCGCGTATATTTCACCCATAGACTGCCAGAGTAAAAAGATTGACAAAAAGCTTTGAAAAGAGTTATTTTTACCTGTTCTGAAGCTCGTGCAAATCTACGGGCGATCATATTGCTTCTGACCGCCAACGCCCTACGCTCACGCTCAATATCTTGGTCATCTTTCAGGTCTTCTGTAACAATGTGACCTAGGTATTTGTATTGCCTGACTCTAGACAAGGTTGTTCCATTCAGTTTGACAGGAGGCACGACCCGTGGATAATTATTGGTCGCGGTGAAAACCATGAACTCGCTCTTTTTACAATTGTATTTTAATCCAAGAGCCAGTGCATAGCTCTCACATACGAGTAGCAACCTCCGGAGTGCACTGATCGACGGGCTCAGCAGAACCATATCGTCCGCGTAGCTGATGTTATTGACGTTGACGCCATCGATTGAACATCCCGCATGCATACTGCTGAGCTCCCGGATCAGCCCGTCAACATAAAGGTTGAAAAGCCTAGGAGAGGTCAACCCCCCCTGCCCCACCCCGCACTCTAGCCTATACTCCGCTGAGCACTCGTCCCCCCACCTCACACAGTTATCCTGATTCTCATACCAGTGCCTAAAAATTCCCTTGAGCTCGATCGGGACACCCACCCTATCCAGCTTATCCCAAAGCATTGGATATGACACCAAGTCGAAGGCCTTGGATAAGTCCAGGAAACACGCGTAAACTGGTGTGCTTCTATCGGTATAGTACCTGATGGTGTGCTTGAGCGCCAGAATGGCACTCTCGGTTGACAATCCCTTCTGAAAACCAAACTGCGCGTCATGGAGGGTGATATGCTCATCCAGGCGCCTATCAAGCACACCATCAAGCACCTTTGCTGTTATTGTGGCCAACGAAATGGGTCTGTAGTTGGTTTTATCTGATGGGTCTCCTGTTTTATTTTTAACAATCGGTACTACTATGGTTTTTATTAAATCTGGTGGTAAGTACGAGTGTCGTATACAAAGATTAAATAGCAGAGCTAGCACATTAGGTAAGTGAGCCCCCGCATATTTGAGATGTTCTATGCTGAGTCCGTCGTGACCAGGAGACTTTCCCCTGGTCATGTGCCTAATGACTTTCGCAACTTCTATAGCTGTAATATGAATTAGCGGTATATCTGTATCTCCGTTTCTTTGTGCACCGGTCTCAGCAACTTCACCAGGGATCAAGGGCTGCGATGGCACCCTGAAATGGTCCTTGAACATCTCGGCAATGGCTCTGGGCTCACTCACACCGTTCACACTCACAGGCAGACGCGGCTTGCCATTTAGCTTATTGACATTCTTCCAAAAATCTTTAAAATATTTCAAATCATGTGTCGTGGCCAAAATATCCATTTTTATTTGTTCTTCATGTTTTATGCACCATTTCAATTTTGCTTTAAATCTTTTACGGCTTTCGGTCATATTGTTATAAAATATACCACTTTTTGGTTTTCCTTGCATAACCCATATGTCATAATCAAGCCGCGCTATATTGACTGTCTGTGTAAAATGGGGAGGACACTGGCTCCTGCAACACAGTATCTACTAGTGTAGGAGCCAGGAATTCTTAAATTAATGTAATGTAAGCTTAATGTCAATATTTTTTTTTATTTATTATACCAAAATATTGACTGTCTTTGTAAAATGGAGAGGACACTGGCTCCTGCAACACAGTATCTACTAGTGTAGGAGCCAGAGAATTCTTAAATTAATGTAATGTAAGCTTAATGTCAATATTTTTTTTTATTTATTATACCAAAATATTGACTGTCTGTGTAAAATGAGGAGGACACTGGCTCCTGCATCACAGTATCTACTAGTGTAGAAATAATAATATAGATATTAAATTTGCGAATTTATAATCTAAATACAGTGCACTGGAAAAGGTCGTGGAAAATCAAGAACGGCGCATTCATAATCTAGAAAGAATAATCAGGAAAAAGAATGTAGTTTTCTTTGGTATAACGGAAAACGAAAAAAGTTACCATGACTTGCAAAAATTAATACTTAATGTCATAAACGAAAAGATGGGATTAAACTATAATACGACCAACATAGAAGAAGTAAAACGATTGGGCAAGCAACGAGAGGACGGAAAGCTTAGACCGGTGGTTGTAACTCTGAGTATGGTGGGGATGAGGGTTGAACTTCTGAAAAACAAGAATAAACTTAAAGATTCACTATATTATATTAAACAAGACTTTCCACTGCAAAAACAACTGAAAAGCCAACTAATTGAAGAAAGAAGCAAAGGCCGAAAAGCATATTTAAAATATAATAAACTTATTATAATCCCAGAAGATGACCAAAAAAATCATTATAAAACATCTAAACGTTATCATTACAAAAGAAGCTTATCTGAGTCGACTGAAGTAACTGTAGAAAGTAACAACAACACTAGTGCAAACACAAATAGTAGGAAAAAACCGTTTAAGAAACAGAACTCTAATATCCACCAATATATGATAAGAAACCAAAACAAAAACGAAGATACACCTAACACCTAACCTACCTGTAAACAACACAGACTCTACAATGTTCCAGGCTAATAAGAAGTAGCTCAGAAGAATCTAAGTAGAAGATCTCTATTATCACATGAGAGACTATTCGAATTTAAACAAGCAATATCAATAATAAATTATGACATTACAAATAATTATTATCAGAAATAAGAAGATCTGGATATAATATTATAGAGGACGATAAGCATATACTCTTGTACTATGGTGAAAAAAAAGGAAAATATGGTGTTGGTTTCTTAATAAAAAAGAAATATAAATTAAATATTGAGAGCTTCATTGGAATATCCGAACGTATATGTATTTTAAACCTCAAATTTGAAGATATGGCACTAACAATCGTTCAAGTCCATGCACCCACAATTGAAGAGAGCGACCTTGAGATTAAAACATTTTACAAACAAATACAGCGTGCTCAAATACATTTTAATATCATCATCATCAACAGCCTATACTAGTCCACTGCTGGACATAGGCCTCTCCTTAGAAAGGAGGTTTTGGCCTACTATACCACGCTGGCCAGACGGGTTGGTATAGGGTTTGTTTCAAGTTTTCCTTCTCTTTGCAGTGCTGTTGTCCTGCTTAGTTTGCTCCCTTAGTCGGCTCTTACGACACCCACGGGATGAATTGGGGTGGTGACAATTTGTATTCTTAATCCGTCACCACACGGACTTAATAGACATTTTAATAAGTACCAAATTATAAAGGGTGACTTTAATGCTCGAATTGGTCAACGATTGCCTGGCGAAGAAAATATATTGGGTGAATATTGCTATGGAAAAAGGGACAGAAGAGGCGAAATCCTACTCCAATTTTGTTAGGAAAATAATCTGTACATTTTGAACTTCTTATTTAAAAAGAACAGTCACAATTTATGGACATGACTCTCACCGAAAGAAAAGAAAAGTCAAATAGATTATGTACTAACGAACAACAGGAAATGTTCTACAGACATAGATATTTTCAGCAGTTTATCATTTCCAAGCGATCATCGGTTTATAAGAAGTACAATAAAGATTTCCAAATCTAGGAAAAGCAGAGCAAAATTCAAAAACAATAAGATTAAATTAATTACTACAGAGGAAAAATATGCATTCATTAAAGCACTAAATTCTAGAATAAACTTATTAAATTTAAATGATAATGTAGAATCCCTCTGTAACAGAATTAACAAATTAATATCCGTCAGCTTGAGTTGTACTAAATCAGTCAGTAAAAAAACAGAACAAAATTCCGAGCCATATACAAAATTTAATCTCTAGAAGAAATTATTAAAAAACAAGAAAAATTAAAAAAAGGAGGAAAAGAAAGAACGAAGCTATTTATATAAATATATATACAGACTTATAAAGAAGGAACGGGAAGAATATAGAATTAACGTAATAAAAACACAATTAGAAATATCAGGTAGTCTAAAGAAGGGTTTTAAAGCACTCAGCAACATCAAACAATGGATACCTTGCCTGAACGAAGGCTCTACTAGCGAAAAAACTTACTCTAGGCCAAAAATAATAGAAACAGCAACGATATTTTATGAAAACCTATACTCGTCAAAAGACTGTGACAAAAAACCTTAAGGCTACCTCAGGACTTAACTTGTCTGAAAAGATTTTCCACTATAGAGATTTTGAAAAAAATTGAAACCTTGAAACCCGACAAAAGTGATGGGCCAGATGGTATCTCAAACGCAGCAATCAAAACAGGCAGGTTTTTATTAGCATCACCTATAACTATTTTATTTAATAAAAGCCTAGATGAACGGAAAATACGATAAATATAAATAAATTGAAAAAAAAAAATGCTGTTAGCAAAGAAATAGACCTAGAATTAAATACTGCAAAAATAAAAGTCATGACTAACTTTCAACCAAAGTCTATTAAAGTCAACAACACAGTACTTGAATATGTACAAGAGTACATTTATTTGGGTAGATTAATATCATTCACAAGAACTAGACACCAGGACGAACTACACAGACGAATAAACATTGCATGGAATAAATTTTGGAGCTACAAAGAAATACTAAAATCAAATCTCCCCATAAAATTAAAGAAATTTGTTCTAGACTCATGTATATTGCCATGTCTCACCTACGCCTGCCAAACCTGGATTTATAATATGCAAACGGAAAATAAACTTTCAGTATGTCAACGGTCAATGGAACGCAGCATTTTAGGCATAAAAGAAAAGACAAGAAAAAGTACGGATATAAGAAAGACGACAAAAGTTATAGATGCCTTAAAACATTGTAAAAAACAGAAGTGGAAATGGGCCGGCCATATAGCACGTATGAACAAACAAAAATGGACTAAAAAGTTACTGTTTGGACTGGACCATTCGATAAGATAAGCAAAGGAAGACCACAAGAGAGATGGATAGATGAGATAAAGAAGGTGGCAGGCATAGACTGGTTTACTAAAGCAAAAGATAGAGAGTTTTAGAGAAAATTGGAGGAGGCCTTTACTCAATGAGAGGTTCTTAATTAATAAATATTTAAAAATAATTTCAATATATTTGTAGTAATTTAATAATCATCTAAACAATAATGTAAAACAAATTTATATAATATTTTTAGTTGAAATCACTTAAAGTTAAAAAGTATAATATCATTGTATTACATACTTAAAAATTGAATAATGTTGTTTTAAGGAAGTTTGTTAGTATTATGGAAATAAAGAGGCCATATACAGGATTTTCCAACAAGAGGTGTTATTTTGAATCACCGGTATTTCGGTAGCTGTCACTTTTGAAGCTTTTATTTTTTGAAATTTGACAAGTAGAAACTATGTTGCGTCTGCATGGGAGATCATGCATCGATCTAAGTGGCGTGCAATGGGAGAGGCCTATGTCCAGCAGTGGACTGCGATAGGCTGATGATGATGATGATGATGATGATGATGAAGTAGAAACTACGCCATTACTAAAATGGAACGATACACACTTCAACAACGCATTGAAATTATTAAAATTCACTACAAAAATGGTGAAAATCTTTCAGTCACAGTTCGCAAAACTAAAGAATTTTTTGGTCGTCGTGAAGCACTTTGTCGGACCGCAATACAGAAATTGGTGGAAAAATTCGAGCTGTTGGGACAAGTTAGTGATGTGAAGAATAAAACCCGTGCACGTCGCTCAAGAACAACTGAGAATATTGCTGCTGTAGAAGTAGTAAGAAAACGCAGGTTTGTCCATTCCTCGTCGTTCTTTGGGATTGGGCATTCCACAAACGTCATTACACCGTATTTTGCATAAAGACTTGGGTCTTAAGGCTTATAAAGTTCAGTTAACACAAGAACTCAAGCCAGCCGATCATCAACAACGTCGTGTCTTTGCTGATTGGGTACTTGAAATGCATGAAAATGATCCGGAATTCCATCGAAAAATCATCTTGACTGATGAGGCCCATTTCCACCTAGGAGGCTACGTCAACAAGCAAAATTGTCGCATCTGGGGCTCGGAAAACCCAAGAGTTATTGTTGAGAAGCCTCTCCATCCTCAACGTGTGACTGTTTGGTGCGGTTTATGGTCCGGCGGGTTCATTGGACCTTACTATTATACTTACGGTGAATGGATTGCGCTATCGAGATATGATTAATGTTTTTTTATGGCCGGAGTTGGATGGTATTGATCTGGACAACGTTTACTTTCAACAAGACGGCGCTCCGTGCCATACAAGCAACGAAACCATTGCTCTTTTACGGGAAAAGTTTCCTGACCGTGTTGTCTCTCGAAGAGGTGATCACAATTGGCCACCGAGATCTTGTGATTTAACACCTTGCGACTTCTTCCTTTGCGGCCACGTGAAAGATAAGGTCTACGCCAACAGCCCAGCGTCGATTCAAGATCTCAAAGATGGAATTCGTGAGGCTATCGAGGACATAGGGCAGCCACTTTGCGATTTGATTATGCAAAATTTAATTAAAAGGATATGGTCCTGTAAGCGTGGTCGTGAAAGCCATTTGGCTGATGTTATCTTCCATTATTAACGGCATACCTTCCTCTTTATTATAAAATAAACAGCCGATTATTTATCTTAAAAAATTGAATTTTTCTTTGAATACTAAAATAACACCTCTTATTGGAAAACCCTTTATATAGCCTTGGCCAAAAGTATTAGGCACCCCAGAAAAATGCACAATTCATGTTTACTGATTGAACAATGAATAAATGCTTATCTTAGATGGCATGCCGGGGTCACAAATAACTTCCTAGAAAAGCAAGCAGATATCTGTTATGGTCATAAAACACCTGGTGACTGAAAACAAAGGATTTGTTTTTATGCGTTCTTATCAGTCAATGTTTGGTCACTTGTGTTCAGGACTCTAACGAGTAAACAAGCTTTTATTTCTAACATAGTGATTAAATTGACTCGTAATTTATTTAAAAATGCCGAAAAGAAGTGAAATTAGTTTGGAAAACCGAGTAAAAATACAACTTTTCCATGAACAAGGGAAGTCGCAAAAAGAAATTGCTGAGTTAGTGAAATGTTCACGTTGCGCTGTGCAATCTGCTATCAAACGGTTTGCTGAGACTGGCAGTCACGCTAATAAACCAAGAACAGGCAGAAAACGTGTGACTTCGAAGCGCGGGGATAGAAAATTAATACGCGAATCTATGAAAGATTGGAAGAAAACATCATCAGAGCTTGCTGCTGCTCCGAAGAGGCTGGAAAGCCAATAAGTGCTCGGACCACCAGGAGAAGACTTGGAGAAGCAGGCTTAAAAGGATGCAAAGCCAGGAATAAGCCCTGGCTTTCAGAATCTAACAAAAGAAAACGACTTGACCCATTCAAGTCGTTTTCTTTTGTTAGCTTCTGAAACTCTACGGCATCAACATTTTACTGAGGAAGATTGGGCCAATGTGGTATGGTTTGACGAATCTAACTTTGAGGTAAGTAAATTTTACTGCTTTTGTTATTAATGATCATGGCCAGTTATTTTTTTAACTAAAATAATAAAAGTTAAGGCAGTTTAAAAAAAATGTTATTTTTCATTTTTCAACAGATATTTGGAACGCCAGGTGTTTAGATGTGACAATAATTTAGTTGTCGATCGATCGATAGATGGCGTGTCACACTAATTCTGAATCGCGATATAGTTATGTTCACATGGCGACGTAAATAGACCAGAGATTTATTGTTAATAAAACCCTTCAAGGTACATGTATTGGTTCTATATTTGCGTAAATATATACAGTATAGTGCGATACGGTGGTTTTATTCGAATCACCAAAGTGACGCGACAGTGGTGTCATTAAGTGCGCCGTGCGTACATAGTGGTCCTTCGTTGCCGGACATTGGAACCTGGCTGAAGAGGGCATTTTTAGCGGTGGACAACCGCTAGCGTCGGAGACGCGCACCTATGGGCAGTGGATCGCTGCTCGGGGCGCTAACATTCCCAAGGTGGGAAGTCGTCGCAGTGAGCTGGTGTGACGACGAAACAGCTGGGAACTGAAGGCGAGGTATCACCCAGATACCAACAAGGTGCATCTTCGATGGC
This sequence comes from Arctia plantaginis, assembly GCA_902825455.1. Taxonomy (NCBI): domain Eukaryota; kingdom Metazoa; phylum Arthropoda; class Insecta; order Lepidoptera; family Erebidae; genus Arctia; species Arctia plantaginis. The sequence goes on from CADEBD010000288.1 coordinate 13,660,785, forward strand.
GCGGACCTGAACTAGGATCCTGGAACATTCTTAAACTAAAGTGAGGTGCTGTAAAACTGTAAGTTTTTGAACATTTTACTTCTTAGCAATAAAGTGAATAAGACTTAGTAAATTTAAAGTTTCTAGTGCATGAACAATAAAAATTACAAGTGTTTAGGACTTAGAATAATTTTCTAAAAAGTGAACAGACGGCGAAGCTATGCCCGATTTTTGTCCAAGTGTTTAAAATAAAAAGACTTAGAAAACTTTGCATAAAAATCTTCTACACTTACAAAATTTTAGTCGAATTGAAGTGAAGAATATTACGAGTGTAAAAGAATAATTTCATCATGGAGGCATACAATAAAGTTCAAATAAATTCAATGAATAGTATTGTACGGAATAGGACGAACTTTAAAAAATCGCCTAAGGAAAGAATCACTAAAGTCTATGTTACCGTAAGGTTGGAAAATCTGGAAGTAAAGTGGACATCTTTCATTGAAACTCACAAGAAAATTATTAGCGAAATTGATGAAACTGAATATAATGCATCACAATATAGTACTGCAGGAGTTTATGAGATGACAGAAGATTTGTATTTAGACTATAAAACAGAACTAAACGAAATTCTGGAAAAATTAAACAAATCTGATACAATTGAAAAAAGTGTCTGTTCAACTGAAAAGTCCAAGCCAACTTCCAATGTTAAGCTCCCGAAAATTTCTTTGCCAATGTTTTCGGGTCAGTACGCTGATTGGGTTAGCTTCCGGGACCTTTTCTTGTCATTAATACACAACAATCAGTCGCTGGACGATGTTCAGCGTTTGCAATATCTAAAGAGTCATTTAACTGGAGAAGCTGATCAACTTTTAAAAAATGTACCCATTAGCAATGTTAATTATAAAACATGTTGGGAGCAATTAAACAATCGATACAACAATAAAAGGTTTATGGCCAATTGCATTTTAAAACGATTTCTTAGTCAGAAAAATATTGTCGTTGAATCAGCATCAGCACTAAGAGAACTATTGGATTCAAGCAGCGATTGTTTAAATGCTCTCAGGAATTTAGACATCAATGTCGATTCATGGGACATTATCGTCATACATATTTTAAGCTTAAAATTAGATGCAGACTCCAGAAAGTTGTGGGAAGCGAAAATTTGTGAATTTTCAGAAGAATTACCTACGTGGGAACAATTCAAAAAATTTCTGGAACAACGTTTTCGGTCCCTAGAATTTCTGGACAATAAAAGCTCAAAAAACCATGTTAATAAAAATGTTCCTGTCAAAACTTTACATGTAGCTACTAAGTTGTGTGTTTATTGTGGATCAGATCATAAACTCGGTCACTGCAAAAAATTTGGTAACGAAAGTGTAACCTCACGTCGTAACTTCGTCCAATCAAACGGGTTATGTTTTAATTGTCTCGGATCAGGTCATGCGGTTTATGCCTGTCATTTGCCGACAAGATGTCGAATATGTAAACGGAAACATCACTCCTTATTACATTCTAAGGATGCGTCAACAGTTCCAGCTGACTCAAAGGAAGATATTAAGCAATCAGTTGATACTAAAGAAAACCAAACCAGTACAGTTACCAATTGTGCTGCTGCTGGTAGCAGCCAAGATTTATTGCCCACAGCCTTAGTTAAGGTAAAAACCGGTACAGGTACAGGAGTTGTCTTGCGTGTGTTGCTTGACCATTGTTCACAGGCTTCATACGTAACGGAATCAGCAGTACAACTCCTTGGGTTAAAGAAGCATACTTGCTATAATACCGCACTTAGGTTGGGAGAAGACGAGGAAGGTAAGAATGCATTGACCTCAAAATATGTTGTGTATCCAAAATTGCAATCAATGCATGATCCTAACTCAATTGTAACAGTTTAAGCTCATGTTCAAAAACGAATTACATCAGTTTTGCCAATGCAAACAATAGGGAGTCCATTGTGGCCACAGGTGCAAAATAAGAACCTAGCAGACCCTACTTGGAACAAACCTGGAAGAATAGACATGTTGCTAAGTTCTTCAGTGTATAGTAAAGTTATAAAACAGGGACTTAGTAAAGGACCTCCAGGTTCTTTGATAGCACAAGATACAACCTTAGGGTGGATTCTGTCGGGAGAAGTATCAGAAAATAAAGGTATAGCAGGTAACAAGAGCCATTGTTACTTAACCCTCCAAGATGACCAAAATTATCTAGGTCGGTTTTGGGAAATAGAAGAAGCTGTAGTCTCAAAAAAACACTACACTGAGGAAGAAGAAGAATGCGAAGCATTTTACAGGAAGACTACTGTTAGGGACTCTTCTGGACGTTATATTGTTAAACTGCCTTTTAAAACAACTAAGAAGAACTGCGTACATGGTCGAACAAAAGATATTGCATTACGCAGGTTTCTTAGTTTAGAGAAAAGGTTAGCCCAGAACTTAGATCTCAAAAAGAAATATTCAGATGTAATTAACGAATATCTCGAACTCGGTCATATGGAACCGATACCGCCAGAAGAAGTGAATCGAGAAGATGTGGTATATCTTCCTCACCACGCTGTTTTAAGGGAAGACAAAACTACCAGCAAGGTTAGGGTAGTATTTGACGCCTCTTGTTTGGGTAGAAATGGAGTGTCGCTGAATAGTGAACTAATGACGGGTCCAACCCTACAAGCGGATTTGCGACATACTGTATTGAGATGGCGTATATACCCTATTTGCATTGTTTCAGGTATAGTCAAAATGTACCGACAAGTACTTGTTACTAATGAAGACGTGGATTTTCAACGCTTATTATGGCGATCAGACAGCTCAGAAGAAATTAAACATTTCCGTCTTCTAAGAGTAACGTTTGGAACAGCGACAGCTCCGTACTTAGCCGTCAAAACGTTGCATCAGCTTGCAGAAGATGAAGGAGATAGGTACCCAGTTGCGAAATCTATTGTTGTGCAGAATTTTTACATGGATGACATGATGGCTGGTTGTCAAACTGTATCTGAAGGAAGGGAAATTTATAAACAAATGACGGAACTATTAGCAAAGGGAGGCTTCGAGTTGCAAAAATGGAGAAGCAACAACGAAGAATTGTTGAAATACATAAACATTGATAAGCAACAAGAAGAAAGCCATGAACTAAAAATTGATAATGTGATCAAAATCTTGGGACTTACCTGGCGTCGGGAGTCTGATGAATTTGCTTACACGGTGAAACTACCTGCTTCGAAGATACCTGCAACAAAAAGAAACATTATCTCCCACATCTCCATGTTGTTTGACCCCTTAGGCTGGCTCGCACCTGTAATCATAAAAGCGAAAATACTAATACAAAAATTATGGTTGTCAGGTATAGATTGGGATGAAGAGTTGCCATGCACATTATTGAATGAATGGCATACTTACCGGGATGAATTTGAAAATCTAGTTCCATTTCGAGTACCTAGATGGCTTCGAACATCACTTGGTGATTCAGTAGAGTTGCACGGATTCAGTGATGCATCTAGTCTTGCTTACGGTGCAGTAATATATATCCGTGTCGTCGATGACCAAGGTGGTGTCCATTCACGTTTGGTAACAGCAAAAACAAAGGTCGCACCCATTAAGCAAATTTCAATCCCTCGTCTTGAGCTGTGTGCTGCAGTTTTACTAGTAAAATTATTACGTGAAGTTGGAGAGGTGTTGAATATTGAAAGGCATCTCATTTATGCATGGACAGATTCCTCAATAGTTCTTGCGTGGCTTAGCAAACATCCCTGCAATTGGCAAACATTTGTAGCAAACAGAGTTTCAGAGATATTATTCGTGGTCGGTAGAGGTCAATGGGGTCACGTTAAGTCAGCTGAGAACCCGGCAGATTATGCATCCCGTGGAATGAATCCAACAGAGTTAATCTCAAGCACATTGTGGAAAGAAGGACCTTTGTGGTTGAAGGACAAGGTAATCGGCCACGAAAACCGGAAGGAATACAAAACAGATCTAGAACAAAAGGCTAAGGTAATCAGTCTTGCAACCATGAGTAACGAAGAACTGGCAGTATGGTCGAAGTTTTCATCGTTAAGTAAATTAATTAGAGTCATAGCATACTGTAGACGGTTTCTAAAATTTAAGAGAACCTCTAACAAATTTAATTCATGGTTATCAGCTAAAGAACTAAATGATGCACTTCTTGTGTGTGTTAAGCATTGCCAAAAGCAACATTTTGCCCCTGAAATTGACACTTTAATAAAAATAAAAGTAATTGCAAGGAAAAGTGTACTTACTTCACTGAATCCATTTATCGATCACGATGGAATACTTAGAGTCGGTGGAAGGTTGGACAGAGCTGCACTTGTAGAAGGTATGAAACATCCGATAATTCTCCCCTCAAATTCACACTTCACTGAGCTCGTAATAGCCGACGCCCATAAAAGAACCTTACATGGAGGACCGCAAGTGATGGTAAACTTCTTGAGATCAAGATATTGGATTCTCGATGTGAAGAATAAGGCGAAGTTTTTTGTTCGCAAGTGTATATCTTGCATTCGTCACGCAGCTAAGGTCCGAGACCAACTCATGGGCCAATTGCCAAAATCACGCGTCAATCCCAGTCGTGCCTTCCACCAAAGTGGAGTTGATTACGCCGGCCCTATTAGCCTAAGATCTGCAAAGGGTAGAGGACATCACGCGTACAAAGGCTATATATGCCTGTTTGTGTGCATGGCTACCAGAGCTATACATCTCGAGGTGGTCAGTGACTTGAGCGCTAAAGGTTTTTTGGCTGCTTTTAAGCGTTTTGTCGCCAGACGCGGTCACTGCGCAGACTTGTACAGTGACAATGGCACTAATTTTGTCGGAGCTGCCAAGGAATTGAAGAAGTTAGTAGCTATCGAAAGATCCAGCGTAGCTAATGAGATAGGGGATTGGTTAGCGGATAATGGGACCAACTGGCACTTTATTCCTCAACACGCTCCTCATTTTGGAGGACTGTGGGAGGCTGGTGTAAAGTCCACAAAGTACCATCTCAAGCGGGTTATTGGAAACAATACCCTAACTTACGAAGAGATGGCTACTGTGTTGGCTCAGATCGAGGCATGCCTCAATTCTCGCCCTATGTCTCGTGTGAGTGACAATTGTCAAGATCAAGAGTCCTGGACATTTTTTAGTAGGAGAGACCCTGATCGTTGTACCAGATCTAAATTATGAACATTCCAACCTCACCAGCTTGAAACGATTACAGCTGACTCAGCGAATGGTGCAAGATTTCTGGCGACGATGGTCGCACGAATATCTTGCACAATTCCTAAATCGGTACAAGTGGACGTATCAGGTTCCAGAACCTGCAATTGGTGACATGGTCTTGGTAAAGGAGGACGGCCTGCCGCCTGCTCAATGGCTTTTTGGAATCGTAGAACAAAAACATCCGGGTTTGGACGGAGTTACACGCGTTGTGAGCCTAAGGTGTAAAAACGCCGTAATAAAAAGACCCGTTGTAAAATTATGTGTATTACCTATTAACACCGTACAGTAATTAATATGTTTATATGTTAAGTAGTTAATAATTTTTTGTAAGGTTTTTTTTTGCTATGTAAGAAGCACCGGCTAGTATAATTTTTTTTTGCTTGGTTAGCTTTGGTATATTGTTAAATAATTTACCGTTGAACTGTTTGTTTTTTAATTTTGTGTTTTTAACTGCCGTGTGATAACCATACTTAAACAGTAATTATGGACAAATTATCATTTTAAGATTGTATAACTTCATAATTTGTCCATGGCGAGCGGCATGTTTAGATGTGACAATAATTTAGTTGTCGATCGATCGATAGATGGCGTGTCACACTAATTCTGAATCGCGATATAGTTATGTTCACATGGCGACGTAAATAGACCAGAGATTTATTGTTAATAAAACCCTTCAAGGTACATGTATTGGTTCTATATTTGCGTAAATATATACAGTAGTGCGATACGGTGGTTTTATTCGAATCACCCCAGTGACGCGACAGTGGTGTCATTAAGTGCGCCGTGCGTACACCAGGTGTGACCTCCGTGAGGCGATGTGTGGGCGAAGAATACCATTCAGATTGCGTCGTACCGACAGTAAAGCATGGAGGAGGCAGCATAATGATCTGGGGCTGCATGGCTACTGATGTACTAGTGGGTTGGCGAAATGTTTGTTTGCGAAGGTCGTATGAACAGTGAAAAGTACATAAAAGTGCTTAAAACTGCGCTTATGCCTTCGCTAACGAGTATTTTCGGCAATACCAACTTAGAGGGAGTTATATTCCAGCAAGACAATGCACCTTGTCATAAGTCAGCGCCTACGATGCGTTGGTTTACTGAAAACAACATTGACTTGTTTGATTGGCCAGCGCAGTCACCAGATTTGAACCCAACTGAACATCTTTGGAGCATTTTGGCATTTTGTATCACATCGAAAACGGCATTAAAAAATGCGTTAGTACAACAATGGCATGCCATTACAAGGGAGGATTATACTAAGCTTGTACGCAGCATGCCAGCTAGAATTAGTGCAGTAATTAAATCCAAAGGTGGACCGACTAGATTTTAAGTTTTTTTCATTCTTTTTTGTGTAATTTAATGGTAATAAATCAATTCAAGAAGTATAATTTGTTTTTTTTTCCTGTATTTTAAGTAAAATGTAGGGTGCCTAATACTTTTGGCCAAGGCTGTATATATATATCTTCTATATATATAAAAGAAAGTCGTGTTAGTTACACTATTTATAACTCAAGAACGGCTTTATCGATCTGGCTGAAAATTGGTGGGGAAATTGCTTAGAGCCAGGCGACGGACATAGGATACTATTTATTCCGTTCGACACTGTTTTTTTTTTTTTTGTTTTTTACGAACTTTGCTTTACTCGGAGATGCCACGTTATTATACTTGGAATGCTTCGAATTTTCAAAGACGGAAGCAAGGCGATGCGGTTCCTGGGTATCCGGATGTGCATGCGTCGTATGTACACAGTTCATCCAAAGAATGATGAATGTTTCTATTTGCGGTTGATGCTGGTAAATGTGCGTGGGCCAACGTCATTTGAGACACTACGGACTGTTAATGGTGTAATATTCCCAACATATCGTGCTGCATGTGAAGAACGGAACTTATTAGAAAACGATACCCATTGGGATACGACAATCGCTGAAGCCATTATCTCTGCATCTCCAAGTCAGATACGCACATTATTCGCTATCATAATTTGGACATGCTTTCCATCAAACCCATGTAACCTGTGGCACAAATATAAGGATAATATGTCAGAAGATATTTTACATCAAATTCGTATCACTTCCAGAAATCACGATGTTGAGATGAATGAGGAGATACATAATCGTGCTTTACTCTTGATCGAAGATATGTGTTACCTCATGTGTGGTAGTTTATTAATCAGGTTAAGAATGCCTTCGCCCAATCGTGAAATGAATGACGCATTTAATCGAGAATTGGAACGGGAACGTGAATATGATCACCAGGAATTAGATTTAGTACCTAGTTCAAACGAATGTACCCCTGTTGAATTCCCAACAAAAGGAAGTTTATGATACTTTAATAAAGGCAATCGATGATGGAAATGGTGGTTTATATTTCCTAGATGCCTCTGGTGGAACAGGTAAGACATTCCTCATGTCAGTAGTTTAAGCCACTGTTCGGGCGAGATCCAACATAGCGGTTGCAGTTGCTTCTTCTGGAATAGCAGCCACATTGTTAGAAGGATGCCGTACGGCTCATTCAGCATTAAAATTACCGTTAAATCTTCAAACTATTGAAGAACCAACGTGTAATATTACAAAAAATTCAGCAATGGCCAAAGTTTCATCGGCATCGAAAATCATCATCTGGGACGAATGCACAATGGCGCATAAACGTGCATTAGAAGCACTTAACCGAACATTGAAAGATTTACGGAATGACTCGAGATGTTTTGGAGGAGCAATGATTTTACTGTCTGGCGATTTCCGCCAAACACTGCCAGTAATTCCAAGATCTACGGCTGCCGACGAAATAAACGCTTGCCTCAAATCGTCGAATCTATGGCGCTATGTGAAGAAACTGCAGCTGACAACAAACATGAGTGTTGCATTGCTTAATGATACATCTGCTGAAGATTTCGTTGAGCAATTGCTGACTATCGGTAATGATCAAGTACCTGTCGATGAATCGAGCGGATTGATATCATTTCCAAATAATTTCTGTAATTTTGTCTCATGAAAAGACGAACTTATCAACAATGTATTTAACGACATTATTTCTAACTACAAAAATAATGAATGGTTGAGTGAGCGAGCAATTTTAGCGGCTAAGAATAAAGATGTAGACGACCTGAACTATATAATTCAAAATAAGATCATTGAAACAATGCATTCATTCAAATCTATTGACTGCGTCACAAATGAAGATGAAGCCACCAACTATCCAATTGAATTTTTAAACTCCTTGGATGTGCCTGGCTTACCACCGCAAAATTTACGCCTAAAGGTTGGCTCCGTAGTAATCATGCTTCGAAACATAAACCAACCAAAACTGTGCAACGGTACGCGTTTGGTGGTTAAAAAATTGATGAAAAATGTAATTTACGCGACGATATTGAAAGGAAAATTCAAAGGTGAGGAAGTTCTCATTTCGAGGATCCCGATGATCCCAACCGATTTGCCGTTTGAATTTAAAAGACTTCAATTTCCGATCCGTCTTGCATTTTCCATGACCATCAACAAATCACAAGGCCAATCCTTAAAAGTTTGTGGTTTGAATCTAGAACATCCATGTTTTTCCCATGGTCAATTATATGTGGCATGTTCACGGGTCGGAAGACCATCTGCTTTGTTTTTGCGCCTGATAAGAAAACAAAAAATGTCGTGTATCACAAGGTACTTAAGTGAAGAGCAACCTATGTACTGAAATGCAGAAACAATAATAAATGATTGATGTACTTCATTTTTTTTTCTAAGAAATAAATTAACTTACTAAATTCGAAAATCGGCTTATTTATTGCCTTTAAGGCGGAACAGAGTTCGCCGGGTCAGCTAGTACATATATAAAAGTAAGTGTACATTTTAGTTACAGGGCTTCAGGCTTTGTTGAAAAAAAGTTGGTGGTAACTGTAGTGTATGTAGATATACACTTGTCTCGGACGCATACGTTACAAGGCAGAGTGCAGGGGGGTCAGTCGACATTGTACTGTCAGCCCAATAGCAAGTGGTGGTGCGTTATTGAGCCAAACATCTTAATATCCCTCATAAAAGTGCAAATACAACAGTAACAATTAAAAACACTAGTAATAATTTGTGATTTATGTTCCCATTTATCACAAACATTTATCGCCAATAGTGAGGACTGACAATTTCTTGTACTATTTGTTTCCACTTGCAACATAAGAGATTTTCTTTCTATTTGTCACGAGTGGCAGCAAAGCCAGCCAATGACTGGGAATATCTTATCCAATTTGTCAATACCGGCAACATACGTAATTTTTTACCCATTTGTCACCAGTACAAATGAAACCAATAGTGACAACTGGGAATAAGCCAATAAATGAACATTTTCGTTATAGGGTTGTAAACTAATAAAAACATATTCAATTGGTTTTAGTTGTTTTTAATTATTCAAAATTTGGCGGGAGCACCTGTATTTCCTACGTTTACTATTAACTGAGATTATCACACTATATACGAGACAAAATTTATTTAAAATGTATAAATAGAAAAGAGGGACTAAGGGAGCTAACTACGCTGGACAGCAGCACTGCAAAGAGAAGGAAAACTACAACACAAAAGGGAGGCAGATTCTTCGTTGGGATATTCGACATACTAATTAGTGTGACAACTACTCAAAATAGTTTCCGACGTGTGCCGTATTTAAGTGTTGTCATAAATATTGTTATTGTGGATAATGTAGGCCTATAGGGTGTGATACCCACCAATAAGTTACTTGTCTTTTTACATTGAAGCAATCGACTTAAAGTCGTTCCGTCTTATTTTAAGAAATAAAATGTAAGTATTAAAAATTAGAACATATAATTTCAAATATGTATAAATTAATATCACTGTGAATACTGCTATAATTATTTATTTATTAGATTATACATTCACGTCTTTTATCTCGAAAGGGGTAGACAGAGGCTTATTAAACGCCTACACTTTGGCGACTATAACCTCCGACGAGTGGGCACATATACTTCTAAATAAATATACTTATATATATCACACAAAATATTAACTTAAACCCTAGACCCACTAGGCTAACAGGTGAATCTAATAATTATTTGTAAATCCACAATCATTTTAAACTTGGTTTAATACGTCTTGAATACATTAAATCTTTTTGCAAATGGCTGTATCGTTAAATAGGTTACTCAAAAATATTTATGTCCTTTTCAAAAGCATCGTTTTCAATAGATTTAACCAAGGAGGTGTCCATTGTGCTAAGCAGTTCATCAGTGTGTTTATCCAATATGTTTCTGAAACAATACAACAACGTAATGAAAAATCAACGATATTGCAGAAGTAATTTCGCCTGCGTACAGCGTTTGCGATATTTTGGACCCAAACATTTAAGCGCAAACTTCATCATAACATTGGACATATTAGATAGAATGATTTGTTTCATTAGAAGGAAAATCTGTCGCGATTAACATTGAAATAAACAGTTAAAGCTAATAATCTTTAGTTTAATGGTTCATAGTAAGCTAATTTAGTTTTTTGATTGACAAAACAGAGATTGTTGCTTTTGTGTGTGTTGATCTATGACTTTAGAGTCTACATGGAAGACGATTTCAAACAATTTTGGAAATGTTATGAAATAAAGAAAGTTTGAGTTTGAGTTTGAGTTTATATTTCATAGAAATATGAAATCATAGAAATATTTCTTAGGAATAAACGAAAAGCATTCCAATTTTATACATACTAAGCGTGTTCAAAAAGTGAAGAGACAATTTTTTTATGAAATACTTGTAATTGATTCATCAGTATTAATAGTCTAAAGAACCATGTCCGTCAGATATAATACACATATGCCAATGCTTCTTCCAATTCTCAAAGCACTTCTTCTTAATTTATCCCTGAGTTCTTCCAGCGATGCAGTTTTTATCTCCTCAATTGTACCCAATCAACATCCTCTCATGGTTCTCTCCGGTTTCGGAAAAAAGGAAAATCACATTTGGCGAACTAAATCCTTTGATCCAGTTTTTCCACAGCAGAAAATCGCCAAACGCACTAAACACTCTTTTTTTGTTATGCTAAAGGGGGCAAACGAGCAGACGGGTTACCTGATGCCACCAGCATGCACACCGGACTACCGCTCATGGACGCCTGCAACTGAAGAGCCACATATGCGTTGCCGTCTTTTGAGTGCCCTCCCCTCAGAATCAAAGGGAAAGTGACCAACTCACTCAGTGAAAAGCAACGGACGAATTTAACTTTTGACCTTGTTCGCCTCTCACAAACGCGTTGCGCCATAGGATTAAATGGTTCGATTATTCCAGGATTGTATGGAACGTGGAGGACAGCGCCATCTAGTCTCGAGTAAAGTATAACTAACTATTGAAATTGTGATTAATAGTTCTGATCCTTACAGCGCTAGATGGCGCTGCAAGTAACGCGTGACTGATACTGGAATATTCTTATTTGTCTGGAACGGACTATCGAAAACTAGGGATCATTCTATTTCTATTCTATTCTATGACACAGCGAATTAACATCGAAGTGAATTTCCAGGGGGACTAACGAGTTATATAGTGATTTCTTGTTTGTTATAATGATTGTTTTTAAATAAAGTGCAATTTTAGTAATTAACCGACAACTTTTATTTAGTGTATATCCCGCTCGTAACAATATAATATAGTTGTAAACACGTCGAAACGTAAATATTTAAATTGGAGTTTACAGAACCCGCGGCGTTCAAAGGTCATCTTACTTTTTGAACACACCTCGTATCCTGTTACAAATTAATTTTACCTGCTGTTAGGGCGATGTATACTAAGTTCTCCCGAAAAACTGTCAGAGTCATCGTTTATTGATGTTTGAGAATCTGAAAAATAATAAAAATATTATTTAATTTAGGTGAACTCTTTTAGTAACTATCGTAAACAAGTTGTTAATTCATAAGAAGAATACCTGAGGTTGTCAATCGGTGAGTCGTGAGATACTCGGCAGACAAGTACGGAGGCAGGTCATCGTTAGCATCACCAGCACTACCCTCTGCTCCAAGAGTCTCGACAACCGATAACCATTGACCATTGTGACAGCGGAACCTCTCCACCTAAAATAATAGTGGGATTAAGGAAATTGTACCTAATCGTCGATTGCTTTGTGTAAAACCGTGGTCTTTATTATATTTGCTTCCTGCGTAAGGATATGGAGTTTTGAGTAGGTTTAAGATGTTATAATATTATTTTATTTGCCCTCGCTACTGGCAATTAAAAATAGTAACCTTGATCCTAACAGCCCACTCGTTTTGCATCTGTGAGATAATATCGAGGCACGTGTCGCACATTTTTCTTATCTCCGCGTTCTTATCTTGCATTAAATCGATAAGATAGGCTGGAGCTTCTGTAACGAATATAAGTAAAAAATAATTACACTTAGGTTAATAAAGAGTAAAGTTTAGGAAAAACAAAATACGAAATACACGTTTCTAACATTTGTACCAACACTTGTAACAATAAATAAAACTTTATTGAACTTCAATTCCTTTGTTACAATTTTACAATCCAATAAATGCTTACAACCGTATTAGTTGTACAAAATAGACCCTGTCTTCCTAACTAGGTATTCCTGTAACTTGAAAGACAGTGTTCTGCTGATGGCTCTTTCATGGTATTTCATGGCATGGTATAGGTGCTTTTACATTATATTAATGTTGATATTTGTAAGGTTTGAAGTTGTGGGACGTGCACACGTGATGTGTTTCGTGTGTACTTGTGGATGTTTGGGTTCGTCTGTAACATAAACGTAGACTTAGTTGTGTTTGTATTGTGTGGGTAAGCATTGCTTCGATTTGGGCGTAGTCCTGTTCTAGTAACCTAAGTGTATTTTCTTCTGAGCTTCATATTTTATTAGTGTTGCTATTTGATTTTGCTCTTTTACATTCTTATAAATTAAATGTCACCAGGCTGTATCTCATGAACCGTGATAGTTTGACAGAAAAAAAAAGGTTTTACACTTTGCTAGCGATAAAATTAAGAAAATCGGTTTCCAAACTGAAGTAATAATAGTTCTCAATAAAAATGATAAAAAGTCAATCGTCTATTGTATATATGGATATAGAAACCGTTACCGGTGCGCGAGACGAGGTAGTCGGCGGTGCGGGGGTGCGAGAGCAGCTGTCGAAAGGCGAACACGGTCTGAAGCACGTGGTCGTCGTCGGCCTGGCGCAGGCGCAGCAGCGCCACGAGCGCGTCGGCCGCTCCGGAGCGCAGCAGCGCCGCCGCCGCGCGCTCGTCGCCGCTCAGCGCGCCCGCGCACACCACGCCCTCCAGCACCAGCTCCGGCGCGCACGCCGCGTCTGCAACACGCCGCACACCACCATACATGCCCGCTCCTTACGCCCTACACCTATCGCATAGTTGCATCGAAAATTGTTACGCGTCGGCAATTACAAAAAATGTAATATGATATTTCTGAATACCGCTCCATATGCACTTTAAAATTCCTCTTCGAAACTCTTGAAAGACTGATTTACGAGATCTATTTAGCTTTTCTTTTTAGGGTGCCGTACCCAAAGGGTAATACTCAGACTCCGCTGTCCGTCCGTCCGTCCGTCTGTCTGTTTGTATGTCTGTCACCAGGCTGTATCTCATGAACCGTGATAGTTAGACAGTTGAAATTTTCACAGATGATGTATTTCTCCCACACAACAAACGTGATTTTTTTTGCTCGTTTTTGCTCGATATTGATAACGGCAACAGGTAGACGCTTGAAACATTCACAGAATATTTTGTTACATATTCACTTTAAAGTTAATAATTAAATTAAATAAAACAAATATTTAAGGGGGCTCCCATACAACAAACGTGATTTTTTTGCCGTGTTCATAGATAATGGTACGGAAGCCTTCGTGCGCGAGTCCGACTCGCACTTGGCCGATTTTTTACATATGTCTACTTAAAACCGGCATCTGGTTATCGTCCCGGTCTTAGTATCACTACTGTGTAGGCTCGTGTTACAAATGATACTCGGTCGACAATGAAAAAAGGTGTATAGCTCTAGGTTTCAATAACACCGACTAATTCGTGTCGTATATATATGTGACGTTGGTTGCTGCAGGCTCTGCGAGCGTGGCAGGCACGCCTTGTAATCCAGGGCTGTGAGAGCCAACGCGCCGTCGGAGCCGTTCTGCCGAGCTTCGAAGTGCGGGTAGGGAGGAACGACTGTGTCACCTACCGATTGACTCAGATGCTTACCGGGCACGGTTGCTTCGGTGAGTATCTGAATCGAATTGGATGGGAGGCCACGGCACAATGCCACCATTGCGGGTCCGACCGGGACTCCGCCCAGCACACGCTGGAGGACTGCCCTGCATGGGAGTCCGAACGTCGAGTCTTGGTCGGACAGATCGGACGAAACCTGTCACCGCCAGCATTAATCGCGGCAATGCTGGCGAGTGGCGAGGGATGGGCAGCCGCGGTCTCCTTCTGCGAGGACGTTATGCTCCAAAAGGAGGCCGCAGAGCGGGATCGGTAGAGGGCCGATCCCGCTCGAAGGAAGCGGCGAAGGGGACGCGGCAGAGGTCGCTAACTCCCCAATCGCCACCTAAGGGTCGCTGCGGCCACACCTTGGGGCGATGTGACCGCTGTAAACGACCCGAGACGGATGACACTCGGAGTGTCATCCGTCTGTCTATCTGGTGTCGTCTAAGGCGGGACGCCGTTGCGCCTTTTACTCTGTAGAGCAGTGAGAGGCGCGATAGCGTCCTGCCCAGGGTGACTACGGTCACTCCGGGATGTGCCTCAGACATGAGGTACGGCAGGGAGGACTCCAGAAGTCGCCGATGCGTTCCTGGAGCTCCTCCCGACTGCCGAGGTAGGCCGCCACGGGGTTTAGTGGGTAGACCGGTTCTCCGGGAGTCCCACACACGCCCTGCGTTTCCCCAACGGAGGGTATTGTCCGAAAAGCATTCCCCGCGTGAAGGTATTATAAACATACATAAGACTAAAAGCAGTTTGGAGCGCGAAACCATAATAAGCGAATAAATCCTGTAGAATTATTCATTGTTGATAGTTTCAAGTTGACATCAAATGTAGATTGATCATGTAAATACTGAAGTTTGCTGCGATGAGAAATAAACTTAATAAGCTTGAGTGATTTCAAAACATATGCATCGTGTTAATATCACCATATGTCCGAATATAAGATAAAGGCTTTAACCGGAATGTTCATCTCCTTTTATTACTGTAGTACTTTCTCAAAAAACATTTCGAATTCTGGCACAACATGCATTCAAGTCCTGAGAATCAAAGTAATGCCGACGCCGATATTCCCTACGACATTTTTTGATTTTTTTTTTAAGTAAGTATATTTATTTATATTGGTATATTTAATTAAACAGTCTTTATATTTTTACACTGCAGTCCGTTTTAAATTCATATATGATATTTATTTTATTTTACCTGGATTTATTATCTTCATAATGCGAGGGATTAAATTGTATCGTTCCACTACAGCGTAAATATCGATATTATTGTTTGGGTTTAAAATATTACTCAGAGTTCCAAGACATTCAACAATGAATTCTTCGCTTGCCTCTCCATTTGTGACAGCACCGGCGATGTCGCCGACAAACTCCTGCAAAATGATAATACTTAGAATTGTTAAATTGTAAAAAGATTTTGCTTGATGTACTTTTTAAACACAGTTTAAGGCGAAATGCGTATACTGCCCATTGCATCTTAATTTCCTCCTCGCACTTAGCAGTATATACAATACCTACAATACCTATTTTCAATATAACTTACCACAAACAATGCTTTATTTTGTGAATGATGTGATAAGTTGCGGACAAGTTTCATAAGCATGGAATTTTTATGGCGAAAAGCGCGCGCTAGCAATTCTCGCAATCGTCCTTCAGCAGCCATTTGGTTTGCAGCGCGCTCGCACCACGCTAAATTAATACATAACGCGAGGAGCACGTCCGTCGCGCCGCCGCTGCCACTCGACTCACCCCCGACATTTAGCAGTAACATATCTGTCAACTGAGATCATCCAATATCGTAAACAATACCTTCACTTATTAAGACTGATAAGTAACATATGATTTATTTATTCAATAGCTCACCAGCTTCACGCAGTCAGACTGAGTAAACATCAACTTTACTCGGTCGTCCATACTCAAATGATATAATATTTTCATAGCCAAATTTATGTGCTTATCATCACCTGTAAATTGAAAAATAATATTTACTTATTTTCCTACATAGTTACTATTTTATCAATATAATGAAAAACATACTTGTAAACTGTATAAACTTTGGCAATAGCCCAATTTTCACCATTTTGTTTCGTAATTTTGTATCAAACGTTAAATTAAATAATAACTTCAAAGTGACATTGACTAGATCAGCATTTGAAGAATCCAACAAAGGTGCTAATTTATCAATAATGCTACGAGCCGCCATGTTGTTTTTATTTTCTACAAATATTGAAAGCTTTTGCAAAAATGAAACAATTAGAATAAGGAGATCAATGTTTGAGTGCCTTTCCATTGCACCAATGAGTAAGCCAACAATATCTTTTTTATGCATCTTCTCTTCAACTTTTACATTGTCTGCAATATTTAACAACATATAAAAGGCTACTCGCAACAATTGTTCCTGCCTCTTAGACAATGTCTTTAATTTCCGCTTTAATTGTTCTTCATCACTTTTTGATAAAAACTCATCAGAGGCACTGCAGAGATCTTCATGGTAACTGGATACTAATGATTTAGATTTTTGTAAATTTACATCAGCAACAGCCCATGTTCCTGATTTAGGTCGCCGCTTAGGTTCTGGGATGCGACTCTTTGGGAGTTCATTCTAGAAACACAAGTATTAATTTTTGTTCAAATATTGAAAATTTTTTAGTAAACTGAAATTGCTGAAAATTGCTGCACATTTGAATTCATTCTTAAAGTCACCATTTTGCTGAGGATTGTAACGAGATGTTACATAGTTATGCTTTTCTCTGTGAAACGAAACGTTTTGACTTGTAGTAACAGCAATTATTCCATTGAAACTAATAATCAATCAATTCCACTATACCTATAGCATTTGTAGAATTTAGTATTGCATTGAATTTTCTTTTGCACAAATGGATTATATATTTATATATAAGCAAAAGGTTAGACAGAAAAGTCAATTTTTTTTAAAGATTTAGAGTTTTCCATGTGCATAATTTATTTATACATTAACAAAGTTTAGCATACCTTGTCCGGTGTGAGAACCTGCTTCTTTCCTTCTACCTTTTCTTTCCATTGGTCATATCTCTTTAATTCATAATCTATGACATCCATGCAAAGTGATCCAATTTTGTACTGGATAATTACTGGATGAAATTCATTATATGTGGAAAAGCAAAAAAATGTATATACTATATTTGTGCTTAGCTCTATGCTCCTTTTCCATTCTTCACGTAATACTCTAGACAGTGCACTTAACAATGCCTCTGAAAATTAAAGTTGCAGAATCATATGAAAATATTGTAAAGTCTTTCTGACACTCCATAGTTTTCTTTTATAGGTTGCATATTTTTAAATTGAATAAATAAATATCTTTGGTTTATATACATCAATACACAGTACAGCACACTGCTGCACTATACATTGGAATTTCAATTACATGGTGAAATGAAATGAAATATCTAACACAATATCTTACATCTTAAGAATAGAAACTATTAACTGTGATTTCAAAATTTTAGTTTGGGTTCTCATTCCCGCTCAGTACAAATACTTGTATGAATGACTATCTCTACATTGTTATGGGTGTTTCCATGTATAATATGTAGGTATTTACAGCAAAACTGTTTCAATTTAAGTTAATCTGTGTCCTAGAAAACATGGCACAAGTTCTACTTCATTTTGACCTAGACAGCAAAGTATAATATACATAATGAAATTATTATTATTGTTCATTTAATTAGAATTACCATTTCGTGCTAGTTCAATAAGATTGTCAGGATTTCTTGCAAGTTGTAGTATGAGCGCAGATCCTTTGATTTTCTCTGGGATGTCATCATAAAGTAATTCCACATAATCATCAATGCAATTTAATACTGCCACTGGAACACTCTCAACAGGACTCATTGTAGAATGCTAATTGTTCAAGATTGACCAATATGTCCTGTTACAATTTTTTACTTAGTATAATTCGTTCTACCATCAAGATTATTAATCACCACATAAATATAAACAAAGGTTACATTACTTGTTTTCAAAATAGTTTTGAGTCATAATTGACTCTTCAAAATAATATGGCTATAATTAGCCATATTATTTGGATAACAAACAAAACTTAAAACTCTAAGTGTTGTTGTTTGTTTCACACAAAACAATGCAATATGAAGGTTGCAGTACTAATACACACTAACACTAAACCTACATTGTCATTAAGATTTAACACTGTAAGGGTAAGGTCTACATGTCGTAAGACTACAAATATGGTTTTTCGATTTCTTAATACGATTCAGCATATATATGATATGTCCCTATATTAGAAAGTTAATCATCAAGGTGAGCAGTACGTTAACCACTAGTTTCAGAAGGTATTTCAACTGATTGTGTATATTTTTACTTTTAACATAAGTATGTGCAGTTGTAATGAAGAAATGGTAAATGAAAAAGATACTCAATAAAAATGTGACTGGAGAAATGATTACCACAATATTAAAATAATATAGACATTTGTTACCTTACTGAAATACTCCTAAGAAAAAGTTTTATTGGATCACCTTAACAATTTAACTAATCCACAATGATTTCACCACATATATATATTATAAAACATGAACAACGAAATTTAACGACATCAAAACCACGAAAAATCAATAATCTAAAAGTTTCTAATGACACATGAACTGTCAAAGACAAAAGCAAAGCATAATATTATTTATTTTGAGTGTTTTGAATTGACATAGTGACAGTTGATAATGATGGACTGACAAATAAAATAAAAAAACATAAATAAATAGAACTAATTTCGTGTTAATGGCAAGACAAGAGTAACTTTAGATATTATTATGACATCATAATCATGTAATCATTGTTTATCATTTACCTAATGCTGTCACTTGAGGGAGTGAGACTAACGAGTAAAATGCCAACAGCCCATACAGTCAGTCAGAACAGAGTCATTATTAGATACTTCGATAATGGGACAAAAAGCCGAGAAAGGTTGTACTTTGTAGATTTTTTTTTTACCCGACTGTGTGTTGGTTTACTACAGGAGATATATAGTATGATTGAGCTGCATGATTGTAAATATTTCAGGATCCTAACTCAAAATAACTTAATTAAATATATTTGCATAAATTGTATGCGTCTTTACGTACTTTACGTACACGTGCTTTACGACTTTGATACCAAAATATATTTATGACTGTTTGAAATGTTTAACATTCCATGAAAATCGGTTCAGCCGTATTCATAAAACTCTATTGTTTTAAGAAGCGATTTGTTGCTTTTAGTAATTAGAATCAGTTTGCCATTGGTACTTTATTTATTTCAGTTCCAGTTATTTCGAACAGCCAACAGTCAATTTAATAAAATATAAAAAATATAAGCTTTTCTTGGAAAATTGAAATGTATGATGGAAAACATTAGTCAATGCAAATTTTGCCATTTTTCAAACTTGTCACAGATGGAATGCCATGATAAGTGACATATGTTCAACATTCTTTATTAAAGGTTACGTTACGTTATTAATGTTTAATTTTAATTATATTACGACTGTAATCATATTACATTGTATAACATTAATAATTAATAGTGTAATAATTACATATTTGAATTTACACAAAAATATACTATTTTTCTTTTTCTTTTTACCACTCCGAATGGGAAGTTTTCTAAATTAAATAAGTGAGAATTGATTGGTTCTGTGTGCTGTGAGCACATGTCAAAAAAGGAAAATTGGATGGAATCACTTTTTTGATTCGCCAACTTAAATTTTTTGACATCCACTCACAGCACAGTCATTTAATTAATTAACCAATAAATTCTTACTTTATTTTTTGAAAACTATAATTCGTGGTTGGAACTCAGCCGCAACACAAATTTCCATAGTTAGATCTAATCTTCACATTTTTTGTCGAGTCTTGATAATATGGTAGAAATGTAGCTGCAGGGGGTCTAAAATTCAAATTCAGGTCAGCTAAATTTTAAAAGTGGTCTATGAGAGTCTGGGCACCTCTGGTGTAGTGCTTCGATATCATGCCGGGCCGGGCCATTCATGGTCTGAATTAATTTTAGGTGAAATTCGCGAGAGGGATGAAAGTTGGCAGAAGAGACCTTTCATGAGAGAGAGTACTTTCATGTTTCGGAAACAGCACGGCGAAACTATCTCAGGATTTCCCGTTGCTTAGACACTCCTATTTTTTTTAATAAATATTTTATTAATATAGAGATTGATTATAGCCGGGGAAAAAACATACTTCCCCAACTCCTTATATTACGTAGTCGAAGTCCCAACTAGCAGCTATAACTTATATTACGCGCCATAAAACTTTTCGTCAACGAAGTTCGCGCGAGAAGGGTAGCAAAAAAGACGTGTGGCACTGGGGGACTGCCGCGTTAAAGCTATTGCATAGCATTTTCTATCAACTTAGTATTAAATAATTATTTCAGGAAAACCTTATAGAAATTAGCCCCGCCGGGAATCGAACCCAGTAAGGCAGCGTTTTCAAATTCCACGCGAACGAAGTCGCGGGTACCAGCTAGTATTAAATAATTATCTTAGGAAAACCCTATAGAATTTTGCCCGGCTCCGGAATCGAACCCATTAAGGCAGTGTTTTCAAATTCCACAGGAACAAAGTCGCGGGTACCAGCAAAAAAATCTGTAGGAGCCAGATTGTTCATCTCTTTTTCCCGGTTCAGACGAACCCAAACATGGGCTGTCCAAGTACTCCAGGAACCGAGAAAATCAAAGGGGTGATAAATGAAAAAAGTTGAAGGGTGAGGGGGAGGTATTTTGTGCGGACCTCAATGCAATCTTAAAAAATAAGTCATCTCTCGAAAATACCCCCCCCCCCCTCGCCCCTCTTTGGAAAAACAGACTGAAGTGTTGTTACATGTTACGATACTTTTCAAAAAAACATCTATAGGGGCCAGATTGTTCGTCTCCTTTTCCCGGTTCAGACAAACCCAAACAAGGGAGTCCAAGTGCTCCAGGTACCGAGAAAATCAAAGGGGGATAAATGAAAAAGTGGAGGGGAGAGAAGGGAAGGTATTTTAAAGGGACTTCAATGCAATTATAAAATTTTTGGTGGGGGGGGGGGGGTATTGTATGTGGATGTTATTACATTAATAAAAATAAACTGGCCTCCCCCCTTTGTCATGTCAAAGGAACACCCTACCTTAGAAAAAGTTCTGCTATTCATCGATAGATGGCAAAACTAAAAACTATCACCGCTGTGCCGGTCGGAGTGGGGAGCGTGAGGTTTTTTTTCGTTACGGAATTTCTGGATTCGGTCCCCGCGCTCAAGGCCCGCGATAGAAGCTATGCAATAGCTTAAAATTTATATTTTAGCAGCGATTAAAATTATATTTTAGGTATCAGAGGGGTAATTTTCTGCGCATCGGAAAGAGACGAGGGGGCCGTCACTTGGCTGCCGACGCATTGCACCGCTGCAACGTCAGTAGTGCATCTCGCTCTAACACATTAAATGACTTATCTGCTTTGCTCTAACGTACTATTGTGAACATAATTATTAAGAAAATCTGTTAATATTGTTATTAGCTTTGTTTATGTTTGTAATTGTTTTTAATATTTGTAAGTTGATTTCCTACTTTTATAACTCCGATTTACTGAGATGAGATCTACTTCAGATTATTTTACATATTATTTTAGTAATTTGCCACTTTAATAGACTAACTTTTGAAAATAATTCTAGAACTGTCTATTGTTTGATAACGTATTCCCTAGTAGTCCGGAGTTGTTACCAAAAGCATGATATGTATTTTACTTTTTTGCCACATAGTATTTAAAATATTAACGTAATCGTACGGAAATAGATACACATGTACATATTATATATTAGTTACAATTCTGATTTAAATAAATTGAATTTTAATAGTACTTGTTTGTAGCCTAATAATTCATCCTAAAATACATAAAAAAATTCTAGGCTCAGTACGTTTGTTTGCCTGGGCAACATTCGGTTTGCAGTCAACTTCGACTTCAACTTTATATATAAGTTAAACACAAGTACAGTATATTATAATAGTAGAGAAGATCCAACTCGCGAAATCATTTAAATACACAGCGATTAATAGCGAAGGTCGTAAACATTCGCCATTCCTTAGAGTGAACTTGACCAGGAAACCATTTTTGAGATTACAAAATGTAGTATCAAATCTGAAGTGACGTACGATATTTTTTAAATATTCATTAGCTTTCCTTTTTTATTTTTAGAGTATAGGAGGCAAACGAGTAGACGTATCACTTGATTGTATGGCACGACTGCAGTCAATGGATACCTGCCACTCAAAAGTCATTAGTGCGTGGTTGTCCTATGTGTGTCCCTGTGGCCTGATTTAACACAAATAAGTTATTGTTCCTATTAGTCTTGGGTAGTACACGTACGATGTACACTAATAGGTACTAGTACTGGGTATTGTACTAAAAGTAATGTTTCCGAAAGGCAGCTGTTAATCGGACATTTTGCACTTCCCATAACGATCACATTTGCACGGGTGCAGTTTTTCCACTGTGCAAAAAGTACGAAATTCGAAGTATTTCAAGTGATATAGACGGTGTAGCATATAGTATCTTTATTTATTTTTTACTCGTAAACTAAGAGGGTGCTGTTTTAATAATAAATAATTTTGGAAAGTACTATTTAAGATACGTCGATTGGTTTTTTTTTATATCTCAAATTTACAGGCGGGGGGGGGGGGGGGGGGTTGAAGTCCTGTCATAGAATACTTTTCTGATAAATAATTTTGATATAAGTATTTAATAGGTATAGGGCCTGATGGAGTATGCGCAAGCATGTATGTTTTACTGGCTATTACCTCATGGTATCTTTGAAAAAAAAACAGCAGCACTGGCGCGCCTTTACAGCGGCATTCTGCGCACGGGCCACTTCCCTAGTTCGTGGAAGGAGGGACGCGTCATCATGCTCCCGAAGCCGGGGAAGAACGTGTTGAAGCCGGAAAGCTATCGGCCGATCACCCTCTTACCCACCACCTCGAAGGTGTTCGAACAGCTCCTGCTGCGGCACCTCACCCCTTATATCGCACCCAGACCGGCACAATTTGGGTTTCGGTCTGAACACAGTACGACCCTACAGCTGTCGAGAGTACTGCACCGGATCACGGCGGCGCGAAACAAGCGCGAGCACGCCGTTGCGGTATTTCTCGACATGGAGAAGGCCTTCGACCGGGTCTGGCACGCCGGTCTCCTGATGAAGCTAGCTACGACGCCGACGCCCCGGCGCGTAGTAGAGGTGGTCTCCTCGTTCCTGACCAACCGGACTTTCCGAGTGGTGGTGGAGGGGGAGACATCAACCGTCCGCAACATAGCGGCCGGCGTCCCACAAGGAAGCTGTCTATCGCCTGTGTTGTACTCACGGTTCACAGACGATATCCCCCTCGCCGAGGGAGCCGAGCTAGCGCTGTATGCTGACGACGCGGCGTACATCTCAACAAGCATGAACCTGCGCCACGCTGCGTCGAAACTGCAGCGCTCCCTAGACCTCCTGCCCACCTGGCCAACTAACACAGTTATATACCCACCACCGCTCCGACTCCACGGGCAAGACATCCCGTGGACGACGACTGTCAAATACCTGGGGATTACCATCGACCGCCTATTGTCCATGAAGCCACACGTCCGCAACACCGTCGCGCGTGTTAGGGCAACACGCGCCCTGTTGCGTCCAGTGTTCGATTCCCGCCTACCGATCCGAGCCAAGCTGGGTGTGTACAAACTTTATGTACGCACCCAGCTCACTTACGCCAGTCCCTCTTGGTACGCCCTCACCAGCGAGACGGGCCGCCGACAGCTGCGCGCGCAACAATCCCTTGCGCTGCGCGCCGTCGTGCGGGCACCCCGCTATATGAGGAATGACGTCATCGAGAGGGACCGCAAGATGGAGAGCCTGGACGCACACATACGTCGACTCGCGGCCGCCATGTTCGAGCGTGCCGACACCTCGTCCTGGAGTCATATCCGGGACCTGGCGCCGTGGCACGCTCGACCCCCAGACAGAAGGAGATTACCGCGCGACCTTGTTGCGGACTAGAGAAACCCCGGAAGGAAGGCGGTCCACCGACCCCCGGGTATCGACAGTCCCGACCCAGCCTCTATTGCCTCTTTAGTTCGCCTGTGCCCCGCCACAGGGGCAGACCTTGGTCTGCCCCTGCGGCGGGACGACGACGAACTCCCACAATCAAACCACATATAATGCACCCGTCGTATTGTATGTTTACAGGACCTGTTGTTGCTGCGACCGCCCTCACCGGACTACGAGCACCTGCGCCTATTTAGCCCAAATAGGAACATCGTGCGCAGGCGGGGACGACCGCCGCCACAACAAAAACAACACGACAGGGTGCTCCGCAGACCGCGAAGCGGTGCGGATCGACCCAAACAAACGATAATTCAAATAAAAAATCCCGGACGAGACACCAGAGGGGTCGCCGAGTAAGCCGCCGCCTCCGTCGCTGGTCGCCCGGAGCTGGGCCTCCCCAGGTACCGCCTGGGGTCTCACCTGGCTCGGGCTCGACCGCCGAGGCGGCGTGAAGATCGGCAACCCCCCCAAATAAACATCCAGAAATAAATGACATCCCACGACCTACCCCTGTTTAGGGGTAGCGATAGACACTGCTGGCGGGGGGCTAAAGCCCCGATCCAGCCACCACGCGTCCCCTGCGGGACGGTGTGAAGACCAGCGGAGGAACCGTTGGGCCGCGGCCCGCCAGGCATGATCACCTCGCCTGGTCGGAGGATCCTCCCTTTGTGTTGGAGGGACATGACACCCGTTCCTGCACACATTTGAGGATATTAAAGTGACTTTAACATTAGTGATGCGCATGTCAATCAATATAAAAATGGTAAAAATACAAGCTTATATAGCATATTTATATACACAACATATCGATACATATAGTTGCATTGTACGAAAGCAGAATTGTCAATTTTAGTAACTATGAGTCAAAATGTCAACAAGAATACGGGTAATACAATTTCGTTTAAAAAAAAAATTGGGCTTTACTCTAATTGGAAGAGATAAAGAAAATCATCATTATAATGCCCATGAAAAAATCTCTGTTTTTATTGAACTTGACCAAAGAGTACACAAACAGTACATTCTTCCAACTGACATATCTAGCAACACTGCACTAAATTGACACCATACACAAGACACAACAGTGCAGTGACTAATTTCAGGAATTTAGTAATTTTTAATCAAATTTATTTTCTGTTCTTCGCAGTATTTGCTTTGTTGCAATCGTTTCCTCCTTTCAGTGGGTTAACCTTTATTATTTGTGCATACATAACTTACTTGTACAGCAATTTACAGACTTTTATGATTATATCAGTGTAATAAATGTTCTGTGACGATATAATATTATTTGTGTATTTCCTTTCAGTGAGATAAGAACAATGATATGAGATAATTTGAAGGACTTTTCCTTTGGAATAGCTCGTCAAATGGTATTTTTTCATATTTTATTCTTTTGATGTAATTTTTTTATGGCGTTATAACGTTCGTCGTTCAATAGTTATATGCTTGCATTATTGTTTACTTAGCCACATTATTCGATATAAGCTATAAGTGCCTATATTTTGGGGCATTATCGAAAATATTACAGATAAAGAATTACACTAAAGTGATAAGTGTTCATGACTGATGAAGTTTCATGATAAAGTACACATTATTTGTGAAAGTCTGAAGAACATAAAATTGCACAATAAAATACTTCAATTTTTTTAATGATATACACGCAATATTTGAATTTTAGTGTACCATTATTGGGATCCTTATTATCTTAAGTAAACATTGGTAAGAGTTGGTACTAAAAGTTACAAAGATCAATACTTGAATCATCATTGTGTTAGTGGTATCATACCTCCTAAACAGACAGAAGAATTTAATGCAGTTAAAGAAAACTTTTAATTTTATTACCTATAATTCGTTTAGTTTAATAATTTTTTTTTTTTTTGGCATTTTCAAATAGTCAAAGGGATTTTTGAGTTGGGATTTTAAAATTTAGACCTACACTTTTTTTTATGGTATAAGGGGGCAAACAAGCAGACGGGTCACCCGATGGTAAGCAACTACTGCCGCCCATGGACACCATGTTGGTGCCTTTGGAGCCCTTGGGATTTGGGCTCCGGTAACCTCACTCACTCGGTGAAAGAGAAGTGTTTAACAGATATAATGATTATAATCAAGTAAAACTTCAATATATTTTTAGGTTAACAAATTGTAAGAGAATGTACTATACTTCTAACATAATATGAACTGAAATCAAAATGACTGAAAGTATACCAGCACTAACAACTCCGATCTCTTTGTCAACATATCATCAGCTAAGCCTAACAGGTAAAATGATTTATTATAAATAGTTTCTCCTTTCTTGATGTAGTAAAAGACCTTCAAATGAATTCAGTTCATCTTTATTAAACATATGTTGTAATTTGTATGAAATAATGACCTATGGTCATACCTTTTGCCAAATTTTATAATGCTTGGTGTAACAATAAATAAAAGTCATTGACCACCACTGATAGTTGCCACTACACAGATGTATTTGCTATTATCTAAACATCACATGGCATTTGCATATAAGAATAATTATGTGTCACTATTGAGTTTGTTGTCTAGTTGTTATCATTACCAAAAGCATGTTAATCCTTTAATGACTAACCTTAGAAGACTTTTTTCCTAAAGTTAGTTAATAGCACCCAATTCAGTATAGGCATACAAGTTTCAAACACAATTTAAGGCTTTTCTGCAGATGTGCATATTTTAAAATGTTAAGTGATAAATACTCATATGAGTTTCCCATTCATTCATTTTATAACATACATTAATAATTTTGCATTAAAAATAAGTTTTGTTTGAGAGAATAGGATGGAGGAGAGGTAGGATTTGAAGGATAAGTTTTATGATCAAACTATACTATATTACATAAAATGTATATTAATATGTTTTTTTTACAGTTGAGTCAGCAAACATAAAAAATTCTGGATTGTTTAAACCAAATCCATATCTACAAGTAGTAATAGATGACAAGCTATCTAGAAGAACTGATTATATCAAAAACACCTTACACCCAAAATGGAAGGAAGATCTTACAGTGCTTGTTACACCACAGTCAGAATTACTGTTTCGGCTAGCAGACTATCACAGTTTTAGAAAAGATAACATTATAGGAGAAAAAAGAATTCATCTGCTAAAAATTCTTCTGTACTTTAACGGAAAATGTGATAATGTAGAACTAACCATAGGTAAGTGTACTAATGTTAATTACTTCTGCTCATCCAACAAAGACTGTTTTTCCTTTTATTTAAATTACTCTTCACCAAAAATATGTTACAAATAAATGGCGTTTGACATGTGTAATCGAATATAATCATCAATATTATTAATACCACGAATGTTTATTTAAAAAAAACAAATCTTTCAAAGTTAGACTGTGCTGTACTTATTCCATTCTGGTATACAATGACATTACAATATATCTCACCTATATTATACATTTTATCTTGAACAGCATCTATCTATCTATCAATGGGTTCCATCCTTTCAATTTTCTCTAATTTACCCCAACAACTTCATGACAGACCAATGACAGCAATAATAATAATAATAATAAGCCCTTTATTCTGAATTATCTAAATACAATATTAAACAGTTCATAAGATTAGTCTATAAAATATCTCACAATTCAGAGTGCCTCTTGGCATAGACCTCCTCTAGCACTTTCCATTGGGTTCTGTCTTGCGCTACCCTTCTCCAGTGGTGTCCAGCTGTTAGCCTCAGGTCATCTGCCCATCTCGCTTGTTGGCGTCCACTATTACGTTTGCCATCTCTGGGGTACCAGTCACAGATAGTCGTACTCCATTTGCCATGCCTGTCTCTAATTATGTGTCCGGCCCATCTCCACTTCATTTGGTCTATTTGAGTGAGAATGTCAGTAACTTTAGTTTTTTCTCTTATTTCACTACTTCTTATTTTGTCCATCCTCCTTGTTCCTGTCATGCTTCTCTCCATGGCCCTTTGACAACGTTCCAGTTTAGCTCTGTGAAGTTTGGTGAGTGCCCATGTTTCACAGCTATAGGTAATGACTTTAAGTATGCAGGTGTTGAAAGCCTTTCTTTTTGTAGACATGTTTAGCTCGTTTGACTTCATAATTTCTTTCAGTGACCAGTACTTTTTCCATCCATTTGCTATTCTTCTATTTATTTCTTTAGTTGTTTGTTCTTCGTGAGAGATTTTTTGTCCTAGGTAGATATATTCCTGTACATATTCTAGTGGTTGGTTGTCCATTTCTATAGGTGTTACTTTAGAGTTTGTGAGCAATTTTGTTTCAAGACCAATGACAGTACAAGACTGCAAACTTGATTTCAAAATCTCAGACAAAATATATCTATATTTCATATTTTTTAAACCGTCTTTTATGTAGACTCTGAAGTCATAGATCAACACACTAACAACCTGTTTTGTGAAATTTTTTGCAAACTAAATCCAATCAGCTATATGCCTGTGCCCATCTACAACTGCTTGTTTCCAAAAGGTTCAACTTGAGCAGAACGGCAAACAAACTCACAGCCAATTTTAGTTACCAGATAGATACAGTTATATTAAATATACCACAACTTTACATACATACTACAACAGTTGGTTTACATTGAATACTTAAAGTTTAAGCAAGCAGCATTTAGCATTAATCAATGTCATGTCCTATAGGTTAGGTATTAATAGGATGTTTAATCTTCTGTTTAATAGGGTGACGAATGTGAATATAATATAAAATTATATACACACATTTTAAATATCTCCAGCAGTGTCTTGCACGCATCAAGCTCTGTAAAAATCTTTTAATTAAATTAAGAATTGGACAGTTGGACTTTTGCAAATTGGACATATTTATTCTTCATGCAATTATATTGCATAAGGCTTAATGCCTCACGCATTTTATTTTTTTATCCAACCTTTGGGGATGCAAAGCTAAGTGTGGCAAGGTATATTACAAAGTAATTAGATGTATGATTAAATTAACAAGTGTTATGAAGGAATAGCCTAGATATATAGGTACACTAGTGTGTATGTGTGTAAATGGGTGTGTATATATGTATTTAGACTGGTGTATGTGTATAGTACGCGCCTAATAACTCTGCGCTAACGAAGTTGGCTGTAAATCTAATGTTGCGCAGGTACACTCGCAAACGAACGTACTGAGCATACAAATACATTTTTTATACTGTTTTGTGCAATATTATTACAAGTAGGTAGTAATAAAACTAAATTTATTTAATTCAGAATTGTATAATTATTAGACTTGCAACGAATATTCGGTTACTATTCGGTATTCGGCATATTCGGCTGCTTTTATTATATTCGGCCGAATACCGAATATCTACATATTATTCGGCCGAATACCGAATACTTAAATAATATATTTTGTCATTGAGAAATAATTGGTAAAATGAAAAATTAAAATCGATTGATTACGTATATATTCATATTTTCATTTCTGTTATAATCATTTAAGTAGTCATTGGTGCATAACGCAGGTACATAATCATCTTCTGAATTGGAAAAATGGAGGATTCTATGTATTTGAATTATTGTGGTAATCAAAAGTTAGAAGGGTAAGGTTCTCATTTCTTTTATAATCATTTATTAAGTAGTCATTGGTACATAAAACAGGTACATAATTTAATTCACGTCTGTACAAGTTTTTGGCGCTAAAATCCAGCCGAATACTTTTGCCTAATATTCGGCTATTCGGTCAAGGGCCTCGCCGAATATTCGGTATTCGGTATACTGCCGAATATACTATTCGTTGCAAGTCTAATAATTATACATTATACAATTCTGAATTAAATAAATTTACTTCTATTTGAAAAAGGTTAAGGTTAAGGAATGTTTTAAATATTAAAGTGGCAAACAAGTGAAAGACATATAAAGCTTCTTAACAACTCGAGACTAGTTACACGAGCACATCCATTCTTTATATTAGAAATGTAAAAGGGCATTAGAGCAAATTCTCATTTTTTCCTTCTTTAAGAATATTTTGTATAGTGCGGATGGTAACACCCGTAGCTTCCACAGTTTGTTAAACGGAGGTAATTGCTTTTTTATTCCTTGTGGTGTTTCTGCTTTAAAAAAGGTAGGTTATTTACCCTACTAGGACTATTTGGCCTACATTAAAAACTATTTTTCTGGCCTATAACAATTATGTTAATAACAGTACGTTAGAGCAAAGAAGTGAAATTAATGCGTTAGAGCGAGATACACAACTGATCTTGCAGAGGTGCAGCGTCGGCGGCCACGTACCCCCCTCCCACCCTCGTCCGATGCAGGACTTACCCCTCTGATACCTAAAGTGGTGTTTTGCGCTACTTGCTTACTGTAAATATACCTAAATATACGTACAGAGATACATCTCTACAAGGTATAAAACGATGTCACTTCCCGCGGCCTGTAGATATGCTTAGATCTTTTAAACTACGCATTGTATTTAATGCGGTTTTCATCGATAGAAAGAGTAGTCACAAGCCGAAAATTTTCAAGAATTGCCATGTCGTAAAAACTTATTTTTGTTCGTTTACATAGCAAACGCTGGATAAACATTAAGAGATAGATCAAAATAATGATTTACGGAATTGTATTTTTATATCTAGAAAAAAGTCCGCGGTAGTAGTATGTCTATCTCCTAAGGATAACCACAGTTACCATTTTTATCTCTCATATATTACAAAAAATTATGAGCTATTTTAAACAATACAGCATTATTCTGTATCTAATTAAATATGTTAGATACTTTGTGCATTTAATGTAGATCAAAACTGCCGTACCTATAAAACAGAATATCATTAAAATCTTAGTAGATATCAGAGATTTAAGATACGGGGCAGAGGGGCAATCGAACCGTATGTCCCGGGTGACAGAGGCCGGCGGGCGCGGCGCTTGCCAGAGTAATCCATATTTGTATTGTCTCATGAAAAGCAGCTATAAACATTATATATGAAGATATCCTGTAGTATATAATTAAAATAATAATATTATTAATAACTCGATACCTACACCACATTAATATCTATATTTCATCAGTACTAAACCGGGGCGGATCGCTAGTACATAATAAAGACGCTCTTAAAATATTAAACAGATGTCTCCGTCTACAACTCTCTACTGAGTTTGTAAACTTAAAATTGAATCAGTTAGTAGACATTCTGATTTCGTGTGGGAACGCGTTCCAGAGATTTAATCACATTCATTAGCGACGATCCAGTGAATGTCTCAGCCGTAGGATGATGCTAGATACTTTTTCTTTATGTGTTTAAGAGTGGCCCTTCGTTTATTTTTTGCCACACAAACTTGCGCCGAACCTTTTATTTTTAACGTGTGGAAACTCCTCGGGCCGTCACCACATCGGGGTTTGCGACGGGGTGGTGTGTCGGTATCGGGCCGACTGAAACCACACGGAGTGCCACTCTGCGCCTGTAATAGGAGGGATCCGGGAACTGCTGTTATTAATACATCTGGACCCCTTCTAGCACTAGCCCGCAACGTCGCAGGCACTACCTTCGCGTACATTCTCTATTTAGCGCACACGCGGACGGGGCCTCCTCGCGGCTGGCCGTTATGGCGGATGGAGGGGAAAACCCGCTCATAAGCGCGCCTCCGCTCTCCGATTGGAGATCATCCTACCGGGCGCTCTCCGCCACCTCCTTAGACGAAATGTCGTCTTCACAGAAGGATGCGACCGCGGTAAAACAACTGTCACTACCGGCCATGGAGCGTATGACGGCCGGTACTGAGAGATCCCCTCCATGATGACTGCAATGAGGACCCGACGCTGCGACGCCCTAGCCGGGTTAATTGCCAGCGTGTGCTGAGCCGAGTCCTCACTGCAATCGCACGTGGGAGACACGGCCAATGCGCATGCTGCCTCCATCGTCACGGTGTGGTAGCCGCGTATGGCTCTAAACACCAATACTCCTTAGGTACTTTTTCTGGGCCTGAACCGATACGAGGACCGAGCTGACCACGATTGAGGACCAGGGGGAGGATCACGACGGAGCCCATGGAACAAATGGGCCTCCGTCTACCGTCTATCTAAAAGGGCTACCCGTAAGCCTGACGTCTCAACGCGCCCGACCACCAGAGAGACTGGCACAGTGGCTGGATGCGCTGCCTCTTGAAAGTTCACCCCCCGAACCATGACCAAAGTGTCATCGTCGTAACAAATTACACCCAACCCGAGGAGAAAATCAGCTCGAATGGCCCAGTTGTACCCTATGTTCCACAAGAGTGGACCCCTGCGAAACACCGCACGACATGGCCCGATTCCTCAAAACACCATGTCCGTCCTAGTACATGACGGTACGCTCCTCTAAGTAGTCTGCCACTAGCCGCCTCAGGTACCCCGGCACCCCATGATAGAGGAGTGCTAAATGGCAGACTATTGAATGCGTTGGCGATGTCCAACGACTCACCGCCTCTTCGGTCACGGCCCTCAGGCGCAACACAGCACCGACAGTTGAACGCCCGGCTCGGAAGCCGAATTGGGCGCCCGACAAATCAGGGCCGACCTCGCGCAAGTGCCGAACGATGCGGGCAGAGAGGACCCTCTCAAACAATTTACCCGCCTCGTCCAGCAGTACGATGGGCCTGTAGGCTGCTACCGAATCGGCAGGCCGTCCCGGCTTCCTCAAGAGCACCAACTTCCCGCTCTTCCACTACTCCCGGAGCACCGCCAAACTAGCTTCGAACACCTTCCCAAGGCGACCGCTTTTACAGGTGACAA
The DNA here is from genome assembly GCA_902825455.1 of Arctia plantaginis. Taxonomy (NCBI): domain Eukaryota; kingdom Metazoa; phylum Arthropoda; class Insecta; order Lepidoptera; family Erebidae; genus Arctia; species Arctia plantaginis. The sequence continues at coordinate 13,693,930 of CADEBD010000288.1, forward strand.
AGTGATGTGGTTGAGGGCTAGGGCCAGCACTCAAGGAATTCCGTCTGGTCCGGGGGGCGTTTTCTTGGAACGGATCCGTAGAACAGCTGCCCCTATCTCCGAATCTGTGACGGGTGGAACACCGTCCTCATGGTTCACCCCGTCGCCTCCGTTCAAGGAGGCGATCGACGGGGGTGTATGCTCCGCCCGTTGCGCTAAAAGGCCCTCAACCACTTTCTGCAGAAAGTTGGGCTGGAGAGTCTCGATGAGGGCGGCCTGACGGAGCTTTTGTTGCACCGCTCGATAAGGCGACCCCAGGTGTCACGGTCGAGACCCTCCAGCATCTCTTTTCTTTTTATACCAAACGCTTATAAGTGTTCAAATTGATATTATAAGTGCCTTATAAATTTGTATCATTATGTTATATATATATTTTAAAACAATAGCTACTGTAGCTAAGTAGCCATTTGTGGTAGAAAGCTCTTCTATAAAATACTAGCGATTCGTGCCGCCTTCGCACGGGTGCAATATAGATACTACTAATACGGTGTCTGTGTGAAGTAATTAATTATACTATTATTATCATAGGACTAGACTACAGGGCCTCAATTCTGCTATTACGCCAAGCCAGTGTCATACCACTGACACGCTATAGAGATGCCATCGAGTGGCCATTGGCATCGGTATAAATATCGCTAGTTGAAAATATATTACGTTTTTTGAGGAAATGATTTATTTGTTTTTATTATAATAAATTATTAAAAGAAATAAATAAATTAAAATAACTTATTAAAAAAATTAAATTAAAAAAAATAGAAATAAATAAATTAAAATAAATTATTAAAGAATAAAATATAAAAAAAATAGAAATAAATAAATTAAAATAAATTATTAAGGAATAAAATATAAAAATTATAAAAAAAGAAATAAATAAATAATTAAAATACCGATGCCAATGGCTACTCGATGGCATCTCAATAGCGTGTCAGTGGTATGACACTGGCTTGGCGTAAACATAAAATAGCAGAATTGAGGCCCAGGACAACTTTAAATGTACTATTTATAGGCCCGCTCTGATCCTGCCGGCTACTGCCACCCGGACGTACGGCTCGACGGTCGTTGGGACCTCGCATTTTAAACCTCTAATATCTTCTAAAATATTCATTTTTATCTACAGTAAATGCACAACGTATTTAACGTATTTCATTGGATTAGGAATAATAACCCATTATTTTTTGTAATATTTATAAAATATAGTTACTGTGGGTTGTCCTTAGGAGATAGACATACCGTTGCGGACTTTTTTGTAGATCTTTTTAACATATACAATTCCCTAGTACATTATTTTGGTCTATCTCGTAAGGTTTAGACAGCGTATGCAATGTTAGCGCACAAAAACATATTTTTACTACAAATCTTTGAAATTCTCGGCTTTTCTCTACAATAATATGCATGTATTATACATATAAACCTTCCTCTTGAATCACTCAATCTCTGTTGGTGAAAGCTGCATTAAAATCCGTTGCTTAGTTTAAAAGATCTAAGCGTACAACCCCAAAAAAACGACTTCATTTTATTCTATGTAAAGATGTCCCTTAAATCCATAAAGTTCACAAGTCGCTTAATGTCACTTTATTTTATTTCCTTTTTATTTTCGTTTACTCAGATTTGATGAAGACTGTCTCACAAGAAAACTCATCAAGTGCAGGTGGGGAAGTCAAGACGGCAGAGCTGGTTATACTTTTAGATGGATTACGAGTTGACCCTTCAGTTCTTAGTCAGTCACATGAAGTACTTGGCGAAAATGCAAATACCGGTAGTCCACTTAATGAAGGAGTACGTGCAAAATTGAGAATGAGAAGCAATCCTGAAACCATGAGATCGATGGCCCGCTCGCAAACTTTAAGGGTGAGCTACACAAAATAAGTTTTACCAATAGGGAATATGCATGTATTTTTTTTATTTTTTTAAACGATTCTACTAGTTATTACATTACCATAAATAAATATAACACATCCGAAATATAAACCGTTAAGCAAAAAATTTTTTATTAAAATCACTATCATTTTGGGGCAATTTGAACACGTCCATTTCGGCGCGCTTTTTTTGTGACGTCAGATTACACTTTCAAACGAATTCGATGTCAACAACGGAGTGAAGTTCACAAAGTTTGTGAAAGTTAAAAAAGTGAGTGATAACAATTAACTTCTTACCATGAAAAAGCCAATAAAAACTTATTATAAATATTGTGCCGTTCCTTTGTGACCAAATAATATCAAAACTGCACGTGACAAAGTATATTCAGTCATTGTGTTGAGTCTTTCTACACGGGAATTTAATAATTTAACACTGAAAACGTATTAGTTATTAACTTAAAATGAAACAAATAATCACCAGAAACCAAATATTACAAATACACACAACTTGTTGACACTCTTGACAGTGTAGGTTGACGTCACGATTTATTCAACCAATAGCGTTGCGTTTTAGAAATTTGCGAGGCAATCTTAAAAAAGCCAATTTTTGATGATTAAATTTCACTATTAAATTATAATAAATTTCAAAAATAATTGTATGGGTATCTTTTTTTAGCAATAAAAATTACAAATAAAAATATTTTGTCCATTTTGGTGTCACGTGCATATTCCCTATTATAGTTAAAAGCGGATTTTAGGTATCGTGTCTCTTTATTTGCCTATTGTAGTCCATGCTCATTGAAATAATTGGAAACAGAAAGTAGGGTAGCTACTAATACGATTTAATTTCGGCAGCCGCCACCAGGGCCGCCGCCTTTGAGCAACGGGACCCATAATTCGCCGCCCAATATACCCGGACCTCCGATTATGGGCCCTTCAACGTCACTTCCCGAAGGAGCTGCGGGTCCATCGCATGCGGACGTCACCGCATCAGGGCCGCCGGCGAGTGGCTCTGTTCAATTCACAAATCCCGGAGAGGAACCGCTCCCTGCCGGATGGGAGATGAGATATGATGTTTACGGACGAAGGTTGTTATAAAAACATATTACGCAAAAATCGTATCCATTAAGAAATAAAAATTTGACATGTCTATGAAATTCAGATACTACGTGGATCACAACACCCGCTCCACATCGTGGGAGCGACCGCAACCTCTACCGCCGGGCTGGGAGGTGCGGCGCGACGCACGCGGGCGAGTGTACTACGTGGACCACAACACACGCACCACCACGTGGCAGCGGCCCGACACCGAGCGCCTGGCGCGCTTCCAGCACTGGCGCGGAGAGCGCCGCCACGTGGCGCAGATGGCGCAGGGCAACCAGCGCTTCCTCTACCCGCACCCGCAGCCGCCGCACCCGTCGCACCCCCCGCAGCTCGCGCCCAGCCTGCCTGACACTGACCATGAACTTAACTCTAGCGGTATGTCATTATGAATGTCTTTTATGCCCCGCCCTTGATGCATCTATAGGCCTGTAACCGTTTGCCAAAATACGAATAACTTTACCGATTTAATCTCGAAAATTCAAAGCGTCAAGTATCAATCAATATTATGTGAAATAAAGATAAATGATGAAAATAAATATAATTGGTGCACATATGCATATAAAAATTAAAAATGTCGGGTTGTAGGGATTCGTGGTCAGAAGCAATGGGTTTAAAGGTAGTTTTTCAAATAGGATAAATAAGACACATCCATATAATTTTGGTTTAAATATGATTGTCCTAATAACTTTTACAAAACATTATCAATTTATCGTACTTAACATGTCACAATCTTATCTGCATAATAGCGATTGCTTACGTAGACATGAGTTAATGTTAATTATGATAAAAAGAGCACGAATTGTATAAAACAATATTTGAGATACATAAATTATTGAGGTTTGAACTTCGGGGATACAACTCCTGATTGTTTTTATCTACTTGCTGCTAAGGCTGAACGAAAAGTCTAGGGGTTGCCTATGTCTGTGTCTACTCTGTATAACATTCATAAGTTATATTCAGTATCATATAATTTTACAATTACATTGCTATTATATTGTAAGATGTTCTATTGAAACTAACGTTAAATAAAGTAGTAAGTGGATCACTAGTCAAATTAACCGCAGGAGCTTTTAAACGATGAAACTTCGTTTGTTTTGTACTTTGTAGAGAAGCGACCCGAGAAAAACACCGTCTCCCCTTGTTTCTACAAGGGGAGACGGTGTATTAGAAATTTGTGTATTACAATGTATTAGAAAGTTGCAGTTAAATTATCAGCTTTTAATAGTTTACTGCTGAACATAGGCCTCTCCTTATAAAGGAGGTTTATATCTCAAGGTGGTATGAGAAAAGGGTCAGAAGATGATAATCAGTGGTCGAAAAAAAACTAGATATAGTAGAAATTGAGGATAATCAGGTCAACAAAAAAAAAATTCTAGAATTTATTTCGGTGTATAAAATATCCTTTTCACCATTCTTAGGCGGTGTTAAGCCGTACCCTGTAATAAAGCCGGGAAAATGATTCCGACATATCATATCAATGTTTTTGCCGAATAGAGTGTGTTAATAGACAAAGTAAAAGTTTGCGTACAAAAGTTTGTTTTTAATAATATATCGTTTTTCATTAGCAGGCCACTACTGTTGTGTAGTAGTTAACGCAAACCGGATTTTTTTTTATGACAACTCCCGCATTACGAGTATATCCTGTGTCGCGGGGGACTTTAAAGACATACATGAAACGGACACAAAGAACAGCCAGATTCAGAACAACAATTTGTGGATGATACAAAGTGTCGTCCCATGTGGGGTTTGAACCCACAACACAATTAATCACTATCTACCTACACATTTACCTAGTGTTTGTCATAACCCTCAGTCAATTTCTGCTATATCTACAGTTTTTTGTCGACTCTTTATCGTTTTTTTACAATTTTTCCAAACCACCTTGAGATTTAGATTTTAGCTACGTGTCGACTATATTTTTTAAATATTGAATTTCTTATGTTGTAGATACAATCGTCAACATTTGTATGAGTATGAAATAGGCATGTGTATTTTGGAGGCTGGCATTCTATGTGCTAATAGTTTAAAGTTAACCTTTAGATAACAATGCGAACGCAGGAGGCAACGTTCCCTTGGTGGGTTCTTTGTCATTCGCGGGTGCCAGTGTGGCAGGCGCGGCGGGCGCTGGGGGAGCGAGCACTTCGAGCGCGGTGAGCGCCGGCGCTGCGGCCGACGATACCCTGGGCGCGCTGCCCGCCGGCTGGGAGCGGCGCGTGCAGCCCGACGGCAGAGTCTACTACGTCAACCATAAGAACCGCACCACCCAGTGGGAAGACCCTAGAACTCAGGTTTGACTTCTAATAACGCCCCTATGTAGGTATTGCTTTTTTTTAAATTAGCATTGACTGTTACCTCACTGGCTCTCTCTCTATATATAATTAAATTTACTGTTTATAAGTACCCCAAGTGCTGTTGATTTAAAAAAGAAATAAACTTGTTCTCCTTTGTTGGCCCTTAAAAACCCACCTTTTATATCTATCTCATCTAGAGGTAAATATAATAAGAGGTATCTAATATACACGGTGATTTTTTAGGCGTTTTGGAAACGAAACATTTTAATTTGGAATCATCTATAGTACCAAGAAAAATGATTAAATAAATTGTAATGTTGTCTAAAAAAAAGTTTCAGTTTTAATATTCATTTTTACTCGATCGACTTGGAAAGTAGTAATGGACTGATCATTCATTCATTATCTTATATGAATGAAACACGTCCGTGGGCGTTTCGGCGGCCGCTGCACACCGCCGACGCTAACAACAGCTGATAAAAGTATACCTATAGGCGCGAGCTAGCGAGTACTTACGTAGATAGACTCCAATTTGTCCTTCATACTTTACACGGGCTTAGGATCGTCGGAAATACCTATTTTATTTAAACTTCTTTTCGATTATTAACCACGATTGTTCTTTTCACAACAAATCAATTTATCAACGGACTGTAGGTATAAATATTTCAAACGTATTTAAAAAAATTCTCAAAATTTTCTTTTCCAAAACGCTTTCAAAATCACCGTGTATAAAATTCTCGTGTCACGGTGTGCGTGGTTGAAGTCTTCCGAAACGGCTCGACCGATTTTCGTGAAATTTTGTGTGCATATCAGGTAGGTCTGAGAATCGGCCAATATCTATTTTTCATACCCCCAACATTTTTTTTGTTTGACCAAAAGTTTTTGAAATAATTTATATGGCAAAACAACGTTTGCCGGGTCAGCTAGTATAGATATAAAAAAAATTTAACGCGTGCGGCAGGGCCAGGAGGTGAGCGCGCTGGAGGAGGCACTGCCGGGCGGCTGGGAGATCCGCTTCACGGAGGACGGCACGCGCTACTTCGTGGACCACAACACGCGCACCACGACGTTCCAGGACCCGCGGCCCGGAGCGCCCAAGGGCGCGCACGGCGCCTACGGCGTGCCGCGCGCTTACGAGCGCTCCTTCCGCTGGAAGCTCAGCCAGTTCCGCTACCTCTGCCAGAGCAACGCTCTGCCCAGCCACATCAAAATAACTCTCTCGAGACAGTCGCTCTTCGAGGATTCTTACCACCAGGTACTCCGACCGTTATTCATTTATGTGCACTCGTGACATACGCTTAAGATATTTCAATAATTGTACTGCAGTGGCTACCCTACAAGGTTAAGCAGTAGGACTGATGAAAAACCGTATGGTCACTGAATAATCGATAGATTATTATAGTATATACCTTCAGTGAGACATTACTGAAGGTTACTTCGAGATAATTCAAACGTGATGATCTCTGTAAAAATTTACATATATTATAATCCCAATACCGGGCCACGGAACATCTCCATAAATGCTTTCTATGTATACTAAAATACATAATATAATAAGCAATAATTTTTTTTTACAGATAATGAGGCTACCTGCATATGAGTTACGTAGACGTCTGTACATAATATTCCGCGGCGAGGAGGGATTAGATTATGGAGGCGTCAGTCGAGAGTGGTTCTTTTTACTGTCACATGAAGTTTTAAATCCCATGTACTGTTTATTTGAGTACGCGAACAAAAATAACTACAGTTTGCAAATTAACCCGGCGAGTTACGTCAATCCGGACCATCTTCTGTATTTCAAGTTTATAGGTCGATTTATTGCGATGGCATTGTACCATGGTAGATTTATTTATTCTGGTTTCACAATGCCTTTCTATAAGAGAATGTTGAACAAGAAACTCACTATGAAAGATATAGAATCAATCGATCCAGAGTTCTATAACTCTTTAGTATGGATTAAAGACAATAACATTGACGAGTGTGGTCTAGAAATGTGGTTTAGCGTCGACTTTGAAGTTTTAGGGCAAGTCATACATCACGAATTGAAGCCGTCTGGTGATAAAGAACGCGTTACTGAGGTACTTATTTTATCAATAGTAGCCTAATTGTGGTAATATTTGGCGATTTATACTTATTCTTTAAATGTAAATTTCAGACTAATAAGGAACAGTATCTGCAGCTGGTCACTCAGTGGAGAATGACTCGGGGGATAGAAGAACAAACATCTGCGTTTTTAGATGGTTTTAACGAAGTAAGGATTGCGATTTTGCAATTTTTGTATTCACTGTGCATGCAAATAATTAAACTAAATTATTGTCAATGACAATTTTTAAAGTATACTTATTTAAAGTAAGACAATAACTCTCTTGTAATTGTAACAAAATCAAGTGTTTCTATTATTACATTACGAAATTAAACTCACTTGTACGTTTCTATTATTGCTAGGTTGTACCGTTGGAGTGGCTGAAATATTTTGATGAACGCGAACTGGAATTGATGCTTTGTGGAATGCAAGAGGTCGACGTGGACGATTGGCATCGAAACACTATTTACCGCCATTACACTCGTACGAGCAAGCAAGTCGCTTGGTTTTGGCAGGTTTGTATTTGCATAATATTTCATATGCCATGACCCGAAAAGACATAAAAATTTTTAACACCAACAAATCGCTCAAATTAGTCCTAGATTCACTTAAGCTGTTGCTGTTTACGGCAGTAGTGGCTTTCCATCAGGTGATCCGTCCGCTAGTTTGCCCGTACTTCCATAAAAAAAAAATACGTTAGGGCAACGCTTTACATCTGTGGAGATACGTGTAATTTACACTAGCAAAATGTTATGACGTTTCAGAATAAAAGTAAACGTACTTTAGACCCCAATGCGGATTATATACTACTCTGCCTAGAAAGTACCGGAAAAAGATCAATAATACACAAAATGTTTGTTATTCATCCAAAATTATTTTATCACCTTCAAAGTATGCTCCTTCAGAAACGATACACTTACGCCAAGGAATAATCCAGTCATCAAAACATTTTTAAACGCTGTTTCCGGAATTGAGTTCAGTTCTCGCCGCGAATTCTCCTTTATGTCTTCTACCGATTGAAAACGGGTGCCACGAAGTGGTAATTGGAGTTTAGGAAAAAGAAAGAAGTCGGCTGGAGCCATATCTGGTGAATATGGTGGTTGCTCGATGGTATTTGTTGAGTGTTTGGTCAAAAATTCGTTTACAATGATGGCCTTGTAAGAAGGCGCATTACCGTGGGGCAAAATCCAAGAATTTTCTTGCCACAAATCTGGCCTTTTTCGTCGAATTTGCTCTCTTAAATACCGCATAATGCTCAAGTAATATTCTTTATTTATCGTTTGACCTTCCGGCAAGAATTCCGAGTGCACAACGCCGCGATAGTCAAAGAAAACAGTCAACATGACTTTGACTTCATCGACTTTGGCGTGGTTTTTTCGGTTTCGGTTCAGTTGGAAGTCGCCACTCCGGAGCTTGTTGACTAGTTTGCATGTCAAACTCGTAAACCCACGTCTCGTCACCAGTAACAATGCGTTTCATGAATGTTGGGTCGGAATTGACTCGTTCTAGCATGTCATCGGCGACTCTCATGCGATTGTGGTTTTTGAGTAAATTCAGGTCTTTTTTGACTAGCCGAACGGTAACATGTTTCATACTCAAATGATTAGTTAAAATGGTACGGATCGACTCGTGAGATACAGAAAGTTCGCCGGCTATCTCTCTCAAAGTTGAATAAGGATTTTCAGTCACTATTTCCTTCACTTTTGCGATGTTAAATCAAATCAAATCAAATCAAATCAAATCAAATCAATCTTTATTTGTTTAGAATGTAGGTAAAAATACAAATTAGATGTTGTGTAAGTTAAGTAAGTTCCTGGTACATTCTGCCATATGGCATACAAATCTTGATAATGTCGATTCACTGTAAGCCTTCTGTAATATTTTCAGTGACTCCGAATATTGGCGATGCAAAATTCAAGACAAACTCTTTGTTCGATGTTTTTGTCTATTATGAAATTCGCACACAATACACACTAGATATGATATAACTAAAAACAGCACTGTATTTAATATAAATAACAGATGCAACTCAAACTCCGCGCCAAAATGGAAAACAGTTGTGCCAATCTAACAACAACCAAAAAAACCATAAATTTGAATTTGGAACCATAAAACAATCATCCATTCCTGATACTTTTTTGACTGAATGTATTGCCGATATTTTGAAATTACGCAATTTGTCTCTGCCTATTTTAAAGTCTTATTCACACATTTCTTTAAAGATACTGATGACGTAATGAAAAACCAATAAAACATAAATCTCTACCAGTCGAGCTTGGTATAAATTATTTAGAAAAATATTTTTATGCAAAATTTTATAAAACTTAGAGATCACATAAGTACATCCGGGGTTCTGTTATTTAGTGCTATGTTTTTATCGTTCGGAAACCAGGTTTCAAAAAACATAAAACTCCTGTGTCGCTAAATTATTAAAATACAGAATCAGAAAAATAAAAAATTTAATATTAAAGAAAGCAAACTTGTTCCGCCAAATGCACCTTTTTTTATATACCCTAGAAAGCAAATCTACGGCTTGTAGATGACCCACTTCTGTGTGGGAACCCAGAGGTTCCTAAAAGCCCAAAATCTAAATATATACAGGGTGACTTTCTCTTCTCTGTCCATATTAGCACAGAAGAATCTTTAGTAAAATTTATGAGAAACCTGCATTTTAGTTTGGTGGCACATAGTACAAAAATATTGAGTAATTAGCATCTCTAAATTGTCTCAAGAACTCGAAATTTGTAGACATACTGTTCTCGGTAGGCGAGCAAGTGTCAATGAACTCTCCAGCGGTACCGCACACTTCGCTACATCCAAATACTAAAGCTTCATTTAAGAGTTCGTTTGTAAAAAGTCCTGTTGTGCCCTGTAAAAAAGAAGGGGCATGTCGTCCATGAACTACTTTACAACGCCACTCAATTTATCTAGGTAGGCAAAAGGCAATATATTGACACCGGGGTGTGCGATAAGCCACATAGCCTCTGTTTCTTGTAAGGCTTGGACTTTTTGATAATGGTAACGCCAGTGGTATTTATCAGCTTCCATACTGGGCTTTTGCTAACACGGAAGCGTTGTGCTGCATCCCGTGTCCGTAGTCTAATAGCCTCCGATTTCGATTTGCGGATAAAATCGTTTGGCGGTTATCTTCGGAGTCGTGGTGTACTTTCCGAATCGCTGTTCACCATTTAGGCTTTCACGACTACGCTTGTAACAAAGCAACATTTCGTAATACTCGCGATTAGAAAACATTGTTTGCACTGTCGACGTCACGGAGGACGAGTAGTAAGCACAAAGGATGCACCGACGCGACAAGACGCGGCCAACTGACCTACTAATTATTTTATTGTTTGATATACACCTCCACACCCGGCATCCCCCGATGCATTCCTTTGCCTCACCGTTTACGTAACTAGCATAAAACAATGTTGTACTTTTGAATTAGTAACCACGCTGGTAAATATTTTCTACGGGTGAAATATTTTATGTTGAAAATTTTGCCTACCATTTTTTTTTGTAATACCAATCCAATACCAACCCGTCTGGCTAGCGTGGTATAGTAGGCCAAAACCTCTTTTCTAAGGAGAGGCCTATGTCCAGCAGTGGACTGTTATATTATATTTTTTTTTGCAAAAATAAGGTCCTTAAATAATGCCTAGTGTCTAAAAAAAAATAGACGGAAATGACTGTATACAGGGTTACTGGTTAGGTCGACCTAGATATAGTGTGTGGTTGTAGTAGCCATTATTACTCGTACTTACTAGATTTTACTATGAAATACCATATCCCAAACATAACTATTTTTAGGATATCCTAAAATTTTCTGATTTTTGTAAAAATCTTGTGAAAAACTATCTACTTCGTCCCAGTTTGTTAAACTAACTACAATTTTGGTAATGGAAATTATAAAACAATGAATCTACAATACAAAAACAGTAAAAAAAAGAAGAAATGACGATTAAAGTTATAAAAAATGTTGTGATAGGCACAATTTCATTAATTTTTATAAAGAATCTTAAAAGTTCATCCTGAAAAGTGATAGGTTTGGGATATGGTATTTCGTAGTGAAATCTACTAGTTATCATAGCTACTACAACCCCCTAAAGCATCTAGGTCGACGTAACCAGTAACCCTGTATAACAGATTTTGCTAAAGTAACTATTATAAAATTGTTTGAGAATACACACACAGTTTAGGCACTTAAACGATAGCAGTTACTATAAATACTTTGTCACTTCTTTTCAGTTTGTTCGACAAATGGATAACGAAAAGCGAGCACGATTACTTCAGTTTGTGACAGGGACGTGTCGAGTGCCTGTCGGTGGATTTGCTGAACTCATGGGATCAAATGGACCACAGAGATTTTGCATAGAAAAGGTTTTTGCGCATTCCATTCTTATTTATTATAAGCGTGTTATTTGAATCCATTGTTTCTGTAATTTTGAATGTGGTAAGATAAACTTTTATTAACCATGCATATTTTACATTACAGGTTGGAAAAGACACCTGGTTACCCCGTTCGCATACTTGCTTCAACCGACTCGATCTACCGCCTTACAAGAGCTATGAGCAACTATGTGAAAAACTTAATTTTGCTATAGAAGAAACTGAAGGTTTTGGGCAGGAATAATTTAATTTTTATGTATTATTAGAATCACTAAAATAGCTATTGTAAATTATTATATCATGAATGCACACCGCCTCAGTGTGAGGGAATATTCACCAATGGAATTGGTGCTGTCATAAAAGACCAACCAAATAATTATATGAATATATTTGTAATAAATAACTTCTATATAAATAAACTATGTAGATATTGTTAGTGTAATATGTGGGATGTTTAAGAAATATTTGTATGAACTTTATTTAAACAAGGTCTGAAAGTTCATTAAATAATTTTTAAACAGACTTCTTTTAGTCTTTCACCAAATTGATATTTTATTTTTATTATGAGTACCCAGCACCTTGGTAAGCCTTGACAGCTTCAATGAAATCATCCATAAATAACGGCACACGAATTCAATGCATGTACAAATTTTGGCAGATAATTGTACCCTTACATGTTCTTATCCTAGTTTAGCTCCAAGTTATTATAGACGAATCTTTTTGATGGTCAAAACCCCTACTTGCTTTTTGCATGAGTGCTGGTATGCTACATGTGCAAGTAGATTTTTTAAACTTTCGTGATTCGAGACTAGGGCAATAACACGTGTGGCACTTGCTTCTAATGACATTATGCGATCCAGAGATAGCTGTAGTCACGCGTGAGACGTGCTATATATGTAGTAGAACAACCAACCGTAACATATATATATAGCGCAAGTTTAAAAAATTTATGAAGACATCGGTAAAAATACGGGTGTCTTTTTAATATTACTATCACGTACGCAAGATATTAGAATATTAAGTAGTTTTTAATTGTGAAATGTACCAAGTTCTGATCCTTCTTTATATACATACAAACAAATAATATAAGAAATATTGGTTAAACAGTTTCTATTTTACTGAGAATTATGCAGACAATAGATAAATAGTGATTTTGACTAACTAGAGGTCGTATTCCATTCCTACTCGGGTTAAATAATTGTGTTTTCAAAAGTCTGACTGCCATAGGTTCTGCCCGGCAATCACGCTGTTGTAGTGACTAATCCAAATTAAATATAATGTATTTAGGTATGTTAAACGAAGTTAAGCGAAATACCTGTGCACCGAGGACGGGTACAGTGTGTGCAGTGCGTGCGAAATCCAGCCAGCCGACGTAGATTAATAATTCAAATGTGTGTCAGCAGGCTGCTGTTCATCTAAATTTTGTGGCTTAGGTACTAGTCGAAGTTTGTCGTCAAATATTACAAGGTCGACCTCGTCGAAGATTTCTTCTCCCAAATTTAGTCGTAAATTTTTTGTCACAGATTTATTCGGGTCTTAGTTTAGAGGATATATAAATTTTAGGCTAGATCTTATTTTAGCTATTTCAATTAAGAGCTAGATCGAGGGGTTTACGAAAAATTGACATGAAAAAAATAGAAACATTGAGACTTAAATACTTACAATACCTACGTATTCAACATTTGACTATATTAAACATTTTACTAAGGGTACGACTCTTAGATTGCACCTACGTTATAAATTGGTGTGCGTTTCGATTGCCCCGCCGCGTTACCGAAAACGTAAAATAATCTTCGCTAAAATTTGTCAAAATCGAAGGGATCAAGCCAAAAAAATTTTAAAGTAGAAATAAAGAACTTATAGGGTTTTAAGTTGATCGCGCGAACGAGACGTGTGGAGGATTGCGCGGCCACAGAGAGCTCAGCAACTACTCAGGTTGGAGATCTAATTCTTTTGTCAATTAGACTAAATTTGTAAAAACTATATATATCTGCCGTACCTTCTTTTTGAATATAAAACAGTTTGTGGTCATTCAGATTTTCGCATTTCAAAGTAGTACCTACTGCTTGAACAAAGAACGAAGAGTTCACGAAGTCGGAGTTGTGGGAGGGACATAAGAGAAGCAGATTATTAACTGAGCTGAACTTAAGTTATAATAAATTAACCTGTGTAGTTTTGTAATTTGTTTTTTTCTAACTAAATATTGTAGATTAACATTGTCCTACAAGTTGTAGCAGTATTTATTTAAGAATTACCCTCCAGATGTTAGAAAATGTGGAATCTATAGTTAGCAATTTGATGATAATCTAAAAAATCTCTCAAACATTTTATTAGCGAACAATGTGGCATTTCCCGTTCGCTTATGATTTGTTTGGAATAAATAGGCGAGAACCTTTTTTAGTATCTTTATAGTATTAAAACAATAAAGTAAATAACTTACAAGACTTTATTATCATAACTAAACAAACAGGCATTACAAATATCTATAATATGTAATATTGGTAAAATGCATAAGCAGACTATTGCACCACAACAAATCAATATTTCCCATTAGTAGCACGTTGGAATACATTCGTCGAATGCCCCAGCCACAGTTGCAGAGATGTAATATTATTAGTTATATTCCTAGCTCGAGTACGATGTCATGTATCAAACACAGCATATTTCTTTAGGTATGGGCAATATATGAAATTAGACTATAAATAATATCCTCGTGTCTCCAAAGGCCAATGAATGTAAAATTAAACAAAGCAACCAGACCTAAGGGAGCATTTATATCGCCAAAGGCCATATTAAAAAGAAAAAGGAAGAAAGAAGATATTTCGATAGATATTCTTTGCAACATGACATTTTTTGATCAATTAAGACAATTTTACACTAGCAAACTTCTCCGCAATTTCAATAGCTTCATTAAGACTGTTTGGTTTATTGCCCGAAGCTTGACCAGATTCGGCTTTACCACCACCTTTGCCACCTATTACCGGCACGACCGATTGAATCCATTCGGATGCCAACAATCCTTTATCAATTGCGTTTTTTGGTACTGCAGCAAGACAAAATATTTTGTTAGTTTCATCATCTATAGAGAAGAACATGGCCGACGTAGATGGACAAAGTTGTTTCACTTGTTTTAAGGCATTGTCTAAAGCCTTCGTGTTACCGAAAGCTTTTAACTCAGACACAATAACTTTACTGTCTTTGTTCTCTTCACATATCTCTTTAGCTTTTTCTGTCACTTGACTGATAGTGACAGCCTTTGCAGCTCGTTCTTTATCATCAAGTTGTTTTTTTAAATTTTTAAGCAATGTTCTAAGTTCGTCTTTCTTCCAATACGATATTTGAGCTTGGGATATATCATTTGTAAGATCAACAATTTTCTTAACAATTTCTTTTTGGTTTATGTTGTCTCTTTGATCTTTAATTAAATTGGCAATATTATTGACTTCATTTTCTAATGTGCTTAATTTGTTTATGGCTTTCATTGCTTCTGGTCCTGTTAATGCTACAATTCTTCTAATTCCCTTAGCAATACCTTCTTCACTGACGATTACATATTCTCCAATGTGGCCAGTTTGATGTAAGTGAGATCCTCCACAAAATTCTACCGAGGTTTCATACCCAGTTGGACCATCTGGAGATTTCTCCAGCTCTTCCACAGGTACTCCAACAGACACTACACGTACAGGATCAGGGTATTGTTCATCGAACATCGCTCTTAGTCCCTTAATTTTTTTAGCGTCGGCTAAACTTGTATGCTTAGCATACACTCTTTTATTTTTGCTTATGATATCTTTAATTTGGTCTTCAGTTTCTTTGATTTGTTTTGTGGACATTGGACCCTTATTAGTAAAATCAAACCTAAGACGGTCTGGCACGACGAGAGACCCTCTTTGATCAGAATCATTCCCTAGGACTTTTCGTAATACATTATTCAATACATGAGTGCCTGTATGATTATTCATAACAAGTCTTCGCCTTTCAGTATCCAGGTGTAAGTCTAATTTAGTACCCACCTTTAGTGAACCTTCAACTTTTCCAGTATGCAACACATATCCACCTTTAACTTGTACATTTTTCACCATAAATTCAACACTTTCGTCATCTGTTTTTACCATATATCCTTCGTCAAATATTTGCCCTCCTTGTTCTGCATAAAAATTTGTTTTATCGAGTATAATGCCACAATCTTGTCCGGAGTGTACTTCAGTTACAAATTCCTTGCCACGGCGAAGAGCAACAATAGTTCCTGAACAAGGTGCAAATTTATAGATGGCATCTTTTTCAGTAGAGGACGCTATATAGTTATATTTAGGAGAATCATCAGTTGTCGCTATTCCAGTTTCCTGCAAATGAGTTATAGCATAAATATCTAAGGCCAACAAATCTTCTTGCCCTGCTGCTTTGCCTTGCGAAATCAATTGAGATTCTTTTTTCGCCTTTTCGTACCCTTCCATATCAATAGTGAGGCCTTTTTCTTCACACATTAAATGTGTTAGGTCAATTGGAAAACCGTATGTATCATAAAGACGCCAGGCAACATCACCGGGTATGACTGATCCATTTAACTTCTCTATAGTTCTATTCAACAAGTTTCTACCTCGTGACAATGTTTTCAAAAATTGTAATTCCTCTTCATTTATAAGCTGAATAAGTGATTCGGGATCTTTTGTGATTTCTGGAAAAACTTCGCCAAGTAATTCAACTACAACATGAACTAAAGATCCAAAAAACCCTGGTTTAGCATTGAGTTTTTCAGATGCATAACGTACAGCGCGCCTCAAAATTCTACGTAGCACATAACCTCTGCCCGTATTGTCCGGACAACCTCCATCTGATAAAGCAATAGTCAATGTTCGAGCATGATCGGCTAAAACTCTGTAGGCCATATCAACACCATCAACATCGTCGGAACCCACCTTACCAGAATAAGGTCTCATCCCAGTACCCTTTTCAATAGCTTTGAATATAGGCATGAAGAAATCAGTATCATAATTTGCCCTTTTATTTTGAATCACCGAGACTAATCTTTCCAGACCCAAACCACAATCGATGTGTTTTTTTGGCAATAATTTCAATGAACTATCCTTTTCTCTATTATATTGAATAAACACTAAATTCCAAATCTCGAGAACGTCAGGATCATCCATATTGACAAGGTGTGCTGCTTCGCGTCCTCCTATTCTATCAAAATGCAACTCTGAACATGGACCACAAGGACCAGTTTCCCCCATTTCCCAAAAGTTATCTTTCATACTTCCGGGCAAAATATGAGATTCAGGAATGCCTAACTTCAACCAGATGTTTCTACATTCCAAATCAGGTTCAAGACCCGAAGCTTCGTCACCACCAAAGTAAGTAACGTAAAGACGATCTCCAGGCAGTTTATACACATCTGTTAAAAGCTCCCAGGCCCATGCACATATTTCTTTTTTGAAATAGTCACCAAATGACCAATTCCCCATCATTTCAAAGAATGTATGATGATATACATCCTTTCCAACGTCATCGAGGTCGTTATGTTTACCCCCAGCCCTAATACATTTCTGAGTATTAACAACTCGAACATATTGCGCCATATCAGAGTTAGGATCGACACTTCCCAAAAATATAGGTTTAAATTGATTCATTCCTGCATTAGCAAATAGTAGCGTTGGGTCATCAAGGGGTATTGTAGACGATGAGTGGACATATTTATGCCCCTTCTTACTAATAAAAAAATCGATAAACGTTTTTCTTATTTCGTTGCCAGTCATTGTTGATAAGTCCATTGTTTTATAGATCTGAAAATAATAAAAAATGAAAATTAATTTTGGGATGTAAACGTGGGTGTGTTAGAGGATCTTGAAGGTACTAACAGAATAAAAAACTAAATTTACATAATTAAAAATTTTATTTTAGAAATTATATTTCCGTTCTTTTATATTAGGTCTTTACCTCATAGGTTAATATAAAAGCTGGAGATTTGTATGAAAATTGTCAATTTAAAAATTTTGATTATTTTTTCATTTTAGCTAATCAAAGTACTGGCCCAAATTATCTGTACAATTTTGCCATTTCGATGGCAGTTTGTTTATTCCTTTACTGTAAAAGTCTGCTCAACGCAATGAAGTCAGCGAAAGCGTTTTGTACTGCGGTTTTGAATTTTTTACCACTTAAAAAAAGTTGAAATCTGTTCTGGGGCGAGGTTCGATGAGTACTTGCCGGCAGCGATAGTTGTTTATTACAACATCTTATCTTTAAACTTACACGACACTAATGTTAACTTAAATTATTTCTATATCTATAATGTTTGATTACAATAATATTTCGGGTGGTTTATCTGGACAACGAGAATTTGATCTCTGAATACTCTACGTAAAAAGCCAACTGTTCAACAACAGGAAAGGTGACGAAAGTTCTACCATGAGTAATAAATATAATCAACAAAATAGTCACATCTGCCGTGCATAAACTATAATGCCGTTAACCCACATGAGGTCGATATTTAGTTTTTAAATCTACCTTAATCAGAAAAAAAAGCTCTATCGATCTGTATTTACGGTTTATTTTTATCTATTTTTGTTCTCGGGATAAAGATAGTTAAAATGCCGTTATATCATGTGTTTTTCATAAGTGTACAACTCAAAAACGCAGTTAACTATATTTCGAAACCTACCCGGCTAAGGCCCTTAGTTTTTTTTTGTTGTAATTTATATGTAAGTTACATAACTAAATTGTTGTAAACTGATTTTTGTACTCAATAGTGCCGTTAAAACACTTTACTTTACTTTTTTGTAAATTTGTAATTGTACTAGATTAAAAAAAAACATGATGATACTCTACTCTACTGAAATGAAGAATGCGAGGCTTGTCAGATGTATAACTTGCATAAAAAGCAACCTCAATCACAGATATTTGTCAGTTCGGACCTAGAAAAGGTAATTTTGTTACCCAGCGGCTCATTGCATTAAATCAATCATTTACACCAGTTGGTAAAATAACCAACTAATGCAAAGCCCTAGCTGTTAATTGGCACGATTCCTATGCAGGACGAAAGAGAATATGATGAGTGCATTTTATTTTTTCTTATTGGCTAACCGAGATGTTAAGGAAATTAACATTTGGTCAGATAATTGCAGCTCCCAGAACAGTAAAATGGCTATGATTTTCATTGTTCATACACATGGTAAATAGACATTGATTGTAACAGAATCAGTAACTTTATATTATTTTGAGCCTTTATGAGCTGTGACCATGTTCATATCCAAGTGTAGTTATCAATTAATAAAAAAGGCAAATTATATGAATTCGGCAATTTTCAAGAAGCGGCAAGCTCCATCAATAAGAATCGTAGTTACGAAATCATTAATGCCTGAAAAGTTTATTAATGATCCAAATTTTATATCTGATAGACACATTCAAAAGTCAAGAGCATATCTCAAAAATATATCTCAAGTATCTTTCTATGACCTTTTTTGTAAAGAAATCCTTTTAAAAAAAAGTTGAACCGACTTCAAACAATACTAACAAAACCGCTGCAATGAGACAGCAAGGTTTTGGAAGTAAACAAAAATATCCTCAATGTATGTATTTGTTTTAGATTTTTGTTGATTTTTCAAAAACCTCTTGACCTATATCAATTGATATTCTAATTATTACATTCCGTAGTTCATAGTAATTTTTAGAACTTTGTTTGTTTTTCTTTCATGCTACTACAGTCTATTTAATTTCATAAACATGTTTGCAATAAATAACACTGATATAATTAAAATTAAATTCATGGATTAAGACACCAAAATGTTGCAAAATTATGACACAATTGCATCATGTACTTTACCTACTTACGAAAGTAGTTTATACAAAGGTATGTAGATCAATCTAATAGAAAGGCTGCATTTAAAAAGCCAATACTTTTAAAGGTATATTAGTACCTTTCACTTAAAAATTTAACGCATATTTATAAAATAATGCTTCAGAATTATAAAAACAATTATTTAAATAAAACATGTTAATCAACACAATATGAATCCATATGGCAAGTAAGGTTGTACAATACTTTTTTAAAGAAAATTAACATATAGTATCTAACAGAAAGTATCGGCACAGTATGTACTACAAACGGATTGTGCAAACATACTTACAGCTTATTCACAAGTAGAAATACAGAAAACGAAGTATAATTCGTAATGGGAAATTGTCACCGCACGAACTCCTGACTGTAAGCACGATAAAAAGAAATAATGAAGTTGTCTTGTCAACGTCAACCACAAATTAGTATAATATAGCAAGTTAACGTCAACAACAACCAGACATTTAGAAGTTCCTTATCGCGCGTTGCACGCTCTGAGCGGATAGGAGCTGGATCAAAAAATGTGTAACAAGACTCAGCTAACACTTTTCCGTCCGTGGACCCCTTACGCCATTTTATATTAAACTAAAAGTTGATTAAGTTTTCAACCATCCACATCCATACTAATCTTATAAATGGAAAAGTGAGTCTGTCTGTCTGTTTGTTACCTCTTCGAGCTTAAACCACCGAACCGATTAACATAAAATTCATTAAAGAGCTAGTTTGAGTCCCGGGAAAGGATATAGGATAGTTTTTTTATCCCAGAAATTATCCTTTAAAAGAAGTTGAAAAGGGGGGTGGAAATTTGTTTGAGGAATCAATGACCTCTGAACGTTTGCCGATTGATGATGTAGGCTTTGTGCTAGAGAGATGAAAAGGTTTTAGCGTCGAGAAAGAAGTTAATAATGTGGTTAAGAAAGAAGTTCATAATTTCGAGGACGTAATCCAAGATGGTAACTATCATCCTACGGCTTGCAAACCTTTGCGTTACAACAGATAGACAGGATCCCCTTTTTAATTTCCACAAAAGGTACAGGAGAAAATTCAAAGTTGATAATATTGGGTCTGGACAGACTAGCAACTGGACAGACTAGTGGCAGAAGAAAAATGAAAGTTGATATCATTCAAACATGTTATGGAACTGCCACATACTAGAGGTATTGCTATTTAAAGATGCCCAAGGGGCCAAGGGACTTCGAGATTTGAGGATTTAGCGTTTGGTAGTACTCTCTTAATACTGCCTCATTTCAATGCCGTTGTTGAGAGACTATAGGTATAAACAGAGGAATAGAATAAAGTTAAATCTTTTATTTGTTATGTTAAGAATACGCTGTGGTTTGATTGCTGTAACAAATATAAAATTCCAATTAAAATTTGTAAAACAAATCGGTACCAAAGAATCGTATTAATGACAGATTAAGATATAAGTAGAATCTTTTAACTGTTGGCAACACTGATAGTGTGACCGTTTAACTAGATTTTTACTGCAGCAGTAGATTTCCAATGAAAATTTGTCCATGCAGTAGATATGCAGTAGTTTCCAAACATCTCGTAGATTTCAATAGATTTGAAGTAAGAACAGTCCCGACTGAAAGGACTTGTGTCCAAGCCTATAAATTATGTTGACAGAAATAGTATTTTGCACTATAATTTGAGAGAATAGAGTATATTTTAATAATTATTTTAATTACGATTCAGATTTTCGTTTAAACTAGTTTAAGGGTTATTTCCCTTTATAATGTCTTATGTCAATATTTCATTTTCTTACATAATTCGTTTAGATCTCGTGGCAATCGGATGCAACGCGTTCTTATAATTACAATGAAACGTAAATTTGAACAAAACAATGGCCGTGAATGAGAACAAAATCCATTATTTTCTTCGTGGCTCTATAAAGATTTAAACAGTAATAATCATGCTTTCTGTAAAGCTTGCGGTGTTAAAATTTTATGCAGATTAGCGTCTATTAAAGAACACAGTGGTAGTAGCAAGCAAAATTATATTTTCGGAGAATTGATAACTACTTATTAATCTAGCATTTTAATTAATATTTATCAAACATTTAAATTTTATTTTATATTATTCAAACATTTTAATTCAGTGAAACGATAGTACAATCAAAAAGTTCCAAGTTTTAAAACTCGTTTATTCAAGTTTGCATTTAGTTTTCTAGAAAACTTTCAATGAGGTATACTATGCTAGGCCACCATGGTTTTGTATTGTAAACAAAAAGTTTTAAAACCATCAAGACGATCTCCGTGGCCGAGATGTTTGTACGCCCGGTTTCAAGGCGTCGCCATATCTAGAGGTTCTGGGTTCAGTTCCCGGTGGGGACAAATGTTTGTGTGATGAATACAGGCATTTGTTCTTCAGTCTTGGATGTTTATACACGTATTGAGTATATGATGAATATTTGTATAAATATACTAGCGGACCCGACAGACGTTGTCCTGTCAAATTTGACACTGCGATGGTAGCGTCGTCTGTCGGATCCAATGTAAAACATTCCAAAATCAACAACTACTAATAAATTAAAAATTAATTAAAAAAACATTGTCCAGCGGACAAAATTGTGAATCTAAACCATTCCCAGATCCCCTTGAACACACACAAAAAATTTCATCAAAATCGGTCCAGTCGTTTGAGAGAAGTTCAGTGACATACACACTCACAGAAGAATTATATATATAAAGATATGTTATGTATATTTATCCGTCATCTAGTATCCATAACATAAGCGGCATAAGCTGCTTAATTTGGCCAGTTGATAGGTGTCATTGTCGGAAGGTATTTATTTGTTTAAAAGATAGTTATTTTTATTGTATACATTCTAGATATCTATATGTTTAAAAAAAAATGAACGCTTTGAAATCATCAATATTTATTAAATCGCAATCATAATGCTGAATTTTTTAAATGATAATGTATCAAAATTATAGTTTTAAGCTATTGCATAGCTTCTATCGAGGGCCTTGAGCACGGGGACCGAATCCAGAAATTCAATAACGAACAGAAACCTCACGCTAAAAACAAAACAAAAAACAGTACCAAAATCAAATGCTGAACGTCAAAGAAAATTTCGTCAACATAATGCAGAAAAATCTTACATGGATATGTAATTTGATTTAATAACAATATTTTTTATTTATTTATTTAAAAACAAATTGTATTATATGCTTCAATATTTTTATTTAATAAAAGAAAAAAAATTGTTTTCTTATCGGTCACCACGCTCAAAAAGTGTAACTTGAATTAATATCAAAGAAAAAGAAATACTGCATAAATAAAATAAATAAATAATTATAATTGCATAAGTTGATACAAAATGGTATGCAATAGCTTTACCGCGGCAGTCCCCGAGTGCCACACGTCTTTTTTTTGTTTTTGAATGTGTTACCAATTGTTAATAAATTCCATTGATTATATAGGGATATGAGCGATATGTATTAGGCCTTACTGAGTTGTTATATGAAAAATGGATACATAACAGAGACTGCTATAGAAAACATTGATGAATAAAATTAAATAAATATTGAATCCTAGCAGTGAAATAAATTTCCTTAATTTTAATCGAATGTATTTGGGTGTTAAAGTAGCAAAATTAATTGTTAATATGGGTAGGGATCAGACACAAAAAAAAAACAGGAGTTTTTAAGAAGGTCGCGGTTATTTCTAATTGAGCTATGCATGCAATTGAAAAAGAGACTGCCAATGGAACATCATTTATTTAGGGAGTTAATATTTTTGAACTCCCAAATAGCAGCGTATGAGCAGTTTTCTAGTCTCGTATCACTTACTCAACAGTTTCCTAATTTAGTGTGTGACGAAAAATACAACAATTAATTGAAGAAGAGTATGACACTAACGTACAAAATTTACTGGCAGCGTCCAGTGACTCTACAGTGTTAGAGGATACTGATAAGTTTTGGGAGAGCGCTAATTTATTAACAGATAGTAATAATAAATTGAAATATGATAATATCGCTTCGAACGCTTCTTCTGATCTTATATTTTCACAAGTTAATTTAATTAAAACTAAACATCCTAATCCATTTTTGAATACACACATCATCGCTTTTGCACTCAAAGCAAGGGATAATTGATAGTGGAGAAAATGGTACAAACTTTTTATCTGACTCTAATATGATTAGATTAAGCAAAAATTGTAATGATAATAAATATTCTCAATCTAATTGAAATCATTAATCGTGTTTTATTTCAACCACATTGTTAAAATGAATCAAAATGTAGGCTGGTAGAATTTCAGTAGTTTTTTTTTCTTCAGTAATTTTAGTAGAAAAAGTTCCCTAATTTAGTAGATTACTAATATTTTGTAACGGTCACACTGAACACTGATAATAACGTCAAAGTTCAAACATCACAAAACTCATGCCCTACCTAAGAAAAGTAGTACATTAAATAAACAAAAAACGTTAAACACTTTATTGAGCTCCTAATTTAAAACATAGTCATAATGACGCTATTTGGGCCTTTGTCTAAGTATAAGAGACTCTTAAATAGGGAAACCGCTAAGATAATGTGTTGTTATACACAAAACTTCACATATGTTGATAGTTTGAGTAAACAACACAATGACTGCAATGCCTTGCAAACTGTATCTGAAGATTTATCTGGAATAACGCCATTTTTTCCAAAAACTTTCAATTTAGCAGCTTATGTAAATAATTCCGAAACTCTAAAAAAATTGGTTAACCTCAATGTTAACTTAAGTGAAATTGAAAAGAAGCCTTACGTTGTGGAAAAGATTTTAAAATTGGATTTCGAGAAAGATATGAAACAGCACATTATATTTCTAAATGATTTTGTGGGATTGGAGGAAATGGGGAATTTTCTAACCAAAAATCCATTGATTTTGTGTGAACCAATAAATGATCTTCAAGTAAGAGTTAATTATCTTGAGTCCAAGGGATTTAAATACGACCAAGTTAAGAAAGTTATAAGTGCAAACCCATTTTGGTTAATGTTAAGGTAAATAGTTATCCTCATTATATTATCATTTGTTTATCATCATAGTTTTTTTTTGTGCATCTCCCTATGATGCATTAGAAAAAACTATACCATGATACAAAAAAAAAAACTATTATTATAAGTACTACTATAACTTATAACTATTACTATAACTATTAAATAGAATTATTATTATACTTGAACCTTCATACCCATATAAACTTTATCCACATGATTTTGTGTTTTGTACTGATAAAAGTTATAAGAGGTGCTAAGTAGACATTACTTATTGTTAATACCAACTATGATGGACACAAATAAAAATGGTATGGTTGTAATATATTGGCCTAGACAGCTATACATGATGGTGCTGTGTGACAACTTCTATATTCTTTTATATCCTGCCCCCCTTATGCTGTCTACCCTAACCTTAACAATATACAGATACATATGGGTAGCTTGTTATTATATGCATATATCATCTCTATGATGTTATAACTCACATTTTGTTACAATTCTTATTAAGTGGTTGAGTACCAAAAACATTTCTTAACCTTTCAGTACAGTTAGAATCGACAGAAGACTTGGATACTATCAAAATTATTTAAGCTTGTGTGGAAAGGAAGTAAGGTATCTGGCCACCAAGCAGCCAAAATTGATAACATATAATTTACATCATATCAGAACTAACATGTTTGTTATAAAAGAAGAGATGGGATTTGAAGATAGTGAACTTAAAAATATGGTATTAAATAAACCCAGACTTCTTATGTTGAGTAAGTATTTTAATAGATATATTGGTGTTTTTAAATTTTTATACAATATATTGATAGCAAATATCTATAACTTCAATTGCTAATAAGGCATCAGGTTTCCATGCTGTAAATAAACTTGATGTAAATTGTATTTTGTAAGTTATACATGTGTCAGGTGTTATGAAATGTCTATTGTTAATTAGATTTTGAACTGTTTAACGGCATATTTCATAATATTCTTACCAATCCATTTATAGATTTACAATTTTGTTTTCAGATCAGAAGAGTTTATTGCAAAGATTTAATTTTATTCACCAAGTTATGAAGATACCACACAAAACTATTTTGGAGCAGCCAGAAATATTACTTTGTAGAAATTTTAAAGTGAAACAGCGCCACTTATTTTTAAATAAATTAGGGCGCTCTCAATATGATCCAAAAAAAGAAAATTATGTCCCAATAAAAGCTCTGGTTGAAAAACCTGATACAGAATTTTGTAGGCAATTTGCAAAGTGTAGTGTCAATGATTTCAACCTTTTTTTAAAAACTCTATGATTTATCCAGATTTTCCCAATACCATCTTGTTCTGGAAAGCATTCAAGGAATGGTATAAAAAGGCATCTAATATTCCTGCAACAGTAAATACTCCACCTATGATTGCACAAATATTAGTGGCCAAATGACCAATTGACCTGAAATAAAAGAAACAATAATTAATAATTATTGCCAAGTGTAACACCAACAACAATCAATAATGCCAACAGGATATATAATAAGTTGTAGAAGCTTTTAAATATTAGTTTTCTTTTTATAGTTTAGTTTGAAACAAGAATGATTGCTTTACAATGAATAGCATAGTAGCTTCGGGCCTGTTCACACAGGCTGGGTTGGATTAGAGTAAATTTTTATAGCGTTCGAGTGCATCTACTTTAATGGTCTATGTAACGGCTTGGTGGGCTCCGGTCGGTTCCAGGCGTAGACGCCTGTCTGTGTGAAAAAAAAAACTAGGTCGGTGTGAACAAAACCTCAGAAGTCCTTAGTACCCCACCAGTCTAACGGTCAACATTATCTCTTACTGTACACTGAAATCATGTCCAAATGTAAGTTACATTTCTAATTTTTAGAAGTGCTATTTGTTAGATTAATGAATTATATTTTGCGTTTGGTTTTTTATTATTTTCAGGACCTACCTAATCCGATTCTTTAGGAATTAGTAATCCACAATAAAACCATCAGTATTAAAACTGGGCAATCGTAATTCTCGAAAACCAAGAAACAAATAAAAACTTTTCTTTGTAAACAGTCTTAAAATATAATAAAATTTAAACGAAAAAACAAATCGACGAAGAGCAAATTCGATATGTATTTTTATAAACCTACCTAGGTTTTGGACCAGGATACATCTACAAATAAAATTAAACTACTTAAATTTTACATATATAACATATTCAAATTGTTTACCTTTCTTTTTCTGTGTATTTAACCATTATAGGCGAAATTTCATAACTGAAAAATGCACCGGGCATTCCTGTTTCTGCATTGATATTAGAAACAGATTTTTGATGTCTTGTAACAGAAAATTGATTGCTGTGTAAAATACTCTTATCTAACTTAACATACATTGTAGGAACAATTTTCAAATAATATTGGAACATGACAGCACCTGAAAAACAACACCATAAAACTTATAAGTTAGAATTTCTTTATAAATTATGTATCTACTATGTATATATTTGGTAGGAGGGTTGTAGTCTTTAATATTATTTTACGTTACACAAAATTACTCACTTTAAGTAACTGGTAAAGAATGCAATTTTGATCACCTTAAATTATTGGGGGTCGCCAGTGGGGATAAATATAAAGAATTTTTATTCATTTATTCTGTATGTATTATTTTTATATTACAAAATTGCTATACATAAAATTACACGGTAAGATACAGGACCAGGCGAGGAGATTATGCCTGGCGGGCCGCGGCCCAACGGTTAATGTTGGGAAGTTGTATATATGCTAATCGGCGATAGAATTCTTCATATCGTGATACAGGATTAGCATTTCTCATTCCGGAGTTACTCCGTAGTTCGGTGTGTCTTAGTAAGATGGCGCTTTAGTATGTTTCTACGTTTCATTCTATGTGGAAGTCGCCACATCACTCCCCTCCTAGACTGGAGGTCGATATTTTGATGACTCAGCTGTCTATGCCCTGTTGTGGAGCGTGCCAGTGCCAGTAGTTCCAGTGAGTCGGAACTGAGTGCCGCTAGTTCCAGTGAGTCGGAACTGATCCCAGTGATTGGGGATGGCGGGCGGTGCGCGGTGCTGTGGTGAAGTCCCCAGTGAGTCGGGGCGATTGCTGCGTAGTGGCTGGCTAATGCGTAGACGGGAGAGACTTACTCGTGGACCGTAGGTGCAGTGTGCTGTGCCTAGACGCTAATGAGGCCGTAGGGGTAACCAGGCTGGAGCGGTCGCTACCTGCGTGTGGTATCCCTGTTGAGGCCAAGGTTCCTGGCTGGCTGAGACTTGATTACCGCTCAACGTTGTGGGAGCGTGCTGCTGCTGATCTGCTTTTTTGAGGGCTGCTTCCAATCACGTCGGCACCACTGTGGAGAACGGGTGTCATGTCCCTCCAACCTCCAACACAAAGGGAGGATCCTTTGACCAGGCGAGGTGATTATGACTGAAGGGCCGCGGCACAACGGTTGATGTTGGGATGTTGTATATATGCTAATCGGAAGAATTCTTCATATCGAGATGAAAGATTAGAAATTCTCATTCAGGAGTTACTCCGTAGTTCGGTGTGTCTTTGTTAGATGGCGATGTAGTATGTTCCTGCGTTTCATTCTATATTGAAGTCGCTACACGAAATTTACGACACTTTGCAGGTAGATTTCTAAAGCAAAATAGTACTTTGACTTAATCAACGAAATAACTAAAAATACTTATGTCGTTGCATTGTATGCCGTAGAAGTGGGTGCGAGGGGTATACCAGCTAAATCCCTCTATAACCTGCTTAAAGACCTTGGATTGCCAAGAGCTTCAGTAAGCGCATTTGTTGAACGAATATATAAAGCGGAATTGCTAGCCTCGTATCAAATATGATTAGGTGACAGTAGATGTAAGCACTGACGCGTCGCAAAGAGTACTCCTTAAACCTATGCCTGGATCGCAAGTGCCAGGCGCTGTCGAAGTCGCATGTGTTGCCCTCATCAATCACGCGGTGGACCCGGCACCCGCACCGTAAATCCATGGAACGCTAAGAAATAGGTCTCATACCTCATAAAAAAATAATAATAATACCTAGTTATTATATTTTTTTAATAATTTTAATTTTTCTCATTATTCATTGACACTTTTATTATTCGATCTTATCAATGTATATACATAATTTAAAAAACATAAAATAAAAATTGACCGCATTCGTATTTTTTTTTTACAAAATCATACCCATCATCCATGGATAATTCGCTCGATTGATAAAGTCAATCTGAAGTAAGTTACTCAAAGGGCCAAAAATAAATATCATTATGAACAGTATTTTTTACGATAATCAATGTGTAACTATATATATTGTTACAAAAAATTAGATACAAGAAAATAATGTTTAATGTATGATCAATGTAGAAAGTTGGTATTATTGCGTACCAGCACAATTTTAACTTGGTATATGCTACAAGACCTTGAAAAATGGTACGTATACCAAGAAATTTGTATGTCTAACATCTCTGGTAACGCCGCAAAACAACTTTAGGTAATAAAGGAGTAAGTCCTGCGCATCGGAAGGGATGCGAACAGCGCGGCACTTGCCACAGACGCGTTGCACCTCTGCAAGGTCAGTCGTGTATCTCGTTCTAACGCATTAAATAATTTCACTGCTTTGCTTCTTGTAAAATTGTTATTTGTGTTTATTATCTGTTTGGTCTCAAAATAACGAGACGAAATTCCGTAATAAAAAGCACGTCAGAGTTTTTAACTCCAGGCTAAGAAGGATACTCGGTGAGGCCCTTCTTGGGTCAGCGAGTAACTCGCCGCTGTCCAAAGTGGAGGAAAAACGACGGGCTCGGTGAGCACTTACTCTGACACCAAGCAGCCTATGGGGACTGGGTCTCCTTGCCGCCGTTTGCACATCGTAATCCGTAGGAGTGTCGTGGTTATGTCTCGCGACTCTAATCGGGGGCGAGGGTCTTGGCTTAGCCGCCCGGGCTGCGAGGAAGAAAACGTCTTTAAAAATTAACTCCGAATCCCGTGTTGTAGTGCGTGGCCAGGGGATGCATGACTGCTGCATGCTGCCACCCGTGGCACCTGCGAACCCCTCGGTTGGGCATGTATTTACGCTTGTATTGTATTATTGTTGGTATTGGGGGATCTCTGCCCGTGTCGACTTTTATTTCTCCCGCACTCGTGGGTAAATATGAAAAAGCGGATGACTTCTCGTCCACCGACGAAGAGTTTTTGCCTGAGACGCCTATCGTAGAACGGCTCCCAGAAATCAATTTGACTTCTGGGAGCCTAAGAAGATCGGAACGTCTAAGTTCCAGGTCCACCATTCCTTCGGACAGTAACTCCAGTGCGACGATAGACACACTGGAGCAGATGGACATGGAGCTCCGCGATAGCCGGAAACGCGGGCGCTCCATCGACGAAGATGCTGACACGTCCCAGGAGATGCTGCCTCCCAAAGTGGCTAGTAGCCGCAGAGGGAAGTCGCGGGAGGGAAGTCTCCGGTCTTGGCTCCGTCAAGCTCCGTCTTCTCTGAGGCGGAAGTCTATAGGTGAGTTAGGGCGGAGCGCGAAGACGTAGTGGGGAAGGAGATTGCTGATTTCCTGCTGAAAATTCAGGAGCCGACAGTAGGGGGTTCGGTCCCCCAAATAACGGTGTCCATTCAGGAGAGGGCGAACGTGGCTGTGATCATTATCAACAAGGTGGCCACTAAATTACGAATCTTAAGGGTCAATTTGTCAGGCCCCTTAAGGACTCCTCCGCCGCCATCTCTGGGGTCGTAGACAGCCTTGTTGCCGATGTGGCACGGCTCAAAGCTTAGAGCACAGTTCGCCCAATTCCGATCAAAGGCGGATCACCTTGAGCGACAGGACCCAGCTCCACAGAAGCCTGGCCCCAATCACAGTCCCAGGAACGTCTCTGATGCCCACCTGCGTCTCATCGGGCTGTGCGGTCTCCGCACCAAACTGGTTCCGCGACCTTGAACAACGGCCGGGCGAGGGCTGCTTGGCTCGGGCCAACACTCTTAAGTATAAGGTTAATAAGGTTATAAGTAAAATACATTATATACAGTCTACTGTATATAATACATTATATACACAACTGGAGTTTGGCATTCAGACAGCGCCAAATACTTGACGCGGATGGACGTATGTTGGATGGGCGTCTCGCGAGTCTGGAGGCTAGGCTGCTTTCAGCTCTCGTTATTCGGCCGCCTCTCGCATGGGATAGCCGGAAAACCACTGCACCGCCGACTCCGTTTCCTGATAGGGGCGGTTGAAGCGGCAAAGAAGGCCCCACCGAGGGCTGGTCCTCCGCCTAAGACTGCGGCAGAGACAGGGGCGGAATTCCCTCCTCTCCCCACTTCCACGCCTGGCCCTACAACATCAGTTCCCTCAACGTCTGCCCCCTCAAACAACTGGTGGC
Source organism: Arctia plantaginis (assembly GCA_902825455.1). Lineage (NCBI taxonomy): Eukaryota > Metazoa > Arthropoda > Insecta > Lepidoptera > Erebidae > Arctia > Arctia plantaginis. The sequence goes on from CADEBD010000288.1 coordinate 13,724,877, forward strand.
AGGTAGTCTTAATAATAGCAGTTCCCGGATTTCTCCTATTACAGGCGCAGAGTGGCACACCGTGTGGTTTTAGTCGGTCCGATTCCGACACACCACCACGCCGCAAAACCCGGTGGGGTGACGTCCCGAGGGGGTTTCCACAGTTAAAAAAAAAAAAGGATTTATATTACGTAATTGCGACTACTTCTTTGCTTTCATTGTTATTTATTTATTTTTAGTTATTTTATTTAATGCACAAGTTGTACACAGGCAGACTTAATGCCCAAGGCATTCTCTGCCAGTCGACCTTCGGGTGATGTAGAAAAATGATTCTGTAGGTGCAAGAGAATTCGACTTTATTTATATTAAATTTATTAATTTAAGATAAAGCTAACTCACATATATATACACTAAATACTATAAATGAAATAATATGTTCATTACTATATACATTTTCTGATACTTACGAAGATTGAGTATAGTGCGTGTACACAAAAATGCATTTGCTACAACTGCTGCAGTAGTGGTTACTCTATAAATTGTGGTAATAAACCGGGGTTGTCCTGTCACCGCACTATAGAGTGCAACGGTCTTGGCAGCAGAGCTTTTCGCCCAGAATAAGACGCGCTCTGAGGGTGCAGGTGGATCTCTGGAATTAGGGGGCGGAACTGAGTATCTAAATGCCGCTTGCCGAGCCACGATCACTTGTTAGTCGTTCCGGATGGAGGCCTCACGGCCCAGGCTGGATTTGACGCTGTGGAGGCGGTCCAGCTGGTCATCGTCTAGTTGGTACGGTGGTAGCAAGGGACCCTTTCCTTCCGACTGACCCAGGGGTTTTCTGGGCACCTCTGTACCAGCATTCGATCGCTAGGAGTGAATTGACTTGCGCCCGTCACCACTGCAGTGCAGTTTGAACTCGGCTCAGCACACACTGGGTAACGTAGCGTCGGGCTCTCATTGCAGTCCTCGGAGAGGATTTCTCGCTATCAGCCGTTACACACTCCATGGCTGCCGTGCCTTCCTGCGCTTCATGCCGCCCTGAGTGTGGTCTCAGGTGGCTGGATTTTTCCCTCCACTCGCCACGAAGGCCTACACGGGACTCTCCCCTAACCTGTGTCTGTTCAGCAAGGAACCAATGCCTGGGTGCCAACATTGCGGTGGTCAGAGCGTGGATACGGCCCTCCACCGCGGCTAGAATGCCCGGCGTGGCGTGGGTGGAGCAGAGGCGTGGCCTCGTCACGACCATAGGAGTGAAGATTCTCTAGTTCAGTACCATGATGGCGGCCATAATACGGAGCGATGGCGAGGAACTCTTCCACCTTCTTCTGCGAGCAAGTTATGTTCGAAAAGAAGAGGGTGGAGCGGGATCTGAAAAGGCTTGAGAACTCTCCCGGTCCGCCAGGCCAGGGAACGGGCCGGGTACTGCAGGCGGCTCAGGCAGCGGAGGTCGCTAAATGACTTTCATCCTGCATAAGTGCAGGCCTGGGGGGAGGGGGGAGGTAAGGAAGTCTGTCACCAAAAAAAAGAAAGGGTCGGACTTCTTACTGTAGTTTTATACCTTATTCGACTACATATTGAACATAACTTCAGAAGTACAGTGCAACCTTAATATAAAACCTGTACCTCATGAGTCAATGTAAAATATACTTTTACATTGCGAAGATTTTTTGCGAACAACCTCTTTATAACGAATTTTCAATTATCAAATAAAAGTGTAAATACCTCTAATTAACGAATTTTGTCAATCCAAAACCTTTTTTTTTTTTTGTTTTTTTTTTTTAACGTGTGGAAATCCCCTCGGACCGTCACCCCACCGGGGTTTGCGGCGGGGTGGTGTGTCGGACTCGGACCGACTAAAACCACACGGTGTGCCACTCTGCGCCTGTAATAGAAGGGATCCGGGAACAGCTGTTATCAAGACATCCGGACCCCTCCTAGCGCCGGCCGGCCCGCTCCTGTTGCGGGCTCCGTCTCAAAATTTTTTTTCCTCTCTTTAGGCGACGTCCGGCACACGCGGACGCCGCCCCCTCGCGGCTGGCCAAACTAATGCGGGTGGAGGGGGAACCCACCCCGTCCACCCGCGGCCACACTCAGGGCGGCATGAGATGGTGATAAGCGCGCCTCCGCCGCCCGGTTCGCCGGCGGCGGATCGGGTCCGAGTGGAGGCCGTCCTCCCGGGCCTTCTCCGCCGCCTCCTTCTGCGAGATTACTTCCTCGCAGAAGGTTGCGACCGCGGTAAAACAACTGTCGCTACCGGCCATGGAGCGTACTACGGCCGGTAGCAAAAGATATCCACTCCGCAGTGAGGGCCCGGCGCTGCGTCGCCCATGCGGGGCAGACCGCCAGCGTGTGCTGGGCCGAGTCCTCACTGCAGTCGCAGTGGTGGCAGGCGGGACTCAGTTCCCTCCTAGCGACCGAGTGCAGGTACTTTCCGAAGCAACCGTGCCCGGAAAGCACCTGCGTCAGCCGGAAGGTAAGGGTCCCGTGCTGCCGCCCTGCCCACTCGGCGATGACCGGCTGGAGAGCCTCCACGGCGGCGAAGCCAGCGCGTGGAGTCTCCAGCCGGAACGATGACACAAACCCTATACCAACCCGTCTGGCTAGCGTGGTATAGTAGGCCAAAACTTCCTTTCTAAGGAGAGGCTTATGTCCAGCAGTGGACTATTAAAGGCCGTTGATGATGACTACCTACTTGTTTCTCAGTGCCGTACCCCAGTGAGTTTATTTGCGAGTATACCTGCGCAACATTCGGTTTGTGGCCAACTTCGTTGGCGCGTATGAAATGAAAGTCACTGTGAAAATCGCCTTTTAGAGTGGTTTCGCACTACGTCCAATCAGAATGCGTTCCGAATCAGTTAAAAAAGTTCCGAAGTAGTCGTAGAACTATTTCTATGGTAGCTTACGCACTAGATTCTACTTTCGTCATCCGATTTCTTTCCGTTATCCGTGAATCTCCGGACAAGATTATTGACAGACCGAAGTAGCTATACTATTATTTGTATGAACGCAATCAGAATTCTTTACTACTCTGTGTCGTCGTTTTTCCAAAAGGACTCATGAACAACGACGTAAACGCTTCGCGTAAAATGATGTATGCTACAAGATGACCCCTATATTGCTAGGATTAGAATCAGAGATCGCATTAGTGCATAAACATTATATAAATACAGTCAGTCAGCCTTCCTAATCTGTAATCACGGATCAGAAATCGGAGTGTGAAAAGCAATATCCGAATTCAGTCAGAGATTTCTAGATTCATATTTTCAGGGGTTCGGATTGAACGTAGTGCGAAACCGCTCTTATTCACTATAAAAGCCGAAGCGAAAAATTTTAATGTAAGTAACATTAAAATTTAAATGAAATTAGAAATTATTGTTTTGTAATGTTGATTTCTCAAATGTGTGTTTACACAATTGTAACTGTTACTATCTGTAATTGTAACTATTTTTATGCCTTGTAAACAAACATACATAAAGTAGAAGTTAACCCAAGAATTTGAACCGATAAAGTGATGCAATACTTTTTTTTGCTAGTTATGCCTCAACCCTAGTATTCGGAACGGATTTGAACTTCACACTGTTTTGGCGAAAATCAAATGGCTTCAGATTGATAACGACATATGCAGTGCAGGCAAAGAGGTCAGTGGGCTATACCCTTTATATCTATTTGGAGAAAATACATAATTAAAAAAAAAAACAGTGTCATTTTGGCCAAAAGACTTGGATCCAATTATTACACTAGCCGTGTCAATGTCACGTCCAGACAAACAAACAAATGTCAAATAAAAAAATTGATTTGAATTCTCGAGTTATCTAAGAGACTCATTAAATTAGGATTTTTAACAGAGCATTATTAAAATGCCCGTACCAGGAGGTGTATATCAAGGTCAAGGGCCATCTTGTTTTGACAAAATGAAAATGGGTTTTATGATAGGATTTTGTGTAGGAATGGCTAGCGGCGGCCTATTTGGTGGCTTTACTGCTTTGAGGTTAGTTTTATTTTTTAAGTTATTATTAATTCGGCTTGACAAACGAAAAAACTCCTTTCATATTATTTTTATTACAGATATGGAGCTCGAGGAAGAGAATTAGTGCATTCCGTGGGTAAAGTTATGCTTCAAGGCGGAGGAACCTTTGGCACATTTATGGCTATCGGCACGGGAATACGTTGTTGATGGTACTTCTGGAATGCTGTTTTGTATATGTATATTATACTTTGAGTGTATAAACCTCTAGTGCTTAGTATAAACATTGTTTACCTTAATGATTTTGGTATCATTAGGTATCATTTAGTTAAATGACATAGATGTCAAAGCACTTTTGTTACTGTTAGGGAGTCTATTGAGCATCATATTATAAAAAAAAACTGTTGTGAAATGCTGCAATCACTGTTTTTTAATGATAGACAAAAACTTTCCAATAATTTTTTTGAATATTTTAGTTAAATGTATGAAGTGTGTGAATGTATGAAGGTGGAAGTCAGACAATCACACTAGCGGCTGCGTGAAAGTTCAAAATAGGTACACAAGAACAGCAAATATGTAGCAGACAAAAATAAATACATAGAAAAAACTTTTTATTTATCTATTATGCTGCTCAGCATTTAGTGTTCCTTATAAAAATAATGTTAAAAACTTAATGGTAAATAAACTTAAATAGAAGAGCTGTTTTTATTTATTGACATATTATATTATAATAAAAGTGTAAGAGAGGTGATGTTGTGATGGTACATGGCTAACAAATAAAAAAAAAAAATTGCACAGGGGCTTCCTAGTCTAATCTAATAAAAGATTTTATGAAAAAGCCGGTATGATTGGTGCACTCTGGATATGAATTATTATATTATACTCTGGATATAAATGATTAAAGTATTCTTTTGAAAATGATTTTTTATAGCAAAAGGCTAAAGGTTTCATGTCTAATAATACAATAATCTGGGCTTACTAAAACTGACTTCATGGAACTACTCCATCTAATTTTGTTTGCATGAAATAGCTATTCGCTAGCTAGGAAATACTGCGAATACACCAATTAATGCACTGACAATAGGTATTAAGTAGCACTGCAACCCGCTTGAAAAATCAGGTATTTCAAAAGTATGTACCTACTTAATACCTATTGTATACATAACATGTATTAATTATGTATTATGGAATGTGATAGAATAATATAGATATCAATATCATTTGATCTCCTTTTGTTTCCCAACAAACTAACAAGTTTTTCTAGTTTCTGCAAATGTGGTGATCAATTTTATGATGTCTATGTTAACAATTATACTGATACAGTCCTACAATCTTTGTGTTCAATAAAGATGGATTTCTATAATTATATAACAAAGTACATTATGCATATAACAGCAATAATGCATTTAAATTTTTGTAAATACTTATGAAGGGGTGGCCCCTAATTGTGCATAACTTCCATGCTTACCTTCTTTAGCAACACCTTGAGTTCCATCTAGGGGTGCTGTATTAGCACCATCTATGCCATTCCCAAAGGATAAGTGTTTAATATAATGGGTAGTATTAAACACTGATGATGAATATGGCTGCACATCATGAACATGCACATGATTTATGGTAAAACTTTTTCCTGGAGCTATATGAAAGCTTCCACCAACCTAAAAACGAAGAAAGATTTTTAATATCTTGATTTTATTCATTGGTCTAAGAAAAAACAGGATGAGAATCTTTATTAATTCAAGATGTATGAAACTGAATAAGTGATATGGTTCTGCCAGCAAGACTAATTCTGAGTTTAGTAGATCTATAATGAAGATTTTTGTTGTGTGTAACAGTTGTTTCAATATTAAGATTGACTAGTTGGACATGGACACAATACTAAACACTATACTTATAAGGAAAAGTGTCTAATTATGTTCTTGAGAACATGGAAATTGCAATCCTTCATATACTTTATGCACAAACCTCCAATAACAAGTGTTGCAGCCTGAAAGTTAAAGTGAGATGAGATTCCTGCCTTTAGGGCTTTAAGCTGTATAACATATATCTTAGATTAAGAAAGAAAGATTGGGAAAGCAGACAATCATGACAATATCAATCCTCATCCACCTACTTCACAAACTCCCACAATACTGAAGTTAGAAGAGGTTTCTGCCTTTTGGGCCTTAAGCTGCATAAATTTAACAAGCTAATTATTGAAAAAATCAAAAACCTGACTGTAAAAATGTAGAGGCTGCGATTTTCTTTTTTATAATTTTCTTCACCCAGTGTCTCACAATTAAGACAAATCTAACAACACCTCCAAAACCAAAATCTATTAAGCCATTTAGACTACCGAAGAAATATGGATACCTAAATACTCTTGGAAAATATAATCTTCCTTCTGGTGCAGTCGGGTAATAAGGAAATACCCAATTTTCCTTATTACCTGGCTTATTATGGAAAGAGACAAGCACTATTACACTAATTTATATTAGCTGAAAAAAAATTACTGCTTGAAAAATGTTTGTGTTTAATACATATCTGCCGACCCCTAACATTAGCAAAGAGGTGTAAAATGAAGTGAACATACAAGCTAGTGTAGAAGACTATTATACTTATTGTACAGTTACCTAAGTGCACTATTGTAACTGTATGATAAACTGATCCACTAGAAATTACTTTATTAATGTCTTTAATGGAAAACTAAATCATCACTTGGGTAAGATTTCATCATGGTGATTATCGTTACTGTGTATATATTTACATACCCTGTTCACTTCCATGTATCCATATATTTGACAGCCTTCCTTTAAGGCATTATTTGTTTTCTCAATAGATTCATCATTTTTACATTGTTCTATGGTAGCTAAATCAGGAAGAGCCCACCTTCTAAATCTATATGCTTCTTTTACTTCTTCACATGTATTACAACACCTAAGAAATACAAATTAAGCCTTGATAGGTGCTAGTTAATTTTAAAAGTAAACAACTATAAATATTTTTAAAACAAAAATATAAATAACATAAAAAAAATTTTAGTTAATATGGGGTTTATGGGAGATGTAAAACATCGAAATTATTTGCTACCCCGGATTACATGTTTTGGCGTGGCAACGTGTCGCCATGCCAACAACTGGCTTAACCCTTTGCATTAAATGTTTCACATCAAAAATAAAACTAGAAAATGGTTTGTGTATAAGTAACTTCTAGTAGAATATAAAAGCAAATAAGACAGAACATCTTACTATGCATTTTTATGTTCCACAACCAACATGAATTAATAAAAGGCTTGTAAATTATAGGAAACTTACTGAGATTCATTAAGTGCTGCTCCATAACAACTCCCACATGTTATTATTGCAACATCAGATATGTTTTGTTTTATCTAAAAGAAAACATAATTTTCATCAACTAAGAATATAAAGGATGTTGATTATCTACAGATAAAATAAAATCTTGAAATTATTAATCACGCTTGGTCACCAATCATCAAACAAATACAGTTTACAAAAAGCTGACAGAACTCTGCGAAAAATTGATACCTTCAAGTCGAAACCTTCAAGTCTGGTGCTTATAAGCACAAAAAAGTATTTTATTTCAATACTAATATTATTAAATGTGAAATTTTTATTGGATTGATGTGTTGGTTACTCAATCACTCTAGACTGGTGTAAAGAATTGTATGAAAGTTGGTACATAGATAGATTACAGTCTGCAATAATATAGGCCAGTGTTTATCCTGGAATTCGACATTTGCGACAGCTTTGCCCCTGACTGCGCAACTGAAGCCTCAGGGCTAGTTACATATATCTAAGAGGGAAATTTTTGAATTTAGCCTCACTGTAGATGAAACAGCAATTTCTTCTTTTTTAGGTTCTTCTATTGGATTGCCATCCAGGTCAAGCCTTCTTTTGTGGACATTTTGTTCCATTTGTAAATGTTGTTCACCTGATGAGTCCATTGCATCTAGAACTAAATCTGAAATCCAATTAATACTTTTAGCTAAGAAGTTTTCTTTTTGATTTAGTTAGTGTTTAAGTGTTTCCATTTTCTAACACCAAAGTAACAAAAAACATAAACATGGGATAGCTATGGTTCAGCACAAATGTGTTTTTAAACACATGCATATTTTCGAGGTTAATTGTACATATGATATTGTGTGCAAATGGCTCAATTAGCCATTCATATACAATATGCTTACGGTACTAAAAATGTCCTATACCATCAACATACCACCATACCACCCTATACTGACAATTCGATGAAAGATTCCACAGTAGTTAATTTACATATCCATCTTACTAATAAATAAAAAAAAAATTAAGTCCCAAGTTATCTAATACACATTTTCTATAGGCCTGCTAAGAGATGCAAAAAATGCCATTCAACTCTATTCATTTACTTAATCCTCCTCTGACACTTCCAGCTAGTTATTAAAATCCTTTAGAACAGTGCATATTGTCTTAACAACATCAAGAAACATCAGCATCATCGTAAATTGTTATTCTTAATAATGTGAGGATGGAGACACCCACTTGCCATGCCAGTGACCATAGGCAGTATTACCTGATTGAAACATAGTCAATGCAAAGGTGGCAAACTTAATCAATTGCTGTAAACATATGTATGTACAATATAAATGTTTTCATGTGCATTATCTAGAAGGCAAAAGCCTAATGTCTTAATTTTAATACAACGGAGCTTGTTATAAATTTCAGTCTTGCTGTATCTACATTTAGCCAGCATCTCGTATTAATACAGCAAATATCGTGCTCAGGAATAACACATATGTAGTTGCATAGTTATTGTGAGTATGTGAAAATGGTATCTAGAAATATTTTATGATAACATAAAGAGCACATGAAGTCTAAAATACTTACAATTACATGATATCTTAGGTACAATTACATCCAAATTAATTCTCAGTTTATGACCTCTCGACGTGTCCACGAAAAGTTCTTCCGAAATGTTAGGCGACATATATGTGTACAATTCCGAGAGGAATAACAAAATCATAATCAGGCCACCACTGACAGTAACTATAAAAAAACATACAATTAAAATAAAATTGAAAAAATCAAAGGTTTATACCTAAATTAATAGCGGTAATTTACTTGCAGCGCCGGTAGTGGTTTTTATCCTAAAATCCTCTAAGGTTTTGGCATAAGCATCTAGTTGTCTAAATTTGTCAATTAATTGGGATGACATATTGTCATTAGTTAAATGCTAATTGCTGGACTAATAAAATTCGTTTGTTTTTTCTGAAGTATAATTCAACAATAACAACATCGGTATTGGTCAACATTAAAATCCTCTTCGGTTAGTTTGTCATAATTGTCAATTATTTGTCAAAGTTTTTTGACAGTCTGCACGTGTAATCATCTGATTCGTCGCTGTGTTGCAAGAGCAACGGCTTCTCCGATTTTTTTTCCCGTTTATTGTTTTTCAAAATTAGATTGGTTGCCACCTTTGAACTTATCAGTTTTAATTAATTAATTAATTATTAATTTAGAATTTTTAGTATTTCTGGATTTCACAGTAATTTTTTACGTATACGACGACCATATCAGCATAAGCCAGTTGGATTTTGTCAGACGATTGGCGATTACTTGATTATTCGACACTTGAAATGTATTCAAGACTAATAATGATACAACTGATAATTATAATTTTCTTACTTGGAACAGGTCCACAATCGTTCTTTTCACTCTGACAAATGTTTCATGTAGCGCAATTTCTTATTCCAAGGCGGTTAGGATCATTTATACATAGATTTCCTACTATGTTCCAAATACCGGCAAATTGATGGCAAGAGGTTACAGCAGACGAGAACCATTTTTGGTGTAAGGCACGTACGCGCTGAGTAGGTGCCGTATCTACTTAGTGCATTCATATAAAACATTACTTACTGCAATGTATATTACCGAACTGTGGTACGTTAGATTATATTAACTTCAGTTTAATGTTCCCGAGACTTAATTTAGATAGGAACGCTCTAACTCTCGAAATCAGGATAGCACCCAGCCGCCTCTCATTTATATGTATATGTATATTGTAGGTGACATACAAACATACACTATTTATTTTCACTATAAACAATATTTATACGTATATATTTAATTTTTATTTACAATGTACAATATATAATTCAACACACATTATAAACAAACAAATATTACATTATTATAACTATTAGTATTCATTCACAAACATTTTCTACACGGCCGACAATGTGACAAAATGTAGGTAGACGAGTAAAATATATTTTACGTTGTACCTACCACAAGTTACAACTTGCGACCGCCGCGATATAGTGTCCGGAGTCGTGCGCAACATATATTGGTAGCTATTATGATATCGATCCCTACAGTTATTTCTATATTGTTAATCGTCTGTGTATACTATCTGTTGTGTTGTATATGCTTCCTACCGTTTTAACTATCTTATTGAGCCTTCTAAGGATATTGTAATTTTTGTGTCGTGTGTGTACGGTGAACATTAAAGCTATACCAGTGAACAGGATTGTTTGCTTTATAACTAACCGTAAGTAATATTACACCCTAAAGACCAAACTGGTGACCCCGAACTAAACATATAAAAAAAGTGTTAAGTATGAGTAGTGACGGCAGCGAGACAGAAACATCACAACGTAGTCAGCGCCCTACGCGCGCACCGAGCAAATGTGAACGCGTTTCCGACTCGTCTGTAGAATTGTTTAGAGTAGGCGTGCGCATACCTCCCTTCTGGCCTGAAAAACCTACAATATGGTTTTGTCAAATCGAAGGACAATTTAAAATGGCCAGAATTACTGACGACGACACGAAATTTCATTACGTCTTGGCTCACTTGAATCGTCAATATTCGGTTGAGGTGGAAGACGTCATCACTTCACCGCCTGCTACTGGTAAGTACGACAAGCTGAAGAGTGAGCTGATTAAGCGCTTGTCAGTGTCAAAGGAAAGGAAGACAAAGCAGCTTCTCCAGTCTGAAGAACTTGGTGACCGTAAACCATCCCAGTTTTTACGGCACCTGCAACACCTGGCGGGACCTTATTATTAAGAACTGTCACCAATGGAAGGAAATACCTCAAATATCGAAATTATCATCGCCAGGAGTCTTTGAGTGTTGTGCTGTTGAGCTTATTGATTGTCAATTGATTGTCATATGTATTTATAGAGTACCTAATGCTAGAAATATAAATTATTGTTTTGATAAGCTTGAAAATGTATTGAAATATACTTGTAATACACGCACTAAGAATATTGTAATTGCGGGGATTTTAACATCGATATGTTAAAAAAGAATAATCATTCTGTTGCATTGGAGTGTCTGCTACTAAGTTCGAACTTGAAACTGGCACTTAAACAACCAACACGAATAGCTAGCGGCACATGTATAGACAATTTCGCACATAACTTTAAAAAGACGTGTAAAACAGACGTACTAGAATTAGCTCTATCAGATCATACAGCCCAGCTACTACAATGTCCATTACCCAATGTAGGTAATACCAAATACTGCTATATCGCCAGAAGGGATTACAGTATTAAGAATAAAGAAAAATTCAAAAATAGTCTGAAAAATCTTACATTCAGGGAAATATATCTTATGGATGATCCAAATTTGGCTTATAATGAATTTGTAAACACACTTAAATTATTCTATGATTTATGCTTTCCTTTGAGAGAATTAAAAGTTAATATATTAAAAAAACCTTAATGGCTATCGCGTGGAGTAAAACTTTGCAGTAAGAAAAAGAGAAAACTTTTATGGCAATATAGACTGAAACCTAACAGTGATAATAAAAATACATTTGTTAAGTATTCTAAATTTTACAATAAAATTATTAAATCGACACAAAAAAATACAGAATGACTATAAAATACAACAATCAAAAAATAAATCAAGGGCCACATGGCACATAATAAACCAAACTGAATACAATATTCCCAAGCAACGAATAGAAAAACTTAAAGTTGGGAATCAAATTATATGCAAGCCCTTAGATATCGCTAACGCTTTTAATAACTTCTTTGTAGACAAAATACAACCGAAAATAAATGCTAAATATAAACCATCGGCATGTACGTCTTCCACAAAACAGAAATCAATGTTCATGGCACCCAGTTTACCATACGATATACATAAGATAATAATGTCTCTAAGAAACACAAGTAGTGTGGGTTATGATGGGATAGCCACTAGCATATTGAAATTAGCGTCAACTGAGATAAGCGGTCACCTAAGTTACATAATAAATCTTAGTATCAGTACGGGTATTTATCCCGATGCTTTGAAAATATCTATAATTAAACCGTTCTTTAAAAAGGAGAATAAGGAGTTGATGGAAAATTATAGACCTATTTCTCTCATACCGGTTATCTCAAAGGTTTTTGAAAGATATATCTCCAATGAAATACATAAATATATTGAAAAAAATAACATACTGTGTGAGGAACAAAAAGGATTTAGGCAGCATAGAACCATTAATATGGCAATTTATGATTTTTATATAGTATTACCAGTAGTGTCGATAAACGAAACCCCATTTGTGCTATCTTTTGTGACATGACGCAAGCATTTGACTATGTACATTATTAAATAAATTAGAAGCCTACGGTATTAGAGGAAACGTGCTTGAACGTATAAAATCATAAAGACAGAAGACAAATAACTGAAATCAATCACATTGACGTAATAAATAAACACGAAGTTATTCGCGCTCAAAAGAACGTAAAATCGCATTTGGTGTACCACATGGCAGCGTAATGGCCCCCTTACTGTTTATATTATATATTAATGACATGCCAAAAGCTATTGAACAACCTCTGACTATGTTTGCTGATGATAGTACCATAACGATCCCTTGTAAAAGTGTGACAACGTATGAAATTGACATTAATAATTCTCTTGATTGTATAATAAGATGGCTAGACAAAAATAATTTAATTATAAATTTAAGCAAGACAAAGATAATGCACTTTAGACAACGTACGCCCGATGTACATAATCTTCATATACAGTACAAGGATAACATCATAAACAAGGCCAGTGATACGAAATTTTTAGGTCTACAAATAGATAACCGATTAAACTGGAAAGCGCATATAGAGATTCTGTGCAAAAAATTGAATACATCGGCATATGCGTTACATAGACTATCCTCCATAGTAAACAATAAAGCACTTCTTACTGCTTATTACGGTATAGTGGAATCGCGCTTACGCTACGGCGTTATATTCTGGGGAAATTCGACTGATAAAGATGCAGCATTTAAGGCTCAAAAAAGATGCCTCCGATCAATGTTCAAACTTAAAACTTCTGACAGTTGCAAACCATATTTCAAGCAGTATAATATTTTGACATTACCCTGTATTTATATTTTAGAAGTAGCTATATTTGTTAAGCGGAACCCGAGTCGTTTTGAACGTCTGGCTGATGTGATTCAAAGAAACAGGCGCGACAGCAGCAAGTTACGTCACCAAAGTTGTCAAACCACGTTAATGCGTAAAAGTGTCTATTGTATGGCACCACTAATCTTTAATAAACTGCCGGGCGGGTGGAAAGATTTGGAAACAGTTGTATTTAAGAGTAAACTACGTAAATTTCTAGTAGATAAAACTTACTACAGTGTAACATAATTTTTATCGGTAAAAAAAAAATTACTAAGTGCTATGATTATGGATATATTATCTGGATGTCTAGTGTAGAGTTTGTAGTGTATGTTTTACTATTGTGTCCATTAAACTTATAAAGTACATTAAGTCACACTTAAAAAAGCTACTCATTAAAAAATGTTATTATTATGTATTGGACTTTATCTCTAACAATTTGTAGTGTTTTTTTATTTTATTTTTATTATTGTTTTTTCTTCCTGACATTAATTTATTATTTTGACTATAGTTTGACTTGAATGTTGACATTGTATGTATCACAATATTATTACAGTAATCAACGATGCTAATAATATACCTATAGGTTATTTTAAGTTATGTTTAAATTATATGCAATTATAAATGTACAAATTGAAAATTTGCACACCCATAGTGGTAAAGCACAGTGAACCTTTGTGAATGAATACCATGTAATTAATACCTGTGTTATGCAAATAAACAATCTGAATCTGAATCTGAATCTGACCAGCTATACCAGAAGACTTTCTACGAACTATCTGGACGAGTCGCTTGCCCAATAACCTGCAGACCATCATCGCGTCACAGATGAGCCTGCCCCTCGCCGAGCTTGCAGACCTGGCTGACAGGGTACACGACCTGGCGCCTTCTTCGCCTCATGTCGCAGCGGCCTCTACTCCAAGACCACATTCGTCGCCAGATATGATGGCCGTCATCATGGAACTGACCAGGAAAGTTAACCTAACCATGGAAGTCAACGGACGCTCCCGGTCACGTGCCAGACAATCCCGGCGTTATGTGACGGCGACTTATGTGTCTTCCCTCGACTGGCGCTCCCAAAACACAGCCGCGCGAAGACTGAGTACCAGTTGTGTGCAGCTAATGGGTCAAGCATAGACACTTATGGCTATCTACAGGTAGTTTTAAATTTAGGCTTACGTAGGGACTTCCCTTGGCGATTTATAGTCGCTGACGTAACCAAAGCCATTATAGGAGTCGATTTTCTGTCTTTTTATAATCTTATCGTTGACATTCGCAATAAAAGACTAATTGATGGTGCAACTAATTTATGTATATAAGTATATATTATATGTATATATATATGTATGTTTTTTTTATGGTGTAAGGGGGCAAACAAGCAGACGGGTCACCTGATGCGACGCACCTGCAACTCAAAAGTCACAGGTGCGTGGTTGCCCTTGGCGTCCCTCCCGCTTGAGTCAGCGGCAGGGGCAGATTTGGGCTCCGGTAACCTCACTCACTCAGTGAAGGCAACGAAAGAATTGCTGAACATCGGTTTTCTGTGAGGCCGTGGTATCACTCCCGTCGAGCCGGCCCATTCGTGCAGAAGCATGGCTCTCCCATGTATGTGTATTTCAGTATGTATGTATATCTGTCACACTGTTTCTGTCCCTATCCTTAATTATTATTATCTACCACAAAAACCACACATAATAGTGGCAACACTGGCGACGTTAACAAGTAATCCGTGTATTTATTTATAAAAATAATATAAAAAGACTTTTATAAAAGACAAAATGCTAATAAGTGGAAGTGTTGAGTGCTAAAACTGTTGTACTGTTGTTATCTCAGTGAAAATATTCATTTTCGAAAAGTAAATATTAACTTAATAATAGTGCTAGTGTTTACATAAAACTGTAAATATAAGACTAAAATGAGACATAAACAGAAACAATATAACTCTTAAGTGCCGTCAGCCGTAAGTGAACATCAAATAAATTAGTATTAAAACCTCTGTGAACTCAAATAAATAGTAAACTTTCGGTGTCAGTTGGAAGTATTTGAATTGAAGGGTATTTGAAATTTTGCTTATCATCATTGTAATTAGGTTGTCCCTACTGTAGCTCTGTCATTCATGTCATTCACCGGCAGACCATAGTCAATATTAACACCTTGATACACGACACTCGCACTGTTATGAGAAACTACAATGAGTAACGAAACGCAAAATAATAGGGTCAATGTTGTCAGAGTCTAAAAATACATATAAACAGTAAAAATATCAGTGAACCTTGAATTTTGATTATTATCATTCTGATTGAAAATGTATGGGCAAAATGAATATTATTTTTTTTTTTTAAATTTAAAGAATTTTTTTTTTTTTTTTTTTTTTTTTTTAAATTTAAAATTAGGATAAATATAATTTATATACATATATATGTCCCAGAGATCGGCATACACTGAGAGGCTACACGTTTAACATGCACATAAGTTCGTCTGCAGCGCTTAGATGAGCGGATTTATTGAATTTTTTTTTTTTTACTACAAGAAATTATCATACAACCGCTGTTCTACCCAAGTTTTGTTGCTATAATGTCTGGGAAGGACTCGACTCCAAATCGTAACGTGTCTTTAAATAGAGGCAGTAAAAGACCAGCTGTCGCTTCTCCGTCGCCACCTTCAACTCCATGCGATAAAGACGAGATTCGTATGATTATTAAAGATATAATCAAAGCTGAGCTTAGTGATATGCTATCGCAATTTAACAAAAGCATTGTAAGCATAATTAGCAAAGAATTGGAACCTGTAAAAACGGAAATACAAGATATAGTAGCATCGATGTCATTCATAAATAGTAAATTCGAAGATTTTGAAAAAATACCGCAGACAAACAAGGAAACTATTAAACACCTTGAATTCGAAAACATACAACTAAAGAACAAAATTGGAAACCTCTCAGTGCGACTTGATAAATTGGAGCAACAGGCCCGATCTGGAAACGTTGAAATACAATGCATGCCGGAATATAAAAATGAAAACTTATATAATACCATTACAAAGCTTGGTAAAATAGTAAATTGTGAAATCAACGAAAAAGATATACTACAGTGTACCCGAGTTGCTAAGTCTAATCCATCCAGTGTACGTTCTCGATCCATCGTGGTCCAACTATCATCGCCAAAATTGCGTGACCAGTTACTTGCATCAACGATCAAATATAACCATAACAACGCTAGTGATAAATTAAACAGCACTCACCTTGGATTTACCGGAAACAAGACACCCATTTATGTAGTGGAACATCTCTCACCATCCAACAAAGCCCTCGCAGCTACTAGGATCAAAGCTAAGGAAATGAACTACAAATACGTATGGGTTAGAAATGGCAGAATATTCGCAAGAAAAATCGATGTTGCAGAGTACATATGGATAAGGAATTTGAATTGTTTAAGTAAAATTGTTTAAATAATAAGTATATAAGAATATTGCATGTTCAGGTTGGTTAATTATTTTAAAATTCGATAACTAATTGTAGAGGACTACGTACTAAAACAAATAATTTCTATTGTAATTTATGTTGTTTGAACTACGACGTTATAATATTAACGGAGACTTGGTTGAATGGTGATGTGCATAGTAGTGAACTTTTTGACAACCGATATCTGGTGTATAGAAGAGATAGAGAAACAGCAGGCTTTCAAAAGCATAAGGATAGAGGTGGAGTGCTTATCGCCGTCTCAAAAAAACTCTACTCAAAACGTATTGACAACTGGCAGAGTAATTGCGAAGACCTCTGGGTTACAGTTGATGTCTCTGCCTCTAACCAATCGCATCAAATAGCTCTCTGCGCGATATACTTGCCTCCACCTTTATGTACAGCAACACTTGAACATTTCATTGAGCACTGTAATTTTGTAATGGACTCAACTGAAATCCCTATATGTATAATAGGAGATTTTAACTTAGGTTTAATAAACTGGGATACTGGAGCAGCCAATAACTCATTGCCTAGTATGTGTCAAGCAATCTTAGACTTCATGGATATTGCTAGACTCTCACAGTACAACCACATC
The DNA here is from genome assembly GCA_902825455.1 of Arctia plantaginis. Taxonomy (NCBI): domain Eukaryota; kingdom Metazoa; phylum Arthropoda; class Insecta; order Lepidoptera; family Erebidae; genus Arctia; species Arctia plantaginis. Next base: position 13,742,249 of record CADEBD010000288.1, read on the forward strand.
AAAAATTGTTTTGGGCGCATTTTAGACCTAGTCTTGTCCACGCTGCCAACCTGTTCAGTAAACAAGTCTGCTAGCACGTTGACAGCAATTGATAAGCTGCATCCCTCCTTAGATATACCCTTGTTTTTGGTAAAAGAAAGGAACTACCTTACAGAAAACTAATTACACGACCTAACTACCATAAAGCAAATTATGAAAAGATTAAAGAATTTTTAAATGAAAAAATATAAAAATCCCATGGATAAAATTGAGTTAAAACTAATTGCAAAACGGAGTCAAAATTTAGCGAAAGATCTGTATAATTCCTACATGACTAAACTAGAGGCAGAATTCAAAAATAATACTAAGCTTTTTTGGGCTCATGTAAAAGCTAGACGCGGTGGAACTATAGTTAAACCGCCGTAAGCTTGGCCCTCCTGATGGTTTGCGGGACGCGGGGCGGGTGATGCGCTTGGCTATACATGACACTATGTACTAACTCGATATCTTCAGATTTATTTGTTTGAGATTTAATCTACACACGATGTAATAAAAATCGAATTTATTTCCATGTATTATAATGTCAGTGTATTGTAAGTTTTTATGATTAATTGTAAAATTTAATACTGTAAAATAATTTTAATAAAATCACCTTATCTTCATCATGTAAATTATATTCAGATACAATTTAAAAATTAAGTAAAATAATAAATATTCTTTATTAGGACTTTAACAGTAGAATCTCTGTAAGACGAACTTCAAGTTTTTAAATCTTTATGTGACGCAGAGTCGGCAGATTATCCATATTGCAAAATGATACCGTGTGTAGCAGTCTTAAGAAAAATAACGCGTACAGCCATACTTTCACGTCAGTCACTGCCGGCGGACAGCGACGCACTAGCTAATTGGTCGAATGCACCCCCGCCCCGCATCCCCCAAAGCATCAGGAGGGCCAAGCTTACGGCGGTTTAACTATAGTACATACCCTTTGACCATGACTGACGGACAAACTACAATATATAGTGGCCCAAACATTTGTGATCTCTTTGCTAACCACTTTTCTTCAGTCTACACTTTGGACGACGATGACAGTAATTACGGGTCTGACAATTTCCAAAATTTAATAAATAACAGCCAATGCCTAACTAACCCGGACAGAAACAGTTTATTAAGAAAGTTAAAAACGTTAAATATTGCAAAAGGGGCGGGTCCGGATGGCATACCACCAATATTTATCTCTACATGCGCATTGGAACTGGTTTCGCCGCTTTTAATTATTTATTACAACACATCACTGTTGTCAGGCACTTTCCCATCAGAATGGAAAACAGCTAAAGTTGTCCCCGTTCACAAAGCTGATAGTAAAGATAATATAAAAAACTACAGACCAATTTCAATTATCTCTACATTTGCAAATATATTTGAGTCTTCGATCAGCGCCCATATACAAAACCACTTTAAGTCATATGTCAGTGATCATCAACATGGCTTTATAGCGGCTAGGTCGACAAGCACAAACTTGGTAACTTTTACAGAGTCTTTAATGCAAGCACTTGATACAAATAAACAGTTTGATGTTATTTATACTAATCTAAGTAAGGCTTTCGATAGAATTTCACACTCTATACTGATGTACAAACTAACAGCTTACGGAATTACTGGACCTCTTGTGGATTGGATTAGATCAAACTTAACTAACCGTGAATTCTATGTTGTCCTAAATGGTTTCAAATCTACAAACCGTGATATTACTTCTGGGGCACCACAAGGCTCCCATTTAGCGCCGATACTGTTTAATATATTCATCAATGACCTACCATACAGTTTGCATCATTCGAAATGTTTTCTGTACGCTGATGATCTGAAATTTGCCAGGACAATAGAAAGTTTAAATGACACGGAGCTCTTGCAGGATGATTTAAATGGAGTGATTGAGTGGTGCAGAAACAAAAAAATGGAACTGAATACCAGCAAATGCTATCATATAAAGTTTACTAGAAAGGTTTACAATATTTTGTCAGAATACCTTGTTGATGATATAAAAATTCAAGAAGTGGAAACAATCAGGGATCTAGGAGTTGTATTTGACAAAAAGGCTACCTTCTTGCCACATCTAGATAGCATAACTAAGAAAGCATCTAGAATGTTAGGATTTATACTGCGTAATTCTAGAGGTTTTAAGAGTAGCAAAACAAAGATTGTGTTATACAATAGTCTTGTGCGGAGCATCTTGGAGTACTGTAGTGTTGTTTGGCGACCTCACTATGCTGTACATATGCTGCGACTGGAGCGCGCTCAGAAACGTTTTCTTTGGCACCTTGTATTCTGCGAGGGGAAAATTCGTACCGACCGTGCCGTCGTACAACTCACGTCTGCAGTACTTCAGGATGCAACCACTGTCGGTGCGGAGGATGATTGTGGATGCATTCTTTGGATTTAAACTTCTGCGTAATCAAATTAGTTGCCCTTGCTTGCTTGATCTGATTAGATTCCGGGCTCCATCTAGATATCCTAGAAACACTCTCACGCTCTTATACCCACCTTTACGCAGAACAGTTTTGGGTGCTAACTCGCCAATTCCCAGACTTTGTAAAGTAATCAACGGCTGCAGTGACATAGTAGATATTTATAGCGATAACATTGGGAAACTTTACAGTACCATTGTCAACTTTTATAATAAAATTGGTTAATTTATGAACTGAGTGTATAATTGTGTTGCATTGGTTTTATTTATTCATTGTAAATTTCTAATTTGTTATTGTCATTTAAAAAAAAATGTTGTTATAATTATTTCTCTAATTTAAGATTTATTTCATTTTTAAGCTGCATACTTTTATAATATTCTAAGCATGCGGTGTTAACCTTTAAAAAATTGTTACACTTATGTTAGTAATAAGTTTGTAAATAAATTAGCCATAAAATAAATAAATAAAAAAACTTAATTACTAGTGCATCTACTCAGACATTTCCCCACTACCCAAAGGTAGACTGAATGAAAATGCCTATGGATTAAGTCCGCCATTGTACAATCAATTGTTATTTGTGCAATAAGAACTAAATAAAAAATAAATAAATCAGATGGTTGGATGTTGCGTTTGTCTAGCAACTTGCTGCACTTGATTAATAAGTTCTAAAGAAATAGATAAGTGCGAATCTTACTCGCACAATAATGTTTCCGTATACAGTTGTTTGTAGATAGTTCGTCCACCTTGGCAATCTATCAGTTTTTTTCCGAAAGGCAAACTTAACTTTACCATTCCCGAAATACTTCCCGATATATCTGTGTATGTCGTGTTCAATTTTTCAAACGTTAAGTATTACTAACATTTTAATTGTCAATTTAACATTAATTGCTCATGTTTTTTTCATTACTTGTACTATAATAATAATATTATAATAAATTCTTTATTTAGAACTGAGAACAGATTACTATAAATCAAATGTGTTTGATAATGACTGCATTAGCGAAACACTATGGCGCAATCACTAACGCCCACCTTTGGATGTGGTGCAAACGTTCCATTACAATGAGACTTTGGTTCTAACCAAATTTCAAGATACTTGTTCAATGGAAAGTAAAAATTGTTAAAATATACCTAAGTTAAAGGGCCCCGTTTTTTAGAACTTTAAATCACCGTAGACATAACAAGTACAGTCCGCGAGGCCTAAGCCATGATTCGGGCACGCCGTCATCGCGGCGGTAAGACTCGTTATGGAGGATTGGCTCGAGAGGGGTCACGGGACCCTCTCATACCGACTGACGCAGGTGATCACTGGGAAAGGATGTTTCGGGGATCACCTGTGTCTGATCCGCAAGGAGCCAACGCCTGAGTGCCACCACTGCGATGACCGTCGTCTACTCGTCTGTAGATGGCCCGAGGTATGTCGGGGCACCAGGGACTTCCTTTTTAGGGTATACCTGGTTCCCCGCTATTAGTACCCGAGACGGCGTGCGGTTTTAGTCGGTTCGAGTCCGACATGCCACCGATAGGTGGTATCCGAGGGGATTTCCGCATGGAAAAAATAAAAATAAAGCCTAAGCCATGATTAGCTGAGCTTTGCATTTGTGGGAGTGCACACAAATAGTGTAGGTATGACGTGGGACTAGAGCGCGACGCGTCCTTTGCTTAGTTAAAACCGGTTTTTACTGCTTTTTGGCAATCGGCCTGAGGCGCGATGCGTCCCTCGCGCGACGCAACCTTTTCTCTTGCACTGGTAGCAGCGTGACGTGTTTAATTCTTAAGATTTTGTTTTTGTGTTCGATTTATTAGTGAACACAAATAAACGGACTGGCTGCTAACACAAATAAACGAACAATACAAATATATAATAATTAAATAGCCAAGTAAAATAAATTTTATATAATTTAAAAAGTTGTTTTAAATACATGAACGATAAAGACATGTAAAGTGTCACTACATCAGACCAATTGGTAGCGTGTGGTGGAATACCGCTGTCCACTGTCAAAAGAGTTTTATTGTTTTATTGGAAGGTAAACGTCTTTTGAAATACCCCGAAAAAGACCAGATGCAGAAAAAATATCATTATCATTGACGATTTTGATAAAGCGGTAATCCGAAGAACTAATGACAACTTTCACATCACTTATAAAGAGGTACCGACTAGCGAATACATGAAAAGTTGAAGACAGAAATAAACCATCCAGGTTCAATATGGTCTTGCATAAAGAAGTATCTCTTTAAGGATTTTAATAGAAAAATTCTAATGGAAAAGTATGAGATACGATCTACGCATAAACTGTTTAATTTAAATTTCCGAATATCGCATTCAGGGCCAGCCAGTCGTTTATGCCGACGAAACATATATACATAGGTAGACACGACTCACACTTCGTCGAAATCTTATTCAGATGGCAGCATTTCTGGTTAGAAATAAAAAAAGTAATGATTACCATAACAATATGAATTGCAGAGAACTCCACGAAATGGTTACAAACGCAATTAATTCCAAATTTAAAACCGCATAGCGTTGTGGTGGCAGACAATGCATCTTACCACAATTCGTTAGAAAATTCCGCTCGCAACTCAAATAGTCGTAAACAAGATATTATTGAATGGCTCTCTTCTTCTTCTTCTTCTTTAGCCTTAATCGACCAAATATTTGGCCTCTCCACTTTCCTTTGTCTTGGGCAATTAGGGTCCAGTTGCTGCCCGCCACTTTTTTGATGTCATCCTTCCATCTCATCTGAGGTCTTTTCTGGTCCCATGGTCTCCATTCTAACACTCTTTTACACCAAGAGTTTTGCTTTCTGACCAGCCTACTCCCACTTCAACTTTGCTACCCTTTCTACAACGTCTGATACTTTGCTCTGTTTACGAAGCCACTTATTGGTCTTTCTGTCTCTCAATGTCACACCCACCATTTTTCTTTCCATTGCCCTTTGCGCTACTTGTAGTTTATACAGAATGGCTTTAGTCGTAACCCAAGTCTCAGCGCCGTATGTAAGGACTGGTAGTATACATTGGTCAAAGATCTGAGTTTGGAGTAGGCTGCCCATCCCCGTTCGATCCTTCGGTTAGTCTCATTCTCCTGGTTCTCTTTTCCCATTTTAATTTCCTGTCCTAGATACACGTATTTGCAAACTCGTTCAATTACTGTCCCATCCACTAATATTTCCGCCGTATCTTCCGATTCTGTGGTCATCACTTTGGTCTTATCGAGATTCATCTCTAGACCTACTTCAGAGGATACCACGTGTAGTTCCTGTATCATGCACTGGAGATCTTGTGGCGTGTCAGCAAGTAGGACGATGTCATCTACATATCTTAAGTTTGTTAGACGTGTACCCATTACAGAGATGCCCTTATCCTGCCAGTTTAGTTTATTAAATAGGTCCTCGATAACCAGGGTGAAGAGTTTCGGAGACAGGGAATCGCCTTGTCTTACGCCCCTTCTGATCTTTATGGGCCTAGTAGATTGCGGAATTGATACCTTCATAGTTGCGTTTTTGTAGATCTCAGCTATTAGATGATTGTATCTGTTGTCTACTCTTGCATTTCTTAACGATCCCTGTACCGCCCAAGCCTCTACGGTATCGAACGCTTTTTTGTAGTCAACGAACGCAAACCATAAGGTCATTTGGTATTCTGTGGCTTTTTCAATGAGCATTCGCATGGTTAGGATATGGTCTACTGTACTGTACCCGCGCCTAAAACCGGTTTGCTCTTCCGGCTGGTAGAAGTCAAGTTTGCTGGTGATTCTTGTAGTGAGTATTTTCGAGAGAAATTTATATGTTTGTGATAGTAAACTTATTGGTCTATAGTTGTTCAGGTCGGCTTTACATCCCTTTTTAAATAAAATTATGACCATTGCGCTGTTCGATTGTTCCGGAATTGAATGAAATGAATGGCTCAAGTATTGCAATATCGATACTGCAAAACAAACAAAGATTTACTTAATGCTTTATGTACAAGAAAAATGTACAAAGGTGGACTTAATGCCATAGGCATTCTCTGCTAGTCTATCTTGGGGTGGTGTAGAAATGAGTGATTAGTTGCACTAAATTGAGTAAATATACAAGACTTGACCAAGAAAAGCGAAAAAAATGGGGACAGAAAGCGGGAAGATATAAAATCTTATATATAAAATTCTCGTGTCACAATGTTAGTTACCATACTCTTACGAAACGGCTGGACCGATTTTTATGAAATTTTGTGTGCACATCGGGTAGGTCAGAGAATCGGCCAACATCTATTTTTCAGACCCCTAAATGACAAGGGTGACCCACCCCTAAATATATTTTCAATATTTCCTAGAAATAATGTATATGGCAAAACAACGTTTGCCGGGTCAGCTAGTAATATAGAATAAAATGGAATATACTATCTGATTGAATAACGTTACACAAATACATATACCTGCGCAATTACACATACATACATAATATACATAATTCATATAATATTGGTATTAATCCAATGATGATGTAGCTACTTTGTGTGTGAGGAGATTTCTTACTTTCGCCTTGAACGAATGACGACTAGGAGAAGCAAGGAAGGAAAGAATGCCATTCTGATTTACTGGGGAAGAGCGTTCCAGCGAAGGACAGATTGAATGAGGAAGGAAGAATGAACACACGCGGAAGTATGAGAGGGGCATAACAGAAGAAGATTATTTATGGAGCGAAGGGTTCTGTCATGATTAGAACACGGGAGTTAGAATAGATGTCAAGTAAGTAGGTGAAGTAGGTGAGTTGAGAATAGTATAAAGAATGGTTAAGGCGCGCAGGTGACGGCGCTGACGAATCGTGAGCCAATTTAACTGACGGCGGGAGAAGGAAACATGGTCAAATTTACGGCGATTAAAAATAAATCGAATGCAGTTGTTCAGAAGTCGGTCGTATTTGTTGAGGAGATCTGCATTCAGTTTGTAGTAGCACACATCACTATAGTTGATATTGGAGATAGTTAAATTCTGTACCAAAATCGCTTTGAAATGTGGAGTGAAGTGAAATGTCGGTTAATATCATCCAAATCAAAGGTCAGTATAGTGTTACATGTTACGGATTTGCCGATACCTAGGTTGCCAGGGAATCTCCAGATATGGGTGGCAGTAGGATTATTAATATTGTTGATAATACATTCAGTCAAAAAAGTATCGGGAATGAATGATTTGTTTATGGTTCTAAACTCAATTTTTTTTTTGTTATTGTTAGATTGGCACAACTGTTTTCCATTTTGGCGCGGAGTTAGAGTTGCATCTGTTATTCATATTAAATACAATGCTGTTTTTAGTTATATCATGTCTAGTGTGTATTGCAAATTTCCTAATGGACAAAAACATCGAACAAAGAGTTTGTCTTAAATTTCTTGTAGTTGAACTAATATGGAAAGCCTCGATAAAATGCTAATTTATAACAAAAATCCCGAAATTGTTTTAGTATAGGACTCGATTGTATTTTTTTTTAGTTTTGACAAGTACAGTTAAACAAAACGTTACTAGGCTACACTGTCTTGTCAAACATGAGTCTTCTAGTCAACAACAATCACCAAGTAGGCTGTACTAGTTTGGTTTGCCGTCTCCTTTCAACACTCCCCCTAAACCAAAACTAGTGCCAAAGAGGTAGGCGCTCTCACTTCTTACTCTATGGCTAGTGCAGATTTCAATAGATCAAAGGTGGGTTTCGGAAGACCTTTGGTCATTATATCTGCAAGCTGGTCTCTTGTACCAATTCTTGTAACTAAGATGGTTCCTTCAGAGACAAGTTCACGAACATAAAAGTGTCTCACACGTATATGCTTCGTTCCCTTGTGGAACTCAGGGTTGTGTGCCAATCGTACAGCTGCTTCGTTATCAACATGAAGATTCGGCACACTCTTCTTATTCGTCAAGTTTTCGAATATTCTAATCAGCCAAAATAATTCTTGTGCTCCTTCACTGGCAGCCACAAGTTCAGCTTCAGTTGTAGACAGCGCTACTGAAGTCTGTCTTTTGCTTGTCCACGACACAGGACCTCCTGCGTATCGGCATACGATTCCAGTAGTGGATCGTCCGGTAATAGCATCACCACCATAATCAGCGTCACTGAAACCTTCAAGTTCTGGTCTTTTCAGTGTCTTCGGTGTGTATTTTATAACTAGAGACGTAGTTCCCTTCAGGTATCGTAATATACGTTTGACTCTGTTCTAGTCACTTCTGGTCGGCTTTTCTAAGTTGCGAGATACTACCCCAACAGCATAGGCAATATCAGGACGTCGCAATCATAAGGTATGCTAACGCACCAACGGCTTCACGATAAGGAAAGTAAGTCTCCTCGTTGTGTCCTTTCTCTTCATCTGATTGTGTTGCAGACGACTTTTCTCCGGCATCAATCGGCGTTGAGACAGGATTACTGTTAGCCATGTTGAAGCGTTCAAGAACGCTGTGGTGAGGTACATATTCTCACTCGCAGCAACGCTTAGCAGTGATCGAATGGTGGAGAATCTGGCTACAGGACTGTAGGTTTTCTGGTAGTCAACTCCTTTGCGTTGCTTAAAGCCTTTCGCAACCAAACGCGCTTTGTATTTGTCGATAGAGCCATTGGGGTTTCTCTTAATTTTATAAACCCATTTACACGGTATGGCTTTTCTATCTTGAGGTAGTTCTTGAAGGGTCCACGTGTTGTTCTCTTTCAAAGAATCTATCTCCTTAAGCATAGCTTTTATCCACTCGTTTTTATGCGGGCTCTTCATAGCTTCTTTGAACGTAGCGGGTTCAGCTTCTTCATCGGTAAGTGCACAACAATCTTTGTACTTCTGAGGAGGATGAATGGTGCTTCTATCTCTTAGATTGTATCTCGGCTCTGCTGCTTCATCTTCGGAGTCAGATGAATCGCCTGGATCAACGTCGTATCACGTTACATTAGGTGGTCTTGACTGTTCACCATCTGGGTTTTCCTCTACAGAATCAGGAGCAGGACTGTCTTCATGAAGTTGCGGTGCAGATTCTTCATCTTGGCTTGGGGTTGGATCTTGATGAACTTCAGTGCGCTCTTGATTAAAAGATACTTTCAACTCGAATTCGTTGAATGGTGTTTCTTTTTCTGTTGCCTTAGGTACAACTTTGTCGAATTGTGTTCGATCAAGCGGTTTCTCGTCGAAAGTTACATCTCTCGATCTAACCAGTATGTTGTCGTCGGACCAGATACGATAACCATCATCATTGTCGTATCCGATCAACCTTCCTTTGAGAGCTTTAATGGAGAGTTTCTTCCGTTTCTGTTTGGGGACATGGACGTAGGCTCTGCAGCCCAAGATGCGTAGGTGAGCTATCTTTGGTTTCTTTCCATGCCATAGTTCGTAGGGCGCTTTGTTCTCCGTACGGGATGGACCAGTTCGGTTGAGAACGTAGGTAGCCGCATTAACTATCTCTGCCCAAAGTTTCTTTTAGTCCTTGTAGCCTCTACTAAGGTTCTATTTTCTCTCTCGGCGCATCCGTTCTGCTCTGGAGTATAGGGCATGGTCAGACGCTGTTTGATGCCATGCGTGGCGAGGATCTCACGCACCTCCTTGTTATCAAACTCGCCGCCATTGTCACTCAGGAGCGTTTCGATCGTATGACCAGTATTTCGTGCTTCGGTGATGAATTCCTGCATCTTCTGTTTCACCTCTGACTTGGCTTTCAGAAAGTAGATATAGCGATAGCCGGTGAAGTCATCCTTGAACAGCACAAAATAGCGCAGATTTGTAAATGAGTTAGGGAACGGTCTGCATACGTCGCTGTATACAGTTTGGGAGCCACCGTAACGGTACATACCGGCTCTTAAGTAATTTAAATTTTAAAAATACTATTATTGTACATTTAAACATGTTTCTTATAAAATCCGAGTTATAGTGTCGTAAATCATAACTACAAGTGTTATCTTTGGAATTTATAGACTAATTGGTCTGAAATTGTGAAATCAAACTGTGCATTATCAAGTGACATTATCAATTTTAATTTAAAGCTACAAAACTCCAAACAGGACTTTTTGCAAATTCTAACATTGGAAGTGTTAAACTGGAAAAACAAACGCAAATACAAACAATTCTGTGGATTTTTAAGCAAGATAAGTGATCATTCTTTTAACACAAATGATAAACTTACATTTCTTTTTAGTGGGTATCAAAACACTTATCTCCATAAATCATAAACTAAATAATATAGATACATACAACTAAGCAAGTGATAACCAGTTTTATCGCTAACATATAAGTTCTCGTGGCGTGGTTGGATGTTCAACGCCTTTAACAGTAGCACACGGAAGATCTGTGGTTCAAACCGCTATAGATCAGTGTGACGCTTTTTGAAATTCCAAAAATATTCATATAAATATTTATAATGGATGAATTTGTAAATACAAAGCAAAGAAGACCGTACAAAAAAGATAGCAGCTATATACATAGAAATGAGTCGAATGACTGCGAATTTGATATGGAGCTTTCCTACCAAAGTTTACCAACATTGAACGAAAACTTGACAGCGTTGCAAGAAGAAATAAGTAAATTAACAACACAATTACAGATAGCACATACAGAGATAGACAACCTAAATATAGAAAATACCACTTTAAAAAGTCAATTAGAACATTGTGAAAAAAAGATTAACTTGTATAAATCAGTGGGGATACCGAGCATTGTGAGAAATAATGATACACCTAGGAGACAATTTTTTTCACCTCAATTGCAAAGACGTTTACGTACAGTGTCTAAAGGACCGTTTCTTACTAGAAATTTATCATTTCTGAATGATCAAACGGCAATGACGTTTACAAATTCGAACACTGGTAACATAGAACAAGTAAATGAGGTGTTGCCTGGGTGCAGTGGTGTAGACACACAAAGATGCAAGAGCGAAAGTGACTTACGACAGTCTCCAGACAAAATAACTTATAAGTGCCAAGATAACTTGAGCCAATGTAACTTATCACCAGTAAGGAATACAAATTATAATACACAAAAGAATGATGTTTTTAACGCCGAAACTCCCAGTCAAATACTACATCAATCACGTATCAGTAAGCAAAGAATTGCTGTATATGCCGATCAATTGGGATATGGTGTTAGGAATAGATTACAAAACTACGTGGGAGACTCCTACATGGTCACGTCAGTCATCAAGCCTCAAGCGCCTATAAACCAAGTAATAGCAACTTGTGCATCTTCATGTCAAGACTTCACTGACTCAGATATTGTTATAATAATGGCAGGTGTTAATGACAGAAGCCCTCTGGATCTAATGTCTTGCCTCCATCAAACATTGAGTCAGCTAAAGAACACTAATATTATTGTCTGTAAGGTATATTCTAATAGGTATCTAAATGTAGCAAAAATTAATAGTACTCTTAAATTCATTTGTAGTAATTGTAAAAATTCATCTTTTCTCTCATTGGACCATAATTATCCTCAATTAAACAAACGCAACATAAAAATAAGATGTCAGTTGCTACACAGACATATACTACAAATAGGTTACAAAACTAAATATCAGGAACATGTACATAACTTGCAACGAGATTTTGAGAACTTTATAAGACCAAAGCAGCTTAAAAATGTGAGTACGCAAACAGAGATTATTACTGATTCTCAGAAGGGATACCAAACACTGGATAGCAGTTCTACACGAGAATCAGAGCTTTTTCGTGAGGAATACGAGTAGTTATAATAGTGATAACATAGTACTAGTAGATAATGAAGTAGACATTCACTCACAACTTAGTTCACTAACATCTTGTCAACCAACAGCTCATGATAACAATAGTACTTTAGTTCGTGTTTTCCATCAAAATGTGTGTGGACTGAATAGGAGGAAATTAGAATTGGAATTATATTTTGAGACAATTGAGGAAACATTACACTATTTATGTATAACAGAACATTTCTTAAAGAGTGAGTCAGTAGGTTCCTTTAACCTCAGTAATTATAACATAGCCTCGTACAATACGAGAACTACGAAAAAACGGGGGGGTAGTCTAATTTTGTGTCATAAAAACAGGGAATTTGAAAAGATTGAAGCTGTTGACAAATTTTACAGATCAGAGTTTTTTGAAATTAGTTGTGTTAAAGATGTTGAGACGGGTTTATATGTATGCTGCTGCTATAGAAATCCTTATAACACTAACTTTGACGCGTTTATGCTACAACTAGAAATGTTATTAAATTATTTGTTTAACAAGAAATCAATGATATGTGGCGATTATAATGTCGATGTACTGAAGCATAGTAAACAGCTGTCGGAATTTAAATCGGTATTAGGTAGCTATAACTTCAGGTACTTGATTATATATATATTCTATATATATATATATATATATATTTAGACAATTTATTGACGAACTTGCCCGAGAATCATATATCGCAATGCAATGTTGATCACAATGGCCTCTCGGACGGACACAGCGGTCTTTTTTGTAACATACTACTTGAAAAAGTAAGTGGTAAAATTGTGTCACCAACCATTAAGTGCGAAAGGCGTATTTTTAACAAAAAAAATGGCTCCTTGTTTGAAACAACTGTGTCAAACACGAATTGGAGTGACCTGGGTATAAATTCTTTTATAACAACTTTTGTAAAACATTTTCGTAAATGCTATAAGAAGAGAGTCGTGCAAAACAAACTTGCCAGAAATCTGTCAATCAAGTGGGTAACAAAAGGAATAAGGGCTTCAAGTAAAATGAAAAGACTATTATCGACATACACCCAAAAAGAACCTAGTATAATGAATTACAAAATAAACTACATACGTGCGTACAGAAGAGTAATCAGGCATGCAAAAAGGTTGGCTGTAGAGAGACATTTGACAACAGCAAAAAATATCTGTAAAGAGACCTGGAAACTGGTAAACCAGTCCAGCAATAGAGGAAAAAAATCACTTGAGCCCAATATTATTCTAACCAAGGACGACAAAATAATAAGTGCTCCTCGAGATGTTGCAAACACGTTTGCCGAAACCTTTGTGTCGAATACACAATCAATAAAGACAAACAAAGAGAAGGCAATAAGTAATTTGGTAAATTCAACAGTAAGGGTGGCAACTGATATGAACTTTACACCCACATGTCCCAATGAAATAATAAAATTAGTAGCTCAAATGGCAAATACAACCTCTTGTGGTTATGACGAAATCCCAATTAAAATAATTAAAGAGAATATCAATGCCCTTGCTTATCCACTCTCACAGTTTATTAACAGATGCATGAGTGAGTCAGTGATTCCGGATCAAATCAAATTGGCAAAAGTTATCCCTATACACAAGAAGGGGTCAAAGAGTGATGCAAAAAACTACAGACCGATTTCGCTGCTACCTACGATTTCAAAAGTTTTCGAAAGAGTTATGAAAAGTCGGTTAATGACACACTTAAACTTGCAAAGAGTCATTAATAGCCGGCAATTTGGATATCAAAAAGGGGTTGGTACCGCAGATGCCATCCATACATTGGTGGATGATATAATTGTGAAAATGAATGAGGGCATGAAAGTGGTAGGGATATTCATTGACCTGAGTTCTGCTTTTGATACTATAGACCATGGTCTACTTTTATCGAAATTGGAACATTATGGTGTGAGAGATAAAGCATTGCAACTTATGTCTTCCTATCTACAAAATAGACGAATGTACGTTCAAATCAAAAAACTTAATGAAGAAAACCTTGAAACTATTCACAAATCCAACATAATAAATGTTAAACGCGGAGTTCCTCAAGGGTCAATATTAGGTCCCATATTGTTCATAATATTTACAAACGACCTTCTAAATTTCACGCAGAGGATACGACCAGATGCAAAAATAACAGTATTTGCAGATGACACTAACATAGTCATAGGAGCAAAAAATCTAGTAGACTTGAACTCATCTGTAAATAGAATATTAGTTACCATGGACGAATGGTTTTCGGCTAATGGCTTGTTGATTAATAGTAATAAAACAAATATAATACTTTTTAAAACAACATCTAGAAATAGAGATGTATTGGAAATCAAATTACATGACAACCAGATCTCATTAGTCGGCACTACAAAATTTTTAGGTGTCAACTTAGATTCGCAACTTAACTGGAAACCGGAATTGGCATCATTGGATTCGTGTATCTCTTCCGCGTGTTATGCGTTGAGGAGCTTAAGGGATATCACAGGTATCAAGCAACTTAAAGCCGTCTACTATGCGTTAGTGGAGTCCAAGATTAGGTATAGCATAATGTGTTGGGGAAATAGTTACGAGTATAATGTACACAGGGCGTTTGTTCTGCAGAAACGTGCTATTAGAATAATGGTTCAGATCTCACAACGTGACTCTTGCAGGAACCATTTCAAGAGCTTAGGAATCTTAACAGTCCCTTGCTTATACATTTTAACTATACTTACCAACTTTGCTAAGTACATACACGAATACGAGACAGGACGTGAAAGAGAAGAAAGAGAATTAACACGGCGAAAAGCTCTAAAAAATAAAATAGCACCTAAACTAAATATAGTCAGGCATTGCGCTCGATATCAGTCGGTCGAGTTATTTAATCGATTACCTGTCCACCTTAAAGAGATGGTTTATAACACAGACATGTTCAAATCCCGATTGAAGGAATTATTGCTAGAAAAGTGTTATTATTCTGTGGCGGATTTTGAGCATTGAGTGAATGGTCTATTCATGGATGTGGAAAAATTGCAAATTTTATAAATTGTATCCCCCCTAGTATTTTATCGACATTCATATTGGTATATTACATAATAAACCCAGAGACAACTTCAAATTACCTAACCACAATTTTGACAGTATTTTAATGACATTGAATTTTTGACTGCATGTGTTTGTTTTTGTATTTATCTACTTGTATTGCATTATATAAATTAAATTCGTTAGAAACTTAAGTTAACATGTAAGCATTTCAAACACAATTTTTATTGTTACTGAATAAATAAATAAAAAATAAAAAAAGTTCGCCGGGTCTTGAAGCTCTAGGTCTTTGCCATGCGTTGACAGTTGCACATCTGGTGGGTGTTGATTCAAATCTAGATGTAGGGCTGCATTCATGCGCTGCTAGGACCGAGAAAAGGTTTTTCTTGATCTCTAGCACGTACCATACGTCCTTCAGCGTTAATTGGTAGATTTTTCCTCGTACCTTCGATTTGATGTTGATATCTCCCTTGCCTTTGGCTTGCAATGCATTTCCATTAGCGGTGGAGACGGTGTGCATCTCGTCGAATGGTTGGAAGGTCTGGAATAGATCGCCGCGATTGGTGACGTGACACGTTGCGCCGTTATCTACGAACCAGTTCACTGTATCTGATGAAGTCGAGAATACTTCATGTTCTGATGTCAATACTTCTGCAACTTGAGATTCTTGCTTGCGGGACGATGAAGTAGAAGGAAGGGAAGGGAAGGCGGGTTACTGCTCTTGGGGGTTTGCCGTCTGCTAACCACTTCCTGCAGTCTAACACGCGATGGCCTGTCTTCAAACAGTAATTACATTTAATTCTGCTATCCTTGCTCTTCTTCTTGACCGCATTCTGTGTGTTTGTCGTTGGTAAGGCCTCTTGCTCTGGCGGCACGATAGACACCATCAAGTTCCTTTCAAAAACGCACAGGCAATTGGTTAGATTGTCGATAGTTCTTTCGGACGTTGGACACATCAACCATCCACTTTTAAACTGACTGTATTCTTCCCCAAGTGTGTCAAGAGTCTTGCAAATTAGAAGAAGATCTGGAAGCATCTTATCTTCGCCGAGCTCTTTATTCAATGAGGTCCAAATATTTTTCAATTTCGACATATGAGTTGCTGCGTCGTCAGCTGGATCCTTTTTTAATCCAAAGAAACTCATACATAGCTGGAAGGTCCTGTCTACATTGGTTCCGTCGAACATTCGATGAAGTTCTAAATACATTTCTCTAGCAGACGTGAATTTCATTACTTTGCGTAACATTTCGTCGGTCATGTTGTTTGTGATGAAGAAAAGAGCACCTGAGTCAGCCTTCGCAAAATCCGAGGTTGCAGTTCCTCTGCTGGCTTCACTTTCTCCATTTGTAGAAGACGACGTAAGCTTGCCTTCTATTACATCAAGAGCGTGAGGTATGCTCTTGAGTACGATCAGCATTTTGTACTTCCATGTGTCCCAATTTGCTTTTTGACAAGTAAAGTTAAACAAATCGTTACTAGGCTACACTGTCTTGTCAAACATGAGTCTTCCAGTCAACGACAATCACCAAGTAGGCTGTACTAGTTTGGTTTGCCGTCTCCTTTCAACAAAATTTTGCATCGCCAATGGAATTTCGTGTTCGGAGTCACTGAAAATGTTACGGTGAATCGACTTTATCAAAAACACGTGCTTATGAGTAGTACAAAACATTCAAAAGCGGTCGAGATGTGATGGAAGATTTGCCTTGCTCTGGTAGGCCATCAACGTCTGCAACTGAAGTTAACATCACCAAAGTGAAGGAAATAGTGACTGAAAATCCTCATTCAACTTTGAGAAAGATAGCCGCCGAACTTTCTGTACCTCACGAGTCGATCTGTACCATTTTAAGTAATCATTTGGGTATGAAACATGTTACCGGTCGGCTAGTCCCAAAAGACCTGAATTTTCTCCAAAAGAGAGTCCTTGAGGCCATGCTAGAACGAGTCAATTCCGACCCAATATTCATGAAACGCATTGGTACTGGTGACGAGACGTGGATTTACGAGTTTGACTTGCAAACTAGTCAACAATCTTCGGAGTGGCGCCTTTTAACTGAACCGAAACCGAAAAAACCGAAAAAAGGCAAAATCATGTTGACTGTTATATTTGACTATCGCAGTGTTGTGCACTCGGAATTCTTGCCGGAAGGTCAATAAAGAATGTTATTTGAGCGTTATGCGGCATTTAAGAGAGCAAATTCGACGAAAAAGGCCAGATCAGTATGGCAGCGTTTAGCATTGTGCACCACCTGATTACACCGATTTCTCGCAACCCTATAAAGAGACCAGTTTGCTTCGCTCCAGGTTTTCCAGAATTTTCGGAACGCTTTATCTTTGCGCTTTATAGCCTCACGAAAGTCTTCGGATATCCAAACAGCCGTAGCGCGTTTTACTTTAACTTTTTTAATTGGATTTTTTAATTCATTAAAAAGTGAACCATATCGTGTACTGTACACACGCACAATAGACGATAAGTATCTTTACATAGTATGAAATAAAGTCCCTTTTTTGTGTTGTACGCTTAGATCTTTTAAACTAAGCAACGGATTTTAATGCGATTTCACCAATAAAGATATAGACAGAGTGATTCGAGAGGAATGTTTATATGTATAGTACATGCATATTTTAGTAGAGAATATCAGAGTATTTCAAACATTAGTCTTAAAAACATGGTTTTGCGCGTTTAGCGTAAGGATCAGCAAGCGTTTGCAATGGCAAACGCTTGCTGATCCTTACAAGATAGACCACTAAGGAATTGTATATCTTAAAAAGATATACAAAAAAGTCCGCGATGGTATATGTCTATCTCCTAAAGATAACCCACAATAACCATTTTCATTTTTCAATATTACAAAAAAATAATGGGTTATTTACGAAGCTATTTTAAACAATAGATTATTATTCTTTATCCAATTATTTAATTGGGTAAGGAATAAACGAATAACGTTAGATACATTTAATTCAATTAATTTGCATTTAATGTAGATTAAAATTCCTCTTAACAGCGTAACATTAAAATGAATGGTTCAAAATGAATGAAAGGTTCAAAATGCGGGGGCGAAGCGGACGTCGCTGTTTCGGGCCGTACGTCCGTCGCTGGTGGCAGCGGCACGGTACTATTATAATACAGTACTCCAACTTCATACAAACGGACGAAACGCGAGCTATACCTACGCGCCTCGATCTCGGGGTGCGCTCGGGGCGCAGACAGTCACGGCTGTACCGCAGTGTCGAACGGACGGTGTGTTGTTTTTTTAACAATAACCGCGCGATTTTTTCTCTAAAAATCAGTTAATATGACGAGTAGGAAATATTGTGCTGTTTTTGGATGTATGAATTCGTCAATAACGCATCAAGACATAAGTTTTTTTAAATTACCTAGAAACTCTGAAAGGTAAGACTATAAAATAATTTTACTTACTAGTAGGTACGTACATGTGTGTCTTTTTAATGGATAAGTATTTCCTTTTATCTCACGAAAAAAAAGGTGTTTGGATTAATAAATTAAGCGAATAGAGTAACGGAAAGTTATTGAGACGAGTGAAATAGGTAGTTATATGCGGTTCTGAATGAATCATGATACGGTAGGTACCTACCTACTTACGCTTGTGCTTAAACTTCGGTGCATGTGTGTTTGCATAATTCAAAGTAAAGACGTGGTATTTTATTATTAATAATATTTGTTTATTATCTGTGTGTATGAATAATACTAGAATTTTTTTTTACCGTCTGTGTGTCATTAGATAGTTTTCGAAATTTTCACAGTGTTTCTGCTGCTACTATAACAACATATACCACTAAAAACTGGTTTTATTTTCTCGGTATTAACAACAACAGCTAGACTCATATATAATATTTAGATGTTTGAGGGTTGTGATTTTAAAACATTCGTAGTCAGCTGTTCAGCTTTTTAATAATTAATTAATTTTTTGACCAAAGAATTTTTGTTTTGAGTTGTTGCGAGTTGTAGGTAGGTACCTAATTTATAGAGACGTTAATAAGCTGAGATAAAAAGTTACTCACTCGTCAGCTGTTTCTTGCATTCTAATTGAGTAGGTAGGTGTTGGAGTTTCTAAGGATTGGAGTTTTGTAACGCGTAAGGAGAAAGCACATTTTCTTTATTCTATAGAAGGATTTTTAAGCTATTGCATAGCTTTTATCGTGGGCTCAATCGACCGTGGGACCGAATCAAGAAATTCTCAAAAAATACCTGTCACCACGCAGATTTTTTTCTTTAAAAAAAAAATGTTATGCAATAGCTTTACCGCGGCAGTCTCCGAGAGTGCCACATGTATTTTTTTTTCAGACGTCTTCAATGGTTGCAACTGATCCGGCGAGATGATTTGGAAAACAAACCTAACTTTAGTTCCTACCAAGTTTGTGAAAAACATTTTAATTTGGAGGATGTATTACATTCATCAAATAGAAAACTTTTAAAAAAGAATGCCCTAAAATTGTTGGTGCTGCCAAGCTTAGCTAGTACTGATCCAGGAGTCTCTCTAAAAGAAGATAAACAAACCCAAACTGCTCCGTTGGTAGGAAATGAAAATAGTGAATACTGAAAATGCAACAAATAAAACCTCTGCTCAAACCTCAACGAGCCTCTCTAGCAACACTCCAAGAAAAAGAAAATTGAAACTTGAACTCCTCCAATGCAGAAAGAAAATAAAATAATTAAATCTACCATTCAAAAAACAACACGCATTTTTATTGAACACTTCCTATTCAATATACAAAGTATTTCATTTATTTATATAAAAAGGATATTTACAATCACAAATCTAAATAGAAACAGAAGAAGTAGGCAAATATAATTAAAACACTGGCAACGGGCAGCCCTAACGCATGTTTACGTACCGCGCGGCTGTAGGCATTTATTTCTATCATGCGGCCGAGTTACACTACTGTATTATAATTATACCGTGGCAGCGGCCGGCAGGATCGAAGGGAGGCTATAAATATTGCATATAAAGATATCCTGTAGTATAGTCTTGTCATAATAATAGTATAATTAATTACTCCACACGAACACTTAATTAGTAGTATGAGTATTATCTACATTGTATCCGCGCGTAGCCGGGGCCTATCACTAGTTGAATATAAAATTGACACTTTACTTAGAGAATATGGTCACAGCGTCCTTCGTCTACCACATTACCACCCGGATTTCAACCTAATTGAGAATATGGATACAATAATGAGGTGGGGAAAGAAAAATTTGACACTATCACAGTACAAGAATGGAAAAATGTATGTGACCATGCAATAAAAGAAATAAAAAAGTTTAATGGTCACGTTTCTTAATGATAAAACGGAACGATTCATTATTAAGAAAAACGACACATCAGACGAGAGTAATAATGAAGACGCGAGTGATAATGAAAATGATGAAGGTGCAATGCCCGGTGTAGAAGAATTGTTTTAATTCCACCTCCCTAACTGCCTCAGCTAGCATCGGAATCCTAGGCATCGACATATTCAGCGAAGTCCAGTTTCGGGGTCACTTAGAGGGTAAGGCCAAATTGGCTTCGAAGAAGCTCGGTATCCTGAACAGATCGAGGCAGTATTTCACTCCGGCCCACCGCCTTCAGCTCTATAAGGCGCAAGTCCGGCCGCATATGGAATACTGTTCTCATCTTTATGCAGGGGCACCTCAGTACCAACTTCTCCCTCTGGACCGCATCCAACGAAGAGCGACTCGAATCGTCGATAGCCCAAAAATCTCCGATCGACTCGATCCCTTAGCGTTACGTAGAGATGTGGCTTCACTTTGCATTCTCTATCGCATATATGATGGAGAGTGCTTCGAGGAATTTTTCGGACTAATACCAGCCGCAAATTGCCGCCATCGTTCCACACCAAAATTTTCATCCTCATTACCTGGATAGTTGGCGCTCCACTACTGTGCGCTTTTCGACACACTTTTTGCCCCGCACAACCAATCTGTGGAACGGGTTATCGTCTGCGTTATTTAAGGACCGATACGACCTTCAAACCTTCAAGAAAAGAGCGTACTCCTTCCTAAAAGGCCGGCAACTCGTTTGTGACTCCTGACTTGCAGACGTTCATGGGCGGCGATAGTTACTTTCCACCAGGTGACCCGTCTGCTCGTCTGCCCCCTCTAACATAAAAAAAAAACAAATTGAATTTTATTTATTGATCTCTGACTTCTCAGCCACACTTACGAGTACATATGTGGGTACACATACTCATCAGTCATATATAATTATCATAGCCAGCCTTATTTTAACAATTTTTGCTTATTTAGTATTATCTGTTTTTTAAACTAGAATACCTCTTATGTTATGTATCTACCTAAAACATAATAAAAATATTTTTTAAAAGTTTTTGCCTGAGCACTTTTGGTGATCACACACAAATGTAAAGCTCTTGCTGCAGCTTTTGCTTCGCGGACTGTTCCTATTTCATGTTAAATTTAAGTTCACTTCTCGCTTCACACGATTCGCGTTTCCTCTTTTTACCAATAATAGTTTTTTGAAACTTTTTCTTTAACATTTAACACCATTTTTACACCAAAAACGCTAGTGGTTAAAGGTAACGCCACATTTAGTGAATGGGCCACCCCTGGCTTACTCAAAAGTAGGAAAAGATTATACGAGCTATACGATGAGAGGAATTATAATAAAAGTGAACAGTTTCATAATTATGTTAAAGAATATTCGAAGCTGTTTAGGAAACTTTGTAAACTGGCTAAGTCTCGTTTTATTAGTTCAAAGATTAAAAGTACTAATGATAAGATTAAAACCACTTGGAAAGTTATTAATAGTGAAACTGGTAATTTAAACATAAACAATAAATTTATCACATCAAATGCTGAGGTTGCTGCTGCATTTGAGATTTTTTTTACTAACATTCCTGTATCAACTACTAAATCTTTGAACTCCTCACCATACCTTGCAGAATCAATTTTAAAAGAGAATGTTAGAAGAATTGATAGTGAATTTAAGTTCCAATATGTGTCCCCCTTTGAAATTATTAAAGCCTTTAACACTATTAATGTTAAAAAAACAACCGACCTATGGGGAAATTATGTTTTAATTACTAAGACAATTATATCTCTTGTGGCTAATCAATTGTCATTTACATTTAATCAATGTGTTGATAGTGGTGTATTTCCTGATCTTATGAAGTCTAGTAAAATTATTCCCTTATTCAAATCTGGTAGTACATCTGACCCAACTAACTTTAGACCTATCTCAGTACTACCAGTATTTAGTAAATTTTTTGAAAAAATTATGTATGATCAATTGCACAGTTATTTTAATAATAATAATTTATTGCACAATAGACAATTTGGTTTTACAAGGGGTCGCTCCAGAACTGATGCTAGTGCTGAGCTAGTAAAACATATATTTGATGCCTGGGAGGATGCCCACGATTCTCTAGGTATCTTTTGCGGTTTATCTAAGGCTTTTCATTGTGTTGTTCATGAAACGCTGATCAGGAAATTACAGGAAATTACTTGCCTCATATCTATGTAATAGGATTCAAAAAGTTGATATTAATATTGAGCGGTCTCCAGGCTCTGTGGTAGAAATGGGCGTTCCACAGGGTTCTATTCTCGGCCCTTTTTTGTTTTTAGTATATATTAACGACTTACCTCACTTTGTCAAGGACAATCTCGAGATTGTGTTGTTTGCAGATGATACATCACTATTATTTAGACTAAAACGGACACTTTCTGATTTCACATTTGTAAACAGCGCCATTTCGAAAGTGGTTCATTGGTTTGACGTCAACAATTTACTATTAAATGAACAAAAAACGAAGTGTATACGTTTCACTATGCCAAACTTCAAGCCAGTGAAAACTACTGTGATAATTAAGGATGTCGGGCTGAACCTTGTGGACACTACGACATTTTTAGGTATAACACTAGATGCTAAGCTACAGTGGGGCCCACATATTGATAAATTGTCGAGTAGACTTAGCTCAGCAGCATACGCAGTAAGGAAAATCCGAGAGTTGACTGATGTTGATACAGCACGACTTGTTTACTTCAGTTACTTTCACAGCATAATGTCGTACGGTATTCTGCTGTGGGGGAATGCTGCCGACATTCAAACTATTTTTGTGCTGCAAAAGAGAGCTATTCGAGCACTTTATGATTTAGGCAATCGTTGTTCGTTGAGGCAGAAATTTAAAGAAATAAATATAATGACAGTGGCAAGTCAATATATTTATGAAAATGTAATATATGTTCACAAAAGTAAAGATAGCTTTTTGAAAAAAAGTGATGTACATGCCATAAATACCAGAAAAAAAAATAAACTTGTTGTACCCGCCTCTAGGCTCCAAAAGATAAACAAGTCTTTTCGAGGTTAATGTGTCCGATTTTATAATAAAATCCCAAATAATATTCAAGAGTTGAGTATTAACAAATTTAAATCCGCAATAAAACGTGGCTTGTGCCAGAGGGCTTACTACTCGATTGTGGATTACATGGAGGACAAGAATGCTTGGGATTAATTAGCGCAGGATATTTCTTTCTTAAGTAAAAATGTGGTGTGGCTAGTATGTTTTTTTATTATTATTTTTTTCTACTTTTTATGTTTCACTTCATTTTCTCTTGTATTCGTTTTTTCTTCTTAATCTTGTTTTCTCTTCATTGTCTTTTCACCTTTTAGTCCTTAATAACGGACATACTAGCACACATCAAAACAATGTTGTGATATATTTAATAGTGCCATTGTATCTACCTGTGAATTGCAAAAGAGTGGCCATGAGTTTGTTTGCCCTTTCTTCTCATAAGGCTCAACCCCTTGGAAACGGGCGGTTGTAGATCGGCACAGGCATATCATAGATTTTGTATGGGTTTGATTTTTGTTAAATTTATTTGGTTACTATTTGACAAAACAGATATTGTTGCTTTTGTGTGTGTTGATCTATGACTTTATAGTCTACATGGAAGACGATTTCAATCAATTTTGGAAATTTTGTGAAATAAAGAAAGTTTGAGTTTGAGTTTAGTTAAACAAAAACTATGTGAAAATGCTTACTACACGGTTGCATGTAAATGTGAGTATAGTGTAGGCTTGTAATGTAAGTTCATATTTTAGTAACTGGTGGTTATGAGTGTATCCATGGCCCACTTAAGTGTCCTGCTGGCGGTAGTCTCGTATTCCCGGTTGTTGATTCTGACTATATCGGTTAGGCTATATAATGGCTGGGGCTCGTAAGCCGTTTGTATGGACGGGCCCACTCAATACTATGGTCCTTTTTTCAAAAGGCCAACCCAGACCCTATACTGCACTCACATTATTCTCTTTAACATTATACACGGACTTAAAAAATAAATACACCTTTGTGGATATCTGTGTTATGTGGTGTGGTGGTCTTAGGAAATACCGGCGCCTTCTAGCTGTAAAGTCCGACTTGTAAAAATATCTGAAAAGATTTACTTGCAAAAATAAATATCATTTCATCATTTTATTTCATTTCATTTATTGAGTCTACGTTTTTGGCAGTATGGGTTACAGAGGATTTTAGCGTCGTATACTGACTTTAAGCTGGGCGGTCACATTTTGCAACATATAAGGTATCACCCTCGAAAGAGCTGTATTTAGATAGACCTGGGCAGCGGCGGTTTTACATATTTGCGGCGGGGCAGTGTGTCGGAATTGAACTGACTAAAGCCATACGGTGTTCTACTCTGTGCCTAAAATAGGAGGTATGCGGGAACAGCTATTATTAAGACATCCGGACTCTCAATTTAATACCCTTTTTTTTACGTGTGGAAACCCCCTCGGGTCATCACCCCACCGGGGTTTTGCGGCAGGGTGGTGTGTCGGAATCGGACCGACTAAAACCCCACGGTGTGCCACTCTGCGCCAGTATTCAGCATAAAATAGAATAAAATACAACATTATGCCATGAAAATACTCCTAACTGAAGTAAACAAGTTGTGCTGTATCAACATCAGTCAAATGAACCACTTTCGAAATGGCGCTGTTTACGAATGTGAAATCAGGCAGTGTCTGTTTTAGTCTAAATAATAGTGATCTATCATCTGCAAACAAGACAATCTCGAGATTGTCCTTGACAAGGCGAGGTAACATATAATAAAAACAAAAAAGGGCCGAGAATAGAAACCTGCGGTACGCCCATTTCTACCATAGAGCCTGGAGACCGCTCACCATTAATATCAACTCTGAGAATTGATATAGGGTCTGAAAATGTATATAGGGACTCCTTATTATACACAAAACCCCAAAAACAGAAGTAGAAATTAACGAAATAAATAATATTGTCATAGGCAACTCACAAAACGAAGTGAAATCCCACCAAAAACGTTTTCATGTAAAATGTTGACAAGAGGAAACCATATGGCTGCTACTGTCAAAAACTCATCAGATTTCATGTAGAGCCAAGCTTCTTTACACGCCCTAACTCAACAAGCCCTAACTTCACAAACTCTACACCTAAGTCAAAATATATGGCTTGATCGCTTTGCTACGCTATATAGGTATGCACCCTTTTTTTTCTGTGCGGAAATCCCCCTGGATATCACTCACCGGTGGGATGATTATGTCGGACTTGAACCGATCAAAAACCGCACGCCGTCTCCGGTACCAGTAGCCGGGAAACCAGGTGTACCCTAGAAAGAAAATTACTGGTACCGCTAAGTGCCTCGAGCCATCCACGGCGTGTAGATGACCCCTCCTATGTGGGAACCCCCATGTTCCCTTTGTGCGCCTAAATGGGCGCGCGCGCTTAGCAGCGCGTCTCGCCTCCACTTCGACCTGCTGCTGCTAGGGTGACAGATGCCCTTACCTGTCACCTCCAAGCCTGCGCTTATGGAGGTCCCACGCCGCCATATCCTGCGCAAGGATAACTTGCTAGGTATACACCGTATAAAGTACGAGCTTTTAATATATCCTTACTAGTACATTGGAGTAGCCGAAACCCTTCTCCTTCTAATCGTACAATGTCTACCATTTTGAAAAAATCCAGGAGAGAAGATTCGTCCTCTCAGTAACCCATTTTCCCGTAAGTTGTGCATACAAGCAGAACATTATTCAAAGGAAGCAGCGTCGGTTTTATAAAAAGTCTGCGTAAAGATTTTCTGTCGAAAGACATTTCGTCAAAACCAAAAAATGTGCAACTTTTTTTTAAAATTCATTCTGTTGTTGTGCTGGTGAAGTGAAAATATTTTTTGTTGCCTCGGATTACCCAACATTCACAGTATATTACGTAAATTTAATTTAATTGCAGTACGGCTAATAGTAGACTTAGTACCTAGTAGTATTATTATTCTCTTTATTTACTTTATATAAACTTACGAGGTGTATGGCTCTGAAAGTTGGCCCATTAAGAGAACGGATGAGAGACGCCTGAACGTAGCCGAAATGCGAATGCTGAGATGGATGTGTGGTGTGACTCTGATGGACAAGGTTAGGAATGAGTATATACGAGGGCGTCTGAAAGTAGCGCCACTGGATGAAAAGTTAAGAAGTAATAGGTTACCTTGGTATGGGCATGTCATGCGGAGGGACGAGGAAAATGTGGCGAAGAAAGTTTTAGGTATGAGAGTTGAAGGGTACAAGAGAAGAGGCAGACCGAAGAAGAGGTGGATGGACTGCGTCAGTGAGGATATGGCTAGGAAGGGAGTAAACAGTGAGATGACGCATGACAGAGTAGAATGGAAAAATCATACATACTGCGCCGACCCCAAATAAAATTGGGAAAAGGGTAGGCAGATAATTGAAACTTACGAGGTGCTATGGGATAGATTGCGGAGGGATACGACACTACCGAATGAAATTACGTCCTTGTTTCGTTACTGGTACTACAACCAGACAAATAGTGTCAGATGGGCGGCAGCTCAATCAGATGTGTATGGGTTGTAGTGCAGGGTGAGACAGGGGGGGTTGAGTTCGCCCCGTCTCTTTAACTTATACATTAACCGGCTTATCAGTGACCTCAGCAGCACCAGAGTTGGGTGTCATATTGATGGCGTCTGTATAAATAACATTAGCTATCCCGATGATATAGTGCTGCTGAGCCCATCGATCAGTGCTTTGAGGAAACTTGTGGCGATCTGTGAGTCCTACGCAGCGGCCCATGGACTTAACAATGTCAAGAAGAGCGAACTTATTATGTTAAAGCGCGGGCTATAACTTATTCAAATATCCCTGGTGTCACGATCTGTGGCACCCCTTTAACGTGGGTGACTAAATTTAAGTACTTGGGTCATTGAGTCACTGATGATCTTAAGGATAATTTAGATATATAGAGGGAACGCAGGCTGTTCGATGTAACATGCTGGTTCGAAGATTTGCACGCTGTACAAATCAAGTAAAGGTTATGCTTTTTAAAGCATTCTGAAAGTCCTTTTACACGTGCAGTCTTTGGACCAGTTTTACGCAGAGGACATACAGCGACCTGCGCGTCTAATACAATAACGCGTTCAGGATGCTGTTGGGGCTGTCGTGACGTTGTAGTGCGTCCGGTATGTGTGCGAAGGCGCACACAGTTGACTTTTACGCAATTTTAAGAAAGAGGACCGCATCCATGGCCGGCCGGTTGCGCACCGCTACTTACAGTGTCCTGGTGTTTACGGATCGGTGGAACTCCCCTCTGTTGCGCCACTGGGCAATCCACACCGGTCACCATAATAATTGATTGTGTTTACTAACTTTAATCCTTAAGTTTCTTTGTTTGTACTACTCTTATGGACTATGTCTGAAATAAACGATTTGAATTTGAATTTGAATAAATATTATTTACATATTTAAACAAACACTTTGTAAAAAAATATTAAAAAATACATATTTATAAATATAAAAAATAGTAGACCACCGACATCGGGTACAGGGACCAAGACATCAGTGGTTAGAACTCCAAAGATAGGAACCTCCTCACTATACGAGCCGTGTCAAGGAGGACTGCCTTCTGCATCAGACACTTGATCCAGCCGTCCAACGTGGCTCACGTTAAGTCTGTCTTAAGGTGTTGGTCGAGGCTCTTGGCTATCAATCCGTGAGCAGATACGACTATCGGAACAATGATCACTAAATCCACATTCCACATATCGAGAATCTCGTGAGATAAGTGCAAATATTTGAATTGTTTTTCTTTTTCAACTTTCACGAGATTCTTATCATGAGGAACGGCGATATCAACAGTCATTGCGCGGCGCTCTAATCGATCTATCACCACAATATCTGGCTTATTGGTAACAATAGTCCTGTCTGTGATAATAGATCGATCCCAATACAATGTGGCCCGTACTACAGATTTGTGCCAATGCTCTTTAGCCAGAGCGAGCGGGGTGAATCCGGTATCCACTGTAACTACATTGTGATGCACTCCCACATCAGTATGTAGAAAATATTCTCTGAGATTGCATATCTCGCGATTATGTAGGGTCTTGATATTTAATGGTCCGCGACCCCCAACCTTTCGCGGGATATACCATCTCATAACCGATGGACGTACCCACGTCTGCATCCCGAATGCACCAAGTCGTTGAGCGAATCCGGCGGCTGGGTCTCGAGGTGGCTCTGCACAAATCCGAGGCCTTGTTCTTCAATAGGCTTCTGAGGTAACCACCTGAGGGATCTAGCCTCATAGTTAGAGGCAGTCGCATCGGCATCGAGCTCTCGATTAGGTATCTCGGGCTCGTACTCGATGGCCGATGGGAATTCGGACATCATTTCCGAGGTCTGGTCGCCAAATTTGTTGGGGCAGCACGTGCATTGGCGCGGCTGCTGCCCAACATGAACGGACCCGTTGACTCCTGCTGGCGATTCTTCTCGGGGGTTGTGCGGTCCATGGCCCTTTATGGAGCCCCAGTATGGGCGGGGGCAGTGAAGGCCAGCAACGTCGCACTACTGCGACGACCGCAGCGATCTCCTTTGAGGCGGCGAATCTCCACCATGGGACCTGGAGGCGAGAGCCCTTGCGGCTCTGTATCAGTGGCGCAAGGAGGCGCGGGAGTTGGGTCGGAGTTCTGAGACTCGAGAAATTGATGACCGGAAATCCCAACTCCGCCGGGTCCTCGTAGGGGAGTGGAGGGAACGACTTGGGCAACCGAGCGCCGGGCACGCCGTCATTGCGGCGGTAAGACCCGTTATGGAGGATTGGCTCGAGAGGCATCACAAGGCCCTCTCATACCGACTGACGCAGGTGATCACTTTGAAAGGATGTTTCGGGGATCACCTGTGTCTGATCCGCAAGGAGCCAACGCCTGAGTATCACCACTGCGATGGTCGGACCGTTTACACGGCGCTCCACACGCTGGCAGAATGCCCGGCGTGGGTGGAAGCAGGGGCCATCGGAGTGGGAGTTCCCTCGCTCGATAACCTTATTGCGGCTATCATGCGGAGCGAGAGTGCGTGGAACTCTGCCGTCTCCTTCTGCGAGCAAGTTATGCTTGCGAAGGAGATGGCGGAGCGGGACCGGGAGAGGTTTAGAACTCTCCCGGCCCGCCAAGCTCGGGAACGGGCCAGGTACCGCAGACTCAGGCACCGGAGGTCGCAGAACGACCTCCGTCCTCCATAAGCGCAGGCCTGGGGGTGACAGGTGAGGCCACGTGTCACCCGAGCAGAAGCATGCCGGGGTGACGGCGAGCGCAATATGAAGCGCGCACTTCTGGGAGCACAGAGGGAACATGGGGGTTCCCACACAGGGGGGGGGGCGTTGTCTACCCGCCATAGATGGCCCGAGGTACATCTGGGCACCATTGATTTCATTTCTAGGGTACACCTGGTTCCCCGACTACTGGTACCTGAGACGGCGTGCGCTTTTAGTCGGTTCGAGTCCGACATTGCCACCGGTAAGTGGTATCCGAGGGAAAAAAAAAAGGGGTTGTAATGAATGATGTCAACAATAAACTGAATGTTATGGAACAGCAGTCACGCTCTTGTAACATTGTTTGTCTGACTGAGACCAATTTTGATAGTAGCATTCTTGATAACGAGACTGTAGATAACAGGTATATCGTGTATAGACGTGATCGCGACAATGCGTGCTCACTTAAGGAGGAGGGTGGAGGTGTCTATTTTGCTGTCAAAAATAATATTAGCGTTTTCCGTCAGACTACTTGGAAGAGTAGAGTTGAGGATATTTGGATCACCATGCTGTCTTGTAATCAGGATAAAACGTCTTTGCATATCTGTCTTTGCTATTTACCTTTGGAAGACGTGGCAGCATTTCATTACAATACTCAGAATATAATACTCAGCTCTGCATAGTGACGACTTTCTTATGCTGGCTGATTTTGATAGCGCAAATTTAACATGGGGTAGGCAGGTGGACTCAGCCAACAACCTGCTAATGAATCCATTAGATCGTAGAGCCAAATTAGTTCTTGAAACGATGGAGGTCTGTAATTGGATTCAGTGTAGCGATATTCTCAACATAAATCACCGGTATTTGGACCTTGTATTGACATCTTTACCATGTAGCTCGGTCACATCTGATAAGCATCACAGGTGATGCTTATCTGAGAGGCATATACGCGCGTTCAACCAGCTCCAGCCAGGGTGTATCAACTTAGACTCACACATGGTTCTGTAAAGGTGACTCAACCAAAGTTTAACGCGCGTTATAACTTCAATAAGTGTCAGTATGAGAAGGTAAAGTCTGAATTGAATTGCGTCGATTGGGAGGCTTTACGCTCACCAGAGGATGTCAACGAATGTTTAGATGCTTTTTACAGCAGGTTACATAAGGTAGTTTCAAATAACACACCACTCGTAAGAAATATAGCTGCAAGTTTTGTACTGATTGTACTTTGGCTTTAATTTGTTGTATAAGGGAAAAAAATCAAAAATCAAAAGCGTTTAAAAAAAAAAACTAATCCAAGGGATTATGATACATTTTCTCTACTTCGAAGACGGTGTAAAGTCCTCATCACAAATTGCTACAGAAACTATCTCTCTTCTGTTGGGGAGTCTCTGAGTGATGATCCTTTGATGTTCTGGCGGTACGTTAAGAACAAGAAAGGTGGTTCTACTATACCCCTCAGTATGTCGCACGATACTAAAACTCGTTCAAATGGGCAAGATATCTGTATATTATTCGCGGAATATTTCGGTTCTGTTTATGACCTTCCTTCATCATTCGATAATTTCTCCGTGCTGCATAACATGCCTCAGGTCGGACATTTATCTCTGTATCAAGTTAGGATTAGTCAATAGGATATATGCTCAAAAATTAAACGATTAGATAAATGCATCATTAGATCGCATTTGGGTCCGCTGTTCTTTTTGATTTCTATAAATGATTTAGCGAATTCTATTGGGTGCAATTTCAAAATGTATGCTGATGATTTATAATATTTATATATTTATATTCATAATGATGGTGATATTGACGAGTTACAGAAAGAGATAAATAAAATGAGTAAGTGGTGTGAAACTAATGGGATGATTCTAAATGTTTTCACAAGAAATTTTCTCGGAAGCGAATATAAAGGATAGCTCATTGAGTTTTAGAACTCAAAGAGACGAGATAGTGAAAAAAGCTTCTAAGATGTCAGGTTTCATATCACGACAAAGAAATCGGTGTGGAATCCTAGTTACTGTGTGCAGTCGAATAGAATGGAATGTATTCAGAAAAGAGTTATATCAACTGTCATTCATCGATAATAAATGCAAGGACCTGAAATCTTAAGTCCCACGAACCGGCAGTCGTCTTCACAATAGGAAAACATTTTTCTTGCCACGATATCGTACAAATATTGGACAGCATTCAGCTGCATATCGCATGTGTAAAAGTTATAATGGCATCAGATCTCAGTTCGACATATTTACAGGTTCTTTGACCTCAGCTAAATCAAGAATGGCAACGCTAAAATCCTGAGCGAAAAACGCCAAAATCTAGCATTGAATTTCTTTGTTTCAAACCATTTTATTTTTCCATGTTTGTTAGCATATTGGCAGTGTTTTTTTTATTATTTTATTTGTTTTTTGTTCTTATTTAAAAAATATTGTATTCCGTCACTTAAGCATGATGTATTCACTACCCTAGGGTGGACACATAAAAAGTTTATGAAAACAATATGAAACATTACAGTGGGCGTTCAAGGGCATGTATATTTGTTTATATTATCGGAAAGTTGATAACTATTCTATTACATTTATTTAACATTAATTTAACATTTTAATTTATATTAATCAAACATTTAAATTTTATTTTATATTATTCAAACATTTTAATTTAGTAAAACAATAATAACAATCAAAAACTTCCAAGTTTTAAAACTGGTTTATTCAAGTTTGCATTCATTTTTCTAGAAAACTTCCAATGAGGTATACTATGCTAGGCCAAGATGGTTTTGTTTTGTAAACACAAAGTTTTAAAACCATCTTGACGATCTCCGTGGCAGAGTGGCTTGTAAGCCCCGGTTTCAAGGCGTCGCCATATCTAGAGGTACTGGGTTCAATTCCCGGTGGGGGCAAATGTTTGTATGATGAATACAGGCATTTGTTAGAACAAATCTTCTTTGAAAGGTCTTTGATGTTTATATAGGTATTGAGTATATTATGAATATTTGTATAAATATATCTGTTATGTATATTTATCCGTCATCTAGTATCCACAACATAAGCGGCATAAGCTGCTTACTTTGGGCTAGTTGATAGGTGTCATTGTCAGAAAATATTTACTTGTTTAAAATATAGTTATTTTTACTGTATGCATTCTAGGTATCTAGATGTTTTATTTATTGTGAATTTAATTTTGTTCAAGATCACAACTTATTTTAAGAAGGGCCTTTTATCAGATGAAAAAACTAAAGCCGAGCTCATGATTTGCGCTGCACTAGTTGAACACAACATACCTTTCAGATTCATGGACCACTTGAGCGACGTTTTAAAACGAGCATTTGAAGACTCAGAGATAGCAAAGGCATTCACATGCAAGCAAGCAAAAGCAGCTCATCTTATATATGACGATATAGCACCAACATTCGAAAAAAAACTATTCGAAGATGTTGTTTCATGTAAGTCGCCTTCAGGGAAAAAACATATTTTCTGTAATAATTGATGAGATAATTTAAATGTAGCAGACGTACTTGGTTTTGCCGCGGATACAACTAATGTAATTTTTGGTACTAACAGGAGTGTGGTGTCAAAAATATAGTCTATTAATCCTTATTGCATTTTTGTAAAGTGTGTATGTCACTCTGTTGCGCTATCTGTAAGCTATGCATGTAAAGAACTGCCTCGAAATATTGACCAGATTGTTAAAGATGTTCACAACTATTTTAGTCACAGCAGTAAGCGACAGCGAGAATTTTCCGAATTTCAAAATTTTGTTGACACCGAAAATCACAATTTATTGCGACATTATGAGATCAGGTGGCTTTCTTTACATGCCTGTGTAAATAGAATAATTGAACAACGGGACGCTTTGAAATTGTATTTTAATAATCAATATTTATTAGATCGCAATCTTAATGCTGAATTTTTAAAAGTTAATTTTGATGATAATGTATCAAAATTATACTTTTTGTTTTTGGATTATGTGTTACCAATTGTTAATAAATTTAACACAATTTTCCAATCGGCATATAGTGCCGTCCATCGATTACATAGGGATATGAGTGATATGTATAAGGCCTTACTGAGTTGTTATATGAAAAATGTATACATAACAGCGACTTCTATAGAAAATATTGATCCTAACAGTGAAATAAATTTGCTTGATATTAATCCAATGTATTTAGGTGTGAAAAGTAGCAAAAATAATTTTAAATATGGGTAGGGATCATACACAAAGAATTCAGGAGTTTTTGAGAAGGTCGCGGTTATTCCTAATTGAGCTATGCATGCAAAGAAAAAGAGACTGCCAATAGAACATCATTTGTTTAGGGAGTTAATATTTTTAGACCCCCAAATAGCAGCGTATGAGCAGTTTTCTAGTCTCGTGTCACTGACTCAACGGTTTCCTAATTTAGTGTGTGACGAAATTACACAATAATTAATTGACGAAGAGTATCGTCAGTTAAAATATGACAATAACGTACAAAATTTACTGGCGCCGTCCAGTGACTTTGCAGTGTCACAGGATACTGATAAGTTTTGGGCGAGCGTTCATAAATTAACAGATAGTTATAATAAATTGAAATATGATAATATCTGTAAATTCGCAAAAGCGATGATGTGTTTGCCCGTATCGAACGCTTCTTGTGAGCGTATATTTTCGCAAGTTAATTTAATTAAAACTAAACATCGTAATCGGTTTTTAAATACACACATATCGTCGCTTTTGCACACAAAACAAGGGATAATTGATAGTGGAGAAAATTGTACAAACTTTGTACCTGATTCTAATATGATTAGATTAAGCTAAAATTGTAATGAAAATAAATATTCTCAATTTAATTAAAATAATAAATCATGTTTTATTTCAACCACAATTTTAAATGCATCAAAATGTAGGTCGGTTGAATTTCGGTAGTTTTTTTTTTTTACTTCAGTAGATTTCAGTAGATTTTTGTAGAAAAAGTTGCCGAATTTAGTAGATTAGTAATATTTCATAACCGTCACACTGTCATCTACCCACCGTAGATGGCCCGAGGTACGTCGGGGTACCAGGGATTTCCTTTCTAGGGTACTTCTGGTTCCCCGGCTACTGATACCCAATGATTATTGCCGCACAGAAAAAAAAGGTAGAGATTTCAGCATTCAAAAATACAATACATGTCTAAATCTCTTACGTAATATCTAGAAAGAGATCGTCGGAGAATCATGTGGGCCAGGTTCGACCGGCGTAATACCACGGCCTCGCAGAAAACCGGTGTCAAGCAATTATTACGCCTTCCCCCCGTGATTCCGGGCAGAAGGCATGTGTGACTCTAAGTTGCAGGTGTTCATGAGCGTCAATAGTCATTTACTATCAGGTAACCCGTTTGCTCGTTTGCCATAAAAAATAAAGACAGGGGACATAAAAGGTAGCCAGGCCCGGGAACGAGGCGACTCACCGACTCCGTCTTCCATAAGCGCAGGCCTGGGGGTGACAGGTGAGGCCATCTGTCACCCTAGCAGAAGCAGGCCGGGGTGGCGGCGAGCGCGTTGCGAAGCGCGCTCGCTTCCAGGGAGCACAGGGAACATGGGGTTCCCACACGGGGGGGGGGGGGGTCGTCTACTCGTCTGTAGATGACCCGAGGTATGTCGGGGCACCAGGGACTTCCTTTCTAGGGTATACCTGGTTCCCCGGCTATTAGTACCCGAGACGGCGTGCGGTTTTAGTCGGTTCGAGTCCGACATGCCACTGACAGGTGGTATCCGAGGGGATATCCGCACGGAAAAAAAAAAAAAAAAAGGGGACATAAAAGGCAAGCATTATGTAAAATTAAAAATTTATTGTCATAAGTAGGTTATAACCTAAATTACTATGAATTATCGTTTTTTCTAGAAGAGTAACTGGTAGCTGGTATTATATATTCGGTTGTCACTTTGTTTCATATTTTACAAACCTATAGAAAGCAAAGTACTGTTTAGAGATTTCTCTCTGCGTGATGAGTTCTGCCACATACATAATAATTATTGTAATTATTATTAACATTATTGAGTATTATTTACATGTGTACAGTCTTTTAATTTATCTTAAAGAGATCACTTCTTAACATTGAAGCCTTCACCCGTAGGATCAAGAATCCAAGGGTAATTGTTCGGGCATTCCATGCAAGTGAAGAGACGGAGCACCTCCCCTGGTAACTCTCGTGTAGTAAGTGGGCAGGCATTTGGCAGTGAGCAGAAAGGTTGTCCTTTCACGTCACATTTGTCTTGTTTCCATTCCTGGAAGTCTCTCAACGATGAGAGTTCTGTAGGATTTTGCATCCATTGAATAACTTGAATAAGCGATGTGAAGTAAACATCATTCTTTTCTAACATCTCTTCTATGAATTTAATCAATTCATCTCTAAATTCTTTTTTGGATTTCAACCATGAAGCGTGGAAGTGTAGACCAAGTGGGGCACGGTTGGTCGTGTAGTGGCGGTTGAAGTTGTGACGCAGAAGACGTGCGAATTGCTCACCGGTTTGGATGTTAGAACAAGAATCGACGACATGACAACCAGGCAGTGATTCATCGAATGTTGGATCGTCTCTTCTGTCCAATTCATTCATAACCATTTCCCAAACTGGGTGGCTTCTTGATGGGCAGTTGTGTGCATTACCGTTGCATTTGTGAGGCATACGGAAGTACAGAGTGTAAGGCCAAATGGGCACACGGTTGAGTGGAGCGGTAATTGAAGCATCATAAACAAAGTACTGGTCTGCCATCATTTCGAATTGTTTGTTTCCACCAACACGCAGGTAGGGAGCACGTATACCAATAATTGAGGAATCAGTAATGTTAGCGAAACGCTCTACAATCAAACGACCACCAGCCATTTCTGCTAGCCAATCATCGTAAGTTCCACTGGTCCAATATAGAGGGTCGTCTTTGTGTGTTATAGAGAAGACAGATATTTCGTGACCTTTACGGTGTAATTCTTGAACGGCGGCGTAATTTGTGTATTTGTGGGATACGAAGAACGTTCCTCGAATCTGGCAACCGTTGGGATTGTGACGGTTTCCATTGAATATTTGCTCGTACAGGTCAATATTGTCTACGTTTACGGCACCATTAAAAGTAATGGTAACCATCTGAGGTACTTGGTTGGGTTCGATACCTCCCGGGATACGAGTTCCGTCAGCGGAGCAGAAGCAATCAGGCAGCACACACTGGTTGGGGTCACAGTCAGGGGCTCTGTTAGGATCGACGTCAACAGCTAGAAATAACAGAAAAAATATGTTTAACTTATCTGCACACTAGTTGGGAACATGGTATTTTAACCATACAATAGTTATTCTCTATACGTACTGCACGCGTTTTCGTCAGACTCATCTTTGCAATCAGGCTTCCCGTTACAGAATAGTTCTTTTTCTATGCAGTCACCACTACCGCAGGCTAACTTTCCTTCAGGGCAGATGGGTTCATCGGTTTTCAGAATAGGCAACACTTTCCTTGGCTCTGTGAAATATTATATTTTGGATATAAAAAAAATATTAAATGATTGTAGTTCACCCTATTATGATGTCACTATGCAGGTGTCACGTTTTGTGTTGTAATTGTAGCAGTATCTCAGGGGCTCGAAGGAACTATTACAGCTTGGAATAAGTGGGTGGCTTGACTCATCTAAATATAGGTTGTAATAAACAGCGCACACACACACATACGCCATTTTTCCCAATTCTCCGGGGCCCTAAAGTGACAATTTGGAGTGCTGGAAATATTAGTAGAATTTGTTTGTCTAAATGGATATGTCTTAATATACGTTAAATTAGTCAATGGTTTATAATTCCTTTGAGCTCCAGGATCAACAAGAACATTGAAGAAAAAAGCAGAACAGGATGATTGAAATAAAAGAAGAATATAAGTAAGAAAGGATAGTTGAGTAACAAATTTCATGAGATAATATTTAAAGAGGTTCCTTGGTTAAAATGTTTAAAGACTTATTAGATGATTGAATAGGACTGCATGATATCCACACGTACAATGAGTTTAGGGTTGTTACATTTCATTATTATTATTTCTTTATCGGAATACAATTTAACAATTTTGTAATGATGATAACTAAATAAAAAGTTGCCCTTTAGCCAACCTTTAGATTACAATGCCAAGTACCTAACTGGAACAGTTTACAAGTTCATAGTAGTAAAATATAAATTATTATCATTCATCAAACTTGTTTGCTATTCTAGTTCTTCTATAAAATGAAAAATGTTTATTAGAGATGTCTTAATCATATACCGCATAATTTTAGGTTAAGCAGATTTTGTGTGTATAATACATATAAACTACAGTAAGTGAATGCTACCTACTTATATATAATTTAAAGTAATATTAATGAAACCACTTCCACGACGAAGAGACCTCGTTTTTTTTTAAATTTTATGTTAGTAAATTATATGATAATGAAGCTTAAGCCAAAGTATGTTAGGTTTTGAAGGAATAGTAGAGAAGTAACTGTGTTAGGTAATAGCTTGTTTAGAAAAGTAAATGAGTGTAGGTTGTGTTGTAAGATATGTAAATATCATTGCTGAAATTACATTTCTTTTGGGTTTGTAGTTCATAAGTCTGGACCTTTCTGGACATTTATGTAACTTTTTGCTTTCCTAGTTTTTACTCACAAGAAACTTTAAAAATAGAGTTTACCGTATTTTTTCACAGGGGAAATATAGATTATTGGTAAGTGCATTTAGTGTATCTTTATTGTGTTGTATATGTTAACGTGTAATAATCGAAACGCCTGGGGGCGAGCCGGCCCCGCGCTCCTTTTCTCGGGGGCCTCATGCAAATACACCTTAACTACAGTGCGACGCGGCCCCTTCACCCAAGCCCGGTTGCTTGCTACGCGCCAATAGGTTCATTCCGGCACTTACTCTCAAATTTGCCACAGTTGTTCACTTTACCCTTCCAGTCGCAGGTTTGTTTATCAAGATCGAAAGCCAGTCCAGACGGGCAAGTGATTTGTTTAAGACCTGACCTAGTGCACCTGCGTTGACAAGAAATGTGTCATTAAAGAAAATGTTATGACTCTAGGAAGTGATCATTCGGAAGGCTAATAGGTCCACCGGATTGTGACACTTGACTGGGTTCATAAACGAAACTTAGCCCTCCGCATAACCAGTTCCCCCATATGACGGAACTTACTTTCTAGTTCTTTGCAATTCTTAACATGGGTTTTCCAGTCACAAGTTTGACGGTCGATATCGAATGCGAGACCGCCTGGGCAACGCACAGAGGCGAGCCGCGTCACCCCGTTCTCACCGCCCTTGTCGCACCTGTACACAGCGGAACTCTGAGCTTTGTCTATAATATCTTTTACACATCATAATATACCCACCCTATACATAACAAGGTTCGTTAATGGTTATATTCACGAGCCTTAGCATGTATACAACAAAAATCAGCAGATATAAATCCGTACCTGGAACGAGCTGAAATACTAATGTGAATAATAGAGTACATGTCAGAGATATATATATACATATATACTATCACGTAACAGCAGACTTAAAGTTAAGAATATTTAAAGAAAAGTATTCGATGAGAACAATTTACGAGTACTATAACTACTATACATATAATATTCTTAGCACGATAGATACCGTTTTGCTTTGCTTACATACTTGAATATCAAGTCCTCGCTCACTGCATACTAAGCAGTGCCCATAAATAAATCAAACGACAAACAACGATTCATGACCACATTCACAACCTTAATATATCCAATTGTAACTACACGATAAATATAGAATGACCTTTTTGTAAATGCCACAACCCTAGGAGTTGTGGTAATCTAAATGCCGGTCTGCTATTAAACGAGATTATCCAATTCTTATTGATTTCCTGCAAGTTATATCCGCTAAGTAAACCTACGAAGCTTTCATTTCTACTAATCGGAAAACTTGTTCCATTGCTAACCAGTTTTCACTAGACTGTCATAGAAACATGACGACGATATGACGACACAATAACATTGCGACTCAAAATTGTTTCGAAACAACTAACTATATCATAATGTAACAACGAATGAGTTATGCTTAAAAGTTGTCATTGTTTAAAACTTACCTGACTACATCGCGGCAGTCTCCTTCAGTGGTAAGCCGGAAATATTCATCAGCCGGGCGACCCTCGCACAATTGTTCTGGGGTTGCATCGTCTCCACCGGAATCATCATCTTGTCGCTTAACTCGCGTACTGTACACTACAATATATTTATTAATTTAATTAATTACTGTTTGCTTGAATAATTTGTGTACCTTACATAACAAGAAATAAATGTCTACAATTTAGATTAGTAAACGGGGCCCCAGCCGTACCCTCTTTAGCATGCTCATTAGGTAACTCAACTTAACGTAAGCCGTGATTACAACATCGCCTGTAATGGAATGTTGTACCTGCAGTTACATTGCATCGCCGTGTTTATGTGCGCACTAATGCCTTCTACATTTATACTAACTAAAGAATGTGTTAAAGTATAATATAAATTCGGTTATGGGTTAAATGGAATAATTACACATTAGGCAGCTAAGGCAGCGTAGAAGCTTTAAGTAAAAGTCCTCATATTTTAAACACTGAGTTCACATATTTATTAAGTGCGTGACACGATTTGTTTATTACAGAATTCTAAGTTTAGAACTATCCAAGTGAATTGCAGTTCCAATCCATGTCGGCATTGAAAGTTGAAACGTTAAAAAGAAATCGAGGTCAAGCGAAGTAAACGAGCCACGTAGGATGCCGGCGTTCTTTCTTTGTTACTCTACGGTAAACTTTGACTTATGTAAACGTGTTTTTTGACTACATTTAAGCTTTTTACTATAAGATGATCTAGAATAATAAGGAATAATAAGTTATTTTTTATTGTTATGTAATTGAAATATTTTGCAATGTTTTAAACGTAATATACATAACAGTTTTGAGATTTGCAAAGGAAATTATTTTATTAAAAACAACTTCTTACTGTATGTGTTGTTATTTATAAAATAATACATATTTAGATAATGTAAATATAGCATATATAAACATATTTAATACTTTTATAAATTTTAACTTTTAGCATTAAGTGTGCCCTTGTACACACGTTATGGAGAAAATGATAAACAACTAATAAACAAATATGGCAATGTGTTTGTATTATTATCCATTTAATCATAATTTAATAAAATAAACTAGTACAAACAGCCTTCAATTTAGAATAAATAAAAAAATACAACTTACCGTTACAAAGGAAATAAAATTATTATTAATTAAAAATATGTAAATGTTAAGTTGACGGTTTTTAATAAGGATTTATTTCTTACTAAAAATCCAAAAAAATAATTGTATTTTTATTTTAAAAGTAGCTTGAGTTTTGTAGTAATGCTTTTCAGTGTGTGTATTTCAATGGTATTATATATTTCATGACACTAAAATATAATTAATATTATGGGACTCACCGAGACAGCTGAGCAACAACACACCGAGACACAGATACGCGTGTCGAGCCATGATGCTCGGCGTGGACTGGTGGCTGCGACGTGCGCTGTCAAGAAAGTGCAAGAGGTGTCGGCTGCCCCTCTTCACCTATTTGTATTTATATAACCTGGCAGCGCAAACTCGGCACCCGCCGCGCTAAGACACATCAGCCGTCCTATAGGTAAAGCAGCTCAAAACAATGTAAGCTGTTGTATTATTCTGGCAGCTTTTAAAAAGCATTCAACGTTGTAGCTTGAGGTATCGTAATATGTAAATGATTATGAGGAACATCGTTAATTATTTGGATAAATCACCTTCGAACACTTTTTTTCAGCTTTTAGCAATTCAATTTGTGCAATATTTTTACCTTGCGTATATAATCTCTCTTTTGAAAATACTTTAGTAAGTAATTAAGTTGTTCAGTTAAAACGGGTAGGTATAGAACAATTCTGCAGTATGCAGTACACACAAATTATATTATCTTAAAGTGGTTTCCTTATTCATATTTGCATAATAGGCAAAAATTTATGTCTGTTTTAAAAATATGAATATATATCCAGTTAATGTTTCTTGAAATAAAAATGAAGTTCTAAACATATTACTTGCAGTTCTTACGTCAATCTCTCTACGATGACAAATTTAATACTTAACGTCCATGACTTAAAACAACACCACAAAAGAGTTATAAGAATTGAGACTCTTCTCGAACAGGCTATAAATACGCGAGATCTATTCTCATCTCATATAGACATCAGTTCTCTTTCTAAAGTGCATTGCTAAAGTTCATTTCAGATTTTATTAATTTTATTTCAGATTTTATACATATAATGTTGGGCTTTCCTGATTTTTAAACAATGTTTAGTTACTTATAGTTAAAACAAATAGTTAACTTAAAAACTAAATAAGCAATTTGATTTCGTAAAGGTCACGTCACGTTTTTTGTGCGACATTGCAGACGCAGCTGCCAGACATAATATATTAATTTTAATGATAAAGAAATCAAGAAATATTAGTTGAGATGATAACTTAATTGCTTTTATTATGAGCAATAGTAGTCATCATATGTTTAATCTAGGTCTACTAAACTAACTTGTAATAATTTTAGTTTAAAATAATAATTGTTAAGGGTTTATGTGAGTCCTTTATAAAAAGAGTTATGTAACTGACCAGATATTTGTGACTACATGCGTATCATTATAGATTTACCTAAGATTATATATTTATTTCCTAACCAATTTAAGGAAGTTTGTAATTCTACATAAAACACGATCGAAGTGGTTTATATGGAAGTGATGAACGCTGACAGTTATAACGGGCACCCTGACAACGTCGCACCGCCAACTCGTTTGTCAAATAAGATTCTTACTACAAATATGTTTCTGAAAATAATTGTTTGGGCGTTTGAGTCTTCCCCAGATTTTTCTATAAATAACTGAAAAAACAACTTACTCTCTGTCTCTCTGACTCTGTCACTAGAGAACTCCTTGATCTATCACTATTATATATCATATATAATAAATTCCTTCTATCACTAGAAGGAATTTACAAATCGCACTCATTACTTGAGTTAAGTGATTTTACATGGATGAAAAATATGAATTTTTGATTTTAATTGCCACCTACTTTCAAATGGCCCATCTAATGTGAACTCGCTTAATTTTAAACGTTGCATTAGAATTCATTAAATAAAAATATAAAGTAGTAAAGGTGCAACATATAATGACAAGTACTAATTATATTAATGTTTTTATGGCAGTGCTTTTGAGTTCTTTTTAAATACATTCTCTTTAAATATTTAAAACATATATACATAGAAAATACCTTTTCTCTCGTTTTATATCTCCTTTCGTGATTGACTTCAATTACTGAATTAGAATGGCTTATTGTATAAACACTTTTTCCATTGATCATGCTTTCCCTTTCAATTCTTGCATCATATTTTAATCTAATCAATGCGATTAAATTCTTTTTAAATATGCTTACATACAATTAGAAATCAATCAGAACGTGATAGGAGCCGGTCATCACATCACAAAGGTCATCGTCGAAAGACGTCGACGACAGGGCGGCACCTTTCCTTCCGACTGACGCATGTCCTTTCCGGGCACGTTTGCTTCGGGAAGTACCTGCACTCGGTCACTAGATTGGAATCGAGTCCCGCCTGTCACCACTACTGTTGCAGTGAGCTCGGCTTAGCATAGGTACGCTAGCATTTTGTTCGTCTTGGATTTCACAGCGTGGTGCCCTCATTGCAGTCATCGGGGAGGATCCCTCGCCGTCGTACAATCCATGGTCGGTAGCGACAGATGTTTTACCGCGGTCGCATCCTTCTGCAAAGATGTCAACTTTCAGAAGGAGGCGGCAGAGAGGGCCTGGGAGGAAGATCTCCACTCGGACCGCAGGGTTTACGGCGGGGTGGTGTCTCGGAATCGGACCGGCTAAAACCACAAGGTAAATAATAAAACTAACTTTATTAATAAAAAAATACGTTTTGTTTCTATATTAAATACCAGCTGTACCCCGCCACGCGGCAGATTGCTGTGGCAGATTATTGTTGCATTTATGAGAAATGACTAATCTGACGCAAAACGTAAGATAAAACAATCTTTGAAGCGGTTTGTACATCGTGTCAAAATATGAGCTTAATCGGTGCAGAACTTTTTGAGTTTTTGAAGCTTATACAAACCAAATTAACATTTCTACTTATATAAGATAGATATAGATTCCACATGGAATTCAGATTAAGTATAATAAACTATTGATATTTGCTCACAACTTTTGTAACTCCATATATTATGTTATAGAAACCATATGGAGTAATTTTCATCAAGGACTCTTACATATGACCGCGATTTAGTCACTCTGAATTGTAAATATTCATAGGTTAGTAGAGACTTGATGCTTTTAACAATAAAAATGTTTGTTTTAAAAAAGAAAATTAATGAATAATATTTGTAAAAGTGTTTGACTTAGCCGTTAAGTTGGTAATTATTGACAATATAATCGATCATGGCTATATCACATAAAAAATTATTATACAAGCCGTAGGCATCGAATTGACAGACAGTATTTCAGGTAAGTAACATATTTTTTCATATTATAAGTGACTAACACATGAGATAAATATATTCTCTTTGAATATTCAAAACGTATTATCCGCGCGAGAGTCATGCTTTGGCACAACGTGAACGGTAGCTTGGTGTTGCTGGATGAAGCGGGTAAATTATTGGAGAGGGTTCTTTTTGCCCGCATCGTCCGGCAGCTCTGCAAGGTGGGCCTGGATCTGCCAGACGTCAAATTCG
Source organism: Arctia plantaginis (assembly GCA_902825455.1). Classification (NCBI taxonomy): domain Eukaryota; kingdom Metazoa; phylum Arthropoda; class Insecta; order Lepidoptera; family Erebidae; genus Arctia; species Arctia plantaginis. The sequence continues at coordinate 13,786,652 of CADEBD010000288.1, forward strand.
GCGTTCAGCGATCGGCGCTGTGATGCGCTTCAGGATCGTGACTGAAGACCTCTGGCGGCGTGCTGCTAGCGGTGTCATTAGACATCGTCAACCCATGCAATAGCCTGCCATTCAGCTACATTAGGGAGGCACTCCACTATCACGGGTTGCCAGAGGCGGTCAGTGACAGACTATTTAGAGGAGCCTACCATCATGCACGAGGACTAAGATTGATATCTGAGGCGCTTGCCCACGGCGTGCAGTGTTCCGCAATTGTTTGTTCTTGGTACCCTCCGGTAGAATTTAGGGTCTGAGCGTAATTTGTTACGCTGATACAATTCCCGAGGAACGAACGGGTCTACCAATAGGGATGACCTGGTTTTGACAGCTCATAGGGGCCATGTTCGATGATGGATCTTTGACGTCTCTTGACATTTGTGTTCAGTAAGGTTTGCCATTTCATCATGTCACGTTTTACTTTAAACCAACGCTTGGAACTTCTTTAAAAGTGACGAAGGAAACCCTGTTACTGTGAATGGCGAGCGCTATAACTCGATGTTAACCGAATATTTCTTTCCGGAATTTGATGATATTGATGCAGACGACCTTTATTTTCAACAAGACGGTGCACCACCTCACATTACTCGAGTGAATATGGAATTATTGCGTGGAAAGTTTGGACCGATCAGTTGGCCATCAAGATCGTGTGATTTTACACAACACACACCTTTAGACTATTTTCTTTGGGGTTACGTTAAATCTAAAGTGTAATAATCTAGCTACAATTCGTGACCTAAAAACCAACATTCGACAAGCCATAACCGACATACCGGCCGAAATGGTGCACCGCGTCATCGAAAATTGGCGTGAGCGGGTGACCGTCTACAAAAAGAGCCGCGGCGGTCATTTGGCCGATATATTATTTAAAACATAAATTGCATAAAATTATCTATCAAATAAATCAATCGGATGCATTTTTCATAAAAAATTGTGTGTTTTATTCAATTTTTAAACCAGGACGTTCTTATTGGTAGACACCATATATATATATATATATATAAGAGTTTGTAGCTTCTCTTAAATTGCAATACAAACAATTTCTCTCTCGAGTATTAACGTATAGTACGTCATTACTCTGCTAAATGCTTATTTCACTCTGCATTGATTTTTATAACACTCATTTTTTTGAAGTTGTAATGCTCCATAAGAGAACCGATTTCGAGCATAGAAGACGTGGGCAGTGATATCAGTCGTCGTCGGGGCATCGAGCCACAAGAGAGTGGGGATTTCTGGTGGCAAATTAGGAGGCGGCGGCCTGATTAGGAGGTAGTCCGTTGGAGCAAGGTCTGGCGAATACATAGGATGACGTATGGTGGTTATCGCGGCGGTAAGATCCGTTATAGAAGATTGGCTCAAGTGGCATTACTGAACCCTCTCATACCGGTAGACGCAGGTGATCACCTGGAAAGGATGCTTTGGAGATTACCTGTGTCTGATTACCTGAGTGCCACCACTGCGATGGCCGGACCGAGGACACAGCGCTCCGCATGCTGGCAAAATGAACGGCTTGGGTGGAGCAGAGCATTATTTAATATGCTATTTATTTAATAAATGCATTTGTGTTTGTGATTCATTTCTGTTAATCTAAGGTGAAGGAAAGGTAACTTCCTGAATTATTGTGTCTATTTAATAAGACCAGTACTCGTATCGGAAGGTGTTTACACTACGGTCCATTTGTACATTCTATTAATTATTCATTTCAAGTAGTCCCGTCGGTTATGGAAGCCTACTACACTTCTTTGTACAGACTGAGCATTATTTATGTGTTTAAAAGCTACGACAATAATTTTGTTGTTGTGATACTTATGGTATATATTCGATTATAATATTGCATACAAAAATATAAAAAATCTTCATAAGAATTGACGGTCCGAGTAGGTAGGTATATTAGTATAATTATGATGCATGGATGTGGGTCATCCAATCGAAATGAAAATTGTGATGAAATGATAATTAAGCACGGTTGACATTTATATACTATTCCTTTAGTGTCACGATATCTATTAGTAGTATTTTTAATGATGACAGAATAATGTCAAGGTAGCCTGGGTATTCAACAACACTTTGGTTTTTTATATACTTTACGTCACTTCCAAATACAATTTAGTATGGCTTAGAGAACAGGCATCATTCTTTTAATGCAACTTGTTAAGCTATTAGATAGATATCAATGTGACCAGTGACGTTCAATTTTTAGGCTCAAGCAATAGCACTAAGGATAATGTTCCTTAGTGCCCATTACTTTCAACCGTCTTGCCAGTTTACGAAATTGTAATGATGAATATTATGAGTACAATGTTCGTAGTATCAACTACCATTAACTTTCGTTCATGTCCCCTACATTAAAATGCAGGTATTAAACACTCGTATTTTCTGTTCTCCAGCCCATAGACGCCTGTTACTTTTTTTAAATTCATAAGTAAAGGTTGTATTTAAAGAAATACGATCATAAGAATAGAACTTGAATAATAAATTTGTTATATATTCAATTACGAACGAGAAAATGGCTATTAAAATTGAACTGATGCTACAAAATAGAAAATACTAATCACAGTAAATTAATTAACACAACCTCCATACTATGTATAGGTAAGCAAGTAATATTTATACCCATAAACTGTAATTACGTACTAATAGTAGTTTTGAATTTTTTTTCGGAATTTTTATCTAACTTTTTTCGGTACGTAATTATTGTTTCTATTGTTTATTCCGTGTGGTGTCGGATTGAGAATACCGACTGTTACCACCCCTATTCATCCTGTGGGTGTCGTAAGAGCCGAGTAAGGGAGCAAACTACGAAGGACAACAGCATTGTAAAAAGAAGGAAAACTTGACAAAAACACTTTTTTTTTTACGTGTGGAAACCCCCTCGGGCCGCGTGTGCTGAGCCGAGTCCTCACTGCAATCGCAGTAGTGACAGGCGGGACTCAATTCCCTCCTAGCGACCGAGTGCAGGTACTTCCCGAAGCAGCCATGCCCGAAAAGGACCTGCGTCAGCCGGAAGGAAAGGGTCCCGTGCTGCCGCCCTGCCCACTCGACGATGACCGGCTGGCAAAAAGGCGTTGTTAACGTTATTATGATCATTTATTACAAAGAAAAAATAAAACATTACAAGATTTATGTAATAGGTATACATATATTGTGTATGATATGTCTAGTATGTGTATAGTATTTAGAAGATACATAAAATGGAACTTTAATCCAATGGCGCCTGGTTTTTCAATTTAAGCGATTTGTTTAATATTTTAAATTAATGTAAATTTAGATGCCCCGATTTGTCATCCAGTATTTGAAATGGGGTAACCTTCATCCTTCTCCAGTTATACTGAATTGTTGTTTTCTCCTTTACATACATATATGTGTTCATAGTTTCTTTTCCTATATCTCTAGTTCTGACCGTGGAAGACGAATAGTTTTGTAGAATATTGCCTGAACTCTTTTATTTGAGCTTTTGCCCACTTAAATTGTTTGAGGGGGAGGGAATTCCGGCCAGATCATATTAACCTTGAACTTAATTCCGCGAAGCAACAAGAGTATTGTCTATTTATTTGAAATGTTTCAACTCTTTTCCATAAGATTAAACGAAAACCATATTAATGACCTGAAAATAAATTAAAGAAAACATCGTTCTTTTAGTTGTAAATACTAAACTATAATTTCACAAAACCTTAACAATTCAGTTCTATAAACATTATTTTTGTTTGAGTACACTGTAAAGTACTGAGGCAAATTAATGTTAAATCCGAGAATTGCTTTTTGTGTCACAGAGACGTGTATGTATTTATCCATCGAATTATAATATGATTATACTTTTATAAAAATCCAGAATAAAAATTATCAGATATCCTCAAAAAAATACATGAATTAGGAATAGCCGCCTAATTAATACAAGGATTTGATTACACACATGGTGTTTAACTCTTAACATATTTGTCGTAACTCTAGGCGTTACATTATGTAGAGCCACATCATGTAACTCCTAGTAAAGTTACGAGTATTCACATAAAATGAATGTTTCCGTTGAAAAGGTCATATAAATTAAGACCTGACATAAAAATTGTATTGCAAACAACTTAAGCTTCCGTTAGAGAGGAAATAGACTAGGCTAGAAATAGTACCATAGTTTACTTGAAATGACTTCGTCAACTTCTTTCCTATATCGATAAAATAAAACACACTCATATGTATGAACAGTACAGATTATGTATTTCATTAGCATGTGCTAACTGGGGTACTGATTTTATATTCAACTTAAGTTATTATACCCAAACTACATATTATTATTAGCTATTTTTGTTCCTTTTTACATACTTGTTGAGTGAGACTCACTTTCGTTTATCGTTAAAACCCGTTTCAAACAAATTTATGTCAATGTCAATTAAAGGTGGAGAGAAGAGCCCGATCTATAACTTATGCAAATCGGAGCGAGATTGGTACAGGTTATAATATTAAAATTTAACAACCTAACCTCATCCTTTATGTGAACTATGTAACTAGGTCTGTAGTTTAAGGTGAGTTTCACTTTATACGGCCAGTAGAAGTTACTATAAATATGCACATTTTTTATAAATCCCTTTTTAATATTCCTACATTTGTATAAGTTTGTCTGAAAATGTCAACATATTCACAGGGGATGTTTAATCAAAGTCAATAGTTACTTTGAAGATATGTCTGTCAAAAGTCAAGGCCACAAAACTGTTTCACAGAATTGGATAATGTCATTTGAAGTATAATATTGGTGTACATACCTGTTTATGTAACGAATATAATTTACAGAGAATTGTCGGCATTTTATTTAAGGTTGTATGTGTAACTGAAATATTAGAAGATGCTCTGTTTGTGGTCGATGCATGTTGGAGGTAGGTATAAATATTAGTCATTCAGTGCAATAAGATGGTAATATTATACTACGACTTGTCAATATCGACATTTATATTTGCAATATCACCCCAAAATGGTGATGGTACTGGATACAATTCAACACTTTCCTCCACGATGCAACTCTTTAATGACACGATAAATGATGAAAGTTCCTTTCTTTGTTATATACCTTTTATACTGTTCATACTGGTGCTGAATGGGGAACAAAAAATAACACAACCTGATCTACCTTTAACAAAGCCCTTCTTCTTTACACAGTATAAAATAAAGTCGCTTTTTTGTGTAGTACGCTTAGATATTTTAAACTTAGCAACGAATTTAAATGCGGTTTTCACCAATAGAGGGAATGATTCAAGAAAAAGGTTTATATGTATAATACATGCATATTTTAGTAGAGAAAATCCGAGGTTTTCAAAGATTTGTCTTAAAAAACATGGTTTTGCGCGCTTACATTGCAAACGCTGGTTAATCCTTACGAGATAGACCAAAATAATGTACTACATAATTGTATTCCTTAAACCAGATCTACCAAAAAGTCTGCAATTGTATATGTCTATCTCCTAAGGATAACCCACAGTAATCATTTTCATCTTTTAAATGTTACAAAAAATCATGGGTTGTTTACGAAGCTATTTTGAACAATACACTATTAATCCTTATCCAATTAAATATATTTGATACGTTGTGCAAAATTGGTCTTTACAGCATATCATTAAATTGAATATTTTAGAAGAAATTAGATGTTTAAATGCGGGTTCAAAGTGGCTGTCGCCGCTTCGGGCCGTACGTCCGTCGCGGTTGGCAGCGGCCGGCATGAGCAGAGCGAGCCTATAAATATTGCATATAAAGATATCCTGTAGTCTAGTCTTATCATAATAATAGTATACCTGATTATTTACTCCACACTGACACTTCATTAGTAGCATCTACATTGCACCCGTGCGAAGCCGGGGCGGATCGCTAGTATACTATAAATGCGAAAGTAACTGTGTCTGTCTATCTGCTAGGTACGTTGTCACGGTTACACCACTAAAGCGATTTTAGTTAAATTTGGCATGAATATACTTTGATTCTTGAGGAAGGACGTAGGCTATTCTTTACTGGAATAACCGACGTTCACGCGGGCGGAGCCACGGATACAAGTTGGTAATATTATAGAATAATCTTATTTCATATCATCCATATAATTAAGAAAAATGATTGTTTAATGGAAATTAAAAATAAACCATTTTATTTTTCTCGCCACAATACATTTTTAAATATTATAGCTTGCACACGAATTATTACTAGATTTTATACTGTGGGAGATTGGTGCCTAAGCTAGACTCAAAGCCTGCTTAATTTTATACATTTCTTTTAGAATTGTGTTTTTGACAATTGACATATAATTGAGGCCGAAGTACTACTTAGTTACTATCATTAGAGCAATAATTATATTATCATTGTTATATACACTTATAATACTTATTTACCATACTACATATACAAACAGTGCTCCGCGGAATTGTTCGGACTAGTCCGGCCGCAACCTTTTTCATCCCCACTACTTGGATAATTGGCGCTCCACCACTGTGCGCTTTTCAAGATACTTTTGCCTTGCAGTACCAGCCTGTGGAACAAGTTATCGGCTGCGGTATTTTCGGACCGATACGACCTTTAAACCTTCAAAGGCTGGCAGTGCACTTGTGACTCCTGAGTTGCAGGCGTTCATGGGCGTCGGTAGTCGCTTTTTATCAGGTCCCGTCTGCTCGTTTGCCCCCTATTCCATAAAAAAACATAAGACCATACTTAACACCTTTAGCGGTAAAGATACAACGGAAATGACACCAATTAAATTAAAGTTTGCATTTAATTATATGTCGATGAAAATCGGGTCATTTATTAAAGTATGAAGTTTAGTTACGCTGTATTCGGAATTATTTTCTGGTACCAGCTGATTGAAATGCTAGTACAGACAATAGATAAAGTACTCGAGATATTATTGTACATATTAATAAATGAGTCTATGCTATATAGACATGTAACACGTGTCAGTATGACATGTATACTTATTCCAACATCGCATGTAAAATATTTAGTTTGGGGCTAATTTTCAGTAAGAAATTCAAGTTAAAAATTTTTGTAATAAATGTTGTAGTTGCAGGTAAATGTTAGTGGAATTATAAATGGCCTTGTGGCAACATCCGGGTGTCTCAGTTATGTAATGTTCGAGGAACGAGGCCCACAGACGGTGACCGGCGCGGACGTCGCGCCGCGGGGTCACACGCAGCGGCAGAATGGCGGCTCGCGATATCCATATCTCCGTGCGACTTACAACCGAGCAACGTGACGCGGCAGTGAACGGCACGCGCTTAGTAGTCATATCACATAGGTCGAGTGCCTCTCAAGTGCCTCTCGAGTCTGGAGTCGTGACCGATGACCGATCACTACATAGGTATACACATGTACTCGTAGGTACTTGATGAGTTAATTAATATACAGTTCGCCGTGGAATAAATTAAGTTAAATAAGGTTAACGAAGCGAATGAATCCACCATGCTTTTTAAGTTACTTTTCAGATTGTCGTTTAAATATTCTTTTCGCACACGCGAGATTTTATATATATATATACCAAACGCTAACTTATCAACATCTACCAAAAAGCGAAAACTCAAACTGACTTTATGTCATAAAAAAAAATTGATTGAAATCGTCTTTTACGTAGGTCACTACCTATCCACACAAGAGGGGGTCACACCGTAGATGGCCCGAGGTATGTCAAGGTACCAAGGATTTCCTTTCTAGGGTACATCTGGATCCCCGTCAACTGAAACCCGAAACGGCATACGGTTTTTGGTCGGTGGTGGTTCGAGTTCGACATAACCACGGGTTTTGACCGATTTTCACACAAAAAAAAAGGTTTTGAAAATGGATCAAAATAAATAAAGTATTGGATATGCAGAAGAAACGGTGTGGGTGATAGCATGCAGCCTTGTGGGACACATGCATTAACGAATTTCATGTTGGAGCATGCACCGTCGACAACGACCTTAATGCTTCTGTCCACAAGGAAGTTGGTGACCCAATTACACAATTTCTCGGGAAGCCCATAGGAAGGGAGCTTCGAGAGAAGCGCCTTATGCCAGACCCGATCGAAGTCCTTCGCTATGTCCAAACTAACCGCACAAGCCTCTCCTTTGGACCCGATCGCCTGTGTCCATCGGGATGTTAGAAAGACGAGAAGATCACCAGCTAAGCGACCCCGGTGAAAAACATATTGTAAACAAAAGTTGCGATAAAACCGGTGCCAACTCTACAACACGATAAGAGAGATTCCATCGGGCCCACACGACTTATGAATGTCGAGGGAAAAGAGAACTGGATTTCCGGCATACAGCTGCGGCATCGCGGTATGGTCGGCGGTACGTTTCCCGTGTCATCCAAAATCGAGCTGGATGCAAAGCGTTCGCCTGGAAGATTGGCTTTCTCCTTAACATCATAGGCTAACGTATTATCGCCCATCTGCTGGGGTGGAATAAGGGATTGGCTACAGAAATCCCCCCGGACAGCCTTGGCAAAAGACCAGAATGCACGAGTTCCAGAAGGAAGTCTCCATCAGTCCATAGACCTCTCTCGCCGTTTTTATTATATTCACCAGAAGTCTTTTTGACCATCACCGTCATCATCAATAGCCTTTAATAATCCACTGCTGGACAAAGGGTTCTCCTGAGAAAGGAGGTTTCGGCCTACTATGCCACGCTGGCCAGACGGTGATGTTTTTTTTGACTATACTTTCGTGTAAATAAACTATGGTACTATTAATTAATTTGTTAATTTAAAACATCTAGCCAAAGCGTCTTTAGATATGATATACAAGAACAAAAAAGATGATGATCTCGATAAAGTATACCGTCTAGGTAATAAGGCAATCGTTATTTCACCTCAAGAAGAAAAATACATAAATAACCTTTTTTATTCATGCAAATATATTAAGTAATATTTTTTTTATTCATTTTAGTAGATACAAGCTTTCTCGGCATCTGCTTAAAAAACACAAAATAATGATATTGGTAAATAGTATTGTGATTACAATACTGTTAGAGCTTTCTCTATACTAACATACTTATTTATGCACTTAACATAACCATTATAATTTATTTAAATATCGATGCTTTTAGCAAATCTAAAACTCACAAAAGTGTCCATATGTGGGTCAGAACTGTTACAAGAGAATGGCTATTCATATTATTTATTCTTACATAATGGGTGATATTGGTTCAAAAACGTTTTTTTTTTCATAAAGAAGTTATGTATGCATCTAGTATGAGTTTTATAGAGAGAAATTGTGCAAGTTCTATGTATTCCGGTAGACTTGGTAAGAGCACTCGATTTCTAATTTGAAATCGAAAAACAACAACTTCAAGGTAAAACGAATACGGATATAGGCTCCAATTATAAACGACATAATATTAATTTTATGTATAAGGGAGTTCCGGAAGTCCACCAATCCGGAAATATCCTGTATATCCTATTTGAATGGCCTTAAAAGTAAGGCAGCCGGAAATATTAACGACGTGAAATGTAAAAACATACGGAGAAATGTTGTAAATTTATCGAGCTTTCCTCTATTGGGACTTGAAAAGCGAACAAGCGAACATCATCGCTCCCAGATATTTATTGGCCTGGGAAAGGGCCTTATCAGGGCACATTTTGAACAATAAAGTTGTGTTTTATCCATAAAACATTTTTTTAGTAATTCTATGTATATTAAAACTCATGATCAACATGAGAGAAAAACAAATAACTTTTCAGAACACAAATCATTATAATTTAACCAAATCTTTAACCCTATTTTAGACTTATTTATAAAATGTTATTTATACTCGTAGTTGTTGCTAAGTTTTCGTATACAATTATATTTTATTAAATTTAAAGTTTATTTATTGTATTTTAAAGTTGATTGCGTCATTATCATATTTATGAGGTAATTTTAAAAATATCTGCTCTGCAAATATGGAACATTTCATTTATTATGAAGTTTTCAAATTACAGTAACAGGTAGGCGCCGTACTTATTATGGCGATAGGCAGCCTTCCAACGAATTTTTATAAAAAGTTATGAGGATATATGCACATTTATGTCTGCCAAACCAAACATTTGAAAGCAACTTTGCCTAAAGTCAATTTGTTGTGTCAATTTGCGTTCCTCCATATAATTTGTTTATAGAGTCATCCAATTTATTCCTATTTTTTCTTTTCCTATTGACAGTTGTTGCTCGCGACAGGTAGTGATGACTAACTTAGGGTAACAGATAGGAATATCCCGCTAGATGCGAGGAACATTGATTACTTCAGTTTTTGGATAATACAGAAATTATGACATGGAAGCATTTTCTTTCAATTATTTTTTAATAATATAATTCAGTAATATAATAATAATATAATATAAGTCAGCCCAGAGTTATTAAAATATCAGTTTTTATTTGCAATGCTATGTCTTGTTTAATCGCAGTCTTATTTAGTCTTTTCGCATTTGGGAGATACACTGTTAATTGTGTAAGAATGAAGATTTAACATTTAAACTGCCAATCGTTTGCCGATATGCGGTCGTTACGTCTACCGACCTGGATGCTAGAGCAGGCCTTACTTCCAGTTTTAGATGTACACTTATAGTAGTATTTATATACGCATCTAGTACGATTTAAATAAATAACTGGTTTTGTATTAAGCAAAAATCGCCACTCTCCTTTACTTTATTAGATTAAAACTCATTATAAATCCGTGTGGTGACGGATAAAGATACGGATACAGAGTGTCACCACCCCTAGTCATCCTGGGGGTGTCGTAAGAGCCGACTAAGGGAGTAAACTACGCAGGCACTGCAAAGAGAAGGAAAACAACCCGCCTGACCAGCGTGGTATAGTAGGCCAAAACCTGCTCTCTAAGGAGAGGCCTATGTCCAGCAGTGGACTAGTAATGCTGTTGATGATGATAAAAAATGATATTTTAAAAGACAGTAATGAAAAACATTTTAAATTAAGTTTGCTTACAATGTCATTTTCCCTGTCTCTAACCATTTTTGTTACTATACCTAGATAATATATACTCGTAGTATAGGTATTAGTTATTATAATAATAAAATTGCCATATCTTTTTTGTTAGTAAAACAAAAATCGTCTTTCGTAATTAGAACATATTGAATCATATTCATTTAACTAATCGAGTGATTCAGAAACAATGGATACAAACTTTCCTAAGATTCACAGTGTGCACGTCGAGGCAACATGCGACGAAGCGCAAGCGCAAAGCGTCATGCCCACTACGACGCAAGTAGGCGCGCACGAGTCAAGGATTCTACAAGATATTTCCTTTCACTTGCGACAATGCTATTATATTATATATATCGGTAGGTATGCACATAGCGTACTCGCTCACTACACGACCTAGCTAGACTAGGTATTTATATTCTATTCAATAAATATGTATGTACGTCATATGCATTATTGTGAAGGCTACATGCTACTCCTTGCTTTTTATTTCTTTTATAAACTTATCATAATATTTGATAATTTACTTATCTTGTATATCGATTTGGGGTAATAGCTTTATCTGGCGGCAGGAACAATCTGTGATACTAATTGTCATTTTAAATTGAAAGCAGAATCATCAGACCTGCCGTCCTGCATAGCTCCGAATGTTGCCCAAAGAAGTGAATTGCTGAGAGACGTAGCACGTGGCTGAAATGTGAATGTTAAGATGAGTAGTGGCTGTGTGGTGGGACTAGGATGGACAAAGTGAGGAATGAATACAATAGAGGAAGCCTTAAAGTAATACCCGTTGATGAAAAGTTAAGAAGCAACAGTCCTCAACTTTTCATCCAGGTGATGTGATGCGTCCCCGGGATAGGGCCTGGTTAGGCGCGGCGTCGATCCGGGGGGGACCTAAAATAACATGTTCCGGGTCCTCCCCAAAGCAGGGTGCCTAAGACCGGGCGTCGGGGTGATTTTTAGTGGAATCACCACATACTCTTGGCTCCTGCGTCCCCGAAGATCGGGAGATCAGAAATTTTTTCCAACCCATCATCAAAAAAAAAAGGTGGTATGATGCGATGAAAAAGTTTTACGTAGGAAGTTGAAGGATAGAATAGCAGAAGACGGTCAAAGAAAAGATGGATTAACTACGTAAAAGAAGATATGGCTAGAAAGGAAGTAAGCAGTAAACTAATAGAGGAGATTTAAGAACAAAATAAATTGTGCCATCCCAAACAAATTCTGGAAAAGGGCAAGAAGATGATGATGAACTTCATCTGCATTAGTGTGGTTACTTTAAATTTACGAAATGATAATTAATACATGTCGAGTATTGTTATATAAGGTATGCTTGACTTACGAATCCCGGAAACGGAAATCTTGGTGCGGTTTTTCATAACGCTATCATTGTAATAGAAAGCTGTTAGTCTTAACTACATGAAAACATCAGTACCGGCTTTCACGATCTTAGTACTAGAAAAACAACACTTAAAAAAAGAGATTTTCTTCTGTGTAGTATTTGGAAAATTTGTTAGGGAATTGATAGTGGTTACTCCGTCCATGAAAAAACTAGCGATCTAGGTTTTTTATTTTCATTGTATAAATATATCCAATATTTATTACCTGTAATAATGTCGTAAATATGCAAAGAAGTTTTCAAGAAATTTGGACTATTTATATGTACAACCTTCTATGATGGCCATCAAAGCGCAACCACTTTTTCTACATATCTAGCCAGCCAATAATAAATTAACGAAGAAAAACTTTAAAGGTTAACGTGTATAGCACACGGTTTTCATTAAAGTAAATTTAACTACTTGTCCATCCACATTTGAAATCATTAAAAATGTAACTTTGTTTCTTACAGACTATATAGCAACAAAGCTAAAAAATATAGTAGTTGCAAATCAAATTAGAAATTTCTAGCATCTCTTATTCGAAAATTTTCTGCAAGAACTTCCTATGAACTAATTTTCATCCTTTGGTGACTTTTTAATCGATTTAAAAAGTAGAAGGTTCTAGATTCAATTATTTCAATCTGCGTGTATATCTTTGCCATATTAACTATAAATTAACCTGTCAAAGCTTATTATTATTACTAATGGTTTGGCTTTATTATGAACACACAAAAACAATAGCAAGTGTGTTTGAGTTTTAGATGTTATTTTGCCTTATTAATCACCCAAGCTTAGTATACTAGCTTTTAAAAGTTTAAATAGATAAGTACCTAAGTGGCTTTAAGATCAAAAAATATTCCAAGAAGTATTTATCATCAGTGCCTACATAAAAAGCAAGGCGGCCAAGGCTACAAATGATTCAGGATCAAATTATGCAATCCCACTTTGATATTACCTACATTATTATTTCGGCATACCTTTGCATTTTGATTGGAACAAGTATTAAAATGGATCGACCTAACCACTACTAGTATTAGATATAGGTATAATAAAAATTTGTTGAACATTTAATTAATTTAACAAATTTCTCATTCTATTAAGTTAATCTATATTATAACTCTTTAATTAAACCACACCTAGATTATTTAATAGAAATCTGGGGCACAGCTGCTCTAACTAACTTGGCTCAGCTACAGATCGCACAAAATAAATTAATAAAAAGGCATTTTAACTATGATTTCTAGACACCTTCTTAAAAAATTATAAAGACACAAAAATTACGAATTTATCACAAACTTATCACTACTATAATTGCATATTAGTAAGAAAAATACTCATGAAAACTATACAATCATAAAATAAATTTTAGTAAAAAAACATTAACACAACAAATTAAACTAAGGTCTGCCAATAACATAAACTTAATAAAACCTCGCACAAACTACGGGAGTAAAACTATTTTGTATCAGGGAGCAAAAATGTATAATATGCTACCAAAACTTATCAAAGAAGCAAAGAACATCAAGAGGTATAAATTTTTATTATAAAATCATGTAATAAATAACATCAAATGAACTTATACTAGACAACGCTCCACTAATTAATACACACTATGCATACCACGTCTAGCTACCCTTGATCTTTGTACTCTGCGATAACAGAACAAGTTCTACAATATTTTAGTTTGCAAAAGTATTCACACTTACCCTCAAAGTTAATTATTTATTTTTTACTTTGTATTAACTACTTAGATTTGCCGCTCCATATAAATATATTGTCAATTGTATATTGTATAGTTATGTTCTCATGTAAGTGAATGTTATTCTTAATGAGAATAAAGTTTCTGAAACCCGAAAATATATAGATTTATATATTTCAGTGACATATACAATATGTATTTTCTATTACTTACATATGACATATTGTCACTTTATAGGTGTTAACAATAAATATCTACTATGAGTGCGAACGCACGGTGACGAGGCTGAAGAAGACTTTCACTGCTTTCACTGTCGCAAGCTGCAGCACTTCTCGTGCCACCATGCCTAATATCAGCGGTGAGCGCTGTTCCAACTCTCTATTTTTTAGATGCCGCTTACAATACAATTGTTTTTCATTGTCCTTATTCAATAAATGCTACGTGTTGCAAAACAAAATGGAAAGTTGGTTATGGAGTTGAGGATATATACCGATATAGATGAAGGTGATGATGTGCAACGCAAGTAACCGCCCACTGATGTCAAGGGAGATTAACGTGTTGGTGGCGCCCGACACCTATTGTTCGGCGCTCAGCCTGTCACGCAGGCATACCACTACGATGTGTCAAACTCATAGATATTGGTGACATTTTGACACGCCAATGTAGTAACGTTGTCATTTTGTGGCTTAAACTACATTCGTACAAATACTTAATATTATCCTCACATGCATTCAATATTTTGCAGAATGTTAAGCAGGTAAAGACAATGAAGGTCGCACAAAATATTCATAGCAAATTCGTGCCCCAAGTATTATTTAGAATTTTTGTTGCTCTTTTATCGTAATAATATTAATTGAGCGATTGGCAAACTATTCACTGATTGTCATTTACATTTTATATTGATGGCTTATTTAAAGTCATCGGCATAGTGCATTGCATCTAACGGACCATCGCTTGGTCAATACCCTTTTCAAATCGCTAATGCATTTTTTTCTTATTGCCTCATCTCTCAACCTGTGGTGATCGATGTACCGAAGAATCAAATGTAGCTGGGTATTAAGTTAAATATAAAAACTTTCCACGAAAGGCTAATGACTCCGCATTCAGGTAGGCAAACAGTTGTCTCCTTCGAAACGATTAATACGAACGAACATTTACAAGACTGATATATAATATAGGTAGGTGGGTTTGTTACTTTTAGTGTTCGTTTAAAATTCTTAAATATATATATTTACTTATTTATAAACATATACAGACGAATGAACTGAAATAATGGCTCAATCTTTTTCCATCATTTGGCTATAAAAAAGGTGAGGTATAAAAATAATAGTGATCTGTATCTTTTACCTAATGAACTTCTTACTGAATGATAAGGTTTGTAAGTTTTGCGCCTACAGAGAAGAGGCCTAGAACTAGCAGCAAGTTGATGACAAAGACTGAAAATTGTGTTAATCACGGAGCTAAAGTAAAAAGCTTAGCTGTAAATAAACTTTGCTTAACGTTTTGCTTCAGTTTGAACTATTTTCTATAAATTTGACTTTTATGTTCCTAAAATTTGCGTAAATAAGAGAAAACTTTTTCATTTGGCACACAAAATATAGGAGGCTTACTATTTTACATATTTCTAGTGCTTATAAACGACGCCTGGATTTAAAATGTTCCAAGTATCAGAATAATATCTTCAAATCTGCAAATCGACAATCTTCAAATCAAAACAGTTTCTAATCTGACTTTATGTGACTAAATGTCCATTTATAAACTTTCTTAACATAAGCAAATATCTCGGCACAGTCGAAGACAAACACTTAAACTTAAGACCAAACCACTTATCGTTCGTGATATACTCTGTACTATGTGTACTGTACGTACTATGTACTGGTGATCAGTGAATCACACATTTACACATGAGGTAAAACCAAAAGCTGTGTCGAAACACGGGTTGGCGATGACACGTGTAATCTAGGAAGAAAATTTCTGATTACAGACCCAGTTACCTATTAAACGAAGACATTATAGAGAGTTCAATACTGAATAGATATTTACCGTTCAGGATAAAAATTATATTTTTTACAGCGTTTTTTACTGATATGTACGGAACTATAACTATAAGGTAACAATGAAGAATTCTTGTTACTAAAGCGTCTACAACTCCAAATCCCTACATCATACATTAGCAGATAAATGTTCATATTAACATGGCGAGTCAGTGACCGTTGAGCAAATATCTCAGTGTTTTTGCACGGTGATGGATGAGGTTCCTATCGCTACATATTTAATTTTTAACTTATTTTAAATAACTGTAAATTACGCCAAAAAAGTTATGACAGTACATTAATTGTAAAACAATCAGTCAAAAGTGAATAACAATATTTTGTTCCGTGCGGTGACATTTAAAGTATGATAATCTAGATAAAAAAGTTTTCAATGATAAAGTTTGAGCTGAACGAATAGGACAGTGAATCGGCCATTATCACGGGCCAGTATCATTTAATATAGGATGGGCCATGAGCTGATAGGGAGATAGTTTTAATACATTATCATGGTTGTTATTCAGTCATTACTGCAATGATATTATAAAAAGAATGTAATGGCAGCCGGACTTCTTAATTTATTTATTTATTTATAACTTTATGCACATTTGTACATCGGCGGACTTAATGCCCAAGGCATTCTCTCCCAGTCAACCTTTAGTTAGTGTACAAATCGTGAGTTATTTGAGTGAGACTTTTTTCATCATAGAGTCTATGTAAAATGATTATTAATAATTCTTGGTTTAAGAATTGTGACTGAGTGTAAAGTATTTTTATTGGGGTAAGTATATTAAAGTGCCGGTTTAAACACGCTTTAAAGTGACTACTCCGCTACAGTTACGCTTGACCCAAGAAATTGCAAAGATCTTAATAGGTCAAGTCGATCTCACAAACATGTGGATGTCTGAGCAATCATTCCTTTTTGTTTCTTTTATGATTGTTCAATCTTTCGTCATTGGCGTGTCACTGACATCGTTGAAAGTTGTATTGTTTGGGTGATAATAAAAACAATGTAGCAAATTTTTATGTTTTATATTTTTTATAAATTTATAAAACAGACTTACATTAGAAAAATCACATAAACTATTAAACAGACATATTAAATATTTATGTGAATTTATATTACATATAGTAAGGTAGGTACTTAGGCTACGGACGGGATTATGACCCGGTACATTTTGGAATCACTGGAAAACATATTCACAGTTGCTTAATTTAAGTGTATTTGAGCCAAATAATTCAATGGTTTCCTAACAGCAAATATGTAATCCAAGTAAATCACACTTTTGAATTTTTATATCAACTACTTAGAGCTCGAGAGACTTGAGATCATGGCTCTATTTAATAATGGCCGTCACCTGTAGGATCGTTAAGCCATGGGTAGTTGGTTGGGCATCTCAAGCATGTCTGCAGGTTTATGGTTTCCCCGGGCACCTCCTTAGAGATAAGCTTGCAAGAGTGGGGTACCCAACAGGCGGGAATACCTTCAACAGCACACTTTTCCCTCCAGGGTTCAAAGTTCTTAGCTTCGCTGATCGTGCGAGGATTTTGAATCCATTGAATTACTTGAGTCATGGTCACGAAGTACACGTCATTGTGACTTTCAAGTATTTCATCGACCCAGTACAAGAATGCTTCCAAGAATTCAGGATTATTTCTAAGCCATGCGGCATGGAAATAAAGTCCCAATGGAGCCCTATTTTGTTCATAATGACGGTCAAAATTGTGGTTTAAGAAGTTATAAAACTGGTCTCCTGTCAAAATATTGGAACATGAGTCAACCATAGCGCATCCGGGTAAATATTCATCATTGCTGGGATCCTCGCGACGGTCAAGTTCGTTCATTACCATTTCCCAGACGGCATGGCTCCTGGTAGGACAGCTCTGCAAGTTACCGTGGCAGCGGTGCGGCATTCTGAAGTACATAGTGTAGGGCCATAGGGGTGGGTTTGATAAGGGAGCCGTAATGGTACTGTCATACAAGAAGGCTTGCTCTTCCATCATAGTGAACTGGTTGTTACCACCGACACGTAGATACGGTGCTCGTACACCTACTACGCTGTTGTCCGTAATGTTAGAGAACTTCTCTATGATAACTCTCATGCCAGCCATCTCCTTGCCCCAGTCGTCGACTGTAGCGTTACTCCAGAAGCGTTCGTCGTCATTGTGCCTATATGAAAAACATTGACATAAGCATAGCAATATTGTATAGCTGGTATGACCGGAGAGAGACATTTATTGGTTCAATAATAAGTGTACATATGACATTAGTTTCGCTAATTGTAATTATCATCATCATCATCAACAGCCAATCACAGTCCACTGCTGGAGATAGGCCTTTTCTAAATAATCTCAATATTTAAAATTTTCACTTTTGAAATAGTAAACTTTTATATCAGAGAGTAAGTAATTTTAAATGTTTAAAGTGTCCTTGTGTAGAATGTAGTAAAGTTGATTATGAATAACTTACGTGATTGAGTGTACGGCGATTTCATGGCCCTTCCTATGAGTTTCCTGGACAGCAGAGTAGTTGCTGTACTTGTGTGAAACGAAGTATGTAGCTTTTATGTCGCAGCCATTTGGATTTTTACGTTTCCCGTTAAAGATTTCTTTATACAATTCTATGTTGTTGTTATTAATAGCGTCATCAAAAGTAATGGTGATCATCTGAGGGACATCTTTGGCGGGTAGATCACCTGGGATAACAGTACCATCTTCTGAGCAGAAGCAGTCAGGCAGCACACACTGAGAAGGGTCGCACGGTGGCGCACTGTTGGGGTCGTTGTCGATATCTACGTCAAACAGAAATCACAATATATTCTGACCCTAATTAATCACTCATATTATTTATTATACATTTTAAAAAAGTCAATAAAATAACAAAGAAATCTATAAACGAAATCTTACAAGACTTTCTAAATACTGTCTAAATATTTGTCATTAAATGTTGAACTCATGTTTAACTGATCAAACAAGACTGCATCACTGGAATCGCATTTTTGGCTGTGCATAGTGTGAGAAACAACTTGGTTAGTAATGTAATACATACAATGTTTACCAATGAGGGTTACATTATCTGTATACCAGTCGTGTATAGCTGCACTCGCCAGCATAATATGTGAATCTTGGGCGGGGCGAGAGTCGGAACCAGTATGGGTACTTTCGCTCGATCAAATTACTCGACAAAGCTGACACACGCTGGATTTCACTTTTGATACAGCTAGCTATATTAAGCAATTTGTAATACATATTACATAATGCCCAAATCGTATTTTTGTAAAAAAAACACCCTACAAAAATAACGAATGAATACTCAGATTTCAAATTCAATAAACTGTATTGACGCTTTTTTTGGCTGTGAGAATTAATTTTATTGGAAGTCTTTGTTGATATGCACATAAATTCACTATTGATACGTGAGGTACAATAATGGTGACGCACTTCCAATCCAGGGTCCTAGTAACTGGTGAACGGAGTTTCGAATCCGAGTCAGGTACCTTATTATAATTCAAAGTGATTTCAAGTCATATAGCGAGGCAGGGAATTTTATTCTATAAGCCGTGTGGGTGATTCGATGCATGCCGACAGCCTACTGATGTTGAATGTTTGTGAAATGTGAATCTAGAGCTTTCTAAGCAACATTTAATATACACAAGTGATATGAATAACCCGAAATATTAGTTTAATCAATTAATTAAGTACCCTGTTTGAACGTTACGACATAACATTGAGATGTTTTTTATGCCAAGTGATTGGCATTTCAGGTAGGTAGGCCGGTCACGTCTAACGACCCAGTTCTTATTTGAGAATTTGTACATTCAAGTTCAATTGCTTATTTAAATTTTACTTTCTTATTGCATCTAATAATAAATTTGTTATAATAAGTAAAAAGGAAATCGTGGTATTTTTAATAGTCTATTTGAATATAATAATAGTAATATATTAAATTTATATATATATATATATATATGAGTAAATTTGTAGTAGTGTAATAGTAGTAGGCACAGCGAATCAAAGTAAAATTACAAGTAATGTGAACTAATATGGTAACTGGAGACGTACTCACCACAAGTATTTTCGTCAGAACCATCAGCACAGTCCTTTTCACCGTTACAAAACAAACCACGCTCGATACAGTTCCTGTCCCCACAAGCGAGATGACCGTCTTGACACAGAGGCTCGTCAGTGTATAATAAAGGCTTTGCCTTACGCTCCTTACTCTTCAATTGACAATTTTTGACTGCGTCTTTCCAATCACAGGTCTGTTTTTCAATATCAAAGAACAAACCAGCTGGACAACGGATGGCTTGGATACCCTGTCACAAATAGACTTTTTGTTTTATTAACTTACCAGAACAGAAGTTTAAGACATTTAAATGAATTTCCTATGGGAATGAATAAGAAGGCCCTAAGTGAAATAAAATTCTAGTAACACTGAAAATGTAATGTATCTGTAACATTTATATTCATCTAAATATCTTGCAGCTATGCAAAATACTTAATTTATTTCCACAATGCGTTAAGGTTAACTGGTAGAGAATACCTTTGGCATTAAGCCTGCCTGTGTACAAAATATGTGCATAAACTTTAAATAAATACATAGGTGAGTAGGAAAGTTTATGGATTCGGTTATTTTAATTCGACGATATTTTAATTCGAACTAACAGCAACAAGTTTTTATATTTAACCGTATTTATCAGTAGAAGAATAACAGAATTACTGTCAAGGTTCGAGTCTATATAGGTAATAACAAGAAGCACGTGACTATAAATAAATAATTGGAAGGTTTTATTTCATCATACTTGTATTTATTTATCTGACTTGTTTTCACTGAAGTAAAATGTTGTTTTTACGTTTTAAATAACAATGAAATAATATTAACTATAGTTTGTAGTAACTAGTGTATGTGTATGCCAAAATTGTCTTCTTATATGTGGTTTTGGATCACATGCCGAACTATTAAGTTTGTAGAAAAGAAATATTGAAAATGTTTTACTTTTTGTTACTATATGTAAAGCAGAGACATCCGTATGGGATATTGTGCCAACTTGAATAATTATAACAATAATCTTTATAAGAAGCGGGTGAAGCCGGCCGGCGCGCGGTTTGCGTGTTCTTACATTACCTTGAATGGCGTAAGAACGCAGCAGTAATACCTACCCACAAATACGCAATGCTCTGTTGTTTATATTGAGGACAAATTTCTAACGTTTATTGCATTTCGCATATTTTTAATTATACTACCTTAGCCGTACTTGTATTAAAATTCCTCAGCGATTAAGCAACATATAATTCAAAATAACTACGTACATTTTTTATAATAAGTCTTTAATATTCTCAATGTGATCCAGTTTGAAAGTAGCTCACATTCCGCATAGTATTGGCATAAGGACGTATTTACTGGAGAATGTGTGTAAAAGTATTAATCTATATATGGATGGTACTTACGGAGGCAGTGCACTGAATGACGTCGCGACAGCTGTCGCCATCGCCGGTCACCAGGCGGAACCATTCGCCGGCGTCCTTGCTCTTGCAGAGTTCTTGTTCCAAACTGTCTTCTTTCTTAGCTGTGGCGTTCTCTGCCTGTCGCCGCCATCGGTGCATCCGTTCCGTATCTGCTGATGCTGCATAAATAATTCACAATTAAATAACTGATTACAATATTCGATTACTAATATCGAAGTCGGCTAAGGTTTAGTTTCAAGGGTAGTAATTACGGATCTGTAAATAACTGCCTGTGGTACGAGTACTGTCTATAACTCGACTACAACTATGCGGTTTCACGTAAAACATAATCTGGTTAGGTCGTCAAATATATTTACGTAATACGAGTATAAGGCTTATGGTTAAACATTTACAATTTACCGTTTTTTCCACATTAGAAGTAAAATGTCACTTGGAAGCGAATAAAGTGTCTAAATGCCAAAGGTGGGGTCATGACATTTGACTCGCTTCGAAATGTCAGCGCTTGGGCAAGCGACAAGGACGACTCTTTCTATGTCTTCTGTCTGTACAAAATTGTACATTATGCGTGGCATTTGATTTGTGTGTCGATTAGTCTGACGAAATTATTATAATTCGGAAAGGTTACGGTATAGTCGATCTCCTCGAAGCGTAGTATATACCTAACAACGTGATGATATGCCTATTAGGAAACTACTTTTTATCATAATTTTATATTAGTTCAGTTGTAAAATGTAGAAGCTAATGATGATGCATGATTTATGTTAAGCAAATGATTAAACACACCGACGGCGTTCTATCAGTAGCGACAGTTGCTAAGACAGCCACGAAAGTTTTCGACGAAGTTGCGAGTGTCAACTGTAGGCAGGCAATAAGAAATATGTACTTTTCTGTAGATGCGTGTGTGAGCCGTGTGAGCGAGGAACACGTAACACTAGGAAATTGAACTCTCACACCATTATCTAACTGTCTCGCTTGCACTAGGCGTTGCATTTACCACAACATTTAAATTATTTTTAATTTAAAAAAAAAACATTTACCTAGTTAATTTACGTTACCTAAATTTTATTCTCTAGAGATTAAAGATGTAATACAATGGCTATAAGTCTTAAGATTATTTACAAAAAAGCAATTAAATTGATTTACTCGTTGAGATTACAATCGGTATCTAATTAGTACACGACATGTCTGTATTTTCATACACATAATTATGTTATTATCATTGTTCTATATAAAGTTATCGGTTTGCACAATACTCGTAAACAGCGAAATCCAAAATTGGTGACTGATTATGTTTTTTTTCCTCTTTACTAAATAGTAATTTAGAACGTGACTATTTAAAATTATTTAAAACTATGATTATACTAACTAAATATTTAAAAAAATATTAAGGCACATCCATTTGTGACAATATTATATTGAACATAGCATTTTTAACTTAAGCAGATTGACCTTGAAACTATATACAGTGTAAAAGTTAGTTAAAACAATTCTTACGTCAAAAACAAAAAATCATAAATTGTAAGTAAATTTCGACAGTTAATACTCACAAAATATACTGTGATACTGGAGCATACCAAAGTTTTTAGAGGTATTTACACTAACTAGCTCTTTTCAACCCGGATCTATCGTGTGTGTTGCTATGACATAGCGACAACTTGTTAAATCCATTAATCTTTACATGAGAGAAGTAGCAGATATAACATAACATGAGTTTCAAAAGTTTAGTCCTTTATGAAAATAAAAGTCTCAGCAAGATGTAAGCGCCTACGATTGATAGAACGAAGCGCGTTGATGTCTATTGTATCGAACTACATAATTGTTAGTATTGTTTTGTCTTATTTTTTTATTGAACTGAAATTTTCGATTTTAAGTTCTACAACTATTATCTTGTAATTTTAATTATATTTAAGTGTGATTGAATAACTTTAACAAAGGCACTTTATTCTGTCCAAATTATGAAGAAGTTTTTTTAAAACATTCATTAGTAAATTAAATGAATAATTTGAATTTATTTTAAGTTTTCAATTAATCTATTTTGTTAGTTAGTCTAACATAACTATTTTGTTCTCTGGTAATGGAACATAAAAATATAATCGAACTAAAACACTTCCTTTATTTCATATTATAATCTAATTATATTAAATTATCTATACTGTCGTTTAGACGTGTTTGGTCACAAGTAGGCATTGTGTACAGTATGAATAGCAAACGATGAATGTGAGAATGAGTGGGTCCGAGTAGGTCCGGGCATCGACCGGGCGCGTTGTTGGAATACCAACGACCGGCCTCATGAATATTCAGCTCCACCACTAGACTTTCCTTCTGCAACAAATAGGCACTCCCTTAGAGCGGAGGTTATTTTTGCTAACGGGAGACGTGCGACACTTCCGTACGCGGAAGTAAACAGCGTTCACCTTGTCTACGTCACTCACATATGATCACGGTGACGACCTCTGTGGTACAGCCAATTTAATCTCACTTCATGTTTCACTTTGCCTCCGAGAAGAAATCAACAACATTATGTAAGGTGATAACAAACATCCTGTTTATTTTTTAATACTTCTTGTTTTGTAATATATTCACTGATATCATTAGTTAAGGGTACAGGATGCCAGTAGGCATTTGTATGAATAAACTTGACCATGAAAATAATAGTATCTAAACTTTGGTGATGTCTGGTTATGGAGAAATAACATTTTTATGGTTAACTTTTAACAGTTTCTATTTTGCCTGAGCTTCAGGAAGTTTATTGACCCAAAGCAAGTATATTTTTATAAATATTTAATAAGTACCGATTAATTATTTGTGATATTTGATATTAAGCATACTAGTTTCCTACACTCAACAATTATTTTCAATTTATTATTTTCAGTCATTTTAAACTATAATTTACCTTTTAGTCTGTTATTTTCCTTTTTCACGTGCAAACTTTCAGTTAAATCGGATTTTTTGATGTTGTTGAAAAGTATGTTAAAACGTTTCATTACGTACATTGATAAAAAATGCTCGGATCTGACAAAACAAGCATTTTGACATTTGACATTTTTACAAGAAAAATGAAGCATTTTGAGACAGAGTAGGATCACTCGGGTCTATTAAGTGGGCCACAAATAACACGACAGTTTTGATAGGTGAAACGTTAGTTAGAAATGTTCACGTCAATCTTGTTAATGCCATGTAAGTACATAACGTATGAGTGAGGCCAATATAATCAAAACGTATAGATAAGCATGTGTGTATGTATAAGTAATAGGCGAATGGATTAAGCAACATCAACATTCACTTGTATTTATTTTATGTAACTGTCGAAAGGTTGCGCATGAACTGTGGAAATTAGCTGACAGATATTTTGGCAGATTTTTAACATGAAGCTGATAGTAGAGGCCAGGGCCCTTTGTTTATACTAATTTAAAGTATGGAGGACCTTGCAAAATGATAACTGTTACAAGGTATAGAAGAATGTGTGCTATGAATTTATTTAAGTTATAAACTTCACTTAAACGGTCAAATCGATTTAAATAGATAAACGTCGATCATTTGTTTTAATTTTTATACAACTAAAAAGTAAAAAAAATGGAATTCGAGATTGAACAACACGCTTTTTTAAGTTAACGTATGTATGTGGTCTCTTTTTATTTGAAATAGCATTTGTAATGAGTACTTCGTAAGTATAATTGGTGCTTAGATTACTTCTATTAAGTTATTATGACACGTATAAAAATATTTCTTTTAATTCTCTTGTACACTTCTACTATAGAAAAAACCGGTCAGGTACGAATCGAACTCGTGCGCCGAGGGTTCCGTACCTACCCAGATTTTACGTAGATTTTCGCGAAAATTTGTAAGTACCATAATTTATCTTAATTTTGAAGTTTTTTTATTTTTTGGAATTATTCCTTTATTTGTGCTGAAAAACTATTCCCTTATTTGTGCTAACGGGAACTACCATATAGGTTTTCGACCCAAAACCTATAGGGTACTTCCGGTTGACCTAGAACTGTCAATTTTGGTTAAAAGCAAGGTCTTACACACGGACAGACGGACAAACGCACCGACGGACAAGAAAGTGATCCTGTAAGGGTTCCTTTTTTACCTCTTGAGGTACGGAACCCTAAAAATGTAATAATGTTTTATAAAAAATACTCAAATATAACTCTAAATAAAATAACGAAAAACCTTATTAATATGTAAGGAATGACAAGAAAAAATATTTCTGTCTATATGTTATTTTCAGTTATCATAGTCTCTATGATGTCACAATGCCGGGAGCATACTTTTATTAACGTGACATAAATTCATCAATTTTTGAGAAATTTCAGACATACAAATTTGTTTTCAAACTGTTTACAAATTAAGTGAAACCGTGAACAGTGTGCAAAAAAACATTTTGTCCATTCGCTAACACTATGCATCGATGTATTTCAACACAACATTGAGTTGGAGTCAAAGCCTGTCTATGTATCACTCACGTGGCGCAACCGATGTGACCTACAGACCCAAAGATCTGGAAATAACATGTGGACAACTGATAAATAAACTTCATAATAGTTTGCCAATATTTATATAATGGTTGCTTTAATACGTATTGTGTCAGCACGCGAAGTTTCTCCATATTCATTGTTCTTATCGGAGAAAATAATCTCGTCGCGACATATTTTTGTTATTATTGCAACACTTTCAACCAAAGTTACAACTGGCTATCCACATAAAGTTATGTACAGTTACATATAAACTGAAATTATTGAATGATAAGAATTTTTCTTCATAATTTTTAATTTATTTAATTAAAAGAAATATGTAATGTATACATTAACATTGTGCTGACCTAGTTTAACAATAAAGAAATCGCTTCATAATTTTTATTTGTAGGTTAATTAAGTAAAATAGTTTTAACACGACTCGATTAAACTATTTAATACCATTTTATTACATCTACGAATTCGATTAATGCACCGTTCTATTTGTAGCCGTACAACAATTATATTTACATCATTTACATATTTTTTGAATTCAAATTTTGTAATTTTTTAAATGAAATTATTTTAACAGATATTTCATAATTAATAGAGTAAGGTTGTGTGTAAGTATATTTAGTTTATTGACGATCGGGGCGATAGTTTTTCTAAATACCTAAACCTTACTTCAACGGTGTAGGGGGCGCGCTGGAGATCAACTAAAATATCACTTATGAATATGTACCGCTGCTAAGGAATCACGTAAACTTGTTTCAGGGTGTATGAGATTATTTTTGCCAGAACTAATTGTTCATAAGAGACGTTACTGATGTACTTTTGTACATGGTTTTGAAAATCCTATAATTAATATAGTTCCGCGAATATTTATTACTATATATTATTATATTAAAAATTTTTGTTTCCACAATTTTTTTTACGAACTAATGCTTGTTAAATCAATGAATTCCATTATGTAAGAGGAGGTATCATAAATAAGGCAAATAAATATTATAAGTAAAACTGAAATGTTATTCTTTTGTAATGAACATTCTGGCACAAGTGATTTAACCTTGAATACACTAACTTTTTTATGGTTTTCAATTTGACTTGAAACTTTGGTTTGAAACTGATGCTTAATGCTTTGTTTACCTGTGAAGACGATGTGTGATGTAATATTCTATGTTTAGGTTAAATCGCACAAATACGTCCGCAAAATCACAAAAACGACGAGTGAAATCGGTCATTTGATGGAGTTTCTGCCTATTTTACTTGTTAGTTCACGATAACCCTTACGACAGTTGATAACGTCGTCGAATCATATTTGTCGTAGCAGTCTCGCTGCCCTCGACACTATGTAGAATGTGACGTCATCACTGCGGGCGAAGGTGTAGCGCAACACGGAACGAATGTGAAAGTTCTCTGCAACCGCAGTGCGCAGCCACAGCAGGTGCTAACCAATACTTTAACTAAATACGTCCTAATTACAACCTCTAACGTAATCATTGAAGATAGATCCTGGTTGCATCTCGTTACATGATTCTACAACTTACATATTCAAGCACTTTCGATAGGCCGTGAAACACGAATCCAAGTGGACCGAATGTTCAGTGATTGTTACCAAAACTAAATATGCAACCAGCTATTTGTTTTCGTAATATTAGAACGCTTAGTTGATGCATCACGAAATTCAATTAGACCAAAAGTTTTCACAATATCACTGCATTCGAAGAGTGGAGAGCGAATACACGAAACAGATATGAGTGACTATCCTTGAAGGGTGTGCGTTGTTGTCCTTTGGCCGATCGATGGAAGGCGATCGCGGTCGGCTGCATTCATTCGTAAACTTTGCGTAGACACTGTCTATCTCGCGATGGTCGAGAACGGACAACTTCACTGTTCACTAAGTGTGACACTATATTGACGGGATCACAAAATTATTGGCAGAAGTACGAATGTGACATCTTGTCACCCGTGACGTCGCAAGATCGACGGTGTCTGGATGCGTAAATAAAGGTTAGGACTCACCGCAGGCAAACAAGAGGCACGCGGCCAGAGTAGCGACACGGGCGTAGAGCGCCATGACGGGATCACAACAGGTCGTTGCGCGGCTGTCGTGCGGTTAAATAGTGGCCTCAATCTGCGCCCCGCTCGCCCCGCTCACCCACACCGCTCGCACCTCTGCCAACACCCTTCGCACTCATCAGCTGTGCATCACCTGCATCATCAGGACCAGCGGCGCATCTGTAGCTGCTAATGCATGCACACTTTCGTCACGTGTGTCTTTTCAGATGTCCTTAGTTTAGCACTATGTTATATAAGACTTGTAACTAACAGTGATGAATGTATTCCGTCATTACTTGGATTATGATTTAAGATGTCAAATAACTACCAGATAAAATAGCTATATAATGAATTATCTAATATTTTGGGACATATTAGCGTCTATTAATATTCGGTGTAGTATTCATTTCCTCACCATCGACTATAAGCCTATATCTAACACAATGAAACAATATCGCAATACATTTTACTGACATCTAGATTTCATCATCGTATAACTCATCAATATGCAATTATGTTGTTTGACAAATAAATAAATGATGAGATGTAGATATCTTTTTATTTCAGATATTGGAACCTTATATGCTGTCAATAAACAACAATAACAATCCTGTAAAATGTGCCAATTAAAGTATTTTTATTTCTTTCTTTCTTTCAATAGTGGCAATTATTTATAAATTATTCTACTAAGGTAAACTTCCTTTCTAAGGAGAGGCCTATGTCCAGCAGTGGACTAGTAAAGGCTGTTGATGATGATTCTACTAAGGTGTCAAATCCGATTTTTCTGATGTAAGCCAATTACATTAGTCTATAGATTGTTTCTTTAAACAGTTGAACATTAACGTGTGAAAACCAGGGTAGGAAGGTAAAGTTAATGACAAACGAAGGACGTTATCTAAACGCACAATAAGCAACTTTCTCGTTTGAACAGAAATAATTTAGAATATATTTAAAAATTAACCCTCACCCAAATAATATGATGGCCTGAACTGGATCTGGCCGTCGTTTTAATTGAATTTAAAGTATTAGAACAGAGGTCGACCATTTTTTTTTGTAAAATCTTGAGTATTTAAACAGTTACCCTTCGTGTAGTAATCAACCTACTAAATTCGTCTCTGACTGATGCATAACAAGTATAATTGAGTTGTTATGAACTCGGTATCTGTTCTTCCGTATTTTTCTCAAGTACATTCCGTTTAGGTAAATAAAGTATTGCACTGAACTGAATTGACGCTCTTACTTCTTATTAATATTAGAAAAATACTATTCACTTTACGATTATTTGAAAATAGAGTTTGAGAGCAGACCTTGATAAGGAATTTCATGGTGACATCGAGTTTCCGAGTTGTAACATGTACCTCGGGTTGATCTTGAAGTATAAAGATGCGCAGCGTCGTATATTCCAAAATGGAAAAACAGGATGAGGCAAAACAGGAGTTTTTAGTTATTTTTTTGTTGAAATTGAAATGTTCCTATATTTATAGATATGGCTATATAAAACCATATAGTCATATTTAGAAAATATTCGCAGAACTGAGCATATAATCCTTTATTTAAAAAGAAAAAAAATGGTGGTGACCAAGTTGGAGATTTTTAAAACAAGCATTTTCAGATTTAATTATTTGTGTATTGGCACGTAATTCAAAATTCAAGTAAATTTTATTAGAAAACTATGTTGTTTTAATTTAAAATTCAGTCACTTGTTTTAGACAGTGTTTTGTTTTTATGAACTTGTGGTAGTTTGTGGCACCATGGAAAAACTGAAGAATCGGAACTGAATAATATGAGTTCTTACGTCTAAATACCGCTGCGCAAACAACGCAAAATAACACTGCCTGCATAAACACGGTCCATTAATTAAATCAAAATCAATAATAGTTAATCACGGTTCAATCGTTTTAGATCTGGAAATAGTGAGATCGGCCGGTAACTAAAGTTGACAACGACAACTTGAAGGTGATAGTGGAGGCGGATCTAACTCAATCTACGGCTGAGCTTGCTGCGGGCTTTGACGTTAGTGTGAAGAAGAAGAACAAGAGCGAGACCGTGCCCCAACAGATTACTACTTTTTTCAAAATTTATACAACTTTTTAAGTGGGAAGAAACTTAACATATACATAGTTCAAAAGACTTTCACTGATTTCATCGTCTCTCGTCCAGCAGAATTCTACAGTAAAGAGATACACAAACTGCCATCAATATGCTAAAATTGTATAGATAATTTGGGCCAGTACTTTGATTAGCCAAAAATTTCATATTTTATTTTTTTTATACAAATCTCCAACTTCATAGGTAAAGCCCTAATATCATTTAAAATGGATATTACAGATGAAAACATTTTGGACAGAAAAAAACACCAGTATTAACTTAAGTCAAAAGAAATAAAGGCAACATTGTTAAAAGAAATTTCTTAAAACTGTTTATTCTATTATTATTAGCTTGATAATGTGAACATAATTTCGAAAATTTGGCAAGGGGGGAAGGGGAGCTTGGCCTACCAAAGGAACTACAGGAACTGGAGTATAACGTTGAACTGGTAGTTGTGTCGGAATCCAAAAGAGTAAACCTGTAGGAAATTCAGTTTACATTGTTTTTAAAACAATTTGGTTTCGTCGATTTCGTTTTAAGAAAAAAAAGCAATTACGGGGATTGGTAGCCAATCGAAAGACCAGGCAGTTTACCTTAGAAAAATAAAACAATCGGTTTCTTACTTTCGACTATGTGCAGTTAGTTCAGGGCTCTGCTTTCATATTTAAAATGTGAAAGTTTATAAGTATGCTTAAGGGTGTATGTGCGCGCGTTCGATATGCCTTCATCCTGAACCTCCAAACTATATCACTGGGGTCGTACTTGGTTCGCTCCGTACGAAAACTTTTTAATTGAGCTACTAATTAATTAAGAAATGTACAGCCATAAATAATATTTTTCCCTACACGATTTCCTGCACAAAGTACATTCTATGAGTCGCACTGTTCGCAGTCACCTGTTGAGTGTTGTCTAATCACTGCCAGTCTTGGCTCTACCGTAAGTAAAGTAAGCAATTCTTATAACAGCGACACCACTAAACTATTAAGGATTACATAATAATATTACTAGCATATTATCGTAGATAAATAATGTAAAATAATTTCGTAGATGGGCATATATTTTATTAGGCAAAAACACAACGATTTGTACTAAACACAAGGTACACTCTTTTTTTTTATTTTTGAAAGACAAAGCAGCTTTTTATGGTGCCTATGTTCTTCCAGCTTATGTTCCGTGTGGAGCTTGTGTGACAAGCTTGTGGTGATACGGACAATTTCAATCATTTATCAGATGTAAAGCAATTTCTTTATTTCTAAATTTAGCTAACTAAAGATTAACAGTATTTTGATAATGGTGTGAGTTTGTATTTAAATTCTTTCTGTGTGACTACCGCCCGTTTGAGCTGAGCGACGCGCATAGAATGAAGCCTCTTAGAATATACCTTAAGTCAATGCCAGGCATGACAGAGTGCTCTTACAATTGCAATATGATGTTTCTGGCACTCGTACTGGAAATCCATGAAATATTAAGAAAAGTGTTTCTCTAAAATAAATATGTATTGTCTAATTCAGGAGGTAATACAAGATATTTTTCCGTTTTTTTTTATATAAACTACGATAAATCCATTTTTCCATGTTTACATTTTAATGTATTTTTTATGTATGAAATATATATTTATAATATGTCATTTACCAGAAAATGTTTTCGGATAACAATAGCTAGGAATTTCAAGAAAGCAGAGGCAATTAAATTTACTATATAGTAATAGATTTTCAATGTCAAAATTATAACACAAGGCTCTGCGTGGAGAACTATTAATGACTTTACAATGAACGTGAAGAAGATTGCAAGCGACGCGGACGCGGCGACGGTGACGTGTAGTTCAAGGTGTCGGAACTGTGCACCGGAGTTCTCATTTTGTAGGAGCCAATGGTGCTAGTAGTATTTTTATACTCTTTTATAGAGCCATATTTCCTGTGAAAACTTACTTCCGTACAACTTACTGCTGGACAAAGACCTCTTCTTAGGTTTTTGCCTAGTAAACCACGCTGACCAGTCAGTTTGGTTTAAGGTTTGTTATAAACATATTTAGGTATATATTTCTAAATACTAATATTATAGATAAATTACACACAAACTCAGAACAAATGATCGTGCTCTCATACCATATTTGTCCTGGGTG
Source organism: Arctia plantaginis (assembly GCA_902825455.1). NCBI lineage: Eukaryota > Metazoa > Arthropoda > Insecta > Lepidoptera > Erebidae > Arctia > Arctia plantaginis. The sequence continues at coordinate 13,818,896 of CADEBD010000288.1, forward strand.
GGAATCGAACCCACAACCTCTGGCTTAGCATTGTTTGATAATTACAGCAAAATTTATAAAAAATAATAATTAAAGTCTCTGGTAACTATGATAGACCCCAAACACAAATAGTGTCTCAAACCTGCGCCACACGGTGTGCCACTCTGCGCCTGCAATAGGAGGTATCCGGGAACCGCTGTTATTAAGTGCGAGGTACGAGCGACCGAGTACAGGTACAATAATAAAAAAAAAAATAAAAAAAAAAACTTTATTCTGCAAGAGAACAGCATACAACTTAATATAACTAACTTATCATCATCAATCATCATCATCAACAGCCTTCAATAGTCCACTGCTGGACATAGGCCTCCCCTTAGAAAGGAGGTTTAGGCCTACTATACCACGCTGGCCAGACGGGTTGGTATAGGGTTTGTTTGGGGTGCTGGGCTAGAAAACCTCCTCGTGGTGCACCCTGGAAACGCTGGCGATGGTACTGTTCCCTCCTTGTCCTCTTGGAGGAGAGGATTATCGCCAGCGGCCAATATTCTAGCAGAAGAGGCAGCCGTTCATCGGCTCTCGGGCAAGGCCTGGTCCAGCAGGGTGGGCGTGTCTGCCGGTTGCCCTGCTGGCTCTTCGCTCTTCGGAGCATGGAGGAGGAAACCTCGGTAAAAAACCAGATGGCGGGGCCCTGTAGGGGCCACAGTTTCTCCGCTGACAGCGGTGGAGAAAGGAGGACGGGCTCGGCGTGTACTCACACTACCACCGAGCAGGCAGGGGGACGTAGTCTCCCTGTCAACCGTCGGCATATCGTAATCCCGAGAAGAGCGCTGTGGTTAAGTCTCGCGGCTCTGATCGGGGGCGAGGGTCTTGGCTTAACCGCCCGGACCGCGAGGAAGATAACCTCTCTAAAAAATTCCCCGAATCCCGTGTTCTGGTGCGTGGCCAGGGGATGCATGGCTGATGGGAAGTTCAGTCGCGAGCGCACTCCAAGCCGAGGTACCTGCGGACCCCTCGGTTGGGTTAAAAACTTACGCTTGCCCGGGTAATGGGGGATCTGTGCCCGGGTGGACCTTTTAGTTCTCCCCCACTCGTGGGACTTATTATGGAAAATATTAACTCAAACATTAAAAAGACGATCGGAACCAACCAACAAACGAAAAAGGCAAGCCTAAAGGACATGAAAGCAAAAGGAAGGAAGGACAAGCAGAACAGTGGAGCGGATGGGTCGTCCACTGAGGGTGAGATGGTGTCAGGAACGCCTATCTCGATGGGGCTCCCAGAGGTCAGTCTGACTCTGGTCACTGGGAGCCGAAGAGCATCGGATCGTATACGTTCCGGATCCGCCGTTTCGTCGGATGGCGCGGAGGCCATGGAGGCGGAACGAAGCGACAGCAGGAAACGCGGACGCTCCAGGGAGGAGGGGACCGACACGTCCGGCGAAATGATGCCACCAAAGGTGGCAAGCAGCCGCCGAGGGAGGGCGCGTAAACCGGCCTCGGCCTCGGTCTCGACCCCGTCAGGCTCCGCGTTCTCAAACGCGGAGTCCTACAGGAGCGTACGAGTGGACGGCGAGGCCGCAGCGGAGGAGGAGATCGCGGATCTCCTGCTCAAGGTTCGGGAGCCGGTGGGGGGAAATGCCCCCCAGGCTCCCGTGTCCGTGCAGGAGAGGGCGAAAGCGGCGGTGGCCGTCATCAACAAGGTGGCCACCAAATCCGTGAACCTTAAGGGCTCGTTTGTGAGGGCCCTTAAGGACTCCTCCTCCGCTTTGTCGGAGGTCGTGGAGGGCCTAGCGGGCGACGTCTCTCGCCTGCAGGTGGCCAACGAGAAGCTAACGGAGCGGGTGAACGAGCTGAGCGCTCAGTTCGCCCGCTTCCAGGCGAACCTCCCCGAGCGGGAAGCCCCGTCCGCGTCCCAGCCTGCCCCTACCACCAACTCAGGGGCATTTGACTCCCAACTGCGAGAAATCCTCATCGCAGTTGGGAATATGCTGGACGGACGCCTGGCTGGCCTGGAGGCGAGATTGCCTCCTGCGCCGATTATGCGCCCCCCGCTCGCGTCAGCACAGCGGCCTAAGGCCGCCGCTCCGACCGCTCTCCCCGTTGTGGGAGGCCGCGTTTCTTACGCGGCGGCGGCGTCTGCCCCTACTCCATCGGCTCCACAAAAGCCGAGGAGGGGGGCCAAGGCACCGGCCCAGGCGCCGGCCAAGGCACCGGCTAAGGCGCCGGCCATGGCGCATCCCCAGGCGCCGGCCAAGACGGGGCCTAGAACAGCGCCGAGGAGCGGAGTGGCATTCCCTCCGCTCCCCACTCCGACACCCCTGCCGGGCCCCTCCGCACCTGCCCCCTCCAACGAGGGTTGGCAGGAGGCGAGGGGCTCCAAGAAGTCCCGAAGGCGGGCCAAAAAGGCTGCCAAAAAAGCAGCCCAAGCCCAGCCTTCGCCACCGGTGGCAACGGCCTCCACAAAGAGGCCGCGGAAGCTGCAGCCGCCCAAAACCGCGGCTGTAGTGGTGACCGTGTCCCCGGAGGCGGCGGACGGCGGGCTGTCCTACGCGGCCGTTTTCAAAAAGGCCCGGGACAGCCTCGCCAACGACTTTGGGACGGTGGGGGTCAGGATGCGCCTCGCCCAGACGGGAGCTCGAGTCCTCGAGTTCCCTGGGGCTGAAGGCGCTAAGACGGCGGGCACATTTGCCGAGAAGCTGCGGGGACTCTTTACAGCCACGGATGGTGTAAAGATCGCCAGGCCTACTAAGTGCGCAGAGCTGCGCATCTCGGGCCTGGACGACTCTGTGACGGCCGAAGATGTCCGCGCTGTAATCCGGGAGAAGACGGGGTGCAGCGCGGACAACGTCAGGGTCGGCACCATCCGCCCCGGTCCAAGAGGGCTTGGCGCCGTGTGGGTCAGCTGTCCCGTAGCGTCGGCCAAAGTATTGGCCGACGCCGGCAGGCTGCTCATCGGTTTCGTGAGCGCCAGGATCACAGTCCTGGCGGCGAGACCGATGAGGTGCTACAAATGCCTAGCATCGGGACACACGCGCGTCAAGTGCGACAGCTGTTTCGACTGCGGCGGACTGTGCTTCCGCTGCGGTCAACCGGGGCATAAGGCGGCAGAATGCTCTGCCGCCCCTCACTGCCCAGCGTGTGCGGCGGGCAATAAGCCCGCCAATCACCAGATGGGGCAGAGAGGCTGCAAGCCTCCCCGCAGTTCTCGGCAGACGTCAGGGGCTAGCCAGTCGACCCAGGCTGCCTCTGATATAGTACGTGCGTCGTCGTCGTCGCCCATGGAGGAGGTTGTAGAGACGATCCAGTAATGGACCAAGTCTCCAACCTCCTGGTCCAGACGAACCTGAACCACTGTGCCGCGGCGCAGGATCTCTTCCTGCAAACCATGGCACAGTGGTCGATAGGTGTTGCCGTAGTCGCGGAGCCCTATTCTGTCCCTCCCCGTCCAAACTGGATGGGTGACTGGGACGGCTCCGTGGCAGTCGTCGGTTCCACGACGGCTCATTCCCCGCCCTTGTCGCTAAGAGACAAGGGCACTGGATATGTTGCCGTCGAGTGGGGGGGGATCACCATATATGGTGTCTATTTCTCCCCCAACTGGAGTTTGAACGACTTCGAGGTTTTCCTAACCAGCTTGGAGACCTCGATACGGCGACTAGCGTCTGGGCACGTCCTTGTGCTGGGGGACTTCAACGCAAAGTCCATTGCGTGGGGTTCCCCCAGGACGGACGCCAGGGGCGAGGCCGTAGAGGAGTGGGCGGCCTCGGTGGGCCTCTGTCTTCTAAACAGAGGCTCCACCAACACGTGCGTGCGACAGCAGGGGGGGGTCGATAGTGGACCTCTCGTTCGCTACCCCTGCCCTCGCCGCACGAGTAAGGAACTGGTGTGTCCTGGAAGAGGTTGAGACGCTCTCGGATCACCTGTATATCCGATTTGAGCTCTCCCGGACCCAGGACTCCAGTAGGGGTCACGTGGCGCGGCGTTTATCCCGCTTTCCGCGGTGGGCTGTTGCCAGGCTGAACCGGGACCTACTAGAGGAGGCAGCCATAATTCACTCGTGGCTGTCTCCTCAGGCTCCGACCGAGGAGGTCGACGTGGGGGCTGGCCGCTTTCGCGATGCGATTACTCATGTATGCGATGCGGCCATGCCCCGCGTTCGAGGTCGTCGGCCTCCAAGGAAGGAGGTCTACTGGTGGTCCCAGGAGCTGGCGGACCTCCGTGCGGCCTGTACACGTGCCCGGAGGTCCTACACGCGCAGTCGGCGGCGTCACCGTGGAGACGGTGAGGAGGACCGGCTTCATGAGGAGTACCGACGGGCGCGGAAAACTCTGAAGCTGGCCATTAGCCGCGCCAAAGAAGAAAAAAGACAGGAGATGCTGGAGGGTCTTAATCGTGACCCCTGGGGTCGCCCTTACCGCGCGGTGCGACAAAAGCTCCGCGCGTCGGGCCCCCCCCTTACGGAGACTCTCCAGCCCAGCTTCCTGCGAGAAGTGGTTGAGGGCCTTTTCCCACAACGAGCGGAACACACTCCCCCGTCGATGGCCTCCCTGGCCGGAGACGACGGGGAGCACGGGGAGGACAATGTTCCGCCCGTCCGGGATTCGGAGGTAGGGGCGGCTGTTCTACGGATCCGTTCCAAGAACACCGCCCCTGGGCCAGACGGGGTACCGGCCCGAGTGCTGGCCCTGGCCCTCAACCACATGGCAGACCGCCTCGGGGAGGTGTTCGACGCTAGCTTGGCGTCGGGACGCTTCCCTGAGTGCTGGAAGAGCGGGAAGCTGGTCCTATTGACGAAGCCGGGACGGCCTGCCGATTCGGTCGCGGCCTATAGGCCCATCGTGCTGCTGGACGAGGCGGGCAAATTGTTTGAGAGGGTTCTTTCTGCCCGCATCGTCCGGCACCTCTGCGAGGTGGGCCCCGATCTGTCGGACGCCCAATTTGGTTTTCGGGCGGGGCGTTCGACAGTCGACGCCGTGTTGCGCCTGAGGGCCGTGACCGAAGAGGCCGTGAGCTGTGGCGGCGTGCTGTTGGCGGTGTCATTAGACATCGCCAACGCATTCAATAGTCTGCCATTCAGCTGCATCAGGGAAGCACTCCACTATCATGGGGTGCCAAAGTACCTGAGGCGGCTGGTGGCAGACTATTTAGAGGAGCGTACCGTCGTGTACGAGGACCGAGAAGGTAATCTGAGGTGTCGGCCCATGTCGTGCGGTGTTCCACAGGGGTCTGTTCTTGGACCCCTCTTGTGGAACATAGGGTACGACTGGGCCCTTCGCGCCGATTTCCCCCCCGGGCTGGGTGTAATCTGTTACGCAGACGATACCCTCGTGACAGCCCGGGGGGCAAACTTCCAAGAGGCGGCGCGCCTGGCCACAGGGGGAGTCTCCCTGGTGGTCGGGCGCATTGAGGCGCTGGGCTTACGGGTGGCCCTAGATAAGACGGAGGCCCTGTTATTCCATGGGCCCCGTCGTGGTCCACCCCCTGGCGCCTCCATCGTGGTCAACTCGGTCCTCGTACCGGTTCGGGCCCAGATGAAATATCTGGGCCTGATCCTCGACGGGAGGTGGCTCTTCCGACAGGTTGCTCCAAAGCTGGTCGGCGCTGCGTCTGCCCTAGGGCGACTCTTGCCCAATATGGGTGGACCCAGCGTCGCGACAAGACGGCTGTACACGGGGGTTGTCCGGTCAATGGCACTGTACGGTGCACCGGTGTGGGCGGCGGCTCTGACCGCCCAGAATAGGGTACGCCTCTGGCGCCCTCAGAGGGTAATGGCGGTCAGAGCCATACGCGGTTACCGCACCGTTTCGACGGAGGTGGCATGCGCATTGGCCGGAACTCCCCCGTGGGATTTGGAGGCGGAAGTGCTCGCCGAAGTTTATCGGCGAGTGGCTGACTTCCGGGCGGAGAGCGGATTTCGCCCTCCGCCCGAGGATGTGCGCGAGTGGCGCGAAGCCGCTCGCCGAGCCACGATGGCTCGTTGGTCGTTCCGGCTGGAGACTCCACGCGCTGGCTTCGCCGCCGTGGAGGCTCTCCAGCCGGTCATCGCCGAGTGGGCAGGGCGGCAGCACGGGACCCTTTCCTTCCGACTGACGCAGGTGCTTTCCGGGCACGGTTGCTTCGGAAAGTACCTGCACACGGTCGCTAGGAGGGAACTGAGTCCCGCCTGCCACCACTGCGACTGCAGTGAGGACTCGGCCCAGCACACGCTGGCGGTCTGCCCCGCATGGGCGGCGCAGCGCCGGGCCCTCACTGCAGTCATCGGAGTGGATCTCTCGCTACCGGCCGTAGTACGCTCCATGGCCGGTAGCGACAGTTGTTTTACCGCGGTCGCAACCTTCTGCGAGGTAGTAATCTCGCGGAAGGAGGCGGCGGAGAGGGCCCGGGAGGACGACCTCCACTCGGACCCGATCCGCCGCCGGCGAACCGGGCGGCGGAGGCCCGCCTACCACAGCCTCATGCCGCCCTGAGTGTGGCTGCGGGTGGACGGGGTGGGTTTCCCCTCCACCCGCATTAGTTTGGCCAGCCGCGAGGGGGCGGCGTCCGCGTGTGCCGGACGTCGCCTAAAGAGAGGAACATCTACAATGAGACGGAGCCCGCACCAGGAGCGGGCTGGCGCTAGGAGGGGTCCGGATGTCTTAACAACAGCTGTTCCCGGATCCCTCCTGTTACAGGCGCAGAGTGGCACACCGTGTGGTTTTAGTCGGTCCGAGTCCGACACACCACCCCGCCGCAAACCCCGGAGGGGTGACGGTCCGAGGGGATTTCCACACGTTAAAAAAAAAAAAAAAAAAAAAGGGTTTGTTTCAAGTTTTCCTTCTCTATGCAGTGTTGTTGTCCTGAATAGTTTTCTCCCTTAGTCGCCTCTTACGACACCCACGGGATGAATAGGGGTGGTGACACTCTGTATTCTTAATCCGTCACCACACGGACAAACAACTTAATACTAACTAACTTAATACTAACTTAATACAACTACAATGATATTACATTTTTTAAAAGCTTAAAACTATTGACGTACGTGCAACACTATACTACGCTATCTGTGGTTTAGTAGTCTATGAGACTGTGATCATATATGACGTGGCGCTGACGCGGTGATCACTATTATTTTTGGTACTATGTTTCGCTTGTAACCAAGCAGTCCTCTCAATCTTAACCACATAGATAGCTTGTGCGGATGAGAGTTGTACGCTGTGTCCCACAGAATAGGTGGACCCTCAGCATTTACTGTGATGGACATGGTCCGTCCCAGTACTGATTTTCAGTGCCCACCAGAATTACTGATTTGACGCCGACAGCCGCAATTACCACTGGATATCTCTTATGTGCCGGGCACGCCGTCATCGCGGCGGTAAGACCCGTTATGCCGAGTCCTCACTGCAATCGCAGTGGTGACAACCGGGGCTCAATTCTATCCTAGAGACCGAGTGCAGGTACTTCCCGAAGCAGCCGTGCCCGGAAAGGACCTGCGTCAGCCGGTAAGAAAGGGTTTCGTGCTGCCGCCCTGCCCACTCGGCGATGACCGACTGGAGCGCCTCCACGGCGGCAAAGCCAGGACGTGGAGCCTCCAGCCGGGACGACCAAGGAGCCATCGTGGCTCGACGAGCGGCCTCACGCCACTCGCGTATCTCTTCAGGCGGGGGCCGACTGCCGCTGTCCGCCCGGAACTCAGCCGTCCGCCGATATACTTTGACGTTCGCAGGCGCAGAAGCAACGCCGACCAGCTTTGGAGCAAGCTGTCGGAAGTGCTCGTCGAAGAGCCACCTCCCGTCGATTATCAGGCCCAGATATTTCATTTGAGCCTGAACCGGTACGAGGACCGAGTTGACCACGATTGTGGCGCCGGGGTGTGGACCCGTAAGCCCAGCGCCTCAGACAACAGAGAAACTCCCCTGGTGGGCAGGTCATTTCACCTGTAACCAATGTATCATCGGCGTAACAAATTACACCCAGCCCAGGGGGAAAACCTACTCGAAGGGCCTAGTCGTACCCTATGTTCCACAGGAGTGGTCCAAGAACGCTCCGCGGCTACGGCAACATTGCTAGAATATTAGCCGTTGGCGGTGATGCTCTCCTCCAAATAGCGGAGAAAGAAACAGTGCCACCGCCAACGTTTCCAGGGTGCACCACGTGGAGGTTTCCTAGTTAGGCCCCGCCCTTGATGCAGCCGTCTTGGCTGGTGTATTGGCCGCCTGTCCTGCCCTCGGAACACCCACGGTCGTTAGCCGTCTGAAGACGAGTCACGTCTCCAATAAGGGTCTCCACGACCCCAGCAACAGCGGAAGAGGAGTCCTTAAGGGCCCTCACAAAAGTACCCTTAAGGTTGCTCGACTTGGTGGCCTCCTTGTGGATGATAGAGACCGCCGCTCTCGCTCTCTCCTGCATGGGATACAAACAATTCTTCCCAGAAGGTAAGTACAAAATGCTTTCACACAGTTTGTCGAATCTATCTCAGAGTTTTATCGTTAAGGCATAAATTATAGTCCATCCTTCCGTTTAGATGGCAGCAATGAATAGATAATGAGAGTAAATATTTTGATTAAATATATTTGTTACATCTTAGAAAAAAAGGACGTTTTTCAGTACAAATCGGCAATTTCATACTTTAACCCCTAATATACTCGTACATATAGTTAAAGATCTGTAAGTACACAACTCTGTAAGTTTGCTCCATCAGTCGGCTCTTACGATACCCTTGGGGGGTAGCGTATAATAATAGGGGTGTTACACTCTGTATTCTTAATCCTTTAATAATAATTAAAATTACTTTTTTCTAAACAGACTTGATGAAAGTTTATTTAAAATTGAATCAGATTTTATATATGAGATATATTAAGTCCAAGACTAGTTTACTGAAAGATTGTTAGATCCGAAGACTGAACAATTAAAGTTATTATTACATATATTTTGTAATCTTTGTAAGTTAGCTAACATACCCGCTAATTCTGGGTGGGAATCAAACTCACGACCTCTGGCTTAGCAGTCAGGGTCAGTAACTTCTAGACTAACGGGCCAGTCAAAGAACTATCACTATTTGTCAGGACCTAAGGAAAACGTTGAGGTATATATTTGATATAATCATCAAAAAACTAATGTCTGCGGTCCCTTGGACTTGTAAAAAAATTAAACTTCTAAGTTTGCAAGTAAATCAAAATAATACGTTACCTCAACTTTAAATTGGCCCAGACTGGTAAAATTTGATGGGCAGTAAGTTTCATTGCGCAAGGAAGAAAAAAATAATAAACTTGTAGTTATATAATTTCTACATTACCTTCATTTACCACTCTAGATAAACTTACAATGACAAATTAAACTGTTCAAGAATACAGAACATAATATATAATAAATAACTAACAAATATTTTTTATTTAGCAATATCCTAATCAGCTATTTTTAAGATGAAGAATTTTTAGTTTAATCCTATTTATCTTGACATCAAACAACGTTTTGCTCTCTCTTTAATTTGGCAGTAAATTGCAAGGACAAACGTCAGTAAACAGGAAAACAATATACAAAGTAAACCAGAAGTAGTAATAACGGTACTAGTCATATGCGTATTATATTTTGCACATTTCTCTAAAAGCAGGCTGTTTAGTAACGTAGATCGACACTCAACATACCTACGTACATATTACTACACCCTTACGTACGTACATACCTACATACATATCGTTCACATATATGCAACTGTGGTATTAAAGTACGAATAGAACAAGCTTAATAGTAAATACGTTCATGTTACATTTGTTTACAACAGTAGTTTCATTCTCTTTGGAATGTATTGTTAGTCAACTACTACTACTTACTATGATTCATATTTATAATAAAGGAAACTTTACCATCTGTTGGACTTGATGCGGAAGAGGCTTGATCGGTTTTCACTGAGGGACATTCTATGTATTGAGAATTATTAAGTAAACCTTGTGAGAATAAGAAGCCAGAGGTCGTGGGTTCGATTTCCACCTAGGACAAATATTTGTGTGATGAACAAGATCATTTATTTTATGTCTGGTTGTAATTTATCTATGATATATAGGTATTTGGGAATATATAAGTGTGTTTATTAGCAGTCTGATTACCATAGTACAGTACCATAGCCATACCATACCAAGTTTGGGATCAGACGTCCTTGTGTGAAATGTGTGAAGTTATTATTATTAATGCCACACAGACGCCTCTGTTATGTACCTTCATCTGTACATTGTATCTTACTCGAATTACTTTTCGTGAATTGTTCAATATATTTATAGGTATATTTAAAAATATACTGTATTTGCCTGCTTTCATGCAATATTTAACTCGAGCGATTGCTATTTTTACTTACTTCTACTTTATGGTCTGCCAATTTCCTCAATAAGTGAATCTACGAGGGTGATCAATAAGTAATGATAATCGAGTATTTCTAGAACGCACAAACACCCAAATTTTTTTTTTCTGCTTGCTTATATATCCACTACTTCAGCTTCAAAAAAATGTATAAATAGGACACCATTACCGGGAGATACATTCATTTGAATACGAGCTGTCGAAGAGAAAACATCAAAATGGAGAAAAATGAAATAAGAGCTGTCATCAAGTACCTCTGCCTGAAAAAAATGTCTACCAAAGACATACACAGCGACTTAGAGGAAACATTGGGGGAGTCTGCTCCACCATATTCCACAGTCGCACGCTGGGCAAAGGAATTTAAGCTGGGCAGAACCTCCACTGAAGATGAACATCGCGAGGGACGCCCTTCCACGTCCCTTACTGGAGAAAACGTCAAAAAAGTGGAAGATATCGTGTTGGCCGATCGAAGGGTGACCGTAAGGCATGTAGCTGAGGTCACAGGGATCTCCTATGGCAGCGTTCAAAAAATCATTGTCAACAAAATGCATATGAAAAAGGTCTCTGCGCGTTGGGTACCGAGAATGTTAACCGACGAGCAAAAAAAGAAACGAGTCGACATTTCGGGGGTGAATCTTCAAAAGTTCCAGGCCGATAAAGAATTTTTTTTTGTCGCGTTTTGTGACCATGGACGAGACCTGGATCCACCACTTTGATCCCGAAACCAAACAACAATCAATGACTTGGAAACGAGCTTCCTCACCAACGCCGAAGAAATTCAAAGTGTCAAGTTCAGCGGGAAAGGTTATGGCGTCTGTTTTCTGGGATGCAGAAGGAATTATTATGGTGGAATATTTGGAAAAGGGGGCCACTATAACAGGCTCTTACTATGCAGGCCAAATAAGAAGATTGCGAGAAGCTATTAAGTCAAAAAGACGCGGTAAACTGCGCGCTGGAGTGCTGTTTCACCAAGACAACGCCCCGGCTCACAAAGCCGCAGTTGCGATGGCTGCCATTGAAGAAACGGGGTTCGAACTGCTCGAACACCCTCCCTATTCGCCAGATCTAGCTCCCAGTGACTTCTACCTCTTTCCTCGGCTCAAAGAACACCTCCGGGGCAACAAATTTGAGGACAATAGTGAAGTGATGGCCGCAGTAGAGGCATTTTGGGAGGGTCAAGACAAATAATTTTTTTCTAAGGGAATCATGGGCTTAGAAAAAAGATACACTAAATGTATTAACTTGCAAGGAGACTATGTTGAAAAATAAAATACTTTTTTTAATCTAATAGTTCTGTTTCATATTGATTATCATTACTTATTGATCACCCCTCGTATGTACCTTTTTTTTTTTTTTTTTTTTTTCCGTGCGGAAATCCCCTCGGATACCACCTGTCGGTGGCATGTCGGACTCGAACCGACTAAAACCGCACGCCTTCGCCGGGTACTAATAGCCGGGGAACCAGGTATACCCTAGAAAGGAAGGCCCTGGTGCCCCGACATACCTCGGGTCCCTGGCTCCCTGGAAGCGAGCGCGCTTCGCAACGCGCTCGCCGCCACCCCGGCCTGCTTCTGCTAGGGTGACAGATGGCCTCACCTGTCACCTTCAGGCCTGCGCTTATGGAGGACGGAGGTCGTTCTGCGACCTCCGGCGCCTGAGTCGCCTGCGCTGCCTGGCCCGTGCCCGGGCCTGGCGGGCCGGGAGAGTTCTAAACCTCTCCCGGTCCCGCTCCGCCGTCTCCTTCGCGAGCATAACTTGCTCGCAGAAGGAGACGGCAGAGTTCCACGCACTCTCGCTCCGCACGATAGCCGCAATCAGGCTATCGAGCGAGAGAACTCCCACTCCGATGGCCGCCACGAGGTCTCGCCTCTGCTCAACCCACGCCGGGCACTCTGCCAGGGTGTGGAGAGCCGTGTCCACGGTCTGGCCATCGCAGTGGTGGCACTCAGGCGTTGGCTCCTTGCCGATCAGACACAGGTGATCTCCGAAACATCCCTTCCCAGTGATCACCTGCGTCAATCGGTATGAGAGGGTCCCGTGACGCCTCTCGAGCCAATCCTCCATAACGGGTCTTACCGCCGCAATGACGGCGTGCCCAACCCCTCGTATGTACCTCAAAAATATATGAATTGTAATTAATAAATTATTACGTTGATATTTAGCTTCATAACATTAGTTCAATGAATGAAATCTATGTAACCAAAAGTAGTTCTTAACTGGGTGATCGTCGGTCCCTTCTGACTTTCCTACGTTCAGACACGTATTACAAAGTCATTATCTCTAGTTTCGGCTATAAGAACCTGTTTTCAAGCTATCATAATTTTAAGCTATTACATCAACTACCTGATGTAATTTGTAAACTTTACTGGCATAACATGTTTGTTGCATTCAGTGTACATATTTGTTTTCCTAATTTTATAATATTTAAAATATATTTGTACAAGAATATTAAAGATTACTAATTTAAAGTTGTTTGGATACAGCATGCCCATAAAGCAGTTAAATAACTGTTTTGATGATGAGATTATTGTATAGTGAGAGATCTCGACATACATTTCTCATACCATAAATACCTACTTATTGTAACTATATAGGTATGTGAAATATGCGAAAGTTCTAAACTCCGTACTGTTAAAGATATAGCTTTTTCAGTACGGAGTTTAGGCTGAGGCTTCAATAAATTTTACAAAATTAGTACTGACTTCAATATTCTCTTAAGGGTTGTTGAATTCCAGAAGTGGATACTATCCAATATTCAATCTTTCATACATTCGCCAAACACAGTACACATTTACCCTGTACACCCTAACTGAGCGAGTTTTAATATTATACTTCATGTCACATGGAAGACCCTATACAGTGGTCCATATTTTTATCTTATAAACCTAAAATATTGTCACGAAACTGCCGTCGGCTGTGTACAATATGAACAAAAGAGGCCCCAGGATGGAACCTTGTGGAACTCCCCTGGTTACTGCAAGAGGGGGGGATGACATAACTGATCATTCCTGTTTATATATTTCTACCTGTTAGGACCTATTTGAGAGGTAGCTGTGAAACCACTGGATTGACTCAGGGGCAAATCCATAATATGCTAATTTGGACAGGAGTAAGGATATATCAATGGCATCAAAAGCGCGGGAGTAATCTAGCAAGGCGAGTATAGTTCTTTCTCCGCGATCCCTAGCTTCCAAGATGGTGCCCACAACGTCACACAAAGCCGTTGCTGTTCCACGTCCCTTCCTAAAGCCAGACTGTTTATCTGGAAGTATACCATTGGCCTCCAAGTATTGCATGACCTGCACATATACCACCTTCTCCAGCACTTTTGACAAGCAAGGAAGTAGCCTAATAGGTCTAAGGTCCTTTGTAGTATCCGGAGAGCCAATTTTGGGTATAGGTCGCACTATGGAATGCTTCCACATGCTTGGGAATGTTTGGGTAATAATAGAGGTGTTAACAATGTCCGTAATAGCTTTTAGTGAATTTGGTAATGTTAGTGTTAGCATATCCATGTTTATTCTATCTATACCAGCTGCATTTGTTTTAATGCTCCGTAGAATTTTAAGTATACTGCTCTGATCTACTGGTTCTAGTTTAAAGTATAGCTCAGGGTTGTACCTGTGAAATTCATAAAATGTTAATTTGGATATGCTCAGTTGTCTCTCGCATGGTAGCTTCATAAAATCTTTATTTATAATATTTGGATCAGTGAAATGGTCCGGTAAAAGTCTATGCTTATGTGATGGAAGCACTTTAGATTTTAAAGTTTTCCACAAGGATTTTGGGTCATGTATTTTATTATTTATATTATTTGCGAAATATACAGATTTTTCATTATATAATGCTATATTAGCTTGTTGTTTGAGATCCAGATAATATTTCTTTTTTGATGGCAGTTTAGTTTGATGGTACTCAGCCCTAGCTCTGTCCCTCAGCTTAAAAATGAACTTAATGTTGTCAGTTATCCATGGGGTGTACTCCCTTTTGACTAAAGTGTGTTTTATGGGAGCATGGTTGTCAAACAGATTTATTGTGTGTTTTGATAAGCCTTCAACCATGTTGTCAATCCCATCCTCTAAGGCTAAGGCTTGCCACGGTTTACGAGTTTGACATGCAAACTAGTCAACAAGCTTCGGAGTGGCGCCTTCCAACTGAACCGAAACCGAAAAAACCACGCCAAGTCGATCAAAAGTCAAAGTCATGTTGACTGTTTTCTTTGACTATCGCGGTGTAGTGCACTCGGAATTCAAAAGGAAGGTCAAACGGTAAATAAAGAATATTATTTGAGCGTTATGCGACATTTAAGAGACCAAATTCGACGAAAAAGGCCAGTAGAATGCCAGATTGTGGCAAGAAAATTCATGGATTTTGCACCACGATAATGCGCCTTAGCACAAGGCCACCATTGTGAACGAATTTTTGACCAAACTCTCAACAAATAATATCGAGCAACCTCCATATTCACCAGATATGGCTCCAGCCGACTTCTTTCTTTTTCCTAAACTCAAATTACCATTTCGTGGCACCCGTTTTCAATCGGTAGAAGACATAAAGGAGAATTCGCGGCGAGAACTGAACTCAATTCGATTATTCGTTGGCGTAAGTGTATCGTTTTTGAAGGAGCATACTTAAAGGTGATAAAATAAATTTGGATGAATATCAGACATTTTGTGTATTATTGATCTTTTCCCGGTACTTTCTTGACAGAGTACTACAAATGATACACTATATAAAACTTCAGGGATGTGATGAATCTGCTAGAGTGTCGATAATTCGAGCTTGGACAATCGTCTTAAATGAGAGGCGGCTGGGTGCTATCCTGACTTCCAAAGGCAGAGCGTTCCAGAGGAGGACAGATTGAATGAGCATAACAGAATGAGCATAGCAGAAGTAGATTGTTTGAGGAATACAGGGTTCTGTTGTGATTGGAACATAGACATTGAAATGAGGATGTCAGGAAAGTTAAAGACGAATCGAATGCAGTTATTCAGAAGGCGGTAATATTTATTGAGGAGATCTGCATTCAGGTCATAATAGCATATATCACCATAATCCAAGATCCCAGGGACTATAAGGGTCTGTACTAGCATCGCTTTTGTCTCGGAAGGAAGGAAGTGTTTAAGCTGATAGAAGGCCTGTAGTGTACCTTTGACTCTCTGGATGACTCTGGTGATTCCAAGCTGAACTTGGAGTCGATAAATAGCGAACTCGAAGCCCTCTTAACAGAGAGATAAGTAATGTGTGGCAGTTTGTCTTGATCCATCCTTCCAGTCATGTGCTGACTGCCTATCATTATGGCTTGGCACTTCGCTGGATTCAATGCCAAACTAAACCCATCAGCCCAACTGCTAATAGCCTCCATTGTAAACCATAAAAATGGCCTCATTAATGTCGTGTGTCGAGGCTTGATAATAGAGTTGCAAGTCATCGGCATAAAGATGGTACGCACATTGAAGATTCGGGGTGATGAGATTGATAAATATTGAGAATAATAGAGGAGAGATAATGACACCTTGAGGGACACCACAGTCAAGCTCACGCCAACTTGAAGAGGCTTCATCGATGCGAACAGACTGTTGGTGACTCTGAAGATATGAGTAGAACCGCTCCAGTGTATCATAAGATAGGATAGGATAGATAGAACGATATCTTGACTGACGGTGTTGCATGAATTTGAGGAATCAACCAAAGCCTGCAGTGTGTCTACAAATTGCGAGTTCTTGGGACAGCTTTGTGATGCTAATTACTCAATATTTTTGTACCATGTGATACTAAACTAAAATGCGGGTTTCTCATAAATTTTACTAAAGATTCTTCTGTGTTAATATGGACGGCAAATTTAAAGTTACCCTGTGTATAGTATTTGTTAATAAGAAGTTTAATTATAGAGTAGGTACAGGTAATTTAAGTATTGAAGAGTGTGACGTGTACGTTGTAAATAGGTATTTTGTGAATAGATAGGGATAGTTTTTGTAAATAGATAGTGTTAAGTGACGAATTGACGAAGGCTAGCATATCGCCAACAAACCCTATATAGCATTATTTCTGTAATAATGTTAGTGAAAATAAAATAGCAGCCACTTTTGATCGCGAAAATCGCGGTGAGTCAAATATAATAAAAAATAGTTATTTATATGAAAGTACAATATTAGCATTAGCAATTAACATGCTAAGACATAAGAATTCGCAAGTAATTACATTAAACCTAATTAGCATTAATGCCTATTACTAGAGGACCGTTGTCTATGACGTTTGTGACTCCTGAGTTCCAGACGTTCATGGGCGGCGATAGTCACTTTCCATCAGGTGACCCGTCTGCTCGTCTGCCCCCTCTAACATAAAAAAAAAACTGATGCACCTGAATTTGCAACTTCACGTAACACCCTTAAGATTTTGACTCAAAACATCTGGAGTATATCACGTAACTTGCCTAACCTTTCTACACTCCTCCAAAGATACGGTCTGAATTGGGATATTGTAATACTCACTGAATGTTTTCTGCATTCAGCCAGTTATATACCGATACTTGATAACTTTAACTATGTGTCAACAACTCGTAATTTAACTAAGAATGAAGATGTTGTCATTTATTATAACCCACATCTTATTGCAACTACCGAGGAACCTCAAATTAGCGATGCCAACTGTCTACTCTTAACAGTAAATACGGACATTTATATTATTGGTATTTATCGGCCACCGAGCCCCTCGGATACTACTCACTATTAACTCTTAGATCTTCTTCTCTTAACTTTTAAGCTCTACAAAAATATTACACACTGTCGATATAAACATCGACATAGGTCCAAATAGTATAGATGACAATAAAGATGTGTACCTAACCTAAACCTAATGGTTTAAACCAGGAAGCATACTGTGTCTGGCTACCACGGTATGCTTCCTGGGCATTGTGTTCCTACTCGACATGATCCGTAATGTAGCACACGCCTACATCACATGACGATAAAAACTAAAATTTCTTCTTTACTGATCATACTGATCATAAACTTCTATCACTGATCACGATTGTGTAGCTTCGTTCTTCACTGTAGACAAGCATCTTGAATATCGCAATAGCATACACTATTGATTTTAACCGCCTGGATGTAGATATTCAGAACTTGACTACAGATATGCTCATAAGTTGCTTGACTGAGACTAAATATACAACACCAAACTAATCCCTCTTACCAAACGTAAACGCATCACTAAGAGATTGCCACGATGTATGGCAAATAGACAACTTTTACAAAAAACTTAAAAGAGATTCGGATAATGAGATACTAAAAGTTACATAAAAGCATATTTACAATAATAATAATAAAAAAAAGACGTGTGGCACTCGGGGACTGCCGCGGTAAAGCTATTGCATAGCATTTTTTATCAACTTAGTATTAATAAACTTAGTATTAAATAATTATCTTAGGAAAACCCTATGGAATTTTGCCCGGCTCCGGAATCGAACCCACTAAGGCAGTGTTTTCAAATTCCACACGAACAAAGTCGCGGGTACCAGCTAAAAAATCTGTAGGGGGCAGATTATTCGTCTCCTTTTCCCAGTTGAGACGAACCCAAACATGGGGTGTCCAAGTGCTCCAGGAACCGAGAAAATCAAAGGGGGGATAAATGAAAAAAGTTGAAGGGTGAGGGGGAGGTATTTTGTGCGGACCTCAATGCAATCCTAAAAAAAATAAGTCATCCCTCGAAATTACCCACCCCCCCCTCGCCCCCCCTTTAGAAAAACAGACTGAAGTGTTGTTATATGTTACGATACTTTTCAAAAACAATCTGTAGGGGCTAGATTGTTCGTCTCCTTTTCCCGGTTCAGACAAACCCAAACATGGGAGTCCAAGTGCTCCAGGTACCGAGAAAATCAAAGGGGGGATAAATGAAAAAAGTGGAGGGGAGAGAAGGGGAGGTATTTTGAAGGTACCTCAATGCAATTATAAAATTTTTGGTGGGGGGGGAGGGGGTATTGTATGTGGATGTTATTACATTAATGAAAATAAACTGGTCTCCAACTGGACAAAGGTGTCATGTCAAAGGAACACCCTACCTTAAAAAAAGTTCTGCTATTCATCGATAGATGGCAAAACTGAAAAGTATCACCACTATCGGTCGGAGTGAGAGGTGTTAGGTTATTTTCGTTACGGAATTTCTGGAGTCGGTCTCAGCGCTCAAGGCCCGAGATAGAAGCTATGCAATAGCTTAAAAAAATATAACTACTTCATAAAGAAATCTAAAATTCTTACGAGAAAACAGAGATTACGATTACCATTTCTTACGAGAAAGAGCGGGAGGCGACAAAAGACAACTTTGGTCGGTGATCAAGAAGATAAGAAGAGACACATAAATTTACCTATCTCACCTATTACTTACATTAGTAATCTGGCTTTATTAACCAGTACCCTCCGAGGGCGTTCAAAGCCGCGTAAATCAAGCCAATCCACAAGAGTGGCGATAGAAGCTGTGTTGATAACTACCCACCTTTTTTTTTCTTTTTGTTATGGTATCATTCAGTTGCTTACAATCAACGATCAACAAAAATGCAACTCAAAAGGCACAAGTGCGTTGCTGCCCTTGGAATCCCTCCTGCTCGAGCCACCTATCTCTATTTTACCAACACTGTCCAAAATCTTGGAGATTTTGGAGACCAATGGCCTTCTATCTCTGGTGCAATTTGGGTTGGGGTAAATTCTATTGTAACAGATCTGGAGGGTAAGAAGAAGTCTTTGGCGGTGTTTCTAGACATGGCCACGGCTTTTGACACGGTTTATATCCCACACTTGTTGACGAGACTGGAAACGATTGGCGTTAGGGGTATACCGTTAAAACTACTGGAGGATTACTAGTCTACGTGTAAGAAGGCAGAGAGTTAAAATAGACCAAACACTAAGTGACGAACTTCCTATAGAATTCGGCGTTCCTCAAGCAGTAGCTTCGGGTCGACCTTGTTTCTGGCTTATATCAATAACCTGTGTAAACTTTAACTCTACAAGGGCAAAATAATCACCTTTGCTGACGACTCTGCCCTTCTGTATAGTGGTGCTGGGAACTGGGAAAAAGTTTTCGTCAATGCTCAGATAGGGTTTAACAGGGTCAGTTTTCGGCTTAGAAGCAATGTGTTAACGCTGAATGTATCGAAAACCAAATATTTAACTTAATCCTACAGAAGAAACCTACTGCCCTCGGCCTCACTTACCATCACGGCTCATCAATGCGAAATTGACCAGATATCCTGCACCTGTCCTACCTGCCTGTAAGATAACAGAGGTCTGACAGTGTCAACCATACTCTCACCCCCAAACCGCACATGGAGATCTTTGTGGCTAGGTTGCGTAAATTAATTTCATTTTCAAAAACCTGCGAGACACAATCAACCGGCGCACAATTAAAATGATTAATTTTGCTTTATGCCAGTTGTTGATCGACTGTTGAGCTACCAAAACCATTCTCTTGGAGGCTGAGCAGACACAGCGTGCAATTTTGAAGGTGAGTTATGGTCTACCCATACAACTGAACTGTTGAACTGTTCAAGAGATGGGATGTTCTCACAATCAGAAAGACCTTAATTCTACAAAGAGTCCTGAAACAACATACTATGTACCCTGAATATGTACCATATGTACCGTGTGGTTACGGATTAAGAATACGAAGTGTCACCACCTCTATTCATCCCGTGAGTGTCGTAAGAATCGACTAAGGGAGTAAACTACGCAGGACAACAACACTGTAAAGAGAAGGAAAACTTGAAACAAACCCTATAAAAAACCCGTCTGGCCATCATGATATAGTAGGCCAAAATCTCCTTTCTAAAGAGAGGCCTATGTCTAGCAGTGGACTATTAAAGGCTGTTGATGTAATGTGATGTACCATGAATATGTACCCTCTGTCCACAACAAAATGGAAAGTAAGTAGTTTAGGGGGTAGTAAGTTTAGGGGGAAGTCCCCTAAGCCCCGACGGCTCCTAAAGCCGGACAGAATTGGAATCAGTGCGAAGAAGCGCGCCAATTTGTTGTTTGTGCCGCGGTTAGGAAGCTTCTTCCAAGTGATGTGCGGGAGGGGTGTGCCAATAGACAGTGCTGACTCGTTCGTGGTGGAGCGTGGTGCGAATTTTGAGGTTAGTAAAAATTTTGTTCGAACTAATTTTTTTCGGTCTGTTAACAGTATTTAAAGTATGGGATGATATTCATTGTTAATAATTATTATTGCTATTGTACTAATCTGATATAATTCATGCGTTTTATTGTGATTCATAACACACTATGTGAATGATAATTTTTCTTGTATGTATCTAAGGGTCCCTAAGTTCGGACACTCTCAAAGTCCCCTAACACCGGACAGTTTTACAGCAAGTTAGTTTTTGTTGTATTTAATATTTTCATTTTTTATTTTTCAGATTTAACGTGGGTAAACCAAAAACGGGATTTAAGAATACTCCCAAACAGGAAAAAAGGCATCGATAGTGTTATAAAAAAAACTCTGAGAAAGTCTTCTGAAGTCTACAATGTGCCAAAAAGTATGTTATTTGACTATATTCAAAAATTAACACGAAAAGGAGAAATAATACTACCACTCAAAAAAGGAAGATTTTACCCAAATTTTACCGAGGAGTACGAAGAAGCTTTAATTGCGCACGTGGTGGATAATTATGTCAAATAGGTGCATGCCTTTAACTATTAAAGAATTTCTGAAATTGGCTTCCGATCTCGCGGAGCAATTAAAACTGAACCATCGCTTCAACATGGTCAAGAAAAGTGCTGGTAAATATTTTTACTACTATTTTATAAAACTCATGAAGCGTGTGCTGATGTTAAAGAGCACTCAGATAGCTACATTTGTGATTTTTGCAGGCTGTAGGTACCATCCTAAGGTTTTGGGTTTAACCAAAGTTTATTAAAATTATGATTAGTTTTCTTTGTTAACTAGTCATTTGTACTATTGTACCAAAATTGTTTTTGTTAAAATAATGTTTAAGTTTAAAAATGGACGAAAAGTTGGATGTCCGTCATTACCTTTTTGAAAACGTCAATTTTTCTATGTTAATTATTCCTTATTATCTAGTACATTTAAAGTGACATTTGAGACTGCTGATATATCTGTGTTAATTAGTTATATAGTAGACAGATTATTAAAGAGAAATAAACAAATTTTCTAAAACACGTTTTTTTTTATTTTTGTTATTCATTAAGTATCCGGTTCACGGAGACCTCCCCCTATTTCTGAAAACCCTAGACTCTGAGGCAACTGAACAACTGTTGATTCTACCTATTTAGTCGTAATTATCCGGTCCAATAGGTCAGACTGAGGTAATATAACCAAATTAACTCAAATTAAATCAGCTTGCGCCGCAGCCTGACTTCATTTCTTCCTTTTAAATTATCGCATCCACACATACTCGCACCTGCTTAACTCAAACAAAAGAAGAAGCACTCAAAGCTTCTGGTTTCTCCTAAACTTTAGTTAAATAATTTTTGTGTTTATTATTTGATTTCATTTGTTTTCTAACATTGTATCCTAACGTCAAGTACATGCGGGAGGGGCCTGGTGACCCGTATTACAGGTTGTGCATTAGCACAAACCTACAACAGGCACCAGTCTCTCACAATGTTCAATCTATTGATACATTATTGTTGTTGAATGTTAAGAAAACCATTGTGATCAGAAATAAATTAAATAAAAAAAAATTAATTTATCAAATAAAATGTTTATAGATGACAGAGTTCTGAGATAACAAACAAAAAAAATTGCTAATTAAAAATGAAGTGCTAGTCAATCATGACAGTAACTTATTTTGAATGATACCACGGCCTCATAGAAAACCGGTGTTAAGCAATTCTTTCGTTTCCCTACACTAAGTGAGTGAGATTACCGGAGCCCAAATCCCCCCCTTTTTTTTTTTTTTTTTTTTTTTTTTCGTGTGGCATGTCGGACTCGAACCGACTAAAACCGCACGCCGTCTCGGGTACTAATAGCCGGGGAACCAGGTATACCCTAGAAAGGAAGTCCCTGGTACCCCGACATACCTCGGGTCATCTACAGACGAGTAGACGACCCCCCCCCCCCCCCCCCGTGTGGGAACCCCATGTTCCCGGTGCTCCCTGGAAGCGAGCGCGCTTCGCAACGCGCTTGCCGCCACCCCGGCCTGCTTCTGCTAGGGTGACAGATGGCCTCACCTGTCACCCCCAGGCCTGCGCTTATGGAGGACGGAGGTCGTTCTGCGAGCCCAAATCCCCCTGGCACTGACTCGAGCGGGAGGGACACCAAGGGCGGCAACGCACTTGTGACTTTTGAGTTGCAGGTGTTCATGGGCGGCGGTAGTTGCTCAGGTGACCCGCCTGCTCGTTTGCCCCCTTATACCATAAAAAAAATGGATCTAGATAAAATTTGGCACACAAAATATTTTATAGGCTAAATTCACAAATGGGAAACTTTATTGACAGAATCAAATGTAACGAGCCTAAATTAATTGTTAACCGACTTCAGAAAAACAAGGTTCTGAATTCGACCAAAAATAACATTGTTACCTCAGAACTCCGACAATTATAAACTGATTTCGAAAATTATTTTTCATTTGAAAGCATGGAAATTGAGGAATGAAGAATACAGTTACTAATTAACATGATATAGGTACACATATAGAAGAAGAAGAAAATATTTGACTTATTTATTGTGTTGTGTGTAGATTACAGATGTCATTCCCTACACCTCTGAGAACATCTATGTAAAATATCATTGTAATTGATTGTGTAGTAATGTGTGAAAGCGTAACAAAGGTTTCAAATTAACTTATATTATCTATATAATACACACACACACTTAGTTGTTAGTAAAATTTATAAAAGTGAAGATCTGTAATTGGCTTTCTAATACTATTCTACTGTTAATCTGTTGATTAAGCTGTAAATCTTCCATAGAACAAATAAATAAATAAATAAGCCTAACGCTTAAAGGCACTTTAAGGGCGGTAACGCACTGATGTCCCTTGAATTGCAGGTGTACATGGTCCGCGGTCGCAGCCGGTAGTCACTTGCCATTAGGTGAACCGTCTGGTCGTCTACCCCACAATACCATACAAACAATAATCGCATCGACTTACTACAGTTTTGAAATGAATCGAAATAATAAATTAAACGATCCTTAACAGATTTTGCTTCCAGTATCAAATTAAATGTTACTAAAAAAACATACACACTCAAAATAATTAGACACTTTATAGATATTACTTTATTTAATAAATTATAGCCAAGAGAAGTTCAACCTCTACATTTATTTTGAGCTAGAACATGTATAAAATTATTAATAGTCACAAATCACAGGAAGTAGGTTATATCACTAGAGAAAAAGAAAATAAAAAATCCTCTTTCTACGTACACCTAAATACAAATTACAGGCATAATATCACCACTGAGATACCTACATTGTATTGTAATACATAAAGTGAGAACTGTATGCTCGAAAGATGTCCACTATATTTATACTCTAGTACATTATTTCAATCTAATACAAAAGTATACTAACAATACTTAGGCTAAAAAGATATACTAGGCGATCATAAAAGCACAGTTTTAGTGATGGTTATAATTTTATTATAATAACCTACTGACACACTGCAGATTATCCATTCGTCTATGTCAAGAATTAAGCAACGTTGATACTAATATACTAAATTCCTAACAATCAATATCACAATATAGCTACATGAAGATTTAAAGATGCACCAAGATCAACTATTAGATTAAGGTACCAAAGAGAATGTGTTATAAAGTCATGGATTTAGATTTTTTTAAAGCATGTAGGTAAGTTTCGAGGCTCGATTCAAAGTGTGCTTGGTGGGGTCAACGACTAATTGTTAATTGGGTCATGCTTTACAACTCCACCAAGGTAAAGGGTGGGTCAGCCGGCATGAGCTCGCATGACGCCAATAGACAATTTCATTTTCTTTAATAATATGTGAGTATAATAAACAAATATGTGTGTTTATGCGTGTAAAAAAAAACCTAAGAAAATACTTCGTTTGGATTTTAACTTTACGTCATCGATTGAAATATTATAACCATTTTTGTTCACTATGTTATTTTTATGATCCTATCTTTAATCACATGGGTATCCTGAACTCAACCCACTTGAGAATATTACGTAATTTTTAACTTTAATATCGAATAAAATGTGTGTAGTGTATGTTTCCTACATAGTAACACAACATGCATTGTTTTGAATTTTAGATGAATTTGAGAAATGAAATGTATTTATTGTATTTATTGAAATGAATTTAAGATTATCTACGATATTACTCGCATTACACAATAATATGAAGATCACATCGAACATTTGTATCTAACACAGTAATAAATATGTAGTTTATTCTGTCGAACAAGAATTGTTTCTATGCACAAACATTGCATTGTTAATAGTTGAGTACCTACAAAAAAGTTATAATAGTTCAAAGAAAGAAGAACTGTTTAACTGGAATTGATTTATAAACAATTGTTAGACTGCAGCAGCCAGGGCCGCCGCTAGGTGTTTGAGCGAGTTTAGAAATCATATCACTCTGTTTCTAAACAATTATGGTATGTCGCTGGACGCCGCAGCATGTAGTGTCATGCGGTTTTATTCTACTGATTATCATGCCAAAGAGCCACAAACGTCACAGGAACCCCTCCAACCCCACCCCCTCAAATCTAGGGCGCGGGCGTTTGGGCTCCGATCACCTCACTCATTAAATGAAAAGCAACAAAAGAGAACACTCTGGTCGAGCCGGGCCATTTGTGCCGAAGCATGACTCTCCAAGGAAAAATCTTTTTTTTCAACGTGTCAGTTCACATTTCCTTTCTTCATCATCAGCCACAACTGCTATTAATACTAAATCCCGGTCAATCTTAATGACACATCGAACTTTGGATCCGCACAGAGAAAAACTGGTTAAATATGGGCCGGCCGGCCTTACTGACATCGTGGCACAGCACGGAGAGCACAGAGCTGCTAGCGTGTGAAGCGTCGTGTTGGCTCTCTAGGGTTGGTTTGTACTGGCGCTCTTTGCGGATCAGTCGCTATCAGAGGGTCCTGTCTTTCCTCTCGAGCCAATCCTCCATAACGGGTAACGGGTAATAAGGTAAGTCGAAGCTTATAAACGTTTGCATTTATTTTCGTACACCGATCAATGGATGTTACTAAAATAGTACATAATAATAATATATTAGACATGCAAATTATGAGAATGTTTCGTTTTTTTGCCGCCCCCCTGAAAATGCCGCCTGTGTGCGGTGCACGCCCTACACTTCCACACCCCTCGGTCCTGGCAGCAACGTTATCTTATAACAATTACATTTTTGTATGAAATACTTGTATGTACTTCGAATAAACTACTATGTGCTAGAAAATTTTCCTAATTACAAAATACAAATTAAAATTAAGTCGTAATTATTGCTATGCTTCATAAAATGCAGGAATAAGGCTTTTTGTCTTATTCCTAAACTTAACATTACCCTGATCTTTTTACAAGGTTGTCTATTCAAGTTATATTAAATGAAATAATATATAACCATACAGTTTTTATAGGTACCCATACAGTTTTTCACCTTGTAAAATATGAGCTCTTTCGAGAAAATTTTATGTGAATGTATATTAGACACTCCGACTAGATCTGATTCTCGATCAACGGTTATAATTATACAGTCATACCTAATTCGTGTATTAAATAATGTAAACTTCATTTTGAGTTTATTTTGAACAAAATGTATAGTAGATACCATTATTGAAATCAATATTAACTAATATTATAAATATTTATACGAGTATATTATATATATTATAGTTCAAAGCCTATCACACTGTCTATGTCAAACAGAATAAGCTCAGATACCATATATCTAAAATCAAACTAACGACATAATATGCTTACTAATGTTGAGGGCACTTTGTGCATTTTACACTTTATCCTTTTTAAAAACCACCACTATTACTAAAATAAATACGAGTATATCTTACATAATACCTACTTAAAGAAATCATTACCAACATATTATTCTATATTTAACTCGGACCAATCATATCCTGCGTTAATGTTTTCGTCTCTGACTTGTACTGAAGTTACTGAAGATACAGACTAGACAATATTATGGTTTTTATAAGTTAGTGAAGTGAGTGAAACTATGAAACTTGTAGGATAAAAAAATGAGTTTTTATTTTATTTTAGTCGTATATATAATTTACATTTATTAGGTACGTTATTAGTTGAGAGTATTTCTACTTTAGTGTGTGCGGTGTTTATATTAATTTGTTTTGTTCTTGTTTTTCTTTTGTGCTCATTTCCTCACACGTTCATTAGTTTTAACGTGTTGTAGTTAGATATATCTTGTAAGAAATAAATGTATATACAGTAAGATATCATTCAATATGTAACTGCTCTTCTGATTCTTTGTCTCTAAAATGTTTAAAATAATTTAACGCACAAGTTATGCGCAAGAATAAAACGTGTGACATGCCTTAAAAATCATTGTCACAGTACTATTATAATACAGTATTGTAACTCGGCCGCATGATAGAAATAAATGCCTACAGCCGCGCGGTACGTAAACATGCGTTAGGGCTGCCCGTCTCCAGCATTTTAATTATATTTGCCTACTTTCTGTTTCTATTTAGATTTGTGATTGTAAATATCCTTTTTATATAAATAAATGAAATACTTTGTATATTGAATAGGAATTGTTCAATAAAAATGCGTGTTGTTTTTTGATTGGTAGATTAAATTAAAAAACATTTTTTTGTTTGAAAAACCAATCGGGCTTATAAATTAGCGACCGAAAAAATCCTTCTATAAAATAAAATAAATGTGCTTTCTCCATACGCGTTACAAAACTCCAATCCTTAGAAACTCCAACACCTACCACCTACTCAACTAGAATGCAAGAAACAGCTGACGAGTAAGTAACTTTTTATCTCAGCTAATTAACGTCTCTATAAATTACCTAACCTATAACCTACAACTCGCAACAACTCAAAACAAAAATTCTTTGGTCACCAATTAATTAATTATTAAAAAGCTGAACAGCTGACTACGAATGTTTTAAAATCACAACTCTCAAACATCTAAATATTATATATGAGTCTAGCTGTTGTTGTTAATACCGAGAAAATAAAACCAGTTTTTAGTGGTATATGTTGTTATAGTAGCAGCAGAAACACTTTGTGAAAATTTCGAAAACTGTCTAATGACACACAGACGGTAACAAATTTTTTTTAGTATTATTCATACACACAGATAATAAAGATATATTATTAATAATAAAATACCACGTCTTTAAGTAGAATTTTCTTTTTTTTGAATTATGCAAAGTAACAAAACAAACATGCACCGAAGTTTTAACACAAGCGTAAGTAGGTAGGTACCTACCGTATCATGATTCATTCAGAACCGCATGTAACTCCCTATTTCACTCGTCTCAATAACTTTCCGTTACTCTATTTGCTTTATTTATTCATCCAAACACCTTTTTTTTCGTGAGATAAAAGGAAATACTTATCCATTAAAAAGACACACATTATGTACCTACGTACTAGTAAGTAAAATTATTTTATAGTCTTACTTTTCAGAGTTTCCAGGTAATTTAAAAAAACTTATGTCTGGATGCGTTATTGACGAATTCATACAACCAAAAACAGCACAATATTTCCTACTCGTCATATTAACTGATTTTTAGAGAAAAAATCGCGCGGTTATTGTTAAAAAAACAACACGCAGTCCGTTCGACACTGCGGTACAGCCGTGACTGTCTGCGCCCCGAGCGCACCCCGAGATCGAGGCGCGTAGGTATAGCTCCCGTTTCGTCCGTTTGTATGAAGTTGCAGTACTGTATTATAATAGTACCGTGTCATTGTCGTTAAGTGGATACTTTGTACACAAAAGAATAAAACAAATCGTTACAGTTTCATCTTGTTATAGCACAAACTCAACCATTTCATTTTGTAATCATAAAGGAATATCTGGCAGTATGTCATAACATTGAATTAAAATTCAGTGTAACAGAATATAATAGACATTTTTTAAGCTTTTTATGTGATCGGTAGTAGGTACTGAGTTCAGATTTTATTAAACTCCCAAAAAATACCTCGCTTTAAATAATGTTTAAAGTAGTGTTTTATTTGTCATAATTTATTAAAAATAAAATCAGGTTTCTATTGTGATTAAAAGAAATATTTATATTAGTTAATAGTGACCCATAATGGAAAATAAAAAACAAAGAAAAGAACGATAATATATGATAAAATGATCACTTCTTAGCAAAAATGAATCATTTATAATCTTATAATCTTCGTATTTTATTTGCCTTTAACATTCAACACACATAATTTATAATAATTATATACTAATAGTCACACAAATAAATACACTTTGGGACATTCGAATAATAATTTGGAAGTAGATCTGTATACTAACCATAAATATAACATAACCGTCAATAATTTTGATATTTCGCAACACGGCTACACATGTTATGTACCTGTTCAGGCTATACAGCAATACAAATTACATGTATGTACCTACATTTTAGCAAACTCTATATAATTTATTGGTATTTATTCATTTGTAACAGTGGCATAACCTAAAAACGGAGGCATTAATAAATTGGTATTTCATTTGATGTAAGCGGAAGCTAAGTATTACATATTGCAACAAATACAATATTTGTTGATATTGTCAATCTCTTTGGGTGTTATAAACGTAGATTTGTAGGCGTAATTACAAAAATACTGTTATTCCACAAAGAAACTGCGCTTAATAATGTGTAGGTTGCATGTTTGCTTAAAATCTAAGATCCAAGGTCCAATTAGGGATCTGGTTATTGAAAAAAACACATAGTGAATGTAATCATTACATTATTAAAAAATATTTGAGTCTATTCAATACACAAGTATAGATTGACCGTTGCATGCGTTTGAAGATTCCGACTAAATAAACTAAGTAAAAAAAACTTTTGTCGACAAGTAAGGATGGAGAATGCATAATTTGCATAAATGCATTTGACCACATGAAATAAACAAAGTAACAATTACATAACTAAATAAGAGAAACAAACTATTTTGAACATTTAAAGCTATTCCGGTATTTTATCAAATCATACTGCAATTATGACATAAATAAATTAGTCACTACATTATTACGTATTGTAAATGTGCTTCTAAGGCTTTGGTGTCATTGTAAAATAAAGGTATGGATAAATATTTTCCTATTTTAATACTGATTACGACTATTATTGGAATGGTTTGGCAGTATTTAGGGCTGCAAGAGAGGTCGAGCACATTCTGCACCTTCAGTAGCACGCAAGGGGTCTCCAACTTCGGCCCCCGCATCGCCGTTGGCTAGCAACGTGTCACCGGGACTTGCTGTCACCTCCATCTAAAACATAGGCATGATTTATGTACTCTTTTTAATTCTTTGTTTATTCAAATAAAGTACCAATATAAATGCACTTTAACTAACAATGTATGTACGTGATATCCTATAGCTAACTACATTTGTATTATATAAATATATATCTGACATAATCTCTTTATATAATCTTATGTCAAAGTTCATTTAGAAAAGTGAGTATCGTTTAGCGAATTTTGCCGAATCATACATAACTTTAAACAGATAATCAATATCTGTCAAGAGCGCAACAAACTTCGCAAATATTATTATGTGTATGTATTTTATATATTCCATTGTATTTTACTATCTTCATGAAGATAATACATGTAGAAAACTATTCCTAATGGGGTTTAAGCTCTTACCTATGCATTTGAAAACATCATTAACTGACACCAAAACTCAAGGTTCTCTAAAATTAATTTCTTAAAAAAACAAGTATTATTCTTATTTAATGAATTAGTAGATACCATTCTAGCAGCTCTGGGGTATTTAAACTAGCTAAACCAGTTTCTGTAAGGAACTGGATAGAATGTATTCTTAATATTATCTAGTAATTATTGGCTTAGAAATTATGTTATTGTATATTTTAGTAAAATAAAAGACTTAAATTATAAATAATAATAAATTATTAAATTAAAGCTACGAAAGAAGAAAGGAAGTGAAGAAAGTAAAATAATTAAAAACAAAATAACCTTGCAGGTCTAAGCCTAACTAAACTCATACACTATTGTAAATACCCAAAGAAATTTGTCAGTCAGTTAATTATTACGTAAAATGAAATAATGGCAGTTTAGTGCGCGGCTTCCCAACGCGAGGTGATCCTTTTTTTTTAAATAGGACTATTCCCACCCACACGCTCACCACTGTAACTCCTGTACACCAGGATCCACAGCAGTGACCCACGAACACAACGAGTTATGACACTCAGGAAGTCCCAGGAAGAAATTAAACTGTCTTGGAACCCGTAACGAAATTAATCAGAAGAAAATTGGAGGAATTGAAAATACAGTATATCCACTTCCCTCCTTAGCAAAGCGGGAGACAAAATGAAGTAAAATAGGCATACACCCTTTTAAACAGGGAAGTACCACGGCCACAAAATATTACGGGTCCTAGGTGAGCTATATTTGATTTCTATAATATGTATGGCAGAATCGCCTAAGCGCACGGAAATTCACCCTTGTTGACACAAGATCCCTATAGTATGCCGCCCCAGATGTCACCTGCAAGCTATTCAGCATTATATTACGTTCATTATACCAAAGACTAGATTTCCAGAGGATATGATGAGTTAGGTGTTGAGCATTGACACCATTGTGACTCGACTAATTTAAATGAATACAGATTGCACTTAAAGTTACCATGACCCGTAAGAAATTGAGCGACACAGTGATCCACCTCAAGCCATGTCCTCGACAACCGTTCGCGAACAGATGGAAAGAACTGGTTAAGATGATACCCCTTGGATGATTCGTCCCAGCGTTGTTGCCATTCGTCTATGAGGTCATTATAGACATCGGACTGCTGTTGAAGCAATCTTGTAATTTTACCGCGATCCCGCGCACCCAAATAATCGCATTCCATGTTTTGTTGTCTTGAATAGTACATGGCTGCACGTCTCTGCACCTCGAGATCGACCGGAAGCACACCCGCCAACACCGGCAAATTCTCAGTGCTAACCGTCCTATATGCCTTGCACAAGAATATCAGTGCCAGTCGTTGGCCTTGTAACAGTTTGCGACGGACAGCGCCTCCGGTCGCCCTATCGGCCCATACAGGTGCACCATAGCACATAGAACCTAAATAAGTAGCTCCGTATATGATCTTTAATGTATAAAATGATAGACCCCATGTCGCAGTTGATATCCTTGTCAATGCACAGAAACTCTTTTTAGACTTTTCATTAACTATTTTAATATGTTCGATAAATGAAAAGTTTCTTTCTAAAACTAATCCTAAATAACACACTGAGGTTTTATTTTTTACAGTGACATTGTCAAATTTAAGGCTCGGCGGTGATTTGAGGGTACCTTTTAAAAGTAGCTGGAAGGTTTTGTTGGGTGCAAAAGTTAAGCGATTACGTTCACCCCATTGAGATATCAAGTTCAAACATCTATTGGCTAATCTCTCAAGCTCCGCCCTAGTATCAGATTACCACCAGTAATAAGCCGTCATCAGCATACGCGTTAAGAGTACATCCGGATGGTATTGGTATCGCAAGAAAATCGTCGAAGCCGATATTCCACAAGTATGGACCTAGCACTGATCCCTGAGGACATCCCATTCTAAGCGCCTTTAACACAGAATGATGACCAAGACTTAGTTTAGTTGTACCTTGTGAATAGTACGAAGAGATAAGGGAATAAATATTTTTAAAGCCCGTGATTTTAATTTCAGCAACAGCATGGGCCACCATGCGTTGTCGAAGGCGCCAGATATATCTAACAAAATAGCCAGCACGTATTGAAATTGTGACTCTGTGAGAAACTTTCTAACCGATATAACAGCGTCAGTTGTCGATTTCCCCAACGTAAATCCTAATTGTCTATCATGAAATTTGACTCCCCCTGGCAGAAGCCGGGGCACTACAAGACGTTCTAAAAGCTTTCCTGACGATAGTAATAATGTGATTGGTCGGTAGGATTTAGGATCATCCGGTGGATTATCGCCTCTTTTTGGTATTATACGAATATTACCGCACCGCCAAATACGAGGAAATATTCCTTCAGCAATACAACGTTTAAACACAGTGAAAATTGTGTTACCCGAAAGTTTACTAGCTTCTTTTATCATTTTGTTAGATATTTTATCATCGCCCGAAGCCTTGTTTAGCGGCAAGGATCTAATGATACCGAGAAATTCGTCTGAAGATGGTAAATCAGACATTGGAGACAGTAGCGGTTCGAAGGCCCACTGTCTGATCTGTCGGTGATGATCAGTGTCGTTTTCCGACCGATCGTCAGGTACGAGTGATTCTAAAAGATATTCTGCTGTTTGTTCTACTCCTGTGGTATATCTGTTATTAATTTTGATGTTCTGTATGTATGCAAGGTCGATTGATCTATTTGCCTTAAATTCGTGATACAAAGGTGACCACGGGCCTTATCTATCGAGTTTATCAACAAGTTTCTGAATGAAATTTCCCTTCTTATGGGACGATTTTTACCAAGTATTTATATTCTGCGAATTAGTAAATTTGTTCGAAAACGCCCGGCATACTATAGTAATAGAGAGGACAAAAAAATCAAATCCACACTTAGGCATAAAAATAGACTAAATCTCCTAACTTCCCAACTAACTATGCATTTTACAAGCCCCTTAGTTATGTCTCTAAAAATTTATAATAAATTACCAGAAACGATTTAGAACGAAGAAAAATTAACATTTTTATTAATAAGTTAAAACTTTTCCTGTTACAAAAAAAAAACTATTACAGTGTAAAAGAATACATGGAAGAAATAAACAATTTGTGACAATGCATTTAAAACATTATTTTACCTACTTGATTTAGAAAAAAATCGTCATGAGAACGTAGTCAAGCCTGACCAAAACCAAGTGCAATAATTAATTAAATTAAACGTAACATAATAATACATTTAATAATAACCTTTATAACAAATACATAATAATATAGTCAAATTCAATATACACCCAGTGAAATTCAATATAAACTTACTAAATATTTAAATAAAAAAATAATGGCTATGTATACAGATTATATAAAAAAATAAGATATAAATAAATTTAATAATAAATATTTCCCTCTCTCTCTCTCTCTTCTATACTGTACGACAGCGTCCGTAATTGATACCTAGCTCAGTTTTTACGAACTATACAATTTACATTATGGTAGCAATAAAGTATTTAGTATTAATTTGGCGAGAGGGATATCACGTTACGAAAAAGCGTTAGTCGAGAGCGAGAGAGAGAGAAAGTAATCCGTCTACTTGCTTTACGCATTTTCATTTAATAACTCCAGAATAAGGCATGCCTACAATTATTAGTGTTCGACTTATTCTTTTAAAAACTAGCTGTAGTTCAACAGCAAATCTTTTTTTTGTAAATATAAGAAATTTATGTGCAATTTTATTTTGAAAAATACCTTGATGAAAACTTATAAATGGAATATTATTTTAAGAAACTTCCTTCCTTTTCCCACGACACCATTCGGCTTCTTGTTTAATTGACACCGAATCAGTGGTCACAGATGAAAACTACGAGGATAAAAATTACAGTAGTACACTTGAAAGGTTAATGTAACATTATGTATGTATTTATTAACAGAAGCTAGTACGCCAGATCAGCAGTAATTCGTCGTAACGGGTCGTTTGGTACGATGAGAATAGCAGCGAGACGGGCGGCCTGCCCGTGCAGGGCGACAAGAGTCAGATCGGCCTGTCCGGGTAGACTGTCCGCCGCACTACTTTTGTAGCTCCAGTCCATTGTGTCCGTAACCGCCAGACACACTTCAAATTAAACCTACATATTTACTATATCCATGGTAGTGTAATAAATTCTCAACATTAGAAAAGATGTAGTGTGTAAATTACTAATTTGAAAAAGGAATACATGAAAATTTTAAACTACCTACCTAAGTCAAAAACATGTACAAACACTTCTTTCAAAATTTATATATTTACTGACACAAATAATAAATTTGTGAAATGGTTCCACTAGTTTTCCATGCAAAATCAATATTTTTAACGTTACTTAGGTATAACCGCGCCGTTTTGATGACTTCGAAATTGTGAACCGTGCATTCTTCATAGGTTCCATAAATATTTGTTGTTAGGAAACTATGTAGACCAAAAAAAACCGTGACCACATTCTTGAAAGCTGAGGGGTGTGATTGAATTGGGGATGAGCTGTAATATCTTTATTTAAAACCTGGATGAAAAAGTAGTTATATTTTATAGCCGACATTACCTTCTTTGGATCTGAATTTATCCTAGAATTGAGCTATAAGCAACAATATTTAAACAGTGTAGTTTGTATTAGTATTCTGATCAAGCATTTTACCTCCTTTTCAAAAACTAACGCACACTGAATCATTTGATATTTACCTCTGTACGTACGTGACTACCGTATAAATTCGTCAGTTGATTACTATTTATTAAATAAGGTAAGTGCGATATAGGTGTTACTAACAGTGTGTTTGTCCGCTGGGCCCGTGGGCGTGTCTCGTTTGCCCTGCAGGTAGTAGGTCATGAGCTGGCCCTTGCCCTTAACTGCCACCAAGCCGCGTTGTTCAAAAAAGTACCCGAAATTTTGCAAGATTTCGCAGGTCTCCTCCGTTACCTGCAACCAAAGATCAGTGTGTGCATGAAACGGACGAATAAGATGTTTAATTACAAAATTAATAGAAATCAGGTATTTGAAACTTACAAAACGTAGGCCAACGAGCGCGTAGATACTTTTAATTTAAAAACATATTCCTTAAAGAGGCAAATTCAATTTGATTAAAAGTCAACAACAGCTATTTCATGGCTTGGTTTGAAAACAGTAACTCAACCAATAGTATATTAAAATTTGACACTTAGTAAACTAAACCTTGACTAATCTATCATTTATATTTAATTATAATTATATATCTTAGAAGTTTAAAACATAAGTTTTTTTTATTTGTATAAAACAGGTATAAAGCTGGTAGAAGTTCATTATTTAGTGTTTATTAGGATAAACTCAAACAGCTGTCGAACTTAAAAAAATCTCCGACACGCCCACCACTGTAACTCCTGTACACCAAGATCAACAGCGGAGGCCCACGAACACACCGAATCCCAGGAAAAAAAATTACTTTCTAGAAACCCGCAACGAAATTAATCAGAAGAAAATTGGAAGCTTAACTTAAAGCTTCTTCCTTAAAGCTCTTCCTTCAGTTCCTGTGTGATCGGCTTTAGTTTCACTGCCGATTATACCAATATATTTTATGGTTTCAATTTTTTTGCTCCCACGGAATAAATACGTACACAAATCCTGCTTTAGCACAGGGGTACATCTAATCAGAGAAGTGTGCTAATGTCACCAACATCATTAGATGCTGCTGAGATTATAAACGCTGTATTTTGACATTAGTCAAAACATTGTTTTTTGAACAATTCAATTTTATTTAAACTATTTTATGTTATATAATATTTGAGAAAGAAATCAGAAATCTAGGAAATAAGAATTTTAATACCAATAAAAAGGCAGAAAAATATTTAAAATTACTTTCTTGGGCTAAAACAACCTGTTGAGTTTGTTGCTTAAATGTTGTTTCTTCTTCTATAAACTTCGATAAACATTACTACGACATCAAAACAATATCACTTACATCAATAAATATTTTGAACGATTATTTGAATATTTAAATTGTGAGTTAGTGGTCAATTAAAATAAATAGAAAAAGCAGAAGAATACTTAATATGTAGAAAATTATATGAAAAAGTGGAATACCTACCTGAATACAGCCAGCCTTGCCAGTACTTTCCATTCTTGAGGCAACGTTGACCGTATTTCCCCATATATCATAGTGAGGTTTCCTAGCGCCAATGACGCCGGCGGTAATGGGCCCGTGGTTGACGCCCATGCGCAGAACGAAATGGTTGAAGGACTGTTCATTTATGGCAGCGAGCACGCGCTGTAGTTCCAAAGCAAACTCCACTAGGCATGCCAGGTGAGCCCACCGCACCATTACACCATCAGACGGCTAGTAGAATAAATTCAATAGCTTTACTTATGTCTTTAATATTGTAAACAATTTGTATCATAGGCATGACAATGTGGGTGCAATCTTAGGTTTCATAATTATTGTATTGTAAGCAGCTGCGTGGATCTCAGAGTAGGTATATACTGGTTAAGGACGCACAAGGGACATCGTGAAGACAATTTTGCCAAACATATTAGGTAACAAATTAGTATTCAAGTGTGTCAATTAATTTCACAATAAATATGTTTTACAAACTACCTTCTACGGAACAAGTATGTAATGCATTTGTCTCTTCGTATTCAACACATCGCAAAATAACTTATTAAAAGATCAAATTTAGATAGATACATAGATAGATAGATAAATACTTTATTTGTACACCAGGGTTTTACAGACATTATAAAGTAATTAACAACAGATGTAATGTACAAAGGGCGGCCTTATCGCTTAGTGCAATTTCTTCCAGACAACCTTTGGATGGACTGGATTCATTATGAACTGGTGATAGGTATACAGAAATTAGAGAAATAAATAAGGTCTTAACCTATGAAATATTTATCATATATAAATCTTACTTGTCCGTGTGGTGACGGATTAAGAATACAGTGTGTCACCACCCCTATTCATCCCGTGGGTGTCGTATGAGGCGACTAACGGAGCAAACTACGCAGGACAACAGCACTGCAGAGAGAAGGAAAACTTAACACAAACCCTATACCCACCCGTCTGGCCAGCGTGGTGTAGTAGGCCAAAACCTCCTTTCTAAGGAGAGGCCTATGTCCAGCAGTGGACTAGTAAAGGCTGTTGATGATGATGATGATGATGAAATCTTACTTTTCTATAGTTATACATTAATACTATACATACATATGTTAATATATACATACACTAATTTCCTACTATTAGAGACAGATAGTGCTCATACAGCATAGTCTTAAAGGTGGTTACGGATTGCGCACGTCTGTTAGAAACCGGCAAGGCATTCCATAAACGTACAGCTTCTACGGAAAATGATATAGTGTAGAAATTGGTATTTCCTATCTCAGGCTTTCAGAGAACCTCAGCCATTTCATTTGTGTGTCATGAAGGAACTTAAAGCGTTCTTTGAGGTAAACAGGAGTTAATGGATTAAACAAAATATTACACAGAAGTGTAAGGATATGAGTATTTCGGCGAAGGCGGATTGGAAGCCACCTGAGCTTATTGTGGTAGTGGGAAACATGATCATATTTGTGAAGACCAAATATGAATCGTATGCAAAAATTTTGGAGACGGTCAAGGTCATCAAGATATGCTTCGGTGAGATCGAGATAGCTAACGTCGGCATAGTCAAAAATCGGAAGAATGAGCGCTTGTGCAAGTGCAGTTTTAGTAGCAGTCGGAAGAAAGTTTCGTAACCTTCGCAAAGATCCCGCTGCAGCGAACACTTTGCGGCTCACCTCCTAAATCTGAGGTCCCCATGATAAGGTGCTATCGATTACCACTCCCAATTTTTTGACTTTGCTGCTGATCGGTATTATGGTATTGTTAAATTGAACCGGAGACAAATGTTGACCAATTAATATTAGCAGACATTTTGGGACTTCCCATGATGCATACCTGTGATTTTGTAGGATTAGTTTTGAGTTCATAGTTGTTACTCCAAGCACGTATGTGCTCTAGATCGGAATTAATAATATTAAGCGCAGTCGATAACATACTGACAGGTGCATGGGTGTATATCTGAAAATCATCAGCATACAGGTGGTAGGATGAAAGTAAATGATTGGAAATAGAATTAATAAACATTGCGAAGAGTAAAGGAGATAGAACGCCACCCTGTGGGACATCGACAGTTGCATTACACCATGAAGAGAGGGAGTCTTCAGGTCGAATCCGATGCTGACGCCCAAACAGGTAATTTTAAAACCAATCAATTGCCCCTGGAGATACGTTAAGAGAGCGAAGAATACCAAGGAGAATATGGAAATAAACAGTATTAAATGCGTTACTGAAGTTGGAGTAAGGAGTAAGTTGGAGTAAGTGTCGAGTAAGGATAATACCGTCACGTTTCCACTATCCACATTTTCTCTAATATCATCTGACAGACTGAAAGGGATTAAGGAGACTGTTCTTTAACAGAAAATTGTTGAGTTGATTATAAACAAGACGTTCAAGAACTTTAGAAAGGAATGGTAAGATAGATATAGGGCGATAGTCTGAGAAGGACGAAGGCTTCGATTTTTTGGCAAAGGAATAATTTCAGCTATTTTCCATGCGGATGAAAAGACGCCGTAGGATTAGGAATTGTTCAAAATGTTACATAGGACAGGGAGAATATCATCAAGGATGGGGACAGTTATTTTTATACTGAGGCAGTCGCTTCCCACCGCATTAGATGAGATTGAAAGTATGCTCGTCCTAACATCACAAGCTGCCAATTGATTAAAAATGAAAGGAGAGTAGTTAGGAGTTTGAATAGATGAAAGATATTTTAAAGTTTTAGCTTTTGTTGCCTCATCAAAATCAGACGAGGAGGCAAATACTTGTTAAGTGAATCAAGACTTAAGTCTTTAGACACAGGGTTTGGTTCAATTTTCCAACTCCTAATGTTTTCAGAAATTTCCAGATCTTCATCGGATCGTTGTTTTCAACAGATTTATGGATGTGTTGGCGTTGCGCTTCTCTACACACCTTATTGCAGTGATTTCTCCTACTCACATATTTGTCGAAGTTAGTTTGAGTAGGTCGACGCTTGTATCTCGTCTTTGCCGCTACCTTTTTCGACATGATGGCTCGTATTTCATCGGTGAGCCATGGAGCAGGCAAATGCTGTAGTTTAACACTACGAAAAGGGGCATAAATTTCATATAAATTGATTAAGTTTACATTTAAAATGTTCACTTTTGTGTCAATACACACCGAAGATAACAGAGGTTTCCAGTCGATGCTTCTAACCTCCGCACATAGCTTTTCCTGATCTATGCTACCAAAACTGCGCTGCATTACAATTTTAGGTTTGGATTTAGGAGGTCGAAGAACATAGGATAGATAGGTTAGATCATGATGAGAAAACTCATCCGCGGAGCACTGGCCATGATTGGTCACATGCTCAGTTAATCAAAGATGAAAGTGAAAAAAGAATTTAAAAATTTAAAGTAAGTTTTGCGAAAGTTTATATTATTTTACGAGTTCTTAGCTGTATTTGTATGCTAGATTTTACGTCTAAATAGTTCTATCGAACTATTTAATCTATTTAAATTTCATCAATTTCGATCTTCCTTAAAAGTATTATATGATATTTATATTCAATAAATTCATACTTAAGGGCCCTGAGCACGGTCCCCGCATGGCCTTGTAAAAAATGATTTTGTTTCACGTAATTTTTTTTGTGAAACGATGCTGGAGGGTTTTCGCACTGTAAACTCCATTTTTTGGTGTGACGAGGCTCATTTCCATTTAAACGGGCACGTCAACAACCAGAACTGCTTTTAGTGGTCTCCAAGAACTGGCAACCCTCGACTAAAACACCACCACTATGGTCACGGTTTGGTGTGCTTTATCCACGAATGGGATTATTTTACAATTTTTTTTTGAAAATTCCCTAGGCCAAGCAACGAATATCAATAGTGACAATTATAGGCGTATGATTACGGTTTTCTTTTTATCTAACCTGCGAGCTCATCCATCGTGTTCATCGCATACTTGGTTGCAACAGGATGTTGGTGGTGAAAAAAAAAAAAAAAAAGGATGGTGCGACACCACAGCCAGATCTTCGATGAATTTTCTTCGTCAACATTTGCCCCAAAAATTGATTAGTCGCTTTGGGGACATCTCGAGGCCAGTCAGGTCACCCGACTTAATCCCGATGGTTTTTTGTTATGGGGCTACCTCATAGAGAGCGTGTACGCAAACAATCCGCGGACGGTTGTCGACTTAAAACAACAACAACAATATTCGACGAGAAATTAGCGCAATTCAACAGAGCGTATTGCAGAGTGTGGCGCGAAACACAAGAATCCGTTTAGAACAGTGTGTACAACTTGATGGAAAACATTTGGATGAAATTTGCTCAATCTTTTACTGTTTTTTAAAAAATATATCTCAAGTGGTTAGTTTATTATTTCATATTAAAACATAAATCTGCCACCAGACACCCTCTTGTGGTGGCAGATTTATGTTTTTAAAATGAAATAATATAACCCACAAATTATGTATATAGTATAACCCACAAATTATGTACTACTCTGTCAAGGAAGTATCGGGAAAAGATCAATAATACACAAAATGTTTGTTATTCATCCAAATTTATTTTATCACCTTCAAAGTATGCTCCTTCAGAAACGATACACGATACGCCAACGAATAATCCAATCATCAAAACATTTTTTAAACGCCGTTTCCGGAATTGAGTTCAGTTCTCGCTACGAATTCTCCTTTATGTCTTCTACCGATTAAAAACGGGTGCCACGAAGTGGTAATTTGAGTTTAGGAAAAAGAAAGAAGTCGGCTGGACCCATATCTGGTGAATATGGTGGTTACTCGATGGTATTTGTTGAGTGTTTGGTCAAAAATTCGTTCACAATGAGAGCCTTGTGCGAAGGCGCATTATCGTGGTGCAAAATCCAAGAATTTTCTTTGTAATTTGGTCTCTTAAATGTCACATGACGCTCAAATAATATTCTTTATTTACCGTTTTACCTTCCGGCAAGAATTCCGAGTGCATAACTCCGCGATAGTCAAAGAAAACAGTCAACATGACTTTGACTTTTGATCGACTTTGGCGTGGTTTCTTCGGTTTCAGTTCAGTTGGAAGGCGCCACTCCGAAGCTTGTTTACTAGTTTGTATCTCAAACTCGTAAACCCACGTCTTGTCATCAGTAACAATGCGAGTCATGAATGTTGGATCGGAATTGACTCTTATGCAATTGAGTTTTTGGAGAAAATTCTTTTGGGACTAGCCGAGCGGTAAACATGTTTCATACCCAAATGATTAGTAAAAAATACAGTCGAATTGAGAACCTCCTCCTTTTTTTGAAGTCGGTTAAAAAGGGTACGGATCGACTCGTGAGATACAGAAGTTCGGCGGCTATCTCTCTCAAAGTTGAATGAGGATTTTCAGATACTATTTCCTTCACTTTTGCGATGTTAACTTCAGTTGAAGACGTTGATGGCCTACCAGAGCGAGGCAAATCTTCCATCATATCTCGACCGCTTTTAAATGCTTTGCACCACTCATAAGCACGTGTTTTTTATTAAATCGATTCACCGTAAGTCTTCTGTAACATTTTCAGTGACTCCGAACACAAAATTCCATTGGCGATAAAAGAAATTTAAGACAAACTCTTTGTTCGATTTTTTGTCCATTATGAAATTCGCAATACACACTAGATATGATACAAATAAAAACAGCACTGTATTTAATATAAATAACAGATGCAACTCAAACTCCTCGCCAAAATGGAAAACAGTTGTGTCAATCTAACAACAACAAAAAAAAAACAAAAATTTGAATTTGGAACCATAAACAAATCATCCATTCCCGATACTTTTTTGACTGAATGTAAAAGATTTGTCTCAGCCAACTTTTTCTCTAAATAACACATGCTGTTGCTCCGCAATGTACGACATTATTTTAGGAAATAAATGTATAATATACTATGAAAAATTATGATTAAAAACATGAACAACTAATGAAAAATTTGACATACGGCGAAAAACTTGAGAAGACAAAGGAAGGTATAAGGAAAAAAACTTTTTAGCTATCTTTATAACTAGTACATAATTTCTAAAAAAAAATCTGTTAAAATTAACGTTTTTATACAACCTAATGGTGTTAATTTTTCTTTCAAATTTAATTTTACAACAAAGGTTTTATTATTTTTAGACGCTTACCTTACCTTAGTCCACACCTGTTTAAGTCGAGGCCAATTAAGTTTTATTGAGAAATGATTCGTTAGGAGACGCAATAATGCACAAAACCACAAGGTTTCTCGGTGTAACATTTTGATGTTTGTTGTTCTTATATTGAGTCAGTTATTTACATTTAAAATCAATAAGACGCGACCATTATTATTTAAATAATTACATTAATTTAAGTATCTGAGGTCAGGTGAGAAACGAAGAAGACTAAAAGCAATATTTATAGTAAAACATTGGAAACTTTCGAAAGAGACCAAAATTTACATTGCAAGGCATATACAATGCGTCACCTCACAGAGGCCTAACGGCGAGGGTATGTTAGACTCAAACCGGCTGTATTCATATAAGTTCTATCATCCCCAGGACCAGGGTATTGTCGGGGCTTTAGGTGTACGTATAACCTAGAAGGAGATTATTTATAATATAAATATATAGTTTTTTAAACTATCCTCCGTCCGCCTTCATGATCAAAAGCGTTACCATCCATCATAATGGGAATTAATTTCCCAGAGCTGTTGAAGCAAGCTAGCAAGCTAGTAGCTAAAGTAGCGGGTTTTCAATGTCAAACAAATTGTATGTATTTCCATTCTTATTGTTAACTATTTAAACCATAAATATAAAATAATAATTAATTATTACAGAAAATAAAAAAAAACTCAAGTAAAACAATTTTAAATAATTTTGCCCTTATTTTAAGGCACAATTTATAAGTCGTCTTAAAGAAATGGGTTAAAAACTTTCACTCGCGCAATCACTGTAGGCTAGGTCCTGTATCACCTACTAGATAGATAGATAGAAAGGTACTCTTTATTACACACCATGGATAGAAAACATAGGTATAATGATTACTAGTACAATGATGAACTAGTAGTATTCTGTACTACTAGTATATCATTTACAGAATATGTCGCTCACATTAAAAACCTA
Organism: Arctia plantaginis; assembly: GCA_902825455.1. Classification (NCBI taxonomy): domain Eukaryota; kingdom Metazoa; phylum Arthropoda; class Insecta; order Lepidoptera; family Erebidae; genus Arctia; species Arctia plantaginis. The sequence continues at coordinate 13,862,130 of CADEBD010000288.1, forward strand.
AAATTAAGTTAAAGGATTACCACAGGCACGTGAAAATTTGCTACACTTTTTTTTTAATAAACAAACCTGCATTTGTCGTGTAGGATTTAGGCCCGAAGCAGCCATGTAAGTTGAGCTGATGGTTTTTATTTTGATAATATCCTTACTGAATTTTGAGTCCTCCAGCAACTGAAATAACGTATTCATTAGCGTCGATTCACTTCACTGTGACATGTCTAAATACTATATCATAATAATTACTAAATACGAACTTGAGATAAATCAAAGGACCTTGAACTATAGTTAGCGATTATATTTTAATACTTCCGTAATCACTGAGACTAAAGGATTGTTCAAAAGGACAAACGTTTTCAAATAATCGCAGTGTGTAAAATTTTTTGTGGTTCAGTTAAATTGATAACTAGCTAAAAATTAATCAATAAACCATTTAATCCAATCGTTTTTTTTTCTTTTTGTTTGTCATTTTGTTTTACTGAGCGGATAACTGCGATTATGCTATAAGATGAATGGAATGTACGCGCCCTATAGGAACAAAGCCCTACCAACTAACTTTATACTCGTAGTGTTTATACCTATAACATAGAAAAAAAGTAAATCATGTACGAGACAATTTATAGAAGTATTGGTGACTTGACAATTTCAGTCCTAAAGTTACAGTTATCGGTTATACTGCTATTCTTAAAGTAAAATTAGTCATTTCAAGTTCATGGAACATTAAGTCCACTGTTGTGTAATATCATTGAACCTACAACATAGAGGTACCATATAATAACCGTTGCAAATTTTGAATTGCAATGCATATATTGATACGATGCAGACATGACACGTAACTCTTGTGTATGTGTATTTAATTATATAAAGTGTAAAATCAGCAATTACCTACCAAATCAAAGTCTGATATAACTTCGTTGAGAAATCTTAAACATTCTAGGCCTTGGTTATTAACGGTTTCTTCCGAGTAGAATTCTGTAACAGAGATTTTTGTTTGTACACGATGTATTAATAATTTCAGGATAAACAACAAAAATATGCTAATAAACAGTTAACGCTTTTTTTTAACTTTCGCGGCTTTTGGTACATTTGAATGAGTATCTCAGGGTTTACTTTCGGGTATTGCATCTTTTAAAAATATTCTCGCGGTTAGGTCCCTAATTACACATACTCAAAGTTCCTAATTACACATACTCAAAAAAACGTTGAAAATTGCCTTACCTACTTTAAAAATTCTTCCAACAGCTTTATAATGAACAACGAGATAGTAAACATAGCAGATTAATAGTATACTAAAGCACCAGTCACAATAAACTGATGATTTTAATCATATCAACGCGTCGAGATACATATTACTTTTATGATCAATATTTACCTGAAAAGTTAGGCATAGAAGCGAAAAGAACGCCAACTTCAGCATAGCTCTGGCTGTACAGGTCACGATGGTGATGTCTGGCGCCCATGAAATGTCGCGCGACGTGCGGCGGCAACACGTTATGGATGAGCGCCTGGTTGCGGCGCCGCAGGTCGCCCGCCTGCTCCGCCTGCACGCGCATGCGTTCACTGCGTGAGTGCCGCGCACGCTCCAGTGACTCCACCTAGCGTACCAACAAAATCCTTCTTAACTATTTATAGTTTGTTTATACAACCGAACCACAGGATTACAGTAGCTATTCCCGCGTGGTGTACCAATTTTGCAATTTCGTTATTATAGTTTACTTACATATCTGTTGAAAATCAGCATGGAGAGTACTATGAAGAATAGCATTATTATATTACGTCGACTGTGGATGCCAGCTCTACCGGTGTAGAAAAAAAACACATATTATTAATTGTACACTGGTTATCAATTATATTTGCTTATCTACGTTACTGCACTTACAATAATGTAAAGAGATCCTCACTAATACAATCAGTGGTGTCGTTGTATGGTTTTAGGTACGGGTCTCGGTCGAGGCTAGGGCGTGCTACCAGTAGCGAGGGGTGAAGGATGGCGGGAATAGCGTGTACGGCAGCCAACAACAAAAGTAGCACGCTCCGCGCACACGCCCCCAGTGGTGAAACCCACAGAGCACCACACGCTGCACCAGCTCCAATCTAACCAAATACAAAGTTATTAAGAATATGTGTGTGGAATTTTTACCGCAAAAGTAATAATGGTTAAGAGACCTACATTTTATATTTATAAGAATAGTTTCAGAGTTTTGCATAAGACAACCTGTTTATTAAGTTCCTTTTCTAATGCCACAATACTCAATATTTTACCATTGGTAAAGTAATATCATAGTAATTTCACATGGTATATTTCAGCGCATAATATTTAATTAGGTGTCAACAAGTGTAACATTACATTTTAAATAATACTTTTTGCAATGTTCCAGCCCGATATAATATAAAATGAATTTTTCGTGGATTCTGTTAAATGTCGGTCGGATGTCAAATTAGTCTTTTACACTAAAGTGATCGGAAAACACTATACCTGGCAGCTGTGTATGTTCCCACGATGCAACATTTGAAAGTCGAACGAGGGAAATGGGTTACGATGTTGTCAAGATGTAGAAACCGTCACTAATTGAGGTTATTATTTAGAATTGTCAAAAAAAAAATATGGCGTTCTTTTAAGTTGTTTTATTCATCGGAATATTTAAGGTCTTCTGGAAAAAACTATATTAGAAACTTGTTGCATCTAGTGCCTGATTTAATTTACATGCGATGCGTTAATGCGAATAAGCAGAATGAAACAATATTTGACATAAGTTTTGGATAATTTGTTATCCACGTCTTTAGTATTAGTTTACCAAACATGAAATAAAAACTGCAATTGATTTCAAGGCATTTCAAAACTATTTCAAAAAACGCAACTGATATATCATTTATTTAAGAAAGCAAGAGTTTTGAACCGGTTATAGTTCCGTGTTTAATTTACCTAATTGCAAGTTCACTATACTTTATACTATAAAAAAAACTAAATAAGCAAGCGTTCTATCTGATAGCTACTGGTCCCTATGAAGACTTGAATCACACATTGGCTCACGTGTATGTTGCCAATAATATCCGTCCGTAGCATAGAGCGCTAATGTCTATTTACCATCAGAAATACGTGTATTGCACTACTACTACGTATATAGTACTTTTATATCATTGTATTCTATAAGGAGGTACAGGCTGGAATGCCAGCATATTTCGGCTACATAATTCTGATCAATCCTAAGTTATATATGAATTTTAATTTAATAATTTACTGTTTATCTCATATCATCTATAAATTATATCAAGATGTAATAGGAATAAAGATACTTTACGTGATAATAGTAAGATGGATGAATGCAACGCCTTGCACCTTCATGTTGAATCGCGTCGTCCCGCAGACCGTCTTGTAGCATCGTTTCGAAGTTGCCGCAGATTATCTGTAAAACAAATCAGTTAAAAACTTGTGAGTTCATATTATGATTTCTCACATTCTCGATAATGATAATGATCTACTCGTAATTTCAACGAAAGGGAGAATGCAAGTTTCCAGTGCCATTACAATGTTCGTCATTTTATCACCAATTTTATAAAGAATACAAATAAGAAATAAGATAAATACTTTTTACCCACTTATAGTTATATGGTTAAAAAGTATTTATTTTATTTCATATTTGAATCTCATAAGCTAAGTATCATAATTTCTAAATCAAGAATGTTGATTGATTTCATCATCATTATCACCATTTCAGCCATAGGACGTTCACTATACCTATATATTTGTTACATTTTGTTTTACCGCAAGGATTTACTTTTCACTGTTTAATATGGGAATCACTTTGAACATGGCAGAATTTAATCTAACTACACTATAAAGAGGTTTTGTTTACTTTAAAAGCAGACTTAAATTAAAAAAAATGTAAATAAAATTTTATGTTATTTCTTTAAATACCTAACTACTTTTAAGTTGCTACAATAATGGAGTTGTGGTGACGGAGATAGTAGCAGAAATAATATAAAAAGAAAAGACAGTTATGTCAGTAGTATATTTATTTAGCTTACCAATGGCGCAATGTTGGCTGCCACAAACATTGCTATGTTAAATGTTCCGCAAGTCAACTTCCAGTAAGGGCTCACCCTTATTTTCTGAAATGATAAAACAGAATAATATTTAGTCAATATCTGCTTTACTACGTTATATTCCGTTTTCAGTTGATACACTTCATATAACAACATTAATTCAATGAAACTGTATTATTAGGTTCAAGAGGTCAGATTAAGTACAAATACACAATTAATTAATGTTTCTTTTTTAATGTTTTTTTAATTCAAAGCACAAAAAGTTCATTAAAAGTGTTCGTCACTTAGCCAATGGGTTGTCTTTTGGACTTTCAAAATGCATTGTTTACATATTTTATCACTTACGAAGATCTAAATCTAATCTTTAAGAAATATTTTGTTTCAATCGAGTAACGACCAATATATTTAGTAGGTATACAAAACTAACAGAAAGATACTCGTATAGTGTATCACATAGCTGCCAATGCCTTGAGACTACAACACACTTTATATTTATTCATTTATGCATCTAGAGCGCCGAAAATATATTTAATACGAGTCTATAGACATGTCAGATGCCTATACATTTAATTCAGGAAGAATGATAGTAAAATGAAACTTTTTACAATACTGCTCTAAACGACATTTTACAAATACATAGATTAGAGCCACATAAATGTCAAATACTCATTCATTCATTTCATGACACACCAATATGCAATTGCAATATAAAAGAAATATATGGGCCAGATTGCATTGCAAAATGAAGCAGTTTCTTTCTGTTCATCTGTGTAGCAACTGAAGCCAATTTCTAAAATTTTTTTTAAGCTAGTTTAGGTCAGTATTTTTAACAAGCTTTATTAGCTTGGGTATGTATGTACGAGGGAGCGTTTTTATGTTCGCGGAATGGGAAGGGGTGGAAATAAAAAAACCAAATTATTTTTCCTTTTCAATATATTCACCTGCAAGACGGATACATTTTTCAGATCTTTCAATTAATTTGTTTATATCCTCATAAAAAAATGTTTTCTCTTTGTCTTCAAAATACGCCGAAACTGACTGCCTCCTTGACTTCATCATCGTTGGTAAATTGTTTACCCAGCAGCTCTTTTTTCATTTTTGGAAACAGGTAATAATCGCTGGGGGCCAGGTCTGGGCTGTAGGGTGGGTGATTCACCCCTTGTGGACGGGCGCGTTGTCGTGCAAAAGCAACACACCTTTTGTCAATTTTCCCCGTCTTTTCTCTTTAATGGCTTCTTTGAGTCGCTCTAATATTGAAGCGTAGTATTTTCCGGTTATAGAAACACCTTTATCTTTATAATCGATCAATAATATTCCTTCTGAGTCCCAAAAGACCGTTGCCATGAGTTTCCCAGCTGACTGTGACACCTTAAACTTCTTGGGAGGTGCTGTGCCCTTTTTATGCCACTGCATGGAGTCTTGTTTCGACTCAGGTTCATAATGATGAACCCAAGTTTCGTCTCCAGTAACAATTCTACTCAATACAGCATCCTTGTCTTCATTATAAAGGTCTAAAAATGCACGTGAACACTCTACGCGCTGTTGTTTTTGCGTCGGCGTGAGCATTCTCGGCACCCATCTTGCACTGACCTTTGTCATGCCAAAATGATCGTGCAGAATTAAAAATGGTTGTATCAGATACTCCAACCATTTCTGCGAGTTGTTTCTTCTTTAGTCGAGCATCGTCAAGTACAATTTTTTCGACTCTTTGGATAAGTTCTGGCGTGATCACATCGATGCTCCGGCCCGGCCTCGGGTCGTCTTCAAGGGATTCCCTTCCTTGTTTAAATAAACTGTGCCATTTGTACAGCATGGTTTTTCCTGGACAAGAGCCGCCGTAAACCAATGACATCTCATTCATTATGGTCGCAACTGATTTTCCTTGATTGGTAAGGAACTTTATAACGGCACGATATTCGATTTTCTCCATGTTTCACTTTTCACTCCCGATTATGTTGCTTGGTTGACGATAACTCAAAGACTAATTGTCTAATAACAATGAAACCTGGTATTTATACTAATTATGAGTCACTGAACACGTGACGATTCTAATGAGCCTAATCACCCCCCTCTAACCCTCTCATTCCGCGAACTTAAAAACGCACCCTCGTATGTAACGGAATCTTCGAACGTGATTTTGACCCACTTCCAAACGTCGAATTAAATTGAAACTTCGGACACTTATCAAGAACCGATGACAACACAATAATTTGATAAATTTAACCGATTATTCTGATCAGGATCTTTAGGATTTCTAAGAGTCGACTTCATCAGACGCGCCCACTCTGTTGTCATGGATAAATAAATTTAGGGTGCCTCTTAAGAGTCGGTTATCACTTAAGGTGTTGAACCTGTTGATCACAGAGTAATCCCTGAATATTTGGCGTGTGTTTGTGATGATGAAGTCGATCTCGTTCTTTGTCGCGCTATTGGAGGCTTAGCCAGGTCCGCTTTCTTTGGGGCTTCTTGTGGAAGAAAGTGTTCATCAGATAGTGCCCCTTGGCCTTGAGGAGGTTTAACAGTATTTGCCCCCGATGGTTTCTGTGCCCGTAACCGAAAGGTCTTACCCAGGATTCGCATTATTCCTGTACTCCCACTTTTGCATTAAAATCGCAGTTAATTCATGGTTGTCATGGACAACCATGAATGAACTGTTCACGGTTGTTCTGGGCTGTTTCTGAGCGATTTACGCACCATAAATATGAACCCACCTTGGGATAGTTTGAAGTATGTCGGGAGTATGAAAGATGGCTGGAATATAGGCCCATCGACGCCTCCCCCTGTCTTCGGACTTCTGACAGCCCCAAAATATGCCAATTTATATGGCTCACCTCCGCTTCTAATTCTGCAAGGGCATCGCCCAACCGCAGAGTGCATCCATTGTACGTCGCCAAATACATCCGCCGGTGGTACCCTACCGTAGCCCGGGATTCTTCGCACCTCCGCCGCACCGTTACCGTGGACGGTCCCGTGGCCAGGAATAAGTAAGTAAGTAAGTGGCCCCGCTTACACCCCCCTAATCCATTAACAGTTTAAAAATTATGTTCTGGTCTTTTATCCCATGTGCTCATGTTCTCTTTTACAAGGATAAGTTTGTCAAGAAATTGTTGTGAAAATGAAGCAGTAATGATAAAACCTTTTTGTTTTAAGAGAAAGCAAGACAAAATGTATCTAAGTAAATACAAACCTTGTATTGTGAATAGCGATAGCAAGAATAGTAAACCACGTTGATTAGGCCCGTCTCTAGTACAAGTGCGAGATACACAGCATGCAGCGACCAAGTATGAGGTACTGCAAACTTGGTGAGTACCATCACCGCTGGCAGCAGCATTAAAGGCGGTGCTGCTATGGCTAAAGGGCACGGGTCGTCGCGTCGCGCGTACACCTCCTCTGCTCCCGTGGCTTTGAATGTCAGGCAAAGATTTGTTGCGTCTGCTAATTCCCTGTTGTCATACACCTTTATGTAAGAAGATAAGCGTAAATAGAAATAACTCTGGGCAATTTGCTAATGTTTTAAACAATTTATGTCTAACAAAGTCAGCGCAAAACATTGTTCAAAGAAAGTTATAACATTTATCACATTGAAATATATCGACAATACACACATGACTCGTTTACGTAAGTTTTAGACTGATTTACGAGACCCTAAAACGGATCGTCAGAAGAAAATAGAAAAAACTGCATACCTAGCTAAAGAATGAAATAGTATGTGTTTATTGACACGGTTTCATTAGAGACGTATGCTATTTTAAGCATATTGTTTTGAAAGTACGCTGTATCTGAACGGTTTGATCTTCACAATCTATTTTTCAAGGTGCTTCTATAAACAGCTACAAATCAACACAGAATCTTTGGTCGTCCGCCCTTGTTAAATTTATATTTCAGTCATCGTTCAACATAGAACAGTCGTTATGAGATCACAGTTCAGTTTCATAGATAAGGAGATTCCGTTCTTTAAGCCATTTAATTAGCTGATAGCAAATAAACTATACTACAGCACCCAAGTTCGTATGTGAATTGGAACGATAAACTTCGCAGCGCAACTAAGGGTGCAAATGCAATGACTGTGATAGTTAATCTATTTGGGTTTACGAGCGAGTACTAGAAAAATGGCCATGCTAATCGTCACACAGTTGTCTTAATTATGCTCCCATTTACTCGAGATGGTCATGTCCTTCGCATAACAGGGCACATGTAAAATAAAACAGAGTAAGTACACTTTTATGTATAATTTGGTTATTTCAAGCACTCAGTAATTTAGGCCAATAAAACAAACAAATAATTATTGCGAGCATATCGTAAAATCTACTAAATATATATTGATTAGCACATTAAACAGACGAAGCAGTTAATATACATGGAATATGCTACAAAATATGTATAATATATCTTTAACTAATGTGAATATATCTTTAACTAATGTATTTTCTAAAATTTTGCAATATATTTATTAATTATAATTAGAAAAAGTTAGTGAATACTTAGAAAAGCTAAATCAGAGAATCGTATTAAATATAAATTAACAAAAATTTATAAATAAATAAAATAAAACAACATAGCTTATAATAACATATAAATTAAGTTGACAAAATATTGTCTTATTCATACGCTGCAATATTGATTCATTAGCAATGTCGAATACTTTTTTAACAGAATTACGCTTATTCAGTCACTAGGTCATAATGATTAACTTTTCTACTCCCCTTTTTATTTTTGGTCATAGTTAGTGAAGAGTCCACGTTCTGTGTTCTCCTGTCCTGTGTCCTTAACACTAAATGCTGATGATATATAATCTTAGGATAGTAAAGTTTGATTATTTTATTTATTTATATCTGTATTGTAAACACTCAAAAAGAAAATAACAAAAGATGAGTTACAAATAAGTAGACGTAACAATGGGCAGTCTTATCGGTCACAGTGATGTCTTCCAGACAACCTTAATACGGATTTTAGGTATTTCATAGTTTAGGGTAGTATATATACACGTAACACATTATTGCGTAATCCAAATATGAATCTAATATAGAGGTTTTGAAATCGCTCAAGTTTGTTCAGTTGGTCTTCGGTGAGATTCAGGTAGGTGAAATCGCCGTAGTCAAGGATGGGAAGAAGAAGAGATTGTGCGAGCCCAATTTTAGTAGTGGTGGGAAGGAAGTTCCGTAGCCTTCGCAGAGACCCCACTACTGTAAATAGTTTGCGGCTAACTTCTCCAATCTGAGGGCCCCAGGATAGGTATCCATATAGATCCCCAGGTTTTTTCTTTTTTCACTAAATGGGACAACCGAACCGTTGCAGGCAATAAGTGGTATCTGCTGAAAGTTTATTTGGCAGTGCAGCCTGGGCCTTCCTACTAAAATGACTTGTGTTTTAGTAGTGTTTTCATTTAGTCCGTACTCCATTCTCCAGTTACATATTTGCACTAAGTGTCTGTTAATGGTATCCACTGTTTCTGTTAGATTATCTGGAGTAGCGTGTGAGTAAATTTAGAGATCATCTGCATAAAGTTGGTAGGAAGAAAGTAATTGATTTTTGTGCTTGAGTTAATAAAAACTGCAAAAAGTAACGGTGATGTTGTGCGCCAAGAGGAGTACACATTTTTAATACAAACACAATATACCCAACAAAACATTAAAATCCACAGTGAAGTCTAGTAAAGCAAAAAAAAGAGCTGTGGTAGTGCTATGGCCTGGACGGAACGGACGGAAACCTGACTGGAAAGGATTAAGGAGGAAATTTCTTGAGAGAAATGAGCTATGTGTAAATGAGACGCTCGAGAACTTTGGAGAAAAAACGAAGGTTAGATATAGGACGGTAATCTGACGGAGGACGGATTACATTTTTCGGGGAGAGGAATAATTTGAGCCATTCTTCATGCAGATGGGCAAGCGTTGACAGATATGGAATAATTGAGAATATGGCACATTACAGGTAGGATTTCATCCAGAATAGGAAGAACCATATTACGGCTGATGCTATCGCTTCTTACGGCATTGAAAGATATTGACATTATGCTCTTCCTTACATCACATGCAGCAAATTGACTGAAAAAGAATGGGGAACAGTTAGGAGTCGGCAAAGAAGAAAGATAATTTAGTGTCGCAGTCTTGGTAGCTCCTCCGTTTTGAATTAGGTGAAGCTAAAAAGTACGAATTCAGGGAATCAATATCAATATCTTTTGAAGCACAATGAGGACGTGACTTGCCGATCTCCAGCGGCTTAAAAAGTTTTAGACCTTAACCGGATCACAATCTTCAACAGATTTGTGAATATGTTGGTGCTAAGCATTCCTACACATCTTATTGCAGTGATTTCTAATAAGTAAAATTGCCCAGTTTGATGCTGTAGGGTGTCTCTTATACTTAGATTTAGCCCTTACTTTCTTTCTCTGTACCTCCTCTATATCTTTAGTAAGCCAAGGAGCAGGGAGATGTTTTACCTTTATTTTTCGTATCGGCGCATGCTTGTCACATAAGAAAACTTGATTATTTGTGAAGTAGTTATTTTTTTCATTAACCCACTAAAGGTGATAGTTAAAAAGCGGACCCCAGTCAATGCTCGGCATATCGGCATCTCTGCGAAGACTTTCGACATTAATTGTGTGAAAATCACGGTGTGAAATGATTTTAGGTTTAGGAGTACGAATGAGGTAGGACAGAAAGAGAAGATCGTGATAGAAAAAAGAATCTGCAGAGCACTGGCCATTTTTGGCGACGTGCTCCGTAGAAGATACAAGTATGAGGTCGAGGAGAGATGAATAACGGTTTGGTAAATTATGTGAAGGATTTAGTGTTAGAATGGAAAGATTACTGGATTCAATAATAGATCGAAGGATGGCAGAACGAGAATCGTTTTTCAGTAAACATGTGTTAAATTCACCCATGACTATAGTATTACTGTACGAAGGGGTTAAGTTTTCCAACAGTACTTTAAGTGAAGAAAAATAGTCTACTCGAAGGGAAGGACTCTAATATACACCGAGAAATAGTTTTGTGTTTTGGAGTAAGATTTCAATGAATAAGTTAGTAAACTAAATTATTTTTTGTTAATAATTTAGTTTTTAATTTTAATTTTACTTATGTTGTGGATACATGAACTTGAGTAGTGTTGGTGATGATTAAGCGTGGCTAGCATTTGTATTTGCCATATGCCTTGTATTTTGCCTTTTCATGTTGTGTATGCTACATTTGGATTACTGTCTAGACTTTATATGTATCTATCATCTGTTTCCTGTAACATGTAATGGCAGTAATCTGTAAGTGTACCTTTTAGAAATAAAAAAAAAAAAAAAAAAAAAAAAAAGTGCTTGACAGCATTTGTGGGTGGGGCTGAGATGACATATTTACTATGGAGAAAAGAATTTGGGATCGAATATACATGGCAACTCCACCGCCACGTCCACAAATACTATCATTCCTTACCAGCTGAAAGCCTGGTAACACGTACGTTACTGCGGACAAGCATGGCTTGGGCCAGGATTCTGATACAAATACTGTATAATAAACAGTAATATATTGTGACCAAATTGCGAATTTAAACCATTTTCCAATCCAGGTGAAACACACACAATTTTTTTTTATCAAAATCGGTCCATCCGTTTAAGAGGAGTTCAGGCACAGAAAAATAAGGATATGTTGTAATCGTTGTGAACTTACTTGTCATCGTCTCTATTGACGAGTTCCTCTTGTAACATGTTTAGAATTTTCTGTTCTCCGTTGTCCTTGCTCTCGTCTTGTGGCGACAGAACCTACGAATAATTTACCAAGCATGTCTATGTAATTGACAAGCGGAAAATCAATATAAGAGCTTAAGATTCGCGTTCAAGTACAAATATAGCGTAAACAATCCAATGTCCGAACGTTAAGTAAATAATGAATAATCGATTTGTTTGAAATTATTTTAACCTACATCACTAAACTAGGAACTATCGAGCACGGGCCGCCTAGTGCCCTAGTGTCCTATTTATTTAGACTGGTGGCGCACGACGCGTAGGAGGCGTGGGGTCGGCAGAGGGAGGGAGGAGGGAAGCGCAGTTGTGCACTCACTGAGTCCTCGTCGTCGTCTCGTAGGTCGGAGAGCGCGTCGCCGTCGTCACCATCCTCCGCGGCCTCGCCTTCGGGTGCACTCTTCTCTTCACTACTTCCCGACCACTACATGAAAAATAGAATATTTGCTATGAAACATTATATTTTTACATGTAAATCAAAATGTAAAAAATAGCATGTAATAAATGTAGTAAATTTAGTAAATGTAGTAAATTTGATCGCAGCTATCTACCTATTTAGACGTAAATCAGATTAAAAAAACTTTTTATTTATTGCATGTGTGAGGTACTAGCCTCATGTCTACTGAAAAATCATATACTGTTTTATATTCATACTACATGAAGTAAATAAATAAGTACAGATCCAACTTAGCCTTGCCTTTTATTTACACACATATATATATATATATATATATATGTGTGTTTGTGTAAATATATAATATATATGTTAAGTTGGTTTGTGTACGCTTTAAAAACTCTAGAAGTTCAACATCGATTGAACTCATATTTTGACACGATATACAACTCGCTCCAAAGATTGTTTTTATCTATTTTTTGCGTCAGTACCAGTTCTCAGTTCTCATCAATTCAACCATAATGTACTGAGATTACTTATCTATTCAAACAGACTAATATCAAATTGTCATAAGGACAGTCAAGAAACTGTTAACGTTGAACTTAACAGCCTCGAAGTAACTACATTCCAAAGCAAATTGAATGCTTAAATATGCAACTTGAGGACCAACACAGCTTATTTAATAGTTTTTTTTATGATTTTCATAAAAACTGCTCGTAATTTGTCGAAGCTTTTCTATTCCACGGATACGGATACGGAAACGATAGGATGAATAATGCGCCATATCCATAAGATGAATATGAACATAAAGTGTGTTTTATAAAGCCTTGGCTTTCACTAAGTCTAACTTGTAAGAAAAAAAATATATACTATAGATAGTCTACTAACAAAAATCAAGTCCCTGACCTCATATCTGTTGGTAGACAATGTCCTTGGTCTGTCAACGACATAGACAGATAGATGTTACCTAAAGTCCGTATTAATTTTATAAAACAGGTAAAACGATATCTTTCTTTGGGCATGGTGTAAATATTTGACTCTTGCTGGACTTAAGTTACATCTTTATTATTTCCTTCAAACTTCACTTTTTTAATTTAGATAATAAATAATCCTTTGGCAAATTTATTGTGTTGGACTCTTATTCTTTGTTATTCGACCCCTGATGTTTTATCTTGATATATACATAAATGGTTAAGCTCAACATAGACTACAGTGATTACGTTGTCGTCTGGGGGGGCTTGTGATCTCTGAGGCTATACCGGTAGAGTCACTCATGACGGATTGACTCATAGGGAGACTCCAGACTAAGTAGGATAGGGCCCTTCTTGGGTCACCGATAGTTGCTCCATTGTCCGAAGTGGAGGAATGACGACGGGTTCAAAGAGCACTTACTCTGCCATCTAGAGGGCAATGGGAATTGTGTCTCCATTCCGCCATTTTCACATCGTAATCCCGGTAGGAGTGTCGTGATTATGTCTCGCGACTCTCATCGAGGGCGAGGGTCTGCTGCTGATGCTCACTGCGAGGAAGGAAACCTCTCTAAAAAATTACTCCGAATCCCGTGTTCTAGTGCGTGGTCAGGGGATGCATGGCTGATGGGTAGTTCAGTCACCGGGGCACCTGTGGACCCCTCGGTTGGGTATAAATCTACGCTTGCCCGGGTATTGGGGGATCTCTGCCCAGGTTGACCTTTATTTCTCCTCCACTCTTGGGATTAGCTATGGATAATATTAAAATTAATAAAGAAACAATAAACGAAGGAAAGACCGAAAAGAAGAATAGGAATTTCATTTAGGAAGTTCTTGGACCCCTCCTGTGGTACATAAGGTACGACTGGGCCATTCGAATTGACTTTCCCCCTAGGCTAGGTGTAATTTGTTACGCGAGACTTTGGTCACAGCCCAGGCGGCGAACTTTCAAGAGTCGGCGTGTGTGGCCACCAGGGGAGTCTCTCTGGTGGTCGGGTGCATTGAGGCGCTGGGCTTACGGGTGGCCCTGGATAAGACGGAGGCCCTCTTATTCCATGGGCCTCGTCGTGGTCCATCCCCCGGTGCCTCAATCGTGGTCAACTCGGTTCAGGCCCAGATATTTCATCTGGGCCTGAACCGGTACGAGGACCCTCGACGGGAGGTGGCTCTTCGAGGAGCACTTCCAACAGCTTGCTCCAAAGCTGGTCGGCACTGCGTCTGCCCTTTGGCGACTTTTGCCCAATCTGGATGGACCCAGCGTCGCAACGAGACGGCTGTAAACCGGGGTTGTTCAGTCAATGGCACTGTACGGTGTACCAGTATGGGCGGTGGCTCTGACTGCTCAGAATAGGGCACGCCTTTGGCGCCCTCAGAGGATATTGCCGGTTAGAGTTTCAACGGAGGCGGCGTGCTCATTGGCCGGAACACCCCCGTGGGATTTTTAAGCGGAAGTGCTCACTATATCGGCGGACGGCTGGGTTCCGGGCGGATAGCGGCATACGGCCCTTACCCAAGAGATACGCGAATGGTGTGAGGCTCGTGGGTCTTCCCTGCTGGAGTCTAAACTTGCTGGCTTTGCCACCGTGGAGGTGCTCCAGCCGGTCATCGTCGGGTGGGCAAAGCGGCAGCACGGGAACCTTTCCTTCCGACTGACGCAGGTCCTTTCCGGGCACGGCTGCTTCGGGAAGTACCTGCACTCGGTCTCTAGGATAGAATTGAGCCCCGGTTGTCACCACTGCGATTGCAGTGAGGACTTGGCATAACGGGTCTTACCGCCGCGATGACGGCGTGCCCGGCGCTCGGTTGCCCGAGTCGTTCCCTCCACTCCCCTATGATGACCTGGCGGAGTTGGGATTTCCGGTCATCGATTTCTCGAATCTCGGGGCATCGACCCAACTCCTGCGCCTCCTTGCGCCACTGATACAGAGCCGCAAGGGCTCTCGCCTCCAGGTCCCATGGTGGAGTTCCGGCCAGGAGACTCGCCGCCTCAAAGGAGATCGTGCGGTACCCCCTTATGATCCTGATGGCCAGCATTCGCTGCGGTCGTCGCAGTATCGCGACGTTGCTGGCCTTCAGGGCCCCCGCCCATACTGGGCACCCGTAAAGGGCCATGGACCGCACAACCCCCGAGTACAGTCTCCTGCAGGAGTCATCGGGTCCCTTCATGTTGGGCAGCAGCCGCGCCAATGCACGCGCTGCCCCAACCAACTTGGGGACCAGACCTCGGAAATGATATCCAAAGTCCCATCGGCCATCGAGTACGAGCCCCAGATACCTGATCGAGGGCTCGATGCCGATGCGAGTGCCTCCTACCGTGAGGCTAGATCCCTCAGGCGGCTTCCTCCGAAGCCCGTGGAAGAACAGGGCCTCGGACTTGTGCAGAGCCACCTCGAGACCCAGCCGCCGGAAACGCTCAACGACTTGGGCAACCCCGGCCGTGGCCCTCAGGGTTGCCTCTTGGTGCGTCTTGCCGCGCGCCGTCACGAGTGTGTCGTCCGCGTAGCACACGACGGCGACACCATCCAAGAAGGCACCACGAAGCACCCAGTCGTAGCCGATGTTCCACAAGAGTGGCCCTAACACCGACCCCTGCGGAACACCGCACGACATTTCACGCCTACCGAGACCGGTCCTACTGGGGTAGACGACGGCTCTCTCCGACAAATATGCCCCGACTATGCGGCGGAGGTAGAGAGGCACTTCGTGATACACGAGCGCCTCCCGGATGCAGCTCCAGGGCATAGTGTTGAACGCGTTGGCGATGTCCAAGGACACCGCCAACACCACTTCGCCCCGGGAGACTGCTTCCTCCGCCAGAGCCTTCACGCGCATGATCGCATCCACGGTGGAGCGCCCCTGACGGAAACCGTACTGGCTGTCCGCCAGATCCGGCCCAACCATCACGAGATGCTTGACGAGACGCCTTGCAATCACTCTTTCAAAGAGCTTGCACACCTCGTCAAGCAACACTATGGGCCGGTAGTCGGACGGCGAGTCCGCCGGGCGCCCTTCCACGATATACACACCTACAATTTACTAATGGAAACGCAACGAAAATATTTGTAATCTAATAATGTACGCGCACGTAAACTATTTATGATTTCGGTAAATTACTTTGCTTCCCTTAATGTGTAAAGAAGTAGGTAAGCGTCTTGATGACTGAGTGATTAAATTGCCAAATATATATGTCTTATTTATATATAAAACTTGTTAATATAATATTTCAATGTTTAAAAACGGATATAAGGATTTGTTTTGACTTGTATGATTTTGGGACACTTTGTATTAATAAATCAACAAATCAAATTTGCTTACCTTGGGCTACGAAATTGGTTCCAAATAAAGTGTTTAATTTGCTGAAAATCGTTATTTTTATTTTTAAACTAAGACTGGCAAAAAGAAGAAAAAAAATCAACACCTAGATTATTTTAATAAAATTGTGACATTATTTGAGCAGAGGTGGGATTTATTTTGAAATAATTCTTAATATAATAGTTAACTTAACAGTGCGCTCGTACACTGCTTGTGAAATATGAAAATTAAATATCCCGCTAATGTATGTAAGTCGTGATTTCTTAATCATTAAGATCCGTACAGTCTTAAGATATCTCAAGTTAACTACAGAGATTTTTTCTTAATACTGATATGAGAGTGCGTAAAATGTATTTGCAACAGACATCGGTCTGACTCCGCTCTTGCCGCAGAGAATTGGCGCAAACCTGTAGACTTACTAATGATCGCACGGAAGTTTAGAAGGACGAATAGCTTCCTGGACAGTTTTATACAACTCTAAATAAGCCCGACAAAGACTTTAAACATCGACTTCTTTACTACGGTTTAGTGATGGTTTTGTCTTTGGTTTATGGATAAAGCTGTTTTATCCGATTATTATCGGCCGTTTATTTTGAAAGATATTATGGTTGACAACTGTCTGTGTATTATTCGCAACTTAGTTTCTACAATGTTACGCCAACAACTTACCCTTAATAGAATCTGGTGAATTCCGAAGTACCAAATTACATTTGCTACTTCGGAATTTGTTGAGCTGAATCTGATTGAGCCACATTATATCGGGTTCTATCTATTATTACTGATATTGTGGTTTTGGACTAATTACCTTGCCGCTCAATGATCCTTATGATGAGAATTTGGATTTAGTGATCTTTATTGCGATAACCTTATCTGCTCGCAGTTTAAGATCCCAGATAATCTATACTCTATAAGGTATAGATGTAACATGGGGTTAGATTATTGGATTCTTATTTTGTTTATTTTATATCATGTAAATATAAAATCAACAAAATGTGAATCCATGATTTACCCATAAAATGTACATTATATTCGTAAGAATTACTTGTTTATTGTAATTTAAAGTTAAGACATTTATATTCAATTATTAATTGGTTTCAGATAAGAGGACGATTATTTGTTTTGTGTCTGATCTGGGTATAATTTATCAATAAAATATGTTTATCAGTAGTCTGATTCATACCGTACCATAGTTATTGTTATTATTAATTATATATTAATAAAATTTGTATACCGCATGATGACAACTATATCTGTCTATGTGCGTGAAACAAACACTAGGGAGTTTCTTTTTTCAGATAATACCATCTATTGAACTCAATTTTGAAAGTATACATGTATTTATTTTAGGAGCACGTATCAATTAAAAGAATGAGAAAAAGTACTTACAGGTTTCAGAACTCGAACAATAAAGTAAGTCTTAATCCCGGCTTGCCGCAACATTTCTTCGCGGCGTTCACCATGCGCTGGTTCCACTTCAAACTCGTTATTTAGGAAACTCAGGGTAACTTCAGAGACATGAACGCGTCTGTGAACAACCTTTATTAATAGAATGTGTACATACACAAATATATACGACTTAAAATAGATTGAACTTTTTACACATCTGAGGAATAAACCAACACGTCATCTCTGTGTAGTCCCAGAAAGACGTTTAACACTAGATTTTTTTTTTACTTTACTACTTTACTTACTACAATGACTGCATAAAGTCAAAAAAGTAGCATACATTTTCCGAGGTTATTGTCAGACTATGTTCGCAGTATAAGTACCGTGAATTTTCAAATACAACTGTTCAGAAAACCATCATATCATCTCCAAAATGTTCAAGTAATCCCGGGAACGACGGCAGTTACAAAACATAACTACTTAGATTTTTGGCAAAAAACAATTGCCATTGTCATAAATATATGTGACTTTTTGTGAAACGTTTAAAACACTTTAGCTTTTGCTTACCCGGCCTTCCCACTGCTTTCCATTTTGTTGGCAAGTTCAACATCTCTTGAGTAGACATCGAATTGCCACTGTCTTTGGCCAAGCACACCTGCTAATACTGCACCCGTATGGATCCCCACGCGCATATCCACAGGCGAATTGGTCGTCTGTTGTACGTATCTAAACAATTTGAGTTATTGTTTGTTGTTATTTTCTAGATTTATATTCCTGCAGTTTTTATCCCATATAGTCTAAAATAACATATTATTTCAAAGTAAATGCCAGTGTGAGGAGACTATACGTTCGCGCTTTATAAAAGATATACATATGTATGTTATGGTAATGATGATGATAATTATGTGTTTTGGAATCCAAAAAAAAATTGCTGTATATTTATACCAAGCCCCGAGAGGATCGACATTAATATTTTCCTTTTTTTATTAATTTAAAGGCTTATAACCTTATCGTACCCTAAACTAATTAATATAGAACAATTTTTATTTTAAAATAAGCTATGCCGTTGGTAAAAAAAGAAGATTGTGGTGCAACAGTCATAACTCGTCACGTTTTTGTATTATTCGTATTGTCTTGTCTTGTCTTATCATGTAGTTTTGAAAGACTTCCACGTTGATTGGTAATGTAAGACTAGTTGGTGTGATGCATCATCACCGATCTATTGTGATGCAACATTTACTAATCTACTAAAAATAAGTAGTTTCACACATATGATGTCTATACCTATATTACTTAAACTAATAGGGTATATTTGTAGTTTTATGGACTTGTGGATATTCATCACATTAACTTCGTAAGAGTATGCTCTGTCTTTTCTATACACATGAGACCTATCTGCTAAATTTCAAACAAACGTCTGGATTTAGCCGGGTTCCACAAAATCAGCCAATATGCACTTGCTTCTGTCAAAGTAATGCCTCATAACTAAGAGGTTTTGGTTTCAAACTTTATTTCACTGTCACACTCATTTACGTGCCTTGCGACGGAACAAATGACTCATCCACTCTCTAGTAAAATAGTACTTATAAATACCATTCCTTCCACCGTTAGGTAGCCTAAGGATTGGGGGGGTCGTCTACCTGTTGTTGTAGATGGCCCGAGGTATGTCGGGGCACCAGGGACTTCCTTTCTAGGGTATACCTGATTCCCCGGCTATTAGTACCCGAGACGGCGTGCGGTTTTAGTCGGTTCGAGTCCGACATGCCACCGATAGGTGATATCCGAGGGGATTACCGGAATTTACGGGATTGCCGGGATTTACGGAAAAAAGGATGCCTAAGGATACTTGAGTTTTTGAGATGAATAAATCAATATCTTAATTATAGAAATTCATCTAGCCATTTGGAAGATAATAATATAGAACGGTATAGATACGATAATAAATACGGTATTAAATAAATTTAGAAACAAACATACAAGATACGCGCCCTAAACATACCCTTCCTTGGCATTCGGGTAAAAACAACTAAATGTCATATATGTATTATGCGAATTTTGAGTTACCTAAAACCTGAGTTTTCTGTCGCCAAACCTTGGGAATGCAGAAAAAGTTAAAGGCAAAGTCATGTATATATAAAAATATGTAGAAACGAAAATATTAAGTAAAATCCTTGACTCGTGATTCTTGTAAATTTGTTCTTTTTGTTTAATATTTCTTGCCCTCGTAAAAGTTCCATTCTGTTTCGATTAATACAATTGCATTGTCTTGTTTCACTCACGCTTCAGTTTTATACTTTTTTAATAATTCTTCCTAATCTTTTTGACAACATTTTAAAAAATTGAACTGTGGCTGTCTTTTCCCTGTTTTTTTTTTATCTGTCTCATTAGAAGACTGGATCTCGATGGAAGGTCTTTTATTCTTATGTTCATTTAAAATTGTTTTAAAGCGATTCGATGATGAATTTTCAGATCTCTCACAGGAGACCGACAAAATTGTCTCTGTAAATAAGACTGGCTTTGTCTCACCAAGTCAAGTTAGAGATCGTTTACAATGAAAACATAAAGATCTAATGAGTGGATAATTTTGTTCTCTACCGTATTTTGGCCATATTTATGTTCCGAAACCGATTAATTATGTTTATTATAGATAAAAAATTGTCTTATACTAACCTGTTTTAATATTATCATTATAAAATGTTGTTAATGAACTAATTAATTTTTGTTACGTGTTATGTTTTTGATGAGATTATAATATATATTAAACTAAACCTTTCTTTCACAGAAATCTTTTTTACTTTTGAGTCACACAAACTTATTTAAAGTAAATAGAATAATCGAAAAGATTTGAAGAATTGTTGTTTTTATAATCTGTATATTAAAAAGTTATTAAACCGTCTTATTATAAATTATGTTTATAAGGACAAACTTACTTGATAGCTTTCACCATAGATAGTCCCATATGCACACAAAGAACGGCATGATCTGGACGTTCTACCGGTGCACCGCTGATACAATAATAACAATCACCGAGTATCTTGATCCGTAACTGTTGATATTTCTGTGAAATAAAGTGAATCATCAGAGAAGGACGGAAGGAGTGTTTTTAAAACTACTTTCCTCATTAGACTACAACTGCAATAAGCTCTGTTTATTATTTTAGAGCATGCTACAAGGTATCAAAGATAGCTACTGCGTTGACTTTAAAAACTTTATAATGTTAAATCTTTATGGCTTCATAGAAATTTGAGACCGGGACTTAATGCCTAATGAAGCAACCCGAAATAAAAAATAATTTGAAACTTTGAGTAAATAAAGTTGTCATCGTTCAAGGAAGAGCATTATTTGCGTATAGCAGTGACGATTTTCTTTGTTTATTGACAAACAATGTTTTTGTAAATAGTGTAAGGTATTGTAATTTAACCGGGTTTAAAAAGGATTAAATTCTCAATTAGACTGTTCTTTAATATCACGTTTTTATCAGCTTGGTATGTATATATATACATAGGTATGTGTGTAGCAGTCATTATAAGCAACTTCAAGACGTCGAATTAAATTGAAACTTTGTACATTTATCAATACAATACAATAATTAAAATAGTTTGTCCCATTATCCTAATCAGGACCTTCAGTATTAACGGATTTTTCGATGCCTGAAAATACACAAGTGTTTTTTGAAACGTACTAAGGCGTGTGCTGAAGCATGTGTGATAAACTTACTTGTTACTTTTTTAGTCTTAATAAGATAATAATCAGCATAAATGACTGAAAAGGGAACAATAAATTAAAGTTAAAAAAAAAAACGCTATTGTATCTAGCGTGTTTTTTTTAGTTTTTTTTAACTATAAAATTAATTGTGTATGGTAGGTCTTAAAAGGTAATTATTAAATTGTAACGATATTTTCATATCCTAAGATAAACATTTTCATTATAAGTGGGCGTGAGCTTTTATAGCTTGATTCTTTTATCGAAATCTCAATCATTTAAAACACATAATATATAATTGCATAATTAAAATTATAAAAAACCCGACTGCAAAAAGACAATTTAAAAGTAATGAACTAATTAAAATATGCCCATGATATGCCATTTATGCCTTTTAAAATCATCATGATGAGCCCTTTAATTTGATACCCATATTGCAGTATCAAAAAAAAAAATTTTTTACTTTGAGCTGTGGCGTCTCACAGTCGTCATGTTGGTTTTATTTTGCGTCACCGATCTAAGAACACTTGGGTTACCAAGACGATATGTTACTTAAATAAATCCGTGCAGCGGTTTGGAAGATATGAGGTAATAAAGAATATTACATGCATACATACAAGATACTTTATAGAGATATAGCTTTACAGAGAATGGAATCGGATAAGATGTTTGCATATATTTACCTCAGCAAGACGATCAAAACGAGCAAATAGCTCATTTAATATTGCAACAAGATCCTGGGCTGAATATGTTGAGGAAATAGCCGTAAAACCAACGATGTCGGCATACAAAATACTGCGATAAAACAAGTAATATGTTAATCATTGTTATTAATACTCTAAGTATCATATAAAAATACATATAGCCATACCTAACATTTTCATGACGAGACATGTATATTTTTTTGAATTGAGTGTCGATTAGGCCTAGGTCTTTTCGCATCTGTACGGCAACATGTTCCGGGAGCACCGACAGTAACAGTCTCTCCTAAAAACGTTAGAAATCAATGTACATAATTCTAATTTAGCATTTAATTATAAATTAGAGTACCTAACTCATGCGACAAAGTAACAGTAGTCATGCAAACTTCTTAAGGTTTTGTACAAACCAATAAACAGTATCTTGACGAACAAAATATAATATCAGGTTATATGTAGTGATTAGTTGTGCCTGGCATATATATCTGAGCAATTTTTTAAATACTTTTGATCGATTTCTCTAATGAGTACAACCCTTGTGTCAGATATTTTTTTTTTATTGGGACTAATCCCACCCACACGTCCACCACTATTTAACTCCTGTACACCAGGATCCACAGCAGTGACCCACGAACACACCGAGTTATGATACTCGGGAAGTCCCAGGAAGAAATTAAACTGTCTTGGACCCCGCAACGAAATTAATCAGAAGAAAATTGTAGGAGTTGGAAATACAGTAAATCCACTTCCCTCCTTAGCAAAGCGAGAGACAGAGTTGACTGATATATTTATGGCATTATTGGATCAACAATTTATTACCTGCTCTTTACTCTGTTGCTCAATTGTCAATTTATCGCGTAGACTTCGTTTTGTTTCCCGAAAAGAGCTGCGTTGTTGTTTTTCATTAATAGCATATGCTGTTCCACCCAACAGTGTAGCTCCGATGAGCAGTGCGCCATTTGCTATTTGCTGTTAAAAATGAGGCAAGTTTAGGCATGCTTAAATTTAACGAGTAAAATATTGATACTTAGTTCTCACATAGTCAACCCACCTGAAGATAGAAGTCATCGGGTAGCCTACTTTCCGAGGAATAAGCATTGTAGAATTGCACCTGAAGATAAGCGCTAAACGAAAGGGCACTATACAGTAGCAGTATTAGATAATGTAATGGCAGAGTGGCAAGAGTGAAATACTGAAGTACTACTGCCCATCCAAGCAACTCGTTGTATGAATCTCCGAGCCGACGTGATCCGCTCACCAAAAGCTGTATCCATAACACCAGCCATACCACGTGATTTAGGACGGGTCGGGTCGATCGGCAGAACGTGTAAACGATAACGAGGGTAAGGTTAGCAAACGACGCTAAAATGATTGATATGTAAGCAAAGGCCATATCTCGTTCTCCAGGGACGACGACAGCGAATGCCTGGAGAAGTACGCCGATCGTAAGCAAATGAGGAACAGCTTTTTGTCTCTGCTGCTGTGTGTATGCTGAGTATAGTTTTTCTTCTTCCAAATCTTTGAAACCCCATGGTGGTACTAAACATATTCGACACGAACATTTGTTACACAACGTCTGCATTAATTTCTCCATTTCTTTTAGTGATTACTCATGCATGAACTTTTTAATTGAAACATTGTGAAGTTTAAACTACTGCATCTTTTCATCATGTTTATTTTCAACTATCCATTAAAAGCTAACATCCATTAAAAGAAAATGTATGTGATGCTTGTACTTGTGAACTTTAAAAGAAAAATATGGAATGTTGTATTAATCGATTTTGATGTAATCTTATTTAACAGACTGTGAGATGAAATCCATCTACATGAGCGAGCTACTCAGCTAAAAGAACAAGACTGTTCATGTAATGTACATATATACTTTAAATCTATAAGTATTGTTCCGTAACAAGATTGGCAGCCTGAAACATTTTAACAAAACTTTTAGAATACTGCTCATTCCTAGGCTGCTTTTTATTGTAAATTAAGGATAACTTTTGAGTACCGATCTTCTTCAATATCTTACCTTACAAAGAGAACAGTTCTTTTGTACGAAAATAATTAATAGGTAAGTACTTAATAAAGAAAATTACAAACATGTTTATTTTTCTTCTACCGAGGCAAGCACAAAGCAAATAGTTCCAGTATCTTGGAGTATAAACGACAGTCACCGTCGATAGTACTGAAGCGCTACTGCTTTTTTCTGCAGGATGCAAAAAAAAGCTACCCGAAAATTCTGCAACTAAAATCTCGAACGATCTATAGAAAGAAATATAGGGTCATAAACTGAACAGCGAGCGTAAATCGGGTGTGGAGAATGAAATTCATCGAGAATAAAACAAAATACTGCTTATATTCGAATAGCTCGATTACGTTCGGTAGACGCTTCGTCCATCCTTTTCTTTTCTTTTTGTAGTTAAGTTAAGTTAAGTTAGATAAACAGTCATTGGTGAATGAACACATTCTAAAAATCATATTATCAACTTTTAATAAAACAAATATATACATAACAATTGATTGTTATTATAGACTTAATTGTCGGATCAAATATGTGTATCATATTTTATTAGTAACTTACTTACTCTTATTATGTACTAGTATTTCAACATTTGATGTAATGTGTTGCAAAAAACAATTAAAAACTGTTGTCCTAGTAATGGTGGTCAACGGCCCTGTTGCTCTAGTGGTTAGTGATCCTGATTTCTAAGCCAGAGTTAGTGACTTCGATTCCCATCCAGGACAAACATTGTGTGATGAACAC
The DNA here is from genome assembly GCA_902825455.1 of Arctia plantaginis. Lineage (NCBI taxonomy): Eukaryota > Metazoa > Arthropoda > Insecta > Lepidoptera > Erebidae > Arctia > Arctia plantaginis. The sequence goes on from CADEBD010000288.1 coordinate 13,887,112, forward strand.
AATCATTGGTTCTGCGTCTGTGTATAATTTATCTATAATGTGTATCTGTTTAGAAATTCACCGTGATGGGTTCAATACTACACAAATCTACGTTTTTTCAGTTTAGTTTTAAAGTTAAATTTTAAAAGTCTGTCGAGGTTATCTTTTGAATAGTTATCAAAAAGAAAATAAATCAATGCACATAGTAATGTTTAAAATAAAGTCCAATGAAATGATGAGAACTTTGATTTACAAAGTAGGTAGCTACATCACTTATCTTTTGCAGATGCAGGAGAAAAATACCATCAGATAAAACTCTTACAAGTGGTGGATGATATTGGATGATATAAATATGCCAGCTCAGTTGCGTCATAGCATCTATTTACTCGTGAAATATTTTTTCTGAACTACCCACATGTTGACATTCAACCGTGATAATGGCTAGTTTTATGCGACCTTCAAGTATGACAAATTGTGATACGATAGTTTCACGTGAAGATGGAGAAAGTATGCAACAGGATGAGAAAGTGTTAAATGAGGTCCAAAAGGGTCTGGAGAAGAGATTGAGGGAGAATAGTGAAGAAAATGACAGAGAAGAGGATTGTGACAGCTTTGTTACTGTGACTAGAAAATCAAAACGGCTGTTACGTAGTTATTCCGTTAACAGTAACCAGAGCGGGGAGGCAATGGAAAGAGGTACCGGGAATTTAGAGGGGTTCGCAGTAAAGTTAACTTCTAAACATATTTTGCCTAAGCAGTTTGGCATGGCAAAACTATTAACAACAGAAAATATTGAAAACGTTTTGAAAATTAAATACAGGGGCCTATATACAGTTAACATTATTTTCAAAAGCAAAGAAGATGCGGAGAAACTCTTAAAATGTCAGAAATTTAAGGAGTTGGAGTATGTTTATCAAAGTATCGATGAGGTGAACCTATCGTATGGTGTTGTTAAAGATGTGGATTTGGATGTTGAAGAAAAGGAAATACTCCAGCAATTTAGTTGTGAACATGAAATTGTTGGTATGAGGAGACTCAACCGTCTAAATTCTGACGGAACGTGGATAGACAGTACTGTTGTCCGATTAGCCTTCAAAAGTTCTACTTTGCCCTCGTATTTATTTGGATACGGGTGACGGTTCAAGGTGGAGCTATGTCTTTCCGGTCACGCAATGTTCAGGATATTGGAAATACAGACATGTTAAGAAGATGTGCCCAACCTAGAGAATCAAATGTCCCAATGCGCATCCTAATACTAGGTCTAATAAATTATTCAAAATTAACCATGAATTTATATCTATAATGACTGCTGAATTATTTGCAGTGTTAAAGGTTTTATGCTATGGATCTGATCTGGGAGTCCGTAAACTAGCTATTTTTGCAGATATTAGAAGGTGAAGAAGTAAACGTTTTACCAATTTGGTCTAATTTTTTTTTTAAATAATAACCCATATGACATTTAAAGAATATTTTGATGAACATTCAAAAGTCAAGGGTGGTATAAAAGTATTCAATGTGAGCCTCTTCATATCCCATGGTTCATAGGAACAAATTTCTTATTTCTTAGGCTTAATAGGAAACAAATTGTTGCTGCATGTAGGTTGCGGACTCACACTCCCGTCACATTCCTTGTAGAAGTTTCGGATTTCTAATGAAAAAGGTTGAGTCACCCAATTGTGATGTATGTGGCAAACATGATGACATTTATCACATACTTAAGGAATGTGTACGGTATGACGATAAAAGAACCCAATTGAAACCCAAAAGAACAATGTTGGCATATTTCAAAGCATTTTAGCTGATCCAATTTCGGAGGCTGCTATAATGCTTTATAATTTAGTTTTAAGTAGTTATAATAATTTTATGCAGTTGTTAGAATAAGGTACTATGGGATTGACATAGTCATTTTTATGTACAAAAATCCCTTGTCTGAAATAAAGAGAAAAAAAAAGTGAGCTCACGAGATGACGAAAAGTAAAGGCTAGTTTAGAACCAGGTGTCAGGCCACCTAGAAAAGTTCGCGCGTTAGTTATAATGAAGAAAAAGACTAATTAAATTATCTTTGAATGACCTTTATTTGAACATTTTAATTTTCGTGTCGTTGGTGGTTCAGTAAACGTTGCGTGTTATGAAAGACTTGCTTTAACTCGTTTTATAATAGGTATATAGGCTTATTGTACACTATGACTTATGTACTAATATAAACCCTATCTACAAACTCTTAGTTACATATTCTATTACATTACTGATTCCATAAACTGGAAACTCAATATACATCTATACGTATGTATATATAATAAATATAAATGTGAAATTGGTTTGTGTACGCTTCAAAAACTAAAAAAATGTAAAGTTCACTGGTTCAAAGACTGCTTTTATCTATTTTTCGTGTCAATTTTGTTCGTGATGTCTTAAATATTTACGTAACGAATAGGTGTACCAATCAATAGCCATTTAGTGATAAAGACAGAGATGTATGAACTTGAACGTTGTGTATACGATACCTACATGTAAACGTGAGATATATCATCAGGCGGAGACTTTCCGTTAGCATGACGGCTTGATCGAGGACGCCTGTGTTATGAATAAATTACACGCTGAAACATTGTTCCGATATCCATTCATTAACTGGGCCGTCTAAAGACGTTCAGTACAGAAACAAACACTTTTTGTTTCTTCCTAAACGTCTTTTGACGGACGGAATGCTTCACGTACTCTCAGTTTTTACTTATTTCAATATCGACCATCGTTACAAAAGATAAGTAAAATGACCGTGAAACTAAAACTATTTGTTTCGATTATACTACTAATTGCCAAACGTTCAGCGTTAAAGTTAGACACACGCTCTGTTTATGTTAAAACTTACATTAATTTTACATAATTATCTTCATAACAGCAATAAGACATTAACGTAACGCTTTACGTCACCGTTAATGTTATACAAATACCTGTCAAAGTAACATGTATAAAATATTTTAAAAATTGATGTCACTATTAGGATTTGTAAAAATAGTTAACATCAATAAATAGTTTGCTTTTTTTTATATTTATTCGTACTTATAAAAGAAGTTTTGAAATGTATATTAAAGTTTACAATAACTTTATGGTCATAAGTATACATATTATTATGTGAAATACGCATTCATTGGTAAAGGTTGACAAACGAACGCCATATTTTATTTGTATTTAAGTATTTGAAGCACTTGGATATATTGTAGATACTTACTTGATATACGATGTTACATCGTTTAATCGCAACGTTTGTTACCGTCCCACTATTAGTCCACGATGTTTACCGCCGCGTTTTAGCATAATTTGTGACCAGGGATCAAACACGACCTCTCGGTTTTAGAAACAAATGATAATGTCTATCATTATAATATTGTATATGACTTATAAAATATGAATATGATTAGTGCACACAGAAAGATTTAGCTTAAAGTTACTTAAATGATATACTTGAATCTTATTTTTAAAAAGTTTGCAAAGAAAAACTTGAAAAGTGGTCTAGAATTGACGGAGATACCGCGTAGCAAACATACAAAAAAATACAGACGAATTGATAATCCCTTCTTTTGTGTTTTTGAATTCGGTTATAAAATTAATAGAAATTACATAGGAGATGACGAGGTTATAAAATTAATATTAATTATTATATAATATTAATATTGTGGAGTGTTATTCTTCTTTTCTTCATATTCTTTCATTCCATATGAAAATATCAACTGCTATCATGCTATCAGATCAAAACAACTAAGCAAGCCAATTTAGGATTCTCCTACGATTAAAAACTTTTATTACTAATAATTAATCAATACATAATACATTATCTTGAAGAGTGTAGCTCTAGCACCCCCACTGCAGGCTCAGAGTTAACAAAACGCAAACAACGCATCGGTAGAATACCCAATACTGTAGACTACCAAGTAACCAAAAATATTTATTTCGTATGCTATTAAATTTTACCTGTTGCGAAATATTATGAGCAGAAATATCAACGATTTACTTAAGTCAAAGCGAAACTTCCGAATAACTTAATGTCGTTAGACGTAACAGGCGTAATAGCCCTGAGGGCGTAATAACGAACCAAAATATGTAAAATGAGAGCAAAGTACGTGCTCCTTTATACATTTCATTTAATAGCAATCTGTTTCTACCACGATCTAAATGAAGAATGATACGGAGCATTTAAATATTTCGTTTATTATTCATCATCATCAACAGCCTTTAATAGTCCACTGCTGGACATAGGCCTCTCCTTAGAAAGGAGGTTTTGGCCTACTATGCCACGCTGGCCAGACGGGTTGGTATAGGGTTTATGTCAAGTTTTCCTTCTCTTTGCAGTGCTGTTGTCCTGCGTAGTTTGATCCCTTAGTCGCCTCTTACGACACCCACGGGATGAATGGGGGAATGGGGGGGTGGCGACGCTCCGTATTCTTAATCCGTCATCACACGGACGTTTATTATTAAATAATATTAATTTGACTGTACGGATTGCGTAGTGGTTTAAGCGGTCACCTCGCTGCTTCCTACTACGCTGAGTGTGGTGGGTCCGATCCCCACATAGGACAACACTTTGTGTGATCCACAAATTGTTGTTCTGAGTCTGTTATTTGTGTCCGTTTCATTTTTGTTTGTAAAGTCCCCCGAAACACAGTATATGTTCCTAACGCGGGCGTTCTCTATTTTAAATAAAAGGCATATGGCCTCAAAACCTTGTCTAATAACCTTTTTGTACTTGTAATTAATACCTTTACATAAAAGTATCATATAAAATATGTTAAACATAGTCTTTACCTGGATATTGTAAGTAAGTTATTTTCTAGTTGCAGAAAATCTACACCTAGGTATGTAATATTCTAAAAATGCTGATAAACTCATAACACACACGACATATATACAACCTTGTTTAGAGACTGAAGGCGTCAGAGGAATATTATTGTTCATTACAAAGAGCGTTTACGTACACAGGAGAATCATTTTTAATAGATAATATTATCTGCGTTTGTCTTCCAACTCAAAGTGAGTATGAAGACGAAGATGGTATATGGCTAACCAAGAGAAACCTTTTCTAGAAGAATGGGTTTCTCTCTCTTCAAAATCTTAAACGTTCCAGGTTTGTAAATATCTGATTTAAAAAATATACGTAGGCAGTTCTTTCTAGACTATCGATACTTGAACTAAAAAGGAACAACGCCTTTTCTCCTCCAAACTCAAAGCGATAACTTTTTAGTGTTTTGAAAATAAAGGATGAAACCACAGCCTTCATGTACCACTTCAATAAAATAATGAAAAACTATTTAATAACAGTCATGGACAACAAAAGGTTAGCATTTTAATGAAAACAACAGTCCACAGTACACCCAATAGATAGATTAAAATATTTTTCAAATTTATTTATCTGTGCTAAAATAGGTTTTTATTGATTAAATGTACCATAATATTTATTTAATTTTACCTCTTTTATGTTCATTAGTAATTAACCTATCAAAACTCATTGAAACTTCAACTACTTCTGTCTCTCCAAAACATTTTAATCCATCATAAGGTTGCCTGGAAGAGATTGTTTTAAACAATAAGGCCGCCGTTCGTACATTACATGTCTGATATTTTTATGTACCATACTACTTCGTTCCGGGGGGTCCAGAGGGTCCGGTTCTAATTTAAACAATTGTTGGGAAAATATAATATAGAGAAATATATAAGAAATATAAATATATTTCACGCATATAGAAAAAGTAGGGAAAAAATATTTATCTAAACCAATTCAAAATCTGCATACATGCCTACTTCATAAATATAATTATGTTCAGAAGATAAACAAAGGTTCTATGCAGATTTTTTTCAATTCAACCATGATAAAGAGGTGCAATACCAAAACATCCTTTCCACTGTACAGAGTTTTACTGACGGTTAATTAGTCGTATCATTATGAAATAAACAAATGAGAAGCAATCAAAGTTTCCTTCTTTCCCCTAAACTTACATTAACTTCGTAGAATTGTACTGAAACTTCGAAACGTATGTATGTATGTTACTTGAGAAGGTTTAGTTAAAATATAATTAAAAAATTCATGGAAAATATAAATACAATATTGTGCTGATAAACGTAATTATTAATGCACATGTAGGTCATTCGTTTAAGTTATTCATTTAAAAATCTGTTGTCGCCATCATTTGATACCCTGTGTTACGACGTATAATACTTTATTTTGATTGCCATTTAGTTTAAAAAATATATATATTTTAATATGTATTTTTTTCCGACCAGAGTTTTTTTAAACACTTTTTAATTTCTACTCGTGTCTCTGTTAGCTTTAAAAAGTAACCGACTCAAATCAATAATTTCTCAAGATAATGTGTCCCATCTCGTATTAGAAATTTTAGTAAGAAATTATATTTTGGAACACAGTTAATAATCCTAAAAATGTGTAACAATAATTTTTTCGACACCTCAGTTGGTGCGTCGACGCTCACATCTTTTTCATATTTTATATATAGCAAACGTCTACCAAAAAGCGAAAGGAACTTCGTTCCGACCGGGGATCCATGGATCTCGCACGCCGTTTTTTTACCCTTTATATATTGGGTTAGCTGAACTTAAAGAATGATAAAGACCACAGCCCTTAAATACGTTATATACGTACAATCGCTTTAAGAATATTTTACATTTATATACACATATATATAGCCTGTAAGTACTAACTTAAAACAGTTCTCAAATCGTTTTAAACAAGTATCCTTGTTTTAAACAAGGATACTTAAAACTGTTGACTTAGAGCTCACTAGCTTTCTGATGGGTCAAACTAATTTAATATATGTACATAGACGATACGAACGGCCGCTACTGTCATAGACGCATCAATATTCTTGTTCACTTATGTCGAAGCCGTATACATGTTTTCTTTGATATCATTTTTTTTATAATTAAATTTTCTCTAAAATCATAACAATATACATAATATATATATATAAGATTTTATCATAAAATCTTTATGATGTTTGCGTTGACTTAACCTCAATGCAGTTAGTAGATATATCAACAGTTACAAATATGTGCTTCGAATATAATTACATGAAAAGACGCAATACACAAATACATTGAACTTTATTTTAATCCCTGAATAGTGGTAACACATACTACAAAGTACTGTGTAAACCACACTCGTAAAAACACTACATTCCATAGTTTTCTTTGTCGTCGATATTACTGAAACGGTTGTTAGGTGTTATTTCAATATTAATCCGTATACTATATACATATGTATATTTCCCGCCTAAATTATAGTGTCGATGATGTAAGCAATTTCCAAGTCTTCTGTCTATTGTCTATTGACCCATAAATATTTAATCCGCGGAATGAGATTCTCGAAATTAGAAAACCGTGAGGAAATACCATTGTGGTGTGAACGAGGGAACGTACACTTTGTATGAAATATTAGTGATAGAGGTGAAACAATCCCGAAATATTGAGCGTGTCGGGTTGACAGGGCGCTTGGCAGAGCGACGGCTCGGGCGGCTCGGGCGGCGCTGAGGCGGTGCGCGCACGTGCCCGCGTGCGACTGCCGCGCCGGCCGCAGCCGCCGCCCACCGCGCCGCCGCCCCACGACTCCCGTCCGCATCAGCCCGTTTCACTACACATTGATTCTACACTGTGTATTACGTGTACTTTTAGTAGCTTCTTTATCATTGCTTTAAAGCGAATGAGTAAAATAAACCGAATCATTCAATCAAGTTCTTTATAATAAGGTTTAACTTTTTTAATTACGTTTACCAAAATAGCTTTTCTTAGTGCTTTTTATGATAAATATTCATATTCTTTAAAAAAATGTGCAACATTCGATTTTCAACTTTCGATTGTTTTTTTTTACTTGGCTTAGACGTGAAAGATGGATACTTCAAAAATCCGATTCATTTTTGAATACGAGTTCCGACGCGGAACTAACGCGACAGAAACGGCTCGCAATATCAACGCTGCGTTTGGAGAGAACGCACTACTAATGAACGCAGCGTGCGTTTTTTGTTGAAACACTTTCGTAATAGAAACTTCGACTTGAAGACCGCACCACGTGAAAGACCGCCCACACAGGTGAATAACACTAAATTAAAGGGGATGGTTGAGGCCGATCTGAGTCAAACCACCCAGGAATTAGAGGCATGATTTACGTTAACCTACCTACAATATTGATTAATTTGCATCAAATCAATAAGATGAAAAAATATGAAAGACGGGTGACTAACGATTTGACTGATCTGTAGAAAAAATGCGTGTTAAACTTGTGTTGCCTTGTTGAATCGGTACAGAAATGAAGGAATATTGGATCGAATTGTGACATGTGACGAAAAGTACATTGTTTACGATAACCTTAAGCGAAAAATGTAATGACTGACCCCAGGTCGAACGCTGCAACAGTGCCCTAAAGCAAAGCTTGACAATAAAACGGTAATGGTAACTGTTTGATGGCCTCTTCATGGTTTTATTTACTACAGCTTTCTCGGGTCTGGTCGATCGATCTTCACCATTATTGCTCCATGATAACTCAAGACCCTACACTGCCAGACTCTCTCTCTCTCTCTCTCAACTCTACAGGAGCTGCAGTTAGAAACCATACGTCAACCTTTTTTTTTTTTTTAACGTGTGGAAATCCCCTCGGACCGTCACCCCTCCGGGGTTTGTGGCGGGGTGGTGTGTCGGACTCGGACCGACTAAAACCACACGGTGTGCCACTCTGCGCCTGTAACAGGAGGGATCCGGGAACAGCTGTTGTTAAGACATCCGGACCCCTCCTAGCGCCAGCCCGCTCCTGGTGCGGGCTCCGTCTCAATATTTTTCCTCTCTTTAGGCGACGTCCGGCACACGCGGACGCCGCCCCCTCGCGGCTTGCCAAACTAATGCGGGTGGAGGGGAAACCCACCCCGTCCACCCGCGGCCACACTCAGGGCGGCATGAGGCGGTGAGGCCCTCTCCGCCGCCTCCTTCCGCAAGATTACTACCTCGCAGAAGGTTGCGACCGCGGTAAAACAACTGTCGCTACCGGCCATGGAGCGTACTACGGCCAGTAGCGAGAGATCCACTCCGATGACTGCAGTGAGGGCCCGGCGCTGCGCCGCCCATGCGGGGCAGACCGCCAGCGTGTGCTGGGCCGAGTCCTCACTGCAGTCGCAGTGGTGGCAGGCGGGACTCAGTTCCCTCCTAGCGACCGAGTGCAGGTACTTTCCGAAGCAACCGTGCCCGGAAAGCACCTGAGTCAGCCGGAAGGAAAGCCGCCCTGCCCACTCGGCGATGACCGGCTGGAGAGCCTCCACGGCGGCGAAGCCAGCGCGTGGAGTCTCCAGCCGGAACGACCAACGAGCCATCGTGGCTCGGCGAGAGGCTTCGCGCCACTCGCGCACATCCTCGGGCGGAGGGCGAAATCCGCTCTCAGCCCGGGAGTCAGCCACTCGCCGATAAACTTCGGCGAGCACTTCCGCCTCCAAATCCCACGGGGGAGTTCCGGCCAACGCGCATGCCACCTCCGTCGAAACGGTGCGGTAACCGCGTATGGCTCTGACCGCCATTACCCTCTGAGGGCGCCAGAGGCGTGCCCTATTCTGGGCTGTCAGAGCCGCCGCCCACACCGGTGCACCGTACAGTGCCATTGACCGGACAACCCCCGTGTACAGCCGTCTTGTCGCGACGCTGGGTCCACCCATATTGGGCAAAAGTCGCCCTAGGGCAGACGCAGCGCCGACCAGCTTTGGAGCAAGCTGTCGGAAGTGCTCGTCGAAGAGCCACCTCCCGTCGAGGATCAGGCCCAGATATTTCATCTGGGGCCGAACCGGTACGAGGACCGAGTTGACCACGATTGAGGCGCCAGGGGGTGGACCACGACGGGGCCATGAAATAACAGGGCCTCCGTCTTATCTAGGGCCACCCGTAAGCCCAGCGCCTCAATGCGCCCGACCACCAGGGAGACTCCCCCTGTGGCCAGGCGAGCCGCCTCTTGGAAGTTTGCCCCCCGGGCTGTCACCAGGGTATCGTCTGCGTAACAGATTACACCCAGCCCGGGGGGGAAATCGGCGCGAAGGGCCCAGTCGTACCCTATGTTCCACAAGAGGGGTCCAAGAACAGACCCCTGCGGAACACCGCACGACATGGGCCGACACCTCAAATTACCTTCTCGGTCCTCGTACACGACGGTACGCTCCTCTAAATAGTCTGCCACTAGCCGACTCAGGTACTTTGGCACCCCATGATAGTGGAGTGCTTCCCTGATGCAGCTGAATGGCAAACTATTGAATGCGTTGGCGATGTCTAATGACACCGCCAACAGCACGCCGCCACAGCTCACGGCCTCTTCGGTCACGGCCCTCAGGCGCAACACGGCGTCGACTGTCGAACGCCCCGCCCGAAAACCAAATTGGGCGTCCGACAGATCGGGGCCCACCTCGCAGAGGTGCCGGACGATGCGGGCAGAAAGAACCCTCTCAAACAATTTACCCGCCTCGTCCAGCAGCACGATGGGCCTATAGGCCGCGACCGAATCGGCAGGCCGTCCCGGCTTCCTTAATAGGACCAGCTTCCCGCTCTTCCAGCACTCAGGGAAGCGTCCCGACGCCAAGCTAGCGTCGAACACCTCCCCGAGGCGGTCTGCCATGTGGTTGAGGGCCAGGGCCAGCACTCGGGCTGGTACCCCGTCTGGCCCAGGGGCGGTGTTCTTGGAACGGATCCGTAGAACAGCCGCCCCTACCTCCGAATCCCGGACGGGCGGAACATTATCCTCCCCGTGCTCCCCGTCGTCTCCGGCCAAGGAGGCCATCGCCGGGGGAGTGTGTTCCGCTCGTTGTGGGAAAAGGCCCTCAACCACTTCTCGCAGGAAGCTGGGCTGGAGAGTCTCCGTAAGGGGGGGCCCGACGCGCGGAGCTTTTGTCGCACCGCGCGGTAAGGGCGACCCCAGGGGTCACGATTAAGACCCTCCAGCATCTCCTGTCTCTTTTCTTCTTTGGCGCGGCTAATGGCCAGCTTCAGAGTTTTCCGCGCCTGTCGGTACTCCTCATGAAGCCGGTCCTCCTCACCGTCTCCACGGTGACGCCGCCGACTGCGCGTGTAGGACCTCCGGGCACGTGTACAGGCCGCACAGAGGTCCGCCAGCTCCTGGGACCACCAGTAGACCTCCTTCCTTGGAGGCCGACGACCTCGAATGCGGGGCATGGCCGCATCGCAGATATGCGTAATCGCATCGCGAAAGCGACCAGCCCCCACGTCGACCTCCTCGGTCGGAGCCTGAGGAGACAGCCACGAGTGAATTATGGCTGCCTCCTCTAGTAGGTCCCGGTTCAGTCTGGATACGTCAACCTACCCTAACCTACGATTTTTTTCGTAATTTTGCCAATTTTCTAATGTATAAATAATGAGGGTAAGTTTATTGATCAAATAAATATGTTACATCTTAGAAAAAAATGAGTTTTAATTTTTCAGTACAAATTTCATACTTTAATCCCTAATACTAATTTCTTAGAACTACCATTCACATTACACATTTACGCATTGTCAGCTATTTAACAAGGTGTAATAGTCAAGGAGAGTATCAGAATTCATAGAAAAAACTTAGATGAAAGACCGGGAGTTTTAAGAATTAGCGCACAACCCAGTAGTACCTAGCTGAGAACTTGTCTTGTATTTTTGGTGTTTCTTTTCGTGACTAACTATTGCTAACTGGATTAATGATTATGATACTGATAATACGAACTTCCCCTCCCACTTCCCCTGTAAGGCGCAGGGCAACGATCATGTTAAAACGACATGCCACGAATGAAATTAAATGGTAAATCATGAAGTAAGTTAGTTAAATTTCGTACCTAAAAAGTTTTCGTACTGTTCTGGGTTAGAAAAAAATCTAATTGAGTGGTTTGACAATACGCATCTATACCTACATTCAAACTGAAGTGTATTTGTGCCCCTTTATCCGCGTAATATTAAGATTTATTAGTGCTTTTAGCGCCCAATAATTAAAGCTGTGTTGGTTCTACCGTTTTTATCAAATTTGAATTCATGTAGATGAAATCTCTCAGAAGTAAAATAACGGGTCCTCTACGTAAATCTGCATTAAACATTAATCTGCAGAAATCCAACCTCTTCAAAGCATCTCCTTATTCAATAACTTGTACTAGCGGCGTATAGCGAATGATATGGGTATAGGCCCGCAATATTGACAGCATACTACACTTTCCACTGTGTTCCACTTCAACAAAATTGGTTGAAGTTGTTGGATCAAATCTAAATCGCTGTACTATCTCGTTGTCTTCTTCATCAGTGAAACGTGATCGACCCAGATTAGATTGTCGCCTTGAAATAGTGCTGGTCGATCGATCTAAGTCGTCGATAGGCTCCGTCCAACACAATCACACTCAATAGCGTGTTATGTATTCACCCACGAGCTCGTGCGGATACGTATTAGCAATATCCGTAAAAACCAAAAAATTAACATATTCCTCGTTCAACCATCATGTTCAACAGTATCAGAAGCACCAATCAAAGTCCAGTTAGTAATAGTTAGTCGGAAATTGAAAACGAGAGTCCTAAAAAAACAAGCCAAATTTTGAACTTGGTACTACCGGGTTATACGTTGATTCATTTCAAATGTAAACAAGATAATCGCGCCACCATCTATTTTCGATCTTATGCGTATTGGTATAAAACTTATTGTTCACTGCCAACCTGCATTATTATTAAACGATTCCCGGATTTGATTTAGTTAATCTAACTTTTGCGATGTTTCGTGACACTGCCCGCCTCTTAGAGATACTCTTCTCGAGCATCGCTATTGCTGCCACAATATTTCGCCAAGCCGTCGAAGTGGTCCACTTTGAATGCTCCTCTTATTTTCGCTGTATCCCGTAGGTCACGTCGTTCATCCGGGTAATCACTTTGTACGGCCCCTCCCACTTAGTCTATAGTTTAGGGGACTTCCCTTTTATACGGGTCGGGTTATGCAGCCAAACCAGTGCCTTCTTCAAATCCGTTTGAATTTGCACGCCAGTCGTATCTGGTTTTCATATTCTCCTTCGCGTGTGTACCATTTTCCCGAACCACGGCGTGTATCTCTCGCATTTTTTCCCGTAGATCAGATGCGTGGTCAGTTACTGTGTGAAGTTCGTCCGGTGACCTTCCCGTAAGTAGGTCTATTGGTATCCGAAGTTCTCTACCGAAATTCACGCATTTGTGCTTTCATGCTCCGCGGATCTGTAGTCGAGCAGGAACAAGGGAATGTAATTGTCCCAGTCATGCTGATGAGTGTCCACTAATTTAGGCAGATTCGTCTGATTAAATCGTTCCATGCGATTGCAATCCCAAAATTCTACATACTTCTTGAAACACTTGTGACTCGAAGTTCCTGCCCTTGTCTGGTACGCTAAACTGACAAATGACTTCTTCGTCTAATTTCTTCGCGATCATTTTAGCTTCCTCATAAGGTATGGCAAATACTTCTGGCCACTTGGTTAAGTAGTTCATAACGACCATGAAGTACTTGTTCCCCGACTCACTAACAGGGAACGGTCGTGCGATGTCAACAGCAATTCGTTTCCATGGTGCGCCAACATTGTACAGGCGCAAGTTCAAACGGCTTAGCGTCTGTGGACCTCTTACAGCAGTACAAGTAGTACATTTACGCCACCAGTCTTGTACATCTTGCAGACCATGAAGCCAGTAGAACCTTTCGCGCACTTTTATTAGTGTCCTCTTGTCGCCAAGGTGGCCTCCTGAAACTCTATCGTGTTCTCCACGGAAGACGTCTGGCACCTTAGCTCTTTCCACAACTATCTGCAGGTGGAACTCCTTGCCGTTGATCTTCTCCCATTTTCGGTAAAGTATCTCGTTCTGTAGAACTAAGCTATCCCATTGTACCCAATAAGCTTTGGTGATAGCGCTTGTAGATGAGACATTACTCCAAGCAGGTTTAACATCACCTCGTGCTTTCCACGTGATGCGTTGCTATAGGTCGTCATCCCCCTGTGCTTTCTTCATTGTCTCATCTTTCCAGGGTCCCAAAGAAGTAACCTTGGTGCGCTTCACCGTCAAGGCTATTGATTCCTGCTTGACACAATGCTTACAGTCTGGGCATGGTCTAAGTGACAGTACGTCGGCGTTCCCATGAGACTTTCCACTACTACTGGGTTTATGTTGCCCAGAATTACAAGGTTGTTTCCAATGCACGCCTGTGAGATGATCCACGACGGGGCTTCATCCGTGGCAGCCAGTACTCGCCCCCTAGTCCTGGCTGTTACTCATTTCCCTGATTTTGCAGCGGACGTCGAGGTCTCGTCGCGCTTCTTTATCAACTCCTCTAGACGTTTCTCCATTTTCTTTAGCCTTGTCATCTGCAAACTTTTTAGTTGGCAATTAAACTGCAGATGACCTCTCTCGCCACATCTGCAGCACATGACCCTTCTTAAAAGAAGCCTTGACTTCACGTAGCTTGTGACCGAACATGCTGTCGAACCGCTTCGAGTTAAAGGGCGTGTGCCAGTGCTTCCTTTAGTGAGGTGTGGTGGCGAAGCTTTACTGCAGCTCTGACCTCCAAGTCTCTGATTCCGTCCACAAATGCCTGCACGATGTTTGACATTATTATCTTCGTGTAGGCCGAAAGATACGCTTTCCGTACAAGTTTTTCTCCCGTACGAGTTTTTGCGTTCCCCATATCTCTATTCGACCGCTTCCAACAGTTCTTTGTATCCGCTGCCCGAGCTAGGCAGTGTCTCTAGGACTGTCAACGCCTGCCCTCTAAGCGTGACAGTGAGGGCAGTCAGGCAGTGTTCACCAGTCCACCCGTTCTCAGTAGCGACAGTGTAGCGCAGTAACTGCTGACGCGGTCAACGAAGTACTGCCATCATAAGAAGGGACCTTCTCACTGGGTGCATGAACTATGCCAACTACACCTGAAACAGCTGTTGGTACACCTGAGCTTTCTAAACGCACATCTTTATGTAGTTAATCTACAGCAACGCTCACTTCGCTGACGGTGGATAAAAGCAATTGTTGGTCATCCTTTTTGTTTTTGTATAGCTACCAAGTTGCTGTCTAGCTGCTCCTGCCAATTTTGCATATCCGCAAACTTAGTGTCTAGCTGCTCCGGCCCTTTTTGTATAGCCGCAAACATACTGTCTAGCTGCTCCTGCCCATTTTGTATAGCCGCAAACTTGCTGTCTAGCTGCTCCTGCCCATTTTGTATAGCTGCAAACTTCCTGTCTAGCTGCTCCTGCCCATTTCGTATAGCCGCAAACTTGCTGTCTAGGTGGTCCTGCCCATTTTGTATAGCTGCAAACTTGCTGTCTCGCTGCTCCTGCCCATTTTGTATAGCCGCAAACTTACTGTCTAGCTGCTCCTGCCCTTTTTGTATAGCCGCAAACTTACTGTCTAGCTGCTCCTGCCCTTTTTGTATAGCCGCAAACTTGCTGTCTAGCTGCTCCTGCCCATTTTGTATAGCCGCAAACTTACTGTCTAGCTGCTCCGGCCCATTTTCTACAGCTCTTTGTATAGCCACAATCATCTTCGATAGGTCTGCTAAGTCTGACGTGGGCATGGCCTTAGGGGTGTGACCAACCGGAGCTTGATCCAAAGTCAACTTGGTCTGGTGGGCGGAACCGATAGGGGAGGCACCTTCCTCAGTGCCCGTTGCTCCTGCAGACCTGGTCTTAATTCCCTCGCTGGTGTCGTCTCTTGAAGTCAATGGCATTTATAAATTTCACTTCTGACACCAGTTATTACGTTTAGGTTGCGTTTGGAATAATAAGCCTTCTGACGACTAAAGAGACTTTATTATCACTACACTTAAAAACGTTCACACAATATTCAAGAATAGTCCGGAATGATCGATGGGTCACACTTCTATTCACTTCAATCGAAAGAAAGAATAAAATGGTTAGGATTGGGATATGGTATTTCATAGTGAAATATATCAGAAATGATGGCAATAACAACGCTTTACTTTAAAGTATCTGGTTGTCTTAACCAGTAATCCTGTATTCCTGTATTCAACTGTAAGTATGCCTGTGTAACAAAATTGTAACTAACCGATGTCTGTACTTTTGAGATAAGTAGTCTGACTTCATACTTTACGTGCATCTTCCAGAAAGTAAGTTATACGAGTTAGATAAGCTTTTCATAGTGGTGTTGCTAAAGGTTTAATTAAAACATGATTTATTTCTAAACAATAATAAAAAATATTTATTTATTTAGACTACCTGCAAACATATATGTCTCAAGCATTTTCTTTCAGTCAAACCTTCGGGTGCAAAGCTACGTATGTGGCAGGTGTATACTTGGAACATGTAAGGATAAGACTAAATTGAAGACTGTTACAAAATAGAAAAAATACCTACAGATATATAGATACTAGATATACATACATATAGTTTATACATACTATATTATAAATATCAAAATAAAATAATTATCGTATAATACATAAATAATATAATAACTCTTAAAGTGTAACTTCCGTACTTTAAACTTAAAAGTGCATCGTTTAATGGACATCCTGATTTCTAGTGGGAGTATATTCCAAAGAGTTACAGCTTAAACAGGAAAGGAAGAATGGACCATACTGGGAATATGTGAAGGAAAAAGAAGGAGGCCATGACGGATGGCGTAGTGGTTTAACCGGTCGCCACGCCGCTTCCTACTACCTATACTACGGGCGTCCTATACTACATTTGTTGAGACGCCATCTCCACTCAAGAACTCGTTTACTCCAAAGGTAGTCGCTTCTGCGGCTAATATGGCCAACCTACTGCCACCTCAGCTTGCTAATCCGGTGGGCTATGTCGATGATGACATAGCCCACCGGATGTCATCATCGGACATCCCCTCGGATATCACCGGTAGGTGGTATCCGAGGGGATGACCGCACATAAAAAAAAAGGAATATAACCTGTTTCTTTTCGAAACTTTTGTTGCGTTGCCTGCTCAAACTAATTTAGCGAGAGCGATTTTAATTTTTTTAATTAATAAACAAACTTAAAGTAAGCTGAAAAAATAATACTGTCTTGCCCCTTATAACGTAAGTGGAACTAAAATTATCGCTCTACCTCTATCTACCTCTTCAGAGATAAAGATGTGAATGTATAAAAAAACCCGACCCTATGCCAACGTGCCTATTTATTATATAAAAGTCAAGTTTAAGTTAACTTTTCGTGGTTATTAGACGCAAACTTTTATTTATTCTTCAAACTGTTTCTCTATCACAAAATAAGAAAAGAGCTGATACAACGCGACCTCGGATGCTTCAAGATTCGCACAATATAGAATGTGACTAAGACAATGGAAGTGTTTGTTCAGTATTTCAAAAGGCCGAACCGGCTCAAGGTTTGATATTATTGAGGAAATCAACAAGCTGTAACAATTGATTTAGTGGGAGAGCCATGACAACAAACAAATTGACTGGCTCGACTGGAGTTATACCACGGCCTCACAGAAAACCTGTGTTAAGCACTTCTTTCGTTGCTTTTCACCGAGTGAGCGGGGTTACCGGAGTCCAAACCCGTCCTCTCCCCGATTCTAAAAGGAATTACTCGAAGGGAGCACTTGGGAGGAAGGTAAGGCACTTTTAATTCATGAGAAAAAGGTGCCCATGGGCGGTGGTAGTTACCTCCTTACCATCAGGTGATCCATTCGTTTGCCTTCCAATGCCATAAAAAACAACACCGAGGAGAAATCAGAATGTGAATAGATCATAAGTTTCAATTGCATAGCTCTTATACATAGATTTCATTGATATCTTAAAAAAACAAAATTCTTAGAGTACTTCCTGAAGAAGAATTTTCGTATGTAAGCTAGTATTGGTACACAAACAACAAAAAAATCTGAAACTTGGACCTTGGAACTTTTACCCCCAAACCCCTTAAACTAGGGGTAGGAAGTTGATATAATAGGGACCCCTTGTTAAAAATAGTATATTGTCATAAGCAACTTACCAAAAGAAGTGAAATGCCACCAAAAACATTTTCATGTAAAATGTTGCCAAGACGGGCCATATGGCTCGGCTGTGCGGAAATCCTCTCGGATACGACCCACCGGTGGTCATGTCGGACTTGAACCGACCAAATACCGTACCAGTTGCCGGGGAACCAGGTGTACCCTGGGAAGGAAAACCCTGAAACCCCGACGTACCTCGGGCCATCTACTTGCGTAAATGACCCCCTCCTGTGTGGGAACCCCTATGTCTTCTTTGTGCTCCCGAAAGGGGCGCGCGCGCTTCGAAGCGCGTCTCGCCACCACCCCGGCCTGCTTCTGCTAGGGTGACAGATGGCCTCACCTATCCCCGGTTATCACCTGCGTCAACCGGTATGAGAGGGTCCCGTGATGCCTCTCGAGCCAATCCTCCATAACGGGTCTTACCGCCTCGATAGCGGCGTGCCCAGCGCTCGGTTGCCCAAGTCGTTACTTCCACTCCTCCACTACGACCTGGCGGAGTTGGGATTTCTGATCCTCGATTTCTCGAAACTCAGGACACCGACCCAACTCCCGCGCCTCCTTGCGCCACTGATACAGAGCCGCAAGGGCCCTCGCCTCCAGGTCAGTTCCGGCCAGAAGACTTGCCGCCTCAAAGGAGATCGTGCGCTACCAGCCACTGGCCAGCTCTCGCTGCGGTCGTCGCAGTAGTGCGACGTTGCTGGCCTTCAGGGTCTCCGAACTCTACAAGCCCTAACTTAACAATTCGTTATGGTATAGTGCTCTGGGGAAACAGTGTGGACGCTGACAAGCTATTCAAACTTCAAAAAAAGTGCATTCGAATCCTATCCAACATAGATGGCATGGCAAGCTGTAGACCACATTTCATTGAATATGGTATACTGACACTCACATCCCTTTACATTCTTGAAATATGTCTCTTTGTCAACAAACACATGCCTCTTTTTCCTTCGAACCAAGACCACTACACTCAACCTCGTAGCTTACGACATAAAGACAGATTGGCACTGCCAATATCCAACCTCTCAATCTACCATTCGGGTCCGTATGTTATGTGTATAAAAATATACAATAAAATACCACAGACACTTAAAGATTTAAAATCTGATAGCATATTTAAAAAAAAGTTAAATAATTACTTATCACAAAAAGCATACTACTCTCTGCAAGAGTTTTTTGAAGATAGGCCACAATAATAATAACAATAAATACTGTTGTTTGTGATAATGAATTTTAAATTGATTTGCAAAACTAATATTCTATAGAACTAAATTTATAAATTGCATTTATAGGAAAAATAATTAGTGTTACGTTATTCTTCATTGTAACATAATAATATATGTAATTGGAAATTTAATTTAATGTATAAATATTTTAATTTAATGACATACATGATAACGCCTAATACCAACAAAATTGCTGTGCCCTAGCAGGGTTTCATGTCTTAAAAACTTTGACTTTGACTTTGACTAACAAACTACACCTTGGTCAAAATGACCGTTTAAATTTTTAGATCTTATCAGTTCCGATTCTCATAAAAGTAGATGGTAGGTACGTGTTACACCAATCGTTTTTATTTTGGGATTATTCAATCCATTATTAAGAAAATCTATAAAAACTGACTGCAGTAAAATTGCAATTATTTTTATTGGTTTTTATGGATATTTTCATTTAGGAAAGTATAAATTCAAAATTCAAAATCTATTTTGTTTTTATGAAAAACAAAAGCGATAAAAGTGCTAATTCTAAAATCTAAAATTTCTTAAAACCATTCTTATTTTGATTAAGCGATTTCTACAATGCTATTTTGTTGTCAATTTGAATCTGATATCACAAAAAAAATTAAAAGAAAGTGTTACCGTTACCGAATGAATGTACAAGAGTGAATTAATAAATTATTTTAAGCGATATTTGAGTTTTTAGAATGGCTGTAAATCTTTATCATTGCATATTAATCGATCAAACTGTTAACAAAGTGTTGTATTTCTCGGTCATAGTTAAATAAATACAGTTCTACTCAGTTCACAGACCAATAAAACGTCATGGTAGGCCTGCTGGCAACTATGGAGGGTAGATGGGAGGAGAACCGTCACTGTGTATGAAGTGTCCGTCAAAATAGGCGCTACAGTAGCAGGTCATATTTTTTTAAAGAAAGCGGTTAAAGCTGTTAGAGTAGGATAAATAATTAAACATCGAAAGAAAAACATTGTATAAAAAATGTATTGACTTAAATAATAATTAGACACTGTGTACTAGACTGCGAAATTAGTCAATGAGTATTACAGACAATAGATAAACATGTAATAACTTAGGTAATACAAGTATTTTAATATTTTAACAATATGCACAAAAAATCCGCGAGGAGGTCTAAATATTATAGTTTCGCTATAATTAATATTTTTTAATGAAATTAGTTAACTAAAATAGGGATAAAAAAGTGATTATATCAGTATCATGTTAAAATTTCTTATCTAAATAAAACAATTAGTAATTTAGGTTAAATATTTAGGCGCAAATTACTTTTTTAATTGGTTGAAATCGGTCAATTCGTTTTAAAGTTATGATGAATACTTACAAAGTAAAAATATTGGTTAAAACCGTTACGGAACAATATATGTAAGTCGTACGAGCATCTTCTTTACAGAATATAAAATGAAATCGCTTTCCACCCTTTTCACGCTAATATCTTCCAAACTACGCAAAGGATTTTAAAAAGTGGTTTTAAAAATAATGTACTACGGAAATGAATATCTTAAAGAGGTCTACATACTCGTAGAAGTCCGATTTGGTTTATGACTATCTTCTAAGGATAACTCACAGTAACCATTTTTATATTTTACAGCTTCCAAAAAAGTAATGGGTTACTTACGAAGCTATTTTAAACAATAAAACTGATGCAAACTATAGAGCACACGTCTTCAGCACGATAGGAGAGATTCCATCGGGCCCACTCGATTTATGAATATCGAGGGAAAAGAGTGCTTTACGCACTGATTTCTGGGTGAATCGGATTTCCGGCATATACCTCCGTCACCGCGCTATGGTCGGCGGTACGTGTCCCGTGTCATCCAAAATCGAGTTGGATGCAATCCAGCTGATGTGCTCCGATTTCGCCCTTGCAATGGCTTTTCTGAGGGACCTGGACTTGTCTCATTATAATAATAATATTATAATTAGACAAAACATTTCTCCACACTGACACCACATTAGCACGGTAATGTTATCTACCAGAATTTTAAATTCATACAAGCGCTCGGAACGTGAGTGATACCTACACGCCTCGAGTTCGGTGCACACTGGAACTCGATAGACATACAACCAGACCAGGTCAACCCGTCGCGAATGCGCCGCAGTGACGAACGGACGTTGTGGTGGTTTTTAAGCATTAAACACCAGTATTCCTATTAAAATCGATGGTTACTTTCATATTTAAAAAGTTAATACTGGTGATTCAGGGAACAGTATTGATACTATCAAAAGTATCGGTTCAGTCAGATCAATCATAAAGATAAAACCACACGGTGTGCTGCTATTAAGACATCCGGACCCCTTCTTTGCAATAGCGCAGGCAATTCCTGTAATTCTATGTTTAGGCGCCGTCCAGCGAACGTCAACTCCCCGCGTCTGATAACTATAACGGATGAAGGGAAAAACCCGTCCTGTCCAGTCGCGGCCATACTCCCATAAGGCGCTGGTAAGCGCACCTCCGCCGCCAGGCTCGCTAGCGGTGAATTTTGTCTGAGTAGAGGTTGTACTCCCGGGCCCGCTAAGCCGCCTCATTCTGCGTGATCACGTCTACGCAAAAGGATGCGACCGCGAAAAAGCATCTGTCGCTGCCGGGCCATGGAGCGTACGACGGCCGGCGAGCGAGAGATCCTCGCCGATGACTGCAATGAGAACCCAACACTGCGACGCCCGTGGCGGGCAGATTGCCAGCATGTGTTGAGCCAAGTCCTCACTGCAATCGCATTTGAATTCCCTCCTAGCGACCGAGTGCAGATACTTCCTAAACACTCCTTCCACTCGCGTACATCTTCGGCAATAGGTACACTATACCTACCCGATAGCGGTTAGATTAGATAGCTCTTAGATTAGATGGACAATACCCGCTCTATCGTCCATCTAATCTAAGAGGTACCGTTTGACGTTTTATTCTCTTCAAGACGAAACGACTTTGTATCGGCGTAACTCGCATAACTTAAAAAATAAAATAAATAAATAAATTCAATAACCTTTTCCTTTCATAGAATTATGAAGCTATTTTCATTTTATTACAAGATGTACAATTCTTAATATTATTTTTTTATTGAAAGGGGGCAAACTAGCAGACGGGTCACCTGATGGAAAGCGACTACCGCCGCCCATGAACGCTTGCAACTTTGGCCTTTGAGGAAGAATTACCAAATTTAAATTTTAATCTTTGAATCAAAGGAATATAATCAATATATATACACAACAGAAGCCAATGCTCGTAATAAAAGTTCGGTCTCAATTCAGTTCCGATCAACTTTCGATCTCACGACTGTCACAAAGGGTATTTTCGTAGTAAAGTATTAAACATCCAATGTTGACTGTAATGTGATTGATTATATTGTATTGTAACCAAAAATTTAATCGGTAATCTGCTAATCTTAATAATACTTCACTAATTTACTACGAAAATACCTTTTACGACAGTTGTGAGATCGAAAGTTGATCGGCACTGAATTGTGAATGAACTTTTATTACGAGAATTGGCCTTCAGATATTTTTTTAGACTTCGTTACAAAGTCCGGGTATACCAATAAACGTTAAATGTACGAAAAATCGAATTTATTTATAATGAATTATTTTAAACCAGGCGTCTTTAAGCTTTTAATAATACTTAAAGTTACTGTGGTAGTGGTTTAAGCGGTCGCCACGCCGCTTCCTACTGCGCCGAGTGTTGTGGGTTCAAACCCCACATGGAACGACACTTTGTGTGATTCACAAATTGTTGTTCTGAGTCTGGGTGTTCTTTGTGTCCGTTTCATATACACGGTGATTTTTTAGGCGTTTTGGAAACGAAACATTTTAATTTGGAATCATCTATAGTACCAATAAAAATGATTAAATCAATTGTAATGTTGTTTAAAAGTTTCAGTTTTAATATTCATTTTTACTCGATCGACTTGGAAAGTAGTAATGGACTGATCATTCATTCATTATCTTATATTAATGAAACACGTCCGTGGACGTTTCGGCGGCCGCTGCGCACCGCTGACGCTAACAGCAGCTGATAAAAGTATACCTATAGGCGCGAGCTAGCGAGTACTTACGTAGATAGACTCCAATCTGTCCTTCATACTTTACACGGGCTTAGGATCGTCGGAAATACCTATTTTATTTAAACTTCTTTTCGATTATTAACCACGATTGTTCTTTTCACAACAAATCAATTTATCAACGGACTGTAGGTATAAATATTTCAAGCGAATTTAAAAAATCGGAGCTATCTACAGAATAATTAACTTACATACCTATTTACACTATTTACACTTCTCTGTATCGAAGCAACTGCTCAAAATGGAGTCCGCTGCATTCAATACACAAACGTCCACGTTTAATGCAATTGTTTTTTAATTTTCTTAATGTGTCTCTATCACTTTTCACTTTATCAAAATTGTCCACTATCGCAATGCGTAAATTATCACGGCTTTCATATTCCCGTGTATAAACAAGTATTTTTATTTCCGACCATAAGAAAAAATCCAGCGGCGTTAAGTCCGGGCTTCTAGGTGGCCAAGGCACTGGCCCTCCTCGACCTATCCACCGATCATTAAACTCATTGTCCAGGTATGCACGCACTACACTCCGACGAATAATAATTTAAACGTCCTTGACCTTGCGCGTGAGTATAGTATTTCTATTCGTAGTATTTACCTACTTGCGATTGAAAAGCCCTACTACTGGTTCTCACCTTTTCTCTGTAATCGATATGAATATCGACTTTGATGATAAAAAATATATATATTTTATTAAATTAACGTTATATATAGCTTCTGTTACTGATAAATAACTCAAAATTTTCTTTTCCAAAACGCTTTCAAAATCACCGTGTATGTTTGTAAAGTCCCCCGCGACACAGGAATGTATTCCTACTGCGGGGGGATGTCTTTAAAAAAAAAAAAAAATTACGTATTAATACGTATTCATTTAAATTAGTCGAGTCACCATTGTGTCAATGCTCAACACCTAACTCTCACTATGAACAGTCTGCTCATCATATCCTCTGGGAATGTAGTCTTTGGTATAATGAACGTAATATAATGCTGAAAAGCTTGCAGGTGACATTTGGGGCGGTATACTATGGGGATCTTGTGTCAACTAGGGTGAATTTCCGTGCGTTTAGGCGATTCTGCCATACATATTATAGAAATCAAACATAGCTCACGTAGGACCCGTAATATTTGTGGCCGTGGTGCTTCCCTGTTTAAAAGGGTGTATGCCCATTTTACTTCATTTTGTCTCCCGCTTTGCTAAGGAGGGAAGTGGATTTACTGTATTTCCAACTCCTCCAATTTTCTTCTGATTAATTTCGTTGCGGGTTCCAAGACAGTTTAATTTCTTCCTGGGACTACCCAAGTGTCATAACTCGGTGTTTTCGTGGGTCACTGCTGTGGATCCTGGTGTACAGGAGTTGCAGTGGTCGGCGTGTGGGTGGGATTAGTCCCAATAAAATAATATATCTGACACAAGTGTTGTACTCATTAGAGAAATCGATCAAAAGTATTTAAAACGTAAAAATGAATGTAGGTATTTTTTTTATTTTGTAGGCAAAATCGCTCGTAAAAAGTAAAACCTATGATATGCCATTACACAAGCTTCTATAATAACATGAATAAATCTTTAAGACTGCAATCGATTAGTAAATACTAAGAAATGATATCTATGTTTCTTAAGAATCGTATATTGTAGTAATCGATATCTTTGACCCCCATCCCTATTCTTCGATTTGTCAGAACTGTCAATTGGGTTAGTTGGTATTGGCGTGCTCTATTCTAATATCTCTATGGATTAGATCGATTAGAACTACGATAAGTAGTAGTATAAAAGTTGACTCACTATTACATACATGTTTATGATATGACACACATGGTTCCACTTTACAAAAGCTATCATTGTCGCGCAGCACTATAGTATAGTCTCATCTGTGGCTGGCCCTGTGCCATTAAATTATATCAGTGTTGCTAACCTAGTGGATTTTCCACTAAAACGGGTGGTTTTGACCCCCCTTGTAGTAGCGAAATTTAGCTTTTGGTGGCTAGTGGTTTTTTTGTGGTTTAGTAGTAATAGTCAGATTGTAGAGGACTTAGAAAATGCTGTTGAAAGATGAAGTGTGAGAACTGGTCCTAGAATACCTCAAGAACGTTTGATAGGAAAGAAAGAACATTGATTGGATAGAAATAGCATCAGGATAGCTCAGGAAGAGAAGGATTATTCATTTTAGGCAATGGGATGATGTAGGCTTTGTGCCAGATAGAGAAAAAGTTTTCGGAGTCGAGAAAGATGTCAAAGATGTGGGCTAACTTTCATAGACAGACAGAATGATCTTTTTAATGTCTCCAGAAGGCACAGGGAAATAATTCAAAGATAACAATATAGGGTCTAGGGTATAAACAGAGGAATAGAATAAAGTTATATCATTTATCTGCTATGTAAAGAATACGCTGTGGTTTGAAGCTGGAAGGAGAACGCTGCATCAAATATGAAATTCCAATAAACGTTGTAAAACAAATCAGTACCAAAGAATCGTATTAATCCGACGACGATGGTGCTGACAGAAACGATTAGTATCAGTATTACATTTTTTTTTTAAGGAAACTAGTTATTAATTTACTTATCGTTTTCTTTCGTAATTATTAACAAAAGTGTTCAGTGGAAAGAACAATGGTAAATTCGTAGTTGAGTATAATTTGAGCGTCTCAAATTGTCATTCATAGAAAATGAATTCTAGTAAATATCTACGTTTTTTGAAACTATCGTCTTAGTCTGTAAACCCCCAGTTAAAGAAAAAAAAATATTATAAGCTTATTCTTCCCTTTATCAGTTCAGTGTTATCATTTTACAGACATTTTTTTTCAAGTAGTGGAAATACAGTCTAATCAAGTGTCGTAAAATGGTAATCACTTAATAGTAATATGGTAAGCTGATAATAGTTTTTTTAATTCTTAGTACTGAATCAATAAAGAGTGTAGTATGTGGTGCATGATATTAAACGCATTATTTACGTATTTGAAAATCCTGTAGTGGAATATAAGGAAGTAAAAAAAGAGTGGCAACTACAAGCTGAAATTTTTTTGACAACTCTTGACAGTCGTTTGCGCTCTGCGTTTAAAAATCAAGACTAAATATCTGACGCAACAGGCGGCGGATATCTGCGCCTATTCTATTAGTTTAAAATTTAGTTTTAGTTTAGTTTAGAATTTACAATTCATTACATGTTGAAATAGGTAATAAATTAAGGAAAAGAAATGTACTTATTGCATATTATATATGCAGATGTACATAATTATAAGAAGATTATTTCATGTACCTTTTTTACTTGTACTTTTTTTTAATTTTAATTAAATGGCACACATACACCGTTATAATCATCATATAATTATGTAAAACAATACAAAAACCAATTTGCAAAGTCGATAGCCATAGAAAAATTCCTAATGCGGGAGTTGTCTTTTTTTTTTAAGAAAAAATAAATGATAAGATAAAGGAAACATTATGCAGCTATGTTATAGAAGACTCTTTTATCTTTGGACTCTTTTAAAACAGTCTATAGACAAAAAATGCAGTGCGTAACTAAAAAAATTAAACACATATATATATATTTTTCCCAGCCTCTCCCAAAAAAATTGATAGGTTTCACATAGACTCTAAATAAGAGTCGATATTTTTTAGATTTTTTCACTACAAGACGATGCAATTTGATTCCAAATATTTTTACACGCTTTATATTAGCTTCACTTTTATGTTTGTTTGTATGTTTGTAACCGACTCCTTTGGGCGTGATTTTGACTGACTTTAAACGGTCAGAATTCGTTCAAACTTTGTAGATATATCGAAGACCGATGACAATACACCAATTTAAAAAAAATATAGTTTAAAAAAACTAAGAAACACGCTTTCTGAAAAACTTTTAAAAAAACTAAAAAACACGCTTTCTAAACTAAAATATAGAAAATAAATTTGAAACAAAACGTGGGGTGCTTTTTACTATTGACAACAGGCACCCAACGCTTTATTTCAAATTGATTATCTATTTTTTAGTTTTCTATAGAAAGCGTGTTGTTTTTTTTTTGTATGGAGACCCGCCATTGTTCTTTTGTACCTATTAAAGTATTGTCGGTTTTAGTTTACTTGAGTTTTTTTAATTATTGGTTTTTTGGTGGTTTTAGATGTTGAATCTGGTGGAGAGTTAATTTAACAGTTGGCAACACTGTTATATAAAATTAGCTTGCTACAGTAATTAGTGTTTATTGTTAATTTTTCATTCATTTTCATGCTTTGCATTTTGCATCCGCTCGCCTTGCAGGTTTTGATAAATGAACAATGTATTCTATTTCAAGAGGTGTTTTTTCTTCAGCAGTATAAAAAATTAGTGGTTTAACTTCACGGCTTCCAATCGCTTTGATTAACCACATAAATATTCCTATAGTAATATATTTAAAAAATATCTACCATGGATGTTACTTTTATGAAGCCAGTACAACCCCACATATTTAAAGCAATAAAAGACTTGAATATACCAACGTTAATGAAGTGTTCCCAAGAGGAAATAAGACCCATAATACCATGCCTCGTTCGTATGGCACTGATATCTCCTTTGGATGTCACTAGATATTGTGCAGAAGCAAAGAAAGATGTTCTCATCATACTCTCTGGTATAGATCTGGTAAACTTTATAGTATCTCTCTTGTCAATTGAATTTAATACTTTAGAGACAGATCTTAAAAAAGAGCAGCAAATGAGGTAAGTGATTTAAATTAAAATGACACATTTTTTGTATTATTTTAATGAAAGTAACGAAGCGATTCCTCTTACAGATTAAAAAGTGGATCACAATGCACAGAAACTTTCTTAATACAGAGCGTCTCTAATGGCATTACCAATGATTTTGAGCAGTCTGACTCAACTCGAAGGGTACGCCTTGTCTTGTCTGAACTACTTCACATGCAGGCACAGTTGGTAGAATATAATCAAAATAAAAGTTCGAATAACTCAGAATACAGTATTAAGCCATCAGAATTATTTGACAATGATGTGTATTTGGAGGAGGTCACAGATGTCATATGTATTAGCCTTGCTGAACTGCCTCACTTACTAAACATTTGTGACATAGTTGAAATATTGCTATATGTAAACAAAGGTCCTATTATTATATCATGGGTTGTCTCTAACATGCCTGATACTTTACAAGAAGGTTGGTATAAGTTACAATTTTTTGACAATGTATTCAATAATAATAATAAATAAATAATAAAAATGTACACTTAAATGTTGACCACCTATAACATGGACTAAAATTTATTCAATTGACAACAAAGAGAGTTAGAGTTAAAAGAACATAAATGTTGTATGCTTCCATAGACTGCTTACTGGACCATAGACAATTTGTGTTGAAACATATTGAAAAAATAACTACATACAACATTAAATGAGACCTATTTCTTAGCTGCCATGAGCTCAGACTGGGACTGGGAGAACTGGGAGCCCGGGAACTGACTAGCTAGACTTGGGGGTGACAGGTGGCGACGTGACGCGCGCTAGAGTGATTTTAAGGGCAGGAACAAACCCAAGTAAGCCATAGATGGCTTGTTGCGATATCAGGGATTTCATTAATAGGTTGGTTCCCGGGTGCTGGTACCTGAGACGACGTGCGATTTTAGTTGGTTCGAGTCCAACCAAACTACTCCACTGTCGTCCGCTGGGGGCATTGAATGAAGATTCCCGCACCGACAAAAAGGATGGCTTAATGAGCATTTCACGCGGGCGCTCAAACAGTCAGTGGCAAAGTATGGTAGAGAGTATATTCCTTAGTGCAGAAGTATACTTTTAATTGTAAGTTTTGTCATAAACCTCTTTATTTCATAAAAGAAGATAGTCCTAATTTGGTCATTTGTTTACTTTTACATACTTATTTGGTAAATACTATTATCTCTATTTTGTTAAAAAAACAGGGTTCTAGTTATTTTAAACATGTTTTTAATATATCATGTTCATTTTCAGTGGCTGAATCACTTGTGATGAATGCTGATAGAAGTGAAGAGGGTGGTATTAGAGCTAAAACATTAGCTACTCTTTGTGCTGCTTGCCCTCACTTAGCAGCATCAGTAACAGCCAAAGCAGCATCTGCATCTCGATTACCTTCATTGGTCATAAACTTGACTTTGTTGCACCATCCGGATGATTTGGTATGCAATAAAAGACATCACAAATGAATCTTATATTCCTTAACTTAATAAACTATCAAAATATTAAGAAAAATCATGTAATTCACAGGTTTCTTTTATGTCTGGACTTCTTCTCGGTTCCGATCAAGCCAGTAGGGCTTGGTTTGCCACATTCTTACGTAACTCTCACAAGAGAGGTAAAGGTGATGGGCATGCCTCGTTAACAAAATTACGACAAGAACTACTTAACAGACTCAAAGAGGCAACTGCTGGAGTAGATGCCTCTGCTTTGCTGAGACTTTACTGTGCTCTTAGGGGAATTGCAGGAATAAAATTTCAAGATGATGAAATTGCTGGTCTTTTAAGACTAGTAACTCAAAAACCTCCACCTACTCCAGCTGGAGTTAGATTCGTATCATTGAGTTTGTGTATGATCCTTGCATGTCCGTCTTTGATGAGTAAGTATATTATGTCATTAGTGTTATATGAGTGGTATAGAGTTAAATTAAGATTATTTTATCGAAATATATGTTGTTATAGCTGCTCCTGAACATGAAAAAAAAGCTATTGAATGGGTACAATGGTTAGTAAAAGAAGAGGCTTACTTTGAAAGGTATTAAATCATCAATAATTAATCTGTTTTTGGTGTCACTGACACTGGCTTGGCTATCATCAGGGATTTCAAATTTGATACCACAAAAAAAATGTCACTAATTAGTCGAAATTTGTTGCCAAATATCAGAATTTGTTGGTTACTGGTTCAAAAGTTATAAGCGTTTCTAAGTGGCGGACTTGGGGAGAATCTCTCCAGCTTGGCGACGTTTATATTATATCGACGGGCCTGTTGGTCTAGTGGTTAGTGACCCTGACTGCTAAGCCGGAGGTCGTGGGTTCGATTCCCACCCAGGACAAATATTGTGTGATGAGCACGATCATTTGTTCTGTGTCTGGGTGTTATTTATCTATAAT
The DNA here is from genome assembly GCA_902825455.1 of Arctia plantaginis. NCBI lineage: Eukaryota > Metazoa > Arthropoda > Insecta > Lepidoptera > Erebidae > Arctia > Arctia plantaginis. The sequence continues at coordinate 13,917,417 of CADEBD010000288.1, forward strand.
ATGTATGTATTTAAAAATATATAAGTATGTTTATCAGCAGTCTGGTTACCATAGTACAGGCTCTGCCTAGTTTGGGATCAGACGGCCGTGTGTGAGATGTGTGAAGTTATTATAGTTATAGTTATATTTCATAACCTGGCAAAGATCAGTTTTCTCCCAAAATTAGGCGGAATTTATCGCAGTCTCAGATTTATTCGGTTCTTAGTTTAGGAGATATAATGAGTTCAATTTTTAACGTTAGGCATAGTCTAATAGCTAGATCGAGGAGGTTACGACAAATTATATGAACGAGGGCTGCTATTTATGTATCCGGAATAACAAATTGAAACAAACAGATAGCATTTATTATCGTTTTATTGCTTTTCAAAATATTCTCCGTGATTTTAACGTGAGTCGACAATTTTCGTAGCACTTTTTCCATTCTGATTGTGGTATCTCCAAAACGTGCGAACGCATCAACAGCCTCTTCAAGGCTCGAAAAACGTTGTCCACGTAATTTATCTATTTTACGGTTAGGAATAAATAGATGTCGTTGGGCCCAAGTCAGGGCGCTACGGTGGATGACCCGTTAATTCGATCTTTCGATCATCCAAATACTGAGTTGTTTCGGCCGATGATAAAATATCTAACAAAATGATAAAAGAAGCCGTGAAGAAGAAGACAGTGAAAATCGACGATTTTCACTGTCTTTAAACGTTGCATTCACATCAACAGCCTTTAACAGTCCATTACTGGACGTAGGCTTCTCCTTAGAAAGGAGGTTTTGGCCTACCTAACGTTGCATTGCGGAAGAAATATTTCCTCGTATATAACGGTGCGGTAATATTCGTATAATACCAAAAAGCGGCGACAAGCCACCCGATGATCCTAAATCCTACCGACCAATCACATTGTTACCATCGTTAGGAAAGCTTTTAGAACGTCTTGTAGTGCCCTGACTTCTGCCAGGTGGAGTCAAATTTCATGATAGACAATTTACGTTGGAAAATCTTCAACTGACGCTGGTATATCGGTTAGGAAGTTTGTCACAGAGTCACAATTTCAATACGTGCTATGTAATATTTTCTTAGATATATCTGGCGCCTTCGACAACGCATGGTGGCCCATGCTGTTGCTGAAATTAAAGTCACGGGGGTGCTTTAAAAATATTTATTCCCTTATCTCTTCGTACTTTTCACAAGGTACAACTAAACTAAGACTTGGTCATCATTCTGTGTCGAAGGCGCTTACAATGGGATGTCCTCAGGGATCAGTGCTAGGTCCATACTTGTGGAATATCGGCTTCGACGATTTTCTTGCGATAGCAATACCATCCGGATGTACTCTGAACGCGTATGCTGATGACAGCTTATTACTGACTAGCTGACCCGCGCAACTTCGTCTGCGTCTCTCAATAGTAATAAATTTTCTCCGTTTTTTGAAATATTCTTCATTGGTGCTCCGCTCCTATTGGTGTTAGCGTGATGATATATAGCCTAAAGCCTTCCTCGATAAATGGGCTATCTAACACTGAAAGAATTTTTCAAATCGGACCAGTAGTTCCTGAGATTAGCGCGTTCAAACAAACAAACAAACTCTTCAGCTTTATAATATTAGTATAGATGAAATCTGACACTAGGGCGGGGCTTGAGCGATTAGCCAATAGATGTTTGAACTTGATATCTCAATAGGGTGAACGTAATCGCTTAACTTTTGCACCCAACAAAACCTTCCAGCTACTTTTAAAAGGTAACCTCAAATCACCGCCGTGCCTTAAATTTGACAATGTCACTGTAAAAAATAAAACCTCAGTGTGTTATTTAGGATTAGTTTTAGAAAGTAACATTTCATTTATCGAACATATTAAAATAATAGTTAATAAAAAGTCTAAAAAGAGTTTCTGTGCATTGACAAGGATATCAACTGCGACATGGGATCTATTATTTAATACATTAAAGATCATATACGGAGCTACTTATTTAGTTTCTATGTGCTATGGTGCACCTGTATGGGCCGATAGGGCGACCGTAGGCGCTATCCGTCACAAACTGTTACAAGGCCAACGACTTGCACTGATATTGTTGTGCAAGGCATATAGGACGGTTAGCACTGAGGCTTTGCCGGTGTTGGCGGGTGTGCTTCCGGTCGATCTCGAGGTGCAGAGACGTGCAGCCATGTACTATTCAAGACAACAAAACATGGAACGCGGTTTTTGGGCGGTAAAATTACAAGATTGCTTCAACAGCAGTCCGATGTCTATAATGACTTCATAGACGAATGGCAACAACGCTGGGGGCTTTACCAGTTCTTTCCATCTGTTCGCCAACGGTTATCGTGGACATGGCAGGTGGATCACTGTGTCGCTCAATTTCTTATGGGTCATGGTAACTTTAAGAGCAAGCTGTATTCATTTAAATTAGTCGAGTCACCATTGTGTCAATGCTCAACACCTTTTTTTTTTCCTTGCGGAAATCCCCTCGCATACCACCTATCGGTGGCATGTCGGACTCGAACCGACTAAAACCGCACGCCGTCTCGGGTACTAATAGCCGGGGAACCAGGTATACCCTAGAAAGGAAGTCCCTGGTGCCCCGACATACCTCGGGCCATCTACAACAACAGGTAGACGACCCCCCGTGTGGGAACCCCATGTTCCCTCTGCTCCCTAGAAGCGAGCGCTCGCCGCCACCCCGGCCTGCTTCTGCTAGGGTGACAGATGGCCTCACCTGTCACCCCCAGGCCTGCGCTTATGGAGGACGGAGGTCGTTCTGCGACCTCCGGCGTCTGAGTCGCCTGCGGTACCTGGCCCGTTCCCGGGCCTGGCGGGCCGGGAGAGTCCTAAACCTCTCTCGGTCCCGCTCCGCCGTCTCCTTCGCGAGCATAACTTGCTCGCAGAAGGAGACGGCAGAGTTCCACGCACTCTGGCTCCGCACGATAGCCGCAATCAGGCTATCGAGCGAGAGAACTCCCAGTCTGATGGCCGCCACGAGGTCTCGCCTCTGCTCAACCCACGCCGGGCACTCTGCCAGCGTGTGGAGAGCCGTGTCCACGGTCTGGCCATCGCAGTGGTGGCACTCAAGCAATGCTCAACACCTGACTCTCACTATGAAGAGTCTGCTCATCATATCCTCTGGGAATGTAGTCTTTGGTATAATGAACGTAATATAATGCTGAATAGCTTGCAGGTGACATCTGGGGCGGTATACTATGGGGATCTTGTGTCAACTAGGGTGAATTTCCGTGCGATTCTGTCATACATATAATAGAAATCAAATATAGCTCACCTAGGACCCGTAATATTTTGTGACCGTGGTGCTTCCCTGTTTGAAAGGGCGTATGCCTATTTTACTTCATTTTGTTTCCCGCTTTGCTAAGAAGGGAAGTGGATTTACTGTATTTCCAACTCCTCCAATTTTCTTCTGATTAATTTCGTTGCGGGTTCCAAGACAGGTTAATTTCTTCCTGGGACTTCCCGAGTGTCATAACTCGGTGTGTTCGTGGGTCACTGCTGTGGATCCTGGTGTACAGGAGTTACAGTAGTGGGCGTGTGGGTGGGATTAGTCCCATTTAAAAAAAGCATTGTCATGATGAAGAAGGATTCTGCGTTTTCGGTTAATCTTATTTTTTCAAAGACTTCTGGCAAACAAATGGTCATGTACCATTCAGAATTAACCGTTTTACGATCCTCTAGTGCCACATGTCTATTTATACCAAAAATACAAGCGACCATTTGCTTCAAAGTGCTTTTTGAACAAATGACTTTTGTTGGGTCATCTTGGAACACCCAAACCGTTGAATCTTGGATATATGCGTATGATCCTGAAACTATCAGGATCATACGCATATATCCAAGATTCATCGCCTGTGTATGTAATATGGCATATGTAATAAGACAGCTTTGACGCGCTCTGATTGTACTTTTGTAACATTTTTTACACCAATCGACACGAGCCCGTTTTTGGCCAATTCTCAAGTTGTGCGGAATCTAACGAACAATTTTTATTACTTTTTTTACTTCAAAAGGTAAAAAAGGAACCCTTATAAGATCACTTCTTGTCTGTCTGTCCGAGTGTCACCACCGATTTTCTCAGGAACGGGTAGACCTAGCAAGTTGACATTTATACCAGATACTGAGGTCTATGGTCCCTATTAGGTGTATAAAAATCCGAGGTCCTGAGACAACACGATAAAAAAACTTGTAAGTACCAAAATTTACCGTAATTTTCAACTTTTTTATTTTTCAGAATTTTATCTTTAATTGCGCTGTAAGACCTTGCTTTTAACAAAAATTGACAATTCTAGGTCAACCTGAAAGTACCCTTTGGTTTTGGGTTCCCGTTAACCTAGAATCACGAAATTTGGCAAAAAGAAACGTCTTACAGCACAAATAAAGGAATAATTCCAAAAAATAAAAAAAGTCGAAAATTAAGATAAATTTTGGTACTTACAAATTTTCGCGAAAATCTACGTAAAATCTGGGTAGGTACGGAACCCTTGGCGCACGAGTTCGACTCGTACCTGACCAGTTTTTTAAATATTGTTCCGTAACTGGCCTGTTCCGGGTACATAAATAGCAGCCCTCATATGTATGTATACTTCTAGTTTTATCGGTCTAAAGTCCTTAGAAATGTCAGAAAGAGATAAATTCTCAATTAAATACATGTTTTGATGTTTTAAATGACTGGGTTAGAGTAACTTAAACTTCTTTGAAAACATTAAACCTTGCTATACTTAAAATGGGTTCCCTCTATCTGGCAGAATCTTGATGCTCCGATATTTATTTCGCATAACACACTTGGCAGAATCTTCTTTAAACGAATATTTTTAAGGCATAAAAATTATTTAGTATAATTATTGTTTGGCTGATTTTTATATTTTCGAATTTACAATGGTATACTTTTAAGATGGCATAATTTTATTTAGCATAGTTACCTTTGGCAGATTTAAAATTTCGCATAATTTCGTTTAGCCACAACGTTTATTTAGAGCGACGATTATTTGGTACAATTTTATTAGGAATATTGCCATAAAATAGCGTTTTTTAACGTAAATCATATTTTATCATATATTCTTATTTCGGCAACAGAAGGTTTATTATTCTAACGTAAATTAAAACCTAACATTAGGTACAATTTGGTAAAACAGGTGTATGCCACATCTTGACGTCAGACCAAGAGAAAGTTTTAATGTTTTCAAATTTAAGTTACTCCAACCTAATAATTTCAAACATGAAAACACTCTCTGTGTCATTTTTAAGGATTTTAGACCGATTAAACTGGAAGTACATTACACATACTTATTAATAAAAATTAAATCTTGGCAATTTTTCTGGAACTCTTCTATCTAGCTCTTAGACTAAAACTCTTAGCTCTTAAAAACTAAAATATCTTCTAAAAACTAAGACCTAGTTTTTGAAATATAATCATGGCCGACTTGGCAAGATTCTCCCTAGGTCGGCCACCTAGAAACGCTTATTTCTTTTGAACCAGTGACCGACAAATTCTGATATTTGGCGACAAATTTCGACTAATTAGCGACCAATTTTTGGTGTTATCAAAATTAAAATCCATGATGGTGGCCAAGCTAGTGTCAGAGTGACACCTGTTTTTTTTTATATTTTGCTTTGTCAGGCATTATTCATGTTTCAGTAATTCTGGGGTGACTGCATCATTTGGCGAAATGTTATTGCTAATAGCAATCCATTTCCACTCTGGACAACTAGCTGCAGTCGGTGAACTTGTATGCGCCACTTTAGGAATGCGTGTTCCCGTTCGTCCTAATGGTCTTGCTAGGATAAAACAAGCATTTACTCAGGAAATATTTACAGAGCAGGTATTCCATTCCGTTCGGTCCCGAAATATATTTCCTAACAGTGTAAAGTGTAGTTAATTTTAATAAATCTTAAATATTGCAGGTTGTAACTGCACATGCAGTAAAAGTACCCGTTACAGCAAATCTTAATAGCAATATACCTGGTTACTTACCTGTTCACTGTATCCATCAACTGTTGAAGTCTCGAGCTTTCTCTAAACATAAGGTGCCTATAAAGAATTGGATATATCGACAGATCTGCAACTGCACCGCACCATTGCATCCAGTCATGCCGGCACTTGTTGAGGTTTATGTAAACTCCATCCTCGTTATAAACAACAAGGGGACTAATGAATATGTAAACAAACCTATAATGGAAGAAGAAATCAGAAAAGTATTTAGAAATTCAATTTTTGGTGCAAACTTCGATGTTCAGAGTAAACCATTTACTTCTATGGACATCGATAATGCAGAATCTGCAATTGATATAACCATCGAAAAGCCAACCTTAGCATCGCAGTTATTGCTTATTTATTACCTTTTGTTATATGAGGATGTAAGGCTGTCCAATGCAGCTACACTCATTGCTAATGGCAGAAAGGTAAAAAGTTATTCTGCTGCATTTTTATCTGAACTACCTATTAAATATTTATTGCATCGAGCGCAAAAGGACCAAATGAGTTATGGAGGTCTATTCAGCCCTCTCTTGCGCTTGTTAGCAACACACTTCCCACAGCTATCACTAGTTGATGACTGGATGGATGATCAACTATTTGGAGATACAAATCGACACCAAGTCGACGTCAGTCTTTCGGAAATTGCTATAAATGATGCATTTAAAACAATTGAAGAAAATCCGTATAAGACTGGAAAGATATTAAAAGCTATGCTCAATAAGAATCCAACAGACATATGGCCTTTTGCTGATACTTTTGTAAAATATTTCAAAAGTGTACTTGGCGATCAAGTACCGCGACACATACAAGAGTTATACCATGAAGTTTGGTTGCGACTCAATACAGTTTTGCCTCGTTGCCTGTGGATTATGACCATAAATGCCTTATTAGATATTAATGGTTGTTCAAAAACTGTGCAAATTACACAAGAAAATGTTTTAGTAGATCCTTTACAGGTTTTGCGATGCGACATTCGCGTATTTAGATGTGGTCCAATACTCAAGATAATTCTAAGAATATTAGAAGCAAGTTTAGCTGCTTCTAGAAGTCAACTAAGCAGACATTTGCTTGACAGACCTTTACTTGAAAAAAGTGGACAGCTCACCTCTGACGCTGAGAGGGAAGAATTAAAAAATGCTCTAGTAGCAGCTCAGGAAAGTGCAGCACTTCAAATTTTACTGGAAGCATGTTTAGAAACACCAGATGATGAAAAAAAACCAGAACTAATGTGGTCTTTGCGGGAAGTCAGAAGTATAATCTGTTCTTTTCTGCATCAAATATTTATTTCCGAGCCATCATTGGCTAAACTGGTTCATTTCCAAGGTTATCCAAGGGAACTCTTGCCAGTTACAGTACAAGGAATACCTTCAATGCATATATGTTTAGACTTTATTCCCGAACTTCTCAGCCAAGTTTCTCATGAAAAGCAAATATTCGCAATCGATCTCGTGTCTCATTTATCGATACAATACGCATTACCAAAAGCAATGTCAATTGCAAGATTGTGTGTAAATACTCTATCGACATTGTTAGCAGTTATTCCATGTGATTTGCGTTTGGAACTATCACAACCGGCACTTAAATCTCTTGTGAGAATTAGTACCGCATTCCCGTCACTTCTAGAAGACGTCACTTCTTTGTTGTTACATTTTGGAAGAATATGCGAGTCTCAAGCATCTCTCGGATATTGCTGGAACGATATAAGTATATTAGGCGAAGGAGGCTACGTAACTTCAGAAGCACAACCCGATACAAAAGTATTGGTAGCTGAAGAATTGTGTAGAGATATAAAACTGACAATGTCGGCAATTATGGACAGGGCACTTTTGAATGACAAACTTTATTAAGATTTTTCAATAATTTGAATTGGCAGAGATAGATTCTCTGTTGTCTCTGTAGATTCTCTCTGTCGTAAATGCTTGACAAGGCACTTTGAAATAAACTTTTAAGTGATCCAATAATTTGATTACCTGAATTTCTTATTAGAAATGTTATCTATTCTATTTAATATTGGTTTTTTATTTACTTCTAATCAATATTTCCAAGCAAACGCCAGAAATACTGGTACAGAGTTATAATTTCCTTATCAGCTCGCGACGTGACAGTTTTCAAGTAACTACGCAGTTTCTAGTTGTATACATAATAATTGGCTAGAAAAGTCTGTTTTTCCACAAGTAAGGATCTGAAGCTAATTCTCATAATAAAAAAAATCTGTTCAGATGTAGATCAAATCCCACCCATGTCATAAGTATTCTCGTAGCAAAATATTAAACATCCAACGTTAACTGTAATGTGATTATATTGTATTGTGCCCGGAAGTTGAATCAGTATTTTACTAGTCTTAGTAATACTTTTCTACAAGAATAGCTTTTATGACATGGGTGGGATTTGATCTACATCTGAACAGATTTTTTTTATTACGAGAATTAGCTTCAGATCCTTACTTGTGGAAAAACACAACACACACAAAACTTACTTACATTTATAATTAATATTTCAGGTAGGCGTATGCTTTTTTTTTCAAAAAAACAAGTATACGGCTCTTAGTGAGTTAACAAAATTCTAGCGACTACCAGTAGTAACAATGTCAAGCGAGATCCAGCGGCACTTCAGTTGGATCGTCGTGTTTTTTATATTTAATAGGCAAAATCAGCGTTGCTTTCACAGTTATTTACTGATAAATCGTGACGCCCTCGTCAAGATTCATCAATTATATATTATTATTGTAATGTTGGACAAAACTAAATTAAACGACATCTTATTACTTTTCTAATATTAATAAGAAACTCAGGTAGTTAATGTCACAAAGTGTCTAAACACATGAATAAACACACCACTTCTTAAAAAATATTTTAATACATAACTATTAACATGTTTGATGGTTCAACAGAATTCTGCAATTCCAACTGTCTATACATCCAAGCGCTTTGATTTCTTGCTGCGTGATTACCCATGTCGTGGTGTAGCTGAGCCTACAAATACACAACTCTATAACATTATTTGCGATTCGCAATAATTACTTGCTAATTGAGGTTTAATAAAATTTATTTACGTAACAAGGTGTAATAGTCTAGGATAGTATCATAATTCATAGAAACAAACTTTGATAAAAGACCGGAAGTACTAAGAATTAGCGTACAACCCGGTACTATTTAGTTAAAAACTTGGCTTGTATTTTTGGACTGTTTCCTTTTCTATTCGTGACTATTGTTAACTGGACTTTGATTTGTGCTTCTGATACTGTTGAATACATAATATGTTGATACGAACGAGGAATATCTTGATATTTTGTTTTCTTACGGATACTACAGTTCAGTTCAGTTACAAAAATTCGCAAAACAGTCGTATAAAACTACGTATCTCTCTCTACGTGAACTAAATTCTTCGTTCCTCTTTTTGATCAAATATGGCGCACAGAAGTGCACAAATTTAAACAATTTTAAACAATATGTGATATAAAGTTAAAAATAATGTCAAAGCGGCTACATAAAACTATAGGTGTCCGTTATATATTTTGATCTGTCGTACTACATATGAATATCAGTATATAATAACTGTTCAAGATATATTGGTCATAACGGTCGAATTTCGACCAACAGGCGATCTCCAATTTTAGCTTACTGACTAGTGTCTTTAGAATTATGTTCTCTAGAAAAAAGAATTCTTATGAAAATTTTCGAATTACCTAGTAATGTAGTTATAATTTGCTCAAAAAGTCCAGTTCACCAAATCGAATCGAAAATCGTAAAACTTCAGTTAAAATGTTTAAAAATTCATACCTGTAAATACCACGTTTGTAACAGTCTCACATGGGCACCAACTTTAGAAAAGTTCTTTTTGACAAATTCTAAAGCCTCGCAACAAGACTGCAATACTTGTAATCTTGCTTCACCACATGGAGGCGCAGTTGCTATCCGACATTTTGTATACAAAAGCATTGCTGAAAAATAATAGTGTCCGTTATCGTTTTCGAACAATTCCAGGCTCTGCAGAAGATTATTATTAGATATTTTTTGGAAATTTGCTAACCAAACTAGAAATTGTATAAACAATCCTGCCCATTAAAATTTAGGCACGTCTAAGACGCCCCTGTACCGTTTGCTATATATATATTATATGTGAAAAAGAACTATTTCTAATAGTAGTCAGTACAATACAGGTCTACGTAGTTAACGGTGCCATTCATAGATGTCGCATTGCTCTCCTGACCCACTTACTGTGACATTGTGCCTATTATGGTAGATAACAATATTACTCACCCCTAGCCATGTCGTACGCGCTACCATCTGCCATAATAACAGGCAATGCTTTCCTTGCAAGAGTCAAAGCATTCTTCGCACAACCCATATTAAGTTGTACATTCGCCAAATGCATTTCGGCCGTTGCAGCTAAGTAATGTAGGTGATATAACTTCGCCAGCCACAGAGCTTCGTTCAGTATCATTATGTTTGTAGATTGAATATTACTAAAGGAATTTTGAACTTGTGACATCAATATTAATGCTTTTACTCGTAAGGACACAAAATGTAAGCTGTCATCTTCAGTTTTACAGAAATCCAAAACGTCACACAAAGACTCCAACGCTTCAGTGGCATCCCCCTTTAAATAGTACATCTCTGCTTTCAACAGCTGACTTTCCCATCTGTCCGATGAAGCTAGTTGCCTTATGCTTTGCTCAGCTTCCTCCCATTTTCCTGAATACAATTTTAAAACGACATATTTATGGTTAATTCCTGAATAAAATATCGCACCAAAAACATTTTTATGTAAAATGTTGCCAGGACCAGACCAAGTGGCTGACACTGCCAAAAGGTTAACAGAACCCACGTAGAGCCAAGCTTCTACATATACCCGCCCAAACTCTACAAGACCTAACTTTATAAACTCTACCTGAGTCAAAATATGTGGCTTGGCCCTGTTTTACTACAAGAACTATTGTATAACAGAAAAGTAATGCTCCACCTATCGTGCACTAACTAAAGACTTTTGCTGACATTCCAATAGAACCCAATCAACCACAATTCAAACTTTTTTTTTTGTATCGAACGAATCTTCATATTTTTCCTAATTCATTAGTAAAAGAGAAAATAGAGTATGACTCACCAGCAAATAAAGCCAGGCTAGCGTGGTACCGAGTAGCGACTGCTCTGGTGCGCGGGCAGCGCAGGTGTGAGGCAAGCGCCGCAGCCAAAGGCCCAGCTCCGCGCCACGCTGCACACGCCACTGCGCCCGCCGCACCCGTAGCGCTGGCTTCCGTCCAGTGCCACACACTGGCTGATCCGACCGTGCACTCTGCGCAATATTTTCTATTCACTTAAAAGTCAGCATCGCACTATCCTCATAACGTTATCTACTACCTTCTCGATGTTTATTTATTTACATAATTAGGCATTTACAGACTTGTGTTTATTTGTATACATATAAAAATCAATTCCTATTAATTCCTAAGACTTCAAGTCCATACATTTCTGTCATTTGTCTTTCGTCGAGCTCTTTTTCTGTACTATATCCCTTTGTCAACTATATAACGCTTTCCTTTGGTTAATACTACGACTTACTAGTAAATATTACTCACAGTAATTTTTAAGGTGTAACAAGGTTTCGTTGACAACTAACTTTGTTCGATTCTTCAGGAACATTGTTTTTAACACGCTTTTATTATTGTTACGAGTGGGGTATATAATATTTAAAAGTTGTCGGTTAATTATTTTTATTGCACTGTATTTACTAACACTCACTATAACAAACAAGAAATCACTATATAACTCGTTCGTCGCACTAGAAATTCACTTCGATGTTAATTCGTGTGTCGTAAAACGATACTGTGACGTACGGCCAACACGCTCCGTTTTTTATAGCGCTATTGAATTTACTAGAATGATCCCTAGTATTCGATAGTCCGTCCTAGACAAACAAGAATATTCCAGCATCAGTCATGCGTTACTTGCAGCGCCATCTAGCGCTGAAGGGATCTTAATTATTAATTACAATCTCAGTGGTTGAACTTTACTCGATACTAGATGGCGTTGTCATCCAAATTCCATACAATTTCTCGAACAATCGAACCATTTAATTCTATAGCCCCCTCCTAAGACATGCTCGTCCCGAGCCTTATCGGTCCTGTCTTTGAGGCGCCTCTTGGACACTTCTGTATACGGTAGGTGACATCATTGATTTTCGTCACAACTTGGTATGGTCCATCCCATTTGGCTTGTAGCTTCGGAGATCTCCCTTTACTGCAAACTGGATTATGTAGCCAAACTAGTGAACTTTCTTCGAAGCCTTTATTGTCCACTTTCCGGTCATAACGGGTTTTCATCTTTTTTTTATGTTAGAGGGGGCAGTCGAGCAGACAGGTTACCTGATTGAAAGTGACCATCGCCGCCCATGAACGCCTGCAACTCAAGAGTCACAAATGCGTTGCCGGCCTTTTAGGAAGGAGTACGCTCCTTTCTTGAAGGTTTGAAGGTCGTAATCGGTCCGGAAATACCGCAGAGGATAACACGTTCCACAGATTGGTTGTGCGAAGCAAAAAGTGTCTCGAAAAGCGCACTAGTGGAGCGCCAACTATCCAGGTGATGAGGATGATAATTTTGCCGTGTGCAAAGATGGCGAAAAGTTGGGGCTGGTATTAGTCCGAACAATTCCTCGGAGCACTCTCCATAATATATGCGATAGAGAATGCAGAGAGAAGCCACATCTCTACGTAACGCCAGGGGATCGAGACGGTTGGAGATGTTGGGGCTATCGACGATTTGAGTCGCTCTTCGTTGGATGCGGTCCAGAGGGAGAAGCTGGTACTTAGGTGCCCCTGCATAGACATGAGAATAGTATTCCATATGCAACGAGACTTGTGCCTTATAGAGCTGAAGGCGGTGGGCCGGAATGAAATACTGCACTTCGAGCTTCTTCGAGGTCAATTTAACCTTACCCTCTAAGTGACCCCGAAACTGGACTTCGCTCGATATGTCGATGCCTAGGATTCCGATGCTGGCTGAGACAGTTAGGGTGGTGCTCTCAAACCGAGGTGATACGACCAATGGTATCTTGTTGACGGTGAACGCACAGACCTGTGTCTTTTTTGGGTTGAACTGGGCTAGATATATTCGGCCCCAATCTGAAACCTCCGCTAAGGAAGTTTAAATTTCAGACAAAAGTTTGTTTCGACTCTCGATGACGTTTTCCCGAGAAATATCTGCATAGCAATGGATGCTACTAGTTTGCAACATGTCATTGATATGCAGAAGAAACAGTGTTTGTGATAGTACACAGACTTGTGGGACACCAGCATTTACGAATTTCAAGTCGGAGCATGGACCGTCGATAACGACCTTAATGCTTTTGTCCGCAAGGCAACTGGTGACCCAATTACACAATTTCTCGGGAAGCCCAAAGGAAGGGAGCTTCGAGAGAAGCGCCTTGGCATAAGGCGCTTCTCTCGAAGCCTCTCCTTTGGGGATAATCGCCTGTGCCCACCGGTGTATTAGCAAGACGAGAAGATCACCAGCTGAGCGACCCCGGCGAAAACCATATTGTCGGTCATTGAGTAGCTGGTGAACATCCAAGTACCGGATGAACTGGCAGTCGATTATGGATTCCATAATCTTAGAAACGAAAGGAGTTATGGCAATAGGCATGTAGTTGGACGGGTCACAGCAGTCACTTTCTTTAGGGATCTGGTACACAAACGCTAGCTTCCAGCAGCAAGACGAAGCCTTTGGAGTAGGAGAGACGAAAACAAGCGCGTTAGAACCGGTGCCATCTCTGGAGCACACGTCTCCAACACGACCGGAAAGATTCCATCGGGCCCACACGACTTATGAATGTCGAGGGAAAAGAGTGCTTTATGCACTGATTTTTGTGTGAACCGGATACCCGGCATATAGCTCTGGCACCGCGGTATGGTCAGCGGTACGAGTTGGATGCAAAGAGTTTGCCTAGAAGGTCAGCTTTCTCCTTGGCGTCATAGGCCAACGAATTATCTCCCATCTGCAGGGGTGGTTAGGATCTTCTCAGACATTTGTTGGCCTGATTGTCTGACATGCTCATAGATCTCATGCATCTTGTTGCGAAATCTGCGGGCAACCGTAGTTTTCTTTCGAAGTTTGCGAAAGCTGGTGTTACTGAAGTACTTTTGTGGACTGCACTTCGGTATTACAGAAGAAACGGCTGGATGTTTGTCCCAATCTCTCTGCCTACCTGCCACAACTTTTCTCAGATACCTCTCCAGTGCTTGGATAACTCTTTCCACCATTCCGTCCGATTGTGGGTGGTAAGAAGTTGTTCTGTTTTTGTGAGTACTCGACACATTCCTTGAAATATTTGAGACTCACAATTTCTTCCTAGGTCACTGTGAGTTTCTAAAGGCACTCCAAAACGTCAGAAGACTTCGTGCACTTATTTATCTGCAACTGTTGAAGCCCCTTGGTTGGGAATGACGAAGACTTCAGGCCACTTGATGAAGTAATCCATTACAACTATGAATTTCTTGTTTCCACTTTCACTTTCAGAAAACGGCCCCGCCATATCTATTGCAATTCCCTCCCAGGGTGCACCAACATTATACAATTTCAACGCACCCCTACTAAGTGTGCGTGTATACCAGTTGTGCGGCCGTGAAGGGATCCCCTTCACGACCGCACAACTGTCAACACTTGCGACACCAGTCTTCAACATCATCACGACAGTGAATCCAGTAGTATCTCTTCCTTATCTTTAACAAGGTCTTGTTAACTCCCATGTGGCCTCCTGAACATCCGTATGGTAGAGCTGCAGGACAGCCGGTATCTTAGCCTTAGGTAAAACCATTTGCAGATGACAGCTGTCTCCTCCAGCGTTTTCCCATTTACGGCACATAACTCCGTCCTGGATGACCAAACTATCTTATTGAACCCAATAACTCTTCGTGGTCGAACTCATCGATGCAACATCGCTTCAGTGAGGCTTAGGAGTATCAGCTTTAAGCCATTCGAGAATCGGCTTGATATCTGCATCCTCCTGCTGTGCTTGCTGTAGGCTTTGCTTCCATTTATTGCATAAAGTCCGTCTTTAGCGTCCTTACAGGCACAGCTTCCTTTACAGACGGTGCTCGTAGTCTTCAGGACATGATCTTCTCGATAATGCGTCTGCGTTACAATGAGATTTTCCACTGCGATGTTCAATCACGAAGTCATATTCCTGTAGTAGCCCAGTATCACTCGCATCTGTGTCAACTATGAATTCATTTTCTGTGTCTGGATTTTTAGTTCTTGAAATGCAACGTCACAACTTTCGTCCCAGCAGATTTTTTTTCTCTTCAGTCAATTTATGAAGGGGTTTCGCAATATCCGCAAAGTTTTTCACGAATCGACGATAGTAGGAGCACAGACCCAAAAATGCTCTTACTTGGATTTTATCTCTTGGAACTGGCCAATCTTTGAAAGCGGCGATCTTTTGCGATCTGTTTGGACACCCTCTTCCGAAACCACATATCCTAAAAAGCTTTCTTCAGGTTTCATCGTCGTCATGTTCTTGAAACATACGTCCCACGATGATAATGTCATCCAAATAGACCAGACAGGCGTCTCCAGTTAATCCGATGAGTAATAGCTCCGTCAGTCTTTCAAAAGTTGCTGTCGCGTCACATAATCTAAAGGGAATAACTTTGAACTGCCACAGTTCCCTGTAGAAAACGCAGTCTTCTTCTTGTCCTTGGGATCAATTTCTACTAGGGCAGCTAGACCGAAGATGACCCTTTTCGCCGCCCTTATACCCTTAAAAAGGTCCCGCACAGGTGACGCCATAACCTCCCGGACACGATGAGACCGATGGTCTCACGGCTTCTACCTCCAAAGCATGGGCTAGGGCGTCCTTGAGATTTTCATGGTGCCCAAGCCTCACAGCAACTCTCACCTTGAGGTCACGAATGCCATCGATGAAGGCTTGCACCAGATTCCCGTCAACGAGCGCAGGTGCAGACTGGTATGCCTTACGGACCAGTTTCTCAACTTTCAGGGCCCATTGTTGCAAGTTTTCACCGATGCGTTGGGCACGATCCTTCAGTTACGAACACGTGCTCCAGGTGAGCGTCACCATATCTTGCTTCCAATGCTTCCAGCAGTTGCTTATACGTTACCTGCTTACCGAGGGCTTCGAGGACGGTTAAGGCCTGATCCCGGAGACCCAAGGTGAGCGCGGTCATAGCTTGGGCCTTAGTCCAGATATTCGCCGTCATAACAAACTCAAACCGTATCTTGTAGGCTAACCACGAAGATGTTCCATCAAACGGCAGCACTTTGAACACTCGCACCGAAGGAGCAGCAGTTATCGTTTGCAACTGTTAGGTTCCCTAAGGCCTTCTTCACATCTGCAAAATGGGTTTCGGCTTCAGTGAGATGGTTCTCGTGTTGAAGAACCTGATCCTTCACTACCTTGAGTTCTTTGCCGAAGGTATCATGAACGCCTTTTAACAAAAGCATCTGCTCTTTCAAGCGCCGGGGCTGCTCCTCCTTGTCCCGCTGCAGTTGTTCTTCCAAGCGGCGAGCCTGCTACTCCTGACCACGGGCCTACTCCTCCTGACGGCGTACTTGCTTCTGAGGCATCATCATTAGATTTGTGATATGTGGAGCCGCTGACGATGTGGACGGAGTGGTTTCCATTGCTGGCTGCTGACCCTCCAATGTAGGCAGTTGTGCACCTCCAAATCGCCTCTGGTCAGCCTCTTTCTTGCTGGCGCTGGCTTCTCGTACGGATGCCTTCCGTGTCTTCTTTGGTTAAAACCGGCATACTTTTATCCCACTGACAACAATTTGTTACGAGCGGGGTATATAATAAATAAACGTTGTCGGTTAATTACTTTTATTGCACTGTATTTACTAACACTCTCTATAACAAACAAGAAATCACTATATACCTTACTTGTTAGTCGCACTAGAAATTCACTTCGACGTTAATTCGCTGTTTCGTAAAACGATACTGTCTCGTACGGCCAACGCGACTTTACAAACGTACATTAAACGGACACAAAGAACACCCAGACTCAGAACAACAATTTGTGAATCACACAAAGTGTCGTCCCATGTGGGGATCGGACCCACAGCATTTAGCGTAGTAGTGAGCGGCGTGGCGACCGCATAAACCACTACGCCATCCGTGCAGTCATATCAGAATTATATACGCTTTTGTAACTAGACGAACTAAAAATCAGGAAATAATTTTCTATAACTTCAAAAAGAAAAATAATTTTATCGTATACATGCGTGGGCTCCATTGTTATTGCAGGTATTGGTGAGAATAAAATTATAAGTAAGTAATATTATATAATATCTCGAAAAGCACCCTCACGCTTCTTTTTTTCTCTATCGCTGGCAATGAAAAAATTTTTTTTTTCCGTTGGGCCTCACAGAAAACCGGTGTTAAGCAATTCTTTCGTTGCCTTTCACTGAGTGAGTGAGGTTACTGGAGCCCAAATCCCCTGCTAATCCTGCTGACTCGAGCGGACTCCAAGGGCGGCAACGAACTTGTGACTTTTGAGTTGCAGGTGTCCATGGGCGGCGTTAGTTGCTTACTATCAGGTGATCCGTCTGCTCGTTTGACCCCTTATACCATAAAAAAAAAAACATATGAACAGTGCCACAGCGTATATAATTCGAACAAACAAACAAACATGGTTTTTGTATACACTACATAAAATATTGTATTTACTTGTATTCAGATCTAGAAGAAGCTGACACGCCACTGAAGCCATTTCGGTTTTCCCATAAAGGGCCCACAACGCAGCCGTATTCGCTAAGCCTGCCATTGTGAGATCAGTCATAGAGTGGAGATAGTTGATTGAATCTCCTCTCATTATGACCTGTGAGGAAACAAACAATTCTTAAATTTATTATAAATATAGTATATAATATATAATAGTAAAATTACGCATCTTACTTATTATATACGAACACGGACGTGTGACGTGACGGATTAAGAATACGGGAGTGTCACCCTATTTATACGTAAGACTTACGACAACCACGGGATGAATAGGGTGACACTCCCGTATTATTAATCCTCTGACTTGAAGACTCTGGCCAGACGGATTGGTATTACGTCGTAAGAGCAAAACCCAATACCAATCCGTCTGGCCAGAGTGGTATGGCCAAAACCTCCTTCTGAAGGTGAGTTTTGTGTCAAGCAGTGGCCTATTAAAGACGGTTGATGATGGCAACGAAACCACAGGTTTAGGGTAGGAACAATAATTTGTCAGTAGAAATATTATAATACCAAAAAGTCAAATATAAAGGAAAATTTACAGTGGCGATTAAGAAATCGTTATGGTGGGAAGATTAAAAACAGATTGTAGTGATCGCAGATTACACGCAGTCTGCGTAGGAGCGAAACACAATCTCAGCAGAGGTCAAAATTTACGGAATGCCAAAATTGTATCAGTAAATTATAATCATGAATAGCTAAGATACCTAACGTGGCTATGACACTGATTTATTGTAATTTATAGCCGTCTTGAAAAGTAACGACATAGATAACGCGAGGTGACCACTTAGGAGAAATAATTGTGTAATGAGCATGATTATTCGTTCTGTGTCTAGGTGTAATTTTTCACACACCTGGTTCCCCGGCTTCTGATACCCGAGACGGCGTGCGGTTTTTAGTCGATTCGAGTTCGATATAACGACCCCACCGGTTATCCGGTCCGGAGGGGATTTCCGCATAGAAAAAAAACGTGTAATTTATCTATAAAATGTACGTATTTATAAATATATACATATATTTAAATGGTTACCATAACACATGCTCTGCCTCGTTAAAGCTAAAAACCTGTTTGATGCTCTTCACTCTGAACGTGGTCCACTCGGCAAAAGGCTTACTCGTAGAAATAAGAACCAACCTGAAAAATATAGGACGGTTTGGCACCATTCACGGCAATGTGTTGCGCGAGGAGCTGCGCGGCTGCTGCAGTATGCCTCGGACACGACGGGGTAGTGGACGGAGACGTGTGAGTGTTGTGTGCAGTAGGAGCAGGCGCGGCGGCGATGGCGGCGGGCGGCGCAGGCACACGAGGCGACCTGTTGAGCAGAGCGGCGCGGCGCGCCCGCCCGCCCGCTAGCGCGCCCCACGCAGCTGCGCCCATTAGACACGAGTAGTCCACCGCTTCCTGCGCACGGGCTAGAGCTTCTCGTACGGCCTCCATTGCTACGGACCTATTTTATAAATATTAGGTTTTTACCTATGAAGTTGAAAATTTTCCAAGAAGACACCCAACAGAATCGAAGTACAAAGTTCAGATAGTCTCTGAGATTAGAAGTCTTGGTGTAACGATTGACGGGAAGTTTCATTATTCATCACATCACATATCAACGCGGTCGTAAGGATGCGTAGTCTGGAGTCCCTTTTACGCTTCACATTCTCAGCGAATAGAAGGTATTAAGCGCGCCTTCACATGTCACTTGCCTTGCATCTCGCAAGACATTACACATAGATGCAGTTACGAACAGAGGCTGCAGTATTTCAATATGTACTCTCTATCCAATCAGTGCAAGTTACATGATATGCTCTTCTTAGACAAACTAACCAAACAATAATATCGACTGCAGTGACTTGTCAAACCGCCTAATGCTTGCGAACTGGTAGAATTGATACATTGGATATTTTCCACAATTACTATATTCATTTCAAGAAAATAATACTGAAATCGTTTGAATTATTGTCACTTTCATTATTTTAATTTCTCTGTTTATAATTCCTAAGTTCTACATTGTTGTCAATTTTCATTCACTTTAGCCTTGGTCTTGCTACAATGTTGCTGCTCAAATGTGTGTCCATCTTGTGATGTACTGTGCATGCCTTTAATCGGTCTACATATAAGAACTATCCTTTATATTGAACCGTGTTTGAACAATAATAATATTTTTGGACATCTAACTACACAAAACCATCTAGTTTCAAACTCAGCAAATCTTGTACTATGAAAGCTAGATTGACTGATAGAATAGATACTTATATCCTTTTTTTTTGTAAATACATACATATTATACATAGAAAACACCCAAACTCCGAAACAAATATTTGCAGATCATACAAGCATTTGGCCCGACCCGGGAATCAAACCTGAGACCTCAGCACAGGAGTCGCATACGCTACCACTGTTGTATATACAATACTGTTGGTGTGTCTATAATAAATAAATAAAGAAATAGTTACTTGTGGCCAAAATGAGTGTGCATTGCAGCTCTATTCAAAGCCGCATATCGAAAGTTCTTCGTTCGGTCACACGAATTACTTGCTGATGAGTTGAAAATAGTGCGGTCAAAATAATTATATAGGGAGTCCTGAGCGCCACTAAATTCCTTGGTGCGAATACAATTTAGGAAACTGAGAAAGTGCTGAAAGTAATTATAAGTTTTTCAAATGATTGCTGTCTTTTACAATGGTATCTAAAAAAGTTGTATGTACTTACTATATCGGGATACGCTGGTATATCATTTATGATTTGTATTATGGTTTTCTGTAGTTGTCTAGGTGGCATAGCTTTTTTTTCATTAATTTGCAATAAATTAGCTTGCTGGGCTGTGAACAACTCAGCTTGTTTTCTTGACCACTGACCTTCATCAAAGCTGCTAAAACATATATTTAATCAATTGAATACTTTTTTGTTTTAAGAAAACACAAAAGCTCATTTAAATGTTATAAATTGTGTCAACTATATTCTTAAAATATTTGCGATATTTGTGTTGTGTATTTTGGTTATGATACTACTAGATATAGAAACAAGCAACTGGTGAACTCAATCAATTGAAATACTTACTTATCTCTATCTACAATATTCATTTTCATTGACAACTCTAGGGGCTTTGATTCATCAGGTATTATTGGTGAGGTGTTATTCTGTGAATCCATGTTATTTAATTTCTAGAATCATATTAAAAAAAATTAGCTATATATATGTAAATGGTCTATTAACAATTTTTTTTACTATTTATTACCTCTTTACTGAGGGATCGTATCATTTGGCCAGGTCTTCCTCTTTGATAGTACAAGCAAAAGGACTTGTACAATGACACTACTTGTACAAATGTTAATCTGTCCAGGTGGAGTAGTATTCTTCTTAGATATAATCCTAAAATAAAAGTAAATGACAATTGCATTACCATGTTCCAGCATATATGTAATGGCAAATCAGTACAGACTTTATTAAATAGAATTAACTAATGACTTATAAACCAAGATCATTTAACAAACAAAAACATCATTTAAAATTTTACGATTTGATTTTTAAAAAGTAGAATTATATAAATTTAGCAAATTAAAAACTTATACAAAAACAACTTGCGTATTACTATGTATCTTGTGATCAATATGAGCATATACAAGAGAGATTTTTAACATAAATTTATATTTGTAGGGATTGAATCCACACAAATCAGTTCTAGTTCACAAGATGATTGCATCGAATGCACCTGTGACCTGACTATATACATTTGTTACAGAGTTGGGTATCAAACAAACATATCAATTATTTATTAATCTGTAATGGTAGGAACAATTAATTAATATCCAATTTTTACCTAAAACACTGTATCGAGCCATAATACAAGGGTTCGATTCAATCATAAGTTTGTCTATGGTTGAAGTGACACAATCTGTGAGTGCACTTACTCCATTTACATATATATTTTGAAGTCGGACACAAAAGTTCTGCAGATGCACACTTAGTAAATTATAACGACCATCAGTTAGAAGGGCTTCCAATTCTTTGAATTCCATATCTGGACACTGTAACAATTTTTTATATTTAAATTTTTTAGACATTTAACACACAAAACCATCTAGTCTTAAACTTAGCAGAGCTTGTGCTATGAAAGCTAAATTGACTGATACTTTTTTTGTAAATACATACATGTCATCTATGACCCCACCATATATCTATAACACCCAAACTATGACACAAATATTTGCAATCATACAAACATTTGATCTAACCCAGGAATTGAACCCGGGACATTAGCACAGCAGTCACTTCCACTGCTCCACCGAGGCAGTCGAATTTTATATATCTATGTAAAGAAAATTGAAAATATTTATTAAAAAAAAAAAACAATATAACAAATAAAAGATTTAGATTGAGCATCCTACACACAATAATATAATTAACTAAGATAATTTCTTGAAATAAAAAGTTTAGCATACACTTAAGCAAAAGTGATTGATTAAGAAATGTTCTTCAAATGTATATATTAATAATGTATGTATATTATGTATATGTTATATTACAATTGATTGACTTAAAAAGGTAAAGGCTATAAGCCAAAATATGACTGAAATAAATGTAGTACTAATTTAGTACTTAGCATGCAGAGTTAACATGTTTCTTATATATTAATATATAGTGTTTTATAGGAATTTTAGCATTTAAATTAAGAATAACAGATAACTAGCAATGGAATTTACCTGAATTAATTTAAGAGCTAACATGCAGAAATCTTTCCTGTATTTAGGAGCCACTGTGCAGTCTATCATCTTGTTTGCTGAAATAGTTTTTAATTCATCTATTTAAAATCGTTTGATATCTTCCTATTCTTTGTCACTTATACTTTTATCCCTATGCTAAATAAGGAATTAACAAATTAGTAAAGAAAAAAATTACTGTGTATAAAAGAAAATAGAACGAGCATGATCAAGTTTTGAGGGCAATTATAATTATTATTTACTAGCTAGTGTACCTTCGATCTTCAGTAGTCCATACTCTCTGATAAAAGCTACTACAGCTATTTTATGGGGGGTGATATTTTCAATGTTACCCTTGACATTGATAAGTTTAAGGAAATCTGAATTTTCATTGCCTACATCCATTATTATTTATATATTATACAAATACCAGTTAACTAAAATTAACTTAAAATATAGTATCACGATGCTTTCTTTTTAACAATTTTTTTCAATCTGACTGTCCCACAAAACAACTAGCAAAGAGTGCTTACACAACAACAAGCTATTATAAATAGTTTACAAACAATAGGCGTAAGAGATTCGATACCAAAACGGGACAGTCTCAGATCAGAGTTCAGACAATCAGAATCACAGTCCACAGATTAATCAGAATTCAGAATTACAGAAAACGAGCCAATGACGTTATTGACAGTTGGGACAGGACACTGGACAGACCCATCCGGTGGCCCCATTTCTTTATTTGATGTTTAAAATATAGAGATGAGTTCTGTAAAATACCATCGAGCAGGGGCGGGTTTACTCAAGGGCTGTTATGTTTGGACCGCCCCGTCCGGCTTCGGTCGCGGCGACTCGCTGCGACTTCCAACTACGAAAATCAGTGCAGTATGCGAGCGACTATCTAATAATAATTTAGTTGGCTTTTTGTGATTAATACTAAACATACTACTGCTCTCAAAATTAAGAAAAGATAAAATCCGAGAATTTCAAAGTTTTGTAACGTGATCTCATTGCAAACTTTTTTTTCTTTTTAAACTGTGGAAACTAAAACCACACGGTGTGCCACTTTGCGCCTAAGATAAAAGGGGTCCGGTCCTGGCCACTGTAGCGGATGGAGGACAAAACTCGTCCCGTCCACCCGCAGCCAACGCCACCCGGTTCGCCGGCGATGAATTGGGTCCGAGTTTAAGTCATCCTCCCGGGCCCTCTCCACAGTCTACTTCTGCGAGATGACGTCTTCGCAAAAGGATGCGACCGCGGTAAAACATCTGTCACTATCGGACATGGAGCATATGACGGCCGGTAGCGAGAGATCCTCGCAAATGACTGCAATGAGGACCTGACGCTGCGACGCCCAGGCCGGGCAAATCGCCAGCGTGTGCTGAGCCTAGTCCTCACTGCAATCGCAGTGGTGATAGGCGGGACTCAATTCCTTCCTAGCGACCGAGTGCAGGAGATCCCGTTGATTGTTTTCGGTCAGTATATTGTCTACAGTTTTGGATAACTGCTTAAAAAATAACTTGGGTAACTGTTCTTTCCGGCTGGATGGAAGCCAGGATAGCAATGCTAGACCGATATGTCTGCTGGACGAGGCGGTGAAACTTTTTTGAAGGAGTTATCGACGCCTAAATCAAGCAGCACCTACTTATAGGAAAACCAATTTAGCTTTCAACAGGGACGCTCGGCTCTCCCTGTCCTCCTCGTACACGAATGGCATGAGGCCGCTGGCCAAGCCACGATAGCTCATTGGTCGTCCCGGCTGGAGGCTCCACGTGCTGGCTTTGCCAGTGTGGAGACGCTTCAGCCGATCATCGTCAAGTGGCCAGGGCGCCAGCACGGGACCCTTTCTTTCTGATAGATGCAGATCCCTTCGATGTAGACTACTTCGATTGCAGTCACCACTGCGATTGCAGTAAGGACTCGGCATACGCTGACTTTGGCGTCACACCTTCGGGTCATTGCTGTCATTAAAGAGGATCTGTTGCGACCGGCCATCATACGCTCCAAGTCTGATGGCGACAGATATTACATCGTTATTGCATTCTTCTGCGAAGACGTCATCTCGCAAAAGGAGGCGGCGGAGGGAGCCCGGAAGGATGATTTCCTCTCGGATCGAATTCGCTGCCGTCGATTCGTCATTTTAGTCGGTTTGATTTCGACACATCGATCGATCACCAATTGCTCTCCTATTTGCGGCACATCATGAGGTCCATATGGTATATGGATGGAAAAGGTGAAGAAGTTGAAGGGTGGTTTTTAAAACCCGGGCCACCAAAAAGAGTCTCTTAGTAGTATTAGCCCAGGGTCCCACAAAATAGAGGTCAGTGACAAAAACATATCCTGAATGTTTCTATTTTTATTCGTTTAATGCACGGTTTAATGTCAAACTTAAAAGAAATACTCGTATTTCATTGTCTATATGACAGCTTTGACTGAAAAATGATTTTTAGACCTAAATAGCCTATGAAATCAATCCACCATTTATAGAATAGACAAAGTTTTTCTGACAAAAATCAGAGATTTATTTTAAAGAAAATGTTTTAACACTTTCAACGACGGAGTCTGAACCCACTTATAATAATGGCAATGTGCTGTATATCAGATGGTTGTCGAAGATTGTCCGAAATAAGTCTGGTAGCGACATCTTAAAGCAAATTTCCGGATTTGCTTGGGAACATGTTGGGAACAGTCTATAAAAATGCCTGTTAGTATTACTGTATTCTTTTAATAACAATGAAAGTAGTAGATTTTTAGTAGATAAGATAGTACTACTACAATGCGGTAGGTCTTAAAAAAGTGGCCACCCTGAGTACACCTACTTCATGGTGTAGACTGTAGTTGTGTTCGGACAATGGTTGTTATTGTGATAACATAGTTTTCCAATGATTTTTATAACTAACGGGTTGTATTTACGGAGAAATATGAGGAAGCATAGTACTAATACCTCATAAATTGGAATGGCCTGCAGAACCATTTTGCAACTGTTATTTTTATGTTTATAACTCATTACAAGATTTGGTAGCCATAATAATGGGTAGAACAGAGGTTGCGTTTGCTATGTTTTTAGTTTATTTTGTTCTAACCACTGAATCTTCGCGAGTTACTGTACATCAAGGAGATACATTGCCTCACCACGGTCGCTGTGAACCTATTACTATTGAGATTTGTCAAAACATAAGATACAATCAAACAATTTTCCCGAATATACTGAATCACGTTAACCAAGAAGATGCAGGACCTGAAATACATCAGCTCACACCTTTGATTAAAGTTAATTGTTCACCCGATCTGAGATTTTTCCTGTGTTCAGTATACGCACCTGTATGCACAATTTTAGACAAAGCTATACCTCCTTGCAGACATTTGTGTGTTTCGGCCAGACAAAATTGCGATGAGCTTATGAACAGGTTTGGATTTCCATGGCCCGAAAATTTAGAATGTTCTAAGTTTCCTGTGGCCACTGAAAATGTTATATGTGTCGGTGATAACAATATAACTCATGAATCTCGCAACCATAGTGAAACTAAACTGCCGAAAGTAGATTTTAAGAACAACAATGAAAGAGACCCTAGTAAACTCCATGGCGCTAAAGATTACGGATTTGTGTGTCCAGTTCAATTTAAAGTCCCCAAAAATTTGGACCTTGAGTATTCTCTTAAAGTAGGTGATAAAATAGAAAATGATTGCGGGGCACCATGCAGTGGAATGTTCTTTAGTCAAGATGAAAAGAAATTTGCTAGGCTTTGGATAGGTATCTGGGCAACCTTGTGTGCTGTCAGTTGCCTATTTACAGTTTTAACATTTCTTATTGATACAGACAGATTCAGGTATCCCGAAAGGCCTATTATATTTCTGTCTGTATGTTACCTAATGGTAGCTGCCGCATATGTGATGGGCTGGAGTGCTGGTGATAGTGTAAGTTGTCAAGGACCTTTTCCAACAACAATTAGTGGTACAAGATTACCCAACATATCAGTAATAACACAAGGTACAAAACATGAACCATGTACTATACTCTTCATGGTTGTATATTTCTTCAGTATGGCCTCAAGTATTTGGTGGGTGATTCTGACACTCACTTGGTTTTTGGCAGCTGGTCTCAAGTGGGGTCATGAAGCTATTGAAGCCAATTCACAATATTTTCATTTAGCAGCATGGGCTGTGCCTGCTATCAAAACAATATCAATATTGGCAATGGGAAAAGTGGATGGTAAGTTCTCTGTTTTTATTGAACAAAAGAATAATTCTTATCCTTGAAACAGTCCTGTACAGATAGGCATAGTCCAACTTCAAAGAATTATGTAATTTGACCATCCCTATCAAAGGGATTAATTTTTAGCAACTGTATTATATTTCTTTTATGGAGCTATAAATATGCAGAAGTGATACTCTTATGATCCCTTTAATAATGCTCTGATTCTTTTTCAGGTGATGTCCTGTCTGGTGTGTGTTATGTTGGATTGTGGGATGCAGAAGCCCTTCGAGGATTTGTTTTAGCGCCACTATGTGTCTACTTAGTCCTTGGAACTATATTTCTACTTGCAGGTTTTGTATCACTATTTCGCATTAGAACCGTTATGAAACATGATGGTACAAAAACTGACAAATTAGAAAAGTTAATGATTCGTATTGGTGTATTTGGTGTTTTATATACGGTCCCTGCTCTAATAGTAATTGCATGCTTATTTTATGAGCAGGCAAATTTTGATAATTGGATGGTGACATGGCATCGTGATATGTGCATTACACCTCTTTACTCTATACCATGTCCATTTACACGCAGGGACACAGAGCGTCCCAAATTTGAAATGTTTATGATAAAATATCTCATGACTATGATAGTGGGCATAACATCTAGCTTCTGGATTTGGTCAGGGAAGACATTAGTGTCCTGGCGCCAATTTTTTGATAAAATAAAAGGTCGTCGTGTTGAAGCTTATGTTTAAAATTATATTTGATAATGTACTTATTTGCAGCTTTAGTTCAGGATGTATTTCTAATTTTTCAACATTGTCTGCAGTGTTGTAACATGTATGAGAGCATAACATGAGCTATAAGTGTATTTCTTTTAAGCCAGTGATGTAAAATAATTTGCAATTAAAATCCAGCAATGCAAGTCAATAAATACCACTATTTGCTTTAATTTCTCATTTTTGTCGCTTACATATATTACAGAAACACAATGTGAAAAATTACAGTACTCATTAGACCCACCCTATACCTGACCAACACCACGTCGCCCCTCACAGTGTCCACTCGTAGTCAACAGGTGGTCCACGGGTGGACGCCGTTTTGTCAACTAGTGAATGTTGGGTGGTCCACGGATGGACGCTGGGTTGTTATTCAGTAAACGTTTCATGATCTTGGAGTGTGTTCACTCCTTGGAGTGTATTCACTCCTTGGAGTGTGTTCACTCCTTGGAGTGGACATAGAGTTGTCTCCTAATAGATGAGGAGTTTGTCATCGAATCATCCTCGCGCGTGAACCACCGATTCGTTCGGGGCCTGCGCGTGGTAACCGGTGGTCACCGAGTGATCCACTCGCCGTCCATGCGTTGTCAACCCGTGGGCGAGGCGCTTTGGAGTTGATCAAGTGAGCGTATACCCATAGTGCTCCATACAGAGTACTAAAGGCTCGAGGCGAGGCCGTGCTGGTCGGGTGGCTCTAAAGAGATATGATTTTTATAGTGATTTCTGTTTTGAGATTTTGAAAATGTTTCAAGGCACCATTTTTTAGATACAAACTAGCTTTTTAATAAACAAGTACTTTTACATAATCTTTACATTGTAAACATATAAACAATATTTTAAATAGGCAGCACATTTAATAAAATATTTTGTCAAATAAATTTACTATGACCCTATGAAGTGGTAATCAAGAATAAATCATCTAGGAAATGATGACTTTTTAATCTTACATTCTTGTTTTTAAATTTTTGGCTTCACAACATAAAATTAATCCTTATTTTTATCCTATGTCATCTCAGTATTAGTGTTGAGCAAAACTGATAAAATATGTAATTTATTTATTTTACAAATAACATGTCTGAAAATTGATTATTTCATACAAGTCATAACCGAAGGTAATCTCACTAGCCAAGCCCAGACTGTAGGCAATGCTATCAGTGTATTTAGACTTAAGAAACTAAGGCATCTATGTACAAATGGTTTTTAATGCTCATTAAGGCAGTATTATATGTTTTTTTTTTTTCAATACTACTGAAATTCAAAATAAGGCTGATCATGTAAATATCTTTTCTCATTTAAAATATCTTAAAGTTAAGGTTATTTTCTATTTTTTGTAATTAATTTTAAGAAATGAAATCGATTAAAAAGTAAAATCAATGTATTTTTACTTTGTCGTTTTTCTTGTGTACATTTTAATTAGGTACCAATCTAACTGTCTTTCGCAACTCAGTGCATGGCAGGTTGCTTTAACGGCGGCAAAACTCGTCCTACGAGAGTGCCTGAGTTAAGAATACAACAATGGGGTCATGGAGCCCGCATCTTCTGGATAAGCAGGTGCTTTCCAGTTACTTCGCCAAGTACTTACCTGTTTGATCGGCCGCTAACCGGCGTGACAGTGCCATCATTGTGATAACATGCCTCCATGACACGGCGCTGAACACACTGGTAGCCTAGGTTAGCCAGTGATGTTCATCGTCCAAACAGATGCCGGACCGAAAGATAGCGCGCACAGTTTCCTACGCTTGGTTCTCGGAGGAGTGCGTGTGTAGGGGCAAACAAGCAGACGGGTCGCCCTTTGCGGCCCGCCCCTCAGAATCTGAGGAGATTAACCTCATGCACTGGGTGGGTGAAAAGTAAAGAAAAAATTGCTTTACACCGGTTTTGTATGACGCCGTGGCATTCTAGGCAAGTTCCTTCCAAATTTTCGAGCCTAAATCAACACGACGTGTGCGTTACCCCAGCAAAATAATGTCGAAAATAGTCATTTAAACGTTATAGAAAATTAGTTGCTCCGATAAACCTGTGTGTGGATATATAAACTGAACGGTATGCCAATAATTAGTTGTTTAGGTCAGTTGTCTACCTGTAAAATTTCAGCGAAGTACATATAATAATTTAGGAGATAATTAAATAAAAGTCATTAAGGTGCAAGACCGTGGTAACCCGACCATGTTTAGGTGGTTACAAAAAGCGATCACCCAGTACATTGTGCTGGCTTTTAAAATATGTAGGATATTATTTGCAAGTTTACTACGGATATGTACATAAGTGTTACAAAAAACTAGGTACATGTTTCTTAAATAATTTTTATTTAGGATTGTTTATTGCATAATTAGTAATCAGCCGGGAGATTAGGCCAAAAAAGGCCGCACACATTGTGATCGTGAACGTGGAGAGCTACATTTCATCATAACTTTTTAGTCACTTACAGTATTCTTAGGAAAATTCGTATACATTTGAAGGTAGTTACAAGCAATAGAATAACGTTGGAAGTAAGTCTTTAGAGGTCTTATTCAAAGTGTTAGGACGTATTGAAGTGTTTTCATACTTACCCAAATAATTTTTAAACGGTCCATTATTTTTGTTATTTTATTGTCGAACAAATTAAAACTAATTCTTAAGAAGTTATGTACAAAAGATGGTTACAATCCGCTTACCCGTTTCAGTGATCCAGCAAACCCACAAACGTTACTCCAGCAGGATCTTGAATAACTTCGCAGCCGAAGAAAATACAAATACCAAATAAGTTGTAACATTTACCTAGTCCAGATAACTAATTATTTAGCTAACATTTATTTCAATATTACAATTAAAAAAGAAAATGTCTGGCTGCGGTAACGTTTCAAACGTTACCCCAGCAGGAAATGTTTTTTTGAAATAACTAAAAAAGTTTAAGTGAAACAAATTTAAAAATGTGCCTAACAATTACAGAAGGGGAGCAACTAATTTTCTATAACGTTTAAATGACTATTTTCGACATTATTTTGCTGGGGTAACACACACCAACACGACGGGATTTGTACTCTCTTTGCTGAAGGAATGAGGTATTTTCATCGCAAAGCAAGCTCCAAAGAAACTGCCTGTTATCTAATTTTCACTTCAAACTGCATCTCTCAATGTGTAATGTGTCTATTCTCCCGTAACAACCACTTTACAGAAGAATTTTATTTAAAGAAGATATCTGTGGACTTCTAATGGAATTAATGTATGAAATATATTTCATAATGTGCATTAGGTCTATAAAGACTCAAATGAAACTATTGTATAAATTACTGCTATTTGCTGTTGATCAGTATCTTGAATTTCAAAGTCTGAAGAATAAAAAAAGCACATACAGGATTAGCTTAGACACCCTAACAATCATTGCTACAATGTAAGTATATTCCTCCCAGAAATGTGATCATCTGCATCATTGAGATAGGATAGTTCAATAATACTTATGCTTATCTGACTGACTGACAACAGCTGCAGTAAAAAATCTAACAACTGTTTCTAAATTGCAACTTAATTTTCTTATAGAATTAAATCAAAATAATTTAGTCATAGTATTAAATTCATTTCTAATACTGGTACATGTAATATCACAACTAAAACCAAAAAAAAGAAACTAAATGTGCTAAGTTACATTACTGTGGTAGACTAAAAAATCATGCAGCTTGTATTCACACATGCAGATAAAGTTATGAGTAATGTTTTAATTACAAATTCTATTAAAATATAACATTTGTTACAAGCACTTTCCTCTGTTGACATAAATATAAAATAAATAAATGCAAGATATAGAGCATAAAAAGTAAAATACAGTTTTCTAATGTATAAACTTATTTTTACTTCAGAATAAGATTAAATTACATAATTTATAATAAACCATTTCTTAACATCAAACTCCGTTACATCCACTTAGTACTCTCACACTTGTTCAAAACACACCAATTGACTTGCAGCATGTAATTTAGGCTCTTGTGTATTTACCCCAAATGTGAAGCATAAACACTGAGGCAATAAAGAGCAGAGACATAACTAACACTGGAACTGGACCCCTGTAATAAAATAAAGAATGAGAAATAAAATATTTTGGTACTAAGTTTATAACTATAAAAGTATCTAGCAGTAAGTATATATAATTGATATAATGCAATATAACTGATAATTAGATGATTATTTAATTTCAGTTTAAAGAGCAAATAGAGCTACATTGAAGACGATAATTATATTTTGAAGATAAAAACAAATAAATCCATGAACTTGTTTCATGTGGTAACTGTAAGTTTAAAAATACTGATCCTTACACTTTGACGCCTGGAGAATCATCGGTGTAAAATCGCCACATTCCACCTGATCCAGCTCCTGTGCTACGATTTCTAGCAGCAGTAGTTGTTGTTGTAGACTTTCGCTGACGAACTGTGCTACCACTAGCTGATCGCGGAGCTGTTGTCGCCTTGCTCGGCGATCGACCTCCTGATCCAACAGACGTGGAACTTGGAGAAGGAGGCTGCAAGAAATAAAAACAGAATCCATGTTTTATCTATCCATACAATATAAGTTATCTTCGGTGTTTGTAAGCATTCTAGCTGAAAAGCAGTAATAAAAAACCACACGTACCATATTCGACAATACAATGATTTATTTACACTCAAAACAGTGACTTCGCGAAGTTGGTTATTGAATTGAAAGCCCGGAATTCTAAGTAGAACATGAAAGACCTGAACGGTGTTGGCAGAGCTTCCACTGCAACGCGTACAATTTTATTGACACGTTGACATACAATGTTGCTAGTATATTAATAATCTGGTTAGTAACTATTTTGAAACCTTAGAGAAACTACTCATAGAAATAACTTTCATCAAACAGTGAAAAATGTACTTTAAAAAAATATATTCGATATAACGATGAATCCAAAAGGATGAGATGAAAAGAAAACTACCTAACACTGTAGTAGGCCAATACTTCCTTTCTAAGTCCTACGTCAGTGGGCAAATTGAGGCTGTTTATGATGATGATGACATAAGACTAAATTAGTGCCACCGTTAAAATGGCGAAAAACTTTTTATAGCGTGAGAGAAACCTTGTAAATTGTCTTAATCAGTTATTATCAGAAAGAAAGTCTGAGAAAGTGGTCTATATTGCCCTAAATATTGTTAAAGAATACTCGAAGCTGTTTAGAAAAGTTTGTAAATTGGCTAAGTCTTAAGGTAAAAATATACTAAAAAATAAAATGTGAAAATTAATGTAATCGCACTTATACCACGAGCACAAGCAATTATTTGTAAGGTTTACAGCTTGAAATACATCTATATTTAGGGACTATCACCCAAGATTACTCTATGGCTTTACAGAACGGTCATAAGACCAATAATCACTTACGGTGTTGTTGTCTGGTGGCAGAGAACAAAACTAAGCACCGTCATAAACAAATTGCAGCAATTCCAGCTACTCCCATGCTCTGCGGTCACTGGCTGTATGCGCACAACGCCAACTGCCGCACTGGAGGTGGCTCTGGGTCTGCCGCCACTGGATTTATTCATACAGCAGAAGGCCACCATGGCGATAATTAGACTCGGACACCTGGGCCTATAGCATAAGAGTGAGGGATCGCACTCCAAATTATGGGATCAATTGGTGGAATACGAACCACTAATAGCAGCCCCATGCGATAAAATCGCAAAACATCACATCTTCACAAAAACATACCACATCCAGATGCGAGAAAATGACCGAGATCAATTCGGCATTAATGAAGTCTGAATTTACACGGACGGTTCCAAGACTAGGTCAGGAACTGGAGCCGGAGTTTTCTCGCAAGACCTAAATATGAGCATATCACTAGCGTTAGGCCAACACAGTTCCATATTCCAATGCAAATGTGTGGCAATAACTTACGCCGCCACAACGGCCATGTCAAGGGGTATCAAGGACTATAAAATCCGAATACTATCCGGCAGCATGGCCGTCCTAAAGGCACTGGAGGGCAACACAATGACCTCTGGTATTATCCTCGATTGCCATCAAGCATGATTAGTTAAAATGGTACGGATCGACTCGTGAGATACAGAAAGTTCAGGTTCAAGGTTCAAGATTTTAAGGCACTATTTCCTTCACTTTTGCGATGTTAACTTCAGTTGCAAACGTTGATGGCCTACCAGAGCGTGGCCGTTGATGGCCTACCATCACATCTCGATCGCTTTCGAATGCTTTGTACCATTCAGAAGCATGTGTTTTTGATAAAGGCGATTCACCGTAAGCCTTCTGCCACATTTTCAGTGACTCCGAACACGAAATTCTATTGGCGATGCAAAATTTAAGACATACTCTTTGTTCGATGTTTTAGTCCATTATGAAATTCGCAATACACATTAGATATGATATAGCTAAAAAGAGCACTGTATTTAATATAAAAAAACAGAAGCAATTCAAACTTCGCGCCAAAATGGAAAACAGTTGTGCCAATCTAAGAACAAAAAAAACAAAATTTTTAATTTGGAACCATAAACAAATCATCCATTTCCGATACTTTTTTGACTGAATGTATTCTATTTAATAATTAAGACTGATGTAAAAAGGGCATTACTAGAATAAATTTGAACTTCTGTGGTTTTTGAATTATAAAAGGTTATAGCTAAGTAAGTATAGCTAAGTAGTATAGTTATAGCTAATAACTATAATAAATAGGACTAACGATTTGCACACGGAAAATAATTAAAAGAAAAGGTTAATATAATGTCGCTTT
The DNA here is from genome assembly GCA_902825455.1 of Arctia plantaginis. Taxonomy (NCBI): domain Eukaryota; kingdom Metazoa; phylum Arthropoda; class Insecta; order Lepidoptera; family Erebidae; genus Arctia; species Arctia plantaginis. Next base: position 13,951,502 of record CADEBD010000288.1, read on the forward strand.
TATAATCACTTTCTAGTACCTAACACAATTTAAATTTATTAATAGTTAAAATTAGCAATAGTCAAAATTTCTGTAATATTACATTATTCTCGCTTTCCCCTATAATACAAGAGTTATTATATACTGGAGTTTCAAAAATGTTTTACAAGGATTATTATTGCATGCACCAGATTTTTTAGGGAAATGATCACCGATAATTGTATATAAAAACGGATTATTGTTGTTGTTAAGATATGATAATCTTCTTAATACAGCGCCCATCTAAATATATTTTTTTATATCTGTTTCTGATTCATCTGTAACAAATTCCGATTCATGGCCACAAAATATTTGAACGTGGAAACTACTTTATTGAAACGAGTCCCTCATTTAAATAAGTGTTATTTGGTATACCTATTTCCATATAAACATGTGTTAGAGAGCTGAAAGTGAAATAATTTTTTTCCACATGAATCAGACAAAGAATGAAATTTCGAAGAACTACCCATTAATCCTAGATATCTGACCTTTTTGGTAAGAGCCAGTTGGGTTTCAAATAGTTTGGGAAGTCTGAGGTTTCCTAGACCACGTTTGTTTGTGATCATGATCATCCCTGTTTGTTCCAAATATGTTACATCTTAGAAAAAACGAGTTTCAGTACAAATCGGCAATTTCATACTTCAACAGAGGAATAGAATGAAGTTAAATATTTTATCTGCCATGTTAAAAATACGCAGTGGTTTAAAGTTGGAAGAAGAATGCTGCAACAAATATGAAATTCCAATAAATATTGTAAAACAAATCGGTACCAAAGAATCGTTTTAATCTGGAAGTGACGATGATGTTGCTGACAAAAACGATAAAGGAAACTAGTTATTAATATACTTATGGTTTTCTTTCGTAATTACTAAAGAACGTTTAGTGTTTTAACGTTTTGTGTTAATTTAGTGCATATTAGAGTATGGCCGTTTTTCGTCAGTGGTTTCAGATGTTGAATCTGGTGGAGAGTTTATTTTAGTGATGCGCAAGATGTATAACTGAGCTGAAAAGATAGATACATTTCATTTTGCTCTAAAAATACGAGTATATATCACTCATCTAGCTCACTAGCTCAGTGATCCAATTCAATTTATTGGTCTCTCAATTGACTCATTTCTTCGTCTAGATCGTTTAGCTCAGTATATATATTTCACTTCAAGCCTCTCTCGCTCACACAAACCTTTCTTTATTCTCATATCAACCTAAATTCAGATCTTGGAACTTCATTTTGAACCTATTTTTTAAATACAATTTTTATTCATTTTGATAAGATTACATAATTATTAACAACCTTTTATGAAATAATTTGAAATAAGCAATATGTAAAATGACATTTCTCGTACTTTTTTTAAAGTTGTATATTAGAAATCATACATAAATTGATTTGCCATATATTTGGCAGAGGCTTAATTCTTAAATAATAATTAAGTAATGTTAAACTTTGATCTTATAGAAATAATGTACATTTTGCATAAAGAAACTTCACTCATTTATCTTTAGTTTCACTCGCTCATGAAGCAAAGTGTCGCTCATGACCAAAACTAGTGATCTAGTGAGCTAGTACTGAGTTACTGATATATTCAAAGCTAGTGTGAGTGAGTGATACATTTTATTGGTGTGAATGATATATATCTTTTATATCACTCACTCAGGAGCTACACAACTCTAGTTCATTTAACTGTAGTTGGCAACACTGTAGTGATGCGCAAAATGTATCACTGAGCTGAAAAGATTGATACATATCATTTCGTTCTAAAGATATATATCACTCATCTAGCTCACTAGCTCATTTAGCTAATTAACTCGTTTAGCTCACTAGCTCATTGATCCGATTCAATTGATTGGTCTCTCAATTAATTCATTTTTTCACCTAGATCGTTTAGCTCAAGACTACAGGTTAGGTTTTCGTGTTTAGCTTAGTCGTCACAAAATAAGAAGCCCGTTATGACGTTTCTCATTTGACATGCCGCGATAACTTTGTATGAACGTCTATGTAAGAAATTGAAAAATGAAATTTGTAATCCTATTTAATTACTATGTTACCCATACACTGTCACAACGCGAATCATAAATAAGCATTAAGTTTAACTTTATATTGAAAAAATGCACTCAAAAACACGAATTAATCGTTGATTAATATTCCGACAGGACTTTACTACAATGTCATGTCTTTGGGTTGTTTGCCGTAGTGTTGTAACCGTTAAAAAGCCGTTTTATGGCTGAATAAAATAGAGTTTCTGAAATTGCACAATTAGTTTACAAAAATTACATTAAAAAAAGAGATAAATGTGTAATTAGTGTATTATTTAATATTTAAACATATAAAAACAAAATCTGATCACATATAGTTTTAGCTTTATTTTGATATTTAATATGAATATTTTGATATTATACTTAATGATTTGGTTAAAATACCCGGAGCTGACTCCGTGTTTTTTAACCAAATCATTTCATCATGATATTGAAAAAAAAAAATCATCCTCATTTTTCTGTCTCAAACGTCATGTCTCATTTTGCAACAGTCACATTTGACCATTGACCTAAGAATATATGGACTAGCCATACCTACAAAATTATCGTGTATACCTACAAAAAAGTTGGCGCATAAAATGGCTGCCTTTAGGGTTGTCTTATGTAAAGCAACTCGAAATGCTGATATCGATATTTGAGTGAAATATTGAATGAATTGAAGAAATATCGATAGCATTAAATAATTTTAGTTGTGGTGTTAGTTATGTATTCATGTTAGGATTTTTTAAATCTGAATCCGCCAGGATGGATTAATTTTTGAATTTAATTCTAATAAGACGTTTAAAAGTGTTTTTGTGTTTTCCTTTAAGTTTACATAAAGTTTGCTCTATATGAGTATAAGTCTGCGAAAATGTATAAAAACTTATATTCCTGGCACCACATGACTACTACAATGCACAAAATCCTAATCTTTGGGGCAACTGGGGTTTGTTCTACAATCTAGATGTAATGAATTGATTATTGCTCAGCTGAGATCCCTTAATGTCTCGTATACGACAAAAACCAGGAAAGAAATCCATACCACATACTAAAAAGCCTTAGAAATGTTGATTTCTGTTGAACCCCGCATGGCTAAAGAAAATTCCTCTGATGAGGAATCTGCCGCAGACGATTCTGACAGTGTAACTAAAGAATGATGTTCCAGTGAAGAGACGTGGGAGTCTTCATCGTACATGAAAGGTTTTTTTTAGTTTTAAAATGAAGAATTATTTTTTATGTAAAATTGTTAGATAGTAGTTAGGTACGAGTCGAACTCGTGCGCCGAGGGTTCCATACCTACCCAGATTTTACGTGAATTTTAGCGAAAATTTGTGAGCACCAAAATTTATCTTAATTTTCAACTTTTTATTTTTTTGGAATTATGCCTTTATTTGTGTTGTTCGTGATTCTAGGTCAACGAGAACTACAATATAGGTTTTCGACCCAAAACCTATAGGGTACTTCCGGTTGACCTTGAATTGTCAATTTTGGTTAAAAGCAATGTCTTACAGCACAAGTAAAGAGAAAATTCTGAAAAGTAAAAAAAATTAAAAATTAAAGTAAATTTTGGTACTAACAAGTTTTCGCGAAAATCGAAATTTGCCTATTATCGTTTTATCGTTTTGACTCAGGACCTTGATTTTATACACCTAATAGGGACCATAGACCTCAGTATCTGGTATAAATTTCAACTTGCTAGGTCTACCCGTTCCTGAGAAAATCGGTGGTGACACAAGGACAAGAAAGTGATTTTATAAGGGTTCCTTTCTTACCTTTTGAGGTACGGAACCCTAAAAACTGTTAAACAAAAAAAAACGCAACATGTGGTAATTTCTTTTTATTCAAGAATAATTTTAAACAAATTATCACACTCATAGTAAGCCCCTGTTTTTCAATTTCGGATTGACACTCAGCAAACACTGAGATGATATAAAAAATCCCAGTACTGGTTCAGGTTCTCAGCAGCTTCGTTATCAACCGTATTTCCAACACAACACAAATAGTTTAGAGAATCATAGGACTACCAAGCATATCTGAATAAGCGACCTATATTATGTTGACATTGATAGAAATAACAAAGTGAGTAAATAAAACTGGTTTTAAATAGTTATAATATTTACTCATTTCTGAATAAAATTAACTTATTTAAATAGTTTCTAAAAGAAACTTTATCTGTCACCTTTTTTGCATGGTATCGTAACCTTAAATCAATAAAACCTTTAATAACAGATTTAATAAGTAACAATCTGTGATTTATGTTGTGCTCAGTATTGAGTGGCAAACAGAAAATGTTTTCGTATTCATAATATTCTGTCAAAAACTTAAAAATATAAATGAATGAAGTGAAAGGCCAAATTTCCTTAATTCCTCTGAATACTTTTTTTCTAAAGGCAGACCTCTAGATTTTGAAATTTGCCGTGTTAGAAAATCTTCAGGTTCTGCACATTCTTCCAAAATGAGACTCTTCGGTGTTGATGAATTTCTTTTCCTTAAGATGCTTGATGATTTCAGAGCATCGGGCAATCTTTTGATCACGTCTCCGGACCTTTTCATTTAAACTCCTAACTTTTCTTTGTAGAATATCACACTTTTTTGTGAGAATCTTTTTTTTTTCTTTTTGTGAACTTGTTGAACTTTCTTGTTGAACCTGAAAATTCGTAACATATATAACAATGGGGATAAAGGGTCAGAAAGTAGGAAAGATTTCAATCAAATTTGGTATGAAGATACTTTGATTCTTGAGGAAAACTTTTTACCGCGATGACCGATATTATCAATAGGCAATAGCTAATATCTTATAATTCACAAGTTTTTATTTATTTTGATTAATAAATCACAATCTCGTCACAGGATACTGATTAATAAATGTAAACCCAAGACTTAAAAGAAAGAATTGAACTTGTTTGTGCACATAATTAAATATAGGACCCACTCATATTTATAGGACGGCGCCGTTTGAAGGTATCTGAAGGTATAGGGTTTTTTTTTCTAGTTTTTTCTCTGTCACTGATGTGGTCTATCTACCTTAGGTACTTATTTAGGTGCCTCTTATAACACCTTCAGGGTGGAATGGGGTAGTGGCATAGATTATTCTGAATCGGTCATTACAATATGTATTACAATGAATTACTATTTAAATTCATGACCATTTTTTATAAAAGTAGGCTATGTAATGTATGGTTACCATTGCACTTGAAGTAGGTTGTGAGTCCAGCATGGTTTTTGGAAGGATTTGACTGGCCTGAAAGTAATAAAATTATTATTAATCATCATTGACATAGTGGTTTGTGTAACGGACTGCTATTCTAAAGGTCGCAGGTTTGATTCCCACTCTAGTCAAACATTTGTGTGCATGAACATTTAACGCTTGATTTGGTCTGGGTGTTTCTATGTACAACATGTATGTATTTATATCAGCTGTCTAGTACCCATAGTACAAGTGTTGTTTAATTGTTTCTTTGTTTAAATGCGCATATCTCTGGAAGTATCAGTCAGATTTGAATAATTTATTGTATTGGATAAAGTATTCAATGAGGTATATTATAGACTATGTAACATCATACTCACTACTACTCAGGAGAGGAGCACTTACCATAAACGTAGGTGTAACTGCGGGGAATGACTAGTATTTGATGTAAATCCTATTATCTACATTCTGATGAGCTTATCGCATCACTTTTATATTTAAAATAAAATACCATACCAACCTGTAGCGAAGATAAGGGCACTGCACAGTCACGTAACCTCGTCACGCCGAGAGTTCTGTTGAAGGATGTTTCGTGGAAGTGCATCGAGCAGACATACCACATTTTATGTCGAGGGTTTATGTTTTCCAAACCAATAATATTGATCCATTTTCTTTTCAAAATTTCATTTACAGGCAATCTGATGAGGTAAACACCATTTTAAATAAAAAAATCCGTGTAAAAATGAAAGTATCGATACTTGACTCGATCATCACTACCCCTAATCGTATGTAAACAAATCAAAGTCAAACAAAGCAAATAACACCATTGGAAATCTCTAAAAACTAACAAACGTGTTCAGTAATTTTAAAAAGATCATCTTTAATACAATACATTAAACAAAATCCTAAAATATTGAACAATATCAATGAAAATATATGACTTACCTGTGAAGAGTCAATGTAGGATGATTATTGTTTTTTCTTGCACCACACTCTTTAATAGAGCACGAGGGCATGATTATCCCGTCTAGGGCAAAGCCTTGGATACAATAAAAACCAGTTAAGAGCCGTAATATGGATGAAAACAAAACAACAACAACCGTTTGACAGCAGATATGTCTCAAAACTTGGTACCTAAAATGGCGACGGCGGTCACGAATTGACAAGTTCATGACGTCACTCGAAAGTGCTGCCAATATTAGTACTCACTTAACTATGTTTATCTCTCTTTTCTCACTAAGGTTTACATAAGTGAAAAGGAGATGTAATGCTTTTTGGTGTATTTGTGTCGATCTTATACATATTTGTATAATGTATTGTTAGTATAGTAGAATAGGGCCACTCCATATATATTTACTTCCTCATTGCATTTGACAACCGTCCTTAAAAGTCAGTCTATAAAAGAATTATCAAAGCCGTACATAATTTGTTTCCTTTCTCTACGTACCTATAGAATGGTTTGTCTATGACCAAGCGGCACGTGATCCATGCGCGTACCGCGTACTGCGCAGTCTTTCTTGTGAAGTTGACTGTGCGCTCGTTTTTGTTTGATATTTTTTCTAGACTCGGCTTTGCTTTTGGACTGTTTTTGTTTACTATCACGTTGACCTTGGCTCTTCTATTCCGGACATTGATTAGACATAGCGATTTGGACTCGATTTTGGTGTTTGTGGTTATATTGTACAAACTCTGTTTCAACATGTCGCAAAGAGGACGTACAATCAACAGCCAATCACGTTAATGGTGGACCATTATTACCCGTAACTCAAGGGCAAGATCGCGTAGCAGAAGCACTTAGAATCGGCAATAAAACTATTCGAACCATTTTGAAGGAAAAGTATGGGTCTTCCGGTACTGAAGAAAATGTGTTACATACGCCTAAGAAGAGGAAGAAAAGCAAGCCTGTAACAGGTATTGACACATTTGACGCAGATCGAAACCACGTATATGCTTATTACACGAGAAGTGAGTACCCAACTGTAAGTAAGTTGGTGGTATCACTAAGAGAGGCTGGCCTGTTTAGTGGCAGTGCAACATCTTTAATAACAATCATGAAGCAAATTGGTTTCAAATACAAGAAAACCGACAAGAGGAAAATTATGATGGAACGATATGATATAATTTTGCACAGAGTATCATTCTTGAGGCAAATGAACAAAATTACAAATTGGGATAATGTCATATTTATCGATGAAACTTGGCTGAACTCGAATCATACCGTGCCACAGTAGTAGTAGTGGACGGATGATACCAAGGCATCTTGTTTAAAAGTGAAAATGGGTAAGGGTGGACGCCTAATAATCTGCCATGCCGGATCAGCCGGGGGAGGTTTTGTGCATGATGCTCTACTCGCATTTGAGTCCAGAAGTACAAAAGAATACCACGAAGAAATGGATGCAAATAAATTCTTAGAATGGTTTACTAAGTTGTTAATAAACCTCCCCGAACAGTGCACAATAATTATGGATAATGCACCTTACCATTCAGTTCAAATAGATAAGGCACCTACTCAAGCAAGCAAAAAGGCAGATTTAGTGGCGTGGTTACAAAGAAAAGGCGTAGAAGCTGACATGAATTTATTGAAAGCTGAACTGCTGGAATTAGTAAAACAAAATAAACCTGCAAAATTAAGATATAAAATCGATGAATTGGCACTTCAACATGGTCACAAATTGATAAGAACGCCGCCCTACCATTGTCAGTACTATTGAAATAATCTGGGCTCAGGTCAAAGGATACGCAGCACGTCATAATACAAAGCCACCATTCTCCACTAAGAATATGATGACATTGTTAAAAGAAGCTTGTGATAAAATAACTAAAGAAGATTGGGCAAAAGTGGTAGAAAAGACGCGAAAAATAATAAAGGAAGATTATGATAGAGACGTCAATATTGATAATATTATAGAAAATGAAATAATTATATATACAGGCGACGATAGCTCATCTGGCTCGTCATCAGAAGAAAATGATTGATTTCACTTTTCTTGATTTTGTTGTGATTAAGCAAAATTTTTAAATTAAAGACAAATTGACATTTCTTTCCATTGTATCATTTCAAATTGCCTATAACATTAAAGTTTAAGTTATATGTTCTAATTATAACTTAAATCCAATGCACTTTGTGATATATAGTCAAATCAATCAAATACTCTACAAGCTTGAATCGATTTATCGTAAGTATCGTGCACCGAGTCGTATGGTCAATCACTAGTTACGGCACCATGACAAATGTCAAAACGGGCTTCTTATTTTGTGACGACTGTAGCTCTACCACAAAGTCATTAACCAAAAGTTGAAGTTGACTGTAGCTCTGACAGACGGAAATTTAAGTTCGATATTGATATCTTCAGATTGTAATGATTGTATGAATCGTATAATTTTGTTTTAGTTTTATTATTACTGGGAGATATTATGATAACCCAGTTTTTAAATTGGAGTCAGAGGCACTATTTTTCCACTAAAATATCAAAATCAAATATCATGAACATGAACAAATGTTATTTTAGATATGTGCAACAGGAGGATAAAGTTGATATATCTTTTTTGTTAGACATCAAGGGATCTGTTAGGCAATTTAACTTCAGTAGAAACCCAGCGGAAACTTTACAAGTTTTGCTTAATCGTATAAAAACGAACGTTCTAAAAGTTGTTAATAAAGCTAACAGAAAGAAGAAAGCCACTGATAGCGATAATGATATTGAAGTACAATTTTATAATAATAAAAGAGCAGTTATAAGTGAAAATAGTACTTGTAAAGAATTGTTCTTGAATAAAGATGGTGTAAAATTGAAAATGCTTGACAGTGAATATGAAGTAGTATTTAATTCTCCATGGGTGTTATCTATGAATTTACCACAAAGTATTTTAGCAGGCTTTCCTGTTTATCCAGAAAATTTTGAAACTCTATACGCTAGGCGGGAAAAATGTGCTTTTAGCTGGTATAAGGGCTTTAGCGCTAACTCTGAAGGAAAAGAAATTAATGATTTACACATAAAATGGAATTTAACTAGTAAACAATATGCTTATACACCAAGTACAGAAGATATTGACATGAAATTGAAATTGGAATGTATACCAGGTATGTTTTTGACATTTCTACAATAGTATGATTATCTTGAAGTTTACTTCTAATGATCCTAAATGCTTAAAACTGCAAGGGAGTTAGTCTGGCTCACCACCTCATCTGAATGCATAATGGACTGTATGTGAATAAAAATGTAGATACAGAGCCCATTACCAATACCACATTGGAATAAGGTTTTAGTTTTATAAATCCTTAGTTACTTTAATTTGCTATTGGATGCACCATATACTATTCCGTATTCCTAATGGCTCCAACACAAAGTTTGATTGTCGGATAAACAACGGTCCACAAATTTCTGAAACAAATATTTTGATTTTTTAGGAGGATACCTTTACAATAAAATTAATAAGTTGATTACAATTTACACTTTAACAAAATTTTAATGCAAGCAAAATCTCACAGTACGGCTTAAGTAGGTACTTGAAATACGAGGAAACTTAAAATTTTCTTTATGTAGGTCCCCAGATGAAAGTATACACACTTCTACCAGTAAACACACACAATGAACACACACATACCATAATGCACATCCTCTCAACCCAAGGATTTTACACACATCTAATGCATAGTTATAAAATGTTACTTATCTGAATCAAACTGTTCTAAGTCTGGAGAGACTGGTAATCTGTCATACAGGTCTCCTAGTACAGATAACAGTCTCTCACATAGATATAATGTAATTATGCTAATTACTACTGCTAGTTTAAGCTACTAGCTATGTATCAGTGTGTGAGAGAACAAAAATAAAATTATAATTATTATTATAATGCTATCTCTACTACTCTCTATTATCTACACTCCTCATCTCTGTTATCTATACTATATTGGTAATAGATCAAAGGAAAATTCAAGTACTATGTATATGGCTGTGTAGGTGGTTTTCTGATTAACTATATTTATTTTATTGAAGGTAATGATGAGATGGTGGGTCCAGCAGTTGAGGCAGTATCTAAAAATATTGTCCAAGCAGGGCCTGGAAAATGTCCGTTTGAAACCAGACATATGTTCACAACACAAAAACTGAAGGAAAAAAGGTTGGTAATTAGTTTTGTTTTAATTTTGCAATCCTTATTGCAAGAGTACTAGTTTGTTATATAATCTTGTTATTAAATCTTGAAATTTCCAGCTTCAGATGTGTAACTTACAATATTTTGGCTGATTTATATTGTGATTCTGATCATACAAGAACAGTACTTTATCCATATTGTCCACCATATGCATTGCATATAGATTACAGAAAACAACTTATTATTAAAGAATTACTTGGTAAGGCACTTATTTTTTTAACTGCTTTTAATTTTATGACATTGTTGTGTCAATACATATTTTTATATAAATTTTTGATAACTGTTTAGTTTAGCTATCAAATGGTCAATTATGAGTATGTATTGACACAATTGTATAGATACTGTACAACATAACTAAACATACACTACAACATAAAGGAAATATCAAATGCTTATGAGAACCAATTTGTGTCATGACATGACATGTGTGATTCATTGTTTTTTACTATAGGTTACAATAGCATATATAATAAATAATACTACTATTTTTGTTCTATCATTTGGTATATGCTTTCAGGATATAACAGTGACATTATATGCCTTCAAGAAGTAGACAGTAAAATATTTCGTAATTTTTTAAAACCAATTTTGGGATCGGAAGGTTTTGATGGAGTTTTTTATAAGAAAGGAAAAGAAGTTGCTGAAGGATTAGCATGCTTCTACAGAAGTCAAAGATTTAAGTAGGTATATAATAATATTATGTGCAATATTATATACAAACTGGGATGTTAACAATTTTTGTAATGGAAATTATAAAACAGTGTATCAACACAACAAAAACAGTAAAATGAAGAAAACAATAAGGATAGAAATTTTGCTGAGGACAATTTTTTTAGAACTTCTATTCTAAAAAAATTGTCCTAGGCAAAATTTCGGCAATTTTGATGCCAATGGTTGAGTTTGGGATATGGTATTTCATAGTGAAATCTATTAGTAACCCCCTAAAGTATCTAGGTTGACTTAACCAGTAATATAAAAATGTTAAGTTGGTTTGTTTATACTTCAAAAACTTGAAAAATTCATGCTTCAAAGATGTTTTTATATTTTTTCGCATCACTTTACGCATTAAAACAACTCCATCTACAGCTTGTATTGTATGTATGTATTCTTTTTAAATAAATTTAATTTATATCACTTTCAGTCTTTTAGGTGAGGAGAGAATGGTATTGTCAGAGGCAGTGATAACTGAATTATGTCTTAAACCCATTTGGGATAAAATCAAGGACAATAAACCGTTAACTGAACGTTTATTGGATAGATCAACCGCATCTAGTGCAACATATTTGAAATCACTGGATAACCCAAATGAGATTCTGATTGTAGCAAATACCCATTTATACTTTCACCCTGATGCTGATCACATAAGACTATTACAAGGTGGCATGGTTATTTATTGGTTGATGGATATTAAAAAAAAAATAATGTCCAAGGTATGAATTGAATTATATTATAATGATAAATTTGAGTTTTTAGGGTTCTGTACCTCAAATGGAAAAACCGAAGATCGCTTTCTTGTCTGTCTGTCTGTCAAGACCCTTTATCGCGGAAATCTGTAGAGGTATCTAGTTGAAATAAATAACCTTATACTCAGGTCTACAGTCCCTTACAGCTGTGAAAGATTATACTCTTATGTTAATGTAAAAAAAAACATACGGCCGTTTATGTCGCGAAAAACGCATATTTCGACACTCAAGGGGATCAAAACTTACAGATTAATTCCTTTGTTCTGTGTCTGGGTGTAGTTTATCTATATATATTTATCAGCTCATATCATAAATCATAACTATGTTTATCAGCAGCCTGTTAGCCATAGTGCAGGCTTTGCCTTGTTTAGGATCAGACGGCCGTGAGTTAAATTTGTGGAGTTATCATTTTTACCAGGGGTCAAGAAAAACACTGTCCCTGAAACTATGAGCTAAAGCAGGGTAGTACAGAATACAAATGTCAATGCCTACAATATTCCTCTACTTACTTTACAGATATCTAATTGTTTTTTTCTTTTTCAGTTTCCGGATAAAAGGATAAGTGTGCTACTGTGCGGAGATTTTAATAGTGTTCCTACATGTGGTATTTATCAGTTGTATACAAGTGGAGTATCGCCAAGTGATCTACCAGATTGGAAGTCAAGTATGTATTAATCTTTTCCCTGGCACACTTTTACACCCTTACATTATTGATCAGCATTAAAAACTAGACGTCTGTCACTAACTGCTGGTTATTATTTGTTTATACCAAGATTATAATTTAAGAGGACCTGCCAGAATTCTTTTTGTTTTCCAAGTAGGTCCTGTTGTGAAACTTTGCTTAGGCATTATTAAGTATTTCGAAAGTATCCAGTCAAGTAAACCATTAAAATAAAACAGACAATGATTAAAACAATCAAAATACTGTAATGCTATGTTACCCTATTGTTTGCATCACATGTGTCTAATTCAAAGTCAATGTAATAATGTGATTACTATAACGTCATGTTGTTGAAATGATTAGTTTACATGTCCAGTCCTTCCCACATGTCACGGTATAACTAGTAGCAAGCATGTAGCGATCTAGTAATTGTTGCATTCAAACTCAAACATATCGAACGTCTTTTATCCAAACTTGAATGCGACTGATGAACATATATTTATTAATTATTTTACCTATATCTAATCAATCACAGTAGAAGTAGACACTGTCAAAGAACGGTTGGTATAACGTCAGAATCATTTTGTATTAATAACGAGACCATAAAATGTAGTTAAGAATCTTAGATATTAATACAAATTTCGGTACACTTGTTGATGCTCTTTCCTGGTTGGTTGGTAGCATAAAAAAAAGGATGAGAAGATTATCATAGACTAGCTTTCGCCCGCGTTTTCGGGCGCGTGTATGTAGGCTATCGCGGTAAACAGCATTCTATGTTCTTCCTCAAGAATCAAAATATAACCATGCCCAATTTCATTAAAATCGGTTAAGCGGTTTAGTCGTGAAAATGTAACAGACAAAGTTATATTCGCATTTATAATATTAGTACGGATTTTATGAGATCTAATATTATTATGTTTGTTTCAGATATCAATGAAGCTGTGAGTGACCTTAATTTGGAACAAAATATTGCGCTAGGCAGTGCTTGTGGAACTCCTCTTTACACTAATTTTACTGATGGCTTCACCGAATGTTTGGACTACATTTTTTATGAAACTACCAACATAGACGTGGAACAGGTAAATATTATTCGTTAGTAGTCATAACTGCTTTGTCATTGATTGAATGTAGTAGCAAATGAAAACAACAACAAGTCTTACTACACCTGGACCAACATTTTTTTCATTTTATCTTTTACAACTATTCTTTCTGGGAATCATGTTGAAATTGGCAGTTTATTTAGAAAAAGTAGGTAAGAAGTGACGGAAAGGAATAGACTTTTTTAAAGATGTAACAATAGATTTTCATACAATATAAGGAAAAATATATTGTAGTATACCTAAGTATATGTACATATACAAATACTATATTTCCAAATAATATATATATATATAGTTGTTGAGCAAAGCACTACAAAGCACAGACAGTAAAATAAATATCTGCCTATCTCTTTACAGGTGGTTCCACTTCCCAGTGTCGAAGAATTACGTTTACATACAGCCTTACCAAGTGTTGTGTTTCCTTCAGACCATATATCATTAGTTGCAGATTTACGATTTAAATAAATAGATATGTTACAACGGAATATATAATAGTGCCTGTACAGAAAGACCACCTTCCAAAAGCTTCAAAATCGTTGAAATTAGTAATATGTCCTTCTATAACACAACAAAATGCAATTTAGATCGTCCAGCGATAAAAACATAAAGGTACTTGGTCTCGAACTCCAGTCTGCCGGTGGCCTGTGTTGGTCTATGGGGCTCGAATGCCATGTTGAAAGAAAATCAATCCTCTTTATTTAAAACTTTATTTATTCATTTTATACTTCCTGCGAAGACATTGCATAAGGCGAACTATAGGCCGACCGTTTATCTGAGTCCTCGCCTGCGCGGTAACAGGGGCGCGGGGTTATGACGACAAAGGGGACTGAGACAGGTACGGGCGGCGGGGACGCTTAGTGAAATACACACGAGATGAAATGCGCCAAGATAGTTCCTAAGATATGTGACATAGTCATAGTAAAGAAATAGTGATTTATTAAATGAAAAATTATTAATGAAAATACAAAATTTTAATTAACTAACTAAAAGCTATGAAGGTACGTAAATAAAATATTTGGTAATAAACTATTGTACTATTTATTATATAGAATAATCATCAAAATTATATTTCAATCAGTTATGTCCATATCAATGTCGGTGGAACTTGATTCTTCACTTTCGAAGGAGTCATCATCGGTTTCATCAGAGTCGTTCAGAGTGTTAATAATAAAATCAACAGCATCATCCCGAATGCCATCATGTTTGCAGTACTCGTTTGCAATGCTCCCACTTCTGTGCAGAATATTCAGCAAATAATCCCTCTAACATAGTTTTTTTTGGTCTAGATTAGAGTCCACACTTTTTTGTGCTAATTGCCCCTTAATGTCAACCCAAACCAACTCAATAGGGTTCAGGTCTGGGTGATAAGGAGGCAAACGCAACACTTCATGCCCGTTTCTTTTCAATAACTCGTCAATTTTATAAGTATCTTCAGTTTCTGTCTTTTTAATAAATTTTGATAAGTCGTCCTTTTTCAGCTTATCATCGAAAACCACGTCGTGTCGTCGTAACCATGTTTGCATAACTGCCTTGCGTCGGCTTTTTTTCTTCTCGAACCGAATGGTCAGCTGCGTTATCCATCACGATGACGGAATTTGGTGGTATATTGGGCATTAGCGTTTCATTTATCCATTTACTGAAATTCACGAAATTCATAGAATCGTGATAATCACCTGTTTTACATTTGGATTTAAATATCACAAGTGCTCCGTCAACAAATCCAGTTTGACCTCCACAATGTACGATGATCAAATGGTTCCCTTTTCCAATATGAGATAGTACGCCATGTACATCCTTGGATTGCCAGCATTTTGAAACGTTATGAGACTCATTTACATATGTTTCGTCAAGATATAAAATATGTCTTCCTTCTCTACGATATTTTTTGATAGTCCTTAGGGATTTCCACCTCCACGATGTTATATTTGGCTGTTCAATAAGGAGTTTCCTTTTAAACCGCATTTCTTAAATTTAAAACCTAGGTCATGTAACAACAGCCTTAAATATTCCCTTCCGCAGTGTAATATATTCTCTTCTCTAAGTACAGCATTCAACGTTTTCAGAGTAGGTATTTTTTTATCAATTGTATAAAACTGAGTGACTTTTCTTCTTACCACTCCTTTTGTGAAATCGTCTATTTCTACTCTTTTTTTGCGAACCTGTTTTGATTTTTCAAACATCAAAACAGAAAAATCAAAACAGGTTAATCAAAACGTTGTCTTTCAATAATTTTCCTTGATGTACGATTCTAGATACAGTCTTTTCCGATAGTCCAGTAACTTCTGCTACGGTTTAAATGTATGTCTTGTTGATATTCAACAGAATTTGGGTCCAGTTTCTTTTTTCTAAAATATTCGTACAAGTTTAAAGCCATTTGCTTGCACTGACTATTCACTTTATGACCGAAGATCTTACGATTCATCTTGAGATTGTTATCACATGTGTATCTTTCACAAGGCGTCCGCAACAATTAACACGTGCGATCGCTGTCCGCGTTGCGATCGAAATGAGCGATTACAAAAATTCGCCCGCCGCCCGCACCTGTCTCAGTCCCCTTTGTCGTCATACCCCCGCGCCCCTGTTACCGCGCAGGCGAGGACTCAGATAAACGGTCGGCCTATAAATGACATAGGCATTTTCTTACAGTCAACCTTTGTGTGATACAGAGCTGTGTGTAGCAGGGGAATATTTAGAGCCGAGGCTTGATAACGATACCATTTCCCACTAAAAGTAACGTTAAATAACGATATTTCATAAACATAATTTTAATAACGGTAAACATTTTAACCAAAAGTCAGTAACAGAACGCTATTGTAACACTGTAACTACTATCACGTTAATTTTTGAGGTCAATAAGTAACAGAACTATATAATAACAATATCTCTTAGGCAACATAACTCATATGATAACAATACTAACGACATCAAAAATGATACTTTTAATAAAGTTCTCCCAAGTTGTCACGCGGAGCGGCAACAACCCATGCCTGTCATTCAATAAAAGGACAAACCGCCGTTACTATAGTCAAACCGTTGCAAGCTTGGCCCTCCCGATAATTTGCGGAACGCGGGGCTGGGGTACGCTCAACCAATTAGCTAGTGTGTCGCTGACTAGTCTTGTGCTTAACCTGACATCTGCAGGTTCGCACCGTACTAGTACAATTCGTACAACGTACTAGCACACGTACACAACGTAATAGTACTATTAGTACAGTTTTAGTAGAAGTAGAAAACTTAAGCGTTTGTATTGATATAACTAACATTCGTTATTCCTGTATACATGTGATATTCCTTTCTGAATCCCATAAACCCTAAAAGTTTGACTTTTAAATACGAATTTTTAGATTACTTCACATAAACTTTTAAGCATACTATTTGATTTTCCTTCACCCAACGTATTGTAGTACACCTGTATCGCTGTCCCTTTTACTCTCGCACTGTACCAATACGAAACAATAAAGCGGAGCATTAATAGTAAGTACGTCGCACAACGAACGAACGTAGTAGACAGAGTAAACAATAGGTAGTTTTAGTACTGGCTTGAAGTTGACACTGTGTACTAATAGTGCAAAATGTCCTATTAACAGCTGCCTTTCGGCAACATTACTTTTAGTACAATACCCAGTACACTAGTAGTCTTGGGTAGTACACGTACGATGTACCTATCAGTACATCGTACTGTTACGCGGATAATCGCGATTTAGTTGTTAAAAAAAGAACTTTCATTTATTTGACAAAAATACTTTAATTAAAGTACAGAAGGTCAACACTTCGTTATTTTTAAACTCTAGAGGCAACCGCACTGATTGAAAGATGGACACGGACTGCCGGATCAGTGGACGAGCAGAGGGCTTGGAGAGGAGAGTTGCTGACTAAGCAAAGTAGCAGCCAGGGCAGCACTTAGGGGTGCATATCTCAGATATAACACCTCCCCCTTTTAGAGGAGACTTGGGGTTGATTTCAAGTCTCTGTTAAACTCTAGTTCTTAGTGGGGCAATAGGGTTGGTCATCTCTAATTCTGGATTGTCAGGGTCTTGTCTGTCTGTGGTATTTGTCGGTTTAGGAGTAGGTTGAAATGAGGGTCTTAAACTAAATTTAAATTGGAAAGGGCGGTTGCTGCCAGATTTACAAAATATTTGCTTAATAATAAAATAACCTATTAGGAGAATAACAATTACGAATACTATAATTATAAGAATAGAGTAATGTGTCCCATATTTCATGATGTGTGGATTTAGTGGGTGTTCAATGGGTTTTAAATCTTCTAGAAGAGGCTTTATTCTGTTTTTATTTTCAGAATGAAAATCGTCTAGATCAATGTCATTTAGATGAATAGGAGACACATTATTATTAATTACATCATTTAGCTTATCTAAGTTACAACAAGCGTCACTGATTAAATTAAAATCTGGTGCATGGTTAATAGGTGAAGTGATATTTAGAACATTATCTTTAGGAATTAATGTGGTACTTTTACAATATCCGGTACAATCTTTAGGAATGTTAACTATACCTGTGCCTAAATAAAATATTTGCTTCGTATAATTTAGAATTAAGACAATCTATTGAGATTTTGTTAGGTTCTGATTGTATGTAGATCCACTTATTATTTGTCAATGGTTTCCAAATGTCCAATTTACCGAGTATAACTTTAGATTCGCACTGTAACGGTTTTTCACTTATCACTTTTGCCAGAAGTTCACTTTGATAGGTCGTTTTCGCATCTGTTGAATACAGGTTTTCGATGTCACAAATAAAGTCTTCTGGGCTTACGGATTTGCAGATTCTCATATCGTCGAAAGTACAATAATAAGATTTGTCTTTGGTCATTGCAATATATTTATGGTTAGGTATAATCAGACTAAACGAGTTTGGATCTTCAGATTTGTATGGTGTAGGGAGAGCAATGGTATGAAATAATACATATTCTCTGGTGTTGACCAGTGGCACTTGCAAAACAAATATAATCCTATCCTTAAAGTAATAGCATACTAACTTAGAAATATTAAAAATAAAACACACAGAATTAATGTCTAAAGCTACGGGCAACTCAAGGTCGTTGGGTAAATGTCTGTAATTATCGGCAAGCTCTTGGTGTAATTGACTTGGTGTTATTACTGCAGGATGTAGAATGTTTTGACTGCTAAATAAAATAGCATTAGTTATATCTTCCAGTTGAAATGACAAGGTAAGTATCGATGTCTCTAAAATGTTAAGTATTTCATTTACATTAGCGCGTATTTGCAATCTGTTAGTGATTTCAGAAATATTTCTTACATTAAAAGAGAGCTTGTCGATAGCTACATTGAGTTTGGTTTCATTATCTCCTATTTTACGTAAAGTATTATTAAAATGTGTTAAAGTAGAACTAGTGATCAGAATATTTTCTTTCATAAGCGAAGCTAATTTCTTTTCATTGTTTTGCAATGATGTTATGGCTTCATCATATTTTAAACCATCATTTTCATCTAGGGAACCGAAGATCTGTTTCAAAATTGTTCCTATACCCCCTATCCATGCACTACGTTTGGTTTTATTGTCTACCAAGTGAGAGATGGATGAATATTCTTTTCTCATTTCCAGAAACTGTGCAGCTAATGGTTGTAATGAATTACGGCATTCTGCATCAATATCTACAATGTGTCTCGGTTCGGACTGTACAAACTTTAGGGGGTGATAGTTTGCTCTATTTTATCACTAAAATCATTCTACAGGTGGGGTCTAAACCCAACGGCCTCTGAATGGCAGCCATTTTTGTATTTTGGTTGACTTTTTCGTAGCGTCCATACTAAAAGTTATGTAACTTTGGAGTTTAATGTCCGATTATCGTAAAACAAAAACTTCCCATAACGGAAAAGTATTAGCAATCATATAAATAACTCAAATAATTTTAATAATTGCTGTATCATATTAAAATGAATGCTAAAAGATCAACTTTACGTCAAAATTAACATTGTTTTTTAGTATTTCAAGGCTATTACAAAAAATACCCCTGTGATCTATCTCTTATTATGCATGTGTCTTACAGATGGTAAGCTTACCTAAATAATTATACCAAAAACTCGATTCTATGACAATTGGTTTAAAAAATATTGTTGCATTCTATAGTCATACATAGTCGGGATATGAGGCTCCAGGTGACTCTTCGTAAATAGAGTTCGGAATTACCGGTTTACTTCCGAACATTAATTCGTAAGGTGTGAAATGAGTTGTCGAATGAACAGTTGTATTATATGTAAACATAGCTGTGTAGACATAACGGGGCCAATTGGTTTGTTCTTCGTTGGTAAAGGATCTAAGGTACTCTTTGATTGTTGAATGGCTCCGTTCCAGGGCACCTTGGGTTTGCGGATGATATGGGGAAGCCCAAAGGTTTTTAATTTTAAGGAATTCACAAGTTCTCTTGAAGAGATCAGATGTGAAATTAGTTCCTTGATCCGTGAGGATCGTTTTAGGGATACCGAATATCGATATGTAGTGAAGCAGGCACTCGCTCGTTTTTTCGGCAGTAGTGCTGCGAATGGGATATGCAGAAGAGAATTTAGTAAGGTCGTCTTGAATTGTTAAGTTATACTTTAGTTTTGTAGGTCCAGCTTCAGGCAGTGGCCCGACAATATCTAGGGATATTCGTTGGCAAGGTTCAGTGGATGTGCTCGTGATCTGCATCGGGGCACGGTTTGTTTGCCTAAGGGCTTTATTGGTCTGGCATTGAGGGTATCACCTCAAGTATGCTTCGATATCACTACGCATGTTTCTCCAATAAAAACTCTTGGATTCGTTTAAGCATACGGGTCATGCCGAGATGTCCGGCAATCGGGATGTCATGGTTTTCTTTCAGAATTTTGGGTATTTCCGAAAGCGACGGATAAATAATTCTGTCTTTGTATATGTGTATACTAATACGTGTGTTGTGGAACAGATAGAGAAGCATATTGTATATTTTGATGAATTGATATGTATCGAAAGGGTTCTTGAAGTCTGTTATTGCAATTTCTGATGTATTTTCTGTGTCGAGGTTAACAATGAGTTCATTTCTAAGGGATCTAAGGCTTTCGTATAAGTCTTTGTAGGTGGATTTGTCAAAATGGTAGACCTTGAAGAAGAGGAAATAGTATGATTTGCTTTCATGTGTAAACGTGATAAAAGAGTTAATTGTTCTCTCTCTTCCTAAAATTTCTGATTTGTCGGGTATTTTATCTAGAATGTCTTGTACCAAGGGGTTAGCTTCGTCAAGGTCAATAGAAGTGGGTAAAATAATGATCTTACATTCGGTTTTGGTTATGTTTTCATTGTGTTCTTGAATTACTGTATTGTAAGAGTTATTTTTATCGGTAATTGCTTTTAGATAGGTAGGATAATTATCATTGGGTAGATCTAAACTTGTATCCATGGGTGGTGTCGGTGCGACAATGGCTTGGGTGTCAGAAGTCGCTGGCTGTTCTGCAACATTCTCAGGTAGGCTTATTATGTCGTTTTCTGTTTCGATTCTAAGCGTATCAGGATCGTTAGAGGATGGGTTTATTCCAGGTGCAAGTAAGGGTATGATAGCTTGATTTGGATCATGAGCACTCGGAGACGGTGGACATATTTCAGGGTTGAAGGGTTGGATTTCTTCATCAAGATCGAGAGGGTCTAGTAAGTTTATTTCATTAGGGTCAAATGACGCGGGAGACAGCAACAAGTCCGTAAGATCTATATCCAATTCATGGGCGGATTCTTCCGCTACGTTGGGCTTCGAGGATGAAGGGATATCAGGTCGTACTGGATTAACAGGAAAACGTGACAGGGCATCAGAATTAGTGTTTATTTTCCCTTTCTTATATTTAATATCATATTCGAACTCTTCGAGTTTTAAACGCCAACGGATAAGTCGTGATCCCGGATCTTTACATTTGAATAACCATTCTAATGGTTTGTGATCCGTGAGGACAGTAAAACGGTGACCGTATAGGTAGGGTCTAAAGGTCTTGGTCCCAAAAATTACGGCAAGGCACTCTTTTTCGGTGACACTATCATGACATCCCTAGTAGACTTATTACGCTCAAACCCAAATTGGTATTTTGTTATGATGTTATGTGTTTTAAAAAAAGATGTTAGTTTGTCATGCATTACTTTTTCAAAGATTTTTGACAGAACTGGTACAAGTGTTATAGGCCTATAATTATTTACATCAGTTTTATCACCACGCTTATGTACTGGTTTTACAACTGAGTATTTAAGTTTATTTGGAAATGTTCCTGTTTCTAAGGAGAGGTTGATCAAAAATGGCATGCTGTAAGCAACTCAGGAGTGAGTTGCTTACAGCATGCCTTTATGACCCTTGTACAAATGGCATCATAACCTTCAGATGTAGTATTTGCAAGAGATTGTATTACTTTGTTAGTATATGGTTCATCTACCGGAGTCAAAAAAACTGAGTTTGATTGATTGCATTTTGTGTTTGTGTCATAAAGTGTATACTTAGTTACTTATATTAGTTGATGCAATGAAATGTTCATTGAAGATGGTTCCCATAACAAAAGGATCTGTAACTGGTGTGTTGTTATGAATGATTTTAGACATGTACTCCCTACCATCACAACTTCCCGTCTCACTTTTAATTACAGTCCAAGTGGCTTTACATTTATTTTTGCTATTTAAAACATAATTCCTATTATTTATTCTTTTAGCACTGTTTATACATTTTTTAATTTTTTTATTATATTTTAAATATTTTTGTTTATTATGCAACGACCTCGAGGAATAATACAGCTTTGTTTAAGACCCCTTGTCATCCAAGTTATTTTCCTTGTTTCTTTACCTTGATTATTATAAATACTTGATACAATTAATCATAAAAACTTGCAGTATACTGAAATTATAATACATGGAAATAAAATAGATTTTTATTACATCGTGTGTAGATTAAATCTCAAACAAATAAATTTGAGGATATCGAGTTAGTACATATCATCCGTATCACCCGCCCCGAGTCTCGCAAACCATCGGGAGGGCCGAGCTTACAGCGGTTTAAGTATAATCTATCTCCAGTCCATCTCTTATTTTACTTGGACGTAATAAATTCGTTAAGTACCAATATCGGTAGATAATGTTAGAAGTGCTACCTACATTTATTTATCGGCGAAATAATGCATATGTAACGTTAACCCATTGATATAATACTTACATAGATGAGTAATTACCGCCTAAAATCGTTGCTACTGCACATATGTCCACAGGCATATGCGTAGCAAACGTCAATTCATTATTCAATGTGGCGTCAACCAAGTTGAACATAGCGACACATGACAGTAACAATCGCCAAAATGGCTAAATGCGTGGTGAAAGAATGCGATTCAAGGTCACAAAACATTAATAAATCATGCGGAATAACTTTTCACGTGTAAGTTTATGGTTTTTGTATTGATAATATCGTAAATAAGGCTATAATTTAAATAAAACACTGATAATTGTAATTTAGAATCAGTGTTACCATTAAAAAATCATTTTGGTTTTCCCACATTAGTGGGAGAATTTATAATTTATGAAGTAATATGCTTTATACTGTTTTTAAACATTTTGCCAATAATAATAAAATATAGGAAGAACGGTAGTTGTTAGGGCTGGACCGATCCCTTTTTTTAGGGACCCGTTGAACGTTCACTGCGAGCTTGGCAGAAGTGCCAAGCTCGCAGTGCTGGAGACTTTTGTACAAAAAAATTAATTCATTGTTTTTCTTAATTTTTTTATCAATTTTAAATAATAATTGTACAAAATAATAATAATAATAAGATACAGAAGGCAGTCCTCCTTGACACGGCTCGTATAGTGAGGAGGTTCCTATCTTTGCAGTCCTAACCACTGGTGTCCTGGTACCTGTACCCGATGTCGGTGGTCTACTATTTTTTATATTTTTAAATGTATTTTTATTTCTTTTGTAATATATTTAAAAATGTAATTAATATGTAAATATAAAATTTAATAAAGAGAATAATAATAAATGTTTATCATAAAAATAAAAATATAAAATAAAAAGTAAATAAACATAAATAATTTTTTTTATAAAATAATTTTTTTTTTTTTTATTTGTTTTTTAAATTATAATAGAATTTGCAAAAATTATAATAGAATTTAATTATCAGTACAAGTTGATCATTCACTTTTATTATTAAATGCTATTATTTTTACATACGTAAAAATAAGAGTGTATCATGAAAGTAAAATATCCACACAAACTTATAAAAAAGAGTCTAAAAGACAATTGTATACAAAACTGATGCTTCACAGCGCAGTTTGATTTTACACTGAATATAAAACCTTTTAACCAAATATTTCCAGTTATTTTATTATTTATACCTATTCTATTCAATTCGAAATATATTATTTAGAATATTTAAATTAATTTATTTTATTACAAAATTGTTTTAAAAAAAATTGTTTCTTAGTTGTTATGGGTAAAATTTCATACGGTAGTCAACACTGGCCCACCATCGTAAAGTTATATCTTTGTCTTTGTCTAATCCGAGCGATGGTATTGTTCTTGTCTCGCGTGTAAATGAGACATAAATATGTTTACTTTCAAATGTTTAGTGGTATCAAAGCTACGTCGTCAAAGTTCAAAAGTGGTTACACTTTTTTCGACGTGTGATAATGAGGTTTGCTTCTCTAGTGTTGTTTTAACTCAATGCGTTAACCCATAACTTTAGAAGGACAGCTTTCCATTGACGTCCGTCGAATTGGGGTTTAATATTTTTTTTACAGAAAAGTTACAATATTATAATCACATACGCAAACTTTCTACATACGGAGACGCGTACTTTTTGAGAATTAAATATTGAAAATCAATTATTTTTGACATATTTATGTAAATCCCTACCACAGATTATATAGAATCTAGTCTTGGGTAGTACACGTACGATGTACTGATAGGTACTATAATAGTACTGGGTATTGTACTAAAAGTAATGTTTACGAAAGGCAGCTGTTAATCGGACATTTTGCACTATTAGTACACAGTGTCAACTTCAAGCCAGTACTAAAACTTTCTATTGTTTACTCTGTCTACTAGTGTCTACGTTCGTTCGCTGTGCGACGTACTATTAATGCTCCGCTTTATTGTTCCGTATTGGTAAACAGTGTGAGAGTAAAAGGGACAGCGATACAGGTGTACTACAATACGTTGGGTTGTAAAGTATGAAGGAAAATCAAATAGTATGCTTAAAAATTTAGTGTAAAGTAATCTAAAAAATCGTATTTAAAAGTCAAACTGTTAGGTTGTATGGGATTCAGAAAGGGATAACACATTAAAAATAATCAAGAACTATGTAATTATTTCTATACTGAAGAAAAGTAACTGCCTAATACAAAGCCATCTATATTTAAAAAAAAAAACTATAACACTTTTTTTAAATTACGTATTTTAATTTATTTAATTATTAGTATTCCGTTTCATTAATGTTGGTAATATTAATACAAACGCTTAAGTTTTCTACTTCTACTAAAACTGTACTAATAGTACTATTACGGTGTGCTAGTACGTTGTACGAATTGTACTAATACGGTGCGAACCTGCAGATGTCCGATTAAGCACAAGACTAACAAGTTGATCATTCACTTTTATTATTAAATGCTATTATTTTTACATACGTAAAAATAAGAGTGTATCATGAAAGTAAAATATCCACACAAACTTATAAAAAAGAGTCTAAAAGACAATTGTATACAAAACTGATGCTTCACAGCGCAGTTTGATTTTACACTGAATATAAAACCTTTTAACCAAATATTTCCAGTTATTTTATTATTTATACCTATTCTATTCAATTCGAAATATATTATTTAGAATATTTAAATTAATTTATTTTATTACAAAATTGTTTTAAAAAAAATTGTTTCTTAGTTGTTATGGGTAAAATTTCATACGGTAGTCAACACTGGCCCACCATCGTAAAGTTATATCTTTGTCTTTGTCTAATCCGAGCGATGGTATTGTTCTTGTCTCGCGTGTAAATGAGACATAAATATGTTTACTTTCAAATGTTTAGTGGTATCAAAGCTACGTCGTCAAAGTTCAAAAGTGGTTACACTTTTTTCGACGTGTGATAATGAGGTTTGCTTCTCTAGTGTTGTTTTAACTCAATGCGTTAACCCATAACTTTAGAAGGACAGCTTTCCATTGACGTCCGTCGAATTGGGGTTTAATATTTTTTTTACAGAAAAGTTACAATATTATAATCACATACGCAAACTTTCTACATACGGAGACGCGTACTTTTTGAGAATTAAATATTGAAAATCAATTATTTTTGACATATTTATGTAAATCCCTACCACAGATTATATAGAATCTAGTCTTGGGTAGTACACGTACGATGTACTGATAGGTACTATAATAGTACTGGGTATTGTACTAAAAGTAATGTTTACGAAAGGCAGCTGTTAATCGGACATTTTGCACTATTAGTACACAGTGTCAACTTCAAGCCAGTACTAAAACTTTCTATTGTTTACTCTGTCTACTAGTGTCTACGTTCGTTCGCTGTGCGACGTACTATTAATGCTCCGCTTTATTGTTCCGTATTGGTAAACAGTGTGAGAGTAAAAGGGACAGCGATACAGGTGTACTACAATACGTTGGGTTGTAAAGTATGAAGGAAAATCAAATAGTATGCTTAAAAATTTAGTGTAAAGTAATCTAAAAAATCGTATTTAAAAGTCAAACTGTTAGGTTGTATGGGATTCAGAAAGGGATAACACATTAAAAATAATCAAGAACTATGTAATTATTTCTATACTGAAGAAAAGTAACTGCCTAATACAAAGCCATCTATATTTAAAAAAAAAAACTATAACACTTTTTTTAAATTACGTATTTTAATTTATTTAATTATTAGTATTCCGTTTCATTAATGTTGGTAATATTAATACAAACGCTTAAGTTTTCTACTTCTACTAAAACTGTACTAATAGTACTATTACGGTGTGCTAGTACGTTGTACGAATTGTACTAATACGGTGCGAACCTGCAGATGTCCGATTAAGCACAAGACTAATAGAATCCTCGCCATGGAACGTTTCATTTTACCTATGGTTAAGTTGCCATACGCTCGCTAACATTTTATTTTGTATAAAGGGCCACGCCAGGCATAGGTAGTGGTTTAGGCCCTCCATTTGAAAATGGATGCAAATATTTCTTTAACAGATAAATAATTTATTCACAAAAGAAAAGTTAACACAAAACTTAGGGTGTTATAAATGTTAAGGTTTTTATATTTTTTTAAATGTGTCCTTACACAAGTGCAATTCAATTGCAAATTCTTGGAAACCCTTCCTGTATACATATATCTAGTTAATATTGTATTTATAATCCATTCATCCATGTCAGCGATTTAATATTAATTAATATCGAGAAACCCCCACAAATAACGATGATGCAAAGGCAAACAAAGTAATGATAAATTGACAACTCTAGTCTCTAGTAAACTCTAGTCACGGTACTATTATAATACAGTAGTGTAACTCGGCCGCATGATAGAAAAAAATGCCTACAGCCGCGCGGTACGTAAACATGCGTTAGGGCTGCCCGTCTCCAGCATTTTAATTATATTTGCCTACTTTCTGTTTCTATTTAGATTTGTGATTGTAAATATCCTTTTTATATAAATACCTATTTCATCATATTAAGTACCTATTTCACTCGTCTCAATAACCTTCCGTTACTCTATTCGCTTTATTTATTAATCCAAACACCTTTTTTTCGTAAGATAAAAGGAAATACTTATCCATTAAAAAGACACACATTATGTACCTACCTACTAGTAAGTAAAATTATTTTATAGTCTTACCTTTCAGAGTTTCCAGGTAATTTAAAAAAACTTATATCTGGATGCGTTATTGACGAATTCATACAACCAAAATCAGCAATCGCGCGGTTATTGTTAAAAAAACAACACACCGTCCGTTCGACACTGCGGTACAGCCGTGACTGTCTGCGCCCCGAGCGCACCCCGAGATCGAGACGCGTAGGTATAGCTCGCGTTTCGTCCGTTTGTATGAAGTTGGAGTACTGTATTATAATTGTACCGTGCTCTAGTCAACTAGTCTTGTGCTTAATCGGACATCTGCAGGTTCGCACCGTACTAGTACAATTCGTACAACGTACTAGCACACCGTAATAGTACTATTAGTACAGTTATAGTAGAAGTAGAAAACTTAAGCGTTTGTATTGATATAACCAACATTAATGAAACGGAATACTAATAATTAAATAAATTAAAATACGTAATTAAAAAAAGTGTTATAGTTTTCTTTTTAATATAGATGGCTTTGTATTAGGCAGTTACTTTTCTTCAGTATAGAAATAATTACACAGTTCTTGATTATTTTTAATGTGATATCCCTTTCTGAATCCCATAAACCCTAACAGTTTCACTTTTAAATACGATTTTTTAGATTACTTTACACTAAATTTTTAAGCAAACTATCGTATTTGATTTTCCTTCATACTTTACAACGCAACGTATTGTAGTACACCTGTATCGCTGTCCCTTTTACTATCACACTGTTTACCAATACGGAACAATAAAGCGGAGCATTAATAGTACGTCGCACAGCGAACGATCGTGGACACTAGTAGACAGAGTAAACAATAGATAGTTTTAGTACTGGCTTGAAGTTGACACGGTGTACTAATAGTGCAAAATGTCCGATTAACAGCTGCCTTTCGGAAACATTACTTTTAGTACAATACCCAGTACTAGTACCTATCAGTACATCGTACGTGTACTACCCAAGACTATAGTCAACCTGACAGATACCCATCTGTCAGGTTGACTAGAGTTTTAAAATAATAATAGTATAGTTGCCATTAAATAAACAAATATCGTATTATCGATCGACGCAACAAGTAGATTGGTATTTTATATGCTCATTGTCAATGTATAATTATAATACAATAGAATTTTAAAATACTCAAATGTCTGTATAAATAAGTTACAAGTAAGTAAAAAAGCTCAATGTAAATAATTTGTCAAAATACTATTTGATTTTTTACGAAATGTTGGCAACCAAGTAAGTGCAAATGTCAGTGTATTACGATAAAATTGTTTTAGTGTTATTTAATCTGTCTTTTTCGACTTGCATAGCAAGGAAAATTAAGAAAGTTTAATTTATGTTTTTTCAGCGAAATGCTATTTTTGGGCATTCTGGGCTTAATATCGGCATTTAAGTAAATGATTATATTTTGTTGTATTTCAATAGTTTTTATGAATACATAAAATCAACCCCCAACTCGACGGACGTCAATGGAAAATCGTACCGTTAAAAGGACTGGTAACGATTTATTTTACTGATATAATGATGTTCCTGAAGTAACGTTAATATGAGTATTGTTATTTTTTAAGTGTCGTTAGATGTATAGAACAAAAGTACCGTTTGTATGTTTTTTATGATGGAATTTTCAGTTTTGGCCATTGATATAATACTTACATAGATGAGTAATTACCGCCTAAAATCGTTGCTACTGCACATATGTCCACAGGCATATGCGTAGCAAACGTCAATTCATTATTCAATGTGGCGTCAACCGAGTTGAACATAGCGACACATGACAGTAACAATCGCCAAAATGGCTAAATGCGTAGTGAAAGAATGCGATTAACATTAATAAATCATGCGGAATTACTTTTCACGTGTAAGTTTATGGTTTTTGTATTGATAATATCGTAAATAAGGCTATAATTGAAATAAAACACTGATAATTGTAATTTAGAATCAGTGTTACCATTAAAAAATCATTTTGGTTTTCCCACATTAGTGGGAGAATTTATAATTTATGAAATAATATGCTTTATACTGTTTTAAACATTTTGCCAATAATAATAAAATATAGGAAGAACGGTAGTTGTTAGGGCTGGACCGATCCCTTTTTTTAGGGACCCGTTGAACGTTCACTGCGAGCTTGGCAGAAGTGCCAAGCTCGCAGTGCGTGAGACTTTTGTACAAAAAAATTAATTCATTGTTTTTCTTAATTTATTATCAATTTTAAATAATAATTGTACAAAATAATAATAATAATAAATGTTTATCATAAAAATAAAAATATAAAATAAAAAAGTAAATAAACATAAATAATTTTTTTTATAAAATAAAAATATTTTTTTTTTTTATTTATTTGTTTTTTAAATTATAATAGAATTTGCAATACACCCTGGGGATTATTAATTATCAGTACAAGTTGATCATTCACTTTTATTATTAAATGCTATTATTTTTACATACGTAAAAATAAGATTGTATCATGAAAGTAAAATATCCACACAAGCTTATAAAAAAGAGTCTAAAAGACAATTGTATACAAAACTGATGCTTCACAGCGCAGTTTGATTTTACACTGAATATAAACCCTTTTAACCAAATATTTCCAGTTATTTTATTATTTATACCTATTCTATTCAATTCGAAATATAATATTTAGAATATTTAAATTCATTTATTTTATTACAAAATTGTTTAAAAAAAAAATGTTTCTTAGTTGTTATGGGTAAAATTTCATACGGTAGTCAACACTGGCCCACCATCGTAAAGTTATATCTTTGTCTTTGTCTAATCCGAGCGATGGTATTGTTCTTGTCTCGCGTGTAAATGAGACATAAATATGTTTACTTTCAAATGTTTAGTGGTATCAAAGCTACGTCGTCAAAGTTCAAAAGTGGTTACACTTTTTTCGACGTGTGATAATGAGGTTTGCTTCTCTAGTGTTGTTTTAACTCAATGGTTTTGGCAATGTAGGTTTTGTAAGTGTTCTTTGACGGCATTAGCCCTTGCGCGAAGTGATATGAAGGAGTCGTAGTTCGATATATTGCCGTCTATGTGGTATTTACGCTGGTATTAAATAAAATATGTTTGTGAGACCTGTTATACCAGAGGGTTGCAAGTAGGTGCCGTCACCAGACCACTCAATGTTAGACATGTTGAAATCGCCCAGTATCACAAACGTATCATCTGGGTTTGTGTTTGGCCGGCACAGGGGCCTTACTCTTGAATTCGATTCCGATCGATCGACATTGGAATTGTGAAGTTTCATACTCTTGAATTCGACACTAGCGCCAAATTGAAATCAAATTGGGTGACGATTTGGAGAACTAACTGAAATCGAAATTACCAATCGCCACACGCAAACGGTACTCTTGAATTTTTTGACAGCTTGTTTGACAGCGATAAATTGAGTTCGTATCCTTATAACTATAATAAAAGTATTTTGAATTTGTATGTAATAGCTTTACTATAATAATATTAAACAATACTTTGTTTCAGGTTTTATGAAAAATAGCGGATCCCATCAGTATTAGGATGTATTGATGGCACTCATGTGGCCATAATTAAACCAACAATTAGGGAACATGAATAAAGATTTTTTATTTGCAAACATTCCACTCTAGAAATGTTATGATTGTAAACACTTATTTTGATGAAATTTCTATCAACTAAATAACAATTTAGAGTATAATTTAGTTCTATCTTTTTATTTATATTCACAGATATGTGATGCAGATTTAAAAATACTGTCAGTTGATGCATCCATTGGAGGAGCATCTCATGATAGTTTTGTTTGGAATCAAAGTTCTGTGAAACAACATTTAATTGATTTAAATAGTAATAATGGAGATGATTTTTTACTAGGTTGATATTGTTATGAATAAAGTCAACTATTATGCATTCTTATTTTGTAAAACTATGTAATGATTAACATTTTTAAATTCTAACAACTTGTGTTAAGATTTTAGTTTTTAAGGCAAATACTGCATTTATTCTGCTATTTTGTAATAAGATTTTATGTATTAATTTTGTAATATATGTCAATATAAATGTTTTGGCCTATAATGGTATATTTTATTTTAAGTATACAGCGACATTTCAATTTTAAAAAGTATTATAACAAATTTTCACAACACTGCTATATCAATCTTTCATAAATTGTATTTTTAAAGGTTATTGTTATTTGTTACAATTAGCCAACTTGAGCAAATTCCATAGGAATGAGTAAAACCCAAAAAAAGTATCAGTTGCTTCGTAAAGTTGTGTTTTAAGTATTAAGAGATTCTCGGTATTTGAGTTAGCCACTTTGTTTATTGCTTGGAAATAAAAAATATTCATGAAGTAAAAGTAAATAGCTATTAGGTAAATTGGGCTTAGACATGCACTCTGCATTTCCAATTACACTTATTCGCAATGAATACACAGTTAAATAAGGATAATAAAATGCCTATATAGGTATATTTACGTCATTAGTAAAATAATATCTAATAATATTAGTATACAATAATAATATAAAAACAAAATCAAGGGTCTGGCATCTTCCTAGCTATTTCTTTAAGGGCATCGCTAACTGACAGCAATGCTTCAACAATCTTTGCTTTCATAGTAGGCAACGGTATCATCACATACAGCCAATAGTGTAGGTTATTTTAAGATTAAAATAATTTGCTTGCAGAAAAATTAATTAATAACGTTGCAAATAATCAGCTGATCAATCGTTTTTGTAGTATTTATTTATTAGTCTTGTTTTTGAAACGATTGACCATTTCCAAGCTTTACTCCTGTTTTATCGTAATGTGTTGAACAACTCTAATGCGGCGGTTACGTAGCTAACTTCAAGTGTCACCGTCGTCATAGCAACGCAATCGCCGGCCGATATCAATTTCAATCCAATTTGACAATATTGTTTTCAAGAGTACCGATTATAGTGACATTGAAATTGAAATTGGATTACTATTGGATTGAAATCGGAATCGAATTCAAGAGTAAGGCCGCTGGTTGGAGGCACATATGGCAGCAATCTGTATCTGGTGCTATCAAAGAGGTTACAGCAGCTCTCAATCACCATTATGTTCAAAAACAATGGATTAGGTTTTCTCAAACCCACCAAGAAAGAGATGCTATTAAATACTGTAGAATATTGCTAAAAGTAGCCTAAAATATAGTTTATGGAAGTAATTTTTGTTGAGACACCTTAGTTTTAAGCATGTAAATGTAGTGTAGTATTCCCTAAGTGTCTATTGTATGTATTAGGCTTATAACTATAATAAAAGTATTTTGAATTTGTATGTAATAGCTTTACTATAATAATATTAAACAATACTTTGTTTCAGGTTTTATGAAAAAGACCGGATCCCATCAGTATTAGGATGTATTGATGGCTCTCATGTGGCCATAATTAAACCAACAATTAGGGAACATGAGGAAATATTTTTTATTTGCAAACATTTCCACTCTAGAAATGATTGTAAACACTTATTTTGTTGAAATTTTTATCAACTAAATAACAATTTAGAGTATAATTTAGTTCTATCTTTTTATTTATATTTATGTGATGCAGATTTAAAAATACTGTCAGTTGATGCATCTATTGGAGGAGCATCTCATGATAGTTTGTTTGGAATCAAAGTCCTGTGAAACAACATTTAATTGATGTTTTTTTACTAGGTTAATATTATTATGAACAAAGTCAACTATTATGCATTCTTATTTTGTAAAACTATGTAATGATTGACATTTTTTAATTCTAACAACTTGTGTTAAGATTTTAGTTTTTAAGGCATTTTATATGATGTTCTGTTATAATTTTATACTGCATTTTTACTGCTATTTCTAACGAGATTTTATGTATTAATTTAATATATGTCAATATAAATGTCTTGGCCTATAATGGTTTAATTTTAGTTTAAGTATACACTGACATTTCAATTTTAAAAAGTATTACTACAAATTTTCACAACACTGCTATATCAATCTTTCATAAATTGTATTTTTAGAGGTTATTGTTATTTGTTGCAATGAGCCAACTTGAGCAAATTCCATAGGAACGAGCAAAACTCAAAAAAAGTATCAGTTGCTTCGTAAAACCGAGGTTTAACTATTAAAGTTGTGTTTTAAGTGTTAAGAGATTCTCGGTATTTGAGTTAGCTACTTTGTTTATTGCTTGGAAATAAAAAATATTCATGAAGTAAAAGTAAATAGCTATTAGGTAAATTGGGCTTAGACATGCACTCTGCATTTCCAATTACACTTATTCGCAATGAATACACAGTTAAATAAGGATAATAAAATTCCTATATAGGTATATTTACGTCATTAGTAAAATAATATCTAATAATATTAGGATACAATAATAATATAAAAACAAAATCAAGGGTCTGGCATCTTCCTGGCTATTTCTTTAAGGGCATCGCTAACTGACAGCAATGTTTCAGTAATCTTTGCTTTCATAGTAGGCAAAGGTATAATCACATACAGCCAATAGTGTAGATCATTTTAAGATTAAAATAATTTGCTTGCAGAAAAATTAATTAATAACGTTGCAAATAATCAGCTGATCAATCGTTTCTGTAGTATTTATTTATTAGTCTTGTTTTTGAAACGATTGACCATTTCAAAGCTTTACTCCTGTTTTATCGTAATGTGTTGAACAACTCTAATGCGGCGGTTACGTAGCTAACTTCAAGTGTCACCGTCGTCATGGCAACGCAATCGCCGGCCGATACCAATTTCAATCCAATTTGACAATATTGTTTTCAAGAGTACCGATCATAGTGACATTGAAATTGAAATTGGAATTGGATTACTATTGGATTGAAATCGGAATCGAATTCAAGAGTAAGGCCGCAGGCTAATGCGACCCGTAAGTACCGACACAAGTAAGCGCGAGCGTGTGGTTTTAGCGCGCGATGCCGCTAGTAGCCTCGCTTAACTTGCTGTCCGACCGTTCCATTATGACTCACACAGTACATTGTACAAAAGAGTATGTTATAAGGTAATTTAAACTTGAATATGATTCTCAAACTGTAAATATGTTTTGTGGATAGATGACATATTAACAATGTTATTGCTGTTGACTTGTATTTTTCTATAGATCTTTTTCGCATTTAATAAAAAATGTTGTGGCAGTTTCCGACTTCTTTTTGCTAAGAAGTGACTTATTGGTCGTTAACATAGAAATTCGAAAAAGCATAGAAACCCAAGTGACGAAGCTATGAGTTCCTCCTTAATATAGCGACTGTTGAATGCGACTATGATTGGCTTTTCGGCATTGGGGACACGAGTAGGTATACGCGCAATATACTTGATATCTTCTTTTCTGACCGTGGTGTTACATAGGTTACCTATTTTCTGTGCGATGTAGTAGAGATTCTCATTTTTTCCTGTGGAATACCTCTAATTGATACCTCAGCATTGTTAGCTCGAGCCCACTGGTCCCTGTCCTGCAGTTCACGGTTTATTTCTTCGATATCAGCCTGAAGAGAGGGTACTTGACCCACCACCCTCTCTAACTTAAGTGACCTTAGATTCGAGAGCGTTTACCTTATCGGAGAAGCGGTTTATTATTTCAATGAGTCCAGACCTCCAATTTGTTGGATTTCACGTCAGCAACTAGTGTCGCCAAAGGAGCCAGGTCGAAAGAGATCTTGTTGAGTTGCTGCTGAACATTGTCTAGTTGGCTGGCCTGGGGTGATACTAACAGAGGAGTAGGAGATGAGCCTGACTTACATTTTGTCGCCGAGTCTTCGGTATCCAGCTTCAGAGACGCCGCAATACTGATAGTCATATTTTTATAAGTGTTATATTTTTATAACTGTATTTCCCATGCCTAGTAAGTATATAGGTAATATATTAGAATAATCTTATCTTATCTTCTATTAGCCTCGTATTATTGGTTCACTAATCTATTCCGTTTCAGCCCTAGTCAAACAATTTAATTTCTACCGTGTTGACTGAGTTCAATTTTTTTTAAAGGTTGAAGTTGACGTAGTATTGTTGGCTATTGCATTAGAAGAAAAACAAAGTCATAAAACACAGAAGAGGAAAAGAAAAATCTGGATTGATGATTTGTGATAAAAACACGCACGCGACGAAACAGCCGCATGAATCCGATAGGATACGATGACAGGCGAACGGAGCCAATCGCGCGTCATAGCATATTATTTCGGTTACGATCACGTATCGCGGAAGACGCCCGCGGTCAAGCTGCTGTGCCCGGCTTTGTAATATAGACTTTAAATACTCTGGACCTACACGTTTAGTACCGTTTAAAGATTGTAAAATCCGTTCCAATCCGATGCGAAACGATATATATATGTGGGAATGATGTTATTAATCGATTGTTTTGGTTTATTTTGTCTGTGACTTGGTAGCAACACTAAGATAGATCAAAGAGTAGGGAGAGATTTATGTCATGTAGATGACGTGTGTTGATTTGTGAAAGAAAAATACAGAATAATAGTTAAAACGGACTTTCTTTGGGTAAATATTCCTACAAAATATGGGGGCTCGTCCGGGATACCGAAGAAATATGAAGTTTTAACTATTCGTGAAGACTGAGAAGATTTCACAATTTTTCGTAAGTGAGGAAATCTTCGAGAGAAGACGCCATTGTGGTACTACAACTACTGTTTTACCGACGGAGTTACAGACGAACTTCACACCTGTCTTAATAGGGTTGTCATATGAAGAATGAGTTTCCCATAAAGTTACGAATGAATCGATTTTCATATCGATCAAAGAAGTAAGATGTAAACTGAATAAGTTATGTTATGATTTGATATTTTGAAGACTGTTACTTTATATGAAGACGTTCCTATTCTTGGACCAGAGAATATTTTAAAGACTATCTTAAAGACTGAAGATTTATTTTAAAGAAGATGCCGCCAAAGAAAGAAAAGGAAGAGACTACACCTGAACTCTCGTTCAACGACGTGGAGAAGTCTATGTCTGCTTTTAGTGGAGACAACAATTACTCAATTGAAACCTTGAACCCTCTCTTATTAATGACTTTGACGATATCGCCAAGCTGATGGAATGGGGTGAGATACAAAAACTAATCTACGCCAAGCGCTTGCTGACTGGAACTGCAAAGCTTTTTCTAAGAATACTAAGTAGTCCAAAGACATGGCTGGAACTAAAGACTGCATTAAAAGAAGAATTCGGTTCAAAATTGAATAGTGCTGCCATCCACAAAAAATTAGCTACACGTAAAATGAGAAATGATGAGACTTCTTTCTAAATATGAAAGAATTGGCGTTGCTTGGTAAAATTGAAGACGAAGCGTTGATTGAGTACATGATCGACGGGAAACGCGATGCAGAATGCAATAAAGCTATTTTGTATGGAGCTGAAAATATAAAAGATTTCCGGAAGAAGCTGGATCTGTACGCTCAAATGAGAAAGAAGATTACAACTACGAGGTATAATAATAACACGAAACAACCGTCTCAGAGTACTTCACAGACGGATAAAAAACATGTAATGAAAACAAGATGCTACAATTGTGGTGAAACAGACCACCAAGCACCGAGATGTACGAAGGGCATTAAGTGTTTTAAATGCAACAATTACGGGCATAAATCAAACGAGTGCCCAACCAACCAAAAGAAGACTCTAAAAATTCAAACAAATGATACCGAACATTGCAAGTCACCTTATAAGAAGTTGACGATAAATGGGGTTGAATCCAAAATCCTAATTGATACAGGAAGCGATGTGAGTTTGGTCAAAGAATGCCAGTTCAACAAGGTTAATGGAAAGAGGTACAACTATAATCCGCATGCTGTATCCTAACAGGAATAGCCGAGCACGAAATACGTACTAAAGGCTCTTTTATGGCGAAAATTAAGATGGATGATTGTTATTTTGACACTACCTTCCATATAGTTAATGATAATGACATACCAGTAGATATCATTATTGGAAATCGGATATTGGAGGAAGTCGACGTTCACTTTTCTGCTGATGGGATAACAGCTAAGAGGGTTTTGCACTTAACAACTTTAGAAGATGACGATGAAACCTATAATATTGGTAAACTAGAATTTAAGAGTATTTTTTTTGTTTTAGGGACTAATCCCACCCACACGCCCACCACTGTAACTCCTGTACACCAGGATCCACAGCAGTGACCCACGAACACACCGAGTTATGACACTCGGGAAGTCCCAGGAAGAAATTAAACTGTCTTGGAACTCGCAACGAAATTAATCAGAAGAAAATTGGAGGAGTTGGAAATACAGTAAATCCACTTCCCTCCTTAGCAAAGCGGGAGACAAAATGAAGTAAAATGGGCATACACCCTTTTAAACAGGGAAGCACCACGGCCACAAATATTACGGGTCCTACGTGAGCTATGTTTGATTTCTATAATATGTATGGCAGAATCGCCTAAACGCACGGAAATTCACCCTAGTTGACACAAGATCCCCATAGTATACCGCCCCAGATGTCACCTGCAAGCTATTCAGCATTATATTACGTTCATTATACCAAAGACTACATTCCCAGAGGATATGATGAGCAGACTGTTCATAGTGAGAGTTAGGTGTTGAGCATTGACACAACGGTGACTCGACTAATTTAAATGAATAAAGCTTGCTCTTAAAGTTACCATGACCCGTAAGAAATTGAGCGACACAGTGATCCACCTCAAGCCATATCCTCGACAACCGTTCGCGAACAGACGGAAAGAATTGGTAAAGATGGCGCCCCTTGGATGATTCATCCCCGGGCTGCTGTTGAAGCAATCTTGTAATTTTACCGCGATCCCGCGCGCCCAAAAAGTCGCATTCCATGTTTTGTTGTCTTGAATAGTACATGGCTGCACGTCTCTGCACCTCGAGATCGACCGGAAGCACACCCGCCAACACCGGCAAAGCCTCAGTGCTAACCGTCCTATATGCCTTACACAAGAATATCAGTGCAAGTCGTTGGCCTTGTAACAGTTTGCGACGGACAGCGCCTACGGTCGCCCTATCGGCCCATACAGGTGCACCATAGCACATAGAACCTAAATAAGTAGCTCCGTATATGATCTTTAATGTATTAAATGATAGACCCCATGTCGCAGTTGATATCCTTGTCAATGCACAGAAACTCTTTTTAGACTTTTCATTAACTATTTTAATATGTTCGATAAATGAAAAGTTTCTTTCTAAAACTAATCCTAGATAACACACTATAGTTTTATTTTTTACAGTAACATTGTCAAATCTAATGCTCGGTGGTGATTTGAGGTTACCTTTTAAAAGTAGCTGGAAGGTTTTGTTGGGTGCAAAAGTTAAGCGATTACGTTCACCCCATTGAGATATCAAGTTCAAACATCTATTGGCTAATCTCTCAAGCCCCGCCCTAGTATCAGATTCCACCAGTAATAAGCCGTCATCAGCATACGCGTTCAGAGTACATCCGGATGGTATTGGTATCGCAAGAAAATCGTCGAAGCCGATATTCCACAAGTATGGACCTAGCACTGATCCCTGAGGACATCCCATTGTAAGCGCCTTCGACACAGAATGATGACCAAGTCTTAGTTTAGTTGTACCTTGTGAAAAGTACGAAGAGATAAGGGAATAAATATTTTTAAAGCACCCCCGTGACTTTAATTTCAGCAACAGCATGGGCCACCATGCGTTGTCGAAGGCGCCAGATATATCTAAGAAAATAGCCAGCACGTATTGAAATTTTGACTCTGTGACAAACTTTCTAACCGATATAACAGCGTCAGTTGAAGATTTCCCCAACGTAAATTGTCTATCATGAAATTTGACTCCACCTGGCAGAAGCCGGGGCACTACAAGACGTTCTAAAAGCTTTCCTAACGATGGTAACAATGTGATTGGTCGGTAGGATTTAGGATCATCCGGTGGCTTGTCGCCACTTTTTGGTATTATACGAATATTACCGCACCGCCATATACGAGGAAATATTCCTTCAGCAATGCAACGTTTAAAGACAGTGAAAATCGTGTCACCCGAAAGTTTACAAGCTTCTTTTATCATTTTGTTAGATATTTTATCATCGCCCGAAGCCTTGTTTAGCGGCAAGGATCTAATGATACCGAGAAATTCGTCTGAAGATGGTAAATCAGACATTGGAGACAGTGGTGGTTCGATGGCCCACTGCCTGATCTGTCGGTGATGATCAGTGTCGTTTTTCGGCCGATCGTCAGGTACGAGTGAGTCTAAAAGATATGCTGCTGTTTGTTCTACTCCTGTGGTATATCTGTTATCAATTTTGATGTTCTGTATGTATGCAAGGTCGATTGATCTATTTGCCTTAAATTCGTGATACAAAGGTGACCACGGGCCCTCTCTATCGAGTTTATCAACAAGTTTCTGAATTAAGTTTCCCTTGGATTTTTCCACAGCAGCTCTGTAGTGGGACCTGGCAACTCTAAGGGCAATGAGAGCATTGTTGTACAAATCTCCTGTTACGTTATGTTTTTTAATATTGTTTAATTTTCTACGAGCTTTCCGGTAGCTTCTACGTAGTTCGGCTAATCTATCATTCCACCAATCACATCTACGAGTGTTAGTGATAGATCCGCGACCAATAGTTACATCAGCGCAGTATGTAAAAGTTTCTGATAGTATTTCTGCGCTTTCCTCAGCTGATAAACTACTGCGACTGAAGTCTTTGGTATGAGTTGCAAAGAGTGAACCAAACAAAGCCCAGTTCGCACCTTTAGTTTTATATCTAAAATTATAGGGAGCCCTTTGTGGATCCTGTGCAACCCTTGGTATGAATTCGTACACGATCAAGCGGTGATCACTACAGGATGCGTCCGGAAGGACACGCCATCCGGATATCGAGACGTCGCCGCGCGTAAGCGTCACGTCAATAGAAGACTCACCCATTGGGTTGCAAAAAGTTGGTGGTGCATCGGGGGTATTGTGAATAATAAGATTCATTTCCGCAATGAAATCTTCAACCGCACAACGTCGAACCGTGTCGGTTGAACGCAACTTGCCATACCATAATGAAGATGACGCATTGACATCAGCGCCAATGATAATTTTATGTCCCACGAGGAACTGCAAGACGTAACGTAAGTGATGTAAGTGAGGATCAATAGGATGTGAATATTGAAAATAGCAGCTCACTACGTAAACCTTACAGGTAGAGGATGAGATCTCAGCAACGGCGCAGTGTGACGTCATAAGATTACGCAAAGATGTTACCGTAAAATTAGAACTTGCAACATATATCCCAGCCTGCGAACGGCAGTCAAGCTGTACTACATTACGACGCAAGTGAGCGCTCTGATATTGTTCTTGTAAAAGGACAATGTCTAACTTTTGTTCTAAAATTAAACGGTCTAATTCTGATGTAGCTATTTTATCGTTATGAAGATTTAACTGGCCTATCGAAATATTATTCATTACTTAGTAAGTTACTCTTTTAACTTTTTTTTTTTTTGTTTTTTTGTTTTTTTTTTAAACTAAGTTAAACTATTCAGTAATTGGTATTTAATATTAGCTGTTCCAGTTTTAATTTGTATGTGGCACAGTCGTATGAGCCGCATCGATGGTCAGATGGTTTTTTGAACCGCTTACACTGTGCGCACGTGGGCTTAAAATCTGGTGTGTCTTTATCTGGACAAGCTCGCGTTTCGTGTGCGGCGGCGCAATTAGCACAAGTAGGGGTTTTTATGGTGCAAAACTTTTGTACATGACCGTTTTGCTGACAATTTAAGCAACGAACTACTTCTATATCGTCTATGAATCTACATGTGGCCCAGTCTATATAAAGTTTATCTTTTGTGTTGGCTAGATGTTTCCGAACTGCTGCCTCTAATTCTAAGCCTATCCATTGACGCCCATTTTCTAGTTTACGATGCCTAACAATTTTGGTTGACTTAATAAAATCGTTCTCACTTAATTTTAATTCGTCCTTGATATTCTGACGGTATAAGGCTGTTAGGAAGGCACGATCTTCCATAGAACCGGGTACGTCTTTTACAATTATACGGGGCCTACGGCCTTTCGGTTTTTCTAAGCGCAACCCTACTGATTTAATGGCGTCCACAGGTTCCAGTTTCTTAAGCTGCCGTTCGTTAGCTACACGTAACACGACGCCTGCCTTAGAGGTTTTTTTAACGCCTACAATTTGAAATCCCTCATCGCTCGGTTTAATAGCCTTCATGAGAGCTTGTTTTGTTGCTGACGAGGTCGCATAGTCCGCTAAGCGTTCCGTAGTGGGATAGGCAATAACACAAGGCCTAGGAACGCGCGCTTCAGTAGGTACCGGGCACGGAGCAGATTTAGGTGGTAATCGAAGCTTAAGTTTGTCCGCGTACGTTAAACTCGTTTTTTGAGTGGCGATACCCTCCATTTGTCGCTCGAAATTCGCTAACTTCGTTTCGTTGCTAGAGGATTTTATTGCTAACAAAGATACGATACCGGTAATTCGTTGAGTAATATCCATAATCGCCGTTTTATTACCTACATTCATCCGAGATCCCTGATCATTAACTAATTCATTAATTTTTGCTAAATAATCAGTGGCCTGTGATACTAAATCACAGTAATTGTACTCCCCACAGTTATCACGACCGGTAGGAGACGAAACATTTCCACTTAAGTCCGAATTAATAACGCGCCTACGGCTACTGTCTTTCGGCGAGAAATCCGTAGGTGACATTTCGATAAATGTCCTTTTCCCGGTTGGTGTTAGAAATTCACTTGTACCGCCGGGGTCCGGCAACTCGCTAACG
The DNA here is from genome assembly GCA_902825455.1 of Arctia plantaginis. Taxonomy (NCBI): domain Eukaryota; kingdom Metazoa; phylum Arthropoda; class Insecta; order Lepidoptera; family Erebidae; genus Arctia; species Arctia plantaginis. Next base: position 13,993,611 of record CADEBD010000288.1, read on the forward strand.
ACCGACATAGCCAAACAAAGACACACCAAACAACAATTTCAAAAGGAACAGGTTTAAAAATAAATAACACGCAGAGAAAAATCAATATAAACAAAGGATACCTCCTACCCACTTTTAGAAAGAAAATAAATTTACTCACCAATAGTCGTAATAAAATTATTCAGCACTATATTAGAGTATTATAGTAGAGTATTATCGAAACGATGATTAAAGACTATAATCCCCAGAATGTTACAAAAAAATCTAATGTGCAACTAAAAATTATTTTATCCGATGATTCCCCGATATATCAAAGCCCACGACGTTTATCACCTCTCGAGCTGGATGTTGTCAACAAACAAATTAAAGAATGGGGAGAACAAGGCATTATAAAACCAAGCAAATCAGATTTCGCAAGCCCGATTGTCTTGGCTAAGAAAAAGAATGGAACGTACAGATTGTGTGTTGACTTCAGAAGACTTAACAAGAAGATTATTAAAGAAAGATTCCCACTGCCTTTGATAGAAGATCAGATAGATCGTCTAAAGCACGCTAAGTTTTTTACATCACTTGACTTACAAAATGGTTTTATGCACGTTGATGTTGCAGACGAAAGTCAGAAGTATACCTCATTCGTGACGCCTCAGGGCCAATATGAATTTATTAAGATGCCTTTTGGACTTTCAACAGCACCAAGTGTTTTCCAGAGATTTGTGAACGATGTTTTTCAAGAATTAATTAACGATGGTACAGCGTTGGCGTACTTAGATGACCTTATCCTGCCCTCAGTGACAGAAGTAGAAGGTATTGCTAAACTTAAGAAAATATTTCGAAGAGCAGAAGAATATGGCTTAATTTTTAATTGGGAGAAATGTCACTTCCTAAAAACAGAAATAAACTATCTTGGTTACATTGTTCGTGAAGGAGAAATCAGACCGTCAAAAGAGAAGATAAACGCTGTTGCAAATTTTCCCGTCGCGAAGAACATCAAAACTCTTCAATCATTCCTAGGGATTACGGGATATTTCAGAAAATTTGTCATTAATTATTCACTAACAGCTAAACCTCTCACTGAATTACTGAAGAATGAAGTCGTATTTGATTTTGATCTGAATTGCCAGAAAGCGTTTGAAGAGCTTAAACATGTTCTATGCAGTTCACCTGTTTTGAAGATTTATGACCCAGAACTTGAAACTGAAGTCCATACGGACGCAAGTGCCGACGGTTATGGAGCTGTATTGCTTAAAGACAAGAAGATGCACCCTGTCTATTACATGAGTAAAAAGACTTCGATAACTGAGAGAAAGTATCACAGTTACTACTTAGAAGTCCTAGCTATTGCTGAGGCAGTAAAGAAGTTTCGGGTTTATTTGCTCGGAATAAAATACGAAATTGTGAAGAAAAAAAGAAACGATCGATATGATCTGAAGAAAATTGGTTCAGGCGAGGGACCGATAAACATATCTAGTTCCGCCGATATGATGAAGCCATGGAGTTCAGGTGATAATTCTACCGACTCATCTGAGGCAGATGAGTAGCAGGATAGTCGTGTGGGAATGATGTTATTAATCGATTGTTTTGGTTTATTTTGTCTGTGATTTGGTAGCAACACTAAGATAGATCAAAGAGTAGGGAGAGATTTATGTCATGTAGATGACGTGTGTTGATTTGTGAAAGAAAAATACAGAATAATAGTTAAAACGGACTTTCTTTGGGTAAATATTCCTACATATATATAATACTAGCTGAGACCCGCGGTGTTACCCGCGTTTGTTGTTATAACCGCGGGTAACGCCGCGGGGCGAAGCTAGTCTAAAAAAAGTAGCCTAAGATACTCCCTATCTCATCAGCTATCTTCCAGTGAAAGTCCCGTCGAAATCGGTCCAGCCGTTCCAGAGATTACCCGGAACAAACAGACAGACAGACAAAAATTGTAAAAAATGTTATTTTGGTATATGTAAGTAAACATACATATGCATTTAGTAAAAAGCGGTTATTTTAATATTACAAACAGACACCAATTTTATTTATTTGTATAGATATATTGCACGGCCGCTTTTTTGTAACCATCTGAACTCGGCCGAGTTATTTACGAATTGCAATGATTGTCAGTATTTTAATTGTATTTCGTTAATTATTTAGTGTAAAGAAATGAAATATTATATGTCCAAAGTTGAATAAATGCACTTATTATTGGAATAGGTTCTATTACGCATTTCGTTTAGAATCTCGTGCAATAAGACTGCATATGAAACAGTGGTCCAGTCACAGTAAATTATCCCATAGCTCATTCATTACTAGGAGTACATAAATGATACTTGGTAAGACGTTGTAGATGCTTAAAAGGTCTACGTTATAAACTAGACCCTAGTGCATTAGCACCAAGTACTAGAACCTAATAACCTTATTTTACGTAAATATTTAAATCTTCTGAATGATATGGGTTTTTTTAAATCCATTTTTACAAACAATATAAACAAATTCAAAGCGTATGAAAAAATCTACAGCTCTCTAGAAAAGCGTTTTATATGAAATCTAGCAAATTTCCAAATGTTGTCGCAGCAGAAACTGGAATATCTTCGCAGTTTATTGACGCACAAATTTCATTTAAACATACACAATTACTTCACGTCATACACTAATTATCTGTTAAACTCAAACAATGAAATTCGAACTTTTTTCGCTGGGGCAACGCACACGTCCGACGCGCAATTAGCACAAGTAAGAGTTCTAATGGTGCAAAACTTTTGTACGTTACTGAATTGATGACAATTTAGCAACGAACTACTATATCGTCTATGAATCTACAAGTAGTACAGTCTATATAAAGTTTATGTTTTGTGTTGGCTACATGTTTTCGAACTGCTGCCTCTAATTCTAAGCCTATCCATTGACGCCCATTTTCTAGTTTACGATGACTAACAATTTTGGTTGACTTAATGAAGTCGTTTTCACTTAATTTTAATTCGTCCTTGATATTCTGACGATATAAGGCTGTTAGGAAGACACGATCTTCCGTAGAACCGGGTACGTCTTTTACAATTATACGAGGCCTTAAGCCTTTCGCTTTTTCTAATCGTAACCCTACTGATTTAATGGCGTCTACAGATTCCAGTTTCTTAAGCTGCCTTTCGTTAGCTACTCGTAACATGACGCCTGCCTTAGCGGTTTCTTTAATGCGTATAATTTAAAAACCTTCATCGCTCGGTTTAATAGCCTTCATTAGAGCTTGTTTCGTTGCTGACGAAGTCGCATTCCATCCACTGAGCGTTCCGCAGTGGAATATGCAATAACACAGGGCCTTGGATTTAGGTGGTAAGTGAACATTAAGTTTGTTCGTGTACGTAAAACTCGTTTGTTGAGTTGCGATACCCTCCATTTGACGCTCAAAATTCGCTAACTTCGTTTTGTTGCTAGAGGATTTTATTGCTAACAAGGATATGAGTTCGGAGGGTAATTCGTTGGCCCTAGCAGAAGCAGGCCGGGGTGGTCGCGAGCGCGTTGCGAAGCGCGCTCGCTTCCAGGGAGCACAGGGAACATGGGGTTTCCACACGGGGGGGTCGTCTACTCGTCTGTAGATGACCCGAGGTATGTCGGGGCACCAGGGACTTCCTTTCTAGGGTATACCTGGTTCCCCGGCTATTAGTACCCGAGACGGCGTGGGGTTTTAGTCGGTTCGAGTCCGACATGCCACCGACAGGTGGTATCCGAGGGGATTACCGCACGGAAAAAAAAAGGGTAATTCGTTGAGTAATGTTCATAATCGCCGTTTTATTATCTAAATTCATACGTGATCCTTGATCATTAACCAATTCGTAATTTTTGCCAAATAATCGGTAGCCTGTGACAGTAACTCGCAGTAATTATATTTCCTACAGCTATCACGACCGCTAAGAGACAAAAGATTCCCACTTATATCCGAAGTATTACTGCGTTTACATCTATTGTCTTTCGGCGAGAAATCCGTAGGTAACATGGGTGACATTTTACTAAATAACCTTTTCCATTTTCTGTTAGAAATTTTTACTTGTACCGCCGGGATCCGGCAACTGGTTAACAACCGGATTTGGACCTGGATTTGAGAGAGTCAGCAGGAGGGTAGCCTCTCGGTAGCTTTCTCGCACCTGGCATCTCTTATCTCTGGTCTTATATCTCATGGTTACACTACAATCTATCGTAGAACGCAACACATTGTAATTATATATTTATTCTATAAAATACAGAAAAATTCACGTAAAATCATCAAAATAAAAAGAGGTACTATTTTGACAGCTGACTCTAGAGACTAAATAAAAGTGGTTTTACTGATACATTTATTTTGTCTCTTTTTCTAAACAACTTTTTGCGGAAGCTTAGGTTTCTCACTTGCACATAATAATATTGTTCGTCTATCATAATATCGATAATACCTATACCTATTAAATCTATGACAATCAATCACATATATTTTAATAAGATATGTAGGTACGCGGATTCATTTAGGGGTTTTAAAAAGCTCTTATTTTTGTAGTGTTTTATCTATGGCTCTTTAGTCTTGAACACTAGAAAAATGACAACCCCAAACTCTGACAAAGGGCGAAACTGTCAAATGTCAACGATTTTTGTCTATTTGCTGTTTGCAATATTAGTTTTTATTTTATCTATTTGCAATGTTAGTTTTTACATTAAAAGTTAGATATTACCAAAATTCAATGCAAATAATCGTTTGAATGTACATCATGTATTGAGAAATCTTTGATTATTTTTAAAAGCATAAAATATATGATTTATATGAACTACTTTCTATATCGTCTCCCGAAAGAAAAAATTGACAAGCCGATGACAGCCATGACAGACGACGGATAACACTGACATTATGCTAACTGTATCAGAGTTCACAAATATTTATTTCTAATTCGCTTTATTTAGATGTCCACGACTCGTTTTCGATTACTCATAGCGTAAAACGTCTAACGTGTTTTGTGACTAAGGCGTCATAATTAATTCGCGACGTTAACTCGAATATTCTTTGTGATCTGTGGTTGTTTTTGTTACGTCCACCGGAAACTTCGCTTTGTATTGTTCTATGATTTAACATTGTAAGTCTTTAAATATACTTCAAAATGTATAAAGTTTACACAAGATCACAGAACTATTTTAATGGCAAACAGCAAGTGACAAATTCACTATTTGGTAAGATTATTTTAACCTGAAAAGTGAGTTCCCTATTGACGAATGCAGTTTTGCTAATTATTTTTACCTTTACTAACAGGTCCGAATAATATCGGACAAGACATACAACGTATCCATGCAACGACGACTCTTAAGTTTCCCCCTGCCATGGCTTTAAAATTACCTACAAATGTTGATTTAAATGCAACAGAAGTGAGCAGATTTTCGCCTCAAAGAGAAAGAGACATATCGGGCCCAGTTATAAATTTTTGCTACAAGAAGCAAAAAGCTTTTGGAAAAATTGACATTACAATACAAGCAGATCCCCATGCCAATAAATATGACTGTCGAGGTGCTGTCAGTCTTAACTCCTCAATGCAAAGTAATGTTCCCAGTCCATTTAGTGGAAATCACACCCATCTGAATATGCCTGGTTCACAGTGGGGTCAGGGGCATAAATACCTGTCAAGTAATTTACAAAGTGCTCATTATTTGACCTTGAGGAATGAATATCGGGCAAAAGCAAGGAATGACGGTATGTATATGATCAGATGCTAATTAAGTATATACCTACATTGCAAAGTACAACAGCACATTATTTACCATAGGTTGGATATAAAATCTAGTCTTTAACATTTAATATTTCCTGCTGTAAAAGTAGTTTCATGAATACTAGTTTGTGCTATGATTTAAATACCATGTAAATAAAATGTTACGCAAATATTTCTGAACCTGATATTGTAGGTGTGTGGTCCTGGGGCTAAGCTTTTTAGTATTTGCTTTCTAAACAATTTATTTTTCAAGGCCATTCGTAATGCTTACTTATGGTGAGTATAACATAGAACATATAGCAGCTAGTGTAGTAGTTCCAGCAGGAAAACATCAGTCTACTTCAGAATATTGAAACATTTCTTTTAGTACAGCAATAATACAAAATATCATTTCTATTCAGTTCAAATAGTAAATAAGCTATTATTTACTACTTAATGTTATTATGCATTACTACTATTTACTAATATATTAGTAAAATTATTACTGGTTTAGAAATTGCATTAATCAGTTAACTGAAATCGTTTTGTTTGGGCCATCTGAACATAGTTCCGTTGTTGTTTGAGGATGGCTTTTAAATCAAATGCTTATCATTCATTTTTGACTTGACATGACTAAAGTCAAAATAGCCTTTCATGAAAATATCACCAATTTAATCATAGTATGTTTTTTTTTTGACGACCGGATGGCGTAGTGGTTTGTGTAACGGACTGCTATTCCAAAGGTCGCGGGTTCGATTCCCGCTCAAGTCAAACATTTGTGTGCATGAGCATTTAATGTTTGATTTGGTCTGGGTGTTTCTATGTATAATAAGTATGTATTTACAAAAAAAAAAGTATATATGTATTTATATCAGTTGTCTAGTACCCATAGTACAAGCTCTGCTTAGTTTGGGACTAGATGGCGTTGTGTGAATGTGGTAGAATATTATTATTATTATTATATTTACTAAATTATTATATTATTTCTAACCCTGATCCTTAACTACCCAACTAATAATCATAAAAGTATGCACACCCATGGCTAGGATTATAAAAAATTGTGGGAGAGCTATAGAAATTAGTGTGCATTACCACTGCAAAATAATTTCGAAAATAGTTATTTAAATGGTAGAAATAATTAGTTGTAAAACTTCTGTAATTGTTACCCACATTTTTAAATTTGTTGCACTTATAGTTTTTTCACAAAATTATTTTCTGCTGGGGTAACATTACCGCAGCCAGTTTTTTCTTTAAAATTTGAGTATTGAAATAAATATTAGCTTTATAATTTCTTTGTCTAGATGAGGTAAATATTGCAACTTATTTTACATTTGTTTTATCTTTGTCTGCAAAGTTAGTTGGAATCCTGCTGGAGTAATGTTTGTGTGTTTGCTGGATCTCTGAAACAGGTAAGCTATGAATCTAAGTCTTTAGATGCCTCATTCAAAGTATTAGGATGTATTGAAGTGTTTTTATACCTAATCTTAGATATAATAAATAATCTTTAAATGGTGCATCATTTTTGTTTTTTATTGCACAGCAAATTGAAACTTATTCTTAAGAAGTTGTGTACAAAAGATGGTTAGAATCCGCTTACCAGTTTTAGAGATCCAACAAAGCCACAAACTTTACTCCAGCAGGATCTCGAATAACTTTGCAGACGAAGATAAAACAAAATATACAAAATAAGTTTCAACATTTACCTCGCCTAGACAACTAATTAAAATGCTAATATTTATTTTAATATTGTACATAAAAAGGAAAATGTCTGCCTGCAGTAACATTACCTCAGCAGAAAATGATTTTGTGAAATAACTAATGCAACAAATTTATAAATGTGCAGGATAATTACAGAAGCTGGGCGACTAGTCATCTATAACATGTAAAGTACTATTTTCGACATTAGTTTGCTGGGGTTACGCACACTAGATATTAGGTAATTCATATCAATATATATTATTAAAATTTCTAGGTGATAGTGTATTATTAAGTGAAGTC